>CM074855.1:6065000-16065000 GCA_037501455.1 Lantana camara | reverse complement strand
TTTACATTTTAAACTAAAGTTGAAACATACATTTTTATTTGTTTATGTTGTTAATAAGGATGGGCAAATTGCAAGATTCTGTATCCATAAGAAGCATCTTTCTGAGGTGTGGAATGGAGCTTCTTGAACAAGGTTCTCTTGAGGTTTGGTTTTTCTGAGCGTTTTGTCAATTTTGTTATGTTGTGTGTTACCTCAGTTTCCTATTCTTTCGTGCTGAATGGTTCTTATTTTGGGCATATTATCCCTGAGAGAGGTCTTCGTCAAGGGGATCCTCTCTCCCCTTACCTGTTCCTTCTTTGTGCAGAGTTCTTTAGTTGTTTGCTTGAACAGGAGGAGCGCATCAAGGGAGTTTCTATCTGTAGACTAGCTCCTCGAGTCTCCCATCTTTTATTCGATGATGGCACTATGATTTTTTCTGGAGCCAATGATAAGGCAGTAGAGGGTATCCGGGATGTGCTTTATAAGTATGAGAGAGTTTTGGGATAGACAGTGAACTTCCAAAAGTCTTCTATTGTCTTCGGTCCAAATGTCTCCGACAGAACAAAAGATAGAGTTATTAATATCTTGGGCGTTGATTCAGTGCATAGGCATGATAAGTACCTCGGCTTGCCTTCGGTCGTGGGAAAAAAGAAAAAGGAAGTTTTTCAGAATATTCGGAAAAGAATTTGGGATAAAATTCAGGGTTGGTCCGAAAAGACCCTTTCTCAAGCAGGTAAAGAGATTTTAATTAAAGCTGTCCTTCAAGCTATTCCTTCCTACTCTATGAGTTGTTTCAAGATTCCCGAAACTTTAATCAAGGATACTGAGTCGATGATCAGGGCCTTCTGGTGGAATAATGGTAAAAAAGACAAAATCCATTGGGTCAGTTGGGATTCTCTGTGTAAGTCTAAGAGAGAAGGGGGACTTGATTTTCGCGATCTAAGAGCTTTCAACCTTGCTTTATTGGCAAAACAATGCTGGAGAATTATCAATAATCCTTCATGTCTCTTGGCTCAGATTCTCAAAGCACGTTACTTTGCTCGAGTGGATTTTAGAGAGGCAAAAATTGGGTATAATCTGTCTCTTACTTGGAGAAGTCTTATTGCCACCCAAAGTCTCGTTATTGTAGGCTCTAGATGGCGCGTGGGAAATGGAGAAAAAATAAATATTTGGCATGATAAATGGCTTCCCCGGCCACATTCTTTCAAGCCGATCACCCCCTACCCCGATGATCCCAACCTTTTGTTGGTCAAGGACCTAATACATGTTGGAGATCCTAATATATTTGTAAAGGATTTGCCCTAATTATCCTTTCCTTGTACGTAGCTCGATTATAGGCTTGTAATGTGTGGCTTGTACTCTATTTATTTTACTGTAATCTCTGTATTATAGACAAGACAATATACAATGAATGCATCCAAGTTTCTCTCCCAAAACTCTTCCATTATCAACATGGTATCAGAGCGGGTTTCGATTCAATAATCGAATACCTTGCTCATCACGTCCCGATGGCCTCACCTACTAAATCGAATCCAATGCCGGTGGACTTACTTGCTCAGTTCGCTGAACTCCTCCGGCAAAAGCAACCGAAACCAACCAACACCACAACCATCAACATCAAACTCAACGACAACAACTATGCGGTTTGGTCAAGAACAGTCCAATTGGTTCTTCTTGGCCGAGGACGTATGGGATACATTACCAGGAAAACGGTATCCCCTGATCCAGAAAATCCTGGATATGAGGCTTGGGAACAGACGGACGGATCTGTTCGAAGCCTTATTCTCAACTCTATGGAACCCGAAATTGCTGCCCAATTTATTCTCTGTCCCAACGCAAAGGAACTATGGGACGAGATCGAAGCCACCTACCACGACGGGGGTGACAAACTGGAACTTTATGAATTGAAGCAACGGGCATATCAAACTAATCAAGCCGACATGTCCGTTGATCAGTATTACCAGACCATCCAAGGGATTTGGAGGGAGATTGATTACAGACAACCACAGACAATGAAGTGTACTGATGACCAGAAAACTTACAATCTGGAGAAATAAGAAGACCGAGTCTTTGCATTCCTATGGGGATTAGACGGGAAATTCGATCCGATAAAGAGGGACTTACTCAGAACACAATAGCCACCCACCCTGGAAGAGGCGTATAACGCCGTTCGCCGAGAGGATCGACGACTCACGGCGATGGCAGAACCCCTGTCCAGCAGCGTCGGTATGACGGCCAAGATGCAGTCAGAGACGGGCTCATCATCCCGCGATAACAAGAATTCGGCGAAGAAATTCGGTCATGGCACAAATCCAAAATGCTCAGTCTGTGGGGGAACGAAACACTCCAAAGAGGGATGCTTCCAGGTGATAGGCTATCCAGACTGGTGGCCAGAGTATCAGGCGAGAAAGAAGGGTACAGGACCCCCTGGCGTCGGCTCTCAACGGCCACCGATCGGTAAGGCCAGCATGGTAACCGAAAACTATGAAAACAGCGGCACCACCGGATCCCATGAAAACACCAGTAACACCCGCGATGATAGAGAAAACGGACGGGCAGCGGTGGTCCAGGGCACCCATGCCGGCGGCAGCACCACCAACAGCCAAAGATACGGCGGCGGCGCCGGCACCAACAATGGAGAATATCACAACAGCAGCTTCTCCCATGGTAAGGGTTCGGTTGAATGCCCAAATAAATCAGGTAAAGGAACCCTATCTCTCACAACTAAATGGGTTGGGCATGTTAATATGAGATATTGGCCGAATAGCCCAATTGGGCCTCAGAAAATGACATGAACTTTAATATGGAGTGCAAGGATAATATTATGCAAAATCATAGGACTAGCAGCCCATGGTGTCCGAAAGAAAAAGGAAATAAGCTTGGGAAAGCTTTTGTACAGGCCCATCACCTAAATCAAGAAATGGAATGGCTTATTGATTCGGGAGCCAGTGATCATATGACGAATGATACTCATGACATCCAAAACTCTACCACCCCTCGCCGAATAGCAGTAACTAATGCCAACGGCCTCTCATATCCGGTTATTGGGGCGGGGAATGTTAAATTATCAGAAAAATTGAATTTGTCTCATTGTCTAGTTGTGTCCGATCTCACTTCAAAATTACTCTCTGTTAGTCAAATAACAAAAGAGCTTAATTGCACAGTGCTGATGTTTCCCTCTTTCTGCCTCTTACAGGATATTTCGTACGGGGGCGATCATTGGGCGTGGTATTGAGAGAGATGGATTGTACTACATCCGGGACATCTCCCAAACGGGCTCAAGTTTCTTTGCTCAGGGAAGTAATCAAAAGCAACTATGGTTATGGCATCGTAGATTGGGGCACCCTTCTTTTCAGTATTTGAAACAGTTATTTCCGAAATTAGTGCCAGAGTCGAATTCTTTACAGTGTGATACTTGTGTACTTCCAAAAAGTCATCGAACAGTTTATACAAGTTCTAGAAATAAAACAAATTTGCGTTTTGAATTAGTCCACTCTGATGTTTGGGGGGCCGTCCCAAGTCATGTTAATTCCAGATTCCGATGGTTTATTCTGTTTGTTGATGATTGCACAAGGTTTACGTGGGTCTACTTCCTGAACCAAAAATCTGATGCCCCAAACACAATCAGGAATTTTTTCCAAATGATTCAAAACCAATTTTCAGCCTCAATCAAAGTGTTCCGGACCGACAATGGAGGCGAGTTCATCAACCAAAACTTGCAACATTTCTTCACTCAAAATGGGGTCATTCATGAGACAACCTGTCCTCATACCCCACAGCAGAACGGGGTGGCGGAACGGAAAAACAGGTACATATTAGAAGGTGCCCGGGCCCTCTTGTTCGAGGCCCACGTCCCCAACTCTTACTGGGCTGAAGCTGTCTCGACAGCCGTATATGTCATGAACCGACTACCCACGCGAGCACTACAGTATGGGACTCCCTTGGACACTCTCAGAAAATTCCACTCCATACCATCTGTGCTCCTGCTCACTCCGCGGGTCTTCGGATGTGTTGCTTTTGTTCATACTCCAAAGCATTTACGGACTAAACTTGACCCCTGCGCAGCCCGATGTGTCTTTCTCGGGTTTAATCCTACTCAGAAGGGTTACCACTGCTATGATCCAACCAGCAAACGACACTACATTACCATGGATGTTGACTTCCTGGAAACATAATACTACTTCAAGGCACCCTCCAATTCCATCCCTCAGGGGGAGAGGGGTACCAGTGAGGGAATGAATTGGATGTGTGAATGGTTGGAACCGCTACAAGAGTACACCCCGTCGTCTATACCAGTTGATACTCCATCTCCATCTCTCTCACCCGCCCCAGAGGAACCCCCGTCATTGAATATCCCTGAGGTAAGCACTCTCAATCCTCTTATTTCCATTCCAAATACATATATTCTACCTCCTCGACAGAACAGGGGAATCCCGCTGAGCAGGTACAGTCCAGAAAGAGCAAGCAGGTCCAAATATCCAGTAGCTCACCATGTTACTTCCAACTGCTCACCACAATTTCAGGCATTCATCCATGCGGTTTACTCCCACGAGATTCCCAAAACCATCGAGGAAGCACAAGCAAACCCTCTTTGGAGACAAGCAATGGAAGAAGAAATCAACGCTTTGTCAAAAAACCAAACGTGGGAGGTATGCCCACTTCCAGCCGGGAAACGCTCCATTGGATGCAAATGGGTGTATAGTATCAAGTACAAAGTGGATGGCACAATTGAGAGGTACAAGGCCAGATTGGTGGCCAAAGGGTATTCCCAGACCTATGGGATCGACTTCATAGAAACCTTTTCTCCAGTGGCCAAACTGGACACTATCCGGATTCTGCTGTCCATAGCTGCCAACTATGAGTGGCCTCTATACCAGTTCGACGTGAAGAATGCGTTCCTGCATGGTGACCTCGAGGAGGAGGTATATATGGACCCACCCGGGGTTTGAAGATCACAAAAATGTACCCATGGTATGCCGATTGAAACGGTCACTTTATGGACTCAAACAGTCCCCCAGAGCTTGGTTTGGAAAATTCACTCTCGCCATGAGGAAATATGGGTACAGTCAAAGCAACTCAGACCACTCTCTGTTTATCAAAAGGAAGGACAATCTCATTACCCTCTTGGTGATCTACGTCGATGATATGGTAATAACGGGGAATGACACTGAAGAGATAACCGACCTTCAGAGGAACCTATCACGAGAGTTCGAGATGAAAGACTTGGGAGGGCCGAGATACTTCTTGGGCATCGAGAGGTAATGAGGTCAGACAAAGGTATCTTCATTTCACAGAAGAAGTATATACTTGATCTTCTGACAGAAGTGGGATTATTGGACTGTAAGCCAGCTGAGACACCAATGACTCAGAACCACCAGTTAGGAATCTTCCCGGATCAAGCTCCAACTGACAGGGAAAGATATCAAAGGTTAGTGGGGAAATTGATCTACTTGGCCCATACTAGGCCAGACATTGCATATGCCGTGGGAGTTGTAAGTCAATTTATGCATAACCCGAGCAAGGAACACATGGAGGCAGTCATGAGGATTTTGAGATACCTAAAGTCCTCTCCAGGAAAGGGACTTATGTTCGCAAGGAACGGATACACCCGAATCAAAGCCTCCACCGATGTTGACTGGGCCGGAAGCATCACAGACAGGAGATCTACCTCTGGATACTCCACCTTTGTAGGAGGGAATCTGGTTACCTGGCGGAGCAAGAAACAGAAGGTTGTGGCACTCTCTCGTGCTGAGGCAGAGTTCAGGGGAATAGCCCGGGGGATCACGGAAGTCCTATGGATTCGAAAGCTTCTAATAAAGATTGGTTTTCCACCAGAAGAAGGAGTTGACTTATACTGCGATAACAAAGCAGCGATAAGTATCTCTCATAACCCGGTGCAACATGATCGAACTAAACACGTGGAGATCGACTGCCATTTCATCAAGGAGAAACTGGAGTCAGGGATAGTTAAACTTCCGTTCGTGAAGTCAGAGGACCAGCTTGCGGACATCCTAACCAAAGCAGTAAGCAGCCAAAACTTCCACACGTCACTATCCAAGTTGAATATGTTCGACCCCCATGATCCAACTTGAGGGGGAGTGTTGGAGATCCTAATATATTTGGAAAGGATTTGCCCTAATTATCCTTTCCTTGTACGTAGCTCGATTATAGGCTTGTAATGTGTGGCTTGTACTCTATTTATTTTACTGTAATATCTGTATTATAGACAAGACAATGTACAATGAATACATCCAAGTTTCTCTCCCAAAACTCTTCCGATCCATTATCAACAATACATGCTGATTCTCACACTTGGAATTTGGAGCTAATCCGTCATTCTTTTCTCCCTCCGGATGTAGAGCTCATCCTTCCGCAGCCTTTGGGATCCCGCTCGAATCATGATAAACTGATTTGGCATTTCAACAAATCTGGGATTTTCTCGGTTCGTAGCGCGTACCATATAGCGAGATCTCACCTCTCCCTTTCTTCCTCGTGCGCTGGCCCTTCTCACTCTTTTGATTGGAACTTTATTTGGAATTCTCGTGTGGCGCCAAAGATCAGAGTTTTTATTTGGCGTTTTTGCAAAAATGCCCTTGCAACTACTGTTAATTTGTACAACAAGAAGTGTGATATTAATACTTCTTGCCAGATTTGTGATCTCTTTGAGGAGGACATTTTCCATTTATTCCTTAGATGTGATTTTGCGAGACAAGTATGGGTCCTCTCTAACCTCCCATGGAAGTATATCAACTTTGTAGGGGATTTTGTTGCTCTTTGGATTCGTTCTGCTCTCGAACAGCTGGATGTTGCTGGTGGCCCTTTCTTCCTCACAACTCTCTGGGCGATTTGGTGGCATAGGAACAAACATGTTATGCAGGATGAGACTTCTTTGCCGGTTGATGTGGTAAGTTTTGCTAAAAACTTCTCTTGTTCTTTCTTGAATGGAGTTCGACACAAAGCTAGTTCGGTTTCTTCTCCTTCTCCTTCATCTTGGTCCCCTCCTCGTGCTGATTTCGTGAAGATTAATTTTGATGGTGCTGTGTTTAACGATCAAAGTGAGATTGGATGTGGTGTTGTTGCAAGAGATTGTCTTGGTATGTGCGTGGGTTGGATGTCTTGTCGACATGGTAGCTTGCTTACCCCTGAAATTGCTGAGGCATATGCAGCATTAGAGGCGGTTAAATTATCCGTGCATCGAGGTTGGTCTAAAATTGTTATTGAAGATGATTGCAAGAATTTGATTAATAAAGTTATCTTGGATAATGTGGATTGTTCTGAGACGGGCAATATTCTGCAAGACATTTGAGAAATCCTCTCTTTTATTCCAGAAACCTCTTGGTCACATGTCAAAAGACAAGCTAATGGCGTTGCTCACATCTCGACTAGGAGAGCAGCTGTTTTCCTTGAAGGGAAAGCTGATAGTCCTTCTTTTTCTGTTTCTACTCTTCTTTTTGATTTGAATTAGGCGTTTGGTTTGTTGTTAGTGTTTGGCTTTGTTTTGCCAGTTGTCGTTACTCCCCACTTCTGTATCGTGGGGTTTTAGCCTCAAAAAAAAAAAAAAGAAGCATCTTTCTAGCATCAGTCTGGTTTTGACCAACGTGGCTCCAATTAGATGGATTTTAAGGATTTAAATTTCATCATTCAACTTGGAAAATGTAGCTTTGCAAAACCTATCGTTGTTGGCGGCTGAAATTTGGCTCCAAATCCAGTTTGTCTCCCTCTATAATTCTATTGCAATTTGATGGAGTCCGAATTTGTATTGGCCGTCCAATATATATATGGCCCTAAAAGCTTTAGGTCCAAATTATATTCAGTTAAGACTTTAGTTCAAAATACTCTCCGCCTGTGACATACAAATACCGATATATTACGATTATAGTGGTGTACATTTTTTTTTTTTCATATTTAATATGATTTTCGACATAATAATTTTATTTGACACAATATAATAAAGTAATATTATTTAAAAATATTCGTACATCATAACTTTTCATTTATTATTAATGAGCTGCACAATGGTCAAATATATAATTTAACGCTAATTAAGTATCTATAATTTGACACACTAGTATTATAATATGTTTTTTTCCACTATTTGCGAATAGGGAGAAAAAAGGCGTCTATAATACTCAGCCAATGCAATTTTGGGTTCATTTGTTTGGTCAAAACGCTATTGGGACATGTTATTTGTTTCTCTTTATCATTTTTTTTTTTTTTTTTTTTTTAACACACACACCCCAAGTGGTCAGAGGGATTTGAACCCGGGTCTTTGCCTTCGAGAATCAACCCTCAAACCACTTGGCCAACCCCTGTTGGCTTTTCTCTTTATCATTTAATCGTGTAGACTGTAGAGGATACTTAAGTTCAAAGACGGAACTTGGGGGGCATGGGTGCCACGACGGAGCTTGGGGGCATGGGGTACACTATCTTTAGAAAATGAATGATTATAACTATTAAGTTATTCAATGTCCTTGAAATTGAAAGTGTAAAGTCGAGAATAAATCCATATGAAATGTGACGTGAGTTAAATTTTTATTATTATTTTTTTTAAATTTCTTTCAATTTTCTGGGATGATACACGACGCGAAAGAAATGTCGTGAAGTTATGGGACGAGAAGTTTGATGGTGTTCGTCCCATGGAATGATAAAAGATTTAGGGGTGAAAGTGCCAAAATATTATTAATTATAAAAATCACCCAATAAAATGCAATTTTGGTCAAAAAATTATCGAATGGATGAAATAATGCAGTAGCAACAACAACAACAACAATAATAATAATAATAATAATAATAATAATAATAATAATAATAATTCCAAACTCTGAATAGGCAATTCCAAACAAATTGGTATTCATTCTTGTAATCTTTAAACAAGACTTATTGAGACTGAACCCCTCAAGTACGCAAACTCTGAAGATGCAATAAACGGCTGTTGTATTAGAGAAATTATATTATAGATATAAACAAGACAAATTTTAAAGACTCACAATACAACTTCTCTTGTTAAGCTTTCAGTAATCGCATCTTTCCTCTTAATGCTCAAGTCATTCCACAAACACAAATGAGTAGATAATTCCTATATTTGGAAGAAGAAAATTTAGTGGTGCCACTAATTTTTCAGTGGAATGAGTAGACAGCAATGCGTATTCGTCAACAATACCCAACTATAGTGGATGGTTTCCAAAGATAATGATCAATATAAGCACTAGCAAGCTTCAATAGTCAAGAAAGAAACAAACAGAAAGATAATTATCAGATCAACGGTTTGAATTTAATTTGAATTTGATTAGGGAGAAAATATCATTTATGGTCCCCAAGTTTGGACCCGATTTTAAAGTTGGTCTCATCATTTATGGTTTAATCAACATAAGTCTCACTCTTTATAGTATCAATCACATTCCATCCCAAATAATATTTTCCGCTACAAAATTGACGGGAGTGTTCACATGTACGGTTAAAAGTCAAAATTGTTAAATTTCAGTCCCAAAATGTATAAATTCTATATACATTTTTTTGTCATTGTAACGTCCTATAAAATGATTAATTTTAACTCAAACTAATAATTAATTTTAACTCGGTCTTCTACAAGATCCCCAACAACCAGGTACAAATTTTCAGTACACCAATAAAGCTTCGAATTTGTCGCCATTTCTATACACACATTTACATTTCACTTTCTTTCTTACACTTTCATCTATCAGCTCCGTTTTTTTCTCTTCTTTTTCCTCCCTTTACTTCCTTTACTTATTACTTTTCATAATTAAAAAATTATTTTTCACATTTCAAAAGACAAAGTACATCGAGTATATACAGAAAAATTTCTAACACTAGATACAAGGTAATGTTCTGCATTAGTATGATATTGTCCGTTTTGAGCCAAACCCGCACGAATTTGTTTTTGGGCATCTCTCAAAAGGCCTCGTACTAATTGAGTTGGGTGAACACTTATATATTGGATAAATTTCCTCCAATCTTCCGATGTGGGATGGGTTTGCTTCCGAACAATCCTCCCCTCAAACCAAGACCACACCACTTGTGTTCCTCCCCTTCGCCGCTACTCCTTTGCGGGACACGCTGTTTGACCTCCTTAATGTCAGGAAGACTTTCGACATAAGACATCAACCGCAAATCTCTAATTGCTAGGTTACTTCACCTGACCAACCAAATATAGGTCACTTCACTTGCCAAACATCTTGTACCGCCAAACATAGGCTACTTCACCTGCCAAACATCATGTACCGCCGTTATACTAGGTCACCTCACCTGACCTGCTAAACATAGGTCACTTCACCTGCCAAACATCTTGTACCGCCGTTATCATCCAATGGGACCCGCTGCCTGACCACCACTTGCCAGAACCTGGGCTCTAGGTCACTTCACCTGACCTGCCAAATATAGGTCACTTCACCTGCCAAATATCTTGTACCCCCAAACATAGGTCACTTCACCTGTCAAACATCTTGTACCGCCATTATGCTAATCTTTATAGTATACTACTATATAAGCACCAATCCTTTTATATTATACTAGTAAAAACAATGTGCATTGCATATTAAGTACATGATTTATCTAAATAATTGAATTATTAAAATAAAAATATTTAAAACATTAATTTTTTAATTTTAAATATGGTGATGAGACCTAAATTAAAATTTACTTTTCTAATAGAATTCTCACATATATAAACAAAAAGTTTATAGTTTTAAATTAACAAATTGCAACCCGATTCAAATGGATGTGTGACACCTAAACAAAATTCTTCCGCTGACCACACGATAAGTAGAATCAGGTTGCAATTTGTTAAAAAACAATAGTTGAGGATGCGGACGTCAACTTTTTATAATTTAGGATGGAAACTCCAAAAATCGCGATAGTACAGGATGTTCAAAATATTTTTTTCTTTTATTTTTATATGACTCTAAATACTTAGTTTGATTTATAAAATTACTCATGATTATTTTTTTGATTAAATAAGTTTTGTTTCTATTTTATTAGTTATGGATCGTAATTTACATAATAAGTATTTTTAACAAATTTAATACTTTGTAATAAGTATATATTGTTAATAATATTTGAACTAAGTTTAAAATATGAAAACTAAAACTTGTACCAAGTTGTCAAAACTACAAATTATCCTAATTGAATTAAAAGATCACAAATTCACTCGGATCCAACCGGAATAGTTCAATACAAAAAATTTTACTAATTATGTATCTTTATAAAAAAAAAGGTTTTTATATTTATATATATGAAAATTTCAACACACACACATATATATATATATATAAACTGCAAATTATCCTAATTGAATTAAAAGATCACAAATTCACTCGGATCCAACCGGAATAGTTCAATACAAAAAATTTTACTAATTATGTATCTTTATAAAAAAAAAGGTTTTTATATTTATATATATGAAAATTTCAATACACACACACACATATATATATATATAGGGTAAAAACACACACATATATATACATACATATATATATATATATTAAAAATTGAAGTTTTATAATTAATTGTTATTTGCAATTATTTTAAATTTATTCAAAAAGTAATTTAATTTATAATTTTGAATTAATAATTTATTTCATTGATTTAAGTAAATAAAAAAATTAATAATAAACTTACCGAAAATTAATTGTATTTCTGATTATTTTCAATCGTCATTAATTATCTCTTACTGATCTATATCATAACATTAATAATTATTAAAACAAAAATGTAATTCATATTAGCAAAATGTATTTAAAAAAATTATTTATTTTTATTGATTTACTGATTATAACATAAAATTCGTATCGATAATATGCATTAATTATCTTCTAGATCATAAATGAGCTCTTCCCCAGCTTTCTAACTTCATACCACGATTCTTTCTTGACACTTCTTTCTCTCTCAATCACCAGCACATACTGTATAATAGCTCGATTCATCCAGTTGATTTTTTTTTTTATTCTTTCGATCAACTCTTGTTATTGTTTATTTGTCAACAATCACTCAACATTAATGTCATCACATATCACTGTATATGATTAAATCTATAATTTATTAATGAATCATTTTTTCTTAAACATGATTATTTGTGTGTGTAGAAATAATGACAGTATGTTTTTTTTGATAATAGAAATTGTAACGCCTTGACTTTTCGACCGTACAAGTATGACGTATGTGTTTACCAAATTGCGTAATTTAAATTAAATTATATATATTTGCTTTTATATGTTTAATTCTTTTATTTGTTTATATTATTTGAATTTGAATTTTCATATGAAATTCTTGAACGTTTATGCCTATGTGACTATGTTTGAGAGTCGTTTCTATCCGATTTGACGTATGTTTGTTATGTTGGAGTTATGTGTGTTATGAATTTTCATATAAAATTCTTTTGAGTGCTCGTTTTACGTTTTCGGACTTGTTTGCTTGGGTTTTGGATTTATTTTGAGTTTTGGAACCAAAAAGGGGGCTAAAGAGCATTTAGCGTATCTTGGGTTCCGGGTGCCTTAACTTGAGCTCGGGAACTCGGATTCGAGTTCTGTCACCTCCATTGGATTCGTATCATCAATTCGGAGACAATGGGATAAGTCTCATATTTTTCTAAGACCATATGAACCTTTGAAGTTCAACTGAAATAAGCACCTCGCGCTTATAATGACAACCGTTGACTATTCTTGAGCTTACAGACCTATACTAACACCCCTAAGCCCTAAACCTTGACCTATACCCACTTGAGCCACTCCTCTCTCCTCCTATACCCTAAGATATGAACCACTCACCCCCTCCCCCTCCCCACAAGAGAATTCAGCCACCAAGAGAGAGAGAGAGAAAGAAGAAAAGAAGAAGAAGAAGAGATAACTATTCCCCTTGTCAGATTTGAGCTCATCTCACCTTCAATCCTCTTCCAACTTGAAAGATAAGTCCATATTTGTGATCTATATCTCCTTGTGGTAATTTTAAGTTATATATTGCTTGATTTCGCCTAGGTTTGATTATGGTATGATGAATATCATGAATAGTAAGGGTTTAAGGTCATTTGGAGTTTCTACCTTGCTTCTTAGAATTTCTTTGAGGTGCATGAGTGTTAATTGATCCCTAGTTATGTATTTATACTTGTATGGACTTATTATGCACGGTGGGTTAGGATTGAATGCTTTACCATTAATGAACTTGAAGAACTTGGACTTATTCTTACCTCTTGCTCATGTTTCTTGATTTTGTTCGATTTTATTTAGTTTTTGGTATGATTTACATGAGTTCTTGATGTTGGAACTTACTTTAAGGTGTTGTCTTGGTGTTAACTCTTGGTCTTGGAGGTTTAGTTGAGTTTTGGCCTTTGGTTTTCCTTGTTTCTGTGCTGCCGAGCAGGGACAACCCCGTGTCGTTTTTTCAGACACAGTCTTATCCCCCTTTACCTTTCGTGTTTGTACTCAGACACGGGGGTGTCACGAAAATGCCTTGGCATGAGACACCCCCGTGTTCCCTGGCCTTTTCGCAACTGTACTCGGACATGGGCGTGTCACCTTTTTGCCTGAAAGGGTGACACCCCTCGTGTCTCCCCTGTTTTGTTGAATGTTTGTTTTGCTTTTTGTTTGTCCGTTCCTTGTTATTCCCTTGTTTCTTCTATGACTTTTATGCACCGTTCATGTGTTAGTTTTTGAATTATAATTGTTACATGAAGTTCATGACTTGAATTGCTATGATTTATGGACGTTTTGATCCAAATGAATGTATTGGAATGAATTATGTCATTATGTGGCTTCATGGCATGATTTGACTCTTATGCATCTCATATCATGTGCATAGCTGACAGGTGTCGAATCCGTCAAAAATAATTAAAATACCTATTTAACGACTAAACACAGAGTATAGCGTAAACAGGGTCGATCCACAGAGACTGGTTGATTTATTTCTAACAATTCCAAGTTATTCACGAGAATGAATAATTAAAAGGGGGTTTTGGATTATTATAACTAAAGTATGCAATTAAAATAAAATAACAAAAATTAGAAACTAACTAAAATTAAGCAAGTAAAATCACGTAGGATTAAATCAATCAAAGGAAAATTACCTAGCCAGGGATATTCGATTCGAATTGTTATATTGATCATCGACTCAAGGATAAATTCAAGTTATTCAGACAGATTGGCTATAGTTGATAGAGACACTCGACTCAACCTCGTTTTTACTTAATTAATCGGATAACCTAGAGACACTCGACAGTTATCTTCCCTAACAAATTCACAACCCCTAGAGACACTCGACAGGATTTAATGAATCCGCAGCATTAAGAACTATAAAAACACCAACCCTAATTAACCAAGTCGTGACACACGCAAGATTTAAATTAGATTATCAAATCCCTTAGTGAACGAGGAATGTTATCGCTAAGACCCTGTCACTAATTTACCACAAATTATCAATCAACTTTACTACACTTCAAGCATCAAGATTGGCAATATGCAAATTAAACAACCTAGAGATCGTGCACTATCCCGAAATTGCCTAATCACAATAAACACGAAACACGGAGATAAGATAAATGCCTAAATAAACATGAATTAATAAAAACATTTAGGTCTCACAATATCCAAAATCGAATCTATAATCCCTAACTAGATAATTAAGAACTTAGCTACTAAAATCCATAAAAACAATATAGGAATTCTTTAATATAAATAAACTAAAAACAAAACGAAAGAATTAAACTAAGAACGAAAAACTCGTGATGTTGCTCCCAAAATCTCGAACAACTGCTCCCAAGGAACCCGGAGCTCTGCTGCCCCCAGTGTACGTGATATCTCCCTTCCAAGCTACTGTCATGCAAATAAATATATATAAGATCCAAGCCTCCAAATCTCTAACCCCACGGGCCAAAAGACTTCTCATGCAAATAGGAATTGATTACTTGCACTCCAAGCCCTCAAAGTTTCCAACTGCTGGACCTCTTCCCGCAAGCCCAACACAAGGCAAATTGGACTTCTCCAATTAATTCCAAATAAGCGCAAGCCCATAAATTCAAGACCCTATCTTCTAGTTAATTCCATGCTTCCAAAAATCCACATGCACGCAACCTTAAAAAAATAGAAAACTCAAATAACACAAATGGGTTTCTTTTTATTATAATCCCATGGGCAACCTCGGCCCACTCAATCCTAAAATCCAAGCACATTATTAAAGTCCACAAAGTGCACCCCCAACTCCACGCCAAGTCAAGTAAATTGGGTCCTCAAAATCCTATTCTTGCACGCAGCCCATAACACTTCCAAACAAATTGGGCCTTTCTTCGATTAATTACCGTAGCAACATGTAACCCAATTTCATTTTAATTCCCATGCAACAATCACGCTCGGCCCGACACATCACTAATTGATTTGAAATCAAAACAGTCTCCCAACACTTATGAATGCATGCATGAATTGCAGACTTCAAAACTGCTCCAATTGTATTACGTCCTCATCAAGTCAGCGGCAACAATGTTCGCCGAACATCTTCATAAAACGATCAAATTAGCACCAATTTCGTTGCAATTTCGTATTCAAAGTCCGAATCTACAATATAAACAACAAATCATCAATTGCTTTCGAGATAGTATCAATTCAAGCACAATTCGAGGTATAATTCCATTATAAAAATGACGAAATAACGAGTTATCAAATCCCCCCACACTTGCTCATTACTCGTCCTCGAGAAATCGTGAAAATCAAATGGAAACAATATCACCCATCAAACACAATCACAAAGGCAATCATCGAATTCTCGCCTAAACAAGTCTAGCTCATCAACACACTACTCAATTGCAAAAAACTTAACAAATTAGTATAAATAAAATACTCTCGTGTAATGTAGTGTGAATTGAACGAAAGAATGTACAAAGACTAGATTGATTAGTCTATGATTTTCGCTTAAGTACCAATTATCAATTTCGAATGCATCCTTCACTCCAATCTCCACTAATGTAGTTAACTCATAACTCGGAATCGATAGGTCTTTCGAGCTTGTAATGTAAGGCTTGGGTAAAGGTTGGGAAAATTTTGGAATTAGTGACTAATACACCAAGCTTACACATTTTTCATAATAAAACCCATGGTATTTCCTTTTTCATCTACTGGACTCCCTTACATTGCTTTAAACAACTAATTTCCCTCCTTTTTCATATCAAACACACTCTCACTTTCTTTTTTTTTTTTTCGCAATTTTTCCACTTTTTTTTTTTTCTGCTCATTTTTTTGTTTCTTTCTTTTGACTTCTTTTCCTTTTTTTTTTCTATATTTTCAACAATGCTCAATCTCTATTTTTTTTCTCAACTTTCAATTCAGCACAAAAGGATAACAAGGAGCCCAAAGACATCTAAAAATACATACCCAAAATGAGCAAGCAAGGTGTGATTCAAAGTAGGGTAGGAAAATAATGTTGTGCCTTGGCTTGTAACGTGGGTAAGAAGAAATTTGGCACAACATTCAGGCTCAGCGGGGTCAAACGGGATAACTTTATTTGTGAAAAGATCAAGAAAAGGCTTACCACCGACAACGATCGCCTAAGTCACTTCCCAAATCAATCATTAACTAAAAATTTCGCCTCGAAGGGAGTTAAGATGCATTCTAATCTACTTTTAGACCTAATTGAAAATCATAAACTTTTCTATCTAAGCAAAGCACATTAATTCGTTCAACGGTGCACGAAAAATGAGGGTATAAGATTATACTAATTCATCAAATTTCACACAAATTTCATGCATCTAACAAGCCTAACTCGTTCTAGCAAAATTCAACAATCAAACCTAATAGAAAGCATTCAAAATGGGGGCAAAATATCCACAATTATCAGCATCTCAAGTTCGAAGTAAAATCACAATTTCAGCCACAAAAACAAAAATAATCACAATTTCAGCCACAAAAACAAAAATTTCAAAAAATTTTCAGTTCTAGCACTAGTGGACCTAATCCCCCCACACTTAAATCATGCATTGTCCTCAAGGCATAAGAAAAATCAAGATCTAGAGTAAAGAGGACTTCCCTGAAGTTCAGGTTGGGGAGGTAGGGCGTCTGGGCATGTAAATTTCCATTTTAATTTGAAATTCTGGAAACGGCGTGGCTGTTAGGCGTGACCACGCTCAAGGGTCACGTTATCAGAAAATTGACAGCAGTTATCAGCAGCATATCAGCAACATCTGGGCAGAAAACGAGCACCACAATTTTGGGTTGCCTCCCAATAGCGCCCTTGTTTTATGTCTTAGGCCCGACAAGACTTGTTGAAGTCCTACTCAAATGGAGGTACACCCTCCATACAAATCCCCTCGACTGTGTGGAGATGACTCTTCTAGTCCATTGCGGCCTCTAGTTTGGGGATGGTAAGTCGTAGAGGTTCGCAACATGACTTGATACTTCCTCATCAAAGACTCCATCAACCGTTTGTAGCAATGTTCACCAAGATCACTAATGATGGCTCTGAGATTCCTGAACTCGAAAAAGATATGAGATCTGAGGAAAGTAGTAGTCAAATAATCAATAATATCAGCATACCAGCGCGTGACCTCAGAGCGTGGCCACGTCTTATGGTCACGTGTCTTGAAAAACTGCTCATCCGGCAAATCAGCTCGGGTAGACTTTGAATCTGAAAATTTTGTTCCACCTTTGAAAGCATAAATCAGATTATCCAAAAACTTCTTGAGTTCCTCAATAGGTGCCTGCAAAATGAAAGAATTTAAATTAGCCAAGTCATCGAGTAATTTCAAATTTGAAGCCTTTATATTGAGAGGTCTAACATGCTCTAATGGTATCACCATATCAAAGATATCATCATGCAAACCAACATGTTTCGGCTTACTCTCAAAATTTTCAACTACTAAATTTTGAAGGGATTCAAAACTTAGCTTTTCCACATTATTAGGCTCAAAAATTTCATTACTTGAGTTTTCAATCACATCACCACTAAAAATACTAGATAATTCATTAGGATCTTTACTTGACTCATAAATATTAAATTTTGCAATATCACCATCAAATTCTAGAGTCAATAAGTCTTCTTGAACATCTAATTTAGCATTAGCAGTACTGAGAAAAGGTTGCCCAAGTAAAATATCAGAAGTACTCAAAGAACTTTCATCCTCCATATAAATCACATAAAAATCAGCAGGAAAGACTAATCCATCAACTTGCACGAGTACGTCCTCTAATACTCCATTTGGATACACAATAGATTGATCAACCATCTGAATTATGATACCTGTATCTTTCAAAGGACCAAGATTCAGTGATGAATAAATAGATAGAGGCATAATATTAATGGGCGCACTCAAATCACACATTGCTTGCTTAATCTCAGCCTTGCCAATTTTACATGTAATGGAAAACATACCTTGGTCTCCGCACTTAGGAGGTAATTTCTTTTGCAAAACGGCGGAGACATTCTCTCCAACACTCAGGATTTCATTACCTTTTAGCTTCCTTTTGTTGGTGCAGAGTTCCTCCAGATATTTCGCATGTCGTGGGAGTCGTTGGATTGCGTCCAACAAAGGAATATTGGCTTCAACCTTCCGAAAGGTCTCAAATATACTTTGCTCCTCCTTCTCTTTTCTTGCTTGGATCAGGCGCTCTGGAAACGGAGGTGGTTCCACCCATGGCTTAGGCTGGACTTTAATTTCTGACTCTCTGTCGCGACTGGAGCCTAAGGCGTGGTCACGCTTAACGGTCAAGTCGCTCGTCTGATCAGTTTCTGCTCTGTTCTGGCGAGTTTTGGTCTTCTCCACTGGGGAAGACAGTTCCTCATCACTTAGGATCGTGATTGCACTCATGTTTCGCCTCTGATCCTCCGTTTGTGATTGAAGTTTCCGTTGATTCTCTAATCTGCTCAATGAGGCTGCAATTTGACCCAATTGGGTCTCCAAATTCTTAAAGGAGGTTTCCAAGTTATTAAATTGGATATCTTGTGGGTTGAAAGGTGGGTACGGTTGAGGGATTGGTTGTTGGGGTTGAGGAGGTGTAGGTACGAAGTTTTGGAAGTTTGGTGGATTCGGTGCATAACTCATAGTGGGGTGATCATACCATCCAGTATTGTGCATGTTGGAGTATGGATTGTACATCGGAGGTTGATATCCGAATGGGTCCACATTTTCGAAAGAGGATTCTTGAAGGGATGGACACGTGTCAGTGGGATGCAACGTGCTCGCACACAATTGACAGACCTTCGCTACTTGGGGTACACCTGCACCAAGGTTAGAAGCCAAAGCACTTATCATGTTCTTAAGTTCATCAAAAGGTGAAGAGTTGACCTCGTTAACCTGTTGTGGAATGTTTGCATAATTGTTGAACTGTTGTGCATTCGCAAACATTATTGGATGATCGTCCTTTCCGTGAATGCTCCTGTTCATGAAAAGAAATAAAATCGATTAAAAACACAGTCCCCGGCAACGGCGCCAAAATTTGACAGGTGTCGAATCCGTCAAAAATAATTAAAATACCTATTTAACGACTAAACACAGAGTATAGCGTAAACAGGGTCGATCCACAGAGACTGGTTGATTTATTTCTAACAATTCCAAGTTATTCACGAGAATGAATAATTAAAAGGGGGTTTTGGATTATTATAACTAAAGTATGCAATTAAAATAAAATAACAAAAATTAGAAACTAACTAAAATTAAGCAAGTAAAATCACGTAGGATTAAATCAATCAAAGGAAAATTACCTAGCCAGGGATATTCGATTCGAATTGTTATATTGATCATCGACTCAAGGATAAATTCAAGTTATTCAGACAGATTGGCTATAGTTGATAGAGACACTCGACTCAACCTCGTTTTTACTTAATTAATCGGATAACCTAGAGACACTCGACAGTTATCTTCCCTAACAAATTCACAACCCCTAGAGACACTCGACAGGATTTAATGAATCCGCAGCATTAAGAACTATAAAAACACCAACCCTAATTAACCAAGTCGTGACACACGCAAGATTTAAATTAGATTATCAAATCCCTTAGTGAACGAGGAATGTTATCGCTAAGACCCTGTCACTAATTTACCACAAATTATCAATCAACTTTACTACACTTCAAGCATCAAGATTGGCAATATGCAAATTAAACAACCTAGAGATCGTGCACTATCCCGAAATTGCCTAATCACAATAAACACGAAACACGGAGATAAGATAAATGCCTAAATAAACATGAATTAATAAAAACATTTAGGTCTCACAATATCCAAAATCGAATCTATAATCCCTAACTAGATAATTAAGAACTTAGCTACTAAAATCCATAAAAACAATATAGGAATTCTTTAATATAAATAAACTAAAAACAAAACGAAAGAATTAAACTAAGAACGAAAAACTCGTGATGTTGCTCCCAAAATCTCGAACAACTGCTCCCAAGGAACCCGGAGCTCTGCTGCCCCCAGTGTACGTGATATCTCCCTTCCAAGCTACTGTCATGCAAATAAATATATATAAGATCCAAGCCTCCAAATCTCTAACCCCACGGGCCAAAAGACTTCTCATGCAAATAGGAATTGATTACTTGCACTCCAAGCCCTCAAAGTTTCCAACTGCTGGACCTCTTCCCGCAAGCCCAACACAAGGCAAATTGGACTTCTCCAATTAATTCCAAATAAGCGCAAGCCCATAAATTCAAGACCCTATCTTCTAGTTAATTCCATGCTTCCAAAAATCCACATGCACGCAACCTTAAAAAAATAGAAAACTCAAATAACACAAATGGGTTTCTTTTTATTATAATCCCATGGGCAACCTCGGCCCACTCAATCCTAAAATCCAAGCACATTATTAAAGTCCACAAAGTGCACCCCCAACTCCACGCCAAGTCAAGTAAATTGGGTCCTCAAAATCCTATTCTTGCACGCAGCCCATAACACTTCCAAACAAATTGGGCCTTTCTTCGATTAATTACCGTAGCAACATGTAACCCAATTTCATTTTAATTCCCATGCAACAATCACGCTCGGCCCGACACATCACTAATTGATTTGAAATCAAAACAGTCTCCCAACACTTATGAATGCATGCATGAATTGCAGACTTCAAAACTGCTCCAATTGTATTACGTCCTCATCAAGTCAGCGGCAACAATGTTCGCCGAACATCTTCATAAAACGATCAAATTAGCACCAATTTCGTTGCAATTTCGTATTCAAAGTCCGAATCTACAATATAAACAACAAATCATCAATTGCTTTCGAGATAGTATCAATTCAAGCACAATTCGAGGTATAATTCCATTATAAAAATGACGAAATAACGAGTTATCAATAGCATTTTCGTACGTAGTATATGGTCATATTGAGTCTTACACTACTTCTTTTGCACATATTTGGGTCAGATCGGAGATGAGGGCGATCCTTGAGACTCTTGTGCTTTTTCTCTTTGCTTTTCAAGATGGGTTTCTCTACTATTTGTTAAAGTGACCCGATGTACCCCTTATGTGAAAAGTTTTAAGCCAAATTAGTATATTTATATATTGAGTCTTTTAGAGTAAATGATTTCAAACATAAAGCCTTTCTTTTATGTATCCCTACCTATGATTTTTGGCGAGAGCATGAATGAAACACGGGCCCAGGGACTTAGTACATGTGGCTGTCCAGGGAGGCAAGGGCCGACGGTGATCCCACGTACTAGTTCCAACCCAACTACCGCGAAACCGACCACGCTAGGAGATTTGGCGAGGAAGGAGAACCGGGCTTTTGAGGATTCATGTACCTCACTAGCCATTATATATGGGTGACAGGGCCTTGCAAACCCGTCCACCACCCCGAGGAAAAAGGTGTATATGTATGATTATGAAAGAATCGTATGAATGTGTACGAAAGATTATGTGTGCGATAACCTAATAATTAATGATCATGATCACACAAGGTGTAGGTTGGAGATTATGCACGCCCACTCGCCGGGCCATGAATAACCTAATGAATGAATGAATTCGATAGTTGTAATCCCGTTGATGCTTTTTTTATTTTACCCTCTTGGGAAATTATTGTAAAACTTCACACGGGATTATAACTTGCCTGTATATGTTTAACTGTTTTATTCTCACCAGTCTCCTTTAGATTGAACTCGGTTTGTTTTCAGTTGTGTTGTGCAGGTTTGGGGAGTGCTAGGCGGGAATACGAGTCCTCTAGGTGCTATATTGGGTCTAACACTTTCTTTTACACTCATACACTTGTAATATTGTTATTTTGTATTATGATTAGTACTTGGAGCGTATTATTTTTGTGTATGTAGGCCGTGTGGGCCGTGGAATACTTTGATAATACTTGTAAATGTATTTTGGAGCTTGGTAGCTCATAGTATATGTTAGATGTTATTAATTACTTCCGCTTTATTGTCCTTGCTCTGATTTTACTATGTCTCGCTCTTGAATGGTTTAAGGGTTAGTTCCCGCCTAGCATAGCGTGTGTGTTGTGTTCCCATTAGCCATGATTTGGCACGTGTATGGACTTTCCATTTCATATGCAGGTCGGGTCTCGGTGCGGGAGATGTGGTGCCTTGCGCTCGGGTGCTACATCCTTAAGTGGTATCAGAGCCTAGGGTTGCAAAACCAGGGCTCTCGTGTCCTGTCGAGTCAATCTAAGTTGTACGGCTTTAGGGACAACTTGTCAACGTGTTGCATATGCATTTCTTATGTGATGATGTGCTTTAATTCTTGATTTTTGCTTGAATTGTTTGCACTCTCATGCATGGACTAAATATAGCATGCATTTCATTGTTTCTTTGACAGGATACCTCCTCGTAGTCATCGAGATAGATCTCCAGAGCGTCGTCGTCGTCGTGACCGTTCTCCAACACCTCAACCACAACCACAACAACCACAGCCGCCTCCAATGAACATGGAGAACTTCATGGATGCGGTCTTTAATTATATTGAGCATCGCAGGGCTCAAGCTCTACCACCACCACAACCGGCTGAATAATCGGCACTTCCACCAAACAATCAGGATCCTCATGTGGTATTTTTTAGTTATAACCCCCCTCGATTTTCTGGCTCTATTGATGATGCAGTGTCAGAGGGTTAGTTAACAAGGATAGAGAGAATTTATGGGGTTCGCCAATTTACTACCTAGGAGATGGTTCAATTTGCCATATTTCAATTGGATGGCGAGGCTTTTCATTAATGGGAGAGGACAAGAGAGAAGCTCGAGGTTAACGGAGAGGAAGTGACTTGGGAAGTTTTTAAGAGAGAGTTTCGGGAGTCTTTTGTTCCCAAAGTTGTAAAGGAGAGGAAAGAGCAGGAGTTTATGGACCTAAAGCAGGGTACCCGTATGGTAGCCCAATATCTTGCTATCTTCAATAAACTCGGGAAATATGCCACTCACATTACCCGAGATGAGAAGAGGAAGGCCAGGAAATTTATTGCGGGGCTGAGACAGGATCTAAGGCATGGTCATGCCAGGCATAATTTCGTGTCTTTTCACGGACACAGTGCAAAGGGCCATAGTACAAGAAGAAAGATCCGGTGTCTAGGGTATTCATGGGACAAGGGTCCAGATCAGGATCAGGAAAGATGCCTATGGTTCAAGCTGCTCCACCAACCAAGGGTCCGTTCAAGAAGCCTCGAAATTGAGGACAAGCTCCACAAGCCTTACCAGTGGAGCCTCCGGCTTTACAAGCTCCAAGTGCGGCTCGATTGGGTAAATCTCCGTGCACACATTGTGGAGGATCGACCCATAACTACCATAATTGTCGGAGGAGGTTAGGACTATGTCTCATTTGTGGGAAAGGTGATCACAGGGAGGATGCTTATCCAGATAAGGCTCCAGGTTTTCAAGCTGGAGTTCTGAGGCTACTGATCCAAGCTCGTGCATATGCCCTCGAGGGAGAGGAGCAGGATGTAGAGGCCGATCCTACCGCTATGGTGGAAGGTACCATATGCATTCATAACATAAGCATTCATGCACTTTTTGATCTGGCTTCCACACATTCCTTTATTTTGTGTGATCTAGCTGCTACTCTGTGCGTGCCTGTTACCTACTTAAATTCTTGTTACTTGGTAAGTTTCCCTCTCGGGGGAAATCTGTAAACAGATCGGGTTGTTCGGGGTTGTTCAGTGAGTTTGAAAGGGAGAGACTACCCTATAGATTTCATTGTGATGCCTATGAAGAAGTATGGAGTTACTCTAGGTATGGATTGGTTATTCAAGTATTGGGCTACGGTTGATTGTTTTGCGAAGAAGGTTAAGTTGGGTGAAGAATTGATTGTTGGTATTGGTTCGAAGATAATACCACTCTTGTCCTTTACAGAAGCTCACAAGTTAGTGAGAGAGGGAGCTACGGGATTTATTGCTTATCTTCTTAATAAGCCAAAGGATCAACTAAAGTTTGAGGATACCACCATTGTGAAGGAATATCCCGATACTTTTTTGGAGAATTTGGGTTCTTTACCACCTGATCGAGAGATTGAGTTTGTGATAGACTTGTATCCAGGAGCAGAGCCGTATTCTAAGACTCCCTACCATATGGCACCGGCCGAGTTGAAAGAGTTGAAGATTCAGCTTGAAGAGTTGCTTAAGACGTGGTATATTCGGCCGAGTTCTTCACCTTGGGGTGCACCGGTTCTCTTTGTCAAGAACAAGGATGGGACTTTGAGAATGTACATAGACTACCGAGAGCTGAATTGGATGACTGTGAAGAACAAGTATCCTTTGCCCCACATTGAGGATTTATTTGATATACTACAGGGTTCAGGGGTGTATTCGAAATTGGCTTTCAGACAAGGATACTATCAGTTGAAAATCCGGGAAGAGGATATTCCAAAGATAGGATTCAACACCCGGTATGGGCATTACGAGTTTGTAGTGATGCCATTTAGATTAACTAATACCCCAACAGTTTTCATGGATATGATGCATTGGATTTTCCGTCCCTATCTCGACAAGTTTGTGGTTATCTTCATCAATGATATTCTTGCATACTCCAGGACTCCGGAAGATCATGCTCGACATCTCAGAGTGGTTTTGGATACCTTGAGAGAGCATCAATTATATGCTATGTTTAGTAAATGCGAGTTTTCGATCGATCGGGTAACTTTCTTAGGCCACATTGTCTCGAGTACAGGTCTAGAAGTAGATCCTTCGAAGATTGAGACAGTCTTACAGTGGCAAAGTCTGAAGAAAGCCTTAGAGGTAAGAAGTTTCTTGGGTCTAGCCGGCTATTATCGGAGATTCGTGCAGGATTTGTCGAATATTGCTACCCTTTTGACCCGATTGACTAAGAAAAAGGCTAAATTTAAGTGGGATGAGGCGTGTGAGGCGAGCTTCCAACTCTTGAAGGAGAAGTTAACAACTGCACCTGTGTTAGCACTTCCCGTAGGTACAAAAGGATATACGGTAAATATGGATGCTTCAATGGAGGGTTTGGGATGTGTTTTGATGCATAATGGGAAAGTGATTGCCAACGCCTCAAGGAAGTTGAAGGAGCATGAATAAAACTACCCCACTCATGATCTCGAATTGGCAGCGGTGATCTTTTCTTTGGGTAAGTGGAGACACTATCTCTACGGAGTTTCTTTCGAGATCTTTTCCAACCACAAGGGTCTCCAGTACTTATTCTCTCAGAAGGGTGCCTGTTTGGGTTTGATAATACGGGACTTGTGAGGTTCAAGAACAGAATTATTGTACCTAAAGAATTGAAACGGATTATTCTTGAAGAGGCTCATCGGTCAGGTTATTCGATACATCCCGGAGGGAATAAGATATACAAGGATCTTAAGCAATTTTATTGGTGGAATGGTCAGAAACGGGATGTGATCACCTTCATGAAGCATTACATGACCTGCCAGGTGGTGAAGGTAGAACATCAAAAGTCGTCAAAGCTACTTCAACCATTACCTATCCCAGAGCGGAAGTGGCAACAGATAGCAATGAATTTTGTTTCTGGTTTACCAAGAGTGAAAGGTGGCCTTGATGGGATTTGGGTAATTGTGGACCATTTGATGAAACTAGCTCATTTTCTTGTCATCCGGATGTCCGACAAAGTGGGTAAGCTAGCCAAGAAGTATTGTCATAAGATTGTCAGGCTTCATGGAGTACCGGTTAGTATTGTGTCGGATCGACGTCCAAGGTTTACTTCAAGGTTTTGGCAAGAGCTTCAGAAGAATTTGGGGTCGAGACTTCAGTTTAGCACAGCTTTCCATCCTCAGACAGACCGACAGTCCGAGAGGTCGATCAAGTACTTAGAGGATATGTTGAGAGCGTGTGCTTTGGACTTCCAGAGCTCGTGGAATGAGCAGTTGCTATTAATCAAGTTCGCTTATAATAATAGCTACCAAGCCTCGATGGAGATGGAACCTTATGAAGCTCTTTATGGACAGAAGTGCAGGTCTCCGTTGTTCTTTAACTTAGAGGAATAGAATTGGACCAAGCAAGAAGGTGTGAAAAGAGGAGAGAAGAAAGAAAAACCCTCTAAGACCGTGCAAGATGTAATTGATAAGGTCCAACTGATTAAACAATAGATGAAGGCAGCTCAAGATTAACAAAAGAGCTATACTGACCATTGGAGGAAGAATCTTGAGTTTGAGGTTGGAGATAGAGTCTTCTTGAAGGCTTCTCCATGAAAAGGGTTTTCAAGGATTGGTCGAGGAGGAAAACTGAACCCTCGTTACTTGGGTCCATTTGAAATCTTAGAGAAGATTGGGGATACGGCCTACCGTTTGGATTTACCTCCGAATTTGACCGGGATTCACAATGTGTTTCATGTGTCGCAACTTCGAAAATACTACCCGGATGAATCCCAAGTTTTACCGGTTGAAAAGGTGGAACTAGAGCGAAATCTCACCTTCGTTCAGAAGCCGATTAAGATTTTGGATCGAAAGTTTCAGGAACTCAGAAATCGGCATATTCCACTAGTCAAGGTCCTTTGGAGAAGTGATAAGACTGAAGAGGCTACGGGGAAAACAGAGGAAAAGATGAAAAAGTTCCACCCCAAGTTGTTTTCAGGCGAACAGTGAATCCGAGGACAAATTCTTTTAAGGGGGAGAGGTTGTAACGCCCCTACTTTTTGGTCGTACAAGTATAACTTATATGTTTACCAAATTGTGCAATTTAAATTAAATTATATATATTTTTGCTTTTATATGTTTAATTCTTTTATTTGTTTATATTATTTGAATTTGAATTTTCATTTGAAATTCTTGAACCTTTATGCTTATGTGACTATGATTGAGTGTCGTTTCCATCCGATTTGATTTTCGATTTTTGTGAAACTTTGGTATGTTGGAGTTATGTGTGTTACGAACATGTCTATTTGCTCGTTTTATATTTTCAGACTTGTTTGTTTGGGTTTTGGATTTATTTTGAGTTTTAGAACCAAAACGGGTTTCTATTTGCTCGTTTTCATGTCATGATACATAATTTGAATTTTCATATGAAAGAGCATTTAGCATACCTTGGGTTCCGGGTGCCGTAACTTGAGCTCGAGAACTCGAACTCGAGTTTCATCATGTAACGCCTCGGTTCTGGATGAACAGGTAAGCACGCCACGTGTGAGTTTGTAAGCGTAGGATTTATTTTAATTCTTTAATTTTATATTTTTCCTACATTACATAACATATTTTCATAAAATTCATGATACATTATTTATGTGAATTATATGAAATCATATCATTGGAAAATTATTTCATGTCATGGAAAATATTTGTTGCGTAGAATATTTACCGGGAGTGATTTAATTACGAAATTATCCCTACATGTTCATTTCTTTAAATTTAGGGACAAAATTGCATAAACTTTCAAGGACTTAATTGATCATATTTCAAAACCATACATACTTGATTGCATGGCTTGAACTCTTGGAGGATTAAATGGCAATTTGAGCATTTCACACAAATCAAAGTTGGTGAATCACGTAAAATGCATCTTCAAGCTTCCTTGATCCATTTTCAACCAAAATATCCCAACATATTTGCTCCTTGTTGCTCGGTTCACTCAAGAAGAGAAAGGAAAGAGATTTCATCATATTCTTCCAAGATTTTCAAGAAATATTTCAAGTTTCAGAGCATAATCATCATCATCATCATCTTCCTTCTTCATTTCTTGTTCTTCAAAGGTGGGTGCTTGCATGGATTGATATTTTTGCTCAAGTATTTGTTAGCTAGGGTTTGTGATTTGTAGCATAAGTGGATTATTTATTGATTGAAGCATGAATAAAGGATCAGAGCATGATTTAGGAGCATGGATTCTTGGAAATTTTAGCTTGAATGATCAAGTTGAGCACGAACTTGAAACCTTGGATTCTTGATAATTTTTCATGATTTATGTGTTTAAATGGTATATTATCATGTCTTGAATATATATGTATGTGTATTACCAGAAATCCTTGCTTCCATTGATCAAAACTTGGATTTTGGTGGTTGATGTTGTTGTGCTGTATCCATGCTCTGTTTTTTAGGGTGTGACTGTAGGTCGCGACCGCGACCGCAACCTAAACACACACCAATCTGGTCGCGGCTGCGACCCACTCACAGATTTGGCATAACTGTAGGTCGCGCCCGCGACCAAAAATACACATAAAACTGGTCGCGGTCGCGACCCAAAATTTGCTTTGTTTCGACTTTCTGAAAAATTGGCAGAAAAATTAGGTCGCGCCCGCGACCAAGAATAGAGCAAAAATGGTCGCGACTGCGACCCTTGTATGAACTGCCAAAAATTCAAATTTTCATTTTCAATTCCAATCATTCATTTAGCCTCAAATTGATATTATATGATACATTTCATGCCAAAACATGATAATTGCATGTTACATTAATCATGGCACGACAGTCCATCGTATTTTCGCCATTCGTCATAATTGATCCATTTTTAGTCAAGTCTCATGTATACACGTCGTGTTTGCATAGATCACGAGGCCGTGGACAAGGAGCAGGCCCCCTAGAGTATATCCTTGTCGTATTTTGTTGTACAGGTGAGGCTTTGTTCTAGGTATATAGAACCCTATAACCCTTATGTGTTGATTTCGGCCAAAACTTATTATATCTATAACTGTTTTCAAACTATAAACATTTTCAAGCAAGCAAGCCATGATTGTTCATGATTTCAAGCATGTTTTGGCGAGTTCATGATTGTACTTGGGCCCGAGGGTAGTTTCTTGAGCCAACCGGGGAAGCAAGGGCTGACGGGTAACTCTTGAACTATCCTCACCTCATTGGGATCACCCCCGAAGCCACTAGGAGATTGGTGGTGGAAGGAGTTCCGTGCGTGGGAGTCATGTTCCTGACGTACACCATGTCGTGGATAGTTGGGCCTTGCAAACCCACTATCACCCGGAGGAAGAAGGAGACTGGGGACGGATCCGGCACCACGGATTGTCCTCGGGTTATTGCATGTTTTCAAGCACGAATATGTTGTTACTTGAGCACTAAATGAAATGTATGATCACGTATTAAATTAATCATGCAAGCACGTATTGTTCATGATTGGTGTAAAGGTTGGAGAATTGCCCTACTCACCGGGCCACATGTTTCATGAAATGATCAAGTTAACATGTTAAATTGGATAGTTGTAATCTCGGGCAAAGAACAATCTACTCTTGAACTTTATATTTATTTTATTTCCAAGTCTTCACCCGAGGCTATAACTTGCATGTGACGTGTGCTATATATATTTATTGCCCCTCACTCAGTCTTCGGTAGACTGATACTTCACTTTTCAGGTACTCGGTCGTGCTAGGCGGGAGTCGAGTCAGGTCTTGAATTTCACCGAGTCTAGCACATTATTTTCCATGTACAGAACCTTTTTGGAGTATCATATCATGATCATGGTCATGGTTATTTCATTTTGGATACTTGGATATGTATATTATACCGGAGTTGATAATGTATTGATAGTGTTAGTATCTACTATATACATATTTTGGTAAATATGGTACCTATATGTACGAATGATTTAATGCTTCCGCTTTTGATTGCATGTCTTGGTTTGTTTATGTTGGGGAGTGTCCCACCTAGCCCGCTTATTTCTTGCTTGTCACCCATTCGCTATATGTACGGATTGTCCATTTCATATGTGGATCGGGCTATAGTGCGGGGGATGTAGTACGTTGGGGGTTAGGGTGCTACATCTAAAGGTGGTATCAGAGCCCGGTTGCAAAACCGAGGTTCTCGAGTCGTGCCTTGTGAGTCTAGGTCGCACGGCATAGGATTAATTGTTACTTGAGAGTCTTGCATTTAATTGCATTATGTTATTTACTGGAACTCTTGAATTAATTGAGTTACTTGATTCTTTAAATGTGTGCTTTATCGATCCTATGAAATTATTTGCACACATTTGCATTTATTAATCAAACCACGCATGTGTAGTGATTTAATTTCGGGATGGATCGTGATAGATATCACCATGACCGATCCCCGAGACATCGACATCATCGCCGTGAGAGATCACCTCCTCCTCCACCTCCTCAGGCACAGCCCCAGGATTTCATGAATGCAGTGGCAGGACCTGATTGATCAGAGGCTTCAAGAAAAGGTTCCTCCAGCACCACCAGCGCCAGTAGCACCACAAGAGAACCCTATTTCAGCCATCCTACGAGAGTTCCAGAATCAGCATCCGCCTAAGTTCTATAAGGGCGATGACATACAGGCAGAAATATGGCTTAAAGAGGTCGAAAGGATTTGGCAGCTCATTCCTTGCGATACTCAGGAGAAAGCCCGCTGTACCCTTACTTTGATTCAGGGCGAGGCCTACTCCTGGTGGGAGAGTACTCAGATAGTCTTGGAGGCTTTTGGGACAGCTATCACGTGGGAGGTTTTTGTCAGAGAGTTCAGAAACAAGTTCATTCCTCCAGCTTCCCGTACCCACAGGTTGAGAGAGTTCACAGAGTTGAAGCAAGGAGGGAGATCAGTTGGTCAGTACATCGCCGAGTTCGAGAGACTATCTCGCTATGCACACAACATAGCGAATGATGACTTTCACAAGGCGATGCAGTTTGTGCAGGGACTCCGGCCAGACATACAGGATGCTTTAAAAGCAGCTAACAAGAGCACCTGGGCTAAAGCTACTACCAAAGCTTTGAATTCAGATATTACAAGAAGGCCTATTCCTCGCACTGGACAAGCTTCGGGCTCGGGGTCAGGACAGGGATTGAGCTCTGGAAAGAGGCCTATTTCCTACTCTGCTTCTCCAGCACAAAAGAGACCCGGGAAGAAGTTTAAAGCCGCGGGACTATCTCAGAAGGCTCCACGAGCTTCAGCACCACCACCGCCGCCTCAGAAACCGGGCTGCAGATTTTGTGGACTTCCTACACACACATATGATAATTGCAGACGCCGGTTAGGATTGTGTTTGATTTGTGGGAGCAACGAGCACCAGCTTGATGGTTGTCCGGATCGTCAGGATCCGCCACCTGCAGGCCAGAGGCCACTTGTGAGAGCTCGGGCTTACGCGCTGGCTGGAGAGGAGCAGGATGCTGAGATCGACCCTGCTACAGTTGTTGAAGGTACTATATGCATCCATGGTACGAACATCCATATATTGTTTGATCCAGGAGCTACACACTCCTTTCTTGTGCATTTTGTTGCTATTACATTATCTTTGCCTACTATGTGCTCTTCTATGCGCTATTTAGTTAGTTCTCCTTTTGGGAGTAGACGAGAGGTGGATAAGGTATACAGGGATGTCCCAGTGGTGATTGAGGGTCGAGAGTTCTTGACAGATTTTATTTTGATGCCGATGGAGAGATACGGGTCTATTCTCGGGATAGATTGGTTGTACAGGCACTGGGCTACAATAGATTACCGGATAAAGAAAGTACAGTTGGGTTCAGAAGTTGCTACGGGTGGGAGTTCGAAGACAGTACCCCTACTTTCCTTTTCTGAGGCTCGGCGATTAGTTAGAGACCGGGCTACGGGATTCATTACTTATATTCTGAATAAGCCCAAGGATCAGGTGAAATTGGAAGAAACGGAAGTGGTGAAGGAATTTCCCGAGGTCTTCCCAGAGAAATTTGATTCTTTGCCTCCTGAGCGAGAGATAGAATTTGTGATTGATCTTTACCCGAATGCAGAGCTGTATTCAAAGACTCCATATCGGATGACTCCAACAGAATTGAAAGAGTTAAAGATTCAGCTTGAGGCATTATTAGAAGTTGGGTATATCAGGACGAGTTCGTCTCCCTGGGGTGCACCAGTTTTATTCGTAAACAAAAAGGACGGGACTTTAAGCATGTGTATTGATTATCGGGAGTTGAACCGGATGACTATTAAGAACAAGTATCCCCTTCCACACATCGAGGAATTATTTGATATACTTCAGGGTTCCAAGGTTTACTCGAAACTGGATTTGAGACAGGGGTATTACCAGCTGCGAATCCGAGCGAGGATATTCCAAAGACGGGATTCAATACTCGGTACGGGCATTATGAGTTCTTGGTTATGCCGTTTGGATTAACTAATGCCCCTGCGGCTTTCATGGATATGATGCACCGGATTTTCAGGCCTTTCCTCGATAAGTTTGTAGTGAGTTTCATCGACGATATTTTGGTATTCTCCAAATCTGCCGAGGAGCACGCGAGGCATCTCAAGCTTGTTCTACAAACTTTGAAGGAGCATCAGCTGTTCGCTAAATTCAGTAAATGCAAATTTTGGATCGATCGGGTAGCTTTCTTGGGGCATGTGATTTCAGGCAAAGGATTAGAAGTTGATCCCTTGAAAATTGAGGTGGTGCTTAAATGGGAGAAACCAAAGAATGCCTCGGAAGTTAGGAGCTTGTTGGGATTAGCCGGATATTACAGAAGGTTCGTTCAGGATTTTTCTAAGATCGCTGCACCGTTAACCCGATTGACAAAGAAGGATGTCAAGTTTGTTTGGGATGAGAATTGTGATCAAAATTTTAATTTCTTAAAAGAAAAGTTAGTCTTAGCTCCGGTGTTAGCATTTCCCGAGGGTTCAGAGGAGTATGCCGTGTACACCGATGCTTCTAAGGAAGGTCTAGGTTGTGTACTGACTCAGAAGGGAAAGGTGATCGCTTATGCTTCCCGAAAGTTAGAAACGGGACGAGAGGGGGTCGAGAATTTCCAAAGGATTATGAAAAGAATTATCCTACACACGACCTGGAGCTTGCAGCCGTGATCTTTGCTCTCGGGAAATGGAGACACTATTTGTAGCACCCCGCACGTGAGGCACCACATCCCCCGCACTATGGTTCAACACGAGTAATGAAATGGTAAGTCCGCACCCGTATCAAACCATAGCGAACGGGAGACAAACAGAAAAACCTTCCTAAGCTAGGCAGAACTTAGACCCTGCAGATCAAACTAGCCAACAAAATATAATGCAACGAAGAGCTCAATCCAAACACATGCATTGGCCACGGGCCTACAGAAATTAAAAACTCGAACCACAGGCAGACTTGGGCTCCTCAGGCCTCTTTGAATTCATAACGAAGGCCGACAAGGCAATTCAATAACAGTTACCTAAAGATTCAAGTTCATAATATTACAGAATCGAATCATGCATGATTTAAGTACAAATGCGAGTGCAGAGACTCTCCTAACTTAATTGACCAACTCAAAGGCTTCAAACACTTCCGCCTAGCTCGAAACTCCAAAGCCAAACCTGCGCACTAAAAGGTTGGGGAGGGAGAGGGTTAGTCTCTAGAAGACTGAGTGAGCAGGAGCGGTATACATATATATAAAACATGCACATGCAAGTCATAAATCCCGAGCAAGGTTTTATTTAAAATTTAGGTCCCAAGAGGGCAGGAAAATAACGAAGCAATGCTCGGACTTTATGACTAATCATATTAAATTCATTAAGTTCATAAATCATTCATAAACATAAAGGCTCGGCGAGTGAGCGTGCATTATCTCCAACCAAACTCCGACCGTGTACGACAAATATCACTAATACATTAAATAGGTGATCATGCAATATATCATAATACACACAGATCATATATCATATCATAAAACATATTCATTTGGGCAATCCGTGTCCCGGCCTTCCCGCACTGTGTATATCAATCATAAACAATCATATTCATAAAACAAGTTCCAACCTTCTTCCTCCGGGTGGTGGACGGGCTTGCAAGACCCGGCCACCTCATACATTGACCCAAAGGGGTTACATGACTCCCCAGATGGCACTCAGCTCCCTTTCCCCGCCAATCTCCTGGCGAGGTCCGGTACCGCCGCAACAATATGGTGGGACTAGTACAAGGGATCACCGTCGGCCCTTGCCTCCCCGGATAGCCACATGCACTAAGTCCCAGGGCCCGTGCAATCATAACATACATATATAATCTCGCCCAAACATTTCAATTCATGTGAAACATATCATATTTCATAATTCATTTGAGAAGGGTTTACTCGATCAATATTTACTCGATAACTTTACTTCAAAAGTAACACATATATATATATACATAAGGTTTTTGGCCAAAGCTTGTCACATAAGGTTGTAGGGTTTAATATGTAACTAGAACAAAAACACCCTCACCTGGAACATGACGGTACAAGGATATGAGTTACCGAGTGCCTCGCTGATCAAGATTTCTCCACCCTGGAGATAAACTGTACAAGGACAACGTAACGTGTTCATGAGACTCAAGACACCAAATGAACCATATATGACGCACGGCAATCTATGATCATGCTGTGAATGCATAAGAAATGATATTATGTAATGAACACGTTCATGTGCACTATTAATGCATTTAAATCCCATAACGAGCCATTCATTCACTCAAGGAAGCGTTCATAATCATTTAAGTCATGAATTTCATATAACAATTAAAACTCAAATATATCAAGTTTCAATTATAAAATTAAACAAAACAAAGGCAATTAAGGCATATAACCAAGCCATTCGTTCATTCATTCATTCAAATTCATATATTCACATTTCATAACAATTTAATCTAAGAATTTCATATTAATTCAATATATATATCATACCACTTTAGTTTCATAAATTCACATTCCAATCAAATCAATTCAAGAATTTCACCTAAGGATCTTATCACGTATTAAATCACATTTATAATTAGAAATTAGACAACTAAATACGTTCAATTTAAGCTCGGAAATTAAATGAAACAAGAAATAGGTAACAATTAAATTCTATAATTCAATTAAATCAAATAATATTTAATATATAATAAACATATATATATATATATATATATATATATATATAATATAAATATATACATTTACGTACATCAATTACCCATGCATGCAAATACACTATAACATATATACATATATATATATATATATTTATCATGCATGCACATGCAGACTTAACCAAATAAAAATGCATGCAATTTAAAATATATATATAGATATATACTTATACATGCACACGTACAAGACAACAAGCATGCAAACAAACCCAAACCACATGCAGCCTGCAACCTAACACACGCCCACATACAAACGACCATGCATTACTTGCATTTATAAAAGAAAGAAGGGGAAAAATTACAGCAGCGCAGCACACAGCACTCCAGAATCAATCTCCCCGCCCGGGGAGATTTTTCACACCAAAAGTCCCCGCTCGGGGACTTCCATGCGGCAAAGTTTCTGTAAGAAGGCTCCCCGGCCGGGTAAATTCATGCTCAAAATCTCCCCGGCCGGGGAGATACAACACAGACGCGATGCAGAAGAAACACAAAGCTTAAGTCCCTGTTTCTAGGCATGAATTACAGCAGCAGCTAAGGCAACAACCAGGGGCATGAAATGCAGCAGCAATATGCATCAAGAACTCTTACAAAAAGGCTGGTAAAACACAGAAGTAACGCAAGGAAATTGCAGCAGTTTGACAGCAGCTATAACCAGTCCAAAACAGGGCAAAACGAGGCCAAAAACAGAGCAACAACTTATCTCAATTATCCCATCAAGTTTGGGTAAGTTAGACCAGCAAATATGCAGCAAAACAACACCAATTCGACATATAAATCAGTCCCAAGGAAGCTCAACGTGAATTGCAGGCATAAGCGATCATTTCAAGTATTTTCCTCAAAGTGCCATTAATGATATCTCATGAATACTTCAACTACCATGTAATCAATGATCATAAATGAGAAGAGGATGTCATAACAATCAAATTCAAGCTTGGAATCAATCAAAACCAACAAGAAACGAATGAGATCAACACAATTGCTCAAAACCTATTAATGGATGCATAGCTTAAAATGACACATGTTGAATGTATATTATAACCCTAAGCTTACCTTGTGGATTAATGGATGTTTGGAGGAGATTTGAGCTTTGAATCTCCAAGGTGCACAAGGGTTACGGGAAAACTGGAGAGCAGAATGTTTTGTCTGAGTTTTCTTTATGTGATGAAGGTTATCTCGGTTTGAGGTGTTTATTTCTGGTTAGAGGGTTGCGTTAGGGTTCTAAAGCATCCAACCATAGTTAATTTGGTCAAGATTTTATAAGTTATGGCATTTTTAGTAAAGGGTGGCAGATTTGCATCCGTTTCGGTTTTTGGTTGAATTTCGGGGGTCCAAATGATTTCGGAAAAATATAAGGCTAAGTTTATTAAACTTAAATCTTCGATACGAGTTCAGTGAAGTTGACGGAACTTGAATCCGAGTTCCCGAGCTCAAGATATCACGTACGGAACCAAGGGTGCGCTAATTGCCAATTAGCCCCCGATTTGGTTCCACGAATCAAATTAAATTCGTTAACACGTCAAATAAATTCGAAAACACAAAACGAGCATATAGGCATGTTCATAACATACATATTTACAACATACTACAATTTCACGGCATTTTGATATCATTTCATATAAAAACGATGCACAATTGGAACAACTAGGCACCTATCCATACAATTCATGCATATATTCATTAAAATTCATGCATATAAAAATTAATTAAATAGATTAAATTAAATTTAAACATAATTAAAGCCAACGTAATTAATTAATTAAAGCATGATTAATTAACATAATTAACATACAATTAACATTAATTAAGAAATTAACAATAATGTTAAAATAAATACATAAAATAACGTAAAATTTTAAAATAATATTAAATTAAAATAAAATAAAAGAATAAAATAAGATAATACAATTTATAATAAAATTAAATATAAAACACTTATAAACAATTAATCACATAATTAGATAATTTAATTGCGCAATTTATAACAAATACAACACATTAGTATAAACGAAAAACCGGGGCGTTACACTATTTATACGGGACTTCCTTTTAGATTTTCACTGACCACAAAAGCCTCCAGTACTTATTCACGCAGAAGGATTTGAATATGAGGCAACAACGTTGGACGGAAAAGTTAGAAGATTATGATTGTACGATCAAGTACCATCCGGGAAAAGCCAACGTGGTCTCCGATGCACTTAGCAGGAAGGCGAGTGTGTCGAGTCTGGGAGTAGAGGAAAGTGATGAGGTTGCTCCAATTGTTCTAAAAGCTCGGGTTTCTAATATTACATTTCAACCGGAATTAAAGTATCGGTTATTTGAAGCTCAAAATAATGATCCAGAGGTACAGAAGTTGGTAAGTAAGGATAGAGCTGATCCGGAGAGTTCTTTCGGGTTTGACGAGACCGGTTTGTTTCGGTTCAAGAATAGAGTGGTCGTGCCCGAAGAATTGAAACGGGTTTTGCTTGAAGAGGCTCACAAGTCAGCATACTCGATCCACCCAGGAGGAAATAAAATGTATAAGGACTTGAAACAATATTATTGGTGGAATGGAATGAAGAGAGATGTCGCTGAATATGTGAAGCACTGCTTGACCTGTCAAAAAGTAAAAGCTGGGCATCAAAAACCCGCGGGACTTTAACAACCGTTACCTATCCCCGAATGGAAGTGGGAACAAGTAACGATGGGTTCTGTAACCGGGTTACCGAAAGTGAAGGGTGGATTTGATGGTATTTGGGTAATTGTGGACCGATTCAAGAAGTCTGCTCACTTTCTACCAGTCCGGATGTCTTATGAGATTCCGAAGTTGGCCGAGATCTACAACAGAGAAATTATCCGACTTCATGGAATTCCGGTGAGTATAGTTTCAGATCGAGACCCCGAGGTTTACATCTAAGTTATGGCAAGAGTTACAGGCGATGTTGGGAACAAGGCTCAGGTTCAGTACAGCGTTCCACCCACAAACAGACGGCCAGACAGAAAGATTAATAAGATATGTGGAAGATCTACTTTGGGCTTGCGTGATGGATTTTTAGAATTCGTGGCAAGAACAACTACCTTTAATTGAATTTGCCTACAATAATAACTTTCAGGCTTCGATCGGGATGGCTCCTTATGAACTTCTTTATGGAAGGAAGTGTCGGTCTCCGTTGTTTTTCGACTTGGAAGAGTGGAAATGGTCGAAACAAGAAGGGGTAAAGAAGGGTGAGAAACTTGAGAGACCTTCCAAGATTGTTCAGGCTATGATTGAGAAAGTTCAAACAATCCAACAACGGATGAAAGCCGCTCAAGATAGGCAAAAGAGCTATGCCAATACTCGTCGAAGAGATCTCGAGTTTGAAGTGGGTGATCGGGTATTCCTAAAGGTGTCACCAAGGAAAGGTTTCACCCGAATTGGGAAAGGAGGAAAACTTAATCCTCGCTACTTAGGTCCTTTCGAAATTCTTGAAAGAATAGGCGAAGTAGCCTACAGATTGGACCTACCACCGAGTCTTACGGGGATTCACAACGTGTTTCATGTTTCACAATTAAGAAAATATTACCCCGATGAGACTACGATTCTCCCCGTTGAAGAAGTTGAGTTGGAACCGAATTTGACATTTGTTCAAAGGCCGGTTAAGATCTTGGATCAAAAATTTCAGGAATTGAGAAATCGGAGGATTTCCATGGTTAAAGTTTTGTGGAGAAGCAATAAAACCGAAGAAGCTACATGGGAAACCGAAGACAAGATGAAACGGTTTCACCCAGAGTTGTTCTCTCAGGACTAGAGAATCTGGGGACCAGATTCTTTTAAGGGGGGGGGGAGAGTTGTAACGCCCCGGTTCCGGATGAACAGGTAAGCACGCCACGTGTGAGTTTGTGAGCGTAGGATTTATTTTAATTCTTTAATTTTATATTTTTCCTACATGTCATCACATATTTTCATAAAATTCATGATACATTATTTATGTGAATTATATGAAATCATATCATTGGAAAATTATTTCATGTCATGGAAAACATTTGTTGCGTAGAATATTACCGGGAGTGATTTAATTACGAAATTGTCCCTACATGTTCATTTCTTTAAATTTAGGGACAATTGCATAAACTTTCAAGGACTTACTTGATCATATTTCAAAACCATACATACTTGATTGCATGACTTGAACTCTTGGAGGATTAAATGGCAATTTGAGCATTTCACACAAATCAAAGTTGGTGAATCACGTAAAATGCATCTTCAAGCTTCCTTGATCCATTTTCATCCAAAATATCCCAACATGTTTGCCCCTTGTTGCTTGGTTCACTCAAGAAGAGAAAGGAAAGAGATTTCATCATATTCATCCAAGATTTTCAAGAAATATTTCAAGTTTCAGAGCATAATCATCATCATCATCATCTTCCTTCTTCATTTCTTGTTCTTCAAAGGTGGGTGCTTGCATGGATTGATGATTTTTGCTCAAGTATTTGTTAGCTAGGGTTTGTGATTTATAGCATAAGTAGATTATTTATTGATTGAAGCATGAACAAAGGATCATAGCATGATTTAGGAGCATGAATTCTTGGAAAATTTAGCTTGAATAATCAAGTTGAGCATGAACTTGAAACCTTGGATTCTTGATAATTTTTCATGATTTATGTGTTTAAATGGTATATTATCATGTCTTGAATATATATGTATGTGTATTACCAGAAATCCTTGCTTTTATTGATCAAAACTTGGATTTTGGTGGTTGATGTTGTTGTGCAGTAGCCATGCTCTGTTTTCTGCTCTGTTTTTTCGGGCGTGACTGTAGGTCGCGACCGCGACCTAAACACACACCAATCTGGTCACGGCCGCGACCCACTCACAGATTTGGCATAACTGTAGGTCGCGCCCGCGACCAAAAATACACATAAAACTGGTCGAGGCCCCGACCCAAAATTGGCCTTGTTTCGCCTTTCTGAAAAATTGGCCGAAAAATTAGGTCGCGCCCGCGACCAAAAATGGAGCAAAAATGGTCGCGACCGCAACCCTTGTATGAACTGCCAAAAATTCAATTTTTCATTTTCAATTCCAATCATTTATTTAGCCTCAAATTGATATTATATGATACATTTCATGCCAAAACATGATAATTGCATGTTACATTAATCATGGCACGACATTCCATCTTATTTTCGCCGTTCGTCATAATTGGTCCATTTTGAGTCAAGTCTCACGTATACACGTCGTGTTTGCACAGATCACGAGGCCGTGGACGAGGAGCAAGCCTCCTAGAGTATATCCTTGTCGTATTTTGTTGTACAGGTGAGGCTTTGTTCTAGGTATATAGAACCCTATAACCCTTATGTGTTGATTTCGGCCAAAACTTATTATATCTATAACTGTTTTCAAACTATAAACATTTTCAAGAAAGCAAGCCACGATTGTTCATGATTTCAAGCATGTTTTGGCGAGTTCATGATTGCACTTGGGCCCGAGGGTAGTTTCTTGAGTCAACCGGGGAAGCAAGGGCTGACGGGTAACTCTTGAACTATCCTCACCTCATTGGGATCACCCCCGAAGCCACTAGGAGATTGGTGGTGGAAGGAGTTCTGTGCGTGGGAGTCATGTTCCCGACGTACACCATGTCGTGGATGGTTGGGCCTTGCAAACCCTCTATCACCCGGAGGAAGAAGAAGACTGGGGACGGATCCGGCACCACGGATTGTCCTCGGGTTATTGCATGTTTTCAAGCACGAATATGTTATTACTTGAGCACTAAATGAAATGTATGATCACGCATTAAATTAATCATGCAAGCACATATTGTTCACGATTGGTGTAAAGGTTAGAGAATTGCCCTACTCACCGGGCCACATGTTTCATGAAATGATCAAGTTAACATGTTAAATTGGATAGTTGTAATCTCGGGTAAAGAACAATCTACTCTTCACCCGAGGCTATAACTTGCATGTGACGTGTGCTATATATATTTATTGCCCCTCACTCAGTCTTCGGTAGACTGATACTTCACTTTTCAGGTACTCGGTCGTGCTAGGTGGGAGTCGAGTCAGGTCTTGCATTTCACCGAGTCTAGCACGTTATTTTCCATGTATAGAACATTTTTGGAGTATCATATTATGATCATGGTCATGGTTATTTCATTTTGGATACTTGGATATGTATATTATACCGGAGTTGATAATGTATTGATAGTGTTAGTATCTACTATATACATATTTTGGTAAATATGGTATCTATACGTACGAATGATTTAATGCTTCCGCTTTTGATTGCATGTCTTGGTTTGTTTATGTTGGGGAGTGTCCCGCCTAGCCCATTTATTTCTTGCTTGTCACCCGTTCGCTATATGTTCGGTTTATGTACGGATTGTCCATTACGTATGTAGATCGGGCTATAGTACGGAGGATGTAGTGCCTTGGGGGTTAGGGTGCCACACGTTACCTCTATTGGATTTGTAGAATCGATTTGGAGACAATGGGATAAGCCTCATATTTTTCTAAGACCAGATGAACCTCCAAAGTTCAACCGAAACGAGCACCTCGAGCCTATAATGACAACCATTGACTATTCTTGAGCTTACGGGTCTACACTAACACCCCTGAGCCCTAAACCTTGACCTATACCCACTTGAGCCACTATTTTTTCCTCCTATACCCTAAGATTCGAACAACTCCCCCCCCCCCCCAAAGAGAATTCAGCCACTAAGACAGAGAGAGAGAAAGAAGAAAAGAAGAAGAGAGAACTATTCCCCTTGAGAGATTTGAGCTCATCTCACCTTCAATCCTTCTCCAACTTGAAAGGTAAGTCTATATTTGTGATCTATGTCTCCTTATGGTCATTTTAAGCTATATATTACTTGATTTCACCTAGGTTAGATTATGGTATGATGAAGATAATAAATAGTAAGGGTTTAAGGTCATTTGGAGTTTCTACCTTGCTTCTTGGAATTTCTTTTAGGTGCATGAGTGTTAATTGATGCCTAATTATGTATTTATACTTGTATGGACCTATTATGCATGGTGGGTGAGGATTGAAAGCTTTACCATTACTGAACTTGAAGAACTTGGACTTATTCTAACCTCTTGCTCTTGTTTCTTGATTTTGTTTAATTTTATTTAGTTTTTGGTATGATTTGCATGAATTCTTGATGCTGGAACTTACCTTTAGTGTTGGCTTGGTGTTAACTCTTGGTCTTGGAGGTTTAGTTGAGTTTTGGCCTTTGGTTTTCCTAGTTTTTGTGCTGCCCAGCAGGGACACCCCTGTGTCGTTTCTTGAGATATGATTGTGTCCCCTTTTGCCTTTCATGTCTGTACTCAGACACGGGGGTGTCATGAAAATGCCTTGGCATAAGACACCCCATGTCTTCTGGCCTTTTCGTGCGTGTACTTGGATACGAACGTGTTACCTTTTTGCTTGAAAGCGTGACACCCCCGTGTCCCCCCCCCCCCCTGTTTTGTTGAATATTTGTTTTGCTCTTTGTTTATTCATTCCTTGTTATTCCCTTATTTCTTCTATAACTTTTATGCACCGTTCATGTGTTAGTTTTTGAATTATAATTGTTACATGAAGTTCATGACTTGAATTGCTATGATTTATGGAAGTTTTGATCCAAATGAACATATTAGAATGAATTATGTGATTATGTGGCTTCATGGCATGATTTGACTCTTATGCATCTCATATCATATGCATAGCATTGACGTGCGTTGTATATGGTCATATTGAGTCTCACACTACTTCTTTTGCACAGATTTGGGTCTAATCGGAGATGAGGGCAATCCTTGAGACTCTTGTGCTTCTTCTCTTTGCTTTTCAAGGTGGGTTTCTCAACTATTAGTTAAAGTAACCCGATATACCTCTTATGTGAAAAGTTTTAAGCTAAAATAGTATATGTATATATCGAGTCTTTTAGAGTAAATGATTTCAAATGTAAAGCTTTCTTTTATGTATACCTACCTATGATTTTTGGCGAGAGCATGAATGAAACACGGGCCCAGGGACTTAGTATATGTGGCTATCCGGGGAGGCAAGGGCCGACTGTGATCCCACATGCTAGTTCCAACCAAACTATGGCGAAAAGAACATCGCTAGGAGATTTGGCGATGAAAGAGAGTCGGGATTTTGAGGATTCATGTACCTCATTAGCCATTATGTATGGATGGTCGGGCCTTGTAAACCCGTCTACCACCAGGAGGAAAAAGGTGTATATGTATGATTATAAAAGAATCGTATGAATGTGCACGAAAGATTATGTGTGTGATAACCTAATAATTAATGCTCATGATCACACAAGGTGTAGGTTGGAGATTATGCACGCCCACTCGTCGGGCCATAAATACCCTAATGAATGAATGAATTTGATAGTTGTAATCCCGTTGATGCTTTTCTTTGTTTTACCCACTTGGGAAATTATTGTAAAACTTCAAACGGGATTATAACTTGCATGTATACGTTTGACTTTCGCAATATTTATACTTATACCCTGTTTTACACCCACCAGTCTCCTTTAGACTGAACCCGATTTAGTTTTAGTTGTGTTGTGTAGGTTTGGGGAGTTCTAGGCAGGAATATGAGTCGTCTAGGTGTTGCATTTAGGTCTAGCACTTTTTTTTACACTCATACACTCGTAATATTGTTATTTTGTATTATGATTAGTACTTGAAGAGTAGTATTTTTGTGTATGTAGGCCGTGTGGGCCATGGAATACTTTGATAATACTTGTAAATGTATTTTGGAGCTTGGTGGCTCATGGTATATGTTAGATGATATTAATTGCTTCCGCTTTATTGTCCTTGCTCTGATTTTACTATGTCTCGTTCTTGAATGGTTTAAGGGTTAGTTCCCGCCTAGCATAGTGTGTGTGTTGTGTCCCCGTTCGCCGTGATTTGGCATGTGTATGAACTTTCCATTTCATATGCAGGTCTGGTCTCAGTGCGGGGGATGTGGTGCCTTGCCCTCGGGCGCTACAGAAACTTTCTTCTTTGACATTTATATTATTCACTCTAGTACAATCTCATTAAATTTATACGAAAACATTATAAATTTAATCCAATAGGATACAGTGCAGTCTAAAACATACACAAATCACACACTAAGATTATTTTATTAAAATCTTGTACCCCCATTATCATCCCACGGGACCCGCTGCCTGACCACCACTTGCCAGAACATGGGGTCTAGGTCACTTCACCTGACCTGCCAAACATAGGTTACTTCACCTGGCAAACATCTTGTAACGCTGTTATCATTTAACAGGAACATCTTGTACTGCCTAACATAGGTCACTTCACCTGCTAAACATCTTGTACCACCATTATCATCCAACGGGACCCCCTGCCTGACCACCACTTGTCAAGACCATTATCATACAATGGGAACATCTTGTATCGTCGTTATCATCCAATGGGACCCGGTATCGCTTTGGGCTAAGCCCGTACAAATTTATTTTTGGGCATCTCCCAAAAGGCCTCATACTAATGGAGTTGAGTGAATACTTATTTATTAGACAAAGTTCCTCCAATCTTCCAATGTGGATGGGTTTGCTTCCTAAAACCTAATAAATTTCTCAGTTTTTTTTTTTTTTTTTAAACAGAGGCCCTCCCACAGGAGGGTAAACATCAAAGGCCTCCACAATCATCCAAAACTAAATCAACAAGGAAAGAGGGTAACACCATACCACCTACGTAAGCCGGAGCAGCATTACGAGCTAACGCGTGGGCCACAACATTGGTCAAACGACGCACAAACAAAAAAGTACATCTAGAGAAAGAGGAAGCACAAAGTCTAATATCTTCAATAATGTTCCCAAGATTAGAGCAATCCACACCAGAGGAGGAGATCTTCTTAATAAGATTCAAGCAGTCACTCTCCACCAAGATTTCATCCCAACCATTTGTCTTAGCAAACTCCAAAGCTTGCAATATTGCGACAGCTTCAACAGCTTCAGGCTCCAATAAACTCACAAACCAATCACTCTTCCAACCCAAACAACTGCCCAGGTGGTCACGAGCCACCACTCCGACCCCAACCTCGCCTTTATCCACAAAAATTGCTCTATCCATATTAAGTTTAACAATCTCGGGCAATGAAAGAGCCCAATAAATAGGCTGTAACGGGCCATCCACACGAGAAAATGAAACCCGGTTAGTTGAAGAAGGAGATGAACAGAACGACATAGCAAAATCAACAAGCTCGTCTAGGCGCATAGAACAATTATCAGCCAAAGACTTGTTCCTAAACCACCACAATCCCCATAAGATTAAAGCAAATTTCGCACGAAAAAAATCATCTAAAGCCAAAACCACGCTCTCGATCCACTCGTGGACTCCCCCATCAAAGTGAGAAATGGAAGTCCATTGGAGGAACAAAATCACCCAAACCTGACGAGCGAAAGGGTAAGAAAATAGAGAATGCTTAATATCTTCATTCGGAGCAAAACAGACAAGGCAGACATTACCGACTTGGCACTTGTTGGACACAAGTCTAGAAGAAGTCGGGAGGATATCATGACAGACTCGTCAAAGAAAAACAAGAACTTTTGGAGCCACTTGTAATTTCCAAATCTTATTCCACAGCTGACTTAACTTATAACAGGACGAAGAAGCACGATGCGCCCCTTCCAAAGCCAGGGCCACCTGATATGCGCTTCAAACGGAGAAGAGCTCGTTCTTTTCAAAATACCAGATTAACTTATCATCCCGGACCACCCGCCCTACCGAAATACTACGAAAAAGAAATCAGGTTGCATCATCCGGATAAAAAAAATCATCAATCAATTGCAGATTCTACCCTGAGCCATTGGGAAGGAGTAGCTGGGCCACTTTAGTCAGCGCCGGGTTACGAGTTTGGCGGATGAGAGGCCCGAAAGAAATCGGTATCAGTAGCCACCTATCTCGCCAAATATCCACGGAAGATCCTGAACCAATACCCCACCGAGATCCCACAATAAGAATGGATCGAGAAGCCAGAATGCTCCTCCAAGTAAATGAGGGTGAATGTCCCAAACTAGCCTTAAAGAAGTCCATATTCGGAGAGTATCTCGCTTTAATCACTCTACTAACAGACAATCCGGAAAGGAAACAATTATCCAAGCATGTTTAGCAATTAGAGCAAGGTTGAAAGCTTTGAAATTACGGAAACCCAAACAGCCAACCTGTTTATTCATGCAAAGTTTATCCCATGACCAGTGGATGCGATTTCTTTCTTTGTTACTCCACCAAAAGTCGGCTGAGAAAGAGTCCAGTTCTTTCAAGAAGGAGTCAGGCAATTTAAAGCAACCCATGGTGTATGTCGGAATAGCCTGAACCACCGCTTTAAAGACGATTTCTTTTCCAACTGCCGAAAGATTCTTCTCCGAAAAACCACATAGTTTCTTACAAATTCAATCTCGAAGAGAAGCAAAGAGAGTCTTTTTTGACTTACCAACCACAGAAGGAAGACCCAGATAAAGATCGAATTTTGTGTGTAGAAATACTATCAAAAGCACGAGCATCCGGCCGCCCACACACAAGCGTATCGTCTGTGAATAGTAAATGGGAAATCCTGGGAGCATTACGACAAATAGCAATGCACTGAATAAAACCTTTGTTCTCCAAATCCTGTAAATCAAAAGAAGCTTCGGCACAAAGGATGAAAAGATGAGGTGAAAGAGGATCACCCTGACGGATGCCTCTACCCGGGGAAAGTGAACCAAACTGATAGCCATTGAGAACAAACGAGAAAGAAACTGAAGAGATGCAAGTGTAAATAAGTTAAATCAAGTGCGCAGGACAGCCTAACCTCTCAAGCATCCGAATCAGGAACCGCCACTCAATCCGATCATACGCCTTGCTCAAGACGAGCTTCAGAGCAAAGGATCCAACTTTACCCCTGTTCTTAGTTTTAAGGTAATGGTTAACTTCAAAAACAAGAAGAACATTATCAGTGATTAGGTGTTTCGGAACAAAAACAGACTGAGACACAGAGATAATATCATTAAGGACTGGTTTAATGCGATTGGCAATACACTTTGAGGCAATTTTATATACTACATTGCAAAGACTAATTGGTCTAAATTGAGTAATAATATCCGGTTTATGGCACTCCGGGATCAAAGAAATAAAGGTGGAATTAAGTTTCTTAGAAAAGATCCCTTTGTTGAGGAAATTCAAAACGCACGCCGTAACATTTTTTCCCACAATATGCCAGAATTTCTGGAAGAAAAAAGGGGGTAAGCCATCGGGGCCCAAGGACTTAAGGGGGTACATATCATTTAAAGCACATTTTACCTTATCAGTATTTAAGGGACGGCCCAAGCTATCTCTCGTACGGTCCTCAATCTTAGGTGAACCAAACGAATGATCTCCTCCATATCAGATTCCGAACAACTGGAGAAAGTAAACAAATCACCAAAGTACCCTTCAATAATGCTTTGGATGTCCTCCCGTGAGGAACATAAACTACCAACTTGATCGCGTAGTCCATCAATCCTGTTATTTTTAGCCCGTTGAGAGGCCTTACTATGAAAAAACATGGTATTCCTATCCCCTTCCAATAGCTAATGGCCCTTCGAGTGTTGTTTCCACTTAATCTCTGCTTGTTTAGCTAACTTCTCTATCCGGCAATGGAGGATCTTTTCTTGGAGTTTTGAATCTGCCGTGATTGGGCCTGAACGAAGTTTGTCAATGAACACTTCTAGGTTCTTCATTTCTTGCTCCAGAGTAGTATTCTGTTTTTTACGCCACTTCAAGAAGCCCACTCTGCACTTCTCCGCACTCTCAAGAGTAGTTAGAACAGCAGAATCGTTAGAATCTTCCCTCCAACATTCACTAATAATCCTCTTGCAATCCTCTCATCGGGCCCACATAGCTTCGAAGAGAAAGGGCCTTTGTATATGGCCGCCCGTTTGAGCTTTCTGATCGTCTTGATTAATAAAGGGTAGTGATCAGAGATAAAGTTATGATTATGTGTAACCTGAGCCGTAGGGAACATGGATGACCAGGAAGAGGAAGCAATGGCTCTGTCCAATCTAGCCCTGATAGTATGTGGGGAAAGTTGATTATTCGTCCAAGTAAAACACCGACCATCAAGCTCAAGGTCAACCAGCCCAGTGGATTCAAGAACTTGGTGAAAGGCCGCCATAAGATAAGGAGCCCTGAGAGCTCCACTTTCCTTCTCTCCATTGTTAAGGATCTCGTTAAAGTCACCACAATTTGTGTGTAGAAATTACATGGTTTTGAGTGTAATTTGATTATATTTTTGGTGTCGTTTGATGTGTTTATGTGTTTATTTTTCTCTGTTTAGGTGATTTTAGAGTTAGAGATGAGAAACAGCGAAGCAAAGCAATTTCATGCATTTTTATAGGGAAATATGGTAACCCCCGTTACCACTTAGGAGTTCAATTGTTGTAACCCCCGTTACAAGACACAGCAGTGGAGCTTTTGGCGAGAGAAGAAGGGTAACGCCCGTTACCCTTGTGCACAAGGAAAGTGGTAACGCCCATTACCACTAAGAAAAACGTTACTGCGATTTCATCAGTAACGGGCGTTAACAATAATGGTACATGGAGAGGTAATGTCCGTTACCTAGGGCGGCGAGAGAATTATTTAGGCTGCTATATTAGTGCATTTTGGAGTCTTTTTCAGAGAGCTTTTCTTCCAGGTCGTAACCTAGGGTTTGGAGAGAAGACAAGAAGTTTCAGAGGAGTTTTTCAGAGAATTCTAGAAGACGAAAGGATTGAATTCTTAGAACAATTTCTAGTTTTATTGTTGCTTTAATTTACAAACTAATTCCTTTGAGTTTAGTTTTGATCAGTTTTCGTATGTTAGATTCGTTTTTAGATATTAATGAATGTTTATGCTTTTGCTTTTGAGACTTTGTTTAGATTTGATGAATATGATTTATTTTAGTGCAATTTCCTTTAGTTTTATGAGTTTTACTTTAATTATGGGTAGCTAATTCTCTAGGGCTAGGGGGAGTGATGATGATTGCATGATAGATGTTTGATATGATGCTTGAAGGACTTGTGTTAATTATTAGTTTGAAAACAGGTTTGAATTGACTTGCGATGGCCTGATCACCCTTAACATGTGTCATAATTGCCTATAGATCGAAAGAGTGATGGTAATTTAGATGGTTTTCATAACTTGTAAGTTGTCGGATTCAAATAGATTTGGTTCTAGTTTATACAACAGTAATCTTATTCCATGCCAAGCCGCTACAATATTGAATTGTACTAGTCTTGTTCCTATGGTTTAATTAACTATTGGTGATTGCGAGAGAAACATTGAACACTAATTAAGCACTTGGTTACACCTTGAGATAGGGTAATACAAATATAAGTGACTAGCATGTAGAATCGCACCTGTCAGACAAGTATCGCATCAGCTCTTGATTATATGATTCATTACTTTTCCCCTACCTGTTTAGTTTACTGAAGTCAATTCGTGTGTTTTAGTATTACTTGTGTTTATTTCTACTTAATTGTTAATTTCTACTTTAGTAGATTAATAGAAAACAACAATTTCTTTTCGTTAGGTCTTTAGATTAGAGAAGGATATAGAGTAGTGATTGATTTCCCTTCTCTGTGGGTTCGATCCTATTGTGCTACGCGTATGTTAGTTTACACTTGCACAATTGGTTTTAACTTAAGTAAATCATACAACAAGTTTTTGGCGCCGTTGCCGGGGAAGGCGTTTTAAGTCAATATTACTCAAATATTTTGATCTAGTGCTTTAGACTATTATTCTACTTTGTGTTCATTATCTTTGTCACTGTGGAATTGGACTGAGGATTTCTTTTTCCATTGTGCAGGTTTACGGTGCATGCGAAGATCTCAAGATCCTGAATTAGTACCATACGATCCAGAAATTGAGAAAACACTGAGTGCTATTAGGAGGAGACGTAAGAAGGAGAAGAAACCGATTACTTTACCGATGGCTGAACTAGACCCACCACCACCACCGACCATTAGAGATTATAACATGCCACAGGCTGGAGCAATTTAGACTACAGCCCATCCCCCGATCGCAGCAAATAACTTTGAAATCAAACCAGCTATCATAGACTTGCTGTAAAACAATCCGTTTTTAGGATTACCATTGGAGGATCCAACTTCACATCTTGAGTATATTCTTAAAGGGTGTGATACCTTCAAAATTCACAATGTCACTACTGATGCTATCCGAGTTAGGCTTTTTACCTTTTCACTTAGGGAATGAGCAAAAGCATGGTTGAGCACTGTCCCAAATGAATCCTTTCAGACTTGGGCAGCATTATCTCAGGCTTTCTTAGCCAAGTTCTTTTCACTTAGCAAAACCACGAAATACAGGAATGATATTCAAGGTTTCAGGCAGTTGGATGGAGAGTCTTTCTATGAAGCTTGGGAGAGATTTAAGGATTTGCAGAAGAAGTGTCCACATCACGGGATTCCCAGTTGGTTATTGATTCAGACTTTTTATAATAGGATGTCCCCTACTTTTAGAGGAGCGATGGATGCCGCAGCTGGCGGAGCGTTCTTAGCAAAATTTGAAGCAGTTGCTACTGAGTTGTTAGATAATATGTCACAAAACGATGTTTTTGTGCATGAGAGCAGCCATTCGCAACCAACGAAAGTGTAAGCAGGAGTCATAGAGTTAGATGGCTTAACCGCCATCAATGCTAAGTTTGAAGCCCTTAACAAGAAATTGGATCAACTTTCTATTAACGCAGTTGGGATACAATCCCAACCAGTTCAGGTAACTTGTGAAATTTGTAGTGGTCCACATGAGTTTAATATGTGTCCTCATACCAATGCAGGAGAACAGGTTCAAGAGCAGGTGAATTATGCAAACAACTTCAAACCAGCAAATGATTCCTACTCAAACACCTACAATCCAGGATGGAAGAACCACCCTCACTTGTCGTGGTCTAATAATCAGAATGTTCAACAACCACCTCAACCTAGGCCGTAGTTTCAGCCTAGGCAGCAATTTGAAACACGACCACCAGCCCCATTTAATGTTACGCCCCCTCAACAGGAGCAAAAGCAGGGATGGGAGATTGCACTTGAGAAATTCATAACCGTGTCTAAGGGTCAACATCAGAAGTTGGAAGCTCAATTAGATCAAGTGGTAAATCAGACCAGAACTTTAGAGACTCAGATTGATTAGATTGCCCAATCTCTGAATCTGAGAGGCCCAGGAATGCTACCGAGCCAAACCGAAAATAATCCTAAGGAGCATTGTCAGGCCATATTTGTAGGAGACAATAGAGAGAATGTAGGTCCGAAGATACTTGCCCGTTTGGATATTGAGAAAGTTGTACTTGAGAAAGTTGAAGAGGAAGATGATTTTAAGAAGGAGAACTTAGAGAAAGAAGTGATTTCAAGCAAAGAGATGTCTGAGAACTTCACTGCAATTATACTTACTGAGGAATGCAGTGCTATTATTCAGCATAAGCTTCCCCCAAAGCTTAAAGATCCAGGGAGTTTTTTAATTCCTCTTACTATTTGTTCTTTGCAATTTCATAATGATTTATGTGATTTAGGAGCTAGTGTAAGTTTAATCCCGTTATCTACTTGCAGGAAATTAGGAGTGAAGGAGCTTACACCGACTAATATGACACTCCAACTAGCAGACAGATCGGTGAAATATCAGGTAGGAATTCTTGAAGACGTTTTGGTAAAAGTTGGAAGATTTCACATTCGTACTGATTTTGTAGTTCTTGATATTGAGAGCGATGAAAAGATGCCATTGATCCTTGGAAGACCGTTTCTAGCCACGGCTGGAGCGGATATAGATGTTCAAAATGGACGGCTCACGTTCAAAATAGGAGATGAAAGAATGGAGTTTAGGAATTTTGGTTCCATGACACCACCGACGATTCTGGATAAGTGTTGCATGATTAAGGTTATAAGTGATACCTCAAAAGGAGGGACATTGTTCACGGAGAAAAGAGATGCAATTGATTGGGAAGGAGAACCGAAGTCTTGAAAATCGAGAATAAAGGATGTTTTGGAATTAGATACTTGGAGATCAAGCTCCGATTTTGTGAGTAACAAGAACGAAGTCACTCATTGTGACTCGTTGCTTGGGGATTGTTAATCCCAATCTAGTTTTCAAAGTCAAGATAACGACTATAACTTAGAATTATATTTTTTTTCTTTTTCTTTTGTTCTTGTTTCCGTTGTTTTCGTTTCTTTCGTCCTCGTTTTTCTCGTTTTAATTGAGTTATCTCTCTCGTTTTGCATGTAACAGCCCGTAATGGGGCCTAGTTGAAATGGTAAGCTAAGGGCAGCGGTAAAGCGTTTATAGACCATGATCCAACTTTACAAAACCTCATGCATTGCATTCTTATCTGATCAATGTGCTCTTATGTGATTTTAGTACGTTAAGGTGGAATTCTTTACCTTTCACTCACTTTACTATTCATTTACCGAGCCTACTTTACCCATCTTGTCACTCGAACCCGAGAGGTCCATAATCCATGTTTTCCAATCATTCGAACTTGTTTTCCAAGGTTCAGAGTCCTTTCTTTAGCATTAAGGCCATTTCGCGCACTTACCGTCCAAAGTTACTATTCATTTTGCAAAAGAGTTTTGATTCGGACACCTTTTACTACTCAAATTTATAGTCAAATCGATCATTGAGTTGATACAAGTCTTTTGAAATCATTCTTGACTTGAAAATCTATTTCAAACTCCATTTTTGTTTAAACGTTTATTTAAAACCCTAATTCACTATTCTTTCTACGAACGGTTTTTCGTTCGGAGAACTTCTACTCTTCAAATTTGGATTTAAAGTACTTCTTGATTTTTTTCATGATTTTTGAGAATTATGACAGCTCTTCGTTCAAGCCCTAACTCGAGTTTTGAATAAAACGGTTTTTAAAAATAAGTTACTATTCATCCTACGTATCTAACTTTTTATGGGTAAAACTTTTTACAGTCAATATTGGGCTCAAAACGATTGTCGATTTATTTTATAACGTTTTAAAACAATCCGGACTTTCAAATCATGCTCGGAGGTCATTTTTCATTCATATTCGTTTAAAACGTTCAAATTTCTATTCTTTAAAACTAATATATCTTTCTAACGGTAAATCCGTTTTCTTCGAGTAAATATTCGTTTCGAAGCTAATTTTTGTCCGATTCACATATTTCAACTTCCAGCCACTCGCCTTCATGTTTACCATGTTAAATTACCTAAATACCCTTCATTTTCCATTTTTATTCAATGCCTAAGCCCAAGCTTACAAGGGAAGCTACTACACTTTGCTCTCCTACCCTTGGAGTTATTTTTATTGCAAGGAGAGGGGTATCCCAACAAGTATAAATACCCCCCTATCTCATTCATTTCATCTTGCTCAATGTTGTATTAACAACACCCATTCTCTCCCTCTTTTCCCCCTCTTAGCCGAGAGCCACCCCCCCAAAAAAATTTAGGTTAGTTGTTTTATTTTTTTTAGGCTATAGTTTTATGTTATGTTTTAGTTTAATTTATATTTTTATGTTATGGTTTATTTATATTATGTTTAGGTTGGGTCTTAGGGTCTTCCCTAAGCCATATAAGATTTTATTTTATGCATTTATGGTATAGTTTTTATGATATATTTGAATAGTTGTTCATGTGATTTAATTGTTTATAATATGCTATGATATGTTATGAATTAGTTTAATATATGCTATGATCATGCTTTAAGGTTTATATATGTTGTATATTGATGTATGTTTATGATATTTAAATTATGTTCATACATGTTATTTAATGGAATAGTATTATATGATCAATTATGTCACAACATGTTACATATTGTCAAGTGATTTAATTGTCACGTATTATATGATCAATGCTCATGCTATACTATAACTTATGTTATGATATGATGCTACATTGTTATATGATTCATATATTATGAATTTATCTTATGTTATGACTTGGATTAATGGGATATTGTTTGACCATATCTTATACACTTGATTAGTGTCACACCTTATAACCTAAGATAGAATAGTACTTTAATTAGACCTTGTAACCTTAGGTTATACCTTTTAATCTAGATCACACATACCTCTAATAATATGAACTTGAACCATAGGTTATAACAAGATCATAATTTGATTAGAGTGTGTGTGTGTGTGTGTGTGTATGTGCCATGTGTGTATGCACGGTGTGCGTGTGTGTGTGTGTGTTCGTGTGTGTTCGTGAGTGTGTGTTTAGTGTGTGGGTTTGACCCGAACCCTTTGACCCGACATGTGAATAGTAACTATGAATAGTAATCTTAAATAGTACTTTTGAATAGTATTTTTGAATAGTAAAATGAAATAAAATTCGGGATACCTATTTAGACGTTTGCACTTAGGGTTTCCCAATCTCGGGTCTAAAATATCTTTTCAAAATGAGTTTTCTTTCGAGGATTTGTTTCATAACCTTAGGGTTGCGATAGGAATCATAATTTGACTAATACTTACTCGACTTTAGTAACATCATAGTCTCACGTTAAGATAACTCACTTCAACGTGTTTCTTTATGAGATACCTTATCTCTAATACCTTAAATGGTATTACTTTCATGTGTTATCTCCTTATGTAACTTCATCATTCATATGCATCATGTAGAGTGGGTCTTAGTTCTTAAGCTCACTTTAGTACGTCACTTACAGGAGTTAAGGTTGAGCACTGGGATCCCCAGGGCACTGTTTAATCATACTACGCATCTTTACCTATTACTAGGTGAGGTTAACTATTTCAAACTGGAACCATGATTATATCTATTGTATCAAATGTTTTCGAAACCAACACCTAGTTCTTTGAATGCATTACTTTAAACCACTCCCTTATCAGGATAACTCTTTCATCAATCATTTACTTCATTTATCATTTATTCAAATATCATATATCATTTCAAATATCATATTTATTCATCTCATTTATCGTTTCAAACAATCATATTCATTTATTCAAAGTTATCGTTCATCGTTTATCGTTCATCATTGCATCATTCATACATGTCCTTCACGGTCCATTATATCCAAGCATTCGGATTTACTCCGAATGTTCATTCATATGCAAGCTTTATCGTTCATCGTTATTGGGCCCGACGGTTATGTGTGGAAGTGATGCTCGGGAGGTGAGCGCCAACGACATCACTAATACCGGCCGTCACCATTAGACAATTGACACCGACTTTAATCGGAGGTTGGTTAAGTCAGGACAATCTGTCAGAGAAAGGACCGCAAATCCTTACCTCATTCATCGTTTATCGTCACCTAGGGCTAGCTACCCGAAGTGACACCGGAGAAGGGTGGTGCATGTATGTATGTTCAAGATGTTGTTGATCTCGGTCCAACATCGCTCATCGTTCATTGTTTTAAAGGAGTAAGGGTGGAGATGCCTAGCTTGCGGGCATAAATCATTTTATAAACATTGGTTCATATTTATCAAAGTTATCCTTTACCCCTATCCCGCTTTATTAAAATCATATGAACCAAATCATATCATATGTGTGCGCGTGTGACATCATCATTTGCATATCAAATGTTTTCGTTAAATATTTGTCTTTCAAATCATTCTTCAAGGTAAACTTTATTCATTTCAAATGTCCTTTCATTTCAAGAGTATTCTTTTTAAGTACTCCCTCACTTAGTCACTTTGACTAATACCTCTACCTGTTTTTCTGGCCTCATGGTTTCAGGTCTCGCAGCCGCACTCTAGAGGTATCTTGAAGCTCTAGAATGTCTATTTTGCCTGAGTCAGGACTTATATGTTATTAATCTATTTTGTGTCCTGCATTATGATATATGGCTGCATATGTTCCTAGCTTATTTCTGTAACATGATACACTGCTACTCTACTTACATTATGCTCCCGTGACATTGTCCAATTACTTATATCATATCATTACTTGTCTCTTCTACTTAAACGTGACTGTATTGTTCTTCATATGTATTCATTACATGTCACCACCACGCATGGATTTAAAAGTTTCAATTTTTCCTAAATTCCACTGCATTATCATTGAGCATTCATCATGATCTTCATCAACCGTTCACCGGTGTATTTGTTGAGTAATGGCTTACACCATTATTTGAAGAGTATATCGGTGCGGGGGTTGGAGCGTTCCTCTCCATATATATATACAAGTGGGGCGCTACATTGCAGGTCACTTGATGTTTTGCTAGGAAGCCAAGGTCTAGATGGTGCAAGGACCGTGATTTGAGCATTATTGTCAATATTAAGGTCCATTTACTTTGTTCATATGCGTGTGCGTGACATTGATAACTCGTTAATTTGTCATCTTTATGATTGAATTATACCCCTAATTGTGCTTGAATAGATATTATCTTGAAAGAATTTGACGCTTTGTTGTTCTTATTATAGATTCGGGGCTCGATTGTGAAATTGATACAAACTTGGTCATTTTATGAAGATATTATCGTAAGGAGCAAACTCGGTTGGTTCAAGGTCGTTGCCAATCTACTGCATGAAAATTAGGATAGAACTGGAATGCAATTTAGAGATCTACATGCATGCAATTGTGGGGAATTTACTTTGGATTATTGAGGGCTGAGGATGTCACGATGCTTTTGAATTAATTGAGAAGAAATGATCACTGGAGGCTGATTGATTTTGTGGGCTTTGGGGAATTAATTTGTGAGGATTAATTATATTTGCTGAAAGTGTGTTGCATCTCTTGGAATTAATTTGGGCCTTACGTACTTAATATGTTAGAGTATTTTGGAGATAGGCCTGGCGGGACTTTATGGCTGGTGGAGTGGGAATATGCAGGGAATTAAAAGAGAATTGGGCTGCGTATGTAGCTTAATTAATTTGCTGCCCAAATTTCTTTGATGGGCCGTGAACTTTATTAATTTGGAGAAGCCCAGATTCTTGTAATTATTTATGAGGCCTTGGATTTGTGGGCAGCACTTACACCTTGGGAATTATTTAAGAAGGCCCGGTAGTGTCAATTCTTGGAGAGCAAGCTTTGGAGTCCAAAGTTGATTGGAATTAGAGAATTCTTTGGACTTGGACGTGTATTTATATGTTGGGACAGCAGCTCTTTGGAGAGTCACGTAACACACTTTGGAGCAGCAGTTTTGGAGCTTTGGCGAGCAACATTGAGGAGTAGAATTCGGCATAATCCTTCATCTTAGTTTAATTCTTTCCTTTCGTTTTTAGTTTTATTCATGTTAAAGAATTCCTCAGTTATTGTTTTTATGGATTTTAGTAGCTAAACCCTTAATTATCTAGCTAGGGATTAAGATTCGATTTTGGATATTGTGAGACCTAAACGTTTTATTTAATTCATGTTTATTCAGGCATTTATCTTATCTCTGTGTTTCGCTATTGTGATTAATTTATTTAGTGGTAGGGCCCGACCATCTAGATAGATTTAGTTGCATATTGCCAATCATGATGCTTGAAGTGTATGTAAAGTTGATTGATAAATTGTGGTAAATTAGTGACAGGGTTTTAGCGATAGAATTTCTCGTTCACTAAGGGATTTGATAATCTAATTTAAATCTTGTGTGTGTCACGACTTGGTTAATTAGGGTTGCTATTTTTATGGTTCTTATTGCTGCGAATTCATTAAATCCTGTCGAGTGTCTCTAGGGGTTGTGAATTTGTTGGGGAAGATAACTGTCGAGTGTCTCTAGGTTATCCGACTAATTAAGTAAAAACGAGGTTGAGTCGAGTGTCTCTATCAACTATAGCTAATCTATCTAAATAACTTGAATGTATCTTTGAGTCGATGAGCAATATAACAATTCGAATCGAATATCCCTGGCTAGGTAATTCTTCCTCTGATTGAATAAATCCTACGTGATCCTGCTTGACAATTTTAGTTTCTAATTCCTGTTATTTTATTTTAATTGCATACTTTAGTTATAATAATCCAACCCCCCCCCCCCTTTTAATTGTTGCTTTTCGTGAATTCCTTGCAATTGTGAGAAATAAGTCCACCAGTCTCTATGGATCGACCCTGTTTGCACTATACTCTGTGTTTAGTCGTCGAATAGGATTTCACATTTATTTTTGACGGATTCGACACCTGTCAAATTTTGGTGCCGTTGCTAGGGACTGTGTTTTTAATCGATTTTATTTCTTTTTATGAACAGGAGCATTCGCGGAAAGGACATCCCTCTCTACGATCCAAAAATTGAGAAAACTTCTAGGAAAAGGAGGAAAGAAACCCAATCACACAAGAAACAAGCTGAGACATCAGATTTGGTCAAGGAGATAGAATCGGGAACTGAAACGGACAGTTCGAGCAAACAGAAAGCCGGCTTGACCGTTGAGCGTGACCACGCCTTAACTATGGCACTAGCACTAGCAACAGTAGAACGTAGGACCATGGAAGATCTGGTGCGCCCCGATACCACACAGCAGCCCCTCTGTATCACTTTCCCAGAAGTGGATGCTGGTTTCGAGCTGAAGACGGGCACAATTCACCTACTTCCCATTTTTTGAGGTCTGGAAAATGAAAACCCTCACCAACACCTTAGTAAGTTCCACACGGTTTTTTGCTCTACCAAGCCTCACGGAGTTACCGAGGACCAAATCAAGCTCCGTGCTTTTCCGTTCTCTTTACAAGATGCAACGGAGAAATGGTTGTACTCACTACCATCAGCAACCATTACTAGTTGGAAGCAGATGCACGATAAATTCTTGGACAGATTTTTCCCAGCGGAGCGATACTTGGATCTCCTTCAGGAGATAACTACCATTAAGCAAAAGGAACATGAAAGCCTACATGAGTATTGGGAACGATACCGAAATTTGCTTGCAATGTACCCACATCACAACCTGCCGGAGAATTCAGTTGTCCAGAACTTTTATAGAGGCCTGATGCCTGCTAACAAAAGGCAGTTGGATGCTTCAAGTGGAAGTTCCATTATGATCAAAACACCTGCGGAATTAACGGAAATGATTAGCAGAATCTCTAGAGTTTCACAAAAATACTATGTTAAGTCCGACATGACGAGACAGGTAAAACAGGTAAGCTCTTCCCAGTTTGATGAACTCAAGAATATGATATCTGTTTTGGTATCTAACATGAGTGCAGGAACACCACCAGTGGCAACAGTTTGCCAATTATGTGCTAGCCCTTCTCACCCAACCGATGCATGTCTGTCCCTACAAGAGGGCAAAATAGAAAACGTAAACCCCGCAGGGTTCCATCCACAAAATAAAAACCCTTACTCTAACACGTATAACCCCGGATGGAAAAATCACTCTAACCTTAGCTATTCCCAGTAACCGAAACCACCCAATTTCCAGAATTTCGTACCTAGACCTCCGCAATCCCAGCAATACAACCAACAACCGAATCAATCCAATCAAACCCTCGACCCCCAAGACATCCGAATCAATAGCTTGAAAAATCATGTCAAGAATTTGGAAACTCAATTGGGACAGATTGCAACGGTTTTGAGCAGGATTGAGAATCAAGGGAAATTGCCCTCACAAACGGAAGATCCCAGGAAGACCGTGACTACGATTATGCTCAGGAGTGGTAAGGAACTACCTCTACCAGTTGACAAACCCAAAGCAAGTCAGAATGAGGCAGAATTCGAACAGAAAGACGACTCGACCGTTAAGCGTGACCACTCCTTAGGCTCCAGTCGAAACAGAGAGTTAGAAATTGTCAAGCAGCCTAAGCCACTAGTGATCCCACCTCCATTTCCACAGCGTTTAGCTCAGACGAAGAAACAGAAGGAGGAACAAAGCATTCTTGATATATTCCGAAAGGTTGAAGTCAACATTCCTTTGTTGGATGCTATTCAACAAATCCCACACTATGCGAAGTTTCATAAAGAGCTCTGCACCAACAAACGAAAATTAAAAGGTAATGAAAGGGTAAGCGTTGGAGAAAATGTCTCTGCGGTTTTGCAAAAGAAATTACCACCAAAATGCAGAGACCAAGGTATGTTTTCAATTCCGTGTAAAATAGGTAACCTTGGTATTAAGAAAGCTATGTGCGACTTGGGTGCGTCGATTAATGTTGTGCCTCTATCTGTCTATACTGCGCTTAATCTTGGTCATTTGAAAGGTACAGGTATTATAATCCAGCTTGCTGATCGATCCATAGTGTACCCGGAAGGAATATTGGAGGATGTGCTCGTGCAAGTCAACGATTTGGCTTTTCCTGCTGATTTTTTCGTTCTAGATATGGAGGATGATAAATCCTCTAAATCTTCTGATATTTTTCTCGGTTGCCCATTTTTTAGCACTGCTAGAGCTAAAATAGAAGTTCACAATGGATTGTTAACTCTTGAATTTGACGGTGACATTGTTAAATTTAATGTCTACGATGCTATGAAACATCCTGATGAACTGTCTAGTGTGTTTTGTGTTGATGTGATTGATGATTTGACAGATGAGGTTTTCGAATTGGATAATTTAGAAGCTTTGAGTTATGCACTTTATAATGATTTGCATGCTAAAAATTTGGTTAATTGGTCAAAAACCATGGTTTTGCCTAAGGAATTGTGTAATACTGTGCATGAACTAGAGTATCTAAAACCTGTGTTTGGGAATATGCCAAAATTGAATCTACCGGTTTCTAACACTAAATTGCTTCCTTCCATTATGCAGGCACCTGAATTGGAGCTCAAGAAGTTGCCGGAGCACTTGAAATATGCTTACCTAGGCGAAGGAAAAACACTACCTGTGATTATCTCCAATTTACTCAACAAACTCGAAGAAGAGAAGCTGATCCGAGTCCTTAGGGAGTTCAAGTTAGCCATTGGTTGGACGATTGCTGACATTAAAGGCATTAGTCCATCCACTTGCTTGCATAAGATCATTCTTACAGATGATGCTAAGCCCAAACGACAAGCATAACGCCGATTGAATCCCCCGATGATGGAAGTTATCAAAAAGGAGATTCTAAAACTCCTTGATGCAGGTGTGATTTTTCCGGTTTCTGACAGTGAGTGGGTAAGCCCCGTACAGGTAGTGCCCATGAAAACGGGCATTACAATTGTGGAAAACGATGAAGGCGATATGGTACCCACTCGTGTTCCAAACGAGTGGAGGGTTTATATGGATTACCGTGGTTTAAATGCTTTAACGAGAAAAGATCATTTCCCCCCCCCCCTTTATTGATCAGATGCTTGAATGTTTAGCTGGAAAATCTCATTATTGTTGTCTTGATGGTTATTCAGCTTTTTATCAGATCCCTGTGGCTCCGGAAGATCAAAGAAAGACAACCTTCATATGCCAATTTGGGACATTTGCCTTTAGAAGGATGTCGTTTGGACTATGCAACGCACCGGCAACTTTTTAGAGATGTATGGTAAGCATTTTCTCTGATTATGTTGAGCACATTATTGAGGTATTTATGGATGATTTCACCGTTTATGGTGATTCTTTTGATGAATGTCTCGAAAATCTTGCTAAAGTCCTAAAACGATGTGCTGAACATAATTTGGTCCTGAATTTTGAAAAATGTCACTTTATGGTTGATAAAGGGATAATACTTGGTCATGTGGTCTCGAGTAAAGGAATTGAAGTAGATAAATCTAAGATTGATGTTGTAAAATCTCTGTCTTACCCCATCGGAGTACGGGAGATTTGCTTTTTTCTTGGTCATGCAGGTTTTTACAGGCGTTTCATTCAAGATTTCTCCAAGATTACTCGACCTCTATGTCGTCTTCTACAAAAAGATGTCGAGTTTGAATTTGATGATGAATGCAAGAAAGCCTTCGATTTGCTAAAGGAGAAATTGATTTCAACTCCCATTGTGCAACCACCGAATTGGAATTACCCTTTTGAGATCATGTGTGATGCAAGTGACTACGCGGTTGGAGCAGTACTTGGGCAAAGGATTGACAAGAGCTCTCGTGTCATCTACTATGCTTCCAAAATGCTTGACAATGCCCAAATTAACTACACCACAACAGAAAAAGAACTTCTATCTATTGTTTTTGCTTTAGATAAATTTCGTTCATATTTATTGGTTACTAAAGTCATTGTTTTTTCTGATCATGCAGCCTTGAAGTACCTACTCACGAAGAAGGATGCGAAGCCTAGGTTGATTCGTTGGATTTTGCTCTTGCAAGAGTTTGACCTCGAAATCCGGGATAAAAAGGGTTGTGAGAACCTCGTGGCTGACTATTTAAGCCGAATTCTAGGAGAAATAACTGATTCCATGCCCATACGCGATGAATTTCCTGACGAACAGCTGTTTTCGGCACTGGACAGTAAGACGTGGCCACGCTCTACGGCCACGCCCTGGTATGCAGACATTATAAATTACCTAGCATCAGGTTTATTACCCGATAATCTGTCACGTGCTGAAAAAGACAAAATTAAAAGTGATGCTAAGTATTACCTTTGGGATGATCCCTATCTTTGGAAAATATGTTCTGATTAGATAATTAGGAGATGTGTGTCTGAAAAGGAGTTTGAGTCCATTTTGAATTTTTGTCATTTTATTGCATGTGGTGGGCATTTTGGATCAAAACGAACTGCAATGAAAGTACTTGAAAGTGGATTCTTTTGGCCTACTTTGTTTCGAGATGCCTATATCTATTGCAAAAGTTGTGAAATTTGCCAACGAACAGGGAATATTGGTCCTAAAAATCAAATGACTTTGAATCCTATACAACCATGTGAAATTTTTGATGTTTGGGGTATTGATTTTATGGGACCGTTTCCCGTTTCTTTTGGCAATCATTATATACTCCTTGTTGTTGATTATGTCTCAAAATGGGTGGAAGCTAAAGCCACCCGTACTAATGATTCTAAAGTGGTTGTGGAGTTTGTTAGGTCTCACATCTTTTCTAGGTTCGGTACTCCGAAAGCAATCATAAGTGACCGTGGCACCCACTTCTGCAATTGCCTTTTGGAGTCTTTGTTGAGCAAGTATCATATCACACATCGAACATCTACAGCCTACCATCCTCAGACTAATGGTCTAGCTGAAGTGTCAAATAGGGAGATTAAATCCATTCTCGAGAAAATGGTCAGCCCGAATAGAAAGGATTGGAGTGTGAGGTTGAACGATGCATTGTGGGCCTACAGAACAGCCTACAAAACCCCGTTGGGGATGTCTCCTTATCGAGTGGTTTATGGTAAGGCATGCCACCTACCGGTGGAATTGGAACATCGAGCTTATTGGGCCATTAAGCAATGTCATTTGAATATGGACGAAGCGGGTGAGAAACGGAAGCTCCAACTTCAGGAGTTGGAAGAGATTCGTAATGATGCTTACGAGAATTCGATCATTTACAAGTCCAAGATGAAGAATTTTCATGACTCCATGATTTCAAGGAAACAATTTCTAATTGGTCAAAAAGTTCTACTCTACAATTCTAGTTAATGTCTCTTCCCTGGAAAACTGAGATCGCATTAGATGGGTCCATATGTGGTTACGAATTTCAATCAACAAGGAGCAGTTGAGATCAAGGATGTTAAAACCGGAAACATTTTGAAAGTGAATGGGCATCGGCTGAAACCATTTTATGAGAATTTCCAACCTTCCACAGTTGAAGAGACTCGTTTGGAGGATATTCCTCCAAGTGCTTAACTTTTAAATCAGTCTCGTCGAGTCCGAGACGATAAACAAGGGCGCTGTTTGGGAGGCAACCCAAATATGGCGATTCAGGCGCCATTTTCTTTTCCCGTTTCGCTTTTTCGTGTTTTCTTTTGTTTTTTCTTTCGGTTTTCCTTGTTTTCTTGTTGATTTTCTACTCTTTCCTGTGTTGCAGGTGTGCTAATTTGTCCAAATTTAGCCCAGAAGCTGCTGCTAATTTGCTGATAACTGACCCTTGAGCATGGTCAAGTCTAACACCCACGCCAAGCCCAAAATGTGATCAAAACAGCCCTATCCCAAAATGCACTTAAAACTTCTGATTATAAGGAACTCAGATCCATTTTTCCTCACCAAACCCACGGACCCGGCCTCTCTCTCACAAATTGATTCGCGGACCCACAAGGAACCGATCCGCTCTGCCCATTGAACCGCCCCGCCCCATATGCAACATACCCAAGTCACATTTCCAATTTTACCAAATCCCTAAATCTCAACTCAGTTCCTACTGCCCCCTCCCCCCTTTCCAAATTAACGAAGCAAATCGACTCTCCACAAAACCCTAGCTTCCACCTCAATTCTGCCGAACCACCATCTCTCTCAGCCAACCGGCGGTGCGTCGGCATCATCCAACACGCGCCGTTGCCAATACCACTGTCCTTCCGCACAGACCTAACCCGTCATCACTTACCTTGGAAACCCCATGGCCAAAGCTTCAGGGAAGAGGAAAGCTCCACCCAACGAGACCGTCGCACCGCCAACTAGTGCGGTGGAACCACCGCCTTCTTCCTCAGCGGAACCACTGGCGCCATTCTCAGAGCAGAGGTGCGGCGAACGAAGCGTCACCATGACAACCTGGACGCCGCCTCCTCCATTCCCCTCACTCAACTTCGGCCGCGAAGTTCCCCTCCGGTGTGAGGAGTTCGCCGCTCTGACTGCATCATGAGTGCCAGTTACGACAAAGCCCCGCGGCGGCCACCGGTGTTGATTGATCTCAGCCATATACTGCCCAGGCCTACGAGACGACGATCGCCACCCCGATCTATTCCGGCGGAGACAGCCCAGACGAAGCCCCTCGCCATTCTGCCACCACATTCACCGGCCGAACAGGTGCAGCCACCTGACCAGGGCCCCACTTCCACCTCTGATCCGTCTCACTCGTTGGGACCTTCCGAAACAGCAGCCACCACAGACTCTGAGGCTGAAAATTCTTCCGGTTATCAGTCAGCCAACCACTCTTCGCCTTCGAGCGAAGATAACTCCGGAGATATAGATAAGACAGCCAATGAAGAAGCTCAACCAGAGCCCTCTCACGCGCCACAGCCTACCCGACGAAAAACTCGATCCAGAGTCAGAGTCAGGATGCAGCAGCCTGGCACCAATATCTTTTCTGAGCTTGAATTCGAGAATGAAAAGCACTCAGATAGGTACAATGAGCTTGTTTCGAAAAAGGTTGTGAAATGTAGATATCCTGATTTTACTGCTCTGCGTGCTTTGGGATTATATGAGTCTATGAATGTGTATATTGTTAGGATAGGGTGGACTGATTATTTTAAGATGCAGAATCCTATGTTTAGGGATTTGATGCGCGAATTTTATGCTAGTTTTGAGTTATTGTTGCCTGATGAGTTTGATTTATCTTCGCCTGATGTGATTCAGTTTTCATTATGAGGGAAGCAGTTTAGTCTTTCGGTGAATGATTTTAATGTTTTGCTTGGATTTGTGGCTGAGGATGAGTTAGATTCTGATGATTACGTGGCTAGTTTGTGTGATTATATTGATGCGCCTGAGTTTGATGCTACTGCTGTGTATAGAGCTTTTACAAATAAACCAAATGCTAATTATAACCCTAGTGCTTCTAAGGATTCTGATTTGGTTGATCCGTCCCTTAGGTATATACATAGATTACTTTCTTATTCTTTTGCGGGACGTATAAATGGTCTTGGTATTCTGTCAAAAACTACTTTGTTCTTCCTGTGGGCTATGTTTGAGGGTAGAAAAGTTAACTTAGGCTTCTGGATTGCTGTTGAAATGAAAGCTGCATGTGCACATTCTACGAATATGATTTTGGGACATGTTGTGACTCAAATTGCTGTGAATGAACGTTTGATTAAATTGAATAAGCCACATTTACCTGCCTCTGTTGACATGCGCCCTTTGAATTTGCAATGTCTTGATAACATGTGTATGTTGTCAAAAATCGGTGAAAGGTATTCTTTGTGTCGTGCAGGTATCTTACCAAAGGATGCTCCAAAGGTGTTTAAAGGGGAACAAGCACAACACATTCCAGCCTCTACAAATGAAACCTCCACATCACAGCAGCCCGTGGGATCATGCAACCATGATCGGGACCTTGCCTATATCAAGAAGAGCATAGATCTGATCCTCGGGTTTCTCCACCTTAATCCACCCTCTTATTGAGCCGCTCGGCTCGCCCCCACACATCAGGGAAGTTCTCTTACTTTTCTTTTTCATGCTTTGAGGACATAGCATGTTTTAAGTGTGGGGGGAACTATATAGTGCTTTATTGGAATTATTTACGCATGATTTAGGCGTGTTTTAAGGGGTTTAGTGGCTGCTTTCGGTTGTATATATGCTGAAAATTTTCTGAATTTTTGATGTTGATTTTGTGCATGATTTAGGGCTGTTTTAGAGCTGAATTTGATGGCTTTTTGGTCAATTTGAAGGCTGTAAATAGTGATTTTTAGGGTTGTTCGGTAGACTGACAGTTAGGAACTAAATTTGATGAATTTTGAAGCTAAATTTTTCTCTGTTTTATGGCTGTGTTGTTGCTGAACATTGTGCTAAAGTGTGAGGATGTTGATAATTGTGGAAATATGTCGCCCATTTTGAATGCTTTCTATTAGGTTTGATTGTTGAATCTTGCTAGAACGAGTTAGGCTTTTTAAATGTATGAAATTTGTGTGAAATTTGATGAATTAGTATAATCTTATACCCTCATTTCACGCGCACCATTGAATGAATTAATGTACTTTGCTTAGATAGAAAAGTCTGTGATTTTCAATTATGTCTAAAAAGTTGATTATAATGCATCTTAGCTCCCTTCGAGGCGAAATTTTTAGTTAACGATTGATTTGGGAAGTGACTTAGGTGATCGTTGTCGGTGGCAAGCCTTTTCTTGATCTTTTCACAAATAAAATTATTCCGTTTGACCCCGCTAAGCCTGAATGTTGTGCAAAATTTCTTCTTAGCCACGTTACAAGCCGATGCACAACATTATATCCCTACCCTACTTTGATTCACACCTTGCTTGCTCATTTTGGGTATGAATTTTTACATGTCTTTAGACTCTTTATTATCCTTGGTGCTGAAAAGAAGAAAAAAATATGTTGAGAGGTTGAGCAATGTTGAAAATACGGAGAAAAGAGATTCCATGAAAAAAAAAGGGGGAAAAGAAGTCAAAAGAAAGAAAAAAAAATGAGCAGAAAAAGAAAAGAATAGAAAAATTGCAAAGAAAAAAGAAATTGAGAGTGTGTGAGTGTGAGTGTGAGTGTGAGTGTTAGTGTGAGTGCCGAAAGTTCAATGAGTGAAAAGGAGGGAAATTAGTTGTATAAGGCAAAATAAGGGGAGTCTGGTAGATAAAAAGGGAATTACTACGGGTTTTATTGTAAAGTGTGTAAGCTTGGTGTGCTAGCCACTAAATTCCAAATTTTCCTAACCCTTACCCCAAGCCTTACATTACAAGCTCGAAAGACCTATCGATCCCGAGTCATGAGTTAACTACATTAGTGGAGATTGGACTGAAGGATGGATTCGAAGTTGATAATTGGTACTTAGGCGGAAATCATAGACTGATCAATCTAGTCTTTGTACATTCTTTTGTTCAATTCACACTACATTACACGAGGGTATGTTATTTATACTTTTTTGTTGGATTTTGTGCAATTGAGTAGTGTGTTGATGAGCTAGGCTTGTTTAGGCGAGAATTCGATGATTGCCTTTGTGATTGTGTTTGATGGGTGATGTTATTTCTATTAATTTTCATGATTCCTCGAGGACGAGTAATGGGCTAGTGTGGGGGGATTTGATAACTCGTTAATTTGTCATCTTTATGATTGAATTATACCCCTAATTGTGCTTGAATAGATATTATCTTGAAAGAATTTGACGCTTTGTTGTTCTTATTATAGATTCGGGGCTCGATTGCGAAATTGATACAAACTTGGTCATCTTATGAAGATATTATCGTAAGGAGCAAACTCGGTTGGTTCAAGGTTGTTGCCAATCTACTGCATGAAAATTAGGATGGAACTGGAATGCAATTTAGATATCTACATGCATGCAATTGTGGGGAATTTACTTTGGATTATTGAGGACTGAGGATGTCACGATGCTTTGGAATTAATTGAGAAGAAATGATCACTGGAGGCTGACTGATTTTGTGGGCTTTAGAGAATTAATTTGTGAGGATTAATTATATTTGCTGAAAGTGGGTTGCATCTCTTGGAATTAATTTGGGTCGTACGTACTTAATATGTTGGAGTATTTTGGAGATAGGCCTGGCGGGACTTTATAGCTGGTGGAGTGGGAATATGCATGGAATTAAAAGAGAATTGGGTTGCGTATGTAGCTTAATTAATTTGCTACCCAAATTGCTTTGATGGGCAGTGAACTTTATTAATTTGGAGAAGCCCAGATTCTTGTAATTATTTATGGGGCCTTGGATTTGTGGGCAGCACTTACACCTTGGGAATTATTTGAGAAGGCCCGGCAGTGTCAATTCTTGGAGAGCAAGCTTTGGAGTCCAAAGTTGATTGGAATTAGAGAATTCTTTGGACTTGGACGTGTATTTATATGTTGGGACAGCAGCTCTTTGGAGAGTCACGTAACACACTTTGGAGCAGTAGTTTTGGAGCTTTGGCGAGCAACATTGAGGAGTAGAATTCGGCATAATCCTTCATCTTAGTTTAATTCTTTCCTTTCGTTTTTAGTTTTATTCATGTTAAAGAATTCCTCAGTTATTGTTTTTATGGATTTTAGTAGCTAAACCCTTAATTATCTAGCTAGGGATTAAGATTCGATTTTGGATATTGTGAGACCTAAACGTTTTATCTAATTCATGTTTATTCAGGCATTTATCTTATCTCTGTGTTTCGCGTTTATTGTGATTAATTTATTTAGTGGTAGGGCCCGACCATCTAGATAGATTTAGTTGAATATTGCCAATCATGATGCTTGAAGTGTATGTAAAGTTGATTGATAAATTGTGGTAAATTAGTGACAGGGTTTTAGCGATAGAATTTCTCGTTCACTAAGGGATTTGATAATCTAATTTAAATCTTGCGTATGTCACGACTTGGTTAATTAGGGTTGGTGTTTTTATGGTTCTTAATGCTGCGAATTCATTAAATCCTGTCGAGTGTCTCTAGGGGTTGTGAATTTGTTGGGGAAGAAAACTGTCGAGTGTCTCTAGGTTATCCGACTAATTAAGTAAAAACAAGGTTGAGTCGAGTGTCTCTATCAACTATAGCTAATCTGTCTGAATAACTTGAATGTATCTTTGAGTCGATTATCAATATAACAATTCGAATCGAATATCCTTGGCTAGGTAATTCTCCTTCTGATTGAATTAATCCTACGTGATCCTGCTTGATAATTTTAGTTAGTTTCTAATTCCTGTTATTTTATTTTAATTGCATACTTTAGCTACAATAATCCAAACACCCCTTCCCCCCCCCCCCCCCCCCTTAATTGTTGCTTATCGTGAATTCCTTGCAATTGTGAGAAATAAGTCAACCAGTCTCTGTTGATCAACCCTGTTTGCACTATACTCGTGTTTAGTCGTCGAATAGGATTTTACATTTATTTTTTACGGATTCGACACCTGTCAGACATTAATTTCTTTTATGAGGAGAATGACTTGTTGATATGAATGGATATATGTGTTTATGTGTTTCGAGAATGGTGCACTATGGTTTGATTGAATCCTATGAGTTATTTTCGGTTAATTAACGTGATTACGCACCATCTGGGTTGTGTTTGTGTTTTAATTGTGTTTTGGGCGGAACATTTAGTAACTAGCGTTACACCATTGTAGTTACCTTTTGGTAACGCCCGTTAATGAGGTCAGGCGTCCCGGGCAGTATAGGTAACGGGGCGTTACACCCTCGTAGTTGTTTTTCAGTAACGCCCGTTAATAGAGTCAGGCGTCTAGGCAAATAGAGGTAACGGCCATTACCCCTTTCAAGAGGAAAACCTGTAACGCCCGTTACCGGTCCGAGTGCACGAAACTCTGGGTTTAGGAAACACGTTTTTAGGGTTAAATTAATTCCTTTCCTACCCAATTTTGGATTTTTATCTCCCAAACCTATAAATACACTTGCACCCACTCATTTTACCTTAGCAGAGATTCAATATGTAGCACCCCTATACGTAGAGATACCACACCCCCGCATTATAGGCCGATCCACATACGAAATGGATAATCCGTACATGAACTAACCTATAGCAAACAGGCGACAAGTAAAAGAAACAGGCTAGCTAGGCAGGACTATACCCCAAAGTAATACCAAATCAAGGCATAAAATTTAAAAGCGGAAGCATTATATCATCAATACATATAGGTGCCATATTTACATCAAAAGCATAAGTACTAATAGGTACCACCATGAATCCATACATTATCATCTCATGCAAAAGTCTCCATCTGCTAACTATAACTATAACATGCTAAGTCTGGAAATATCAACCTCAATATCAAGAAAATGTATGAAGTGCTAGACTCAGTTGGACGACATGACACGACTCTGACTCCCGCCTAGCACGCCACGGTGAAAACCTGAAAGGTGGGGCGTCAGTCCATGGAAGATTGAGTGAGGGGCATAAATATATTAGTGCAATTAACATGCAAGTTATAACCTCGGGTAAGGTTTTACAATTAAGAGTAATATAAGCTCAAATAACATAGAACTCGCCTGAGATTACAACTATCAATATTAAATACTTTAATCACTTTCATGCGTTCAATACGTGGCCCGGCGAGTGAGGGCAGTTCTCCAACCTTACTCCGACTGTGTACAATACATGCTTTCTTTATTAATCAATAGGTGATCATGCAGTTCAGTTATCGTGCATTCGTGCATATTGTAGTCAAGCAAGACAATCAATGAGTGCAATCATGACAATAACCCGAGGATAATCCGTGGTGCCGGACCCGTCCCCAGTCTCCTTCTTCCTCCCGGTGATGGTGGGATTGCAAGGCCCTGCCATCCAATCTCATTGAGCAGAGGGTACATGAATCCCTAAGCCCGGAACTCCTTCCTCCACTAATCTCCTAGCGGATTCAGGGGTCATCCCAATGTGGTAAGGATAGCGTTCGAGTTACCCGTCAGCCCATGCTTTCCCAGTTGGCTCAAACCACTATCCTCGTGCCCAACGTGAACATGTTTTACTCGCCAAAACACGATCAATCAATCAATCACGATACATGACTTGATTTTCATGAACATGGCTTGCTTGCAATTGTTACAAGTTTAGAAATAACTATAAATAAACATATATACCTTTTGGCTTGAAATTCCACATAAGGGTTATACGGGTTCTATATAACTAGCAATTAAAGCTCACCTTTACCGACAAAAGACAAGTAGGATACGGCCTGCGGGGCTTGCTCCTCGTCCCGGTGAAGCTGGTCTGTGCAAGATAGACGTGTACACGTGAGACATGACTCTAAATGGACCAAATATGACGAACGGCGGAAATACAATGAGATGACGTGCAATATATAATGTAGCATGCAAATATCATGTTTTGGCATGTAATCAATCATAACAACAATTTGAGATCAAAGAAGCCATCGGATTGGAATCCCAAAATCTCATTTTTTATGCAGAATGTTTTGTTCTGTCAGTGAGGTGGGAACGGCCGTTTCGGCCCTTAGTGTAAAATGGGAAGGACAGTTCCCAAGACTCACCGAAAACGTCCCTGTGCTTTAACATTTAAAATGGCGACTTATGTTGGGAACGGCCCTTGCGGCTGGCAGGCCAAAATGGGAACGGTCGTTCCCATGCGCGCCCCGTCTTAGAATCAAAGGAGTGGGAACGGCCGTTCCCAGAATGAACTTGGGACGGGAAGGGCCGTTCCCGTTCCTCTGTAAATGCAGAAACAGGGCTGAACAGGGGAGGCTCTCGGCATAACAACAGCAACACCCAAAACAACATCAAATCCACATTTAAATGCAAGAAATCTGGTAATTTAGATGCATACATGTTCAAAGTACTATAAAACACCAATTCAACCATTAAACCATGCTTGATCATCACAATTCCTCACTTTCAAGCTCATACATAATTTCATCACAAAAGCTCCACTTCTTCAAGAATTCATGCTTCAACTCATGTTATAATCATATATTCATGCATCTACTAACATATAATCCATATATTTCATAATCACAAACCCTAGCTTCCATGAAAATCATCAAGAACCACATACTCATGCGCACACCCACATTGAATGAAAGTAAATGAATGAAGAAGAAGAAGATGGATGATTGAGCTCCAAAGCTTGAATTTTCTTGAATAAACTTGATTGAATTTGATGAAATCTTTTCTCCCTTTTCTCTTGGAGGAACCGAAGCAATGGAGAGCAATTATGTTGGTGAAATTTTGGATGAAAATGATCTTGGAAGCTTGGAGATGCAATATACCGTGATTCACCATCCTTGAAATTGATGAAATGATCAATTTGTAATTTAGTCCCTCAAGAGTTTAAATCATGCAATTAAGGATGAAAGCTTGGGAATTGATCAATTAAGTCCAAGAAAATAAAGATGCAATTTGGTCCTTGAATTTTAAGGAAAGATCATTTAAGGACAAGTTAACAATTAATCATAATCGGCAATTATTTCACTTAGTAAACATCTTCAAGTCATGGAATAAATTCTAAATTTAATATTAATTCATAAAGTTTCATGAAAGTATGATAAAATATAATTTATAAGATTATAATAAACATAAAACTGTAATTAATGAAATTCGGGGCGTTACACAATACTTCCCTTTGGCCAATTATTATCAATTGACAACCAAGAAGCTTTACCACCAAGTTTACACTCTCTCTTTCTTTGTGAATCGAAGTAAGTCAATATCTCCTTTCTTAGAGTTAATTGTTAGAGTTAATTTTTCCAATCTAAGATTGAAACCTAGGATTGAATTTGCATGTTAGGAGACACTTTGAGATTGAATTGATAAATTTTGAGAGATTATACATGCTAGAATTAGGATTAATGCCCTGAATTGAATTTAACTTGAATTGGGTTGAATCTTTGAAGAACCCTAACTTCTAAGTAGTCTTGAGTCCGAATTATGAAGTTGAAGGTAGAGAATTTTGAGCTTAAATTATAGATTATAAGCTAGTGCAAATTTGAGTTGGGTAGATTGAAGAACTTTAAGTTAGAACTCACACCCTAGGCCTATGCACACAAGGTGTTTGATTAATTGTTTAAATGAATTGTGATTGATTTTTATGTGCTTTGTCTTGCTATATTTGTTTGACTTAGGCACTATGGGTCGCACTAAGCGCTCTAGAGTCCCGGAGCCCTTCACTACTTCATCGCGGTTGGACCATCAACCTTTTGGATCGGTCAACATAACGATGAATGCTTTGGGTAACCCTTTTCAAAGGAATTTGATAAGGAACATTGTGTCTACTAGGTTCTTCAAGGACATGTGGATGGAGAAGTTTGAGGCTTGGGAAGAAGTGAAAAGATTGTTTGACAACATAGGTTGGTTACCATTCCTTTCTAGGAAGGATATGACGTATGGAGAGATGACGGCTGCTTTCTTCACCTAGATGAACTTTAATCCGGTGGACAACACTTTGACTTTTACTCTAGATGATATGGAAACACGAGCTTGGAATGTGAGCCGGATAAGAGAGATTCTTCGTTTTCCAGCCAATGCCACTACTTCTTTGCCTAAATGGAGTGATTCTCAGAGAGAGGCGGTATGGAGATCCTTTCCTTTGCGAGAGGGTGTTCTTAGTTATTCCCCTCGATACACCCATGATAGCTATCTTGATTCATTGACTTGGGTGCTAGTCCATAGGATTTTAGCCACGGGATTATGTGCTAGATATGGAAGAGATAGCCACATTACTGAGACTGAGTTGGGTATAATGTACATGATGAAAGAAGGCATCCAGTTTGATGGAACGATTGAGTTTTTATGGAAGCGTCAGGAGACTGCTGGGAATGTTTCTGGTACGATTACTCACGGTGCTTTTGTGACGATGTTTGCTCGGGATATAAATTGGAGACCTCGAGGAGCCTTGCCTGTCGACTTTGGATATGATATTGGTCCACAGCACTTGGAGACTGTGGGCTTGGCTATTGCTTGGGAGAGTGGAGAGCTGAAGGATTGTAATTTGCCATGGTGGCCAATTCGGGATAGAGATCAGCTCTGGAAGATGTATAGTTGGGGTAAGGCCCGGTTTGATGAGTTTTCAGAGACGCAGAAAGAGCTTTTAGCTCGGATACCTGATAGGCCAGATGACGAATTTGGGACTCTTCGCAGTGCCGCGCCTGTTGTTGCTGAAGCTAGTGATGAAGCTCCTGTTACTGTGAGAGGTGTGCGTGCAGATTTGGCAGGATTGAGAGCTAATTTGACCACCGTAATCGTGAGAGTTGAGGATTTAGCGCATTATGTGGATGAGAGATTCGATGCGTGGGAGGCCAGGTTGGAGGCTAAATTCGAAGGGTTCTGTGCTCGTGTTGATCAATATTTTGGAGGACCCCCATCACCCTGATTCTATTATTTTGTTTTTCTCCCATGATTTCTAGACAGTCTTTTTACATTTATTCATGGATATGTTTGGATATTTTGGCTATAGTTAGATTTTTACATATGTTCGAATTCCTGAATTTTGTTTATGCAATTGTACCCTTCTTTTACTTGAAATTTTTGACGTGTGTGTTAATTGTTGAATGCATGTTGATTGTCAATTGCCTGTGCACTTGATCCGTGTTTTCTAGTCACTTGTTCAGGTCTTGGAAGCATTGCTAACACGTTGCCCGTTCTTCATTTAATCAGGGAGTTTTCTTGAACTTTAATTCTTTCGTTTGCATGAGGACATTGCAAAGTTTAATTGTGGGGGAGGAAGTGTATGTTGGTATGATTTTTATTGAATATTTGCATGATTAGATGTAGTTTCACTTGTGATTTGCTAAAAATCGAGTAATTTTGAAAAATTTTGAAAATTTTCCCTCGTTTTGAACTTTTTTTTTGAAGTTTGATTGTTGAGCTTTTGCTAGAATAAGTTAGGCTTTTTGAATTGAGGAAAATTGCATGAGATTTGATGATTTAGTGTGTTAGTATGCCCTTATATTTTCAGCACTTTTGAATGTTATAATGCACTTTGCTTAGAAAGATGATTTGATGATTTCCGAATGAGTCTAAGATTTGATTATGATGCATTTTTTAGTCCTATTGAGGCGAAATTTTGAATTAATGAAAGATTAAGGAAATGAAGTAGGCATTCATTGTCGGAGGATTATAAGTTTTTTAATGTTTAGCCGTTTTTCACTAAATACCGTAATCTTATTGACCCCGCTGAGCCTAATTGTTGTGCAAAGATTTTTGTAGCCACATTATAAGTCAATGCACAATATAGAAATACCTACCTTGATAATTTTTACACCAAGGCTTGCTCGATTGATTTTTATGGTAATTATCAATCTTTTGACCCCTTTTGATTGTTCTTGTGATTGAATTTGAGAGACCATTGTAAAGAAAAAGAATGAGAATGAGAAAAGTGTGTAAAAGAAAAGATAAGAGAACAAAAGAAGAAAGAGCAAGAGAAGAGAAAAGAAAATTATGCGAAGTGCAAAATTGAGAGTGTAAGATACAATTGAAGGATTTGGGGTGATTTTTGTGTTTAACGGCGAAATTGAAGTGCCTTGAGTTTAAAGATTGAATGACGTAAGCTTGGTGGGTAGTCACTTGATCCAAATTTCCATAACCTTACCCTAAGCCTACATTACAAGCTCGAAAGACCTACCGATCCTAAGTCTTAATTTAATTCCATTAGTGGAGATAGGTGCAAATAGTGTATTCCGAAGTTGATGATTAGAACTTAAGAGGGAATTGTGAATTTGTCATTCTAATCGTTGTACATTGTTTCGTTTGATTCACACACTACACAAGGGTATACTTTTCATACTAAGTCTTGAGGATCTTATGTTTATGATTACTTAATTGGATGAGCTAGACTTGTTTAGGCGAAGGTTTGATGATTGCTTTGAGGAGATGATTTGATGGGGATGTGTTTTCTTGATTTCCGTATTACTCGGGGACGAGCAATATCCAAGTGTGGGGGATTTTGTTGTGTGTAGAAATTGCATGGTTTTTAGTGTAATTTGATTATATTTTTGGTGTCGTTTGATGCGTTTATGTGTTTATTTTGCTCTGTTTAGGTGATTTTAGAGTTGGAGATGAGAAACAGCGAAGCGAAGCAATTTCACGCATTTTTAGAGGGAAATGTAGTAGTCGCCCTTACCACTTAGGAGTTCAATTGTTGTGACCCCCCGTTACAAGATACAGGAGTGGAGCTTTTGGCGAGAGAAGAGGGGTAACGCCCGTTACCCCTGTGTAGAAGGAAAGTAGTAACTCCCATTACCACTAATAAAAACATTACTGCAATTTCATCAGTAACGGGCGTTAACAATAATGGTACATGGAGAGGTAACGCCCGTTACCTAGGGAGGCGAGAGAATTATTTGGGCTGCTATATTAGTGCGTTTTGGAGTTTTTTTCGGAGAGATTTTCTTCCAGGTCGTAACCTAGGGTTTGGAGAGAAGACAAGAAGTTTCAGAGGAGTTTTTCAGAGAATTCGAGAAGGCGAAAGGATTGAATTCTTAGAACGATTTTCGATTTTATTGTTGCTTTAATTTACAAGCTAATTTCTTTGAGTTTAGTTTTGATCAGTTTTCGTATGTTAGATTCGTTTTTAGATATTACTGAATGTTTATGCTTTTGTTTTTGAGACTTTGTTTAGATTTGATAAATATGATTTATTTTAATGCAATTTCCTTTAGTTTTATGAGTTTTACTTTAATTATGAGTATCTAATTCTCTAGAGTTAGGGGGAGTGATGATGATTGCATGATAGATGTTTGATATGATGCTTGAATGACTTGTGTTAATTCTTAGTTTTAAAACCGGTTTGAATTGACTTGAGATGGCCTGATCACCCTTAGCATGTGTCATAATTGCCTATAGATCGAAAGAGTGATGGTAATTTAGATGGTTTTCATAACTTGTAAGTTGTAAGACACAAAGAGATTTGGTTCTAGCTTATACAAGAGTAATCTTATTCCATGCCGAGCCGCTAGAATATTGAATTGCACTAGTCTTGTTCCTATGGTTTAATTAACTATTGGTGATTGCGAGAGCAACATTGAACACTAATTAAGCACTTGGTTACACCTTGAGAGAGGGTAATACAAATATAAGTGACTAGATTGTAGAATTGTACCTGTCAGACAAGTATCGCATCAGCTCTTGATTGTATGATTCATTACTTTTCCCCTACCTATTTAGTTTACTGAAGTCAATTCGTGTGTTGTAGTATTACTTGTGTTTATTTCTAGTTAATTGTTAATTTCTGCTTTAGTAGATTAATAGAAAACAACAATTACTTTTCGTTAGGTCTTTAGATTAGAGAAGGATATAGAGTAGTGATTGATTTCCCTTCCATGTGGGTTCGATCCTATTGTGCTACACGTATGTTAGTGTACACTTGCACGATTGGTTTTAACTTAAGTAAATCATACAACACAACACACGAGCCAAGGATAATTAGACTTCTTGCTAAGACAATCCAAAAGATTCCAGGAAACCCATCTAAACTGCGGTTCACCATAAAATCCCGTCAACCTCCAGATTGGATCTCCCCCCAATACAACCGATCAACACATCAATACGATTTTTTGAGAAAGATTGGAGACTAACAGGGACCTCCTTTCTCCAAAAGATCTTACCAACACAGTCAACTCCCACTCCAAACCAATCTAAGCTCTCTTTAATTTGTTCAATTCTCGTCTTTCGGCATCGAGTCTCACAAACAAACAAGATTGAGGGGTTATAATCCTTGATAAGGGACTTAATTGTTTGAATTCTCCAGGGACCCCCCAGGCCCCCCAGAATTCTAAGATAGGATATTCATGGCATCTGGCGAGCCTGCAAAGCAGTACCCGCCATATCAACACAGCCATCCTTCGAGGGGGAAGAAATCCCTGATTGGGAAATATTAGCCCACTTAGGTCGGGAAAGGAGAGGGGATTCAGGAGAGAAAATTAATGGACGCTCGTATGCCTTTGAGTGAGGGAAAGAGTCACTACAAAAAAATTGATTTATTGTGAGAAAATTATTTGTTGGGAAAAATCAACATTTCATCACAATTACATTTTGTGACAAAAAAAATTCGTCACAGATTCCTCACAATATCCCCCTCGCATTAGGTTATTGTGACAAATTTTCTATTTCGTCACAAATGTTAATGTGACAAATATTTTCCTCACAATATTGAGTTATTTGTGACAAATTTATCGTCACATTATCTTAAAATTTTGTCACATGAAAATTGATTTCCTCACAAAATATAGTTGAATAGTTTAAATTTGATGTTTTTATGACAAATAATTTCCTCACAATTAATAAAATTTTCCCACAATAGCTTGTTAACAATTATGACAAAACATTTATCATATATTTAATTTAGATACAATTCTTATTCAAATCATATTGGGAGGAATTATTTCCTCACAAATAAGATATAATTAGAACAATAATATATTAATTTAGCATTTCTATAAATAATGCATTTATATTTGCACCATTATGATAAAAAAATCCAATCACATCTAAAAATAACACATTTAGACCTAGTACTCCATGTTAGTCAACCAAATCTATATACTCACATCATAAAAAATAAGTAATTTACATATCAATGTACTGTCATGAGCAATATGTAGCTAACTCATATGTACTAAACAAAAGACTAACTTCATCCCCAAAATAGACCAAGGCAAAATAGTGTCCTGTCATGAGCAAAATAAAGCTAATACATTTGTAGTTAACAAAAGACTAGTTGCATCCTAAGACAAAATAAGTTCTATGTGTTTACATACCCTACCAAAAGGCCAGCAAATAGAAGGAAGCACCTAAAGAAACTTCAACTCCCTGCTCCCTGAGTAATACTCCAAATCTTGATACCATGCTCTTGTACTTTAGAGGATCAATCTGTTCAAGTGGAAATAGAAACATATTAGTTCACAATTGATTAGATATACAACCAAACTAGAAGATACTTTAAATGATTCTTATTTATGTACATTTTTAGAAACATATGGAGTAATACAACAAAGAATAATCTGTAGATAGAGAACATATCATATCTTAAGTTCATCAGCTTCACCTTCAAGCATGCTCCCATAACTCCTATGAATCTGGAATGACTGGTCAATCTGTAGGTATAGCTGCCATTTTGTCATGCTAATGGGACCATCCTCAAGATTCAGCGGCAACTCATTCACGGTCTCATTTATTGGTATTAACTTATCCCTAAGTAACCAAAACTCATTGAAGAAAACAGTTGGGTAATAGTTTCCTGTAGTAGGCTCAATTTTCATGTCTTAAAATTCGAGTCAAGGACTATACCGTACAAAGTTTTTGTCAGACACTCTTAGAGTTTGAATACAAACAATCATATCAAGAAAACAGGTATATGGAAAATAGACCAATGATAAAGCATATCCTATCAGCCACTAATCATGAAAGGCTGAAAAGCAGATGCTTCCATAAAAATAAATTGTAAGGCCATACCTTGTGAAATCATCAACCAGATTTATTGTAATATTAGGCTTCCAATATGAAACCCATTCAACCGGGCCGTCCTCTTTATCAACAATTTCAGCACCTTTATCTTCCTGCTAAATTAATTTATTCACAATGTCATATACTTCTTAACCAAATGACAGAACACCACTCATTTACAAAAGGCTTTTGCATTGGATCAACTTAATTAAGACTTTAGTTAATTTTTAATGTCACCTCCCTAATGATCGCTTGTACAACCGGACAATGACATATAAGACTCGACTCTATATGAAGCACATATGACGCATGGCGTGAAACAAATGCAAATGATGCAAGTATGCATGTTATAATGTGATAGCAAATCATATTCGTATATAAGATGAGTAATCCTGGAAAAATATGGAAACGAGTTTAAATATATTACACTTACACCCCCTGTGAGTTTAAGTGCCTAAAACATCTCTTGAAAAACAAACCAAACGGAACGAGTACAAGGTATATCAATCAATTACATATCATACTACATTTAGAGGGTAGATTTAAGGCTTAAGGGTTGGAAAACAGATAAAGGAAAGTCACAAAAATGGGCTAGGAAAACATAATAATAAAGTTCATCAGAGAATTTACATAAACACAATTGTGCAGAAACTTCCTGCATGTACACCTCGTAGGAAAAACGTTATAACTCTTTGCTCGGAAGGGATTTTAACGATCCGTAAAAATCCTAGTAAACTAGACATGTAGATATTTTAAATGGTATAGGCCTCAATCTCTGGATGTTTCTGTATTAATACAGATTTAAGAGAAAAGATGAAGAAAAACAGAAATACCACGGCAGAAAGACATTTCCAAGAAATTTATGTTTAACCTATCAAACGAAGTCGTATTAATCTGAAATTTTACGGGAATATACTAAATATATTCATAAGCATCCATGTAAAATAGTTTTGAGAAATTCATACATTTACTCACTCTGCTCAAGCCATTAATCCAGACCAGAAAACAGGGGACAGCTGAGTCATTTCAAATTTTTCTCGGGTACCAAATGGACTCGGATTAACATAAAATTCGACAGACATAAACCTTAATATTCTAGGAATACCCAGTTAAAACAGTTTTGAAAACCGAGTTCGTATGAGTTCGGAATATACATCTGAGTTTTCTACATATAAGCTGTCAAAGTTTTGAAACAGGGTCTGCCATTTAAGGCATTTTATTTACACGGAAAAATACAACAAATAAGACAGTTTCATGAAAAATATATATGTTGCTGCTCAGCTTTCAAAAAATGGCACAACCATCACTTGTTTCACCACCACAAGCCTTGTGAATCCAACAAACAATGCCAATACACAACTCTAGTTTCATTCCAGATGGTTCATAAACAAAACAACAATACACAACAAAATATATTGCAATAAAGAAGACAAAATAATCAGGATTAAACTCAATTATATTTCCAGTACAACCCAAAAAAAAAAAAATACACCAAAATCTATGAAACTCAAATAAATTTAATCACTTTCATATAGAATAAAAAGATCAATCAAATAGTAAGAAAATATTGTTAAGAGTAAAGTTCATAGTAGTTACCTTTAGAGCCTTTTTGTTAATAGTTGATGTTACTTGATAGTTGGACCATGACAAATGTTCAAATGATGATGATGAATCTCTAGATACATGTACAGGAGAATCATTTGAACTTCTTTGCATATTCATCTTTTTCAGCTCACTGATTTCATTATCTTGGTCATCGGCTCTTTTAATTAACTTTTCAATCTGATCAATAGCCATTAGTTATTAGATTTAGAAAATATTCAACCAAATGTCAGGCCATCTTCAAAATTACACAACTCGATGTGTAGTTTCTAAAAAATTCACATATGAAACTTCAAAAATTATGATTCTTGAACCTAATTTAGTAAATCCAAAGAAAAAATTTAGAAATCTGTCATGCCTATTAGTTCAGCTAGTAATCATAACTACATCCTTGGTTAACCATTACTTTATAGAATTATTACAACAAAGTGAAAATAATAGAGTATTTCTTACTAGTGAACAATCTTAAAAGAAATTTTAGATGTTTCAAGAAATTTAAAATGCTTAAAAAGATAATATTGAATGAAATACAATAACATTAAAATCTAAAGTAAGATATAAACAAGTACCTAGTAGGTTTAGGTCCCACAACCTCACAAAGCTCATACAGCTGATTCGCAACCATGTAATGAACACTCCAAGATTTATCCTGATGCACATAATTAGGAGAGGCATTGAAGAGGAAGGAGTGACTTAATAAAACAAAAACCAAGAAAAAACTTCCACAAAGTAAGTAAGATATATCAGAGAAAATTGGGACAAAGATACATTAATAGATCCAGCAATCGTAACCAGAACAAGCATTTTTTTTTTAAGAGTACCTGCGAGAAGTTCACAATAACAGATAGAATATGAACAGCACAATCTTGAGGTTCCAAAAACTTTCCAAGAGTAGCACAACCCTCGAAACCTAGTAAGCGGACTGAATCTTGATCTGCAAGATGCATTTAAAAAGTTTTAATTCATCAACGGTACTACTTACCATCTAGATTTCCACCTGCTAAAAGCAAACTGAATTTAAGATTCCAGCAGGCAATGTTGATAAATGATTGTTTCAGTACTTGACTACATATAATACCATTCAGACATAGATAATTATAATATGGATATTGACTTGGAGTCATAATAAGAGTTCAAGGCGATGTCAGAATCTTTATTACTAGATTTCAGAATACAAATTGCGGTAACTTTTAACGAACTTAAACATTAACTTTTCATGTAAAATACTCTAGAGTGTTAATCAATGCAAAACCTTAAAGGTTACCATACCATCCTGTGTAAGATACTAGAAAATAACGTTAGATATCATTCACTTGAAATATTGAATTAATTCATAATGCATCAAGGACTGAATGTTATAGAAGAATAATCATATCTTAAAAATTATTGTTAGTTGCACATCATATCTTTAAAAATTATCCATGTCCAGAAACACTTCTAATTTCTAATAACAGGGGATGACACTTGCAAATCTGCAATCCAACAAGCACATCACATGTCCATTCAAGTTCAACAACCTGCAAAATGCAAAAAGGGAAGACTAGTGCTAAAAGGGAAGAAAAAATAGATTTGGGTTGTCTATATGCTAGATCGATAGATATTTTATCAAGATAAGAAAAAGGGAAAAAGAATAAGAAAGAAAAATGAGGACTTACCGATCTGTTGGAGGCGGAGCTGCTGCGGTGGTCGCCGGTGGCGAACTTGGTGGTGGCGGGCGACTACCGGAGGTGGGTGGGTAGAGGCGAGCAGCGATTTCCAACGGCGAGACTTGAGCGGCGATTTCCAACGGGACACTTGAGGGGCGATTTTTTAGGGTTGAAGATAGAGTGAAGACCGTGAAGACCTTGAATCTTTTATGTCTGAACTAGCTTTTCTTCCCTAAACTCAAATAAGTTTATGTCGTTTTGATGTAAAAAGAAAAATTAAATACCTTTTTGTGATAAATAAGAAAGAAAAAATTGGAGGGAATTTTGGGAGGGAAATTGGAGGGTACCTGGGAGAAAAAATTTCATTTAGTGAGAAATTATTTTTCTCACATTAAATTGTTAAGTTATTGTGAGGAAAAATAATTCTTTTTGTGAGAAAAATTATATTTTCTCATAGTAGCTTATGCCAATTATGAGAAAATTAAAGTTTGTCACAAAAAATACAATTTAATATGACAAAAACATAATTACTCACAATACAATGCTTATATGTGACAAAATTGAATTTTCTCATAAATGTTTTGTCACAATAAATGAATTTTTTTGTAGTGAGTCTGGAGAAGCGGAAGTTTTCTTAGTTGTGAATTTTCTGAAAACACGAGAGGGCTGAGATGTGTTAGAACTCACAGGGATAGAGGATTGGGAGATGAGTTGGGCGAGAACCGTTGTTGGCATGATGAAATTGATAGCATTGATGATACTACCCCACCCATACCCAAATCCAAACATTATCCAATATTCTAAAATCCAAACCCAATCCAAATCCAATATAACTAAACCCAACAGATTTCTACCCAAACTAAATCCATTTAAATGGATTGGATATCCAAACCCATTTAAAAGTTTCAAATCCATACCAAACCAATCGGATGATTGTAGGCATGACAATATTCATTTCATGTTTTATGTATTCTATTTATTAATATTCAGAAATTAATAATTATAAAATTCATTTAAAAATACAAAATTTTCATTTTGAAACTAAAAATAAAAATCTATATTATTATAAAAATTGAAGCTATTTACGATCAATTTAATTCGTTTTTTATCTACTTTGAATCCGTTTAATCAATTTTGGATATTTTTCACCCATTTTTTACCTGTTCGATTTATTGATTCTATTTTGGACCCGTTTAGTCCATTTTGGACCCGTTTTACTTATTTTTGGACATGTTTGATCCGTTTTACACCAGTTTGACATATTATGGACCAGTTTTACCATTCTTTAATATGTTCGACCCATGTTGGACCTATTTTATTCATTTTTCGACTTGTTCGACCTATTTTAGTCCGGTTTCGCTCATTTTGAACTCCATTCACTCATTTTTTGACCTATTTGATTTATTTTAGACCCGTTTGACTCATTTTTTACTTGATTGACCTATTTTGAACCCGTTTCACCAATTTTTCGACCTATTCAACTTATTTTAGATCCGTTTAGTCCATTTTGGACTCATTTCACTTATTTTTCGATCTATTTAACTTATTTCAGATCCGTTTGCCTCGTTTTGGACCCTTTTCACCCAATTTTCGACCTCTTCGCCCTATTTTAGACGTGTTTTGCTCGTTTTGGACTCGTCTCATTCATTTTTCGACTTATTGGACCCATTTCACTCGTTTTTTACTTGATTAGCCTATTTTAGATCCGTTTCATCCATTTTTGACTAATTTGACTTATGTTAGACCCGTTTCACCCATTTTGGACTCATTTTATTAATTTGGATTCATTCGATTCATTTTCAATCCATTTGATCTATTTGGATTCGTTCTACCCATTTTCAACCTATTTGACCAAATTGTATCTGTTCGACCCATGCTCGACCCGTTTCACCTATTTAGACCCGTGCGACCCATTTTCGACCCGTTTGATATATTTGGATCCGTTAACCAATTTGACCAATTTGGACCCGTTCGATCCATCTGCATCGGTTTAACCCATTATCAACCAATTTGAATCCATTAGACCCATCTTTAACCCGGTAGACTTATTTGAACCCGTTCGACCCATCCTCGACCCATTATCTATCCATTTGACTATTTGGATCTGTTCGACCCATTTTCGACTCGTTTCATCAATTTGGATCCGTTCGACCTATTTTCAGCCCGTTTAACAAATTTGGGCATGTTCGACCCATCTTCAACCCATTTGACCTATTTGGATCCGTTCGGCCCATTTTCAATTCATTTGAGCAATTTGGTTACGTTCGACCCGTCTGACCTATTTGGATCCGTTCGATCCATTTTTGACCCATTTGACCAATTTGGATCTATTCGATCCATCTTCGACCCGTTAGACCTATTTGGACGCACTCGACCCATTTTCGACCCGTTTCATTAATTTGAATCCGTTAGACCTATTTTCAACCCCGTTCGACTAATTTGGATCCATTCGACCCATATGATTTATTTGGACTCGTTCGATCTATTTTCTAGTCATTTGATCTATTTGGATCCGTTCGATCCATCTTTGATCCATTTGAGCGATTTGGATTCGTTTGACCCATTTTCGACCCGTTTCATCAATTTGGACTCGTTAGATCATTTTCAACCCATTTGACCAATTTGGGTTCGTTCAATCCATTCAAAATAAGTCAAACGGGTGCAAAGAGGGTCAAATAGGTCGAAAATGGGTCAAACGTATCCAAGATAGATTAAACATGTCGAAAAACGAATAAAATGGATCCAAAATAGGTCAAACAGGTAAAAAAAAACTAGTGGAACGAGTTCAATATGGGTCAAAAATAGGGGATATAAACCAAAAACATGTCAAACGGGTTAAAACTATGTTTAAAACCAACCAACAGGGTCTAAAATGGGTCAAACGAGTTCAAAATAAATAAAACATGTTTGAAAATGAGTGAAACGGGTGCCAAACAGGTGAAAAAAGGTTAAATATAGGTCGATATGATGAAAATAGATGTAACGGGTTTAAAACATGTGAAATGGGTCAAAAACGAGTCCAAAAAGGGCCAAATAGGTCCAAAACGGGCCACACAAGTCCAAAATAAGTCGCGTTGGTTGAAATACGAGTGGAACGGGTCTAAAATATATCGAATAGGTTTAAAACTGGTAGAAACGAGTCCAAAGTAGGTCGAATGGGTCGAAAAATAGTTGAAATAGGTTCAAATTAGGTCGAACAGGTCGTAAAACGATTGAAACGGGTCCGTAATGTGCAAAATTGGTCTGAAACGGGTCAAACGCTTCAAAAACGGGTAAAACGACTCCAAAATATGTCAAAAATGAATAAAATGGGCAAAATAAGTCCAAAATAGGTTGAACTTGTCGAAAAACGGTTGAAATAAGTTCAAAATAGGTCAAACGTGTCGAAAAACGATTGAAACGGATCGATAATGAGTAAAATAGGTTAAAAATTGGTCAAACGTTTCAAAAATGGGTCAAACGGGTCCAAAATATGTCAAAAATGAATAAAACGGTTGAAATAGGTCCAAAATAGATCGAACGAGTAGAAAAACAGTTGAAATAGGTTCAAAATAAGTCGAAAAACGATTGAAACGGATCGATAATGTGTAAAATAGGTCAAAAATGGGTCAAACGCTTCAAAAACGGGTGAAACGAGTCCAAATAAGTCGAAAAACGGAACAAATGGGTCAAACAGATCTAAAACAGTAAATTTGATCGGAAATGGGTCTAAAATAATTTTTGTATGTCTAGATAAATATATTTGAAATAGTAAGGTAAAATTAAAATAATTAGTATTTTTATAAAAAAAAATATTGGATAATTATGGGTTTGGATATCCATTGGGTTTAGACCTGATCCGAACCCATTTACAAATGAGTTATGGGTTTGGGTTGGATTTGGATAAAATTAAATAACTTTGGGTTTGGATTTGGGTTTGGATGATAAATATTGAGGGATGGATCGGATAAAATCCACCCATTGTCAGGCCTAGACCGTAGGACTTGGGGAAAATTGGGTTTCGCTCTTAACGTGTTTTACGGAGGAGGGATAAGCATTCCAATTTGGACAATCTCTTAGAGAGTTGCTCTCCAGAAGAGTGGCAGAGGTCTCACTATAGGAATCGGACTTGGGTTTCCATTTACAGGGAGGAAGGTTATCTTGGATCACGTAATTGGGTTGGGCTTCCAGTGATAGGTTTGCTGAATCTATTTTAATGGGTTGTGAATTTGATGTGTCAGGTTGCATCTCCATTTTATGGGCTAAAGGATAAAGAGATCCACTATGGTCAATAGGGTTAGGCTTTATGGAGTGATTGGCGGGATTTACGCTGAGAGTATGGGGTAGATTTGTCAGGTTGTTTGACTGCGAGGATTTCTTTCCAACAAAAGGAAGATTTTGTGTTGCAGAGGGGGTACGGTTTTCAGAAGTAGGTAGAAGGTCTTTCGTGAGAGTGTCCAAGGAGTTATGGGGTGCCTTCTGACTACTTTTCAAAGGAAAATCTTTTTCCCACCCACTTCGAGCATCGTTCTTCTCCCGAAAACGCGGTCTACAGGCAACCGTAGATCTAGTGCCGGCGATCGTATTTTCCGTCGGCGTCTCTCTCAACCAAGCTCCAAATGGGAAATTGAGACTAGGGTCAATGAAATTTTCCTCGAACCTGACTTCACAGCTCTTCTCCTTGTGATCGCATCTCCCACAAAGGTCATAGTAATTTGGAAGCCGTTCATAGGTGAAGGTGACCAAGAAATCCTTACCGTCGGAGTTTTGCATCTTAAGACAACGAGGTATAGGCTTAAGCATTGAAATTTCTTCCCTAATTCGCAGGCTATCTGCACGTTTTTTGCCCTTGTTCTCAAAATCCACATCCACAAATCTGCCCACCTGGTTTCCAATAAACTCCGCCATACCTCTAGTTAGTTTGCTGAAGGGTAGACCATTGATATGCATAAAGAAGGGGCACCAATCAAGATCAACTTCCAGGGGGTCTTTTTCATCTCTAATGCTCCCTTTACTTCACTTGGTAGCTATCCGTTGCCAATGGTTTAGTTTTTTGAAAATCTTGTCTATTTTATCTAGGGAGATCTTTACTTTGATGATTGATGGGGGTGGCTTAAATAATCTTGATTTGTTGTGTCTTTACTTTAATGGTCAGTAACTTTTCATTTGGTGTGTGAGTGACTTTTTTGCCCCTACTTGGAATAACGTGCACAATGGTAAAGAGGAAGACCTTATTTAGAAATTAGAATGATGAAGCATGTGGGTAGGGCTGTCAACGGGTCGGATTCGGAGCGGATTTGAAAATTCCGGATCCGAATCCGATAACAAAGTTCATTTACCGAATCCGAATCCGAATCCTATAGGATTCGGATGTATTTTAACCAAATTCGCAAACTATTGGATCGAATAATCCGATAGGATAATCCGACCCGCTAAGAAAATAAAAATCATTTTTTATGTCACATAAAATGTAAACTCACAGCTGCATAATTAAAATACTACAAATACTGTATGATTGTTATATCATGTTGTTATGCATCACCATAATTAGTTACATCATCTAGCTATACAACACCATAATTAATTACATACTATTGCGACTATTAATCTTGGGTTAGATATCAAACACTCTAGCCAACTTGATTTACACTTGATATGTGCACTCGTTAAACCTGTAATTGCAAAAAAATATATATGAGACACATTCAACAACACTAATATTACATATTTTATATACAAGTTTTGCAAAAAAAAATACTTCACATAAAAATAAACTATTAAACAATATATTTTATTTGAAATTATTACCTTGTACATGTTTTGACACTTTTCTTCTCATATCAAGTAACGTCACAGATATTGTCGATCCAAACCTGTAAATAATGTGTAAAATATCATTTCATTCAATTATATTTTTTTTTTGCATTATTAATATCAAATCAACCATAATTAAATAGACTTAAACAAACAAAAAGATAAACTTTGAAAATATTAATATATTTGTCGAAATTACTACAAAGCATATATCAGACATATTTTATCACCTTGTCCTCGTTTGATGTTTCTTTTCTCATATCTTCTCATATCCATCAATGCCATGATACATTTGCCAAAAGATGGTGATGCTTCACATGCAATACTTCAAGACAGAAGTATTCAAAATATGCTCATTCATGCCAAAAAGTTGAGCCAAAAACCTGCAAAAAAGACATTAATATAATTAGAATGATAATAATGAATTTTGCACAGAAGTATATGGACAAGATATGGAATAAATATACCTTCAGAAACTGTTGTGAACTAGATTTTAAGACTTAGACTTCAATTCAGAAGTCTTCATAATCCGACGAGATTCTGTATTAAAACAAGCACATAGAATCATCAAATATTTCTAAAATAGTAATACAAAAAGAAAAAAAAAATTATTACAGAAAATTTATATTGTTACCTTTTGTTGGCGACTCAATCCAATCTTGTCCACACATTAGTGCTTGTACAATATCAGTCCCTAGAGCATGACGACCTGGTTCAACAACATTTCCTCCATTGCTAAAGGCCGATTCTGAAGCAACGGTTGATATTGGAATAGCAAGAATATCTCTAGCTATTTTTCCAAGAATAGGAAAACGTGGAGTATTATCCCGCCACCAAATTAAAACATCAAAACTGTCAATCTCCGTGTCGGACACTATAGGTTCATGCAAGTATCTATCAAGTTCATTCTTTTGAGAAGAAACAATGTTAACAACCCGATTTTCTTTATACCAGCTTCGAAATCCTTCAACATCAGACTTTTTAGATGCTTTTGAACTAGAATCAGCAACATCAACAATAGGTGTAGAAACATTACTCGAATCACCACTATACTCGACAAACAAAAGACCAATGGCTGCTCGAATTTTCATTAACTGACTTTCAGCCCCTAAACCATATATTTCATTCAAGAAATACTCAACAACATCTAATTTATAGCGAGGATCAAGAATCACACCTAGTGCCATAACCATATTACAATCTTTCCAATACTTATCGAATTTATCTTTCATCGAGTCAGCCATATCTTGAACATAGTATTGTCTATGATCCTCCCACCCCATCAAAGCCTTTTGAATTCCACATACAATTGGAAAATATATGTTTGAAGTGGGATACTTCACACCCGAAAACTTACACGTGGCATCATAAAACACCTCTAAACATTTGCAAACAATTTCTCCAATCTCTCATTCCTCTTTAGATGGATTCGACTTAAAGTGTGTATCAACTTGTTCCAAACGAGAAAATGCATCCTTTATTTCAAGAGCACTAACAAGTATAAGATAAGTCGAATTCCATCTATTTGGAATATCATCACCCGGTTCTCTTTTATTATTTAACTTCAATTGACTCAAAACATTTTCATATTTTTGCTTCCTTTGTGGAGAACTATTTACATAACTCACAGCATCTTTAATCTTTTGAATCAAAAGATTTATCACTTGATAACCTTGTTGCACAATGAGATTAAGAATGTGCGCAGCACATCTTACATGAAATATCTCCCCAGACAAAGGAAGCGAAGCTTGCTCACAAATCCAACTCTTTAATTCTCTAGTCATTACATCATTAGCCGAAGCATTATCAACTGTTATGGAACCAATTTTTGTTTCGATATTCCATTCCAAAAGCAAACCTTTTATGACTTGAAACAATGACTCTCCATCATGCCTAGACTCCACATATGTAAAAGCAATGATTTTCTTCTTTAGAAGCCAATTATCATCTATAAAGTGGGCTGTCAAACAACAATATCCTTTTTTTTTAGGGCCACAAGTCCACATATCAGTTGTTAGACTAACACGACTAGGCAATTGATCAAGTAACTTGTACAATTTATCTTTCTCCACTTTGTAAACTTTCAATATGTCAGCTCTTAAAGTATTCCTAGAATGAAGTTTAAAGGCTGGCTGCAAATTATTCACAAAAGTGTGAAAAAGTCCATGCTCGATCATGTTGAAAGGATAATTATGCTTCATAACCATTCTTGCCAAGTCAAGTCGGCTTGTTTCTTGATCAAACTTAAAGTTTTTAAGCTTCACATTTTCTTCAATCCCTTCCTTAATCGTTTGAAGGATATTTTGATTTTTAGGCCTACAATTTCTCAAGGGACATCTCAATAAGTGATTTTTCAAGTGTGTTGTCCCACTAGTGCTCGACCCAGTGAATGATTTCCTACAATGTTTACATATGGCTTTGTCTATCCCATCAGGAGTTCTAACCTTTTCAAAATCAAGCCATACCTCAGATGTTAATTTTCTTCTCTTTTGCCCAACTTCATCAGTACCTTTGTCCCTCGTCTCATCAACAAGAACTCCAACATCCGTCCGTTGTGACATTTTCAAAGCCTAAAAATTCAAAACATATACAAACACAGAAACTTAGAAGCCTAAAATTCGAAGAAGCAAAGTGAAGCATTCATAAAATAAAATAAAAAAAATTAACAACAAAACATAAGAAATACAACTTACTTTCTTACTAATGGATTCTCCCAAGAATTAAAAACCTACAGAAAAATCGAAATAAAGAGAAGAGTGAGAAGTGCAGAGAAAAAATCTGTAAAAAAAATCGAAATAAACACAAGAAGAATGAGAAGAGCAAGAAGTTTTCTTGGAGAAAAAATGGAAAGATCCAGAAGAGAGTAGAAGGAAAATAAAAAATAAAAATAAAATCTTACACCATGAACGTTGAGCGAGATGAGCGGAGAAACCCTCCAGATCTGGAATCCTGAACTTTGACGGCTACAAATGAAAGAAACCCTAGTTTTTACTTCTAAATGGGAACTATTTATATATACTCTTAATATCCTATAAAAGAATATAATTATTTAATTTAAGCTACAAAGAAGAAAAGACAAATGTATGTAATGATTTAAAAGTAATATTTTGTAAATAAGCTTTACGTACGTAATTAAGCTTCATATAATTTTTATAAAATAAATATTAATTCATATAAAAATTTATAAATTTATTAAATTGATTATCATACCTAAACTTATTATTTTGACTATCACAACTAAACTTAAATGAATTTATGTTATACACATCAATGTGTTACGTTAATAATGAAGTGGCTTAAAATTTATGTATAACTTCAAACTAAATTAAAAATATATGATGAAATTAACTAAGTCTTATATTTTGTTTTCTAAATTATATTTTGTATCATATATTATTTATAAAATAAGTAATGTGTATTATGTAAAAATCTACAAGATTATCACTTGGATTAATATGAATTCATAAGATTATTACTTAGATTATTATAATTCATATCATATAGTATAATACATTAATTGAAAATATTACGCAACTTACCTTTTTAAGTTTGAAAATTTATAAATAAACTCATTTCAGTTGAATTTTTTGCAAAATCATTCTTGAGTTGATTGTATCTACCACTAATTACTTCATCACAATAACCCACATATTATTCTCAAATGATAAACAAGTAATTAACGAACATAATATAATAATGAAGCAACTTACAATTTTTATACATACATATATGTGTCTGTGAGAGAGAGAGAGAAGAACATAAATGAAATAAAATTATTATTAGTAGAGAACGATATTACACAAATATAATTTTTTCCCAAAATGTATTACTAATTTTACTAAAAAATTATTCATAGTATTCATTTTATATTGTTGTATATATAATTATATATATATATACATATTTGAGATTGTGAGTTGGTATTATATATAATTGTATATATATATATTTAAAATTATATATATATATATATATATAATCGGATTCGGATCTTTAACGGATCGGATTCCTTAAATCCATATTCGCTCCATTTATTTCGGATAACGAATATTTGTAATCGAATATGATCCATCGGATATTTTTATCGAACGAATATACTAAATTTCGGATCGGATTCGGATTAAAATCCGCCCCATTGACAACCCTACATGTGGGTTGATCTGTTGTTGACAGCATGCCTTTTTTAAAAGCATAATGGGTGTAAAAGTCATTTTATCTAATCCATTGCCAATGGATTATTTAGCCACAACAAATTTGGCTGACAATTTACAGAGCCCTTTTCTGGGTCCGTACCGGGGCTCCGGGAAAAGGCCTCACAACTTATCTATTAAAGTAAAGCCCAGTAATAGATGGTTAAAATACACAACATGTCCAATTCTACTAACGTTGAGAAAGTGGCATTTATTAGTTTATTGTGTTAAGAATTATCAATGACTTATCAAAGTGCCATTCTGCACCCTCAATTGCCCATCTAAGGTCCAGAACATGGTTAAACACGATAATAAAATGGACATTCCTTTCACAGGATTCATGGCTTTGATAATGGTCTACTTCATCGCTTGGAAGTTAACCATTTTTCTGGTTAGGATCCTTCCCACCAAACTGAGTTTAGAATCGATGCTCGAGTCTTGCCACGCATCCACCGGGACAACTGTAGTAGCTGATTCGTCCTCTGTTAAAGACGGGGCACATTATTCATTTTGAGGAAATCATCCTCCATAGTTGTCGGACCTGACTGGGTTGAGACCATTCGAAGGGGCCACCGCTGGACCCTAGAAGATACTCTGGGTCGTCTCTTCTTGGCCAACGGCTAAGCTGCAGGAGAAAAGGAGAGAGGTAAGCAAACACACAAAACAGAGAGGCGGACGGGGGAAAGGGGGGTAGGGACGGTAGTTCAGAGCCGGGGAACAGAAGGGGGAATCCAGACGCTAATTGGACTGAGTAACAGCACTTCAACGGACGGTGAGAAAACTCAGGAGAACTCTCAACTAGAGAGAAAAAATCAAAGGATATAAATTTCTCAGTTGGTCTTCTACAAGATCCCCAACTACCCGGGAACAATTTTTTAATACACCGTTAAATGTTAATGCTTGGAATTTTTCGCCATTTCTGCACAACACAAACATTTGTATTTCACTTTCTTCTTTAATTTTCTTTAGCTTTTTACACGTCATTGTTAATATGCTGCATCCATGCCATGTCCATTGAAAATTATCATCTCCGCTTTCATGGCATGTAATGTAACTCCTCCATTTTCACCTCTTCCCTTTTTTCTCTTTACTTTATTTTCTTCTTCTTGTTGCTTGTCGTGTCCGTAGAGGCAGCGTTGATGTTGGTGTTATTATGTATGTACATATACATATAGAGATACAAAATATATGCGTATATATACATATATATAAATTTATATTTATTTTTATTATTATTATTATTATTGTTATTTAATTTCAAAAGGGTTAAATTCGTCATTTTCCAGGCTCAATTCATATAGTAGTCACATTTAAGGGCGCACGTCAATCAGATTTAAATCTTTGATGTTTGTAGGGAACTTGGTGCAAAAACCCCTACCGGAAAGTCTTCGTCTTCGCTCGCAAAGTATGTAATCTCTTAATGTCTAGGCCCTACACTGATCCCAACTTAAGAGAACATGAAAATGCATGCAATTTTCCAATGTAACTTGTCCGTTGCCCATAGACCAAGTTAAAGAAGGTGGCTTTCAACATCATGATTCTTGCCACTAGATATTCCCTTTTCAGGTTTATATATATACAATTACAAGTATGTACTGACACAAGTTCCATTGTTATAATCATTCATTTCATGGGGAATCCTTGTTTTTCCTTTGCTCTTATAATTCTGTTTTTACTAAATAGCATTTCACTCTGCTACGGCACAATATTTTCCAATTTAACTACAGATCATGATGCATTGCTTGCCTTCAAAAATTCCATCACTTCAGACCCTAATGCTATTTTGGCCAAGAATTGGTCCACTAACACATCATTCTGTAATTGGATTGGTGTCTCCGGTAGGTTACATCCTTGAATCTTTCTAATTTCCACATCGGAGGAACTATTGCTCCTCATTGGGATTAAAATATTCACTATCGAGTGTAGTAATTAATCATTTCGGTAAATTATAGGCAAGTTAAAGTATAGACAGTTGAATAAAAAAAATTATTAAGTGTATTGTATTCGAAATTAAAATTCGAATTCACAATATTTTATTAAAATAATATGTATTGGAAATTAAAATTTTTTGTGATATTAATTTGACAGAGTTAGGTTTTAATTAAAATTACCCACATGATATGATATCTTTTATCTCTCTAATATTATATGATACATTATCTATATAATAAGATACATTACACTAATTTTTCCTTGCATAAAAAAACAACACATTGATTTTTTTCCTGAAGTGTTCGGTGCATCACAATAAAAAACTCACACTTTTAATTATTTTCATATTCGAGCGAAACTTGAATTATATCTAATATAATATATACATATAACATTTATTATATATAATATCTAGTAAATTTTTATACTAGCTCTTAATAAAAAGTTTTAATTAATGTATCTTCAATAATATATATTAGTATTTTGAAAACGGGAAATGTGGGAAATGTCCCCACATGGTGACTCAAATTTTAGTCAGCTCCCAACTCTAAAAATTTATCATATTAACTCCCCAATTAACTTTCATAATTTTAGTTCACTCCCCATTTCATGTAAAATTACTAAAGTGTCCTTGAGACATAACATGAAATGACATGACATATCACTTTTCCCTCCCACAAACTAGTTTGTTAACATAATACCTCATATAGACAATTTTATACTTTTATTTTATATGTTAATATTTCAAAATATAATTTTCATACTTCAAATGAAAAAATTAATTAATTAATTTGTTTTTTGGTAGGTGGATGGTGGGTAAAGATTAATTGTTAATTTATATTTTGAAGTATTAATTCGAAAATATAAAGTATCCAAATTATAAAATAGAGTATTGAAATTATAAATAAAGTGTTCAAATTATAAAAGAGAGTATTATAAAGTTTTTGAATTATGAAACAAAGTATACAAATTATAAAATAGAGTATCCAAATTTAAAAGTAGAGTAATATTTGTAAACGTTAAAGTGCTCAGTTTAAAATTGAAGTACAAGAAGGAAAAATAAGAAAAAAAGTATTATTTGTAAAAGTTAAAGTACTTACTTTTTAAAGTATTCAAATTTAAAATAGAGAATTACTCGTTAAAGTTAAGGTACCGATTTTTAAAAATGAAATATGAAAACGAAAACGAAATAAAGGTATTGCAGTCAATTTAGATAAGTGGGGAATAAAGTTAAATTATAAAATTGAAGTGGGAAGTTAGTATAAATTATTTTTACATGGAGCAGTAAACTAAAATTTATATAATTCATAGGGAGTTATAAATTACTGTTCCTTTTAAAAAATGATTTTGAAGGGATTAGTGGGGTCAGGGATGGGGGTCGGTCATATATTGTTGATTCAAAATAATACTGAAATCAAAATTGATACATAAAATCCAAATGTTTGTTTAATATTATCGGTCTATATATACTATTGCAGGTGAATTACCACAAAAGCTTATGAATATATCTTACCTGGAAATATTATATCTTGGCCACAATTCTTTATATGGTTCCATACCATCCTCCCTATTTAATATATCAACATTGAAGGAAATAACACTCGAAGAAAATGAATTTTCTGGTACTTTTCCTTCGACTATTGCACTGTCACTTTTCAAATCTTGAATGACTTCTGTATTCATTAACATGCTTCGATTCTTCGTGAATGAATGAATGATTGAAAAATGGAAAAGGAAATGCTTTAATTGTTGGCGTTAAAAGACTTGTCACGGCACGTGATTTATGGGCCAATTGCCTTCTGCACGTGATTCTTGCTTTCAATAATTATAACTCTATTTTATTCTTAGTGCTTTTAAATTTTTTAAAACTTATAAAAAACTAATGCAAATATAAATTTTATGTATAAAATTAATATTATGTATTCTAAATAAAAATAGTTGTAGGGGAAATGTACTTGCGTTAAATTAAACAACTGGAAGAAGTAGAACTCTTTAGCCCAATAACCATGCATTCACAGGCCGGTTTTGTGGCCCTATATCAACTTAGGTTTCTCCACGATGGGCCTAATTAGGTTAACATTGGCTTTTAATGGGTGATTTAAATTTTATTGGCCATATTTAAAATTGATAATGTCCAACGCGTGATAATATCATTGGTGGATCTTCCAAAATGTATATTTGTACAACTAGGGATATATGTTGATAATGTCTAGCATCGTTAAAGTATAGATATTAATAACATTATATGTAATAAATACTATTTTTAAATTAAAATATTAGGGTTCGCGAACCAAAATTTAAAAAAGAATAGGATTCGAGTTCAGTTCGTCAAATCACAAATAGAGCCAAGGTTTGGTTTGAGTTCGACTATCCCAAATTCGAGCCCAAATTTTTATTGGTTTGACTCGTTAGACTTACGAATGGACCCATCTCATTTACATCCCCAGATACAAAGTTAATTTTCAAATTTCGTTATTGAATTGTTAAAAACAAATATATAAAACTTAAGTTTTGTGATCAGCGCCAGAGAAGACCATAAAAGTGATATAACTTTTATCCATAATTATAAATTTACTAAATATAATAAGTTCATCGTTAACAATTAATAACGTATATGCTTCAAATATTGGGTTTCATTTTATAGTAAATTAATTTTCAGACAGGAATATGAAATCCTGTCATTATCCGTAACCATCTCAATGGAAATATCCGGGAAAGAGATTTTATATTTGGGCGTGCTTACTTAGGAAAATATATCACAATTAGTCAACTTAGTATATAATTGTTTTATCTTTCTTTCAGCCAGGCAAGTTACCTAATGACATGTGCAATAACATGCCAAATTTAAAAAGACTGCAACTTGACACAAATAAGCTACTCGGGCAAATTCCTCCAAATATATACAAATGCAGTGACCTTGAAATCCTCTCATTATCTTTCAACCATTTCAACGGCTACATCCCAAGTAAAATTGGAAATTTGAGCATGCTTAGGAAGTTGCATCTTGGGAGTAACTACTTCACCAAAGGTATGATATCTTCCCATTTGAAAAATCATCACATAAATTTTGCTTATTGTAAAACAACTTACTGGGGATTAATTACAAATCAACAATAAAGAAGAGAATGGAAAATGAACATCACGTTGACTTTATGTACCAGGTTTGTTTTCCTTCTTTATCTAGTTCAAACTTTCTTCTTTTTTTCATTCATACGTAAAATTATAAAGAAATGTTAGTTATGCAATATTATGTTTTGGAAGCTAATTTTTATTATATTTATTAGTTAAGATTAAATTATGTTTGTACATAAGCATTCAACAAATAATCTTATGTTTGATACTTGAGTTTGTGAAAAAACTCCAATAAGTTATAATTAATATTATGGATAATTACCAACTTCTTCATGAGGTTTGGCGAAATTACAGATACCCCATGAGGTTTGAAAAATTACGAATTTCCCCCTTACTCGTTGTCTTCTCCGTTAAATTTAACGGAATTTCTGATTTTAGTATTTTACTCCTCAGATCCTAAAACTCAGGGGAGTATATGTAATAAAAGTCCAAAAATAAGAAGGTTAATATAAGTGGGGAATGTCATTCATATTTAAAGTACATGCATTAAAAATCACCGATGTTTGAAATATTTGTTTCAATAATTTTAAAGGTCATTTACATCGGACTACCCTACTATAAGGCCTAATTACAACGCAGTCCATCTTTATCGAGAAATTATATTTTAGTCCCTATAAATCTTGTTTGGTCTGAGGTTCCTTAACGAAATTTATAAAAGTGCACTTATGCACGTATAAGTGTTACATTGAATATATGATTAAAATTACAAAATCATCCCTAACGTTTATAAAAATGAACAAAACGATCCCTATAAATTATGAATTTAACAACAAATCAGGGATATTTTTGGAATGACATAATGGAATCCTAGGGACTACAAACGGTTCTCAAAGGTCAGAGACTAAAATGTAATTTTTCGATAAAGATGGACTGCTTTGTAATTAAGCCCTACAGCAGGGTAGTCAGATGTAATTGTTTCTAATTTTAATGGATATTTATGTGAATTTGATGTGTTTGTTATGATTTTCTATTTCATTAAAAAAAATTATTACTCTAAACGAACAAAGTATAAATAAACTTATGCAAAATATGCATAAATTAAGATATAAACATAAAGTGGAATTTGTAATTTTTTTTAATCATACTTTATTAGAATAAATTTGCATGAAATATTTATCCCGATTTATAATTGCAGATAAAATATAAATATTAATTAAATTATAAATTTTCAAATTGAGAAATACAAATTTAATTAACCAACATTACAAATATATCATTATATTTTCAATATTATTACAATGCACCCCAAAAGGTATGATTGGAATTTTTAAAAAATAATATTGCTGACGTCAACAAAAGTTAACATCGTTATTAACAGTTGGATAAATTTGTGAGAGAGAATATAAACCTTAGGGGAGTGTTCGTAATTTCTTAAAACTCAGAGGGAAATTTATATTTTCGCCAAATTTCAGTGGGAAGTTCGTAATTATCCCTTAATATTATGTTTGATATGTTAGATTATATTTAGTTTCAATGAATTATAATTTCACTTAATTATAACATCGCCTTTTTTTTTGTGTGGGGAGTTGTAATCTCACCTAATCACACCCACTCTCAATAATTTCATAATAGAGGTTAATCAATGTTAGTAGCAGGTTAGTCTCACCTAATCGAGCCCGAATAACATAATATCATATAACTAACGCAAGATTAAGTGAAATTAAATCAAATAAAAAGGTCTAATATATCATAACTAACACTTCCTAAGAATATTTAAATCCGTGTATACATTGGAAACAAAGATAGAAAGAAAAACCAGAAGAAGAAATATTTATAAAAAAGAGATATTGCATTTACGAACTAATTTAACATAAATGTTTCTCGGAATTTCTTACAACATTTACAGGAAAATTTCCTAAGGAATTCGAAAAACTCTCAAAGTTAGAGGTATTAGCAATCGGAAGTGCCTCTCTGATGGGAAATATTCCATTTTCTATCTTCAATATTTCTTCATTGAGGTCGATGTTCCTCAACAACAATAGTTTGACAGGTGCGTTTAAAAATTTCTACATACTTTTAACATTTCTTCAATTTTTATGTTGTTAAATAATTATTTTTCTTCTATATTATTTAAAATCAGTGAGCTCTCGTGCTCTGTTTTTTTACCCAAAATCTTCTATATTCTTCGTAAAAACAGAATTTGTTGAACTTGCGAGGGGAAATTCAATTTTAGACAAAATGATTTTTCATGAATCATGCAATTACACTCTTAAAGCAACTTGCGGAACAAAATAATCATTATTTTTTTGAAAAAATCAACAAAATTTACGATCACTCTTTAATGAGTTAATTAACTCAAATTTACTGCATTTTCATAAACAAATTGTTTGTTAATTATACTTCCTTCGATTTGGACAGTTATAGAATCATATCCATCTTTCGACACTCCTTTTGTACCGACGCCCCGGTGCATTGATTGAAGAGCAATTTAAAATGTATTGATTCAATTAATTAGATGTAATTTAAAATGTATATGATCGGTTAGGTAGCTTCTATTTCACATGTACTTATGAGATGAGATGGGGGTTGTCCAAATATTTTTAAATAAGAATTAATTTATTTTTAGATAAGGGTTAACAAGTTCCTTTTTTTCTTTTCTAGTGTCAAAGTTGCTTCCATTGATATCAATAGTAGTTGACTCAAGTGGTTAAGAGTTTTTTCTCCAAAGTAATGATGCTAGGTTTGAATTCCTCTTACCACTTTGAGGATGTGTGTTAAAAAAAAAAAAAAAAAAATTACTTCCACTAATTTGCTTGCGTCTCATTAACCGAGTAATTATATTATTATTTTCTTTATCTCTTTATTTTAAGTTAATATAAAAAATGAAATTAGTTTTTTTCTTTTTTCTTCTCGAAATTATAATTATGTGTTGCGGTAGTGCGGTGGTTGTGATGGTGGGGAGGTTGTGCACAATGGTGGTGTGAGGACTGTGGTGGTTTTTTGGCTATGGTGGTGGTGAAGGGATGTGGTTATAGAGGTTTTGGCAGTGGTTGTCTTATGGTGGTGGAGGAGCGACCAGTGGTGGTGCAAACACGACGACAATGGTGGTGAGAAGGCAGCAACCTTAATGGTGGGAACGGGGAAGTGGAAAGAGAAAAGGAGAAAATAAAAGAAAATCATAAAAAGAACAAGAGTAATATAAGTATCAATATGTACTTTAAGTTTTTTTTTAAGGTATTAAAGAATATCACTTGTTAATTTTACTATTTTAGAAAAAAAAAAAAATCTAACGATCCCGAGTCAAACGGTACAGTCTTTCTTCAACTATCTATTGAATGTTTTGGTAAATTTGTAAATATCATTAAATCATTCTCTAACCATTATAGGTGACATACCAGAGCATATTGGACACCTCACTTCCTTGAAACATTTTGACCTTGATTATAACCTACTATGATGCACAGGCACGGACACGATACGACACGATACGGACACGGCGACACAGATTTTTTAAAAAATTTAAGACACGACACGGCTTCGACACGGCTATATTATATATAAATAAATTTTATATATATATATATTATTGATAAAAATATTCAATATTACAAATTTAAATAACATACATCGTTTTTCAATTCAATATTTACGGTAATTATAAATAACATTAATATATTTTTATATAATAATATATGAAAATAAATAAATATTATATTGAATTTAAATTAATACTATACATCTTTTAACAAATTTATATAATTATTTTTTAAAAAATAAATTATATCCTCAAATTTTGAGGAAAAATAAAATAAAAATTATTTTTTTTTTGAATTTTTCGTGTTGGAGTGTCCGAGCCGTGTCGGACACGTCTTGAGCCGTGTCCGAGCCGTGTCGGATAGGTCTTGAGCCGTGTCCCCGGCGTGTCGGAATTTTTTTTTTTATTTTTGGACACTTTTTGCCGTGTCGGACACGTGTCGGTGCCGTGTCGGAGCCGTGTCCGTGTCCGATACGTGTCCGACACTGCACGGGACAAAAATTCGGAGTGTCCGTGCATTAGAGATAACCTATGTTTTGAAACCCGGACCGGACGTTGAACCGGGAAGGCTTACTGGTTACTGGATTTACTAGTTCGACCGGTTCGACCACCGGTCAGACCGGTATGACGTCATAATTAAGTAATATTTAAATTTAATTATATATATTATAAATATGAATTAAAAATAATCAAATAAACTAAATTATATAAAATAAATTATAATTTTAATTACTTTCAGTTTTTTATTGATTTCCAAATAACATCTCTGGTAATAAATTTTCAAGTTATAAATCTACAAATATAATAAAATATCTAACTAAATAGAAAAATAATCAACATCTAACAAATTAATAATATAAATAAAAGTTTAATTCAACAATACCATACTTTTATTATAGAGTCATAAATAAAAAGAATATCACCCATAATTTATATTTATATAAATATATATTATAAAAAAAAAATAAATATTTAACATTATTTCTAATTTTGTTAAATGAATTCAAATTCTTTTCCCAATATGATCTTTGGCACATTAAAAGCATTATATATATTTTACTTTGAAATTAAGATAACAACAATTCAGGTAGTGGACACTGGACATGGTTGTAGCACTCTCCTCCTATCCAAAAGGTCTGGGGTTCGAATCCTTGCAGGAACCAAAATCAAAACATTAATTTTTGAAAAAAAAAAAAAAGAAAAAAAATTTAAAATCCTGGCCATCCGGCCCGCTAACCGGTTCGGTTCCAACACCGGTTTTTGACCGGTTTGTAGGGGTTAACATGACCGGAGTGCCGGCCGGTCACCGGTCGAACCGGTCCGACCGGCCGGTCCGGTCCGGGTTTCAAAACATTAAATTTTTTGAAAAAAAATTTTAAAATCCGGGCCATCCGGCCCGCTAACCGGTCCGGTCCGGTCCGGTCCGGTCCAGTCCGGTTCCAACACCGGTTCTTGACCGGTTTTTAGGGGTCAACAGGACCGGAGTGTCGGCCGGTCACCAGTCGAACCGATCCGGTCCGGGTTTCAAAACATAGATTATAACAATTTAACAGGTATGTTTAACTTGTATGTCATAATTATCATACAATCAGATCAACTGAAAAAACCAGTTTATTGTGTTTTTTTAATTAACTTGTGAGGGGAACCAAAATAGTCATTACCTTTTTCCCCTTAAATTGTGCTCACTCTTTAATTTGTTAACTAACTGAATTTTACTGCGTTTTCATGAACAAATTGTTCATCAAACTGTTCCCATTCACCGATGCGTCACTGCATCGATTAAAGGGCAATTTAAATGCATATCATGTTTATTGGTTCAAAGTTGATTTTCAATATTTCCTAATGTCTAGTTTCAACACGCGCGCACACACATTTTAACCTTCTATCTATAAATAAAATTGAAAAAATTGCAACATTCGTCCCATACCGTACGACTTTTCAAATTTCGCTCATCTTTATTGTCGTACTTTTAATTTTGTCTTGTATATTTAAGACTTTTATAATTTTTATTAGTTCGATTTTGGCCAAAAAATTAAATTACAAACTTGCAGACAATTTCACATGGCAACTTGTGAGTCACATTTTATGGGATTTTCTGATTTGTGCTAAAATTGCTTATTTAACATCCATTGTTTCAAAAAAAAATAATAATAATAAAATCCATTGTACTTTAAAAATAGAAAGAAAAAAAAACAAAAAATTATATACACAGGACAAATTTGACGTGGCGTACCCGCTGTCGAGTTGGACCAATCACCTCACTCCACCTGTACGATCGAAGATCATATCTCGATCGCATGGTCAGACATCCAGTTATCGCACATAAATTACCGCCTTAGCCGTCGACCCCTAGTCAGGCTTTCAGACCGGTTCTTGCGACCCAATCCCCTCGATCGGCCAGCACATTAGTCCATTAACCAATCCCCTAGAGAGTGGCCGACCACGCATTTAATGCACGGTCTTAGTGGGGCATCTGTCAGCTCCCCGTGCCAACACGTCGAGGCGGTAACTTCTCTCTCTTCACCATATATATAGTCCCCCCTCATTTATTGCACAGTAAGTTTTCTCACCTAACCTTTTTCACCGCTCAATTACTTCGACCATCCTCTTCGAACCTGACTTGAGCGTCGGAGTGCCAACCCGGGTCTCACACCCACCTTCCCCGAGTTGGCCTCGGAGCTTACGTTTGCCTCGACCTGTGCAGATTTCGAGTAGTCGGACGGAAGTTTCCCCTCAACAAATAGAGTGATCGTGTTGGATCTCTCGATCGGACATCAAGCAGGGATTTGGCTCGATCATTTGGCGCCGTCTGTGGGAAACGCAACGATAAGCCATCGAACATGACTACTCGCAATATCACTAGTAATCGCCTTTTCAATGAGAATGGTCGCGAATTTATCCCTCAGATCCCTTTACAAGTCGCAGCACCTGCGATCATCCCGCCTCAATTGGTCTACTCGACGCCCGAGCTAGACAAATATTTAAAGGCTTGTCGGGATGAGGCTATAGCTGCAGCTGCGGAGGGAAGAGAGCCTCGGATGCCGGAGTGCCCCCAAACTCGACCCGTGGAGGTCATTCAACCTATGGTTAATCATCCTGGGTATGTCCAACCGATGCAGTATCAACCGTCTGTCGGATATTGGGCTGGAATTGGACAAACTACACGCCATCAACCTCAATACCAACAGCCACTACCTGCTCAAGGAAGTGCTAGAAGGCCAGTTCAAGATCGCCTGTCATTTCTACCAAATGATGAGGTCGATTCTAGGACACCCACTGATACCCAGATACGCCGGAATGACAACCACCGAGGGCAAGGTATATCCGGACAAAGATCTCAACCCTCTCATTCTCAAGGTAAAAATAACAACCGTGGACGGTCCGAATCCCGGAGGGAACGAGGCCCCTCTCAGCGCGACATATCCCATCACAGTTCGAGTGTAATCTTTAGCCGACTCGGGCCCCACGGTCGAGTTAGCCAGATCAGAAGATCAAATAGGGGACACATTGTGAGGTCAAATGACCTTCGGAATCAAATACCTCTACGTCCCAGTCGACATGATAGTCAACATCAGAGTGAGAGCCAGGGGTCGCATAGCCGCTCCCCCAGCCGATCTCGCTCCGCTCGGCGGGAACGGTCTAGATCACCCCGGCACACACCATCGACTCAACAACCAGCCCGACCATGGAGATATCGCAGCGAAAGAGAGGCTCAGTCTTCGTTTTGCGACGAGATCATCGAGTCCACCACCGACGAAAAGATCCCCACTGGACTACCCACATATAACGGGTCAACTGATCCGGAAAAACATGTGTCACGCCTCGAAATGCAACTCAGCATGTTTGGTCATTCGCCTAACATTTGGGCTAAGATCTTTGTCACAATCCTTGACGGGCCCGCGTTGGAATGGTTCTCAAGACTTCCTCCTCGATTTATACCTACGTACAAAGCTTTGGTAGATCGATTCAAGGCTTAGTTATCTGCCATGAAGGGAGATAAGCTACCTCCGACCTACTTGTACACCATCAAACAAGGTCCTAACGAATCTCTCCGAGACTTCTTCACTCGCTTTTCACAAGCAGTGGTCAAAACAGAAGAACCGAGCATCGACCTCTTGAGACCAATTGTTCACAAGGCTTTGGTCAGCATTGAAGCCGCTCGATACATCTTCTTACATAAACCAAAAAATTTAGCAGATATCCAAGCAACCGCCTGCGACTGGATGCAACTTGAGGAATTGGAAAATTCCCAGTGAAGCCCGACTCATGGTCCAAAAACGGATGCTAACCGTCCCATTAGGCAAGATGTCCGCCCCAAGAGCGAGGCTCCAACCGGATCCGCCCCTGGGAAGCACTTCACGCAATTGACGCGGCCGATTGATAAAATCTACAACGTCATCGATCCCGCTCTTCTCAAAAAACCCAAACCGATACGAGAGACTCCCAAGACTCGAGAAAGCAACAAATTCTGTAACTTTCACCAGCAGAAAGGGCATAACACTTCCGAATGCAATGCACTACGAGATGAGATCGAACGCTTAATCAAGGGAGGTCACCATCTTGAGTTTGTAAAAAAAATGGACGACAATGCCCGGAACCGAGACCATCATAATAGGTCGCCACCCAGGCAACGACAAGCCAAGCCTCCGACAGAACGCGACCCTCATAACCGACCGTGCCTCGGCCGGATTGACATGATTTTCGGAGGGCCATCTGGAGGAGATTCGAAGTCCGCTCGGAAGAAGACGCGACGAGCAGCCGCCCAAGGCTTCTATGTGCCTCGAGAAGTTATGCAAGTTCGACCGGAAGACGCCTGGATCAATGAAGAAGTAGCGTTTAGCGAGAATGATGTAATCGATGTACCGGCACAATCGAGCGAGACACCTAGCTGTCCTATGGTTGTCGCGCTCGACGTCGCCAACTTTGTTGTATCTCGCAGTTTGATAGATAATGGAAGTTCTAGCAACATTATCCTTTACTCGACTCTTATTCATATGAACTTACACGATAAATTACTTCTAGATCCTATTCGAATCCCTCTTACAGGATTTGGGGGAGCAGAGGTCTACACCAAAGGTCGGGTATGTTTGATCACATCCATGGGCACTCTGCCCCGACGGGCCACACGTGAGATCGAATATCTTGTCGTTGAAATGCCTTCTGCGTACAACATCATTTTCGGTTGACCAGGTGTCATCGATTTCCGAGCTGTCATATCCACTTAACATCAAATGGTAAAATTACCCACCCCCGCCGGGGTCGGAGAATTGAGGTGCGATATACCGACCGCTTGGAGTTGTTATTCCATCTCATTGGAAAAACCCAAACCATCCGCGGGGAAACATGTACCTCTGATTATTGACGACCCGATGATCAAAGATGACTTCATCGACCCGGATGCAGTCGACCCTGAAAATTCAAAGAAAATGAGTTCTTCTCACGCCGCAAAAAGAAAGAAACAAGAGGATAAAAAGCTCGAGCCCACAGGAGGAACTCGAAGAAATTCAATTGATCCCCGGACAGACAGAGAAAATCACCCGCATAGGGGCCGGTCGAAAAGGCAAAGAACAATGCATGCTCATACAGTTCCTCCGAGATAACCTCGACGTGTTCGCTTGGAGCGCTTCCGACCTTTTGGGAGTTGACAGGAAGGTGATCGAACATCACCTGAATGTCGACCCATCCTACAAACCGATTAAGCAAAAATTGCGCCCTCAGAGCGACTCTCGAAAAGCCATCATTGAGACCGAAGTTAACAAACTCCTCGATGAGAGGTATATCATGCCGATCCAATATGTCGAGTGGCTTTGCAATGTTGTCCTTGTGCCCAAGCCGGGTGGAAAGTGGCGAATGTGCAACGATTTCACCGATCTGAATAAAGCCTGTCCGATGGATCCCTATCCATTGCCACGGATCGACCAGCTTATCGACTCCACGGCCGGATGTGAGCGATTGAGCATGATGGACGCTTTCCAAGGCTACTAACAAATTTTCATGGCCATCGAAGATCAACCCAAGACAGCCTTCATAGTTTTCAATGGCATTTGCTGTTTCAAGGTTATGCCATTCGGGCTCAAGAATGCAGGAGCAACGTACCAGCGAATGATGAACAAGGTCTTCGAGCCAGAAATCGGCAACACCGTCGAGGAATACGTCGATGACATGCTCGTGAAAAGTGAAAAAGCCGTCGACCATCGCGACCACCTAAAAAGAGCCTTCAACCTTCTCCGAAAATACAATCTGAAGCTCAACCCAGCCAAGTGTACTTTCGGGGTCGACGGTGGGAAGTTTCTTGGATACATGGTCAGCCAGAGGGGGATCGAGGCCAACCCTGCCAAGATAAAAGCCATACAACTGCTTCCGACTCCCAATTCGATCCGCGACGTACAGAGGCTAGTCGGTCACATCATCTCACTGAATCAGTTCATAGCCCGATCTTCAGAAAAGAACTTACCGTTCTTCAAAATCTTGCTATTGCTAAACATCAAAGATTTTGAATGGACTCCGGAATGCGACCAAGCCCTTGAAGATCTGAAGAAATATCTGACCTCCCCACCTCTACTTGCCAAACCGGTCGATGGGGAAACATTGTATCTGTATCTGGCCGTGTCGAAAGAAACAATCAGCTCAGTACTTGTCACCGTTCGAGATCGAAAACATCTCTCTGTGTACTACGTGAGCAAAATTCTTCACGGCCCTGAAGTACGTTATCTCGAAATCGAAAAGTTTGCTCTTAGAGTGGTCCACACTTCCCTCAAGCTTCGACCGTACTTCCAAGCACATCCCATCGCAGTCCTCACCGACCAACTGCTGAAGACCGTTATGGACAAGCCAGAAGTTTCTGGCCGACTCACGAAGTGGGTGATCGAACTCGGACAGTTCGAAGTGACTTATCGACCCCGGGTAGCTTATCAGGCACAGATCCTAGCCGATTTCCTGGTCGAGAAAGATCTTCACTCGACACCCAGAAGCGATCAAACCGTTTGGACCTTATCGGTCGATGGCTCTTCGACCGCCTCGGGGGGGGGGGGTGGAGAGCCGGTATATCCCTCTCTAATACGAAAGGTCAACAGATCGAATACGCCGTCGCCCTTGAATATCCTACAACTAACAACGAGGCAGAATATGAAGCTCTTTTAGCAGGATTGAGAATTGCAAAATTGCAAAGCATCAACAAACTCAGAGTCTTAACCAACTCACAACTGGTCGCCGGTCAAGTCACTGGAGAGTACGAGGCTCGAGAGGAGTCCATGATCAAATATCTCGCCTTAGCTAAGAAGGCTATATCAGAGTTCGAAGAATTCAAGCTCTCTCAGGTTCTTCGAGAAGAGAACCTTCGAGCAGACGCTCTCTCTAAGTTTACAAGTGGATCGCTTGGCACGCAAGATCGAACCATAACCTTCATGACATCATCCGCCCGATCCATCGATCCAATAACTCCAGAGGTCAACTCCATCGACGCAGCCGAACCCTGTTGGCTCGATGATATAGTCTCGTATCTACAGGATGGTACCTTACCTGAAGATTCGATCGAGGCGAAAAGACTCAAACAACGTGCGCTAAGTTACGCGCTAGACCAGGAGGGTCGTCTGTACAAACGTTCATTCATCGGTCTAACAAAACGATGTCTCCGACCATCGCAAAGTCGAGAAGTCTTAGCTAAAATCCATGAAGGATCATGCCGAAACCATGCTGGGGGGCGATCCCTCGCCCAGAAAGTATCTCGATCTGGATTCTTTTGGCCTACACTACGTAAGGATGCACTCGAATTCGTAAAAATTTCCATCATTGTCAGAGACATGCCAATTTGACCCATCAGCACCCCACCGATATGATTCTGATCGAATCATGCTGGCCTTTTGAGCAATGGGGAATCGACATCATCGGCCCTTTCCCGATAGCGACTCGACAAAGGCAATTCATTATCGTTGCGATCGATTATTTCTCTAAATGGGTCGAATCATTGGCAGTTGCAAAGATTACTTTCCATGCGCTACAAGACTTCCTTTGAAAACACATCATCACTCGATTTGGTGTGCCTCGAGTCATAGTATGCGATAACGGACCCCAGTTTCGAAGTTCAAGATTCAGAACCTACTGTTCGGACTTCAAAATTAGCCAAAGGTTCACTTCAGTCGGCCACCCTCAGGCCAACGGGCAGGTCGAGGTCACCAATCGCACCATCATACAGAACTTGTGTACGCGACTCAAGGCAAAGAAGGGTCACTGGGTCGATGAACTAGAAGGTGTCTTATGGGCATATCGAACCACTCCTCGAATCCCAACCGGTCAAACATCTTTCGCCATGGTATATGGCTCGGAAGCAATGATACCGGCCGAAATTATACACCAATCCCCTCGAGTGGCCCATTTCCAGCGCGAGCGAAACGATGAGCTAAGGGCTTTCGATCTCGACACAATAAATGAAACTAGGGAGAAGGGGAACATGAAGATGCAAGAATATCGAGCCACAACTGCTCGGGCATACAACAAAAACTTACGACCCCTTCACTTTCAAGTCGAAGATCTAGTCCTTAAAAAGGTTGAAATCACTAAGCACGTGGGTAAGCTCGATGCTAATTGGGAAGCACCCTACCGTGTTGTCGAGATAGGAAAGAATCGAGCGTACCATCTCGAAGATCTCGATAGACGACCTTTGCCTCGGTCATGGAATGCCCACAACTTGAAGAAGTACTATTTGTAAACAAATTATGTAAATTTTTGGTCAATGAATTAATAAAGTTTTCCCTTGTCTTTCGATATGCATGTTATTCGATCTTATACTTGTTATTTTACGACGATCGTACTAAAGTATTATTCGTTCTAAAGATTAGAGCAACTTGCCTCAACATCTTCTCGATCATAGATATCGATTAACATTCAAAGTTTACTATCAAAGAATTCAAGGGAATACTTAAGTTAATCATTCATTAAACTCCAGAAAAGAAATTACATAATAAATCTAAAATAAGTGCGTCGATTACAACTTTTCGATCGCACTCTTACACAAATTTGGATTTTGCAAACGGGAACAACAAACGCTCGGATTCCTACCTATTTACAGATGAATCTCGAGCCAACAACTACAAGAGTTCGACCCCAACAGTCGATACTCTGTAAAATTTGGTTCACCTTAGCTAAACTTCCGAGTACGGAGATAGGTCTAGTCCATTCTCTCCGATTCACTTCTCGGCCGCATATGGCTCGGTCCCCTCTTCGATCGGCACTATGGCCCCTTCTCCAAAGTACTCCGGGCACATGTCTTTCAGATCGAAGGAGGCATCAAGGTCGAGGTCGAGGTCGAGGTCGAGGTCGAAGGTAGTTATGTTATCCGGTTCGCCCGCGGCCCTGGATCGAGCCAGCTTCACGGCAAAGCCGAAGTCATCCTCATCCCAATTTGGCTCGGGGGAAGGGGGCCGAGTGATCGGATCCACCGGACGGGGGTCTTCTTGAAACAGGCCGACCTTTTCCTGATCATAATCGAGTGGAAGGTACGTGGCCGCCTGGACTTGGGCCATGCACAGGTTGAAGCCCTCTTCGACATCTTTGAAGCTCGCGATCGACACGGCTTTTTCGTAGGCTTTGGACTTCATAAACTTGTACACCCCTCGCCGCTCGAGGTCGGAGACGGATTCCTGAAGCCCCCTCTTGCATCGATTCAAGGCCATCTTCGCACCCTTCCTTTCCCCCTTCGCCAGACCGTGAGCCCTTGCGTCGGCTTCCTCCTGGACCGACCTCGCAACCCGGTCCTCGGCGATCTTCAGGCTTTTCTCGGTCTCGGACAGCTTCTCGATGGCGTCCAAGAGGTTCTCATTGAGCTGCATCTTCTTTTTGTTGGCCTCAGCCAACTTTCTGTCCTTTTCTTCCAGCTCGTGCCTCATCCTATCGACCTGTTGCTCAGCCCTTGTCCTCATTTGCCGATGAACCCACCCCCGCCGAGCCACCTGAAAGAAGTCTTGGCCCATCTGAAAACAAAATATCGACCATCAGTACTCGAGCCAACACTTGAAACAAATGAAGATAAGGAACTTACAAATACACTTACAGCGAAGTACTTTTGGACCCAAGATGCCTCGACCTCATCATCCGAGAGCGCCCACCTCTCTTTATGGTCGATCGCCGTCTGGATCGAGCTATACAACGCCCCGAGTGCATTATAATCCTTAGGGGCTGTACCGATCCTCGCCATTTTCATTGACACTCGAGAGGTCGTTCGGAAAGTGGGGCTCCTGGAGGGTCAGATAGTCGAAGAATAGCCCTTGTCCTCATCGTTGGGCTTCCATGGTACGGCGGTCGCCGATCGGGCCCCTTGAATCGACCGTCGCACCCCCGCCAGGATGCTCGCCACATTTCGAGGCATGATGGCCCCGCGACCCTGGTTAGGAGGGGTCGAGAACTCTCCGACTTGGACCTCGATGATAGGCCCAAGTGCTGGTGGCATGGGTAGCGCAGGGGTCTATTCCCTACCCTTTCCTGTCGTTTTTTCCGTCTCGACCGTAGACTTCGTGTGGCGGCTGGTCTTTTGTTTCTTGGACTGGGGGGCTTCTAGGTCTTCGACCCCCGATGGAGCATTTCCCCGCTTCTCGGGGGCATCAGCTGTCCTCATTGAGAGGACCTTCTGTAACGCCCCGATCGTGGCGTTAGCGGCCTCAGTGATCTCCGCCTGGGTCGACGGAGGCATCTTCTTCTTCTCGGCCGCCTTCTTTAGCTTGGCCATCTCCTTCCTTCTGGCATTCAGAGCTGCCGACATGATATATTGTTCTGCAAGAAAAAAAAAATGATCGATCACCAACTTTGGTAAAAAAAAAAAAAAAAATAATAATAATAATAATTAACTACAGATAGTTAAACGCATTGCTTTGAAGGATCAACTCGATGTACCAGGGTCGAAATATTTCCGGACCCCAGGAGCGAGCCCTAGCTCGATCAGCATCTGTGGAGTGATCATATCTTCCGACTCCACACTTCCCAGAATCCTCAAGGCCGCCATCAAAGTGTTCGGCCAGCCCGGGTGTCCCCTTGGAAAGTCCGCTCGAGGAACCCAACTCCACCCCGGATACTTCAGACCGGGCCAACCGTTCTCACATTCGATGAAAACAAATCTTTGTTTCCACCCCACACCATTCGACGAGGTTGGCGACCTAACTACCCGGTAATTGTTCTTCGACTGAAGTTGGATATACCCTGGCCCCGATTTCGAGGTTTCCATCGTTAACCCAGCTTGGAAGATCTCGGAGAAACAGTAAATGTTGGTCTTCATCCCCAAGCACTTCAGTAAGGCCCTCAAGCCATTCACCATGGCATAAGAGTTGGGCATAAGCTGCAAAGGACTAATTCTCAGGGTGTTGAAGAATTCGATCAACTCCTCGGGAATGGGCACCCTGAACCCATTCTTGACCGTCAGGTAGTTGACCGCAATGCAATTTTGGGCCGGATTGGTTATTCTATCTCCGACCTTGGGCTTTATCACTCGATAGCCCCATACTCCGGAGTCCCACTAAACAGCCAGTTCTGAATCTCCCCCAACTTTTCGTCCGATATAACGGGGGTTATAGCTCGAGGGTCTTTCACCAGCCGACCCTCCGGCTCGAGGTTCTCCACCTCCTCTTCTTCTTCTTCCTCCTCTCCCCGACCAGAGGTAGAGGCCTCCTCTCCGGCTACCCGAGGCACGACAACCTCTTCTAATTCCGTCTCAGGTAGCGGGTCGGATATCCCCACCACGTCGACATCTTCATCCCTCCCTTGCGGATTTATCGACCTTGTTTCTATAGTGGCCCCTGAATCTATGGAGGCTGCGCTCGAGTCCGACGAGTTCGAACTCGCCCCCCCGCTTGTGGTCACCACATCCATCCCCTTAGGGCCAGTCTCCGCTCGATTTGTTGACATCCTACAACGATAGAATCATGTTTTACTATTGGATCGGATATGAACAAATCGAGAGAGAGGAAGCCTTCGAAGAGGAAAGTGGTAGACCTCTCCCTCGAAGGGATCAAGAAGAAAAGAAAAATAAAAAACGCAGAGAAAGAAGATCGAGCTAAGGATCGGGATATTACCTTTTGGTGTTTGGAAAAGATCTGGAGATTGTCTTCTTCTAAAACAAGCGACCCAGAAATTCGACGCACAAAAAAGCTTGATCGATTGAAAACGGCTCGGAGCTCTCTTCAGTTCTCTTTCGCAAAAGTAACAAATGAAATCACAGAGGGAACTATTTATAGGAGTGAAATTAGGCGGGAATCGAGAAGGTGAAACGGCGCAATGATTACAGCGGGTCCCACACTTGGGGGTTGAAACGTCACTGCTACGTCAGCCCTAGCAGATGACGTTTCGGGGGGCTTATGACGTGGCTCGTACCCGCTGTCGAGTTGCACCAATCACCTCACTCCACCTGTACGATCGAAGATCATATCTCGATCGCATGGTCGGATATCCAGTTACCGCACATAAATTACCGCCTTAGCCGTCGACCCCTAGTCAGACTTTCAGACCAGTTCTTGCGACCCAATCCCCTCGACCGACCAGCACATTAGTCCACTAACCACTCCCCTAGAGAGTGGCCGACCACGCATTTAATGCACGGTCTTAGTGGGGTACCTGTCAGCTCCCCGTACCGACACATCGAGGCGGTAACTTCTCTCTCTTCACCATATATATAGTCCCCCCTCATTTATTGCACAATAAGTTTTCTCACCTAACCTTTTTCACCGCTCAATTACTTCGACCATCCTCTTCGAACCTGACTTGAGCGTCGGAGTGCCAACCCGGGTGTCACACCCACCTTCCCCGAGTTGGCCTCGGAGCTTACGTTTGCCTCGACCTGTGCAGATTTTGAGTAGTCGAGCGTGAAGTGATGGAGCTCCGGGAGACCACTAACAGGAAGTTGGACATCATTCTTGCCTCTTTAGGCAAGCCACAACCCCCGAACTGATACAGTCGCGGCCCGCGCTTTCAGGGAAGTCCTCATTTCAATTCTGTCAATGCCTAGAGGACTAAGCATGATTTAAGTGTGGGGGAGGGATACGAGCTGAGATCACTTTGTAGGCTCGTTTTTTTTTGCATTTCTAGGTTGTTTTTGGGCGTACATAAGCTGGAATTAACATGTGTTAGGGCTGTTAGTATTTTTGACTTTGTATAGTCTATTTCCTTCTTTTTGGGGGCTGTTTATATGCAGTTGGGGGGCTGATTTTTGCATGTTTTGACTGTTAAAATTCATCTAAATTCGAGGATGTTAGATACATGAATAATTTGTGCCCGTTTTGAACGTGTTTGCCTAAGCTTGAATCTTGAATATTTGCTAGAACTTATTAGGCGATTGGATACGTGAACAATTATGGTAATTTGGTTAATTAGTATGACTTCATGCCCTTATTTCATTGCGCACTAATTGAACGAATTATGTACTTTGCTTAGACGAATTGGTTGTGTTTTTCAATTAAGGACTGAAATTTGACTAGAGTGCATTTTAATTCCCTTCGAGGCGAAATAGATTGATTAACGAATGATCTGGGAGATGACAAGGCATTCATGTCGGTGTTTTTAGCCTTTTGTTTGATTTTCACTATATAACATTGCCGTTTTTGACCCCGCTGTGCCTTATGTATTGTGAAAAATTTCTTTCTTAACCACGTTACAAGCCGAGTACACAATACGAATTTCCTACCCTTATTTTCTTAACATCTTGCTTGTTTTTTTTTTGGGATTGCATGATTGATGTCTAGACTCCTTTTTGGACTTGGGTTGAATTGAGAGTTTCATTATGTGAGAAAACAGGAGAAAAGCAATTGTTGAGAGATTGATGGAACAAAAAAAAAAAAAAAAAAAAAAAAAAGAGAGTCAGAAAAAAGAAAAAAAAAAGAGAAAAAAACAGAACAGTGAGCTGAAAAAGAAAAAAAAAGCAAGAGTGAAAAAGAAAAGAAAGAAAAGAGTTTGAGTATTCTTGAATATCCAATAAAAGGGAAGGGGAATTTATTGTGAATGGGAGTTTTTGGGAAGTTTGAAAAGGGAAACACTTTGGGGATTAATTTTAAATAAGCTTGATATTTGAGCCTTTGATTAAAATTTTCCTACCTTAACCCTAGCCTACATTACAAGCTCCAAAAGACCTTTCGATCCAGGATTGTGAGTTGATTAAATAAGTGGAGATTGGAGTGACAAGTGTGCTTGAAATTGATGATTGGTCATTATGCGGAAAATTCAACCTATTTGCTTAATCTTTGTACATCTTTTGGTTCAATTCACACCACACACAAGGGTATGATTTCTGTACTAATTGATTGAATTGCATATGATTAAGTAGTGTGTTTAATTGTTGGATTTGTTTAGGCGAAATTTCGAGGGTCGCTTTAATGACATGTTTGATGGGGATGATGTTTCGTGTTTTTATTTCCCTCAAGGACGAGTGAAAAGGCAAGTGTGGAGGAATTTGATAACGTGCTTAATTTCCTATTTTTTCGTAGTTCCGGGACTGCACTTTTGAGCCTAATTCGCATATTTTGGTGCTTTTAATAGCTTTTCTTGTTTAAGTGCGTACAGATGCCTTGGAAATTTAATTGTGGTCTAATAATGTCGAAATTATTAGAAATTACATTGGGAGCTTGGAGTGGCAGTCGGGAGCTGTCACATGATGCATACATGGGGAGAAATTGAAATACCAGCCTTGGTATTAATTTAGAAGTGGAGAATTTACTTTTAATTCACCTTGGGCCTGAACGTTGTGGGCCGTGCGCATGCCATGAAGTTATTTTTGGGAATCCATCTTGGAAGGCAAGTCTTGGGCGGCAAGCTTTGGCTGAGAATCCAAGTCCTTTTGGGACAAGGATTTGTAGGGATACTTTCGTGGCTATATATTCATGTCCTTGGGGAGCAGAAAGAACAACTTTTGATGGACATTATCGAGACCTGCTGGGCGAGATTGAGAGCTTGAAGTTCGATTCCTCCGAGAAGCAAAAATCTTTCCTCTTTTCGTAGTTAGATTATGTTTTTACTTTATTTCTTGCTTTCAATCATGTTTATGAACAACTAAATCCGTAGTACTTAGCTAGGAGTTTACAATTCATGTTTTAGACATCGTGAGATCTAATTAGTTTTATAATTCAGTTTTAATTCAAGTATTTATTAATTCCCCGCGTGCCTTGTCTATTGTTAATTATTTGCTTAGTTAATTAGGGCCTAATTTTCTAAGTATATGATTGCATGTTGCTAATCTTGATCGCATGAAGTATACGTAATGCAAGATAGATAATTAGTAGTGCATTAGTGATAGGAAGTCATACAGTCGAATCTAATTCACTAAGGGAATTAATAATCAAATTTGAATCTTGCGTGTGTTGGACTTGGTTAATTTGGGCTAGTGTTTTCTTAATCCTTAATGTTGTTGACTCATTGAATCCTGTCGAGTGTCTCTAGGGGTTGTGAGTTGATTAAGGAATAACTGTCGAGTGTCTCTAGGCTATTCTACCACTTAAGAGACAACGAGGCGGAGTCGAGTGTCTCTATCCGCTATACCTAGTCTATTTGAATAACTGAATTTATCCTTGCATCTATGATCGATGTCCTAAACTGAATTGTCCTAGCTAAGTATTGTTTTTCCTATTGATTTATCAAAACCTTAATCTCTACTTGATTTCTTGTTTTTACGTTGTTTTAATTATTAGTAGTTGATTAGTTTAGTAAACTTTAAAACCCCCGACTTTTACTCGTTAATTTTAGTGAGTTCTTTTGTGATTAAATTAGAATTATTTTCACCCAATCCCCGAGGATTCGATCCGTTCGCACTATACTCAGTTTTTAGTTGTGAATAGGATTACTTTATTTTGACAATTTCGATGCTTGTCAACATGCACACAAATTAGCTCCCCAATTATATGTACGATAAACTTGATCGACTCAACTATAACTTTCTTTAGGCTACTGATATAACAAGGAACGAACCCATCTTTTAGGGTGAACGAAGGTGACTAGAAAGAAGTAAGTAGGTGGATTGGGCTTTAAAGAAGCCCAAAAGGAAATATAGCAAAAAAAAAATTAATACCATTAAATTAAGTTAAATTTAAAATTTAATTAAATTGCGCTCTTATAAAGTAAAAAATGCAATATTTTTAAGTTTTTTTTTTTAATAGTACCCATGAGTTGAAAAAATTTGCTTTTGCTCTCCATTTTCAAAAAAGTTTGCGTTTGCTCCCCAGATGAGAGGCAAAATGTTTGTTTACTCCCCATTTTTTGCAAACGTGGTATAAAAACTCAAGGATCAAGTAACCAAATCCACAAATGTTGTATAATTTTTGCAATATCATGTATATACATCATATTGCAAAAAATATACAACATTTGGAGATTTAGTTACGTGATCCTTGAGTTTTTATACCACGTTTGCAAAAAATTGGGGAGTAAACAAATATTTTGCCTCTCATCTGGGGAGCAAACGCAAACTTTTTAAAAAATAGTGAGCAAAAACAAATTTGAGTCCCCATTTGGAGATTTTTCGCACATTTCCCGTGTTTTTAATTTGTTACTCAATTTTTAGACTTATGACTTATGAGTAATACAAATATATACACACGCACACACCGAACAACTATACCTTTCAATGCACTGGACGAAAAGAAAAATTACTTCACTTGAAATTGTTTTTCTATCTTTACCCAAATTGACAGAACATTAAATCTAAATTTTCCCTTAAATTAAAACCAAAGAATAAACAAACACACCACGATATTTTGAAAGGAATTTTGGATAATTAATTTTGTGCTGAATGATTCAAGTTTTGTGATTAAAAGTAATGTGTTATATTTAACCTAACACTTATAATCTTTGTGGTTGTCTAAACAATAATTTGGTGGCCAAAAGAAACAAAAACTTGGTCAACAACTTCTTACAATTTTTATAACAATTTGAAAGTAATCGGTGCAAAGTGCAAACATATAACATATTTAAGCTAATGATATATAACAACAACTGGTTTGGTGCTTTTTTACTCAACTTTGTTGTTTAAGACTTTTATAAGACCTCCCTCTTCATTAAAGTACTGGCAATATTTGCAATCCTGTTTAGCAATTTTGTGGAAATCAATGCAGGAGAAATCCCTTGTGAGATTGCAAACTTGACAGATTTGATTAACCTGGACCTCGGCGGAAATAAACTGACAGGGACCATCCCAACAACATTAGGGAAATTAAAGCATCTCCAAACAGTAAATCTTTACATCAATCAGTTGACGGGATCTATTCCTCCTGATATTTGTTATATGAGTAGTTTGGGGGACTTGGACTTTTATGGTAATATGCTCACAGGTTCAATACCTGACTGCTTTGGTGAGCTTAAATTCCTAAAAAATGTCGACTTAAGCTCAAACAAGCTCAATTCTACAATATCTTCCAACTTCTGGAATCTTAGAACGTCTTTACTTTAAAAGAAATTGACTTGTTGCTAAATAAACCCCCCTTATCTATTCTTTACTTTGAAAGTTTGACAATAAGCCTTATTCCCGGAGCCACGAGAAATTGGTGGAAATGGATGGTGATTTTTGCCATAAAAAAAGGCTGTTGCTATTTAGGCGGGACTCGGGAGGGATGGATTACCCGATTTTACCATCATACCCCTCACTTTTTTGCAAAAATTACACTATCTGCCCTCACCGCTCCCAAGAAAACATTCCCACCATTTTTCCCAAAATTTCCATTCGTCGTCTCCGATTGAACCTCAGTTACTAGCCCTAGATCATCGATTAGCCATTCTGGGAGTTGGGAGTCTGCTGTGTGCCTTTGGCGGAGGTAAGTAATGGGAACTGTGCATTTTTTTTTATGGCTTTCATTGAATTATATGATGCCTAATGGATATCTCCCTATATTTTCTATCTTACAATTTTCTCCTTAAATCTAGCGGACAATTATGGCCGGAGGTGGGTATTGTAAGATACGCTGCAAAATTGTGAAGTATTTATTTTGCCAAGGTGGATGTACCTCGTCTGCTTTCTTTATGAATGATTCTTTTATTTCATTCAGTGCGTGAATTTTGGGATTTTTTTGTGGGTGTTAGAACGCATTTTGTTTGTTGACATACTAAGTGGTACATCCCTTAAATTCTTGTCAATTTACACGAAATCAAGTTTCTTGATTCGACAACTTCAAGTTTATTTTCAGCCATGGTGACTGGTGTTTCATTTTGTTACGAGTCCTGCAATTGAGAAGGGACTGCAATGGATCCTTCATCGCTCAACTCCCCTGAATTGCAGCAATTTCTCAATGTAAGTAATTCCAACTGATTGTTGGTGTATGGGTGTTCGATTTTAACTGTTGCATATGTTTGTCTGAATTGGGTTCTTCTTTGCGGTTCTTCAATCTATTTGATTTATTTAAGAAGGGATTGTTTATTAGGTTATATGAATTGTTAAAGATTTTTTTCGAAGTATTGGGTGGAGAGAGACTGATTAGATTATGAGTTTATGATTTAGTCCATATAGAGGGATCTGTCTAGTGTTTATTCTTTTGCTGATTTGCAATATGTGTGAACCGGAAAAGATTGAACAGTATGTAGAGAGCTTTCCTGGAGTGAAAAGCCCAGTTTCACCTGCTTGCACCAGTAATTACATTGGTTTAATCGTAGTGATTAGATTAGCTGTAGTGCTTTTTGCTTCCGCCTCTAGCTGATCACGCCCTTGAACAAAATGGAAAATTGTTGAATACGCACCTTGAATAGTTTCTGCAAAATTACTGCCAAAAGCTTCTGCAGTTATTTATTCTCCAATCTTGTTAATGTAGATTATGTTCAGTTTGAAGTATATACTGTTGGAAGCTCTCCTGTAGTATCTGGGGCAACATACACAACTAATTGCAGCAACTGTAAATAACTTGCCCTTCGGTTGATGGTCTACTGGATGTGATATTGAATATCCACTTAAACATCCCTTTTTGTCAAGGCTGTAAAAAGGCTACACTGGATTATTAAGCAGTAACTATGATTGGTTCACAAGATCACTTGTGGACGATCTTTAAGTCAGATTCTAATAAATAATCTATAATCTTTGTTTTAATGTTCTTTACCATCTTCTGTTTTCATTTTTCTTTGTCCCTTTTAATTCTCTGCAGATAGACATGGAGAATTCGCTGTCGTCCCTGTTAAACATAACCATTAATTTGTATAATTGTATCTATTCACTCACTTTTATGAACTTATGATGGTAATCGGAAAGCATGTTCAAGAATACTTGGATATTTGGTGATTGTCTATTGAGTTTACTCGCAAAGGGCCTTTTTCTTGACATATTTGATGTCTGAATCCTTTCAGCAAGAAAAGCAAAAGGCTATGGTGAATGAAATGATTGGAAAGCTAACATCAGCTTGCTCGGACAAATGCATCATTGGTTCTCCTTGAAGCAAGTTCAGTTCAAGTGAAACTGTCTCACCAACTGCGCTCAACGCTACATGGACATGTCTCTTTTCATCATGAAACGTCTCCAGCAATGAAGTGTGTATTTGGAGTCCCAAAAATTTGGACATCAAATCAAAAGTGTACTGCTTTAAAAATGAATTTTTCTGATTGTTCTTGGAATTAGAAGTGTATGAACTAACGTCTAAACTATATGCTTCTAAGTTCTTTTTATTTCAAAACAATAGTTAAGTTCATTCCATCAGATGACTGTAAATGCCTATGATGCTCTTGGTTGCAGCATTCAAGTTACTTATATCCTTAATTTTCGAGGTTTTTGTGAAATTGATAAATAATTGTTTCGTCATAATTTGTGCTAGACATGGTTTTTTTTAAGAGGTTTATGTGAAATTGACAAATAATTGTTTTGTCCGGAGACTAGAGATAATTTGCAGTAGATATGATGTTTTGGGAAAATATACACCCTACTGCGTTCGTGAGAAGTGCAAGAAAAAATGGGTATAGCTGTATTTGTCATGTCGGTGTTGCTTATTACTGCACAAGTCTATGATCAGAATCCTTAATTTTTACCTTTAACGTTTGAATTGAAGAACGGTTAAGCGAGAATATGGAAGAAGAAGATGAAACTCAGTAGTAAAGAACATTCGGTCCAAGAGAAGGGTATGAAATGTGTAATTAGCACTCATTCTTTACCGTTGTGCACTTTATTCAAGGTAAGGGCAAACACGTCAATTACGTACCAAATGGGAGATTATTATCTATCAAAGGTAAAGACAATAAATTAAGATTATTTAAGCCAACACACTAAGAATTAGTTTACTTTGATTGGTCCCAATCCATCAAGATATGGCTATGGGCATACAGATTATGATTTAATTACCCAGCACAATGTTTACTTTGGTCCTTTCATGTATTTGTTATTTAATCTGTTTTGGGTGGGTGTGTTTACTTGATTATGTCCTACCCACTTGTTTTAATTTGCAATTACATTCTTACCCTTGAGCAATAATTAATAAAAATTAAAAAAGAGAAAAGATGTGATATTGGTGGCTTTTTCAGCATAAACCATGGGCAAATTGGTAATTCTAGTTAGCCCAACTGCAGTGGGCTATTTTCCAACCTCATTTTGGAGTTGGTAATTAACATTCTGACACCCGTGCTTTGCACTGGGCCGGCGGGCTACCCACAGGCCATGACCCAATCAAAGTAAACGTAGTTAAATGATTGATACCAGACCTTAAATGTTGTTTTCTATCCATGTAAACTAGTTCTAACTATCAAAGTAAAGAATCTACTTGGTAAAATAGCCAGGATTTTCATAAAAATTAAACCATCCCCAATGGATAACAAAGAAGTGAAGTAAAGACTCCCTTATAGACCTAATAACCCTAGAGTTGTCCATGAACGATTTGAGTGGTCATTTGCCATCTGAAATTGGAAAATTGAAAGCAATCAATCAATTAAAATTTTCCTCTAATCAGTTGTCAGGTGATATTCCAACTTCAATTGATGGTTGTCAATCATTAGAAGTTTTATCTTTGGCCAACAACAAGTTGGAAGCATCTATCCCTCCATCCTTGGGAAATATCAAAGGCTTGACATGGTTAGATTTATCTAATAATAACCTTTCTGGAGGGATCCCAAAGTCCTTGGAAGATCTCCGATATCTTCAATATTTTAATGTGTCTATCAATAGATTGGAAGGAGAAATTCCAAATAAGGGGTGGTTTGTTAACTTCACTTCTCAATCATTTAATCGAAACTTTGCTCTTTGTGGTGCGGCAAAATTTCAAGTTCCTCCTTGTGTCAGAAACCGAAAAAGAACAGGGCAAAAACGTGTTGTTCTGTTAATGAAGTACGTACTTCTCCCCATCATTTCAGCTATCATTCTGGTGATAATCATAATTCTACTCGTAAGGAGACAACAACGAAGCAAAATACCAGCCCCTACCATTGTTCCATCACTAGATCGTATTTCTTGGAGAAGGATTTCATACATAGAGCTTGAACGGGGAACGAGTTCCTTTAGCGAGACTAATCTACTTGGAAAAGGAAGTTTTGGATCAGTTTTCAGGGGAACGCTTTCTGGTGGATTAAGTGTTGCAGTAAAAGTCTTCAACTTGCAATTGGAAGGTGTTGATAAGAGTTTTGATACCGAAAGTGAAATATTGAGCAGCATCCGACATAGAAACTTAATTGGAATAATTGGATGTTGTAGTAACATGGATTTTAAAGCATTGATTCTTGCATACATGCCAAATGGTAGTCTTGAGAAATGGTTATATTCTGAGAACCACTGTCTGAATTTGCTACAAAAGCTTGAAATAGCCATTGATGTAGTAGCATCAGCATTGGAATATCTTCATCATGGTCATACATTCCCAGTTGTCCATTGTGATATAAAGCCGAGCAACATATTGCTTGATGAAGACATGACTGCTCGTCTTTCTGACTTTGGCATTAGCAAGCTCTTTGATGAAGGGGAAACTGTGATCCAAACTAAAACATTGGCTACAATTGGTTATGCAGCATCAGGTAATATTTAATGACTTCAAACTTCTTCCTTTCTTTCTTTTTGTTTTCTTTTAACTTATATGCTTTGGGGCAATATACTGACATACCTTGAGATTTCCCAAACCTTAGGGTATGCACCGTAATTATTCATAAATATTTCGTCCAATAAGGTCAAGCATCAAATTCATACATTAATTAAAATTATTCTCAGAGTATGGGTTAGAAGGAATAGTTTCCACAAATGTAGATGTTTATAGCTACGGCATATTGTTGTTGGAGATATTTACAAGTAAGAAGCCGACTGATGATATGTTTGGCCAAGAAATGAGCTTGAAGGATTGGGTGGGAGCAGCATTGCAAGAAAATGCAGTAGCTGAAGTTGTCGCTCCTGCTTTGCTACCGAGAGATGATCAAAATTTGCACAAAATGGAGGAATGTGTTACTTCTATCTTTAGTTTGGCATTGCAATGCTTAGCCACTTTGCCCGATGAAAGAATTAACATGATAGAAACAGTGGCTGCTTTGCAAAAAATCAAAGCCAGAGTTGTAGGAGGCACCGCAAGAAATAGACAAACTGCAATTTCCACCATTGGAGGTAACAAGTATGGATAATAAATTTTCATAATGCAAAATTCATGAATCTTGAGAATGATGTATTATTTGAAAATTTATGTGTATATATCTAATAACTACATGATTATATTTTGTAGGAGTTTAAAACACATCAATTTCGTTTGAAGATCAAGAGACAGTCTTGAAGAAATCAAGAGGTCTATATGTGCTCTGGCATTGTTTCTTTCCTTATCTTTCAGCATATTTGCTCCGTTCTTACGAATATTTGTTGTAATGTTTCATTTTAAATACTGAAAAACGTTGAACCTTTCTTAGTGGAGCAAATTGGGTCTAATTGTAATTTGTTCTGTATTAATCATTTGAGCTGCGTAATGGTGGAGAAGGTATGATGTTTTGTTTTGATCTTTCTGAGGTAAATCTCATATTATTTCTTAGTACAAATTCAATAAAATCTCAAGCTATCAGCAATTTTAGTCTTCTCAGTTTTGGGATTGATTTATTTAGACTTTATATTAAAGATGAAATTAAACATATAAGTTTTTTTTTTTTTTTTGAGATAATTATATTTTGACATGTGAATTATCGTGTTTTTTACAATTCATGTACAAACTATTTCGATTGCACTACTATCTAATTTTTTTTAGTGGTTTTCGCTAAAAAATAAGACATGCCACATACATGTCAATTATTTTTTAATCAAAATAACCAAAAAAAAGTTTAGATGGTGGTATATTGCAAACACAAAAATTGAATGTCAATTCGCAATTTGAAGTGGGTAGGCACAATAGATCAAAAAAAAATTTTTTTTTTTTTTTTTTTTTTTTTTTTGATGGGACAAAGTTAATAAAGTTATGGGACGAAAATTTTGATGGGGTTCGTCCCGTGGGATCATAAAAATAAGTTAATGGACATGAAGGGAAGAGACTTCTAGGTAAATTATATAGACAATAAATATAGAAGAAAAAATAAATTATCCTCAGACTATGACCATTTATTTAATTTTTAATCCAAAATTTCAATTATTTTAAGTTATTATTCAAATTTTATTAAAATTTTTAGATTATCATCTCCCATTCATTTTTTTGTTAATTATTTTTAGGAAATTGGTCACGTGATTGGGAGCATGTAATCTAAGGGGCACAATTGTCTTTGTCCTAAGTAATTAAGGGCATTTCATATCAGAGCGTTGTATACTTGTATTAGTGTGAATACCGCATAATAAAGCATTCAAGAAATTTTTTCATATCTCATACATTTACACACAATCTATAAAGCGGAAAATTTGGACGCGCATTAACCTAACCGATACAGGATTACAACATTGCTCGAATAACAAAGTAATGCATATGCAAAGCATCATCTACCGGGGTTCAGGTCTGTCCGAGACGTCTTCACAATCGTCCATGGCTACTGCCGCCACGTCTTCTTGCGCTGGAAATTGGCGCCACTTCTTGGTAAAACATGGAAATGCCCTTCAATTTATTTGGGATTGAGAACGGGCTGATCCCGAAGAGGCTGAAGGATTGGGATTGAGCCCGGCAAGAAATTTGGAAAGTAAAAATTGGTCCAGTTGGATTTTTGAATTTCTGCATCAATGCCCACCAGATGATAAAGTAAAGTTTCATCTGAAATACCCTTGAAGGATGCACAATAATCGATCATGTAGCGATCCTCTTGTTCAAGGGCGAATAATTTTTCATATAACTCATAGATATGAGAGATATTTTTCGCCTGAGAGTACATAGAGTGCAAAGAATCCCACATTTGGGGCTGGGTTTTAGGAAATCAGGATTTGTGTTTTTTATTTATTGAGTTTCAGGTTTCCAAAATCGAACGGCTCGATACTACGTAGAAAATTGGGCGAATTTAGTATGTATTATTAATCAATGAAAATTTACAATATATAGACTTATTAGACACAATCCAAGAGGAACCTATTATGACAAGTTCGAGTCCTATCTCAATTGCCTCCTAGATATCTGGAAGAGAATGAAAAGCATCCAGATTCCAGAATGACATATTATCCCAAGAAAATACGAATCTGAAGTTTCCCTCTCTTTGCATCAATAAACAAACATTTTTACCTTTTATGTATATTATCAATATTTGTCCCCTGTTTTCAGAACAAATATAGGCGCCAAGTGAAAAAAATTCTAGATAAGTCAAAGAACATACCTGATAGTCTTTGAGCAATCACTCGCCTCGCAATCAATCAAAAGCATTTGGTAAGTCTCCCAGAAAGCAACCAGGATTTACTAAAACAATGCGTAGAAAATAAGTTAGTACAGGATTTGATTACATGTAGACAAATGTCACATGTTTGTTGATAAAATAAAAGGAGGAGTTGCAGGGATTGAAAATAGAGATCCAATAAGCTAGTCATGAGACATCTCATCATGAGTGCTAAATGCTAATCTCAGGGAAAGTGACATAGCAGTTGGCAAATATATAATAGAGCAATTAAAAATTATAAATAGAGCAAAAATAGGATGGGTTAACATCACAAATTGATTTAAATGACAGACCTCTCCTCCGTAGATTTTGCATGGTATCTCCAATATTAGTTTCAAATTATCATCATCAAGCAATGTCAGGACTGAACACTCAAGCAACCACCAAAATGCACGAGTTACATGCTTATCTAGTTAAAAGATACCTGGAGACTGCTCTCATAAGAAGCAATAAATGCCGGTATAAACATTCTTAAAACACTCCAATAACCAGTTAGAGCACCTAGGAAGAAAACAAGGGAGAAAAAAAGAGCATCATCATTCTTATAATAAAAGAAGATCAGGTTGATGTTGCAATGCATAAGATAAACTGCAAACGATGTGGCTGGTCAATCTAAAAGTACTCACATCTGAAACACAGCCCATGCAAGGATCAGCGGACCTACGTCTTGGGGCTCAAGGCATTGAAACTAGAACCATCACATTGTTGGGACCGCGCACACGTTCACTCTAACTCTACATTAGTATGATATTGTCCGCTTTGGGCCAAGCCCGCACGGATTTGTTTTTGGGCATATCCCAAAAGGCCTCATACTAATGGAGTTAGGTGAACACTTATATATTGGACAAACTTCCGCCAATCTTCCGATATGGGATGGGTTTGCTACCCAACAATCCTTCCCTCAAACCAAGACCACACCACTCGTGACCTCCCCTTCAGGGTCAATCCATTTGATCTGCCAACCATCTTGCACCGCCGCTATACACCTTTACGGGACACGCCGCCTGACCTCCTTAATGTCAAGGGGACTTTCGACATAAGACATCAACCGCAGATCTCCAATTGCTAAGTCACATCACCTGCCTTGCTGCAGATCTCCAATTGCTAAGTCGCTTCACCTGCCAAACATCTTGCAACGCCGTCAAACCAAACGGGACCAGCTGCCTGACCAACACTTGCCAGGAAGACTTTCGACACAAGGCACCTCGGAAGGTTTCCGGTCTTGTTGTCACATCGGGAACTTCACATAACACGCAGTCCACCACTCCGACAAGCCCGAACCTGGGCTCTGATACCACTTGTTGGGACCGGCAGGAGATGGCGTTTTGTCACAAATGCAAAGGTTGGATAGTGGTTTGTAATAAAAAATTGTTTGGATGGTAAATTACAAAAACGGGTATAGTTCGGATGGCAAAAAATCTTTTTCCCGATAAAAAATATTCTTTAAAATGCGGAGAAGTTGATGAATCCACATTATGGCATTTAAGACATGGGCATTTAAATTTTAATAGCCTCAAAGTATTAAAGGACATGGTGAAGGGTCTTCCCTCAATAAATAATGAGAAGAAAATTTGTGAGAGATGTATTTATAGGAAAATGCACAGACTGCCCTTTCCTAAAACATCTTTGAAGGGCAAAGAACCCATTAGACTTGGTGCATGCAGACATTTGGGGTCCTTCTCAAAATCTATCTTTGGGTGGAAAAAGATATTTTTTATTATTTGTCGATGATTTTATCCGAATGATATGAGTTTATTTTCTGGAGCGAAAATCGGAAGCATTCTCCTTTTTCAAGCAATTCAAGGCTCTCGTATAAAATCAATGTGGGAGGTCTCTAAAAATTTTGAGAACAGATCGAGGGGGCGAATTCACAAGCAATGAACTCTTCCAGTATTGCAAACAATACGGAATAAAAAGGGAGTTGACAGCCAGATATACACCACAACAGAACGGAGTAGCAGAACGGAAGAATCGCACTATTGTGGAAATGGTCTTGAGAATGTTATAAGGAAAAAATCTTCCAAAGAAGTTCTGGGCGGAAGCTGTCAGCACCGCAGTCTACATCCTTAACAAGTCCCCTACAAAAGTTGTGCTCAATAAGACACCCTACGAGGCATGGAGCAAGAGAAAGCCGACAGTGGAGCGTCTCAGAATATTCGGATGTAAGAGGAGAAAAATGCATCTTCATTGGCTACAGTCAAACAAAGGGCTGCAGACTCTACAACCCAGACACAAAGAGACTGGTCATATCAAGGGACGTAATATTTGATGAGATGTCGGAATGGCAATGGAGCACTAACACATCACTAGTCCTAGCCATCACAGAGGAAAGTCAAGAACCAGGTACTAATCTAGGTCCAACCCCATCATCACCAAGTCTAGGGCCAAGTCAGACTGAAATTCAAGAATCAAGTCCTGCACCAACACTAAGGCGATCCCAAAGAGATAGACGACCTCCAACATACTATGAGGATTATCTTACTAATGTCGCTGCATATGCTCTATTTGCTGGAGAACCAACAAATTATGAAGAAGCAGCTACAGAAGAAGCATGGGTCATGGCCATGGATGAAGACATTCACATGATAGAGAAGAATCAAACATGGGAGCTTGCAGACAAACCTCCAGAAAAGGAGATTATCTGGCTCAAATGCGTGTACAAGATCAAACACAATGATGATGGGAGCATCCAAAAGTATAAAGCCCGACTAGTCGCCAATGTTTTAAAAATCGTACCGTTCATCAAGCCGGAAAATTAACTGGGTCAAGGGTCCCTAGTTCAACCGTTGGGTTAATCGTGGTCGAACCGGTGATGTCATAATTATATAAAAAATAATATTTATATATCAAAATAGTTACCAAAATCATAAATAATGAATATGTATATAAAATTGAACTTCTATCTCTATAAATCATATACTAATATTATGCTATATTGAATAACAATAATAATAACATTGCACAGCTATTACCAACCTTTTTTTTTTTTAAAGAAAAAGAAAAAGAAAAAGATAAAACATGCTAGAGAAATAAAGAATACCACGATCAACAAATGAGTTCCAAATCTTTAGGATTTCAGTTGCAACTTGCAAGTTGCAATCATGGGAAGACTCCTCTCAATGTTGGAAAGTCACAAGCAACAATAAATGGGGAAAAAACCCATAAATCCATCAAATACAATAAATTGAAATGAAGTCCTACAAAAGTACGAAAGTTTAAGAAGAACAAGTTACTTTCTTTGAAAATTTAAGAAAAAAACAAGAGAAAAGAACTCCGAGACTGCCAGAGAAGAGGCAAGGAGAAAAAGAGGCAAAGAGAAGACAAAAGGTGAGTAAAAAGTTAAAAGTTAGGGTTTGATTATCTTAAATTTATTTAACAAACATGGCCCATCCGATTCTCATGGTCCGCCAGCTGTTCATTCGGTTTAATGGTTAAACCGCGGGTTTCAACGTTTTTCACAAAATAAGGCGGTTTTGGGGCACATCCGGTTTTGGACTCTGAACCGGTTTGTTTTGTGGACCGGTCGACGGTCCGACCGGTTAAACCGGCCGGTCCGATCCGGTCCTTAAAACACTGCTAGTCGCCAAGGGATATTCGCAACAATCCGGAGTCAATTTCAATGAAACCTTCGCACCGGTTGTTCGGATGGAGACAATCAGGACAGTCCTCGCTCTTGCAGCTCAAATAAAGCTTCTAGTCTACCAGCTGGATGTGAAGTCAGCATTCCTAAATGGAGATCTCAAGGAGGAAATATATGTGAAGCAACCCAAGGGATATGTGATCAAAGGGCAAGAAGATAAGGTTTATAGGCTACGCAAAGCTCTCTATGATCTCAAACAAGCTCTACGAGCATGGAATAACAAGATAGATGACTATCTACAGGATCATGGATTTCTCAAAAGTCCGAATGAGCCATCACTCTATGTAAATAAGCAAGGTGCACATGACTTTCTCATTCTATGTCTCTATGTTGACGACCTGATTTATACAAGTACAAGCAAGGAAATGATCAAGGAGTTCAAGAAAGCCATGATGCAGGAGTATGAAATGACCGATCTCGATCTTATGAAGTGTTTTCTTGGCATACAAATCAACCAAGAGTCAGGACGGATATTTATATCACAGGAGAAGTATATTGATGATCTTCTGAAGAAATTTCAAATGAAAGATTGCAAACCGATGCCGACACCAATGATGACTGATGAAAAGCTTTCAGAAAATGATGAAGCTGAAAAGGTGGATGAGACCATCTACCGGAGTCTTGTGGGATCACTAATCTACCTTACTCATACAAGGCCAGACATTGTTCACACAGTCGGCATAGTGTCAAGATTTATGAGCGAGCCAAACAAGAAGCACTTTGCAGCAGCAAAAAGAGTTCTAAGGTACATAAAGGGAACGAAGAAACTGAGCATTTTTTATGAATTAGAAGAAGACTATAGCCTACGGAGATACACAGACAGTGACTGGGTAGGAAGTGTTGATGATCGAAAAAGCACTAGTGGATATCTTTTCTGTCTGGGCACTAAACCAATCTCCTGATCATCTAAGAAACAAGCAACAGTTACACTATCATTAGCAGAAGCAGAATATATCGCTGCAACAAGTGCAACATGTGAAACGGTTTGGCTCAAAAGAATTCTGTTGGATCTTCAAATAGGGGAAGAGAACCCGACGCCATTATACTGTGACAACATGTCGACAATCGCCATGACGAAGAATCCAGTATTTCACAGTCCAACAAAACATATCGAGATATGTCACCACTTTATTCGAGAATTGGTTGAGAAGCAAGAGATCGAGTTACGATTCTGCAATACATATGATCAACTAACAGACATCCGAGCAGAGGTGGAAGAGAGAACGCCTCTGCACAAAGAAGGAAATGGTTGGAGCATTTTTACAGATTGACACTCCTTTGATAATCCCCCTAATCTCAAGGTCCTGCAAGCAAAGAGAGAACGCCTCTGCACAAAGAAGGAAAAGATAAGGCGAGAGAGGGTCCCCCTGGCGAATGCCTCTCTCCGGGGTAACAAAACCAAACTGAGCACCCTCAAGGATAAACGAGAACGAGACTGAAGTGACACAAGTCATAATACGGTGCACCAAAAGAAGAGGGAAACCTAACCTCTCAAGCATCCGAGCAAGGAACCGTCATTCCACTCTATCGTACGTCTTGTTCATATAAAGTTTAAGGGCGAAAAAGCCCTCTTTCCCCTTCCTCTTATTCTTCAGGAAATGATTGATCTCAAAAGCAAGCAAAACATTATCAGTAATGAGCCTTTTAGGGATAAAAGCCGATTGTGACGCAGAAATAATATCATCAAGAAAGGGTTTGATCCGATTTGCAATGCATTTCGAGGCAATTTGATAAATCACATTACATAAGCTAATCGGACGAAACTGGGTAATAATGTTCGGCTTCTGACACTTAGGGATAAGAACAATATGCGCGAAATTTAGATCCCGAGAAAAGATGCCTTTGTTCAGAAAATTAAGAACACAAGCAGTCACGTTCCTACCCACAATATGCCAGTATTTCTGAAAGAAGAAGGGGGGAAGCCCATCAGGGCCTGGGGGTTTAAGGGGGTACATACTGTTCAAAGTGCACTTTACCTCTTCAGCAGATAAAGGTTGGGCCAGCTCCTCCCTCATAGACTCGTTAATTTTTGGCTTGACCAAATGAATGACCTCTTCCATCTCTGCCATCGAGCAATTAGACGACAAAAAAATCTCCCCAAAGTATCGCTCAATGATCCCCTGAATCTCCTTTTTAGATGAACAAAAATGGCCCACTTCGTCAAGAAGCCCATCAATCCAATTATTTTTCGCCCGAATACTGGCTTTACTATGGAAAAACTTGGTGTTTCTGTCACCTTCTTTAAGCAAATGAGCTTTAGCGCGTTGCTTCCACTTGATCTCTGCTTGCTTAGACAGTTCGTTAATGCGCTCCAGCAGCACACGTTCCTGAGCCTTCGAACCAACCGAAATAAAGCCGAATTGCAAACGATCAAGCTCGACCTCTAGTTTCCTAATCTCCTTATCGTGGTCAATGGAGTTGTTTTTCCTCCAGTTTAAGAAGCCAACTCTGCAATTCTTCACATTATCCAGTACCGAACTCACGGCAGAATCACCAATATCATCCCTCCAACAATTCCTAATAAGTCTCTCACAGTCCTCAGTTCGGCCCACAAGGCTTCAAAGCGGAAAGGACAACACGTTCTGTTCTTAAAATCCCTCAAATCTTTGGCAGTTTCCACCAGGATGGGAAGATGATCAGAAGTGGAGTTAGGAACATGGGTAACTCGGGTAGAAGGGATGTCAGGGACATCCAGGCCTGCGAGGCTACTGCCCGGTCGAGGCGCGCTTTGATAGTGCACGGGAAGGGTTGCTTATTACTCCAGGTGAAGAGCCGACCTTCAAAGCCGAGGTCAGAGAGCCCTGCTTCATCCAAGGCCGAATGGAACGCTGCAATAAGACCGGGGGCACGCAGAGATCCCCCCTCTTTTTCATCGTTATGCAAAATCTCGTTGAAGTCTCCACATACTAACCACGGATAGTTCGACCTTCGACCCAACTCAACAAGAAGTTTCCACGATCGCCAATGGAACTGTTTGTCCGGCTCTCCATAGAACCCAGTAAAACGCCAAATTTGGCCAACACCAATAGTACCAACCACAACATCAATATGAAACTTAGATAAAGATTGGAGGCTAATATCTACATCCCGTCGCCACAGGAGGGCCAAACTGCCACACCTTCCCACACGATCCACACCAATACCAAACCAGTTAATGGACTCCTTTAACATATCAATTTTCTGACTACGGCAGCGAGTTTCGCAAATAAAAAGAATTGAGGGGTTAAATTCCCTGATCAGGGATTTGATTGTCTGAACTTTCCGGGGACCCCCCAATCCCCGGGAGTTCCAAGTAATGAGCTTCATGGTTTCTGGCGGGTGCTGCAACTAGAACAGCCATCCGTCGGAGAGAAAGAAATCCCATGATGGGAAATTTTCGCCTGCTTGGGATGTGGAGAAGCAGAGGTTTCGGGGGAGAGCTTAAGGTTACGTTTAGAGGTTTTATTGGGGGGGGGGGGGGGGGGGTAAGGATCGCAGTTTGAAGGGCCAATTTTTGCTTTGAATTTTCGAACACGGTTTCTAGGAGTAGACAAAGATGGTGGATCCGTATCGCCTCTGTTAGCAGTGATCATCTGTGCAAGAACATCGGTGGGGGTAACAGAATTTTCTAAAGTATTCTGAAAAGAAAGGACTTCGATTTTTTGGGTTATGTTCTTTGAGTGGGCTGATCTCTGCATAAGGTGAGGGGGCCTGGATTCAATTAACTGGAGGTGGTGTGAGCGATCAGAAGGTGGGCTAATTATTATTTCTTCAATGCTTGGCTCCTGCTTAGTGAGTAAAATTTGCGGCTTGGGTCTTGATTCCTAGTTAGTGGGCTTGGAAATAATGGGGCTAGAGGATGGGCTTGGGCTGTCTACAGAAAAAGGCAAAGACAGTTGGGCTTTATTATTGTGGGTTGCCCAAATAAAATGATTATGTTTAAGGGGATTAACAGGAAGACTGGGGTTAATTGGGACTTTGTCCGAATGGGTAGCAGATGGTTCATAGAGATGGGGGATTTTTGTCTCCGTACTCGTACGGTGCGCAGGAGCAGGTACTGACTCTGTCATAGGGATATCAGAGTTTGAGGATTGTGGAGCCTTCCAGACTTCTGAGCACGAATCTTTCTCCCACCTACTTCGGGGATAGCTTTGGCCCACAAACCGAGGTTTCCAGCTTTTCGCAGGGGAGTCACCGGCGAGCATTTTTTCCGGTAACGTTTCTCTAAGACAAGCTCCAAACGGGAAATTCGGACTTGGATCCAGGAAATTTTCCTCAAACCTTATATTGCACATCTTCTCCGTATGATCACAAAAACCGCATAGATAACAAAAGTTGGGAAGACGCTCATATGTAAAAGTAACAAGTATTTCTTTCCCCTCTGAGTTCTGGATCTTGAGGCAGCGAGGTAACGGTTTCTTCATGCTAATTTCCACTCTGACTCTTAAACTATCAGCCCTCCTTCTCCCTTTGTTTCAAAATCCACGTCTACGAACCGTCCCACCTTGTTTCCAATGAACTCAGCCATACTTCTTGTAAGTTTGCTAAAAGGGAGACCATTTGTATGCATAAAGAAGGGGCACCAGTCCAAATTGACCTGTAGAGGGTCTTCATCATCTCCAATCTCGTTAATGATAATGAGTGCTTTATCAAAATGCCAAGGAACGCCTTCCAGAGCACGTCTTCGGTCGAGAATGTGGCGGAATTGCATAATAAATCTGTTATCACCTGTTCTAGTGACCTCCATACCCTTGACTGGGTTTAATGTCTTCATTAACGTGTGCTTCATAGCTTCAAAATTGACAGTTCGTCTTGTAAACACTTTCCCTACCAAGCACAATTTGCTGTTGCAACTGGAATCTCGCCAAGCATTTTCCGGAATGACAACAGCTGTCTCCTCTTAATTCTCCCGTCAAGGATAGAGCCTTATTAACCCAGGAAATCTCGTCGTCCATTAGGCCCCGGTGTTGTTGGAGCGAGGTCATTAGCGCAGTGGCAAGGGCCACACGGGAACGACTGACCCGTCTCGACGTTGCGTCAGAGGGGCCAACAAAGAGATCAACAGACAAACCTACGTTAACACCCCACTTAAACCTATTACCAAAGCAGGGGAAGAGGGGCAGGGGGGATAAGAAAGCCGGAAACAGGGGTTGGGAAGAAAAGAGAAAGGGAAAGATGATCAGCGATTCGGACTAAAACACCAAAAGAGCAAAAAACTCTCAGAGAAAGAGACCAAACAACTCAGAGAGAGACATGTTGCATGATTCTTTCCGATAGAGTTTTGGATTGTTTGTTTTTACTGCAGCTAAATTAGGGTGGCACAGTAGATGCCTTTCTTTTTTGATGGACCAAAGAAGGAAAATTTTCAAAAAGTAGGAAATTATGCAGTAAAAAACAATATATAATAGTAAAAATTTATCATACTATGCAAGAAAAGAATAAAAGAATAGACAAGTTTTTAACTCAATGTTCACCAAATATGATATCAGAACATGAGGAGGTGAGTTTGAAATCGCAAGTTAAGATTTTCATATAAGATAGTCATTTAATAATATTTATACGCTGCCAAGAATTTATTATGATAAATGAAGTTAAATAATTTTTAACTTGTTTTAAAGAAAAGAATTACTGTTTTTTTAGAAAATATTATTTACTCAAGAATATACGGAAGTAAAAGGCAGATAGATTGGCATGGTTTTCAGGTAATGAAAGCATGAGAATCCAAAGATGGGAACAAAGTGGTAAAAGAAGACAAATGACATGACAACAAGCTGTGGTGATGCAGTATAGAACAGATTTCAACCCAACATAAAAGGGGAATCCCTCTGTTTCTGTTTCTGTTTTCCATAGAGAGAAGCAGTGAAAAATTAAAGAAATAAAAGAGGAATGGAAACTTCTTGGTACTCAAAAGAGAGGGAGAACTTACCCCAAAAAAAAAAAAAAAAAGCGGGAGACAAAAGGTCAAATCTTTTACATTATTTTATTGCATTATTTTACTACAAAGCAACTGCTGCTTGTTTGAATTTACTGGATTAGACTAGATTAGGGCTGCTGTAAAGTGTAAACACTCACTGATCATTCTGGTTTATTATATGCTAGATGTACACCCATTAGGTCATTCCTATCAAACTCTGACACTTATCACTTTCTCTTTCTTTTTTATTTTTTTTGCATTATCCTTGTTTTTTGTTTAGTTTTTTTCTTATTTTATCTTTTCTATTTCGTTTGATTATTATTTCTTACAAAATATATAATTCTATTTATTTTTCAACCATAATATGTATAAAATAAAATTTATATATATATATATATATATATATATATTCTAATATATTGCTTAATTTTTTTTCCCTAACTTGTGAAATCATTACTATTTGAACATATTATATGTAGATTACATAAAATTTAGTTTTTCTTAACATATTATTCAATTATGAAATATTATTAATTATTTAAAAAACAAATATAAATAATTTGAATCGTTAAAATATAAAATGAACATATTTTGAAAGTAAAATTAATTTGTAGATATAAAAAATAATAATCTCTATATACAATATTTTATTAGATAAAATAAGTAAAATAAAAAATTAAGTTTTATTTTATACATATCATAATTGAAAAATAAATAAAATTATATATTTTATAAGAAATAATAATCTAAGAAAATAGAAAAAGTAAGAAAAAAGTAAATAAAAACAAGGTAATGCATAAAAAGTAAAGAATAAAGAGAAAGTGACAAGTGTCAGAATTTGATAGGGATGACTTAGTGGGTGTGCACCTAACATATAGTAAACCGATCATTCCAGTACTTGAATGTAAAGATTGAAAGTGGAGTCTCGGGACACAACTTTGTGCTTTAATGTCTAAGGGGGAGAGGGAGAAATAGTTTTTCTATATATCTTACAAAAGTACGAATTGGGTTTTTGATTTGTTATAAAATACGGATCGTCTAAAATATCCTTACAATAATTACGTCAATAACTATTAGTCTAAGGATAATAATATAAATACATGTTATAAATTATTAATTTAACTATATTTAAAAAGTACTTATCAACTTAAAATAGGAGTTTTTGTAGAATTAAAATTTCTCCAACTTACCCAAAAAAAAAAAAAAAAAAAAAAGATATATAGTTTAACAAGGATTGTTTTAATATTAATATATCAAGAAATTGTATTCAAATTTTATGATATAAGTTGTCTATTTTTTAATTTTAAGGTCTATAATTTAGAATGTTATAATAAGATATATCTAAAAACGAATCAAAAAACAACAAATTGATTCCTTTATAAATTTGGGCGAATTACATATGGGTCCCTAAGGTTTGGCCTAATTACACAGCGGTCCACGTATCTTTGGATTTTACATACAGGTCCCTAAGGTTTGATTCCGTTAGAGGTCCCTAGGGTTCCGTTAGAATTTTGACCAAAATGACCAAAATGCCCCCATGGACTGGATTGTAATTAGGCCAAACTTCAGGGACCCGTATGTAATTATGTTTAAATTATATTAAAAAATTAATATTTATAATTAAATATATATAATTAAATATATATGTAATTATGCATATTTTATATAAATTAATCTGTATTTTATAATTAATAAACAATATTAGTATTAATTAAAAGTGTTTATTAAAAGTATTAACTTTAAATATTTTAAGTTTTAGAACTTGTGATCTCTAATTGTATGTGTATGCATTTTGAAAATAATTTATATTTAAATTAATTAAAAGTATTGATATAATATCAGTATTTTTTTTTTGTAAAAATATAATATTAGTATTATTAGTATTTAATAAATAATCATAGAGATAATATTAATAAGATGAGCATTTAATGACTAGTTGAAGTGTTTCTGTAATAATTAACAATATTAATATATATTAAAATTAATAATAATTTATATTTAATGATTAATTAAAAATATTTATATAATATTAGCAAGATTAGTATTTACTAAATCAATAAAAATTAGTAATTATATATACTAATTATAAATACTAATTTTTTAATATAATTTAAACATAATTACATACGAGTCCCTGAGATTTGGCCTAATTACAATCCAGTCCTTGGGGGTTGGGGGCATTTTGGTCATTTTGGTCAAAATTCTAACGGAACCCTAGGGACCTCTAACGGAATCAAACCTTAGGGACTGTCATGTAAAATCCAAAGTTATGTGGACCGCCGTGTAATTAGGCCATACCTGAGGGACCCGTATGTAATTCGCCCTTATAAATTTTAATAAATTTTTATAATTATGTAAAATAAAATATTATTTAAATTAAACAAGTTACATAAGATAACTTTCCATAAATTAATCCTAATGTAAGTCTAATTATATAAGTCCATAGTTTTAATTATCTAAATTTATTATAAACTTTCTTAAATTAATATTATATTATAATTCTATAAACTTATCTAATTAACAAAAAAATATAATTGAATAATTTATATAAAATATTTTTCAATAAATTAATTAATACTAATATAATATTTTTAATTAACTAATACTAATATAGTAATATAATTATAATTATCTAAATCTAACTAACCATATAATCTTCCTTTAGTTTATATAATAAAATATAAATTAAATACGTAAAAGTACAAATATCATTTTTGGTTTCCTATGACTTAATATACAACAATTTAGAATGTCAGGTCGTTAAACCAAATTTACTTTAAATTAATAATCCTAAAGAGACTCGATGTACGTGCATATAAAAATAAGATATAATCTAATTTTATAAATAATTTTTATAGTATTCGATTAAAAATTCCTTAAATTTTTACATAAATATACTCTTTTAATTATTTCTACTACATACATAAAATTAATTATAAAAAAAATTAACATAAATTTGAAATAATACTCATTAGATAAATACAAATAAGAAAATGGAATGCAAGATCAAATGGAAAAGATAATATAAAAAAGAGATAAATAATAATTAGTAAAAGAAGAAATACTTAATTTTAATGTACATACCCACGCATATCAAAATTAAGGACAACTGTAAAATATTTTTACAAATATATTTATAAAGGACATGGAAAAGTGAGAATTAATATTGCGTACAATGGTAAACAAAATTTCGAAGATTAGATTAAAAATTTCAAGATGTTAGATTGAGTGCCAACTCAAGAAATGATATGGAGAAATTTCTAATTTAATTTGAATGAGATTGATACAACAATTATCAATTTAGATCTACATTTTCCAATGCAACAATACACGATTTATTGGCCGAATCAAAACTTGAAGCACATTTTGACTTGGGATCATTATTCCAAAATAATGGTATTTGAACAGTTTTCAATATGCTTGAAAAGCGAAAAAATAAAAAAAGAATACAAAGAATTTTCAGAGTATTATGCATGAGCCAAGCAAGGTAATTATTCAAAAGATTTGGAGAAAGAATTGATGGCAGAATATAACAAACTATTACAATAAGAAGAGATTATTTGGTTTTAAGAGTCAAAAATTAATTGGCTCCAATTAAAGGAATAAACATGCACGTTTCTTTCATCTCTCAACCATAACGAGAAGAATGAGGAACCAGATGAATGCTCTCAAAATAAGCAATGAATGGACAACCAATAATGATCAACTGAAGCCACACACTTGGGAGTACTACACCAAACTCTTCAATAGAGATACCATTAAAGAGGTAATGGGTCTTGGTATTAGCTTGCACCAACGAACCCCTAAGGTGTTAGCGGACAAATAACTTGGCAAGAATGACCTCAAATGAGAAAATCTTGAGGATGGTGAAGAGCATGCACCTTTACAAAGTGTTGGGAGTAGATGGTTTCCAAACTTACTTTTTAAAAAACTATTAGGATATAGTTGGAGACTCGATAGTGAAATTCATCAATGATTGCATGGAAAGAGAATCAATTCCAAAGAAAGATTATCGATTGCTTATTTGCCTAATTTAAAAAATTAATGCTCTAGAAAAATAAATGAGTTTCGGGCCATTATTTTAATGTATTGCTCAAAAATGATTGCCAAGATGATTGTACTCCGTTTAAGCGATATATCAAAAAAATTATGGGATCGAACCAGAATAGCTTCATTCCCCGACCGAGACACCCATTACAATATCTTGATGCCTAAAGAAGTGTTATGAATGCTATATCACTCCAACGATAAAAAAGGGCATGGTGCTGAAATTGAATATTGAAAAGGCGTACGATAAATTTCGTAGAAGTTTTTGAGAAAAACTTTAACTTTCTTCAAATTCTCGAAGAAAATCATCAATATCATTACGAGCAGAATGTAGAGGATACAATCGAAAATTCTATAGATTGGTGAACTGATGGAGGCTGTACACCTTATTTGTTTGTACTCTTCATGGAACAACTTATGTATATAATTGAGGAGACCATTTCAGCCAGACCTGGAAGCCAAATACGGTATGTCAAAAAAGGCCTCACATCTCAAACTTGCTTTTTGTGGACAACTTAATATTGGGAGCCAAAGCAACCGTGGATGGAGCAAAGAGCTTTAAAAGTGTGGTTGAGTCGTTCCACAAGGCGTTGGGTCTCTAATTAAATTTCAGCAAATTACGTGTGTTGTTTGCACCTTATATTCTGGGCATGGAAAGTATAAACAACTTAAGGAACTAATTGGAGGTGTAGAAGCTAGAACTTTAGCTGAAACTACAATGAGCATTTTTCGATTGTGAAATCAAATAGAAAAATAGAAAAAAGATGGAGAAAGAAAAATAGAAATACTCATTAAATCAAGCTACGATTATGGAGAAAAAGATGGAGATTTTTAGGAAAGGAGGTAATTTTGAAAATGATGATATGCCAAACCCACAGTTTTGAGAGATTGATATTTAGTTTAAGGTAATTATACTAAAATTAGCGATTGTTGGGGACATACTCATTAGGCCTATAATGGAACCAAACCTAAGATCAAATCGCCTAAGGAGTAGGTTGGCCAGTTCTCTATCAGGTGGCAAACTGAGGAAGTGGCGTGAGGTGAACCGGTGAGAGTAAAACCAAGAGAGGTTAGCACATATGAGATTCTATGAAATATCTCATAACTAAGTTTGAAGATAAGAACAAATCTAAGTTAATAAGTGAATGAGTAATTGTGACTAAGAGGAGACTGATATCTATAAATAAGGGAAGAGAAATCATTAAAGGCATAAGAAAGAATAGGAGATAAAATGAGAGAAAAGAGTGATTAGGAAGGAACCCAAGAGTGATAATGATATACCAAAACTACAATTTCTCAAAATTATGAAATAAAAAAAAACAATATTTCCATTTTAAATGATGGAATCAAGATCGAACTTATAGAGAAAGATAAGGTGCAAAAGTCATAGTTTTGAAAGTGAATATAACTTTTATATTTTGAATGACAGCGAACAGATTCTCCAAAACTTTATAAAGAAAATTAAAAATAAATCACAAATTATATTAAAGAAAATTAAACAATAGAAAGAATAAAGTATATATAATTAATATAGCATTTTATATCATCTTTTAGATTTTTGTCTATATTTTTTATAGGGCTAATCCCGGTCATCCCCATGTCCTTTTGGGAGGGGGGGGGGGGTTTCACACTTTCCCCCCTATGTAACGCCCCGTGTTTTCGTCGTAAAGGTACGCGCCACACGTGTGAGTTTTGAGAGTTAGAATTCCTTTTACATGCTTATTTGAATAATATGTTTATGTGAATTATGTGAATAATTGCTTAATTGCTTATGTGACTATTTTTAAATGCAATTTCATTTCTCAACATATGCATAATTTATACATTTCATTCCATAAAATATTTTCATATAGATATACTTACATAAACTTAAATTAATTTCATAAGAATAATATTTCTTTCACTTCATGCATTTATTCATGAAACATGCATTATATATGTATATATAAATGGAGCACTAAGAGATTTTATACATATAATATACATAATATCTTACTTTATACATATATGTTATATATCTATATCTATATTGCATACATTACATATATTATATACATTATATCACATATATCATATATACACATTACACAAGAACACACACACTAAATCTCTACAACACACACAAACCCTTTGTTTCCATTTTCTTCACACAACCACATCTTTGATCAAGCAAGAAGGAGAAGTAGGAATCAAGGCATCATCATCATCATCATCATCTTCATCATCTCATCATCATTCCATCTCTTCCTTCTTCATGTCTCTCAAGGTATATATATATATATATATATATATATATATATATAGGTGTGTATGTTTGAGGGTTTGTTAGAGTTTTGGATTTTTGACTTTAATATTGATGATCAAGCATGAATTCTTGAGCAATATTTGTGAATTCATGAATTCCTAGACTTATTTCCTTTTTATTTGGATGGTTGATACATATATGAATTTTGGAGGAGTATATGTGATTGTTTGGTTTGATTCTTGGTCCCAACTTGAATTATATGTGTTGGAATTGAAGTATTAGATGTATATTGGTGTTATGTTCTAGTTATGAGGTGTTTATATGTTGTGATTTGGTATTGAATGGCTTGGGAGCCATTTTTCCGAGACCTACAGTGTTTTCCCCTGTTTTTTCACCCAGATTGCTTTGACACGCCCGTGTCGCCACCCAGTTCAATCATGACACGCCCGTGTCACAACCTACTGCATCATTCAGAGCTTTTTGACACGTCCATGTCTGCTTTCAGTTCATTTTTAACACAGGCGTTTCTCACTCATATGAACCCCCAATGACCTGATTTTTGAGGCCACAGAAACCTCTTGAAGTCTAGAACACTCTCTAATTGGAATAACCTCAATATCATTTCTAGATTGTGAGATATGATCAATTCTTTTAGGTGTTGCCACTTTCTCGACAAACTGCACTCGCCTAAATTCAAGCTCATGCCATTTCCTCCTCGCTTTGAATCACGATTCAAGCCATATATAATTTTAAAGGTCTACATGTCTAATTTCATATCCAACAAATAAAACCTAATTCCCACTTCTATAACTCGAGATATTCTTGTTTTACCACAACATGCGCATTTCTGAAAATTGCCCATTTTTGCCAAACTTCACCAAAACCCCTCTTATTGCATTCCTTTCACTTCCTTGGCTCCCGTATGTGAGTTATATGAACTATATACTTGATTAATTGATAATTATGCTCTTATTTGACACTCCTTGGTCTTTACTTGCTTAAGTTTGATTGTTGAATCCGTGTTTGTTATATGAATTGAATTTGTTTGAGTAATTGAGCATATGAACATGATCACACCATTCCATGACATCCTTATGCTTCATTTCATGTTGAATTATGTCATGACATGATACACCACTTGATAAACATTGCCGTGCGTCCTATTTGGTATCATATCGAGTCATTTCTCACGAGTACACTTTATGCCTTCTCTTGTACAGTTCATCTCCAAGGCGGAGACTTACAAATCGAATAAGCACACGGCCTAGCTTGTATCATTGTATTATCATCTTCCAGGTGAGAGTGTTTTCATTCTAGATAAGTATCAAACACTACAACCTTGACGTGATAAGTTTTGCCCAAAAACCTAAAGTGTATATATATATATCATTTTCAAAATAAAGTCATCGAGTAAATTCTTATCGAGTAAATGTTTCTCATGGATTATGAAATGAATTATGATAATTACAAGCATGACTTTAAATGTTTTGGCGAGATTATGCACATTGATCATGCACATGTTATTGGGCCCCGAGGAAATGTGTGAATGGAGACCGGTTCGGCATCGGGCTGACATATAGCTAAGCCATTGCACAAAGTACTCATTGAGAATCTCTCACGCGACCATGTAGTGTGGAAGGTGAGTTATTCTTGAGCCGATGGTTAACAAATCGAAGGAGCGGGTAGGAGTCATGAGCCCCCGTCTCGATATAGTATATTATTAGATGGTTCGGGTCTGCAGGCCCGACCATCATGGAGGGAGAAGGTTGGAAATTATTTTTATGATTATGATTATGCACAGTGCAGGAAAGTCGGGACACGGATTGCCCAAACGCTCATGTCTTATGTTTATGTTTCACCTGTATTATTATGTATTGCATGATCACCTATTTAAAACATATTAAATCATGTTCATGGTACACAGTCGGAGTTTGGTTGGAGAATTATGCACGCTCACTCGCCGAGCCATTATGATTATTCATGATTTATGAACTTAATGAATTTTAATATGGATTAGTCGTAAAGACTGAGCATTGGTAAATGATTTCATGTCCTTCGTGGGAACTAACTTTAATAAAACCTTGCTCGGAATTTATGACTTGCATGTGCTTGTTTTTATATATATGTATAGCTCCTGCTCACTCAGTCTTCTAGAGACTGATCCCTCTTTTCCACTCTTCCAGTTTCTTGCAGGTGATGCTAGGCGGGAGTCGGGTCATAGCCTTTTGTTCAAGTCAGTTGTACACTCGAGTCACATTTCACTATATTATGATTCATTGGTGTTTCTTTATGTAAACGAGCCTGTGTGCCAATTATGTATTATTGGATTATGAATTTAGGACAGGTTGCATATGTAGTTGAACCCGTGGTTAGGTTGCATGTTGGAACTTAATTATGCTATGAAACATTTTAAGCTTGGAGCTATTATTGAAAATTATGCATGGTATTATTGCTTCCGCACCGCATTTTGGGTATACTTGATTAATTGGTACAGGGTTAGTTTCCGCCTAGCCAGGTTGTTTTTTATTTTGTCACCCGTTCGCTATGAGTCCAGTTCATGCTGGATCATTAATTTCATGTGTGGACTACACTTATAGTGCGGTGGATGTGGTGCCTAGCATCCTGGGTGCTACACCCTATGCTTTGATTTTTAGCATTTACCCCCCTGACTTTTGAAAAATGTCACACTTAACCCATTGTAACAAACTTTAACAAAGCAAATCTATACAAAGCTGATCTCAAATGTGTTGATATTATATATCAGATTGAAGCTCTCGACGCAAGGAACACAACAATTGTCTCGAAATCAAAATCCGACAACCGACGAAGCAGAAATCATCGGTTAAAAACGACGCACGACGAACGAAGCTTTTGGCAGCTAATAGGGTCGACTGGGGAATGGGCTTTGTTCTCCTTGGAGAGATGAACACGATGGCGGTGGTCTTGACACTTGGGTCACCGTGAAGAAGGAGAAATCAACGGTCAAAATTTTTTAAAGGGGTTAAGTGTAATATTTTTTAAAGGTTAAGGGAGTAAATGTTAAAAACCAAAGTTTAGGGGGGGGAGTGCAAAAACCCCCAGAGGACAGGTGGACGACCAGGATTAACCCCTTTTTTATATATATCTTTTTATTTATTAAATATATTTAAAAATTATAAACTATTACTTATGCTTAAAAGTTAGAATTATTTGGACAAATTATTATACACATTAAATCTTTTTTTTATATAATAATATAATTTAAAATATTTTTATTTTTTATTTATTTGAACAACTTTGAATTTCTTCTTATTGTACATAGTTTGAAATAGAGATTTCATATAAATATTTTTATATGTGTAGTTTTTTAATATCAAAATAGTTCATAAAAAAGATTATTATATTTATTTAATCAAAGTAGATATTTTTAATATATTAATTTATTTAATAAACATAATAGCTAAACTTATTTAAATAAAATTAAATAATAAACGTGTAATGCACGTTCATTTCACTAGTGTTTCTAATATTTTAGAGACAAACTTTTAATTTATATGTATAATATATAATTTCGTGTTGTGAGGATAGTTATTCCCGCCAACGTCTTATCTCTGTCTAATGTTGGACTCTACCTATGACAGAATAAGGAACGTTGAACTAAGATCTTGGGTTAAGGAAATTACTTCTTGATAGTTAGAGGTGCTATGAGTTCTCCGATCGTCATCACCTATACCCACATATTTTGGGATAATTTTAAAATTAGGGTAATTATCACCTGTTCCCAACTCATGCTCGACTCCGCCTTTGGACTCTACAGTGCACTTAATCTGCTTGATTTATTTGATATTTGATATTTATTTAAGATAATTACACTAACATGTGATGAGATATGACCTGATAATACAAGTATCTCCGAAAAATTGAGGAATTACAAAAGAAAAAGGGAAAGATAGGAAACTGTGTCTAAGAAATTAACATTACATCTAATTGATGAATTTGACGACATCATCTTTATTTCTTTAAAAACGGATTAATATTTGATTTTAAATTCATCGGTCATCACTCTAATAACATACCTTAAGCCAAGCTCAAGACATTTTTGTTTAACAGGGTCACATCTCAGTTCAATTATCTCATGCATTCTTGCTCGCTTTTGTCTTATTTAGTTACCTTCAGAGAGTCAGAGCGATGCATTTGATGATGAAAATTTTCTCTCTCTGCAAACTTGGAGATTCATTGGATTCATTGGAGATTCATCTGAACATCTAAATTTTACAAAATCCTCAATTGACTCGTAACTAAAATCTAAATAAAAAATGTGTAAGAATAATAAAATATGAACCATATGGTTCATTCATGAATCCGAATACTCAATTCATAATTCTTATGCATACACGGACACAAAGGGTGAAACATGAATATGGCAACACTGACTTTTTTAAAATACACCATGTGACGGGCACCGACCAAGGTGCCCTACACATAATATAAAATGATATCTTTAAAAATATCCGTACATTATAACACAAAATCCTTCTCTCTTAAACACACGGGCAGATGAACGCACCAACAAGAAACACACATCATTTCCAAGATGGCTTTTATTCTGTTGTTGCCATTAGTCAGACAGAGTTTGAAGGCAAAGATATTAATAGCATCAGAGTATTATTAAAAAGAAAATCAGTCACCTCTCTCCACACCTGCGAACTGGATCTCATGCTTCTTGTCCCTTGCCCGAATTCATGCGCTGAAAAGGACTATAGGCAAGATTACTGTCTCTAAGAGGTTTTATCAGATAAGATTACATAATAAAATGGACTCCAAGAACACAAAATTATCTTATAGTTTAAAAGAAGGCCACGCGCGACTACAAGAGGATTTCATATTCCAACTAACCTATTGAACAGTTGAAGTCCCTTTACGTAGATGCTGAATTGGGATGAGTCCACTGGCATACCCTGAGATTCGACCTAATTACACAAACACAAACTTCTTTTGAAGTTTGAGAAATTACAAGAACTTCCGCTGGCATTCTCCATGATTTGGCATGCTGTTATATAGTCATGAAACTAAAAGTCAAATATTGTGTCCAAGTCAAAATAGGAAATTCATAAAAAATTATATATGAAATCAATATTCACCGATGTTTCATCGATTCATTTGTGATGTAAATTTTGAAAGGGGATGTTTCCATCATTTTTCCAAAGCTCAGAGGAAGTTTGTGTAATTAGGCCAAATCTCAGATATGCCAGTTAATTATCCCTAATTGCCTATAAAATAAAGAGCATGAAGTCATAATACATCGATTTGTAGTTGTGCCGAAAATTAGAAATGGGAAAAATGCAAAATCGGGACACTAAGTGACCCCCACTAGCATTTTCAGGACACCACTAGCTCCGGCGACAAATGTGTCCATTAAGTCCAAAAATGTGTCAATTTCAGGACACACCTCGCCGGAGTCCATCGGAAGATCACCGGAATCCTTAAATATGTGAATGTTATGATGACGTGGAAAATCCCTTATTACCACATCAGAAATTACGTTTATGTAAAATACACGTGGGCAATGAGTCGGATGGACCCCAGTACACGTGTAAATTTGAATTTTAAATGAGGCGTACAAGGGAAGCTTCCAGTGTTGCATTTCCCAAAGCCAAACCTCTTCACCAAAAAACGATTCAGTGTACTTCTGAATTTTTTTTTTGTTCTTCAACCTCTTCACTAAAAAACCCCATCATCGGAGATACTGAAAGTGCGAGTGGAAGGTTGAGAGTGACGATTCGCGGGGGATTGACTGAAGAAGGTTTTTCGGAGGCCTACGATGGTGAGGGTTCGCTCCAAAGGGGGTCTGACCCTGCCCCCCCCCCCCCAATGTATCGTAAGTGTTAACTTTTGTCTGAGATTTTGGGGTTTTGCAAAAGGTCTGTGGAAGTATGCGAGGAAAGTAGTTGCTTTTTGTTTGTTTATGTGTGTATAGTTGTTGTGAACCCTACTTGTTGTGTATTTTAATAAGCTAATGGTCCCCTCCTTTCTATCTTTGTCCCCTTATTTAAGAATGGTATTTTGGTTGGTGTAAACAATAAACAACGGAAATCCCACAATTTTTAACCTGTTCCTGTTTATTTTTAAATTATTTTCAGATCCACAGTCAACTGGAATCACATTGGCTATCTACTATGCGGGAAGGGCTGTGTTGGATGCATATGAGGGTGGGAAAGTTAGAAAGTTAGACTACTTTGACTTAGATACCCTAGAATTTGATCAGATTGAAGAGTTTGTCCAAGATTTGGTTCCATGTGGTTCTGTGATCAGATATTGCACTGCAGTACCAGGGGGGTTTAAGCTATTATTGTCTAATGATGAGTTGAGGAAATATGGGAAACAATACCTCAAAAAAGGGAGAGAGTATCCAATTATCATTGACCATATTGTCCCTGATGATTCAGAGGATGTGGGCAGAGGGGAGGAAGATAAACCACATTCTGATAAGGATCTCCCATATTGTGATAAAAAACCTTCCGACAATACACCTCCTGATAAAGCAGTTGAGGGTAATGCAGTTGCGGGTAATGACTCTGTGGGTAATGACTCTGTGGGTAGAGGATAAAGAGAGTCAAGTGTGGAATTTCTGTCTAGGGCAGAACCTACTAAAGAGTGGCTAGAAGAGTACACTCGGAGATACCCTGGACCCAACATTCAATCTGTTTTAAATGAAGAAGCTTGTGCAGATGTTATTGGTGATACTCCAGAGTTTGATGCTGAAGATTCTGATGATTCTGATACTGACTTCTGTGAGACAGCTGAGGTAAGTGATTCTGATGATTCTATGCTTTTTGAGGACAGTGTGGTAAATGGTGTTGAGCCTGAATATGTTGTGGAGAATGAATCTTCAGCTGATGGTGTTGTGTTTATGAATTTTGATGTGAGTTATGATTCATCTGCTGACTCTGATTATGCCCCTAACACTGAGCATGATAGTTCTAGAGATAATGCTGAGTTTGATGATAATATTAGTTCAAGTGCTGAGAATGGTCCTAGTGATGTTGAACATGACAATGAATCTGAAGATGAGAGTTTTGTTTATGGATGATGTAGTTGGGAATGATGCAGATGATCTTGACATGCGTAGGGATTCTGATGATGAGGCTCAACCTGAGATGTTTCCCCCATTTAACATGGCAAACATTTTTGACCCCACATTTTACATAGGACAAACCTTTGTTGACAAAGATACTTTCAAAAAAACTGTACAATCTTATGCTATAAAAACCAGAAGATCATTGCCATTTACCAAAAGTTGTGCGAAGAGGGTTTATGCCAGATGTGAGAATAGGGGTTGTCCATTCAAATTGAATGCAATGTTATATCCTGGTGAGGAGAAGTTATTTGTTCTGAGAGAGATGAATTTGGAACATTACTGTGATGAGTCATATCAGGTATCGAATGTGAAAACTAAATGGCTTGCTGAAAAATATGTTGCACAGTTCAAATCAGATCCAAAAAGAAAAGTACTTGGGTGGAGAGAAGATGTTCAGTATGCATTAAATGTCAATGTTTCAGTGGCCCAGGCCTATAGGGCAAAGAGAAAGGCTATTGATACCTTGGAGGGGGATCCAAACCATCAGTACACCAAACTCTGGGACTATGCAGCAGAGTTGAGGAAAACAAATCCTGGGTCCACCATCATCTTAGGGACTGATGACAGCGGTGGTGAACTCAGATTTTCTAAGTTCTATGTATGTTTTCAAGCAATGAAAAATGGGTTTAAACACTGTAGGCCTCTGATAGGTGTAGATGGCTGCTTTCTAAAGGGCCTCATGGTGGGGTTCTACTTACTGCAGTGGGGGTTGACCCAAACAATAGTATTTTTCCTCTATCTTATGCAGTTGTTTCAGTAGAGAACAAGGAGAATTGGATTTGGTTTTTCAATGTTCTAAAGTCTGACTTAGAGATTAGTAATGGTAGTGGATTCACTTTCATTAGTGATAAGCAGAAGGGATTAATATATGCACTCCCTGAGGTATTTCCAGCTGCAGAGGTTAGATTTTGTGTAAGGCACTTGATTGTGAACCTAAACAGTGCAGGGCACAAAGGTATAGATCTGAAGAATGCTGTGTACAAGGCAGCAAATGCTACCACAATGGGTGAATTCAAAATAGCAATGAGGAAGTTGAGAGAGAAACATCCAGCTGCATATGATTGGTTCAAGGACAAACATCCATCACAATGGTCTAAGAGTCATTTCCTAGAAATTTGTAAATGTGATATGTTATTAAACAACTCATGTGAGTCCTTCAATAGCTCAATCCTGTCTGCAAGGGAAAATCCGATTATCACCATGTTGGAGTGGATCAGAGAGTACCTCATGAAATTGCTTAAAAAATGTAGAGAAGAATCTGAGAAATGGGAAGGTCAGCATTACATAACTTGGTTTCTGATAAAGTTGTACTTTAAATATGGCAACTTGGTTTTAACTGTATGTTTATTTGTTTTCTATGTAGGAGTGTTGTGCCCCAGGATTTCTGACATTGTTGTCTTGAATGGGAAGAAGGTTGGTGGATGTAGGCCAATCAAAGCATCAAGATGCCATTATCAAATTCAGACATTGGATGGCAGCCAATATGCAGTGAACCTGGATGAGAAGACTTGCTCATGTAGAGAATGGCAACTCACTGGTATCCCATGTACACATGGTCTAAGTGCCATTTATAATGAGAAGCAACAAGCACAAGACAATGTGGATGAGTACTACCAAGTTCAAACATACAGGGCAGCTTATGAAGGTGTTATATATCCTATTAGTGGCACTGATATTTGGGGCACAACCATGTTCATTCCACCACTGCCCCCAACATTTGGAAGAAAGCCAGGCAGGCCCAAGAAACTGAGAAGGAGGGGCAAAGATGAGGAAGATGGTAAAGGGAAGAAGAAGATAAGTTCAACCAAGAAATAGAGGAGATTCCAGCAGAAGATACATTGTGGAATTTGTGGGGAAGAAGGACACAATGCACTTTTCTGTCCACAATTACCTGAAAGTTCTCAAAATATAAGAGAGAGGTTATTTGAGAAAGCTAGACAGGTAACTTACCATGTTGTTGTGTCTATGTTAAGGGCACAAGATTCTAACACTTGTTTTTTGTATTAGACTGAAGCTGGTCCATCTAATGTACAAGATGGTAGAGATGATGAAGCTATGGATACATTGGATGACTTCGCGGAGGTAAAGTATTGTTATTAGCTTATACATTAACTAATTAAATTACTTAGACATTGGTTGATTAAATTATTTATGAATCACAGGAAGCACCTGAGATATTACCCCCAAATCCACAGACACAACCAACTTCAGATGACATAGAGCAGTCTCAAATCTTTGATGGTCCCACATACGACTACATGGATCAACCTTCCAGAGCAGGGCCAATCATGTATGAGCAGCTTCACATGGGAGACAAGAGACAGGAAAGATCAACGAAAAGGCCCATCACTAGTGTGTCTGAACTTAGAGAGAACTTGGTGACTGAGATCGCCAAGAAGAAGGACAAAGGCAAAAAGCAGGCAGGAGTGAAATTGAGATTGCCCCCCAAACTGACTGAAGCTGATATCAATTTGTCTCAGTCAAGTGTCTGCGACCCCATTCAGGAGAAGAACATCATCGTTGCAAGGGGGAAAAAATTTCTTTCTCTGGGGAGTCCTTCAAAATCTGTTGCCCCTTAATTTAGTTGTTTGTTGGTTAATGTTACGATACAATGAGTTGTGCTTAAGTTCTTTTTGTATTTTTTCTTGCTCCAAACTTCTAGGCTCTATCTTTTGCATGACGATAATGGCTGCGTAGAGGGCAGTCTCTTGCAAACAATTATTTAGTATCTTTTTGTCTTCAAACATGGATCCTTTAAATGATGTTTTGGATACTCCTATCTTTTGCATGAAGTTAATGATGTTTCACACTCACTCATCTTCACAGTTCACATCTAAACGTACCATAATGGCATGACTTCGTAGAACATGAGTATAGATCCTTACATTAGAAACATGGAAACAACAAACACAACAGCCATTTCGAACATGGAAAAAAAAAACAAAACAAAAACAAACCTACACTACGAACTTGGCAACGAGAACAGCTACAACAACAATAAACAAACATATGAACACTCGGAGTGCCGTTTTTCGGATATTTTTGTGCAGCTCCTCAAGCTCCTCCTCGAGCTTGTTAATTTTCTTTAAGAGCCCGGGTATTATGACCTTACTCCGCTCACACATCTCCGGATCAAGCCAACGAAAGAAACGACATGCTGCGTCTGGGCAGCAATAGAATCTTCTTCCAGGATTACTCGGCTTCCACGTGGTGCGCACAACGGAAATCTTACCACAAAAACAGTGTGTGTCATCGGGGGTCGAAAATCGGAAGGCCGCATTTGAAGAAGTGGCATGTGACATCTCTAACTTTGGTACATGCTGGAATGTTGCTGCAAGTGAAGAAGCATGAGAGGCAACAATGGTGGAGCTGGCTTTTTAAAGAAATGGAGAAAAATCTTTGACCATAATAGCTCCTTGGACCATTAGAGTTTTGGGTGGGAAACTTTCCCGCCAATTGAAAACGTGTTTGGGTGAAAAAAGGAAGAGTTGTCAGTAGTTGGCCAAGTCTTAAAAAAACACAAATCAGCTATTAAATGAGTCACCAGCCATGTGTGAAGTACAGTGTCCACGTCAGATGTTTACTACACGTCAGCGGGCTCCGGCGAGGTGTGTCCTGAAATTGACACATTTTTGGACTTAATGGACACATTTGTCGCCGGAGCTAGTGGTGTTCTGAAAATGCTAGTGGGGGTCGCTTAGTGTCCCGATTTTGCATTTTTCCCATTAGAAATCAAAGCAAAATGATCTCCAAAAACCAAAGAGATTAACAACAAAATGCAGAAAATTTCAATAGAAGCACACCGACAGGTAGATATCAGAGATAAACCAGCATGCTTTAAGACACAGTTATGATACTATCCACATAGATAATTTGGGACTATGAAATATGACTCCTGGTTTGTAATCCGGTTTAATATTCTTCATCAGCTCATCTGACTCGTATGGTTCAAACAAATTGATTTTCCGCAAGTACACATACTCAGAAGTGGCAATTCCAAGAGATGATATGTAGTTCAGAACTAGAACGCAAGAATTCAGGCAGGCATAAGCATGTCACAGAGTCATCAGAATATGTAGCTCGAAAACCTCAAAAAAAGGCAAATGACGAATTTCTACATGGAAATTTCACCATGCACCTGGATTAGCATTTCACACATATGGATTTTCAGATATCAGATAGGTTTCAGGCGGAATTTCTCACTTAGTTGCTAAAACAATTTCTGTTTTCTATTGACATCTGAAATTCTGAATATTAGACGTATTCCCAGCAACCCGTTTAAAGAAAATATCGAGGTTGAGTAAGGCATGAAATTTGGAAAACATAATGAAAAATAAAAAGATTAAAGAGCACACATTTATGGTCACAAGACATGTGATAGAGCAATGCATGAAAATTGCTACCTGCTGATATTCCCCGCCTACAATCTTCTATCAGTCACCCTTCAATTCTTTCCTTTTTCTGGTAACATAAGTCTTGAATAAGCTGAAATTAGCCAAAATTTGTTTTTGGGGAATTAAGAAAGGAAAGAGATCAGTATAATAAACTTACCCGTAAACCTTCGACTGCACAATTCATATAACCGTAATCAATTGATCACATATTAATTTTCCAAAAACTCACATCTAATGGTTATAAATTCGATATGGGATAAACTGTCACTAAGATCTCATACACCTTTTGTTTTAAGTTTCGAACATTCTTAGTAAGACCCACCCTTATCATGGTTTCGCTTTTCCATTACTCTGTTCCTATAACATGATATGCAAGAAATCATAAGACATCAATTTCTGAAACTCTATTTAGCTCTCGAGTCATAAAGGGGGCAGGCAGGAAAGCCCATAAATATATTTGTTGAGACATAGGCACCCCAGGAAGAAAAGGTTTTCATTGTATTCATTGTGTTTTCTGTGTTACAAAGAGATTTACAACCCTTTGATAAATAGCTAAGGATCCCAAGAAATCAGGGATTAACTCAACCCGCTAACTAAGATTGATTACATCATTCCCTTATTTAGACGTATCTTTCAACATTCCCTCTCAAATTAAGTGGTGGAGTCCCCAATATAGGGATGTAAACGAGATGACCCCGTTCGTGAGCCTAACGAACCGAATCACTAAATGTTCGGGCTCGAGTTCGGGATAGATGAACCCGAATCAAACCCTGGCTCGGTTCGTAGCCTTCACGAATCGAACTCGAACCCATTCTTTTTGAAATTTGGGTTCGCGAATATTTTAATTAAAAAATTAAAATATTTAGTATATATATTATTATCAATTATGTTATAAATATTATATATATCTTAATTATAAATACATTATGTATATCAGGCATAAACCCACTTAAACAATTTCTACTCTCTCTCATCGCAATTCTGAGAAAAACCTAGCTCCAAATTTCCTCTCTTAGATAACAGCCACAACTGCTGCATTGTTGCAACTTGCAATGCCCAAGCTTTTGTTCGTGGACACTACTCAAAATATATTTTACTTAAGAAATATTAAAAAGCGAGAGAGGCTTTGTTTGAATATACTAAGCTAGAAGGGGAAGGAGGCAATTTATAGTATTAGCTCCTCCCCAAACATTACAAAACTCCTATGTGAGACAAATAATAATTTCTCTATTCTAGGATACAAATTATGCCACAAAACAACAAATCTCCACCTTGACACAATTTGTGGTCTTACCAAACACAAACGAACTTCATCTCTCCAAACAGATTGTAGTGCCTCCAAATGTGCCCGCAGGCGCTAACTCCAAAGTGCAGGATATTAACCAAGTCTAAACAATATTTAAACTTGGCATTTGTCACCACCTTGGTCATCATATCTGCAGGATTCTCCGTAGTCTGAATCTTCTGAAGAATAATCTGCTCTTCTTCGAGAATTTCCTGCACAAAGTGATAGCGAACATCGATATGCTTCGTTCTTGCATGAAATGTTTGGTTCTTCGCTAAATGAATAGCACTCTGACTGTCAAAATACACCGTAAGGTGTTTTTGATCAACTACCAAATCTTCAAGTAGTCGTTGAAGCCAAATTGCTTCCTTTATAGCTTCTGTAACAGCCATATACTCCGCCTCTACCGTAGATAATGCCACCATTGACTGTAAGGTCGACTTTCAACTAACTGGCGCCTTGGCTAAAGTGAACAAGTAGCCAGTTGTAGATCTTCGCATGTCCAAATCTCCCACATGGTCAGAATAACAATATCCAACTATGGTTTGACCAAGTATTTCATCCTGCTCAAACAGTAAACCAATGTTTGTAGTATCTTGAACATAATGTAGAATCCATTTCTTAGCTTGCCAATGAGCTTTTCCCAGATCATGCATATATCTGCTCACTACGCCAACAACTTGTGAAATATCCGGTCTTGTACACACCATTGCATACATCAGGCTACCAACTGCATTCCCATATGGGACTTTTGCCATGTATTCTCGTTCTTCTTCTATCTTCGGAGATAACTGGCTGCTAAGTTTCAAATGAGGGGCAAGCGAAGTACCTATAGGTTTTGTATCTTGACATATACCAAACCACTGTAGTACTTTTTACAAATACTGCTTCTGAGTCAGCCAAAACTTGTGTCTCTGCCGATCTCTGCTTATCTCCATTCCGAGAATCTTTTTGGCTTCTCCCAAATCCTTCATCTCAAACTCTTTACTCAATTGAGCCTTCAACTTGTCAATTTCATCTTGGCTCTTTGATTTTATCAGCATATCATTAACATATAAGAGTAGGTAAATGTAGGTTCCATCTTGCAGCCTGCACAAATACATACAGTGGTCGTACTTGCTCCTTGTATACCTTTGACCCAACATAAACTTATCAAATTGTTTATACCATTGTCTCGACAATTGCTTCAATCCGTACAACGATTTGTCTAGTTTACAAACTCAATTTTCTTTACTAGCATATTTGTATCCATTTAACTGAGACATATAGATTTTCTCTTCCAAATCACCGTGTAGGAACGCGGTTTTCACATCGAGTTGAGCTAGTTCCAAATTCAACTGCGCTACCAACTCCAACAAAATTCTAATAGAGGAGTGTTTAACAATTGGAGACAACACTTCATTATAATTAGGGATGTAACTGAGCCGAGCTGACTCGCGAGCTATACAAGACGGCTCAAAAAAAGCTTGGGTTTGAGTTCGAACTTGGCGAACCGAGCCGAGCCTTGCATCTTTTGAACTAAGCCCGAGCCAGCATATTTCATGTTCGAAGTTCGCAAGCTAGGTAATAAAATAATAAAAAAATATATATTATATAGACTATATATATATATATATATAAACAATGCTTAGAAACATTCAAAAATAGAGAACCCTAAGAATGTCGCCTCCCACCTCACGCCGTCTCCCACTCTCCCATCACCCATTTTCTCAACGCCTTCCATCAGACTAAATATTTCTGGCACCACCACCTCATGTCGTCTCCCAATCTCCCACTACCTACTTCCTCACCACCACCTCACGTCGTCCCCCAATTCCCACCACCCACTTCCTCACGCCTTCCATCAGATTTAGTTTTTCTGGCACCAACATCGTCACAGTTTCCTAGGCATCACCAACTCTGCTCGTAACAACCATCACGCTTCAGGTCGTTGCCACCACCTCCGATAGCTTCAAGGATTTCACCACCACCGGCAAATGGCTGAATAGAGAAAAATTTCAAAATTCAGAGTTTTAAGGGTTTGAATCTGATTTTCAAAATTTATATGTATATATGATTCAGAATTTTGATTTTATTTGTTTTTCAAGTTTTTGGTCTATTTGTATCTCTTTTTTTATTTTTGGATTCTTGTACATAAGAAAACAGAATTATATTTCTTTTGTTCTCCTTTAAATCTACATAAAGAAATAGATCCAGAATTCCAGATCTAAGCCAAAGCGAAGGAATTTTTTGAGTTTTTTTTGTTGGCTCGTCGGCTCGGCTCGGATCTTACGAACCTCACTGTGAGCCAAGTCCGAGCCACTATTCCATTGGCTCGCAAACCAAACCCGAGCCCCCTCTTGTAGCCCCGAGCCCGAGCCCGAGCCTTTAAAAAATGCCAAGGCTCGGCTCAACTCGTTTATATCCCTAATTGTAATTAATTCCCTCCTTCTGTGCGTAGCCTTTAGCTACCAACCTTGCCTTATAGCGAACATCATCTTTGTTAGGAAATCCTTCTTTCTTTACAAATACCCATTTGCATCCAATTACCTTCTTACCCTTAGGTAGTTGTGCCAACTTCCACGTCTTATTCTTCTAAAGAAATTACATCTCTTCCTCCATTGCGTTTTTCCATCCACTGTTTTTTAATCTCCAGGCAACTTCTGAAAATGTGGATAGAACATCATCAACTGCGGGAAGTGCATAGGTTACCATGTCCACAAAACGAGCTAGTTTCTGAATTTCTTATCTCGTCCTTCTAATCGAAATTGGCTCTAGTTGATGTTGAGGTTCTTGGGTAGTAACCTCCTCTTCATCTGATTCTTCTTCTGTCGTAGAAGAATCATTGATAGTGTTTTTCACTGGACTCACCACTATCTTCTCAAACTCTACCTGCTCCAATGTATACTCCACCTGCTCCGGTGCACTCTCCACCTGCTTTGGATTACCATCAGTCCCTTCTTGAGTTACCATATTCAAAATGGCATATTTATCGAAGTTAACATCCTTACTTATAATCGTCTTCTTTGCCTCTAGACACCAAAGACGGTATCCCTTAACCCCAGCATTGAATCCCATAAAGAGCGCCTTCCTTGCTCGAGAATCCAACTTTGATTCATTCATATGATAGTATGTGGTAGAACAAACACACGCAAAGAGTCATAATCTGCAGGCTTTCTGGACCAAACCTCCAAAGGAGTCTTCTCACCTATTGCAGATGATGGCAAACGATTGATGAGATGTTGAGTGTATGTCACTGCCTCAGCCTAAAACTTTCTGTCTAATCCAGTATTAGATAATACACAATGAACTTTCTCCACTAACGTCCTGTTCATATGCTCTGACACCCTATTCTACTGCGGTATTTCTCTTTCTGCGAAGTGACGAACTATGCCGTGTTCTTGGCATACCTTCTGGAATGAATCGCTCTTATATTCTCCACTATTGTCTGTTCGGAGAACTTTGATCTTTCTTCCAGTCTGGTTCTTAACTTGAGTTTTCCACTTTAGAAAAAATCCAAGCTTTTCACCTTTGTTCTTCATAGGAAACACCCAAACTCTTCTGGAAAAATCATCAATAAAGGTGACAAAGTAGTGTTCTTCATAAAAGTGATGAACTTGAGTGATGTCGTCTTGGAAGGTCCCCACACATCAGAGTGCACATAGTCCAAAATACCCTCGGTATTGTGAATAGTTATGCCGAATTTCACCCTTTTTTACGTTACCAGAATACAACACTTGCAGAACTCTAGTTTGCAAGTTGTCGTACTTTCAACAAACTTTGCTTGGCAAGAATTCGTAAGGATTTTTCTCCAGTGTGTCCCAAACGCATATGCCATAGCTTCGTTGCCTCAACATCCTTCTTGCTGCTAGAAGTCGTTGTTGTTGCTAATGTCCCTACAGTTGTATTACCTTGGTAGAAATACAAGTTGTTCTTTCTCTCACCTTTTGCCCCCAAAGTTGCTTTAAAAATTCCATCTTGCATCGTGACAATTAGGCCTTTTGACTACAAGACCCCCAGTGAGATGAGATTCTTCTTCAAGCTGGGCACTAACCGAGCATCTTTCAGAATTCTAGTGGATCCATCGTGATTCCGTAGCTTGATTGAACCTATTCCAGCTATTTTACACGTCTGATCATTTCCCGTGTAAACAACTCCTCCATTGAATTCTTCAAGGTCGAAGACCACTCCCGAACGGGAGACATTGATAGGTGTAACCCGAATCCGTCTGAACTTGGCGTTGAAGGTGAAGCTACTAAGCAAACATATGACTCTGCGTCGCTTTTACATTCGGTTACATTGGCGTCTGGCGGAGTTTTTCCTTTTTTCAACTTCTTTCTTCCAGTGTCCTTTGTCATGACAAAAGGCACACTCATCTTTGACAACTCTGCTTTTTGACTTTGATCTCCCTCTTCTCCCTTTTGACTAGCTTTCTTGACGACCTCTCACCACTAGAGCTTCTGTTGCTCCTCCTGTGCTTCATTTCTTGTCCTTCCTCCTCAGTTTATAATTGTATAAGGCTATACACACTTCTCTGAGCAAAAGATCAATCTTTACATGGAGTAGGGTTGTCTCGAGAAACCCAAACTCCTCCAAAAACAATTCCAATAACATCAGCGCGAGATCCTCATTTTCAAAGACCATGTCCAAATTCAATAAATCAGCCACCAACTGATTAAATTGAGTGATGTGCTCATTCATCATAGTATAGGAAACACACGTGAAGCGAAATAATCGTTTCTTCATATGCAGCTTGTTCTGACTGTTTTTCTTCAAGAATTTCTCCTCCAATACCTTCCATAGTTTGCTTGCAGAAGTTTCCTTGTAGGAAGTATACTTCTGTTCTCCGGAGAGACAAGATCGAATTGTATCACATGCTAAACGGTTAATGGTCTTCTAATTTTTGTCATCAACCTCTTCTGGTTTATTCTCTTCAATGGCGAGATCTAAACCTTGCTAGAACAGAGCTCTAAAACTTCGCTTTGCACATGCCAAAATGACTGGATCCATCGAAGATCTCCACCACAATTCTCGTATTTGCTATTCCAGTCCTTGCTAAGTTAAAAGAGCTTGAAGCCTAGATGGAAGTTGCCTTATTTGCGTTTTCAGGCGTGATCTCCTCCTTTGTCATTTCTACTACATTTTTCTTTCAATAGCCACTAATGTGCGATGCCAACCGTGCCTGCCGATACGCGGTGTCGAGCTTGCCGATGAGCAATTCCTGTCGATGCTCGTCGATGTGCGATGCCTGCCGATGCTCGATGCCAATCGATGCCCATCGATGCGCGATTCCCACCAAGCCCTCTTCGTCCGTTTCTGATGTGAAAGATCAGACTAAGCTGCAACTACAGAGCATACTCCGACACCTTTGGCTCTGATACCACTTGTTGCGGAAGCGTCGAGCAATATTTAGATCTATAATGCCTAAAATTACACAAAGGAAAAATCAGGCAAAATAATAAACTAAATACAACCCAAAAAAGGCTATTAAAAGGCATAATGAAAAGAACATCAAATTTAACGAGGTTTGACCAATTTGGCCTACGTCCTCGGGCACTACTCAAAATATATTTCACTTAAGAAATATTATAAAGCGAGAGGGACTTTGTTTGAATGCACTATGCTAGAAGGGAGATGAGGCTATTTATAGTGTTAGCTCCTTCCCAAACTATTACAAAACTTCTATGTGGGACAAATAATAATTGCCCTATTCTAGGATTCCAATGTGGGATACAAATTATGACACAAACCAACACATAGTTTATCCCAACTTATCTAATGGATGTTAGGATCAGAATTCCCTTTCCACCAAAATGAAACCAACATAGAGGAAATCTCCGAAAGAAGCGTGTCTGGAACTGGAAACAACTCATCGAATACACTGAAATGGCCCGTAGGATTGTCTTAAAAGGAATCTCATGTCGGGCTTGTGACAACACCTTATACCCTACCCTTGAAGCCTGTTCCATACCCTATTCCTGATACTTGCATACACCTCCTTTTTAGACGCTCCCACTATAGTAGGTAATCCTAATTATAACTTCCTTTTTTTTTTCTTTTTTAAATTAAATATTTGAGGCTTCCTTTAAATGTATTTTTTAATATTCACTATTCGAATTAAAACATTGTAATAAATATTCGTAAGAACAAAGCAAAAGTCCAGAAAGATAAGGAAAGAAACAATAGCAAAGCACACTTAGATCTCTTGATTTGTTCAAGTTCGTCTCTTAATTTTCAAACAATAATGATGTATTTCGAACTCTTCAAAATAAGACTGCATAGTTATTAGATACATGTAATTTTCAAATTATACAATCATTCTCAAAATTTATGAATTTTACATTATGAAATGTTATGATTAATAATGGTTACCTCCAATTGTGGATTTGTCTATTACTCAATTTGTTGTGGTGCTTCTTATACCTTGGCTTTGATTTTATGCAAAGCAGTCACTATTTCTGTCATGTTAATTATTTTTTCCGGAGAGTGGTTAAGCATTGCAATGCCAACCTAAAAGATAGATGCAACACATTCCGCCATTTTGTGCAAATTGTGATCTTCTCCCACCCAATCCTTTAAGCTCATTTCTTGGCCTAACATATCATCGGTCGGCTTCTTATTTATAAATATCTCCGACAACATTATACTGCAACTATAAACATCTTCATTTGTGGGATTTGATTTTGATTTTTCTTCCTATTCATACTCTAATAATAGTTTTAATTAATACAAGATTAATTCATAGAATTTGATGCTTGCATTTATTAAACGGAGAATTAATAAACTAAACAATCCCTAATAAGACAAAACATTTATCCTAACCCCCCAACTCAAAAATCACCTATATTAGATCCCTATTATCCTTTCTATTTTTTGTAAATCCCCTAAATCTTGTAAAAGTACCATAATGCCCTTAATAAAATGAAGAAGGACACATATATCCATTGTCTTTTTCCCGCGTCTGATGTTTTCTTCTTGACGGTAAACTCATCGTCCCTGAATCTTTTCGGCGACTCTTTTTCGTCAACCCATTTTTAGCGACTCGTTTCCAACAACCCATTTCCGGTGACTTTTTTTTTCGTCCGGTGAGAAAAGGAAAAAATTAGCAATGGCGATTTTTATTCCGGCTAGATTTTTGTACCTACAAAAACTGTCTGTTGACGTTCTAAACTCTGTTTTATAATTTCTCGATTTATTTTTACTTAACTAGACAAACAAGCCTTTCAATAACTGATAAATGAATATTTACACTACAAACTTAATAGATTGTGATGCATTCTCGATAGGGCGCCTGAATTAAATAAAAAGCTGCCTACACTCTTTCGCGTAGTTTGAGAGCCCAAATTGCAGAGGTGAAGCTGAAGGGATGCGACGATATGTTTTCCAGGCCAATCACCTTTATTAATATCTTGCCCTATACGTTGAAATTCTGCACATTTTCACCCTCATTTCATCACCTCCAAAAGTCTTTCTTCTCATTCTCGCCCAGATCTCGAATCCTTGATAAACAAAGTCATGAATCACCCTCCAACACACATTAATGGCGAGGCCAAAGCCTACATGGTTGAACTTCTTCGGCTATATGCCGCAGACAACAAAATCGATCGGCTAGAAAGCTTCGAGAGAGGCCTGTTTCAAGTATTGTTTGAGTTGTCAGGGCGATTCCAACTAGAATACTGGCCCTGGGATGTTATAGAAGTGGTGAAATAACTGCGGATAGTATTTTATAAATTCCGTTGATTCTTGGGATGTCCTAGAGTTAAAATGGGTAATGATGGTGTCCATGCCCAGATTGATACCCAGATTTACTTTCAAGGGAATAGCCATGCTGTAACTCGAATTCATACTCAATCCTTTTGTTTAATGTTCAATTTTACATAAGTCATTATTAATGTTCAATTTTACATAGGCCACTCGACGGGATTCCATGGTCAGGGCACATGGATGCCCTTATTATGACGACCTTAGGTTTATCTTCAAAGTGTGGCAGGCACACCTTTTGGAGGGTGAAGAGGAGAACCTCTATGCATACCACATTGATGGTAGGGACTGAGACCCCGAGTCTCTTACTAGCGCGGATTGCCCCGGATATAAACACTCTGAGGAGAGTGTTAATTCCAACATCCCACAGGATGATCTGGATGAGGTTAGTCAGTTTTCTCCCCCATAATATAGACAACGCTTCTCTAAAATTTGTTGTTTGTAGATTATTTAAAGCTTAAGTATTACTGTTAATTTGATTATAGTGTATATTACTGGTTCTGCAATGAAATGTTAATTGTTGGTTGTAATGAATTTCGTGCAGAGCACTATGTAGTGTTTAAATGTGATAAACTGATGAATTGTTGGTTGTAATGAATTACTGATAAACTGATGAAATATATGACAGTTATATATGAAAACAGATGAAATATAGGGTAGAATTAAAAGCGTAATGAATTTCGTGCAGAGCACTATGTAGTGTTTAAAAGTGATAAACTGATAAACTGATGATTGTTGGTTGTAATGAATTACTGATAAACTGATGAAATATATGACAGTTATATATGAAAACAGATGAAATATAGGGTAGAATTAAAAACAGAATGAATTTCGTGCAGAGCACTATGTTGTGTTTAAAAGTGATAAAGTGATAAATTGATGAATTGCTGGTTGTAATGAATTACTGATAAACTGATGAAATATATGACAGTTATATATGAAAACAGATGAAATTTAGGGTAGAATTAAAAGTGCAGATTGTTGAGTAATGGTGTGGTCATTTGTAACTAATTCTGCAGTTTGTCAAGTAAATAAGAATATAGAGTAGAATTAAAAGCGCATAATCAAAGGCAGACTTTGTCCAGTGAAAGGGTTAAAAGTGCATAATTAAAGGCAGACTTTGTCCAGTGAAAGGGTTAAAAGTGCTTAATTAAAGGCAGACTTTGTCCAGTGAAAGGTTTAAAATGCATAATTAAAGGTAGACTTTGTTCAGTGAAAGGTTAAAAATGCTTAATTAAGGGCAGACGTTGTCCAGTGAAAAGGTTAAAAGTGCTTAATTAAAGGCTTGAGAATCATTATTGTAAAGTTGTAATGTTGTTGTCATGATTCAAAAAATCAATAGTATCATTATTGTAATGTTATATTGTTGTGGCCATGATTCAATAAATCTTGAGTATCATTATTGTAATGTTGTAGTGTTTTAGCCATGATTCAATAAATCTTGAGTATCATTATTGTAATGTTGTGGTGTTGTGGCAATGATTCAATAAATCTTGAGTATCATTTTTGTAATGTTGTGGTAAAGATTTAATATATCTGTGGAATAACGTAAGTCTCCACAACATGTAACTCAATCTTGCGTATCATTGTTTATACGTAATGAAGATTCACAACAAGTAATGGTAATGGTAACTTTTATAAATACTAAATACGTAATTAAGATTCCCATTGTTCAACCTTTCACTTGACAAAAACTATATTTCATCATGCATTTTCAACCTTTCACTGGACAAACTCTGCATTTAATCACGCAAAAGTTTCACTAGACAAAGTCTGCCTTTCATCACTCATTTTTAACCTTTTACTGGACAAACTCTGTATTTAATCACGCATTTTCAACCTTTCACTGGACAAAGTCTGCCTTTAATGACATAGTTTCAAACAAAAAGAAACAATCATAAGAGGGAGGGAGTGTATACAATTACAACAACAAATAAAATTCCTTAAAACAGAGTGAATAAAATCAATCCTCAACTCCAGAACACGCAGTGGATCTGGTCAATCCTCAACTTCAGAACGAACAGTGGCCAATCATGAACTATCCGCGTAGGGGTTATATCTTCTCTTCCGAAAACAAAATAAGATTACTGACCAGAATTATTATAGTGTTAATACAGAAAAGAATAAATTAGAAATTCCATACCTTATCTTCGATGCTTGCTTCCCACCTAAATAGGCAGGTGCTCGAATCGGCTTCATCTCAACAATGTTAGAGTTTAGCAAGTTCATACAGTTGGATCATAGTCGGAATCTGCCCGTCGCGCCACAAACTAACCCACAAGCCTTTTTTATGGGGTGCGAGGTATTGTACTATGTAAGTATCAGAGTTGAAGTCTGACCACTCTTCACCAATTTGTGCGTGAATCTCCTCCACTGACGTGCTCCGCCAAATTTGAAATACCATAATTTTACCGTTAAGCCAACATCCTAGGATTTGCTTGTCTTGAGCTTCATCATCGGCCAACGCCATCTTCAGAATACCAATTTGAACTGTCAGTTTACAGAGGATCAATAATTCAATTCGATACAAATTATCAGCAATTCAATTCGATACAAATTATCAGTGAATTATAATATCTAATTGACACAATTAACATTTAATTAACGCCAAAAACACATTCAACTAACATTCATACGCTGAGAATACCTTAGAGCAGCACAGAAAATAGGGTACGATGACTAAATCGACTCTCGTTGGCGCCGCTTATCAATATCCTGCTGTCTTCGTTGGCGTCGTCATTGCCGTTGCCTATCTTTATCCTGCAGTCGTCGCTGTTAGCTCTCGTTGCCAACGAAATGAAAATGTGGTTGCAGTCTTACAAAAATGAGATAAATTGTTCCCAAATTGGGAACAAATTTTTCCAGCGAGTGAAGGGGGAGAAAAAAACAAACAAAAACAAAATAAACAGGGGCAAAACAGACTTTTCAGGGTCATGGGGGTTTTAGAAAAACCAACTTGTGTATTGGTAACCTAAAACATACATTTTTCACATTAGGGGATTTAGGATAACTTTTGAAGATATTTTGTCCTCTTAAATAACTGCCTCTTTATTAAATTATATGAAATATTTAGGATTAATAATTACGGTGACACTCTAGGTATTGACATTGGACTAACTTCCCCTATTATTTGGAAAATCACAAAATATTTTTCATTTATTGGTCAATATCTCATTTTACATTTATGGCGACACTTGTTGTTATTTTTCACATCCTTCAAATTATTTGTGTAGTTGGGTCAAACCTCATCGCATATTAGCGTAATCCCCAATGCATTTGAGATTTTATAACTAAACACAAGATTCCTAATTTAATAAGGGGATCTTTTTTGAAAACTCCCCATGAGTTGAAAAAAAATTTGTTTTGTAACGCCCCGACTTTTTAGCCGTACAGGTATGACTTATGTGATAATTAATTGCGCATTTACATTAATTTAGTTATGCATTTATATACTTTATTCTTATTTCACTTGTTAATTCTTTGAAAATTTTGGACGTATTTGCTTAAATGACTTTGAATGAGTTTTGTTGTATTTCCGTTTTTCGTGGAAACTTGGTATGAATGAACTATGTGTTTTATGATCATGTTTATATGCTCGTTGCATGGTTTTATTCTTGTGTGTTTGAGTTTTGGATTCGTTTGTGTGATCGGAACCAAAAGGGGCTAAAGAGAATTTAGCGTACCTTGGGTTCCGGGCGATGTAACTTGAGCTCGGGAACTCGGAATCGAATTCCGCCACCTCCATTTGATCCGTATCAATGACTCAGAGTCAATGGGATAATTCTTATATTTTTCTAAGACCATTTGGGCCCCCAAAATTCAACCGAAATGAGCATCTCGTACCTAAAACGATAAACCTTTGAATTTTCTTAAGCCATGGACCTACAATAACACACCTAGACCCCTAAACCCATGATGTAGCCCACTTGACACACCTCTCTCTCTCTCTCCTAATCAGCCCTCTCATGAGCCAACCCTCCCATACAACCCAAGTTTTCAGCCAAAAAGAAAGAAGAAAGAAGAAGAGAGAAGAAAGAAGAAGAACTATTCACCAATTGAGATTTTGAGCTCATCTCTTCACCATCTCCCATCATTTCTTGAAGGTAAGTCCATATTTGTGATCTATATCTCCTTGTGGTCATTTTAAATTAGGATTTGCATGATTTCTCCAAGTTATAAGCATGGTTTGATGAAGGTGATGAATAGTAAGGGCTGTTGGAAAACACGAATCAGAAAGCAGCGGAATTTAAAAATTTTCCCAACAGAAGGACCATGGACTCGCAATCGTGTAACCAAATTCATAGAGATAGAAAACTTACTTTTCTTTTATTCTTTCTTGAAGCGTTTCAAGCCACCCAAGAACGCTCTTCTCGCGGCTTGATCCCCTCTCCTTGGTAAAGCTCGAATCTTCAAACTTCTAACTTGAAGCTCTCTAGAGATAGTCCACCAACTTGATCACAATCTAACTAGTAAGGATGCTAGTTCTCTAGTTAGTGTTTAGGCTTAACTTAGGGTTTTATTTGATCTTGGAGAAAGGAAGGTGTTCAACACATGAACCAAAAGAATTGCCAATTAGCTCTAAAGGGGAGCATGAGCTCCCCTATATATAGGTAAGGGGAGGGACGGCCGAACCCAATCCTTGTTGGGCAAGGATTTGGTCCCTCTCTCTCCTATTACTTGATCATCAAGTATTTTCCAACTTTGACTTTGAATTCTAATTCAAATCAACTTTCAAGAGAGCTAAAAAAAATATCCAAACTATTTTTGGATAATTTTATACTTTATTTATTTAAAATAAATAACTTATTTTTATCTAATTAATTAATTCATAATTAATTAACTAGATTATTTTTCTCCAAAATTAGACTTTCCTTTTTAATTCAAAATTAAACCAAAGTCTATTAAATAATTAACTAATTAATTATTTAATATTTTATTTAAACAATCACGTGTGGCACACGTGTCACAATGACACGTGTCCAGTCACGTGACCCACACATGTGGTTTCACACGTGTGGAACCCTCTAGGCCCGATTAACTCGTTTAATCATTTTAAAGCCTCAACTCATGTAACCAAGTTGTTGTGTGTGACCCTCTAGGTTCTCAATTCAATTAGAAGTGACCCTAATTAATTAATTCACTAATTAATTAATCAGTCCACAGATTAAACGACCATAGTCTAGCAACAGGTGTTTAACCCCTAGCTGAATTGGAATGTTCGGATTCGACAGAACATTTAAGTCATTGATTCATGTGAGATACAATCCTCCTACTTACTATCTCTCAACCATGATCTAGGGCAAGGGAATAATCAGAACCCTAATAATCCGGTCTTAAAGCTAAGTGCATTTCATATCCATTTGATCTCAATCCAAGAAACCCTTTTCTTGATGTCTTGATCTACTGCCTTGGCCAAGGACTCCATATGGCATATGAATGACTTACACAATAAGAGATCACCTTGCAAATGCAAGTGTAGGTCCTTTCTTGATTCTCATTCACTTTCATGAATCACTTGTGCAACCCCAGTATAAGCCTTGAATCAGTTGTCTAAGGCGACACCCTTTAAAGCTTATACCTAAGACTACAGGGTTAACTCATAAAGTGACAAGGAACCTCAAGTCTAAGGATCAATTAATCACATCAATGACTCGTGAGATATTTCCTAATCTGGAAGTTTCTATTTCCTGAAATAGAAACTTCCTTTCCCATTTAGGAATGTTCTCACACGGGGCACCTCAGTGAACTTACTTATTAAAGTAAGCACCCTCATGTATCACGCACGTATCAACTATACACTTTGCACCTCCATAAAACAAGGCGGTCCTTCTTAAGGGCGTGATCCCACAAGCAAGCCTTAGAGGAGTCAGGTTGACACTCCCACTGTCTGTAGGACTCATCGGCTTGGAGTATTTTACTAATCATGACTTATGTGATATAGGGCTCGTTTCATGAACCATTTCACCTAAATGGTAGAGTCCTAAAGTCATCAGGATTAGTGGAGTTCTCATACATGCACAGCTAAAGTAAACGCATACCAAACAAGAGCATATAAAGAAGTGTTGCCTCAATTCGTTATTTCATTCAAAGATTATCTGTGATTATAATAAGAAAAAGCACAAAGCGGATATACAATCGGCTTTCTAGGGCACTATTCCTAACAAAGGCTTCATGGATTTTGGAGTTTCAATCTTGTTTCCTTGCAAATTCTTTGAGTGTCTTGAGTATTATTTGATTCTAAGACATGCCTTTATATTTACACGAACTTATATTGCTTGGGGGTTGAGGATTATTTGAGTTTCCATTGTTGAATTTGGTTGACTATGGAAGAATATGAACTTGATCTCATCTCTTGCATGTGTTGCATGTTGTAGCTTGATTTTAACAAGTTTCTTGGCATGAGTTACTTGAATTCTTGCTGCTTGAACTTATTTTAATGTGTTAGGTTTGTGTTGTGTATCTTTGGTTGAGGTTTGAGTTGGTTTCATGTTTTTTTTGCCCTTTCTTCTGACTTTGCCCTGTTTGTTGCGTTTTTTTTTTTTTTTTTGGCTCCTGGCCCAAATCCACGGGGGTAGATTTGAGGCAGTGGAGTTTTTGACCAGAATCCATGGGGGTGAATTTTTCCCTTTGGAAAAATCCATGGGGGTGGATTCTGTATAACCGGTTCCTATTGCTTCGGTTCCGTTTTTCTTGTTTCTCTTCGCTTGTTTATTCTTTTTCCACCTTGTTTATGATTTTTTTTCTCTATTGACATGTATTATTAGTGTTATGATTATTATATGGAATTCATGGCTCGTGTTGATATGAATTATGAAAGATATGAAACCTTCATGTATTGATTGAACTCGAATGAATTGCTCGTTTATGTGCTTCTAAGGCATTAATTGTGCACATGAACATCTTTAAAATGTGTTATTGTCTCATATGCATTTCATATCATGTTAATGCGTTACCGTGCGTTATATATGGTTCATTTGGAGTCTTGGGTCTCACGAGTGCACTGTATTGTCCTCTGTACAGTTTTCTCCAGGACGGAGACGTACCAGGTTCATAGGCTACCTTCAAGTCTTTCTTCCTTTTTGGTATTGTTCGGTAAGGTGTAACAGGTGGGTTTCTCTTCTAATAGCTATAATGGCCCGATATATCCCTTATGTGAAAGTTTGAGCCAAAGTATTATTATTATATATCGAGTCTTTTCAAAAGAGTCAATGATTTCCAACGTAAAGCCCTTCTTTTATATATTCTCACCTTATGATTTTTGGCGTGGACATGATTGAACACACGGGCCCCGGGACTTAGTGCAAGTGGCTATCCGGGGAAGCAAGGGCCGACAGTGATCCCTTGTACTAGTCCCACCACATTTACGGTGATACTAGCCCTCTCTAGGAGATTAGCGAGGAATGGGAGCTGAGTGCCAATTGGGGAATTCATGTAACCCCATTGGTCAATGTATGGACCGGTGGCCGGGTATTGCAAGCCCGTCCACCACCCGGAGGAAAAAGGTGTAAGTGTTTATGATTATGAATGATTATGAACGAATATGTATAAATGTGTATGATCGCTAAATTAAAGATTGAATTGATATGCACACACGAGGAGTAGGTTGGAGATATTTGCCCACCCGCCAGGGCTCATGTAATGACCACATGAATGTAATGAACAAGAAATTGATGGTTGTAATCCCGGCGTTGTTTTCCTTTGTTTTCACCCACTTGGGAAATGTTTCAAAAACCTTACTCGGGATTATAGCTTGCATGCATGTGTGATTAAACTCCGTATTATTATTGTATAAGCCCTGTTTTATAACCACCAGTCTCCTATAGACTGAACCCAGCTTTATTTTTAGATTCTTGTAGGTTTGGAGCGCTAGGCGGGAGTTCGAGTCTGTCGAGTCTTGTGGTCTAGTCCGAGTCACTTTATGGCATGTCGTAATTTGTTTAAGTTACCATGAATTGTATTGATTTTATATTATTGATTCGGGACAGGCTTCTACGGATATATTGAACCCGTGATTATGATTATGATTTATGTTATGTTGGAATTTCGGGACTAGGTAACTATGTTAGTTGTACCCGTTATTTTGCTTATATGGGTAATGGATTATATGTTATGCTTCCACACTTGTTATTTCGCCTTGTACATTATTATTTGGTTTCGAAAGTTTAGTTCCCGCCTAGCATAGTGAGTGAGTGAGTCCCTGTTCCCCGTGACTTAGCACGTGTATGGACTTTTCATTTCATATGCGGGTCGGGTCTCGGTGCGGGGGATGTGTTACCATGCACTCGGGTGCTACATGTTTGCTCCCCATTTTTAAAATTATTCTTCTTCACTCCCCAGATGAGACTCATAATTTTCGTTTACTCTCCATTTTGTACAACACATACTACATACTGCGAAAAATGTACAACATTTGGGGATTTAAGTACGTGATTCTTGAGTTTTTATAAATTCTTGGAAAGTACGTAGGAGATGGAATCATACCACTTTAATCACGTTGTACAAATTCGGTGAAATGTTGTATAAAAATGCTAGAATCACGTACTAAATTGTCCATATGTGGTATAAATTCTTGAAAAGTACAGAGGAGATGGCATTATACCACTTTTATCACATTGTACAAATTCGGTGAAATGTTGTATAAAAATGCTAGAATCACGTACTAAATTGTCCATATGTGGTATAAATTCTTGAAAAGTACGTAGGAGGTGGCATTATACCACTTTTATCACATTGTACAAATTCAGTGAAATATTGTATAAAAATGCTAGAATCACGTACTTAATTGTCCATATGTGGTATAAATTCTTGGAAAGTACGTAGGAGATGGAATTATACCACTTTAATCACGTTGTACAAATTCGGTGAAATGTTGCATAAAAATGCTAGAATCATGTACTTAATTGTCCATATGTGGTATAAATTCTTGGAAAGTACATAGGAGATGGCATTATACCACTTTTATCACATCGGAAAAATTCGGAGAAATGTTATATAAAAATGCTAGAATCACGTACTTAATGGTCCAAATGTGGTATAAATTCTTGGAAAGTACGTAAGAGAGTGCATTATACAACTTTTATCATGTCGTACAAATTCGGAGAAATATTGTATAAAAATGCTAGAATCACGTACTTAAATCCGTGAAGAGTAAGGATTCACTTTTATGTACCCCGGGAGAGTGAATTATACAACTTTTTTCACGTTGTACAAATTTGGAGAAATGTTGTTCACAGATGCTAGAATCACGTATTTAATTGTCCATATGTAGTACATCAATGGCAGAATCAGGTATTTAATTAAGTATGACTAGTATCATTCCATTCCGACATACACCAAGCAGCACAAATGAAAGAAAAATTACGATTGTACATAAACACCAGGTCACAGGTACGCAATACATATAACAAGGTTCTTCAAGTCCAACAAACTAAACTACACAGGTAGTTCATAAAGTGTACAAGCTAATACAAATTGCAGAACATGAAAAATTAAGATTCAAGGAGCTGTTTGCAGCTACGTCGATTGTGACCCTTTCGCTTACATCGTGAACATGTCTCACATCTCTTTTGATAACTTGAGATGGTATTCTCTTTTGTCTTCTACGTCCAGGTTGAACTCTTATATCAGGTGGATAAACAAATTGATCCTGTTCATTTTCCACCAAAAGCAGCTCTTTACCTGTTGGTATGGGGTAGATAGGCAACCTGTACGCTTCTCTAAACATCACAACGGAATACGCTTCGTCACAGAAGTCATACAACGATAATCCTTTGTCCTCAATACAAGCATAAGCACTCTTACAAGCAATTCTAAATATCTGCCACTGCTTATAAGTACATGTTCTTGTTTCTAAATTCACGACATAAGTTGACTTACCATCGACAACTTCAAACAGAAATGGGCTTGCTCAATTTAAGGCCATTTTGCGACCCTCAACATAATTCTTCCTCAGCATGTCTTCTGGGTGAGGACATAGAACTTCAATGTTGTATTTTTTTTTTCCAAGATCGCGCCTATCCTTCATCATGGTCATTATTTGTACACGTATCTGATCAACCATACCTAACATAGGTAGAACCCTTGTATTATTCACCTAGGAGTTCCAAAACTCGGCAACATTGTTATTTCTGAAACCAAAACGTTCACCCGAAAAGAGACAGTTTGCCCAATTTTGTGGCTCTGACTCAAAATGAAGTCTTGTACGCGAGGCATTGCTTTCACAATCTCATCTACAAATTTCTTATATTTATTGAACGAAGTAGTGTATGCGGCTTTTTGAAATATCAAATCCCAATGTTTTTTGTTCTTGTAAGGATAGAATATGAGAATCTACACAGAAAAAAAAAAGATACATATGACATAATAAATACTGCATAGAGTTCAACAAGTACGTCATGTTCTGAATTAAATACTTAATTTTAACAAATTAGTAACTCAAATAAATATGATGTCTCTTACCTGAGTCCGGAAATTGTCAACCAAATGCCGTAGGCAATAAACATGGTTGCTGCCAGGAAACACCGTCGGGATAGCCTTCCGTAGACCTGAATGTCTGTTAGAGAAAAATGCATATGATCTAAAATTGATTAGGCCTCGTGTCTGACTCGCTAATGCTTCATGCAATTTCCTACAAAACCATTCCCAATTTGCATCATTTTTAACACTTACAACCGCATACGAGAGGGTGAACAAACCATTATTGCCGTCCTTCGATACGGAAGACAAAAGTTAGTTGTTGAAGTTATTCTTAATGTGAGTCCCATCCAGAAAAATTAACTTCCTACAACCTCTAAGAAATCCAAGCAAACATGCATGAAAGCAAAGAAACAGTCTCGTAAATTTTTAAGTATCTCTATCCACCTCATAATCAGCAAAACTCCCAGGATTTATTTTTTTAACAGCATCACAATACTATCTCACTCGATCACACGATGCACCATCATACCAATGGATATCATACATAGTTATTTCTTTACCCTTTCACACACGTTTGTAATAAAGAACTTCAACAGCATATTCCCTTTGTATGTTGTCTTTCATTTCTTTAGGAGAATACTTGGGACAACTACTAACCTTCTCTGTCACAATGTTTGCAATCCAATTAGCATCAGCTCTAGGATGGCCCTTCGACCGCAGACTACCCTCTCGACACGTGTGCTGCAAGCAACATTTTCTTATTGCAAATTGTAAGTCTTTCTTACTGTATGATGCATAGATACGCCATTTACAATTATTATCAAGACACACCTCTATGATCTTCAAACTATCATTTTTAATGTGCTTGAAGGAACGGTGGATAGCCACGGAATAATTTTTTAGTTTTGTTCGAAACTCATCTCTGAACCCTTGGCCTACCCTGTTTATGCGCATACTCCAGGGATTTTGGGAATTTGAATGCATAGCATCAGATTGGGGTGTAAGTGCCATTCCCGCATCCTCTGCTCTATACCTAACAAGGCTAACAAAGAAAACATTATAGCAAAATACAATTGCAACAGAATATGAATGACACGAATTCATTATTGAAGTACCTGAAGCTAGTCGATCTCATATGCTCGGTTTCATCATCCCTATCAGTGGCCCTAATGTCAACATATGTCAAATTGAACGTTTTATGCAGTTCAATCATGTTAGAAACATCTTCATCATTCAATAACCTAACTTCATGATCCTTGGCATGAGGCACAGTGTATGTCAATCTTAATTCCGTCATATTTATCTCAGGCCAATAATCACCAACAATTGTCATCAGACTCATCAAATTGAAATCACCCCTAATTCGGAAAACATGCATTTTGTGATTATAGTGAATACCACCAAGGAGACGTACAGGTGTGCTACACTCACCAACTTCGTATGGGCTACCCTTAACTAAATCCGAGACAGAGGCAAAAAGTAATTCAACAAAGTCAGCTCAGAAATGGTGAAAGGAACGAAATTGCCTAAGCTTATCGGCGATGGAAGTCAAGAATCAGGCCTCGAGTTCGTCAGAGAAAGTCATCGGGGCCGATTCCAGGGAGTTTCGTCGTTTCTGTCGGCGAGAGAGCTGAGATCAGCTAAATACAGCGAAATACGGCGAGAGAGGGTAACAGAGTTTACGAGCTTGCCGAAATCGAGTCGCCGCCGGTGAACTGACTGGGAACGTCTTCAAATTTACGACGACGAGCTAATTGGGGCCGTTCTTGATCTTCTTCTTCTTGTTCAGACAACCCTTTTCTTGTTGGTGGTAGTTTTATTAATAATAAATGAATATAACAATAATAATGGTTGAAATGGTGGGAAAAATGGTGGAAATATTAAATGGAGGATAAAGCAGTCATTTTAGGTCATTAGGGAGCAAATGAAAATTACAATTCTCAATTGGAGAGTTAGTAGAGACAATTTCTAAAATGGGGAGGAAACAAACATTTTGACAACCCATAGGTAGTTTTAAAAGATGCCCCAAAAAATAAATGAAACTATCTTTGCAGAATAGAGGGAGAAGTGAAATTTATTGAATGAATACGGAACTTTTAAGAAATTAAAATATATAAGGTATCAACTATACGTAATTGAAAACATATTTAAATATATAAGGTACTAATAATTAGTTACCAGATTAAATCTCTTCACATTCATCCTTTTTTTTTTTTTTTTTTTGTTGGAATCTTCACATTCATCTATTGGTTACCAGAATGTCATTGTCTTGGCGTGCAAAATACATAGGTTTTATTGGTCCGACAAGACTATGGAAAAATTGCGAAGAATGATTGGAACAACAAAATATCAAATAGAAAATATATAATATTCAAAACTCTCCCTGTCCAACTCTACAATGACCCAGACTTAAAGAGAATATGAAAAGGCCAATAATTCATACAGAAGGGACGATATTAATAACTATTGAAGTGGAATCACCTATCTAGACATTTGTTTAGAAAAGAAAAAAAAAAAAAAAAGATTTAAGTATTACAAATATCATTGTGTATTTCTGTGGTGCGTAAAAGCACAATTTCTGTGGTGCATAAAAGAGTGTCTAGTCAAGCTTCTTTATAAAACTTTTATAAATTTTAGAATATTTATCAGATATTTTTAGAGCTTATCAAGCTCATGTATGTTTTTAATCTTGGCTTTGTTCAAATTTTCTAATTTGATGTTACTCAAATTGGTCCCACGCCGGGAAAAATATTGAAAAAAAAAAAAAAAAGTGGTATATAAATCAAAGGTTCAAATATAACAGTAGAATACCTCTCATATTAATCAGTAATTTATGCCCAATTTAAATTTTGAAGTTTAGATAGATAGGTGAATGGATGGATGGATACAGGGGATGCAAAAGTTCGAAACTAATTAACGATTAAAGTTCATCATATAATTTATTAGAATGTAATAATCATTACTATCAATAACAATATATGGTAAAAAATGTTTCCTTTTCTTTAACTTAATATTTTATTTGTGTTCAACATGTATCTCTTTAACGAAAATGTTATGTATCTGGAGTTCTGCTCTAAGACTTTTTTAAAATTAGTTTTAATAATTTGTTTGGTCTCAACATCTTTAGTGTTACTAGCCTATTGTTTCTCTAAAACATGCTTAAACAACTAAAGTGAAGAAGACGCATGTTTGACACATAAAACTAATTTGCGTAGCTATTTTGGAATATAAAATCACCATCAAAGGTCAAGAACAAACAAACAGAAAATTACATCAGAGTCTTTTGTTTTTGTCGCATACTATTTTCCAACGTAACTTATCCGTCGGTTTGGGTTTCAACATGATGATTCCATGCAGCTAGATATTTCCTTTTCAGGTTTATAAATATACAAGTATGTACTGACATAAGTTCCATTGTTGTTATCATGCATTTCACGGGAAATTCTTGTTTTATCTTTGCTCTTCTTCTGTTGGTACTAAATAGCATTTCACTCTGCTCCGGCAGAACATTTTTCAATTTAACCACGGATCACGATGCTTTGCTTGCCTTTAGAAATTCCATCACTTCAGACCCTTATGCTATTTTAGTCAAGAATATTACATTCGAGTCTTTCGTGTTTGTTGCACTACAATTTTCCAAAATAACTTGTCCGTCGGGTTGGGTTTTCTTGCCCATAGACCACGTTAAAGAAGGTGGCTTTCAACATCATGATTCTTGCCGCTAGATATTCCCTTTTCAGGTTTATATATATACAAATACAAGTATGTACAGACACAAGTTCCATTGTTATAATCATTCATTTCATGGGGAATTCTTGTTTTTCCTTTGCTCTTATTCTGTTTTTACTAAATAGCTTTTCACTCTGCTATGGCACAATATTTTCCAATTTAACTACAGATCATGATGCATTGCTTGCCTTCAAAAATACCATCACTTCAGACCCTAATGCTATTTTGGCCAAGAATTGGTCCACTAACACATCATTCTGTAATTGGATTGGTGTCACCTGTGGTGCCAAACATCTAAGGGTTACATCTTTGGATCTTTCCAATTTCCACATCGGAGGACTTATTGCTCCTCATCTTGGAAACTTGACATTTCTTCAATCTTTGGACATTAGTTCGAACTTTTTCACAGGTTTCATACCTCATGAGTTGTCTAATTTGAGGCATTTGAAGGAGATAAACTTGCAAGAGAACAACTTGACAGGTTCCATACCGTATGGCATCTTCAACATGTCTTTTATGAGAAGCATTAATCTAAGATATAATGATCTATCTGGTAGTCTCCCAAGTGATTTATGCAACTATATTCCAAAATTAAAACTGTTGTTTCTCTCGAGGAATCAACTATCGGGGCCAATTCCTCAAAATATATACAAGTGCCTTGAGTTTAAAGAGCTGCGTTTAGCCCACAATCATTTCACAGGTATCGCACCAATCATGTATCGTTGACTCAAAATAACACTGAAACCAAAATTGATACATAAAATTCAAATATTTGTTTAATACTATCGGTCTTCATGCAATATTGCAGGTAAATTGCCACAAGAGCTTCCGAATACATCTTACCTGGAGATATTATATTTGGGCAGCAACTCTTTATATGGTTCCATACCATCCTCCTTATTCAATATATCAACCTTGGAGGGAATAGATCTTTCAGAAAATGAATTTTCCGGTACTTTCTCTTCAACCATTGGGCTTTCACTTTTAAATCTTGAATGACTTTGTATTCATTAACATGATTAAAAACCGAAAAGGAAAAATACAACTAATGTTGCTGAACAACGCACTTTAATCATAAATGCTTTAATTAATTAATTGTTAGCATTAAAAAACTTGTCACGGCACGTAATTCTTGCTTTCAATAATTATAACTCTATTTTACTCTATATTAGCTTTTAAATATTTAGAAATTATAAAAAATTAATGAAAATATAAATATTATGTATAAAACAAAAATAAAGAGTTGTTGACATTATACAATATTTGTTTTAATATGAATTTCCACCTACTATATTTATTGGTTTAACTTCTTTTTTTTTTTTTTTAATTTAGGGAGTGTTCTTATTTTAAAGAAGTACCTCAATTATTTTTTAAGAGAAATTATAATATTGAATACATGCTTATGTAACATAAATTTCATAAACCAATTTATAATTAAGACGCTCTTAACTTGGTATATTAATATATTTATTTTTTGCTATCACATTTTAATATATGTACTATATATTAAACGAGAGAGACGAATTTGTTGTCATGGACTCTTGGTCTTTTTTTCTTATTTATTTAGTTATTTTTCTTCACAGCTAAAACGTGTCACTTAATTTCTTTTTCTCTCCTCTAAATCCTCTTTTCTCTCACATCAATTTAATTCTTTTTTCTAATAAACTTTTTAATATTTATTTTTTTTTCCTCATACTTTGTGAGCTATATTTTAATATTATTTTTATTAATATAATATTGTCACATTTATTTATATAATTTAATAATTATATTAAAAATAATTATAATTATATATTAATATGAAGAATTTAATTTTGATAAAATTAAAGAATAATTGCTAATTTGTTGCACACGCATAGAGTGTGCAGAAAATTACTAGTACATATTATGTTGGTTGAGATACTTATTTAAAACTTAAATACTCTCTAAATTAATAAATTATCATTGAAGTTTAAAAATATTAAATACATTAATTAAATTTTATTTACAATGAAAATTCTATTTTTTTTTTTTTTTTTTTGGTTTTGTATTAAACTAAACTGAACAAATATAATAGGTGGAAAATTCGTATTAAAAACAAAAATGATATAGTGGCAACAACTCTATTTTTTTGAACTCATCGGTTCATATCTTTCCAGAAATATTCTTTCTTTCTTTTCTTTTCATGTAAAATAAATAAAATGACAAAAAACATTGATTTTGGTCAAAAGAATCAAAGTGAGACTTATTATTAATTTTAGGGACTTAAATGACACTTTTAAAAGATTGAGAACTAAAATGATATAAAGTTGAAACTTTAAGGACCATTTTAGAACTATAGCTACTAAAATAACTGAAACACCCTTGAGTAAGGTAAAAAATTTAGTAGAATTTGGTCAGAAGGACTTAAGTGAGACGAAATATTAACTTTAGGGACTCAACTGTCACTTTTAGAACATCGAGGACTAAAGTGACACAAAACTGAAACTTTAGGGACCAAATATGACATTTACTCTAAAATTTATTTGGGCCGAATTGGGGTTACATTGGCATTCAAGGTAGATTTTAAAATTTATTCATAATTTATTTGGGAAAATCAAAATTGACAATATTGTATTTTTCCAAAATTGCCCTTTTTGGTGAGTTCGCAGTCGATACTTCTGCCTTTTCTGGGCTGTCTTTGCCTATTTTACTTATCTTATATTCTAGACCTTCAAAATTATTAGAATTCAGATATTTTCGGCATGAACCCAATTGCTTTCAAAGTAAATCAATTTCCAATATAATTGTTAACCTCACCTAGAGAACGAGCTTCAATTATTACATAATTATAATATCACATCAGTTCGATTGGTGATCCGATAATTGTTAACCTCACCTAGAGAACGAGCTTCAATTATTACATAATTATAACATCACACCAGTTCGATTGGTGATCCGATAACCAATAAAACCGATAACCCGTAAGGAATTTGATTCGACGTTGGATCCAGGTTTCAAAACATAGCCTCAACGAACTTTCACTTTTCAATCTTGAAAGATTTTGTATTCATTAAGATGCATCAAATCGAAAGTTATACAACGACCAAATATTAATCAACTAATTAGGAAGTTACACAAAAATATTAATTTCACTTGTCCTTTATTCTCTTTTTTGTTTTTTTTTGTTAAAGCAATGAAATTCAGTTTAGGTTTGTAATCATATTTTAGGCCCCAGCTCACTCTTTAATATTGTTAATCGAACCAAAAAAAAAAAAAAAAAGGGAACATATTTGTTCGTTTCAATCATATGAATATCTTTCTTTTGTACACCTTTGAAAATTTCATGTCCCGACGGTCCGATGTCCTATCATTGACTTTCATTCAAATTGGTAAACAAAATGTATATCATTGGTGGATCTTCTAAAAGTAGATTGGATCGACTTTGAAATCCTGCCAGTATGTTACGGCAGATCACTAAGTAGACCGAGACTTGAAATCCTATCACTACATATAACCATTTCAATGGAAATATCCCGAACGAGATTGAATGTTTGAGCACGCTTAATTAGAAAAATATTATAAGCTCATAGTTAACAATTAATCAACAAAACGTAGATCTTCAAATATTGAGTTTTTATTTTGTATTCATTTTATCGTAAATCGCTGTTATTATTTTATTTTTTGATAGCCGTTGGTTTATTATTTTATCGTAGAGTGGACCTTCAAATCCAGCCATTATCCATTACAATTTCAATGGAAACATCTGAAAGAGATTGAATATTTGAGCATGCTTAATTAGGAAAATATATCACAGTTAGTTAATATCAATATATAATTATCTATCTTTCTTCCAGGTAAACTTCCGAACGATATGTGCAACAACATGCCAGAACTGAAAAGCTTATCTCTTAACAAAAATCAGTTATACGGAAAAATTCCACAAAATATATACAAGTGCACTGACCTTGAAATCCTGTCATTGATCGACAACCATTTCAACAACATTCCAAGTGAAATTGGAAATTTGAGCATGCTCACGTTACTTAGTCTAAGGGCAAACCATTTCAACGGTAACATTCCAAGTGAAATTGGAAATTTGAGCATGCTCACGCAACTTAATCTAGGGGCAAACCATTTCAACGGTAACATTCCAAGTGAAATTGGAAATTTGAGCATGCTCACGGAACTTAGTCTAGGGGCAAACTACTTTACGGGAGGTATGATCTCATCCTACTTTTCTGAATGATGTGATTACATTAGTTGTAATTTGATCACAAAAGATGATAATTAATAAATCTACTTTTTTCATCTAACAAAAATCATCACATAAATTTTGCTTATTGTAAAACAACTTATTGGGAATTAATGACAAATCAACATTGAAAAAAAAAGTTAATACCCAAACAGGAAATCAAAATCACGCTAACTTCATGCACCATATTTATTTTTAGTTTTCCTTGTCTCGTTCAAACTTTCTTCATTTTTTTTTTCATTCATAAGTTTTAAGAATACTCAAGTTAATGCGTTGACTAACCGATTTAACATTAATGTTCCCTTCAATGTCTCACAACATTTATAGAAGTGCCGGAGGAATTCGGAAAACTTTCAAAGTTAGAGATATTAGAAATAGAAGTTGCCTCTCTTGCGGGGAATATTCCAGCGTCTATCTTCAATATTTCTTCATTGGTAGAGATTTACCTCGATAACAATAATTTGACAGGTGCGTTTAAAATTTTCTACACAGTTTTAACATCATTCCTCAATTTTGTGTTGTTAAATAATTATTTTCTTCTATATTATTTAAAATTAGTGAGATCTCAAGCTCCTTTTTTTCCTCCAAAATCTTCTATGTTGTATATTTGCCTCCTAGAAACAGGCTAACATGAACTTGCGAGAGTGCTTCGAGGAAATTCGGTTCTCCTTTTGTCGTCGTGGTGCGAATGTTGTAGCCCACACTCTAGCTCGTAATGCGACTTATGCCTGCATTGGTTCTTCTAATTTTCCGTCTTTTATTTCTGTCGCTGTTTTGTCTGATTTGAGTTAGTTTGGCCGCTCCGGCCTTCCGTCAAAAAAAAAAAAAAAAAAGAACGTGCGAGGGAAAATTCAATTAGACAAACTGAAGTTTCATGAATCATTCAATTATACTCTTAAAGCAACTTGGGGAACCAAAATAATCATTATTTTTTTTAAAGCAACAAAATTTATACTCGCTCTTTAATTTGTTAATTAACTGAATTTACTGCATTTTCATAAACAAATTGATTGTTTATTATACTTACTTTGATTTGGACAATTGTAGGATCATATCGAACTTTCCACACTCTTTTTGTATCTCATTTGCAATTTACTGTTTTGATGCATCAATGCTCCACTGCATTGATTAAATGGCAATTTAAAATGCATTTTATATGTGGATCGTCTAAAAATATTAATTGGTTCAAAGTTGATTTTCAATTAATTAGGTGTAATTTAAAATGTATATCTGTTACGTAGTATGTAGTCAATGTTTTTTACTGAGGTTAGGTTTGCCCAAACATTTTTAAGTAGATGTGGAATGTCTTAATAAATTTTCTTTTTTTTTCTTCTTTTTACCAAAACCTTCATCAATTTTGCTCACTGTCCAATTACCCATTTAATTGTACTTTTAAATGCATAATCCAATTTTACCCATCATTATATTATTATTTTATTTATCTTTTAATTTTAAGTTCATATAAATGGTAGTATTTCTTTTCTCTTCAACATTAAAATTATTTTTTCTTTTCTTTTTCCATTTTGCTCCTTTTCTTCGTACCTTGAAGGTGATCTCTGCAGATTTAATTTTTCAACAATCACCATCACCACAATTAATGAAATGAGAAGAACTAACCATACAAATGCTGCAATTTATCTAGATTCGATGTGTGCTAGCTTGTGCATTTTCTATCTTTTTTCTGCGCGTCTGCTTTGTTTTTATCTTTATTTTTTCTCCTCATGGCTTATGATCAGCAAGGAAAAGGACATAAAACTCATTTTATGTTTTATCCATAAATAAGATTTCCTAAAGATTATGGGGAATAATTAAAATGACTGACTTTATTCTCGCCAACATCAATAGACTTGTGATTTGTTTATGAAAAAATATAGTTAAATTTTCCGGTACTCTCCAATCATTATAAAATGAAAATGTTTAGTCGGCCAATTCTTGTTGATCGGAATAATGCCAAATAGATTTTAGTAATTTTGTCAATATAATTGAGACTCTTACATCTTATTATATGCTATAAACCCAAATACAGGTTTGCCGGAGCATTTTGGAAACCTCCCTTCTTTGCAAATATTAAGCATTGCTGATAACAATTTAAAAGGTATATCATAATTTATTTCTGAACCTTGGTGTTTTCTTAAATTCTTGTTTACAGCAATCTTATCGCTAGAATTTTTATTATTAATTTTCTTTGTATTTTTTTTCCCTCCTTTTAGTTTCTCATTGTTTTCTATTTTTTGCTACCACCTACAAATTATAACTTAATTTGTCCATTATTCTAACCAAAAAAAAAAAAAAAAAAACACTTAATTTGTCCATTATTTTCATTTCGTATATTTTTTTTTCTTGTTCCCTGAATTAATATTAATGTTAGTGATTGAGCAACAATCCAATATCCTACCTTCAACTATATTACTTCCATTGACCAAAGTAACAAAATTACATTCAACGTGTTATTTTGGGAACAAATGTCGCAAGCTTTTATCTATCATCTAATTTCTTTACTCCCAATTTTTTAAGTTGCAAATTTCTTTTCAGTTTTATTCTTTTAATCTCTGTTCCTTACTCTCATCGACTTCATCTAGTCTATTGAAATAAATTTGAACTAATTTTCAATATTATAGTTTATAAAATTTAAAATTACAATTTTGGTAAAATATAATTAGGGTTGTGAGAAAATGACAATCTTAAAGTATTCATTTTTGTTATTTATTTATTTGTATAGACGTTGTATCCATTTTATAGCATCTCACCTAAATGGATGTCCCAAGACGCACTGATCGGTAAGTTCTCAACTCAAATCAACGGGGAAATTCCTTCAAATGTATATAAGATGCACTGGTCTTAGACTGTTGTAGTTATCAGGCATTTACATGTAACTGTTATATATACTGATTAATAATTATTTGTTCACGTCATCGATGGGAATAAAGCCAAATACATTAATTTCTTCGAAATGGAAAACCTTTTTAAGTTGGCAGCATTAGGCTTCATCAAAAACTCTCTTAAAAATATTGTGTTTTTTTTTTTTTTTTTTTCCCCGTATCTGATCTTGTAATTATGCTAACAAAATAATATTATGTATCAGTTCATCTCATGGCATATATACTAACAAATTTTACAGGTGGTATACCAAAGCAACTTGGAAACCTCACTTCTTTAACAAAACTAGACCTTTCTAATAACAACTTAACAGGTACAGTTTAACTATTTCAATATTTTATTTGGTCTTTTATTCTTTACTTTACCTTCCCTATTTCTTTTTAGTTGATTCTTCATTATTCATTTATGACCCGCGATACGATAGTGCTGTTGATGCGCTTCAACCACTTGTTGAAAATTGCATGTTCAGTTAAAAATGAAACTCTTAAGTCCTAACTGAACTGAATTTATTAAAAAAGAAAGGGAAAAGAAGTCCTAACTGAATATGTTGATTTTACAAAACAAATTTCAATACTATCAAAATAAGGAAATTTTAAAAAGTAACTATATAAACAAAAGAAATGCATTATTTTCGATCTGCAACTCAACTTATTAGAACTATATATATATATATATATATATATATATATATAAACTATACATTTCAGTGTACTGAAACAAAATAATAGATATTGTTTTTCAATCCTTATCCAAATTGACAAAACAGTAAATCAAACTTTTACCTTAAATTGAAATCAAATAATAAACAAATAAACCACGATATTTTGAAGAAAGTTTCCAATAATTAATTTTGTGGTGAATGATTCAAGTTTCGATGATGCTCATTAAAAATAGTATGTTATTTAACCTAACACGTATAAGTTTTGTGTTCGCCTAAACAATTAATTTTGGTGGCCAGAAAGAAACCTTTAATCTGTTGGTCCTGGACCCCCTTTAAGTTCAATGGACAGATTATATGAATTTTCCTACAACATATTAAAAGTAATTCGTATAAATGTATAATATATTTTAAGCTAATGATATACGCGTATTGGTATGGGGAGGTTACGCAACAATAAAAATCTGTCTTGGAACAATATGGTTTAGTGTTTTATAATTTATACTCAACCTTGTAATTTATTAAATAACCGACAATTTTGTGGAAATCAATGCAGGTGCAATCCCTTACGAGATTGGAAGCTTGAGCAATTTGATGAATTTACTCCTCGAAAATAACAAATTGAAAGGGACCATCCCGACAACCCTTGGGAAATTAAAGCATCTCCAAAGAATTGATCTTGGAAGCAATCAACTGACGGGATCTATTCCTCTTGACATTTGTCGGATGAGTAGTTTGGGTGACATGTATTTTGGTAGTAATATGCTTACAGGTCCAATACCTGATTGCTTGGGTGAACTTAAATCCCTAAGAAATATCGATTTAAACTCAAACAAGCTCAATTCCACAATACCTTCTAGCTTCTGGAATCTTAGAGACTTGATCATTCTAGACTTATCCCTGAACAATTTGAGTGGTCATTTGTCATCTGAAATTGGAAAATTGAGAGTAATCAATCAATTTAATTTGTCCTCTAATCAGATCTCAGGTGATATTCCAACTTCAATTGATGGATGTCAATCATTAGAAGTTTTATCTTTGGCGAATAACAACTTAGAAGCATCTATCCCCCCATCCTTGGGAAATGTGAAAGGCTTGACGCTGTTAGATTTATCTAATAATAACCTTTCTGGAGGGATCCCAAAGTCCTTGGAAGATCTTCGATATCTTCTATATTTTAATGTGTCTATCAATAGATTGGAAGGAGAAATTCCAACTAAGGGGCCTTTTGTCAACTTCACTCCTCAATCATTCATTCAAAATTCTGCTCTTTGTGGTGCGCCAAAATTTCAAGTTCCCCCTTGTGTTGGAAACCGGAAAAGTTCAGGGCCAAAACGTGTTATTCAGTTAATGAAGTACGTATTGATTCCCATCATTTCAGCTATCAGTCTGGCGACAATCATAATTTTGCTTATAAGGAGGAAACAACGAAGAAAAATATCAGTCCCTACTATTGTTCCATCACTAGATCGTATTTCTTGGAGAAGAATTTCATTCATAGAGCTTGAACGGGGAACGAGTTCCTTTAGTGAAACTAATCTACTTGGAAAAGGAACTTTTGGGTCAGTTTTCAAGGGAACACTTTCTGATGGATTAAGTGTTGCAGTAAAAGTCTTCAACTTGCAATTGGAAGGAGTTGCTAAGAGTTTTGACATCGAAAGTGAAATATTGAGTAGCATCCGGCATAGAAACTTAGTTGGGATAATTGGATGTTGCAGTAACATGGAATTCAAGGCATTGATTCTTGCATACGTGCCAAATGGGAGCCTTGAGAAATGGTTACATTCAGAGAACCGTTGTTTGGATTTGCTACAAAAGCTTGAAATAGCCATCGATGTGGCATCCGCGTTGGAATATCTTCATCACGGTCATATTTTTCCAGTTGTCCATTGTGATATAAAGCCAAGCAACATATTGCTTGATGAAGATATGACCGCTCGTCTTTCTGACTTTGGCATTAGCAAGCTCTTTGATGAAGGGCAGACTGTGATTCAAACTAAAACATTAGCTACAATAGGTTATGCAGCACCAGGTAATTAATATTTAATGACTTCAAATTACTTTCTTTGCATTCTTTTTTTTTCCTTTTAACTTATTTGCATTGGGATAATTACACTCACATACCTTGAGATTTCTCAAATCTTAGAATATGCCAGTGTAATAATTCCTAAATATTTTGCAATAAATTCAAGCATCAAATTTTATGAACTGATCCTACTTTAATTAAAATTATTATCAGAGTATGGGTCGGAAGGAAAAGTTTCTACAAAAGGAGATGTTTATAGCTACGGCATATTGTTGTTGGAGATATTTACAAGTAAGAAGCCGACTGATGATATGTTTGGCCAAGATATGAGCTTAAAGGATTGGGTGGGAGAAGCATTGCAAGAAAATGCAGTAGTTGAAGTTGTCGCCCCTGCTCTGCTATCAAGGGAAGATCAGAATTTGTACAAAATGGAGGAATGGGTTTCATCTATTTTTAGGTTGGCAATGCAATGCTTAGCCACTTCACCGGATGAAAGAATTAACATGATACAAACAGTGACTGCTCTGCAAAAAATCAAAGCCAGAATTGTAGGAGGCACCACAAGAAATAGACAGACTGCAATATCCATTATTGGAGGTAACATTTATTGATGGGAACTTTCCATAATGCAAAATTCATGAATTTGATTGTATAATACGGAAATTTATATGTATCTAATAACTACGCAATCACATTTTTGTAGGAGTATAAAACACAACATTATCGTGCAGACTTGAAGGAATCAGGAGATCTAAATGTGCTTTGGCATTGTTTCTTTCCTTTATCTTTCTGCATATTTGTTGTGTTCTCAAAAATATTTGTTGCATATGTTTCTATTTGAATTCTAAAAAACATCGAATCCTTCTGAGCGAGGCAAATTGAGCTTTATTGTAATTTGGTCTGTATTAATCATTTTAACAGCATGGGATCTGCAAATTTGCAAGATTTGTGTCCCGTAAGAAGCACTTTTCGGACTTCGGTCTGGTTTTGGCAAAAAAATTGTAAAGCCACTAGAAAAGCCATATGAAATGTGACGACGCATAAAAATTGGATTTTTATTTTTGTAGGTTTTCTTTCAATTTCCTTTTAAGATGATACATAATGTGAAAGAAGTGCCATCAAGTTCGATTTTGCCCTGGAAATTTTAAAGTTGTGTAAAAGATTCATATGATATGTGATTTGACTTAAAAATTGGGATGTTTTCAAATTTTCTAAAGAATCGTCTTAAATAGCCCTGAATAGGTAAATGTTTTCATTTGCGATTCAGAATCCAAGCAGCAAAGACACATGGAGCCAAACAAAGCTTCAGTTCTAAGGCTTTAAGCATAATCATTTGTACCCATATATATATATTTTTTTTTATTTAACTCACACCAAAATGGGATTCGAATCCGGGACCTTGTTCTGAAGAATGAACCAATTAACCACTTGGACCAACCCTCGTTGGCTCATTTGTACCCATACTTGATATAACTTTGTTCAACAATGGCAAGCAACCATAATCTGATCCAACTGCCCGGCAATGCGAAGCAAATTGCTCCTCAGGTGCTTCTGTGCCTTTCGAGATGATCCAGCTCCGTCATTGCTTTCTTGGTCACTGTCACTTTCTCCCTGTAAGGGAAAGATACGAAGCAAGTTACTGGTTTACCGAATTTAATTTTAGAAGACAGTAGACATAAACCTAACGTTACTTGAAAGGTAGACCGTAGATGGTTCTAGCCCGAGTGCAATTGATAAGTTTAAGCCAGAATGCGGAGAAAAACAGGTACACCAAGCACATACACACTAGCCATCTATTACAGCCTGCAGGATTCAATCTTAAAATAATAATAATATTCCTCTGTTAATTTTCTTTTTGTAGATTCCTCTGTTTGTAATCTCTGTTACATAAAACAGGTAATTCGGGCCATATCAGGATGCGGAAGAGAATCCGTGGGGCTGGAGGAGGAAAATCGGGCGCTGATGGAGACAAGAATCGAGGCCCTCTCTCTAAAATTCGACGAAAATGTATGCGTAGCTCAAGCTCAAGCTCAAGACATTTTTGTTTAGCAGGGTCACATCTCAGTTCAATTATCTCATGCATTCTTGCTCGCTTTTGTCTTATTTAGTTACCTTCAGAGAATCAGAGCTATGTTTTTGATGATGAAAATTTTATCTCTAACTCTGCAAACTTGGGAGATTCATCGGATTGCATGACCTCCGACCGATTTCATGCATCAGAACATCTAAATTTTACCAAATCCTCAATTGACTCGAAACTGAAATCTAAATACAAAATATGTAAGAATAATAAAATATGAACCATATGGTTCATTCATGAATCCGAATACTCAATGCGTAATCCATATGCATACACGGACACAAGCCAACAGAGACTTTCTTAGAATTCACCATGTGACGGGCACCGACCAAGGTGTTCTGCACATAACAGAAAAATGATATCTTTAAAAATATCTGTTTGTTATTGCATACAACCCTTCACTCTTACACACACTGCAGGCAGATGAATGCACCAACGAGAAACACATATCATTTCCAAGATGGCTTTTGTTCTCTTGTTGCCATTAGTCAGAGTTTGGAGGCAAACATAATAGCATCACAGTATTATTAAAAAGAAAAGCAGTCACTTCTCTCCACCTGCTAACTGGATCTCATGCTTCTTGTCCCTTGCCCCAATTCATGCGCTGAAAAGGACTATAGGCAAGCTTACTGTCTCTAAGAGGCTTTATCAGATAAGATTACATAATAAAAAGGACTACAAGAAGTCAAGAATACATATTTATCGTACAGTTTAAAAGAAGGCCACAAGCCACTACAAGAGGATTTTGTATTCCAACTAACCTATTGAACAGTTGAAGGTCCTTCACAGAGATGCTTGATTAGAATAATTACACTGGCATACCCTGAGATTCAACCTAATTACACAAACAAAAACTTCTTTTGATGTTTGAGAAATTACAAGAACTTCCGCTAGCATTCTCCACGATTTGGCATGCTGTTATATAGTCATGAACTAAAAGTCAAATATTGTGTCCAAGCCAAAATAGGAAATTCATAAAAAAATTATAAATGAAATCAATATTTACCAATGTTTCATCGATTCATATGTGATGTAAATTGTGAAAGGGGAAGTTTTTGTAATTCTCCAAACCTCAGGGGAAGTTTGTGTAATTAGGCCAAATCTCAGATATGCCTGTTAGTTACCCCTGTAAAATAGAGAGCATGAACTCATAATACATCAATTTGTAGTTGTGACGAAAATTAGAAATCAAACCAAAATGAGCTCCAAAAACCAAAGAGATTAACAACGAAATTCAAAAAAATTCAGTAGAAGCAACTGATGGGTAGATATCAAATTTAAATATTTATAAGATAAACTGCCATGTTTTGACAAAGAGTTATGATACCATCCACTTAGATAATTGGGGTCTATAAAATATGACTGCTGGTTTGCAATCCGGTTTAATATTCTTCATCAGCTCATCTGATGCATATGGTTTAAACAAATTGAATTTCCACAAGTACACATACTCAGCAGAGGCAATTGCAAGAGATGAAATGTAGTTCAGAACTAGAAAATAAGAATTCAGGCAGACACAAGCATGTCACAGAGCCATCAGTGTATGTAGTTAGAGAATCTAAAGAAAAGGCAAACGACGAAATTTTACATGTGAATTTCGTCACGCACAAGCATTCAGACATAAGGATTTTCAGACATCAGATAGGTTTCAGGTGGAATTTCTCACTTAATTGTTAAAACAATTCTATTTTCTGTTGACATCTGAAGTTCTGAATACCAGACGTATTCCCAGAAACCAGTTTAAAGAAAATATTGAAGTTGAGTAAGGCAAGAAATTCCGTAAACATAATGAAAAATAATAAAAAGATTAAAGATCACACCTTTATGGTTTCAAGACATGTGATAGAGCAATGCATGAAAATTGCTACCTACTGATATTCCCCACCAACAATCTTCTATAAGTCACCATTCTATTCTTTCCTTTTTCTGATAACATAAGTCTTGAATGAGCTGAAATTAGCCGTAATCTGTTCTCGGGGAATCATAAGAAAGGAAAGAGATCGGTATAATAAGCTTACATGTAAACCTTCGACTGCACAATTCATAAAACCGGAAGCAATTGATCACATATTAATTTTCCAAAAACTCACATCTAATGGCGATACATTCGATATAGGATAAACTGTCACTAAGATCTCATACACCTTTTGTCTTGAGTTTTGAACATTCTGAGTAAGGTCCACCCTTTCAAAAATATTAAGAACCCACCCAACTTCTTATCATGGTTTTGCTTTTCCATTACTCTCTTCCTATAAAATGATATGCAAGAAATCATAAGACACAAATTTCTTAAACTCTTTTTAGCTCCCAACTCACATTTTGGTAGCAAGGGGGTCACGAGTCACGACCAGTCGATCACCCCAGACTTCCACTATAGTCTATAGGTACCATATATATATAGGAGTAATTTTGATAAAAGGGGTCAATCAGCACCTTCCCTATATGTGGGTTCCCCACCGATTAACACTACAGTCATTCAACACACATAAAAAACTCTCGAACTCGATTCTAATAAAGAAATCTATTAGCTTAAGGAATAATAACAAGAGAACAGAAGTAAGATGTTCCTAAGCTACAAAAATCTGATATATATTATACTCTAGAACAATAATTCAACTAAAATCATCCGGAAAAAGATACATTAGTATCATCAAATATGAAGTGAAATATATTATCTACAAGCAAGAAAGTGATTACAAGGAATCAGGGGTAGGAATAGAAGCAGCAGAAGCAGCGGCAACAGCGCCTGAAGCAGCTGCAGTGAAAGTACCGAACTGGGCTTCGACGATTTCCATGGTTCGATGGAGCTGACGCAAAATTGGGGGTAGATTGTGGAATTTCCATTGGAGCGCTCTTGGGAAGGAAAGTATGTGGAGAGAAGATCATTCTTTTCAGTCGCAGCAGGTAACTCAATGCGCTTTTAACTTGAAACTTATGCTCAAAAAGACAGGATGCGATTTCACACTGCATTTCTTTTTCCCCCTTTCTTTTGAAGCACTATTTAATATTTACATATTCTACAAGAGACACTAATTATTAAAGAAAAAAGAAAAATAACATGTACACCTATTTAAGTTTATGAAATTACCAACAAACTTCATTTTCTTTAAAACATTACAAATACCAACAACATAGTTTATAATATTTCATTTTAGTGCATCTCTGTTAGGGTTCCGTTGGGTACTTAATAATATATTAGTAAAAAATCGATTTTGTACCTACTTATTTTAAATTAAGTTAAATTAAAAAAATACAATTTTCGAATTCCTTATTTACCACTTTATGAATAGCATGTGAATGAAAAAAATTAAATGTTACTCAGAAAACAAAGGTCTATGATGTACTAATACAGATACGGTGACACCGATACAAGATGACACGAACAAAACGATACGAATTTTTTAAAAAGTTTAGGACACGATGCGACCACATCATATATAAATAAATATATTTTATATTTATTAATTTATTTAAAATAAGATATTTATAAGAGTATTTTGATATTACAAATTTAAATAGAATACATCTCTATCTAATCCAACCTTCAAAGTCATTACAAATAAAATTAATGCATTTTGTACATCATGATATTATGAGAAAAACGTATAATAAAAATGAAAATAAATTTAAATTAATGGGCTAATTCTAATCACCCCATTCTTTGGGGATTGTGCGTTTTACCCCCTTTTCTTCAAATTGGTGCATTTAACCCCCCACCTTTGCAAAAATTAACACTTTACCCCTCTGACATTATTCTGGCGGAATATTCCGTTCAAAATTAATTTTGACCGTCGATTTCACCTCCGTCACGGCAACCCAAGAGTCAAGACCACTACCATCATATTCATCTCTCCATGACGAACAAAACTCATACCCCATTCGACTCTATTAGCCTTTAGAAGCGTCAGAATTCACCTGCATAGCTTCGCCGGTCATGCACCAACTTTGACCGGCAATTCCTCCTTTGTTGATTGTCGAATTTTGATTTTGAGACAATCATTGTGTTCCTTACATCAAGAATTTCGATTTGATGTATAATATCAACACATTTGACATCTATCTATATGGATTTGCCATTAGAAATCACGCTAAAAAAATTTCATAAAGTATGGCGGAATATTCCTGAAATATTCTGCCGAAAAGGGTTAAGTGAACATATTTCAAAGATGAGGGGGTTAAATGCACCGATTTGAAGGAAAGGTGACAAAGGACACAACCCCCAAAGCATGGGGGTGTCTGTATTTAACCCAAAATTAATATAATATATCTTTTAGTAAATTTATATGACCATTCTTTTTCTTAAAATATGGGAATTTTTTTTATTTTTATTATTATTATTATTATTTTTTGCCACCTGAACTATTCCGTTTTTTAGACTTTACCACCTAAACTTTATTTTGTCGTCGATCACCACCTCAACTTTCAATATTTTATAAGTTCCCACCTGAGTTGGATTTTCCGGTTAAAATACTCTGGCGAAAATTAAATGTGCACCACAATTGAATTTAGTAAGGAAATAATTGTCTTTTAATTATTAATTATTTATGGCCAATAATTAAATTTAATCAGCCCATAATTTTGTGACCTAAAACACGAGTCTTCTCTTAAATATTCTGTGACTGGTGCAGAGCCCCAATTCCAAAGATTTCTTCGCCCAAAATTTGTCGTAATTTAGGGTTCTTAAATTTTTCCCAATTTACTTTTGTTCTTCCTCTAATCCGTCAAGCATCGTGTGGAAATTTAGAAACGATGACAACTCCAATATACCTTTTGGAAGAAATGTAGCACCCACAACGATAGGCACCACATCCCCCGCACTATAAGTCTAGTCCTCACATGAAATTGATGATCCAGCATGAACCGGACTCATAGCGAACAAGTGACAAAATAAAAACTTTCCTAGCTAGGCGGAATCTAACCCTGTACCAAATAACCAAAAACAATACGAGTGCAATGCGGAAGCAATCATGCCAACAATAAAATTCTATTAGTGGCTTCAAGCCCAAACAATTCATAAATATAATTAAATCCAACATGCACCTAACAACGGGTTCAGCTAAGCATGCAACCTGTCCCGAATCAATAATCAATAATTCAATAATTCATAAATTATACGTTGGCACATAGGCCTATAAAATACATGATACAGATAAACATAATAAATGTAGAATGTGACTTGAGTGTACAAGTGAGACTCGAGACAATCCCTAAGACTTGACTTCCGCCTAGCAAAACCTGCAAGAACTGAGAAAAGTGGGAAACAGGGGTCAGTCTCTAGAAGACTAAGTGAGTAGGAGCTGTACGTATATAAAAACAAGAACATGCAAGTCATAAATCCTGAGCAAGGTTTTATTAAAGTTGGTTCCCACGAAGGGCATGAAATCGTTTACCAATGCTCGGTCTTTACGACTAATCCATATTAAAATTCATTAGATTCGTAATTCATGAATAATCATAATGGCTCGGCGAGTGAGCGTGCATAATTCTCCAACCAAACTCCAACCGTGTACAATGAATATGACACAATACTTTGAATACGTGATCATGCAATTTTTAATTATACATGCGAGACATAAAATATGAGACTTAAGCGTTTGGGCAATCCGTGTCCCGGCCTTCCCGCGCGGTGTATAACAATAATAATTTGAACATAATCATAATCATGAAAATAAGTTCCAACCTTCTCCCTCCATAATGGTCGGGCCTGCAGACCCGGACCATTTAATAATAACAATATCGAGACGGGGGCTCATGACTCCTACCCGCTCCTTCGATGGGTTAACCATCGGCTCAAGAATAACTCACCTTCCACACTACACGATCGCGTGAGAGATTCTCAATGAGTACTTTGTGCAATGGCTTAGCTATACGTCGGCCCGATGCCGAACCAGTCTCCATTCACACATTTCCTCGGGGCCCAATACATGTGCATGATCAATGTGCATAATCTCGCCAAAACATTTCCAGTCATGAGAATCATAATACGTTTCATTTGATAAATCTTGAGAAAAGGTTTACTCGATAAAGATTTACTTGATGACTTTACTTTGAAATCAATATATATATACTTTAGGTTTTTGGCCAAAACTTATCACATAAAGGTTGTAGGGTTTATTACTTATCTAGAACAAAAACAACCTCACCTGGAAGACCACAAGATAAGGAACATGTGTAATATGGGTGCTTATTCGATCTGGAAGTCTCCACCCTGGAGATGAACTGTACAAGAAAAGGTAACAATGTGTACTCGTGAGAGGAGACTCAATATGATACCAAATAGGACGCACGACAATGCTCATAAAGTGGTATATCGTGTTATAACATGTGTGACATTTAATTAGCATATAAGAGATGCAATTAAACTCAAAGAGGTCATGTATTCATGCCATTTAATCAAATGAATTCATTTCATGTAAGGCACGGAGTTAACAATCAAGTTTAAACAATTAAAGATCAAAGAGTGTCAAATAATAATATAATTATCAATTAAGCAAGCATGTAATTTATACACGTCATATACGGGAGCCAAGGAAGTGAAAGGAATGCAATATGAGGGGTTTTGGTGAAGCTTGGCAAAAACGGACAATTTTTGGAAACGTACAAGTTGTAGAAAAATAGGAATATCTTGAGTTATAGAACTTGGAATGGAGTTTTGTTTGTTGGATAAGAAATTAGACACGTAGACCTTTCTGAACATATATGGCTCGTATTCTAATTCAAAACGAGGAGGAAATGGCGTAAGCCCGAAGTTGAGTGAATGCAGATTTCTGGTAAAGTGGCGACACCAAAAAGAATTAATTATATCTCACAAATTATAAAAGATATTGAGGTAATTCCAATTGGATGTTGTTCTAGACTTCAAGATGTTTCCGTGGGTTTAAAAATCAGGACAACAGAGCTCGTATGAGGGAGAAACGCCCATTTGAAAAATGGTCTGAAAACTCAAACGGGAGTTTGGGAGCTCTCGGGTCAAAATTCTGGGAAGTGAAACGGGCGTTTGGTGAATGAACTAAATGGCCAAATGGCCATTTGGGAAGCCGCTGGACGAGAAAAATAGGGGAAAAACAGGGTGGTTCGTGGAAATAGCTCCCAAACACAACCCCACAACAAACCAAGCAAATAAACACTTCAAAACTAACATATAACATGCATATAACTCACATATGTCATTTAGGCAACACATAGTCCAAAGAAACATGCTTTGATTTAATCAAATGTGCTAAGGAAACCCTTAAAATGAAGATGATCATCTAAGCTTCAAGTTCCATGTAAAGCTTGATATATATATATACATCAATCAACTCATATACTTAACAAATAATGCATCTTGGTTCATGGGTTCAATATATGTCATAGAACCCTAGTATCACCTCATGAATTCATCAACATATATACATATACAACCTTACTTTGGATGGAAGAAAAGAAGGGGATGAAGAAGAAGAGGTCTTGGCTTGATTTCTTGGATAAAATGGGAGAAACTTTTGGTCTCTTGCTTCCTTGATCAACCGAAATGAAAGGGGAAAGAAAGGAGATGGAGATGTCTTGCTTTGTGTATGAAAATGAGGAAGAAATGCATGTATTTGTGTATATATGTTATATCGTAAACAAGGGAGAGAGAAATGAGGGAAATTGTACAAAAGTCCTCCTAGAATTTAAGTGTTTGAATTAGGGTGCCAAGAATTGATAGGTTGGCTATTTGATCGAAATTCAAAGTTGAAGAGAGTCCAAGGATTTCACATAATTCAAATAAGTACATGAATGAAATAAGACACTTAGATCATGCTCGGAATTAAGTTAAAAAAGTACTTGCACGTAACAATAATATAAAACGAAGGCAAGTTCATGTATTACAATTAACTTATACAATCAAATAATTTAAGCACATAATAGCACTCAAGTCATGTAATTAAATAATTAAACCACGTAGCACTCGACCTGACCTCACCCGTGACGTCATACCTGGATTGTCGGGAAAACGGGGCATTATAATCTCTCCCCCTTAAGAAGAACCTGTCCTCAGGTCCACTGCTTCGAGTCTTAACTTCTGAGCAAACTTTCCCACGTTCATCCCACGCGGGTTAGCAACCCCCGTCAGGTATTAGTTCGGAATAGGTCTTCAAGCAACAAGGAAATACTTCAATGCATCACGATCAAGGCTTGATGTTGGGATACTAGAACTGTCTTCATAAAGTGTCGCGAACCTTCAAAGGCTTTCCATGAATCTTGTTATCTAGTCACGACCCTCATCTCACCTTAAAGCTTAAGCACTCGAGAATCTAAGCTGCAGCCAGTGGGCAAGCTAACCAGGTAATAAGAAACAAATGAGAGAATCCCCGTCTCTCACGCAACTAACAAGAGAACCCCGTCTCTTGTACAAACAACGAGACAACCCCATCTATCGAACAACTAATGAGAGAACCCCGTCTCTCGAACAACTAACAAGAGAGACATTAAGCACCACACAAAAGGGCTCAACACCCCTCGACCCAAAGCAAGCACCCAAAACGTAAAATACAGTTACCTCACATAGTAAGCACACAGAAGCAGTTAATACAAATAATAATTAGGATAGATAGCATCCCAAAATTGCTCAAATTACAGTTATATGTATGTATATGCCATGAATGTTTGATGTACCGTTCACCGAAGAATTAAAATTGATGATGATGATCTCGTTGTTTGTGTGAATGCTTTATCCTGTGATTAAGTTGTTTCTCGGCTTCTTTCTTATACCCTTGGCACGTGACTGGTCCTCAATTAATTCCATCTTCCGAATGACTCGATTCTTAATCACTTTTCTCAAGTTTTTGGAGGGTGCTATCGACTATAATCCAATCAACCCACTTTTCCTAATGAGTTATAATTGATGAAATCAGATGCTCGAGTTAACCCGTCATTAGCTCGAATTATGGTTTCCAATCCTAGAGTTATCTCCGGATCTCCTTACTTTATTTTCTCCTCGTTCTTCCTTATCCCATCATCTTTGGCATTCAATAACTATTATTCCAATTCAATCCTTTTAAGTCTTGGAAGATTGAGTTCTTACGTCTTTTATTGCAAGGGGTCGGCGTAAGCAACCATCTTTCATATCTTTCCCACTCGTAGACAAATTCTTAAACATCCTCGAGCTTGAGTCTTCACTACTTAAGATATCAATCCTTTCCCATGTGCCCCCAAAGCTCTTATCATCTCAACTTTCGATTTCATCATTTTCTAAGATTTTCCAACTTACTCTGTATTGTTTTCGTAAAGTCCTATTGCTTGCTAAACCTTGCACATTCATTGTTTCCACTTGAAGTAACTTCTTTGGCATGACCTAGAATTTAAATTTATTCCCAGGTCATGCTTTCCCCTTTAAGAATTTGGTCCACCTTTGTTTGTTATCTTGATTCACCACTTCTTTATCCAAACTCTTCGACTTCTTCAAGAATCATCTTGCTGGAATGAATGGTCCTGGATATGTGATGTTTTCGGTGTTCTTGTCCCCATTCCCTTGAGCTGATTAGTTAGGATAGCGATTACTTCCCTTTCAACCTAACTTCGATTCAATTCCCAACTTTTCAAAGTCTTCCATTATATCCTCGTCTACTTGGCAACCAAAACTCATCCATCGACCCAAACTCAACTTGTTTAATATAGCATACGGAGTATGAGTTGAAGAAGACTTCCTATCAAGCAAACATCAAGCTATGTATGCCGGGTAAGAATGCTCGATGCATGTAGCACATTATAAACAATTAAGTATGCATCACATTCAAGCAATTATATCAATTAAACACAATGTAAGGAAATTAAATAATTTAACGTAGTGAATGATGCACGTGCGATGAATGCAAGTACCTTTCACTGTAAAGATAAGCTTTAGTCTGACATCTTGTCCTTTGCTCTTGAATTTGTTGATCCTTGTTTGTTTAACTACGGTCTTCTAGATTTCCTTAACTTTATTATATAAGGTAGTGTATTCCCACGGTCTGAGTTGTTATTTGAACCCAAATTCTATATCCACGGGACCGATCTCTTGATTCTTTTCCAATTCTGATTCCAATTTGTTAAAGTCTTCTCTAGGGTCATTATCTTAATTGGAGTTATCTTGTTCTATACTTTGTGAGTTCATATGGAGAAATGAGCTCTCATCTTCCACGATTAAGTAATCTGATTTCTTCCACTCCGATCCAAATACCGAACTTAAATGTCAACTCTGGTGTCTTGACTTCCCATGGCCTCCCAAATCTTTAAAGTTCTCTTGATTTGTCTCTTGTAATTCAAGTTGGTTGGATGACTCGTGTTCCAATTGTTTACACTTGAGCACAAAATTTTCTTCCAAAAGCTCTTTGCCTTTCTTTGTCATTTCTCTTTGTTGCTCCATATCTTCCAACTCGACCTCACAACTCGACAATTCAGCTTAGATCTGAAAAATAACTTCAATCCGACCGAAAGTAGATCTTTTAGCATTGGTATCTCTCATGGACTTAAAATCCCTATGTTGATTGGTTCTCTTTGATTTCTTCCCGATTCAATGACCATCTTATTCGAAACCCAAAACATCCTAATCCAATTTCTTCCATTCTGATTCAAATGCTGAATTTGAAGGTCGATTTGGTTATCTTGGCTTCTCATGGTTTTCCTTAACTATCCCATCGTTCCGTTCCACTACTTGTTGTCTTCAAGAATTCAAAATGGTTTAGCCTCCAAATTCTTTTCAACTAACATGAACCTTATCTCTCAATCCGAAGTATCCCAATTCATGTCTTTCTTCCTTATCTCTTTGTTAGGAATATTGCCCTAGAAAGTCGATTGTATGTCCGGTTTGTACTTTTCCTTATTGTAATCACAGACGATATTTGAATAAAATAACGAATTAAGGTAATACTTCTTTATATGCTCTTGTTTGGTATGCGTTTACTTTAGCTGTGCATGTATGAGAATTCCCCTAATCCTGATGACTTTAGGACTCTACCATTTAGGTGAAATGGTTCATGAAACGAGCCCTATATCACATAAGTCATGATTAGTAAAATACTCCAAGTCGATGAGTCCTACAGACAGTGGGAGTGTCAACCTGACTCCTCTAAAGGCTTGCTTGTGGGATCACGCCCTTAAGAAGGACCACCTTGTTTCATGGAGGTGCAAAGTGTATAGTTGATACGTGCGTGATACATGAGGGTGCTTACTTCAATAAGTAAGTTCACTGAGGTGCCCCGTGTGAGAAGATTCCTAAATGGGAAAGGAAGTTTCTATTTCAGGAAATGGAAACTTCCAAATTAGGAAATATCTCACGAATCATTGATGTGATTAATTGATCCTTAGACTTAAGGTTCCATGTCACTTTATGAGTTAACTCTGTAGTCTTAGGTATAAGCTTTAAAGGGTGTCGCCTTAGACGACTGATTCAAGGCTTATGCTGGGGCTGCACAAGTGACTCATGAAAGTGAATGAGTGATAACTCATTAATTTGTTATCTTTATGATTGAATTATACCCCTAATTGTGCTTGAATAGATATTATCTTGAAAGAATTTGATGCTTTGTTGTTTATATTGTAGATTTGGGACTCGAAAGCGAGATGGGAGCAAATTAAGTCATTTTGAGAAGAAAAGTTGTGCATACGAGAAACAGCTGGAATAATTGGAAATTAAGCATATACTTGCTGCTGCATAATGGTCAAGTATTTGGAGTAAATTGGAGGTTTGAGGGCTTTTCCTTGCATGCATGCATGTGACTTCAATTTGGTGGACCCTTTCTTAATTTGGTTAAATTATTTTAAGTGAATTGATATGGGATGCCGTGATCTTTGGATTTGTATAGAGAATGGAATTAAAATTGCTAGTGGGCCGCGTGTGTGGCATAAATTAATGGAAACTAATTTGCTATGATGGGTCATGGACTTAATTATTGATAGTGGGCTTTGAGTTGTGGCTGAATATTTAGAATAAATTAGATGCCTTGTGGTGGCCTGCACGTTGGAGTTTTAGTGGGTTGGCACATATCTTGGAATTAATTTAAGAAGCCCAGCCGAGTGGAATTATTTGTAGATGGCCCAGTTGTGTGTTTAATTCTTGGGGAGCAAGAGATGAAGTCCGATTTGCATTAGGACTTTGGGACTTTGGCTTATTTATAAACTCTTTGGAGACAAGAAGAAGGACACGTAATTTTTTTAGAGCAGCAGTTCGAGTTTTAGGCGAAGCAACATCGAGGAACAGGACTTCATCACGAGTTCTTCGTTTTAGTTCTTCCCTTTCGTTTTTAGTTTTATTCTTGTTAAAGAATTCCTCAGTTGTTGTTTTTATGGATTTTAGTAGCTAAACTCTTAATTATCTAGCTAGGGATTAAGATTCGATTTCGGATATTGTGAGACCTAAACATTTTATTTAATTCATGTTTATTTGGGCATTTATCTTATCTCCGTATTTCGCGTTTATTGCGATTGATTTATTTAGTGGTAGGGCCCGACCATCTAGACAGATTTAATTGCATATCGCCAATCATGATGCTTGAAGTGTAGTAAAGTTGATTGATAATTTGTGGTAAATTAGTGACAGGGTCTTAGAGATAACATTCCTCGTTCACTAAGGGATTTGATAATCTAATTTAAATCTTGCGTGTGTCACGACTTGGTTAATTAGGGTTGGTGTTTTTATGGTTCTTAATGCTGCGAATTCATTAAATCCTATCGAGTGTCTCTAGGGGTTGTGAATTTGTTAGGGAAGATAACTGTCGAGTGTCTCTAGGCTATCCGATTAATTAAGTAAAAACGAGGTTGAGTCGAGTGCCTCTATCAACTATAGCCAATCTGTCTGAATAACTTGAATTAATCCTTGAGTCGATGATCAATATAACAATTCGAATCGAATATCCCTGGCTAGGTAATTCTCCCTCTGATTGATTTAATCCTACGTGATTTTGCTTGATAGTTTTAATTAGTTTTTAATTCTTGTTATTTTATTTTAATTGCATATTTAGTTATAATAATCCTAAACCCCCCCCCCCCTTTTTAATTGTTGCTTTTCGTGAATTCCTTGCGATTGTGAGTAATAAGTTAACCAGTCTCTGTGGATCGACCCTGTTTGCACTATACTCTGTGTTTAGTCGTCGAATAGGAGTTTACATTTATTTTTGACGGATTCGACACCTGTCAAATTTTGGCGCCGTTGCCGGGAACTGTGTTTTTAATCGATTTTATTTCTTTTTATGAACAGGAGCATTCGCGGAAATTGAGAAAACTGCTAGGAAAAGGATGGAAGAAACCCGATCATGCAAGAAACAAGCTGAGACATCAGATTTGGTCAAGGAGATAAAATCGGGAACTGAAACGGACAGTTCAAGTGATCAGAAATATAACTTGACCGTTGAGCGTGACCACGCCTTAACTATGGCACTACCACCAACAGCAGTAGAATGTAGGACTATGGAAGATCTGGTGCGCCCAGATACCACAACAGCAGCCCCTCTGTATCACTTTTCCATAGATGGGTGCTAGTTTCGAGCTGAAGACGGGCATAATTCACCTACTTCCCATTTTTCGAGGTCTGGAAAACGAAAACCCTCACCAACATCTAAGTAAGTTCCACACGGTTTGCTGCTCTACCAAGCCTCACGGGGTTACCGAGGACCAAATCAAGCTCCGTGCTTTTCCGTTTTCTTTACAAGATGCAGCGGAGAAATGGTTGTACTCCCTACCATCAACAACCATCACTACTTGGCAGTAGATGCACGATAAATTTTTGGATAGGTTTTTCCCAGCTGAGCGATACTTGGATCTCCTTCAGGAGATAATTACCATTAAGCAAAAGGAACATGAAAGCCTACATGAGTATTGGGAACGATACCGGAACTTGCTTGCAATGTGCCCACATCACAACCTGCCGGAGAATTCAGTTGTCCACAACTTTTATAGGGGCCTGATGCCTGCTGACAAAAGGCAGCTGGATGCTTCGAGTGGAGGTTCCATCATGATCAAAACACCTGCGGAATTGACCGACATGATTAGCCGAATCTCTAGAGTTTCACAAAAATACTATGCTAAGTCCGACATGACGAGACAGGTAAAAGAGGTAAGCTCTTCCCAGTTTGATGAAATCAAGAATATGTTATCTATTTTGGTATCTAACATGAGTGCAGGAACACCACAAGCGGCAACAGTTTGCTAATTATGTGCTAGCCCTTCTCACCCGACCGATGCATGCCCGTCCCTACAAGAGGGCACACTAGAAAACGCGAACGCTGTAGGGTTCCATCCACAAAATAACAACCCTTACTCTAACACGTATAACCCCGGATGGAAAAATCACCCTAGCCTTAGCTATGCCCAGAAATCGAAGCCACCCAATTTCCAGAATTTCGTGCCTAGACCTCCACAATCCTAACAAAACCAACAACTCAATCAAACCCTCAACCCCCAAGACATCCAATTCAACAACTTGGAAAATCAAGTCAAGAATTTGGAAACTCAATTGGGACAGATTGCAACGGTTTTGAGCAGGATTGAGAATCAAGGGAAATTGCCCTCGCAAACGGAGGATCCCAGGAAGAACGTGAGTGCGATTACGCTCAGGAGTGGTAAGGAACTGCCTCCACCGGTTGACAAACCCAAAGCAAGTCAGAATGAGGCAGAATCTGAACAGAAAGTCGACTCGACCGTTAAGCGTGGCCACGTCTTAGGCTCCAGTCGAGACAGAGAGTCAGAAATTGTCAAGCAGCCTAAGCCATTGGTGATCCCACCTCCATTTCCATAGCGCTTGGCTCAGATGAAGAAACAAAAGGAGGAACAAAGCATTCTCGACACATTTCGAAAGGTTGAAGTCAACATTCCTCTGTTGGATGCTATTCAACAAATCCCACGTTACGCGAAGTTTCTTAAAAAGCTCTGCACCGACAAATGGAAACTAAAAGGTAATGAAAGGGTAAGTGTTGGAGAAAATGTCTCCGCGGTTTTACAAGAGAAATTACCACCGAAATGCAGAGACCAAGGTATGTTTTCAATTCCGTGTAAAATAGGTAACCTTGGTATTAAGAAAGCTATGTGCGATTTGGGTGCGTCGATTAATGTTATGTCTCTATCTGTCTATACTGCACTTAATCTTGGTCCTTTGAAAGGTACAGGTATTATAATCCAGCTTGTTGATCGATCCGTAGTGTACTCTGAAGGAATATTGGAGGATGTGCTCGTACAAGTCAACGACTTGGCTTTTCCTGCTGATTTTTTCGTTCTAGACATGGAGGATGATAAATCCTCTAAATCTTCTGATATTTTCCTTGGCCGCCCATTTTTTAGCACTGCTAGAGCTAAAATAGACGTTCATAATGGATTGTTAACTCTTAAATTTGACGGTGACATTGTTAAATTTAATGTCTACGATGCTATGAAACATCTTGATGAATCGTCTAGTGTGTTTTGTATTGATGTAATTGATGATTTGACTGATGAGGTTTTCGAATTGGATAATTTAGAAGCTTTGAGTTATGCACTTTATAATGATTTGCATGCTAAAATTTTGGTTAATTGGTCAAAAACCATGGTTTTGCCTGAGGAATTGTGTGATACTGTGCATGAACTAGAGTGTCTAAAACCGGTGTTTGGGAATATGCTTAAATTGGATTTACCGGTTTCTAACACTAAATTGCTTCCTTCCATCGTGCAGGCACCTGAATTTGAGCTCAAGAAGTTACCGGAGCACTTGAAATACGCTTACCTAGGCGAAGGAGAAACACTACCTGTGATTATCTCCAATTTACTCAACAAACTCGAAGAAGAGAAGCTGATCCGAGTCCTTAGGGAGTTCAAATTGGCCATTGGTTGGACAATTGCTGACATTAAAGGCATAAGTTCATCCACTTGCATGCATAAGATCATTCTTATAAATGATGCTAAGCCCAAACGACAAGCACAACGCCGATTGAATCCCCGATGATGGAAGTTGTCAAAAAGGAGATTCTAAAACTCCTTGATGCAGGTGTGATTTTCCCGATTTCTGACAGAGAGTGGGTAAGCCCCGTACAGGTAGTGCCCAAGAAAACGGGCATTACAGTTGTAGAAAACGATGACGGCGATATGGTACCCACTCGAGTTCCAAACGGGTGGAGAATTTGTATGGATTACCGTGGTTTAAATGCTTTAACGAGAAAAGATCATTTTCCCCTCCCCTTTATAGATCAAATGCTTGAACGTTGAGCTGGAAAATCTCATTATTGTTGTCTTGATGGTTATTCAGGTTTTTATCAGATCCCGGTGGCTCCGGAAGATCAAAGAAAGACAACCTTCAAATGCTAATTTGGGACATTTGCCTTTAGAAGGATATCGTTTGGACTATGCAATGCACCGGCAACTTTTCAGAGATGTATGGTAAGCATTTTCTCTGATTATGTTGAACACATTATTGAGGTATTTATGGATGATTTCACCGTTTATGGTGATTCTTTTGATGAATGTCTCAAAAATCTTGCTAAAGTCCTAAAACGATGTGCTGAACATAATTTGGTCCTGAATTTTGAAAAATGTCACTTTATGGTTGATAAAGGGATAATACTTGGTCATGTGGTTTCGAGTAAAGTAATTGAAGTAGATAAATCTAAGATTGATATTGTAAAATCTCTGCCTTACCCCGTCGGAGTATGGGAGATTCGTTCTTTCCTTGGTCATGCAGGTTTTTACAGGCCTTTCATCCAAGATTTCTCCAAGATTACTCGACCCCTATACCGGCTTCTACAAAAAGATGTGGAGTTTGAATTTGATGATGAATGCAAGAAGGCCTTTGATTTGCTAAAGGAGAAATTGATTTCAACTCCCATAATGCAACCACCAAATTGGAATTACCCTTTTAAAATCATGTGTGATGCAAGTGACTATGCGGTTGGAGCGGTACTTGGGCAAAGGATTGGCAAGAACTCTCATGTCATCGACTACGCTTCCAAAATGCTTGACAATGCCCAAATTAATTACACCACGACGGAAAAGGAACTTCTAGCTATTGTTTTTGCTTTAGATAAATTCCATTCGTATTTATTGGGTACTAAAGTCATTGTTTTTTCCGATCATGCAGCCTTGAAGTACCTAGTCACGAAGAAGGATGCGAAGCCTAGGTTGATTCGTTGGATTTTGCTCTTGTAAGAGTTTGACCTCGAAATCCGGGACAAGAAGGGCTGTGAGAACCTTGTGGCTGACCATTTAAGCTGAATTCCAGGAGAAATAACCGATTCCACGCCCATACGCGATGAATTTCCTGACGAACAGTTGTTTTCGGCTCTGAACAGTAAGACGTGGCCACGCTCTACGACCACGCCCTGGTATGCAGACATTGTAAATTACTTAGCATCAGGTTTATTACCCGATAATCTATCGCGCGCTGAAAAAGACAAAATTAAAAGTGATGCTAAGTATTACCTATGGGATGATCCCTATCTTTGGAGAATATGTTCTGATCAGATAATTAGGAGATGTGTGTCTGAAAAGGAGTTTGAGTTCATTTTGAATTTTTGTCACTCTTTTGCATGTGGTGGGCATTCTGGATCAAAACGAACTGCATTGAAAGTACTTGAAAGTGGATTCTTTTGGCCTACTTTGTTTCGAGATGCCTATATCTGTTGCAAAAGTTGTGAAAATTGCCAACGAACAGGGAATATTGGTCCTAAAAATCAAATGCCTTTGAATCCTATACAACCATGTGAAATTTTTGATGTTTGGGGTATTGATTTTATGGGACCGTTTCCCGTTTCTTTTGGCCATCATTATATACTCTTTGCTGTTGATTATGTCTCAAAATGGGTGGAAGCTAAAGCCACCCGTACTAATGATTCTAAAGTGGTTGTGGAGTTTGTCAGGTCTCACATCTTTTCTAGGTTCGGTACACCGAGAGCAATCATAAGTGACCGTGGCACCCACTTTTGTAATCGCCTTTTGGAGTCTTTGTTGAGCAAGTACCATGTCACACATCGAACATCTACAGCCTACCATCCTCAGACTATTGGCCTAGCTGAAGTGTCAATTAGGGAGATTAAATCCATTCTCGAGAAAACGGTCAGCCCGAACAGAAAGGATTGGAGTGTGAGGTTGAACGATGCACTATGGGCCTACAGAACAGCCTACAAAACCCCGTTGGGAATGTCTCCTTATCGAGTGGTTTATGGTAAGGTATGCCACCTACCGGTGGAATTGGAGCATCGAGCTTATTGGGCCATTAAGCAATGCCATTTGAATATGGATGAAGCGGGCGAGAAACGAAAGCTCCAACTTTAGGAGTTGGAAGAGATCCATAATGATGCTTACGAGAATTCGATTATTTACAAGTCCAACATGAAGAATTTTCATGACTCGATGATTTCAAGGAAACAATTTCGAATTGGTCAAAAAGTTCTACTCTACAATTCTCGTTTACGTCTCTTCCCTGGAAAATTGAGATCACGTTGGATGGGTCCATATGTGGTTATGAATTTCAATCAACAAGGAGCAGTTGAGATCAAGGATGTTAAAACCGAAAACATTTTGAAAGTGAACGGGCATCGGCTGAAACCATTTTACGAGAATTTCCAACCTTCCACGGTTGAAGAGACTCGTTTGGAGGATTTTTCTCCATGTGCTTAACTTTTAAATCAGTCTCGTCGAGTCCGAGACGATAAACAAGGGCGCTGTTTGGGAGGCAACCCAAATATGGCGATTCAGGCACCATTTTCTTTTCCCGTTTCACATTTTCGTGCTTTCTTCTATTTTTCCGGTTTTCTTGTTTTCGTGTTGATTTTCTGCTCTTTCCTGTGTTGCAGGTATGCTAATTTATCCAGATTTCGCCCAGAAGTTGCTGCTAATTTGCTGTCAAATTTTGCTGATAATGTGACCCTTGAGCTTGGTCAAGTCTAAGACCCATGCCATACCCCCAGATTTTAATTCAAGAGCCCAGACCCATTTCCTGTTTGTGGATCTTTGCCCCTCTCTCACGAACTGATTCGTGGACTCCCCACCTAACCGACCCGATAACCCGTGCCCAGTTCCACGTTAGAACCACCCTAATTAATCCCCAAATTCAGTTTTTCACCCCAATTCCAAATTCCTTCCAAATCCCTAGCCCCCATTTGAACCCTAGGTTCCACCTCCATTTCCGCCGCTCCACCACCATCTCTCTCGGCCAAACTGATATACCAAAATCCGGCCACTATCCGCCCTAAGCACCACCTTGCACCACCATCTTCCCCAACTTCCATAACCTACCGATTCAGACGCCATGGCCAAAGCTTCACAGAAGCGGAAAGCTCCGCCCAACACGATCGCCGCGCCGCCTGTTAGTGCGGTGGAACCACCGCCTTCTTCCTCAGCGCCACTACAGTCGGCCGTTCTCACAGCAGAGGAGTGGCGAACGAAGATGCGCCATAACAACCTAGCCACCACCTCCTCCTTCCCCCTCACTCAACTTCGGCCGCGAAGTTCCCCTCCGGTGAGAGGAGTCCGCCGCTCTGATCGGATAATGAGCAACCACTTCGAAAAAGCCCCGTGGCGACCACCGGTCTTGATTGATCTAAGCCACATACGACCTAGACGTCCAAGAAGATCTTCGACATCCCGATCTATTCCGGCGGAGACAGTCCCAGGCGAAGCCCATCGCCATTCTACCACCACCTGCACCGGCCGAACAGGTACAACAGCCAGCCCAGGGTCCCTCTTCCACCTCTGGCCCATCTTTCTCATCGGGACCCTCTGATACGACATCCACTCCAGTCTCCGAGACCGGAACTTCTTCCGGTTATCAACCAGCCGACAAATCTTCGCATTCGAGCGAAGAAATCTCCGGGGATGAAACCACTATAGACACTGAAGAGGCTCAACTGGAGCCTTCTCGGCCACAGTAGCCTAACCGACGCAAAACCCGGTCCAGAGTAGGGGTTAGGATGCAGCAGCCTTGCACCAACGTCTTTTCTGAGCCGAAATTCTAGAATGAAAAACACTCAGACAGGTACAATGAGCTTGCTTCGAAAAAAGTTGTGAAATGTAGATTTCCTAATTTTACTGCTCTGCGAGCTTTGGGATTATATGAGTCTGTGAATGAGTATATTGATAGAATAGGCTGGAAGGATTACTTTAAGATGAGACATCCTATGTTTAGAGATTTGATGCGCGAGTTTTATGCTAGTTTTGAGTTACTGTTGCCTGACGATTTTGATTTATCTTCGCCTGAAGTGATTCGGTTTTCATTATGTGGGAAACAGTTTAGTCTTTCGGTGAATGATTTTAATGTGCTGCTTGGATTTGTGGCTGAGGATGAGTTAGACTCTGATGATTATGTGGCCAGTTTGTGTGATTATATTGATGCGCCTGAGTTTGGTGCTACTGCTGTGTATAGAGCTTTTACAAACAAACCAAATGCTAATTATAACCCTAGTGCTTCTAAGGATTGTGATTTGGTTGATCCGTCCCTTAGGTATATACATAGATTACTTTCTTATTCTTTTGCGGGACGTATAAATGGTCTTGGTATTCTGTCACAAACTACTTTGTTCTTCCTGTGGGCTATGTTTGAGGGTAGAAAAGTTAACTTAGGTTTCTGGATTGCTGTTGAAATGAAAGCTGTATGTGCACATTCTAGGAATATGATTTTGGCACATGTTGTGACTCAAATTACTGTGAATGAACGTTTGATTAATTTGAATGAGCCACATTCACCCGCCTCTGTTGACATGTGACCTTTAAATTTGCAATGCATTGATAACATGTGTATGTTGTCAAAAATTGGTGAAAGCTATTCTTTGTGTCGTGCAGGTATCTTACCCAAGGATGTTCCAAAAGTGTTTAAGGGAAAACAAGCACAACACGTTCCAGCCTCTATGAATGAAGCCTCTACGAATGAAGCCTCTACGTCACAGCAGCCCATGGGATCGTGTAACCATGATCAGGACATTGCCTATATCAAGAAGAGCATAGATCTGATCCTCGGGTTTCTCCACATTGCTCCACCCCCTTATTGAGCCGCTCGGCGTGCCCCCGTACATCAGGGAAGTCCTCTCAATTTTCTTTTTCATGCTTTGAGGACATAGCATGTTTTAAGTGTGGGGGGAGTTTAGTGCTTTATTGGAATTATTTACGCATGCTTTAGGCGTGTTTTAAGAGGTTTAGTGGCTGCTTTTGGTTGTATATATGCTGAAATTTTTTTGAAATTTTGGTGTTGATATTATGCATGCTTTAGGACTGATTTAGGCTGAATTTGATGTCTTTTTAGTAAATTTTGAAGGCTATGAATAGTAATTCTTAGGGCTGTTAGGTGGGCTGACATTTAGGAACTAAATTTGACGAATTTTGAAGCTGAATTTTCTGTTTTATAGCTGTGTTGTTGCTGAATATTGTGCTTAAATGTGAGGATGTTGATAACTGTGGAAATATGTTGCCCGTTTTGAACGCTTTCTATTAGGTTTGATTGTTGAATTTTGCTAGAACGAGTTAGGCTTGTTAAATGCATGAAATTTGTGTGGAATTTGATGACTTAGTATAATCTTATACCCTCATTTCTTGCGCACCATTGAATGAATTAATGTACTTTGCTTAGATAGAAAAGTCTTTGATTTTCAATTAAGTCTAAAAGTTGATTAGAATGCATCTTAGCTCCCTTCGAGGCGAAATTTTTAGTTAACGATTGAATTGGGAAGTGACTTAGGCGGTCGTTGTCAGTGGTAAGCCTTTTCTTAATCCTTTCACAAATAAAACCATCCCGTTTGACCCCACTGAGCCTGAATGTTGTGCAAAATTTCTTCTTAGCCACGTTACAAGCCGAAGCACAACATTATTATCCCTGCCCTATTTTGAATCACACCTTGCTTGCTCATTTGGGTTGGAAATTTTAGATGTCTTAGGCTCTTTTGTATTCTCCCTTATGCTTGAATTTTGAGAGAATGATGTACAATGTTGAAAAAAGAAAAAAAAAACATAAGAGATGAAAAGAAAAAGGGAAAAAGAAGTCAAGAAAGAAAAAATGAGTAGAAAAACAAAGAGAGAAGAATAGAAAATTGCAAAGAACAGAAAAGTAAGAGTGTGCTTTGAGTACCAAGAGCTCGATGAGTGAAAATGAGGGAAATTAGTTGTAAGGCAAATAAGGGGAGTCCGGTAGATGAAAAGGGAATTACTACGGGTTTTATTGTAAAATGTGTAAGCTTGGTGTGTTAAGCCACTAAATTGCAAATTTTCCTAACCTTTAACCCAAGCCTTACATTACAAGCTCGAAAGACCTATCGATCTCGAGTCATGAGTTAACTACATTAGTGGAGATTGAAGTGAAGGATGCATTCGAAATTGATAATTGGTACTTAGGCGACAATCATAGACTAATCAATCTAGTCTTTGTACATTCTTTCATTCAATTCACGCTACATTACACGAGGGTATGCTATTTATACTAATTTGTTGAATTTTGTGCAATTGAGTAGTATGTTGATGAGCTAGACTTGTTTAGGCGAGAATTCGATGATTGCCTTTGTGATTGTGTTTGATGGGTGATGTAATTTCTATCAATTTTCATGATTCTTCGAGGACGAGTAATGAGCTAGTGTGGGGGGATTTGATAATCCGTTAATTTGTCATCTTTATGATTGAATTATACCCCTAATTGTGCTTGAATATATATTATCTTGAAAGAATTTGATGCTTTGTTGTTTATATTGTAGATTTGGGACTCGAAAGCGAGATGGGAGCAAATTAAGTCATTTTGAGAAGAAAAGTTGTGCATACGAGAAACAGCTGGAATAATTGGAAATTAAGCATATACTTGCTGCTGCATAATGGTCAAGTATTTGGAGTAAATTGGAGGTTTGAGGGCTTTTCCTTGCATGCATGCACGTGACTTCAATTTGGTGGACTTGTGCTTAATTTGGTTGAATTGTTTTAAGCGGATTCATATGGGCTGCCGTGATCTTTGGATTTGTATGGAGAATGGAATTAAAATTGCTAGTGGGCCGCGTATGTGGCATAAATTAATGGAAACTAATTTGCTAAGATGGGTCATGGATTTAATTATTGATAGTGGGCTTTGAGTTGTGGCTGAATATTTAGAATAAATTGGATGCCTTGTGGTGGGCTGCACGTTGGAGTTTTAGTGGGTTGGCACATGTCTTGGAATTAATTTAAGAAGCTCAGCCGAGTGGAATTATTTGGAGATGGCCCAGTTGTGTGTTTAATTCTTGGGGAGCAAGAGATGAAGTCCGATTTACATTAGGACTTTGGGAGTTTGACTTATTTATACACTCTTTGGAGACAAGAAGAAGGACACGTAATTTTTTTAGAGCAGCAGTTCGAGTTTTGGGCGAAGCAACATCGAGGAACAGGACTTCATCACGAGTTCTTCGTTTTAGTTCTTCCCTTTCGTTTTTAGTTTTATTCCTGTTAAAGAATTCCTCAGTTATTGTTTCTATGGATTTTAGTAGCTAAACTCTTAATTATCTAGCTAGGGATTAAGATTCGATTTTGGATATTGTGAGACCTAAACGTTTTATTTAATTCATGTTTATTTGGGCATTTATCTTATCTCCGTATTTCGCGTTTATTGCGATTGATTTATTTAGTGGTAGGGCCGGACCATCTAGACAGATTTAATTGCATATAGCCAATCATGGTGCTTGAAGTGTAGTAAAGTTGATTGATAATTTGTGGTAAATTAGTGACAGGGTCTTAGGATAACATTCCTCATTCACTAAGGGATTTGATAATCTAATTTAAATCTTGCGTGTGTCACGATTTGGTTAATTAGGGTTGGTGTTTTTATGGTTCTTAATGCTGCGAATTCATTAAATCCTATCGAGTGTCTCTAGGGGTTGTGAGTTTGTTAGGGAAGATAACTGTCGAGTGTCTCTAGGCTATCCGATTAATTAAGTAAAAACGAGGTTGAGTCGAGTGCCTCTATCAACTATAGCCAATCTGTCTGAATAACTTGAATTAATCCTTGAGTCGATGATCAATATAACAATTCGAATCGAATATCCCTAGCTAGGTAATTCTCCCTCTGATTGATTTAATCCTACGTGATTTTGCTTGATAGTTGTAATTAGTTTTTAATTCTTGTTATTTTATTTTAATTGCATATTTAGTTATAATAATCCTAAACCCCCCCCCCCCCCTTTCCAATTGTTGCTTTTCGTGAATTCCTTGCGATTGTGAGAAATAAGTCCACCAGCCTCTGTGGATCGACCCTGTTTGCACTATACTCTGTGTTTAGTCGTCGAATAGGATTTTACATTTATTTTTGACGGATTCGACACCTGTCAATGAGAATCAAGAAAGGACCTGCACTTGCTTTTGCAAGGTGATCTCTTATTGTGTAATTCATTCATATGCCATATGGAGTCCTTGTCCAAGACAGTAGATCAAGACATCAAGAAAAGGGTTTCTTGGATTGAGATCAAATGGATATGAATGCACTTAGCTTTAAGACCAGATTATTAGGGTTCTGATTATTCCCTTACCCTAGATCTTAGTTGAGAGATAGTAAGTAGGAGGATTGTATCTCACATGAATCAATGACTTAAAGGTTCTGTCGAATCGAGACATTACAATTCAGCTAGGGGTTAAACACCTGTTGCTAGACTATGGTCGTTTAATCTGTGAACTGATTAATTAATTAGTCAATTAATTAATTAGTGTCACTGCTGATTGAATTGAGAACCTAGAGGGTCACACACAATAACTTGGTTACATGAGTTAAGGCTTTAAAATGATTAAACGAGTTGATCATGCCGATAGGGTTCCACACGTGTGAATCACACGTGTGGGTCACGTGAGTGACACGTGTCCTTGGGGACACGTGTGTCACACGCGCATATATATGTATATGTGATTAAATAATTAATGTGTTGATTATTTAATAGACTTTGGTTTAATTTTTGAATTAAAAGGAAAGTCTTATTTTGGAGAAAAATAATCTATTTAATTAATTACGAATTAATTAATTAGATAAATAAGTTATTTATTTATTAATAAATAAAGTATAATATTATCCAAAAGGTGTTTGGATAATTTTAGCTCTCTTAAAAGTTAATTTGAATTAGAATTCAAAGTCAAAGTTTGGAATTACTTGATGATCAAGTAATAACAGAGAGAGGGACCAAATCCTTAGTCCAATAGGACTAGGTTCGACCGCCCCTCCCTAGAGCTATATATAGGGGAGCTTGAGCTCCCCTTGGAGATTGATTAAATTCTTTTGGTTCATGTGCTGAACACCATCCTTTCTCCAAGATAAAATAAATCCTAGGTTAAGCTTAAACACTAACTAGAGAACTAGCATCCTTACTAGCTAGATTGTTGTCAAGTTGGTGGACTATCTCTAGAGAGCTTCAAGTTAGAAGTTTTAAAAGATTCGAGCTTTACCAAGGAGAGGGGATCAAGCCACGAGAAGAGCATTCTTGGGTGGCTTGAAACGCTTCAAGAAAGATTATTGAAAAGTAAGTTTCTAATCTCTACGAATTCGGATTCACGATTGCGAGTTTCGATCCTTTTTGTTGGAAAATTTTAAAATTCCGCTGCTTTCTGATTCCTGTTTTCCAACACTCTTTCCTTTCAAAATGCAATCTCCGTACCTCGAACTTAATCTCTCGGTCTTCAATTCCAATTCGAATCACTCCCCTTTAGCCCTCTAGAAACTTAACTCTAGAACCATGAAATTCTCTTCTTCGATCCATTTCAATTCGAACATAGAATCCTGGTGCCTACAAGTCTACTCTTCACTTCTTTCTTGAATTAACCGGGCCTCTTGAACTTGATTAATCAACTCCGTTTGTAGGGTAGAAGCGTTTGTTTGTTTGGGGTCATAACATCACACTGTCGTACCATTACCTCAACCATAACCATCTTCTTGCATGATTTAATTCCCATCTCGGCTTGAACTCTTTAGTTATAATCCCATCATAAGAACCACCAATTACCCGAATTCTTCTTAACCTCCGGAGCCTGCTTCAAATCAGCCATGTCCATAAAGAATACTTGTAGTATACGGTTGTTATTTAGGAATTTGGCCGTGGTTTGATGTCGTGATAGCAACCTAAAAATCACAACTCAACTCAAATATAAATGCATGCGAGTTATTGTATGCATATGTTACATAATTAGCACCAAAAACACGTATGGATGCAAAATGCAACACATAATTCAACAAAATTTAAATTTCAACATATAATTCAACAAATTTTCCAATAATACATGCTCATGATCAATGCGGTGCGCACGTTGACACATTGTTCCTAAGCCGTTCGACCTATACTTGACGCGACACAACGCTAGAGACCCCGGTTTTACAACCGGGCTCTGATACCACCTTAGGATGTAGCACCCACAACGATAGGCACCACGCCCCCCGCACTATAAGTCTAGTCCACACATGAAATTGATGATCCAGCATGAACCAGACTCATAGCGAACGGGTGACAAAATAAAAACTTTCCTAGCTAGACGGAATCTAACCATGTACCAAACAACCAAAAACAGTACGAGTGCAATGCGGAAGCAATCATGCCAACAATAAAATTCCATTAATGGCTACAAGCCCAAACAATTCATAAATATAATTAAATCCAACACGCACCTAACAACGGGTTCAGCTAAACATGCAACCTGTCCCAAATCAATAATCAATAATTCAATAATTCATAAATTATAGGTTGGCACACAGGTCTATAAAACACATAATACAGATAAACATAATAAATGTAGAATGTGACTTGAGTGTACAAGTGAGACTCGAGACAATCCCTAAGACTTGACTTCCGCCTAGCAAAACCTGCAAGAACTGAGAAAAGTGGGAAAGAGGAGTCAGTCTCTAGAAGACTGAGTGAGCAGGAGTTGTACGTATATAAAAACAAGCACATGCAAGCCATAAATCCCGATCAAGGTTTTATTAAAGTTGGTTCCCACGAAGGGCATGAAATCGTTTACCAATGCTCAGTCTTTACGACTAATCAATATTAAAATTCATTAGATTCGTAATTCATGAATAATCATAATGGCTCGACGAGTGAGCGTGCATAATTCTCCAACCAAACTCCGACCGTGTACAATGAACATGACATAATACTTTGAATACGTGACCATGCAATTTTTAATTATACATGCGAGACATAAAACATGACACTTAAGCGTTTGGGCAATCCGTGTCCCGGCCTTCCCGCACGGTGCATAACAATAATAACATGAACATAAACATAATCATGAAAATAAGTTCCAACCTTCTCCCTCCATAATGGTCGGGTCTGCAGACCCGGACCATTTAATAATAACAATATCGAGACGGGGGCTCATGACTCCTACCCGTTCCTTCGATGGGTTAACCATCGGATCAAGAATAACTCACCTTCCACACTACACGGTTGCATGAGAGATTCTCAATGAGTACTTTGTGCAATGGCTTAGCTATACGTCGTCCCGATGCCGAACCGGTCTCCATTCACACATTTCCTCGGGGCCTAATACATGTGCATGATCAATGTGCATAATCTTGCCAAAACATTTCAAGTCATGAGAATTATAATACGTTTCATTTCATAAATCTTGAGAAAAAGGTTTACTCGATAAAGATTTACTCGATGACTTTACTTTGAAATCAATATATATATATACTTTAGGTTTTTGGCCAAAACTTATCACATAAAGGTTGTAGGGTTTATTACTTATCTAGAACGAAAACACCCTCACCTGGAAGACCACGAGATAAGGAACATGCGTAATATGGGTGCTTATTCGATCCGGAAGTCTCCACCCTGGAGATGAACTGTACAAGAAAAGGTAACAATGTGTACTCGTGAGAGGAGACTCAATATGATACCAAATAGGACGCACGACAATGCTCATAAAGTGGTATATCGTGTTATAACATGTGTGACATTTAATTAGCATATAAGAGATGCAATTAAATTCAAAGAGGTCATGTATTCATGCCATTTAATCAAATGAATTCATTTCATGTAAGGCACGGAGTTAACAATCAAGTTTAAACAATTAAAGATCAAAGAGTGTCGAATAATAACATAATTATCAATTAAGCAAGCATATAATTCATACAAGTCACATAAAAGAGCCAAAGAAGTGAAAGGAATGCAATATGAGGGGGTTTTGGTGAAGTTTGGCAAAAACGGACAATTTTCGGAAACGTACAAGTTGTAGAAAAACAGGAATATCTTGAGTTATAGAACTTGGAATGGAGTTTTGTTTGTTAGATAAGAAATTAAACACGTAGAGCTTTCCGAACATATATGGCTCGTATTGTAATTCAAAACGAGGAGGAAATGGCGTAAGCCCGAAGTTGAGTGAATGCAGATTTCCGGTACAGTGGCGACACCAAAAAGAATTGATTATATCTCAAAAATGATAAAAGATATTGAGGTAATTCCAATTGAGGTTGTTTTAGACTTCAAGAGATTTCCGTGGGTTCAAAAATCAGGTCAATCGGAGTTCGTATGAGGGAGAAACGCCCGTTTGAAAAATGGTGAGAAAACCCAAACGGGCGTTTGGGAGCTCTCGGGTCAAAATTCTGGGAAGTGAAATGGGCGTTTGGTGAATGAACTAAATGGCCAAACGGCCGTTTGGGAAGCCGCTGGACGAGAAAAACAGGGTGGTTCGCTGAAATAGCTCCCAAACACAAACCCACAACAAACCAAGCAAATAAACACTTCAAAACTAACATATAACATGCATATAACTCACATATGTCATTTAGGCAACACATAGTCCAAAGAAACATGTTTTGATTTAATCAAATGTGCTAAGGAAACCCTTAAAATGAAGATGGTCATCTATACTTCAAGTTCCATGTAAAGCTTGATATATATATACATCAATCAACTCATATACTTCACAAATAATGAATCTTGGTTCATGGATTCAATATATGTCATAAAACCCTAGTATCACCTCATGAATTCATCAACATATATACATATACAACCTTACCTTGGATGGAAGAAAGAAGGGGATGAAGAAGAAGAGGTCTTGGCTTGATTTCTTGGATAAAATGGGAGAAACTCTTGGTCTCTTGCTTCCTTGATCAACCGAAATGAAAGGGAAAGAAAGGAGATGGAGATGTCTTGCTTTGTGTATGAAAATGAGGAAGAAATGCATGTATTTCTGTATATATGTTATATCGTAAACAAGGGAGAGAGAAATGAGGGAAATTGCACAAAAGTCCTCCAAGAATTTAAGTGTTTGAATTAGGGTGCCAAGAATTGATAGGTTGGCTATTTGATCTAAATTCAAAGTTGAAGAGAGTCCAAGAATTTCACATAATTCAAATAAGTACATTAATGAAATAAGACACTTAGATCATGCTCGGAATTAAGTTACAAAAGTACTTGCACGTAACAATAATATAAATCGAAGACAAGTTAATGTATTACAATTAACTCATACAATCAAATAATTTAAGCACATAATAGCACTCAAGTCATGTAATTAAATAATTAAACCACGTAGCACTCGATCTGACCTCACCCCTGACGTCATGCCTGGATTGTCGGGAAAACGGGACGTTACAAGAAACGTGTCTTATTATGGTAAGATTTCTTTGCTTTTGTCTCAATTTTTATACTTGCGGTTGTGAATGAAGAATGGATTATTATGGAGTCAGTATTTAATTCTTCTATTTTGTGTTCGATGTAATATTATAATTCGTTTTTTGCAAATGTGGGGGTTTGTATTTTATAATGCGCATATTATATATATATATATATATATATATATATATATATATATATATATATATATATATATATATATTTCATTTTTGGTGAGTTTTTTTATATTATTGGTTTTTTATTTCTATTTTTTTTATAGGTGTTGATTCTGGATATTTTACAATTATAATGCGTTATTCTGTAAAATTTCTTCGAAATTTGGGTAGCCCAGTTTATTTTGGATGTGAGATTGCTTATTTTGATTTTTTATGAAGATGAGTTATCAATGGTTGAGATGCTGAATAGGTTAAAGGAATTAGGATTGGTGGGTGATTTTTCTTTTTATTTTGCCATAACTAGAGTAAATTGTACTTTTGCGGTTAGGTTAATACAATCGGATATTGATGCCAGTGAACTATGTGGATGAATCCAAGATGGTTGGAATTTTTTGGGTTAATGAAACTATATCTAATGATGAGTCCGCATGTAGTACATTGCCCAGTGTGGATGCTGAAATGGTATTTGTGTCAAATGAAAACGTACAAAGCTTGGAGACTGAGGCAGAAACACATGTACATGATGAACCCCCTGTTCCACCAGCTGAGTTTGCAAAAGTGATAGGAAACTCTGATAGTGACAGTGAGTAGTCTTATGGTTCAGATACAGATCATGGAGATGTTTTCTTTGATAGCAAATGTGAAGTATCTGATGATGATATTTTGTTCGAGGCCAACATAGATGCTGAAGTGGAGTGGGGTGCTAATATATCTTTAGTTGAAGCTGAACCAACTTAACTTAAACAAGATCCATGACTAAGAATTTGCAATCCAAAGGCAAAGAAATAGAGAGTACAATCAAGAGAGGACAAATGGGGTTTAATGAGAGGTTGGACATAGATAATCCTAGGTTTTACTTGGGCCAAGAATTTGCCAATATTGAACTCTTCAGAAAAGCAACAAGGCAACACTCCATCATTAGTGGCAAAGATGTAGACTTCACTATTAATGACTCCTACAAAGTTCAAGCTAGATGTTCTCAAAAAACATGTCCCTGGATAATTTATGGATACAGTAGTAAATCTAATGACACTGTGGTGGTTCGGACATTGAAGTTTAAACATCAATGTCCAAGATAACAGACTGTGAAGCATGCTAATGTCAGATGGTTAGCGGAGAAGTACAAGAACAAAATATGAAGTGATCCAAAGTGGCCAGTTGATTCCATGATGGCAGTTATGCAAGATGATGTGAAATTGACTTTTAACAAACACCAAATGTACAAAACAAAGAAGATAGTTTTTTCTAAAGGAAGTGGTAATGATGCTAAAGAGTATGCCCTTTTGTGGTCATATGCTGAAGAGTTGAAGAGGTCAGATCCTGAGAATACTGTCAAGATTAAATGCAAGCTGGATGGTGGATCTCCAGGATTCAAGAGGTTTTACATGTATTGGGGGTCTTTGAAAAAAGGTATGTTGCAAGGTTGCAGAAGATTTATTTGCATGTATGGTTGTCATTTGAAAAACTCATGTGGTAGAATTTTGTTGTATGTTGTTGGTGTAGATTCAAATAATTGTATGTTTCCATTAGCTTATACTGTTATCGAAAAGGAGAAGAGAAAAACTTAGTTGTGGTTTATTGCACTATTGATAGGTGATCTGCAATCATTATGGTCAATGGGTGCATGAATCCCCAATGATCTAGATTCCATCCTCCACTAACCTCCTAGTGGATTCCGGGTTTATCTCAACAATGTGGGGAGTGCAAGAGATCACCGTCTGCCCGATACCTCCCCGGATTACTCAATACACTCAACTCTGGACCCCAATCAATGTGCAATACAATATCTCGCCAAAACTGAAAGGGTTAGTAAATAACAATAACAGTAAGTTCAATTTAATAAACATTTACTAGATTCCAGTCTTTAAAACAATATATAAATATAAGTATGGTTTTTAGGCGAAAACTCATTCAGGCAGGTTTTAGGGTTTATGTATGTAACTAGAACAAAAACACCCTCACCTGACAAGCGAAGGGACAAGACAAGTGCAAGATAGTGCCTATTCGATCGATGGTCTCCGCCCTGGAGAAAAACTGGACAAGAAAGGAAACGATGTATACTCGTGAGAGGAACCTCAATAATGATACCAAGTAGGACGCACGATAATGTTCATGAAGTAATGTATCAAGTCCTACAATAATTCAATCATGCAATAAACTCAAGGAGATCACGAATTCATGCCATTTAATTATACGAATTCATTTGATCATGTTGGAGTTAACAATCAAGTTTAAGTAATTAAAGGCCATAAAGTGTCAAATAATCACATAATTATCAATAAACTAAGTATAAAATTCTTTTAAATCACATACGGGAGCCAAAGAAGTGAAAGGAATGCAAGAAGAGGGATTTGGGCAAGTCTTGGTAAAAGTTGACAGTTTTCGGAAATGCGCAAGCTATAGGAAAACGGAAATATCTTGAGTTCTAAAACTTGGAATTGGGTTTTGTTTGTTGGGTATGAAACTAGAAAAATAGGCCTTTCCGATGATATATGGCTCGTATTCTGGTTCAAAACGGAATGAAAATGGCTTATATCCGAAGTTGGGTTAACGCAGATTCGTGACAGTTTGGTGGCACCAAATTGAAACGGCCATAACTCACAAACAAAAATAGATATTGACAAGCCGTAAAAAGGAGAATGCTCTACAATCTGGGAAAGTTTCAGAACAATTGGAGCAGGGGAGGGTCATCCCGGCCAGGATTAAAAACAGTCCCAGTCAGGATCCTAGTACAGGGGTCCTTGGTGACATGCATCCCGACCGGGATTGAATTTGCACTAAAATGGATCCCGCGGGATCCTACAATAGTCAGCCGTGGGAAAACAGGGGATGACGGAAATTGGCTCCCAAGTCACTCTTACACCAAACCAAGGCAACAAAACACTCCAAAAGCAATCACATAACATGGATATAACTTAATTATATCATTTAGACAACAAAAGAGCAAAGAATACATGCATTAATTCATCAAAATTACTCATGAAACCCTTAAATGTACAAGTGATCAACCATGCTCCAAATTTCATGAAATCAAATTATTTATGCATGAAACTAACTCAAGATCAACACATATGCTTTATAATATGTCATGGAATTCACTTAGATCATAAACCCTAACAATTACTCAAATTCCAACAATTATAAAAACTTATATCTTACCTTGAAAGTGGAATAAATGAAGGAAAAAGAAGGGATGAAGATATGGAGCTTGATTCCTTGAAGAAATTGGATGAAAAACTTGGCTCCTAACTTCCTTGATCAACCGAGATTCAGAGGGAGAGAAAAAGGGATGTCTTGTGCTTGTCTCTTGGATGAAGAATGAAGAAGAAAAAGGTATGAATGTGTGTATATATTTTATGTCGTGGAAGAGGAAGAGAGAAATAAGGGAATTTGCACTCAAGTCCTCATGAAATTTAAAGTATTGCGCTTAGGCCCCAAGTTTCAAGGATGTTGCAAATAATTCTTTAAGTCATATCAATTAAGTCCATAAGTTTAACAAACTTTCAATTAAGGACAATTATACACATAATCATGCTCGAGAAAATTAAATACACAATTCATGTAATCAATTCACGAAAATTAGAAATTTAAATCATATAATTCACGAGAGGTTACAAGTAAATAAATTAAATTGCGCAAATAAAATAACGCAAAGGAATTAAATAACCCTAAATCTCAAAACTCACACGCGTGGCCCGCGTACCTGAATGACTGGAAAACTGGGGCCTTACAACCATTCTGTCCAATTCTTAATTCTCATTAAAGTACTTTGTCGTCTGTTTTTTTTTTCTTTTTTTTTTTCTTTTTACCGTAAAAATTTGTTAATTTAATTGAAAATTTATAAAATATATGTATACAATTATATTAAAGAAAGATCCAACTAATAAGCGTTTTGATCTCTTAGTATTCTTTTTTATTTATTTTATCATTTTCATAATTTGTTTAATTTGTTTTTTGTTGTCTTTATCTCATTCTAATTCTTTTATTTTTTATATAATTATTTTTTGTAAATATTGTGTTGTTTGGTGTATTATTTTTTTATCCTATATATTTTTTTATCATAATTTAATAATTATATTAAAAATAATTTATAAAATATATATTAATATATTTAAATAATAGAAATTTTTTATTTGCACACTCCCAACCTACTTCCAACTATTTATCAAGCCCAAAAAAAAATATATTTATTAGCCGCACAAAAAAGCCCTCAACATTATGTCTTAAATGAAGGGTGTTTTGGTCATTACGTGCTTAAATAAACGGCATTTGCATGTCTCTCATCAAGCTGCAAAAGTAAACGGCATTTGCAATTAATCACAACAAGACAAGCACGAAAACACAAAAACAAAACGCATGCATGTCTCTCATCACAGACATGGTTAATCATGACATGGGTTAACACATTATGATAAATAAACGCGGCCTAAAAAATTATAGTCTCCACTTTCATGGAATGTACCTGCTCCGTTCTTCTCTCTTTTCTTTGTTCTCTTTACGTTCTTTCTTCTTTTCTTTTGCCTGTGTCTCTGGTGGTCGTTTCGGCAGCGCCTTTGCCTTTTGAGGATCGTGGCCTTTGAAGTCATGGTCTTCGCGTGGAAAATTGCAAAAAGTGAAACAACAAAAATCTCATATTCAACCTATCTTATAATGTCTAGGGCCCTACATTGACCTTAATTTAAATAGAATATGAAGATGGTGGCAACTCCCCATGCACCATCAAAGGTTTAGAAAAAACAAACATAATATTACATTCGATTCTTTTGTGTTTGTTGCACTACAATTTTCCACCTTTTTTTTTTTTTTTTTGGGTCCCTAAGAGATAGCTGCAAGCCTGCAACAGGCAGCAGACCAAAACAGCAAAGAACATATACCCATTATCCACCGAGTGACCAAGACGGGCAACCGCATCCGCCATCTCATTACTTTCCCGCGGCACATGTGGAAGGATGGAGTCCCAAGGCTTACGCAGCAATCCTCGATGACCACTTTATGGAAAGTGGCTTTCTGATTCTTCCAGCTGGATACTTCCTTTTCAGGTTTATAAATGTACAAGTATGTACAGACATAAGTTCCATTGTTATCATGCATTTCATGGGGAATCCTTGTTTTTCCTTGGCTCTTGTTCTGTTGTTACTAAATAGCATTTCACTCTGCTCTGGCAGAATATTTTTCAATTTAACCACGGATCATGATGCGTTGCTTGCCTTTAGAAATTCCATCACTTCAGACCCTAATGCTATTTTGGCCAAGAATTGGTCCACTAACACATCATTCTGTAATTGGATTGGCTTCTCCTGTGGTGCCAAACATCTAAGGGTTACATCCTTGAGTCTTTCTAATTTCCACATCGGAGGAACTATTGCTCCTCATCTTGGAAACTTAACATTTCTTCGATCTTTGGACATTAGTTCCAACTTTTTCACAGGTTTCATACCTCACGAGTTGTCTAATTTGCGGCGTTTGAAGGAGATCAATTTGCAGTACAACAACTTGACAGGTTCCATACCGTATGACATCTTCAACATGTCTTCTATGAGGAGGATTAATCTCAGATATAATGATCTATCTGGTAATCTCCCAAGTGATTTATGCAACTATATTCCAAAACTAGAATTGTTGTATCTCTCAGTGAATCAACTCTCGGGACAAATTCCTAAAAATATATACAAGTGCACAGAACTTAAAGAGATACGTTTATCCTACAATAATTTCACAGGTACGATTGCACCGACCATGTATTGTTAATTCAAAATAATACTAAAAATAAAATTGATGCATAAAATCCAAATGTTTGTTTAATACTATCAGTTTTCATATACTATTGCAGGTGAATTGCCTCAAGAGCTTGGGGATATTTCTTACCTCCAGATTCTATATCTCGGCCACAATGCATTGTATGGTATACCATCCTCCCTATTCAATATATTAACCATGAAGGAAATAGCATTTGGAACAAATGAACTTTTTTTGGTACTCTCCCTTTAACAATTGGACTCGTCGCTTTTCAATTGATTCCGAAATTATACAATGACCAAATAAATATTAATCAAATAATCCCAAAATCATACAAAAATATATATTTAATTTCACTTCTTATAAATGGATTCTTTGCTTTTTTTTCCCCTCTTAAAGTAACAAAATTTAATTTAGGTTTGTATTCTTTTTTTTTTTAGGCCCGACTTACTTTTAATATTTTAATACTTTAGGCTTTTATTCATTTATTCTTTTCAATCATATTTTCCCACTCCTTTTGTATACCTTTGCAATCTTATGCTCCGATGTTCTAATACATTGGTTTTCATTCATTGATTAAGAGGCAATCAAAATGAATGTCATGCATAAAATCCACATATTTTTTTTAATATTATATATTAATCTTCGTCTACTATTGCAGGTGAATTGCCTTAAAAGCTTGCGAAAATGTCTTATCTAGAGACACTACTTCTCGACAACAATGAATTATATGGCCCCATACAATCCTTCCTATTCAATATATCAACCTTGAAGAGAATACAACTAACAGGAAATAAATTTTTTGGTACTCTCCCTTCAACGTAACTATTGGACTTGCACCAATTCGTTTCTGAATGAATGATTAAGAAATTAAACGGAAAACGAAAAATACAACTAATGTTGCTAAACAACGCACTTTAATCACAAATGCTTTAAATATTTAATTTAATTTTTTTGTGGAATTTAAATATTTAATTGTTAGCATTGAAAGTTAATTGTTTCTACACGTGATTCTTGCTTTCAATAATTATAACTCCATATTATCTTTTAAATTTTTTTAAAAAAATTATAAAAAAACTATAAAAATATAAATTTTATGGTATAAAATTTATAATGTTATGTATTCTAAATAAAAATAGTGAGTGGGAAATGTGATTTTGTTGTTATTCTTTCCAATCGCATGCATTGATTTTCTTTCATTGATTAAGAGGCAATATGTTTGGTTTAATACTGTATCAATCTTCGTATACTATTACAGTATGATTGGTACGATGGAATGGGGTGGGAATGGAATGGGCATTACTGCATCCATTCCTAAACCCATAATTGGTACCAAAACATGATTAGGAATACTCATTCCCTCGGTAATGCTCATTCTCACTAGAATGGGATTACCCATTCCTTGGGTCCCCCATGGTATTAGTCATTCCCAATGTTTAAAATTTATTATTATTTTAATATTATCGTCATATATTTGTTAAATATATATTATATTTTATTATTTTCATAAATAAAAATTAAATACTATTAATCACGTTGAAAATTTAATAAATTATATTAAAATATATAAATATAAATATATTATATATTTAAAAAACATGTTCAAAATATTATTTTATTTTTAAAATTTATAAATTCAAATATTTTATAAAGAACTAATTTTGATATTTATATTAAAATTTATTTTTAAATGTCAAAAAATATATTAAATATAATATATAATTAATACATAATCTATGCATGAATAAAAAAATAGTGTATATATATATATATATATCCATAAGTCACTCTCGCACTCACATATATATTGCATATAGTAAATGTCATATATATAACACATTCGATATAAAAATAGTAATAATATATTTATATATGAAAATATATAGTTACTCAAAATAAAAAATTTAAAATATATATTTAATATAAAAATATTTGTAATTATATACTTTTATTATTATTATTATTATTATTATTATTATTATTATTATTATTATTAATAATGAAATAAGTTTAAAATTTTTATTTCATTCACAACTTTATTACTTGGCGTACCAATCATAGTCATGTCATAATAAAGTCATTCCATTCTTTTGTTCCTTACATTACAAAGTTCATTGCTTTCCTACCTCATTTCATTCATGCATACCAATCATGCCGTTATAGTTAATTGCCACAAAAGTTTGCGAATATACAGATACTAAATCTCGGCGTCAATTCTTTATATGGCTCCATATCATCCACCTTATTCAATATACCAACCTTGAAAAAAATAAATCTTCGACAAAATGAATTTTTTGGTACTCTCCCTTCAACCTTGAATGACTTTGTATTCATTAATATGCATCCATTTCGTTCAGAATGAATGAGTGATTAAAAAAGGGAAAAGGAAAAATGCAACTAATGTTGCTAAATAACACATGCACTTTAATAACAAATGCTTTAATTGTTAGCATTAAAAGACTTGTCACAGCACGTGATTCCTGCTTTCAATAATTGTAACTCTATTTTATTCTATATTAGCTTTTAAAATTTTAAAAATTATAGGAAACTGATCAAAATATAAATTTTATATATAAATTTAATGTTATGTACTCGAAATAAAAATATTTGGAGGGGAAAATGTGATTATGTTGTTAAATTAAACAATTGGAAGAAGTAGAACTCTTTAGCCCATGCATTCCACATGCCAGTTTTATGGTTTCTCTAACGATGGGCCGAATTGTTTGGGCCGAATTGGGCTAAACATTGGCTTTTAAGGCCTAACCCAGATTAGAGTAACTTGCTGGCGATTTAAATTTATTGGCCAAATTCAAAATTGATAGTATCTAGCGCCGGATCGTTAGTGGATCTTCTAAAATATATATTGGTACAAATAGGGATATATATTGATAATATCAAGAGTCATGACAGTATTATTGGTGATATTAATAATATTATATATAATAAATATTTTTTTTAATTAATATGTCAAGGTTCACGTGTCGAAATTTAAAAAAGAATGGGTTTGAGTTCAGTTTGTTGAAATTACAACCGAGCCAATGTTCGGTCTGAGTTCAACTATCCCAAATTTGAGCCAGAACTTTTATTGGTTTGACTCGTTAGGCTTGCGAACAAATTCGTCTCATTTCCATACCTAGAGACAAAGTTAATTTTCAAATCTCCTTATTGAATTGTTAACACAACAAATAAGTTTTGTGATGAGCACAAGAGAAGACCATGAAAGTCATATAACTTTTATCCATAATTATAAAAATTTTACTAAATATAACAAGTTAAAAGTTAACAATTAATAAAGAACGTAGATGCTTCAAATATTGGGTTTTCATTTTATAGTAAATCATTTTTCAGATTGGACCATAAAATCCTATCATTGTCATACGCATCTCAATGAAAATATACTTAATTAGGAGAATGTATGACAGTTAGTTAATTTAATATTAATATATAATTGTTCATCTTTCTTTCAGGTAAACTACCTGATGACATGTGCAACAAAATGCCAAAATTGAAAACACTGTACCTTGACACAAATCAGCTAAACGGGCAAATTCCACCAAATATATACAAGTGCAGTGATCTTGAAAACCTCGATCTCTCCTACAATTATTTCAACGGCCACATCCCAAGTGAAATTGGAAATTTGAGCATGCTTACGGAGTTGTATCTTGGGAGTAACTACTTCACCGGTATGATATCTTCCCATTTGAAAATTCAGCATAATTTTTGTTTATCGTAAAACAACTTATTGGGGATTAATTACAAATCAACATTAAAGAAAGTTAATGGAAAATGAACATCACGCTAACTTCATGTATCATAGTATTAGGTTTGTTTTCATCAAAGGGACCGTGGGGTTAATTAGCCGAGGACCCCCCTCATAAATTGATCAACGAAAACCAAGTGTACAACCAGTGAGTCATAATCCAGGCATCAGAGGTGCTGTTACAATCAAAATGCCAAAAGGAGCAATAATGAAAATTTGGAAGGTTGGCATGAATGTAAAGGTGAACCCTGCTACCAGCGGCAGTGCCGTCCATAAGGTCCAAGTTGAGAGCAGGGCGATCAAAATCATCTAAGTAACAATCTTGCAGCACCGCAAAAGGGCTGCTATCTTCTTTCTTGGTCATGTAAAGAAAACGCTCTGTCTCAACAGAGCTGTGACGAGTAGTAACCATCATTAATGGAATCGAAAATTTGGTAACTCCCATGTGTCCACAATGATGAATCCTTTAACCTAATTTAGCATTTGTTCTTCCGGATAAGACCACTCCATTTGAGTCTCCGCTCCTCTTGTCGCCAGGGAGTCTGCAAGAGCATTGCCTTGTCGATAGATATGTGTAATTGTAACCATCATACCACTGGCGTACAGACGAAACTCTTGGATCAGCTGATTAATAGTAATGTCTCCCGATTGACCCCGCTTAATAATAGCCATGAGCCCATGATAACCTGTGCGTCGATCTCGATCCAAAGCCACGAACAGCCCAACTAAGCTGCTTCTTTAACCCCTCGAACAAGGGCCCTCAACTCCGCTATCGTGTTGGTTGTCATTCCTATACCAGAGCTAAAAGCACGGATAACGTGCCTTCATGATCGCGGATAACCCCCCCAACACCTGCAGGCCCAGGATTCCCGCGTGAGGCCCCATCCGAATTCAGCTTGAGGTATCCCTGTTTTGGACGTCTCCATGTGACTCGTTTGCATCTTATTTCAGGCGGTTTGTTTAGGCGAACTCCAAAGTTTTTTGCCCTACTGATGTCACCTCACCAGGCTCGGCGAGTCATCCTATCAGTTTGTTTCAGGCGGTTTGGTTAGGTTTGTTTTCCTTCTTTGTCTCTTTCGAACTTTCTTTTTTTTTTTAAGGGAAAATTACATTTGACTACCCTGCTAGATAGGGTAATTACAATACAGTCCATCTTTATCCAAAAATTACAATTTATTCCTTAAATATTATGGACCGTTTGTGATCCCTCTATTCTGTTAGGGTTCCGTTAAGTTTGGCTCTATTCTCAAGGACTACATTGTTATATGCATAATACCTAGGGATCGTTTTGTTAAAATGTGTATATTACAGGGATGAATTTGTTATTTTATTTATAAAATTAATGGAAGGATAGACCCAACCCTAACGGAACTTTAACGGAATAGAGGGATCACAAACGGTTCATAACGTTTGGGGACTAAATTATAATTTTCAAATAAAGATTGATTACGTTGTAATTATCCTATCTAACAAGGTAATTAGATGTAATTTTCCCTTTTTTTAATTCAACATAAAATTGTAAGAATACTCAAATCCCTTATATGCTGGAAATAAAGATGGAAAGAAAAATCTGAAGAAGAAATATTTATGAGAAAGAGATATTGCATTTACAAACTAATTGAACATAAATTTTCCCTTAAATTTCTTACAACATTTATAGGAAAAGTTCCTAAGGAATTCGGAAAACTTTCAAAGTTAGGGATATTAGACATTGAAAGTAACTCTGTGATTGGGAATATTCCATCCTCTATCTTCAACCTTTCTTCATTGTGGTCGATGATCCTCACCGGCAATAGATTGACAGGTGCGTTTAAAATTTTTTGCATAATTTTAACATTTCTTTAATTTTATATTGTTAAATAATTATTTTCTTCTATATTATTTAAAATATATCAGTGAGCTTTCATGCTCTCTTTTTTTTCCCTCATAAACTTTCGAGGGGAATTTCAATTAGACAAAGCGAATTTTCATGAACCATGCAATTATAGAGGAGGTGGTGCACAATGATGGTGTGAGGGATGTTCGGAAGTGGGAAAGAGAGAGAAATTGTAAAAAGAAAAAGAGTAATACAAGTATCAGTGTATAATTTTATTATTTAAGGAATTAAAGAATATCACTCGTTAATTTTTATTATTTAAAAAAAAAAATTCTAATGATCCATGAGTCAAACAATGTAGTGTTAAATTTTTTCCTTAGTCTTTCTTCAACTATTTAATGGATGTTTTAGAAATTTTGTAAATATTATTAAATCTTTCTTCAACCATTATAGGTTGCACACCAGAGCATGTTGGAAATGTCACTTCCTTGGAATTTTTAGACCTTGGTATTAACAATTTAACAGGTATATTTAACTTGCATACCATAATTTATTTCTGAAATTAAAAATGTTCTTCTCGAATGTTCATGTTTCCCCATAATTATCAACAAAGATTGGTTTAAGTAATTTTTTTTAGACAATAGCTCAAGTTTGAATTTAAGTTTGAATCCCACTCATAAGAGTGTGTTAAAAAAAAAAAAAAAGTTTCCCCATAATTGTTATCGGATATTAAATCTGTATTTACAACAAGATCAAGGTTGGAAGTTTTATTATAGTTTTCTTTTCTTTTTCTTTTTAATTTCTTATTTATTCTCTATTATTTTTTTCTACCATCTCCAATTTGTATCTTTTTTTGAGAGACTTGTCTAACCTGTAGAAATCGACTCCTGACCGATTTGGTCATTAATGTAATTGCTTATTATTAAATAATTTGCTTATCCCCTTTGATTTATATTTTATTTTATCCATATATTCATTTTGTTTCGTTTTACTTATCTTATCTTGTTTACTTAAAATACCAAAACACTTATTTCGGATTTGTCCCTCAGATGATCAATAATAATAATAATAATAATAATAATAATAGTTATTAGTAGTAGTAGTAGTGATTACACAATTTTCCAAGATCCTGTAAAAATATTACTTCCATGGACGGAGAGGGGCTGGGTTGGCTCCTGCCCCCTTAAGTTTTGAAACCCCACCCCCAAAGTATTGAAATTTTTTTATTTTTATATATATAATTTGGAAATATGTATAAGTTCACCATCTTAAATTAAAATTTTTGGTCTTTTTAGTTTTGACATTTTAATTTCCATTCTTTTTATGATAAATTTTGATTCCATCTTTCATTATTTTCATTTTCACCGTAATGTGGCAATACATAAATTCTTAATCATTTACACACGTATATAAAATCAAGATTTTATATTTGAAGGAGTTATTGTTTCAGCCTATACTATTCATCATAATTTGTTTCTGAACAAACAAGTTTCCGAACCTAATTATTATCGTCATTTACAAATTATATTACTTTGCATTTTCATGAACAAATTTCCAACTTTTCTCTTTTACTTTTCGATCTAGAAGTAATCATTATTTACTTATTTATTTGGTTGAAGACTTTGTATTCATTTTATATGCATCTCACTTAAATGGATGAATTAAGACAAATGCCAAAACTCAAAGTCAACTAGTGACTGATCATGTCATAGATGGGATGGGAGTCATGTAAAATATGAAGAATGGGGGAAATATTTTGTATATTATATAATGTGTTGTGGGATACAAAGTACAATACAAAAATATATACAATACAAAAATATATACAATTTTTAAAGAGACGAAAAAGAAAATACAAACAATCAAATAAATGCAAAATACAATTTGTCTAGAATCTTCTATAAAGTTGGAGTTAATCTTTCCATAACTCCCTATATCCTCCAATACTTCCCCTCAAGTTGGAGCATGCAGATTCGAAATGCCCAACTTGGCTAGTAAGTCAGGAAATCGATCATACCCAAGTGCCTTAGTGAATATGTCTGCCAACTAATTACAAGTGGGAATGGAATGTGTGGTGATGGTTCCAGACTGAATGAGTTGTCGAATGAAATGACAATCGATCTCAATATGCTTTGTTCACTTGTGAAAAACAAGATTGGCTGTAATATGAAGAGCCACTTATTATCACAAAATAGATCAACGGGTTCGGAATGCTTCACGCCTAAATCTCGTAGTACCCTTAAAAGCTAAATGATCTCACTAGTGATACCAACCATAACTCGATACTCTGCCTCAGCTGAAGATCGAGATACCACAGTTTGCTTCTTCGACCTCCATGATATGGGCGAAGAACCAAGGAATATAATGTAACCACTGGTAAAATGACGAGTAGTAGGACACCCTGCCCAATCTGTGTCACAATACGCTTGCAAGGATAAAGTACCAGTTGCAAGACGCTTTACAGAGGCCATAGAGTGATTTTCTCAACCTGTAAACTCTTTTCTCCCCCTATTTAGCAAAGCCCTGAGGAATCTTCATATACACTTCCTCATTAAGGTCTCTGTGCAAGAAGGCATTGTTCACATCGAGTTGGTGAAGATCCCAACCCTTAATTGAGGCTAGAGCCAACAAGAACCGAACAGTAACTAGCTTGGCACCGGTGCAAAGGTCTCATTAAATCAATGCCTTCAACCTGTGTGTATCCCTTGGCAACGAGAAGAGCTTTGTAACGCTCGATGCTCCCATCAGGCTTGTACTTAACCTTATAAGCCCACTTGGAATCAATAGCTAGCACGTTTTCTAGGTGGGAGTGGTTCCAAGGTCCATGTCTTGTTCGCCTCAAGGGCAGAAATTTCTTTCTCCATAGCCTCCCTCCATGGCTGGAACTTAACTGCCTGAGAAAAGGATTTTGGCTCATTCGTGGAAGAGATGGCCGCCAGAAAAGCAGTATGAGACTTAGAGAATTTTGAATAAGACAAGTACTTTGAAAGAGGATGTACAGTCGAGTTAGCTGAAGGAGGGGGCGAGAGCGTCTTGTCATTGGACGGAGTGAAAGAGGAAATATTTTGTTTATTGCAAAAGAAAAGACAGATTTTAAAACCTACTCTGATGCCATGTAAAATAAAGAATGAAACAAATATTTTGTATATTGCATAATGTGTTGTGGGATACAAAGTACAATACAAGAAAATATACAAATTCTAAAGAAATGAAAAAAGAAATGCAATCAATCAAATAAATGCAAAATATAATTTATCTGGAATCTTCTATAAAATTGGAGCCAATCTTTCCATAACTTACCGATATCCTCCAATAAGTAAAGCCAAATCCAATTAATTTCCTTTTTATCCTCGAAATGGGAAACCTTTTTCAGGAGTAATAACACTACTCCTCCTTTGAATATGTGTTAAATAGCATATGTTCATGCATGTTATGCGAACAAATTAATATTATGCGTCTGTTCATCACATTGCATGTATACTAACGAATTTTGCAGGTCACAGACCAAAGCAACTCGGAAACCTCACTTCTTTGATAAGCATATTCCTCGGGAATAACAGCTTAACAGGTACATTCAATTACTTCGGTACTTTATTTGGTTTTTCATTCTTTCTTTTGCCTTCCCTTTTTGTCTTTAGGGATAATTCCGAACAGGCTTATGAGATTTAGTGAAATTACAGATTATTCTTTAAAATTTGAGAAATTACGAACTCCTCCCAAACCTTTACATTCTCTCTCACAAATTTCACCACGGTTAATCACACAGTTTAAATTCATATTTACATTCCAAAAATACCCTTAGGGGGTATATTATAATTTTACTAAGAGTTTAATGATGTAATTGTAATATTAGTTAATTTTAAATTTTTTGTATTTAAAAAGTTGTTGTATAATTTAAATTTAATATTTTATCTATAAATATAAATTAAATTAGATATTTCACATATATTTATTTTTCGGGAAATTCCGGAAAAATCCCCAAATAGGAACTCAAATTCCTCTTTGCTCCCCATTTTCAAAAAAGTTCATCTGAACTCCCCAGATGAAAATCACAAGTTTCGTTTACTCCCCATTTTTTTGAAATGTTATATAAAAATTCAAGAATCACGTAACTAAATCACCAGATCTAGTATATTGTTCTCAGATCTATGTAGAAACTTTTTTGAAAATAGGGAATAAAGAGGAATTTTTTCAACTCATGGAGAGTTTTCAAAGAAGACTCCTTTATTTTTATGAAGTATGATAGAAAATTATAAATTCCCACTTATATGTATATCTTAGTTTTACATATATTTTGTTCAAGTTCATTAAAGTTATTAAAATAATTTATTAACAATTATAAGGATCTTTTCTTCAAAATAAAAATTCATATTGTAGATGAATTAATTTTCGTCTAATTGAAATGGAACACGTGTAAAATTAAATATTGATTATCAAATTTAATTCTCTTTATTTAATATTTTTGGGTTGTTATTAACTCAATATCCATAAAATATTTAAATAGATTGATTTATTTGATAATTTTAATATTTATTTTGTCATCAAATCATGTATTGACACGTGTCAAAATTGAAGTGTTCCGGCGAATCAAATCAAGCATTGCAGCTCAATTGGTTATGACCAATCAAATGACGACATGTGGCATGTCTCAACACGTGGACCAATCAAGTCAAAGCTTATGTCATTTATTTATTTTCTTTAATATAAATTCATATTAAAGGGATAAATAAATAAATACATTTGATATTATCCTTTTAATAAATAAATGAAGAGATAATTATCACAAAACTCAACCCTACACCTATAAATAGAGGTCATGGGTAACACTTCAAAGACATTGAGATCGACACCAAAATCATCATCAACACTTCGATTTCGACATCGACAAGGAAGAGAACGACATCAAAGGAGTCTTCACGCCATCAAGTCTACATACGTGCGCGAGTCTTCAGTGATCAAGTCTGCTAAGTTTTCTTCTCGTCGTCTTCAAGTCTTCAAATCTTCGGCTTCAAACCTTCTCGCCGTTCTTCAAGTCGTCGATATCAAATCTTCACGTCGGTCTTCAAGCCTGCAAATTCTTCCTCAAGTATTCTTCAAATATGATCTTCAAATCCGACTACAGAGATTCTTCAATTTCATCAAAGTATCAAGAGATTGAGATCTTCGTCAAGTAGTCTCCATCCGTCAAGTTCGAAAAAGATCAAATCCACGTATTCGGGAATAAGCTTCATGCCCTCGAACACAAAATTGAAGAGAAGAATCAGAGGAATAGATTTGCTAGGATTTATTCCATCAAATTCGTTAAATTCTTTAAATTTTATATATTTGTTGTTCATACTATTTTTCGTCTTGTAATATTATTTTGCAGACTATAAAATTTGTTGTGAACAAATTTTGGCACGCCCAGTGGGACAGATCCTACCTCTCATCTCTTCTCTTCCGTATTGAATTCCTACTTCCACGAGTTCTTCATGGCTCCTAAGAAGGATCAACTCGCGCGGAAAAACAAAGAAGTCAATCCAAATTCAAAATCTTCTACACATGGTCATCTCAATGACTCAAAATCATCTGATGGCTCGACTCCTTCGACCCCTAAGGAAACTAACCCGAAGGAAACTCCCTTTGGAGGGAATACTAAGGGAACTGAAGCGATAACCGATGGAGAGCAAGTTGCGCAAATGGCTCAAGAGATAGCTCATCTGCAACAAGCCTTGGAAGAGAAGGATTTCCAGATCGCCCAACTCATGAGCAAACTAGAAAACAACGATCCTGCTCAGTCTAGCCGCAATCCTCGGACTCCTTCGGTTCAAATCACCGATGGAAAGCAAGTGAATTTTCCTTCTCGAAAACACGACTCTGCGAGGACAAATCACTCTGTCGCCGCTTTATCTGTTCAGGAACTGCAGGACATGATAACCAACACGATACGAGCTCAGTATGACGCTTCATATCAGAATTCTCCATCATATGCAAAACCATACACTAAGCGCATCGATTCCCTAAGAATGCCAATAGGTTATCAACCACCGAATTTGCAGCAGTTCGAGGGCAAAGGCAACCCGAAGCAACATGTCGCCCACTTCGTAGAAACTTGCAACAACGCGGGGACATATGCAGATCATTTGGTCAAGCAGTTCGTACGATCGCTTAAGGGAAACGCGTTTGATTGGTACGTCGACTTAGAGCCCGAATCAATCGACAGTTGGGATCAGATGGAGAGAGAATTTCTCAATCGGTTCTACAGCACTCGCCGCACAGTAAGCATGATCGAGTTGACAAACATGAAACAATGGAAAAATGAACCGGTCGTGGATTACATCAACCGTTGGCGAGCACTGAGTTTGAACTGCAAAGATAGACTCTCCGAAATATCTGCAGTGGAATTGTGTACTCAAGGAATGCATTGGGGGCTCCTCTACATTCTTCAGGGCATCAAACCTCGTGCTTTTGAAGAGTTAGCTACTCGTGCCCACGATATGGAACTAAGTATTGCAAATCACCGATCTTTGTTTTCACTAGGAGAAAAAGAAAGAGAAAGAGAAGATAGCTGGAAGAATGAGAAGTTTTTCAGAGCCTCTACCGAAGAGCCCATAGTTGCTATAATAGTGCCTCCAAGTATTGAGAAGAACAGAAATTTTGGAGACCAACACAACTCAAACGACAATCATTGGCTTACTCTCATAGAAAAACAACAAAAGGAATACCCTTTCGCTGACGCCGATGTCCCGTGTATTTTCGATGGACTCGTTGAAAGAGGGTTGATCAAATTGCCTGAGCCAAAACGCCCGGAAGAAAGTAGCAAAGTGACTCATCCCAAATATTGTAAATATCATCGAATTATCAGTCATCCTATCGAAAAGTGTTTCGTGGTCAAGGAAAAGATAATGTCATTGGCCAGTGAAGGCAAAATAATCCTTGAAGATGATGACAGTGATGACGGGGAAGATGAAGATGTTGCTGAGGTGCATCATACCAGTTTGATTGCAACTAGGAACCCTTTGTGCAATTCTCAAAGTAAGAAGGTGATCTTTCCTCCATCAGAACTCTCAGGGGCATCGACAATGCTTCAGTTTGGAAGTCTAGACCCAATTTCGGTAAAAAACTTGCTTGCTGACAAAAGAAGTGAACAAGAAGCAACTCCTCTCAACAAAGCTACTGATGGCGACAAATTGATTCTTGTGACTCGCCGAAAAATTCCAAAACAACGTGTTGATCAAGCTCATCCACCAACACCAAAGAAAAAGCCAAAGCAAACCAAGATCCATAGGCGAAATCTACCAAGAAGTTCGAAGAATTCTAGAGCAACTCGAAAGAAATTAGAAAAGGTATCCAAGCCAAATCCTGCAACTCTTAGGGATTTCTTTCCACCTGTGTTTCTCGAAGAGGCCGATATTGCGTTCTCAGATAGCACCAACAAATTGACGGATCAAGCCAAGTTACGTATCAACATCCGAAAGTCAAATTCCAAAAAAAGGCCATCATAGATGAAAGAGAATGCTCCTTAACGCACGAGTCTAAACTGCATGTTACTCCTTGTTTGCATGAGTATAAACTGTGACAAAAAAAAACAAAAAAAAAAACAAAAACAAAAAACATCGAACTACGTCATGACTTGATCCTCTTCTCTTTGGAGGTACGTAGGCAACTTGAATATTAAATTTTCAAGTTCAGTCATATCTTTAAACAAATTTGAGTTTGTTCCCAAAATCACTTAAATTGGTTGGGAGTTTCGATAAGCTCGTGAAGTTCCAAACTCTGGGGGCATATGCTGCAGTCATTCAGAATCATAATAATTTTTTAGAACGACGAACAAGTCCACAAAAATAAAGAGAATGACAATTTTATTCCACAAACGGTGTACTTTTACATCAAAATGATCCAAAGGAATACAAAAACGAAGTTGCTACATCTTGTCAAAATTTTTCATGTGGTGTCTCCAACTCTTTCAACACCCAGGTCACTTGTCAGAGTTTCCAGCAAAATCAACAACTTTTGGACGCCGCGACAAATTCCTTTCCCGTGGAGTGATGATTCACCCTGCTTCCATGTCTGACTCAATACATCTGGAATGATGATTCACCCTGCTTCCATGTCTGACTCAATACATCTTAGACTTCTCTTACGATCAAATAGTGAGAGCCGTCGATGGATTAACTATTTTCTGTAAGAAGGGAAAAGAAGCAAATGATTACGTAAGTCCAAATCAATTTTATACCATGCATGGCAGAAGATACTATCAATGCATGAGATGCATTGAAAAAAAAAAAAAAAAAAATCAAAATCTTGGTCGCAGCGAGGCTGCGATGACTTGGCCAATCCAAAGTGTGTATTTTCTGTTGCATGGGCAAGATTAGCTGCGGATGGAGCCTAACAATAGAGCAAACTTTATGGCGTCCACATGTCATGAAATAAAAGAGTGACCCAACTGATGGTTTGAAGTGTTACAAAAATAATGATACATCAAAGAAGCCAAACTAGACTCATGAAGTGCCATGCAACAAGTGCACTTTTCGTCGTACGCAGCCGAAGAAATTGGATTGGACAGCCTTTATGGTCGACGATGTGCGATGTGAAGGGCTAAAGCCGGAAGGACGAGTCTTATGCAACCAAGAAAATTGATTCGTCAGCCTTTATGATTGACGACGTGTGATGAGAAGGGCTGAAGTAATTGACGATGCGACGAATCGAAGACAGAAGAATAAGTCGAATGCGACCCAAGAAGAATTGATAGCCTTTAGACGACTCGAAGACAGAAGAATGAGTCGAATGCGACCGAAGAAGAATTGATAGCCTTTAAAATTGACGATGCGGCTGAAGTAATTGACAACGATGCGACGACGCAAAGGCAGAAGAGCGAGTCGAATATGACCAAAGAAAACCGAGGGGTGAGTCCTTATGGTTGAAGATGTGTGAAGCGAAGAACGGAAGGACGAGATGTATGCCGTAAGCTCGCAGATTTAACTGAATACTTTTCAGTACGTAGGGCAGCCATAAAACGCGACTAAGACGGATGAAGCCGTGAGTAGAGACGAGGGAGAACTGTGTCGATCTCAGTAGATGCCGTTATCAGAGGAGAGAGCTCGATTATGTACGGTTACGCCTTTCCAAAGGTAAGAGTGCGTGATAGAGATTGAGAGAATCTAGATGACGAAGTCTTACAACGAGTAACGCAGTTGGCTGTCGAATTCTCCATAAATCCCTCGATCAACTTGCTTCCTGAAAAAAGAAAAAGAGAAAAGAAAAGAAAAGAGAGTGGGATTTATAAAGCAGGCACTAACTGAAATTCAAAAGAAAGAAAAGGTTGCTTGCTCTCTTGGGATCTTTGACACACATGCGTACGGTTCAACCCAAGAACTTCAAGAGTATAACCTATGCCGATTCTGATTTCGATGGATGCTGTCAGAACAGGAGCTCTTCTTCAGGCAGACTCCCTAAGAAAATTGAGCAAACACCTCGTGAGCATAGGATTTGCGAAGGAATATGGGAGGTTTGTATCAAGAAGTCGGCCAGCAACAACACAAGAGAAGAAATAAGCCTACACCTTTTAATCTGATAGCTTGGCAAGATCACGAGGCGAGTAGCTCCGAATTCGCTCCGATTAAAATTTTCTAATTTATGTTACTGTCAGAGTTGCTCTTCAAATTTGTTAGTCTGATAGCAAGGATGATTTTACCATAAATTCAATGTGCTTATATAGATTTTCTGAACATGAGTCCGTTTGGGTTAAGGAAACATAATTCGGGTAGGATTCTGCTAATCACAGCCTCAACTCAAGATTAGAGTAAATCTTTAATTTAAGATATGGACCAATCGCTCAGAGGAAGAGTTATGGTGAAAGTCTGTTTCTATTAGTTGATTAATTGGGATGACTTAATCTCGATTAAGATGAAATTAAATAGAAAACAAAAATAATAGGGGCACGAAGCTTGCATGCACAGATGACGTCTTTCAGTGTTTATATCCTCCAAGAGTTATTACCAAAGTTGGTGAAAGAAGAATCATCCCTCTGAAGGATTATGTATATGTCATATATATATCTTCAGTATCTTGGTTATGGTGGGCTCCGCAGGCCGGTTGAAGTCCAAATTATATGTTTCATGGCACTTAATGCTTTGCCACAAGTCAAATTCGCACAGCATTGAGCCCAATTTGATGTCAAACGCGAGTGAGTCGCGGTATTTGGGCCAAGGTGTATCTTTGAGGTCAAAAAAAAAAAAGCTCATTAATATGAAGAAATGGTTTCCAAATTGGGCCCACTTGTTGCCCATCGATGGGCTCGAATGTTTGAATGAAAATTTTGGTTTCGGTTGGGCCGGTGAATATTGCCCCAATAAGTTGGCCATTTAATTTCCAAGGTTCATTGATTTTCAAGTCCAAGCTTAAAAGTGGAGGAGCATGCCACGGTAATTCTAAGTTTGAGATTCTAAATTAATTACTTCAAATTTCGCCGATACAAACGCTTGGTACATATTTCGCCGAGCTTTGAAGTGGGGGCATTTGTAGATGAATTAATTTTCGTCTAATTGAAATGGAACACGTGTAAAATTAAATATTGATTATCAAATTTAATTCTCTTTATTTAATATTTTTGGGTTGTTATTAACTCAATATCCATAAAATATTTAAATAGATTGATTTATTTGATAATTTTAATATTTATTTTGTCATCAAATCATGTATTGACACGTGTCAAAATTGAAGTGTTCCGGCGAATCAAATCAAGCATTGCAGCTCAATTGGTTATGACCAATCAAATGACGACATGTGGCATGTCTCAACACGTGGACCAATCAAGTCAAAGCTTATGTCATTTATTTATTTTCTTTAATATAAATTCATATTAAAGGGATAAATAAATAAATACATTTGATATTATCCTTTTAATAAATAAATGAAGAGATAATTATCACAAAACTCAACCCTACACCTATAAATAGAGGTCATGGGTAACACTTCAAAGACATTGAGATCGACACCAAAATCATCATCAACACTTCGATTTCGACATCGACAAGGAAGAGAACGACATCAAAGGAGTCTTCACGCCATCAAGTCTACATACGTGCGCGAGTCTTCAGTGATCAAGTCTGCTAAGTTTTCTTCTCGTCGTCTTCAAGTCTTCAAATCTTCGGCTTCAAACCTTCTCGCCGTTCTTCAAGTCGTCGATATCAAATCTTCACGTCGGTCTTCAAGCCTGCAAATTCTTCCTCAAGTATTCTTCAAATATGATCTTCAAATCCGACTACAGAGATTCTTCAATTTCATCAAAGTATCAAGAGATTGAGATCTTCGTCAAGTAGTCTCCATCCGTCAAGTTCGAAAAAGATCAAATCCACGTATTCGGGAATAAGCTTCATGCCCTCGAACACAAAATTGAAGAGAAGAATCAGAGGAATAGATTTGCTAGGATTTATTCCATCAAATTCGTTAAATTCTTTAAATTTTATATATTTGTTGTTCATACTATTTTTCGTCTTGTAATATTATTTTGCAGACTATAAAATTTGTTGTGAACAAATTTTATCGAGAAATGGAGAGTTTGATTTTCTCCAGTCGTACTTGGCGATTTTGTGGACTCTTCACGGGCTATGTTTCCATCAGCACATGCGCTTTCACCGAGACGATCGAACACCGAGCGACGTCTTGATGCATACTTGTTCTCTGAAGCTTCGTGATACTTAGGCCCGAGTCTCTTGAACACGGAAGGACGTTTCATGGGAGTACCAAGCCTATCAAACACCGATACGCGTTTATTCTTTTGATCGCTTTCGTTTTTCGTGGCGGAGATGTGTTGCACATTCACACGTTTATCTTTTCGAGAGACACGTATTCTTACCGGTTCTGTATGAAAGTAGCAAAGTGACTCCTAAATCTTCTCCAAAGAAGTTTTCTTTGAACTACGTTATGACTTGATCCCTTTCATTAGGGTACGTAGGCAGCTTAGATTTTTCTAAGTTCAGTCACAACTTTATCATGACTTTATGTTGGTTTTATGTTGAATTGACAATTCTTCATGAAAACTAAGTATAAACAAAAAAAAAAGAAGGTCATATAAAGTTAATATATTGAACACAAAGTTAGCTTATTTGATTTTGATGCTTTCATGTGATAATGAATTATATATACATGCAAATATATAATTCGTTATAATGGCATTAAAAAAAAAGGAACTACTCGAAGAGTTGCGAGATGAAAAAAAAAGTTAACTTTTATTAAGCAATCTCTAAAGTAGTAAAGTTCATAACATCATCAAGAAGGAAAAAAGAACAAAGAAGAAAAGTCCTAAAGATAAGTAACCGAAGGAAAACAATCAACTACTCTAAGCTATCTATGAGAAAACATCAAAGTCTATCAAATTCTGACGAGTTTCTTCAAGTAGCTCCTCCATCTTCTTAAGGGCTTCATTTTCCTTTTCGGTCATATAAGGGGCATCTTGAAGTTTCAAAAGAGCCTCTCGACGAGCATCCACGTCAGCTTGCATTTTGGCTAAGTTCTCTTCTGCTTGACGAAGTTCCGCCCTCAAATTTTCCACTACTCCAGCAGACTTATGTTTCTGTGCCTCAGCTTCGTCAAGACTTTGTAAAGCAAGAGAGAGAGATTGTTCATGAGCCTCTTGTGTTAGCCTGTAGATGGAGTTCTGCTTAACACTTACGAAGTTTGAAGCATTCTCAAGAAATTCCTTCAGGCGATTCTCCAAAGGTGATGGATCTCTCATGTAATCCTTCATCTTGCCAAAAACAGCTCGTATATCGGATTCTATCTTCGAGAGCGTCTCAAAGGGAGTTCTTTCAATCTTGTCCCGAATACTCTTCCAAAGGAAGTTGACCAACATTTTCTCGGCTTCACCATAAAGAGCTTGGGGGCAAAACAGAGACGGTTCGGGAGCCATAGAAGGGCGATGTGGAACCTTAGATGCCTTTCTAGATGTTTCAAGTACTTCTGTCGGGCGCGCTTTAGGCATCAATTTGGGTAGAGTGATTCTTGGCTGTTCACTATCTCCTCTGACTGCTTTAGCTTCACCGTTCGGAGGATGAGAAGAATCCACCTTTGACAAGTCGAAAGGGGTGAGCTCATTTACGGAATCACCACTCTGCTCAGAAGTTGCTCGAACCCCGTCCTCAAGTTGTGAAAGCTGCAAGAAAAATGTTATAATTGATGTGAGTAAAGGATCAAAGAAAATATTAACAATTTAAAAAAAAAAAAAGTATTTTCAGCCGATATATACATAGAGTGTTAATTCAGCCAACGGTAGATTAGAACTTGGGCAATCTGCAAAAAAGTTAGAATCAACAGTAATGTTGTCTAAATTGAACACCTTCTGCTTCTTCTTAAGTTGGCGTTGGCTGTCGGAATCTTCAGCTGAACAAGAAAGGGCAGAGATGACTTCATTGCCTTCTTTGGCTATCTCGTGTTTCGAGGAAGATGCGCAGAGTAAAGTCATTCGTTTCTTGGGCCTCTCAACTACTTGATAAGCATCCCCAGTCGAACTATCTTCTTTCTCTGCTGGGAGAATAGAGTCATGAGAAACCTTCGAATGGGAAGTTAGCTTCTTTGCAACAGGTTCATGATCATCGTTTGGTTGCGCAGCCTTAGAAGAATTGCCTTTATGTTGTCTCGGCATTGTAGAGTTTGGCTTCGTGTTATTCTGAGGAAGCTTTAAGACAATCTTGGTGTTGTTTCTATGAGTAGCATCCCAAGTTGCTCTCCACCAAATTGTGTACTCTTTCGTGGCCAACGACGAAACATCATGTTTCCCCGGCAAAACTACTGTGGATGACGAGTTCAGAAAAGTGCATGAGCGCCAAAGTCGAACAAGTGCAGATAATTCGCAGGTTAAGATTTCTTTCTTCAAGCGACCCGGAATGTGTTGACAAAGGCCGTGTTGACGGCTGAATCGATGAGGACTGTATGCTTCAACGAGATGTTCATTCCCACACCGGAAAGTCAAGTAGCTAGATCGTAGAGATATGAAAATACCCTTGAGGGTGAGAGAGAAACAAGTACGATCCATCAGCACTTCCTTATCTTGATGTTTGGGATGTAAGTTTCGAAGGTCTGACGAGCTGATGCTATGGAATAAATCACGTGCCGGCTGAATTTCAAAAGACTTAGCCATCTGTTCTCCTGAATGTCTTACCATCGAAGCACATTTTACCTTGTCCCCGCTTTGTTGTTCAATGTTGGAAGTAAAGTGAGTGTCGAAGTATCGTGCTATCCAACTATAAAGATAATGAATAGGGAAGACAACTGTAGACTCGGTCAAATTCGGCGAAGTAGATATATCCCTTAGACCGCGATAAATGCTTGTTAACACAGGTATGGCGAGGGAAAAAAGACGTCCACGAGCCATCTGACTAGCAACTTTGAAGACAGTAGCACGAACTCGGTTGGCTTGTCCATGAGGAAGAACAAAGCTGCAAAGCCAGCATGCGAGGAAAGCAACAAGATAAGTGTCCTCTTTTACATTCTCTTCGATTCCCAAGATCGTGAATGGATCAGCGTGGTAATTGGCACGAGGTAAAAGAGACGCGTCGATACTTCCGCAAGGATTTCGAGAAAACCGTGGCTTGCTGGTTCTCTTTTTTGTAGACCGCGATGGAGGAGGGGCATATCTAGCCGTTTCCTTGAACCAGAAGTTTATCCAATCTGAAATCAGTACGCCTTCAGAAGTCTTAGGCAACATGTGATAAGCCAAGAACAAGTACTTGCAGCAACGTGGAAGAGCAGAGTCGTTTCGCGAAGAGGTGGAGCTACGGGCTTGATCACCAAGAAGTTCATAAGCTGAAGGGATTGCCTCGTCGTAGAAATCTCCAAGTATGGGCAAGCCGGAAATTCCACGAAGATCCCATAGAGAGATTGACAATTCCCCAACAGCCGTATGCAGAGTATTCGTCGAAGGATGCCATAACTCGAAGAATGCCTGAAGGACGTTCTTGTCGACGACATACGTGAAGAGTGAAGCATGAATGGCCGCGTAGATGTTTGCTTGAACGAGACGATGTTCGAAGAAGGCCAAGATGTGTTCTGTCCATTCCCAGTAGCCGGCGTGGAAGGATACTTCACCAAACTTTGAAGAAGGAATCTTCCAAGAAGTTCCTTTGGTAACGAGATGCCGATTCGGAAGTGAGAAGCCCATTATCGAGTTGTCGACACCATGTAGAGAAGATTTCAATAAGAGGGCCGGCGAACGAAAGAATTCGTCGATGTGATCATCATATAGTTCTGTATTGATCTCTTCTGACCAGTAGGCGATATGCAGTGTCGAATCAATAGGCTCAGAAGAGATAAGATCGATAGCAGACTTGTGGACGGGCAAAGAAGTAGGTTTGACTTTGAAACTGTCATTGTCGAGGCCGATGGCAATGCATGGAGATGGTTCGGCGTGATCCTCGATGAACATCTTGAGAGATTTGAACAACCTACAATGAATCAAGATCAAAAAAATAAATAAATAAATAAATTTCAAGTTCAATAAGCTATCTCTATTGAGATAAGTGAAGGAAGGAAACAAAGAAAATTAAGAATACTTTACTGTTATGTTGCCAAAGAAGTCCAAAATCGATAATAAAAAAAATTCGGTTTCCACACAAGTAAAGTGCTGAGCCTGTTGAAATATTGAACTGGTGATTCACCTATCTGAAAAAAAAAAGAGAAAACAGATGTCGGTTAAAGCCAGTAAAGGAACGAAAGCAAATCAAGGTTTTGGAAAAAATAGAAAAAAAAACAAAGGAAGCAAGTCGGTCAGTTTTAAAATATTGAGAAATTTGCAAATTTGACTTCAAGGAACTACAGAGTAACAAGTGCCAATTGATGCTCTGCATGCAAACCACGTCAATGGTGCAACAAGGAACAAACTTTTCTTGCAGAGAAGTTGAATGCAACAAGCACTAAATGAAGTTTAAAGAAAACAAAAGGATCACTTTCTAGATCTCGGATCATGATGATTTTCTTTTCCACCATTGATTTATGCAAGTGATGAAGGGATCAACCAATTTCACGATAGACGGGTGGCTGACTATGTTGGGATAGATGGACATACCATTCATGAATCTATAGTTCTATATCAGTAACAAAGATGCTCTTTTCGAGGGGATGTGATAATTAATACTTCATTGAAGATGTTGGTTATCATCAAGTTACCTACCCTTATGCCGTGAAGCGAATATTCTTATGAGACAATTGCATAAAACCAGATGCCGGTATCAGAGTGGGAGCTCTTCTTCAAGCAGTTCTCAGAGAAAATTGATCAAACACATTGCAGGCGAGAATCTGAGCCGAAGAGATGCAATATATCTTGTATGGAGATTGAGCCTGGCAGCAATGCAGAAGAAGCAATAGGCGCAGAAGAAGCAGTAAACGCAGAAAAAAAAAGCAGTAAACGCAGAAGAAGCAGTAATCGCAGTAGCAGCAGGCAGCAATGCAGAAGAAGCAGTATGCAGAGGAAGCAGGCAGCAGGCGAATTATGCAGAAGAAGCAGACGTATTACACTTTGATGAAGATATAATCCACCGCGATCAGTCGTCGAAATCTGTTTGTGCTCCAATGCGAAAGGATTATTTATAGGCATGAAGATTGCACAAGTCCCTCTTCCATTAGAAGTCTGCAATAAGGAGTCCCATTTGCTTCAGAATTGAAGTCCGACTTGAATTCTATTAGATTGCTGAAATTAAATTTAAAAAAAAAAAAAAAAAAATAGAAAAAAATTGGACGACGAAAGATGGAGTTCGTCCAAGGATAGAAGTCCCCTGATGCATGCTTTGTGTCTGCCCTTGAATTAGTATGCATGGGCCTCAATTTAATTTGTTCTTAACAAAAAAAAAAAAGAGGGAGTTAAGTTTGGTCCATTTAATTGGCTCCAAAGATCGTAATGGGCTGAACCATGACCCATTGGAAACAAACATGATTGTTTAAAGTCCAAGAAAAATAAAAAATTTGGGCACGTGAGTACTTTGTCACGGCCATGTGTTGCTTCAAATGGAGTGAGGGAGCATTTTCAAGTCCTGGAATCAGATGATGAAGTGTGATTTCCCTTTATTATCAAATTTAAAAAAAAAAAAGGGAAAAATAGTTGCATTTTAGGTTGAGATTTTAAATCAAGTACTTCAAATTTCGCCGACACGACACTTGGCATGTCTTTCGCCGAGCTTTGAAGTGGGGGCATTTGTAGACGAATTAATTTTCGTTGAATTAAAATATGACACGTGTAAAATTAAATATTAATTATCAAATTTAATTCATTCTATTTCTATATTTTTTGGATATATATTAAATTAAAATCCATAAAATATTTAAATAGTTGATTTGATTGATAATTTTAATATTTATTTTGTCATCAAATCAAGTGTTGACATGTGTCAAATTGAAGTGTTCCGACGAATCAAATCAAGCCTTGCAGCTCAGTCGGTTATGACCAATCAAATGGCGACACGTGGTATGTTTCAACACGTGGACCAATCAAGTCAAAACATATGTCATTTATTTATTTTCTTTAATATAATTTTATATTAAAGTGATAAATAAATAAATAAATTTGATATTATCCCTTTAATAAATAAGTTAATTAATTAAGAGATAATTATCACAAAACTCAACCCTAAACCTATAAATAGAGGTCATGGGTGACACTTCAAATATATTGAGACTTCGATCAACGGACTTCAAGACTTCGATTTCGACTTCGACACGGACATCAAAGGAGTCTTCACGCCGTCAAGCCTACATACGTGCGCGAGTCTTCTTCACGTCATCAAGTCTTCGTTGAATCTTCTAAGTCTTCTTCCCGTCGTCATTAAGTTCTTAAAGTTCAAGTCCCGCTGCTACGAGGAACTACAACCTTTGAAGGTTCTACGGTTTCATCAAAGCTGCAGGTAAATCACGTGGTTTTCTCCGTCAAAATCGGCAAAAAATCGCGCCTACGTGTTCGAGAATAAGCTTCACGCCCTCGAATACAAAATTGAAGAGAAGAATCAGAGGAATAGACTTCATAGGATTTATTCCTTTAAATTCGTCAAGTTCTTTAAATTATTATATATCTTGTTCATATAGTTTGTCTTGTAATTTATTTTGCAGACAATAAAAAATTTGTTGTGAACACATATAAACAAATCACACAAAAAGTATCAATTAGTGCATTAATTACCCGATTTTTCTCTTAAAGTTGAAAATCATAACAAACACACCAACATCAATAAATGTATTAGTAAATACACATAAATATCCGTTAGAGTTATTTAAACAATTATTTCAAACGTTGAACATGCATGATCAATATCTACAGTAAAATATTAGACATCTATAAACTCTATGTATAAAATTAGTTTATCATAAAAATATTAAAATATCATTAAATATTATTCATTGAAAAAGAAAATGTTAGGTAGACACAAAACTCAAGTATTTACATCAAATCCCCTAAGAATTTCAGTTCTTACATTAATCCCTTTACCTTTAGGCTCTTTATTACATATACTCCCCTTGAGTTTCAGCATACTAGGAGTAAAATAGTAAATTTCGTATATTCCTTTAAATTTAACGGAGGAAATAACAGGCCAGGGGGAGTTTATAATTTTCCAAACCTCAGGAGGTAATCTATAATTTCGCCAAATCTCTAGGAACTATTTGTAATTATCCCTTGTTTTTATTTGATTCTTTATTACTCATTTATGATCCTTGGCACAATGTTATTGATCCGCTTTGGCCACTTATTTATGATCTATACGACTATACCTTTCGATGTACTGAACCAAAAAAAAAAAAAAGGAAAAATACTTCACTAGACATTGTTCTTCAATCTATATAATCCAAATTTACGAACATTAGATCGAATTTCTACTTAAAATTAGAATTAAAGAATGAACAAATACATCAAGATATTTTGATTTTTTTTTAAATAATTAGTTTTGTAGTGAATGTTGATTCTAAGTCTTGATGATGCTTGCTAAAACATATAATATGGTGGCCTGTGGGTCCAAGATCGCGTTTAAGTTCAATTGACAGATTATCAAAATTTTCTTACGAAAATATGGAAGTAATCGGTGCAAACAAATAATATTTTTAAGCTAATGATATTTGTATGGAGATGGTAATATATATATATATATATATATATAAAGAGTTAACTCCACACATACCTAAGTATCATGAAAATTTATGTGTTATAAAAATTAGTTGATAAAACTCTTTATTAACACATAATTTGCACACCGTTCCCCAAAATTATTTGTTAATATTTTAAATGTGTTTTTTTCTTAATTATTCTTTTTTAAATTTAATATAAATTATTAGAACAAAGAGTTGAAATCAGTTTCTCTAGTTTGTTTCCTATTTTTTCCTGCAAAATCACTTGGTCGAATGAATTTTTGTCTTGCAACAGAAAGAACATAGCAATCAAAAGTATGAAAATAAAGTTTTAACTGTATAACTTCTCATCTTTTCTTTATTTTCATTTTCCGCACCTCTTTGGCGTTGGAAATTTCCTCCGTTTTCTTAGCAGATGCCTTTAATTGTAAAAAATTAGATGAACATGAACATCATTAGATAAAAGCTACTCAGGTGAACAATTGAACACCCTTCAAGAAAAACTTATATTAAGAAATAATCGAATTGAGAATCACCACAATAATTGGTTCTTTATTATGCTCCGTATGAACAACTAAGTTAAAATTGAGATGTTTGAGAAGACATATCCGAAAGAAAGGGAATTCTGAAAATTTAGGGCTAAATGAAAAATTAAAACCACATTTTTATTTAAAAATCAATAAAGGGGGGTAAAAATGATAATTCACATAGAAAAACACATATTTATAAAACACAAGTTTGGCCAAACCAATTTTTATAATACACGATTTTTCTACTTATTCCTCATAAATGGGTGCTTCATGAAAAACACTATAAAAAAAAAAAAAAAAACAATATATGACAACTGGTTTGGTGCTTTTCTACTCAACTTTGTAATTTAAAACTTCTATAAGAATTTCGATTTTGAAAAGATAATGTGATTCGGAAATCGGAACTTCCACTTCATTAAATAATTATTGCAAGTCTCTTTAGCATTTCGTGGAAATCAATGCAGGTGCAATCCCTTATGAGATTGGAAACTTGAGCAATTTGACGGAATTAGTCCTCTACAACAACAAACTGACGGGGACCATCCCAACAACAGTTTGGAAATTAAAGCATCTCCAAATAATATCTCTTGACAACAATCAGCTGTGGGGATCATGGTTCGCCGGAACGGTCGCGGGGAACGGAACGGAGACCACAGTTCCAGTTCCGTTGCAATGACGCGGAACGGTCGCGGCAAAAACGCGGCCACTTCCCAGAAAGATGTATAAAATCCCAAAAAATTGTTTTAAAACTCATTTTAATTTGTAGTTTTATATTAGAATCAATTAGTATTATATTTAGATTTGTTATATTTATTCAAATAAAAGATTGCACATATTCTTATAATCACTAGCAAACCATGCATACAATATACATTTTACATTCTTACCTTCACCGATAGATTCACAAAACTCCCAACCGATATCACGTTTCGGAGGCATCTAACTATTAACAATATCATGTGGCAACATCGTTAACTAATATAAAAATAAATAAATAAAATTATATGATAGAATTAGGAAAAGATATGTAATCAAAGTAAAATTAAATGGTAGAATTTGCTGAACGTCTTTTGGGTTTTGTGGGTTTTGTTCAAATTAACATCGACTAATTTTATTTCCAATTTAGTATGGACTCTTATAGTATATCATCTTGAATGCTAAATAGGGAAAGAGTATTTCAAGAAGCACGCACCAGTGCAGAAAGCATCACAGAAAGGTGACTGGAAGAAGGCTGAAGCTTTATTGATGGATGATCCTGATTTATACAAAGCCCAGATAACACAAGGAGGAGAAACTGCATTTAGCTGCTCTACAAGGACATCACTTTTTTGTTTCTAAATTACTCGAAAAAATGGAAAAACATGAGGACACTGAAATTCGGAACAAGAAGGGTAGCCGAGGAAATGATTCAGAAGAACAAGCATTTACCAATGATCACGTATCCTGGAGGGGTTAGGCCACTTTATATGGCAGTATTGCAAGGCCACGGGGAGCGTTTACCAATAATAAGTTATCCTGGAGATAAAATCTAAATTTAGTATGGCCGTTCCGTTCCGTTCCTCCGCTTTAACGCCACGGAACGTCGTTCCAATGCAAAAAATCGCCATTCCAGGTCGATTTCCGTTCCATACCGGAACAGCGGAACGGAGACTGCCATTCCCGTTCCGTTCCGCCCGTTCCGGAGCCGTTCCTGCAAACCATGGTGGGGATCTATACCTCCTGATATTCGTCCAATACCTGATTGCTTTGGTGAGCTTAAATCCCTAAGAAATGTCGATTTAAACTCAAACAAGCTCAATTCCATCATACCTTCCAGTTTATGGGATCTTAGATAGAGGCCTGATCACCCTAAACTTGTCCATGAACGATTTGAGTGGTCATTTGTCATCTGAAATCGGAAAATTGAAGGTAATCAATCAATTAGATTTGTCCTCTAATCAGTTCTCGGGTGACATTCCAACTTCAATTGATGGTTGTCAATCATTAGAAGTTTTATCTTTGGCGAATAACAAGTTGGAAGCATCTATTCCTCCATCCTTGAGAAATCTCAAAGGCTTGACATGGTTAGATTTATCTAATAATAATCTTTCTGGAGGGATCCCAAAGTCCTTGGAGGATCTCCCATTTCTTGAATATTTGACTGTTTCTAACAACAGATTGGAAGGAGAAATTCCAACTAAAGGGTCATTTGTTAACTTCACTCCTCAATCATTCGTTCAAAACTTTGCTCTTTGTGGTGCGCCAAAATTTCAAGTTCCTCCTTGTACCAGAAGCCGAAAAAGTTCAGGGCCAAAACATGTTATTCAGATAATGAAGTAGGTGTTGGGTCCAGCCCATATTTGTTGGCCCAAACATCAAAGCCCATGAGAACCCTTTTGTTTTAGGAAAAAATAAGTTTCTTTTCCTTTTGGAATTGAGTATAACAGCAGCAGTTTTTACCGAGAAAGGTGCGTGGGTTTTCAGCAACTTTTGGCGCAAGAAAAGGAAAAATATTCTGCCCAGTTTTGTCCAGTTTTTGGGCGGCGGCAGCATCTTCGGGAGGACGATCGGGAGGTTATTTGTGCTCCGATCGAGCTGATTTTCGGACAGCAGGTTCCTAACTCATCGAACTTGAAAGTGAACGGTGGAGATCGGATTTGGAGCACTGTAAGTCGGGTTTTTGGGTGCGTGAACAGTGATGCAATTTTCAACTTAATTTGGTGTTTTTTTCTCCTTTTGTGTTCTAGTTTGTTTTGGATCGAATCGGTGTTTGGTTCATGTTTGGAGTTAGATTTATTGGTGTTTGAACCGCTGTAATTTTGCCTCGTATTATAGTGGATTTATTTTTGGGTCTCGTAGGCCTCGTGGTTTTTACTCTTCGATTTGAAGGGGTTTTCCACGTTAAAAATCTCGTGTCTCTATTTTTGTTTGGTTGATTATTTTTCTATCCTTTGGGCATACTTGGTTGATTGTTTATTGGGCATTTGGAGAGGAGTTTTAATTTCCGCTGCGTACACTTGAATTTGGTGTATCCCTTTCCTATCAGAGTGGTATCAAGAGCCGTATTGGTTCTTTTGCCGGTGTGACCATGGAGATGAGTACAAGTAGGATGATAACTTTGAATGGATTAAATTATCATCTATGGAGTAATAAGATGAAGGATCTCCTCTTTGTTAAATCTTTGCACTTGCCTGTTTTTGCAACTGAAAAGCCCGTGTCTAAAACCGATGAAGAATGGGATTTTGAGCACAAACAAGTTTGTGGGTTTATCAGACAATTTGTTGAGGAGAATGTTTACAACCATATTCAACACGAGACACATGCGAGAAGTTTGTAGGAGAAGTTGCAGAATTTGTATGCATCGAAGACAGGAAACAATAAGTTGTTTTTGCTTAAGAAGATGATGCAGCTGAAATACAAAGAAGGAACTTCTATTGCTGATCACTTGAATGAGTTTCAAGGTGTTCTTGATCAGTTGACAGGTATGGGCATTAAATTTGATGATGAAATTGTCGGACTTTGGATTCTTGCCACTTTACCTGATTCTTGGGAAACTTTTCGTGTTTCACTTGTTAACTCTTCGTCTGATGGGGGTATAACCATTGAGCTTGTGAAGAGTAGTGTTTTGAATGAAGAGATGAGACGAAAAACTCAACATTCGTCTCAACCCGAGTTGTTGGTTTCAGAGAATAGGGGGAGAAGCCAACATAAATATAATAATAAAGGTAGAAGCGAAAGTCGGAGCAAGTCAAGGTCAAGATGGAAAGAATTTAAGTGTGATTATTGTGGTGAATCTAGTCATATCAAGAAATATTGTTTTAAATTGAAGAAAGAGCGTAGAGGCAATCGTGATGGGCACGATAAGTGAGACCAAGATAAGAATGATCGTGTTGCTACTGCTACTTCCAATGATGATCTTATTCTTGCATATGATGATAATGTTGTTGTCGTAGCCAGTGATGATTCCAGTTGGGTTATTGACAACGGTGCCTCATTTCATGTAACATCAAGGAAAGATTTCTTCACTTCTTATACTTCTGGTGATTTTGGAGTTTTGAAGATGGGGAATGATACGGTGGTACAGGTAGTAGGCATTGGAACTGTTTGTTTGAAAACCAACAGTGGGTCGAGTTTGGTGCTTCATGATGTTAGACATGCACCTAATGTTCGTTTGCACCTGATTTCAGCAGGAAGGCTAGATGATGATGGCTATTGCAATTTCTTTGGTAATGGTCAGTGGAAACTCACAAAAGGGAATCTAATTGTGGCTCCAGGTGATAAATTTCATAATTTATATAAGATGAAAGCTTCTATTTGTGTGAACTCGGTTAATGCAGCAGAGAGTGACAACTTGTCAGAGCTTTGGCACAAGAGACTTAGTCACATTAGTGAAAAGGGACTCGATTGTTTGGCCAAGAAGAATTTGTTGTCAGGGCTGAAAGATGCAAAGTTAGAAAGATGTGTTCACTGTTTGACTGGGAAGCAGAAACGGGTTTCATTCAAGAGTCATCCCCCTTCAAGAAAAACTGAGCTTCATAAACTGGTACACTCAGATGATTGTGGACCAATGAAGGTACGAACTCATCGTGGTGCACTTTATTTTGTCACTTTTATTGATGACTGTTCGAGAAAAGTTTGAGTTTATGTTTTAAAAACCAAAGATCAGGTATTTGATGTTTTTAAAGTTTTTCTGGCATCAGTTGAGAGAGAAACTGGTAAGAAACTGAAATATATTCGTACTAACAATGGTGGCGAGTATTGTGGTCCATTTGATTCTTATTGCAGAGAACAGGGTATTCGGCATCAGAAGACGCCTCCTAAAACACCTCAGTTAAATGGCTTGGCAGAAAGGATGAATATGACTCTAGTGGAGAGAGTCAGATGTTTGCTTTCAGATGCGAAGCTACCTAAGTCTTTTTGGGGTGAGGCTTTACTTACTGCTGCCTATATAATTAATTTGTCTCCTTCTGTTGCATTGCATGCTGATGTTCCTAATAGTGTATGGTATGGAAAGGATGTCTCCTATAATCATTTACGTGTGTTTCGTTGTAAAGCTTCTGTGCATGTACCTAAGGATGAGAGGTCTAAGTTAGACACGAAAGCGAGAGAATGTATATTTCTTGGGTATGGTTAGGATGAATTTGGTTACAGGTTTTATGATTCGGTTGAAAAGAAGCTTGTTAGAAGTCGTGATGTAGTCTTCATGGAGGATCAAACCATTGAAGACTTCGGTAAAACAAGTAATTTGAAGTCTCTAGGTGGTGAGGGCTTGATAGATTTGGATCCAAAACCTATTGTTAATCTTCCTAATGCAGTTGAGTTAGACAATCAGAATAATTTGGAGACAGAGGTCGATCATGATCATGCTGAGGAGGATCATGAAATTTAGAATGAGGAAAATAATCAAATTATTGAGCAACCTTCAATCCAACCCAGAAGATCTACCAGGAACAGAATGCAATCTGTTAGATACTCATCTAATGAGTATGTGCTTTTGACAGATGGTGGAGAACCTGATTGTTACGAGAAAGCTATGGATAGTGAGTTTAAGGAAAAGTGGTTTGAAGCAATGAAAGATGAGATGCAATCTTTACATGACAATCATACTTTTGACCTTGTCAAGTTACCTGAAGGCAGGAAAGCTCTAAAGAACCGATGGATTTATCGGTTGAAACAAGAAGAGAACAATTTACAGCCGAGATACAAAGCCAGATTAGTTGCTAAAGGCTTCAGTCGGAAGAAAGGAATTGATTTTGAAGAGATTTTCTCACCTGTTGTGAAAATGTCGTCAATTCGTCTTGTTTTGGGCTTAGCAGCTAGTCTTGATTTAGAAGTTGAACAGATGGATGTGAAGACTACTTTCCTCCATGGCGATTTGGAGGAGGAGATTTATATGGAGCAACCGGAGGTTTTCGTTGTTAAAGGTAAAGAGAATTTTGTTTGTAGATTGAGGAAAAGCTTGTATGGTTTGAAACAAGCTCCAAGGCAATGGTATAAAAAGTTTAAGTCGGTTATGCTGCAGCAGGGTTATACAAAAACTAATGCTGACCATTGCGTATTTATTCAATAATTCTCTGATGTTGATTTTGTCATTTTATTGCTTTATGTTGATGATATGCTCATTATTGGCATAGTGCTTCCAGAATTGACAAGTTGAAGAATGAATTGAGCAAATCTTTTGCCATGAAAGATTTAGGACCTGCGAAGCACATTCTTGGCATGAGAATTTCTCGTGATAGAAATGCCAAGAAGTTGTGGTTGTCTCAAGAGAAGTATATTGAGAAGGTGATTCAGAAGTTTCACATGGATAAAGCCAAAGTTGTAAGTATTCCTCTTGATGGACATTTTAAGCTGAGTAGTGCACAGTCTCCTTCTAATGATGAAGAAAAGAAGGACATGCAAGGTGTTCCCTATGCATCCGCGGTTGGAAGTTTGATGTATGCCATGGTTTGTACGAGACCGGATTTGGCTCATGCAGTTGGCAAAGTTAGCAGGTTTCTCTCAAATCCGGGTAGAGAGCATTGGAATGCTGTAAAATGGATTATGAGATATCTCCGCGGCACTACAGATTTGAAGCTTTGTTTTGGGTCTGGAAAACCGATGTTAGTTAGATATACTGATTCAGATTTGGCCGGTGATTTGGACTCGAGAAAGTCTACTTCTGGTTATTTGAATACTTTTGCAGGGGGAGCAGTGACTTGGCAATCTAGACTGCAAAAATGTGTTGCTTTGTCTACTACAGAAGCCGAATTTATTGCAGCAACTGAAGCTTGCAAAGAATTACTTTGGATGAAGAAGTTTGTTCAAGAACTTGGATTTTCACAGTCAAACTATGTTTTGTTTTGTGATAATCAAAGTGCAATACATCTCAGTAACAATTCGAGTTTTCATGGTAAGTCGAAACATATCGATGTGAGATATCATTGGATTCGAGATGTTTTGAATTCCAAGTTGATTGAGCTTGAAAAGATTCACACCGATGACAACGGTGCTGATATGTTGACCAAGGTGGTGAGTCGTGATAAACTTGAGGTTTGTGCCGAGATGGCGGGTCTCAAGTTTGAATGATTAAATGGTGGTTTGTCTCCTTCCTCGACTTGGGCTGGAGGGGGAGATTTGTTGGGTCCAACCCATATTTGTTGGCCCAAACATCAAAGCCCATGAGAACCCTTTTGTTTTAGGAAAAAATAAGTTTCTTTTCCTTTTGGAATTGAGTATAACAGCAGCCGTTTTTACCGAGAAAGGTGCGTGGGTTTTCAGCAACTTTTGGCCCAAGAAAAGGAAAAATATTCTGCCCAGTTTTGTCCAGTTTTTGGGCGGTGGCAGCATCTTCGGGCGGACGATCGGGAGGATATTTGTGGTCCGATCGAGCTGATTTTCGGATAACAGGTTCCTAACTCATCGAACTTGAAAGTGAACGGTGGAGATCGGATTTGGAGCACTGTAAGTCGGGTTTTTGGGTGCGTGAACAGTGATGCAATTTTCAACTTAATTTGGTGTTTTTTTCTCCTTTTTTGTTCTAGTTCATTTTGGATCGAATCGGTGTTTGGTTCGTGTTTGGAGTTAGATTTATTGGTGTTTGAACCACTGTAATTTTGCCTCATATTATAGTGGATTTATTTTTGGGTCTCGTAGGCCTCATGGTTTTTACTCTTCGATTTAAAGGGGTTTTCCACGTTAAAAATCTCGTGTCTCTATTTTTGTTTGATTGATTATTTTTCTATCCTTTGGGCATACTTGGTTGATTGTTTATTGGGCATTTGGAGAGGAGTTTTAATTTCCGCTGCGTACACTTGAATTTGGTGTATCCCTTTCCTATCAGTATGTACTAATTCCCATCATTTCAGCTATCAGTCTAGTGATAATCATAATTCTGCTGATAAGGAGACAACAACGAAGCAAAATATCAGTCCCTACCATTGTTCCATCACTGGATCGTATTTCTTGGAGAAGGATTTCTTACATAGAGCTTGAACGGGGAACAAATTCATTTAGTGAAACTAAACTACTTGGAAAAGGAAGTTTTGGATCGGTTTTCAGGGGTACGCTTTCTGATGGATTAAGTGTTGCAGTAAAAGTCTTCAACTTGCAATTAGAAGGAGTTGCTAAGAGTTTTGGTACCGAAAGTGAAATATTGAGCAGCATTCGACATAGAAACTTAGTTGGGAAAGTTGGTTGTTGCAGTAACATGGACTTCAAAGCATTGATTCTTGCATACATGCCAAATGGAAGTCTTGATAAATGGTTATATTCTGAGAACCATTTCTTGGATTTGCAACAAAATCTTCAAATAGCCATAGATGTAGCATTGGCGTTGGAATATCTTCATCACGGTCATACATTCCCGGTTGTCCATTGTGATTTAAAGCCAAGCAACATATTGCTTGATGAAGATATGACTGCTTGTCTTTCTGATTTTGCCATTAGCAAGCTCTTTGATGAAGGGGAGACAGTGATCCAAACTAAAACATGGCCTACAATTGGCTATGCCGCCCCAGGTAACATCTAATGACTTTAAACTTCTTTCTTTTATTTTTTAACTTGTAAGCATTGAGATAATTACCCTGAAATACCCTGAGATTTCCCTAATTATTCAAAAATATGATCAGAGTATAATTCGTTCAATAAATTTAAGCATCAAATTCCATGAATCATCAACTTTAATTAAAATTATGATCAGAGTATGGATCAGAAGGAAAAGTTTCTACAAATGGAGATGTCTATAGCTACGGTATATTGTTGTTGGAGATATTTACATGTAAAAACCCTACCAATGATATGTCTGGCCAAGAAATGAGCTTGAAGGACTGGATGGGAGCAGCATTGCAAGAAAACGGAGTAGCTGAAGTTGTCGCCCCTGCTTTGCTATCAAGAGATGATCAAAATTTGCACTAAATGGAGGAATGTGTTACTTCTATCTTTAGGTTGGCATTGCAATGCTTAGCCATTTCACCGGATGAAAGAATTAACATGATACAAACAGTGGTTGCTCTACAAAAAATCAAAGCCAAAGTTGTAGGAGGCATCACAAGAACTAGATAAACTGCAATCTCCACCATTCGAGGTAACAATTATTTTTAATAACTTTTTGAGGAAATTGCTGTTTTCGTCCCGTAAATTACTCTCTTTTTAATTTTGGTCCCAACCATTACGTTTTTTGCAATTTTAGTCCCATAAAGTCGGTTTTTTTGCAAAAATCGTCCCACCGTCAATTATCCGTTAGTTACAGACGGAAATAGCACGTGCAACGCACGTGACAGTTAAAAAAATTACATTTTGGCCCATATTATTTATTTACTTTTCCAAAACTACCCCAAATTATTTAAATTATATTTTTTTTACCCTAAACAAAGTTAGAAGAATTTATAAAACCACTTTTACATATAATAAAGTAACTAATTTTTAATTGGCATATATTCATTATCTTATTAATATAATACCCCCTATATTTTTTCTTTTTCCTTTTTAATCACCTTATATATTACATGGAATTGCATATATCTTTTTTATTTTAATAAAAAGTGGAAATTGAAAATGTATACGTATACTATTATATTGAGTTTTTTTTCTTTTCCTTTTTAGGGGTGGGGGCAATTTTTTTATTTTTAATATTTTTTCTTTTTCCTTTTTAATCACCTTATATATTATATGGAATTGCATATATCTTTTTTATTTTAATAAAATGTGGAAAATGAAAATGTATACGTATACTATTATATTGATTTTTTTTTTTCTTTTCCTTTTTAGGGGTGGGGGCAATTTTTTTATTTTTAATATTTTTTCTTTTTCCTTTTTAACCACCTTCTATATTATATGGAATTGCATATATCTTTTTTATTTTAATAAAAAGTGGAAATTGAAAATGTATACGTATACTATTATATTGAGTTTTTTTTTTCTTTTCCTTTTTAGGGGTGGGGGCAATTTTTTTATTTTTAATATTTTCCTTTTTATCTAATTAATATATAATACGCACATTTAAAAAGTGTGCAAGTAAAAAAAATATATTAATATTAATTTCGTATTAATGTATTTTAATAATTATTTTTAATATAACTATGAAATTATAATAAATAAAAGAACAAATAATATAAGGTAATATTATATTAATAAAAATAACAATTAATATGAAATTAAAAATATGAGGAAAAAAAGCTAAAAATTATATAGAAAAAAAAAGAAAAAAATTAAAGTGGGACGAGAGAAAAGAGAAGTCAAGCAATAAAAACAAATTAAAAGAAAAGAAAAAAAAAACTCAATATAATAGTATAGGTATACATTTTCAATTTATATCACATTTTATTAAAATAAAAAAGATATATGCAATTCCATATAATATATAAGGTGATTAAAAAGGAAAAAGAAAAAAATATAGGGGATATTATATTAATAAGATAATGAATATATGCCAATTAAAAAATTAGTTACTTTATTATATGTAAAAGTGGTTTTATAAATTCATCTAACTTTGTTTAGGGTAAAAAATATATAATTTAAATAATTTGGGGTAGTTTTGGAAAAGTAAATAAATAATATGGGCCAAAAAGCAATTTTTTTAACTGTCACATGCGTTGCACGTGCTATTTCCGTCTGTAACTAACGGATAATTGACGGTGGGACGATTTTTGCAAAAAAACCGACTTTATGGGACTAAAATTGCAAAAAACGTAATGGTTGGGACCAAAATTAAAAAGAGGGTAATTTACGGGACGAAAACAGCAATTTCCTCTAACTTTTTTAATGCAAATTTTCATGAACTTTGACGTGAGCGTACAATTTGAAATTTTAGGTGTATCTAATAGCTACGCGATCATATTTTGTAGGAGTTTAAAACGCATGATTGTCGTTCGAAGATAAAGAGACAGACTTGAAGAAATCAGGAGATCTAAATGTGATTTGGCATTGTTTCTTTCCTTTTTTCTCTGCATATTTGTCATGTTCTTACAAGTATTTGTGGCAATGTTTCAATTTGAATTAAAAAAATATTAAACTTGTTTTGTATCAATCATTTCAGCTGCATAATAGGGGACAATTTATAATGTGGTATTTTATTGTAATTTTTATTTGTGTGGTCAGTTTTCGTGTCAGTGTGTTTCTGCTTGGGTACATTTTCAACAAAATCTCAAGCTTATCATCAATCTTCTGATTTTGTAGGATAAATATATGATCAAAAGATATTTGGAAGTCTTCTCTATTGGGCTTCTTGCATGCTAATCTTCTCTCAGTTTTGGAATTGATTTGATTCACATTTTAAATTAAAGTTGAAAAATATACATTTTTATTTGTTTATGTAGTTAATAAGTATGAGCAAATTGCAAGATTCTGTATGTATAAGAGGCATCAGTCTGGTTTTGAGTGATTAACGTGGGTACAGTAGCACGAAGGAACAATTAGGTGGATATTAAGGCTTTGCCATACCTTTCGTGGTCGGAGGCTGAAATGTGGCTACAATTCCAGTTTGGCTGTTCAGTATCTTCTATGATTCTATTGCAATTTGACGGATCCCGAATTTGTATATATTGGGCGTCCAACATATACATGGCCCTAAAAGCTTTCGCCCAATTTCTTCTTTGGATAATAATACAGCGACGGAATGGTATACGTGCCCAAATCATATTCAGTTAATTAATATTTAGTTCAAAATACTCTCCGTCCGTGACACAAGAATACCGATAAATTACGAATATAGTGGTACAATTTTTTTTTCCAATTTTTTCATGTAATATATATTGAATATGGTATTCGAAATAATGATTCTACTTGACACGATATAATGAAATAATATCATTTAAAATTTTTGGTGCATCATAATTTTTCGTGGTCAAATAAATAATTTAAGGCTAAGTTTCTATAATTTGATACACTAGCATTATAATATATTTTGTAGTCTCTTCAATTTTAAATCTCATTCATATTTAAATTAAGGTATAAATATTTTGAATATCATGTATTATTGCGATTTTTGGAATTTTCATCCTAAATTATAAAAAGTTGACGTTTGCAACCTCAACTATTAACACTTCAGCTTCATAGAAGAGAGAAGGAGCTATGCATAGGGGTGATTCCGGGGAGGTCTTCTCTTTCGTAGCCTTCTCTTAGTCTTCCGGGGAAGGAAGTCTAATTAGAGTCCTACGAATGCATTCTTTAGTCAAGCAAAGATCTGAACTACGATTCAGATCAAGTCTTACCGAAATCGGATTTCCTTTTCGTACCATATGTACTTAGACTTTACTTTTTTTCCCCTTTTTTTTCTTCCCGGTCCAATATTTGTGCTCGAAGGTCTTCGTTTCCGTGTATCTGATATACTCTCTGCTCTTACTGAAATTTTGTAAAAAAGTGCAACTTGATTCCACTCATCGTGTGACACATGTAAAAAATTTCATATACGTGTCACACATCCATTGGAATCAGGTAATTGTACTTTTTTACAAAATAATAGTTTAGGTTGCAAATATAACTTTTTATAGTTCAGGATGGAAACTCTAAAAATCACGATAGTACAGGATGTTGAAAATATTTATAACTTAAATTAAATTCGAAACTCAAACATGCATCTATTATTGTATCAGTTATTACAAGTGTGGATGGAGCACTATAAAAATAAATTGATATTAATTACTTCATGTTTTAATTAATGTAAAAGAGCAATAACACTATCTTTACAAAATGAACAATTATAACTATTAAGTTATTCAATGTCCTTTCTCGTCTCTGGGTTGAACTGAATGCACAGGTGATTATGGCTATAATTTGCCGTAAACAATCGGGAAATATGAGAATTAACTAGCTGATTATGGAACTCTTTGGCTCTGTCAGACATATGCAAGTAAAAATGACTCATATTTACCGTGAGGGAAATCAGGTTGCTGATTTTCTAGCGAAACGTGGTGCTGATAGCCAGGAACAATGGTCTTTTCTGGATGAACCAATGGATACGAAATTAAAAGGATTAGTTAATGTGGACAAATGGGAATTACCAAGTTTCAGATTCAAATAGATCCTACAAGGAAAGAGGTAAAAATTTTGGGAATGCTCTGTTTTCTCAGGGGCGCCGCCCAGGAAGTCTCAAATCTTAAGGGAATTTCAGATGCATGGTGAAGTTAAGGAACATTATTTATGGGATATTAATTGTGAGTTTTTCAATATTGTCTTCAATTCTATTCTCAGCTTTTTAATTCTTAAAATATCTAACCTGGGTCATGCCTGGAGCTTTTGGAAAGGTTGTGTTGTAGCAGGTTAACTGTATAAACAACTTTGGTCGCGGGAAGCAAGATGTTTGTTGTTGCTGCCACTTGCCTTTGGCAGCCTGATATGTATTATGGAATTGACGGAAAATGCAATTTTGTGGAGTTTGGATGGCCTAGGCAGCTGTACAATATTGAGCTGATGGTCTTATACCAATCGGACAAGGATATTAATTGCTGAAATGTTTGAGTTCATTAGTTGCCAGATGCGAGCTATCCTGGCTTGCATCAATTTTGTTCGGATGACTGGGCGCCTTCTTGAAAGGTTAGCTGATGATCCGTTAAAGTCGTTTAGCTATAGGGGTGGGAAGCATGGTAGGAAGTTTGTGTGGCCTTTTTGTTTCTTATTTTTGGGGCCACTTTAACATGAATTGTATTAAGGACTCTTGGGTTATGAACATTTATATTTTCTTTATTCTTGATTGATTATATATGAAGAGGGGGCCAATGTAAAACCCCTCGGCCTGCTGGCTAGCTTCCTTTAAAAAAAAAAAAAAAAGTTTATTCAATATCCTTGAAATTGAAAGTGTAAAGTCAAGAAAAAGTTCATACGAAATGTGACGTGACTTAAATTTTTTTTTTTTTAATTTTTGGTTAAATTTCTTTCAATTTTTTGGGATGATACATGATGCGGAAGAAATGTCGTGAAGTTTGTGAGATGGGAAGTTTGAAGAGGTTCGTCCCATGGAAAGATAAAAGATTTATCCCTGCTGGGTGAAGTTTCAAAAATTTATTAGTTATGAAAAATAACTAATAAAATATGTATTTGAGGAAAAATTTATCGAATTATTGAAATGCAATAATAATAATAATAATAAGAAGAAGAAGAAGAAGAAGTAGTAGTAGTAGTTAAAGTTGAAGCGCATGCAGATCGCTAGGGGGATAACTAAAATTCAAGTGAAAGATGAAATACTTCGTGATAAGAATAACGGTCAAAAATATAAAAGGTTTCCAATTTCAAGTTAGAAAAAAAGTTTCTAGATAAGAGTTTAAACTGTAAAAAATACTCCTTAATATGAGTATAGATTGTTTCCATATTCAAATTAAAAAAATTGGAAGATTCTTTTCTAACCGTCCTTAAGGAATAAATTTTTATACAAACAAATCACAACCATTATATTAGTGATTAGCTTAGCCGCAACATTTGACTACTTATTCTATTTATAGTTTTTTTTCCTTCTTTTTTTTTACTTAATTTATTTATAGTTGATCCTTAAATTCTCAAAAATTATGTTTTTGCAACTTAATCTTTTAAAACTATTTTCGTCGTCCATCTCCAATTTCCATGGTTTTATTATTTGAAGATACATCTTCCATTTGAAACCTTAACTAAAGAAAAAAAAAAATCAAATAGTATAAATACGTGTGTATGAGAAATTATAAATATTTTATAATATAAAGTTACACAAGTGGAACTTTATATTATAAATTATTTATTTTTTATAATACACACAACAGGTTGGTTCTTATTGATAACTTTTAAGTATGAACATTTTAGAGAGAAAAATAAAAAAAGAAAGGAAAAGAAAAGAGGAACAAGGAAGTTTAAAATTAAAAAGATACACAAGAAAAGAGGAACAAAGAAGTTTAAAAGTAAAGAGATACACAAACTTTATGATATGATTTGTACATGTATGTTAGATGTGAATTCTTAATTTAGTTTTGATTTTACTATAAATTCTTGATTTAGTTTGGATTTCATTGGATTCTTTCACAAGAAAATTAGTGATTATATTTTTCTTTTACGATTTTCTAAAAAGTTTTATAAGTGTTATTAGAATCCTAATCATATAGATTATTTATTTTCTTATATTTTTAAAGTTCTAAATTTGCTAGAGTCTTTACGATAATATTAATATTTAGAGTTTTACTTTGTATAAATCATTATTTACTAGAGAAAATAATTAATATTTGTGAGGAAAAAGAAGATAATTACTTGTCTATGAGAAAAAATCTTACAGAAGTTTGTGAGATAAGCAGAGTCTAAAAAAAATACACCCTTGATAAGAGTATAAACTTCCTTAAATATGAGTATAAAATATCTATAAATCCAAATTAATACTCCTTAACACGAGTATAAACTGTTTAAAATCAAATGCAAATTTACTCCTTGATACGGGTATAAACTGTTTAAGTCAAAATCAAGTGCAATACTCCTTGACACATGTATAAACTATTCAAGTCAAAATCAAGTGTACTGCTCCTTGACACGAATATAAAATGTTTAAAATCAAATGCAAATTTTTTCCTTAATACGAGTACAAACTGTTTAAAATAAAAGTTAAGTGTACTCCCTGATACGAGTATAAAATGTCAACAAGTTTGAAAAAAGAAAAAAGAAATTGAACTACGTCATGACTTGATTCTCTTGAGGGGGTACATAGGCAGCTTGAGTTAAACGTCAAGCTCAGTCATATCTTAAAAAAAAAAAAAAAGTTATGTCTTGAATTGGAGGCATCTGTTAATATGATTTATTTTATAAAGATATTTATATTTAGTAAACTAAAATCAAATATATAATATTCCAAAATAAAGATTAAGATTTGATATTTTTTTATTAATTAGATATTTTTAAGAAATAATCTCATCAGTTGTTTAGTTGTAATTAAATTCAAGTTTTATTTTTATATTATCTCTTTAAAAATAAATATATTAGAGAGATAAATATAATGTAATTTTATTTGATATTATCTCTTTAAAAAAATACAATAGATAATTATTAAAGGGTTAATCTTTGTATGCAACCCAAACTTTGGGAAATTTTGCACTTTAATACCTAACCTTTAAATTTTTAGAGTTTAGTACCAAACATTTGAATTTGTTGCTCTTAAGTACCCCTTACCAATAAGAAAATGACACATGTGCCCAACTGACCAATAAAAAAATGACACGTCGATATTGGGAACTTAAGTACAACAAAATTCAAAGGTTGGGTACTAAAGTGTAAAAATTCAAAGGTTGGGCACTAAAGTGTAAAACACCCCAAAGATTAGGGTGCAAATAAAGATTAACCCATTATTAAATAAGTTTGAGTTGAACTCCAACTCTTGAATCTCACACCTATATAAAGGGGTTATGGGCAGTTCATTCAACACGCAATAAGAAGACGAGGGAGAAGAAGAAGGCCAAGATGCTCTCTACATATTCAAGATAGAGTTCTTATGTGATGCCCCGGGCGTGGAGCTATCACATACCCAGCACTAGAACCCAACACGTATACGAAATGGAAAATCCGTATACACGCTAAGAGCTAACGAACAGGAGACACTCAAGACCACTGCTATTTAGGCGGCACTATACAGACGATATACAACAATTAAACACATAACGTAAGCGAATTCATCAAGTAAACAATTAGTGGCCACGGGCTGGCGATAAGTAATCAACAATTCAGAAATCCAGTATTTAACTAATTCACATAAATAAGGTTCACAACTAACATATCAAAAATAATGTGGTATATAATTTAGTATTACATCACATGCCAATATCATAACTAACTAATACCGTACATGATAGCACCAAAGTTACGACTCGACTCAAAAGAAAGCTAGACAACCCGCCGCCTAGTCAACTCCCAAAACCTACAATCAATACGAAGGGATAAGAAGGAAAGAGAAAGAGTGTCACTCGAGTGACTGGTGAGGGATAACAATATACAATTTATAATTAATGCAATAATGAGAGATACGATGCATAATAACAATTCGCCTCGACCGAATATAGCCCCATTTTATAATACAATGATTTTTCATTACAATAGTTAGGCGTATATCAGGTTACGGGTTTTCAAGAAATCAATGGCTACCGAGATAAACCCGTTCTTCAACCTTACTCCACAAGACAATACAATAAAATAAATCCCTTTTTTCTCCGGGTGATGGAAGGGTTAATTTATCCCTAACCATCGATTTGTCACTTGAGTCACAGCCCGTCTCGGTACTATGCTCCTTCGGGCGAAGCCGGTCACAGGTAATACGTGATATCCACTACCTCCAAAGATAACACGTACAACCATAGAGGTCGCAGAGTAGGTTCATCATTAGCCCTATGCTTTCCCGGATCCCCTAAGCCACGTTGTCTCGGGCCCAACAATCACAAGCACTCGTTATGCAATGCATGCAAGATACATTTTCAATTTTCAATTGAGGTTCATGAACACACGCTTGAGAACATATATGTATAACTCAGTTGATATTAGAAAACCATTTTCCAGTAAAACCGGGAAAATAGTAGGCAATGACTTATTTAATACATAAATACATATATGGATAATAATTTGGGAGAGGAACAATCAAATCGTGTAGACTATAGTATCGTATCAGTATAGTATTGATTACATCAAGAGAATAACCTCACCTTGATAACCTCGATAAAAGAGAACCAAAACAAGATACGAATCTAAACCACCGGGTCCTCGGGAGGATCACCTGAACAAAGGACACGATTAAGGTCGACATTTGACCCAAAAGGACCAACTAGAGATGCTCGGCAACGTAAAATAATATCATGAAATAATATGAGTATAGGTTGATCATATGCAATGAGATTATAATTATGTAAGGAATGACCAATATGAGTAATCATGACACTTTAAGAATTAACTACAAGTTTAGACATCTTTCATGCAATTTTAGTAAAACGACATACTAATATAAGAGCACTTACACTTGAACTAAAGAATATAACATATATGAGGTCCAATAACCGGAAAGAAATGATGAAAAAGGCAAGAAAAGGGCATTTGGGCAAAAATTAGAAAAACCTGACAGTTTTCTCCAAACGCGCAATCTGTAAAGAATTGAGTATATCTTAACTTTGAGAAGTTTGAATTCGGTTTTCTTTGTTGAAAATGAAAATAGACAAACAGGGCTTTCCAACCATATATGGCTCAAAATTTAGTTCAAAGTGGATCAAAAATGACATAGATGCAAAGTTGAGTGAATGCAGGTTTACTAAAAACTCAAGAATCGCATACCTAAATCATAATATGTTGTATATTTTTCACAATATGTCGTATGTGCTGCAAAAAATGGGGAGCAAACTAAAATTATGATTCTCATCTGGGGAGTGAACAAAAATAATTTTGAACATGGGGAGTAAACTAAAAATTGACTCCACATGATAAGTTGTTAATTAATCATTTTTATGATTAATTTATGCCCCGAATTGTGCTTTGAAATGATATTATTTATAAAGAATTGATGCTTTGTTGTTTATATCGTAGATTCGGGGCTCGGAAGCGAAATTGGAACAAACTTGGTCATGTTTAGAAGAAATCCACGAAAACGAGACAAACTCTTGTTGCCTTGTGCATTATGCCGTGGCTGAGCATTGATGCTGCATGAAGAATAATGTTTTAAGATGCATGAGAATTTTGGAACATGCAGGCATTCACGTTTGTGGGTTGGTTTGTTTAATTGATTTTGGGGGAGTAATTATTTAGCTTTGAATTTGGGCTGCACGTTGAGAAGGAAATTGGAATGCCATTCCACTACTTTGTATGGGGCCGGTATTCATGTTATTAAGTGGAAGTGGGCCCAGGCGTGGGTTGTGTTAGAAGGCCCGAGCTGGTTTATCGTGGGCCTGGAAAATTAATTTCTGAGGTTAAGTTGTAGTTGATTCTGTGGGCCAGAAGAATTAGTGGGCTGGCCGTGTGTGTGTGGAATTTATTTTGGAGAAGCCCAGATTCATGTAATTAATTTTGGGGCTTTGGGTTTATGGGCTGCGCTTATACCTTGGGAATTAATTAGAGTGGCCCAGGTTGCATTAATCCTTGGAGTACAAGGTATAAAGTCCAATTTTAATTGGACTCTACAATCCAAATTTGATGAGAATTCTTGGAAGTGCCTTGGAGACGTGAGGCTATTTATTGGCGTGGGATAGCAGCTTTGGAGACGAGTCACGGAATATTCAGAGGCAGCAGTTCGGGTTCTGGCGAGCAACATCAAGAGCGAGAATTCGGCACAATCATCCATCTTAGTTTAATTCTTCCCTTTTATTTTTAGTTTTATTTATGTTAAAGAATTCCTCGATTATTGTTTTTATGGATTTTAGTAGCTAAACCTTTAATTATCTAGCTAGGGATTAAGATTCGTTTTAATTATTGTGAGACCTAAACGTTTTATTCAATTCAAGTTTATTTAGGCATTTATCTTATCTCCGTGTTTCGCGTTTATTGTGATTGATTTATTTAGTGATAGGGCCCGATCATCTAGATAGATTTAATTGCATATTGCCAATCTTGATGCTTGAAGTGTAGTAAAGTTGATTGATAATTTGTGGTAAATTAGTGACAGGGTCTTAGCGATAACATTCCTCGTTCACTAAGGGATTTGATAATCTAATTTAAATCTTGCGTGTGTCACGACTTGGTTAATTAGGGTTGGTGTTTTTATGATTCTTAATGCTGCGAATTCATTAAATCCTGTCGAGTGTCTCTAGGGGTTGTGAATTTGTTAGGGAAGATAACTGTCGAGTGTCTCTAGGTTATCCGACTAATTAAGTAAAAACAAGGTGGAGTCGAGTGTCTCTATCAACTATAGCCAATCTGTCTAAATAACTTGAATTAATCTTTGAGTCAATGATCAATATAGTAAATCGAATCGAATATCCCTGGCTAGGTAATTCTCCCTTTGATTGATTTTATCCTACGTGAATTGCTTGATAGTTTTAATTAGTTTTAATTCTTGTTAGTTTATTTTAATTGTTTACCTTAGTTTAAAAACTCAAAACCCCCCCTTTTTAATTGTTTCTTTTCGTGGATAACTTGGAATTAATAGAAATAAGTCAACCAATCTCTGTGGATCGACCCTGTTTGCACTATACTCTGTTTAGTCGTCGAATAGGATTTTACATTTATTTTTGACGGATTTGACACCTGTCAAATTTTGGCGCCGTTGCCGGGGACTGTGTTTTAATCGATTTTATTTCTTTTTATGAACAGGAGCATTCGCGGAAAAGACACCCCTCTTTACGATCCAGAAATCGAGAAAACTGCTAAGAAAAAGAGGAAAGAAACCCAATCACGCAAGAAACAAGGTGAGACAACAGATTTGGTCAAGGAAATAGAAAAGGGAACTGATACGGACAGTTCAAGTGATCAGAAATACGACTTGACCGTTGAGCGTGACCACGCCCTAACTATGGCACTACCAGCAGAAGAACGGAGGACCATGGAAGATCTGGTGCGTCCCACTACCACACAGCAGCCCCTATGTATCACTTTTCCAGAGGTTGCTGCTGGTTTCGAGCTGAAGACGGGCACAATTCACCTACTTCCCATTTTTCGAGGCCTGGAAAACGAGAACCCTCACCAACACCTTAGTAAGTTCCACACGGTTTGCTGCTCTACCAAGCCCCACGGAGTCACCGAAGATCAAATCAAGCTCCGTGCTTTTCCATTCTCTTTGCAAGATGCAGCAGAAAAATGGTTGTACTCTCTACCATCGGCAACCATCACTACTTGGCAGCAGATGCACGATAAGTTTTTGGACAGATTTTTCCCAGCTGAGCGATATTTGGATCTCCTTCAGGAGATAATCACTATCAAGCAAAAGGAACATGAGAGCCTACATGAGTATTGGGAACGATACCGGAACTTACTTGCAATGTGCCCACATCACAACTTACCGGAGAATTCAATTGTCCATAACTTTTATAGGGGTCTGATGCCTGCCGACAAAAGGCAGTTGGATGCTTCAAGTGGAGGTTCCATTATGATCAAAACACCTGCAGAATTGACGGACATGATTAGCAGAATCTCAAGAGTTTCACAAAAATACTATGCTAAGTCCGACATGACGAGACAGGTAAAAGAGGTGAGCTCTTCCCAATTTGATGAAATCAAGAATATGTTATCTGTTTTGGTTTCTAACATGAATGCAGGAACACCACAAGCGGCAACAGTTTGCCAATTATGTGCTAGCTCCTCTCACCCGACCGATGCATGCCCGTCCCTACAAGAGGGCACACTAGATGACAGGTGTCGAATCCGTCAAAAATAAATATAAAGTCCTATTCGACGACTAAACACAGAGTATAGCGTAAATAGGGTCGATCCACAGAGACTGGCTGACTTATTTCTAATAATCCCAAGTTATCCACGAAAAGAAACAATTAAAAGGGGGGGGGGGGGGGTTTGAGTTTTTAAAACTAAGGTAAACAATTAAAATAAACTAACAAGAATTAATTAAAACTAGCAAACAAATCACGTAGGATAAAATCAATCAAAAGGGAAAATTACCTAGCCAGGGATATTCGATTCGATTTATTATATTGATCATCGACTCAAGGATTAATTCAAGTTAATTAGACAGATTGGCTATAGTTGATAGAGACACTCGACTCAACCTCGTTTTTACTTAATTAGTCGGATAACCTAGAGACACTCGACAGTTATCTTCCCTAACAAATTCACAACCCCTAGAGACACTCGACAGGATTTAATGAATTCGCAGCATTAAGAATCATAAAAACACCAACCCTAATTAACCAAGTCGTGACACACGCAAGATTTAAATTAGATTATCAAATCCCTTAGTGAACGAGGAATGTTATCGCTAAGACCCTGTCACTAATTTACCACCAATTATCAATCAACTTTACTACACTTCAAGCATCGAGATTGGCAATATGCAATTAAATCTATCTAGATGATCGGGCCCTATCACTAAATAAATCAATCACAATAAACGCAAAACACGGAGATAAGATAAATGCCTAAATAAACATGAATTGATTAAAACGTTTAGGTCTCACAATAATTAAAACCGAATCTTAATCCCTAGCTAGATAATTAAAAGCTTAGCTACTAAAATCCATAAAAACAATAATCGAGGAATTCTTTAACATAAATAAAACTTAAAAATAAAAGGGAAGAATTAAACTAAGATGGATGATTGCGCCGAATCCTCGCTCTCGATGTTGCTTGCCCACGAACTCTGCTCCCAAAATTTTTGTTACCTCCCGTCCAAAGCTGCTATCCCACGTATATATATAGACCCCCCACGTCTAAAGCTTTCTCCTTTAGGAACATAATTCCTAAGCCAATCCGGACTCTAAGTATTAAAGTAAATTGGACAGACTTCTTGCATCCCAAGAATCAGCATCACGTCGGGCTTGATCAAATTAATTCCAATCACATGTGCAGCCCACCATTCCTAGACCAAATAATCCACCTAATGTCACAAGGGCTGAGTCCCATAATTAATTCCAGCCGCTGGGCTTCTCTGAATTAACCCAAGACACGGCCCAGCCCACTTAAGCATATATAATTCCATGGCCCATCACCACCAATTACTTTATGCAACACACGAGGCCCATGCGAAATTAATTCCATATGCAATCCCAAACAAAACAATTCAGCCCCATTAACCAACTCAAACACCCCCAACCACACGTGGATTTATGCATGCAAAAGCTACGCCCAAAACTCTTCAATTTATTCCCAATTGCTCCTGCCGCAACAAATAAGCTCCATAGAATGCCCAATTTTGTATCAATTCGCATTCACGCCCCGAATCTACAAAATAATCAACAAAGCATCAAATTCATTATAAATAATATTAAATCAAGTATAATTCGGGGCATAATTTAATCATAAAAAAATGATTAATTAACAACTTATCAAATTCCCCCACACTAAACCATTGCTCGTCCTCGAGGAATCATGAAAATCAATAGAAACAACACTACCCATCAAACACAATCACAAAGGCAATCATCGAATTTTTACTTAAACACGTCTAGCTCATCAACACATTACTCAATTGTACAAAATTCAATCAATTAGTATAAATAGCATACCCTCGTGTAAAGTAGTGTGAATTGAATGAAAGAATGTACAAAGACTAGATTGATTAATCTAAGATTTTCGCCTAAGTACCAATTATCAATTTCGAATGCATCATTCACTCCAATCTCCACTAATGTAGTTAACTCATGACTCGAGATCGTTAGGTCTTTCGAGCTTGTAATGCAAGGCTTGGGTTAAAGGTTATGAAACTTTTGAAATTTAGTGGCTTAACACACCAAGCTTACACTCTTACAATAGAACCCGTGATAATTCAATAGAACCCGTGATAATTCCCTTTTCATCTACCGGACTCCCCTTTTTCCTTACAACTTAATTTCCCCCTTTTTCTCTAATCATACTTTTGTTACTTCAAAGCACACACTTACATTTTTTTTTTTTTTTTTGTCTTTTTTTTCTTTCTTATTTCTCTGTTCTTTTCTTTTTCTTTTTTCTGCTCATTTTTTTTCTTGACTTCTTTTTCCCTTTTTCCTTTCATCTCTTTTTTTTTTCTTTTTCAACATTGTATATCATTCTCTCAAAATTCAAGCACAAGGGAGAATATAAAGGAGCCTAAGACATCTAAAATATCCAATCCAAATGAGCAAGCAAGGTGTGATTCAAAGAAGGGTAGAAAATTAATGTTGTGCATGTGGCTTGTAACGCGGCTAAGAAGAAAATGTGCACAACATTGAGGCTCAATGGGGTCAAACGGGATGATTTATTTGTGAAAGGATCAAGAAAAAGGCTTACCACCGACAACGATAGCCTAAGTCACTTCCCAAACCAATCATTAACTAAAAAATTTCGCCTCGAAAGGAGCTAAGATGCATTCTAATCAATTTTAGACTAATTTGAAAATCAAAGACCTTTCTATCTAAGCAAAGAACATTAATTCATTCAATAGTGCACAAGAAATGAGGGCATACTACTATACTAATTTATCAAATTCTACACAACTTTCATGCATTCAATGAACCTAACTCGTTCTAGCTAAACTCAACAATCAAACCTCCTAGACAGCATTCAAAATGGGCAACATATTTCCATAATTATCGACATCCTCGCATTCAAGCACCATATTCAGCAATAACACAACTCTAAACAGGAAATTCAGCTTCAAAAATCATCAAAATCAGTGCCTAAATGTCAGTCTACCGAACAGCCCTAAAGAGTTACTATTCACAGCCTTCAAAATTAGCCAAAAAGACATCAAAATCAGCTCTAAAACATGCATACTATCAACACCAAAATTTCCGAAAATTTGCAGCATATATACACACCCAAAAACAGCCACTAACCCCTTAAAACACGCCTAAACATGCGGAAATAAATCAGTTAAAGCACTAAAAACTCCCCCCACACCTAAAACATGCTATGTCCTCAAAGCAAAAAAAAGGAAAATTGAGAGGACTTCCCTGAAGTGCGGGGGCGCGCCGAGCGCCTCAATAAGGGGGCGGTGGAATGTGGAGGAACCCTAAGATCCGGTCTATGCTCTTCTTGATGTAGGCAATGTCCCGATCATGGTTACACGGGCCTCCCGGCTGCTGTGACGTAGAAGCTTCAGCGGTGGAGGGTGGAATTTGTTGTGCCTTTTGTCCTTTGAACACCTTGGGAACAGTCTTGGGCAAGGTACCTGCACGACACAAACTATACCTTTCACCCACTTTTGACAACATACACATATTGTCAAGGCAATGTAAATCCAAAGGTTTCATGTGAACTGAAGCAGGTAAATGTGGCTCATCTAAATCAATCAAACGTGCATTCACAGCGATGTGAGTCACAATATGGCCCAAAATCAAGTTCCTAGAATGCGCACATGCAGCTTTCATCTCTACAGCCAACCAGAAGCCTAAATTCACCCGTCTACCCTCATGCATAGCCCACAAGAAGAACAGGGTAGTTTGTGACAGAATTCCAAGACCATTTACACGTCCGGCAAAAGAATAAGAAAGTAATCTATGTATATACCGCAAGGACGGGTCAATCAAATCATAATCTTTGGAAGAACTAGGGTTATATTTAGCATTTGGCTTGTTTGTAAAGGCCCTATACACAGTAGTAGCATCAAACTCAGGTGCATCAATATAATCACACAAACAGGCCACATAATCATCAGAATCTACCTCATCCTCAGCTACAAATCCAAGCAGCACATTAAAATCATTCATCGAAAGATTAAACTGCTTCCCACATAATGAAAATCGGATCACATCAGGCGAAGACAAAGCAAACTCATCAGGCAACTGTAACTCAAAACTGGCATAAAATTCACGCATCAAATCTTTAAACATAGGATGTCGCGTCTTAAAGTAATCGTTCCAACCTATTCTAACAAAATACTCAATGACAGTTTCATATAACCCAAAGCACGCAAAGCAGCAAAGTCAGGATACCTACATTTTACAATATTTTTCGAATTAAGCGCATTGTACCTGTCTGAGTGCTTTTCATTCTGAAACTCGGGCTCATCGAAGGTGTTGGTGCGAGGCGGCTGCATCCGGACTCCCAGTCGGGCCCGGGTTGTTCGTTTCCCAGACTGCTGTTTTTGAGGGGAGGGTTCCGACTGAGTCTCTCCAGTGGCGGTAGTAGCTGGACTTCCGGAGGTATCTTCGCTCGAAGGCGAAGAGGTGTTGGCCGAACGAGAAGCAGAAGAAGTCCCGGCCCCGGAGACTGGAGTGGGCGCGGTATCAGAGGGCTCCGTCGGGGAGGATGGAACGGAGGTGGAAGAGGGACCTACTTCAGGCGGCGTTGCAGTCGCTGGTGAAGGTGGTGGCAAAATGGCGAGGGGTTTCGCCTGAGAGTGCGTCGCCGGAATAGATCTGGGTGGCGGAGAACGTCGCGGACGGCTAGGGGGTATGTGGCTGAGGTCAATCAGCACCGGGGGTCGTCGCGGGGCATTGTCGCAGGTCGCGCTCCTGATACGGTCTGAACGGCGGACCCCTCGCGGCAAAGGGACCCTTCGCGGCTGAAGTTGAGTGAGGGGGAGGGAGGAGGCCGCGGCGGAGTTGTCTTGGCGGAGTTTCATGCGCCGCTCCTCTGAAGCGGTGAGAATGGCGGTCTGTGGTTGCACCGCCTGTGGTGGTGCGGGGGAAGAAGGCGGCGGCGGACCTTGGGCCGCCTGAGAAGACGACGGCTCGGTCTCCCTTGTTGCTGTCGGCGATGGGATGGTTGGAGGCGGCGGTGGAGAAGGTGTTTCCGCCGCCCGTTGTTCGCGTGCCAGGTGCTCGCGGTAGAGGCGGAGATCCTCCTCCGTCTCGATGATTGGGTAGTCGCCGCAGGGGTGACCGCGCGGGTACTTGCGGCGTTTGGGCTTGTGAGGTCCGGCAGAAGAGGAGGGCGTAGGGGCGGAGGTTCCCCGTTTTTTGGCCATGGCGGTGTAACGGCAGAGGTGGGTTATGGGGTAAGTAAAACGATGGAGGTTGAGCGAAGGTGAATGTGAGAATGGTGATGAAGCGGCGGAAGTTATCGCCGATGGTGGGCGGCGGATGGTGGAGTGACGGCGGACTGGCGGAGGAGGCTAGGGTTTGGGAGCTAGGGAATTAGGGATTTATGATTTGAGGGGGAAATGAAAATTGTGGGGAAATCCCACCGAAAATGGGCCGGCCAAGGCAACCGGGCGGGTCGGTTCGGATCGGATATTGGTCTAGGATCCACGAATCAGTTTGTGAGAGAGGAAGAGGTTCGCGGGTCAGTTTGTAAGAGAGGGGGAAAGATCCGCGAACAAGAACGGGTCTGGGCCGCTATTTTTAAAGTGTAGCATGGCATGGGCGTTGGGCTTGACCACGCTCAAGGGTCATGTCATCAGCAAACTTTTGACAGCAGAATAGCAGCAATATCTGGGCCAAATCTAGACAATTAAGCACGCCTGCAACATAGGAAAGAGCAGAAAATCAACAAGAAAGCAAGGAAAACCGAAAAAAACAAAAGAAAACACGAAAAAGTGAAACGGGGAGAGGAAATGGCGCCTGAAACGCCATATTTGGGTTGCCTCCCAAACAGCACCCTTGTTTATCGTCTCGGACTCGACGGGGCTGATTTAGAAATTAAGCACTTGGGGGAAAATCCTCCAATCGAGTCTCTTCAACTGTGGAAGGTTGGAAATTCTCGTAAAATGGTTTCAGCCGATGCCCGTTCACTTTCAAAATGTTTCCGGTTTTCACATCCTTGATCTCAACTGCTCCTTGTTGATTGAAATTGGTAACCACATATGGGCCCATCCAACGTGATCTCAATTTTCCAGGGAAGAGACGTAAACGAGAGTTGTAAAGTAGAACTTTCTGACCAATTCGAAATTGTTTCCTTGAAATCATCGAGTCATGAAAATTCTTCATCTTGGACTTGTAAATCACCGAATTCTCGTAAGCATCATTACGAATCTCTTCCAACTCCTGAAGTTGGAGCTTCCGCTTCTCGCCCGCTTCGTCCATATTCAAATGGCATTGCTTAATGGCCCAATAAGCGCGATGCTCCAATTCCACCGGTAGGTGGCATGCCTTACCATAAACCACTCGATAAGGAGACATCCCCAACGGGGTTTTGTAGGCTGTTCTATAGGCCCACAATGCATCGTTCAGTCTCACACTCCAATCCTTTCTGTTCGGGCCGACCGTTTTCTCGAGAATGGATTTAATCTCCCTATTTGACACTTCAGCTAGACCATTAGTCTGAGGATGGTAGGCTGTAGATGTTCGATGTGTGACATGATACTTGCTCAACAAAGACTCCAAAAGGCGATTGCAAAAATGGGTGCCACGGTCACTTATGATTGCTTTCGGAGTACCGAACCTAGAAAAGATATGAGACCTGACAAACTCCACAACCACTTTAGAATCATTAGTACGGGTGGCTTTAGCCTCCACCCATTTTGAGACATAATCAACAGCAAGGAGTATATAATGATTGCCAAAAGAAACGGGAAACGGTCCCATAAAATCAATGCCCCAAACATCAAAAATTTCACATGGTTGTATAGGATTCAAAGGCATTTGATTTTTAGGACCTATATTCCCTGTTCGTTGGCAATTTTCACAACTTTTACAACAGATATAAGCATCTCGAAACAAAGTAGGCCAAAAGAATCCACTTTCAAGTACTTTCAATGCAGTTCGTTTTGATCCAAAATGCCCACCACATGCAAAAGAGTGACAAAAATTTAAAATGGACTCAAACTCCTTTTCAGACACACATCTCCTAATTATTTGATCAGAACCTATTCTCCAAAGATAGGGATCATCCCAAAGATAATACTTAGCATCATTTTTAATTTTATCTTTTTCAGAACGTGAAAGATTATCGGGTAATAAACCTGATGCTAGGTAATTTACAATGTCTGCATACCAGGGCGTGGCCGTAGAGCGTGGCCACGCCTTACCGTCCAGTGCCGAAAACAGCTGTTCGTCAGGAAATTCATCGCGTATGGGCTTGGAATCAGTCATATCTCCTGGAATTCGGCTTAAATGGTCAGCCACAAGGTTCTCACAGCCCTTCTTGTCCCGGATTTCGAGGTCAAACTCTTGCAAGAGCAAAATCCAACGAATCAACCTAGGCTTCGCATCCTTCTTCGTAAGTAGGTACTTCAAGGCTGCATGATCAGAAAAAACAATGACTTTAGTACCTAATAAATACGAACGGAATTTATCTAAAGCAAAAACAATAGAAAGAAGTTCTTTTTCCGTCGTGGTGTAATTAATTTGGGCATTGTCAAACATTTTTGAAGCGTAGTAGATGACATGAGAGCTCTTGTCAATCCTTTGCCCAAGTACCGCTCCAACCGCGTAGTCACTTGCATCGCACATGATCTCAAAAGGGTAATTCCAATTTGGTGGTTGCATGATGGGAGTTGAAATCAATTTTTCCTTTAGCAAATCAAAGGCCTTCTTGCATTCATCATCAAATTCAAACTCCACATCTTTTTGTAGTAGCCGGCATAGAGGTCGAGTAGTCTTGGAGAAATCTTGAATGAAACGCCTGTAAAAACCTGCATGACCAAGAAAAGAGCGAATCTCCCGTACTCCGACGGGGTAAGGCAGAGATTTTACAACATCAATCTTAGATTTATCTACTTCAATTCCTTTACTCGAAACCACATGACCAAGTATTATCCCTTTATCAACCATAAAGTGACATTTTTCAAAATTCAGGACCAAATTATGTTCAGCACATCGTTTTAGGACTTTAGCTAGATTGTCGAGACATTCATCAAAAGAATCACCATAGACGGTGAAATCATCCATAAATACCTCAATAATATGTTCAACATAATCAGAGAAAATGCTTACCATACATCTCTGAAAAGTTGTCGGTGCATTGCATAGTCCAAACGGCATTCTTCTAAAGGCAAATGTCCCAAATTGGCATGTGAAGGTTGTCTTGCTTTGATCCTCCGGAGCCACCGGGATCTGATAAAAACCTGAATAACCATCAAGACAACAATAATGAGATTTTCCAGCTAAACGTTCAAGCATCTGATCAATAAAAGGGAGGGGAAAATGATCTTTTCTTGTTAAAGCATTTAAACCACGGTAATCCATACAAACCCTCCACCCGTTTTGAACACGAGTGGGTACCATATCTCCTTCGTTGTTTTCCACAACTGTAATACCCGTTTTCTTAGGCACAACCTGTACGGGGCTTACCCACTCACTATCAGAAACTGGAAAAATTACACCTGCATCAAGGAGTTTCAGAATCTCCTTTTTGACAACTTCCATCATCGGGGGGTTCAATCGGCGTTGTGCTTGTCGTTTAGGCTTAGCATCATCTGTAAGAATGATCTTATGCATGCAAGTAGATGGGCTTATGCCTTTAATGTCAGCTATTGTCCAACCAATAGCCAATTTGAACTCCCTAAGGACTCGGATCAGCTTCTCTTCTTCGAGTTTGTTGAGCAAATTGGAGATAATCACAGGTAGTGTTTCTCCTTCTCCTAAGTAGGCGTATTTCAAGTGCTCCGGCAACTTCTTGAGCTCCAATTCAGGTGCCTACACGATGGAAGGAAGCAATTTAGTGTTAGAAATCGGTAAATCCAATTTAAGCACCTTTCCAAACACCGGTTTTAGACACTCTAATTCATGCACAGTATCACACAATTCCTCAGGCAAAACCATGGTTTTTGACCAATTAACCAAATTTTCAGCATGCAAATCATTGTAAAGTGCATAACTCAAAGCTTCTAAATTATCCAATTCGAAAACCTCATCAGTCAAATCATCAATCACATCAATACAGAACACACTAGACAATTCATCAGGACGTTTCATAGCATCATAGACATTAAATTTAACAATGTCACCGTCAAATTCAAGAGTTAACAATCCATTATGAACGTCTATTTTAGCTCTAGCAGTGCTCAAAAATGGGCGACCCAGCAAAATATCAGAAGATTTAGAAGATTTATCATCTTCCATGTCTAGAACGAAGAAATCAGCAGGAAAAGCCAATTCGTTGACTTGTACGAGTACATCCTCCAATATTCCTTCCGGGTACACTACGGATCGATCAGCAAGCTGGATTATAACACCTGTACCTTTCAAAGGACCAAGATTAAGCGCAGTATAGACAGATAGAGGCATAACATTTATTGACGCACCCAAATCACACATAGCTTTCTTAATACCAAGGTTACCTATTTTACATGGAATTGAAAACATACCTTGGTCTCTGCATTTTGGTGGTAATTTCTTTTGTAAAACCGCGGAGATATTTTCTCCAACACTTACCCTTTCATTACCTTTGAGTTTCCGTTTGTTCGTACAGAGCTCTTTAAGAAACTTCGCGTAACGTGGGATTTGTTGAATAGCATCCAACAGAGGAATATTGACTTCAACCTTTCGGAATGTATCAAGAATGCTTTGTTCCTCTTTCTGTTTCTTCGTCTGAGCCAAGCGCTGTGGAAACGGAGCTGGGGTCACCAGTGGCTTAGGCTGCTTGACAATTTCTGACTCTCTGTCTCGACTGGAGCCTTCGGCGTGGTCACGCTTAACGGTCACGTCGGCTTTCTGTCCAGATTCTGCCTCTTTCTGACTTGCTTTGGGTTTTTCAACCGATGGAGGTAGTTCCTTACCGCTCCTGAGCGTAATTGCACTCACATTCTTCCTGGGATCTTCCGTTTGCGAGGGCAATTTCCCTTGATTCTCAATCCTGCTCAAAACCGTAGCAATCTGTCCCAATTGAGTTTCCAAATTCTTGACTTGATTTTCCAAGTTATTGAATCGGATATCTTGTGGGTTGAGTGTTTGACTGGGTTGTTGGTTTTGTTGGGATTGTGGAGGTCTAGGCACAAAATTCTGGAAATTGGGTGGCTTCGGTTTCTGGGAATAGCTAAGGCTAGGGTGGTTTTTCCATCCTGGGTTATACGTGTTAGAGTAAGGGTTGTTATTTTGTGGATGGAATCCTGCGGCGTTTGCGTCCTCTAGTGTGCCCTCTTGTAGGGACGGGCATGCATCGGTCGGGTGAGAGGAGCTAGCACATAATTGGCAAACTGTTGCCGCTTGTGGTGTTCCTGCATTCATATTAGAAACCAAAACAGATAACATATTCTTGATTTCATCAAATTGGGAAGAGCTCACCTCTTTTACCTGTCTCGTCATGTCGGACTTAGCATAGTATTTTTGTGAAACTCTTGAGATTCTGCTAATCATGTCCGTCAATTCTGCAGGTGTTTTGATCATAATGGAACCTCCACTTGAAGCATCCAACTGTCTTTTGTCGGCAGGCATCAGACCCCTATAGAAGTTGTGGACAATTGAATTCTCCGGCAGGTTGTGATGTGGGCACATTGCAAGTAAGTTTCGGTATCGTTCCCAATACTCATGTAGGCTCTCATGCTCCTTTTGCTTGATGGTGATTATCTCCTGAAGGAGATCCAAATATCGCTCAGCTGGGAAAAATCTGTCCAAAAACTTATCGTGCATCTGCTGCCAGGTAGTGATGGTTGCTGATGGTAGAGAGTACAACCATTTTTCTGCTGCATCTTGCAAAGAGAATGGAAAAGCACGGAGCTTGATTTGATCTTCGGTGACTCCGTGGGGCTTGGTAGAGCAGCAAACCGTGTGGAACTTACTAAGGTGTTGGTGAGGGTTCTCGTTTTCCAGACCTCGAAAAATGGGAAGTAGGTGAATTGTGCCCGTCTTCAGCTCGAAACCAGCAGCAACCTCTGGAAAAGTAATACATAGGGGCTGCTGTGTGGTAGTGGGACGCACCAGATCTTCCATGGTCCTCCGTTCTTCTGCTGGTAGTGCCATAGTTAGGGCGTGGTCACGCTCAACGGTCAAGTCGTATTTCTGATCACTTGCACTGTCCGTTTCAGTTCCCGATTCTATCTCCTTGACCAAATCTGATGCCTCACCTTGTTTCTTGCGTGATCGGGTTTCTTTCCTCTTTTTCTTAGCAGTTTTCTCGATTTCTGGATCGTAAAGAGGGGTGTCTTTTTCGCGAATGCTCCTGTTCATAAAAAGAAATAAAATCGATTAAAACACAGTCCCCGGCAACGGCGCCAAAATTTGACAGGTGTCGAATCCGTCAAAAATAAATATAAAGTCCTATTCGACGACTAAACACAGAGTATAGCGTAAATAGGGTCGATCCACAGAGACTGGCTGACTTATTTCTAATAATCCCAAGTTATCCACGAAAAGAAACAATTAAAAGGGGGGGGGGGTTTGAGTTTTTAAAACTAAGGTAAACAATTAAAATAAACTAACAAGAATTAATTAAAACTAGCAAACAAATCACGTAGGATAAAATCAATCAAAAGGGAAAATTACCTAGCCAGGGATATTCGATTCGATTTATTATATTGATCATCGACTCAAGGATTAATTCAAGTTAATTAGACAGATTGGCTATAGTTGATAGAGACACTCGACTCAACCTCGTTTTTACTTAATTAGTCGGATAACCTAGAGACACTCGACAGTTATCTTCCCTAACAAATTCACAACCCCTAGAGACACTCGACAGGATTTAATGAATTCGCAGCATTAAGAATCATAAAAACACCAACCCTAATTAACCAAGTCGTGACACACGCAAGATTTAAATTAGATTATCAAATCCCTTAGTGAACGAGGAATGTTATCGTTAAGACCCTGTCACTAATTTACCACCAATTATCAATCAACTTTACTACACTTCAAGCATCGAGATTGGCAATATGCAATTAAATCTATCTAGATGATCGGGCCCTATCACTAAATAAATCAATCACAATAAACGCAAAACACGGAGATAAGATAAATGCCTAAATAAACATGAATTGATTAAAACGTTTAGGTCTCACAATAATTAAAACCGAATCTTAATCCCTAGCTAGATAATTAAAAGCTTAGCTACTAAAATCCATAAAAACAATAATCGAGGAATTCTTTAACATAAATAAAACTTAAAAATAAAAGGGAAGAATTAAACTAAGATGGATGATTGCGCCGAATCCTCGCTCTCGATGTTGCTTGCCCACGAACTCTGCTCCCAAAATTTTTGTTACCTCCCGTCCAAAGCTGCTATCCCACGTATATATATAGACCCCCCACGTCTAAAGCTTTCTCCTTTAGGAACATAATTCCTAAGCCAATCCGGACTCTAAGTATTAAAGCAAATTGGACAGACTTCTTGCATCCCAAGAATCAGCATCACGTCGGGCTTGATCAAATTAATTCCAATCACATGTGCAGCCCACCATTCCTAGACCAAATAATCCACCTAATGTCACAAGGGCTGAGTCCCATAATTAATTCCAGCCGCTGGGCTTCTCTGAATTAACCCAAGACACGGCCCAGCCCACTTAAGCATATATAATTCCATGGCCCATCACCACCAATTACTTTATGCAACACACGAGGCCCATGCGCAAATTAATTCCATATGCAATCCCAAACAAAACAATTCAGCCCCATTAACCAACTCAAACACCCCCAACCACACGTGGATTTATGCATGCAAAAGCTACGCCCAAAACTCTTCAATTTATTCCCAATTGCTCCTGCCGCAACAAATAAGCTCCATAGAATGCCCAATTTTGTATCAATTCGCATTCACGCCCCGAATCTACAAAATAATCAACAAAGCATCAAATTCATTATAAATAATATTAAATCAAGTATAATTCGGGGCATAATTTAATCATAAAAAAATGATTAATTAACAACTTATCACTAGAGGACGCGAACGCCGCAGGATTCCATCCACAAAATAACAACCCTTACTCTAACACGTATAACCCAGGATGGAAAAACCACCCTAGCCTCAGCTATTCCCAGAAACCGAAGCCACCCAATTTCCAGAATTTTGTGCCTAGACCTCCACAATCCCAACAAAACCAACAACCCAGTCAAACCCTCAACCCACAAGATATCCGATTCAATAACTTGGAAAATCAAGTCAAGAATTTGGAAACTCAATTGGGACAGATTGCTACGGTTTTGAGCAGGATTGAGAATCAAGGGAAATTGCCTTCGCAAACGGAAGATCCCAGGAAGAATGTGAGTGCAATTACGCTCAGGAGCGGTAAGGAACTACCTCCACCGGTTGACAAACCCAAAGCAAGTCAGAAAGAGGCAGAATCTGAACAGAAAGCTGACGTGACCGCTAAGCGTGACCACGCCGAAGGCTCCAGTCGAGACAGAGAGTCAGAAATTGTCAAGGAACCTAAGCCACTGGTGATCCCACCTCCGTTTCCACAGCGCTTGGCTCAGACGAAGAAACAGAAAGAGGAACAAAGCATTCTTGATACATTCCGAAAGGTTGAAGTCAATATTCCTCTGTTGGATGCTATTCAACAAATCCCACGTTACGCGAAGTTTCTTAAAGAGCTCTGCGCGAACAAACGGAAACTCAAAGGTAATGAAAGGGTAAGTTTCGGAGAAAATGTCTCCGCGGTTTTACAAAAGAAATTACCACCAAAATGCAGAGACCAAGGTATGTTTTCAATTCCATGTAAAATAGGTAACCTTGGTATTAAGAAAGCTATGTGTGATTTGGGTGCGTCAATAAATGTTATGCCTCTATCTGTCTATACTGTGCTTAATCTTGGTCCTTTGAAAGGTACAGGTGTTATAATCCAGCTTGCTGATCGATCCGTAGTGTACCCGGAAGGAATATTGGAGGATGTACTCGTACAAGTCAACGAATTGGCTTTTCCTGCTGATTTCTTCGTTCTAGACATGGAAGATGATAAATCTTCTAAATCTTCTGATATTTTGCTGGGTCGCCCATTTTTGAGCACTGCTAGAGCTAAAATAGACGTTCATAATGGATTGTTAACTCTTGAATTTGACGGTGACATTGTTAAATTTAATGTCTATGATGCTATGAAACGTCCTGATGAATTGTCTAGTGTGTTTTGTATTGATGTGATTGATGATTTGACTGATGAGGTTTTCGGATAATTTAGAAGCTTTGAGTTATGCACTTTACAATGATTTGCATGCTGAAAATTTGGTTAATTGGTCAAAAACCATGGTTTTGCCTGAGGAATTGTGTGATACTGTGCATGAACTAGAGTGTCTAAAACCGGTGTTTGGAAAGGTGCTTAAATTGGATTTACCGATTTCTAACACTAAATTGCTTCCTTCCATCGTGCAGGCACCTGAATTGGAGCTCAAGAAGTTGCCGGAGCACTTGAAATACGCCTACTTAGGCGAAGGAGAAACATTACCTGTGATTATCTCCAATTTACTCAACAAGCTCGAAGAAGAGAAGCTGATCCGAGTCCTTAGGGAGTTCAAATTGGCCATTGGTTGGACGATTGCTGACATTAAAGGCATAAGTCCATCCACGTGTATTCATAAGATCATTCTTACAGATGATGCTAAGCCTAAACGACAAGCACAACGCCGATTGAACCCCCCGATGATGGAAGTTGTCAAAAAGGAGATTCTAAAACTCCTTGATGCAGGTGTAATTTTTCCAGTTTCTGATAGTGAGTGGGTAAGCCCCGTACAGGTTGTGCCTAAGAAAACGGGCATTACAGTTGTGGAAAACAATGAAGGTGATATGGTACCCACTCGAGTTCAAAACGGGTGGAGGGTTTGTATGGATTACCGTGGTTTAAATGCTTTAACAAGAAAAGATCATTTTCCCCTCCCCTTTATTGATCAGATGCTTGAACGTTTAGCTGGAAAATCTCATTATTGTTGTCTTGATGGTTATTCAGGTTTTTATCAGATCCCGGTGGCTCCGGAAGATCAAAGCAAGACAACCTTCACATGCCAATTTGGGACATTTGCCTTTAGAAGAATGCCGTTTGGACTATGCAATGCACCGGCAACTTTTCAGAGATGCATGGTAAGCATTTTCTCTGATTATGTTGAACATATTATTGAGGTATTTATGGATGATTTCACCGTCTACGGTGATTCTTTTGATGAATGTCTCGACAATCTTGCTAAAGTCCTAAAACGATGTGCTGAACATAATTTGGTCCTGAATTTTGAAAAATGTCACTTTATGGTTGATAAAGGGTTAATACTTGGTCATGTGGTTTCGAGTAAAGGAATTGAAGTAGATAAATCTAAGATTGATGTTGTAAAATCTCTGCCTTACCCCGTCGGAGTACGGGAGATTCGCTCTTTTCTTGGTCATGCAGGTTTTTACAGGCGTTTCATCCAAGATTTCTCCAAGACTACTCGACCTCTATGCCGGCTTCTACAAAAAGATGTGGAGTTTGAATTTGATGATGAATGCAAGAAAGCCTTTGATGTGCTAAAGGAAAAATTGATTTCCACTCCCATCATGCAACCACCGAATTGGAATTACCCTTTTGAGATCATGTGCGATGCAAGTGACTACGCGGTTGGAGCGGTACTTGGGCAAAGGATTGACAAGAGCTCTCATGTCATCTACTACGCTTCAAAAATGCTTGACAATGCCCAAATTAATTACACCACGACGGAAAAAGAACTTCTTTCTATTGTTTTTGCTTTAGATAAATTTCGTTCGTATTTATTAGGTACTAAAGTCATTGTTTTTTCTGATCATGCAGCCTTGAAGTACCTACTTACGAAGAAGGATGCGAAGCCTAGGTTGATTCGTTGGATTTTGCTCTTGCAAGAGTTTGACCTCGAAATCCGGGATAAGAAAGGCTGTGAGAACCTTGTGGCTGACCATTTAAGCCGAATTCCAGGAGATATGACTGATTCCAAGCCCATACGCGATGAATTTCCTGACGAACAGCTGTTTTCGGCACTGGACGGTAAGGCGTGGCCACGCTCTACGGCCACGCCCTGGTATGCAGACATTGTAAATTACCTAGCATCAGGTTTATTACCCGATAATCTTTCACGCTCTGAAAAAGATAAAATTAAAAATGATGCTAAGTATTACCTTTGGGATGATCCCTATCTTTGGAAAATAGGTTCTGATCAAATAATTAGGAGATGTGTGTCTGAAAAGGAGTGTGAGCCCATTTTAAATTTTTGTCACTCTTTTGCATGTGGTGGGCATTTTGGATCAAAACGAACTGCAGTGAAAGTACTTGAAAGTGGATTCTTTTGGCCTACTTTGTTTCGAGATGCTTATATCTGTTGCAAAAGTTGTGAAAATTGCCAACGAACAGGGAATATAGGTCCTAAAAATCAAATGCCTTTGAATCCTATACAACCATGTGAAATTTTTGATGTTTGGGGCATTGATTTTATGGGACCGTTTCCCGTTTCTTTTGGCAACCATTATATACTCCTTGCTGTTGATTATGTCTCAAAATGGGTGGAAGCTAAAGCCACCCGTACTAATGATTCTAAAGTGGTGGTGGAGTTTGTCAGGTCTCATATCTTTTCTAGGTTCGGTACTCCGAAAGCAATCATAAGTGACCGTGGCACCCATTTTTGCAATCGCCTTTTGGAGTCCTTGTTGAGCAAGTATCATGTCACACATCGAACATCTACAGCCTACCATCCTCAGACTAATGGTCTAGCTGAAGTGTCAAATAGGGAGATTAAATCCATTCTCGAGAAAACGGTCAGCCCGAACAGAAAGGATTGGAGTGTGAGACTGAACGATGCATTGTGGGCCTATAGAACGACCTACAAAACCCCGTTGGGAATGTCTCCTTATCGAGTGGTTTATGGTAAGGCATGCCACCTACCGGTGGAATTGGAGCATCGCGCTTATTGGGCCATTAAGCAATGCCATTTGAATATGGACGAAGCGGGCGAGAAGCGAAAGCTCTAACTTCAGGAGTTGGAAGAGATTCGTAATGATGCTTACGAGAATTCGGTGATTTACAAGTCCAAGATGAAGAATTTTCATGACTCGATGATTTCAAGGAAACAATTTCGAATTGGTCAGAAAGTTCTACTTTACAATTCTCGTTTACGTCTCTTCCCTGGAAAATTGAGATCACGTTGGATGGGTCCATATGTGGTTACCAATTTCAATCAACAAGGAGCAGTTGAGATCAAGGATGTGAAAACCGGAAACATTTTGAAAGTGAACAGGCATCGGCTGAAACCATTTTACGAGAATTTCCAACCTTCCACAGTTGAAGAGACTCGATTGGAGGATTTTCCTCCAAGTGCTTAATTTCTAAATCAGCCCCGTCGAGTCCAAGACGTTAAACAAGGGCGCTGTTTGGGAGGCAACCCAAATATGGCGTTTCAGGCGCCATTTCTTCTCCCCGTTTCACTTTTTCGTGTTTTCTTTTGTTTTTCCGGTTTTCCTTGCTTTCTTGTTGATTTTCTGCTCTTTCCTGTGTTGCAGGTGTGCTTAATTGTCCAGATTTGGCCCAGATATTGCTGCTATTCTGCTGTCAAAATTTTGCTGATAACATGACCCTTGAGCGTGGTCAAGTTCAACACCCAAGCCATGATCCAAATTCCATCTCTTTTGTTAAAGAAGCGGCCCAGACCGTTTCTTCTCACCAAACCCGCGACCCGTTCCCCCTCTCTCAAAACGATTCGCGGACCCTCAGTGAATCCGAACCGACCCGCTCCGCCCTATATCCGACCGACCCGTTTCCAGATTACTTTCTCCCAAATCACAAACCCCCAATTCAGTTCCCCATCCCCTCAAATCGCGATCAAATCCCTAGCAGAAGAATTCCTCAATCCCGCCGCACCACCTTCTTCAACGGCCAAACTGTGCACCCACACCATCTCTCTCGGTCTTCCTCCGCCCTAAGTTCCGCCGTTCCACCACCATTCTCCCTCTGCCGTTACGCCGCTATGGCCAGAAAACGGAGAACCTCCACCCCACAGTCCTCCTCCGCCGGACCTCACAAGCCCAAGCGCCGCAAGTATCCGCGTGGTCACCCCTGCGGCGATTACCCCATCATCGAGACGGAGGAGGATCTCCGCCTTTACCGCGAGCACCTGGCCCGCGAGCGAGAGGCGGCGGAAACACCTTCACCACTGCCGCCTCCGCCCTTAGATCCGTCGCCAACAGCAGCTAGCTCGCCTCCACCTTCCGTATCCGAGCCACCACAAGCGCCATCTCCGGCCGCCGTTCTCACAGCGGAGGAGCGGCGAACCAAGCTCCGCCAAGATAACTTGGCCGCCGCCTCCTCCCTCCCACTCACTCAACTTCAGCCGCGAAGGGTCCCTGTGCCGCAAGGGGTCCGCCGTTCAGACCGTATCAGGAGCGCGACCTACGACAATGCCCCGCGACGACCTCCGGTGCTGATTGACCTCAGCCACATACCCCCTAGGCGTCCGCGACGTTCTCCGCCACCCAGATCTATTCCGGCGACGCACTCTCAGGCGAAACCCCTCACCATTTTGCCACTACCTCCACCGGCCGACCAGGTACAGCCGCCTGACCAAGGTCCCTCTTCCGCTTCTGATTCGTCTTCCTCGTCGCAACCCCCCGAGACAGCCGCGACATCAGGCTCTGAGACCGGCACATCTTCCGGTTTTCATTCGGCCAACACCTCCTCGCCTTCGAGCGAGGATAACTCCGGAGATCCCGATACAACAGCCGGTGAAGCAACTACTCCTACAGCCACTGAAGACGCTCAACCGGAGTCTCCTCAGCCGAGGCAGTCCTCCAGACGCCGCACCAGGTCCAGATTAGGCGTCCGGAAGCAGTCACGTCTTGCCGACATCTTTGCTGAGCCCGAATTTCAGAATGCCCAGCACGCCACCAGGTATAATGAGCTTAATTCGAAAAAAATTGTAGAATGTAGGTATCCTGACTTTGCTGCTTTGCGTGGTTTGGGTTTATATGAAACTGTGACTGAGTATTTTGATAGAATCGGATGGAAAGATTACTTTAAGATGCGACATCCCATGTTTAAAGAGTTGCTGCGTGAATTTTATGCCAGTTTTGAGTTACAGTTGCCTGATGAGTTTGCTTTGTCTTCGCCTGATGTGATCCGATTTTCATTATGTGGGAAGCAGTTTAATCTTTCAGTGAATGATTTTAATGTGATGCTTGGATTTGTAGCTGAGGATGAGGTAGATTCTGATGATTATGTGGCTTGTTTGTGTGATTATACTGATGTGCCTGAGTTTGATCCTACTGCTGTATATAGGGCATTTACTAACAAACCACATGCTAAATATATCCCTAGTGCTTCAAAGGATTACGATTTGGTTGATCCGTCCTTGCGGTATATACATAGATTACTTTCTTATTCTTTTGCCGGACGTGTCAATGGTCTTGGAATTCTGTCACAAACCACTTTGTTCTTCTTGTGGGCTATGCATGAGGGTAGGCGAGTGAATTTAGGCTTCTGGCTTGCTGTCGAAATGAAAGCTGCATGTGCACATTCTAGGAATTTAATTTTGGGGCATATTGTGACTCACATTGCTGTGAATACACGTTTGATTGATTTAGATGAGCCACATTTACCTGCTTCAGTTCACATGAAACCTTTGGATTTACATTGCCTTGACAATATGTGTATGTTGTCAAAAGTGGGTGAAAGGTATAGTTTGTGTCGTGCAGGTACCTTGCCCAAGACTGTTCCCAAGGTGTTCAAAGGAAAAAAGGCACAACAAATTCCACCCTCCACCGCTGAAGCTTCTACGTCACAGCAGCCCGGAGGCCCGTGTAACCATGATCGGGACATTGCCTACATCAAGAAGAGCATAGACCTGATCTTAGGGTTCCTCCACATTCCACCACCCCCTTATTGAGGCGCTCGGCGCGCCCCCGCACTTCAGGGAAGTCCTCTCAATTTTCCTTTTTATGCTTTGAGGACATAACATGTTTTAGGTGTGGGGGGGAGTTTTTGGTGCTTTAACTGATTTATTTACGCATTTTAGGCGCGAAATAAGGGATTTGGTGGCTGTTTCCGGGTGTATATATTTGCTGAAAATTTTCAGACATTTTTCAGAAATTTTGGTGTTGATATTTTGCATGATTTAGGATTGATTTAGGCTGATTTTGATGTCTTTTTGGCAAATTTTGAAGGCTGTGAATAGTGATTTTTAGGGCTGTTCGGTAGACTGACATTTAGGGACTGAACTTGTTGATTTTCGAAACTGAATTTTCTGTTTGTATGGCTGTGTTGTTGCTGAATATTGTGCTTAAATGCGAGGATGTTGATAATTATGGAAATATGTTGCCCAATTTTAATGCTTTCTAGAAGGTTTGATTGTTGAGTTTAGCTAGAACGAGTTAGGTTCATTGAATGCATGAAAGTTGTGTAGAATTTGATAAATTAGTATAGTAGTATGCCCTCATTTTCGCGCACTATTGAATGAAATAAATTAGTATAGTAGTATGCCCGGGGATTGTGTTTTTAATCGATTTTATTTCTTTTCAAGAACAGGAACATTCACGGAAAGGACGATCTTCCCTACAACCTGGACAAGACTTGTGAGGAGGCTAGAGAATTGATCTCCACAATGTTTCCGAATGCGCAACAATTCAACCATTATGCGAACTTCCCACAGCATGTTAATGAGGTCAATTCTTCTCCTCTTGATGAAATTAAAAATTTGCTAACCACTTTGGTTCACAATCTTGGTCCAGGTACTCCTCAGGTGGCTAAAGTGTGTCAATTATGTGAAAGCGAAAACCATCCCACCGGCATGTGTCCATACACTTTAGAACATACGAACCCATTCGGATATCAGCCTCCGATGTATAATCCATACTCCAACATGTACAATCCCGGATGGTATGATCACCCAAGTATGAGTTATGCACCGAATCCACCAAACTTCCAAAACTTCGTACCTACACCTCCACAACCCCAACTACCAATTTCTCAACCATACCCACCTTTCAACCCACAAGATATCCAATTTAATAACTTGGAAACCTCCTTTAAGAATTTGGAAAATCAATTGGGTCAAATTGCAGCCTCATTGAGCAGATTAGAGAATCAACGGAAACTTCAATCACAAACGGAGGATCAGAGGCGAAACATGAGTGCAATCACGATCCTAAGTGATGAGGAACTGCCTTCCCCACTGGAGAAGACCAAAACTCGCCAGAACAGAGCAGAAACTGATCAGACGAGCGACTTGACCGTTAAGCGTGACCACGCCTTAGGCTCCAGTCGCGACAGAGAGTCAGAAATTAAATTCCAGCCTAAGCCATGGGTGGAGCCACCTCCGTTTCCAGAGCGCCTGATCCAAGCGAGAAAAGAGAAGGAGGAGCAAGGTGTACTTGAGACTTTTCGGAATATTGTGCTTAAATGCGAGGATGTTGATAATTATGGAAATATGTTGCCCAATTTTAATGCTTTCTAGAAGGTTTGATTGTTGAGTTTAGCTAGAACGAGTTAGGTTCATTGAATGCATGAAAGTTGTGTAGAATTTGATAAATTAGTATAGTAGTATGCCCTCATTTTCGCGCACTATTAAATGAAATAATGTTCTTTGCTTAGATAGAAAGGTCTTTGATTTTCAAATTAGTCTAAAAATTGATTAGAATGCATCTTAGCTCCCTTCGAGGCGAAATGTTTTAGTTAATGATTGATTTGGGAAGTGACTTAGGCGATCGTTGTCGGTGGTAAGCCTTTTTCTTGATCCTTTCACAAATAAATCATCCCGTTTGACCCCCATTGAGCCTCATGTTGTGCATATTTTCTTCTTAGCCACGTTACAAGCCACATCACAACATTAATTTCCTACCCTTCTTTGAATCACACCTTGCTTGCTCATTTGGATTGGATATTTTAGATGTCTTAGGCTCCTTTATATTCTCCCTTGTGCTTGAATTTTGAGAGAATGATATACAATGTTGAAAAAAAAAAAGAGATGAAAAAAAAAGGGGAAAAAGAAGTCAAGAAAAAAAAAAAAAATGAGCAGAAAAGAGAAAAAGAAAAGAACAGAAAAATTGCAAAGAAAAAAGTAAGAGTGTGTTTTGAGTACAAAGTTCGATTAGTGAAAAGGGGGGAAATTAAGTTGTAATAAGGGGAGTCCGGTAGATGAAAAGGGAATTACCACGGTTTTTATTATAAAGTGTGTAAGCTTGGTGTGGTAAGTCACTAAATTCCTAAGTTTCCTAACCTTTAACCCAAGCCTTACATTACAAGCTCGAAAGACCTAACGATCTCGAGTCATGAGTTAACTACATTAGTGGAGATTGGAGTGAATGATGCATTCGAAATTGATAATTAGTACTTAGGCGATAATCATAGACTAATCAATCTAGTCTTTGTACATTCTTTCATTCAATTCACACTACTTTACACGAGGGTATGCTATTTTTACTAATTAATTGAATTTTGTGCAATTGAGTAATGTGTTGATGAGCTAGACTTGTTTAAGTAAGAATTCGATGATTGCCTTTGTGATTGTGTTTGATGGGTAGTGTTGTTTCTATTGATTTTCATGATTCCTCGAGGACGAGCAATGGTTTAGTGTGGGGGAATTTGATAAGTTGTTAATTAATCATTTTTATGATTAATTTATGCCCCGAATTATGCTTTGAAATGATATTATTTATAAAGAATTGATGCTTTGTTGTTTATATCGTAGATTCGGGGCTCGGAAGCGAAATTGGAACAAACTTGGTCGTGTTTAGAAGAAATCCACGAAAACGAGACAAACTCTTGTTGCCTTGTGCATTATGCCGTGGCTGAGCATTGATGCTGCATGAAGAATAATGTTTTAAGATGCATGAGAATTTTGGAACATGCAGGCATTCACGTTTGTGGGTTGGTTTGTTTAATTGATTTTGGGGGAGTAATTATTTAGCTTTGAATTTGGGCTGCACGTTGAGAAGGAAATTGGAATGCCATTCCACTACTTTGTATGGGGCCGGTATTCATGTTATTAAGTGGAAGTGGGCCCAGGCGTGGGTTGTGTTAGAAGGCCCGAGCTGGTTTATCGTGGGCCTGGAAAATTAATTTCTGAGGTTAAGTTGTAGTTGATTCTGTGGGCCAGAAGAATTAGTGGGCTGGCCGTGTGTGTGTGGAATTTATTTTGGAGAAGCCCAGATTCATGTAATTAATTTTGGGGCTTTGGGTTTATGGGCTGCGCTTATACCTTGGGAATTAATTAGAGTGGCCCAGGTTGCATTAATCCTTGGAGTACAAGGTATAAAGTCCAATTTTAATTGGACTCTACAATCCAAATTTGATGAGAATTCTTGGAAGTGCCTTGGAGACGTGAGGCTATTTATTGGCGTGGGATAGCAGCTTTGGAGACGAGTCACGGAATATTCAGAGGCAGCAGTTCGGGTTCTGGCGAGCAACATCAAGAGCGAGAATTCGGCACAATCATCCATCTTAGTTTAATTCTTCCCTTTTATTTTTAGTTTTATTTATGTTAAAGAATTCCTCGATTATTGTTTTTATGGATTTTAGTAGCTAAACCTTTAATTATCTAGCTAGGGATTAAGATTCGTTTTAATTATTGTGAGACCTAAACGTTTTATTCAATTCAAGTTTATTTAGGCATTTATCTTATCTCCGTGTTTCGCGTTTATTGTGATTGATTTATTTAGTGATAGGGCCCGATCATCTAGATAGATTTAATTGCATATTGCCAATCTTGATGCTTGAAGTGTAGTAAAGTTGATTGATAATTTGTGGTAAATTAGTGACAGGGTCTTAGCGATAACATTCCTCGTTCACTAAGGGATTTGATAATCTAATTTAAATCTTGCGTGTGTCACGACTTGGTTAATTAGGGTTGGTGTTTTTATGATTCTTAATGCTGCGAATTCATTAAATCCTGTCGAGTGTCTCTAGGGGTTGTGAATTTGTTAGGGAAGATAACTGTCGAGTGTCTCTAGGTTATCCGACTAATTAAGTAAAAACAAGGTTGAGTCGAGTGTCTCTATCAACTATAGCCAATCTGTCTAAATAACTTGAATTAATCTTTGAGTCAATGATCAATATAGTAAATCGAATCGAATATCCCTGGCTAGGTAATTCTCCCTTTGATTGATTTTATCCTACGTGAATTGCTTGATAGTTTTAATTAGTTTTAATTCTTGTTAGTTTATTTTAATTGTTTACCTTAGTTTAAAAACTCAAAACCCCCCCTTTTTAATTGTTTCTTTTCGTGGATAACTTGGAATTAATAGAAATAAGTCAACCAATCTCTGTGGATCGACCCTGTTTGCACTATACTCTGTTTAGTCGTCGAATAGGATTTTACATTTATTTTTGACGGATTCGACACCTGTCACCACAATTGGAAATTTTTCCATAATTCCCCGAGTCAAATATCATTTTATTATAATTTAACCCTAAATTGATCTATTTATATTAACAAAATCTTCCAAAATCTTCATTCTTTTCATCAATCACCATTCAAGCCTATATTAATAAACTGTGGTTTTACTAACTCAGGCTATATATTAATTTAAAATTTATAAAAAGCTCCTAATCTTTAAAACTATAATTAAACCAGTCCTTATAAATAAAATTCTAAAATATAATTAAATTTATATTAAACATTGACATAATAAAATCAAAACATTAAAAATTAAAAATTAAGTACTACATTAATATTTCAGAAAAATATATATGAAATAACATACTTATAAGTAGACTTTAATAGACAAAAATCTAATATAATAAGAAAAAAATTATGATATTTTAATAACTATTTAATATTAATTTTTTTTTAATTGATAATATTAAAGTTAATATTTATAAAAATTTAGTTCATTCGTTAATATGCAGTTACTTTTTTCCTTTTTTTTGATGCAATATGCGTTCAGCAATTAATATGTTAATAATATATATAAAAATTCCACCTCAAATCCTTCTCATCACAAATCCCTTCTAAACCATTTTGGTGAATACGTGGGTTTGAGGTGACAGTTTTCTGGTATAGCTAATTTTTTGTATCAATATTACCTTCGACAATAGAAACTATGGAAAAAAAAATTCCAGAAAGTGAAGAAGAAAGGCGGTTGCTGCAGAAAACAACGGTGGTGGCGGTTAAATGGTGATAGATGAAAAAAAATGAAGATTTTGAGTAATTTTACAAATATATACTAATATATGAGTTAAATTGTAATAAAATAATAATTGAGTAATGAAATTCATCCATAACCTAATAGAAAAGGGTTCATGGACCAATTTTGATAAGAAATTATAAATTATGGACCATAATTGATTGAGTCACTAAACCATGGATCAAAATCGAAAATGGACCTATACCACGGGACCAAAAATGATATTTACCATTCAAGAGTTATTAAATCGAGGCGACGTTATTAAAGCTAAATTTGAAGTTGAAGAAGATCAAACCACCAAATTTATCAAGGAGCGTTTTAAGAAATGTACAACTTTAAAACTCGAAAAAAGAATCATAGGATCAAGTTGAAGATCGAACACAACTATAAATTGGGGTATTTCGAAACTTTTATTTTAATTTTGTGACGTGGAAGGAGTGCCGTCAAGTTCGGTTTTGGTCGGGAAATTATAAAGTTGCAAATGAAATGTGAGGTGACATAAAAATTGAGATTTTTCGAAAAATTTTAAAGTGGGGTCTTAAATAGCTATGACTAGGTGAATGTATTTCTGCATATATTTCTTATCTTGTAATAAAATTTCGTGAAATATTTGAATAATTTGACTTTAGGTTCCCATACATATGTTTTGGAACAGATCTCTTCAACAGAGAACAAGTAATAGATATGATTAAACTTATTATCATCTTATGATATCCATCTAAGTTAGGGGTGTCAATTCGGGTGGGTTCGGGTCGGGTTGAGGTAGGGGTATTACATGAAAATTCTCAACCCGAACCCGATCCGACCCGAATTTGAACCCGAAAATCCCAACCCGAACACTGTTCGGGTCACCCGATAACCCGGCCAACCCAAAATAACCCCACCCGACCCGAAACGATTTTCTTTTTCTTTTTCTTTTTTATTTTTTTTATTTTTTTAATTCTAATTTATGTTTAAAGTATTTTAAAACTTGATAACAATATATAAAAATATATAGTTTGTAAGGTTTGACATAATTGTAATTAATATATGATAAAAAAAAAATAATACATAAATATTATTAAGTTCTAATTCTAAGTTTAATTATAACTAAGTTCTATATCAACTCTATTTAAATTCCTATTTATCTAAATTCAATCAATAAGGTAATTATGTAAAATAAAAATTAGATACATAAACATTATTTAGATCGAATAATATATTTTCTACTAAACTAATCATAATGCAATTCAAATTCTTTAAGTCCAAATAAATACATCTCTTTTTGTCCATAAACTCCGTTTAATTCTAATCATATTATAGTCATATATGTCTTTCTAATGAACAAAACTATACAATTTAGACAAATTATATAATATTGACATTATAAATCACATTTTTCTCAAATAATAATCACATGTTTATAGAAAAAAATATTTTACTAGCCCTTTTTTTAATAGTCTATTATATTATATTATAAAAATACGAGTTAATTTTTGGATTTTTTTTTTAAATTTATTGGTCGCCAAAATATCCTTACAATAATGATTGCCCACAAATTTGTTAGAATTGTAGTCTCGAGCTTGCGTTACTTTGATTGTCCCTTTGTGGGTAAAATGGATCAAAATATGTAAAATGGATCCAAAATGGGTAAAATATGAATAAAATTGATTAAAATGGATCAAAGTAGGTAAATTGGATTCAAAATGGGTAAAATGTGGGTAAAATGGATTCAAATGGGTAAAATGGATCCAAATGAATAAATGGATCCAAACTGGGTAAAATAGATCTAAATTGGGTAAAAAGAATCCAAAAGGGTAAAATGGATCCAAACTGGGTAAAATGGATCTAAATGGGTAAAATCGATTCAAAATGGGTAAAATATGGGTAAAATGAGTCCAAGTAGGTAAAATGAGTCAAAAATGGGTAAATTGGATCCAAATGGGTAAAATGAATCCAAGTGGGTTAAATACATCCAAGTGGTAAAATAGATACAAATGGGTAAAATATGGATAAAATTGATTAAAATGGATCCAACTTGGTTAAATAGATCCAAGTAGGTAAAATAGATCCAAAATGGATAAAATATGGGTAAAATGGATCCAAGTGGGTAAAATGAACCAAAATGGACAAAATCGATCCAAAATGGATAAAATGGATCCAAAATGGGTAAAACAAATCCGAATTGGTAAAATGGATCCAAATGGGTAAATGGATCCAAAATGGGTAAATTGGATCCAAATGGATAAAATGGATTCAAAATGGGTAAATATGGGTAAAATGGATCCAAGTGGCTAAAATGAATCTAAATGGATAAAATGAATCCAAAATGGGTAAAATGATTTCAAGTGGGTAAAATAGATCCAAAATGGATAAATTGGATCCAAATGGGTAAAATGGATCCAAGTGAGTTAAATGGATCCAAGTGGGTAAAATGAACTTAAATGCACAAAATAGATCCAAAATAGATAAAATGGATCCAAATGGATAAAATGAATCCAAAATGGATAAAACAGATCCAAATGGGTAAATGGATCCAAAATGAGTAAATTGGATCCAAATGGATAAAATGGATTCAAAATGGATAAATATGGGTAAAATGGATCCAAGTGGGTAAAATGGATCTAAATATATAAAATGAATCCAAAATGGGTAAAATGGATCTAAATGGATAAAATGGATCCAAAATGAGTAAAATAGATCCAAATGGGTAAAATGGATCCAAATGGGTAAATTGGATCCAAATTGGTAAAATGAATTCAAAATGGGTAAATATGGATAAAATGGATCTAAGTGGGTAAAATGGATCTAAATGGATAAAATGAATCCAAAATAGGTAAGATGGAGCCGAATGGGTAAAATGGATCCAAGTGGGTAAAATGAATCTAAATGGATAAAATGAATCCAAAATGGGTAAAATGGATCTAAATGGATCCAAAATGGGTAAGATGGATCCGAATGGATAAAATGGATCCAAAATGGGTAAATTGGATTCAAATGGGTAAAATGGATTCAAAATGGGTAAATATAGGTAAAATGGATCTCAATGGGTAAAATGAATCTAAATTGATAAAATGAATCCAAAATGGGTAAAATGGATCTAAATGGATCCAAAATGGGTAAGATGGATCCGAATGGATAAAATGGATCCAAAATTTTGGATCGAAATGGGTAAAATGGATTCAAAATGGGTAAATATAGGTAAAATGGATCCCAATGGGTAAAATGAATCTAAATGGATAAAATGAATTCAAAATGGGTAAAATGGATCTAAATGGATCCAAAATGGGTAAGATGGATCCGAATGGGTAAAATGGATCCAAAATGAGTAAATTGGATCCAAATGGGTAAAATGGATTCAAAATGGGTAAATATAGGTAAAATGGATCCCAATGGGTAAAATGAACCTAAATGGATAAAATGAATCCAAAATGGGTAAAATGGATCTAAATGAATCCAAAATGGGTAAGATGGATCCGAATGGGCAAAATGGATCCAAAATGGGTAAATTGGATCCAAATGGATAAAATGGATTCAAAATGGGTAAAATATGGGTAAAATGGATCTAAGTGGGTAAAGAGGTAAAAAACGAACCTAAAACAAGTAGAGTGAGTCCAAAATAGGTCGAACAGGTTGAAAAACGGGTGAGATGAGGTGAGATGAATAGGAATTTGGTTACAAGTCTAATCTTAATCAAATTCTAAATCTAACTCAAATAAATTGTATCTACATTAAAAACTTGTTTATAATCTTAATTAAGATCTAATTTTAAGTGTAATTATAATTAAGTTTTATATCAACTCTATTTAAATTCTTATTTACATAAAGTTAATAAAATTCAATCAATATGACAATTATGTAAAATGTAAATTAGATACATAAAATTATTTTGATCGAATAATATATTTTCTACTAAACTAATCATAATGAAATTCTAATTGTTTAACTTTAAATAAGCGCATCTCTTTTTGTCCGTAAACTTTTGGTAAATTCTAATCATATTACAATCATGTATGTCTTTCTAATTAACAAAATTGTATAATTTAGACAAATTTATATAATATTAACATTATAAATCACGTTATTCTCAAATGATAATCACATGTTTATAGAAAAAAATTATTTTACTAACCATTATTTTAATATTCTATTATATTATATTATAAAAATACGAGTTAATTTTTGAATTTTTTTTGAAATTTTTTTGTCGCCAAAATATCCTTACAATAATGATTTCACTAATGTCTAATTAAGTTAATTATGTAAACCAATATGTATTATAAATTATTATTGAAATTTTATAAGTACTTAATTATGGATAGAAATTTGGTTACAAGTCTAATCTTAATCAAATTCTAAATCTAACTCTAATAAATTATACCCACATTAAAAACTTGTTTATAATCTTAATTAAGATCTAATTCTAAGTGTAATTATAATTAATTGTTATATCAACTCTATTTAAGTTCTTATTTATATAAATTTAATAAAATTCAATCAATAGGGCAATTATGTGAAATATAAATTAGATACATAATAATTATTTAAATCGAATAATATATTTTTTACTAAACTAATCATAATGCAATTCTAATTATTTAAGTTTAAATAAATACATCTTTTTTTTTTTCCCGTGAACTCCGTTTAATTCTAATCATATTACAATCATGTATGTCTTTTTAATTAACAAAATTATATAATTTAGACAAATTATATAATATTAACGTTATAAATCACGTTATTCTCAAATAATAAATTAATTATTATTTTTTAAATATATCTAATCATAAACCAATTATTATTTCATAAATTTTTATCTAATTATAATACACCATATAATTTAAATATATTAAATAATTTTTTTTTTAATTTTTCGGGTCGGGTGGTTGGGTCACCCGCATAGTTTTTCGGGTTGAATCGGGTCAACCCGAAACCCACCCGAACCCGGCCTCTCATTTTCGGGCCCATTTCGGATCCGACCCAATTCCAACCTGACCCGAAAACCCCCAACCCGAACCTGATATTTTTCAGGTTGGGTCGGGTCGGGTTGGTGGGTCGGGTCACATTTTGACACCCCTACAGTCCTACCATTACGTTTCTGTTCAAAAGACATAATATACAGTACTTTGCCATTGAATGAAATAATTCCCTTCCCACCTATTATGAGTTTGCAAGGGAAAAGAAAATTCTGGGCGAAAATTTTGGTGCGCAACGAACGCAGATATATGTAGAAGACCAATGAGGTCTACTTCGATTCACTCCGCCTTGGAGATAAAATGCACAGAGTTGAGAGGTGTACTAAATAGATGACGTTTTTGTATGCCTTCATCGTGCTTGTTAAAATGTCTGAATGAGATTTGACAATTGTCTTCATCAATATGAATATTAATATCTCTGTTGCTTTGGGTGGTTTTTTATGTACAATTTCAGGCTAATTTGGAGCAAAATAAGACTTGGTTGTTGGCTGGATTTGGTGGTAATTGTGGTGCACATGAGTCATCCTCGATTCACTCTTCTTTTAGGTTCAGTTTTTTGTTGAAGAGTAAAAATATGAGAGAAAAAGAGTTTGTATTCCGTTATTCTTGTATGAGAAAAAGGTTTCAGACAGACGAAATAATATATAGACCAACATCCCTAATCAAATCCCATAACATAAGGGATTACGAGATTTTTCCTAATTTATTAAGGTCGACACTCCCCCTCAAGTTTGGTCGGGGGATGTCTAACGCCTAACTTGCGTAAGGTATCATGAAACACTTTCCCTATAACAACCTTAGTAAGGATATCCGCCAATTGGTCCTCCGATCGAACAAACGGGAGTGACACAATCCCTCCTTCCAGCTTTTCCTTGACAAAGTGACGATCAATCTCCACATGTTTCGTTCTGTCATGCTGTACCGGATTCTCGGATATATGGACAGCCGCTTTGTTGTCACACTTGAGAGGGCACGTTCCTGTTGGTGGAATGCCCAACTCAGTCATCAACTTTCTCAACCACAGAACCTCAGACAATCCTTTGCCAATTCCCCGAAACTTTGCCCCGGCACTCGAAAGCGCCACTACCTTTTCCTTCTTGCTCTTCCAGGTGACTAAGTTACCTCCAACAAACGTGATGTAACCCGAGGTCGACCTCCTATCACTCAGACTCCCTGCCCAATCTGCATCTGTATATGCTTCTATTTGTAAGTGGCCATTCCTTCGAAACAGAATTCCTTTGTCCGGGGACCCCTTCAAATACCTTAATATCCGCAGTGCTGCTTCCATGTGTTCCTTTTGAGGATTGTGCATAAACTGACTCACCACCCCAACAACATATGCAACATCTGGTCTGGTATGAGAGAGGTACATAAGTTTTCCATCCAGATGTTGGTACCTCGCTCGATCTGCTAGTTCAGCCCCTTCTGTAATCCTTAACCCGTGATTACTCACCATAGGCGTGTCGCTTGGTTTACAATCCAACAACCCCGCCTCTACTAGTAGGCCAAGAATATACTTTCTTTGTGACAGATAAATCCCGTGATTTGATCTCATGACTTCAATCCCTAGGAAGTACTTTAGGTAACCTAAGTCCTTCATGTAACAACCCGGATTTTGAGACCAAGATAGACCAGGTAAGTAAAGGGTTAAGAGAAAAGCGTTTATAGCCTCAATCCATTGTGCATCTCATTTTATGTGAATTATGTGCCTTTATGTTCCGATTTATGTTAATACCTTATTATGAGAGCTATATCACTATTCATTCATCGAACCTAAATCATCTCATATTCCTCATGAAACCTTAGAAAGTTAGATTCCACGTTTTCCGGACTCATATCCTAGCTTTTACTATCCCAAGATACGCTTTGGAAATTGTTTGTCCAAAATTCCCTTTAAGTCCCTAGTTACTATTCACCCTTTTATGTAGAAAATTTTCGGGACATCTTTACTTTTCCAATATTGGGTTCGAATGAATCCTTGCATAATTTTATAATTTATGGTATCATTCCCAAACCCTGATTCCCATCATAACTCCTGTAGTAGCCAAAATCGGCTAAAAACCCTAATTTTGTCCTAATTTGGAGATTTTCGAATTTCAACGTTTTTCCTACACAATATTATAACCATTACGATCCTTGAATTATTTTATGAATTTTAAGAACTTTTCCAAATCCTAGTTCAAACCCTATCTTGTTTTATAAATTTTTTCCTATTTTTCCTAAAGTGCTATTCCCGCCGTAAAAACTAACTTTTAAACCGTACCACATTTGGTATCCAATATTATATTTAAAATAATCCTTAATTTATTTTAAGAATCATGAACATTTTCTCAAAAATTAATTCAAATCCTAGCTCCGTTTTAAGTATTTTCTCATATTTTTCAAAATTCCGAAAGCTTACTACTTTAAAATTAGACGTTTAAACGTTAAATGTTTATAACTATCGGAAAGCTCTTTCGATACTCTTTCTTTTGCAATTTTTCTCATTTCAAACTAAAATCTAGAGATTTTTCTACAATTTTATTATTATTTTCACCCTATTTCAGATTTATTTTAATTATTAGATAATATATGTATACATATGCATATACATCATATATACACCTAGCATACCACCTAAATACTCTATAATTATACACATACCTAGTCTAGGATATTATTCACTAACTTAACAAATTAATAATGTCACTTAGATCCTAATTTCATACCTATAAATACCCATTTCAAATTCATTTCAAGACTACACAAAAATCACTCCTCTCTCCCTATAGCTCTCGATCAGCCCTCCCTTTTTAAGACAAGGTGCCTTTTTCTTTTATTATTTCATGCTTTATGTTATGTTCTTAGTATAATATAGTAGTAGCGTGCCTAGGTTTATTTAAACACTACAAGAAAAACAGCGAATTCAGACGGACAGGCCCGTCGGAATTCCCCATAGGAAAACCCTCCCTCGGAATCAAAATCCCGAGGGAAAACCGACGGAATTCCAAGGGAACATAAAAACAAATTTTTTAAATAAAATAAAATATTTTCGACGGTGATTCCGAGGGAAATCCCGTCGGATTTATTAAAAATAATCAAAGTGAAAAAAAATAAATTACACTATTCCGACAGGAATCCCCTCGAAATCCCGTCGGATATTTTAAAATAACAATATACAATTAAACAATTCCGACGGGATTTCCCTCGGAATCCCATTGGATTTTTTAAAATAAAATTATACAATTAAACAATTCCGATGGAATTCCCCTCGGAATCCGGTCGGATTTATTAAAATTTTTTAAAAAATTAAAAAATTCCGACGGAAATTCCCTCGGAATTCCATCGGAATTATTAAAAAAAAAATATTTTACAACCATTAATCAAAAGTATTTATTCAAAACCAATTCATCAAATAACCTCACAAATACACACATTAATCCATACAAAAATTATCTATTTATCATCTATTACAAAATGGTACTTTGACAAACTATTAAGAAATCATGGGATCCAGTGCTTCCAATGTACATGCCAGGTCGCTTTCTGACAGGATACAAGCCTTCCAATACCTAAAGGGAATATTGTGAGAAAAACTAATAAATAAAAACAATGATCAAAGAGTAGATGTTCGTTAAAATAAGTTTTACCTGAATTTGCTCCGACCCATATTCTTTTGAGACTTTACTTTCCTTAACAGACTCCATAGTTAAGCTTGATGACATGAATGCTCTGGAATCCACAGCATTCCATTGAAAATACTTTGCAGAACCCTTTTTCAATCTACTACTCGCTCAGAAACAGATGAGACCATAAGTACCCTTATCAACAAAGTACGACAAAATTCTTCAATCATAATTATCTACAATGACACAAGAGAAAGTTTAACTTTTATCCCAAAATGAAAAAAAGAAAGCTTAAATTAGTGGAAAAAATGATAAATTCCTTCCTTGGAATAGGTTATACTTTAGCATCCAAACCGCAACAAAGATATGGTTCTAACTTCTAAGTACATTAAACAGAACACTACTCAGGCCCATTAAACTACTGAAAACTATGACACACAGAATGAGTATAAAAGCAACTTGGACTGATATACATGGTTGATTGTTCCATAATCAACATGGAGGCAATGCAACAACTGCAGCACTACATCAATAAAACTTGCAACTTCATGAATCCAAAACAGTAGGAGTGGACTGTAATAGCCTAAGGTGCTTGTCCCACATCGGTTGGAGAGGCGAACAAAGCCTCCTTTATAAGGGGGTGGATACCTTTCCCTTGTTGAGGCCTTTTCCCGGATGGTGATCTTAGCCATTGGGAGGAACAAAACCGTGAGGGTGGTGTCACTTAGCCCATCAAAGCTGACAATATCGATAGGCGGATTTTCGGGCTGTTAGAAAATAGGAATATCAATGCAACACACATTTCAAAGAGAAATAATTTTACCATATCAAACGAACTCGAATTAAGCTGAAATTTTACGGACATACTCTCAATACACGTCGGAATAACTCTGTAAAACAGTTTTATAAAATTCAATTCGAAGGTTTGCCCCCTCTGCACGAGCTGTTAGTGCAGATCAGAAATAGTGAAAAGCTGTATCGTTTTGGAATTTTTTCGGGTATCAAACGTACACGGACGAACATGAAATTTGACAAACATAAATCTTGATATAATAGAAATACACAGTTAAAACAGTTGTTAAAATCGATTTCGTATGAACTCGGAATTTGCATCTGAAGTTGCTACATACAAGCTGTCAGTTTTTGTGCTATACATTCCCTAACTATAAGCATGCAAGAACTTAGCTAAAACCATAAAAACTCATGCAAAAACACACCTATAACATTCCCTAACCTTTAAAATTAAACACACATTCAATAGTTTATGATTTAATCCATCAAGCGTCATCGAAATCAAGCAAAACATCATGCTCTGTTTTAAAACTAAATCACGCTTAAAGTTTCATATAATTGGTTTGCTAACATGGTTTGAATCAGTTTTAAAACATTCAATCAAATTATCAATGCTAAACTAGTCTTTGCAAAGAGCCCAACATTCAATCAAACTCAATTCTCTAGCAAGATTCATAGTAACTTGGAGCACAAAATTTCATTTGACATCAATTCCAGTTTAATTTGCAAGAAGCTAACAAACAACCAACTCATGGGAATACCAGATGCCAGAGAAAAGAACTTACATCACAAAATGCTTATGTTGACTTCTGTCCACTGTTGCAGATGTTCGTCTAAGACCTGCAGTTTTGGTATTGATAATCATTGCTATACCTATGAAAACCTGAGTAGGAGTAGAAGGGAATTAGACGCACAATCATAATCGTCATAAAGAAATGGCCAGTTATCCCATCCGTGAAATTAGACGCACTTCTGATGTTATGAACTACACATACTTCTCTTCTTTATTTAAAATTACAGAAAGCCCACTTACGAAACTGGAATTTGATCGAAACAACAAATTTTATGAAAAAAATGAGTAGGATAGTATATACTAGAGCAAAGTGAGATGTAAGTTTGGTAAAACTTGAATCAAGGCATCACTCAAGTAAGTTATATTATAAGCAGTAAAAAATCTTATAAGCTTCTTTCATAAAAAACATAGCAACATCATATTCTTTGATCAAAACACTTACCCTCTGACATAGCAACATCATATTCTTTGGTCAAAACTTGACTATTGATCGCATACATATGAAAACAGGACGGATCAATTGATGACAAACCTCATCAATTAAGGATCAATAGAACTTTCAATACAAAATCTAGTCCTAGAATTTATTCTAGTTCACTAGAAACATGTTGGTTTATCCGTTCTGTAGATGCAGAGCTCTTACCTTAACTAATTCACTGATGGAAACAAGATTTGTATTTGCCCATTTTGGCAATTCTTTCACCCGGAACAATTTAAAAGTTAAAGGCAACTTCACTTTAGAAATACGGAATTCCTTATACCCTTAGAGGATGTATTCAGCTCTGGATCATCCTGCAAGCAAGGAAAGGAAAAACTATTAGAAACGACCTTTTTTTTTTCTCCAATGCAGTCAATTCAAAGAAAATCCAAGAAAAGAAGCCGAGAGCTATTCCGAATTGATAAAACCCTAGAACCTAATCAAACACCTCTCCTACCCAAAAGCATCACACATAACCTCATAAAAAACATCTTAATCACAATTCACAAGTATCACATATAAACATTAAATCCCAACCAATAATAACTAAAAATAGACGAAAATTCAACAAATTGATGTACTTGGCACGATGAACCTCCAATTGTTGAGCGTAGTGACGGTCGGCGGACTGTATTGGATCCTTGGCTTGGCGATTGGCCTCCTCCTGGGACTTGTAGAGTTGGGCTTGGCGATTGGCCTCCTCCTCCTCCTCCTGCTGGGACTTGTAGAGTGGTGGCATAATGGTCGATTCCGTCAACAATCCTAACGATTCCATCGCCCTCTTCCTCGACGTCTTCGATTCTTCTTTATACATTCTCTCTCCCACCCTCTCTCTCTCTCTCTCTCTCTCTCTCTCTCAGGTTTGGGGTTCGCCGCTGGAGGAAGGCTGGTGGGCGGAGGGGATAGGGTTAGGCTTCTCAAAATGAGAAGGGGGAAAAAGAATTGAGGGAAGTATTTCACGTATTTTATTTTTATTGTTGTTAAATATACCGAGGGAAACCCGACGGGTATACACCGTCGGTTTTATTTTTTAAATTTTATTTTTAAAATTCCGACGGGATTTCCCTCGGAATCCCATCGAAATTATTTAATTTTTATTTTTTATACTTTATATTTATATTTAATTGAAAATTATATTATTTAAAATTTATTTTTATTTACTATTTTCAAATTTCATATTTTAAAAAACCGACGGAATTTCCCTCGCAAATCCGTCGGAACTATTTACTATTACTTTTTAAGTTTTATATTTTAAAAAACCGACGAAATTCCCCTCGGAAATCTATCGGAATTATTTACTATTATTTTTTAAATTTTATATTTAAAAAACCGACCGGGTTCCAAGGGAAATCCCGTCTGAAATATTTAATATCTATTCTTATACTTTGCATTTTAATAAGATCGACGGGATTTCCCTCGGAATCCTGTTGGATTTATTTAATATTAATTTTAAATATTTGATTTTAAAAAGGCCGATGGGATTCCGAGGGAAATCCCGTCGGAGTTATTTAATTTTTTTTTTTTTTAAAATCGAAGCCCGTTGGATTTCCATCGGAATTACCGACAGAAATCCGACAGAGTGTTTCCCTCGGAATTTTCCGTCGGAATTTGCAGGATTTCTTGTAGTGAAATTATGCCTTTAGGAATTTATTTTATGAAATATATGTCTAAATTGCTAATATTATGAACAATGTGCTTACATTATGAATTTCATTTAATTAAATACATGAATTATGATATGATATAGTATGAATAAGTGTTTAAATATTTATGACTTTATTTGATTAAATTCGTGCCTAGAATAATTTATTTAGAATTAATTTTACAATTAAAGTTACATAAAGTGCTACATTTTAAGTTTAATTATATGTTATGAACTTAGAAATTAATAAATATGATCATGAACTAATATGAACACCATAATAAGTCTAAGAACATGTTCATAATATTCTTGAATCAAGATTAAGTGCAAGTGTGCTAGTGTGTGTGTTTAATTTTATGTTATAAAGTGTTTAATTCATAAGAATTTGAATAGTATATGTTTTCAATAGTAATTTTGACTTTTTGGTCAACAATTAAAATATTAATTTTGAAATTAATTAAAAATAATTATAAAATAAGTTTTGGAATTTTTAAAGAATGAATTTCATCCGAATTTTTTGAAAATCGGCAATTTCGTAAACGTTTTCTAAACTGTGACCTACATTGTCAAGTCAAACCCTAATTTTCATTTCAAATACTTATAATTAGGACCATAATATCATTAATAAATATTTAAGTAATTAAAGAATTCATAAAACCTAATTAATTAATTAAATTCCCTTGAACGGTTAAAATTAGGGTTTACGGGGAATTCTCTAAACGTGTCACGGGAATTCTCTAATATCTTACATACTATGAATCTTGTGTGCTTATTTGACTAGAATAGTAAGAACCCAATCCTAAGTCTGTAGTAGTTATTACTTTCAGGCGAGAATAGGACTATTAAGTGGGATCCGTACGATTCAATCTGAATTCCGAAACAGGTGAGGGTTAAAATATTTTCAACTGGAATCATGCCTATATATACTTACGTATCTAAATAAAAACTATTTTCAAACCTACCTATTATCTGATTTTGTTCCCTATACATATTATTAAAGTATAATATCCTTCTCTATGAGGAAATTATTTTATGTCGGAATCAGGATCTCACCCGGACAATATATTTCAGTCCTATTATTATTAAGAACTGATTCCCGACTAAGAAAGTAAACCATATTCATTCTTATTATAGGCCCCGGCGTGCAGCTGTGTCGAGCAATTACCTGTAAGGCATCGGGCCGAGGGTGTTGTTGGTGCCACAGACCGCCACCAACTCTTGGTAGTGGTTTAGCTGGGGGTTAGTTACTCCACGCCAAGAGATAAGGGAGACAACCTCCCGGGAACGTATTTCCCACTTATTACTTATATCATCTCTAGGGTTTGATCCCCTACTGACACCACGGAGTAGCGGAGTTGTTAACATACTTGGTTTTATTAAAGTATCGGCGTCTTGATTAGCCCGATACTATTTTACCAAATACTTAAAGAGTTCGGATGGAGAGGCCTTACTTGCAGGCAATACAAACATTTTATTACACGGTCCATGTTTCCATAAATAATTTCCATATACCCCTATCCCTGGTTTAACTAAGCATGAACCGTATCATATTTGTTATATCCTATTGTTATTTAAGACCAGGATTTACCCAGTCCTACATACATATATAAGTACATAACATATAAACTAAAGTCTCCTTCACTTAGTCATTTTGACTAACCGCTCGCCTATTTTCACTGCATGATTTCAACAATCGAGGGAATCGACACCCAGAGGTATCTTGAAGCATTAGGTGTCGAACTTATTATATCAGGGTTAGATTAAGGGCACATAATCCTGATCATGTATTTACTTCAATAAGCTGCCCTTATACTTTAACTCTAGTTGCTACTCTACTACATTATCCCCCTTATAATATTATCATCAGTTGCTCTTTACGTGAATTATTATCTTGTTTACTTGCAAGTTTTAAATTTCTCTACCTTCCAGTGCATGTTACCTTACGCTCTACTTAAGTACCATCTATACCGTTCGCCGTAGTATTTCTCGAGTGCTAGGTCTCACATCCACTCGAGGGTAGTACGGTGCGAGAGTTGTACTGTTAGGGGGTGCTACACTTCATTTATAATTCCCCAAAAAAATTCTTCCAAAGATCTCTTATTTTCTCTGAGTCGTCCCCTGTGATGATCATTTCATCGACATATATAATCAAACACGTAATTTTCTCGTCTTTCATTTTCAAGAACAGAGTATGATCCTAGTTACTCTGTACGTACCCGTACCGCTTCATTGCAGCTGTGAATCTTCCAAACCACGCCATGGGAGACTGTTTTAGGCTATATAATGCCTTCCTAAGTCTGCATACCTCATGGGTACCAAACTCATGAGAAAACCCTGTTGGGACCTCCATATACACTTCCTCCGTTAATTCACCATGAAGAAATGCATTCTTGACGTCAAACTGGTAAAGAGGCCAGTCCTGGTTTATTGCAACTGAGAACAGAACCCCGATAGTGTCGATCTTAGCCACAGAGGAGAAGGTTTCTGTATAATCTACCCCATAGGTTTGAGTGTAGCCTTTAGCAACCAAGCGAGCCTTGTATCGTTCAATGGACCCATCAACTTTCCTCTTAATAGTATACACCCTTCGGCACCCAACTGGTTTCTTGTCAACTGGTTTTGGGCACCTTTCCCAAGTATTATCCTTTCTTAGTGCGTTCATTTCATCATCTATCGCCTGTATCCATTCAGGAATCTCCATTGCCTCTTCCACATTCCATGGAACAACATCCGTATAAATGGCAATAGCAAAGGCCTTTGCTGACTTGGTTAGGCTCCCCCTGACCAGGTTAGTCACTGGATATCTCTGCATTCTGGGCTCATGTTCCGGGGGATACCGTTCGGGTGGTATTCCATATGTACTTCGAGCAGGAAGTACATATCTATCAGTTTTGGTCACACCTGCAATGTTAGAAGAAGCATAAATGGAACTGGAAGAAGCCAAATCATCTGTACTAACCTCAGGCATATCAGTCGAGGAAGGTAGTGGGACAGTGGTGATCTCCTGAACGGGCTGAACTCTTGAAGGCTTCTAGATGACAGAGGAGTGGCGCAAAGCCAAGCTAGGGGATCCTTATGTTGCTCAGGCTCCCTCTGGCCGCGAGCTTGACTTGAAGCCAAATAGAAGTATTCAGTTTCAACAAAGTCACAGTCCATCATTACAAACATGCGATGGGTTTTTGGGTGGAAGCAATGGTATCCCTTTTGGTTAATCCCACATCCCACAAAGATGCATTTTTCAGCATACGGGTCAAGTTTGGTTCGTTGTGTAGTGGGAATATGGACAAAAATTGAACATCCAAATACCTGGGGTGTAAGAGAAAGAGGTGGTGGTACTTAAGTGTATTCACTCAGAGTATGTATGGGAGTGCAGAAGTGAAGTATTTTTGTGGGAAGCCGATTGGCTAAGTAAGTGGTTGTGGCGATGGCTTCAAGCCAAAAAGTTAAAGGAATACAAAACTCAATCATCAAGGCCCTGGTGATTTCCAAAAAGAATCGGTTTTTTCTTTCGGCTACCCCATTTTGTTGAGGTGTATGTGGGCAAGTGGTTTGATGAATTAGCCCATTATCGGAGAAGAAGGATTGCCTTTTATGGTTAACAAACTCCCCCTCCGCGTTATCAGACCTGAGTATGTAGATTTGGGCATCAAACTGAGTTCGAATCATATGGTAAAAATGAGTGAACTTGTCAAAGGCATCTGATTTGTGTTTTAGAAAGTAAACCCAACACATCCGTGTGCAATCATCTATAAAAGTCACAAAATAATGAAAACCTCTCCCACCAGTTACCGGGGACGGGCCCCAAACATCAAAGTGAATTAATGAAAAAGGGATTTCGACCCGAGTATTATTCAATGGAAAAGATTGTCTATAACGTTTTGATAATAAACAAGTATCATAAGATAGGTTTGTACTCGAAAAATTTGGAAATAATTTTTCAGATAACCATCAGACGGGTATCCTAAACGCCGATGCCACAACCAAATCTGCCTGTCATCCGACCCCTGGGCCAGATTAATTCGCCCCTCTCCCTGTGATCACTTCATCAACAAAATATAAACTGCCCGTTCAGTGACACACCCAATTATCTTCCTCGAACGGATATCCTGTAGAACACAAAACAAGGGATACATCACAACCGTACAATTCTATTCTTTGGTAACATGTCTGATTGAAAGCATTTTATTTGACAGAGACGGGACTAATAAACAATTTGACAGTCGTAGAGTGGGATTAAGTTCAACCACGTCCCCTGATTTAACCGAAATAATTTCACCACTAGCAGTTTGAATTGTCCGTTTTCTCGATTTTTGAAAAGAGATTATATCACTCGTGTAGCGCCCCGATTTCTCGGCCAGTCAGGTATGACGTCACGAGTGGGATTAGACCGAGTGTTATGTGATTTTAATTATGTTTTAATTGCTAAGTAACTGTTTAACTTATTAATTCATAGACTAATTGCTACTACGTGACCTATATGACTTAATTGAATATGTTATTTGAATTCGTTTTAATATGTTTACTTGCTAATTAAAATTCTCTATTTCGAATTTGTACGTATTTGAACCTATATGAAATCCTTGGACTCAATTGAACTTTGATTGGACCCAAGTTACCACTTATCAAACCTTGGGCCTTAGTTGAGACACTTAAATTGTTCAAGGACCAAAGTGAAATTTTCTCTTTTCTCCCCCCACCCCCCTATCACACGATATATACACACACACACCCCTTCTTGTTCTTCATTTTCTTTCCCAACACAAAAGAGAAGAACCCTCCACTCTCTCTTCCTCTCCACTTCGATCCGAGCAAGGCAAGAAAAGAGGCAAGGGATTCAAGCTCTATTCTTCTCCATTCAAGACAAAAACTCAAGCTCTCATCATCTTCTTTTTTTTTTTTTCCTTTCCTCCAAGGTATATGTGTTTATATATGGCTTTGTTAGATGATAACTAGGATTGTGTGATTCTTCCTTAATAACATGGAATCTTGTGTGAATATGTATGACCACATGTTAATTCATGAGTTTTATGAATTCTTGGAGCAAGATGTATATATATGTGTTGTATGTATATATATGTGTGTATATGAATGTGGGTTATGAATTTGATGGAGTAATTCAAGAATTGATGAGTGATATATGTATATATATGGGTATTGAGGTGTTTTTATGGTGTATTTTGCTTGGGATCGGAGTTGGAGGTGTTTGGGACCTTCCCCTTCATGTTATACCATTTTAATTCCCTGTTTTTCGACCCAGAACTAACCGAACGTTCGTTCGGTTTCTTCATGAACGACCGTTCAACCGAACAGAACAGTTCTGCCTCTTCGAATGGTCGTTCTTTGTTTTGTGCATGGATTTCGAACGACTGCTCACTATTCAAATAAACTCCGTTTAACCTGATTTTTGAACCCACAGAAATATCTTGAAGTATAGAACATTCTCCAATTGGAATCACCTCAATATCTTTTCTCATTTGCGAGATATGATCGTTTGAAAATTGTGTCGCCACTTTGCCGGAATTCTGCATTGACCCAAATTCAAACTTACGCCATTTTCACCTCGATTTGAACCAGGATTCGTGCCACATACCATTGAAATCTCTATGTGTCTAGTTTCATTTCCAACAAACAAAACCTAATTCCAACTTCTAGAACTTGAGATATCTCCAATTTTCTACAGCTTGTTCATTTCCGAAAAACTGTCAACGTTCGTCAAAATCCATCTTCTTGCGTTCCTTTCACCTCCTTGACTTCTGTATGTGTTTTAATTGATTTCTTGTGCCTCAAACTTGTATTTATGATATTAATTGGTTATTGAATGACATGTTATGGTTTAATTATGAATTTTCTGGCTTGAATTATGTTAGACAAACGTGAAATATATGCATAAACTTTTAAGAACTACAATGTGAATCTTCTTGTACCCAATGCCTTCCTTATGTGCTAAATGGATTCCTTGCATATCTAAATGATTCATATGCATTATAGACATGTATTAAAAAGTATTATGAATTGAATATTGATTAAACGAATGGTATGAATTGAACGAATGATAATGGACAAACACGATTTACTTGTGTAATGAATGGAAGGCTTGTTTATGTGACTAAGTGGCTTATTTGTGACATGAACATCTTATTAGCATATTTTTATAGCTCATTCATGTCTTATCATGTTAATTCATTGTCGTGCGTCATATGTGGTTCTTTGGAGTCTTAAGTTTCACGAGTACACGGTGTGGTCTTTTTGTACAGTTTTCTCCAGGGCAGAGACGTGCCGGGTTCTTAGGCTTCTTTCAAGTCTTCTTTTTTTCTTTGTCTTGTTCGGTAAGGTGTAGCCAGGTGGGTTTCTCTTCTATTAGATAAAACAGACCCGACATATTCCAATGTGTATATTTCAAGCCAAAGGTATACATATATATATATATCTCGAGCCGTTTTCAAGGAGTCTATGATTTTGAATTGTTAAACCCCCTTCTTTTATGAAATTTCAACCAAGCATTTTGGCGAGAACATGAATGAATGCACGGGCCCAGGGATTTAATGCATGTGGCTATCCAGGGAGACAAGGGCCGACGGTGATCCTGTGTGTTAGTCCCACATTGATTGACGGCGATACCGGCCCTCGCTAGGAGATTAGCGAGGAATGGGAACCGGGCTTTTGGGGTTTCATGGACCCCTCTAGCCATAATGATTGGGTGGACGCATTCTCCTGGGTCGTACACGGCAGGTGTAACGCCCTGATTTTTCTTTATACATTACGTGACATTATATGAATTATATTCTTATATGTTTATGTGAAAATATATGATATTATTCTCAAATAATGAATTATTACATCATTTGTATTTAAGTGATACGTGAATTAGCTGCCGAACATGACTTAAGTGCTTGCATGTCCTTAATTGCTCATTCATTCAAAATTAGAGGGCTTAATTGCATAAATTATTCTTGGACTTAATTGATCATTTGTCATGAGAAGAAACTTGATTACATGACATTATATATTTGAGGGACTTAAGTGCAAAAATGGTTGAGTCATCATATTTATTGGAAGACTTTGGAAATATCTTATATATCAATTATCTCTCATCTCTTCCATTTTATTCATTATAATTCATCAAAAATCTCACACACACTAAATGCCGGTTCATCACACCATGAAGGAAGGAAGAGATTTCATCTTTTTTCAAGCTTGATTTCAAGGGGAAATTTCATACTTTAAGGCATCATCATCATCATACCATCATCTTTTCCATCTTTCTTATCTTCAAGGTAGAGATTTGATTATTTGATTGAATTCTTGAATTATATATGAAGTAAGGTTTGAGAATTATAATGTGATTTCTTGTTCATTTGAGGTTAGAAACATGTTTAGGATCATTATACTTGAAGGCTTGCATGAACTCTTGGAAAATATGATGGTTAGATAGCATGGTTCTATATGGTTTTAGTTTGATGAATTCTTGATGATCTATGCATGTTTCTTGGTTTAGATGATGCCTAAATGAAGAATATAAGTTATATGCATGATATATGATTATTTTGGAGTGTAATTGGATGATTGGGTGACCACTTTGCTCCCTTTTCCTCTCCTCCCCTATTTTCCCCTATTTCTTCTCGGTTTTCAGCTGAAAATGGACTACCCGGCCGGGTAAATTCATGAAGAAAAAGTACCCGGTCGGGTAGATTAGTCCAGTGGGTTTTTCTGCACTCTTTTCCCCGGCTGGTTACCCCCTCAAATGAACTCGGATTGACCTGATTTTTAACTTTTGGAAACCTCTTGAAGTCTATAATAACCTCCAATTGGAATCATCTCAACATATTTTCCCAATTGTAAGTTATAGTCAATTATTTTAGGTGTCACCACTTTCCCGGAAAACTGTACTCGCCTAACTTCAAGCTTACGCCATTTTCTTCTCACTTTGAACTAGAAAACGATCCATATATATTCCGAAAGCTCTTTGTGTCTAGTTTCATATTCAACAAGAAAAACTTAATTCCAACTTCTAGAACTCAAGATATTCCAGTTTTCCTACAGCATGCGCATTTCGTAAAATTGTCCATTTTTGCCAAACTTCACCAAAACCTCTCTTATTGCATTCCTTTCACTTCCTTGGCTCTGATATGTGACTTATATGAGTTATATACTTGGTTTATTGATAATTATGCTCTTATGTGGCATTCCTTAATTGTTATGGTATAACATATTGATCATGACTTTGCCGTGCGTCTTAAATGGTTCATACGAGTCGTGTCTCACGTACACTTGTCCTTATTGCACAGATTATCTTCCCGTTGATGAGGAGCAAGCTTCATAGCTGTATCCTTACTTTCTTTGTCGATAGAGGTGAGGTTTATCTTCTTGCTGTAGCCAACAACCTATACCCGTATAGCCTACACAAATTGCAATTGTTTCCCCGCATGTGAATTATTATACGTATATGTATACCTATCTAATAAATAACTGATTGACTACTATATTCTCGATTTTATTGAAAATGGATTTCAAGTAACAAATGGGTTATACATATAGATTCTTGAGCCCGTGTTCATGACTTTATTGTGAAAATAGAAAGTTTCTTGCATGCATTTCATAACCGAGTGCTTGTTCTTGAAAATCCTCATTCGCGTGTTTCGAATGGGGCCCCACTCGCATGTTTCGGTGGGGCAAGGGCCCGAGGCAACGTGGGAAGAGGAGCCGGGAAAGCCAGGGCTGACGGTAAATCTATCTCGCGACCTCTACGTGGGACTGTGCTATCATCAGAGGTAGTTGGTACCACATGTCGCCTGTGACCGGAAATGAATACCGAAGGAGCAGAGTACCGAAATGGGCTATGACTCGCGTGTTCTTGGATGGTTAGGGGTTAGCTACCTCTTCCGTCACCCGGAGGAAGAAGGATGGTTTCTTGTTATTGCTCTTGTTCTTGTCATTGTTCTTGTTCTTGTCCTGTGGAGTAAAGGTTGGAGAAAGGGTATAACTCGGTACCCACTGATTGCTTGAAACCTTTAATCCGATATATGCCATTGTTCTTGAAAGTAAATGATTGTCTTGTTCTTGAAACTTGAGACTAAAGGAAGTGATGGTTTATTATTGAAAATTGAGGCTATATCGGATCGAGACAGCTTGTTATTGCATTGCATATCTCTACCTATTGCATCGTGTATATATCTATTATATTCTTTCCGCCTCACCAGTCGCTTGATTGACCCTCTCTTCTTCTATTTCTTGTTACCCTGTTGGTTGCAGGTTGGAGTGCTAGGCGGGATTTTGTGTCTGTCAAGTCCTGTGGTTAACTCAGAGTCCCTGCACACACGCATTGTAAATTGATGAGTTTATATTGAAACATGTATAAATGTTAATATTATGTTTTATTACTTCGGGACATGCTTCTAGGGACAAATTGAACTTGTGCTCATGATTTATGATTTATGTTCAAAATTTCAGGACTAGGTATTTATGCTAGTTGAACCCGTCAATTGCTACCTATATTGATGACTGTTTATATGCTATGCTTCCGTACGTGTATCCTATTCTATTGAATTGTTTATTTGGTCTCGAGTTTCTAGCTCCCGCCTAGCATAGCGAGTGAGTGAGTCCCTGTTCGCCGTGATTCGGCTCGTGTATGGACTCTCTATTTCATATGCTGGTCGGGTCTCGGTGCGGGGGATGTGGCGCCCTCCGTTTGGGGTATTACAGCAGGGAGGAATAAAACCTGTCCAGTGAGGACAATATCGTTGGGCGGAAAGGTACACTTCAACCCAAAACGACGCATTCATTACCCGGAGGAAGAAGGTGTAATTGTTAATGCATGAATGAATGATAACGATTGAATGATCGAATGAATGAATGTCACATGATCACTAATGAATTAATGAATTAATTAATGCACACACGAGGTGAAGGTTGGAGAATTTACCCACTTGTCGGGCTCACGTTATGACCGATTGAATGATTGAATTAAATTGATTGTTGTAATCCCGAGTGTTGTTTTATTTGTTCTCACCCATTTGGGAAATGTTTCAAAACCTCACACGGGATTATAGCTTGCATGTGGGTGTGTTTAAATTCCGTATTATTATTGTATTAAACCCTGTTTTACACCCACCAGTCTCCTATAGACTGAACCCGGTTTTGTTTTCAGTTCTTTTGCAGGTTTTGGAGTGCTAGGCGGGATTTTGGGTCTGTCGAGTCCTGTGGTTAAGTCTGCATCACACTACACGCATATTGTAATTGATTAAGTTATACATTGATTGTATGAATTGTTATGATTATATTGTATGAATTTCGGGACTAAGTATTTATATTAGTTGAACCTGTCACTTGATGCTTATATTTTGATTGAACTTATGATTTGCTTCCGTACGTGAATTTAATTTTTGTTAATTGCTTTTTAGTTTCGAAGTTTAGCCCTGCCTAGCATAGCGAGTGAGTGAGTACCCGTTCGCCCCGATTCGGCTCGTGTATGGACTCTCCATTTCATATGCGAGTCGGGTCACGGTGCAAGGGATATGGTGACTTCCGTTTGAGGTGCTACATCCTTAAGTGGTATCAGAGCCTCCAGGTTGCAAAATCGGAGCTCGCGTGTCGTGATTGAGTCAGTTTAGGTTGTACAACATAGGAACTAATTGTCAACGTGTGCATTGCATTGGTTCTTGATCTCATTTGATGGTGTTTGATGCAAAATGTTGAAAATTTATATGTTGAACTTGTTTACTTTAAGCTTTTCGATTATGTGTTGTATTTTGCATTAAATACGTACTCTTGGTGCTACTTATGTGTCATATGTACTTACTGTTAGGAATAGTGCCCTAGAAAGCCGATTCGACGTAATCTGCTTTGGGACTTTTCTTGTATCACAGACAATCTTTGAATAATATACGATTGATTATAGGCAAACACTTCTTTATATGCCAATACGTGTTTTGTGTGTTTCCATTACGTGCGCATGTATGAGAACTCCCCTAATCCTGATGACTTTAGGACTCTACCATTTAGGTAAAATGGTTCATGAAACGAGCCCTATATCACATAAGTCATGATTAGTAAAATACTCCAAGCCGATGAGTCCTACAGACAGTGGGAGTGTCAACCTGACTCCTCTAAGGCTTGCTTGTAGGATCACGCCCTTAAGAAGGACCACCTTGTTTCATGGAGGTGCAAAGTGTATAGTTGATACGTGCGTGATACATGAGGGTGCTTACTTTAATAAGTAAGTTCACTGAGGTGCCCCGTGTGAGAACATTCCTAAATGGGAAAGGAAGTTTCTATTTCAGGAAATGGAAACTTCCAGATTAGGAAATATCTCACGAGCCATTGATGTGATTAATTGATCCTTAGACTTGAGGTTCCATGTTACTTTATGAGTTAACTCTGTAGTCTTTGGTATAAGCTTTAAAGGGTGTCGCCTTAGACAACTGATTCAAGGCTTATGCTGGGGCTGCACAAGTGACTCATGAAAGTGAATGAGAATCAAGAAAGGACCTACACTTGCATTTGCAAGGTGATCTCTTATTGTGTAAGTCATTCATATGCCATATGGAGTCCTTGGCCAAGGCAGTAGATCAAGACATCAAGAAAAGGGTTTCTTGGATTGAGATCAAATGGATATGAAATGCACTTTAGCTTTAAGACCAGATTATTAGGGTTCTAATTATTCCCTTACCCTAGATCATGGTTGAGAGATAGTAAGTAGGAGGATTGTATCTCACATGAATCAATGACTTAAAGGTTCTGTCGAATCCGAACATTCCAATTCAGCTAGGGGTTAAACACCTGTTGCTAGACTATGGTCGTTTAATCTGTGGACTGATTAATTAATTAGTGAATTAATTAATTAGGGTCACTGCTAATTGAATTGAGAACCTAGAGGGTCACACACAACAACTTGGTTACATGAGTTGAGGCTTTAAAATGATTAAACGAGTTAATCAAGCCAAGAGGGTTCCACACGTGTGAAACCACACGTGTGGCTCACGTGAGTGACACGTGTCATTGTGACACGTGTCACACACGTGTATAAATATATGTGTATATTTATTTATGTATTAAATAATTAATGTGATTAATTATTTAATAGACTTTGGTTTAATTTTGAATTAAAAAGAAAGTCTTATTTTGGAGAAAAATAATCTAGTTAATTAATTATGAATTAATTAATTAGAAAAAATAAGTTATTTATTTTAAATAAATAAAGTATAAAGTTATCCAAAAATAGTTTGGATATTTTTAGCTCTCTTGAAAGTTGATTTGAATTAGAATTCAAAGTCAAAGTCAAAATTACTTGATGATCAAGTAATAGGAGAGAGAGAGACCAAAATCCTAGCCCATTAAGGACTAGGAATTTCGTCCCTCCCCTTTCTTATATATAGGGGAGCTCATGCTCCCCTTTAGAGCTAATAGACAATTCTTGGTTCATGTTTGAACACCTTCCTTTCTCCAAGATAAAATAAAACCCTAGGTTAAGCCTAAACACTAACTAGAGAACTAGCATCCTTATTAGTTAGATTGTATCCAAGTTGGTGGACTTTCTCTAGAGACTTCAAGTTAGAAGTTTGAAGATTCGAGCTTTACCAAGGAGAGGGGATCAAGCCGCGAGAAGAGCGTTCTTGGGTGGCTTGAAACGCTTCAAGAAAGAATAAAAGAAAAGTAAGTTTTCTATCTTTACGAATTTGGTTACACGATTGCGAGTTCTAGGTCCTTTTGTTGGGAAATTTTTTTAAATTCCGCTGCTTTCTGATTCGTGTTTTCCAACACTTACTAACCGGCATGAATTTATATTTGAGATGAATTATCATTGTAGGATATTCTTACAATATCAATCCACAGCCAATTCTCAGGATCACAATAATTCTTCACGAGTTCTACTTTCCAGCATGAATGATGAAAGAAATGCACCAGGAATTACACATAAGGATTTGAGAATCGTGGTCTTTTCTAAATGGGACTAAAGTATGAAGGTTAAGATCCGGAATAAAAGGCTCGACATGTGGCAACAATTTGTGGGTTCAATTGTAGTTGGCGGATACTTGATGGGACAATGGTAGGGTGTGTGATGGTTACAACTTACAAGATCAACACGTGCACACCTCCACTACAAAGGTCACCCAACCGGATTTAACGAAATCACCTGATTCATGAAAGAAGTAAAAGGAAAACCTTGAAGGTACTTTATTTGAGGTTCAGATCAACGAAGAGGTAATGCTAATCAAGAGGACTCGAAGTAAAATCATTTGTCAAGAGATAAGCAACAAAGACCATCGAGGATGAGTTTCCATATGAATCAAGCTAATTGGTTTCAAGTTCGGGGTAGAAGGTTCGGGATATACTAGGATTTGTGAATGGCGAGCGAGGCGAATCAGCAAAGCAGAACTTCCTAATAAATCAAGTTTGGAAGCTGAGTTCGGGGAAGAAGATGAATCTGTAAAAGTTAAAGAAAATCAATCCAACACGGTGAATGCAAACTTATGGGAGGTAATAATGCTAACGGTTCTATCTTTGGTTGGATTGGAGTTTATCATCCAGATCCAAGCTGAATTGTCGTGTTAGAGGGAAATTATGAGCTCAAGTGTAAGAAATTGGAGGATGAGTTCATCCAGTCGTTGAACTCATGAAGAATCGTCAAGGGAACTTCAAACAAAGTGACAACTAGGAGTAGGATTTGGAACAACATTTGGGAATCAATCTTTGCAGGGAGTCAAAACATCGATCCCATGGGCGTAAAAGAATCTGGGTTCAAGAAATTACAACCTTGGATCGTGGAGATATAAGCTTATACAACAAGACTTCAAAGATTTGAAGACCGTGGTAAAACGAGAAATGAACAACAATTTGAGGCAAGTTGTAATTGGAGAAATGAAGAACAAGTTGTCGGGCTAAAACTACTACTATGGTGACAGGTTCAATTCATTCATAGCACATGCATCATACATTGTAATTAATTTCTTAAATTCTTACTATATGTGTTTTAATATTATAATTGTTAACTTGTAGTTGCATATTTCTTTGTTGAATTATGTGTTTTGTTGCTATAATAGATGATTTGATGTTTCATCTCCTTTGTTGAAAATATGCGCTACATGCATTTAACATCTTAACCTAACACGCATCATTTTAATGTTTACTTGTTAGGAAGCCATCCTTGTTTGATACTTCAACTACCGATTTAATCAAAGTCCTATCGAATCGAATTAAAGAAGATTATTCTGAAAATGGGTTTCAGGCAGAGATAAAAGTAAAGTTTTAGGGAAAGGTGTTGAAGCTGATTTCGGGGTTGTACAAATTGGATAAGAAAAAAAAATTGAGGTTCCAGATTTCAAAGGGTTAATAGAGAAATTGGGAAGTAAGGGCATAGGACCGTTATTCTGATCAAGAATGCCAAAGTGAGCGTGAGCTAGACTATTGAGTATGTTTTCTAACTGGAGCTGCTCGTCCCAAGGAGTAACTTTGGGGATACCGAGAATTTTGATTAAAGAATGACGAATAGCATTCCACATATAAGAGCGAAAATCTTAAGGGGGAGAGCATGACCGAGAAACACATTTAAATTCAAGGTTGTGCTCGAAGAAGATGCCTTTAGTAAAAACAACAGAAATACAAGTCTCGGTAGGCATGAAAGTCCTAATGACAGTGATAGAAAAAGGAATGAAACGGTTTTATTAGTAAACCTTCAAAGTGGATGTTCAGCTACCAAACTCAGGTTAAAGATTGTTACGGGGTAATGAAGGGATTGGCTCGATCGACATTTATACGAATGGAATTTGGATCCTGAAGATGATGGAATTATGAAGAAGTTTCCGTTGAACTTGTAGGTTAGTACTGGAGAAAGAAAACCGGATCAAAGTATTATACCTCGGGATGGTGACAATGAAGGTAAATTCAACTAAGTATTGAAAGAACTCGGACGACATAACAAAATAAGATCCTTAATAATTCCTCTGTCATCTTTCCATGATGACTTGGAAAGCTTTAAGATGAGAAGAATCGAACAAGGGTAATTATTGAGGGACATGGATCAAACTTCAAGAATCATCAAAGAGGTTTTAGTTTTGGTTAAAGAATTGAATGGATTGGAACTGAAGGCACGCTTAAAGACTTGAAGGGGATGAAGGTTCTACGGAAAGATCGAGTTAAAATTTGGGGAACTAATAGTCTCAACTCGATTTGGAAGGAATTGGGAGGAAGACGGTTACCGTTATTCCGAAGGTTTATTTGAATTCCAAGAGCTTTACCAAATTAAAGAAGATAAACATGGAAGAGGATCAGAATGGAAATCGAGAATTAGGGTCAACCAAGGGTCCGTCTACCCTTCTATTCAAGCATGCACTAATGAATGAGAGATGAGAAAGAAAGCGATCCACCTAGGGGATCAGATCATCCAACCGCATCACAAACTACCAACTTCCAATCTTATGACTACGGTGAACGGTACATCAAACATTCATAGCATATGCATACATGTAATTTCCGTTTGAATAACTTCATGATACTACGTGTGTTTTGATAGCTTGTTATATTACCTGCTCTTGTGCGTTTGATACTTGATTTATTTGATATTTCTTACATATCCCTTGTGTGGTATTTACGTGTTGTTTATTTATTTGTTCTCTCTCGTTGTTGTTTGAGAGACAGGGTTCTCTCGTTGTTGTTTGAGAGACGGGCTCTCTTTAGTGCTTGCGAGAGATGGGGTTCTCTCCTTCTTGCTCGAAAGACGGAGTTCTTTCATCGTTGCTTGCTACCTGCTTAGACTTTCGAGTGTTTAGGATTCAGTGAGTTAAGGGTCATGACTTAAACAGTAATTGAAGATCCCTTGTTGCTTGAAGACCTTTTCCGAACTAATTCCTGACGGGGAGTTGCTAACCCGCGTAGGATGAACACGGGAAAGTTTACTCAGAGTTCAGAATACAAGGCAGTGGACCTGGGGACCAGGTCCTCTTAAGGGGGAGAGGTTGTAACGCCCCGATTTCTCGGCCAGTCAGGTATGACGTCACGAGTGGGATTAGACCGAGTGTTATGTGATTTTAATTATGTTTTAATTGCTAAGTAATTATTTAACTTATTAATTCATAGACTAATTGCTACTACGTGACCAATATGACTTAATTGAATATGTTATTTGAATTTGTTTTAATATGTTTACTTTCTAATTAAATGTTCTATTTCGAATTTGTACGTATTTGAACCTATATGAAATCCTTGGACTCAATTGAACTTTGATTGGACCCCAATTACCCACTTATCAAACCTTGGGCCCTAGTTGAGACACTTAAATTGTTCAAGGACCAAAGTGCATTTTTCTCTTTTCTCCCCCCCCCCCCCCCTATCATACGATATACACACACACACCCCCCTTCTTGTTCTTCATTTTCCTTCCCAACACAAAAGAGAAGAACCCTCCACTCTCTCTTCCTCTCCACTTTGATCCAAGCAAGGCAAGCAAAGAGGCAAGGGATTCAAGCTCTATTCTTCTCCATTCAAGACAAAAACTCAAGCTCTCATCATCTTCTTTTTCTCCTTCCTTTCCTCCAAGGTATATGTGTTTATATATGGCTTTGTTAGATGATAACTAGGATTGTGCGATTCTTCCTTAATAACTTGGAATCTTGTGTGAATATACATGACTACATGTTAATTCATGAGTTTTATGAATTCTTGGAGCAAGACGTATATATATATGTGTGTATATGAATGTGGGTTATGAATTTGATGGAGTAATTCAAGAATTGACGAGTGACATATGTATATATATGGGTATTGAGGTGTTTTTATGGTGTATTTTGCTTGGGATCGGAGTTGGAGGTGTTTGGGACCTTCCCCTTCACGTTATGCCATTTTAATGCCCTATTTTTTGACCCAGAACTAACCGAACGGTCGTTCGGTTTCTTCATGAACGGCCGTTCAACCAAACAGAACCGTTCTGCCTCTTCGAACGGTCGTTCCTGGTTTTGTGCATGGATTTCGAACGACTGTTCACTATTCAAATGAACTCCGTTTGACCTGATTTTTCAACCCACGGAAACCTATTGAAGTCTAAAACATTCTCCAATTGGAATCACCTCAATATATTTTCTCATTTGTGAGATATGATCATTTGAAATTGTGTCACTACTTCGCCGGAATTCTGCATTGATCCAACTTCAAACCTACGCCATTTTCACCTCGATTTGAACCAGGATTCGTGCCACATACCATTGAAATATCTATGTGTCTAGTTTCATTTCCAATAAACGAAACCTAATTCCAACTTCTAGAACTTGAGATATCTCCAATTTTCTACAGCTTGTTCATTTCCGAAAAACTGTCAACTTTCGTCAAAATCCATCTTCTTGCGTTCCTTTCACCTCCTTGACTTCCGTATGTGTTTTAATTGATTTTCTGTGCCTCAAACTTGTAATTATGATATTAATTGGTTATTGAATGACATGTTATGGTTTAATTATGAATTTTATGGCTTGAATTGTGTTAGACAAACGTGAAATATATGCATAAACGTTTAAGAACTACAATGTGAATCTTCTTGTACCCAATACCTTCCTTATGTGCTAAATGGATTCCTTGCACATCTAAATGATTCATATGCATTATAGACATTTATTAAAAAGTATTATGAATTGAATATTGATTAAACGAATGGTATGAATTGAACGAATGATAATGGACAAACACGATTTACTCGTGTAATGAATGAAAGGCTTGTTTATGTGACTAAGTGACTTATTTGTGACATGAACATCTTATTAGCATATTTTTATAGCTCATTCATGTCGTATCATGTTAATTCATTGTCGTGCGTCATATGTGGTTCTTTGGAGTCTTGAGTTTCACGAGTACACGGTGTGGTCTTTTTGTACAGTTTTCTCCAGGGCGGAGACGTGCCGGGTTCTTAGGCTTCTTTCATGTCTTCTTTTTTTTCTTTGTCTTGTTCGGTAAGGTGTAGCCAGGTGGGTTTCTCTTCTATTAGATAAAACAGACCCGATATATTCCAATGTGTATATTTCAAGCCAAAGGTATATATATATATATATATATATATATATATATATATATATATCGAGCCGTTTTCAAGGAGTCTATGATTTTTAATTGTTAAACCCCCTTCTTTTATGAAATTTCAGCCAAACATTTTGGCGAGAACATGAATGAATGGACGGGCCCAGGGATTTAATGCATGTGGCTATCCGGGGAGACAAGGGCCGACGATGATCCTGTGTGTTAGTCCCACATTGATTGACGGCGATACCGGCCCTCGCTAGGAGATTAGCGAGGAATGGGAATCGGGCTTTTGGGGTTTCATGGACCCCTCTAGCCATAATGATTGGGTGGATGCGTTCTCCTGGGTCGGTACACGGCAGGGAGGAACAAAACCTGTCCAGTGAGGACAATATCGTTGGGCAGGAAGGTACACTTCAACCCAAAACGACGCGTTCATTACCCGGAGGAAGAAGATGTAATTGTTAATGCATGAATGAATGATAACGATTGAATGATCGAATGAATGAATGATAATGATTGAATGATAGAATGAATGAATGTCGCATGATCACTAATGAATGAATGAATTAATTAATGCACACACGAGGTGAAGGTTGGAGAATTTACCCACTCGCCGGGCTCACGTTATGACCGATTGAATGATTGAATTAAATTGATTGTTGTAATCCCGAGTGTTGTTTTATTTGTTTTCACCCATTTGGGAAATGTTTCAAAACCTCACACGGGATTATAGCTTGCATGTGGGTGTGTTTAAGTTCCGTATTATTATTGTATTAAACCCTGTTTTACACCCACCAGTCTCCTATAGACTGAACCCGGTTTTTTTTCAGTTCTTTTGCAGGTTTTGGAGTGCTAGGCGGGGGGAGTTTGGGTATGTCGAGTCCTGTGGTTAAGTCTGAGTCACACTACACGTATATTGTAATTGATTAAGTTATACATTGATTGTATGAATTGTTATGACTATATGGTAATTTCGGGAGTAGGTATTTATGTTAGTTGAACCCGTCACTTGCTGCTTATATTGTGATTGAACTTATGATTTACTTCCGCACGTGAATTTAATTTTGGTTAATTGCTTTTTGGTTTCGAAGTTTAGCCCCGCCTAGCATAGCGAGTGAGTGAGTCCCCGTTCACCGCGATTCAGCTCGTGTATGGACTCTCCATGTCATATGCGGGTAGGGTCTCGATGCGGGGGATGTGGTGATTTCCATTTGAGGCGCTACAACTCAGGTCATAAGTAACCATATCAGTAGCTCCACAATCGAATATCCAATGGGAATTTTTAGCATCAAGGGAATTATACACATTATTATCACCACAAATATCATTCTAATTAAATGAGGGACATAAAAGGAAGTTCCTCCCTTTATGCCCTATACCTGATACAGACGAAGCTGTCTCTCCATTTTTAATTTGAGGTGGTCCACTGCTAGGGTTCTTGTTCTGCCCAAGGACCGCCACTACCACCTCCTGTCTCTCCGGTGGTATCACCGGTGCCGATCCCACTAGCGACCACTGCTACACCCCGTGTTCGCCCGCGATCGGCGTCGGCTGATTTCTCCCGTGGCACCCACCAGTCTGGAAATCCTATAATTTCGAAACATCCCTTCATTTCATGTCCCCTCTTTCCACACTTGTCACACACCAGATCTGCTTTACTTCGGGATTACGACGCCGATTGGGTTCTCGGCGGATCTGACCGGCATGGGGTTCTTTGGTTAGAGGGTCAAGATCTTGCTCCTTGTCCCTGTATCACCAGACCCATTCCAAGGCCCGATGATGTATTCAAGTCAGTGGACGTTACCGGCGGTCCCAAGATGGCATTCCGGGCAGCTTCGCAGCGCACCGTCACATAAGCAGCATCAACTGAGGGCAAATTGGATTCTCTTAAGATATCCCTGGTAATAGCATCATACTTCGGATTTAAACCCGAAAGAAACGTGAAAAGACGATGTTCTTCTTGAATCTGATTGTATTTGATGATATCTTTCGGAGATTCCATTGGATTGGGTCGTCTCCGATCGATTTCAGCCCATAAACTTTAACTTGTGCTGAAATATTCTTCAAGGGTTGTTTGTTCCTGTTTAATTCGATCTGCTCTAGTCATGAGATCGAAAATCTGGAGACTGTCTTCGCCGGACTGGTATGTGATCGACAACCCTTTCCATAGTTCTCTGGTGGTGGGATAATGGATGAATTGCGTGGAGGGTTCGATGGCTTGTGCAATCCAACTGAAAACTTGGAAATCACGTTGTTTTCATGCCGGATATGCTTCCTCTGTTTCCGATGGTAGTGGTGGTTTATCGGTTAGGTGGCTGAGATGTCCACGTGCTCCGATGGCAATCTCAAGCATTCTTGCCTGTAGAACATAGTTATTGTTATTTAATTTGAGATCGATTGTGACGCCCCGACTTTATATATATATATATATATATATATAAATCGTGTAGTTGTGTTTAAATTAAATAAATTTGTACATTTTATATTCTAATTGCTCATTTTTAAATTAAAGTATATATTAATTGTGCACTTTAGTTTAATTTAATTATGTATTTAATTTTGTAATTTATTTGAATTGTTATGGATTTTCAAATGCATTGTTATAAGTGATATAAATGTGCTTCGTTTTTATATGATTTGATACCGAAATTTCGTGAAAATTTAATATGTTAGAGATATACATTTCATGTATATGCATATATGTTCGTTTCATGTTTTTGGGTTCGTTTGCATGCGTTTTGAATTTATTTTGATTTTGGAATCCAAATCGGGGGCTAACGAGCAATTAGCGCACCCTTGGTTCCGTATTTGATATCTTGAGCCAGGAAACTCGGATTCGAGTTTTGTCAACTTCGCTGAACTCGCAATGAAAATTAGAGTTTAGTGAAGTTAGATTTATATTTTTCCAAAGTCATTTGAACTACCGAAATTCAACCGAAACACGCAACAGACGCCTAAACTGCCACGTTTTACTAAATAAGCCATAACTCTTTCAAATCTTGACCAAATTAACTATGGTTTAAGCCTATGGAACCCTAACTCAACCATCTAACCAGAACTCATCCTCCTTAACTGAACTAAACCCTTTCATTTAGAGAAATTCAGCCATTTCTCCCCTGCATTCCAGTTTTCCTGTAGCTCAAGCCAACCCTTGGAGATTCAAGCTCAAATCTCTTCGAAACCTCCATTAATCCACAAGGTAAGTGTAGGGTTGTTTTATACATCCAATATGAGTCATCATCATCCATTCATCCCTAATTTTGATCATGGTTTCATGGATATATGGCTGCCTTGAAGAGATATTTAGGTTATGGGTTCATAGGTTGATCTCTTCCATTTCTTGATGAATTTGATTGATTCCAAGCATGCTTATGATTGCCTTGATCTCTTCTTTGCATTTATGGTGATGTATTAGCTGGTAGTTGAAGCATTCATGAGCTATCATTAATGTAATATTAAAGATATATCATGAAATGATCACCATAACCTCCATTTCACGTTTCAATGCTTTGGGAGCAGGTTTGTGTGTTGTTGTGGAGTGGTTTCCTTGCATAATTGTTCTCTAATTATATCTGATCATGTGAGTTAAAGATGGAGATGGTGATGCTCTGTTTTTCACGCAGTTCTGCTGCGTATTTTTTTTGGCTACAGACTCAAATCCGCGGGGGCGGATTTTTCCTTGTGTCAGTAGGCTTCTGGATCAGAATCCATGGGGGTGGATTTTTCCCTTTGGAAAAATCCATGGGGGTGGATTCTGTCCTATTTTTTTTTGTTACTCCGGTTTCGTTTTTTCTTGTTTTTCTTCGCTTGTTTGATCTTCCTCCACCTCTTTTATGACTTCTATGCTATGCTAACATGTATTATCTTGGGTGTTATGAAATTTTATGATTTTTCGTGGAATATTTTCCGAGATATGTATCAATGTGTCTTCTTTGCTCCTAATGTGTGCATGCGTGGACTTTGCTCTTAAGTTTGAACTCTAATTGTTATGTATCCCTTATTTTATGACTTGTATGATACGTACACATGTTATACTATGTGCTATGTTCATTATTTGAAATTCTTGGATCAATTTGATTTAAATGTGAAGGTTATGAACTTGAACGACTTTAAACGCTTCATGAAAGGAATGAAATCTATGTTTATATGTCTTTAAGACATTAATAGTGCACATGAACGTGTCCATTATATAATATCGTCTTTATGCACTCATATCATGATCATTTCATTGTCGAGCGTCTTATATGGTCATTTTGAGTCTCACTTCACCTTCCTTACATAGATTTTGATCCCGTTGGAGGCGGGGCCGGTTCGTGAGGCTCTTATACTTCTTTTTGTCGTTTTAAGGTGGGTTTCTCTTCTATCTAGTTATATGACCCTATATACCTTCAATGTGAAAAGTTTTCGACCAAAATTAGTATATGTATATAGAGTCTTTTCAAAGTGTAAATGTTTGCAACGTAAAGCCCTTATTTTATGAATCCTACCAAACGTTTTGGCGAGAAATGAATGAATGCACGAATGGAGCCGAGGGACTTAGTGTGAGTGGCTATCCGGGGAGGCATGGGCCGATGGTGATCCCTCACATTAGTTCCACCAATTAACGGCGTAACCGGACCTCGTTAGGAGTTAGCAAGGAATGGACGCTGAATGCCATCTGGGGAGTCATGTTCCCCTTTTACTCAATGAATGGGTGGTCAGGCCTTGCAAACCCGCCACCAACCCGGAGGAAGAAGGTGTAAATGTTAATGAATGTGCACGAAAGAATGATATGCATGAAAAGAATGAATGAATGAATGTTTAATGAACTACACAAGGTGTTGGTTGGAGATAATGCACGCCCACTCGCCGGGCCAAGAATGACCTAATGTAAATGAATCGTTATAATCCCTTTTGATGATTTCTATTTCACCCACTTAGGAAATTCTTTAAAAACCTCACTTGGGATTATAGCTTGCATGTGAATGTTTAAATACCGTCATATATTATATTTATGCCCTGTTTCTTATACCCACCAGTCCCTTTTGGACTGAACCCGTTTAGTTTTCAGTTGTTTTATGCAGGTGTCAGGGAGCTAGGTGGGAATTCAAGCCATTAGGTCTTGCATTCGTTTTTAGCTCTTGTATTTTGGGTCTTACACTTGCATACTTTTACTTTTGATCATTGTATATGAATATTGTTATGGAGCGTACATGTTTTGGGACGTGACGGGATTTGATGATGTATATGAATTATTTTTGGAGCTTTGATGCTCATGGTATATATATATGGTACATGTTCAGTTATTGCTTCCGCTTTAATGTTTAGCTCTAATTTTATGGTTCAAGGGTTAGTCCCGCCTAGCCTAGAGTCTGTGTATGTCCCCGTTCGTCGTGATTTAGCTCGGGTATGGATTGTCCATTTCATATTCGGGTCGGGTCTCGGTGCGGGGGATGTGGTACCTCGCGCTCGGGTGCTACATCCTTAAGTGGTATCAAAGCTTCGGGTTGCAAAAACCGGGCTCTCATGTCGTGTGAGTCAGTCTAGGTCGTTCGGCTTAGGGACTACTTGACAATGTATTGCATATGCATATCTTTCATGCTTAATTGCTTTAAATTTTGAATTTTGATTAAATTAATTTGCATTATCATGCATAAACTAAACCTAGCACGCATGTTCAGTGTTAATTGATAGGATGCCTCCACGTAGACACCGTGATAGATCTCCAGGACAACGTCATCATCATGATCGTACTCCTACACCTCCACCTCCACCTCCACCACCAGCAGAGGCCTTTGTTAAATTCAGTTATCAACATCATAGATCAGAGGCTTCGAGATTATGTACCACCGGCACCTCCAGCAACACCTGCACCTGCTGTACCACCTGAGGCACCAATTTCAGTTATACTTAGGGAGTTTCAGAACCAAAGACCTCCTAAGTTTTTCAAGGAAAATGATATGCAGGCGGAAATGTGGCTGAAAGAAGTAGAGAGGGTCTGGGAGCTCATTCCATGTGAATCCTGAGAGAAGGCTCGATGTACTATCACTTTGATACAAGGGGAGGCTTACTCTTGGTGGGAGAGTACCCGGATTGTCTTGGAAGCAGCTGGAGAAGAGATTAATTGGGAAGTCTTTACAAGGGAATTCAATAATAAATTCATTTCTCCTTCATCCCGTACTCGAAGGCTTAGGGAATTCACTGAATTGAAGCAGGGATCGAGGTCTGTGGCTGAGTATATTTCAGAGTATGAGAGGTTGTCTCGCTACGCACCTAATATAGCGAGTGATGACTTCCATAAGGCTATGCAGTTTATTCAGGGACTTCGACCGGATATCCAGGCAGCTCTTGAGGCAGTTAATACGAGCACTTGGGCGAAGGCTACTTCGAAAGCCTTAAAAGTTAAAGATTCTGTGAATGCTAGGAGGCCAGTCTATCGCCAGGGACAGGGATCAGGATCAGGCTGGGGATTTAACAAGGGAAAGAGGCCGATGAATTTACCAGCTCCACCACCAAAAGGACCTTTCAAGAAGCTCAGAACAGGAGGTCAGATTGCTCCAATTCCACGAGCACCTCAGGCTCCACCAGCTCCTAAGGGATCTCGCAACGATCAGCCACCGTGTACTTATTGTGGATGGCCAACCCATTCTTACAACAATTGCCGAAAGAGATTGAGATTGTGTTTGATTTGTGGGAAAGGGGATCATATGGCTTTTGCATGCCCGGACAAGACTCCAGGATATCAAGATGGAGCTCAGAGACCGATGATTTAGGCACGAGCTTATGCCCTCGAGGGTGAGGAGCAGAATGTTGAGGCTGATCCAAACGCCGTGGTGGAAGGTACCGTTTGCATTCATAACACGAGCATCCATGCATTATTCGATCCGGGTGCCACACATTCCTTTATATCTTATGATCTATGTGCCCCTCTGTGCCTATCTGTTACTTGTTCAAATTCATGTTATTTTGTGAAGTTCTCCTCTTGGAGGTAGTTTGCAGACAGATCGAATCGTCCGGGGGTGTTCAGTTTTGATAGAAGGGAAAGATTATCCAACAGATTTTATCGTAATGCCTATGAAGAAATATGGGGTAATATTTGGGATGGATTGGTTATATCGACATCGGGCCGAAGTTGATTGTTTTAAGAAGAAGATTAAGTTGGGAAAAGAGTTGATTGGAGAAGTTGGGTCGAAGAATGTACCTCTCGTATCGTTTATGGAAGCTCGCAAGTTGGTGAAGGATGGAGCCATGGGATTTATAGCCTATCTCCTTAATAAACCAAAGGATCAATCAAGTTTTGAGGAGACGGCCGTGGTAAAGGAATATCCCGATATATTTCCAGAAAATTTGGGTTTTCTACCGTCGGATCGGGAGATTGAGTTTGTTATTGGCTTATATCCGGGATCAGAACCTTACTCCAAGACTCCTTATAGAATGGCTCCGGCAGAGTTGAAGGAGTTGAAGATTCAACTTGAGGAATTACTTAAGATTGGGTATATTCGACCGAGTTCATCTCCGTGGGGTGCTCTGGTTCTCTTTATCAAGAAGAAAGATGGAACGTTGAGGATGTGTATAGATTACCGGGAGCTTAATTGGATGACTATCAAGAATAAGTACCCGTTGCCCACATTGAGGATTTATTTGATATGTTGCAAGGTTCGGGGGTTTATTCGAAATTGGATTTAAGGCAAGGTTACTACCAGTTGAAAATCTGGGAAGAGAATATACCAAAGACAGGATTCAACACCCGGTATGGGCATTACGAGTTCGTAGTGATGCCTTTTGGTTTGACTAACGCCCCTGCAGCATTTATGGATATGATGCATTAGATTTTTCGGCCTTATTTTGATAAATTCGTGGTAATTTTCATTGACTACCTTCTTGTTTATTCTAGGACTCCGGAAGATCATGCCAGGCATCTCAGATTGGTATTGGAGACGTTGAGAGAGCACCGATTGTATGCAAAATTTAGTAAGTGTGAGTTTTGGATTGATCGGGTTGCTTTTCTAGGTCATATCGTCTCAAGTAAGGGTTTGAAAGTAGATCGTTCAAAGATCGAGACGGTTATTCAGTGGCAGAGTTCAAAGAATGCCTCCGAGGTTAGAAGTTTCTTGGGTTTGGCAGGTTATTACCGAAGGTTTGTGAAAGATTTTTCAAAGATTGCCGCTCCTCTAACTCGGTTGACTTAGAAGGAAGTTAAGTTCGAGTGGAACGAGGCATGTGAGGTGAGTTTTCAACTCTTGAAGGAAAAGTTGACCACTGTACCGGTATTAGCACTTCCCGAGGGCACTGAAGGATACATGGTTTATACGGACGCCTCGAAAGAAGGATTGAGATGTGTTTTGATGCAGAATGGTAAAGTGATAGCATATGCCTCGAGGAAATTGAAGGATCATGAGCAGAATTATCCCACTCATGATCTCGAACTAGCAGCAGTGATCTTTGCTTTGGGAAAGTGGAGACACTACTTATATGGAATTTCTTTCGAGATCTTTTCCGATCACAAGAGCCTCCAGTATTTGTTTTCTCAGAAAGAGTTGAGTAAGAGACAGAGGTGTTGGATGGAGACTTTGGCGGATTATGAGTGTACAATTCGATACTATCCCGGAAAGGTCAACGTGGTTGCAGATGCACTTAGTAGGAAGGCTAGCGTGTCTAGTGTGAAAGTGGAAGTTACGGATGAATCTGAGACTTTCAAGTTGAGAGCTAGTATTCGGAATATTACTGTTCAGCCGGATCTTCAGCAGAGATTATTTGAAGTTCAAAGAGTGGATTCTGAGGTTCAGAAATTAATGCAGAAAGCTAAAAATGATCCAGAGAGTCCGTTTGGGTTTGATGATACCGGGCTTCTAAGGTTTAAGATCAGAATTGTGGTTCCGGAAGAGTTGAAACGACTTATTTTGGAAGAAGCTCACCAATCAGGGTATTCGATACATCCCGGGAAAACAAGATGTATAAGGACTTAAAGAAATTTTATTGGTGGAATGGACTTAAGCGGGATGTGATCAAGTTCGTGAAACATTGCATGACTTGCCAAATCGTGAAAGCAGAACATCAGAAGCCATCGGGCTACTTCAACCGTTACCTATCCCAGAATGGAAATGGTAGCAAGTGGCGATGGATTTTGTTTCGGGTCTTCCTAGAGTGAAAGGTGGTTTAGATGGAATTGGGTGATCGTGGATCGACTGACAAAATCGGCGCATTTTCTTGCTATTCGGATGTTGGATAAAGTGACTAAGTTAGCTAAGAAGTATGTTGACGAAATTGTCCGACTTCATGGTGTATCGGTCAGCATTGTATCAGATCGGGATCCGAGGTTTACTTCTAGATTTTGGCAAGAATTGCAAAGGAATCTGGGAACAAGGCTTCAATTCAGCACAACTTTCCATCATCAGACTGATGGGCAATCAGAGAGATTAATTAAATATTTAGAGGATATGTTGAGAGCATGTGCATTGGATTTTCCGAGTTCGTGGAACGAGCAATTGCCTTTGATTGAATTCGCCTATAATAACAGTTTTCAAGCATCGATAGAAATGGCGCCATATAAAGCTCTCTAGGGACGGAAATGTAGGTTTTCGTTATTCTTTGATTTAGAGGAATGGAATTGGACCAAATAGGAAGGTGTTAAACGAGGGGAGAAAAAGGAAAAGCCCTCTAAGGCCGTGCAAGAGGCAATTGATAAGGTCCAAATAATTAGACAACAGATGAAAGCAGCCCAGGATCGACAGAAAAGCTATGCCGATCACCGAAGGAAAGATCTTAAGTTTGAGGTTGGTGATAGGGTATTCTTGAAAGCTTCGCCGCGAAAGGGATTCTCGAGGATTGGAAGATGAGGTAAATTGAATCCTCGGTATTTAGGACGGTACGAGATTCTTGAGAAAATTGGAGATATGGCCTACCGTTTAGATCTACCTCCGAGCTTGACTGGAATTCACAATGTATTTCATGTTTCTCAGCTTCAAAAATATTATCCGGATGAATCCGAGATCCTACCCATTGAGGAAGTGGAACTTGAGCCTAACCTCACCTTCGTTCAGAAATCGGTTAAGATTTTGGATCGAAAATTTCAAGAATTGAGAAACCGGCGAATCCCACTAGTTAAAGTCTTATGGAGAAGTGATAAAACGGAAGAGGCTACGTGGGAGACGGAGGATAAGATGAAAAGATTTCATCTCGAGTTGTTTTCGTACGATCAATGAATCCGAGGACGGATTCTTTTAAGGGGGAGAGGTTGTGACGCCCCGAGTTTTCGGCCGTACAGCTACGACGTATGTGTTTACCAAATTGTGCGAAATAATTATTTATACATGTATTATATATTTAATTTTATATATTAAATGTTAATTATTATATATATTACGTTAATTAATATTATATATGTATATATGAATTAGTTGATATATAATTTTAATGCTATTAATACAATATATATATATATATATATATATATATATATTAAAATCGTGTAGTTGTGTTTAAATTAAATAAATTTGTACATTTTATATTCTAATTGCGCATTTTTAAATTAAACTATATATTAATTGTGCACTTTAGTTTAATTTAATTATGTATTTAATTTTGTAATTTATTTGAATTGTTATGGATTTTCAAATGTATTGTTATGAGTGATATAAATGTGCTTCGTTCTTATATGATTTGATACCGAAATTTCGTGAAAATTTAATATGTTGGAGATATACATTTCATGTATATGAATATATGTTCGTTTCATGTTTTCGGGTTCGTTTGCATGCGTTTCGAATTTATTTTGATTTTGGAATCCAAATCGGGGGCTAACGAGCAATTAGCGCACCCTTGGTTCCGTATTTGATATCTTGAGCTGGAAAACTCGGATTCGAGTTTTGTCAACTTCTCTGAACTCGTAACGAAAATTAGAGTTTAGTGAACTTAGCCTTATATTTTTTCAAAGTCATTTGAACTACCGAAATTCAACCGAAACACGCAACGGACGCCTAAACTGCCACGTTTTACTAAATAAGCCATAACTCTTTCAAATCTTGACCAAATTAACTATGGTTTAATCATATGGAACCCTAACTCAACCATCTAACCAGCCCTTATCCTCCTTAACTGAACTAAACCCTTTCATTTAGAGAAATTCAGACATTTCTCCCCTGCATTCCAGTTTTCCTGTAGCTCAAGCCAACCCTTGGAGATTCAAGCTCAAATCTCTTCCAAACCTCCATTAATCCACAAGGTAAGCTTAGGGTTGTTTTATGCAAACAATATGAGTCATCGTCATCCATTCATCCCTAATTTTGATCATGGTTTCATGGATATATGGTTGCCTTGAAGAGATATTTAGGTTATGGGTTCATAGGTTGATCTCTTCCATTTCTTGATGAATTTGATTGATTCCAAGCATGATTATGATTGCCTTGATCTCTTCTTTGCATTTATGGTGATGTATTAGCTGGTAGTTGAAGCATTCATGAGATATCATTAATGTAATATTGGAGATATATCATGAAATGATCACCACAACCTCCATTTCACGTTTCAATGCTTTGGGAGCAGGTTTGTGTGTTGTTGTGGAGTGGTTTCCTTGCATAATTGTTCTCTAATTATATCTGATCATGTGAGTTAAAGATGGAGATGGTGTTGCTCTGTTTTTCACGCAGTTCTGCTGCGTATTTTTTTTTGCTACAGACTCAAATCCGCGGGGGTGGATTTTTCCTTTGGAAAAATCCGTAGGGGTGGATTTGAGTCAGTAGGCTTCTGGACCAGAATCCATGGGGGTGGATTTTTCCCTTTGGAAAAATCCATGGGGGTGGATTCTGTCCTGTTTTTTTTTTTTTACTCCGGTTTCATTTTTTCTTGTTTTTCGTCGCTTGTTTGATCTTCCTCCACCTATTTTATGACTTCTATGCTATGCTAACATGTATTATCTTGGGTGTTCTGAAATTTTATGATTTTTCGTGGAATATTTTTCGAGATATGTTTCAATGTGTCTTCTTTGCTCCTAATGTGTGCATGCGTGGACTTTGCTCTTAAGTTTGAACCCTAATTGTTATGTATCCCTTATTTTATGACTGGTATGATACGTACACATGTTATACTACGTGCCATGTTCATTATTTGAAATTCTTGGATCAATTTGATTTAAATGTGAAGGTTATGAACTTGAACGACTTTAAACGCTTCATGAAAGGAATGAAATGTATGTTTATATGTCTTTAAGGCATTAATAGTGCACATGAACGTGTCCATTACATAATATCATCTTTATGCATTCATATCATGATCATTTCATTGCCGAGCGTCTTATATGGTCATTTTGAGTCTCACTTCACCTTCCTTGCACAGATTTTGATCCCGTTGGAGGCGAGGCCGGTCCGTGAGGCTCTTGTGCTTCTTTTTATCGTTTTAAGGTGGGTTTCTCTTCTATCTAGTTATATGACCCTATATACCTTCAATGTGAAAAGTTTTCGACCAAAATTAATATATGTATATAGAGTCTTTTCAAAGAGTAAATGTTTGCAATGTAAAGCCCTTATTTTATGAATCCTACCGAACGTTTTGGCGAGAAATGAATGAATGCACGAATGGGGCCCAGGGACTTAGTATGAGTAGCTATCCGGGGAGGCATGGGCAGACGGTGATCCCTCACATTAGTTCCACCAATTAACGGCGTAACCGGACCTCGTTAGGAGTTAGCGAGGAATGGACTCTGAGTGCCATCTTGGGAGTCATGTTCCCCTTTTGCTCAATGAATGGGTGGTCGGGCCTTGCAAACCCGCCACCAACCCGGAGGAAGAAGGTGTAAATGTTAATGAATGTGCACGAAAGAATGATATGCATGAAAAGAATGAATGAATGAATGTTTAATGAACTACACAAGGTGTTGATTGGAGATAATGCACGCCCACTCGCCGGGCCAAGAATGACCTAATGTAAATGAATCGTTATAATCCCTTTTGATGATTTCTATTTCACCCACTTGGGAAATTCTTTAAAAACCTCACTTGGGATTATAGCTTGCATGTGAATGTTTAAATACCGTCATATATTATATTTATACCCTGTTTCTTATACCCACCAGTCCCTTTTGGACTGAACCCGTTTGGTTTTCAGTTGTTTTATGCAGGTGTCAGGGAGCTAGGCGGGAATTCAAGGCATTAGGTCTTGCATTCGTTTTTAGCTCTTGTATTTTGGGTATTACACTTGTATACTCTTACTTTTGATCATTGTATATGAATATTGTTATGGAGCGTACATGTTTTGGGTCGTGACGGCATTTGATGATGTATATGAATTATTTTTGGAGCTTTGATGCTCATGGTATATATATATGGTACATGTTCAGTTATTGCTTTCACTTTAATGTTTAACTCTAATTTTATGGTTCAAGGGTTAGCCCCGCCTAGCTTAGAGTATGTGTATGTCCCCTTTCGCCATGATTTAGCTCGGGTATGGATTGTCCATTTCATATTCGGGTCGGGTCTCGGTGCGGGGGATGTGGTACCTCGCGCTGGGTGCTACATCGATAGTTACTTGACTATCTGAATTTGATTGTGGTTGTGGTTTATGTTGTTGCAGGAGTAGTGCTATCTGTTGAGACAAGGTTGTGGCAGCCTCGACCAGTACCGGCGATGATTCTCCGGCATCGTTGCCCATTGCCCAGTCGTATTTCAGGCAGATGATAATGCCGGTTGAAGGTCCTTAGGATTGTATGGCTCTGATGCCATATTGAAGAGTAAAAATATGAAAGAAAAAGAGTTTTTATTCCATTATTCTTGTAGGAGAAAAAGGTTATAGACAGACGAAATAATATATAGACCAACATCCCTAATCAAATCCTATAACATAAGGGATTAGGAGATCTTTCCTAATTTATTAAGGTCAACATTTTTTACACTCCGATTATGCTTGAGTCAATGACCATAAATAAGAGTTGTTCTAAATCAATAGAACAAAAATGGAGGAGAACTTAGGACATCACAACAAATCTACCGAAAGAACAGACTATTCGTACTCATGGAAATGTTAGGAAATTCAAGCACTCTTCTAGCCACCCAACAGACAACATTCTTGGAAATAAGGAAGCTGATATTATGACAAGATCAAAACTGAAAGAAGCTAATCATGATCAAGTCCACATTGTGCTTATGTCAGAACTTGAACCTCAAAACATTGAGGAGGCTGTCAAAGACAAATGTTGGGTTGAAGCCATGAAAGATGAGCTAACCCAATTTGAGAAGAACAAAGTATGGACACTTTCAGAAAAACCTCCACAACAAACAATTATTGGAACTAAGTGGGTCTTTAGGAATAAGCTAAATGAAGAAGGAAAGGTAATAAGGAACAAGGCAAGGCTAGTAGCCAAAGGCTACTGTCAGCAAGAAGAAATCAACTACGAAGGAACGTTTGTACCAGTTGCAAGATTTGAATCCATACGAATTTTGCTGGCCTTTGCAGCACATCACAATTTTCTCTATATCAAATGGATGTCAGATGTGCCTTCCTAAATGGATACATCTCTGAGGATGTATATGAGAGTCAACCACCAAGATTTGAAGATCCTAGCTTACCTAATAATGTCTATAAATTATCTAAATCTCTTTATGGGTTAAAACAAGCTCCCAGAGCTTGGTATGAAAGGGAAAGTATCTTCTTGACAACGATTTTACTATTGGTACTGCTGATACCACACTTTTCTTAAAAAAGCTAGATTCTGAACTTCTCATTGTTCAAATCTATGTGGATGATATAATATTTGGTAGCTCATGTTCCAGACTATGTGAAGAGTTTTCATCCTGTATGAAAGCTGAATTTGAAATGAGTATGATGGGAAAGCTAAATTTCTTCCTTGGACTTCAAATCAAGCAAACCAAGCTTGGTACTTTTATCTCTCAGGAGAAATACATTAAAGAAATTTTAGCAAAGTTCAACATGACAGACTCAAAGTCTGTTCCGACTCCCATGTGTTGTTCCTCAAGTCTTGATAAAAACCATGAGGAAGAAAACATTGATCAAAAGTTGGTCAGAGGGGCTATTGGAAATCTTTTATATTTGACTGCAAGCAGACCTGATATACTGTTTGCTACTACTCTATGTGCATGATTTCAAAGTGAACCAAAAGTCTCTCACTTCAAAGCTGTTAAAAGAATACTTAGGTACCTATGTGGTACAACAAAAATTGGATTAAGATATCCAAGGTCAAATTCATTTGATCTCATTGGGTACTTTGACGCCGATTTTGCTGGATGCAAGCTTGATAGAAAAAGCACTAGTGGACAATGTCAACTCCTGGGCAAATGCCTTGTCAGTTGGTCTTGTAAGAAACAAACAGTGGTTGTTTTATCCACCACAGAGGCTGAATACATAGCCATAGGAAGTTGTGGTGCTCAGATTATTTGGATGAAACGTACTCTTACTGACTTTGGGATGCACTTTAGCAAGACTCCACTCATGTGTGATAATACGAATGCCATTTACATCTAAAACAATCCAGTCTTTCATGCTAAGACAAAGCATATTGATGTCAAGCATCACTTTCTAAGGGATCATGTTCAAAATCAAACAATTGAGATACTCCATGTGGATACAAAAAATCAGCTTGCTGATATTTTCACGAAACCTCTAAGTCTTGTTCAATTTAATTTCATTAAGATCCAACTTGGTATCATTGAATTTCCTGGAACCTTGCAGTAGGTCCAAATTGTTCCGGATCAGCTGATTGTTTAAAAACTCATAAATCACACTTTATATTATCTTAACATGTTTATTTATGCAAATTTTTTTTACGGTCAGAAAGATTGACGATCCTGATTGCCCTTCTTGATGATGAAGGGGGAGATGTTTTTGAAGATTACCATGACCATGGGATGGCGATATCATACCATGAGTTGTTTTGTTCCTGTCTCATCCCTTTCATTGCATGTGCTTTATGTTCATTCTATACATCTTGCACTTGTATTATTTCATGATATGTGACAGGAGGAGCTTGCTACAAGAAAAGCTTAAAGACAGGGGGAGTTTCTGCAGCACATATAATTCTCCTTCCGACAAGAAAACACTTTTTGTCATCATCAAAAAGGGAGAGATTGTTCAACATCCAAGGTTTTGAATCGATCAAAAAAAAGTGTTACATGGTCTTTGGAAATCTCCACTAGAACAAACTTTTCCCGCAGAACACTTGAAGACATTCAACTGAAATACGATGCACAGGTTTCGAGGAATTAAACCTTATCACTCTTAAATTATGAAATAAACTTGAGAAACATTTTTGCAGGAACTCATATACTCTGATAGCGGCCTATGCTGAGTTGGTCAAAGGAAAGAGCCATTGGTGCACATGTCTTGAAAGTGTCTTAGGAAGACAACCCACTTTGGATTTCAAATTGAGAGCAACGGTCATAATTTGGAGGCTATAAAAGGAGATTCATTTCCAGCACAAAAACTTATTTTCCATTTCTTTGTTTACTGTTATTTCTTTGTTTACACCTTATAGAGACGTGTGTTTGCTCTGGTGGATAGTGTTGCGAAAAGCTTGGAGTCCTGGAGCTGGGTCTGCTTTGTCCTAGCCGTGGTTGTTGATTGTACCAGACGAGTTCCATTTGTGTTGTTTCTTATAATCTCTCATTTATTAAAGTGACCCGTTGAAAATCCTAAGTCTAGCAACTTAGGTAGAGGATTAATCTCATCGGTTTGTGTTTTCACAACCATTAGGGCCAAACCTCACTAAATCTCTTGTCTCTTGATCTCTCATTTCTTTATCTTTGGTTGAGACTTGTTGTGCTGATGATTGAGACTTGTTTGATTGATCACTTTACAAGTCTTGAAGGTGAAAGCTTGGTCATTGCTCAGATTTATAGCTGAGTATATTGAAGTACTAATTTGTTGATCTGTTCTTGAGCAAATGCAAGTGATCTATTTGATTAAGCTGCCACTCTGATACATATCACAAGCTCATTCATTGAGTTATTGAGCTTTGCAATTGTTGTGTGAAAAAGTTGCATTAGAATCAATTCACCCCCCCCCCCCTCTTGATTAACAAAATGTCATCTTCTCTAGGTTTAAAATCCAACAATATTAAAATACATCAACTCGGTTCATACAGGGCACTTGTATAATTGGAGGGCTTATATCTCTTTCAACATATTAAGTTGGCTCCTCCACAGACAACAAATATACTGGATAACTAATCAAGCAGTATTTAGAATGATTGAATGAAAGAGCCATTTTCAAAAATAATACTTTTCCTTAAAAAAGTTAATAAAATAATATTTCTTTTATACACTTTAATAAAATGACATAAGTCGTTGATACCAACCACGACTCCAAAAAATTCATTCAACCTTGGGTTTTTCCCTACTATTCATGAATAGTAATAATACAACAACTTTTTAAAAATTATATTTTCAACCCAACTCTTTTTATAAAAGGGCCTATATATTTTCTAAAAGTATCAAATAAACCCCTAAAATCAAAAAACTTATATACTATATCATGGATGATAATTCTGATGGTGAGTTTAGTAAGGAACTACTCCTTGCATGTAATTTTTTGTAAATGCTTTGATGAAGATATCTCTAATAAACAATTTAAGTGTTTTGTAAAACGATTCTTAACTGATAGAATGAGAATGTTAGGAAGAAAACATACATAAAAGCATGATATAAATCAAATAGATTGTGATGAAGATTGTGCAAAAACAAATAAAAAGTTAAATTTTATAAATAAAACTATAATAGCTATAGAACCGATTTATGAACGAGATAATTAAATTGATAAAATGAATAATATGAATAAAGAAACATTTAGAGCTATGGTTTTTAATATATTAGATGCATATATACAATTATATCATATTCGTCCTTTAACAATTGAAGAATTATTATTTTGTTTTTATTTAGAATTTGTTTGGCACAATTTATAAGTATAAGAATGCCAAGTAAATATTATAAAAGGATCCGTGAAATAACAAGAAATATACAAATTAGCATAGATTTTCAACAAGCCCGAATAAAAATTGAGAAAGAAAAATTACAACTTATTAAAACTATTAATAAAGATAATTTATTTAATGTTGAAGAATATCATATTCTAAAACAAATAGAGTTTTATGAAGCAATGTTAGCTTCTGAAATAAGAAGACTAAAATATATTGAAAAGGCAATAATATAATTTATAAATAACCATGTTTAATATCATTAATATCATGTTTAATATCACCCAAATACAAAATATATATCCGCGTCTAAATGGTATCAAAGCCATACAATCCAAATAAATAATAAAACAAAATGAAAGTATTTGATAAAAGGAAAATAATCAAATCAATAAAATACTTCGATTCAATGTATAAATGGTATAAAAACCAATATAAAAAATATCCTAGTAAATATTATTATGATAGAATGAATAACCATAAAAAAGATAGAGATCGCTATATAAATCTTTTGACAATATAAATGGTAAGATCATTAAGCACGGAGAAGTTTGCTTAGAGTCCAGAACTCCAGGCAGTGGACCTGGGGACCAGGTCCTCTTAAGGGGGAGAGGTTGTAACGCCCCGACTTTTCGGCCGTACAGGTACGACGTCACGAGTAAGTTTAGCCCGAGAGTTAAGTGGTTTAATTATGTTTTAATTGCTAAGTGAATGTTTAATTTAATAATTTGTGAACAAATTGCTAATATGCGACTTATATGACTCAAGTGATTATGTTAATTAAACTTGTTTTAATACATTTACTTGTAATATGGATGTTTTATTTTGAATATCTACGTATTTGATATTATATGAAATCCTTGGACTTAATCGAATTTTGAATCGGATCCCAACTACTCACTAATCAAAACTTGGGACCCTAACGGGATACTTAAAGTTTTGAAGGACCAAAGTGCAATTTCCCTTCTTTTCTTCCCTTAATTATACGATATATACACACACACCCCTTGTTCTTCATTTTCATTCTCAACACAAAGGCAAGAACAATCCATTCTCTCCTTCCAATCGAGCCACTCTCTAAGCCAAGGAAGACAATGATTTCAAGCTCCAATTTTCTTCGCCCAAGCTCAAGAATCAAACTCCTTCTTCATCTCCCTTATTCTCCAAGGTATTATGTGTATATATGTATATATGGTGGATTTGTGTAATTTTGGTGTTTTGAATGAAACTTGAATTGATTGGTGAAATAAGTGTTGTTGTTGTTGTTGTTGTCTTGAGCTCTAATCTTGCTCTTTCCTCCTCTCTTACAAGGTTTGTGTGCATATATGTATATATGTGTATATGTGTATATATATGTATATAGATATAATATTGATTTGTTGGATAATTGAGGATTTGATGATAATATATGCATATATGTATGAATTATGGTGTATTTTGATGTATATTAGTGCTTGATTTGGTCCGGATATGTCTTGGGGTGGTTTTGCAACATTTCTATTCGAACCCTTGCTTCTTTGCCATGGATTTCCGGAGAAGATAATCCAACACGGCCGTGTCCAACTTCAGTTCATTTACAACACGGCCGTGTCAGCTTCTAGGCCAATATTGACACGGCCGTGCTGACTTCATTTGAACTCGGATTGACTTGATTTTTGAATCCACGGAAACCAATTGAAGTCTAAAAAATTCTCCAATTGGAATCACCTCATTATCTTTTCCCATTTGTGAGATATGATCATTTGAAAATGGTGTCGCTACTTCGCCGAATTTCTGCATTGGTCCAACTTCAAACCAACGCCATTTTCACCTCGCTTTGAACCACGATTCGAGCCACCTACCATTTTAAAGGAGTATTTGTCTACGTTCATTTCCAATCAACAAAATACAATTCCAACTTCTAGAACTTAAGATATGATCAATTCTTTACAGCTTGCTCATTTCCGAAACTATCAACTTTCGCCAAAATCCATCTTCTTGCGTTCCTTTCACCCCCTTGACATCCGTATATGTTTTAATTGATCTCTTGTGCTTCAAACTTGTATTTATGATATTAATGGATTATTGGATGATGCTTATGAGTGTTATGGATTAAGTTGCATTGGACAAACGTGACATATATGTATAAACGTTTAAGTGATATAATGTAACTCTTCTTGAAGACCATGTACTCCCTTTATGTTTAGTGAATTCCTTGCTCTTCTAAATGATGCATATGCATTTTAGACATGCGTAAGAATGTATTATGAATTGGATATTGAACGAATGAATGCTATTGAACGAACGATAATGAGCAAACACGATTTACTCGTGTAATGAATGAAAGGTTTGTTTATGTGAATAAGTGGCATTAATGGTGACATGAACATCTTATTAGCACATTGTTATTTATCATGCATGTCGTCACATGTTAATGCACGGCCGTGCGTCATACTTGGTCTCATATTGAGTCTCGTCTCACGAGTTTCCACTATTCCCTTTCTTGTCCAGTTTTTCTCCAGGGCGGAGATCATGGATCATTTGGGAAGTTTCTTGTATCCTTGTCTGGTCCCGTCGCTTGTCAGGTGAGGTTTAAATTCTAGATATATATAGAACCCTTACAACCCTTATTTGATTTTCGGCCAAAACGTATCTATATATCTATAGTTTTCGAACCTAATGATTTTCAAATGATTTCACGAAAATGGATTGATTGATTGACGGATTGATTGTTCGGCGAGTAACTATTGTTCACGTTGGGCCCGAGGGTAGTGTATTGAGCTAACCGGGAAAGCAAGGGCTGACGGGTAACTCTTGCACTATCCTCACCATTGTGGGATCACCTCTGAATCCACCAGGAGGTTTGGTGGAGGAAGAAATCCCGTGCGTGGGAGTCATGTTCCTGACGTACACCATGATTGGATGGTTGGGTCTTGCAAGCCCGCCATCACCCGGAGGAAGAAGGATTTATTGATTGAAATTGCTAATTGTGCACAGAATTTTTTGTGTGATCACCTAATTCATTAATTAAATTGAAGTATTGTACACTGTCGGAGAAAGGTTGGAGATTTGCCCTCACTCGTCGGGCCACTGATTGATTGAATTGATTGTTAACTGTAAATTGAATTGTTATAATCTCGGGCGGGAATCTCTTGTTATTTTAAACCTATATTGTTTTCTTTATAAAATCTTACCCGAGGTTATAAATTGCATGGTAATTGCGCATATACTTATTTATACCCCTCGCTCAGTCTGTGTTGGACTGACACCTCAACTTTTCAGTTTTGCAGGTTCGTGCTAGGCGGGAATTAGAGTCTAGCCTGTCTTTTATTCGGGTCTAGCACTTCACCTTCATATTTTGTTCATGTATGGATACTCGTTATATTTTGTATTATGCCTGAGTTAATGTTGGGAACGATATTGTAGTGATATGTAAATGTTGGTATCTATTAATAAATATGTAAATATGGTACCTATAAGTAATGAATGAATTCTTGCTTCCGCTTTTATTGCTCTAAGTTGATTGTTTGGTTTGGGGTTAGTCCCGCCTAGCAAGTGAGTCGTTTTTTTTTTATTGTCTCCCATTCGCTATAGGCTTGATTCATGTATGGGTCGTCCATCTCATATGTGAATTGAACTATGGTGCGGGGGATGTGGCTACCTAGCGTTCCGGGTGCTACAATATTTGTACAGACAAACCTAGCAACTCGATCGAAACATTCATACGAACTGTAGTAGCGGTAGCTTCCGAAGCAGATAATTGACACCCGATCGCCTCAAGTTTTCAGAATCCCTCTCCTCGCACTCAGTTTCTATGAGAATCTCTCATACGAACTGAGATTTTACCGTTGTAAATTAATTAATTTTCGTCTGTCCATAAATAAATTATCACCTATAGATATTTATTTACCATAAACAATTAGATTACCGTTGCGCTTAGAATGCGTAATATTATTGAGGCCATTGGAGGTATTTAACTTTATTTCTTTTTAAAATTAGACTTATTTAATTTTCATATTGTAAATATTTACGTACCAAAAAAAAATGTTTTTCGTTTCCATTTAAAAATGAGTTTGCTTAATTTATGTTGTTGTAAATACTTATTTATTAAAATATAATTATATTTATTTTCTTCTAAAAATAATTTAATTTAATTTTGAGTTGTTATAAATTTTTAAACTTGGTTTTCCCAATCTCTGGTAATCTATTATAGAAGATACTATTTAATATTTAATATATGGCTCAAATTCAAATTAAAATATGTTCTTCTACTTCCCTTTTATGATATAAATATTGCGATATTCATATCAAACTGAGGCCAGCAACCGGAGAGTTGAAGGAGGTGAAATGAGTAGGGTAGCTAGATTTTGTTTTTCGATCGTCGTAATATATTTTGATGAGATTTTCTATTTAAATGTTACAGTTTGCATATATTTTAATTAAGAGAATAATCTTTTCCATAATTAAACTTGGATCTTCAAAGGTCACCAAATCAATTCGCCACCTAAATTAAACTAAGATCAACTCACTTTCTAAATATATGGAATTAAGTTTGAAAAGAAATACATTATTTTGTTCCAATAAAAATCTTCTATGAGCACAAATATTAAATTCATGTTTATTAATTGATTTTTGAAATCATAATACATGTTTCTTTTCCTTGATGTTTTTTTTAATGAACGTTTCAACCTCATTTTACTAGTTTGGTCCAAGACCACGCCCAATCAAACCTCAACTTAAGGGTGATTTTAATTTAATTGATAGCAACAATAAATAATCTTGAACACGTTTAAAATGTATTAATTATTGTAGCTGTAGGGTTATCGAATATTTTTTCAATTAATAATTAAGTTTATATTTTCTCTCTCTCCAAGAATAAAATTACCTAATAGATTATTTTAAGTAAATAATCACAGCTCAATTCATTAATTAGTGGGATTATTAGAAAGAGCAATCCTACGTCATTAATTACTAAAATCTTTTATTTTTGGTAACAATTTTATTAATAAATAATCACTCCAATCAATATAATAATATCTCTGAGATACTCATTCATTAAGGAAACTTGATTAATAATGGCAATAAATAATTAAAACTCATCATTCATTAATCTCATATATACCTCCACTGGGCTGCCAGAAAGAACCGGACGGGATCTTTTGCTCCACTTTATGCTTCATCTTCTGCTCCACTTTATGCTTCATCTTCTGCTCCACCCATTAGATGTGTGACATGTGTCCAATTTTGATATTTTATTAAAATGCACAATTAATGTGGGGTCCTAACAAAACTAATGGAGGATTAACACCGTTAGTCATAAGCAACAAACAAATCCTACGATTTTCTGACATCTACCAATTCGTATAAAAAGAAGATTGATTTTATTAATTATTCAAGCAATCAAAATAAAAAATCCATCGTTATTATAAAACAAAAAAATCCGTTGTTATTATAAAACAAAATCCATAGTAGATACTAGAAAAATCCGTCTTTATTATAAAACAAAAATCCGTCGTTATTATAAAAAAAACATCATATATGTCCTTAAGAAAACAAAAATTAATAAATCTTTGAAACAAAGTAACCAATTATCAATGTAGTAGATACTAGAAAAATAATAACGAGTTCAATATAAACCCAGAAAACACAAGACCTAACAGGACAATTTCAACGGGAGACTTCAAAAATCTTCTTTGGAAAAGAACGCAAAAATATCTTAATACAAGAAATTGTCAGCTTCCATCTTCTTTGGCACGTTTAGTTTTCTTCAATCTCAATTTATTAACTAGTTTTTTTTTTTTATTCAGATTTTCAGTTGCAATTTGTCATTAATTAGGAAAAGAAGGATGAATGCAAATAAAACGACACATAGAAAGCTAGACTTTTCTTCTGATGACAATAACAAATAAAAAGAAGCTATGATTGATACTGAGAAAAGTCCAAAAATTGGTATGGAATTTGATACTGAGGAAGAGGCATATAATTTTTATAATCAGTATGCGAAGTCAGTTAGTTTTAGTGTTCGGAAACATCTAGTCCATAAAAGATTCTAATGGAAGAATTCTCGACAGAACCTATTGTTGTTCGCGTCAAGGTAGCAGACCAGAAGATAAAAGAGATGTAAATGTTAAATCTCATCAACCAGAATCTAGAACAGGATGTGGTGCAATGATGCAAGTCAACGGTCGTTATACCGGCAAATATGCGGTTGTTAAATTTGTGGCTGAACATAGTGGTCATGAGCTTGCGACTCCTCGTAAAGTCCATTTCTTGAGGTCTCACAGGAATATGACTATTGCACATAAATCACAAGCAAGTGATATAAGCAATTCTGGAATAGCGCCTAGAGATGGCTTCACTCTAATGGCTGAACAGGTCGGAGGACGAGATAAAATTGGATTCACTCATGAAGATTATAAAAACTATTTGCGGTCAAAGAGAACCGTAGAAAAGAAAATTGGTGATACAGGAAATGTGTTTGAATACCTGCAACATAGACAATTTCAAGATCCACAATTTTTTTATGCAGTCCAAGTTGATAACGAAGATATGATAGCGAATATATTGTGGATTGATGCACAAATGAAGGCCGACTATGCACATTTTGGTGATGTGGTGTGCTTTGATACAACTTATAGAAAAAATAAAGACGGTCGACCATTTGCCCTCTTTGTCGGTGTGAATCACCACAAACAAACCATCATATTCGGTGCGGCATTGTTATATGATGAAACTGCATCAACATTCGTGTGGTTATTTGATACTTTTTCCAGGGCATGTTCGGAAAAGAACCTAAGACCATTCTCACTGATCAAGATGCGGCAATGGCAAAGGCTTTAGCAACAAAATGACCTCAAACATATCATCGTCTATGTATTTGGCATATTTTTCAGAATGCAGCGATTCATTTGAGTAACATATTCTCAAGCTTCAAAAATTTTTCAAAAGACTTTAGTTCATGTATTTATGATTATGATGAGAATGATGAGTGGTTAGAAGCGTGGTAGGCTATGTTGAACAAGTATGAACTTGAGAATAATGAATGGTTAGATAGGATGTTTAAAATCAAGGAAAAGTGGGCACTGGTTTATGGAAGAGAGACATTTTGTGCAGATATGACTACTACTCAGCGTAGTGAAAGTATGAATAGTGTTTTGAAAAAGTATGTGAGCTACAAACACAATTTGTTGCAGTTTTTCCAAAAGTTTGATCAATTAGTTGAAGAACGCCGTTACCAGGAGCTCAGAGCTGATTTCAGAAACAGTCAGAGTGCACCAGTAGTTTCTTTTCCCGTTGAGATTCTAAAACATGCAGCCACTGTTTATACACATAAATTGTTTGAATTATTTCAAGTTGAAGTACGTACATCATATGATTCTAAAGCTGAATTGTGTAGAGAGAATGGAGGAGTCTTTCAGTATAAGGTTGTCCCTTACGGAAAGCATTATAAGCACATAGTGACATACGGCTCATTAAAACTAAGTCTTTTGTGTTGTAAAAAGTTTGAATTTGCAGGTATTTTGTGTTCACATGCACTTAAGGTGTTCTCGTTGAGAGATATATTCAACATTCCTGAGTCATATATAATGAAGAGATGGACTAAAAAGGCAAAAAACGCATTAGTTGAAGAAGAATTGTCAAAAATTAATATTGGACAAATTGAGTCTGTAAGTGAAGATGCAGAAAAGGAAATGATTGGAAGTCACTATACAGAACTGTGTAGCTTGACTAATCAATTGATAACACGAGCTGCTTTAACTTCGGAGTCATTTCGAATGGTGAAAGCGGGTCTTCTAAAAATGATTACGGAGGTTGATGTAAGCTTGGAGAATATAGTTGCACCACCAAGTGGATCTCAATCTATTGCTCCAACAAATAGTTCATCTTTAGTTGTTGAAAAGCAAAATCTTGCATTCGATGGAAATAAAAATACAAAAGATGGAATTTCAATAAAAGGATGGAAGAATAAAGAGAAAAAAGCTATAAGGTCTAGCAAAAGACCTATGAGTGGTTTGGAGAAAAACCCAAGAGGAAGAAAAAAAAAAAAGTCGAACAATGTATCGTTATCTAATGATACATTTACGGACTTGCAAGATAATAGCCAGGTAATTTTATTGTCCGTATTCATATCAATTTGTTATAATTGTTATATCTTTTGTATGTTGGGATCTTATGTAGAATTAATAATTTTTTTTTGCAGAATTCTTATAAATGACAAGTGCTGCAAGCACAGGGAATTATAATGAATTTGTTGCTTCTCCTTTCTTATCGCAATTGTCACAGGTCTTTAGTTGTAACTTTTTTTTTTATAAATAGTTATGTGATATGGATGTTGTTTACATCTCATTTATTTTTCATATAGGAATATCAAGTTGGTGTGCCCAATTTAAACTTACTTTATCCGGTTGAAGGCTCTTCAGGATCACATATGCAAACATAAAGGGTATAATGGCTATGCTGTGATATTAATAATATAAATATGCATATAGAAATATCAAAAATTCTAATTTTATATCTTTTATGATAGAATTTCAATACGGTTTCTCAACAACATCTTACTCCATCTCACTTAAGACAAGATCAACAGAGTAAAACAAGTTTAACTGAGCTACTACAGGTTCGATTTTTGTAATAGCCAAAGGTGCTTGTCCCACATCAGATTGGAGAGTGGTTTGAAGCTGCTTTATAAGTAGTGGATCCCTCTCCCCTGAGTAGAGGCCTTCTCCTGGGCAGGCACCCCTTAAGTGGTGGTTTAAATCCTGTCGGGAGGAACAAAACCTGGCCAGTTTCCGCTGCGCAGGACAATATCTGAGGGTGGTTTGGGGCTATACCCTTATACCCAAAGAGGCCTTTTGGGTGCACTGGGTTATACCAGTGGCTCGAAACGTAAAACCGTGAGGCGCTTAGAGTTATGAATACTAATTTTTATTTTTATATATTGGACATGCATGCTTATATTGGAATATTATTATTTGCATGTAAGATAAATGCACTAGGGATCACCAAAGTTTGAAACATTTGTTTAAATAACTTTGACGGATATTTATGTGAATTTACTAATGCATTGATTGATGTTGGTTTGTTTGTTATAGTTTTCTATTTCGGAGGAAAAAATTATTATTTCAAATGAATAAATTTAAATAAACTTATTCAAAAGATACATAAAACTAAAATATAAACATAAGACATGTAATAAATATGAATGAAATACTTATTTTGATTTATAGTTATAGATAAAAAATAAATATTATATTAAATTATAAATTTAACTAACATTACAAATATATCATCATACTTTCACTATTATTACAACATACCCCCTAAGGGTAGAATTGAAATTTTCAAAAATAATTTTGCTGATGTCATCAAAATTTAACACCATTATTAATGGTTGTGGCAATTTGTGAGAGAGAGTGTAAATCTCAAGAGGGTGTTTGTAATTTCTCAAACCTCAGGAAAAAATCCGTATTTTCGCCATATCTCAGGGAGCTATTCGTAATTATCCATATATATCTTGTACGTATTATGTCTGAATTTTTTGTTTTGCGTACATGAGCGCAATTTAACATTTTAAAGTTTAACAACACATGCAACACATTCTCTTCTCTCTTTCATCTTCTATAACGTTTCTCGCTAGGGTTTCCCCATGCAAGAGCCGCCGCCCCTGGCGGCAACGACGGAACCTCAAGGAGTGACCAAATCCTAGCCTCGGCTCTGACGTCGGGCAAATGATCTGCAATAATACCGAACCCTAACTAGGCGTCAAGGCCATCTGCACAACGGAGTAGGGTTCACGTTTTCAACAGATCTGATCCAACACGGAAATATGGAACTGTCACAGAACGAAACGGCCTCACGCACATTTAATTCTCAGATGCAGAAATTTCCAGGTTATCTCGGCCTTTCAAGCATGCGCTTGTGGGTAAGTTTTCACATGGCTATCCGTCGATGGAAAGATTGCATGAATTATTTCTGGAACTTGAACTGTCGGGTGAGTTTAAACTTGGACTCGTAAACATGAAACATGTGCTGATCAGGCTAAATTGTGATGAAGACTACACTAAATTGTGGCTTCGGAAAATAATACTTTTCGATGGATTCCCTATGCGTATCTTTAAATGGTCACCCACGTTTAGCCCCCAAATCGAGCCGTCAGTTGTCCCTGTATGGATTCGTTTTCCAGGTATGAGGACACAGTTCTTTGATGAGGATATGCTATCTATGACGTGGCTCGTGTTATCGGGGATCCCCTCTGCTGTGACGAGGGCACATATAATGCTAAGAGACCGGAATTTGCTAGAGTTTGTGTGGAACTGGACCTGCTCAAACTGCTCAAACACCAGATCAACCTAGGGTATGAGGGAGGGGTCCAAATTCAAGAGATCATCTATGAACGCCTCCCGAGCTATTGCACTAAGTGCTGCCGATTAGGCCACAGATTGGAGGAGTGTTATGGGTCTGATACGGCTGGGCTCAAAGAAAACCATAAGGATCTCAGAGAGGTCATACAGGAGAAGCGGGATAAGGTGATGGGGTAGGTAAAAACAAAGCTCCAACAAAACCAAAACGGGCCTCAAATTGAGAGGGCTTACTGACTGGTAAGATGAATGAAGACTGTAATAAGAACGGGCCAACGACCAAGGTTGGATTGAAAAGTCTTTTGGGAGAGTGCATACTAAGGACAACGAAGAAGTAGCGGAAGCTGCATCTGACCAGCAGGTATCGGGAGACAACACACAAAAGGAAAAAGAAGGCGGGCCGAAGGATACACCGGCCATGGAACAAAACACCAACTGTACGGAAGGGCTTACTGACACGGTCGTCCAGATTGAATCCTTAGAAATTGTGCTCCCTATCCAAAAAAAGAGGGAGAGCGAGAACAAGTCACCCGGAGAAGATGATAACTTTGAGTCGGAAAGTGAGCGGGCTAACCAGAGCCAAGACGAGGGTGATAAGGAATCAGATGTAGATGATCAAGAGACCCAGAAATCACAAGCCAAGCTGAGACGGGTTAACTCCATGGACAACTTAGCACGAAGTAGTGGTTCAAAGGAAGTGCCTACTAAGAAAACCAAGAAACAAGTTCCAACTAACAAAAACGCCCCTAAAAGGATGACTAGAGCATCGGGCGCAACTGGGGGTCGATCATGATGATAAGAGGCATTATTTGGAACATACGGGGATCACGCAACGGCGGTCGGCAGCGTATCTTTAAAAATTATAGAAAAATAAATAAACTTAATTTCATGGCTATTTTAGAACCTATAATACCTCTTGATGTTGATTATTTCACTCGTAAGTTTAATTTTCCTAAAGTTCTCGCTAATGTTTCTAACCATATCTGGTTTTTCTGTGAACAGGATATCAACGTTGATATCTTGCAAGACAACCGTCAATTTTTGTACCTCAAGCTGACAAACCAATCCTGGACTGGACCACTTTCCGTTACCATCATCTATGCTAAGTTAACTACTCCGGGCAGACGGGAAATATGGGATTGGATACAGGAGAATCATGATGAGACCGAACCATGGCTCATTAGGGGGGATTTTAACATCATAACTAGAGCAGAGGAAAGGAAATGGGGAAACAACCCTGATTTGCTTGGCATGGCAGAGTTTAATGGGTTTATTCAGGATTGTAAGCTCACGGAGCCAAGGTTTGAAGGTGCGGAATTTACTTGGGCTAAAGGAAATATGAGACAAAGATTGGATAGGGTGATGGTTAATGAACGCTGGGCAGACGTGCTCCCGAATATGCATATTAAACATCTCCCACGTGGCGAGTCTGATCACTGCCCGCTGCTTATCTTGTGCGAGGACGGCCAGCAACGTCCCCCATCCTCATTTCGCTTCCAAATTATGTGGATTCAGGCACCCGAACTTAGAGGAGGAAATTAGGCAAAACTGGGCAGAACCGCTGCAAGCTAGAGGGCTTTGGAAACTACACATGAAACTTAGCAGACTCAAATAGAGATTCAAGGTTTGGAACCGGGACACCTTTGGTAACGTATTTGACAAGGTTGCAGAAGCAGAGAAAGCGATGAAAGACGCTGAGAAAACATTCGATAGGTGCCCATCGGACGCCAATTTGTCCAGCCTTAATCGTTGTGTTGCAGTCCGTAATAGAGCTATTGCTATGGAAGAAGATTATTGGCGCCAAAAATCAGCTTGTAGATGGATTGAGGATGGCGAACGGAACTCACGGTATTTCCATAGCCTAGTTAAGAAAAAGAGATTCAGAAATACGATCGGGACTATCAAAGTGGGAAGTGACGAGATCTCCGATCTGAATAGCCTCCGTAAATCGGCGAATGAGTATTTTAAGAAGTTAATGGCGAGTGAAGGTCCGAACCCGGATATGTCCCAACACTTGAACTTAGTCCGGAATGTGTTGTCTGATGAAGACGCTGATAGGTTGATTAGCTTGCCGACCGAGGAGGAAATTAGGGAGGCGACATTCAGTATAAGTCCGCATAGTGTAGCCGGACCGGATGGATATGGCACTGTTTTTTACCAACAATTTTGGCCTATCATCAAAGAGGATGTGTGCAAGGTGGTGTTGGACTTCTTCGAGGGCAGGGAACTCCCGAGAGCGTACACTGCTACTTCCATTGTCTTGATCCCGAAAAAGGAAAACCCGGCCCACTGGTCAGACTACAGGCCTGTTAGCTTGTGCAATGTGAAGAATAAGATCATTACTGAAATCATGAACAACAAGCTCGCATCGGTGCTCCCGAAAGTGATAGCTCCGGGGCAAAGTGGGTTCATGAGAGGAAGGCTGATAAGCGACAATATTCTTCTCACTCAGGAGTTGGTTCACTCACTTGACTCGAGGGGGGTGGATAAAAACGTCTTGCTTAAATTGGATATGGCCAAGGCATATGACCGTATTGAGTGGCAGTTCATGTTTCATATCCTAAGACGTAAAGGCTTTCCGGAAACTTGGATTAACTGGGTTAGAAGCTGTGTTGGAAATTGTTGGTTCTCGGTCTTAATTAATGGCGCTTCAGCAGGCTGCTTTCAGTCTACGAGAGGACTAAGATAAGGTGATCCTCTCTCACCGTCACTCTTTATTATTGCTGCTGATTTCCTTTCCCTTTTGCTCGATCGGTTCTTGGAGGAGAATCCGAGATGCAGATTCAGATCTCCCTCGACGCTACGGGTCTCCCACCTGGCCTATGCGGACGACACTATTATCTTCACCAATAGTAAGTGTCAATCTTTGCAGGGTGTCAGAGATATCCTTGACTGCTATGAGAGAATCTCAGGACAAAAAATCAACATTGACAAGAGCTCTTATGTGGTGGGTAACAATGATAACAGAGCCGCTAATCGAGTCAGGGAAATCCTGGGTTTTAAGCGTGAATCTCTCCCTATTACCTATCTCGGGGCTCCGATCTTTAAGGGCCAGTGTCGTACCATCTATTTTGACAACATCATCAACAAGATCCGTATGTGTATGCAAGGCTGGGAATCCACTAGGTTATCACACGGAGGGTGGCTTCAGCTCATTAAAGCAGTGCTCTACTCGATCCCGATGCATACTCTTCAAATTGTTAACCCTCCCAAGTCCGTGGTACACTCCATGGAAATCATGCTGAATAAATTCTTCTGGGGCACCACGAATGAACGGAAAAGGGTGTACTGGGCTGCTTGGAACAGACTTTGTTATCTGACCGATGAGGGGGGGGGGGGGGGGGCTTGGAACCCGCCATATGACAAACATTATCAACGCCTTCGCCCACAAATTATGGTGGCGGCTGAGAACGAGCAACTCGATTTGGGCAGTCTACATGAGAGATAAATATTGTCAGGGATCTCATCCGGCTAATGCTATAGCGAAGCACCAACACTCTGCGATCTGGAGAAGGATGTGCGGGATTAGAGATCAGGCCGAAAAGAGTATTGTTTGGTCTTTAGGACAGGGGGAAATTTTGTTCTGGTTTGTGGTCGGTGGACGAGGTGAAACCTGTGTCCAAGAGCAGCCTCGACAACTCCACGAGGGTGAAGGACTTCTGGATTAATGGCACATGGGACAGAGACAAGCTGAATGGCATTATAGGTATTGAAGCGGCTAAAAAAATTATCAAAGTCCCGATCGAAACGCTCTCTGAAGATAAGGCCATCTGGACACTTAATAAGGATGGTAATTTTAGCCTTAAGTCAGCCTGGCATTCTCTTAGACAACGGCGGGAAAGCTCTATCTTCTTGAAGTCAATCTGGCGAGCTGATCTAACTCCAACTATAATGATCTTCGTCTGGCACCTCATACATGATTGGATCCCCGTAGATGAAAGGTTGCACCGAAAAGGCATAGTCTTTCCTTCGAAATGCCAGTGTTGTCTCGCTTTAGAGAGTCGAGATCACCTCTTCATTACTAACGAGAAAGCAACGATTGTGTGGGGACACTTTGTTGAGCTTTTTCGAGTGAATGTTGCAGGATTTACCTCGCCTATCATGATGATTCAAGCCTGGATTTCTTCATCTATTTCGGGAGGTAAAAACCATATTCGAGGTATCATCCCAATCCTGATTCTCTGGTACATATGGGTGGAACGGAACAATTCGAAACACAAGGGGAAAACTTTCTCGGCTTATAACATCATCCGGGGGGTCACTGCCCATATAACTCTCTGGGTGAAAACGAGTCGGATGAACCGTGTAGCGTGGAGAGGAGATATTGAAAGAGCGAAAAGCTTCGGCCTCCGACTGCATAAACCGCCCGACAAGATCTGTAAAAGAGTCACTTGGAGACGGCCGGTACAGGGGTGCCTTAAACTGAATTCCGATGGTGATTCATGAGGGAATCCCAGCCCAGCAGGTATCGGGGAGGGGGGGTCATTCGGGACAATGAGGGAAATGTTATTAGGGCCTTCAGCTGTGGTATAGGGGTGGCGACTAATATGGTGGCAGAATTAACTGCTCTAGTCCGAGGGGTGAAAGATGCTGCTGACATGCGATGCTCCCGCCTTTGGATTGAGATTAATGCTCAAGTTGTGATGGCCATTATTCATCGGGGAAAGGCGGGGGACATAACCACTAACCACCTCATCCAAGATTTTCGCCGGCACGCCAGGAACATGTACATTAAGATAACGCATATCTATAGGGAAGGGAATGATGTCGCAGATTTTCTCGCGACTAGAGGGGCTGACAATCAAACAGAATGGGTCTTCCCTAGAGAGAAAATGTTAAATGAGGTAAGAGGCTTTATTATTGTTGATAAATGGGAGTTGCCTGACTTTCGGTTTCATTAATGTTGTCCTATGATTGTGATCTCAACTCTGCGGAGGCAGAGTCCCCTTCCAAAATGATTATTGACAATGTGAGTATTAGCCTTTCCCGTAGCTCTATTTGGCAGAGGCTCTGTTCTGCTCCTAGAGGGAATAGCTTTGCAGCGATGCCCTCTACCATCTCAGGGAAGTATTCTAACTTCGCCTTATTGACTCAAATCCCCTATAACAATACGTTTTTTGGCAAAGATTTGCAGGTTGCCCTGATGCGGGCCAGGTTCGGTAGGGATAAAGGCGTTTTACAGTTTGACAGGACGGACGGAATGAAGACAAATGGATCCCCTATTTGTAAGAATTCCTTGAGGCATGTTAATTGGATTTTTTTATGTGAATATTGGCTATTTATGTTCGTACTTGTATAAGAATGATCGCACAGATTTTTCCTGGAGACCTTGGAAGGGTATCTTATGGTTGCAGGTTGGCTGGCCTGAACAGGGGCGCACTTGTGTTGCCCCTGTTTCTTCCGAGGACCATATGATCACTTAAGCGACTTGGCAGCATTTTAGGAGCATGATGGGTCACCCCCGGTGGCGAGCTGGGCACTATGAAATTGACGGTATCTATCATGTACACACTATCTGACAACAACCAAATTCCATCACGACAAGCCCTGTGGACGCAAGCAACATTGAAGCGGTCTCTTGCTGCCAGATAAGTATCACGCTGATGCGCATCGATCATGCCCGGATGTCTGGGCGCCTCCGTAAGGGGCCAGTGAGAGACCCTATAAGATTGCTTTGCATGAGGGGCTGCTGGAACGTTTACGAACTGATCTACTTTCCTTTTATGGTTGTCACTTGCTTGAATTATGCCAATTGTAATAGGCTCTCGACCCAGTTATGGCCCTGTTTCATGTACTATCGTGGGCATTCGAGTTCGGTTAGCCTTGACGATCCTTGGATCATGAACGATTGTATCCCGTTTGGTTTTGGTTGTTTATATATGAGGTGGGGGCCTCGTTAAAAACTCCGTTCCTTTTTTTTTAAAAAAAAAAAAAAACATTTTAAAGTTTACTATTTTGATAGTATTTACAAAATTTACATGTTCAGTTAGGACGTAGGAGTTTCATTTTAAACAAGTGGCTGAAGCCCATCAAGAACATCATGCCGCGGATCATAAATGAATAATAAAGAATCAAATAAAAAGAAAAAAGGAAAGATAAGTGAAAGAATAAAAGACTAAATAAAATATCGAAGTAGTAATTGAACGTGCCTGTTAACTTGTTATAACTCAGATATAGACGCCTCAAAGACGTGAGAGTTCCAAGTTGTTTTGGTATGCCACCTGTAAAATTTGTTAGCATATATGCAATGTGATCAATAGAGATATAATATAATTATGTTAGCATTACATGCATGAATATATGCTTGTAACATAGGACATGTAAGAGAGTTTTTGACGAGGGCTAAGTGCTAACACATCCAACTGAAATTGCCATTGGAATAAGGAAAGTAATTGCCATTTGTGACACGATCAAATAATTGTTAACCAGTTTAAACATTATTTACATGTAAAAGCCTAAGCAATTTTTAAGATCAATGCACTTGCCACTTATATACATTTGAAGGAATTTAGCCGCAAAGTTGACTTTGAGTTGAGAAAGAATACTTTAGTTTTGGCATCTTATCTTACTTGCATCCATTTAAGTGAGGTGCTAATATGCTATAAAAATATTATTTTTTCTAGTAAATATTAATTATCTTTTTAATTAAATAATAATTTATTGAAAGTAAAACTCCTAAATATTAATGTTATCATAAAAATCCCAATAAATTAGAATTTTAAAAATAAAGAAAATAACTAATCTATATGATTAATTAGGATTCTAGTAAAACTTATCAAATTGAAAATCGTAAAAGAAAAATATAATCACTAATTTTCTTGTAAAAGAATCCAATGAAAACCAAAGTAAATCAAGAATTTGTAGCAAAACTAAAACTAAATCAAGAATTCACACTTAACATACATATATAAATCATATCATAAACTTCTATATTTATGTTTTTCTTTTAAACTTCCTTATTCTTCTTTTTTTTTTCTCTCTTTCTCTCTGAAAAATTCATACTTAAAAACTATTAAGAAAAACCAAATTGTTATGTGAATAGATAATGCTTGGAAACTAAATTTTATATTATAAAATAACTTTATATATTATAAAATATTTATATTTTCTCATACACACGTATTTACACTATTTGAAATTTTTTATTTTCTTTAGTTAATTTTTCAGATAAAAAATATACATTCAAATAGTAAACCTATGGACATTGGAGATGCACGACAAAAATGATTTTAAAAAATTAGTTGCAAAAACATAATTTTTGATGATTTGAGGATCAACTATAAATAAATTAAGTAAAAAAAGAAGAAGAAAAAATTATAAATAGAATAAGTAATCAAATATTGCAACTAAACTAATCACTATTCTAATGGTTGTGATTTGTTTGTATAAAAATATATTTCTATACGTACGATTAAGAAAGAATTTTTCAATAAATAAATAAGTAATAATTACTTTTAGATTGAGAAGTAAAAGCGAAAAGTTGGAATTTTATTCATGAAAATGCAAAGTAATATAATTTAAGTTAGTAGTATTGTAAATGACAATAATAATCAGAAAAAAATTATGATGACTGGTATTGTTTGTATTACTATATTGGCATTTTAAGGGTGACGATGAATAGTTCAACTCAAAAGTCAAAACTGGGTTTTTATTCCTGCACTCATTGATATAATGTTTAGAACTATAATTTAATTAAAACATCATCATCATATATAGTCTAGTTTATTTATGCTTTGCATTTATTATAATTTATTTTAATAGACTACATGAAATCAGGTGGTAATAAGAAATAGGAAAAAAAAAAATTGAACGAAAGAAAAAATGCAAGTTAAAATAGTGTTTGGAAAAATTAGATAGATAAAAGCTTGCGACATTTGTTAGAAGTTAAATTTCTTACTTTAGTCAATGGCTAAGTAATTTATTTAAAGGTAGGATCTTGAAAATTTGTGTAATCACTAACATTAATAATAATTATCATTATGTTTGGCCATTTGGGCAACAAATCCGAAGTAAGTTTTCTGTTTAATTTAAGTAAACCAGAGAAGAAAAGTAAAACGAAACAAAAAGAAGATATGAATTTAAAAAAAATACAAATAGGAGGGGACAAGCGAATTATTTAGTAGTAAATACTTGTATTAATGAACAGATTTATCATGAGTTTATTTCCATTTTTGACCCAAATGAGTTGATTCCCATAGGGATAGTTTGTTCTGACAATTGTCTTTAAAAAAAGATACAAATCGGAGATGGTAGGGAAAAAAAGAGAAATAATAGAGAACAAATGAGAAATCAAAAAGGGAAAAAAAAAAGAAAATTAATAATAAACTTCCAATAGTAATCTTGTCGGAAATACGGATTTAAGAGGAGACTTTTTATTTATGGTATACTTTTCAAATGAGATTTTGAAAATGGTGCAAAACGTGTATGGAAAAAGCGTCTTCACATTTCCATGACACAGTTGATATTTTCTTACAAATCAATACAAGAAACTTTTGTAATATTATATTTTGACCCACAATACTTTTCAAAATGAAAGGATATAATGAATATTTGACAGATCTAAATGAAGAACATAATTATCATAAAAACTTATACTTAGTAGCTAAAAATAATGGACACTGGTATATAACAAGATATCATGAATATTGGGCAAAATATTATCTAGAACAAATACAAAAAACTATTTCAATACTAAAACGATTTAAAAAATAAAATGGATAACCAAAGAAGAATAAAAACAGATATTACAAAATCAGGGAAAAGACTAGAAAGTGCAATAATATACAAGTCTATCATGAAAAAGATTTTTATATGTCCAAATGAAAGAAATGAGATTAAAAATATAACAAATAATGATAAACAAATTAAAATAATAAATAAAAAGTTTGTAGAAAAAATATATCAACGGGAAATGAATGGATAAAAATGGATCAATATAATAAACAGTTAAAACGAACAGAACTAAGATTAATACGGAGCATACTAAAACAAGAAACTCTAGTTTTAAACTCAATAACTAATCCAACAAACTACAAAATACAAGAAGAAATTCTTAATAGCAGGAAACGAAGAGAAAGACAACTAATAAAAAATGAAATATACACTTCAGTTAATTTAATAAAATTAGAAAAATATATGAAATGGTTAAAACAACATAATGAACAGACAATAGAATTTAGAGAAAAAACTGACAATACACTAAAATGGTGCAAAAGACTAAGAACTAAAATAAATATACTTTCATCAGCATGAGTTTTACACAAGAATTACAAAAATTTGTAGAAACATTAAATGAACAAGTACAATCCCTAAATAATACAGTACAAACATTAACTGAACAATTAATAAATACTAATGAAAAAATGTCACGATTCGAAGATACTATAAACAATATAAATAAAAATCAAGAAATTGAATCTTATTATAAAATTGATCAAAACATTTTCTCTTGTCATCAGGAGGGGGGAGAATATCCACATTTATTTCATACCACTTCAAATCCTCGATTAAACACTATAATAGATATGTTACAACAAATTCTTTTAGATAAAAAACAAAATGTTATAAATGAAATAGACAATACACAAGAAATTCTTAATAAAATTCTAAGAGAATTCAGAGGAAAAGAAATAGAAAACCAAATTGGTACACCTGAAGAAAAACAAATAATATTTCCTATGACAAATTGTCAAGAATTATTAAAACAACTCAAAGAAGTGATTATACGAAAAGAATATTCTAGACACATAACTATTGCTGATCTTGAAACATATTTTGGAAACAAAAATCTTAGACCTTTTCAAATAGAAGCTCCACGTTTATAATGGAATCTTTTGATTTAGAAGAAAAAATTTCAGAGTTAAACAATTTATTAGAATCATTAAAAATAGCTGATGAAGAAAATAAACAAACTCATACATTAGAAGCTATAAAACCAGAAGTAGAAAACGAAGAAGTAATATATGGATATGAGTCATCAGAAGACGATGTATTAGGAATGGAACACGGTTTAAAACAAGAAAAAGATAAGAAAGATATCCCAGAAGCAAGTAACACTAATAAGGAAGAAGAAATTAAATGGGAAACTTATCAAGAAGATAAATATACTAATCCTCTAAAAAATTCAAGCATACAATACAATTTTAAAAAAGGATATATTCCAAATAAAAAAGGAAGATGGTCTAAAATACCTGACCAATATATACCTACAAAAGGAATACTAGGAGTCGATGGAATATTAAATTTAGATTGCGTAACAAACAAAACAACACTTATTACCGAATGGGCACATAAACTAGGACTAATTATAGAAACCGAAGATAGATTAAGACTAGGAATTTTTAAAACAATATTTAATTTTGTACAATATAAAACAATAGGAAACGTAAATCATTACTTAGCTTCATTAACAGAAGAACAGAAAACACTCTTGATAGGAGAAGATTCTATAGATACTTTTTGGAACATAGTTGCAAAAATACATTCAGAATTCGTTGGAATACCTATGCAAGATTCAGGACTTTTCGTAAATAAAAGAGAACACGATAGAGCGGCATACCATCTAGCTAATACGCAAATATTAGACATGTGCGCTATAGAACACTTTAACTGTGATACAATATGTATTACTATGAATTATCCAAGGAAAACAGAGAAAAATATCTATCATTATACTTCAATAAATTACCTTATCCAGTTGGACAAATAGTATATGCAGAATTTAAGAAACAAGTAAATGAAGGATTCGTTTCAGAAACATTAGGAGGAGCACAAACTGTAGTCGAACAATTTGTAGGAGACAAATGTTATGAAGGAGAATTACATAACGCAGTTAAAAACAAAGTTACGATATGTTGCGAAGGAAATCCTTCAGTACCTCAACAATACGGAGAAAGTCCATGGATTTCTCGACCAAACAAAAGAAAATATAGGAAAAAGGATAAAAGATACAGATGGAGAAAGAAACCTAAAAGATGGATTGATAACAATAAACATAAATTCCAAAAAAGAAGAAGACGTTTCTTTAAAAAGAAAGAATACAAACCAAAACAAAAATACAGTCCACAAGGAAAAAAGAAATGCCAATGCTGGCTTTGTCATGAAGAAGGACACTATGCTAGGGAATGTCCTAAACAACAAAAACAATCTGCAAAAAGATTACATATACTTCAAATAGCTCAAACATACGATTTAGAACCAATAGAAGAAGGCTATTCTGATTTGGAAAACATATATGAAATAGAAACAGTTACAGAATCAGAAACTGAATATAGTTCTGATGATTCTTAAATGAAAAACTCTAACGCTACATTCATAGAAGTAAAAATAAAACATAAAACAATTAAAGCATTTATAGACACAAGAGCAAGTTTATGCTTTGCTTCACCAGCTCTTACGATATTTAAATGGAAAAAACTTAAACAACCATTAAAAGTAATGATAGCAGATGCAAGTCATTATTATATATGGTACGTTACATACTTAGAAAAAGTTGGGATACAGGGATATTGTTTTATTATACCATCTATATACAGACTTGAAACAGGATTACCATTTATCCTAGGAAATAACTTTTTGAAACTATATAGACCTTTTTGTCAAGATTTAAAATACATCACTTTAAAATCACCTGTTAATGAAAAATTATCTCAAAAGAGAGAAACTGTTAAAATACCTATAGTAAAGATTGAAAACAGAAGTAATCTTATAGACAAGATAGATTATTTAATCAATCATGAATTAATATTTTTCTTAAAAACAAATCTTGAAAAAGAAATAGAAGAAATTTTAGACTCTGTCACGAGTGAAGATCCTTTAGACAAAAAGAAGAACAATAATCATATGATAGTTGAAATTAAACTAAAAAATCCTTTAGATGAAGTAAATGTAAAAAATAATATACCTTATTCTAAAAAAGATATTGATGAATTTAAGGAAGAATGTAAACAACTTTTGGAAAAAGGATTAATTTCTGAAAGCAAAAGTCCACACGCAGCACCTGCATTTTATATAGAAAATAAGAATGAAATAAAACGAGGAAAACGACGAATGGTTATAAATTATAAAGAATTAAATGAAAAAACTGTTGGAGATGCTGGTAAACTTCCTAGAATTGATTATATCAAAGATAAGTTAAAAGGAAAAACTTGGTTCAGTACATTAGACGCTAAATCAGGATACTGGCAATTGCGATTGCATGAAGATACAAAACCTCTAACAGCTTTTACATGTCCTCCACAAAAACACTACCAATGGAATGTTTTACCATTTGGTTTGAAACAAGCACCTGGAATATACCAAAGATTTATGGACAAAAACCTTGAAGGTTTAGAAGACATTTGTCTTGCTTACATTGATGATATTATCATCTTTAGTAATCAAGATAAAGAAGATCATTTGAAAAAACTAAGAATAGTTTTGAAACGATGCAAAGACAAAGGACTAATTCTTTCTAAAAAGAAAGCAGTCTTATGTAAACAAAAAATTGATTTTCTTGGAAATACTTTTGATTCACAAGGAAACATAGTTCTTCAAATAATATTTTGAAAAAACTAAACGATTTTCCAGATCAAATTACTGATCGAAAACAATTACAAAGATTTCTTGGATGTCTAAACTATATTTCTGATCAAGGATTTATAAAAAACCTTGCTAAAGAAAGAAAACAATTACAAAAGAAACTTTCTGAAAAAATACAATGGAATTGGCGAATTGATGATTCGATACAGATACAGAAAATAAAACAGTATTGTGAAACATTGCCTGTTTTATACAATCCAAAGGAAAATGATTTTATTATCATTGAGACAGATGCTTCAAATGATACATGGTCTGGTTGCATGCTTGCAATACCAGCCGAAAAAATGAATACAAACGACCTCGAAGGTCATATGAATACAAGAACCAAAAAGGTTCGCGAAATTACACAACTCTGTAAATACATATCTGGGACATTTATAGAAACCCAGAAAAATTATACAGTTCATGAAAAAGAGACACTTGCATGTCTAAAGATACTTCGGAAGTGGAAACTCGAGCTTTTACCTCGAGAATTCGAACTTCGAACAGACTCAAAATACTTAACAAACTTTTACAGGTATACACTTTGAGACAACTATAATCAAGGAAGATTGATACGTTGGCAGCTCGAGATAAGAAGATACCAGTTTCACATCGTATAGATAAAATCAGAAGAGAACGCTCTTGCAGATACACTCACACGAGAATGGAGGCCGCAATAGCCTTGATGAAACAAAACATTGAAACAATTGATCTTGAGATACAACAATTCACGAAGGCTAAATATTTGGAGATACAAAGATTCACAGAATCCAAGATGACACAACGACAAGAACTTCTTGTCGCCTTACACGCTGTTCAACAAGCAGCCGGACTTCCACCATCAGAGTTACCAGCAAGCGTGGTGGATCCATCATCATCAAATACAACAAATACAACAAAGGCATTCACAAAATCAAAAACATTTCGCAAACAGCAGCAGAAGGAAATAATTCATCACCAGTAACAGCTACACAAAACGATGAAGATGACAGAAAACAAATTAAACAATGGTATGTTATATTCAATGGCTCAAGCCGAGGTATATATGATCAATGGTCAAAAGCCAATGTTCATATACAAGGAAACCCATCAATATCATACAAAACATACAACAGTCTTTCAGAAGCCAAACAAGCCTTTGAAGAAACAAAAACCTACAAAAACTCCCTTCAAACCACTCCAACACTCCAAGCCCAAAACAGTTTTAAAGAAAAGATGAGAGCCCTTGGAAATATACCCACGGTAAACCCAATGGACCGTGTTCAAACATCAGCCCAAAAAAAGGCCCAAATACAACCCTCAAAAGAAAATTTTGACAAATTTCTGAAATCCATTTTTGAATACAACCCAGAGACAAACAAAAACAACCTTTTTTAGTATCCAGTAAACAGAAACGGCCCAAAAGTCGTTATATTTGAACAAGCAGACCCAGACTTGATATACCAATTCTTCATACATGGATTTCTTGACACCCTATACTTCAAAAACCTAAATTGCTTTCGAAAATTCAGCCCAAAACTAATGTCAACACTTCAGGACTATGCTAGACGAGTCTCAAAAGGAAAAATGGATAAAGAAATAGTCTTCAAATCTACACTTTCGTACCCTCTCTTCAACGAAGAAGGAGTATCAGTATACTCTCATGGAATTATCAAACTGATAGTTTCAAATGGAGAATACCCCTGCATTGATACAATGATGGCACTTGATGACATAAATGAGATAGTTGCAAAACAACTAAATCAATATTTTATGCATCACAGGAGATAAACAAGGACAGTAATATCAAAATAAACTATAAATCCAATTATCATCTGATATATGGATCTTCGAGATACACAATTCCACCGTTACAGCTAAAAACGTTGGAAAATTTTGAGAAAACTTTTATCAAGATTGAAGAACACAGCCTAAAGACACTTCCCAAGGAAATTAAGCTCATTTTCTGTGAATACAGTGAGATAATTGATGAACACAGCTGTGCAATGTGCCAGGACAAACCTGAAGACAAAGCTGAAGAAACGGGGTCCCACAATTCAAATGAGTCAATAAAGGAAGACACTGTTACTGAAGAGTAATGTAAACTGACGCATGCAATGACGTCAAACACTCAAGGAAATACGCAAGCAATGATGAATACACCTCAATAATGCAGACTTTATGTCTCTGTCTGCTTTTAGGTGCAGTTGTTGGGCACCATTATTATCTTTACTTTAAGTCTTTTTGACTTTTGTACATTAGTGTGTATTATTTGCATTATTAGTCCTTGTAATAGTAAGATGAGCGCCTATATAATGGCCTCAATGTAGTATGTAATATTGAGACTTGAATGGAGAAAAAGATCATGTGTTGATCAAAACTCTCTGAGTTTCAAAAGCCTTTGAGCTTTTTCTTTTCTGTTGGCCTCACGCCTGAATAGCAGAACTATACAAAACCACACACAACCAAACAATTTTAATACCAAAATCAAACATATACTTCTGAAGAAGATGAACAGGTAACATGGAGTGCATGAAGACAGTAGATAGAAATACACAAACAGGTAAACAATACAAACTTTGTTATGAAATTGTTATTTATATTTTTGTATACTAGAAATTATATACATGGAAACTAGTTTAATAGATCAGATTGAACATTTTGAAACAACTGAAGAATACGGATATTTTTGTCAAGACATTGTTATAGACAACAAAAAATTAAACAAAGTTAGAAGAAAAGAGTTAAACTTAATTGATGGACAAGATATGAAAACAGATTTAAAAACAAAATTGAGTAGAAAAAACATTATATTATATGAAAAATTTACATGTGAAACACCTATTGAAATTTCTACGACAAAAGGAACACAGGCTATTTCGTTGATAAACAAAGCTGATATAATTCAGAAAATTAAAAAAACAAAATATACACCTAGTGAAATAGGATATATACATATTTCTACAATACAGATACTAATTAAAAGTACATTTGCTGAAGGAATAAACTCACCCATAAAACTAGCTATATGTGATGACAGAATTATGAACATAAAGGACAAAATACTTGGAATAGTTGAAGGAAACCTTGCTTATACTAAACTACTTTTTAATGTAGCTTTACATTATGCTATACCACTTGTAACAGAAAAACTAGATAAATCTTTAAACATTGCTTATAAATTCGAAAGACAAGATTTAATGGAAACAAATGATTATCCGTTTTCAATAACATACACCATTGGATATGCTCTGACAAACAACCATCATAGTATACAATTTAAAAACACAGATAAGATATATATGGAAGATATTTTTCGAGAAGTTTCTCGTATAAAATATATACCAAAGACACCTATTATACAACATGTTAATACTAATGTTTTTCAAAATAAAACACCTAAACTTTTAAAAAGTAGAAGCACATGTTATACATATCTACCACCAAATCAAAGAACTAACGAAACTAGTACACGGGCCTCTATTAAAAACTTTAAAGAAGAAGGATCTTCTAATGAAATAATTGAAAACGAATTCACACAATTAGCCGATCAAATGGCTAAATTAACCACAACTATCAAGGAAACACTCTGAACCTTTCAAGGAAACACTCTGAACCTTTCTGGTATCAGAGCCCGTATACGATTCAAAACATTAATATTGAAAATCACAGATTTACAATATGTATGAATATAATAGACTAAAATTTTATAAAGACAATATAAAATCAATAAACGAAAGTTATGCTAAAGAAGTAAAACTGTACTTAAAAGCTAAAAACGAAGGTCGTAAAACAGACGGGACACAACATTTGAAAAACATTATTAGTTTAGAAAAATCAAAACAAATAGTTACACAATTAACTATAACATAATGGAAAGATTTAATTACAAAACAAGAATAACACGAGATATACGAGAATTAGAAGAACAAGTTATTATAGATGAATATCTTGTCAAAATGGCATACCATAATTTAAGACACAATAAAGATTTATCACAACGAACTCTAGAGATAATGATAAAATCTGCAAACGAGGATTTAACAAATACCAAAAGAAAAAGAGATACAGCATATCAAATGTCACACGCTTAGTTATGAGTTATAAACCGAAAATAGAATTAGATACTATAACAGAAGAAAAACAGCGAGTAAAAGAAATTATGAAGGTGAAAAATATTAAACAAATGGGAAAAAACTTGGAAACATCTTTACAAAAAGAAGAAATATATAAGAAAAATTATGAAAAAACAATAAATAAAAATATATTAAATAGAGATACAATTATACAAGGTATAAAAGACCAAAGAAAAATAATAAATCATATAAATAATAATTTTATAGAAAAGATACATGAAAGAGAAATTAATGGACCAAATTGAAAACAATTATAAACTATGGGCCTCATACCTAATATTTATAAATATGCACATGATGAAGACGTTGGCATGAAACACGTCTTACATCAATTTTGCAAATGTTATATAAAACACACTAAAATTACAAAACCAAAGTCAGAGCACACTATTCTTATAATTTCACCGATTTAAGACCTGATAACAATTATGGGGAAACATGAACATTTGAAAATGACATTTTTAATTTCAGAAATAAATTATGATATACAAGTTAAACATACGTGTTAAATACAAGTCAAGCATACCTGTTAAATCATTAACCCCAAGTCCTAATTGTAGCAAAGAAGGGGTTTCCAATATGTTCTGGTATTACCACTTCCCACCATCGGGGTTGCCGCCGCCTCATCATCACAGGTCAGTCCCACAGCCTCTATGCACCACCCATAGCCAGAAAACAACCTCAGCCCTCACACCACCATTATGCACAACCTCCCCACCATGGCACCACAGCAACACACATAATTATAATTTTGAGAAGAAAAGAGAAAAAAATAATAATTATATTTTTTATAGGACGAATTACATCTGAGTACCCTTACAAGGCGAAATTACAACGCATGACCTCTTGTTTGAAAAATTACATATTAGTCCCTAATCTTTATGTTCCGTTTGAGTCCCTCCATTCCATTGCAGTTCCGTCAAATTTGACCCCTGTAATAACCACAATACCCTCGGGGATTTTTTTGTAATATACATAAAAGTGAAGGTTCGTTTTGTTAGAAAGTGTAGGATTTGACTAATTAAATTTAAGAATAAAATTAATAAAATTTACACCAATAAATACAATATAATTAATAAAACAACCACTGCCACAGTCTATAAGTACCACATCCCTTCATCACCACCCATAGCCAGAAAACAACCACAGCCCTCACACCACCATTGTGCACAACCTCCCCACCATCACAACCATCGCACCACCGCAACACACATAATTATAATTTTGAGAACAAAAGAGGAAAAAAAAAATTACATTTTTTATATTAACTTAAAATAAGGGGATAAAGAAAATAATATAATATAATTGTCCAAGTCAAAGGAAGTATAATTAACGAAATACAACTTGTTTATGAAAATGCAGTAAATTTTAGTTAATTAACACATAAAGAGTGAGGGTTTTGTTGGTTTTTTTTATATGGTTCCCCAAGTTGTTTTAAGAGTATAATTGCATGATTAATGAAAATTCATTTTGTCAAAGTCCGTTTTTATGATGAAAATATATAATATAGAAGATTCTAGTGTAAAAAAGAGAGCATGAGAGCTCACTGATTTTAAGTAAGGGTTAATCTTTATTTACATTCCAACGTTTGGGGTGTTTTGCGTTTTAGTACCCAACCTTTGAATTTTTACATTTTAGTATCCAACTATTGAATTTTGTTGTACTTTAATGCCCAATATCAGACGTGTCATTTTTTTATTGGTCGGTTGGGTACACGTGTCATTTTTTTATTGATCGGGGACACTTAAATGCAACAAAATTCAAAAATTGGGTACTAAACTATAAAAATTAAAAATTAATTATTAAAGTGCAAAATTTTTTGAAGTTTAGGGTGCAAACAAAGATTAACCCCTTAAATAATATAGAAGAAAATAATTATTTAACAACATAAAATTGAAGAAATGTTAAAACCATATAAAAAAATTTATACGCGCAACTATTGTTGAAGAGGATCGTCAACCTCAATGAAGAAATATTAAACATAGAACGTAAAATATTCCCGGTCAGAGAGTTACTTCTAATGTCTAATACCTCTAACTTTGAAAGTTTTCCGAATTCCATATGTTAGATTGGTTTGTAATGCAACCTCTCTTTTGGATAAATATATTTTCTGATTTTTTCTTTCTATCTTTGTTTCCAACATATACACGAATTTGAGTATTCTTACAATTTTTGGTCGAAACGAAAAAAAAAAAAAAAAAAGAAAGTTGGAACGGCACAAAGAAGGAAAACAAACCTGGTTCATGAAGTTAGCGTGATGTTCACTTTCCATTAACTTTTCTTTAGTGTTGATTTGCAATTATTCCCCAGTTATAAGTTGTTTTACAATAAGCAAAAATTATATTGAATTTTCAAATGGGAAAATATCATACCGGCGAAGTAGTTATACTCAGGATACAACCCTATAAGCATGCTCAAATTTCCAATTTCACTTGGGATGTGGCCGTTGAAATTGTTGTCGGGCAATTCCAAAATTTCAAGCTCTCTACATTTGTATATATTTGGCGGAATTTGCCCGTTTAGCTGATTTGTGTAAAGGATCAGTTTTTTCAATTTTGGCATGTTGTTGCACATGTCATCACATAGCTTACCTGAAAGGAGAGATAATTATATATTAATATTAAGTTGATTAATTGTGATATATTCTCTAATTAAGCACGCTCAAACATACAATCTCTTTCCGAATATTTCCATTAAGATGATTATGGATAATAACAAGATTTCATAGTCCAATCTGAAATATGACTTATTATATTTAGTAAATTTATAATTATGGAGAAAAGTTATATGACTTTTATTGTCTTCTCTCGTCCTGATCACAAAACTTTCTCCAAAAATGACAGTTTAAAAACTTTAACCCCCATATTAGTATAATTAATTATAGTTAATCCTCAAGGGTAATATTTAAAAAAATAAATAAATTTTGATCAAAGTCAACAGAGGGTATTTTTTGGTTTTCAATTAAATTTTTGCTGACATCAGCAATTTTCAAAAGAAAATGGGGGTCAAGTGTAATTATTTATTTCTTGAAGTGTGGTGTTTGTAATTTAATCTAAAAATGATGATAAATTGTTATTACCCCATCTAATTTGGGAGTTAGGTGTAATTAACCCCAAAGATAATTAAAACATTTTGTATTTTTCTCAAACCATAAAAAAATAAGAAACTATAAATTATTTATTTTAATTGTTATTAACTTCATTAAATTCTAAAATCATACAAATCTTATTATATAAATTAAAGTTATCCACAATTATTACAAAATATATTCACCATATTAATTAAAATAAATTGTTAATATTTGACGTATTTATATATATATATATATATATATATATATATATATTCAAATTAAAAAATTAATTAACTATTAAAATAAAATCAATTGAAATGAATAAAACAAAATTGTTTTCTGTATGACCACATACTTATTTATGTGAGTTACTTGATCACTCATTATCTATAAGCTTTTAAGTAAACATATTACATTTGTGAAGTTTAAGTTCCCAAGTTTTCCTAGCAATTTAGGGCATGGAATTTAGTTCAAAGATCGTGGGTCTTGCGAAGAAAGAATATTACGTATATAAGTTTATCTCTTGCTAAAAAATTTCTAATCTATTTTATTGAAAAAGTATGTGGTCATACATTATATTTAAAAATGTTCACCGAAAAAAAATACATTATATTTAAAAATTAATTTTATGTTGTTCATTCTAGTTCGTTTCATTTTAATAGTTGATCGATTAATTTCTTTGATTTTCAATTTAATAGTTGATCAATTTCGTTGATTTTCTTTTTATCGTTTATGAACTTGACATGCATTTATAATTACACATATAATAAATTTAATTATTTTTTCTATTAATTTTAAATATCCCCATTAATAATATACACATGCATGAATTTAATACATTTCAACTTTAACAATTTATTTTAATTTGATAAATATAATTCTTGATAATTGTGGATAATTAACTTTAATTTATATATTAGTTATTTTATATTTTTGGTATTCAATAGAGTTAACAATAATTAAACTAAAAAATTTATAATTTCTTGATAACTAGTGCAAAAATTTCTTGAGAAATGCAAAATAATTTGATTATCATTATACTTAAATAGATCAAATTTAAATTAAAGATATTTTAGTCTATTTATCAATTTTGGCCTAAAATATGATAAAATAATAATTTAAAAGATGAATTTAAAGTAAATTAAAAACATGAAAATTACTTTATATTTACATTAAAAACATAAGGAGGAATATATTTTCTCAATAAAATAGAGTTATAATTATTGAAAGCAAGAATCACATGCAGAAGGCAACTGGCCCATAAATCACGTGTCGTGACAAGTCTTTAACTTTTAATGCCAACAATTAAAGCATTTGTGATTAATTAAGGTGCGTTGTTTAACAATTAACGTATTTTTCCTTTTCCGTTTTTTTAATCTTTCATTCATTCAGAACAAATCGATGCATATTAATGAATACAAAGTCATTCAAGATTGAAAAGTGAAAGTACAAAATTTGAAGGAAGAGTACCAGAAAGTTCATTTTTTTGCCAGTTGTAAATCCTTCAAGGTTGATATATATATTGAATAGGGAGGATGGTATGGACCCATATAAAGAATTGACGCAGAGATATAGTATCTCCAGATATGATATATTGCCAAGCTGTTGTGGCAATTCACCTGCAATAGTATATGAAAACTGATAGTATTAAATAAACTTTTGATTTTATGCATCAATTTTGGTTTCAGTATTATGTCGAATCAATAAGATATAACCGGGGCGATCATACCTGTGAAATTATTGTAGGATAAAAGTATCTCTCTAAACTCTGTGCATTTGTATATATTTTGAGGAATTGGCCCGGAGAGTTGATTCATTGAAAGACACAACAGTTCTAATTTTGGAATATAGTTGCATAAATCACTTGGGAGACTACCAAATATATCATTGTTTATAAGATTAATGTTTCTCGTAGAAGACACGTTGAAAATGCCATACGGTATGGAACCTATTGAAACGGAACAGAGAGAGATATTTTGGGAAATTTTCATACAGTTTCTTCAACTGAATTACAGAGTAGCTTTCAGCTTATAAATACAGCTTGCTTTCAAGAGGCACACGTGTCAATCATCAACTAACTAAGCTGACTTATGGAGGTAGCAAAGTGTAATACGTTTCTTATTAACAAAGGTGTGAAAACTAAGCTAAAGCGTAATATAAGAAAATATCTAAGAAATATCCTAACTGCAATACACCCCCCTCAAGGTGGATGAAAGATATCCTTGAGCTCCAACTTGGACATAAGCAATTTAAGCTGTGGAGCAGATAAGGCCTTAGTAAACATATCAGCCACTTGATGATTTGAACGAATTGGCAATAACTTGAGGAACCCAGTTGACACTTTATCTCTAACAAAGTGACAATCCACTTCGATATGCTTAGTGCGTTCATGAAACAGGGGATTTTCTGCAAGATGAACTGCTGCCAGATTATCACAATAAAGAACCACAGGAAATTCAGTGATAACATGAAGATCCTTGAGTAGTTGATCAAGCCAAACTAACTCCGAAGTCGCAACAACAAGGGCTCTATACTCAGCCTCTGCTGATGACCTGGAAACCACACTTTGCTTCTTGGATTTCCAAGAAATAAGGGATCTGCCCAAGAACATACAAAAACCTGAGGTAGATCGCCTTGTGTCCTGACAAGATGCCCAGTCTGCATCTACAAAAGCTGTTAATTTCAAATCTGCAGAGGAAGGAAAGAAGATGCCTTGTCCCGGTGAACCTTTGAGGTATCTGAGAAGGTGATGGATGGCATCTAGATGAATTGTTCGTGGTGAAGACACAAACTGACTCAGTTTGTTAACTGTGAAGCAAATATCAGGCCTTGTCAAAGTGAGGTACAATAACCGGCCAATTAGTTACCTGTACATACTCACATCTGTCAATGCTTCACCATCAAAAGAGTTGAGTTTACAACTTGGATCCAACGGTCTAAGTACTGGTTTTGAACCAAGAAAACCTGTGTCCTCTAAGAGTTGCAGTGTGTATTTCCTTTGGCACAACACAATTCCCTTGGTGGATCTGGCAATTTCCAATCCCAAGAAGTATTTGAGAGGACCAAGGTCCTTAAGCTTGAACTGAGTGCTTAAGAACTACTTCAAATCATGAATCAAAGCTGAGTTTGGACTAGTAATGATGATATCATCCACATAAACCAACAAGGCAATAAAGTCTGTACCATCACCCTTAGTAAATAGGGAATAGTCTGCCTTAGATTGAGAAAAACCATTAGCCATTAAAGAAGTGGAAAACTTGGCATACCACTGCCTTGAAGCTTGCTTAAGACCATAGATGGATTTATTCAATTTACAAACCAAGTTTGATGAAGAAGTGACTGTAGATTTAGTAGACACAGCAGGTGGTAGATATCCTTGAGGTAATTCCATGTAGACTTCCTCAAATAGATCACCATTGAGGAAGGCATTATTGACATCAAGTTGTGCAAGTTCCCAACCATGGTGACTAGCAAGGGCCAAGACTGTTTTAACAGTGACCAACTTGGCTACTGGAGAGTATGTGTCCAGAAAATCAACACCCTCCAATTGACTATATCCCTTAGCCACTAACCTGGCCTTGTGTCTTTCAAGAGAGCCATCTGACTTATATTTAGTCTTAAAAACCCACTTGCAACCAATTGTATGAGCCCCTGGAGGAAGATTGACCACTGTCCAAGTATTGTTTGTCTCCATTGCCTTTAATTCATCTTACATGGCTGCTTGCCATTGAGGGTACTCTGCTGCTACTTTTTAAGACTGAGGTTCAGGAACAGCAATGATATTGAGGCAATATGACTTATAGTCAGAAGAAAGACTGTCATAAGACATGTGTGATGTAATAGGATATGCACAAGATGTCTTTTGCTGCGTAATGTGATTGATCAAACCACAGTGGTAATCTTGAAGGTAAGATGGCTTCCTTATAGCTCTGGAAGATCTCCTGCAAGGCTCAGGTTGGAGAGGAGAACTGAACATAGGAGATTCAGGTGAAGAAGAATCAGATTCCATTGGAATAGGTAAGGAAATATCTGGGAATGCAAGATCAGAGATGGGACTGGAGTCATGATGCAGTGGAAAGATATTCTCATGAAACACTACACCTCTGGAAATGAAAGTTTCCTTAGTGGTAAGATCTAGCAACCTATATCCCTTGACCCCTGGAGGATATCCCAGAAAAATGCAAGTTGTTGCTCTAGGAGTAAACTTATGCCTCTGAGAGGGAAGTGTTGAAGCACAAGCTAAACAACCAAATCCTTTGAGAGAATCATAGTCAAAATTTGATTTGAACAGAAGCTCAAAGGGAGATTTGGAAGCTAGATGTGCTGATGGGGTCCTGTTTATCAGGTACACAGCAGTTAGCAGACAATCTGTCCAATTTGTCAATGGTACCCTAGATTGAAAATACAGAGCCCTAGCAACATTAAGTAAATGCTGATGTTTCCTCTCTACAACAGAATTTTGCTGAGGTCTTTCTACACAAGAAAACTGATGTAAGACTCCCTTTTCCTTGAAAAAATCAGTGAATGCTAATTCAGGAGCATTGTCTGATCTAAAGGTCTTGATTGTAGTATGAAACTAAGTAGATATAAGCTGGAAGAATTGAGGAATAACCATTTGAACATCAGACTTTTGCTTGAGTAAATAAATCCAAGTAAACCTGGTATGGTCATCCACCAATGTCAAAAAATATCTGTAAGAATTTTCAGGGGCATAATTGAAAGGTCCCCAAATGTCTGCATGAATAAGATCAAATGCAGTTGGAGATCTATTATTTCTGGATACAAAAGACAATCTTTTCTTCTTTGCCAATGGGCAAATAGAACAATGGGAATCAAAACCATGAGGTAAGTCTAATCCCAATACACCTTGCAACTGTTGAAGAACTGGAAAAGAAAGATGTCCCAACCTACTGTGCCAAGTGGCTACAGACACTTTACTAACCACATGAGACTGAACAGAAGAAACAATAGGCTCAAAAACATATAAACCATTGTGTAGATCACCCTTGCCAATCATCACCTGCTGCTTGATATCTCTGAGAATGCACTGATCAGGCATAAAAGTTATAGAGACAGATGAGAATTTCAACAAATGACTGAGGGAGATCAGGTTGCACTTGAAATGAGGGACATAGAGCACATCACGTAGCACAAGAGAAGGATGTATAGTGATTGTGCCTTTACATGTAACAGGGAAGGAAGAACCATTTGGAAGCAAAACTTGAGTAGCAGTAATAGACTCCATGGTGTCAAATAACGTCATATCACAAGTAATGTGCCTACTAGCACCAGAATCAATGATCCAGGAGGTATTGTCAACTTGAAAATCAGAAGAAGCAGACAATGATATACCTGTCTCATATGTGGGAGGGCCAGAAATGCCAGATTCATGGATAGTAGCTGTAGTCTGCACCTGTGCTGACAACAAAGATAATAGATCCTGATACTGTTTGTCAGTTAAGGACTGTAAGAAAGAGTTGGGATTAGAAGAACCAGCTACAGAACCAGGCACAGGTGAGACTGTGGTAGGGTCAGAGGAAGCAGTGACAGTAGCTTCAACTTGATTGACCATTGGACATGGTTGATGAATTGATTGTGGGGGACGAGGTGGCCTGTTGTTAAAGTAACCAGGTGGATAACCGTAAATTTGATAGCACCTGTCAACCGTATGTGTAGTTCCATGATAGTGTGTGCATTCAAGACGCCCCCTTCCCCTAGAAAAACCACCACGGTGCGAAGCAGAACCTTCACCACGCAAATTTGGAAAACCGCAACCCATACTCGGGCCAGATCTAGCACTTTTAACAGCAAACGCCAAAGGCGGAGCAGGGGACAAAGTGGAACCAAGAGCGCGTTGGCGTTCTTCCTGACTAACCAAAGCAAACGCTGTACTCATCATTGGCATAGGCTCCATCATCAAAATTTGACTGCGAATTTGGGCAAAGGACTCATTTAAACCCATGAGAAACGCCATTAATTACTCAGATTGGTAATACAGGCATAGATCCTGGACACCCCCACAATTGCACCTGTTACACGTATACACAGGGCGATAATTGGTCAATTCTTCCCACACAGCCTTAAGCTTGGTAAAGTAAGTGCTGACAGAAGTGTTCTCCTGGGGTGTGGACACAAGCAATTGGCGGAGCTGGAATATCCGGGGACCATTAGATTGTTTGAAACGCTCCTTGAGATCCAACCAAACATCGCGCGCAGTGTCTGAGAAAAGGATAGAAGTAGCAATCGCTTTGCTGACAGAGTGTAAGATCCAGGAAATAACGACGTGGTTATTGCGGACCCAGGCCTTGCGGCGAGCCTCAGAATCGGTCGGTGCCGGAGCAGTGAGAGATCCGTCAACAAATCCGTGCTTGTTCTTTGCCGATAATGCAATGAGCATCGATATGCTCCAAGTGTTATAGTTGTCACCCGTCAAGGGCTGAGAAACCAAAAATGAGTTAAGATGTTCGGTCGGCGGCAGAAAAAACGGATCGTCCGGTGAAATCACCGGAGAAACAGAAGCAAAACCGCCGGAATCCATGGCGTAGCTAGAAAAGTCAACACAAAAATCCAGATTTGGAACCAGAAACAGAGATCAACACCAAAAACAATAGCGATCAAGGAAGCGGATATTCAACTGATACCATATTGAATAATGAGCTTTGGCCTTACTCACCCTCAAAAGCTAGTTGTTGAGGGGAGGTTTGCCATGCCATTATATATTGAAGACCACATCATTAATTATTTGATGTGGGGCATTTAACATACCCCCGTCACGCCCAAACTGGTGCGTGAACATTGCAGGAATGAACATCTGCAAGCCGCAGGAATGAAACATCTGCAAGCCGGGTGAAGAGAAGAGACAGGCACAGGAATCGAACATCTGTGAACCCGCTCTGATACCATATTGAAACGGAACAGAGACAGATATTTTGGGAAATTTTCATACATTTTCTTCAACTGAATTACAGAGTAGCTTTCAGCTTATAAATACAGCTTGCTTTCAAGAGGCACACATGTCAATCATCAACTAACTAAGCTGACTTGTGGAGGTAGCAAAGTGTAATACGTTTCTTATTTACAAAGGCGTGAAAACTAAGCTAAAGCGTAATATAAGAAAATATCTAAGAAATATCCTAACTGCAATAGAACCTATCAAGTTGTTACGCGCCAAATTTATCTCCTTCAAACGCTGCAAATTAGACAACTCGTGAGGTATGAAACCTGTGAAAAAATTGGAACTAATGTCCAAAGATCAAAGAAATGTCAAGTTTCCAAGATGAGGAGCAATAGTTCCTCCAATGTGGAAATTGGAAAGATTCAAAGATCTAACCCTTAGATGTTTGGCACCACATGACACACCAATCCAGTTACAGAATGATGTGTTAGCAGACTAATTTTTGGCCAAAATAGCATAAGGGTCTAAAGTGATGGAACTTTTAAAGGCAAGCAATGCATCCTGCTCTGTGGTTAAATTGGAAAATATTGTGGCTGAGCAGAGTGAGATGCTATTTAGTAAAAACAGAACAATAGCAAAGGAAAAACAAGGATTGGCCATGAAATGCATGATAACAATGGAACTTGTGTCTGTACGTACTTGTATATTTATAAACCTGAAAAGGAAATATCTTGCAGCAAGAATCATGATGTTGAAAGCCACGTTCTTTACCGTGGTCTATGGGCAAGAAAACCCAACCCACCGGACAAGTTACATTGGAAAATTGCATGCATTTTCAGATTCTCTTTAAGTTGGGATCATTGTAGGGTCTAGTTATTAAGAGACTACATATTCTGTAAGCGAAGACCATGACTTTCCGGTAGGGTTATTTGCACCAAGTACCCCACAAACATTACATCTGAATGGTACGATATCATGAATTGAGCCTCTAAAATGACGAATTTGCCACTGTTGAACTTAAATAAGAATGAAACAAAAATATAAATAATAATAAATATAGATATAATTATATATACGTATTTATACGCGTATATTTTATATCTCTATATGTATATGTACATACATAATAACACCAACATCAACGCTGCCTCTACGGCCAGGACAAGCAACGAGAAGAAGAAAATAAAGTAAAGAGAAGAAAGGAAAAAGATGAAAACGGAGCAGTTACAAACTTACACTACATGCCATGAAAGCGAAGATGATAATTTTCAATGTATTGTTTGTGCAGCAGATATGGCATGGATGCAGGAGATTAACAATGACGTGTAAAAAGCTAAAGAAAATTACAGATGAAAGTGTTTTGAATAATGAGCTTTGGCCTTACTCACCCCCAAAAGCTATCTGTTGAGAGGAGGTTTGCCATGCCATTATATATTGAACACCACATCACTAATTATTCGATGTGGGACATTTAACACACCCCTGTCACGCCCAAATTGGTGCGTGAACATTGCAGCGGAGATGATAATTTTCAATGTATTGTTTGTGCAGTAGATATGGCATGGATGCAGGAGATTAACAATGACGTGTAAAAAGCTAAAGAAAATTAAAGATGAAAGTGTATTGAATAATGAGCTTTGACCTTACTCACCCCCAAAAGCTAGCTGTTGAGAGGAGGTTTGTCATGCCATTATATATTCAACACTACATCACTAATTATTCGATGTGGGACATTTAACACACCCCTATCACGCCCAAATTGGTGCGTGAACATTGCAGGAATGAACATCTGCAAGCCGGGTGGAAAGAAGAGACAGGCACAGGAATCGAACATCTGTGAACCCACTCTGATACCATATTGAATAATGAGCTTTGGCCTTACTCACCCCCAAAAGCTAGCTGTTGAGAGGAGGTTTGCCATGCCATTATATATTGAACACCACATCACTAATTATTCGATGTGGGACATTTAACACACCCCTATCACGCCCAAATTGGTGCGTGAACATTGCAGGAATGAACATCTGCAAGCCGGGTGGAAAGAAGAGACAGGCACAGGAATCGAACATCTATGAACCCACTCTGATACCATATTGAATAATGAGCTTTGGCCTTACTCACCCCCAAAAGCTAGTTGTTGAGAGGAGGTTGCCATGCCATTATATATTGAACACCACATCACTAATTATTCGATGTGGGACATTTAACAAAGTGAAATACAAATGTTTGTGCAGAAATGGCGAAAAAATCCAAGCATTAACGGTGTACTGAAAAATTGTTCCTGGGTAGTTGGGTATCTTGTACAAGACCAACTTGAAATTTATTAGGCACTAGAATTAGTTGCCTTTTCAACCGAAGACTGTCATAAATAATTGGGATAATTACGGGCAGCCCCCTGAGGTTTGGTGATATTACAGATATCCCCTGAGATTTGAAAAATTACGAACTCCCCCTAACCTTTACACTCTCTCGCACAAATTTCACATGCCGTTAATTACACCGTTAAATTCAAATTTAAATTCTAAAAACACCCTTAGGGGTTATATTGTAATTTTACTTAATGTTTAATGATATAATTGCATTAGTTAATTTTGAATTTTTTTATTTAAAAAGTTGTTATTTAATTTAATATTTAATATTTTATCTATAAACATAAATTGAATTAGATATTCCATGCATATTTATTTCTATAAAATATGATAAGTTATAAATTTCTTTTTATATTTATATCTTAGTTTTAATATATTTTGTACAAGTCCATTTAAAGTTAATTTAAAATAATTTATTTGCAATTATAACAAATTTTCTCTCAAAATAAAAATTCATATAAAAAAACCCACACAAATATCAACTAGTGCAGTGTCAATTTTTTTCCTTAAAATTGAAATCACAACAAACACATTAATATCAATAAATGCATTAGAAAATTCACATAAATATTCGTCAGAGTCATTTAGACAATTATTTCAAATATTGAACATGCATGATCAATATCTACATAAAATATTAGGCATCTATAAACTCTAGGTATGAAATTAGTCTATCATAAAAATATTAAAATATCATTAAGTAGCATTCATTGAAAAAAAAAATGTTAGGTAGACACAAAACTCAAGTACTTAACCCCCCCCCCCCCCCTCCAATTTCATTTTTGCATTAGCCCCTTACCTTTGGCTCTTTATTACATATACCCCCAAGTTTTAACATATTAGGGGTAAAATAGTAAATTTCACATATTCCGTTAAATTTAACTGTAGCACCCGGAACGCCGAGATGCCACACCCCCGCACTATAGCTCAGTCCACATACGAAATGGATGATCCGTACATGAACCAAGACTATAGCGAATGGGTGTCAAAATAAGAAACCATCTAGCTAGGCGGGACTAGACCCCAATTCAATTAATCACCAACATACATAATCAATAATACGGAAGCATAAGATACATACATTCAATAATTTAACATCACCATGTTCACCACTTCTTCCAATACAAACCATCTTCCAAATTTAAAAGTGCCAAAAGGTTCATAACATTACAATTATGCATCAATATTATACAAGGAACATGCTAGACTCAAAAGTAAAGACCTGACTCGACCCCGCCTAGCACTCAACCTGCAAAACTAAAAAGGTGAGGGTGTCAGTCTACCGAAGACTGAGTGAGGGGTTTATAAATAAATATTAGCGCAATTACCATGCAAGTCACAGTCTCGGGTAAGGTTTTATAAAAGAAAGTAATATAAGTTCAATAATAAAGTAGAAATCACCCGAGATTACAACTAATCAATTTAACAATATAACCGTTATCACTTCAATTCAATCAGTGGCCCGGCGAGTGAGGGTAATTCTCCAACCTTACTCCGACATTGAACATTACCAATATTTAGATTATCAATGGTTAAGTGAGCATGCAACTTATTACAGTGCACAATAAGCAGTTTCAATTCCCTTCTTCCTCCGGTGATGGTGGGATTGCAAGGCCCCACCACCCAATAACGGCAAGCATAGGGTTCATGAGTCCCTATGCCCGGGACTCCTTCCCCCACTAATCTCCTAGTGGGTTCAGGGGGCATCCAAAAGTTGTGAAGATAGTGCAAGAGTTACCCATCAGCCCTTGCTTCCTCGGTTGGCTCAATACACTACCCTCGGGCCCAAGTGAACATGCTTTACTCGCCAAACAATCAATCAATCACAATAAATTCAATATGTCACGAGAAATCATTTGCAATCGATAAAGGTTTTGAGAAAGATATATATATATATATATATATATATATATATATATACATTTTAGCTGAAACATCACGTAGGGTTATACGGGTTCTATATATCTAGTAATTAAACCTCACCTGTGCCGACAAAACAACAAGGATATAATTATGAAGCTTGCTCCTTGTCAACAGGAAGAAAATCTGTGTAAAAAGGGACAAGTGTTTGTGAGATATGACTCTAATGAACCAATTACGACGCACGACAAAGTCATGGATCAATATATCATGCAATAACAATCAGAGAATGTCAATTAGGAGCATAATCATCAATAAAACAAGTATATAACTCATATAATCACATACGGGAGCCAAGGAAGTGAAAGGAATGCAATAAGAGATGTTTTGGTGAAGTTTGGTAAAAACGGACAATTTTAGGAAACGTACATGCTGAGGGAAAACTGGAATATCTTTAATTATAGAAGTGGGAATTGAGTTTTGTTTGTTGGGTATGAAACTAGACTCAAATACCTTTCCAATGATATATGGCACGTTTCCTAGTTCAAAACGAGGTAAGCTTGAAGTTAGGCGAGTGTAGTTTTCTAGAAAAGTGGTGACACCTAAAAGAATTAATCATAACTCACAATTAAAAAAAGATATTGAGATTATTCTAATTAGAGGTTGTTCAAGACTTCAAGAGGTTTCCAACGGTTCAAAAATCAGGTCATTTGGAGTTCGGATGAGGGAGAAACGCACGTTTGAAAAATGAACTGAAAGCAGAAACGGGCGTTTGGAAGCTCTCGGGTAAGGCAGACACATCTCACACGTGCGTTTGGTAAAATAACTAAGGGACCAAATGCCCGTTTGGGAACAATCTGGGCGAAAAACAGGGGGAAAATAGGGGATAGGCTCGGAAATGGCTCCCAAACCCTTCCAACACCAAATCAATGCAAGAATTCAACTCAAAACCATCATATAACATGCATACCACTCATATATATCAATTAGGCATGATATAAACCATAAAACATGCATCAATCATCAAGAATTCATCATTCAAAACCCCAAATAATTTCATGGTTTCTAGCTTCCATATTATGCAAGATTTCATGCAAACTCTCAAGTTTAATGAACATGATCATACTTCTAATCACATATACACAAGTTATTCATCACTTAATCAACAAACCCTACTCCAACATACATTCAATAAGTCAAGAACTCTCCATTTATACCTCAAGATAGAAGAAAGAAAAGATGAGATGATGATATGATGGTGATGATGCTTCTCGCTTCACAAATCCTTCAAACTATAACTTGATTTGTGATAAAATCTTCGACCTTCCTTCTCCCTTGGTGTTTTGATCGAACTATGGGGTGTGTTTGTGTGTAATTTGTTGGATAAAATATCATGAATGAAATGCAAGAGATACAATGTATATGTTATATAAAAAATTCACCCACTAACTCAAAAGAGTCATCCCTTTTTGCACCAAAGTCCCTCAAATATTTGAATGAATGCAAGCAAGTTTTATTCCTAACCAAATAATCCTATAACTCCCAACTCATGTTATGCAATTAGGTCTCTAAATTTATAAAATGATCAAGTAAGGTCATATATGAACAATTACTCACATTATCAATTCATTTATATAAATCTCATATTACCAAGTTTATGAAAACTTAATGCATATAATGTTATGAAAATTATAATTTAACATATAATGATTAAATGGAAAAAACCGGGGCGTTACATTAACGGAGGATATAACGGGTCAGGGGGAGTTCGTAATTTCTCAAAACTCAGGGAGCAATCTATAATATTGTCAAACCTCAGGGGGTTGCCCGTAATTATGCCTAAATAATTTTGTTTGTTTCTTTGCTCAGTACTGTTTGTGTGGAATTTAAATTGGGACCTTCTTGGTCTGTTTAAGTTTGGGTCAATGTAGAGAAGACCATGATTTTAACGGTCACGACAAGGAAAGAGAACAAGTAAAGAAAGTAAAGGGAAGAAAAAGAAGAGAGAAAAAACGGAGCAGAGAGATGAAAGTGTAAGAAAGAAAGTAAAATGTAAATGTTTGTATAGAAATGGCGACAAATTCCAAACTTGATTGGTGTACTGAAATTTTATACCTGGTTGTTGGGGATCTTGTAGAAGACCAACTGAGTTAAAATTAATTATTAGTTTGAGTTAAAATTAGTCATTTTATAGGGAGTTACAATGACTAAAAAATGTCAAACTAGATTGATATATACACAATTTATATATTTTGGGACTAAAATTGGACTAAACTCTTTATTTTGGGACTAAAATTGAGCAATTTTGACATTTAACCGTGCATGTGAACACTCCGTCATTTTTGTACTGGAAAATATTATTTTGGATGGAATGTGATTGATACTATAAAGAGTGAGACCTATATTGATTGAACGTTAAATGATGAGGCCAACTTTAAAATCGGATCCAAACCTGGGGACCATAAGTGATATTTTCTTCCTATAAAATTCACACATGGTCAACACTTTAATTTATTATGAGCTAAACTTCCATTTTTATTCCCGAAACCCCTAAGGTCTAATCAAATTCAAATTAAATTCAAACCGTTGATCTGATCATTATCTTTCTGTTTGTTTATTTCTTGACTGTTGAAACTTGGTAGTGCTTAAACTGATCATCATCTTTGGAAATCATCCACTATAGTTGGATATTGTTGACGAATTCGCACTGCTATCTAATCATTCCACTGAACCACTAAATTTTCTTCTTCCAACTATAGGAATTATCTACTCATTAGACATTAGTGTCAGTGGAATTACTTGACCACTAAGGGGAAAGATTCGATTACTGAAAAAAGCTTTACGAGAGAAGTCTTATTGTGAGTCTTTAAAATTTGTCTTGTTTATAGCTATAAGGGAGAATTATATACAGGTTCCTGAGGTTAGGTTTAATTACAAGTCGATCTCTATTATTCTAAATTTTACAATATAATCTCTAAGGTTGATTCGGTTAGCGGTCCTTAACAAATGTTAGTGTTCCGTTAAATTTTTGAACTGTCCTTTCAAAAATACCCCTAAATATTTTATTATTTTTTGTAAAATATCCAAGTTTTTCTATAGAAATAAAACATCAGAAACTTGTTTGTAATTTTTTAAAGTATTATAATATAAATAAGCATTAAATATAAATTATTTATTATTTTAATAAATATAATATTGCGAATTATTATATAAATATTTTTAATGAATCATTGAATACAAATTATTTATTAATTTAGTAAATATAATATTTCTAATTATTATATAAATATTTTCAATTATACATTTTTTTTGGTCAGGATTTTCAATTATACATGGAATACCAATTATTTGTCAATTTAATAAATACTAGTATTACTAATACTTTTTTTTTCCAAATTTTAGAATTAATTAACACATATTAAATTCTTGATTTAGACTAAAATTTTAATTAATTAAAAAAAAATTCTTACTTTAATCCAAAAACCCAAATTATTTAGATTTCTATTCAAATTAAAAGATCATGTTGTTCAATAAAAAAAAAAAAAAAAAACAAATTAATTAAATTTCTAAATCAAATTAAAAAACCTAATTTAAAGCTTGATTCCCCTCGAAAACGGGGAAAAACCAAATTAAAAGCATAAGAAACCTAATTGTGTTAGAACCACCCTCCCCTTCGTCTTCAAACCGCCCGCCGCCACTCAATATCTTCGCACTGCCGCTGCCTCTGTGTTCGTATCACCATTGCCGCCCTCGCCTTTGTGTTCGTATCGTCGTTGCCACCACCACCACAACCCCAAATCGCCACCGCAGTACCACCAACAATCTGCCTCGACCACCACCCCACCCCCAAATCGCCGCAACAATCTGGATGCCACCACCACCACAACCCCAAATCACCACCGCACCACCAACAATTTCACCACTAATAGCACCCCACCCCAAATTGCCGCCAATGCTAGTCACCACCAAAAATCACGCCGCCACCGCCACCAATCTCGCCACTCACCACCACCAACTCGCGAGCAAATCTGATGGTTGCGGATTTCGATCTGATGAAGCAAAAGCTGGATTCCCATTGTCGGAAAAGATTTCTCCCATGGGAGAGAATTTTGCAGAGGGATTCTCTTTTGAGCAAATTGCGTTTTTAGTCCCACACTCTAAGGCCGTTCTCACTTTTGGTCCTAAGTTTTTCAAAAGTGATTTTTTTAGTCCCGTAGTAATTTTTTTTTTTTTTTTGTCATTTTAAGGACTTCCATCCAAAAATAGACGGAAGGCACTGTTCATCCATCAATTTTTTTTTTTTTTTTTTTTTTGTTCATCCATTAATTTCGTATATTTTATATTTATTATATATACATATATATATATATATACACACACACACACATATATATATATATTATACATATATTTATTATATATAATATATGTATTATATTTTATATAATATGTAATACACGTATATATTATATATTTTAATTTATAATGTGCATTTTTTTATATGTATTTTAATATTATTATATATTATACACTTGTATTAATAATATATATTTTGTTATGTATTATATATAATATATTATATATAATAAAATATGTGTAATACATATATATAACATATGTATTTATGTGTATTATATATATATGTGTGTGTGTATTATAAAATATAATATATCTATATATATTATAAAACATAATATACATGTATATATTATATATATACCTACATATATTATTGTAATACATATATTCTTTATAATATACGGGATAAATACAGTCACCCTCCCCCCCCTCCCTCCTTTGGGGGGGTGTGCACTTTGCCCTCTATCTTTCAAATTGGTGCACATTGCCCCCTCACCTTTGTAAAATCGAACACTTTACCCCTTTTTAACTTTTCCGGAGGCATATTCCGGGTATATTGCGATTGTCCTCACACACGTGACTTAAGCGTGATTTTGGTAAGGGTATTTTCGTCAATTCTAGATGCATAACTCATTCCCCTTTTAGTCCTTAAATGTAATCACCCTTGAACCTAATTTATCAGTTGAAGGCTGGAGAAAGCTTCAACAATGGATATGGGCCTTTGCAATTCCTCTGTTTCATCTCCAATTGAATCCTCCCTATTTTCAGCTAATGGAGAACCCCAAAATCTGACGGCCAATGATGAAGATCTATATGGAGCAGATCTGCATCTCGTCAACATTAAAGCTTTTTACGATGGAGATGTTGAAGATTCAAGAAACCCTGTTCTAATTTCTTGACCTCCGCCTCCTAAAACCTTTTCAAACTTGTTACTGCAATCACTAATCTGACTATTGTTGTTGCTGCTAATCCTATTATCAACCGAAACGCGATTTTCGATTTTCTCACTTCTCTGGTTTGAATCCCTGAAATAATCCTTCATATTATCGACTTTCTTGCAGTATCCACACCTGAAAAAGGAACCCCATTTGCAGAACAATTTCGAAAAGGGCCTCTTCGGGCCGCGGAATCTTGAAGAAACACCACCGCAAAATAAGGTTTTCTTCAGCCACCAGCACCGCCGCCGCCAGCACTTCTTCACGGCGGGGGTCCCTGTTTTCTTGGCCTTGGATTTGGATTTGGAGTTGGAGGAACGACGAACTCTCACTTTGTAACGAACTTAATAAATGATAGTAAATTGAGCACCAAAACCCAGCAAAAATATGAATTATATTGATAAACTCAATAAAACAGTCTGTCACAGAAACAATCCTTAATACTTACACAAACCTTAATCTCTAATGCCAAACAATCCGGCCTAAATACGAGAACACACAACCTTGAATCCAACTAACACTTGCATAACAAGAAAGAGAATAATCACAGCTTGCACATCTTTGGTTCAGGTTTGTAGCTGAACACTGGTCCCCTCCATAGCTCCAACAACCCGAAGCTCATCTACTGTTGGATCTTTAACGTGATGGAGGGCTTGGATTAAATCCTTATCCAATTGAAACTCAGCCCTTGGATTACTTGCGCCATTTTGAACGGTTGTGATTGGATGAGAATAAGTAGGAACGTCGCCGTTTAATGCTTCAGCTTTAAAACCAATCCTACGGCCATGATACAACCCAATCCAACGACCCTCATTCAAATGAGCAATTGGCTCCAAATTGAAGATTTCCGTGACATTACTCCATTCTTTTTGAAATCCTTGACCCCAAAGATTAAAGTCAGGGAATTTAGAGACCAGAGAATTATAATCCTCCCATGTAGCATCTTCCTTAGACCCATGATTCCATTGCACCAAGACTTGAGCCACCAGTTTGTTATCTCTTGGAATCAACCTTTTATCCAGAACCGCCAAAGGAAACACCTTAAAAACTCCATCCTCATTGAACTCTGGCAGCTTGCTACAGGGGACATGTTTATCACCAAGTTTCTTCTTCAGTAATGATACATGGAACACAGGATGTATCAGACTGTCTCTTGGTAATTCTAACTTGTATGCAACCTTCCCAATCTTGGACAATATTCTGTAAGGCCCAAAATACTTGGGTGAGAGTTTGAAGTTCTTCCTTAGTGCCACTGATGTTTGTCTGTAGGGTTGTAGTCTCAAGTAAACCATGTCTCCAACTTCAAAAGATCTTTATGTCCTTCTCTTATCAGCATACATCTTTGTTCTTTGCTGAGCTTTCTTCAAATTCTCCTTGAGGATGATATTAAACCTGATCCTCTCTTGTATAAGATCTTTCACTCCACTGTTTTCAGATACAAAATAAGGTCCAAGAACCACCTTAGCTGGAGTGTATCCATACAAGGCCTCAAAGGGTGTTAATCGGAGACTGCTATGATAGTTGGTATTATACCAATATTCAGCCATAGATAACCACTTCTTCCACATTTTAGGCTTCATATAACACATGCACCTTAAATAAGTCTCCAAGCATTGATTTACTCTCTCACTTTGACCATCAGATTGAGGATGATAAGCTGTTGTTAGAGCCAAAGTTGTTCCAGTCATCTTGAATAGTTCTTTCCAAAAACCACTGGTAAAAATTCTATCTCTATCAGTTATGATAGAATGAGGCATCCACTGAAGTTTATACACATTGTCTAAGAAGACCTTAGATACAGATTCAGCAGTGAAGGGGTGCGATAAAGCAAAGAAATGGGCATACTTACTGAATCTGTCCATCACAACCAATATAACATCTTTTCCTTCAGACTTTGGTAAGCCTTCAATAAAGTCCATGGTGATGTGGATCCAAGCTTGATCTGGAACCTCTATTGGTTGTAATAATCCTGGATATTTCACATTTTCATGCTTCATCTTCTGACAGATATCACATTTCCTAACCCAAACTTCTATGTCTTCCTTAAGTTTTCGCCAATTGAACATGGATTTAACTCTATGATATGTACCATGTATGCCAGAATGACCACCTAAAGAAGAATCATGCAGATTCTGAATAATCTTCCTCCTTAATCCCAAGTCATTTCCTACACAGACCTTTCCCTTCTTTCTCAACAACCCCCCACTCCAGGAATACTCAGGAAATGTGTTGATATCCACTGACTTTGCTTGGACAATCTGAGAGAATAAAGGATCTTGCTGATAAGATTCACTTATCTCTGTTACCCAACCTGGCACCACAGAAGTAATAAGATTGCACTATAAATTGGAATGGTCAACTCTTGATAAAGCATCAGCAACTAAATTCTCTTTTCCTTTCTTATACTGCACCTCATAGTCAAATCCAAGAAGCTTAGAGATCCATTTCTGTTGCAGTATGGTACCTACTCTCTGCTCCAACATGTGTTTTAAGCTCTGTTGATCAGATTTGATGATAAAATGGTGACCTTGGAGGTAATGCTTCCACTTGTTCACAGCCATGAGTACTGCCAAGAACTCCTTCTCATAGACAGATAACCCCATATTCTTTGTACCCAAAGCCTTACTGAAGTAAGCAATAGGCCTATTTTGTTGCATTAAAACAGCTCCTATTCCACCATTACTTGCATCTGTCTCCAAAATGAAAGTTTTCTGAAAATCAGGAAGAACCAATACTGAGGTTGAAGTTACTGCTCTTGTTAACTCCTCAAATGCCATTTCAGCCTTCTCATTCCACACAAACCCATCATTTTTTAACAAATCTGTGAGAGGTTTGCTTATCATACCATAGTGTTGTATAAATTTTCTATAGTATCCAGTTAACCCCAAAAACCCCCTCAATTCTTTCACAGATTTTGGTTTAGGCCACTGAACCATGATTTTGATCTTATCCGGATCAGTAGATACTCCCTCACCAGAAATGATGTGTCCCAAATAATCAACACTTGTCTTCCCAAAGCTACACTTACTCATTTTAGCATATAATTGATTCTGTTTCAATATGGTAAGTACAATGTGAAGGTGTTTCAAGTGTTCTTCCCAAGTTTTGTTGTATATGAGGATGTCATCGAAGAAAACTAAGATGAATTTTCTGAGATAGGGAAAGAAAATCTGATTCATCAATGATTGAAAAGTGGAAGGTGCATTGCATAGCCCAAATAGCATTACTAAGAACTCATAATGTCCATTGTGTGTAACAAAACTGGTTTTAGCAATATCCCCTTCTCTCATCCTTATTTGAAAATATCCCGACCTTAAATCTATCTTGGAGAAATAAGTAGATCCATGTAACTCATCAAGCAGCTCATCAATAACAGGTATATGGAAGTTATGTTTCATAGTTAGAGTATTAAGATACCTGTAATCCACACACATCCTCCATCCACCATCTTTCTTTTTGACCTGCAGCACTGGAGAGGCAAATGAGCTTTGGCTAGGTCTGATGATGCCTTCTTTCAACATTCCCTTCACTAAGCCCTCAATCTCATCCTTTTGTGCATGTGAATACCTGTAAGGTATTTGCTTCTTTGGTATAGCCTCAGGTTTTAGATCAATCTTGTGTTCAATGTTCCTTCTTGGAGGCAATGAAGTGGGTTCCTCAAAGACTTCCTGAAACTGATCTAGCACTTCTTTCACATCTGAATTATCAATGCCCTCACTCATAGGTTCCACTGTTAGAGAGTATAGTTGCCCAATATTACAGTTATCTCCCTTCTGCAGTAGCTTATCAATTCCCTCAGCTGAAATGAAATCAATGTTTGATTGAGGCTTGATGGCTTGCAGATTAACTCTCTTACCATCCTTTAAAATTGAAATTCTGTTATTTTTATAATCAAGCCCTACAGGAGTTTTACTATGCAACCAATCTCCTCCCAAGACCATGTCTACTCCTCCCAAATCAAGAACTCTAGTTGGAAATTGGAAGGTATGATCCTGTATTTTCCACTCAAACTCAGGGAAAATCACATTACTGACAAGTTGAACTCTGCCAGCAGTTGTAACCTTCATAGGTTTAGTACTTTCTTTCCTATAATTCAAGGTTCTTGCCATTTCCTCATCCACGAAGCATGTAGTGCTGCCACAATCCAACATAATCAGGGCTTCCCTTCCCTCAATCTCCCATTTGAATTTGAACATGTGAGGATTTATCCTTCTAGAAATGGAGTGTATGGATATAGTGACCTCCTCATTTTCACTGCTATCCTCAGTTATTTCTCCTTCATTAAAACAATTCTCTAATCCTCCCCAATCATCTTCCTCAGGAATAATGATGAATAATTGCTTCTGTGTGCACTTATGGCCAGGTGTATACACTTCATCACAATTGTAACATAGGTTTTTCTCCCTTCTAACTCTCATTTCTGCAGATGTTAAGTACTTTCTCTGAGTTGGAAAGGATCTGTTACTTTGTGTTCCTTTGTTACCCATATTCCAGTTTCTGATGGGGTTATTTGGAGCTGCATGTTTTACTTGCTGTTTAACAGAAGTAGCATTCTTAAATCCCATATTGGCTCTAGCTAGTAAAGCATCTACTGCAGCCTCTTGATTCTTTGCAAAGCTAACCGCATCACTGAGGTTCTGAGGTTTATGAGCAAACACAAATGCTCTTATCTCTTCCTTCAATCCACAAATAAAAGCAGCAATGAAGTAATCTTCAGTGAGGTTCTTACAAAACAACAGTAGTTGTGATTTAAGTTCTTCAAACTGCACTAAGTACTCCTCAACAGTACCAATCTGTTTTAGCTTATGAAATTCTCCAACAATTAATTGTCTATCACCAGCATCAAATCGTTTTAAGATCTCATCAATTAATTGTTCCCAGTTCAAATTAGGCTTAGTCTCAATCAAATTCTGCAACTAAGTCTCCGCCACACCCGAAAAATAGATAGATGCTAACGTAATACGTTCAAACTCAGGAACAGTGGGTAATAACTGGAAATACCTTTGTGCCTTCCTTACCCAAACGTGCGGATTAGAACTGGGGAAGTCAATATACTTGTGCGATGAAGAATGACCACCCAAGCTGCTTTGTGACTACATCTCTGTCTATATCGTGTTGTTAGACACAGATCCACCTCCTTTCTCGTTTGAAGCTGATAATCCATCACCTAAGACAGACTTATTCCGATTATAGTTCTGAACCTGATCTGCAATAGCCCCAACTTGCATTGTCAATTTCTCTAGGGCTCCGGTAAGATCATCAAATCTCGTATCCATCTTTTGTTCCGCAGCCACTCGCATGGCCCTTTCCTCAATCAACGATCCCTTGAGTTCCTGCAGATCCTTAGAGCGTAGTCCGTCTGCCATGCTTCAGGCCGTATGGAATTGTCGGGTCTGAACACCAAATGTAACGAACTTAATAAATGATAGTAAATTGAGCACCAAAACCCAGCAAAAATATGAATTATATTGATAAACTCAATAAAACAGTCTGTAACAGAAATGGAGATGGGAAACAGAAGAAACAGGGGATGAGAAATTTCCAGAAAATGCTTACACAAAACTTAATCTCTAATGCCAAACAATCCGGCCTAAATACGAGAACACACAACCCTGAATCCAACTAACACTTGCATAACAAGAAAGAGAATAATCACAGCTTGCACATCTCTGGTTCAGGTTTGTAGCTGAACACTGGTCCCCTCCATAGCTCCAACAACCCGAAGCTCATCTACTGTTGGATCTTTAACGTGATGGAGGGCTTGGATTAAATCCTTATCCAATTGAAACTCAGCCCTTGGATTACTTACGCCATTTTGAACGGTTGTGATTGGATGAGAATAAGTAGGAACGTCGCCGTTTAATGCCTCAGCTTTAAAACCAATCCTACGGCCACGATACAACCCAATCCAACAGCCCTCATTCAAATGAGCAATTGGCTCCAAATTGAAGATTTCCGTGACACACTTGCCCAATGCAGGTGACTTTGGGAGAAGAAGGTTCCTGAGTGGTTTCTATGACTCTGGGAACGCGTTTATTGCTTCGAAGGTAGAATAATGGGCTCGAACGCCATCTTTCTCTGCTGCGGCTACCCATGTTGCTTCTCAAGAACCTCATTAATGCCAAAGGGAACTTGTTGGTTCTGCCTGGACTGGGTAGTAGTTCGGATATAGCTTTCATTTTTGCAGTTTCTTTGTCTGTTTAGATGTTTGTGGTGGTGTTTGTGCATAATAGAATGGTGATAACATTTAAGGACTAAAAGGGGAATGAGTTATGCATCTATAATTGACGAAAATACCCTTACCAAAATCACGCTTAAGTCACGTGTGTGAGGACAATCGAAATATACCCAGAATATGCCGCCAGAAAATTTAAAAAGGGTGAAGTGTTCGATTTTGCAAAGGTGAGGAGGCAATGTGCACCGATTTGAAGGATAGGGGCCAAAGTGCACAACCCCCAAAGGATTGGGGTGGGGGGGGGGGGTGACTGTATTTATCCCATAATATAAAATACACGTATATATATTATATATAATGCATATATACGTGTTTATATTATAAAATATAGTTTACGTGTATAATATACGTGTATATATAATATATACATAGTTACATGTATTTTAATATATACGCGTATTGTAAGTTATATATTATACACATGTTTTAACAATATATATTTTGTTATATATTATATATTTGTATTTTTGAATTAGTGATTAAATACATATTCTTTTATATAAAAATATACAAATTACAAACATTTTATAAATTTTAGGAACTAATATGAATGCCTTTATCTTTTCTATATAAATTATAAATTTTCTATATAATTAAAAATTAAAATGAATATAATATATAATATATCATTAATTAAATTTAAATTAAAATCAAAACTCAAAAAAATAAAAGGAAAAAAGAAACAAAACCTTGACAAAAAAAAAAAAGAAAATATTATTTTTTATATTATGTAAAGGCACTTTTAATTTATATATATATTATAAATTAAAATATACAATATATATATGTATTACATATTATATAAAATATAATAAATATATGTATAATATATACACACACACACACACACACATATATATATATATATATATATATATATATATATATATTATAATATATCAAATTAATGGATGAACAAAAAATAAAAAAATAAAAAATAACGGATGAACCGTGACTTCCATCTGTTTTTGGACGGAAGTCCTTAAAATGACAAAAAAAAATTACTACGGGACTAAAAAAATCACTTTTGAAAACCTCGAAACTAAAAGTAAAAACGGCCTTATAGTGTGAGACTAAAAATACAATTTGCTCTTCTCTTTTTTCTTTTGTCATGCTTTTGGCGTTTGTTGGGGAGAGGAGTGGCCGGGTGGGTGTTGAGTGTGGGATGGGCTATAATAGTTGGGGTAGGGAAGGGTTATATTATATTTATTAAATTAATAAATAATTTATTTTTAATGCTTATTTATATAACAATACTTTAAAAAATTACAAACATGTTTCTGATGTTTTATTTTTATAAAAAAACGATCCTTGATTTTTATGAATTTTACAATACAGTCCCTAGGGGCACTTTGGATATTTTACAAAAAATAACAAAATATTTACGGGTATTTTTTGAAGGACAGATCAAAAATTTAACAAAACCCTAACGTTTGTCAAGAACCTCTAACGGAATCAAACCTTAGGGACTAAATTGAAAATCTAGAAGAATAGGGACCGACTTGTCATTAGGCCTAACCTCAGCGATCTATATGTAATTCTCCCTATCTAAAATATAATTTCTGTAACACAACAGCCGTTTATTGCATCTTCAGAGTATGTGTGATGTTGGTCGAAAAATCAATTAACACCAATTTATTTGTTTTTGGGAAATTCGACCGTAACGAGCTGCAATTCATATATCAAATCTAAATATTAACACAGAAGAAATAATAAACTAGGAAAAAATATAAGAAAATAAAATAATTTGAGATATATGAATCTAGTAGAATTAATGTTCATCGCGTACATTGAAAATCTTCTCTGAGGTGGACTCCGTATTACAATATCGCTCTGTAAATAAATGGATTATAATCTTCTCACTGGATAATCTATAAAGTCTACAGAAGAATTTCTAAAAAGTGAATAAGAAATAAAAATGCGTAAGAATGAATACTAAAGGGTTTTCTGGAGAAAGAATTGAGAGAGTTTGAGAGTTTTGAGAATAGTTGTAACGTGTCTCTCTCTTCTTTCTCCTTCTAACTTATGTCTTCTTCCAGTGGTTGTAGAATTCTGCTTCCTTAGGTACGTAGGAGTCTATCTTTCTTCTTGACGTTATTTTTCTTCTTGACTCTTTCTTCCCCCTTTTCTCTCAACTTCTTCTTCTTCTTGAAAATCCATCAAGAATATTCCTTGGGCTCCTTTTCTATTGGATTTTCTCTTAGACCAATCGACTTGAATAATAAAAATAAAATGGGAGAAAATATAGCCCCCTTTCTGTTCATGCGAACTATAACCTTAGTGTAATTAAATATGTGCGAAATATGTAAGTTTATGACTTTTTTATGAGTTCACAAGTATGATACGCAAGCCTATGTACGCTTGTTCTAATTTAGTACGATTTGTTATGTTTACAACATTAAACTATGCTTCAAACTTTGTGCCTTTTATGAGCCGAGAGCTACAAGTTATGGATATGTTATAGATTTGACACGGAGAGGTATGTAAAGTATAGTTGTTGCAAGGTAAGGTATGTTATGCAAATTTGTTACGTTAACTTCTGTAGATGGTTGTGGTATGCTCCAATATGCTCTGGTATGATTTGTTCTGGTATGATGGGCCCCGAAGTCTATGACTCAGGATGCCCGGGACGGCAGCGGGCCTTCGGGCTAAGCCTGAGCGTAGTCTTAAATTTGACTAACCCAGAACCCGCCAGGAGGTTTGGTAGGGGGATGGGACTCTGAGGGTTTGAGTGTTCGTGCTCCCCTCTTCTGTATGGATGGTTAGGGTTGCGAAACCCTTCCATCGTCGGAGAAGGAGGTTTGTCGAGTCCTTGGAGTTCGAGCTAGGCGCTGTGAGTCGAGTCCTTGGAGTCTGTCGAGTCTTTTGTTTCGTTCGGGTCTGTTGCATTTCATATGATTCGGATTTTGTATGAGTTTGTACGTATGTATGTAACACATTTGATTTATTTTGTTATAATAATTCGGGACAGACTTCTAAGGACAGATTTGAACCCGTTTGCATTTATGATTTATGTTTATATTCGGGATTAGGTATCTATGCTAGTTGAACCCATCACCTGTGCATGTGTTTTACTATTAAAATGTATCATTTTCTTCGGCATGTGCATTTGTTTTGTGGTTTTTGTTTTGTATAGAGGGTCTACATTCCCCTTAACTTAGGTGTGTCTCTGCCTATCTCCCATTTATCTCTGCTTGGTTCATGTACAGGTTTTCCATCTCGTATGTGGATTGGGCTTAGGTGAGGAGGATGTGGTGATCCATCGTGTGGGGTGCTACAGTTGCCCCATTGTACTTCGGTAGTCCAGATATCTTACAACCTAGGGGGAGCTCATCATCCAGGATCCTTTGGGTGAAGGGTCCTCCCCTCCTGATCAACCTAGTAGGAGCTACTCTCATTTGTCTTTCCATATCCTCCAGCCTCTGTTGTAACCTAATAGCCCAGTCAGGTGCTCAGGTACGCCTGGTTTCCTTTTTCCCGTCTAGTAGTCGGCAGATGGTGGTAGGACCACCGGCTACCACGCGGGTCCGCCTGCAACCTGTGCTCCAATTCCGCCAGCTCCTCAAAATATCAGGGGGTTCCCAACTGGGGAGGTCTCCACCAGCCGTGGGTATCAGTATCCTCCCGGTTGTTGGTTCCGCAGCAGGTGACTGTGTGACTGTTTCCCCTCCTTGAGCAGGCAGGTCATCCTAGCGCGCCGTAGCTGCTGCGATAAATGCATTGATCCATTGCTGGAGTTCTCCTGCTGTAAGGGGACTGTAGGTTGTGATATTCCCCTTGCGATCCTCCAGATCCGTCAGCTACTCGCTTGGTCAGCGGTTGTCCCATAGCAGGATTACCTCGTGGTCCTAGTCCTCCAGGCGTATTAGTTGTCTTGGTAGTCTGTTGGAAGCTGGATGTATGAGTTGGCAGTCCTTTCAGCCATTCAGCAGATGGCCGGTAGCCCTTGTGGCTATTTGTGCACCTGGAGGGATCAACGAGTTTCCACCTCCGATTTCGTTATTCTCGCTTCATTGATACCTCAAACTCCCCGTCAGACCTATTTTTGGGAGATCTTCACTTTCCTCAGTTAATGGCATGTCTCCCGTTACCACAACGAGGACTGAATCTGTTAGCACGGGGATATTTCCTATAGAGAAATGCTTTGCCGCGTTACCTTCCAGCATTAGTCGTAGCTGGGGCCGACGGATTTGCTAAATTATAGCTGTTTTCAGATCCGGTGCTGGATACCATTGAAGTTTTTTAAATAATCTCACGTTTTTTGCTCGAGTTAATCGCTTTTTCACAGAAAGCGCCAAATGAGGTTGGTTGAAAAATTGACTAACACCAATTTATTTATTTTTGGGAAATTTGACCGTAACAAGCTGCAATTCATATATCAAATCTAAATATTAACACAGAAGAAATAATAAACTAGGCAGAAATATAAGAAAAGAAAATAATTTGAGATATATGAATATAGTAGAAATAATGTTCGTTATGTTAGGAATAGTGCCCTAGAAAGCCGATCGTATTCCGCTTTGTACTTTTCCTTATTCTAATCACAGTCAATCTTTGAATAAAATAACGAATTGAGGCAATACTTCTTTATATGCTCTTGTTTGGTATGCGTTTACTTTAGTTGTGCATGTATAAGAACTTCCCTAATCCTGATGACTTTAGGACTCTACCATTTAGGTGAAATGGTTCATGAAACCAGCCCTATATCAAATAAGTCATGATTAGTAAAGTACTCCAAGCCGATGAGTCCCACAGACAGTGGGAGTGTCAACCTGACTCCTTTAAGGCTTGCTTGGGGGATCACGCCCTTAAGAAGGACCACCTTGTTTCATGGAGGTGCAAAGTGTATAGTTGATACGTGCGTGATATATGAGGGTGCTTACTTCTACAAGTAAGTTCACTGAGGTGCCCCGTGTGAGAAGATTCTTAAATGGGAAAGGAAGTTTCTATTTCAGGAAATGGAAACTTCAAGATTAGGAAATATCTCACGAGTCATTGATGTGATTAATTGATCCTTAGACTTGAGGTTCCATGTCACTTTATGAGTTAACTCTGTAGTCTTAGGTATAAGCTTTAAAGGGTGTCGCCTTAAACAACTGATTCAAGGCATATGCTGGGGCTGCACAAGTGATTCATGAAAGTGAATGAGAATCAAGAAATGACCTACACTTGCATTTGCAAGGTGATCTCTTATTGTGTAAGTCATTCATATGCCATATGGAGTCCTTGGCCAAGGCAATAGATCAAGACATCAAGAAAAGGGTTTCTTGGATTGAGATCAAATGGATATGAAATGCACTTAGCTTTAAGACCAGATTATTAGGGTTCTGATTATTCCCTTACCCTAGATCTTGGTTGAGAGATAGTAAGTAGGAGGGTTGTATCTCACATGAATCAATGACTTAAAGGTTCTGTCGAATCGAGACATTCCAATTCAGCTAGGGGTTAAACACCTATTGCTAGACTATGGTTGTTTAATCTGTGGACTGATTAATTAATTAGTGAATTAATTAATTAGGGTCACTGCTAATTGAATTGAGAACCTAGAGGGTCACACACAACAACTTGGTTACATGAGTTGGGGCTTTGAAATGATTAAACGAGTTAATCGAGGCAAAAGGGTTCCACACGTGTGGGTCACGTGCGTGACACGTGTCCTATATGGACACGTGTGCACCGTGCGTGTATGTTTATTTATGTATTAAATAATTAATGTGTTAATTATTTAATAGACTTTGGTTTAATTTTTGAATTAAAATGAAAGTCTTATTTTGGAGAAATTAATCTATTTAATTAATTATGAATTAATTAATTAGATAAATAAGTTATTTATTTAATAATAAATAAAGTATAATATTATCCAAAAGGAGTTTGGATATTTTAGCTCTCTTAAAAGTTGATTTGAATTAGAATTCAAAATCAAGGTTTGGAATTACTTGATGATCAAGTAATAAGAGAGAGGGACCAAATCCTTAGTCCAAAAGGACTAGGGTTCAGCCGCCCCTCTTACGCTATATATAGGGGAGCTCGAGCTCCCCTTAGTGATTTGATTGATTCTTTTTGGTTCATGTGTTGAACACTATCCTTTCTCCAAGATCACATAAACCCTAGGTTAAGCCCAAACACTAACTAGAGAACTAGCATCCTTACTAGTTAGATTGTAGTCAAGTTGGTGGACTCTCTCTAGAGAGCTTCAAGTTAGAAGTTTTTAAAGATTCGAGCTTTACCAATGAGAGGGGATTAAGCCGTGAGAAGAGCGTTCTTGGGTGGCTTTAAACGCTTCAAGAAAGTTTATTGAGAAAGTAAGTTTCTTTACATTACGAATTTGGATTCATGATTGCGAGTTCCGATCATTTTGTTGAAAAAATTTTAAAATTTTCGCTGCTTTCTGATTCTATTTTCCAATAAGTGGTATCAAAGCTACCTCGTTAATCGTGTTTCTGATTCGTCTCCACTTAACTGAATTTGGTAGAAATTCTTAGGCTTGATGCGATTGAGTATTTGTAACTGTTTTAGAAATCCTGAATTACGAAACTGTATTTTTCCTGAAAGTTTCTGAAAACTGTTTTGTAAAAATTTGTTTTTGAAAACTGTTTTAGTTTTAAAACTGTATAAACTATTTTTGGATTTCTTGGATTGGTTTTGATTTGAACGAAAATGCGATATGAAAACCCGGAGAACAACGAACACACGAAACCCCGCGCGTGAAGGCGCCGAGCACGCGGGCTTCGCGCGCCGCCGCCTGCCTGACCTAGGCGTGCGCAGGCCTTATACCTACTCCCTCCCGCAACCCCGCGGGAGGCGTTCCGGGCACGCCCATGGTCTCGGAACGCCCGTAAGGCGTTACCGCAACGTCTCGGCAGCGCCCGCACTGGCCTGCCGAGAACGCCCGCAAGCTGTGCGAGAGGACCGCGTGCAGCAGCGCGCGCACTCGCGCGGCCTTGGCCGCGCGCTGTGCTCGCCTGTCGGGCGCGCGTGCGGTCTTCTTCGCGTACGGGCCCCGTTTTTCCATTGTAATCCGGTCTTTCATTCTCGTGCAATCCAGTCCCAATTTTATTTATTTTATTAAAACTTGTTTTAATTAAATTAATTTATTTTGAATAAAAGTTAAAATTGGAATTTTTGAGAAATAGAAACGGTTTATAATTTGGAAAATTACACCTTTAATAAAATTATTAATTGGAATTTTATTAGTTTTTAGTAATTTGGGATTTATTGAAAACTTTTGTAAATAAGACTCGGATCAAGTCGTGTTTCAAGTCATTAGGACTTGAAACGGGAATTTTAATTTATTGGCTAAGTTTAAATTCTCGCAAGAAGCATGTTAGGTGATCATGGGTACTAGTCTTTGTACGCTTTACATTTATGCACATGGATGGTTTACATTTGGGGTTGGAGCCCTATAGTTGCGTTTTTCAATTGAGGTTGGAGCCTCATTTATGTACGTACTGTTATGTGATTTATTATGTGGCTTTCCATATTACTGTTTTGAGGCCGGGGTACGCCCCGTGTATTTGTCTAAGACCAATATGAAGATTGAGTCTTATTACTTTTCAATACTTTTTCATTTTTTTGAGAGTAGAATAGGTGGTGAGGTTTTTATTTTCATTTTGTAGATAATGCACCCATGGAGTAAGATGGACCACATTCAAGTAACAAGGAGACCATAAGTGAAGACCTCTCAAAATGTTTAGGGAGGGGAATCTCAATTGAAAATGTAATAGAGATAGGGCTCGTATTTTGTTACTGCTTTCCCTTATGTGATATAAACTGTTTATGTGGCATGTATGTTAGAATTGTGATGGTGGAGTGGCTCCCACTTTTCACGCATAAGATAGGATAGACCCATGACCATCTCATGTTAGTATCATGCTAGGACATGTTATCTGTGCATGTGCTTGTTTGAAATGCATTTAAATTGTACTTGCATTAATCAAGACTAATAAAATTGGATAACATATATGTTGGTGAGGTCGAACCGGAAAACTCTCCGGTTGATTCGAAAATTCCCATTAAATATTAAGCTAATTTCGAATAATAGGTGTTTAATTTGAGATGCAAATTTTGAATTAAAGTCCTAGCATTCCATCAATAGGTTTTAAGTTTAGTAAGTGAAGCTAGTTATTGTCCGCGAGTCGTGGGATAGCTATTGGAGCTTATTAGTTCTTAGTTACCTAATTGATCATTTTAAATGATCAATATTTCGTGGTCAATTTTGGCAAGGGCGATGTCCGCGAGTCGTGGGTCGTTCGAACTAAGTTTTGATCATGATCTTATGATTGATGGGTCTAGCTTATACACCTAAGTAAATATGGATATCGCACGAGTCGTGGGTCCATATTGAAAGATAGGTGATGCAAAAACCATTGCTAAGAGTTCTAAAGGTGTTAGAATTGGTAAGTTGTACCTACCTAGGGTTTTACTTAGAATGTTCGCGAGTCGTGGGTTCGAGGTAAAATGCTTAGGATATTAGTACCCATTGGGAAACGTGTTTCTCTTAGATCTTTGGGGAAGTATCACCTAATCCGTGATATTATCAAAAAAGGAGATGTGCAAATTGAGAGGGTCGCATCAGCAGAGAACACGGCAGATCCACTTACTAAACCCCTTAGTCGAGAAGCTTTCGAAGGTCATCTTCAGAAGATGGGATTTAGATTAGCTTTAGAATGGCTTTGACAGGCAAGTGAGAGATTGTTAGGAATAGTGCCCTAGAAAGCCGATCGTATATCCGCTTTGTACTTTTCCTTATTGTAATCATAGTCAATCTTTGAATAAAATAACGAATTGAGGCAATACTTCTTTATATGCTCTTGTTTGGTATACGTTTACTTTAGTGGCGCATGTATAAGAACTCCCCTAATCCTGATGACTTTAGGACTCTACCATTTAGGTGAAATGGTTCATGAAATGAGCCCTGTATCACATAAGTCATGATTAGTAAAATACTCCAAGCTGATGAGTCCGACAGACAGAGGAAGTGTCAACCTGACTCCTTTAAGGCTTGCTTGTGGGATCACGCCCTTAAGAAGGACCACCTTGTTTCATGGAGATGCAAAGTGTATAGTTGATACGTGCGTGATACATGAGGGTGCTTACTTCTATAAGTAAGTTCACTGAGGTGCCCCGTGTGAGAAGATTCTTAAATGGGAAAGAAAGTTTCTATTTCAGGAAATGGAAACTTCCAGATTAGGAAATATCTCTCGAGTCATTGATGTGATTAGTTGATCCTTAGACTTGAGGTTCCATGTCACTTTATGAGTTAACTCTGTAGTCTTAGGTATAAGCTTTAAAGGGTGTCGCCTTAGACAACTGATTCAAGGCTTATGCTGGGGCTGCACAAGTGATTCATGAAAGTGAATGAGAATCAAGAAAGGACCTACACTTGCATTTGCAAGGTGATCTCTTATTATGTAAGTCATTCATATGCCATATGGAGTCCTTGGCCAAGGCAATAGATCAAGACATCAAGAAAAGGGTTTCTTGGATTGAGATCAAATGGATATGAAATGCACTTAGCTTTAAGACCGGATTATTAGGGTTCTGATTATTCCCTTACCCTAAATCTTGGTTGAGAGATAGTAAGTAGGAGGATTGTATCTCACATGAATCAATGACTTAAAGGTTCTGTCGAATCGAGACATTCCAATTCAGCTAGGGGTTAAAAACCTGTTGCTACACTATGGTCGTTTAATCTGTGGACTGATTAATTAATTAGTGAATTAATTAATTAGGGTCACTGCTAATTGAATTGAGAACCTAGAAGGTCACACACAACAACTTGGTTACATGAGTTGGGGCTTTGAAATGATTAAACGAGTTAATCGAGGCAAAAGGGTTCCACACGTGTGGGTCACGTGCGTGACACGTGTCCTATATGGACACGTGTGCACCGTGCGTGTATGTTTATTTATGTATTAAATAATTAATGTGTTAATTATTTAATAGACTTTGGTTTAATTTTTGAATTAAAATGAAAGTCTTATTTTGGAGAAATTAATCTATTTAATTAATTATGAATTAATTAATTAGATAAATAAGTTATTTATTTAATAATAAATAAAATATAATATTATCCAAAAGGAGTTTGGATATTTTAGCTCTCTTAAAAGTTGATTTGAATTAGAATTCAAAATCAAGGTTTGGAATTACTTGATGATCAAGTAATAAGAGAGAGGGACCAAATCCTTAGTCCAAAAGGACTAGGGTTCAGCAGCCCCTCTTAAGCTATATATAGGGGAGCTCAAGCTCCCCTTAGTGATTTGATTGATTCTTTTTGGTGCATGTGTTGAACACCATCCTTTCTCCAATATCACATAAACCCTAGGTTAAGCCCAAACACTAACTAGATAACTAGCATCCTTACTAGTTAGATTGTAGTCAAGTTGGTGGAGTATCTCTAGAGAGCTTCAAGTTAGAAGTTTTTAAAGATTCGAGCTTTACCAAGGAGAGGGGATTAAGCCGCGAGAAGAGCGTTCTTGGGTGGCTTGAAACGCTTCAAGAAAGTTTATTGAGAAAGTAAGTTTCTTTACATTATGAATTTGGATTCATGATTGCGAGTTCCGATCCTTTTGTTGGAAAATTTATAAAATTTTCGCTACTTTCTGATTCTGTTTTCCAACACGTTACGTATATTGAAAATCTTCTCTGAGGTGGACTCCGTAGTACAATACCGTTTTGTAAATAAATAGACTATAATCTTCTCACTGGATAATCTATTTCGGTCGTGTGAAGGTTTGCACGGAATTGAAGAACCCCAATCTCGGGTGGGTCATTTACTATCCAGAGAGCGAGAGACCGAGATATAATCGGATGTATGCCTTGGGGGTTAGGTTTGAGCGGGATTTGACTGACGAGCAGAGGGCCTTTGTCTTTGGCCCGGCTAAAGTAGAGGAGCCTATGCAAGAGGAGCAGGAGGCCGTGACCAACAAGTTAAAGGAAATTAAGATAATAACAAGCATTTTCATTGAATTAGAACAATACTGAAACATCCAAGTCAATAAAATCCAACACACGTTCAAACATCAAGACTAGAGAAAAAGATTTAAGTTGCTGTTAATGCTAAAGACGGTGTCTTTTGCCATGGGGGTTATGTCACAATGATTGCGCAGAATTATGGTTGGGTCACCAATGTGGATTCTTTAGGCATAGCACGCACCGGTTTTGGATTGTAAAGCTTTCGGTCATGTGAAAGTTTTCACGGAATGGAAGAACCCCAATCTCGGGTGGGTCATTTACTATCTAGAGAGCGAGAGACCAAGATATGATCGGATGTATGCCTTGGGGGACAGGTTTGAGAGGGATTTGACTGACGAGCAGAGGGTCTTTGTCTTTGGCCTGCTAATGTGGAGGAGCCTATGCAAGAGGAGCAGGAGGCCGTGCCACCACGCTACCATGAGCTCACTGAGAGATTTGATGCATTATTTATATGTAAATGAGTCGAATCACAGAGATTGAAAAAAATTAATTCAATTAAAATCACAGGAAATTCACAAGAAATAACAAGTAAAAGTAGGGGGTTTTTGAGTTTTAACTAAACTAATTAAACTAAACTAATAAAGCAATTAATTGAAACTAATAACTAGGAGAATACGATCAAGCACATTGAAAGAGGGTTTTAAATCAATAAGAGGAGATAACACCTAGCTAGAGATTATAATTCAGTTTCCACATCATTCACGGACGCAAAGATTTAAACCCGATTATTAATTCCCTTAACTAATCAGATTCGACTTTACAAATCCTACCGTTAATGCGCCACTAATTATCAATCAAACACTACATAAACTTCATGCATCATGATTAGTTATATGCAATTCAAATTACTTAGATGATCGTGCACTATCACTAAACAAACAAATCACAATAAACACGACACTCGGAGAATTAATAAATACTCAAATTATATTGAAATATAAAAACAATTAGGTCTCTCGATGTCTTAATCGAATCATAAGTATCTAGCTAAGTATTACGAAATTAGCTACTCAAAGTCATAATATCCGGAAAAAACAAAATCAATCAAAAAAAAAATCTAACTAAAACAAGAAATTAAAAAAGAACTCCGCTGCTCCCGGTCCTCCAAAAGTGGCGTCGAATTTCTAAAAAGTGAATGAGAAATAAAACTGCGTAGGAATGAATGCTAAAGGGTTTTCTAGAGAGAGAATTGAGAGAGTTTGAGAGTTCTGAGAATAGTTGTAACGTGTCTCTCTATTCTCTCTCCTTCTACCTTGTATCTTGCTCTAGTGGTTGTAGAACCCCGCTTCCTTAGGCACTTGGGAGTCTATTTTTTAAAATTCAAACCCCCACTCCCACGTTCTTCTTCTTGACTCTTTCTTCCCATTTTCTCTCAACTTCTTCTTCTTCTTAAATATCCGTCAAGAATATTCCTTGGGCTCCTTTTCTATTGGATTTTCTCTTAGGCCGATTGACTTGAATAATAATAATAATGGGGTATGAAATGGGAATTATTTGATTAACATTTGGTAATTGCATATAATTTTCAATTTTTTTTTTATTTTTTAATTAATTATTATTATTATTATTATTATTATTATTATTATTATTATTATTATTTTATTTTTTTGAAAGAAAAAGTCCAGCTGTTGAAGGAAGAGTACTAGAAAATTCATTTTTGGGAAGTTGTATATCCTTCAAGGTTGATATATTGAATATGGAGGATGATATGGAACCATATGATGCATTGCCACCGGGATATACTATCTCGAGGTAAGATATATTCCCAAGCTCTCAAGCAATTCACTTACGATAGTAGAAGATTGGATTTTATGCATGAATTTTTGTTTCAATATAATTTTGAATCAGCAATCTATGACATGTGCGATCATATCTGTGAGATTATTACAGGTTAAATTTAACTTTTTAAACTTTTTTTTTTTTTTTTTTGACAACCAAATCCCTCAAAGGGGAATATTATAGCAAATCATAAGGAACAATAAGAAGAATACACGGAGCAACAATAGAAAAATTAACGCAAGTTGAAGCCGCAATTCCAACAGATTTGTGAGCTATTATATTAGCATCACATTTAGTAAAAGAAAATGACTCTTTGAAGATTGGTCCTCTCAAGTTGATCTCGTTCTGATGCGGCTGTAGTTCCACAGTCGTTTTTTCTCCGAATTGAGCACAAATAGCTGGGCCTACAACAGATAACTCGGCCAAAAAATTTCCCGGATAAACACAGGAAAAGAAAAAACAAAACTTCCAAACGAAAGAAAACAAACCAAAAAGAAAAAAACAGATAAAGAAATCCTCTGTGAACAGAGGAATTCGCCAGATCTGGGAGGAAGCCAGAAACTTACCGTAGATCCGTGAGAGTGACAAGCGGATCCCGACGAACGAACTAGAATTGAGTAAAGAACAGATTTGGGTCGATCCAATGGTGAAACTGTGTTCTTCACCGCCGGATCGAAGTTGAGAGGGAAGCTTTTGCCTTGTTCAGAGAGAGAACTCGTGTGGGGGCTAGGGCTTTGTGCACGTGTATATATTTTGAGAAATTCGTCCAGAGAGTTGATTATTTGAGAGAGAGAACAATTCTAGTTTTGGAATATAGCTGCATAAATCACTTGGGACATTACTAGATAGATCATTATCAAAAAGATCATTGCTTCTCATGGAAGACAAGTTAAAGATGGCATACGTTATGGAACCTGTCAAGTTATTATGCTGCGAATTTATCTCCTTCAAATACAGCAAATTAGACAACTAGTGAGATATGAAACTTGTAAAATAGTTGGAACTAATGTCCACAGACAAACGGGGCAAGAATCATTTTTTTTTTTTTAAATGGCAAGAATCATGATTTTGAAAGCCACGTTGTTTAACCCATACATTAGGAGATGTTGAATATGAAATTTTGTTATTTTTCGATTCTGAGCAGTAAAACTACATATTTTGCGAGCGAAGACCATGACTTTGCACCAAGCACCCCACAAACATTAAATCTGAATGTGACTATGATATGATTGTTGGACATATGCATTGGTATTCCCATTTAATTATTGGAGAATTATTGGGAATACCAAAGAGGCATATGAAAAGGTGTTTGTAAAACTACACTTGTTCCACATTGAATTAATAAACTAGTATGGTCAGCTATATAAGCTAAGATACTAAGTGTGTTATTAATTCATTTAATGTGAGGTGGATTGGAAGGCTGCACCACACCGCCTGCGTACGCGCTCGGGTCCGGGTCCCTGGGCCTGGCATGGGCGAATGCGCTGTTTGATAGCGCACACTTGAAATAAATCCGTTCAAATTCCAAAATTAATGTCTGACCAACACTTGAAAGCTCGTTCAAATTCCAAAATTATTGTCTGGCCAACACTTGAAAGCTTAAAATAGCTCCTGGAAAGCTCGTTCAAATTCCAAAATTAATGCCTAGCCAACACTTGAAAGCTTAAAATAGCTCCTCCTGAAAAGTAAATCGTCTGCAACCTTTAGCAAACTCAGAGAGTAGGGGCAGGATTACCCGTGTCATTTTGATCCCATTTCCTACCATTTTCTCAACAATGAAAGAGAGCGATAGAAAAATTGCACCTAGGTTGTTGGGGATCTTGTGTAGAAGAGACCAACTGACAAATTTGTAGTCGCAACCAATTGGATTTTACTGGAAGAATTCCAGCGTTGATGCACTTATTGCGTTGCTGGGATGCAGGAGACAGTCTTCATATGTTGGGAAAGAAGACAATTTTGAAGGCAAAATAAAAAATAAAATAGAAATAAAACTATTGGGTAAGGACAAGAAAGTCAAACTTTATTAAATTGGCAGTGAGCTTAATGAAAAAAATATCTCAAGGGTCTTTAACGTACATTTTCCTTTGTCCCTTCTTTTCTTTTTTTTCCTTTTTCTTTTCTGTCTTAATTTTGAATAGTAAAAGGTTTGAGATCCATATAGCTCCTTCCGGTAACTAATAAATGAAATTGCGGCGAACTAATGTAACAGGGTTTCTGACTACTTATCATTAATAACGACAAATTATAATTCTGATGACATAAACCTGAATAGCAATAAATATGAATCTATCTGAATTGTGAATTCGTTTCATAAGACGATAGCGTTAAAATATAAACCGTTAATTTAATGTTAGATGGATATCATAAGATGATAATAAGTTTAATCATATCTATTACTTGTGCTCTGTTGAAGAGATCAGTTCCAAAACATATGTGTGGGAACATAAAGTCAAATTGTTCAAATATTTCACTAAATTTTATTACAAGATAAGAAATACATGCAGAAATACATTCACCTAGTCATACTCATAGCTATTTAAGACCCCACTTCAAAATTTTTCGAAAAATCTCAATTTTTATGTCACCTCACATTTCATTTGCAACTTTATAATTTCCCGACCAAAACCGAACTTGACGGCACTCCTTCCACGTCACAAAATCAAAATAAAAGTTTCGAAATACCCCAATTTAATATTTATAGAACATGTCATATTTCACATTGATTTTCTAGTGATTTTACAATTTGAGCCAAAACCAAACTGAAGTTCAGAAGGTGCTTCTTATAAGATACAAATCTTGCAATCTTATCCGTGCTTATTATTAATAATAACATAAACAAAAAACTTATATGTTTCAACTGTAATTTAAAATCTAAATCAAATCAATCCGAAAATCAAGAGGACTAAAATGCAAAACGCCTAATTGATGACTCAAATTAATGTGACCCGAAGACTTAAAGACTTCCAAAGGTATTTTGCTCATACATTCATCTGTAACATCGTTTAGAGTAATGATTGCTTGATATTTCGTAGAATTTGCACTACGTGGTTTACCCAAACAGACCGGAAGTCACTAAAAATGACCACACGCATGAGAGTTGCAATAATATGAGATTTACCTTGGCAAGACTTAAATACAATTTGTTTGCACTAAAAATTCGCATTTGTTGAATTTTGGTAAACACCGAGTAAATAGTATGAATAATTTATGAATTTAAATATCAAAGTTGTCTTCGATCTTCAACTTGATCCTATGATTCTTTCTTCGAGTTTTAAAGTTGTAGATTTCTTAAAACGCTCCTTGATAAATTTGGTGGTTTGATCTTCTTCAACTTCAAATTTAGCTTTAATAACGCCGCCTCGATTTAATAACTCTTGAATGGTAAATATCATTTTTGGTCCCATGGTATAGGTTCATTTTCGATTTTGGTCCATGGTTTAGTGACTCAATCAATTATGGTCCATAATTTATAATTTCTTATCAAAATTGGTCCATGAACCCTTTTCTATTAGGTTAAGGATGAATTTCATTACTCAATTATTATTTTATTACAATTCAACTCATATATTAGTATATATTTGTAAAATTACCCAAAATCTTCATTCTTTTTCATCTACCACCATATAACTGCCACCATCGTTGTTTTCTGCAGCAACCGCCGTTTTTCTTCACTTTCTGTAATTTTTTTTTCCCATTGTTTCTATTGTCGAAGGTAATATTGATTAAAAAAACTAGCTATACCAGAAAACTGTCACCTCAAACCCACGTATTCACCAAAATGGTTTAAAAGGGGATTTGTGATGAGAAGGATTTGAGGTGGAATTTTTATATATATTATTAACATATTAATTGCTGAACGCATATTACATCAGAAAAAGGAAAAAAGTAACTGCATATTAATGAATGAACTAAATTTTTATCAATTAAAATTTTTTTAATATTAAATAGTTATTAAAATATCATAATTTTTTTCTTATTATATTAGATTTTTGTCTATTAAAGTCTACTTATAAGTACGTTATTTCATATTGATGTGCTCTAGCCCAAACCCTTAATGATTAATCCTCCTTCCTCAAGGATCTTACCAAAGTAAGCCAGAGTTTAGGAGAGATCAATCAAGAGATCAGACCAAAAAGCTTAGATCGTCATATCTCAAGGGTCGTTTATATAGAATATCGGACTTGTTGTTCTTATCGTTTAGTTATTCACGTTTCATGAAGATTATCATGATTGCTGTTATCCGATCATAGTTGTTACGATCCTGCATAATTCCTTTATCTCTATCTCGCCTTATGGGTTGAGTCTTTGGGCTTGATTGTGTTGGGTTGAACCTTGGGCTTTAGGGTATGTCCCCAACACATATATATTTTTCTGAAATATTAACGTAGTACTTAATTTTTTAATTTTTAATGTTTTGATTTTATTATGTCAATGTTTAATATAAATTTAATTATATTTTAGAATTTTATTTATAAGGACGGTTTAAATTATAGTTTTAAATATTACGAGCTTTTTATAAATTTTAAATTAATATATAGCCTGAGTTAGTAAAATCACAGTTTATTAATATAGGCTTGAATGGTGATTAATGAAAAGAATGAAGATTTTGGAAGATTTTGTTAATATAAATATATCAATTTAGGATTAAATTATAATAAAATGATATTTGACTTGGGGAATTATGGAAAAATCCCCAATTGTGGAGTCAATTTTTAGTTTACTCCCCATGTTCAAAATTATCTTTGTTCACTCCCCAGATGAGAATCATAATTTTAGCTTGCTCCCCATTTTTTGCAGCACATACAACATATTGCGAAAAATATACAACATATTACGATTTAGCTATGCGATTCTTGAGTTTTTAGTAAATCTGCATTCGCTCAACTTTGCACCTATGTCATTTTTTATCCACTTTGAACTAAAATTTGAGCCATATATGGTTGGAAAACCTTGTTTGTCTATTTTCATTTCCAACAAACAAAACCGAATTCAAACTTCTCAAAGTTAAGATATACTCAATTCTTTACAGATTGCGCGTTTGGAGAAAACTGTCAGGTTTTGCTAAGGTTTGCCCAAATGCCCGTTTCTTACCTTTTTCATCATTGTTTTCCATTTATTGAAACTCATATATGTTATGTTCTTTAGTTCATGGCCCCGTTGCCGGGGAATTGGTTTTTAATCGACTTTGTTTCTTTTCTTATGCCTAGGAACCTTCGTTCGGGACAACTCGTTGCATACGATCCCGAGATCGAAAAGACCGCTAAGAAGATTAGGAAGTGGACAAGACAAAGGAAAGAACAAGCAGTAGTTGGTGAAAGTTCGAGTCTATTTGAATTGGGTTCGGACATTGAAGTTGAACAGCAGTTAGAATTTGAAGAACAGACTGTCAGTGAACCTGACAGTGATCACGGTCAGGATATGGCTCATAACGGAATGCTTCGTGAGCTTGCCCGACCAACTGAAGCTCAACAGCCACTGTGCATAACCTTTCCAGCACTGCAAGAGGGCTTCGAACTGAAGTCAGGTCTCATCCATTTGTTGCCCACTTTCCGTGGTTTGGAAAATGAAGATCCGAATAAGCATTTGAAAGAGTTCCACCTTGTGTGCACATCCATGAAGCCACACAACGTCACGGAGGATCAAATTAAGCTTAGGGCCTTCCCATTCTCATTGCAAGATGCAGCTAAGGATTGGTTATATTACTTACCTTCGGGTACGGTCACTACTTGGGCTGAAATGTCGAGGCAATTTCTAGAAAGGTACTTTCCAGCCTCCCGTGCCACCAATATTAGGCGGGAGATTTGTGGAGTTAAACAAAAAGATTCTGAGAGCCTCTACGAGTATTGGGAAAGATACAAGAGGTTGCTAGCAAGCTGCCCTCAACATGGAATTTCGGACCAATTGGTTATCCAATATTTCTATGAAGGCTTGACTCCGATGGAACGCCGAATGATGGATGCCGCAAGTGGTGGAGCTATCGTTAGCAAGACTCCCGCCGAAGCTAAAGAGCTTATTTCTACTATGGCTGCAAATTCTCAACAATTTGGAGCTCGAGAAGACATCCCTCGAAGGGTGAACGAGGGAACTCTTAGTCCTCTTAATAAAATTGAGTCTTTGCTAACAACCCTGGTGCAGAAAATGAATGTAGGTACTAATCCACCCTCGAGAGTATGTGGCATTTGCACTAGTCCCGAGCACCCAACCGATGCGTGCCCTACACTCCATGAGGAGACGACCGCGGATGTAAATGCCATGGATTTTCAGCAGAGAAAGTTCGATCCTTATTCGAACACTTACAACCCCGGATGGAAGTACCACCCGTATTTAAGCTACGCCAATAATCAACCAAATAATCAGAATTTCCGTCCACCGCCTCCACCGCAGCCAAGACCACAACACCCTCAGGGTTCAGGTACGTCTCTTAGTGAAATTGTTCGTTTGTTGGCCACTAATTCCGAGAAATATCAACAGGATACGACGAACAGGATTCAAAAGATAGAGGATACTATCAAAACCATGGAGACTCATATGGGACAAATTGCCTCTTCGGTGAGTAAATTGGAGACCCAAGGAAAACTGCCGTCGCAAACCCATGACCCTAGACACAATGTGAGCGCGATTGTATTGCGAAGCGGGAAGGAATTGCAGTCTCTAGTGGACGGGATTTCAAAAAGTGATCAGATGCAGGTTTCGGATACAGAAACTGAAAAAGAAATTGAGAAGAAGCCTGCCAGTGATCACGGACAGTCTTCCAGACAGGCTGAAATCACTCAGAAGCCTAGACCCCTGGTACTACCACCACCATTCCCTCAGAGATTGGCTCAGAACAAGAAAGATAAAGAGGATAAGACCATCTTGGCTCTTTTCGAAAAAGTTGAAGTAAACATTCCACTTCTCGAGGCCATCAAACAGGTTCCACGCTACGCCAAATTCCTTAAGGAATTATGCACCAATAAGCGTAAGTTGACAGGTAATGAGAAGGTGAGTGTTGGTGAAAATGTTTCAACCGTCTTACAAAGAAAATTACCACCTAAGTGTCGCGATAGAGGTATGTTTTCTATCCCTTGCAAAATTGGTAATATTGGTATTGGTAAGGCTATGTGTGATTTGGGAGCTTCTATTAATGTGATGCCTATGTCCATTTACACTTCTTTGGGTCTTGGTCCATTAGCTCACACCGGAGTTATTATCCAATTAGCCGATCGTTCGCTTGTTTATCCCGAGGGTGTCTTAGAAGATGTTTGGTACAAGTGAATGAATTAATTTTCCCTGCCGATTTCTTTGTTCTTGATATGGAAAAGGATAGTTCTACTAAGTCTTCGGACATTCTATTGGGTAGACCTTTCCTTAGCACGGCTAAAGCGAAAATAGACGTTCATAGTGGTTCTTTGACTTTGGAGTTTGATGGTAAAATGGTCAAGTTTAATATGTATGATGCTATGAAACATGTTGATGATGTGTCTTGTGTCTACAATGTTGATATCATAGATAACTTGACTAATAAAGTGTTTGCCTTGAACCATGATGATGAATTGGACTATGTCTTGTGCCATAGCTTGTCCGTTGATAAAATAAAGAAATTTGATGATAAATTCAGACTTTCTGAAGATATGCGTGAGATAATTTATGCTATGGAAGTTCTCCAAGTTACAAGTTCTAAATTTGTACCTTTTGAGCTTAATCGGTCTGAATCTAAACTTTTACCTTCTGTTTTGCAGGCCCCTAAGCTGGAACTAAAGACACTGCCGCAACACTTGAAGTATGCATATCTGGGAGACAAAGAGACACTGCCAATGATCATAGCCAGTACGCTCAACAGTCTGGAAGAGGAGAAATTGATCAGAGTTCTTCGGGAGTACAAACAGGCTATTGGATGGACCATTGCTGACATCAAAGGACTCAGTCCTTCCACGTGCATGCATAAAATCATTTTGGAAGAAGGTGCCAAACCACGCCGTGAAGCACAACGAAGACTCAACCCACCAATGATGGAGGTAGTGAAAAAGGAGATCATCAAACTCCTTGATGCAGGTATGATCTATCCGATATCCGATAGCGAGTGGGTAAGTCCCGTTCAAGTTGTGCCCAAGAAAACGGGAATTACGGTTGTTGAGAACAAGGATGGTGAGTTAGTTCCTACTAGAGTAGTTCAAAATGGTTGAAGGGTGTGTATGGATTATAGAAGTCTTAATTCTCTTACTAAGAAAGATCATTTCCCCCTCCCCTTTATTGATCAAATGCTCGAACGATTAGCTGGGAAAACTCACTATTGTTGTCTTGATGGTTATTCAGGGTTCTATCAGATTCCGGTGGCACCCGAAGATGAAGGAAAGACGACTTTCACATGCGCATTTGGGACCTTTGCATTTAGGCGAATGCCCTTTGGACTTTGCAACGCGCCGGCCACCTTTCAAAGGTGCATGGTAAGTATATTTTCTGAATATGTTGAGCAAATTATTGAGGTATTCATGGACGATTTTACGGTTTATGGAAACTCTTTTGATGAATGCCTCAATAATCTTGCTACAATATTGAAACGTTGCATAGAAACGAATTTGGTCTTGAATTATGAAAAGTGTCACTTCATGGTTGATAAAGGTTTAATTTTGGGGCATATTGTTTCTGCACATGGTATTGAAGTTGATAAATCTAAAGTTGATGTCATTAAGTCCTTGCCTTACCCCGCGAGTGTGCGGGAAGTACGTTCCTTTCTTGGACATGCAGGTTTTTATAGGCGATTTATTAAGGACTTCTCAAAGATCACCAAACCATTGTGCAAGTTGCTCCAAAAAGATGTGAAGTTCGAGATTGGTGATGAATGTAAAGCTTCTTTTGACTTGTTGAAAGAAAAATTGATTTCGGCCCCGATCATTCAACCACCGAATTGGGAGTACTCGTTCGAAATCATGTGTGATGCAAGCGATTATGCTGTAGGGGCTGTACTTGGACAAAAGATCAACAAAAACTCTCACGTGATCTTTTACGCCTCGAAGTTGCTAGACAATGCCCAAAGCAACTACACTACCACCGAAAAGGAGCTTTTATCAATTGTTTATGCTTTAGATAAGTTCCGTCCTTATTTGCTTGGTACTAAAGTTGTTGTGTATTCTGATCATGCAGCTTTACTGTATCTTCTCACCAAAAAGGATGCGAAACCAAGGCTCATTCGATGGATTCTACTCTTACAAGAGTTCGACTTGGAGATAAGAGACAAGAAGGGATGCGAGAATCTGGTAGCTGATCATCTCAGCCGAATTCCAGTCCTTAAGCCAGATTCTCTGCCTATCGATGATGAATTTCCAGATGAACAACTTTTTGCTGCTCAGGAATCCTACCCGAGGTCACAGACAGGTTTCCTGACTCCCTGGTATGCTGATATTGTTAATTTTTTGGCTACTAGTGCTTTTCCTGATCATTTGTCTAGGTCTGAGAAAGATAAAATCAAGTCTGATTCTAAACATTATATTTGGGATGACCCTTACTTGTGGAAAATAGGCACCGATTAGATTATTAGGCGTTGTGTAGCTGAAAATGAAATCAACTCCAAACTAGAGTTTTGCCATGCTTATGACGGTCACTTCGGTCCTAAACGAACAGCTCATAAAGTGTTAGAAAGTGGATTTTTCTGGCCTACACTTTTTAAGGATGTATATTTGTGTTGCAAAAGTTGTGTTAATTGTCAAAAGACAGGAAATATAGGCCCTAGAAACCAAATGCCTCTTAATCCTATACTTATTTGCGAAATTTTTTATATATGGGGTATGGATTTTATGGGTCCTTTTCCTTGGTCTTATGCTAATTTATACATCATTCTTGCCGTTGATTATGTGTCGAAGTGGGTGGAAGCGAAAGCCACCCGAACTAATGATTCTAAAGTTGTTGTGGATTTTGTTAGGTCTCACATTTTTGTCAGGTTTGGAATTCCTCGAGCCATAATCAGCGATAGGGGTACTCATTTTTGCAACCGTACGGTCGAGGCGCTTTTCAAGAAGTATCATGTGACCCATCGTACGTCCACGGCCTATCATCCACAAACAAATGGCCTCTCCGAAGTCTCGAATAGGGAGATCAAGTCTATTTTGGAGAAAACGGTTAGTCCTAACCGTAAAGATTGGAGTTTGAGACTCGATGATGCACTTTGGGCCTATAGGACGACGTACAAGACTCAGATCGGTATGTCGCCTTATAGAATGGTATTTGGGAAAGCTTGCCACCTTCCGGTAGAGCTCGAGCATCGAGCTTATTGGGCGATCAAGAAGTGTAACTTTGGCTTAGAGGAGGCCGGGACGCACCGAAAGCTTCAATTGCAAGAATTAAAGGAGATTCGAAATGATGCCTATGAAAATTCCAAAATATACAAGTCCAAAACTAAGGCATTTCATGATGGGATGTTGTCTAGGAAGAGTTTCGAAGTCGGACAAAAGGTGTTGCTTTATCAATCCAAATTGAGACTTTTTCCGGGCAAATTGCGATCAAGATGGTCTGGTCCGTATGTTGTGACTAAAGTCTTTCCACATGGAGCTGTTGAAATTGGGGAAATTGATACGGATAAGACATTCAAGGTGAACGGGCATCGACTTAAGCCATTTTACGAGGGATTCGAGCCACACACGGTTGAAAAGATGAATCTAGAGGATCCTCCTCTAGGAACTTGAGTGTGAATCAAGAACTCATCGAGTCCACGACGTTAAACAAGGGCACTGTATGGGAGGCAGCCCATATTTCTTTTCCCTTGCTTTCGTTTACTTTGTTTTTCGTTTTCTTTCTTTGCTCGTTTCCCTTGCCCGTTGTAATGTCTTCTTTTTGCGTATTTTCAGATGAATGGGAAGCTGACATCTTTGGATAAGTGTGGGGGAGTGTTCCAGGTTGATTACTTTTCGGATTTGGTGATGCAAAAGACTGGAGAATTTGGTTTAAAGCTACTGTGAGGGTACTTGTCTGAGGTCACAGACAGGATACTGGACCCAGTTTTAACAAAACGGAGCCCCAAGCCATAAAACTACCCTGACCCTGACCCGCTACCCGTGACCCGCTTCTCTCACCAAACCGACCTGCCCCATTCATTACCTCCATCCCTAAACCCCCTTTCAGACGCCATTACACCCAAAGCACCAAACCTTTCCCCAATTTCCCAAACCCTAGATTCAGTTCGGCCATGGGGAACGGGATGATCCACCGCCCCGGGAAACCACCGCTCAAACTCGACGGCGGCACAGCATCTCCGCCTCCGCCACCAGTCCCTTCGCGCCGCAGATCCGCTCGGCTCCGCCCTCACAGCTCTCCGCCCGCCACCGCTTCTCTTCCACCTGTCACAGCAGCGGATTCCGTTTCTCCACCACCCACCTCCGTTCATAGCGCCGGCGGTCCGAGCCAGGGCGCCATCACCACGTCGCCGCCCTCCTCCTCTGACCGAATCACGAGCTCGCCGTCCCTCTCCAGTGAACAGCAACAGCCCATCCCCGATTCCGCCACCAGCACCACCCCGTCGTGCTTCCACTCGCCTCCGCGCCCGGCCAACATCCCAGCTGGGGAGATCTTCAATTCCTGTTCTTGTCCCGGAAACTGATTCTGGCGCCGCCTCTCACACGATTCAGGATGCCGATTCTCCTACTCAGGCCACTTCCAGTTCCGTAGCCCCGGCTGCAGGCGATCCGTCCATCTCCGACCATGACTCAATCTACGGTGATGCTGAACCCCTACGCCAGCCCTTCGATCCCGCCTTGGATCCGACCCTACACATTCGTCACAGGGGCAGTGATGTCCACATTGTTCCAGCGCTGACATTTCTGACAGAAATTGGTCACCTCAATTTTGAGAGTGAAGCTCATCAGGCGAGTCGCCGCCTCCCGAAACACAAGGTAATTCTAGGTAAAATGCTCCATACTCCAACCTTGGAAACCTTGAATATTCATGATAGAGTTATGGAATTGATTGATGGCATTGGTTGGCGTTCTTTCTTTCTGCTAGATTGCCCGATTATCTATGAGTTGGTATATGAATTTTTCTGCACTTTCAAGTTTGATAAGCATGCCAATTTGGATGTTAATTCTCCTGTGATTTCTTATCGTGTGCTTGGGCAAAATTTTGAGGCTTCTATCACTGATATTAATGCAGCTTTAGGTGTTGATAGGACTGATCCCACTTCTGTGCTCAGTGTTTGTGGATACCCTCCTGATTTTAATGTGAAAACAGCCTGGACTTTGTTAACGGGACGCCCTGGGCATGATTATTCTAATTCTAGTTCACCTTACTGACCCGGCTTTGCGTTATTTGCACAGATTTCTTGCTTACTCATTTTCCGGTAGAACAAAAGGTGCACCCACAGTTACACAAACTGAATTATTTTTCTTGTGGGCTATGGTGACTAACACTAAAGTGAACTTGGGATATTGGGTTGTTACTGCTTTCAATTATGCACTTGCATCGTCTCGTTCACTTATTATGGGGCACGTTATTACTCGTCTTGCTGCTTTTCACAATTTGATTGACACCAAAGCCTTAGGGACTCACGTTGTACGACCTTTGGAGTATCTTGATTTGTTATCGCTTGATTTGATGATGTTGTTAGTCCGTGTAGATGGTGTTGTCTCTATGACCCCTGCAGGTGTTAAAGCTCTGGTTCGTGTATTTCATACGGATGCTCGTCGGTGCCGTGCGCCGGCTGTTGCTCCACCGCCGACCACCGCAGAGCGCCTTGCACGTTTGGAAGAACGCATTCCTGTTATTGAGGAGCAGCTTAGTACTCTCCTTACTCTCGTCTGAGAGCTTCATCAATGCCGCTGAGCGGCGTATCACACCCCCCCGGGTTCAGGGAAGTCCTCGGTTTTTCATTTCTGCTTTACTTTCTGTTGAGGACAACATGATTTAAGTGTGGGGGGGTACTAAGGCTGAATGGAAGTCAATTTTTGGGTATTTTTTTCGCACATTTAGGACTGATATGCTTTGGCTGAGAATTTTGTGGGTAATTTTTTTGAGAAGTTAGGTGCATGAATAGGGCTGTCACTTTAGAGTTTATATGTTGTTGATGCTGCTGGAATTCTGTCATTCTCATAATAGCATAGAATTGTTTACTATGGCGTATATCCTCTCTAATGAACTTCTTACAGCATCCTGTTCGTGGTGGAATTGATCTTTGAAAAGGAAACTGATTTAGAACCTTTGATTATTTATGATTCGCATGACATGAAGTTGAGTTTGTTTGACACTTGACATGGTAGGAATTATATGAGCTTGAGAATAATTAATTAAACTAAATATTGTGTGTGCTAAATTGATGCCATGCTATGAGTGAATCTTGTCTAAAGTGGTTAGTTGATTTAATATCTTTTAAATTTTGCAAGTATGTTGAGAAACGGTAGTTTGGTGTTGAGCTAAGTTAAGTTTGACTTGATAAGCATTTAGTGTGAGGGGGAGCTTGCGAGGGGCCAACTAGAGAAAGGTTGGTCAGTAGAACTCGCGCGACTACTCCTCTGGCCTTGGAAGAATTCCAAATCATTAAAGTCCATGAGTAGGGCCGTATCTTGCTAATTCGGCCGCTCTTGAAATTGTTTTCCCAACACTTAAAGGGATAAACAACTGGAGTGTGCTTGCTTTGCGAAAAACTCAGAAAAGAAACGAGAAAGAAAAAAAAAAGAAAAAAAAAAAAAAAGAAGAGAAAAGCAGTACTGAAGAAAAAAAGAAAAATTGCTGACAGAAAAATGGGAAAGTGTTGAGCAGAAAAAAAAAAAGAGAAGAAGAGATATATTGGAAAAAATACTTGTTAAAAGCTCTCTAGGAATTTTAGGTTGCTTATCTAGGAAGGTGTAACCCGGCTCATCACCATATCTTTGGTATTCTTTAACATGTGCACAAAATTGATTGATATTCGATTAAACTAACTGCTTTATACTTGTTTCCTTTGTTTGCATTGGATTAATAGGATAACATAATCATGTGTGATTAAATTGAAACTCGAGCTCGTATGTTCTCGCTTTGGAAGGTTGATTTCAAACTTGGCTTTGTGGTTATGTTCGTTGTAGATGGTTTTTGGTGACAGCAAAAGTTTCCTAGTTTACACAATGGACTGCTGTAGTTGGAATTTAGAGTGTGATTCTGGCCTTGGTTCTGTGTTATGCTTAGGGACAAGCATCGCCTAAGTGTGGGGGGATTTGATACGTTGCATATTCCTTTAATTATGGAACTTAGAATTTCTATATTTTATCCACTTTCTAATTTAATTTTGGATAATTGATTAAAATTCTATGTTTTCTATAGGGAATCTAAATTGGAAGAATTTGAAGAGAAGTATCAACAAATAGGGAGCACTCACACGGTTTTGGAGAAAGGGCCGCAAACCTCAATTGTGATTTAAAGCCTCTTGGATCAAATAAAATACTTGGCCCATGCGTGCAGCTGGAGGAAAGATAGCTTCCAAGTTTTTAATTCATGAAAAGTCCAAAGAGTCTAGGCCCAGCTTCAACCTTCAAGCCACGTAGAGCCCATAACCTCCAATTTTGTCCTTGGGCATTAATTCACAAAGAAAGTGGCGCACGATCTTGCTGTTACTTTGAGGGCATTACTTTGGGAAATTATCACCCAATTATTTGATGAAGAACGTGGGAGAGTGGGAAGAAGGCAGCAGTTCCACCTTGTGCTATTTAGTGGAGAGAAAATCATGCAGATAGGGGCACACACACGACACAACTTCACTCTGATACACCAAGTTCACGCAGCAACTCCAGTCCGTGGGGAAAGAGACTTACAAGCATCAATAGTTTTATTCTCTTTTCCTTCCTTTTATTTTGTTTGAATACTATGTTATCTTCAAAACTCCGTTTGTTTAATTTCGTTATGAGTAGCTAATTTACTTTTTAGTTGAGATTTTCCAAAGCATGTATTAGATTATGTGAGACAATTTACCTTGGGTTGATTAATTAAGTTATCCGTTTTATTTCCGAATTCGCGATATTGAGTTTTGCTTTATTCTATGGTTTAAGAGCTCAAATCTTAGAGTTAGCAATTCACATAAAGCTAGTTAATTTATTTGGTGGAGTCTAGCCGGATAATTAACGGAGTAGCAATCAACACTAGGTTGTTAAGTTCGGCTGATTTTGTGTTGTGGAATATTACGGTCTAATTAGGCGAAGTAGGAGTTTCTACCTAGTCGGTTAGGGTTAGTGTTTCTTTAGTTCGTAAAGCAATTGGTTAATTGAATCTTGGAAGGAGTTTCTGAAAAGGTTATTAGCTAATTAGGGGACGATTATTAGGAGTTTCTTCTAGTCGTTCTAAAAAGTAAGAAGAAACGAGGGAGCCTAAGGTAATTGGTAACTATAGCTAGCTTAACGAGGAATTAATCACCCTGTCCGTGATCATAGTCTGATGCATGGGTGTCGAAACCACCAAAAATAAACCCCTAGTATTGCACTCAATTAAATTGTAAAATAGTGGCAACGGGTATCGATCCACGGGGATTGGACGAGTTTGCAATCTTTTAATACGCCAAGAAAACAAAACGACTAATAAAAGGGGGAGGGGGTTCAAGATTTTTTACCAAACTAATAATGAAACTAAATAAACAAGAATAAAACTGACTAAATAGATAAAAGATTAACAACTACTCAGCTGACACTTAGATTAACTCAGTGAATGACGAATAGCCGGGATTTTCCTACGCATGCATCAGACTATGATCACGGACAGGGTGATTAATTCCTCGTTAGGCTAGCTATAGTTACCAGTTACCTTAGGCTCCCTCGTTTCTTCTTACTTTTTAGAACGACTAGAAGAAACTCCTAATAATCGTCCCCTAATTAGCTAATAACCTTTTCAGAAACTCCTTCCAAGATTCAATTAACCAATTGCTTTACGAACTAAAGAAACACTAACCCTAACCGACTAGGTAGAAACTCCTACTTCGCCTAATTAGACCGTAATATTCCACAACACAAAATCAGCCGAACTTAACAACCTAGTGTTGATTGCTACTCCGTTAATTATTCGGCTAGACTCCACCAAATAAATTAACTAGCTTTATGTGAATTGCTAACTCTAAGATTTGAGCTCTTAAACCATAGAATAAAGCAAAACGCAATATCGCGAATTCGGAAATAAAACGGATAACTTAATTAATCAACCCAAGGTAAATTGTTTCACATAATCTAATACATGCTTTGGAAAATCCCAACTAAAAAGTAAATTAGCTACTCATAACGAAATTAAACGAACGGAGTTTTGAAGATAACATAGTATTCAAACAAAATAAAAGGAAGGAAAAGAGAATAAAACTATTGATGCTTGTAAGTCTCTTTCCCCACGGACTAGAGTTGCTGCGTGAACTTGGTGTATCAGAGTGAAGTTGTGTCGTGTGTGTGCCTCTATCTGCATGATTTTCTCTCCACTAAATAGCACAAGGTGGAACTGCTGCCTTCTTCCCACTCTCCCACGTTCTTCATCAAATAATTGGGTGATAATTTCCCAAAGTAATGCCCTCAAAGTAACAGCAAGATCGTGCGCCACTTTCTTTGTGAATTAATGCCCAAGGACAAAATTGGAGGTTATGGGCTCTACGTGGCTTGAAGGTTGAAGCTGGGCCTAGACTCTTTGGACTTTTCATGAATTAAAAACTTGGAAGCTATCTTTCCTCCAGCTGCACGCATGGGCCAAGTATTTTATTTGATCCAAGAGGCTTTAAATCACAATTGAGGTTTGCGGCCTTTTCTCCAAAACCGTGTGAGTGCTCCCTATTTGTTGATACTTCTCTTCAAATTCTTCCAATTTAGATTCCCTATAGAAAACATAGAATTTTAATCAATTATCCAAAATTAAAATAGAAAGTGGATAAAATATAGAAATTCTTAGTTCCATAATTAAAGGAATATGCAACGTATCAGTTCAAGTGTACGTGCTTTTATATAAGTATATCGTTTTACTAAAATTGCATGAAAGACGTCTAAACTTGCCCTAAATGATCTTCAATGTGAAAGTTAATTCTTAAAGTGTCATGATTACTCATATTGGTCATTCCTTACATTACGTCTCTAGTTGGTCCTTTTGACCGTAATCGTGTCTTTTGTTCAGGTGATCCTCCCGAGGACCCGGTGGTTTAGATTCGTATCTTGTTTTGGTTCTCTTTTATCGAGGTTATCAAGGTGAGGTTATTCTCTTGATGTAATCAATACTATACTGATATGACACTATGGTCTGCACGATTTGATTGTTCTTCTCCCAAATTATTATACGTATATGTATTTATGTATTAAATAAGTCATTGCCTACTATTTTCCCGGTTTTATCGAAAAATGGTTTTCTAATATGAACTGAGTTATACATATTTGTTCTCATGCGTGTGTTCATGAATCTCAATTGAAAATTGAAAATATATCTTGCATGCATTGCATAACGAGTGCTTGTGATTGTTGGGCCCGAGGCAACGTGGCTTAGGGGATCCGGGAAAGCTTAGGGCTAACGATGAACCTACTCTACGACCTCTATGGATGTATGTGTTATCTTTGGAGGTAGTGGATATCACGTATTACCTGTGACCGGCTTCGGCCAAAGGAGCGTAGTATCGAGACGGGCTACGACTCAAGTGACAAATCGATGGTTAGGGATTATGTAGCACCCCATACGTAGAGATGCCACACCCCCGCACTATAAGTCGATCCACATACGAAATGGATAGTCCGTACATGAACCAACCTATAGCGAACGGGTGGCAATAAAAGAAACAAGCTAGCTAGGCGGGACTAACCGTCAAATCAATTACCATAATGCATAAGAAATAAAGCAGAAGCATGCTATATTATCGATCATTTGCCAAGTAAACCATATTCCAATCTCACATATCAATACATTATCATCTCCTAAAATACATAACATGTGATATTAATGCCAAAATAACGATACATGAGAGTGTAGTGTGCTAGACACGACTGAAAGACAAGACACGACTCTGACTCCCGCCTAGCACGCACCTGCAAAAACCTAAAAGGTGGAGGCATCAGTCTATGAAAGAGTGAGTGAGGGGCATATATAAATATTAGCGCACGTATCATGCAAGTTATAGCCTCGGGTAAGGTTTTATAAAAGAAACAATATGAGTTTAAGAATAGGGTTAGTTCTCGCCCGATTTTACAACTAAATCAATTTAACATTTAAGTCATTATCAAGTCAATCTGTGGCCCGACGAGTGAGGGAAATTCTCCAACCATACTCCGACAGTGTACAATACATGCTTGCTTTATTAGTTAATGTGTGATCATGCAATACATTTATAGTGCAGTAGTGCGATAGTGTTCACACTCAGTACAGTCAATTAGTGCAATCAATCAGTAACCCGAGGACAGCCCGTGGTACCGGACCCGTCCCCAGTCTCCTTCTTCCTCCGATGATGGTGGGTTTGCAAGGCCCGACCATCCAATCTCGTTCAGCAGAGGGTACATGAATCCCTAAGCCCGGAACTCCTTCCTCCACTAATCTCCTAGTGGATTCAGGGGTCATCCCAACGTGGTGAGGATAGCGCTAGAGTTACCCGTCAGCCTATGCTTTCCCGGTTGACTGAAGCCACTACCCTCGGGCCCAAAGTGAACATGCTTTACTCGCCAAAACACGATCAATCAATCAATCAAAATACATGACTTGTTTTTCATGAACATGGCTTGCTTGCAATTGTTTACGAGTTTAGAAATGACTATAGATAAATATATACCTTTTGGCTTGAAATTCCACATAAGGGTTATATGGGTTCTATATAACTAGAAATTAAACCTCACCTGACAGGCGACACGACGACTCATGGATGTATGAACGTGCTCATTCGATCAATACGCTCCACCCTGGAGAAGAACTGGACAAGAAACAGGACATTGTGTACTCGTGAGACAATAACTCCAGAATGTTACCAAGTAGGACGCCCGACGTAGTCACGTAATGAGATGACGAGCAATGATCAATGTAGCCTGTAAACATCATGTTTTGGCATGTAATCAATCATATAATAGCAATTTGGGATCAATAAAGGCATTGGAATTAAATTCCAAAATCTCAATTTTATGTTGTACGTTTTGTTCTGTAGCAGGCCTGGGAACGGTCGTTTCGAGTTGTAGTGTAAAATGGGAAAGGCCGTTCCCATGCCCTTCCGAGAACGCTCCCGCGCTTTTACCTTTAAAATGGTGATTTTAGATGGGAACGGCCCTTCCGGCTCAAAGGCCAAAATGGGAACGACCTTTCCCATGTGCGAGTGGGAACGACCGTTCCCAGATTGAACTGGGGATAGGAAGGGCCGTTCCCGCTCGTCTGCAAGCCCAGAAACAGAGCAGGAACAGGGGAGGCTCTCGGGACAAAACTCAACCAAGCAAAACACCAAGTTTTAATCACATAATTGCAAGAATTCTGGAAAACAAGGTGTATACATGTTCAAGGTGCAATAAAACTCCATTTAAACATTCAAATCATGAAGAATTATCAAGAATCATAAACTTCAAGTTCCTACACCAAATCACCACATAACCTCAAATTCTTCCAAGAATTCATACCCAAATCATGATATAATCATATATTCATGCATCAAACAACCTATAATCCATTCATTTCATGAAATCACAACCCTAGCTTCATCACTTAATTAAAAATCATTCATACAACTCATGCATATACCTTAAAGAAAAGAAATGGAAGAAAGTGATGAAAATGGATGATCAAGCTCCAAACTAGGAAATTATCTTGGAAATTTTGATGAAAATCAATGGAATCTCTTCTCCTTCTTTTCTTGGATGAACCAAGAGCAACAATGTTGGTGATTTTTGGATGAAAAATGAAGGTAGAAGCATGAAGAAGAGATGATACGTGATTCACCATATTGAAATTGGTGAATTGCATAAATTGCAATTTAATTCCTCAAGTATATAAGTCATGCAATCAAGGATGAAGGTTTGACAATTAATCCAATTAGGTCCAAGAGATATTGATGCAATTCGGTCCTTGAAGTTAAAAGAAATGATCATATAAGGACAAGTTGGTAATTAAATCACTTTCGGCAATTATTTCACGTACCAATTGAATCCAATTTATAAAATTATTCTCAAGTTGACAAGTATTTCACATATTTTCACGTAATTAAGTTGGGATACAATTTATAAAATTAATATAACACATATAAATTGAATAAACGAAAGTAATAAAATAAAATCCTTACGCTCGAAACTCACACGTGTCGAGCGTACCTGACTGTCTGGAAATTGGGGCGTTACAGATTAATTAACCCTTCCATCACCCGGAGAAAAAATGGATTTATTTTATTGTATTGTCTTGTGGAGTAAGGTTGGAGAACGGGTATAACTCGGTACCCATTGATTTCTTGAAAACCCGTAACTTGATATACGCCCAACTATTATAATGAAAAATCATTGTATTATAAAAGGGGGCTATATTCGATCGAGGTGAATTGTTATTGTGCATCACATCTCTCGTTATTGCATTAATTATAACTTGTATATTGTTATCCTCGCCAGTCACTCGAGTGACACTCTTTCTCTTTCCTTCTTATCCCTTCGTATTGATTGCAGGTTTTAGGAGTCGACTAGGTGGCGGGTTGTCTAGCTTTCTTTTGAGTCGAGTCATAGTTTTGGTGCTATCATGTATGGTATTAGTTAGTTATGATATTGGCATGTGATGTAATACTAAATTATATACCACATTATTTTTGATATGTTAGTTGTGAATTAATTAAATGTTGAGTTTCTGAATTGTTGATTACTTATTGTCGGCCCGTGGCCACTAATTGTTTACTTGATGAATTTGCTTACGCTATGCGTTTAATTGTTGTATTCCGTCTGTCTAGTGCCGCCTAGATAGGAGTGGTCTTGAGTGTCTCCCGTTCGTTAGCTCTTGGCGTGTATACGGATTTTTCATTTCGTATACGTATTGGATTCTAGTGCGGGGGATGTGATAGCTCCACGCCCGGGGCGTCACATAAGAACTCTGTCTTGAATATGTAGAGAGCAACTTGGCCTTCTTCTTCTCCCTCGTCTTCTTGTATTTGTATTGTGTGTTGAATGAAACTGCCCATAACCTCTTTATATAGGTGTGAGATTCAGGAGTTGGAGTTCAACTCAAACTTATTTAATAATGGGTTAATCTTTATTTGCACCCTAACCTTTGGGGTGTTTTACACTTTAGTACCCAACCTTTGAATTTTTACACTTTAGTACCCAACCTTTGAATTCTGTTGTACTTAAGTGCCCAATATCGACGTGTCATTTTTTTATTGGTCAGTTGGGCACACGTGTCATTTTCTTATTGGTAAGGGGTACTTAAGAGCAACAAAATTCAAATGTTTGATACTAAACTGTAAAAATTTAAAGGTTAGGTATTAAAGTGAAAATTTTCCGAAAGTTTGGGGTGCATACAAAGATTAACCCTTTAATAATTATCTATTGTATTTTTTTAAAGAGATAATATCAAATAAAATTACATTATATTTATCTCTCTAATATATTTATTTTTAAAGAGATAATATAAAAATAAAACTTGAATTTAATTACAACTAGACAACTGATGAGATTATTTCTTAAAAATATCTAATTAATAAAAAAATATCAAATCTTAATCTTTATTTTGGAAGATTATATATTTGATGTTAGTCTACTAAATATAAATATCTTTATAAAATAAATCGTATTAACTGATGCCTCCACTTCAATACATAACTTTTTTTTTTTTTTTTTAAGATATGACTAAGCTTGAAGTTTAACTTAAGCTGCCTATGTACCCCCCTCAAGAGAATCAAGTCATGACGTAGTTCAATTTCTTTTTTCTTTTTTCAAACTTGTTGATATTTTATACTCGTGTCAGGGAGTACACTGAACTTTGATTTTAAACAGTTTGTACTCGTATTAAGGAAGAAATTTGCATTTGATTTTAAACATTTTATATTCGTGACAAGGAGCAGTACACTTGATTTTGACTTGAATAGTTTATACACGTGTCAAGGAGTACTGCACTTGATTTTAACTTAAACAGTTTATACCCGTATCAAGGAGTAAATTTGCATTTGATTTTAAAAGGTTTATACTCGTGTTAAGGAGTATTAATTTGGATTTATAGATATTTTATACTCATATTTAAGGAAGTTTATACTCTTATCAAGGGTGTAATTTTTTTAGACTCTGCTTATCTCACAAACTTCTATAAGATTTTTTCTCATAGACAATTAATTATCTTCTTTTTCTTCACAAATATTAATTGTTTTATCTAGTAAATAATGATTTATACAAAGTAGAACTCTAAATATTAATATTATAGTAAAGACTCCAGCAAATTTAGAACTTTAAAACTATAAGAAAATAAATAATCTATATGAGTAGGATTCTACTAACACTTATAACACTTGTCAGAAAATCATAAAAGAAAAATATAATCACTAATTTTCTTGTGAAAGAATCCAATGAAATCCAAAGTAAATCAAGAATTTATAGTAAAATCAAAACTAAATTAAGAATTCACATCTAACATACATGTATAAATCATATCATAAGCTTTTGTGTATCTCTTTACTTTTAAACTTCCTTGTTCCTCTTTTCTTTTCCTTTCTTTTTTTATTTTTCTCTCTAAAATGTTCATACTTAAAAGTTATCAATAAGAACCAACCTGTTGTGTGTATTATAAAATATAAATATTTTATAATATAAAGTTCCAGTGTAACTTTATATTATAAAATATTTATAATTTCTCATACATACGTATTTACACTATTTGAATTTTTTTTCTTTAATTATTTTTTCAAATGGAAGATGTATCTTCAAATAATAAAACCATGGAAATTGGAGATGGACGACGAAAATAGTTTTAAAAGATTAAGTTGCAAAAACATAATTTTTGAGAATTTAAGGATCAACTATAAATAAATTAAGTAAAAGAAAAGAAGAAGAAAAAAACTATAAACAGAATAAGTAGTCAAATGTTGCGGCTAAGCTAATCACTAATCTAATGGTTGTGATTTGTTTGTATAAAAATTTATTCCTTAAGGACGGTTAGAAAAGAATTTTCTAATTTTTTAATTTGAATTTGGAAACAATCTATACTCATATTAAGGAGTATTTTTGACAGTTTAAACTCTTATCTAGGAACTTTTTTTCTAACTTGAAATTGAAAACCATTTATATTTTTGATAGGTTAGACTCTTATCGCGAAGTATTTCTATCTTTCACTTGAATTTTAGTTGTCCCCCTAGCGATCTGCATGCGCTTCAACTTTAACTACTACTACTACTTCTTCTTCTTCTTCTTCTTCTTATTATTATTATTATTATTGCATTTCAATAATTCGATAAATTTTTCCTCAAATACATATTTTATTAGGTATTTTTTATAACTAATAATTTTTTGAAACTTCACCCAGCAGGGACAAATCTTTTATCATTCCATGGGACGAACCTCATCAAACTTCCCATCTCACAACTTCACGACATTTCTTCCACATCATGTATCATCCCAAAAAATTGAAAGAAATTTAACCAAAAAAAAAAAAACAAACAAACAAATTTTAAGTCACGTCACATTTCGTATGAACTTTTTCTTGACTTTACACTTTCAATTTCAAGGACATTGAATAACTTTTTTTTTTTTTTTAAGGAAGCTGGCCAGTAGGCCGAGGGGTTTTACATAGGCCCCCTCTTCGTATATAACCAATCAAGAACAAAGAAAATACAAATATTCATAACCCAAGAGTCCTTAATACAATTCATGTTAAAGTGGCCCCAAAAATAAGAAACAAAAGGGCCACACAAACTTCCTACCATGCTTCCCACCCCTATTGTGACGCCCCGAGCGTGGAGCTATCACACCCCCGCACTAGACCTCAACACGTATATGAAATGGAGAATCTATATACGTGCTAAGAACTAGCGAACGGAAGACACTCAAGACCACTCCTAACTAGGCGGCTCTAGACGGACAGTCGCCAAAGATTCATGCATTAGCGGAAGCGAATTAAACATGTAACCAGAAGCTCAAAAACTAGACATATCAAAAGTAATGTGGCAAATAATTTAGTATTACATCACATGCCAGTATCATTCTTACAAAACTATACATAAAGACATCAAGACTAGGACTCGATCAAAATAAGGATAGATGACCCGCCGCCTAGTCGACTCCCAAACCTGCAATCAATACAAAAAGGACAAGAAGGAAAGAGAAAGAGGGTCAGTCGAGTGACTGGCGAGGGATAACAATATATAAGTTATAATTAATGCTGTAACGAGAGATGCAATGCACAATAACGATTCACCTTGACCAAATATAGCCCCATTTACAACACAATTATTTTCATTACAAGAATAGGGCGTATATCGGGTTAAGGGCTTTCAATCAATCAGTGGGTACCGAGTTATACCCGTTCTCCAACCTTACTCCACAATACAAGAACAATAACAAGTCAAGAAACCATCTTTCTTCCTCCGGGTGATGGAAGGGTTAATTACGCCCTAACCATCTAAGAACACTCGAGTCATAGCCCATTTTGGGTACTATGCTCCTTCGGCCGAAGCCGGTCACAGGTAATACGTGATATCCACTACCTCCGAAGATAGCACGTACACCCATAGAGGTCGCAGAGTAGGTTCACCGTCAACCCTATGCTTTCCCGGATCCCCTAAGCCACGTTGCCTTGGGCCCAACAATCACAAGACAAGCACTCGTTATGCAATGCATGTAAGATACCTTTTCAATTTTCAATCGAGATTCATGAACACACGCTTCAGAAACATATATATATAACTCATTTGGTATTAGAAATATCCTTTCCGGTAAAATCGGGAAAATAGTAGGCAATGGCTTATTTAATACATAATACATATATGTATAATAGTTCGGGTGAGGAACAATCAAATCGTGTAGGCCATAATATCAGTATAGTATTGATTACAGCAAGAGAATAACCTCACCTTGACCACCTCGACAAAAGAGGACCAAAATAAGATATAATCTAAACCACCGGGTCCTTGGGAGGATCACCTGAACAAAACACACGATTATGGTTGACATTAGACTCAAACGAACCAAGTAGAGACGCTCGGCGATGCAAAACAATGTCATGAAATGATATAAATATAGATTCATACGCAATGAGACTATAATTATTCAAGGAATGGCAAATATGAGCAATCATGGAACTTTAAGAATTGACTATCACATTGAAGATCACTTAGGGCAAGTTTAGGCATCTTTCATGCAATTTTAGTAAAACAATATACTTATATAAGAGAACTTACACTTGAAATAAGGAATGTATATCACATATGAGATTCAATAAATGGAATGAAATGATGAAAAGGGCAAGAAATGAGCATTTAAGCAAAACTTGCAAAACTGACAGTTTTTCCCAAACGCGCAAGCTGTAAAGAATGGAGTATATCTTAAGATTGAGAAGTCGGAATTAAGTTTTGTTTGTTGGAAATGAAAGTAGACAAATAGAGGTTTTCAACCCCAAATTTTAGTTCAAAGTGTATCAAAAATGGCATAGGTGCAAAGTTGGTTGAATGCAGATTTTCGACCATTTGGTGACACAATTTTGGATCGATCAAATTTCCCTCCTCATAAATGATTTTAAGGTGATTCCAATTGTAGAATTCTCTACACTTAAATTAGTTTCATTGGTCCAAAAATCAGCTCAATCCGAGTTCGTTTGATGGGGTACCCGGCCGGGGAAAAACAGTCCAGAAAATCGTCTGGACAAGGCTAGCCGCCCGGGTAGATTTTCTTCATGATTTTACCCGGCCGGGAAGTGTATTTACAGCAGAAAAATGAGCAAAAACAGGGGAAAACAGGGGAGGAATGGAAAGGAAGCAAATTGATCACCTAAATCATCCAATTTTACCGAACTATAACTAGGATCAAGTGTATTCTTTTCACTACACACCAAAGCACACTTAGGAACATTCAAAGAGCAAATATATATCAAGAACTCATGCTAATATTCATCATCATCAACCTCAAAACCCATCAATCTCCATTAATGAACTTCAAGCTTTCCTAACTTATGATCATGCTTGATAGCTTCTTGAATTCTTCCTAACACATGATTTCTAGCATAATTACTTCTAACACTTCCTCCTAACATACTTTACCATATGATTCTCCAAACCTAGCTTTCATGGCAACATATCATGAACATGCATGCAAACTCATGTTTATGTAAGAATTAAACCATGGAGATATGCTTATGTATGAAGAAAAACATAAATTCTACCTTGAATTTGGAAGAACTTGGATCAAAGTGATGGTGTGTGAGAGAGGGAAGTGGATCGTGCAAGAGAGAGCAAAGAAGAAGGAGGAGAAATCTTGTGTTCTTCAAATTCTTGGAATAAAATGGAAGAAAATGATATTCCCTTAAAAGCATACAAGCATTAATTAGATTATATGAGTCATAAAGTAATTTTTTACTTTAATTCCTAATTTAATTAGCTATCCTTGATATTATATGGTTTATGCAATTAAGTTCTCACATTCTTGCATTAAGAATAAACAAATCCAATTAAAATTGACTTAGGTATTCATACTTTGCAATTTTAGCAATTAAGGACAAGTAGTTGGCAATTAATATATCGAACGAATATAACATATACTCTCGGACATTCACACATGTTTTACCTGTTCCGAAAGACGCGTCATTACAATCTTCCCCCCTTTAAAGAATCTGTCCTCAGATTCTATGGATTGGTCACGACATCAACAGTGATAACAGTTAGGCATAAAGAAGCAACAATAGCGTGCGCAATAAATGAGTGTACAACACTCGGATCATACAATGTATAGATGGCATGTCATGCATGAATGTGGTACCTTTCACCACGGCGGTAGAATTGATCTTAACGACCACCTCATCTCCACCCTTCAACACATAAGCTCGGCCGTGCACTGCCGGTTTCTTTTTCTTCTACTTCGGACAGGTCTCGACTGTGTGCTCTAGATGACCACAAACTAAACACTTCCCCAACTTCAACCAACAATCATCCTCTAAGTGCGTAGGCTTTCCACAGAACCCTCATGGAGGGAATTGGGGCTTTTCTTGATTGGGTGTAGGCACCTCAGCTAGGCGTGGCTTCTTCTCATTATCTTGGACAGGTTGCGCCTACTGCAGATGAAGTCTTTTGGTCCCTGAACCAGATCCTGAACCAGAATAAGTGCTTCCCTTTGAAGATGAGCTTTTTGACCTTCAATCATGGCCGCCTTACGTGTTGGTTTCTTCCAGCTATCAACATTCCGACCTAACAATTCTTTCCTTATACCATGTCGAAGTCCATTCACAAACTTATTTATCTTGCGAACCTCATCTGCCGTAATGTGTCGGGCATACGGAGCTAGTCGGTTAAACTCAGCAATATACTCTTCCACGGAACGGTTGCCTTGCTTTAGCTCTATGAACTCTGCCTCTCTTCGATCCCGAGCCACTCGAGAAATGTATTTAGCCCGAAACTCTCTAGTAAGGACCTCCCACGTAAGCTGAACTCCTTGTTGATCAAGCCTAAGCTGAACTTCCTCCCACCAATCATACGCTGCATCTTGTAGAAGATGAATAACACATCTAGCCATCTCTACTTCAGAGCAAGGACAGATCTGAAAAATCCGGGTAATCTGCTTAATCCAGTGCTCGGCCTGAATATCATCCGTAGTACCCAAAACCTGAGGTGGATTATTCTTTTTAAACTTCTCGTAGGTCGAGGGTGCTTGTCCTTGGAGATACTGAAGAACAGCAGCCACTATAGCATCATTTGCATTTACCGGTGCCTGAGGAGGAATAAGGTCCTGAGGAACAGGAGGAGGAGGAACTTGTCCTTGTGGATCAGGAGGTGGAGGAGGTGGAATTTTCTCATCAATGTCGCGTAAATATCTACGTGGAGGCATTGTCCTGTAAAACAGACTTAAATTGATATGCATGAGGATTAATATGCACATAGTGAGTTTAAAGCAAAATTAAGATAATAATTCAATAACAAGAAAAGCAAGAGCACATTATTCTTATGCCAAGCAACCTAGACCGACGGACACGACATTAGAGCCCGCTTGTTGCAACCTGGAGCTCTGATACCACTTAAAGATGTGACGCCCCGAGAGTGGAGCTATCACATCCCCCGCACTAGACCTCAACACGTATATGAAATGGAGAATCTATATACGTGCTAAGAACTAGCGAACGGAAGACACTCAAGACCACTCCAAACTAGGCGGCTCTAGACGGACAGTCGCCAAAGATTCATGCATTAGTGGAAGTGAATTAAACATGTAACCAGAAGCTCAACAACTAGACATATCAAAAGTAATGTGGCAAATAATTTAGTATTACATCACATGCCAGTATCATTCTTACAAAACTATACATAAAGACATAAAGACTAGGACTCGATCAAAATAAGGATAGATGACCCGCCGCCTAGTCGACTCCCAAACCTGCAATCAATACAAAAAGGATAAGAAGGAAAGAGAAAGAGGGTCAGTCGAGCGACTGGCGAGGGATAACAATATATAAGTTATAATTAATGCTGTAACGAGAGATACAATGCACAATAACGATTCACCTTGACCAAATATAGCCCCATTTACAACATAATTATTTTCATTACAAGAATAGGGCGTATATCGGGTTAAGGGTTTTCAATCAATCAGTGGGTACCGAGTTATACCCGTTCTCCAACCTTACTCCACAATACAAGAACAATAACAAGTCAAGAAACCATCCTTCTTCCTCCGGGTGATGGAAGGGTTAATTACGCCCTAACCATCCAAGAACACGTGAGTCATAGCCCATTTTGGGTACTATGCTCCTTCGGCCGAAGCCGGTCACAGGTAATACGTGATATCCACTACCTCCGAAGATAGCACGTACACCCTTAGAGGTGGCAGAGTAGGTTCACCGTCAGCCCTATGCTTTCCCGGATCCCCTAATCCACGTTGCCTTGGGCCCAACAATCACAAGACAACCACTCGTTATACAATGCATGCAAGATACCTTTTGAATTTTCAATCGAGATTCATGAACACACGCTTGAGAAACATATATATATAACTCATTTGGTATTAGAAATATCCTTTCCGGTAAAATCGGGAAAATAGTAGGCAATGGCTTATTTAATACATAATACATATATGTATAATAGTTCAGGTGAGGAACAATCAAATCGTGTAGGCCATAATATCAGTATAGTATTGATTACAACAAGAGAATAACCTCACCTTGACCACCTCGACAAAAGAGGACCAAAACAAGATATAATCTAAACCACCGGGTCCTTGGGAGGATCACCTGAACAAAAGACACGATTATGGTTGACATTAGACTCAAACGAGCCAACTAGAGACGCTCGGCGATGCAAAACAATGTCATGAAATGATATAAATATAGATTCATACGCAATGAGACTATAATTATTCAAGGAATGGCAAATATGAGCAATCATGGAACTTTAAGAATTAACTATCACATTGAAGATCACTTAGGGCAAGTTTAGGCATCTTTCATGCAATTTTAGTAAAACAATATACTTATATAAGAGCACTTACACTTGAAATAAGGAATGTATATCACATATGAGATTCAATAAATGGAAAGAAATGATGAAAATGGCAAGAAATGAGCATTTAAGCAAAACTTGGCAAAGCTGACAGTTTTTCCCAAACGCGCAAGCTGTAAAGAATGGAGTATATCTTAAGATTGAGAAGTTGGAATTAAGTTTTGTTTGTTGGAAATGAAAGTAGACAAATAGAGGTTTTCAATCCCAAATTTTAGTTCAAAGTGTATCAAAAATGGCATAGGTGCAAAGTTGGTTGAATGCAGATTTTCGACCATTTGGTGACACAATTTTGGATCGATCATATCTCCCTCCTCAAAAATGATTTTAAGCTGATTCGAATTGGAGAATTCTCTACACTTAAATTAGTTTCAGTGGTTCGAAAATCAACTCAATCCGAGTTCGTTTGATGGGGTACCCGGCCGGGTAAAGTTTAAGGTAAAAATTCCCTGGCCGGGGAAAAACAGTCCAGAAAATCGTCTGGACAAGGCTACCCGCCCGGGTAGATTTTCTTCATGATTTTACCCGGCCGGGTAGTGTATTTACAGCAGAAAAATGAGCAAAAACAGGGGAAAACAGGGGAGGAATGGAAAGGAAGCAAATTGATCACATAAATCATCCAATTTTGCCAAGCTATAACTAGAATCAAGTGTATTCTTTCCACTACACACTAAAGCACACTTAGGAACAATTCAAAGAGCAAATATATATCAAGAACTCATGCTAATATTCATCATCATCAACCTCAAAACCCATCAATCTCCATTAATGAACTTCAAGCTTTCCTAACTTATGATCATGCTTGATAGCTTCTTGAATTCTTCGTAACACATGATTTCTAGCATAATTACTTCTAACACTTCCTCCTAACATGCTTTGCCATATGATTCTCCAAACCTAGCTTTCATGGCAACATATCATGAACATGCATGCAAACTCATGTTTATGTAAGAATTAAACCATGGAGATATGCTTATGCATGAAGAAAAACATAAATTCTACCTTGAATTTGGAAGAACTTGGATCAAAGTGATGGTGTGTGAGAGAGGGAAGTGGATCGTACAAGAGAGAGCAAAGAAGAAGGAGGAGAAATCTTGTGTTGTTCAAATTCTTGGAATAAAATGGAAGAAAATGATATTCCCTTAAAAGCATACAAGCATTAATTAGATTATATGAGTCATAAAGTAATTTTTGACTTTAATTCCTAATTTAATTAGCTATCCTTGATATTATATGGTTTATGCAATTAAGTTCTCACATTCTTGCATTAAGAATAAACAAATCCAATTAAAATTCAATTAGGTATTCATACTTTGCAATTTTAGCAATTAAGGACAAGTAGTTGGCAATTAATATATCGAACGAATATAACATATACCCTCGGACATTCACACACGTTTTACCTGTTCCGAAAGACGGGTCGTTACACCTATAGCTAAACGACTTTAACGGATGATCAGTTGGCCTTTCAAGAAGGCGCCCAGTCATCCGAACAAAATTGATGCAAGCCAGGATAGCTTGCATCTGGCAACTAATGAACTCAAACATGTCGGGCGATTAATATCCTTGTCCGATTGGTATATGACCATCAGCTCAATATCGTACAGCTGTCTAGGCCATCCAAACTCCACAAAATTGCATTTTCCGTCAATTCCATAATACATATCAGGCTGCCAAAGGCAAGTGGCAGCAACAACAAACATCTTGCTTCCCGCGACCAAAGTTGTTTATACAGTTAACCTGCTACAACACAACCTTTCCAAAAGCTCCAGGCATGACCCAGGTTAGATATTTTAAGAATTAAAAAGCTGAGAATAGAATTGAAGACAATATTGAAGAACTCACAATTAATATCCCATAAATAATGTTCCTTAACTTCACCATGCATCTGAAATTCCCTTAAGATTTGAGACTTCCTGAGCGCCCCTGAGAAAACAGAGCATTCCCAAAATTTTTACCTCTTTCCTTGTAGGATCTATTTGAATCTGAAACTTGGTAATCCCCATTTGTCCACATTAACTAATCCTCTTAATTTCTTATCCATTGGTTCATCCAGAAAAGACCATTGTTCCTGGCTATCAGCACCATGTTTCGCTAGAAAATCAGCAACCTGATTTCCCTCACGGTAAATATGAGTCATTTTTACTTGCGTATATCTGACAGAGCCAAAGAGTTCCATAATCAGCTAGTTAATTCTCATATTTCCCGATTGTTTACGGCAAACTATAGCCATTATCACCTGTGCATTCAGTTCAACCCCGAGACGAGAAAGGACATTGAATAACTTAATAGTTATAATTGTTCATTTTGTAAAGATAGTGTTATTGCTCTTTTACATTAATTAAAACTTGAAGTAATTAAGAGTTATTTACACCATATCCCGTCTATTAGGTGAAATGGGCAAAAAAAATCCTGTATTATAAAAATTAACATAGAGAACCCTGTGTTTTCAAAATATTTGCATGCCGAACCCTGAAAATTTTTAGTATTGATAATATTAATTTTCTCTATTTATTTGATGCGAAATAACACTACTAGAACACATGACTTTAACAACCGAATTAGCAACCGAAAAAGACCATTTTGCAACCGTTTAGCAACCAAATTGCAACCAAACATTTCGGTTGCCAAAACCATGGTTGCAAAATTTTGTAGCCGAATTTGCAACCGAATTAATAACCGAATCCCTGGTTGCAAAAGTCCGCAGACGTGGCATGCAAGCCACGTCATTTTGCAACCGGATATTCGGTTGCAATCATATGACTAATTTTGTAACCGAATTTTCGGCTGCAAATTTGACGTGTGCATAAAAATTTGCAACCGAATTTTTGTTGCAAAATTTCTACAAAACATCAACCAGAATTGCAACCGAAAATTCGGTTGTAAAGATAATTTATTTCTATTTTTATAATTAACTTGCAATCGAATTTTGCAACCGAAAATTGATTGCAAAAACTAAATATTTTTTATTTGCAATTAAAATTCAATTGCAATAAATAATTATAAACCCGTAAAATAAAATTTAATATTATAATTTTTTTTAAAAAAAAATTCAATTGCAAAAAATAATCTTACAAAATCCTAATTCAAAACCTATATTAACAAATAAAATCAACCTATTATGTAATATACCAACAATAAACAATTCAAAATCCATGAAACCAATATACCAACAATGACAATCAAATTATTCTCCATATAAAACACAAGCAGTTTATAAATCATTCTCCATCACATAACACTACCAAATAGTTAATAACATCTACAAATATGTGGTAATTAACCACATTTACAAATACCAACATCTACAAAATACGTGGAACTTAGCCACATTTACAAGTACCAACATCGACAAAACATGGAAATTAGCCACATTTACAAGTGGATATTAGTTCCATCTACAGATGCGTACATCAATGTTAGCAAGCTTCAACTAATCCAACATCTACAAAAACTTCAACTAATCTAGTATCTACGTCAATGTTTTTCACAAAAGTTACCATCATCTACGTCGATTCTTTTTACAAAAGTTACCAATATTCACAAAACATTCATACTTCTATAACTCCTCATCCTCCCCATCCTCCTCATCCTCCTCATTAGTACAAGTACCCTCATCACCCACATTATTAAGAGCAATTTGTTGTTTCCCCATTTCAATAATAGAAGTGGATGTAGAAGTGATGTTGTGTGCCTGAGCTGCTGTAGAGGGTGTGATCCTTGTATGAGATACAAAACCAGGCGGCATGAATCCCGGAGAAGGAATAAATCCAGGTGAAGACATAAAATATGGTCCTTGGTTAGGTAGAGTCCACAATGGTGTCCGAGCAGCTTGAAATTGGAAAGATAAATCCACGACCATTTTCTTTAATGTCTCAAGTTCCTCTTTCATCTTTTTATTTTCTTCAATTTGAGCTGCTAGCAAATTTTGAGTTGCAGCCTCTGTTGCATTCTCCATTGAAGATGTACATGGAGGATTTGAGGTCTTAGGAGCCGTCACAAATGAAGTTGCACCTCCAAGTCCATAAACAAATCCATCTTTGTTCGGACCACCTTGCTCTTCTGCCCATTCCTAATCAAAATAATAGAAATATCAATGAATTTTCTAAACACCACATATAAATTATTTTATACTTGCGAAACAAATATGATATGTATTCACCTGAAACTCAATTGATGTGCCCTCCAAATTTTGGGGGATTGGGTGTTCTGCTCTTTTAGTTTGCCATTTGTTCTACCAAACAAATAATAGGCACATAGATCTTCTTAATCCATAAAAATATACACAATAGTTCAATAAAATAAATTACTTACATAAGTTCTTTTCGAACGTTCATCGACAAACTTAAACTCTCCATTTTCATCCATTGATGAACGCAAACTCAAAAAATACTGTGACATACTTGGAGACGTACCACCATTTGCAGTTTTCTTCCAATGTAAAAATCAATAATTAATACAACCATTAATTATAAATACTATAACATAAATAAAAAAAATAAAGTTACCATGTCCTGAAAGTGCATAAGATGGGATCTAGAACCCCCTTTGTGCAGTGGGAATCCCTCGCCTCCACAATCTGAAGCTCGGTTTTTTTTCGCTATTTCTAACTTTTTTTGTACTCCGGTGTATCCCAAAGATCACACAACTTCTTCCAATTCTCATCCCCTATCCATTGAGGTTGTTTTCTTATTGATTTGCGAGCCCGAGCCAGTCTATTTTTCAAAATTAATCTAGCCCGAATAGCAAATATCTTCCAAATCTTAAACCTCTTATTCTCCGGCCACACAAATTTTTTCTACAAACAAATACAATTAGTTAAGAATTCTTAAAACAAAGCTCACAACTATTAAATAAATAATTAGGATAAGTAACTATTTTTACCCCAAACTCTCCAAACATCATCTTCTTGTGCATAAGGGGAACATCCTTCCACCAGGGCCAAAATCCATGATAATTTTCCTGGATAATATCCCCAATTGCTCGACTACATTTATTCGCATCAGTAAACCTGAATCACATAAATAATATAAATATAGATGGAAATAACATACTAAATTCATAAAATTACAATATATACTTACTCATAATCTCCTTGTGGATAAATCATAAGCCGATTACGACCAACCTCAGAGACAACATTCATCGGACTCTCTGGAACTTGAGGAGTGCCAGGAGTACTACCCAAAGAGGTTGGAACTTGAGGAGTACTACCCAAAGAGCGTGATTGAGAAGGTACTTGAGGAGTACCAGGAGTACTACCCAAAGAGGGTGATTGAGAAGGGCCTGGTGATGGAGAGGCTAATGGGATAGAAGAATCATTTTGCATCGGGACTCGTATTGGTGGGGGCATCGTAATCATATGCTCAATCGATGCAGTGTGACTCTTTCTTTTTTTTTTTTTTTTTTTTTGAGGACCTGTCATCTATTATGCAAATAAAAATACAACAAGTCATAAGAACAAGCAATATAAAAAGTAGGCCTACTTGAAAATTGTTTATGCAGTATCTTCCCTGGTACCTATGCTGATTATGATGGATTTCATCATTATCGAAAAATTATATTTTAGTCCATATAAATTATATTTGGTCTGAGGTTGCTTAACGGAATTTGTAAAAGTACACTTATGTCCCAAACAGTTTTATGAGTGTTACATCCAATATATGATCAAAATTACAAAATCATCCCTAAAGTTTACGAATACAAACAAAATGATCCTTACAAATTATGAATTTAACAACAAAGCAGGGACATTTTTGGAATGATATAAGGGAACCATAGAGACCACAAATGGTTCTCAAATTTAGAGACTAAAATATAATTTCCTGATAATGATGGATTGTGTTGTAATTATACCTAAATGCAGGGTAATTAGATGTAATTATTTCTATAGTAAGTTAACTTATTTTCACATTAGAACTACATATATGCTATATATTATAACATTTATTATCAATTTATCATTTTTGTGGACAATGGGTAATTAATGATTATAATGTTATTATTTATATATTAAATATAATAAAGTAAACATATTTTTGCAACCGACTTTGTAACTGAATAGCAACACATTTTCTAACAAACTTATTACTTATTTCATTTTTATAAATAATAATAAATAAAAAAGTTACTGCTATCAAACTTTGATTGCAAATAAGTTGCATGAAAAATTTGTAACCGAATTTCGGTTGCAAGTTTTGAATAAAAATAATTAACTTAGTTCTCGCAACCGAAAATTTGGTTGTAAATATATTTTTAAAATTATTTTTTAAGATTCTGTAACTGAAATTTCGGTTGTATTTCGGTTGCAATTTTTGCACAACTAATTTTGCAACCGAATTTTATATTGCAAATATTTTGACCAGGCTTGACTGTTTTCATTCTTTTTTCAACCGAACTAGCAACTGAAATCCTGTTGCAAATAATTTGCAACCGAATTAGCAGCCTAATTTTCTGTTGCAAAAACACTAAAAAAGGTTGACCGTTCAAACTCTTTTTGCAACCGATAGTGGAACCGAGAATCGGTTGCAAAGTTCTTGCAACCGATTTGGCAACCGAATATTCAGCTACAAAGCCAAATGGACAATTTTGGGTTTTCGATTGAAAATTCGGTTGCTAAATTCGTCAAATTAATTTCGGTTGCAAAATTTCGGTTGCAAAAACAATGTTTTCTAGTAGTAGTGTAACTAATTTAACATTTTATATTATGATATACATCATCTTAAATCTCTCTATATTGTTCAATATTTTTTTATATGCACCGAAACCCTGTTCAAAATAAAAATTGCATGAAGAATCGTATAAACAAGTATAAAAAATCGTATATAAAGAGATGTGAGATGATGTATATCATAATATAAAAGGTTAAATTAGTTATTTCGCATCCAATAAATAGAGAAAATTGGTATTCTACCAATACTAGAAATTTTCAGGGTTCAGCATGAAAATATTTTGAAAACACAGGATTCCCTATGTTAATATTTGTAACACAGGGTTTTTTTTGCCCATTTCGCCTAACACAGGTGGTATGGTGTAAATAACTCAAGTAATTAATATCAATTTATTTTTATAGTGCTCCATCCACACTTGTAATAACTGATACAATAATAGATGAATGTTTGAGTTTCGAATTTTATTTAAGGGATAAATATTTTGAACATCCTGTACTGTCAGCGATTTTTAGAATTTCCATTCTGAAATATAAAAAGTTACATTTGCAACCTAAACTATTATTCTGTAAAAAAGTAAAACCTGATTCCAATGGAAATGTGACACGTATATGTAATTTTTTACATGTGTCACATGATGAGTGGAATCAGGTTGCACTTTTTTACATAATAATAGTTTATGTTGCAAACGTCAACTTTTTATAATTTAGGATGGAAACTCCAAAAATCGTAATATTACATGATATTCAAAATATTTATACCTTAATTTAAATATGAATGAGATTTAAAATTGAAGAGGCTACAAAATATATTATAACGCTAGTGTACCAAATTATAGATACTTAGCCTTAAATTATTTATTTGACCATTCTGCAGCTCATTGATAATACACGAAAAATTATGATGCACCAAAAATTTTAAATAATATTATTTTATTATATCGTGTCACGTAGGATCATTATTTCGAATACCATATTTGATATATATTACATGGAAAAATTGAAAAAAAAAATTGTACCACTATATTCATAATTTATCGGTATTCTTGTGTCACGGGCTGAGAGTATTTTGAACTAAATATTAATTAACTGAATATGATTGGGGCACGTATACCATTCCGTCGCTGTATTATTATCCAAAGAAGAAATTGGGCGAAAGCTTTTACGGCCATGTATATGTTGGACGCCCAATATATACAAATTCGGATTCCGTCAAATTGCAATAGAATCATAGAGGATACTGAACAGCCAAACTGGAATTGTAGCCACATTTCAGCCTCCGACAACGAAAGGTATCGCAAAGCTACAATTTCCAAGTTGAATGATGAGATTTAGATCCTTAACATCCATCTGGTTTTGTTCGTTTCGTGCTACTGTACCCACGTTAGTCACTCAAAACCAGACTGATGCCTCTTATGCATACAGAATCTTGCAATTTGCCCATCCTTATTAACTACATAAACAAATAAAAATGTATATGTTTCAACTTTAATTTAAAATGTGAATCAAATCAATTCCAAAACTGAGAGAACACTAACATGCAAGACTTCCAAATGTCTTTTATTCATATATTTATTCTACAAAATCAGAAAATTGATGATAAGCTTGAGATTTTGTTGAAAATGTACTACGTGGCTTACCCAAGCAGAAAGACACTGACACGAAAACTGACCACGCATAAATATTACAATAAAATTCTACATTATAACTTGTCCCCTGTTATGCTGCTGAAATGATTGATACAAAACAAGTTACCATCTATTAATCTCAATTTGCCTCACTCAGAAAAGTTTAATATTTTCTAATATTCAAATTGAAACATTGCAACAAAAACTTGTAAGAACATGGCAAATATGCAGAAAGAAAAGGAAAGGAACAATGCCAAATCACATTTAGATCTCCTGATTTCTTCAAATCTGTCTCTTGATCTTCAAACGACAATGATGCATTTTAAACTCCTACAAAACATGATCGCGTAGTTATCGATACACCTAAAATCTCAAATTGTACACTCATGTCAAAGTTCATGAATTTTGCTTTATAAAAAGTTATTAACAATAATTGTTACCTCGAATGATGGAGATTGCGGTTTGTCTAGTTCTTGTGGTGCCTCCTGTTGAAGATCACGGCTAATTTATTGGGATATTTATTCCTGATTTAGTGGGATTCTTTTTGTACATATTCTTTCCTTATTTGTAGCATTGTACATCTATTTAGTGTAAACCTATTGTATTGTACTCTTACATAGAAATCAATGAATACAGAATTATTCACAAATATCTAGTTCTAACTTGCCATTAGAGTAGGTTTATCGTCTATAGATTCGACGCTTACCGCGCTCTTCATCTGCCACCATGACTGAGAAACACGAGAAGCTTGAAGGATCCAGCACCTCCTTCGACAGCGGGAATTTGGCAGAACAGATTACCCTAATCCTGCAAAAACAAAACCAATTTCAGTCCTCAACATCACTTTCAACAGCGGCAAAATTAAACCAGCATAACTACGCCTTATGGTCTCGACTCATGCGAATCGCTATTGGCGGATGAGGGAAACTCCACCACATCACTGGAATCCCAACACTGCCCACCAAAACAGACCCGGAATATCCACAATGGGAACAAACAGATCTGATTGTCTGTTCGTGGTTGCTCGAGAATATGGAATCAGATATGGTTAGCAACTTTGTCGAGTATCCTACGACAAAGGATTTGTGGGACGGACTCCAATCCACTTACAGCCAACAAGTGGATGGAATCCAAGTCTTCGATCTCACCGTTAGAGCTAATAGTATGAAGCAGGGAAGCGACAGTTTGGAGGGCTTTTACAACAATTTGCAGAAACTATGGAGGGAGATTAAGATTCGCCAACCCAATCTAATGACAAATCCTAAGGATATCAGTATATTCAACCGTCTTCGACAAGAGAACAAGCTATACCAGTTTCTCCGAGGCATATCAGAGGAATTTGATTCAGACAGAAGGGACATCCTACGTACGTACCTCACCTCTTCCAACTGTTGAGAGTGCGTATGGATTGATTCGAAAGGAAAGCGACCGTCGGATGGTTATGGGGCCGATAGAACATCGTCGACCGAGGCCTCAGGCATCAGCGCCGGCCTCATTAGTCGAAACCCAGGACGTGGGAATGCTACCAAATCGCGCTCAGATCGGAGACCGCTGGTGCCGGATTCATCATCGCACGACGGCAACAAAGCACTAATTACTTGCTCACAGTGTGGAAGGAGAAATCACAAAAAAGACCAGTGCTTCGAACTGATAGGGTTCCCAGTAGGATAGAAGAGCCAACGCAGGGAGGAAACTGACTGTAAGCAGCGGCGCGATGGTGGGGGCAACACAAGCAGCGCAGCTATCGTCGCCGTCGCGGATGAAGGGGATGAGCACAGCGAAGAACAAGGCTTCGCTTTCGTAGCTGGGGCAACAGGCCTTGGTCGACCAGTACAGCAAACGGCGACAGCAGCGCCGCCGGCATGGGTGGCGAAGCAGCCTCGCCGCCATGACCTTTGGCCGACGACAACCGGATTGGAGAAGCAGTCTCCAAATCTGGATTTGGGGAAGAAGGCGGCCGAGAACAGAGGTAATGGGGTTGGGAATTCACAACCCCAACCCTATTTATATGAGTTTTTGCACTTGGATTAGCCCCCCAATTTCTAACCCTATGCAGATGAGTCCCCAAAGTTTGACAATAGTTCAAAATACCCCCCAAAGTGTGGAATGACATATTTGACCCAAGGACCTAAAACAGTGACATGGATTCTTGATTGTGGGGCGACGGATACCATGACTTATGATCTCAGTGATTTGACAGACATGTCCACATCTAAGAAACCTGCAATGCAAACTGCTAATGGGGAACTTTTACCGGTCCAGGGCACCGGAATCATTAATATCTCCCCGTCCTTAACTCTGAAAAACTGTCTTTATGTTTCTAATATATCCTGTAAACTACTATATGTTAGTCATGTTACCTGAGAGTTAAATTGTGTTGTGGTGATTTACTCTGGCTTCTGCCTCTTGCAGGACATTCAGTCGGGGAAAGTGATTGGGCGTCGCACTGAACATGGGGGACTTTACTATGTGGATGATGTGATTCAAAACGGAACTGCAGCGCTGGCTCACGGGTCCGTTGAGAAGCAACAGTGGCTTTGGCATCGTCGGTTAGGTCACCTCTCAGTTAGATATCTCCATTTACTTTTCCCAAACATTTTTCCTTCTAGTAGTCAGTTATCTTGTGAAACGTGTATTCTGGCTAAAAGCCATAGACAGTCTAACTCGTATTCTAGAACTCGTATGGATAAAGTGTTTTCTTTAGTCCATTCTGATGTTTGGGGCCCTGCTCCGTATATGGGATCACGTTCTGGTTTTCATTTCTTTGTTCTCTTTATTGATGATTGCTCACGCATGACTTGGGTATATTTCTTGAAACAAAAATCAGATGTTGTGTCTAAATTCATAGAGTTCTATAATATGGTCCAAACGCAGTTTAACACTAAAATTCAAGTGCTTCGATCAGATAATGAGGGGGAGTATATTAATCATTCCTTCCAATAGTTCACTACAGCTAATGGTCTAGTTCATCAAACTACTTGTGCTCATACTCCCGATTAGAATGGGGTTGCTGAACGTAAAAATCGGATTATTCTTGAGATCATTCGTGCACTTATGTTTGATCCTTGTTTCCCGAAGTCTTTTTGGCCAGAAGCTGTAGCCACCTCTGTGTATCTTCTGAATAGATTACCCACTAAAGTGCGTAACCTTCGGACACCTCTTTCCGAACGTTCCCAGCATGTTGAGTCCCTACTACTCTCCAGCCGCGTGTCTTTGGGTGCTCTGTGTTTTTTCATATTCCCAAACAAGAGCGTACCAAATTAGACCCTTGTTCACTTAAGTGTATCTTTGTTGGGTATGGGATTCATCAGAGGGGGTATCGTTGTTCCCATCCCCCCACGAGGCGTATGTACACCACCATGAATTGTAATTTCCTTGAGTCCGAGTTTTTTTATACCTCCCAACTCAATGGTCAGGAGGAGCAGTGTAACACCCCAAATAGAGGGCGCCACATCCCCCGCACCGAGACCCGACCTGCATATGAAATGGAGAGTCCATACACGAGCCGAATCACGGCGAACGGGAACTCACTCACTCGCTATGCTAGGCGGGAGCTAGAAACTCGAGACCAAATAAACAATTCAATAGGATAAGATGCACGTGCGGAAGCATAACATATAATAAATTATCAATGCAGGTAGCAATTGACGGGTTCAATCTATCCTGAATTAATAAAACATAATATTAGCATTTATACATGTTTCAATATGAACTCATCAATTTGCAATGCTTGGGTGCAAAGACTCTGAGTTAACCACAGGACTGGACAGACACGAAATCCCGCCTAGCACTCCAACCTGCAGCCAACAGGGTAACAAGAAATAGAAGAAGAGAGGGTCAGTCAAGCGACTGGTGAGGCGGAAAGAATATAATAGATATATACATGAAGCAATAGGTAGAGATATGCAATGCAATAACAAGCTGCCTCGATCCGATATAGCCTCAATTTTCAATAACAAAGCCATCATTTACTTTAGTCTCAATTTTCATGAACAAGACAATCATTTACTTTCAAGACCAATGGCTTATACCACCGGATTAAGGGTTTCAATCAATCAGTGGGTACCGAGTTATACCCTTTCTCCAACCTTTACTCCACAGGACAAGAACAAGAACAATGATAAGAACAAGAACAATAACAAGAAACCATCCTTCTTCCTCCGGGTGACGGAAGAGGTAGCTAACCCCTAACCATCCAAGAACACGCGAGTCATAGCCCATTTCGGTACTATACTCCTTCGACATCCAGTGCCGGTCACAGGCGACATGTGGTACCAACTACCTCCGATGATAGAACAGTCCCCCGTAGAGGTCGCGAGATAGATTTACCGTCAGCCCTTGCTTTCCCGGCTCCTCTTCGCAAGTTGCCTCGGGCCCTTACCCCACCGAAACATGCGAATGGGGCCCCAATCGAAACACGTGAAAGGGAATTTTCAAGAACAAGCACTCGGTTATGCAATGTATGCAAGAAACTTTCCATTTTCACAATAAAGTCATGAACACACGCGCAAGAATCTATATATATAACCCATTTGTTACTTGAAATCCGTTTCAATAAAAATCGAGAATATATTAGTCAATCACGTATTTATTAGATAGGTATACATATATGTATAATAATTCACATGCAGGGAAACAATTACAATTCATGTAGGCTATACGGGTATAGGTTGTTGGCTACAGCAAGAAGATAAACCTCACCTCTACCGACAAAGAAAGTAAGGATACGACTATGGATCTTGCTCCTCATCAACGGGAAGATAATCTGTACAACAAGGACAAGTGTACGTGAGACACGACTCGTATGAACCATTTAAGACGCACGGCAAAGTCATGATCAACATGTTATGCCATAACAATTAAGGAATGTCAAATAAGAGAATAATTATCAATAAACCAAGTATATAACTCATATAAGTCACATAAGGAAGCTAAGGAAGTGAAAGGAATGCAATAATAGAGGTTTTGGTGAAGTTTGCCAAAAACAGACAATTTTAGGAAATGCACACGCTGTAGGAAAACTGGAATATCTTGAGTTCTAGAAGTTAGAATTCAGTTTTACTTCTTGGATATGAAACTAGGCACAAAGACCTTTCCGATGATATATGGCTCGTTTTCTATTTCAAAATGAGGAGAAAATGGCATAAGCTTGAAGTTAGGCGAGTGCAGTTTTCCGGGAAAGTGGCGACACCTAAAAGAATTGATTATAACTCACAAATGAGAAAATAGATTGAGATGATTCCAATTGGATGTTGTTCTAGACTTCAAGAGGTTTCCAACAAGTTAAAAATCAAGTAAATCCGAGTTCGGATGAGGGAGTACCCGGCCGGGGAAAGTACAAGCTAAAATCTACCCGACCGGGGAAAACTTGTGCAGAAACTTTTGCACAAGCTCTACCCGCCCGGGGAGTTTTTCTTCATGAATTTACCCGCCCGGGTAGCGGGTTTTCAGCTGAAAACCGAGAAGAAACAGGGGAAAATAAGGAAGGGAAGGAAAAGGGAGCAAAGTGGTCACCCCAGTATCCAATTTTGCAAAGATATATTTAACATCAAGTGTATTCATTCTATCACACACCAAAGCACACTTAGGAACATTAAAGGAGCAAATATACACCAAGAACTCTTGCCTAATATTCATCATCTTCAACCTCAAACCTCATATATTTCATGATATTAAACTTCCATATACTTCAAGAATTCAAGCAAGCTTTCAAGTTCAATGATCATGATCTTGCTTCTAACCACAATGAATCAAGGAATTCATCCAAAAATCAAAACCTTAACTTCATATATGAACTCAAGAGATTCATCATATAACTCATATATACCTTGAAAGAATGGATGAAAAGAAGAAATGAAACTATGGAGATGGTGATGCTTCAAATTCATGCGATTTCCCTTTAAAATTAAGCTTCAAAAGTGATGAAATCTCCTTCTTCTTTCTTGGGGTTTTGGCTCGTGAGAAAGGGAAGCAAATTAATGTGTTTTGAAATGAAAAAAATGATGAAGGAAAGTGATGACATGCCTACTTACATGTGTTGGAAAACACAAATCAGAAAGCAGCGGAAATTTAAAAATTTCTCCAACAAAAGGATCTTGGACTCGCAATCGTGTATCCAAATTCGTAGAGATCAAGAAACTCACTTGGGTAGTAGCTTTCTTGACACGTTTTGAGCCGCCCTCAAACGCGCTTCATGCGGTAATGGCAACCCGTTCCTCGAAAGTCTCTTTCTACTTTAGAATCCATTGTAGGGATAACAATCCACACCAACCTAGATTCAATTCATGTTAGGGAAGTTCTTAACAATATAACATAAAGAAAGAAACATGAAACGAGAAAAGCAAGATTGAAACTCCCTTCGAAAACCAGTTTTGCGAAAGTAGAAAACTGCCAGTCACAAAACCCTCGTGAAAAAATTCATCCTTCAGGATATGGACGAACGGTTTTCGCCATCTTCTTTGGTTCGTTTTTTTCATTCGTTTCATGTCGGGTTCAGAATCCTTTCATCATCCCTTCTGATCGTTTTGCTTGATCCCCACTTTTTGGTAAAGCTCGAATCTTCAAAAACTCCTAACTTGAAGCTCTCTAGAGATAGTCCACCAACTTGGCTATAATCTAACTAGTAAGGATGCTAGTTCTCTAGTTAGTGTTTAGGCTTAACCTAGGGTTTCGTTTATCTTGGAGAAAGGATGGTGTTCAACACATGAACAAAAAGAATTGTCAATTAGCTCTAAGGGGAGCTCGAGCTCCCCTTTTTATAAGAGGGGAGGACCGAAAATTCCTACTCCTTTATGGGCTAGGATTTTGGTCTCTCTCTCTCCTATTACTTGATCATCAAGTAATTTGACTTTGACTTTGAATTCTAATTCAAATCAACTTTCAAGAGAGCTAAAAATATCCAAACTATTTTTGGATAATTTTATACTTTATTTATTTTAAATAAATAACTTATTTTATCTAATTAATTAATTCATAATTAATTAACTAGATGATTTTTCTCCAAAGTAAGACTTTCCTTTTAATTCAAAATTAAACCAAAGTCTATTAAATAATTAATCACATTAATTATTTAACACATAAATAAATATACACATATATTTACACACGTGTGAGACACGTGTCACAATGACACGTGTCACTCACGTGAGCCACACGTGTGGTTCACACGTGTGGAACCCTCTAGGCCCGATTAACTCGTTTAATCATTTTCAAGCCTTAACTCATGTAACCAAGTTGTTGTGTGTGACCCTCTAGGTTCTCAATTCAATTAGCAGTGACCCTAATTAATTAATCAGTCCACAGATTAAATGACCATAGTCTAGCAACAGGTGTTTAACCCCTAGCTGAATTGGAATGTTCGGATTCGACAGAACCTTTAAGTCATTGATTCATGTGAGATACAATCCTCCTACTTACTATCTCTCAACCAAGATCTAGGGTAAGGGAATAATTAGAACCCTAATAATCTGGTCTTAAAGCTAAGTGCATTTCATATCCATTTGATCTCAATCCAAGAAACCCTTTTCTTGATGTCTTGATCTACTGCCTTGGCCAAGGACTCCATATGGCATATGAATGACTTACACAATAAGAGATCACCTTGCATATGCAAGTGTAGGTCCTTTCTTGATTCTCATTCACTTTCATGAGTCACTTGTGCAGCCTCAGCATAAGCCTTAAATCAGTTGTCTAAGGCGACACCCTTTAAAGCTTATACCTAAGACTACAGAGTTAACTCATAAAGTGACAAGGAACCTCAAGTCTAAGGATCAATTAATCACATCAATGACTCGTGAGATATTTCCTAATCTGGAAGTTTCCATTTCCTGAAATAGAAACTTCCTTTCCCATTTAGGAATGTTCTCACACGGGGCACCTCAGTGAACTTACTTATTAAAGTAAGCACCCTCATGTATCACGCACGTATCAACTATACACTTTGTGTTAGGAATAGTGCCCTAGAAAGCCGATTGTATATCCGCTTTGTGCTTTTCCTTATTGTAATCACAGACAATCTTTGAATGAAATACGAATTGAGGCAACACTTCTTTATATGCTCTTGTTTGGTATGCGTTTACTTTAGCTGTGCATGTATGAGAACTCCCCTAATCCTGATGACTTTAGGACTCTACCATTTAGGTGAAATGGTTCATGAAACGAGCCCTATGTCACATAAGTCATGATTAGTAAAATACTCCAAGCCGATGAGTCCTACAGACAGTGGGAGTGTCAACCTGACTCCTCTAAGGCTTGCTTGTGGGATCACGCCCTTAAGAAGGACCACCTTGTTTCATGGAGGTGCAAAGTGTATAGTTGATACGTGCGTGATACATGAGGGTGCTTACTTTAATAAGTAAGTTCACTGAAGTGCCCCGTGTGAGAACATTCCTAAATGGGAAAGGAAGTTTCTATTTTAGGAAATGGAAACTTCCAGATTAGGAAATATCTCACGAGTCATTGATGTGATTAATTGATCCTTAGACTTGAGGTTCCTTGTCACTTTATGAGTTAACTCTGTAGTCTTAGGTATAAGCTTTAAAGGGTGTCGCCTTAGACAACTGATTCAAGGCTTATGCTGGGGCTGCACAAGTGATTCATGAAAGTGAATGAGAATCAAGATAGTTCCTACACTCGCATATGCAAGGTGATATCTTATTGTGTAAGTCATTCATATACCATATGGCGTCCTTGGCCAAGGCAGTAGATCAAGACATCAAGAAAAGGGTTTCTTGGATTGAGATTAAATGGATATGAAATGCACTTAGCTTTAAGACCGGATTATTAGGGTTCTGATTATTCCCTTGCCCTAGATCTTGGTTGAGAGATAGTAAGTAGGAGGATTGTATCTCACATGAATCAATGACTTAAAGGTTCTGTCGAATCCGAACATTCCAATTCAGCTAGGGGTTAAACACCTGTTGCTAGACTATGGTCGTTTAATCTGTGGACTGATTAATTAATTAGTGAATTAATTAATTAGGGTCACTGCTAATTGAATTGAGAACCTAGAGGGTCACACACAACAACTTGGTTACATGAGTTGAGGCTTGAAAATGATTAAACGAGTTAATCGGGCCAAGAGGGTTCCACACGTGTGAAATCACACGTGTGGCTCACGTGAGTGACACGTGTCACTGTGACACGTGTCACACACGTGTGAATATATATATTATATATATATATATGTATTAAATAATTAAATGTGTTAATTATTTAATAGACTTTGGTTTAATTTTGAATTAAAAAGAAAGTCTTATTTTGGAGAAAATAATCTAGTTAATTAATTACGAATTAATTAATTAGACAAAAATAAGTTATTTATTTTTGTAATAAATAAAGTATAAAAATTATCCAAAAATAGTTAAGATATTTTTAGCTCTCTTAAAAGTTGACTTGAATTAGAATTCAAAGTCAAAGTTGGAAAATACTTGATGATCAAGTAATAGGAGAGAGAGGAACCAAATCCTTGCCCAACAAGGAATAGGATCGGCGCCCCTCTCCCTTTCCTATATATAGGGGAGCTCATGCTCCCCTTTAGAGCGAATTGACAATTCTTGGTTCATGTGTTGAACACCTTCCTTTCTCCAAGATAAAATAAAACCCTAGGTTAAGCCTAAACACTAACTAGAGAACTAGCATCCTTACTAGTTAGATTGTGATCAAGTTGGTGGACTTTCTCTAGAGACTTCAAGTTAGAAATTTGAAGATTCGAGCTTTACCAAGGAGAGGGGATCAAGCCGCGAGAAGAGCGTTCTTGGGTGGCTTGAAACGCTTCAAGAAAGAACAAAAGAAAAGTAAGTTTACTATCCTTACGAATTTGGATACACGATTGCGAGTTCAAGATCCTTTTGTTGGGAAAATTTTTTAAATTCCGCTGCTTTTTGATTCGTGTTTTCCAACAAGTTGTATCAGAGCCACCTCGTTAATCGTGTTTCTGATTCGTCTCAATTATTCTGAATTTGGTAGAAATTCTTAGGCTTAGATGCGAATTAGGTATTCATGAGTTCTTTTAGAAAGCCTGAAATACGAAACTGCAATTTTTCCTAAATTTCTAAAACTGTTTTCTCAAATCGTGTTTTTGAAAATTGTTTTAGTTGAAATTTATCTAAATCAAATTTTTTAATTGAAACGGGTTTTGGAGAAACTTTAAAAATACGAAACGAACACGAAATAGGACGAGCCTAGGCGTGCTAGCAAGTCGCACGCCCAGCCCGTCGCCACCGCCCAGCCCTCCCGCAACCACGCGGGAGGCCCTCCTGCCCGCGCCTAGGCGCGACTACTCGCCTGTCCCGCAACCGCACGGGACAGCCACCCGCACCGTCCCGCAACAGAGTGGGACGCCCTGGCCGAAACCGCCCGCCATCGGGCGGGCATTGCTGCGCGCGACAAGCGCGCACACGCGGGCGGCAATTGTCGCACGCTGTGCGCACAGCTGTGGCGCGCGCGCGCCTGATACGGCGCGACGATGCCCTCCTTTGGGCGGGTGGTTTCGGGCCAATCTTCGTGTTTCGTGTTTTCGGTCCTTGAAAATCCCGATTTAATTTTATCTTTTAAAATCAGTTTTGCTAAAATAAAATTATTTTAAAATTTTGATTAAATTGGGATTTTTGAGAAATTAAAGCGATTTGGATTTTGGAAAAATTATGAATTTTATTTTCTGAAAATAATGAAAGAATAAAATTATTAATTTTGGAAAATAATTGGAATTTTATTGGTTTATTGTTTTTCGGGTTTTATTGAAAAGGCTCTTGAACAAGAATTGCATCTAAGTCGAGTTTTAAGTCATTAGGACTTGAAACGAGAATTTTAATTTATTGGTTAAATTTAAATTCTTGCAAAAGCATGTTAGGTGATCATGGGTTTAGATCTATGTATGGTTTTAATTTATGCACATGAATGGTTTAAATTGGGGTTGGAGCCCTATAGTTGCGTTTTTCAATTGAGGTTGGAGCCTCACTTATGTGCGTACTGTTATGTGATTTATTATGTGGCTTTTCATATTACTGTTTTTGAGGCCGGGGTATGCCCCGTGTAATTGTCTAAGGCCAATATGAAGATTGAGCCTTATTACTTTATGTCTTTTTCTTTTTTTATTGTAATTTGAGAGTAGAGATAGGTAGTGAGGTTTTATTTTCATTTTGGAGACAATGCACCCATGGAGTAAGATGGACCACATTCAAGTAACAAGGAGGCCATAAGTGAAGACCCCTCAAAATGTTAGGGAGGGGAATCTCAATTGTTAAATGTAATAGAGATAGGGCTCGTATTTTGTTACCGCTTTCCCTTATGTGATTTAAACTGTTTATGTGGCATGTATGTTAGAACTTGTGATTGTGGAGTGGCTCCCACATATCACGCATAAGATAGGTAGAACCCATGATCATTACATGTTAGTATCATGCTAGGACATGTTATCTGTTTATGTGCTTGTTTGATATGCATTTAAGTGTACTTGCATTAATCAAGACTAATAAAATTGGATAACATATATGTTGGTGAGGTCGAACCGGACAACTCTCCGGTTGATTCGAAAATTCCCATTAAATATTAAGCTAATTTCGAACAAATAGGTGTTTAATTCGAGATGCAAATTTTGAATTAAATTCCTAGCATTCCATCAATAGGTTTTAAGTTTAGTAAGTGAAGCTAGTTATTGTCCGCGAGTCGTGGGATAGCTAGTGGAGCTTATTAGTTCTTAGTTACCTAATTCATCATTTTAAATGATAAATATTTCATGATCGATTTTAGCAAGGGCGATGTCCGCGAGTCGTGGGTCGTTCGAACTAAGTTTCGGTCATGATCTTATGATTGATGGGTCTAGCTTAATGCCTAAGTAAATATGGATGTCGCACGAGTCGTGGGTCCACATTGAAAGATAGGTGATGCAAAAACAATTACTAAGAGTTCTAAAGGTGTTAGAATTGGTAAGTTGTACCTACCTAGGGTTCTTACTTAGAATGTCCGCGAGTCGTGGGTTCGAGGTAAAATGCCTAGGATCTTAGTACCCATTGGGAAACGTGTTCCTCTTAGATCTTTGGGAATTCTAGATCTTTGAAAAACAGTGGGAGCTACATTAGATTAAAGACCTTATCTTTTGTATATCATTATAATTCAGCATGCTCAATAGTTCTTTGTTTTACCATTTAGGTCGTAGATTCTGTGATTCTCTACGTGTTTTGAAATGGCAACCCAAAACCCTCTTGTATCGATCCTCGAGTCAAACAAGTTGACTGGTCCCAACTATTCTGATTGGCTGAGGAATCTAAAAATCATTTTAGATTCTGAGAAGAGAACTTATGTTCTCTTCGAAGGGGAGCCCAGTCCCGAAGGGGAGGCTCCCACTCGGGCCGAGCGGGATGCGATTCAGAAGTGGAAGGATGATAATCTCCAAGCCCGTTGCCTTATGTTGGCTAACATGTCTCCGGACTTGCAAAGACAACTTGAGGCCATGGAATTTGCTTGGGAGATTTACGACCACTTAGAGCAACTTTACCGCCCTCATGAACGTGTTACAAGGTATAACACTTCAAAGGAATTGTTCCACTTGAGAATGAGGGAAGGTTCAAGTGTCCATGAATATGGACTCAAGTTTCTTGCCCTTACTGAGAAACTTGCTTCCATGGACATGCCACTGAAAGATGAGCTTTCAGTGGATTTGTTGCTAGCTTCGCTCCCACCATCATTCAACCCATTTGTCCTTAACTTCAACATGAATCATGCTGGTGCTACTGTAGCTGAGCTGATTAGTCAGCTTGTGACTGCTGAAAGCACGATCAAGAAGGACAATAAGGTTTTGATGGTGAATGCTCCATCTTCCTCTTCTGGGCCTTCTAAAGGTAAGGGCAAGAAAGCCCAAAGGAAGAAGAAGAAACCCCTTAGGCCCACTGTTGGCGTTTCGAAGGGAAAGGCCCAAAAGAAGAAGCGTGATCAGAAAGAGGATGTTTGCTTCCATTGTGGCAAAGCGGGACATTGGAGGAGAAACTGCCCAGAGTACAAGGCTACTCTAAAGAAAGGTATCTTTCTCGTTGAAATAAATCTTTCTATTAATTCTAGTTCTTGGGTACTTGATACCGGTTGTGGAACTCATATCTGTAATGATGTACAAATGCTAAGTGAAGTCCAATAACTCAAAGAAGGAGAATGTGTCTTGAAGATCGACGATGGCTCAAACGTTGAAGCTCGAGCTTTAGGCACAATTAGATTAGATTTAGGTAGTTTTGAGTTAGTCTTAAATAAAGTCCTTTATGTACCGAGCATTATTCGTAATATAATTTCAGTTCCAATATTAGATTGTGAAGGTTATGAAACTTATATTAAGAATGGTAAATACTTTATCAAAAGGAACAACTCTTCCGTTCATATCGGTACTCTAAGTAATGGACTTTACCTAACTCAAAATATCAATATTATGAATATACAACGAGAAACAAAGTGTAAGAGAGATGACAAAGTTTCAGCTCCCTTATGGCACACTAGATTAGGACACATTTCCAAGAACAGAATTAGCAAGATAAACACTTTAGGATCATTATCTGAAAATGATCTTAAGGAGTTAACTTCTTGCGAGTCTTGTCTCAAAGGAAAAATGTCCAAAGTCCCTTTTAAAGGAACTGTGGAACGTGCCACTAAGGTTTTGGATTTGATCCATACTGATGTTTGTGGACCGCTTAGTGTAAGCACTAGAAACAATCATCAGTATTTCATAACCTTTATCGATGACTTTAGTCGATATGGTTATGTATACTTAATGAAGTATAAATCTGAAGCTTTTAAGAAATTCTTAGAATTTCAAAAGGAGGTTGAGAACCAAACTGGTCACAAGATCAAAGCACTTCGATCTGATCGAGGAGGCGAGTATCTTAGTGAAGAATTCCTTAATCATCTCAAAGATAATGGGATTATCTCTCAGTGGACTCCTCCGGGAACTCCTCAGTTTAATGGAGTTTCTGAGAGAAGGAATCGAACCTTACTTGATATGGTTCGTTCCATGATGAGTTTCACTGACTTACCACCTTCTTTCTGGGGTTATGCCCTAGAAAGTGCAGCAAAGATTCTGAATCTAGTTCCCTCTAAGTCAGTCCCCAAAACGCCCTATGAAATGTAGCATGGTAAAATCCCTAGTTATTCTTACTTAAGAATTTGGGGTTGTCCTGCTTACGTGAAGAGGACAGTGGGAGACAAGTTAGAATCTCGTTCTAACTTATGCTACTTTGTAGGTTATCCTAAGGAATCCATAGGATACTACTTCTATGATCAATCTGAGCAAAAGGTGTTTGTTTCCAGAAATGCCACTTTTCTTGAGGAACCGTTCCTTAAAGAAAAGAAAGGCAAGATCATAGAACTAGAAGAAGTAGAAAGCAACCCCACGCCACCCACTGAAGAAACGTCCCCTACTGATCAACCACAACCAATCACGAATTTCGATACACACGAAAATCCTCCTCTAAGGCGTTCTGAACACACTCCTAGACAGCCGGAGAGATGGTATGGATTCTTCCATGAAATCTCTCAAAAGGATAATGATCCTTTAACGTATGAGGAGGCACTTTCAGATTCTGACTCTGAACAGTGGATAGAAGCCATGAAATCCAAAATGGATTCCATGAACTCCAACCAAGTTTGGACCTTGGTAGATTTGCCTGATGGGGTCAAACCCATAGGTTGCAAATGGATCTTTAAGAGAAATCTTGGAGTTGATGGAAGCATTGCAGCCTACAAAGCAAGTCTGGTTGCAAAATGATTCACTCAAAGACCCGGCGTGGACTTTGACGAAACCTTTTCACCAGTTGCAATGCAAAAGTCCATTCGAATCATGCTTGCCATTGTTGCATATTATGACTATGAGATATGGCAAATGGATGTGAAAACTGCCTTTCTCAATGGTGACATTGATAAAGACATTTATATGGTGCAACCCATAGGTTTCACATTCAGTGGGAGTGAGCAAAAGGTTTGCAAACTCCAAAGATCAATCTATGGATTGAAACAGGCTTCTAGGAATTGGAACATTCGATTTGATGAATCAGTCAAAGCGTTTGGCTTCATGCAAATTTCGAATGAATCATGTGTGTATAGAAAGGAATTGGAGACCTCAGTGCAATTCTTAGTACTTTATGTTGATGACATCCTTCTTATTGGGAATTCGAAGGATGACATGAAAGTGACTAAGTTATGGTTATCGAACCAATTCGAGATGAAAGATCTTGGTGATGCGTCCTATATCCTTGGAATTAAAATCTATAGAGATAGATCTAGAAGGTTAATAGGACTATCACAGTCGATGTACATTGACAAAGTATTGAAGAGATTTAATATGGAGTCAGCAAAGGTTAAGAACCTTCCTATGAGTGTAGGAACATGTCTTTCAAAGAAGATGTGTCCTAAGACTAACCTTGAGAAGGAAAGAATGACTCATACACCTTATGCATCAGCAATAGGTAGCATAATGTATGCAATGTTATGTACTCGACCGGATGTGGCTTACGCACTTAGTGTGACGAGTCGTTTCCAATCTGACCCTGGAGATGGTCACTGGGCTGCCGTGAAGAATATTCTTAAGTACTTGAAAAGTACTAAAGATTTATTCTTAGTTTACGGAGGTCAGAAAGATCTTACTATCGAAGGATACTGCGATGCAAGCTTTGCATCAGACTTAGATGATTTTAAGTCAATGTCAGGATACATTTTCTGCCTAAACGGCGGAGCAGTGAGTTGGAAGAGTTCCAACCAAACAACCACTGCAGATTCGACCACTGAGGCCGAATACTTAGCTGCAAATGATGCAGCTAAGGAAGGTGTTTGCATTAGAAACTTCATTCAAGAGTTGAATGTTGTTCCTATCATGAAAGACCCCATTACTGTGTTTGGTGACAACACTGGGGCGGTTGCTCAAGCAAGAGAACCAAGATCTCACCAACGGACCAAGCACATTATGAGGAAGTATCACCTAATTCGTGATATTATCAAAAGAGGAGATGTGCAAATCGAGAGGGTCACATCAGCAGAGAACGTGGCAGATCCACTTACTAAGCCCCTTAGTCGAGAAGCTTTCCAAGGTCATCTTTAGAAGATAGGACTTAGAGTAGCTTTAGAATGGCTTTGACGGGCAAGTGGGAGATTGTTAGGAATAGTGCCCTAGAAAGCCGATTGTATATCCACTTTGTGCTTTTCCTTATTGTAATAACAGACAATCTTTGAATGAAATAACGAATTAAGGCAACACTTCTTTATATGCTCTTGTTTGGTATGCGTTTACTTTAGCTGTGCATGTATGAGAACTCCCCTAATCCTGATGACTTTAGGACTCTACCATTTAGGTGAAATGGTTCATGAAACGAGCCCTATATCACATAAGTCATGATTAGTAAAATACTCCAAGCCGATGAGTCCTACAGACAGTGGGAGTATCAACCTGACTCCTCTAAGGCTTGCCTGTGGGATCACGCCCTTAAGAAGGACCACCTTGTTTCATGGAGGTGCAAAGTGTATAGTTGATACGTGCGTGATACATGAGGGTGCTTACTTTAATAAGTAAGTTCACTGAGGTGCCCCTTGTGAGAACATTCCTAAATGGGAAAGGAAGTTTCTATTTCAGGAAATGGAAACTTCCAGATTAGGAAATATCTCACGAATCATTGATGTGATTAATTGATCCTTAGACTTGAGGTTCCTTGTCACTTTATGAGTTAACTCTGTAGTCTTAGGTATAAGCTTTAAAGGGTGTCGCCTTAGACAACTGATTCTAGGCTTATGCTGGGGCTGCACAAGTGATTCATGAAAGTGAATGAGAATCAAGATAGGACCTACACTCGCATATGCAAGGTGATCTCTTATTGTGTAAGTCATTCATATACCATATGGAGTCCTTGGCCAAGCCAGTAGATCAAGACATCAAGAAAAGGGTTTCTTGGATTGAGATCAAATGGATATGAAATGCACTTAGCTTTAAGACCGGATTATTAGGGTTCTGATTATTCCCTTGCCCTAGATCTTGGTTGAGAGATAGTAAGTAGGAGGATTGTATCTCACATGAATCAATGACTTAAAGGTTCTGTCGAATCCGAACATTCCAATTCAGCTAGGGGTTAAACACCTGTTACTAGACTATGGTCGTTTAATCTGTGGACTGATTAATTAATTAGTGAATTAATTAATTAGGGTCACTGCTAATTGAATTGAGAACCTAGAGGGTCACACATAACAACTTGGTTACATGAGTTGAGGCTTGAAAATGATTAAACGAGTTAATCGGGCCAAGAGGGTTCCACACGTGTGAAATCACACGTGTGGCTCACGTGAGTGACACGTGTCACTGTGACACGTGTCACACACGTGTGAATATATATTATATATATATATATATATATGTATTAAATAATTAAATGTGTTAATTATTTAATAGACTTTGGTTTAATTTTGAATTAAAAAGAAAGTCTTATTTTGGAGAAAATAATCTAGTTAATTAATTACGAATTAATTAATTAGATAAAAATAAGTTATTTATTTTTGTAATAAATAAAGTATAAAAATTATCCAAAAATAGTTTGGATATTTTTAGCTCTCTTAAAAGTTGACTTGAATTAGAATTCAAAGTCAAAGTTGGAAAATACTTGATGATCAAGTAATAGGAGAGAGAGGAACCAAATCCTTGCCCAATAAGGAATAGGATCGGCACCCCTCTCCCTTTCCTATATATAGGGGAGCTCATGCTCCCCTTTAGAGTGAATTGACAATTCTTGGTTCATGTGTTGAACACCTTCCTTTCTCCAAGATAAAATAAAACCCTAGGTTAAGCCTAAACACTAACTAGAGAACTAGCATCCTTACTAGTTAGATTGTGATCAAGTTGGTGGACTTTCTCTAGAGACTTCAAGTTAGAAGTTTGAAGATTCGAGTTTTACCAAGGAGATGGGATCAAGCCGCGAGAAGAGCGTTCTTGGGTGGCTTGAAACGCTTCAAGAAAGAACAAAAGAAAAGTAAGTTTTCTATCCTTACGAATTTGGATACACGATTGCGAGTTCAAGATCCTTTTGTTGGGAAAATTTTTTAAATTCCGCTGCTTTCTGATTCGTGTTTTCCAACACTTTGCACCTCCATGAAACAAGGTGGTCCTTCTTAAGGGCGTGATCCCACAAGCAAGCTTTAGAGGAGTCAGGTTGACACTCCCACTGTCTGTAGGACTCATCGGCTTGGAGTATTTTACTAATCATGACTTATGTGATATAGGGCTCGTTTCATGAACCATTTCACCTAAATGGTAGAGTCCTAAAGTCATCAGGATTAGGGGAGTTCTCATACATGCACAGCTAAAGTAAACGCATACCAAATAAGAGCATATAAAGAAGTGTTGCCTAAATTCGTTATTTCATTCAAAGATTGTATGTGATACCAGGAAAGTCCCAAAACGGATTATGACTAATCGGCTTTCTAGGGCACTATTCCTAACAATCTCCCACTTGCCCGTAAAAGCCATTTAGGTACTCTAAGTCCCATCTTCTCAAGATCCACTTTGAGAGCCTATTGACTCTGGGCGTTTCCAAAGTGGATCTGCTATATTCTCTGCTGATGTGACCCTCTTGTTTACACATCTCTTAGGAAACACCTTTTCCTTATAAAGTGATTCGTAATCACGTGTTCAGTCTCTTGGTGAGGTCTTGGTTCCCTTACTTGAGCAACCATCCATTTTATCATACAATATGATAAAGGAGTTGTTTCATGCTAGGAACTTCATGTAACCAGTTAGATGGAGTTTCTTACCCAAACACTTAACTTAGCGTTATATAATACGACTAAGTTCTCAACCACGACAGTCGAGTTTTGCAATGTCCGTCCTTGGAACCCCCTTCCAACACATTGCATTACCATTCTGGTAGAAGTCGTATCCTTTCAATGATTTCATAATCATCTATGTTTGATGAACGGTTACATCAAATATCCTTCTAACAACAAGATCTTTTGGGCTCTGTAAATTAATACATATCCTCATTTCTTTTCAAGTACTCTGAGGACATCCTTTACAGAAATCTAATGACCTTCTCTGAGGTCATATTAGATTCGGCCCACTACGCTTAGTGTTGCGCCATATCAAGTCTAGTACATAACATTTCATACATTATGCACCTTTTTACTTAAAGGGACTTTGGACATTCTAACTTTCTTAAAGTTATCTTAGGACACATACTCTTCAAAAGAGATGTTCCATTGTCCCTACTAAACTCCTTTTAGTATTATGGTTATGTACTCGTTTTGTGATAATCCTTTTATTCTCTTAGATCTATCTTCTATAGATCTGAATGTCGAGAATTTAGGATAATCACTAAGATCTTTCATGTCAAATTGTTTCTTAAACAAGAATTGGTAACTTTCACGTTATCCTTGACATTCCTAATGAGAAGGATGTCGTCTTCTAAAGAACCAAAAATTGACTCTTACATCACTAACTTTCATATGTACACTTTTAAGACTTATTCGACTTCCATCTGTGCCAAACGATTTGACTATTCTATGGAATCGAATTGTCTAACTCCTAGAAGCCTTTATCAATCCACAGATTGACTTTAGGGATTTGCATACCTTATGCATACTCCCACTGAATATGAGATTTATAGAAATACCTTATTTCAGTCTCTTTCAATCTCATATTGAATAAGATAGTTCTCATATTCATTTATCATATCTCATAGTCAGAATATGAGGATGTGATAAACACAATCCAAATGGACTTTTGCATTTCAACCGTCAAGAAGGTTGTAATGCTTTCATTCACTCGAAGCTGCACGAACTTGATCCTATCAGGTGGATCAACCAAGGTCAAAACTTGGTTTGAGTATATGGAATGCATATTGGATTTCAAGGCTTGCTTACACTACTCAGATTCCAAATCTGACAATGTCTCCTCTTCAAGTAATTCCTTGGCTATCTAGGAACGCGTTCTAAATGCGTCTTAAGAGAAGGGTTTCACACGTGTACATGCTCTAAAATTTGGCTAAGTTTTATCAGATGGGCTCGTTTTTTCTATATGTGGCGTGGATATTTATTCTCAAATTTCTTTGAGGTCTGCTTGCTTGTCTTTCTTCTTCTATAGGAATTATTCCTTAAGAAAGATACATTCCTTGAGACAAACAACCTTGGTCTAAGGGAATCGCAGAAATGATATCCAATATCGTTTGTATAAACTTGAACTCATTTCAAGCCTATCTCCCACTATCCTCTTTACTTAAGAGGATTCCACTAAATTCTTGGACAAGAATAATTAGGGAATTTAGTGTGCCACATTGCATAGTGCATCTAAAGGACTGATTTTGGAAGGTGCAAAATTCAAAATCTCTAACTGCATATTCTGGGAGTTTTATTCCTAGAATGATTATAAGTCAGTAAAGCTTGCTATGGAATGGACCATGTTGGATTAGGTTTCATTCCCTCATTCGGAAACACTAAGGTGTTCTCGAATTAGTTTACTGAGAGATAATCCTATTATCTCTAAGATGACTAAGGAATTAGTTACTAAGATATTGGTTATCTCGATCATATCGATTTACCTATAACTTATGACTACTTCGGTTCCTAAGCTCCTTTTGAAATTCCAAGAATTTCATATAAGTTTCGAATTTGTACTTTAACAAGTACATTCATTCATAATGATTAAACTGACGATTGTATCTAGTGCTTACATTAAGCATCTTACACTCATCAGCATGGATCGAAATCCACTATAATTTTGGAACGTTCCATGTTTCACCTAAACAATGTTCCGGGAACGTTTTCCCTTTGAGATAGGATTCAGAGGAAGTCAACTCTATAGGTTCATTTTTCGAAAAATGATCCTAAGATGTCTAACTTGCTAATCCTTTTTCAACGTTCCAAAGTAATTCGAAGCTTTGTCATCTCACTTACTTTTGTTATTTCGTTGTATGTTCAGAACATTAGTGCCTTGAGTCTTTGCACAACGGATTATGCAGAATTGACTAAAGACTAGTGAATTCTATTCCTAGTAGAATTACTAAACGAGGTAACATTTCAGAGTACTCATACTCTATGCAGTTCCCTTTCAAAGTCCTTATTTGCTACCATAGAAGCAAGCGTCCTATTTGATCTCCAGTGTCTTTTGGTTGCACCCCTTACATGCCCCTCCATTGGGCTCTTAAGGGTTTCTTCTTCTTTAGGCGTTCAAGCCTTTAACTTAGGGAGTTTAGAAGAAGAATTAACCATCTCAACCTTTTATTCCTTCTTAAGGATGCTCTCAACCATTATCAACTAAATGATTAACTATGCTACATTAGTATCATTCTAGTTGAGCATAAAGGGTTTGAATGATGGTGGAAGCAATGTAAGCAATCAGTGCATTGAGAACTCTTTTCTCAGTTAATGATCGAGACCACAAGATCTTCAAATAAGATCTTTAGACCTTGTTCATGTGCACTTGTTTCCTCATTTGGAATATTGAATAATTCCATAATGTTATACCTTGTAACATTTTTATGAGGTGGTTCAATTGCTCTTAAGTGGTTTGGAAAAATCCATTCACCTCAGATTGCTTCTCTTTTGGCCCGGGTCGAATTTTCACAATTGAAAACTTCGCCCTTTAGAGAACGCCTTTCTCTATTCGGAATCTAAAACGAATTTTAGGATCTAAAGCCAATTTAGAGTTAGTTAGGACTTAGTCAACTCTTTTGACTTAAGGATGGATACGAATGGGTTTGCATTTCATATTGTAGAGAATCACAGAACTACAACCTAAATGCTAAGCAGACAACTAGGTGAGCATGCTGAATTATAACGATATACAAAAGATAAGGTCTTTAATCTAATGTAGCTCCCACTATTTTTCAAAGATCTATAATTCCCAAAGATCTTAGAGGAACACGTTTCCCAATGGGTACTAGGATCCCAAGCATTTTACCTCGAACCCACAACTCGCGGACATTCTAAGTAAAACCCTAGGTAGGTACAACTTACCAATTCTAACACCTTTAGAACTCTTAGTAATTGTTTTTGCATCACCTATCTTTCAATATGGACCCACGACTCGTGCGACATCCATATTTACTTAGGCGTTAAGCTAGACCCATCAATCATAAGATCATGATCAAAACTTAGTTCGAACGACCCACGACTCGCGGACATCGCCCTTGCCAAAATTAACCACGAAATATTGATCATTTAAAATGATCAATTAGGTAACTAGGAACTAATAAGCTCCACTAGCTATCCCACGACTCGCGGACAATAACTAGCTTTACTTACTAAATTTAAAACCTATTGATGGAATGCTAGGAATTTAATTCAAAATTTGCATCTCGAATTAAATACCTATTATTCGAAATGAGCTTAATATTTAATGGGAATTTTCGAATCAACCGAAGAGTTGTTCGGTTCGACCTCACCAACATATATGTTATCCAATTTTATTAGTCTTGATTAATGCAAGTACAACTTAAATGCATTTCAAACAAGCACATAAACAGATAACATGTCCTAGCATGATACTAACATGAGATGATCATGGGTTCTACCTATCTTATGCTTGATATGTGGGAGCCACTCTACAATCACAAGTTCTAACATACATGCCACATAAACAGTTTAAATCACATAAGGGAAAGCGGTAACAAAATACGAGCCCTATCTCTATTACATTTAACAATTGAGATTCCCCTCCCTAACATTTTGAGGGGTCTTCACTTATGGCCTCCTTGTTACTTGAATGTGGTCCATCTTACTCCATGGGTGCATTGTCTCCAAAATGAAAACAAAACCTCACCACCTATCTCTACTCTCAAATTACAATAAAAAGAGAAAGACATAAAGTAATAAGGCTCAATCTTCATATTGGCCTTAGACAACTACACGGGGCATACCCCGGCCTCAAAACAGTAATATGGAAAGCCACATAATAAATCACATAACAGTACGCACATAAGTGAGGCTCCAACCTCAATTGAAAAACGCAACTATAGGGCTCCAACCCCAATTTAAACCATCCACGTGCACAAATTAAAACCATACATAAGTCTAAACCCACGATCACCTAACATGCTTAAAATGCAAGAATTTAAATTTACCAATAAATTTAAAATTACTTTAACTTTAAGTTCGACTAACTCAAAGTAATCTGAAAAACAGTTCCTTGTTCAAGAATAATTTCAAAATCAAAAGCTAGAATCTGATAAAATTCAAGTTAATTCAAAAATTAACAATTTTATTAAAATCATTATTTCAAAAATAATAATTATACTTTTCCCGAAAAATTAAAATTGACTTTGATTCCCGAAATTCCCAAATTATAATTTTATTTCAAAATTAAAATTTTTTTCAGTAAAAAGGATTTTTAAAATAATTTTAAAATAAAATTTGGGCCAAAAACACGAAAAGTCGCATCGCGTCACATCCGCCCGCGAGCGTGCGGGAGATCGCACAGACTGGGCGAACGCTTGCGGGCGATCCCGCACAGGGGTGTGCGAGCGTGTGCGGGCAGTCCCGCACAGGGGCGTGCGGGCGATCCCGCACAGCACCGCGCAGACGCGTGCGGGCAGTCCCGCACAGGGTGTGCGGGCGATCCCGCACAGGGCTGGGCGGACGCGTGCGGGCAGTCCCGCACAGGAGTGTGCGGGCGATCCCGCACAGGCTGTTCCGGACGAGTGCGGGCAGTCCCGCACAGGGGTGTGCGGGCGATCCCGCACAGGCTGTTCCGGACGCGTGCGGGCAGTCCCGCACAGGGGTGTGCAGGCAATCCCGCACAGGGCTGGGCGGACGCGTGCGGGCAGTCCCGCACATGGGTGTGCGGGCGATCCCGCACAGGCTGTTCCGGCCTCGTCCGGACCCGTCCGCGTGCGGCGACGACGAGCTACAAACTCGCTTGGTCCTCGTCGTCCCGCACCGTTTTCCGTACAAAATTTTTAGAAAAATTTTCGTCTCGATTCGGGAATCAAAATCGCGATTTTAATAAATCTAAAATAAAACCCCTTTTTTTCAGAAAACGATTTTCTCAATTTATCAGGAAACCTCTCAGATTCAAAAGCTCAGATTACGATACAAATTCAAGAATACCTAACTGTAACTCAGATTCAAGAATTTCTCAAAATTCAGTTTAATTGAGACGAATCAGAAACACGATTAACGAGGTGGCTCTGATACCACTTGTTGGAAAACACAAATCAGAAAGCAGCGGAAATTTAAAAAATTTTCCAACAAAAGGATCTTGGACTCGCAATCGTGTATCCAAATTAGTAGAGATCAAGAAACTCACTTGGGTAGTAGCTTTCTTGACACGTTTTGAGCCGCCCTCAAACGCGCTTCATGCGGTAATGGCAACCCGTTCCTCGAAAGTCTCTTTTTGCTTTAGAATCCATTGTAGGGATAACAATCCACACCAACCTAGATTCAATTCATGTTAGGGAAGTTCTTAACAATATAACATAAAGAAAGAAACATGAAACGAGAAAAGCAGGATTGAAACTCCCTTCGAAAACCAGTTTTGCGAAAGTAGAAAACTGCCAGTCACAAAACCCTCGTGAAAAAATTCATCCTTCAGGATATGGACGAACGGTTTTCGCCATCTTCTTTGGTTCGTTTTTTTCATTCGTTTCATGTCGGGTTCAGAATCGTTTCATCATCCCTTCTGATCGTTTTGCTTGATCCCCACTTTTTGGTAAAGCTCGAATCTTCAAAAACTCCTAACTTGAAGCTCTCTAGAGATAGTCCACCAACTTGGCTACAATCTAACTAGTAAAGATGCTAGTTCTCTAGTTAGTGTTTAGGCTTAACCTAGGGTTTCGTTTATCTTCGAGAAAGGATGGTGTTCAACAAATGAACAAAAAAAATTGTCAATTAGCTCTAAGGGGAGCTCGAGCTCCCCTTTTTATAAGAGGGGAGGACCGAAAATTCCTACTCCTTTATGGGTTAGGATTTTGGTCTCTCTCTCTCCTATTACTTGATCATCAAGTAATTTGACTTTGACTTTGAATTCTAATTCAAATCAACTTTCAAGAGAGCTAAAAATATCCAAACTATTTTTGGATAATTTTATACTTTATTTATTTTAAATAAATAACTTATTTTATCTAATTAATTAATTAACTAGATGATTTTTCTCCAAAATAAGACTTTCCTTTTAATTCAAAATTAAACCAAAGTCTATTAAATAATTAATCACATTAATTATTTAACACATAAATAAATATACACATATATTTAGACACGTGTGAGACACGTGTCACAATGACACGTGTCACTCACGTGAACCACACGTGTGGTTCACACGTATGGAACCCTCTAGGCCCGATTAACTCGTTTAATCATTTTCAAGCCTTAACTCATGTAACCAAGTTGTTGTGTGTGACCCTCTAGGTTCTCAATTCAATTAGCAGTGACCCTAATTAATTAATTCACTAATTAATTAATCAGTCCACAGATTAAACGACCATAGTCTAGCAACAGGTGTTTAACCCCTAGCTGAATTGGAATGTTCGGATTCGACAGAACCTTTAAGTCATTGATTCATGTGAGATACAATCCTCCTACTTACTATCTCTCAACCAAGATCTAGGGTAAGGGAATAATTAGAACCCTAATAATCTGGTCTTAAAGCTAAGTGCATTTCATATCCATTTGATCTCAATCCAAGAAACCCTTTTCTTGATGTCTTGATCTACTGCCTTGGCCAAGGACTCCATATGGCATATGAATGACTTACACAATAAGAGATCACCTTGCATATGCAAGTGTAGGTCCTTTCTTGATTCTCATTCACTTTCATGAGTCACTTGTGCAGCCCCAGCATAAGCCTTGAATCAGTTGTCTAAGGCGACACCCTTTAAAGCTTATACCTAAGATTACAGAGTTAACTCATAAAGTGACAAGGAACCTCAAGTCTAAGGATCAATTAATCACATCAATGACTCGTGAGATATTTCCTAATCTGGAAGTTTCCATTTCCTGATATAGAAACTTCCTTTCCCATTTAGGAATGTTCTCACACGGGGCACCTCAGTGAACTTACTTATTAAAGTAAGCACCCTCATGTATCACGCACGTATCAACTATACACTTTGCACCTCCATGAAACAAGGTGGTCCTTCTTAAGGGCGTGGTCCCACAAGCAAGCCTTAGAGGAGTCAGGTTGACACTCCCACTGTCTGTAGGACTCATCGGCTTGGAGTATTTTACTAATCATGACTTCTGTGATATAGGGCTCGTTTCATGAACCATTTCACCTAAATGGTAGAGTCCTAAAGTCATCAGGATTAGGGGAGTTCTCATACATGCACAGCTAAAGTAAACGCATACCAAACAAGAGCATATAAAGAAGTGTTGCCTAAATTCGTTATTTCATTCAAAGATTGTATGTGATACCAGGCAAGTCCCAAAACGGATTTTGACTAATCGGCTTTCTAGGGCACTATTCCTAACAACATGATTCTTCCAAAATATAGATGACTCACCCAATTTTTGCACTTAAGTCCCCAAGATTTTTAAGTTATGCAATTAAGGATGAGCTAGGAAGAAATGATCAATTAAGTCCAATAATGGTTCATGCAATTTGGTCCATATATTTAAGAAAATGATCAATTAAGGACATATAGGCAATTAAGTCACGTTCAGCAATTAATTCACGTATCAATTAGAAATAATTCATGTAATAATTCTCAAGTTGGCATAAATTTCACATAAACATATAAGAATATAATTCATATAATGTCACGTAACGTATAAAGAAAAATCGGGCCATTATAAGCAGTATATAGATCTATTGAGTTGGGTATCTCATTCCACTTTAGCAGATCCGGACCCAAAAGAGCCAGTAGGCGGAACCACCGAATCAACAGCTCCCATGGTCCAGTTTTCCACCACGGCACCGACCCCAGGATCTGACCCACTGGATATCCCTGAGGTAACCATTGAGAATTCCTTTGTTGATCATGATAATATTGTCAATGCTACTGATGATCTGCAGATTGAGGAAGTACAGGAATAGGATTTCCAGGGATAGGGGGAGTCTGTAGGGACTGATCGGTATGTTCTTCCATCTCGAAGAACTCGGGGTGTGCCTCCAAAACGATATTAGCCTGAATATGAACCTAGAAGATCTCGGTATCCAGTCGCAGAATTGGCTCAAGGGAAGCTGACAGTAGCTGCTAGAGCTTATTCAGCTGCTGTCTATGCTGATGTACTGCCTAGAACAGTTGAGGAAGCCCACAAAAAAGATGAGTGGAGGAGAGCCATGGAAACAGAAATGATGGCCCTAGAAAAAAACTTTACTTAGAAGAAATGCGTGTTACCCTCCGGAAAGAGGCAGGTGGGTGTTTACCATCAAACACCGGTCAGATGGGTCCATTGAACAGTACAAGGCTAAACTAGTGGCGAAAGGGTATACACAGACGTACGGGGTGGATTACTTAGAGACTTTATCTCCTGTTGCCAAGATTGTTACTATCAGAGTTCTTTTCTCTATAGCCGCCAACCAAGAGTGGTCATTGCATCAGTTTGACATAAAGAATGCTTTTCTTCATGGGAAGTTGGAGGAGGAAGTATATATGGAGCCTCCACCAGGTTTTTCTAAACAGTTTCGCACATGGGAAGTCTGCAGGTTGAAGAGAGCTCTCTATGGGCTCAAACAGTCCCCTAGAGCATGGTTCGGCAGGTTTACTGCCGCCATGAGAGATTATGGGTTTAGACAGAGTAATTCAGACCACACTCTATTTTTTAAAAGGAAAGGGAAGCTGGTGACGCGTCTTATCATCTACGTGGATGACATGATCATCACTGGTGATGATCTCGAGGAGATCAAGTAGTTAAGAGAGAATCTTTTCCAAGAATTTGAAATGAAGAACTTAGGTGAGTTAAAATATTTTGAGGTCGAAGCAAGGGATCTTTATCTCCCAATGGAAGTATGTATTGGATTTGTTGGCAGAGACAGGGTTGCTTGATAGCAAACCAGCAGGGACTTCTATGGTAGTGAATCATGGTCTAAAACTCTCAGTCGAGGCGAAAATGGCTGATCGGAGTAGATGTCAGCATCTTGTTGGGAAACTAATCTATTTTTTTCACATACTCGGCCTGATATAGCATATGCAGTAGGTGTGTTGAGTCAGTTCATGCACCGACCACAGCGTGAACATATGGAAGCTGCACTCAGAGTTGTCCGATACCTCAAAGGGTACCCTGGAAGAGGAGTCTTGTTTCAGAAGCATGGAAATCTGGATATAGAGGCATATACAGATGCAGATTAGGCTGGAAATCAAGACGATCGACGTTCCACTTCGGGGTATTTCACCATAGTTGGAGGAAACCTCGTCACCTGGAAGAGCAAGAAACATAAGGTAGTTGCTCTTTCTAGTGCAGAAGCAGAGTTTAGGGGGATCGCACGAGGACTGGCTGAAGTCCTTTGGCTGCAAAAATTGCTTGAGGAGATTGGGTTTCTGGTGAAAGAGAAATGCAGGCTGTGGTGTGATTGTTGGAAAACACGAATCAGAAAACAGCGGAATTTAAAAAATTTTCCCAACAAAAGGACCTTGAACTCGCAATCGTGTAACCAAATTCGTAAAGATAGAAAACTTACTTTTCTTTTATTCTTTCTTGAAGCGTTTCAAGCCACCCAAGAACGCTCTTCTTGCGGCTTGATCCCCTCTCCTTGGTAAAGCTCGAATCTTCAAACTTCTAACTTGAAGTCTCTAGAGAAAGTCCACCAACTTGATCACAATCTAACTAGTAAGGATGCTAGTTCTCTAGTTAGTGTTTAGGCTTAACCTAGGGTTTAATTTAATCTTGGAGAAAGGAAGGTGTTCAACACATGAACCAAGAATTGTCAATTAGCTCCATAAGGAGCTCGAGCTCCCCTATTTATAGAGAGAGGGTGCCGATCCAAATCCTAGTTGGGAAAGGATTTGGTTCCTCTCTCTCCTATTACTTGATCATCAAGTATTTTCCAACTTTGACTTTGAATTCTAATTCTAGTCAACTTTTAAGAGAGCTAAAAATATCCAAACTATTTTTGGATAATTTTATCCTTTATTTATTATAAAATAAATAACTTATTTTTATCTAATTAATTAATTCATAATTAATTAACTAGATTATTTTCTCCAAAATTAGACTTTCTTTTTAATTCAAAATTAAACCAAAGTCTATTAAATAATTAACTAATTAATTATTTAATATATATATATAATATATATATATATACACGTGTGTGACACGTGTCACAGTGACACGTGTCACTCACTTGAGCCACACGTGTGATTTCACACGTGTGGAACCCTTTAGGCTCGATTAACTCGTTTAATCATTTTCAAGCCTCAACTCATGTAACCAAGTTGTTGTGTGTGACCCTCTAGGTTCTCAATTCAATTAGCAGTGACCCTAATTAATTAATTCACTAATTAATTAATCAGTCCACAGATTAAACGACCATAGTCTAGCAACAGGTGTTTAACCCCTAGCTGAATTGGAATGTTCGGATTCGACAGAACCTTTAAGTCATTGATTCATGTGAGATACAATCCTCCTACTCACTATCTCTCAACCAAGATCTAGGGTAAGGGAATAATCAGAACCCTAATAATCCGGTCTTAAAGTTAAGTGCATTTCATATCCATTTGATCTCAATCCAAGAAACCCTTTTCTTGATGTCTTGATCTACTGCCTTGGCCAAGGACTCCATATGGTATATGAATGACTTACACAATAAGAGATCACCTTGCAAATGCAAGTGTAGGTCCTTTCTTGATTCTCATTCACTTTCACGAGTCACTTGTGCAGCCCCAGCATAAGCCTTGAATCAGTTGTCTAAGGCGACACCCTTTAAAGCTTATACCTAAGACTACAGAGTTAACTCATAAAGTGACAAGGAACATCAAGTCTAAGGATCAATTAATCACATCAATGACTCGTGAGATATTTCCTAATCTGGAAGTTTCCATTTCCTGAAATAGAAACTTCCTTTCCCATTTAGGAATGTTCTCACACGGGGCGCCTCAGTGAACTCACTTTATTAAAGTAAGCACCCTCATGTATCACGCACGTATCAACTATACACTTTCCACCTCCATGAAACAAGGTGGTCCTTCTTAAGGGCGTGATCCCACAAGCAAGCCTTAGAGGAGTCAGGTTGAAACTCCCACTGTCTGTAGGACTCATCGGCTTGGAGTATTTTACTAATCATGACTTATGTGATATAGGGCTCGTTTCATGAACCATTTCACCTAAATGGCAGAGTCCTAAAGTCATCAGGATTAGGGGAGTTCTCATACATGCACAGATAAAGTAAACGCATACCAAACAAGAGCATATAAAGAAGTGTTGCCTCAATTCGTTATTTCATTTAAAGATTGTCTGTGATTACAATAAGGAAAAGCACAAAGCGGATATACAATCGGCTTTCTAGGGCACTATTCCTAACAATCTCCCACTTGCCCGTCAAAGCCATTCTAAAGCTATTCTAAGTCCCATCTTCTGAAGATGACCTTGGAAAGCTTCTCGACTAAGGGGTTTAGTAAGTGGATCTGCCACGTTCTCTGCTGATGTGACCCTCTCATTTACACATCTCTTAGGAAACACCTTTTCCTTATAATGTGATTCGTAATCACGTGTTCAGTCTCTTGGTGAGGTCTTGGTTCTCTTACTTGAGCAACCATCCTTTTTATCATACAATATGATCAAGGAGTTGTTTTCATGCTAGGAACTTCATCTAACAAGTTAGATGGAGTTTCTTACCCAAACACTTAACTTAGTATTATATAATACGACTAAGTTCTCAACTACGATAGTTGAGTTTTGCAATGTCCGTCCTTGGAACCCCTTTCCAACACATTGCATTACCATTCTGGTAGAAGTTGTATCCTTTCAATGATTTCATAATCATCTATGTTTGATGAACGGTTACATCAAATATCCTTCTAACAATAAGATCTTTTGGGCTCTGTAAACTAATACATATCCTCATTTCTTCTCAAGTACTCTGAGGACATCCTTTACAGAGATCTAATGACCTTCTCTGAGGTCATATTAGATTCGGCCTACTACGCTTAGTGTTGCGCCATATCTAATTTAGTACATAACTTTTCATACATTATGCACCCTTTCACTTAAAGGGATTTTGGACATTCTAACTTTCTCAAAGTTATCTTAGGACACATACTCTTCAAAAGAGATGTTCCATTGTCCATACTAAACTCCTTTTAGTACCGTGGTTATGTACTCATTTTGTGATAATCCTTTTATTCTCTTAGATCTATCTTCTATAGATCTGAATGTCGAGAATATAGGAGAATCACTAAGATCTTTCATGTCAAATTGTTTCTTAAACAAGAATTGGTAACTTTCACGTCGTCCTTGACATTCCTAATGAGAAGGATGTCGTTTTCTAAAGAACCAAAAATTGACTCTTACATCACTAACTTTCTTATGTACACTTTGAGACTTATTCGACTTCCATCTGTGTCAAACGATTTGACTATCCTATGGAATCGAATTGTCTAATCCTAGAAGCCTTTATCAATCCACAGATTGACTTTAGGGATTTGCATACCCTATGCATACTCCCACTGAATATGAGATTTATAGAAATACCTTATTTCAGTCTCTTTCAATCTCATATTGAACAAGATAGTTCTCATATTCATTTATCATATCTCATAGTCAGAATATGAGGATATGGTAAACACAACCCAAATGGACTTTTTTCATTTCAACCGTCAAGAAGGTTGTAATGCTTTCCATTTACTCGAAGCTCTAGGAGCTTGATCCTATCAGGTGGATCAACCAAGGTCAAAACTCGGTTTAAGTATATGGAATCCATATCGGATTTCAAGGCTTGCTTACACTACTCAGATTCCAAATCTGACAGTGTCTCCTCTTCAAGTAATTCCTTGGCTATCTAGGAACGCGTTCTAAACGCATCTTAAGAGAAGGGTTTCACACGTGTACATACTCTAAAATTTGGCTAAGTTTTATCAGATGGGCTCGTTTCTTCTATATGTGGCATGGATATTTTTCCTCAAATTTCTTTGAGGTCTGCTTGCTTGCCTTTCTTCTTCTATAGGAACAATTCCTTAAGAAAGGTACGTTCCTTTGGGACAAACAACCTTTGTGCAAGGGAATCGCAAAACTGATATCCAATATCATTGTATAAACTTGAACTCATTTCAAGCTTATCTCCCACTATCCTCTTCAAGTAAGAGGATTCCATTGAATTCTTGGATAAGAATAATTAGGGAATTTAGTATGCCACTTTGCATAGTGCAACTGAAGGACTGATTTTGGAAGGTACTAAATTCAAAATCTCTAACTGCATATTCTAGGAGTTTATTCCTAGAATGATTATAAGTCAGTAAAGCTTGCTATGGAATGGACCATATCCTATAAGGTTTGATTCCCTCATTCGGAAACACTAAGGTGTTCTCGAATTAGTTTACTGAGAGATAATCCTATTATCTCTAAGATGACTAAGGAATTAGTTACTAAGATATTGGCTATCTCGATCATATCGATTTACCTATAACTTATGACTACTTCGGTTCCTAACCTCCTTTCGAAATTCTAAGAATTTCATATAAGTTTCGAATTTGTACTTTAACAAGTACATTCATTCATAATGATTAAACTGACGATTGTATCTAGTGCTTACATTAAGCATCTTACACTCATCAGCACGGATCGAAATCCACTATAATTTTGGAACGTTCCACGTTTCTTATAAACGGGATTCAGGAACGCTTCCCTCATGACAGGATTCACAGGAAGTCAACACTATAGTTTCATTTTCATAGAATGATCCTAAGGTGTCTGACTTGCTAATCCTTTTATATCTCAACGTTCCAAAGTAATTCGAAGCTTTGTCATCTTACTTTTGTTATCTCGTTGTATGTTCAGAACATTAGTGCCTTGAGTCTTTGCACTATGGATTATGCAGAATTGACTCAAGACTAGTGAATTCTATTCCTAGTAGAATTACTAAACGAGGTAACATTTCAAAGTACTCATACTCTTTGCAGTTCCCTTTCAAAGTCCTTATTTGCTACCATAGAAGCAAACGTCCTATTTGATCTCTAGTGTCTTTTGGGCGTACCCCTTACATGCCCCTCCATTGGGCTCTTAAGGTTTTCTTCTTCTTTAGGCCTTCAAGCCTTTAACTCAGGGAGTTTTAGAAGAAGAATTAACCATCTCAACCTTTTATTCCTTCTTAAGGATGCTCTCAACCATTATCAACTTAAATGATTAACTATGCTACATTAGCATCATTCTAGTTGAGCATAAAGGGTTTGATTGATAGTCGAAGCAATGTAAGCAATCAGTGCATTGAGAACTCTTTTCTCAGTTGATGACCGAGACCATAAGATCTTCAAATAAGATCTTTAGACCTTGTTCGTGTGCACTTGTTTCCTCATTTGGAATATTGAATAATTCCATAATGTTATACCTTGTAACGTTTTTATGAGGTGGTTCAATTGCTTTTAAGTGGTTTGGAGAAATCCGCTCACCTCAGATCGCTTCTCTTTTGGCCCGGGTCGAATTTTCACAATTGAAAACTTCGCCCTTTAGAGAACGCCTTTCTCTAGTCGGATTCTAAAATGAATTTTAGGACCCGAAGCCATCTAGAGTTAGTCAGGACTTAGTCAACTTATTTGACTTAAGGATGGATACGAATGGGTTTGCATTTCATATTGTAGAGAATCACAGAAGTACAACATAAATGCTAAGCAGAGAAAATGTGGGCATGCTGAATTATAACGATATACAAAAGATAAGGTCTTTAATCTAATGTAGCTCCCACTGTTTTTCAAAGATCTATAATTCCCAAAGATCTAAGAGGAACACGTTTCCCAGCGGGTACTAAGATCCTAAGCATTTTACCTCGAACCCACGACTCGCGGACATTCTAAGTAAAATCCTAGGTAGGTACAACTTACCAATTCTAACACCTTTAGAACTCTTAGTAATTGTTTTTGCATCACCCATCTTTCAATATGGACCCACGACTCGTGCGACATCCATATTTACTTAGGCGTTAAGCTAGACCCATCAATCATAAGATCATGATCAAAACTTAGTTCGAACGACCCACGACTCGCGGACATCGCCCTTGCCAAAATTAACCACGAAATATTGATCATTTAAAATGATCAATTAGGTAACTAAGAACTAATAAGCTCCACTAGCTATCCCATGACTCGTGGACAATAACTAGCTTTACTTACTAAACTTAAAACCTATTGATGGAATGCTAGGAATTTAATTCAAAATTTGCATCTCGAATTAAATACCTATTATTCGAAATGAGCTTAATATTTAATGGGAATTTTCGAATCAACCGAAGAGTTGTTCGGTTCGACCTCACCAACATATATGTTATCCAATTTTATTAGTCTTGATTAATGCAAGTACACTTAAATGCATTTCAAACAAGCACATAAACAGATAACATGTCCTAGCATGATACTAACATGTAATGATCATGGGTTCTACCTATCTTATGCGTGATATGTGGGAGCCACTCCACAATCACAAGTTCTAACATACATGCCACATAAACAGTTTAAATCACATAAGGGAAAGCGGTAACAAAATACGAGCCCTATCTCTATTACATTTAACAATTGAGATTCCCCTCCCTAACATTTTGAGGGGTCTTCACTTATGGCCTCCTTGTTACTTGAATGTGGTCCATCTTACTCCATGGGTGCATTGTCTCCAAAATGAAAATAAAAACCTCACCATCTATCTCTACTCTCAAATAAAAAGAAAAAGACATAAAGTAATAAGGCTCAATCTTCATATTGGCCTTAGACAATTACACGGGGCATACCCCGGCCTCAAAAACAGTAATATGGAAAGCCACATAATAAGTCACATAACAGTACGCACATAAGTGAGGCTCCAACCTCAATTGAAAAACGCAACTATAGGGCTCCAACCCCAATTTAAACCATCCATGTGCACAAATTAAAACCATACATAGATCTAAACCCATGATCACCTAACATGCTTGGAATGCAAGAATTTAAATTTAACCAGTAAATTAAAATTCTCGCTTTAAGCTCTAATAGCTTAAAACACGACTTATATGCAATTCTTGTTCAAGAGCCTTTTCAATAAAACCCGAAAAACTATAAACTAATAAAATTCCAATTAATTTCTGAAAATTAATAATTTTATTCTTTCAATATTTTCATAAAATAAAGATCGTAATTTTCCCAAAATTTAAATCGATTTTAATTTCTCAAAATCCCAATTTAATCAAAATTTTAAAATTAATTTTATTTTGATAAAACTGATTTGAAAAGATAAAATTAAAATAAAATTAAATCGGGATTTTTAAGGACCGAAACCACGAAACACGAAAACACGAAAACATGCCCGAAACCACCGGTTCATGAGGGCACCGCCGCGCGGCAGCATGCGCACGCGCAGTTGCCGCCCGAGTGCGCGCTGTAGTGCCCCGCGTGTGCGGGCAGTCTCGGCCAGGCTCCCGCGCGGTTGCGGGAGGTGCTAGGCTGGACGTCCCGCGCGGTTGCGGGACGTGTGGGCGGTGACTCCCGCACGGTTGCGGGAGCCTCGTGCGGGCAGTCCCGCACGGTCGCGGGACTGGTGAGCGGCGACGATTGGCTAGGCCTCGCGTGCTACGCCTTAGCACGCGCGAGCCTGGCCTTTTTCGTTCGTAACGCGATTTCGTGTTTCGTATCTCAAGTTTCTCAGAACCAATTCAATCCAAAAATTAAAATTACGATTTAAACGAATTTCAACTAAAACAGCTTTTCAAAAACAGATTTAAGAAACAGTTTTCAGAAATTCAAGAAAAATTACAGTTTCGTATTTCAGGCTTTCTAAAAGAACTCATGAATACCTAATTCGCATCTAAGCCTAAGAATTTCTACCAAATTCAGAATAATTGAGACGAATCAGAAACACGATTAACGAGGTGGCTCTGATACCACTTGTTGGAAAACACGAATCAGAAAGCAGCGGAATTTAAAAAATTTTCCCAACAAAAGGACCTTGAACTCGCAATCGTGTAACCAAATTCGTAAAGATAGAAAACTTACTTTTCTTTTATTCTTTCTTGAAGCGTTTCAAGCCACCCAAGAACGCTCTTCTTGCGGCTTGATCCCCTCTCCTTGGTAAAGCTCGAATCTTCAAACTTCTAACTTGAAGTCTCTAGAGAAAGTCCACCAACTTGATCACAATCTAACTAGTAAGGATGCTAGTTCTCTAGTTAGTGTTTAGGCTTAACCTAGGGTTTAATTTAATCTTGGAGAAAGGAAGGTGTTCAACACATGAACCAAGAATTGTCAATTAGCTCCATAAGGAGCTCGAGCTCCCCTATTTATAGAGAGAGGGTGCCGATCCAAATCCTAGTTGGGAAAGGATTTGGTTCCTCTCTCTCCTATTACTTGATCATCAAGTATTTTCCAACTTTGACTTTGAATTCTAATTCTAGTCAACTTTTAAGAGAGCTAAAAATATCCAAACTATTTTTGGATAATTTTATCCTTTATTTATTATAAAATAAATAACTTATTTTTATCTAATTAATTAATTCATAATTAATTAACTAGATTATTTTCTCCAAAATTAGACTTTCTTTTTAATTCAAAATTAAACCAAAGTCTATTAAATAATTAACTAATTAATTATTTAATATATATATATAATATATATATATATACACGTGTGTGACACGTGTCACAGTGACACGTGTCACTCACGTGAGCCACATGTGTGATTTCACACGTGTGGAACCCTTTAGGCTCGATTAACTCGTTTAATCATTTTCAAGCCTCAACTCATGTAACCAAGTTGTTGTGTGTGACCCTCTAGGTTCTCAATTCAATTAGCAGTGACCCTAATTAATTAATTCACTAATTAATTAATCAGTCCACAGATTAAACGACCATAGTCTAGCAACAGGTGTTTAACCCCTAGCTGAATTGGAATGTTCGGATTCGACAGAACCTTTAAGTCATTGATTCATGTGAGATACAATCCTCCTACTCACTATCTCTCAACCAAGATCTAGGGTAAGGGAATAATCAGAACCCTAATAATCCGGTCTTAAAGTTAAGTGCATTTCATATCCATTTGATCTCAATCCAAGAAACCCTTTTCTTGATGTCTTGATCTACTGCCTTGGCCAAGGACTCCATATGGCATATGAATGACTTACACAATAAGAGATCACCTTGCAAATGCAAGTGTAGGTCCTTTCTTGATTCTCATTCACTTTCACGAGTCACTTGTGCAGCCCCAGCATAAGCCTTGAATCAGTTGTCTAAGGCGACACCCTTTAAAGCTTATACCTAAGACTACAGAGTTAACTCATAAAGTGACAAGGAACCTCAAGTCTAAGGATCAATTAATCACATCAATGACTCGTGAGATATTTCCTAATCTGGAAGTTTCCATTTCCTGAAATAGAAACTTCCTTTCCCATTTAGGAATGTTCTCACACGGGGCGCCTCAGTGAACTCACTTTATTAAAGTAAGCACCCTCATGTATCACGCACGTATCAACTATACACTTTCCACCTCCATGAAACAAGGTGGTCCTTCTTAAGGGCGTGATCCCACAAGCAAGCCTTAGAGGAGTCAGGTTGACACTCCCACTGTCTGTAGGACTCATCGGCTTGGAGTATTTTACTAATCATGACTTATGTGATATAGGGCTCGTTTCATGAACCATTTCACCTAAATGGCAGAGTCCTAAAGTCATCAGGATTAGGGGAGTTCTCATACATGCACAGATAAAGTAAACGCATACCAAACAAGAGCATATAAAGAAGTGTTGCCTCAATTCGTTATTTCATTCAAAGATTGTCTGTGATTACAATAAGGAAAAGCACAAAGCGGATATAGAATCGGCTTTCTAGGGCACTATTCCTAACAGTGATAATAAAGCGGCAATCAGTATATCAGAAAACCCGGTTCAACATGACCGAACGAAGCATATAGAGGTGGACCGGCACTTTATCAAGGAAAAGCTTGAGAGTGGGGTTGTGATGTTTCCGTTTGTGCGGTCAGAAGATCAATTGGCTGACATTCTTACTAAGGCCTTAACTGAAAAGGCATTCTCAAATGCTTTGGGCAAGTTAATCGTGTGTGATCCCACGATCAACTTGAGGGGGAGTGTTGAAGATCACGGCTAATTTATTGGGATATTTATTCCTGATTTAGTGGGATTCTTTTTGTACATATCCTTTCCTTATTTGTAGCATTGTACATCTATTTAGTGTAAACCTATTGTATTGTACTCTTACACAGAAATCAATGAATACAGAATTATTCACAAATATCTAGTTCTAACTCCTCCTACAACTCTGGCTTTGATTCTTTGCAGAGCAGCCACTGTTTGTATCATGTTAATTCTTTCATCCGGTGAAATGGCTAAGCATTGCAATGCCAACCTAAAGATAGATGTAACACATTCCTCCATTTTGTGCAAATTTTGATCATCTCTTGATAGCAAAGCAGGGGCGACAACTTCAGCTACTGCGTTTTCTTGCAATGCTGCTCCCACCCAGTCCTTCAAGCTCATTTCTTGGCCAAACATATCATCGGTAGGCTTTTTACATGTAAATATCTCCAACAACAATATACCGTAGCTATAGACATCTCCATTTGTAGAAACTTTTCCTTCTGATCCATACTCTGAAAACAATTTTAATTAACATAGGATCAGTTCATGGTTTGGGAAATCTCAAGGTATGCATTTAATTTATAAAAAGACTGAAAGAAAGTAGTTTGAAATCATTAAATATTACCTGGTGCAGCATAACCAATTGTAGCCATTGTTTTAGTTAGAATCACAGTCTCCCCTTCATCAAAGAGCTTGCTAATACCAAAGTCAGAAAGACGAGCAGTCATATCTTCATCGAGCAATATGTTGCTTGGCTTTATATCACAATGGACAACTGGGAATGTATGACCGTGATGAAGATATTCCAATGTTGATGCTACATCAATGACTATTTCAAGCTTTTGTAGCAAATTCAGACAATGGTTCTCAGAATATAACCATTTCTCAAGACTCCCATTTGGCATGTATGCAAGAATCAATGCTTTGAAATCCATATTACTGCAACATCCAATTATTCCAACTAAGTTTCTATGTCGAATGCTGCTCAATATTTCACTTTCGGTTTCAAAACTCTTAGCAGCACCTTCCAATTGCAAGTTGAAGACTTTTACTGCAACACTTAATCCTTCAGAAAGTGTTCCCTTGAAAACTGACCCAAACTTTCCTTTTCCAAGTAGATTAGTTTCACTGAAGGAACTCGTTCCCCGTTCAAGCTCTAGGTATGAAATCCTTCTCCAAGAAATACGATCTAGTGATGGAACAATGATAGGGGTTGGTATTTTGCTTTGTTGTTGTCTCCTTATGAGCATAATTATGATTATTAGCAGAATGATAGCTGAAATGATGGGGAGCAATACACACTTCATTAATAGAACGACATGTTTTGGCTTTGAACTTTTTCGGTTTCCAGCACAAGGAGGAACTTGAAATTTCGGCACACCACAAAGAGCAAAGTTTTGCATGAATGATTGAGGAGTGAAGTTAACAAAAGGTCCCTTAGTTGGAATTTCTCCTTCCAATCTATTGATAGACACATCCAAATATTGAAGATATCGGAGATCTTCCAAGGACTTCGGGATCCTTCCAGAAAGATTATTATTAGATAAATCTAACCATGTCAATCCTGTGAGATTTCCCAAGGATGGAGGGATTGATGCTTCCAACTTGTTATTCGCCAAAGATAAAACCTCTAATGATTGACAACCATCAATTGAAGTTGGAATATCACCTGAGAATTGATTAGAGGACAAATTTAATTGATTGATTGCTTTCAATTTTCCAATTTCATATGGCAAATGACCACTCAAATTGTTCATGGACAAATCTAGATTGATCAGGTCTCTAAGATTCCAAAAGCTGGAAGGAATGGTTGAGTTGAGCTTGTTTGAGTCTAAATAGACATTTCTTAGGGATTTAAGCTCACCTAAGCAATCAGGTATTGGACCTGTGAGCATATTATTATGAAAGTACAAGTCTCCCAAACTACTCATCTGACAAATAGCAGGAGGAATAGATCCCGTGAGCTGATTGCTGTCAAGATATATTATTTCGAGATGTTTTAATTTCCCAAGTGCTGTTGGGATGATCCCTGTCAGTTTGTTTAGGCTGAGGTCAACGTACATCAAATTGCTCAAGTTTGCAATTTCATAAGGGATTGGACCTGCATTGATTTCCGCAAAATGCTAAACAAAATTGCAATAATTGTTTAATGAAGAGGAAGTTCCGAATCAATTTCTCTTTTCAAAATCGAAAGTCTTACGGAAGTTTTAAGTTACAAAGTTGAAGCACCAAACCAGTTGTCACATATTATCTTTTTATTGTTGGGTAACCTCTCCATACAAATATGCACGTATCATCAGCTTAAAAAATATTATATGGTTGCACCCATTTTTTCAAATTGTTGTAAGAAATTTTTGATAATCTGTTAATTGAATTTAGACGAGATATAGGACCAGCATTCACTACAAAACTAATTATTTAAAAAAATTTCAAAACATCTTGGTGTTTTTGTTTATTCTTTAATTCTAATGGAAGCCTGATTTAATGTTTCGTCAATTTGCATAAGGATTGAAAAACAATGCAGGGTGTGGTTTGTAATTACTTCAAACCTCGGAGGATTCAGATGTAATTCATAATATATATATATATATATATATATATATATATATATATATATATATATATATATATATATATCATATTTATGTATGTTTATATGTATGCATGAATTGCAAAGAAGTCTGAGAAATTCAGTTACAGATTGAAAATATTGCGTTTTTGTGTGCATGAGCGCAATTTAACATTTTAAAGTTTACCTATTTTTAACTAAACATTTAAATTTTCAACAAGTGGCTGAAGCGCATTAACAATATTGCCGGGCGGATCATAAATGAATAATAAAGAATCAAATAAAAAGAAAAATAATAGGTAAACAAAAGAATAAAAGACCACATAAAATATCATGTTTTTCTGTTTTTTTTTTTTTTTTTAAACACACAAACCTCAAGTGACCAGAGGGATTAGAACTCGTGTTATTGTCTTTAAAAAAGAACCCTCAAATCATTTGGTTAACCCATATTGTCACATAAAATACCCAAAGGCTGAACATACCTGTTAAGTCGTTATTGCCGAGGAATAGTTTTGTCAAAAAAGTGACATTACCAACTTGCTTTGGTATTTGACCTGCAAATTTTGTAAGTATAATTAGTTCTAATGTATATTAATTGACTACATGAAGTCAGATGATAAATATGTATGCATATTATATAGGGTTAATTATATGTAGACCCCAGGAAAGTATTTGAAACTACAATTTGTGATCCTCTTAATCAAATAATTATATATGCATTTATTGAGGAGTTTGAAAATTACACAAGACACCCAAAAATAAGAATTCTTTTAAATTTTTGATGACATCATCAAAATTTTAACTTGATTTTCCTATTTTGCCCATTCATTTAGTATAATAATTTTTATTTCAAGAACTACCCCTAGTTTTGGTATTGAAAATTTAAATTTAATAACATTAACTAATATAAAATGGTATAATTTTGTCATTTTAAATATAAAATTATATATAGTAAATCTGAATTTAATGGGTTAAATGTAATATTTAAAAAAAGTAATATATACATAGAGTTTTATATCAATATATATTCCGTTATATATATATATATATATATATATATATATATATATATATATATATATATATATATATATATATAATGTTAAATTATATATAATATATATGATATATAGTATATATAATTATTATTTATTATATATATTAATTATATATTATAACTCTATACATATTACATTTTTTAAGTATTATATTTAACCCATTAAATTCATTATATATAATTTAATATTTGAAATGAAAAATCATACCATTTTATATCAATTAATAATTTAATTTATGAAATTCAGATTTCTAATATCAATTCAAATATAACTAGCGGTAATTCTTGGAATAAAAATTGTTATACTAAATGAAGGGGCAAAATAAGAAAATCAAGTTAAAAGTTTGATGATGTCATCAAAAATTTAAAAGAACCCTAATTCATGGGTGTGTGGTGTAATTTTCAAACTTCTCAATAGGTGTATGTGTAATTATTTTACTAAGAGGGCCACAAGTTGTAATTTTTAATACTCTAATGGTGTCTATATATAATTAACTCTATTATATATTATATATAATACACGTGTATATTATGCATTTTAATTTATACTATACATTTTTTATATGTATTTTAATATATTTGTGTATTATATATTATATATTATACACAAGTATTAACAATACATATTTCGTTATATATTATATATAATATATATTACAAAATGTATATTATAAATTAAAATATGTAATATATATGGGGTATTCTATATTACATATAATATATCATATAAAATTATATATATATAGGTATTATAATATATATGCATGTATTATATATTTATTATAATAATATATATACATATATATTATATATGATATAGATTATATTTTTTTAGGGTGAAAATATAAAATTTAATTATTTGGGGTTGGTTTGAAATATAAATAAATTAAACGGGGTAAAAATAATTATTTTAACAGTTAAACATTAAATTTGGACGAAAATTGATCAGTGGGATCAAATTTAAGAAAAATGTGATATTATAGGACGCAATATGAGAACATAGTCACTGTTGGAACCAAAATTTAAAAATTGTTATATTATGGGACGAAAATGATTTTCTCTAATAATTATTAGGTTTGGCCATTTGGGGAACAATTCCGAAATAAGTTTTTTGTTATTTAAGTATACCAGAGAAGAAAAGTAAAATGAAACAAAATGAAAATATGGATAAAATAAGATATAAATCGGAGGAGATAAGCACATTGTTTAGTACTAATGAACAGATAGTCATGGGTCGATTTCCATATGGATAGTTGGTTCGACAATCCTCTTTCCTCTTAAAAAAAATTCAAGTTAGATATAAAAAAAATAAAGAATAAATTAGAAATTAAAAATAAATAGTAATAAACTTTCAACCGTAATTTTGTTATAAATATGGATTTAGGACCCGATAACAATTATGGGGAAACATGAACATTCGATAATGACATATTTAATTTTGTTATACATACCTGTTAAATTGTTATTACCAAGGTGTAACAATTTTAATGAAGTGAGGTTTCCAACATGTTCTGGTATGTCACCTATCATGGTCGAAGAAAGACTTAATAATATTTACAAAATTTCTAGAAACATCCAATAAATAGTTGAAGAAAGACTATACAGGAAAATTTAACACTATACTGTTTGACTCGATCATTAGATTTTTCTCCAAAATAGTGAAATTAGCGAGTGATATTCTTTAATACCTTAAAATTTTTAAATTATATATTGATACTTGTATTACTCTTTTTTTCTTTTTTTTTTCAATTTTGTTTTACTTTGTTTTAAATTATATAGTAAGTTACTTTCTCTCCTCCATGGCCATAAGACAACCACTGCCACAGCCTCTATAACAGCATCCCTTCACCACCACCGTAGCCAGAAAATAAGCACAACCGTCACACCATCATTATGCACAACCTCCTCACCATGACAACCATGGCACCATCACACAACACAATTATAATTTCGAGAAGAAAAAAAGAAAAAAAAATTAATTACATTTTTAATATTAACTTAAAATGAAGAAATAAATAAAAGAATTAATTACACCTAATCCATATTAGATGAGATAATTACAATTCGCCACATTTTTAAATTAATTATTGACATTATTCTTCAGGAAATAAGTAATTACCTTTAACTCTTATTTTTGTTTAAAAGTGGCTGATATCACCACAAATTTTAACAAAAACTTGAAAATACCCTTCATTGACTTTGACCAAAAATTTTTATATCATGTTACCTTCAGGGGTTGGCTGTAATTATTAATTAATTATATTAATTTGATTGTAATTGTAGTTACCCCATCTAATATGGGTTAGGTGTAATTAATTCTAAAGAAAACTATAATATAATTAACTGGTCAATGAGACGGGGCAAATTAGTGGAAGCAACTTTGAACTAAAAAAGAAAAAAGGATTTTGTTAACCCTTACCTAAAAATAAATACACATTGAACCAATACTGATGGGTTCAGAAATGTGAGGGTCCGAATCCGATCACTTTATGATTTGTAATTGTGGAGGAAACCGCCGGAGATTCGCCGGAGATGAGAAAGGGGGTTCTACCTGTTGGGACAAGCACAATAAAAGTCAGAAGGTCAAGCTGGGGGAACTGGGGGTGATACCCAGTTTGGCTCTCCGACGCTCAAGTCAGTTCAAGGTCTGAAGAAACGTAAGTTCAGTCACAGTTTTAGTGATGAAGAATGCTTACCAGTGTAGAAGATGACTTTAGCTATTTATAGTTGAGGGTCAAGGGCCCTTTGGTCATTTGCCTCAAGTGGTCCTGGCCGAATGTTGCCCTAACACGTGGCGCCGTGAGAGAGAAACCTAGGAGGAATCTTCTGCAAAAGCGGCCAAAAGTTGGTGCTGGCAACAGTGGCAGGTGCGCGGGCATGTACGTTGTGTCAGAGAGCCATTTGGGTGATTGGTAATGAGGGCTTAAGAGCGCGCTCGTGACAACCTGGAGTATTGGAAGCCAAGATATCCGCTGGGGGGAATGAAGGCTCCAGTTCAAGTGACGAGCCAAAGGGGAGGCCACTCTGAGGGAATGTGACGCTCGAAGAGGGCTCCCTTGGCACGTGGGCGTGCCAATCATTTAGTATGAAGGACGCTCGTGAGAGTGACAGCGCTCGTTGGGCTTAACTCCTGAAGAAGGATTGCGCTTGTTGGGCTTAGCGCTCGTGCATTGATGGGTGCAACCTTGGGGAGACAGATGTCATCATCTCGGTGATGCCACGTGTCCTAACGTGGGACGATCGTATTTTGACCCCATCATTTTGCCCCCCAATTCTGTAGTCCTTAGTGATAAGGACTGTAGAATTTTGACACGTTCTATCCTTCGTATGTAACGCTCGTGTAGGTCTTGGAGTGCTGAGCAATTTTTCCTCTGATTGTGCCATTAATGCGGTCTTTTCAACTGACCGCTCGTAACGCTTCTGCACTGAGCGTTGTACTATTCTTGAGTATTCGAAACATCAGAGCATTAAATGCGGGCGCGCGTGGGGCGCGTGAGCATTGGGAAGCATGTGACGGTTTCATAAAGTGGGCGGTTTCCCAGGCGGGAAATGATTACCATTTTGAATTCATTGCCGAAAACGGTACCAACTCCCATCCCTATAAATGTGGGATTCTGAAATCTTGCTACTCTTTACGCATTCAAAACTCCCAAGCATCCTTTGCAAAAAGAATTCTCTCGCACACCAGTTCTTAGGGCATCTTCAACCTTTCTCCCAGATTTTATCAGAAACCTTCAAGGTAAACTTCCAGCGCAATTTTCTAACTCTGCTAACTTTAGATTCAGACTTTAGGATTTCATAACCCCTTAGATTTTTCTCCTTGAGGAAACCCTAATCTCTTTCCAAGAAAACCCCATTGTCTAACCGAGACTGAATTTCTCCCAAATCTCAGCTTCTGCCATGGCTGACCAACATGTTGAGGAATTTGCCCGTGAAATCAATGAAATGGCCACTGAGAGTTCCTCTTCCCCCGATTCCCCTAGAGATGAGGAGTTGGGGGCGGCAGTGATGGCCATGGAGGATAGGAATCCTGGCGGAGTGGATCCTCTCTTTTGAGGAGATGAATCTGGTAATGGAGGCAGAGAGGCAAGGGGTTGTTCTCCTCGTAACTCAGAGTGCCACCCATCCCCACCGCCATACCGTGACTGTGGCCGTCGCGAACCCACTTCCAGTGGCTGAAGCCATAACCGGGCCTTCAGAAAGAGCCCGTGATAAAGGAAAAAACAAGAAATCCCAGAAATCCAGAGGGCCTAATGAGGGTGAAGGATCAGGTTACCAGGCTACCGAGCGCACGCCCGATGAGACTCCCAGCACAGTTACCGTGGGGGACGTGAAAACGATGATGGCACCCATTTACTGGGACGAGCGGTATACGTGGAGAATCCCAGAAAACCACGAGCGTGCTAATAATCCACCTCCTGGGGAAATGGCTGTATACGTGGACACAGTGAGTTCAGGAGGCTTGAGGTTCCCTATCTCGATCTCGATGGCTCACTTGTTGAATGATCTGGGCCTCTGTCCATCACAGATCGTGCCCAACGGCTTGGCTCTATTAACCTGCTTTGTGATTCTGATGAGGAGCATGGGTTACGAGCCCTTCCTGCGGAACTTCAACGCCCTCTTTCAAGTAGTTAGCTCCTCTCGTTCATCTCCCGAGGCCGGTTTTTACTACGTTCAGGCGAAGGCACATATGAAACTGATCAACTCGCCCTCGAGCACTTATGGCCCCGATTGGAAGGAGAAGTTTATCTTCGAACAGAGGAGGGCTTTGGGGTGCCCACGCAATGGGGCTCGTTTGCAAAGAGCCGCTTGCCGCCCGCACTCCCCAAAGATTGGGCCAAGAGCCTGGCAGCAACCCTGAGGGACGAGGGCCACCTCATTCAAGCGAAAGATTGGATAGACGATGCGGAACTCATGTTCCTGTGTGGTCTTTCCGACGACCCTTATTACCTTGACAACCCTCCGGCTCGTGATATAGAGAGAGACGGTTAGATTCTTAGGGCACTAACTTTAGATAGGAATGAATACTAACTGCTTTTCTGTACTTGTAATTTGCACGCTTAACAATTCTTTTTAAGGATTTATAACCCTTGTACCTTCCACTTTTGCAGGAGTTGCTATAATAGAAATGGCAGGAGGAATCAGACAAGCCGCACGCTTCGCTCATGCCAACAGGAACCAAGCCCAACAAGGGGACCAACAGCGCGAGCAACAGCACCCTCGCAATCGTAGCAATCGCGGCGACGCTCGTAGCGGTAGCCAGGGCGCCAGTTCGAGCGCCAATCCTGAGGTTCAACCCCCTCGTGGCCGGGGGGAGAATAGACTGGCCAACAGAGTACCCCGGGGGCGGTCTGAGAGAGCGGGAGACGTTCAACCCCCTCCGCCTACAGAACAAACGAGGCCAATAACCACCCTGGCGATAACCGAGGCCCCACCGAGCGCTAGCAGGCCTTCCCGCAAGAGGAAGAGGATGCCCGATTCAGCGGCAAGCAATGGAAAAGGCAAACAAGTAGTCTAGGGCCCCAGGGGCGAGGGGGAGACTTCCTCTTCAGATGAGGAACATATATGGGAGTTCTCCCGACCAGGGGACAGAGACTTCTCAGGTGCTCCCGACGGTGGGCCAGTTCTGCTGAGGCCTGGCACGCTCGCCCAAGCTGTCACCGAGAATCTATACAGCAAGGCCCAGTTCTCGACGGATCACCGGCATCTCTTCAGTGAGTCTGTGGAGAAAGTGACCTATGATGCGGCCCACGCTCTAATCTCTGTCAGTCTTCACTCCTTGCTTTCTTTGCTAATTTCTGTAAGTTAGCATTTTTTGGCTAACACTCCCTTTCCTCCAACTTATGCAGCAAGTTCTTCCCCGGCTCCGAAATGTGCAAATGCGAGCCTCCACTTATGCCGAGCGCAAGGCCAAGTACAAGAAGATGGCCCGTTCCAACGACCCGGCTCAGATTCAATCGGAGTTGGACGCAGATATTGCGAAGTATGAATCCCTCAAGGATTTGTACAATAAAACGGAGGAGGAGCTGGGAAAACTGAGGGAGGATTTCCAGGTGGTGGAGAGCGCTCGAAGCGGCTTGAGCGTCCAGTTGGCCCAGGTTAACGAGCGCCTCAAGAAGGCAGAGACAGAGCGGGAAAGCTGGAAGACGAGGGCTCTGGAGGCCGAGAGGAAATTCAACGACGCCGTGAGCGAGTGGCCTCGGAGTCTGGAGCGTGCGAACAAGGAGGCTCTTATCAAGTTCTGCCACTCCAAAGCCTTTAACTTCGCAGCCTCGTTGCACTGCTTGGATGAGGCCCAGAATGCCTTCAACTTGGCAGTGGAGCAGGGCATCCACAAGGGGTTAACTGACCCAGCTATGAAGGGAGCAGAAGGCACGGGGCTCATGTTCAACGAGCGCTGTGAGGAAGTGGATGAGGACCCCAACGACCCCGCGGACGCCATCGCTGAGATGGAGTACGAATTCTTGGTTAAGCTGATCCAAGATGAGTACACGGACGCTCATCGGGAAGGGGATGCTGCTCAATCCGCTCAAGATAATGACCTTGAAGATGAGCCTCAAGAGCCTATCATGGAGGATGCCCCTGTCCCAGCCGCCGAGGGTGCCAACGTTCCCGTTCCTGCTGTCAACGAGCCCGACGATCCCCAAGCCCAACCGCAAGAGCCTGAGGGCCCAGTTCACGGCCCCGTGGCCCAAAACATACTGGTGATCGTTGATGAAGACATTGCTCCAGCTGCCTGAGACTTTCCTCTGTATTTTCCTGTTTTAATGCCTTTTTTCCCTTCTTTTGAAACAATGTTCAGTGGCCTTTGAGCCCTTATCTTGTAATGTTTCTTGCAGTGAATATACATCCCATTTTTCATGACTGTGTTCTTTTGTTTATTTATGAATCAGAACTCATATTTAGAGCTTGCTGGAACAAATCTTGTAATAATAAGACTGTGTGTAGCATAATCTGTGGATGTTTTATTTCTCTGATGAGCCTTTATGACTTTGAGAAATTTTGTTAACTTCTGTAAATCTTTGAAAATTTGTCTAAGTCTTGAGCGATCGTGAGGGTCTTATTGTGAGATTGCCCCCCCACTCAAGACTTGTATAAATTTTTGCCTTTGTCATAAATCTTGAAAATTTGTCTAAGTCTTGAGCGATCGTGAGGGTCTTATTGTGAGATTGCCCCCCACTCAAGACTTGTATAAATTTTTGCCTTTGTCATAAGCCTTGAAAATTTGTCTAAGTCTTGAGCGATCGTGAGGGTCTTATTGTGAGATTGCCCCCCACTCAAGACTTGTATAAATTTTTGCCTTTGTCATAAGCCTTGAAAATTTGTCTAAGTCTTGAGCGATCGTGAGGGTCTTATTGTGAGATTGCCCCCCACTCAAGACTTGTATAAATTTTGCTTTTGCTCTTAAAAATTTGGCTGAGTCTTGAGTATATACGAGGGTCTTATGGAGAGGATGCCCTCGTTTAAGGCTCGCGCGATTTCTTCTTAACTTTGGGGGAATTTTGCTAAGTCTTGAGTATTTGCAAGGGTCTTACTGAGTGGTTGCCCTCGTTCATGACTTGTGACATTCGTTCCGCCCTTGGGGGATTTTGCTAAGTCTTGAGTGTGTGCGAGGGTCTTACTGAGTGGTTGCCCTCGTTCAAGACTTGTGCAATACCTTCTTGATTCTGAGGCCATCGTTCGAGCGCTCTGGCTCTTGTCGTATTTCTGGCTCTGCAGGAAATCCCGTTTTCGAGCGCAAGGCGTTATAAGAAACGGCCAAGGCCTACTAGGATTTGCTCTTGTAGGAGATCCCGTTTTCGAGCGCAAGGCGTTGTAAGAAACGGCCAAGGCCTACTAGGACTTTCTCTGTAGGAGATCCCGTTTTCGAGCGCAAGGCGTTTTAAGAAACGGCCAAGGCCTACTAGGACTTTCTCTGTAGGAGATCCCGTTTTCGAGCGCAAGGCGTTTTAAGAAACAGCCAAGGCCTACTAGGATTTTCTTCATAATCTTCTTCCAATTCGCCTAATTGGTTGTGAGCGTAACCAGTCTATCCTTATGAGGGTGTCCCCCCATGTGGAGTAGAGTGCTGGCAAGCGTAACCCATACGAGGTAACAGCATACATATTGGAATGGGTTGCCAACCACGCTCGCAAAGACGAGGGACGTGGGACTTATCCATTCAAGCAACCAAAGAAACAGGAGTATTAGAGAAATTAAAAAGATTATGTTACCGTTTACTTGTGATTGGAAGTACATAGAACCCGTCAAAGAGGGTCGTTACATCAGGGTTTGCAAAGAGCTTTTAAACATAAAACCGCCGGAGGTTACATGCGTTCCAAGGGCGAGGCAAGCGCTCACCTTGGAGTGTCTCCAGGGTGTAAGTGTTGTTAGCTCTGAGTTGTACGACCTTGAATGGGCCTTCCCAATTGGGGTCTAATTTCCCCACGTGCCTAGACACTTCCACTTTCTTCAAAACCAAGTCTCCCAGCTGGAAAGTTCTTTCCCTTACACGCTTGTTGTACTGTTGGGCCACAGAGGCTTTATAATGGTGGATCTTAGCCCAGGCTTTATCTCTCCTTTCATCCAGCAAGTCCAACTCCAAGCTCCTGTTGCCATCGTTGAGCTGAGGCTCGAAATAACCGACGCGAGCGGATTCGTTTACTATCTCCGCCGGTATCATTGCTTCTGATCCATAAACGAGCGAGTAAGGTGTTTCTCCCGTGGCCGCTCGTGGGGTAGTGCGATAAGCCCAAAGCGCTCCTTGCAGCTCTTCAGCCCATTCACTTTTCTTGCTCTCAAGCATGGTTTTCAGATGTTGCAAGATAATCCTGTTGGTAACTTCTGCTTGCCCATTGGCTTGAGGGTGTCCTACAGAAGTAAATCGCTGCTCAATCCCCAACTCAGAACACCACTCTCGTGTGTCGGCTGCTATGAACTGGGATCCGTTGTCAGAGATAAGCACCCTCGGGATGCCGTACCTGCAAATGATGTTTTTCCAAATGAAGTCCCTCACAACCCTAAAAGTGATTTTTGCAACGGCTTCGGCCTCGGCCCACTTGGTGAAGTAGTCGACGGCTAAAATGACAAACTTCTTTTGTCCCACAGCCATGGGCAAGGGGCCCACAATGTCTATTCCCCACTGGTCAAAAGGCCAAGAGACGTCTATTGGGATCATCTGTGCGGCCGGCAATTGAGGGAGATTTGAATGAAATTGGCACCTAGGGCACTTCCTCGAAAATTCAATGGCATCTTGGAGTACTGTAGGCCAATAAAACCCACTTCTCAGAACCTTTTTTGCCAAGATACGCCCTCCGGAATGATTCCCACAACTTCCATTGTGGATGAGTTCAAGCGTCTCCTTCGCCTGCGAGGGCCTCAGGCATCTCATTGGGGGTCCTTGGAATGATTTCTTGAATAACCTCCCCTCGGGATCCAAAGCGAAACGAGGGGCCTTACTTCGGACTTTCCTAGCTTCCACCTTGTCAGTGGGGGGAATTCCATCCCTAAGGAAAACGACGATGTCGTCAAGCCAACAGGGCTCGTTTGGATCGATCATGGCGATTATCTTGGTGGCGACCCTTTCCTTGATCAAGGGTTCCTCAGTTCTAAGGAACGTAACAGAACGTTCGGAAGTGCCCTCTAAAGCTGATGCAAACTTTGACAGAGCGTCCGCACGCTCGTTTTCTCCTCGGGGCACTTGAAGTAGATGAAATTCCTTGAACTTCCCAATGATTTCTCTGGCTTTACTTAAGTACTGAACCATGGTGGTTTCTAGAGCCTCATAAGTTCCTTCAATCTGACTTGCAATTAACTGTGAATCCACATAAGCGGTGATTCTGGAGGCTCCATTCTGAAAAGCAATATTCAATCCTTGCACGAGGGCTTCATATTCTGCTTCGTTATTAGTGACTTGGAAATCCAGCTTGATTGCAAAGTCCAGTTCAATCCCATCGGGGTTTCTGAGGGCCACTCCTACTCCTCCCCCTTGAGAGGTTGAGGAACCATCTGTGTGCAGTACCCATAACCCCTCATTCTCCGCAACGGTGGGCTCTAAACCAAAGCGTTCGACCAATAAATCAGCTACAACCTGAGCCTGTACCGCGGTCCTGGGCTCGAAACATAAGTCGAACTGGCTCAATTCGATGGCCCATTTGATTAATCTTCCAGACACATCTGGTTTGGACAACACTTGCTTCAAGGGTTGGTCGGTGAGAACCGTTATGGAGTGCGCTTGAAAGTAAGGTCTTAGCCTTCTTGAGGCGTTAATAAGAGCGAACGCGAATTTCTCAATCTCCAAATACTTCCTTTCGGCTCCTTGCAATGTTTTGCTCAGATAATAGACAGGTAAGTGTTTCCGCTCCCGTACAGCGATCAGAACCGCGCTTGTGGCCTCGGAAGAAACGGAAAGATTCATAAATAATCTCTCGCCTTCGACGGGCTTGGTCAGCAGTGGTGCGCTCGATAAGTAAGCCTTCATATCTTACAGCGCCCTTTCGCATTCTTCTGTCCAAGCAAAGTTACGTGCGTTCCTCAAAATTTTGAAGAAGGGAAGGTTCCTGTCCGCCGAGCGCGAAATAAACCTGTTTAACGAGATGATTTTTCCTACTAGGACTTGCACTTCCCGCAAATTTTGAGGGGAGGGGATTTCCAAAATGGCCTTGATCTTCTCCGGATTGGCCTCAATTCCCCTCTGATTGACCATGTACCCTAAGAACTTTCCCCCTTGTACTCCAAAGGTGCACTTCGAAGGGTTCAACTTCATCCCATACTGACGCAAGATTGAAAAAGTGCGCTTGAGATCTTCCAAGTGGGAATCCTGGCGCTCGCTTTTGACAATCATATCATCCACGTAAACCTCCATGGACCTTCCAATTTCTCTTTCAAACATCTTGTTGACGAGCCGTTGATACGTAGCTCCGGTGTTCTTGAGTCCGAAAGGCATGACTAAGAAGCAATACACCCCCAGATGGACAACAAACGAGGTTTTGGGACGGTCTTCTGGGGCCATAAAGATCTGATAGTATCCCTGGAAAGCGTCCATCATACTCATGAGCTCGCAGCCAGCGGTCGAATCCACTAATTGATCTATCCGAGGCAGCGGTTAATGATCTTTAGGGCAAGCCTTGTTGAGATCAGTGAAATCGTTACACATGCGCCATTTATTCGCGCTCTTGGGCACCAAGACGACGTTACACAACCACTCCGGATACAAGATGGGCTCGATATACTGAGCCTCTAGGAGTTTATTAACTTCCTCTTCAATGACTTTCTTTCGAAAGCCATGTACATCCCGCTTTTTCTGCTTGATGGGTTTGAAAGAGGGATCCACATTAAGCCTATGGACAATGACGCTCGGGTCAATCCCTGTGAGGTCGGAGGCTTTCCACACAAATACATCACTGTTTTCCCTGAGAAAATCAATCATCATGATCTGAGAAGGCCCCGAGAGATTAGATCCTATCTGAGTAGTCTTATCCTTGTTTCCGGGCTCCAGCTCAATGGTAAGGAACTTCTCCGAGGGTTCGATCCTTAACTCAGGGCGAGGAAGTTCGAGCGCCCTTTTCTTTCCTGTCAAACGGTCACCGGGTGCTGGTTCACCCTCTCCTGGCTCGTCTCCTTCTGAGGACGATCCACCAACGGTCCTTGGTGGTGCACTCTCGAGGGGATTCTCCACGTTGTCTCCCCTCTTCTTTTTGTTCTTCTTCTTGTTCAATTTCGCCCTTTTCCGTGCTGGGCTGTCCTCATCTAGATTGGGGAAATCCACTGACTTCTTGGTGGACCCAATTTGGAAGGTTTTCTCCGCTTTAGGCTTTCTAAGGGACAGCATGTAACATTCCCAAGCCTCTTGCACATTGCACAGTACTTCTCCCACACCCTCGGGGGTGGGGAATTTAATCTTCTGGTGGTAGGTGGAGATGATAGCTTTGAAGTCCACGAGGGCGGGGCGCCCAATTATGATGTTATAAGGAATGTCTATCTCCACAACTACGTATGTTACCAAGAGTGTTTTGCGCTGAGGGGCTCGGCCGAATGAAGTAGCTAAGCGAATTTGCCCTCGCGGGACAACTTCCGAGCCTCCAAAGGCAATGAGGGCCTTTTTGAGAGGCTCGAGCGGAAGGTCAGCCTTCATCTTTAAAAATGTAGAATAAGGCAAAACATTAACGGAGCTTCCACTATCCACCAACACCCTTTTTACAACATGATTATGAACATCTACAGTAACCACCATGGGGCAATCGGAGGTTATACCCTCCCCATGGGGTGTTACAATGTGCTCTAAATCCCTATCATCAAAGCCTATTACATCATTCTCTCTAGACCTTTGAGCGCTTGAACTCTGGATGGCGTAGATGGGTTTAGGCACTGCTGGGCGTTGGTTGTAGCTCCGAACATACCTCCGCCGGGAGGCGTTGGAATTCCCTCCTGACGAGCCTCCTGCAATCATATTTATGACTGCGAAAGGTTCGTTTTCTTGCTCAGGGGCTTTTCCTTTATTGCCCCGGCGGCTGCTGCTTTCAGGGGGTCCCCTACCCCTTGGGCTCCTCGACCGGGATGGACTCCTCCTTCTTCCTCCAGCGCGCTCGTTGCAGCGTTCATCGTAGCGCTCGAGCACCCGGACGAATTCTTTCAGGTGGCCCCCTGCGACGAGCCTCTGAATCTCAGCTTCCAACTATCGGCACTCATCCGTATGGTGCCCCCTCTGCTTGTGGAATGCGCAGTATTTGCTCAAGCGTCGCAGTGAGTCCGTTTCTCTCATCTTGATGGGTCTTTTAAAGAGCTTTTTATCTGAGAGGTTGTAGACTTCCGAATTCGGCCTGGTGAGCGGGATTCGCTCGAATCGACGAGGGGGTGGTGGCGACCTTTTGCGCTCTTGATGGCGCTCCTTCTAGACTACCACCTCCCGTCCCCGCTCGTGATGGGGTAGCTCGTTCGTGGCCGGACTGTGATGCCGGGGACCATTCTGTTAGGAATAGTGCCCTAGAAAGCCGATTGTATATCCGCTTTGTGCTTTTTCTTATTGTAATCACAGACAATCTTTGAATGAAATAACGAATTGAGGCAACACTTCTTTATATGCTCTTGTTTGGTATGCGTTTACTTTATCTGTGCATGTATGAGAACTCCCCTAATCCTGATGACTTTAGGACTCTGTCATTTAGGTGAAATGGTTCATGAAACGAGCCCTATATCACATAAGTCACGATTAGTAAAATACTCCAAGCCGATGAGTCCTACAGACAGTGGGAGTGTCAACCTGACTCCTCTAAGGCTTGCTTGTGGGATCACGCCCTTAAGAAGGACCACCTTGTTTCATGGAGGTGGAAAGTGTATAGTTGATACGTGCGTGATACATGAGGGTGCTTACTTTAATAAGTGAGTTCACTGAGGCACCCCGTGTGAGAACATTCCTAAATGGGAAAGGAAGTTTCTATTTCAGGAAATGGAAACTTCCAGATTAGGAAATATCTCACGAGTCATTGATGTGATTAATTGATCCTTAGACTTGAGGTTCCTTGTCACTTTATGAGTTAACTCTGTAGTCTTAGGTATAAGCTTTAAAGGGTGTCGCCTTAGACAACTGATTCAAGGCTTATGCTGGGGCTGCACAAGTGACTCGTGAAAGTGAATGAGAATCAAGAAAGGACCTACACTTGCATTTGCAAGGTGATCTCTTATTGTGTAAGTCATTCATATGCCATATGGAGTCCTTGGCCAAGGCAGTAGATCAAGATATCAAGAAAAGGGTTTCTTGGATTGAGATCAAATGGATATGAAATGCACTTAGCTTTAAGACCGGATTATTAGGGTTCTGATTATTCCCTTGCCCTAGATCTTGGTTGAGAGATAGTAAGTAGGAGGATTGTATCTCACATGAATCAATGACTTAAAGGTTCTGTCGAATCCGAACATTCCAATTCAGCTAGGGGTTAAACACCTGTTGCTAGACTATGGTCGTTTAATCTGTGGACTGATTAATTAATTAGTGAATTAATTAATTAGGGTCACTGCTAATTGAATTGAGAACCTAGAGGGTCACACACAACAACTTGGTTACATGAGTTGAGGCTTGAAAATGATTAAACGAGTTAATCGGGCCAAGAGGGTTCCACACGTGTGAAATCACATGTGTGGCTCACGTGTGTGACACGTGTCACAGTGTATATATATATATTATATATATATATATTAAATAATTAATTAGTTAATTATTTAATAGACTTTGGTTTAATTTTGAATTAAAAAGAAAGTCTAATTTTGGAGAAAATAATCTAGTTAATTAATTAGATAAAAATAAGTTATTTATTTTATAATAAATAAAGTATAAAATTATCCAAAAATAGTTTGGATATTTTTAGCTCTCTTAAAAGTTGACTAGAATTAAAATTCAAAGTCAAAGTTGGAAAATACTTGGTGATCAAGTAATAGGAGAGAGAGGAACCAAATCCTTGTCCAATAAGGATTTGGATCGGCACTCCCTCCTATATATAGGGGAGCTCGAGCTCCCCTTTAGAGCAAATAGACAATTCTTGGTTCATGTGTTGAACACCTTCCTTTCTCCAAGATTAAATTAAACCCTAGGTTAAGCCTAAACACTAACTAGAGAACTAGCATCCTTACTAGTTAGATTGTGATCAAGTTGGTGGACTTTCTCTAGAGACTTCAAGTTAGAAGTTTGAAGATTCGAGCTTTACCAAGGAGAGGGGATCAAGCCGCGAGAAGAGCGTTCTTGAGTGGCTTGAAACGCTTCAAGAAAGAACAAAAGAAAAGTAAGTTTTCTATCTTTACGAATTTGGTTACACGATTACGAGTCCTAGATCCTTTTGTTGGGAAAAATTTTAAATTCCGCTGCTTTCTGATTCGTGTTTTCCAACAACTGGTATCAGAGCTACCTCGTTAATCGTGTTTCTGATTCGTCTCAATTATTCTGAATTTGGTAGAAATTCTTAGGCTTAGATGCGAATTAGGTATTCATGAGTTCTTTTAGAAAGCCTGAATTACGAAACTATAATTTTTCCTGAATTTCTAAAACTGTTTTCTCAAATTGTGTTTTTGAAAACTGTTTTGATTAAAATATGTTTAAATCGAATTTTTTAATTTTGGATTGAACCGGGTTTTCGAGAAACCCAGAAATACGAAACGAACACGAAAAGCAACGAGCCTAGGCGTGCTAGCACGTCGCACGCCCAGGCCCGTCGCCGCCGCCCAGCCGTTCCAGGCGCGCCTAGGCGCGCCCGCCCAGCCCGTCCCGCAACCGCGCGGGACGCCTGCCCAGTCCGCCTAGTCGCGGCGGGCGCATGATGCACGGCCGGCGCGCGCACGCGAGCGGCAACTGCCGCGCGCTGTGCGCGCGCTGCTGCGCGGCTAGGCCCCTTTTCGGGCCCGTTTTCGTGTTTCGTGTTTTTCGTGTTTTCAGTCCGTAAAATCCCGATTTAATTTTATTTTAATTTTATCTTTTAAAATCAGTTTTGTTAAAATAAAATTATTTTAAAATTTTTGATTAAATTGGGATTTTTGAGAAATTGAAGCGATTTGGATTTTGGGAAAATTATGAACTTTATTTTCTGAAAATAATGAAAGAATAAAATTATTAATTTTGGAAATTAATTGGAATTTTATTGGTTTGTTGTTTTTCGGGTTTTATTGAAAAGGCTCTTGAACAAGAATTGCATCTAAGTCGTGTTTTAAGTCATTAGGACTTGAAACGAGAATTTTAATTTATTGGCTAAATTTAAATTCTCGCAAAAGCATGTTAGGTGATCATGGGTTTATATCTATGTATGGTTTTAATTTATGCACATGGATGGTTTAAATTGGGGTTGGAGCCCTATAGTTGCGTTTTTCAATTGAGGTTGGAGCCTCACTTATGTGCGTACTGTTATGTGATTTATTATGTGGCTTTCCATATTACTGTTTTTGAGGCCGGGGTATGCCCCGTGTAATTGTCTAAGGCCAATATGAAGATTGAGCCTTATTACTTTATGTCTTTTTCTTTTTATTGTAATTTGAGAGTAGAGATAGGTGGTGAGGTTTTTATTTTCATTTTGGAGACAATGCACCCAAGGAGTAAGATGGACCACATTCAAGTAACAAGGAGGCCATAAGTGAAGACCCCTCAAAATGTTAGGGAGGGGAATCTCAATTGTTAAATGTAATAGAAATAGGGCTCGTATTTTGTTACCGCTTTCCCTTATGTGATTTAAACTGTTTATGTGGCATGTATGTTAGAACTTGTGATTGTGGAGTGGCTCCCACATATCACGCATAAGATAGGTAGAACCCATGATCATTACATGTTAGTATCATGCTAGGTCATGTTATCTGTTTATGTGCTTGTTTGAAATGCATTTAAGTGTACTTGCATTAATCAAGACTAATAAAATTGGATAACATAAATGTTGGTGAGGTCGAACCGGACAACTCTCCGGTTGATTCGAAAATTCCCATTAAATATTAAGCTAATTTCGAACAAATAGGTGTTTAATTCGAGATGCAAATTTTGAATTAAATTCCTAGCATTCCATCAATAGGTTTTAAGTTTAGTAAGTAAAGCTAGTTATTGTCCGCGAGTCGTGGGATAGCTAGTAGAGCTTATTAGTTCTTAGTTACCTAATTGATCATTTTAAATGATCAATATTTCGTGGTCAATTTTAGCAAGGGCGATGTCCGCGAGTCGTGGGTCGTTCGAACTAAGTTTTGGTCATGATCTTATGATTGATGGGTCTAGCTTAACGCCTAAGTAAATATGGATGTCGCACGAGTCGTGGGTCCATATTGAAAGATAGGTGATGCAAAAACAACTACTAAGAATTCTAAAAGTGTTAGAATTGGTAAGTTGTACCTACCTAGGGTTCTTACTTAGAATGTCCGCGAGTCGTGGGTTCGAGGTAAAATGCCTAGGATCTTAGTACCCATTAGGAAACGTGTTCCTCTTAGATCTTTGGGAATTATAGATCTTTGAAAAACAGTGGGAGCTACAATAGATTAAAGACCTTATCTTTTGTATATCGTTATAATTCAGCATGCTCACTAGTTCTCTGTTTTACCATTTATGTCGTAGATTCTGTGATTCTCTACGTGTTTTGAAATGGCAACCAAAAACCCTCTTGTATCGATCCTCGAGTCAAACAAGTTGACTGGTCCCAACTATTCTGATTGGCTGAGGAATCTAAAAATCATTTGAGATTCTGAGAAGAGAACTTATGTTCTCTTCGAAGGGGAGCCTAGTCCCGAAGGGGAGGCTCCCACTCGGGCCGAGCGGGACGCGATTCAGAAGTGGAAGGATGATAATATCCAAGCCCGTTGCCTTATGTTGGCTAACATGTCTCCGGACTTGCAAAGACAACATGAGGCCATGGAATTTGCTTGGGAGATTTACGACCACTTAGAGCAACTTTACCGCCCTCATGAACGTGTTACAAGGTATAACACTTCAAAGGAATTGTTCCACTTGAGAATGAGGGAAGGTTCAAGTGTCCATGAATATGGACTCAAGTTTCTTGCCCTTACTGAGAAACTTGCTTCCATGGACATGCCGCTGAAAGATGAGCTTTCAGTGGATTTGTTGCTAGCTTCGCTCCCACCATCATTCAACCCATTTGTCCTTAACTTCAACATGAATCATGCTGGTGCTACTGTAGCTGAGCTGATTAGTCAGCTTGTGACTGCTGAAAGCACGATCAAGAAGGACAATAAGGTTTTGATGGTGAATGCTCCATCTTCCTCTTCTGGGCCTTCTAAAGGTAAGGGCAAGAAAGCCCAAAAGAAGAAGAAGAAACCCCTTAGGCCCACTGGTGGCATATCGAAGGGGAAGGCCCAAAAGAAGAAGCGTGATCAGAAAGAGGATGTTTGCTTCCATTGTGGCAAAACGGGACATTGGAGGAGAAACTGCCGAGAGTACAAGGCTACTCTAAAGAAAGGTATCTTTCTCGTTGAAGTAAATCTGTCTATTAATTCTAGTTCTTGGGTACTTGATACCGGTTGTGGAACTCATATCTGTAATGATGTACAGATGCTAAGTGATGTTCAACAACTAAAAGAAGGAGAATGTGTCTTGAAGATCGGCGATGGCTCAAACGTTGAAGCTCGAGCTTTAGGCACAATTAGATTAGATTTAGGTAGTTTTGAGTTAGTATTAAATAAAGTCCTTTATGTACCGAGCATTATTCGTAATATAATTTCAGTTCCAATATTAGCTTGTGAAGGTTATGAAACTTATATTAAGAATGGTAAATATTTTATCAAACGGAACAACTCTTCCGTTCATATCGGTACTCTAAGTAATGGACTTTACCTAACTCAAAATATCAATATTATGAATATACAACGAGAAACAAAGCGTAAGAGAGATGACAAAGTTTCAGCTCCCTTATGGCACGCTAGATTAGGACACATTTCCAAGAACAGAATTAGCAAGATAAACACTTTAGGATCATTCTCTGAAAATGATCTCAAAGAGTTGACTTCCTGCGAATCCTGTCTCAAAGGAAAGATGTCCAAAGTTCCTTTTAAAGGAACTGTGGAACGTGCCACTAAAGGGTTTTGGATTTGATCCATACTGATGTTTGTGGACCGCTTAGTGTAAGCACTAGAAACAATCATCAGTATTTCATAACCTTTACTGATGACTTTAGTCGGTATGGTTATGTATACTTAATGAAGTATAAATCTGAAGCTTTTGAGAAATTCTTAGAATTTCAAAAGGAGGTTGAGAACCAAACTGGTCACAAGATCAAAGCACTTCGATCTGATCGAGGAGGCGAATATCTTAGTGAAGAATTCCTTAATCATCTCAAAGATAATGGGATTATCTCTCAGTGGACTCCTCCGGGAACTCCTCAGCTTAATGGAGTTTCTGAGAGAAAGAATCGAACCCTACTTGATATGGTTCGTTCCATGATGAGTTTCACTGACTTACCACCTTCTTTCTGGGGTTATGCCCTAGAAAGTGCAGCAAAGATTTTGAATCTAGTTCCCTCTAAGTCAGTCCCTAAAACGCCCTATGAAATGTGGCATGGTAAAATCCCTAGTTATTCTTATTTAAGAATTTGGGGTTGTCCTGCTTACGTGAAGAGGACAGTGGGAGATAAGTTAGAATCTCGTTCTAACTTATGCTACTTTGTAGGTTATCCTAAGGAATCCATAGGATACTATTTCTATGATCAATCTGAGCAAAAGGTGTTTGTTTCCAGAAATGCCACTTTTCTTGAGGAATCGTTCCTTAAAGAAAAGAAAGGCAAGATCATAGAATTAGAAGAAGTACAAAGTGACCCCACACCACCCACTAAAGAAACGTCCCACTCTGATCAACCACAACCAATCACGAATTTCGATACACATGAAAATCCTCCTCTAAAGCGTTCTGAACGCAATCCTAGACAGCCGGAGAGATGGTATGGATTCTTCCATGAAATCTCTCAAAAGGATAATGATCCTTCAACATATGAGGAGGCACTTTCAGATTCTAACTCTGAACAGTGGATAGAAGCCATGAAATCCGAAATGGATTCCATGAACTCCAACCAAGTTTGGACCTTGGTAGATTTGCCTGATGGGGTCAAACCCATAGGTTGCAAATGGATCTTTAACAGAAAGCTTGGAGTTGATGGAAGCATTGCAGCCTACAAAGCAAGACTGGTTGCAAAAGGATTCACTCAGAGACCCGGCGTGGACTTTGACGAAACCTTTTCACCAGTTGCAATGCAAAAGTCTATTCGGATCATGCTTGCCATTGCTGCATATTATGACTATGAGATATGGCAAATGGATGTGAAAACTGCCTTTCTCAATGGTGACATTGACAAAGACATTTATATGGAACAACCCATAGGTTTCACATTCAGTGGGAGTGAGCAAAAGGTTTGCAAACTCCAAAGATCAATCTATGGATTGAAACAGGCTTCTAGGAATTGGAACATTCGATTTGATGAATCGGTCAAAGCGCGTTTGGCTTCATCCAAATTTCGAATGAATCATGTGTGTATAGAAAGGAATTGGAGACCTCAGTGCAATTCTTAGTACTTTATGTTGATGACATCCTTCTTATTGGGAATTCGAAGGATGACATGAAAGTGACTAAGTTATGGTTATCGAACCAATTCGAGATGAAAGATCTTGGTGATGCATCCTATATCCTTGGAATTAAAATCTATAGAGATAGATCCAGAAGGTTAATAGGACTATCACAGTCGATGTACATTGACAAAGTATTGAAGAGATTCAATATGGAGTCAGCAAAGGTTAAGAACCTTCCTATGAGTGTAGGAACGTGTCTTTCAAAGAAGATGTGTCCTAAGACTAACCTTGAGAAGGAGAGAATGACTCATACACCTTATGCATTAGCAATAGGTAGCATAATGTATGCAATGTTATGTACTCGACCGGATGTGGCTTATGCACTTAGTGTAACAAGTCGTTTCCAATCTGACCCTGGAGATGGTCACTGGGCTGCCGTGAAGAATATTCTTAAGTACTTGAAAAGTACTAAAGATTTATTCTTAGTTTACGGAGGTCAGAAAGATCTTACTGTTGAAGGATACTGCGATGCAAGCTTTGCGTCTGACTTAGATGATTTTAAGTCAATGTCAGGATACATTTTCTGCCTAAACGGCGGAGCAGTGAGTTGGAAGAGTTCCAAGCAAACAACCACTGCAGATTCGACCACTGAGGCCGAATACTTAGCTGCAAATGATGCAGCTAAGGAAGGTGTTTGGATTAGAAACTTCATTCAAGAGTTGAATGTTGTTCCTAGCATGAAAGACCCCATTACTGTGTTTTGTGACAACACTGGGGCGGTTGCTCAAGCAAGAGAACCAAGATCTCACCAACGGACCAAGCACATTATGAGGAAGTATCACCTAATCCGTGATATTATCAAAAGAGGAGATGTGCTAATTGAGAGGGTCACATCAGCAGAGAACGTGGCAGATCCACTTACTAAACCCCTTAGTCGAGAAGCTTTCCAAGGTCATCTTCAGAAGATGGGACTTGGAGTAGCTTTAGAATGGCTTTGACGGGCAAGTGGGAGATTGTTAGGAATAGTGCCCTAGAAAGCCGATTGTATATCCGCTTTGTGCTTTTCCTTATTGTAATCACAGACAATCTTTGAATGAAATAACGAATTGAGGCAACACTTCTTTATATGCTCTTGTTTGGTATGTGTTTACTTTATCTGTGCATGTATGAGAACTCCCCTAATCCTAATGACTTTAGGACTCTGCCATTTAGGTGAAATGGTTCATAAAACGAGCCCTATATCACATAAGTCATGATTAGTAAAATACTCCAAGCCGATGAGTCCTACAGACAGTGGGAGTGTCAACCTGACTCCTCTAAGGCTTGCTTGTGGGATCACGCCCTTAAGAAGGACCACCTTGTTTCATGGAGGTGGAAAGTGTATAGTTGATACGTGCGTGATACATGAGGGTGCTTACTTTAATAAGTGAGTTCACTGAGGCGCCCCGTGTGAGAACATTCCTAAATGGGAAAGGAAGTTTCTATTTCAGGAAATGGAAACTTCCAGATTAGGAAATATCTCACGAGTCATTGATGTGATTAATTGATCCTTAGACTTGAGGTTCCTTGTCACTTTATGAGTTAACTCTGTAGTCTTAGGTATAAGCTTTAAAGGGTGTCGCCTTAGACAACTGATTCAAGGCTTATGCTGGGGCTGCACAAGTGACTCGTGAAAGTGAATGAGAATCAAGAAAGGACCTACACTTGCATTTGCAAGGTGATCTCTTATTGTGTAAGTCATTCATATGCCATATGGAGTCCTTTGCCAAGGCAGTAGATCAAGATATCAAGAAAAGGGTTTCTTGGATTGAGATCAAATGGATATGAAATGCACTTAGCTTTAAGACCGGATTATTAGGGTTCTGATTATTCCCTTGCCCTAGATCTTGGTTGAGAGATAGTAAGTAGGAGGATTGTATCTCACACGAATCAATGACTTAAAGGTTCTGTCGAATCCGAACATTCCAATTCAGCTAGGGGTTAAACACCTGTTGCTAGACTATGGTCGTTTAATCTGTGGACTGATTAATTAATTAGTGAATTAATTAATTAGGGTCACTGCTAATTGAATTGAGAACCTAGAGGGTCACACACAACAACTTGGTTACATGAGTTGAGGCTTGAAAATGATTAAACAAGTTAATCGGGCCAAGAGGGTTCCACACGTGTGAAATCACATGTGTGGCTCACGTGAGTGACACGTGTCACTGTGACACGTGTCACACAGTGTATATATATATATTATATATATATATTAAATAATTAATTAGTTAATTATTTAATAGACTTTGGTTTAATTTTGAATTAAAAAGAAAGTCTAATTTTGGAGAAAATAATCTAGTTAATTAATTATGAATTAATTAATTAGATAAAAATAAGTTATTTATTTTATAATAAATAAAGTATAAAATTATCCAAAAATAGTTTGGATATTTTTAGCTCTCTTAAAAGTTGACTAGAATTAAAATTCAAAGTCAAAGTTGGAAAATACTTGGTGATCAAGTAATAGGAGAGAGAGGAACCAAATCCTTGTCCAATAAGGATTTGGATCGGCACTCCCTCCTATATATAGGGGAGCTCGAGCTCCCCTTTAGAGCAAATAGACAATTCTTGGTTCATGTGTTGAACACCTTCCTTTCTCCAAGATTAAATTAAACCTTAGGTTAAGCCTAAACACTAACTAGAGAACTAGCATCCTTACTAGTTAGATTGTGATCAAGTTGGTGGACTTTCTCTAGAGACTTCAAGTTAGAAGTTTGAAGATTCGAGCTTTACCAAGGAGAGGGGATCAAGCCGCGAGAAGAGCGTTCTTGGGTGGCTTGAAACGCTTCAAGAAAGAACAAAAGAAAAGTAAGTTTTCTATCTTTACGAATTTGGTTACACGATTACGAGTCCTAGATCCTTTTGTTGGGAAAAATTTTAAATTCCGCTGCTTTCTGATTCGTGTTTTCCAACACATTCGTCCCATACATGTCTTCGAGCGCAAAGAACGGCTCGGCTACTTCTCTTAAGGCCATGAGGGTCCCAGGCCTCCTTTCCACAATGGCGTCGGCAAATTTCTTGCTCACATACTGCTTGTGATCCACAGCCTGAAAGAGCACTGGGATCAAGAAATCCATTGAAGGCCTCTCCACCTGTAGGATCTCCTTGTTGAAGCGGGCGAAGAACGAGCGCAGAGATTCGCTCTTGCCTTGCACCACGTTGTACAGGGCAGTAGGTGCGGTGACTGGCGCTTTCAAAGAATTGAAGTGGTTGAGGAAAGCATGAGCCAGCTCTTCATATGAGTGAATCGAGCGCGGCGGCAGCCGTTTGTACCACTCCTGAGCCATTCCTACCAAGGAAGTGACGAAGACTTTCGCCCAATAGTTGCTGGAATGCTCGTAAAGGTGCATAAGATGCAAAAAATGATCCAAGTGTTCAGCTGGATCAGTTGTCCCGTCGTAACGGTTGATAGAAGTGGGGATTTTAGCCATGCCTGCTTGGGCCATCAAAACTTCTTCCACGAGGGGCGAGCCCCTCGCCAACGGGTGGTACTCATACGTGCCGAAGTTTTCCTCCGGCTCCTTGCGGCGGGGGACCTTTGGTGGGGGGTCCTTGGTACGGGTGCTTCTGGCGTCAACCCGTTCATCCCGACTAGGGGAGATCTGAGTTGAACGCCCTCGTGAGAGCTGTCCCACAATATCCTTTAGACCCTGCAGCTGGTCTTGCACAGCCGCGAGGATATCAGGATTCACGTCTACTTGTCTGTCCCCTTGTCTGGGGGCTCGTGACCCTCTTCTGGAGACATGAGAGTCCCCTTCATTCTCGTTCACTCGTTCTGTGGGCTCTTTATTCCTGCCCATGGAGGGACGCTCGTTGCCCTCTTGCTGGGGCACTTCTCTGGCTGGTGGTGGTGGCGGTTTTGCCCTCAGGACAGCCTGGGCTTCTCTGAGGGGGAAATTTTGTTGTCCGCCCAAAGGGGCAGCAACTTGAGTGGCCTGCCCGGAGGGAAAGTACATGGAGTGGAACCTCTCCCATGCTCCCTGGGCCGCCTGAACCTCACACTGGGCATAGAGAGCCCTCAACTGCTGGGTGGTTAGTGGAGGTAACTCCACTCCTTCAATCTCCCTGGGGACCACCACCGGGAGCTGGATCTGACCAGCATGATACGGCTGGACCGGCGGCATCATAACGGCCGGAGTGAGGGTATATCCGGGTGGGGGCATCATGTAACCCTGCACTCCGAGGTTCATCTGGGGATGGACCCATGGGTTCTGAGCAGGCTGTGGAGGAGCAGAGAGAGAGACTCATCCAGCGGCGGCGGGAATCGGTAGTGCCGGCGGTGTAGGTGGAGGTACTGAAGACTCTGCTTGCGGAGTCACTCCTGCGGCGGGAGGTGTTCCACCAACGGTGACGGAAGGTGGCGGGGCTCCACCAGCAGCGGTGGAGGGAATAATGATATTGGCATCCTGGGAGGCGTTATCTCCTCCTCCCACGGCTCCAGACCTTCTAGCAACCATGACTGTTAAGGGTAAGAGTGTGCTTGCTTTTCTACCAACAAAAAGAAAGAAAGGGATAGAGGAACGGTTTCCCACAGACGGCGCCAAAAATGATGGGTTCAGAAATGTGAGGGTCCGAATCCGATCACTTTATGATTTGTAATTGTGGAGGAAACCGCCGGAGATTCGCCGGAGATGAGAAAGGGGGTTCTACCTGTTGGGACAAGCACAATAAAAGTCAGAAGGCCAAGCTGGGGGAACTGGGGGTGATACCCAGTTTGGCTCTCCGACGCTCAAGTCAGTTCAAGGTCTGAAGAAACGTAAGTTCGGTCACAGTTTTAGTGATGAAGAATGCTTACCAGTGTAGAAGATGACTTTAGCTATTTATAGTTGAGGGTCAAGGGCCCTTTGGTCATTTGCCTGAAGTGGTCCTGGCCGAATGTTGCCCTAACACGTGGCGCCGTGAGAGAGAAACCTAGGAGGAATCTTCTGCAAAAGCGGCCAAAAGTTGGTACTGGCAACAGTGGCAGGTGCGCGGGCATGTACGTTGTGTCAGAGAGCCATTTGGGTGGTTGGTAACGAGGGCTTAAGAGCGCGCTCGTGACAACCTGGAGTATTGGAAGCCAAGATATCCGCTGGGGGGAATGAAGGCTCCAGTTCAAGTGACGAGCCAAAGGGGAGGCCACTCTGAGGGAATGTGACGCTCGAAGAGGGCTCCCTTGGGACGTGGGCGTGCCAATCATTTAGTATGAAGGACGCTCGTGAGAGTGATAGCGCTCGTTGGGCTTAACTCCTGAAGAAGGATTGCGCTTGTTGGGCTTAGCGCTCGTGCATTGATGGGTGCAACCTTGGGGAGACAGATGTCATCATCTCGGTGATGCCACGTGTCCTAACGTGGGACGATCGTATTTTGACCCCATCAAATACATTTTAAATAGCTCTTATTAGAAATATAACTAATATTTAGTTTTAACTGATATTTAAAATTATGTAATATTTAGTTTTATCTATTTTGTAACTACTTTGTATTCTTATTTTATATTTGTATAGAATAGCTTCCTCCGTAAATTGATTATATATATGTGTAATTTGTATCTTACAAATCATTGAGAATATTCAGATTACAAAATACGTATTCTCTTTCACTTTTTTTCTCTCCATATCCAATTCTAACATGCATATCCAAGAGCTCTTTAATCAATCCAATTCTAACATGCATATCCAAGAGCTCTTTAATCAATGCATCAGGGCATCGGTACAAAAGGAGTACTGTCCAAAGATCGATATGATTCTATAATTGTCCCAATCAAGGGAAGTATTATTAACAAACAACTTGTTTATGAAAATGAAGTAAATTTCAATTAATTAACAAAATAAAGGGCGAGTATAAATTTTGTTAATTTTTTTAAAAAAAAGAATAATGACTATTTTGGTTTTGATGCTTTAAGAGTATAATTGCATGGTGTTAAAAAAAATTAAAAAAAATATATATAATTGCATGATTCATTTTGTCTAATTGAATTTCCCACCGGCTCATGAAAGTCTGTTTTTATGACGGAAATATATAATTTAGAAGATTCCGGGGAAAAAAGAGAGCATGAGACACTGGTTTTAAATCATATAGAAGAAAATAATAATTTAACAACATAAGATTGAAGAAATGTCAAAATCATGTCGAAATTTTTAAACGCACCTATCAAGCTATTGTTGAAGAGGTCCATCGTCCTCAATGAAGAAATGTTGAAGATAGAAGATGGAATATTCCCCGTCAGAGAGGCACTTTCGATTGTCAATATCTCTAACTTAGAGAGTTTTCCGAACTCCTTGGGAACTTTTCCTGTAATTGTTGTAAGAAATTCAAGGAAACATTTATGTTAAATTGGTTTGTAAATGCAATATGATCTCTTTTTCATAAATGTTTCTTCTTCTGGTTTTTCCTTCTATCTTTGTTTCAAACATATACACATTTAATTTGAGTATTCTTACAATTTTATGTCGGAATGAAAAAAGAAGAAAGTTCGAATGAGACAAAGAACGAGAAAAACCTGATGCATGAAGTTAGCGTGATGTTCATTTTCCATTAACTTTTTTCAGTGTTGATCTGTAATTAATTTCGACTAAGTTGTTTTACTTTCCAATAGGTTGTTTTACAATAAGCAAAATTTATATGCTGATTTTTCAAATGGAAAGATATCATACCTCTTGTGAAGTAGTTTTTCCCTAGATCTAACCCTTTAAGCATGCTCAAATTTCCAAGTTCACTTGGAATGTGGCCGTTGAGATGGTTGATGGCCAATGATAGGATTTCAAGATCACTGCACTTGTATATATTTGATGGAATTTGCCCGTTTAGCTGATTTTTTCCAACGTACAGTTTTTTCAATTTTGGCATGTTGTTGCATACGTCATCGGGTAGTTTACCTGAAAGGAAGATAGACAATTCAAGAAGGAAATATAAAAATCAATTTTGTCCCTAGGTATGCAAACGAGGGGAGTTCGTTCGTGAACCTAATGAGTTAAACCAATAAAAGTTTGGGCTCGAATTCGGGATAGTCAAACTCGAACTGAATCTCTCTAACCCATTCTTTTTTTAAATTTCGGCTCACAAGTCCTAATATTTTAATAAAAAATAATATTTATTATATATAATATTATTAATATCTGCCAATGATACAATCACGACACTAGCTATTATCAATAGGAAAAATATTATTTTTTATCCTCTGAAGATGCACTTTCTCGATTTTTTTCCTGATCTTTTAATTTTTCACGCATTGTAATCTTTTTGATTCTATATTTCTCAATTTCAGTTCTTTAGCTAACGGACATTAAAGAATTGATGGAAAAAGTCACGTGCCACTCACGCCATATTGAGATTTATTCAGGCCATTCAAAATTGAAAAATGAAAGTCCATAGAGTACCAGAAAATTCATTATCACTAAGTGTTAAATCCTTCAAGGTTGATATATTGAATAGGGACGATGGAATGGAACCATAAAAAGAATTGTCACTGAGATATAGTATCTCCAGGTAAGATGTATTCACAAGCTCTTGTGGCAATTCACCTACAATAGTATATGAACACTGACATTATTAAACAAATATTTGGATTTTATGCATCAATTTTGGTTTCAGTGTTATTTTGAATCAACAATACATGACTGGTGCTATCATACCTATGAAATTATTGTAGGACAAACGTATCTCTTTAATCTTTGTGCACTTGTATATATTTTGAGGAATTTGTCCGGAGAGTTGATTCATTGAGAGATACAACAATTCTAAATTTGGAATATAGTTGCATAAATCACTTGGGAGAGTACCAGATAAATCATTAAATCTCAGATTAATGATTTTCATAGAAGACATGTTGAAAATGTCATATGGTATGGAACCTGTCACGTTGTTATACTCCAAATTTATCTCCTTCAGACGCCGCAAATTAGACAACTCGTGGGGTATGGAACCTGCGAAAAAGTTGGAACTAATGTCCAAAGATTGAAGAAATGTCAAGTTTCCAAGATGAGGAGCAATAGTTCCTCCGATGTGGAAATTGGAAAGATTCAAAGATAAAACCCTTAGATGTTTGGCACCACAAGAAACACCAATCCAGTTACAGAATGATGTGTTAGCAGACCAATTTTTGGCCAAAATAGCATCAGGGTCTAAAGTGATGGAATTTTTAAAGGCAAGCAATGCATCATGATCTGTGGTTAAATTGGAAAGTATTGTGCATGAGCAGAGTGAAATGCTATTTAGTAAAAACAGAACAAGGGCAAAGGAAGAACAAGGATTGGCCATGAAATGCATGATAACAATGGAACTTGTGTCAGTACATACTTGTATATTTATAAACCTGAAAAGGAAATATGTAGCAGCAAGAATCATGATTTTGAAAGCCACGTTCTTTACCGTGATCTATGGGCAAGAAAACCCAACCCAACGGACAAGTTACATTGGAAAATTGAATGCATTTTCATATTCTCTTTAAGTTGGGATCATTGTAGGGTCTAGATATTAAGAGACTACATATTCTGTAAGCGAAGACCATGACTTTCCGGTAGGGTTTTTTGCACCAAGTACCCCACAAACATTACATCTGAATGGTACGACATCATGAATTGAGCCTCTAAAATGACGAATTTACCACTCTTGAAATTAAATAAGAATGAAACAAAAATAGAAATAATAATAAATATAGATATAATTATATATATGTATTTATAAGCGTATATTATATATCTCTATATGTATATGTACATACATAATAACACCAACATCAACGCTGCCTCAACGGCCAGGACAAGCAATGAGAAGAAGAAAATAAAGTAAAAAGAAGAAAGGAAAGAGATGAACACGGAGCAGTTACAAACTTACATTACATGCCATGAAAGCGGAGATGATAATTTTCAATGTATTGTTTGTGCAGCAGATATGGCATGGATGCAGCAGATTAACAATGACGTGTAAAAAGGTAAAGAAAATTAAAGAAGAAAGTGAAATACAAATGTTTGTGCAGAAATAGCGAAAAAATCCAAGCATTAACGGCGTACTGAAAAATTGTTCCTGGGTAGTTGGGTATCTTGTAAAAGACCAACTGAGAAATTTATTACGCACTAGAATTTAGTTGCCTTTTCAACCGAAGATTGTCATAAATAATTGGGATAATGACGGGCAGCCCCCCTGAGGTTTGGCGATATTACAGATTACTCCCTGAGATTTGAGAAATTACGAACTCCCCCCTGACCTTTACACTCTCTCACACAAATTTCACATGCCGTTAATTACACCGTTAAATTCAAATTTAAATTCCAAAAATACCCTTAGGGGATATATTGTAATTTTACTTAGAGTTTAATGATATAATTGTATTAGTTAAATTTGGATTTTTTTTATTTAAAAAGTTGTTATTTAATTTAATACTTAATATTTTATCTATAAATATAAATTGAATTAGATCATGCATATTTATTTCTATAAAAGATGATAAGTTATAAATTTCTTTTTATATTTATATCTTAGTTTTAAATATATTTTGTACGAATCCATTTAAAGTTAATTTAAAATAATTTATTTGCAATTATAACAAATTTTCTCTCAAAATAAAAATTCATATAAAAAACCCCACACAAATATCAACTAGTGCATTGTCAATTTTTTTTCCTCAAAATTGAAAATCATAACAAACACATTAATGTCAATAAATGCATTAGTAAATTCACATAAATATTCGTCAGAGTCATTTAGACAATTATTTCAAATATTGAACATGCATGGTCAATATCTACAGAAATTAGTAGGCATCTATGAACTCTAGGTATGAAATTAGTCTATCATAAAAATATTAAAATATCATTAAGTAGCATTTATTGAAAAAAATGTTAGGTAGACACAAAACTCAAGTACTTACATCACCCCCCTAACAATTTCAGTTTTCCATTAGCCCCCTTACCTTTGGCTCTTTATTACATATACCCCCTAAGTTTTAACATATTAGGGGTAAAATAGTAAATTTCACATATTCCGTTAAATTTAACGGAGGATATAACGGGACAGTTCGTAATTTCTCAGACCTTAGTGAGTAATCTGTAATATTGTCATACCTCAGGGAAGAAAAAGAGAACAAGTTTGGGTCAATGTAGCTAAATATTAACACAGAAGAAATAATAAACTAGGCAGAAATATAAATTGGGACCTTTTTGGTCTGTTTAAGTTTGGGTCAATGTAGAGAAGACCATGATTTTAACGGTCACGACAGGAAAAGAGAACAAGTAAAGAAAGTGAAGGGAAGAAAAAGAAGAGAGAAAAATCGGAGCAGATAGATGAAAGTGTACGAAAGAAAGTAAAATGTAAATGTTTGTATAGAAATGGCGACAAAATTCCAAATGTCAAACTAGATTGATATATACACAATTTATATATTTTGGGACTAAAATTGGACTAAACTCTTTATTTTGGGACTAAAATTGAGCAATTTTTGTGTTACAGAGAAGAAATAAAGAGTTTAGTCCAACTTTAGTCCCAATTTTAAAAAATAGACTCCCACGTACCTAAGGAAGCAAAATTCTACAACCACTGGAAGAAGACATAAGTTAGAAGGAGCAAGACGAGAGAGACACGTTACAACTATTCTCAAAACTCTCAAACTCTCAATTCTTTCTCCAGAAAACCCTTTAGTATTCATTCTTACGCAGTTTTATTTCTTATTCACTTTTTAGAAATTCTTCTGTAGACTTTATAGATTATTCAGTGAGAAGATTATAATCCATTTATTTACAGAGCGATATTGTAATACGGAGTCCACCTCAGAGAAGATTTTCAATATACGCGATGAACATTAATTCTACTAGATTCATATATTTCAAATTATTTTCTTTTCTTATATTTCTGCCTAGTTTATTATTTCTTCTGTGTTAATATTTAGCTAGATTTGATATATGAATTGCAGCTAAATGTCAAAATTGCTCATTTCCACGTGTACACTGTAGATGTCCATGTCAGCATTCCGGTGCCTTGTCAGTGAACTCCGGCGAGCATTGTCCTGAAATTGACAAATTTGGGGACTTACTGGCACACTTTTGTCGCCGGAGAAATTGGTGTCCCAAAATTGCTAGTAGGGGTCAGTTATTGTCCCGATTTTGCATTTTTCCCTAGAATTAATGCTCGTTACGTATATTGAAAATCTTCTCTGAGGTGGACTACGTAGTACAATATCATTCTGTAAATAAATAGACTATAATCTTCTCACTAGATAATCTATTTCGGTCGTGTGAAAGTTTGTACGGAATGGAAGAAGCCTAATCTCTGGTGGGTCATTTACTATCCAGAGAGCGAGAGACCGAGATATAATTGGATGTATGCCTTGGGGGTCAGGTTTGAGCGGGATTTGACTGACGTGCAGAGGGTCTTTGTCTTTAGCTCGACTAAAGTGGAGAAGCCTATGCAAGAGAAGCAGGAGGCCGTGACCAACAAGTTAAAGGAAATTAAGATAATAACAAGTATTTTCACTGAATTAGAACAATACTCAAACATCCAAGTCAATAAAATCCAACACAAGTTCAAACCTCAAGACTAGAGAAAAGATTCAAGTTGCGGTTAATGCTAAAGACGGTGTCTTTTGCCATGGGGGTTATGTCACAATGATTGCGTAGAATTGTGGTTGGGTCGCCAATGTGGATCCTTTAGGCATAGCATGCACCGGTTTTGGATTGTAAAGGTTTCGGCCATGTGAAAGTTTTCACGGAATGGAAGAACCCCAATCTCGGGTGGGTCATTTACTATTTAGAGAACGAGAGACCAAGATACGATCGGATGTATGCCTTGGGGGTCAGGTTTGAGCGGGATTTGACTGACAAGCAGAGGGCCTTTGTCTTTGGCCCGCTAATGTGGAGGAGCCTATGCAAGAGGAGCAGGAGGCCGTGCCCCCACACTACCATGAGCTCACTGAGAGATTTGATGCATTATCTATAGTGTAAACGAGTTGAATCACAGAGATTGGAAAAAATTAATTCAATTAAAATCACAGGAAATTCACAAGAAATAACAAGTAAAAGTAGGGGGGTTTTGAGTTTTAACTAAACTAATTAAACTAAACTAATAAAGCAATTAATTAAAACTAATAACTAGGAGAATACGATCAAGCACGTTGAAAGAGAGTTTTAAATCAATAAGAGGAGAAAACTCCTAGCTAGAGATTATAATTCAGTTTTCACATCAATCACGGACGTAAAGATTTAAACCCGATTATTAATTCCCTTAACGAATCAGATTCGACTTTACAAATCCTACCGTTAATGCGCCACTAATTATCAATCAAACACTACATAAACTTCATGCATCATGATTAATTATATGCAATTCGAATTACTTAGATGATTGTGCACTATCACTAAGCAAACAAATCACAATAAACACGACACTCGGAGAATTAATAAATACTCAAATTATATTGAAATATAAAAACAATTAGGTCTCACGATATCTCAATCGAATAATAAGTATCTAGCTAAGTATTATGAATTTAGCTACTCAAAGTCATAATATCCGAAAAATAAAATAAATCAAAAGCAAAATCTAACTAAAACAAGAAATTAAAAAGAACTCTAGATGAATATTTTTTCGATGCTCTCGGATGTCGTCCACGCCGCTGCTCCCAATCCTCCAAAAGTGGCGTCGAATTTCTAAAAAGTGAATAAGAAATAAAACTGCGTAAGAATGAATGCTAAAGGGTTTTCTAGAGAGAGAATTGAGAGAGTTTGAGAGTTCTGAGAATAGTTGTAACGTGTCTCTCTATTCTCTCTCCTTCTAACTTGTATCTTGCTCTAGTGGTTGTAGAACCCCGCTTCCTTAGGCAGTTGGGAGTCTATTTTTTAAAATTCAACCCCACTCCCACGTTCTTCTTCTTCTTGACTCTTTCTTCCCACTTTTCTCTCAACTTCTTCTTCTCCTTAAATATCTGTCAAGAATATTCCTTGGGCTCCTTTTCTATTGGATTTTCTCTTAGGCCAATTGACTTGAATAATAATAATAATAATAATAATGGTGTATGAAATGGGGATTATTTGATTAACATTTGGTCATTGCATATAATTTTCAATTTTTTTTAATTTTTTAATTAATTATTATTATTATTATTATTATTATAAATTTTTTTTTTTTTTTTTTTTTTTAAAGAAAAAGTCCAACTGTTGAAGGAAGAGTACCAAAAAATTCATTTTTGGAAAGTTGTATATCCTTCAAGGTTGATATATTGAATATGGAGGATGATATGGAACCATATAATGCATTGCCACCGGGATATACTATCTCGAGGTAAGATATATTCCCAAGCTCTCAAGCAATTCACTTACGATAGTAGAAGATTGGATTTTATGCATGAATTTTCGTTTCAATATAATTTTGAATCAGCAATGTATGACATGTGCGATCATACCTGTGAAATTATTGTAGGTTAAATTTAACTTTTTAAACTTTGTGCACTGGTATATATTTTGAGAAATTCGTCCAGAGAGTTGATTATTTGAGAGAGAGAACAATTCTAGTTTTGGAATATAGCTGCATAAATCACTTGGGACATTACTAGATAGATCATTATCAAAAAGATCATTGCTTCTCATGGAAGACACGTTAAAGATGGCATAAGTTATGAAACCTGTCAAGTTATTATGCTGCGAATTTATCTCCTTCAAATGCAGCAAATTAGACAACTAGTGAGATATGAAACTTGTAAAATTGTTGGAACTAACGTTCACAGACAAACGGGGCAAGAATCATGATTTTTTTTATTTTTTATTTTTTATTTTTTTTTTGAAATGGCAAGAATCATGATTTTGAAAGCCACGTTGTTTAACCCATACATTAGGAGATGTTGAATATGAAATTTTGTTATTTTTCGATTCTGACCAGTAAAACTACATATTTTGCGAGCGAAGACCATGACTTTGCACCAAGCACCCCACAAACATTAAATCTGAATGTGACTATGATATGAAAGAGAGCGAAATTTAGATGTTTGTACAGAAATGGCGAAAAATTCCAAGCTTTAATGGTGTATAGAAAAATTGCACCTAGGTTGTTGGGGATCTTGTGTAGAAGAGACCAACTGACAAATTTGTAGTCGCAACCAAGTGGATTTTACTGGAAGAATTCCAGCGTTGATGCACTTATTGCGTTGCTGGGATGCATGAGACCGTCTTCATATCTTGGGAAAGAAGACAATTTTGAAGGCAAAATAAAAAATAAAATAGAAATAAAACTATTGGGTAAGGACAAAAAAGTCAAACTTTATTAAATTGGCAGTGAGCTTAATGAAAAAAGAGAAAATTATCAAAATCGTCCCGTAAAGTGAGCCATTTTTAGTTTTGGTCCCAACAGTTGCCAATGTCTCACTTTTGGTCCCATAAAATGGTATTTGTCTTAATTTTGGTCCCATTGATCATTTTCCGTCCAAAATAACGGTCAAAAGTAACTTTTTAGCCCTTTTGATTCTTTTATATTTTCATAACTACCCCAAACTATTTAAATTCCATATTTTCACCCCTAAACTATTTAAATTGTATATTTTCACCACAAAAAAAAGATAATATATATTATATATAATATATATGTATTATATATTATAATACGTATATACACATATATAATATATGTATATATAATATTTTATAATATAATATATATATATACGTATATACACATATATAATACGTGTATATATATATAATATATGTATATATAATATTTTATAATATAATGTATATATATATATATATATATATGTAATTTAATATACGTATTATACATATAATAAATATAATATACGTGTATATAAATATATATATTATATTATACGTGTATAATATATATATATATATGTATATAATACGTATAATATAATATAACATATATATAATATAATATATGTATATATACGTATAATATAATATTATATATAGATATATATATATATATAATATTTTAACAGTAAATTTAATTGTTTTAACGGAGTAAAAAGTAATTTTTTTAAGAAAATAGGATAAAAAGTAACTTTTTTTAACGGTCAACCGTTATTTTGGACGGAAAATGGTCAATGGGACCAAAATTAAGACAAATACCACTTTATGGGATCAAAAGTGAGACATTGATAACTGTTGGGACCAAAACTAAAAGTGGCTCACTTTAGGGGACGATTTTGATAATTTTCTCATGAAAAAAACATCTCAAGGGTCTTTAACATACATTTTCCTTTGTGCCTTCTTTTTTTTTTTTTTTTTTTTTTTCTGTCTTAATTTTGAATAGTAAGGGCTATTTAAGATGGTAACATCACATTTGCTAATTAAACTATCATTTACTTTAACATATTAACTCTTACCTTATTTAACTAAGTTGAGGGGTTTTGTTTACTTCAACCACCAGCAACTATGGTTTATCATTGAAAAGTCTTTAACACCCTTTTTGTTTTCTTAATTTCTTTTCAATGCCATTCATTTTAGGTTTATTTCTACCTTTTCCTTTTCTATTTACTCTTCAGATTTTATTTATTTATTTATTTCTCGCTAAATCTATACATAAACCTTAGATTAATTATTAATTAGAATGAAAGAAAAACTATTAATCAGCATGAGAAGATTAAAACAATAAAAATAGGCCTTTAATAGTTCTAAAAAAAAAAAAAGAAAAGAGAAAGATACAGCCCATGAAACTAAAGAAATTTAACCCATTAAATCTTTAGTAAAATGAAATAATTTGCCCATCAAGTGCTTTAATTAAACAAAAACCCTAGCCAATTAGTTAAATCTCTTCTACACCAATTATAAGAAAACGCCGTCATTACTTTGGTCTCTCCCATCCACTGTATTTCCGTCCCATCCTCCACCGTCTCAATATCAACTCCAACTTCACTTCTCCGGCCACGCTTATGTTTAATCTCGTGCAACCTCTTCCATCTTTTTTTTTTTCAGAATTCAGATCGACGGCGCACAGTTAATTATTTTTTCCTTTTTTTTTTTTTGATTTCTACAGTTGATTCACTCATATATTGTTTCTATTTTCCGACCGCCCATTCAGGCGTTATATGGCTGGAAAACGCAATTTCAGGTAGACTACCATTATGATGGCATTCCCACAACCATGCTTACAATCTGAAAATGGTGAAAAAAAGGATGAAAGAAATGACCCTTTCCATGGCAGATTATGTAAATTAAATCAAGTTATGGACAGAATAGTAAATTACTTCTTGCATAAAGTTGATGGTTTAGGTAAAACCTCAAGATTTGATGGACTACCTTCACTGCCCACAAGAGGTCGGATGGGCAGGCTCGGCGGTTTGTTGCGGGCTTCAAAACCATAAAAGTAAACGTCCTTAACTGCCATGTTATATAAGTTAAATGGAGTTGCAAGCCCTTGTAAACGTGCCCTAAAAGGTTTGAGATCCATATAGCTCCTTCCGGTAACTAATAAATGAAATTGCGGAGAACTAATGTAACAGGGTTTCTGACTACTTATCGTTAATAACGAGAAATTACAATTCTGATGACATAAACCTGAATAGCAATAAATATGAATCTATCTGAATTGTGAATTCGTTTCATAAGACGATAGCGTTAAAATATAAACCGTTAATTTAATGTTAGATTATTGATTGAGCATTTGTTTTAACGGTTATGATGGTTGGTTCAGCAGAATATATCACAGCCTTTGGATCCATCTATTCGTCATGAACGGATGAGATGTCTTTCTTACTAACTCCTGCGACGTCGTTTAACTTCTCTTTACAGGTGTGTCTTCGATTTCTGAAAATTTTGGGCGTTGGTTTGGGTTATGAAGAAATTTTTTTCAGAGAATTAGATGTTCACGATTCCAAGACTTTGTTTGGTTTTTATTGGTTTTCTTTCCAGTTTTCTCTAGCTTTGACGAGTTCTGATGTTATGAGATCAATGTGGCTAATTTGGAGATTAATCATTAGTGGGTTCATGCTGGTTGAGTATTGCCCACCAACTGTTTGTTGAGTTTACTGAATGATTTGTGTACGGTTTTTATTTTTTTAAAAAAAATTTATTTCATCTTTCAGTGAGATAATCCCGTTAAAGCCTACTCTCAAAAAAAATTTTTTTTAATTATATTCACTGATTTAGTAAGAATGTCCCTTGAAGCTATGAAATAGGATACTTTTCACAAAGTTCTCATCAATAATAGTATAGAAGAGACAAAATTCACCATGTTAAAAAAAAAAAAAAAAAAATTAATGATTAAAAAATACTTGAAACTTATATGAAAGTTAAAATATACACTTGAGTTTCACGACCACTCGATTGCGGCGCGTTTTGTACACTTGAAGCAAATGTCAAAATGGCTCATAGTATACAAATTAACACATTTTCAAATGTATTATATGCAATTCGATAACTAAACTGAGATTACTCCTAATTGAGAGTAGTTCTATTTTTCTCTAATTTCAACGTGGATGGTTCTGATGTGGTGAGTTCAATGTTGGTGTATATTAATGATTATAGCGTGTGTTGCTTTATACCGGGGACAAGACTTTCTCAATCACAATTATATGATGCATGGGATTTTAATGTCAACAATAGGACATATTTATTTTACATGCTGGCATTTTCAGCTTAGCCACCACCACAACAGAACAAGATTTAGTGCATTGGAAATTCTCTGTCATGGCAATGGCCACAATAACAAATCCGTTATTATTTCGTGCACGACTATTATATTGCATTTCAACCTTCTCATTTGCTTGGTACATTAATTAGGAACTGATCATCCTTCCAATTAACTTTATTGCAAATTTACTGGATATATTATAATTTATTTTTTTTTTTTAGAAAATACAATCATTCTTAGTTTTTTTATTGTTAGCATGTATGCCGGCGTATTGATTTCATTTTTTTTATTCATTCAAATTGAATTAATGATTGCATTTTCTGTAATATGATTCATCTAGGTTTCAATTTTAATTTTTGTAGGTAGATATATGGATCAAACACTTCCACCTCGAGAAACAATAGTTTATGAAACTTCATCAGACATTATCACTCAACAGTAAGAGCAATGGAGAATAAATGATCGGCAACGTCGTCATGCCATGAATGAAGAACAAAGATCTGCTCACCTAGCTCAACGAAGGAGAAATTACCAGCGTAGGAGAACACAAATTATTTCCGAAAATAGAAACACAGGTACAATACAATTTTCTAAAGAGTATTCTCATACTTATTGACAAATTTTGAACTCTGTGCATGAACACAATCATACAAATGAAAAGATTAGGTAAATTTAGTTTAAAAATAATAGAAAAGTTACAATAGTTAGAACATGATCCTAATAAAATTTCATTCAGATGGATAGATTACACAAAGATAGTTTAAAAATATTGGAAAAATTACGATAGTTAGAATATGGGCCTAATAAACTTTTGAAATTTTGTTTAAAATATTTAATTTGGACTTATGTAAAACCGTTTAAATATTGTACGTGTTTAAACCTATTTCATTATTTGCAGAAGTGCAAGAGCATTGGAGATCAATGGATCATCACCGACGCAATGGGATGAACAACGATCAAAGGGTTGCTCATTTAGCTCAACGTAGAAGAAGCTATCAACGTAGAAGAATGCAAATTGTTGCAGAAGGGGGAAATATGAGTACTACGTAAATCTATTTAAATTAAAGTCAAGTAGTATTATATCAATATCTATTTAAATTTTCTTTTAAAAAAAATAATATTATTTTAAATGTTATAGTTAACGTATTAAATCATAAATCTTAATAAGTTTTTTATGATTTACATCAAAATTATCTTTATTAATTAAAAAAATAATAACATCAAGCCCATTAGAATAATAATTTACTATTAAAATGTACTATATGTAACACTTCTTAATTGTTTTTAATTTATAATTTACGTCGCTTTTTTCATTTAACTATGATTTATTTACTGTAGAGGTTCGAGAGGAATGGAGAACAATTCAATGTGCACGACGCAATTCCATGACAGAAGAACGAAGAGAAGCATATTTGGCTCAACGGCGAAGATGTTATCACAATAGAAGAATACAAAATAGTACAACAATTGAGAATACAAGTGGTACATATATACACTTTATTATAATATACTGATTAAATAGAGATTACATAGATCGATTAGTGTCATTAGCTAAAGTTGGAAGTGTAAAGGATTAAAAGCATACATGTCGACAAAGATTCCATGTTTTCGTATATTGTAAAAATATTTATTATAATTTAATATACTCACAAATTTATGATTGCAAGTTTTATAAAATATTCTACAAAAATGATATTTTGTTTTTATTATGCAAATCTTTTTAATCATTTTTATTTATTTATTTGTGCATGATTGACGTATATTTCTCTAAATAATTTGATGGTGCACAAATTAAAAATACTCTCAAATTCTATTGTTAAACAGGTAACGAGTTGACTTCATTGAACCAAACTATAAATGTCCATCCCGACTCAAGTACTACCAATACAAATCTTTTTCATGGTGATAGTACAATTTGTGACAATATCAATGAAGAACAACCAGGTAAAACTAAATTCTTCTAAATAAATTGCAATTAGTAATATTCATTGCAAACACGATTTAATTCTTATTAAAAAATTAATAATTAAACATAGTTACTAACTTCTAACAATTTTAATACTTGCTTCTAATTGAAACTATTTACTACACTATATTGAAAATTATGAACTATATAATCCAATATGAAATTAACAAAACTAATTTGCTGGTGTACGAAATTAAACAGATCTTCATTCAATTGTTCGACAATCATGCACCTTAGCACCAATAACTTATGACCGAGGTATGTCTACACATGAACGAGGTAGTACGAGCTACAATGAGCCCATTCCTAATCAAATTCCGGGTAAGACAAATTTGCACATTGAAATCCATTTAGTTATGATATTTTCATTTGCTTATATATATGCGGAATAATTCTAATATGTGTGCTCTCAGGAATTTTACTTTATATGCTCCCCCATAATTTGATTTATATGTATGTGTGTTTTAAGATGTTGAATTTATGTAAATTAATTTTAGTTCAAGTTTTCTGAATATAGATTATCTAAAAAATTAAAAATTAAACATAGTTACTAACTTCAAACAATTTTAATACTTGCTTCTAATTAAAACTATTAATTACTACACTATAGTGAAAATTATGAACTGTATAATCCTATATGAAATTAACAAAACTAATTTGTTGGTGTACGAAATTAAACAGATCTTCATTCAGTTGTTCGACAAACATGCACCTTAGCACCAATAACTTATGAACGAGGCATGTCCACACATGACCGAGGTAGTATGAGCTACAATGAGCCCATTCCTAATCAAATTCCGGGTAAGACAAATTTGCACATTGAAATCCATTTAGTTATGATATTTTCATTTGTTTATATATATGCGGAATAATTCTAATATGCATGCTATCAGGAATTTTACTTTATATGCTCCACCATAATTTGATTTATATGTATGTGCGTTTTAAGATGTTGAATTTATGTAAATTAATTTTAGTTCAAGTTTTCAGAATATAGATTATCTAAATATAGATATTTATTAAACAATGGTGACAAGGCAATATATTCTATTTTGTTCACAATTTCATGATATAGATTATTTTCAAATAATGTCTAAAGAAACAATATAAAAACATACTAACAAAAGAATATTATTCAATATATATCACAAAGTAATTCAATATTTAATGATTTTAGTGTAATTATCATTCAAAAATTATACTCTAAACATATTTTGTAAAGGATGAATACATATATCAACGTTTGGAATCAAGAAAAAATTCTATCGTTAATGATATTATTGAAATTTGTCTTTCCATCATTATATTGTCCGAATAATTCAACAAGGAACAATATATACACATCAATATACTAATAAAATAAATTCTATAGTTAATGAAATCAGTGAACTTTGTTTTTCCAACCATTTTACTCTCCAAATAACTTAACAAGAAACAATATATAGACATCAATTTACTAATAAAATATCACAACTAAAACTATTATTTATTTAATAGAAGGATTATAGTCTTGAGATATCTACCCAGAAAATATTGTTAGTTAGTTAATTATAATTTAATATATTAATAATAATAATTTTTAATAGTATTATTATATATAATTTATTAATATTAAGAAAAATATTTATGAGTACGTACTACAAAGGTTTTAAATTTACTAAATTCTACATTGAATAAATAATAAATAAATAATTGAAAGTACAATAGAGGTGATAATTAATATATTTTAACAAAATTATCAAAATAAATATTTTAAACACTTATTTATTGTATGTAAATACCATAACAATAAGAAATGACATCAAGAGCATCAATTTTGTCATTTTCCTTTTCACTCCAACTTATATACACCACGAATTTAATAAACAAGATTTTTTTAGGAGAACACCAATTCAATGGTCAATCTCTTCACAATGCAACAATCAACAATATTGGCGAAAGAAATGGAAGAACTAATCCCCAACACTATTCGTTCCATCCACGTCGATATTATAATGTGGCAAGAAATTTCACTGAAAATATAGGATATGCAAGATATATATTGTCTACGCCCAGATTATGTAAATTCTGTCAGGCAAAATTATTTCATGGTGAAACATCGCAACTTTGTTGTCGGAATGGAGGAATATCATTGGAGCCAATACCAACACCAATTGCATTACGTGAAATATTACTGCACAAACGTCAGAAGGAAGACATTTTAGACAGTATATTCGAGCTTACAATCATGTGTTGTCATTCACATCCATGGGCGTTCACATAGACGAAGATCTCATGCACGGTGGCCAAGGGTTGTATACATTTCGTGCTCACGGGTCAATTTATCATCGTATCGGAAGCTTGCTTCCAATTCCCCATCATAGACCTAGGTATCTGCAGGTGTGGATAGTAGATTCCGAACATGACTTAGATAATCGACTATTAGAGAATCAAGAGTTGGATCGAAATTTACTTCTGAAGCTGCAAAAGATACTTGATGAGTGTAACCCATTTGTGCATGTCTTCAGACAACTGGGCAAACGTGCAGATATACCCCAATGTCGGCTTATCCTGAAACAACAGTCACCTAACCAGCATCAATATAGTCTTCCGACGACATCTCAGATTGCAGCTGTGATAGTCGATAATGAGGATATTCAGAACTTGAATAATAGGGATATTGTTATCCAATCTGTAGATGGACGTCTTATGAACATCCAAGATGTTGTTGGGTATTATGATCCTTTACAATATCCTCTACTTCTTCCTTACGGTACATATGGTTGGGACATCAATACGCGTACTATTGATGGAAGACGCTTAACATGTCGAGACTTCTGCGCTTATATGCTTCAGGTAATATTCAAGTATCTATGCTCTATATGAGTATTACATAGTATAAATCATAGTATTGAAAACAAAAAGATAAAATTAAATTAATTTGGTAGTTTAATAATTTTAAAGAATTTCTTTTCAGATTCGAGAAAACGACCAATCTCTTTTACTTTATGGAGGTCGATTGTTGCAGCAATATGTGGTGGACAATTATGTTAAAATTGAAACTCATAAATTGAGATGGATACGCCAACACCAACAAAATATTCGTTCTGAACTATACCAGGGGATCCAAGATTGCTTAGATGGTGGAGAAAATAATGCAGGTACATAAATATACTCAATATAAGTTGAGTAATAAATAATACTTTTTTAATATTAATTAGGGAAATATTTCTTCTCAGGAAATATTGGGCAAAGAATTGTACTTCCGTCGTCCTTTACAGGTGGCCCCCGTGATATGTACCAACACTATCAAGATGCCATGGCTTTGGTGCAAACATTTGGAAAACCTGATTTGATGATCACAATGACTTGCAATCCGAATTGGATTGAGATAAAAAATGAGCTTAAGGCAGGCCAAATTCCTCAAGATCGTCCGGACTTGCTAACACGAATCTTCCGAGCAAAGTTCGAGGAGTTTAAGAAAGATATAGTTGACAAAGGAGTTTTAGGAAAAGTTCGTGCTTACTCATATGTAATCGAGTATCAAAAACGAGGTTTGCCACATGCTCATCTCATAGTCATATTTTAAAACAGTGACAAATTGCGAACACCTGAGGACTTTGACAGTGTTGTGCGGGCTGAAATCCCTAAAAAAGACCAAGAACCTGCTTTGTATGAAGCTGTTTTAAAGCATATGATTCATGGACCATGTGGTGATCATAACAAACAAAGTGTGTGTATGAAAGACGGTAAATGCAAAAAAGGCTTCCCAAAGCCATTTACATCGCACACTGTCCGGGGAAATGATTCATATCCATTGTACAGAAGCCGGGAGGGTATGTCTGTAACACTAAATGATACATCTGGAACAATGATTGACAATGGGTGGGTTGTACCTTACAATCCGTGACTTCTTCTGAAGTATGATTGTCATATTAATGTTGAAGTTTGCGGAGGACTAAAAAGTGTCAAGTACATATATAAATACATCCATAAGGGTTCAGACCGAGCATCTATGGAGTTGCGTAGAGAAAGACATGATGAAATTCAACAATTTGTAGATGGAAGGTGGATTTCTGCACCGGAAGCGTTTTGGCGAATATATGAATTCATTATGTATAGGATGTATCCTTCAGTAATAAGATTACAAATACATTTACCGAATCAACAGTCAATTCACTTCACTGCATCACAAAGTGTACGGGATATCTTGGAAAATGAAAACAACTCCAAGACTATGCTGACTGAGTTTTTCAAAATGAATTGTGATCCTGCCTTGGCTGGAAAGTATTTGTATCAAGAATTTCCACAATACTATAGATGGATTCCAACACAAAAGAAATGGATTCCACGCGTGAGCAGAAATAAAGTTATTGGAAGGATATATATTGTGGCACCTTCTGAAGACGAAAGGTTTTATCTACGCATACTTCTTAATCATGTTCGAGGTCCAAGATCTTTTGAAGATTTGCTTACTGTAAATGGAATAACGTACAACACGTTCAAAGAGGCCGCCTTAAAGCGAGGACTTTTAAAAGAGGATGACTATGCACGTCAATGCTTGCAAGAAACATGTTGTGTTAGGATGCCGTCATCATTAAGAAGATTATTTGTTTCAATTTTGGTCTTTTGTGAACCAACTGGGATTCGAGAACTATGGGACGAATTTTATCCTTACATGCTTGAAGATTTTACATGATCAAGCTCTACAAATCCTCATACTATAATCAACAGACTGTTGCTCGCTATAAGACAACTATTGCATTCTTACAGTAAACATCTTTCAGATTTTGATCTACCACCAATTAGCGATGATTTTGCGGGTGATACCCCACTTCCAAGGATAATTGAAGATGAGCTCTCCGTTGAGATACCAGAAGAAGATTTGCAATATGTAGAGAAATTGAATGATCACCAAAAAAATGCATTTGATGATATCATGAGAGCTATATCGCATAATCAAGCTGGGATCTTTTTCATAGATGGTCCTGGGGGATCTGGAAAGACGTTTCTATATCGAGCTTTATTAGCTTATTTGAGAAAAAATGGTCACATTGTTATTGCAACAACAACATCGGGAATAGCTGCTACTTTATTACCGGGTGGAAGAACTGCACATTCACGATTTAAGATTCCACTAAAACCATTAGCTGGGAGCTATTGTAAACTCAAAAAGCATACTGATCTTGCAGAACTAATTCGTCGTGCTAAAGCTATAGTGTGGGACGAAGCACCAATGGCAAACCGTTATGCTTTTGAGGCTACTGATAGGTCTTTCAGAGATATCACCGGGACTGACTTGCCATTTGGTGGTAAAGTTATGATTATGGGTGGAGATTTCAGACAAGTGTTGCCTATTGTCAAAGGAGGATCAATCGGTCAACAAATATCATCAAGTATTTCAAGATCACCAATTTGGGACTGTGTTAAGATTCTACGTCTACAACAAAATATGCGATCTCAACATGATTCTGAATACTCACAATTTGTTTTGGGTATAGGCAACGGTACAGAACATTCAATTAATGGTAATTTCATAAAATTACCGCAATCAATGGTCATACCATGGGAAGGTGAACAATCACTTTATGATTTGATCGATTCTGTTTTTCCAAATATGATTGATCATGCAAATGAGGCCAGTTACATGGTTGGAAGAGCTATTATAACGCCAAAGAATGTTGATGTGGATAAGATCAATGAGATGTTGATTGGAATGTTTCCAGGTGAAGAGATGGTGTACACGTCTTGGGATTCAGTTGATGGTGATAATAATAATCTTTTCTCAGATGAATTTTTGAACTCGCTCAGTCCGAGTGGTTTGCCACCACACAGAATTGTTCTTAAAAAGGGGTCCCCTATCATGCTTCTGAGAAACGTTGCCCCTGAGCTGGGACTTTGTAATGGAACTCGATTAATATGTCGCAATCTTGCTAGGAACTTCATTGATGCTGAAATAATGACGGGTCCACATCAAGGCACGCGATACTTCTTACATCGAATGCCTCTGAAAACTGAAGAAAACTCTGGGTTACCATTTGTCATGATACGTGCACAATTTCCAATAAGGCTGAGTTTTGCTCTTACCATAAACAAATCACAGGGTCAAACAATTCCAAATATTGGTATATATTTGTGTAATCATGTCTTCAGTCACGGACAATTATATGTTGCACTATCTAGAGGAGTTTCACAACAAACAACCAAAGTTTTGGTAAAGAATGGAAAGCAAGAGCGACGATCGGGCATATACACTAGAAATGTAGTGTATCGGGATGTTTTACTGACATCCGAACAGTGAATCATATAATCTTCCTCATGTGACAAAATGTACGTATTTAAAAACATCTATATATGTATCTATGTCTATTTTGTCTACATTAATTAAGAAATTATTTACTTTTAGAGTAAAAAATTAGTTACTTCCCTACTTTAAAGTCGTCTAAAGTAATGGTGATAAATTTACACTGTTTTTGCAGGTAGATATTTTCCCTTCAGACAAATGAATATTCCCATTGACTTGGCTAATGCAGAATTGAATGAACAAATGGAAGCTTGGTATATGTGGAAGGAGTCTCGAACGCGAATCACTTCTCAAAGAGTAAATATATAATTAAGAATTTTATGTCATCTAACTGTTAAGTCCTTATCTACAAGTTCATAACTATGATAAACTATGATCTATGTTGTGTTTTTGTAGCCTTCAAAATTGCAGATACTCAGTCCTGGTTGGAAGATGATTGTCGGCATAAATGGAAGGGATTTAGGAAGATGGATTTTACGAGTGTTACGAATACAGAGAACACATAAGTATGTGAGCATATTAAATTATAATTTTGTGTGTAAATAATTTTTGAGACTATACAAACTATATATTCTAATTGCTTTCTTTATCAGTGGGTACACATGGAGTAATAGTGATGCAGAAATTGATGTGGTATAATCTAATGAAACATATATGTATTTCCATGTATATATATGTGTAGAAATCTAACTTAACTTATTCAATTGTAGTATTTCAAGTACCGTTATCGAAAGTGGTGCATGGACGTCAAGGAATATAAATGTGCTTGCAGAGCTATCACCGAGTAATAACATTAACTTAGTATTAATACCTTTATGAATTTTTAGAGTTTCACTACTTATATATTTCTTTTTAATCTCGAAAATGCAGGTCTATAGCTGGAGTTAGTTGTAGTAATTTATAATCATTTGATCAGATCGGTTTCTCTACATTTTGTAATGCAACATTATTGGAGTACAATATTAGATTTATAGTTTTTTTTTAAATATGAAATACATTATCCTATTTATACTTTGTAAGGGTTTATGGATAAATTTTTTAAACTTTTTTTCTATTTTTTTTAAGTGTATTAGATGATTTCGTTGAAAGATTTTTTATTAATTTAATAATTTTCACTATTTTAGGAAATATTTTTAATAAAACGAACTATTATTTATTGCATACCGTGTAGAAAATAACCTACAAATCATATATATAGTGAATAACATTTTTTGCTTACGTTGCACACGCAACGAGTGTGCCCCGGTTGCTAGTATAAGTTAAATGGAGTTGCAAGCCCTTGTAAACGTGCCCTAAAAGGTTTGAGATCCATATAGCTCCTTCCGGTAACTAATAAATGAAATTGCGGAGAACTAATAACAGGGTTTCTGACTACTTATCGTTAATAACGAGAAATTACAATTCTGATGACATAAACCTGAATAGCAATAAATATGAATCTATCTGAATTGTGAATTCGTTTCATAAGACGATAGCGTTAAAATATAAACCGTTAATTTAATGTTAGATTATTGATTGAGCATTTGTTTTAACGGTTATGATGGTTGGTTCAGCAGAATATATCACAGCCTTTGGATCCATCTATTCGTCATGAACGGATGAGATGTCTTTCTTACTAACTCCTGCGACGTCGTTTAACTTCTCTTTAAACCACATCCTATGACCATCCTTATAATAGATCCAACGGTCAGCATTTAAACCTGCATCAGCATTTAAACCTGCATCAACGGCTTCCTTAAGCAAATACAGGACACAAAATGACCAATTTATATGTTTTTGGTCCAATTCGTTTGAGACCGTTCAAAAAATATTCTCATTTGTTTCAAAAATCCAAAATGTGTCATATTTTAAGAAGGATGCAGGTGGAGGTGGCGTGGGGAAAGATGGAGCGAAGGAAGAAAGGGAAAAATAATAATACAATACGAAAAAAATAATTATAGATTAGTGTATAAGGGTAAAAAAGGAATACTAAATTTTAATTGTGATGAAATCAGCTTAGGGGATAGTGAACAATAATTTTAGAACACGGGTTTTTTTATATGATTTTTTATATTACAAGATTTGTGCTCTTTTTGTATAACACAATGTTTATGGGGGTATATGACTCTTTTTTATTTATAAAAATTATGATACTCAAACATAACTACATGAACACGATACGGTATGACGACTCAAAATTTTTATTTATTTATTTTTTTGAATTTTCCAAAAAAATGATGCATGAACATATAGGTAGAGCTATGGCTAGTCGCCACTCTCATTTCCCAGCACTTTCATCTATTGTTTACCAAAAACTCGTGGTCTTCGCGTGCAAAATACTTTGCATTTAAATATCTCTTAGTGTGTGCTCCTACATTGATCCACATCTAAATGAGAATGCGAAAGTTGTCTAAATTTACATCCAAATTAAAAAGAAGAAAAGAATGAAAAGAACAAGGGTAAGCCAATATTTTCCACGTGGTTAGGTACACTCCCATGTCATTAGTCATGTGTGATTTCCAGCATACATGTCATTTTTTTGGCGACAATTATTCCGAAAATGCACTTTCTTTGAAGTACGAGTCGATTTTATGGTCGGAAAAAAATATGTTCCAAAAATACAAATTGCGAGTAGTTGTTATTCCGATTTTACATTTTTCGTATATGCTGCATCCTAGCAAAGGACTTGGATGCACGCAACCAATTTTAAGACAAGCTAAGAATGTTTATCCTTTTCTCTGGAAGGACTACACTCTCCAAGCAACCCTATTGATATAAAGAAAGGGGATTGTTCAGACATAAAAGAAGTTTCCAGGTGAACCAGCAAATCTCCTGGTAACAAATATGATTATACTAAAATCATGAGAGAAAACAGAATTAAAACACTTAAATGCATATTTTGTATATATATATATATGTGTGTGTGAGAGAGACTTTTTCAAATTTAGGCAGTTCCTCCACAAGAACTATTAGATAATGTGCTTTGGCCTTACTCACCCCCAAAAGTTAGCTGTTGAGGGGAGGTTTGCCATGCCATTATATATTGAACACCACATCATTAATTATTCAATGTGGGGCATTTAACACACCCCCGTCACGCCCAAATTGGTGCGTGAACATTGCACGAATGAACATCTGCAAGCCACAGGAATGAAACAACTACAAGCCGGGTGGAGAGATAGGCACAGGAATCGAATATCTGTGAACCCGCTCTGATACCATATTAGATAATGTGCTTTGGCCTTACTCACCCCCAAAAGCTAGCTGTTGAGGGGAGGGTTGACATGCCATTATATATTGAAAACCACATCATTAATTATTCGATGTGGGACATTTAACAAGAACTGTGCAACAACCCACTAATTTTTCATGGTATGTACCAATTCAACCATTTCTGTACAAACAGTTACATTTCACTTTCTTCTTTAATTTTCTTTAGCGTTTTACATGTTAATTTGTTGCATTCATGCCATGTCCACCGAAAAACATTAAAAAATTATAGTCTCCACTTTCATGGAATGTAACTGCTCCGTTTTTCTCTCTTTTCTTTGTTCTCTTTACGTTCTTTCTTCTTTTCTTTGCCTGTGCCTCTGGTGGTCGTGTCTGCAGCGCCTTTGCCTTTTGAGGGTCGTGGCCTTCGCGTGGAAAATTGCAAAAAGTGAAACAACAAAATCTCATACTCAACATATCTTATGATGACTCTAGACCCTACATTGACCTTAATTTAAAGAGAATATGAAGATAGTCCCAACTCCCAATTTAAACTCCACATAAACACTACTAAGTGAAAAAAAAAATAAAAATAAAAGACAAAATTATTTATGACAGTAGTCAATTGGAAAGGCTACTAAATTCTAGCTAGTGCCTATTAAACTTGTGAAGAATATCAATGACAATAAAAGGTAAATATCTAAATAGGCATACATATTTTAATTATTTCAAATGAATGGTTCAGACTTCAGAAGAATGATGATGCAATCGAAGCTATGAAACACCATCAAAGGTCAAGAACAAACAATCAGAAAATTATATACGAGTTTTTTATGTTTGTTGCACTACAATTTTCCAAAGTAACTTGTCCGTCGGGTTGGGTTTTCTCTCTCTCGTAGACCACACTAGATACTTCCTTTTCAAGTTTATAAATGTACAAGAATGTACAGACATAAGTTCCATTATTGCTACCAAAAAAGACATAAGTTCCATTATTGTTATCATGCATTTCATGGGGAATCCTTGTTTTTCCTTTGCTCTTGTTCTGTTGTTACTAAATAGAATTTCACTCTGCTCAGGCACAATATTTTCCAATTTAACCACAGATCATGATGCCTTGCTTGCGTTTAAAAATTCCATCACTTCAGACCCTGATGCTATTTTGGCCAAGAATTGGTCTGCTAACACATCATTCTGTAACTGGATTGGTGTCTCCTGTGCTGCCAAACATCTAAGGATTACATCCTTGAATCTTTCTAATTTTCACATCGGAGGAACTATTGCTCCTCATCTTGGAAACTTAACATTTCTTCGATCTTTAGACATTAGTTCCAACTTTTTCACAGGTTTCATACCTAACGAGTTGCCTAATTTGCGGCGTTTGAAGGAGATAAATTTGCCGTACAACAACTTGACAGGTTCCATACCGTATGACATCTTCAACGTGTCTTCTATGAGAAACATTAATCTCAGACATAATGATCTATCCGGTAATCTCCCAAGATTTATGCAACTATATTCCAAAACTAGAATTGTTGTATCTCTCAATGATTCAACTCTCGGGACAAATTCCTAAAAATATATATAAGTGCATAGAGCTTAAAGAGATATATTTATCCTATGATCACACCGGTCATGTATTGTTGATTCAAAATAATACTAAAACCAAAATTGATGCATAAAGTCCAAATGTTTGTTTAATATTATTTGTCTTCATATACTATTGCAGGTGAATGGCCACAAGAGTTTGTGAATATGTCTTACCTGGAGATATTATATTTTAGTCTCAATTCTTTATATGGTTTCATACCTTCCTCCCTATTTAATATGTCAACCTTCAAGCATTTACAACTTTCAGAAAATGAATTTTCTGGTACTCTCCTTCTAACCTTGAATGACTTTGTATTCAGAAAATGATTCGTTCCGAATGAATGAAAGATTAAAAAACGGAAAACGAAAAATACAAGTATACAACTAATATCGCTTTCATTTTGTTTTTTTGTTTTTTTGTTTTTTTTTTTTTTTTTGGGTCAAGATTCATTTTGTTTTCATTTTATAGTAAATCAATTTTCAGATTGGACTATGAAATTCTGTCATTATCCGTAACCATCTCAATGGAAATATCCAGAAAGAGATTGTATGTTTGAGCGTGCTTAATTAGGAGAATATATCAGAGTTAGTCAACTTAATATTAGTATCCTTCTTTCAGGTAAGCTACCCGATGACATGTGCAACAATATGCCAAGATTGAAAAGCCTGTCCCTTAACACAAATCAGCTATACGGGCAAATTCCTCCAAATATATACAACTGCAGTGAAATTGAAATCCTGTCATTGTCCTTCAATCATTTCAACAGCCACATCCCAAGTGAAATTGGAAATTTGAGCATGCTTAGGCAGTTACATCTAGCGCATAACTACGTCCTCGAAGGTATGATATCTCTCATTTAAAAAACCAACGTAATTTTTGCTTATTATAAGATAACTTATGTGGAATTAATTACAAATCAACATTAAAGAAAAGTTAATGGAAAATGAACATCACGCTAACTTCATGCACCAAGTTTGTTTTCTTTCGTTATCTAGTTCAAACTTTTTTCTCCTTTTCATTCCGACATAAAATTGTAAGAATACTTAAATTTTTTATATGTTAGAAACAAAGATAAAAAGAAAAGCCAGAAGAATAAATATTTATGAAAAAGAGTTATTGCATTTACAAACTAATTTAACATAAATGTTCCCTTGAATTTCTTACAACATTTATAGGAAAAGTTCCTGAGGAATTGGGAAAACTTTCAAAGTTAGAAATATTAGACATTGGAAGTAACTCTCTGACGGGGAATATTCCATCTTCTATCTTCAACATCTTGTCACTGCGGGTGATGGTCCTCTTCAACAATAGCTTGACAGGTAAGTTTCTACATGATTTTAATACTTGTTCAGTTTTATATAATTTTCTATACTATTTAAAATCAGTGAGCTCTCATGCTCTCTTTTTTACGTCAGAATCTTCTATATTATATATTTTCTTCGTAAAAACGGATTTCATACGGATTTCATGAACTTGCTGTTAGGACCGCGCATATGCGTTCACCCCAACTCTATATTAGTATGACATTGTCCGCTTTGGGCCAAACCCCCACGGATTTGTTTTTTGGCATCTCCCAAAAGGCCTCATACTAATAGAGTTGGGTGAACACTTGGACGAACTTCGTCCAATCTTCCGATGTGGGATAGGTTTGTTTTCCAACAATCCTCACCTCAAACCAAGACCACATCACTTGTGACCTCTCCTTCAGGGTCAATTCATTTGATCCGCCAATCATCTTGCACCGCCCCTACTTCTTTGCGGGACATGCCGCCTAGCCTCCTTAATGTCAAAAGAGGGCTTTCGACACAAGGTATCAACGGCAGATCTCCAATTTCTATGTCACATCACCTAACTTGCCAAATTTAGGTCACTTCACGTGCAAACATCTTTCCGGTCTTGCACCTGCAAACATCTTGTACTGCCGTTATAACCCAACGGGACCCACTGCCTGACCATCACTTGTCAGGAAGACTTTCGATACAAGGCACCCCTGCAGGTCTCCGGTCTTATTATTACATCGGGAAATACGCAGTCCACCACTCTGACAAGCCCGGATCGCGGACAATTTCATACTAATGTGGAGTTGGGGTGAACGTATGCGCGCGATCCTAACACTTGCTAGGGGAAATTCAATTAGACGAAATGAATTATACTCTTAAAGCAACTCGGGGAACCCAAATAGTCATTATTTTTTATAAAGAAAAAACCAACAAAATGTTATACTCACTCTTTAATTTGTTAATTAACTGAAATTTACGGCATTTTCATAAACAAGAGCAATTTATAATGTATTGGTTCAATTAAATAGATGTAATTTCACACATACTTATGAGATGAGGGACGTCCAAATATTTTTAGATAAGAATTAATTTATTTTTAGAATAGGATTGACAAAATCCTTTTTTCTCTTTTAGTCCCAAAGTTGCTTCCACTAATATGCTCGCGTCTCATTAACCAGTTAATTATATTATTATTTTATTTATCTCTTCATTTTAAGTTAATATAACAAATATAATTATTTTTATCTCTTTTTTTCTCGAAATTATAATTATATTTGTGGTGGTGTGATGGTTGTGATGGTGGGGAGGTTGTGCACAATGGTGGTGAAGGAGTGACCGGTGGTGGTGCAAACACAGCGGCAACAGCGATGATGAGAGACGACAAAATTATAGAGAGAGAAATTGCAAAAAGAAAAAGAGTAATACTAGTATCCAGTGGCGGAGGCAAGTTCACACGAGGGGGTGCAATTGAACCCCCTCAACTTCTTTTTTTTTTTTTTTTTTTATATATTATTATATATATATAAATATATCGATATATGTATATAATTTTATGGGATTTTTCATTATTGACCCCCCTCATCAAGGTTAAAATTAATACTAGTTAGGGTCAATATAGTAAATTGTTAATAATTGAAACCACACAAATAATATATGAGTTATATGCACCCAACTCCCTTGTGTTATTCGAAATGAGCGTAAAAAACCTCATGTTATACAAAATCTCATAGAAAACCTTGTGTTTTTCTTAATTTTGTACAGAAAATCATATGACTGGATGCTCGGGTTCAGCGAATTTTCCTTACAAAAATGTGTTTTGTACTTATATGCATGATGTCTTAATTTTTATAATTTCAATTTTGCCTCAATATTCACAAAATTTCTCAAATAGATCCTAAAATAATTTATTTTAATATGTAATTTTTTACCCATTAATTTCTCTTTAATGTATGTTTTCTACCCACTTTTGATTTATGTCTTTCTCCTTTCATGTTTTACTTCCCGATAAGAATCTTTGTGGTATTTATATTCTGCATTTATTTCTTGTATATATCGTTTCCAATATTTTCTATTATATTCTATTATATTTCTTTGCAATTTTCTAATTGTAAATATTTTTTGTCTAATTTTTGCTTTTATTTTCGTAAATAAGGGCAACACGTATGACTCAAACAACGTGTGAGGATTTTTTATGTTTATTTTTATAAAACATAGGATTTTTTAGTAAAATTCAATTTGTCCCCTTGTGATATTCAAAATGTTTAAAATACCTCCTTGAAAAAGAAATATATTTTAATCTAACCCCTCATGATATTTAAAAAAATTCACACTGGTTCCCTAATTAAATTTTTTGGGTAATGTGGGATAAATCCCCAATTGGACATCATAGTTTTACTTAACTCCCATTTTGGCAAAATTTCGTATAATTTTCACATAATATAGTACTTAAAATACCTCTCAAAATATATTGTATATTTTTCATAAAATGTAGTATTAAAACGTTCTAATGCAGTATTTATATCCTATTATGTTGTATATGATGGGGTCAAAATACGATCGTCCCACATTAAGACACGTGGCATCACCGAGATGATGACATCTGTCTCCCCAAGGCTGCACCCATCAATGCACGAGCGCTAAGCCAACGAGCGCAATCCTTCTTCAGGAGTTAAGCCCAACGAGCGTTGTCACTCCCACGAGCGTCCTACAAACTAAATGATTGGTACGCCCACGTGCTAAGGGAGCCCTCTTCGAGCGTCACACTCCCTCAGAGTGGCCTCCCCTTTGGCTCGTCACTTGAACTGAAGCCTTCATTCCCCTCAGCGGATATCTTGGCTTCCAGTACTCCAGGTTGTCACGAGCGCGCTCTCAAGCCCTCGTTACCAACCGCCCAAATGGCTCTCTGACACATCGTACATGCCCGCGCACCTGCCACTGTTGCCAGCACCAGCTTTTAGCCGCTTTTGCAGAAGATTCCTCCTAGGTCTCTCTCTCATGGCGCTACGTGTTAGGGCAACATTCGGCCAGGACCACTTGAGGTAAATGACCAAAGGGCCCTTGACCCTCAACTATAAATAATCCAAGTCATCTTCTACACTGGTAAGCATTCTTCATCACTGCAACTGTGACTGAACTTACATTTCTTCATACCTTGAACTGACTTGAGCGTCGGAGAGCCAAACTGGGTATCACCCCCAGTTCCCCCAGCTTGGCCTTCTGACTTTTATTGTGCTTGTCCCAACAGGTAGAATCCACTTTCTCATTTCCGGCGAAGCTCCGGTGGTTTCCTCCACAAATACAAATCGTAAAGTGATCGGATTCGGACCCTCACCTTTCTGAACCCATCATTTTTGGCGCCGTCTGTGGGAAACCAGTCCTCCTTATCCTTTCTTTCTTTTTGTTGGTAGAAAAGCAAGCACACCCTTACCTTTAACAGTCATGGTTGCTACAAGATCTGGAGCTGTGGGAGGAGGAGATAACGCCTCCCAGGATGCAAATATCGTTATTCCCTCCACCGCTACTGGTGGAGCCCCGCCCCCATCCGCCACCATTGGTGGAGCACCTCCCGCCGCAGGAGTGACTCCGCAAGCAGAGTCATCCGTACTTCCACCTGCACCGCCGGCACTGCCGATTCCCACCACCGCTGGAGGAGTCTCTCTCTCTGCTCCTCCGCCGCTTGCACAGAACCCCTGGGTCCATCCCCAAGTGAATCTCGGAGTACAGGGTTATATGATGCCTCCATCCGGATATACCCTTACTCCGGCCGTTATGATGCCGCCGGTCCAGCCGTATCATGCTGGACAGCTCCAGCTCCCGGTGGTGGTCCCCAGGGAGATTGAGGGAGTGGAGTTACCTCCATTGACCACCCAACAGTTGAGGGCTCTCTATGCCCAGTGTGAGGTTCAGGCGGCTCAGGGGGCATGGGAAAGGTTCCATTCCATGTACTTTCCCTCTGGGCAGGCCACTCAAGTTGCAGCCCCTTTGGGCGGACAACAAAACTTTCCCCTCAGAGAAGCCCAGGCTGTCCTGAGGGCACAACCACCACCACCACCAGCCAGAGAAGTGCCACAGCAGGAGGGCAACGAGCGTCCCTCCATGGGCAGGAATAAAGAGCCCACGGAGCGAGTGAACGAGAATGAAGGGGACTCTCATGTCTCCAGGAGGGGCTCACGAGCCCCCAGGCACGGAGACAAGCAAGTAGACGTAAATCCTGACATCCTCGCGGCTGTGCAAGACCAGCTGCAGGGTCTAAAGGATATTGTGGGGCAGCTCTCACGAGGGCGATCAACTCAGATCTCCCCTAGTCGGGATGAACGGGTTGACGCCAGAAGCACCCGCACCAAGGACCCTCCACCAAAGATCCCCCGCCGCAAGGAGCCGGAGGAAAACTTCGGCACGTATGAGTACCACCCATTGGCGAGGGGTTCACCCCTCGTGGAAGAAGTTCTGATGGCCCAAGCAGGCATGGCCAAAATCCCCACTTCCATCAACCGTTACGACGGGACAACTGATCCAGCTGAACACTTGGATCATTTTTTGCATCTTATACACCTTTACGAGCATTCCAGCAACTATTGGGCGAAAGTCTTCGTCACTTCCTTGGTAGGAATGGCTCAAGAGTGGTACAAGCGACTGCCGCCGCGCTCGATTCACTCATATGAAGAGCTGGCTCATGCTTTCCTCAACCACTTCAATTCTTTGAAAGCGCCAGTCACTGCACCTACTGCCCTGTACAACGTGGTGCAAGGCAAGAGCGAATCTCTGCGCTCGTTCTTTGCCCGCTTCAACAAGGAGATCCTACAGGTGGAGAGGCCTTCTATGGATTTCTTGATCCCAGTGCTCTTTCAGGCTGTGGATCACAAGCAATATGTGAGCAAAAAATTTGCTGATACCATTGTGGAAAGGAGGCCTGGGACCCTCACGGCCTTAAGAGAAGTAGCCGAGCCGTTCTTCGCGCTCGAAGACATGTATGGGACGAATGGTCCCCGGCATCACAGTCCGGCCAGGAACGAGCGATCCCATCACGAGCGGGGACGGGATGTGGCCATCAAGAAGGAGCGCCCTCAAGAGCGCAGAAGGTCGCCACCACCCCCTCGTCGATTCGAGCGAATCCCGCTCACCAGGCCGAATTCAGAAGTCTACAACCTCTCAGATAAAAAGCTCTTTAAGAGACCCATCAAAATGAGAGAAACGGAATCGCTCCGGCGCTCGAGCAAATACTGCGCATTCCACAAGCAGAGGGGGCACGACACGAATGAGTGCCGCCAGTTGGAAGCTGAGATTCAGAGGCTCGTCGCGGGGGGCCACTTGAAGGAATTTGTCCGGGTGCTCGAGCGGTATGATGAGCAATGCAACGAGCGCGCCGGAAGAAGAAGGAGGAGCCCGTCCCGATCGAGGAGCCCAAGGGGTAGGGGACCCCCTGAAAGCAGCAGCCGCCGGGGCAATAAAGGAAAGGCCCCTGAGCAAGAAAACGAACCTTTCGCAGTCATAAATATGATTGCAGGGGGCTCGTCAGGAGGGGATTCCAACGCCTCCCGACGGAGGTATGTCCGGAGCTACAGCCAACGCCCAGCAGTGCCTAAACCCATCTACGCCATCCAGAGCCCAAGCGCTCAAAGGTCTAGAGAGAATGATGTAATAGGCTTTGATGATAGGGATTTAGAACATATTGTAACGCCCCATGGGGAGGGTATAACCTCAGATTGCCCCATGGTGGTTAGTTTAGATGTTCATAATCATGTTGTAAAAAGGGTATTGGTGGATAGTGGAAGCTCCGTTAATGTTTTGCCTTATTCTACATTCTTAAAGATGAAGGCTGATCTTCCGCTCGAGCCTCTCAAAACAGCCCTCATTGGCTTTGGAGGCTCGGAAGTTGTCCCACGAGGGCAAATACGCCTAGCTACTTCGTTCGGCCGAGCCCCTCAGCGCAAGACACTCTTGGTAACGTACGCGGTGGTGGAGATTGACATTCCATATAACATCATAATTGGGCGCCCTGCCCTCGTGGATTTCAAAGCCATCATCTCCACCTACCACCAGAAGATTAAATTCCCTACTTCCGAGGGCATGGGAGAAGTACTGTGCAATGTGCGAGAGGCTTGGGAATGTTACATGCTGTCCCTCAGAAAGCCAAAAGCGGAGAAAACCTTCCAAATTGGTTCCACCAAGAAATCGGTGGATTTCCCCAATCTAGATGAGGACAACCCAGCACAGAAAAGGGCAAAGTTGAACAAGAAGAAGAACAAAAAGAAGAGGGGAGACAACGGGGAGAATCCCCTCGAGAATGTTCCCCCAGGGACCGTTGGTGGATCGTCCTCGGAAGGAGACGAGCCAGTAGAGGGTGGACCCGCGCTCGGTGATCGTTTGACAGGAAAGAAGAGGGCGCTCGAACTTCCTCGCCCTGAGATAAGGATCGAACCCTCGGAGAAGTTCCTTACCATCGAGCTGGAGCCCGGAAACAAGGATAAGACTACACAGATAGGATCAAACCTCACGGGGCCTTCTCAGATCATGATGATTGATTTTCTCAGGGAAAACAGTGATGTATTTGCATGGAAAGCCTCCGACCTCACAGGGATTGACCCGAGCGTCATTGTCCATAGGCTTAATGTGGATCCCTCTTTCAAACCCATCAAGCAGAAAAAGCGGGATGTACATGGCTTTCGAAAGAGAGTCATTGAAGAGGAAGTTAATAAACTCTTGGAGGCTCAATATATCGAGCCCATCTTGTACCCAGAATGGTTGTGTAATGTCGTTTTGGTACCCAAGAGCGCGAATAAATGGCGCATGTGCAACGATTTCACTGATCTCAACAAAGCCTGTCCTAAAGATCCTTACCCGCTGCCCCGGATTGATCAATTGGTGGATTCGACCGCTGGCTGCGAGCTCATGAGCATGATGGATGCTTTCCAGGGATACTATCAGATCTTTATGGCCCCAGAAGATCGCCCCAAAACCTCGTTCGTTGTCCATCTGGGGGTGTATTGCTTCCTAGTCATGCCCTTCGGACTCAAGAACGCCGGAGCTACGTATCAACGGCTCGTCAACAAGATGTTTGAAAAAGAAATTGGAAGGTCCATGGAGGTTTACGTGGATGATATGATTGTCAAAAGCGAGTGCCAGGATTCCCACTTGAAAGATCTCAAGCGCACTTTTTCAATCTTGCGTCAGTATGGGATGAAGTTGAACCCTTCGAAGTGCACCTTTGGAGTACAAGGGGGAAAGTTCCTAGGGTACATGGTCAGTCAGAGGGGAATTGAGGCCAATCCGGAGAAGATCAAGGCCATTTTGGAAATTCCCTCCCCTCGAAATTTGCGGGAAGTGCAAGTCCTAATAGGCAAAATCATCTCGTTGAACAGATTTATTTCGCGCTCGGCGGACAGGAACCTCCCCTTCTTCAAAATTTTGAGGAACGCACGTAACTTTGCTTGGACAGAAGAATGCGAAAGAGCGCTGCAAGATATGAAGGCTTACTTATCGAGCGCACCACTGCTGACTAAGCCCGTCGAAGGTGAGAGGTTATTTATGTATCTTTCCGTTTCTTCCGATGCCACAAGCGCGGTTCTGATCGCTGTACGGGAGCGGAAACACTTACCTGTCTATTATCTGAGCAAAACATTGCAAGGAGCCGAAAAGAAGTATTTGGAGATTGAGAAATTCGCGTTTGCTCTTATTAACGCCTCAAGAAGGCTGAGACCTTACTTTCAAGCGCACTCCATAACGGTTCTCACCGACCAGCCCTTGAAGCAAGTGCTGTCCAAACCAGATGTGTCTGGAAGATTAATCAAGTGGGCCATCGAATTGAGCCAGTTTGACTTATGTTTCGAGCCCAGAACCGCGGTACAGGCTCAGGTTGTAGCTGATTTATTGGTCGAACGCTTTGGTTTAGAGCCCACCCTTGCGGAGAATGAGGGGTTATGGGTACTGCACACAAATGGTTCCTCAACCTCTCAAGGGGGAGGAGTAGGAGTGGCCCTCAGAAACCCCGAGGGGATTGAGCTGGACTTTGCAATCAAGCTGGATTTCCAAGTCACTAATAACGAAGCAGAATATGAAGCCCTCGTGCAAGGATTGAATATTGCCTTTCAGAATGGAGCCTCCAGAATTACCGCTTATGTGGATTCACAGCTAATAGCGAGCCAGATTGAAGGAACTTATGAGGCTCGAGAAACCACCATGGTACAGTACTTAAATAAAGCCAGAGAAATCATTGGGAAGTTCAAGGAATTTCATCTACTTCAAGTGCCGCGAGGAGAAAACGAGCGTGCAGACGCTCTGTCAAAGTTTGCATCAGCTTTAGAGGGCACTTCCGAACGCTCTATTACGTTCCTTAGAACTGAGGAACCTTTGATCAAGGAAAGGGTCGCCACCAAGATAATTGCCATGATCGATCCAAACGAGCCCTGTTGGCTTGACGACATCGTCATTTTCCTTAGGGATGGAATCACTCCCACTGACAAGGTGGAAGCTAGGAAAGTCCGAAGTAAGGCCCCTCGTTTCGCTTTGGATCCCGAGGGGAGGTTATTCAAGAAATCATTTCAAGGACCCCCAATGAGATGCCTAAGGCCCTCACAAGCGAAGGAGACGCTCGAACTCATCCACAATGGAAGCTGTGGGAATCATTCCGGAGGGCGTATCTTGGCAAAAAAGGTTCTGAGAAGTGGGTTTTATTGGCCTACAGTTCTCCAAGATGCCATCGAATTTTTGAGGAAGTGCCCCAAATGCCAATTTCATTCAAATCTCCCTCAATTGCCAGCCGCACAGATGATCCCAATAGACGTCTCTTGGCCTTTTGACCAGTGGGGAATAGACATTGTGGGCCCCTTGCCCATGGCTGCGGGACAAAAGAAGTTTGTCATTTTAGCCGTCGACTACTTCACCAAGTGGGCCGAGGCCGAAGCTGTTGCTAAAATCACTTTCAGGATTGTAAGGGACTTCATTTGGAAAAACATCATTTGCAGGTACGACATACCGAGGGTGCTCATTTCTGACAACGGATCCCAGTTCATAGCAGCTGACACACGAGAATGGTGTTCTGAGTTGGGGATCGAGCAGCGGTTTACTTCTGTAGGTCACCCCCAAGCCAATGGGAAAGCAGAAGTTACTAATAGAATCATCTTGCAACATCTGAAAACCATGCTTGAGAGCAAGAAAAGTGAATGGGCTGAAGAGCTGCAAGGAGCGCTTTGGGCTTATCGCACCACCCCACGAGCGGCCACTGGAGAAACTCCTTACGCGCTCGTTTATGGATCAGAAGCAATGATACCAGCGGAAATAGTAAATGAATCCGCTCGTGTCGGCTATTTCGAGCCTCAGATCAACGATGGCAACAGGAGCTTGGAGTTGGATTTGCTGGATGAAAGGAGAGACAAAGCCTGGGCTAAGATTCACCATTATAAAGCCTCTGTGGCCCAACAATACAACAAGCATGTGAAGGAAAGGACTTTCCAGTTGGGAGACTTGGTTTTGAAGAAAGTGGAGGTGTCCAGACACGTAGGGAAATTGGACCCCGATTGGGAAGGCCCATTCAAGGTCGTACAACTCAGAGCTAACAACACTTACACCCTGGAGACACTTCAAGGTGAGCGCTTGCCTCGCCCTTGGAACGCATGTAACCTCCGGCGGTTTTATGTTTAAAAGCTCTTTGCAAACCCTGATGTAACAACCCTCTTTGACGGGTTCTATGTACTTCCAGTCACAAGTAAACGGTAAAATAATCTTTTAATTTCTTTAATACTCCTGTTTCTTTGGTTGCTTGAATGGATAAGTCCCACGACCCTCGTCTTTGCGAGCGTGGTTGGCAACCCATTCCAATATGTATGCTGTTATCTCGTATGGGTTACGCTTGCCAGCACTCTACTCCACATGGGGGGACGCCCTCATAAGGATAGACTGGTTACGCTCACAACCAATTAGGCAAATTGGAAGAAGATTATGAAGAAAATCCTAGTAGGCCTTGGCCGTTTCCTAAAACGCCTTGCGCTCGAAAACGGGATCTCCTACAAGAGCAAATCCTAGTAGGCCTTGGCTGTTCCTTGAAACGCCTTGCGCTCGAAAACGGGATCTCCTACAAGAGCAAATCCTAGTAGGCCTTGGCCGTTTCTTATAACGCCTTGCGCTCGAAAATGGGATTTCCTGCAGAGCCAGGAAAACGACAAGAGCCAGAGCGCTCGAACGATGGCCTCAGAATCAAGAAGGTATCGCACAAGTCTTGAACAAGGGCAACCACTCAGTAAGACCCTCGCACACACTCAAGACTTAGCCAAATTCCCTCAAAGGAAAAATTTATACAAGTCTTGAGTGGGGGGCAATCTCACTATAAGACCCTCACGATCGCTCAAGACTTAGACAAATTTACAAAGGCAGAAATTTATACAAGTCTTGAGTAGCGGGGCAATCTCACAATAAGACCCTCACGATCGCTCATGACTTAGACAAATTTTCAAGATTTACAGAAGTTAACAAAATTTCTCAAAGTCCTAAAGGCTTATCAGAGAAATCAAAGATCCACAGAATATGCTACACACAGTGTTATTATTACAAGATTTGTTCCAGCAAGCTCTAAGTATAAGTTCTGATTCATAAATGAACAGAAGAACAAAGTCATGAAAAATGGGATATTTATTCATTGCAAAAGAAAAATCTTACAAGATAAGGGCTCAAAGGCCCATGAAATATTGTTTCAAGAGAAAGAGAAGAGACAGAAAAGCTGGAAAATACATAAGAGAATTTATAAAGGGAAAAGCTTCAGGCGGCTGGGGCGATGTCTTCATCAACGATCACCAGAATATTCTGAGCCACGGGGCCATGAACTGGGCCCTCAGGCTCTTGCGGTTGATCTTGGAGATCGTTGGGCTCGTTTGCACCAGGATCGGGAACGTTGGCACCTTCAGCAACTAGGACCGGGGCTTCCTCCATGACGGGCGCTAGAGGCTCATCTTCAGGATCATCATTTTGAGCCGCACCCCCTTCCCGATGAGCGTCGGTGTACTCATCTTGGATCAGTTTAACCAAGAATTCGTACTCCATCTCCGCAATGGCGTCCGCGGGGTCGTTGGGGTCCTCATCCACCTCCTCACAGCGCTCGTTGAACATGGGCCCCGTGCCCTCAGCTCCCTTCATAGCCGGATCGGTCAGCCCCTTGTGGATGCCCTGATCCACTGCCAAGTTGAAGGCATTTTGGGCCTCATCCAAGCAGTGTAACGAGGCTACGAAATTAAAGGCTTTGGAGTGGCAGAACTTGATAAGAGCCTCCTTGTTCGCACGCTCCAGACTTCGAGGCCACTCGTTCATGGCGTCATTGAATTTCCTCTCGGCCTCCAGAGCCCTCGCCTTCCAGCTTTCCCGCTCTGTTTCCGCCTTCCTGCAGCGCTCGTTAGCTTGGGCCAACTGACCGCTCAAGCCGATTCGAGCGCTATCTACCGCCACAAAATCCTCTTTCAGTTTTCCCAGCTCTTCCTCCGTTTTATTGTACAAATCCTTGAGGGATTCATACTTGGCAATTTCTGCGTCCAGCTCCGATTGGATCTGAGCCGGGTCATTCGAGCGGGCCATCTTCTTGTACTTGGCCTTGCGCTCGGCGTAAGTGGAGGCTCGCATTTGCACATTCCGGAGCCGGGGAAGAACTTGCTGCATAAGTGGGAGGAAAAGGAAGTGTTAGCCAAAAAAAAAAAAAAAAAAAAAAATGATAATTTACAGAAATAAGCAAAGAAAGCAAGGAGTGAAGACTTACAGAGATTAGAGCGTGGGCCGCATCAAGGGTCACTTTCTCCACAGACTCGCTGTAGAGATGCCGGTGGTCCGCCGAGAATTGAGCTTTGCTGAAAAGATTCTCGGTGACAGCCTGAGCGACCGTGCCAGGCCTCAGTAGAACCGGCCCACCATCGGTGGCGCCTGTAAAGTCTCTGTCCCCTCGACGGGGGAACTCCCACAGATGTTCTTCCTCTGAAGAGGAAGTTTCCCCCTCGTCCCTGGGGCCCTCGACTACTTGCTTGCCCTTGCCCTTGATTGCAGCAGAATCGGGCATCCTCTTCCTCTTGCGGGAAGGCCTGCTAGCGCTCGGAGGAGCCTCGGTTATCGCCAGTGTGGTTACTGGCCTTGTTTGTTCTGTAGGCGGAGGGGGTTGAACATCTCCCGCTCTCTCTGACCGCCCCCTGGTCTCTCTGTTGACCAATCTACGCTCCCCTCGGCCACGAGGTGGCTGAACCTCCGGATTAGCACTCGAACTGGCGCCTTGACTGCCGCTACGAGCGTCTCCTCGATTGCTACGGTTACGAGGGCGTTGTTGCTCGTGCTGTTGGTCCCCCTGTGGGGCTTGGTTCCTGTTAGCATGGGCGAAACGTGCGGCTTGCCTGATTCCTCCAGCCATCTCTAATATAGCAACTCCTGCAAGAATGAAAATTTCGAGAGTTAGAAATCCTCAAACCATCTACTCAGATTGCAAGTTACAAGTACAGAAAGGCAGTTAGTATTCATTCCTATCTAAAGTTAGTGCCCTAAGAATCTAACCATCTCTCTCTATGTCACGAGCCGGAGGGTTGTCAAGGTAATGAGGGTCGTTGGAAAGACCACACAGGAACATGAGTTCCGCATCGTCTATCCAATCTTTTGCTTGAATGAGGTGGCCCTCGTCCCTCAGGGTTGCTGCCAGGCTCTTGGCCCAATCTTTAGGGAGTGCGGGTGGCAAGCGGCTCTTTGCAAACGAGCCCCAGGGCGTGGGCACCCCAAAGCCCTCTTCTGTTGGAGCTTTGACGAAGATAAACTTCTCCTTCCAATCAAGGCCATAAGTGCTCGAGGGCGAGTTGATCAGCTTCATATGGGCCTTCGCTTGAACATAATAAAAACCCGCCTCAGGAGAAGAACGAGAGGAACTGACCACTTGGAAAAGGGCGTTGAAGTTCCGCAAGAAGGGCTCGTAACCCATGCTCCTCATCAAAATCACAAAGCAGGTCAGCAAAGCCAAGCCGTTGGGCACGATTTGTGATGGACAGAGGCCCAGATCATTCAACAGGTGAGCCATCGAGATCGAGATAGGGAACCTCAAGCCTCCTGAACTCACTGTATCCACGTATACGGCCATTTCCCCAGGAGGCAGATTATTAGCACGCTCGTGGTTTTCTGGGATTCTCCACGTGTACCGCTCGTCCCAGTAAATGGGTGCCATCATCGTTTTCACGTCTCCCACGGTAACTGTGCTGGGAGTCTCATCAGGTGTGCGCTCGGTAGCCTGGTAGCCTGATCCTTCACCCTCGTGAGGCCCTTTGGATTTTTGGGATTTCTTGCCTTTTCCCTTATCACGGGCTCTTTCTGAAGGCCCGGTTATGGCTTCAGCCACTGGAAGCGGATTCGCAACGGCCACGGTCACGGTATGGCGGTGGGGATGAGTGGCACTCTGAGTTATGGGGAGAACAACCCCTTGCCTCTCTGCCTCCATTACCAGATTCATCTCCTCAAAGAGAGGATCCATTCCGCCAGGATTCCTATCCTCCATGGCCATCACTGCCGCCCCCAACTCTTCATCTCTGGGGGAATCGGGGGAAGAAGAACTTTCAGTGGCCATTTCTTGGATTTCACGGGCAAATTCCTCAATATGTTGGTCGGCCATGGCAGAAACTGGGATTTGGGAGTTTTCTTGGAAAGAGATTAGGGTTCCCTCAAGGAGAAAAATCTAAGGGGTTATGAAATCCTAAGGTCCGAATCTACGGTTAGCAAAGTTAGGAAGTTACACTGGAAGTTTACCTTGAAGGTTTCTGAGAAAGTCTGGGAGAAAGGTTGAAGATGCTCTAAGAACTGGAGTGCGAAAGAGTTCTTTTTGCAAAGGATGCTTGGAAGTTCTGAATGCGTAAAGAGTAGCAAGATTTCAGAATCCCACATTTATAGGGATGGGAGTTGGTACCTTTTTCGGCAATAAATTCAAAATGGTAATCATTTCCCGCCTAGGAAACCGCACACTTTGTGGAACCGTCACATGCTTCCCAATGCTCACGCGCCCCACGCGCGCCCGCATTTAATGCTCTGACGTTTCGGATACTCAAGAATAGTACGACGCTCAGTGTGGAAGCATTACGAGCGGTCGGTTGAAAAGACCGCATTAATGGCACAATCAGAGGAAAAATTGCTCAACACGCCAAGTCCTATACGAGCGTTGCATGCGAAAGATTGAACGTGTCAAAATTCTACAGTCCTTATCACTAAGGACTACAGAATTGGGGGGCAAAATGATGGGGTCAAAATACGATCGTCCCACATTAAGACACGTGGCATCACCGAGATGATGACATCTGTCTCCCCAAGACTGCACCCATCAATGCACGAGCGCTAAGCCAACGAGCGCAATCCTTCTTCAGGAGTTAAGCCCAACGAGCGCTGTCACTCCCACGAGCATCCTACAAACTAAATGATTGGTACGCCCACGTGCCAAGGGAGCCCTCTTCGAGCGTCACACTCCCTCAGAGTGGCCTCCCCTTTGGCTCGTCACTTGAACTGAAGCCTTCATTCCCCTCAGCGGATATCTTGGCTTCCAGTACTCCAGGTTGTCACGAGCGCTCTCTCAAGCCCTCGTTACCAACCGCCCAAATGGCTCTCTGACACATCGTACATGCCCGCGCACCTGCCACTGTTGCCAGCACCAGCTTTTAGCCGCTTTTGCAGAAGATTCCTCCTAGGTCTCTCTCTCATGGCGCCACGTGTTAGGGCAACATTCGGCCAGGACCACTTGAGGTAAATGACCAAAGGGCCCTTGACCCTCAACTATAAATAATCCAAGTCATCTTCTACACTAGTAAGCATTCTTCATCACTGCAACTGTGACTGAACTTACATTTCTTCATACCTTGAACTGACTTGAGCGTCGGAGAGCCAAACTGGGTATCACCCCCAGTTCCCCCAGCTTGGCCTTCTGACTTTTATTGTGCTTGTCCCAACAGGTAGAATCCACTTTCTCATTTCCGGCGAAGCTCCGGTGGTTTCCTCCACAAATACAAATCGTAAAGTGATCGGATTCGGACCCTCACCTTTCTGAACCCATCAGTATAATTTTATGGGGAGTAAAGTAAAAATATTTCAAACTGATGGGGAGTTATTTCAAACTGCCCCTTAATTTTTAGACAAATTTTATAATTTTAAAGCTAAAATGACCTCTTATATATTAATTTGGTTTAAACTAGTATTAATATTTTTGTATTAACCACATATGTTTTTTTTATTTAAAGCAGTATTTGATTGTTTGTTGTTAAAAATCTTTTATTTGAAATTGAATTAAGAGAAGAAAAGCATAATTTTTTTTATTAATTTTGTTAAATTTCATATTTTAACATAAATTGAGAGCAGAAAAATATAAGTTTTTATTTTTATTGAAGAAATGATATTTTCATCCTTACTAACTAAAAATATTAAGAAATTAAAAATAAAATAAAAATAAGAGAGAGAAAAAACAAAAAATTTGAAAAAAAAAAACGTTTGTACTAAATAGAAAGAGGAAAAAAAATAAGATAAAGAAAAGAAATAATAAAAAAGAGAAAAATATATTTTAAATATTTTAACACCTAAATATGAATTACACTCTCAAATTTTGGAGAGCGAAATTCGCATGCCACTATTAAGGAGGTTATTTGTAGCACCCGGAATGCCGAGATGCCACACCCCCGCACTATAGCTCAGTCCACATACGAAATGGAAAAATCCATACATGAACTGAGACTATAGCGAACGGATGACAAGGGAAAAGAAACAAGCTAGCTAGACCCACAAAATAAAAGATCTGACTCGATCCCGCCTAGCACGAACCCTGCCACCTGAAAATGTGAGGTGTCAGTCTATGAAAGACTGAGCGAGAGGTTTATAAATAAATATTAGCGCAATTACCATGCAAGCCATAATCTCGGGTAAGGTTTTATAATAGAAAGCAATATAAGTTCAATAATAAAGTAGAACTCGCCCGAGATTACAACTAATCAATTTAATAATTCAATCATGATCAATTCAATCCGTGGCCCGAGCGAGTGAGGGCAACTCTCCAACCTTACACCAATAGTGAACATTACATGCTTATTTAATTATCATGTGATCATGCAATTCAATTATAGTGCAAACGTATCAATTTCATGAACTCCTTTACTCCGGGTGATGGTGGGTTTGCAAGGCCCTAACCATCCATGCTACGTACGTCAGGAACATGACTCCCACGTATGGGATTCCTTCCTCCACCAAACCTCCTGGTGGATTCAGGGTCATCCCAAAGTTGTGAGGATAGTGCAAGAGTTACCCATCAGCCCTTGCTTTCTCGGTTGGCTAAATACACTACCCTCGGGCCCAAATGTGAACATGCTTACTCGCCCAAAATAATCAATCAATCAATTCAGTCCGTTCAGTTCAATCATGAAATCAGTTTAAAATCCATATGGTTTGGAAAACTACAGATATATATAGATACATTTTGGCTTAAAACATCACATAGAGTCATGTGGGTTCTATATATCTAGAATTAACCTCACCTGACGAGCGACGGAACAAGACAAGGAAACAAGAATGTGCCCAAACAATCAATGATCTCCGGCCTGGAGAAAAACTGGACAAGAAAGGGAATAGTGGAAACTCGTGAGACGAGACTCAATATGAGACCAAGTATGACGCACGGCCATGCTCATGTAAATAAATAAAACAAGCAATCAAGTGACACTTAGCATGTATGAAAACCAACTAGCACCTAAGAGGTGAAATTAATATCCAGAAATCATGTATTCATATCATTCAATCATTTCAAGTTCAATTCATATAAGACATGAAGTCACACAATCACGTTTGAGCAATTAAGTACCAAGACGTGTCAAGTAGGAGCATATTTATCAATTAATCAAGTATATACATCATATAATTCACATATGGGAGCCAAGAGAGTGAAAGGAATGCAATAAGAGAAGTTTTGGAGAAGTTTGGCAAAAACGGACAATTTTAGGAAACGCACATGCTGTAGGAAAACTGGAATATCTTTAATTCTAGAAGTGAAAATTGAGTTTTGTTTGTTAGGAATTAAACTAAACAGAAATACCTTTCCGATGCTATATGGCTCGTTTTCTAGTTCAAAGCGAGGAGAAAATGGCATAAGCTTGAAGTTAAGCGAGTGCAGTTTATCGGGAAAATGGTGACACCTAAAAGAATTGATTATATCTCCCAAACTAGAAAATATATTGAGGTAATTCTAATTTTAGGTTGTTCTAGACTTCAAGAGGTTTCCGTGGGTTTAAAAATCAGGTCATTTGGAGTTCGTATTAGGGAGAAACGGGCGTGTGAAGTTTGCACTAGAAGCAGATACGGGGAGTGTCGGAACTCGCGAATGAGGCAGTAACTTCCGACACGAAGCAATCTGGGCGAAAAACTGGACAAAAACAGGGTATAGGCACGGGAATTGACTCCCAAATCAACCCAACACCAAATCAATGCAAGAAAACAACCTAAAACTAACATATAACATGTATATGATCATATAAATCATTTAGGCAACATTTAATCCATGGAAACATGCTTTAATCCTCAAGAAATCATCCAACAAACCCATATATTTATCATAGCTTCTAACTCTCAAATAATCCATGAATTCATGCAAGCTTCCAAGTCTAATACTCATGATCATGCTTCTAATCACTTATAAAGAAGAAAGCATCACATAATCAACAAACCCTAATTCATATAAACCCAAGAGATTCATAAAATTACTCCATCTATACATTGAAATGAGAGAAAGATGGGATGAAATGATGAGATGATGAAGATGCTTCCACTTATACAATTTCTCCTTGAATTCTAACTTGAAAATGAGATGAAATCCCCTTCCTTCCTCTTGGTGTAAAAATCGTTGTTTGGTGTGTGTGTATATGTGTGAGATTTCTTGATAAGTACGTAATGTATGAAATGTGAGAGAAGAGATGCATATAAGCTATATTATATCTCCCACTAAATGCATGAATCACCACTTTTTGCATATAAGTCCCTAAGCTGTATGGATTCATGCAATTAAGTATGAACTAGGAAAGAATGATTAATTAAGTTCACAAATTTATGAAATGATCAGGTAAGAACATATAAGAACATTTAGTTACATTAATAATTAATTCACATAAATTTCACGTTAACACTAATTCATGTAAATCTATATAAACATAATGCATATAATGTTATGAAAATTATAAAGTAACATATAATATCATATAATGATTGAATGGAAAAACCGGGGCGTTACAATTCTCCCCCCTTAAAAGGACCTGGTCCCCAGGTCCACAGTCGAGTTTCAAAACAATGCGCAAGCCATAAGAGAACCCCGTCTCTTAAACAAGAAATGAAAGAACCCCGTCTTTCAATAAGAAATGAGAGAACCCCGTCTCTCAATAAGAAATGGGAGAGCCCCGTCTCTCAACAAGCAATGAGAGAACCCCGTCTCTCAACAAGCAATGGGAAAGCCCCGTCTCTCAAACACACACACGAAAGCAATTTAAGGAAATAGATTGTAGAAACATTCACATAAATGTCACATATAAACAAATAGAATCATATTAATGACATAAGTACCACTTATACACAACCAATTTGCAACTACCAAGAAATTAAATACAAAAACAATAAGATCCGTGATGCACGTGATATGCATGGTTAAGGGTACCGTTCACCATTGATTGTGCTATGTATATAATTGGTACCTTCTTCTACCATGACCGGATCCTCATTCGCATTTTGCACCTCTCTCTCAAGAGCATATGCCCGAGCCCGAACGAACGGTCTCTCACCCTCGGTGGACTTTCCTCGTTGCTTTGGGCATGTGTCTACTTGATGCTCATCGCTTCCACAATACAGACATAAACCTAACCGTCTTCTACAACCTTCATAAGTATGGTTTGTTGGAAAACAGGAATCAGAAAGCAGCGGAAATTTAAAAATTTTCCAACAAAAGGATCGAATACTCGCAATCGTGAATCTAAATTCGTAGAGATTAGAATTATACTTTTCAATAATCTTTCTTGAAGCGTTTCAAGCTACCCAAGAACGCTCTTCTCGCGGCTTGATCCCCTCTCCTTGGTAAAACTCGAATCTTCAAAACTTCTAACTTGAAGCTCTCTAGAGATAGTCCACCAACTTGACTACAATCTAACTAGTAAGGATGCTAGTTCTCTAGTTAGTGTTTAGGCTTAACCTAGGGTTTATTTTATCTTGGAGAAAGGATGGTGTTCAACACATGAACCAAAAAAATCCAATTACCCTCTAAGGGGAGCTCGAGCTCCCCTATATATAAGTAGAGAGGGGCGGCTGAAATCCTAGTCCTTATGGACTAAGGATTTGGTCACTCTCTCCTATTACTTGGTCATCAAGTAATTTTGAACTTTGACTTGAATTCTAATTCAAATCAACTTTTAAGAGAGCTAAAATATCCAAACTCCTTTTGGATAATATTATACTTTATTTATTTATTAATAAATAAATAACTTATTTATTTATCTAATTAATTAATTCATAATTAATTAAATAGATTATTTTTCTCCAAAATAAGACTTTCTTTTTAATTCAAAATTAAACCACAGTCTATTAAATAATTAACACATTTAATTATTTAATATATATATACAATATATATATATATATATATATATATATATATATATATATATATATACACGTGTGAGACACGCACACGTGCTCCTCACGTGACCCACACGTGTGGTTTCACACGTGTGGAACCCTCTTGGCTCGATTAACTCGTTTAATCATTTCAAAGCCCCAACTCATGTAACCAAGTTGTTGTGTGTGACCCTCTAGGTTCTCAATTCAATTAGCAGTGACCCTAATTAATTAATTCAGTAATTAATTAATCAGTCCACAGATTAAACGACCATAGTCTAGCAACAGGTGTTTAACCCCTAGCTGAATTGGAATGTCTCGATAAAACAGAACCTTTCATATCCACAGATTAAACGACCATAGTCTAGCAACAGGTGTTTAACTCCTACTTACTATCTCTCAACCTAGATCTAGGGTAAGGGAATAATCAGAACCCTAATAATCTGGTCTTAAAGCTAAGTGCATTTCATATCCATTTGATCTCAATCCAAGAAACCCTTTTCTTGATGTCTTGATCTACTGCCTTGGCCAAGGACTCCTTATGGCATATGAATGACTTACACAATAAGAGATCACCTTGCAAATGCAAGTGTAGGTCCTTTCTTGATTCTCATTCACTTTCATGAATCACTTGTGCAGCCCCAGCATAAGCCTTGAATCAGTTGTCTAAGGCGACACCCTTTAAAGCTTACACCTAAGACTACAGAGTTAACTCATAAATTGACAAGGAACCTCAAGTCTAAGGATCAATTAATCACATCAATGACTCGTGAGATATTTCCTAATCAGGAAGTTTCCATTTCCTGAAATAGAAACTTCCTTTCCTATTTAGGAATCTTCTCACATGGGGCACCTCAGTGAACTTACTTATTGAAGTAAGCACCCTCATGTATCACGCACGTATCAACTATACACTTCGAATCTCCATGAAACAAGGTGGTCCTTCTTAAGGGCATGATCCCATACATAAGCAAGCCTTACAGGAGTCAGGTTGACACTCCCACTGTCTGTAGGACTCATCGGCTTGGAGTATTATACTAATCATGACTTATGTGATATATGGCTCGTTCCATGAACCATTTCGCCTAAATGGAGTCCTAAAGTCATCAGGATTAGGAGAGTTCTCATACATGCATAGCTAGAGTAAACGTATACCAAATAAGAGCATATAAAAAAGTGTTGCCTTAATTTGTTATTTTATTCAAAGATTGTCTGTGATTACAATAAGGAAAAGTCCAAAGCGGATATACAATCGGCTTTCTAGGGCACTATTCCTAACATGGTTGTCATGCCCACAATAAGCGCAAAGAGGCTTCCCCGAATGTGAGATCGAAGCGGGTGATTGTGGAAATTTTTGAACCGGTCCAGTCGATCGAGACTTCTTCCTTTGAGATCCTTTCTGAAGTGACGTTGCATGATAAGAGATAGGTCGCTTTGCTTTGCTAGAACTCTGTCCTACTTCTGAACCTGAAGTCTGTCCAGGTTGAGGATTAGGCCTCCTCGTATTTAAAGGAGTGATGCATTGAACCTTCTCTTGAGAGTCACCCGGAATAAGTTCCCAAACTCTTTTAGCTTTCTTGAGCCATGGCTCGGTTTGGATATCACTCCCTTCAAAGAACTTTGGATTTGCCCGATTTTGCAACTCCTTAAATACAATAGAAATTTGAGTTGGTTGTGGAGATGCTATAGTAACATATTCTCTTATCTTTTGATCCACAAGACAAACCAAGGAATCGAAAATACCTGAGGTTGAGACGGAGGGGGTGGATGTAGAGGAACTCGAGGAGAAAGATCACGGCGAGTACAACCATGAGGCACTCTGTGATTAAAATACTAGATATGTGTGTTGGATTAGTGAATGCAAATGTACACAATCAACCACAAGATGTACTCAAGTCACATAATTCGACTAGTTCAAATAAGATGCAATGCTCTTCAAGTTATCAATTAAATGAGAGATGCGTATGTAAATAAAGGAATTAAAATAATCTAAAAGAATGCATGATGCTCATGCAATGGATGCAATACACCTGTCACCGTAGTGATAATTTAGCTCGGTAACTTGATCTTCATTTCTTCAATCACGGCTTGTCTTGGTTTTGTTGGTTATTCCTTGGTTACCCATGATCTTCCAATTCTTTAGAACTCTCTGGTATTAACTTGTAACTATCCACTGCCCAAAATTACCATTTCTCGAACCCAACTCTTTCCCCAATTATTGATCTCTAAGTGGTGCCCGAACCTTCACCTTAATTATTTCCTTGATCAAAATTTCCTCGATTTATTCTTTATGAGATGAATGGTTCAAGGATTCATCTTCTCAATTGTTCACACTTGAGCACTTAACTTCCTCCAAGTAGATCTTTGCCTTTCTTTATCGTTTCCATTTGTCGCTTCATGTCTTCCAATTCATCCACACAACACGATAATTTAGCTTGGATCCGGAGTTAGACTCAATCTGACCAAAGATAAAATCTTTAGTATCTTGGCTTTCCATGAACTTAAACTCACTATAACAATCGATCCGAGCCTTATTCCAAAGTTTGAAGTGTCTTGATCCATCTCGGACTTAATTCCCAAAGTTCAACTTCGATCTAGATTACTTGAATTACTTTCATCCTGAGACTTGATTTTTAGCTCCAGTAGTGGAAAAAAAATCCTCAACTTGCTTGCAAATTCGAACTTCGAATCCTTGGTACCCTCAAGGCTTTCTTTTCTCTCTCGAGTTAAATGAGCCTCTTTCATAATGTGAGCCCACATGTTTATTTTGCAGGTTATAACATCACTCCTTGTTGATGAGACCCTCAACCTAATATCTTCGAGGCTCTATTCAACTTTTCTCCCGAATGAAGGTTCCATAGCTTGCAGACTTCCCTCCTTTATCCTCCAGCTTCCTAAGCTTGTGAATTGCTTCCACAATTACTTCTTCTATTCCGGATCTTATTACTTGGATTATAACCCGATTAGAGAAAAACCCATGGCTCTTGAGTTCTTGTATGAAGTTCCCGGTGCATTCCTTATAACTTCAAAGCAAGTGAAAGGAGCTTGCGGTAAATTGAGGTTGTCGTAGAAATTGGTCGTGGGTTGATATGATCTTTATAACCTATAATCACAACTTATCTCAAATATAAATGCATGGGGTTAGTGATTGCACATGACACATAATTAGCATGTAAACACATATTTGATGCAAAATGCAATAATTAATTCAACTAAGTTAAAGTAAAACACATTAAACACATAAATTCCAAGCCATAGAAGGTCAATCAATCATCAAGTAGTAACATAAGTCAATGCCATGCATAAGTCATCAAGTAGCTCAAAGATGTTCAGGTAAGTTCAAATAAATTCAAATAAGTTCAAGTAGTTCCAAATAAGATGCAAGACTCGCAAATTATCAATTAATCCAATGCCGTTCGACCTAACTCGACACGACACGACGCTAGAACCGCGGTTTTGCAATCGGACTCTGATACCACCTAAGATGTAGCACCCCGAACGTCGAGATGCCACACCCCCGTACTATAGCTCAGTCCACATACGAAATGAAAAAATCCATACATGGACTGAGACTATAGCGAACGGATGACAAGAGAAAAGAAACAAGCTAGCTAGACCCACAAAATAAAAGACCTGACTCGATCCCGCCTAGCACGAACCCTGCAACCTGAAAATGTGAGGTGTCAGCCTATGAAAGACTGAGCGAGGGGTTTATAAATAAATATTAGCGTAATTACCATGCAAGCCATAATCTCGGGTAAGGTTTTATAAGAGAAAGCAATATAAGTTCAATAATAAAGTAGAACTCGCCCGAGATTACAACTAATCAATTTAATAATTCAATCATGATCAATTCAATCTGTGGCCCGGGCGAGTGAGGGCAATTCTCCAACCTTACACCAATAGTGAACATTACATGCTTGTTTAATTATCATGTGATCATGCAATTCAATTATAGTGCACACGTATCAATTTTATGAACTCCTTTACTCCGGGTGACGGTGGGTTTGCAAGGCCCTAACCATCCATGCTACGTACGTCAGGAACATGACTCCCACGTACGGGATTCCTTCCTCCACCAAACCTCCTGGTGGATTCAGGGTCATCCCAAAGTTGTGAGGATAGTGCAAGAGTTACCCGTCAGCCCTTGCTTCCTCGGTTGGCTCAATACACTACCCTCGGGCCCAAATGTGAACATGCTTACTCACCCAAAACAATCAATCAATCAATTCAGTCCGTTTAGTTCAATCATGAAATCCGTTTAAAATCCATATGGTTTGGAAAACTACAGATATAAATTAATACATTTTGGCTTAAAACATCACATAGAGTCATATGGGTTCTATATATCTAGAATTAAACCTCACCTGACGAGTGACAGAACAAGACAAGGAAACAAGAATGTGCCCAAACGATCAATGATCTCCGCCCTGGAGAAAAACTAGATAAGAAAGGGAATAGTGGAAACTCGTGAGACGAGACTCAATATGAGATCAAGTATCACGCACGGTCATGCTCATGTAAATAAATAAAACAAGCAATCAAGTGACACTTAGCATGTATGAAAACCAATTAACACCTAAGAGGTGAAATTAATATCTAGAAATCATGTATTCATATCATTCAATCATTTCAAGTTCAATTCATATAAGGCATGAAGTCACACAATCACGTTTGAGCAATTAAGTACCAAGAAGTGTCAAGTAGGAGCCTATTTATCAATTAATCAAGTATATATATCATATAATTCACATATGGGAGCCAAGAGAGTGAAAGGAATTCAATAAGAGAGGTTTTGGAGAAGTTTGGCAAAAACGGACAATTTTAGAAAACGCACATGCTGTAAGAAAACTGGAATATCTTTAATTCGAGTAGTGGGAATTGAGTTTTGTTTGTTGGGAATGAAACTAGACACAAAGACCTTTCCGATGCTATATGGCTCGTCTTCTATTTCAAAGCGAGGAGAAAATGGCATAAGCTTGAAGTTAAGCGAGTGCAGTTTATCGGGAAAATGATGACACCTAAAAGAATTGATTATATCTCACAAACTAGAAAATATATTGAGGTAATTCCAATTTTCGGTTGTTCTAGACTTCAAGAGGTTTCCGTAGGTTCAAAAATTAGGTCATTTGGAGTTCGTATTAGGGAGAAACGGGCGTGTGAAGCTTGCACTAGAAGCAGACACGGGAGTGTCGGAACTCGCGAATGAGGCAGTAACTTCCGACACGGGCGTGTCGGAAATGAACTGGGGAGTGACACGGGCGTGTCAAAGCAATCTGGGCGAAAAACAGGACAAAAACAGGGTATAGGCACGGGAATTGACTCCCAAATCAATCCAACACCAAATCAATGCAAGAAAACAACCTAAAACTAACTTATAACATGTATATGATCATATAAATCATTTAGGCAACATTTAATCCGTGGAAACATGCTTTAATCCTCAAGAAATCATCCAACAAACCCATATATTTATCATAGCTTCTAACTCTCAAATAATCCATGAATTCATGCAAGCTTCCAAGTCTAATACTCATGATCATGCTTCTAATCACTTATAAACAAGAAAGCATCACATAATCAACAAACCCTAATTCATATAAACCCAAGAGATTCATAAAATTACTCCATCTATACCTTGAAATGAGAGAAAGATGGGATGAAATGATGAGATGATGAAGCTGCTTCCACTTATACAATTTCTCCTTGAATTCTAGCTTGAAAATGAGATGAAATCCCCTTCCTTCCTCTTGGTGTAAAAATCGTTGTTTGGTGTGTGTATATGTGTGAGATTTCTTGATAAGTATGTAATGTATGAAATGTGAGAGAAGAGATGCATATAAGCTATATTATATCTCCCACTAAATGCATGAATCACCACTTTTTGCATATAAGTCCCTAAGCTATATGGATTCATGCAATTAAGTATGAACTAGGAAAGAATGATTAATTAAGTTCAAAGAATCTAATGCAATTAAGTTCACAAATTTATGAAATGATCAAATAAGAACATATAAGAACATTTAATCACATTAATAATTAATTCACATAAATTTCACGTTAACACTAATTCATGTAAATCTATATAAACATAATGCATATAATGTTATGAAAATCATAAAGTAACATATAATATCACATAATGATTGAATGGAAAAACCGGGGCGTTACATTATTTGAAATTTATTTAAAATGACAAGGAGTCTAATTAGAATAAATTTCTTTTAAAGAAGTATTTCGAACATTTTGAATATTATAGGAGGGTAAATTAAATTTTACTCTTATTTCTTGATTTGTTTTTTAGTTTCTCCTTTGTTCTCTATTATTATTTTTTTTTTCTAACATCTCCAAATTTGTATTTTTTTGAAGAGGCTTACTACCAAACAAATCTGCTTGTCGCCTCCAATTTGTGTCTTAATTATTTTATCCATATTTTCATTTTGATTAGTTTTACTTTTCTTCTCTTGTTTACTTAAAGGGAAAAATGCCCTTCAACCCCAAGAAAATTTCTATTTTCGTTCTAAATCCCTATAAAAAATAAGATCACAAGATTCTCTCCTTTAAAACTTTAATTTCTAATGCACTTTCCCCCAATATTAATACCACAACAAAATCTCACCAAAAGTAAATAGATGAGTTTTAATTTTTTTTAATCTAAAATTTTTAATTTTTTTTAATACTTTTTCCTCCACAACAAATAACTTAAATTGCACGGATACGGAGCAAAACATTGCTAATAAAATATCAATTAAAGTTAATACCAAGAAAAATCTTCTAATTTTTTCATTTTGACTATAAACCAAAATTATAAGGCAAGAAACAAGAAAATTAGGTTTCGTAGTTATTCCAATAATATAAATAAATATTTAATGTCAAATATTATTTAGCGTGCCAAGGAAAACTGAGATTTTATATTAATTAATTTTGATATTTCATTTGAGATTAAATATATGTTTATAATATTGGAATAAATACAAAATTATTTTTTTTGTTCCTCCTTTTTTTTTTTATGATTTTTGGTTTTTGGCCAAAAAAAAAATATATATTTTGCTTTGTTCTAATTTAAATTGATATTATTTCCTCAAAATTTGAGATATTAATTTAAATGGCTTCCTATGAAATTAGTTATTGGGAAGAGAAAAGTATTAAAATACAATTAAATCCTTTCTATTAAAATGAAAAAGCTCATCTATTTATGGTGTGATTTTGATTAGATTTTGCTAAGATATTAATATTGGGTGAAAGTGAAATAGAAATTAAGTTTTAAGGGGAATAATCTTGTAATCTTATTAATAGAGGGTTTAGTGTCAAAACAGAAAATTTTTAAGAGGTAATGTGCAATTTTTCCCTTACTTAAATAACAAAAAACTTAGTTCGGATTTGTTTTCCAAATGGCCAAACATAAATCTTGCACATTCAATGTGTATGCAAATAAAAAAATTATTATTAAAAATACATCTGTTAAATATAAAAAATGGATCTTTTAAAAGTTTGTTTTTAAATCAAATAAATTGAAATTAAATTAAAAATTAAAAAAATATGTTTGAGAATCATTAAGATTTTACGTGAAAGAAGTGTTTGAGAATGGTTAAAATTTTGTGTAGCGTGAGATTCTTTTTAAATCTAATAAATTAGATTAAAAAAAGAAAAAGAAAAAGAAAAAGAAACCAAGAAACCAAAGCTATTTTTATTTCGATCTCTCACTTAATATATAGTATAGATTATTAATGTTAGTGAATTACACAATGTCCAAGATTCTGCCTTTAAATATATTCTTTCCATAGCCTAAAGTAATTATCTATCTAATTTTTCCTCCCACTATTTTAACTTGTATTTGTTAATGGGGTTGGTTCAAGTAGTTAATGGGTTCATTTTTCAAGAGAATGTACTGAATTCAAATCCCGCTTGGAGGTGCATGTGTTAAAAAAAAAAACTTGCATTTCTTTTTCGTTCGAAATTCTTTTCTCTTTCTTATTCTCATCTGACTTCATGTAGTCTATTAAAATAAATTAGAAATAACTGCCACTTAAATGGATGTCCACTAGCCCCTTGTAAAACAAGATGCCAAACTCAAAGTTCTCTTTCTCAACTCAAATCGACTTTGTGGGCAAATTCCTTCAAATGTATATAAACAAAATTTTGATCATGTCATACAAGTCCAAATATCCTTATTCGAATGGAAGTAAAGCCAAATCCAGTTACTTTCCTTATTCGAATGGCAATTTCAGTTTGATGTGTTAGCACTTAGCCCTCGTCAAAAACTCTCTTACAAGTATTGTGTTTATAAGCATATATTCATGCATGTTATGCTAACATAATAATATTATATCTCTGTTCATCACATTGCATATATACTAACAAATTTTACAGGTGGTATACCAAATCAACTTGGAAACCTTCCTTATCTGACGGTTCTATATCTGGGTAATAACAATTTAACAGGCAAGTTCAATTATTTCGGTATTTTATTTAATCTTTTATTCTTTAGTTTAACTTCCCTTTTTTCTTTTTATTAGATTCTTTATTATTCATTTATGCTGCGAAGCGATGTTGTTGATGCACTTCGGCCACTTATTGAAAACGATAAATTTTGTAAATCAAAATTTAATACTATCAAAATAAGCAAATTTTAAAATGTTAAATTGCACTCATGTACACAAAAATAAAATAAAAAAAATAAAAAAAAAAAAATCTATATATCTATCTATCTTTATATATAAGAACTATACCTTTCAATATACTGAAACAAAAAAAATTCACTTCACCGGACATTGTTTTTGAGTCTTTATCCAAATTGACGAAACATTAAATCAAACTTCTACCTCAAATTAGAATTAAAGAATAAACAAATACACCAAGATATTTTGAAAAGTTTTTAAATAGAGTAAAATTTAAATTACCCCCTTGTGATATTCAAAATATTTGAAATACCTCCTCATATTAATTTTATTCTAATTAGATTCCTAGTTATTTTAAAGAAATTTCAAATAGCCTCCTTAGTAGTGGCATGTGAACTTCACTCTCCAAATTTGAGAGTGAAACTCATATTTAGGTGTTAAAATATTTAAAATATTCTATTATTTTAATATAATTTTTTTTCTCTTTTTACATTATTTTTTTTCTTCATTTTGATTCCCCTCCCCCCCCCTCTCTTCCCTTCTTTTTCACCTAGTACAAAATAAAATTCTTCAAACTTTTTTCTTTTTTTTCCTCTCTTATTTTTAGTTTATTATTATTTCTTATTATTTTAAGTTAACTGGGATGGAAACAATTTTTTAAAAATTTTCTTGAACTTTTATTTTTAGTTTATTATTATTTCTTATTATTTTCAGTTAATTGGGATGGAAACAATTTTTTTAAAATTTTCTTGAACTTTTATTTTTTCTTTAATAACAATAAAACTTATATTTTTCTGCTCAATTTATGTTCAAATATGAAATTTTAACAACAATTAATAAAAAAATTGAACTTTTCTTCTCTTAATTCAACTTCAAATAAAAAATTTTAAACAACAATAATTGAAAACAACTTTAAATAACAAAAATGAATAAAATACAATTATTTAAACAAGATAAAATATGGTCCATACAAAAATATTAATAATAGTTTAAATCTAATTAATATATAAGCGGTCATTTTCGTTTTAAAAATATAAATATAGACTCAAAATTACTTAGGGAGGCGGTGTGAATTTTTTTTGATATCACGAGGGGTTAGATTAAAATAAATTTCTTTCAAGGAGGTATTTCAAACATTTTGAATATCACAAGGGCTAAATTAAATTTTACTCTTTTTAAATAATTAGTTTTGTGGTGAATGTTGATTCAAGTCTTGATGATGCTTGTTAAAACCTCTAATTTTTGTGGTTGTCTAAACAAATAATATTTTCGTGGTTATCAAAAATTTCTTACAACAATTTGAAAGTAATAGGTGCAAATATATAATATTTTTAAGCTAATGATAATTGCTTATTTGTATGGGGAGGTCAAGTAACAATAAAAAATAGAGAAAATTGTAAAATTGGAATTTTACTTGTACTCCAATTGATATTTTGGAATAGTTATCGTCATATTAGCGATTTAAGGTTTTATTTAATAAATACCGAAGTCCTTGGATTACAAATTTCTATTAAAAGAGTCTTGAATTGCTATTAATGTCACAATAAGTATTCAAAAATATCAACTTGGGTATAAGTAGAGTCCTAATTTTGCAATTCTCTTCCTCATTTGGAAAAATAAACTAGTGTTGAGTGAGATTTCAATAAAACCAATTTGAGTGCTTGGGAGTAGCTTAAACAAAGAAGAGTCTGGCTCGGTCTGCACTGTCTGAATTCACATAAATTGCAGAATTTTAGAACTTATAGGACTTATTTACAAATTTCAAAACGAACAAGACTAAATTGCCAAAATTGTAAACTTATTGAATCAAATTTGCATTTGTAAACTTATATATATACGTCACTATTTGATATAGGGAAAAAACTATTTGAATAATGTCAAAATTCTTGATGTAAGAGGCATTTCAAAAATAATTTAAACTAATAACTACCCACACTCTCTCCGTGTGCTAAAATGAAATTTCTATTTAAATACTTTTTATATAAATAATATCTTATAGTTATTTTTAATATAATTATTAAATAAAAAAATAAATTTGATAATGTTATATTAATAAAAACAATAATTAAAATAAAAATTAGAAAATATGAAAGAAAAAATAATAATAATATAACAAAAATATTAAAGAAAAGAATTAAAGTGATGTGAGACAAAAAAAAAATAAAAATTTTAATTGAAATGGTGAAAAAATAAATAAAGAGAACATAAAAGAGTTTAAAATACAAAAAAAAAAAAAATGTTCCATGACCAAAAAAAAAAAGAGTGTAAGAGTTGAAGATACCAAAACATTTTATGCCCCCATGCTAATAATTAGTAATTCCACACACTCGATGCGTGTAACAAAAAAATATATTATTATTCAAATATATTAAATAGTTCATCTTACTATAAATTTAATAATAATTATATATTAATAGGAAAAAGTTAAAATATAAATTAAAAAACATGAAAGAAAAATACAAAAATACACACAAAAAAGAAATTGAGATTGGATCTGACGTTTAATAATAAAAGGAGAGATATAAATATATATGATATAATTTTATTTTATATATAATTTCAAAGAAAATTAAGGATAGTAAATTTTACTTTAAATCATTTTATTAATGACTCTACCACCAAATAAAAGGACGGCTAGCTGATCGAAATCGCTCAAAATCATTTTTTGAAATATAAATTCTATTTATTTTCTTTAACATTATTTATAAAAAGTGTAGAAAATGAATAATTTGTAAAAAAGAGTATTGATCTTATTTAAATATGCATAACAATAGTCTAATTTCACAATATTTTAGTTTTACAATGATCATGCGTTAAATTAAAAAATTAAAATTTGTATTTATTTAATGAACTATGAGATTTAAAATTTTTTTATCTCACCTTAAAGTGAGAAATGCACATTAATTTATCAGTGTGAAGAATTGAGTGTGTGTGCGTTGATGATAACAAAAAAAAATTATGTGATCTAGGTCTCACCCGCACGCACCTTCTCCTCTAGTAGAAGTTGAAGCTTCACATTCGGGTGTCATGGTACCTACACGAGTGTAACTTTGTTAGTCAATAAAATCATAATCCCTAGGCTGCACAATGCATTGAATATTGCAATTAATATCTTAAAAAAAATTACAAAATTGGAACTCTATTTTTGCTTCAGTTGACATTTTAGAACACTTACCGTATCATTAGTAATTTAAAACTTTATTTAATAAAAAATTGCAATTTTGAGACTCTAATACCCCCAGTTCAATTTTCATGTGCCAATGTTCCTAAATTGCGAAATTTTATTAAATATAGTCTTAAATTATTAATGTTATAATAAGTGTTCCAAAATATTGTTTCAAAAAAAAAAAAACAGTGTTCCAAAATATCAACTGTGGTATAAGTAGAGTCTTATTTTTGCAATTTTCTCATAAAAATATATATTTATAAGACGATAAGTTACTCAACTTTGTTATTTAAAACTTCTATATGACTTTCAATTTTAATAGATAAATTGATTCAGAACTTCCACTTCATTCTATAACTCTATTAAGCATTTTGTGTAATCAATGCAGGTGCAATTCCTTATGAGATTGGAAACTTGAGCAATTTGATAAACTTAGTCCTCGAAAACAACAAACTGACAGGGAGCATACCAACACCACTTGGGAAATTAAAACATGTCCAACGAATATTTCTTGGAAGCAATCGGCTGATCGGATCTATTCCTCCTGATATTTGTCAGATGAGTAGTTTTGGAGACTTGGACTTTGATAGTAATTTGCTCACAGGTCCCTTACCTGATTGCTTGGGTGATTTTAAGTCCCTAAGAAATGTTTATTTAAACTCAAATAAGCTCAATTCCACCATACCTTCCAGCATTTGGAATCTTAGAGACCTGATCAATCTAGATTTGTCCATGAACGATTTGAGTGGTCATTTGTCATCTGAAATTGGAAAATTGAAAGCAATCAATCAATTAGATTTGTCATCTAATCAGTTCTCAGGTGATATTCCAACTTCAATTGATGGTTGCCAATCATTAGAAGTTTTATCTTTGGCAAATAACAAGTTGGAAGCATCTATGCCCAAATCCTTGGGAAATGTCAAAGGCTTGACATTGTTGGATTTATCTAATAATCATCTTTCTGGAGGGATCCCAAAGTCTTTGGAGGATCTCCTATTTCTTGAATATTTTAATGTGTCTATCAATAGATTGAAAGGAGAAATTCCAACAAAATGGCCTTTTGTTAACTTTACTCCTCAATCGTTCATTCAAAACTTTGCTCTTTGTGGTGCGGAAAATTTTCAAGTTCCTCCTTGTGTCGAAAACCGAAAAATTTCAGGGCCAAAATGTGTTATTCAGTTAATGAAGTATGTACTGGTTCCCATCATTTCAGCTATCATTCTGGCGATAATCATAATTTTGCTCTTAAGGAGACAACAACGGAGCAAAATACTAGTCCCTACCATTGTTCCATCACTAGATCGTATTTCTTGGAGAAGGATTTCATACATAGAGCTTGAACGGGGAACAATTCCTTTAGTGAAACTAATCTACTTGGAAAAGGAAGTTTTGGATCGGTTTTCAGGGGCACGCTTTCTGATGGTTTAAGTGTTGCAGTAAAAGTCTTCAACTTGCAATTAGAAGGAGTTGCTAAGAGTTTTGATACCGAAAGTGAAATATTGATCAGCATTCGACATAGAAACTTAGTTGCGATAGTTATTTGTTGCAGTACCATGGATTCAAAGCATTGATTCTTGCATACATGCCGAATGGAAGTCTTGATAAATGGTTATATTCTGAGAACCATTTCCTGGATTTGCAACAAAATCTTCAAATAGCCATTGATGTAGCATTGGCGTTGGAATATCTTCATCACGGTCATACATTCCCTGTTGTCCATTGCGATATAAAGCCAAGCAACATATTGCTTGATGAAGATATGACTGTTTGTCTCTCTGACTTTGGCATTAGCAAGCTCTTTGATGAAGGGGAGACAGTGATCCAAACTAAAACATTGGCTACAATTGGTTATGCCGCACCAGGTAACATCTAATCACTTCAAAATTCTTTCTTTCTTTTATTTTTTAACTTATAAGCATTGAGATAATTACACTGACAAATCCTGAGATTTCCCTAACCTTAATTATTCAAAAATATGATCAGAGTATACTTTGTTTAATAAATTTAAGTACCAAATTCCATGAACTCATCTAACTTCAATTAAAATTATGATCAGAGTATGGATTACAAGGAAAAATTTCTACAAATGGAGATGTCTATAGCTACGGTATATTGTTGTTGGAGATATTTACATGTAAAAAGCCTACCGATGATATGTTTGGCCAAGAAATGAGCTTGAAGGACTGGGTGGGAGCAGCATTGCAAGAAAACGTAGTAGCCGAAGTTGTCGCCCCTGCTTTGCTATCAAGAGATGATCAAAATTTGCAAAAAATGGAGGAATGTGTTACTTCAATCTTTAGGTTGGCATTGCAATGCTTAGCCATTTCATCGGATGAAAGAATTAACATGATACAAACGGTGGCTGCTCTGCAAAAAATAAAAGCCAGAGTTGTAGGAGGCACCACAAGAAATAGACAAACTGCAATCTCCACCATCGAAGGTAACAATTATTTTTAATAACTTTTTACGGATAATTACTGATGGGGTCAAAATACGCTCGTCCCACGTTTGGACACGTGGCAACTCAAGAAGACGACACCTGTCCTCTTGTGATTAAGGCTATTATACACGAACGCTCGGACCCTCAAGCGTCAAGGACACATGTCAACTCTACTATACGTGCAAGTGACCAACATCGCCCTTCTACAACGAGCGCGAATTCTTTCTACATGGCTAACACTCCAATCAGTCAAGGGAGCCCTCTTCGAGCACTACACTCCCTTAGGGAGGCTTCCATTCCAACTTATTACACGAGCCTTGGCCTTCATCCCCTAGCGGATTCCTTGGCCTCCAAGGCTCTTGGTTGACACGAGCGTGCTCTTAAGCCCTCGTTACCAACCCCTAAAACGGCTCTCTGACACACTGTACATGCCCGCGCACCTACCACTGTTGCCAACACTAACTTTCACCAGCTTTTGCAGAAGATTCCTCCTAGGTTTCTCTCTCGCAACGCCACGTGTTAGGGCAACATTCGGCCAGGAGCACATAGGGCAAATGACTAAAGGGTCCCTAACCCTCAACTATAAATAGACAAGATCATCTTCTCCACGGTAAGCAACTTCCATTACAGCAACCGTATACTTAGCATTTTCTCTCTTTCAGATCTTCATTTGACTTGAGCGTCGGAGAGCCAAACTGGGAATGACCCCTAGTTCCCCCAGCTTGGCCTTTTGACTTTTGTCTGTATGTTTGTCCTAGCAGGTAGAACCCCCATCTTTTCCGGCGGTCATCGACTGGTTTCCTCACCCAAACAAATTTTAAAGTGATTGGACTCTGTACTTCATATTGAGACCCATCATTTTTGGCGCCGTCTCTGGGAAACCAGCTCTCCACTCATTTCTCTCTTTCTGCTGGTTGAAAAAGCAAACACTCCGTATTTTCTCAATCATGGTAGCTACAAGATCAGGAGCAGTGGGAGGAGGGGAGAACATGTCCCATGAGGCCAATATCGTCGTTCCCTCCACCACCGCTGGTGGAGCACCACCTGCTTCCACAACCGCTGGGGGAGCACAGCCCCCCTCCGCCGCTGCTGGTGGAGCACCGCCTGCCGGAGGTGTGACTCCACTTGCAGAATCTACGGTTCCACCACCAGCGCCACCAGCACCGCCCGTTCCTAGTACCGTTGGAGGTGCCTCACTCTCTATTCTTCCGCAGCTTCCCCAGAACCCGTGAATTCCTACTCACGCGAATCCGGAAGGCCAACCCTACATGATGCCGCCGCCGGGATACACGCTTACTCCCACTGTCATGATGCCGGCGGTTCAGCCCTACCACGCCGGCCAGATCCAGCTCCCGGTGGTGATCCCCAGGGAGATTGAAGGGGGTGGAGTTACCCCCTCTAACTCCTCAGCAGTTAAGGGCTCTTTACGCCCAATGTGAGGTTCAGGCGGCCCAGGGGGCATGGGAGAAATTTCACTTCATGTATTTCCCCTCCGGACAGGCCACTCAAGTTGCCCCTCCTTTGGGCGGGTTACATACATACCCGCTTAGAGAGGCCGAGGCCGTCCTAAGGGCACAACCGCCTGCCAAAGAGACGCCCAACCAGGGTGAAAATGAGCGTCCCCCTGTGGACCGGAGCAGAGAGCCCACGGAAAGAGTCCACGAAAATGAAGGGGACTCTTATGCCTCCAAAAGGGCTTCCCGAGCCACAAAGCAAGGGGATAAAGAAGGAGAGGTAAATCCTAATCTCCTCGCGGCTGTGCAAGACTAGCTGCAGGGGATAAAGGATATGGTTGGACAGCTCTCTCGAGCGCGGTCTCAGATCTCCCATAGCAGGGATGAACGAGCCGACACCAGAGACGCTCGTCACAAAGATCGCCAGCCACGGGTCCCCCACCGCAAGGAGCAGGAGGAGAACTTCTGCACTTATGAATATCATCCGCTGGCAAGGGGCTCCCCCCTCGTGGAAGAAGTTTTAATGGCCCAGGCAGGAATGGCCAAAATCCCCACCTCCGTCAATCGCTATGACGGAACAACGGATCCAATGGAGCACCTGGATTATTTTCTACACCTGATGCACTTATATGAGCATTCGAGCCACTACTGGGCCAAAGTCTTTGTCACTTCCCTAGTAGGAATGGCTCAGGAATGGTACAAACGACTACCGCCACGCTCGATACATTCATATCAAGAGTTGGCCGACTCTTTCCTCAACCACTTCAATTCTTTGAAGGTTCCCGTCACTGCGCCCACTGCCCTCTACAACATAGTGCAAGGGAAGAATGAGTCTCTCCCCTCATTCTTCGCCCGCTTCAACAAGGAGGTCTTGCAAGTGGAGAGGCCTTCCATGGATTTCTTGATCCCAGTGCTCTTTCAGGCTGTGGATCACAAGCAGTACGTGAGCAAAAAGTTTGCCGATGCCATCGTGGAAAGAGGGCCTGGAACCCTCATGGCCTTAAGAGAAGTTGTCGAGCCTTTCTTTGCGCTCAAAGATATGTATGGGACGAGTGGGCCCCGGCATCATAGCCCAATAAGGCCCGAGCGTCACCAGGAGCGGGGCCGAGAAGTTACTGTCAAAAAGGAGCGCAGGAAATCGCCACCGCCTCCTCGCCGTTTCGAGCGCATCCCACTTACAAGGCCAAACTCCGAAGTTTATAACCTCTCCGACAAAAAACTCTTCAAGAGACCCTTCAAAATGAGGGAGACAGAGGCATTGAGGCGCTCGAATAAATATTGTGCTTTCCACAAGTAAAAGGGGCACGATACGGATGAATGCCGCCAGCTGGAGGTGGAGATTCAGAGGCTCGTCGCGGGGGGCCATTTGAAAGAATTTGTCAAGATATTAGAGCGTTATGACGAGCGCTGTCATGATCGTTCAAGAGAAAGGAGGAGGAGCCCGTCGCGCTCAAGAAGCCCGCGAGGGAGAGGCCCTCCAGAGAGCAACCACCGCAACAAAGGGAAAGCTCCTGAGCAAGAAAATACCCTTTTCGCGGTCATCAACATGATAGCAGGGGGTTCCTCTGGAGGAGATTTTAACACTGCCCGACGACGGTACATCCGGAGTTATGACCAACGCCCATCAATGCCCAAACCAATCTACGCCATCCAAGGGGCCGAAGATCCGTGCTCGAAAGAAAATGAGGTGATAGGGTTTACTGATAGGGACTTAGAGCATATTGTAACGCCCCATGGGGATAGTGAAACCTCTGACTGCCCCATGGTGGTCAGCATAGATGTCCACAATCACGTTGTAAAGAGGGTGTTAGTGGATAATGGAAGCTCTATTAACGTTTTGCCCTACTCCATGTTCCTGAAAATGAATGTTACCAATATCCCGCTCGAACCTCTCAAAATAGCCCTCATTGGCTTTGGAGGTTCCGAGGTCGTCCCACGGGGGCAAATTCGCTTGGCCACTTCATTCGGCCGAGCCCCGCAGCGTAAAGCGCCCATGGTCACATATGCAGTGGTGGAGATTGATATTCCCTATAACATCATAATCGGGCGACCAGCCCTCGTTGAGTTAAAAGCTATTATCTCCACCTACCACCAGAAAATCAAATTCCCCACCCCTGAGGGCATTAGAGAAGTTCTGTGCAACGTGCGAGAGGCCTGGGAATGCTACATGCTATCCCTCAGAAAGCCTAAGACAGAGAAAGCCTTCCAAATCGGGTCCACCAAGAAATCCATTGACTTCCCCAATCTAGACGAGGATGGTCCCGTGCGCAAGAGGGCCAAGTTGAACAAGAAAAAGAACAAGAAGAAAGATCCCAGCGCTAAAGGCTCCCTCGAAAGTGCTCCGCCAGGGACAGTAGAAGAATCCTCCTCTGAGGGAGATGAGCGTGAGGGTGGCGAGCCCCTTAATGATGGACGTTTGATAGGAAAAAAGAGGGCACTCGAGCTTCCCCGTCCGGAAGTGAGGATCGAGCCCTCAGAAAAATTCCTTACTATTGAGCTAGAACCAGGGAACTAGGATAAAACTACTCAGATTGGGTCCAACCTTTCTGGACCCTCGCAGATTATGATGATCGACTTCCTCAGAGAAAACATAGACGTCTTTGCGTGGAAAGCATCTGATCTTACAGGGATTGACCCGAGCGTCATAGTCCACAGGCTTAACGTAGATCCCTCGTTTAAACCCATAAAGCAGAAGAAACGGGATGTACACGGTTTTCGGAAGAAAGTTATTTGAGGAAGAAGTTAATAAACTTTTGGAGGCCCAGTACATTGAGCCCATCCTGTATCCAGAGTGGCTGTGTAACGTGGTATTGGTGCCCAAGAGCGCGAATAAATGGCGTATATGCAATGATTTCACTGATCTCAACAAGGCCTGCCCTAAGGATCCTTACCCATTGCCCAGGATAGACCAGTTGGTGGATTCAACCGCTGGATGTGAGCTTATGAGCATGATGGACGCCTTTCAGGGGTACTATCAAATTTTTATAGCCCCAGAGGACCGTCCCAAAACTTCATTTGTTGTTCACTTAGGGATATATTGCTTCTTAGTCATGCCTTTTGGGATCAAGAACGCTGGAGCCACTTATCAGCGTCTCGTCAACAAGATGTTTGAAAAGTAAATTGGAGGATCCATGGAGGTCTACGTCGATGATATGATTGTTAAGAGCGAGCGTCAGGGCTCACACCTGGAGGATCTCAAGCGCACCTTTTCCATTCTGCGCCAGTATGGGATGAAATTAAATCCTTCAAAATGCACTTTTGGAGTACGAGGAGGAAAATTCTTAGGCTATATGGTCAGTCAGAGAGGGATTGAAGCCAACCCTGAGAAAATCAAGGCCATTTTGGAGATCCCCTCCCCTCGAAATCTCCGAGAGGTGTAAGTGCTAGTAGGAAAAATCATCTCCCTGAACAGATTCATTTCATGCTCGGCAGACAGAAACCTTCCTTTCTTCAAAATTTTGCGGAACGCACGAAATTTTGCCTGGACTGAGGAGTGTGAAAAAGGATTGCGGGACATGAAGGCTTATCTTTCAAGTGCTCCGCTCCTGACCAAACTCGTTGAAGGCGAAAGGCTATTTATGTACCTCTCCATTTCAAACGAGGCAACGAGCGCGGTACTGGTAGCTGTACGGGAACTTAATGACCTGCTTGTGTATTATTTAAGCAAAACATTACAAGGGGCTGAGAAGAAGTACTTAGAAATCGAAAAATTTGCGTTTGCCCTGATTAACGCATCAAGACGGTTGAAGCTTTACTTTCAAGCACACTCAATAACGGTCCTCACCGATCAGCCTTTGAAGCAAATATTATCCAAACCAGACGTGTCTGGGAGATTGATAAAATGGGCCATTGAATTGAGTCAATTTGACTTAAGTTTCGAGCCCAGAACTGCTGTACAAGCGCAGGTTGTAGCAATTTGAATGCTTCGGTTTAGAGCCGGCAGCTCCGGAGAATGAGGGGTTATGGGTCATGCACACGGATAGTTCCTCAACCTCTCAAGGGGGAGGAGCAGGGGTAACCCTTAGAGACCCCAATGGGATTGAGTTAGATTTTGCAATCAGATTGGATTTTCAAGTCACCAATAACGAGGCAGAATATGAAGCCCTTGTGCAAGGATTGAAAATTGCTTTTCAGAACGGAGCCTCCAGAATCACCGCTTATGTTGATTCATAGTTAATTGCGAGCCAGATTGAAGGAACTTATGAGGCTCGAGAAACCACCATGGTGCAGTATTTGAGCAAAGCTAGAGAAATCATAGGGAAGTTCAAAGAATTCCATCTACTTCAGGTCCCGCGGGTAGAGAACGAGCACGCTGACGCTCTATCTAAATTTGCTTCAGCGTTAAAAGGTACTTCTGAGCGTTCTGTCACGTTTCTTAGAACGGAAGAGCCTTTGATCAAGGAGAGAATCGCCAAGGAGATGGTCGCCATGATTGATCTGCACGAGCCTTGTTGGCTTGACGATATTATCAGATTTCTTAAAGATGGTATTTGTCCCACTGACAAGGTGGAGGCTCGAAAAATCCGAAACAAGACCCCTCGGTTTTCTTTGGATTCTGAGGGAAGATTATTCAAGAAGTCATTTCAAGGGCCTCCGATGAGGTGTCTAAGGCCCTCGCAAGCAAAAGAAACGCTCGAACTTGTTCACAATGGGAGTTTTGGAAACCATTCAGGAGGGCGTATTCTTGCTAAGAAAATTCTGAGGAGTAGATTTTATTGGCCCACAGTTCTGCGAGACGCCATTGAGTTTTCCAGAAAGTGTCCTAAGTGTCAATTCCATTCTAACCTCCCTCAGCTGCCAGCCGCTCAAATGATTCCTATAGATGTCGCATGTCCCTTTGATCAGTGGGGAATTAACATCGTAGGCCCCTTGCCCATCGCGGTCGGACAGAAGAAATTTGTCATTTTAGCTGTCGATTATTTTACCAAATGGGTCGAGGCCGAAGCTGTGGCAAAAATTACCTTCAGGGTCGTGAGGGACTTCATTTGGAAAAACATCATTTGCAGGTATGGTATACCGAGGGTGCTCATTTCAGATAATGGATCCCAGTTCATAGCAGCTGATCTGCGAGAATGGTGTTTACAGTTAGGGATTGAACAACGCTTTACCTCCGCGGGCCATCCCCAAGCCAACGGACAGGCGAAAGTCACCAACAAGGTCATTCTGCAGCACCTGAAAACGGTGCTTGAGAGCAAAAAGAGTGAATGGGCCGAAGAATTGCAAGGGACACTCTGGGCCTATCGCACTACTCCACGAGCGGCCACCATAGAGACACCTTTCGCACTCGTATACGGGTCAGAAGCAATGATACCGGCAGAAATAGTAAATGAATCCGCTCGTGTAGCCTATTTCGAGCCTCAGCTTAACGAAGATAACAGGACCCTGGAGTTGGACCTGCTGGAGGAAAGGAGAGACAAAGCCTGGGCTAAAATACACAGATATAAGGCAGCCGTGGCACAGCAATACAACAAGCGCGTGAGAGAAAGAACTTTTCAGCTGGGAGACTTGGTCTTGAAGAAAGTGGAAGTGTCCAAACATGTGGGAAAACTGGATCCCAACTGGGAAGGTCCATTTAAAGTCATACAAGTCAGAGCTCACAACACTTACACCCTGGAGACACTTCAAGGTGAGTGCTTGCCTCGCCCTTGGAACGCGTGTAACCTCCAGAGGTTTTATGTTTAAAAGCTCTCTAGAAACGATGATGTATCAATCCCCCTGATGGGTTCTATGTACTACTTCAAATCTCAAGTAAGTTATAATGCATTTTCTTGAATATTTCTTTACTACTGCTCATAAATTGCGCAAATTGATATGACCCACGTCCCTCGTTTTCACGAGCATGGTTGGCAATCCGTTTCAGTACGCACAATATTATCGCATTTGGGTTACGCTTGCCAGCACAACTACTCCACATGGGGGGACGCCCTCATAAGGATAGTCTGGTAACGCTCACAACCAACCACCAGTGTTGAAGAAAAGTGCAAGGAAAATCCTAAAAATTAACAAGTACAAGAGCGCTCGAAAAGGGGATCGCCTACAAATCCTAAAAATTAACAAGTACAAGAGCGCTCGTGCAACGGTAGCGTCATTCAGAAGAATTTTCACAAGTCTTGAACGAGGGCAGTCTCTCAGTAAGACCCTCGTATTTACCCAAGACTTAGCAAAATTTCCAAGATTAAGAAGAAATTTCACAAGTCTTGAGCGAGGGCAGCCTCTCAGTAAGACCCTCGTAATTACTCAAGACTTAGCAAAATTTTCTAAGTGAAAAAGCAAAAATTTGCACAAGTCTTGAATGAGGGCAGCCTCACCGTAAGACCCCCATGATTAATCAAGACTTAGTAAAATTTTTCAAGCTTTAAAGACTTAACTAAGTATTGCAATTTTTACTAAGCCTGTTACACACAAATCTTATTATTACAAGATTTGTTTACAACAAGCGCAAAGTAAAACTTCACAATCAAGGAAGAAGAGAACATTATGAGGAAAAGGAAGAATTTCATTGATCAATTCTCTTCGCCAAATATTACAAAATAAGGGCACGAAGGCCCATAACCTCCTTACAAAGGACACTAAGACATAAAAAGAAGAATTACAACTTTAGCAGAGGAGGAAGAAATTCAGGCAGCAGGAGCGACATCTTCATCCAGAACCACCAAGATATTTTGAGCTATTGGACCATGAACTGGGCCCGCTGGCTCTTGTGCCTGGGGGGCATGCTCATCTTGGTTCTGGGCGGCTGGAGGCGCAGGCTCGTTGTTTCCAGGCGCTTGTGGATTATTGGGCTCGTTGGCAACGATGGCTGGAATGGGGGCATTCTCTGCGACAGGCGCCTGGGGCTCGTTTGCTGGAAGGTTTTCAGAGGAGGCATTTACAACGTTATGACCCTCACTTAGTTCTGCCTGAGAGGCTTCTTCAGGAGGATGGGCCGCTATGTACTCATCCTGGATAAGAGTGACCAAGAAGTTGTATTCCGGCTCAGAGATGCTGGCCTCAGGGTCGTCACGATCGTCATCATCCTTCTCGCAACGCTCGTTGAACACGAGCCCCACGCCTTCTGCCCCACGAATGGCCGGATCTGTCAAACCTTTGTGGATGCCTTGCTCAATGGCTAAATTAAAAGCCTTTTGAGTCTGGTCTAAGCAATGCAAAGAAGCTGCGAAGTTGAAGGCCTTGGAATGACAGAATTTGATGAGCGCCTTCTTGTTTGATCGCTCGAGACGTTGAGGCAGTTGGTTCATGGTATCAGCATATTTCCTTTCCGCCTCCTCGGCCCTCGTCTTCCAACCGTCACGCTCAGCCGTAAGTTTCTTATGATTCTCCTCCAGCTGTTTGAATTGATCACGCCAACCTCTCCGAGCGTCCTCAGCTTTCTTGAAGTCATCCTGCAAATTCTTCATCTCGGCCTCCATTTTGTTGTACTCCTCCTTAAGGGAAGTATACTTGGCCGTCTCAATGTCCAACTCCTCTTGTAGCTGGGCGGGATCATTCGAGCGCGCCATCTTCTTATATTTTGCCTTTCGGTCAGCGTAAACCGTGGCGCGCATCTGGATATTTCTCGCCCTCGGGAGTACTTGCTGCATGGGCTCGAAAAGGAAGAAATGTTAACAAATAAATTTAAGGACAATACTTTGAAAAGAGTTGAAGTTACTAGTGAAAGGAAACTTACAGAGATTATGGCGTGTACCATGTCGCCGGTCACCTTCTCCACTGACTCAGAGTACAAGTGCTTGTGGTCCGCAGAAAATTGGGTCCTATCATATAAATTCTGGCTAATGGCTTGGGCCATTATCCCATGCCTTAGCAACACTGCACCCCCGTCTGCGGAGCCCTGGTAGCTCCTGTCACCCCGGCGGTCGAAATCCCATAGGTACTCCTTTTCCGAGGAGGAAGTTTCACCATCGCTACCCTTGGGGCCTTCCACCACTTGTTTACCCTTGCCTGTTATGGCGAAGGCATCGGGCATTCTCTTCCTTTTGCGGGAGGGCTGACTGGCGCTCCCCGGAGCCTCGTTTATCACCACGCTCGTGGGAGGCCTCGTTTGACTGGTGGAGTTTGGATTAGCCGCTCTCGGATCTGTCGCGATAGGGGGCCATACTATTATTCGGTTATCTACATTGGACGATCGGTTCTCCCCTCGGCCCCGCGGCACCTGAGCGCCAGATGCAGCGCTTGAGCTGGCGCCTCGGTGGCCACCACGACCATCACCCCGGCCTGCTCCTCGGCCTTGGGGATTTTGTTGGTCTTCTTGCTGGGATTGATGCCTGTTAGCGTTGGCGAAACGAGCGGCTTGTCTGATTCCTCCCGCCATCTCTAAAATTTCTACTCCTACAAAGAAGGTGAAAACGAGGGTTAGAAACCCTTGGAAAATCTTACAAAAAAAAAGAGGGAAGAGAAAAAAGACAGCAAGTTACAAAAGCATAGTACAGTTAGTATCCCTATCTAAAAAATTAGCACCCTAAAGTCTAACCATCTTTCTCCACATCTCGAGTGGGAGGGTTGCTGAGATAGTGGGGATCGTTAGTGAGCCCGCAGAGGAACATGAGTTCCGCATCATCTATCCAGTCTTTAGCTCGAATTAGGCGGCCCTCGTCCCTCAATGTCTTAGCCAAGTTTTTGGCCCAATCCTTTGGGAAGGCAGGTTCTAAGCAACTCTTTACGAGGGACCCCTTCCCATGAGTTATCCACTCTCGAGCCACCCCGAAATCATCATCTTTTGGGGCTTTGATGAAGATGTACTTCTCCTTCCAATCAGGGCCATAAGTGGTTGAGGGAGAATTAATCAGTTTCAAGTGCGCCTTCGCTTGAATGTAATAGAAGTAACCCGCCTCAGGCGACGAGCGTGGTGAGCTCACTACTTGGAATAAAGCGTTGAAATTCCGCATGAAGGGCTCGAATTTAGCGCATTTCATGAGGATCACAAAGCTGGATATCAGAGCAAGGCCGTTGGGCACAATTTGTGAAGTGCAAAGATTCAAATCATTCAGAATAGAGGCCACCGGGACTGGAATTGGAAACCGTAAGCCTCCCGAGCCAATTGCATCCATGTATACCGCCATCTCGCCGGCTGGAGGATGATTGGCACGCTCGTGCTTGGTGGGAATTCTCCATTCGTAATGCTCGTCCCAATAGATTGGGGCCATAACAGACTTTACCTCCCCCAGAGTGATGGTGCTGGGAGTCTCGTCTGGGGTGCGATCGGTCGCCTGCTTTCCTGAGCCTTCACCCTCGTTGGGCCCTTTGGTCTTCTTGGTTTTCTTGGTTTTTTTGCCCTTGCCCTTGCCCTTGTTACGGGATCTTTCTGAGGGCTCCGCTCCTTCCTCGGGTTCTAGAGCCGGGGGCTGCGATGGCCACCGTCACGGTATGGCTATGAGGATGAGTTGCGCTCTCAGTTATTGGGAGAGTCACCCCCTGTCTCTCCGCCTTCATTACCAAATGCATCTCTTCAAAGAGATGCTCAACCCCATCTGGGTTCCTTTCATCTATGGCCTTCACGGCCGCATCCAACTCCTCATCCCTAGGAGAACTCGGCGGAGACGAATTTGGATAGCCATGTTTTCCACTTCGCGGGCGAATTCTTCTATATGATCTCCGGCCATGACTATGGTGGATTCTGGGAAAGGTATGAGGATTTCGAAAGTAGAGGATTTTCGAAGAGATTTGGGGATTTCTGCGAGGGGTAAAGCCTGAGGAAATACTAAATCCTAATTTGGTTCTAAGGTTAGCAAAGTTAGAAGGATTTCACCGAGAATTACCTTGGGTTTCCTGGAAAAACTGGAAGAAAGTTTGGGATGCTCTGAAACTTGTTTGCAAAGAGTTTTTCTGCAAATGTCTGCTTTGGAGATGTGTTCGCGTAAAAAGGGGAATGGATGCAGAATCCCTTATTTATAGGGGTGGAAGTTGGTACGTTTCTGGCAAAAAGTTCAAAATCGCAATCATTTCCCGCCTAGGAAACCGTCCCCTTTATTGAACCGTCACGTACTTCCCAAGTCTCACGCGCCCCACGCCCATCAGCATTTAATGCTTAGACGCTACAAGCGGTCAGAAGAAAGGACTGCATTTAATGCTTGGACGTTACAAGCGGTCAGTTGAAGAGACCGCATTTATGGCGCAATCAGAAGGATGATTGCCCAACACGCCATGCCTCATACGAGCGACACGCTCGATGGATTGTATTGGAAAAAATTCTACAGCCCTTATCACTAAGGACTACAGAATTGGGGGACAAAATGATGGGGTCAAAATACGCTCGTCCCACGTTTGGACACGTGGCAACTCAAGAAGATGAACCTGTCCTCTTGTGATTAAGGCTATTATACATGAGCGCACGGACCCTCAAGCGTCAAGGGCACGTGTCAACTCTGCTATACGTGCAAGTGACCAACATCGCCCCTCTACAACGAGCGCGAATTCATTCTACATGGCTAACACTCCAATCAGTCAAGGGAGCCCTCTTCGAGCACTACACTCCCTCAGGGAGGCTTCCACTCCAACTTATTACACGAGCCTTGGCCTTCATCCCCTAGCGGATTCCTTGGCCTCCAAGGCTCTTGGTTGACACGAGCGTGCTCTTAAGCCCTCGTTACCAACCCCTAAAATGGCTCTCTGACACACCGTACATGCCTGCGCACCTACCATTGTTGCCAACACTAACTTTCACCAGCTTTTGCAGAAGATTCCTCCTAGGTTTCTCTTTCGCAACACCACGTGTTAGGGCAACATTCAGCCAGGACCACATAGGGCAAATGACTAAAGGTTCCCTGACCCTTAACTATAAATAGACAAGATCATCTTCTCCACGGTAAGCAATTTCTATTACAGCAACTCTATACTTAGCATTTTCTCTCTTTCAGATCTTCATCTGACTTGGGCATCGGAGAGCCAAACTGGGAATCACCCCAGTTCCCCCAGCTTGGCCTTCTGACTTTTGTCTGTGTGTGTTAGTCCTAGCAGGTAGAACCCCCATATTTTCCGACGATCATCGACTGGTTTCCTCACCCAAACAAATTCTAAAGTGATTGGACTCTGTACCTCATATTGAGACCCATCAATTACGAACAACCCCCAAGGTTTGGCGATATTACAGAATACCCCCTGAGGTTTGAGGAATTATGAACTCCTCCCTGACCTTTACACTCTCCCTTACAAATTTCACTTGTCGTTAATTACACTGTTAAATTCAAATTTAATTTCCAAAAACACCCTTAAGGGGTATATTGTAATTTTACTTAGAGTTTAATGATATAATTACGACACGACACGGATACGGCGACACGGATTTTTCTTGAATTCTCCACGTTAGAAATGTCGGATACGGTGTCCGACACGACACGACACGGCAAAATGATATTTTTAGGAGTGTCTGTGCATCATAGATTAATTTTAAATCTTTTGTATATTTAAAAAGTTGTTATTTGTTTTAATATTTGATATTTTATCTATAAATATAAATTGAATTAGATATTCCATGCATATTTATTTCTATAAAATATGATAAGTTGTAAATTTTGTTTTATATTTATATCTTAGTTTCAAATATATTTTGTACATGTTCATTTAAAACTAATTTAAAATAATTTATTTGCAATTATAACTTCTCTCAAAATAAAAATTCATATAAAAAAACTCACACAAACATCAAGTAGTGCAATGTCAATATTTTTCCTCCAAATTGAAACCAACACACCAATATCAATAAATGCATTAGTAAATTCACATAAATATCCGTCAGAGTCCTTTAAACAATTATTTTAAACGTTGAACATGTATGACCAATATCTACATAAAAATATTAGGTATCCATAAACTCTAGGTATTAAAATATCTAAGTAGCATTTATTGAAAAAAAAATGCTAGGTAGACACAAAACTCAAGTACTTACATCAAACTCCCTAACAATTTCGGTCATTGCATTAACCCCCTTACCTTTGGCTCTTTATTACACATACCCCTCCTGAGTTTCAACATATTAGGGGTAATATAGTAAATTTTGCACATTCCATTAAATTTAACGGAGGAGATAACGGGTCAGGGGGGAGTTCGTAATTTCTCAAACCTCAGTGGGTAATCTGTAATATCGTCAAATCTCAAGGAGCTGCTCGTAATTATCCCTAACTTTTTATAATGCAAAATTCATGAACTTTGACATGAGCGTACAATTTGAAATTTTAGGTGTATCTAATAACTACGTGATCATATTTTGTAGGAGTTTAAAACGCATTATTGTCGTTTGAAGATCACGAGACAGAAGAAATCAGGAGATCTAAATGTGATTTGGCATTGTTTCTTTCCTTTTCTCTCTGCATATTTGCTATGTTATTACAAGTATTTGTTACAATGTTTCAATTTGAATATTAAAAAGTATTAAACTTTTCTGAGTGAGGCAAATTAAGATTAATAGGTAGTAACTTGTTTTGTATCAATTATTTCAGCTGCATAACAGGGGACAATTTATAATATATGTAGTATTTCATTGTAATTTTTATGTGTGGTAAGTTTTCGTGTCGGTGTCTTTCTGCTTGTGTACATTTTTAACAAAATCTCAAGCTTATCATAAAGCTTCTGATTTTGTAAAACCAATATATGAATAAAAGACATTCGGAAGTCTTTCTCTATTAGGATTCTTGTAGGTTGGTCCTCTTTGTTTTGGAATTTATTTGATTTACATCTATACAATTATATTAGGGAATGTTGGAATCAAGAGGGGGTGAATTGATTTATACTTCAAGTACCACAAGGTTTTCTTGCTCAATCCGATTTTACAATTTATATTTCTCTTAGTATTGCTCCAAGAGACATAAGATCTTTTGTTGTCAGTGAAACTCAACTGGATTGATCAAGAAAACAGATAAGTGTAGCAAGAGAAATCAACACAAGTATTTAGAGAGGTTTGGCCTCAAAGGTTGTGAAAAACACTAACCAATGAGATTAATCCAATACCTAAGTTGTTAAACTTAGGATTTTCGAACCCAACAATGATAAATATAGAGATTACAGAGTAAACAACGAGTAGAGCCCGTCCAGTACAATCAGTAACAAAGACTGGTACGAAACAGACCAAGCTCTAGGACTCCAAGCTTCTTGCAACACTGTCCACCAGAGCACTAAGCAAACACAAGCTCTATATGGTGTAAACAAAGAAATAGCAGCAACTCAAAGCTCAGAAAAAGTCATCGTAAAGCAATGTACAAAGTACTCTATATATAGAATTTCAAAAATTTAGCCGTTACTCCAATTGCTCTTGATGATGTTCCCAATGATACCAAGTCAGCTGTATCCTGTACTTTGAACATAGCAAGTATTTCTTTATGTGAACTTGCTTCCATGATTCCTGTGAAAAATAATTAGCAAGATATTTATATAATATTCTTCTTCACTTCTTCTTCCTCTTTTCTCCCCCCTTCGTCAACAAAAAGGGTGTGCTTGACTCTTTTGGAAGACTTCTCCAGAGCTGTAATCCTGCCTTCAAGACTACAAAGTTTATCAAAAAATTTGTTCAGATCATTATGGAATGTGGCATGTTCAGTCTTGAGGGTGTTAAATTTCGGAAGTGAGGTGATCAAGAGAAGATGAGGAGGAGGCTTTGGAATCGGAAATAGTTTTCTTGATGGGAGGTTTCTTGACTTTGCGAGACCAGGTTTGCGTCTGAGGATTGTATTGGAATTTCATATGACTCAGAGTGCGATTATCAAACTTCTTGTGATATATAGGATTCTCTTGCCAATTCTCTAGGAACAGAATATTGGATTTGCCTTTGAAGAGATGAGTTAAAAGCATGAAGTACGGGAGTCTGGTATTGTTGAGACCACAGTATTCCATGAGAGAGATAATGAAATAGCCAAGGTTAACTGGAATTTTCTTGAGAAAGGCATACAAGAGGAAGGTACTGACACGGGTCATATCAGTGGAGTGATTACCCGGTTCAACAGATCCGAGGAGTATAGTGAGACTAATGATTTGATGAATTAAAGCATCCTCAGGTTGAAGGGCTTTCAAAGCAAGTCCTCCTTAGAGAGGGTAATCAACACCATCCCACAGTAGGTCCTTAGCATCTTGATGATTAAAAAATTCTTCTTCAAGCCATTCCCCATGTTTAAAGAATCTAACCCCTTCATTAGGACAACCTATTAGGGAATTAATAGACCTAGGAGTAAACTTTACTTTTTCACCCATAACAAGAGATTTGACCATGACCTTGAGACCATCAAAACTGCGACCAAATGATGCATTGGCATAGAATAGTTTGTAGAGAATGGGATAAGCAGTTTTATCTATTTGTAAAAACAATTTCCAACCGAGTTCTTCAAAGTGTTTGGTTATGGCACATTTTGGAAAGTGAGAGAAGGATAAAGATTATCCGCGAGTCCACTTTCTTTCAATCAAGTGTTCATAAAAATATTTTTCGTAGGTAGCAGTTTTGAAAAGAAGTTTAGAAGAAATGTTTTCAAGAGTGAGAGGACTAGTATTATGGCAAACCTCAACCAATGGAAGCTCTTCATCCTCATAATAGTTAAGCTCTGAATCATCTGCATCTGACGGAGTGGAGGAGGCATATTGTGATGCTTGAGATTCTTGATCAGAATCCTCAGGTTCTTGACTGGATGGATGTGATGGCGAGGACTCAGGGCTAGCTTCTGGTTTTTGCCCAGTGGATTTGGGCTCCCTTTAGCAAAGAGGGCTTTTGCAGTGACATTGTTAGAAGCAGATTTTAGGGATTTAGAGGATCACAGGGATTTTTTCATGGGTTTTTTCCATTGGGATAAAGGGATTTCATCTGGGTTGGTCATGTTGTTCTTGGAGGCTGAAGGTTTTTTCTTGCCCATAGGGTTTGAAGGAATTTCGAGAAGTAGATAGAGTGATAAGGGTTAAAGGAGAAGATGAGCAGATTTGTGCAGAGGTGGTATAGGTATACATGGTATCAGATGAAAGGACTCAAAGATTCACACAATCCCAAGTTTTCAGAACTTTTTGAATAAAGTGTGCCTCTCTTACCGCCAAAAAAACTGCTCATAAGAAAAAAAACGTGTTAGGAAATAAAATGCGATTTAGACTCTTTACCTTGTGTTATCTCGAAACAAGTTTAACCTATCTACATGGTTCCAGGAAGCTCAATAATACCAAGCTGGTTCCTAATGCAATCAAACTGATCAGGGCTTAATGGTTTAGTAAAGATATCAGCGAGATGATCTTTTGTATCAAAATGAAATATCTCAATCGTTTGGTTTGGAACATGATCTCTGAGAAAATGATGTTTAATATCAATATGATATGTCTTAGCATGGAAGATTGGATTTTTTGATATACAAATAGCACTTGTGTTATCACACATGAGTGGAGTTTTGTGAAAGTTAAGCTCGAAATCTGTGAGTGTTTGTTTCATCCAAAAGATTTGTGCACAACAACTACCCATTGCAATGTATTCGGCCTCTGTGGTAGAAAGGGCAACCACAGTTTTGTTGGGAAGAGTGCCCTAGAAAGTTGTTATGCTTTGGGACTTTCCCTATATCACAGACAATCTTTGAATAATATACAAATGATGGTAATCACGGGCAAACACTTCTTATTACCAATATGTGTTTTGTGTGTTTCCATTACGTGTGCATGTCTAGAACTCCCCTAATCCGATGAGGCCATTAAGAACTTTTTCATTATGGGAATGACACATGAAACAAGTTCTTAACTCCATAGGCGAGGATTAGAAACTTCTCCAAGTCAATGAAGCCGACAAACAGTGGGAGTGTCAACTTTGCCTCTGTTGAGACTTGCTTGTGTAGTTATGTTCTTAAGAAGGATCACCCGGTTTCATGGGGTGATAAGTGCATGGGTTGATGCTTTCATAATATATAAGGGTGCTAGTTACAAGAACTTCATCACTGAGACTGCCCCGCGTGAGAAGATTCCTAAATGGGAAAGGAAGTTTCCAGAAACTTCCAGATTAGGAAATATCTCACATGTCAATGACATGAGGAATTAATCCTTAGACTTGAGATTCCGCATTGTCTTATATGAGCTAACTCTGTAATTTTTGATATGGGCTCAAAAGGGTGTCACCATATAGACACCTGAACCATGACATATGTTAGGATTACACATGTGGCATATGAGAATTGTTGGAATCAATAAAGGACCTACACTTGTTGTAGGCAAGATGATCTCTTATTACACAAGTCATCATGATTCCATCATAAAATCCTTGCGCAAGGTGGTTGGATCAAGACATCAAGAACATGGGGTTTTCTTGGATTGAGATCAAATGGAATATGAAGGGAACTTTGTTTTAAGATTAAGGTTAGTAGGGCTCTCTATATTCCCATGCCCTAGATCTTAATCGAGAGATAGGATGGTAGGAGAATCGTATCCCACATGATGTCACTGACTGAAATGTTCTTTCGAATATACATTCACATTTCGGGTAGGGGTCACACACCTGTTGCTAGACTATGGTTGTGTGATCTGTGAGGTAATTAATTAATAAAGTGTATTAATTAATTAAGCTCACTGCTAACTGAAATTGAACCTAGAGGGTCACACACAAATACCGGGTTCAAAGGATATTATGGAAAGATTAAATAGTTGATCGAAACGAGACCACAGTGTAAAGTACACGTGTGGATCGAGAGCATTGTTTGGGACGTGTGATCCATTTGAGAAATTGGATCATGTGTTAATTAATTGGAGAATTAATTATCAAGCCCAAATATAATTAATTAGTGAATTAATTATAAATCCCTAAATATAATTAATTGGAGAATTAATTATATAGCCGAAATAAAATTAATTGGAGAATTAATTTAAGCCCGTTAGAATTAATTAGTGAATTAATTCTAAAGTCCTTGATGGAATTAATTGGAGAATTAATTCTAAGTATTTAATTATTTAGTTGTTCTAAATTTTATTAGAATAAATATATAAATAAATATCTTCTATTTTATTATTCTAAAGTATTAATTCTAATGTGATTAGAATAAATATTATTAGGATAAGATATTTAATTATTGCTAGAATAATTAAATATTCCTAAATTAGTTAGGAACTCTTTTTCTATAAAATAAATATCTTATATTAGATAAGATATGATTTACTTGGAGGGAAAGAAAGAATAGGAGAAAAGTCAAATAGGAGACCATCTCCTACTTGACCTAAGGGATTCGAACCCTTCACTATAAAAGGAACTAGGGGTTCGAAAATTAGAGTTTTACACGTGATTTGAGATCATGTCCAACCTTCATGGAATTTTGGGGATAATTCTCTTGCTCTCTTTTCTCGTTTCTTGTTTCTTTAATACACATGTTATAGTACTAGCATACCCACTAACATGATTTGAATCTGGGTTGGTGTGAATTAATACTATAACGCCCCGATTATCATTAATTAATTTCTTACATTTCATTATAATTTTATAAATTAAAATTTTAGTACACTTTCATGGAAATAAATAGAATCATATCATTAGAAAATTATTTCAAGTCATAGAAAAATATTTATTATATGAAACAATTACCGGGAATGCTTTAATTACCCAAATTACCCCTACTTGATTATTTTCCTAACCTTGGGGACTTAATTGTATAACTTTTCAAGGACTTAATTGATTATATTTCAAAACCCTACATACTTGATTGCATGACTTCAACTCTTGAGGGACTAAATTACAATTTAAGCATTTCACATATTTCAAAATTGATGAATCACGTTGTATCTCTTCCATAAGGTTCCTTGTTCATTTTTCAATCAAAATTCATCGATCATTTGCTCCCCTTTCATAACCAAACCATAAGCCAAGAAAGAGAGAGGAGATTTCATCATTTTTATCCAAGAATTTCAAGAAATATTTCAAGATTTGGGAGCTCAATCACCATCATCTTCTTCTTCTTCATTTCTTTGATTTCAAGGTTGGTATTTGCATGGTTGATGAATCTTGATCAAATATGGATTAGTTAGGGTTTGAGAATTATTGCATAAGTGAGTTATTGACTGATTGAAGCATGATTATATGATTTTATCTTGATTTAGAGCTTGAATTATTGGAAAATTTGAGCTTGAGTGATCAAAAGAAGCATGAACATGAAACTTGGAAATCTTGATGATTTTTCATGGTTTATGTGTTTAAGTGATATATTATCATATCTTGAACATATATGCTTGAATATTACCAGAAATTCATGCCCTTTTAGTGATCAAACGTGAGCTTTGTTGTTTTGTTAATGTTTCCTATAGCCATCCCCTGTTTCTGCTCTGTTTTCAGTTGCAGAAAGTGGGAACATCCATTCCCGCCTCAAGGCATTATGGAAACGGTCGTTCCCACTCTTTTAATTCATAGTGGGCTAGCGAACCTGGGAACGGCCGTTCCCATTGTGGCCTGCGTGCCGGAAGGGCCGTTCCTAGCCTCAGCGTGTTTTCAAAATAAAAACGTTGGCGCATTTTAAAGGGCCACGGGAACGGCCCTTCCCATGTTCAAAGGGAAGCCGGAACGGCCGTTCCCACATGTCTGACAAAATAAAACTTTCTGCATAAAATCCAGTTTTTAGCATGTTGATGCAAGGCATTCTTTGATCCCAAATTGCTATTATATGATTGAATACATGTCAAAACAAGATATTTTCATGCCACATTATGTGTGGCTCGTCATCTCGTTGCATTTTCGCCGTTCGTCATATTTGGTCCATTTAGAGTCAAGTCTCATGTATACATGTATCCCTTGCACAGATCAGCTTCTCGTGACGTGGAGCAAGGACCGTAGGCCGTGTCTCGACTTGCATTTTGTCGGTAAAGGTGAGGTTTAGCTATTAGTTATCTAGAACCATATAACCTTTATGTGGATTTCGGCCAAATTACATATATATATAGCTTCATAATCGTTTTCCAAGAACAAAGGATTTAACAGCTACCCGTGTATCGTGTTACAAGTCGTGTTCTTTGAAAGTAAATCGTGTTTCTTGAAAACTAATCGTGTTCATGACAAGCAAGCCGTGTATCGTGTTATCGTGATTGAACCGTGATCGTGTTTGGCGAATTGTCGTGTATCATGCATTATGGGCTCGAGAGTGAGTGTGTGAGCCAACCGGGAAGGCATAGGGCTGACGGGTAACTCACACACCTCTCTCACACCGTGGGGATGCCCCCTGAATCCACCAGGAGGTTTGGTGGAGGAAGGAGTCCCGTACGTGAGAGTCATGCTCCCGAAGTACGTCGTGTTATCGTGGGTGGTTCGGGCCTTGCAAACCCACCACCAATGGTGAAGGATGGATTTTGTGTTATTGATCGTGTGCACTATAATGACTTGTATGATAACTTAATTAAATGAAAGTGTAATCCTTGTTCACTGTCGAGGTTTGGTTGGAGATCGTGCACGCCCCTCGCCAGGGCCACTGATGGTTATAATAAACGTGATTATCGTGTTAAACTTGATAGTTGTAATCTCGGGCGAGTTCTATGTTATTCTTGCACTTATATTATTTTAGTTACAAAACCTTACCCGATATTATAACTTGCATGCTACTTGGGTTTATATATATTTATGCCCCTCACTCGGTCTTCACAGACTGACGCCTCCACCTTTCAGGTTTGTTCGTGGCGTGCTAGGCAGGAGTCGGGTCGTGTCTTTTATCCAGCTGAGTCTAGCATAGCGTTTCTTTCCATATATTAGCATTTCAAAGTATCATGTTAGTAGTTTTGAGCACTTATATGTGAACGTTATTTGGAAGATGATAATGTATTGATATGATGATACGATATTATTATGCTTCCACTTATGAGTTTCATGTGTTGGATTTATTTTCATTTGAGGGTCTAGTCCCGCCTAGCTAGCGTGTTCTTTTATTTGCATTGTCACCCGTTCGCTATAGGTTAGTTCATGTACGGATTACCCGTTTCGTATATGGATTGACCTATAGTGCAGGGGTGTGGTATCTCCACGTGTAGGGGTGCTACAAATACTCTAGAGGATTTCTACTTTGGAATCTCGAAGAAAGAATCAAGAAATGGGGATTTTCATGCCGCATGAAGAACGGTTGAGGGCGGCTCAATACGTTTCAAGAAAGCTTCAATTCGTGTAAGTTTCTTGAGTCCCTAAGTTTTGAAACGAACAATGCAAGATCACGATTAGCTTTTGGAAATTTTTTTAAACTTCCGCTGCTTAAACTCTGTTGTTTTCCGACAAGTTTGTTTTTTACAGGACCAACTGACAAGGCATTTACCAAGTAGTTGACATTGCCCACTGGGGCTTTTTCTATCAAGTTTGCAACCAGCAAAATCAACATCAGAGTAACCCACTAGATCAAATGAGCTTGACCTATGATACCATAGACCAATCTTTGATGTACCACAGAGGTACTTGAGAATTCTTTTCACGGCTTTGAAGTGTGAAACTTTAGTTTCACTTTGAAATCTTGCACATAATGTAGTAGCAATCAGGATATCTGGTCTACTAACAGATAAATATAAGAGATTTCCAATAGCTCCACTGAACAATTTTTGATCAAAGTCTTCATCATCTTGATTTTTATCAAGTTTTGTGGAGCTACACATGGGAGTGGAAACGGCTTTTGAGCCTGTCATATTGAACTTTGCTAGAATCTCTTTTGTATATTTTTCTTGAGAAATGAAGGTACCAAGCTTAGTTTGCTTGATTTGTAGTCCAAGGAAAAAGTTTAATTCTCCCATTAAGCTCATTTCGTACTTAGCTTTCATACATGATGAAAACTCTTTACATAGTTTGGAACATGAGATACCAAATATAATATCATCAACATAGATTTGAACAATGAGAAGTTCAGAGTTCAGTTTCCTTAGAAACAATGTGGTATCCGCAGTACCAATGGAAAAACCATTGTCAAGTAGATACTTTTTGAGTCTTTCATACCAGGCTCTAGGGGCCTGTTTTAAGCCATAAAGGGCTTTAGATAATTTATAGACATGATCCGGTGAGCCGGGGTTCTCAAACCCTGGTGGTTGGCAAACATATACATCTTCAGAGATGTATTCGTTTAGAAATGCACTTTTAACATCCATTTGATGTAGAGAGAAGTTGTGATGAGCTGCAAAAGCCAGCTGAATTCGTATAGATTCCAATCTTGCAACCGGAGCAAATGTTTCCTCATAGTTAATTCCTTCTTGCTGGTAGTAACCCTTTGCTACTATTTTTGCTTTGTTCCTAATCACTTTTTCTTTTTCATTTAGCTTGTTCCTGAACACCCATTTAGTTCCAATGATAGTCTGCTGTGGAGGTTTTTCAGTGAGTATCCATACCTTGTTCTTTTCAAATTGAGCTAACTCTTCTTTCATTGTCTCAATCCATGATTCATCTTTGAGAGCCTCATCAACAGTTTGTGGTTCAATTTCTGACATAAGAACTGTGTGAACATGATCATGATTGATTTCTTTTAATTTTGATCTTGTCATAATGCCCGCATCTTTACTTCCAAAAATGTTGTCAGTTGGATGACTGGAGGAATGCTTAAACCTTCTGAGGTTTACTAGGGTGTCATTTCCTTGTTCTTCATGTGAATCTGTTGCGATGTTGTCAGAAGCATCTTCTTCAGCTGGATCAGCACTAGAGATTTCATTTCCATGATTTAAATTTAGGTCTCCCTCATTTGATTCATGAGGCACCTCGGTATTTGATTAAAGAAAAGGAGCAAGTGCAGGACCTGCTGATGAGACACAAGGAGGATTATATTTCATAGGATCTGTCTCATCAAAAGTGACATGTATGGACTCCTGTATAACCTTTTTTCTTTTTTTGAATACTCTGAGTGCGCGACTGTGGTTTGAATATCCAAGAAAGATTCCTTCATTTGCTTTGGAATCAAATTTACCTCGATTGTCTCTGTCGTTTAGGATAAAGCATTTGTATCCAAATACATGAAAGTGTGACACATTTGTTGTTTTTCCCTTCCAAAACTCATAAGGAGTTTTCATGAGATGAGGTCTAAGAAACACACGGTTTGAGATGTAGCATGCAGTATTTACTGCTTCACCCCAAAAGTTTTTGGGCAAATTATATTCATTTAACATAGTTCTTGTCATTTCTTGCAAGACTCTATTTTTCCTTTCCACCACACCATTTTGTTGTGGTGTTTTAGGACCAAAGAATTCATGAATGTATCCGTGTTCATCATAGAATTTAATAAAGTGTTTTTCATCGAACTCTGTTCCATGATCACTCCGTATTTTTATAACAGGAAGCCCCTTTTCATTAACAAGCTTCTTTACAAGTGGAATGAAGCTTTTGATAGCATCATTCTTATGAGCAAGTAGCACAACCCATGTCAATCTTGTATAGTCATCCACGACAATAAGGACATATTTCTTGCCACTAAGAGATTCAGTTCTCATGGGTCTAAACAAGTCAAGATGTAATAATTCAAGCGGTATATTTGAAGAGATGCATGACTTACTTTTGAAAGAGGATCTGGTCTGTTTTCCAAATTGACATGCATGACAGGTTTTATCTTTATTAAAGTTGAGTTTAGGAATACCTCGGATAAGCTCCTTTTTGGATAATTTTGAAATAAGATCCATGTTAATATGCCCAAGTCGTCTATGCCATGTCCAGCTGGATTCATCATTTGCAACGAGACATTCTACATTTTAGCTTGCAAGATCATTGAGAGAGAAACAATATAGGTTCCTGTCTCATTTCGCGCTAAATATGAGTTCTTGCTCTTTTAGAACAGTACAATGAGAGGGATGAAATTTCACAGTGAATCCACAATCACATAGTTGACTAACACTGATCAGATTATCTTGAAGTCCATTAACAAGAAATACATTTTCAATAGTCAAGCCATCTTTATATCCAATACCTCCCTTACCGAAAATTTTACCGTTGATGTTGTCGGCAAATACCATTGTTCCTCCATTAATCTTGTGAATACGAGTGAAGCAAAATATGTCCCCTGTCATGTATCTTGAGCACCCACTGTCTAGTACCCATTTGGAGTTTACGGTTGCAGTTCCTTGTACCTGAAAGTTCAGTTTTAGATCCAGGTCCTCTGGTATCTGAGGATCCTGAGTTGTTAGCATAATTGTTTTTCTTTTCAATCCAGACCCATTTAGAGGTTTTTGCCACTTTGATGTACCAGCATGTGTTGGCAATGTGTCCCTCTTTGTGACAGATATGACATTTTGGCCTGTTTTCGTTTTTAGTAACATGTTTGGTTCTTCTTTTAAGGCAGAAATTTTCATGCTCAAGGGAACTATTGTGCATTTGTACCTCAACAAGCATATCAAAAATTTCATTTACTTTTTCTTGCATATCATGTTTAAGTTTAATAGTTCTCAGAAGATTTTTTTGAAGAAGCTTGTTCCTTACCCTAAGATTTTCAAGATTTTCTTTACACTTAGGCAAGAAAGTCAAATCAATTTCTTCATAATCTGAGGTACAGGTATTAGAACATATTGACATATTTTCAGATGATACCTGGGTGTCTGCCATTAGACCATCACACATCATTTCTTCAGCTGCTGAGATGGATTCTGCGTCATTAAGGTTAACTTTGACCTGTATTTGTCCTCTCTGCCTTTTGGGATCAGTGAAGAGCTTGGGACATTCAGACTTCATATGTCCTGGCTCCTGATATTCATATTGTTAGGAATTCTATCGGTATCCTTTGTTCTTGATAGCCTTTTGCGAAGATTCTTTTTAACTCTTGAGAATCTTAAGAATCTTTTAGACAGGAACACAATTTTCGCATCCAAAGTTTTCTTATCATTGAGTTTACTTTGAACATTCTTTGTATCAACATTGAATACTGAGCTAATGTTCTTTTCTGAGTTTTTACCCCAACTCATCAAGGTAAGCTCATGAGATGTAAGAGAGCCAATAAGTTGAACAATGCTCATTTGTGTAAGATCTTTGGCCTCATCAATGGCAGTGACCTTTGGAGTCCAGTTTTTAGGAAGAGATCTGAGGATTTTTCTGACTTGATCTTCCTCAGATATGAATTTTCCAAGAGCAAATAGTTTGTTCACAATTTCTATGAAATTAGTGTATATATCACTAATTTTTTCATCATTTTTCATATGGAACAAATCATACTGATGAGTGAGTAGAGCAATCCTCTCTTGTCGAACTTGAGAAGTTCCTTCATGTGTGATTTGTAACATTTCCCATATGTCCTTTGCAGTGATGCAAATACTTACTCGATTGTACTCACTTTTGCACAGTGAGCAAGATAGGATGTTTTTCACTTTAGCATTCATAGATATCATTTTCTTATCCTCCGTGGTATATTCACCCTTGTATTTAGGGACATTAATTTCACCTACTTGTTTCATAAGGATTTTTGCACCTGAAATAACAATGTCCCACATATCATATTCAATGGATAAGAAGAAGTCTTCAATTCTATTTTTACAAATGGCATAGTTTGAGCTATCAAGTAGCAGAGACCAAGTATGAGACACCCCCTCAGCGTACTCTCAGATTGAGACTTCATAGGATCAATTTACTCTTGGTTATGAGACCCAAAATAGTGAGCACAAGGCCCTGTTACCACTTGTTGGAATCAAGAGGGGGTGAATTGATTTATACTTCAAGTACCACAAGATTTTCTTGCTTAATCTGATTTTACAATTTATATTTCTCTTGGTATTGCTCCAAGAGTCGTAAGATCTTTTATAGTCAGCGAAACTCAACTGGATGTTAGAAAATACGAAAAAGTTGAGCAGCGGAAGTTTAAATTTTCCAAAAAGTTTAATCGTTGTCTTGTAATTTTCGTACTGTAACGTTGGGTGTAACAAGAAATTCACTTTAATTGAAGCTTTCTTGTGATGTTGTTACCACCTAACAAACACCCTTCAAACGGAAAGTCCCTTGAATGGCCTTCGATTTAGACTCCAAAGTAGAAGCCCTCCAAAGCGTATCCACACCAGACCTAGAACACGATCAAGCGAGTGAGAATGCTAGTTCTATGGCTTGTGTTAATGTTAGGATAATTTTTGCTTTGAAAACTTTTCTTTTGGTTTTTCTCAAAACCATAACACTTCGTGAGTGTTGGTCTAAAGAATAAGAGAAGCACCATCCCTTGTATTTATACAAGGTGGTTCGAACCCCTAGGGTTTCCAAGAACCAATTGGATTGTTTTCTTGCTCACTGATGAACTAATTTAATTATTAATTTAATTGGAGATAGTAAGTTCCCAACTTGTTCTCCAAGTGTTGCAAGAATAATCTTCTCTCTCCTACAATAGGAAGTTGGACTTTTCAACTTTCCTAAAGTTAAAAATCAACATTCAATAAATTAAGTAATTCCTAATTAATTATTTATTGGGTTAAGTTTATTTGAGAATAGTCTTAAAAATAAATTAAATAATTAATTAAAAGACCAAAATTAATTAATTATAATTTAATTAATTAATTCTAGAAAAGAATTCGAGGGTGAAAAATTCCACACGCATGAAGCCACGTACGAGCCACGTGTGTGTGACACGTGGCAGCCACGTGGACTGCGTGTCACATGGTAGCCATGTGTGCTCGACACGCGGCAGCTACCCACGCAATCCAAGCTCCATTTCGATCAATAATTTGATCCTTCGTTAATCATATTAACATCCTACCATAACCCTCGTGTTCTGGCATTTGTGTGTGACCCTTTAGGTTCATTATTCGATTAGCAGTGACAGCAATTAATTAATTCCCTAATTAATTAATCACTTCACAGATCATACTACCTGATGGTGCAGAAACCGGAAGTGCGTTAATACACCAACACTTTAAGATTTGTTTATGAAGGGAAGACCATCACAGGCGTTGAGCCTCAGGAACTGGGTTTTTCAGATGAGCGTGGGTTCTTCCAGCTAGGATAACACTAGAGGAAATACAGCAAAGGTGTAGTGAGTGTGTTGAAATGTAATGAGCTTGGGAAAGACGAAATGCAAAGGAGAATGCCCAGTTATGCAGCGTATAGTGTTTATGAAGAAGATGACTTGGGGAAGAAAGCATGTGTTTCCCCCTATTTATATGTTAGGGGCAAGGGTGCTTTGGGTAATTTGACCAAGTGGTCCCAAACCTGTGTTGCCCTAACACGTGGCGTCCTGTGATGGCTCTAAAAGTGGACGGCGTGTCAGGTATGAGGTACACACTGCCACTGTGTCAGAGGTTGTTGGCGAGTGTCAAGCGTTGGGAGACTCCAGGCCTGTCATGCAGACGGACGGATGCATGTGTCCTGGTGTAGACCTTACCCGAGCGTGGGCGACGCTCGAAGGGACGCACAAGAGGGTTTCCTCTGGCAGATGACCAACGAGTGTCAACAAAACAAGCATGCGCAAGGGGGTGCCCTCGTGAGGAAAGGGTGACTGTGAGGGACCACAGCACGAGCATCGGGTTTGACAGCTAGAACCCCTACTTGAGGAGTGGGCCGAGGAACATGGGCCTGGATCCGTAGTCAACAAGCGAATGGGTCGGGGTTGTTCCGCGAGCCCTGTAATGCGAGCGTCCAAGCTCTAAGTCTGCAGATGGCGACACATGGACGGCGCTGATCCGAGCGTGATTTTGGTCTCATCATTTTGCCCCCCAAATTCTGTAGTAGCGCTTGAACGTACTGTAGATTTCAGAGAAGCGAGCCTTGAATTTTTGAATACCCGAGGGTCGAGTTTCAGGAATGGAGTGACTGTCCGTCTTCAGTAACGGACACTTTCTGACATGGCCATAAATGAAGTCCCATCCGCATTTAATGCGGAATGGAGACGTGGGCGCGTGTACTCCGGAAAGCATGGGGCGGTTACCAAAAGTGGGAGATTCCCGAGGCGGGAAATGATTGCGGTTTGAATTTCCAAAGCCTAACTGATGCAAATCTCTCCACCTATAAATAGGGATCTGGAAGGCTCTTTCTCCCCTTTATGTTTTCAAATTTCTCAAAGCAAAGCAGCAGCCAGACATTCTACAATTTTTTGTGACTCCTCAGCAAGTTTTTCTTCAATCCTTAGGTAAATCCTCGTACTTCCTGATTTTACTTGTGCTAACCCTAGATTTAGGTTGTGCTTGAGTGATACTCTTAAGTGAGGCACCCTTTTCTGCTGTTGAATTCACACCAGAATTCTTCTTCCCCACTGAACTTTTGTTTGAAAGCCTCATCTTTAAGAGCAAAGAACCAACAATGGCGGAAAACGTTATAGATGCGACGGTAAGGGAGGTAGACGAGATGTCCGTTGGGAGTTCTTCTCCCCATGCTGATGTTCCAACAGCTGTTCCGATAGAGAGAGACCCAGAAGATGTTCGGGATTAAGAGCTTGATGCCGCCGTTCAAGGGATGAATGAGCGTGGTCCTGAGGGGGTAGATCATCTCTTTGAAGAGATGAATAACGTGATGGTGATGCAGAGACAGGGGGAGAGAGTACTTCCTGTGTTGAGCAGTGTCGTAAGGCTCCAGGATCACCGGGTTACTGTAGCTATCATGGCTCCTGAGGGCGGTGCGGGGCCTTCCGAGCGTCAGGCGAAAGGCGAACCTCCCTAGAAGCGTCAAAAGAAGGGGAAGAAGCCAATGACCCGGGTGAGGCGAGACAATCCCCACCAAATAGATAGATCACTAGATGAAATAGAGAGCATATTGACGCTCGAGGATCTAGCAGATATGCAGGCCAAAGTGTACTGGGACGAGGCCGTGTTCCCAATTCAGCTTCCCGTGGAAGGGGAGAGAGCCAACCTCCCGCCTCCGGGGCTTAAGATTTCCAATTCCGACCGTCGTCACCAACATTTGCAACTATCTGGTTCTCAGCCCTTCCCAGATCCTTTCGAATGGAATAGCCTTGATAAATACCTTTGTGATCCTGATGAAGGTCACAGGCCACGAGCCCTCAATAGATAACTTCAACAGTCTAATTCAAGTGGCCCACTCAACACGCTCGTCTCCAACAGATGGGTTTTATTATGCCCAAGCCAAGTCAGGGTTTAAAATGATCGATTCGCCTCGACCTCGTACGGCGAGAACTGGAAGGAGAAGTACTTTTTCGTGGGAGTGCCTGGGGGGATTTTTGGAGCTAATCGAGGGTGGATAATTCATGGAGAGGCGCCGTTGGTTAGAAATAGATCTGAAAATAAACTTTTTGAGCGTTGGGAGAAGAATTTGGCCCTCGTGATGAAAAACGAGAGGAAGTGGATAAAGACCAAGGAATTAATGAAGGATGAGGAAGTATTATTCCGCTATGGGTTAGTAAAGCCTCCGGAGATGGTACTTAATCCTCCCGCTCGGACCATGTTCCGTGATGGTTAGATTCTAGGAACTAACATCTCTAACGTTTAGAATAGCATTAACACTTCATCCTTTGCCTTGCACAGATACCCATCCAATATTCTGCTGACGCTCGTCCGTTTATGTTTACAGGTGTGGACATACTCATGGCAGGGATCGACGTTGAGAGTATCGCACAGATGATGCGCGCTCACCAAGTGGGCGCCAACCAGAAGCAGCAACATCAGCAGCAGATTCCCCAGCCCTCCAATGTTCCGAGAGAGAGAGGTGCTTGCCGTAGAGCAGGGCGAGGCACGGGTAGCAGAGGCGCTCGTCGGGGTGCCAGAAATGATGGCCGTGGAGTTGGCCTTATTGAGGATTTGACACTCGAAGGCGCTCGTGGTGCCACCTCTCTAATTGCCCCTGATGAGCCAATAGTGTTGAGCTCAGGCAACTCCCGCAACCGCTCGGTGGAGCTGGCCAAATTTCATGACGCAGCGAGGGCTGAACGCTCGGGAAAAAGGAAGAGGATGCCAGATTCCGTCCCCATTTCAGGAAAGGGGAAAGAAGTTGTCGTGGGCCACCGTGGCGAGGGTGGTGATACCTCATCGTCCGAAGATGAGGATTTCTGGAAGATTGGATGCAAGGGGGACGCTCGCTATAAACGCCAAAGGATGAATTGTCCAGTCCTTTTAAGGAAGAGCATGGCTACTAGCAACTTGGTTGTGGAGATCGTCGGTAAACTCCAATTCTCCGACGATCATGATAAATTGGACAAGCATGACGCTGCTCGTGTTGTGGACGATGCTTGCCATACCCTCTTGATGGTGAGTTTTCCTAAGTTGTTCTGAAAAGTTCCAACTTTTAAACGAATTCGGTATTAACTTTTGTTATTGGTCCTTCAGGAAGTGATCCCCAGGCTGAAGAATTTGCAGGGGCGAGCGCTTGCTTAGGCCGAGCACAAGGCCAAGTACAAGAGGTTGTTGCGTATTTCTGACCCCGGCCAGCTGCAGGTGGACTATAATAACGTCTGCGCTCAACTGACTGCGTCTGAGCTTGAGCAAGAGAAGTTGAGAGAGGCCTTGAAGAAATTCGACGATGCATATTTGGCCTTGGACGAGCGTCACAAAAAACTCAAGGAGGAGCGTGACCAACTGAGGTTGCTAATGGGAACTTGGCGGGCAATTGGCCGAGAGTACCCTGCAGAATGAAGCAACTAAGAAGGAGATTGCCAATCTACAGGAGAAGGTGGCCGGCTTGGAGTCGAAGGTAGCATGGGAGGCAGTGACGAGGTTCGTGCGCTCCACAGCATTCGCTTTTACGGCCAACCTCCACTGTTTTAGTAATGCTCGGCGTTTCTTCTGGAAAGCCATAGGCCAGATGGTGAAGCTGGGGATGGCCCCTGAAAGCGCTCGGACGGACGAACGCCTGCGCATGGACTTGGATGAGAATTCGGAGCCCATTGTCTGCAACGAGGACCCCTCGGAAAGCCTGACGGAGCCTGAGTATCAAGATCTGGTGATGATGAGGGAGTTTATTGCAGCTAATCTAGTGGACCCAACGCCCATCACCATAGAAGATGAAGATGGTGTCACTGTAGATGCTCAGAATGACGGGGACCTACATGAAGCCCAAACTTCCAATGCTCCTGCGCTAGCCCTCGTTCCAATTTCGACTGCCCCTCCAGAACCAGAGAATCAACCTCAATGATGCTTCCTACTTGCTTCCTTCAAATTCAATCTGTCTATTTCCATTCCTGTTATGAACATTTAACTTCTGTACTTAACTTTTGGTATTTTTGATAATACGTTTGAACTTGTTTTCTGCTTTTTGTCTGATAATGTTTATGTTAATGAAGTTTGATTCCCTTCAATATTGAATGTTGAGCACTGTTTATCTGTTCTTGTATGATACTTCCATGTTTGTGGTGGGAATGTATGAGCATGAGGGTGTTCTTTTTTAGGGTACCCTGGCCGTATTCCACCATGAATCTCAAAATCTGGTCTTAGGAATGTTTGAAAGTTTTGAGGGGAATGCATGGGCGCAAGAGTGTTCCTGTTGAGGGCACTCTGGCCGTATTCGTCAGTGAGGCTTAAATGAACTTAGAAACCTACTAGGGATTTGGCTAAGTGTTGGCCTTATGTATGATGTACATTTTTTATTTGAGCGTTCGTGTAGCTTGAATGAACTTAGAAATCAACGATAGGATTTGCTAAGTGCTGGATTAAAGCGAGCGTAACTGTAAGGTGAGCTTCGCACTTAGGTATCCATGAGAGGATTAGCCTAGTGTTAGTTACTTACGAGCGTACTCATACCTAAGAGGATGAGGGTCATTGGGGGTTTACAAGCGCGAACGGGTGCGATCAACATCCAGTTGGTTGTAGATTAAGCACTCAGCAACCCGCCTTCTCGACACGCTAATTCTTAGGGTTTACACGCTTACGAGCGTCAAGCTGCTCAATGTGGAGGGCTCTCGATACACTGATAGCATTGATTTGGAGAGGTTGTGTGGGCGTTGATGCCATTGATAATTCAAACCATTAATTAAGGAAGAGCAAGTAAACGACAAATATTAATTGGGAGATACTTACTGTTGTCTTTGCATTTCTGTCAAAAGAGAATACAAAGTGCCGCTAACGGGCAATTACAAAGGTTGAGGCTTACACGTAGAACCGTCTAAGGTTACATGCATTTCATGGTCGAGGGAGACGCTCGCCTTGTAAAGTCTCAAGCAGGTAGGTATTGTTCGCGCGTACTTGATTGATTTTGAAGGGGCCTTCCCAATTGGGGTCCAACTTACCCACATGTTTGGAAACTTCAACTTTTTTGAGGACCAAGTCCCCTAACTGGGAGGTCCTTTCTTTGACGCACTTGTTATACTGGTGGGCTACAGTCACTTTGTACCTGTGGATCCGAGCCCAAGCAGTGTTTCTTCTCTCATCTAGCAAATCCAATTCGAACGTCTGGTTACCCTCGTTAGCTATAGGCTTGAAATAGGCAATACGTGCTGATACTTGAGCAATTTTCGCAGGATTACAAATTTCTTTTGTCCGACCGCCATTGGCAGGGGTCCCACTATATCGATGCCCCACTGGTCGAAGGGCCATGAAACGTCGATAGGGATCATTTGGGCTGCCGACAGTTGAGAGGTGTTGGAATGAAGCTGGCACTTAGGATATTTCTTGGAGTAGTTGATGGCATCCTGCAGTAGTGAGGGCCAGTAAAATTCACTCCTTAATACCTTCTTGGCCAGAATTCGACCGCCAGAATTCTGAAGAAGGGCAGGTTCTTGTCGGCCGAGGGGGAAATGAATCTGTTCAAAGAAATGATCTTGCCCACCAGCACTTGGACCTCTCTTATATTTCGAGGGGAGGGAATGTCAAGGATTGCCTTTATCTTTGTTGGATTGGCCTCTATGCCCCTCTGACTGACCATGTATCCCAAAAATTTGCCACCCCGAACGCCAAATGTACACTTGGACGGGTTCAATTTCATACCATAATGATGTAGGATGTTGAATGCTCGCTTGAGATCCTCCAGATGGGAATGTTGATGCTCGCTCTTGACAATCATGTCATCCACATATACTTCCATCGACTTTCCGATTTCGCGCTCGAACATTCTGTTGACGAGACGTTGGTATGTCACTTCGGCGTTTTTGAGTCCGAACGACATAACTTTGAAACAGTAAACGCCCACATGGACCACGAACAAGGTTTTTGGGCGATCCTCGGACGCCATGAAGATCTGATAATACCCCTGGAAGGTATCCGTCATACTCATGAGCTCGCAACCAGCGATCGAATCCACTAACTGGTCGATTCTCGGCAGGGGGTACGGATCTTTAGGGCATGCTTTGTTGAGATCTGTGAAGTCGTTGCACATGCGCCACTTGTTGGCGCTCTTGGGCACGAGCACCACGTTGCAGAGCCACTCAGGATATAAAATCTCCTCTATGTATTGAGCCTCGAGAAGTTTGTTGACCTCCTCTTCGATGACTTGCCTCCTGAATCCATGAACATCCCTTTTCTTTTGCTTGATAGGTTTAAAGGCCGGGTCCACATTGAGCCTGTGAACAATGACGCTCGGATATATTCCAGTTAGGTCAGAAGCCTTCCATGCGAACACATCAATGTTCTCTCGAAGAAAATCAATCATCATGATCTGTGAGGGACCGTCGAGATTGGAGCCTATTTGGGTGGTCTTGTCGGGGTTCCGAGGTTCCAATTCGATGGTCAGAAAGTTTTCTGTAGGTTCAATACGTACCTCAGGCCTCGAAGTTCGAGCGCTCGTTTCTTGCCTATAAGTTTCTCATTGGGATTCCCCGAGGAAGTATGATTTTCGTCCTCTAAGGATGATTCTCCAACAGCTCCGAGGGGTGCACTCCCGGCATTCTTGAGTTCGCCCTCAGCCTTCTTTTTGTTTTTCTTTTTGTAAAGTTTGGCCCTCTTACGCTCGGGGCCATCCTCATCCAATTTTGGGAAGTCGACTGACTTTTTGGTGGAACCTTCTTGGATGGTTTGTTTGGGCTTATGGCTTCGAAGGGAAAGGATGTAGCATTCCCAAGCCTCCTTAACATTGCACAGTACCTCGCCCGTTCCCTCGGGGGTGGGGAACTTGACCTTCTGGTGATATGTTGAAATTACTGCTTTGAAGTCAACGAGCGCCGGGCGTCCAATGATGACGTTGTAGGGGAGATCCATTTCGACCATTACATAAAGGACGCTCAAAGTCTTTCGCTGTGGGGCACGACCAAAAGAGGTGGCCAAGCGAATCTATCCGCGAGGGACGATCTCGGAACCCCCAAAGCCAATGAGGGATGTTCTTAGGGGTTCGGGGGGAATGTTTCTTATATTCATCTTTTGGAACGTTGAGTACGGGAGAACATTCACAGAGCTTCCACTATCAATTAAGACTCTCTTTACAACATGATTGTGAACGTCTAAACTAACCACCATGGGCCAGTCAGAGGTTTCACCGACCCCATGGGGTGTTACAATGTGCTCTAGGTCCTTTTCTGTGAACCCTACAATGTCATTCTCCTTCAAACGTGAAGTGTTGTTGACGGAAAGCACAGGCTTGGGCTAGGAGGGTCTCTGGTCATAGCTTCGGACATGGTGGTGCCGGGATGCATTGGAATCTCCTCCCGAGGGTCTTCCAGTAATCATGTGGATAACCGCAAAGGGTTGGTTTTCCACATCGGTGGCCTTCTCTTTGCCGCGGTCGCTTGTCCCAGAGTGATGGTGACGGGGGCTCCTTGAGCGTGAACAGCTTATTCCCCTGGCCCTCGCTCGCTCAGCATAGTGCTCATCATATCTTTCTAATACTTTCACGAACTCCTTGAGATGTCCTCCCCCCCAGCGATAAGCCTCTGGATCTTACTCTCAAGCTGGCGCATTCATTTGTGTTGTGCCCTTTCTGCTTATGGAAGGCACAGTATTTCCCCGAGCGCTTTTGAGCCTCGGTTTCTCTAATCTTGGGCGGCCTCTTGAACAACTTCTTATCTGCCATGGAGTAGACCTCAGCGATGGGCCTGTTGAGAGGGATGCGCTTCAATCTGCGAGGGGGAGGGGAGCTCTTCCGAGCGGGAACAGGACTGCGGTGGAGGTTCTTGCGGACTTCGCCCCTATCTTGCTAGCCTTTATCAGCGCGAGGGGCATTGGCAAGCTTTTGGGCCCTCGCGATGTACATATCTTCGAGGGTGAAGTAGGAATCAGCGATATCCCTTAACTCCATCGGGGACCGGGGTTTTTTCTTGGCCACTTCCTCAACGAATTCCTCGCTGACGTAGTTCTTTGTGTTCATGGCCCCAAACAGCACATGTCTCACAAAATCTATCGAGGGCCTCTCAACCAGCAAAACCTCCTTGTTGAATCTGCCCATAAAGGACCTGAGGGTCTCGTTTGGCCCTTGCACCAGGCTATAAAGGGTCGTGGCAGCGGGTGCTGGCGCCTTCAAAGAATTGAAATGGCTCAAAAAGGCATCGGTCAAGCCACTGTACCCCTGAATGGAGCGAGGGGAAAGCTTCTTGTACCAGCCTTGGGCCATTCTAATAAGTGAGGTCACAAAGTCCTTGGTCTAGTAATGGTTGGAATGCTCGTACAAGTGCATCAAGTGCACGAAATGATCCAGATGCTCGGTCGGATCAGTTGTTCCATCGTATCGGTTGACGGACGTTGGGATTTTTCCTTTTCCTGCGCATGCCATCAGAACCTCGTCTGTGAGGGGCGAACCGCCTGTCAAAGGCCTGTAGTTCCCGCCCTCGAAGTCATGCTCCACGTAATCTTCCTCTCTCCCATGGCGGGTGATCTGGCTGCGTGATAAACGGGCGTCTTTGGCCCTGGACCTCTCACCCCCAGCATGGGGGGCTTGAGACCGCGCTCGAGAGAGCTGCTCCACCATGTTCTGGAGCCCAATGAGCTGATCTTGTACAGTGGCAAGTTAAGGGTCGTCTTCATCCCTTCTACTAGTCCTTCGGGTGGCCCTGGACTGGACTTCTTCCTCAATATCTCCCATCGCGGGAGGGGCCCTCTCCTCCTCCAAAGGCAACTGTATTGGATCCGCCCTCGGGGGGGGATATCTTCTCCTTGCCTGGGTGGCGGTGGAGGTGGCTGGGCCCCTAGAACGTTTTGAGCCATCATGAGGGGATGGACCGGGAGACCTCCCAGCGGAGGGGCCACTTGGGATCCCACCCTCGGGGGGGAGTATGTGGAAGTGAAATGACCCCAAGCATTTTGTGCAGCCTGCGCCTCGCAATGAGCGTAGAGCGCCTGGAGTTGCTGTCGGGTCATTTGTAGCATCTCCACCCCTTGAATCTCTTTAGGCATGGAGACGGGAAGCTGTAATGTGCCCACTTGGTAGGGCTGGACCATTGGCACCATGCCCGGCATCATTCCGGGCATCATGGTGGGCTGCACATATATGAACCCTGGTGGTGGCATCGCCATGGAGTAAGCGGCGGGAGTTGTGACAAGGGCGACAGGAATAAGCGTCGCAGCCGGGGGAACAACACTAGAACCCCAGGCCCCATTTCCACCGGCGGGGAGAGCCCCAGCTACAGTTTCCTGGCCACCGGTTCTATTTTCGATAGTAGGTGGGGTCGCTCCTCGGGCGGGTGCGTGGCTCTCCAAGTTTTCTTCATTAACAGGTGACAGAGCACCTCTATTGTCCGAAAGCCCAGATCTGGTAGCTGTGACCATGATTGGAGCTACTGGTGTTACTACTCACAAGCTCAAAGAGTAAGAATCTAAAGAAGATGAAGATGAAAATAATGGTTTCCCATAGACGACGCCAAAAATGATGGTGCAGAAATAGGAAGTGCGTTAATACACCAACACTTTAAGATTTGTTTATGAAGGGAAGACCATCACAGTCGTTGAGCTTCAGGAACTGGGTTTCCAGATGAGCGTGGGTTCTTCCAGCTAGGATAACACCAGAGGAAATACCACAAAGGTGTAGTGAGTTTGGTGAAATACAATGAGCTTGGGGAAGACGAAATGCAAAGGAGAATGCCCAGTTATGCAGCGTATAGTGTTTATGAAGAAGATGACTTGGGGAAGAAAGCATGTGTTTCCCCCTATTTATATGTTAGGGGCAAGGGTGCTTTGGGTAATTTGACTAAGTGGTCCCAAACCTGTGTTGCCCTAACACGTGGGGTCCTGTGACGGCATGAAAGTGATGGCTCTGAAGGTGGGCGGCGTGTCAGGTACGAGGTGCACACTGCCACTGTGTCAGAGGTTGTTGGCGAGTGTCAAGCGCTGGGAGACTCCAGGCCTGTCATGCAGGCGGACGGATGCCTGTGTCCTGGTGTAGACCTTACCCGAGCCTGGGCGACGCTCGAAGGGACGCACAAGAGAGTTTCCTCTGGCAGATGACCAACAAGCGTCAACAAAACGAGCGTGAGGAAGGGGGTGCCCTCATAAGGAAAGGGTGACTGTGAGGGACCACAGCACGAGCATCGGGTTTGACAGTTGGAACCCCTACTTGAGGAGTGGGTCGAGGAGTATAGGCCTGGATCCGTAGTCAACAAGCGAATGGGTCGGGGTTGTTCCGCGAGCCCTGTAATGCGAGCGTCCAAGCTCTAAGTCTGCAGATGGTGACACGTGGACGGCGCTGATCCGAGCGTGATTTTGGTCTCATCACTACCGTAATCTTGCAATGGGTGTGTGACCCCTAGCCGAATAACGAAATAAATCGAAGAACCTTTCAGTCAATGACAATCAGTGAAATACGATCCTCCTACAACTCTATCTCTTAATCAAGAACTAAGACATGGGAATATTCTCAAAGCCCAAATATTCTTGATCTTTAAAGTTAAGTTCGTTTCATATCCATTTAGATCTCAATCCTAGAAAATCCCATTTTCTAGATGTCTTGATCTTTTATCCACCTTGGCCAAGGGTTTAATGTTTAATGGACTACGAATAACTCAATCAGTAAGAGATCATTCTTGTTCTTAACAAGTCTAGGTCCTTTATCGATTCTACTAATTCTACGTATGCTACTTGTGTAATCCCAACATAGGCTGTGGTTCAGGTGTCTATATGGCGACACCCTTTTGAGCATATATCAAAGATTACAGAGTTAGCTCATATAAGACATTATAGAATCTCAAGTCTAAGGATTAATGAATCACGTCATTGACCTGTGAGATATTTCCTAATCTGGAAGTTTCAGGAAACTTCCTTTCCTATTTAGGAATGTTCTCACGCGGGACATCTCAGTGATGAAGTTCTTGTAACAATCACCCTTATATATTATGAACGCATCAACGTATGCACTTATCACTCCATGAAACTGAATGATCCTTCAAAAGGACATAATCACACAAGCAAGTCTCAGCAGAGTCAAGATCGACACTCCCACTGTCTGTCGGACTCATTGACTTGGAGAAGTTTCTAATTCTCGCCTATGGAGTTAAGAACTTATTTCATGTGCCGTTCCAATAACGACAAAGTTCTTAACGGCCTCATCGGATTAGGGGAGTTCAAAACATGCAAAACACAGTCAACCCAAATAAACATAAATAAGCACATAAAGAAGTGATTGCCTATGAACAATATCATCTCGTTTATTATTCAAAGACTATTTGTGATTTCACAAGGAAATAGTAAAGCAAACATCTGCTTTCAGGTCACTATTCCTAACAATCTCCCACTTGCTCGTCAAAGCCACTCAGATGCTAATCTAAGACCCATCTTCTGAAGATGTCCTTAGAAAGCCTGTTGACTAAGGGCTTTAGTAAGCGGATCTGTCATGTGCTCTGTCGATGTGACCCTTTCAATTTGCACATCTCCTCTCTTGATGATATCACAGATTAAGTGATACTTCCTCAAAATGTGTTTGGTCCTTTGGTGAGATCTTGGTTCTCTTACTTGAGCAATCGCCCTGGTGTTATCACAAAACACTGTAACGGGGTCTTTAATGCTAGGAACTACACCCAGCTCATGGATGAAGTTTCTTATCCAAACACCTTCCTTAGCTGAGTCGTTTGCAACTAAGTATTCGGCCTCAGTGGTCGAATCTGCAGTGGTCAATTGCTTGGAACTTTTCCAACTCACTGCTCCGCTATTCAGGCAGAATATGTATCCTGATATGGATTTAAAGTCATCCATGTCTGATGCAAAGCTTGCATCACAGTATCCTCTAATGATAAGATCTTGCTGGCCTCCGTAAACCAAGAACAAATCATTGGTTCTTCGCAAGTACTTAAGGATGTTCTTTACAACAGTCCAGTGACTTTCACCAGGGTCAGATTAGAATCGGCTAGTCACGCTAAGTGCATAAGCTACATCTGATCGAGTACATAGCATTGCATACATTATGCTTCTTATAGCTGATGCATAAGGAATTCTGGACATACTGGACTTTTTGAGTTCAGTCTTGGGACACAGTTTCTTCGAAAGAACTGTTCCCAGGCCCATCGGATGTTTTCCACGCTTGGATTCTTCCATACTAAATCTCTTTAGTATTTTATCTATGTAAACCGACTGTGATAATCCTAACAATCTCCTAGATCTATCCCTATAGATCTTTATTCCGAGAATGTAGGATGCATCACCAAGATCCTTCATCTCAAATTAGTTCGATAACCAAGGCTTTGTTACTTTCATGTCATCCTTCGCATTCCCAATAAGAAGGATGTCATCTACATAAAGTATCAGACATTGAATCGAGGTTTCCAATTCTTTCTTGTACACGCAGGACTCATTCGGATTTTGAATAAAGCCAAATGATTTGACTGCTTCTTCAAATCGAATGTTCCAATTAATCCTAGAAACTTGTTTCAATCCATAGATTGATCTTTGGAGCTTACGAACCTTTTGTTTGCTCCCACTGAATGTGAAACCCATGGGTTGCTCCATGTAAATGTCTTTGTCAATGTCTTCATTGAGAAAGGCAGTTTTCACTTCCATTTGCCATATCTCTTAGTCATAATATACAGCAATGGCAAGCAATATCCTAATGGATTTTTGCATTGCAACCGGGGAGAAGGTTTCATCAAAGTCCACACCTGGTCTTTGAGTGAAACCTTTAGCAACTAATCTTTCTTTAAAGGCTACCACACTTCCATCTACTCCAAGCTTGCGTTTATATATCCATTTGCACCCTATAGACCTGATTCCATCAGGTAGATCAACCAAGGTCTAAACTTGATTAGAGTACATGGAATCCATTTCGGATTTCATTGCTTCTTTCCACTATTCAGAGTCCGAATCTAATAGTGCCTCCTCATAAGTTAATGGATCATTATCTATCTGAGATGTTTGGTGGAGAAGACCATACCATCTCTCTGGTTGTCCAGGAATGCGTTCAGAACGTCTTACTAAAGAGGATTTTCGCATGTATCACTCTCTGCGATTGGCTGAGGGACGTTAGTCTCCAAATTTGGCATGGGACCTTAGTCTCGAACCTCTTCGAGTTCTGCGATCTTGCCTTTCTTTTCTTTAAGGAACGAGTCCTCAAGAAAAGTAGCGTTTCTTGACACAAAGACCTTTTGTTCAAGAGGATCGTAGAAATAATATCTTATTGACTCTTTAGATATCCTATGAAGTTACATACGCTTGATCTAGCTTCAATCTTATCTCTCATTGTCCTCTTCACGTAAGCAGGGCAATCCCAAATTCTTAAGTAAGAATAACTAGGGATTTTGCCAAACCATATCTCAAATGGGGTTTTGGGTACAGATTTGGAGGGAACAAGATTCAGAATCTTAACTGCTGATTCTAAGGCATAACCCCATAATGAAGGTGGAAATTCAGTGAAGCTCATCATGGAACGAACCATATCAAGTAGGGTTCTGTTCCTTCTCTCTGAAACTCCATTTAATTGAGGAGTTCCCGGAGGAGTTCACTGAGAGATGATTCCATTATCTCTGAGATGACTAAGGAATTCGTCATTTAGATACTCGCCACCTCGATCAGATCGAAGTGTCTTAATCTTAATCTTGTGACCGATTTGGTTCTCAACCTCCTTTTGAAATTTCAAGAATTTCTCAAAGGCTTCGGATTTATACTTCATTAAGTAAACATAACCGAAACGACTAAAGTCGTCTATGAAGGTTATGAAATACTGATGGTTGTTTCTCGTACTTACACTAAGTGGTCCACAAACATGAGTATGGATTAAATCCAATACTTTAGTGGCACGTTCCACTTTACCATTAAAGGGAGTTTTGGCCATCTTTCCTTTAAGACATGATTCACAATGAGTTAACTCTTTAAATTCATTATCATAGAATGGTCCCAAATTAGTCAACTTAGCAATTCTATCTTTAGAAACGTGGCCTAAACGTGCGTGCCATAAAGAAGCCGAGATCTTGTCATCTCTTTTGCATTTGTTTAATTGTCGTATATTCAAAATATTAGTGTCTTTAGTTGTATAAAGTCCATTGGATAATGTACCAAGCAAAACAGAAGTTTTATTCTTCTTAAGATAAAAGTTTCCATTTCCAGAGAAAGTCTTATATCCTTCATAATCTAATATTGGAATGGAAATTATATTATGAATAATAGAAGGTACATAAAGGACTTTGTTCAAAACTAAAGTAAAGACACCTAAATCTAATCTATATGTCCTAATGGATTGGGCTTGAACGCTTAATCCATTCCCAACCTTCAAGACGCATTCTCCTTCTTCAAGCTGCTGGACCTCATTTAGCATCTGTACATCATTACAGATATGAGCTCCACAGCCGGTATCAAGTACCCAAGAATTAGAATCAACAGATATATTTACTTCAACAATAAACGCACCTTTCTTTAGAGTATCCTTGTACTCTTGGCAGTTCCTCTTCCAATGCCCTTTCTTACCACAATGATGGCAAACGTCCTCTGTTTAATCCTTTCTCTTCTTGGCCTTTCTCTTTTTAACCCCTCCATCTGGTTTAAGAGATCCCTTCTTCTTGGGAACTTTCTTCCCTTTGCCTTTAGAAGGCCCTAGAAGAGGAAGTTACCATCATTACTTTGCGATCCTTCTTGATCATGTCTTCAGCAGTCACAAGCTGACTAATCAACTCAACTACAGTAGCATGAGGATGATTCATGTTGAAGTTTAGCACGAACGGTTTGAATGATGGTGGAAGCAATGCGAGCAACAAGTCCACAGCGAGTTCTTCACTCAATGGCATCTCCATGGAGGTCAGTTTCTCGTTCAAAGCAAGAAACTTTAGACCGTGCTCATGGACACTTGTACCTTCTTTCATTCTGAGATGAAAGAGCTTTTTAGAGGTATTGTACCTTAGAACACGCTTTTTAGGATGGTATAATTGCTCGAGATGGTCATAAATCTCCCAAGCGTTATCCATAAACTCATATTGCCTTTGCATATCCGGAGACATGTTGGCCAACATGAGGCAACGGGCTTGAAGATTATCTTCAGACTATTTCGCAATCGCCTCTCTTTCGGCCCGAGTCGGAGCCTCGCCTTCAGCGATGGGCTCTCCATCGAAGAGAACATATCTTCTCTTTTCAAAATCTAAAACTATCTTTAAATTCCGAAGCCAATCAGAGTAATTGGGCCCTGTCAACTTGTTTGATTGGAGGATGGATACCAAAGGGTTTTTGGTTGCCATTTCAATTATAGAGAATCGCAGAACTACAACCTAAATGGAAAAACAGAGAAATCATGAGCATGCTGAATAATAACGATTACATATTATCAAGGTCTTTGGAAATATGTTCTCCCACTGTTTTTAGAAAGTCTAGAAATCCCAACGACTTTAGAAGAAACTTATTTTCCCAATGGGTACTAGGATCCCAAGCACTCTTAGTTTTGGACCCACGACTCGTGAGACATCCAAAGGTCTAAGAATCTTTAGGTGGGTACGAATTGCCGATTCCATCCCCATGGGATTCCTAGTAATATTTTTGCATCACTAATCTTTCAATCATGGACCCACGACTCGTGAGACATCCATATCTACTTTAGTGTTGAGCAGGACTCATCAATCATAAGATCTCAACCAAACTTAGTCTGGAACGACCCACGACTCGTGAGACATCGCTCATTCTAAAATGGTCAAGAAATATTAATTATTTAAAATAATTAATCAGGAAACTAAGAGTTAATAAGCTACACTAATTACCCCACGACTCGTGAGATAGAAATTAGTTTCACTTATTAAGTCCTAAATCCTATTGATGGAATGCTAGGAATTTTATTACCGTGATAAAACACCTATTTATTCGAATTTTTGCTCAATATTTAAATGGGATTTTCGAATGACCTCACCAACATATAATGTTATCCAAATTTTAATTATCTTGTTAATGCAGTTTCACATGAAGTGCATCACAGAAGCAATTAGCAGATAACATATCCTAGCATGATACTAATTATGTGATGATCATGGGTATCCTATCTTATATGCAATTATGGGAGCCACTCCATAATCACTATTTCTAACATTCATGCCACATAAGGCAATTCATATCACATAGGGGTACAGAATTTAATGGAAAAATGCCCTATCTATTACATTGAATAGAAACCTTCCTAAACATTTTGAGGGGCCTTTTTATGGCCACCGTTCTTCAAGTGCTTCTTGTGGATCCTTCTTATTCCATGGGTGCTTGTCTCTAAAATGAAAATTAAAACCTCACTTCCTAAGTTCTACTCTCTTGATATAAAGTAATATGACTCAATTTTCATATTGACCATAGACAAGTACACGGGGCATACCCTGACCCAAAAATAATAATAAGGAAAGCCACATAATAAACACATAACGGTACGCACATAAGTAGGGCTCCAACCCCAATTGAAAACGCGCAACTATGGTGCTCCAAACCCAGTTGAAATCATCCATGAGCATAATTTAAAACCATACATAAGACTAACCCATGATCACCTAAACTAGCATGAACCCGCTTGAATTTAAATTTACCAATTAAATTTAAAATTCCCTTGACTTCAAGTTACAACTAACTTAAGTAATTTGAATATAGTTCATTATTCAAAAATTTATTCAAAATTGAATCCCCGGATTTAGACAAAACGATAATTAATTCTAAATTAAATTTTTGTCGAAAATATCATTCAAAGTGATATTTATTATTTTCTCGAAAAATTAGAACTTGACTTCAATTCATAAAATCCCAAAATTTATAATTATTTCAAATAAATAATTTTATAATCTTAAAATCAAATTTTAAAATAAAATCAAATTTTATGAGATTTTACGAAACTTGGAAAGCACGAAATGAAAACGAAGTCCCGGGACGGCCCTCGCGAGGCGTGTGCGAGCAGGCAATCCCGTGCGGCTACCTTGCGCAGCCATGCTAGACTGATTCGGCATCACCCGTGCGGCTTTGTACGAAATTCGCGTGCACGGTGTGCGTGCACCTTCGCGCACTGCTCGCGCGAGGTTGACGGACTAGGGGGAACTTTGCTAGGCGCGCCTAGGCGCTGCACGTGCGGAAGCGCGCGCGGCCTTAGCACGCCCGGCGGGTCCGTCCGTGCGGATTGCATACATGGCGGGGCGGCGAAATGCACAAAGCGCGATTAGCCACGCGCGCGGCTATGCAATCCGTTCCAGTTCCGTTCTCGTTTTATAATTTCAGCAAATTCACGCAATCCAATTTCGAATTAATACAGTTCAAATCAATCTGAATTAAAACAGTTTAAAAACCAGATTAATCAGGAAACAATTTTCGCAAAATTTTTCAAGAAACAGTATTGATCCGACAGATTCATTTTTAAACTAAAAACCAAGAATACGTAACTAATATCCAAATTCAAGAACTTTCATCAAAATTCAGAAAGCAGTAAAGATACAATACGAATGTTGCAAGGTGGCTCTGATACCACTTGTTGGAAAACACAAAAAAGTTGAGCAGCCCAAGTTTAAAATTTTTCAAAAAGTTTAATCGTTGTCTTGCAATTTTCGTACTGTAACGTTGGGTGTAACAAGAAACTCACTTTAATTGAAGATTTCTTGTGATGTTGTTACCACCTAACAAACACCCTTCAAGTGGAAAGTCCCTCGAACGGCCTTCGATTTAGACTCCAAGTAGAAGCCCTCCAAAGGGTATCCACACCAGACCTAGAGCACGATCAAGCGAGTGAGAATGCTAGTTTTATGGCTTGTGTTAAGGCTACGATAATTTTTGCTTTGAAAACTTTTCTTTTGGTTTTTCTCAAAAACATAACACTTCGTGAGTGTTGGTCTAAAGAATAAGAGAAGCACCATCCCTTGTATTTATACAAGGTGGTTCGAACCCCTAGGGTTTCCAAGAACCAATTAGATTGTTTTCTTACTCACTAATTAACTAATTTAATTATTAATTTAATTGGAGAAAATAAGTTCCCAACTTGTTCTCCAAGTCTTGCAAGAATAATCTTCTCTCTTCTACAATAGGAAGTTGGACTTTTCAACTTCCCTAAAGTTAAAAGTCAACATTCAATAAATTAATTAGTTCCCAATTAATTATTTATTGGGTTAAGTTTATTTGAGAATAGTCTTAACAATTAATTCAATAATTAATTAAAAGACCAAAATTAATTAATTACAATTTAATTAATTAATTCTAGAAAAGAATTCGAGTATGAAAAATTCCACACGTGTGTATGACACGTGGCGGCCACATGGACTGCGTGACACGTGGCAGTTACCCACGCAATCCATGCTCCATTTCAATCAACAATTTGATCCTTCGTTAATCATATTAACATCCTACCATAACCCTCGTGTTCTGGCATTTGTTTGTGACCCTTTAGGTTTATTATTTGATTAGCAGTGCCAGCAATTAATTAATTCCCTAATTAATTAATCACTTCACATATCATACTACCGTAATCTAGCAATGGGTGTGCGACCCCTAGCCAAATAACGAAATGAATCGAAGAACCTTTCAGTCAATGACAATCAGTGAAATACGATCCTTCTACAACTCCATCTCTCAATCAAGAACTAAGGCATGGGAATATTCTCAGAGCCCAAATATTCTTGATCTTTAAAGTTAAGTTCGTTTCATATCCATTTCGATCTCAATCCTAGAAAACCCCATTTTCTAGATGTCTTGATCTTTTATCCATCTTGGCCAAAGGTTTAATGTTTAATGGACTACAAATATTTCACTATTCTATAACCAATTTTATGGTAAGAGATTATAGGCGTCGTTAATTCCACTATTTCTAGAAAGAGGCATACAATTCTGAATCTATTCCTTCTCATCATTCCACTTATTATTAGTAAATAATATATTGTTATTTATTCATTGTAATATTTATAGTGTTGTACGTGAAAGTGTGAATTGATTTTTTCATTTAATAATATCAGAGTACAGCGGAATATATAGAGTACATAAATCCTAACAAAAGAGTACAGAAACCCTAACAAATAGTCTTCTAGACAATTCTATAAGATAATTACAATCAATTATATCCTAAATATAATACAAAAGAATATCCCTAAAAATAATAACAGAATAACAAATATTTCTACAAAAGATATGTACAATTTCTACCAAATATACGTGAATATTACTTCACACTCTCCTCCAAGCTCTAATCGGGCAGAAGACATAGAGTTTGATACAAAGAACTCGTTGTTGGCAAGAATTTCAGCAAGTTGATGAAGTACCAGTCCAATTGGTGGAACTTCCAGACGATATTCAAGTGGTGCAGACGAGATTTCAAGAGAGAAGTTCCAAACAAGATCCTACTGAACGTCCAGATCAGGAAGTTCCAGACGAAATACCAGGAAAGAAAAAGCATCCACGACATAGCTCGAAGAGAGATCCGATGTTGTTGATGAATGGCTTACCGAAGTTCAAAATCAAACAGCAAAATGTCACTTTGACGGTTACGCCACATACCTAACAGAGCGTCAAAAGGTGATGAAGGTGACAGTTGACAGAGCATCATTGGAGGTGACGGTCGACAGAGCTTCACAAGTGAAGCATCCCCGCGATCCCAACGGAGGTGAGGTGATGGTCGACAGAGCGTCAAGGGGTGAAGGTGGACATAGCATCACAAGAGAATCCCAAAGCATCCCATTTTCAGAAGATGAAAAAATTGGGAGGGAGAAAAACCTATGCTCTGATACCATGAAAGTGTAAATTGTTTTCTCCGTTTAATAATATCAGAGTACAATGAATATATAGAGTACAGAAACCCTAACAAAAGAGTACAAAAACCCTAATAAACTATATAGAATATTCTAGAAAATTATATAAGATAATTACAATCAATTATATCCTAAATATAATACAAAATAATATCCCAGAAGATAATAACAGAATAACAAATATCTCTACAAAAGAGATATACAATATCTACCAAATATACGTAATATGAATATTACTTTCACAGTATGATAGTTGATGAACTTTTATTTGTATTATGGTACAATAATCAATTATATTTAACGTAAAAAGTGCCCTCTGTTCCATGAAGTGCCATGACCATTCCGCGACATGACGCTAAAATTGGAACGGTGCCGTAGTATGACCACCAAATTTAACAGTCGTATAAGACAGACCTTTAAAATCAAAGACAGAGGCCATGATAAACCTAGATGAGAAAATAGTTACCAAGAACAAAATGCATAAACTATAAATTAGTAATAACCAAAGTGTAATTTCAGCTAGCACGCGAGATGGAAGCAAGCAAATCAACAGTTCAGGTAGGCAACGGTCTCAGCATCGGCTCAAGAGGCAGTAGGCCATGTCAGTGGCGCGAGGAGGCAGAGTAGTTCGCCGCAAGAGGCATGAGTAGGCAGGCAGCAGATCGTGTCGCTACCGCACACACATAAGAGGTGCCCCAACGTGACTGTCTGCCCTTTGCGCTGTCGCACAACTGCCCCTTTCTCCTCTAGATCTGCTCGTGCTAGTCCCGTCTCCTGCCTACTTGACCTTGTCTTACCACTGCACCTCTCTTGCCTTTGATGTCGTGACGCGATCTGTGGCCTGCCTCACGACTACGGTGAGGTAGGACTTTAGAAGTAGGGTAGCGATCACGGTGGCTAGGGATTTGGGGCTAGGTTGTAGGAAATTAGGGTTTGTGTTTTTCATTTATTCAGCTCCAATTTCCCAAAATCGAACCACTACACTACTAGAAAACATCGTTTTTACAACCGAATTTGTAATTGAAAAAGGACCTTTTGCAATCGAAAAACAGTGTTTAGCAACAGAATGGCAACTGAAAGATTCAGTTGCAAAAACCCTAGTTGCAAACTTTAGTAACTAAATTTTGCAACCGAAATTTTTGCAACTGAAATAACAACCAAATTCTGGTTGCGAGAATCCGCAAACGTGGCATGTAAGCCACGTCACTTTGCAACCAAATTTTCGGTTACAAAACTGAAACCATTTTTGTAACCGAAAAATCGGTTGCAAAGTTGACATGGCAAGTAATATTTGCAACTGAAATTTGCAACCGAATTTTTTGTTCAAAAGTTGATTTAAAATGTTGACCAATTTTGTAACTGAAATTCGGTTGCAAAAAAGAATTGATTAAATTTTATTTAATTAGTTTGCAACCGAATTCTTTGTTGCAAAAATGATCAAAAAACAGATTTTGTAACCGATATTCGGTTGCAAAAGGAAAATCATTTTTTATTTTTTTTTATAATTATTTGCAACCGAAATTTAGTTCCAAAAATATAAACAAATTAAAATTTAATATTTTGCAAATTCAATTACCAAAAAGAGGCCCTATATTTTTTTCAAAAAATTATAATTTTAAACCTGCATTCACCACAAAAACAATGAAACATATATGAATATACCTACCACAAATTAAAATCCATAAACGAATATACCAACAATTCATAAATCATTCACTATTATAAAACACCACCAAACAGTTAACCATATCTACAAATACATCAAAACGAGCATCAGTTACAGAAAAACCTCACAACTTATCTATGAGAATCTAATCCCAAAGAAGAAATTACTTTAACAACCATTAAAAAGTCAAAAATGTTTCATCATGAAACCATCACCAAGGAAATAGACAGAAACAATATACAATCACATACCAAAGGTTCCCATCAGACTCCACATGACACGGTTTATGGATATTGTGTATTCATTAGCCAAGAAAGCCTACAACAAAATCCAAAAAAATAAACAAAATGGCCCCAATAAATTCAAGACTCTATTAAGGGAATGTTACAATAGTTATTCAATAGGAAAACTATACCTGATGTGTCATCCTTCAAGATCCAATATCTTGTACTCTGAAATTTCTGACAGTAACACTTTCTTTCCACACTACTCACTTCCCAAACTTGTTCCTCCACCTAAATGAAAAGGATCACGGAGAGAATAAATATCAAAACTATTCTGACAAACATTATAAAAATCAACAACTATACTTTATTGACAAATATGTGTAAATTTTATTTATTTTCAATGTAAGTTGAAAATTGGTGCTATTCAATATTCTGTAGGTTGTTACTCAAATTATTCCCGCATTATTCAAATCAAATGTCCCCAATAATTGAGAACAAACTACCTAGGATATGCTCCCCAAATCTCAAAATTTACCAAATAGTTTTCAACATATCATAAGAAATATTTATGCAAAAACGAATAAGAATCATCTCATTTAGAATGCATGTGCAGAACCATTCCTCTCAACCCATTTTCAGCAGCAGCAACACTATTAGCAAGAATTGCCAACATATCATGAGGGATTTCAACCATAACTTCAATCCTTGACCCACTAAAGACATTTAAAAACCTAGCCTCTGTATCAAAGAATTTAAGAGAGAGTGCATATCATGAAAAGTTCAAGTTTACACAGATAGGAGAAAAGCTGAACCTAAAAGTAATATTTATTTTTCACTGATTTAATATGCGATAATTCTTTTCCAAGTTCCGCGAGAAGCTAGCAGATAAAAGTGTTAACAGACGTACCTTTACCTCAACACTGATTTAAGAGAAGACAGATTCGAAATTTCACAAAGCCACCAGGGAATATGCCGACAAATATATCCCAGCTCCCGTACAAATGAACAACCCCCTCAACTTCAAAATAAGACAAACGACAATTATAAAACCATAGAAAGGACACAAGAAAACTCAAAACCAGCATTGAATCAGGAAATCATTGCCACATTGCATCTCACAAGAATGCAATTAAATGCTAGCATACCTCAATTAAACTGATACCATATTAGAAACCAACCAACTGAAATCAGGGGAAATTTTTTTCATTCTCATTCAAGGAACTACTAATATGTAGAAGCCTATACCGCTGATAAATAAGTTATGTACAAACAAGGAACTTACATGACACAAGACTAAATGCACCAGGTATACACTACACCATAAGCAGCTACAAAAAGAAACAAGGCATACCTACAGGTAGCAAATCATGCATAAGCCTAGGGGCGCAACCCATGAAATACACCTTTTATTTTCCATTTTTTTTCTTTTTCTTTTTTTTTTTTTTTGGGTGGTGGTGGTGGGGGTGCCGGGGGGGGGGGGGGGGGGGGGGGGGGGGTGTTATAGGCTAAAGAAACAAGAACCTGGTTCCTGTACTGTTCAAAAAAATCTAGCTAAGGTGTTCTGGAACCCTCAATCCATCTGTAAATCCTTTTCGAATCTTCAGAACTTATAGAGCACAAGAAAATAATGAAATAATGCAATATACACATAGCAAGAGGCAAGCCTAAAACCTGAATATACATTTTCTTCATGACTAGATCATTTTGTTCTTATGTTACCAACCAACTTAGATCATTTTGTACTTATGTTACACACAAATGCTCACATAAATATAACGAGGTCAAAACTTTGATTGTCAGGCAGAATTTTGTAATCATAAACTAATTTTCTAATTTTCACCCTTGATATTAGAACATTATGATGAACTGACACCAATTCCATACCAAACTCATATTTCCTCTATTTATAACATATACATAAAAAAATAATGAATCAGGCAATACATTGGAAGAAAACAGAAAGATAGAAATCTTTACCATAATATCACGGACGACGTCATACTCAAACTGGAAGCTGGAGAACTGGGGGGAAGTCAATAAACAAGACACCTTTCCTAGCATCCTGCAATAAAGACAACCATAGATAGGTCATTTCACTCATTTGGAATTACACACAGATTATGGGTATATGTCTCAAAATAAGCAGAAAAAACAAGGGCGGTCAACTCTAGTGAGCAACGGCATACTTTCCTATATACAATATTTCCCAATTCGTAACTGTTGTACAACAATTAATTATATATAACCAAAAGAATCAGAGTGACAATGAACATCAACAAACCCGAACGAATGTAAAAATCATATAAAGAAATCCAGTTCGCAAAGAAGAATTCGTGATGCACTTACAGATTAACTGCCGTAAAATCTGGAATTTTCTCGTGCACGAGTTGTAAGTTGTAACCACACTCCCTCCCAGGGAGTACCCAATAAATGCACTCGCATCACAAACACAATTCAATTTTTGACAATAACATTCAAGAATTGTTTGAATAAGATAACAAGATCTCACTTTAACAAATTGACCCATTTATTGGAGTTACTTCAAATCCAACTAACCTTTACTGCAGCTATATGTATAACAAGCAGCAAATTCACTTGGAGCAGCTCTCACATCAACTTTATGTATTATTCCCTCTTTCAGATTTAATCTGATATGGGCCGCAACATTCACAAATTCAGCTTTCTTTCTCAAGAGGGGCTGGAGTCGCTCACAGCGGGGGGGCTTGAGGGGACGGGTTGAGCGGCGATGGTGGGGTTGCGATTTGGGGCGGGTTGCTGGAGAGACAGGAGGAGGAGGAGAGGTCGAGGCGGCGACGACGAGCGGCTGAGGCGGCGATCTAGGGAGCGGAGTTGAAGGAGCGGCTGGGTGGGGTTTTCTTCCTTAGGAGCAAAGGGGGAAATATTCACTCGTTAATTTTGGGCCTATTAGTTTCTCTTTTTTTTTCTTTTTTTTCTTTTTTTTTTTTTTTTGGTTAAATTGCAACTGGATTTGCGACTGAATTTGGTCGAAAATTTAAAAATTTTTATATTTTTTTAATAGAATTATAATAGAAAATTATACCATTTCATATAACGTATAACTATTTATGGTATCATTTAATAGAATTATAAATATATGTTATATTTTTTTAGAAATATATCATATATTTTACTATACTCATAGGTATTATATTGTCAATGAATACGATATTATTAGATATTGTAAGAGTCCTATATTATTGGCAAAGTCCAAAAAAATATAAAAATATACTATTTATTTAACAATGCGTTATATTATTTATGGTCTCATTGTTATTTAGATTAATTAGTAACCTTATTATTTCATATTATATTATTTAATATAATTATATCATTTAATATAATTATATCATTTATATTATATTATATTATATGATTTACTACACTTATTGATATTGTATTAGCAACGGAAGTAAGATATTGTTTTAGCATGTGATATATAATATCTAACATAAATATAAATACTCTATGTTATAATATCATTTAATAGACTTTTAACCTTTTTTTAAAAAAATAATAATAATAGACTTGTAATTATATATTGTATTATTTCAAAATAATGGATCACTTGTAACTATTACATCATATGTTATATTATATCTTAATTGACTTACATTAATTATATTAATCTTGTTGGAATTACAATTACCTTGCACTGATTGAAAGAAAAGGGGCAAATTGCATTGCCCTAAAAGAGGGGATAATCTTATAAATATAATTAACTATACTTTATACTAGTTAATAGTCTTAAATATCTATATATCGTTTAATAGACTTATAATTACAAATTATATCATTTGATATAACTTACAGCTACCTATAATATTAATAAATAAGATATTATTAAATATGATTATATCATATAATTTATAATATCTATCGTAAATGTAATTTATATTTGTATATTATATGATTTAATAGATTATTTTATTATATATTACACTATTTAATAAACTTATAGCTATTATATTATGTCGATCACTTGTAAAATATATTTCCGCATCTTATATAATATCACACATTATATCAATACTAAAAATGTTGTACATATTATATAATATCAACCATAAATGCAATATCAGTATATTATAGTATTTAATAGACATATATTTATCTATTATACCATTTGATATCTTTTATAGCGATCATTTGTAGAAATTACGCTAGCATATCATTTATAATATTGTGTGTTATGTCATTTCTCAAAATTAAATGTCGTATATGACATATAATATGATATCACGTATAACAACTTAATGATTTATAATATGTATATTATATATTATAAAGCATAACCTTTGAATTTTATTACATAGTTTTTAGTAGTTACAACAATATAACAATAATTATTAATTAATATCACCATAATATAATTATAAAAGTAATTATAATAATTTAATATCTATTTTACTATATCTATTGGTTGTGGAAATTACTTCGATATGCACATCATATATAACATTATGTGTTATATCAATACTCAAAATATCTTATATGTTATATGATATCATATCACTATACAAATATAATATCTTAATGATTTATAATGTATGTTATATCTTATGAAACATAATTTTAAAATTTATTACATGATTTTTAGTAATTACAACAATATATTAACAATTATTAATTAATACACTATAATATGATCATATAGAAGTAATTATAATTAACTAACTTGTTTCCACTTTACAAATATATTATATATTATAGCATTTATTATCATTTTAATTAGAAAACTTATATTATACAATGATTAAAGGATTTAAAACTTTTTAGGAGACAAGTAATTAGTAATTATTATGTATATATTAAATATAATAAAAGTAAAAAAAAAAGAAAAACTTTTGCAACTGATTTTGCAACCGAATAGCAACACAATTTGTTTTTAAAAATTATTCTTATTTTATTTTGTAAATAATAATAATAATAATAAAATTATTGCAACCAAAATTCGGTTGCAAAGCAGTTACATGAAAATTTTGCAACCGAATTTCGGTTGTAAATTTTACATAAAAATAACTAATTTAATTAAAAATTTTGCAACCAAACTTTCAGTTGCAAAAATATTTTTAATTATTTTGCAAGTGAAATTTTGGTTGTATTTCGGTTGCAATTTTTGTGCAACCAATTTTGCAACCGAATTTTCTGTTGAAAATATTTTGACTAATTTTGACTGTGACGCCACCCTTTTTAGCTTTCCAGGTACGGCGTCACGAGTGAGTTTAATTCTGTAATTTTTGTAAATTATGTGATTTGCATGCTTATGTGTCAACTTGAATTTTATTTCATTACGTGCGCATTAGAATTTAATTAAATGTTCTTGGGCTCAATTGCCCAATAATTGCAAATTAAGGGACCTAATTTTAATTAGGATGTTTTGGCCTTCGTGGCTATTTTGAGCTCGGGAATTCGAATTTGAATTTCGACCCTACAATTAAATTCATTTCGACGATTCGGATTTATTGGAATTAACCTTTTATTTTTCTAAAGCCGTTTGATAGCCCTAGCGTTTTAAAATCCGATCCTTATGGACCCGACCCGTTTTTTAGCCCGACCCGTTTCTCATCTTAAGAGATGAATTATCTCCTCTCCTCCTTCATTCTTGCTTCACGTTTCAAAGGGAGAAAAGAAGAGAAGAAGAAAGCACCTTCCCTTGGTCTCAAGCTTTGGCTCAAGCTCGTCCCCGTCAGATTACCCGATCGAAGAATCAAGGTAACCAATGTATTCCTCTCATTACGTGCTACATTTCTACATTTATTTCGTGCCTTGATTCCTTGTCTAGATGCCTATTTGGGGGTGATGATGAATAGTGTCGGGTTCGGGATTTGGTATGCTCGGGGTTGTTTACGGGAGGCCTAACTTGTATTTATGTGATCTACGTGTTATGTTTGCTTCGTGGTATGAATTTCGGGGTGTTTCGTGGTTGTTTGGGGGTGTTTTGGTGCTTTTGTTACTGTTCCCGACGCCATGGTTTTGCTGCTGCGAGCTTGGTCGCACCCGCGACCAATTTATGTGTAAAAATGGTCGCGGCCGAGATTGGTTTTCAGTGCAATTTTGTCGCGGCCGCGACTGGTTTTCAGTGCAATTTTGTCAAGGCCGCTACCAACTCATACGTGCTCGGTTTTGGCTGAATTTTGGACTGTGGAAACCTTTTTGAGTCTAGAACATTCTTCTATTGGAATCACCTCAAAATTCGTTCTAGATTGGGAGATATAACCGTTTTAATTTGGTGTCGCCACTTCGTCGAGATTCTGCATTTGTTCAACTTCGTACCTACGCCATTTTCGCCTCGCTTTGAATCATGATTCGAGCTTTATACCATTTGAAAGATCTATGTGTCTAGTTTCATTTCCAAGAAACAAAACTTAATTCCCATTTATCAAACTCAAGTTATGATCATTTTCCCACAGCTTATCCGTTTTGAAAAACTGTCAGCTTTTGCCCGTTCACTCGGAACCCTTTTTCGTGTTTTTATTCCGTTTTCTCGTACCTTTCCACCTCGAAAATTGATCCCAACTTGTTTTATCATGTTTATGCTTATGTATTTGTTCTCATATGCATTATATGTTACTCAAGTAATGTGAATTGTTTGCATGAAACATATTTGCACTTTGTTACGTATCTCTACCTTGTATTATGCCTTAATTGTGCATATGAACGTGGCATATGATTATAAATGATTATGATGGGTTATGTAATGTCTTCAATTGCATGGATTTGATTTGAAAATAAGATTTGCCTAAGTATTTGCATTTCTTTAAGTGTCATTGCATATGTCGTGCGTCTATGTGGTTCATTGTGAGTCTAAGCCTTATGTTTTGTCTTTAGTTTGTTCAGGTGCACCCGGGGTGGTGTTTCACAGTCCGTTTTGATTCCAGGGTGAATCACGTGTTTCGTCCTTGGCTTCGTCGGTGTAAGGTGAGGCTAGGTTATAGTTAAACCCTATGATATGTGCCCGTTTTCTCGGTATGCGACCTATGGCCTCTATTATATGTATATAAGTGCGAGGTATGAATTTATGAATCTGAAATATGCTTCCAAGTATCAAGAGAAATGTACAAGCCTATGTATGCTTGATTTAATTTGATTGGATTCATTATGATTGGTAATGCTAAACCAAGCTTCAAACAGTGTACCTCGTATGAGCCGGGAGTTACGAGCAAAAGAATATACTAAGGATTTGACACGGAGAGGTATGTAAAGCGTGGTTGTGGCAAGGTAAAGTATGTATCATACATATGTTATGTATCTAATTAGTAGCGGGTTAGGATATGATTGAATGAATGATTGAATGAATGGGGCCCAGGAGGTGTGGGTAAGGGGGACCCGGGACGACCATAGAGGTCGCCGGTTATGACCCCTATGCACACTCCCCACATGATTGATAGGACTAACCCGGAACCCACCAGGAGGTTGGTTGGGTGATGGGAACCTGAGGGTTTGAGTGTTCGCGCTCCCCTCGTCTGATTGGATGGTTTGGGTCGCGCAACCCTTCCATCACCGGAGAAAGAGATATATGATTGTTATGCATGATTGATTGATATGTTTGATTGTACGATTCGTATGAGGAGCCCATGATGGGAATTGTTACTCGTACCCACCGAGTTTTGCATGTTTGCTTTGTCAAAGTTCGTGAAATGGGGATAGATTTTTAACTATGATAAAATATGGATCTTTTGAATATGAAAGATAAGAATTGATACGATTTGATATGAATGGTTATGATTTGATTTGACTTGATTCGGTATGTTTTGATATGATTTGGTATGATATGGGTCCTTGAAGCTTCAATTCATTCGGTTTTGTTAAGAATCCCTATATGTATGTATCACGGGCAAAACTTTGGTGTGCAAAAACTATCCCTGAGTTCACGAACTGTGTGTGATTCGAATGTGTTTTGCTCTTATATATATATATATAGCGTGTGTGGGTAGCCCCTCACTCAGTCGAGTTGTAGACTGGCCCTCTCCCTCCCCAACTTTTAGTGTGCAGGTTTGGCGTTGGAGTTTCGAGCTAGGCGGAGTTGTGTTGAGTCTTTGAGTCGGTCAAGTTAAGTTAGAAGAGTCTCTGCACACGCATATGTATTTAAGTTATGTATGATTCGACTTTGTAAGTTATGAATTTGAATCTTTATGCATTTGTTATTGAATTGCCTTTGTCGGGCTTTGTTATGAGTTAAAAAGAGGCCTGAGGAGCCCAAGTCTGCTTGTGGTTCGTGTGTTTAATTTCTGCAGGCCCGTGGCCAATGCATGTGTATGGATTTTAGTTTTCCGCTGCATTCTGTTTTGTTGGTTGGTTATATTTGCAGGGTCTAAGTTCCGCCTAACTTAGGAGGTTTGTTTTGTTTGTCTCCCATTCGCTATAGTTTGATACGGATGCGGACTTCCCATTTCGTTACTCGTGTTGAGCCGTAGTGCGGGGGATGTGGTGCCTCACGTGCGGGGTGTTACGTCCTAAAGTGGTATCAGAGCCCTAGGTTGAAAAACCGGGGTTCAATATCTTTTTGTGTCTGTCTAGGTCGTACGGCATAGGACAATGTGGTTAAGTGAGTGCATTCGCTTCGGATTTGTCAAGTTATGCATTAGATTTTCTTAACACTTATTGATTTTACAACGTGCAATGTATTGCATTTCTTAATCGTAATTACTTGACTTGATTATATGACATATTCATATACTAACCGACATGCATATATTTTTATTATAGTTGTGAAAATTTTAGGATGCCACCACGTCGTCAAGGTCTCAATCAACCATCACCTCAGCATAATTACAATCAAGAGCAACCTCATGTCGAAATACAACCTATGAATTCCATGGCAACCTTGTATCGAGATTTCAGAACATTCAATCCTCCCAATTCCGTGAACGTGATGATATTCGGGCTGAAGAATGGTTATCCGAGGTTGAAAGTATTTTTGAAGTATGGCCATGCAACTCACAAGATATGGCACGCCTTGCTATTTTGCTTCTACAAGGACAAGCGAGACAATGGTGGAAAAGAATCGCCCCACAATTTGAAGCTACAAGCGAAGGATTAACTTGGGATGCCTTCGTTCATGAGTTTAGGAAAAGGTACACACCCGCTATTCTGCAAAACCGAAGATTTGAAGAATTCCTCGCCCTCAAACAAGGAAAAGGAACAGTTGTGGAGTACATCAATGAATTCGAGAGGCTAGGTACATACGTACCTCACATTATGGGCAATGATTAGATGAGGACACAGTATTTTATGGAAGGCCTTCGGGATGGGATTAAGGAAGCTTTAATTGCGGAGAATACGAGCACCTGGGATAAAGCTACAACAAAAGCTTTGAGAGTTGAGAACCGAAGATTAACAAGAGGTAAGGACGAAGAGAATGTGGGACCGAGAGGTGAATTGGGATTTTGCTCGAACTTACATGTGGGAGAAAGATATCAACATTCCGGTATCCAAGCCAAAAAGAAGATCCGTGGGAAGAAGCATAAGGTCGGGAATTCTTCAAGAACAAAGAGAGAGCCTCAACCGTGTGCACATTGTGGAGGAACTAATCACGCCTACAACATGTGTTGGGATCGATTGAAGAAGTGTTATGCATGCGGGTCAAATGATCACATGGTTTCGGCGTGTGATCAATCAAGGAATCACAAACAATGGGAACGAAATCAAAGGCTTCAAATTGGACACCAACAAGAATTTGAGGATAGAGGTATTCGCTTTCATGGCACGTGCATTCACGACATATTTAAATTATAGCTCTTGCTACTTGTTTGGTGTATAAACATTACGTGTAGCGTCGTATGTGTCAAGGTGACAAATATGTGTTGTATTCCATTTACACTTTAACCTTGCATGCATATTTGGTGTTTAAATTTTAGCATGATACTCCCCTCATGCCCCAAAGTTGAGTCCAACGAGAGCTAAGAAGAATGGGTTGAAGATAAAGGGGATGGTTCGGGAATTTTCATGTAATGGTGATGGCTAGGAAATTGAAATACACTTGGAAGGATGGTTAGGATTGGAGGAAAATTACACTGCCGGGTTAAGGAGGCGATTTATTAGGAATTTCTCAAGTGGTGCAACCTTACCAAGTTCAACTAGGATAAAAATAAGAGCTCTACCCGGAACATGGAAATAATGAAGATCAACCCAAAATTTAGGAACATGATAGTGATCTCTACTTAACCATAACCTTGGAGAAGTGGAATTTAAGGAAACATTTGAAGGCCATTCGGATATTCTAAGAATTTTAGGAATTCAAGGATGAAAGGTGATGATCATGAAGATTGGTCTTATATTCTATAAAAAAGAGAATTGTCGTGGAGGAAATAAGTTCACACTCCAAAAGAAACGCCGGGGGACAAGAATGATTACTAGGAGCGAGGTTAATGTTGGGACTTCTACAAATATACATATACGAGTAAAGAACTTTGGGCTATGAGAATGTTGATGCTTCATCGGGATTCATGGGTTGTGTGAAGGATCTTACCAAATGACCATAGTCCGAGGAGTTCAATATTAGGGAAAAATAAGAATAAGACCAAGAGAACATTCAAGAGTGGAAGATGAAATTTGAGGAAGTATCGAAAGTTAGCCAACAACCCTGGACTGAGGTTCAGGATGATAATTGAAGCGGGAAGTGAACTACAAATTTCAGAGTACAAAGGGGGATAAGGAACCACGGCAATAATCAAAATTCCTTAAGGACAAGTTTTCCAATGCATCGGTGAACGGTACATCAAACATACATATCGCGTGCATCACGCATTTTGAGTTTGCTGTGTAGTTATTTTGCTATTTTATTACTTTCTTGTTGTTTTTGGTGAGTTGTTTTGAGAGTTCGAGAGTTGTTGTTTTCCCGGTAAGATGAGGGTCGAGCCTTGCAACGAGATCAACAACCTTCTTTTGAAGATTTCAGTGGTGTGAAGAGGGTCAGGATGTTTAATACTTCGGACGTTAGATCGTGGATGAAGTAGATTCGGTTAGAGCTTGGTTCTAGAGAGGCGTGAGTTCGATAACTATGCCAATCAAAGAATACCGAGCTCGAGAGTTGACTCAATCGAACTCAAACGGTGAGAGTTGAATCAACCTGAGACCCTTTTTATCTTGCGAGTTGACCGAGCAATTCATGACCGGATCGATTTGAAGATTCAGACCCCTTGTGCTTGAAGACCTCTCTCGAGCTAACCCTCGTCAGGATGTCATGAACCCTGAACTTGGGAGAATACAGAAAGTTGTTCGAGCTTGAAACTCGAGCAGATGAACCTGGGGACCAGGTTCTCTTAAGGGGGGAGATTGTGACGCCCCGCTTTTTAGCTTTCCAGGTACGGCGTCACGAGTGAGTTTAATTCTGTAATTTCTGTAAATTATGTTATTTACATGCTTATGTGTCAACTTGAATTTTATTTCATTATGTGCGCATTAGAATTTAATTAAATGTTCTTGGGCTCAATTGCCCAATAATTGCAAATTAAGGGACCTAATTTTAATTAGGATGTTTTGGCCTTCGTGGCTATTTTGAGCTCGCGAATTCGAATTTGAATTTCGACCCTACCATTAAATTCGTTTTGACGATTCGGATTTATTGGAATTAACCTTTTATTTTTCTAAAGACGTTTGATAGCCCTAGCGTTTTAAAATCTGATCCTTATGGACCCGACCCGTTTTTTAGCCCGACCCGTTTTCTCATCTTAAGAGATGAATTATCTCCTCTCCTCCTTCATTCTTGCTTCACGTTTCAAAGGGAGAAAAGAAGAGAAGAAGAAAGCACCTTCCCTTGGCCTCAAGCTTTGGCTCAAGCTCGTCCCCGTCCGACTACCCGATCGAAGAACCAAGGTAACCAATGTATTCCTCTCATTACGTGCTTCATTTCTACGTTTATTTCGTGCCTTGATTCCTTGTCTAAATGCCTATTTGGGGGTGATGATGAATAGTGTCGGGTTCGGGATTTGGTATGCTCGGGGTTGTTTCGGGAGGCCTAACTTGTATTTATGTGATCTACATATTATGTTTGCTTCGTGGTATGAATTTCGGGGTATTTCGTGGTTGTTTGGGGGTGTTTTGGTGCTTTTGTTACTGTTCCCGACGCCATGGTTTTGCTGCTGCGAGCTTGGTTGCGCCCGCGACCAATTTATGTGTAAAAATCGTCTCGGCTGCGACCAGTTTTTAAGGGATTCTCGAGTTGTGGCTTCGCTGCCGCGACTGGTTTTCAGTGTAATTTTGTCGCGGCCACTACCAACTCATACGTGCTCGGTTTTGGCTGAATTTTGGACTGTAGAAACCTTTTTGAGTCTAGAACATTTTCCAATTGGAATCACCTCAAACTTCGTTCTAGATTGGGAGATATAACCATTTTAATTTGGTGTCGCCACTTCATCGAGATTCTGCATTTGTTCAACTTCGTACCTACACCATTTTCGCCTCGTTTTGAATCATGATTCGAACTTTATACCATTTGAAAGATCTATGTGTCTAGTTTCATTTCCAAGAAACAAAACTTAATTCCCATTTCTCAAATTCAAGTTATGATCATTTTCCCACATCTTATCCGTTTTGAAAAACTGTCAGCTTTTGCCCGTTTTCACTCGGAACCCTTTTTCGTGTTTTTATTCCATTTTCTCGTACCTTTCCACCTCGAAAATTGATCCCAAATTGTTTTATCATGTTTATGCTTATGTATTTGTTCTCATATGCATTATATGTTACTCAAGTAATGTGAATTGTTTGCATGAAACATATTTGCACTTTGTTACGTATCTCTACCTTGTATTATGCCTTAATTGTGCATATGAACGTGGCATATGATTATAAATGATTATGGTGGGTTATGTAATGTCTTCAATTGCATGGATTTGATTTGAAAATAAGATTTGCCTAAGTATTTGCATTTCTTTAAATGTCAATGCATATGGCGTGCGTCTATGTGGTTCATTGTGAGTCTAAGCCTTGTGCTTTGTCTTTTGTTTGTTCAGGTGCACCCGGGGTAGTGTTTCATAGTCCGTTTTGATTCCGGGGTGAATCACGTGTTTGGTCCTTGGCTTCGTCGGTGTAAGGTGAGGCTAGGTTATAGTTAAACCCTATGATATATGCCCGTTTTCTCGGTATGCGACCTATGGCCTCTATTATATGTATATAAGTGCGAGGTATGAATTTATGAATCTGAAATATGTTTCCAAGTATGAAGAGTAATGTACAAGCCTATGTATGCTTGATTTAATTTGATTGGATTCATTATGATTGGTAATGCTAAACCAAGCTTCAAACCGTGTGCCTCGTGTGAGTCGGGAGTTACAACCAAAGGAATATGCTAAGGATTTGACACGGAGAGGTATGTAAAGCGTGGTCGTGGCAAGGTAAAGTATTATCATACATATGTTATGTATCTAATTAGTAGCGGGTTAGGATATGATTGAATGAATGATTGAATGAATGGGGCCCAGGAGGTATGGGTAAGGGGGACTCGGAATGACCATAGGGGTCGCCGGTTATGACCCCTGTGCACACTCCCCACATGATTGATAGGACTAACCCGGAACCCACCAGGAGGTTGGTTGGGTGATGGGAACCTGAGGGTTTGAGTGTTCGCGCTCCCCTCGTCTGATCGGATGGTTTGGGTCGCGCAACCCTTCCATCACCGGAGAAGGAGATATATGATTGTTATGCATGATTGATTGATATGTTTGATTGTACGAGTCGTATGAGGAGCCCAGGATGGGAATTGTTACTCGTACCCACCGAGTTTTGCATGTTTGCTTTGTCAGAGTTCGTGAAATGGGGATAGATTTTTAACTATGATAAAATATGGATCTTTTGAATATGAAAGATAAGAATTGATACGATTTGATATGAATGGTTATGATTTGATTTGACTTGATTCGGTATGTTTTGATATGATTTGGCATGATATGGGTCCTTGAAGTTTCAATTCGTTCGGTTTTGTTAAGAATCCCTATATGTATGTATCATGGGCAAAACTTTGGTGTGCAAAAACTATCCCTGAGTTCACGAAGTGTGTGTGATTCGAATGTGTTTTGCTCTTATATATATATATAGCATGTGTGGGTAGCCCCTCACTCAGTCGAGTTGTAGACTGACCCTCTCCCTCCCCAACTTTTAGTGTGCAGGTTTGGCGTTGGAGTTTCGAGCTAGGCAGAGTTGTGTTGAGTCTTTGAGTCGGTCAAGTTAAGTTAGAAGAGTCTCTGCACACGCATATGTATTTAAGTTATGTATGATTCGACTTTGTAAGTTATGAATTTGAATCTTTATGCATTTGTTATTGAATTGCCTTTGTCGGGCTTTGTTATGAGTTAAAAAGAGGCCTGAGGAGCCCAAGTCTGCTTGTGGTTCGTGTGTTTAATTTTTGCAGGCCCGTGGCCAATGCATGTGTATGGATTTTAGTTTTCCGCTGCATTTTGTTTTGTTGGTTGGTTATATTTGCAGGGTGTAAGTTCCGCCTAACCTAGGAGGTTTGTTTTGTTTGTCTCCCGTTCGCTATAGTTTGATATGGATGCGGACTTCCCATTTCGTTACTCGTGTTGAGCCGTAGTGCGGGGGATGTGGTGCCTCATGTGCGGGGTGCTACATTAACTATTTTTATTATTTTTTCAACCGAATAAGCAACCGAAATCCGGTTGCAAATTATTTGCAACCGAATTAGCAACCTAATTTTATGTTGCAAAGACAATAAAAAAGGTTGACTATTCAACTTTATTTTGCAACTGATATTGCAACTCAATTTCGGTTGCAAAATTTTTGCAACTGATCTGGTAGCCAAAAATTCGGTTGCAAAGCCAAGTAGGCAAATTTTGGTTTTTCGGTTGCAAATTTGGTTGCTAAATCGGTTAGTTTGCAACCGAAATTCGGTTGCAAATTTTTGGTTGCAAAAACCATGTTTCCTAGTAGTGTTATGCTATCTATTTTGGATCAAATCTTATCTAGTGGCGTTCCAGCAAACAACCAATTGTCTCTAAGTCAAGTTCCGAAACTGAATATCGCGCCTTATCAAGTTTGAATTCTGAATTTCTCTGGTTTTTGCATCTCCTCCGGTTCCTTAAAATCGAACTACCACGAGCTCCTACCATTCATTGTGATAATATTAGTACACCATTTATATGGCTACTAATCCGGTGGTTCACAATTGAAGCAAACATGTTGAGATTGATATTCACTTTGTACGGGAAAAAGTGGCTACTGAAACTTTCAAACTTCACTATATTGGTACCAAAGATCAGATTACTGACATCTTAACGAAGCCTCTTTACCGTCCACGCCATGAAGATCCCAATTTAAATTCCTCACAAACAGTACTGAGCGAAGAAACAAACAAAATTATTTAATTATGACAGTCTTCAGTTGAAAAGGCAACTAAATCCTAGAGCCTAATAAATTTCTCAGTTGGTGTTCTACAAGATCCCCAACTACCCAGGAACAATTTTGCAATACACCAGTAATGCTTCTTTAATTTTCTTTAATACTTGGAATTTAATACTTGGAAAAATTATTTAATAATTGGAATTTTTCGCCATTTCTTTGCTTCTTTAATTTTCTTTAGCTTTTTACACGTCATTGTTAATCTGCTGCATCCATGCACATTGAAAATTGTCGTTTCCACATTCATGGCATGTAATGTAACTGCTCCCTTTTCATCTCTTTCCTTTCTTCTCTTTACTTTATTTGCTTCTTCTCGTTGGCTTGTCCTGGCCGTAGAGGCAGCGTTCATGTTGGTGTTATTATGTATGTACATATACATATAGAGATAAAATATAAGCTTATAAATACATATATATATATATATATTTATTATTATTTCTATTTTTGTTTCATTCTTATTTAATTTCAACCGTGGTAAATTCGTCAATTTAGAGGCTCAATTCATGATATCCTAATCACATTTCGGGCGCATGTCATTCAGATTTAATGTTTGTGCAGTACTTGGTGCAAAAACCCTACCGGAGTCTTCGCTCACAAAATATGTCGTCTCTTAATATCTAGACCCTACACTGATCCAAACTTAAAGAGAATCTGAAAATTCATGCAATTTTCTAATGTAACTTGTCAGTTGGGTTGGGTTTTCTTGCCCATAGACCACGGTAAAGAACGTGACTTTCAACATCATGATTCTTGCTGCTAGATTTTTCCTTTTCAGGTTTATAATTATACAAGTATGTACTGACACAAGTTCCATTGTTATCATGCATTTCATGGCCAATCCTTGTTTTTCCTTTGCTCTTGTTCTGTTTTTACTAAATAGCATTTCACTCTGCTCATCCACAATATTTTCCAATTTAACCACAGATCATTATGCATTGCTTGCCTTTAAAAATTCCATCACTTTAGACCTGATGCTATTTTGGCCAAAAAATGATCTGCTAACATATCATTCTGTAACTGGATTGGCGTCTCCTGTAGTGCCAAACATCTACGGGTTACATCTTTGAATCTTTCCAATTTCCTCATCTGAGGAACTATTGCTCCTCATCTTGGAAACTTGACATTTCTTCGATCTTTGGACATTAGTTCCAAGTTTTTCACAGGTTCCATAACTCACGAGTTGTCTAATTTATGGTGTTTGAAGGAGATAAATTTGGCGTATAACAACTTGACAGGTTCCATACCGTATGGCATTTTCAACATGTCTTTTATGAGAAGCATTAATCTTAGAAATAATGATCTATTTGGTAGTCTCCCAAGTGATTTATGCAACTATATTCCAAAATTGGAACTGTTGTGTCTCTCAATGAATCAAATCTCCGGGGTCAATTCCTCAAAATATATACAAGTGCACAGAGCTTAAAGGGATACGTTTATCCTACAATAATTTCACAGGTATGATCGCACCGGTCATATATTAATGATTCAAAATAATAATGAAACCAAAATGATGCATAAAATCCAAATATTCGTTGAATACTATCAGTCTTCATATACTATTGCAGTTGAATTGCCCCACGAGCTTGGAAATATATCTTATCTGGAGATACTATATCTCGGCGTCAATTCTTTATATGGTTCCATACCATCCTCCCTATTCAATATATCAACCTTGAAGGATTTACAACTTGGAGGAAATAAACTTTCTGGTACTCTTCCTTCAAATGTTGGACTTTCACTTTTCAATCTTGAATGACTTTGTATTCATTAATATGCATCGATTCGTTTTGAATGAATGAAAGATTAAAAAATGGAAAAAGGAAAAATACAGCTAATGTTGCTAAACAACTCACCTTAATTAATCAAAAATGTTTTAACTGTTAGCATTAAAAGTTCAAAGACTTGTCATGGCACGTGATTTATGGCATCTAGTTATGCATATGCTGTAAATGTCAAAAATTGATTCACACACTTGAAAGGTGCACTCGATGAGGCTCAATCAGAAAATTAAGAGTTGAATGAAGCAAGCAAAACTAACTAAAAGCAACAAGCAATTCAGAATTCAAAACTGAGAAAGAAGACTTTGAAGAAATAATGGGCAAAGTAGATTTAAAAAAAAAAAAAGTCCTGAAGTGGTAAGAAAAGTTTCTTTTCATCATAGTAAAATGGGTATCGATCAGATGTTTCAACAATTAATGCTACCACACGCGTCAAATAGCTAACTAAAAGAAAATCAATGTGTGAGAGGAGAAAGAGAAATTCCACATATACTTAAATTAGCTCAACAACTGTACATCTACATGTTACACTTTTCTCGCTGGAATCATTCAGCAGCACCAACCACCTATGAGGGTTCTCCGGAAGAAAAGAACTTTATTCACAACATGAAATAAGAAATGGACCGGATAATAAACATAGTCAAATCCTCTTAACAAATACTAGTGATTTCAAAAAATAACTCGTACCCATGGTTCTCCGTCGCGGTGGCAGGGAACGGAACGGAGGCCACCGTTCCAGTTCCGTTGCAATGACGCGGAACGGTCGCGGCAAAATCACGGCTACTTGTTAAAAAGATGCATAACATCCCAAAAAAATGTGTAAGACTCATTCATTTATCAATTTATGTTAACATTAGTTTGTATTATATTTATATTTGTCAATTACATTATATTTTTCATCCGGAATAACATCTAGTGCCGTTTCCTTTTCTCGTTTCATAATTTCATTCTCAATTTTCGAAAATAGGCTTTTTCATCAATTTTCAAATTTCATTGAGAGCATTTGTTCAATATTCTATTTGTCCACTCAGGCACTCACATGTGCAATATGTTGTTTCAATCTTGTTATTCTTTAGTTAATAATTTTGTTTGTAATATTTACATTTTACATTCTTGGGATCTTTGATAATAGGTTCACCAAAATTCCAACCAATATCACACTTTGGAGGCATCTAAAAAATAATTAATAATATCATATATGCAATATAATCCAATTAAATATATGCTATAATTAGATAAAATTATATATAAATTAAAATAACAAACTCAACATTCTTAAAAAATAATCAAAATAAATATATAAAAACTGCATACACAAATATTAATTCAAAAAAATCAGTCCATTAAATAAAAACCGTAGCCCATTAGTCAGTTTTATATTTTAGCCCATTAAACTTTGTTAACTAAATGAAAACCCTACTTTATATCTATCCGTCGTCTTCGTCATGTTCCTGCAATAGTAGAAAACGGCGGTCCTTTATCTATCCATCCTCTTTCCCATTTCTTGTCGTGTCGTTCCGTTCTGGCCATTATAACGCCGCGGAACGCCGATACATGGCAGAAAAACGCCGTTCCAAGTCATTAGACGTTCCAGACCGGAACAGCGGAACGGAGCTTACCGTTCCCGTTCCGGAACGGCCGTTCCACCCGTTCCAGCACCGTTCCGGCAAACCATGGTTGTATATGATATGTTGGCATGGTTGTGTGGACTTACTATTAACACACTTGAAAGGTCCACCTGATGAGGCTCTACTAAATTTTACAATGTCTCTGCAGTCATAATATGAATCTGTTAACATATAAAAGAATCAGAAAAGTAAGACTTGAATGAAGCAAGCAAGACTAACTAAAAGCAATGAACAATTCTTAATTCAAAACCGAGAAAGGAGACTGATGAAATATGGAAAAAAAGTAAGATTTTACAATTTAAAAAAAAAAGGGCCTGGTAAAAATAAAAGCAGTATTCATCTGAAATTTCAACATACCGGAAAGTAGTTGCTGCCTAGCCCATGAAGAATTTAGAGAAGACAAAGTTTTCTTTTATTTCTGTGTATTACAAACGTACAAATACAAAATAGTATATATATGTACTCCTCTGAGTCCTTCTAAGGAAAGGAACTAAAAAAGAAATAAATAAAAAGTATTAGGTTAAAACACTTTAATTAGGAATTAATATATTTGACTATTCAACACTCCCCCCTCAAGTTGGTGCATGGATATCACACATGCCCAACTTGCAAATCAACATATGAAAGGTCTTGTGGCTCAGCCCTTTAGTGAACACATCAGCTAGTTGTTTCTCAGAGGCCACATGAAAGATACTTAAGGAACCATCAATTAGCTTCTCCTTGATGAAATGTCGATCAATCTCTATATGCTTTGTTCGATCGTATTGAATGGGATTCTGAGCAATACTAATGGCGGCTTTGTTGTTACAAAACAAGGACAAATTATTCTTTCCTGACAGCCTCAATTCCTCTAATAATTTTTTCAACCAAAGTAACTCACAAACTCCCTGAGCCATAGCTCTATACTCTGCTTCAGCACTCGATCGAGCAACAACACTGTTTTTTACTTCTCCAAGTGACTAGGTTTCCCCCTACAAATGTATAATAACCAGTCATTGATCTCCTATCATCTAGAGAACCTGCCCAATCTGCTTATGTAAAGGCCTCTACGTGAAGGTGACCATTTTTAGAGAAAAGAAGGCCTTTTCCCGGTGCTGACTTTAGATATTACAGAATACGAAAAACGGCCTGCATATGAAGCTCACGAGGATCATGCATATATTGACTTACCAAACTGACTGCATAGGCTATGTCAGGCCTTGTGTGCGAAAGATAGATTAATCCTCCAACCAATCTCTGGTATCTTACTAAGTCAACTGGTGCACCAACTCTACCCTCTCGTTTATGATTACTTTCAATCGGGGTTTCCGCTGGTTTTCCAGCAAGCATGCCGGTTTCTTCTAAAAGATCAAGGATGTATTTTCTCTGAGAAATAAAGATTCCGTTACTTGATCTAGCAACTTCAATTCCTAGAAAATATTGCAATCTCCCTAAATCCTTGACCTCAAACTCCTGCGCTAGAAGCCTCTTCAACCAAGTCATCTCCCGTTATCACAATATCATCAACGTAGACAATGAGCAATGTGATTTTACCTTTACAGTGTTTGATAAATAGTGTATGATCAACATTACTCTGTTGATATCCGAAAGAGATCATGACTTTGCTCAATCTATCAAACCAAGCCCAAGGTGACTGCTTGAGTCCGTATAATGCTTTCTTTAACCTGCATACCATTCCGTTTGTATTTTCATCCTCAAAACCTTGAGGAATCTCCATGTACACCTCCTCTTCTAAATCTCCATGTAAGAAGGCATTCTTGACATCAAATTGTTGCAAGTCCCATTCGAGATTGGTTGCACAAGATAATAGGATTCTGATTGTATTCATCTTAGCAACAGGGGCAAAAGTTTCTTGATAATCCACTCCATAAGTTTGGGTGAACCCTTTGGCCACTAGTCTGGCTTTGAATCTATCAATCGAACCATCAACTTTATGTTTCACAGTAAACACCCATTTGCAGCTAACTAACTTCTTTCCCTCAGGAGGAGTAACAAGTTCCCAAGTTCCATTTTTTGCCAAAGCCTTCATTTCTTCTACCATCGCATCTTTCCACTTGGGATCTCCAAGTGCTTGTCTCCAATCCTTTGGAATGGACACAGAGGAAATAGACAATAGAAAGGCTCTATAGGAAGGTGAGAGTGAATCTTATGAAACAAAGGTAGATATCGGGTGTTTGGTACAAGACCGTCTTTTATTTGAGCAATAGGTTTATCTAACTCATTAATAGATTCCAAATTTAACCAGACAACTCACCAGATGAAGAGGGAGGTTCTTGACTCGGAATAGACTGCATGCTAGTTTTTTCTGTCTTGTGCTTTCTCGAGTATGTTTTTAAATCTGGAACATCCAAACGTCCAATCTTCTTCTCCCGTGTAGAATTCTCACAACTCTCCCCCTGAGTTGGATTACAAAGAACAACAGAACTCGGAAGAACAACAGAACTCGGAATTCCCTCTTCCCTATCATTACTTTCCCCCTTAAGAGGTGATTGAGCTACAGTGAAATAGGGCTATGTTTCTTGGAAAGTAACATCCATGCTAATGAAGTATTTCCTGGAAGGAGGGTGGTAACATTTGTAACCCTTCTGAGTTGGAGAATATCCAACAAACACGCATTTAAGGGTTCTCGGTTCCAACTTCCCAGCATCACGAGTATGCACAAAGCAAACAAACCCAAATACTTTTGGAGGAACAACATAAGAAGATTTACCCTGTAAGACTTCTAACGGGCTTTTAAGATCGAGAGCCTTGAAAGGCATTCTGTTAATAAGGTAAGCTGATGTGAGAACCGCATCTCCCTAATAAGGCTTTGGTAGATTCATAATAAACATAAGAGAGCGAGCAACCTCCAACATGTGTCTATTTTTCCGCTCAGCAACACCGTTTTATGCACTAGTATAAGGACAACTAGTCTGGTGTATTATCCCATTAGACTCCAGATAAGTTCGAAAACCACCATCCATGTATTCTGTGCCATTATCTGTTCTTAAAATTTTGACCTTCGCCTCAACTTGAGTATAAATCATTTTATGGAAAGATTGAAAGCAAGAAAACACTTCACTCTTTGCTTTCATTAGGTAGACCTAAGTTAATCTTGTACAACAATAAATAAATGTAACAAAACATCTATTTCCAGATAATGAAACATTTTCAGTAGGTCCCCAAACATCGGAATGAATCATCATAAAAGGAACAATACTTCTATTATTACTCAAAGGATAAGAGTTTCGAGTATGTTTTACATACTCACAAGCATCACAAAATAGGGAATCAAACTGAGTCTTTGAAAACAAATTGGGATAAAGTTTTGCTAAGACAAAAAAAGATGGATGCCCTAACCGTCTATGCCACTGTATTATTTCGTGGTTGACATCTTTATTCCCACAAAAAGCAACTTGATTAGTAACTGAATCTTGTCCCCATCCAAGACATATAAGCCATCCATTAGTCTACCAATGCCAATCCTCTTCCCTGTTTGAAGTTCCTGGAAGACACAATAATCCAGGAAAAACTCAATTTTGTAGTTCAGAGATAATCCTGGAAGTTCATGGTATCGCAGCCAAGGAATTTTTAAACCCTAAACCCTAGCATCCGAACTTTGCGCGTGCAGTGGAACCACGCCTTCCCGTCACCCTATCGAAGTCGCGCCTCCCGCTCAGTGGTTATACGCACTTCAGTTGGTTGTATCTGAAGTATTTCGAGGGTTTATACAGGTTTTGGGTTAGCTTTTTATTGATTCCTGGACGTTACTTCTAGTTTTTTCTTCCGCTGTAAGATCTATTTTTCAATTACTATAATGGTTGAAGAGAGAAAATCAGTGGCTCCTCTTAGTGACAATCCGTCACTACAAATTAGCCCCGTAAAATTTGATGGAACTAATTATCTTGCTTGGTCAAGATCTTCTCTTTTGTTCATCAAGACTAGAGGATTACAAGGTTACGTCACTGGAGATAAAAAGAAGCCAAACGTTGGTGATGCTACTTACAATCAATGGGACTCAGAGAAATCCTTGGTATGTCTTGGCTAATTCATTCTATGGAGCCACAAATTTCTCGAACATAGTTATTGCTTGACTCTGCTAAGAAAATATGGAAAGCTGCTTCTCAAACATACTCTCAATTGGGCAATGACGTACAGATTTATGAGCTGCGCAATAAAATTCATGGTACAAAACAAGGTGAAATGACCATTTCACAATATTTTTCTGAGTTAAGTGGCTTGTGGCAGGAACTTGATTATTATCAAGATTTCCAAGCAAATTGTACCGAGAATTCAGTCAAATTCGTTAAGCTAATGGAGAAGGAACGGATATATGATTTTCTTACTGGTTTAAATGTAGAGTATGACCAAATAAGAGTTCAAGTACTTGGTAAAGAACCTCTACCTTCATTGATACAAACATTCTCCTATGTACAACAAGAGGAGAGTCGAAGGAGTGCTATACTTCACACAACACCAGTTGAGAAAGCGGGTTTGACTGTTAACCTTTCTCGCAAACCACCAAAAATTATGCAGAAAAAGGAATTTCATTGTGAGCATTGTGGCAAGCCATGGCATACTAAGGAAAATTGTTGGGAGTTGCATGGTCGTCCAACGAAAGGTCATGGAGGAAAAAGGAGAGGCCCGGTAAAAGATCAAGCCAACCTGACTGAGATGGTGGGATCATCAAGTGAAACAACTATTGGTGGCACATTCTCAAATGAAGATATTCAAAATTTAAAGAGGCTTTTATCTCAGCTGGAATCAACACCTATTGGTACCTCTAACTTGGCAAAATCAGGTAGCGCATTTTCTGGTAATCTTGATAATGTATCTTGGATTATTGACTCAGGCGCAAATAGGCATATGACGGGTTCTTGTGATGGCCTTCTAAATTACACCCCATGTAACCCTGTAGACAAAGTTCGAATAGCAGATAGATCTTTTACTTCTGTATCAGGAACAGGTTCTGTTATTTGTCAGCCCAACCTTAAATTATCATTTGTTCTCCATGTTCCACGGTTTCCGGTTAATCTATTATCTGTGAGCTCTATTACCAAAGCTCTGATACCATGAAGAATTTGGAGAAGACAAAGTCTTCTTTTATTTCTGTGTATTACAAACGTACAAATACAAAGTAGTATATATATGTACTACTCTAGAGTCCTTCTAAGGAAAGGAACTAAAAAAGAAATAAATAAAAAGTATTAGGTTAAAACACTATTAATTAGGAATTAATATATTTGAGTATTCAACACTCCAGACTACAACCAGTCAGTTTCTCATGTCAAAACACCATTAACATACTTACAGTTATGTCAGCTTCTTGTGAGATTACTAGCATTGAGTATGTTGCATTAGTTATAAGAAGAATAATTATTACACTAAACATCTGTGTGTCTCTGTGTGTGTGCTTGAGAGAGAGAGAGAGAGAGAGAGAGAGAGAGAGAGAGAGAGAGAGAGAACTCATCGTATACAAGTATAACAATATTTCCCGAGCGTTTCTCTAGAATTACGATATCATCAATTTGTCTCCGTGCTTGAACATGCTAACGACCCCAGACATTGTTCTCAGCCTAAAAACAGAGTGGTGGAGATGGATTGCTGCACAATAGGTAATTCTATTCATATTTTCAATCCCGTTGTTATTGAAGTGTGAACCGAGACTTGAATACACTAGCTCCATCAGACTTTCTCTCTTATGGAGAAAAAAAGCCTAAAAATGTCATACAACAAAAATTAATTAACAATAATAATAAAAGGATTTAGAACATCTCATATTCTTACCCAGTCGAGAAGACCAAGTTCTCATTTGGCTGCATCACTGCGTTGTTCTTTCCTGCAATAATTTTTAACGCCACAACTCCAAAGCTATAAACATCTACCTGCGTTATGAGTTAGGTTACCCAGAGTGCATATTTTGGAACCACATAACCACTGAGAAACCAAAAACAAAACTACATCGGTCAGATGGTCCTCCAAATTGAGAAAAGTACGCAAAATTACATCTACAACACTTAAGAGATGGCATTTCAGAATTGATCCTCACAAGTCTGAAACGAAATACAAACCATTCCTTCCCAAAAATTACACAAACCACCCATGCGAAAATGAAAACATTAGGAATAAAGTGAGACGTTTTCACACTTCCAGCCTTCCAGGGGCGGTTCATGTAATTTTAAAAAAATAAATAGTGGTTTGTAGTTTCTTTAAACCTAGAGGAACTTACTGTGATACTGCAGTTTTGGAGGTTTATAGATGTAAATGACCCTTCAATATAACAATCGTAGACGGGATAAATGAAATTCACTCATTCTTAAAGTTCTGTCAGCTTCTTGGGATTATTTAGCTCCATCAGATACTCACCAACGAGATTATTAGCTGTATGTACGCTGCAACATTTTAAAGATAAAAAGTATTGCACTACTATATTCGCATATTAAAACTCCTCAATTGTTACTTAAATCACATGAATCATCAAAATGTCATAACAATTTTTGACTTTGTTAGTAAGTTTCCCAAGATCTAGGGGAATCATCCCATTGAATAGATTAGTCTCAAGGATCCTGAAAAGATTATAGTCAAATTTTGACTAAACATTTACGCGTGTGTGTGTGTGTGAGCGAGAGAGAGAGAGAGACTACTCACAAATACACAAGTTAGAAATATCTCCAAGTGTTTTAATATTGACCCAATTAAATTGTTCACAATACAGACCTAAAGAGGAAACTAAGAACTGGATAAAGTGAAATAAGTTAAAATGCAGCAAGACTAAGTGAAACTAAGAATTGGATAAAATGAACAAAATAAAATATAGCAAGATTTTACCGATTTGGGGCTCGCATGTATTCCAATTTGTCAAATGTCCATTTCAGACAAATACTACCACATATAATTCTGTGTGAGAGGAGGTCACTGAAACCAACAAATATATCTTCAAAGATATATATATATATATATATATATATACCCTGGAAGAGTCAAATAGTTTAGGTCTCTTTTTGTAAACTCTTATTAGCAGCAATTTGTGACATTAATGAAATAATAAATGTAACGTTTCATAGTCGTTTAATTCTATGTGGCCAATTCATCATATCTCATTCAAGTTTATTAATTGCATATTACAACTGTTTGTGTATGGATGAAACCCCAAGGTGATCACATTAAGCTACGGGACTTGACCTCGCATAGGGATGGAGGTTATGAAACAAGTCTCTATGGCGTGACCTAAATCAACTCCAAGTCGAAGAGTCTAATAACCACGGGGATGTTGACTTGACTCGTTTGAGACTTACTCATATGACGTGCCTTTAAGAAAGGTTACTTTGTTTCATAAGTATTGAATGTAGAGACATCACACGCGTATGGGGGTGCTTGCTAGGGAACAAGTACACTAAGGATCCCGACAGGAACACCTCAATAGGGTAAGGCTTTTACGCCTTAATGATGAGGTTGGTTCCCTAGTTATGGTAGTGTCTAAATGGTCCTTAGACTTGAGGCTCCATTGATGTTGTATACATGACAGGGGCAATGTTTGATATGCACCTAGATGTTCATGGGTTCCATGAATCTCATTATGGATGTATGTTGGCATTGTTCGAATCATGTATGAGGGCATATGAGATGCCAACATAGAATCTACAGCTCGTCTAGAAGAAAGAGTGAATCACCCATGAATTATATTGTAGCACATTCCACTTAAATCCTTGCGCAAGGTAGTGAGATCTGAATTAGAAAATGAGTTTCCTAGAGTGTTAGATCAAATGAAATTGCTATTAGAATTAATTCATAGCATTAGGACTAATAGTGTTCTGTCATTCCCATGCCCTAGGTCCTAATCGGGGATTAGGCGGTAGACGGATCTTATCTCACGGTATCTATGAGACTGAAAGGTTCACAACACAATCTTTACCTATTGGATGGGTGGTCATGAGCTTGTCACTAGACATCGATCATGATCTGTAGGTACTGATTAATTAAAAGGAGTTTTAATTAAACAGTGATTAATTGAAAGAGTTCAATTATATCAATAAGATAAACGATTATCTGAAATACCACGTTAAGAATGTGTGCCTACTATTATTCATTGGTGAACCTAGGGGTCACACAATGACTCGAATTGAACAACGTGATTATCTAAAGATCAATAGAGATTGATCAATAAATTAAAAGAGTTTAATTTATAATATGAGAGAGTAATTAATTAATAATTGTATTATTTAATTTATGCTTAATTGTTAAGCTATTAAGAATAAATGTTAAAGAGTTAATATTAATTTAAATAAGTGTATTTAAATTAATTTGGGCTTGAAACTTAATTAGGAGTAATTAATTTTTTTAAGTCCATCAATTTAAATAGACATTGGACTTTGATTTAATTAATGTAATTAAATTAGTCTACTATTTAAATGTATGTTGGGTCTTTTAATTTAATTAGTAGTAATTTAATTAAAGTCCATCATGTTAACTAGCCCATAGGGTTTTTGACCTAGGGTTAAGAATATAAGCAGATTTGTGCGAACAAATCACATCGTCGTTGGTTTTCTTCTTTTCTGCTTTCTCTCCAAGTCTCTCTTCTCTCTCATCTCTCAATACTGTATTGAGAATGCTATTAGATAATCAATATCTAATTAGTGTTCTAGTGTGCTAATTGAATAGTTTTTCAATTACGGGTCGTGGACTACCTTAGAGGAATTCCGCGTGGGATTCTTAGAAGAAGATCGGATAGAAGAGAACCGGGTAGGTTTTGGAACCTTCTTGTCATCATCATCAATTGGAAGCGAAAGAGGTATTTGATTCTTCTTTTGTTTAAATCGTAAATCTTGAATCAAAGGTGATCTTGTTTGGAATTCCGAAAAAATGATTTTTATAACCCCTAAAATTTTAATTTCCGCTACGTTAGAGTTGACGAATTCCTACAGTGGTATCAGAGCCGTACTTTGATTGATTTACGATTTTTAATTCCTTGTATAATTTGATTAATATTTTGATGCGTGTCATGCTTGTTTTAATTCGAGATTCGTTTGGACATGAGTTTTAAAATTTGAAGAAAAGTTCTTATTTTAAAACTTGTATAAAATTATGAGATTTTTTGAATACATTGAAAAACTGTTTTTCATCAATTCATAAAATTATAATTTTTATTCATATCTCGTTTTAAAATTGTTTTAAAATAAAATTGAGTTTTGAGATCTACTGTACAATGCTCAGTACTGCAATATTGCTCAACGTGTGTGCGGGTGTACTTTGCTGCTGAATTAGGGCAGCCGGACTGGGCCTTTGCTTGAAACCCAAAACGCTGATCAGAAGGGTAGGGCAGCGAGTTGGGCCTTAAAGCCTATCCATGGAGCAGATCGCGGGTCAGCAGCTATTGGGCTGCGGGTCTGCACGAGCAGGCCCAATTAGGCAGCTGTGGTACGAACCTTGGCAGATTGGGCCTTAAAGCCTATCCATGGAGCAGATTGTGGGTCAGCAGCTATTGGGCTGTGGGTCTGCACGAGCAGGCCCAATTAGGCAGCTATGTTACGAACCTTGGCTGATCGAAAGCAGCCCGTGTAGGCTAGGCCCAAACCAGTTTTCCTTTTAACAAAAATTAATATGATTATTGAGTTTTGAACTCATGACCTCATGGTTAGAAGAGAAACACCCAACCAACTTAGCCAACTTAATTGTTGGGGCATTTCACGCGAAATCTTATTTTACCTGTGAAAGCCACCGTTTTAAAATTGTTTTAAAACTAAAAATTTGCAATTAACTTTGTAAAATTGTTTTACTTGAAAATTAATTATTTTTTCTCAAATTTGAATTGTTAAATAGAAGCATGATTTATTAGACAGAGATCTAATGAGAATTAAATTGGATTAGAGAATTCAATTTAATTGAATTTGAAGGATTAATTTAATTTGGGAATTAAAAGATAATCCTTGGTCAATAAATAATTTTAGAAATTATTTAAAGACTTTAAATCTCATAATGATTATTTACTTGGTAAATTTATTTTATACAATGCATTGGATGTATGATTGGATCAATCATGGGCTTTATTTGCGTTATGTATGGTTTTATTTTATTTATGCATTTTGATATTGGTTTTAAACGAGAGCCGGCGAGCCTCTTATTCAATTGTTGTAAGCATTGTTTTTTATTTTCTACCCCTTAAAATGTAATCCCCCTTTATTTTGTAAAGAGAGTAGTTTTAGGGTGAGATCTCTAATTAGATTAGGAGATGGAGATACAAGACGGAGCAAGCAACGGAATAAGAAGTCCATCAAGGCCCCAAAAGAGTTTGGGTGCGATTATTTTGATGTAATAGAATATGATTCTATTTAAGTGCTCTCTTTGTGTGTTTAATTCCGTTTGAGGCATGAATAGAACCATGGTCCATAAAATGGCTATTATGGGCCATGCATAGGAAGCCCATGATTATCCATATTATAGGAGCATGCTAGACTTTTATTATTTTGTTATGAATGTTATCTTTATGTGCATAAATGTGTTCATGCATTAAACAAGATAAAATAAGATAATAATTACAATTGATGAGTCTTGGTGGAATTTTTGAAATTCTTAAACCCCGAACCATCTTAGATAGTCTCAGGCAAAATAAATATTAAATCAAAATGGAAATTGAAGGATAAAATTCGACTTTATAAATTTCCAAGCATTCCGTCAATAGAATTATTTGTTTTAGAATTAATCAAATCATTAAGTGTTGGCCACGAGGCGTGGGATACGAAATGACGAGATTAACTGAACTAAAATAATTCTTTGCATAAAAAATGCAATTTTTGAAAGTCAAAATTATGGTATTGGCTATGAGGCGTGGGATACTCATAATGGCGATGGAGAAATCTTAAGGATCGATGGGTCAGATTTAAATACTGATTAGTATAGGAGTCGTGGGTATATATGAAAGGTAATGCAAAATAATATTAAGAGTTGTATAGAGATACAATTGGTGATAAGATTGTCTACCTTGAGGCTTAAAGTCAGATGTCTCACGAGTCGTGGGTCCGATGATAAGTGCTTGGGGGTCTTAATACCCACTATTTGAGAAATAAGATTTTTCTAAATTATAAGGGGGTCAAAGGAGTTTGATTAAAATAGTGGGAGACAACATTTGATAAAAGTCCATATCATTTGTAATTGTTATTATTTCTTTTCTGTCACTCATACTACGTTTTCTGCTTACATGTAGATTTTCTGCTAAAATCGTGATATCTAAAAATCCACTTAATGCTATCCTTGAGGCCAATAAATTGACTGGGTCGAATTATGCTGATTGGCTTCGCAATCTCAAGATTTTCTTGGATTCTGAAAGGAGGACCTATGTATCGACACAATCTCCTTCCGATGTTATACTTGATGACATGGCAACCGATGAGAGGGAAACAACTCTTCAGTGGCAAGAAGATGATATACAGGCTAGATGTCTAATGCTTGCCACTATGTCTCCCGAGTTACAGAGGCAGCATTCTAAGATGCACCACTTAGCTGAGATCCATCTTCATTTGGAACAGATTTACAAGCCGATCAATAGGATTGATCTATTCGTGGCATCTAACGAGTTATTCTCACTTAAGATGGCTGAAGGATCTAGTGTTCATGAACACTGCATTAAGGCTTTAGGCCTTATTGAAAAGCTTGCAAGTCTCGAGGTGATCATGGATAATGAGCTTTATGTAGATTTGATCTTAACCTCTCTGCCACCTTCGTTCAAACAGTTCATTATAAACTTCGATATGAATGGAGCTAAAGTCACAGTTGAGGAACTGATGAACATGCTCGTAACTGTCGAGCGAACCATGGAGAAGGATAGGACTGTTCTCTTAGTAGGTTCATCTTCATCCCAAACTAAGGTTGCAAAGCCAAAGAAGGGCAGGGGAAAAGGTTTCCAATAGAAGAAAAAGACTTAAGCCCACTGGTGGGGTTAAGAAAACGAACACTAAGAAAAAGACCAATCAAGCTGAGGATCAGTGCTTCCATTGCAAGAAACAAGGGCATTGGAAAAAGAACTGTAAGGAGTACTTAGCTACCCTTACAAAAAGTATAAATCTCATCGAAATTAACCTTTCATTCAATTCTAATAATTGGGTATTAGACTCTGGATGCGCTGCTCACATATGTTATACGTTATAGAGAATGAGCAACGTCCGTGAGGTTGATGAAAGAGAACATGTTCTTCGAGTGGGCAATGGAGCAAGAGTTGCAGCAAAAGCCATAGAACATGTTAGGTTAATGTTAGGAGATGGTTTTATTTTAGTCTTGAACAATGTTTTATTTGTTCCTGAGTTAGTTAAAAACATTATTTCCATTTCTGTACTAAACTTGGAAGGTTTTTCCTTCTCTATTACTAATGCTATGTTTTACATTTTGAAGAATGGTTCTTCACATGCACTAGGGTCTTTACAAAATGGTTTGTATTTAACCAATACTAATTTAAATCTCCTAAATATCGAACGAGAAAACAAACGAAAATCAAATGACCAAACTTCAGCGAAGATTTGGCATGCTAGGCTTGGACATATCTCCAAGAATATACTTCTAAAGATGGGTAACTTAGGATCATTCAGTACGATCGATCTAAACGAGTTAACCACTTGTGAATCCTATTTAAAGAAAAAGATGACTAAGTCCCCTTTTTAAAGGGCACGTAGAGCGAAGCCAAAATCTTTTGGATTTGATCCATACAGACGTTTGCGGACCTCTAAATGTTAGTACCCGCAATGGCTGTAATTACTTCATTACATTTACTGATGATTTCAGTAGATATGAGTATGTGTACCTGATTAAGCATAAGACTGAAGCCTTTGAAAAGTTCATAGAGTACAAGACAAAGGTTGAGAATAAAAAAGATCGCAAAATTAAGGCTCTTCGATCAGATCGAGGTGGCGAGTATTTAAGCGATCTATTTCTTGGTTATTTGAAAGATAATGGGATTATCTCACAGTGGACTCCCCGGGGACTCCTAAGCTGAATGGAGTGTCCGAGCGACGAAATCGGACTTTATTGGATATGGTCCGATCCATGATGAGTTTCACGGATCTTCTAACATTGTTTTGGAGTTATTCCCTAGAAAATGGCTGCGAAGATAATTAATTTAGTTCCTTCCAAATTTGTGCCTGAAATACCATACAAGATGTGGTTTTCAAAACCCCCTACTTATTCATACCTTAGAGTTTGGGGATGTCCTGCATACGTCAAGAGACTAGTGAGAGATAAATTGGAATCCAGATCTAGTTTGTGTAAATTTGTAGGAAACCCTAGAGAGTCTGTGGGTTACTATTTTTATGATCCCTTAGAACAAAAGGTGTTTGTTTCAAGGAATGCCACTTTTCTAGAGAAAGAATTTCTAATTGAAAAGTCAGGCAAGATCACATAACTTAGTGAAGTTCAACAGGAACCTACAAATATTCAAGCAATGGAGCCTACCTCTTCCCCACAATAAGAAGCAAACACAAGCCCTCGCAGATCCGCGAGAACAATTAGATCGCCAGACCGACTCAATTTACTAACTGAAACCGGTCAATCGGATAGTGATACGAGATTATATGATGATGCAATATCAGATAGAGATTCGATAAAAAGATGGATGTGAAAATAACTTTTCTAAATGGAGATTTAGATAAAGATATTTATATGGAACAACCGGAAGGTTTCATATCCAGTGGGAGCGAACAGAATGTTTGCAAACTCCAGAGATCCATATAGGGACTCAAACAGGCGTCTAGAAGTTGAAACATCCGTTTTGATGAACAATCAAACCGTTTGGCTTTATCAAGAATGAGTATGAACCATGTGTTTACAAGAAAATCAATGGGCGAGTCGTGCAATTTTTGGTGTTGTATGTAGAAGACATCTTCCTCATTGGGAACGAGAAAGATGTGCTACAAACAACAAAGACTTGGTTGTCTACTCAGTTTTCCATGAAGGACTTGGGAGAAGCTTCCTTTGTTCTCGGTATAAAAATCTATAGAGATAGATCACAGAGAATGTTAGGTATGTCCCAAGTTTAGTACATAGACAAAGTACTGAAACAGGTTCAGTATGAAGGAATCTAAGAGAGGATTCCTGCCAATGAGACATGGGTTGATCCTCTCTAAATCAATGTGTCCTAACACTGAAGAAGAGAAGGGTAGGATGTCTTATATAGCCTATGTATCTGCAATAGGGAGCATAATGTATGCTATGTTATGTACTAGACCTGATGTCGCGTACGCTTTGAGCGTTACAAGTCGATTTCGGTCAAACTTTAGTGAGAGTCACTGATCTACTATGAAATCCATCCTTAAGTACTTGAAACTGTCTAAGGATTTGTTTCTTGTATAAGGTGGAAAGGGAGAACTGAAATTAGAAGGATACACCGACTCAAGCTTCCAGTTGGATGTAGACGACTTTAAATCCACATCCGGATTCATATTCTGATTAAATGGTGGTGCAGTAAGTTGGAAGAGTTCCAAACAGGAAACTACTGCTGACTCCGCTTATGAAGCGGAGTATATAGCTGCATCAGAGGCAGCGAAAGAAGGTGTGTGGATGAAAAACTTCATCCAAGAGTTGGATGTAGTGCCTAGCATTGTTGACGTCTTTTGTGATAATAACGAAGTGGTTGCGCAAACAAAGGAACCAAGAGCTCATCAACGGTCTAAGCATATCTTGAGAAGATTTCATCTAATTAGAGAAATCATAGATAGAGGCAACATTATTGTGGAACGTGTGTCCTCAGCAGAAAACGTAACAGACCCACTTACTAAACCTCTTAGCCAAAAGTTCTTTGAAGGGCATCTCCAGGAGATGGGCCTTAAGACTATGGGCAATTGGCTCTGAGGGCAAGTGGGAGATTGTTAGAGTAGTGCCCTGGAAGAACCAAATAGTTTATGCCTTTTTTTTGTAAACTACTCTTATCAGCAGCAATTTATGACATTAATGAAATAATAAATGTAACGTTTCATAGTAGTTTAATTCTATGTGGCCAATTCATCATATCTCATTCAATTTTATTAATTGTATATTACAACTGTTTGTGTATGGATGAAACCCCAAGGTCACATTAAGCTACGGGACTTGACCTCGCATAGGGATGGAGGTTATGAAACAAGTCTCTATGGCTTGACCTAAATCAACTCCAAGTCGAAGAGTCTAATAAGTTGACTTGACTCGTTTGAGACTTGCTCATATGATGTGCCTTTAAGAAAGGTTACTTTTTTTATAAGTATTGAATGTAGAGACATTCACACGCGTATGGGGGTGCTTGTTAGCGAACAAGTACACTGAGGATCCCCGATAGGAACACCTCAATGGGGTAAGGCTTTTATGCCTTAATGATGAGGTTGGTTCCCTAGTTATGGTAGTGTCTAAGTGATCCTTACACTTGAGGCTCCATTGATGCTCTATGCATGACAAAGGCAATGTTTGATATGCACCTAGATGTTCATGGGTTCCATGAATCTCATTATGGTTGTATGTTGGCATTGTTCGAATCATGTATGAGGGCATATGAGATGCCAATATAGAATCTACCGCTCGTCTAGAAGAACAAGTGAATCACCCATGAATTCTATTGTAGCATATTCCACTTAAATCCTTGTGCAAGGTAGTGAGATCTGAATTAGGAAATGAGTTTCCTAGAGTGTTAGATCAAATGGAATTGCTATTAGAATTAATTCATAGCATTAGGACTAATAGGGTCCTATCATTCCCATGTCCTAGGTCCTAATCGGGGATTAGGCGGTAGAAGGATCTTATCTCACGGTATCCATGAGACTGAAAGGTTCACAACACAATCTTCACCTATTGGATGGGTGGTCATGAGCTTGTCACTAGACATCTATCATGATCTGTAGGTACTGATTAATTAAAGGAGTTTTAATTAAACAGTGATTCATTGAAAGAGTTCAATTAGATCAATAAGATAAATGATTATCTGAAATACCACGTTAAGAATGTGGGCCTACTACTATTCATTGGTGAACCTAAGGGGTCACACAATGACTCGAATTGAGCAACGTGATTATCTAAAGATGAATAGAGATTGATCGATAAATTAAAAGAGTTTAATTTATAATATGAGAGAGTAATTAATTAATAATTATATTAATTAATTTATGCTTAATTGTTAAGCTATTGAGAATAAATGTTAAAGAGTTAATATTAATTTAAATAAGTGTATTTAAATTAATTTGGGCTTGAAACTTAATTAGGAGTAATTAATTTTTTAAGTCCATCAATTTAAATAGACATTGGACTTTTGATTTAATTAATGTAATTAAATTAAGTCCACTAATTAAATGTATGTTGGGTCTTTTAATTTAATTAGTAGTAATTTAATTAAAGCCCGTCCTGTTAACTAGCCCATAGGGTTTTTGACCTAGGGTTAAGAATATAAACAGATTTGTGCGAAGAAATCATATCGTCGTTGTTTTTCTTCTTTTCTGCTTTCTCTCTAAGTCTCTCTTCTCTCTCATCTCTCAGTACTGTATTGAGAATGCTATTAGATAATCAATATCTAATTAGTGTTCTAGTGTGCTAATTGAATAGTTGTTCAATTACGGGTCGTGGACTACCTTAGAGGAATTCCGCGTGGGATTCTTAAAAGAAGATCGGATAGAAGAGAACTGGGTAGGTTTTGGAAAACCTTCTTGTCATCGTCATCAATTGGAAGCGAAAGAGGTATTTGATTCTTCTTTTGTTTAAATCGTAAATCTTGAATCAAAGGTGATCTTGTTTGGAATTCCGAAAAAATGGTTTTTATAACCCCTAAAATTTTAATTTTCGCTACATTAGGGTTGACGAATTCCTACAGGGAGGACGCCTGGTAAATCCTATCCTTGCGAAATCTATTGTCAAGAAAAAACGAATCTGCTAAATGACAATTTGTATATCAAATCAACATAAGAATGAATGGCTTTTTTTCCTTGATACAAACTTACATTTGTTCCAAGCGACATATTGCACTGGGGAGATAGCTTCTATTTTGTCCTGAGGCATTAACACAAATGGAAACACATACAGAGACACACACACACACACACAATGACCACAAACTCCTTACCAAAAAGAAAGTTGTAGATCATGGAATATCTGATTCTTTACCCTGTACTATTTGTCCGTTGGCAAAACAGAAACGTTTATCCTTTCCTTATGGTCATCACAAATCTTCCAAAGCTTTTGATCTCCTGCATATAGACATATGGGGTCCCTTTAATCATTCTCCTGTGAATTCTTTTAAGTACTTTTTGACATTGGTGAATGATTACACTCGTTTTACTTGGATCTTTCTTCTTAAATCAAAATCTGATGTTATCTCTATCATTCCCAGTTTTTTAAAATGATTCATACACAATTTGGTTGCACCATTAAATGCTTTCGTTCAGATAATTCTCCTGATCTTACATTTACTGACTTTTTCAAAGAGCAAGGAGTTCTCCATTAGTTTTCCTGTGTTGAGAGACCTCAACAAAACTCTGTGGTAGAGAGGAAACATCAACACTTATTAAATGTTGCTAGAGCCTTATATTTCCAGTCAAGAGTGCCTTTGAAGTATTGGACTGATTGTCTTCTAACTGCAGCATTTCTCATCAATCGTACCCCATCAGTTCACCTTGATTACAAATCTCCTTATCAGCTGTTGTATAACTCAGAATTTGATTACAGCACTTTAAGAACCTTTGGTTTCTCTGCTTATGCCGCTACATTGCCTTCACAAAGGCATAAGTTCTCCCCAAGGGCCAAACACATTGATACGATCATCATCAAACACTTACACTACGCAATCATCATCCCTTGTCTAAGGGAAACTAACTAATCGAAAAACCAACAATCAACAAGACACTAAATAATGAATAAACTAATTAATCTCATAAACAAAGGACTCATAATAATTAATCCATAAACAAAGTCAATAAATTAACTATGAATCCAAAACCAATCCATGAGACATTAGTTTACTAAAAAACACGAATTAAGAAAACGAAATTGTTCTATGAAAAAACATAGGAAATTAGTGGTGCAAATCTAAAATTGTTGGCATCGACTTGGACGTCTCCATCCTCGCAGCTTCTCGTCGCCTCTCCAACTCTCTGGACTCCAAACCCCAGCTCCCAATGTGTACAAGATGAATTATGAATGTTGTCTAGGGTTTTAGGTCATTTTATATTGCAAAAATCGCCAAAAAATAAGTTTAGGCCGAAAATCGCGAAAAGCCCATAAAAACTGTCTGATGGATTTTTAGCAGCCAGCCAAAAAAGTTGGCGGCGGCTAAAAAAGTTAGCGGTTGCAAACAAAAAGTTAGCGGAGGCTAAAAAATCATCTAGTAGGTTTTTGACTCCATTCTTTGCAGGTGGTGAATAATTGAAGCATAATTGATTAGCGGCCACAAATTGCTCCCGAAAAGCTCTTCTTTTGGATCTTTTGCTCATTTTCACTCCATTTTTTATATTTTTTACTCCAAAGTAAATGTTACCAAAAAATGAGCAATTTAAGCACAATAAGGCAAAATAATGGCATAAAATTACATGAAATGTATGCTTAAAATATCAAGTATTTTACGCCGAACACACATTTACCTAGTTAAGTGTAACAATAGTTCTCATGGTTAGTTCTCGCCCTAACTAAACCAATTAAACAAGATTAGTTTATCAATAGCAGCGAGTCGGCTTACACTATCTAACATGATTGCTCAGAAAAAAACCGAATCTCTTCGTACCTTTAATTCCAAGTGTGTGATCTCGCAATCCAAATTCACAAACAAGCTTTCACTTAGAAGGTAAATTCAAAAATCATGCTAAAGGTGTACAGACTCTAACATGCATTGAGAACACAGAATTCATAGCATAAAATCCATAAGAATTCATATAAACATAAAATCAAAATATATCAACGTCCATATTCATCATCCCCTTAGCTAAAGGGAATTTAACTAAGCATAATTCTAACAAATACCACAACAATAATAATAATTAAAACGAGGAATTTTATAGCAACGAATCTAAAATTTAAATCAAAGGAAAGATAAGGGAAAACTAGGAATTTGCCATCTTCATATGTTGATATCTTCATGAACTCCTTTCCTTTGGGACCTCGGACAGACCTACGGACTCGGACTCCTCGAACTCCTTTCCTTAGTTTGGCATTAGCCTAGATTGAGAGCTAGGTTTTCATGGCCTCAATTTGGAATCCTAAGGTGTGCTTTTATAGCTCGTCACTGATTTGTCCTCCAAGATTTGTCTGAGATTCTTAGAGATTTAGCTGCAAGATCTCCACAAATTTAGGTAAGGATTTACTGCCAAATTAAGGCTTTTTGTTGACTAAATGTGTCTCTGACTTATTCTCCAAGTCGATACCAAAAAGAAAGGAAATCTGCGCTTAAATTGGTCGAAATCAGCTCTTTATTCATGTTGGAAGCAGTGTCGCCACTACAAGAAAAAGTAGTTTCAGCAACAAAATTGACAGCGGCGGAGAAGAAATGGTTGCTATATATGTACCTATAGCAACCAAAAGTTATTTGGTTGCTAGAATTCATTTACATAATTTTTTTGCGACTAATTATTTTTTTGGTTGCTATAAATGGTCGTTGTTGTTTAATAGATGATGACGATAAATTTCCAACCAAAGTCATAATTTATAGCGAGGAGCAATATGGTCGGTATAGAAAAACATTAATTGTGACCAAGTTACCAACCACTATTTAAGTGGTTGTTACAAGTATAATGAAAGTGGTCATCAACCACCAATAAATCTGGCCACTAAACATCTCACAAATAGAATGCTAGTTTTATATGGTAAGCCGAAAAAATTAAGGCATTAGATTTTATTTGTTGTTTTTTTTTTAGCATATTTTATTTGTTGTTAGAAAATATTAACATCTTTATGGTTTTGAATAGTGAAATAAAATCTTTAAATTAAATTTCTACAACATAAATTTATTTTATATTTAATTTTAATTTACTAGAAATAATAAATTTGCACATATATTTGATTATTACAATTATATCATAGTAAGGAGAATTAGTATTAAATAAATTTTATTTTATTTATCCTTTTTTCCTCATAATCGGCCACTTGGACCGTGGGGTTGAACGAGACCCCCTCATTTATTAAACCTCAAGGCCTAAAAATATAAGACAAATGTCTCAAGCCAAGCATCCAAAAGCGAGAAGATACAAAAATGCCCACAAAAACGATGAGCCGTGAACAATCTCGGGCAACTAGAACTAAACAAGTTTCACATAGTCCCACTCGAGTGCGTAGTCAACCAAATCATAGTTACGACAACCGAGTTAGCAGCTAAGACCTAAATCTCGACAACCAAATCAACCACCAGATTTAGAAAAGATTCAGACTAAGCCTGAACCAAAAAACTCGATTGGGACAAATTTGGACTTGCTATGTAGAACTCGAGTAGGAGTAACTATAAAATGGTGGCGTATAATAAAGAGCCCTTCTAGGCTTTTTTTTTTTTTACATGAAAAAGGAAGCATTTTATTATAAGATAATAATGAAAGCAACAACAAAGGAACAGAGACACCAACACTACAATGTCGTCTACAGCAACAGTCAGTCAGCGATGCCCTAATACCTGCTAGGCTGCCAAAGACACCATCACTCCTCAAAGCTCTCAACTTATAAAACAGACGCCTAAATCAGCACATTGCAACTTTATGTCGGAAAAACAGGGTGTCATCTTTTCAATTGTTTCTTCTTCTGTTAGCAGATCTCTTTCAAGAATCCATGGCAATTGCTTTGGATAAGCGTGCCGACTTAAGGGGCGACAAACTGGTCTTCAGAGGGACATCGGACATGATCGACTTATTTCCCTTGGGTACACCACCAACTCCTCCAAGAACCTTCCTCACTTCATTTGCTAGCTCAATGATGTAATCATCTTCATGACCTGTTCGGATATAAGCACATTTAAAAACCAAATTATCACTTACTTCTGTTAAAAGGGGATTGGGGTAATTCAGCATCAAAGAAAACTCAAGAATAATTACCAATGTCAAATATGGCCTTTTCCAGTAAAAAGAGATACTCCCGATTGTTCCCACAGGGGCCAACAGCCGTTACAATTTGCCTAGCCATGTCCTCCAACGGGGCTGGCCCTAAATAGTACTTGTTCGATATCTTGTTGGGGGTGGATGTGAACCTGAAATTTTGAAGCAGGGGACATATGTAATATCCATACCAAAGGGGGCTAAGTGTAATTACATCAAACAAGGCAGAGAATCAATCAGAATTGATGGCTAATTTCTGATGGAGGTAAAAGCCAAAGAAATTACTTACACTATCACTCCAGTTAACAAGGGCTGCTCAGATTCACCATCCTGAATTAAAGAACAATAATATCATGAGCAAGAACCGAAAACCTCTGAATGGAATTAGAAAAACGCCTAAGTGGATGAAAATTAGAAAAGCATAAGCAAAACGCACTTTGAAAAACTCCACTAAAGTTTTTTCGTCATACTCGCATCCTCTTCGTTCCAAATACTAACATAGCATCAAAGAAATCACTGTCAGAGCTATATTATGATGTTTAACTATCAAATATTAGATGACAAAACCCTTTTCATACCGCCATTGCTGCCTTTTCTTTCTCTGGGTCCCCACGCACGCAATAGGCACCCCCCACTAAACAATGAATACAAAAGATATCACTGATTATCTCAAAATCAACAAATATATAAAAAATTGGAAACTAAAGGATCATATTGCTGAAATCTGAGCTTCATTTTCAGCATTTCATCATACTGGGAGCTAGTTGTCAGCATTTCATCATACTACCAAACACAGCATGTCCATCTTAATGTAAGAAACTAGAATCTGAATAAATACTGCAGAGCTTCAGAACACACACACACAAGCGAATAACAATAGCATTTCAATCATTCAATCATGTTTTCAGAACAAAAATTAAGAATTTAACTTACACAAATAGCTCATTCACTCTGCTCCAAGGTGCAAGTTCTGGCAGGGTGCTCACTTCATTTGCTAGCTCAATGATGTAATCATCTTCATGAATATATACATATATATACTTGATGAATATTAATTTTAAAATTTAATTTTTTTTTTAATTGGAATAAACTATTTGCTTTTTATTGACATGAAACATTTTCTCCTTTTTTCTTTTTAAGGATAAAAACATTTCAGACAAAAGTTCAAATCCTTAAATTGAAGGAAAAAGATTATAACTTCTGGAACCTCAAAAGCAATAATCATGAAGTACATGCAAGATCAATATATAAGTACAACTTCATATTAAAACTTCTATGCGACAAATAACCTTCCACTAAAAATATAACATAAATTTACTATGATTTTGTCCTCAAATTATTGTAATAACCATCACAGATTATTAGGCATTATAACCAAACGGAATATTGAGAAGATCAAGTCAAGGAAATTACCAGATGCAAAGTAAACACAATAGTCACTATAGAATAAAAGACCAAACACCGGAACAAAGGTTCCTCCAACTTATATAGAAAAGGTTACTCATACTTCTAAATAATAAAAAGAAAGTGAATAATAGTAGATACTATAATATTTTGAACTAAGAGCTACATATATAAATATTCTATTCAATAAAACTTAAAGTCTAAGATTCATTGTCCTTTTTTCAACCAAACTCTCTCCAAATATCACTTTTGCATCTGCAATAAACCATAAAAAAAAATCTAAGTAATCATACTTAGTTGTACACTCTTGCAATTATAATAAAAAATTAACCACATATGACAAGTTAATATATACATATAAACACATGAATTTTCTTTTTAATGGCTATAAAAAAATGCGAAATTGTACTAACACTAGTAAAAACATGAAAAGTTGAGTTTTACTTACCAATCACATGTACTAATAATATCAGAAAAGCGTTTCCCAGTCATTTTCTCTACGCACTTGACAACAGCTTCAACAGTCGTCTTTTGAAGAGCTAACTCGACTTTTGTATTTTCTAATTCAAGCTGTGTAGTTGTTAGCTCCTCTTCTAATCTAGCTCGACTTGCAGTTGTTTCAAAAGTTGAAGCAACATCATGATTTGATTTTTTGGAACGGAGACCCTCGTATTTTGCATATGACGAATTTTCTCCAAGAACGCTGATGTAAATTTGCTCTGAACTCATAGGAGTAGAATCATCTGGCAAAGCTTGCTCTCTCTCTCGTAATTCTTTCATTTTAAACTATTATTCAAATATGACATCTAATAAATATCTCATCATAAACTAAAAGAAATTAATAAAAGATAATGAAATGAATATAATTTCTTACATTATTAGCCTCAACTTCTTCATCAGCCCATCCAATTTTGGCATTGTAAAATTCTAGCTCATACAAATCGATATCATCGAGGTTCTGTCATATAATAATTAACAAGGTTAATTCAGAATTTCTTTTCTTTTTTTTTTTCATCTAAAAAAATGTTAACCAACCTTCTCATATTGATGTGCCGCACGAGATTTAGTCCCTAATTTATGTTTGTGCTTAAGTTTAGCTCTGTTATTCGATTGTGTCTCAGAAACTTTCTGTAAAATATCAACAAATGAAATTATTAATGGATGCATCCTATAGAAAGGTATGCGTATATGTATGTTCAAAAGTATTTTTTTGATATAACTCTTTATTTTTGCTTACATTTATTCGAATTTAAATGTAGGTATCTCAGTAGTCTAAAAGGAATGGTTCGGAATAGAGCTCGTCCTGAAGGTTCAATTGCAGAGGCTTACATTATGAAAGAATGCTTAACTTTTTGTTCTTTGTATCTTCATGGAATTGAGACAAAATACAATAGAGAAGAAAGGAATTATGATGGGGAGGAACATTCAAATGCAACATTATCTGTTTTTAAGAGTAAAATCCGAACTTTTGGAGAAACAGATTTTCTCCAAATGACTTCTCAATAATATAGTGAATTACATTGGTTTGTACTGAATAACTGTGTGGAGATAGAGCCATATTTGAATTGACAATAATTTAATTTAGTTTTATAACATAATATTTAATACTATGATACTAATTATAGTTTTACATCTATACAAAGAACATGAAGAAGTACTGCAGCGAGAAAACACTACTTGTTGGAGGGCAAGACACAAGAAAGAGTTTGCATCATGGTTTAGGAATCAAGTAAGATTCACAATCTATTTCGGCGTTTATTTATTACAAAGTAATTTTTGAATTATAACATATGCTAACTTATTCATTATATTAAATTTAGATTGAAGAGCTTCGACGTATAGATTCTTTGGAAGCTACAAATGAACTTCTTGCTCTTGCATCAGGTCCTGATGATCGTATTAGTAATTGTAGTGGATGCATAGTAGGAGGAGTTAAGTATCTAACAAATAAAAGAGATAGCCGACGAGTAACACAAAATAGTGGAGTGTGCACAGAATCTCTACATAAGGAGAAATTGATAAAATTTTATGGAGTCTTAGAAGATGTAGTTGAGTTGAGTTATGCTGGTGGTTTTCGCTCAGTGTTATTTAGATGTAAATGGTTTGACTTAGATAAGCATAAACCAGAAAATATAGACAGTGATTTTACTAGCATAAATTTGAGTAGATTGTGGTATGAGAGCGAGCCTTATGTCTTAGCCAATCAAGTAACTCAAGTATTTTATGTTAGTGATACCAAATTGGGTGGAAATTGGAAAGTGGTACAAAGTGCTCAACATCGACATCTAATTGACCCATCGCTTCTTCAATTTGCTGATGGAAGTGAACTTAGTGGCAATGATGCATATCAACAAGAAAATTGTATTGATATTGAAGTTTTAGATAGTGCACAAGAGTTGGGATTAGTAGCACGAAATGATGAAGCTCCATTAGAGGTTGAGATTGCTGAAAAATTTGTTCATTCACGTGTTGACAATAATAACGATGATGATGAAGAAGATCAAAACGAAGAAGATGAGTCATTTGATGAATATTGGAGTAGTCAGGATGAAGTCGCATCTCAATCTTATGATGATAGTGACTTGGATTAGTAGCCATGGATTTGAGGGGCCATGGGAAGTCATTCACTGATAATGATCTCGATCTATCTGTTGAGGTATGCTCTTGTGATAGTGTACCAGACGAGGAAAACAATGATCCTGTTGTTGTTTTATTTTAACATTGTGAAGATCACCTTTACACAAGTTTGATGTTAATAGTTGTTTCAAATTTGTTGATGATAATTGCAGACTCTGTTCAATGATGCACTGGCAGTCTTGAAGACAATGTATGAGGATTCTCCTCCTGCAATTATGATTATTGGCCACAGGGTGTGCCTCCATTATCTCAAACTAAAATTATGCTCATATATCATCCAATTGCCATGTCTAAAAGTTTGTATAATTGTATCTAGTTAAAAAGAATGTGTGGATGTTGGGGAAGGCACTTCGCTTGAGAGTAAGATTGCCTCTGTCATCCCTTTACTTTTTTGCATGATATTTTTTTCCTATATTTGTAAGAACTTCACAAATCACACTACTATATGACATTGTCCCATTCAGTTAATTTATCACATCTTTCCAAGTTTCTGTGTTGTGTCTGTTTTTTGTTTTTGCTGAATCAACCACTAAATGAATTTTATCTAAATGTTTTAAGTTTTCAAATGAAGTATGGGAGGCTCAGTTGCTGTTCATGTTGCTACACAGAAGGTGCTTCCTAGTTCGACTGGGCTGGTTGTTGTGGATGTGGTTGAGGTTTGTGTCGATACAGAAAATATTGAAATATGGAAACCACATTGAGTAAAATCCTGATGACCAAATAATAATTATTTGACATTAATAGATGTATTGAATTTCAAGGAACACTAATGGCTTCATTGATGCTTATGTAGATGATCTAATCAAATCGACTGCAACATTTTTCATCAATTGAGAAAGAGGTAATATATTCTACATGTATTATGGATGCTCAGTACTGCGGTTATTCTTCATATCTTTTTCTCTAACCTTTGTTCTTACCGTCTTGTTACCTGGTTCCTTCAGCAACTAGCTTGTTATATTTGCGATATTGATCACTAACCAATTGACATTCAGTAACTGAATCCTTACAATTGTAAGATCATCACTTTCAGATCTGTCACTTTAGCTGCCATGGTGGAATCCATCAGAACAGGTGGTATATGAAGTTCTAAGATTTTCTTGTAGTTAATTGACAATATGGTGCATGAGGTAAGTCACTTTTCCTGACTTTGACGGCAACGTGCTGAAGTTATGAACACTGTTGGCTCTGAAGCACATAAAATTATTTTAGAAAAGGAAAGGAAGAGGCATAAAATATCATTACAATGCGAAAATGAAAAAAAGAACGAACATAACATGATGAAAAATAGAAGATAAAGATCATTGTTCAAAAAATAGCAATTTTTTAGCTGAAATACTGAAATGAAAGTAGAAACACTATGCAAGCATATTATTCATTGTATTTAATTTTGAAAAGATACATTTTTTAAACTGTAAAACATCTTTATGGTATCTAGTGGGAGGAATACTAATAGGTGAAACAAGATGCCACAAAATTTGTGGATAAGTGCTTGTAGAGCTTGCAGCTTGTACCATATCAGATTCATTATCACAATTCTTCAGCTAAACAGTGAGCCAAATGGCTATAGCAAGCTGACGGTCTAGGGAGGAGTGGTGTAAATTGAAAACTGAGTTTTTTTCACCACGTACAGAACTTATTGGAAAAAGGATTCTCACATGCACGAGAATTATCTCATTCACCTGTTCCTATTTAGTTCATGCAATATTCTCTCTGTGATGTTGTGATTTATTAACCTGGAGCTTTGGTAATAGTGGTTGTGCATATGTTCTGGCAGATTGAATGGAGTGTCAAAGGAGGCTCTTTGAGAAACATTAATCTGCTCGTATATCTATTCCCAGTACATTGGTATACGATGATTCAAGAAAGTAGTGAGTAGGCTAGCAATAGTAGCTAATTTTCTTCTTGAAATGTTGGTTTATTTCTCTTCATTATGCAAAAATAATAATTGATATGAGAAGCCTTTTTATCGAACTGATTATTTGCATAACATGTGCTTTGGCTCATCCCCACTTATGTGCTCTTTGTACTGGACCTGCAGATATGTCCACTGATGTAGGTTGGAAGAAATTGAGCAATACTGGAGAGGCTGGTATGAGGGATTCTCTCTGTATGATGATTTCTTCTATCTTCCGAATGAATTGGATTGTTTAAGCTGTACTCCTATTCAAGAATTATTATGACTAGCAGCCGAGCACAGATACATGTGCAAATTAAAAACAAAGTATAGTATAGATCATCATTATTATTATGTAATAATTGGATATTCGTGGAAGCATTTCTTCTTTTGAAATGAGGTCAATCTATGGAGCTGTTTGTTTCAGGTACGAAGGCCTTCCGGATAAAATTTGTCATGTCCTGTACCAAAACTCTTGCTTCTGGTGGGGACTGATGGGCTGGACAAGTTAGTCTTCCTAAACATATCCTAACAATTCAACGTCATTATTAATACTACGCTTGATATCATTATCTGCAGTAGAAAATGTAAAAGGTTGCTTTTATGGTATTGCTCCAGAGATGTATGTTTTTGCCGCCTGCACCATTATTTGTTCATATTTGATTGAATTGATCTATCTCTGTGTTGACTTGAATTGTTGCAAGATGTAATTTATATAAGTTGGAAAGCTAAGATGTCTGCCCTTATAGTTTGGTAGTTATATGATGTTGGAGCTTTTTCACCAAAACATTTTACGATAGAACTTACGTTGTTTCTCTGTGATCTTATTATGGTTTTCTTTTTCCTGCAGTTTTAGTGATGATGAATGTGGCGTTGTGGATTGGGACAATCTGGGATTTGGTTTGATGAAAACTGATTATATGTATATGATGAAGTGTGGGAAAGATGAGGAATTCAATAAAGGGAAACTCAACCGTTATGGGAACATAGAGTTGAGCCCTTCTGCTGGAGTTTTGAACTATGGGCAGGTATTGATATTTGATGCAATCATGTAAATCAAATGACAACTTTATTTAAAACTTAATTGTTAAAGTTGAAATTTTAGTTTTTTATTCTTTTTTCTTTATTAGTATTATTTATTTTGGATTCGTGGCAAACACATAGGCACTTTGTGATTTTGACGTTCCTTGATGTTCCTATGTGGCACACACATCAAAATCTGATGTGTTCTGATGTGTTCTTGGATTCGTTGCAAACACATAGGAACGTTATCAGAAAGTGCACTCTAAAATCAAAATCTGATGTGTTCTGACGTTCCTATAGGCACTTTGTGATTTTGACGTTCCTATGTGGCAAACACATCAGAAAGTGCCTTTAAAATCAATCAAGATTTTGACGTTCCTTGGCCTTTCTGATTGATTTTAAAGGGATGCTGCACTTTGTGCCCTTCATGTATATGAAAGTTTTATGGATGGATATTTTTTAATATAACTGTTTGATTCTGATAATAGGTGGCATAGGAGCATGTCAACTTGTACTGCAGCAGACACATGACCACCATTAAATTTTGTATCATTAATGATATATGAGTTCATCTTTTATCGAAATAATGGTTTTCTCATGAACTTCTTTTGTACCTCTCGTCCCACTTATTTATAATGATGCTTCACAATGTGCCAAGGGCCTGTACAGAAAAAGATACATTTTGAATTTGTATGTATACATAATTTTGCTTATATCACATAGTTTATGTTGATGATTGATAATTGTGATATATACCTAGAAATGTACATTCTGATATCTTAGATTTGTTTCTTTTTTAGTTATTGATTTAATGTTAAATGATCTAAATAGTTTTAATTTGATTTTACTTGAGGATCAATTGAATTGTCATAACAAACTATACAAATTGTTTGTAGAAAATAGTTTTAAAATTATTGCAACCAATTATTTCATTGTTAAATATAGAGCAAATTATCAAAAACGTCCCGTAAAGTGAGCCATATACGGTTTTGGTCCCAAGAGTGGTCGGTGTCTCACTTTTGGTCCCATAAAGTGGCATTTGTCTCATTTTTGGTCCCATTGACCCATTTCCGTCCAAGATAACGGTTTGACCGTTAAAAAAGTTACTTTTTAGTCCTTTTGGTTCTTTTATATTTTTAAAATTACCCCAAACTATTTAAATTCCACATTTTCACCCCCAAACTATTTATATTGTATATTTTCACCCCAAACAAAAAATAATATAAATTATATATAATATATATATATATATATATATATACATATTATATTATAGTATTTGTATATATAATATTTTATATATATATGCTATAATATATTATACGCATTATACATATATATATGTATATACATATGTATGTATGTATAATAAGTATAATATAATATATAGTATATAGTATGTATATATATCTGTATAATACGTATAATATAATATACTATAATATAATATATATATTATACATATATAATACAATATTTTATAAATATAAAATTATATATATATATATATACATATAATATTTGTATATATAATATTATATTATATATACAAATATTATATATATATATATATATATGTATCTATAATAAGTATAATATAATATATAGTATATAGTATGTATATATATCTGTATAATACGTATAATATAATATACTATAATATAATATATATATATATATAATAAAATATTTTATAAAATATTTATTTATAATATATATATAATATTATAAATATTTTATAAAATATTGTATTATATATATATATATATATATATATTATATTATAAAATATTATATATACAAATATTATATATATATATATATACACATATATATATATATGTATAATACGTATAATATAATATATAGTATATAGTATGTATATATATGGGTATAATACATATAATATAATATATATTATATTATATTATACGTTTATAATATATATATATATATATATATATGTGTGTGTATATATATATATAATACGTATAGTATAATATAATATATATACAATATAATATATGTATATATACATATAATATAATATTATATATATATAATATGTTTTAACAGTAAAAGTAATTTTTTTAACGGAGTAAAAAGTAATTTTTTAAGAAAATAGGGTAAAAAGTAACTTTTTTAACGGTCAAACCGTTATCTTGGACGGAAATGGGTCAATGGGACCAAAAATGAGACAAATGCCACTTTATGGGACCAAAAGTGAGACACCGACCACTCTTGGGACCAAAACCGTATATGACTCACTTTACGAGACATTTTTTATAATTTGCTCTTAAATATATAAACATAACCCGCACATAATTCATTTTTGGTTACTAAATCATATGATATAATATAATTTGCGACAACTTTAAAGTTATTGTAATCAATTATTTGGTTGTTAAAACACTTTCTTCAGCAACGATATTTATTAGTGTCGCTAAAAGTAAATGGTGACTTTTTTTCAATATTGCGACCAACGACTTAGTTGCTTTACCAACAAAGAAATGTGGTTGCTATATGTGTAACTATTGCAACCATGTCAGGGTTATCGCCACCATAGAATTCTATATCAGTGACAAAAAAAGCGGTTGCTTATAGTTGTACTTTTAATGACCACATTTGGATGATTGCTAAAAATTGCATTTTTAGCAACCAAGTCATTAAATGGTCACTGCCTACTTTTAGTGAGTACCCTGTTGTGACCACCGGTGACCAATTGTATTTTGGTGGCTAAAGGTATCAGTGACCATTTTCTTGCTTTTAGCCACCACTCACCGTTGTTGCTAAAACTATATTTTCTTGTAGTGCCCACGCGGCCAAGATCTGTTCTTCCTTGTTTGGCTTGCCGGTGCAAGCTCGTACAGAAACCATTTTCTGAGTTTCCAGCACATCTCAACCGAGAGGGGTTTCTTCACAAATTTGTGCGCTCGCGACGCGGTAGTTATATTGCGTGTCTGGTTCTTTTCCTTTGCGGGGGTCTTCGCGCTTAAAATAGTGTTGGCCGCGAGCCTGACTTTTGGATGGCTCATTTTTCACTTTTAACTCCTCCTTTATGCTTCGTTTTTGCCGTTCTAGATATTTTTTATTCCTAAATGAATTAGTCCTAAAACGGAGCAATTTATACGCAATATAAAATATATATGGCATAAAATTAGCACAATTATATGCTTAAATCTGTACAAAATATACACGTAACATATGTGTCATAGGTTTTAAGTTGAGGGATAAAATATGTTTTCAACTGGAACCAAAACACATATATGTAAATATATATATATATATATATTCTTATAAATACAACCCCTATTTCATCAATTTGATGTTTTGACCCATTGATATTATATATTAGCTATTCTTAATATTTTAGTGTTTTATTAAAAAACTAGATTTCCTCATAAAAATGTTTTTTTTTTAATATTATATATACGAATGAGTGAATAAAATTTTGATTTGTAATGTGAAAATATTAAAAGAAAGAAAGTTTGTTCGTAAGTATGAAAAATTTTTAAAGAAAGAGTTGTAATCGAACGATAAAACCTTTGGGGATGCCTTGGGCCCAAAAATACATAGTGGATGAAGCCCGCAGGGGTAAACCAAAGGATGATCCTTCTGCGTACTTCTGTGAAACTCTATACGGTGCATGGCCCGAGTTTGACTACCACAAGTATAGTGTGAGTTTATTGGTACAGGGCAAAATGTCCCTATAGGTAATCCGTCGCTAACCCGTCGGTAAAATCTTGAAATTATATAAAAAATAACTTTAAAATTTTGGAAACAATCTTGGAAAAATTATTGGCGACAATTTGTATTTAAATTTTGATAGTTTCCCCGAATTTAATATTTCTATAATATTCCATCGGTAAAGCGTCGCTAATCCGTCGGTACATTTTAAAATTATATATAAAATAATTTTAAAATCTTGTAAACAATCGACTGTTTAATTTTTCACGAATGTCCGATGGATTTTACGTCGGTAATATTTTTTATTGAATTCAATATATTTTATCGGTGTTCGTCGCTAATCTGTCGAAAATTTTTATTTTTCTGACGGGATAAATTCCGTCGGAAAAACACAGATTTCTTGTAGTGCTAAGTGATCAAGTGGTCGTTTGGGGAGCACCTCGACTGACAATGGGGGTGGGGGGAGGGGGGGGAGGTTAGTTTATTAGTGATTGTTTGTGTACGGGGTAACAAGGTTGGAGAACTCACCTATACTCGTCGGTTATTGTGACGGGTTGATCAATTTGATTATGGGTTCACAATTGTGTTTTCGTACAAAAGAAAGTTATTTTTTCTTATTCATTCGTACTTTGTTTTTTTTTTAAAGAATAAAAGTGTGAACCAAATTTATGATTTCATTTATATGTGTATAACCCTCTCACTTAATCACTTTGACTAATGTCCCTTCTCTTCTGGTTTTGGCTTCAGGTAACTGTGACTAGGTTGCATGTTGGGTCTAGGTCGACAGGTGCTGCTTAGATAGTTTGTTTTGAAGTTCAATGTTTTTGAATTTCTCCCTCATAAGAAATTCAGTATGTACAATCTATATACATCTGTTGTCACATCCCAAAATTTATATAATTAAATACCAAAACTATGTATAAACAATAAGTCCTAAACTATATTACTAATATATATATATATATATTCTTAACTTCAGACTAGTGAATTAGTAAATCCCAACAATTAAAGAAGTAACTTCTAAAAATTAGATTTTAGGGCTGAACTAGATATTTAACTTTATATGCCATATTAAATTATAGATATGCAGTTTTATAAAATATATTAAATCGACATAATAGATTATGTTCTAATCCTAAATATTGTAGGTGTATAAAATATTTAAATTACACATATTTACTAATAGAATAAAATACTAATAAATATTTAAATTTTTAGTAATTTAATATAATAATAATAGATTTTATACTCATCTAAATTTTCAAGAGAGTAGATATTTAACTTTTATAAAATATTAAATTATAGATATTTATGGAAAAGTAAATTGAAATCCTAATATTTTAGATAAACTCAAAAGGGGATATTTAACATGTATGATATTTTATCACAGATATTTAGTGTTAAAATTATAAATTATTAGAAGACAGCCAATAGCTGCGTTTCTTAACCAAACAGGAAAGAAGTTAGATGAGTTTGCCATGTCATACATATATCTGTATGGGTCATTGGTTCATTGTTATCCTTTTTCTTTACCAGAAAATTTCACACGTTTCAAACCTATAAAAGCCGCGTCATTCCCTAAAAGTAATTAATTAATGAAACTATCCCCTATAAATAGTGCTCCATCCCATATTTCCACTCCGCAAAAAGGTAAGTCTCTTCTCCAATCTCTTTTTAATAATTTTCGAAACAAAAAACAGAAACCATGCAGGGTTAATATAAAAACAAAGAATTCTCCAATCTCTTTTTAATAATTTTCGAAACAAAAAACAGAAACCATGCAGGGTTAATATAAAAACAAAGAATTCTCCAATCTCTTTTTGCTAGCATGCGCGATGGACCAAGCAAATCAGCAGTTCAGGTAGGCAACGGTCTCAGCATCGGCTCAAGGGGCAGTAGGCCATGTCAGTGGCGCGAGGAGGCAGAGTAGTTCGCCGCAAGAGGTGTGGGAAGGCAGGCAGCAGATCGTGTCGCGACCGCACACAAAAGAGGCGCACCCCAATGTGACTGTCTGCCCTTTGCGCTGTTGCACAACTGCCCATTTGTCCTCTCGATCTGTTCGTGCTAGTCGTGTGAAAACACAGCCCATGCAAGGATCAGCGGACCTACATCTTGGGGCTCAAGGCATTGAAACTCTAGAACCATCACATCCATTTGCTGGACGTCCACTTCTGAAAAGTCAATAGATCCCTGGCTGAGCAAGAAATAGCAAGATGTCCAGTTATTTAAGAAAAGTGAAGGTAAAACTATCCACATCCCAACTAGTTAAGCATGAATACTCTGGATATTTGTCTGCAAGAAATGCACTAACTGGCAAGACTCCACCACATAATGTTTTCTCGAATATCCTAGTTATTTAAAAGATTTAGGATCTTAGTAAATTTTTTAAAAGACACGGTTCAATAAATCATATTATATATATAAGGCAAACGGAAAACATGCAGTTTTGAGTTCATATAAGCATAAAAAATCGTTACTACAACATCGATCCTACCATTCTCCCAAGCCAGAATTTTTCCGGGCTAATCCACTTTTTGTTTCATCAGCAATCACTAACTGTTAAATCTCTTGAATTATTTTGAATGAGTGACAAAAATTATATATTTGCTTCTAATCTTTTTCTTGCAGAAACTCAGGAAGCAAGTGGGCAACTCTATTGACCAAAAGTCAGGCATTGGGAAACCCACTAACTGCAAATAGGCAACGACTAGTTTTTGAATTCTATATAAAGAGTTCCTTGTACATCGTTGTAAAGTTACTTATTCTAAGCTTTGAGTTGCTGCTATTTTCTTTACACCAGATAAAGAGTTAGTGTCTTTAGGTGGATAGTGTTGCAAGGAGCTTGGGGTCCTTGAGCTTGGTCTGTTTTGTACCAACCTTTGTTGCAGTGTGTACCAGACGAGCTCAACTTGTTTTGTACTCTGTAAACTCTCTTTATATCAATTTGGGCCGTTCAAAATCCTAATTTTAACAACTTAGGTAGAGGATTAATCTCATTGGTTATTGTTTTTCACAACCTTTGGGGCCAAACCTCTATAAACATTTGTGTAGGATTCTTGTGTTATTTTCATCTGATATCTTGCTGTGCTGAATTGAAAATATCTGATTGTGGAACATTCTTTTCATATTCTTCCTTACTTCGAAAGATACAAGCTCTGCAGATGAATAATACAAATTGGTGGTCATCAGAGTAAATGATCAATTCACCCCCCTCTTGATTTCTAACTAGAGCTTGGTACTCAAAGTTCCATCTGGTTTAACAACCAAGAGTTAAAAGATCCTATGGAGTCTCATTCTGAGACTTATGCTGAGGGGGGTGTCACATACTCGGCCTCCGCTGCTAGATGGGGTCAAACTATGCCATTTGCAAAAATAGAATCGAAGAATTCTTTCTATCCATTGAATACGATTTATGGGATGTTGTTATCTCAGGTGCCAAAATTCCTATGAAGCAAGTTGGTGAAATCAACATTCCTAACGAGAGTGAATACACTATGGAAGATAAGAAAATGATTTCAATGAATGCCAAAGCAAAAAACATTCTATCATGCTCACTGTGCAAAAGTGAGTACAATCGAGTGAGCATTTGTGCCACTGCTAAAGACATGTGGGAAATGCTACAAGTCACACATGAAGGAACCTCTCAAGTTCGACAAGAGAGGATCGCTCTGCTCACTCATCAGTATGAGCTATTCCATATGAAAAATGATGAGAAAATTAGTGATATGTACACTAATTTCATGGAAATAGTGAACAAACTGTTTGCTCTTGGAAAAGTGATCTCTGAGTAAGATCAAGTTAGAAAAATTCTTAGATCTCTTCCTAAGAACTGGACTCCAAAAGTTACTGACATTCATGAGGCTAAAGATCTTACTCAAATGAGCATTGCCCAACTCATTGGCTTTCTAATATCTCATGAGCTCACCTTAATGGGCTGGGATGAAAACTCAGGAAGAAACATTTGCTCAGCACTAAATGTTGAGACTTAAAATGTTCAAATTGAATTCAGTGATGAAGAAATGTTAGATGAGGAAATTGCATTCATGTCTAAAAGACTCATAAAACTTTCGAGAGTCAAAAGGAACTTTCATAGAAAACCCTCTGGAACAAAAAGTACCGATAAGGTCTTAAACAAAACTGTTACGTGCTATGAATGCAAGGAGCCAGGACATATGAAGTTCGAATGTCCAAAGCTTCTTTCCAGTCACAAAAGACAGAAAGAATCAAGGCAAAACAAGGTCAAATTCAATGATGCAGAATCCCCATCAGCTTCCGAAGATATGATATGTGATGATCTCATGGCAGACACTCAGGTGTCATCTGATGACATGTCTATCTGTTCCAATACTCGTTTCTCAGAATATGAAGAAGTAGATTTAGAATTCCAGTTTAAATGCAAAGAAAATTTTGAAAAACTTAGAACCAGGAATAAACTTCTGCAAGAAAATCTTTTAAGAACCATTAAACTTAAGCACGATTTGCAGAAGAAAATTGGTGGAATATCTTATATGCTGGTTAAGGTACAAGAGCGCAACAGTGCTCTTGAACATGAGATTTTTTTGCTAAAAAGACACAAACAACTTGATAAAAGAAGCAAGTTAAGATGTCATATCTGTCACAAAGAAGGACACACTTCACACACATGTTGGTACAAGAACAAAAAAAAAAAAAAACACCATTTGGATTGAAAAGAAAAATAGTTGTCCTAACAACTTAGGATCCTCAGATACCAGGGGACCTGGAACTAAAACTGAAATTGCAGGTACCAGAAACTCAAACGGTAAACTCTATGGGTACTAGACAGTGGGTGCTCAAGACACATGACAGGGGACATGTCTTGCTTCACTCACCTTCACAAAATTAATGGAGGAACAGTGGTGTTTGCCGACAACATCAAAGATAAAATTGTCGGTAAGAGAAGTATTAGATATAAAAGTGGATTTACCATTGAAAATGTATTTCTCGTAACTGGACTTCAACATAATCTGATTAGTATTAGTCAGTTATGTGTTGTGGATTTACTGTGAAATTTCATCCGCCTTTTTGTACTGTTCTAAAAAAATCAAGAACACATTATTACTGCAAAACGAGATAGGAATCTCTATTGCTTCTCCCTTAATGATCTTGCAAGTCAGAACGTAGAATGCCTTGTTGCAAATGAAGACTCCAGCTGAACCTGGCATAGACGACTTGGGCACATTAACATGAATCTCATCTCAAAATTATCCAAAGGAGAACTAATCCGAGGTATTCCTAAACTAAATTTCATTAAGGATATGACCTGTTATGCATGTCAATTTGGAAAGCAGACCAAATCCTCTTTCAAAAGCAAGTCATGCCATTTCCACAAACATGCCACTTGAATTACTGCATCTTGATCTATTTGGACCTATGAGAACTGAGTCTCTTGGTGGGAAAAAGTATGCTCTTGTTATCATTGATGACTACACAAGGTTCACATGAGTCATATTTCTTGCTCATAAGAATGATGCAATCAAAAGCTTCATTCCACTTGTAAAGAGGCTTGTTAATGAAAAAGGGCTCCCTGTCATTAAAATAAGGAATGATCATGGTACTGAGTTTGATGAAAAACACTTCATTAAATTTGTGATGAACTAGGAATCATCCATGAATTCTCAGCTCCAAAAACACCACAACAATGGTGTGGTGGAAAGAAAGAACAGAGTTCTGCAAGAAATGGCAAGAACTATGTTAAATGAATATAATCTGCCCAAAATTTTTTGGGGTGAAGCAGTGAATATTGCATGTCACATTTCAAATCGAGTGTTTCTTAGACCTCATCTCATGAAAACCCCTTATGAGCTATGGAAGGGTAAAACAGCAAATTTATCCCACTTCCATGTATTTGGATGCAAATGCTTTATCCTAAATGAAAGGAACAATCGAGGTAAATTTGATTCCAAAGCTGATGAAGGAATCTTTCTTGGATATTCCAATCACAGTCGAGCTTTCAGAGTCTTCAACAAAGGGAAAAGGGTTGTACAATAATCAATCCACGTCACCTCTGATGAAATAGATCCCTCAAAGAATAACACTTCATGTACTACATCAGCTGGTCCTGCTCTTGCTCCTCTTCCTTCATCTAATACTGAAGTAATTCATGAATCAAGTGAAGGAGACTGAGCTCAAATCAAGAAAAAAGTACTTCAAATACTGACCCAGCTGAAGAAGCTGCCTCTGATAATATTCTAGCAGATTCACATGAAGGTAAGACTCCAGTAAACATCAGAAGATTCAAGCACTCCTCCAGTCATCCAACTGACAACATTCTTGGGAGCAAAGAAGCTGGTATTATGACAAGATCAAAGCTAAAAGAGGTCAGTCAGGATCAAGTACATACCGTACTTATGTCAGAAATTAAGCCACAAAATGTTGATGAAGCTCTTAAAAATGAGTCATGGTTTAAGGCGATGAAAGAAGAACTTGCTCAATTTGAAAAGAATGAGGTATGGACACTCACTGAAAAACCTCCACAACAAACTATCATTGGAACTAAATGGTTCTTTAGGAACAAATTAAATGAAGAAAGGAAAGTTATAAGAAATAAAGCAAGACTAGTAGCCAAAGGCTACTGTCAGCAGGAAGGAATTGATTACGAAGAAACGTTTGCCCCAGTGGCAAGACTTGAATCCATTCGAATATTGCTGGCTTTTGTAGCACACCATAACTTTCCATTACATTAAATGGATGTCAAAAGTGCCTTCCTAAATGGATATATCACCGAGGATGTGTATGTGTGTCAACCACCTGGGTTTGAAAATCCAAATCTTCCAAATCATGTCTACAAATTGTCAAAAGCTCTATATGGCCTGAAACAGGCGCCCAGAGCATGGTATGAAAGACTTAGGAAATATCTACTTGATAGTGGTTTCACTACTGGAACTGCTGATACCACTCTGTTCCTAAAGAGGGTTCACTCTGAACTTCTTGTTTTTCAGATCTATGTCGATGATATCATATTTGGGAGCTCATGTTCCAGCTTATGCGATGAATTTTCATCCTGTATGAAAGCTGAATTTGAAATGAGCTTGATGGGAGAATTGACTTTTTTCCTTGGTCTTCAAATCAAGCAAACTAAGATTGGGACATTTATCTCTCAAGAGAAATACACAAGAGAGATTCTTGTTAAATTCAAAATGAATGATTCAAAGTATATATCTACTCCTATGTGTTGCTCCACAAAACTTGATAAAAATCAAGACGATGAAAACTTTGATAAAAAATTATACAGAGGAGCCATCGGAAATCTTCTGTACTTAACAGCAAGTAGACCTAATATCTTGCTTGCCACTACTCTTTGTGCACGATTTCAAAGTGTACCAAAAATTTCACACTTTAAAGCTGTAAAGAGAATTCTCAGGTACCTACATGGTACGACTAAAGTTGGATTATGGTATCCCAGATCAAACTCATTCGATCTCATTGGATACTCAGATGCTGACTTTACTGGATGCGAACTTGATAGAAAAAGCACTAGCGAGCAATGTCAATTGCTTGGCAAATACCTTGTTAGCTGGTCATTCAAAAAACAAACAGTTGTAGCACTTGCAACTACAGAGGCTGAATATATTGCTATGGGCAACTGTTGTGCACAAATTATTTGGATGCAACGCACACTCTCTGATTTTGGCTTACGATTTCATAAAACACCACTTTTATGTGATAACATCAGTGCCATTTGTATCTCCAAAAACCCAGTGTTTCATGCTAAAACCAAGCACATTGATATCAAGCATCACTTTTTAAGAGATCATGTTCAGAGTCAAACTATTGAAATTCTTCATGTTGATACTAAAAATCAACTTGCTGACATCTTTACAAAACCATTGAGTCCTGATCAGTTTGATTTTATTAAAATTAAGCTTGGAATAATTGAAATTCCTGGAACTATGTCATAGGTTATATTTGTTCCAATACGAGAGGACTTGTCAAGGCACCATAAAATGCACTTTACTTTGTCTAACACGTTTTTTGTGCAGATATTTTTTGGCAGTGAGGAGGTTACACTTTATTCAAAAACTCTGAACACCTTGGACTTTGTGATTCATTGCGTCTCTTCAATTGATACAGTGTTTCTTTGTACAAAAACCTCTTGCCATTCCTCAACTCACTAATTACAAAACCCTAAATTTCCTTATCAAATAAACCACAGAATTCTCTAAGCAGTCATGGCTAAGAAAAAAACCTCCATCTCCAAGGAAAATTCTATTGATTCAGACGAAACTCCTTTGTCTCAGTGGAACAAACCCTCAAAACCCTCTGCATCTCCATCAAAGGCTGGCATCACTGAAGAAATCATGCCAGATATCAACTCTGAATCTTCACCATCGCATGCATCCTCTTCCGAGTCTACTGAGTCTGATCAAGCCACTGAAAAATCAGATGAGTTCTCCTCTTCTCCATCTGATGCTGATGACTCATAAATTGACTATTCCGCTAATGAAGAACTACCCATGGTTGAGGTTTGTCATCGAAAACGTTTCATCGAAAATTCTTTTCAAAACCCCTTCTTATCAAAAGTACTTTGAAGAACACCTAACCGAACGCAAATGGAATCGGGGAAGATTTTTCTCATTTTCCAAAATGTGCCATAACTGAATGTTTTGAGGAACTTGGGTGGAAATCCTTTTTACAAATTGATTAAATTGCTTATCCAACTTTATGCAAACTGTTTTATGCCAATGCATCCTTATTTAGAAGTACTGATGATAACACTCTCTTGGTTAAGTCTTATGTCATGGGGCAAAAAGTTTGTTTTACTCCTAGATCTATAAATTCTCTTATTGGGTGCCCTCATAAAGGGGTTACTTTGGAATGGTGTTGAGTACCCTCTTGGGGGTGGTCTTGCTTTGAAAACCCTTTCACTTGAACATGCTCTAATCCATCAAATCATCAGTCTTACGATTCTCTCAGGCTCTGTTGAACCTGGTAATCACTCAACCGATATGACCCGTGTTAGCACCTTCTTTCTCTATGCCTTCCTCAAGAAAATTCCTGTCAATCTTGGTTATCTTATTCTTTCCCTGATGGAATATTGTGGTCTCAACAATACCAGGCTTCCATACTTTATGCTTCTTACTCATTTGTTCAAAGGAAATCCTGGTATTCCATTTCCTGAAAACTGGCAGGAGAATCCCAAATACCACAAGAAATTCGATAATCGCACTCTCAGTCACATGAAACTCCAATACAGTCATCAAACCAAAACTTGGTCTGGCAAAGTCAAACAACCTCTCATAAAAAAAGAGTGTTGGTACCTCTAAAGCATGTTTCTTCCTCTCTTCAACCAACCATTGATTCCCTCACAGCCACAGTTGACTCCATCAAGACTGAGCAAGACACCTTCAATCATGATCTTAACAAATTTTCTGACAGAATGTCCGGTCTTGAGCGCAGGATTACGGTCCTTGAATGCTCCTCCAAGGACAAACGACCCATTTTTTATGTTGAAGGGGGAGATCATCGAAAGAAGAAATGAGGCAAAGGAGCTGAAGGTAGTAAGGGTAAAAACGGTAAAGAAGCTGCTGCTAGGAAGTAAAACATCATGGAAGGGACTGTTGCTGGGAAGGTCAAAACCAAAATCAAGGAGCTATTGCTAGGAACATGAAGAAGCTTTTTCACTGTTTTATTACTGTTTCCTGTTAAGAACAATTGGTCATTTATTTGCTTCATATTTTTGGGTTTGTAAAACGGATAAAATACTCTAGATGCTTTTTGTCAGGGGGAGCCCTGTCCTTCCTTCTTGGCAGGGGGAGTTCAATTACTTTTCATCTTCATAACCTTTGAACTAACACTTCTTTGCAGGAACAATTTTTGTCATCATCAAAAAGGGGGAGATTGTTAAATCTCTTGAATTATTTTGAATGAGTGACAAAAATTATATATTTGCTTCCAATCTTTTTCTTGCAGAAACTCAGGAAGCAAGTGGGCAACTCTATTGACCAAAAGTCAGGCATTGGGAAACCCACTATCTGCAAATAGGCAACGCCTAGTTTTTGAATTCTATATAAAGAGTTCCTTGTACATATCGTTGTAAAGTGACTTATTCTGAGCTTTGAGTTGCTGATATTTTCTTTACACCAGATAAAGAGTTAGTGTCTTTAGGTGGATAGTTATGCAAGGAGCTTGGGGTCCTTGAGCTTGGTCTGTTTTGTACCAGCCTTTGTTGCAGTGTGTACCAGACGAGCTCAACTTGTTTTATACTATGTAAACTCTCTTTATATCAATTTGGGCCGTTCAAAATCCTAAGTATAACAACTTAAGTAGAGGATTAATCTCATTGGTTAGTGTTTTTCACAACCTTTGGGGCCAAACCTCTATAAACATTTGTGTTGGATTCTTGTGTTATTTTCATCTGATATCTTGCTGTGCTGAATTGAAAATATCTGATTCTTGAACATTCTTTTCATATTCTTCCTTACTTCGAAAGATACAAGCTCTGCAGATGAATAATACAAATTGGTGGTCATCAGAGTAAATGATCAATTCACCCCCTCTTGATTTCTAACACTAACAATGCCTCAATACCAAGTTAGAAATATAAAATTACAACATTTTCTTTAAGGAAACAGAATAAAAATGTACTAAACTTTCATGATCTCATCAAGGCTGTATGCAGAGCGCAATATCTTTGTCTGCAAGAATCGCACCACCACCCAATTCTTTTCTAACATCTCAATCATTTGAAACGGTTAGAATGAAATGGTTCATAAAAATAAAGCAACAAGAAAAATATGCAAATTGGAGTACATATAAGAATCACAATCCTTACTGCAACATCGGGCCCCAAACATTTTCATTTCTCCCAATCGCAAGCCAAAATTCGTGCTAATCCCACGGTCCCACCCATGCCGCCAGCCGTTTGGATTGCATGACAACCGCCGTCAAATTCTTCGGCTGTCCCAGAATTCGCAACCCAGAATTGGTGCTAAATGCGAATTCCACCCAGAAGCCGAGAAAACATACAACGGAATTTAAGGGAAAAACCATAAAGATGGAGAGTGTTCTTTCTGGCAGCCCAGTGGAGATATATATGAGATTAATGAATGATGAGTTTTAATTATTTATTGCCATTATTAATCAAGTTTCCTTAATGAATGAGTATCTCAGGGATATTATTATATTGATTGGAGTGATTATTTATTAATAAAATTGTTACCAAAAATAAAAGATTTTAGTAATTAATGACGTAGGATTGCTCTTTCTAATAATCCCACTAATTAATGAATTGAGCTGTGATTATTTACTTAAAATAATCTATTAGGTAATTTTATTCTTGGAGAGAGAAAATATAAACTTAATTATTAATTGAAAAAATATATTTTCGATAACCCTACAGCTACAATAATTAATACATTTTAAACGTGTTCAAGATTATTTATTGTTGCTATCAATTAAATTAAAATCACCCTTAAGTTGAGGTTTAATTGGGCGTGGTCTTGGACCAAACTAGTAAAATGAGGTTGAAAAGTTCATTAAAAAAAACATCAAGGAAAAGAAACATGTATTATGATTTCAAAAATCAATTAATAAACATATATTTAATCTTCCTTTTATTAAATCCCAAATATTTCCATAATTAAGCCCAAAGATCTTGTTTATTTATTATTTAATGTTGGGCCAAGTTTTTCCTTTTATTAAGTTCCAAATCTTTCCATAATTAAGACCAGAATACCAAATTAACCCATATATTACCGTTGATAAAATTTTCCCTATTAATTAAGCACTAGATTTTTACGGTTGATAAAATTCTTCCTATAGTTTTTTTTTTTTTTTCCTTTAAAAGCCCACGACAAACGTGGGCACCAAGACAAACTAAGCAACAGAAGTCATATCAAATTGAATACAATTCTTCCTATAGTTAGGCACCAAATTTTTATACGGTTGATAAAATTCTTCCTATAGTGTAACAAAATGGACAGTTAATATTTGTGTTCATAGAAGATTTTTATTGGAACAAAATAATGTATTTCTTTTCAAACTTAATTCCATATATTTAGAAAGTGAGTTGATCTTAGTTTAATTTAGGGTGGTCAATTGATTTGGCGACCTTTGAAGATCCAAGTTTAATTATGGAAAAGATTATTCTCTTAATCAAAATATATGCAAACTGTAACATTTAAGTAGAAAATCTCATCAAGATACATTACGATAAACTCGTGTTGAACTCAAATTATTTGACCAGAGTTAAGACGATCAAAAAACAAAATCTAGCTACCCTACTCATCTCATTTCCTTCAACTTTCCGGTTGCTGGCCTCAGTTTGATATGAATATCAAAATCTTTATATCATAAAAAGGAAGTAGAAGGACATAATTTGATTTGAATTTGAGCCATCTATTAAATATTAAATAGTATCTTCTATAATAGATTACCAAAGATTGGGAAAACCAAGCTTACAAATTTACAACAATTCAAAATTAAATTAAATTATTTTTAGAAGAAAATAAATATAATTATATTTTAATAAATAAGTATTTACAACAACATAAATTAAACAAACTCATTTTTAAATGGAAATGAAAAACATTTTTTTTTGGTACGTAAATATTTACAATATGAAAATTAAATAAGTCTAATTTTAAAAAGAAATAAAGTTAAATACCTACAATTGCCTCAATATTACGCATTCTAAGCGCAACGGTAATATAATTATTTATGGTAAATGAGGAAATTGCTGTTTTCGTCCCGTAAATTACCCTCTTTTTAATTTTGGTCCCAACCATTACGTTTTTTGCAATTTTAGTCCCATAAAGTCGGTTTTTTTGCAAAAATCGTCCCACCGTCAATTATCCGTTAGTTACAGACGGAAATAGCACGTGCAACGCATGTGACAGTTAAAAAAATTGCTTTTTGGCCCATATTATTTATTTACTTTTCCAAAACTACCCCAAATTATTTAAATTATATATTTTTTACCCTAAACAAAGTTAGATGAATTTATAAAACCACTTTTACATATAATAAAGTAACTAATTTTTTAATTGGCATATATTCATTATCTTATTAATATAATATCCCCTATATTTTTTTCTTTTTCCTTTTTAATCACCTTATATATTATATGGAATTGCATATATCTTTTTTATTTTAATAAAATGTGATATAAATTGAAAATGTATACCTATACTATTATATTGAGTTTTTTTTTCTTTTCTTTTAATTTGTTTTTATTGCTTGACTTCTCTTTTCTCTCGTCCCACTTTAATTTTTTTCTTTTTTTTTTTCTATATAATTTTTAGCTTTTTTTCCTCATATTTTTAATTTCATATTAATTGTTATTTTTATTAATATAATATTACCTTATACTATTTGTTCTTTTATTTATTATAATTTCATAGTTATATTAAAAATAATTATTAAAATACATTAATACGAAATTAATATTAATATATTTTTTTTACTTGCACACTTTTTAAATGTGCGTATTATATATTAATTAGATAAAAAGGAAAATATTAAAAATAAAAAAATTGCCCCCACCCCTAAAAAGGAAAAGAAAAAAAAACTCAATATAATAGTATACGTATACATTTTCAATTTCCACATTTTATTAAAATAAAAAAGATATATGCAATTCCATATAATATAGAAGGTGGTTAAAAAGGAAAAAGAAAAAATATTAAAAATAAAAAAATTGCCCCCACCCCTAAAAAGGAAAAGAAAAAAAAAAAAACTCAATATAATAATATACGTATACATTTTCATTTTCCACATTTTATTAAAATAAAAAAGATATATACAATTCCATATAATATAGAAGGTGATTAAAAAGGAAAAAGAAAAAATATTAAAAATAAAAAAATTGCCCCCACCCCTAAAAAGGAAAAGAAAAAAAACTCAATATAATAGTATACGTATACATTTTCAATTTCCACTTTTTATTAAAATAAAAAAGATATATGCAATTCCATGTAATATATAAGGTGATTAAAAAGGAAAAAGAAAAAATATAGGGGGTATTATATTAATAAGATAATGAATATATGCCAATTAAAAATTAGTTACTTTATTATATGTAAAAGTGGTTTTATAAATTCTTCTAACTTTGTTTAGGGTAAAAAAAATATAATTTAAATAATTTGGGGTAGTTTTGGAAAAGTAAATAAATAATATGGGCCAAAATGTAATTTTTTTAACTGTCACGTGCGTTGCACGTGCTATTTCCGTCTGTAACTAACGGATAATTGACGGTGGGACGATTTTTGCAAAAAAACCGACTTTATGGGACTAAAATTGCAAAAAACGTAATGGTTGGGACCAAAATTAAAAAGAGAGTAATTTACGGGACGAAAACAGCAATTTCCTCATAAATATCTATAGGTGAGAATTTATTTATGGACAGACGAAAATTAATTAATTTACATCGGTAAAATCTCAGTTCGTATGAGAGATTCTCATAGAAACTGAGAGCGAGGAGAGGGATTCTGAATACTTGAGGCGATCGGGTGTCAATTGTCTGCTTCGGAAGCTACGCTACTACAGTTCGTATGAATGTTTAGATCGAGTTGCTAGGTTTGTCCGCAGAAATATGGTTCTTTTTTGTTGTTGTTCCCTGGTCTGATATATCTACAGAATATGCATTGATTGATTATAACATGGTCTTGACTCTTGAATGTTTGATGATGAGAGTTAAATAGTTTGTACGAATGGCGAATTTAAGATTGCATGTCCCAACTCCCATGAAGCTTAGTAGTTGGTTACTGCTTCTGGCAGAAAAATGAAATTTGTTTCTCGTACATTTAATTCAATCATTCTAAATACTGCTTGATTAAGCTATCCAGTATATTTCTTGGCCGTGGAGGAGCCAACTTAATATGTTGAAAGAGATATAAGCCCTCCAATAATACAAGTATCTGCCCTGTACGAACCGAGTTGATGTATTTTAATATTGTTGGATTTTAAACCTAGACAAGATGACATTTAGTTTCCCAATTGTTTATAATTCTCTGCGCAGTTGAACATATAATAGAAAGACGTCAATAGTCTTTGGTAATCACTTTAATTTTTGTATTTTCTTCTGGTATCTGTCAGTTTTTATAATCCAGGTTTTATACATTTTTGCAGGGGATATCTCAAGAACGAGATCTTTCAAGTTCGAAGGAGAGGTACTGATTTTCATTTACAGTGAGAACTTCTGTCAACAAATGAATGGAGTTAATACAAGAAAAAAGGTATTCTCCAAATTATCTCTCTTGTTTAAGATTATGCTTTACCATCTTATATTTTTTTTGTGTATCTTACAGGATTTGTCCAAGCAAAACCATCCTATTGGAAGCCATACTTTCTTCCTATCCATAATTATTATTGAATCATGGGAAAAATACAAAAAAAGGATACCAACTCACCCAATTTAACATTTTCGGGACAATTTTTTTTTCCGGCAACAAAAGTGGACATTAACTCCAAAAAATTGGCATTTTCAAGAAAAAGCTGCCGGATTGAGTTAACTGGGCATTTTTTGCTGACATGTTCAAAAGCCTAACAACCACGTCATAATTAAACTACCATTGGGACACAAGTGTCTACTGACTCAAGTTTAGTAATGTGAGTGACATTTCTTCCCCTAAGAACATGTTTTTAAGTGGAGGGAAAGTTTCCCACCAAAAACTTAAGCCAACCTCGTTAAAAACCCTAGGCGCAACAGATATTATATCCACCCTTCTCTTCACTGTAAATGCCACAGCAAAATTAGGGCAAACCACAAAAACCAATGGCTGACTCCAGAAGCTCGTACATCCCGGCACCAGATAATATGATTTGTTTCTGTAGGAAGCAAGCTACTGTAATAACCTCATGGAAGCCGACGAATCCCGGGAGAAGGTTCTACAGCTGTCCTGATAAGGTTGGTTTGCGTTAGTTGTAAATAATATCTCATCCACGCAGCGGTTTTTAACATTTAATTAACTTTGTGACAGTGATGTCGTTATTTTCGATGGTACGATGGGGAAATGTGTGAGCGTGCTAAGGTCATAATTCCTGGACTGTTAAAGAAGATAAACAAACTTGAAGCGGAGCTTGTGGAGAAAGATGCGAAGATGAAGAAATTGATGTGGAAATCATTGTTTCATTGTTTTCCTTGTGACTTATCTTGCAATTTCTGTGAAGCTTGTGGTTTATGGGTTCTGCTAGGTCAGACTGGGGTAAAATATGTATGCTATGTAATCCAGTGTATGTCAATTTTGTAAACGTGACATGAAGTTTGTATTAGTGCAAGATTATCAGCTGTAATAGATAAATTATCAGTCTGTATGTGCCCACGTATTCGGAGTGAATAGGCCTACTATTATCACCCTTAATAGGGAAAATTGCCTAAACAAAAACTTGCTGCATTTTATATATCATCTCCCAACCAGTGAGTCTCACCTTCTTAAAGCATTAACAGGACATTGAAACAACATACAAAATAAAGATAACAGACTAGCATCCCAAGTGCAATATGAAAGAGTGTTTTAGCACTTACAACCCAGACAAAAGCGACAAATTTTTTAATAACTTATATGACAGACAAATCACTAAAAACCAGGGTTAGAGGGGCCTGATAGATCCAAAAACTTCTTCTTTCCCTCAATGATGATGATCTTTTCTGGCATTGGACCACAAACACTGGACTGTGACATGATAAGGTCATTCTCCATCAAAGTTGGGCGTACTCTAAGTTTCACACCTTTCTGCTTGTTTGTCTTCTCCTTCTTCCTGGAGATTTCAGTTAACATGGAAGCTTGTATGTCCTTGATTGTTTGAAGTGCTCTTTTTCGAGGTTTGCCTGACATGCCTTGATTTCCCATGCCCAACTGTTTAAACATTGAAGGTCCAGTAGAGTTAGGAACATCATCATAAGTGTACATTTCAGTATTATACCCTAGAGTTTCATCAATTTCATCATATGTGATGTGACTTTGAGTTTGCGGTGGTAACAATTCAGGACCCATCTGTAACAGAAATAAGGCCAATTGGTATATGTGAGGATAACATGTTAATATTATGTAATATTTAGCTATAAGATACCTCAGTAATGTCTTCAACCAAGTCAATGTGGTCAGGCTCATTCTCTTTCTCAATTCCAGAAGGACCAGCTTCTTTCCCTGCAGAGTTCCTTGCATTGTCAAATAGTTTCTGTTTTTTCCTTTGTGCACTTGCAGGTAGTTGAGGGCAAAACAAGGCATTGTGATCAGCTCCACTGGCTACCACATTTTGCATATAGGAACTAGCATGTGACTCACTATCATCAGTTTCATTTTCATGTTGGGCGAACTCAGCACCAATGCTCACATTATCATCAAATAAGATGTCATCTAATGATGTGTCAGCATCTACAGGACCAACAAAGTCTTCATCATCAGATGAGTTAGGGACAACATCAAAGTTCATACAGACCACAGCTTCATCGTCTACATCTTCATCAGACTCATACTACTAGAAAAACGTCATATAGCAATGGAAATTATTCGTTGCTATTTAGCAACGAAAAATAAATTCTTGGCAAAATGCTTTAGCAACGGAATTTTCGTTGCTAAATTCGTTGCTATATATGAAAAAAAATAGCAACGGATTGTCGGATTTTTCGTTGCTAAAATTAAATAATATAAAAAATAAATAAATTGGTATATACAGCGACATAAATTCCGTTGCTATTAAAATAGAAACCTAATAAAAGATAATATAATATTTATAAATATTTGCAACGAAAATTCCGTTGCTAAATAAAAGAAATAAAAAGAAATAAATATTAAAAATATTAGCAACGTGATGGGTTCAGAAATGGGTTGATCCGAATCCGATCACTTTACGATTTGTATTTTGTGGAGGAAACCACCGGAGCTTCGCCGGAAATGAGAAAGGGGTTCTACCTGTTGGGACAAGCACAAGAAAAGTCAGAAGGCCAAGCTGGGGGAACTGGGGGTGATACCCAGTTTGGCTCTCCGACGCTCAAGTCAGTTCAAGGTATGAAGAGAAATGTAAGTTCAGTCACAGTTGCAGTGATGAAGAAAGCTTACCTGTGTAGAAGATGACTTTAGCTATTTATAGTTGAGGGTCAAGGGCCCTTTGGTCATTTGCCTCAAGTGGTCCTGGCCGAATGTTGCCCTAACACGTGGCGCTGTGAGAGAGAAACCTAGGAGGAATCTTCTGCAAAAGCGGCCAAAAGTTAGTGCTGGCAACAGTGGCAGGTGCGCGGGCATGTACGTTGTGTCAGAGAGCCATTTGGGCGGTTGGTAACGAGGGCTTGAGAGCGCGCTCGTGACAACCTGGAGTACTGGAAGCCAAGATATCCGCTGAGGGGAATGAAGGCTTCAGTTCAAGGGACGAGCCAAAGGAGAGGCCACTCTGAGGGAGTGTGACGCTCGAAGAGGGCTCCCTTGGCACGTGGGCGTACCAATCTTTTAGTATGTAGGACGCTCGTGGGAGTGATAGCGCCGTTGGGCTTAACTCCTGAAGAAGGGTTGCGCTCGTTGGCTTAGCGCTCGTGCGCTGATGGGTGCAGCCTTGGGGAGACAGATGTCATCATCTCGGTGATGCCACGCGTCTTGATGTGGGATGACCGTATTTTGACCCCATCATTTTGCCCCCCAGTTCTGTAGTCCTTAGTGATAAGGACTGTAGAATTTTAACACGTTCAATCTTTTGCATGCAACGCTCGTATAGGACTTGGCGTGTTGAGCAATTTTCCATCTGATTGCGCTATAAATGCGGTCTTTTCAACTGACCGCTCGTAACACTTCCGCATTAAATGTTGTACTATTCTGAAGCACTCGAAACGTCAGTGCATTAAATGCGGGTGCGCGTGGGGCGCGTGAGCATTGGGAAGCATGTGCCAGTTCCATAAAGTGGGCGGTTTCCTAGGCGGGAAATGATTACCATTTTGAATTTATTGTCGAAAACGGTACCAACTCCCATCCCTATAAATACGGGATTCTGAAATCTTGCTACTCTTTACGCATTCAAAACTTCCAAGTATCCTTTGCAAGAAGAATTCTCTCGCACTCCAGTTCTTAGAGCATCTTCAACCTCTTCTCCAGTTTTCTCAAAAACCTTCAAGGTAAACTTCCAGTGTAACTTTCTAACTTTGCTAACCGTAGATTCGGACTTTAGGATTTCATAACCCCTTAGATTTTCGCCTTTCTGAACCTTAATCTCTTTCCAAGAAAACTTCCAAATCCCAGTTTCTGCCATGGCCGACCAACATATTGAAGAATTTGCCCGTGAAATCCAAGAAATGGCCACTGAAAGTTCTTCTTCCCCCGATTCCCCCAGAGATGAAGAGTTGGGGGCGGCGGTGATGGCTATGGAGGATAGAAATCCCGGCGGAATGGATCCTCTCTTTGAGGAGATGAATCTGGTGATGGAGGCAGAACGGCAAGGGTCTGTTCTCCCCATAACTCAGAGTGCCACACATCCCCACCGCCATACCGTGACCGTGGCTGTCGCAAACCCGCTTCCAGTGGCGGAAGCCGTAACCGGGCCTTCAGAAAGGGCCCGTGATAAGGGAAAAAGCAAGAAAACCCAAAAATCTAAAGGACACAACGAGGGTGAAGGGTCAGGTTACCAAGCTACCGAGCGCACGCCTGATGAAACCCCCAGCACCGTTACCGTGGGGGACGTGAAGACGATGATGGCACCCATTTACTGGGACGAGCGATATTCGTGGAGAATTCCAGAAAGCCACGAGCGTGCTAATAATCCACCTCCTGGAGAAATGGCGGTGTACGTGGCCTCGGTCAGCTCAGGGGGTTTGAGGTTCCCCATCTCAATTTCGTTGGCCCACTTGCTGAACGATCTGGGCCTCTGTCCATCACAGATCGTGCCCAACGGCTTGGCTTTGCTGACCTGTTTTGTGATTTTGATGAGAAGCGTGGGTTACGAGCCTTACTCGCGGAATTTCAACGCCCTTTTCCAAGTGGTCAGTTCCTCTCGTTCTTCTCCCGAGGCGGGTTTCTACTAAGTTCAAGCGAAGGCCCATATGAAGCTGATCAACTCGCCCTCGAGCACCTATGGCCCCAATTGGAAGGAAAAGTTTATCTTTGTTAAGGCCCCAATAGAAGAGGGCTTTGGGGTGCCCACAGAATGGGGCTCGTTTGTAAAGAGCCGGCTGCAACCCGCACTCCCTAAAGATTGGGCCAAGAGCCTGGCAGCCACCCTGAGGGACGAGGGCCATCTGATTCAAGCGAAAGATTGGATAGATGACGAGGAGCTCATGTTCCTGTGCGGCCTCTCTGACAATCCTTATTTCCTTGACAACCCTCCGGCTCGTGACATAGAGAGAGATGGTTAGATTCTTAGGGCACTAACTTTAGATAGGAATGAATACTAACTGCCTTTTCTGTACTTGTAACTTGTAATCTGAGTAGATGGCTTGAGTATTTCTAACTCTTGAAATTTTCATACTTGCAGGAGTTGCTATACTTGAAATGGCTGGAGGAATTAGACAAGCAGCTCGTTTTGCCCACGCCAACAGGAACCAAACCCCACAGGGGGATCAACAACGTGAACAACAGCGCCCTCGCAACCGCAACAATCGAGGGGACACTCGTAGCGGCGCCAGCTCGAGCGCCAATCCTGAGGTCCAACCCCCTCGTGGCCGAGGGGAGCGTAGGTTGGTCACCCGAGAGACCAGGGGGCGGTCGGAGAGAGCGGGAGATGTTCAACCCCCCACTCCTGCAGAACAAACGAGGCCAGTAACCACACTGGCGATAACTGAGGCTCCTCCGAGCGCTAGCAGGCCTTCCCGCAAGAGGAAGAGGATGCCCGATTCTGCCGCAATCAAGGGCAAGGGCAAGCAAGTCGTCGAGGGCCCCAGGGGCGAGGGGGAAACTTCCTCTTCTGAGGAAGAACATTTGTGGAAGTTCCCCCGTCGAGGGGACAGAGATTTTACAGGCGCCACCGACGGGGGGCCAGTTTTGCTGAGGCCTGGCACGGTCGCTCAGGCTGTCACCGAGAATCTGTTCAGCAAAGCTCAATTCTCGGCTGACCACCGGCATCTCTACAGCGAGTCTGTGGAGAAAGTGACCCTCGATGCGGCCCACGCTCTAATTTCTGTAAGTATTCCCTCCTTGCATTCTTTACTTATTTCTGTAAATTATTCATTTTTTGGCTAATACTTTCTTTTCTTCTAACTTATGCAGCAAGTTCTTCCCCGGCTCAAAAACGTGCAAATGCGAACCTCCATCTACGCTGACCGGAAAGCCAAATATAAGAAGATGGCTCGTTCCAACGATCCGGCTCAGATTCAAGCGGAGCTGGATGCTGAGATTGCCAAGTATGAATCCCTCAAGGATTTATACAACAAAACTGAGGAGGAGCTGGGAAAGCTGAAGGAAGATTTTGTGGCGGTGGACGGCGCTCGAATTGGCTTGGGCAACCAGCTGGCCCAGGCTAACGAGCGGTGCCAGAAGGCCGAGGCGGAGAGGGAAAGCTGGAAGGCAAGGGCTTTGGAGGCCGAGCGGAAGTTCAATGATACCGTCAACGAGTGGCCTCGAAGCCTAGAGCGTGCGAACAAGGAGGCGCTGATCAAGTTCTGCCACTCCAAAGCCTTCAATTTCGCGGCCTCGTTACACTGCTTGGATGAGGCCCAAAACGCCTTCAACTTGGCAGTGGATCAGGGCATCCATAAAGGGCTGACGGATCCGGCAATGAAGGGAGCTGAGGGCACGGGGCTCATGTTTAACGAGCGCTGTGAAGAGGTGGCTGAGGACCTCAACGACCCCGCGGACGCGATTGCGGAGATGGAGTACGAATTCTTGGTGAAACTGATCCAAGATGAGTACACCGACGCTCATAGGGAAGGGGGTGCGGGTCAAGATGATGATCCTGAAGACGAGCCTCAAGCGCCCATCATGGAGGAAGCCCCAGTCCTAGCCGCTGAAAATGCCAACGCTCCTGATGCCGGTGCAGATGAGCCCAACGATCCCCAAGCTCAACAGCAAGAGCCTGAGGGCCCAGTCCATGGCCCCGTGGCTCAGAATATCCTAGTGATCGTTGATGAAGACATCGCCCCAGCCGCTTGAAGCTTTTCCCTTTATCAATTCTTTCATGTATTTTTCAGCTTTTCTGCCTTTTGTAATAGTATTTCCTGGGCCTTTGAGCCCTTTGCTTTGTAATAATCCTTGTTGCAATGAATAAACATTCCGTCTTTCATCACTTTGTTCTTCTGTTTATTTATGAATCGTATAATAAGACTGTGTAGCATACTCCGTGAATGTTTTATTTCTCTGATGCAATGAAAATTTGTCTAAGTCTTGAGCGATCGTGGGGGTCTTATTGTGAGATTGCCCCCCACTCAAGACTTGTATAAATTTTGTTTTTGCTCTTGAAAATTTGTCTAAGTCTTGAGCGATCGTGAGGGTCTTATAGTGAGATTGCCTCCCCACTCAAGACTAGTATAAATTTTTCCTTTGTAAATTTGTCTAAGTCTTGAGCGATCGTGAGGGTCTTACAGTGAGATTGCCCCCCCACTCAAGACTTGTATAAATTTTTCCTTTGTAAATTTGTCTAAGTCTTGAGCGATCGTGAGGGTCTTACAGTGAGATTGCCCCCCCACTCAAGACTTGTATAAAATTTTCCTTTGTAAATTTGTCTAAGTCTTGAGTGTGTGCGAGGGTCTTACTGAGTGGTTGCCCTCGTTCAAGACTTGTGACATTCCTTCTGCCCTTGGGGGATTTTGCTAAGTCTTGAGTATGTGTGAGGGTCTTACTGAGTGGTTGCCCTCGTTCAAGACTTGTGGAATTCCTTCTTGATTCTGAGGCCATCGTTCGAGCACTCTGGCTTTTGTCGTATTTCTGGCTCTGCAGGAAATCCCGTTTTCGAGCGCGAGGCGTTTTAAGAAACGGCCAAGGCCTACTAGGATTTGCTCTTGTAGGAGATCCCGTTTTCGAGCGCAAAGCGTTTTAAGAAACAGCCAAGGCCTACTAGGATTCGCTCTTGTAGGAGATCCCGTTTTCGAGCGCAAGGCGTTTTAAGAAACAGCCAAGGCCTACTAGGATTCGCTCTTGTAGGAGATCCCGTTTTCGAGCGCAAGGCGTTTTAAGAAACAGCCAAGGCCTACTAGGATTTTCTTCGTAATCTTCTTCCAACTTGCCTAATTGGTTTTGAGCGTAACCAGTCTATCCTTATGAGGGCGTCCCCCCATGCGGAGTAGAGTGCTGGCCAGCGTAACCCATACGATATAACAGCATACATATTGGAATGGGTTGCCAACCACGCTCGTAGAGACGAGGGACGTGGGACTTATCTATTCAACCAAAGAAACAGAAATATTAGTAAAATTAAAAAGATTGTATTACTGCTTACTTGTGATTGGAAGAACATAAAACCCGTCAACGAGGGTTGTTACATCAGGGTTTGCAAAGAGCTTTTAAACATAAAACCGCCGGAGGTTACATGCGTTCCAAGGGCGAGGCAAGCGCTCACCTTGAAGTGTCTCCAGGGTGTAAGTGTTGTTAGCTCTGAGTTGTACGACCTTGAATGGGCCTTCCCAATTGGGGTCCAATTTCCCCACGTGCTTGGATACTTCCACTTTCTTTAAGACCAAGTCTCTCAGCTGGAAAGTTCTTTCCTTCACACGCTTGTTGTACTATTGGGCCACAGAGGCTTTATAGTGGTGGATCTTAGCCCACGCTTTGTCTCTCCTTTCATCCAGCAAATCCAACTCCAAGCTCCTGTTGCCATCGTTGAGCTGAGGCTCGAAATAGCCGACACGAGCGGATTCATTTACTATCTCCGCTGGTATCATTGCTTCTGATCCATAAACGAGCGCGTAAGGTGTTTCTCCAGTGGCCGCTCGTGGGGTGGTGCGATAAGCCCAAAGCGCTCCTTGCAGCTCCTCAGCCCATTCACTTTTCTTGCTCTCAAGCATGGTTTTCAGATGTTGCAAGATGATCCTGTTGGTAACTTCTGCTTGCCCATTGGCTTGAGGATGTCCTACAGAGGTAAACCGCTGCTCGATCCCCAACTCAGAACACCATTCTCGTGTGTCAGCTGCTATGAACTGGGATCCGTTGTCAGAAATGAGCACCCTCGGTATGTCGTACCTGCAAATGATGTTCTTCCAAATGAAGTCCCTTACAACCCTGAACGTGATTTTTGCAACAGCTTCGGCCTCGGCCCACTTTGTGAAGTAGTCGACGGCTAAAATGACAAACTTCTTTTGTCCCGTAGCCATGGGCAAGGGGCCCACGATGTCTATTCCCCACTGGTCAAAAGGCCAAGAGACGTCTATTGGGATCATCTGTGCGGCTGGCAATTGAGGGAGATTTGAATGAAATTGGCATTTGGGGCACTTCCTCGAAAATTCAATGGCATCTTGGAGAACTGTAGGCCAATAAAACCCACTTCTCAGAATCTTTTTTGCCAAGATACGCCTTCCGGAATGATTCCCACAGCTTCCATTGTGGATGAGTTCGAGCGTCTCCTTCGCTTGTGAGGGCCTTAGGCATCTCATTGGGGGTCCTTGAAATGACTTTTTGAATAGCCTCCCCTCGGGATCCAAAGCGAAACGAGGGGCCTTATTTCGGACTTTCCTGGCTTCCACCTTGTCAGCGGGAGTGATTCCATCCCTAAGGAAAATGACGATGTCGTCAAGCCAACAGGGCTCGTTTGGATCAATCAAGGCGATCATCTTGGTGGCGACCCTTTCCTTGATCAAAGGTTCCTCAGTTCTAAGGAACGTAACAGAACGTTCGGAAGTGCCCTCTAAAGCTGAAGCAAACTTTGACAGAGCGTCCGCACGCTCGTTTTCTCCTCGCGGCACTTGAAGTAGATGAAATTCCTTGAACTTCCCAATGATTTCTCTGGCTTTATTTAAGTACTGTATCATGGTGGTTTCTCGAGCCTCATAAGTTCCTTCAATCTGGCTCGCTATTAATTGTGAATCCACATAAGCAGTGATTCTGGAGGCTCCATTCTGAAAAGCAATATTCAACCCTTGCACGAGGGCTTCATATTCTGCTTCGTTATTAGTGACTTGGAAATCCAGCTTGATTGCAAAATCCAGCTCAATCCCATCGGGGTTTCTGAGGGCCACTCCTACTCCTCCCCCTTGAGAGGTTGAGGAACCATCTGTGTGCAGTACCCATAACCCCTCATTCTCTGCAACGGTGGGATCGAAACCAAAGCGCTCAACCAACAGATCCGCCACAACCTGAGCCTGTATCGCGGTCCTGGGCTCGAATCATAAGTCAAACTGGCTCAATTCGATGGCCCACTTGATTAACCTACCAGATACATCCGGCTTGGACAACACTTGCTTCAGGGGTTGGTCGGTGAGAACCGTTATGGAGTGCGCTTGAAAGTAAGGCCTTAGCCTTCTTGAGGCGTTAATAAGAGCGAACGCAAATTTCTCAATCTCCAAATACTTCTTTTCGGCTCCTTGCAAAGTTTTGCTCAGATAATAAACGGGTAAGTGTTTTCGCTCCCGCACAGCGATCAGAACTGCGCTTGTGGCTTCTGGAGAAACGGAAAGATACATGAATAATCTCTCACCTTCAACGGGCTTAGTCAGCAGTGGCGCGCTCGATAAGTAAGCCTTCATATCCTGCAGCGCCCTTTCGCATTCCTCTGTCCAAGCAAAGTTACGTGCGTTCCTCAAAATTTTGAAGAAGGGAAGGTTCCTGTCCGCCGAGCGCGAAATAAACCTGTTCAACGAGATGATTTTGCCTACCAGGACTTGCACTTCCCGCAAATTTCGAGGGGAGGGAATTTCCAAAATGGCCTTGATCTTCTCCGGATTGGCTTCAATTCCCCTCTGACTGACCATGTACCCTAAGAACTTTCCTCCTTGTACTCCAAAGGTGCACTTCGAGGGGTTCAACTTCATCCCATACTGACGCAGGATTGAAAAGGTGCGCTTGAGATCTTCCAAGTGGGAGTCCTGGCGCTCGCTTTTGACTATCATATCATCCACGTAAACCTCCATGGACCTCCCAATTTCCTTTTCAAACATCTTGTTGACGAGCCGTTGATACGTAGCTCCGGCGTTCTTAAGTCCGAAAGGCATAACTAAGAAGCAATACACCCCCAGATGGACAACGAACGAGGTTTTGGGGCGGTCTTCCGGGGCCATAAAGATCTGATAGTATCCCTGGAAAGCGTCCATCATGCTCATGAGCTCGCAGCCAGCGGTCGAATCCACCAATTGATCAATCCGGGGTAGCGGGTAAGGATCTTTAGGGCAAGCTTTGTTGAGGTCTGTGAAATCGTTGCACATGTGCCATTTATTCGCGCTCTTGGGTACCAAAACGACATTACACAACCACTCCGGATACAGGATGGGCTCGATATATTGAGCCTCCAAGAGTTTATTAACTTCCTCTTCAATGACTTTTTTCCGAAAGCCATGTACATCCCGCTTTTTCTGCTTGATGGGCTTGAAATAGGGATCCACATTAAGCCTATGGACAATGACGCTCGGGTCAATTCCTGTGAGATCAGAGGCTTTCCACGCAAATACATCCTTGTTTTCCCTTAGAAAATCAATCATCATGATCTGAGAAGGCCCCGAGAGGTTTGAACCTATCTGTGTAGTTTTATCCTTGTTTCCGGGCTCCAGCTCAATGGTAAGGAACTTTTCCGAGGGTTCGATCCTTACCTCAGGGCGAGGAAGTTCGAGCGTCCTCTTCTTTCCTGTCAAACGATCACCGGGTGCTGGTTCACCTTCTCCCGGCTCGTCTCCTTCTGAGGACGATCCACCAACGGTCCCTGGGGGAACATTCTCGAGGGGATTCTCCCCGTTGTCTCCCCTCTTCTTTTTGTTTTTCTTCTTGTTCAATTTCGCCCTTTTCCGTGCTGGGCTGTCCTCATCTAGATTGGGGAAATCCACTGACTTCTTGGTGGAGCCAATTTGGAAGGTTTTCTCCGCTTTTGGCTTTCTGAGGGACAGCATGTAACATTCCCAAGCCTCTCGCACATTGCACAACACTTCTCCCACGCCCTCGGAAGTAGGGAATTTAATCTTCTGGTGGTAGGTGGAGATGATGGCTTTGAAGTCCACGAGGGCAGGGCGCCCAATTATGATGTTATATGGAATGTCAATCTCCACCACCGCGTACGTTACCAAGAGTGTCTTGCGCTGAGGGGCCCGGCCGAATGAAGTGGCTAGGCGTATTTGCCCTCGGGGGACAACTTCCGAGCCTCCAAAGCCAATGAGGGCCGTTTTGAGAGGCTCGAGCGGAAGATCAACCTTCATCTTTAAGAATGTAGAATAAGGCAAAACATTAACGGAGCTTCCACTATCTACCAATACCCTTTTTACAACATGATTATGAACATCTAAACTAACCACCATGGGGCAATCTGAGGTTATACCCTCCCCATGGGGCGTTACAATATGTTCTAAATCCCTATCATCAAAGCCTATTACATCATTTTCTCTTGATCTTTGAGCGCTTGATCTTTGGATGGCGTAGATGGGTTTAGGCACTGCTGGGCGTTGGTTGTAGCTCCGGACGTACCTCCGTCGGGAGGCGTTTGAATCCCCCCCTGATGAGCCTCCTGCAATCATATTTATGACTGCGAAGGGCTCGTCTTCTTGCTCAGGGGCTTTTCCTTTATTGCCTCGGCGGCTACTGCTTTCAGGGGGTCCCCTACCCCTTGGACTTTTCGAACGGGACGGACTCCTTCTTCTTCTTCCGGCGCGCTCGTTGCATTGCTCATCATACCGCTCGAGCACCCGGACAAATTCCTTCAAGTGGCCCCCTGCGACGAGCCTCTGGATTTCAGCTTCTAACTGGCGGCACTCATCCGTGTCGTGCCCTCTCTGCTTGTGGAAGGCGCAGTATTTGTTCGAGCGCCTGAGTGAGTCTGTTTCTCTCATTTTGATGGGTCTTTTGAAGAGCTTCTTATCAGAGAGGTTATAGACTTCTGAATTTGGCCTGGTGAGCGGAATTCGCTCGAATCGACGAGGGGGTGGTGGTGACCTCCTGCGCTCTTGAGGGCGCTCCTTCTTGACAGCCACATCCCGTCCCCGCTCGTGATGAGGTCGCTCGTTCCTGGCCGGGCTGTGATGCCGGGGACCATTCATCCCATACATGTCTTCGAGCGCGAAGAACGGCTCGGCTATTTCTCTTAGGCCCATGAGGGTTCCAGGCCTCCTCTCCACAAAAGCATCAGCAAATCTTTTGCTCACATATTGCTTGTGATCCACAGCCTGAAAAAGCACTGGGATCAAGAAATCCATTGAAGGCCTCTCCACCTGTAGGATCTCCTTGTTGAAGCGGGCGAAGAACGAGCGCAGAGATTCGCTCTTGCCTTGCACCACGTTGTACAGGGCAGTGGGTGCGGTGACTGGCGCTTTCAAAGAATTGAAGTGGTTGAGGAAAGCATTAGCCAGTTCTTCATATGAGTGGATCGAGCGCGGCGGCAGTCGCTTATACCACTCTTGAGCCATTCCTACCAAGGAAGTGACAAACACTTTTGCCCAGTAATTGCTGGAATGCTCGTAGAGGTGCATAAGATGCACAAAGTGATCCAAGTGTTCAGCTGGATCAGTTGTCCCGTCGTAACGGTTGATGGAAGTGGGGACTTTGGCCATGCCTGCTTGGGCCATCAGAACTTCTTCTACGAGGGGTGAACCCCTCGCCAGTGGGTGGTATTCATACGTGCCGAAGTTTTCCTCCGGCTCCTTACGGCGGGGGACCTTTGGTAGAGGGTCCTTGGTGCGGGTGCTTCTAGCGTCAACCCGTTCATCCCGACTAGGGGAGATCTGAGTTGAGCGCCCTCGTGAGAGCTGTCCCACAATATCCTTGAGACCCTGTAGCTGGTCTTGCACAGCCGCGAGGATGTCAGGATTTACGTCTACTTGCTTGTCTCCGTGCCTGTGGGCTCGTGAGCCCCTCCTGGAGACATGAGAGTCCCCTTCATTTTCGTTCACTCGCTCCGTGGGCTCTTTATTCCTGCCCATGGAGGGACGCTCGTTGCCCTCCTGCTGTGGCACTTCTCTGGCTGGTGGTGGTGGTGGTTGTGCCCTCAGGACAGCCTGGGCTTCTCTGAGGGGAAAGTTTTGTTGTCCGCCCAAAGGGGCTGCAACTTGAGTGGCCTGCCCAGAGGGAAAGTACATGGAATGGAACCTTTCCCATGCCCCCTGAGCCGCCTGAACCTCACACTGGGCGTAGAGAGCCCTCAATTGTTGGGTGGTCAGTGGAGGCAACTCCACTCCTTCAATCTCCCTCGGGACCACCACTGGGAGCTGGAGCTGTCCAGCATGATACGGCTGGACCGGCGGCATCATGACGGCCGGAGTAAGGGTATATCCTGGCGGAGGCATCATATAACTCTGTACTCCGAGATTCATTTGGGGATGGACCCAGGAGTTCTGTGCTAGCGGCGGAGGAGCAGAGAGAGAGACTCCTCCAGCGGTGGTGTGAATCGGCAGTGCCGGCGGTGCAGGCGGTGGTACGGAAGACTCTGCTTGTGGAGTCACTCCCGCGGCAGGAGGTGCTCCACCAGCGGCGACGGAGGGTGGTGGTGCTCCACCAGTAGCGGTGGAGGGAATAATGATATTTGTATCCTGGGAGGCGTTATCTCCTCCTCCCACAACTTCAGATCTCGTAGCAACCATGACTGCTAAGGTAAGGGTGTGCTTGCTTTTCTACCAACAAAAAGAAAGGAAGAAGATGGAGGACTGGTTTCCCACAGACGGCGCCAAAAATGATGGGTTCAGAAATGGGTTGATCCGAATCCGATCACTTTACGATTTGTATTTTGTGGAGGAAACCACCGGAGCTTCGCCGGAAATGAGAAAGGGGTTCTACCTGTTGGGACAAGCACAAGAAAAGTCAGAAGGCCAAGCTGGGGGAACTGGGGGTGATACCCAGTTTGGCTCTCCGACGCTCAAGTCAGTTCAATGTATGAAGAGAAATGTAAGTTCAGTCACAGTTGCAGTGATGAAGAAAGCTTACCTGTGTAGAAGATGACTTTAGCTATTTATAGTTGAGGGTCAAGGGCCCTTTGGTCATTTGCCTCAAGTGGTCCTGGCCGAATGTTGCCCTAACACGTGGCGCTGTGAGAGAGAAACCTAGGAGGAATCTTCTGCAAAAGCGGCCAAAAGTTAGTGCTGGCAACAGTGGCAGGTGCGCGGGCATGTACGTTGTGTCAGAGAGCCATTTGGGCGGTTGGTAACGAGGGCTTGAGAGCGCGCTCGTGACAACCTGGTGTACTGGAAGCCAAGATATCCGCTGAGGGGAATGAAGGCTTCAGTTCAAGGGACGAGCCAAAGGAGAGGCCACTCTGAGGGAGTGTGACGCTCGAAGAGGGCTCCCTTGGCACGTGGGCGTACCAATCTTTTAGTATGTAGGACGCTCGTGGGAGTGATAGCGCCGTTGGGCTTAACTCCTGAAGAAGGGTTGCGCTCGTTGGCTTAGCGCTCGTGCGCTGATGGGTGCAGCCTTGGGGAGACAGATGTCATCATCTCGGTGATGCCACGTGTCTTGATGTGGGACGATCACGTGTCTTGATGTGGGACGACCGTATTTTGACCCCATCACAACGGAAAATCCGTTGCTATTTAGCAACGGATTTTTCGTTGCTATATGGAAGAAAAAAAAGAAATAAAAATAAATAAATATAAAATATATTAGCAACTGAAAATCCGTTGCTATTTAGCAATGGATTTTTCGTTGCTATAAGGAAGACAAAAAAAGAAATAAAAATAAATAACTATAAAAAATATTAGCAACGGAAAATCCATTGCTATAAACATATTAAAATAATTAATAAAATATTTATAATTTAGCAACGGATTTTTCGTTGCTATATGAAATAAAAAAGTAATAAAAATAAATGAATAATAAAAACTATTAGCAACGAAAAATCCGTTGCTATAAACAATTGATTAAAATAATGATAAAATATTTATAATTTAGCAACGGAAAATCCGTTGCTATAAATATTTAATTAAAAAATAATAGAATACTTATAATGTAGCAACGAAAAATTCGTTGCTATAAATAGTTGATTAAAAATTTAATAGAATATTTATAATTTAGCAACAAAAAATCCGTTGCTATTTAGATTGTAATTTCTTTATTTTGACCAAAAAATATATTAAAATATTTTGTTTAATTATATGCTTTAATATACATATACATATAATTATTTAAACTTTCACCCTTATTCTTTCACGCTCTCTCTCTCTCACACACACACACATCCATATATATATATATATATATATATATATATATATGAATATTAGATCATTATATTGATAGTCACCATTGACTTATATAATACATGATCATATGTTTGGGAATTATGTAGAATTAATATTTGTATAGTATAACCTTTCAATTATAAAAGCCTTTAATATTTTTATTTGATAGAAACTTTATATTGGTGATATATTATAAGGTATAATATAAATTATAAATCATTAAAAGATGTGCATCATAATTAAAACACAAAAGTGTATAAAAGCTAACAATGCTTAATACAATATCTCTATATATACGATTATATATATTTAATACAAATAATCATATATTTAACGGATAGTTAGATATATAGTTCCACAATTACATAATGTTATTCAAAGAAAAGTTTTTTATTTAATAACTAACAGTTGCGTAGCACAATAATTCCTTAAAATTCATATATAATGCTCAAAATTCAAATGTAAATACTTCATATTAAGAGAAAAGTTTTTTATTTAACATCTAACAATTGTCATAAAAAGTTATACTTAAATTGATAAACATTAGATTTTTATGTCATAACTAAAACTTAGAATATGTAGTTAATTAATAATTATGTAGTAAAATTTTTAATGGAATATGTATTAATATAAATAATTATATATTTAAAAATATTATTATTTAAACTATGATAACAAGTATTTAATTATTTAAATTAGTGTATGAATATTTGATTGTTGTTAAATATAACAAATGACATAATATTGTCAATAACATTATAAATCATTAAAAGATGTGCATCATAAGTATGTACATCATAATTAAAACACAAAAGTGTATATAAGCTAACAATGCTTAATACAATATCTCTATATATACGATTATATTTAATACAAATAATTATATATTTAACGGATAGTAGTTAGATATAGTTCTACAATTACATAATGTTATTCAAACAAAAGTTTTTTATTTAATAACTAACGGTTACGTAACACAATAATTCCTTAAAATTCATATATAATATGCTCGAAATTCAAATGTAAATACTTCATATTAAGAGAAAAGTTTTTCACTTAACATCTAACGGCTGCATAACACAATAATTCTTCAATATTTCGATATAATTCTACACCTTCAATAATTCTTTTTTTTTTTTTTTGTATGTTATAAAAAGTTATACTTAAGTTGAGATATAAATTAGATTTTTATGTCATAACTACAACTTGGAATATGTAGTTAATTAATAAGTATTTTAATTTTTAATGGAATATATATTAATATAAATAATTACATATTAAAAAATATGTTTATTTAAACTATGATAACAAGTATTTAATTATTTAAATTAGTGTATGAATATTTGATAGTTGTTAAATATAACAAATGACATAATATTAACAATAGCACAGTTGGCCGAGTTGGCTAGGTGCTCAATCTTCTTCACTTGGGGTCAGGTGTTTGATTCCTACTCAGCGCAAAAATTTGGAATATTGTGTGGGCTGCCCATGGCTCGTGAGGGCTTGATTGTGGCTCGCATGGGGTTGGGTCAGGTGGTTCGTGGCTTGCCTAGGGCTGGTTCATATCATTTTTAATTTTTTTTCAATTTTATTATTTTTCTCGTTTTTTGCGACGGATTTGTTGTTGTAAAATCCGTTGCAAAAATGTAAAAAAAAAAAAAAATAATTATCATTATTTTGAAACAAAAATAATTTTGCTAAAGTCGTGGCTAAAGAATTCGTTGCTAAATCCGTCGCTAATAATTCGTTGCTAAATCCATTGCTAGATATTTGTTGCTAATATCCATTGCTAATAATTCGTTACTAAATCCGTTGCTATAGATTAGCCACGAGGGTTATAGCAATGAAAAATTTTCATTGCTAAATCCATTGCTATGCCGAATCCGTCGCTAATTTGGCCAAAATCCGTTGCTATAGAGCATTTTTCTAGTAGTGTCAACCACATAAGCAGGTTCAACATCTTTACTAGTAGTGTTCTCAAACAAGGACTCATCATCACTGGAAATTTCACTTTGAGCACTACTGTAATCTACATCAGAGTCATCAGTGTTATCATCACATGCATCTACATTACAAGAAGGCCCAGAATATCTTCTATTATATTCTGATATCCATTCTTCAGTGTCTTCAGCCCTAGCACATAATTCAATAGATGATTCTCTTTCTTTCCTTTTATTAGACATGTCATTATCAACTGCTTCATTGTTCTCAGGTACAACATCATCAATGTTTTCATGTGTATCATCTTCAGGTAACTCATCATCATTGTTTAAAGGCAGAACATCTAGGATTATAAAATACTCAAACTTCTTTTTTAAATACATCTGGCCATATTGCCTCAGCTCATCATCATTCAAAAGAAGTTTGAACCCACCTGGAACTCCAGTATAAAACCTCGTAAACTCACCGGGTTTGACTAGGTCCTGGACAAATTCTTCTAAATTGGCTAATTGCAGCGTCTCCAGATCCACGTAATCAAACTTCCTTGCTTTCCCGTCCACGTATTTGGGCCGCGTTTACATGGAAGAAAATGTTAATACATGTCATGATTTGGTGGGTTGGACAAATTGTCCAACACGTGTTTACAACCCATGTTGACATCGGCCCACTTATTTTTTTTCTTTGTTTACATTTCTAGTATGTTTGCCCTAATTATAGTAAATGACGTATATACCCTTCAATTATTTGCCTTCCTCTCTCTCTTCCGCTCTCTTTTCTCAGTGCCCTCCCCCATTCTGCCATTCACCCAACAAGAAGAAGAGAGCAGCAGCAACCACCAAGCATCCCTCCGGCGTCCACCATCACAGCGCCGTCATCGCCGCATTCTCTCTCTGTCTCTTTGCTCTCATCAGTCAGCCACCATCCACGTCTTCTTTCTCTCCTTCCCCTCGCCCCAGCTCTGACGAAAAAAAGGGGAAAGAGCAGCGCCGCGTCGCGGGGAGGAGATGGGCGGATTTTCCTTTCACGACTTGGACATCAGTGGTGGTGGGGTGTGGATCTGATTTTTCTTGGCGGTGGAGTGCGGATCTGATCGTGGTGGTACCGATCTTAGCGGCAGCAGCGGATCTTATTTGGTTATGGTGGGCGGCAGTGGTGAGGGTGGAGGTGAGGTGGGAGAGATGGCGGTGGTGGCGCACCAACGAAAGTGCCGCGAAAGAGGTGTTGCAAGAATAAAGTTTCTGTCAAAGAATTTAAAGAGGAAGCAGATGAATTGGAACCAAAAAAATAGCGGCCAAGAATTCACTTTCAGGGATGATTTCAATGGCATTACATCGTAAATTTGGCAAACTTTTGGACAGTACAGACATTTTGTAGCCCATGTTAGAGAGGCCAAACTATAAACACGCAATTTTGGCGTGTTCCAGGGTCATGCCTCTACCCGCCAATCACACGGGCCAGACGTTAAGATACGGGCTGCGGCACACAAGAAGTAAACAGGTGGCAAACCATGTCAAACCCAGATAACATGCTCTAACCCCCCATGTAAACGCGGCCTTAGAGACTTCAATCTGTCCCCATAATAAATAGCCACAGTGATGGTAGTTGAATCTGGATCTGCATCAATTTTAAGAGGCCCATGAATTAGAGTTTACTCAACTATTTACAGTACACCAACCACAATCACTTTCATTACTTAGGGACAAAGATGTAAACAACCATTTACAAGAAAAAACAATAGGGACCATTTCAGAATAAACAAACCTCCAAGTAGGGTTCATGACAGTAAAAGACAATGTTGTAAAGGGACCATTCCATTAAAAAGGGAGAACCTGACCTCGGATCCACAAAAACCCACACAAAAACTTTAACAAAAAGACATCTTTCTCAAAGGAGACATCTTCCAAAAAGGTAGACTTACGATACGGGGGCGGAGGTAGACTTTCCAAGCCTTTCGTGCGAAGCCTCACCATCTCCGCCTCTTACCAGGGACGACAATGATGAATTTTCCCGGCTAGCTTTTCGATTGTCCTTTGCTCTGGTTTGGTGTTCTGCATTGGCGAAATGAACAAGGGTTTTGGCTTTTGAGGGGAAGTTGGATGGTCTCTAGAAGTTCAACATTGGAAAACCAAAAATCTGATTTTAAAATTTCAAATAGTGTTATTACAATTAATCTGGTTGGTAGTACGCGTGTCATTTACGTGGCATTCAATTCTGAGGTGTAATTTCATTGAATTTCCATGTCATAAAATCCTGATAGTTTGCCCTTTTCCGGTGCCCAATAGTCAGCTCAATCCGGCAGCTTTTTCCGGAAAATGCCAATTTTTTGGAGTTAATGTCCACTTTTGTTGCCGAAAAAAAATTTGTCCCGAAAATGTTAAATTGGGTGAGTTGGTATCCTTTTTTTGTAATTTTCCCTTGAATCATTGTTTGTAAGATTATCTGTTCTTTTGGGTGCATGCTTATTTAGGATGTCATGTTTTAGAAATCTTGGTTTTATCAAGATGGTAAGCAAGTAGCAACATCTATAATTTTCTAGTTCAAGAATCATCATGGTTCGTGAGTTTTTCCAGCAACCACAGATTCTTAATGACATTGAATTTTGCAGAGAGGTGCAATTCCACTGTGTCCAACACCAAATTGATTGATTTGTTTTGACCCTTAATTGTGATCTTCCCATACCATCTCAGCTGCCGTTAGTGATGCAATTCTTCATAAGACAACTGATGAGATTTTGCTGTCGAGAATGGTCAGCGACAATGTTACTTTTACCACTAATTTGCAGGAGTTGCAAAGGTAAGTATGAATTGTCTACTTTGCCATTTTGTTATCCTATAAAAAACCTGCCTATCGGGATTGGAAATTTTCTTGTAATACAATTGAAATGTTAGCTAGCATCCTGGTACCTTTCTCTCAGTCATGTAATATTCAAATTTTGGTTTCTCGGATAAACTCTAGTTCGAATTGGTTTTTGAATATCCCAATAATGACCTCGACTTTATTTGGTTTTAATATGTTCTTTGAGATAATTTGTGTAAGTTCTCTGATCTGTAAATGATTTGTACTCTTGGCATGTGTTAACGTATTGTGATGGATCATCCTTCATAATGTACGGGCACAGGATCCTTTGATGAGATCATTCATGAATATGGTTCTTCGTGTACCTGAGAAAAGTCAAGATTGAATTATAGTTTACTAGAGTCGTTTCTTCAGTAGTAGTCTCTATGTCAAATGCTACTTCTAAATATTCTATCTATAAATTTCATAGAATGTTGGGTTTGGTACTATATCATATATATGTTGTTCAATATGCTACACTTGCTACCTTTCATTCTGAGTGCGTTTTACTCTTGAATTGATAATGTATAGTATATATTTGCTTAGTTTTAGTGTTATATATCGAGAAGCCTTTCAGTTTCTCATTGTTTTTTCAATCCTTTCGTAGATCATAAAATGCAACTGAGGCCAATATTAAGGCTTTCCTTTTCCCTACTTTTCTCACTACTCTTTCTTTTTGTACATTTTCTGATCTCCATGAAGAACTAACTATATTTATCTGAAAAGGTTCATCAAATACTTGGAGAATGATGAGGGAGAGTCGCATTTTCTTTCATTTAATCTCCCATTTATTTGTTATGCTCTGAAACCGTTCATAAGATGTACTAGAACTTACTCACTCATGCTTTGCAGGAATGTAATAAATAGGCAGGATTGTTTTGTGATACACCAATTTAACAACATTTTCCCTATATTAGACTGGCGGAGAATCACGCAGATTCTAATTGGCTTAGAAACACTCAACAATCAAGGCCATTCCAAACTAGGGCTAACCCATTTTCTCCAGGTCAATATCATAAATTATAAGTTTATTATTATGACATATAATTTCTATCATTGGATGTGAGTTGAGTCAAAATGCACCGTATTGTTGTATTTCTTTCAGATGCATGTACTGATTATACTTCACAAGGAACAGAGTTGGTGAAAAGATAATGTAAATCCTATTCAGTAAATTGTCAGAGCAATGAGAGATCTCTTAGAGCATTCTCTAAGTTTGCTACATAATGAGTTTTCTTTAATATTTGGGGATATGACTTCTGCAATGGAAAACTGAAAGAAATCCAAAACGATACCGATATGTTATGATTTTGGTTACAGGTTTGAGATTGCCAATAATCCATTTGCTGAAAGAAAAAACAGACACTTGTTAGATGTTGCACGCACAATTATGTTTCATGCACATGTTCCTAAGACTTTTTGGAGAGATACTGTTCTTATTGCCTGCTATTTAATTAACTGCATGCCTTCCACTGTGTTAGGGAATATTTCTCCTCACTCTGTTTTATTTCCAAGTTAACCAACTTTCAAACTCCCACCACGTATTTTTGGGTGTGTCTGTTTTGTCCATCAAATGAGTCCTACAATGGACAAGTTGAGTCCTAGATCTATTAAATGTGTTTTTGTGGGATATTCTCGGTCTCGAAAAGGTTATCGATGTTATAATCCCGTGTCTAAGAAGTTCTTTCAAAGTGCAAATGTCACATTTTTTGAGTCAACACCGTATTTCTCCACCTCCTATTTGTACTATGACATTGAGAACTTGATAACCCTCCCTAACCCCGTCCCTCTCCACCCAACCCCCAACCCTACTGTTGCGAGGCTATCACATCCTGACTTGTAGGTGTATGTTCGACGTCGCCAACCGGTAAGTCCTCTAGTCTCATGTCCTGACACGTCCTCTCCACCGTCTTTAGCTCATGCACCACAACAAGTATCAGATTTAGAAGTAACAATCGCCATTCGTAAAGGTAAACGTGCTTGCACCTCCTACCCCATCTCCAATTTTGTGTCTTACGATCATCTATCTCCCAGATTTTCTTCCCTTATTTCTACCATTGATTCTATACATGTTCCCGCCAAATTACATGAGGTTGTTTCTGATCATGGTTGGAAAGAGGCAATGGATACGGAAATGTCTACCCTTAGGCACAATGGTACTTGGGAGCTCGTTCCTTTCCCCTCTGGTAAGTCTGTTGTTGGTTGTAAGTGGGTGTATACGGTAAAGGTTAATCCAAATGGGTCTATTAATCGTCTTAAAGCCCTTCTTGTGGCTAAAGGATATACTCAGGTTTATGGCTTAGATTATTCTGACACTTTCTCTCCAGTTGCCAAAATGTCTTCTGTTCGTTTGTTAATTTCTTTGGTAGCTACTCTATCTTGGCCATTACACCAGTTGGATGTTACTAATGGATTTCTCAACGGTGATCTTACTGAAGAGGTTTATATGGAGCAACCTCCAGGGTATGTTGCTCAGGGCGAGTCTGAATTGGTGTGTTACCTCAAGAAATCACTATATGGGTTAAAACAGTCCCCTCGAGCCTGGTCTGGACGATTTACTAAAGCGATAATCTCCTTGGGCATGAATCAATGTCCAGTAGAGCACTCGGTCTTCCATAAGCGTACATTCACAGGTCTTATTCTGCTTGTTGTGTATGTGGACGATATTGTAATCACGGGAGATGACAACTTGGGGATACAACAATTAAAGTCTTTCTTACAGTCTGAATTCCAAACAAAAGAATTGGGTGAGTTGAAGTATTTTTTGGGTATTGAAGTTGTCCGATCCCATCTTGGCATCTATCTCTCTCAACGAAAATATACTCTTGATTTATTGTCAGAAACGGGTATGTTGGGAGCTAAACCTGTTGATTCTCCTATGGATGTCAATACAAAGTTGTCTGATAGCGAGGGAGAACCATTAGACAATCCGAAAAGATACAGAAGACTAGTGGGAAAACTAAACTACCTAACTGTAACTCGTCCTGATATTTCATTTGTAGTTAGTACCGTTAGTCAGTTCCTCAACTCACCCAAAACCTCTTACTGGGATGCTGTTATAAGAATTTTGAGGTATCTGAAGAAGTCACTTGACATGGGTTTGTTATACAAGAATCATGGTCATCTCGACATTGTTGAATACGCTGATGCTGACTATGCCGGGTCCATTACTGATAGAAGGTCTACCTCCGGGTATTTTGTTTTTGTTGGGGGAAACTTGGTTTCTTGGAAAAGTAAGAAGCAAAATGTGGTATCAAGATCAAGTGTTGAAGCAGAATACCGAGCAATGGCTTACACCTCTTGCAAGTTAATGTGGGTTAAAAACATATTAGAGAGACTCAGGTTTCAGCAAACTCAGACCATGCAGTTAGTATGTGACAATCAAGCAGCTATCCATATAGCTAACAATCCCATGTTTCATGAGAGAACAAAACATATTGAGGTTGATTGTCATTTTGTTCGAGAAAAGGTACTTCAGAATATAATCAGAACGACTCATGTTCAAACCAATGATCAAATAGCTGATTTGTTCACCAAGGCTTTAAATGGGGTTAGATTGAAGTATCTTTGTAACAAGCTTGGAGCATATGACATATATTCTCTAGCTTGAGGGGGAGTGTTAAAAGGTATATTAAAACATGTTTATATTTTGTGTGGCTACTGGCTAGTATAGGATGGTATTTTTGGTAGGTTATTTTAAGATTTCCTACTCTCTTGTATATATAGTGTTGTATGTATTAGTGTTTTATACAAATAATGAAAATCCTCTTCTACCAAAGTTAACAGTTATCAATCTTGAAAATCTTAATGCTCCCTCAGGATGACTGCTTGTGTAATGAAAAGAAAGATGGGGAAGAGAAAAAGAACTTTATGCCAGATAAAAAATATTTTTGCTAATTATAACACCAGAAAAGTATGATTTATTTATTTTTTAATAGTAATAAAGCTTTATCAGCGTTACATTTATGGTAGCCGCATGCTGCAGGTTGATAACTTTAATTTGATGATCCCAATACGGAGCAACGGCTAGTGGAAGCAATGTTGTGTCTGCCAAGCATAGTGAAACCTCAAGTTGCATGTGGCTTATCTGATGCTCACAGTATGGTATGTGTGTTCGATTAACCAGAACTCAATTCAAGTGTTTCAAAAATATTACTTTTCTACTTCTCAGGAACTAATGGATTAATTGCAGTTATTTTTTCACTTCCTTTGTTTTTATTAGACCTTTCACATTTTGTCCTTCTGTCAAAGCTACTACTGTCAGAAACCTGCTAATTCGTTAAGTAATTTCAGTAGTATCTGACTTGATTTCATATTTAGTTATGGGCTTCACAACCATATAATCTAAACTATCACAGTTATCCTCCTTCGCTGGGTGTGGGTTTATATATTTGAAAGATGAGAGTTCTTTACTGGGTTTGTTATTAGTCTGGATTGAAGTAATCGCCACGTGTTTCGGTGGTTAATTCTCTTAAGCCCTTGTTTACTCACTTATAAGTGTCCTTTCTGTTCAGAGACAGGTGAAAATTGACATCGAAACTACGGAAAGGAAAGCACAACCAACAATATGACAGAGATATTACCTTGAAATATTTTGTGATCCACCTGCCTCTGTTTCTTTCCTTTCTATCTAAAATTTCTCTCCTTGGCTGAATATGCTAGAATAAACTTTTATTTGGGTTGTCAAATTTCAGGGATTTCCAATCTTAGTTTTGCAAATAATGATTACTTATGTGGATTGCAGCCAATTGCTTTTCAAGTGGATCACTACAAGGATCTCAATATTTCCCTTCTAGCAAATTTGCAGTCAGGAACTTTGCATAAGCGCCTGCTGAACTTTGTTAAAGAGAGGTTCTTAACTTATGATTAGATTTGAATTTGGGCATCATTCTTAGCATATTTGTTCATATACTTGTCATTTTAATTCAAAAAGTGCATCTGATGATTATACTAATTGATAACTGTTGGCATAGAATGTTGTTATCCCCCCGTGTTAGACTGAAGTACAACCTTGATATGACATGATAACTGTGCTATCAATATTTCGATGGTTTACTATCTATATTATCATCTTCTGTTTATATATATTGGTCCCTCCTAATAAGTGAGTCGTGGACAAATTTATCTGCAGGAATATGTTGATCATTCATCCTTGCTTTACAGATGCTATGCAGTCAAGAAGTCTTATACCCAATGTAGACACCTTAATGAACTTGTTTGCTGAGGGATGACTGAAGCCTTACACTTTTACAGGCACTTTCTATTTTCCTCTTTCCTCAGCTTTGCTATCGCATGATTTGATTCTCATTTTATAATGACTTGTGTAAAAGTAGTTAATACTACCTTAAGTTTTTTTCAGCCTGAAGTCTGTACCTGTTGCTAAAGAACGTCTCAATGCTGATTATTATCAGATTGATCTTGACCTTGTTAATCGTATTGCGGGTTGGCACAGAAGGAAGCTTGATCTTACTATTTTCGGTTTCGATGTTGTTGTAAGCAACTCTCTATGCTATTATATTAGAACAACTCAAATTTGCTCATATCAATTTCGAAGGATTGCTTGACAGTAAGTTAAAAGTAGACAAGCTGAAGTTGGTCCATTCCGGTCTATAAGCAGAAAATGATGGCCTTATGGAAAGAGCTCTGAGTTTTTCTCTAGTATCTGTGCAGCATAGGAGAAGCTCTGGTTAAAGCAAACATTAGAGGTAGTAATTTGTTATGTTTTTTGGGCTTAACTTTGAGCAAGTAGATTAATTTAGCCAATAACAGCATTTATAAGACCTTCTTAAAGCTAAGGCAGGTTATAGGATATGATCCCTTTGTCTTTTCCCAAAATCCCAGTGTTAAAATCGTGATGATTCTGATGTTTTCAAAATACTTTCCGCATGAATCGGCCAACATCAGTTCTAGTGAATCTTCTGTATAAGGGGAAGTAGGGTTCTAACCCGTAAGATTTAGACATGAATTCAAAGAGATGCATACCATAAAGCGTGTCATAAGCATGCGGTTCATACCTGAGCTAGCATTTGATTATCTCTGGATTCCTGATGTTCTTTTCTAAAATTCTTGTGAATTTCATAAAATTTCAGGTGCAGGAAACCAGTGCCATCTTGAACCCAATGGTGTCACTGTTATTGTTGTCTAGCTAATGTGACTACGAATTGTATGGCTTTATACTTATCCTCTTTTGTGTGTTGCCTGACATAACTCTTTTCAGTCGTGCTTCCTCCACAGCTGCTAGTCATTGTTCCTTACTAAATTCTGCAACATGGTAGCTTTTAGAGTATCCATTTTCTTTTGTTTTCAGTAATGGGTCCTTTGAACAAATAGATTGAATTTTCTAAGAGAAAGGTTGCCTTTTATTGGATGATGTATGAAAATGGAAAAGTAACTCAAGCTAAAGTAGGTGGTGTTTAATCCTCTTTTGAGTTTTGTTATTGAACTTGTAATTCTATTATAATTATTATGAAGAAATTAGTTTGAGAAAGACATAGTTGAGTCAAATTGCCACAATAATGTAGTATACATATATTACATTTAAATATTTTTTGTGAATCTCTAGAGTTTAATAATAATGCTATCTTTTGCCCTTTGGACATGAAGTCAAAAGCTTTTACATGTCTGTAGGCCGTCTACAGGCAATCAGATGCACTGTACTAATGTGACCAAACAAAATAAACAATTTCTTTATAGTTTAACGATGAAAACCTGTGCGTTGATAATGTCTTGCTGGTAAGATCATTCAACGGTCACTGTGAGATAAAAGAAAAAAGAACATTTAAGGGTCCTGTATGTTTTTATTTGATGCTATTTTGGTAGGTTGTTCTTGATGATACCTAATCAAGTTTTCTGCCAAAGATACCTGATGAAGTTTTCTTCCATAGATATTGAACCTGCATTTCGATTGCTTTATTGGGATTAGACATGAGGTAACTCTTTGACTTGCTGCATAAGAATTTTCAATTTTCTTGAATGATCATTTTTTTGAAAATTTCTAAATCTCATCAGAAGAGTTTGAAATCTTTTATGTTGGACGACTAACCTTGTTATCCGTAGAATAACAGAACTGACCATATTTTTTTCAGCAAACTCTCTATATCTATTAAACTCTGGCAAAACAACCTTGCCTAGGTTCGGCCTATCTTTTTATCTCAGTTCAGCACATTGGGGAGCCAGTTTTACCAAAGCTAAAGCCTCTTCAATTGGCCTATCGGCAACAGCTGGATCCAGCATCTCCTCTAACATCACATTTTCAATTGCGCGATCCACCTGATTGGTCGAACCCATTGCCGATTTGCCAGTAACTATTTCTAAAAGCATAACTGCAAATGAGTACACATCTGACTTCACTCCAAGCATTCCCATTATTCGATATTCAGGATCGATGTAGCATAAAGTTCCTGCTGCTGATGTCATCAGTATTGCATGACATCATCAGCTACCGAAGGACGGACGAACCTTGCCAAACCGACATCACTAATTTAGTTCACATAGTCCTGGTCGAGTAGATTGTTTCCTTATTTTAGGCCACGATAGACCAAAGGCTCTCTGCTTTGTCTGGTGAACGAAATGTAGGCCTCTGGCTGTTTCTGCTGCAATTCTGAATCGGAGTTGCCATGAGAGGGCTCGCATGTTTTCTCACCTGAAGAGATGGTCATCCAAGCTGCCATTGGCCATGTGCTCATAAACTAGACAACCATACTCTGGGCATGCTCCAAGAAGTAGGACCATATTAGGGTGTCTCAAGCAACTCAACACTTCGACCTACATTCAAATATTAAATGGTTTGGTAAGTATGAAATCTTTGGAAATGAAAAAGAAATGATCAAAAGAAGTATTTTTATCTTTTTATTTGAACTTTTTTTTTAACCCTGACCTCTTGATGAAATTGTGATTTTCCTTGGGCAGATTCAGGACTCAAGACCTTCACAGCAACAGGTGTGTATGGTCAAAGTAACATTTAAATATAGGGCCATAAACCCTTCTCCAACTTACAAGATACGATAAAATACTCTGTTGCTTCCTCAATTCCATCAATTGAATGCCTTCTGTATCTTAATGATAATGGCTGCTCCATCTCGTTCGACTCGGAAAAGCCTTTTATTTCAGTCCAAATTCTTTTTTGGGACTCCACTTCTGCAGTTCTCCTCAACAGCTTGAGCTTTCTCCTCCAAATGATAATTTGCACGTAGCTTTCTCTTGCTCTGCTGCTTGTGCTGATTCTTCTGCAAGCCCAGCCTCTTTTACTTGTTCTTCTTTAATGCGCCACCGGTTAAGCTTGACAGCCTGTTTGATGTTTAGTGCAAGAAGTTAACGGCTTCAGCAAATCCAATAACAGGTAACCTTTTGATCCTTACCTTTTGTTTTGCTGATACAACTTCTTTAATTTATAGGTTGTGTTGTACATCTCTATAGTTCTTTGCAGCTCAAGCTTTAGCCTTCTCATTTCAGCTTCCGCATCATCCTGCATTTTTCGAATAACATCATATTACTAGTGATGAATCTTCTTTAACTGAAAATTGAGAATTTATTGTCCTAGTTCAATGTTTTCAAAAGCGGACCGGAGGTCAAAGCGGCAGCCTTACTGGTCACCGGTCGGACCGGTTCGACCGGTTCAACCACTGATCGAACCGGTATGACGTAATAAATAAAAATATTATTTTTAATAATATACATATATAATAATATGCTAAAATTAAATATATAATATATAATATAGTTCAATTTTAGAATAAAATAGTCATATTCAAGTGTTTAACGTCTAATTTGAGGCCTGTGATTTTAAATTTGGGATTTGGGAATTGTAAGTGTGCAAAAAATATTTTCTAAAACTCAAAAAGGGTTAAAGGATGTGGGAATTTTAAGTTTTTTCAAAAAAAAAAAAAAAAGAAAATTAAGTGAACCGCCGGTCCGGTCCGGTTCAAGGGGCCAAAACCGGCGGTTAACCGGCCGGTTTTTACTGTTCTGTACCGGTCCGGTTAGCACTGGTTTTGCAGGGTGGTTCAGACCGGACCAGGCACCGGTCACCGGTCGAACCGGCCGGTCCGGTCCGGTTTTGAAAACATTGCCTAGTTGTTTCATCCATTAAGACAGCTTTTTACGATCACGTAATATACTTACTGTATCGAGAGCTGATGATGAAACCTCAGTGAAAGAACTGAAGTCAGTCCCCTTGTTACACGAGTACATTGTGTTAGATGGAATAAGATGTTTTTTTTTTATTCCTAATAATGTTTGTTTTGCAGGATAAAAAAGTCAACAAACACAGGTTTGAAAAAGAAGGGACTTATCGAAAACTGTGCAAGCAGATGAACATTAAAGTGTTGCAACGGTTATCTTCTGCTCTTCTATAAATAGGAACAAGATCACACTTGTGAAAAGTGCTGTCTTTTGAAAAATTCACATAGAGATTTCCTTTGATTTCTCATAGTGAATTTTATAGCCCTTTGTTGCTGGCCTGATAGAACCATAGTCTTTGTTATATAGGTTCTCTTCTTGCTTTCAGCTTGCTGGCCTGGTGGAACCAGAGTCTTTGTTACATAGGTTCCATTCTTGCTTTCAGCCTTCATTGTATCTTGTACCTTGGATCTCGCTTTGAAGCCATAGTCTTTGTTACATAGGCTTCGCTTGATCCCGATCTTAATTCAACACTCTTTAAAATCCTAAGCTTAACAACCTTAGGTAGAGGACTAACTTGCCCAATTTGTGTTTTCACAATTGTGGTGAGCCAACCTCTATAAACAATGTGTTATTTACATTGTGTGCACTCTGTTCTTATTGGTATAAAACTTTGATAAATCAAAGTTGAACCTCTGATACTTGAATCAGTTGTTTATGTGGAACCTGTAGTTTAACAAGTGGTACCAGAGCGGGTACTCGTTCATTCTGGCCTTAACAAGCCAAGAGTTAAAGATCCAATGAAAATGTTGTGGAAAACAACCATCAATCTTGATCCACCAAGTCTCAATGAAGCAAACTATCTATCTTGGAAAACGGACATGGAAGAGTATCTAACAACCATAAGCTTTGACTTATGGGAAGTCACAGTCAAGAAATATGAAACTCTTCCAAAACTGGAACCTGGAACCAGTGTTCCAACAAGATCATATGAATATCTGCAAGATGAAAAAGAGATCTTGTCACCGAATGCCAGAGCTAAGCTTATCCTAATAAGCTCACCCAGTCGTGACAAACGAATGTGTGTCAAAAGTTGTGCTACGGCTAATGATTTGTGGAGAGGTTTGTAAAAAGCACACCATGATCGAGCCAAGTTATCTTTTGAAACACCAAACTATCATGAGTGTCTTTGCAGCCTTACAGATTATGATGAAGATGAAGTTTGGCAAAGTGAAAACAAGTTGAAAGCACTCTATGCAAAAGAGGGGGCCATCTCAAAAAAAAAAAAAAGGGAGGAAGAAAAAACAAGAAAAAGAATCACGTTGGATTCATGGAAAAATTTCAGGTATCTTCTAAAACTCCATCTGAAGTCTCTTATGGTTCTGAATCGGAATCTGATGAATTTGAAAATCCTGGAATCCTCAAAGCTAGGAATGATTTTCTTGAAAGGAGTCTTTTAAAAATTGAGAATGAGAAACAAGAACTCGAAAAAAAAATTGAAAGCACTTTGCACAGAACTTGAAGAGATAAAAGATGAAAATTCAAAACTTGTGGATAGAATTTTCAGTCTCAATTATGAATTAAAGATTCACAAGTTTCGAAAACCCCTTAACAGACAAGAGCTGGAAAGAAATTTTAAAATCTTATCTGAGTCTCTTGAGGCGGCAAAAATGGAAAATCAAGACTTGAAAAGGTTTTCAAAAACCAGAGTCAATAAACCGTACAATTGCCCAAAGAGGAAAATGCTGAGATGTTACTCATGTAACAAAATTTGTCATACTATAAATAATTGCTTCTTCAAAAGGAATCCAAAAGGAAAAAGGTCTGGTACTTGGGTATGGATGCCCAAAGTTCCTCAGCATAAGTCTAACAATGAAGGACCCTCATTATCTAGGGGACCTAAAGTTATAAGGAGGAGTGGGAGAGGAATTCATGCCTTTTTCACTACAAATACAAGAAGATCCGAGAGAATGGAGAAGGAGGAGTCCATCCCTTTCCTATTAGTTTTACTCTTTTAATTTTATTTTAGATTTGTTAATTTCCTTTGTTGGTGAATTTCTAGTTTCGTTTTAGTAGAGAGATTTTCCTAGTATGCATTAGGGCTGTGTGAGACGAATTTATTGGTGATTTTATCAAGTTATCCGTTTTATCTCTATTTTTACGACATTGTGTTTGTCCTTATTCTTTGATTATATTAAGAGCTCAAATCTTAGAATAGGCAATTCACATATAGCTCGTTAACTTATTTGGTGGAGTCTAGCCGGATAATTAACGAAGTAGCAAACAATCACTAGGCCGTTAATATCGACTGATTTCGTGTTGTGGGATAGACGGTCTAACTAGGCGAAGTAGGAGTTTCTACCTAGTCGGTTAGGGTTAGTGTTTCTTTAGGGTGTAATGCAATTGCCCAATTGAATCTTAAAAGGAGTTTCTGCTAAGGTTATTGGTTAATTAGAAAACGATTATTAGGAGTTTCTTTTAGTCGTTATGAACAGTAAGAAGAAACGAGGGAGCCTAAGGTAACTGGTAACTATAGCTAGCCTAACGAGGAATTAATCACCCTGTCTGTGATCGTAGCCTGATGCATGCGTAGGAAAATCCCAGCTACTTGTTATTTACTGAATTAATTTAAGTGTCAGCTGAGTTTAGTTGTTAATTATTTGTTTATTTAGCCTCGTTTTTTTTTTATTTCATTATTAGTTTAATCAAATATCTCAAAACCCCCCCTACTTTTGTTGTTTGTTTCGTTTCCTTAGCATATTGAAAGATACAAAATTCATCCAATCCTCGTGGATCGACCCCATTTACCACTATTTACAATTCGTTTGTATTCGGTACTTCGGATTTTAGTATTGGTGGCTTCGACACCCATCAATTTTTGTCGTCGTTGCCGGGGATTGGTTATTAATTGATTTTGTTTCCTTTTCTTATGCCTAGGAACCTTCGTGAGCAAGCAACAATTGGTGAAAGTTCGAATTTGTTTGAGCTGGATTCTGGCAGAGAAACTGATCAGCAGTTAGGAGTTGAAGAGCAGACTGTCAGTGAACCTGATAGTGATCACAGTCAGGATATGGCTCAGAACAGAACACTTCGGGACCTTGCCCGACCCACTGAGGCACAACAACCACTTAAACCCCCTGACCGAGCAATTGAAAATTCGGACAATGAAGTGAAGGGGTATGGACTGAATTCTTCTTATAAAGGATTTACATCGCACACGGTTGAAGGGATTAATCTAGAGGACCCTTCTCTAGACACTTGAGTGCGAAATCAAGACACGTCGAGTCCGTGACGCCAAACAAGGGCGTTGATTGGGAGGCAACCTAAGTTTTATTCCCTTGCTTTAGTTTTCTTTGTTTTTGTTTGGTTTCATTTTCTCGTTTTCTCTCGTCCCCTCGTGATATTTTTCCTCTTTTCATGCTTTGTAGGTGGTTATGCAGGGGATATATTTGGATAAGTGTGGGGGAGACATAAGTGCAGATCAATCGTTGATAAAAAGCAAGAACCATACTGCAGATGAAATTTTGCTACTGTAAACACACTTGTCTGAGGTCACGGGCAAGGGTCCTGGACCATATTTTGCCAAACGGAGCCTGAAATCACATACCAATACCACCCACCTCCCTACCCACATCTTGACCCGCGAGTAAAATCCGACCAAAGTCCTCAAACCCAAATACTACTGACAGGAAGGCTAACCATGATCATAGACACGATTCCTCCAGTCTGACTCGCGACCATCGCACCCCCTGGGTTCAGGGAAGTCCTCGGTTTACCTTTACTCTGTACTTTTATGTTAAGAACAACATGTGTTTAAGTGTGGGGGGGTATTACAGGCTGAAAGAGACAAATTTGTTCGAATTTTTGCATGTTTTAAGTGCTTTTGTGTGGCTATGATTAGTTGATTTTAGGGCTTCCTGAAAGTTTTGAATTTGTGTAGCATGGAATTGTTTACTATGGCATGATATCCTTTCTAGTACCCTTCTTACAGCTTCTTGGTTGTGGTGGAATTGAATTTGAAAAGGAAATTGAGTTGAAACCTTTGATTATTTATGATTCGCATGACATGAATGAGTTTGTTTGACACTTGACATGGTAGGAATTGTATGAGCTTGAGCATAAAAAGTTGAACTAAATGTTGTGTGTGCTAAATTGGAGCCATGCTATGATTGAACCTTGTCTAAAGTGATTAGTTGATTTAATATCTTTTAAATTTTGCAAGTATGTTGAGAAACGGTAGATTGGTGTTGAGCTTTGCTAAGTTTGACTTGATAAGCATTTAGATGTGAGGGGGAGCTTGCGAGGGGCCAGCTAGAGAAAGGTTGGCCAGTAGAACTCGCGCGACTACTCCTCTGGCCTTGGAAAAATTCCAAACTAATTTAGTGCCATGAGTAGGGCCGAATGCCGGCCGCTCTCGAAATTGTTTTCCCAACACTTAAAGGGATAAACAACTGGAGTTCGCTTTGCTTTGCGAAAAACTCAAAAAAAAAAAGTTGCTGAAAAAAAAAACATGAAAATATGATGAGCAGAAAAAAAAAAAATAGATATATTGAAAAAAGTACTTGTGTTAAAAGCTCTCTAGGTTTTGTAGGTTGCTTATCTAGAAGAATGAAGCTTAGCTCTTCACCGTATCTTTGGTATTCTTTTACATATGCGCAAAATTGATTGATATTCGATTGACTAACTACTTCATACTTGTTTCCTTCATTGTGCATTGGATTAATGGAATCAAACTAATCATGCATGATTATAATTGCATCTTGAGCTCATACATTCTTGCCTTTGATAGTTGACTTTCAAACTCCACTTTGTGTTGTGTTTATTGTACATAGTTTTTGGTGACAGCAATTGTTTCCTAGTTTACACACCGGAATGTTGTAGTCAGGATTTAGAATGTGATAACGGCCTTGATTCTATGATATGCTTGAGGGCAAGCATTGTATAAGTGTGGGGGGAATTGATATGTTGCATATTCATTGCGTAATTGAGCTTAAGTTGTGATATTTGGGCCTATAATTTAGCTTCATGATGGACTATTCATTGGTTTAATGTTTCCTTGTAGGAAATCACTTATTGCATGAGTTTGTGGGAAATTGGGCTCAATTGTGTTACAACTCCTTCAGCTGCAAATGAAGCCCACGACCCCTTCATCTGGAAGCCCGCAAAAACCATATTTTGGTGGATGGCTTGAAGCCCAATCTCATATTGGAAGGCCACGTTTAGGAAAAGCCCACAAGATCAACCCTTATGTTGATAAGAATTTTCAGGCGTTACACACGTTCAGCACGTTTCTTGGGATTTATGGCATTATATGAAAGAGTTAGTGGGCGTTTATTGGGGAGAGAATGTGTAAAAATAGTGAAGACACTTGCCTGAGGTCACGGTCAGGAACCCTGACCCATTTTTTGGGCAGAAACTTGAGCGCACTTGTTAAGAACGTGGGAGTTAGTGCTCATCAATTCTGGAAGAACGTGGAAGGAGGAGTGGGAGAGGAATTCATGCCTTTTTCACTACAAATACAAGAAGATCCGAGAGAGAAGGAGGAGTCCATCCCTTTCCTATTAGTTTTACTCTTTTAATTTTATTTTAGATTTGTTAATTTCCTTTGTTGGTGAATTTCTAGTTTCGTTTTAGTAGAGAGATTTTCCTAGTATGCATTAGGGCTGTGTGAGACGAATTTATTGGTGATTTTATCAAGTTATCCGTTTTATATCTATTTTTACGACATTGTGTTTGTCCTTATTCTTTGATTATATTAAGAGCTCAAATCTTAGAATAGGCAATTCACATATAACTCGTTAACTTATTTGGTGGAGTCTAGCCGGATAATTAACGAAGTAGCAAACAATCACTAGGCCGTTAATATCGACTGATTTCGTGTTGTGGGATAGACGGTCTAACTAGGCGAAGTAGGAGTTTCTACCTAGTCGGTTAGGGTTAGTGTTTCTTTAGGGTGTAATGCAATTGCCCAATTGAATCTTAAAAGGAGTTTCTGCTAAGGTTATTGGTTAATTAGAAAACGATTATTAGGAGTTTCTTTTAGTCGTTATGAACAGTAAGAAGAAACGAGGGAGCCTAAGGTAACTGGTAACTATAGCTAGCCTAACGAGGAATTAATCACCCTGTCTGTGATCGTAGGCTGATGCATGCGTAGGAAAATCCCAGCTACTTGTTATTTACTGAATTAATTTAAGTGTCAGCTGAGTTTAGTTGTTAATTATTTGTTTATTTAGCCTCGTTTTTTTTTTATTTCATTATTAGTTTAATCAAATATCTCAAAACCCCCCCTACTTTTGTTGTTTGTTTCGTTTCCTTAGCATATTGAAAGATACAAAATTCATCCAATCCTCGTGGATCGACCCCATTTACCACTATTTACAATTCGTTTGTATTCGGTACTTCGGATTTTAGTATTGGTGGCTTCGACACCCATCAATTTTTGTCGTCGTTGCCGGGGATTGGTTATTAATTGATTTTGTTTCCTTTTCTTATGCCTAGGAACCTTCGTGAGCAAGCAACAATTGGTGAAAGTTCGAATTTGTTTGAGCTGGATTCTGGCAGAGAAACTGATCAGCAGTTAGGAGTTGAAGAGCAGACTGTCAGTGAACCTGATAGTGATCACAGTCAGGATATGGCTCAGAACAGAACACTTCGGGACCTTGCCCGACCCACTGAGGCACAACAACCACTTAAACCCCCTGACCGAGCAATTGAAAATTCGTACAATGAAGTGAAGGGGTATGGACTGAATTCTTCTTATAAAGGATTTACATCGCACACGGTTGAAGGGATTAATCTAGAGGACCCTTCTCTAGACACTTGAGTGGGAAATCAAGACACGTCGAGTCCGTGATGCTAAACAAGGGCGTTGATTGAGAGGCAACCTAAGTTTTATTCCCTTGCTTTACTTTTCTTTGTTTTTGTTTGGTTTCATTTTCTCGTTTTCTCTCGTCCCCTCGTGATATTTTTCCTCTTTTCATGCTTTGTAGGTGGTTATGCAGGGGATATATTTGGATAAGTGTGGGGGAGACATAAGTGCAGATCAATCGTTGATAAAAAGCAAGAACCATACTGCAGATGAAATTTTGCTACTGTAAACACACTTGTCTGAGGTCACGGGCAAGGGTCCTGGACCATATTTTGCCAAACGGAGCCTGAAATCACATACCAATACCGCCCACCTCCCTACCCGCATCTTGACCCGCGAGTAAAATCCAACCAAAGTCCTCAAACCCAAATACTACTGACAGGAAGGCTAACCATGATCATAGACACGATTCCTCCAGTCTGACTCGCGACCATCACACCCCTTGGGTTCAGGGAAGTCCTCGGTTTACCTTTACTCTGTACTTTTATGTTGAGGACAACATGTGTTTAAGTGTGTGGGGGGGGGGGGGGTATTACAGGCTGAAAGAGACAAAATTGTTCGAATTTTTGCCTGTTTTAAGTGCTTTTGTGTGGCTATGATTAGTTTATTGGAAAACACGAATCAGAAAGCAGCGGAATTTAAAAAATTTTCCCAACAAAAGGACCTTGGACTCGCAATCGTGTAACCGAATTCGTAGAGATAGAAAACTTACTTTTCTTTTGTTCTTTCTTGAAGCGTTTCAAGCCACCCAAGAACGCTCTTCTCGCGGCTTGATCCCCTCTCCTTGGTAAAGCTCGAATCTTCAAACTTCTAACTTGAAGTCTCTAGAGAAAGTCCACCAACTTGATCACAATCTAACTAGTAAGGATGCTAGTTCTCTAGTTAGTGTTTAGGCTTAACCTAGGGTTTATTTGATCTTGGAGAAAGGAAGGTGTTCAACACATGAACCAAAAGAATTCTCTATTAGCTCTAAAGGGGAGCTCGAGCTCCCCTATATATAAGAGGGGAGTGCCGATCCAAATCCTTGTTGGGCAAGGATTTGGTTCCTCTCTCTCCTATTACTTGATCATCAAGTATTTTCCAACTTTGACTTTGAATTCTAATTCAAGTCAACTTTTAAGAGAGCTAAAAATGTCCAAACTATTTTTGGATAATTTTATACTTTATTTATTATAAAATAAATAACTTATTTTTATCTAATTAATTAATTCATAATTAATTAACTAGATTATTTTCTCAAAAATTAGACTTTCTTTTTAATTCAAAATTAAACCAAAGTCTATTAAATAATTAACTAATTAATTATTTATAATATATATATTATATATATATATATATATTCACGTGTGTGACACGTGTCACAAGGACACGTGTCACTCACGTGACCCACACGTGTGGCTTCACACGTGTGGAACCCTCTTGGCCCGATTAACTCGTTTAATCATTTTCAAGCCTCAACTCATGTAACCAAGTTGTTGTGTGTGACCCTCTAGGTTCTCAATTCAATTAGCAGTGACCCTAATTAATTAATTCACTAATTAATTAATCAGTCCACAGATTAAACGACCATAGTCTAGCAACAGGTGTTTAACCCCTAGCTGAATTGGAATGTTCGGATTCGACAGAACCTCTAAGTCATTGATTCATGTGATATACAATTCTCCTACTTACTATCTCTCAACCAAGATCTAGGGTAAGGGAATAATCAGAACCCTAATAATCCGGTCTTAAAGCTAAGTGCATTTCATACCCATTTGATCTCAATCCAAGAAACCCTTTTCTTGATGTCTTGATCTACTGCCTTGGCCAAGGACTCCATATGGCATATGAATGACTTACACAATAAGAGATCACCTTGCAAATGCAAGTGTAGGTCCTTTCTTGATTCTCATTCACTTTCATGAATCACTTGTGCAGCCCCAGCATAAGCCTTGAATCAGTTGTCTAATGCGACACCCTTTAAAGCTTATACCTAAGACTACAGAGTTAACTCATAAAGTGACAAGGAACCTCAAGTCTAAGGATCAATTAATCACATCAATGACTCGTGAGATATTTCCTAATTTGGAAGTTTCTATTTCCTGAAATAGAAACTTCCTTTCCCATTTAGGAATGTTCTCACACGGGGCACCTCAGTGAACTTACTTATTAAAGTAAGCACCCTCATGTATCACGCACGTATCAACTATACACTTTGCACCTCCATGAAATAAGGTGGTCCTTCTTAAGGGCGTGATCCCACAAGCAAGCCTTAGAGGAGTCAGGTTGACACTCCCACTGTCTGTAGGACTCATCGGCTTGGAGTATTTTACTAATCATGACTTATGTGATATAGGGCTCGTTTCATGAACCATTTCACCTAAATGGTAGAGTCCTAAAGTCATCAGGATTAGGGGAGTTCTCATACATGCACAGCTAAAGTAAACGCATACCAAACAAGAGCATATAAAGAAGTGTTGCCTCAATTCGTTATTTTATTCAAAGATTGTCTGTGATTACAATAAGGAAAAGCACAAAGCGGATACACAATCGGCTTTTAGGTCACTATTCCTAACATAGTTGATTTTAGGGCTTCCTGAAAGTTTTGAATTTGTGTAGCATGGAATTGTTTACTATGGCATGATATCCTTTCTAGTACCCTTCTTACAGCTTCTTGGTTGTGGTGGAATTGAATTTGAAAAGGAAATTGAGTTGAAACCTTTGATTATTTATGATTCGCATGACATGAATGAGTTTGTTTGACACTTGACATGGTAGGAATTGTATGAGCTTGAGCATAAAAAGTTGAACTAAATGTTGTGTGTGCTAAATTGGAGCCATGCTATGATTGAACCTTTTCTAAAGTGATTAGTTGATTTAATATCTTTTAAATTTTGCAAGTATGTTGAGAAACGGTAGATTGGTGTTGAGCTTTGCTAAGTTTGACTTGATAAGCATTTAGATGTGAGGGGGAGCTTGCGAGGGGCCAGCTAGAGAAAGGTTGGCCAGTAGAACTCGCGCGACTACTCCTCTGGCCTTGGAAAAATTCCAAACTAATTTAGTGCCATGAGTAGGGCCGAATACCGGCCGCTCTCGAAATTGTTTTCCCAACACTTAAAGGGATAAACAACTGGAGTTCACTTTGCTTTGCGAAAAACTCAAAAAAAAAAAAGTTGCTGAAAAAAAAAACATGAAAATATGATGAGCAGAAAAAAAAATAGATATATTGAAAAAAGTACTTGTGTTAAAAGCTCTCTAGGTTTTGTAGGTTGCTTATCTAGAAGAATGAAGCTTAGCTCTTCACCGTATCTTTGGTATTCTTTTACATATGCGCAAAATTGATTGATATTCGATTGACTAACTACTTCATACTTGTTTCCTTCATTGTGCATTGGATTAATGGAATCAAACTAATCATGCTTGATTATAATTGCATCTTGAGCTCATACATTCTTGCCTTTGATAGTTGACTTTCAAACTCCACTTTGTGTTGTGTTTATTGTACATAGTTTTTGGTGACATGTAGCACCCACACGTAGGGCCACATCCCCCGCACCATAATCCGAACCCGAATACGAAATGGGATGTCCGTACCCGAATCCGAATCATAGCGAACGGGAGACCAAACACACCCTCTAGGCTAGGCGGAGCTAAACCAAACGGAAACAGAGTGCGCGGAAGCGAATAAATAAAAGCAACAAGCAAAAACATCACACATATATATATAGGTACCAACCCACACCTATCCATATAATAATTACATATAAGTACCAACACATCCTATACAAAAGCCATCCCGGCTCGAACAAAATAGTGTATAAGTATATACAAATCAGAACTATACAACTACAAAATAATAAAGTGCAGGTATGTAAATGCACCTAACGAAACCTAGACCGACAAGTGTATAAAGCAGACACACTTCTCCGCCTAGCTCACGCTCCCAAAACCTGCAACTAAAAGAGTAAACGAGGGGTCAGTCAACTGACTGAGTGAGGGGGCTAACGCACACCCACACCCTACATATATATAAAGCAGAGCACAAAGCAAAGGGCGAAATTATGAACCGGAATAGGTTTTACAAACTAAAACTTTCCAAAACAAATACATATACTTTAAAACATTTCATAAACACTATCCCGATTCATACTTCTCAAACATACATAACAAAACATAATGCTCGGCGAGAACGAGCTTCCAACCTTTACTCCTCAGAACAAACAAAACGGAAATCATACACTCTCCTCTACACCAATGATGGAAGAGCCACCGGCGGCCCTAACCATCCAGACATATACAGACTCACGAGGGGTAGCGAACCCACATCGTGCCCTCCCCGGTTTTTAAGCCGAAGGCATCGAAATATCACACCTTCCCAAACTCCCAGGGGTCGCGTGTGATATATCGGATGGAGACTACGCACAGGCCGAACCTCGACGGCCCGAACCGTCCCGAGGGTTCCTTACCCGTAGCTCCTTGGATCCACACATACAAATCATATCATATCATATGCCAAATCTTTCATGGCGATCTCGCTAACAGAATTTGTAAAGCCTTTTCCAAAACATAGCTTACATATGCTTATATAATATCTTTTCCCAAAACAAAGTTGTTCACAAGATCATAAACGTATTCTAATCAACACGTACATATCTATATATATAATATATAGTCACATGCACGGCCCGAAAACATCACATAAGGCTTTAGGTCGCTTAACTAATAAAACCTAAACCTCACCTTGTGCGTGACAAAATCGAGCAGACGTGAACAACCTATGCCTCGGGCTCGTCAACTGGAACCTCCTCTGAAAAGAAAACACGAAAGCCCAAGACTTAGACTCTATATGAACCAAAGAAGACGCTCGGCAAAATGCATGATTCATGTTCATAGATAAAATGTCACAATTAGGTCATATAATTCACAAATCATAGCATAACATATTTAATCACAATTTACTATACAAAACAATCAAATTATAACAATTAATATGCAAAAGAAAAGCATTTAAAGTCATGAAATTGCATAATTAAAGTAATGAGAAGCAGTGGCAGTTTCTAGGTCTCAAAGGGAAAAATCCACCCCCACGGATTTTTCCAAAGGGCAAAATCCACCCCCACGGATTTTTCTAAAGCTACTGCCTCAAATCCACCCCCATGGATTTTTCCAAAGGGAAAAATCCACCCTCGCGGATTTGACCCAGTAGGAGGGTTCCGGCCATGGGAACGGCCGTTCCCGTTCCCAGTACAAACTGGGAACGGTCGTTCCCACTCTCGGTCATGAACAGTAAAGTCCTGGGAACGGTCGTTCCCAGTTTAAAACTGGGCGGGAACGGCCGTTCCGGCCTGGTTCGAGATGCTGGAACAGAATTCATTTTTACAGAAACAGGGGAGCTCGTTTTGGTGCCAAAAATGGCCAAAAACCAACCCTATAAATTGCCACAACTTCTCAAAATGCACAAACCATACATATAAATCATGCTTGACATATAAACACTCAAATAACTCAAGAAAACGGAATAAAAAGTCATGATCAAAGATATGCAATATTCAAACAAAAATCATGATCATCAATAAATGCTTAACCAACCATGGATTAAATGCAATAAATACAACACATACAACATATACCACCCATAAATGAAGCTAGGAATCCAATACATCAAGCAAAGAGCAAGTATCCAAGTTTTTCTCTAAACCCTTACTATTCACGTAAGGAAGCAAAGGCATGCAAAACTCACTCCAAACTCAGAAATTAAACCATAGAAACGACGAGCACGACGAGGGGATTCCGAAACATACCTAAGTTCAAGAAAAGACGAAGAAACGAGAGAGAACTTGGCTTGGGAAGTTGGATGATCAACTTGAGGGTTTGGCTCTTGCTTGCTTGGTTGTTGTGGTTGAACGTGAAGAATGAGGGAGGAGAGAAATGGTTCAGCCTTTAAGGCTGGACCGGTTAGGTTCACGGGTTCGGTTCAGAGTTCCCGGTTCAAGTTGGTTCGGTTCAACAATTACGGGTCCAAATAAGGCCAACTCAAATAAAACGAATAAATCACATGCAACATGCATTCAAATAAATTCACATAAATTCATATAAGTTCAAATAATTCATATAAGTCGTAAACAATTAATCCAAAACGCAAATATTGATAAATCACATAATTTACCTGTACCGACTGTGAGTCGGGGTGTTACATGACAGCAATTGTTTCCTAGTTTACACACCGAAATGTTGTAGTCAGGATTTAGAATGTGATAACGGCCTTGATTCTATGATATGCTTGAGGGCAAGCATTGTATAAGTGTGGGGGGAATTGATATGTTGCATATTCATTGCGTAATTGAGCTTAAGTTGTGATATTTGGGCCTATAATTTAGCTTCATGATGGATTATTCATTGGTTTAATGTTTCCTTGTAGGAAATCACTTATTGCATGAGTTTGTGGGAAATTGGGCTCAATTGTGTTACAACTCCTTCAGCTACAAATGAAGCCCACGACCCCTTCATCTGGAAGCCCGCAAAAACCATATTTTGGTGGATGGCTTGAAGCCCAATCTCATATTGGAAGGCCACGTTTAGGAAAAGCCCACAAGATCAACCCTTATGTTGATAAGAATTTTCAGGCGTTACACACGTTCAGCACGTTTCTTGGGATTTATGGCATTATATGAAAGAGTTAGTGGGCGTTTATTGAGGAGAGAATGTGGAAAAATAGTGAAGACACTTGCCTGAGGTCACGGTCAGGAACCCTGACCCGTTTTTCGGGCAGAAACTTGAGCGCACTTGTTAAGAACGTGGGAGTTAGTGCTCATCAATTCTGGAAGAACGTGGAAGGAGGAGTGGGAGAGGAATTCATGCCTTTTTCACTACAAATACAAGAAGATCCGAGAGAATGGAGAAGGAGGAGTCCATCCCTTTCCTATTAGTTTTACTCTTTTAATTTTATTTTAGATTTGTTAATTTCCTTTGTTGGTGAATTTCTAGTTTCGTTTTAGTAGAGAGATTTTCCTAGTATACATTAGGGCTGTGTGAGATGAATTTATTGGTGATTTTATCAAGTTATCCGTTTTATATCTATTTTTACGACATTGTGTTTGTCCTTATTCTTTGATTATATTAAGAGCTCAAATCTTAGAATAGGCGATTCACATATAGCTAGTTAACTTATTTGGTGGAGTCTAGCCGGATAATTAACGAAGTAGCAAACAATCACTAGGCCGTTAAGTTCGACTGATTTCGTGTTGTGGGATAGACGGTCTAACTAGGCGAAGTAGGAATTTCTACCTAGTCGTTAGGGTTAGTGTTTCTTTAGGGTGTAATGCAATTGCCCAATTGAATCTTAAAAGGAGTTTCTGCTAAGGTTATTGGTTAATTAGAAAACGATTATTAGGAGTTTCTTTTAGTCGTTATGAACAGTAAGAAGAAACGAGGGAGCCTAAGGTAACTGGTAACTATAGCTAGCCTAACGAGGAATTAATCACCCTGTCTGTGATCGTAGCCTGATGCATGCGTAGGAAAATCCCAGCTACTTGTTATTTACTGAATTAATTTAAGTGTCAACTGAGTTTAGTTGTTAATTATTTGTTTATTTAGCCTCGTTTTTTTTATTTCATTATTAGTTTAATCAAATATCTCAAAACCCCCCCCTACTTTTGTTGTTTGTTTCGTTTTCTTAGCATATTGAAAGATACAAAATTCATCCCATCCTCGTGGATCGACCCCATTTACCACTATTTGCAATTCGTTTGTATTCGGTACTTGGGATTTTATTATTGGTGGCTTCGACACCCATCAAAATGTTCTCTTCGCCGACAACACAAAAGGTAAAATTGTTGGTGAAGGAACTATTGGTATCTTAAATTGTACCTGTATTGAAAAAGTATTTCTTGTGACTGGGTTAGAGCACAATCTAATCAGTATTAGTCAATTATGTGATGGTGGTTTTGATGTTAATTTCTCTGCATCACAATGTCTGGTTTCAAAGAACCAAAAAGATGCCTTTACAGCTAAAAGAGAAAGAAATATCTATTGTTTCACTCTGACTGATCTTGCTAAGCAAAATATGGAATGTATGGTGGCAAATGATGATACAACTCAACTGTGGCATAGAAGGTTGGGACATGCTAACATGGAGCTTATCTCACACATTTCCTTGAATGATCTTGTGAGAGGTCTGCCTAATATAAACTTTGTTAAAAACCAAGTATGTGCTGCTTGTCAAATGGGCAAACAAATCAGGACTTCATTCAAATCAAAATCAAGTGTTACAACTGACCAACCTCTTGAATTGGTTCACATTGATCTTTTTGGACCTATGAGAACTGAATCTCTTGGAAAAAAGAAATATACAATGGTTATTGTTGATGACTATACACGATATACGTGGGTCCTGTTCTTAACACACAAAAATGAGGTGCTCAAATTCTTTGTTCCCCTGGTCAAAAGATTGGAAAATGAAAAAGGAAGAAAAATTGTGAAAATTCACAGTGGTCATGGGATGGAATTTGAAGATTCAAACTTCACAAACTTTTGTGATGATCAAGGGTATACTCATGACTTCTCTGCACCTAAAACTCCACAATAAAATGGAGTTGTGGAAAGAAAAAATCGAGTCATTCAAGAAATGGCTAGAACAATGTTGAATGAATATCAACTCCCTAAATCCTTCTGGGGAGAGGCTGTGAACACTGCATGCTATGTGTCAAATAGAGTGTTTTTAAGACCTCTACTCAAGCTAACACCCTATGAACCCTGGAACGACAAAAAGCCAAACATCTCTTACTTTCGAGTATTTGGGTGTAAATGTTTCATCCTCAATGATAGGGATCAACGTGGAAAATTTGATTCCAAAAGTGATGAAGGAATCTTTCTCGGATATTCCAATCACAACAGAGCCTACAGGGTGTTTAACAAAAGGAAGTTAACTGTCATTGAATCCATACATGTGAACTTTGATGAATCTGATCCTCTTGACAAGAGTCATTTGATGACTTATCTTACAGGGCCACAACCATTCCCTGAGAATGATCATACAAGTTATGATGAAAGCGAGAGAAATGATGAATCCCAAAACAATGTTGATGAAAACATTGAGCATGATAACCCAAATCATGAAAGTAGCTCAAGTGAGGCAAGAGTCTTAAGAAAATTCAAACATGCCTCAAGTTATCCAACTGATAAAATCATTGGAGATGTACAAGCTGGTATCATAACTAGAGCTAAAGCTCAAATGATCCAAAATCCATCTCATGAAAGTCTACTTTCAATTGATGAACCAAAGAATGTGAAAGATGCCCTATTGAAAGAACATTGGGTAAAAGCTATGAAAGTAGAACTTGATCAGTCCTAGAAAAATAATGTATGGGAACTTGTTAAGAAACCCCATGAACAACAAGTCATTGGAACAAAGTGGGTCTTTCGAAACAAACTGAATGAAAATAGAGAAGTAACTCGAAACAAAGCCAGACTTATGGCTAAAAGATATTGCCAACAGGAAGGAATAGATTATGAAGAAACCTTTGCTCATGTGGCAAGGCTTGAGTCAATTCGAGTTCTTCTTGCCTTTGCATCCCTTCACAAATTCATTCTATATCAAATGGATGTCAAAAGCGCATTCCTCAATGGATTCATCTCTGAGAAGGTCTATGTCAGTCAACCTCCTGGGTTTGAGAACCTATGCTTTCCAAATCATGTCTACAGACTAAAAAAAGCTCTGTACGGATTAAAGCAAGCTCCACGAGCTTGGTATGACAGACTAAGAAAATACCTGATCAAGAATAATTTCTCAGTTAGTACAGCTGATACCACACTATTTACAAAAACTACTAATAAAAGTATTATCATTGTTCAAATATATGTGGATGATATCATTTTTGGAAGTCAAAATTCCAAACTTGGTGAAGAATTCTCACAATGTATGAAAACTGAGTTTGAAATGAGTATGATGGGGGAATTGAATTTCTTCCTTGGACTTCAAATTAAACAAACTTCCTCTACAACTTTTGTTTCGCAAGAAAAATATACCAAGGAAATACTCAAGAAACATGCAATGCTTGAGTCCAAATCAATGACCACTCCTATGTGTCACTCCACCAAACTTGATAAAGATCCTCTTGGAGAAAGCATTGATGAAAAATTATACAGAGGAATCATTGGAAATCTGCTGTACTTAAAAGCTAGTCGTCTGACATTCTCTTTGCAACCACTTTATGTGCAAGGTTCCAATCAGATCCAAAGATACCACATTTCAAGGCTCTCAAAAGGATTCTCAGATATCTTAATGGAACAATGGACGTCGGCTTATGGTATCCCAAACATGAAAACTTCAATCTTGTGGGTTTTTCCGATGCAGACTATGCAGGATGCAAAGTGGATCGTAAGAGTACCAGTGGGCAATGTCAACTGCTTGGAAAGAGTCTTGTAAGCTGGTCAAGCAAAAAGCAAGGAGTTGTAGCTCTCTTAACAACTGAAGCTGAATACATAGCCATGGGAAGCTGCTGCACACAACTCATTTGGATGAAGAGGACATTATCAGACTACGGTTTGAGTCTCAATGAAATTCCTCTCTTTTGTGATAATACCAGTGTTATTTGCTTATCAAAAAATCTCGTTTTTACTCTAGAACTAAACACATTGGGATTAAACATCACTTTTACGAGATTACGTTCAAGATCAAACTATGAAAATTCTACATGTTAATAGTAAAGATCAATTGGCAGATATTTTCACAAAACCTCTTCCACTGGAACAATTTGAATTTATCAAATAGCAGTTGGGTATTTTACCTTTTCACAAAATTGTATATGTTCATTGAAAAACGTTTTTTTCTCTTGTCTTTCATTAAATACGCTTTCATCACTCTTTTTTTTGCCGCCCATAATTGTCTAACGGTTGAGTGTTCCCAATGTTTGAAAAGACACCAAAAGTACATTTAATGGTACCTTTCAAGTCCGGAAAATTCAAAACCCTAAGGCTATTCAACTTCTTCTTCATTTCAATTCTCTCTGCAAATCTGTTCGTGCAAAGAAGATGGCAAAAAGAAAAAACCTCTCCGAATCTGACACAGAGTCAGATGATAACATTCCTTTGGCTGATGGGTTCAAATCTCACCCAAAACAAACCGTATCTATTGAGCCCAAAGGAACCACCTCAAAAAATTCACCCTCTTCCATGCCTTCAACCTCTGATCCTTCAAACACACTCCCTAAAACATCGAAACCAAATAGTGCCAAACCATCTTCTTCAAAACCCTCTGGCACTGCTTCAAAAGAATCCCTTCCTGAAGAATCTGACAAACACGACGAAGAAGACGATGATGCTGTCTATACTGACTTCTCGGAAGATGAACAACCTCCCTGTATGAAGTCATTCACAAAATTGAAGAGATAGACTTTGATTCGGTAAAGACTCAGGTACTATTTCATGACATTGAATCTCAAGAATACTATGAAAATGATTTATTTCATAGGAAGTGGAACAGAGGTAGATCTATCAACTTTGCTCATTTTCTGTCATGCTTTATTGTCAATCGGTTTGAGGAATTGGGTTGAAAACCACTTCTTGAAGTTGATGAAATCGCATATCCTTATCTGGGTAAACTATTTTATGCTAATGCTGAGTTTATCAAAATTCCTGATGGGTCTGGTATCAAAGTCGAGTCCTACGTGATGGGAGAACGAGTTTCGTTTACTCCCAGATCCATAAATTCATTCCTGGGTAGCCCTCACGCTGGAATAAAGTTCTTTGAAATTGGGGCCTAGATTGACCACCCAAAATTCAAATGGGATGAAGTCACCAAACTCCTTTGGAATGGTGATGAACCATCTCTTGGAGGAGGTGAAGCACTAAGGGCTCTTTCCCCGGAACATGCACTGATCCATCAAATGATAAGTTATACCATCCTGTCTGGATCTGTGGAATCAGGTAATCATTCTACCAACATGAGCTATATCAGTACCTTCCTTCTGTATGTCTTTCTTATCAATGAAAAGGTAAATCTCGGGTATATTATTCTGAGTAACATGGAATACTGTTATGTAAACAACACAAAACTCCCATATTTCATGTTACTTACTCGCCTTCTGAAAGGCCGTCAGCACATTCCCTTTCCTCACAACTGGAAGGAGAATCCCAAGTACCACAAAATGTTTGATAAGAAAACTCTCAGTCACACGAAATTTGTCTATGACAAAGATACTGCCACATGGAGCTGATCTAAGCCGATCAAGAAAGGGCCAAGAATCAAGATTGATCCAGCTGAACTACTTTCCAGTCTTGCAAGGATCAATGGTCGCTTGGACTCTATTCAACAAGAGTAGGCAAATCTCACTATCAGGATTTCTTCCATTAAGCGTACTGTCCGCCCTCCTACCCGGCGTTCCAGAAATTAACTTTTTTCAAGGATGAGGGGGAGTCACAGGGTTTGCTGAAGTACTGATTGAGCTGAAGTGCTGAAGTGAAGTAAAGATTGAGGGGGAGACGTGAAGATTGAAAGTTCATGAAGACTGAGATTAAATTGTTCCAAAATTGCTTAAGTTAAGTACTTTTGATCTTTAACTTTTGTTTTTGTGATGGCTATCTCCATCTTGAACTTTTGTTTTCGTGATGGATGTATCCATCTTTCAAACTTCTTCAGTCCTAATTAAATAGTCTCTAGCTTATCTGCTTTGAAATATATTTGTGCACAAAGTCTAACAATCTTGCAGGAACAAGGAGAAGGATTAAGGCAGGGGGAGATCAGCAAACATAACATTTCATCCTCAAAAAAAGGGGGAGATTGTTAGATGGAATTAAAGATGTTTTTCTTTTATTCCTAATATTATTTGTTTTATAGGATAAAAAAGTCAACAAACACAGGTTTGAAAAAGAAGGGACTTATTGAAAACTGTGCAAGCAGATGAACGTTGAAGTGTTGCAACGGTCATCTTCCGCTCTTCTATAAATAGGAACAAGATCACACTTGTGAAAAGTGTTGTCTTTTGACAAATTCACATAGAGCTTTCCTTTGATTTCTCATAGTGAATTTTATAGCGCTTTGTTGTTGGCCTGATAGAACCGTGGTCTTTGTTACATAGGTTCTCTTCTTGCTTTCAGCTTGTTGGCCTGGTGGAACCATAATCTTTGTTACATAGGTTCCATTCTTGCTTTCAGCCTTCATTGTATCTTGTACCTTGGATCTCGCTTTGAAGCCATAGTCTTTCTTACATAGGCTTCGCTTGATCTCGATCTTAATTCAACACTCTTTAAAATCCTAAGCTTAACAAACTTAGGTAGAGGACTAACTTGCCCAATTTGTGTTTTCACAATTATGGTGAGCCAACCTCTATAAACACTGTGTTATTTACATTGCCCGCACTTTGCTCTTATTAGTATAAAACTTTGATAAATCAAAGTTGAACCTCTGATACTTGAATCAGTTGTTTATGTGAAACCTGTAGTTTAACACATTGATCCAAAGCTACTATCCCAGCTAGTTGACACTCTTGAGGTTCGAGAAGAATCCAAGTTATCAAAAAGTGTACCATACATGCTTATCTAGGTTTGTGTATCCTATTTGTATTTGGTATATTTGAGCTCAAATATGTTATATCAGATTTAGGTTCTGTGAGATCACTGTGTAACTTTCCATTGTACCCCTTGCCCCTTGTTATTACTGGCCTGGACATGATCATCATAATAATCACAAGTTCTTATTTTGACTATTATATTTAATTCTTGACACCGTAATCACAAGGGAACTTGCTTGATTAGATCAATATCATCAACTGAGGCTCTGGATGGTGGTTTTCCTCTTCCTGCTCCACAAATGATACTCTGTGCAAGTAAATTGAGAAAATACAGAAAAAGAGAAATCAAAGAGAGAGAATCTTATGCTCCACGAACAGTGTTAATGACAGGCCTGATTTGACACTTGGGTTCCTTGAAAATTACACGACGTGGTGAAGTCTGTTGCCACTAACATTCTTCTCCATTTGTCGTATCTTAGCTTTGAGAGCAGAGGTGAATGGCACATGTCGCGCAACATTCTTGACTAAAGAAATCTTTGTTTTTGATACGGCATAAACAATGCAGAAGTCCGATGCTACTTTTGATACACTTGAAGGTACGTCCTATTAAATTTAATAGACAAAGTTTGGGAGAAAAGATTGGTTTTCATTTTTCTGTGTATTGAATTACAGTATAATGGAAGTATTAATAGGATAATAATCCTAATCTCTGGCCCTAATTACACCCGTTAAGTCGGGAAAAGAATCAATTAGAATTCCTGTCATATACACAAAAGATATTGTCAACACTCCCCCTCAAGTTGGATCATGGGGTTCGATCATGTTCAACTTGGACAACGAACTACGAAAGTTCTGGCTGCTAACTGTTTTGCTTAGGACATTTGCGAGCTGATCCTCTGATTTCACAAACGGAAGCTTGACTAAACCTGAGTCGATTTTTTCTTTAATGAAGTGTTGGTCGATCTCCACGTGTTTGGTCCAGTCATGCTGTACCGGGTTATGGGAGATACTAATCGTTGTCTTATTATCGCAGTACAAGTCAACACTCTCTTCAGGAGGGAAGCCTATCTCAGTTAGCAATTTTCATATCCATAGGACTTCCGTAATTCCTCGAGCTTTTCCCCTGAACTTTACCTTGGCACTGGAAAGTGCCACCACTTTCTGTTTCTTGCTCCGCCACGTTACCAAGTTACCCCCCACAAAGGTGAAGTATCCAGAGGTAGATCGCATGTCCGTGACTCTTCCTGCCCAATCATCATCACTGTATCCAGTGATTCGGGTATGTTCGTTCCTAGCAACGTGAGGCCTTTTCCCGGAGTTGATTTCAAATATCTCAGAATCCTCAAAACTACCTCCATGTGCTTCTTGCTGGGGTTATGCATAAACTGTCTCATAACGCTAACGGCGTAGGCAATATCTGGTCTCGTATGGGTCAGATAGATCAGTTTGCCTACAAGTCTCTGATATTGATTTTTGCCGGCAGGTGTTTGGTCTTGAAATACTCTCAATTGATGATTCTGAGCCACGGGGGTATCTGTTGGTTTGCAGTCAAGGAGCCCAACTTCTGTTAAGACTTAAGAGATCAAATATGTATTTCTTTTGTGAGATGAAGATGCTTTTGTCTAATCTCATCACCTCGATGCCAAGAAAGTACCTTAGCCCCACTAAGTCCTTCATTTCGAACTCTCGTGACAGTTTCCTCTGAAGGCCGGCTATCTCTTCAACGTCATTTCTAGTTATTACCATGTCATCAACATAGATAATTATGAGGGTGATGAGGGCGTTTCTTTACTTGATAAACAAGGTGTGGTCTGAATTGCTTTGGATGTACCCGTACTTACTCATCCCCGTGGTGAACTTTCCAAACCAAGCCCTCGGTGATTGTTTGAGTCCATAGAGTGAACGTTTCAATCTGCACACGGTGTACTGACTTTCATTTTTCTAGAATCCGGGTGGGAGATCCATATAGACTTCTTCCTCAAGATCCCCGTGGAAGAAAGCATTCTTTACATCGAATTACTGCAGGGGCCACCCATAGTTGGCAGCTATGGATAACAGAATTCGAATGGTATCCAATTTTGCCACAGGGAAGAAAGTCTCCATATAATCTACCCCGTACGTTTGTGAGTATCCCTTAGCTACCAGCCTAGCCTTGTATCTGTCGATAGTCCCATCCATCTTGTGTTTGATGGTATAGACCCACTTGCAACCAACTGATTTTTTTCCTGTCGGCAACGGGCAGACTTCCCATGTGTTGTTTTTATCCAATGCTTCGATTTCATTTTTCATTGCTTGCATCCACAGTGGATCATTCAAAGCTTCATCAACGGTGTTGGGAATCTGATGAAAGTACAGGGCGTGAATGAAGCCCTACAGTGGTGGTGAACATCCGGATGATATATGACGAGTAACCGGATATCTGCTCCTGCTTATCTTTTCTGGACTGTAACTGTTTGGTGGAATGCCCCTGTGATAACTCGTTAATTCAACGTTTTCTATGATGGAATTATGTCCCTAATTGTGCTTGAATTGATATTATATTGAAAAGAAATTGATGCTTTGTTGTTTATAATGTAGAATCGGGGCTTGAAGGAGAAATTAGTGCAAAATTGATCTTTTTATGAAGAAATTCACGAAATATAAGGAACTCTCATAGCCTTGTTGCACTTTGCCGCGGTTGAGCAGGGATGCGGCTGACTTGCAGTATGAAGAATAATTATTTGGGTCCAAGTGGGAATCAATTTGAAGTTATGCATGCATGCACGTTTTAGTGGGGTTGATTTGTTTAATTGGAGTGGGCTTCATTTGGGTTCTTAGTTTTAATTGGGAATTGGCCACGTGAGGTATGCCTTGCAATTTAATAGAGTTTGGGTTGACTTTCTTGTTAATAAATGGGCCACGGACTTAATTAATTGGAGAGGCTCATGATGCTTTGTGCTGGGCTGCGCTTGTCTTTAGAATTAAACTGGATTGGGCCCAGTTTATATGGGAACTTGGAGGATAAGAAATAACTCCAATTTGCATGAGGTTTTGAGTCCGTTTTTGAGAAGGAAACCTGGACTTATTTATTTACAAGCTTCGGACAACGGCAGGGGGAATAATCACGTAGCTTTTGGGGGAAGGATAGACGCAGCAACTCGAGGAGTTCTCGGAGGAAGGCTTCGGCTTTGTTTTTAGATTAATTATTTTTCTTTTTAGTTTATTTATGTTAAAGAATTCTTTATTTATTTTGATGAATTTTAGTAGTTAAACTTTTAATTATCTAGTTAGGGATTAAAGATTCGATTTTGGATATTGTGAGACCTAAACGTTTTTATTAATTCATGTTTATTCAGGCATTTATCTTATCTCCGTGTTTCGTGTTTATTGTGATTAGGCAATTTCGGGATAGTGCACGATCTCTAGGTTGTTTAATTTGCATATTGTCATTCATGATGCTTGAAGTGTAGTAGAGTTTGATTGATAAAAGGTGGTAAATTAGTGACGGGGTCTTAGCGATAACATTCCTCGTTCACTAAGTAATCTAATTTAAATCTTGCGTGTGTCACGACTTGGTTAATTAGGATTGGTGTTTTCATGGTTCTTAATGCTGCGAATTCATTAAATCCTGTCGAGTGTCTCTAGGGGTTGTGAATTTGTTAGGGAAGATAACTGTCGAGTGTCTCTAGGTTATCCGATTAATTAAGTAAAAACGAGGTTGAGTCGAGTGTCTCTATCAATTATAGCCAATCTGTCTGAATAACTTGAATTTATCCTTGAGTCAATGATCAATATAACAATTCGAATCGAATATCCCTGGCTAGGTAATTTTTCCTCTGATTGATTTAATCCTACGTGATTTTGGTTGATAGTTTTAATTAGTTTTTAATTCTTGTTAGTTTATTTTAATTGCATACTTTAGTTTTAAAAACTCAAAACCCCCACTTTTTAATTGTTTCTTTTCGTGAATTCCTTGCGATTGTGAGAAATAAGTCAACCAGTCTCTGTGGATCGATCCTGTTTACGCTATACTCCGTTGTTTAGTTGTGAATAGGTTTTACATTTATTTTTGCCGGATTCGACACCTGTCACCCTGTTCTATCGAGGAGGTAGAATATATGTGCTTTGAACAGAAACAGTAGAGTTAGCTGTACTTACATCAGGGATATCCGACGGGGGGTCCTCTAGGGTGGTTGAGAGAGATGGGGACGGAGATGAAGCTGCTGGTTGTACAATAGGATGGGTCGGAGGGGTGTACTCCTGTACTGGTTCCAACCATTCACACATCTAATTCAGCCCTTCCTATGTACTACTCTCCCCCTGAAGGGGTGTATTGGTGGGTGTTTTGAAGTAGTATTCCATCTCCAAGAAGTCCACATCCATGGTGATGTAATGGTGTTTGTCGGTTGAATCATAGAAGTGGTAACCTTTCTGAGTAGAATTAAACCCCAAAAAGACACATCGGACTGCACAAGGGTCAAGTTTTATCCGGAGCTGTTTTGGAGTATGTACAAAGGCAAAGACCCGGGGGGTAAGCAGGAGAACAGACGGAATGGAATGAAATTTCCTGAGGGTGTCCAGGGGAGTCCCATACTCCAAAGCCCGTGTGGGTAGTCGGTTCATGAGATATATAGCCGTGGAGATAGCGTTGGCCCAATATGAGTTGGGTACATGAGCTTCAAATAAAAAAGCCAGAGCACTTTCCAATATGTACCGGTTCTTCCTTTCGGCCACATCATTTTGTTGTGGGGTGTGGGGATAAGTGGTTTCATGAATGACCCTATGTTGAGCGAAGAAGCTTTGGAGATTCTGATTTACAAAAAACACCCTCCCCCCCTAAATTATCGGTACGAAGCACTTTAATCGAAGCAAAAAACTGAGTTTGAATTATTTGAAAGAAATCCTTAATTGTCTGAGGGACATCCGATTTTTGTTTCAGAAAATACACCCAATTGAATCTGGTGCAGTCGTCAATCGAAAGAAGAAACCATCGAAACTTGGAGTTAACGTGACTTGGGACAGGCCCCCAAAAATTAGAATGTATCAATTCAAAACGATCGGTTCGTTTTATTCTTTGAACTTGGATAGATGTTTCGATGACTTTTTGCAAGTACACAAGTATCACAATGTAAAGAACTTGACTCTAACACTAAACTCGGAAATAACTTTTCATGAAGGGTGCCCCAATCTACGATGTCATAACCATAATTGCCTGTGACTGCTGCCCTGAGCCAAATGAAGTGAGCCTGTTTGTGAGATATCTCTAATGTAGTACAACCCATCTCTCTCAATACCACGCCTAATGATCGCCCCCCTACGAATATCCTAAAAGAGGCAAAACGACAGAAACATTAGTACCGTGCAGTTTAATTCTTTAGTGAGCTGGCTAACAGAGAGAATCTTATTAGTGAGTGACAGCACTACAAGACAATCAGATAAGTTCAATTTCTCAGATAAAGTAATGTTTCCCACCCCTGTGACCAGGTAAGAAATACCATTTGCATTTATCACCGAGTCTCGTCGTGAGACTGTGGAAGTCCGAATATCATGGGCTTATTGGTCATATGGTCAGTGGCCCTACTGTCAATGAGCCATTCCATTTCTGGGCTAGAATGAGAAGCCGGCATAAAGTTATAGCCCTGTCCATTATTCTGAATTTTATTTTGGCCCAGTGTGTCCAAAATCCCATCATTAAAAATTGGCCTATTAAGGCATGGCCCATTACAATTGTAAATAGGGTTTGAGTTTGTTTTCTTACCCATGTTGACATTGGCAGCGATTGTTGCACCGATACCCTGACCAATTTGGGCGTCGTTGTTGCTGTTCTCACCGCCACCGGTGGCGTCTCCACCTCCGGCTTCGTTGTATCTGGTGGCGCTGCCGACAGTCTGAGCATTCCCTATAGCGAATGCTACCCTTCCCTGTCCTTCTCTGCGTGTGCCATTGTTGTCGGGATCCCCTGTTGCAGGGGAGATCTTGCCGACCGGTGGCCGGGATGAGTCGCCGTCGACGGGAACCTTCCCTCTCTTCCTCTCCTAATACTTTGCCCACCAGTCAGGATACCCTACCACCTCGAAACATGTTTCTTTCGTGTGTTTGGTGCCTCCACACACGCTGCATTTTTGGGAAGGTCCAGTACCGGCAATCGTCGGCTTTCTTCCTTGATATTCGCGGGACGATGTAATCATTTCTGACCGCACTTTAGCCACCATCCCTACTCTATTCCAGCTATGGTCGTTCATTGCCGATAGGCGGTGGTCTTCGCGCCGTACGGCGTTGTATGCTTCTTCCAAGGTAGGTGGGTTCTGGGATTTGAGTAAATCACGCTTGATGGGATCGAATTTCTCGTTTAGACCCCATAAGAACGCGAATACGGATCCTCTTGTTTCTAGGCGTTGTAGGTTTTTCGGTCCTCGGGCATTTCATGGACTGAGGTTGCCGGAAGTCGATTTCTCTCCAAATCCCTTGGATTGTCCTGTAGTATTGATCTACGGACATGTCAGATTGGTTGGTTTGGTAGGCTTGTTGCTTGAGTTCATACAGCTTAAGTTTATATTCTCCGTCGTGGTAGGTTGCTTTGACTTTATCCCACAAATCCTTCGCGTTTGGGCAGAGGATAAATTGAGCGGCGATTTCGGGTTCCATTGAGTTAAGTATGAGGCTTCGAACAGATCCGTCAGTCTGTTCCCAAGCCTCATATCTGTCATCTTCTGGGTCAGAGGATACAGTCTTTCCAGTGATGTATCCCATTCTTCCTCGGCCAAGTAACACCAATTGGACGGTTCTTGAACATATTGCGTAGTTGTTGCCGGTGAGTTTGATGTTGATGGTGGTTTGGTTGATTTGTTCGGGTTGTTTGTGCCTGACAAGTTCCGCCATTTCAGCGAGAAACTCGGCCGGCATTGGACTAGATCTTGTGGGTGACGCCATGGTAGGTGATGAAGCAAGGTATTCGATCCGTTATTGAATTGAAACCCACTCTGATACCATGTTAAATTTAATAGACAAAGTTTGGGAGAAAAAATTGGCATTCATTTTTCTGTGTATTGAATTACAGTACAATGCAAGTATTAATAATAATAATCCTAATCTCCGGCCCTAATTACACCCGCTAAGTCGGGAAAGGAATCAATTAGAATTCCTGCCATATATACAAAAGATATTGTCAACACATCCACCATCTTCAATCTTCTGTCACATGAGTTGCTCTTTATTCAACTATTAGAAGAAAACGTTTCACTCACACAACACCGCTTAGTCGAAAACGTAATAGAAGCTTCACTTTATATTGCCATGATGGGAGGCGCCAAGAGCCAAGTTTCTATTGCAGGATTAGATACATATTCTGGTATTTCGTATCACTTGTTTAAGAACTACAACCATATCTATGAAGATATATGCTACAACCTGATGGAAAAAGGATCCCGAAATGGATCAATCCCGTAGCAAGAACAGGTACTTTCTCTATATTAACAATACTCAATTAGAAATATATCAACATCTCTTACTAGTTTAAAAGAATATGGAAACAACAAAATTTCAATTAGAAATAAATCATCTCTTAGTCTTTGATACCTTACATTGACCCAGAATTAAAGAGAATATAATCGAGTAGATAGACAATATAAACTGTCCATTTAACAGAAATTACATTCTATTCGACAATTCATGTTACTGCTAGATCTTAATTGAACGTGAAAGACATTGACTTTAACTACTTTAAAAAATAACGCTTATAAGTTATAACATTTGATCACCTCGTGGTTTGGGTAATTACAGCCCAGTTTCCACTGTTCTTTGTTTTTACTAAAAAATCCCTTTGCTGTGTTTTCTGTTACCCCTTAGATTTCCACTCGTCTCTATTAAATTTTATTGCTTGATTTTCAAAAAATGCCTCCGGAGATTATTTAGTTTCTACAATGAGACAAGTTTTCAAAAAAAAAATTCTAGTTATTATTTTTTTATGTTTGAATTCATGTTTACGTGCTTTTGTAGATGTACTAGATACATACATATATATTTATTCTTGTATTTTTGTGCATTCAGTAATAAATTATGTATTGTTGCACAATCTATTACATACATACGAGATTTTCTTCCCTTATCGGTTGTTCCTCAAGAGAACAGTGGCAATCTTTCTCATGATGCCCCAATATGTGAACACTTTCGACAGTAAGGGGACACATGTTCGTAAACTATTTGCTGAATCCAAATCGCCCCATGAAAAGCCAAGCTAATACGATCCTTAGTGACTTCAAGAGATCAACTTCCATGCATGCTCGAGCTACAAAAGGCCTCTTTACATCAAAAGTTTCCTCGTCAAAACATAACAGCTCACCTACATATATACTTGACAATATCACATAGCGATTCTGACTTTAAAAAATTGAGACGGGCTCTGGACAATTTAAAAGTAGGAGTCCATTTCTCATAGGAAACCCATCCAACGAAATTTATCTTTTTTGCATCATAAAATCCTCTACACAACTTAATTGGATTAAAATATGTTTGATATTTAATAATTCAATTGTGAACTCACCTTTAAAATCGAGGTCAAGAAGCAACTCATGTAGTCTCTTGGTATTCACGTGAAAATTCGAAAAGTTAATATTGGTCATCCCATTTCAAATAGATGTAACTTTGTAAGATTTACTCAATTCAGCTTGCTGAAAAAGGAAGACACGTACCCATTGTGTGGACATATCCACCGGGGATTGAGATGTAGTTAGAATTGCCGTTTAGGTGTATAGCTCATTAGCTCTTCCCACACATTATATTCCTTGAGAATTGCATTGCCAAAAATTCGAATACGAGATATCTAATTAAACTAGTATATTGCTGAACTGTTAAGTTACATCACTTTGTGGTAAAAGCACCCACGTTGCGAGCGTATAAGAAAAATTAAAATAACCGATGAATGTTTTGCATGATTGCCATCTCTTAGGCATCATTCATCATTGTTTGAGTGATAATTTATGTGCTTTGTTTGTTATTTTTAGTTGATTTAGTGATAATTTAGAGTAGCAGAACTCAAAACCAACTTATATCGTAATTTGTTGTAAAACAATTATAGGTGCTTATTTAGTCTTTAATTTTCTTTTCAATGTGGATCCGACACCTATTTATTTTTTTTCTTCTCAGAATTTTCTCCCACCAAATTGAAATAGAAACTAATCTCCCGAGGTAGTGAAGACGCTTTTCACGGGGACCTCTCCTAACGTAGTTTTTTACATCCACAACGTTTGAACTCAATGCCTTGTTTAAGTGAATTCAAATCCTTATCCACTTGAGGCAACTGCTCGTTGGTATCTCACACCTATTTATGATACAAACATCTGTGTTCACTTACATAAATTAGATTAAGTATAAATATAATTAAACTCTAACATTACACGAAAGCGATGGTCTTCGAATGCAAATTAAATACATAGTTATTACTTTCCAAGACGGTGTATTATTAAAAATCAAAGTTGGAGGCACCAGTCTAGTCATTTGTTTACTAAAGTTCAAAAACCAAATAAGAACAAGTAATAATTGTGGTGCATAAAAGACTGTTTTAGGTAACTGGGTAATTCTAGCCGAGTTTGATTCGGTCAAACCGGTGTAACGAGGGGGCGAGTGTTTTACACTTGCCATGTAGTTGGTGGAAAATTTAGGGAGTGTGACCAATCAAATGGCAAGTGTAATGCACTTACACTTTTAATTGGTTGAGTTCGATCGAGCCGGGCCTGAATTAGAATTTTCCCTGTTTTAGTGATCAGGGTCGTTCTCTTTTAAAATTTTATAAATTTTAAATTTTGTACAATACATGATTCCTAAAGCTTACAAGTTCACAAGTCTTATCAAAAAATAAGCTATGCATCTAAGTTTGTAAAAAAATTAGAGTTAATATCTTAGGAGATACTTTCTTGCCTGTCGACCACGTAAAAGACTTGTCGGGCCTAAAATTAAATAACGTCCCAATCCTGGTTTGAATACAATTTTCCAAAGTAGTAATTTGTGCGTAGATGTTAGGTTTTCTTGCCTATATATATATATATATGAGCATCTATTGATATACCATAATCATATGAAATACACATTCACGTTGTAACATATTGCATACTCACCTTCTTGCAATTAAGAACCATGGAAACAATCTTGCCTTATGTTCTTTCCCTTGTACTTGTTCCTCTCTCCCTCTATCTCATCTCATTAATCCATAGAAATGTCTCCGAAGCCACGAAGAACCTCCCTCCCGGCTCAAAGGGTTGGCCATTGTTGGGAGAAAACATATATCTTTTCCTTTCTGGCCCTGAGAAATTTTTCAAGAAGAGGATGGAGAAACACTCAGACCAGGTTTTCCAAACATCGTTGTTTGGACAAAACCTTGCAGTATTCTGCGGTCCTGACGCCGCCAAGTTCATGTTCACGAATGAGAACAAACTCGTCTCCTTGTGGGTGCTTCCATCAGTAAGGCGGGTCTTGGGTTTCCCTGAATTCTCGGAAAGTAGCATGACGGAAGCCATGGGACCAACAAATAGGTTTAAACATAATATTTTCAAGCTGGATGCTTTGAAAGAATACATAATGATTATGGATGCCCTAGCTCGTGAGCACATGGATAATTACTGGTCAACCCCCAATATGGTGGTGAAGGTTTACCCCATGAGCAAGAAGTACACGTTCGAAGTCGCTTGTAGACTGTTCATGAACGTAACCGATCCTGAGCGAATAAACAAGTTGTTCGTTCCCTTCAATCAGATCACTGAAGGTTTGGTCTCCATACCTATAGATTTTCCAGGTTCGGCTTACAGTCGTGCCATCAAAGGAAGTAAAAAGGTTCGCGAAGAGCTTATGAGGATTGTTAAGGAGAGGAGGAATGAGCTTGCAAGTATACCGATGGAGCAGAATAGTAGCCTCGACGTGCTGTCTAAGATGCTTCTTGAAGGTGGTCAGGTTTACAATGACATGGAGATTTGTTTCAGCATAGTAGGCTTGTTGATGGCGAGCTATGAAAATGTTAGCAATACTACCACTTGCGTCTTGAATTACCTTGCAGAGTTCCCCCACATTTATGAAGAGGTTTTTAAAGGTAAACAAACATTGATCACTATAGATATAGATTGCCTTGAAATGGCTTGAATATCAATTTACAAAGTGTATATATATATAATATGTGCCTCTTGCTGCAGAACAAATGAAGATTGCAAAGTCCAAGGGTCCTGATGAGCTCTTGACATGGAAAGATATCGAAAAGATGAAGTATTCGTGGAACGTGATACGCGAATCGCTCAGATTAACATCATCTGGAGGGGGAGGGTTTAGAGAAACCATAACAGAGTTCACCTATGCAGGTTTCACCATACCCAAAGGATGGAAGGTATACACTATTTAATGCTTATATGATGATACTATACAAACTGAATTTCATAATAATTATTATTACAAATATATTTTTCAAATTACTTACCTCAAACATTACCAATCATCTTCAAATGATTGACCGGATGCTATAGTTCGGATTTTGGTGTACACACTACTCAAGCATGCCCAATGGAAAACAAACATATATCCCACAGCCTCTTTTTTTTTTTTTTTTTTGCCCCTTCCCTGGACCCGGTCAAGAAGGACTTTAGCGAACATATATCCCGCAACTTAAATGTTAAGAACTTGAAATTCTTTGGTGTAGAAACCCACAAAATTTAATTCACTCTATTTTGCACGAAAATTGCACCCTTTTTTTTTTTTTTTTTTATCATTATCGGTTTAGATAGTTGTTTATTGATTATATATGGTGGGAAGTTGTAGAAAAACATTGCATCCAAATTTATTTCTAATCATTTTTGTCCTTCGGTAATTGAGTTTTGGGTCAGTCCCAAGGATAACCTTTTTCAATTCATTTAACTCTCAATATAATATGTCGTTCTTATAGATGTTTTGGAGCGCCCATTCATCACACAAGAACCCCAAATACTTCCCCGAGCCAGAAAAGTTCGATCCGTCTAGATTTGAGGGAAGCGGACCGGCTCCTTACACTTTTATACCGTTTGGCGGAGGAGCAAGGATTTGTTCGGGAAGAGAGTATGCTAGGGCACAAATGTTGGTCTTCATTCACAATGTGGTCACGAGGTTCAAACTTGAAAAGGCAATTGCAAATGAGAAGATTGTTCTCTACAATTTGCCTAAACCGGTTTATGGGCTTCCAGTTCACCTACACCCACATGAAAAATGAATGTGATTATGTGGTCTTTACACATACATCAATGTGTCCCAATTTGAGGACCTAGTTGTTACTATTCAGGATTTTGAATTTGTGGCGTGACAATTCTGCAATTTAATTAAGTTACAAATTTTAGCTTCTCATTAATATATCTGAATAGCCTACCAACACATTTTCTTTGTATCTCTATCGCTGAGCGTTACAAGTCGAGCAGTTGTATGTTGAAAAAAAAAAAATGAATACAATTACTCCATGCATGATTAGTCGTCATTCGTATCAATTCTTTGCAATTCATTAATTGGTTACAGAATAGTCATGGTCTTCACGAGAGAATATGGAAACAACAAAAACTCAATTAGAAATATATCAACATCTCTTAAATCTTTTGGACTCTACATTGACCCAAAATTAAAGAGAGAATAGAAAACGGTTTTAGATAGCTAAAGTAAAAGTAGGACTCGTTTAATCTATAGTAGACAACATAACCTGTTTACCTAAAAGGAGTTGCATTCTATTAGACGGGTAATTCTAACTCGAGTTAAACTTGGCTAAATCGGTGTAATGAGAAATTGAGTATTTTATACTTGTCGTGTTGTTGGTAAAAAAATAAAAAAAGTAATAAATCAAATAATAAATATATTAACCGTTATAATCGGTTGAAATCGGACAGACTGGATTTGAGTATTGTACATGAATGACATTAATTGACTTTAAGAACTTTGAGACAAAAACGCTTGCTACATTCATCGTGGTTTGGGTAACTATAATTCAGTTCCTACTGTTTTTGTTTTCACTAAAAATTTCATGTGGGTGTGTTTTCCTTTTGTAAGCCTTAGATTTCCACCTATTAATTCTTTTTAGTGATTCTAAAAAAATACCTCCCGACACTGTTTTATTTTTAAATCGAGACAATGTTTTCAAAATCATTTTTCCTAGTTAAAAATATTGTAAATTGAATTTATTTTATGGTTTTTTTTAAATAATGTCCATTGCACATTAAATATACGGTTTATCTAAATATTTTTTTATAATTGAATAATTTTTAAATTTTAAATATAATAATGTGACCTCAATTGAAAATTGTTAGCCTTTGGAACCTGACTGGAACAGAAAGATTGAAATTATGTATATTTTATTAGTGACAAAAGATGTGGTTTCAAATTAATTACAATTAAATTATCTTAATCTGTGATTATGTTATTTGTTGTGTCTAACGTTCAAATGCAGGATTTGTTATTGACAAATAATTGAATGGTTATTGAAAGTTGAGGTGCACACGGTCTCTATTAGAACATGTGCCTTTCAAATATTCAAAATGGAAGGCAACTAACGGCTATATTTGGGAGCTCTATTTAAGGAACTAAGTCTAATCTTTCTTGTGAACTCATGCAATAAATCTTCTACTTCCTCCTACATTGCATTAGTTGTTGGAAACACATGAAGATGGTGTATTCTCATAATGTTAGCCTTGTAATGTAGTATGGATAAGATTGATTGAGATGAGTCCCGGAGCTTGACCTCTAGTATAGTTGTTATCGGGCGTTCCAATTGTACTGTATTATATATCAGATTTTAGTGTCTTATCTTTAATGAAATCTCTCTCGAAAATTCTAAGCATAACAATCTTAGATAGTGGATTAACTCACTCAATTTGTATCTCCACAAATGTAGTGAGCCAACCACCCTAAATCTCTTAAACTTAATTTCCTTATCTTTGATTTGCTAACTAGTATAAACCAGTGATGTCAATACCACCCCATGCTCTACTTCTAACAAAACTTAATGTTTTCATGTATAAGTATCTTAATATAATTTATAATCAATATATTAATCTATATATATTATAAAAGTGCGAGTTGGGTTTTTTGGTTTCTTGAAACTTTGAGATCGCCCAAAATACCCTCATAATAATTATATTAATAATTTTAATCAAGGATAATTATGTAAATACATATTATAAATTATTAACTTAAAAATTATTAAAAAACTACTTATTGATTTAAAATAAGACTCTTCATAGAGAAGAATTGAGATTTTTTTAAAAAAAACATGTATAATTCAATAAGGATTCTTTTAATATTAAGATATTAATTAATTGTATTCAAATTTAATAATATAAGATGTCAATTTTGCCTATAATTTAAAGTGTTTGTTATAATAAGAGATGTCTAACGAATTAAAAGACAATAAATTAATCACATTATAAATTTTGGCAAATGGAATGTTTTCAATTACATATTACTAAAGCCTGTGAAACTAACATGCCAAAAAATTCAATTTTAAAACCTACAATTTAAAGTGTTTATTATAATAAGAGAGGTCTAACAAATTGAAAGACAACAAAATAATGCATATTATAAATTTTGACAAAGGAGTGTTTTCAATTGAATATTGCTAAAGCTTATATCTCTCATTTTATAGAAATCTCATATATGAGTTATATAATAATATATTTTGGGATTGAAAATTTCTTTTAAAAATATAAAATTTTTTAAAAAATATAATTTTATTACCATATGGCATAAAATTTTAGTGTAGGTCCGATATTTTTATTTAACTTTTAGTCTCAATATTTTAATGAAGTTTTTACAATTTAAGTTCCACTATTAACTTTTTGGACGGAAAAGACATGAACGTTTCATATGCGTCATTGGTCGAATTTACTACTTATGTTTTAAGCGGAATGTTATCAATTCTAACTATATTTATTAAAAAGATCTTGGATTGACTTCTACTTTACTAACTAATTTACGAATAATTTAACTCCTAAATATGACGAGAATTGGTCTCATATCGCCTAAAACACAAGTTGCGGGAGGGCTCTCCTAACGACCCACGTGAAGTGCACAAATCTTTTTTCATCAACAAAATTAACATCCTGTCGGACTAAAAAGGTTTTTATGTAAATAATGGTGCACACAACCAAATACTTTATATGTTGTAATATTAAAATTATACTGCTTCAATATAAATTTAATAAAATTGTATTAGAGCGAATGAATATAAATACTAAAGAATAAAATTTCTATTATTAAATGAGATATATTGTCTTTCTAAATGCAGAATTGGTCATGTTTAAGAAAAATTAATTGTTAGTAGATTATCGACATATATAATTCAAACGTAATGATGACAATATTAATATTGAGTGAACTATCGAAAAATAGTTGAGAACAAGATTTGATCGAGAGGATCGAAAACAAAGACAATTGAAAGAAGCGAGATTTGATCGAGAAAAATTGATTTTGGGATATTGCCACAGTGGTGGTTTGGGAGATAGAGAGACAAACGAGAAAGAGATGTGATATAGAGGTAGAGGGTTTGAAGGTGATTTATAATATAACATATAAATAATTAGTACACATTATTGTTACTATTTTTTTTTTTTTTTTTTTGTTATAATCAATTAATAGATAATATGACTAATATTTTGTCAATATAATTTGCTAATATGAAAGAAAATATTTGTTATATTATAATTAATGTTATATTATATGATCATGTCGGAATTTGGTGGCTGATGAAGCTGTTGAATCGATCAGCTTGATGACTCAATAATTTATTTGAAAGAAAGTCTTCTGAACTTGAAAAAGGGACAAGGGAAAAAATAGTGAACTAGGTCGGGTCACAGGTGGTCATGATGACGTAAATCCCCTGATGCCTAAATCAACAATTAGCTCAAGAATCTTATAAGTAAATTAAAGTACTCGAAAAGTGCAATGGATGTGCTTACCAACTGAGATGAATTCTACGAGTATTATGGTGGTGGGCCTTTGTACGTGCCTAAGTACACATACTTAATGTGCATTAAATGCATCTATAGAGTTGATGGTTGTAGGTATGGTGCACTTAAGTGAAATAGGTCAGGAGATTATCTGCATTTAATGCACATCTTGCATGATCCTTGACTTGCATTTCAACTGGGGAGGTCGAGAGACTGTCACCCGATCGTTTTCTCATGCATAAATTGACCCCTCTATCTTGGGTCGGGAGGGAGGTCGAACGTGCAACTAACTAAGACTGATACGTCGTGCTTTGTTTCATTCCACGTTTTGGTAGGTATCTTCGTGACATTATGCCACATCATAAGCCCCCAAAGATCACCAGGTAGAGCTCACGGGCTGACGGTCTTTAGACTCATAGAGGCATCATTTATGGCAAATCAACTCGCCATACGATAATCATGACAACGTTTTGTTTTTTTCAATCACTGTAAATAGGGCTTTTCAATCATTTTTAGAAGTTATTTTTACTGAAGAGCATATCGAGTGAGTCAGAGCAAGTATTATACGAAAAGTTGTTTTAATCTGAGTTTCGAAAGACAAGCTTGAGAGAAGTTGGTCGAAACCCTTCTTACTTTCCACTTAGGTATTGTCTCGATCCAACTCTGTACGCGTTTCTTTTTTTTTTTTTTTTTTTCCCATTTTTATCTACTTTTAAGATGGCATCGAGAAAGAAGATTTCAATGCCTACCCATAAGACAATCATTCCTGAGCTTTAAAAGCCTCTAATCCTCGACTTATAGCTTCAGGATGAGATCGAATTGGAGGAAGAGCAGTTGGAGACTATAAACATTTGTCTGAACCTACCCTCTATATCTTACTTTATATAAAAGAATTTTAAGTTGGATTCGAGATGATTTGAGCGATATTGTAATTTCTTAACTTGGTGGGGACAAATATTATTAACACTAAATATCTCTTATAAAGTATTACATTCCTTAAAAATACTTATTTAAGTAAATTAGGATAACTTAAAAATTAAAAATAAGATTCATTTATTCTACAACAAAGATGATGAACGAATTTTACATATCAAACTAAGTATATAGAGTCAAATAAAAAATAAATATAAATTATAATTTATTTTTTCATGCTAATTTTACAATATACCTTATAAAATTTTTTGTTTATGAGATGGTGTCTATTATGCATGAACACAAATATGATACAATACAAATTGATTTTTATGTTTAATAGATTGGGAGATATTTGACACAGTATCCAACATAAACGCACAATAAAATAATATTTTTAAACGTGTTCGTGCATCATAGGAGGATTGTTAGTTTGAAACTATAACTTTTTTATTTGTATAGTTCAGAATTATATTAAAAATTAAGTTTCAATTGAGCACTAATTATTCTAAAAAGTTGATATTTCAAATAATTTTAATTTAATATATTAATAATTAAAAATAATTAGATAAATCATGTATTTAATGTGCAACGCACATTGTTTTTACTAGTTATAAAAAGAGTCCTTATTATCATACTCTAATGATTTTTATAGATTGGATTAATTATAATACTAATTTATTAAGGAGTACTATTTTCATTCAAATACTTAATTTAAAAAATTTTAAATATAATGCATGTTGTATATGTAGATTGGATGAGTCTTAATTTTAAGGGTCATTTTACATTTGACTATCATGTATTTGGGCTTAATTACAACACAATTCCTCATTGTTGAAAAATTATATTTTAGTCTCCATAAATCGTATTTGGTCTGAGGTCCCTTAGCAGAATTTGTAAAAGTATATTTATGCCCCCTGATAATTTTATGAGTATTTCATTGAATATAAGATCAAAATTACAGAATCATCCCTAAAGTTTACAAATATAAACAAAACGATCCTTACAAGTTATGAATTTAACAACAAACAAGAGTATTTTTGGAATGACATAACGAAACCCTAAGACCACAAACGGTTCTCAAAGTTAGGGACTAAAATATAATTTCCTGATAATGATGGAATACGTTGTAATTAGATCTAAATACAAGATAGTGAGATGTAATTATTTCTAATTTTAATTTATTACGGAGTCCTATTTTCATTAAAAATGTGTATTTTTAAATGGTTTAAATATAATTATATATAATATGTAGTTACTAAACCACCCTTTAGTTTAATAATGTTAAAAGTATTACCGTAAGAATATTTTGGCCGATCAATAAGTTTCAAGAGACCTAATATCTAACTCGTTCTTTTATAATATACTAGTAAAAACAATGTGCGTTGCACATTAAATACACGATTTATCTAATTATTCTTAATTATTAAATTATTAAATTAAATTATTTGAAATATCAACTTTCGAAAATAATTAGTCCTCAATTGAAACTTAATTTTTTAATATAACTCTCAACTATACAAATAAAAAAGTTATAGTTTCAAACTAACAATCCTCCTATGATGCACGAACACGTTTAAAAATACTATTTTATCGTGCATTTGTGTTGAATACTGTGTCAGATATCTCCCCACCTGTTAAACGTAAAAATCAATTTGTATCGTATCATATTTGTGTCCATGCGTAATAGACACCATCTCATAAACAAAAAAATTATAAGGTATATTGTAAAATTAGCTTGAAAAAATAAATTATAATTTGTATTTATTTTTTATTTGACTCTATATACTTAGTTTGATTTGTAAAATTCGTTTATCATATTTGCTTTAGATTAAATGAATCTTATTTTTAATTTTTAAGTTATCATAATTTACTGAAATAAGTATTTTTAAGGAACTTTATAAGAGATATTTAGTATTTATAATAATATTTGTCCCCACCAAGTTAAGAAATTACAAGATCACTCAAATCATCTCGAATCCAACTTCAAATTCTTTTATATAAAGTAAGATACAGAAGGTAGATTCAGACAAATATTTATAGTCTCCGACTGCTCTTCCTCCAATTCAGTCTCATCCCGAAGCTATAAGTCGAGAATTAGAGGCCTTTAAAGCTCAGGAAGGATTGTCTTATGGGTAGGCATTGAAATCTTCTTTCTCGATGACATCTTAAAAGTAGATAAAAATGAGAAGAAAAAAATTAAAAACGCGTACAGAGTTGGATCGAGATAATACCTAAATTGAAAGTAAGAAGGCGTTTTGACCAGCTTCTCTTGAGCTTGTCTTTCGAAACTCAGATTAAAACAACTCTTCGCAAGATACTTGCTCTCACTCACTCGATATGCTCTTCAATAAAAATAACTTCTAAAAATGATTGAAAAGCCTTATTTACAGGGAATGAAAAAAAAAATAAAACGTTATCATGATTACTGTCTGGCAAGTTGATTTGCGCGTATATGACTCCTCTATAAGTCTAAAGACCATCAGCTCGTCAGCTCTACCTGATGATCTTTGGGAGCTTATGATGTGGCATATGTCACGAAGATACCTAGTACGACATGGAATGAAACAAAGCATGACGCGTCGGTCTTAGTTAGTTGCACGTTCGACCTCCATCCCGACCTAAGATAGAGGGGTGAATTTATGCCTGAGGAAACAATCGGGTGACCAAGTCTCTCGACCTTCCCAGTTGAGATGTAAGTCAAGGATCATGCAAGATGTGCATTAAATGCAGATAATTTCCTGACCTATTTCACTTAAGTGCACCATACCTACAACCATCAACTTTATAGATGCATTTAATGGACATTAAGTATGTGTACTTAGGCACGTGCAAAGGCTCACCACCATAATACTCGTAGAATTCATGTCAGTTGGTAAGCACATTCATTGCACTTTTCGAATCCTTTAATTTACTTAATTATAAGATTCTCGAGCTAATTGCTGATTTAGGCATCAGGGTTTACGCAACCGACCTAGTTCACTATTGTTTTTCCCTTGCCCCATTTTCAGGTTTAGAAGACTTTCTTTCAAATAAATTATTGAGTCATCAAGCTGATCAATTCAACAACTTCATCAGCCACCAAATTCCGACATGATCATATAATATAACATTAATTATAATATAAGAAATTTTTTTTCATATTAGCAAATTATATTGACAAAATATGAGTCATATTATCTATTAATTGATTATAACGAAAAAATTAGTAACAATAATGTGAACTAATTATTATAAATCACATTCAAACCCTTTAAATCACATTTAAATCTATTAATTTTGTTGATGAAAAAAGATTTGTGCACTTCACGTGGGTCCTTAGGAGAACCCTCCCGCCACTTGTGTTTTAAGTGATATGTGATCAATTCTAGTCATATTTAAGAGTTAGATTATTCATAAATTAGTTAGTAAAGTAGAAGTCAATCCAAGATTTTTTTTTTCAATAAATATAATTAGAATTGATAACATTCTGATTAAAATACAAGTAGTAAATTCCACTAATGGCGCTTATGAAACGTTCATGTCTTTTCCGTCCAAAAAGTTAAAGTGGAACTTAAATTGTAACTTCATTAAAAAAATTGAAACTAAAAGTTAAATAAAAATACCTACAATACAATTTTATACCATATGGTAATAAAATTGTGTTTTTTTAAAAATTTTATATATTGTTAAACGAATTCTTGAATCCCAAAATATATTATTATATAACTCATATATGAGATTTTTATAAAATGAGAGATATAGGCTTTAGCAATATTCAATTGAAAACAATCATTTGTCAAAATTTATGATATGCATTATTTTGTTGTCTTTCGATTCGTTAGACTTCTCTTGTTATAATAAACACTTCAAATTGTAGGTTTTAAAAGTGAAAATTTTGGCATGTTAGTTTCACAAGCTTTAGTAATATGTAATTGAAAATATTTCATTTGCCAAAACTTATAATGTGATTAATTTATTATTTTTGAATTCGTTAGACATCTCTTATCATAATAAACACTTTAAATTGTAGACAAAATTGGCATCTTATATTATTAAATTTGAATACAATTAATTAATATATTAATATTAAAATAATCCTTATTGAATTATACATGTTTTTAATCAATTACAAAAGTCTCAATTCTCCTCTATGAAGAGTCTTGTTTTAAGTCAATAAATAGTTTTTTAATATTTTAAATTTAATAATTTATAATATGTATTTACATAATTATCCTTTATTAAAATTATTAATATAATTATTATGAGGGTATTTTGGCCGATCTCAAAGTTTCAAGAAACCAAAAAACCCATTCCGAGATTTTTTTTTTCAATAAATATAATTAGAATTGATAACATTCCGATTAAAATACAAGTAGTAAATTCCACTAATGGCGCTTATGAAACGTTCATGTCTTTTCCTTCCAAAAAGTTAAAGTGGAACTTAAATTGTAACTTCATTAAAAAAATTGAAACTAAAAGTTAAATAAAAATACCTACACTACAATTTTATACCATATGGTAATAAAATTGTATTTTTTTAAAATTTTTATATATTGTTAAAAGAATTCTTGAATCCCAAAATATATTATTATATAACTCATATATGAGATTTTTATAAAATGAGAGATATAGGCTTTAGTAATATTCAATTGAAAACAATCATTTGTCAAAATTTATTATATGCATTATTTTGTTGTCTTTCGATTCGTTAGACGTTTCTTATTATAATAAACACTTCAAATTGTAGTTTTAAAAGTGAAAATTTTGGCATGTTAGTTTCACAAGCTTTAGTAATATGTAATTGAAAATATTCCATTTGCCAAAACTTATAATGTGATTAATTTATTATTTTTGAATTCGTTAGACATCTCTTATCATAATAAACACTTTAAATTGTAGACAAAATTGACATCTTATATTATTAAATTTGAATACAATTAATTAATATATTAATATTAAAATAATCCAATCAATTACAAAAGTCTCAATTCTCCTCTATGAAGAGTCCTGTTTTAAGTCAATAAATAGTTGTTTAATATTTTTAATTTAATAATTTATAATATGTATTTACATAATTATCCTTTATTAAAATTATTAATATAATTATTATGAGGGTATTTTTTGGCTGATCTCAAAGTTTCAAGAAACCAAAAAACCCAACTCGCACTTTTATAATATATATAGAATAACATAAAAAAAAATATACACACAAATATGCATACTTATTTTTGTATTATTATCCATTCAATAATAAATTATGTATTTGTAGCAAAATTTATTATTTTTTTTAATACGAAATTTTAAAGAAAAGGTGTAATGTATATATATGAAGTAAAAATTAAAAACTTAATAAGTTTGTATTTACATTATAAAACGAACCTTGATGCTATTAGAAATTACGTAATATAGTCTTTGAGGGTAATTTTTTGGGAAAATCACAAAAAATGGAGTTTAAGTAAATCCTAAAAGACTTGAAGGGCTTACTACAAGAAAAACATATATCATGATATTTTTTTTTATTCACAAAAAACTATGATGTAAGGATATAAATAGGACTATACAAATATGACAAGCCATGGATATGGTAACTCAATGTTTTTTTTTTTAAAAATTTACCATATTATAAGAATTCAAAATTATATCAAAATATGAGTATTTGATACCATAAAATAATAATATTATTATGAGAAATGTTCATATGATTAGAAATAAAAAAACCAAACAAAACACCCATAACTATCATTTTCCCAAAAAATAATGCATGCACATAGGTGGAACTATGAATAGCCGCCACAAGGCCTTTTGGGTTGATTCTCAGCACTTTCATTTATTGGCAACCAAAAAGTCATGGTCTTCGGGTGCCGAATACTTTTCTTTTACTAGTTTTAAAAGCATATGTAGAAAAAAAAAATACAAAATTAGGAATATCGATTACGCAATGGAGTGGGAATCAAATAACTATTTTTATATCCATTTTTAAATCCTTAATTGGTACAAAATATAATTGAAAATATTCTTTATTGAACTAATACTCATTCCTACAAATATAATTTTATTCACTTCTTAGGCATCCCATGATATTAGTCATTCTTAATCTTTAAATTTTATTTATTTTTTATATAATCATCACATATTTATTGAATGTATATTATATTATTATTTTATTATCGTTATGAACATATAATCACATTGAAAATTTAATAAATTGTATTAAATTTATGTAAAAATAAATATAAGTATCAATATAAATATAAATATACTATATATATGTTCAATATATTATTTTATTTACGTATGAGTTCATAGATATGCATAATAAATTAAAATATTATGTGAAAACTAAATTTGACAAACATATTAAATTTATTTTTAAATATCATACATTATATTAAATATAGCAAAATCGCATAATTTACCTATGGATATGAAAAGATTAATACATTTTATAATATTTATATGTAATAAATATCTTTCTATCTCACCCACACAAGTGCATAAAATAAATCATATATATAACACATTTTATGTACAATACTTACGATATATTACATATAAAAACATACTATCGCTCAAAATAAAAAAATTAAAAATTATATTAATATATAAAATATTTTAATCATCTATTTACTCATCATTATTTATAATATTATTACTTATATTTTTAGTTGTGAATAAAATGAATGAAATGAATCTAAAATTTTTATTTCTTTCTTAATTTTATTATTAGAGGCATTAATCACAAGAATGTTATAATAAAGTTATTTTGTTTTTTTATTTATTTTATTTCAAAGTTCATTCTTTTTCTACCTCGTTTTATTCATGTATGTCAATCATATTGTTAGTGTCTATCGCTGCATTGATCCAAACTTAAAAGCAATGTTTTCAAAACCGGACCGGAGATCGAACCGTTAAGCCTACTGGTTACTGGTTCAACCGGTTCGACCGGTTCAACCACTGGTCGAACCGGTATGACGTAATAAATAAATAATTATTATTTTATTAATTAAATATATAAAATCAATTTAATATTTTGAATATTTAAAATACAAATTAATATTTCACTTTACAATATCTAAAAAGAATATCTTATATTTAAAACATAAAATTATATTATTCCTTGCTATATCAATATTTGTTATTCTTTAAAATGTCAATTCCACCATCCTAAAAAGCCCAAAAGGCAAAAGGCCCACCAAACAATTATAAAAGCACATACTGAAATTCTATCAAACCTAATTCTATGAGACCTATTGAGATCCGCAGCCGCACAAACCAGGCTCCAGACTCCAGAGTTCTTTTGTCTTCATTTGTGTTCAGAGTTCAGTTGATTTATTCAAAATTCCTCATGCTACAATTCACTCCACCTTTTGGTAAGATGAAAATATCATGGAACAATCATGATAACTCTCTCCCCCTCTCTCTGTGAAGTGGCAGCAAGGATTTGGAGGTTTAGTCACTGCTGAAACTTGATGCGTGAGATGCCGAGGGGTAAAACAAAAAAGGGGGGGATTTTTTTTTTTTTGAAAATAAAAAAAGAGGCATTTACCAAAAACCGGCGGTCCGGTCCGGTTCCGAAGCTCAAAACCGCCGGTTAACCGGGTGGTTTTTCCGGTTCCGGACTGGTCCGAACCTCGCCGGTTTTAGGGGGTGTTTCGGACCGGACCTGGCACCGGTCACCGGTTAAACCGGTCGAACCGGGCGGTCCGGTCCGGTTTTCAAAACACTGCTTAAAAGTATGAAAATGGTCAAATTTTATATTAAAAAAAATAAGAAGAGAAGAATGCGAAGAACAAGGGTAGTTAAATGCCAATATTTTCCATACAAACGACGTTACTGCTAAAATAGAAGTCGTAGACATCAGTCTAATCATTCGTTTAGAAAAGACAAAATAAGAACAAGTTGCACAAATATCATTGGGCATATTTGTGGTGCATAAGAGAGTGTTCAGTCAAGCCTGTTCTAATTAATACTTCAGAAGTCTTTTAGAATGAATACCAAGACGGCAAGACATCTCGTATGTCTTTATTTAAAAGACCCAAGTACCGCGCTCCACGTGTTTTGACGAAAAATACTAATTTCTTCGTGTGATTTTGAAGTTACGAACGACCCCATCATCAGTCAAATTTTTAGTCGTTATTGGCGGTAGAAAGAGAAATTACGTAACACTTAATGAATCGTGACTCGTGAGCAGTCAGCAGTCACACTACTAGTGGAGCCCCCATCTCTCTTTATCCCCTCGAAATGAAGTTTGGAATGGGGAAGGAGGGGAATAAGAAATCGAACAATTAATGAACACCCCCTAGTATGGTTGAAGACTTTTGTTAAACCCTCAATTCAATAAATAGATATATTATATCCCTATTATCCTTTTTATTTTTTATAAACCCCCCCAAATCTTATAAAAGTACCATAATACCCTTAATAAATTGAAGAAGAACATAGATGTCCATTGTCTTCTTCCCGCGTTTGATCTTTGCTTCTTCTTCCTGCGTCTGATCTTTCCGGCTACTCTACTCCGGCAACCAATTTCTGGCGAGTCTTTCCGAATGGCCTTTCCGGCGACTCTTTTCGAAACGAGTTTCCGGCAACTCTGTTTCGAAAGGCTATTTTATAATTTCTGTAATTATTTTTCTTTAACTAGATAAACAGACCTTTCAATAACTAATAAAATGAATATTTACACTACAAACTTATTAGGTTATTATGCATTCCCGATGAGACGCTTGAATTAAATGAAAAGCTGCCTGCACACTTTCCCGGAATTTGGACTGGCCAATCAACTTTACAATGCGACGAAGGGGTGCGACGGTTGGTTTACGGTCCAATCACCTTTATTAGTATCTTCAATCTTGCCCTGTACGCAGACATCTGCAAAATTTTCATCCCCAAACATTCACCTGCAAGAAGCCCTACTTCTCTTTCTCTCCCAGATCTCAATCCTTGACAAACAAAGTCATGAATCCCCCTCCAAGACCTATTCTGGCATGGGTGGAAGCGTACATGGTTGAACGTCTTATGATATATATCGGAGAGAATGAAATCGATCGGCTAGAAGTCTTCGACATAGTGCTGTTTATTGTGGCGCGTGATTTGACTCAGCGATTCAAAACAAGATTCTGGGCCCGAGATGTTGTAGCAGCGGTGAAAGAATTACGGATAAAAATTTACGAATTCCGTAGATTATTGGCGTGTCCTGGAGTTAAAATGGGTGCTAATCGTATTCACGCCGAAATTGAGACCCTATTATATTTTGAAAAGAATACCATTGAGGTAAGTCGAATTCATCCGTGTCCCCTTTTTTTTTTTTTTTTTTTTTTTTTTTGAATTGTTCATTATTCAATGTTTAATTTTACATAGGTTATTCATCGGGATTCCAACGCCAGGGCATTTGGATGCCGTTATTACGACGACCTTAGGTATATCTTAAAAGTGCGGCGGGCACACCTTTTGGAGGGCGAAGAGGAGCACCTCCACGCATACTACATTGATGATAGGGACTCGGACCCCGAGTCCTTTGACAGCGCGGATTACCCAGGCTATGAACACTCTGAGGAGAGTGTTAATTCTAACTTCCCTCAGGAAGATCAGGATGAGGTTAATCAGTTTCCTCCCCCATGATATAGACAGCGCTTCTCCAAAATTTGTTGTTTGTGGATTGTTTATAGTAGTTTAAATGTTATTGTTAGTTGATTATAGTGTATATTTTTGGTTCTGTAATGAAATGTTCAGTGTTGGTTTGATGGGTGTCGAGGCCACCAAAAATAAATTCCAAAGTACCGAATACAAATAAATTGTAAATAGTGGTAAGAGGGGTCGATCCACGGGGATTGGACAGCCAAGAAAACGAAGCGAACAATTAAAAAGGGGGGGGGGGTTTATATAAGTGACTAACTACTAATGCAATGAACAAAACGAGACTAAATAAACAAATAATTAACAACTAAACTCAGCTGACACTTAGATTAATTCAATAGATAACAAATAGCTGGGATTTTCCTACGCATGCATCAGGCTATGATCATTGACTGGGTAGTTAATTCCTCGTTAGGCTAGCTATAGTTACCAGTTACCTTAGGCTCCCTCGTTTCTTCTTATTTTTAGAATAATCTGAAGAAACTCCTAAAGACTATTCCCTAACTAGCTAATAACCCTATCAGAAACTCCTTCAAAGATTCAATCAACTAGTTGCTTTACTAGCTAAAGAAACACTAACCCTAACCGGCTTAGTAGAAACTCCTACTTCGCCTAATTAGACCGTAATATTCCACAACAAAAAATCAGTCGAACTCAACAACCTAGTGTTGATTGCCACTTCGTTAATTATCCGGCTAGACTCCACCAAACGAATTAACTAGCTGTATGTGAATTGCTTATCCTAAGATTCGACGTCTTAAATTAATCAAAGAATATAACAAACACAATAACGTTAATTTAGAAATAAAACGGATAACTTGAATTAATCAACAAAAGAAGTAGTCTCACAAAACCTAATGCATACTAGGAAAATCCCGACTAAAACGAAACTAGAAAATCACTAACAAGGAAAATTAACAAAGGCTAAAAATAAAGAAAGCGAAGAAAGAAAGCTCCCGTTGCTGATGCGTATTTTCTCCTTGTGTGCAGCCTCTCCTCCAAACTCTCGGTTACCTTGTATTTGTAGTGAAAAAGGTATGAATTCTTCCCCACTCCTCCTTCCACGTCTTCTCCATCATAAAAGACCACTATTTCCACCTTCTTTCTTCAATGCTTTGTAACCCCCTTAAATCTCCAAAGTAACGCCCATGAGAGGAAAACGTGCTTTTTATTTCTGATGCTTTTCTCCTATATCTCCCACGATCCAAGATGTGCTCCTAAAGTCTTGTTGCCCAAGAATTAAGGCTACGGGCCTGGGCTCCCAATTTAAAATTCAAAGCCCCAAAGGTGGTATCTCTTACTTGGATTATTGCCAACTATATTTAATTCCAAATCTCACCCAAATAATTAAAATTGATGTTGTATGCTCACGTGCCAGCCCAAAGTTGCTCTACTTGAACTCCAAAAAGAATTGGAATTAATGACCCAATTGCGTACTTCCAATAAACCTAAGAAAAATGGGCCGCTTCTGATTTAATTACAAATGACTTGGGCCTCCTTCGTCATTATGCACGGATGCTGCTCAAAAATTGCCAAAATCTTCTAATCTCCTGCAAGTCAGTGCTTTTCCTATCAAGAAACACAAGATCAATTAATTATCCACAATTAAATCAAATTATAAGACAAGACACAACAATTCAAGCTCAATAATTAGACGAATATGTGACTTATCAAATCCCCCCACACTTAGACAATGCTTGCCCTCAAGCATAAACTAAGATCAAAGATAAGGGAGAAATTCGACTCCATTCAATGAAAACACGAAATGGGCAATGTAAACTAGGAATGAAAGTATAATTTTCTCCCGACACTACCAAACATTGAACCAAATGCAATGAGAGTCTCACATAAGAAAACACAAAACCCGGTCATCATCTTAAGCACATGCATGATTTACCTAAGTTGAATTATAAACCATTTAATCCTAGAAACCATATTCGACTTATTAGACGAAGGGTATGCACAAGGAAGTTTCAAGTGAAATGGTAGTTGTGGGGAATTCGGGTTATTCGCAACTAATACATTAAGACACTTTAGCTAGGAATTGCTTGAATTGTCATTGGCCTTTTGACGCGAACGCAAACATTTGTGATGAATGTCATCCGGTTACTCAACTAATCACATTATCAAGTGGCTAAGCCTTACTCATAATTACCCATTTTTATTGTGATAAGTCACTTATTTAGTTGGGTAATCAGCGGAGTATTCATAATTTGCCTCACTCGTCAAGATCATTTGGGACAGTTTTACGCGAGCACAAACATTTGTGATGAATGTCACCCAGTTACTAAGCCCCATTTAATCTTTTTGACGGACTTTTGGCGTTGCACATAATAGATCATAGCATGTAATTTCCAAACTTAAATTAAATCCTTAGCTCCACCACAATGTCCCAAAAACAAGTGAAAATTCAAGTGCATACCAAATTCAACTTCTAAGCTTCATAAGTTTCTATTCAATAAATGGTGTCATTTATTCAGACAATATTAACGTTCTAACCATTTAAGATCGGGCATGCAATTGTCAATATGTGAGAATATCATCAACACCTAGCCAACATTAAGAATGCAAGACTCAACCATACTTCCATATCCTTTTCAAAAATTAATCCATCATTGCCTAAATCGTGAAAATTCATCAAATAAGAATCAAATTAGGCCATATCTTATCTCCTAATCGTGCATAAAGATGGCACATCACTGAAATTACTATTCACAGCCATAACACGTACACACAGCAGCAAATTCACATATTTTCAGCCCATTATCAGCACTAAAATGCCCCTAAATCATGCAAAAATGCAAAAATTTTCGCATATAGCCCTAATACACCCCCCCCCCCTTAAAGCATATGTTGTCCTCAACATAAAAATAAAACAGAAATGAAAAATGAGGACTTCCCTGAACCCAGGGGGGTGTGATGGCTGCGAATCAGACTTGGGGAATCCTGTCTATGATCATGGGTAGCCTCCCTTCGACAGCATTCTGCCACGTCGCCAATTGTTTCTGCAAATTCATTGGTCGTGAATGTTGTTTGAAGTTGTGTCTTATGCAGAACGGGTCATGAGACCCTAACTGTGACCTTTGTTAATCTTCTTCACAGTAGCATTCAGTTTAGTTTCACCAACTCTGTTCGTTCCAATGCTCTTACCCTTGCCCCCACACTTGTCCATTTATATGACTGCCAAATACACCTACAACGCAAGAGGGAAAACTATCACCACGGGGTGAGAGAAAACGAGAAAACAAAACCAAACGAAAAACAAAGAAAACTAAAGCAGGAAAATAAAACTTGGGTTGCCTCCCAATCAGCGCCCTTGTTTAACGTCATGGACTCGACGTGTCTCGATTTCGCACTCAAGTGTCTAGAGGAGGATCCTCTAGATTGATCTCTTGAACCATGTGCGGTGCAAATCCTTCATAAAACGGCTTGAGTCCACGTCCCTTTACCTCACTATACAAATTTTCAATCATTTGATCAGGGGGTTTAAGGATCTCCATTTTCACCGTCTCCAGTATAGGTGGGTCTAGCCTACTTCGGGTTGCTCTACGGGACTTGGATCCTCGTTCCAAAATAATATCATGCATGTTCCCCAAAGACATCAATCTCTTGACATTTGCGATGGTCCATTCAACTGCCTCTCTGCATTTTTGAAGTGTTCTAACCAATTTCTCCCCTTCCAGACTGTCAAGCGTGCTAGCTATGATCACTGGCAGTGTCTCTCTTTCACCCAGATATGCGCGTTTTAAAAGCGCAGGTAGCTTGTCGAGTTCCAGAGTTGAAGCCTGCAAAATGGAAGGTAATAGTTTAGTTTCAGACCGAGATAGCTCAATAGGCACAAATTTTGAACTTGTAGTCTTATTGCCATCTAGAATATGAACCTTATCAAGATTACCATCAAAAGACTTAAACCGATCAGAAAATCTCTTAAGCCAATCAACATATATGTCATGACTAATAGCATAATTCAACTCAACGTTATTATTTAAACCAAGATCCTCATGAGTCAAATTTTCAATGACGCCAACACTATAAACGCAAGACACATCATCAACATGCTTAGTGGAATCATAAACATTGAATTTCACTACTTTACCATCAAACTCTAAGGTTAGTGAACCACTATGCACATCAATTTTAGCCTTAGCTGTACTAAGGAAAGGTCTACCAAACAAGATATCAGAGGACTCGGATGAAAATTTATTTTCCATATCAATCACAAAGAAATCAACAGGAAAAATCAATTCATTAACTTGTACTAAAACATCTTCTAAGACACCTTCAGGATAGACAATTGATCGATCAGCTAATTGAATGATAACTCCAGTACTAGCCAATGGACCAAGACCCAAAGAATTATAGACAGATAAAGGCATCACATTGATAGAAGATCCTAAATCACACATAGCCTTACCAAAACCAATATGTCCAATCTTGCATGGGATAGAAAACATACCTTTGTCATGACACTTAGGTGGTAATTTCCTTTGTAAGACAGCTGAAACATTGTCACCTACACTCAACCACTCATTACCTATAAACTTACGCTTATTGGTGCACAATTCTTTAAGAAATTTTACGTAGCGTGGAACCTGTTTAATGGCCTCAAGGAGTAGAATGTTTACTTTAACTTTTTCAAAAAGAGCCAAGATGCTCTTATCTTCTCTGTCCTTCTTTCTCTGGACTAACCTTTCAGCGAATGGTGGTGGAACTACTAGTGGCTTCGGCTTCTGAGTGTTTTCAGCTGGACTGGAATTCTGTCTGTGATCGCTGGCAGGCCTCTTCTCAACCTTCTTTTCAGTTTCTGCATTAGGGCCCTATTCCTGGTCATGTTTGGGATACCTGTCGACTGGAGGCTGTAATTCCTTTCCGTTTTGCACCATAATCGCACTCACGTTGTGCCTTAAGTCAAGCTTTTACGATAGTAGTTTGCCTTGGGTCTCCACTTTGCTGACCGACGATGCAATTTGTCCCACATGAATCTCCAAACTCTTTATACTCTCTTCCACCTTCTGAAATCTAGTCGCAGTGTCCTGTTGAAATTTCTCAGTGTTAGTAGCTAGCATATGGACAATAAAGGCTGTTGTGGTGATGGTATCTGATGGAAGTTCTGATTGATCGGTTGGTTGCTTGCATAGCTGTGGCTTGGGTAACTTCGTCATCCAAGGTTGTAGGTGTTTGAATAGGGGTCAAACTTCATTTGTTGGTATCCAATGGTATTCACATTCCAAAGTGTCTCTTCGTGTAGAGTTGGGCATGCACCAGTGAAGTGAGCGGGGCTAGTGCAAATGCCACATGTAACGCCCCAATTTCCAGAAGTTCAGGTAAGCACGCCAAGAGCGGGTCTTCGGGAGTTGGGGGAATTTAATTTAATCATTTCATTCAATTATTTACAACCTTCATCATATTATATATATTACATCTAGGCATTTATATGAATTGTTATTAATGTGAGTTATATGAACTAAGTGATATATATTATCTAATTATATTAAATGGCCTTAATTGCTCTTTTGTGTAAATTCATGGACTTAATTGTATTTCATGACTTGGGAGGTTATATGACTATTGTGTAGAAATGGAACTCAATTGCATGAATTTAAATTCTTAAAGGACTTATGTGCAAAGTTGGATGACTCATGCCTAGTTTTGCAAGACTTTGATTATGTCATATAGTTCTTCCAATTTATTCCATTTCATTCCACCTTCATACAAGAAAACACACACTTGCACACACTCTTGATCGATTAAAACACTAAGGAGGAGGAAGGAAGGTTCATCTCATAATCCAAATCATATTTTGAAGGAATTGAGGAGCTAGCATCATCATCTTCATCATCTTGCCATTTCATTCCAATTCTAGCTCATTTTAAGGTATAGCATAAATTTGAATGAATCTCTTAATTGGTATTTGAGTAGGGCTTGATGATTGAGTGATGTTTTCATGACCATTTATGGATAGAAGTATGTTTAGGGACTTTATATCTCAAGTTTGCATGAATATCTTGAAGTTTATGGAAGTTGGAAGCATGTATATTTATATGGGGTTTTGGTGTAGTATAATGTGTATTTGTGGTGTTTGATCATTTGCTATGGATTGAATTTGAGTTTTTTGGTTGGTTTGGGGTGTTTGGCCGAAATCCCCTGTTTTCCCCTGTTATTTTTCGTCCAGCGCCTTCCTAAACGTCCATTTGGACCCTTAGTTCAAATCCCAAACGCCCGTTTCACTACCTAGAATTTCGTCCAGAGGCTTCCCAAACGCCCGTTTGGTCTCCTAGTTGTTTTTCCAAACGCCCGTTTGGCACTATTACAGTTTTTAGACCAATTTTCAAACGGGTGTTTCTCCCTCATCCGAACTCCAAATGACCTGATTTTTGAACCGTTGGAAACCTCTTGAATTCTAGAATAACCTAGTTGGAATCACCTCATTATCTTTTGTTAATTGTGAGATGTAATCAATTATTTTAGGTGTCGCCACTTTCCCGATAAATTCCATTCACCTAATTTTAAGCTTACGCCATTTTCGCCTTACTCTGAAATACAAAACGATCCATATACCATTTTAAATGTCTACTTGTCTAGTTTCATTCCCAACAAACAAAACCCAATTCCAATTTCTAGAACTTTAGATATTTCCATTTTTCCACAGCTTGGTCATTATCAGAAATTGTCGATTTTTGCCAAACTTCACCAAAACCCTTGTTATTGCGTTCCTTTCACTTTCTTGGCTCCCATATGTGACTTATATGACTTTTATGCTTACTTAATTGATAATTATGCTCTTATTTGACACTTCTTGATACTTTATTTGGGAATTTGGGCACATTCATAATAGTTATTGATTGTAAACGCATGATTGACATCGTATGACATTGCCGTTCATCTTAAATGGTTCATACGAGTCGAGTCTCATGTACACTTGTCCTTGTTACACAGATCACGGTCCAGGAGACGAGGAGCACGCTCCTTAGAGCTTTCTTTCAACCTTTTGGTTGATTGGTAAAGGTGAGGTTTATTTCTAGGTATATAGATCCCGTATAACCCTATGTGATGTTTTCAACCAAAAGTATTTATATATCTATAGTTTTCGAACTTTATGGATTTCAAATGATTTCATGAAATAATTGAACGGATTGATTGATTGGGCGAGTAAAGCATGTTCACTTTGGGCCTGAGGGTAGTGTATTGAGCCAACCGGGAAAGCACGGGCTGACGGGTAACTCTTGCACTATTCTCACCATTTTGGGATCACCTCTGAATCTACCAGGAGGTTTGGTAGAGGAAGAAATCCCATGCGTGGAAGTCATGTTCCCGACGTACACCATGATTGGATGGTTGGGTCATGCAAGCCCACCATCACCCGGAGAAAGAAGGGTTCATGAAACTGCTACTTGATTGCACTTGAATAACTTGCATGCTCACTTGATAAATGGAAATGTTCATGATTGTACACTTTTGGAGAAAGTTTGGAGATCGCCCTCACTCGCCGGGCCACGTATTGAATTGATAATTAAATGAATTGTTAAATTAGTTCAGTTGTAATCTCGGGCGAGAATTCCTTCTATTCTTGAACTTATATTGTGTTTCTTATAAATCTTACCCAAGATTATAGCTTGCACGATACGTGCGCTTATATTTATTTATACCCCTCACTCAGTCTATGGTAGACTGACACCTCATATTTTCAGGTATTGCAGGTCGAGTACTAGGCGGGGTTTGAGTCCAGTTTATTTCTTTGGGTCTAGCATTGTCATCCCCATGTTTTGTGTACATTCTGGATACTTGTATTCCCTATGAAGCATTTTGGTACATATGTATATATTATGGCATATACTTGAGACTTTGAGCGTGAAAAATTGGAGACATTGGTATGAATGGAAAATAGGTTTATAGAATGAATGTATATTGTTATGCTTCCGCTTTTGTTATGAATTGTTTTTTATTTGAGGGTTAGCCCGCCTAGCTAGTGTAGTGTTTTTTTTCTTGTCTCCCGTTCGCTATAGGCTTGATTCATGTATGGGTGCTCGTTCCATATGTGGATTGAACAATAGTGCGGGGGATGTGGTGCCCTTGCGTTAAGGGTGCTACAGCACAAACTCTTGCATGTGGAGGAGTACCTAAGCTCATATTCTGAACCAAAATTGTTAGCAAAGACTTAATTTCATCAAGTGAATTCACATTTACCTCATTTACCCTTCTAGGGATATCCTGCCAAGCTCCAAATTGTTGGGAATTTACTGTCATGGTTGATATCAACTCTCTAGCTTCAGCAGGGGTCTTGCTAACTATGGCTCCACCACCCGTGGCATCCATCATTCGGCGTTCCATCGGAGTTAGGCCTTCGTAAAAATATTGGATAACCAATTGATCCGAAATACCATGTTGAGGGCAGCTTGCTAACATCCTCTTAAACCTCTCCCAATACTCATAAAGGCTTTCGGAATCCCTTTGCTTCACGCCACAAATTTCTCGCCTAATGTTTGTAGCGCGAGAAGCCGGAAAGTACCTCTCAAGGAATTGTCTTGACATTTCCGCCCAAGTTGTGACCGTACCCGAAGGTAAGTAATATAGCCACTCCTTAGCTGCATCTTGCAATGAGAAGGGAAAAGCCCTTAGCTTGATTTGATCCCCTGTTATATTATGTGGCTTCATGGACGTGCACACAAGGTGAAATTCCTTAAGATGCTTGTTCGGGTCCTCATTCTCCAACCCTCAGAAGGCTGCCAACAAATGGATGAGTCCCAACTTTAGTTCAAAGCCTTTCTGCAGTTCTGGAAAAGTTATACATAGTGGCTGTTGTGCTTCAGTAGGTCGGCCAAGGTCCCGAAGTGTCCTATTCTGAGCCATATCTTGACCGTGATCACTATCAGGTTTCTCGTCAGTCTGCTCTGCAACTTTTAACTGTTGTTCAGAATTAGTATCAGTTTTCAGCTGCTACTTGCTCGCGAAGGTTCCTAAGTATAAGAAAAAGAAACAAAATTAGTTACCAATCCCCGGCAACGGTGCCAAAAATTGATGGGTGTCGAGGCCACCAAAAATAAATTTCCAAGTACCGAATACAGATAAATTGTAAATAGTGGTAAGAGGGGTCGATCCACGGGGATTGGACGAGTTTGTAATCTTTTAATATGCCAAGAAAACGAAGCGAACAATTAAAAAGGGGGGGTTTTGATATAAGTGACTAACTACTAATGCAATGAACAAAACGAGACTAAATAAACAAATAATTAACAACTAAACTCAGCTGACACTTAGATTAATTCAGTAGATAACAAATAGCTGGGATTTTCCTACGCATGCATCAGGCTATGATCATTGACTGGGTAGTTAATTTCTCGTTAGGCTAGCTATAGTTACCAGTTACCTTAGGCTCCCTCGTTTCTTCTTATTTTTAGAATAATCTGAAGAAACTCCTAAAGACTATTCCCTAACTAGCTAATAACCCTATCAGAAACTCCTTCAAAGATTCAATCAACTAGTTGCTTTACGAGCTAAAGAAACACTAACCCTAACCGACTTAGTAGAAACTCCTACTTCGCCTAATTAGACCGTAATATTCCACAACACAAAATCAGTCGAACTCAACAACCTAGTGTTGATTGCCACTTCGTTAATTGTCCGGCTAGACTCCACCAAACGAATTAACTAGCTGTATGTGAATTGCTTATCCTAAGATTCGACGTCTTAAATTAATCAAAGAATAGAACAAACACAATAACGTTAATTTAGAAATAAAACGGATAACTTGAATTAATCAACAAAAGAAGTAGTGTCACAAAACCTAATGCATACTAGGAAAATCCCGACTAAAACGAAACTAGAAAATCACTAACAAGGGAAATTAACAAAGTCTAAAAATAAAGAAAGGAAAGAAAGAAAGCTCCCATTGCTGTTGCGTATTTTCTCCGTGTGTGTAGCCTCCCCTCCAAACTCTCGGTTACCTTGTATTTGTAGTGAAAAAGGTATGAATTCTTCCCCACTCCTCCTTCCACGTCTTCTCCATCATAAAAGACCACTATTTCCACCTTCTTTCTTCAATGCTTTGTAACCCCCTTAAATCTCCAAAATAACGCCCATGAGAAGAAAACGTGCTTTTTATTTCTGATGCTTTTCTCCTATGTCTCCCACGATCCAAGATGTGCTCCTAAAGTCTTGTTGCCCAAGAATTAATGCTACGGGCCTGGGCTCCCAATTTAAAATTCAAAGCCCCAAAGTTGGTATCTCTTACTTGGATTATTGCCAACTATATTTAATTCCAAATCTCACCCAAGTAATTAAAATTGATGTTGTATGCTCACGTGCCAGCCCAAAGTTGCTCCACTTGAACTCCAAAAAGAATTGGAATTAATGACCCAATTGCGTACTTCCAATAAACCTAAGAAAAATGGGCCGCTTCTGATTTAATTACAAATGACTTGGGCTTCCTTCGTCATTATGCACGGATGCTGCTCAAAAATTGCCAAAATCTTCTAATCTCCTGCAAGTCAGTGCTTTTCTTGTCAAGAAACACAAGATCAATTAATTATCCACAATTAAATCAAATTATGAGACAAGACACAACAATTCAAGCTCAATAATTAGACGAATATGTGACTTATCATGGTTGTTTATTGTTGTTTGATTCTAGTATATATCCTGCAAGGAAGTTTGTTTTAGTTGGAAGAATAAGAGTTGGTTTGATAAACTGATGAACTATATGACAGTTATATATGAAAACAGAGAAACTGATTAACCATATGAAATATATGACAGTTATGTATATGAAAACAGATAAACTGATGAAATATATAGAACCAAAAGCGCTGATTGTTGAGTATTGGTGTGGTCATCAATAATTAAAAGAAGACTTTGTCAGGTGAAACGTTAAGAATGCATGATTCAAAGAAGACTTTGTCCAGTGAAACGTTAGAAATGCGTAATTAAAAGAATGCTTTGTCCAGTGAAACATTAGAAATGCGTAATTAAAAGAATGCTTTGTCCAGTCAAACGTTAGCAATGCATAATTAAAGGAATGCTTTGTCCAGTGAAACATTAAGAATGCGTGATTCAAAGAAGACTTTGTCCAGTGAAACATTAGAAATGCGTATTTAAAGGAATGCTTTGTCCAGTGAAACGTTAAGAAATGCGTAATTAACAGAATGCTTTGTCCAGTGAAACGTTAGAAATGCGTAATTAAAAGAATGCTTTGTCCAGTGAAACGTTAGAAATGCGTAATTAAAGGAATGCTTTGTCCAGTGAAACGTTAAGAAATGCGTAATTAAAAGAATGCTTTGTCCAATGAAACGTTAGAAATGCGTAGTTAAAAGAATGCTTTGTCCAATTAAACGTTAGAAATGCGTAATTAAAAGAATGCTTTGTCCAGTGAAACGTTAAGAATGTGTTATTCAAAGAAGACTTTATCCATGTGAGAAATGCGTAATTAAAAGAATGCTTTGTCCAGTGAAACGTTAGAAATGCGTAATTAAATGAATGTTTTGTCCAGTGAAACGGTAAGAAATGCGTAATTAAAAGAATGTTTTGTCCAGTGAAACGTTAGAAATGCATAATTAAAAGAATCCTTTGTCAGGTGAAACGTTAGAAATGCGTAATTAAAAGAATGCTTTGTCCAGTGAAACATTAGAAATTCGTAATTAAAGGAATGCTTTGTCTAGTGAAACGTTAAGAATGCGTGATTCAAAGAAGACTTTGTCCAGTGAAATATTAGAAATGCGTAATTAAAAGAATGCTTTGTCCAGTGAAACGTTAGAAATGCGTAATTAAAGGAATGCTTTATCCAGTGAAACGTTACGAAATGCGTAATTAAAAGAATGCTTTGTCCAGTGAAACGTTAAGAAATGCGTAATTAAAAGAATACTTTGTCCAGTGAAACATTAAGAATGCGTTATTCAAAGAAGACTTTGTCCAGTGAAACATTAGAAATGCGTAATTAAAAGGATGCTTTGTCCAGTGAAACGTTAGAAATGCGTAATTAAAAGAATGCTTTGTCCAATGAAACGTTAGAAATGTGTAATTAAAGGAATGTTTTGTCCACTGAAACGTTAAGAAATGCGTAATTAAAAGAATACTTTATCCAGTGAAACGTTAGAAATGCATAATTAAAAGAATGTTTTGTCCAGTGAAACGTTAAGAATGCGTTATTCAAATAAGACTTTGTCCAGTGAAACATTAGAAATGCGTAATTAAAAGAATGCTTTGTCCAGTGAAACGTTAAGATTTATTGAATCATGACCACAACATTACAACAGTGTGAATCAAGATTTATTGAATCATGAACACAACATTACAATAGAGAGAATCGAGAAGAATCATGACCACAACATTACAATAGAGAGAATCAAGATTTATAGAATCATGACCACAACATTACAATAGAGAGAATCAAGATTTATTGAATCATGACCACAACTTTACAATAGAGAGAATCAAGATTACGCATTTCTAACATTTCACTGGACAAAGCATTCTTTTAATTACGTATTTCTAATGTTTCACTCGACAAAGTCTTCTTTGAATCATGTATTCTTAACGTTTCACTGGATAAAGCGTTCTTTTAATTACGCATTTATAACGTTTCACCTGACAAAGCATTTTTTTAATTACACATTTCTAATGTTTCACTGGACAAAGTCTTCTTTGAATAACGCATTCTTAACGTTTCACTGGACAAAGCATTCTTTTAATTACGCATTTCTAACGTTTCACTGGATAAAGCATTCTTTTAATTACGCATTTATAATGTTTCACTGGACAAAGTCTTCTTTAAATCACGCATTCTAAACGTTTCACTGGACAAAGCATTCCTTTAATTACGCATTTCTAACGTTTCACTGGACAAAGCATTCTTTTAATTACGCATTTCTAATGTTTCACTGGACAAAGCATTCTTTTAGTTACGCATTTCTAATGACAAAATCTGCCATTATCACCCATTCTTAACGTTTCCATTAGATCAAATTGAGAAAACAGCATCAAGCAATTTATCGACGTAGTTTCAAACAAATAGAAACAATCATAAAAGGGTGTATATGATTACAACAACAAATAAAGTTCCTTAAAAAAGAGTGAATAAAATCAATCCTCAACACCAGAACACGCAGTGGATCTGATCAATCCTCAACCTCAGAACGAACAGTGGCCAAGCATAAACCATCAGCGTAGGGGTTATATCTTCTCTTCCTGACACAGAATGAGATTACTGACCAGAAATTAATAAATATAATGTTAATACAGAAACAAAAAAATTTGATATCCCATACCTTCTCTTCGATGCTTGCTTCCCACCTAAATAGGCAGGAGGCCGAATCGCCCTCATCTCAACAATGTTGAGTTTGGCAAATTTATGCAGTTGGATCATAGTCGGAATCTGCCCGTCGCGTCGCAAACTAACCCACAAACCTTTTTTATGGGGTGTGAGGCATTGTACTACGTAAGCATCAGAGTTGAAGTCTGACCACTCTTCACCAATTTGCGCATGAATCTCTTCCACTGACGCACTCCGTGGAATTGGAAATACCATAACTTCGCCGTTAAACCAACAACTTCCTAGGATTTGCTTGTCTTGAGCTTCGTCAACGGCCAACGCCATCTTCAGAATACCAATACGAAGTATCAGTTTACAGAGGATCAACAATTCGATTCGATACAAATTATCAACAATTCAATTCGACACAAATTATCACTGAATTATACGATCTAATTCACATAATTAACATTCAATTAACGCCAAGAATACATTCAATTAACATTCATACGCTGAGAATACCTTATAGCAGTATAGGAAATAGGGCACGATAACTAAATCCACTCCCGTTGCCGCCGCTTATCAAGATCCTGCTGTCTTCGTTGCCGTTGCCGCCACCTACCTTTATCCTATTGTCGTCGCTGTTAGATCTCGTTGCCGACGAAGTGGAAATGTGGTTGTAGATTATGAGATGAATCTTTCCTAAAATGGGAATCCATTTTTTTGGCGAGGAGAAAAAAGGGGAAAAAAAAACAAGAAAATGTGGGGGCAAAACAGACTTTTCAGGGTTATGGGGGGTTTAGGAAAAATAACTTGTGTATTGGTAACCTAAAACATACATTTTTCAAACTAGGGGGTTTAAGATAACTTTTGAGAATATTTGGTCCTTTTAAATAACTTCCCTATAAGAAATTTTATGAACTAAAAAAAAAAAATACTAGCCAAAAGAAGTTGGGTGGTGGAGCCCCTTCTTCATATAGAGGAATACAATCAGAGACAGATCAAGATTTGATATAAGGAAGAATAAAAATTAAAATATTAAAAACGAAAAAAAAAATTCCCATCTAAAGTATAGTCGTTTTTGCAATTCATCATCCGAACTAAAGTTTGTAGCAAACCACCATCTGACCTTTTCGAAATTTACAAAACACCATCTCCGGGAGGATTTTAGTGGTTTTGTTCACCTGAGAACAATACACGTGACTTGCACATGTATTCAATAAGGGCAAAATTATCTTTTCAAGTTTTCTCTTTAAACAAAACCCTAGAACCCCATTTGTTTATATGAATTCTCTCATTCAGAGACGTTGCCAAAGAAATGTGGAGACAAACTGTTGAAGTGGGGCTGGGGGATGAAGATTTTTATCTATGTACCCATCGCATTGTTCGTCGGAGTTCATGGACAGATGAACATGTCGGGCGCCGTTTCTCAAGTTGCCAAAAATTTCATGTAAGTTTGTCTACAGCAAGCTCCTCTTTCCTCATCCACTCAATCTAAACCCTAGGTTTTGTTCCTAATTTTTCCCCAAATTTTTTACAGCTAGATGATGGATGCACCTATTTCAATTAGATTGATCCACCAATGTGCCATAGCTCTCAGCAGCTGATTCCGGGATTGGTTCGCTGTGTGAATTGTTTGGAAGCTGAGTTGAAGAAAAAAAGTTTTAGGGAGAAGTGTCTCGTGTTTGTGATAATCATCTCTTGGATCATTATCTTTTACATTCTGTGAATTCCAGCAATAAGTGGCTGGTGTTTTTTTGTATCATCATCTTCTACATTCTGTAATTTTCAGCACTGAAATTAGTGTGGACATAAATTCACATTTTCATTTGTAAGTAAATTATGTTCTCTTTGTAAAAAATGTAACTTTATGTTGCCGTAGGAAAAAATTGGTTTTTGTTGTCAATATTCATTACCCTGGTATGTTATACATTTTCAACATTTTGATCCATCAAAAAAATTATAACACATTACACCAACAGCATGATGATCCATCCCAAAAACATAATTCATTGCCCAAAGTTTGGCATACACCATATGCAATTATAGCACATCAAAGTGTGGGAAGTAAGAAGCCTAAGTGTTTAGTAATCACATACATAACAGTTTCATCAAAAGAACATCACAAGCATGACAAAAACTAGCAAATATATCAAACTATTGTTGACTACCCCATCCTTCTTCTTCACCTCCCTTTACAAATGCTTTCTTCATAGGTTGTTGCCTTGTTGAGAATCTCACACCTTGTGTAATTGAACTAACTGGATATTTCATTGCTGGTTTAGCTAAGACTGATGATTGTTGAGTCTGTGCAATTCCTGTTTGTTGAGTGGTTGTTGATGCTTCAGTGTTTGTTCTTTTTTTGTAAGCTTTCTCAACAGTCTTCCTATACACTGGAAATTTTCTTTTTATACCCAGGGTTTTCTTAGTCACTGTCACAGTACGCACAGTTGAAACATTCTCAATTGTTGCATTCGTAGCAGTAGATGCACTCCTGGTTAGGGATGCAAACGAGCCGAGCCGAGCCGAGCCGAGCCTTGGCCTTGGCCTTGGCCTTGGCCTTGGCCTTTTTTCTTGGCTCGAGCTCGGCTCGGCTCGACTCGAGCCAAATGAAATTATATTATTTTTAATTAAAAATTAGTTTTTTTAAATAATTTAATATATTTTTATATATAATAATATATATTTATTAAATATATATACATATAAATTATAAATATATTAATTTTTTATTAATTTTATATAAAAATCAATAAAAATATATATAATATTATATAAAAATAAAAATATTTATATATATAAAAATAAAAAAATTATTTTTTAATTAAATATCTTAGCTCGCGAGCCACGAGCCTAACTAAAAGGGGCTTGAGTTCGGGCTTGGCTCGAGCTTGCTCGACAGGCTCGCGAGCCGGCTCGGCTCGTTTGCATCCCTACTCCTGGTTATCCTGGAAGGACTTGTGGCAGGTCTTTTGCCTACTCTCTTAAATGAACTGGTTGTAGCTTGGGAAGAACCTGGCATGTTCTTCAGTCCTCTATTAGCAGCAACTCTTTTTTTTTGTTTCTTTATAACCTGCATTCATTATAAACCGTATCAGGAACAGATTGTAACTTGAAATAATTTATTAGAAATGATAAATACCTGCTTTTTAGAAACAACAGGTTCATTTGCTGGGGGTATGTCAAGTCCCACTCTTGCAAATTCAGTTTTTGGCTTTGTTAGACATCCCTGGGAGTTGTGATTCTTGCCACCACAAAGTCTACATGTCATGACAATGCCTTTCTTGGACATCTTTGTAGGTGGATCAGACTTCTTTCTTGTCTTGGGTTTTTTAACTTCATCATCAGCTTTCTTCCTGTTGTGTTTCTTTGGCCTGCCAGGAAGTCTAGTTGATACTGGAGGCTGTAGTGGAGCATGAGGTGTTCTTAGCCACAAATCACTGTCATCTAATGTGGACATCATATAGCTATATGCTTCCATGAAGGTTGTCCTACTATAACATGCATCAACAGGGTCCTCTGGATTTATACCCAAATAAAACATACCAGAGATTATATGTGGACAAGGGATTCCTATTAGTTCCCACCTCCTGCAACTGCAAGTCTTAGTGGTTAAGTTCAATTGATATCTTGTACCATAGCAATTCTCTATCTCAAACTGATCCATCCCATTCCAGTGTGCTATAAACTCCACTGATTTCTTTTTCAACTCTTCAAGCAACTTGTTTATCTTGGGACACAGCTCACCTCCTATGTAACTCTTCATCTTATCTCTTCTAACATGCATTCTTTTCATCAAGATGTGTCTGATTATCTCCAACATACTTATTATAGGTCTGATTCTTGCCTTCAATATAAGAGCATTAAAACATTCAGACATGTTGTTCAACAATACATTTATTTTGGATTGAATTCTAAAATGTGATTTGGACCAGTGATGAGGTGGTTTAGATGCTAACCATTCATAAGCTGCAGTATCTTTGTCCTTCATATCTTTCATATACTTCTCAAAATCCACTACTCTTGTTGCTCTGGCAGCTTTCCACAACAAATCCTTCAAGGCCAAACCCTTGTGTTTCAATTTGAAATTCTTGTATAGATGCATGACACAAAAACGGTGCTCACATTCTGGAAGTAACAAGTCTATTTTCTCTACCAATCCCTTTTGCTTGTCTGAAACAATGGTCCATCTAGCCCCATTTTGTATGTTCAAGTCTTGAATAATCAAACTTACAAACCAACACCATGACTTAAACTTCTCCTTCTCCACAACAGCATAAGCAAATGGATAGATGTTGTCATTTCCATCCATCTTAACAACAGTCAGAAGTATACCTCTAGATTGTGTCTTTAGATGACCTCCATCAAGAAAAATCACTGGCCTGCAACCTGCAAGAAAGCCCTTTTTCAAAGCACTCCAACAGATATAGATCCACGTTCTCCAACAAGTTTGCTCTTGATTTTAACCGTATTGTCTGGATCAGCTTTCTTCACCTCAGCTGCATAAGACCACAACATGGCATATTCTTCCTTCTTTGTGCCATTACCCATTGAATAAACAAGCTTCTTCGCTCTGTAACACTAATGTGGCTGAAAGTGAAGCTTCACATCATTTTGTAAAACAAACATCGTAGATTCAAAAGGCCACCCTGGATCACTCCACATCTTATCCTTGTATCTATTTGCTATCCACTTAGCATTTGCAACTTTTACTTGTTGCTTTCTTGGACACTTATACCTATTAACAAAAGTTTTCACATGAAAAGTAGCCTCATCTGGAACTTTAGAGACATAGATCACCTAGGGGCAGGTTTTGTGCTTGCATTTAGCTTGAATCAGCATTTAGCTTGAATCTTCTTCGTGTCATTCAAGGGTCATTTGAGGTCCCTTTCCTGGCTAATAGCATGCTGTCTAACTGCTTTTCTGAATGAGAGTCCATCCGGATATTGCTTGCTTATCTCAAGTTTAGGGTTTAGTTCTTCTGCCTTTTGGTTCACTACAGGGAAACCCCTATGTAAGTTTGCAACTCTAGTTACAACCCTTTCTGAACTAGTTCCTTCATCAGCTTGACCATGTGTGTTCCCCACATTTGCCCCCCACTCAACCTCTGGATCAACATATTCTTCAAAAAGCACATCATCAGCACTAACATCATAATCACTATCACTAAAGCATCTGAATCTTGTGAATCACTCCCAATTGAAGCATCATCGTCACTATCACTCAAATTGTGATCTTCTATGTCAAAAGCAATCCTAAACTATTGTTCATCAACAACACTCTGAACAATGGGAGGATTTTCAGAGTTATCAGCCTGACTCTCACCAAAATGACTTTCACCAGAACCATATACAAATTTCATACCCTGATTAAGACTAACTGATTCTTCTATCTCATCATCCACTACATCTGCATGCTCAAGAAATACACTAACCAACTTATTATCATCAACGAAATTAATAAGGTTGATTGCATCCAGATCATTTTGCAGTAGACATAGACTTTCTGTACCAGTCATTCTAATCTTACTATAATGAAATTTCACATTGTCCAGATCAGAAACACCTAATTCCTTAGCCATTGCCCTAAGCTCAAGAAATGAAAGCTCATCTGAACTGTAGTAATCAACAAAACCAACCTTACCATCAAAATATATAGGTCTGCCCAGGTTACGCATAAAACAGCTAGAATAATGCATTTGAATACTGAAAAGGTCATGTTCGTTGCCTACAAATGGGTAACATTTCCAGTTTATCAGACAAAAAGACACATGTAGGGACCAAAACTTGAATTTTAAAAGGAAAAGTATGTGATTTAGAGGGACAAGAACAACCACACCAGACAATTAGGGGGACCATTATACTTTGAAAACATACAACACAACTTAATTAATTAGCCCAAACTCAATGGGGGACAAGAAGGACCACATACAACTCAATGGGGTGCATTACTTATCAAAACCCTAATCCACAATACAAATCGACCAAAAAGGTGCGAAATTTAACATAAAAATTGGGCAAAACTCACCATAATCAGGCGTTATTCTACCCTCGGGGATCTTCTCCTTTGATTTGCTCCTTAACACCCAGACCATCTTAACAAGTTTTTGGACTTAAGCAATTGTCTTCTTCATCGCATTTTTCTAAGGGAGGAATCAGACGCAGTAAGACAGTAATGAAGAAGGGATTAACGGGGTAAAAAAACCATTTAGGGTTTTGTTTAAAGAGAAAACTTGAAAAGATAATTTTGCCCTTATTGAATACATGTGCAAGTCACGTGTATTGTTCGCAGGTGAACAAAACCACTAAAATCCTCCTGGAGATGGTGTTTTGTAAATTTCGAAAAGGTCAGATAGCGGTTTTCAACAAACTTTAGTTCGGATGGTGAATTGCAAAAACGGTCATACTTCGGATGGGAAAAAAAATCCCTATTAAAAATAAAGAGGGCAAGCACAATTCAAAAACTTTTAAATTCCAAGAGGCATAATTGTCGAAAACTTGTTGGAAAAGGGCTTTACTCACAGCAAGGAACCAGTCGTCCCTAATAGGCTTGTCCGGAGTAATTACCATGGAGTTCCGACGAGTTACAGATGGAAAATGTTTGAAATTAAAATTTTAATTTTTAACGGTATGACGACAAAAAATCCATTAGATACCATTGGTTTTCTATTGAAATATAATTCGTAAAATAAAAAAATTAAATTATTATTTTTTATTTTTTTTTTGGTAAGGAAGCAGGGGCGCCCAAACAAAACCCCTAAACTAAATCATCAGGGGGATGATCCCAACTGCATCTCTCCTCCTTCATACGCTGGCCAAATTTGGCTAAGCTATCAGCAAGGGTATTTCTCTCCCTCTTTATGTGGCACAAGGTGTAGTTCCATGGCTTGTGGAGAAGCTCACGACAATCTTCTATCAGCAGCCCCAGTGGATGGTCGTCGATATTTGTGTTACTGTTTAGGTCCACCTCAACCTTAGAGTCACATTCCACTGCAATATTTCTAAATCGCCTTTCCCAAGCAATTTTAAGACCCTCCTTTAGTCCCATGAGCTTTACTACCACAATCTCTAAAGTCCTAACCTTAATTGCAAATCCGGTTACCCATTTCTCGTCCGCATCGCGCACCACTCCTCCAGCCGCCGCCATTTTCCTGTTCTCGAATAGGTTGTCATCTATATTTAGCTTCATCCATCCCAAAGGTGGTTGTTCCCACTGAATGATCTCATTCCGAGTCTGTGTCTCGTTCTGTACTCTGGTTGCTTCTATGTTAGCTAACAGAGCTTTCAAGTTGTTAAGAGTCACTCCTAACGGTTCCTGCCGACCTTGGTACTCCCATCTATTCCGTTTCTTCTATAACACCCATAATTCCGCTATGAACACCCAATTCCAACAAATATCAGGTGCCACCTTGTTTCAGCATTTCAGTTTCCAAGCGTGCATAAACCATTCCGCCACTGGTACCGAGTGAAATTTTGCCCAGTCCCTCTCATCAACTACCTTCGCCCAAAAATGTGTTATGGCACTGTAATTTCGAAAGATATTTAAAGCATCTTCCCTAGGAGCATGACAGCGGTGGCAACTGCCATCTTCCGTCATGTGCCGATTTCGGTGTAGTGCATTAAACTTTAAACTTCTATGATTGATGAACCATAAGAAGCACTTCAGTTTACTTGGTAGCGTGCTATTCTAAATCATTCTCCAAGACTTATCGAGGCTGGCTATGGGGTGTTGAGTGCCTCGTATGCTGACCTACAGCTGAAGTTCCAGGAGGGGTGTCCTGCCCAATAGAGTTTATCTTTCGCTTGTGGGTTAGTTGACAGCGGAATTTTTAGCACAAACATTGCTAGGCCATCCGGTAACTGCGTGCGAATTTTGTCAAGCCTCCATTGCCCGTCATTATCTATAATATCTGCCACACAAGCTCCCTCATCCGCAGGATGTACCATGCCGTTGATCAGTTCACGCAAACATCCCACACCGGTCCAATCGTTGTCCCACAAATCAACATCCATACCATTCCCGATTCGCCAAAAGATCTTATGTGCCATATTTTTTAGGCTTCGTACCACCCATCTCCAAAGTGGTGAGGCGTTGGCCTTTATTGTGCAATCCAAGATATGAGAATTATCCAAGTATTTGGCCCTAAACATATCACACCATTTTTTTTATCTTTCTCACGCAAAATATTCCACCCCACCTTTGCTAGCATACTTATATTGCTCTTTCGTGCCTCTTTCAGTCTAAGTCCACCCTCGCTCTCCTTCCGGATGACTTTATTCTACCCTACCAAATGCGTTTTCCATTTTTTCGGATCTGTAGACCATAAAAATTGGCGATTTAGTTGATCCAATTTATTGCAAAAGCCTATCGGGAACCAACTTGTATGCATGTGGTAAGTTGGGATAGCGGATGTCACTGATTGAATAAGGGTCATGAGCCCGGCCATATTTAGATTTTAGGCTTTCCAAAGGGACAAGCTTTTCTGCACTTTCTCAAGGACTTCCATGTACACCGCGTTAGAACGTTTGCCATTTTCCAGATTCACCCTAAGATATTTCCTGATTGATTTGGTCTTCCCAAGTTGCAGCACATTGAGTACAGCGTCCTTCCTACTCCCCATCATTGATGGAGCAAACCAAACTTTGCTTTTATTGGGATTAATCTTTAGACCCGAAGCACTGTAGAAGCCGTCCAGAATGGTCTTAATGCATGTTGCATTACGTGGAGAGGCTTTCGCTATATCATCGGTGAAAAAGTAGATGGCTTATTTTCAGTCCCTTCCTGCAACTCATCACTGGTTTATATTACTTTGAGATAACAGCCTTTTCATATAATGAAGTCGTTCCATGCATAAAACAAAAAGGTATGGTGATAAAGGATCTCCTTATCGAATGCCATAAGTAGGCTGGATTAGTTTGGTCAGTTCTCCGTTCCACAAAATTTGTGGTTTGATGGACAATACTCTCCATTATAAGCCGTATAATATTCGCAGGGAATCCAAAGTAGCCGAGTGTCTCTCTAAGAAATCTCCATTCGATCTTATCAACTTCTGACAAGTGATCCTAAAAGAAAGATGGATTCCCTTCAAGAATCAGAAAGGTTATTTGCAAGTTTAAATTTCTTAATTTAGAATTTTGGTTCTTCTATTCATTTTTATTTAATATTCATTTCTTTTTTCCTTTTTTTTATATCATTCCTTAAGTCTCATAGGTTTGATTATGTAAAATTTGACCATTCCATATATCTTCAATACTACAGATGAATGAATTTCATATGCCCGAAATAGAGATGAAAGAATTTTTTGGGTCTTGGAATTTCATGAAGGCGACGACCAAACAAGAACAAGTTCAGTTGAACAACATATTTAGTAAATAGAAGTGGAAGAGTTTTTCCTTTCGTTTTAAACAACTTTAAATGAAAGGAGTTGCCACCACAACTGTAATTCGAACTTTTAAAAAATTGTTGAAATTTGATGTTATGGATGAGTTTATTCTTAGAGGGATACCAAATTCCTTAGTAGGAATTCATAGAATAAAGTCCATAAACTAATAATAAATAAATTGAAAGCAATAAAGACTGGAACTTTGTGGTATGTTATAGTCCACATGATATATTAAGATGTTTGTACTTTATATGCAATTAAGTGTTGTATATTATGCTATACACTAAGGATTGCATATTGGTAAGTATAAACATGAGTTTTATTATTGAACATTTATTTTGAATTTGAAATAAAGTTGGTACCAGGCAGTTACAATGTTAATTGTATGGCACTAAAGACATTGTTCATGTGCTGGTATCTGTTACAAAACGTTCCAGACATTTTTGTAACCTTATTTCATCATTATAACTATCTTAATTATATTGTAAGGTTTATGGCCTGCTATGAACAAGACAATTAATGGTTATTTGTGTCATGACTTCTCCCCTATAAATACTAAGTTCCAGACCTCAGAAAATGAGAGAGAAATAGAGAGACAAGTATGCAAAATGTGGTGGATTAGGAAGAATTAGAAGTCTAGATAGATTTCTGGTTTGGTACTGAAAAATACACTCTGGTACGAAACACACACGCGCTGGTACTTGTGAGTCCAGTCAAGAAAACATACTTCCACACACATAGCACGTTTTCTGAAGTACCAACCAGACATCACACTATCTCATAAGAGCCTTTTAGTGGTCGAAGTGAGATTCTCCTAAGATCATGCGTATCTGTGATTCTGAAATCTCTGGACTGTCTAATCCTTGAAGGAGTTTCACGGCAACCCAACGCACCGATAGTGGGGCAAATACTTCTTTAAGAAAAGATGACTTTTGCCGTCGATTCAGTCATAACAAACGATAAGTCTCTCGGTTTACTTTATCGTATTGTTCTGATTTTCATTGTCATATGAATATGTTTCTGGTACATTACTGGTACTTATCTTCATAAGATTCTGCATACTGTTGGTACCTATACTATGGTTAATATCTGCTCTGGCATTTATGTTGATTTTGATCTATTAGATTCTAGTACTTGTACTCATACAAATCTATGTAATGATGGTACTAATATCCTAATGAATGTGTTGGATCTATTGGCTAAAGGAACTCATGTCACAATTGATAAGTTGGATCTAAGTGTTATTGGTACTTATATTGGTACGTTTTAACATGATTTTGGTACTTATGTTTTGAATCACTTATCCGTGTTGTACATCTTATGTATATTGGAAAATCTGATTATCCATCATATTTGATAATCTAGTACAACCACAAAACTGATTTCCAACAAAAATAAAAAATAATAATAATAAACAATTTTAAAACTTATGACGAGATGTTTGTCGGTAACTCGTTGGATTTTTAGAAAAATAAAAATTAAATTCTCCAAGAGGGAAGTCCTCAGTTTTCCATCTGCTTGTTTAAGAAATTAAAAATATATATTTAATTTTAATAATATTTTCTACTTAAATTTTTTACACCTGCTCAAAATATTCATCCACAATCTATTCATCCATATACTACAATTCATCATCTTTCACTTTCTTGGTGATTCTTCTTCTTCTTTTGGATATTCAATGGTCATACTAGCTCTGCCCTTGCCCTAGTTCGTTTGGCGGCTTTGTGTTGCTAGTAAGAATTCAGTAATTTACCACATTTGTTGCTGCTTGGTATTAGTCACAGTACTACAGTAGTTATATAGTCAAAGAGAGAACTCCTTATTTTCCGAACCTCATGGATGGGGGAAATCTTTGAATAGTACCAAAAAGTTGAAAAAATTATTTTTAAGTCCCCAGTTTTAAAAAAGTTCCCATTCAATCCCCAATTGAAAAACAAAATTCCTTTTAGGTCCCCACAAATAGTACATGTTCGTACATTGTCTTTAGGAATTGCGTACATTTTTTAGGGAATTGCGTATAAAAATCCCGGAATCTCGTATATACGAGATTCCGGGATTTTTATACGCAATTCCCTAAAAATTGTACGCAATTCCTGAATTATTATACAACCTTGGGGAGTGAAAAGAAATTTTGTTTTTCAATTGGGGAGTGAACAGGAACTTTTTCAAAACTGGGGAGTGAAAAGGAAATTCAGTCTACACTTGGGGATTTTTGAGGAATTGTCCGCTCATGGATTTCATTATTTACTTTCTATAAAATGTTTTGTCAGACTCGAAACTTCGTCGTGAGGAAATTTGGTATTTCTCAAATCAGAGAAAAATAAGTATTTTTTCCAAAACTCAATGTCGTTCGTAATTATCCCTGTTTAAAAATAAACTACATCGAATTTTGTAGAAAGTTAAATCTAGGTAATTTTAGTCCGATCCTGGCTCAGCCATACTGATGTAATGAGGGGATAAGTATACTTATCATATGGTTGGTGAAAAATTTAGGGAGAGTGATCAATCAAAACTCAAATAACAAATGCATTGCACTTATCATTTTAATTTGTTGAATTTGGTCGGATTTTGTGTAGAATTTTCCATTAGATCTAATTCTTAAGAGATATTTTCCTGCCTGTTGACCGCATAAAAGGATTGTTGGGGCTGAAATAACATCATCCGTCTTTGTTTGACTACAATTTTCCAAAGTAAGATTAGTGGCGTAAGGGTTGGGTTTTCTTTCCCGTAGACCCAGTAATCGAAAGTGGCTTTCAACTTCGTGGGTTTTCCAAAGTGACTATACACATTCGCATTATGACATATATAGATGAAAGGCTATATACTGATAAATCTTGCATACTCACCTTCTTGCAAAGAACCATGGAGACAATCTTGCCTTATGTTCTTTCTCTTGCACTTGTTCCTCTTTCCCTCTATCTCATCTCATTAATCCATAGAAATGTCTCCGGCGCCACGAAGAACCTCCCTCCCGGCTCAAAGGGTTGGCCATTGTTGGGAGAAAACATATCTTTTCTCCTTTCTGGCCCCGAAAAGTTTTACAAGAAGAGGATGGAGGAACATTCGGACTACGTTTTCCAAACCTCGTTGTTCGGGCAAAACCTTGCAGTATTCTGCGGTGCCGACGCCACCAAGTTCATCTTCATGAATGAGAGCAAACTCGTCTCTTTCTGGTTGCCACAATCATTGAGGAGGGCCTTGGGATTCCCTGAATTCTCGGAAATGAGCGTGAATGAAGCCACAAGACTAACAACTAGATTTAAACATGATATTTTCAGGCTGGAGATTTTAAAAGAATGCATAATGGTTATGGATGCCCTAGCTCGCGAGCATTTGGATAATTACTGGTCAACCCCTAATACGGTGGTGAAGGTTTTCCCCATGAGCAAGAAGTACACCTTCAGCGTCGCCTGTAGACTATTTCTGAACATTGTCGATCCAGAGCAATTAAACAAGTTGTTCGTTCCCTTCAATCAGATAAATGATGGTTTGGTGTCCTTCCCTGTTGATTTTCCAGGTACGATGTACAATCGTGCCCTAAAAGGAAGTAAAAAGGTGCGTGAAGAGATTATGAGGATTATTAAGGAAAGGAGGGAGGAGCTTGCAAGTATACCGATGGAGCAGAACAATAGTAACGACGTGCTGTCTAGATTGCTTCGTGAAGGTGGCCAGGATTACAGTGACACAGAGATTTGTTTCAGCATCGTTGGCTTGTTGGTGGCGAGCTATGAAAATGCCAGCAATACTACCACTTGTGTCTTGAACTACCTCGCACAGCTTCCCCAAATATATGAAGAGGTTTACAAAGGTAAGCAAACATGCCATAAAATTGATACTTTCAATATATACAGCTTCGAATATCAATTATATACAAATGCCTCCGACTGCAGAGCAAATGGAGATTGCAAAATCCAAGGGTCCCAATGAGCTCTTGACGTGGAAAGATATCGAAAAGATGAAGTATACGTGGAACGTGGTACGTGAGTCGCTCAGATTAATACCCCCTGGAGTGGCAGCGTTCAGAGAAACCATAACAGAGTTTACCTATGCAGGTTTCACCATACCCAAAGGATGGAAGGTATACAAATATATATATGTATAATATACATAATGCAATTTGTTTAACTCTCCAATATAATTAATACGTAATTCTTGCAGGCGGTTTGGACCCCTTTTACAACACACAAGAATCCGAAATACTTCCCCGAGCCAGACAAGTTTGATCCGTCCAGGTTTGAGGGAAGTGGACCGCCTCCGTACACGTATGTACCCTTTGGAGGAGGAGCAAGGATGTGTGCTGGAAAAGAGTATGCTAGGTCACAAATATTGGTCTTCATTCACAATGTGGTCACAAGATTCAAACTTGAAAAGGCAATCCCAAATGAGAAGATCGTGATCTACAATTTGCCTAAACCAGCATATGGGCTTCCAATGCACCTACATCCTCATGAGAAATGAATATTATCTATATCGCTGACGAGCACACGCTGATGAGTGTATTGGTGGACGAGAGATATTTGTTGTATTACGTAAAAATTTGATGGAAAGCATAGATATTGCATCCTATTATAAAAACGATATGTTTTTAAGGCAACAAGAGTTTCAATGAACCTAAACCACCTGAACTTATCAGTGGCATTTTATTATCACAATAGCATGTTCAAACAATAAATATTTGTCTTAATAATTATGGGAGGTGTTTGATATCAGATATTAGCCCAAATTAACCCATTTTTGTATGACCTAATATTCTGTTTGATGTATGAGATTGGCCCAATTGGGCTCGCATGACAAAATCAACGGCCCGCCCAGGTCTCACTGTTCACAAATTAGGTCTTCTTGTGAATGAAAAAATTGCAAATTTGAGTATACCAACTCAAACAATTTATTGCACATTATTGCTGGAGCCCGATTTTGCCCACCGGAATTTATATGTGGCAAACTATGAGTTCGCCACGTGTAAAACCGGGTCAGGTTTCCGGCGAGCAAAATCGGGTTCCAGTCAAAAATTATATTGAATTGCATGATTTTTAAGATACGATTCTATTTTATCACCGGAAAGTAAATGTACCAAAATCGCTCTCAATTATAAATCATTGTCTCGAATTAATAAAACTAGCAAAAGTTTCAAATCTTAAACTTCTCGTACAGTGACTTAGCATTAAGTGTTTAAAACAATTAATAACAGCAATATTATTCATAATTGTTTAAGTAATAATAATATCAATTGCACTAATAACTATAATAATACAACATCATCTAGTGTACGTCAAGTTTACAAAAAAAATAGACCCAAAGATAGTTTATTAATGAATGCCATGTAGAGGTGGTATACCAAATTTGCAATTTTCCCTCTTGTGAATCATAGTACAATAAAGGATTACGAAGTGTTCTTGCGACTTTCAGCACCTTCCCCTCATGGTCTTGGTGTCATTACATTTCATCCAGATCGGAGTTTCTTTTGAGTTCTGTACTAAATTTTAAAGGAAAAATCAAGGAAATAAGATAATTAATTTCTATCCATTCATTCGGGATTAAGACTTGGTTCTCAGTTCTCACACACCAAAAAATAAAATTTTAATTTCCTGAGCCATAGCTCAATTGTGCTCCATGTATATCCAATTTTAATGGGTGGGAGTTGGAATTTTAATGATTTTCACGCCATTGGATAAGTGCTTTTGATCTAAAATCTTCCTGTTTTATTAAAGTGATAAATGGGCCTATCCCTGTTAATGCTTTCGCCTGGTGGGGATTTTTTTTTTTAAAAATCAATGTTGGTCTCCAACTACCCCCAATAAAATTTGAAATCGTTACCTACCAATTCACCGATACAAATGCTTTCGCCAAAGGATTGAGAGAATAAATCCCATAATTTGCCTATGCAAGAGCAAAAATGTAAAAAATCCTACTAATTGTTTCTTTTCAGGATTTTGAATTTATGGCATCATAGTTCTGCAATTTAAGTTCAACTACAAAGTTTAGCTTTCTCATTATTATCTGAATCGTCTACCAACACACACGGTGTAGATCGTTGAACGTTACAAGTCAAAAATAGCTATATTTTGAAGGGAAAAAAAATTGAATGCAATTACTCAATGCATGAATAAACGAAGGATAGTTGTATTATAAATTTTGTTCTCCTAGTCCTAGTGGATACGATCATGGAAGACACTGACTTTGAGACGCCCTCCTGATCAATTCATTGCAATTCCATTTATTGGTTACCGAAAAGTCATGGTCTTCGCGTGGAAAATCTGTAGTTCTCACTAGTCTGAATTTTTCTTTTCTTTAAAATAAAAAAAAATAATAAAAAAAAAAGGGTGACAGTGAGGATTCGATTTCAAAGTCTCTCTGGTTTGGACTTTAATACTATGTTGAACGACTATCTAATTTAAAAGCTTAAACTCTTAGATAGGAATATCGTTAAATATTTAAGTATTTCTAACAAAAATGATCTCAACTTAATTGGTCCAATAGATGCATGACTCATTTAATCTACACAAAACAATATAAACTGTTTATCTAACTGCAATTACATCCTATTAGACTATTCATATTCCCGCTAGATATTAATTTTTTATTTTTTATTTTTTTACTCACACACATCCAAGTGGAATTCGAACCCGAGACCTTATCCTTGGGAATGAACCCATTAATCATTTGGATCAATCCCTGTTGACACCCGCTAGATATTAATTGAACATGATTCATTGACTTGGAGAACTTTAAAAAACAAAGCTTTTATTACATTTCTATTACATCGTGGTTTAACCCCAGGTGTGTTTTCCGTTTGTAAGCCTTAGATTTCCACCTGTCTCCACTAATTTTGTTTGTGGTTTTCAGGGAATATCTCCCGAGACTGTTTTGTTTCTAAATTGAAATAAAAAATGCTTTCAATTTCTTTTTGGATAATTCCTCAAAAATCACCAAATGTAAACTGAATTTCCTTTTCACTCCCCAATTTTGAAAAAGTTTTTGTTCACTCCCCAATTGAAAAACAAAATTCCTTTTCACTCCCCAAGGTTGTATAATAATTCAGGAATTGCGTACATTTTTTAGGGAATTGCGTATAAAAATCCCGGAATCTCGTATATACGACATTTTGAGATTTTTATACGCAATTCCCTCAAAAATGTACGCAATTCCTAAAGACAATGTACGAACATGTACTGTTTGTGGGGACCTAAAAGGAATTTTGTTTTTCAATTGGGGATTGAATGAGAACTTTTTCAAAACTGAGGACCTAAAAGGAATTTTTTCAACTTTTTGGTACTATTCAAAGATTTTCCCTCTTCTTTTCTAGTTAAAATTTTTGAAATTTGAATTTATGTTCACGTGCTTTTGTAGAAAATACACACGAATATTTTGTATTTTTATCCATTCATAGAATATTTATTGTAGCATCACACGGTATTGACATGATATGATACAACACTACAAAATAATAAGAGAGAATTACATCTGATTACCTTGCATTTAGATTTAATTACAATGCAATCCATTATTATCGAAAAATTACATTTTAGTCCCTAACTTTGAGAACCGTTGTATCATTTCAAAAATACCTATAATTTGTTGTTAAATTCATAAGTTGTAGGAATCGTTTTGTTTATATTTGTAAACTTTAGGGATGATTTTATAATTTTGGTTAGATATCAATGTAACGCTCATAAAACCTTCAAGGGTATAATTGTACTTTTATAAAATACGTTAAGCGCCGTTAAGGGGCCTCAAACCAAACAAAATTTATAGAGACTAAAATATAATTTTTCAATAATGATCGATTTCGTTGTAATTAAACATAAATATAAGGTAGTCAAATATAATTCTTCCAAATAATAATTAGTTTTAGAAGCGTGCATATGATAAAAAAACGAAACAAAACATTATTAATTATCATTTTCCCAAAAAATAATGCATGCACATATGTAGAACTATGATTAGTCGCCACAAACCATATTGGATTGATTTTCACAGCACTTTCATTTATTGGTTAAACTTAAATGGTTACCAAGAAGTCCGAAAAGTGAATGGAGAAAAAAAATGCAAAACGACCTATATCCCGGACGGAATCAAGATTGAATATATGAAGGAACGAGAATTAAGATATCAAAACTAAAAAGGACAAAATTTTAAATTAGGAGGAATAAAACTATAAATATTTTAAAATATATATATATAAATAAGAAAATTTTAAAATTTAGGAGGAGATTCTTTTTCAAGAATAATATTTGTTTTATTTAAAGTTAACAAAATGCCACCTAAAAATGGGGAATTAAGATTTTACAGTAGATGATCTCTACGACTCCAAATTTTTTAATAATTTTTATAGCGGAGTCGTAGATGATCTCTACAACTCTATTCTTTTAAATATTTTAATTGGAATCGTAGAGATCATATACGACTCCATATTATTTTAATAATTTTTCACGGAGTAGTAGATGATATCTCCGACTCCAAATAATATCTTTTTTTTTTTTTTTAATTTTGAAAGATTTTTTTAATTTAATATGTTTGATAAATATAATCTATATTTTCTATATTCTATTATTAAGCACGAGACCAATTGTGGTCTCTTTGACTTAATCTCTTAATTCATTGTATTTAATTAATTTATTTTTCTTCAACATACAGAGAGAACGTGTATCAATTAGTGACATTAACCCTACTTTTCTCTAACTTTACTTTTATTGTTTTCTTTTTATATTCTTTTTATTTTTCTTTCTCATATTTTTTAATTTGTATTTTAACTATTTTTTATTAATATACCATTATTAAATTTATATTAAGATGGACAATTTAATTTGATATACTATAATAATAATAATTTTTTCTTTGCACATGAATCGAATGTGCGGAATTAGTAGTACTATCTATTAAGCGAGAGACTAAGTTTGGTCTCTTGAACTCTAAAAATACTTTTTTTTTCTATTTATTTTTTTCCACTACTTCATTAACTGTTTTCTCTTCACTCTAAAATTCTTTTCTTTTTTATTTGTTTTTCCCATCACTCTCGCAGCCGTATTATTTTCTAATTTATCTCTTTAACTCATTTTTTTCTCTCACCTCATCAATTTTTTCTATTATATTATTCTATAGAATGTGCAAAGTTGCTAGTATATATAATTCACAACCCTACGGACTATCCACGTAAGCATACACGTGCATAGTCTCAAAATTTTTTAAATATCTTAAAAAATTATAAATTTAATATTTGTTATGTTTTGATTAAAAATCTATTTAATTAAATTTATTTATTTCTCAAATCTGTTACCAAAAATATTTAAATTCAAAATACGTATTAATATGAAATTTATGAGATTTTCTCTCACTACAAGAAATTCGCCGAAATCCGACGGAAAATTCCGAGGGAAACAGGCCGTCGGAATTCCCTGGGAATTCCGACGGGATTCCGACGGAATTTGTTTTTTTTTTTTAAATAAAAATTAAATAAATCCGACGGAAATTCCATCGGAATTACATCGGATTTTTTTAAAAATAAATTTTAAAAATAATATTAAATAATTCCGACGGAATTCCGATGGGATTCCCGTCGGTTTTTTTAAATATAAATTATAAAAATAGAAATTAAATAATTCCGACGGGCATTCCGTCGGAATTCCGTCGAATTTTTTAAAAATAAAAATTAAAAATAATATTAAATAATTCCGACGGAACTTTCCGTCCGAATTCCGTCGGATTTTTTAAAAATAAAAATTAAAAATAATATTAAATAATTCCGACGGAACTTTCCGTCCGAATTCCGTCGGATTTTTTAAAAATAAAAATTAAAAATAATATTAAATAATTCCGACGAAACTTTCCGTCGGAATTCCGTCGGATTTTTTAAAAATAAAAATTAAAAATAATATTAAATAATTCCGACGGATCTTTCCGTCGGAATTCCGTCGGATTTTTTAAAAATAAAAATTAAAAATAATATTAAATAATTCCGACGGAACTTTCCGTCGGAATTCCGTCGGATTTTTTAAAAATAAAAATTAAAAATAATATTAAATAATTCCGACGGGATTTCCGTCGGAATTCCGTCGGTTTTATCTATGCTTAAATTGAATTCTTATGACGTATTATAATATTTGTAGTTATAATTAATATTTTCTTAGAACTCAATTTTAAATATAGTCTACAAAATTTATGATTTTATTATTTCAAATGATATATAAATATTTGTATCAAACTAAACCAATGAATTGATCTAGCTCAACTAGTTTACCTTGGTTTCCATATGGTCTTACTACCACAACGTTGGGTGTTCGAATCCCCATGGGCGCATTAAGTTTTTATTTTTCCAGTAAATTCCGACGGAATTCCGAGGGAAATTCCGTCGGAAATAATTAATTAAAAATTTTTTTTCCAGTAAATTCCGACGGAATTCCGAGGGAAATTCCGTCGGAAATAATTAATTAAATTTTTTTTTTCCAGTAAATTCCGACGGAATTCCGAGGGAAATTCCGTCGGAAATAATTAATTAAAAATTTTTTTAAAGCAAATTCCGACGGAATTTCCCTCGGAATTCCGTCGGAATTTTTTAAATTTAATTTTTTTTTTATGATTTTTGTCCCTCGGAATTCCGTCGGTTTTCCGTCGGTTTTGAATTCCGAGGGAGGGTTTTCCTACGGCATGTGTCCCGTCGGAATTCCCTCGGAATTCCGTCGGAATTTACTATTTCCGTCGGAATTCCGTCGGAATTCCCTCTGAATTTTCCGTCGGAATTTGCAGGATTTCTTGTAGTGTCTAACAAATCAACCTTTATCCAAATTTGTAATATATTTTACTTTTCTTTATATGTGGAAACTTAATGTACAAATTTAGAGTTTTATTTTTATTCATTTTAATTTTAAGTAATATACTTTTCATATATTCTTAAATATATATATATATATATTTTTATGATTTTATCAAGGGCGACTCTACAACCAAGCTTGTGGGTCAGTTGACTCCACTCAATTTCTTTTGTCTTTATATATATATATATATATATATATATATATATATATATATATATATTTAAATTTATAATTTAAAAATAAGCTTTTTAATCCCACTAAAAAAAGAAAAAAGTGTATTGACCCCATAAATTTTAGAACTGTGTACAAATATAAATAAGATAAGTGTTTATTTTCAATAGTTTTTGAGTATTTGGAAATCAATTTCTGCTTAATGTAAGCACAAATAAGCTAGAATCCAGGAGCAGATTTTAGATTCTGCTTATAAATTATACGGTTTTCTCTTAATTTATTTAAAATTCTATTTTGACAATAATATCTTTATTAATATTCTTAAATTAATCTTTTTACTTACAAATACAATTTTATGGTTTATATGTTCATTATATCTTTTCTTTCTCTGTTGTTTATATATATATATTTTTTTTTTATGAGAAATTAATTTTAAAAAGTTCTATGAGCATCAAAATTTCGTATTTTCAAAAGGTTTCTGAGTAAAAAATCTGTAATTACAAGGTAAATTTACTCTTTTCTTAATTTTTATAAATTTATAAATAAAGGTACATATAAAATAATTATATATTTGATTAATTACAAATAATCTTATACAAAATTATAATAATTTTTAACAATAGGGTAGTGAATTATATATATATAGATTATATTTATTAAATAAATATTTATTATAGGGTTGTGTATGCTTACGTGGATAGTCGGTAGGATTGCGAATTATATATATATATATATATATATATATATATATATATATATATATATATATATATATATTATATTTATTAAACAAATTAAATAAAAATCTTCCGAACTTAAAAAAAAAAGAGATATTATTTGGAGTCGGAGATATCATCTACGACTCCATGAAAAATTATTAAAATAATATGGAGTCGTATATGATCTCTACGACTCCAATTAAAATATTTAAAAAGAATAGAGTCGTAGAGATCATCTACGACTCCGCTATAAAAATTATTAAAAAATTTAGAGTCGTAGAGATCATCTACGATTTCTGGTAAAATCTTAATTCCCCATTTTTAGGTGGTATTTTGTTAACTTTGAATAAAACAAATATTATTCTTGAAAAAGAATCGGAAGAGCAACCATGCCAACCCCCCTAGCTCTGTCTCTTAATGTCTAGTCCCTATTGACCCAAACTTAAAGATACTATGAAACGATCTCAATTTATATTCAAAAAGAATGAAATCAACAAGGGTAAATGTCAATAGTCTCCACACATAATAACAGTTATTACTAACATAAAAATCGGAGACATCAGTCTGATCATTTGTTTAGAAAAAACAAAATAAGAACAAGTAGTGTAAGAGACTAAGAGAGTGTTTAGTCAAGTTTCTTTTCTAATATTTCAGAAAAGTTTAAAATGTATACAAGATATTATTTTTAAAGCTTACCATCTCATAAGTCTTTATTTAAAAGAGATAATTATGTACGGTGAAAATACCAATTTTCCTTGAGGTTTAGAAATTACGAAGTTAATTAATTTTTGGTTGTTATTGGTGGTATAAGATTTGTGCCCTCGCATACTATTACTTGAAATGACAAATGAGATCCTTCATCATTACATTCGTCATCTCAGCTATTACGCAACACGTACAGATATACAATTGCTACTACAACATAACCAAAACCCCAGACACATAATCTCCTCCTATATCATTTTGCAGACATTACCCCCAAACAATACGTGATGCTAGTTTCACTTGGGGGTGTGTGTTGAACAAACGAAAAAGAAGAAAACAAACTAACTAATCAAAAACCAACACATAATATGGGCTGCCCATCATATTTCCTTCTTCAAAGGGAGGAACACAACCAAAACACTTTCGAATTAAGAGAGGCATCACTGTCGGAAATCCATCGGAAAAAGTCTACACCAATACGAAGAAACCAATCCCTGATAGGCTTGTCGGGAGTAAGGATATGTGTCCTGGAAGATAGTATGCGAGGACACAAATCTTGGTATTCATTCACAAGATTCAAACTTGAAAAGGCAGTCCCAAATGAGAAGATTGTCATATGTAATTTGCCAAAACCGGCTTATTATGGACTCCCAGTTCACCTACATCCTCATGAGAAATGAATATGATCTGGTCTCAATAATGCACGGACACCGACACGACACCATAAGAATATGGCAATATAGATTCCATGGGATAGCTGTATTACATAAAAATTGGATGGAAAGCATATATAGAAATTATATAAAATTCCTGCTGCTGCTGCTATACTGAACATGAAAGTTCAGAATTTCTCCCATCAAATTAAATATATGATTAGTCTTCACAAACCCTTATGGATTAATATTCGCGTCCAAAATGCAACAACTTATATTTTCCTCAAAAACGAAAAGTTCGAAGCATCAGAAGTTTCAATAAGCCTAAACCAACTGAACTTATCAGGCATTTTATTATCACAAAACCCTTTTCAAACTTAAAACCAGTTATTGCAAATGCGCATGCAATATTCATGCATATTGAATACTATTACCAAAAAAGCAATCAATATTTCAATAAAAATATATAACATGGGGCAATAAATCATACGAAAATTACTCCTCTTCAGTTTCAGATTCCGCACTCTTCAGCCACTCCACAAACGGCTTCACATTCTTCCAAATTGGAGAGCTTTTATTGCCACCATTCACCCCTTTCTCATACCACTCCACAATAAACTCTTCCTCCAGCACGTCACTGTCATACAGCTCCTTCAAAACCAAAGCCACCTCTTTAACAGCCTCGGAGCTAGCTTTCCCGCAGAAGGACTCTACAGCACAAAGTAGCAATAATTGTGAGCCCTCGTCCTCAACTGCAGCTGCAATATACTTCTTCTTCTTCACAACCTCTTTAGAGAAACCTTTTCCAACTCCCTCAAAAAGGGAGTCAAATAAGGCATCTAGAATCTCTTGACGAGTGCCCGAGAGAGATTGCAGTGTGGATTTGAAGTCATCTGAAGAACCCTTATCGAGGTTCTTCTTGATTTCATCAACTAGTTCTTGATGGCGATTACCAGGCTTAATGCCATTTGTCTGTCCATTAGGTTTGGATTTCCCGACCCTAGATGGGGAGTTCTTCTCAGATTTTGGCTTATCCTCATTGGTTGAGAGCATAACCATGCTAGCTGTAACTGCATTGAGCTGTTCTGCAATTCGCTGCTGTGCAGCAATAGCTGAGGTGTCAGTTTGCCATTGGACATCATCATCACTATCGTCAGCAGTTGCGGCTCCTCCTCCATTTTCTTGAGAATGGATGCCAGATGGCGAACCGTCCTCATCAGAATGACTGGTCTTCTTCTTGTCCTTTAAATTTCCAGATGACCCCTTTTTCCTAGAAGCTTCCTTCTTAAGTTTCTTCAGCTCTTCATCAGCAGCTTCTCCTTCCTTGAGGCGTTCCTTCTCAGCCCTCCTCATTGCTTTTTTGTCCTTCGACCCTTTCTTTGACTCGGGCGGGTTTTTCAGAATAAATGTTGTCAACTTGTCCCTCATGTCCACATCCGAGATATAACCACAGGCAGCACATTTGAGATTTATCATCTGTGACTTTGTAATGATGATATCAGTTTCAGGGTTCCCACAACCATAGCACTGGACAAATTTCTTAATGAAGTTTTCAAGAAGTCCAGCAAGCTTTGCAGTATCATGAGCCCCATTGACATGAGAAGTTCCAGTCTTCTCATCAAATTTGGATTGAGCCCCCAATTCACATCCAAAATATTTTGTTGCGTAAGAAGCAGGTCGGCTCAAAGCCTTTGCAATGTCAACCATATTGACAACACTGGTTTTGATGCCATTCCCACGACCTTCAATTTTAGTTATCATTCTGGGCATCTTATACCTGTAGAAGGCATCGTCCTTGTTTCCAGCACCAATATTTTGCAAAGCCATTGTCACTCTTAGGGAATAGGTCAATTTGCAGGATAAGGACGCAATTTATATCCAATAAATGTTTCCTCCTTGCAGGCGAAAGGGGTAGGACGCATAAAGGGGAAACTTTGACAAACTATGTTGTATCCTAGCAAAGAATTTGGATGCATGCAGCCAATTTCAAGACAAGAATGTTTATCCTTTTCTCTCGAAGGACTATACTCTCCAAGCAACCCTATTGATGATAAAAAGAAAGGGGTTTGTTCAGACATAAAAGAAGTTTCTAGCTTGAAACCCTCCACTTTTGCTGACCGCCGCAAACCCAGGTGAACCAGCAAATGTCCTGGTAACAAAAGGTGTAGCCAAATCAGAAAAAACTTCCGAATAAATATGATTATACAAAAAAAAAACAGAGAAAACAGAATAAAAACACTTAAATCTATATTTTGTATATGCGTGTGTGTAACTTTCTCAAATTCGGGCAGTTCGTCCACAAGAACTGTGTAACAATCCACTAATTTTTCATCATACGTGCCAAATAATCTAGCCGAAATGCAAACACAGTCTCATCAACCTATCAATATAAAAATCGAAATTTTCAACTCAAAACAGAATTTCCAATAAAAATCTGATAGCCCAAGTTCGTGAATCCCAAATCTAAATCACCCCCCTAAACCAAATCCAAATTGAATCTCAATCGCAGAATAAATCACAATCAGGAAAAAAAAAACAACCAACCACAGACGTCATCCCATTGATCAGAATTCAGAAATGAGAAACCAAACATCAAACACATCCCAATGACGATCCAAAAACTAAGAAATTAACGTAAACAAAAAAATAATAACATTGAATTCATCAACAAAACTGGAATTTATATTAAAAAAAAAAACAAGAAAAGAATGCAATACAGAATGCAAATTGCGATTAAATTACGATTAATCTGATGAATGTACCTTAATTAAGGAGGAGAGAAGGGAACAACAAACGATCAGGTGGAGAAATTGCGCAGGAGTGGTTGATTAAAAAGTGAGATGAATCAAAAGGAGCAGTTGTATATATAGAGAGAGGGAGAGGAAACCCTAATCGTGAAGGATTAGGACAAAATAATAAGCCGCGAAAAAACACAAGCATGCTGCAGCGGGCTTTCTTTCTTTTAATTCATCAAATTTTTTGGTGCCTCACGTTTTCCACAATTTTATTTTATTTTTCCCAATGGCCAATACTTTTGTATTTTTTTTGAAACGAATATTTTTGTATTAAACTTTGGTAAAAACTTTTCTATATTTTTTAGAGAATAATATAAAAATCGTGTCGTGCCAAGACTCAAGATAAGTATTACCGGTAAAACAAAATTGCGTTAAAATTTATGAATAGTTGTGAGTAATATAGGGCTAATAATACAGAACCAAAAACATTAATTTTGCGTATCAAACAGGACATTGAAATTGGTCAACGACCCTGGTCAAGCATAATTAGCCATGTCAAATGTCTTCTTATTTTATTTTTTATTACATATTATCGTTGTTATTTATTATCTAAAAATACTTGAATAACCTTTTATGTTGAGCAAATGCTCTTGCTATTTCAAGTTTCAATTTTGTATCAATTTTGTTTTTAATGTTTTAAAAGTAAAATTTTTAAAGTAATAATTTGTCTCACTTAAATTTTTTAGATCAAATTTTAGTGAATTCTAGTCTTTGAAAATTCAAATTTGTATTATTTTCGTTCTCAATATTCTAAAGGTGACACTTAAATTCCTAAAATTAATAATTTGTATTATTTAAATATTTTAAATCAAAATGAATATCGACGTGACATAATATTAGAATGACACTTGACGTCACGTAATACAAATGACGCATGCTACGTGGTGGGCTTTAAGAGACAATAATCGAAATCTTTTCGAGCGAAGTGGTGAGGTCGATCTTGCCTGCAAGTCCCCCAATCTGATAGATCAGCCTGCTCGACCATGTCATGATGGCAATCGAAGACTTGCATTAAATACAAAAAATATTCTAACATAATATACTCAATGGTATCATACTAACACTACAAGTGCATTTGATGCAACTAAAATACATGTCATTTGAGCAAGCACATGAGAAGCACCACTATAAATACTCTCTACATTTATTTCACAACGGCTTAAATGACCTTTAGAGACCCAATGTCACGTTTACAACATTAAAGACAAAAGTGATACAAAACTAAAATTTTAAAAATCAATTATAACATTTTCTCTTTTGTGCTTCTTGAAACTTATTAATCGGTCAAAAATATTTTCATCAAAATTTATTTAGTGGATAACTTTATAAATCCGTATTATAAATTGTTATTCTTAAATAAGGTACAAAACAATTTTAAATCTTTCGCTATTAACTATAGTTGACGCAGATGGTCTGGTCTAGACTAAAAAAATAGTCTTTTCAAGCTTATTCAAAAAATACTTAGTAAATATATTATATTCATATTATTTTAAAAAAAAAACTTTTGATATGATTTTATTTATATTATGTAATGAATATTATAGTCTTGAATGAATTTCCATATGCTCGACTTTCTTTCATAATTCATTTTCAAATTTTTAATGTTGAAAATACATTTCACAAAGTTCCTTTTTTTACCATATTCACTTGTTGATTTATACATAACCTAAAACACTGTATAAAAGAAATTGCTAGACTGTCTAGTTTATATTATGATTTCTGAGGCAATGTTGTCGCAATTATTGGTGAAGACATGAAATGAGTGAACCATTTTTAGAAGAAAAAAATATATTTTTTTTTTGGTGCCTACTTTTAGCAATTGTTAGTTTACAATCAATTAATCAATTACTACATTGAAAGGCAATCGTTTAAATTTTTGGTATAAGTGATGAAAAGAATGAACTACTTATTTCATAATAGCAGGATACACATTAATTTTTGGTATAAGAGATGAAAAGAATGAACTACTTATTTCATCAATAGCAGGATACACCCTAATACTATATTTAGTATAATTTGGTGATTCGATATTAAACTAACTTATCCAATATTTTTGTATTTGAATTTTTGAAAGCGCATTTAACATTAATAAAGAAAATTTCGTACCTTAATAATTTAATACGATGAGAACCTATGAAAAAATGAAATAGAACTTAACCCATCAAAATTAATGACCGTTTTTAATTAATTAATCAATATCTGTGTGTTCTCTGTCTAAAATTTACTTCTGCTAGAAGATGCACGAGAATTATTTTTTTTAAAAGAAAAAAACAATTTTAGTAAAAAATGGATACATCGATGGTGATCAATCAAATAATCAACTTCGTAAAAAAATATGATTTTGTCGATCCTCTTCAAACATCTCATATATCGAGTTACGTAGTCATTTATACATAATTATTTTTGCATGTACAATAATGATTCACAACGAATGTTTCAAGCCATTAACAAGTTATAGTTAGGAAATTTATGAGCTATAATTTACAACAAACGTTTCAAGCCATTTACAAGTTATAGTTACGGAAGTTATGGGCTAGGATTTAATGCTTGTATATATTCTTGGAGACTAGGTCAGGCACTTGTTAATTTATTGTCACACATGCTCATATTTCTCAAATTTAATCGGTCAAATTTCATCTTGCAACAATGTAGTTATGAAGCAAAAGAAGAAGAAAAAAATGAATTATATGATGGATACATATTGACTTGACCACAGGGAGAAGTTTCCTCGCAAATTAATTTTTTTTTTCCCCATATAAATTGTTAAATAAATAAAGAATTTTCAATGTTCTTATTTGCGCGCGGCTGGCCATTTGGTGGCATCATTGTTCTCGCAACAAGGACTGCAATAGCATTAGAAACCAAAATAATATTTTATATCAAAAATTCAAAATAATATATAGTGTTCTGTTCTTATTAATATATGCATTTTCGTTAAAATATAAAAAATTTCAATTAATGATATTTGCATTTTAAAAAATTTGAATGCGAAATTTCTAATTAATTTGGTATAGCAATTGAACTATTAATTAATTATGCAATAAATTCTTATACAAATTCATTAGGGGGGCATCAAGGAGTCAGATTGAATTAAGCATTCTATTATTCTAACTAACATGAAACCTGCATAATGCACGTAATTTTATAATTATATTATATTTTGAAATAATTAAAAATTATTAAATATTAAATAATATTATATGTAAAATTTACCGATTAAAAATATTTAAGGTTATTATTATCAATAAAATTAATAAAAAATGTATGTAAACACAAAAAATAATTTTCTACCCCAAAAAAACAAAAACAAAAAATAAGTAAAAAAAAAATATAACACATATTAAAATTATAATAATATAAGTATCATATTATAATAATATTTCTTTTTTTTTTTTGAAAACATATTATAATAATATTTCATTTACTTAAAATAAATATAGATATGCATTCGATACATCCCAACATTGAAAGAATATTTGCAATAAAAAGTAAAATCTCATGATTTCTTAATTTATATTTTTTTTATTCTATTTAATTAGGTTCGAATAAAAAATAATAAATATATATATTTTTTAATTGTAAGTTTCGACTTTCGAGATAAAATTTATCCCTTATAATTTAACAAATTATTATTAAATCAAGATGCCTCGTATACTCCAAATCTATGTTAGGCAATGCGATTCTTTTACTATTCCAAAGTGGATTGATCTTATAAAAACACTAATCATAGACAGATATCGTTTATTTAATTATGTTAATCATTTAAGTTGAATTTATCCTAAATTATATGATCAATGTTGACCCGTTTATACTTTTTATTTTTAGAATTTGTGAATTATATGATCAAAGTCCTTGGAATTGCCATCGCCTGTGGACCCAAAAGGACACGCACCAATGTTCCTGCCAAACATGCGGAAAAGTCCAACAGCGCCTATGTTCTTCGACAAAAATTAACGAATAAAATTTTGAAAAAGTAAAAAAGCTCTCAATTTCAATTTTCCACGATATTGAATTTGCAAGATTCCATCGACATTCTCCATTTCCAGCTCCATCACCGCCCCTTCTCTCACTCTCTCTCTCTCTCTCTATCTCTCTGTTATCCTCCTATCTATATATCTATGCCGTTTGGAAAGTATCAGGGAAAGTAGAATAACCCATGAAGACTAGGAGCAGCCCCAAGGTTTCTGCGAAATGGGTTCCTATTTTCTCCATTTGTTTCTTCTTCCTTGGCATGACCTTTACCAACAGGTATGTTTAGCTCAAGGATTTCAATTTTCTTGATTTTTGAATTTGTGGGATTTTCAAAATAAGGATTTGTTTTTGGTGTGTGTGGGTGTGGAAAAGTTGCTGAGTTTTTAACGGGTGATCCGGGTTGTACAGATTATGGGCTCCATTGGAATCCAATAGCCAGCTCATAACTAAGCAAAGAAGGGACCAAGAGCTGCAGATCGTCTCCGAGGACTGCGATACCAGGAAAAAGGTTTGATCTTTATGACTTGCTTTTAAAATTTTGGTGGTTAGAAGTGTTCAAGATTCAAAATTCGAAGCTCTCGTTTATTATTATGTTTTTGGATTTGTTTTCTGGCCAGTGTTTGATTGTTGTTTCAATAGAAAGCAGGGGGTCAGGACAAGGATGTAATGGATGAGGTGTACAGAACCCATGAATCGATTAAGTGAGTTCGTAATTCTTGGCTTTTGTGTTTGATTTGATCATTTATCTTCTTCAGTAAGTGTGGTTGTGTTTTGAGTTTTTAAGTGACGGTAATTTGTTGGGGAATTTCTTCAGATCATTGGACAAGTCAATTTCGATGCTTCAGATGGAGTTGTCTGCCTCTAGAAGAGCTGAGGAGAAAGGGAGAGCCAAGGACTCGTCTGTAATTTCTAATGATGGGCCTCCAAGAAAGAAGGCATTTATGGTGATTGGTATAAATACAGCTTTTAGTAGTAGAAAGAGACGGGATTCGGTCAGAGAGACTTGGATGCCTCAAGGTAAAATCTAGTTTTGAAGTTGATTTTTCGTTCTTGTTTTAAATTCATGATATTGTGAGCTCAATCTGAATGTATTTTTGTAGGGGAACAACTTCGTCGATTGGAGGAAGAGAAGGGCATTGTTGTGAGATTTATGATTGGACATAGGTAAATTGCTAACAATAATTTTTATTTTTACTTTTTTTTTGGTAAGCAAATTGCTAACAATAATTATTTGAGCATTTTAAGGATTAATAACCAAATATATCTAGCTAACGAGATGAAATATACTAAATTTGGAAGAAGAAAAGAATTATTGTCAAGTGAAGATATTTTTGTAGTAACTAATTGCATGGATATTTGTATTATTTAGTGCCACATCTAACAGCATTTTGGATAGAGCTCTTGATTCTGAAGAAGCACAACACAAGGATTTTCTCAGACTGGTAAAAGTTCAACCATAAATACCCATGTTTTGCCTTCGTGGAAAATCTATCCGGGTTATATAATTCTAACCACGTGATATTATAGGAGCATGTTGAAGGGTATCATGAACTATCAGCTAAAACGAAAATTTTCTTTGCCACTGCTGTTGCGAAATGGGATGCTGATTTTTATGTTAAGGTAGATGATGATGTCCATGTTAATTTGGGTAAGCACTCTCTCATTTGTCCTTTGTTTTCTTTTGGAGAAAAAAAAAGATATTTTCAAAGATTTACTCACTATTGATCGTCATGGATTTATTTTTCGCTTCTTTAGGTACATTTGCTGCAAATCTTGCTCGACATCGGTCAAAACCGAGAGTTTATATTGGCTGCATGAAATCTGGACCAGTTCTTGCCCAAAAGTAATACTTGAATTTCTATTGCATTGATTTGATTATAGGTTTTGTGTGTCGGTGTTTGATATTTAGTAATCATGTCTATTTGCCAGGACTGTTAAATACCATGAACCCGAGTATTGGAAATTTGGAGAAGATGGAAATAAATATTTCCGTCACGCAACTGGACAGATTTATGCTATTTCAAAGGATCTAGCCACCTACATTTCAATCAACCAGTAAGAATTGACAGCTTATTTTCCATTTTAGGTTTTGTGTCCCTCAACAAAATATTATGTCCAATCAAGTGCTAATTTTTGATAGGAAAGAAAATGAATCTTTCTTTGTTTAGATTAGATGCCTATCGAGGTGACTCTTCATCTTGTGTCTGATTACAATGTTTCGTCAAAGTTAAAGTTCATTCAATTTTGGATATTTCTTGTCTCCTTTTCTTGATATTGTTCGTATTGATCTAGAAAATTTATTATTTGCAAATTTGTAGGCCCATATTGCACAAGTATGCCAATGAAGATGTGTCCCTTGGTTCTTGGTTTATCGGTCTTGACGTTGAACACATCGATGAGCGCAGCATGTGCTGTGGTACCCCACCAGGTATGATTTTTCTATAATGCTTGTGTATGTGAAGGTGTCGAATATGCCAATGCTTTTATGACACATTACTGTATTCGCATGATTCTTGTTTTAAGACTGTGAACTTATTTCGTGAAGATTGGCACTGTTGGATCACTAAAATCTTTTGTACTTTACAATACTTAAATTTCTTGAATGATATTGCCCAACTATAGGCAAGTGCCTGCAATTTAGCATGACTCAACCTAGTTAACTGTTATCTAAATATCTTAAAATTCTGTGAATTGATTGAATTTCGGCAGTCATGAGGGTTGGTTTGTAATTTTGACACTTAAGAGGGAACTTCGTGTAATTTTACATAATTACAGGGACATACGGCCTACTGGCCCGAGTATATACCCTTACTAAATGGCAAAGACGGGGGTAAAAGCACTAGTTGGGGTGGCTGCCCAAGCTCCATCCCTGATCTTTCTGAAGCCATGTATTGCGATTTTGGATACATGTTTTATATTTCCAACTGCCCTTCTGGCTATCATTTACACATCCTCATGCATTTGCAGATTGCGAATGGAAAGCACAAGCAGGCAACGTATGCATCGCCTCGTTCGACTGGAGCTGCAGCGGCATCTGCAAATCCGTGGAGAAGATGAAATTCGTGCACGAACAGTGTGGTGAAGGAGAGGAAGCTCTTTGGAACGCTTTATTATGAATAAAGTTTGTTTCATGGAAAAACATCGAGCCTTGATCTCCCGTATCCAGCTGATCAGAGGGCAGCCTTCGAACCAGGTTTAACTGAGAATGAGCAACTTGGAGCTGGATACATTGTACAAATTCTCTTAGACGATCGATCCCAATGCAGATTTTGAAGTGATTATTTGATTGATAGTAGAAGAACATCACTTTTAGAGGCTTCATAGTTAATTTCAAGGTTAAGTCAGAGTATTATTATTAGTATTCTTGCTCAGGTATTAAGTAATACTTGTTTGGGGGGTTTTTTGTAATACTTTTGAGATCTTTTGGTGTAATTCAGTTTTGCTCTGTATAATTGTTACTACAGGCCCAAGATCCTTCTCATTTAACCTGTGTTTGGTGGCATTTATTATATGAGAATGTACTTTTGACCTAAATTATGATGTTATTCTAGTTTCTTTATTGTTAGTTTTTGACAAATATATACTTCGACATCGAGCTATATATTAAATTATTTCATATAGAAAAATTACTGATTTTATATAATTAAATTTTAATATTATACATAACAAATGATGATTATGCATCCCAAAAAGAATGAGAAACTGTGGTAATTAATAAAAAAAATTGTCCAAGCGGAAACATATAGGTTATGCTAGTTTATTGTGCAGTACTGTTTTTCGAGTTGAATCAGACCATTAAGATATAAAGCACAAGTAATATTTTAATTTTTGAAAGGCGAATTAGACTACTAAAATATAAAATCGAGCTAAAGTTTGAAGGTGTAAAGTATAACACAGTACTGTAATTTTTTTGAGAATTGAGTTGATCACTAAAGTGCTAGTTTAGACTTCAGATCATTAAGGTGAAAAGCAAAACTTCTGTTAACGAGTAAAATTCTATCTATTCAATCCTCCAATTAAGTTAACATAGAATTGAACTACTAAACCATATTATTTACGGTAAGTGTACATATATATAAAAATTACTTTTGTATTTTAAAAGTTTTATTTTGTTTATTTAAAATTTGCAATTTTAGTTTTACTCTACCGTGGGTCGTATCCAAAGGGTTAAGCCCGAGAGAATATGGACTGGGCTGAACCGAACCAAACGGCAATTTCTATGTGCAATTAGTGCATCTCTCTCTCGTTGACTGGAAATCCAAACAAATAAATCGCAGCCGTCGATCCATTTGATCGGCGATGGAGAACTCCGACGTTTTCGCGTCGTCCACGGCGCCGGTGACGCTGCACGACTTCCTCGAGCGGATGCGCCACCCCTCCGCGGCGGACTTTGTCAAAGCTATCAAAAGGTGTGTCTCCGTGATTTGTACGTCCACATATTTGTATGCAGATGCGAATCGCATTTTATTGTTTACTGATTGTTGAATTCGGGGAGTGGAAATGGAGCTGCTATAAAGTGATGGTTGCTTTAGTTGTAGTTATTGTTAGCTGTAGTCGTTCTTGTACTGCTGGCTGTGAATAAATGAACTAAATTAATGCCGCATATGTTCTGGCTGTGAAATTTTGGATAATGATTTGGATTTGCTGAGCTCTAATTGCGTTATTTTCTGTTTGTTTTTCAGTTATCTTTGCGTTTTTGAATTCTTCTAGTGTTAATTGTCGCTAGCTGGAGTTATTGTTCGAGAAGGCATCAAAATTTTGAACCTTAAAGATTATGTTTGATTTAAATTTTATTTCTGTACGAAGTGCAGTAATTTGTAAGGTCATTTACTTTTCCTCTCTTTGTTTCCTTTAGAAATTTCTGTATGAGCATAATGTTGAGCAAGTAAGCATCTACAGTCTAGTACTGGCAATCACATTCTTTGAACAATAAATAATTTGGGGATTTTTTTTTTTTAATTTTTTGGCTTGCTCTTCTACTATGTGTATCTGAGTTGGTTATTTGCAGTTTCATTGTGTCGTTTTTGAACAAAGCACCAGATGCGGAGAGAGACAGTGCAGCTCTGCAGGAATTCCTTGGCAATAGGGAGGCGGCATTTAGGGCGCACTCCCTTTGGGCTGGTTCTTCAGAGGAGGATTTGGAGAGCGCGGCTGAAGTGAGTATCATTTCTTACCAACACTTTCATTAGGTTACTCCATTCTATTATTATTCTTAATCCTAAGTTCTCATTTTTGTTTACATGTTTGATTTAATGATTTTATGGTAGGCTAATTTGCTGCTCCTTTAATAGAACTCTTTACATTCTAAGTCTATGGTACGAGCTTGATATTAGCAGACTGTATATAACTATATTTGCTTATGGACTGGGCTTGAATAATCATTGATATGGAACTGTGATCACTTTTTCCTATGTCGTAATGTCAACACCGTATTTTACGTGCATTTTTCTTAGACAATTTGCACAAGCTGATGTGAGAGAACTTAGAATGTATGGAAAGTTTATTTCACATACATTGCAATATGGATTACTGCATACAAAGTTCTTTTCTGTCAGTTTGGTTCCAATCATTTGCTTGTTTTCAGTTTGGTAGATAGAATATTCTTTATAGCAAACTAATGATGAAAATGATCTGCCTCTGCAACAACTTGTTTTCTTTCTGTGTGCGAGCTGAATTATGCCACATAATTTCTGTAAATAAAAGTGCCTGACAGTTCCGCCATAGCTAAACGTTGATATGTCATTCCATGCTATTATATTCTCAGTTTTTTGAATAACAGAGAATCGTGCTTTTGAGAACTCTGTTGGTATTAGCACTTATTTTTCCTATTACAGGGACTAGAGAAATATGTAATGACAAAGCTATATACACGTGTATTTGCTTCCATTCCAGAAGATGTCAATGTAGATGAGCAGCTTCATGAGAAGATGGCTTTACTTCAACAGTTTATTCGACCAGAAAATTTGGATATCAAGCCTACATATCAAAATGAAACTTCATGGTTGGTAAGTCAAGGAATGAAACAGAATTCATTATCTTTGCCCTGCTCTCAAGTGCATTCCGTGTTTAAGTATTTGGCACATGAGATCCATAGATAGGAGTCAGTAGCCGCTTTTCTTACTGGTCCTGATTGTCTATCCATATTATGACATTTGTGTGTCCTTGCAAGACATTATTTAGACACAGACTGATAATACGTAAAGGCAACTGGAAATTTAATGTTGGTGGCGGCAAACTTATCTACCTCTCAGTCTTATTGTGAGAATTACTTAGATAGTTGATATCTAGTAGTATTAGGAAGTTGATATTACATAGGATTGATCTATCCTTACATGATATGGATTAGGATTCTTAGTCTAATATGTCTCTCTATGCTCTATTATATATAGAGGTTAGTGGGTCTCTATGTAACATAGATCCTGCACTACATCAATAATATATTCAGCTTTTACTCCTTTCAACACTTATAATGATGAATATAGATGAGAGTCATGAGACAATTGGGCTGTGAAATTGATAGCGGAAATTTTGATTGGTCGGATTTGCTAGCATATTGTAAAGTTTCAATTTCTAACATGAGATAAATTATTACTTTACATTTGTGGGGGATTTTCATTCTCCCCCTTCAGTGTGTTTGATTTTCTAACTGAAGGTCATCACAAACTTTTATGCAGTTATTGATTTGCTTATGACTGAGTTCCCTTGAATGTCTTACTTATCTGAGCCCATCAAATTTATTGTATGCCAACTTTATGGGTATAATTTGGTGCCCTGGATGTTTATTTGAGAGGTCAAATGTAGTCAATCAGGTTCAATATGCTGATCTGTGTATCATATGAATTTGGTTGGATGGCATTCTTTGTGGAAGGTTAGGTTCTCATATTGTTGGACTGGAGATAAAATTTTACATGATGAGACCAGGAAGATAATTTACTGAGACTGATAAAACTCTCTGCTGTTAGCTTCATCAGTCAGAACTCTGACTCATTTTTATACATATTATTATGGCAGCTTGCCCAGAAAGAGCTCCAAAAGATTAACATGTACAAGGCTCCTAGAGACAAACTTGTCTGCATTCTGGATTGTTGCAAGGTTATCAGTAATTTATTGCTGAATGCCTCCCTTGCATCTAATGAAGATCATCCAGGAGCTGATGAATTTCTCCCAGTTCTCATTTATGTAACCATAAAGGTAATTCTGCATTATTTTATCCTTTCTGGAGAATTGGTTGGGTAGAAAACCATTTATGTTTTCGATTTGGTTTATAATGGTTGTTAAAAATTAACTTTGTCAATCTTGTTCTTTCATGGCGCTTTTAATTAGAAGCATCTTTTTCTTTTCTTTTTTTTTTTTTTCATTTTCATTGCAGTTGATCCTGAAATCCCCGAATAATATAAAATGAAACTTTGATTTTTACTATCTTTGCAGGCCAACCCCCCTCAGCTTCACTCGAATTTATCATACATACAAAGGTTTAGACGGCAAACTCGTTTGTCAGGAGAAGCTGCTTACTTCTTCACAAACATGCTTTCTGTAGAGTCTTTCATCACAAATATTGACGGAAAAGCCCTTTCAATGGACGAAACCGAATTCGAAAAGAACATGGAATCTGCTCAACAACTTCTTTTTAGCCTATCTGAGAGCTCAGACTCACAGAGCCAATCAGAGCCAAAACCGCCTCTGGATTCTAAAAGGAATCAGCGTTCAGCAACACCTTCTCTAGTATCTGTCGAGTCATCATCTGAAATGAAATCCAGAACTGAGGAAATATATAGGAAAGATGAATCATCTCTGAATAAAATTCCATCAATCTCTGACTTGGAAAATAAAGGGGCTAGCATGCTGTTGAAGGAAGATGAAGTGAACCACGTCTTCAAGGATTTCCCATTCTTGTATTCCCAGACGGGTGATTTGACAATTGGTGATGTGGAAGATTTGCTTAGTAATTATAAGCAACTCGTGTTCAAATACGTCTGTCTTGCTAAAGGATTGGGTGCGAACCCGTCTCCTTTGTTACCTAATGCTCAAGGCCAAAACTTAGAGCAGACTGAATCTAAACAGCCTGAAGTTAGCAAGGAGTTACCTATTGCGCAAGGCCAGAACTTAGAGCAGACTGAATTTAAACAGCCTGAAATTAGCGCGGAGTCAGAAAAGACGGGAGAAGCTCATAGGGATGATAATGACCAAAATGACCCTGATAGAGTAGCTAATGATTCAGGTGAAATATCGGTTTTTGGATCAGAAAATTCTGAACCAAAGATGCCGGAAGAAGCAACCGATGATTCAAAAGGGGGTGAGGAAGGAAAGGAAGATCCCCAGAAGACGAACACCAATGTATGAAAATTGTATGAAAACTGGAACTATCTCAATGAGATTGTGTGCATGAATGATGGATGATGTAGCTGCAGTTGGTTCCTATTTTTGTTGTAAAGCGGAGTATTCTTGTTATCATATTTTTCTTTTTGAGACAAATTTGTTGTTTTACAGAAAGTGAGAAGCCTGTGCAATGGTATGATTCTTATAATTTGTTGAGAAATTCAGGTATTCATAAGGAGGATGGAACATACATCTTTAATGTTTTTGTATAATTGTAAAGAGTATAGTGTCATTGACTCTTTAAGTTCAGTATAATTAGTAGTTGTTCAGAAGCGAACCTCCTTTTTAAAGTAAATCGCAGAAAATTTCAAGATCTATGTACTAAGAAAGGGTATCAATTACGTTTAAGGTAAGCATACTAAATGTTGGTATACAAGAATTACTTCGCAGTATGCAAAGGTAGCAAGAGAGTTACAAAACCGTGTAGTACGCATAATGTGATTTTATGTGAACTGGTTCGATTTATATATAAATTAAACACCCAACCCATACAAGAATTTCTCGGACAAGAGAGAATTGTTTCAAAGTATGTGAACGGATGTGTATGTGTTCAACGATCTTATTAGGGGGTGTGATTAAGTGGAAAAAATTCATGCATTCATATTCAAATGTCTGGGTATGATCCCAACTTTTTGCAATAAGCAACTTCATATTCCTAGTCAGTTGTTCCATTTCTTAAGGTGCCCACAAACTATGAAGAGTCGATCTAGTTAATCAGTCAGTATTATCGACGATGGATGTTCTATTCTAAATGAAAGAAAAACAAGACAACGTAAGGAGAATCAAGTACACGGAACCCTCAAATCCTACTAGAAGCAAGACTAAAATCAAATTAACCACATAAAATAATGAAAAAGAAAAAAAAGAGGAATAATATCAACCCACAATTAATGTCCCTATAATCTGCTTCACGTTTGCTTGTCTGCTTATTGATTGGATCATAGTTGAAAAAGGAAACTTCTTCCCAGACCCCTACTTCTACCATTCCCATAACGAAACAAATTCACCACAGAACAGCCTGCAAACACAACAAAGTTGGAGCTTAGTATACTGTAAATCAGCTTTTATTGTATCTGTTTGGACTTTTCAGAGACATCAGACATGCAACACAGCCCAGCAAGGCAGATGAGGCAATTTTGTTTACAACCATTGCATTATTATTTTGTTGGCTTTTATAAACTCAATAGTGTTGTACATCTGTTTATACTTGTGTGGGAACAGTGCAGGCTTTAATTATTAATTTGGGTTTTGCATGAATGCATGCTATACTCCAAAATCCAAATGCAAAAGATATGTTCTTCTTTTCTTTTGGTTTATTTTTAAAATTTGAATTTGAGACAAAATCTTGCAAAAGATTGAACAATTGTGTAGTGGGTTTATTTATTTAATCCATGGCGGAGCTTGGATTTTAATTGAGGGGTGGGTTAATAAAATAGTATTTTTAGAAGTTTAGAGACGCAAAAATTAAAAAATTAAAAAATTTAAAGATTTTGTAAAAAAAAAAAATTAACTAAATAAAATCGCTTTCATATATCATATGGGGGCATGAATATTGAGGGGAGATAAACTGCTGCCGTGTGTCTGCCGGCTCCGCCCCTGATTTCGGTTATAGTTGATTCGTTAAACGTGAAAAATAAAATGGATCAAATTTACTTAAAATTGAGCTCGAACCCACAAAATGAATTGTTTAATTGGAGGTTCTTTCTAAAATTTCGATTAATTATATGAGAAGTGTAAAACACTCGTCTATTGTTATACGTCCCCTCAAGCTTGACTCATTATATCCTTATTTATGCCCATAACATGTGCCTAAGCCGGAATATTAGGTAAAGAGAAAAGAAACCCTAATCATGATTTTTACCAATTTTGACTTCCAAAAGAGTAAACATAAGTAGAAAATGTGATCTTATCAATTATGACACATTGGAGCAATATTATATGAAAAAGTTAAGAAGACGAGTGACCACAGGTTACAAATGTATGTGGGTTATAATCCGCTTTTTGTTACCCTTTCTCATGACACCAAACACCTTAATCTTTAATAGCTATTAATTAGTAGATGTCCTACAACTATCATAAAATTCAAGGGGCCTAAAGTACATAGTTTCTTGTTCTCAAATCAAAAATTTTAGTCGTGGATCTAGTTCAATAACTCAATATTGTATTAGTTTAATCAGACATTTGGATTCAAGTTTACGGGTACATAGTTAGTCATCATTGGATGAGAGAATTTCCCACCTTAGTAGTCCGACTCGATTCAAACTCATTATAAAAGATGGAAAATATTTTCAAGTTTGAACCCATAATAGAATATAGAACCAAAAGGTATAGATTATAGCACATTTGAGTATCTGACACTAATATTCGGCATGAAACAACTTAAAAATATGGTATTTTTAAAACCATTCGTGCATCCGAACTTACATCCGTTTCTAGGCTAAGCATTTTACATTTTCTTGATAAATATTTGTTGATAATTATAGGTCTTTTATTTATTTATATATATATTTTATTTGATTACTCCATAAATCTGACTTAAGAGGCAACATTTAAAATAGATAAATTCGAACAACTTTTTTTTTGTGTAAAGGGAATATATTGTCGCAGGTTAATATAAATTATAATTCTTTCTTTAGAAATTGAATAAAATATTAAAAGAAAAAAGGTTCCTGAAATTCCAAGATTACGAAGAAACATTGTATTTGAAAAGGGTAAAAGGGTCCCTCCAGCGAAGACTTTATCACGTGCCGTGCACATGCTTCCAAATGCAGTGGGTCGGCTAATAAGTGCTCTTTTGTCGTCACGTTTTTAGTTTTTACCATTTTTTTCCTCAATTCAAAAAGTATTATTATTATTATTATTAGTTTCAGGGTTAATTCCCGTTTATTTTCGATAGTACTTACTAATTTTATTAAGGAAAAATTATATTTACCACCCCTGAAGTTAGGTTTAATTATAAATTACTCCTTCAAATTTTATTAATTATAAAAGGACCTCTCACATTTCAATTTTATTACACTAAATAATAGATATAAGTATAATCTCATTATACCCTTGACAAAACTAACGGTGATTTGATATTTTTTTTTAAAAAAAAATGTGATAATTGTGAAAGTCGATTGTACCCTTTATATTTGTAGTGATTCTAAGTAGTTCCCTTTTTTCCAACTCTCATAACACTCCATCACTAATTTTCGAAAATATTTTTAACCGGAAAACTAAGGGACCATCCATTTTATAATAAAATTGAAATATGAAGGGTCTTTTTGTAATTAATAAAACTTGAGGGAGTAATTTGTAATTAGACCTACCATCAAAAATAATGATCTTTTTATTAAAGTGGCACAATTACCCGTCATGTCATCCCGTTAACTCCACTCTAATATTGCTAAGCAGTAACGTGTGCAACCCATACTAAAGTCAACCCTTGGTTTGTTGGTCGTCATTTTTGAACGTGATCACTTATAAAATTTATTTTATTGATATAACCAATATTTTTGGCCTCCTTCGGAACTCGTCGATTTTTCATCGGAAATTCTGAGGGATTTCCGATAATCTCCATCCCATCAGAAATTTCTTCACAGTTTTCTTTTGTGAATTTTGCGCAAAATATTGTGATAATTAATTAATAATGCATGGTAGCCTATCCAAAAAGTATAAATTCGATGTGCACCAAACCTGTAGTATTAGCATAGTAAGGACTATATGAGTTTGTAGCCTTTCTTTATGATTATTAAATGGCCATTACTAACCATTAGTGATATTGCAATAGAATTTTGTACCAATATATATGTATAGGTATACATTTTTCCTTTATATTTATTATATTCGAGGCGATTTTGTGATCCTAAAACCTGTTAGACTATGGCACAAGTGTTAAGAAGCCAAACTGATTGACTTTACTGTTGTCTAAGAATTGACTTTTTTGCGTAAAAGGCCATTGTAGGCTAACTAATATTGGGGCCATTCTTGCATCATATTCATGGAGAACTTAAATTAACTAACTTTTGGACTAAAACACACGACACACGCAAATATTGACTATGATCGTATCTAAAAATGATAAAGAATACAGTCAATCGGTATTTATATGTGGTATAAGGAAGTTGATCGAGCATAAGGCTCGAAAGTGGCTTGGCCAGTTTGAGGGTTCTTTTCCTACGACGATAAACATGTAAAAATTAGAATGATAGGATGAGGTTAGCCTCATCGTTAACGCTTAAGAGATACTTAAAACAACAAATATGTGAAGAAAATCCACATCATTTAAGAAATTTGTGTAAACTAAATTAAATTTCAAGATATACCAATATAATTATTCGTGTATAATCTAAGATTTACTGACAAATCTCATGTAAGTTTATCCAACTTACTAATAGATTACTAAAATCAAGTCATGGTATGTGTGCATCGCTTTATGTTTATACGCATGGCCACATGGCTAATTATTCAAAGAACTCAGCATGTCAAGAGATAAAGAGAGCAAAATTAGGTTTGCAATTCCCCAGGCAAGGAGAATACTTTCTGCATCAAAATCCACTGTTTTTCTCTTATTTTTATTTACTAGTGAGGTGAACGTGCGTTGCACGTTTATCATTTAATCTTTTAAAATAAATTTAGCTATTATATTTATTGAACAAATTAAGATATTAAAAATATTTATTTTGATTAAATAAATATACACATACAAAAATATTTATATGAAATTTCTCTTTCAAATCATCTACGATAAGTAGAAATTCGAAGTAGAGAACATCCAAATAAATAAGCAATAAAAATATTTGAAATTTTGTTATTATATAAAAATATATATATTTAAGTGTATTGTAATTTGGCCAAATAATTTTAGCTTTTAAGCATAAATAATAGTTTATAACTTTCAAATATATTTAATAAAATGATGAGACATGTAAAAATTATAGAACAAAACCTAAAAGATCACCCAATTTTGCCGGTGGAGCATCCTAAACGTAGTAATCATCTTGAAACTTATGACCTATTCTCATCAGTTTATCGGTCATCATGTTCTTTTTCTAGAGATTTATTTAATTCAAGTTTCGTATGGCCTTTGGAGTAAACTTTATCAATTAAATTACATTTCTCATTTGTTCCATTTCAATATCCTTCATTGTTATCCATTTCATGACCATCTTCGAATCAATACCCACTTTAGTCATCGAAAAGTGTCTTTCCCAAGTTAGTGTTAATACTCCGTGTAAGCTCAATAACTCCACTATATTATTTAAACTCTACTAAGATCCATAGCGTATCCTAACACCCATATTCAGCTGTCATCTAGAATGACGCCCCTGTCATCTCAAATGATTCCCCTGGTTATAAAAGCTCACCTCAGAGTTTAGTTTCACCAATCTTTTCTCGAGTTTATTCCACGATAACTCAGTGCATATTTTTCTTTTATCTGTATTTTTTGTCCACACTGATTAGTGTTGAGGTTTCATTAACTCTTTTATGTGACGAAGAGTGGAACTTCTAAGTTTCATAACATTTTGATAGCTCCATTGGTTCCATATTTTTCAAAGATTTTAAAGCGTCAAGATCAAGACAATCCACGCATGATAATCAGATAACATATTACTCTGAATTTTGTTATAAAAGCTCTCTTTGAGACCGTTCGACACTCGCATGCCATGGAAATTTAGTTCAGTTTGTGCATCAATAATCTTGTCTGACACCCGAAGTGCGAATGGACAACTTCTGAGCATGTGGTCCACATATTCATGTCCTATATAGCAGCGTGTACATACATCACTTTTTCTAAATTTTCTGTCATATTTCAGTACATTCATGAGCAAGCTATCATGTTAGCAAGCCACAAGAAAATCTTAAACTTTTCGGGACAAAGTAATTTTCAAATTCATTTCCAATTTTTCTCCCATGTCTCATCTGACACCATAAGTAGACTATAACCGATTTATAGGACAATTTATCGTTAGTTGACCCAATCAAAACTCTCTTATCTCCGTTATCATGCAATGCAATTAGGACATTAAGTATCTCATCCACCACCTCCTTAGGCAATAACGTTTTCAACTTATGTAAGTTTCAATTTTTATTTGTGCAATGGATTACATACCATCAGATCTTTATCCTTCTCATGAATCTTAGCTCCAAAGATGTCCGCTAGTTTGCTTGTGATAACCATCTATCAATCCATAGGGACGTCCATTCAACTGGTTCTAACTATCCCCTTGCATGCTCGGGAAGCCATAAGTGGAAGCTTATGTTCAAGAATGAGAACATCCTAGCAGCAATAACCATCTTGAACCTTATGACCTATCCTCGCCAATTTATCCATCATCATGTTTCTTTCTCTCGAGATTTATTTAATCAAAGTTTCTCAAAATCTTTGGAGTAACCTTCGCCAATCAAATATTACATTTCTCATTAGTTGTTTTTGAGTATCCTTCATTGTTATTCATTTAACGGCCGTCTCCAAATCAATCTCCGCATTAATTTTTGAAAAGTATCTCTCCAAAGTTAGTTTTAATCCTTTAGGTAAGTTCAATAACTTTGCTACATTATTGAAACTATACCAAGATTCATAACATATATATCCTAGCATTCATCTCCAATTGCCATCTCGAATGACGCCCCTATTGGTGTAGTTATAAAAGCTTCAATCCGATTTTAGTTTTACCCATCACTTCTCGAATTTATTTCACGACAACTAAGTGCAGATTTTCTTTTGCCTGTGTTTTGTGTCCTTATTGATTATTACTAAGGTCGTAGATAACTCTTTTATGTGGCGAATAACAACATTTCTAAGCTTCATAACATTTTGATAGCTCCATCGGTTCCATGTTTTCCAAAAATTTTAAAGCGTCAAGATCAACACAACCCACCCAGGATATTTTAGGAACATATTACTCAGTATTTTGCTACTAAAGCTCTCTTTGAGCCCATCTGACACTTGCAAGTTTTCCCTAAATTTTCTATCATACTCCAATACATTTGTAAGCAAGCTATCATATTGGCAAAGCCACAGGAAAATTTTGAATTTTTGGGGTAAGGTAATTTTCAAATTCATTTAAAGTTTTTTCTTGCATGTCTCATCCGACGCCATAAGTAGAGTATAGTCATTTTATAGGAGAATTTATCTTTAGTTGACACAATTCATTCTCTCTTATCTCCATTATCATGCAACACGTTAGGACACTAAGTACCTCATTCACCACCTCTTTGGACGGTGATGTTTTCAACTTATTTAGGTTTCAATTTTTATCTTTTCCAATGAGATTACATTCCATAAGATCTTTATCCTCCTCATGAATGTTATCTCCAAAGATGTCCGTCAGTTTGCCTTGTGATAACCATCTATCATTCCATAAAGATGTCCCTTCACCGTTCCCAACCCTCCATTTTCAAAATGGTTCCACCATCCAAGTGTTTTTAACTATCCCCTTCCATGCTCGGGAAACCCATAAGTCGAGGCTTATATTCGATCAAGAATGTTATCCCTTTTTAAATATTTTTTTGATGTATAACGCCATCTCCTTGTTAAGCATTCTTCATCCCGTTTTAGCTAGCATCACTATATTTTCTTTTGGGCTTCTCTAAAACCCAATGCACATTCTTACTTCTTTGCAGTCACCTTCTTTCACTCTACAAGATGGGTTCGTTCCTTGTTATATTAATCGCCTAAAGAAAGTTGTGCTTAAGTGGATCAAGTTTATCGTACATCTGATTAGGGAGCCAATTTGTGTGCATGTGGTTGATGGAGATCGAGATCGTGATGGACTTAATAAGTGTCATTAGTCAATAAATATTTGTCATTTTGGCTTTCTATCCCAAGAGATGCTTTTCGACTCTATTAATCACAATCGGGAAATGCTCATTATAATTACAACTAAAGTTCATTTGCACCCCCCAAATAGTTCCTTAAGTTGTATGTATTTTCCATGCCCAGAATTCTACTAACCTACTGTTTTAAATCATTTGCCGCGTAAGGTGCAAACAACACATGTGATTTGCATAAGTTTAATTTGAGGCCCAACTCCTTGCAAAACATCTCAACCACACTTTTAATGCACTTTGCTCCATCCACGATAGGTTTGACTCCCAATATTAAGTCGTCCGCAAAAGGCAAGTGTGAGATCATGTAAGAGCTTCACTAATATACCATAATTGGCTTCCAGGTCCGGCCGAAATGGTCTCTTCAATTATATATGTAAGTTGTTCCATACATATTACAAACAAATAAAACGAACGTGATTACCTTATCTAATGCCACACATCCGTACAACCTCCGTTGGTTCACCATTCTATAGAATCTCCGATTGTATCCGCTACATTCTGCTCATAATGATATTGATGATTTTCGTCGGGAATTTGAAGAAAGTTAAAAGTCTTTTTAGAAATTCCACTGGATTTTTTCGTACGCTGTTTCAATATTCAATTTCAGCACCATGCCCCTTTTTTATCGTTGGAGTGATGTAGCGTAACACTTATTCAGACATCAAAATATTGTAATAGGTGCCTTGGTCGGGAATGAAGCTATTCTAGTTTGATCCCGTAATTTTTTTAATATACGGTTTAAACGAAGTATAATCATCTTGGTGATTATTTTGAGCAATATGCTGCACAACGTAATTGGCTAAAACTCGTTTATTTTTGTCGAGCATTAATTTTTGAAATTAGACAAATAAACACCCGATAATCTTTGTTGGTTGCTCATTCATTGTCTATTTTCAGAGCATTCATCTGATTCTTTCTTCTTCTCATTATGGCTGACAGATGAAAGAAACTTGTTTGTTTATCCCTAAATTTGAGTCAATTAATTCTCAACTCTTAAACCAAATAATCTCTTTTTGTTGCAATAGTTTATTTTATTCTGCCCTCAATTCTTCCTCCAAATCATTTGAATATTTACCTTGTGTGTATCATGCATAATGCTTTAGAAATTCTTTGTATTTTTGTTTTTTGTTTTTGTTTTTTTTTGCTTTTCGAGCACATTGAAAACTATTCAAGAACCATTGTTTCTGGGCAATGATCCCAAGTCAAAATGTACTTCAAATTTTGATTCGGTCAATAAGTTGTATATTGCTACTTTGGAGAATGTAAAAATAAATTGATAACTATTGGATCAATCTCGTTTAGATTAAATTAAAAAAAATTTCATATCGTTTCTTGAACTCACACCAAATCTAACATTTTGAAATTTTTAATCTAATCTTCAAAATTTTGTTACCATTACGCTTTATTAATTCTCACATATATTTCTAAAGATATTTCACAGTCGTTCTTAAATTTGGTATGCATATGCATATACATTAAAATCAAGTAATTCTTTTTTTTAACCAACTATTCTTTATCTCTTTTTTATTTAATTTATCTCTTTTTTATATTCTCTTTGTCATTTGATCTTGCATTCTATTTTTTTATTTGTATTCTTCTAGTGAGTATTATTTCAGATTTATGTTTATTTTTTTTATAATTGATTTTATATATATAGTAGAAATAATTAAAAGAGTATATTTATATAAATGTTTAATCGAATATTGTAAAAATTATGTATAAAATTAGTTTATATCTTATTTTTATATGCACCCATATTGAGTTTTCTTAGTATTCTTAATTTAAAGTAACTTTGGTCTGAGAACCTACAATTCTAAATTGTAGAATTAAGAAACCAAAAACGCTATTTGTGTTTTGAAGTATCATATAAACTAAAGGAAGATTATATGGTTAGTTGGATTTAGATAATTAAAATTATATTAGTATTAGTTATAAAAATTATTACATTAGGATTAATTAATTTATTGAAAAATATTTTATGTAAATCATAAATTATATTATTTTGTTAATTAGATAAGTTTATAGAATTATAATATGATTATAATTTAAGATATGGATTTAGATAATTAGAACTATGGACTTATATAATTAGACTTACATTATGATTGATTTATTGAAAGTTATTCTATGTAACTTATTTAAATAATATTTTATTTTACATAATTACAAAATTTTATAAAGTGAATCAATTTGTTATTTTTCAATTCATTAGATATATCTCATTATAACATTTTAAATTATAGGCCTCAAAATTAAAAAACAGGCAACTTATATTATAAAATTTGAATACAATTAATTAAAATTATAGAATTAAGAAACCAAAAACGCTATTCGTGCTTTGAAGTATTTAGTTTATATTTTATCATATAAACTAAAGGAAGATTATATGGTTAATTAGATTTAAATAATTAAAATTATATTAGTATTAGTTAATTAAAAATATTACATTAGGATTAATTAATTTATTGAAAAATATTTTATATAAATCATTAAATTATATTATTTTGTTAATTAGATAAATTTATAGAATTATAATATGATTATATTTTAAGAAAGTTTATTGATTTAAATAAATAGAACTATGGACTTATATAATTAGACTTACATTATGCTTGATTTATTGAAAATTATTTTATGTAACTTATCTAAATAATATTTTATTTTACATAATTACAAAAATTTATTAAAATAAAGTGAATCAATTTGTTATTTTTCAATTCATTAGATATATCTTATTATAACATTTTAAATTATAGGCCTTAAAATTAAAAAAATAGACAACTTATAATATAAAATTTGAATACAATTAATTAATATAGTAATATTAAAACAATCCTTGTTGAACTATATATCTTTTCTAGGTAAGTTGGAGAAATTTTACTTCTACAAAGAGTCCTATTTTATGTTAATATGTGCTTTTTAAATATAATTAATTAATAATCTATAACATGTATTTACATCATTATCCTTGACTAATAATTATTGAAATAATTATTGTGAGAATATTTTAGGCGATCCGTATTTTGTAAGAAACTATTCGTGCTTTTATAAGATATATATAGATTAATCAGTAAAATAATAATAGTAACTACCCCATATCCAAACTCTTGTATTCAAGAATAAACATAGGCAAGCACTATTCTATTAAATAGCACCATCAAAGATCAAATATCACCCGCATAACATCGAATAATATACGGATATATTTAAAAATATTATTTTATTATATAGTATCGTGTCAGAACTCATATCTAACACTTCTCGTATAAAAATTTAAGAAAAGATTCATATCCTCGTGTCCGTGTTGTATTATGTTTGTATTACCGTATTTGTATTTATATACCGTAACTTGTAATAAGGTTTGGGAACCACTGGACCACCTTCTCAAGAGTCAAATGTTAAAAGCATAGTATTATTAAGGTAGAAAGTTAGCCCACTGCAGAGACAACACAATTGTGCCCAAGAGAAATAAGAGGCCATGAGCATTGAGGAACACTCAATTTCCTTGGTTTGGAGTTTCTTGTATTGTCTTTCCATCAACAATGGTCCATATATGCTTTATACATATTTATATATATACAATATTATATATATATATATATATATATATATATATATATATATATATATATATATATATATCACATGAGTAAAGACACTATTATGTAGAGTGAGCAACTTTTTCCACACTCCCATTAATTAATATTGCTCAAAGTTTTCTCAAGTATTATTGAGCCCCTTATAATAGATGGGCACCCCTAAGCAACCAACCCCAAGACAATATATATACAACTGTGATCAACTATAGCATATATGCATGGGATCAATATATATAAATTTTAAAGTTGTGAAAAAGTGGCATCCAAAATTTTAGGTAGTTTCAATTTCTATCCATTTGTATTATTGTAATATTTGTATAGTCAATTCCTTGTTTTCTTTTCTCAATATTTCAAGTGGAATGTGCCATAAGTTATCATACAATAATATTTTTAAAAATATTAGTTTATCTTCGTGTGTCGTGTCATATCATGTCTTGTCTGACACTTTTATCAAACACTTCTCACGTAATAAATTTAACTATTTAAGTAAAAATTTATATCGTATTGTATCTAGTTTTTGTATAAATATTCATACATGGTAGATAACAATACTAGTTCCTGTATATATATTCATACATCATAGATAACAATACTAACCTAACCACCACCAAATTTCAAATAAAAGTAGACAAATAGTGCCAACTCAACTCCAACAAATTGTTGAATTCTTAGATATGCATTAGAGAGATTGTAATCTACACACAATCTTCATTTGACATTTTTTTTGAGAGGGGAAATTTTACTCAATAAAGATGAAGTGAGATAGATTTTTCTAACTTGAAAATCACTCCAACAAGGATGAAAGGCATAGTCACTCTCAAATAATAGTCATCAAATGCTTTAGTAGTATGAAAATGACCTAATATATAGGCCTATAAAGCCTAGTTGATGTACATGATTTTTGAGAACAAAACAAGTGCTATCATATTGCACATTGCATTCTTGCAATTGAAATCAATCCATTTGGTCCAAGAAAAATAGCAACCTTGGAGACAAAGACATGGTAACACCCCTTCACAATCTTGGGGTGAAATTATTGGAGTCATCATTCTTATTTCCAACTTGTAACACACAAAGTATTTTTTACTTTTACATCATATTTATTTGGGCCATGACTTTCTCAATAGAAAATTTATGCAATTATCAAGGTTATAAGATCATTAAAATAATTTATAAGCTGTTAGATAACTCATAAAACTTTTTAAAGTGTTTTAGTAAGATTTCTAAAATACGGTATTGGAATAAGATGAAAAATCTTATTTTTCAAGATTTTAACATGCTCCCCTTATTTTTAATAAGATTTTTACAAAAATATCATTACTTACATCTTATAAGGTCATGATCTTGTTCTTATCCAAATGTTTTAACATGTTGCCTTTTTGTCTAAATATAATTATAGGATTAATTATATTCAACTTCTTTTCAAGTTTCAGATATTACGAGTGGGCATCTATTAGTTATTTTATTATATTTAGATCTCTTTTAAAAACTATAAATTACATCAAATCAGTTTTTCGTTAAATTTAGGGTGATGTCATAGATTTTGAAACTTGAATTTCTCATTTCACCCCAGCTTTAATAGGTAATCCTTTTACATCAAGTTTATCCTTAATTTAAGACGGGGTAAAACATGAAATTCAAGTCTCAAAATCTATGATGTCACATTAAATTTAATGAAAAATTGATCTGATGTAATTTATAATTTTTAAAAGGAGATAAAAGCATTCTATCTCCCTGTGTAATAAATAATTCTCAAGCTACCCTTTTATGTAAAATTAAATAACATCTAACCTACTCGTATAATTTTTTAAACATCATGTTGCTTCCTTTCTAATTTTTTTGTGTTGATTAATAATTTTTTTTTTTTGCTCAAAAATACCCCAAAATATTTTAACTCTATTTAAAACTTTATTTTATTTACGCTTTATTTTTCTCTTTCAACCAAAAACCCTAACTAAAATACTTGAAAGGAAGCTAAAAGTCGGAAGAAATCTGTTTGAGAAAATAATCGATTGAAAACGAAAATATGAAGGAGAGATAAAATAGAGTTTAAACTCATTCGTTTAAACATGAAGGATTGATAACATAAACTTTAAACTAAAAAAAACTGGAATAAACAACGCAATCAAGATGACCCCCACTGTGCGAGAGGTAAATATATTTCTTTTTTAAAAAACATGGAGGGCTTTATGCTTTTAATTTTTCACGAGAAAGTAATTTGATAATTTTTTTTTTTTACAGGGACCTTGAGTTTTTTCCCGTTTTAAAAAGACCAAAATGTAATAAAATGAGAAGTCTTGCAAACAAGATTGGCAAACACCTTTTAACATTTGAAAATTTGTGCAAATGAATTTGGACAAAGCAAGAACTCAATGACAAGCACGTCAAACTTGTGTATCACATTTAGTGGCAAATTAATAATTCAATCTTATGTGTCACATTGTTATGGGACACCCCGGTTAATAGCTCAATTAATTAATAATAAACTTTCGAAGAAAATTTTGTGTCAATATTGAAAAAAATAATAATAATCGTCCTTAATTACATGTCACATTGCTATTGGATTCCCTGATTAATAGCTCAATTTAATGACCAATAAAAATTGAAGAAAATTTTGTGTCAATATTGAAAAAATATTCGTACTTATCGTGTGATCACTTTATATTAAATACACTATTAATAGCTCAATTTAATGAACATAATCAATATTGCTAAGCTTTAGAAGCGGCTAATTAGCGTGTGTTAGGGGGGACTAAACTCCTGTTTCTTTTGAAGGGACGTCGAAATCTAACACTTTTTTGTAGCCGGCTTCTAAACTTTTGTATGTAGGTGCTATAAATAATAAATTGTTATATTCGCTAAGTTAAGTTTTTTATTCTAAATGTAATTTTATCCTTGTTGGTAGAACGAATAATTATGTAACTCATAATTTGACTAGAAAATCTAATTTATTTCAGAAAAAAAAATAAAATGATATTCTTGCATGGTATTGATGGTTTCTTATGATCATTTTGATTAATAAAATTTCATAACTAATTCTTAAAAAACAATCAATATTGTAAAGAGTTCCATTGCATATTGTATAAGATTTAACAGAGAAGACTCCAAAACAGTATTCTTACTCTTGGTTTCTTACGACATTCCAAAGAAGTCGGGGCGTAACAAACCCAATAAAAATTGTACTAAAAAAATAATAAAAGCTTCAAAAATTCTAATATTACAGAGTATTTGAATTTTGGAACCAAACTGCTCAGGACACAGCTCTTTTTTTTACTAGTATTCTAATATTACTATTTTAATTTTAATAGTTTTAGATACAGCATTTTTTTTTTTGGTTAATTTTTTTTGTTTTCCCCCTCAAATTCGGCTATTGAGATTGACTTTGGCTAATCCAATTCACATAGCTAGAGTTTGAATTTCAAATCTTATTAATGAGATTTGGGTTTCATCTCAATAAACCCGTCAGTGTTTGATTGTTTTTGCCTGAAGCTCTATACCATAAATTATTTCAAAACATATTGAAAAATTCTAGTTAAAATTAGATTTGATCAAACTTAATCAATTATAATTACAAGTATGTTAAATTTGTTATTTAATTTATCATTTTTAATAAATTTTCTACCGATCGCACGTCAAATATAAAATACTTACATACTTATTTCATTGGTTTGACCCAATCAGATTTTAATAGAATTACCCATGAAATATGAACCATCAAAATCATATTTTGGCATAAATGTGAGGTGAAATTGTGTAGGATGCTATATGTTTATTTGAAATTTTCTAATCCGAGCGTATCTGGACTAAAGTGGTGGGAGTGAGTGTTTTACTATTTTACACTTGTAAATTTAGGAAAAGTGACAAATTAAATAATAAGTGTAATATACCTAACCTTTTAATCTATTGCGAGTAGGATTTGAATTAAAAATTTTCAGTCTATACAGATAATACTTGACACTTTTATAATCTATACTCTATTATTAAGCGCGAGACCCAATTGTGGTCTCTTGGTGTCGTCTTTTCTTATTTTTTAATTTTTCTTTTTTTTTCTTTGTTTATGTTTATCCGTTTTCTTCTCTCACGTTCTTTTCTCTTTTTTTCTTTTATATATAATTTTTATCTTTTTTTTAAAGATAATGTTGTTTGGGATATTATCTTTTCATGCTATTTATTTATTATAATTTAATAAATATATTAAAAATAATTATAAAATATATATTAATATAAAAATTATTTTTAATATATTTAAATAAAAATAAAATAATTTGCACACTCGTGCCACGATTACTAGTGTATATTACGTACATACGTATTATGCATAGGTTAGTTTAGAGAGGAGATGTGTGCTTATATATATACACACACAAAACTGTCCATTTTCCTCTGTTTTGGTTTCTCTCTCCTCCCCCGGTAGAACACGCAACACAGAGTCTTGCTTCTTGATCAGTCTCTTCTCTATACATCTCAGAAGAACATTAACAGCAGCATATAAACATGATGAAACAGGCACAGAGAGGATTAGAACAAACGGGAAATGGATATCATCATCATCATCATAATCACAGCAGCATTCACGACCAGAAAAGCCTCTTCTTGCCAATGTTCTGCCGCTTATCAATCAAAGACGTCAAACTAAACAACCACTACAAAGATCCCATCTCCGCCACCGCCACCGCCGCCGCCGACCCTTCATCCCCGAAAGTCAGCTGCATCGGCCAAGTCAAGAGGAACAACCGTGTCATCGGCTTCCCACCGCCCACCACCACCGCCGCCGCCCACCACAAACACGCCAAGCCCAAACCCCTGTTTTCCAGCAAAACCCTCTTCTCCAAAACCACCACCGCCGCCGTGAATGCCACCACCACAGCCGGAGGCGGCGGAAGAAACGGACCCAGAAGTTCAAGAACCTGCAAGGAGATGTGTGCGAGTAATTCAAGAAAACCAAGGAAGTCCAATTGCGATAATTTCAGTTGTCCACTTCCGGTGGTGGACATAGGTGAAATGGATCCGCCGTTGCCGGTGGTGAAGAGGGTGGCGCCGCCGGGGGTCGGCCGCGATGAGGTGAATATATGGAAGAGGAGATTTAACGGAGAGGGGCTGAAAAGCTTGGAAATCGAACAGATTCATTCGCCTAAAAGCAGATTTGAAACACTTCCAATTACAACAGTATGATAAATAATTCAACTTTCAGAATAAATCATGTAAATGAATTCAAAATTTTTAGTATTTTTTTCTTTATTCTTTGGTTCTTTTTCTTTTTTTTACTTTTGAGAACAGTTTTGATGGTGATAGTTATGTTCACTTGGAATGGAAGTTATCCAGTATTCATGAATAACGTCCTCTGTTTTCCCCTGTATTCCGCGTTTTAATATATTATGCTCTGTTTTCCCCTCCATTCCTCGGATTGAATTTATTCAAATTTTCTTTTTACAAAGAGAGAACACAATTGTTCATTTTGATCGTGAAAGATACAAAAAGATTGTTTTATCCCTCACACAAAGATTTAATTTAAAGCTCATTTTTCTAATCTCATTTATAACTATTTTGAGATAGGTGTATGTTAAGTTGTAAAATTTTTTGTAACAGTGATGAATGCATATCTAATTTATATATCCAAAGACTTAACCGTTTTGAGTTAGGTGAGACTATTAAGATATAAAAAATTTTTTAACTATGAAATATTAGAGCTCGTCCTGATAAAAGATATAAAATTTTCTTTAATAGCGATAGTTGCGTATCAAATCACATTATCAAAGACTCGAGCACGTTTTGAATTAGATCAAACCATAAAATTTCCAAGTTACATGCTCAAAAGACTTACGTATTTCAATCAGGTTAAATCAATAAGATGTAATATCTTCTCTAATCATAATAGTTGCTTATTAAGTTAATCATCCAAATATTTGAGCACAAAGGTTCGTGATTTTTCATTTTTGGTTCTATAGTCATTCATATAGATCGAGTCAGATCGAACTATTAAAGTGTAAAACTCTTACTACTAATGATAATTACGGACTCAAAAACTCAAACACAAGACCACTAATTAAGTTAGTATCGACGAACCGCTAAGTCACACGGTTTTTTAAATTTTAATTGGTAATTCACTTATCCCTATGGTGGATACTTTTTTCGTTTTTGCAAAAAAACAATTATGATTCGTCCCATTTAAAACAAGCACGAATGTGTCCATTATTACATCCGCAAGACGTTAAAAAACTCAAAACTACACGAAATTACACCAATTACCCTTGAACCCGTATAAAATTTTGGGACGAACTTTTCTCAAATAGGATCAATGTTTTGAAAACCGGACCGGACCGGCCGGTCGGACCGGTTCAACCGGTGGCTGGTCCGGTCCGAATGACCCCTCAAAACCGGCGACGATCGGGCTGCCTCAGGGCCGGAAAACCGGCCGGTTAACCGGCGGTTTTGGCCCTGAGAACCGGACCGGACCGCCGGTTCAACCATTAACGGTTTTTTCTTTTTTGTTATTTTTGTTACCACAAGTTCTGAACATTTTTTCCCCAGAAAATTTGAAGTTTGATATTTTTTCCATGTTATTTTCTGGTGTTGTGATTCCTGATTTTTATTTTCTTGGTTTGAGAGAGAGAGAGAGAGGGGTCGAGAGAGTGATAGAGAGGAGAGATGGTTTGTTGACATCGTAAAAGAAAAGATTGTTTCAGAAATTACCCATTTTTCTTGAATCTTGATGAAGGAGATGAAGACCACATGCTCTTTGGCGGCTGTTATGAGAAAATACACCAAAAGTTTAGCTTTCTAATATGATTTCTTTTTGGGCCAATGGGCTTTAGGGTTAGAAAAGATTAATTATGTATTAATATTTATGATAAATCTTGAATTTCTTTTTTAATTATTGTGTAAGGCAATATGATTTTGTGTGTTTAAATACTGAAAATTATAAATCTAATTCTATATTTTGATAATATTCTATATTTAATTAATAAAATAATAATTAATTAATTATTACATCATACCGGTTCGACCGGTGGTTGAACCGATCGAACCGGTTGAACCGGTAACCAGTAGGCCTACCGGTTCAATCTCCGGTCCGGTTTTGAAAAAATTGAATAGGATAGGTTCAAAAGTCAAGTCAGTCCTCAATCAAGTTATCCAAATGGGACCTAATATTTGGTCCAAAATCACAGTTTTAGTCCGTCTACTCTAATCCATCATTATCAACACTGTAAGCGCTTTTCAAACTGCAGTTTACCCGAAAATCTGGTAATTAGAACCATCATTTAGGGACCATTATTTCATCTGGACCCAAAACCAAACACACTAAACAAGTTCAACACAATAATTCACAACATTTTGTATTGTTCATAGAATATGTCAGAACTATATACACAAGAGTTTTAAGATCAGCTTTGTTCTTTATAAGGAGTCCAAATCAATTTACTAACATCAACATCGAGACCGCCACGACCCGCAGCTTTGAGGTGGCGATCCAAGACCTTCGGATCTGCACATATAACATGTTGGCCCTTCCTATACTGGATCAGCTCTAAGTTTTGAAGGGTGGACAAAATATCCTCTGCTTTGATGGCAGTCATATCACTCAGCTCCTACGTGAAAGAAATTAAACAAGGAAGTGAGTCAAATTGAAACCAAAAGTATTGAGGGGAATTAGATAGGGGATTTTCTGACGGAACCTTGATGGAGATATTGCCCTTGTGCTTTTTGAGTATGTCTAAGAGAACACGTGTCCAGTAACCTCGGTAGCTCAAGAGTCCAAGGTCTGAGAGGGGTCGCTCAGGTGTTCCAACTTTGCCTTCCTTCTTCGAAAGCTCGTATGCTACACAATTTTTACAGTCAGGTAAGTGAATTTCAAGAAACGAAGTAAAATATAGGCAAAAGTGTCCATTTGTGGGACTTTTAAAAGGTTTGCTATCTATATCTAAATTCTGAATATACTGACAGGTGTGTGCAACGCCATATTTATTAAGCACATACTTTTGAGAAGCCATAACTTTTTTCCCTTAAAAATTCATTTAAGCACGTCTGTCCTTCAAATACTTTTCCCAGCAAAAGGAAAATGCAGAACTAAAAACCCATGTTACAGAACTTCGAGAACAGTGATGTGTTTGGGTGAGAGGGGGGGGGGGGGGGGGGGGGGGTTCCCCTTAACACATTGGCATGAATAGAGTTGAAAGGATTCATGACGAGCTTACAAAAAGCAATCAAGAATTTCCCGTAGCCTTTTCTCTGATAAGGAGGAAGAGTAAGGATGCAAGCTAGATTGTACGACTCCTCTGAGTGCTTCTCCTGCATATTAAGCGAAGCATAAAAGGGAAAATGCTCAATGCTGCGCTCCCTTTAAATATTTAATACCCCTTCAGACAGAAATGTCAAACATTTCACCATTACTAACTTCTGAAATAACTAGTTGCAGTTGGGCATTGGGGACGTTATTGAGGAAGCATGACAAGAGGACAAGTATGAAATATTTTGCGCAGGCGAAAAACTCAAGCTTAGGTGAAAATTTTTGGGCATTGCTTATCCATCAAACTAATTAGGCACAAGTCATAACAGCCAATCATAAGGTGCGCTGTTTCTAAGAATATTATGGTGTTTTGAGTAAATGAAAACTCTTTTTATTTTTTGGTTCTGGAGATGAAAACCCAATTTATTGGTGTTGCTATATGACTGAAAGGAGACTCTAGCAGAATACTGCATAAAAAAAATATGGATTATATGGAAGAAATTACTGGACAAGCTTGACCATCAGACAAATGAATTAGGAATAACAGTAATATGGAAGAAAAAGTAGACCAACTTGTAAAGATACTAGTACCTTGGAGAAATAGCCAACCATGTGGCATCCTCGATCATCACATTCACAAAGCACATAAAATAGAAATAAGTCTACATCATAGTACAGGGTCTTGTGATCAAGGAACAATTTGGCCAGATAGCAAAGATTCTGCCCATAAACCTTGTTCTTTTTGCCATCGACCTGTTTCAGTGCAATTCAAATTTAGACAAAAAGAATTATTTTTTTCAACCCGACCAAGTTAATCCAACATGTGCATGCAGTAGAAACACAGTAAACTCTGAAACACGCACCATCTAAGTAAACAACAGTCCTCCAAGTAAAATGTAAAAGATGATCTAAAATTTTCAAGTAAATCTCAATCCAGTAGTTTAAGGTTTGATGCGAATCGAATTAGGGAATCAACTGAAACTCTGTGGCAATCCAGAACGTAAAATTGAGCAATGTTCAAAGGTTTCACAACCAGAGAAGATTCCCCGAGTCTCATGTTAAATTTCTGAGTTCCCATTGACCTAGCACGCGGATTGTGTGATAAGTAGAGGGATCCAGTTTGCAATCTAATCAGTGTCAGTAGCCTTGTTAGGGAAGGCAGGCACCAATTAGATAACAGCAGAGATGTGGATGGTGGCAAAGGCAGATATGGTCATAGTGGTTGCCAGAGTATGATGACGCTGGTAATGTATAAGAAGTGGCTACAATTCACACATTGGCATGGGTGTGTCGCTCAGAGCGTTTTGAGGAAGAGCATTTTCATGATTGGCAATGATGATTACATGTTAGTTATATTAAATGGTTGAAAACCTTACCTCAAACATTGACAAGGTCCCGTTTCGATATATTTCATCACCAGGAGGATGCTTAAGATCACATTTCCTCTGCAGAAAGAGTGAGATACAGTAAGTACAGTAAATATTCAATTTAGACAAAAATAACAGGGCATGTTGTCTGCATAAGCCAACAGCTAGAAGATTAGGAAAAGAACAGAAGTAAACTTGTCTAAGTAAACTGAATAATACACTAAATCAGACATGCTGAGGCCCAAACATGTAACCAAAGTACTATATTATTTACAACTATAATCAGAATTTCAAATTAACATGTGAAAGAAAGGGAAGAGTGGGACAACAGACAGAAAACTCACCATATGCCTCTGAAGTTGTTCCTTACGTTTCATGAAATTTAGGCAAAACTCACAAAAGAACAGCTTTGTACAGTCATTATATTCTGGTGGAAATGGGGAAAAATACCAAGTCTCAATCTCATATCTTCCAAGTTCTATTGTTGCGATATTTTTAACTTTTGTAAACTCTTCGTGTTCTCGCAAGCTAGCAGCATCAAGCTCCTCATGGCCCTGTAAATTTCAACGTCAGTTTTGTAATACCAATCAAACTTGATGAAACTTGGGAAAATAGTATGTATAGTGTTTCTCTGTATTAAACTCTATGATACTCTTACTCCGGCAAATGGATGATCCATCAAAGGAAACACAAGACTAGGAAAAGGGTTAGCCAGAAACTCACCCAAATATCAAATATTATATATTGGCAACGACTGTATGTGAAGACACTTATTCAAAACAATTAGACTTGAACAGTCAAGACCATAAGCAATCCACGTGTTCATGATTTTTAGATATTATTATCTTGCCGTACATGAATCAAAGTTGACCAACCCCAAAATTTAAACTCAGACCCTAAACCTGAATGCTGATGTCCAGCCTCTTCATACAGGCACAGGTAAACCCATAAATTTTCTTTTATAGAAACATTTCTCATGTTGTCCATGTGTGACCGGTGTAGGACAATGCATCTACTGTAAGGAACATATACTTCTACAAGTGATGACAATACACAGAGGGAACAGAATCATGATTAAAAGAAAATGCCAACCGATCACGTGCATTATGATTGACATACAAAATTCATCAAAGATTACCTCAACATGAGTCTCATCGATCTTGCGTTTTTGATGGCGTGTCATTTTCAAGCTCGTTACCTGAAATATTCAGATGTAATCATATTCCCAACTGAAGGAAAGGAACAAATACCTAAACTTGATATGGAGGAATTTGCATTTTTGGCTGAATATCAAATGAATTCATTTAATGTTTATAAGTAGTAGACATATGAACAAAATATTACCTTGTCCTCAACCTTCTCATCCACATCAGTTTCTACAGAACTGAGATCAAGTTGTTCAAGTTTTGTCCATTCATCAAGTCTGCGGTTGACTGTCCCGAACACATGGAAACAAACCAATCAGGGACATAAAGACCCGAACAAAGTGGACAATACTCTAGGTTCCATCCAATTCAGGAAACAAGCACACAATTCCAACTCCTCATTCTAAGGCTCAGCAAGTGATCACAAGCAATACTCGGGGAACACGAGATCAGACAAAGAACCCAATACAGCAATACTCCAATTTCAAGAAACTGAAGTTATAGAATTGAAACAAGAATACTTCTGCACGAAATTCAGTACATTTTCATCAATCAAATCCAGGATCTCAGCCATTATGTACACATAATCAGCACGTGTAATCTACAATGAGAAGAAGGGACAAATTACTTAGCCAGAGTATCGGAAATCTGAAACAGGCTTAATTTAATAAACCCACACGATTTTCAACCAATAAATAGGGAAATTAACTAATTAACTATTTCTCACATTCTGTATAATGCACGTAGTACTCATAATCGTTAGCTCCACCGCCGGGAAGCTTGCGGCGCTCAATAACCTTGACAGGATGGAATTTTCCGTCGCGCCACCGGCAATTGACACGCGTACCAACCTCCAAGGGCAGAATCGACGATTTCCTCTTCCGAGATGCGTCGATTTCCGGCTGACCATTGTTGGATTCGTACGCCGGTGGATCTGCGGCTGCCTGGCCGTTGGCCGCCTTGCCGGCGGCGCGGCCGTTCGCAGTGGCGGTAGTTGTGCCGTTGTCGATTGAAACCATTTTTTCCGGTAACCAGAATCTTCATGCTAATTGGGGCATACATTAATATATTATTTGATTATTTGATGCCATGGAAAATTCCATATTTACAGATAACTACTTACATTATCCATAATACTAATTTCCTCCCCATATCGCTGAACTTTTTTATTTATAAAATGCCCTCTATAGTTCCTAACGCACTAATTTCTTCCCCCTATTTTCTTTTGTATTTAAGAAAATCCCTCAAATTACCTAAGATCCTATTTCATTCCCTTTTTCTTTTTATAGGGAATTAGTTCAAATGCTTAAGAGGTTCTTTTTTTAAAACAATGATCCGAATTTAAAACCCTTTTAACCTCCCTGTCGAATCCCTTTGACCTCCCCATCTAAATAATTACAAGATTCTTGAGAAGCATTCAAATTACAAGATTAATAAGATGCATTCATCTCGTATAAATGAAAGTGATATATAATTCCCAGTTTTTGGCATTTTTGGAATAGCTTCTAAGTTTAATCCGTGGTTATAAAGCATAGAAGATTTGCCCAGATGCATATTCAATAACAATCTGACAAAGAACCGAGAGTTTTAACCTGCATATTATTGAAATTTTATTAGCTCTTTCAAAAGGGGCAAATTTATGGCATTATACGACCGGATCGACCCTTCGTAACAGAGAAAAACAGGCCTCAGCAAGTGTTTTCTGCATCATACAATAATTAACCTCAGAGATATCATCTGGATTACAACGGAATATGCTCAAAGCCTAAACAGTCTGCATTGAACTCACTCAAGACGAAGCTTTCTAGCTCGATTATGGAAAATGGGGCGAAAAATCCATAGGCAATGCGTATTCTGTCCGTAGAGTAGAATGGAAACTCTCATCAATATCAAGACATTTAAGACAACTACTATTGTAATACCACGGTTGCTACTTTCTTCCCTTGCTAAGCCTCTGAAGGTGATAGTTAATGCTACCCCAAGGTTTTCTTTTGTTGGCAGTCTGCACAGAAAGAAAGCAGAGATGAACATACCGAAAACTATGTAATTCAATCTATGATATATATATCGCATTGAAAGCGAAACTAGCTGATTAATAGAACGGACAAGTTTAACCTGAGCATCCATGCAGGAACTCAATTGTGACTTTTGTCGTTTACATTTTTCATCGTTGCCTTGACTTAGAGCCAAACAGTTGAGGAAGGTAATCATTTCTTTCATGCAAGGTTTTTGAAGATTCCCGAACTTCTTTGGATTGATATACAAAGAACCAGCTTTTCTGCCCATTATTCACAACTGCTAAAAGCAAGAGAAAGTTAGAACACAAGCAGAACTTCATGATATCGGCAGGGAGATCAAAGCAGATATGAAATTGCTATGTAAGTTATATATGCACCTCCAAGCTCTAGGGTGATGAACCAACGGTACTCACTATAAGTAATTTGGCAACCACGACGTTATGAACAAAGGCAGATACAAGAAGAATTAACTTTCCACAACCCCAAACACCCCATCAACTAGATTATGTTCAACCTAAACCATAGTGCATCATAGATTATCACAGCAAACATAACTAGTAGTATATGGGAAACACAGAATCCCAGAAATTTGCAAATTACCGCCTGAATTGAGGTTATCAGATCCAGAAACAAGGCAGGACACATTACCGCTACAAGCTTGAGCACAACAGCAAACATATATACAAAAGCACTTCGGCAACTACATCCCACTAGAGGCTTGGTTATACTATGTGCAAATCCATTCACTAATTTTTCATGCCCACGTGTCATTAATGTTAAATCTCAACTATGGTGTAAACTTGTTTGAAAACCTCGTGATCAACACTTTATTCATGACTATCCCTATAGATACAATAATGATGAAACCAAAAAATTACATCAAAAGTTAAAACACATTGATAGCAACAGTCCATCAACAAGAAAAAAAAAAAGAAGGTAAAGTGAATATATCATATCATCAATTAATCCAGACATAAACAATGGTATCTTATTTTAATCAGAAGTAAATTTAGAATGGTTTCATTCCATCAAACTCAAAAAAGAAACAGAAATAACAGCTATGACCACAGAAACACTGCACAAAAACGACAGTAACAGCTAATTTAGCAGGACTAGAGCACAACCCAGATAACCAATGATTCAATCACCCTGCAAGACTCCAACCACGCCACCCAACCCCCAACCCTCCACTGCTCATCTCCTCTCTTAACCGTTTCAGAAGGCCAAAAAACAATCTTTGGACCTGGACAATTAGAAATAACACGGAAAACTAACAGGTCCTGATCTTGGTTGATTTTCTACAGATGGAACGTGCAGACCTCTCTTCGTCTTCGCATTAAACAAGGAAATCAAATTTATCGAGTAACACATATATAAACCCACACATTTTGGCCAGATAAACTAACTGAAATAAATAAAAAACAAAAACTAAACAGAGGGAAAGCAGAAAACAACACAAATACCTTTTAATTGAGCGAAAGCAGCGTTCGACGGGAAGAGGAGAGGAGCGGCGGGCGATGAGGGCGGCAGCAGGGGCGATCGATAAGGCCCACGCGCAGCAGGAGCAGAATCAAACGACGGATGAAAGCAGCGGCCGGCGGTGGCGGTGGCGGTGGCGATGGGGGGGCGGCGAGGTTGCGGAGGATCGATGGTGGTGGCTGCTAAGGAACTGAATGTCTCACAGAAGTGAAGGGAGAATTAGAGGGAGGAACCCTAGATTCTAAATTTCTAATGTTCAAAATTAAAACTTTCGTTGGATAGTTTAGGAAATTTACTTTTATTATTATTATTATGTCATAATAATAAAAGAGTAGATTCCAACTCCACCCTGTTCTTTTGGGAATGTATAAAATATAACACTTAATTCTTTTCCTTCAAAATTCTGGGAAATATTTTATTTCACTTTTTTAAGAAAATTTGATGGTGATTTATAAGGACAAATGTATATAAATTAGATTTTCAATCTAAAAAATATAAAGGTAGTTGACAGTCAACAAATGAGAAATTACTGGTAAAAAATGATGCATAGTTGATGAAGCTTCGTCGATAGCTTCCAGCGGCTAATAAATCGAATTATAAAGAGAAACATGATCATAGTGATTTTGATTGTAACATCCCGCTCGTCCGGCCGTACAGGTCCGCTACGAGAGTGCTATGTGCGCATTTAAATTATTTAATTATTTAATTACGTAACTTATGTGATTATTATATTGTTTATGTGACTTATTTGAATTATATGACTTTATATTTGAATTCCATTTGAACTTTATTTGAACGTTTATGCTCTATTTGCTTCGTTTTTAATCTGTTTGTGCCCGTTTTCGATTCTAACTTTTGTGATTACGTGATATGCATGATTTATATGTGTTATGAACTTGTTTGCATGATCGTTTTATGTTTTTATGTTCGTTTGTTACGGTTTTCGAACAGTTTTATTTGTTGGGGACTTGAGGGCCTAACTTGTTTTAGCGCGCCTCAGGTTCCGGAAGGCGTATCTTGAGATCGGGAATTCGGATTCGAATTCCGAAAGCGGCGCCAGACTCGTAACAAAGATTTAAAGCTAGAGAACTTGGCCTCACATTTTTCTAAGCCCGTTTGATACTCCGTATTTTGCCTAGAACGTGACCCGGGTGACAGATTTACGACCCTCGCCCATTTTGCTTATAACCGACCCGTTTCTTATCCAAATCGACCTGTTTTTTAACCCATGTGACCCTCTTTTAAACCTCTTTCACATTCTATCGCTATCATCTCTGTTCAACCCAGGAAACAAGCAAGAAAGAAGCAGAACCGAAGCAGCAAGAAGGGAAAAATAAGAGATGAGTTGGTACTATTCACAACTTGGAGTTTCTTGCTCGTTCGACCTCCGATTCGCCTCAAATTCGAAAGGTAAGTGTATATTTGTGATCTACATCTTCTTACCTTTCTTTTGCATATGATTTTGTTCATTTTCATGTAGTATAGAGCCTGCTATGATCATCCACATGAATAGTTAGGTCATATGATTTATTTGATGAGTTCTTGCATTCCTTTGGACCATTTCTTGAATTGATGAGTGTTTTTTGATCTAGATGACTTATATGTTTCATTTCTAAGCATGAATTTCGTGGAAAATATGCTGGTAATTGGACCTCCATTGATGAACTCCATGAAAGCTTGAAAATGAGTTTTGAATTTCAACTTCTTTGCATCCTTGTTGTTTCGTGGGACTTGCAACTGTTGTGTGTGTTGTTTGCCTTCTTTTCTTGTGTGTTTATGTTGTGTTTGAGCTATCTTTGCTTCTATTCATTGCCCTTGCTGCTACTGCCATGGAAGCTTGAAGAAACAGGGCAGTTTTCACAGAGAAGATGAAGCTTCTGTGCCCGTTAACGGGCGTTACCCCGTGGAGGCCTTGTGGAGGTAACGCCTGTTACCTCCATGGTTGTTGGATGTGTTTTGTTGCTGCCTCTGTTAATGGGGGTTATGTTAGGAATAGTGCCCTGAAAGCCGATGTAATAGTCAGCTTTAGTACTTTCCTTTTGTAAATCACAGACAATCTTTAAATAATACGAATTAAGGCAACACTTCTTTATATGCTCTCGTTTGATTGTGTGTTTATGTAACGCCCCAGTTTTTCAGTGATAATAACGTGACGTAATTGTCTATAAATTGCGCTATTTAATTATTTAATTATATGATTAATTGTTTATAAATGTTTATATTTGTTTAAACTATAAACTATTAATATTTAATTTAATTCATTTTATTTCTACTTTGATATTTAGTGTTAATTTCTCAATTAGGGTTTCATGTCACCTTAAATATTTCGGTAATTTCGTTAATTAATTTCAACATGTTATTAGTTGGTTTTAATTTAATTAATATGGAATTTAAGTTTTAGTAAATCAATTATAACAATATGAATTCGTTCATGAGCATGAGTGTTATGTTTGTGCTTCGTTCATATACGTAATGATATCGGATTGGTATGAAAATTTAATATGTTGTAAATATGTGTGTTATGAACATGCCTGTATGCTCGGTTTATGTTTTCGGATTCATTTGACGTGTTTATGAATTTAATTTTGATTGTGGAACCAAATCGGGGGCTAACGAGCAATTAGCGCACCCTTGGTTCCGTGCGTGATATCTTGAGCTCGGGAATTCGGATTCGAATTCCGACACCTCCGTTGCCTTCGTATCGACGATTCGGAGACAATGGAACAAGCCTCATACCTTTTTGAGATCATTAAGACCTCCAAAATCCAACCGTAACGGACAACTCGTGCAAGAAGAGCCCTTATGTTGACTAGTCTTCATGGTGGGACCCCATAACCCCTCTTAACTTAACCACACCTTAACCATGACTTTTGTACCATGGGTTAAGCCTTCTCCTACCCCTTTTTCCTCTGAAAAACCGAACCATACATCTCCATTTTCAGCTGGAACTGAACGAGAGAGAGAGGAAGAGGAGAAGAAAGAAAACCCTAGGCCATTCTTTGTGATTTTGAGCTCAAATCACCATTTTTCTTCACCAAATCTTCAAGGTATGAATATTTATGTCTTCTATACTCTATTATGCTTGATTTCATCTATTTACAACATGATTTGGATCAGTTTTGGTTAGGGTTTGAATGTTGGGTTTTGTATGAACTTTTGGGGATTTTTGCTCTAGTGACCTATATGTTGGTGTGGCTGAATTTCTTGCTTATATGTGATCATATGAACTTGTTTCTTGGCTTGTTTCTTTCCTAACTCATAGTATATGATGTTAGGAGGATTTCATCTCTTGACCCTTTTATGAAATTAGGAGATATGGAGCTCCAAACTTGATGTTCAAAATGTTTCCCCTGTTTTCGAACTGCTGTGTGAGATTTGGTGTTGTTGCATGATCATATGGCCTCCATTTCGTGTGAAATGGCTTGGAGTTGATGTATACTCATTGTTATATATTTTAGCATTCATGTTTCAAGTATTTGGATCCATTTGAAGCCTCAAAACCGAAATACATGGCCTGTTTCTATGCATGCACCATGACAGATTTGTTGCTGTTGCCTATGTGTGGTTGTTGGTCACCCTAATGTGCTTTAAATGGTACCATTTTGCATATATATGATGTATATAAGTTGTTTAGTATGTTAGCATGCATTCCCCAAAGTTTCAGATCCAAATTCAAGCCCTAAGTACTTGATCAAGGCATGATAGAATCATTAGGGCTCATATGTACGATTTTGGCGACCCAGTTTTGTTGCATGGATTCGATGATCTTAACGTGTGATTTAACCTTTGAACTCTAAATGAAAAATGTTCATAACATGCCAAATATGTTGTATATTAAGTTTCAAAGCATTTGGAGTTGGTTTGGTATGCCTTTGGATTGAATTTGTATGAGTTCAGTGTTGCTGGTAAAATTTTACGTGTGATTTGGTTCTGTACCGTGACACCCCCGTGTCTCATTTACTCATAAGAGGGAGACACGGGCGTGTCACACCCTCTGGGCAGCTCTGTACTGAGCCACGCCCGTGGCTCAGTTGGGCAAGGGTTGGTGACACCCCCGTGTCACTTCCCATGCGCAGTCTTCGTTACTTCCTCTTCGGTTTTTGATTTGTTTCACCTCCTTAATGACCTTATCTCCTTTTGTGTTAAACGATGAACTTGTTTTGCTATGTGTTAGGAGTATTGTGGTTCAATTTCGTGGCATTTGGATGAGTTATAGGTATGCTTTTGCTTATTGCCGTTTATGTGTGTTTATATGTCGTTTATGAATCGCATCATTTATTTTCTATATCATATCACTTCTTCTTGTTGTCCAACCTTGGATACATGCTATGTTAGGTAATATGAGTTATGTAGTAGCATGTTGGTAGAGCTTGAATATGTTCTATGCTCCTATTTGAATTCTTGAATTATTGGATTGGAAATATGAATTGAATGATCTATGATCTTTATGCCTTCATATCATGCTTGTGCATTGCCGTGCGTCATATATGGTTCATTTAGAGTCTTGAGTCTCACGAACACGTCTTGTGGTCTTTTGTACAGTTTGTCTCCAGGGTGGAGAGCTTTTGATCGTTCAGGCACTTGGTGCTCGATCCTTGTTTCTTCACGGTTAAGGTGAGGGTGGTTTTCGTTTTAGCTATGTAACAAACCCTACAACCCTTATGTGAAAAGCTTTGGCCAAAAACCTTATGATTATATATATATATATGGTTTTCAAACGAAGTTATCGAGTAAATTCTTCTGAGTTATATGTATGAGCGTACATAAGCTTTAAAAATGGTTTTGTAATGAGGCTATGCTCCAAACCGTGTGTCTTCATGCTAGCTACGGATTGGGATGACACGGAGAGGTACGTAGATAGCATATGCCGAATTACACGGTAAGGTATGATTTCTTATGGTATGTATTGATCGAGTAAACCTTTTTCAAATAAATTATGAATTATGTTATGTACTTATGATTGTTATGTTTTGGCGAGACACATTTATTACTTATTACTTATCGGGCCCGGGACTTAGTATATGTGGCTAACCGAGGAAGCAAGGGCTGACGGGGATCCGATATACTAGTCCCAACTTACTACGGTGATACCGGCCCTCGCTAGGAGGTTTAGCGAGGAATGGGAGCTGAGTGCCCTTGGGGGATTCATGTACCCCCATTGGCCTAGGATTTAACCGGTGGCCGGGTCTTGCAAGCCCGTCCACCACCCGGAGGAAGAAGGTTGGTTAGGATTTAAGCCTCTTCTTATATATATGTTTTGATAGAATTATGCACCGTGCGGGAAGGCCGGGATACGGATTGCCCAAACGCCTATTTATGTTATGATTTATGGTCTGTGTGTATTATGATATATTGCCTGATCGCCTAATCAATATATTACTGATATTTATGTACACGGTCGGAGTTTGGATGGAGGTTGTGCACGCTCACTCGCCGAGCCTTATATTTATGTATGATTTATGAATGGAATGAATTTAATATGAATTAATCGTAAAAGTCGAGCATTGTTTATCTATTTGCTTACCCTTAATGGGAACTAATTTCAATTAAAACCTTGCTCGGGATTTATGACTTGCATGTGCATGTTTTATATATATGTATCGCCCCTGCTCACTCAGTCTTCTAGAGACTGACCCTCTCCCTCCCCAATCTTTTAGTGTGCAGGTTTGATCTTTGGAGTTTCGGGCTAGGCGGAGGTGTTTGAAGTTTGTAAGTGGGTCGAGATAGGTTAGGAGAGTCTTTGCACTCACTCATGTATTGAATTTATGTCTGTGTCGATTCTATGGTATCATGAACTTGAATAATTATGTAATCATAATTGAATTGTTTATTGGACTGTAATTATGAGTTTAAAAGAGGCCTGTAGAGCCCAATTCTGGTTATGGTCGATATGATTGAACTCTGGTTTTGCTATGCCTTTTTCTTTGTGAATTGGTATTCGTTGCAGGGTCTAGCTCCGCCTGGCTTAGAAAGGGTTTTATGTTTGTCTCCCGTTCGCTAGGGTTTGATACGGGTGCGGAGTTACAATTTCGTTACTCGTGTTGAGCCTTAGTGCGGGGGATGTGGTGCCTCACGTGCGGGGTGCTACATCCTTAAGTGGTATCAGAGCCCGGTTGCAAAACCGGTGTTCTTGAGTCGTGTTTGAGTCCGTTAGGTTGCACGGCATAGGAACAACTTGTTAATATGTGCATTGCATCATTTGGCATGAATATTTGATATTAATTGTCGGGAATTGTTTAATACTTGGATACCATCTACTCTTTTATTTAGTTGCTTTAAATGTTGCAATTTGCATTTTATGTGCCTTGATTCATTTAACTACGTGTCATAAGCATACGCTAATCTTCATGCATCCATATTTGAGTTGATCTTTCTTATATAGGCCACTATCATGCAAACAAAGCCACAAATCATCCCAACTACAATTGGCAAAGTAACTTGAAGGCCGAATGTTCAAATTCCGCGGTTTGTACAATGAAACCATCTATCATGGCTCGTATCATGGGAGGAAGCTTGGATCGCGGGAAGGTTCATCAATCTTACCCTACCTACAAACCTTGAAGGTTCTCAACATACAAGAATTACAAAGACTCAAGTTCCGACTTAAGGGGATGCGTGAGACCACAAGAGGGGTGTGGAACTCTTCACCACCCCGATTTTTGGAGACATCTAATACAAGAGTAAATGCCCCAAGGTTCACCGTTGAAGCTCCGAGTTTGGAATGGTTGAGTGATTGGAAGGCCAAATTGGGAAGCTTCAAGGAGTCGGATACATGATGTGTTAAAAAGGGATTCGACTCAACTCAGATGCAAGGATTGGGAGCCGTTAATCACAAGGCTCATTATGAGGTGAAATATGGAAGCTCACTTGATGCGAATATAAGCATGGGATAACGAATGGACGCAAGGCAAAAGGGACTTATAAGCATCGAGGAATACAAATTACGTCATCTTTTTGGAACCTTGGAACATGGAGACATCAAGAAGCAAGCAAGAATGGAAAGCGTTATTATGGGTGAATTATGCGTGTAGATCGGAAACAAAGGATAAGCTAAAAGAACTTTAACCGGAGGGGACGTCAAGATGAAGATTTGGACGACCTTTGGAGGTTGATGCTTGGAAGTACGTTGAGGGGTAAACTCCATTGACAAATAAGACCTTGAGTTCGAGAATAGCACGTTCGGACCGTAGGATATACAAATGGATGAAGAAGATTAGGGAGATTCGAAGACCATGGAAAGCTAAGGAATTATCAATGTCTCCAAAGAAAGTTACAATCATGGGAATGAGAAACTCGTCATCAAGCTAAAAGCTTACCACCTCGGTGACAGGTTCTGCATATTCATGGCATAAGCATCATGCATCGATTTAAACTAATTGCTTTCTGTATTTATATGTACGTTTATGTTTAATTATTATAATTCCTTCAACGTGTTGCATTGCTGCATCTTTGACTGTTTACTAAGTGCATTGGCATGTTAATCCAACATGCATGGCTTAGTGTTTAATTGACAGGAAATGACTCCACCTTGTTCATCAAGCTATTCATTAATCAAGGCTTCCTCGAATCAAGATGAGAAGAATGGTTGGGTTATATTTTGAAGCTCTGGGTATATAGCTTAGCTAGCACAATCTACAACGAAGAAACTAAGTTGAAGAGTTTTGGGGAAATCTTAATCTCAGAGGCGAGGATTACCTTTAGTTGAAGAATGGAAATACAAGAAGGGATTAAATTGGTCTAGATTTCAAGAAGAGAAAGAAAGAGAAGAGTTGGTGATTAGAAGGAAGTAATTACTGAAGGGTTTGAATTGAACCTTAGGAGTGAATTAAAGAAACAGAAGTGGCTCAGCAAAAATTTCAATGACGGAAGGATTCATGGAGGTTGATATGTAAGAGCAAAAATTTTAAGGGGGAGAGCACGACCGAGAGATGAATTGGAGGATGGGAGTGGTGTTCGCATGAATATGCTAGGAGTAATGACGGGGATGCAAACTAAGGAGAATCTGGAAGTCCTGAGGGTGGAGATTAGGAATGAATAAGACGGTGGTTATGGTTAAGTTATTAAGAGGGAAGCTACGTATGGAATTCTGGTTTGGAGATAATGGAATCATAAGAGGGTTTCTATGAATTTCTAAGCTAGCATTAATAAGGGGGAAAATCGAATCAAGCTATTACTGGTGTTGGTCAAGATTTATTCAACGAAGTATGAAGGGGTCCAAGATAATATCATCGAGTTATTAGTTATAAGTTATTAGTTATATCAACGGTAACCCACAAGGAAGCTTAAGTAGAGACCAAATGGAAAAAGGATGATAATTGGAAGTATTGGTCTCAAATTTCAAGAATCATCAAGAACTTTCTATCTTCGGTGAAGGAAATATGGGACCAGTTATCAAATATAACGTTGAGGAGGATCGAAAGAAAATGAACGGACAATTGGAACGGAAGGTGGAAAAAGAGTGGTGTTGGGAGAGACTATAAGAACAAACGTCGTAAGGTTGGGATTGAATTATCAAGTTTGCTCAGAGTGGTTACCCTCAGGGATATGTTAAGCACCGATTTGGATAAGGATTGAAGAAGTTGGGTAGCAGTGCAAGTTAGAAAGGATTTAAGGATATAATCCTTAAGGAATTTATCAATCGTTTCACCGGGGAACCCTGAAGAGGTTCAAGACAAGTTGGGCACCGAGTTACATTGAGGACAGATCATACCTTGGACAACGACAACTCACAAATCTGAATTTTTGCAACTACGGTGAACGGTACTTAAAGCATTTCATGATACATGCATCCATGCAAATTTAGTTTATATAACTTTTATGTTAAGTGTTTTGATCTGCATGGTGTCAAATTACTTGGAATATTTGAAAATCAATGTGGGAGACACTTACTACTTGCGTGGGGTGCCTTAAGTGATTTTGAATTTGGTTTTGCGTGAGTTGCTTGGGAGTATTGGAGACTCCCTTGCTTCATTTTCGGTTAAGAGACGGGGATTCTCTTATTTTTGTTTGAGAGACGGGGTACTCTCTTTGCTTGCGAGAGACGGGGTTCTCTCATTGTTGTTGGAGAGACGGGGTTCTCTCACTGCTGTTCGAGAGACGGGGCTCTCTCCTTGTTACTTGTGAGAGACGGGGAATCTCTCATTGTTTGTTTTCAGGCGTGTGTGAATCCGAGGACGGATTCTTTTTAAGGGGGAGAGATTGTAACGCCCCAGTTTTTCAGTGATAATAACGTGACGTAATTGTCTATAAATTGCGCTATTTAATTATTTAATTATATGATTAATTGTTTATAAATGTTTATATTTGTTTAAACTATAAACTATTAATATTTAATTTAATTCATTTTATTTCTACTTTGATATTTAGTGTTAATTTCTCAATTAGGGTTTCATGTCACCTTAAATATTTCGGTAATTTCGTTAATTAATTTCAACATGTTATTAGTTGGTTTTAATTTAATTAATATGGAATTTAAGTTTTAGTAAATCAATTATAACAATATGAATTCGTTCATGAGCATGAGTGTTATGTTTGTGCTTCGTTCATATACGTAATGATATCGGATTGGTATGAAAATTTAATATGTTGTAAATATGTGTGTTATGAACATGCCTGTATGCTCGGTTTATGTTTTCGGATTCATTTGACGTGTTTATGAATTTAATTTTGATTGTGGAACCAAATCGGGGGCTAACGAGCAATTAGCGCACCCTTGGTTCCGTGCGTGATATCTTGAGCTCGGGAATTCGGATTCGAATTCCGACACCTCCGTTGCCTTCGTATCGACGATTCGGAGACAATGGAACAAGCCTCATACCTTTTTGAGATCATTAAGACCTCCAAAATCCAACCGTAACGGACAACTCGTGCAAGAAGAGCCCTTATGTTGACTAGTCTTCATGGTGGGACCCCATAACCCCTCTTAACTTAACCACACCTTAACCATGACTTTTGTACCATGGGTTAAGCCTTCTCCTACCCCTTTTTCCTCTGAAAAACCGAACCATACATCTCCATTTTCAGCTGGAACTGAACGAGAGAGAGAGGAAGAGGAGAAGAAAGAAAACCCTAGGCCATTCTTTGTGATTTTGAGCTCAAATCACCATTTTTCTTCACCAAATCTTCAAGGTATGAATATTTATGTCTTCTATACTCTATTATGCTTGATTTCATCTATTTACAACATGATTTGGATCAGTTTTGGTTAGGGTTTGAATGTTGGGTTTTGTATGAACTTTTGGGGATTTTTGCTCTAGTGACCTATATGTTGGTGTGGCTGAATTTCTTGCTTATATGTGATCATATGAACTTGTTTCTTGGCTTGTTTCTTTCCTAACTCATAGTATATGATGTTAGGAGGATTTCATCTCTTGACCCTTTTATGAAATTAGGAGATATGGAGCTCCAAACTTGATGTTCAAAATGTTTCCCCTGTTTTCGAACTGCTGTGTGAGATTTGGTGTTGTTGCATGATCATATGGCCTCCATTTCGTGTGAAATGGCTTGGAGTTGATGTATACTCATTGTTATATATTTTAGCATTCATGTTTCAAGTATTTGGATCCATTTGAAGCCTCAAAACCGAAATACATGGCCTGTTTCTATGCATGCACCATGACAGATTTGTTGCTGTTGCCTATGTGTGGTTGTTGGTCACCCTAATGTGCTTTAAATGGTACCATTTTGCATATATATGATGTATATAAGTTGTTTAGTATGTTAGCATGCATTCCCCAAAGTTTCAGATCCAAATTCAAGCCCTAAGTACTTGATCAAGGCATGATAGAATCATTAGGGCTCATATGTACGATTTTGGCGACCCAGTTTTGTTGCATGGATTCGATGATCTTAACGTGTGATTTAACCTTTGAACTCTAAATGAAAAATGTTCATAACATGCCAAATATGTTGTATATTAAGTTTCAAAGCATTTGGAGTTGGTTTGGTATGCCTTTGGATTGAATTTGTATGAGTTCAGTGTTGCTGGTAAAATTTTACGTGTGATTTGGTTCTGTACCGTGACACCCCCGTGTCTCATTTACTCATAAGAGGGAGACACGGGCGTGTCACACCCTCTGGGCAGCTCTGTACTGAGCCACGCCCGTGGCTCAGTTGGGCAAGGGTTGGTGACACCCCCGTGTCACTTCCCATGCGCAGTCTTCGTTACTTCCTCTTCGGTTTTTGATTTGTTTCACCTCCTTAATGACCTTATCTCCTTTTGTGTTAAACGATGAACTTGTTTTGCTATGTGTTAGGAGTATTGTGGTTCAATTTCGTGGCATTTGGATGAGTTATAGGTATGCTTTTGCTTATTGCCGTTTATGTGTGTTTATATGTCGTTTATGAATCGCATCATTTATTTTCTATATCATATCACTTCTTCTTGTTGTCCAACCTTGGATACATGCTATGTTAGGTAATATGAGTTATGTAGTAGCATGTTGGTAGAGCTTGAATATGTTCTATGCTCCTATTTGAATTCTTGAATTATTGGATTGGAAATATGAATTGAATGATCTATGATCTTTATGCCTTCATATCATGCTTGTGCATTGCCGTGCGTCATATATGGTTCATTTAGAGTCTTGAGTCTCACGAACACGTCTTGTGGTCTTTTGTACAGTTTGTCTCCAGGGTGGAGAGCTTTTGATCGTTCAGGCACTTGGTGCTCGATCCTTGTTTCTTCACGGTTAAGGTGAGGGTGGTTTTCGTTTTAGCTATGTAACAAACCCTACAACCCTTATGTGAAAAGCTTTGGCCAAAAACCTTATGATTATATATATATATATGGTTTTCAAACGAAGTTATCGAGTAAATTCTTCTGAGTTATATGTATGAGCGTACATAAGCTTTAAAAATGGTTTTGTAATGAGGCTATGCTCCAAACCGTGTGTCTTCATGCTAGCTACGGATTGGGATGACACGGAGAGGTACGTAGATAGCATATGCCGAATTACACGGTAAGGTATGATTTCTTATGGTATGTATTGATCGAGTAAACCTTTTTCAAATAAATTATGAATTATGTTATGTACTTATGATTGTTATGTTTTGGCGAGACACATTTATTACTTATTACTTATCGGGCCCGGGACTTAGTATATGTGGCTAACCGAGGAAGCAAGGGCTGACGGGGATCCGATATACTAGTCCCAACTTACTACGGTGATACCGGCCCTCGCTAGGAGGTTTAGCGAGGAATGGGAGCTGAGTGCCCTTGGGGGATTCATGTACCCCCATTGGCCTAGGATTTAACCGGTGGCCGGGTCTTGCAAGCCCGTCCACCACCCGGAGGAAGAAGGTTGGTTAGGATTTAAGCCTCTTCTTATATATATGTTTTGATAGAATTATGCACCGTGCGGGAAGGCCGGGATACGGATTGCCCAAACGCCTATTTATGTTATGATTTATGGTCTGTGTGTATTATGATATATTGCCTGATCGCCTAATCAATATATTACTGATATTTATGTACACGGTCGGAGTTTGGATGGAGGTTGTGCACGCTCACTCGCCGAGCCTTATATTTATGTATGATTTATGAATGGAATGAATTTAATATGAATTAATCGTAAAAGTCGAGCATTGTTTATCTATTTGCTTACCCTTAATGGGAACTAATTTCATTTAAAACCTTGCTCGGGATTTATGACTTGCATGTGCATGTTTTATATATATGTATCGCCCCTGCTCACTCAGTCTTCTAGAGACTGACCCTCTCCCTCCCCAATCTTTTAGTGTGCAGGTTTGATCTTTGGAGTTTCGGGCTAGGCGGAGGTGTTTGAAGTTTGTAAGTGGGTCGAGATAGGTTAGGAGAGTCTTTGCACTCACTCATGTATTGAATTTATGTCTGTGTCGATTCTATGGTATCATGAACTTGAATAATTATGTAATCATAATTGAATTGTTTATTGGACTGTAATTATGAGTTTAAAAGAGGCCTGTAGAGCCCAATTCTGGTTATGGTCGATATGATTGAACTCTGGTTTTGCTATGCCTTTTTCTTTGTGAATTGGTATTCGTTGCAGGGTCTAGCTCCGCCTGGCTTAGGAAGGGTTTTATGTTTGTCTCCCGTTCGCTAGGGTTTGATACGGGTGCGGAGTTACAATTTCGTTACTCGTGTTGAGCCTTAGTGCGGGGGATGTGGTGCCTCACGTGCGGGGTGCTACAGTTTACTTTTGACTGCACATGTATAAGAGCTCCCCTAATCAATATGACTTATAGGATTCAACCATATTGGTGAATTGGCTCATGAGACGAGCCCTATATCACATAAGTCATGATTAGAAATGACTCCAAGCCGATGAGTCCAAAAGACAGTGGGAGTGTCAACCTGACTCGTTCGAGGCTTGATCGTGTGATCACGCCCTTAAGAAGGACCACCTTATTTCATGGGGTGCAAAGTGTATAGTTGATACGTGCGTGATACATGGGGGTACTTACTTATTCTAAGTAGGTACACTGAGGTGTCCCGTGTGAGAAGATTCCTAAATGGGAAAGGAAGTTTCTATATCTGGAAATAAAAACTTCCAGATTAGGAAATATCTCACGAGTCATTGATGTGATTAAGTGATCCTTAAACTTGAGGTTCCATTGATACTTTATGAGCTAACTCTGTAGTCTTAGGTGTAAGCTTTAAAGGGTGTTGCCTTAGACAATTGATTCAAGGCTTATGCTGGGGCTGCACAAGTAGCACATGAAAGTATATGAGAATCGATAAAGGACCCACGCTTGCATTAGCAAGATGATGATCTCTTATTGTGTAAGTCATTCATATGCCATCTAGGAGTCCTTGACCAAGACAATGGATCAAGACATCAAGAAAAGAGTTTCTTGGATTGAGATCAAATGGATATGAAATGCACTTAGCATTAAGATCAAGATTATTAAGGTTCTAATTATTCCTTTGCCCTAGATCTTGATTGAGAGATGGGACGTAGGAGGATTGTATCTCACATATGTCGATGACTTAAAGGTTTTGTCGAATCGAGACATTCTTATTCAGCTAGGGTGTTGCTAGACTATGGTCGTTTGATCTGTGGACTGATTAATTAATTAGGGAATTAATTAATTAGGGTCACTGCTAATTGAATTAAGAACCTAGAGGGTCACACACAACAACCCGGTCACATGGGTTAAGGCTTGAATCGATTAAACGAGTTGATCGAACCATTAAGAGAATGGTGGGGCCCACACGTGTGGAACGCGTAGATGACACGTGTCCTTGTGACACGTGTAGTCACGTGTTTATGTGTACATATTAAATAATTGATTTGTTAATTATTTAATGGACTTTGATTTAATTTTGAATTAATATTAAAGTCCTAATTTGGAGAATTAAAGTCTAATAAATAATTAATTATGAATTAATTAATTATTAGTCTTCAAGTTATTTATTATTTAATAAATAAAGTAAAATAAAATATCTAAGAGAGTTAGATATTATTCTTGCCCAACAAGTTGGTCAAAAGGTGAATTTTGGTCAAAGTAAGAGACTTAGTCTCCAAGCAAGAAATCTCTTTCCAAAAGAGTTTGGAATCCCTTGTCCAACAAGGAATGGGGTTCGAACCCTAGCCTCATAAATAGAGGGGTTCGAACCCCATGGGATGATGATAATCAATTTCTCCTTCTCCATATTATACACTAAACCCTAGAGCCTAAACACCGAATATAGAACTAGCATCCTCCCTATTCGGATCGTGGTCGCGGTTGGTGGACTATTTCACTAGAGGGCTACTATCATGAAGTCTTGAAAGATTCGAAGGAGCTTTTGGGGATCAATCCGCGTGAAGAGCGTTCTTGGGCGGCTAGAACGTGTCAAGAAAGCTACTAACTAAGTGAGTTTCTTGATCTATACGAATTTGGGAATAGGAATTGCAAGATTCGATCCTTGCTTAGTTGGGAAAATTTTTAAATTTCCGCTGCGTTTCCGTTCTGTTTTCCCAACAGGTTACCCCTTTTGTGCTAGGGATTGGTAACCCCCATTACCCCCTCTCTTTTTGGGTAGTGTACGTGTGTTGTGTATACGTGTTGCCCGATTTTATTTTGTCGTTCGTTTTTTATTTTATTTAATTTTCCCACCACAATTATGATCCCAATATGTTAATATGTTAGTATATGACATGTTTCGTTAATTGTTTAATTTTATGGATTTGTTTATTAAGTGTAAACGTGACTAGTTTGAATAAACGTTTAAATGTTATGTGTGGAACTTTCTTGCATTCCTTTGCCTTATTTATGTAATTTAAACACATGAGTGCTTGTTATATGTTATAATATGATATGTTATGATTCTTATGCTAGATTTATGAATTAATTCGACGTGAATTCGATGCTCTTACGTACAATATAAGACTTGATATGCTCTAATTGCTCTCTAACGTACGTGTTTGATTGAATACCTTATTTCTTTGCCTCGTGTGATATCTCTTTTATTCTTTTATAATATGAATGATTTGTTAACGTGTTATATGATGTGTTATGCTCGAAGGTTGTGAATTTGTTTAATGTGAAATATGTGACCTATGATCCTGTATGATTTAATATGGTATTATATGACCTAAGTGCTCTTTCATTGCATTTCATATGTATCATTTGCATTCATATGCACTTTGCTGAGCGTCTAAGTGGTGCATATTAAGTCTAAGTTCATTGTTTACTCTTTGTTTTGCCCTTAGGTTTGTTCGGTGGGTGACGAGGAAGTCTTTTAGGTGTGTTTGGGTTCACTTCGTTCGGTTGGTTCGACAAGGTGAGGTTTCTTTCTTTTAGCTATTACGACCTACAACCCTAAATGTGTTTTAAGCCCGCATGTGACCTATGTATATGTATATGTAAATAGATACGTGTTTGATACGTAATTTGCGGGAATTGACCCTTTTGTTATAAAACGTTTGAAAAAAATGCTTTTATGTATAAGTAAGTTATATTTTCGCTTATTTGTTTTAAAAAAGGGGCTGGTGTGTGTGTGTTTTGTTGGGATTAGTGCCCTGAAAATCCAATTTCTTTGTAAATACATCGTATTTTGTTGGATTAATAAAACTGAAATTATTGCAAGTTATGAGTAATTAATAACGTGTGATGATATTCTAATATGAAATGTGTTTCATAGGAAAGGACTTTGGATATCGAAATCACGTGTTATTAAAGTTCCAGTCGGTAAGATAAGAATAAGTTCTTATCGAGACTATAATGTGTTATATAAGATGATTAGTCTTTCGTCATAGGGAAATGGAGTTTTTCAGTTATAACACATTGATGATTTTCAATAGATTTGGAAACATCGAACTGGACCGCTAAGATAGTTCATTTTAAACTACTATCTAAAATGAACAAATCTTATGGAGCATTGAACTCTTAATCCTAGTAGTATTTCGACTTTAGGCATGTAGTGTTAATCATTGTAACTTACTCATACGTGAGGTCTCGATATCGAATGACCGAAACCTTTATACGTTCAGTGATTACATGAAATGTGCTAAAGAGAAATATTGATCGAGGAATCTGTGGCTTTCCTGGAAAGTTAAAAGATATTCCTGAAATAGATTTGTAAAGTTCGAATTAAAACTTTGGCCAAAGTACTTCGTGTGACGCGTCACTCAAAGTTGTATGTTGAATGTGTTTCACGTACAAGAGATTTAAACTTAAGGTGAATCAGGAGATTTCATATTAGAAGTGAAAAATACATGATAGTAGTATTAATTTATTTTTCATGGATATCTACACGGAGGAGTAAAATGCAAAATTATTCTAGATCGAAAAATTCGTGAGTAATTTAATTAATTTTAGAGTGCAACAATATTTATTTAGTGGAATTAAATATTGTTAAAGGGTAATTAATTATTATCATGGGATGATAATATATTAACCCGTTTGGAGCTAAAATTAATTAGTCCTGCAGGTCCCCCTGCAAGCCCCAATCGAAAACCCGAAAATAAAACGTTAAAGGGAGAGAGAGAAATAAATTTTCAAAGTCTTTGAAATTAGCCAAGGATTTATTTTAAGAAAATAAATTGAAGTTCCAAAGAGTTGGAAATGCCCGAAATTTTATTTTGGAGAAAATAAAATTTTCAAAAAAAAAAAACTGTGATAACGTGGCATGCCACGTCAGCGGTCAGCTGCCAAGTAGCGCTGACTGGGCGCCACGTGGACGGTCCGGATCGCGCCACGTCAGCATGAAGCAACGATCCAGATTTGTCTGGACCGGGTCGGTCAAACGGGTCACGGGTCGGTTCTCGGATAGGGTCGGAGCGGGTCCGATTCCGGGTCGGACCAGGCCCAGACACGTGGCCGAATGAGAATTGGCCACGTCACCCTGAAACCCTAGGCCGAAGGTGTAACGCCCCAATTTTCAATTATGCAATATGTGAATTAATTTCCAAATATGACTTAATTGTTTAATTGCATAATTGTCCTTAAGTGGTCATTTTATTAATTTGAGGACCTAATTGCATGGAATAGTTATGGACTTAATTGATCAATTTCCATGGGATTGAACTTGATTACATGACTTTTGCTTTGGGAGGATTAAATTGCAATTTGTGCTTAGCATCATATAATATCTAGCATATACCTTTGATTGCATCAAACCTTTACACACTTGATCCCTCCCTTCTCTCCCTCATCTCGTCCAACCCGAGCAAGAAAGAAGAAGAGGATTTCTTCATTTGAAGCTTGGATTCAAGGGTTAATTGCATGAATTGAAGCATCATCATCGTCACAACATCATCTCTTTTCCTTCTTTTTATTCATTCAAGGTATGAGCTTTAGTTGGGGAAAATACATGAATATATATGAGAGCTAGGGTTGTGTGTTGAGCTTGGCAATTTATGTTTGAGTTGTGGAAAGCATGATTACATGGTTCTAGCTATGATTTGATGCATATATTGTGAAGGTTATAAGCTTGGAGCATGAGTTCGTTGTGGGTTTGATCTTGATGATTCTTGATGATTAAGCATGGAATTAAGTGTTTAAATGAGTTATTATTGAACTATAAGTATGCAAGCATGTTTATTTCATGAATTATGGGCATTTGGAGTTTGGTATATGATCATTTGTGCATCTTTGGCTTTGGTTCGTTCTCCCCTGTAACTGCTCTGTTTCTGTAATGTCCAGAAACTGGGAACGGTCGTTCCCGCCTTAGTGCATTTTGGGAACGGGCGTTCCCAGGCTTCTGAGTGTGTTAGGCCAGCGAGACTGGGAACGACCGTTCCCACTTTGGCCTATTTGCCGGAAGGGCCGTTCCCAGCCAAAGCGTGTTTTATTTTATAAAACGCTGGCGCGTTTCTGAAGGGCCATGGGAACGGCCCTTCCCATTTTCAAAGGGAAGCCGGAACGGCCGTTCCTGCATGCCTGACAGAACAAAATATTCTGCATAAAATTGCATTTTTAGCACCTCGTTCCGGTAACTTCTTTGACCCCGATTTGATATTATATGATCTAAAATGAAGTGAAACAAGATGTTTTCATGTCACATTGCATTTTGCTCGTCGTCTCGTTGTATTTCGCCGTTCGTCATATTTGGTGCATTTTGAGTCGTGTCTTATGTACACTTGTCTTTGTTGCACAGACCGGCACGCCAGTGACGTGGAGTGGGCTTCTTAGGCCGTGCCTTTCTCTTTATTTTGTCGGTACAGGTGAGGTTTAATTGCTAGATATCTAGAACCGTTACAACCCTATGTGATGTTTTAAGCCAAAAGGTATATATATCTATAGTTTTCCAAACTCTATTGAATTGCAACTGATTTACCGAACTGTATTGTATTGATTGACCGTGTTTTGGGCGAGTATATTGTACCGTGCACTGTGGGCCCGAGAGTGAGTGTTTGAGCCAACCGGGAAAGCATGGGCTGACGGGTAACTCTTACACTCCTCTCAACCGTGGGGATAAACCCTGAATCCACCAGGAGGTTTGGTGGAGGAAGGAGTCCCGTGCATGGGAGTCATGTTCCCGACGTACACCGTGTTTACCGTGGATGGATCGGGCCTTGCAAACCCACCATCATTGGAGGAAGAATGAGTTATTGAAACTGCTACGTGTGCACTGTAATTGATTGCGTGACCACTTAATTAATTAATGAAAAGTATCGTGATTGTACACTGTCGGAGTAAGGTTGGAGAATGCCCTCACTCGCCGGGCCACTGATTGATTGATTGATTGAAATGATTGATTGTTAAATCTGTTAATCGTAATCTCGGGTGAGCTTTAAGTTGTTATTGAACTTAGATTGTTTTCGTTTATAAAACCTTACCCGAGGTTATGATTTGCATGTTATCTGCGCTTATATCTATTATGCCCCTCGCTCAGTCTGTGGTAGACTGACACCTCACCTTTCAGTTTTGCAGGTTGTGTGCTAGGCGGGATTGGTGTCGAGTCCAGTCTTTCATTTTGGGTCTAACACGTGTCCATCCTACTTTGGCATATGTATTGTTATCTACCGTTTATGAAATGTTATGTATGTGAGAGATGATAATGTATTGATAGGAGATTAGAAATGGTTTGCTTGTTAAAGACTTGATAGTAATGCACTTCAGTTTATTTTCTGTTGTGATAATTGGTTTGGGGTTAGTCCCGCCTAGCCAGTTAGTCTTTATTTTCTTGTCACCCGTTCGCTATGGCTCAGTTCATGTATGGATTGTCCGTTTCATATGTGATCTGAGCTACAGTACGGGGGATGTGGCACCTTTGCGCTTCGGGTGCTACATCCTAGGTGGTATCAGAGCCCGGTTGCAAAACCGGGTCTCTAGTGTCGTGTCGAGTCGAGTCTAGGTCGTGCGGCATAGGAATTAATTGTCAACTTGAGAGTCTTGCATCTTTAACTGAAATTATTTGATATTTGAAGTATTTGAATAACTTGAAGTCTTGGAATTATGTGAAATATTTGTGACTTGAGACTTATTTGCAACCATTAGCATCCACTAATTCAACATGCATCCTTAGTGTCTTGAATACAGGATGCACCGAGGTCGTCATCATCGTGATCGTTCTCCGGGACATCGACATCGTCGGCATCATCATCGAGAGAGATCACCACCCCCTCCAGCTCAACCACAGGACTTCATGAATGCTGTGGTTGGCCTTATTGATCAGAGGATGAGAGAGCACGTTCCTCCTGCACCGCCTGCTCCACCGGTTCAATTAGAAGCACCTATCTCAACTATACTTCGGGAATTTCAGAATCAACACCCTCCTAAATTCTTCCATGGCAATGATACCGAGGCGGAGATGTGGTTAAAGGAGGTAGAGAGAATTTGGGAGCTTATACCATGTGAGTCTCGAGAGAAAGCTCGTTGCACCCTTACGTTGATCCAAGGAGAGGCTTACTCTTGGTGGGAAAGTACTAAGATAGTGTTGGGGGGCCACCGATGAGGAGATTAATTGGGAGGTCTTTACTCGAGAGTTTAAGAATAAGTTCATTCCTCCCTCAGCGCGTACTAGGAGATTGAAGGAGTTTACCGAGTTAAGGCAAGGAAGGACGTCAGTTTCGGAGTATATATCCGGGTATGAGAGGATGTCTCGCTATGCACCTAATATAGCGAGTGATGACTTTCATAAAGCAATGCAGTTTGTGCACGGACTTTGACCGGACATACAGGAGGCATTAGAAGCGGTCAATACAAGCACGTGGGCCAAAGCTACTAGCAAAGCTTTGAAAGTTGAGGATGTCGTCAATGCTAGGAGTTCTACCTCACGAGCGGGATCGATTCAGAAAACTCCACCTAAACCGGCTTTGTCACCATCTCCAGAAAAACCTCTCTGCACTTATTGCGGACGCGACACTCACACTTATGATGGTTGTAGGAAGCGGTTGCGTCTATGTTTCCGTTGTGGGAGTGCTGAGCATCAGATAGATACATGTCCGGAGCGACAAGAACTATCCACCGGGGGTCAATGACCATTTAACAGGCAAGAACAATGGTGAACGGTACCTCTAAACATGCATATCACGGGCATCATACGCTTTCTTGTTTTATATTTGTATTCCTTGTGTTTGCTATTTGCTCTTGTGTGAATAATTGAAGTGTTGTTCTTCCTACTTGCTTCATATGTGTTGGTGCATGTATGTGAGTATTTAAGTTTGTACGTGGTGTGGTCGTGTGAGAGACAGGGTGCTCTCTGCTTTGCTCGAGAGTCGGGGTGCTCTCTTGTGTGTGGAGAAACTGGGTTTTCTCATTAATTGTTTGGGGAGACGGGGTTCTCTCGTCACGTGTTTAAATTTTAGTTCGAGCAGTGGACCTGGGGACCAGGTCCTCTTAAGGAGGGGTGATTGTAACGCCCCAATTTTCAATTATTCAATATGTGAATTAATTTCCAAATATGACTTAATTGTTTAATTGCATAATTGTCCTTAAGTGGTCATTTTATTAATTTGAGGACCTAATTGCATGGAATAGTTATGGACTTAATTGATCAATTTCCATGGGATTGAACTTGATTGCATGACTTTTGTTTTGGGAGGATTAAATTGCAATTTGTGCTTAGCATCATATAATATCTAGCATATACCTTTGATTGCATCAAACCTTTACACACTTGATCCCTCCCTTCTCTCCCTCATCTCGTCCAACCCGAGCAAGAAAGAAGAAGAGGATTTCTTCATTTGAAGCTTGGATTCAAGGGTTAATTGCATGAATTGAAGCATCATCATCGTCACAACATCATCTCTTTTCCTTCTTTTTATTCATTCAAGGTATGAGCTTTAGTTGGGGAAAATACATGAATATATATGAGAGCTAGGGTTGTGTGTTGAGCTTGGCAATTTATGTTTGAGTTGTGGAAAGCATGATTACATGGTTCTAGCTATGATTTGATGTATATATTGTGAAGGTTATAAGCTTGGAGCATGAGTTCGTTGTGGGTTTGATCTTGATGATTCTTGATGATTAAGCATGGATTTAAGTGTTTAAATGAGTTATTATTGAACTATAAGTATGCAAGCATGTTTATTTCATGAATTATGGGCATTTGGAGTTTGGTATATGATCATTTGTGCATCTTTGGCTTTGGTTCGTTCTCCCCTGTAACTGCTCTGTTTCTGTAATGTCCAGAAACTGGGAACGGTCGTTCCCGCCTTAGTGCATTTTGGGAACGGGCGTTCCCAGGCTTCTGAGTGTGTTAGGCCAGCGAGACTGGGAACGACCGTTCCCACTTTGGCCTATTTGCCGGAAGGGCCGTTCCCAGCCAAAGCGTGTTTTATTTTATAAAACGCTGGCGCGTTTCTGAAGGGCCATGGGAACGGCCCTTCCCATTTTCAAAGGGAAGCCGGAACGGCCGTTCCTGCATGCCTGACAGAACAAAATATTCTGCATAAAATTACATTTTTAGCACCTCGTTCCGGCAACTTCTTTGACCCCGATTTGATATTATATGATCTAAAATGAAGTGAAACAAGATGTTTTCATGTCACATTGCATTTTGCTCGTCGTCTCGTTGCATTTCGCCGTTCGTCATATTTTGTGCATTTTGAGTCGTGTCTTATGTACACTTGTCTTTGTTGCACAGACCGGCACGCCAGTGACGTGGAGTGGGTTTCTTAGGCCGTGCCTTTCTCTTTATTTTGTCGGTACAGGTGAGGTTTAATTGCTAGATATCTAGAACCGTTACAACCCTATGTGATGTTTTAAGCCAAAAGGTATATATATCTATAGTTTTCCAAACTCTATTGAATTGCAACTGATTTACCGAACTGTATTGTATTGATTGACCGTGTTTTGGGCGAGTATATTGTACCGTGCACTGTGGGCCCGAGAGTGAGTGTTTGAGCCAACCGGGAAAGCATGGGCTGACGAGTAACTCTTACACTCCTCTCAACCGTGGGGATGAACCCTGAATCCACCAGGAGGTTTGGTGGAGGATGGAGTCCCGTGCGTGGGAGTCATGTTCCCGACGTACACCGTGTTTACCGTGGATGGATCGGGCCTTGCAAACCCACCATCATTGGAGGAAGAAGGAGTTATTGAACCTGCTACGTGTGCACTGTAATTGATTGCGTGACCACTTAATTAATTAATGAAAAGTATCGTGATTGTACACTGTCGGAGTAAGGTTGGAGAATGCCCTCACTCGCCGGGCCACTGATTGATTGATTGATTGATTGAAATGATTGATTGTTAAATCTGTTAATCGTAATCTCGGGTGAGCTTTATGTTGTTATTGAACTTAGATTGTTTTCGTTTATAAAACCTTACCCGAGGTTATGATTTGCATGTTATCTGCGCTTATATCTATTATGCCCCTCGCTCAGTCTGTGGTAGACTGACACCTCACCTTTCAGTTTTGCAGGTTGTGTGCTAGGCGGGATTGGTGTCGAGTCCAGTCTTTCATTTTGGGTCTAACACGTGTCCATCCTACTTTGGCATATGTATTGTTATCTACCGTTTATGAAATGTTATGTATGTGAGAGATGATAATGTATTGATAGGAGATTAGAAATGGTTTGCTTGTTAAAGACTTGATAGTAATGCACTTCAGTTTATTTTCTGTTGTGATAATTGGTTTGGGGTTAGTCCCGCCTAGCTAGTTAGTCTTTATTTTCTTGTCACCCGTTCGCTATGGCTCAGTTCATGTATGGATTATCCGTTTCATATGTGGTCTGAGCTACAGTACGGGGGATGTGGCACCTTTGCGCTTCGGGTGTTGGAAAACACGAATCAGACCAATTTTCTTGAGGAACCGTTCCTTAAAGAAAAGAAAGGCAACATCGTAGAATTAGAAGAAGTACAAAGTGATCCCACACCACCCACTGAAGAAACGCCCCCTTTTGATCAACCACAACCAATCACGAATTTCGATACACATGAAAATCCTCCTCTGAGGTGTTCTGAACGCACTCCTAGACAGCCGGAGAGATGGTATGGATTCTTCCATGAAATCTCTCAAAAGGATAATGATCCTTTAACATATGAGGAGGCACTTTCAGATTCTGACTCTGAACAGTGGATAGAAGCCATGAAATCCGAAATGGACTCCATGAACTCCAACCAAGTTTGGACCTTGGTAGATTTGCCTGATGGGGTCAAACCCATAGGTTGCAAATGGATCTTTAAGATAAAGCTTGGAGTTGATGGAAGCATTGCATCCTATAAAGCAAGACTGGTTGCAAAAGGATTCACTCAAAGACCCGGCGTGGACTTTGATGAAACCTTTTCGCCAGTTGCAATGCAAAAGTCTATTCGGATCATGCTTGTCATTGCTGCATATTATGACTATGAGATATGGCAAATGGATGTGAAAACTGTCTTTCTCAATGGTGACATTGACAAAGACATTTATATGGAGCAACCCATAGGTTTCACATTCAGTGGGAGTGAGCAAAAGGTTTGCAAACTCCAAAGATCAATCTATGGATTGAAACAGGCTTCTAGGAATTGGAACATTCGATTTGATGAATCAGTCAAAGCGTTTGGCTTCATTCAAATTTCGAATGAGTCATGTGTGTATAGAAAGGAATTGGAGACCTCAGTGCAATTCTTAGTACTTTATGTTGATGACATCCTTCTTATTGGGAATTCGAATGATGACATGAAAGTGACTAAGTTATGGTTATCGAACCAATTCGAGATGAAAGATCTTGGTGATGCGTCCTATATCCTTGGAATTAAAATCTATAGAGATAGATCTAGAAGGTTAATAGGACTATCACAGTCGATGTACATTGACAAAATATTGAAGAGATTCAATATGGAGTCAGCAAAGGTTAAGAACCTTCCTATGAGTGTAGGAACATGTCTTTCAAAGAAGATGTGTACTAAGACTAACCTTGAGAAGGAAAGAATGACTCATACACCATATGCATCAGCAATAGGTAGCATAATGTATGCAATGTTATGTACTCGGCCGGATGTGGCTTATGCACTTAGTGTAACAAGTCGTTTCCAATCTGACCCTGGAGATGGTCACTGGGCTGCCGTGAAGAATATTCTTAAGTACTTGAAAAGTACTAAAGATTTATTCTTAGTTTACGGTGGTCAGAAAGATCTTACTGTCGAAGGATACTGCGATGCAAGCTTTGCATCAGACTTAGATGATTTTAAGTCCATGTCAGGATACATTTTTTGCCTAAACGGCGGAGCAGTGAGTTGGAAGAGTTCCAAGTAAACTACCACTGCAGATTCGGCCACTGAGGCCGAACACTTAGCTGCAAATGATGCAGCTAAGGAAGGTGTTTGGATTAGAAACTTCATTCAAGAGTTGAATGTTGTTCCTAGCATGAAAGACCCCATTACTGTGTTTTGTGACAACACTGGGGCGGTTGCTCAAGCAAGAGAACCAAGATCTCACCAACGGACCAAGCACATTATGAGGAAGTATCACCTAATCCGTGATATTATCAAAAGAGGAGATGTGCAAATTGATAGGGTCACATCAGCAGAGAACGTGGCAGATCCGCTTACTAAACCCCTTAGTCGAGAAGCTTTCCAAGGTCATCTTCAGAAGATGGGACTTAGAGTAGCTTTAGAATGGCTTTGACGGGCAAGTGGGAGATTGTTAGGAATAGTGCCCTAGAAAGCCCATTGTATATCCGCTTTGTGCTTTTCCTTATTGTAATCACAGACAATCTTTGAATGAAATAACGAATTGAGGCAACACTTCTTTATATGCTCTTGTTTGGTATGTGTTTACTTTAGCTGTGCATGTATGAGAACTCCCCTAATCCTGATGACTTTAGGACTCTACCATTTAGGTGAAATGGTTCATGAAACGAGCCCTATATCACATAAGTCATGATTAGTAAAATACTCCAAGCCGATGAGTCCTACAAACAGTGGGAGTGTCAACCTGACTCCTCTAAGGCTTGCTTGTGGGATCACGCCCTTAAGAAGGACCACCTTGTTTCATGAAGGTGCAAAGTGTATAGTTGATACGTGCGTGATACATAAGGGTGCTTACTTTAATAAGTAAGTTCACTGAGGTGCCCCGTGTGAGAACATTCCTAAATGGGAAAGGAAGTTTCTATTTCAGGAAATGGAAACTTCCAGATTAGGAAATATCTCACGAGTCATTGATGAGATTAATTGATCCTTAGACTTGAGGTTCCTTGTCACTTTATGAGTTAACTCTGTAGTCTTAGGTATAAACTTTAAAGGGTGTCGCCTTAGACAACTGATTCAAGGCTTATGCTGGGGCTGCACAAGTGATTCATGAAAGTGAATGAGAATCAAGAAAGGACCTACACTTGTATTTGCAAGGTGATCTCTTATTGTGTAAGTCATTCATATGCCATATGGAGTGACGAATCAGAACTGAACACGGGCCCAGGTGTTGGAAAACACGAATCAGAAAGCAGCGGAATTTAAAAAATTTTCCCAACAAAAGGATCTTGAACTCGCAATCGTGTATCCAAATTCGTAAAGATAGAAAACTTACTTTTCTTTTATTCTTTCTTAAAGCGTTTCAAGCCACCCAAGAACGCTCTTCTCGCGGCTTGATCCCCTCTCCTTGGCAAGGCTCGAATCTTCAAACTTCTAACTTGAAGTCTCTAGAGAAAGTCCACCAACTTGATCACAATCTAACTAGTAAGGATGCTAGTTCTCTAGTTAGTGTTTAGGCTTAACCTGGGGTTTATTTGATCTTGGAGAAAGGAAGGTGTTCAACACATGAACCAAAAGAATTCTATATTAGCTCTAAAGGGGAGCATGAGCTCCCCTATATATAGAAAAGGGGAGGGGCGGCCGAAATCCTTGTCCACATAGGCAAGGGTTTTGGTTCCTCTCTCCTATTACTTGATCTTCAAGTAATTTCCAACTTTGAGTTTGAATTCAAATTCAAATCAACTTTAGGAGAGCTAAAAATATCCAAACTATTTTTGGATTATTTTATACTTTATTTATTTAAAATAAATAACTTATTTTATCTAATTAATTAATTCATAATTAATTAACTAGATTATTTTCTCCAAAATAAGACTTTCTTTTTAATTCAAAATTAAACCAAAGTCTATTAAATAATCAACACATTTAATTATTTAATACATATATGTACAAAATATATATTCACAGGTGTGTGACACGTGTCACTCACGTGAGCCACACGTATGATTTCACACGTGTGGAACCCTCTTGGCCCGATTAACTCGTTTAATCATTTTTAAGCCTCAACTCATGTAACCAAGTTGTTGTGTGTGACCCTCTAGGTTCTCAATTCAATTAGCAGTGACCCTAATTAATTAATTCACTAATTAATTAATCAGTCCACAGATTAAACGACCATAGTCTAGCAACAGGTGTTTAACCCCTAGCTGAATTGAAATGTTCGGATTCGACAGAACCTTTAAGTCATTGATTCATGTGAGATACAATCCTCCTACTTACTATCTCTCAACCAAGATCTAGGGCAAGGGAATAATCAGAACCCTAATAATCCGGTCTTAAAGCTAAGTGCACTTCATATCCATTTGATCTCAATCCAAGAAACCCTTTTCTTGATGTCTTGATCTACTGCCTTGGCCAAAGACTCCATATGGCATATGAATGACTTACACAATAAGAGATCACCTTGAAAATACAAGTGTAGGTCCTTTCTTGATTCTCATTCACTTTCATGAATCACTTGTGCAGTCCCAGCATAAGCCTTGAATCAGTTGTCTAAGGCGACACCCTTTAAAGCTTATACCTAAGACTACAGAGTTAACTCATAAAGTGACAAGGAACCTCAAGTCTAAGGATCAATTAATCATATCAATGACTCGTGAGATATTTCCTAATCTGGAAGTTTCCATTTCCTGAAATAGAAACTTCCTTTCCCATTTAGGAATGTTCTCACACGGGGCACCTCAGTGAACTTACTTATTAAAGTAAGCACCCTCATGTATCACGCACGTATCAACTATACACTTTGCACCTTCATGAAACAAGGTGGTCCTTCTTAAGGGCGTGATCCCACAAGCAAGCCTTAGAGGAGTCAGGTTGACACTCCCACTGTCTGTAGGACTCATCGGCTTGGAGTATTTTACTAATCATGACTTATGTGATATAGGGCTCGTTTCATGAACCATTTCACCTAAATGGTAGAGTCCTAAAGTCATCAGGATTAGGGGAGTTCTCATACATGCACAGCTAAAGTAAACGCATACCAAACAAGAGCATATAAAGAAGTGTTGCCTCAATTCGTTATTTCATTCAAAGATTGTCTGTGATTACAATAAGGAAAAGCACAAAGCGGATATACAATCGGCTTTCTAGGGCACTATTCCTAACAATCTCCCAATTGCCCGTCAAAGCCATTCTAAAGCTACTCTAAGTCCCATCTTCTGAAGATGACCTTGGAAAGCTTCTCGACTAAGGGGTTTAGTAAGTGGATCTGCCACGTTCTCTGCTGATGTGACCCTCTCAATTTGCACATCTCCTCTTTTGATAATATCACAGATTAGGTGATACTTCCTCATAATGTGCTTGGTCCGTTGGTGAGATCTTGGTTCTCTTGCTTGAGCAACCGCCCCAGTGTTGTCACAAAACACAGTAATGGGGTCTTTCATGCTAGGAACAACATTCAACTCTTGAATGAAGTTTCTAATCCAAACACCTTCCTTAGCTGCATCATTTGCAGCTAAGTATTCGGTCTCAGTGGTCGAATCTGCAGTGGTAGTTTGCTTGGAACTCTTCCAACTCACTGCTCCACCGTTTAGGCAGAAAATGTATCCTGACATTGACTTAAAATCATCTAAGTCTGATGCAAAGCTTGCATCGCAGTATCCTTCGACAGTAAGATCTTTCTGACCTCCGTAAACTAAGAATAAATCTTTAGTACTTTTCAAGTACTTTAAGAATATTCTTCACGGTAGCCCAGTGACCATCTCCAGGGTCAGATTGGAAACGACTTGTTACACTAAGTGCATAAGCCACATCCGGCCGAGTACATAACATTTCATACATTATGCTACCTTTTGCTGATGCATATGGTGTATGAGTCATTCTTTCCTTCTCAAGGTTAGTCTTAGGACACATCTTCTTTGAAAGACATGTTCCTACACTCATAGGAAGGTTCTTAACCTTTGCTGACTCCATATTGAATCTCTTCAATATTTTGTCAATGTACATCGACTGTGATAGTCCTATTAACCTTCTAGATCTATCTCTATAGATTTTAATTCCAAGGATATAGGACGCATCACCAAGATCTTTCATCTCGAATTGGTTCGATAACCATAACTTAGTCACTTTCATGTCATCCTTCGAATTCCCAATAAGAAGGATGTCATCAACATAAAGTACTAAGAATTGCACTGAGGTCTCCAATTCCTTTCTATACACACAGCACTCAATCGAAATTTGAATGAAGCCAAACGCTTTGACTGATTCATCAAATCGAATGTTCCAATTCCTAGAAGCCTGTTTCAATCCATAGATTGATCTTTGGAGTTTGCAAACCTTTTGCTCACTCCCACTGAATGTGAAACCTATGGGTTGCTCCATATAAATGTCTTTGTTAATGTCACCATTGAGAAAGACAGTTTTCACATCCATTTGCCATATCTCACAGTCATAATATGCAGCAATGACAAGCATGATCCGAATAGATTTTTGCATTGCAACTGGCGAAAAGGTTTCATCAAAGTCCACACCGGGTTTTTGAGTGAATCCTTTTGCAACCAGTCTTGCATTATAGGCTGCAATGCTTCCATCAACTCCAAGCTTTCTCTTAAAGATCCATTTGCAACCTATGGGTTTGACCCCATCAGGCAAATCTACCAAGGTCCAAACTCTGTTGGAGTTCATGGAGTCCATTTCGGATTTCATGGCTTCTATCCACTGTTCAGAGTCAGAATCTGAAAGTGCCTCCTCATATGTTAAAGGATCATTATCCTTTTGAGAGATTTCATGGAAGAATCCATACCATCTCTCCGGCTGTCTAGGAGTGCGTTCAGAACGCCTCAGAGGAGGATTTTCATGTGTATCGAAATTCGTGATTGGTTGTGGTTGATCAAAAGGGGGCGTTTCTTCAGTGGGTGGTGTGGGATCACTTTGTACTTCTTCTAATTCTACGATCTTACCTTTCTTTTCTTTAAGGAACGGTTCCTCAAGAAAAGTGGCATTTCTGGAAACAAACACCTTTTGCTCAGATTGATCATAGAAGTAGTATCCTATGGGTTCCTTAGGATAACCTACAAAGTAGCATAAGTTAGACCGAGATTCTCACTTATCTCCCACTGTCCTCTTTACGTAAGCAGGGCAACCCCAAATTCTTAAATAAGAATAACTAGGGATTTTACTATGCCACATTTCATAGGGCGTTTTAGGGACTGACTTAGAGGGAACTAGATTCAGAATCTTTGCTGCACTTTCTAGGGCATAACCCCAGAAAGAAGGTGGTAAGTCAGTGAAACTCATCATGGAACGAACCATATCAAGTAGGGTTCGATTCCTTCTCTCAGAAACTCCATTAAGCTGAGGAGTTCCCGGAGGAGTCCACTGAGAGATAATCCCATTATCTTTGAGATGATTAAGGAATTCTTCACTAAGATACTCGCCTCCTCGATCAGATCGAAGTGCTTTGATCTTGTGACCAGTTTGGTTCTCAACCTCCTTTTGAAATTCTAAGAATTTCTCAAAAGCTTCAGATTTATACTTCATTAAGTATACATAACCATACCTACTAAAGTCATCAGTAAAGGTTATGAAATACTGATGATTGTTTCTAGTGCTTACACTAAGCGGTCCACAAACATCAGTATGGATCAAATCCAAGACCTTAGAGGCACGTTCCACAGTTCCTTTAAAAGGGACTTTGGACATTTTTCCTTTGAGACAGGATTCGCAAGAAGTTAACTCCTTAAGATCATTTTCAGAGAATGATCCTAAAGTGTTTATCTTGCTAATTCTGTTCTTGGAAATGTGTCCTAATCTAGCGTGCCATAAGGGAGCTGAAACTTTGTCATCTCTCTTACGCTTTGTTTCTCGTTGTATATTCATAATATTGATATTTTGAGTTAGGTGAAGTCCATTACTTAGAGTACCGATGTGAACGGAAGAGTTGTTCCGTTTGATAAAATATTTACCATTCTTCATATAAGTTTCATAACCTTCACAATCTAATAGTGGAACTGAAATTATATTACGAATAATGCTCGGTACATAAAGGACTTTATTTAAGACTAACTCAAAACTACCTAAATCTAATCTAATTGTGCCTAAAGCTCGAGCCTCAACATTTGAGCCATCGCCGATCTTCAAGGCACATTCTCCTTCTTTAAGTTGTTGGACTTCACTTAGCATCTGTACATCATTACAGATATGAGTTCCACAACCGGTATCAAGTACCCAAGAACTAGAATTAATAGAAAGATTTACTTTAACGAGAAAGATACCTTTCTTTAGAGTAGCCTTGTACTCTGGGCAGTTTCTCCTCCAATGTCCCGCTTTGCCACAATGAAAGCAAACATCCTCTTCCCACGACTCGCGGACATTCTAAGTAAAATTCTAGGTAGGTACAACTTACCAATTCTAACACCTTTAGAACTCTTAGTAATTGTTTTTGCATCACCTATCTTTCAATATGGACCCACGACTCGTGCGACATCCATATTTACTTAGGCGTTAAGCTAGACCCATCAATCATAAGATCATGATCAAAACTTAGTTCGAACGACCCACGACTCGCGGACATCGCCCTTGCCAAAATTAACCACGAAATATTAATCATTTAAAATGATCAATTAGGTAACTAAGAACTAATAAGCTCCACTAGCTATCCCACGACTCGCGGACAATAACTAGCTTTACTTACTAAACTTAAAACCTATTGATGGAATGCTAGGAATTTAATTCAAAATTTGCATCTCGAATTAAATACCTATTATTCGAAATGAGCTTAATATTTAATGGGAATTTTCGAATCAACCGAAGAGTTGTTCGGTTCGACCTCACCAACATATATGTTATCCAATTTTATTAGTCTTGATTAATGCAAGTACACTTAAATACATTTCAAACAAGCACATAAACAGATAACATGTCCTAGCATGATACTAACATGTAATGATCATGGGTTCTACCTATCTTATGCGTGATATGTGGGAGCCACTCCACAATCACAAGTTCTAACATACATGCCACATAAACAGTTTAAATCACATAAGGGAAAACGGTAACAAAATACGAGCCCTATCTCTATTACATTTAACAATTGAGATTCCCCTCCCTAACATTTTGAGGGGTCTTCACTTATGGCCTCCTTGTTACTTGAATGTGGTCCATCTTACTCCATGGGTGCATTGTCTCCAAAATGAAAATAAAACCTCACCACCTATCTCTACTCTCAAATTACAATAAAAAAAGAAAAAGACATAAAGTAATAAGGCTCAATCTTCATATTGGTCATAGACAATTACACGGGGCATACCCCGGCCTCAAAAACAGTAATATGGAAAGCCACATAATAAATCACATAACAGTACGCACATAAGTGAGGCTCCAACCTCAATTGAAAAACGCAACTATAGGGCTCCAACCCCAATTTAAACCATTCATGTGCATAAATTAAAACCATACATAGATCTAAACCCATGATCACCTAACATGCTTTTGCAAGAATTTAAATTTAACCAATAAATTAAAATTCTCGCTTTAAGCTCTAATAGCTTAAAACACGACTTAGATGCAATTCTTGTTCAAGAGCCTTTTCAACAAAACCCGAAAAACATTAAACTAATAAAATTCCAATTAATTTCTGAAAATTAATAATTTTATTCTTTCAATATTTTCAGAAAATAAAGTTCATAATTTTCCCAAAATCCAAATCGCTTTAATTTCTCAAGAATCCCAATTTAATCAAAAATTTTAAAATAATTTTATTTTAGCAAAACTGATTTTTAAAATAAAATTAAATCGGGATTTTCAAGGACCGAAAACGCGAAACACGAAACACGAAGATTGGCCCGAAACCACCCGCCCAAAGGAGGGCATCGCCGCGCGGCATCAGGCGCGCGCACGCCAGTTGTGCACACAGCGTGCCGCAATTGCCGCCCGCGTGCGCGCGCTGGGCGCGCGCCTCGTGCTCTTGTCGCGCTTAGCAATGCCCGCCTGATGGCGGGCGGTCTCGGCCAGGGCGTCCCGCTCTGTTGCGGGACGGTACGGGCGGCTGTCCCGCGCGGTTGCGAGACAGGCGAGCAGTCGCGCCTAGGCGCGGGCGGGAGGGCTGGGCGGTGGCGACGGGCTGGGCGTGCGACTTGCTAGCACGCCTAGGCTCGTCCTATTTCGTGTTCGTTTCGTATTTTTAAAGTTTCTCCAAAACCCGTTTCAATTAAAAATTCGATTTAGATAAATTTCAACTAAAACAATTTTCAAAAACACGATTTGAGAAAACAGTTTTAGAAATTCAGGAAAAATTACAGTTTCGTATTTCAGGCTTTCTAAAAGAACTCATGAATACCTAATTCGCATCTAAGCCTAAGAATTTCTACCAAATTCAGAATAATTGAGATGAATCAGAAACACGATTAACGAGGTGGCTATGATACCACTTGTTGGAAAACACGAATCAGAAAGCAGCGGAATTTAAAAAATTTTCCCAACAAAAGGATCTTGAACTCGCAATCGTGTATCCAAATTCGTAAAGATAGAAAACTTACTTTTCTTTTATTCTTTCTTGAAGCGTTTCAAGCCACCCAAGAACGCTCTTCTCGCGGCTTGATCCCCTCTCCTTGGCAAGGCTCGAATCTTCAAACTTCTAACTTGAAGTCTCTAGAGAAAGTCCACCAACTTGATCACAATCTAACTAGTAACGATGCTAGTTCTCTAGTTAGTGTTTAGGCTTAACCTAGGGTTTATTTGATCTTGGAGAAAGGAAGGTGTTCAACACATGAACCAAAAGAATTCTATATTAGCTCTAAAGGGGAGCATGAGCTCCCCTATATATAGGAAAGGGGAGGGGCGGCCGAAATCCTTGTCCTCATAGGCAAGGGTTTTGGTTCCTCTCTCCTATTACTTGATCTTCAAGTAATTTCCAACTTTGACTTTGAATTCAAATTCAAATCAACTTTAGGAGAGCTAAAAATATCCAAACTATTTTTGGATTATTTTATACTTTATTTATTTAAAATAAATAACTTATTTTATCTAATTAATTAATTCATAATTAATTAACTAGATTATTTTCTCCAAAATAAGACTTTCTTTTTAATTCAAAATTAAACCAAAGTCTATTAAATAATCAACACATTTAATTATTTAATACATATATATACAAAATATATATTCACACGTGTGTGACACGTGTCACAGTAACACGTGTCACTCACGTGAGCCACACGTGTGATTTCACACGTGTGGAACCCTCTTGGCCCGATTAACTCGTTTAATCATTTTTAAGCCTCAACTCATGTAACCAAGTTGTTGTGTGTGACCCTCTAGGTTCTCAATTCAATTAGCAGTGACCCTAATTAATTAATTCACTAATTAATTAATCAGTCCACAGATGAAACGACCATAGTCTAGCAACAGGTGTTTAACCCCTAGCTGAATTGGAATGTTCTGATTCGACAGAACCTTTAAGTCATTGATTCATGTGAGATACAATCCTTCTACTTACTATCTCTCAACCAAGATCTAGGGCAAGGGAATAATCAGAACCCTAATAATCCGGTCTTAAAGCTAAGTGCATTTCATATCCATTTGATCTCAATCCAAGAAACCCTTTTCTTGATGTCTTGATCTACTGCCTTGGCCAAAGACTCCATATGGCATATGAATGACTTACACAATAAGAGATCACCTTGAAAATACAAGTGTAGGTCCTTTCTTGATTCTCATTCACTTTCATGAATCACTTGTGCAGCCCCAGCATAAGCCTTGAATCAATTGTCTAAGGCGACACCCTTTAAAGCTTATACCTAAGACTACAGAGTTAACTCATAAAATGACAAGGAACCTCAAGTCTAAGGATCAATTAATCACATCAATGACTCGTGAGATATTTCCTAATCTGGAAGTTTCCATTTCCTGAAATAGAAACTTCCTTTCCCATTTAGGAATGTTCTCACACGGGGCACCTCAGTGAACTTACTTATTAAAGTAAGCACCCTCATGTATCACGCACGTATCAACTATACACTTTGCACCTTCATGAAACAAAGTGGTCCTTCTTAAGGGCGTGATCCCACAAGCAAGCCTTAGAGGGGTCAGGTTGACACTCCCACTGTCTGTAGGACTCATCGGCTTGGAGTATTTTACTAATCATGACTTATGTGATATAGGGCTCGTTTCATGAACCATTTCACCTAAATGGTAGAGTCCTAAAGTCATCAGGATTAGGGGAGTTCTCATACATGCACAGCTAAAGTAAACACATACCAAACAAGAGCATATAAAGAAGTGTTGCCTCAATTCGTTATTTCATTCAAAGATTGTCTGTGATTACAATAAGGAAAAGCACAAAGCGGATATACAATCGGCTTTCTAGGGCACTATTCCTAACACCAGGGACTTAGTGTATGTGGCTATCCGGGGAGGCAAGGGCCGACGGGGATCCCATGCACTAGTTCCAACCAAATTTACGGCGAAACCGACCTCGTTAAGGAGTTTTTGACGAGGAAAGGCTAACCGGGCTTTTGAGGATTCATGTACCTCACTAGCCACATTGATATGATTAGGTGGTCGGGCCTTGCAAACCCGTCCACCACCCGGAGGAAGAAGGTGTATATGAATGATTATGATCATGTTACGTATGAGCACAAAAGATTTATGTGTGATAACGAATAATTAATGTTATGATTACACGAGGTGTTGGTTGGAGATTGTGCACGGCCACTCTCCGGGCCATAAAACCTTATGAACAACTATGAATGAATATGAATGTCGTTATCCCGTTGATGTTTTCTTTGTTTTGCCCACTTGGGAAATTCTTATCAAACTTCACACGGGATTAGGGCTTGCATGAAGGTGTTTAAATTATGAGATATTATATCTTATGTCTCGTTTCACACCCATCAGTCTCTTTTAGACTAAACCCGGTTTGTTTTCAGTCGTTTTGTGCAGGTATAGGAGTGCTAGGCGGGAATACAAGTCGTCTAGGTCTTGCATTATTGTTTGGCACTTCTTTTTAGTTTGGCATACCCTCATACTCCTATTCCTATTTTGTATATGATCATGTTATGGAGCGTATATAATTTTGTAGGCCGTGTGGCCCTTGAATACAAGAATGATTTTGTATATCTATTTTGGAGCTTGGTGGCTCATTGTATATAATGTATGTTGATCTTGCTTCCGCATTTTTATTTTCGCTCTGATTCTTATATTGTCTTAATCTTGAATGGTTTAAGGGTTAGTCCCGCCTAACATAGCGTGTGTGTTGTGTCCCCGTTCGCCGTGATTTGGCACGTGTGTATGGACTTCTATTTCATATACGGGTCGGGTCTTGGTGCGGGGGATGTGGTACCTTGCGCTTGGGTGCTACATCCTTATGTGGTATCAGAGCCAGGTTCGGTTTCCTTGCTTTAAATCCATAAACTCTTGGTCCTTGCGTTCCCGGACCACCTCAGGTACATAGCACTCCCGAAATTCCCTTTTAAATACCTCCCAAGTGACTTCCTCTCCATCCACTTCAAGTTTTTCTCTTGTTCTTTCCCACCATTCGTAAGCATCGCCATCTAGTTGAAATATGGAAAATTGAGCCATCTCTTGCGTAGTGAACTGTCGGACTCCATAAATCCTCTCCAATCTAGTCAACCACCCTTCTGAAACCGCGTCATCAATAGAACCAGAAAACCTAGGGGGGTTATAACTCAGAAACACCCCATGAGGATCCCTATTATTATTGTTTGGTGGAGGCGCCGGTTGTTCTGCTTGTTGTGGTGGGGGAGCTTGAGCTCTCCGATGCTCAACATAATTATAAACAACTTCCATGTAAGACAAAAGAGGTACCGATCTTGATCCACTACCAATCACTAATTCATCACCCAATATCACCTTCTTCGCAAAACAATCAACATTGGCTCGATGCCTGGAGAACCAATCCATACCCAAAATAATCTCATACCTCTTCATAGGCATAACAATTAAATTGGTCGGATATTCTTTCCCTTCAATCAAAACTGAACACTTCCGAACCAACTGATCTGTCTAAAGCCTTCCACCAAGTGGCGAACTCACCACATAACAAGAAGATAAACAGATAACAGGCAAGCATAGAGTGGCAGCTAAATCACGAGAAATAAAGGAATGCGTGGCAAAAATATTAATATTCCTAAATTAACCTTTTAATATAAATACAACTCTAGAGTTTATATGATCGTTACATCTTTTTTTTCTACTCGTTATTTTTTTTCTATTCCAATCAGAATTTGATAATCTAAAAAAATCTCATAACTAAAAATCTACAATTACCTTGTAAATATTTTCTCTTTTTTTTAAAATCTATAAATAAAGGTATATATAAAATATTTTTATATTTGATTAATTATAAATAATCCTATATAAAATTATAATAAATTATATTTAATATTGATGGGGGCGAAACACGCTCGGTCCGTATTTTGACACGTGGCACCGTTAGCGGCTGACACACGACTAATCAATCCCCTAAAAACGGATCTCTTTCGAGCGTCATCTCCGTCGGAGTACTGGGATCCTTGAATGACACATGTCATCATCGTCACGCTACACGTAACTGGCATGACCGCTCACCAACGAGCGCTCTTTATGCTGCGAAGGCCAAACCTAAGTTCACTAAGGGAGTTACCCCGAGCGTCCCCACGCTCGGTCTCCTTCGGTATGCAAACTGACTTAGGGGGCCAAGCTCCCCCTCATCACGAAGCCTTGGCGCTAATCCCTAAAGCGGATCCACTAGCCCATCAGGCACAAGGTTGACACGAGTGTGCTCCCAGCCCTCGTTACGAACCCCCAAAACGGCTCTCTGACACCCGTACATGTCTGCGCATGTGAAGGCGACATTAGGGCAGGACCACAAGGGAACAAATTACTAAGGGGTCCCTGACCCTCAACTATAAATACTGAACTCCATCTCTTTCAAGGTAAGCAATCTTCATCACTATAACTTCGCAGTTTTGCTTGCATTCTTTTCAGGTCTTCATCTGACTTGAGCGTCGGAGAGCCAAACTGGGAATCACCCCCAATTCCCCCAGCTTGGCCTTCTGACCTTGTTTCGGTGTTTGTCCTAGCAGGTAGAACCCCCATATTTTCTGGTGATTATCAGCTGGTTTCCTCACATCAACAAATTCTAAAGTGATCGGAATCTAACCCACTAAATCCAGACCCATCATTTTTGGCGCCGTCTGTGGGAAACCACTTCCAATCTTCTCTCTTCTTCGCTAGTTGAAAAACAAACACCCTTTGCCTTTCAAGCCATGGTTGCTACCAGGTCAGGTGCAGTGGGGGGAGGAGATGACCTTCCCCGCGAGCCCAACGCCAGCACTCTTCTATCGGCCGCAACAGGCGGAGCGCTGCCCGTCGGAGGGGCACCACCCCCCATTGAGCCAGTGGTGCCGTCGACAGAGGTCACTCCTAAGCAACCCTCTACCGCCGTAGTACCCAAACCTCCCCATCAGTGGGCTAACGCCCAAGCCAACCCAAGAGGGCACTCCTACATGATGCCAACCCCTAGGTACGTGTTAACTCCCGCCCCCGTGATGCCTGCCATATAGCCCTACCACGCCGGACAACTCCAGTTGCCAGTAGTGGTACCTAAGGAGATTGATGGAGTGGAGCTACCTCCCCTGACCCATCAACAACTATATGCCATTTACACCCAATGTGAGGTCCAGGCGGCCCAGGGTGCATGGAAAAATTTTATTTCCATGTATTTTCCCTCTGGGCAGGCCGCTCAAATCGCCCCTCCTTTGGGAGGATTGCAGGCGCACCCGCTCATGGCGGCACAGGTCGTCTTAAGGGCCCAACCACTGCCTCCTCCTGCAAGGGAGAAAGAAATCCCCGCCCGGGGAGGGAAAGAACAGCCCCAAGCAAACAAGGGCAAAGCGCCCGTGGAGAGGATCGACATTGATGAGGAGGCCCACTCTCAAGCTTCGAAACGGTCACAAGCCTCTCAGCGAGGGAGCCAATTAAGAAAGGAAGGTCCCAACATCCTCGCGGCTGTGCAAGACCAGCTGCAGGGGTTGCAGGAAATGGTGGGACAACTCTCTCGAGCGCGGTCTCAAGTCCCCCATGGTAGGGACGAATGAGCCAATGCTAGGGACGCTCGTCGCCCCGCCCGCCAGCAGCATGTTCCACGTTATTTGGAACAAGAGGAAAACTTTGGGTGCTACGATCATCATCCACTTACGAAGGGTTCCGTAGAGGAAGTTTTAATGGCCCAAGCCGGCATGGGCAAAGTTCCTACCTCCGTCAACCGCTACGACGGAACCACGGACCCACTGAGCATTTAGATCATTTTCTACATCTGATGCACTTGTACGAGCATTCTAGTCATATTGGGCTAAAGTTTTTGTTACTTCCCTTGTGGGAATGGCCCAAGAGTGGTACAAACGCCTGCCGACCGGCTCGATCCACTCCTATAGTGAACTCACCGATGCATTCCTCAATCACTTCAACTCATTGAAAGCGCTTGTCACCGCACCCACTGCTTTGTACAATTTGGTACAAGGCGAGCATAAATCCCTTCGATCCTGTTTCGCTCGTGTCAACAAGGAGGTGCTCTTTGTGGAGAGGCCCTCAATGGATTTTCTGGTACATGTACTTTTCAAGGCTTGCAATCACAAACAGTATGTGAGCAAGAAGTTTGTGGATTCAATCGTGAAGAAGCGTCCCTCGTCCCTCATGGCAATGAGAGAGATTGCCGAGCCCTACTTCGCACTCGAGGACATGTATGGGTCCAATGCTCCCAGGCACTCCAGACCCATAAAGAGCGAGCGGGGGCGAGAAGAGCCTCACCGAGAACGCCGCAAGTTACCACCTCCCCCACGACGGTTCGAACGTGTTCCTCTCAACCGGCCCAATTCCGAGGTCTACGCTCTGTTAGACAAAAAACTCTTTAAAAGGCCCTCAAAGATGAAGGACAACGAGGCGCTAAAGCGCTCGAACAAATACTGTGCCTTCCATAAACAGAAGAGACATGACACGGATGAATACCGTCAATTGGAAGCCGAAATCTAGAGGCTTATTGCGGGTGGTCACCTGAATGAGTTATGTGAAGATGTTAGAGCGCTATGACGAACACTGCAACGAGCGGACCAGAGAAAAGAGGAGGAGCCCATCGCACTCAAGTAGCCCACGAGGGCTAGCCCCTCCAGAAAGCAGCCACCGCGGCAAGCAAAAGGCCGCAGAACAAGAGAATACCTCTTTTGCAGTCATCAACATGATCGCTGGAGGCTCATCCGGGGGGGATTCCAATGCGTCCCTCCGACGATATGTCAAGAGCTATAATCAGCACCCCTAGGCACCCAAGCAACTCTATGCTATCAAAGAAACGAGCGACTGCCACCCCAGGGAGAGTGAAGTTGTTGGGTTTAATGATAGGGACCTATCGCACATTGTAACTCCCCACGGGGCCAGTGAAACCTCTGACTGCATCATGGTGGTTAGCCTAGACGTCCATAATCATGTTGTAAAGAGGGTTCTGATTGATAGTGGAAGTTCTGTTAATGTTTTGCCTTATACCATGTTCCAAAAAATGAATATTACTAACATCCCGCTCGAGCCCCTTAAAACAGCTCTCATTGGCTTTGGAGGCTCTGAGGTTGTCCCACGATGACAGATTCGCTTGGCCACCTCATTTGGTCGCGCCCCACAGCGAAAAACACTCATGGTTACCTACGCGGTAGTGGAAATTGAAACCCCTTATAACATCATCATTGGGAGTCCGACTCTCGTAGATTTCAAAGCGATCATTTCCACTTACCATCAGAAGATCAAATTCTCCACCCCCGACGGGGTTGGAGAGTTTTTGTGTAATGTTCGAGAGGCGTGGGAGTGCTATATGTTGTCCCTCAAAAAACCCAGGATAGAGAAAACATTCCAGATTGGGTCCACCAAGAAGTCTGTAAATTTCCCCAATTTTGACGAGGATGGTCCCGTGCGCAAAAGGGTCAAGATGAACAAAAAGCAAAACAAAAAGAAGGATTTTAGTGCTGGAAACAACCCCGAGGGCACACCGCTAGGAGCAGTAGGAGAATCCTCCTCAGAGGAAGAGGCCAACGAGGGTGAACAAGAAATGGCCAACGACTGTCTGACTGGAAAGAAAAGGGCACTTGAACTTCCTCGCCCTGAGGTCAGGATTGAGCCCACTGAGAAGTTCCTTACCATTGAGCTGGAACCGGGGAACAAGGATAAAACCACCCAAAATTGGGTCCAATCTTTCAGGACCCTTGCAAATCATGATGATAGATTTCCTTAGAGAAAACATTGATGTCTTTGCATGGAGAACGTCCGATTTGACTGGAATTGACCCGAGTGTCATAGTCCACAGGCTCAATGTGGACCCCACCTTCAAACCAATCAAACAGAAGAAACAAGATATGCACGGTTTTCGAAAGAGGGTTATTGAAGAGGAAGTTAGCAAGCTCCTCGAGGCCCAATACATTGAGCCTATACTGTATCCGGAAGGGATGTATAATGTGGTGTTAGTACCCAAGAGCGCTAACAAATGGCGCATGTACAACGATTTCACTGATCTCAATAAAGCTTGTCCCAAAGATCTATACCCATTACCCCGGATTGATCAATTGGTGGATTCGACCGCAGGGTGTGAGTTGATGAGCATGATGGATGCATTCCAAGGGTACTACCAAATCTTCATGGCCCCTGAGGATCGCTCCAAAACCTCATTTGTTGTTCACATGGGAATCTACTGCTTCTTAGTCTTGCCTTTTGGGCTCAAGAATGCAGGGACAATCTATCAACGCCTTGTTAACAGGATGTTTGAGACAGAGATTGGAGGATCCATGGAGGTGTACGTGGACGACATGATTGTCAAAAGTGAGCGCCAAGGCTCACACTTAGAGGATCTTAATCGCACATTTGCCATTTTGCGACAGTATGGCAAGAAGTTAAATCCCTCCAAGTGTACTTTTGGAGTACGAGGGGGAAAATTCTTGGGTTACATGGTTAGCCAACGTGGGATTGAAGCCAATCTGGAAAAAATCAAGGCCATCTTGGATATTCCTTCTTCTGTCACCTCAGGGAAATGCAAGTGTTAGTAGGGAAGATAATTTCTTTGAACCGATTCATCTCCCGCTCAGCAGACAGAAATCTCCTTTTCTTCAAAATTCTGCGTAACGCTCGAAATTTTTCTTGGACTGAGAAATGTGAGAAGACCTTGCTGGACATGAAGGCTTACCTATCGAGTCTTCCCCTCCTGACAAAACCCGTAGCAGCCGAAAACTTATTTGTGTACCTTTCGGTCTCTGCAGAGGCTACAAGCGCAGTTTTGGTAGTCGTGCGCTAGCGCAAACACCTGTCTGTCTATTACTTAAGTAAAACGCTGCTGGGCACGGAAAAGAAGTACTTGGAAATTGAAAATTTCGTTTTTGCTCTCATTAATGCATCAAGGAGGCTGAGGCCCTATTTTCAAGCGCACTCCATTACTGTCCTTACGGATCAACCCTTGAAGTAAGTTCTATCAAAGTCAGATGTCTCTGGGAGGCTGATAAAGTGGGTCATTGAATTGAGCCAGTTTGACCTATGTTTTGAGCCCAGAACTGCCATACAAGAGCAGGTAGTTGGGGATTTATTGGTTGAACGCTATGGTTTAGAGCCTACCGTTCCTGAAAACGATGATCTATGGGTCCTGCACATAGATGGCTCCTCGACCTTTCAAGGGGGGGGGCAGGATAACCCTCAGGGATCCCAACGGAGTTAAATTCGACTTTGCAATTAGGTCGGATTTCCAGGTTACGAACAATGAAGCAGAGTACGAGGCTCTCATACAAGGGTTGAGAATTGCTTTTCAGAATGGGGCTTCTAGAATCACGGCTTATGTAGATTCGTAATTGATTTCAAGCCAAATTGAAGGAACGTATGAAGCCCGAGAAGCCACCATGGTGCAGTACTTGGGAAAAGCGAAGGAGATAATCGGAAAGTTCAAGGAATTTCATTTGCTTCAAGTTCCTAGAGCAGAGAACGAGCGTGCAGATGCCCTATCGAAATTTGCTTCTGCCCTCGAAGGACCCTGTGAACGTTCTATCACATTCCTCAGAACGGAGGGACCGTTAATTCAGAAGAAAGAGCCTAGCCAAACAGTAGCTATGATTGATCCGGCCGAGCCCTGTTGGCTCGATGACATTGTCAAATTCCTTAAAGATGGTACTTGTCCCACCGATAAAGTGGAGGCACGGAAAATTCGGAACAAGGCCCCTCGTTTCTCGCTGGACAGCGAAGGCAGACTCTTCAAGAAATCCTTCCAAAGCCCTCCAATGAGATGTTTGAGGCCCTCGCAGGCCAAGGAGACCCTCGAGCATGTGCACGGAGGAAGTTGTGGGAATCACTCCGGGGGACGCATTCTTGCCAAAAAGATACTGAGGAGTGGATTCTACTGGCCCACGGTCCTCCAAGATTCCATAGCATTTTCCAGAAAATATCCTAAGTGTCAATTCCACACTAATATTCCCCAGTTGCCAGCGGCCCAGATGATACCCATTGACGTCTCATGGCCCTTTGATTAGTGGGTCATGGATATTGTAAGTCCCCCTGCCTATGGCGGTCGGACAGAAAAGGTTCGTTATCCTTGTCGTCGACTACTTTACCAAATGGGCTGAAGCTGAAGCAGTTATCAAAATCACCTTCAGAGTAGTAAGGGACTTCATTTGGAAGAATATTATTTACAGATACGGCATCCTGAGGGTGCTTATCTCAAATGGATCCCAATTCATAACGGCTGATACTCGGGAATGGTGCTTAGAGTTAGGTATTGAACAACGTTTTACTTCCGTGGGTCACCCTCAGGCCAATGGGCAAGCGTAAGTCACCAATAGAAACGTTTTGCGACATCTAAAAACCATGATTGAAAGTAGGGATGCAAACGAGCCGAGCCGAGCCGAGCCTTGGCCTTTTTTTCTGGCTCGAGGCTCGGCTCGGCTCGAGCCAAATGAAAATATATTATTTTTAATTAAAAATTAGTTTTTTTAAAATAATTTAATATATTTTTATATATAATAATATATATTTATTAAATATATATACATATATATTATAAATATATTAATTTTTTATTAATTTTATATAAAAATCAATAAAAATATATATAATATTATATAAAAATAAAAATATTTATATATATAAAAATAAAAATATTATTTTTTAATTAAATATATTAGCTCGCGAGCCACGAGCCTAACTAAAAGGGGGCTTGAGTTCGGGCTTGGCTCGAGCTTGCTCGCTAGGCTCGCGAGCCGGCTCGGCTCGTTTACATCCCTAATTGAAAGCGGAAAGAACGAATGGGCAGAAGAGTTACAAAGGGCTTTATGAGCCTACCGCACCACGCCACGAGCGTCAACTGGTGAGACCCCTTGCTCACTTGTCTATGGCTCAGAGGCAATGATACCAGTAGAAGTTGCCCATGAATCCGCCCGTGTGGCATATTTCGAGCCTAGATTGAACCAGGATAACAGAGCCTTGGAGTTGGATTTTCTGGAAGAGAAGAGAGATAAGGCGTGGGCACGAATCCATGAGTACAAGTAGGGATGCAAACTAGCCGAGCCGAGCCTTGACCTTTTTTTCTAGCTCGAGCTCAGCTCGACCAAGGCTCGAGGCTCGCTTGGCTCGGCTCGAGCCAAATGAAATTATATTATTTTTAATTAAAAATTAGTTTTTTTAAATAATTTAATATATTTTTATATATAATAATATATATTTATTAAATATATATACATATATATTATAAATATATTAATTTTTTATTAATTTTATATAAAAATCAATAAAAATATATATAATATTATATAAAAATAAAAATATTTATATATATAAAAATAAAATTATTATTTTTAATTAAATATCCTGGCTCACGAGCCACGAGCCTAACTAAAAGGGGCTTGAATTTGGGCTTGGCTCAAGCTTGCTCGCCAGGCTCGCGAGTCGGCTCGGCTCGTTTGCATCCTTAAGTACAAGGCGTCCGTCACTCGGCAATATAACAAGAGGGTCAGAGAAAGAACCTTCAAGTTAGGAGATTTGGTTTTAAAGAAGGTTGAAGTCACAAAGCATGTAGGCAAGTTGGACCCTAACTGGGAGGACCCTTACAAAGTTACACAAGTCAGGGCCAACAACACATACACACTCGAGACACTCCAAGGCGAGCGTCTCCCTCGTCCATGGAATGCATGCAACCTACGAAGGTTTTATGTTTAAGTTGTTTATAGTTTGTAAATAACCCACTTCTGAGATTTATGTATTACCTGTTTAACAAGCATTATCTATTAAAAAATTATTTTTATGCGTAAAATATCTTTTGAGGTTGGTAAGTGATTCCCCCTTGGATACCTAGGCAATTGACACACAGGTCCAAGGCGCGCGAGTCCCCCTTTCGAGGGCAATGTGCGCTCATAAAAAATGGTAAGATCCCAACCAGGGGTCCACCCCCCCAGGGTATTAATCAAGCGGTGGCTCTAAGGAGAAGAACGAGCTTAACCGGTCACACTGCCAAATAGCGCTCGAACGATTGAGGTGAGGTAAAACTTTTAGACAAGTTTTCACAAGTCCCGGCCAGGGCTACCTCGAAAATGGGACCCTCGCAACAGGAACCCCTTGAATTCAAGCACTAGGATAGAAAACTTTTAGATAAGTTTTCACAAGTCTAGACCCTTGCGTCTTTGATGACTTGTTAAAATTCCTAAGTGACCAACAATGCTCTTGAGCTCAGCCCGTACGCCTTACGCTGGTGAAGAACGAAGGTCAAACCCATTCCCACAAGCGTTCGCAATCAGCTCAAGAGCGGTCCTGAACAAGCACTTGGAAAAGCAGTGAAGAACCTAATGTGCATATACGAATGCTGGGAGGCGGGCCCAGAACAGTAGCAGTGCAGGACCACATTTTAAATTTTTTTATTATAATACAAGTATTAAAATATTTCTAAAACATTTTAATACAATAGCGGAAGACTAGCCGGATCTACTCAAGTATATACATGCAATTGATAATAAATTTTAAATCACTTAAGCAGATAAATATCTAACATGCAACTAACACTTAATAGCATATAATTTATCATGCTTAAAATAATATAACTGACAAATATTACCGCACTGCAAACATGGCTATCTAACAGCATTTTTCCAGCTCCTTTCCCTTTCGTGAGACCAACAGAGCTTCCCCGCAATATCCCCGACTCGACCCTCGGAGTGTGGGCTCCGCGAGTATTTCCCTAAATACTCGAGAAAATATTTTCTAGAAAAAATCATTTTTCTAGACTATAAAATTCGCTAATTTTCTAATAATTACGTGGATTATATATTAATTATATAACCACCTAATTATATATTAATTAATCCCTTAATTAGGGATTAATTAAATTGAGAGAGGAGAGCTCTCTCTAAAGCCAAAGTTGGCTGAAAAATGAATGAGAAATAATGGCAAGGGGGTCAGCTATTTATAGGCAAAAACCGGAGGGTATTTTGGTCATTTTGGACATAAAATGAAGGGCATTTATGTCATTTTGCATAACCGCGTACCGGCCGGCCAATCTGAATATACCACGTGGTAGCTCTCTCCGCCGTGAATCCAGCGCCACCAACCACGCGCCGCCGGAAAGCTGCCAGGTGGTTGGCGCGTGTACAACCACGCAGAGGCACCAGATTCTGACACGTGTCCGGGTCGGTCCGACCCTATCCGATGACCCGGCCCTTTAACACGTTGACCCTGCCCATTCCAGATCGCATCCGGACCGTCTGCCGCGATAACGCGGCGCGATCTGCGCCGTACGCTTGTCGTGCCACGCGGCACTGCGTCAACGCCAATTGGGCCCGCCTTGCTGACGTGGCGTGCCACGTCAGGTGCCACGTCATCATTTCATTTTTTTTTTTGAAAATTTTTATTTTCTCCAAAATAAAATTCCGGGCATTTCCAACTCTTTGGAACTTGATTTATTTTCTTAAAATAAATTCCTTGGTTATTTTCAAACACTTTGAAAATTCATTTCTCTTTCTCCTTTTAATATTTTCTCTTCGGGTTTTCAATTGGGGCTTGTAGGGGGACCTACAGGACTAATTAATTTTAGCTCCAAACGGGTTAATATATTATCATCTCATGACAATAATTAATTACCGTTTAACAATATTTAATTCAACTAAATAAATATTGTTGCACTCTAAAATTAATTAAATTATTCACGAATTTCTTGATCTAGAATAATTTCGCATTTCACTCCTCCGTGTAGATATCCATGAAAAATAAATTGCAACTACTATCATTTATTTTTCATTTCTAATTTTGAAATTTATTGATTCGTCTTAAGTTCAAATTCTCTGTATGTGAAACACATTCAACATACAACTTCGGTGACGTATCACGCGAAGTGCTTTGGCCAAAGTCTTAATTCGAACTTTTGCAAATCTATTTGAAGGATATCTTTTACCTTCCAGCAAGGCCACAGATTCCTCGATCAATATAACTCTTTAGCACATTTCATGTTGTCACTGAACGTACAAAGTATTTTGGCCACCCGTTACCGAGACCTAAAGCCGAAATATTATCAGGATTAAGAGTACAATGCTTCCTGAGATTTTATTCATTTTAGATAACAATATAAAATAAATAATCTCAGTGGTCCAGTTCGATGTTTTCAATCCTATTGAAAATCATCAACGTGTTATAATTGGAATCAACATTCCCTATGACGAAAGGCTAATCATCTTATATAACCACGTTATAGTCTTGATAAGAACATATTCTTATCTTGTCGACTAGAACTTTAATGACACGTGATTTCGATATTCATAGTCTTTTCCTATGAAACACATTTCATATAAGAATACCACCACACGCCATTAATTATCAATATGTGAAATACTCACAACCTGCTGTAAATTCAGTTTAATTAATTCAACAAATTGAATTTTCAGGGCACTATTCCCAACAGTAGGCCCAGGTTGCTCGCCGACCAAGCGCCCAAGCACTCAAAACTAGAACTCATCGCATACCTCAATCAAACTACACCCCACAGGGAGGATCACTTATGCAAAATTTCTGCAAGTCCCTAACCAGGGTATTCTCAAAACCATACCCTCGTGTTAGTCAAGGGCTCACCGCAGACCCTTTTCACTATGCTTAGTAAAATTTTCACAAGTCTGGAACAAGGGCATTCCAAAGTAAGACCCTCATCTTATTCAAAGACATAACAAAATTTTCCAAGTGTTTCGATATTTTACTTAGCTTATTACTCAGAATCTTAAAACATTACAAGATTTTGATAAAGCAAGCGCAAAGTAAGGATACAAAGCATAGAGTAAAAGACACCAAGTCATGGAAGGGAAATTCCTCATTGATAAAGCAAGGAGTACAAAAATTTCAAAACAAGGGCACCATGGCCCCCAGAATCCATTTCAAAAACATAAAAAGTACAAGGGTAATTGTTTGGAAGGCAGAAAGGAACTTCAAGCGGCTGCAGCGACGTCTTCCTCAAGATTCACCACCTCGTGCTGTGCAGGGGCAACAGGCTCTTGGGCTTGTGGAGCTACGGGCTCGGCACCCTCGACAGACAGAGCAGGTGCGCTTTCTGAGGCAGGGACATTCTCAGTAGTAGGAATGGGGGTATTTTCCTGAGGCACGGGGTCCTGAGGGCCTTTGAGGGCAGATACGGCATCATTAGCCTCCTCGTTTTGCTCCGTTTGAGGCACTTCCTCCACAGGATCAGCCACCATGTATTCATCTTGAAGGAGCTCAACTATAAAGTTATACTCCGGCTCAGCCAAATTAGCCTCAGGATCCTCATCTCTCTCCTCCTCTTCATTGCAACGCTCGTTGAGCCTCAAACCCATATCTGAACGCCCCCGAGCGGAGGCGTCTGCCAAGCCCTTATAAATTAATTGCTCAATAGCCAAGTTGAAGGCTTTTTGAGCCTCGTCATAGCAATGGAGCGAGGCGGCAAATGAGAAGGCCTTGCTATGACAGAACTTGATGATTGCTTCCTTATTAGCTTTCTCAATGCGCTCGGGGAGCTGAGTCATCGCATCTGTATATTTCTTCTCAGCATTGAATTTGGTGACCCATCTGTTCCGGTCCTCCATCAATTTCTTGTGGTTCTCGCTGAGATTAGTGTAGTCCGTGTGGTATTTCTTTTTAGAGGCCTCACATATCTTGAAATCATCCTCTAGTTTCTTGGCGTAGGCCTCCAACTTCTTATGCTCCGTCTCAAAAGAGAGGAACTTTGTCTTCTCCACATCCAGCTCCTCTTGGATTTGAGCCGGGTCATTCAAGCGCGCTTGTTAGGAATAGTGCCCTAGAAAGCCGATTCGACGTAATCTGCTTTGGGACTTTTCTTATATCACAGACAATCTTTGAATAATATACGATTGATTATAGGCAAACACTTCTTTATATGCCAATACGTGTTTTGTGTGTTTCCATTACGTGCGCATGTATGAGAACTCCCCTAATCCTGATGACTTTAGGACTCTACCATTTAGGTGAAATGGTTCATGAAACGAGCCCTATATCACATAAGTCATGATTAGTAAAATACTCCAAGCCGATGAGTCCTACAGACAGTGGGAATGTCAACCTGACTCCTCTAAGGCTTGCTTGTGGGATCACGCCCTTAAGAAGGACCACCTTGTTTCATGGAGGTGCAAAGTGTATAGTTAATACGTGCGTGATACATGAGGGTGCTTACTTTAATAAGTAAGTTCACTGAGGTGCCCCGTGTGAGAACATTCCTAAATGGGAAAGGAAGTTTCTATTTCAGGAAATGGAAACTTCCAGATTAGGAAATATCTTACGAGTCATTGATGTGATTAATTGATCCTTAGACTTGAGGTTCCTTGTCACTTTATGAGTTAACTCTGTAGTCTTAGGTATAAGCTTTAAAGGGTGTCGCCTTAGACAACTGATTCAAGGCTTATGCTGGGGCTGCACAAGTGACTCATGAAAGTGAATGAGAATCAAGAAAGGACCTACACTTGCATTTGCAAGGTGATCTCTTATTGTGTAAGTCATTCATATGCCATATGGAGTCCTTGGCCAAGGCAGTAGATCAAGACATCAAGAAAAGGGTTTCTTGGATTGAGATCAAATGGATATGAAATGCACTTAGCTTTAAGACCGGATTATTAGGGTTCTGATTATTCCCTTGCCCTAGATCTTGGTTGAGAGATAGTAAGTAGGAGGATTGTATCTCACATGAATCAATGACTTAAAGGTTCTGTCGAATCCGAACATTCCAATTCAGCTAGGGGTTAAACACCTGTTGCTAGACTATGGTCGTTTAATCTGTGGACTGATTAATTAATTAGTGAATTAATTAATTAGGGTCACTGCTAATTGAATTGAGAACCTAGAGGGTCACACACAACAACTTGGTTACATGAGTTGAGGCTTTAAAATGATTAAACGAGTTAATCAAGCAAAGAGGGTTCCACACGTGTGAAACCACACGTGTGGCTCACGTGAGTGACACGTGTCATTGTGACACGTGTCACACACGTGTATAAATATATGTGTATATTTATTTATATATTAAATAATTAATTAGTTAATTATTTAATAGACTTTGGTTTAATTTTGAATTAAAAAGAAAGTCTAATTTTGGAGAAAATAATCTAGTTAATTAATTACGAATTAATTAATTAGATAAAAATAAGTTATTTATTTTATAATAAATAAAGTATAAAATTATCCAAAAATAGTTTGGATATTTTTAGCTCTCTTAAAAGTTGACTAGAATTAGAATTCAAAGTCAAAGTTGGAAAATACTTGATGATCAAGTAATAGGAGAGAGAGGAACCAAATCCTTTCCCAACTAGGATTTGGATCGGCACCCTCTCTCTATAAATAGGGGAGCTCGAGCTCCTTATGGAGCTAATTGACAATTCTTGGTTCATGTGTTGAACACCTTCCTTTCTCCAAGATTAAATTAAACCCTAGGTTAAGCCTAAACACTAACTAGAGAACTAGCATCCTTACTAGTTAGATTGTGATCAAGTTGGTGGACTTTCTCTAGAGACTTCAAGTTAGAAGTTTGAAGATTCGAGCTTTACCAAGGAGTGGGGATCAAGCCGCGTGAAGAGCGTTCTTGGGTGGCTTGAAACGCTTCAAGAAAGAATAAAAAAAGAAAAGTAAGTTTTCTATCTTTACGAATTTGGTTACACGATTGCGAGTTCAAGGTCCTTTTGTTGGGAAATTTTTTTTAAATTCCGCTGCTTTCTGATTCGTGTTTTCCAACAAGTGGTATCAGAGCCACCTCGTTAATCGTGTTTCTGATTCGTCTCAATTATACTGAATTTGGTAGAAATTCTTAGGCTTGATGCGATTGAGTATTTGTAATTGTTTTAGAAAGCCTGAATTACGAAACTGTATTTTTTCCTGAAAGTTTCTGAAAATTGGTTTTATAAAATTTAATTTTGAAAAACAATTTTAGATTTGAAACTGTATAAACTGTTTTTGAATTTCTTGGATTGGTTTTGCTTTTGAACGAAAACACGAAACGAAAACCCGGATCGCGACGAACACGCGAAACCCCGCGCGCGAAGGCGTCGCGCGGGCGGGCTTCGCGCGCACCGCCCGCCTGACCTAGGCGTGCGCAGGGCGTCCCGCCCAGCCCCTCCCGCTCGCCGTGCGGGAGCCTTCCGGGCGCGCCTAGGCCGAGACTGGCCGCCCACCCCGCCAGCATGCTTGCGGGAAAGCCGCGCGCAGCAGCACGCGCAGCGCGCACTCGCGCGGCCTTGGCTGCGCGCGCCGCGTGCGTGCGGTCTTCTCCGCGTACGGGTCCCGTTTTCGCGATCCGCCCTTTTCGTGTTTCGTGCAATCCAGTCCCAATTTTATTTTAATTTTAAAATTTTATTTTTGAATATTTATTTTAATTTTTGAATAAAACTTAAAATTGGGATTTTTGAGAAATTGAAACGGTTTATATTTTGGGAAAATACATCTTGATAAAATTATTAATTTTCAGAAATTAATTGGAATTTTATTTGTTTTGGTAATTTGGGATTTATTGAAAACTTTTATAAATAAGACTCGCATCAAGTCGTGTTTTAAGCTATTAGAGCTTAAGGCGAGAATTTTTAATTTATTGGTTAAATTTAAATTCTTGCAAAAGCATGTTAGGTGATCATGGGTTTAGATCTATGTATGGTTTTAATTTATGCACATGGATGGTTTAAATTGGGGTTGGAGCCCTATAGTTGCGTTTTTCAATTGAGGTTGGAGCCTCACTTATGTGCGTACTGTTATGTGATTTATTATGTGGCTTTCCATATTACTGTTTTTGAGGCCGGGGTATGCCCCGTGTAATTGTCTAAGGCCAATATGAAGATTGAGCCTTATTACTTTATGTCTTTTTCCTTTTATTGTAATTTGAGAGTAGAGATAGGTGGTGAGGTTTTATTTTCATTTTGGAGACAATGCACCCAAGGAGTAAGATGGACCACATTCAAGTAACAAGGAGGCCATAAGTGAAGACCCCTCAAAATGTTAGGGAGGGGAATCTCAATTGTTAAATGTAATAGAGATAGGGCTCGTATTTTGTTACCGTTTTCCCTTATGTGATTTAAACTGTTTATGTGGCATGTATGTTAGAACTTGTGATTGTGGAGTGGCTCCCACATATCACGCATAAGATAGGTAGAACCCATGATCATTACATGTTAGTATCATGCTAGGACATGTTATCTGTTTATGTGCTTGTTTGAAATGTATTTAAGTGTACTTGCATTAATCAAGACTAATAAAATTGGATAACATATATGTTGGTGAGGTCGAACCGAACAACTCTTCGGTTGATTCGAAAATTCCCATTAAATATTAAGCTCATTTCGAATAATAGGTATTTAATTCGAGATGCAAATTTTGAATTAAATTCCTAGCATTCCATCAATAGGTTTTAAGTTTAGTAAGTAAAGCTAGTTATTGTCCGCGAGTCGTGGGATAGCTAGTGGAGCTTATTAGTTCTTAGTTACCTAATTGATCATTTTAAATGATTAATATTTCGTGGTTAATTTTGGCAAGGGCGATGTCCGCGAGTCGTGGGTCGTTCGAACTAAGTTTTGATCATGATCTTATGATTGATGGGTCTAGCTTAACGCCTAAGTAAATATGGATGTCGCACGAGTCGTGGGTCCATATTGAAAGATAGGTGATGCAAAAACAATTACTAAGAGTTCTAAAGGTGTTAGAATTGGTAAGTTGTACCTACCTAGAATTTTACTTAGAATGTCCGCGAGTCGTGGGTTCGAGGTAAAATGCTTAGGATCTTAGTACCCGTTGGGAAACGTGTTCCTCTTAGATCTTTGGGAATTATAGATCTTTGAAAAACAGTGGGAGCTACATTAGATTAAAGACCTTATCTTATGTATATCGTTATTATTCAGCATGCTCACCTAGTTTCTCTGCTTAGCATTTAGGTTGTAGTTCTGTGATTCTCTACAATATGAAATGCAAACCCATTCGTATCCATCCTTAAGTCAAATAAGTTGACTAAGTCCTGACTAACTCTAAATGGCTTCGGATCCTAAAATTCATTTTAGAATCCGACTAGAGAAAGGCGTTCTCTAAAGGACGAAGTTTTCAATTGTGAAAAGTCGACCCGGGCCAAAAGAGAAGCAATCTGAGGTGAATGGATTTTTCCAAACCACTTAAAAGCAATTAAACCACCTCATAAAAACGTTACAAGGTATAACATTATGGAATTATTCAATATTCCAAATGAGGAAACAAGTGCACACGAACAAGGTCTAAAGATCTTATTTGAAGATCTTATGGTCTCGGTCATCAACTGAGAAAAGAGTTCTCAATGCACTGATTGCTTACATTGCTTCGACTATCAATCTAACCCTTTATGCTCAACTAGAATGATGCTAATGTAGCATAGTTAATCATTTAAGTTGATAATGGTTGAGAGCATCCTTAAGAAGGAATAAAAGGTTGAGATGGTTAATTCTTCTTCTAAAACTCCCTAAGTTAAAGGCTTGAAGGCCTAAAGAAGAAGAAACCCTTAAGAGCCCAATGGAGGGGCATGTAAGGGGTGCGCCCAAAAGACACTAGAGATCAAATAGGACGTTTGCTTCTATGGTAGCAAATAAGGACTTTGAAAGGGAACTGCAAAGAGTATGAGTACTTTGAAATGTTACCTCGTTTAGTAATTCTACTAGGAATAGAATTCAGTAGTCTTGAGTCAATTCTGCATAATCCGTTGTGCAAAGACTCAAGGTACTAATGTTCTGAACATGCAACGAGATAACAAAAGTAAGTGAGATGACAAAGCTTCGAATTACTTTGGAACGTTGAGATATAAAAGGATTAGCAAGTCAGACACCTTAGGATCATTCTATGAAAATGAACCTATAGAGTTGACTTCCTGTGAATCCTGTCTCAAAGGGAAAACGTTCCCGGAACATTGTTTAGGTGAAACATGGAACGTTCCAAAATTATAGTGGATTTCGATCCATGCTGATGAGTGTAAGATGCTTAATGTAAGCATTAGATACAATCGTCAGTTTAATCATTATGAATGAATGTACTTGTTAAAGTACAAATTCGAAACTTATATGAAATTCTTAGAATTTCAAAAGGAGGTTAGGAACCGAAGTAGTCATAAGTTATAGGCAAATCGATATGATCGAGATAGCCAATATCTTATCAACTAATTCCTTAGTCATCTTAGAAATAATAGGATTATCTCTCAGTAAACTAATTCGAGAACACCTTAGTGTTTCCGAATGAGGGAATGAAACCTTATAGGATATGGTCCATTCCATAGCAAACTTTACTGACTTATAATCATTCTAGGAATAAACTCCCAGAATATGCAGTTAGAGATTTTGAATTTTGCACCTTCCAAAATCAGTCCTTTAGATGCACTATGCAATGTGGCACACTAAATTCCCTAATTATTCTTGTCCAAGAATTTAGTGGAATCCTCTTAAGTAAAGAGGATAGTGGGAGATAGGCTTGAAATGAGTTCAAGTTTATACAAACAATATTGGATATCATTTCTGCGATTCCCTTAGACAAAGGTTGTTTGTCTCAACGAATGTATCTTTCTTAAGGAATCGTTCCTATAGAAGAAGAAAGACAAGCAAGCAGACCTCAAAGAAATTTGAGAATAAATATCCACGCCACATATAGAAGAAACGAGCCCATCTGATGAAACTTAGCCAAATTTTAGAGTATGTACACGTGTGAAACCCTTCTCTTAAGATGCGTTTAGAACGCGTTCCTAGATATCCAAGGAATTACTTGAAGAGGAGACACTGTCAGATTTGGAATCTGAGTAGTGTAAGCAAGCCTTGAAATCCAATATGGATTCCATATACTTAAACCGAGTTTTGACCTTGGTTGATCCACCTGATAGGATCAAGCTCCTAGAGCTTCGAGTAAATGGAAAGCATTACAACCTTCTTGATGGTTAAAATGCAAAAGTCCATTTGGATTGTGTTTACCATATCCTTATATTCTGACTATGAGATATGATAAATGAATATGAGAACTATCTTGTTCAATATGAGATTGAAAGAGATTGAAATAAGGTATTTCTATAAATCTCATATTCAGTGGGAGTATGCATAAGGTATGCAAATCCCCAAAGTCAATCTGTGGATTGATAAAGGCTTCTAGGAGTTAGACAATTCGATTCCATAGGATAGTCAAATCGTTTGGCACAGATGGAAGTCGAATAAGTCTTAAAAGTGTACATATGAAAGTTAGTGATGTAAGAGTCAATTTTGGTTCTTTAGAAGACGATGTCCTTCTCATTAGGAATGTCAAGGATGACGTGAAAGTTACCAATTGTTTAAGAAACAATTTGACATGAAAGATCTTAGTGATTATCCTATATTCTCGACATTCAGATCTATAGAAGATAGATCTAAGAGAATAAAAGGATTATCACAAAATGAGTACATAACCACGGTACTAAAAGGAGTTTAGTATGGACAATGGAACATCTCTTTTGAAGAGTATGTGTCCTAAGATAACTTTGAGAAAGTTAGAATGTCCAAAATCCCTTTGAGTGAAAGGGTGCATAATATATGAAAAGTTATGTACTAAATTAGATATGGCGCAACACTAAGCGTAGTAGGCCAAATCTAATATGACCTCAGAGAAGGTCATTAGATTTCTGTAAAGGATGTCCTCAGAGTACTTGAGAAGAAATGAGGATATGTAATAGTTTACAGAGCCCAAAAGATCTTGTTGTTAGAAGGATATTTGATGTAACCATTAATCAAACATAGATGATTGTGAAATCATTGAAAGGATACAACTTCTACCAGAATGGTAATGCAATGTGTTGGAAAGGGGTTCCAAGGACGGACATTGCAAAACTCGACTATCGTAGTTGAGAACTTAGTCGTATTATATAACGCTAAGTTAAGTGTTTGGGTAAGAAACTCCATCTAACTTGTTAGATGAAGTTCCTAGCATGAAATAACTCCTTTATCATATTGTATGATAAAATGGATGGTTGCTCAAGTAAGAGAACCAAGACCTCACCAAGAGACTGAACACGTGATTACGAATCACTTTATAAGGAAAAGGTGTTTCCTAAGAGATGTGTAAACAAGAGGGTCACATCAGCAGACAATATAGCAGATCCACTTTGGAAACGCCCAAAGTCAATAGGCTCTCAAAGTGCATCTTGAGAAGATGGGACTTAGAATACCTAAATGGCTTTTACGGGCAAGTGGGAGATTGTTAGGAATAGTGCCCTAGAAAGCCGATTCGACGTAATCTGCTTTGGGACTTTTCTTGTATCACAGACAATCTTTGAATAATATACGATTGATTATAGGCAAACACTTCTTTATATGCCAATACGTGTTTTGTGTGTTTCCATTACGTGCGCATGTATGAGAACTCCCCTAATCCTGATGACTTTAGGACTCTACCATTTAGGTGAAATGGTTCATGAAACGAGCCCTATATCACATAAGTCATGATTAGTAAAATACTCCAAGCCGATGAGTCCTACAGACAGTGGGAATGTCAACCTGACTCCTCTAAGGCTTGCTTGTGGGATCACGCCCTTAAGAAGGACCACCTTGTTTCATGGAGGTGCAAAGTGTATAGTTAATACGTGCGTGATACATGAGGGTGCTTACTTTAATAAGTAAGTTCACTGAGGTGCCCCGTGTGAGAACATTCCTAAATGGGAAAGGAAGTTTCTATTTCAGGAAATGGAAACTTCCAGATTAGGAAATATCTTACGAGTCATTGATGTGATTAATTGATCCTTAGACTTGAGGTTCCTTGTCACTTTATGAGTTAACTCTGTAGTCTTAGGTATAAGCTTTAAAGGGTGTCGCCTTAGACAACTGATTCAAGGCTTATGCTGGGGCTGCACAAGTGACTCATGAAAGTGAATGAGAATCAAGAAAGGACCTACACTTGCATTTGCAAGGTGATCTCTTATTGTGTAAGTCATTCATATGCCATATGGAGTCCTTGGCCAAGGCAGTAGATCAAGACATCAAGAAAAAGGTTTCTTGGATTGAGATCAAATGGATATGAAATGCACTTAGCTTTAAGACCGGATTATTAGGGTTCTGATTATTCCCTTGCCCTAGATCTTGGTTGAGAGATAGTAAGTAGGAGGATTGTATCTCACATGAATCAATGACTTAAAGGTTCTGTCGAATCCGAACATTCCAATTCAGCTAGGGGTTAAACACCTGTTGCTAGACTATGGTCGTTTAATCTGTGGACTGATTAATTAATTAGTGAATTAATTAATTAGGGTCACTGCTAATTGAATTGAGAACCTAGAGGGTCACACACAACAACTTGGTTACATGAGTTGAGGCTTTAAAATGATTAAACGAGTTAATCAAGCAAAGAGGGTTCCACACGTGTGAAACCACACGTGTGGCTCACGTGAGTGACACATGTCATTGTGACACGTGTCACACACGTGTATAAATATATGTGTATATTTATTTATATATTAAATAATTAATTAGTTAATTATTTAATAGACTTTGGTTTAATTTTGAATTAAAAAGAAAGTCTAATTTTGGAGAAAATAATCTAGTTAATTAATTACGAATTAATTAATTAGATAAAAATAAGTTATTTATTTTATAATAAATAAAGTATAAAATTATCCAAAAATAGTTTGGATATTTTTAGCTCTCTTAAAAGTTGACTAGAATTAGAATTCAAAGTCAAAGTTGGAAAATACTTGATGATCAAGTAATAGGAGAGAGAGGAACCAAATCCTTTCCCAACTAGGATTTGGATCGGCACCCTCTCTCTATAAATAGGGGAGCTCGAGCTCCTTATGGAGCTAATTGACAATTCTTGGTTCATGTGTTGAACACCTTCCTTTCTCCAAGATTAAATTAAACCCTAGGTTAAGCCTAAACACTAACTAGAGAACTAGCATCCTTACTAGTTAGATTGTGATCAAGTTGGTGGACTTTCTCTAGAGACTTCAAGTTAGAAGTTTGAAGATTCGAGCTTTACCAAGGAGTGGGGATCAAGCCGCGTGAAGAGCGTTCTTGGGTGGCTTGAAACGCTTCAAGAAAGAATAAAAAAAGAAAAGTAAGTTTTCTATCTTTACGAATTTGGTTACACGATTGCGAGTTCAAGGTCCTTTTGTTGGGAAAATTTTTTTAAATTCCGCTGCTTTCTGATTCGTGTTTTCCAACAGCGCTATCTTCTTGTACTTGACCTTACGCTCGGAGTACACAGTGGCTCACATTTGAAGATTCTTGGCCCTTGGGAGTACTTGCTGCTTTTTTTTTAAAAGGAAGAAGGGAGACATTCTATACTTAGAATCTTTTTGAAGAGTTAAAAAAAATAAAAAATAAAAATGATGAGTAAAGGAAGAAATAGAGGAGGACTTACCGAAATAAGGGCGTGGACCATATCCGCGGCCACCCTCTCGGAATTTTGGGAGAACAACGCTTGGTGGTCCCCCGTAAATTGCACCCTCTCGTAAAATCCTTCGGTGATGGTCCTCGAGGGCGGATGCTCGGACAAGAGAATGGGGACCTCACTAGGGAGACGCTCGAAGTGCCTGTCCCCCATGCGGTCAAAACTCTATAAATGCTCCTCCTCGGAAGAGGAAGTATCACCCTCGTCTCTGGTGCCTTCCACCACCTATTTGCCCTTGCCCGTTACAGGGATGGCATCAGGCATCCTCTTTCTTTTCTTGGAAGTTTGGACACCGTCCCCTCGGTGCTCCTGGACGACCAAGTTCGAACGAGGCTTGTAGTTTCTGTAACATGAAGGGTGGCCCCCCTCGGTGCGATGGTGTTCGTTGGCCTTGTAACGATCTGGGTTTCGGTGTTAGCCGGTCGGTTTTCCCCGTGGCCTCTGGGTTGTTGGGTAGTGCTTGAACTGGCCCCTTGGTGACCCCCTCGGGCCCGGGGGTTTTGCTGATTGTCTTGGGCCTGCGCTCGTTGTTGACGGTTGCGCATAAAATTGGCGATGTGGCGCATGTTTCCTCCGGCCATTATTATGTTTGCTCCTGGACAAGAAGAAAAAGGCAAGGGTTAAGCTATTTGTATAAAATTCATAAAGTACGAGTACAATTATGGGGTTAGAAGCCCTATCTAGAGTTAGTGCCCTAAAATCTAACCCTCTCTCTCCAAGTTTCAAGCGGGAGGACTGTTGAGGAAATGAAGGTTATTTGTGAGCCCACACAGGAACATGACTTCCTCATCATCTTTCAGGTCCTTTGCCTGTATCTGCCAGCCTTCGTCCCTTAGGGCACCCGCCAAATCCCGTGCCCAGTTTTCAGGGAGAGTGGGCTCCGAACGATGCCTCACAAGGGGACCTTCCGCATGTGAAACCCACTCTCTTGGAACCCCAAAATCGTCATCTTGTCGGGCCCTCACAAAGAAAAACTTCTCATTCCACTCCACTCCGTAAGTAGACAAGGGGGAATTAATCAGCCTCAAGCCGGACTTCGCTTGAACATAAAAGAAACCGGCCCTCGGAGAGGAGCGAGGAGATCTGGCTACTTGGAGTAGAGCGTTAAAATTCCACATGGATGGTTGGTTTCCAGTGCACCTCATGAGAATAATAAAGGTGGTTATGAGTGCCAGGCCGTTAGGGACGATTTGCGAGGGGCTCAAGTTGAGTTCGTTGAGGATACTAGCCATTGGGACTGGAATGGGGAATCTCAAACTCCCAAATGTCACTGAGTCCTTGAAGACAGACATCTCTCCGAGAGGGGGGTTGTTGGCCCGCTCGTGAGCAGCTGGAATCCTCCATCTGAAGCGCTCGTCCCAGAATATGGGGGCAATCATAGAGGTTATCTCCCCCAAGGTAATAGTGTTTGTAGTCTCCTTGGGGGGTCTCTCAGTTGCCTGTATGCCTTTGCCCTTGCCCTCGGCCGGTCTTTTGGATTTCTTGGCCTTCTCAGATTTCCTTTGGCGTTTGGCCGGTGGTTGTTCCGAGGGTCCCGCGGCCTCCTCCTCGAGGGCTAGCGGTGGTAAAGCTACTGTTACCGTATGGCGGTGAGGGTGTGTGGCGCTCTCTGTCAATGGCAAAGTCACTTCTTGCCTCTCCGCCTCCATCACCAATTCCATCTCTTCGAATATGTGCTCCACACCCCCGGGATTTCTCTCTTCCATGGCGGAAACCGCCGCATCTAGTTTCTCATCCCTTGGAGAGCTAGGATAGGATGAATATTGACTGGCCATTTCCTCCACCTCACGGGCAAACTCCTCAACATGGTCTCTAGACATTATCTTTTTAGGGAATATGGAAGAGATATAGATGGATTGGGGATTCAAAGATTTTCGGAAGAAAATGGAGTTCTGGGAAGGTTAATCCTATTATTCTAGGGTTAGCAGGAAGAAATTAGAAAATGGAGAAGGTTACTTACGGTGAAGAAGTTCTTGAGAAGTCTGGTATTTGAGATTTCTCTGCAAATTGCTTGGAAATCTTGAATGTGCTCTGAAAGTTTTGGATGCGCAAAGGTTCAAAAGGATAGGGAATCCCCTACTTATAGGAGAAAAGGTTGGTACGTTCTGGTGTCTGATTTCAAAAAGGCAATCATTTCCCGTCTTGGAAACCGCCCACTTTGGTGAAACGTCGCCCACTCCCCGAGATTCACGCACCGTTACCTTGAGAATCGCCCCCACTCGCGCATCAGCATTTAATGCGGGCCCCCACTAGTAGTCATTCCAAATGACTTCCATTTAATTCCTTGTCAGAGGAGAATTTCACAACACGCTAAGTCCTTAAAACGAGCGTCCCCCTCGAAGCGTCAAGAAGGCTAAAAATTCTACAGCCCTTAATACTAAGGACTACAGAATTGGGGGGCAAAATGATGGGGGCGAAACACGCTCGGCCCGTATTTTGACACGTGGCACCGTTAGCGGCTGACACACGACTAATCAATCCCCTGAAAACGGATCTCTTTCGAGCGTCATCTCCGTCGGAGTACTGGGATCCTTGAATGACACATGTCATCATCGTCACGCTACACGTAACTGGCATGACCGCTCACCAACGAGCGTTCTTTATGCTGCGAAGGCCAAACCTAAGTTCACTAAGGGAGTTACCCCGAGCGTCCCCACGCTCGGTCTCCTTCAGTATGCAAACTGACTTAGGGGGCCAAGCTCCCCCTCATCACGAAGCCTTGGCGCTAATCCCTAAAGCGGATCCACTAGCCCATCAGGCACAAGGTTGACACGAGTGTGCTCCCAGCCCTCGTTACGAACCCCCAAAACGGCTCTCTGACACCCGTACATGTCCGCGCACCTACCACAGTGGCCCACACTACCTTTTACACCAACTTTTGCAGGAGATTCCTCCTAGGTTTCTCCTCATTGCGCTACGTGTGAAGGCGACATTAGGGCAGGACCACAAGGGAACAAATTACTAAGGGGTCCCTGACCCTCAACTATAAATACTGAACTCCATCTCTTTCACGATAAGCAATCTTTATCACTATAACTTCGCAGTTTTGCTTGTATTCTCTTTCAGATCTTCATCTGACTTGAGCGTCGGAGAGTCAAACTAAGAATCACCCCCCAGTTCCCGCAGCTTGGCCTTCTGACCTTGTTTCGGTGTTTGTCCTACCAGGTAGAACCCCCATCTTTTCCGGTGATTATCAACTGGTTTCCTCACATCAACAAATTCTAAAGTGATCGGAATCTGACCCACTAAACGCAGACTTATCAAATATAATACTTCCATCATATTATAATATCCAAAAATATTTCAAAGTATTTCACGTAATTTATAAAAATTAAAGGTGATTATTAATTTTTCTCTCAAATACTCAACTAATTATTTTTCTACTTATTATTATTATTTTTTTCCAAACACTGCTTTTATTATTGCATTATTTTATAAGTTCCATTTTTTACTTTAACTTTTACTTGTGGAGTAGAGTTGGGAAACAACTCCTAACTCCTAAGTCTGAACAGAGGTGTTTAGAATTAGTTCTAACTAGTAATTACGCTTTTACCAAAAACAAAAAACTAGTAATTACGCACGCTCGATGTGTGTACCAAGAAATAAAATATTAATATTAAAATAAATTAAAATTAAAATTTTTATATTAATAAAAATTAAATAATTACTAAATTATGATAAATAAATTTGATATATAATATCATATTAGTTAAAAAAAATATAATAAGAATATATAAAAGTTATCAAAAGAAAAAAAAAAGAAAAAGATTATCAAAATGCGAGATAAAAGAAAGTTTAGAGATCTTTTTTTTTTTTTTATTAATACACACACCCCAAGTGACCAGAAATAAAATATTATTATTAAAATAAATTAAAATTAAAAATTTTATATTAATACAAATTAAATAATTACTTAATTATGATAAATAAATTTGATATATAATATCATATTAGTTTTAAAAAAATAATAAGAATATATAAAAGTTATTAAAAGGAAAAAAAAAAAAAAGATTATCAAAATGTGAGAGAAAAGAAAGTTTAGAGTTTTTTTTTTTTTTTTTGTTAATACACACAACCCAAGTGACCAGAGGGATTCGAACTCGGGTAATTGTCTTCGAGAAAGAACCCTCAAACCACTTAGCTAACCCAAGTGACCAGAGGAATTCGAAATTGGGTCATTGCCTTCGATAAAACTCTCAAGTCACTTGGTCGACCCCCTGTTGACAAAAAAGTTTAGAGATTCTACATATAATAGTAAAATAAATAAAGAAAGAATTTAAAAGGCAAAACAATGATAGAAAAGAAAAAAGTTCAAGAGTGGAGGAAGAAAAAAGAAAAGAGTCTAAGACATCATTCTTTTCTGTCTCTCTGGTTTAATATAATAGTATAGAAATATAGATAATAATAATAATTTTAAGATAATTAATATGTACATATATATATTAATTTTGAACTTTAGATTCTAGGGTTCTCTTTCTAATTCTCGATTCACTTCGCACTCCATTCAGCAGCCACCGCCGGCCGCTGTTTGCACCTTGTCGATCGCCGCCGCTCCTATCGACATCTGCTTCTCCTCATCCGGTGGACCGCTGCTTTCATTAAATTAAAGGTATTTGTGTTGTTTTCGTTGTTTTTCCTTTATTTAGTTGGTTTTTTTTTTTTTTTCCAATTGATTGATCTGGCTAAACTGTGGTGGGTTTATATACGTTTTTCTCGATAAATTTGATGTCCTTGTTCAATGTGAAGACGAAGAGAGGTCTGCGGGTTCCAACTATCGGTTAATTTTCCGTGATATTTCTAATTGTTCGTGTCAAAGATTGTCTTTTGGCTTTCTGAAACCCTTATGAGGGTAGATGAGCAGTGAAGGTTTTGGGGGGGAGGTGGGGTGGCGTGGTTGCAGCCGTGGAGGGAGATAGAATCATTTGGTTATCTGGGTTGTGCTCTAATCTTACCAAATTTAGATGTTATTGTCGTTCCTCTCCAGTCTTTATGATGGTCATAAGTGTTAATTTATCTGTTTCCTTTTTCAAGTCTAAATTAATGGAATTATTCTAAATTTACTTCTTGTAAAATCAAAATATTATTGCATTGCTGATTATATGATAGTGTGGCAATGCCATCTACTTCAATGCTGGTCAATTTTTTGGAAGTTGAAGGATAATGTAAGTTTATGTTCCAAAATACTAATCTAAAGTAGGAATTTATTTGTATTATATTCTTACATTGTTGTATTATTACTACGTGCAGTGCAAAGATGGTTTTGTCCGATGAGGAAATCACACGACTTTGTAGAATAAGGAGCACTGTGATGCAGATGCTGTTGGATAGAGGTTACAATGTGGTTCCATCTGAACTTACCATGACGAGGGCTCAATTCATTTTGAAACATGGTGAGAACATGAAAAGAGATGATCTCACTATTGAAAAATTTTTGCGTGGCAACAATTCTGATCAGGTACAGTTTGTGAAAATCTTTTATATTCTTTTGTTTTTTAAGTGTATGTATTATTATTTCCTTGAAATTTGCATTTTGTAATCTATGAGAAATTTTCTAGTTGTTGGCTTTGTTTTTTTATGGAAAGCAGATAGACTTAAACTATGGTTTGTTCTAGGATTTTGGGGAGGAGAGAAAAGGAAATTAGGAAAATGATGAAGATGAGTATATTTTGTGTTGGATTGCTTAAGAAAATTTGAAGGAAAACAGAGAGAAAGGGAAACAAGTGCAAAATAGATTATAAAGAAGGAAAATCACTTTTATCGCAAATGGTGGGGAGAATGAAAAGAAGAACGGAAAAATATACTCATTATTTCCATGTTTTGATAACATGTTAACCACTCCTCATCATTCTTTTCAATTTGGAAAATTCTTAGCTATTTTTCGTAGCGACCAAACTAGTCGAGGAATTTGGATTTCTTTTTCTTTTCCATACTCAAGATTTTCTTTTACATAGCAATATCCTTGAACCAAACATGGTGTTAGTAAAATGAGGAGAAGTTAGATAATACTTTTATTTTGTCTACTCATCTGCAGATATATGTTTTCTTTCCTGAGGAAGCAAAGGTTGGTGTTAAGACAATGAAGACATACACCAATCGCATGAAAGATGAGAATGTTCATCGGGCAATCTTAGTGGTTCAGCAGAATTTAACCCCGTTTGCTCGGACTTGCATAAGTGAAATATCCACTAAATTTCACTTGGAAGTTTTCCAGGTTATTGTTGAAGCCCTCATTTTATTTTTCTTAATTTTTCATCAAATATTATGATATCTTTCTCTCGTTGTCTTTCGATGTTTGAAATATTTAAATGAGTTGGTCTAATAATACAGGAGGCAGAGTTGTTAATCAACATAAAGGAACATGTTCTTGTTCCTGAGCATCAGCTGCTTACTGCTGAAGAAAAGAAAACTTTGCTTGAAAGATACACTGTGAAAGAAACGCAGGTTAGCTCATGATTATTGCAGCAGAAGATAAATTTGTATAGTCAAAATTTATGACGGTGTTTTTGTTCTTGGGGGTATTTTGGGAACAAATTTCATAGTGGGTTGGTAGAATACTAGAATGTGTTGAAAATCTGAGTATGATTTTATGTTTTGTTGGGGGGGGGGGGGGGGGGGGGGGGGGGGGGAGGAAAGACAAGTAATACTGCATATGCCTTTTCATTTAAGATCCTATATGGTAACAAGTAATTACATAATAATATCTATATTGTTATGTTATTGGTGTGCATCGTTCATAATAAAGCTTATTTTGAAGTTGATGTTTGTTTTTATTTATTTTCCTTTGTTTTTTGGGTTGCAGTTACCTCGTATCCAGATAACAGACCCAATTGCAAGATATTATGGACTAAAACGTGGACAAGTTGTGAAAATCATCAGACCAAGTGAAACTGCTGGACGTTATGTCACATACCGTTATGTGGTTTGAAGCTTTTAAGGTTCTCTAGTTTCTGTTATATGAAATAGTTAGAAGAAACGGGATCCTTGTACGCACTCATCATTTCATCTGCTTAAAAAACCTTGAGAAACTGGTCCATACAATCTTTTTGATTGATTGCCATGTTTTGCTGCTCGTGATGATTTCAAATGCGGAGTTTGTGTAAATCAACTTACTAATCTTGTTAGGTTATATTTACCTTCTGTTGTATCCACTCTTCTCATTTACCTTTCTTAGTCATCAACATCTTTTATGTCTACAAATTGTCGCTGCCTTCAGGTTTTGAGTGAAGAACGATGATTACGCGAATTTAAACAATTCTTTTTTCTTGATTTTATTTTTTTGCTCGAGACCCTTGTGTTACGAGCAGCTTGTATGCTTGAAGTTGATGAATTTGTTATTGTTATAAAAGATCATTGTTTGCCTTCAAGTCAAATAAACCCATTCAGATACTGAATTCTACTGTAATGTCTTCCTTAGTTGTTCAAACTATGATGGACTTCACTGTACTGAGTAGTGTAGGAATTGTATAAGAACATTGTTGATCTTGATCAGGTTGATATATATACATGGGAAAAGGGTTTAAAGTGAGTTGGATTTCCACCATGGATACAACTTACAAGTGATAAGAACAGTGACCCTATAATGATTTATATTCTCTTCGTGTTTTAGGCACTAGTCAAGATTTGTTATTTATGATGATTATATATGTATTTTTCCATCCACCGATATTACAGAAATATATGGTTCGAAAATTAGGTATATCCAAATGCCATTAATTAACATGGCATAATCTGTTCCCATAAATAGAATATACAACCTTTCAGACTTGAAAGGGTGCATTATCTTCGAATCCCACGACAATTAGAGATTAACAATGTTATCTCACAACATGCTATGATGCAACTTGACCAGAACTGAATACAATTTTGTAAAGATTTGATCCATGAATTGTGTAATAGTAACTTGTTCATCAAATATGGCGGACAGCAGAAGCACACTAATAAGAGAAATTTTGTGGCGCATGTGCTTGTGAACTGGACCACTATGTGGGGCAAAAGGGCTTCTCACTTTGTTTGGTTTCTCATATCCTCACAGTGCATACAAGCACTTTTCAACTACTGTGACTCCTATAAATAGCCTATGGTTCCATGCATTGCAATCCATCGTTCTACAATTTCTTGAAAATGGCTTCGAATAGGCTTGTGAGTGTGCTTTTCTTGGTTGTATTGGGTTTAGGGATATGTTCTGCGGCTAGGACTCTCCTAGAGGCTAGTTATTATCCCCATGGTGGAGAGGGTTATGGAGGCGGTGGGGGTTCTGGTGGAGGGTCTGGTGGTGCTGTTGTTGAGCATGGTTATGCTAGTGGTGGAGGAGGTGGTGTAGGAGGAGGTGGCGGTTATGGTGGTGGAGAGCATGGTGGAGGTGGTGGTGGAGGAGGTGGGGGGAAAGGTGGTGGAGGTGGCGGCGGTTATGCTGCTGGTGGGGACCATGGTGCCGGATATGGAAGTGGAGGTGGTGAAGGAGGTGGCGGTGGGTATGGTGGTGGTGGTGTGCATGGCGGTGGTGGTGGCGGAGGAGGAGGAGGCGGCGGTGGAGGAGGAGGAGGAGGTGGTGGTGGAAGTGCCGAGGGAGGACATGCTGGTGGGTATGGTGGAGGAGAAGGAGGAGGCACTGGAGGTGGCTATTCTGGTGATGGAGGATATGGTGGTGGAGGAGGCCATGGTGGTGGTGGTGGGGCTGGCTCTGCTGGAGGTGCAGGAACGGGTGGATACGGTAATGGTGGAGGTGCCGGTGGTGGTGCGGGAGGAGCCCATGGTGGAGGTTATGGTGGTGGTGAAGGGGGTGGAGCTGGTGGTGGTGGAGCCTATGCCGGAGGCGCTGGGGCCTCTGGAGGTGGACATGGTGGCGGAGGAGGTGCAGGTGGTGGTGCAGGAGGTGCAGGTGGTGGTGAAGGAGGCGGTGCTGGTGGTGGGGGTGCTTATGCTGGTGGGGCAGGCGCTTATGCAGGCGGTAGTGGACATGGTGGCGGTGGCGGTGGAGGTGCGGGAGGCTCAGGTGGCGGTGGTGGCGAAGGAGGTGGTGGCGCTTATGCCGGTGGAGCTGGCGGTATTGCCGAAGGTGGTGGGCACGGTGGTGGTGAAGGTGCTGGGGGTGGTGCTGGCGGGGCAGGTGGTGGTGGCGGCCATGGAGGCGGGGCTGGTGGTGGTGGTGCCTCTGCCGGTGGTGGACATGCATACGGTGGAGGCTCCGGTGGTGGAGAAGGTGGAGGTCATGGGGGTTATATCCCCTAGAACTATTGCATCCCGTTGCTGCATTATCCAAATATGGGTAATTAAGAGAAAGAAATGAGCTATCCTTATTGATACCAATTCTACTACTACTACTACAATCAAGAATAATAATATAACAATGTAATGTTCAACTTGAGGCACTTGAAGAAGTGCACGTAATTTAAGTGTGTTGTTGTTATGTAATTATTAATGATATCAATATCTTGTTAAGTTGTTATAGATCGCTTGAATGAGTCGCTATTGGTTAGATTAAATTTATATTGCATTAATATGAAGTTGTGAATATGTCAATCATGAGGGGGAAAAATTAACACTTTTATCATAATGAGTTATATGCTCAAGTTTTTAATTTTACTTTCACATTTAAATTTTTTAAAATTTAACTTAGCTGTCAGGCAATAGAAAGATTTGGCTTCAAAATCATGGAGCTTCCTCCTCCCAGATTCACCTAATCGAAAAAGTTTTGGAATATCATACACCTCATGGGATATCATATTAAATATTTCTTATATAAAAATTTTATAAAAAAAAATATTTTATTATATTTATATCACTGTTCGAGTTCATAGCTATGCAAGCAATGCCATTTTTATTTTCTTAAAATGCTTTTTCTTGGTGTATGTTTTGTTTTTCCTTGATGGATGATGATTCTTGTTCGAACCAAATGCCTAATGCATTGGAATGTTGACTTAATTTTTTCGGCCATTTTCTTTATCAATAAAATATTCTTTATTTTCCCATGAATTAAGTAAATTTTAAATATTATATATTATATACAATTTAATTACATCATGTTTTAACTTGCACATGTCGTTATTCAATTACAATTTCCTTTTTATTTTGAAACCACTAAAAAAAAAAAACAATTCAAGAATTTGGATTACAAAAATCAAACACAGAAAAAGTAAAATATGCCAAAGCCAAACAATGCCCAGAGGAATACTGCCTAAAGTCAAATCCCCAACTGCAATTTCCCACTTCTCCAGGCAAAACGCGTAAATTCCAAAACCTCCCGGGGCCAAAACGCAAAATACAAAACCCCGAGAAATGCATATTCCATCTCCCCGAGGGCGACGTACACCGAATCCAGGTCATAGACCCAACCAATAGAAACCCGCCACATCACCGATTAATCCAGAGCATTGGAGAAATCGAAGTCGCATTGGTGTGGTCCATTGCACCGGAAACACGCTCCACCGCCCAAAGTCGCGTGCTTTATATTTGTGAAGAAGCCAGTTTACACGTTACACTCTCTCTCTCTTAAAAGAAATATATTCTCTCTCTTTAGAACACGAACCGCCCTTGTATCTCTCTCTCTCTAGAAAAAACGAAAAATATTTCCAAAACGGAGCCAAACAAGGAAACTGACTCAAAATAATTAAAAAAAAGCCCCAAAATTTTTACCCCCAAAACGAAAAGGAACCCTAACCCTAGCCGCACCCCTCTTCGCGAAACCGACGAAGTTCAATCTCTATCTCTTTTGCTCTCCTTCCGTTCCGCCTTCTCTCTGCTTGAATCTGTAGAAAGGAATTGAATCGAATATAGGTTTTTATTGGATTTGTAGTGTTTTTAGGGTTTGGTGTTGAGGTGTAATGGCTGGTGTTGGTGGAATTATGTGGTGGTTGCGATGACCGGCGGGGGTAGATGCCAGAGGCGGAGGAAGTCCATGGCCGGTGGTGGTAGGGGCGCCGCCGAAGCGAGGAGAATTGATAATAACGGCAACAGCCCTAATTTGAAGAGAGAAATTACGGGAAAGCCCCTGGGTTGTGGGAATATTCCGAAACTACCCTTGGCCTCTACGGTTGGTTTTGATTTATATACTCAAGCTCGTAAGGCGCTCTCGTTTCGTTCTCCCTTTGATTCTGAGGACCCGCAGGCGCCTGCTGCGTTTGTTTCCAGTGCTAATAGTCTGCCGAGTGGGGTGTCGCATTTGTTGAATAGGCATTCGGATAGTCGGAAACGGCACAAGAAGTTGCATTCGGGCTCGGAGAATAAGTCCTCGACTCCGGGGAAGTTGAGGGGGAGTAGCATTTGGGTTGAGACTGAAGAGTATTTCCGGGAACTGACTGTTGAGGACATTGAGACGCTTGACAGGACTTCAAGGGTTGGGTTATCCACTACAGAGAAGTGTTTCTTGATTCCATATTTGGACAATGATGACCATTCCCGTGATCGTTATGATGCATACTATAGGATGCTTGCTAGTGGGCGTGAGAGGGATGGCTTGAACCCAGAAAATGCTGAGATCAATAATAATGGGACACCCAAGGATGAGGGAACAGTTATACAAGAGAATGGACTGCACTCTATGGATGCTGACGGCAGTGATGTAGAAATGAAAGAGCTGGAAATCAAAGAAGAAAGTAATGGAGAAAAAAGACTGAATAGTGAGAAAGATTCCACCTCATTTACTGGTGTAGAATGGCTTTTAGGATCTAGGAGTAAGATTTATTTGGCATCAGAACGGCCTTCCAAGAAACGGAAGCTCTTGGGGAGGGATGCAGGATTGGAGAAGCTCCTTGTGGCACGTCCAGTTGAAGGCGCGGAATCTGTTTGCCATTATTGTAGTTATGGTGACACGGGAAATCCCTTGAATCCCTTGATTAAGTGTAGTTCTTGTGGCATGTTAGTCCATCAAAGGTGTTATGGAGTTCAAGAAGATGTAGATGCTTCTTGGTTGTGCTCATGGTGTAAACGGAAAAATGTTATGGAATTGAGTACTGAGACACCATGTTTGCTTTGTCCAAAGCAAGGTGGTGCGCTGAAACCTGTGGGGAAAAGTGAACTTGGTAGTGAGAATGAGGGGCCTAAGGTGGAGTTCGTTCATTTGTTTTGTTGCCAGTGGATGCCTGAGGTTTATCTGGGGAACACCAGGACAATGGAGCCAATTATGAATATGGATGAACTAAAGGACACAAAACGAAAGTTGATTTGTTCTCTGTGCAAGGTTAAGTATGGTGCCTGCGTCCGGTGCAGTAGTGGTATGTTTTACTGCTTTCTTATGTTACAATCCCGTACAGTTTTTTGTTGGGTGGCAGGGCAGAAGAGTGTTGTGTTGTTAGCATCTATGGCCATTTGATACATTTTTATATTGGACCACGGCATTGGTTAGGTATTGGGTTTAACCGTTTCATGGTGCTGGATTTGGTCTATCACAGAAAGTTGGTTTTTGGGCATGTTGTAAAGTCATAACTGCATGATAAAGTAAAATCCGATGGTAAAAATTTTCCATATATCCTGTCGGTCAAATGTAATTTCTAATATTAAATGAGTAATCTTTTAAGGATTATGTTAACTGCTCGAGTTGGTAGCCACTCAGTAAGATTTTCTTTCCATTTTCCCTTTCCTGATTCTTTGTAGGTCGTGGTTAGGTGCTACAGCAAATGGTGAAATTCTGGAGTTTTTCTTTTCTCTTGTTTTAGCAATAGTGGAAGTCTTGTTTGTTAGCTTCTCTAGGTGAAAGGTTCAACAATCTCAGTTTTAGTCTTTTCCTGGCCTCAGTAGGAGATGAGTTGCACAAAATGATGTAGCAGCCTTATTGAGCTCTAAATCTTTTTCACCTTTTTTTTTAAAAAATATTTATAACTCAAGGTGGCTTCCAAATTTCTTCCTGCCTGCAAACTCTGCTAAATAAAGAAATTATGATAAAATGGAAGAACTGAAGACAAATATAGCCATTTTCCGGTTGAGTTTGGGACCTTTATGACAATTATAACAGACTACTCATCTGCTTTATTTATTAGTGGTACATCCATTTTTTGTGCACTTTGAAACCAGTTCTTTCCTGATCATGTTTGGTTAGGGAAAGTATCTTGGATTACTACATGGGAAGCTGCTTATAATTAACATTATCAGAATGCTAGTATTTTTTCTGCTAATTATTCTGTTCATAATAATCTCGCAGATGTGGAAATTTAAGGGAGCATCTGTATGATTAAGTCTAAATGTTGTATTTCCTACAAAAGAACCACCTATTGGAGCAAACTGAAGCCACATAATATTTACTCTTACAGGCAAAGTTAATTTGTTGGATATGCCTTATAAGACTTCCTTCCAAAATTTGTGCTTGATGATGAACTTATACACTTGGACTTTCATCACTATAGTTTGCAACTAAAAATCATCCGCAGTCGGGCAATGTTGCCTTTAATAAAACTAAAATTATGTGGAGAGTTTAGGTCTGATTTGAATTATTGGCTTGTTGGCCAGTGAAATACTATTTGAAGTTATTGTGCAGCCTGCCTATCTCATACATAGATAATATATATGTGTGTCATCTATTTAAATATTTGTTGTCAATTGTCATATGCCTACCTTTTTCATGAAGCATGATAACCCACTATACCTGAATTTAAAGAGTGAACTTGTATAGTTTGTGATAGAAGTCTACTTCAAATTAAAAGAATTTACTGGTTTTTATCTGTCCTAGAGATACTTCTCTTAGTTTGCCTCGGGCGTGTGCGAGTGGTGACTTCATTTCATCTTATATGTTTCTCAAAAATCATTTTAGTTCAAGTTCATCCTGGGGTCAATTAATGCTACTTGCACACCATTTCACCCCGTATTACGAGTGAAATTTTAATTGAAAATGTGATAGCTTAAGCTTCGTTTTAGTGCTGATTATGCCTTTTTCTTGCTATTTTTTCTTGTATTTTTCTTTGTCCTGGAGATGATTTGTGCTTATTTATTATTCATTTGGTGTCCTGGAGATGATTTGTGCTCATTTATTATTCATTTGGTGCTTGTTAGGATCTTGTAGAACTTCATTCCATCCTATTTGTGCGAGGGAGTCAGGACAGAGAATGGAGATTTGGGGAAAACTTGGATCCGATGAGGTGTGTTCTCTTGTAGCATGTTTAAATAGTGATAAAACTGACAAACTATTGGTATCTCCTTTAATGGAGATAGTGATCCAATAATTGTGATCGCTTAGTTGAATTCGGGAAATATTTCTCTTTGTTGCTACTGTTTATTTCTTTTGTATGCATTTCAGGTTCCAACCTCTCTCTATATCTTCCTTTTATTGATGTGCTAATATGTGCAACATGTTTTAGGTTGAACTGCGTGCTTTCTGCTCTAAACATTCAGAAGTCCAGTGTGGTAGTGGCAGTTTAGATACTGGAGATATTTCCTTGACAGGTGATTCTGTTTCCCATGTTAGTAAGCACCATAATATTAACTGAAAATACATTTCAAAAAATGGAAATTTGACAAAGAAATGTTGATAAGTTGCTTATTCACGTTGAAACAGCTGATCAGGATCTTAGCAAGCTGAATGATATTGTGCTAGATGGGGAAGACTTGCTCGACAATACATGCAATCTGGAGTTTCACCCAGAAAATGGAGATACAGTGCATACTGCACCCAAGAATTCTGCGATTAAGAATGACAAAGAGGATGTTAAAACCTGTAGTTCTCTCAATTTCACTATGATACTGAAGAAGGTATCGTAAGATAATCAAGTTGATTGAAGACTTGCTGTGTTTGTTCTGTTAATTACATTTTTCTTTCTTTATTGCAGTTGATTGACATAGGGAAAGTCGATTCTAAAGATGTGGCGTCAGAGATTGGTGTTTCACCAGATTCACTGGACGCAATACTCACTGTAATAGTCCTGCTTTAGAGTGACTTACATTGCACCTGAATACTTGTGTTTCTGTTATTATTGATTGAATTATATGGCTGAAAATATATACTTCCTGGACTAAACTACTTTCTCCTGACTGTATACGTAGTCTGAACTTATATCTCCTCTGCAGGATAACCACATGGTTCCCGAGTTACAGGGTAAAATTCTGACATGGTTGAATAACCATGCTCATATTGGCAACTTACAGAAGTCTTTGAAACTGAAGATTAGATGTCTTGAAGCATCTAGAGCGGAGGCTGATGCAGCTGAAGGTGTTGATGCTGTTTCAGTAGAGGAATCTTGTATGTCTGATGCTGTCCCAGTTAAATCTGTACCACCTCGCAGAAGAACCAAAAGCAGCATGAGGACTGTGAAAGATGACAAGTTATGCTCCTCTAAGGGCATGACCAATGATGAAACAATTGAGGGTGATGTTGGTTTATCTCGTCTTGTAGGGGAAGATTCTAATGGTTCCATAGGAGAGACTTCATCTGATGAAAAGAAGAAGGTATTGTTTTGTTATGCGATGCTGTTGTCTGATGGATTCTTTAACTGATAGTGAAATATAATTATAGATGCATCATCATTGTGAGGAAAAATACCTTGGTATATTTGTTGTAGGTTAGATGGATTCAGCACTTTTTTTCACTGCTGCAATGTATTCATGTCACATGTGAATGATTCGGCGACCTGGATGTGTTCTGTTATAAATAATCTTGATATCCAATGAAGCAATTATTTCCACCTGTTTTCTGTCTTTCTGACTATTTGATGTGAATGGGTCTGTTAAGGTTACTCTAAAAAAGGAATTTTAAGATTTGAAATTTAAAAGATAACATTTATTGAAGCTTTTAGGTCTGGAAACTGGGGAGGAAGAGAATATTGCTATTAGAAAAACGTTTGTTGTTTATTGCAAGAGTTGTGTTTCTGCTGTTGCTAGTGGTGCTCGAGAAAACTTCTTTTTAGTTTAAAAGTATGTTTTACTTCAATTAGTACCAGATGTAATATTTTCTGGATAGTACAAGGAACTGTAAGGTTATACATCAACTGCTTTTAGTCTTTCCTTTTGTCTTTTCATGTGCATTATGTTTCAATAGAGAAAAATTAGTACAAGGATCTTCAAGATTTGTATATTGTGTAACTTTGGCACTTAGATAGAACTTAAAAGGATATGGTATCAAGTAGTTATCTCTGAATGCGTATGACTGTGGTTTTGTGTCTGTCTCTGTGTATATCCCGGAAAATGCTACCACTTGATGTGTCTCCTGCCATTATAGATTCCACTAATCATTATTTTGGTTGTTATCACTATGCATTACTTAAAAAAAACTGTAATGTGTTCTATTTCCTTTCTATTTCTGCAGATTTTTATTGATCCTGAGCATCACCGGCATAATTCAGGAAAGGATTTTATTAGAATTGAAGGTGCGATGGCTGATCAAGTGGTTAACGGATTGTTTATTAAAACTTATTGAACACGTCTAATATTAAGCATTACTTTTTGAAGTGTTACTGTTTTGTCTCACTGATGTACTTTCAAAGCATGCTTTTATGCTCATTTGGTGGTCAGTTGTCTGACAATTTAGTAGCCGACTGTGGAAATAGTTGGGCAATCTCTGTAGTGTCATTAGCAACATGAAGTGCCAAAAGACAATTAATCATGAAACTGGTGATTGTCATTTTATCTGTTTTAGCTGGTTTATAAGCTGATAACTGTGTCTTGTTAAGCTTAATCTTGATGACTAAGTTTCTGCTGTAAAATGTCATTTATAGTGTCTCTCTAATTATATTTTGAACTGATCATCCTTTGGTTTTGTTAGTATAAAGTGCTTCTTAAGGAATATTCTGGTGGTTTCGGTCTTGATTTGAATATAAACAGAGTTTAACCTACCTAACATTTTAAACATTCTGCTGCTCAAGTCCTTGTTGGGGCGTGTTTTTCATTGTGGTCATTTTTCCGAGGCACATAGATTGCCTCTAATTAAATTGCACTTTCCTGAAAATCAGAAAAAACTAGCAGTTTGATGTATGTTATTTACAATTTCTTGTGTACACATTCCACTGCTGTTGGCAAACTGTGACATTTTGATGAAATCTGGGATCAGAAATTTCTTAACTTTGTGTTCTTGTCCCGACTTTCTTTGTTATGGCAATTGCAGATGAGTCGCAAGCTCTGGCTCAGTGTCTTCCTGAAGGAGGTGTAGTCGGAGAAACAAAACAATCTCAACAGGTTACCACATGCGCAGTTGTGTCAGCGTAAGTTTTTGTCACAGTAGGGTGTTTAGTATTGCATTTCTTCTCTTTTATCTTTTGTGTTGAATTTGAACAAATGTAATTTCCTCAGATTCTTACTCTTTTCCTTATTTTATTGTATAGAAATGGGGATGCCAGCCAATCTTCATACGTGCATCCATTTACATACAGTAAATTGATGCAAGGCAAGAATGACTTGCTTGAGAAAACTGCAACAGACCAGTCTGCGGGTACGTTAATTACATGAGTGTCCTGTCTTTTGTTTGTTATGTTCAGGTAGTTAATAAGTTTATTGGCAGTTTTGAGGGATCGTGAAGCTTCACAGTTAGAAGCATCTTCTAGTTCAGGACTCTGTTGTAATAACCAGAATATGCAAGATACTTATTCTGACCGGACTTCTAGATGCAACGGAGTGAAGCTAGATCAATCTGTCGAGTCAAGAAATCTGGGTATCCTAGAACTGTCTCCTGCAGATGAAGTGGAAGGAGAACTTGTATATTATCAAAACAGACTAATTTGCAATGCTGTTTCCAGAAAGCACATGAGCGGTCTGTACTCGCTCTTTTTGCATATCTTTTATTTATAGAAAAGTGATTTTCCCCTTTAATTTCTTCTAGTACGCATGTGACATGCGTGATTGAATTTCAGCATCTTTATTAATTGCCCTTCTTTTACTATCTTGACAGATGGTTTGATTTCAAAGGTTGTTAGGAGTCTCCCACAGGAGATAGACACTGCAGGAACACGAAAATGGGATGCCGTATTAGTTAGTCAGTACAATCATGACCTTAGGGAAGCAAAGAAACAGGGAAGAAAAGAACGCCGGCATAAGGAAGCTCAAGCTGTGTTGGCTGCTGCAACTGCTGCAGCTGCAGCTTCCTCTAGGACGTCATCAATCCGGAAAGACAATGTGGAAGAATCTTCACAGCGGGAGGTTATATTTCTGCTGTACTTTTCTCATTTTGGTGGTTCTCTTTCGCTTTAAATTTTGCTCAAATATAATTATTTTTCAGGACCTTCTGAAGATGAATTTATCTGATGCAAGGCTGGGGCTTTACTCTCAGTTGAATCTCCGAGTGAAAGAGACTAATTCTAGGTCAACTATTGCAAGGTCCTCATTTGATACACACTCTGATTCTATCCAGTCAGCTTCAGATGTTTCGAAAGACCATCCTAGGACCTGTGACATATGTAGACGTTCTGAAACAGTTCTGAATCCAATTTTAGTCTGTTCGAGTTGCAAGGTCCTCTTCTCTCAAATATGTTTTTGGGACTGTTAAATTTATGATTATGAACGTTTTGCATTCTTATCTCATTATTGTTTCTATTCATCCTCTCTGTGTGACAGGTTGCAGTTCACTTGGATTGTTATCGTAGTGTTAAAAATACCACTGGGCCATGGCATTGTGAATTATGTGAAGAGTTATCATCTTTTCGTGTTTCTGGTGGTTCAGCAACAAGTTCTTGGGAGAAGCCTTATTTTGTTGCAGAATGTGGTTTGTGTGGTGGCACTGTAGGTGCATTTAGGAAGTCGGTAGACGGTCAATGGATACATGCCTTGTGTGCTGAAGTAAGTAGTTTGCTTTTCTCTTTTCATCTTGTTCTATTGACAGGGTTTGGAATTGTTATTCCTTTCATTCTCCTCAAGGCTCATGCATTTTCGTTTTGATCTCAATGTAGTGGGTGTTAGATTCTACATACAGAAGGGGGCAAGTAAATCCTATTGAGGGAATGGTAAGCCAATTTAGCATTGTTAATGTACCTTTGCGTATTGTGTTTTCCTTGCAATTTTGAATCCGGACTCAGCACAATTACTCTTTCAGGAGAATTTCAGCAAAGGAGTTGATTCTTGTACTGTATGCCGCCGCAAACAGGGTGTTTGTCTTAAGGTGTGGACTCATGGTATGCAAACTTTTTTAATTTGATTTTCATCAGCTTTAGTGACTTCGATGTTGTTTCTGTCTACAGTGTAGTTATGGTCATTGTCAGACCACATTTCATCCTATTTGTGCTAGAAGTGCTGGTTTCTACATGACTGTGAGAACTAATGGTGGCAAGTTGCAGCATAAGGCTTACTGTGAAAAGCATAGTGTAGAACAAAGAGCGAAGGTTTTATCCTATATCCCCTGTTGACTCTGTGTCCTGATAATTTGCATGGAACGTAGTATTGATTTGTTCTTCATGTATTCCTTCAGGCTGCCACTCAGAAGCATGGGATTGAAGAGTTAAAGAGTCTCAAGCAAGTCAGGGTAAGTTATCTTGTGTACATTAATTGGGTGGTTTGATTTGCTTACGGGCCTACGGCATTCCATTTCCACTTGCTTTCAATTTAGATATTCACCCTTCTTATTCAGCCAATGCAGGGGACATAAAGGTTAATAGGTTGTAACTGACCTGTCTCCATGTGTGTCATGATACTTAAGTATGACATATCTTGTTGATGATTCTTCTTTGCATAAAAACATTTGAGTTTAGGTAATCCTTTTCTAAGTTCTGTATTTGGAGATAACAGAACATATCACAACTGATGTGGTTTTGCAAGATATTAAGTACACTAATATTTCGAACCGGGAATTTTTATAATTCTTTTTTAAGCAGGCTTGTGAAGAGAGACGAGAATACACATTACGTCGGATAGTGTTTTGGTGTGAATTATCACATTCTACATATGCTTAACATTTATACAGAGTGCATGGTTTCAATTACAAAAACAGTCTTGTTTGCAAATATGTGGCTCATATCCATACTCTGAAATACCGGAATTTGAAGAACGTCCAATCAACCTAGAAATTGTCTGCATTTTTTTCTTGTATATTTTTCTTCCTTCTGTAAATTAATACCATACTTGCTATTTCTGGGTATGATTCTTTGATGCTACTTAAGAGATTATCCCCATAAAGTGCACTCAATTCGTAATCAGGAACGGCTTGTACATAACCCACAGTGATAATGTTTTAAAGTTCTCCTTGATTCTTTTTCATTTTTTTATTATACAGCAATCTGACATCGCCTTCTTTGCGTTGATTCACAGGTCGAATTGGAGAGGTTGCGCCTTTTATGTGATAGAGTTAGCAAGCGGGAGAAATTGAAAGTATGCTGAGTACATCTCTCATATTTCTGACATTATCAAATGCTCACTGAGACACCGACTCTATGCTCTTTTATTAATTTAGTTGAAATAGGTTTAGTTGTGCTTCTGGTCTATTTGTCTTCTGTCAAGACTAACCATAACTTTCTCCTCCTTTGCGCTTTGCAGCGTGAATTGGTTCTCTGCTCACATGATCTTCTTGCTTCAAGTCGAGACTCTGTTCTATCTGCTTTGGCCCGTCATCCTTTCTACCAACCTGAAGTTAGTTCTGAATCAGCCACAACTTCTGTTAGAGGTTACCCTGATGGCTGCAAATCAGGCAGCGATGTTGTGCAAAGATCAGATGACATAACAGTGGATAGTGCAGTTGCAGGTAAACGGCGCGTTAAAATTCCCATGTCTGTGGACAACGATCAAAAAACAGAGGATAGTTTGACGTCCCAAAACCTCAATACAATTAAACCTGTGGAGAGGTTTTCCTTTTCCGGGAAGCAAATCCCTCAAAGACACTCTGCTGTTACACCGAGAAATCCTCCGGAAGATGTGAAAAATCAATCAAAATATAGGAAAGTAAGTGTTGCAATAAGGTGATTTATGTTCCAAAATTTACAGTGAATATTTTAATATTTAACTAGTTTGGGTGATAATATGTTGCCCTGCAACTACATACATACCTCTCTTATAATTACTTACACGTTGTAGTCACCGTCTTCTTTTGATTATTGAATCGGAAAATTAGTTAAGACTTTGGATTTACTAACCTGTAGTTTTGGTTTAGGTTTCTCTGGTCAAAAGGGGTTTTCTTAATTTTGAAACTAACACTATGTTTGGTTCGTAGATTTTGATGAGGAAAGGAAAATGAGAGAAATGAATTGGGAGGAGAAAAGATTATTGGCACACTAAAGAGTGCAAACCGCAAAGTAAGTTTTCTCTCATTTTCCTCACCAAGTGAGGAAATTGATTTCTCTCCAATTCCACTGCATTTTCCCTTAACAACCAAAATTAATTTCCTTGGATTTTCTTTCTTTTCCTCGCCAAATTCCTGGAACCAAACATAATGTAAGAGAGAAGTTTGTGCAATTACATATAGTTAAGGGGGATGGTTGTAATTATTGACCCTATGCTATCTTATTTGGTTTTGATGTTAATAAGTGTAGCCATGACCTCAAGAACTACTGTGCAGGCAATGGAAACTTTTGAGAAAGAGCTCATAATGACAACAGATCAAGCATCCATGAAGAACCAGAGGCTACCCAAAGGATTTGTATATGTTCCAATTCGATGCGTTTCGAAGGACAAGGAGAAGACTGTTAAAGATGCACATTCACGGGAATCAATGGAACGTAATGGGTAATTTTGTCACTTGAAATGTTTTGCTCCAGAAAATCCCAGTGCAGAGTATTCTTATCTGCATTTGGCATTTCCAAGTCGAGGATGATGACTGGATTTAGTGCCATAAAAGGACTGATCTAGCAGGGTTGAGACACAAATCAAGATTGGCACATTATTGTTGTATATGATTGTCAGAGTGTACACTGTACAGTGGGATGTGTTTTTTGGCCCCATTGCATGTATCTCTTGAGAGGCTTAATTAGTTATAGCAATGTTTTTAGTGTCATTGTTAGATGTTTTTGGCCTTTGGGTTTTTGGTTAAATTTTATTCACTTGTTTCCTCGATAGAAAAGGGCAGTGGAGCTCTGCTTCTTGTAATTGTATAAAGCCATCTGAAGATGATGTATTGGCCTGCTTATGGGGCTTTGTAAAGTTGGGTGTATATATTAGACTCATGTTAAACAGCTAAAAGCAATTAATTAAGCCAAAAGAAAGCTTGATTAACTTGTTTCTTGATTTCTATGGCTTGGATCCTCAAAATATAGCTACTTCTGTTGTGTGATCTTTTGCAAAGTATAGTTATGAATCCTGATAGGTGAGGTAGTTGGTTGGGTGCCATTTTTTTTTTTTTTTACTCTATTTTCATGGGTTGAATTCAATGTTTTAAAAACCGGACCGGACGGTCGGACCGCCCGGAAGGACGAACCGGTCATCACCCCAAAATCGTTCGCACTCAAAAATCATTCTATTTTGTGAAGAACGTTTCGAACCGCGGTTGGACCGTTCGAACCGTAAAACCGTTCCCGGGTCAAGTGAACCGTTCGATTTTTTAAAAAACAATAAATTGATAAAATTAAACCCCAATTTTTCTAATTTTCTGTATTTTTCTCCACTATTTCTATATGTTTTATGCAACCACTTCTACAAAACTAATGTATTATGTATTTTTATTTAATTTTGGATGATTATTTTATTGTCTAGGACTTTAATCTTTGAATTATGAATTTGTGTTTTATTTTAGTTCATAATCTTTGGTTTTTAATTCATTGTTTATAATATTCTTATATTTGCATATTATATTTGTATATAAATTGAGAAAATATAAAAGTAAATTTTAAAATATGTTTTATTATTTATTATTTATAAATATTTAATATTTAATATTATTTATGACATAATTATGACGTCACCGGTTCGACCACGGTTGATCCAATGGTTGAACCAGTGACCCTTAACCCAGTTGATTTTTCGGTTCGTTTAACGGTCCGGTTTTTAAAACATTGGTTGAATTGGGACGGATTACTTAGGCTGTAAAACTCTCCTTATCAATAGCAGAGTTGTATTATCGAGGATTCAAAATCAAGATCTTTGGTTAAATTAGCTTAGTGTCGAATTGTTAAGTTATACCACTGGTGGTGGTATTGGTTTTGATGCGAGATAATGTTTATGGTGATAGTGTAGATGGTATTCGAGTGCTTATTTTGAGATTTACATCAATTTTATAATAAATATGAGATACTCTTATTTTGATATGAAATAATGATGTTAGGATAACAGTATAAATTGTACTCGAGTATTTATTTGAAAATTTATTTATGCCAATTTCACATTAACAGTAGGATATTCTCTTACTTTAATGTGAAATAATAATGTTAGGATAATAGTGTAAATTGTACTCAATTATTTGTTCTAAAACTTATGTGAATTACACAATAAATATAAGATATTTCTTCGATATACTCTTTTGTTAAATTGATCAAATTAGATTTAGGTTAGAATAGTTTTAATCTAAAATGATATGAACAAATTTTCAACACCACCCAATTTAACATCAAAAACAATGTTCAAGGTGGACGAAAGGAGGGGGTGGGGCTTAAGTGAACACTTCCAAGTTTTTGGGGCAATTGTGTAATAAAGTATAGTATAGGGTGTATATTGTAATTTTCGGAACTTATAACGATGGTGGCAATCATTGTTGTAAGCTCCCAACTACACCAGGAAACTTCCTCCAAGCGCCACCAGATTGCGGGTAGTGAGAGGAAAAAGGCAGAAGCTTTGATTCCGATATTTAATCCGTCAGATCAAAACCCCTAAATCTTCACTCGAAGCTGAAATTTCTTTATTTTTCGATCATATTATCGTAATCACCAAAGGCGACGGAGAATGGATTTGAGAGAGCTAGTGGCGGTCTTCGGACCCGGCGTCTCCGGCGCAGTATTTGGGGCCGGATGGTGGTTTTGGGTGGATGCCGTCGTTTGCAGCTCCGTCAAAATTCCCTTTGTTCATTATCTCCCAGGTATTTGCATGCCAATTGTACAGAATTAGGTCCCATTATGATCTGTGTAGCTTTCTGTTTTAACCTTTTCTTATTGTTTTTGTAGGGATTTTTGCATCTTTTTCGGCGTTGATGTTTAATTGTGTGAGGAAAGAGGATATTGATTACTCGCCGTATGAAGAGGGTGAGTGGAGGTTAGTATCACGGTTTCTTTGTGGGGCGCGTAACGTGATCATCTTCGTTTTTGTTAATTTGTGGTTAGGGTTTCTGAGATTTTTACTTAGAAGCACTATTTCCAGGATTACCTTATTTGTATAATAATTGATACTAGTAATTCCCGTGTCGCGAGTGCAAATAAAAGAAATTATATACGAAAAACAAATAATTGGGGTGTTAACTTGATTAATGAGCTATGATGCACGGACACCGACACAACAATACGAATTTTTTTCTTGAATTTTCCACGTGGAAAGTGTCGGACACTAGTGTCAGACATGATACGACATGGTAAAATTATATTTTTAGAAGTGTCGGTCCATTGAAGTTAATGAGGAACTTGGAGATGAGAAACATATATTCTTGTCTGGCAGGGCAGTTTTTGATAGATTGAGTTCTTTGGCATATTTAACATTTTCTTCTGGGAGACTGTCTTTCTGGAAGGTCACTGTATTCACTTATCTGAGAAAGAAATAAATTGACATCAGTAAATATTGTACCAATTGGAGAGTTTGTAAACTCTAAAAAGAAGTACTTTTGTGCAATTTTTCGCCTTTTAAGGACTTTTGAGTGTGTGGAAAACCTACTTCCGCTTATTTGAAACTAAAACCTACTTTGAGGTGCTTCTCCACTTCTTATTCCCAACTACGCAGCTGTTCTTTTTTTTACTACTACAAAAGCAGAAACAGAGGTTTTTGCACACACCCTTATATGTCAGAAGGTTGAAAGATAGCGTCAAAGTAGATAAACTCCATTCTTGATTGCTGCATCTTCACTAATTAGAGTTTGCACAATAAGTTTATTCAGCTGTTTCGGTGTCTGAATTGGCAGGCTGAAACTTTGGCTTTTCATTGCATATGTTGTATCCTTTGTCTCGTTGGCTGCTTCAGTCGGCTTATTGGTACAAGATGCTTTGGTGGAAACGGGTCCTTCAGCTTGGACAGGAGTAGCAGGCGTTCTTCAATGTGTATTTGTACTAATCAGGTATGTTTAGATTGGATAGAGTAATATCAACCGTCATTTCTTTTTGAATTACTAGTATTCATCTTGAGGTACATCGTTCGTGCCATTATCTTGATTGCTTTGTTTGAAACGTTCTTTGCAGTGGCCTGATTTATTGGATTTCGCATTCAGAATAGGGTGGCACCATGCTGTAAGACTCCGCTTGCTAAATCTATGATTATTCATAATTTCGAAGACGTATCTCTCTGTAATTATTATTTTGCTGGCGCACGAGCAGTCGAGCACGTCCTTTATTCATGCAAAACAATTTAGAGATGCAAAGTTCAGCAGGTGTGTGTTGCCGTTTCGAGAACAAACTTGAGTTGATGCAAATCTTATCCAATTTTGTGAATATCTTCTAGTGACTGGAAAGTTGTTATATTTTTTCTATTATGATGTTTGTGATTTCCATGTCAATTTTTAACCTTACTGGCTTGGTTTTATCAGAGTTATTTGTTGAATGCAGCACAATTGGTTCGATCATTTAGCAATTATTTACTTGCGTCAATACTTCCAGGAATCAATGTGCCATGATTAATGGACAAAAAAAGAGACAAAATAATCAAATCAATCAGTAACACATCCAACTGATTCAGAAGAAAGAGGAACTTGTTAAAGTTTTAAATTTTACAATTAACGAAGTCATCATAATTTCATTTTAATTTTCGTCAGCCAAAATCCAGAAAAGAGCTTATTAGCTCCAGGGATAATTAAACAAAAACAGAATCAAAGTACTCAGAAACTCAAACTGGGATTAGTTGCATTTGATTCCTTGTTGCTGGCTGCTACAAACTCGAATTGACAACAATATACTCCCAAGTCAGCTTCCAAGGCATAAATTCTCACTACCAATACCACCCCATCTGTATGTCACAATATTTCATAATTTGGGGCTCGAGAGAGAAATTAATTAGCACAATGTAACACCAAAATTCATGACCAATGCACGAATCAAAGAGAAAGCAGGAAGAAAACGAAAAGGTAAAAAAAAAACTGTAACGAATTTCCATTTCTTTCTTTTACCCCCGTAAAATTGATCAAAAACTTCTTTACCACTTTAGAGTGGAGAAAGGACCAAAAAAATGTCGAAATGATTCCCTACTATTATGACTAGTATCGATGCAAACAAGCCAAATCCAACTCCTATACTATCCTTCAATCCGAGGCACAAAAAATTTATTACCTCCATCTATGACCCTATTGTGCATAAACCTTAGCTCTCCTCTGAAGCAAAAGAGATGTAACGAAAAAGTCTGGCAACAAATGAATTTCCCAGATTACTTTCACCATTGTCATTACGAATCAAGCTTCAGGCTCAGATTCGGATGAGCTTGAATCAGAGAAGTCAATGCCTGAAATAGCATTGTCAGATGTAGAGGGCGTTGAGCATTGGGGCTGAGAACTTTGGCTCACTCCTGAAGATGGCCTCCTATTCATGTACTGTCGAAAAAAAAAAAAGTTCACAAAAGGTTAATAACCTGTACGCATAATAACAAAAACAATGATAAACTAATATAAACAGATATGTTGTGCACAAATTATATGAAAAATGATATGCCAAGGGGCGAGCAACCCCCACTTAAATTATATAACCTTACAAGTACACAAATTACCGTTTTATTTAATTATATTTGTAGCTAGGGAGAGATGAAAGCAAGTTAGCTCTATGGCCTACATCAGGTGAACGCAATACTGACATGATGAGATAAATAGATTATGATACATCTCCATATAATAAATACACTTAAAACAATTAATAAATTAGAACTACAAACTCTCACCTCCTGATAAAAAGCATTAATTTCTTCCTCCGTCAAGCCTTCTTCCCCACTGTTTTCCTCCCAACCAAGGGAACGAAGGAACGCAGCCTCCTCTTCATCTGGATAAATATACCCATTACCAAACAAGCCGTTATCTCCATCATCCGGAAAATTCTTACCCTTCTCAGAAATATCATCTCTCTCACCATTGCATATCATCTGGTTACCATTATCCAAACCGCAAGGTGTACCATCGCCTTCTTTATATTTTTCTTGAGACTTATCTGCACCGGGAGATGAGACGGCCAAACTGGAGTGTGAGCGAAGAGTTGTAGCAGATGCTGAGGTTTTTTTCCTCATTAGATTAAAAAATTCACTTCTGCTTTGGGCCAGAGATTGGGATGGTTTCTTATCAGCAGCAGATCTGGAAGTCAGTGACATAGCAGCAGCTTTGTTTTCAATAGCAGAAACCATAGAGTGGCTCTGAGTTGGAGTGGTCGGAGACATAACATGCTGGCCATTAGGTAATTTCCCATTGGCCTCCCCGTTGGGACTGGAAGTTTCCTTTCCTACAGTAGTTATAGTCTCACGTCCTGGTTTGAGAACCAGAAACTTCCCAACATGAGAGGAATTTGCAGAATCAGGTCTCATTTGTCCAGTTCGAGAGTGGTTAGCAGGATGTGATGAATGGGGCTGTGGATGCCCACCTCTTGAAGCCACAGCCATCTCATTAGTTCTAACAGCAACCTTTGGTTGCTTAGATTTATCTGCAGAACTAGAAACCTGAAAGAAAATGTTTTGAGACTATTAGACCATTTTATTCCATCAATGGAAGTATAAGAAAATTTATGCTCATCCAAACACATTGTAGCATAGGACCTAAAGAAAAAACACATTTTAGCATGCATGAAGAAACGAGTAAGTGCAATAATGACATATATCAAATGCATTTATTGCTGCTTCCAATAACATGGAACACAGAATTGTTGAATCGCTAGTTGGTATTGTTTCCTAGCTCAAATTCCCAAAAGCTTCCGCATAATGAATGTACGGAGGTACAAAGTTTTCAGTTCAGCCTCTCTCTTAATTCATTCACTTTTGCAATTTATTTTGTCTGATTTTGACTTTTGAGTGGGGAAAGGGTACACAAACATAAGGATTTGCCAAGTAATTCTCATGATAGAAAGGCATATATAGTAGTTTCACACCTATTTTTTGAGGAACAACAAGGAAAATGAAATGACAATAGGGATCTGTTATAGTTAATACGCACACTGGGCAAGTTCAAAACATGTACAAATACTCAGGTTCAAAAGAGGTGGTAGGCCTGGAAGTGTTTTAATAGTCAAATCAATCCTACAAATCATATATATAATAGTACTAATTGTCAGAAAAACAGAAAAGGCCCAGGAAACACATTCGTCTTGTCACCAAATTGATCATCCAGGCACAGCCATAACATGAAATGATGGGTAACAAGTCTGCAGTAACTACTACTTTACCAATGGTTTAGGCATAGAAGGTGTCATAGGGATTAATTGTCTGGACTGCTTAATAGCCAATTCCTCAAGCCTCTGGCTCTTATCAGGTTGCTGCAATAAACAATCCGGATTACAAATCAAACTGAGTTGTACATACAAAACATAGATGCATAAACACGTAAAAGAAAGTATAAATTATTTACCTGGGGAGTAGCACGAGCTCGTGCAGCAGGCTGTGACAATGCCTCAGCCATGTTAAGACCTGCTGCACTTGAAACCCCAGGGGTTGGATTGGGAGATGTAGCAATGCTGTGTTGAAGAGAAGAATTGCCAATACCATTATTGGTAAGATTAGGAGGCACCTCTATTAGAGCAGAAGTCCACTTCTCACCGCTCAGAAACCCAGAGCTACCAATCAAACCAGGAGATAAGACCCTTCTAATTCCAGTCACGGCTTGCTTCTCTTCAGCTCCAAGTGATGGAAAATCCTTTTCAAAAACTGCCTTCTGTTTTACACTAAGATTGCTACCCCCTGAAAGGACACCATTCCCACCAATACGTGAGTTCTCTACCCTTCGAGACGATGGTTCAACTGAATTTCTTGAAACCAATGAATGGGAACGCCTCAATGCATTTCTTTCTACTCGACTGGTTAATATGCTTGCCAAGGGGTCAGAAGAGTCATGATCCCAAATGTCCTCAGGAAGAGGCTTCTCTTTCTCTCTATCCCGATTTTTATCACGGTGATTCCTTGAGAAACTACTATAAGGATGCTTTGCAGAACCATTACTGGATGAACTCCGCCTAGAATTGGATGATGAACTTCTGTCTAGAAAACGTGAGCCATCTTTCTCACCATTGCTCCTAAAAGATCTGCTTCGTGCGGGGTGTGCAGAAGAAGAAACATCTAATGGCAAAAACAAAGAAATGTCAAAAAATCATATACTAGGTAAAATGAGGTGTGAACCGGCAACTGAAAATAATAGAAGTAATTTCTTGATTGAAGAGTAAAGGGAAGCATGCAAGTGATAATACCTGAGTGGTGGACTGCGGCGCCACCTCCAGTAAAACTTCCTGCAGATCTCAACCATTCTGGAACTAATGCGGGTTCAGTTCTTTCCATCAGCACCAGACATGATCTAATTATTCTAGAAAAGAAAAAACTCTATTGCCAAAAAGACCTTCTTGATTACCCCAAAGTGGTTCCTTTCTAAATTGATGTGCTCAAACAAAATGGTCAAGCCGGTATCTCAAATGAGGGACATAAACTCCTACAAACCCAAGCTTTTCTCGATCCCACACGCAAATATTCTTATAGAAACCCGAAATGCAGTGTTGGAAACCAGTTAACTGTGAGAAGTATCCTGCTCTAACTTACCCACAATCCTTTGACAAAGGAGATTGTAGAATAAACTTAAACAGCTCCCCCAATCTCACTCTATTCCACAACAAATTATACTCACAATCCCACTTAGAACACCCTCATTATTCAACAAAATAACGACCAACAGCCTCAATTAGAACCCCCGGAGCCCAGCACTGTTTCCTCGACTCAATAATCACACCGCCAAAAAACCAACAATCCACAACACAATTGGGGCATATAACAAAAACCCAGCAAACCCTCAACCTAAAATTCCCCAATCCTAGGTTTCCAGAACACAAAACTGCCCTAAGAATCCCACTTTCCCCACAACAGATGAACTAATTCACGCACAAAGAAATTCTAAATATAAAAAAAAACAGCAGCAGAGGATGATTAACCCTACCTCAGGGAAAACCCCCCAAAAAGAAGGGATCCACGAAAACCCTAACCGCCCCCAATAACGGCCACACTATAAGTATCAAAATCTCTACGGCGATAGTGTATATAGTACCGTCGATCCTTGTATTTCCCTTCAAATAAAAGGAAAATCGAATGTCCGAATAGGGATGGTCAATTTATTTGCAGTTTGCGGCTGGTGAGCAGGGAAAATGCAGGCGGCGAAGAAATTGAGAGAGATTTATGAATAAAGATTGTGATGTTGAATACACAGAGTAATCTTAGGGCACATACAAGAGAGAGAATTGGGGGATTTATTTCCCTCTATTTATATATTACACGTGTTTTTTCTTTTAAATATGAATTTCATAATACTTAACTACCGTAATTAAAATTACATTAATATATATTGTTGGGTTTTATCCATCTAACCCAAAGTTCAATTCAATACATATATAAGACTAAGGTTCAAAGCAAATTGGACAGGGTTCGAACCTTCTGGATATAAAAAACTACGTTGGGAGAGGTCCCCGCAATAAGCGTATTCAGCTACCTCGGGAAATTAGTCTTTCACTCAATTGGATGGGGAGAAACTCTGAGAGATCAAAAAAAGCAAACTGGACAGATGAGCTCGCAAACAAAGCGAACATTAGGCGAACAAAACAGATCAATTCATAGGCGACACGAGTTGACGTGGAGAGAAAGGAACTTGGGAAAATAAAGATATTTGAAAAAGTGTCATCACACGTAGTAACCAAAGTAAACCAATCAGATAGAAGATAGTAAATTATAATAATAAAATATTTTACTAAATTAGGCTAAATCTTAAATCTCGAGACTCTATAAAGACAACTCGAGATATGATGATTCAAACAATTGATCTAATATCTCTCGATTAGCCCATTGAAACCTTGGTTTATTATGATAAGATTTTGAGAAAAGGGGAATTAATCTCTTATAATAACATCTTAATCTCTTATAATAATATCTTATTTAGGGAAAAAGTGATTAATCTCTTATAGTAAGATCTAACTTATTAGGGTAAGATTTTGTATGAGTGATTTGGTTGATTTATTAAATTAAAATTAGTTTTAATCTTGTGGATTGTCAAATTTTACTAGAAATAAAGCACCAATATTAAGATTGATTGGTTTTGTTTAAAGTAGCAAAGAAGAATTATAAATATAATCTTTAATTTTCAACTTCTATGACAAGTTATTAGGGGAGCGAAAAATTCAAACATCCAAATGTAAATGATCATATAATTATTATTTTTTTATGTAAATGATCAAATAATGTGTGGGCCTATTAACAAGAAATTATAACAAATGTGATAAAAATGGATATTGAAATAGATTATTATTATTATTATTATTATTATGCACAATATATTGTCCATTACAAAAAAATTGAATAGTAATAGCTTGTGCTAAGAATATATATATATATATTGTCAAAATGACCTTTAGACAAACTTATATATTTATGTGGAATTCTGGAGGCGGGGAATTCCCGAAAACTCCCCAAATTATAAGCCCAATTCCTTTTAGCTCCCCATTTTAAAAAATGATGTATTAAAACTCAAGAATCGCGTATCTAAAACCTCAAATGATGTATTTGAAATACAAGGAAAAAATCATGTATCTAAATCCCAGAATCATGTATCCAAATCCCAGAATTGCGTATCTAAATCCTAGAATCGCGTATCTAAAACCCCAAATGATGTATTTGAAAATGGGGAGCTAAAAGGAAGTTTTCAAACCCATGGGGAGTTTTAAGGAATTGCCCCTTGTGGAGGATGGTTCTTATTAATTATATATATATTGTCAAAATGACCTTTAGACAAACTTATATATTTATGTGGAATTGTGAAGGATGGTTCTTATTAATTATTAATTTTGAATTCAGTTGAATATAAATGATGCATTTGACTGCATTATAATGATGTGCGGGGAAAAATAAAATTAATTATTTAAAACCAACATTGTTGTAATGACAACGTCACACCAACTCCGGCCTTTATATTTGACAAAATTGTAATTAAGATAACTTCAATATTTGACCAAATACCCATATGAAAATAATATATAAAACACGTGGACTATTATTTTGTTTATATTTGTCTAAACTCTAAAGTAATTTTGAGATTTAGATAATACAAGCTTATTATTAGTTTTAAATATCATGTTATCCCTTTTGTCAGTGTTGGTACAAATAACTAATGATTTTGTTCATTCTCCATGATAATGATTTGTGTTCGAATCTCAATTAGGAATGTGTATTGAATAAAAAAACATAAATTCCTCTAATTCCAAATGGCAAAAGAACCCTCAAAATCAAATTATTTTTATAATTAATCATGAATTTTACTATGAATTATCGTATCATCGGTAAAGTGGAGTTCTGATTACATAGGGAGACCTGACAACCTTTAGGTCGTAAATTCAAGTAATTGAGAATGTAAATATTCTTCGAGCTGATCATTTGCCAATTTATTTCGATTGCATAGTAAATTTTTTTATTTCTTTTATTTTTTGTGGTTTTACTTAATAATTGGTTATACTGTATTTGTCTACAACACAAAACCATTACATTTTAGTAACATCTTGTACGTGATGTACTCATGTAATAGATGATTTCTATCAAAAACAACTAAATTCTTATTATTGGATTTTGCTATTTCAATATGATTCTGACAAGATATATCAACATAATTGTATGAGATAATTCATGCTCAATCTAGGGTGCGAAATTGTTCGGGATTTCTAAAAATCTTCGACTTGCTTGGAAAAGAAAATTTCAAAAAATTATATTTGAGACTCATTCATAAGTTGTTGCCTTGCTCATTATGAAGACCGATCTTGATAATTACCCGTTAAAAATTATTGTGATAGAATACATTGCCCTTGTTAATTTTTCGTGGAACAATAAGATCATTCATAAACCGTGCAAGGATGCTCTCGCTTATAAAAAACATAATGTTCGAACATGGTTTTCGACAACCCGAATGACAGCGGGCATTTGTCACCTCCTAATTAATTCATGCTCTATCTGCAAAATAGTGAGATGCAAATAATACATATATACATTTCCAGCCTGGCGTGACCCATTAGCAGGCCAGGAATCATTATTATTATTTTGGTGAAATAATTGTAATTAAAAATAAAAAAAAAAAGAACAAAGGAAATATCAAAAATGTTGCATGATGTGGGGAGGATGACGTAGAGGGATTATATAAGTCGTCCTTTTTGGGCCGACAGATAATAAAAGGGCGAAGACTATAAATAAATATCTTAAATACCCGTATTTCTTTCTCCGTTGACCTCTCTGTACGGGGACCCCTATTTTTGTTTAATTCAAAAATTCCCATTAAATTTCTATGTTTCAACCAAAAAAATAAAATTCTATGTTCATAAAAATAGGGATAATTAGGAAATTCGCAAGAGAAATTTAATTTAATTGTGTTAAAATATGCGTTCCGCTTGACTTTTGAGGTAAATTAAACTAAACACATATTCTAACATGATTCGAAGGGTCTTAGTTTAGAAGTTAGTAACGTTGATCGGCTCGTGTGACATTATAATAAAAATGGGTGATATTCGCTCAATAGTGCGTACAATCAATGTGGCATTTAAAGCGATTATTGAGTCACTGTCAGACGTCTGAAAATCGTGATTGGAAGTTCATTTGGGAAAGAAGGGGGGTGTGGGACATTCCCAGAGCCGACTGTAGATGCGTTTGTTGAGTGTAACTTTGCTTGTTAGTTTTGGGCGCTATCAAATCTCCCGTGGAATATCATTTTGGCATGGAAGGGGAATGGCGAGGATTGGAGTCGTTTTGTATTGCATAATTTGTCGAGGGAGTAAGGAGACAAATTTGTTGTGTCCCTTTGGCGTAATCTGAATAATAAGGTCTTGATCCATATAATCTGGTGAATTTCGCTTTTCACTTCTTTTCAGCAGGAAGGATTGGTGAGCGAGTTGATGTTCCAAATGATGCGATCGCTCGTTGGTCTGCACCAGATTTGGGAGTATTAAAAGTTAATAGTGATGATGGTGCTATCTTTGAGAAAGAACAAGAGGTTGGGCTGGAGTTGGACATCATTATAAGAAATGATGATGGTGACTGTGTCTTTTGATAAAGTGTTTGTAGAAAGGGGGATTTTGAGAGCAGAGATTGCTGAAGCTGCTGCTATGAATTTAATCAATCTACTTCAGTCGACTGAAGTAGATTGGTCGTGGTCTGGGAATTTTATCAACGACAATTGAGAGATCCTTTTTCAAGTGCTGGACTTCTCTTGCTCTTTTGTTCGGCGGGAAGGCAACAAGTTAGCGTATTTGTCGGCGAGGATGGCCTTCAATTCTTGTTACGGGGACACCGAGCTCCCTGATTCAGTTTTGAATTGTATTAGGAAGATACTTATCGCTGGGTTCGAACTAGGGATGTAAATGCGCGAGTTTTGAATTGTATTAGGGAGATACTTATCGCTGGGTTCGAACTAGGGATGTAAATGCGCGGGTGTCGGCTCGCCTCGACAAAGGCTCGTGGCTCGCTAAAACAAAATTATATTATTTTTAATTAAAAATTAGTTTTTGTAATAATTAAATATATTTTTATATTAAAAAATATATATACAAATGTATTCCTTTTTTTTTTTAATTAATTTTGTATAAAAATCAATAAATATATATAATATTATATATTAATAAAGTATTTATATATATATAAATTAATATATTATTTTTTTAATTAAATATGTAGGTTCGCGAGCCACGAGCCAGACTCAAAATGCCTTGGGTTCGGACTTGCCATGAGCCAGCTCCAAATTAATCCCTTGATTGTTTAAGTTTGGGTGTGCCGTAATAAAAATTTATGTACTAATTAATGAAGGTTTTAAGGTGGGATAGGTCGACACATGCTTTAACAAACTATAAAAAATTCTTATAAATAATATTAAGGTTTAAAAATCTCTTTGGAAAATTATAAAGAAATACCATTTATCAAGTGATATCTTGAAATGTTTGTATAAATGTTTTTTTTGGTAATTACATTACCAGAATTTGTAATAATCACATAAGAATAAATATATATAATGGTTGGCACATGTATTAGTTGGAATAATTAGGGGTGGTTATGAAAGTTTTGTAGAAAAAAGGTTAGATTTTTTAATATTATTTTTCGTATTTATTTATCATATAATAATAATGTAATAAATTAAAGAAATTTCAAAAATTAAGAAGGATAGATGACAGAAGGCAACCGCGTTTTCGTCTCTCCTTCTCTCTCATTTCCCTGATTGATTCTCTCTCCTCTCTATCTAGATGATACCTTTTTTCTAGTCTACATTCTTTGTCGTCTTTCTCCAGCTCCACCGCAAAAACCATCAACGCCGCCACCGGAAATACAGCCGAGGCTTGAATCCCCGGCAAAATTCTGAGGAGCTGGAACGAGAAAATTGAGATTTGAGAAGAGTTGCTGCACTTGAGCTGCGGAGAAATCCACAAGTTGTTCTTCCGATTCATGGATTTTGCTTCATTCCGATACAATGCATCGCATACCCAAAATCTTCGCCAATAGTTCGAACCGCCGCAGAAGTGGCACGGATTCCGGTAGCTCCGGGAAGCGGAAGCCGAGGCTCGAGCGGCTCAACGCGGTGAAGAACATCAACTACGAGTATTCTCCTTCTTCTAGTTCGGATTCCCCGTCGTGTTCGAACTACTCTACGGAGGAATATTGTCTCTGGACGCGGTCGCACGATTACGACGGCAAGAGGAGCTTCCGGCTGGATGGAGCCGGCGAGGATATCGAAATTATATGCAAATCGTTGGGGTTTTCGGGGATTGATGATTTCGAGATTCCTGCTGAAGAGTACGAGGCGATGAAGGTGAGATCTTGTTCTGCTCCGGTTATGTTCAGTCAGGCTATCAAGTCTTTAGTCGATCATCGGCAAATGGAGGTTAATTATGATGAAGTTGTTCAATTGTCGGATGAAACTAGTCGACAAATTGTGGGAAATGATGAGTATGTTGGATTTTGTGGAAATTCTAGTGATATATTTAGTAAGAAATGCGAGGAAAGTAGTTCTAATGTTTTTGGTAGCAGATTAGGGGATTGTGGCCGGAGAACTGATGGAATATTGAGCGATAATGTTAGTAACAGAGTGAATGAAACACGTGGGAATGGTATTAAGGGTATGAGGCCCCCTCTTCTAGCACCACCGCCATTGATTTCGTTACCTGTGATTGATAAGGAATGCTCAACTTGGGATATGTTTAGATCATTTGCCCCAGATGGTGACATTTCGGCTTCTGACTTAGGGTTTTGTTTGGACAAAGATGAGGAAGGGGCTGAAGAAGGTGGTTGGGAGAGGATACAGAATGGGTCGTGTTCTTTTACCACAACTTCGAATGATGACGATTCTTCAAGTAGCACAACAGAGGCAATGTCAAGTATTTCACCTAATGGGAGATTTAGACGTGTTATTACAGATTGGCACAAGGGTGAACTATTAGGTCGTGGGTCGTTTGGATCTGTGTATGAAGGAATTGCTGAGTAAGTGCTACTCATTTGACTTAAATGAAAATTCTTGCTGTTGATTTCAAATAATTAATTGAGCATTAAGCCTTGAAATTTACATGATTATGCCTAACGGGATTTATATTATAAAACCATGATGAAACATGATGACATACTATAAGACGTAATATGCTGCTCTAAAGTAGTACAAGGTCCATTTATAATATCTTATCGTTGCTAATTGTGCATTTGTGCTCTCTCTCATTCTTAAAAGGTTAATGTTTCATCCAAAGGATGGATGACAGATTTAGAGTAGAGGTTTATGCACTTATTTTTTTTTTAACTTTATTGTTGCAGTGCTGGATTCTTTTTTGCTGTGAAGGAAGTATCTTTGCTTGATAAAGGGGATGATGGAAAGCAACGGATTATTCAACTTGAACAGGTGTGACTTCAATAGTAACGCTTGTTGCTCTTGTAACAATTTATATGTGTGTTCATTTTGTTGGTCCTCATGTCCTTTAAACTTTTAGTTATATCCGTTCTTTCGGTTGGTTCAGGAAATTGCCCTTCTGAGTCAGTTTGAGCATGAGAATATTGTCCAGTATTATGGTGCAAAGAAGGTATTGCTCACTATCTTTCTGGGTAGAATTTGTCATTTTTTGTTTTTTGAGCTGTAATTACTCTAATATGACATTAATCGACTCTCAATTTCCTTAATTTTAGCACCTCTATTGTGTGATTATTTCCTTCTATTTTATATGAATGATGCACAGCAAGATTTTCAAATTTTTTGTTACATTGACAAGTAAAATCCTTCAAGAACCCTGTGACTGTATATAAGGAGCTTTTTTTTTTTCTCCCCAAGTTGCCAATACTCTATTTGAACAATTGAAAAAATTTCTTACCTCACTGCATTTTATTTTTTAAATTTCTCATCACATGTTAGATTATCCATATAATGATCTATTGCAAAATCTCAAATTTCTTCTCTTGCTAACAGAAATGATTTTCTTTTTTCTCACTTCTTTTGTAGGATGAATCAAATCTCTATATTTTTCTTGAGCTTGTTACAAAGGGCTCACTTTTGAGTCTTTACCAGAAATACACCCTTCGAGATTCAGTAGTCTCTGCTTATACAAGACAGATTTTACATGGTTTGAAATATCTGCATGACAGAAAGGTGGTTCACAGGTGATTAAACCAGACATTTCTCTTTTTATTCTTTTCTATTCGTTTTGTATGATTGCACATCCCATTTGTAGCCGATTTTTGCTGTTGGATAGAATTTTCATATACGCATAAGCTCGGAACAGGCTTGTATTCTATGTGCAATTTCTGCTGCCACATGAATGCATTTTACCTTATCTTTGAAAAAGAACAACAAGAAGAAAAAGGGATTATAGCACAAACTGTCAATCTTAGTGAAAAATGAAGAAAAAAATTATTAAAAAATGCCAGATCACATGGTGAAAGAAATAACTGATGCTAGTCAAATGCACTTTGATGGGATCTGTATCTAGTTAGCCTATAATTTGCTTGAGTGATTTATTTTTCCATTTAACAAAAAGAATCAAATATTATGTTCCTCATAACAGACTCAGTAATGCTAAAGTTCGTTCGTTTTCTTTTACAGAGATATCAAATGTGCAAATATATTGGTGGACACCAATGGTTTGGTGAAACTTGCAGATTTTGGTCTTGCAAAGGTTTGTTTGAGCTTTTGTGGCAAGTAAAATGGTTGCTACAACACTTTATTTGCTATTATACCTAACATTTTACTATCAATTTTTATTATGCAGGCCACTAAGTTGAATGATGTGAAGTCCTGCAAAGGAACTGCATTCTGGATGGCTCCTGAGGTTTGTCCCATGAACATTTTATTTTGGGGATGATTACCATGGCATACCCTGAGGTTCCCACTAATTGCACAAACTTTCCCCAAGGATGACAAGTTAATTTACGACTATAATAGCATAGGTTACATAAAACCTAAAAGTATGCCGGGTACTCTGAGGAAGTGTTTGTAATTTCTCAAAATTAGGGAAAGTTTGTGTAAATTATTCCAAACCTCAGTTTTGTCAGTGTAATTAGCCCTTTTACTGTCGTCATAATCTTTTCAAATGAATTTGCAGTTCTTAATACAGCTGTTTATGTTCCCTTCTTCTGCCATGGCTATTGAACGATTGGGGATAAAACTTTTCTGTTGCTACATTACATTTTTTTCTCTTTGTGCTGCAGGTTGTTAGGAGCCAGGGGTATGGGCTTGCAGCAGATATATGGAGCCTAGGTTGCACAGTATTGGAGATGCTAACCAGACGGTTCCCATACTCCGATTTGGAATGCGTAAGTAAAGCAGCTGAATAATTTTAAACTTAATATTTTTAAGGTTCTTCTTTTATGAAATTGGTGGTTATCTTTCCATGCTGGTAACTTTTTATGTGATTTTTTTATGCTTTCTTATGGGTTTATTGTCCTCCCTTTCACACTTTCTGTGTTAATTTTGTGAGGTTGGATTGGTGGATCTGTTTACTAGAACGATGTTGACCTAAATGCCTATGAAATAATTGAATTATCTGCATGCTTTCTGCTATACTGGTGATTCATCATTGATTGAATTGTAGAAATTAAAACCATGATGCTTGAGTGTTTGTCATGTCGAACATTGATTAGAATCGGAATGGTCACACGAAAAAGTAATGTTCTTGGATTTTAGGGAGGAAAGGAAGTGAAGAAAAACACATTTGGTGTTTGATTACTAAAGAGAGTTTGTAAGAAAATAAAGCAAAGGAAAAAATTTGGAAAAAAATCCAATACCCTTTTTCCTCGCAAAAGGTTGGAAGGGAAAAAAAGGGAACACCTGCTTTACTCGCGTTTTTACAACTTCATGTCACAACGCACCATCTCATTTCCATTTTACTCCATCATTTGGTCCTCTGCAGTGAATGAACGTTTACAATGTTCCTCAAATGGAAAACTATTTTCCTTCTGTTTCTTTAACAGCCGAATAAATTCAGGATTTTGAATTTCTTTTCCTTTCCATTCCTTTCCTTTGCAAAAACCTAGAACCAAAACTAGTGTAAATGTGAAGAAAATGTCTCATTAGTTTAATACTGTTTTACTAGAAACCACAAAGGCCTTTGGATTGCTTATTGTAGGTTTTTATTTACTCATGAACACTTACCCCATGGTCGCCAAAACATTTAGAGTACAGCATATTATCCAGATAATGGCACTAGATCTGCAATTAACTTTTGCAACTTATTTCTTTGATAACCACCGTATTACATGCTTATTTCCTTACTGCCACATGGTTGGCCTTGATTAATTGACCAAATTACACTCACTTTCTGGAGCTTAACACAATCTGTTCTGTATGATTAAACAGATGGCAGCATTATATAGGATAGGAAAGGGCGAAAGACCCTCCATTCCTGATTCTCTTTCCAGTGATGCACAAGATTTCATACTAAAATGCCTGCAAGTTGACCCACGATTGCGACCCTCAGCGGGTCAGCTCTTGAATCATCCCTTTGTCAGGAGACCTTTGCCACCATCTCCTCGCTATTTATCTAGGCAGATTTAACCGATGTTTTTCAAGAGTTCAGGTAAACAAATATCTTTTCTTACTCTCTTCATTTGGGATAATTACACTAGCATACCTAAGGTTTTGCGTAATTACACTAATTTCCCTTAGTTTTGAGAAATTATGTGAACTTCACCTGTTGAAGAATTTACATTGCATCCGGATCGATAAATTTTTTATGATGTCATTTCATTATTTCCTTTTGTTTTATGAACACCCTATTTTGCGTTTGACACATACTAGTCAATTTGTGACTTTAAGTTCATGATTATGCTATCATGCATTAGGCTAAACCTTCGAGATATGTTTGGGACAGTTTTTGTGTAATTTCTAAAACCTCCCGGTATGCTAATTATCCCTTTCATTTTGTACCTTTTGGTTGATATTTTGTACTAACACATTCATCCTTCAATATTGCTTTGACTAGCATAACTTGCACCACTCTCCTGCCTGCCTAGTGCCCACGGTCGAAATATCAAAGAAACTGGAGAAAAATGGAGTAGCTACGATAGAATAACGAGAATGTTTCCTGAAGAGAGGTGTATTGCATTTGTACCCTCTACTTTGTGAGGGACGAGCGGAGGCTGTCGAAAATTGAATTCTTGAGTATGAAGATGATTATTTTCTTGATAGTTTTCAAATTTCAATTTATATTTCAGCAGGAGTGTATAGCTCAACACCCAGAATTTTTTCTGTATATATGTTTCCTTCATGCTATCAAGTGTAAAGACTGTGAGAATATGTATTTATTTCTTGGATGTATTTTTGTTCCAGTTTATGGACTTCCATTTTTTCCTTTATTTCTTCTCTTTCTTTCTTCACTCTAATGCACGGATACTTTTAAAAATATTATTTTGTCGTGTCGTCTCCTGTCATGTAATGTCCATGTTACCGTAATCATATTGGTACATCATAGGTTCTTCATCTTAAGTTCCTGAGGAGTTGTGATATACATTTAAATCATGTTGCATATTTAATTAATTTGTAAATTATAAATACTCAAATTTAAATGTGGTTTAATTTTGAATCATTTGGTATTTTGGTCCATTCAATTATTCCTTTTCTCTTAACTCCGACTATTTCAATGAATTCGCCATAGCTGCATACATCTTGATGATGCTGATGCCATTAATACGTTTTGTGAAACTCGAATAAACTACAAAGTCTATAATATTATATGGCACTAAATTCATGATATCCACATGTTTTGATAGTTTTAAAATCATAATTTTGTAGTGTCGTGTGTTGGAGGCTTGGCAATTGGTAAATTTTAGAACAATTTAATATCCCTTCGTATTTGTGTTTGTGTCCATGTTAATTGAGAAAATGGTAATAATTTATACAAGAGTGACACGAAAATGTCATCACAATGTGGTAAAATGATACCATCCTAAATAACCAAAAAACAAAACAATTTTACGTTATTTGCAAAATGATCCTCCAATTCCACAATATTCCCATTTCATACCCCCATCTTCCCCAAAAATCAAAATCTACTTAAGAAGGGTAACGTGCCCCGTGTTTGTGTGTTGCAATCTAAGAGAGAGAGAGAGAGAGAGAGAGAGAGAGAGAGAGAGACTCCAATCTTCTCTCACAACCCTTGATATCCAACAAATTTTACTTCTATAAATGTTGGCATCAATTACGAAAAGAACTACGTAGAAGCATCCTCTCAGTTTTATCATCTTTCACCGCGCGAATCCACATCGATTATTTGATTTCCAGGTAACCCGCCCTCTCCGATTTGTCGCGATTTTGCAGTTTTACTTTGAATGTGCTTTGTGTATGGTTTTGAATTGAATGATTTAAGATTTAAGCGGGAATGAAAAGCATGTTCCTTCTTTTGTAGATTTACCGAATTTCTTTGTTTCTTGAACGTTCGTAGTGTAATGGGTTTTTGATTCGAGGGTTTTATGTATGGCGCGATGTTGTAGTGGAATATTTGTGAGTTTAAATCTATTGAAACTGATTGGGGTCGCTGGTACAATCTTTTCTGATGCTTTTAGTGGATTATTTTTCTTCTTTTCAAATTTCTGCTTTCAGTATTGGTTGAGTAGAAAGATTGCATTGTTAAGTAATACTACTACGGTATTGTAGGTTTTGTATTTACATGTCGCGTACGGCGTACACCTCTAGAAAATGAGTAGAGTTTTGGAAAATATGGGGGTTAAGTAATTTAAGAAATGCTGACTGCCATATACCAAAGTGAGTTTATATGAAGAATTCCCTTTCACATGAAGAATTGATGGAGCAGCTTCGGTGCAAGCATGTTCAAATGATTTTTTTCTGAATTGGTTGAGGGCTTGTTGCAATACTTTTCAGAAGAAATGTATTGTTTGTCATTAGTTTCAATTGGATTTTCAATTGTGGAAATTGGTAGGAAATGGAATGTTACTTTGTTTGCGCACTCATCTTCTGTTAATTTTGGCCTCATTTGTTCCCATACGATTCATTCATTAATTTATCTTGGTCGTCTATTGTATTCTCTTTAGGGTTCAGCTATTCATGGCCAAATCCAAGAAGCCAGAGCAAAGCTCCACTCCCCGCCACCATGGAGTAAGCCTACGTAAGTTATCAACTCGTTGCACAAAGATTTGCAGAGATGGTCTCCACGAGAAGAGAAGAGTGAAAGCATCAGAAAAGAAAGAATGGGATGAAGCGCTATGCTCAGTCTGCATGGAACATCCTCACAATGCCGTCCTCTTACTTTGTTCTTCCTACGACAAGGGCTGTCGCCCTTATATGTGTGCAACAAGCAGTCGCTATTCCAACTGTCTTGACCAATACAGAAAAGCCTACACTAAGGAAACTGATGATGATCTGCAGTTTTCAGAACAAAAAAATTGGGCTACTGGCAAAACTGAAATACCGGAGCTTATGTGTCCCCTCTGTCGTGGTCAGGTCAAAGGGTGGACTGTGGTGGACCCCGCACGTAAATACCTAAATGCCAAGAAACGAACATGCATGCAGAATAATTGTTCGTTTGTTGGAACATACAAAGAGCTCAGAAAACATGTAAAATTGGAACACCCTTTGTCTCGCCCTCGGGCTATTGACCCTTCCCATGTTGAGAAATGGAAAAAGCTTGAGAATGAGAGAGATTTGAGTGATGTGTTTAGCACAATAAGATCCACCATGCCCGGGTCCATTGTGATTGGTGATTATGTGATAGAGAGGAATTATCGTGGCAATGAGTTTTTTGATGATGCAATCTTCAGGTTCCCCACATATCCTAGATTCCCCCATGATAGTTTTGAAGGGGTTTTCGATCCTCTGGATGATGATGAAGATTCTGGTAGAAATCGAGGTCGGGGTGCTGCTGGATCTTCTAGAAGGTGGGGGAACAGCGTTTCCAGGATTGCTCGCCCTCGTGCAAGATTGTGGGTTTCGAGGCGGGCTGCGAGACTTAGAGGTGGCAGGTAATGGAGTTGGCGCTTTTGATATCCTGTTTTATGTTACGAGTTGAATGTTTTTGAATGGCTTCTTTGGATTTGTACAGCTGTGGCTGAGGTCGTGGTTTCCTGTTCAAAGTCTCTTGCATTGTACTTTTAGGTCTAGGCTCGAGTACAAGTAGAGTAGTTTAAAACGAGAGTTCTCCGTCCATTGTTATGTGGACGCATGCATCCTCATTGTTTACTTTGTAGCTGATGGAGTATATCGGTATTTGTAGGTTACATTGTTTCAGTATTATCATGAAACTTCTTTATCTTCCAATTTCTTTCCTAGGAGCCATTTGTGGATGTCGAATATCCGTTATCGTAATTGCACACACTGAAGTCTTATTCAACATTTACTGAAATAAGGATTTTGGTCTTTCACTTCAGAACTATGTGTGTTATTTTAATCTGGAACAGGGTATGGTGAAAGAAGGCAAGAATCTTTTGTTGTTGCTTTCCCTTTAAAATCGTGGTTTGATATGATCAGCCTTTTCCTTTTCCCCCTTGCAGAAATATATGGAGTCGAGCTCAGATATCGCAGAAATTTTACTATAATTATGATGAAACATGCAGAAGTTGTGATCCATGCTAACAAATGGTTATATTTTGTGTTTCTTCGGTGTGATTTCTCGACGTTTCATACTTAGATCGCAATGCCAGTGGAATTGCTACGGCAAGAATTGGGGTTAGGGTGTTTGAGTTGTGCCTCTCTATACTCGAAAGAAGATGAGAGCCTAAAATTGAAAGTGTTCCAGCCACTTGGAGATTTTTTTGCTTCTCGACCCTATCTTCAAGGGACAGTTGAACGAGCTGACTCATGAATGTTGCTGATTTGGATGAGCCAATAACTTTTGTTTTTTAAACACACCCCCCCAAAACGGCAAGAGGAATTCGAACCTAAAGTCATTGTCCTGGAGAAAGAACTTTTTAATCACTTTGGTCGACCTGTTGGCAAACGAGCCAATAACTTGAGATTTCCTTCGTGCACGTTCCAAAACCTCAACATTTATGAAAAATATGGTTCTTGAAATCACCCTCCACTCTCCAGAAAGCAGAAACAGTAAAATAAACGAACTGGCAATAGCGAATGAGTGGGCCCATATGATGGGTAGGCTGACTCTAGAAGTAGTGGGCTAGAATTCTCTAGGAATAATGAAATGGGCCAAAATGATGGCATGGCCTTCTTTTACAGGCCCAAGAAAATTCATTTTCTTTTCTAGCCCACGTAAAAGGAGTAAAAGAATATGCTTTCTATGCTTTCCTTGATCCATTTGTGGGGTCCCATGGAAGTCTATTGCCCATCGCTACAAATATAAAACTATAACAAATTAGACTATTATTTAAGTCTTCAATACTTTGCCTCTCCCAATTTATTCCAGAATATCGACTGATCTCTATGGATGTTATACGACATTTTTCTATATTACAACCCTCTCGCCACATAAAAATATTAACCCAATAAAAAGTTATTCAAATTTTAACTGTATAACATCTTATAACATTCATCGGTGTATTCCCACGGGCCACGAGCAACTTTGAGCATTAGAATAAAAGTAAAAAAAGTTAAAATGTCTCATTCATCGTCTCTACCCCTTGCTGATACAACACTACTGAGCTGTGCAAGAATGATTCTTGACGCAAAAATTTTATATATTCATAGTGGAAATCAAAGTCACTCCATATATATAGCTAGCCAATAGACCACATACATGTACAAGAATATGTACACATATGATTCATAAGAACCTTTTTTGGAGTATGTGGTCAATAATTCCAAGTGCAAGATTTGAATCCATTGATTTGATTCCAACTTTTTGGGGGTGGGATGATACTTTGAACACATGAAAGTGAGAGAGATGATTAAGGAATAAGGATCAATCAACAAAAAGATCAATGTCTGAATTCCTTGCAGATATGATGAGTTGTTGGAAAGGGGTTTTGCATGTTAAATTTGATTCCTAAGTTATTCCAAACAAAAATAGACATTTGCTTTGGTATGAATGAGATCCCAAATAAAATCAATGTTTGAATCTTTCATGGAATATTGGCCTTTATTATATCATCATTACTTCTTTCCCCCTTTTTCTTTTTGGAAATTATGAACAAGAGGAGAATGTAATATTGGCCCCTCAACAAAATTAATTTATAAATTTGAAAGAAAATAAAAAAGTTTATGCCTAAATTTTATAAATTACTTTTGTTTTTGTCATGCTAGATTTAGTTTTTATGTTTTTGTGATCTTTAATCTCGCCTCTCGCCCGTTAAGGTTCTTACCCAATTAAAGTTCACATGACAAATGTATTTTAATTCCTTACTGATGGGGTCAAAATGCGCTCGTCCCACATTGGGACACGTGGCCCTTACAAGACAGCGACACCTGTCCTGCGATCACGACGATCATACACGAGCGCCGGAACCCTCGAAGTGCCAGTATCCTCCCAGAACACGTGTCGTCTCTGTCGCCTTTGCACGTGATCATTGTTACCGCTCTCCCACGAGCGCCATTCACACTGCATGGTTAACAATCAAGGGAAGCCCTCTTCAAGCGCTACATTCCCTCAGAGAGGCTTCCGCTCCAATTCGTTACACAAGCCCTGACCCTCATCCCCTAGCGGATTCCTTGGCCACCAAGACTTTAGTTGACACAAGCGTGCTCCCGAGCCCTCGTTACCAACTCACCAACTGACTCTCTGACACATCGTACATGCCCGCGCACCTACCACTGTTGCCAACACCACCTTTCACCAGCTTTTGCAGAGAATATTCCTCCTAGGTTTCTCTCGCAACTCCACGTGTTAGGACAACATTCGGCCAGGACCACACAATGCAAATGACTAAAGGGTCCCTGACCCTCAACTATAAATAGGAGTCTTCATCTCCATCTCTGTAAGCAACCTCCATTACAGTAATTTCTTACTCAGCTTACATTTTCTCTTTCAGATCTTCATCTGACTTGAGCGTCAGAGAGCCAAACTGGGAATCACCCCCAGTTCCCTCAGCTTGGCCTTCTGACTTTTTCTGTGTGTTTGTCCTAGCAGGTAGAACCCCCATCTATTCCGGCGAACCTCAACTGGCCTTCCCCTCCCAAACAAATTCTAAAGTGATCGGACTCTGTACCCATATTCAGAACCCATCATTTTTGGCACCGTCTGTGGGAAACCAGTTCTCTATCCCTTTCTTTCCTTCTGCTAGTTGAAGAGCAAACACCTAGACTCTTCTCAACCATGGTAGCTACAAGATCAGGAGCTGTGGGAGGAGGTTCTCAGGATGCCAACCTTGTTGTTTCCTCCGCTGCTCTGCCTCCCTCCGTCGCCGATAGTGGAGCACCACCTGCCGGAGGCGGGCCACCTCTTACCGAATCTTCAGTTCCACCGTTTGCGCCGCCGGCGCCGCCAATCTCCAACACCGCTGGGGGTGTTTCTCTCCCCACTCTTCCACAACCTTCCTGTTAGGAATAGTGCCCTAGAAAGCCGATTGTATATCCGCTTTGTGCTTTTCCTTATTGTAATCACAGACAATCTTTGAATAAAATAACGAATTGAGGCAACACTTCTTTATATGCTCTTGTTTGGTATGCGTTTACTTTAGCTGTGCATGTATGAGAACTCCCCTAATCCTGATGACTTTAGGACTCTACCATTTAGGTGAAATGGTTCATGAAACGAGCCCTATATCACATAAGTCATGATTAGTAAAATACTCCAAGCCGATGAGTCCTACAGACAGTGGGAGTGTCAACCTGACTCCTCTAAGGCTTGCTTGTGGGATCACGCCCTTAAGAAGGACCACCTTGTTTCATGGAGGTGCAAAGTGTATAGTTTATACGTGCGTGATACATGAGGGTGCTTACTTTAATAAGTAAGTTCACTGAGGTGCCCCATGTGAGAACATTCCTAAATGGGAAAGGAAGTTTCTATTTCAGGAAATGGAAACTTCCAGATTAGGAAATATCTCACGAGTCATTGATGTGATTAATTGATCCTTAGACTTGAGGTTCCTTGTCACTTTATGAGTTAACTCTGTAGTCTTAGGTATAAGCTTTAAAGGGTGTCGCCTTAGACAACTGATTCAAGGCTTATGCTGGGGCTGCACAAGTGATTCATGAAAGTGAATGAGAATCAAGATAGGACCTACACTTGCATTTGCAAGGTGATCTCTTATTGTGTAAGTCATTCATATGCCATATGGAGTCCTTGGCCAAGGCAGTAGATCAAGACATCAAGAAAAGGGTTTCTTGGATTGAGATCAAATGGATATGAAATGCACTTAGCTTTAAGACCGGATTATTAGGGTTCTGATTATTCCCTTGCCCTATATCTTGGTTGAGAGATAGTAAGTAGGAGGATTGTATCTCACATGAATCAATGACTTAAAGGTTCTGTCGAATCCGAACATTCCAATTCAGCTAGGGGTTAAACACCTGTTGCTAGACTATGGTCGTTTAATCTGTGGACTGATTAATTAATTAGTGAATTAATTAATTAGGGTCACTGCTAATTGAATTGAGAACCTAGAGGGTCACACACAACAACTTGGTTACATGAGTTGAGGCTTTAAAATGATTAAACGAGTTAATCGGGCCAAGAGGGTTCCACACGTGTGAAATCACACGTGGGGCTCACGTGAGTGACACGTGTCACTGTGACACGTGTCACACACGTGTGTATATATATATTATATATATATATATTAAATAATTAATTAGTTAATTATTTAATAGACTTTGGTTTAATTTTGAATTAAAAAGAAAGTCTAATTTTGGAGAAAATAATCTAGTTAATTAATTATGAATTAATTAATTAGATAAAAATAAGTTATTTATTTTATAATAAATAAAGTATAAAATTATCCAAAAATAGTTTGGATATTTTTAGCTCTCTTAAAAGTTGACTTGAATTAGAATTCAAAGTCAAAGTTGGAAAATACTTGATGATCAAATAATAGGAGAGAGAGGAACCAAATCCTTGTCCAACAAGGATTTGGATCGGCACTCCCCTCTTATATATAGGGGAGCTCGAGCTCCATTTGAGAGCTAATTGGCAATTCTTTTGGTTCATGTGTTGAACACCTTCCTTTCTCCAAGATAAAATAAAACCCTAGGTTAAGCCTAAACACTAACTAGAGAACTAGCATCCTTACTAGTTAGATTGTGATCAAGTTGGTGGACTTTCTCTAGAGACTTCAAGTTAGAAGTTTGAAGATTCGAGCTTTACCAAGGAGAGGGGATCAAGCCGCGAGAAGAGCGTTCTTGGGTGGCTTGAAACGCTTCAAGAAAGAATAAAAGAAAAGTAAGTTTTCTATCTTTACGAATTTGGTTGCACGATTGCGAGTCCTAGATCCTTTTGTTGGGAAAATTTGTTAAATTCTGCTGCTTTCTGATTCGTGTTTTCCAACACTTCCCAGACTCAATGGGTTCATACCCCTGCGAACCCAGGAGGTCAGAACTACATGATGCCTCCGCCTGGATACACGCTCACTCCCACCATCATGGTGCCGCCGGTTCAGCCCTATCACACCGGCCAGATCCAGCTCCCGGTGGTGTTCCCCAGGGAGATTGAAGGAGTGGAGTTACCTCCCCTAACTTCCCAGAGGTTCTTTACGCCCAATGTGAGGTTTAGGCGGCCCAGGGGGCATGGGAAAGACTCCATTCCATGTACTTCCCCTCTGGGCAAGCCACTCAAACTACCGATCCTTTGGGCGGACTGCAAACTTACCCACTTAGGGAGGCTCAGACCGTCCTAAGGGCGCAACCGCCATAACCGCCCGCAAAGGAGACGCCCCGCCAGGGCGACAACGAGCGTCCCCCTGTGGACAGAAACAGGGAACCCACCGAAAGGATCAACGAAAATGAGGGGGACTCTCATGTCTCCAAGAGAGCCTCCCGAGCCACCAAGCAAGGGGACAAAAAGGGAGATGTGAATCCTAATATCCTCGCGGTTGTGCAAGACCAGCTGCAGGGTTTAAATGACATGGTTGGACAGCTCTCTCGAGCACGGTCTCAGATCTCCCACAGCAGGGATGAACGAGCCGATGTCAGAGACGCTCGTCACAAAAACAGCTAGCCACGGGTCCCCCACCGCAAGGAGCAGGAGGAGAACTTCTGCACGTATGAATACCATCCACTGGCGAGGGGCTCCACCTCGTGGAAGAAGTTTTGATGGCCCAAGCAGGAATGGCCAAAATCCCCACTTCCGTCAACTGCTACGACGGAACAACTGATCCAGCTGAACATTTGGATCATTTTCTGCACTTGATGCACCTCTATGAGCACTCAAGCAACTACTGGGCCAAAGTCTTTGTCACTTCCCTGGTGGGAATGGCTCAGGAGTGGTACAAGCGACTGCCGCCGCTCGATACATTCATATCAGGAGTTGGCCGACGCTTTTCTCAACCACTTTAATTCTCTGAAGGCTCCAGTCACTGCACCCACTGCCCTTTACAACATAGTGCAAGGCAAGAATGAGTCTCTTCGCTCGTTCTTCGCCCGCTTTAACAAAGAGAACTTGCAGGTGGAGAGGCCGTCCATGGATTTTTTGATCCCAGTGCTCTTTCAGGCTGTGGACCACAAACAGTATGTAAGCAAAAAGTTTGCTGATGCCATTGTGGAGAGAAGGCCTGGAACCCTCATGGCCTTGAGGGAAGTTGCCGAGCCGTTTTTCGTGCTCGAAGACATGTATGAGACGAATGGTCCCCGACATCACAGCCCGGCAAGAAACGAGCACCCCCAGGAGCGGGGCAGGGAAGTCATTTTTAAAAAAGGGCGTCATCAGGAACGCAAAAAATCGCCCTCGCCCCCTCGACGTTTCGAGCGCATCCCGCTCACAAGGCCGAACTCAGAAGTCTATAACCTCTCAGATAAGAAACTCTTCAAAAGACCCATCAAGGTGAGGGAAACAGAGGCCTTGAGACGCTCGAACAAGTATTGTGCTTTCCACAAACAAAAGGGGCACGACACGGATGAGTGCCGCCAGCTGGAAGCGGAGATTCAAAGACTCATCGCTGGGGGCCACCTGAAGGAATTTGTCAGGATTTTGGAGCGTTATGATGAGCGCTGTAACGAGCGCACCGGGGAAAGAAGAAGGAGCCCATCGCGCTCTAGATGCCCGCGGAGGCGAGGCCCCACGGAGAGTAGCCATCGGGGCAAAGAAAAGGCTCCTGAGCAAGAAAATACCCCTTTCGCGGTCATCAACATGATAGCAGGGGGTTCCTCTGGTGGAGACTCTAACGCTGCCCGAAGGAGGTACGTCCGGAGTTATGGCCAACGCCCATCAATGCCCAAACCCATCTACGCCATTCAGGAGGCGAATGATCAACGCTCAAGAGAAAACGATGTAATAGGCTTTGATGATAGGGACTTAGGGCACATTGTAACACCCCATGGGGTCAGTGAAACCTCTGACTGCCCCATGGTGGTTAGCGTAGATGTCCACAATCACGTTGTAAAAAGGGTGTGAGTGGATAGTGGAAGCTCTGTCAATGTTTTGCCCTACTCCACGTTCTTGAAGATGAATGTTACTAACATCCCGCTCGAACCTCTCAAAACAGCCCTCATTGGCTTTGGAGGTTCAGAGGTCGTCCCACGAGGGCAAATTCGTCTGGCCACTTCATTCGGCCTAGCCCCGCAGTGCAAAACGCTCATGGTTACCTATGCAGTAGTGAAGATTGATATTCTCTATAACATCATAATCGGGCGTCCAACCCTCGTTGATTTCAAAGCTATCATCTCCACTTACCATTAGAAAATCAAATTTCCCACCCCCGAGGGCGTTGGAGAAATATTGTGCAATGTGCGAGAAGCCTGGGAATGTTATATGTTGTCCCTCAGAAAGCCCAAGGCTGAGAAAACTTTCCAAATCGGGTCCACCAAGAAATCTGTTGACTTTCCCAATCTAGATGAGGATGGGCCCGTGCGCAAGAGGGCCAAGTTAAACAAGAAAAAGAACAAGAAGAAAGATCCCAGCGCCAAAGTCTCCCTCGAAAACGCCCCGCCAGGAACTGTAGAAGAATCCTCCTCAGAGGAAGACGAGCGTGAGGGTGGCGAGCCCCTTGAAGATGGGCGCTTGACAGGAAATAAGGGGGCGCTCGAACTTCCCCGCCCAGAAGTAAGGATTGAGCCCTCGGAGAAATTCCTCACCATTGAGCTAGAACCAGGGAACAAGGATAAAACTACCCAGGTTGGGTCCAACCTCTCTGGACCCTCGCAGATTATGATGATTGACTTTCTCAGAGAAAACATTGACGTTTTTGCATGGAAAGCATCTGATCTTACAGGGATTGCCCCGAGCGTCATAGTCCACAGGCTCAATGTGGACCCCTCGTTTAAGCCCATAAAGCAGAAGAAGCGAGATGTACACGGATTTCGGAAAAGAGTTATTGAGGAAGAAGTTAACAAGCTTCTGAAGGCTCAGTACATTGAGCCCATCTTGTACCTAGAATGGCTGTGCAACGTGGTGTTGGTGCCCAAGAGCGCAAACAAATGGCGCATGTGTAATGATTTTACTGATCTTAACAAGACTTGCCCCAAGGATCCGTACCCACTGCCCAGAATAGACCAGTTGGTGGATTCAACCGCAGGGTGTGAACTCATGAGCATGATGGACGCCTTCCAGGGGTACTATCAAATCTTTATGGCGCCAGAGGACCGCCCCAAAACTTCATTTGTCGTCCACCTAGGGGTATACTGTTTCCTAGTCATGCCATTTGGGCTCAAGAACGCTGGAGCCACTTATCAGCATCTCGTCAATAAGATGTTTGAGAAAGAAATCGGAGGATCCATGGAGGTTTATGTCGATGATATGATTGTCAAAAGCGAGCGTCAGGGCTCACATCTGGAAGACCTCAAGCGTACTTTTTCCATTTTGCGCCAGTATGGGATGAAATTAAACCTTTCAAAATGTACTTTTGGAGTACGAGGGGGAAAGTTTTTGGGTTACATGGTCAATCAGAGGGGAATTGAAGCCAACCCTGAGAAAATCAAGGCTATCTTGGAAATCCCCTCCCCTCGAAACCTCCGAGAAGTGCAAGTACTAGTGGGAAAAATTATCTCCTTGAACAGATTCATTTCATGCTCGGCGGAGAAAAACCTTCATTTCTTCAAGATCTTGAGAAACGCACGAAATTTTGCTTGGACTGACGAATGTGAAAAAGAGCTGCAGGACATGAAGGCTTACCTTTCGAGCGCTCCGCTCCTGACCAAGCCCGTTGAAGGCGAAAGGCTATTTATGTACCTTTCCGTTTCGACCGAGGCAACGAGCGCGGTGCTAATAGCCGTGCGGGAAAGTAAACACTTGCCTGTTTATTATTTGAGCAAAACGTTACAAGGGGCGGAAAATAAGTATTTGGAAATCGAAAAATTTACGTTCGCCCTCATCAATGCATCAAGGCGATTGAGGCCTTACTTTCAAGCGCACTCAATAACTGTCCTTACTGATCAGCCCTTGAAACAAGTGTTGTCCAAACCGGACGTGTCGGGAAGATTGATAAAATGGGCTATTGAGTTGAGTCAGTTTGACTTAAGTTTTGAGCCCAGAACAGATATACAAGCGCAGGTGGTAGTAGATCTGCTGGTTGAACGTTTCGGGTTAGAACCTACTGCTCAGAAGAACGAGGGGTTATGGGTCCTGCACACGGATGGTTCCTCAACCTCTCAAGGGGGAGGAGCAGTGATAGCCCTTAGAGACCCCAATGGGATTGAGCTAGACTTTGCAGTCAGGTTGGATTTTCAAGTCACCAATAATGAGGCAGAGTATGAGGCCCTTGTACAAGGATTGAAAATTGCTTTTCAGAACGGAGCTTCCAGAATTACTACTTATGTTGATTCACAGTTAATTGCAGCCAGATTGAGGGAACATATGAGGCTCGAGAAACCACCATGGTGCAGTACTTGAACAAAGCCAGGGAGATCATTGGGAAGTTTAAAGAATTCCATCTACTTCAAGTTCCACGAGCAGAGAACGAGCGCACTGACGCTCTATCTAAATTTGCTTCGGCATTAGAAGGCACTTCGGAACGTGCGGTCACGTTCCTTAGAACGGAATAGCCTTTGATCAAGGAGAGAATTGCCAAGGAGGTGGTCGCTATGATTGATCCGCATGAGCCATGTTGGCTTGATGATATTATCAGGTTTCTTAAAGATGGTGTTTGTCCCACTGACAAGGTAGAGGCTCGGAAAATTAGAAACAAGGCCCCTCGGTTTTCTATAGACTCTGAAGGAAGGCTGTTCAAGAAGTCATTTCAAGGGCTACCGATGAGATGTCTAAGGCCCTCGCAGGCAAAGGAAACACTCGAACTTATTCACAACAGGAGCTGTGGAAATCATTCAGGAGGGCGTATCCTGGCTAAGAAAATTCTGAGAAGTGGGTTTTATTGGCCCACAGTTCTCCAAGACGCCATTGAGTTTTCCAGAAGGTGCCCTAAATGCCAATTCCATTCCAATCTCCCTCAACTGCCAGCCGCTCAGATGATCCCTATAGATGTCTCCTGGCCCTTTGACCAGTGGGGAATTGATATTGTTGGCCCCTTGCCCATCACGGTCGGACAGAAGAAGTTTGTCATTTTAGCTGTCGATTATTTTATCAAATGGGCCGAGGCCGAAGCCGTAGCAAAAATCACCTTCAGGGTGGTAAGGGACTTCATTTGGAAGAACATCATCTGTAGATATGGCATTCCAAGGGTGCTTATTTCAGACAATGGATCCCAATTCATAGCAGCTGACACTCGGGGGTGGTGTTCAGAGTTGGGGATTGAACAACGCTTTACCTCCGTGGGCCATCCCCAAGCCAATGGACAGGCGAAAGTTACCAACAGGGTCATTCTGCAACATCTGAAAACAATGCTAGAGAGCAAAAAGAGTGAATGGGCAGAAGAATTGCAAGGGGCACTTTGGGCTTATCGCACTACTCCATGAGCGGCCAATGGCGAGACGCCTTTCGCGCTCGTGTATGGGTCTGAAGCAATGATACCAGCCGAGATTGTAAATGAATCCGCTCGTGTAGCTTATTTCGAGCCTCAGCTTAATGAAGATAACAGAAGCCTCGAGTTGGACCTATTGGAGGAAAGAAGAGACAAGGCCTGGGCTAAAATACACAGATATAAAGCAACTGTGGCACAATAGTACACCAAGCGCGTGCGAGAAAGGACTTTCCAATTGGGAGATTTGGTTTTGAAGAAAGTAGAAGTGTCCAAACATGTGGGGAAATTGGACCCCAACTGGGAGGGTCCGTTCAAAGTCATCCAGATTAGAGCTAACAACACTTACACCCTAGAGACATTTCAAGGCGATCGCTTGCCTCGCCCTTGGAACGCATGTAACCTCCGACGGTTTTATGTTTAAAAGCTCTCTAGATACGATGATGTAACAACCCCGTTCATGGGTTCTATGTACTTCAAATTTCAAGTAAGTTGCAAATACATTCTTTTTAGTATCTTTGTACTTCTGCTTTTTTAATTACATGAATGGATAAGACCCACGTCCCTCGTCTCTACGAGCGTGGTTGGCAGTCCATCCCAAGACAAACACTGTTATTACACATGGGTTACGTTTGCCAGCACTCTACTCCACGTGGGGGGACGCCCTTATAGGGATAGACTGGTAACGCTCACAACCAACTTGATGAATCAGAAAGAAAATACGAAGGAAATCCTAGTAGGCCTTGGTCGTTTGTTACAACGCCTTGCGCTCGAAAACGGGATCGCTGGAAAACAGGAACAAGAACCCTCGTTTAACGACAACATTATTAAGAAGAAATTTCACAAGTTTTGAACGAGGGCAGTCTCTCAGTAAGACCCTCGTGATCACTCAAGACTTAGCAAAATTTCCCAAGGTTAAGAAGAAATTTCACAAGTTTTGAACGAGGGCAGTCTCTCAGTAAGACCCTCGTGATCACTCAAGACTTAGCAAAATTTCCCAAGGATAAGAAGAAATTTCACAAGTCTCAACGAGGGCAGTCTCTCAGTAAGACCCTCATGATCACTCAAGACTTAGCAAAATTTCTTAAAATTTCCCAAGGTTAAGAAGAAATTTCACAAGTCTTGAATGAGGGCATTCTCTCAGTAAGACCCTCGTAGTTACTCAAGACTTAGCAAAATTTTCTAAGTATAAGAGCAAAAATTTACATAAGTCTTGAGTGGGGGCAGCCTCACAATAAGACCCTCATGATTACTCAAGACTTAGTAAAAATTTTCAAGTTTTACAAGATTTAACAAAATCTACCAAGTGTCAGAAGCCTATCTGAGTAATGCAATTTTTACTGAGCATGTTACACACAATCTTATTACTACAAGATTTGTTCACAACAAGCGTAAAGTGAAAATTCGCAATCAAGGAAAAGGTAAAGGACAATATTATGGAAAAGAGGAATTTTGTTGATGGAGGCCTTCGCCCAAATTACAAAGTTAGGGCTCAAAGGCCCATAGCATTATTACAAAAGAAAAGCACTAGTGAGTTGCAAGATAAATTGAAGAAGAGGAGCTCTAAGAAGCTGGAGCAACGTCCTCGTCCAAAACCACCAAAATATTCTGGGCCACGGGGCCATGAACGGGCCTTCCGGCTCTTGGTGCTGGACAGCTTGATGCTCAGGCTCGTTGTCTGCAGGAGCTTGAGGATCATGGGGTTCATTGGCGTCGGGCTCATTGGCATTGGGGGCAGGAACATTGGCATTCTTAGCAACCGGTACAAGGGCATTTTCTGCGGCGGGTGCTTGAGGCTCGTTATGTGATGCTTGGGGGGGCCTCTTCTGGAGGATGGGTTTCCATATACTCATCCTGGATAAGCTTGACCAGGAAGTTGTATTCCGGTTCAGAAATGGTGTCCGCAGGATCATCCCGGTCGTCATCATCCTCCTCGCAACGCTCATTGAACATGAGCCCCCGTGCCTTCCGCCCCACGCATGGCCGGATCCGTCAACCCTTTGTGGATGCCTTGATCAATAGCTAAGTTGAAGGCCTTTTGAGCCTCATCCAAGCAATGCAAGGAAGCCGCAAAGTTGAAGGCCTTGGAATGACAGAATTTGATAAGCACCTCCTTGTTGGCCCGTTTAAGACTCTGAGGCCACTGGTTCATGGTATCGGTGAACTTCCTCTCTGCCTCCAGAGCCCTCGTTTGCCAGCCGTCACGCTCGGTCTCAAGCTTCTTATAGCCCTCACCAAGTTGGGCAAACTTGTCACTCAAATTGTTCCGAGCGTTCTCCGCGCTCGTAAAGTCACCCTGTAGCTTCTTCATCTCTTCCTCCATTTTTCTATACACTTCCTTGAGGGATTCGTACTTGACCTTCTCAGTGTCCAGCTCCACTTGGATTTGAGCGGGATCATTCGCGCGCGCCATTTTCTTGTACTTGGCTTTTCGATCAACATAAACTGAGGTGCGCATTTGAATATTTTTTGCCCTCGGGAGTACTTGCTGCACGGGCTCGAAAGAATGAAAGTGTTAGCAAGAATATGGGAAATAATACCTTCCAGAGATAGTGAAGTTACAAGGGAATGAGAGCTTACAGAGATTATAGCATGCATCATGTCATAGGCCACCGTCTCGACAGGCTCAGTGTACAAGTGCCTGTGATCTGCAGTGAATTGGGCCCTTTCGAACAAATTCTCGCTGACGGACTGAGTGAGCGTCCCGGGCCTCAACAGGACCTGACCTCCGTCTGCGGAGCCGGTGAAGTGCCTATCCCCTCGGCGGGAAAAATTCCACAGATGCTCTTCCTCTGAAGAGGAAGTTTCTCCGTTGCCCTTGGGACCTTCCACCACCTGCTTGCCCTTGCCCGTTATTGCAGAGGTGTCGGGCATCCTCTTCCTCTTGCGGGAAGTACGCTCAGCGCTCGACTGAGTCCCGCTTGTCGTCTCAGTAATTGGGGGCCTCACTTGATTGGCAGTACGAGGGTCAGCCACCCTCGAATCCGTCGGGGGAGGTGGCCACACCACTATTCTGTTTTCCACATTGGCCGCTCTGTCATCCCCTCGGCCTCGCTGCGTGTGAGCGCCCGGATCCGTAATCGAGCTGGCGCTATGCTGGCCACCACGTGTGTCCCCCCTGCCCGCTCCGCGGTCTCGGGGGCGTTGTTGCTCCTCTTGTTGGGCTTGACGCCTGTTGGCGTTAGCAAACCTGGCAGTGTGTCTGATTCCTCCGGCCATCTCTAAAATCGCTGCTTCTGCAAAGAAGGTGGAAACGAGGGTTAAAAACCCTTAAACAAATTTCTCCATATGCAAGTTACAAATGCAGAAATAAACAAGTTAGCATTCCTATCTACGTGTTAGTGCCCTAAAATCTAACCGTCTCTTTCCAAGTCACGAGCGGGAGGGTTGTCAAGATAATACGGGTCATTGGTAAGACCGCAGAGGAACATAAGCTCCGCATCGTCTATCCAGTCCGTGGCACGAATCAGGTGACCCTCGTCCCTCAACGCCTCCGCCAAGCCTTTGGCCCAACCCTTTGGGAAGGCAGATTCCAGGTGGTTCTTCACAAGTGAACCCTTCCCATGCGAGATCCAATCTGATGACACCCCAAAACCTTCATCTGTGGGGGCCCTGGCAAAAATGAACTTCTCCTTCCAGTTCGGGCCATACGTGGTGGACGGAGAGTTAATTAACCTCAAATGGGCCTTCGCTTAAATGTAATAGAAGAAGCCCGCTTCAGGTGACGAGCGGGGCGAGCTGACCACTTGAAGAAGAGCATTAAAATTCCACAGGTAGGGCTCGTAACCAACGCATCTCAGGAGTCTCACGAAGCTCGTTAACAGTGCGAGACCGTTGGGCACAATTTGCGAGGGGCAGAGGCCCAAGTCGTTCAGAATAAGGGCTACAGGGATTGGAATGGGGAACCTCAGGCTCCCAGAACTGACAGCATCCATGTAGACCGCCATCTCACCGGGAGGCGGACGGTTGGCACGCTCGTGGCTAGCAGGGATCCTCCATGAGAAGCACTCATCCCAGTAAATGGGTGTCAACATTGTCTTCACTTCTCCCAAAATTATTGTACTGGGAGTTTCATCTGGGGTGCGGTCGGTCGCTTGCATGCCCGAACCTTCACCCTCGTTGGGCCCTTTGGCTTTCTTGGTTCTCTTGGTTTTCTTGCCCTTGCCTTTGTCACGGGATCTTTCAGAGGGCCCCGCTACTTCTTCTGTTTCCGGCACCGGAGATGCGATGGCCACAGTCACGGTATGGCGATGAGGGTGAGTCGCACTCTCAGTTATCGGGAGAGTCACCCCCTGTCTCTCCGCCTCCATTACCAAGGTCATCTCTTCGAAGAGATGCTCTACTCCGCCTGGATTTCTTTCATCCATGGCCATCACGGCGGCGCCCAACTCCTCGTCTCTAGGGGAATCCGGAGGAGATGAATTCTGGGTGGCTATCTCTTCGACTTCACAGGCAAACTCTTCTACATGTTGATCGGCCATGGCGATGTTGGAGTTTGGAAGAGATTTGGGGATTTTTTCTGGGAAGTGTTGTATATCCAGAGAGATTGGGGATTTCTGGAAGATAGAAGCCTAAGGAATCGCTGAATCCTAATTATGATTCTAAGGTTAGCAAAGTTAGAAAGTTTCACCGAAGATTACCTTGAAGTTTCTGGAAAAGCTTGAAGGAAAGGTTGGAATGCTCTGAAATTGGTTTGCAAAGAGTTTTTTTGCAAAATGATGCTCTGAGGATTTGTTCGCGAAAAAGATGGAATGGATGCAGAATCCCTTATTTATAGGGATGGAAGTTGGTACGATTCTGGCAAAAATTCAAAATCGTAATCATTTTCCGCCTAGGAAACTGTTCACTTTATTGAAACGTCACGTACTTCCCAAGACTCACGCATCCTACGCGCATCAGCATTTAATGCTTAGACGCTCCAAATGGTCAGAAAAAAGGACTGCATTTAATGCTGGGACGTTACAAGCGGTCAGTTGAAGAGACCGCATTTATGGCGCAATCAGAAGGAAGATTGCCCTGTAGCACCCCGGTACACGTGGAGGTGCCACACCCCCGCACTATAGGTCAATCCACATACGAAACGGCCAATCCGTACATGAACCAACCTATAGCGAACGGGTGACAATGCAATACACGACAAGCTAGGCGGGAAACTTAAATATGTGACATGATAAAGCGGAAGCATACTTCAACAATAGCAATTATTTCCTTCAGTTCAATCATGACATATAACATTTATCAAGTAGTGCATAATCTAGACTATCATGTCAATACATTATCATATTCCATTAAAGAATAACAATAACTACAATTCCAGAATTAACACTAATAATTAAATGCACGAACCACGGATGACACGACTACATGAACTGGACCCGACTCGACTCACTCCCGCCTAGCGTGTACCTGCAATACCTGAAAGGTGGAGGCGTCAGTCTGTGAAGACCGAGTGAGGGGTTTACATATATATTAGCGCAGATAACATGCAAGTTATATTCTCGGGTAAAGGTTTATAAAAGATAATTATACAAGTTCAATAATAACATAGCTTCGCCCGAGAATATAACTGTCAATATTAAATACTTGTTCATTATCATGCAATCAATCAATACATGGCCCCGGCGAGTGAGGGCGGTCTCCAACCTTACTCCAAATGAACATAAACATGCTTGCTTGTTTATTAATCAAGAGGTGATCATGCAATCAATTATCGTGCTATCGTGCAATAGTGTAATCAGGTAACATATTCATGGAGTAACAATCATGAAATAACCCGAGGCGCATCCGTGGTGCCGGACTCGTCCCCAGTCTCCTTCTCCCTCCAATGATGGGAAGGTAGCTAGCCTTCACCATCCACGACATGTTGAGCAGAGGGTACATGAATCCCTAAGCCCGGAGCTCCTTCCTCCACTAACCTCCTAGTGGATTCAGGGGTGACCCCAAATGTGGTGAGGATAGTGCCAGAGTTACCCGTCAGCCCTTGCTTCCCCGGTTGGCTCTAGTCACTACCCTCGGGCCCATCGCGAACGGTCATGCTACTCGCCTAAACATGTTTGAAATCATGAACATGGACAATCATGGCTTGCTTGCTTGAAAACATGACTTGCGTGAAATGATATATGACTTGATAAAATGTAGCTATAAATCGTGGTCAATAGTTTATGGAAATTATAAATATAAATACCTTTTGGCTGAAATATCACATAAGGGATATACGGGTTCTATGTAGCTAGAAATTAAACCTCACCTGACAGGCGACACACGACTCGTGATTGCGTGAACATGCTCATGCTTGATGATCTCCGCCCTGGAGAATAACTGGACAAGAAATGGGACAATATACGTGCATGAGACCACAATTCGAGCATATTATTCCATATAAGACGCACGGCTTGATCATACACGAGACTTGAAGCAATACACAATGTAGCATGATAACATGTTGTTTCGACATATAATCAATCATATAATAGCAATTTGGGGTCAAATAAGCCATTGGAACGAGGGGCTAAAAATGTAATTCTATGCAGAAACTTTCTGCACTAACAGAGAGTTGGGAACGGCCGTTCCAGGCTCCAGTTAAAAGTGGGAAGGGCCGTTCCCGATGTCGGGCTCCCCGAAGATGGGAACGGCCGTTCCCGTCTGTGAGACAAAGTGGGAACGGTCGTTCCCGTCCTCGCCGCCTGACATGTTAATCAAACAATGGGAACGGCCGTTCCCCATTTACAAAGGGAACGGGAAGGGCCGTTCCCGTTACGCAGACAGTCCAGAAACAGAGCAGAAGAACAGAGGAGGCACGAATTCAACCAACAAAACTCCCAAAACACTTGTAGTTAATTCTAACAATTATAATTCATGAAAGATAGTATGTATACATGCTTAAGGAGCAATAATATTTAATATAAACACATAATTCAAGCTTTAATCATCAATACCTCCAACTTTAGCATATATACAAATTCATCATATAATCTCATATTTCTCAAGAATCATGCAAGGAATTTGAGTTCAAAGCTCCTAAACATGCTTCTAACATTAATACATCAATTATCAAGCTCAAATCATGAACCCTAGCTTCAAGAATCATTCAAGAATTCATGAAATATCCATGTCTACCTTGAAGGAAAGAAGGAGAAGAAAAGATGGAGATATGATGAGGATGATGGCCTAAGATTCCCAAATCCACCTTAGATGTTAGCTTGCAATAGATGAAATTCCCTTTTCTTTCCATGGAGGGTTGGCTCGGTGGAGAAGGAAGCAAATGGTATGATTTGATGAAAGTGAAGAATGAAGCTTGGAGAAGAGATGCATATAACGTGACATTTGGGGGAAAAATGTAATATTTATGATCAAACCCTCCAAGTTATTTAAGTTATGCAATTGAGGATACAAGGTTTGGAAAATGATCAATTAGGTCCTCAAAGGTTTTCATGCAATTTAGTCCCTAAATAACAGGAAATGAACAATCAGGGACAATTATGCAAATTATACAATTTGAACAATTAATTCATGTAACAATTAAATTCTATTCATACAAGAATTCTCAAATCGAAATGAGTATCATGTAAATTTCACGTAATCATGTTGAACACAATGTATACAATTAATGTAACACGTTTAAATTAAATAAACGAAAATAATAATAATAAAGTCCTAACGCTCTAAACCCACACGTGTCGAGCGTACCTGAAATTGGGGCGTTACAATTCTCTCCCCCTTAAGAGATTCCGTCCTCGGATTCTATGTCCTGAATTCTTGGAATTTAATTGGCTCTTACGTGTTCATCCCACGCGGGTTAGCTACTCCCCGTCAGGGATTAGTTCGAAAGAGGTCTTTAATCCGCAAAACCTCCACGGTGTAAATCACGACCCTCAACTTTCCGGAATCTAATCACTCGAAAGAGGATCTAACCTTCCGCTACAACAGGTTGACAAGTAGCTGAAAGTGTTGAGAGTGCCCCGACTCTCAAACAAGTAACGAGAGAACCCCGTCCCTCGAGCACATAACAAGAGAAACCCCGTCTCTTGGCAATCCTGAGAGAATCCCCGTCTCTCACGCACACAAAATAAAAATTCAAGCGAGCACTTGAACAAATATTTACACTTACCACACAAGGAATCATATGTCGAGAATAACAAAATAATAACAATTAACAATTAATAATAAACAAGTCATGTACACAATTAACAAAATAATGATAATGATAAAATAACGATGCTCGTGGTATGCATGATGAAGTGTACCATTCACCGAGGATTGAAATTCCAGAACTGAATTAATTCGGTTGGATACTTGATTCTTTAGTTGAGGTTTTGCTCGCTTGGTACCGTTACGGTTCGATGTTCCCATTTCTGATAATCATTTCTACCCTTGTACTCTTTTCTGACATAATCCGTAAATCATCATTAATCGCCACATCTTCAGACCCGTTTTAATTCCAGGTTTACCGATCGCACCATTCTTTACTCTAATTACCATACCCGCTTACGGGTTTTGGAAGGGGGAACAACCTGAGATTTCTCGTCATGGAGTAATTGTATTTTCAAGTTTAAATAGACTAGATTCAAACTCCAAGCAAGCTCTTATCCGACAAACGGAGAGAACAGGTCTTACCATTTCCTTGACCTTCATAATCTAAGTGAAATATTTTCCCGAAGCAAAGATCTTAAACTCTTTATTCAGAAACTCGGAAATTGAGCTTCTATTTCCTTAGCCCTTAGCACGGAGAAGATTGGAGGCCGAAAAGGCTCAAGGTCATCATCCCGTGAGAGTAATTTAGTAGTATACCGGCATAGCATTGAAGAATCCCAAGTCCTAATGAAACATCTTCCAATTGATTTCCCGAAATCAATAACATATTCCACAATTCCACGAAAGATCTTGAAAGGAATGGTTGCTTGACTTCAATTTCCAAACGCGTTCATGACAACTAGTATCTTCATGGAAGCGCCACTGATAACCCGAATAAACAAGTGGTGTGTTCTTAAGGCATCTCTAGAGTACGAGTACAACTTCGTAAGAAACTCTTGTCGGAGTTGACCTACCAAAACTTAAGATTAATTCCGAGTATCACCCAAATTGAATCCTTTTCTATTTACTGAGTCAAATGATATCCTGAGTTCACCAGAGAATTATAAACGGTGTATCCACCTCACGGAAAACGGGGCTATAACAAGGTACTGTCGATGATGGGACTTTTCTCTTGTATAAGAGGGAGAAAATTCAGGTTACTGGAAATTCCTTCACATGGTTCTGATAGAGGTTTTCAGGAAGAATCGGTTTTCTTGAGGTTTCTAACTTTCCCGAATGCTATTTAACTGCAGACTTCAATTTATTTTCAGACCGACTCTCCCCCTTAAGAAAATGGAAATTTTCTAAATTCCTTAGATTTATTCTGTCCTTTCCACTTGCAAGCTTCTCTGCTGATTCCATTCCCGTAACCTTTTCCTCGTTCCACTGGTTGTTAATCAAAATGTTGATTGCTGATTCCTTTCTAATTCATTCTGTTACCAACATACTCAACTTGAAGCTCCCTGACTGTCACCACTTTGATTTGATATTAAAATTCTTCAACATCCCACATCCCTTCTGCTACTCATGAAAATGTCATATCCTGTATTTACCCTCTACTGCTTCTAAAGTTGATATCTGTTAAGCTAGCATCCTGATCCAAAACAAGAAGAGTTCTTTCTCCTCCTCTTACTGAATTCCCAAAATGCTAATTAATTTCTGAAGGTTGAAAGACCCACTGAACATTTATCTACTTGGACTTATCAACCCTTCCCCGCTCCAAAATTTTCCAAATATTCATATCATACCCACTCCTACTAAATCCTGGATCAATAATTCCCTCAGTCCCAAATATTTTTAATCTTCAAGCGAAATCAAATGACCCGATTCCCAACACGATAACCGATGATTGAGAAATCTCCCCTTTAACTTCAAGTTAGCAAGAACAAAGCAAGAATGATACGGGGTATAGGTAGAACCTATTAGCAGTAAACACTAAATAATGCATGATGGTTAAAGTGTTACGGTCTAACTTTTGCACGATTTAAAATGCAACACATTAGAGCAATTATATCATTTTGAAGGTATACATATATATAAGGAAATGTAAGGAAAGTAAGTAATTTGATCATGTATCCAAGGCATCAAGTAAGAAATTTCAAATACAATTAGAACAACATTTATAAATTAGAAGCAGTTAATTAACAATTATGATGCACGTGCTTATGAATGCATTGAAGAACCTGGCACCGTAGAAATGTAAAGCTTAAGGCCGGTGTCCCTTCCTTGTTGATCAAATTGCAGTTAGGTTTGAACAGTGGATCAATCTTCTAAATCTTCAAAATCCTCCAGTCTTGATTCATATATTCTCAAAACCTATTACTCACAACTCAATTGAAGCTAAATGCATGTGGATAAGGCGTGCTCATGTCACATAATTGCCACGTAGTTGGTGCCGATAACGAGAATTTAATCTAAGATACAGCAAGTAACCCATCACGATTTAAAACTAAACACGTTGATTATATAAATTCCAAACAATTCAAGATCACTCCGTTGGCAATTAATAGCATGGATCAATAGAAAGTACAAACTATCAAGTATTTCAGGTAATTCAAAGAATCCACGTAGCCAGGAAATTCCAAATAAAATGCAAGACTCTCAGATTATCAATTAATTCCTATGCCGTACGACCTAGACTTGACACGACACGACACTAGAACCTCGGTTTTGCAACCGGGCTCTGATACCACCTTAGATGTAGCACCCCGGTACACGTGGAGGTGCCACACCCCGGTACACGTGGAGGTGCCACACCCCCGCACTATAGGTCAATCCACATACGAAACGGCCAATCCGTACATGAACCAACCTATAGCGAACTGGTGACAATGCAATACACGACAAGTTAGGCGGGAAACTTAAATATGTGACATGATAAAGCGGAAGCATACTTCAACAATAGCAATTATTTCCTTCAGTTCAATCATGACATATATCATTTATCAAGTAGTGCATAATCTAGACTATCATGTCAATACATTATCATCTTCCATTAAAGAATAACAATAACTACAATTCCAGAATTAACACTAATAATTAAATGCACGAACCACGGATGACACGACTACATGAACTGGACCCGACTCGACTCACTCTCGCCTAGCGTGCACCTGCAATACCTGAAAGGTGGAGGCGTCAGTCTGTGAAGACCGAGTGAGGGGTTTACATATATATTAGCGCAGATAACATGCAAGTTATATTCTCGGGTAAAGGTTTATAAAAGATAATTATACAAGTTCAATAATAACATAGCTTCGCCCGAGAATATAACTGTCAATATTAAATACTTGTTCATTATCATGCAATCAATCAATACATGGCCCCGGCGAGTGAGGGCGGTCTCCAACCTTACTCCAAATGAACATGAACATGCTTGCTTGTTTATTAATCAAGAGGTGATCATGCAATCAATTATCGTGCTATCGTGCAATAGTGTAATCAGGTAACATATTCATGGAGTAACAATCATGAAATAACCCGAGGCGCATCCGTGGTGCCGGACTCGTCCCCAGTCTCCTTCTCCCTCCAATGATGGGAAGGTAGCTAGCCTTCACCATCCACGACATGTTGAGCAGAGGGTACATGAATCCCTAAGCCCGGAGCTCCTTCCTCCACTAACCTCCTAGTGGATTCAGGGGTGACCCCAAATGTGGTGAGGATAGTGCCAGAGTTACCCGTCAGCCCTTGCTTCCCCGGTTGGCTCTAGTCACTACCCTCGGGCCCATCGCAAACGGTCATGCTACTCGCCTAAACATGTTTGAAATCATGAACATGGACAATCATGGCTTGCTTGCTTGGAAACATGACTTGCGTGAAATGATATATGACTTGATAAAATGTAGCTATAAATCGTGGTCAATAGTTTATGGAAATTATAAATATAAATACCTTTTGGCCGAAATATCACATAAGGGATATACGGGTTCTATGTAACTAGAAATTAAACCTCACCTGACAGGCGACACACGACTCGTGATTGCGTGAACATGCTCATGCTTGATGATCTCCGCCCTGGAGAATAACTGGACAAGAAATGGGACAATATACGTGCATGAGACCACAATTCGAGCATATTATTCCATATAAGACGCACGGCTTGATCATACACGAGACTTCGAGCAATACACAATGTAGCATGATAACATGTTGTTTCGACATATAATCAATCATATAATAGCAATTTGGGGTCAAATAAGCCATTGGAACGAGGGGCTAAAAATGTAATTCTATGCAGAAACTTTCTGCACTAACAGAGAGTTGGGAACGGCCGTTCCAGGCTCCAGTTAAAAGTGGGAAGGGCCGTTCCCGATGTCGGGCTCCCCGAAGATGGGAACGGCCGTTCCCGTCTGTGAGACAAAGTGGGAACGGTCGTTCCCGTCCTCGCCGCCTGACATGTTAATCAAACAATGGGAACGGCCGTTCCCCATTTACAAAGGGAACGGGAAGGGCCGTTCTCGTTACGCAGACAGTCCAGAAACAGAGCAGAAGAACAGAGGAGGCACGAATTCAACCAACAAAACTCCCAAAACACTTGTAGTTAATTCTAACAATTATAATTCATGAAAGATAGTATGTATACATGCTTAAGGAGCAATAATATTTAATATAAACACATAATTCAAGCTTTAATCATCAATACCTCCAACTTTAGCATATATACAAATTCATCATGTAATCTCATATTTCTCAAGAATCATGCAAGGAATTTGAGTTCAAAGCTCCTAAACATGCTTCTAACATTAATACATCAATTATCAAGCTCAAATCATGAACCCTAGCTTCTTCAAGAATCATTCAAGAATTCATGAAATATCCATGTCTACCTTGAAGGAAAGAAGGAGAAGAAAAGATGGAGATATGATGAGGATGATGGCCTAAGATTCCCAAATCCACCTTAGATGTTAGCTTGCAATAGATGAAATTCCCTTTTCTTTCCATGGAGGGTTGGCTCGGTGGAGAAGGAAGCAAATGGTATGATTTGATGAAAGTGAAGAATGAAGCTTGGAGAAGAGATGCATATAACGTGACATTTGGGGGAAAAATGTAATATTTATGATCAAACCCTCCAAGTTATTTAAGTTATGCAATTGAGGATACAAGGTTTGGAAAATGATCAATTAGGTCCTCAAAGGTTTTCATGCAATTTAGTCCCTAAATAACAGGAAATGAACAATCAGGGACAATTATGCAAATTATACAATTTGAACAATTAATTCATGTAACAATTAAATTCTATTCATACAAGAATTCTCAAATCGAAATGAGTATCATGTAAATTTCACGTAATCATGTTGAACACAATGTATACAATTAATGTAACACGTTTAAATTAAATAAACGAAAATAATAATAATAAAGTCCTAACGCTCTAAACCCACACGTGTCGAGCGTACCTGAAATTGGGGCGTTACATGCCCAACACGCCAAACCTTATACAAGCGTCACGCTTGATGGATTGCATCGGGAAAAATTCTACAGCCCTTATCACTAAGGACTACAGAATTGGGGGGCAAAATGATGGGGTCAAAATGCGCTCGTCCCACGTTTGGACACGTGACACTTATAAGACAACGACACCTGTCCTGCGATCACGATGATCATACACGAGCGCCGGAACCCTCGAAGTGCCAGTATCCTCCCAGAACACGTGTCGCCTCTGTCGCCTCTGCACGTGATCATTGTTGCCGCTCTCTCATGAGTGCCATTCACACTGCATGGTTAACAATCAAGGGAAGCCCTCTTCGAGCGCTACATTCCCCCAGAGAGGCTTCCGCTCCAATTCGTTACACAAGCCCTGGCCCTCATCCCCTAGCGGATTCCTTGGCCACCAAGGCTTTAGTTGACACGAGCGTGCTCCCGAGCCCTCGTTACCAACTCCCCAAACGGCTCTCTGACACATCATACATGCCCGCGCACCTACCACTGTTGTCAACACCACCTTTCACCAGCTTTTGCAGAGAATATTCCTCCTAGGTTTCTCTCGCAACTCCACGTGTTAGGGCAACATTCGGCCAGGACCACACGATGCAAATGACTAAAGGGTCCCTGACCCTCAACTATAAATAGGAGTCTTCATCTCCATCTCTGTAAGCAACCTCCATTACAGTAATTTCTTACTCAGCTTACATTTTCTCTTTCAGATCTTCATCTGACTTGAGCGTCGGAGAGCCAAACTGGGAATCACCCCCAGTTCCCCTAGCTTGGCCTTCTGACTTTTTCTGTGTGTTTGTCATAGCAGGTAGAACCCCCATCTATTCTGGCGAACCTCAATTGACCTTCCCCTCCTAAACAAATTCTAAAGTGATCGGACTCTGTACCCATATTCAGAACCCATCACTTACCAAAGTTCAGGATCAAATTATATTCAATTAAATTTTCTCCCCACATATAAGTAAATTTTAGTTTAGCTCATACAACTTTAGTCCAAAAAGATATTTCCAAATTCCGTACATGCATTTTGAAATTGTTACGAATTCACAACAAGTTTCATTTAAATAATTAATCCTAAACATAGGTTACGTGTTACGTAACCCTAAAAAAGGAAAGATAAAAAAAAAATAATAATACTCTCAATCGGCATTAATCTTTCAATAGTTGAGGAGTCGATTAAGCAGCTTCTTTGATTAATTAATTAAAACAATTAGCCTAATCCTAATGATTTAGTTTCATAATCATACTTACATAACAAAAAAACTAATTAAGCAATTGATGTAAGTTAGCTAGCTAGTTTGATGATGATGCAAGTTGTGGCCTTTTCTTAGGTTTTTTTTTTGTTTTTTTTTTGGGGGGCCTTTTCTTAGTTGTTTAGTGAATAAAGGGCCAAAAGCGCAAATATCTTCCCTGCATTTATTTATTTTTTACGAATATCTACAAAATTTAGTATTATATATATGGGTCTTCTTTGAAAATTCCCAATGAGTTGAAAAAATTCCTCTTTACTCCCCATTTTAAAAAATGATTCACTGAACTCTCCAGATGAAAATCAAACTTCCTCTTTACTCCTCATTTTTTTGAAATATTGTATAAAAATTCAAGAATCACGTAACTAAATCACTAGATCTGGTATATTTTCCTCAGATCTGTGTATATCAAAAAAATGGGAAGTAAAGAGGAAGTTTGATTTTTATCTGGGGAGTTAAGAGGAACATTTTTGAAAATAGGGAGTAAAGAAGAATTTAAATTCCCATATGAGGATTTTTCGAGAATTCCCGTTATATATATTTGTGGATTTGAAAAATAATGCGTCACACTCACACAATAAAATGTGGGGAGAGGGAGAATAGTATAAGGTTTTAATCATTTTGACAGAGAGAAAAGTCCTGCCCTAATTCTATGGATACCATGCACTTTCACAATTTGACAAAATAATTGTCCTTGCCTCCTTGTAAGATGGACAATTATATGCCCTAGCTAGAGAGTTGTATAAATTCAGCTGATAATGTATATATTAATTTATTTTTTTTGAAATTTATAATGTATATATTAATAAGTGCATACCATAAATAGAAGAATTAAAGTAGAGAATATTCAGACATTTATATTTTAATAATAAAAATTATTCATAATCTTAGATTATATTATTTCTTGGTTGAAATGTAGGTACTTTAAAATTGTGATAGAATTTAAAGTTACTCTTACTCATATCCAAAATTAATATTCGAATTAATTCATAGCTAATTTTATTGAATGGCCATTGATAATTTTTTAGGTTAATCCTATCTCTCTTTACCTGATTCTTGCCATTCAAATATATATACTTGAAAAAATCTTATTGTATATTCTTATCAAATCACAAATCCATATATACATTTGTAAACGATACAAATCAAATTTATGAACCCACAAAGCATTTATACAATCCACATGCTCGAATATTTAATGACGCTTCTCTCAATCATTTTAATATTTTAAATGAGTCGGTTACTCAATGCGCTATTATGTGGTCAAATTTTCTTCACTTGCGACTTCCGTAACAAATTGAGATGCTTAAATATTTAACAAAATACCATATGATACCTCCAAGTAACGACTTAAGCATCAGCATGATATATATATATATATAATTGTAATTAAGAGCGAAAAAGAAAGAGAAAAGAAAAAGAAGAAGTTAATATTAATTATAGAGAGATCGGAAACCAAGGTGACTCCATGGATCACAAAAGGGCGTTGTCTCCTTAACCCCATCGGCGTCAATTAGCCGCCCCCAGTTATATATTCTGACCCTTTCTATTTTCTGTTACAACCTTTCTTCTATTTTGCATGCAATTGTCTGCTTCTGCAATATTCTCCCACAGATAAACTATATTTATTTTATCGTGTCACGTTAGATATTCATATTTGATATCGTGTTTGATATTTCTCACATAAAAAATTCAAAAAATATCCGTATTATATTATACATAATTTCTTTCTATTTTGCATGTGTCTGCTTCTGCAATATTCTCCCACAGATAAATTATATTCATTTTTTACATATATATTATGATGATTGTTGGCTGTTGGGATTCCCATGCGCCACTTCTCACTTCAATAACCTAAACTATTTGCCCCCTTCATTTTTACACTTTTCATTTTCCACGCACATTATATTTATTCCCTTTTTTCTTTTCCGATTTTCCCTAAATTTACCTTTATATCATTAATCATTAATTGTCGGCTTTTGCTTCTATTAATAATGCTTCATTTTCTTACGGATTAAATTAGTACAATTATGAAATTGTATGATTAATAAAAAATTTAAAAAGAATAACTATTTAAATAATAATGGTAATATATTTGTCTGTTAATTGGTTGAAATTAGGTCGAATCGGGTTTAGATTAAATTTTTTTAACTATGTCAAAATTTTAAAATAATACAATGTGTAGGTAATTTGTTGTTCTTGGACCGAAAGGACGAGTTTAATTAGGCATTGAAGATTGATTATAATTTAAAACTGTAAATTAAATAAAAGGAATTAAATCTCAACGTCTTTTTCCTAAAGATAGCATTTGGGATTTTTGGTATTTAAATTTGGCTTTTGTTGGTTCATGAATATTAAGCTATTAGCCACGGTCGACTCAATATGGTTAGCTTAATTAATTGTTTAAATTTGAGAAGAAAATTAATTATAATCAATCGAATTGCGTTGGTTTAGTTCCAGTGATGCAGCGTCAACCAAATTTTAGTTGCCCCTTTCAATTTTAAACGTGGATAATTGAATTCAATTTGGTTTTGTCTTTCCCTTTTGGATGGAAAAAGTTAATGATCTTTACTGTATCTCCTTAGTCTTCATTTGTCTCTTCAGATTTACATGCGCTACAACACTTTTTGGTTGCAGAAATCCGAAAAAAATAGTATCGAAATACCAATTTAATCAATTCAATATTTTTGATATATTTAATTTTTCGATGATAAAATATAATTTTATTTCAAAAATTAAGCAATTTAATACATATTTTCTGTCGAAAATTGATTTTGTCACCCGGAATTTACACGAGAAGTTCGCCACATGCAAAACTGGGTCGTGTTTCTGGTTGGTAAAATTAGATTCCTATCAAAAAGTGCATTAAATTACATGATTTTTAAAATACAGTTCTATTTTATCACCGAAAAATAAAATATACGAAAATTGCTGAATTGGTATACCAAATTTACAATTTCCATAAATACAATATTAGCTCAAGTTCTGCGTTTGTACCGATAAAAATACGACACAATATAATATGGTTATACAAATTTTGTGTATAACTTAACATATAACATATATGTAATATAATATTCAACGTAATATTTCATATGATAAAATAATATTTTTAAAAATATGTGTGGACGACAACATCATAGGTTATGTCTTCATCACCAATGCATCAAGGCAAAGATCTATAGGTTTAAACCTATGTGTATCAAATAAATTAGCTAAAAATGAGAAATTTCAAGCAATATATTTTAGAAAATCGTAAAAAAAAAAAAAGGAAAATAAATATGGACCGAGATGTGAAGCTTAAATTTACGATCCCCCCCTGATGAGGCTAAAATACGGTCTAGTCACGAATGCGACATGTGGCCCAATCATAGCGTGACACCGTGGCGTCTCATGGCCCTTACCTCAAGGCTCCCCCTCGAGGGAATATTTATCCCCTCTTCAAAGAGAATCATAGCCTCCCCCCGAGCGGACGAGCATGGCTAGCTATTACAATGCGGCCCTCGAGGCCACCCTAGGGTTCGCCCTCGGGATCACCCCATGGCTGCAAAGGCGAAGTTATTCTCTCAGCGCTATCTCTTTGGGCCTAGGTACCCCCTCAGACCTGGGAGCCTCGAAAGTCCATATCAAACCCGAGCGCGTCTGTCCCTCGGTAACAACCCTGTAACGATCTTTGACAAATAGTACCCCAATGCGCACCTACCATTGGTGCTCCACCAACATTTTTGCAGGCTTTTGCAGGAGGTCCTTTTCAAAGGCTCCTCATTACGCCACGTGTCTAAGGCAACACCAATGTAGGACCACTTGGTGACAATTACGAAAAGGGCCCCGATCCTCACTCCCCCCCCCCCCCCCCCCCAAAAAAAATCCCCTAGCTTGGCCTTCTGACTATTTTCTGTGTTTGTTCCTAGCAGGTAGAACCCACTCACTCCGGCGACCCTTGCCTGAGCTTTCGATCCTCTGTTTCCCCACCATACAAATCGTAAAGTGTTAGCCCTGGAACCTCACCGGAACAAACTGGGGCTCATGTGTTTTGAAGGCTGACAAAAGAATATTATTTTGCACATATTTCAATAGAAAGCTTTGACTAATTTTACATGTTCTCATATTACCGTTAAGTCATTTCTTATAATGTCTTCATTGTAGATATATTGGAGAAGAGATATTGGGTGACAGCTGGAACAAATTAAGCTGGTGTGGAAAGTGCTTTTGAATTCAAATTTACAGCTTCAAACGGTCACTTTAAATAGATTATTTTTCTCTAAAATAAGACTTTCCTTTTAATTCGTAATTAATTAAATAGATTATTTTTCTTCAAAATAAGATTTTCCTTTTAATTCAAAATTAAACCAAAGTCTATTAAATAATTAATACATTTAATTATTTAATATATATATACACGTGTCCCAAGGACACGTGCTCCTCACGTGACCCACACGAGTGGTTTCACACGTATGGAACCCACTCGACTTGATTAACTCGTTTAATCATTTTAAAGCCTTAACTCATGTAACCAAGTTGTTGTGTGTGACCCTCTAGGTTCTCAATTCAATTAGCAGTGACCCTAATTAATTAATCAGTCCACATATTAAACGACCATAGTCTAGAAACAGGTGTTTAACCCTTAGCTGAATTGGAATGTCTCGATTCGACAGAACCTTTAAGTCATTGATTTATGTGAGATACAATCCTCCTACTTACTATCTCTCAACCAAGATCTAGGGAAATGGAATAATCAGAACCCTAATAATCTGGTCTTAAAGCTAAGTGCATTTCATATCCATTTGATCTCAATCCAAGAAACCCTTTTCTTGATGTCTTGATCTACTGCCTTGGCCAAGGACTCCATATGACATATGAATGACTTACACAATAAGAGATCACCTTGCAAATGCACGTGTAGGTTCTTTCTTGATTCTAATTCACTTTCATGAGTCAGTACTTGTGCAGCCCCAACATAAGCCTTGAATCAGTTGTCTAAGGCGACACCCTTTAAAGCTTATACCTAAGACTACAGAGTTAACTCATAAAGTGACATGGAACCTCAAGTCTAAGGATCAATTAATCACATCAATGACTCGTGAGATATTTCCTAATATGGAAGTTTCCATTTCCTGAAATAGAAACTTCCTTTTCCATTTAGGAATCTTCTCGCACGGGGCACTTTAGTGAACTTACTTATAGAAGTAAGCACCCTCATGTATCACCTATGATGCACGGACACTTCTAAAAAATATCATTTTGCCGTGTCGTGTCGTGTCAGACATGTGTCCGACACTCCTCACGTGGAAAATTCAAGAAAAAATCCGTGTCGCCGTATCCGTGTCGTGTCGTGTCCGTGTCGCCGTGTCCGTGTCCGTGTCCATGCATCATAGTGTATCACGCACGTATCAACTATACACTTTGCACCTCCATGAAACAAGGTGGTCCTTCTTAAGGGCGTGATCCCACAAGCAAGCCTTAGAGGAGTCAGGTTGACACTCCCACTGTCTGTAGGACTCATCGACTTAGAGCATTTTGCTAATCATGACTTATGTGATATAGGGCTCGTTTCATGAACCATTTCACCTAAATGGTAGAGTCCTAAAGTCATCAAGATTAGGTGAGTTCTCATACATGCACAGCTAAAGTAAACGCATACCAAACAAGAGCATATAAAGAAGTGTTGCCTGAATTCGTTATTTTATTCAAAGATTGTCTGTGATTACAATAAGGAAAAGTACAAAGCGAATATACAATCGGCTTTCTAGGGCACTATTCCTAACAATCACATGGAGATTGTGTATTCTCATAGTGTTAGGCTTGTAATGTAGTATGGAAAGGAGTGATTGAGCTGAGTTTTGGAACTCGACCGTGGTATTAGTAGTACCAGGTGCTCGTGTGTGGCTTGACCTTTGGTATTGGTACCGGGCGTTCCAGTGTTGAGATGTATTGTATATCAGACCTTTATGTCTCTCTTTTATTGGATATCTCTCTTCAAAATCCTAAGTTTAACAACCTTAGGTAGAAGATTAATCTTCTTGGTTCGTATTTTACACAACCTTGGAGGCCAAACCTCTCTAAATCTGTTTGTGCTTAAATTCTTTATCTTTGCTGTTGACTGGTACAAACCAGTGATGTTGATATTACCTCATGTTCAAATTCTAACATAAAGTGTTGGAGTTTGACAAATCGAATCAGACCCCTTCAGAATCCAAGTCTGCTTCCGGTCTTTGTTAGAGAAGAAAATAATTATTTTAAAGAAACAAAAGGAGGAGAGTTTAGTACTTAGATATGCCCAAAAAATAAAAAATAAAAATTACTATAATTATATAATTCATCCAATGATCACCTATAAGAATATATGGTATTATATTTGTGTATTAAATTAAATAGCAGTCAAATTGCAATTTGTTTGAAAGAGTTTGAATTCATATTCCCATTATTAGGAAATTCCAAGTTTAATGCAAATATTTGGCCCTACAAGTTACAAATAAACCTCTACACGTAGTGGATTAAATAAACTCGCCAGACTTATGGTATATGAATTATTTATTTATCTTTTTTCTAATTTGGTTCCACCAAATAAGTCAGACAATTAAAAAAGAAAATAAAGTGACTTCACTCCAAATTATATAATTTAAGATTTCAAACTTCAATCATTTGATCAAAATTATCACATTAATGAAAAATGGAGCATGGAACCATATGAAATTTAATATTCGTTCATGGAAACCCCAAAGAGTTTGAACATTTCATTTTTAAAAATTAGCTGCTCGGCTTTCTAGTAAAACTATAGCGTGTGGATACAAATACGATGATAATAATATAAATACGAGGACAATTTTTTTTCCCATAAATTTACTATATAATAACTATCTACAAGACATGATAATATAGAATTTTTTGGCGTATCTATTCATGATAGGTGATAATCGAAGATGAACTATATCCATTGAGAATAGAGCATTATTATTATTACTATTATTATTATTATTACATCAAAATTTGGACTAATGAAATGCAAATAATTAAATCATCAACATATAATTAAGGAATGTAATTAAATGGAAGAGAAATACCGGAAAACTCTATTCAATTCTCGATGGAAAACGAAGTTTTGCGAATTCTCCCTAGAATTGGAATTATTTTGAGATCTTCGAACATATTCGAGGGTTTAATGTGATTATTAATATCACTTTGTCCAATACACAAGATGAGACTAACGGCTTTTTGCAAAAAGATGAGGGGGAAACTCAATAAGAGTTCGGAAAAGCAAATATACGAGATCACAAATGTAGATTGTTCGTAGCTAAATATGAATTATTCATTATATACTAATTAAATCTGAAATTTTAAATTTTTGACGTATAATTAAACGAGGGACTAATCCCTTAATTAATATGATGACGGATTCTTGGAGAAAGAAAGAAAGAAAAAAAAAAAAAAAACCCAAATCATCTATCTATCTATCTATCTATATATATATATATATAAAGATGAGGGTTGGAAATTCTTAATAGCCCCTCCTAACTCTATCGTCCTGATTACAATTAAAAATCATTTGCAGTAATTACAAAAATAAAGCAACTAATTGCATCATTATGGTACAAACATATTGTAATTAATAATGCGTTGAGATACTAATCGTTCTAGGAAGTCGAAAGTGAAGGCACTTATAAGAAGAAGCTAGCTAGCACTATCACCAAAGGCCAATTGTCTAATTATGCTTTTGGTGATTATATCTGGGGAAGTTTCATCCGGACTTGGATTTTGCTGCAAATACAGGCATGCTGGATTTCATTAATATATACTTGCGGCACCACCACGTTTCTATCCAAAAAAAAAAAAAAAAGAAACTTATCAACTTTTTGATTTATAATAATCATATCTTGAAACTAAGGAAAGTCTTACGTTCTGCGTTATGCAATGTTTTACTATTTGTACTTATCGTGTGATCAAGTGATTTCTATTTTAATTGAAGAAAAGTTGATCACGATATATAAAAGATAAGTATGTTACGTCTGCAATACAATATTAAAATCTCACGTTCTCCGTTACATAAAATCTTACTGTCTATACTTGTCGTGTGATCAAGTAATTTCTATTTTAGTTTAAGAAAAGGCAGTCACGATATATAAAAGATAAGTATGTTACGTCTGCAATACAATGTTAAAATCTCACGTTCTGCGTTACGTAAAGTCTTATTGTCTGTACTTGTCGTGTGATAAAGTAATTTTTATTTTAATTTAAAGAAAGTCGGTCGTAATATGTAGAAGATAAGCATATCACGTTTGCAATACAACATTCGAGAAGCGATAGAAATAAAATATTTTATACGGTCGCAAAAAAAGGGTAACATCTTTCTATTTTTGGATATAAGTATTTTTTTCATGTTTATAACTATTAATGCCACACAAACTTAGATAAATAACCATATTTTCATGAAATTGGGCTTGATTATTATTTTATTTAGTTATGGCCTATGGGGATGGGATCTCCATCTTGCACTTGTGACTACGTTTCAATAAATATAGAAAGATTAATTAGGTGGATTGGAGTAATAGGAGATTATGGCTGTAAATGTGTAATCAAATTAATTACCTCTTCTTGGCAATTACACCAAACTCCAAAGTGGGTATAATTATATTAGTGTGGGGTTGATTCCACCTAGTTTTAATTAATCCCCGTGACAATTATTATTATTATCTAGAATTGTCTCGATCGTATTTCCAAACGCGATTTACTTTTTAAAGTTTTGGTTATGTGAGTTGAATCTCAATAGTTGCGTAAATTATGAAATTGGCCCTGTGTATATTAGTTTTATTTATATTTTCAGTCACTAATATTGTGCTAGGTATATTACAGGTACACTATAATAAAACTCCCTCCCAATTTAAGATAATCCTAATTCAAATTTGATTTGATCATAGAAATGGGTGTTTTACATTTCTCTTATAATTGTCTGAACTTTTTAACAAAGTCACACACTCGTACTATCCATCAGTTTAGTTGGAAACATTTTCCATTTCGATTAGAGAAAAAGAAAAAGAAAAGAAATTCATGGATTTCTTTTATTTCGTGTGGGTTTCTGTTTGTTTGTTTGTTTTTTTTTTTTTTTTGTCAACAAAGAAGTCCAGGCCAAAACAAAATAGAAAACACAACAAAACTATTCAAACTCAGCCGGAGGAGAATCCCAAATTTTGCAATCAGCGGCAAGATGATGTCCCATTCTAGCCAACTTGTGAGCATTGCTATTTTTCTCCCGGTAATCATGCTTCAATCTAGCTTCTCAGGGTTTATGAAGAAGACATCGACAATCCATAATGATCCTCTTCAGCGTATGGTCTTCTATAGTCCCGGTTGTAACCCAATTAACCACAATCTCAAAATCAATTTCGATTCAATTTTCGGGAATCTCCGCTCCCACGCAAGAATCAAACCTTTTCGGAGTATGGGTTTCTGATAAACTAATTAAAAAGTTATTTCAAACGAATTAATAACAAAACGAGAAAAGAAAAATAAAAAAAAAAGGACGAAAAATTCCATCTTTTACAGGGGCGGTTTCCTGCTAATGGAACAGTGAAGCTAAAAAAATTTAGCTTATAATAAAAAAAATTACTTAAAAATATTCTATTTAAGATATTTGTTTTGTAATTGTCCTACAATTTTTTATTTGTACTATAATAAGAGTATTGTTAAATAAACTTTTATTATGAGTGACGTGGCACGTACCCGTTGTCGATCTAAGCCAATCACCTTGCCCCACGTGTATGATTGGAGGTCAATTCTCACTCGGAGATCACCCTTCGACCGTCCCACTCAGAGGCCCATTTACCCCGCGAGAATTACCGCACAGGAATATCGACCTAAATGCTCGAATCAACCGGACCGTTTCGATCGACCCATAAACTCCGATTGACCAGCGCATTATTCCACTAGCGTAGTGGCCGACCGAGCATTTAATGCACGGCCTTAATGGGGCACCTGTCAGCTCCCCGCGCCGCCACGTCGAGGCGGTAACTTCTCTCTCCTCTCTGTATAAATACCCCCTCCTCATTTATTGCACGGTAAGTTTTTCCACCTAACACTTTTCACCATTCAATCTTTTCGGTCATCTTTACCGATCCTGACTTGAGCGTCGGAGTGCCAACCCGGGTCTCCCACCCATCTCCCCCGAGTTGGCCTCGGAGCTCACGTTTGTCGACCCTCGCAGAATTCGAGCAGTCAGGCGGCCGTTTCCCCCATCAACAAATAGAGTGACCGCGTCGGATCTCTCGATCGATCATCAAGCAGAGATTTAGGCACGATCATTTGGCGCCGTCTGTGGGAAACGCAACAGGAAGCCATTGAACATGACTACTCGAAACGTTGTAAGCAACCGCCTATTCGACGAAAACGGTCGGGAGGTCATTCCTCAAGTTCCCTTACAGGTCGTTATTCCCACCTCCCTTCCGACACAGCTAGTCTACTCGACGCCCGAGATAGAAAAATACTTGAAAGCCTGTCGCGATGAGGCTGTTGCAGCGGCTGCGGAGGGGAGAGAACCTCGTATGCCAGAATGCCCGGAGGCTCGACCAATAGAGATCATCCAACCCCCGATAGCTCATCCGGGATATATGCGACCAGTTCAGTATCCCCCGCCCGGCACGTATTGGGCTGAAATTGGGCAAAATGCACAGCCTCAGCTTCCTCAGCAACAACCGATACCTTCTCAAGGAAATATGCGAAAGTCAGTTCAAGACAGGTTATCATTTCAACCCGAGGATGAGGTCGACTCTAGAACCCCAACTGACACCAGAATACATCGGGGCGGCGGTCGACGTGAGGCGGACGTGTAACGCCCCAGTTTCCGGATGAACAGGTAAGCACGCCACGTGTGCGTTTTGAGCGTAGGTTTATTTTATTCTTTTTATTTTATAATATATTCTTACGTGGCATTCATATTTTTATAAAATTCATGAAACATCATTTTTATCAATTATTTGATTTCATATCATTGAAAAATTATTTCATGGCACGGAAAAATATTTCTTGCATGAAAACCATTACCGAGAGTGATAGAATTATTAAGTTGTCCCTAGTTAAATACTTTCTAAAATATTGGGGACTTAATTGCATGATTTCTAAGGACCAAATGGAGCATATTTTAAATTGGGGCATATCTAATTGTATAACTTAAAGACTTCAAGGTTTAATTGGCAATTTGGCAAAATTCACAAAAATCAAGAGATGAATCACGTTAATCATCTCTTGGCTTCCATGAGATCATTTCATCCAAAGTTTGCCAAACATATCCATCTCTCTCGGTATTTCAAGAAGAGGAAAGGGAAGAAGATAATTTCTCAATCAATCATCAAGATTTCAAGAAAGCTTGCAAGGAATTAGGAGATCATCATCATCATCATCCACTTTCTTCATTTCTTTCCATCTTTAAGGTTGGTTGCATGAGTTGGTGATTCTTGGTCATATTTTCATGAGCTAGGGTTTAGGATTTGTGTGCTAAATGAGTTGTTGGTGATCAAAGTGTGATTATAGGATCATATATTGGATTATAGCATGCTCAAGGGTATGAATTCTTGAATAATTGTCAAGATTGATCAAAGTTGGCCATGAACATGAAACCTTGGAAATCTTGTTGTATTGCATGTTTTATGTGTTTAAGTGTGATATTATTATGCTATAAGTGTATTTGCATCATATTCCAGAAATTATAGCATTTGGGGATCAAAAATTGGATTGTTGTTGCTTGGTTGTGTTCTTCCCGAGAGCTTCCCCTGTTTCTGCTCTGTTTTTCAGTTGCAGAAGCAGGGAACGACCGTTCCCAGCCTCAAGGCTTGGTGGGAACGGGCGTTCCCATCCCTTTTCAAAATATGCGCGGCCGACTACGGGAACGGCCGTTCCCACTTTGGCCTTGGAACCGGAAGGGCCGTTCCCGGCGTAGGCGCGTTTTTAAAAATGGAAAACGTTGCCGCGTTTCTTTGGGCAACGGGAACGACCGTTCCCAGTTTTCAAAGGAAGCCTGGAACGGCCGTTCCCAAGGGGCTGACAGTGTAAAATTCACTGCATAAAATTCCGAAAATGACCCCTCGATCCAACGACTTCTTTGACCCCGAATTGCTATAATACGTGTTAATATGATGTGAAACCAAAAGTTATAATACCACATTGCATTTTCGAGGTCGTCTCGACACGTTTTCGCCGTTCGTCACATTTTGGCCATTTTAGTGCATGTCTCATGGTTATGCATTGTATTTGCACAGGTCACGAGGGCGTGGACGAGGAGCAAGCTCCTTAGAACGCTACTTTATCTTATTTTGCAAGAAAGGTGAGGTTTTGTTTTGGTAAAATGAACCCTACCACCCGTACGTGCTAGTTTTCGGCCAAAACCTATTATAATTATAACCGTTTTCAAAGTAATAAACATTTCAAGCAAGAATGTATCGATTGTCATGATTTTCAATGCATGTTGGCGAGTACATGATTGCACGTGGGCCCGAGGGTAATTCTTGAGCCAACCGGGAAAGCAAGGGCTGACGGGTAACTCCTGAATTATCCTCACATTGTTGGGATCAACCCCGAAGCCACTAGGAGATTAGTGGTGGAAGGAGTTCCGTGTCTAGAGGGTCATGTCCTCTACACACACCATGTTGTGGATAGTCGAGCCTTGCAAACTCGCTATCACCCGGAGGAAGAAGGAGACTGGGGATTAATCCGGAATGTCGGGTTATCCTCGGGTTATTGCATGTTTTCAAGTATGAAATTGTCTATGTGAGCACTAAATGAATTGCATGATCACTTATTTATCAAGCAAGCAAGCATGATCACGTATTGTTCACGATTGGGAGTTCGGTTGGAGATTGCCCTTACTCGCCGGGGCCACATGTTCATGATATTGACAAGATTGATTAATTAAACGTGTTAAAATGGATAGTTGTAATCTCGGGCCAAGGATGAGATTTCTTGAACTATATACTTATTGCTTTTAAGAATCTTTACCCGAGGCTACAACTTGCATGTGACGTGTGTTATATATATATTTATTGCCCCTCACTCAGTCTTCGGTAGACTGATACTTCACTTTTCAGGTACCTTTTGAGCGTGGTTGTGCTAGGCGGGAGTTGGTCGAGTCTTGCATTCCCACGGGTCTAGTTTCATACCTTTCATGTACAGTACTTTGAGACATTTCATGTTATGGATTGATATTAGTATTTTGGATTCACGGTTATGTATATTATTAATAGACCCTAATGTAGTGACAGTAAATGGTACCTATATGTATCTATGGAATAAATATGGTACCTATATCTATATATGAATGACTTGATTGCTTCCGCTTTTCTATTCATGTTTGTTTGATTATGTTGGGGAGAGTGTCCCGCCTAGAGCGTCGTTTTGTTGTCACCCGTTCGCTGTGGTCTTGGTTTACGTATGAACTGTCCATTTCGTACGTGGATTGAGGCTACAGTGCGGGGGATGTGGCGCCTTGGGGTCTAGGGTGCTACAGGACGTATCACAACAGAGATCTAGATCGTCTCATCCTAGTGGGAGAAATAGCGGTCGTAGATTGTCTGGATCCCAAAGAGAGCGAAGTCCCACTCAACGTGACTCACCCCCGCATGAATAAACGGGAGTCTTCAACCGACTCGGACCACACGGTCGGGTTAATCAGATCAGGAGATCGAACAGGGGTCGTATCGTGAGGTCGAATGACCTTCGAAACCAGATACCTCCACGTTCCGGTCGACAGGATAACCGTCAGAGGAACGAAAGTCAGGGATCATTCAGCCGTTCGCCCCACCGATCACACTCCGTTAGGCGTGAACGTTCTAGATCCCCCGGCGCACACCGTCGGGCCCAAGGCATGTCCGCCCATGGAGATATCGCAGTGAGAGAGAAGCTCAGTCTCCATTTTGTGACTCGATCATTGAGTCCACTACCGATGAGAAGATCCCCACCGGACTACCCATATATAACGGATCGACTGACCCGGAAAAGCATGTGTCGCGCCTCGAAATGCAGCTCAGCATGTTCGGACACTCGCCTAATATCTGGGCTAAGATCTTTGTTACCACTCTGGATGGCCCCGCTCTTGAATGGTTTTCGAGGCTCCCTCCTCGATCGATAACTTCCTACAAGACACTCGTCGATCGATTCAAAGCTCAATTCTCTTCCATGAAGGGAGATAAGCTTCCGCCAACCTACTTGTACACCATTAAACAGGCTCCTAATGAATCGCTTCGAGATTTCTTCACTCGTTTCTCGCAAGCTGTGGTCAAAACAGAAGAACCGAGCATCGACCTTTTGAGACCTATTGTTCACAAGGCACTGGTCAACATCGAAGCCGCTCGGTACATCTTCTTACAGAAACCAAAGAATTTGGCCGACATCCAAGCAGCTGCTTGCGATTGGATGCAACTCGAAGAATTGGAGAGTTCTCAGAGGAGCCCGGTACCCAGTCGAAAGGCAGATATCCATCGACCAATTAAACAAGACGCACGACCTAAGCCAGAGGGACCGACAGGGCCTACCGCTCGAAAGCATTACACCCAGCTGACGCGCCCGCTCGATGAAATCTACAATGTTATCGATCCTGCCCTACTGAAAAAGCCTAAGCCGATGCGGGACACTCCCAAGAACCGAGAGAGCAATAAATTTTGTAGCTTTCACCAGCAAAAAGGTCACAACACTTCTGAATGTAATGCTTTACGAGATGAGGTCGAACGATTGATCAAAGGAGGCCTCCTCCAGGAGTTCGTGAAAAAAATGGATGACCACGCTCGGAACCGAGATCACCCGGACAGGTCGCCTCCCAAACAACGGTTGGCTAAGCCTCCAACAGAACGAGACCCTCATAACCGACCATGCCTCGGTCGGATTGACATGATTTCAGGAGGACCTTCAGGTGGAGATTCAAGGTCCGAACGGAAAAAGATGCGACGGACCGCTACTCAAGGATTCTGTAGTCCCCGAGAAGTGATGCATATTCGACCAGAAGACGCCTGGGTCAACAAAGATATAGTGTTTAATGAGAATGATGTAATAGATCTACCGGGACGCTCGAGCGAAACACCTAGTTGTCCTATGGTTGTCACGGTCGACGTCGCCAACTTTGCTGTATCTCGCACTTTAATCGATAATGGAAGCTCGAGCAATATTATCCTTTATTCGACTCTTGTTCGCATGAATTTACACGATAAATTGCTTCTAGATCCCATTCGAACCCCTCTCACAGGATTCGGAGGTGCAGAAGTGTACACCAAGGGTCGAGTACGGCTAATCACATCCATGGGCACTTTGCCCCGACGGGCAACACGCGAGATCGAATATCTTGTCGTCGAAATGCCCTCTGCATATAATATTATCTTTGGTCGACCGGGCCTCATCGATTTCCGAGCGGTTATATCCACTTACCATCAAATGATCAAGCTACCCACTCCGGCCGGAGTCGGCGAATTAAGGTGCGACATACCAACCGTCTGGAGTTGCTACTCTATCTCGTTAGACAAACCCAAGCCTTCTTCGGAGAAGCACGTCCCTCCGTTAATCGATGATCCTATCATCGAGGATGAATTCGTGGACCCGGGGGCCATCGACCCTGAGAATTCACGGAAAATGAGTTCTTCCCATGCGGCAAAAAGAAAGAAGCAGGAAGACAAAAAGCTCGAGCCCACAGAAGAACTCGAAGAAATTCAACTAATCCCGGGGCAAACAGAAAAAATCACTCATATGGGGGCTGGTCGAAAGGGAAAAGAACAGTGCATGCTCATTCAGTTCCTGCGTGACAATCTCGACGTTTTCGCGTGGAGTGCTTCTGATCTGGTGGGAGTGGACAGGAAAGTGATCGAACACCACTTGAATGTTGATCCCTCCTACAAGCCAATCAAGCAAAAGCTACGCTCTCAAAGTGATTCCCGAAATGCCATCATCGAGGCTGAAGTCAACAAACTCCTGGACGCCCAGTATATCATGCCGATCCAATACGTCGAATGGCTGTGCAATGTCGTCCTCGTACCCAAACCAGGAGGAAAATGGCGAATGTGTAATGATTTCACTGACTTGAACAAGGCGTGCCCGATGGATCCCTATCCGTTACCTCGAATCGACCAACTGGTCGACTCCACGGCCGGATGCGAACGATTAAGCATGATGGACGCCTTTCAAGGATACTACCAAATCTTCATGGCCCTCGAGGATCAGCCCAAAACCGCTTTCATAGTCTTCAATGGCATTTACTGCTTCAAAGTTATGCCGTTCGGACTCATAAATGCGGGTGCCACGTACCAGAGAATGATGAACAAAGTTTTCGAGAAGTGGACAAACCAGAAGTCTCTGGTCGACTCACGAAGTGGACCATCGAGCTCGGACAATTCGAGGTAACATATCGCCCCCGGGTGGCATACCAGGCACAGATCTTAGCCGATTTCTTGGTTGAGAAAGGCCCGCACTCGACGGCAAAGGGTGACCCAACCGTTTGGACCCTTTCGGTCGATGGCTCCTCAACCGCTTCCGCGGGGGGGGGGGGGGGTGCCGGGGTATCCCTAGTCAGCACAAATGGCCAGCAGGTCGAATACGCCATCGCCCTCGAGTATCCGGCAACAAACAATGAGGCTGAGTACGAAGCTCTTTTAGCGGGTTTGAGAATTGCGAAAATGCAGAACATAAAAAAACTTCGAGCTTTAACCGACTCACAACTGGTTGCTAGCCAAGTCAAGGGCGAATACGAGGCTCGAGAGGAGTCTATGATCAAATATCTCGCCTTGGCCAAAAGAGCAATCACTGAATTTGATGAATTCGAGATCTCCTAAATTCCTCGAGAAGAAAACGGTCGAGCCGACGCCCTTTCTAGATTCGCTAGTGGTTCGCTCGGCACCCAAGATCGGACCATCACCTTCATGACCTCATCGACTCGGTCGATAGATCATAAGCCCCCCGAAGTCAACTCTATCGATGCAACTGAGCCGTGTTGGCTCGATAACATCGTCTTGTATCTTCAAAATGGCATCTTACCCGAGGATTTGACCGAAGCAAGGAGACTCAAGCAACGCGCGCTGAGCTATACGCTGGACCAGGAGGGTCGTCTGTACAAACGTTCATTCACCGGACCGACTAAACGGTGCCTCCGACCATCCCAGGGTCAAGAAGTTTTAGCCGAAATCCATGAGGGATCCTGTGGGAATCATGCTGGGGGGCGGTCTCTAGCCCTAAAGGTATCTCGATCTGGATTCTTCTGGCCTAACCTACGCAAGGATGCACTCGAATTTGTGAGGAAATGCGATCGTTGCCAGAGGCATGCCAATTTGACCCATCAGCACCCCGCACACATGATTCCGATCGAGTCTTGCTGGCCCTTTGAGCAATGGGGAATCGACATAATTGGACCCTTTCCGATATCAACTCGACAAAGGCAGTTCATCATTGTGGCGATCGATTATTTTTCTAAATGGGTCGAGGCTTTGGCAGTCGCAAAGATTACTTTCCACTCCTTACAGGACTTCCTCTGGAAGCACATCATCACTAGATTTGGAGTACCTCGAGTCATAGTATGCGATAATGGACCACAGTTTCGAAGTTCAAGATTTAGAGCCTATTGCTCCGACTTTAAGATCGATCAAAGATTCACTTCAGTCGGGCATCCACAGGCCAACGGTCAGGTCGAGGTTACCAATCGAACCATCGTACAGAATCTGTGTACGCGACTCGAGGCAAAGAAGAGCCATTGGGTCGATGAACTTGAAGGCGTCCTTTGGGCGTATCGAACCACCCCTCCAATCCCCACGGGACAGACACCTTTTGCCATGGTATATGGCTCGGAGGCCATGATTCCGGCTGAAGTTATACATCAATCTCCCCGAGTGGCTCACTTCCAGCAGAGTCGGAATAATGAACTAAGGGCTTTCGATCTTGACACGATAAACGAAACCCGAGAAAAGGGAAACATGAAGATGCAGCAGTATCGAGCCACGACTGCTCGGGCATACAATAAAAACCTACGACCTCTCCACTTTCAAGTCGGGGATTTGGTCCTCAAAAGGGTTGAAGTTACTAAGCACGTAGGAAAGCTTGATGCTAATTGGGAAGGACCCTACCGTGTCGCCGAAATAGGCAAAAATTGGGCATATCATCTCGAGGATCTCGATGGGCTACCGCTACCTCGATCATGGAATGCTCACAACTTGAAGAAATATTACTTGTGATTAATCGTTGTAATTTCTTTTGGTCAATTAAACACCATATGTAAATTTTCTGGTCGATTAATCGATAAAGCATTCTCTTGCCTTTTAGCAACCATGTTATTCGATCATATACCTGTGATTATACGACGCCCGTACTAATTTCTTGTATACTTCGAAAGATTAAAAGCAGCTTGCCTTGACATCTTCTCGATCATTATTTTCGATTAACATAAAAAGTTAAACGCCAAAAAGCTCGAGAAAACACGTATAAAACCCAGAAGAGAACTTGCATAACGTATTTAAAACAAGAAAGTCTACATCGATCACAATTCTTCGATCATGACCTTACAAATTTGGATTTTACAAACGGGAGCAACAAACGCTCGGATTCCTACCTATTTACACATGAATCCCGAGCCAACAACTACTAAAGTCCGACCCCAACAGTCGGGACTTTGAAAATTGGATTCCCCTTGACCACAGTCCTCCGAGTACGAAGATAGGGCTAGTCCATTCTCTCCGACTCAATCCTCGACCGCTCAGGATCCGGTCCCTTCCTCGATTGGAACGATGGCCCCTTCCCCAAAGTACTCTGGGCACATATCCTTAGGGTCGAAGGAGGCATCAAGATCGAGCTCTTCCGTAGCTATGTTGTCTGGTTCCCCCGCCGCTCTGGACCGAGCCAACTTCACGGCAAAGCCAAATTCGTCGTTGTCCCAGTTTGGCTCGGGAGTAGGAGGTCGGGTGACCGGTTCAACTGGACGAGGATCATCTTGATATAGGCCGACCTTTTCTTGGTCATAGTCGAGCGGAAGATACTTAGCCGCTTGCACTTGAGCCAAGCACAAGTTGAAGCCCTCCTCGACGTCTTTGAAGCTCGCGATCGACACGGCCTTCTCGTAAGCCTTAGACTTCATGAATCTGTAAACGCCTCGATGCTCGAGGTCGTTCACGGATTCAGCAAGACCCCTCTTGCATCGATCCAGGGCTAGCTTGGCGCCTTTCCTCTCTCCCTCCGTCAAGTCGGGGGCTCGCGCTTCGGCCTCTTCCTGGATCGACCTCGCCACCCGATCCTCAGCCACCTTCAGCTTTTTCTCGACTTCCGAGAGATTCGTTATGGCATCCAAGAGTTCATGGTCGAGTTTCTCCTTGTCCTTGGTGGCCTCGGCCAACTTCTTATCCTTCTCCTCCAGCTCGAGCCTCATCGTCTCAACCTGCCGCTCGGCCTTCGCCCTCAATTGCCGATGAACCCATCCTCTTCGAGCCACTTGAAAGAAGTCCTGGCCCATCTGCAAGACATCATCGATCATCAAAAACTTCGACCATACACAGAAAATAATTTCTACAGTAATAATTTCTACAGGCACTCACCGCAAAATATTTCTGGACCCAAGACGCCTCGATCTCGTCGTCGGAGAGCGCCATCCTCTCTTTATGATCGACCGTTGTCTGGATCGAACTGTACAGAGCTCCGAGTGCCTGGTAGTCTTTAGGGGCAGTTCCGACCCGTCTGGGCTCGCCTCTCTCGTTGACACTTGCAAGGCCGCACGGGAAGTGGGGTTCCTCGAGGATCGGGTAGTCGAAGAACAACTTCTTCTCTTCTTCGCTCGATTTCCACGGCACCGCGCTCGAGGGTCCCGTGCCAGGCCTTCGCACCCCCGCCAGAATGCTGGCCACGTTTCGAGGCACTATTGCCCCTCGACCTTGGTTCGGAGGTGTCGAGTAGGCTCCTACCTGGACTTCTACAATCGGCCCAAGCGCCGGTGGCATGGGGAGTAAGGGACTCTTCTCTCGACCTACATTCTTATCGGCCCCGACCCCTGACTTCGCCTGGCCCTTAGTTTTTTGCTTTTTTGCCTGGGGGGCTCCATGGTCCTCGACCCCCGATGGGGTTCGACCCCTCTTCTCGGGAGCGTCTTTGGTCCTCATCGCAAGAACCTCCGGAAGAGCCTCGACCGTCGCATCGGTCGATGCAGCAGTCTCTGCTTGGGAAGGAGGGGGTATTTTCTTTTTCTCGGCCGCTTTCTTCAGCTCGGCCATCTCCTTCCTTCTTGCGTTCAAAGCAGCCGACATGATGTATTGCTCTGCACAGAAAAGACACTTGATTATGAAAATAACCAAACAAGGAGAAAAACAACAACAAACAAATGGTCGAGAGGCCTCGAGGGATTCGTTCGGAATACCAGGGTCGAAATGCTTTCTAACTCCCGGCGCGAGCCCCAGCTCGATTAGGGATTGCGGAGCAACCATGTCCTCCGACTCCACACTTCCCATCCTCCTCAGGGTCGCCATCAAAGTGTTTGGCCAACCCGGATGCCCCCTCGGAAGGTCCGACCGGGGAACCCAACTCCATCCCGGATATTTTAGGCCGGGCCAACCCTTTTCACTCTCGATGAAAACAAATCTCTGCTTCCATCCCTTGCCGTTCGACGAAGTGGGCGACCTAACGATCCGATAATTACTCTTCGATTGCAGTTGAATATACCCCGGGCCAGACTTCGAGGTCTCGGTCGTCAATCCGGCTTGGAAGATCTCGGAAATGCAATAAACGTTGACCTTCATCCCCAAGCACCTCAACAAAGCCCTCAATCCGTTTACCATGGCGTAAGAATTGGGCATCAACTGCAATGGACTAATCCTAAGGGTGTTAAAGAAGTAAACCATCTCCTCGGGAATGGGCACCCTAAACCCATTTTTGACCGCCAAGTAGTTGATCGCGATACAGTTAGGCGGCGGGTCGGTCATGCGATCTCCTGACCGGGGCCTTATCACTCGATAACCCCCGTACTCCGGAGCCCCCCCAAACAACCATTTCTGGACCTCTCCCAGTTTGTCCTCGGATATCGAGCAGGTAATGGCTCGAGGGTCATTCTGTAGCCAACCCTCTGGCTCTAAATTCTCCACCTCCTCGTCCTCTTCTTCCTCCCCTAGTCGACCTGAAGTCGACGTCACCTCTCCTGGCTCCCGAGGTACTACCACCTATGTTGTCTCATCCTCGGACAAAGGCTCCGAAACCTCTACGACCTCGACGAACTCATCCCTCCCCTGAGGATTCGTCGACCTAGTCTCCACGGTCTCTCCAGAATCCGATGTCGAACTCGACCCTGACGTGTCCGAACTCGACCTCTCACTCGCGGTCGCCACTCTCTCCCCTCTGGGGCCGGTCTCCGCTCGATTTGTTGACATCCTACAGGACAAAAACCTCGTTTTCATGGTGTAGCTCGGATACGAACAAATCGAGGGAGAGGAAGCCTTCGAAGAGGGAAGTGGTACACCTCTCCCTCGAAGCAATCGGAAACAAAAATAAAAAGCACAGAGCATAGAGAAAGAAAATCGAACAACAGATCGGAAATATTACCTTTTTGTTTTCCGAAGATTCGAACGGTCCTCTTCTAAAGCGAGCGACCCCGAAGTTCGACACACAAAGGACTCTTTATCGATCGAGAATGGCTCGAAACTCTCTTCAATTCTCTTTCGCAAAAGTAACAAATGGATTTACAGAGGGAACTATTTATAGAGATAAAAAATGGGCGGGAATCGAGAAGATGAAACGGCGTGATGATTGCAGCGGGTCCCACTCTTGGGATCTGAAACGCCACTGCCACGTCAGCCCTAGCAGATGACATTTCGGGGGGCTTATGACGTGGCACGTACCCGCTGTCGATCTAAGCCAATCACCTTGCCCCACGTGTATGATCGGAGGTCAATTCTCACTCGGAGATCACCCTTCGACCGTCCCACTCAGAGGCCCATTTACCCCGTGAGAATTACCGCACAGGAATATCGACCTAAATGCTCGAATCAACCGGACCGTTTCGATCGACCCATAAACTCCGATTGACCAGCGCATTATTCCACTAGCGTAGTGGCCGACCGAGCATTTAATGCACGGCCTTAATGGGGCACCTGTCAGCTCCCCGCGCCGCCACGTCGAGGCGGTAACTTCTCTCTCCTCTCTGTATAAATACCCCCTCCTCATTTATTGTACGGTAAGTTTTTCCACCTAACACTTTTCACCATTCAATCTTTTCGGTCATCTTTACCGATCCTGACTTGAGCGTCAGAGTGCCAACCCGGGTCTCCCACCCATCTCCCCCGAGTTGGCCTCGGAGCTCACGTTTGTCGACCCTCGCAGAATTCGAGCAGTCAGGCGGCCGTTTCCCCCATCAACAAATAGAGTGACCGCGTCGGATCTCTCGATCGATCATCAAGCAGAGATTTAGGCACGATCAATGAGGATCAATACAATTTTTTTATTTTTATATGGAATAAAAAAAGTATTCATAAAATTAAAAAATATATATATATAATTATTTTTTAGTGGAGTCAGTTCACAGGGATGTCGTCGTCCTAATCACTCAATGAGATGTTTTCTTGTAATGTTGATTTTACTTTATGCGAGCATTAAAACTTTTTTTTTTTAAATTTATCATTTTGCCGATCTTATCGAGGGTAATGTCAAATAACTCCCCATCAATTTGAAGATTTTTACTTTGCTCCTCGAAAATTTATATTACATAATACGATATAAATACTGCATTAGAATATTTTAGTACTACATTATGTGAAAATTACACAACATGTTTTGAGAGTGGTGAAAATTTATACAATATAATAGGATATAAATACTGCATTATATCATATTCATACTACATGTGGGGCGTAAAATAAAAATTTGATGCCCAATTAAGGAGTTAAGTAAAAATATGATGCCCAAGTGAGGATTTATCCGATATTACCCGATCTTATCGATGGTATTTCATTAGCTTTTTTTTTTTTAAATGAAGTACGGAGGAAAATAATTTACGGGGACTACGAGCTCCCTGATGACGTTAGGCTCTTGCTTGAGGACAACTTGATTCCCTTGTAATTGTCGTTGTTTAGTTTCAAAAAAAAAAAAAGGGAAAATTTCATTTTTCGTCCTCTAAAGATGCCCTTGTTCGATTTTGGTCCTGATCTTTTAACATTTATCACTTTGCATCCTTTATGTTTCAAAAAATCTCAATTTCAGTCCTTTAGGTAACGGACGTTAAAAAATTGATGGAATAAGGCGCGTGTCACTCACGCGCCACTCACATTATTCAGGGCGCGTGAATAACACGCGCCTTTTTCCATTAAAAAATTAACGTCCGTTACCTAAAGTGCTGAAATTGAGATTTTTTGAAATATGATAAATGTTAAAAGATCAGGACCAAAATCGAACAAGGGTATCTTTAGAGGACGAAAAATGAAATATTCCAAAAAAAAAAAAAAAAAAAGGCTAAGACCATTAGGGACAATTAAAATTAATAGAATAATTATTGTTAGTGTTGTCGGTATATATAGTCAATTTATATATATGCGTAACAAAGTTTCCCCACAAGTCGCGGTATTTATGTGGCTGTAAACCCAAACAACGGCCAAATAATAGCGAAGTTTGGCGGAGCCACAGCTTCATCCCAATTCCAAGGGCTCAACTTGTTTTCCAAACTCAACATCTCCTAATTAACACATCTTTCTTTCTGTCACTAAAAGGAGCTTGATAGGGACAATTATCTCCCTTAACATAAACTTCAATATTATGTTTTATAGTATTTGTTAAAATTTTAAAAGTTAAATGAAGTGGGTTAATCGTTTTATACTTTGACTGTTTAAAATTTAGATATTTTACATGAATCCTTATGTTAGCTTATATTTTTACTTTGTTATTAATGATATCATGAGTTTTACTTTGTTAAAATGTAATTTTGCATCAACCGGGCTAACTTATCAGTTTAAAGTTGTGCCAATTTAACCATAAGTTTCATGTTGAATTTCCTAAGTATGTAGCTAGTATTGCTATAGAGTTTTGGCCGAAGGGGTTCGATCCGACTCGAACATTATATTGACATTCTAGTGATAATCTTTTTTTATTTTATTTTATAACTCATTTAAAAGTTTTCTCTAGCAATAATAGTTTCATACCTAGGACTCGAATATGAAACATTTCATTAAGTTAGTATAGCGTCGAACTCATAAACAACAAGTTATACTTGTTGGTATTCTAGTGATAATGTGATTAAAGAATTTAAACACGATATTTTTACAATTGAAATAATGAAAATTATCTTCATAATAAAATATATTTGTCACTTGCCCTTTTTCTAGTCTAATTTTAAGAAAATATAAATTTTGCTCAAACTTAGAGAAATTAATGATATCCATATATATATATATATATATAAGGTATAAATTATTAAATATATATAATATAAATCTAAAATTAAATATATGTGAATTGGCTCATATTTGTTAATATTTATGATGTCACAATTGATATAAATTATGGTTCTAGGAAGGCGGGGGCTTGTTGGGCCATATGGGTTGGAAGAGATATATATTTTTGAATGGGAAATTGGGAATAGGCATCCAATCCCCATCTATATATACTGCACAACCTAGTCTCAAACTTTTCCAACAACAAAGAAAAATCAAGTATATTCCCATAAACCAAGAAAATTGAAGAGAAGCAAATCAGCTTCCTTCCTCCTCCCCAATCCACCACCACCACCACCGCTCCGACATGGCGGCCTCCGTAGAGAACCGGCAGTTCAGCCATCTCGAATCCGGCCTGGCCCGTTTCAAGCCGGGCCCGGCCCGGCCCGGGTCCCCGGTCCGCAACTGCAACTTCCCCCAATCCGCCGAAATCACCTTCCCCAACAAGCTCATCAATGGCGTCGGCAATGCCAAGCCCGATTATTCTTCGAGCGAAGAAGACGATGACGACGAAAACGATTTTGCTTTGGTGATTAAGAAGGCGGCGGCGGAGTTGGAGCCCTCCGTTCTCGACTCACGCGACGAGTTCACCGCCGACAACTGGATCGAGCGCAACCCCTCCATGGTCCGGCTCACCGGAAAACACCCCTTCAACGCCGAGGCGCCGCTGCCCCGCCTTATGCACCACGGCTTCATCACCCCCGTCCCCCTCCACTACGTCCGCAACCACGGCGCGGTTCCCAAAGCCATCTACGAGGAATGGACCGTCGAAGTCACCGGCCTCGTGAAAAAACCGACCCGGTTCACCATGGCCCAGCTCGAGAAAGAGTTCCAATTCCGGGAACTCCCCGTGACGCTCGTCTGCGCCGGGAACCGGCGCAAGGAGCAGAACATGGTGAAACAGACCATCGGGTTCAACTGGGGCGCCGCCGGGGTCTCGACCTCCGTGTGGCGGGGCGTGCCCCTACGCGCAGTCCTGAAGCGGTGCGGGATTATGGCGAAGAAGAAGGGCGCCCTTAATGTCTGCTTCGAAGGGGCGGAGGATTTGCCCGGCGGCGGCGGATCTAAGTACGGAACAAGTCTGAGAAAGGAAGTAGCGATGGACCCGTCGAGGGATATCATACTGGCGTACATGCAGAACGGCGAGATGTTGTCGCCGGATCATGGTTTTCCGGTGAGAGTGATCATCCCCGGGTGCATCGGAGGAAGAATGGTGAAGTGGTTGAAGAGGATTATCGTGACGACGGCCGAGTCCGACAACTATTATCATTACAAGGATAACAGAGTTCTCCCCTCACACGTTGATGCTGAGCTTGCTAATGCTGAAGGTACGAGGATTTTTTTGCTTTTTCTTTTTTTATGGATTTATATTGAAATATCATCGTACTATATCTATACATAGTTAATAAGACAATCGAAATTTATTTATTTATTTTTATAGTGATTATTTTAGATTGACTTTAGTTCTATTATCATCATTAATTTTTAGTATTTGCTGATTTTGAGGTATGTATGAATCTTACTACATAGTTAGGAATTTTGCTATTAATTACGTGAATTTAATCACATAAATGTAATTGGTGTAATATTTATATGATTTATATTTTATTGGATAGATAACAAATTAATATTTATGAATTTACAGCTTGGTGGTACAAACCCGAGCACATCATCAACGAGCTGAACATCAACTCGGTCATCACGACTCCATGCCATGAAGAGATCTTGCCCATCAACGCCTGGACGACCCAGAGACCCTACACGCTCAGGGGTTACGCTTACTCAGGTCACTTGATATGTATATAATTTCAAATTTATCAAAAATATATTTACTTTTTCTTTTTCGTAGGCTTATTTTTCCAACACGTGTCATGCCTCCGATTAAATACGTAAAAAAAACAATGGAACATAAAATTTGTAACGGATTTCGGGAAGCATTTAATAAACTCTTGGGGTTAGATGCCCGATGTTGTAACATACATCGTACCTAGCAATTATGGATAGTTTCATCATAAATTTCTGCAAACCGGCTGCAGAAATACGAGCTCATAAAATGATGTATGAAGTTACAATTTAATTTATTTTTTAAATAACTTTTTTCACCTAGGTCCAATAATACATATTTGTATGTATTTGTCCAAAGCGTTCGACTTTTTATCGCTCCAAAGGTCATGTGGCCTAACCCAAAAGTTACCAATTAGGTAGAAAAATGTGGCTAATGTTATAATTAATTTCAAGATTTTGTCTTTTCTTTAACAATTATTAAAAAAATAAAAAAATCTTTAACCCATAATTTTATTTTTTAACTCGAGTATTACATAAGCTCAATATTGGGTTATCCCCCAAAGGCCAAAACCCTATAACTTATTTAAAAATTTTAGTATCTCGTTTTAGTAAACTGAATTTAGTATAATAGAAAAAAAGTTATGAATAATGGGTTTCCTGTTATGGTAATTAAAGTTAATTAATTTTGTTATAATAGTTGGTCACTAATTAGGGGACACTTGATATTTAATTAATGGGTGATGGTGGCCACTAATGATAGTAAATTGAGTGAATTCTTGGGAATCAATAAGCCGTGACGACATGTATTTGACTTAATTATATAGTTCCAGCATCTTGGGTTCCCTTTTTGCAATTATTTTAGGTGTATTTTTTAGATTTAAATATAATAAAATAAAATTTAATTAGATTCCATAAGTCTTAGTGGATCTGTCAAACATCAAACCTATTATTGGTTAACAATATTGCAACTTTTCAATTTTCAATTGGCTCTCTATGGTTACTATTTTGACCTTCCAGCCTTCCAAGCGCCAAAGTCTTACGACTATTTATTTACCCATGCATTAATATTATTACATCTTTCAAAATAACTTTTCTTTTTTTTTTTGGTGTGGTGGATAAAATTTTATTCGTAAATACAAATATTTGAGGGTGGTAGAAATCGAATTTAAGACTAGTGCTAGAGATGCAAGCTTGACTTTATGCACGAACATGACTTGCAATTAATTTAGTCATGACAAAAATGTCATATGTCGAGGAAAATGATGTACTAACTATTGTGTGCATGGAATAGGTGGAGGCAAGAAAGTGACACGGGTGGAGGTGACGATGGACGGGGGCGAGACATGGCAAGTTGCCGTGTTGGACCACCAGGAGAAGCCGAACAAGTACGGGAAATACTGGTGCTGGTGCTTCTGGTCGCTCGAGGTTGAGGTGCTCGACCTTCTCGGGGCTAAGGAGATCGCAGTCCGAGCTTGGGATGAAACCCACAACACGCAGCCGGAAAAGCTAATCTGGAATGTTATGGTAAGCGAGTTCACTTTAAAAATAATAAATAACTAATTTAATTTTTTTTTTTTTTTTTTTTAGACCAAACTAATTTAAATTTATGAAAGCAAAATTATTTATTTTTCAACATGTACATGCACCACATGGTTGTGTGGACTTGGTTTCATATCAACCGACCACGTGATGACACGTGCGGGCTTTCTTTGGGTGGTTATTGTCTTAAAATCATTTACTACGGCTTTGTCCTTTTCCTAGGAGAATAAAATAGTGATGCTTGGTAGCCAATTAATGTATTTAATTTATTTCTAGGATCTCCTGATTGGCACGTGACCATCAGAATTAATATCTTCCCTAAATTTTTTTTTTTTTCTTTTTCCTACTCAATTAATTGCATGCAAATACTACTAAGTTAATGCGTGTAGCAAATACAGTCATATTTTCAACAATTAATGAAATACATTATTGATCATTAAATTGTGTGGTTTAATATTATATTAGTTTAATTAGAAATTTATATTGAATTATTGATTATTATTATTATTATTTTTAGGGGATGATGAACAACTGTTGGTTCCGAGTAAAGACGAACGTGTGCAAGCCCCACAAGGGCGAGATCGGGATCGTCTTCGAGCACCCAACGCAGCCGGGCAACCAGTCCGGCGGCTGGATGGCAAAGGAGCGCCACCTCGAGAAGTCCTCCAATGAGAACCAGGCACTCAAGAAGTCCGTCTCATCGCCCTTCATGAACACCACCTCGAAAATGTTCTCCATTTCCGAGGTCAAGAAGCACTCCACCGCCGACTCCGCCTGGATCATCGTCCATGGCCACGTCTACGACTGCACGCGCTTCCTCAAGGACCACCCCGGCGGTGCCGACAGCATTCTCATCAACGCTGGCACCGACGCCACCGAGGAATTCGACGCCATACATTCAGATAAGGCGAAGAAAATGCTCGAAGAGTACAGGATCGGAGAGCTGATTACCACCGGATACGCCTCGGCGGACTCATCGCCGAATAATTCTGTCCACGGGCCATCGATTAATCCGGTCTTAGCGCCGATTAAGGAGGTTTCTCCGGCGGGGATGAGGAGTGTTGCTCTGGTGCCGAGGGAGAAAATCCCGTGTAAGCTAGTGGAGAAAATCTCGTTGTCGCATGATGTTAGGCTTTTCCGATTCGCCCTTCCTAGTGAGGATATGGTGCTGGGGTTGCCAGTAGGGAAGCACATTTTCATTTGCGCCACTATTGATGAGAAGCTCTGCATGCGGGCGTACACGCCGTCCAGCACCGTCGACACCGTGGGCCACTTCGATCTCGTCGTGAAGGTGTATTTCAAAGGCGTGCATCCCAAATTCCCCAATGGCGGATTAATGTCGCAACACCTCGACTCCATGGAAGTGGGCCAATTCGTCGATGTGAAGGCTCCGTTGGGGCACATCGAGTACACCGGAAAAGGGAACTTCATCGTCCACGGCAAACAAAAGTTTGCCAAGAAGCTGGCAATGATCGCCGGCGGGACTGGAATAACACCGATCTATCAGGTGATGCAGGCGATCCTGAAGGATCCCGAAGATGAAACGGAGATGTATGTGGTGTATGCCAACCGGACGGAGGATGACATTTTGCTCCGGGACGAGCTCGATTCGTGGGCGGAGAAGTTCCCGACGAGGGTGAAGGTTTGGTACATTGTTCAGGAGAGTGTGCATGATGGGTGGAAGTATAGCTTGGGTTTTGTGACGGAGAGTATTCTGAGAGAGCATATGCCAACGGCGGCGGAATCTGCTTTGGTGTTGGCGTGTGGGCCGCCACCAATGCTGCAGTTTGCGGTGAACCCGAATTTGGAGAAGATGGGGTATAATGTCAAGGAGGATTTATTGGTGTTTTAAAATGGAATTAAGTAATAATTGAGGGGGGCGATTTGCAATTCATGGTAGTTGTAAATAAAGTATATGTAATGATAAAATTGCAAGTTTTTTTTTTTTTTTCTCCTTGTATTTTTATGGAATGTAATATGTCCTAATCTGGTGGACATGTTTTTTAAATTTTTTTTTTTTCTTTTTGAGAAATTTAGTAGTTTTAGTTTTTTTTTTTTTTTTTCCTTTTTAGTCCTTCCATTCTGCATATTTATCGATATGGACTATGTCACACTTATATTGTAAAAATAGTATCCTAAAGTGATTCATGAAATGTAAGATTTTCTTGACATATATTTTCTTGCACTTTTTCAAGTTTTGTCCAGCATTACTTTCAATTTATTGATTTAAGCTTTGAATTAAAGAACTTATATATACGAATGAAAATAAGATGAGTTTCCTTATCGACTAGCTTTCTTCTAGGACCTTCTTTTACTATATCTTCTATGCTTACGTTTTTATATACTATTTTGGCGTCGCTAACAAATGAATACACCGATATCGATTTATCCTAAATCTAATATTATCAATTACCATATAGTCAAATAAATTGATTGCTACAAATTAAATTTTTTTTAAAGAAAATTACAATGTGATTCACAACTGTAAGGACTTTATTTATTAGATTCTACATTAGATACTCAACTTTGACCCGTCAAAAAAAAAAAAAAAGATACTCAACTTTGATTATGTAAGCTTTGAATAATCAACTTATCCTAATTGCGTGACTTAGTTGAGTTATACAAAATAACACCATACTTAAAAATTGAACCAAAAAAAAAAACGGAAAACTACAACTGCATAAGTTCAAGATTTACACAGTATTTGCTGAACAATATTCTAAAAATCTAATTCAAATATAAATTTTTTTCAAAAATCGATCGATGAGACGGTGGATTTTTACTTAGTTCCCTTTTTATACATAAATCAACTGAAATTCAAGTCAAAGTACAAAGAGCTATAATTCGAGGGTCAGACAAAAACTATAAGCAGAAATACCCACAAAAAGTAAAACGAAACGAAGTGAATATAGAGACATAGTAAAATAACTCATCTGTTATACATGTCGACTCAAACGGATCAAGAATTGACCTAGAAAAACACCCAGTCCTCCGGGCTGCGTGGCAAGGCGCACTAATAACGCAACTCTTGATCGCAACCACATCAATGGCATATTCAGAATCCGAATGTTTCTCCACTTCATAGATAGACACCTTGCAAATCTTTCAAACGGTAGTTCTTAAGTTTCAAATATCAATAGTAGTCACTTTTAATTTTTATGCCATATCCCATTTATGGTGGATTTTGAAATGAATCAAATTACTAAAATGTAAATAAAAAAATATAAAAAAATTAAAAAAAAAATTACTAAAATGTAAATTTTTTCCTAGTTATAAGAAGTTGCGATACTCATGAGACTCTAATGCATACTCGAATACATACGACCACTAATAATGTCCAATTTATTACTTCAGTTACAAGTATACTTATAACAATTATGTAATTTTGTGCTTGTTATTTTTCATGCAAATAATTTGATATGGCATAATAGTACAAGGCCACGTGGCCGCCCCCGGTTGGTGCCACGTGGACCCTCACGCCAACCTGGACAAACCAAGAACGACCTCTTGGGCAGGTCATCAGATCGATACTAGGTCCTCAGGTCATCAGATTTGTTTAGGGGCACCAAATTGATGGGGCATACCATCAGATCATCAGATCTTCATGAGACCATCAGATCATCAGATCGATTTGGTAGCTCAGTTGATCTCTAGATCGATCTACCCTCTTCTGAGGAAACCCACAGCATTAAGGGGCCCGGAAGGCGATATCGATCTCGAGATCGATATCATACGTCACCGGACACACGAATACTGTAAAGCACTCCTGTCGGGACACGTGTGCCCTTCCCATTCCCTGGAACAGGCGTACTACGGCTCATTAATGACCGTCAGTCCCTGCTTTTACCCAAAGGGGAAAGAAGGTACAAACGACCCGCCTCAAGCCGGTTCCATCGTCCGACACCCAGATCGGCGACTGGCAACGCCATTAATGCACACCTACAGTACACACACTACTGTGTCATTTGGCCATGGCTATAAATACTCGCCCTTTGAACAGTAGTTGGTAAGCCTTTAATACGCATTCAATTGCATTTATTCTCTCTCTAAAGAGCTCCATTACTGACTTGAGCGTCGGAGTGCCAACCTTGGGTAAAACCCCAAGTCCCCCAAGTTGGTTTCGAGCTCACGTTTGATAGTGCTTTCAGGTCGATAAAGAACCCACTCAAACAAATTCTTGACTGATTGAGCCATATTTGACAGTCCGATCGACACGTCAGATCGACCAGATTTGAGCCAGATCAGTTTGGCGCCGTCTGTGGGAAACTCTCCTTTTCACATCGACCTAGACAAAAGCCCTTTAATCTCTTTTTCAAAACACGATGGTTAACACAAGGAACACCAACCGTGACGAGGACCTGGAGGAGGTTGCCGAAGGCAGGCATGACTACAACGCGCCGCTTGGTAACACCTCCGCTGTTCTGCCGGACGGTCCCAGCACCAACGTTCCCCAGCCTCCACTGGAGGCCACTCCCAGGTACACCGTCACCCAGGCGGACCTGGAAGCCTTCCTCGACCAGTGGTGGGTCGAGATCGAGCGTGCCCAAACGGAGGGCCGCGAACCCAGGCGCCCGGAGCGGCCAAGGGCCAGCCCGGCTACCACCATACCTAGCCCCGTGGTGGGCAATGCGTTGGCCCCCACTGTCCAAGCATACGGGAACCCTGTTCCCTATGTCTTTCAACCGCTCGACTGGTGACCCACGCAGATCATCTGGGGCCTTAGTCCCCAGGTAGGGGCGGGGCAGATCCAAGGAATCGCTCCGCCACCGCCACCTCCCGCAGCAGACAAAGAAGTTCCTCGAGAAGACCATGGGGACTCCGACCACCCCAACCGCAACAACCGCGGCAAGCGCGTGGTCGACGAGGACAACGACGAATTCGACGACCTCAGAGATCGAATTCCCCCCCGAATGGCTAGGGAGGAGGCCGCCCGAATCGCCGTGGCTCGCGCGGGGAGAGAACAAGACTACTGTGAGGACCCACCCCGAAAAAGGATCCAAGACCGCCTGGGTGACCGTGGTTCCCACGTCACCCAGAGGCAGGTCGACCTTCGAGAAGGGCTGAACCGACGCCCTCTCCGTTACCGCAGCGACAGGGAAGAAGCTTCCCCTTTCTGCGAGGATATTCTCCGCATGACCTGTGATGGAGATCGAATTCCGATCGGCCTTCCCATGTATAACGGGACTACAGATCCCGAAAAACATGTGACGGCCTTCGAGAACCGGATGTTCCTACACTCCCATCCCCAACAGATCTGGGCTAAGCTCTTCGTCACCACGTTGACAGGCCCCGCTCAAGATTGGTTCATCCGCCTGCCGCCACGGTGCATAACGACCTACAACCGGTTTGTAGATCGATTCACGGCGCACTTTTCCTCGATGACGGGAGAAAAACTCCCCCCTTCCTATCTCAACAGCATCTATCAGAGGGAGGGTGAGTCCTTGCGAGATTTCATGACTCGCTTTTCGAGGGAAGTAGTTCGGGTCGAAAACCCGACGATGGACACCCTGCTCTCTGTGGTCCATCGAGCTCTCCGCAATCGCCTATGGGCGGATGAGATCGTCAGGGCCGGGCCACGCAACCTGACGGAGATCCAGGATATCGCCCACGGCTTCATGCGCGTTGAGGAGATCGCCCTCGCGCACGGACCTCCTCCTCGATCTGAGAGGCAGGTCATTGGGTCCAGCTCGCCCCAACACCGGAAAAGGAGCGAGCAAAAGAAGATCAAGGGGAAAGTCGACCAACCGACCCAGGTCGACCGACGAAACTACGTCCCCTTGACCAAGTCCTTAGACCAGATCTACGTGGTCATGGACCAAAGCCTTCTGAAGAAACCAAAGCCCATCCGGGAGGGCCCGAAGGCTCAGACATCAGGAAAGTACTGTGGCTACCATCAGCAATGGGGCCACACGACTGCGGAATGTAACGCCCTCCGAGATGAGATCGAAAGACTCATCCAAGGGGGGCACCTGAAGGATTTTGTTCGACGCATCGACCACTACTCTGAAAAGGCGGGGAGGTCAAGCGACCGCGACAGGTCCAGATCTAGATCTCCCCCAAAACGATCCGGGAAGCAGCCGCTGGAAAGAGCAGAAGACAATCCCCCCACTCACGGCAAGATCTATATGATAGCCGGGGGGCACGAGGGCGGCGACTCAAATGCAGCTCGAAAAAGGAACATCAGGCGAGCAGCTCGAGAGTACAACGACCCACATGAAGAAGTCTTCCAGATCAATCATGGTAGAGAGTGGGAAAGGCAGGAGGTTAGCTTTAGCGAGAGTGATAGCCGCCCGGGCCCCCATCGGGAAGGCGACGCGCCTAGCTGTCCGATGGTGGTGACCTTGGGCGTGGCTAACTATGATGTAACCAAATGCCTAGTTGATAATGGAAGCAGCTCGAATATTATCCCTTACTCGACTCTTGTAAAAATGAAGTTGCATAACCTAAAGCTCGATCCGATCCGAACACCGCTTTCCGGGTTCGGCGGATCGGAAGTCATACCGTTAGGGCGCATCCGACTTCTCACCTCGATGGGAACATCCCCTAAGAGGGTGACCCAGGAGGTCGAGTACGTCGTTGTCAATATGCCCCTAGCGTATAACATGATCTTCGGCCGACCTGGCCTTATTCAGTTCAAAGCAATCATCTCAACATACCATCAAAAGCTGAAAATGCCCACCCCGAACGGGGTCGGAGAGGTGACTTGCGATATCATGGACAGTTGGGCTTGTTACGCCATCGTCCTGAAAAAGCCATCCGGGAAAGAGGTGGAGCAAGAACTCGACCTCCAGACCTATGCCGATGGGGAGATCGAGCTTCCCACAAAAGAGTGCGAGGCGGAGAGATCCCCCGCAGCTCGGAAAAGAAAGGCCAGCGAGCGGCTCGAGCCCTCTGAAGAACTGAAAGAAATTGCCCTAGTCCCCGGAAACAGCAATAAGACCACCAAGATCGGGGCGAACATGCATCCGCAACACGAGGTCATGATGATAGAATTCTTGAGGGACAACTCTGACATCTTCGCTTGGGCTGCCAAAGATCTGACCGGAGTCGACCCGAAGGTGATCTGCCACCGGCTCGGAATCGATCCGTCGGTCAAACCCATAAAACAAAAGCTAAGACCTCAAAGTCGGGCGAGGAATGATATAATCGAGGCCGAGGTCAATAAACTCCTTGATGCAGGATACGTTACCCCAGCTCAATACGTTGACTGGTTGTGCAACGTGGTCCTCGTGCAAAAAACAGGCGGGAAATGGAGAATGTGCAACGATTTCACCGACCTCAACAAGGCATGCCCGAAAGACCCGTATCCGCTGTCTCGAATTGATCAGCTCGTCGACTCGATAGCTGGGTGCGAGATGCTCAGTATGATGGATGCATTTCAAGGCTACTACCAGATCTCTATGGCCACCGAAGACCAAAAGCACACGGCCTTCATTGTAGTAAAAGGAATATACTGCTTCAAGGTCATGCCCTTCGGGCTAAAGAATGCGGGAGCTACGTACCAAAGATTGGTCAACCTGATGTTCAGAGATGAGATCGGAAAGACCATGGAGGTCTACGTCGACGATATGATCGTGAAAAGTCGTTGGGCGTACCATCATCTAGATCATCTGCGCAGATCGTTTGAGATATTAAGGCAATACGGTATGAAACTCAACCCCGACAAATGCACGTTCGGGGTCGAAGGAGGAAAGTTTCTAGGATACATGGTGAGCCAACGAGGCATCGAGGCGAATCCTACGAAGATCAAAGCAATCCAGGTCATCCCTCGACCTCGATGCATCAACCAGGTGCAGTCCCTGGTGGGTCGCATAATCTCACTCAACCGGTTCATATCACGGTCGTCCGAACGAAACCTCCCATTCTTCAAAGTTTTAAGGAATCTCAAAAAATTCGAGTGGAACGAAGAATGCGACCGAGCGTTAGATCAACTGAAAGAGTACCTGGCCTCCCCGCCATTGCTGGCCAAGCCGAATGAAGGAGAGACCTTGTACCTCTACCTGTCCCTCTCTAATGAAACCTTCAGCTCAGTCTTGGTCGCCATTAGAGATCGAAAGCACCTACCGATCTACTACCTGAGCAAGATCCTACACGGCGCGGAGCGAAATTATCTCGAGATCGAGAAGTTCGTATTCGCTCTGACGCATGCGGCTCGGAAGCTACGTCCGTATTTCCAAGCTCATCCCATAATCGTCCTAACGGATCAACCCCTTAGGCAGGTCTTATCCAAGCCCGACGTGTCGGGTCGAATGATGAAATGGGCGGTCGAGTTGAGTCAGCATGACATCACCTACCAACCCCGGGCCGCCCAACAAGCTCAAGTTCTGGCTGACTTTCTAGTCGAAAAGAACACCAGCTCGATGGAGATTGTCCGTGCCACGCCTAGTTGGACCATGTACACGGATGGCTCATCGACCTCTCAAGGAGGGGGGGTGGGCATATCCCTAATAAACTCAGACGGACTACAGCTCGACTTCGCCATTAAGCTCGATTTTAAAGCGACAAACAACGAAGCTGAGTACGAAGCACTGGTGGCAGGGCTAAGGTACGCCACGGAGAACCAGATCGACAGGTTAGCCGTCGTAACTGACTCCCAGCTCGTCGCGGGCCAAGTCAACGGCACGTACGAAGCTCGGGAAGATTCCATGGCGGCGTATCTCAAAATGGTGAAAGAGCTGGCCTCTAAGCTGAAAGAGTTCAAAATCGAACAGGTCCCTCGCGAAGAAAACGGTCGAGCAGATGCCCTATCGAAGTTGGCCAACGGATTCCAGGGAACAAAGGATGCGACCATCTCGTTCATGGTCTCGGGGGGCCGTGCGATCGATGAAGGAAAAGTCGAGGTCGCGACCATCGATCCGCCGGAACCTTGCTGGATGGACGATCTAATCGCTTATCTCAAGGACGGGCTTTTGCCCCAAAATCGAACTGAGGCCAGGAGAATAAAATATCGATCTCTGCTATATATGATGGATCATGAAGGCAGGTTGTTCAAAAAATCCTTCACAGGTCCCCCTCTAAGGTGCCTGCGACCTAGCCAAGCCCAAGATGTCCTAGAAGAAGTCCATGAGGGATGCTGCGGGAACCATTCTGGAGGGCGAGCTCTAGCTCGAAAGATCTTAAGGAACGGGTATTTTTGGCCGACTATGGTGTGGGATGCGAAGATCCACTCTAGGAAATGCCCTAAATGCCAGAAACACGGCAACCTAATCCACACTCACCCCGCGTCCATGATACCGATCGATGTGTGCTGGCCCTTCGACCAATGGGGGATCGACATCATCGGTCCCTTCCCCTTGGCACCCAGACAGAAAAAGTTTGCCATAGTATGCGTCGAATACTTCTCAAAGTGGGTTGAGGCCGAGGCAGTCCCCAAAATTACTGATGCAGTGATAAGAAATTTCCTCTGGAAGAATATAATCTGCCGTTTTGGGGTTCCGAGGGTACTCATCTGTGACAATGGCCCTCAATTTCGATCTGAGAATACCAAGAGCTATTGTCGAGACCTCGGGATCGATCTCAGATTCACTACAGTTGGTCACCCGCAAGCAAATGGCCAAGCTGAAGTCACCAACCGAATCATTATCCAAAATCTCAAGACCCGCCTTGATGCCAAACTGGGCGCATGGGCGGACGAGCTCGACGGTGTGCTATGGGCTTATCGAACTACCCCACGGATAGCCACGGGGCAAACACCATACTCTCTGGTTTACGGATCCGAAGCCGTCATCCCATCGGAGCTGCTACACGAAACCGCGCGTGTATCACAATACCGGCTCGATAGGAATACGGAGATCAGAGCCGAAGATCTAGATGTGATTGAAGAAAGTAGAGAGCGTGCCTATCAGAAGCTCAGGCAGTACAAGGCAGCAGCAGCCCGGTCGTACAATAAGCACGTACGACCCAGATCGTTTCAGATCGGGGACCTAGTGCTAAAAAAGGTCGAGGTCTCGCAACATGTCGGAAAACTTGAGCCTAACTGGGAAGGACCTTATCACGTCACGGAGATCGGGAAAAACATGGCCTACCGGCTCGAAGACATGACCGGGGAACCGTTACCCAGACCGTGGAACGCGCACAACTTGAAGAAGTTTTACACTTAGCTTTCAAATTTATTTCAGAATTGTAATAGTCGAAGAGGTCGAATTCGCCTTAGAAACGATCTCTGAAGTTAAAGAGTTCGAATTCGCCTGAGAATCGATCTCTGATCAGTCAATTAATTCACATGTTTTGGGGTATCCGATTAAAGTCAATCCGCAATCCCGCACCAGGCCACTATCCCCTCGATTAAGCTCTCATTCGACCTACGGTCATGAGTCGAGGAGGGAGTGAGCCACCCCGCATCCGATCATTAGAGACCGAGATCCAACGAGGTCGTTTCTAGACCCAAGGAGATCCTAAATCCTAACGTATTTAATGCCTTTTGAATCATAGTTAGAGATCGAGATCCAACGAGGTCGTTTCTAGACCCAAGGAGATCCTAAGTCCTAACGTATTTAATGCTTTTAAATCAGTTAGAGATCGAGATCCAACGAGGTCGTTTCTAGACCCAAGGAGACCCTAAGTCCTAACGTATTTAATGCATTTTTAATCATTTCCAGAAATTAATGATCCAGAGATCCAAGGAGATCGTTCAAGATCCGAGGAGATCCAGAGATTAATAATCTTCGAAAAGAAAGATCCAGAGATCCAAGGAGATCGTTTTAGATCCAAAGGGGTCCAGAGATTAGCGTCTCAGAGATCGCTATCGATCCGACGAGAACGCAGCGAATGGAAAAACGCCCAAGGAAAAATGCGAACGCCCAATGAAGCTAGATCGACGTCCAAAAGTGATCGAATAGCTTCATGAGCCAATCGATCCGAAAGCGATAAGAATCTAAGCTAAGGGGTAAGCGAAACCTAGGTCGACAAACCACACGCATACCAGATCGAATTAATGTTCAACTTGCAGAAAAAGAAGTATGGGAAACATAATTCATTCATGAATCGATCTCAAAATTAGAAAAGATCGATCTTACCTAGCGCATCGAGCTCACCACGCGACGTGGCTCGATGGGCAAGTGTTCAAAAAACCAAATTAAAAACAAGTATTCACACAGCCACAACCCGGCTGCGAGGTCTAAACAATTAGCTACAAGGGGAGAATTCAGTCGATCTCGACGGGCTCGGAAGGGGATTCCTGGGCAGTTCGGCGAAGTGACCGCTCGAGCTCCCTGATGGTGGGAAGGAAGCTCTCGATGTGAACCGGCGGAGGGAGCTCGCACTCTACCCGACGTTTCTCTTTCTTGGCCTGAGCGATCTCAATGGCCTGGCCGTATTTGAAGGTCGCCCAATCGATCTGGATCGGCTCTTCTTCCTCAGGAAGGTCAGGAGCGCAAGGATCGGGAAGCAGTGGGCCGATCGAGTCAAAGTTGAAGTTGGGGACAATGGCGCCCTGGGTTTTGAGCTGGTTCACGGCAATTTGGAACCCCTCCGCCAGGTCGTTCTGACCCACGATCAAGTTCGCCTCCTCGAAGCCGGGGCCTTCCAAGAATTCGCGAACGGCATACCGCTCGATCTCCAGCTTGCACTTCTCCATTTCTTCCGCTGCTTTGACGATCTTCACCCGGGCCAAATTGAAGACCTCATTCCGCCCCTCCTCCTTCGAGGCAGCTCTAGCAGTCTCGAGCTCCTTGGCGAATTCTTCCTTCATCTGGGCCAGCTCGTTCGCATGAGCCTTCTCCGCTTCCTTCAGGGCCTCCTGCGAGCTCGCCCACTGGGCTTCCAGAGTCTGCTTCTCCTCGACCCTCTTTCTCTTCTCCTCGCGGGCTTCCCTGAGCTCCTGCTCGAGCTGCTCGACCCTCTCGGGGTTCGCCGAAACGAGTCGGCCCTTCATCAGCTGGTACTTTTCCTTGTACTTTTCCTTACCAGCCTTGAAGACCTCAGCTTCGTGGATCGAATTGATGAGGACGGGGAGAACATCCTGAGAACGAGTGGCGAGATCGAATTAGTCCGATCCCCTGGAGTTCAAAAAAAAAAAAAAAAAAAAAAAAAAACCCAACTTACACCGAAAAGACCTCTGGCAGCCTGATACCTCTTCTGCCTCGCCGACCTCTGAGAGAGCCTCTTCTGCTCATCGATTATGCACGCGGAGTTGAAAAGGGCAACTAGCAGTTCGGGATCGGCCTTGCCAAACGCCAGAGCTCGTTTGGTCCCGTCGGCCTTTTCGAGCTCCAGACCTGCAGGCCATTGGGGAAGGGGAGTCTTGGGAAAGTTCAAGAGCTGGGCCTCCTCATCGGACTCGTCAGAATCCTGCAGTTCATGGACCAGTTCTCTAAATGGTCTCTTGCCTACCCCATGCCTCGCCTGAACAAACTCGGGTTGAGAATCAAAATCTTCGTCAAAATATAAAGGCTGATGATCGAGATTTATTACTTGTTCGACGTCCTCTTCGACCTGACCGCTCGGCTGCGCGGACGTCCCAGCTTGACCTTCGAGCTCTTGGCCACGGAGTGGCTCCCCAACGGTCTGCTCCCCCAGATCGGCATCCAGGTCGCGCAATTCCTTTGAGCACCTTTCCTACTGAGCTCGCTGGGCCTCAGGCAGGGCATTGATGATAGCTCGAGCAGCCTCCGCCACAGGTCTCAGCTCGTCGGGTGCGGCATTCCTCTGGTTCATCGCCCTCATTCTCGCAGCTCGAGACATTATCAATGGACGTAGATCTGCGAAATGAAAGATTCAGTTCGACGAAATGGATCGAAAAAGCAAATAAAAGATTTAAGGACCCTGATCGAGTAGAGGTCCGGTCGAAGTAAGAGCATACCAAAGCGAAAGTTCTTTTTATGAAGCCCGGTTATAATGCCCGCTTCGACCAGATTCCCCGTTCTCGTCAGGTTGGTATGATCTAAAAGCCCCATATTGGTCAATAGTTCGAAGTGACTGTGGAGCCAGGTCGACGACTTGGTCACGAGCCGTCGTGGGCCGTTATCCCCCCAAGTGATCCGGAAGCGGGGAACGATGGGAAGGTCAATGAAGAAGAACTTGGACTTCCAATTGATGCCATGTGAGGTAGACGGGATCGATACGATCTTCCGGTTCGGCTTAGATTGGAGATTGAAATACCCTACCCCGGATTTGGTGGCACTGTTAAGCGTGAAAAACTCCCCAAAGTCCCAGATCTCCGGCTCGAATCCCAGGCACTTCATGGTGATGATCATACAATGCATCAGAGAGAAGGAATTCGGGGTTAGCTGGGAAGGGCATAAGTTGTACCGAACCAAGAAATCTGAGATGACCCGGGGAAGGGGAAGCCTGAACCCATACTTGACGGAGGAGTAATACATGCCAACCGATCTCAGACCCCTCGGTCTCTCGACGGTCTCCCCCTCCTCCAGCCTCCGAACCGCGTACTGAGGACCTAACCCCAGTAGCCGCGTGACCTCCGCGAGCTCCTGAGAGGTTATCTTGGAGAACCTCTCAGAAACGTGTGAGAGAGTCCTGTACACGTGGGGAGGTCGCGCGGGAGGGTTCCCGACCTGTGTCACGGGTTCTCCATCTTGTCCCTCTCCGACCTCTTCTCCAACTTCCCCCTCCGGCTCGTCTAAAAGCCCAATGGGTCGCCGTACCCTCGATGTCGATGCCTGACCCCCTCTGTTTGCCGTCGGAGCTCCGTCCCTTCCGGAAATCGGTCCGGGGTTGAGCTCGAAATTCTCATCCGGTGAAGGTGGGACTGGCAGGTCTTCCTCTCGTTCTGGCGACGGCGTAAACGCTACCTGATTGTGAGCCATAAAGGTGGAAAGGAAAAACTTTTTACCTCTGAAAAGGCCGAGTTCGGAGACGAAAGTTGCCGGCGAGCTGATCACAACCAGAGCAGTTCGATTCTCAGAGTATGGTAAGTAGTGAAATGAGGCTGAGGCAGAACCCCTCCTATATATAGGGGTTGAAAAGTAACGTCTCGAAATACGAAACGACGCCATTATTACCCCGGACACGCCACCTCCCTCAAAGGTCACGTCGCATTAAATGCGGCGTCAGTTCGATAAACTCAAAAGTCGCGCCCCATTGTTAAAGGGGCAGCTCGATTCAAACGTCACGACGGTTCCCCTACCCAATATCAGATCGATGAAATCACCACCGTGAAATTTCACACTGGTAATTTGGGGGGCCTCTGATATGGCATAATAGTACAAGGCCACGTGGCCGCCCCCGGTTGGTGCCACGTGGACCCTCACGCCAACCTGGACAAACCAAGAACGACCTCTTGGGCAGGTCATCAGATCGATACCAGGTCCTCAGGTCATCAGATTTGTTTAGGGGCACCAAATTGATGGGGCATACCATCAGATCATCAGATCTTCATGAGACCATCAGATCATCAGATCGATTTGGTAGCTCAGTTGATCTCTAGATCGATCTACCCTCTTCTGAGGAAACCCACAGCATTAAGGGGCCCGGAAGGCGATATTGATCTCGAGATCGATATCATACGTCACCGGACACCCGAATACTGTAAAGCACTCCTGTCGGGACACGTGTGCCCTTCCCATTCCCTGGAACAGGCGTACTACGGCTCATTAATGACCGTCAGTCCCTGCTTTTACCCAAAGGGGAAAGAAGGTACAAACGACCCGCCTCAAGCCGGTTCCATCGTCCGACACCCAGATCGGCGACTGGCAACGCCATTAATGCACACCTACAGTACACACACTACTGTGTCATTTGGCCATGGCTATAAATACTCGCCCTTTGAACAGTAGTTGGTAAGCCTTTAATACGCATTCAATTGCATTTATTCTCTCTCTAAAGAGCTCCATTACTGACTTGAGCGTCGGAGTGCCAACCTTGGGTAAAACCCCAAGTCCCCCAAGTTGGTTTCGAGCTCACGTTTGATAGTGCTTTCAGGTCGATAAAGAACCCACTCAAACAAATTCTTGACTGATTGAGCCATATTTGACAGTCCGATCGACACGTCAGATCGACCAGATTTAAGCCAAATCATAATTAATAACCCTTTATTTAATGCGTTAATATTAACTAATTAAATAATAGTTTACTAAAAAAAAAATCCCATTTTCATTGACATTATATTATAGAAATGTGATTGAGATAAGACATGCACGAGGTATATGTAATATGGCAAGCAATATAATCATCATAAAATGACAAGGCGTGCTTAAGATGGCTTATCGAATATCGATCGATGTTATATTACAATACATCGATAAGCCATTATATTATATAATTTTATGCTTGTTATTTTTCATGCAAATAATTAATAACCCTTTATTTAATGCGTTAATATTAACTAATTAACTAATAGTTTACTAAAAAAATTTCCCATTTTCATTGACATTATATTATAGAAATGTGATTGAGATAATCATCATAAAATGACAAGGCGTGCTTAAGATGGCTTATCGATGTCTCTATATATTTCATATAATTAAATTGTTGATACGACAACTCACATATATTATATATATATATTATGGAATATGGATTCCAATTAAATGCAATTATTCAACTAACATATATAATGTTTGGCTCATGCACCCACCTGGGCCTTCCTGCATTTAGTGTCTTCATTTTATGTGCTCTTATATTTATTATATTTTCTTATTTTTTGAATGATTTTCATATATAATTTTCGTTGTTTCGTGTTGTATCGTGATTGTTGGACGATCATCCACATGGTAAATTTAGAGAAAATAATTGTATCCTTATAATATTCATATCGTATCGTATTTATATTTCTTTATCGGTGTTCTGCTCGTGAGTTATAGTAGTTTTGAGAAGCACTACGTGCACTCAATTTATTTTCATAACTTTATATACAAATAATCTAATTAATTAGTCCTATAAAACTTTTCAGCAGTGACAAGGTTATCTATAGACCAATTAGATGTATAATAATCAAGGACACCACTTGTAATGGTGTGTGTTTAATTCGTATTAGTGGTTAAGTCAAACAATTTTTGTTAAATCATATCATAACTTTCGTTACAACAATTTAATTATCTCCATTTTCAGATCTAGTTAAGTGTTCAATTAGAATCTCACTTCTTTAATTAATCTCACATTTCATTTATTTGAATTCGAATTCGATCACTAAATTATAAAACTCTTTCCATTTAATTACAATCGTGTCTCATATATTCAAATAGTAAATTCCCCTCTATCAATAATAGAGGCATCTTAGATATTCAGACACGTGACAATTAATTAAGGTAATATAATCCCGAATCGCTAAATTAAATGATTCCGTTTTGTATAATTAGAATATTCAATATATAATAATATTAAATAAATAATAAAAAGAAAAGTAATCCAAGTAGGACCAAGAAAATCATGTAAAAGCATTCCTATTGGCTGTTGTGGCTTCCTAAAGTCACCCACTAGTTGGATTTCCGGCGGGCCAAAACTAGAAATTAATATCTTTCACAAATTTTATTTTTATTACATTTTGGTGCATTCAAGGGCCGTCAAACTGTTCTCCGCAGCTCAACGGCCTTGACCCCTACACTTTTATTTTCTATATTATTACCCCTAATTATTTATATTTTTGACATTTTCTATCACTTAGAAAATTGTATTGGTTCACGTAGGGATCCATCAATTCAAACCAAATGTGTGATCACCATGTTCCCCCACCTGCATTTTGCACTGGCATTATTTTGTTATTTTATGGAATAATTAATTATTTATAATGCTAAACGACGAACGACGAACGACGAAGAGTTTCTCAGTATAGATCGTTATATTATTGATTAAAGTTATAATATAATTATATATTTTTCTTGGTTCTGCATCACATATTATTGTTGCATATTTTGTTTTGATATAACAATTTTGTTTTTTAGGGCTGAATTGATCTGATTTTGTTTCTTTAATTTCATGGAAAAATTCATTTGAGTTGCAGTATAATCGATCAAGTTTATGAGTTATCGATTGACCCTGTTATTTATGTGTATTAGGGTTTCCTCAAATATCTTGAAGATATTTTGTTGGACTTAGGACATTTAGGCATGGTCAAATCATTATTTTCAAGTTGAGAAATAGATTAATTTCCACTTGGCCAAAAGTAATTCCAAGACTAGAAGTAACAAATAAGTGATGCCCTAAGCAAATATATTAATTTAATTATATTTATTAGTGTTTTCATAATAATCTTCAAAACCTTCAAAGATGCACGCAAAACCGTACACTTCATTTTCAAACTTTTTTTTTTTTTTTTTTGAGTAACATTTTCAAACTTACTTTATAGGTAATTTTAAATATACCGTACGGTTTATCAATTAAATTTACTTGACAATATTTTTAATAATTTTATTAAAATATTACAATTAATTAATTAATTGAATAGAATTGTATATGATGTTGGTTGTTAGGTGCTGGATTAGATTAATAAATGGGTACTTTTTTTTAATTATTTATATTTCCAAACCACTCGGAATATATGCCTCCTAAAACCTTGGGTTTTTTTTTTTTTTTTTTTAAAGAAATTAATAATAAATTATAAATGTTTTATTTTTTGTTTTGTCTTATTGTCGTATAGAAAAAGTAAGCACTTTGATGTGTGATGTCTCTCTCTTGGTTTTTTTTTTTTTTTTAAGAGTGACGTCTCGCTCTCCCACAGCTGTGGGTGATTGTATTATCTGGCATAAACCCTATTGGCGAGTTTAATTCTTTTATTAATTATGTGCACGACTTTGCTAGGTGCATTACCATTTGTGAATAATTAAAGAATTGCGGACATAAGCAACACACAAGTATCTTAAATTAAATAAATTCAGCTTTCAAATTACCTCATATGTGGAAGGCAATGATGCACGTACAATTTTAAAAATATCATTTTGTCGTGTCATATATCATGTTCGAGACTTCTTACGTGGAGAATTTAAAAAAAAATTTATAACATTGTATATATATCATGTTATATCCGTATAGCCGTGTGCATATTTGTACATATATAATAGGTGAAAGGTATAATGCACTTAATTAATTAGCCTTATTGTACATATTTTTGTAAATTTCTTATAATTATGTTCTTAAATTTCAAACACTCCCGGTCTTTTAGGGCCTAGCGCGTTTTGTCCTCTAACATTTAAAACGATTGTCCTCCTAAATTTTATAAAATATAACATGTATCCCCTTTTAGACAATTTCGACAAAATTTTTTAGGAATATTTTGTTCAAGTTGAACTTTGACTATCGATATTTCCTCCATCATGGCAACTCAAGAGTAAAGACCACCATCATCGTGTTCCTCTCTCTAAGATGAACAAAGTCCATACCCTATTCGACAATATTGGTCGTCTACAGCGTCGGAATTCACCTGCAAAATTTTGCCCGCCATGTGTTATTTTTAACCAACGATTCCTCCTTGGTTGGTTGTTGGATTTTAATTTTGAAATCATTATTATATTTTTTGTGTTGAGATGTTCGATTTGATGTATAATATCAATACGTTTGAAATTTGATTTGTACAAATTTAAACTTATAAATAAAAAAATAACAATATGAATAATAATGAACAAAATATTTTTTAAGACTCCATTAAAAAGAGATTAAGTATTAATTGTTATATTTTACAAAAGTTAGGGGTAATTGCACTAATTCAAATGATGGGATAAAATACACTAAACTTCAAATGATATGAGAGTGTCTAAAATTTTACCTCCAATATTATAATTATACGACTGGGTCAGGATTATGAACCGGTGCTACTCCTCCTGCCTCTTTAACTTCTGCAATTAGTGGAAATTAAAACAACCCCACTTTTCCCAAACTGTGAAAACAAATTCTCTCGTGGCATTCATCTCTATAAATTTTGATTCCGTTCCTAGAGCCATATATACTTTTAATAGTGAAAATTTTGCTACATATAGTATAAATAATGGTTTCAATAATCATTTGTACCTCTATAATTAACAATGTCCACTAGTATTATTATTTTTCTAAAAAAATTTAATCAGAATTATGATTGAAATTACTTGTGGTTGAAAACAAGATCCAAGTTGCGAACATAGCGAGAAGATTAATTCAGAGCAGACATGGACATGGGCCGACTTTAAAGGTATGCCTATTAGTCTTTTCCTTGATTGTGACTTAATTCTTTCAAATATCTCCCCGCGCCCAAGTTGAATGTGAAAAGTATGCATGCCTATTAGTTTTTTCATTAGCTAAAAAATATCTTACGATAGGAATAGTCGGAACATGTTTCGATCAAATCGGTATAATAATACTATATAATTATCATGTAAGTAATAAAGTTCGGACTGAATCGTGTTTGATAGAATTTTGCCTCAACGTTACATGATCATGTATATACAACATCGAATAAAATAAATTTCATAATTAGATGAATAACATCCATAAATCCAATGGAAATAATGAATTTGAAGTTGGGATGCCTATTTGTAATATCTTGAACTATTGTTTTTTTTTTAGTTTACAATTCGAATTATAAAATATTTAAATTTGCAACAACAACTATTAATTTTTAACAAATTACAGCCTAATTCTACTCATCGTGTGACACGTACACAAATTTTCTTTCACTTGTCACACGGTGAGTGTAATCAGGTTACACTTTGTTATAAAACAATAGTTAAGGTTGCAAAGTTAGACATTTTATAATTTGGATTGTAAATTTTAAAAAATATAATAGTTTAGGATGTTCGAAATGTTTATCCCTGTTTATGTTATTATGACTTTTTAATTCTTTATCATCTTTTAGATGGAGAAGCACGTGTACTTGTAAACTGATAGGTCTCGGATTCGAGTCTTATTAATAATAGTTGGAAAACCAGCAAGCCAGCATTAATCCTCTTGAAAACAAAATGATGGAGAACAATTCTTCAATTGTAATAATAGGGTAATTGGGCCTCAGAATTGTAAGGCCTTCAAGTATTTCGTTGGATCCAAATCCAAATTCTCTTCCGATGGATTGTCAAATTTCCTTTCGTTCCCCACAATCCCATAGTTTTCTTTAAATTATTATTTTAATACAGTATTTTATTTTACAGTATTTTATTTATCTTTCTCTAGATCTCTTTAGAAGATTTTAAACGAAAAGATTTCTATAATTTGAAAAGCCAAGGAGATAACATAATTTATCTGAAATCACATTGGAGTGTTCGAAAAAGTAGATTTAGGTTCTCACTTCTTAGAGATTTCATATTCTTATTTTTTTTATATTCAGCGTGAGGCTAACATTATAACTTATTCGCTTTCGAAAAATACTATAGACTTGCGGAATTTAGTTGCTTAATCTATAGTTTCAGAAAAAAAAGAAAAAGGTTGTGTAATTTATTATAATTTCTCTTAAATTTTTTATTTGAAGTTTGGTCCAGCTCATATTCGGCCCAATAATAATCTCCAAAATCCAAATAGGAGCTTTCTGGCCCTGTTTAAGTAGGTAAAAAATTGGGCCGTATTTGCAAAGGCCCAACTTGTTTAACCCACTATTACAAGTAGCCCTCAAGGCTATTGGGCCTCAATGTGGTTCGCTAATGGCCTTTCCCACCTTCTTTCTTTTCTTTTTTAAAAAAAAAAAATAATAATAATAATAAAAATATATATATATATATATATATATATATATATAAAATATCTGGACTCGAACCACGTCAAATCATTTAGGTGTAAGATTTTCCTTATCGATAATAGTTGTATTTTTAGAGATTCAAATACCTCTGTTAAATTAGCATAATATCCAACTACTGAACTAACGCATTTGATGGTTTCTGAGTTCCAATCGACATGCAGTTGCGTAAATCCTAAATAAAGCCATATTTTTAGTTTTTGCCCTATACTTTAAGTTATTTTTTAAGCTTCACTTTAAATTTGACAAAACTAAGTTAGAATTTGACAAATTTTGATTTTTTTTTTTTTTTGAAACGTAAACCCGGGAAATTTCCTTTTTCTTTTGAAACGTAAACCCGGGAAATTTACTAAATCAATCGGAATTAAAACTTACAAAGGAACAATAAAAAAAGTAACGCAGGCTCAAGGCCGCAATTCTAACAAATTTGTGGGCAACATACTTGCTCCACGTCTAATAGAATAGAAGCTATCATTCTCAAAATTAGACCTGATACTGATATAGACCATGAGAATATAACCAACGAAGAAGACCACCACCAAATTTTCAGCGCTTGTAGATCCAGTCATATAGATCGACTCGTGATCTGGCGTGTCTCCATTTGATTTGATCTTGAAGTAAAGACAGTCATCCATAAGTGACAAAAGAGGACCACTCTGTAATAAAATAGAAGAAGAAAGTAAAAACAGCTTTCATTCGAGAAAATAACATCTCTTATACGAAAGAAAAAACTACTCTCATACAAGATGGACAACTAAAAAAAGAGAAACAAACGAAAAAACACAAATCAAGAGATCCAGATCTCAAAAGAGATCTGAATCTTGTTGGAAATCAAAACAAAAATCTAGATTTGAATGATATTTGAGAAGAAGAGACTGACTCGTAGAAATAAAGGAAAAAACCAGAGAAAACCCTATTTATTTGTGATGAGTACTCGCCGAACCTATCTACCTCTTTCTCTCTTTTTCTCTCGTATATTGTGTTCTGGTTTCGTAGTGACTAAACTCCTCCTTATATAGACCCAGAGTCCCATTAGGGTTTACTACGTATCCGATTCCTTATTGGATTCTGTTTTATCATTCGTCTCTATCCTCAGGACTCTTTCCCTTCTTTATCAAGTCATATCGTGAAGTTTATAACTACTTAGGTGTCCTTCCGTAAATAGAGTTCGAGGAGCGAACGTATTAAGCGAGCTCCGTGTATAGCTCGTCATACCCGAGCTTGCCCAGAGAACAGTGCTTGCAACTTATACGACTCTGACAGAGCGAGCTCGTACAGCGAGCTCCTCCCACAGCTCGTCATAAGTTAGTTGTGTATCATTCTAACTCTTCTAGGGCTGGCCACGTGTCCTAGATGGGTAGGGCCCCATCACTACTCCCCCCTAAGTCCGGTCAAGGTATCCGTGCCTGGCCCGGATTAATGTTATCGTGGCCAGCCATACATCAAGGTAATGGTGATTCAACTCGTAGCAAAGCACAGAGGTGAGCATGGAAGAAGAATGAAACCAGCACATTACGATGGAGAAGGCTTCCGTACAACACCGGATATGGCGAAATTGAAATCCATAAATGCAATTATAACACCCTCAGCTGTAATGCCTATGCCTATCTTAGCAGACAGATTTACCGATGAAAAAACTTTCCCCATTATGCCCAACTTAGGAGGGAATCACAACAATGCCAAGAAACAGGGATGTCCCCATAAAAACTAGTGGTGTAGAGTCATCCATGAAAGAATGAACCAGCCGAAACATTAATCCGACGAGCAATCAGCTCGCCACCACATTAACCGCTATCCTCTTAACATAGCAGGAGGCACCAATGAGCAACAACATGCCCATAATCCCGACATTCTGAAATGAGATATACACAGCCTATTACACATATCGAAGCAACGACGAACCACCAACTGGGGCTATGAGACCCCGCCCCATCAAAGGAAGGCAAGAAACGTCTAAGCAAACAACAAGCTAAACCTCCAACTGGGACGAACAACCATCTCGTCGCCAGCTCGTCGCGAGCACCAGTATTAGCAACAGGCTGCCTATGAAGGAGAGCGAATAGAATAGCTCGTAGTAGCTGCGCAAGCTTACAAGGTGCACGAGCTCCTATCCCATCAGCGAGCAAACCCAATCCTGCAACCAAATTAACAGCTCGCCATTGTCCCAAAATATCTGCTCGTTGGTACGAACCACGCAGCCCGCCGACCCCGCCATCAGCTCACCACGCTATGGTGCGTGAGCAGTCTATCCATCGTTTTCAAACCCAAACCGCACGCCGCAACACGATGCCGAGACATGAACCAGCTCACCCCGATATCTAAAAACGTGCAAAACTCGACCCGCTAGTACCTTGCAAAACATATTTCTGGATAAACGTCACAGCATTTCCCCCCTAAAAAATTGAGGGGCGGGAATTTGAATTTTGAAATAATCCAATTTCGGGATCCCTTATCCAAACGTGACCTATTAAGGAAAACCCTCCAAAATACACAGCCAACCCTAAAAAATTCCACATAATAGCTAACCCTCAATTGCTTCGCCTTCACGTGCCATTCCACTGCACCGGAAGTGCTCCCTCGCTGTCGAACCGACATCATGGCCGACGCAAACTCAAAGAAGACAGGTAAATAACCTCTGCTTATCCTGGTCTGTCATAAGAAGTCTATTTCTTAAATATATTATCCACCATGGCTGAATCGTCCCGAATCCTCACCGGCAAAATTTCGCAGGAGTCCACCCTTCTATTTGCCGACACCGACGGGCTCCAACCATCTAATGCAAATCCCCTTGAAAATCGTGTTCGCGTCTTATTGCAAATTCCTCCATCTTGTGATTTAATATTCCCCAAAAGAGAGGCGAAATTTCATGAACCCCCGACAAATGGTTACCTCACATTTTATTATGAACAACTAATAGCGGGACTTCGATTTCCCATCAATTCTGTTTTATCGCAAATTAGTTCTCGGTTTGAAATTCCCTTGAACCAATTTCATCCTAATTCTATTAGATTTTTGCTCGGCTACATAGCTGCTTGTCGAGAGCGGAATATTGAGCCTATTGTAGAGCTATTCGATGCTCTCTTCAAAATATCATTGCAATTAGAGGTGTTTTACATAGCTGCTCGTAAAAAACCATCAATAGTGGATATTGGCTCTTTTCAAAACACCCACTGGACGCGTGATTTTTTGTATATCAAATGTCAAAAACCTTGGGAATTCCCATCTAAACCCGTATCAGCTAACCCCCTCATTGTTATAACGAACCCCCGTATTCGGGAAAACTTGTATGAACGAGAACTGAACGTTCTTAGAGCTAGTCGCTTCGCATTTTCGTCTTTATACGACTCCGATTTCTTTGCACAGTATCAACTCAGCTCGGGCTCCGAACGACTCCTAACTCTGCTAGGTGAGCCTTCTTGATACGCACTAAAGTAAAATCCAAGCATATTTCAATTATTTTAAATCGATATCTTTTGCCCTTTTGCAGAGGAAACACAGCTCTCGAACGCGCGCAAATTGATCCTGGCCCAGAACCGAGTAGCTCGTCCAGTCCAAGCAAAAAAACGCAAGACCGTATCCAAGGCGGCGAGCTCGTCCTCCGAGACCATTTTACACGAGCAAAATATCTTGAATGTGAATCCAAAGGAGACCATGTCCGTTGGAACTGAGGCGGAGGGCATTGGGGCAACCCGCCCGCCCGCCAGTGAGACGTGCTTGCTTGAAGAGCACGGGGCCACCTGCGAGCTGCGGGTCTATCAGCGCCGCCAATACCAACGAGCTCGCTGCAGGCCAGTCCTATCCCAGCTTATACAGGATCTATCTTGGGGAGTAATGATGTGGAACAAAGCCGAGAATGTCTTCGGAAGTGTGTATCAGCTCGCGATCAATTAGCGATGAACAACATGTCACCCCTTAGCAAGGCCAATGCTTACACCAAATTAGCATCTAAGGTATTACACGAACAATACAACATTCTAATTTTATGGGATCTAGGTACATTGTTGTCGTTACATTGGATGTTCTCCTTCTGCCGTATTTGCAGATATCCGTGTTGAGCAACGGCATTGTTGATGACCTCATCCTTAGTGCTGAACTGCAACAACGAGTAACTCAACTGGAGAACCAGGCAAAGGAAAGGGATACAACACTAGCCGCCGTTAGGGACGCGAGTCAGGCATGGCAATGGAGGGTTATTGAATTGGAAGCTGAAGTACTGGCGAGTAGAGGCCTAGATAACGAGTTAGAGGAGCAAAAGCAAACTCTTGTGCAAGAGCGGGATCACACGTTAAAGGAGGTCGCCGAGTTGAATGTTGTACTCGACATCCGTGATTTAGAAAAGAAAAAAATCGAGGATGATCTTGCAAAGATGGCGACAGAAGCTCTCGTGTATTACCATCAGGGCTTTGTCATATGTCGGTCTCAAGTGGAGACGGCGCTAACAGCTGGTCATCTGCTGACTCCCGCGAATCTGCCGGAGTTCGTGATGTTAGGAATAGTGCCCTAGAAAGCCGATTGTATATCCGCTTTGTGCTTTTCCTTATTGTAATCACAGACAATCTTTGAATGAAATAACGAATTGAGGCAACACTTCTTTATATGCTCTTGTTTGGTATGCGTTTACTTTATCTGTGCATGTATGAGAACTCCCCTAATCCTGATGACTTTAGGACTCTACCATTTAGGTGAAATGGTTCATGAAACGAGCCCTATATCACATAAGTCATGATTAGTAAAATACTCCAAGCCGATGAGTCCTACAGACAGTGGGAGTGTCAACCTGACTCCTCTAAGGCTTGATTGTGGGATCACGCCCTTAAGAAGGACCACCTTGTTTCATGGAGGTGCAAAGTGTATAGTTGATACGTGTGTGATACATGAGGGTGCTTACTTTAATAAGTAAGTTCACTGAGGTGCCCCGTGTGAGAACATTCCTAAATGGGAAATGAAGTTTCTATTTATGAGAACTCACCTAATCTTGATGACTTTAGGACTCTACCATTTAGGTGAAATGGTTCATGAAACGAGCCCTATATCACATAAGTCATGATTAGTAAAATGCTCTAAGCCGATGAGTCCTACAGACAGTGGGAGTGTCAACCTGACTCCTCTAAGGCTTGCTTGTGGGATCACGATTCACGCCTTTAAGAAGTACCATATTGTTTCATGGAGGTGCAAAGTGTATAGTTGATACGTGTGAAACATGAGGGTGCTTAATTACTTCTATAAGTAAGTTCACTGAGGTGCCCCGTGCGAGAAGATTCCTAAATGGAAAATGAAGTTTCTATTTCAGGAAATGTAAACTTCCAGATTAGGAAATATCTCACGAGTCATTGATGTGATTAATTGATCCTTAGACTTGAGGTTCCTTGTCACTTTATGAGTTAACTCTGTAGTCTTAGGTATAAGCTTTAAAGGATGTCGCCTTAGACAACTGATTCAAGGCTTATCTTGGGGCTGCACAAGTGATTCATGAAAGTGAATGAGAATCAAGAAAGGACCTACACTTGCATATGCAAGGTGATCTCTTATTGTGTAAGTCATTCATATGCCATATGGAGTCCTTGGCCAAGGCAGTAGATCAAGACATCAAGAAAAGGGTTTCTTGGATTGAGATCAAATGGATATGAAATGCACTTAGCTTTAAGACCGGATTATTAGGGTTCTCATTATTCCCTTGCCCTAGATCTTGGTTGAGAGATAGTAAGTAGGAGGATTGTATCTCACATGAATCAATGACTTAAAGGTTCTGTCGAATCCGAACATTCCAATTCAGCTAGGGGTTAAACACCTGTTGCTAGACTATGGTCGTTTAATCTGTGGACCGATTATTTAATTAGTGAATTAATTAATTGGGGTCACTGCTAATTGAATTGAGAACCTAGAGTGTCACACACAACAACTTGGTTACATGAGTTGAGGCTTTAAAATGATTAAACGAGTTAATCAGGCCAAGAGGGTTCCACACGTGTGAAACCACACGTGTGGGTCACGTGAGTGACACGTGTCCTTGTGACACGTGTCCCACACGTGTAAATATATATATATTGTATATATATATATATATATTAAATAATTAAATGTGTTAATTATTTAATAGACTTTGGTTTAATTTTGAATTAAAAAGAAAGTCTTATTTTGGAGAAAAATAATCTAGTTAATTAATTATGAATTAATTGATTAGATAAAAATAAGTTATTTATTTTAAATAAATAAAGTATAAAATTATTCAAAAATAGTTTGGATATTTTAGCTCTCTTGAAAGTTGATTTGAATTTGAATTCAAAGTCAAAGTCAAAATTACTTGATGATCAAGTAATAGGAGAGAGGGACCAAAATCCTTAGCCCATAAGGACTAGGGATTTTCGGCCACTCCCTTTATTATAAATAGGGGAGCTCGAGCTCCCCTTAGAGCGAATTGGCAATTCTTTTGGTTCATGTGTTGAACACCATCCTTTCTCCAAGATAAACAAAACCCTAGGTTAAGCCTAAACACTAACTAGAGAACTAGCATCCTTACTAGTTAGATTGTAGTCAAGTTGGTGGACTATCTCTAGAGAGCTTCAAGTTAGAAGTTTGAAGATTCGAGCTTTACCAAGGAGAGGGGATCAAGCCACGAGAAGAGCGTTCTTGGGTGGCTTGAAATGCTTCAAGAAAGAATAAAAGAAAAGTAAGTTTCTTATCTCTACGAATTTGGATACACGATTGCGAGTCCAAGGTCCTTTTGTTGGAATTTTTTTTAAATTCCGCTGCTTTTCTGATTCTGTTTTCCAACACGTGAGTCGTAACGAAGGCTTGGAAGATCTCCCAGATCCCGTGATCATGCCACCCAACACTCCACCGTCTCCTGAAGACCCCACGGACGGCCCTGAGCTCGCCGCTCTGCGCGAAGATGGCAGTTAGGCCATAGTAACTTTTGTTTTTCTTAGCATGAATCAAGAAGTCGGTTGCTGGAAATGTAGCTTTTCTCCATGTTGCCGTATGTGACTGCTTAACTATTAAAACTATATCACTCATGCAAGGACAATCTCGACTCAATTTAAGAGTTCCTCTAGAAACAAGTATATGTCTGTGTTATAGATCTAATTATATCCTCATTATCTCACGATTCAAACAAGGGTCATAGATATGAAATCAAAATCGCTTAACTCTGAATTTAACTTGCTGATTTGTAGGAGAGCTCGTGTAACTGATACCACCTCATGCGTATTGGATGTTACGAAGTAGAGATGGCTGAAAATTCACCATCTTGGAGCAACCGTAATCTGCACTTGCTTAATGTTCTTATCAATTGCACATCACAACTCACCCAATGTAATCTTGTAAAATAAGCTGATGTTCTGTTTCAAGGTTAGAAAGAAACAGAATAAGCTAATGTTCTGTTATTGTTTCACGGAAACTAAAAGCTAAAAACACCTCCACGTTGTACCACTACTAAGTAATTTCGCCAATAACAAAGGTTAAAGTCTAAGTGTTCGATAACTCAAAGCACAATTCATCATGTAGGGGCGAGTAGAACAACTTGCCACCCTCCATAATCCCCGTTCTCCTCCAATCACCGCGAGACCTTACACCAGTGGCAATCCCGTCATCAGGTGAGTGAGGGCGAGCAGAACAGCTCGTCACCCCACCAGTCCTCTCAGCTCGCGCAAAAGTGGTGAGTAAGACTGCTCGCTACACACTCCCAACTGAGGGTGATTAGTCTGAAACAAATTCTAAACAAAATGGAAAGCAAAGGGCTCACCCTCTTTTCTGCCAATGAATAAAAACAATCATAAAATTCATGCTTTTGGGTAGCTGCCTAACACAGTTTTGTTAGAAGATATATTATACTTTAATTCGCCACTAACAAGTGCATTATTGGAAGCGTAGAGCTAGCAAAGATGTTGCTCGTCAATAGGTTGCTCGCGAAACTGTGGTGTTGAACCAACAGCTCCTTTGCCCATCGGGTGGCAAGCGCAAAACGTTCCGTTGATACAACAAAGTGGCTGCTCGCCTACCAGCTCGTTGGTCTCTACGCATTACCCCAACGGTCGAACACCTGACTATTAGGCCACGCTGCTCACTGACGAAGTGAGAACATATCAGCTCCCAGCCAACCACCTCATGGATTTGGCCCTTTTTTATTTTTTTCTTTTTTCGAAAAATGAAATTATGACTTCTCGTCTTCCGTACTTAACCGTTTAAATATCACGGCGACTGCTCCAGCTCGCGGAAACGAGCACTGGATGCATGGCGAGAGCTCTAGCTCGTTGATACCCACATTTTTTTTTTTTTGGCATGAACCAAGGAACAGTCTAAATCCTTTGGGCTAAACTCTATTTGCAAATTTTTGTAAGGGGACTTGTTTGCCTTGCTATGTTCTACCGTGTATCAAGACAAATCATCCTTATTTACCTTTTCGATTCGTAAATCAAGTACTTGTGATATCCAAAGCTTTTGTGATCATGGAGATCATGTTCGTGTAATCTTTTTCGGCTATGGCCACCTGAATTGTATCAGGATTTCCCAATCACGTAAGCTGGTGATTGCCTGTTTGCTACAGGATTTTTCAAACAAAATCATATGCAAAAGGATATCATCTTATAACCATATCTGATAACGTTACAAAATGATAATCATTATTGAAAGGAAAACTAAACTGACTGACAATCATTAGGGAAAGAAAAATAAACTGGTACTAACTAATCCGCATTGTGTTGCTTCGTTAAAAACCTTGCAAAGGGAAAACCTCATGGGAAAAAAGACTTAACAAGGAAAAGAGTGCAACCGCGCTGCTTCCTTAAACGTAGTATTTCTTCAAGTGTTGGGCGTTCCACGCCCGTGGCAATTCTGTTCGCTCTCCATCGGCGTCTTCTTCTGCAATTTTATATGCTCCTCTCATTAATACCCTTGTGACCACATATGGTCCATCCCATGCTCGCTCCAGTTTGCCTACTCCTCCAGAGACTTCTGCTCGCTTGAGTACCAAATCTCCTGGCTCAAACTCCCGTGGTCGAACTGTCTTATCAAAAGCTGCTCTGATTTTCGCTTTATAGCGAGCTTCGTGAAGATGTGCGAGCTCTCTATGTTCCTCGATGAGATCCAATGAATCCGCCAGTAAACGTTCATTCTCCTCAGGATTGTATGTGTCTATCCTGTGCGAGTTACCCATAATATCTATTGGTATTACTGCTTTCGTTCCATACACCATGCTAAATGGTGACTCTCCAGTAGCTCGTCGCGGGGATGTCCGATATGCCCACAGGACATGTAGTAGCTCGTCTGCCCATTTTCCCCCGTGTCTCTCTAATCTGGCCTTTATTCCTCGTATGATTGTTCGATTTGTCACCTCCACTTGGCCATTTGTCTGTAGATGTGCTACCGAAGATGGATTCTGCTGGATCTCCCGTTCCTCACACCATGCCCGAACCTTGTTACCTACAAACTGTGTGCCATTATCAGATATTAGTATCCGGGGAATGCCAAAATGACTGCAAATATTTTTCCATAAGAATTTAATAACATCATTTTCAGTAATTCGAGCCAAAGCATCCGCCTCAACCCATTTCGTAAAATAGTCAATGGCCAAGATGATGAAACGCTTCTGGTTTGATGACCTCGGCATGGGTCCAACTAAATCGATACCCTACATTGCGAAAGGACACGGTGAACTCATCGTGTGCATGTAAGCGGGTGGTTGTCGCACTGCTGAACCATGAACTTGACAAGAGTGGTATGATTTCACAAATTCCAAAGCATCTGTGCGCATAGATGGCCAATAGTACCCTGCTCGTAAAGCTTTGCTGGCCAAAATCCTTCCTCCCTCATGGCCACCACAGCTTCCTTCGTGAATTTCTCGTATTATGTCTCGACCTTCTCGTTGTGTTACATATTTCAGCCATAGGTTCGAATATCCATTCTTATATAATTTCCCATTCAGCTCTCCATACCGAGCAGCCTGCTTAATCGTAAGCCCCGTATTTGACTTGCCTGCTAAGAAGACCAAATATGGTGTCCGCCAATCTTCATCACTTGTGATCTCCATAATTATTTCCCCCTCATACTCTCGTCTATCCAAGACAGTTATCTTCTTAATAAGGCAAACCCCCAAGGAGCTTGCGAGCTTGGCCAGGGCATCCGTCTTCTCAGTCTGTTCGCGATATATTCTTTCGAGACAAAAATCTGATAGTTGTTCCCTCAATTCATGGACCTGTGCTACATACGCCTTCATACGGTCATCTCTGACCTCGTACTCGCCATTAACCTGATTGACTATCAACTTTGAGTTCGATAATGCCCGGATTCGGCATGCTCCAGCTCCAATTGCCGTTTTCATACCTGCTATAAGTGCCTCGTATTCGGCTTCATTGTTTGATGCCGGAAAGTTAATTTTCATTGCGAATTCCATGTCGTCGTCGTCTGGTGGTTGTAGTACTATTCCTGCCCCGCTGCCACTAGGACCTGATGATCCATCAACCCATAACTTTCACCAGTTAACTTTCTCTGCTAGCTCTGTGAACTCGATCACAAAGTCGGCCAATGCTTGTCCCTTGATAGCTCGTCTTGGTTCATATGTAATATCATATTCGCTCAGCTCGATTACCCACTTAACAAGATGACCCGAATATTCTGCCCGAGTCAAGACCTGTTTCAACTGAATGTCGGTACGGACTATAATGGTGTGTGATAAGAAATAAGGTCACAGACGGCAAGCTGTGATTACGAGTGCAATTGCCCCTTTTTCAAGCTCGGTGTATCTAGCTTCTGTATCTGTTAGAACCTTGCTGACGTAATATACCGGCTTCTGCTCGCCACCAACCTCCGTAATGAGAACTGAACTAACTGCCCCTTTGTCGACAGCCAGGTATAATATCAAGGGTTCGGTCTCCACTGGTTTCGACAAGAGGGGCAACCTTGTGAGGTGTTCTTTGAGTTCCTGAAAAGCTTCCTCGGCCTCATTACTCCATTCAAAATTTTTTTTCTTAAGTATTTTGAAGAATGGTCGCCCTCGTTCTACTGATTTGGCCACGAATCTACCAATGGCTGCTAGTCTTCCTGCTAGCCTTTGAACTTCATGTATGGTTCATGGTGCTCGCATGTGAGTGATGACCTCTATCTTTTCCGGATTTGCCTCAATGCCGCGCTCTGTTACTAGGTATCCTAAAAATTTTCCCCCTTGCACACCGAATACGCATTTTGAAGGGTTAAGCTTTAGTTTTTGTTGTCGCAGTGTCCGGAATGTTTCTTCCAAATCCTTGACAGGCTCGTGTTTAAATTTGCTTTTTACTAGCATGTCGTCAACATAAATCTCCATATTTCTTCCGATCTGGGATTTGAAAATCTTGTCCACCATTCGTTGGTACGTGGCACCTGCATTTTTCAAACAGAATGGCATAACAATATAACAGTATGTACCAGTGGAGGTTATGGAACTTACTTTATTCCAATCTTCTCGAGCTAATGGTATTTGGTGGTACCCTTGAGATGCATCCATCATGTTTAACAGCTCGCAACCTGCTGTTGAATCCACGAGCTGATCAATCCTTGGCAATGGGTAAAAGTCTTTCGGAGATGCTTTATTCAAGTCTCTGAAATCAATGCATGCGCCACTTGCCCCCAGGTTTAGGTACAAACACCACATTGGATAACCATTCAGGGAACTGGATTTCTCTGATGTGTCCTGCTTGGAGTAATTTTGCAATCTCAGGTTGGATAATTGCATCCTTCTCAGGCCCGAAATGCCGCTTCTTCTGCTTCACTGGTCGTACCCCTTGTTTGACATTCAAGCGATGCTCAACAATGCTCCTATCCAGTCCTACCAAATCATGCGTACCGAAGGCGAACACATCCACATTTGCTTGTAGCATCGCTGCCAATGTTTCCCGCACCTCCTCAGGGAGCAGCCCGCCAATCCTGGTTGTCTTGGTTGGATCCCCTGGTACCAACTCAATGGTCATCAGTTCACCTTCTGGTTTCATAGTTTTTGCGTCTTCTACCCGTCGTTTCATTCCACTAAGTTCGCCACCCGAGCTCAGATTAATGGGCTCGTATTTCAGCTTCTCCTTTCTAATTGTCTCTACGTAGCATCTCCACGCTGCGACTTGATCTCCCCGTACTTCTCCGACCTCATTCCCGATAGGATATTTTAATTTCAGATGGTAAGGTGAAGCGATGGCCTCAAATAACGTCAAAGTCGGTCGCCCTAATATCGCATTGTGCGAGGAAGGCGCATCGACCACCATGAATTTGACTTGTCTTGTTTTCACATGATCCCCCCCTTCCTAGAGCCATTGACAATGTGATTTGTCCGATAGGCTCCACCATTTCACCTCCGAAACCATATAAAGCTGTGTTGACCGTCTCTAACTTCACTGTTCCAATATCCATTTGCTGAAAGGCATTTAGGAACAACACGTCCACCGAGCTACCTCCATCCACCAAAACTCTTGATACATGGTGATGTGCAATTATTGCCGTGATAACGAGTGCATCATTATGGGGCTGTTGTACTCCTATCAAGTCTTCTGGACCAAAACGAATCTGCGGAGTGTTGTCTAGGTGTACCGATAGCATTTCCTCCTTATTCGTTATCCGGGCATATGCTTTCCTGGCTCGTTGCGAATCTCCATCAGTAGGTCCCCCAACAATCATCTGAATTACCCCTCGAACCTGAGGCTCCTCCTGTTGCTCGTTCATCTCTGCTCGTCTTCTTCCATCTGTCTGTATATCCTTATTTCCTTCGGACTTAATCTTTTCTTCCACCAGTTCTGGTATTTTTCCTTCCCGCACCAGCCTCTCGATTTCGTCCTTCAGATGTCCACAGCGATCTGTTTCGTGCCCGTACTCATTATGATATTCATAGAAAGTGTCTGACGGAGGCCGTTTTGGTGTTGGTGCTCGGGTCCGCGGCCACCGGAACCCCTCAAATTGCTTGATCGTTGTTAGGATAACATGCGGTGTTTTCTTTAAACTCACGTATGAATCGTACTTTGCGAACTTGCGATTCCCTACTCCGCCTCTCTTGCTCAATTCTCTTGGTTGGAATGTCTCCTGAATTCCTCTCTTCCTGCTAACCTCTCAAATAGCTGGCTTTTATCGCGGCCAACGCCTCCTCTAAGTTTATGTATCTCCCAGCTCGCCTCAGTAGGTCGTCAAAATCCGTCACTGGGTCTAGTGCTAACGATTGAAAGAACTCACCGCCTTGTAAACCTTGAGTGAAAGCACTCGCCTTGACATCCTGTGACACGAAAGGTACATCCAAGGCTTTTCTGTTAAACCTCTGTACGTAAGCACGAAGTGGTTCTCCGACCCCTTGTTTTATTGTGAACAAACTAATCGCGTTCCTTTTATAGTGAAGGGAGCTAGCAAACTGGTTCGTGAATAATCTGCAAAAATCCTCGAAACAACTTATTACGTTCGGAGGTAACAATGAAAACCATCTGCGAGCTGTCCCTTTGAGTGTTGTTACGAACACTCGACACTTGATCCTGTCCGACAGCTTATGTAACATTGCTACATGCTCGAATTCACTTATATGTTCTGCAGGGTCCCCCGTTCCATCATAATCCGCCACCTGCACCGACCTAAAGTTATACGGGAGGTCTTCTTCTAAGACTTCTTCTGTGAATGCGCTTCATTTTTTCTTCTCCGGCGTGGGGCCTTGCAAATTTTTCCTCATCTCCTCTATCATTTTTCCCATATCCTGCATCTGTTCTTCCCAGTTATTAGTCCCTCTATTAACCGGGCCTTTGTTTCTTGATGTCGTCTGGATTGTTGTTTGATCGTTCACCTCATAGTAGTCCTTGTCTTCAGAGCTATCTTCCAGATCAATATGAGGTACCTCTGTTCGCTTTCCCTTGGCCGTGGTGTCGGCCTCATCTCCCTCCGTTCTCCGCTGGCTCCTAGTATGGCTAGCTCCTGCCCCGAGCTTCTCGCTTTTCAACAATCATCTCCACCAGAGCCCGGAGCTGATCCATCGTCATGTTAGCAGGCAGTACGGTTGGTGTCTGACTTTCCTCCCCCTGAACGTCTTTTTGTTTCATGTTCTCAGGGGTAGCATAATCGATCTTTCCGCTACCACCATCTCCGCGATTGTTCGCCATTATTTGATCAATCTGGTCCAATACTTGGTTGATATGTTCCCTCGTCATCTTCCTGCAAAGAAGAAAATAAAACTCGACCAGTACTAAAAATGGAACGAAAAACTTTTTCGTTCCCACAGACGGCGCCAATGATGAGTACTCGCCGAACCTATCTACCTCTTTCTCTCTTTTTCTCTCGTATATTGTGTTCTGGTTTCGTAGTGACTAAACTCCTCCTTATATAGACCCAGAGTCCCATTAGGGTTTACTACGTATCCGATTCCGTATTGGATTCTGTTTTATCATTCGTCTCTATCCTCAGGACTCCTTCCCTTCTCCATCAAGTCATATCGTGAAGTTTATAACTACTTAGGTGTCCTTCCGAAAATAGAGTCCGAGGAGCGAACGTATTAAGCGAGCTCCGCGTATAGCTCGTCATACCCGAGCTTGCCCAGAGAACAGTGCTTGCAACTTATACGACTCTGACAGAGCGAGCTCATACAGCGAGCTCCTCCCACAGCTCGTCATAAGTTAGTTGTGTATCATTTTAACTCTTCTAGGGCTGGCCACGTGTCCTAGGTGGGTAGGGCCCCATCAATTTGTATAGTTGATTAGTCATTTTGACGGTTGTTTTAAGATCAATAATTACCTTTCCCACTTACCAAATTGGATTGTCATTAAGGCCAACAAGGAGATGACATCAAGTCACTTAAAATGGGTCATTTTGGCTTCATTGTCATTGAGCTTTGACCAAATTAGAGGCATTATCCATTTTAATTTTCGCTGCATTGAATCTATGTTGTATTCTATTTATGCTCAATTTAAATGGACTTTGTAATAAATGTCAATAAAAGGTATTTAGGACCAAGTATTTTACTTCATTGTTTTTGAATCCTCGTACTTTTATTTATTATATTTATCCCGTTTAAAACATAAGAACCTTTTTACATTTATAGCTTGGTTTCTTTAGGTTTTTTTCAAGATTAATTTATTATCGCAACCAAATTGAAACAAATTTTGCACATTAAATTTTGGACGCCTTTACATTTTTAAAATGTTATCTTTTAGCTTGAATGCTTTGTTAGTTTGATGAGTACGTATTTCAGAACTATCAAATAAAGTTTTCACACTATCGATAGTGATAATGTATATTTAGAAATACGAATACAAATTATTAAACGTAACTTCAATTAAATTAATATATAAATCATAGAGGGGTTAATAAATCAAGATTAGAATTAGAATTCTAATTTTACTTCACTTCGATAATCAATATAGATAGAAGATAACCCCTCTATATATATATTGAATTTGATTGTGCTATTTCATAAACTTTATCGTATTATGGAAAATCCACCAAAAAAATTGTATTTGATAACGAGAGATTCGAATTTATGATGTACAGATACAAATATGATAATTCAAACACGTTATGATATGAATAATAATATAATTTTATTTATTTTTTGAATCTTTCACATGAGACTTGTCGAAAACAATGTCTTATACATATATCTAACATAACATAAACTGATAATATTTTTATAAGTGTCCGTGTATTATAAAGTGAGAGAATATAAAAAATATATTATCGGACAAAATGAATATAGAGAGAGTAAGTGATACATGAATGGTGGGCCCCAGAGTATAAATACAGACGTACATACATAAACAAGTATGTGGAGACTGGAGAGAGAAAGTGGATCAAATCAGACATATTAAAAACGAAGAGAGAGAGAGAGAGAGAGAGAGAGAGGGTTTTCATTTTTTCCTTTTTGTTTATTCTTCTCTTCTCTTTAGCTAACAGAAAATGGAAGGTGGGGCTCAGCCGGCGGACGCCGTCATGTCGGAGGCGGCGGAGCAGCCGCCTCCGCCACAGCAACAGCCTCCTCCTCCGATGGATCACATACCGGCGACGCTCAGTCACGGTGGCCGATTCATCCAATACAACATCTTCGGCAACGTTTTCGAGGTCACCTCTAAATACAAACCCCCAATCATGCCAATCGGCAAAGGCGCATACGGCATCGTATGGTTGGTACCTGTCTTTTCGCCTTTACTTTGTGCTATTCGGATAGTTGCGTGTGTGGTGATGATTTTTGTTTGTTTATTGGAAAGCTCTGCGTTGAATTCGGAGACGAATGAGCACGTAGCGTTGAAGAAGATAGCAAATGCTTTTGATAATAAAATTGATGCCAAGAGGACTCTTCGGGAGATCAAGCTTCTTCGTCACATGGATCATGAAAACGTCAGTAATCTTTATCCATTTGCATTAATTTTTTTTAAAAAAAAATAAATAAAGAATTAGTTTTGGTTCTTTTATTTTCCTCTCTCATCTTAATATGCAGCTTAACAAATTTCGAGTACAGATGCTGTAAATGAAATGATTAAGTTTCTTAGATCTTTTTAAGGCAATATTGCTTACCTTGTGAAATTGATGGACAGACTCTTTGTTTCAAAGAGTTAGACATGGTTAATATGTGATGATATTTTCTTGTATGATTGCTGTGCACACTAATTAGATGTAATTATGAGAAATTGATTTCTGTGTAGTTTGTTTTATATTGGTTTTTGTCTGTTTCTTGTTTGGTCCCTTTGGAGATTATTAAAGCTGGAGTGAATGGAAGTTTTTGGGGTCTAATAGGTTGTTCTCAGTGGTGTTTTACGTTTTTGGAACATTTATGGTCACTGGACCATTAGAAACCACTGCCACGTGTATACCAATGTGCATATTTAGATTTCATCTAAGAGCTGGCAATTAAGTTTGGGTTCTATTGGTGAGCTTGTTAGGTAAAGTTTGGATCTTCTCTTAGCAAAGTTGCTCTTTTCGAACCAATATTCGTTTCTTTAACTAGGAAACAGATGTTTAATTCTTTAGCTTAGTTTACTGCCTGAAATAAGTAGAAATTAAGAATCATCAGATGACATGTGGTAGCTGCCCATCATTGGTTCGTTTCCCATACAAGTATTGAGAAGAACTAATATTTTTACTAATTGAAAAAATAAGAGGATGGGAATACAAGAGGTCTGAAGTTTCATACTTCTACTAGAAGCTGGATACTTTAGGCTGATTAAGTCAGAAAAGTATTTAATTGTTTCATTCTTTTAGCATCCAACCTCATTGGATAAGATGTTTAAATCCACTTGTTGCTTGTTTACTCAGAGTCTGAGCTATGTCATGCTATACATAATGGTATTGATTTGAATTAAACAAGAAGCCAAAGTAACATTGAATAATTTATGTACTTGTTAATGTCAAGGAGGAGCTTGATGCTGTTTCATAAAATATGATTTTGTTTTCCATGGTATTCTGTTCAAGTAAACTGGGTGGAGAACACCAAAGCCGTATCTTTGAAAGGAATAATAAAAGTACAGTTAATACTCTCATTCCAGCTCTAGTTACATGACGTGCTGATCTTAGTTTGGCCGACTAGTCCATATTTACCTTGTATTATGTTCTGTTTTTGCAGTTTGAGGGAACTGTTTTTAAATTTTTGTTGACTGGATACATAGGGCCAAAGGGCAACTTTGAAAAGTAGGAATGAGAAAGGGATGTGTTCAATTGTCCTTTGTATTCTCCTACATGTGTTCATCTTTTAATATAGGAAAAGATGTTCTGTTGCATAATTGCACGTTCTGTCCTGGGTCTCAGCCTTGCAGTTTTAGTGACTGACTGCAAAATTTTCCTTGTTTTCTTGTTTTATATGCCCAAAATATCTCTTGTTAGCACTATACAATACTCCTCCATGCCAGTTAATTTCGAACACCCTTTTCAATCATCAATGAGAAAAAAATCTTATTTGCTCCAGGTTGTTGCAATCAGAGATATAATTCCACCACCTCAGAGGGATGCATTTAATGATGTTTATATAGCATACGAGCTTATGGATACTGATCTCCACCAAATCATCCGTTCTAATCAAGCATTGTCAGAGGAGCACTGCCAGGTTCAGTTTCAAATTTCTAGTTTGATAAGTCTACATGCTAAGTTATTGCTTCTTTATTTCCACAAACAGCTTTGTTCTTTAGACAATCATGAAAATGTTTCTCCTGCTTAATGATGTCTATATAGCAAACAGAGTTTATGTGTGTGATGTTTCTTACACCACTTAGAATGTTATTTCTTGGAGAAATATAGCTAATTCAAATGGAAACTGAAGTTTATTGTCATTAAGAGAAGGAAAATATAACTAGAAAGGTGATAATAGTATTGGTCTTGATTACAAAAATGGTGGTCATGATATTGCTCAATGCTTGTGGAAACTCTTTCTAACTGTCAAATTATGCATGCAGTTTTAATAGCCGTTCTAGATTACTTTATCTTCCTGAACAGAAAACCAGAAGATTACATGGAAACTGCTTTCATAAGTGCTTCTACCTCCTCCATTTCCCAAGTACTGCTTGTGATATATTCCTATGTAGTTTGTGCGATGGGTCAAAGACTCAGAAGTATTGAATGGTTTTCGTGAATATAACTTGTTTCATATCAACAGTCATGTATCCTTCTTTGTCTTTTTTTATTAGTTTTCAGGCCTTCATATCCAAACTCATGTTCATCTTCCTGCAAGTTTTTTGTTCTCTGCAATATCAAATTTGCTTTTACTGTACTAGTATCATGTGCTAACATAGCAATATTCCTATGTTTGTGCAGTATTTCTTATATCAGATTCTCCGGGGTTTGAAGTATATACACTCAGCAAATGTTCTTCACAGGGATTTGAAACCTAGCAATCTCCTCCTGAATGCAAATTGTGACCTAAAGATATGTGATTTTGGATTGGCACGTGTCACATCTGAAACTGACTTTATGACAGAATATGTTGTCACAAGGTGGTATCGGGCACCAGAGCTGTTGTTAAATTCATCTGATTATACTGCAGCTATCGATGTGTGGTCAGTAGGGTGTATTTTCATGGAATTGATGGATCGGAAACCATTGTTTCCGGGCAGAGATCATGTGCACCAGTTAAGGCTTCTGATGGAGGTATTTGTTTTATATCAAATGACATTGTTATAGTTGGTGAAATAATAGTACTGTTTTGTCTACTGCATTGGTTCTTATGCCCAAGGACTAGACAGCGGTTTGATGAACATTATTTGTAAGTTCTTTATTCTTTTGGCCCTTACTAAGGTAGTATTGGACCTCCTTCAAGTAGATGACTCTCTGGTATGTAAATTAGGTGAATTTTATGAAAAATCTTCATGTCTGGAATACTTTGGTGATCATTTTAGTGGAAGAACTTTATTCAATTGTTTAGTCCTTTAAAGTGAATAACTACACTTGGGGGGCACTTCAGTGTAATGATCCAACTCCCCTTCGCTATTCGAAATGTTCTTCTGTGGAGGTAAACATTTAACATACCATAATTTTGCTGGCTTATGCAAGGCAAACATTTTGGAGGGAAATATATGGGATAAAATTATAGTCTTTATTTCTAAATTTTTCAAACCAAATAATAATTATGGCATCTCTTACTATGATATGATTATCTGCACTTAATGCTACCTTTCGTCTGGTATGAAACTGGCAAATAATGTTGGCTGTTAAGACATTCAATTAGTTTGCTGTTGATAGCAAATACTTGTTTATTTACCAATCAGCATTACTTTTCACCACATTGAATACGTTCGTTGTGCCAATTAACTATAGTTAGGTGTGACAACTTTTGCAGCTGATTGGCACCCCATCTGAGGCTGAGCTGGAGTTTCTGAATGAAAATGCAAAAAGATACATCAGGCAACTTCCTCCTTATCAGCGCCAGTCATTTACTGAAAAGTTTCCTCAAGTGCACCCTCTTGCCATTGATCTTGTTGAGAAGATGCTGACATTTGATCCTAGACGAAGGATTACAGGTAACAAACGAGCTACTCCTTGCTCTCTACTCCTTAAATCTCAACAACTATTCTCATCTTGTTAAAGTTGTGATATGATGCGCATTTTAGTAACAAAAGTGTTGTAGGTTGATTTTCTTGCTTGAATAAAATCATATGCTATTATTATATGAATCAGAATATCTCGTTGCCAATATATGTGGATATACCATAGGTATATTCTGTACCTCTTAACATTTTGTATTTACGAGTCAGTAGTTGTGAATTACATTCTGGATAAACATCATGATGCTCGTTCTTACACTTGATCACCCCTTTGATGGACATTTGCGTTCTAATAATTTACACAAGCATCATGCTTTGTTGAAAGTTAGTTGCCCTGACATGTTTTGCAAGATTCATGATGCAAGAGCAAAGAAAGCTTGAAACTCCGTATAAAAATCCTTTCCTAATGGGGAGACTGATGCTGTAGCAATAACCTTACTTTTAAAAAGGCTTTAAATTTTAAATATTTCACATTAGTACATCATCTCATATTGTTGATTCATTGATTATTTGGGTGAATATCAGTTGAAGATGCATTGGCCCATCCATACCTGAACTCTCTCCACGACATCAGTGACGAGCCAGTTTGCACGACTCCTTTCAACTTTGACTTTGAACAGCACGCCTTGACTGAAGAACAGATGAAGGAGCTGATTTACCGCGAGGCTCTTGCGTTCAATCCAGAATATCAGCTCATGTGAAAGAATCATTTTTCAACCAAAAAAACAACAAAAATTGTTTGTGAGATTTGTTCTTCGACGCCCATGTTGTATGTTGTCGTATGGGATCAGCTTTGTGTACATATTTGGCCACCCGTAAACACGGGTGGCTTTTCGTTTTAACTTGAACTAGACTTGGTTAAATTAGCCTGTTGTGTACTTATGTTAAAGTTTCCAGCCGCGTAGGGTATGGGAATTTGGTGGATTGTGAAATGTTTGTGGTGAGGAATAGTCCGACTTGTTTCTGGTTTTTTTTCTTTTCTTTTCTTGTATCTTTTGCCTTGTATGTTTTCTCACATTTTATGATGAATGACATCTCCAGAAATGCATGCATACATGCTTTGGTTATTATGTTACAGCTCGACTGAAACGTTGATCCTTGTGATTTATCATTGTAAATGAGTCGAATCCAGGAAAGCACGGACACGCCTAAAAATGTGTTCGTGCAGTGTCGGACACGGACACGCCTCGGACACGGCTGAAGGAGTGTCCGAAAAAAAAATAAATAAATAAAATTGGGACACGATGTCGGACACGGCGAGGTGGAGTGTCGGACACGGCTCGGCAAATTTGATCATTTTTTTATGTTTTTTTTAATAGTTTTTGAATTTTTTGGAGAGAAAATTGAAATAACAAAATTTATTTTTTAATACTATATATTTTTATAAATATTTTATGTTACATAGATTATACTTATAAAATATTTTTATTTCTATATAAAATATATTTATTTATATAAAATATAGCCGTATCGGAGCCGTGTCGTGTCCTAAAATTTTGAAAAAATTCATGTCGCCGTGTCCGTGTCGTGTCGTGTCCGTGTCGCTGTGTCCGTGTCCGTGCAACATAGGTCGAATCAAATATTTACTGCTTAAATTTTGTTAAATTTATATCAAGTTTGAATCTTTGTTTCAACTTGATTTGATTTTGAAAGAATCAAAGCCCAAACAAACTTCAGTCGGATGAGGAGTAGTTTGTTGTGATTTATGATGTATGAATATGGATACGGTGATATGTATACGACGATATAAATTTTTCTTTGAGAAGTACTGGACACAAAATATGGCACTATTCGATAAAATAATATTTTTAAAAATATCTGTGTATTCTAGACAGTGAGACACGGACGGTTGGACACATACTGTTGGGATGAGGAGGTATTTTCTTTTTGCTTTTCTCCTTAAAGTTGCAACATGATATGTATACTTTAATCAGATATGAAACCATGATTTAATATAAGAGGGATGAAAATTGAAATATCAAAAATAAAAAAGGCAAAATTTCTAATTTAAAGGGATAAAATTATAAATATTTTAGAATATGTATATAAAAATAACTTTTTTTCAAAATTTAGGGGGATCGGGAGCCACCCCATGTACGTCACAATACCTAATTTAACACAAAATAATGCACAAATATTTTTAAAAATATTTGTGTATTATAGGCTACGATGATAATGTTGTATTTTTAAAAATATTTATGCATTATAGGATATGATACATGGATATTGATGCAAAGACTCAAATACGATAAAGATACGACGAAATGTCTGTTTTAAATTTATCATATGAAAAATGTTTGATACCACGGATATAAAATAAAATAATAATTTTATAAGCATCTGGTTATTTCACATCGTTGGAAACTCTTTACTCTTATAGACGAGATCTAGTAACATTAAAAGAAATTTTGCTAAAGAATTCCATAGTCCAGCCCAAAATTCTACACATAGCCTAGCCCAAAATTGGCCCAACTAGCCAACCCGATTCACTATCCAGAATCGGGTCGGGTAAAGTCCGAGTCGAAACTCCCTCCTCCTCATACTGATACAAACAGATAAGAAATCAAAGCACAAATAGCAGTAACCCCATCCCCATTCTCTTCTCTGCGCAATTCAATCAACAATGGCGCAAGCATTAGCTTCATCATTTCTCCCTTCTCTCTCTCTACTCCCCAATCCCAAACCCAAACCCAACTCCCCCAAAATCTCCGTCTCCTTCCCCACCGCTCTCCCCAAGGTAAACACTTCGAATTTTGTTCATCTAATTCTTTTTGTCACGATTTTGGCATGAGCTGTTCTTAATTCGACTGTTTGTGATGTTTAGACTGGCGGTTTGAGCATCAGATGCGCTCGTGTTGGCGGGGTTGAGATTCCCAACAACAAGAGGGTGGAGTATTCCCTGCAGTACATTCACGGAATTGGTCGCACTACCGCCAAGCAAATTCTCATCGATGTTGGCTTCGAGAATAAGCTGACCAAGGATTTCTCCGAGGAAGAGCTCACCACTTTGCGTGAGGAGGTTTCCAAGTACATGATTGAAGGAGATCTCGTAAGTTCTTCGCTTTTTCCCTTAAATTTCACTATCTGGGTTTTGATTGTCTGTAGTTCGTATTTATTGTATAATGTGATGGTGTGTGGATTGTGAGCTTGGTTGTATTTGGTAATCTGGAGATGTGGAGTTAATCTCATGAAACTAAGCGAGTGTTCAAAGTAGCATTCTAAAGCTCTATGAATGCATCATAGCATGCCAAATGGATAGGAAAGAAACTAATGTGTGCATTTGGTTGATTTTCTTTGTGATGCTAATATAATCGATCAGTCCTGGAGTAAATTAGAGGTGCTGAAGAAGAATACATGTTAAAGGTTGTTGAAATTGCTCTGGGTGTATGTCAATGTTCTTTTGCTTTTTCTGGGCGTACATTTGTTTTCAGATTAAACAAGATTTTCAGGGAGATTGGGTTAACTTGTTTGTGTTAGACGATCATGCGGGCTCGTAAAGGATGCGTGTTTGGTCTACTTAGTGCCCTTTGGAGTTCAAAATTAGGCTATTAATAAATCATAGTATAGAAGGGTTGCAGAAATTTGTCGAAAATGAAGACAATATGTCAATATCTCATTCAATTGGAGGAGTTAGCCTTGTACAAGCGTATCTGCAAACTCTAAATAAGTGTTTTGCTTTGTTGCTTATGCTTAAAATAAGCTGATTTAAGCTAGAAGCGCTTTGGGGTGGTTTTTTCCAGCTTCTAGGTTCTTTTTTCTATTATTTACAAGCACTTCCGTGGTTTATTCTTCTAACACTCGCAACTTTTACTTCCATAACTTTTAGCTTGTACTCGAGCTGGTCTGCAGAAGTTTTAGATGCAAAATTTAGCTTATTTTATTTTGGTAATATTTGTAGAGGAGGTTCAATGCGATTGCCATTAAAAGGCTGAAGGAGATCCAATGCTACAGAGGTGTTCGACACATTCAGGGATTGCCTTGTCGAGGCCAGAGAACTAAGAACAACTGCAGGACACTGAAGGGCAAGAAGGTTGCCATTCCAGGGAAAAAGAAGAAGTAAAACTCTGTTGCCTTCCTTTCTGTGTAGTTTAAAAATGTGAATTTTCTTAGACATTGGATCTGACTTTGTAGCCTGAAGCAACTAAACATGGGATTACATTCAAAAAAAATCTAATTCCCAATTTGCATTTACCGTATGCTCCGTTTTAGATTTAAGTTTTTCCGGTCTTTTTTTTTTTTTTTTTTTTTTGAGGGGGTGTTATATGCAAATTTAAGAAACGTTATACACAACATTAGACAAACATTCTTGGTCTTGAGTCTTGAGTAACTTAATTAAATTTGTATGAGATAACAAGTTATATTTTCTACATTTTCTGGCAGCACACAGTTAACAGTTTTGGTTACATGCATAAAAATAGATACTGTAATGTAATTGAGGCCCAAGAAGTTGGGCCATTATTCACTTCATAGTTCATAAGAAAGTGTACCTTCATTGATTTGGCAATATACCTTACATCCACAAATCTCTCTCTCTCTCTCTCTCTCAATGTGTTTTTTTTAAACACGAAATACATTTATTTTACCCTGTCTCTTTTGGGCTTTACCGCTTACATGAACAGCCCCTTAAGTTTAGGGCTGTCAACGGTCAGATTCGAGATTTATGGATCTGAATCCGATTGTAAAATTTAAATATCGAATTGGATAGGATCCGGATTCGCACATATCATATTCGGTCATTATCGGGTTGGATAATCCGACGAGATAAATTCCGTTTTTGTCTCCAGTCTCCCTCGTTCCTTAGATCTGGAAAAAAGAAGAATTTATAGGGGAATTTCACATTTAGATTGCACAGAAAAGGAGAATGGAAGGACACTGAAGTTGGAGAAAATGGGAGCACATATTGTGCGGCTGTGAGTTCTGTTAGGATTAGGGCATCTTGATTTCTCTTCTCCTTTGGTAGTTTATTTTTAATTTTTCTTCTCATTAGTGCCGGTTTTATTTCAAAATATATATATGATATATCATATATATTATCATTAAGACACTTACCTGTATAAAAAACTCTAGATTTATGTACAATAATGTATATGTTCAAGTTTTAATTTTAATTATTTTTATTAATATAAAAAATAATATTAATTAATAAATATTATAAAGAATCGGATTTGGATCTTTATCAGACAGGATTCCTTAATTTCATATTCGCTCAATTTATTTCGGATATCAAATATTTATAATTAGATATGATCTATCGAATATGTCAAAATTGGGAGGATCGGATTCGGATTAATAACGCCTTTCAATCTCCTACTAGTTGTGTTCGGTGAGTGAAACATAAAAGGAAGTGTATACACTATTATAATTTAGAGCAAATTACATTTTTGGTCCCATAGGATTGGGCGATTTGCAATTTTGGTCCCACTGTTTTAAAAAGTGACAATTTTGGTCCCGTAGGTTTCAATTTGTGATAATTTTGGTCCCAACCGTTAAATGGCAAACGGAAACCGTTAAATGTGATTTGGTCAGGAAACAGTCAAATTGAAATTGTTGACAAAAAAACCACAAGGACGCTGGTAGCCGAGTTGGTAGAGAATTGCCCTCACAAACTCGAGGTCTTGGGTTCGAATCCCAGGCCTTACTATTTATATAATATATATATATATATATTTGTATATTATATGTACTATATATTATATATTAAATACATTAATATTATATATATAATATATAATATATTATTATTACTATTTTAACATATAAATTAATTTATATGTTAAAATAAATATATAATTTATAATATAATAATTACATGTATATATAATAATTACCGTTAAATACATAATATACACGTATATTATTATATACGTGTATGTAATAATTACACGTATATATATTAAATATATAATTACACGTATATAATAATTACACATATATATATTAAATATATTAAATATATATTAATTACTAGTATATAATAATTACACGTATATATATTAAATATATTACATGTATATATTTTAAATATAGTAAAATTAAATATGTATATATATATTAAATATAATTTATATATTATATACGTGTAATTATTATGTGAAAATATAAATTAATTTTAATAATAATATAATATAAATATATTATTATGTTAAAATAAAAATATAGCACATATATATATATATATATATATATATATATATATATATATATATATTATACTTAATATTAATACGTATGTATATATATTATATATAATATATGTACTTTATATATATTATATGTATTATGTATTATATATTTTATACATATATATTTAATATTAATATATAATATATGTACTATTATGTGTAATTATTATATACGTGTATATATAATATATATATATATATATATATATATATATATATATATATATATATATATATATATATTTATATACGTATATAATATATATACATGTAATTATTATATGCCTGTATATATTTATATATATTTATATATTATATACGTGTATATATTTATACGTGTATATACGTGTAATTATATATTTAATATATATACGTGTAATTATTACATACACGTATATAATAATATACGTATATATTATGTATTTAACGGTAATTAATATATATAAATGTAATTATTATATTATAAATTATATATTTATTTTAACATATAAATTAATTTATATGTTAAAATAGTAATAATAATATATTATATATTATATATATAATATTAATGTATTTAATATATAATATATATTAATTTATTTAATATATAATATATAGTACATATAATATACAAATATATATATATAATAGCTTAAAAAATATTCTAACTTAATTATATATTTATTTTAACATTTATTATATATTTATAGTATATTATTATTACAATTAATTTATATTTTAAAAGAGTAATATTAGTTGAACAAAAAATAGGAAGGCCTGGGATTCGAACCCAAGACCTTGAGTTTGTGAGGGCAATTCTCTACCAACTCGGCTACCAGCGTCCTTGTGGTTTTTTTGTCAACAATTTCAATTTGACTGTTTCCTGACCAAATCACATTTAACGGTTTCCGTCCACCATTTAACGGTTGGGATCAAAATTGTCACAAATTGAAACCTACGGGACCAAAATTGTCACTTTTTAAAACAGTGGGACCAAAATTGCAAATCGCTCAATCCTATGGGACCAAAAATGTAATTTGCTCTTTCTATAATTTATAATCATAAGTGGTAAATTGATCAATGTAGGACTTAGCAGTCAAAATTGTGCAGTGAATCGAAACATGCAAATCTCCACAACCATGACGGAGGGATTTAATGCATCAGGAGTCACATCAGAATAGATAAATAATGCAGGTCACAACCTATGATGAGACTATATATGTTTATTGTTTACTAAACACCTATCCATAAAGCATGTTGCATAAAGACCAACTCTTGTTCATTGCTTAAAGAACCATTCATCAGCCACAGTATATGAACAGCAGATACTGACCTCAGAATCAAACGAGAAACGAGGTTCCGATGTGGGATTAGATGACTACAACAACAACATAAACCTAAACCCATGTTTCCATTTCACCCCAGCTATGCTATAAAAACCCTAACCTAGGGCTAGGGGTATAATCAAAACACAGGCACTTTCCAACACACACGCATAAGATCCTCAATTACACTACCTCTAATCATTACATTCTCTAATCATCTACATCAAACAACCTACTCCACCACCTAATATTAATACTTCTTAGATGGATAGTGCTCACTGAGTCTGCTCAGGGTGGTTCAGTGAGCCAAGGACCACCGGAGGAGGCGGACTGACGTCGGACCCATTTCGAGCCGGGTCGAGTATGACGGGCAAGAAATCCCAACGATCGCAACTGAAGCTCGACTTTTCGAATCTCCTAATCAGGGCTTCTTTTCCCTGTGTAACAATTTATATAACAAAATGCATGCAATAAATGGTTTGAACTAGAAAATACTCGTTTTCCAGAAGACTGAAAACCAAATCAAAATATATGGAACCTGAATCCTAGCCCATGTGATATCACAGATTTTCTTGGAGGTAACAGACCCACTCTCAGTTTTAACACCCCCCCACTTGAAGCCCTGAAGAACTTTCTTCATTTCCATGGCTGCAATGTTGCTTGTGAAGTTCACAAATGCATACCCAAGATTGTCTCTCCTCCTTAAATAATAAATAACAAAAATGTAAATCACAGAAACAAATATTGAATGACCGTAATTAATGGGGATAAAAAACCAATAATACTTACCCGAAATCCATTGGGAGGTAGAAGAAATCATACTCCAGCGCGTGTTGTTTGCAGTAATTGTCAAGAAACTTGAGCATGAAATCCCTCCTGGTAGGTAGGTAAAAGTACAACACAGCAAAAATGGTTGAAAAAAAGGACTCATAAATGCAGAAGAACAGCAACATCAATCAAGAAATGCACCAAATCTGGACGACTAAAATCATTAGCATCATATCTAGACTACAATGATGTTCATATTAAATGAGGGATGCATTTAATCACTCATCATCAATGAAGGTGTGCATGAATAAGGGCTGGGAACTTGGGAGATTCAAAAGCAAGAAAAGATAATGAAAATAAACATTTAATGCAGGCACAAAAAGGGTGAAGGAAAAGGTTAAAAAATACCCCTTTCATGCAAACACAAAGTGTCAGAGATGGACTATCACTACGAACTCTTACTGTAACCAGTCATCTTCAGAGAGATGCAGACAAGAGAGACAAAAATATGCATTGTTTACGAATGTTACAGGATTTTTTCTGCACAATATATCAAAAGGACTGTTTGTGGACTACCATTCTAACTCGAATACATTAAACTGTTATATAGTTTGAAATTGCAGAAAAAGAAATACAGCTTTATATCGGAGACTGATGAGAAATACTCAAACATATTGCAAGAATAAAAATTTAATTTATAAACAGAAGTATATTAATGAAGGAGAAAATGCCGAGAGTGTACCTCAACTGATTGGGAATGTTCTTGATCATCACAGTGGTTTTCGAGGAATTCGAGACATCCTCTGGAGAAGGCGGCCGCGGTGGTAAGTGTAACTCAGCCGGCGGAGTCTGGGATGCGCGGCGGCGGTCGCCGAAAACCTTCTGATCAGGGCGTGGGGCTCTCCTGGGCCTCCACCCAAGTGTCCGGCGCGGCCGCGGCGGCGACACCGGGGCCGGGGGCGTGTTCTCGGACGTCAAACGCCGCTGCGCCTTCAGAAGCCGCGGCGGAAAAGCTCTTGCGAGCCCCTTTCTGAAGAAGCGAACTGAAGGGCTTGAGGGACGACTCTTCAGCTTCTCCACCATTTTCTCCTCGTAACCTCCGACATTTTCCTCCGCCGTCGGAAGACTCGTCTCCGCCGCTAGAAAAGGAACCTCTCCACCACTGGTATAAGCTTTGGCGGCCTCCGCCGTCGCGCCGGCATACACATCAGCCGGAGTAGCAACATAGTAGAAAGGATGGCCATCAGAGTACAAACTGTAGGTGCCGACACCGTAGCAATAATAGGCCTGCGGCCGGTACGGGTAGTAAAAGGGCTGCTCAGGGAGAGAGAGCAGCTTCTCCGACGGCGGGGCGGCGAACACCGCGGGTTGAGGCAGCGGCGGTTGAAGGACGAGCGGCTGAGAGACAGGTTGATAAAGCTGATGGGGCAGCGGAGGGAGGCGTTGATGTGGGATCGGACGCCATTCTTCCGCCATGGGATTCAGTCTTCTGGAGAGCTTGATGCACATAGTGAGGGTCGGAAAGAGCAGAGAGATGATGAATTTTGAGTCTGATAATGGAGAGAGAGTGAGATATATACTTAGCTTCTTACAATAAAGTAATATTTATACATAAATATATATTATTATTTATATAAATATGATTATATAAAATGAAATATTATTTATATAAATATGATTATATAAAATGAAATATATATATACACCCAATGTGAGTGACCAACTTTATTTTTTTAAGAAATCGATGGCACCCAATAATGGGTTATTCAAATCGAAAACCAAGTTAACTAACTTGAGTAATGATTAGTAAATTTCAAAAAAATTATGAATACCTAAGGTCCGGCCAAAACAGATTAGAACAATGTGGTTTAAGCTTAAGAAATTAAATTATTTTATAAACAATTAAAAAGGATTTAGCGAGTTTAAATATAAACGAAATTTATTAATAATCCAAATGCAAATAATATTCTCCTTTATGTGTGTGTGTTTGAATCTACATTATATATTGTATTTTATAGATACCTCTTTTGTAATATCAGTTATAGGTTTATTATAAGGCAAATGATGTACTGTCCTAAAGTTAAAAGACTAATTCTAAATTAATTCTTATGATCAAATGAATTACACGATATATTTTTAAAAATATTATTATATTATATTATATCACATCAGATATTGTGTTCGATATTTATCACGTAGAAAATTTAAGAAAAAAAATATCATATTATCGTATTGTGTTGTCGTGTCCGTAATTATATATCATATTTTTTGTTTAAATACATATTTAAACAGGATTCGAACATGAAATATTATATTGGAAAATAAACTCATTAACCACTTGAACCAATTCCTATCGATAACTGCGTACTGTATGTCAAGAATTATATTTTAGTTGACAAAATTATCAATCGGATCCTATTATCTACGGATACAAACATAATACGATATAAAAGACACAAATACAACTAACATGAATATAATATGAGACAGGTATAAAGATACAAATATAATACCTTACAATAATTTTTTTTTAAAACATCTTTTAAGTGATCAATATCGTATAAAGTATTCATTGTGAATATTTAACACGAGAGCTAAAGACAACACAAAATAGTGTTACTAAAATGATGAGATACATTAAATGGGGTAAATCATTACAATACAAAAATGGCGGCAGTGCACATTTTATTTTAGTGGCAGACTTTTGGGGTACAAACTACAAACTACAAACTCATCTTTATTAAACTGCACATGGCGGTCTTCGTTCTCTACCTCACAGTCACCTGCCTGTTACCAAGTTTTGCACATTTTCTTTCTTTCTTTTTTTTTACACATTTTGTCTTTACTTCTTCATATTTCGAATGCATAAAGTAATTAAGGCACATTAATTAATATTTATTTACCTATAATTTTAAGAAAAATGATATTGCACCAAATTTAAAATTTATTTTGATGGAAATCGGAAACATTTGATCATTCGAAGGATGCTAATAATTCACTAAGACGAATCACGTAAATTATAAAATCATATATATTCATTTTAAAGATAATAAGATATAAAATTGAAACAGAAAACATGAAGTCCTAAGAGTCCTCATTATTATTAAGGACGCATATAGCATACTTCACTCACTTAGATGAAATTATAAATTAATTTATTTGGTATATCATTAATTATATCAAAATCTTTTTTGCGAAATTAATTATAGAACTACAATTTCTATCATAGATATCTTTACACAAATATTAACCATGCCTAAATAACTATTTTATAATGACCTAAATTCAAAAATAGTATATGTATAATTTGCCCTACTGTCCGACATATATATATATATATATATACATACAATGCTTAGGGTACGGTTGCGCAGTGTGTGCATGCAAAAGGTGTCTAATTTTCTAAGCACCAATCAGATCAGAATTAATGTCACTTTATAATCTTCTCATTAACAAATTTTTCGATCCATTTATATAATTATATTTATTAAACTTTTTTTTTTAAAAATATTTGTGCGTATTAAATTTTAAAATATTTTACTGTGGAATTAGAAAATAATTTGATTATTGTAATTTAACTCATTAAAAAAAGTTTTCCACCTTTTTGTCCCTATTATGGTCTATTCCTTATATTTTGTTGGAATTTGACGTTATGGATGAATTTATTCTTGGAGGGATACTAAATTCCTTGGTAGGAATCCATAGAATAAAGTTCATAAACTAATAATAAATAAATTGAAAGCAATAAAGACTGGAACTTTATGGTATGTTATAGTCCATATGATATATAAGATGCTTGTACTTTATATGCAATTAAGTGTTGTATATTATGCTATACACTAAGGATTGCATATTGCTCAGTATAAACATGAGTTTTATTGCTGAATATTTATTTTGAATTTGAAATAAAGTTAGTACCAAACAGTTATAATGTTAATTGTATGGCATTAAAGGCCTTGTTCATGTGCTGGTATCTGTTACAAAAAGTTCAAGACGTTTTTGTAACCTTATTTCAGCATTACGAATATCTTAATTATAAGGTTATGACCTGCTATAAACAAGGCAATTAATAGTCATTTGTGTCATGGCTTCTCCCCTATAAATACTAAGTTCCAGGCCTCAGAAAGTGAGAGAGAGAAATAGAGAGACAAGTATGTAAAATGTGGTGAATTAGAAAGAGTTAGAAGTCTAGATAGATTTCTGGTTTGGTGCTGAAAAATACACTCTGGTACGAAACACACAGGCACTGGTACTTGTGAGTTCAATCAAGAAAACATACTTACACACACATAGCACGTTTTCTGAAGTACCAACCGGACACCACACTCTCTTATAAGAGCCTTTTAGTGGTCGAAGTGAGATTCTCCTGAGATCGTGTATATCTGTGATTCGGAAATCTCTGGACTGTCTAATTCTGGAAGGAGCTTCACGGCAACCCAACACACCGGTAGTGGGGTGAATACTTCTTTAAGGAAAGACAAGTTTTGCCGTCGATTCAGTCATAACAAACGATAAGTCTCTCGGTTTACTTTATGGTATTGTTCTGATTTTCATTGTCATATGAATATGTTTCTGGTACATTACTGGTACTTATCTTCATAAGATTCTGCATACTATTGATACCTATACTATGGTTAATATTTGCTCTGGTATTTATGCTGATTTTGATCTATTAATTTCTGGTACTTGTACTCATATGAATCTAGATAATGATGGTACTAATATCGTAATGAATGTATTGGATCTACAGCCTGAAGGAACTCATGTCACAATTGATAAGTTGGATCTACAGGTTATTGGTACTTATATTGGTACGTTTTAACATGATTATGATACTTATATTTTGAATCACTTATCCATGTTGTACATCGTATGTATATTGTAAAATCTGATTATCTATTATATTTGATAATCCGGTACTACCACAAAGCTGATTTCCAACAATCTCAAAGAAGTATTCTTGTCATCATTTGCTTTATATATATCATGTCAACTTGAGTTTACGATTCTGCCTTTAGTACGATAATAAGATCCAAAGTAGACTTGGTTGATTCGTTTGGAAGGTCTATGGGTCACGTTTTTCAAATGTTGGCAACAACGAATGAAAATGTGAATGACTGTAAAATGGTTCTTGTCGTTGATCCAAAGGAAAAATCTGTACCAATTGAATCTGGTCCAAAAACCAGTGAGTTTTATGTGGTACCAGACTGGTATGAGTCAAGTGAAATTTGTTTTGATTATTGAACAGAAATACCAAAAGTTAAATTTTGTTAACTTAAACTCGAAAGCTATAAACAATGGCAAGGCCAAAGTTCAAAAGAAACAAGAGAAATAGACTATACTGGAAGTGTGGTTTGATTGCTTTTGTGCTAAGGAGTCTCACTCTAGAAAGCAAATTCCAGATCTGAATCCACCGGAAATTCCACTGTTATCAATATGGTTTTGAGTGAAGCTATGGAAGCTGAAACTCATGATACCAGTGACCAGTTTATACCGATGGAACTTGAAATCTTAACCATTTATGAACCATTCGATCGACTTATAGACACTGGAACTGTTAGGGCCATACCTAACTAGCCCACAGTTCAGCCCAACATGAAGATAATATTAAAGGCCCAAGCCACCAAACTGGCAATATCAGGCTAATAGACAAGTTCGGTGAACAAGCGAACAAATGAATTTCTTAGGAGAATAGGCGAACAGATGAGTTCGATGGGAGCACGAGTGAGCAGAACGAATCAGCTCGCAATTATAGCGAGTTGTGCGGAGATCGTGGAGAAGAAGGAGATCTAGAGAAGTGTTGTAGCACCCCAAGCGGTGGGCACCACATCCCCCGCACCACGGCCCGACACGTGTAACGAAATGGAGAATCTGCACACACACTAAGCCCTAGCGAACGGGTGACAAACAAAAGTCACTCCTAAGCTAGGCGGTCTAGACCCTCAAACAGAGAGCGTATGAAACCAACATACAAAAGTTAAAGCATTTAAACCAAACTTAACAAGGCATAAAGTCAAGGTGATATAACACTTAGAGCCACTTATATATATACTTGCCACCACGGGCCAAAACTTAACAAATACAATTTTCGAATTCTCCAAAATACAGATATTCCAAAAGTACAAGTGCAAAACAAACTAGGTATGAGAATACAGACTCGAACTAAGCTAGAGACTCCAAAGACCACAAGCCACCTAGCTCAGACCAACCGACCGGAACCTGCAAACTAAAAACATAAAGAGGGACGGGTCAGTCACACTGACTGAGTGAGGTGAAACACATGCATGTGTATATATGTATACAGAGCACAACATACATCAAAGAGGGGAGTTCTTGAACCGAGACGTGGTTTCTGCATTCTAAGACATTTCTCACGTGATACTAGATATAGTGAGTAAAAGAGTTAGGCCGAAGACCAAAACAACCAAATTTTTAATAATTGAGAATCCACTCCCATTTCATGAACGATTTCTTAACAGACAAACTTAACAGAATAAAACATAAGCAAACCTTCACACAAAAGGGGAAATGCACATAGGGGTAATGTCCTTCCTGTATCCCCTCTCCCACATTCCGATGATTGTGCATAGGAGTAATACCCAACGTCCTGAGTCTCTCTTACCCATAATCACCGAGGCCCAAGCAGAATCAGAGTCAGAGTCTTACCAGAATCAGAAGCATAACAAGGTCCAAGACCAAGTCCATAATCATATTCATATCCATATTCGTATTCAAAATCCTAACATAATCACATCATATTCATAACATATCATATACATAGCATACCATAATTCTAACATACTCATAATCTAGCATAATCATATCCTATTCGTACCATGATCGTATTCCTAACATATCCGTATTCATATTCTATTCATGTCCGTAATATAATCATATCTCTAACATATTCCTAGCATATTCTTAAGCCTAAGTGTTCATACCATAATCATACTTACTAGCAGAACCTAACATAATGCGTATCAAACCTAGCATAATATATCCTAACGTGTAGCATAACATACATATTCGTAGTTCACACATATTACGTAAAATAAAACTTATTTCATATGCAACATATCAAACACATATCATTAGGGTTTAACTATAACCTAACCTCACCTTACACCGACGAACTGGGCAAAAGAGAACAAACAGATGCCCACGGAGCAACCTCGTCACCAATGGGATACTCATCTGAACAAGACAAATATCAAAGATACCCTTAGACTCAAAATGAACCATATAGATGCTCGGTAAATACGTATGAATACAAATGATGCAATACAAGTCATAACCGTTTCACACTTAGGCAAAGTCAGAGCATTTAACACTTATCACGTAAACGACGCTTAAATCAAACACACAACACGCTAAACCAACACATAATACAATCAAATTTTATCATATTCCAAGAACACTCAAGTTTAAAACGTATAAGAAAAGCAATTAGGTGTAAAGAGGCGTCACACATAGCACTTAGGGCAAACAAGTTCATAGCTCGCATGCATGCATCGAAATCATACCGAAACAAGTATATACATATCATAACACATTGTTCCTATATAAAACATATCAAAGTCACGCAATTACAAGTCATAACATAGTTATTCATACATATTAACAAGCACACAACAACAAGGATCAAGACCGAGGAGGGAAACGAACAAAACAAGCAAACAAGCGGACAAAACACACAAACGGGGAAACTGGGTGACTAACAGCAATTAGTCCCCACCCCTCAAACCCCCCTGCTTTGTCTTTCTCGCGCAAAAACCTGCAAATCAGCCTCAAAATCCCACAAAACTCACACCAAAGCTAGGTAACACATAAAGTCATGTTAGGGTATCAAAAACTCATGAAATTAAAGCCTAAAACCAAGCAAAAACCGAAGTACAACAAGGGGCAATTGTAAGAGGTTCAAATACATACATGTCTTGCATTTAAAACTTGAAGCATTAATGGTAACTCTATAAAAACTCAACTACCATGAAATATTGATTCAAAAATACATTAAGGGAGGTCTTAAGAACATATTTCATGATTCAAATTCAAAGAAAATATAAGAATGCACACAAAATTCATCAAAACTCCCAAATACCTAACTATTCATGCTCTAGTTCAAATCATGCTCAAACCTTGATGAAAATTAGCAAACCATGACATAAAATAACCACAATGAGATGGAGAGCAAGGATCTATACTTAACTCTTGAATTGGAGAAGTAATGAAGGGGATATGAGCTCAATTCTCTAAGGGTGTGAATAGTGGCAGGAATTCTCTTTTCTTCCTTGTTTCAGCAGCTTCTCTTTCATCTTCCTTGCTAATTTCGGAATGAGAGATAAAGGAGTGGATAGGTTCTTGAGTTAGTGAGGTGTGGTCCCAAGAATGACCCCATTTGGTCAAGAAATGAATATGATATGGTCAAAACCGTAAAAGGTGGCAGTTCTGCACGAGGCTTCGGTTCGGACAAAATTCGAAGGTCCAAACAGGCTTAGAAAAATACAAAGTTAGGTTCTTTAGCTTTTTATCTTCGTTTCGAGTCCAACGCTACTTCCGGAATTTGAATCCAAATTCTCGAGCTCAAGTTACGCCTTCCGGAACCTAAGGTGCGCTAAAACTAGTTTGGCCCTCGAGTCCCTAACAAAGAAAACGGTTTAAGAACCGTATCAAATGAACTCAAAAACATAAAACGAGCATGTAAACAAGCTCATAATACATATAACTCATGCATAGCAAGTTACAAAAATCGGGATTGAAAACGGAGTTAAATGGGTTGAAAACGAGTTGAAAAGGTATAAAACGTTTAAAACTTTAAACATAAAACGTACTATAATTATTCAAATATTTGAATAAATTATATAATTGCGCACTTAGCACACTCATGACGTTGTACCTGGAAGGCCGAAGGGTCGGGATGTTACAAGTGTTGAGCAAGAAACAATAACTGAGGAAGATATCGGATAATCTGGTAAGATAGTAACAAATCTGATAAAAGATCTCAGATTATATCAAGAAAAGGTATCGTGCATAGTTAAAACCCTAAGTCCCGAGATTCTATAAATACAGCCCTTGAGATATGACGATCTAACATCTAAGAGGCATTTGGTCTGATCTCTTGATTAGTCTCACTGAAACCCTGGCTTACTTCGGTAAGATCCTTGAGGAAAGAGGGATTAATCTTAAGGGTTTTGGGCTAGAGGCATCAGGAACAAATGTGCATGTTTGTTCTTTATTAACCAATTGATGAGCATGAGAAATTCCAGTGTTACTCAATTTTGTTTGATAGGATGCGTAGACTTGAAGTTCCCTTCGGAGGAACATCACTATTGGTTCAATGGTTGTTGAAGATAGTTGTAAGTTTTCTTTTAAACTGAATAAAGTTATATTTTCACGTTATGAATTTATGGGCAAGTGCTATTATGCTATGGTATTTGGTATGAAGTTGAGGTCGTGACTTCATTGGTATTAATGTTGAAAGTTCCAGTATATGAAAGAAGGATTTGGATTATTTAAATTGTGTTTTTGTTAAAAAGACTATGCATTTAAATCTGATTCCAAAAGCTGTTGGGATTATAACAGTTTAGTTTTAATTCTCATATCTAGTTCCATTCCTCATAATTTGGAAAGGATGACAAATATGGGGGTCCCTAACATTTAGTTTCTTTCTGGATCATGTCGATTGGATGACTAATGTGAGGGTTAGTCCCTACATCCAGTTCCAATTTTGGTCACTTGGAAAAAAATGAGAAATGTGGGGGGTTTATCCAAGTGATGTCAATTCAATTTATATTGAAGAAACTGGACCTAAACGGAGTAAATATTTTAGGATTGTTATGGATTTTGGAAGTAACTTGTCATTTACAAAAATCAAGGACGATTCTGGTACTTTCCAAGAAGCTATGCCTTCTAGCAAAGTAAAATATATTGAAAACTTCGGGGTGTATTACGATTGGATGTAAACAAATAAAATTGGCATTCCTGTAACTCAATTGAGATACTCTCAATTGTTGGAAGCCTGCAATATCCTGCTAATGGTACGAGGCTGACATCTCATCTGAAGTCTCTAAGTTAGCTCGATGTACCAGTTGCCCAAATTATACACGTTGGGAGGTTTTGGATCGAGTGATAAAGTATCATAAAGATACCAGTTCACTTGAGTTGCATTGTGGACAAATTCCCTAAAGGGCTTGAGGAATTTAGTATTACAATTTGGGCTGCTAAAACACTGGTACTGATGGGTGTATAAGTATGTATGTACCCTGGATGGAGGCGTTGTCCCCTGAAAGTCTTTTAAACAGACTATTATAACTCTTGCTACTTTTGAGGTAGAGCTATGTGCAATGGATACAACTAGAACTAAGGCTGAATGGGAACCTGAGTTAATGGTTACCAAGCCGGTACCAGCCATTGTTGTGCATTGTGATAGTTAATCCACTATTACAAAGGTTAAAAATACATATACGATTATAAGACAAAAAAAACACGTGTTTGGAAGGATAAATGACCATTGATTTGGCTGGAACTAAAAGAAAATATCATTGTTCTTTAAAGTAAGGACTTGAGTTATCCTTTTGTTCAAAAATCCAGGTTGAGGATTAGACTGTAACCCATATTATAATACATCTTCAGTAAGAACCCAACCTACCAAGTGGAGATCTCATGCGGAGGTTCAATATGGTATAAACAAGCTGTCGGATGTATTGGTTGTTGGGAAAACGAAACAGAAACGCAGCGGAAATTTAAAAAATTTCCCAAAAGATAGAATCGAATCTTGCAATTCCTATTCCCAAATTCGTAGAGATCAAGAAACTCACTTAGATAGTAGCTTTCTTGACAAATTTTAGTTGCTCAAGAACGCTCTTCTCATGGCTTGATCCCCAAAAGCTCCTTCGAATCTTTCAAGACTTCACGATAGTAGGCCTCTAGAGAATTAGTCCACCAACCTCGACCACGATCCGAATAGGGAGGATGCTAGTTCTATATTCGGTGTTTAGGCTCTAGGGTTTAGTGTATAATATTGGAGAAGGAGAATTTTTGTCTATCACCCCTTATGGGGTTCGAACCCCACATATATATAATGTGTTTGGTCCGTTGGTGAGATCTTGGTTCTCTTGCTTGAGCAACTGCCCCAGTGTTGTCACAAAACACAGTAATGAGGTCTTTCATGCTAGGAACGACATTCAATTCTTGAATGAAGTTTCTAATCCAAACACTTCCTTAACTGCATCATTTGCAGCCAAATATTCGGCCTCAGTGGTCGAATCTGTAGTTGTTGTTTGCTTGGAACTTTTCGAACTCACTGCTCCGCCGTTAAGGAAGAAAATGTATCCCGACATTAACTTAAAATCATCTAAGTCAGATGTAAAGCTTGCATTGCAGTATCCTCCGATTAACAGATCTTTCTGTCCTCCGTATACTAAGAACAAATTCTTAGTGCTTCATAAGTACTTTAGGATATTCTTCACGGTAATCCAGTGACCTTCTCCAGGGTCTGATTGGAAACGACTAGTTACACTAAGTGCATAAGCCACATCCGATCGAGTACATAGCATTGCATACATTATGCTACCTATTGCCGAGGCATAAGGCACATGAGTCATTCTTTCCTTCTCAAGGTTTGTCTTAGGACACATCTTCTTAGAAAGACATGTTCCTACACTCATGGGAAGAACTTTGTTCTTTGCATTCTCCATACTGAACCGTTTCAGTACTTTGTCTATGTACATCGATTGTGATAGTCCTATCAATCTCTTAGATCTATCCCTATAGATCTTTATTCTGAGAATGTAGGACGCATCACCAAGATCTTTCATCTCGAATTGGTTCGATAACCAAGACTCGGTAACTTTCATGTCATCCTTCGAATTCCCAATTAGAAGGATGTCATCAACATAAAGCAACAAGAATTACACTGAAGTCTCAAATTCCTTTCTATACACGCAGGACTCATTAGAATTTTGAACGAAGCCAAACTCTTTGACTGCTTCATCAAAACGAATGTTCCAATTCCTAGAAGCCTCTTTCAATCCGTAGATTGATCTTTGGAGCTTGCAAACTTTTTGCTCACTCCCACTGAATGTGAAACCTATGGGTTGATCTATATAAATGTCTTTATCAATGTCTCCATTGAGAAATGCAGTTTTCACATCCATTTGCCATATCTCATAGTCGTAATATGTAGCTATGGCAAGCATGATTCGAATGGATTTTTGCATTGCAATCGGTGAGAAGGTTTCATCAAAGTCCACACCGGGTCTTTGAGTGAAGCCTTTGGCAATGAGCCTTTCCTTATAGGCTGCAACGTTTCCATCTACTCCGAGCTTTCTCTTAAAGATCCATTTGCAACCTATGGGTTTTACCCCATCAGGCAAATCAACCAAGGTCCAAATTTGGTTGGAGTACATGGAATCCATTTCGGACTTCATGGCTTGTTTCCATTGTTCAGAATCCGAGTCTGACAGTGCCTCCTCATATGTTAGAGGATCATTATCCTCTTGAGATATTTCATGGAGAAAACCATACCAACTCTCAGGTTGTCTAGGAATGTATTCAGAACGCCTTAGAGGAGGATTTTTATGTGTATCGAAGTTCGTGATTGATTGTGGGATATCGAAAAGGGACGTGTCTTGCGTGGGTGGCGTGGGATTATCTCGAATTTCTTCGAGTTCTGTGATCTTACCTTTTTTTTCTTCTAGGAACGGTTCCTCGAGAAAAGTCGCATTTCTTGAAACAAACACCTTTTGTTCAGTTTGATCATAGAAGTAGTATCCTATAGATTCCTTAGGATAGCCAACAAAGTAGCATAAGTTAGAATGAGCTTCTAACTTATCTCCCACTGTCCTCTTTATATAAGCAGGACAACCCCAAATTCTTAAGTAAGAATAACTAGGGATTTTACCATGCCACATCTCATAGGGCGTTTTAGGGACTGATTTTAAAGGAACAAGATTCAAAATCTGGACTGCACTTTCTAGAGTGTAACCCCAAAAAGAAGGTGGTAAGTCAATGAAACTCATCATGGAACGAACCATATCAAACAGGGTTCGATTCCTTCTCTTAGAAACTCCATTAAGCTAAGGAGTTCCCGGAGGAGTCCACTGAGAGATAGTTGCATTATCTTTGAGATGATTAAGGAATTCTTCACTAAGATACTCGCCACCTCGATCAGATGGAAGTGTCTTGATCTTGTGACCAGTTTGGTTCTCAACCTCATTTTGAAATTCTAAGAATTTCTCAAACACCTCAGATTTGTACTTCATTAAGTACTCATAACCATAACGACTAAAGTCGTCAGTAAAGGTTATGAAGTACTGATAATTGTTTCGAGTGCTTACACTAAGCGGTCCACAAACATCAGAATTGATCAAATCCAAGGTCCTTGTGGCTTGATCTACACTCCCTTTGAAAGGAGTTTTGGACATCTTTCCTTTGAGACAGGATTCACAGGAAGTTAACTGTTTAAGGTCATTTTCAGAGAATGTCCTTAAGGCAGTTAACCTGCTAATTATGTTCTTGGAAATATATCCTAATCTAGCGTGCCACAAAGATGCTGAGACTTCGTTATCTCTCTTACTTTTTGTTTCTCTTTGTATATTCAAAATATTACTGTTTTAAGTTAGATAAAATCCATTGTTTAATGTACCAAAATGTATTGAAAAATTATTCTTTTTGAGGAAAAAGTTACTATTCTTAATATTAATTTCATAACCTTCACAATCAAGTATTGAAACTGAAGTAATATTACGAATAATGTTTGGTACATAAAGGACTTTATTTAAAACTAAAACAGAATGGCCTAAATTTAATCTAATTATGCCTAAAGCTTGAGCTTCGACCGTTGAGCCATCCCCAATCTTCAAGACATATACTCCTCCCTTCAGCTGTCGGACCTCACTTAGCATCTGTATATCATTACAGATATGAGATCCACAACCGGTATTAAGTACCCAAGAGTTAGAATTAATAGAAAGATTTACTTCAACGAGAAACATACCTTTCTTTAGAGTAGCCTTGTACTCTTGACAGTTTCTCCTCCAATGCCCCGGTTTGCCACAATGGAAGCAAACGTCCTCTTTTTTATCACGTTTCTTCTTTTGGGATTTTCCCTTCGTGATGGCTCTATTGGGCCTAAGGGATTTCTTCTTCGTTTAGGTTTTCTTGCCCTTGCCTTTAGAAGGCTTAGAAGAAGATGGAGCAGTGACCATCATAACCTTATTGTCCTTCTTGATCGTGCTTTCAGCAGTCACAAGCTGACTAATCAGCTCAGCTACACTAGCATTTGCATGATTCATGTTGAAGTTAAGGACAAATGGGTTTGAATGATAGTGGGAGCGAGGCTAGCAACAAATCCTCTGAAAGCTCATCTCTCAGCGGCATGTCCGTGGAAGCAAGTTTCTCGGTAAGAGCAAGAAACTTGAGTCCATAGTCATGGACACTTGTACCTTCCCTCATTCTCAAATGGAACAATTCTTTTGAGGTGTTATACCTTGTAACACGTTCATGAGGGTGGTAAAGTTACTCTAAGTGGTTGTAAATCTCCCAAGCGAATTCTGTGGACTCATGTTGTCTTTGCATGTCAGGAGACATGTTAGCAAGCATGAGACAACGGGCTTGGAGATTATCATCCTTCCACTTCTGGATCACGTCCCGCTCAGTCCGGGTCGGAGCTTCCCCTTCGGGAACAGGCTCCACCTCGTAGAGAACATAAGTTCTCTTTTCGGAATCTAGAACGATTTTCAGATTCCTAAGCCAATCAGAATAGTTGGGACTAATCAACTTGTTTGACTCGAGGATTTATACTAGAGGGTTTTTGTTTGCCATTTCAAAACACGTAGAGAATCATAGAATCTACGACCTAAATGGAAAAACAGAGAACTAAGTGAGCTTGCTGAATAATAACGATATATATGAGATTAGGTTTTTAATCTATGTAGCTCCTATTGTTTTTAAAAGATCTATAATTCCCAAAGATCTTAGAGGATACTTGTTATCCCAATGGGTACTAAGATCCTAAGCACTTTATCTTGAACCCACGACCTCGTGGACATTCTCAATAAAGCCTAAGGTAGGTACAACTTACCAATTACAACTCGGTGGAATTCTTAGTAATATTTTTGCATCACCTATCTTTCAATATGGGCCCACGACTCGTGCGACATCCATATTTACTTAGGCGTTAAGCTAGACCCATCAATCATAAGATCAAGATCAAAACTTAGTTCGAACGACCCACGACTCGCGGACATCGTCCTCCCTAAAATTGATCTAGAAATATTGATCATTTGAAATGATCAATTAGGAAACTAAGAACTAATAGGTTTCACATAGTCACCCCACGACTAGCTTCCCCTATTAAACCTAAATCCTATTGATGGAATGCTAGGAATTTAATTCAAAGTTTGCACCTCGAATTAAACACATATTTTCGAAAATTAGCTTAATATTTTAATGGGAATTTTCGATGTAACCGAAGAGTTATCCAGTTCGACCTCACCAACATATATGTTATCCAATTTAGTTAGTCTTGATTAATGGAAGTACAACTTAAATGCATTTCACACAAGCACATAGCAGATAACATGTCCTAGCATGATACTAACATGTGGTGATCATGGGTTGTACCTATCTTATGCGTGATATGTGGGAGCCACTCCACAATCACAAGTTCTAACATACTTGCCACACAAAACAGTTTAAATCACATAAGGGAATTGGAAATAAAACGATGTCCTATCTATTACAATAATAGAAATCCTCTCTAACACTTTGAGAGGTCTTCACTTATGGCCTCCATCTTGTTACTTGTTGTGTGGATCCATCTTACTCCATGGGTGCATTGTCTCCAAAATGAAAGGAAAAGAAGACCTCACCACTTATCTCTACTCTCAAATTACAATAAAAGGAAAAAAAACATAAAGTAATAAGGCTCAATCTTCATATTGGCCTTAGACAATTACACGGGGCATACCCCGGCCTCAAAAACAATATTGTGGAAAGCCACATAATAAACACATAACAGTACGCACATAAGTGGGGCACCGACCCCAATTGAAAAACGCAACTATGGGGCTCCAACCCCAATTTAAACCATCCATGTGCATAAATTAAAATCATTCATAAGACTAAACCCATGATCACCTAGCTAGCATAAATAGCAAGAATTTAAATTTAACCAGTAAATTAAAATTCTCGCTTTAAGCTCTAATGACTTAAAACACGATTTAGATGTAATTCTTGTTCATGAGCCTTTTCTATAAAATCCAAAAATAATAAACCAATAAAATTCCAATTAATTTTTTAAAATTAATAATTTTATTCCTTTTCAATATTTCAAAAATAAAGATTGTAATTTTCCCAATAATTAAATCGTTTTAATTTCTCAAAATCCCAATTTAAACTATTATTTAAAATTAATTCTAATTTAATAAAACCGAATTTTAAAAATAAAATGAAAATTAAATCGGGATTTCAAGGACCGAAATACGAAAACACGAAACACGAATCCGGAGTCCCGCCCACACAAAGCATCGCCACACAGCAACGCACGCGCGCATCAGCCTTGGCATACCGGGGGGAAACGCGAGGACGTTCTCGCGCAGTTGCGGGAGGAGCTGGGCGGGCACGCCTAGAACGGCTCCGGTGCTGTTGCGGGAGGTGCTGGGCGGTGATGCGCGAGCCTAGGCGTGCTACGCCTTAGCATGCCTAGGTTTTATTTTAGTATCGCGTTTCGTTCTTTCGTATTACAGGTTTCTCCAAAACCCAATTCAATCCAAAATTAAAAGACGATTTAACAGTTTCAAATCAATATTTTCCAAAAACAGTTTTCAGAAACTTTCAGGAAAAATATAGATTCAATTTTTCAGATTTTCTAAAAGAACTCATGAATACTCAATCACATCTAAACCTAAGAATTTCTACCAAATTCGTAACAATTGAGACGAATCAGAAATAGGCCTTGCAAGGTGGCTCTGATACCACTTGTTGGGAAAACGAAACAGAAACGCAACGGAAATTTAAAATTTTTCCCAAAAGATAGAATCGAATCTTGCAATTCCTATTCCCAAATTCGTAGAGATCAAGAAACTCACTTAGATAGTAGCTTTCTTGACACATTTTAGCCGTCCAAGAACGCTCTTCAAGCTGCTTGATCCCCAAAAGCTCCTTCGAATCTTTCAAAACTTCACGATAGTAGCCCTTTAGAGAATTAGTCCACCAACCTCGACTACGATCCGAATAGGGAGGATGCTAGTTCTATATTCGGTGTTTAGGATCTAGGGTTTAATGTATAATATTGGAGAAGGAGAATTTTTGTCTATCACCCCTTATGGGGTTCGAACCCCACATATATATAGCACAAGGGGTTCGAACCCCTTTGCTTGTTGGGCAAGGGTTTCTTAAACCCTTTTGGAAAGAGATTTCTTGCTTGGAGAGAAAGACTCTTACTTTGGCCAAAAGTCTCCTTTTGACCAACTTGTTAAGCAAGAATATAATATCTAACTCTCTTAGATATTTTATTTTACTTTATTTATTTTACATAAATAACTTGAAGACTAATAATTAATTAATTCATAATTAATTATTTATTAGACTTTATTTCTCCAAATTAGAACTTTAATATTAATTCATAATTAAATTAAAGTCCATTAAATAATTAATCAAATTAATTATTTAACTAACACATACACATGTGACACGTGTCACTAGGGGCACGTGTCACACACGTGTGGATCCCACCAATCTCTTATTGGTCCGATCAACTCGTTTAATCGTTTCAAGCCTTAACCCACGTGACCGGGTTGTTATGTGTGACCTTCTAGGTTCTTAATTCAATTAGCAGTGAACCCAATTAATTAATTCCTAGTTAATTAATCAGTCCACAGATCATACGACCATAGTCTAGCAACAGGTGTATGACCTCTAGCTGAAAAAGAATGTCTCAATTCGAAAGAACCTTTAAGTCATTGACAGATGTGAGATACAATCCTCCTACGTCCCATCTCTCAATCAAGATCTAGGGTAAGGGAATAATTAGAACCCTAATAATCTTGATCTTAAAGTTAAGTGCATTTCTTATCCATTTGATCTCAATCCAAGAAACTCATTTCTTGATGTCTTGATCCACTGCCTTGGCCAAGGACTCCTAGATGGCATATGAATGACTTACACAATAAGAGATCAACTTGCTAATTCAAGTGTAGGTCCTTTATCGATTCTCATATACTTTCATGTGTCACTTGTGCAACCCCAGCATAAGCTTTGAATCAGTTGTCTAAGGTGACACCCTTTAAAACTTATATCTAATACTGCAGAGTTAGCGCATAAAGCATCAATGGAACCTCAAGTCTAAGGATCACTTAATCACATCAATGACTCATGAGATATTTCCTAATCTGGAAGTTTCTATTTTCAGAAATAGAAACTTCCTTTCCTATTTAGGAATCTTCTCACACGGGACACCCCAGTGTACCTACTTAGTATAAGTAAGCACCCCCATGTATCACGCACGTATCAACAATACACTTTGTACCCCATGAAACAAGGTTGTCCTTCTTAAGGGCGTGATCACACGAGTAAGCCTCGAACGAGTCGAATCTACATTTCCACTGTCTTTAGGACTCATTATCTTGGAGTGATTTCTAATCATGACTTATGTGATATAGGGCTCGTTCCATGAACCATTTCACCTAAATAGTTGAGTCCTATAAGTCATACTGATTAGGGGAGTTCTTATACATGCGCAGTTAAAGTAATCACACAATCAAACAAGAGCATATAAAGAAGTGTTGCCAAAGTTCGTTTATTATTTAAAGAATGTCAGTGATTTACAAAAAGAAAGTACTAAAGCGGATTAGAATAGGCTTTAAGGGCACTATTCCTAACATTGGTTACACCTAATTTGAAATTGGTACTTAGTACCTGTATCTATCCTCTGGTACTTACCTGGTAGGTACTGAAGCTGCAAATAAAAGTAAGAGCTATACTCTGAATGGGGTCAAAATATGTTTTAAGATGAGATGTTAGCAGTGCGTCTTTGGAGATCCTAACTAATTAAATATTATCGTGTGTCCGTGATTAGAGGAAACGAGTTATTCCTTGAAAGTATTCATGAACAGGACATGACATATAGCCGTAACGTGTCAACCCGACAGATTACTAAAGCTCTTTGTGATATATTGTTACCTATGGCTCTGTCACACCCAAGGTGTCAAATTCAAGGTGAAACATTCCATTTGTCCCTGTGACAAGAACGTCGGATAACTAAGGTAGCGGTTCAAATCGGAAGGTACCGATCTACTGAAAAGATGTTGTTCTAATTCTTATGGCCTTTATGCTGGGAGGTAGGCCCAGAACAGTAGCGGTCCGAGACCACATTTTAAAATTTTGTTTATAATACAAGTATTAAAATATTTCTAAAACATTTTAATACAATAGCGGAAGACTAGCCGGATCTACTCAAGTATATACATGCAATTGATAATAAATTTTAAATCACTTAAGCAAATAAATATCTAACATGCAATTAACACTTAAGAGCATATAATTTATCATGCTTAAAATAAAACAACTGTAAAATATTACTGTACTGCAAACATGGTTATATAACGACATTTTTCCAGCACCTTTGCCTTCACAGAAGACGGTTATCGCGTTCACCTCCCGGGAACCCGATACACGATTATTCCCCGTGAAACCGGCAGAGCTTCCCTGCAATAACCCCAGAGAAACCCTCAGAGTGTGGGCTCCGAAAGTATTTCTCTAAATACTTAGAGAAAATAAAACTTTAAACTAGAAAACCCTTTTCAGGGTTTAATCTCCTGAAGTTAGGCGTTTTATATATAAACACCTAATTAAAATTATTTCCAAAATAAATTGAAATTAACTAGGAGAAAAGGGATATGGTTTCAAAGCCGAGAGCTCAGTCAAAACCTCTCCCAAAGTTGTGAGGAAAAATGAGGACCCAAGGCCCCTATTTATAGGGGAAAAATCGAGGGTTAAAAGGTAATTTCACACCCCTACTTGCGTACACAACTTGGACACTAATTCCAAGGTGACTACATTCAAGGTCACGTCGCCACGAATCCAATGCCGCCGAGCATGCGCCGATAAGCCACCGGACGCGCACTCACGCGCCGCCTCGTGTGAAACACACGCGGTCTTAGGGTTTCTGGATTAGACAGGCCCGACCGAACCCGGTTCGGTCCGGTTCGACACGTGGCCAGTCCTGGTGATGCCACGTGTCCGGTTCGATCCGACCATATCCGTTGGCCGACCCGATTTGACCCGATTCGAAGACCCGTTGACTTCTCAGTCAACAATGAATCTGGACCCTCCAACTCGATGATGTTGCGTAATTTGGACCTTCCATTTAGCGCGCCACGCTGCCACTACGTCAGAGCCACTAGCATTTTTTTTTTTTAAAAAAAAATTTTTAAATTTTATTTTCTCCAAAATAAAATTCCGGACATTTCCAACTCTTTGGAACTTTGATTTATTTTCTTAAAATAAATCCCTTGGCTTATTTTCAAACACTTTGAAAATTCGTTTCTCTTTCTCCTTTTAATATTTTTTCTTCAGGTTTTCAATTAGGGCTTGCAGGGGGACCTGCAGGACTAATTAATTTTTGCTCCAAACGGATTAATATATTATCATCTCATGACAATAATTAATTACCGTTTAACAATATTTAATTCCACTAAATAAATATTGATGCACTCTAAAATTAATTAAATTATTCACGAATTTCTCGATCTAGAATAATTTCGCATTTCACTCCTCCGTGTAGATATCCATGAAAAATAAATTGCAACTACTATTATTTATTTTTCATCTATAATTTGAAATTTATTGATTTGCCTTAAGTTCAAATTCTCTATATGTGAAACACATTCAACATACAACTTCAGTGACGTATTACGCGAAGTGCTTTGGCCAAAGTCTTAATTCGAACTTTTGTAAATCTAATTCAGGGATATCTTTTACCTTCCAGCAAGGTCACAGATTCCTCCATCAATATGACTCTTTAGCTCATTTCATGTTGTCACCGAACATACAAAGTATTTTGGTCACCGTTGCCGAGACCTCACTTCGAGTATATTACAGTAACTAACACTACACGCCTAAAGCCGAAATATTGTTAGGATTAAGAGTACAATGTTTCCTGAGATTTTATTCATTTTAGATAGCTGTATAAAATGAATAATCTCAGTGGTCCAGTTCGATGTTTCCAATCCTATTGAAAATCATCAACGTGTTATAACCGGAATCACCATTCCCTATGACGAAAGACTAATCATCTTATATAACCACGTTATAGTCTTGATAAGAAAATATTCTTATCTTACCGACTAGAACTTTAATGACACGTGATTTCGGTATTCAAAGTCTTTTTCTATGAAACACATTTCATATAAGAATACCACCATACGTCATTAATTATCAATATGTGAAATACTCACAACTTGCTGTAAATTCAGTTTAATTAATTCAACAAATTGAATTTTCATGGCACTAATCCCAACAATCTCCCACTTGCCCTAAATTCAATTTGGCCACACATCTAAGTCTTATTCCTTTCACATGAGCATCAAAACTTGTTTTGCACTCTTTTGCGCCAATACTTTGGTGAAGGAATCTATTAGATGTTTCTCTGAGCCAACAATTAGGAAATCATGAATCCAATACATCTAACTGGCTGCTTCTTAAGCTACCATGTATCTAGCTTCTGTGGTGAAGTAAGCAATACAAGTTTGCTTAATATTCCCCAAATTAGCGGTTGCTTTGTTTAGAGAAAACATGTATTATGATGTCAAACATTTAGAATACAAATCAGATTGTAAATCTGAATCTGTGTACTCTATTGAAATGAGCTCACCACTGTGGTAGACAAGCGTATAATCTCAAGTCCTTCTCAAGTACTCCAATATATGCTTTCACTACTACCCAGTGTCAGATTCTAGGGTTTGACTAATATCTGTTGACTTAGACCTAATTCATAATAGACATCTGGCCTTGTACATAATATGACATACATAAAGCTTCCGCTGTGGAACTCTAATCATGTCTTTTATCTCTTAAGTTGTTTCAAGACACTCATCTCGAGATAGATAAATCTCAAATCTGAAAGGTAATGAACCTTTCTTGGAATTTGTCATATTATACCTTACCAACATCTTATCTATATATACTTCTTGTGATAAACCAATCTCCTTATTCCTATGATCACGACAAAAGTCTGATCCTTTAGAATAACATTGGTTTCACTTAGGTTTTACGTGTCAAACTGATTTGACAACCGATTCTTGACTACTAACAAAATTCTTGCATCATTCCCAATGAGCAGAATATCGTTTACGTATAAAATAAAAATGTTACGACATTATCTTGATGTTATTTGTACACACATGGTTCATCAGATAATTGCACAAATTCAAAGAATTTAAATTACCTTTTTAACTCTGATGTTCCATGATATAGATGCTTGCGTAAGATCATAAATTGATCTATTAAGCTTGCATCATATGCACCTGATTTCTGGCTGTGAAGCCTTCAGGTTGTACCATGTATCTCTTCTTCTTGAAGGTGCCCGTTCAAGAACATAGTCTTTACATCCATTTATCTAATCTCATAATCGAAATGAGAAACAATGGAGAGGATAATGGACTTAAGCATTGCTATAGGCGAGAAGACCTCATAACTGATTCCTTCTTTCTGGGTAAAATCCCTTGCCATAAGTTTTGCTCTAAAGTCTCTACTTTCGTCCATTTCTCCTTTTATTGTCTTGTAGAACCCAATTGCATGTAATGGGTTTAATGCCTTCAAACGCCTCTACAAGTTCAAGACTTTGTTAGAATACAGAGATTCTAACTTAGATTCCATGGCTTTTGACCAAATGGTCAGCGTCTATATCTTTCACAGCTTCATTACACGTGGCAGGATCAGATACATTAGATTCAACCACTTGGGTTAATCTTAGATATCTTGTCAGGTGTCCTGGCAATCCTCCCACTACAATGATGCTCTCGTGTACACGTCTCTACATCACATGTTGTATTTGTTACATCATATGTATCTAATACATTTTCAGTTATTACGAGTTTATGGAAATCAGTATCAAATACTGTTATTTCTTTTAATACTACTTTGCTTCCACCCTTTGTGGTTATCTATGTAATTATCTTTGAAATATTCACAAACATCTATTGTGATTTCTCAAATTACAAAATATACCACCTCTCGTTCTTCTAGGATAACCTTAGAACAAGTAAACCTTTGTTCTTTATTCTAACTTGTCAGGATCCATCCTTAACTTGTGGACCAGGCTACCTCAAATCCAAAGATAAGAGATACAGGGTTTTCACCCCAGCTACAAATCCATCAGTGTTTTAGGAACTGACATAGTTAAAACTAGGTTTAGTGTATTTGTTGTTTTGAACTGATCCGTAGGGTAGCATGACTCTTCATGAATCTTACCATCATTATCAGGGTTCTATTTCTCTTTTCTGCAATACATCCTTACTAAGACGTATCTCATACAGATAGTTGAGATCTAATCTCATTTGAGAAATTCTATTTAACTCTGAACATAGATACTTATCACTACTTTGATCTAATCGAAGTGCCTTGAGATGTTTTCTAATTTGACTCTTTGACTTCAGTCTTTTATTCTTTGAACTCTTCAAAAATACAGACTTAAGTCTCATCAAATAAACATATCTGTATCTAGAGTAATTGTTCAAATGAATGATGAAGTATCCAAAACTATCTCTTGCTTGAACACTCATAGGATCACAGCTGGCACAAGAAATTTCATGGATTAAATACCTTTTATCTCAAAAAAGGCTTCTTGGTCATTATAACTTTCTAAATTGGATTCGTAGATTAACACTATTTTCAAGTCAATAGGACTCAACAATCAGTCTTTGGATCCTATTCAGATTCAATTGACCAATAGATAGGTGCCACGTAGAAGTTTTTCTTCTTAGATGGTAAGTCAAGCTTCTTTTTTTTTTTGAGGTATAAAAGACCATCTTTTATTGTGCCAGAGCAAATAAACCTTTTATTTTGTTTAATGGTAAACTTTTGTTTAAAACAAATAGTTGAACCATTAGTTATCAAATAACTTACAAAAATCAAATTTCTGTATATATGGCACGTATAATATAAAACCCTATTGCCAAAATACGACTTTATAGTCCTTACTGCTAATACAATTAGACTTGTATTATCCTCGAGCAGTAGTTATGTATTAGCCGTTTTTCAAACTTCTTGGTTAGTTTGAATTTTCGCAACGAATTGCAAATATGATTAGTTGAGCTCGAATCCACACAGCAGGAGTCTGGTGAATTTCCAACTAAACATACTTTCAACGAGTAAGATATCTTCATATCTTATCTAAAAGGCATAGAAAATGGACAAACTAAATATTTTGGACAATTTTCTTTCCAATACCCGTTACCACCGAAATAGAAACACTTTTCCATTGTCGGATTTGACTTTCTTCTTTTGAACCTTAAGATTGAGAACCATTCCTTTTATTTTTCTTCCACTTATTGCCTTTCTAGGCCATGGATATTGATGTCTGATTTAAGAGAACTTTTCCCTTAGTCTATATCACCCTTTCTGCCATATTGAGGTCGTTCATTGGTTCAGGTTAGGTTTAAAAAAAATTATTTAAAATTAATCTTGAACGTTCAAATGACTTAGGCAGAGACTATAGGATCGTATCCTATCTGTTAAGATTATCTCTTTAAGCACGGAGACTTTCAATCTCGTTTAGATCAGTTATCATATTCATAATATGATTCTAAACTAGTGATCCTTCAAACATCTTTAACTAACAACCTTCTTCGTGGCTCGTACCTTCGTACGATTCTATTTTCAAAACATGTTCTTATCAGTAGGCATCTCATGCATCTGATGCTCAAGAACATCCAAAACAGATGTCAGGATATAAGACTAGCCAGATCATCATACTTGATCCATTTGGAATAAGCATCAACGTCTTTCTTATCCTGATTGGTTGTAGTTTTTTGAATTTTCTGGATAAGGTTCAGTGAGTACGTAAACTTTAGTGTCTTAACAAGATGTCAAGATTCATTTTCTAGTCAGCAAAGTTGAACCCTACTAGCCTATTTCCTTGAAGATTATTCCGAGTGGACTAAGAGAGATCGTAATTGTAAAACTGAATTAACTAAATAAATACAAGTTATGATTATGTATTCCACTTTCTTCTGAGTCTAACCAATAAATGAAACCCACGTAAACATTTTGATTTACCCAATGGTGACTTACCTAACCGCAGTTGACTCCCCGGAGGCGAGGTCGAAAACCACTTAGAAAAGTAGGAACTATTCTTTATTAACATGTCATCTAGGTAACTCTTACCAAATAATGTTAATCCACCACGTCAACCCTTGGCCTCTAAGTGAATGTAACATGGCTCCGAAGGGAGGTTAATACATTACTTAGTCAAGTGTGTAACATTACCTAGAAGTCCGTACGAGTAGGTTAAGACACTCCACGGAGGCGTGGTCGAGCTGACTTTCCCGTATTTCATTCTATCCGTAGAAGTCTAATCTTGTATACCGTGAATACATACCCACCGAGGGGAGTAGTATGTATCCACTATATTATAGACGGGTAATGGAGGTCGTGAGAATCTAACTCTTTTCATCTCCCTCCCACTTGAATTTTCTAAAAAAATTTGGATTATTTTTTGATTATCATATAATCACTTTTGGCGTCTTATTGTCGGAAGTGATTAATCTTATTAATACGCTCCCACTAGGATTAATAAATCATATTTAAAATCCCAATAATATTTTAAGGCAATTTAATAACTATTTATTAATTAGTACAATTATGCATCGCGTCTAATCTCTATTAAACAATATTATTTAATCATATTAAATAAATTATACATAATTGTAAATAACATAATATCTCATATTATCATGATCATGCCATAAGAAAATTAAGTATGCTTTCATATAATTATCACATAATTATCATGCTTAAAATAAATGACATAAAGTAAACATGTTATAAATAAATTATCTCATAATTTAAATCATGTTTACTGATTCCGTAATTTTTCTGAAAAAGCAATTAAATTATTTCCCAAAAAATACCATTCCACGTAAATTCCTAGGAAACACTAGAGGGGTCACAACGGTCTCACTTAAAAACCAGTCTCCTTTGACATAATTGATGTGCACAGTAGCAGATTTAAAATTATGCATCACATGCATCATATCAATGCATGTATATATCTAGAGCACAGCTTTGATAGCAGTTGCTGGGAGGTGGGCCCAGAACAGTAGCGGTCCGGGACCACATTTTAAAATTTTGTTTATAATACAAGTATTAAAATATTTCTAAAACATTTTAATACAATAGCGGAAGACTAGCCGGATGTACTCAAGTATATACATGTTGGAAAAATGGAATCAGAAAGCAGCGGAAATTTTAAAATTTTCCAACAAAAGGATCAAAACTCGCAATCATGAATCCGAATTCGTAAGGTAAAGAAACTTATTTTTCAATAATCTTTCTTGAAGCGTTTCAAGCCACCCAAGAACGCTTTTCTCGCGGCTTGATTCCCTCTCCTTGGTAAAGCTCGAATTTTTAAAAACTTCTAACTCGAAGCTCTCTAGAGATAGTCCGCCAACTTGATTACAATCTAACTAGTAAGGATGCTAGTTCTCTAGTTAGTGTTTAGACTTAACTTAGGGTTTATGTGATCTTGGAGAAAGGATGGTGTTCAACACATGAACCAAGAAGAATCGATCAATCCTTAAGGGGAGCTCGAGCTCCCCTATATATAGCTTGAGGGGCGGCCGAACCTAGTCCTTTTAGACTAAGGATTTGGTCCCTCTCTCTTATTACTTGATCATCAAGTAATTCCAAACCTTGATTTTGAATTCTAATTCAAATCAACTTTTAAGAGAGCTAAAATATCCAAAACCCTTTTGGATAATATTATACTTTATTTATTTATTAATAAATAACTTATTTATCTAATTAATCAATTCATAATTAATTAAATAGATTAATTTCTCCAAAATAAGACTTTCATTTTAATTCAAAAATTAAACCAAAGTCTATTAAATAATTAACACATTAATTATTTAATACATAAATAATATACAAGTGCCAATCACGTGAACCACACGTGTTGTTTCACACGTGTGGAACCCTCTTGGTATGATCAACTCGTTTAATCATTTTAAAGTCTTAACTCATGTAACCAAGTTGTTGTGTGTGACCCTCTAGGTTCTCAATTCAATTAGTAGTGACCCTAATTAATTAATTCTCTAATTAATTAATCAGTCCACAGATTAAACGACTATAGTCTAGCAACAGGTGTTTAACCCCTAGCTGAATTGGAATGTCTCGATTCGACAGAACTTTTATGTCATTGATTCATGTGAGATACAATCCTCCTACTTACTATCTATCAAACAAGATCTAGGGTAAGGGAATAATCAGAACCCTAATAATCTGGTCTTAAAGCTAAGTGCATTTCATATCCATTTGACCTCAATCCAAGAAACCCTTTTCTTGATGTCTTGATCTATTGCCTTGGCCAAGGACTCCATATGGCATATGAATGACTTACACAATAAGAGATCACTTTGCAAATGCAAGTGTAGGTCCTTTCTTGATTCTCATTCACTTTCATGAATCACTTGTGCAGCCCCAGCATAAGCCTTGAATCAGTTGTCTAAGGCGACACCCTTTAAAGCTTATACCTAAGACTACAGAGTTAACTCATAAAGTGACATGGAACCTCAAGTCTAAGGATCAATTAATCACATCAATGACTCGTGAGATATTTCCTAATCTGGAAGTTTCCATTTCCTGAAATAGAAACTTCCTTTCCCATTTAGGAATCTTCTCACACGGGGCACCTCAGTGAACTTACTTATGGAAGTAAGCACCCTCATGTATCACGCACGTATCAACTATACACTTTGCACCTTCATGAAACAAGGTGGTCCTTCTTAAGGGCGTGATCCCACAAGCAAGCCTTAAAGGAGTTAGGTTGACACTCCCACTGTCTGTAGAACTCATCAGCTTGGAGTATTTTACTAATCATGACTTATGTGATATAGAGCTCGTTTAATGAATCATTTCACCTAAATGGGAGAGTCCTAAAGTCATCAGGATTAGGGGAGTTCTCATACATGCACAGCTAAAGTAAACACATACCAAACAAGAGCATATAAAGAAGTGTTGCCACAATTCGTTATTTTATTCAAATATTGTCTCTGATTACAATAAGGAAAAGTACAAAGCGGATATACAATCGGCTTTCTAGGGCACTATTCCTAACAATCTCCCACTTGCCCGTCAAAGCCATTCTAAAGCTACTCTAAGTCCCATCTTCTGAAGATGACCTTGGAAAGCATCTCGACTAAGGGGTTAGTAAGTGGATCTGCCACGTTCCCTGCTGATGCGACCCTCTCAATTTGCACATCTCCTCTTTTGATAATATCACAGATTAGGTGATACTTCCTCATAACGTGCTTGGTCCGTTGGTGAGATCTTGGTTCTCTTGCTTGAGCAACCGCCCCAGTGTTATCACAAAACACAGTAATGTGGTCTTTCATGCTAGGAACAACATTCAACTCTTGAATGAAGTTTCTAATCCAAACACCTTCCTTAGCTGCATCATTTGCAGCTAAGTATTCTGCCTCAGTGGTCGAATCTGCAGTGGTTATCTGCTTGGAACTCTTCCAACTCACTGTTCCGCCGTTTAGGCAGAAAATGTATCCTGACATTGACTTAAAATCATCTAAGTCAGATGCAAGGCTTGCATCGCAGTATCCTTCGACAGTAAGATCTTTCTGACCTCCGTAAACTAATAATAAATCTTTGGTACTTTTCAAGTACTTAAGAATATTCTTCACGGCAGCCCAGTGACCATCTCCAGGGTTAGATTGGAAACGACTTGTTACACTAAGTACATAAGCTACATCCGGTTGAGTACATAACATTGCATACATTATGCTTCCTATTGCTGATGCATAAGGTGTATGAGTCATTCTTTCCTTCTCATGGTTAGTCTTAGGACACATCTTCTTAGAAAGACATGTTCCTACACTCATAGGAAGGTTCTTGACCTTTGCTGACTCCATATTGAATCTCTTCAATACTTTGTCAATGTATCGACTGTGATAGTTCTATCAACCTTCTAGATCTATCTCGATAGATTTTAATTCCAAGGATGTAGGACGCATCACCAAGATCTTTCATCTCAAATTAGTTCGATAACCATAACTTAGTCACTTTCATGTCATCCTTTGAATTTCCAATAAGAAGGATGTCATCCACATAAAGTACTAAGAATTGCACTGAGGTCTCCAATTCCTTTCTATACACACATGATTCATTCGAGATCTGAATGAAGCCAAACGCTTTGACTGATTCATCAAATCGAATGTTCCAATTCCTAGAAGCCTGTTTTAGTCCATAGATTGACCTTTGGAGTTTGCAAACCTTTTGCTCACTCCCACTGAATGTGAAACCTATGGGTTGATCCATATAAATGTCTTTATCAATGTCACCATTGAGAAAGGCAGTTTTCACATCCATTTGTCATATCTCATAGTCATAATATGCAGCAATGGCAAGCATGATCCGAATAGACTTTTGCATTGCAACTGTTGAAAAAGTTTCATCAAAGTCCACGCCGGGTCTTTGAGTGAATCCTTTTGCAACCAGTTTTGCTTTGTAGGTTGCAATGCTTCCATCAACTCCAAGCTTTCTCTTAAAGATCCATTTGCAACCTATGGGTTTGACCCCATCAGGCAAATCTAGCAAGGTCCAAACTTGGTTGGAGTTCATAGAATCCATTTCGGATTTCATGGCTTCTATCCACTGTTCAGAGTCAGAATCTGAAAGTGCCTCCTCATATGTTAGAGGATCATTATCCATTTTAGAGATCTCATGGAAGAATCCATACCATCTCTCCGGCTGTCTAGGAGTGCGTTCAGAACGCCTTAGAGGAGGATTTACGTGTGTATCGAAATTCGTGATTGGTTGTGGTTGATCAGAAGGGGATGTTTCTTTAGTAGGTGGCGTGGGGTCACTTTGTACTTCCTCTAATTCTATGATCTTGCCTTTCTTTTCTTTAAGGAACGGTTCCTTAAGAAAAGTAGCATTTTTGGAAACAAACACCTTTTGCTCAGATTGATCATAGAAGTAGTATCCTATGGATTCCTTAGGATAACCTACGAAGTAGCATAAGTTAGAATGAGATTCTAACTTATCTCCCACTATCCTCTTCAAGTAAGCTGGACAACCCCAAATTCTTAAGTAAGAATAACTAGGGATTTTACCATGCCATATTTCATAGGGAGTTTTAGGAACTGACTTAGAGGGAACCAGATTCAAAATCTTTACTGCACTTTCTAGGGCATAACCCCAGAAAAAAGGTGGTAAGTCAGTGAAACTCATCATGGAACGAACCATATCGAGTAAAGTTCGATTCCTTCTCTCAGAAACTCCATTGAGTTGAGGAGTTCCCGGAGGAGTCCACTGAGAGATAATCCCATTATCTTTGAGATGATTAAGGAATTCTACACTAAGATACTCGTCTCCTCGCTCAGATCGAAGTGCTTTGATCTTGTGATCAGTTTGGTTCTCAACCTCTTTTGAAATTCTAGGAATTTCTCAAAAGCTTCAGATTTATACTTCATTAAGTATACATAACAATACCGACTAAAGTCATCGGTAAAGGTTATGAAATACTGATTACCGTTTCTTGTGCTTACACTAAGCGGTCCACAAACATCAGAATGGATCAAATCCAAGACCTTAGTAGCACATTCTACAGTTCCTTTAAAATGAACTTTGGACATCTTTCCTTTGAGACAGGACTCGCAAGAAGTTAACTCTTTGAGATCATTTTCAGAGAATGATCCTAAAGTGTTTATCTTGCTAATTCTGTTCTTGGAAATGTGTCCTAATCTAGCGTGCCATAAGGGAGCTGAAACTTTGTCATCTCTCTTACGTTTAGTTTCTCATTGTATGTTCATAATATTGATATTTTGAGTTAGATAAAGTCCATTACTTAGAGTACCAATGTGAACGAAAGAGTTGTTCCGTTTGATAAAATATTTATCATTCTTAATATAAGTTTCATAACCTTCACAATCTAAAGTTGGAACTGAAATTATGTTACGAATAATGTTCGGTACATAAAGGACTTTATTTAAAACTAACTCAAAACTACCTAAATCTAATCTAATTGTGCCTAAAGCTCGAGCTTCAACTTTTGAGCCATCGCCGATCTTCAAGACACATTCTCCTTCTCTGAGTTGTTGAACTTCATTTAGCATATGTACATCATTACAGATATGAGCTCCACAACCGGTATCAAGTACCAAAGAACTAGAATTAATAGCAAGATTTACTTCAACTAGAAGCATACCTTTCTTTAGAGTAGCCTTGTACTCTGGGCAGTTTCTCCTCCAATGTCCCGCTTTGCGACAATGGAAGCAAACATCCTCTTTCTGATCACGCTTCTTCTTTTGGGCCTTCCCCTTCGAAATGCCACCAGCGGGCCTAAGGGGTTTCTTCTTCTTCTTTTGGGCTTTCTCACCCTTACCTTTAGAAGGCCCGGAAAAGGAAGATGGAGCATTCACCATCAGAACCTTATTGTCCTTCTTGATCGTGCTTTCAGCGGTCACAAGCTGACTAATCAGTTCAACTACAGTAGCAGCAGCATAATTCATATTGAAGTTAAGGACAAATGGGTTGAATGATGGTGGGAGTAAGTGTAGCACCCGAGCGTAAGGCACCACATCCCCCGCACCGAGACCCGACCCCTATATGAAATGGAAGTCCATACACGTGCCAAATCCACGGCGAACGGGGACACAACACACACGCTATGCTAGGCGGGACTAACCCTTAAACCAATCAACTCAGGACAATATAAAATCAGAGTTATAATGAAAAGCGGAAGCAAGATTAACATATAAGATATACAATGAGCCACCAAGCTCCAAAATGGATATACAAAATCATTCAAGTATTCAACGGCACGCACGGCCTACAAAAACATAACGCTCCATGCTATGATCATATACAAAAGAGCAATAAGAGTATGAGATGCTGAAAAGAAGTGCTAAACATAAATGCAAGACCTAGACGACTTGTATTCCCGCCTAGCACTCCTATACCTGCACAAAACAACTGAAAACAAACCGGGTTCAGTCTAAAAGAGACTGGTGGGTATAAAACGAGGCATAAGATATAATATTGCAGAATTTAAACACATTCATGCAAGCCCTAATCCCGTGTGAAGTTTGATAAGAATTTCCCAAGTGGTTAAAACAAAAGACAACATCAACGGGATTACGACGTTCATATTCATTCATAATTATTCATAAGGGTTTATGGCCCGGCGAGTGGGCGTGCACAATCTCCAACCTACACCTCGTGTAATCATAATCAATTATTCAATCATTATCATACATATCTTTTGTGCTCATACATATCATGATCATAATCATTAATATACACCTTCTTCCTCCAGGTGGTGGACGGGTTTGCAAGGTCCGACCCCCAAATCATATCAATGTGGCTATGAGGTTCATGAATTCTCAAAGCCCGGTTAGCGTTTCCTCGTCAAAAACTCCTTGACGAGGTCCGTTTCGCCGTAGTTTGGTTGGGACTAGTATATGGGATCCCCGTCAGCCCTTGCTTCCTCGGTTAGCCACATGTACTAAGTCCCGGGGCCCGTGCAATCATAATCATGTCTCGCCAAAACATAAGGTAGGGTTTCATAAATAAAAGGGGTCAAACGTTTGAAATCATTTACCCAAATTGACTCGATATATAAATATACTATTTTCGCTTAAAAACTTGCACATAAGGGATATATCGGGTCGTTTTAGCTATTAGAAGAAAAACCCACCTTTTAAAAGCAAAAGAAAGGCACAAGCGTCTCAATGCTCACCCTCGTCTCCGACCAAACCCAGATATGTACAAAAGAAAGGTATGAGACTCAACGACCACATATGACACTCGGCAATGAAGTGAGTATGACATGAATGCATAAAAGATCGTATTATATCATGGAAATATTCATGTGCACTATTAAGGAATTTAAAGCACATAATCAAACCATTCGTTCATTCATTTCATTCAAATCCACAATTTCATAAATTCATAATTCATATCAATTCAATCTAAGAGTCCACTTAATACTCATAGCAAGTAATATTCATGTTGACTGTAACGCCCCAGCTTTCGGCAATGCAGGTATGAACGACACGTGTGCGTTTGAGAGTTGTAATTTAATTATTAATTGATCATTTAATTCATTTTTCCATCATGACATAATTTTATAAAATTATATTCTTGACATTTTATTGAAAATTCATATCATATCACATTTATCGTAAAGTGAACGTGATTGCAATGTGAATTATTTTCCCGAATGTGATTTATTTCTTTTATGTCCTTAATTGCTCAATTGCATGAATATGGGATCTAATTGCATTGGACCTAATTGATCATTTAAAATGGGAGTTGAACCTTATTGCATAACTTAATAAATGAAGGGATTTAATTGCAAATTGGCCATTTCTTCTTGTTTCATAGCAGCAACATCACGTACCATTTGCTTCTTTCTTCATACAAACATATCATCTTGCTCCATTTCTTCCTTGCTCAACCGATCAAACCCTCACTTTGAAGAGTGAAGATTTCATATTGCAAGCATCAATTTTTGTGGGATTTGTGACCATACAAGCATCCTCAACATCACTCCATCATCTTAGCTTTCATTTCTTCCATTTGAGGTAATTATGGAGATTGGTTGATTTTATTGAATATGTATGATATATGGGGCTTTGTATTGGCTTGAGTATTTTGTGTATTGGGTGTTGGAAATATGTTTGTGGTCATTAAGCTTGAGTTTGATGTATATATCTTGAGTTCTATGAACTTGGAGCATGATGGAGTGTGTGGGTTTGGATTGATGAATTCTTGATGATCTAATGTGCAAATATGTGTTTTTATGACTTGTTATTGATCAATAGGTATGTTAGCATATTTATTGCATCTAATATTTGCATTTGGACTTGGCTTGAATCCATTTTTGTGGTTGTTTGTTGTGATTGCCATGGCTGCTCTGTTCTGCTCCTCTTCTTCTTCAGCTCACGTATTCTGGGAACGGCCATTCCCAGCCCCAGTTCAAAACTGGAACGGCCGTTCCCATGATGCTGAGACATTAGGCCAGCGAGACTGGGAACGGCCGTTCCCACTTTGGCCTGTGAGCCGGAACGGCCATTCCCAGCCCCAAAACGCGTTTTATATTTTAAAAACGCTGGCGCGTTTTCTTCAGCCATGGGAACGGCCATTCCCATTTTCAAAGAAAGGCCGGAACGGCCGTTCCCACGGCGACTGCAGAGCAAAAGCTACTGCATAAAATTAATTTTTCATCATCATTCTCCAATCATTTCTTTGACCCCTAATTGATGTTATATGATCGCATACATGTTGAAACGTGATATTTTCATGGTGCATTGTATTTTTCCCGTCGTTTCGTTGCATTTTGCCGTTCGTCATATTTGGTACATTTTGAGTCGTGTTTCACGGACAATTGTCTTTCTTGCACAGACCAGCTTCCTGGTGACGAGGAGCAGGCCCCGTGAGCTGTTTCCTTGGTTTATTTTGGGTCGTTCAGGTGAGGTTTAATTTTAGATACATAGGACCCGTACAACCCTATGTGAATTTTAAGCCAAAACCTATATTTATACTTATAGTTTTCAAATGAGATTGGTTTTCAAATGTTTTACCGAACTATTGAAGAATTGATTGATTGATTGATTGTTTTGGCGAGTATTGTATTGCACTGTGGGCCCGAGGGTAGTGACTCGAGCCAACCGGGAAAGCATGGGCTGACGGGTAACTCGAGAGCTATCCTCACCAAACTGGGATGACCCCTGAACCCTCTAGGAGATTAGGGGAGGAAGGAGTTCCGGGCTTAGGGATTCATGTACCCTCTGCCCAGATTGATTGGATGGTGGGGCCTTGCAATCCCACCATCACCCGGAGGAAGAAGGCGTTATTGAAACTGCTAATTGTGCACATTAATGAATTGCTTGATCACCTAATCACCTAATAATTGATTGATTGATTGTACACAGTCGGTATAAGGTTGGAGAATTGCCCCACTCGCCGGGCCACTATTGATTGTATTGAATTGATTGAATTGAAATTGGATCAGTTGTAATCTCGGGCGATAGTATCTCTTTTAACCTATTAGATTGTATTGCTTTTCCAAAATTATTACCCGAGGTTATAACTTGCATGTATGTGCGCTTATATTTATTTATACCCTTCGCTCAGTCTGTGTTGGACTGACACCTCAACTTTTCAGTGTTTTGCAGGGCGTGCTAGGCGGGAATTTAGAGTCTAGTGGTCTTTAAATTTGGGTCTAGCACACTTCATTCCCACATTTTGTATGTATAGCCATTTGGGATATTTTGTATATCGCCTTGTTATCTATATTGTTGGGAGATGATATTGTATTGATAGTGTGAATGTTGGTACCTATAAGTAAATAAATAAATATGGTACCTATACGTATCGAATGAATGTTATTGCTTCCGCTTTTTAATACTCTGACTTGATTGTTGGTTGGTTTTAAATTGAGGGTACCCGCCTAGCCTTGAGTCATTTTATTGTCTCCCGTTCGCTATCGCTTTGATTCATATATGAATTGTCCATTTCATATGTGGATTGGAGCTATAGTGCGGGGGATGTGGTGCCTGGCGTTCCGGGTGCTACATCCTACGGTGGTATCAGAGCCCGGTTGCAAAACCGGGTCTCTAGTGTCGTGTCTTGTGAGTCTAGGTCGCACGGCATAGGAACTAATTGTCAATTTGAGAGTCTTGCATTGTTATTTGGTACGTGAACCTACTTGACTTATTTGAATTGGGATGACTTGTTAAATTTCTGAATTTATGTGCAATTTATGAACTACTTGCACACATTGGCATTACTAATCGAACATGCATAATAGTGACTTGATTTCAGGATGGCTCGCGATAGACATCACCGTGATCGTTCTCCTAGACATCGACATCATCGACATCATCGCAGGGAGAGATCACCACCTCCTCCTCCACCTCCTCAGGCTCAGCCACGGGACTTTATGAACGCAGTGGTGGGTCTTATTGATCAGAGAGTTCGGGATCATGTTCCACCACCACCACCAGTTGCACCACCACAGCCTGGAGGCCAGATTTCAGCTGCTTTCAGGGAGTTTCAGAACCAGCATCCTCCCAAATTTTACAAAGGAAATGATATTCAGGCCGAGCAGTGGCTGAAAGAGATTGAGAGGATATGGGAGCTTATCCCGTGTGAGTCCAGGGAGAAGGCCCGTTGTACTATCTCTTTGATTCAGGGTGAGGCCTACTCTTGGTGGGAGAGTGCTCGGATTGTGTTAGATGCTGCAGGCGAGGAAGTGAACTGGGAAGTGTTTGTTAGAGAATTTCAGAATAAGTTCATTCCTCCATCTTCTCGCATTAGGAGATTGAAGGAATTTACCGAGTTGAAGCAAGGAAACAGGTCGGTCTCAGAGTACATCGCCGAGTTTGAGAGATTGTCCCGCTATGCTCCTAATATAGCGAGTGATGACTTCCATAAGGCGATGCAGTTTGTTCAGGGCCTTAGACCGGATATTCAGGTAGCGATTGAGGCAGTCAACACGAGCACCTGGGTGAAGGCTACCAAGAAGGCTCTCTTGGTTGAGGATTCAGTGAATGCGAGGCGATCTACCTACCGTTCAGGTTCAGGATCAGGATTCAGGGGTTCTGGATCGGGTTTCAGAGGTGCCGGATCAGGGTATAAGGGTTCTGGCTCGGGTTCTGCTTCAGGCAAGAGGCCGATGGTTTATTCTTCTCCACCACCAGCTCCACAGGGCCCAGGGAAGAAGCCCCGACCAGCAGGACTAGTGATTCGAGCTCCAGTTGCTCCAGCTTTGCCACCACCACCCGAGAGACCTTATTGTACCTTCTGTGGACAGAGGGACACACGTCTATGACAACTGCAGGAGGCGTCTGGGTTTATGCCTACTTTGTGGGAGCGATGAGCATTTGGTAGATGGTTGTCCGGATCGCAGGATACCACCACCGGGGGCACCGAGACCACTGATTAGGGCTCGGGCTTATGCTTTGGAGGGTGAGCAGCAGGATGCTGATATTGATCCAGCCGCGGTAGTCGAAGGTACCATTTGCATACATGGCACGAACATTCATACGTTGTTTGATCCAGGAGCTACTCACTCCTTTCTTTCAAGTACTATATCTGTTTCTTTGCCTTTGCCTGTTTCTCGTTCTTCTGCATGTTATGTGGTTAGTACTCCTTTTGGTGGTAGTTTAGAATCTGATCGGGTGTTCAGAGAGGTTCTGGTGAGCATCGAGGGTCGAGTTTTCTTGTCAGACTTCATTGAGCTGCCGATGACTTGCTATGGATCTATTTTGGGCATGGATTGGTTGTACAGACATTCTGCCACAGTTGATTGTAGAGCGAAGAAGGTTCAGTTGGGATCAGATTTGGTAGTAGATTGGAGTTCCAAGACTGTACCGCTACTTTCTTTTTCTGAAGCTCATAAGTTGGTTCGAGAGGGAGCCACGGGTTTCATTGCTTATATTCTTAACAAACCTAAGGATCAGAGTAAGCTGGAAGAAACGGAAGTAGTGAAGGAGTTTCCCGAGGTTTTTCCTGAGGAATTGGATTCTTTACCTCCAGAACGGGAAATTGAGTTTGTGATCGACTTGTACCCTAACGCAGAGCCGTACTCCACGACTCCGTATCGTATGGCTCCGGCCGAGTTGAAAGAGTTGAAGACTCAACTTGATGCGTTGTTGGAGGTTGGGTACATTAGACCGAGTTCGTCTCCTTGGGGTGCACCAGTTTTGTTTGTAAAGAAGAAGGACGGGACCTTGAGAATGTGCATAGACTATAGGGAGTTGAACCGGATGACGATCAAGAACAAGTATCCTCTTCCACATATTGAGGAGTTGTTTGATATACTTCAGGGATCGAAAGTTTATTCGAAATTGGATTTGAGACAAGGTTACTACTAGCTGCGTATCCGAGCAGGGGATATTTCTAAGACAGGATTTAACACTCGGTATGGGCATTATGAGTTCGTTGTGATGTCGTTTGGTTTGACCAATGCACCAGCAGCTTTTATGGATATGATGCACAGGATCTTCAGGCCTTTTCTGGATAAGTTCGTGGTCATTTTTATTGATGATATCCTGGTTTTCTCGAAGTCTGCCGAGGAGCATGCCAGACACCTCCAGTTGGTATTGAGGACTTTGAAGGAGCATCAGTTGTTTGCCAAGTTCAGCAAGTGTGAGTTCTGGATTGACAGGGTGTCATTCTTGGGTCACGTGATTTCGGGCAACGGGTTGGAAGTCGATCCTTCCAAGATTGAGTCGGTTTTGAAGTGGGAGAAACCTAGGAATGCCTCTGAGATTAGGAGTTTCTTGGGATTGGCAGGTTATTACCGGAGGTTTGTTAAGGATTTCTCCAAGTTAGCAGCTCCTTTAACCCGGTTGACGAAGAAGAATGTGAAATTTGATTGGAATGAAGATTGTGAGAAGAGTTTCACTTTCTTGAAGGAGAAGTTAGTGTCTGCTCCCGTGCTAGCCCTCCGGAAGGTTCTGAAGGGTATGCTGTTTATACGGATGCTTCTAAGGAAGGCTTGGGATGTGTGTTGACTCAGAAGGGTAAGGTAATTGCTTATGCATCCCGGAAGCTAAAAGAGCATGAGAAGAATTACCCGACACATGATCTTGAGCTTGCTGCCGTAGTCTTTGCACTTGGAAAGTGGAGACATTATTTGTACGGGGTGTCCTTCGAGATTTTCACCGACCACAAAAGCCTCCAGTATTTATTCACTCAGAGGGATTTGAATATGAGGCAACGGCGTTGGATGGAAAGGTTGGAAGATTATGAATGCACGATCAAGTACCATCCCGGCAAAGCCAACGTGGTCGTCGATGCACTCAGTAGGAAGGCTAGTGTGTCGAGCTTGGAAGTGGGTGAGAGTAGTGGAATCGAGCCAATTGTTTTAAAGGCTCGAGTTTCTAATATTTCGGTCCAACCAGAGTTGAAGCACAAGTTGTTTGAGGCTCAGAGTACAGATTTGGAAGTTCAGAGATTGGTAGCTAAGGCAAGAGCTGATCCAGAGTGTCCATTCGGGTTCGATGAAATCGGTCTTCTTCGTTTCAAGAACCGAGTGGTTGTGCCCGAAGAGTTGAAACGGGTATTGCTCGAGGAAGCTCACAGATCGGCTTATTCTATCCACCCCGGAGGAAACAAGATGTATAAGGACTTAAGGCAATATTATTGGTGGCGTGGATTGAAGAAAGATGTGGCCGAGTTTGTGAAGCATTGTCTCACTTGTCAGAAAGTGAAAGCCGAGCATCAGAAACCGGGAGGTCTTCTTCAGCCGTTACCTATTCCTGAGTAGAAGTGGGAACAGGTGACGATGGATTTCGTGTCCGGATTACCTAAGGTGAAAGGTGGATTTGATGGGATTTGGGTGATTGTGGACCGTTTGACGAAGTCTGCACATTTTCTACCGGTTCGGATGTCGTATAAGATTGCAAGCTAGCCGAGCTTTATAACCGGGAGATTGTTAGGCTTCATGGGATTCCGATTAGTATCGTTTCAGACAGAGATCCACGATTCACTTCGAGGTTGTGGCGTGAATTACAAGAGATTTTGGGTACGAAGCTCCAGTTTAGTACAGCTTTTCATCCTCAGACGGATGGTCAGTCCGAGAGATTAATAAGGTATCTCGAGGATTTGCTTCGAGCTTGTTCTTTGGATTTTCAGTCTTCTTGGCATGATCAGCTACCTTTGATTGAGTTTGCGTACAACAACAGTTTCCAAGCTTCGATTGGAATGGCACCGTATGAGCTTCTTTATGGACGGAAGTGTCGTTCTCCGTTGTTCTTTGACTTGGAAGAGTGGAAATGGACTAAGCAGGAAGGTGTTAAGAAAGGTGAGAAATTAGAAAAACCTTCCAAGGCCGTTGAAGCTATGATTGAGAAAGTTCAATTAATAAAACAACGGATGAAATCAGCTCAGGACAGACAGAAGAGCTACGCCGATCGTCGCAGAAGGGATCTCGAGTTTGAGGTTGGAGACCGGGTATTCTTGAGGGCGTCTCCACGTAAAGGATTTGCTCGGATTGGGAAAGGAGGTAAACATAAACCTCGTTATTTAGGTCCTTACGAGATTTTAGAAAGAATTGGAGAAGTTGCTTACAGATTGGACCTACCACCGAGCCTCACGGGGATTCATAATGTATTTCACGTGTCGCAGCTGAGGAAATACTACCCCGATGAAACCGAGATCATTCCTGTTGAAGAAGTGGAATTGGAACCAAATCTTACCTTTGTTCAGAAACCGGTTAAGATATTGGATAAGAAGTTTCAGGAATTAAGAAACCGGAGGATTCCCATGGTTAAGGTTCTTTGGAGAAGTGATAAGACCGAAGAAGCCACGTGGGAGACCGAAGACAAAATGAGACGGTTCCATCCAGAGTTGTTCCCTTCCGATCAGTGAATCTGGGGACCAGATTCTTTTAAGGAGGGAGGATTGTAACGCCCCAGCTTTCGGCAATGCAGGTATGAACGACACGTGTGCGTTTGAGAGTTGTAATTTAATTATTAATTGATCATTTAATTCATTTTTCCATCATGACATAATTTTATAAAATTATATTCTTGACATTTTATTGAAAATTCATATCATATCACATTTATCGTAAAGTGAACGTGATTGCAATGTGAATTATTTTCCCGAATGTGATTTATTTCTTTTATGTCCTTAATTGCTCAATTGCATGAATATGGGATCTAATTGCATTGGACCTAATTGATCATTTAAAATGGGAGTTGAACCTTATTGCATAACTTAATAAATGAAGGGATTTAATTGCAAATTGGCCATTTCTTCTTGTTTCATAGCAGCAACATCACGTACCATTTGCTTCTTTCTTCATACAAACATATCATCTTGCTCCATTTCTTCCTTGCTCAACCGATCAAACCCTCACTTTGAAGAGTGAAGATTTCATATTGCAAGCATCAATTTTTGTGGGATTTGTGACCATACAAGCATCCTCAACATCACTCCATCATCTTAGCTTTCATTTCTTCCATTTGAGGTAATTATGGAGATTGGTTGATTTTATTGAATATGTATGATATATGGGGCTTTGTATTGGCTTGAGTATTTTGTGTATTGGGTGTTGGAAATATGTTTGTGGTCATTAAGCTTGAGTTTGATGTATATATCTTGAGTTCTATGAACTTGGAGCATGATGGAGTGTGTGGGTTTGGATTGATGAATTCTTGATGATCTAATGTGCAAATATGTGTTTTATGACTTGTTATTGATCAATAGGTATGTTAGCATATTTATTGCATCTAATATTTGCATTTGGACTTCGCTTGAATCCATTTTTGTGGTTGTTTGTTGTGATTGCCATGGCTGCTCTGTTCTGCTCCTCTTCTTCTTCAGCTCACGTATTCTGGGAACGGCCATTCCCAGCCCCAGTTCAAAACTGGAACGGCCGTTCCCATGATGCTGAGACATTAGGCCAGCGAGACTGGGAACGGCCGTTCCCACTTTGGCCTGTGAGCCGGAACGGCCATTCCCAGCCCCAAAACGCGTTTTATATTTTAAAAACGCTGGCGCGTTTTCTTCAGCCATGGGAACGGCCATTCCCATTTTCAAAGAAAGGCCGGAACGGCCGTTCCCACGGCGACTGCAGAGCAAAAGCTACTGCATAAAATTAATTTTTCATCATCATTCTCCAATCATTTCTTTGACCCCTAATTGATGTTATATGATCGCATACATGTTGAAACGTGATATTTTCATGGTGCATTGTATTTTTCCCGTCGTTTCGTTGCATTTTGCCGTTCGTCATATTTGGTACATTTTGAGTCGTGTTTCACGGACAATTGTCTTTCTTGCACAGACCAGCTTCCTGGTGACGAGGAGCAGGCCCCGTGAGCTGTTTCCTTGGTTTATTTTGGGTCGTTCAGGTGAGGTTTAATTTTAGATACATAGGACCCGTACAACCCTATGTGAATTTTAAGCCAAAACCTATATTTATACTTATAGTTTTCAAATGAGATTGGTTTTCAAATGTTTTACCGAACTATTGAAGAATTGATTGATTGATTGATTATTTTGGCGAGTATTGTATTGCACTGTGGGCCCGAGGGTAGTGACTCGAGCCAACCGGGAAAGCATGGGCTGACGGGTAACTCGAGAGCTATCCTCACCAAACTGGGATGACCCCTGAACCCTCTAGGAGATTAGGGGAGGAAGGAGTTCCGGGCTTAGGGATTCATGTACCCTCTGCCCAGATTGATTGGATGGTGGGGCCTTGCAACCCCACCATCACCCGGAGGAAGAAGGCGTTATTGAAACTGCTAATTGTGCACATTAATGAATTGCTTGATCACCTAATCACCTAATAATTGATTGATTGATTGTACACAGTCGGTGTAAGGTTGGAGAATTGCCCCACTCGCCGGGCCACTATTGATTGTATTGAATTGATTGAATTGAAATTGGATCAGTTGTAATCTCGGGCGATAGTATCTCTTTTAACCTATTAGATTGTATTGCTTTTCCAAAATTATTACCCGAGGTTATAACTTGCATGTATGTGCGCTTATATTTATTTATACCCCTCGCTCAGTCTGTGTTGGACTGACACCTCAACTTTTCAGTGTTTTGCAGGGCGTGCTAGGCGGGAATTTAGAGTCTAGTGGTCTTTAAATTTGGGTCTAGCACACTTCATTCCCACATTTTGTATGTATAGCCATTTGGGATATTTTGTATATAGCCTTGTTATCTATATTGTTGGGAGATGATATTGTATTGATAGTGTGAATGTTGGTACCTATAAGTAAATAAATAAATATGGTACCTATACGTATCGAATGAATGTTATTGCTTCCGCTTTTTAATACTCTGACTTGATTGTTGGTTGGTTTTAAATTGAGGGTACCCGCCTAGCCTTGAGTCATTTTATTGTCTCCCGTTCGCTATCGCTTTGATTCATATATGAATTGTCCATTTCATATGTGGATTGGAGCTATAGTGCGGGGGATGTGGTGCCTGGCGTTCCGGGTGCTACATTGACAATTAGAAATAGAATAAATAAAACGTTCACTCAATAATCGGTAAATTAAACACTTGAATTAGTTATCAATTAATTTCTAAAATTGAATTAAATCAAATAATATTTAAAATATATAATAAATAAATATATATATATATATATAACACATGCACGTAAACAGTAGCATGCAGCAACAATATGCATGAAATCAGAATGTGACACGCCCATGTCGCCAATATACAATAAGTCGTGACACCCCCGTATCACAGTACAGCGGACTATATGCATGGAAATAGAAGGTGACACCCCCGTGTCACGATACAGTGGAACCAGACCCTCATGCACCCTCGTGTCAAGCTGAAAGAGGAAACGGTGACACGCCCGTGTCAACAGTACTCAGCAAAAAAAACAGGGCATAACAGCAGAATCACAACATACCAAAACTCAATCACTTAAGGGTGGATCAAACTCACGTTGAGAGGCTCAAATATCATGATATACACTTACTAGCATGCAAATAGATCAATAACAATTCATAAAAACATATATTTCCACATTAGATCATCAAGAATCATTCATTACAAACCCATATGCCAACCTATGATCTAAGCTCATAAACTTCATAATATATGCACCAAACTTAAGCTCAAAGTTCCCAAACATGCTTCCAACAACCATTACTCAATTCAACCAACATATAGCCAAGCCCTATTCATACCATATATTCAAGAAATTCATCAAATCTCCAAAATTACCTTAAATGAAAGAAATGGAAGAAGAGATGAAGAGATGATGTTGATGATTCTTCAATAATCACAACTCTCACGAATATGATGCTTGAATGATGAAATCTCCCTACTCCTTCACAAGGGTTTGGTTCGGTTGAGCAAGGTAAGCAAGAACAAGTGTTTGTAATGTTTTGTATGAAAAGGGAGCAAATGGTACGTGATTGCTGCTATGTACAAGGAAGAGATGCTCCAATTTACTATTAGGTCCTTCTATTATTTAAGTCATGTAATTAGATTCAATTCCATAACAAATGCTCAATTAGAACCAATGTAATTAAGTACTCAAGTTCATGAAAATGAGCAAGTAAGTCCATAAAAGAAATTAAATCAAGTTCGGGAAGTTAATTCACGTTGCCAACAGGTTCGATTTATGCAATGAATATCAATTTGATATGAAGTTCACAAAATACTCAATATTAAATAACTTAGGATATAATCATTAACATAATTAACATTAATCATTAAATTAGCAATAATTAAAGATATATATATATATATATATATATATATATATATATATATGTATACTTGTAATACGAAATATTTAGAAATAATACTGAATTAAAATAAACTATAATAAAATAAAATAATAACAATTAATTCGCGCAAATTGGTAAACACATACGTCGTACCTTTACGTCCGAAAAGTCGGGGCGTTACAGTAAGGCTAGCAACAAGTCCACTGAAAGCTCATCTTTCAGTGGCATGTCCATGGAAGCAAGTTTCTCAGTAAGGGCGAGAAACTTGAGTCCATATTCATGGACACTTGAACCTTCCCTCATTCTCAATTGGAACAATTCCTTTGAAGTGTTATACCTTGTAACATGTTCATGAGGACGGCAAAGTTGCTCTAAGTGGTCGTAAATCTCCCAAACAAATTCCATGGCCTCATTTTGCCTTTGCAACTCCGGAGATATGTTAGCCAACATAAGGCAACGGGCTTGGAGATTATCATCCTTCCACTTCTGGATCGCATCCCGCTCGGCCCGAGTGGGAGCGTCCTCTTCGGGACTAGGCTCCCCTTCGAAGAGAACATAAGTTCTCTTCTCAGAATCTAAAATGATTTTCAGATTCCTCAGCCAATTAGAATAGTTGGGACCAGTCAACTTGTTTGACTCGAGGATCGATACAAGAGGGTTTTTGGTTGCCATTTCAAAACAAGTAGAGAATCACAGAATCTACGACCTAAATGGTAAAATAGAGAACTAGTGAGCATGCTGAATTATAACGATATACAAAAGATAAGATCTTTGATCTAATGTAGCTCCCACTGTTTTTCAAAGATCTATAATTCCCAAAGATCTAAGAGGAACACGTTTCCCAATGGGTACTAAGATCCTAAGCATTTTACCTCGAACCCACGACTCGTGGACATTCTAAGTAAAACCTTAGGTAGGTACAACTTACCAATTCTAACATCTTTAGAACTCTTAGTAATTTTTTTTGCATCACCTATCTTTCAATATGGACCCATGACTCGTGCGACATCCATATTTACTTAGGCGTTAAGCTAGACCCATCAATCATAAGATCATGATCAAAACTTAGTCCGAACGACCCACGACTTGTGGACATTGCCCTTGCCAAAATTGACCAAAAAATATTGATCATTTAAAATGATCAATTAGGTAACTAAGAACTAATAAGCTCCACTAGCTATCCCACGACTCGCGGACAATAACTAGCTTCACTTACTAAACTTAAAAACCTATTGATGGAATGCTAGGAATTTAATTCAAAATTTGTATTTCGAATTAAACACCTATTATTCGAAATGAGCATAATATTTAATGGGAATTTTCGAATCAATAGGAGAGTTGTCCGGTTCAACCTCACCAACATATATGTTATCCAATTTTATTAGTCTCGATTAATGCAAGTACAATTTAAATGCATTTCAAATAAGCACATAAACAGATAACATATCCTAGCATGATACTAACATGAGATGATCATGGGTCTATCCTATCTTATGCGTGAAAACTGGGAGCCACTCCACTATCACAATTCTAACATACATGCTACATAAACAGTTTATATCACATAAGGGAAAACAGTAACAAAATACGAGCCCTATCTCTATTACATTTTCAATTGAGATTCCCCTCCCTAACATTTTGAGGGTTCTTCACTTATGGTCTCCTTGTTACTTGAATGTGGTCCATCTTACTCCATGGGAGCATTGTCTCCAAAATGAAAATAAAAACCTCACCACCTATTCTACTCTCCAAAAAAAAAAAGAAAAAGTACTGAAAAGCAATAAGGCTCAATCTTCATATTGGCCTTAGACAAATACACGGAGCATACCCCGGCCTCAATACAGTAATATGGAAAGCCACATAATAAATCACATAACAGTACGCACATAAGTGAGGCTCCAACCTCAATTGAAAAACGCAACTATAGGGCTCCAACCCCAAATGTAAACCATCCATGTGCATAAATGTAAAGCATACTAGTACCCATGATCACCTAACATGCATCTTGCGAGAATTTAAACTTAGCCAAGAAATTAAAATTCCCGCTTTAAGCTCTAATAGCTTAAAACACGACTTAGATGCAATTCTTGTTCTAGAGTCTTTTCTACAAAACCCGAAAAATAATAAACTAATAAAATTCCAATTAATTTCTGAAAATTAATAATTTTATTCTTTCAATATTTTCATAAAATAAAATTTACAATTTTCCCAAAATTTAAATCACTTTAATTTCTCAAAATCCCAATTTAAACAATTATTTCAAAAATAACTTTTAATCTAATAAAACAAATTTTTCCAGAAAAACAAATCGGGATTTCAAGGACCAAAAACACAAAAACGCGAAATCCGGGCCCGGAACCGCCCGGAAAGAGCAGCTGCTCGCCGCGCGGCGTTGCGCGCTAGGCGTGCACGCCAGCCTCGCAGGGTGCTGGTAGCTCGCAGCTCGCTGCTGCTAGCATGCGGGCGATACCAGGGGGGTGCTCCCGCGCGGTTGCGTGCGGGAGGCTGTCCCACGCGGGTGCGGGACAGGCGAGCAAGCGCGTCTAGGACCGCGTCACGCGCGGCTGCGCGACGGCGGCGTAGCACACCCCAACCCCGCGTGTTTGTTTCGTGTTTCGTTTCGCATCTCAGGTTTCTCCAAAACCCAAATTAATTCAAAATTAAAAAAAAAATTACGATTTAAACGAATTTCAATTAAAACAGTTTTTCTAAACAGATTTAAGAAAACAGTTTTCAGAAATTTTTAGTAAAAACACAGTTTCGTATTTCAGGCTTTCTAAAAGAACTCAAGAATACCCAATTCACATCTAAGCCTAAGAATTTCTACCAAATTCAGATAAGCGGAGACGAATCAGAAACACGATTAACGAGGTGGCTCTGATACCACTTGTTGGAAAAACGGAATCAGAAAACAGCGGAAATTTTAAAATTTTCCAACAAAAGGATCGAAACTCGCAATCATGAATCCAAATTCGTAAGGTAAACAAACTTACTTTTCAATAATCTTCCTTGAAGTGTTTCAAGCCACCCAAGAATGCTCTTCTCGCTGCTTGATCCCCTCTCCTTGGTAAAGCTCGAATCTTTAAAAACTTCTAACTTGAAGCTCTCTAGAGATAGTCCACCAACTTGATTACAATCTAACTAGTAAGGATGCTAGTTCTCTAGTTAGTGTTTAGGCTTAACCTAGGGTTTATGTGATCTTGGAAAAAGGGTGGTGTTCAACACATGAACCAAGAAGAATCGATCAATCCTTAAGGGGAGCTCAAGCTCCCCTATATATAGCTTGAGGGGCGGCCGAACCTAGTCCTTTTGGACTAAGGATTTGGTCCCTCTCTCTTATTACTTGATCATCAAGTAATTCCAAACCTTGATTTTGAATTCTAATTCAAAATAACTTTTAAGAGAGCTAAAATATCCAAAACCCTTTTGGATAATATTATACTTTATTTATTAATAATAAATAACTTATTTATCTAATTAATTAAATAGATTAATTTCTCCAAAATAAGACTTTCATTTTAATTCAAAAATTAAACCAAAGTCTATTAAATAATTAACACATTAATTATTTAATACATATAATATACATGTGTGACACACGTGTCCCCAGGGACACGTGCCAATCACGTGAACCACACGTGTGGAACCCTCTTGGTATGATCAACTAGTTTAATCATTTTAAAGTCTTAACTCATGTAACCAAGTTGTTGTGTGTGACCCTCTAGGTTCTCAATTCAATTAGTAGTGACCCTAATTAATTAATTCACTAATTAATTAATCAGTCCACAGATTAAACGACTATAGTCTAGCAACAGGTGTTTAACCCCTAGCTGAATTGGAATGTCTCGATTCGACAGAACCTTTATGTCATTGATTCATGTGAGATACAATCCTCCTACTTACTATCTCTCAAACAAGATCTAGGGTAAGGGAATAATCAGAACCCTAATAATCTAGTCTTAAAGCTAAGTGCATTTCATATCCATTTGATCTCAATCCAAGAAACCCTTTTCTTGATGTCTTGATCTATTTCCTTGGCCAAGGACTCCATATGGCATATGAATGACTTACACAATAAGAGATCACCTTGCAAATGCAAGTGTAGGTCCTTTCTTGATTCTCATTCACTTTCATGAATCACTTGTGCAGCCCCAGCATAAGCCTTGAATCAGTTGTCTAAGGTGACACCCTTTAAAGCTTATACCTAAGACTACAGAGTTAACTCATAAAGTGACATGGAGCCTCAAGTCTAAGGATAAATTAATCACATCAATGACCCGTGAGATATTTCCTAATCTGGAAGTTTCCATTTCCTGAAATAGAAACTTCCTTTCCTATTTAGGAATCTTCTCACACGGGGTACCTCAGTGAACTTACTTATGGAAGTAAGCACCCTCATGTATCACGCACGTATCAACTATACACTTTGCACCTCCATGAAACAAGGTGGTCCTTCTTAAGGGCGTGATCCCACAAGCAAGCCTTAAAGGAGTCAGGTTGACACTCCCACTGTCAGTAGGACTCAACAGCTTGGAGTATTTTACTAATCATGACTTAGGTGATATAGAGCTCATTTCATGAACCATTTCACCTAAATGGTAGAGTCCTAAAGTCATCAGGATTAGGGGAGTTCTCATACATGCACAGCTAAAGTAAACGCATACCAAACAAGAGCATATAAAGAAGTGTTGCCACAATTCGTTATTTTATTCAAAGATTGTCTGTGATTACAATAAGGAAAAGTACAAAGCGGATATATAATCGGCTTTCTAGGGTACTATTCCTAACAATACATGTAATTGATAATAAATTTTAAATCACTTAAGCAAATAAATATCTAACATGCAATTAACACTTAAGAGCATATAATTTATCATGCTTAAAATAAAATAACTGTAAAATATTACCGTACCGCAAACATGGCTATCTAACGGCATTTTTCCAGCACCTTTGCTTTCATAGAAGACGGTTATCGTGTTCACCTCCCGGGAACCCGATACACCATCATTCCTCGTGAAACCGGCAGAGCTTCCCTGCAATAACCCCAGAGAAACCCTCGGAGTGTGGGCTCCGAAAGTATTTCTCTAAATACTTAGAGAAAATAAAACTTTAAACTAGAAAACCCTTTTCAGGGTTTAATCTCCCGAAGTTAGGCATTTTATATATAAACACCTAATTAAAATTAATTCCAAAATAGATCGGAATTAACTAGGAGAAAAGGGATATGGTTTCAAAGCCGAGAGCTCAGCCAAAACCTCTCCCAAAGTTTTGAGAAAAAATGAGGACCCAAGGCCCCTATTTATAGGGAAAAAACTGAGGGTAAAAATGTAATTTCACACCCCCACTTGCGTACACAACTTGGACACTAATTCCAAGGTGACTACGTTCAAGGTCTCGTCGCCACGAATCCAACGCCATCGAGCACGCGCCGGTAGGCCACCGGAGACTCCCTCATGCGCCGCCAGAAGGCGACGCGTGTGAAACACATGCGGTCTTAGGGTTTCTGGATTAGACCGGCCCGACCGAACCCGATTCGGTCCGGTTCGACACGTGGCCAGTCCTGGTGAGATGCCAAGTGTCCGGTCCAGTCCGACCCTATCCGTTGGCCGACCCGATTTGACCCGATTCGAAGACCCGTTAACTTCTGTTAGTGTGTATTAAGTGCTTTAATTTCCTTAATTTTTCCCCATGTATTTAACTGAAATTATGCTTAATTATGCTTAAAAATGGTTTTGCAGGTCTAATTACGTTCAAATAAAGGATTATATAAAATCTGGACTAAAAGAAGCAATAAGTGCAGAAAATGAACTGAGTTATGACCTTCAAGCCATGATCATCCCTTAAGCTAAGGGTGGCGTAGCAGACACCAAGTCAACTATTGCGGCTGACTTTTCCCTTTTACAATTAAACCCACTTGCAGCTGCTCCATTTCATTTTTGTGTGTCTCAAGACTAAAGATGATGATTTGGGGACTTGCAAAAGGCTCTTTACCTTGGGATATTTGCCCAACTTGCAAGAATTGATTTTATAAACTAAATTACAAGGAAAATGAAGCAAAATTCAGTTGGAGGGGGCTGGAGAGGAGTTACGTAGCAGCTGGAGCTGCTGGAACACAGCAAGAACAGGGGTTTAATCCTTTGTTTCGTTCAGAGCAAGAATTCCTTTTTCTTTCCCTCTTTTACTTGAATTCCATGGAGTGATTGTGTAGCACTTTAATATATGTTTTGTAGTTAATCCTTGTAGTTTATTTTCAGTTCTTGATCAGATTATTAGCTGAATATTTTGTACTATGAATAGCAGCTAAATACCTCTTATTCTAGTTAAGTTGTTTGTTTGATTCATGCTTTGGTTTGTGAGGTCTGTAACGCCCCGGTTTCCGGATGAACAGGTAAGCACGCCACGTGTGCGTTTTGAGCGTAGGTTTTATTTTATTTCTTTTAATTTCATAATATATTACGTGGCATTTCATATTTTCACAAAATTCATGAAACATTATTTATATCAATTATTTGATTTCATATCATTCAAAATATTATTTCATGGCACGAAAAATATTTATTGCATGAAATCAATTACCGAGAGTATTTCAAATTACCAAATTGTCCCTAGTTAAATATTTTCTATAATTCTAGGGACTTAATTGCATAAAATTTTAAGGACTTGATTGAGCATATTTTAAATTGTTGCATACCTAATTGCATAACTTAGAAATTTCAAGGATTAAGTGGCAAATTAGCATATTTCACACTTTTCAAAAATGGGATGTATCGGTATAAGGCTTCCCAAAGCTTCCTTGATCAAATTTCATCCAAAAATCTCCCAACAACTTTGCTTCTTCATTCTCGGTTCATCAAGGAAAAAGGGAAGAGTGATTTTTCAATCAATCATCAAGATTTCAAGAAGTGTTCCAAGAAATTGGGAGTCATCATCATCATCATCATCATACTTCTTCATTTCTTAGCTTCAAGGTTGGTTTGCATGGAAAAGGATGATTCTTGATTGTGTTTGACATGCTAGGGTTTGAGTGAGATATGCTAGATGATTGAATTAGAATTGGGAGCATGATTAAATGATCATAATATGAATTATTGCATGATCTCTAGCTTGAATAATTGAATATTTGGCTTGAATGATCAAGTTTGAACATAAACTTGAAACCTTGGAAATCTTATTGTATTGCATGTTTTAGGTGTTAAAGTGTGATATTATTATGCTATAAGTGTATTTGCATCATATTTCCAGAAGTTATAGCTTTTGGGGATCAAACATGAAATTTTGTTGCTTTGTTGCTTTCTTCCCGAGAGCATACTCTGTTTTGCTCTGTTTTTCCCAGTTGCAGAACTGGGAACGACCGTTCCCAGCCCCAAGGCTTTGTGGGAATGGGCGTTCCCTTCTTTTGAATCAAATGTGCGCGGCCGACTATGGGAACGGCCGTTCCCATTTTGGCCTTGGAGCCGGAAAGGCCGTTCCCGGCTAAGCGCGTTTCAAAAATGGAAAAACGTTGCCGCGTTTTCTGGGCAACGGGAACGACCGTTCCCAGTTTTCAAAGGAAGCCTGGAACGGCCGTTCCCAAGCGGCTGACAGAACAAAATTCACTGCATAAATTTACGATTTTGACCCCTCGATCCAACGACTTCTTTGACCCCGAATTGCTATAATATGTGTTAATATGATGTGAAACGAAAAGTTATCATACCACATTGCATTTTCGAGGTCATCTCGACACGTTTTCGCCGTTCGTCATATTTTGGCCATTTTAGTCCATGTCTCATGTTCATATGTCGTATTTGCACAGGTCACGAGGGCGTGGACGAGGAGCAAGCTCCTTAGAACGCTTCTTTATTATATTTTGCAAGAAAGGTGAGGTTTTGTTTTGGTAAAATGAACCCTACCACCCGTACGTGCTAGTTTTCGGCCAAAACCTATTATAATTATAAACGTTTTCAAAGTAATAAACATTGCAAGCAAGAATATATTGATTGTCATGATTTTCAAGCATGTTGGCGAGTACATGATTGCACGTGGGCCCGAGGGTAGTTCTTGAGCCAACCGGGAAAGCAAGGGCTGACGGGTAACTCCTGAATTATCCTCACATTGTTGGGATCACCCCCGAAGCCACTAGGAGATTAGTGGTGGAAGGAGTTCCGTGTCTAGAGGGTCATGTCCTCTACACACACCATGTCGTGGATAGTCGAGCCTTGCAAACTCGCTATCACCCGGAGGAAGAAGGAGACTGGGGATTAATCCGGAATGTCGGGTTATCCTCGGGTTATTGCATGTTTTCAAGTATGAAATTGTCTATGTGAGCACTAAATGAATTGCATGATCACTTATTTATCAAGCAAGCAAGCATGATCACGTATGGTTCACGATTGGGAGTTCGGTTGGAGATTGCCCTTACTCGCCGGGGTCACATGTTCATGATATTGACAAGAATGATTAATTAAACGTGTTAAAATGGACAGTTGTAATCTCGGGCAAAGGATGAGATTCTTGAACTATATAATTATGGTTTTCTAAAAGTCTTTACCCGAGGCTACAGCTTGCATGTGACGTGTGTTATATATATTTACTGCCCCTCACTCAGTCTTCAGTAGACTGATACTCCACTTTTCAGGTACCTTTTGAGCGTGGTTGTGCTAGGCGGGAGTTGGTCGAGTCCTGCATTATCACGGGTCTAGTGTTGCACCTTTCATGTACATACTAGATCGGATATCATGTTATGTTCACATTTGACACCTTTTGGATACGTACTGATGTATATTATTGATATGATATTGTATCGATCGGTAAATGGTACCTATAGGTATTTATGGAATAAATATGGTATCTATATATATATGAATGACTTTATTGCTTCCGCTTTTCTATTCATGTTTGTCTCGATTATGTTGGGGAGAGTGTCCCGCCTAGAGCGTCGTTTTGTTGTCACCCGTTCGCTGTGGTCTTGGTTTATGTATGAACTGTCCATTTCATACGTGGATTGAGGCTACAGTGCGGGGGATGTGGCGCCTTGGGGATTAGGGTGCTACATCTACAGGTGGTATCAGAGCCCGGTTGCAAAACCGAGGTTCTCGAGTCATGTCGAGTCAGTCTAGGTCGCACGGCATAGGATTATGTGGTATTGGGAGTCTGCATTGGGCTGATTTACTTGATTTACTCCCTTATTCGCATGAATTGAGCTACTTGATCTTCCCTGAATATGTGTTACTTGATATTATGGAAATTCTATGCACACATTCGCATTTATTGATCAGGCCACGCATGTTTAGTGATCTGATTACAGGATGGAGCCCGATAGACATTACAGTGATCGATCCTCGAGGCACAGGCATCATCATCGCCGACATCATCGCCGCGAGAGATCACCACCTCCTCCACCTGCCCAGGCACAGCCCCAGGACTTTATGAATGCAGTAGTGGGGCTAATTGATCAGAGGTTACAAGAACGGGTACCTCCACCACCACCACCAGCGCAGGTAGCACCTCCAGAGAATCCCATTTCTGCTATCTTGCGAGAGTTCCAGAATCAGCGTCCCCCGAAGTTCTATAAGGGAGACGACATACAGGCAGAGATGTGGTTGAAGGTGATTGAGAGGATATGGCAGCTTATCCCTTGTGACAGTCAGGAGAAGGCTCGCTGTACACTCACTCTTATTCAGGGCGAGGCCTACTCCTGGTGGGAGAGCACAGAGATTGTTCTGGCGGCAGCAGGGACCCAGGTTACTTGGGAGGTCTTTGTACGGGAGTTTAGAAACAAGTATATTCCTCCAGCTTCCCGTACCCGCAGATTGAGGGAGTTTACTGAGTTAAAGCAGGGAGGCAGGTCCGTGGGCCAGTACATCGCCGAGTTCGAGAGGCTTTCTCGCTATGCACCCAACATAGCGAATGATGACTTTCACAAGGCGATGCAGTTCGTTCAGGGGTTGAGACCGGACATCCAGGATGCACTGAAAGCGACTAATACCAGTACCTGGGCAAAGGCTACTGCAAAGGCCCTGAAGGTTGAGGATTCTGATAGTGCGAGGAGGGCTACTCAGCGAGCAGGACAGGCTTCAGGCTCGAGATCAGGCCAGGGTTCGAGCTCAGGAAAAAGGCCGATGACCTATTCTACACCACCAGCTCAGAGGGATACCGGGAAGAAACCTAAGTATACCGGGCCATTTCCGAAGGGTCCGAGAGCTCCAGCACCACCCCAGCCACCTCAGAGACCGAGATGCACATGGTGTGGACATCCTACGCACACCTATGATAACTGCAGACGCCGGTTGGGCTTATGTTTGATCTGCGGGAGTAACGAGCACTTGGTTGACGGTTGTCCGGATCGCCAGGATCCACCCCCTGCAGGACCGAGGCCACTTGTGAGGGCCCGAGCTTATGCACTTGCTGGAGAGGAGCAGGAGGCTGATATTGACCCCGCTGCAGTAGTTGAAGGTATCATTTGCATCCATGGCACGAACATCCATACATTATTTGATCCAGGAGCTACACACTCTTTTCTTGCGCATTCTATAGCTATTACCTTGTCTTTGCCTGCTATGTGTACTTCTGTGCGCTATATAGTTAGTACTCCTTTCGGTAGTAGGCGAGAGACGGATCAGGTTTACAGGGATGTTCCAGTTGTGATTGAAGGCCGGGAATTTCTGACAGACTTTATTGTGATGCCCATGGAGAGATACGGGGCTATTCTGGGGATGGAATGGTTATACAGACATTGTGCTACTGTGGATTGTCGGGCCAAGAAAGTTCAGTTGGGTTCAGAGGTTGTTACGGGTAGTACTTCGAAGACCGTGCCACTACTTTCGTTTTCAGAGGCTCAGAAGTTAGTCAGAGACGGGGCTACAGGGTTCATTGCTTACATTTTGAACAAGCCAAAAGATCAGGTAAAGTTAGAGGACACTGAAGTGGTAAAGGAATTCCCCGAGGTATTCCCAGAGAAATTGGATTCTTTGCCTCCTGAGCGGGAGATTGAATTTGTGATTGATCTTTTCCCGAATGCCGAGCCGTATTCAAAGACTCCCTATCGGATGGCTCCAGCTGAGTTGAAGGAATTAAAAGTTCAGCTTGAGGCTTTATTGGAAGTTGGGTATGTTCGGCCAAGTTCTTCGCCGTGGGGAGCACCGGTGTTGTTTGTCAAGAAAAAGGACGGGACTTTAAGAATGTGCATCGATTACAGGGAGTTGAACAGGATGACTATCAAGAACAAGTATCCCCTCCCACATATCGAGGAGTTATTTGATATACTCCAGGGTTCCAAGGTGTATTCGAAATTGGATTTAAGACAGGGATACTATCAGCTGCGAATCCGAGCAGAGGACATTCCAAAGACAGGATTCAATACTCGGTACGGGCATTATGAGTTCGTGGTTATGCCTTTTGGATTGACTAATGCCCCTGCAGCTTTCATGGATATGATGCACCGGATATTCAGGCCTTTCCTCGACAAGTTTGTGGTGATTTTTATTGATGATATTCTGGTTTTCTCGAAATCAGCCGAGGAGCACGCGAGACATCTCAGGCTCGTTCTTCAGACACTAAAAGAGCATCAGTTATTTGCCAAGTTCAGCAAGTGTGAATTTTGGATCGATCGGGTTTCATTCTTGGGGCACGTGATTTCAGGGAAAGGATTGGAAGTCGATCCCTCGAAAATTGAGGCCGTGCTTAAGTGGGAGAAACCAAAGAATGCCTCGGAGATCAGAAGCTTTTTGGGATTGGCCGGTTATTACAGAAGGTTTGTTCAGGATTTCTCCAAGATTGCGGCACCGTTAACCCGGTTGACAAAGAAGGATGTTAAGTTTGTCTGGGACGAGAAGTGTGATCAAAGCTTTAATTTTCTGAAGGAAAAGTTAGTCTCCGCTCCGGTGTTAACGCTTCCCGAGGGTTCAGAAGAGTATGCAGTGTATACAGATGCTTCTAAGGAAGGCTTAGGTTGTGTTTTGACTCAGAAAGGAAAAGTGATTGCCTATGCTTCCCGTAAGCTAAAGGAGTATGAAAGGAATTATCCGACACACGACCTGGAGCTAGCAGCCGTGATCTTTGCGCTCGGGAAATGGAGACATTATCTTTACGGGACTTCCTTTGAGATTTTTACCGACCATAAGAGCCTCCAGTATTTATTCACGCAGAAGGATCTGAATATGAGGCAACGGCGTTGGATGGAAAAGTTGGAAGATTATGATTGTACAATCAAGTACCATCCCGGGAAAGCCAATGTGGTCGCCGATGCACTTAGCAGGAAGGCGAGTGTATCAAGTTTGGAAATAAAGGAAAGTCAGGAAGTTGCCCCGATTGTGTTAAAGGCTCGGGTTTCCAATATCACAGTTCAGCCGGAATTAAAGAATCAGTTATTTGAGGCTCAGAATAGGGATCCGGAAGTACAGAAACTTGCAAGTAAAGCTAAGGATGACCCAGAGAGTCCGTTTGGGTTTGATGAGACCGGGTTGTTTCGGTTTAAGAACAGAGTAGTAGTACCTGAAGAATTGAGACGGGTCCTACTCGAGGAAGCTCACAAGTCAGCCTACTCGATCCACCCAGGGGGGAACAAGATGTACAAGGATTTGAAACAATATTATTGGTGGAACGGGTTGAAGAGAGACGTGGTAGAGTACGTGAAACATTGCCTGACTTTTCAGAAAGTGAAAGCGGAGCACCAAAAACCCGCGGGACTTCTACAACCGTTACCTATTCCCGAGTGGAAGTGGGAACAAGTAACGATGGACTTTGTTTCCGGATTACCGAAGGTTAAAGGCGGGTTTGATGGAATTTGGGTAATCGTGGATAGATTTACGAAGTCTGCTCACTTTCTACCGGTCCGGATGTCCTACAAGATCCCGAAGTTGGCTGAAATCTATAACAGAGAGATCATTCGACTTCATGGTATTCCGGTGAGCATAGTATCGGATCGAGACCCGAGGTTCACTTCTAAGTTGTGGCAGGAGTTGCAGGCCGTTTTGGGAACGAGACTTAAGTTCAGTACAGCATTTCACCCTCAAACAGACGGTCAGACTGAAAGGCTAATCAGGTATTTGGAAGATCTTCTTCGGGCTTGCGCGATGGATTTTCAGAACTCTTGGGCAGAACAGCTTCCCTTGATCGAGTTTGCTTATAATAACAGCTTTCAGGCTTCGATCGGGATGGCTCCTTACGAGTTACTTTATGGAAGAAAGTGCCGATCTCCGTTGTTTTTCGACTTGGAAGAATGGAAATGGTCGAAACAGGAAGGGGTAAAGAAAGGTGAAAGATTCGAAAGGCCTTCCAAAGTTGTTCAAGCTATGATTGAAAAGGTTCAAACAATTCAACAACGGATGAAAGCCGCGCAAGATAGACAGAAGAGCTATGCTGATAAGCGCCGCAGGGATCTAGAATTCGAAGTTGGTGACCGGGTTTTCTTGAAGGTGTCACCAAGGAAAGGTTTCATCCGGATCGGGAAATGAGGAAAGCTTAATCCTCGCTACCTAGGTCCATTTGAGATCCTTGAGAGAATAGGCGAGGTAGCCTATCGATTGGACCTACCACCGAGTCTTACGGGGATTCACAATGTGTTTCATGTTTCGCAGTTAAGGAAATATTACCCCGATGAGACCACGATTCTCCCCGTGGAAGAAGTTGAGCTGGAACCGAATTTGACATTTGTTCAGAGGCCGGTCAAGATTATGGATCGAAAATTTCAGGAATTAAGAAACCGGAGGATTCCCATGGTTAAAGTGTTGTGGAGAAGCGACAAAACCGAAGAAGCTACGTGGGAAACAGAGGATAAAATGAAACGGTTCCACCCGGAGTTGTTCGAGCAAGACTAGAGAATCTGGGGACCAGATTCTTCTAAGGGGGGGAGAGTTGTAACGCCCCGGTTTCCGGATGAACAGGTAAGCACGCCACGTGTGCGTTTTGAGCGTAGGTTTTATTTTATTTCTTTTAATTTCATAATATATTACGTGGCATTTCATATTTTCACAAAATTCATGAAACATTATTTATATCAATTATTTGATTTCATATCATTCAAAATATTATTTCATGGCACGAAAAATATTTATTGCATGAAATCAATTACCGAGAGTATTTCAAATTACCAAATTGTCCCTAGTTAAATATTTTCTATAATTCTAGGGACTTAATTGCATAAAATTTTAAGGACTTGATTGAGCATATTTTAAATTGTTGCATACCTAATTGCATAACTTAGAAATTTCAAGGATTAAGTGGCAAATTAGCATATTTCACACTTTTCAAAAATGGGATGTATCGGTATAAGGCTTCCCAAAGCTTCCTTGATCAAATTTCATCCAAAAATCTCCCAACAACTTTGCTTCTTCATTCTCGGTTCATCAAGGAAAAAGGGAAGAGTGATTTTTCAATCAATCATCAAGATTTCAAGAAGTGTTCCAAGAAATTGGGAGTCATCATCATCATCATCATCATACTTCTTCATTTCTTAGCTTCAAGGTTGGTTTGCATGGAAAAGGATGATTCTTGATTGTGTTTGACATGCTAGGGTTTGAGTGAGATATGCTAGATGATTGAATTAGAATTGGGAGCATGATTAAATGATCATAATATGAATTATTGCATGATCTCTAGCTTGAATAATTGAATATTTGGCTTGAATGATCAAGTTTGAACATAAACTTGAAACCTTGGAAATCTTATTGTATTGCATGTTTTAGGTGTTAAAGTGTGATATTATTATGCTATAAGTGTATTTGCATCATATTTCCAGAAGTTATAGCTTTTGGGGATCAAACATGAAATTTTGTTGCTTTGTTGCTTTCTTCCCGAGAGCATACTCTGTTTTGCTCTGTTTTTCCCAGTTGCAGAACTGGGAACGACCGTTCCCAGCCCCAAGGCTTTGTGGGAATGGGCGTTCCCTTCTTTTGAATCAAATGTGCGCGGCCGACTATGGGAACGGCCGTTCCCATTTTGGCCTTGGAGCCGGAAAGGCCGTTCCCGGCTAAGCGCGTTTCAAAAATGGAAAAACGTTGCCGCGTTTTCTGGGCAACGGGAACGACCGTTCCCAGTTTTCAAAGGAAGCCTGGAACGGCCGTTCCCAAGCGGCTGACAGAACAAAATTCACTGCATAAATTTACGATTTTGACCCCTCGATCCAACGACTTCTTTGACCCCGAATTGCTATAATATGTGTTAATATGATGTGAAACGAAAAGTTATCATACCACATTGCATTTTCGAGGTCATCTCGACACGTTTTCGCCGTTCGTCATATTTTGGCCATTTTAGTCCATGTCTCATGTTCATATGTCGTATTTGCACAGGTCACGAGGGCGTGGACGAGGAGCAAGCTCCTTAGAACGCTTCTTTATTATATTTTGCAAGAAAGGTGAGGTTTTGTTTTGGTAAAATGAACCCTACCACCCGTACGTGCTAGTTTTCGGCCAAAACCTATTATAATTATAAACGTTTTCAAAGTAATAAACATTGCAAGCAAGAATATATTGATTGTCATGATTTTCAAGCATGTTGGCGAGTACATGATTGCACGTGGGCCCGAGGGTAGTTCTTGAGCCAACCGGGAAAGCAAGGGCTGACGGGTAACTCCTGAATTATCCTCACATTGTTGGGATCACCCCCGAAGCCACTAGGAGATTAGTGGTGGAAGGAGTTCCGTGTCTAGAGGGTCATGTCCTCTACACACACCATGTCGTGGATAGTCGAGCCTTGCAAACTCGCTATCACCCGGAGGAAGAAGGAGACTGGGGATTAATCCGGAATGTCGGGTTATCCTCGGGTTATTGCATGTTTTCAAGTATGAAATTGTCTATGTGAGCACTAAATGAATTGCATGATCACTTATTTATCAAGCAAGCAAGCATGATCACGTATGGTTCACGATTGGGAGTTCGGTTGGAGATTGCCCTTACTCGCCGGGGTCACATGTTCATGATATTGACAAGAATGATTAATTAAACGTGTTAAAATGGACAGTTGTAATCTCGGGCAAAGGATGAGATTCTTGAACTATATAATTATGGTTTTCTAAAAGTCTTTACCCGAGGCTACAGCTTGCATGTGACGTGTGTTATATATATTTACTGCCCCTCACTCAGTCTTCAGTAGACTGATACTCCACTTTTCAGGTACCTTTTGAGCGTGGTTGTGCTAGGCGGGAGTTGGTCGAGTCCTGCATTATCACGGGTCTAGTGTTGCACCTTTCATGTACATACTAGATCGGATATCATGTTATGTTCACATTTGACACCTTTTGGATACGTACTGATGTATATTATTGATATGATATTGTATCGATCGGTAAATGGTACCTATAGGTATTTATGGAATAAATATGGTATCTATATATATATGAATGACTTTATTGCTTCCGCTTTTCTATTCATGTTTGTCTCGATTATGTTGGGGAGAGTGTCCCGCCTAGAGCGTCGTTTTGTTGTCACCCGTTCGCTGTGGTCTTGGTTTATGTATGAACTGTCCATTTCATACGTGGATTGAGGCTACAGTGCGGGGGATGTGGCGCCTTGGGGATTAGGGTGCTACAAGGTCTAATTGAATCTCTTATGGCTTTGAATTCCTTGGTATATGCATGTTTCTTGTTCGAAATGTATGGACTTGTTTTGGGATAATTTTCTGATCAACTATTGTCTTGATATTTGTCCTTCTTGACTGCACAAATAACTTGATCCGTAATTGTCATGTTAGATGTGCCTAAGAGTTACACATCATTGAAGGCTTACCACCATGTTTGCTTGATAATGATGAGATACATGTGCAATGACTTAAACATTCCAAGCTTCTTGAGTTTGTTGGTTAGGATTGGTGTCCTTTTCATGATTAATGTTGTCACGAAGTTAAATCTTAGGATCGTATCTTTAAGACTGCTTTTGTGATAAGAAGATGGTTAATGAGCGTCTCATAATCATTGTAAAAATAAGAAAGGACTAGGGTGTGCAGAGCTTGTTGTCACCGCAGTCAATCTATCAAATGGAATTGAAGTTTATTATTGCACCTATGATCGAATCACTAACTTGAATCATACGAATAATTTGACTAGAGTCTTATTCCCTAGCTACTTTAAGTTCATACTTTGTTGTTAGTTTATTTACTTTCAGCTTGTTATTTATTTTCAGCGCTTTAGTTTATTGCATTAACCCCCCTGTTTTATTTTTGTTGCTTGTTTGCTTGGCTATCGGAGATTAATAAAACCAACCAATCTCTGTGGGGTCAACCCTTTACCACTATACACAATTTATTGTGTTTGGTAGTTTAGGAAGGGAGCGTTTGGTACGTAAGTTGAAGTTTTTTAACTTAATTTGACTTAATTTTATTTGGGCTTTTTAAGTGATATTAAGTTGTATTGAGAAATTAATATACCGTTTGGTAGTGGAGTTTGCCATTAATATACATTTCATAATGTAGCGTTTGTTATGGCATATTAAGTTCGATTAATATTGAATTTACCATTTTGCCCTTAAAATATGGTGCACTTTCTACCTTCATATTTGTAAAATAAAACTTCATATTTATAAAATTTTCCTGCATTTTAACTCTTCATATTTATAAAAGTTTCCTATTATGTGTTGGTGCACTTTTATGCATTTTGGACCATTTTAATTTTTTTTTTACTCGTCCAACCACTTTATGTGTTTGTGAAATTATGTGTTGATGCATTTAAATAACTTCCCTATTTGTAAAATTATGTGTTGGTACAGTTTCATACATTTTGAACTATATATATAAGTATATGTTATAATTTTGATATCCATATCATAGTCGCTAAAATGGAAAAAGAGAAAGTAGCTCGTCCTTAAATTCAAGCTTAAAAACTGATTCAAGATCACTTCAAAAATTGAGCTTAATCCAAATTAAAAACATTTTATTCTTTGTAAACATAACATCAAAGTTTAATTGCACAAACAATAGACTTTCTCTCTTAACAAATCTATGCTATAAAATAAATATCCAATTCAATACAAAAAACATTCTCCTAAATGCTATCAGGTATTTGTCCACTTTGATCATTGCTACATTTCTTGACCGCATCATATAAGCACTACTAAAAACAGAAGATAACCTTAACATGTCAAACTATTTCTCTTAAATATTTCTTGTATTCTTCAATAGACACATGTTGCTTTTTATCGGCCACCTAGCAGCGTCATTAGCCCCAAAAAATATAGTAGCAACAGCAAGAGGTTTTGCAAGAACCTGTTAGAGAGGTGTAGAATCACATTAAAAATTTGGAGCAAAGTTCAATAATATAAATATTAAAAATTTCGAACCTCGAATAAAATTATGCTTAGCCTCCTCAAAATAAAATTTATAGATTTGAAACAAAAATAAGTTTGGATTCAAACAAACAGGAAAGCCCAAAAGACATGATTATTAAAATGGTCATACTCATCCAAAACTAGGCATCAATAATACAAATCAAATCCAACGTTTAGTATCGATTACACTTGCATCCGTTTGAAATGCCCAAAATACAGAGACATCCCCTCTTATAGATAAAATACTATTGCTTGCTAGTATGTTTAGCTTAATTTCTTCATTATCAAACCCATCATGAATTTGGTCAAGTATGCATTATTTGTCTGAAATGAAGGATCAAACTACATAATTGAACAATAAAAATACATAATGAACCAATAGAGCCAGCCTGGTGTTGTACCCACCATGTCCGAGGAGCAAACTGGATGAAGATGCTTGCCATCTCCAATTATTCCATTATTGTTCTTAGCATAGATTCTTCTACTAGCTAAGCTTCTGTTACAAACAAAAACAAAATCTCCAAAAAAAGTTGTAGGATGGCTTAAGTTTCACCGGAACAAGTTCCCAAAAATTGAAGTTTCTGATTATATGAATGAATCATAAGAATATGATAACTATTTGAAGTACTTATTGAACCCAATTGGTGGCTGTCACTAGAAAACATTAGTTCAAAGTTCATGATAACATGTCCAGAAATGAGATCATCAGTCTTGAATCATAATATACTCATTACACATTGCAGAATGAGAACCAAAGGTGAATGAATATTGAAGAAACAGATAGTAATCAAGCAAAGGCTTCACTAGAAAGGGTAACAAAATAATGCTTTGTTCCAATTCCTTTTTAGCCTCTCTATTCTTCAATTTCTCTATTTCTTTGAAGGTAATAATTAATCTCTTTCTCTTTCAATGTGGAGATTACTTACTTCCTAATCGAAACATCCAAAAGGAATTCTTATACGCCTACACTAACGCTACACAGAATCGAGAAATCATAAATTACTTTCATCACATCATCAACTGCTCTGCAACAAAATTCTTCAGCATATCAAAGATGTAATTCTTTTAATTATTATACAGATCGACCCACTAATTTAATCGACTGATCTCTAATATTCTTAAAATCTGAGAGCTCGTGGTCGGATATTACCTGAACGCAGTTGCATAAGATGAGAAGAAGGAGACGAAAACCCTAAATCTGCTAAAATCATTGGAGGAAAGAGAAATTTAAGGCAGCGAATTCAGAACAGAAATTTAAGCGGATGAAAGTGAGATTAAGGTCATAATCGAACTTACTGGAGTAGAGATTGACCGGCGAGATGAGGAAGCTGATGCGATAAATCCTCGGCCATGGACTGTAGGAACGGAAGTGTTAATCTGGGAGTGGAAGAACTGTTATTAATGGAGAAGGGTATTGGATGGAAAGAAGTGTGTGAACAGTAATGATGGATGTCAATTTCAAATTACGTGACTTAATATCAGCCTTTTTTAGAGATTCATTTCAAGAGTTAATAGCTGAACAGTGGCGGGACATTGCGAGCCAGATATTAACTCAATTAAGCCCGATTGTGCTGATTGCTCCTACCAAACACTAAATTAACCATCATATCTCATATCTATGAGACCTAATATGACCTAATATGGCTACCAAATGCTTTCGAATATTATTTGGTGGATTCGGCACCCATCAAATTTTTGGCGCCATTGCCGGGGATTAGTTTTGTTTTTCTTTTGATAGCTTCGTGTTTGTTTTTGTGCAGAGAAGTTAGTTCAGGGAATCAACATGTTGTCATCAATGGCTACAAGTTCTCAAAGTGATGTTTGTGGGAATTTGCATCGGTGACCATCCAACCAATGAATGTCCTTTGCTCCTTGGTGATCCCTTTTCTCATTTGCAGCCCATAACCGAGCAATGTGGAGTTTGCACGGGACCTCACAAAACTAATAAGTGTCCATTACTTAATGAGGAACTTCAGCCCACACTAACGAAGAATGAATTTGACATGAGCTCGAACTCTTGTAATTATGGGTGGAATGATCATCATTTTAATCACACATCAAATGCATTTCAGCTACCACAACAACATCTATCAACTAATTCAGGTATATCTCTTGAGGATATGTTTAAAGCTTTTATGACTAACACACAACAATTCCAACAGGAGACATGGAATAATATGCAAGAATTCCAATTGAGCATTCAAAGCTTCAAGAACAAGTTAAGCCAATTAACTTCTTCCGCAGCGGAATTGAAGAGTAAATTGAAGTTTGAACAAGGAGAACACTCACTTCAGAAAACAGGGGCTGAAACAGAGCATAATATAGCAAAACAGATGGCTGGAATTGAAACAGAGCAGGACTGTACAATAGATATGAGCATAAGGAATGACCATAGCTTATGGTCAGATGAGGAATCCAGACCTACTGTACAATTTCAACCATTGATCAGCCTAAACCCAACTGCACAGAGGTACGTAGAGTTTCAAAAAGATGAATCAGAGTTCCAAAATGATGAATCAAAGTTCCTAAAGGCACTTTACAATGTTGAGGTAAATGTTCCATTACTTGATGCAATTAAATCTATGCCTCAATATACGAATTCTCTTGAAGAATTTTGTGCAACTAAGTAAAGTATGCCTTGTTATGGGAAGGTAAGTATAGGAAAGAATTTCTCTGGTATCCTTCAAGAAAAGATACCTCAAGCGAGTAATGTTAAAGATTTATTTGCTCTTCCATGTAAAATAGGAACTATTGGAATTGATAGAGCTTTATGTGATTATAGTTCCTCAATTAATTTGATGCCTTTGTCTATTTGCTCACATTTGCATATTAATTCCATTAGAAAAACAGGTATGATCATTCAGCTCTTTCATGGAACAATTGTTTATCCTAAGGGCATAATGGAAAATGTTTTAATTCAAGTTGATGGCATGATCTTTCCCGTAGACTTCTTTGTAGTTGATAACTCATTTGATGTTTTGTTAGAAAAGCCCTTTCTTGATATATCTAAAACAAAAATCAATGAGTTTGACCACGCACTCACAATGGAATTTAATGGAAATGTTGTTAAATTCATTATGTTTGATTCCATAAAATTTCCTAGTGAGTTGTTATGTTTAAATGACATGGGTTTCATTAGTCCTCTGCCTTGTGGTGCAACTTTTGAGTTGGGCTATGATGATAAAGATGTTTTTAACTCTCACTCTCAATTGCTTTTTAGGAAATGTTGCTTTCTTGAAGCTAAGTGGTTGTTTTATCGATCCTTATTTAGTCTATTTCCTAATAAGCTGAGTTCTATATGGAAGAGAGTCTTTTTATATACTCACATGTTGCTTTATAATGTAGGGGATTTTGACTATTCAGATGATGAAGACCTGTTAATATTGAATATATATTATTTGAAGCTATTTTATGCAGGTTTTCCCATGAAAGATGTGAAGGATTTTAATTGAAGACATGTGATGCAACACATTGTCTAGCCTAGGACGTTAAACAAGGGTGCTTTTTGGGAGGCAACCCAATTCCTTTTTATTTACTTTTATTTAGTTCTTATTTCTCTATGTTTTCTAGACTAAGGACCTCTTTTTGTGTTGTTTTCGGATTTTGGCAGAAACAGGGCTCCAGGACCCAGACCGCAAAGGATGATCATCCCTTAAGCCTCATGAATCCATCACAGTTTCAATAAATGCATTCAGGGAAGTCCTCATGCCCTTACCTTTTCTTTACTTTTACATTGAGGATAATGCAGAATAAGTGTGGGGGAGTTATTTTGGTAGTTTATGAATATTTTGGCTGGATTAGTAGAGGATGAAAAGCATGTAAGAATGACTGTTTTGCATGTTTGTTTGATTGGTCTTATTTTATTTTTGCCTAATTTGCTAGCTTAGTTGTTAGTCTTTTTAGCTCTTTTTGCTCATGCCCTTAGTTCCTTTTGGTGTGTTTTTGTGCAGCTTTGTAGTTTGAATCTGACCATATGCAACATGTTTTGATTTGAGAATTTTTTAATATGAAAAATAGTTGAAATAACATGAATTTCCATGCCTGATTCTTGGAATTGAACAAACTTGTAGTTTTTGACTTGGCTAGAAAATGTTCTTGAATTTGGATTAATGGATGATAACTAAAATTGCATGCAACAAATTGGACCTTCATGTGTGAAAAAGGATGCTATTTTTTACTGTCTAAATGTGGAAATTAAATGGTGCTAAATGTCGATTGAGGGCTTATGAATAAGGTTGTAAAAGCCATAAGTTTGATGCACTCCGCTGTTCACTCAAAGCAAGTGAATATGAGTGAGGTTTTAACCACCTAAGTGGTTGTTGGGGACTAAAAAAGATCAAAAATGATCACAGACTAAGGAAATTCAATTGCTTAAATGTTTTATCCCAATACCTTAGACAGTTCAACAAAGCTCGTTTTACTCCGCTGGTCATCGTGGAAATGACGAATTAAATCTATAAAGTTGAAAACAAATTAAAAACTGGAAAATTGGTGATTATGAGTGATGCACAAAGTGCAGCCTAGGGATAGTCATGAAATACCAAAGCGGTATCATGACACCCGAAATAGGCAATGGAAAGAGCTTTGGTATAAATGAATTAAAACCCTCACTTTTATCTTTTGAATTGTTGGACAGTCTTAAGGGGTACCTTTGATTAAATGAATTAATGGCTTATATGGTAAATGTGCACGCTTAATTGAATTCTAAATTCCTTAACATTCTCTAGCAAGTCAAATACTTAAAATTTGTCCCTTTCCATTTTGATAGGCTGTGGAGACTTGTTATGATACTCATTTTAGTGTTCAAACTTTCTCATTGATAAACTATGGGGCTGTAATGGTTAGAGGATAACCTTGCTTGAAGTCTAGTTGCAGTTTGCTTGAGGGCAAGCAAAGTCTAAGTGTGGGGGGATTTGTTAGTGTGTATTAAGTGCTTTAATTTCCTTAATTTTCCTCCATGTATTTAACTGAAATTATGCTTAATTATGCTTAAAAATGGTTTTGCAGGTCTAATTACGTTCAAATGAAGGATTATACAAAATCTGGACTAAAAGAAGCAATAAGTGCAGAAAATGAACTGAGCTATGACCTTCAAGCCATGATCATCCCTTAAGCTAAGGGTGACGTAGCAGACACCAAGTCAACTATTGTGGCTGACTTTTCCCTTTTGCAATTAAACACACTTGCAACTGCTCCATTTCGTCTTTGTGCGTCTCAAGACTAAAGATGATGATTTGGGGACTTGCAAAAGGCTCTTTACCTTGGGATGTGTGCCCAACTTGCAAGAATTGATTTTATAAACTAAATTACAAGGAAAAGAAAGCAGAATTCAGTTGGAGGGGGCTGGAGAGGAGTTACGCAGCAGCTTGAGCTGCTGAAACACAGCAAAAACAGGGGTTTAATCCTCTGTTTCGATCAGAGCAAGAATTCCTCTTTCTTTCCCTCTTTTACTTGAATTCCATGGAGTGATTGTGTAGCACTTTAATATATGTTTTGTAGTTAATCCTTGTAGTTTATTTTCAGTTCTTGATCAGATTATTAGCTGAATATTTTGTACTATGAATAGCAGCTAAATACCTTTTATTCTAGTTAAGTTGTTTGTTTGATTCATGCTTTGGTTTGTGAGGTCTAATTGAATCTCTTATGGCTTTGAATTCCTTGGTATATGCATGTTTCTTGTTCGAAATGTATAGACTTGTTTTGGGATAATTTTCTTATCAACTATTGTCTTGATATTTGTCCTTCTTGACTGCATAAATAACTTGATCCGTAATTGTCATGTTAGATGTGCCTAACAGTTACACATCATTGAAGGCTTACCACCATGTTTGCTTGATAATGATGAGATGCATGTGTAATGACTTAAACATTCCAAGCTTCTTGAGTTTGTTGGTTAGGATTGGTGTCCTTTTCATGATTAATGCTGTCACGAAGTTAAATCTTAGGATCGTATCTTTAAGACTGCTTTTGTGATAAGAAGATGGTTAATGAGCGTCTCATAATCATTGTAAAAATAAGAAAGGACTAGGGTGTGCAGAGCTTGTTGTCACCGCAGCCAATCTATCAAATGGAATTGAAGTTTATTATTGCACCTATGATCGAATCACTAATTTGAATCATACGAATAACTTGACTAGAGTCTTATTCCCTAGCTACTTTAAGTTCATGCTTTGTTGTTAGTTTATTTACTTTCATTGTTATTTATTTTCAACACTTTAGTTTATTGCATTAACCCCCCTGTTTTATTTTTGTTGCTTGTTTGCTTGGCTATCGGAGATTAATAGAACCAACCAATCTCTATGGGATCGACCCTTTACCACTATACACAATTTATTGTGTTTGGTAGTTTAGGAATATTATTTGGTGGATTCGACACCCATCAACTTCTCAGTCAACAATGAATCTGGGCCCTCCAACTCGATGACGTTGCGCGATCTGGACATTCCATTTGGCGGGCCACGCGACCACTATGTCAGCGCCACTTGGCGCCCACCCGCTGACGTGGCCTGACGTGTCATCTGCCACGTCAGCTGCCACATCAGCATTTTTTTTAAAAAAAAATTTTAAAATTTTATTTTCTCCAAAATAAAATTCCGGACATTTCCAACTCTTTGGAACTTTGATTTATTTTCTTAAAATAAATCCCTTGGTTTATTTTCAAACACTTTAAAAGTTCATTTCTCTTTCTCCTTTTAATATTTTCTCTTCAATTGAAGAAAATAAATCCCTTGGTTTATTTTCAAACACTTTGAAAATTCATTTCTCTTTCTCCTTTTAATATTTTCTCTTCAGGTTTTCAATTGGGGCTTGCAGGGGACATGCAGGACTAATTAATTTTAGCTCCAAACAGATTAATATATTATCATCTCATGACAATAATTAATTACCGTTTAACAATATTTAATTCCACTAAATAAATATTGTTGTACTCTAAAATTAATTAAATTATTCACGAATTTCTCGATCTAGAATAATTTCGCATTTCACTCCTCCATGTAGATATCCATGAAAAATAAATTGCAACTACTATCATTTATTTTTCATCTCTAATTTGAAATTTATTGATTTGCCTTAAGTTCAAATTCTCTGTATGTGAAACACATTCAACATACAACTTCGGTGTCGTATCACGCGAAGTGCTTTGGCCAAAGTCTTAATTCTAACTTTTGCAAATCTATTTCAGGGATATCTTTTACCTTCCAGCAAGGTCACAGATTCCTCGATCAATATGACTCTTTAGCTCATTTCATGTTGTCACCGAACATACAAAGTATTTTGGCCACCGTTGCCGAGACCTCACTTCAAGTATATTACAGTGACTAACACTACACGCCTAAAGCCGAAATATTGTTAGGATTAAGAGTACAATGCTTCCTGAGATTTTATTCATTTTAGATAGCAGTATAAAATGAATAATCTCAATGGTCCAGTTCAATGTTTCCAATCCTATTGAAAATCATCAACGTGTTATATCCGGAATCACCATTCCCTATAACGAAAGACTAATCATCTTATATAACCACGTTATAGTCTTGATAAGAACATATTCTTATCTTACCGACTAGAACTTTAATGACACGTGATTTCGGTATTCAAAGTCTTTTCCTATGAAACACATTTCATATAAGAATACCACCATACGTCATTAATTATCAATATGTGAAATACTCACAACTTGCTGTAAATTCAGTTTAATTAATTCAACAAATTGAATTTTCAGGGCACTAATTCCAACACTTTATACTATAGATTTGTGGGGGATCGTTGGAATTTGACGTTATGGATGAGTTTATTCTTGGAGGGATACCAAATTCCTTGGTAGGAATCCATAGAATAAAGTCCATAAACTAATAATAAATAAATTTGAAGCAATAAAGACTGAAACTTTGTAGTATGTTATAGTCCACATGATATATAAGATGTTTGTACTTTATATGCAATTAAGTGTTGTATATTATGCTATACACTAAGGATTGCATATTGCTAAGTATAAACATGGGTTTTATTGCTGAATATTTATTTTGAATTTGAAATAAAGTTGGTACCAGGCAGTTACAATGTTAATTGTATGGCATTAAAGGCCTTGTTCATGTGCTGGTATCTGTTACAAAACGTTCCAGACATTTTTGTAACCTTATTTAAGCATTATGACTATCTTAATTGTAAGGTTATGGTCTGCCATAATCAAGACAATTAATGGTCATTTGTGTCATGGGTTCTCCCCTATAAATACTAAGTTCCAGACCTCAGAAAATGAGAGAGAGAAATAGAGAGACAAGTATGTAAAATGTGGTGAATTAGGAAGAGTTAGAAGTCTAGATAGATTTCTGGTTTGGTGCTGAAAAATACACTCTGATACGAAACACACACGCACTGGTACATGTGAGTTTAGTCAAGAAAACATATTTCCACACACATAGAACGCTTTCTGAAGTACCAACCGGACACCACACTCTCTCATAAGATCATTTTAGTGGTCGAAGTGAGATTCTCCTGAGATCGTGCGTATCTGTGATTTGGAAATCTCTGGACTGTCTAATCCTAGAAGGAGCTTCGCGGCAACCCAATGCATGGGTAGTGGGGCGAATACTTCTTTAAGGAAAGACGAGTTTTGCCGTCGATTCAGTCATAACAAACGACAAGTCTCTCGATTTACTTTATAGTATTGTTCTGATTTTTATTGTCATATGAATATGTTCTGGCATTACTGATACTTATTTTCGTAAGATTCTGCATACTGTTGGTACCTATACTATGGTTAATATTTGCTCTGGTATTTATGCTGATTTTGATCTATTAGTTTCTGGTACTTGTACTCATATGAATCTAGATAATGATGGTACTAATATCGTAATAAATGTATTGGATCTACTGGCTGAAGGAACTCATGTCACAATTGATAAGTTGGATTTACATGTTATTGGTACTGTATTGGTTCGTTTTAACATGATTATGGTACTTATGTTTTGAATCACTTATCCATGTTGTATATCGTACGTATATTGCAAAATCTAATTATTTATTATATTTAATAATGCGGTACTACCACAAAGCTGATTTCCAACACATTTTGATTAATATCGTTTGAATAACAAATACATTTTGCTAAGATTTGAATCTCGTAAATAATATTTTTAAAGAGTCGTTCCATCTCTGACTTCAGGCAAGCTCTCAGATATTCATTCTTATATTTCTTGATCCTACACACGTCTTTAACAATGATTATTATTATTATTATTATTATTATTGGAATTTCGATATATTATTAATTATTAAAAATTTGGTTTATATGCCGTAATTCTTGGCATATAGCTATATTGTTTACAAGACAAAACGTAGGCAAGGCACCATGGGCGGCGCCACTGCGTATTGACAGCCTTTGTTACTAAAGTAACCTGACAGTCACCGTATATTTGCTGACAGTGTGTGTAATGCCAACACACTTAATTAATTCTCCCTTGTTGATAATGTGCGGACTTTTACAGTAAAATTCAATTACAATATGAAGTTTAATAATTATACATAGTACAAAATGATTAAATTAATAAAATCAAACATTTAATTAAGGCAAAAATGCAATTCTCGTCCAGTAAGTTTACCATTTTGATAATTTAGTTCTGTCCGTTTTAAAATTTACAATTAAATTTTGTAAGTTTGTACTTTTGACAATTCTTGTACTGTCGGTTTCGAAATTTACAATAAAGTCCTGTAAATTTTAAAATTTTGTAATTTATGTCAGATTTTTGCAGGAAAATTTATTAATTGGTGGAATTGGCCACGTGACTCATTTCCTTGCTAACTTGGCGGGATAACATGACAAAAATATCTGACTTGTATAAAAAAAATATTATACATGTGGTGTATCTAATAAAAAAAAATTTAATAAAAAATATATAATTATATTTGCACGAAAATGTCGTGTCGTCAATAGAGCCTATAAGAAGGTGACTCGCTTAGACAGTCCACTCCTTTTCAATAGAAAAGAATAGCCAAATCACACTAACTAGCTGGTCAATCTCAGAGATTTTATCGGCAAACAAACCGAAAACGAGCAACTATGATCCCACGAATATCTCTACATACTTGTTCCATTCCAGGACAAGTGAGATCTTCTGGTTTGTGTGCGTGGAGCAGCTCAAACAAAGAAGAATCTTTCGATTTGAATTCAGGCATGGCCCGTGTTGTCTGAATTCGGACATAAATTACAAATTTTTAGAACTTACAGTACTTAATTGTAAATTTCAAAATGTAAAGTACCAAAATTGCAAAAACTACAAACTTACAGGACTTAATTATAAATTTTTAAACGGGCAGAACTAAATTACTAAAATAACAAACTTATAGAACCAAATTTATATTTTTGCCTTTAATTAATACTGTTACTAAATTAGTTATAATACTAAAACTGTGCATGTTAATGTTTTCAGAAATAATTTATGTTAATTAAAATATGTTTTGCCTCCGTAAGAGGCTAGTAGCCAACTGATGATCCGTTAAAGTTGCTTTATATCGAGAGTTGTCATAATTATTTCGCTCATGTGGTGTATTTTTTGTTGTTTCTTATTTTAGTAGGCGTGTTAAATTGTTTTAATTCGCGAATTCATGGATCACCGATGCTTGTATTTTGACTTAAATGATTCAATTGATCTATATATAAGGAGGATCCTCGATAATAATCTCACAGTCTCCTAGACTAGTTAAAACAAAAATTAAAATATGTTTACTTAGAATATCCTAAAATATTGTTGCAATTTTCTGACTTTAATCTTGAATTAAGATCATATGAATGATGGTCAATGTAAACATAAAATTGACATTCAAATCAAAAACTAAACTTTTGTTTGAATTCCTTTAAGTCTTTAACAAAATATTAATAATGTCTCGTTGACCTTTGCATAAATATATTTTTTTTTTCCAAAAAAAAAAGAAAATCTTGGGGGAATATTTTCTTACACAAAATCACATACTGTTACACGTTCTGTTTATGCAAGGAAAAGTTGCATGCAAATTGTTTTTCTAAAAAACGTGCATTTATTATCCACCCATTTCTAATGAAGAATGTGAATTCGTGTTCCTCTCATGAACAGATTCTTGCCAAGTTAAGTGGCGTTGACTATTTTCCGCTTTTAGCTTAAACTTTTTGTCTCAAAAGCTGAAGCTGAAGCTGCCAAAAGTCGCTACGATTAAAAGGGTATAGAGTTTATATTTTATAACTGCAAAACACTGTTTTGTGTAGATTAATATTGTCATCCTAAGTTGGGTTGATTCAGCTTTTGTAGAAATTTAGGAAGATATATAATACATGAAAATCTTTTAGAAAGTATTACAAGTCAACTGTTCTGGTGGATGCCAATTGCCAGGTGAACATATACGTGAACATGACAATCATAATGGAAATTGGAAAGGATTTGTTTTCCTTTTTTAACCTAACAATCTTTTCAACTGAAATTTCCCAATAAACGAGAAATTTATTTGTGTATATATGTTGGGCTTTCTATTGCATCTGAGCCTATGATTGCACAAATACGGATACGGCGATACGAATATAACTCGATAAAGTATGATGACACAATTTTTTTAAAAAAAATTTCACATAAAAGGCGTTTGACACAATACGATACGACAAAGTGATATTTTTAGAAGTATCAGCTCATTAGAAATCTATATTGCTGGGGAGATTAATGTAATTAGAATTTAGGTCAATTTATAAGTGAAATACTATTTAAACCTTAATGTAATTAAAAATAAAAAGAAATAAGGAAGCAAAGTATTTAAAAATTCATCAAGTGAAAATTAAATTTCTAAAGTATTTAAATACCGGAGCTCCCCTAGAAAATTAAAATACTTGTTTTTTTTTTTAATTATTTATTCTAACTGTTAAGTCCAGGATAAAATGGCTTGTTCACTACAAAAATTTATTTAAACCCTAATGAAAATACATAATTTGCACTTTTGAAATTTATAGGGTAGAATTTATAATATTTTCATCTAACATGCACCAATTATAATAATGCAATCTTCTATACAGGGATATATACGTCAAAAACCCTATATATTACACCTTCACAGCCATGAAGTTTATAGTCTTGGCTTTAGTCTTGACATTTTTTTTTTTTTTTTTTTTTCGCCTTAATTTCTCCACAAATTAGGCCTAATATTAATTAAAAAGAGTTCACCAAAGGATAAAAAGGAAAAAGAGAATAATTAATTAAGAAGATAGATACACACAAAATAAAATAAAACTAGATTCAGTGTAGATTTTTTAAATATTATTAGGGCAATTGTCTTGTCAATCAACAGAATGCAAGCACAATCAAATCGGGGGAAGGGGAAGTATTAATGAAATAAATCATTAGCATTTATACGCATTCATAATGATCAATATTAAATTAGACATTTAAATTAGTAAGAAATGCATGGAAACGTGCATGGGTTTGTGAGACTAAAAGCATCACAATATTGTTGTGAAAAATACATTAAATGCAGATGAGACAAAAGAGTGCAGAAAGGAAAGATTACTGTTTCTAAACCAACAATGGGAGTCCGAAAGAGACTGTCACAAACAAGTCTTACCTTAACTAGTTTTGTTATATTAAATGACAAGAGAGGCAAATCATACAACTTTTATACATGTTTCGGGTCTTTTTCTGCTCCAACACTACAAAATCCAGATGGAGAGAGAGTTTCTCTTATATTTTTATTACAAACAAGCTCTAACCTATTAGAGAATTAAGTAAAGTCCATCTTTAGTGAAAAAATCAAAGTCAATACAATGCGCCATAATCCAAACGTTCAAAAGAGTTTTAGAGCAGTAATGCCCACGCATAAAAGATTTATGTATGGCTAAGCGTAGATCATTATTAATCGGCCTATCCCTGATATACATCGACAAAATTGGATCAAAAGTTGGTCTTGATGGCGCCCGGACTTTCGGGCGTGTGCTAAGAAGCTCCACAAACACAACCAATGATTAGTACGACAGACTTATATTTTAATAATTTGAACCGATTTGAACTATTAATGTATATAGAATAAAAAAAAAATTATGCATCTTTTCTTACAATTTGTTAGAACCCCATAAGAAGTTCTTGATTAGCAATATCATGTACCCTTTTGGACTCTCTTAATTGGGCTCACCACAAAACCAACACTTCATTTGGCCTAAATAATTACCGAGCCCAATGGGCTTGTTAATGATAATTGATGTTCCATTATTAAATGCCAAAGTTCAAACTATAAGCCCAAAGGCCCATCACTTGCAGGTGTAATTTCTGGCTTACGAAAGCCTTATTAGAATTCAATCAGCAAATTGATCTGCTGGGTTTTAATTTCAACCTAATTTTATCTACATTATTGTTTTGAATCTTATATGGAAATAATTAAAAATATTAGAAGCACTAATTATCAAGCACATAACATTTTCTACGACACTTATCAATACATATATTCCACAATATTAATAAAATTTATTAATTGAAATTTATAAAATTCTTGCTAACAATTATAATTACTAATGAATATGTAGAAAACCTCACAATTTCTTTATTTTTTGACCTCCGGCCTTTCGTTTGACCTAAACCCTTCTTATATATATAAGAAGAGTCCTGTTATGATTTTACTTTTTCATTATTATGTGATCTGATTGGTTCTTTTCCATTTGTATCTAAGACATTACTTATTTTACATTTGACATGCAGTGCAAACTCTGATGTCATTTAGTATCTTTAATTATGTTTTTAATGATTCGAATACGATAAATTTGAATACAACCTCCCTAAATTATAGCATTTGGTATTTTCTTCAATATAGCTTTAGCCTTTAGGCAACATCATTTTCTTGCTTTACTGTCTAATGTTTGGCAGGTGGTTGTAGAATTATGGCTCATAAAGGGTTTGAACAATTTGTTGTATTATAACAAATAAAGCAAATATTTATTCATGAAAATGCGACTCAAGAAATGGTTGGAGATTGTCCCCTTTGGTGGACCCTTCTTGTTGGCCATCTTCAAGATTTTTCCAATATACAAATTACCTATTAAATATTTTTAAGTAACTTTATATCAAAATATGGAAAAGAAAATTATTTTTAGCACAATGAATATTACATTTTCCCTTAATTTTTTATGGCAATATATTTCTGTTAATTTATTAAAATTTTACAATACGATTAAAAAATCTTTAAAAGTCAACATTAGACAATGGAGTGAAAAGGGATATTGTTGGGAAAGAAAATGTTGGAAATTCATTTTCCACAATTTTCTCTAAAATGTTTCTTTCTGAAGACACGATGACATAAACCTCGCGTTAAACAGATAATTAATTAATTTTTAAACCGCTTTATTGACTAATTTAGGTAAATAAAAAGTGAAACAGTACGTCTAATTTGTCTAACCAGCTTGTTTAACATCCCCTAATAAAACACTCTTGCCATCAACTTTTGACTATAGTTTTTCATTAATTAAGTTATATAATTCCATTTCCACATTGTGGTTTAGTTTCATCACATCAACTTCCCAATAATTTTCTCCAAGTATTCAAATATAGAGCACTCATTTACACACATACATACGCTTTCATAAGTCTATGTGCATGTATATTCAGCGTCGGAGTCAAAATTTAAATGTAAGAGTACGAAATTACACAATTTTATATAAAATTTTGAAGAATTTTTTTTAAAAAAAATTACTAACTACAAAATTAGAGGACCACTAGCCCCCTTCCTCCCGTTTCTACTCACATACATATGTATTTACGATATATGAATACAAGTATCCAATTCCAATGTAACATATATTTCATATCTGATACAAAACGGTACGATATGTTAAATTATTCAAATATTCAAATATCATTGAAAATCAAAGGGGTTTTGGGGTGGTCCAAAATGCCACCCCATATCATTAAAAACCCGATCCCCACATATATAATATTTACACTCATTGAAAAAGGATCCCACATAATTATTATGGAACATTGAAATTACAATATGGTCCAACCCCACAAATACATATTACTATACTAATTAATCATCTTCGTCGTGAAGCTAGTAAACACCATCATGAGGGCCTTTTTTTTCCACCTTTTCGGAAATTGAACCGACTAGCAACGTGACAAAAGTACTCAGCTAAAGCCAAATAATCAAATTGGATTGACATTTTAATTAATTGATTACATATGTAGGACGTAGTTATGTTGAATATAATTAAATTATTTTGGATGTATAAAGTATAATAAACCATTAATTATGGGAAGTATTTCAAGTGTTGAGGGCGGCCTTGTCTGCCTCTCAACAAACCTAATGTTGGAAAATGCTTGCAATTTCAACCCGCACTTCATTTAATTATGTACCCATAAAGTTCCATTAATGAAAGAGATGGATAACATATATATAAATATGAAACTTCACATAAATGATCACCCCCCAAATTCCTAAAGGATTGTATAATTTATTTGTAAAAATTGTGACTAGCAAAGGTTTTTGATTTTATTTGGGCCAACTTAGTTTTTTTGGGTCATTTCGTCGGATTCGAACCTGATAATCAGGTTAGAATTGAGACTTTCAACTTAATATTAATCATATCAGATTAGACCAAAGTTGGAAGTTTAAGTGTTGCAACCCGACCTGTATCAAACTTGAAGAAGATTCTAGATAATAATGTGCATGGCATTGTAGGTATTTACGTGGATGAATTATATCCCGCGTAAAATGAGCGAACCTTCTTATGCCAATTATTCATGACAAATGAAATTGCAGCTTCCTCAGAAACAGAGCTATCAGGGTTTAAATGAAGGTTTTCAGGACAGGACCAACGATGCTGATATTCTTCTAATTGTTTTGTCAACGAATTAATCGGTTTTATTTATTTTTACCGCAACAATTAAGTCTGCCTTTAACCTAAGTCACGTAAAGCTGATCGATGCGAGTGAGTGTTTATTCGGGTCGATACACAAGAGAGGAAAAACTTCGAAATGAGTTGAAAACAAAAACATCCTAAAACGCCTAACAGGAAATCATTTAAGTTTAATTTGTTTATGATTGATACACAATATGAAGTAATTAAATTTTAGAAAGCAATATAATTAATTAATTGTTTAAAAAAAAGGAAATATTATTAGTTGAAATATATATGATCGAGTAGGATGTTTCAGAAAAATTCTGGACCAAAAATTATAAATTGGATATAAGGAGTGTGATGACTGATGAAGGCATGGCAACTATATATATGAATGGTCTTTATCATTCATGGCTAGCTTAGCTAGCCTTACAATTAGCAATATTCAAATTGGTCCCCAATTAAATTAAAGGCAAATAATAGAGAATTATATTCCTTTTGTTTTGCTTTTTTCGTGAAAAAACATATCTCAGTGCTTCTTATTGAAAGGAGACTTATCATACTTCAATTTTAATTTATATATATATATGAAACTTGGGTATATATTTTTCTATTATTCAACTAATTAATAAAACTGGCCAATAAATGATTGTAAGAGAAATGGTTTTAAGATTATTAATAAAGTAGGTGAATACTAGCGAATTTTTTTTATAAACCCTTCTATTCGTAAGGAGTATATATAAGTTATAATGCACAGACACGGATATGGCGGCACAGACACAACACAATATAAATACGGCGATAAGGAATATTCCTTTTTGAAAATTTTCACGTAGAAAATGTCCAACACACATGATACGACACGACAAAAATAATACTTTTAGAAGTTTCGGTGCATTAGAGAATATATGTTAAAAAGTAAAAGTTGTCGATAATTGTAGTTCAGTTTTGAGAAAAAAATAGTTGACAATTACTTTTATTAAACTTAAATAACTTTCTTTTTTACGAAAAAGTACTTAGAAGTTAAAATTAGGAATCTACTATATCTTAAAAGTGATTTTTAGATTCTAAATTATTTCTTCTTAAAATAAGTGAAAATTGATACAGTTAAATTATTAAAAAAAAAATTTATAATGAGATGATAACCACTTATTTTTAGAGTTGGTAGATATTTAGCCCGAGAAATTTTCAGATTCAAAATTCCGAAGTATTGTTAGTCTAATAACTATTTATTCTAGATTTATATGAATCTTGATTCTAACACGACCAATTATAACCATCGAATAAATTCAGTGTAAAGAAAATGTGGTCAAACAATTACTTGGTAGTTTCTATTATATAAATATTTAAGGGTTACTACATATATAATTTAAATAAAATGTTTTATAATAATTAAATAATATTAATTAAGACTACTTCCAAATAACAGGTGCATTTCAGTGTTTGAAAATCTCCCTCACCCAATAGGATTATGAATAACGTTGCAGCAGACAAAAACCTACCACTTTCGTAATAATTTCTTTGAAACCCAATTTTTATTCTTTCGCAGTATTGGTAGTCATTTGTGCTCTTTTGTCTAGCGAAAAAGACTTTAAAAAGTAGGCATGGCAATGTCAAGCCAGTTGGCAAATTTTACGAGATGACTCGAAAAGAGCTCGGGTTGGGTTTGACATGACGACTCAAGCCGAGTCTAGGCTTGGTTTGTAACACCTACGAGCCAAACTCGAGTCAAATTATCTCTATTTGTTGGCTCGTCAACCATATATAATATAATTTTTAGCCTGGTTCTCGAGCCAACCCCGAGCAAAAAGGTTGTTGCTTGTTGCCTCACGAGCTAAGCTCAAGCCACCTTTCTACGAGCCAAGCCCGAACCCGATCCCGAGCCACAAAAAGAGCCCATGCTTGGTTCGTTCCCATGCCTACTTAAAAGGATGGTTGGTTGAAGAAGCATGAGTGATCTTTTAATACAATATGAAGCTAGGGAATTAACCAAGTATCAGGACTCGAACTCTAATTCTGAGTATAAAACAATTTTAAGTTTTACGAGTTCAACCGAATATTATGGAATCAAACTCTAATTTTGAGTATGAAACAATTTTACATGTTTCGATTAACCAATATCCAAACTATGAATATAAATCAAAATTAAATTTTCCTATCGGTTATTTGTTATTTTTTAAATTGTTTATAATTTAGTAAAAGGTATTAGTCACCATATACATAGAAACATATTTTTATTTAAATTCAACTCAAAGTTGGAAACATCCATTTTAGTCCGACGATGCATACCATTTTCGACGATATATAAAGACAAATTAAGATAGGGAAGTTAGAAGAGGAAGATGACGATGCAGTGATTCATTACAACTCATAATTCATCATTTGAGAAGATGATGATCAAAGCCAAATGCAAATTCACCTCTCTTGTTTTTATTACCAAAAGTTGTACAAAAGCAAAATTTCATTTATGCAAATAACCAATTGGTAATGCATTCTTTGTCTTCTTTTCCAACTTGCTGGATTCCCTTTCGAAGTTTAAAATTAAAATTTTTGGTGGATATCTCTTAATTGCTCAAGAAGATGTATAGGTTTATGATTCATTTATAGCTAAACGTGATGTTTTCTCTCGAGTGTTGTGTATATATTGTTCTATTTTATCATGCTGGAGTCTCTTTTTATAGAGTAATAATTCAAATTACTCCTAATCTTTTAATCTGGCTCTAATCTTTATAGGATTAAAGATTATTGAATCTAATACACTCTTATATATAGAGAGAGTTTTCTAATTGAAGTTTATGAATTTTAGAACTTCTCATTCTTTTAACATTCTTAAACTGTTTACAAGCTTGTTTAAGAAGACAAGCACATCCACCTCGTCGTTTGAACTCTCAGTTATTAGTCTTCACTTTTCCTTTGAGCAGACCTCTTGGACTAATTTCTTTAAACTATTAGATTGGACACCATTTGTTTATTTTGTTGTAGTTCAACTCGTCAATATGGGGTTATTTTAACCTAATTAGAATATTCATATTCGAGTGTGATGAATGATGCGTTTGACCTAACTAGCTTTTGAGATTGTGAATCAACTCAATCACGTTACTTATCAAGTGTTTGATATATAACCATCATTAATTAGTATGAAAATTTTTACACTTGAATGATAAAAAGCCCATTCAAACTTATAAGAGATATAGAATCAATCCAACAATTCAAATGCAGTTTCTTTACTCCAAATTTAAAGAGATAATGTAATACCAATTCATGTAATTATACTGAATTTCAATATTAATTGAAATAAAATTTCCTTAATTAAAAATTTCACAGGTTCCAATGTGAATGTCACAAATGTTATTAATGTAAATTCAAATTCCAGCTAAAACGTCATTAAATATTGCTGCAAATTAACCTAAAACTCGTGCCTCCCACTGACATCTATCAAGATTTTATGTACAAAAATTACATAAGAATGTAATAATAAATGTTGTAATTTATTGAAGTGGTCCAATTGGGACATGTTACCTGCACTTAGAAATGACAGATCGATCAAGATCTTTCGTACAATTCTTGTAATCTTTGTTAAAATGAGTTTTATTTTTGCTTTTTAGCCTTTTGGCCATGAAATGCAATTACCCTTTTCGCCAAGGAGGGTACCCAATAAAGTGATTGATTATTAGGATTTAGGGGCACCCGCCCCCACCCAAGATTTTGAAAAGAATTTTAACCAAGATTGAATAATGTAAGTTAAATTTTTTTTGACGGAGTATAGATTATTTTATCTTAATTTGAAATATTTTACGATTAATACGTAATATTATAATTCAAATACTATAACTTTTATATGAATGTCGTGCTATAGGGGTATATATATATATATATGTTAGTACCTGAGTTAATTAGAGTTCTTGAATTTATATCTTTGCATACATAATCAGTATTAATAGAAAAAAATTTATATATACCTTAAAGAGAGCCCGAAAAATAAAAAGTTGATACATCACATCCCAGTTCCCACACTGCATGCACCTAAATTCAATTTGTAAATAAAAAGATCGATATATAAATATTAAGTCCAAACGCATAGGTGACAGGATTAACACCATTCGTTCTAACTAGAAAGACTTAAACTCACATTCAACTGATAGAACAAGAATGCAGTAACATTTTAATTTTTCGATCTCGATGAATCCATAATTATAGGAATAAATTTTAAGAATCAAAGAACTTTAAGGCCTAATTTTTTTCCAATCGGAATTATGATACCTAATCATACTTGTATATCTCGCCACATGAATTATTATACACAAAGAACGTATTTAAATAATCTTGACACATTTTGACCTAAGTGTTCAAAAGGAGACCTAAACATTAAAAGGATAAACTTTGTAATCTTCAAAACATAATGCTAAAATATTACTCCAAAGTTTATCCTTTTAGACACAATTTTAATGCCTGAATTTTAATGTGCATTAAAGAATCCCACGCTAAAATAAAAATAAAAAAAAAATCTTTGATTGAATACATACATGCATAATATATATTAAAATATATAGTTTGCCAATGTTTATCAACAATAATTATTGGGTAACGTAATAATAAATCACTTTAATAAAAAATAGCTGACCTAAGTAACAAAGTGCGTGCCACGTTGCCTGCAGGCACTCAATTACGTAATTAATACTAAATACTATGCAAGTATTATTTATACGTATTTAAAGAGTCGTTTGTGATAAAGTTTTAGGCATATTTACATGCAATTATTAATCGCTTAATCTAGTAGGATTGAATTAATTTACTAAGAAATATATTTAATGACCGGTTTCGTCATTAGACAAGGGTGTTTTTGTCGTTGAAATATCTAATATAAACAAATTGAGATATTATATTTATTATGGGTTTCAATCAAGTCGTGTGGATTGCTTAATAATTTCATAGTATTTTTATCGTTAGATCGTGACTTTTTATATTTATATTTTACTCTTGGTTGGTGTATATGAGAATTGGGGGATGAGCTTGGTAAAATTTCACAGTCATTTTGGCTGGATTTTTTTTTTTTTTTTTTTTAAATAGTATCGATAGAAATACTATCACGAAATTAATATTCTTTTACTAAATTAATATAATTTCGAGATATTGAATTCTGTATCATATGATTTATTGGGAAGAAAAAGACGTCCAGCAAAATATTCCAAATTATGCATTATTGAACATTGTTTTTAATGTTGAAATCATAGATAGATGGGAACATTTATCTTATATGAGGAGCCCATTCTCAATTCTTATCCTTCATTTTGTCCACTCTCTTTTATTAGATACACTTCATCATAATAACTAATCTTGAATATATTATTATTGAAGAAGAAGAAGAAGAAGAAGAATAAATTAATATTGGAAGAATTCCAATATGGAAGTTGCAACATTATTTTGTCAACTAATATTGGTTTGTGAATATATGCTAAGAAATATTGGCCACCATACTAATATCACATGCATGCCCACCAAATATATTAATAGGACCATAACAAATACCACGACAGCTACGACCACCGTTCAGCTCGATCCTAAAACTCTTAAATCTAACTTTTCTCTCTCAAAATAAATAAATAAATAATATATAATTTTTTTTATTTAAAATAATCTAACAATTTTGGGTAGTTATTTTTTTTTTAAATTCTATTTTCTGTACTTATATCACACATTATTTTGGTTCAAATAAAAATAAGAGAGAAGTATTATTACATAATTCTTGATATTATCAATGTCTGCCCTATGTGTAAATATTATAAATATGGTCAAATTTAATTTAATTTGATTCAATAAACTAAGAATATGGTTACAGATGTCTGATAAAGAGGGGTTAAATACCCAAAGCAAAATTTGATCAATTATTGGTAGATTAATTAATTAATTAATTAATTATACACGATAAAATCAAAGCATATTGTATAGTTATGTGTGACGTATCAAATTTAGAGCTGGCAAAAGATTAGGTCTACAACAAAGCAAATGTATGTGCATGTCAACTGTCTGATGGTCTTCATCTACATACATAATTATTATTATTCTGTCAAACTCCAATAATAATACTATACTTTGAAGGAGAAGATAAACCCAATAATTAAAAATATTTTAAAAAATATTAGTGGGAAAATCGAGATTCAGAGGGATGATGCTGATCAGAACAACGAGGCTAATATATATTATTAGAATATAGTTTTGTGACAACATTATTAAAATATGTGTTACATAGTTTATTGTAAATTAGTTAATTAGTTAATTAAATGGTCTTGGATGATGGTTAGTATATTTGAATCAAAGATTCAATGCTTACAAACATTATATTATGATTTATGATATCCTTGTCAAATTTGGACCGTCGAATATCTGTAATTTTTTATTTTCAACAAATATGAACAAATAATTGTCGTTTTAACTTTTAATTGAGTTGTGTGATGGTAAGAGAGATTAAATTAATTTATTTTCATAAGCAAGAATGTGGGATGGAAGTGAGTATTTACACAGGCATTTCATACTATTTTACTTTCTTTTTTTCCTATCTCAGGATTAGGACGTCCATCCTTACCTAATTATAAACACCTCGAGAAATAAAATAGTTGATCAGCTCGTTTAATTTTTCATTGAATTATAAGTATCTTAAAAAATGAGAGAAGCAAATGACTAAATGATAAGTATATACACTTATAAATAGATAGGTTACAAGTTCGAGTCTCATCTTGGGGACAGTTGAGAAACAAACAATATGAATCTCGTGGTTAAAAAAGAAAAGCAACATTGAAGAGCATCATTTGGAATTATTATTAGAGATAGTCGCAAGCATAATAACAAGTTATGTATGTATTGAGGTTATCCACACAAGAAGGACCGAAAATGTTTATGCTAATGTGATGGCCTATCGAGACATGCTGTCAGAAAGTATCGTAATCTTTTATTCATCAAATATTGATCCGAATTTGAGGTTTAGTGAAAATATCATCTCTCAAATTAATCTGTCACAATCTTTGAAGTTCCTAAATAAAAACCCATATATTAAATTTTTTGAAAAAAAGAGTATCCATCGTCTTATATACTTGAATCAATAGAAATATGAAGCATCACTATTTAAAATCACACTTGCAATGGAAAATAAATATTGATTGGGCTCCTCCTTTTTGAGGAGGGGCAAGAAAAAGAAAAAGGAAAAAGGGTTAAAAAAACAGAGTGAAACAGACATATGCTTAGGATCAGAGCTAATAGACAAGGGAAGATCCCATAAAAGAGAACAAGGTCAAAAAGAGGAGACACCATACAGCTTGGGCCCCACTTTTGGGACTACTGCCAAAACTTTGACCCCCCATACAGACAATTACCAAATTACCCCCCTGGCTCATCTGAAAATTTAAATTAAATGGGTTTCCGCCACGTGGCATGTAAGTTCAAGAATTAATTCTCAAATTAGGGTTAGATCTTCATGATATATTTGAGTCAATGGTCTCAATTTGGCTTTGGCATGCATTCTTCTTCTTTTAAAGGGATTCGTCAGAATTTCTCTTCAAAAGAAGGAAAAATATTCCTATTTTATAATTCTTTAAATTATTAAAATGTATAAAAAAATAAATTAGGTACAGTGAAAGGAGGGAAGAAGAAGAAGAGGTTGAGTAAACAAAGTGAGTTGCATCTTTTCCCCCTTTGCTTTCTCTCCTTTTTATGCTTACATACATCTTCCTTCTGCCCCCAAGGCCCCTCTTATCTCTTTCATTTCATTTCTAAAGTAAAGCACCATTTTTGTACCTTAAATTAAAGAAGAAGACCAGAGGATGACATTCACAACATTGGAAATCTCACCAAAAAACAATAATAATATTTCATAATTTCATTTTTTTTTTTGTTCAATTTTCCTTCCTGTAAACTGTACATTTCATTATTCAAATCCCCCTCTCCCATATCTTGAATCTTTTTTTTCTTAGGGAAACAGTTGAGTTTGCTCTGTTTTCCCCCATAACCTACTATCTTTCAAATCCCCTCACATTGCTTACACCAAAAAATAACTTCAAGAAAAAGAAAAAAGCCCAAAAATAAACCAATTCCTCCCTTCACATATTGATTTACAGAATAAACTTACTTTCCCAACAATGGCTGATCCACTGATCCACAAAACTTCAGCCTTGCGCGAGAACCGCAATCTCTTTCACCCGCCAACTCTCAATCTTGGCCGTTCATTTTATGATCGAAAGGTTGCAACTCTTAATGCCTCGAGTGCAAACTCTTCGATACGCCACATTGCCCTTTCTTTCCATTTCAAGATCTCTCCCCGGTGAATATCTCATTGAATTCATCTATCCTCCACAAATATTCTTCCAACAAAGTCGCGAAATCTTTTGGAATATAGTTTGGGATCAACGGCTGAGATTGACGTAGGATCGACTTGTAAGGACTTGTATGCATGTTCAAGCTTCTTGCTGATATCATAGTCTTGTAGAATATCAATGATACCAAAATAGAGAACAACTTCATATACTTCACCACTGCGAGATCGTATCAAATTGCTAAATCCACTACTGTACTGATCGAAATCACTTCTTCTAGCCACCCTTTCTGCCCGAGCTGGCATGTTGGCACCTAGCCTTATCAATGGCTTCCTGATAATATTAGAAAATATAAAAACAAAATCAGAATTTAACCAACAGAGCTAATAATGCGTCGAGATAAAGAAACCTTGATATCATAGTCCATGTTCCATTTTACTAATTCTAGTTAATTTTGGGTCAACTTACTTTGACACGGTCTGATATTGACAATACAGACAGACCCTTCCCTAAAGATACCCCACAAACAACTGTTTTTTCTAGAGAAACTTTAAATTAGTTCATCAGCTACATTGCTCAAATTCAATGGATGAAGCATAGCCAATTAAAACAACAAATGCAAGAAAATCATTTTGCCCATCCAACATATTAAAAATGTCTCTACGGAATATATGATCCAAATATGTACCTGCCAGCCAAAACCCGATCCATGTCTTGTAATTCGGCTTCAAGGAAACGACAGCCGCGCATGAATTTTTCATTTTGATAAGAATCGCTCTTTCCTGAGAAATCAAGAATTTTATATTAGCAATCTTATTCATATGCCACAAATTAAATCCACAAGTCATGATATTAAGAAAGAATTTGCTATGTTAAAGGAAACATACCTGTGCGCAACAGAAAAGGTGATAAACCGATTTTGTCCCCTGTACTGACTTCACGAAAATGAAGACCAACTAATAGACTATAATCCATTATTCGTTCCGCCTCCAAGAATTCACAGTCACGGTCAATTTGTCTGTGAAAAAAAATAATCTAGCAAATTAGAATAAGCCCACATGATACAAGTATAGAAAAATCAAAGAGAACAAAAGATCAGCAAAACTAACTTGATTAGTTCTTGATACCAATTCGTTTGTAACCGAAATACATAGTTTAAGTCAAGGTCCTTCAGCGTTGTGGTTTCATCTATTTCTCCCTCAGGCTTATCAGTTGTTCGCCCATGTGATGATCCTTTAAGATCAAATCTTCTATGTATCCGATAATCAGAGCAGAACAAATTTCCCATTACAATGAACCGTGTCTGAATTTCAACAATTGTGAAACAAATTAGTTTATACAAAAAAAAATAACAACATAAAGGGCAAAAATGGATTTATACATACCTTGACTCCCCCAACTGGTTTGACACAATGAACACCATAGAACTTTGTGACGAGAGAATTTTCGTAGCGACAAACATGCTTGTGATAACTAGGAAGCATCTTAATCAGCACCTGAAGAAAAAAAAAACAACCAAATTTAAATTTAGCAATGATAATTGATCAAGAACTTTCAAGATTTTCTGTTATGGAAGAAACAACTGTTATCACCAACATGAACAAGTCAAAGAAGAGCAACCAACCTTGACTTCTGATTTCTTGACAGTTTTGATCATAAACCTATCATCTTGTGTCAAGTAAAAGAAACTTCCACTCTTTCCAGGAGATGACAGTTCTCTCAAAGCATCATTCCCACATATGGCCAACATGTAATCAGCAGGATCTACTTGAAATAGCTCCCTTAAATGTCTGATAATCCATAAAGAAACTTACAATTTTAGAATGAATAGCTAACTTACAAGGTATTATCAAGAAATGCACTTATTTATAGAAATCCAACATCCAAACTAAGGAAAAATTGATCACCTGAACACCACAGGACAATAATCCTTCCATCGAAACTCCCCGGATTGATGGGGCGGTGTGATTTTCGATCCTTCTGAGGGAAATCTAGTCCAGAACTTCTCTCTAGGATCAAAATCACTCGGCTTAAGATCCCGCAGGATCGAAGCATGCTTCCCAACGGAATATCTAAAGAAGAAAAGAGAGAATCAAAACACGAACACCACAAAAAAGCTGAGGAAATAAACAATTTAAGCTTCAATTATCTACCTTATACCCAACTGGAGATTGAGCATGAGATCATAATTCTTGTGCCCTTTAGATATCGTCTGCCCTGGTTTCTTGGCCTCCCCACCACTAAAAAAACAGGGATTTCTTCTAAACTGCTTAAACCCATCTCGATCCAGAGCAAATCCATCTCTGTACAACATTGAAGCCTCGACATTATCAAGAATATCACAAGTAATATCCCCAGCTTCCCCATCTGATTCCCATATGCAAATTCTTGGAAAAGCCCTCTCCACCAAAGTACTGTCAACAGACGACCTCTTCTTTCCGCCACCGCCGCCAATCATAAGGTTCATACTATCCTCGCCGACCACCATCAACGGCGCAGATAATTTATGACTGAAATACCCCTTCAAACCTTCCTCATTGACGACCCCGTTTCCGTTCTTGGCATTATGAGAAGGATAAAAAGTACCATTCAAGATTTGAGTCTTACCACTGTTTTTACCGGAATCACTCGACCAGCAGCCGATATAGCAGCTCCCATCAGGCCAAGTGAAAACCCCATGGCCTTTAGGAACACCGTTTTCCCAATTGCCATCATATCTGTTACCATTATTCCAGACCAAAACACCTCTACCATGAATCATCCCATTTTTCCACTCCCCAATATACTCATTCCCATTTCTCCACAGATATCTCCCCTGCCCATCCTGCAAATTTTTCTTCCACTGTCCTTCGTAATAATCCCCATTACTGTAATGCTTAACCCCATAACCATGTTTCCGATCTCCAGACCAAGACCCCCTGTACATATCTCCATCTGCTCCGATAAAAGTCCCTGTACCCTCCATCCTTCCCGACTTGAACTCCCCTTCAAAAGTCGCCCCTGAGGGCCAGGAGAATTTCCCTTTGCCACTCGCTTTCCCCTTCTTCCACTCCCCTTCGTACATGCACCCATCCTTCCACAAGTACTTCCCTGATCCGTGGGGAGTGTTGTTGGAGAACATTCCGATGTACAGATCCCCGTTAGGCAAGCGCTTCTCGAGAATATTAGCTGGGTTACTCTCAGAAATCGAAGCCGGCGTCACTCTACGGCAGGTGGCTTGCGATTTGCTCCGCGGAATAATGATTACTGATCTGGGCGTGGTGGTTGTAATGGTATTATCAACTGATTTCTCTGTCAATCTGTCTAAACCCTCCTCGCTCGATTTCCTCCTGTCATTTTCCGGTAGCTTCCCGCACAAAACTGGCTCAGGCATTTTTTCTTCTCCGTTTCAATTCTCCCAAGAAAGCAAAACGAGTAATACCTCTATCTGGGTTCGGCTCCCAAAACTTTTCTTGTATTTTTACACTGAAGAACTACGGCAGGGAAAAATGATCGAAGGCCGGAAAATCCAGGTCCGGCAGCATTTCTCCGGCCAATTTTCAGCGCACACGAAGAACAGAGAGAGAGAAAGAGGGATTGGTTGAATTAAGTTGGCTGCAAATGGAGAATAGGTCGGAATCCCAACAAAGAGAAGAGTATAGGAAAGGTTTGAAGAGAGAGAGAGGAAGGTTAATGAATAAACCAGAAAGCAGAGAGAGAGAGAGAGGACAAAGAAAAGAGAAAAGATAAGAGAGAGAAAGGAAGGAAGGGAGGAAGATGATGAGCCGGCGTTGCAATTGCTAAAGATTTGCACTGTTTGGGGTTACCTAGGGAAATACGTCCACCCACATATGCTTACACAAACTACACCTATTTGCGTGTATCTATACATCGCCTTCTGAAATGACGAATATGCCCCTGCAAACTGTTACGCTGCCACACAGGGGAATGTTGATAATATTTATATCCCTCATCAATTTCATCCTGACGTGACGCCATTGCCCTGCCTGCTCAAAAGGGCACGACGGGTCTTTTTTCCGGACCTAAATGCCTCTCTCTTCACACATATTTACAACAATGCCATTCTCTTTTGTTATTATTAATTTTAAAAGAAAGACAATAAATTCTTTTTTATATATTTCATTATTAATTCAATTTTTTATTTTTTCCAGTGAGAAACCGATCTCTCGAGCTACTCTCTTATTGCGGAGACTTCTTCCAACGTAATTTTTTATATCCATAAGGTTCGAACCCGAGAGATTGCTTAAGTGAATTCAAACCTTTATCCACTTGAGTCAACTGCCCGTTGGTATTATTAATTCGAAATTGATTCCTAAATAATCTGTATTTTTTAGGTCGAATGGGGGAATCTGGTTGAATCAGAACGAATTGAGTTGAATACAAGACTTTTAGTCATGATTAAAAACAATAGGTATAATTTGAATTGAATTCAAGACTTTTAGTTTAATTAAATTTCATGGCCGAACACGAGAATTCTCACTAAATTAGAATAATAGTTTGAGATTTAAAATACAAAACTTCTAATTAGACTAAAATGATAATTTGAGATTCGAACACAAGACTTTTAAATAATAATTTAGAATTCAAACACAACACTTCTAATTAGCTAAAATTATTTTAAAGTTAAAAATAAGGTTTTTGGCTAATTAAGAATGTCTAGAATAATGGTTTGATATTCGAACACAAAACTTCAACTTTAAGTCTTTAACTCCAACTGTTTGGGCATAGAAAATGGAATTTTGATTAAACTAAATAATAAGTTAACATTTGAAAATAAAACTTTTGGTTAATTGGAATAATTTCAGGATCAAAAACATAAAATTACAATAATTGTTTGATATTCAAACACAAGACTTTTAGATGATAACATCATATACAAATATGAAATTTTTAATTAAACTAACATATCATCAAATCTCTAAATTAGATCATTCAGCGATAAAATTATAATTGTGTAAGCATAGTGCTATCAGAAATTAAATTGCATAAACCTTAGGTCATTGTCGGTAAATATTTAGAATAAATGATTGGTGGATAGTTCCACAACATTGGGATAAAATCAATATCATTAATTGGGGTGAGAATAAGATTAGATTGATTATGTGGTGACGTTTATCATTAATAATTTAATTAATTAATTAATTGGGGAATCCGAGTCTTTCCTAGTTTGGTCTTCAATCTTCATAAATTGATGATTAAAATATTAATTAGGATTTAACATTTGGTGTGGGATTTCCTGTTAATTGCATGATTAGCAACCTAATGTGTGTGTGGTTAAGAGGAAGGTAGGGATTAGAAATAATTAATTATAATTATTAATGAGGAATTACGCGTCTCCAATGATAAGTAATCCGAGTTTCTATGGTTTGGTGAGCCATAAAAGATAATGAAATCGAATCCCAATGCAGGATTTGCATAGTGCCATCTGTAATTGAACTTTGTCAACTTTCAAACAATAAAATAATTCTTTCTTATATTATTTTTTATATTTGCAATAATTATTATTATATTGAATTTACATTACATTTCTGATCAAAAAAATAAATAAATTTAATCTCATGCATTTAAATCGATTGAAATTTGAACAATTTCTTGAGTATATCAATGGGTAGGTCAAATACATTTTTATTTTTTTAACGTGTAATTAGGGCTGCAAACAAGTCGAGCCAGTTTGCGAGCTTCGCGAGACGATCTCAAGCTGACTCGGCTTGAAATCGTGGATGGACGAACTCAATCCGAGCCTTGACGATCCCGAGTCCACCATCGAGTCAATCTCGATCCTGTTATGCCCAGGCTCGTGGCTTGCGAGCCAGCTCGCGAGCCTATGCATATTTTTTTTTTTTTTTTTTTATTTGTATATATATGTATATTAGATTTTATATCATATATAAATATTTATTTATATTATATATACATATAACATATCTGTAATATATAATTAATTTGTAATATATTATCTATACATATAACATATATATAATATATTTAATTAATTACATATAGTCCAAACTCCAAACTCTAATATTATGTTATGTACATTTATATATCACATAGTATAATATATATATATATATATATATATATATGTAAATCTTAAAAATGCATGATTTACAAAATGCATGATTTACCAATGCATATAGTATATTTTTTGATAATGTATTTTATATGTTTATCACTTTGTGTCTGTTAAGTCGTTAATTCTTGCTCCATTGAGGTTTATTTTGTGTAATTTTTGCCCAAATTTGATAGCTTATGTAGAATTTCATGCTCTTTGTAGGTGTTTTTAACAAAAGACGAGTTAAAGGGACGAAATGGAGCAATACGACCAAAATCCGAGCTTACAAAGGAACATCTCGAGAACTTTAAATTTTTGCTGCCTAATTTTGGAATTCCACCCTCGCGGAATTTGTTAGTACAAATTTTCCACCCTCGCGGAAATGAGGCAGTAGCTTGGGTTCATTCCACGAAAATCCACCCCCGTGGATTTTGCAAGTACAAAATTTCCACCCTCGCGGAAACGTTACAGAAGATCGATGGTTTCTGCAAGAAATCCACCCCCGTGGATTTTGTAGTAGAAAAAATCCGCGATCGCGGATTTCCTTTAAAGTTGCCAGTGCGTTTTTAAAAATCCACCCCCGTGGATTTCTTTGCCCATGAAAATCCACCCCCGTGGATTTTCTCCAGAAATGCGTTTTTCCTAGTTTATAACCTATTTTTCGAGGGCATTCGGGAGAAGGCCGATTTTTAACCTAGTTTGGAGGCGGAAACAGCTGATTGGAGTCTTGGGAACACCACTTCTCCTTTCTTGGAAGAAATGAAGATCCATTGAAGTTTTAGTTTGTTTTTACTTTCATTTAATGCTTTCTTAGTTAGTTTAATGCTAGTTTACTTTCCCAATTTAGTTGTTTATGGATTAAACTCTTTTATGAACCTATTGTCCATGAATATTTGAATTAAACCCTTTTTAATGAATATGAGTTTATTTAAGTCTTACTTCTCTTGTTCTTTAAATATTATGAATATGAGTGGCTAGATCTTTAGGCAAAGGGGGGTGATGAATTATGTAGGGTAAGTGTTTGATGAAATGCCTAGGTGGGGTTATTGTTCTTATGCTTGTGAAATTGAGTTAATTGCATGATTAAGCTTGATCACCTTGATTATGACTTGAGATTTGCATGCTAATCGAGAGGTTGTATGTGAATTGGAAGAGGTTTCACAACACTTAAGTTTTAGGTATAAAGATATTTAGCCTATTCTTGAGCAATCGAGTAATAGAGTAACCGGGCCAAGCCGCTAGTTATTTTGTTGCACTAGTCTTGTTTGTTTGATCTAATTAATGAGCTAATGACCACGAAAGTAGGCTTTAGACTTTGATTAGGTACACGCACTTGACTTCGAGAGGAGCTTGTGTATGTTTTAGTGATTAGGATTGTGAGAAGCATGAACCCACCGAAGCACTATTTGAACGCGAGCCTTGCATGATCATTACTTACCCTTGCCACTTGTTTTAATTGGTTATTTGCTACTTTACTCGTTTCCTTGCTATTTCTCTTTTGATCAATCATAGTTAACTTTAAATTCCTTATTTAGATAACTTAATCTGAAACTCGATTTGGTTTATAGATTGGTGAATGCATTAGGTAATTGATTGATTTACTCCTCCTCGTGGAATCGACCCCTTGTGTACTACAATTAGTTGACTTGCACTTGGGTTAATTAAATAATTTTACCACAAATTCAACCATTCAATATGTCTTGAGATTCCTTTCCGATTTGACACCTTCCCAGGCCTTGTTCTGCCCGGATGAGGTTTAACGAAGATCGGACGGCCTCATAAGCCGGAATCAATTGCATCTTGGGTGTAGAGTTAGTGGCTAACAGTGTCTCAAATGCTATGGCTTATGGTACTAATATGTTTTTGATAATTATATAATTTACTAACATGTATGAACTCAAAACTCTAATATTATGTTATGTACATTTATATATCATATAGTGTATATATATATATCTTAAAAATATATGATTTACCAATGCATATAGTATATTTTCTCTAAAGCACGGACACGCCTAAAAAATGGCCCGTGCAGTGTCCGACACGTGTCGGATACGGACACGGCTGAAGGAGTGTCCCGAAAAAAAAAAAAAAAAAAAAAGGGACACGGTGTCGGACACGGCGAGGTGGAGTGTCCGACACGATTCGGACACGGCGGGACAAATTTGATCATTTTTTTATACTTTTTTTAATATTTTTTGAATTTTTTGGAGAGAAAATTGAAATAATAAAACTTATTTTAGTTTTTAATATTATATATTTTTATAAATATTTTATGTTACATAGATTATACTTATAAAATATTTTTATTTATATAAAATATAGCCGTGTCGTGTCCTAAAATTTTGAAAAAATCCGTGTCGCCGTGTCCGTGTCGTGTCGTGTCCGTGTCCGTTTATAACTTTGTATCTCAAATAAAATATTTTGATTGAAGTGATGTATTTTTCAACTTTGTTTTTATTATAATAAAATATTTTGAAATTTTTATATGTTTATAATTTTGTATCTCAAATGCTATGGCTTATGGTACTAACATGTTGATAATTATAAAATTTACTAACATGTATGATACTAACTACTATGGTTTAATGAGATAATATGTAATAACTAATTATGCATCATATATTATAATAAAATATGTATGTGTATTAATAATGAGTTTTAATTTCTTAATATATTTTATATATTTTCTGGCATCGAGCCCGATTTCGAGTTCAAACCCGATCCCGAGTTTGTCCCGAAGAGCCTTATCAAGCCGAGTCAAGTCAATCTCGAGCTAGGGGCAAGCCGAGTTCGAGCCGCCAAATGCCAAGCTCGGACAGCTCGATCCCGAGCTCGAGCTAGGTAAAAAAAAATCAATCTCAATCTCAAGCCTGATTATTTAAGCCAAACTCGGCTCGGCTCGGATCGTTTGGAGTCCTACGTGTAAGTCAAGTATGCGGATATGAAAGAAAAATATTTATAATTCCTCATATTTTTGAAAGTTTTGTATAACTAGAATTCATACACAAAATTATAGATTTTTTTTTTTTAATGTGTAAGTCAAGTATGCGGGTATGAAAGAAAAATATTTATAATTCCTTTGTATAACTAGAATTCATACACAAAATTATAGACACGTATCTCAAGTACAGACATAAATAAATATATTTTGAATTGGTATCAAAAAATAAAATAAAATTTTAATAGGCTTAAAGTATCCCGTAAAAATATAGATACGATTATTTAAATCTAACATGACTAGGCCACAACTAAATTAATTATTTGCAAAAAATTATCATGAAAGAAGTGATTAACACCGTATCCATTATGATCCGATAAGATAATACTTCCAAAAATACGGCGTGCATCGTAAAATACAAATTTAAAATAGGGGTTTTCGGTTAGGATTTCTCAACTCTTTATCCATCATTTCTTATGGTGACATTTTTTTCATTTTATTTTTTGGAAAGAATTGTGTAATTATTTGGAAGAGTTTAGAGAGGAAGTTTGGCACATTCATGTGGATTCTGGCCAATTAGAATTCTAGTTTGTTCTAAACATCAAAAGTGTGTTTGTGTAGTGAAAGCAATATTTAAGTTAGGTTTATAACAGTCGAGTTGATCGAAGTGGTTAATAAATTTATTTTTTAAGATAATATTTTAGATTTCAATATTACTTAAGTGTGTGTAAGTTAAAAAAAAAAAAAGAGAGAGAGAAAAAACAACTGTTTAGATTGAAGTGATGTATTTATCAACTAAAAATTTAAAAAAAAAATAATAATAATAGCAACTCAATTTGAAAATATTTCGTACATTCTACTTACATTCTTTTTCATAAGATTCTCGATAGTTTGAAATTAATATATTTTTTACGATCTTTTATAGAATAATAATAAACATTTTTCCATTAAATGTTAGTAGAAAGGTGCCACAATTTGTTTGGTAAATTTTTTTTCTTTATTTTGTTTTTAGTGGATATTTTATCCAACTAAATAGTGTAATTCAGCAGTTTTGTGTTTTATGTTAATATAATAACTTAATTAGAGAAATTATGAGAACACAACAACTATCGATAAGGAGAATTTTCAGTATAAATATATTATAAAAAAAAATATATATATATATATATAATAGATTTATGTGAGGATTATGTAGTTAATTTTATTTTTATTTTGCACAATAAAAAGTAAGAGAATGAAATTCAAGGAGAAAATAATGTTTATATGTAAAGCATTGGGAATGGTGGAGAAAGTGTGGGCCCACTTAGAGGCCCATTTTAACCTAGTGGGTTGCTCTGTTTGATCACAACCCATAATTATGAATTATTTGAACATCAAACTGTAACATCACTAATGGTCCTTTTCATCCAATCCCTAATTAACATTTTCATTAATTTATTTTTATTTTTGGTACAAATGTGTAACAATAATATTTTATAATATGATCTTAATCCGAGATTAGGGAGCCTAATTGGTAATTAAGCCCTCGGTAAGCTTGTTCAACTACGAATATTATACTTTTACGTTATGTTTACGTATGTATGATGCATGTATTTTTCATCCTATAGTTAAATTAAATTTACTATATTGAAAGATAAGTAATGAATTGAATATAAAAGCGCAAAAATTAACTTTTTTTTTTGTCAGAAGTGTTTAGTTGCTGTGGCATCTACAGTAATTTTAAATTATAGTTTCAATGAAATTGTTGAGAACAGTAAATGAGAAAGGTGAGGTTTACCTAAAACGATGCATTAATTTGTTAGGAAAAGACTTTAAAAGTTCCTTTATCTTCTCCGCTAGTCTATATATTTTTATTTTGATTTTTTTTTAACGTTGATTAAGATTTAGGAATTTTGCCACTTAACTTATATATACATACATACATACATATATACATATTGATGTGTCTCAATATGGGATATAAAGTCCAATCACTTTAGAATTTATTTGTTGTGAGTAAATCAGTTGATGATCACCGGAAAAGATGGGAGTTCTACCTGCTAGGACAAATACTAAAACAAAGTCAGAAGGCCAAGCTTGGGGGAACTGGGGGTGATTCCCAGTTTGACTCTCCGATGCTCAAATCAGATGGTGATCTGAAAGAGAAAGCAAGTAAATATGCGAAGTTGCAGTAATGGAGATTGCTTACAGAGTTGGAGGTGAAGACTCATATTTATAGTTGAGGGTCAGGGACACTTTGGTAATTTGCCCCCTTGTGGTCCTGCCCTAATGTCGCTCTTACACGTGGTGCAATGAGGAGAAACCTAGGAGGAATCTCCTGCAAAAGCTGGTGCGAATGGTGGTGCGGGCAACAGTGGTAGGTGACATGTACGGTGTGTCAGAGAGCCATTTTGGGTTGGTAACGAGGGCCATGAGCGCGCTCGTGTCAACCGTGAGCCTGATGGACTAGCGGACCGAGGGTGGATCCAGGCCAATGCTGTAAGATGTAGGGGAGCTGGGTCCCTTGGTTTGCTTGCATGCAAAAGCTCATACGAGGGGAGTGAGCGCTCGTGGGTGACTCCCCTAGTGAACTTGAGTCTCGCTTAGGAGCGCTCGTTGGAGAGCGGCTTATGACAGCCATATGTCACGTGACGACGATGACACGCGTCACCCACGGGTCGTAGCAATCGAGGGTGGTCGACGTTCGGGGGAGATCTGTTTGGGGATTAGGAGGCCACGTGTCAGTTGCTGGTGGTGCGACGTATTGGAATATGGGCCAAGCGTATTTTGACCCCATCATTTTGCCCCTCAATTCTGTAGTCCTTAGTGATAAGGGCTGTAGAATTCAAATCCGCCAACTAATCCGAGGGCAGCGCTTGTGAGGAGTGGTGGCTTGGTGGGAAATCCTCTTCTAATTTAAGCATTAAATGTTTGTCCCATCAACTGACGGCTTGCGTCATTCCACCTTTAATGCTGATAGGAAAGTGGGTGCGACTTTCCAGGAAACGGTGCGTGAATCTTGGGATGTGGGTGACGGTTCACGAAAGTGGGCGGTTATCTAGGCGGGAAATGATTCCCTGTGAAATTAAATGCCAGAATCATACCAACTTCTCCCCCTATAAATAAGGGATCCCAAATCATTCAAGTCTTTTGCGCATTGAAAACTTTCAGAGCATATTTCCAAACCTCCAAAGCAATCTTCGGAGAGATTCCTAGCAACAAGAATTCTCAAGAACCTTTTCACCGTAAGTAATCTTCTTCCTCTTCTAACTTCTTACTGCTAACCCTAGTGTAATAGGATCAATCTCCCCAGAATTTCATTAGCTTCTCCAAGTTTCCAAATCCTCAGAACATCCTATAATTTCCTCTGAACTCTAAAAACCATGGCCGGAGATCACTTTGAGGAATTTACCGTGAAGTGGATGAGATGCCTACTCAAAGCTCATCCCCTCCTAATTCTCCAAGGGATGGGGAGTTAGACGCGGCGGTTTCCGCCATGGAAGAAAGAAATCCGGGGGGTGCTGAGCACATCTTCGAGGAAATGGAACTGGTGATGGAGGCGGAGAGACAAGGGGTGGCTCTCCAAATAACAGAGAGCGCAACTCACCCTCATCGTCATACGATAACAGTGGCCTTGCCACCGCCGACCCTCGAGGAGAAGGCCGCGGGACCATCAGAACAACCACCAGCCAAGCGCAAGAAAAGGTCCAAGAAAGCCAAAGGCCAAGCCGAGGGTGGGGGCTCCAGTATGCAAGCTACCGAGAGGCCCCCTGAGGAGACCCAAAGCACCATTACTCGAGGGGAGATAGCGTCTATGATGGTTCCCATATTCTGGGACGAGCGCTTCCAATGAAGGATCCCAGCTGATCACGAGCGTGCTAACAACCCTCCACCTGGAGAAATGGCAGTATACAAGGATTCAGTGGCGTTTGGGGGTTTAAGATTCCCCATTCCTGTCCCAATGGCTAACATACTCAATGATCTCAACTTGAGTCCCTCGCAGATCAATCCAAATGGCCTGACGCTCATAACCACCTTCATCATTCTCATGAAGTGCACCGGAAATCAGCCTTCCATGCAAAATTTTAATGCCCTGTTCCAAGTTGCCAGATCGTCTCGCTTGTCTCCGAGGGCCGGTTTCTTTTACATCCAAGCGAAGGCCGGCTTGAAGCTGATCAATTTCCCCTCGTCCACCTATGGAGTAGAGTGGAAAGAGAAATTTTTCTTTGTGAGGGCTCCACATGACTATGATTTTGGGGTCCCACCAGAGTGGGTTTCGCATGTGGAGGGTCCCCTCGTGACTCACCACTTGGAACCCACTTTTCCTGAAAACTGGGCTCAAGACTTGGCGGGTGCTCTCAGGGATGAGGACTGGCCAAGTTCTTATCCCTCCAAACTGAGCATGACAAAGTAAAGGCCTACGCGAAGAAGTTGGAGGATGACTTCAAGAAGTCGGAGTCCGCTCGGAAGAAATACCGAACAGACTACAACAACCTCAACGAGAACCACAAGAAGTTGATGGATGACCGGAATGGGTGGGTTACAAAGTCTAACGCGGCTGAGAAGAAATATGCAGACACCATCACCCAGCTTCCCGAGCGCATCGAGAAGGCAAGCAAGAAGGCTATTATCAAATTCTGCCATTCAAAGGCATTCTCCTTTGCCGCCTCGCTCCACTGCTTTGACGAGGCTCAGAAGGCCTTCAACTTGGCCATTGAGCAGTTAATCCACCTGGGCTTAACGAGCGCTTCTGCGAGGGGGAGAACGGATATGGGGCTAGCCCTTGATGAGCGTTGCACCGCGCAGGGAGATGGGGTGGATGATCCGGAGGCTAACATTAGTGAGCCGGAGTACAACTACATAGTTGAATTCCTGTAAGATGAGTACATGGACGCTCATCCGGTGGAGGAAGAGCCTCATGTGGAACACGACGATTGGGCTAACAATGTCGTGACCATTCCTGAGGGCCCTCAGGAAAACGTGCCCCAAGCGCCAATTGTTGAAGATGCTCCTGCCCAGGCCAGTGAGAATCCCCCTGCTCAAGAGTCAAATGATCCAGTCCCTCAACCGCAAGAGCCAGTTGCCCCCTTTCAAAATGAGTCGGCCCCTCAAGTGGTGAACCTGGAGGAGGACGTTGCTGCGGCCACTTGAAATTCCCTTCTGCTTCTTTAGAAAATTTTCCTTGTAATTCTTTTACTTTTCAGTAAATCCCAAGGGCTATGGTGCCCTTGTTTTGTAGCCTTGTAGGCTTTACTTTTTATCAATGAAAATTTCCTTTTCGTGACTTGTGATTTTTTACTTCCGTATTGTTAATGTTATGCCATAAATTCTTACTTTGCGCTTGTTTCATCAAAATCTCGTGACGTTAAGATTTTAAGTAATAAGCTAAGTAAAAAATGTCATAAAATTAGGAAAGTTTTGCTAAGTCTTTGAGTAAACACAAGGGTCTTATTTTGGGAATGCCCTGATTCAAGACTTGTGAAAATTTTCCTAAAGACCTGTGGTGAGCCCTTGACTAATACGAGGGTCCTGCTTTGAGGGTACCCTGGTTAGGGACTTGCAGAAACTTTGTCTAAAAGATTCTCCCTTGTAGGGTGTAGCTTGATCAATGATATGCAACAAGTCCCAATTTCGAGCGTTGGGTGCTTGTGAGAATAGGTTTGATCTTCATCTTTCGCGAGCGTGAGACGCGTGGGTCTAGCTCAAGAAAGTTGTTGGCCACTCAGGAATTTTAACAAGTCATTGCAGACGCAAGGGTCTAGACTTGTGAAAACTTGTCTAAAAGTTTTCCATCCTGGTGCTTGAATGCGAGGGATTTCTGCTACGAGGGTCCCATTTTCGAGGGAGCCCTGGCCAGGACTTGTGGAAACTTGTCCAAAAGTTTCCTCCCAAGTGTTGTAGTGTTCGAGCGCTAACTGGCAGCGTGACCCGGTTAGGCTCGTTCTTCGCCTCGTGGCCATCGCTTGATTGATTCCCAAAGAGGGTGGACCTCTAGATGGGATCTTGCCACTTTTGATAAGCTTATTTCGCCCTTGAAAGGGGGATTCGCGCGCCTTGGACCTGTGTGGCGATTGCCTAGGTTTCCAATGGGGAATCATTTACCATCCTCAAAAGATATTTCACACATAGAAATCACTTTAATAGATAACGCTTGTAAACAGGAAATACATAGATCTCAGAAATAGGTTTTTACAAAATCATAATAATTAAACATAAAACATTGGTAGGTTGCATGCATTCCACGGACGCGGAAGACGCTCGCCTTGGAGTGTCTCGAGCGTGTATGTGTTGTTAGCTCTGATCTGTATAACTTTGTAAAGGCCTTCCCAGTTTGGGTCCAACTTCCCCACATTTTTGGAAACTTCAACCCTCTTTAAAACTAAGTCTCCCAGCTGGAAAGTTCTTTCTCTTACCCGCTTGATATACTGCGAGCGACGGATGCTTTGTATTCATGAATATATTCCCATTTCTTGTCTCTCTTCTCTTCCAAAAGATCCAACTCCAAGGCCCTGCTCTCCTCGTTTGCTCTGGGCTCGAAATATGCCACTCAAGCGGATTCATGTGCTACTTCAGCTGGTATCATTGCTTCTGAATCGTAGACAAGTGAGTAAGGTATTTCACCGGTGGCCGCTCGTGGGGTGGTGCGATAAGCCCATAAAGCCCCTTGTAACTCCTCAGCCCACTCGCTCTTTTTGCTCTCAAGCATGGTTTTCAGATGTTGTAAGATGATCCTGTTAGTGACTTCTGCTTAACCGTTGGCTTGAGGGTGGCCCACGGAGGTGAAGCGTTGCTCAATGCCCAACTCCGAGCACCATTCCCGGGTATCAGCCACTATGAATTGGGGTCCAATATCAGAAATAAGCACCCTCGGGATGCCATACCTACAAATAATACTCTTCCAAATAAAGTCCCTTACAACTTTGAAGGTGATCTTGGCAACAACCTCAGCCTCAGCCCATTTTGTAAAGTAATCGACGGCTAGGATGACAAACTTTTTCTGTCCGACAGCCATAGGCAAGGGGCTAACAATATCAATGCCCCACTGATCAAAGGGCTACGAAACGTTAATGGAGATCATTTGGGTAGCTGGCACCTGGGGAACATTAGAGTGAAACTGGCACTTAGGACATTTCTTAGAAAATACTATGGAATCCTGGAGGATTGTGGGCCAACAGAATCCACTTCTCAGTATCTTTTTGGCGAGAATGTGCCCCCCCATAATGATTCCCACAACTCCCTCTGTGAACGTGTTCGAGGCTCTCTTTGGCCTGCGAGGGCCTCAAACATCTTATTGGTGGGCCTTGGAAGGATTTCTTGAAGAGTCTGCCCTCATTGTTCAGAGAGAAACGAGGGGCCTTGTTCCGAATTTTCCGTGCCTCCACTTTGTCGGTAGGGCAAGTAACATCTTTAAGGAATCTGACAATGTCATCGAGCCAACAGGGATCGGCGGGATCAATCATAACTACCACTAGGTCGGGCTCTTTCCTCTGAATTAGCGGTTCCTCCGTTCTGAGAAACGTGATAGAATGTTCACAGGACCCTTCAAGGGCAAAAGCAAATTTGGACAAAGCGTCTGTACGCTCGTTCTCCACTCGGGGAACTTGGTGCAAATGAAATTCCTTAAACTTTCCGATTATCTCTTTTGCCTTTCCCAAGTACTGCACCATGGTGGCTTCTCGAGCCTCGTACGTTCCTTCAATTTGACTTGAAATCAATTGCGAATCAACATAAGCCGTGACTCTGGAAGCTCCGCTCTGAAAAGTAATTCTTAACCCTTGTATGAGAGCCTCGTACTCTGCTTCATTGTTCGTAACTTGGAAATCCAACCTGATTGCAAAGTTGATTTCAACTCCGTTAGGATCTCTGAGGGTCACCCCTGCTCTCTCCCCCCCTCCCCCATGTGCACAACAAACGAGGTTTTGGGGCGATCCTCAGGGGCCATGAAGATTTGGTAGTACCCCTGAAAAGCGTCCATCATGCTCATTAGCTCACACCCCATGGTCGAATCCACCAGTTGATCAATCCGGGGTAAAGGGTATGGATCCTTGGGACAGGCTTTATTGAGATCAGTAAAATCGTTGCACATGCGCCATTTGTTAGCGCTCTTGGGTACCAGCACTACATTGCACAACCATTCTGGATATAGTATGGGCTCGATGTATTGGGCCTCGAGGAGCTTGTTAACTTTCTCTTCAATAACTTTCTTTCGAAAACCGTGCACGTCTCGCTTTTTCTGTTTGATTGGTTTGAATGCAGGATCCATATTGAGCCTGTGGACTATGACGCTAGGGTCAATTTCGGTAAGATCAGATGTTTTCCAGGCAAAAACGTCAATGTTTTCTCTGAGGAAGTCTATCATCATGATCTGTGAGGGTCCCGAAAGATTGGACCCAATTTGAGTGGTTTTATCCTTGTTCCCTGGTTCCAACTCAATGGTAAGGAATTTCTCAGTGGGCTCAATTCAGACCTCAGGGCGAGGGAGTTCGAGCGCCCTTTTCTTTCATGTCAAACGTTTTCCGGTCGTTTCCTCCTCACGCTCGTTCATCTCTCCATCAGAGGAAGATTCCTCAACCGCTCCAAGTGGGACGTCCTCGGGGTTGCTTCCAGCGCTTATGTCCTTCTTCTTGTTTTTCTTTTTGTTCATTTTGGTCCTTTTGCGCACAGGACCATCCTCGTCCAAGTTGGGGAAGTCTACAGACTTTTTGCTGGACCCAATTTGGAATGCTTTCTCTGCTTTGGGCTTCTTAAAGGGATAACATATAGCATTCCCACGCCTCTCGAACGTTGCACAGAATCTCTCCAACTCCGTCGGGGGTGGGGAACTTGATTTTCTGATGGTAAGTGGAAATGATGCCTTAAAATCTACGAGGGCTGGACGCCCGATGATGATGTTGTATGGGATTTCAATTTCCACTACCGTGTAGATGACCATGCGCGTTCTTCGCTGTGGGGCGCGACCAAATGAGGTGGCCAAGCGAATCTGTCCTCGAGGGACAACCTCGGAGCCTCCAAAGCCAATGAGGGCTGTTTTAAGGGAATCGGGCGAGAAGTTAGTAATATTCATCTTTTGGAACGTGGTGTAAGGCAAAACATTAACAGAGCTTCCACTATCAACCAAAACCCTATTTACAACATGATTATGGACGTCTAGGCTAACCACCATGGGGCAGTCAGAGGTTTCACTGACCCCATGTGGTGTTACAATGTGCGCGAGGTCCCTATCACTAAATGCAACAACTTCATTTTCCCTTGAGCGATTGTCGCTCATTTCCTTTATAGCATAGACTTGCTTGGGTGCCGAGGGGCGCTGATCGTAGCTCCTAACATATCGACGGCGGGAAACATTGGAATCTCCCCCAGATGAGCCTCCGACGATCATGTTAATGACCGCGAAGGGGGCATTCTCCTGCTCCTTGGCCTTTTGCTTGCCGCAGTGGCTGCTTTCTGGGGAGGGGCACGCCCTCGTGGACTCCTCGAGCGCTTTGGGCTCCTCCTTCTTTCCCTTGAGCGCTCGTTACAACGCTCATCGTATCGTTCCAATATTTTCACAAATTCTTTCAAGTGCCCTCCTGCAATGAGTCTTTGGATTTCAGCTTCCAACTGGCGGCATTCATTCGTGTCATGCCCCTTTTGTTTATGGAAGGCGCAATATTTGTTCGAGCGCCTTAACGCCTTGGTATCCTTCATATTCGTGGGCCTCTTGAAAAGCTTTTTATCTGACAGAGCATAAACCTCTGAATTGGGCCTGTTGAGGGGGACGCGCTCGAGCCTTCGTGAGGGAGGCGATGATTTGCGGCGTTCTTTGTGAGGCTCTTCTCTCCCCGCTCGCTCTTAAGGGTCCCGGAGTGCCTAGGAGCATTGGACTCGTACATGTCTTCGAGCACGAAGTAGGGCTCCGTAATTTGTCTCATTGCCATGAGGGATGAGGGGCGTTTCTTCACTATGGAATCCGCAAACTTCTTGCTCATATACTATTTGTGATTGCAAGCCTTGAAAAGTACATGTATCAAAAAATCCATTGAGGGCCTCTCCACCAAGAACACCTCCTTGTTGAAACGAGCGAAAAAGGCCCGTAGGGATTCATGCTAGCCTTGGATCAAGTTGTACAAAGTAGTAGGTGCGGTGACAGGCGACTTCAATGAGTTGAAGTGGTTGAGGAATGCATCTGTGAGTTCGCCATATGAGTGGATCGAGCCAGGCGGCAGACGCTTGTACCACTCCTGGGCCATTCCCACAAGGGAAGCAACAAAAACCTTAGCCCAGTAATGGCTGGAGTGCTCGTACAAATGCATTAAATGCAAAAAATGATCTAGATGCTCCGCTGGGTCCGTGGTTCCATCGTAACGGTTGATAGAGGTGGGAACTTTGCCCATGTCAGCTTGGACCATTAGAACTTCCTCCACGAGAGGGGAACCTCTTGCGAGCGGATGGTGGTTGTAACTCTCATAGTTTTCCTCGTGTTCCAAGTGACGAGGGACTTGTTGCTGGTGAGCGTGGCGACGAGCGTCTCTGGCATTGGCTCGTTCTTCCCCGACATGGGGAACTTGAGACCACGCTCGAGAGAGCTGTCCCACCATCTCCTGTAACCCCTGCAGCTGGTCTTGCACAACCGCGAGGAGGTTGGGACCTTCCTTCCTTACTTGGCTCCCTCGCTGGGAGGCTTGTGGCCCTCATTTCGATGCTTGGGAGTGGGCTTCCTCATCAATATTGATCCTCTCCACGTGCTCTTTGCCCTTGTTCGCTTGGGGATATTCTTTCCCACCCCGGGCGGGGACTTCCTTCTCTTTTGCAGGCGGAGGCGGTGGCTGGGCCCTCAAGACGGCCTGTGCCGCCATGAGCGGGTGCGTCTGCAATCCTCCCAAAGGAGGGGCGATTTAAGCGGCCTGCTCAGAGGGAAAATACATGGAAGTAAAATTTTTCCATGCACCCTGGGCCGCCTGGACCTCACATTGGGTGTAGATGGCATGTAGTTGTTGGTGAGTCGTGGGGGTTAACTCCACCCCATCGATCTCCTTAGGAACTACCACCGGCAACTGGAGCTGTCCGGCGTGGTATGGCTGTATAGCAGGCATCATGGGGGCGAGAGTTAACACGTATCCAGGAGGTGACATCATATAGGGATGTCCTCCTGGGTTGGCTTGGGCGTTAGTCCACTGATTTTGAGGAAGATTAGGGGGAGCAGGAAACCCAGAAACTCCAACTGCGGCGGTGGAGGGCTACTCGGAGGTGAGTCCCGTTGAGGGCACCGCTGGCTCAATGGGGGGTGGTGCCCCTCCAACGGCCGGTGCTCCACCGACGGTGGCGGAAGTAGGGATGCCGGTGTTTCCCTCAGGATGGTGGTCATCACCTCCTCCTGCAAGTCCGGATCTGGTGGTAACCATGATTCAAGAGGCAAGTGGTGTTTGTTTCTCAACTAGCAAAGAAAAAGAGGAAAAGGAAAGAGGGGTTTCCCACAGACGGCGCCAAAAATGATGGCCAAGCTGGGGGGAACTGGGGGTGATTCCCAGTTTGGCTCTCCGATGTTCAAGTCAGATGGTGATCTGAAAGAGAAAGCAAGTAAATATGCGAAGTTGTAGTAATGGAGATTGCTTATAGAGTTGGAGGTGAAGACTCATATTTATAGCTGAGGGTCAGGGACCCTTTGGTAATTCGCCCCCTTATGGTCCTGCCATAATGTCGCTCTTACACGTGGTGCAATGAGGAGAAACCTAGGAGGAATCTCCTGCAAAAGCTGGTGTGAATGGTGGTGCGGGCAACAGTGGTAGGTGCGCGGACATATACGGGGTGTCAGATAGTTGTTTTGGGTTGGTAACGAGGGCCATAAGCGCGCTCGTGTCAACCGTGAACCTGATAGACTAGCGGACCGAGGGTGGATCCAGGCCAAGGCTATGAGATGTGGGGGAGCTGGGTCCCTTAGTTTGCTTGCATGCAAAAGCTCATACGAGGGGAGTGAGCGCTCGTGGGTGTCTCCCCTGGTGAACTTGGGTCTCGCTTAGGAGCGCTCGTTGGAGAGCGTCTTATGACAGCCACGTGCCACGTGACGACGATGACACGCGTCACCCACGGGTCTTAGCAATCGAGGGTGGTCGACGTTCGGGGGAGATCTGTTTGGGGATTAGGAGGCCACGTGTCAGTTGCTGGTGGTGCCACGTGTTGGAACATGTGTCAAACGTATTTTGACCCCATCACATATATATATATATATATATATATATATATATATATATATATTCTTCAATTTCTAATATTTTGTTTTATATTCTATTATATTTTTTTGTAATTTTTTTATTTATAAATAGTATTTGTCTAATTTTTTATTTTATTTTCATAAAAAAGGAAGACACAGGAGGGTTTTTTATGTTTAGTTTTATAAAATACAAATTTTTTTATGCTAATTTGAAATATAGGGTTTATTTTCCATACGATATTTTACAGAGTTTTCCTATCAATTATCTATAATTATATATTAGTTTATCAATGTTTAGATTTTAAACCAATTTTAGACCACGACGTCCGTTGGTTCGTTGAAGCGATGTATATATTAGAATTTTTAAATAAAATTTACATTTAAATCTTGATTGTTTTTTGTAAATGAAGCAATTCGATTGAAAAGATGCATGGTTTTGTATGAGGCCCTTATGATATCGAACACATAAAATAAAAATTTAATTAAAAAAAAGTTGTGGTCATGGGTGGAATTTTTTCTCAAAAAATATTTATGAGAGAAGATATGACTTTAAAGTGATGCTAAAAATGGTATTATATTTTTAAAAAATGTTATGTTTTAAATTTGAATATAAAATGGAATTAATATGTGAACATGTTATAGATTGGTCCACAGCAGTGTGTTGTTGCAATTTGATGAGGATTTGACATGAATTCATGGGGCATAATTTTTGGAAATCTGTCTATATTATCCCATATAATATAAAATTAATATTTTCTATTTGATTGGACAAAACACAAATAATCATTTATTCGTATAATCGTATTCAAAGAAAATGATGACCAATTGCAGGCTCGCAATACTAATCTATACTATTATATATTTGAAAACGAGGTTTGACTTTTTATTGTGTATTTTGATGATGTGGAATTTTGTGGGTTTTTTGAGATTTTTAATTAAATAGAAAAAATGTAATTGGTTGATCGTTATTTTGCATATTATTTATTTTAAAACAAATAGTAACTTATGGAAATAATTATCTTTGACAATATTTATAATATACTTTCTATGTATGAATTTATGTTCTAAATTATACAAATTTTTATCAATATAAATAAAGGTCATGATTAATGAGCTTTAAATTTAGAAAGAATGAATTGATAATTTTTATATATCATGACATTCACCCCATAATTAGGGTGATATTTAATGCTATCATTAATTAGGTTTAAAGAGATAGATAAAGAAAAATTAAAATTAAAATATTTATTTTGTATATAATTTTATTATGAAAATAAATATTACTAAAGAAAATAATTATTTTCAGCAATATTCATAATATATTTTTCATTATGAATTTCTTTTGAAAATATACATATCTATACTATTATATATATTGTACTATTTTGACTCAATATTATTTTGTATTGTTTTCTAAAAATATTTTATTAAAAAAATAATTTCTAATTGGTTGTTGGATCAATATATTTCAATTATTATTAAACACAATCCTTATTATATGCAATTCATTAATTATTCCATGAATCAATACTAAATATATGCTATTGGTAATCAAATCTCCTAAAAATGAGCAAACGGAATTGAATTCCCTAATATAGCCACCACTCCCTCAGAATTCATGGCATTTGAAATTTATTTATTGGTGAATTTTAATAATTCCAAATTATTGTTAATCAAAAATATAATTAGAATGATTTTAATTGTTTTTTCTTTTTCGAATTTTTTAATTAATTCATAAAGATCTCAAGAATCAATTCTCTATTAGTATGGAATTACAAACGTATTTAATGGATATTATTTATTATTTCCTTATTTCTTTCAATTTACCATATCATTCAAATTTTGTCATGCCTATATAATCATTCTCTCCATCTCCAAATCTCCTCTCTTCAAATGCATTCATTCAGATTTATTTCTATCATTCATTTTTTTTCTCATTTCGAATTCATCTAAGATGTTTTAAATTGTAGAGATTTGTACGCAATTTCGTAATGTTGATTGGGGGTTCAGTTAATGTATAGTGTTCATAATCTTTGTCTCTTCCTTTGATGATGTTTGAGGTTCATGGTTTTTTTTCTATGTATTTTCATGAATGGTATAATATGTAAAGATGAAGTTAAAAATAAGAGAGTTTCTTGAATTTTTTTTTAATTGAATTTTTTTACTTTTCATTGACCTTTGTTCAGTGATTACATTTAATTTTTCCGTTAGGAAGAATGTGAATTTATACTATACGTTGCAGATTTATATATAAATTTTTATTATTATTGTTTATTGATTAGTATTTTAGTTTCATGTTTTCGAATATACCTCTATTTTTACTAAAATAAGTGTGTTGAATTGTAATATTTTTAGTTTCTTCATATTATTATGTATCTTTAATTTTCAGATTTGTTATTTGTTGATGTGATGTATATTTTTTTTAATTATTAATTTATATTTGTTATATTAAATTTATGGATGTTTACCTTTTTAATAGTCAAATCTTCCTTTCTTTGTAATTTTGAATCCGCTATTTATTTAAATTATCCCAGATTTAGTTTTACTATTTTTGCATTTAGCTATATTTATGAATTCATCTATATGATTAATATATTTGAATATATTTGTGCATTCATCTATCTTTTCTATAATATATATATTTTTTTTCTGAAGCATTTATGTTGTTTTTTTAATTTCCAGTGTTCTTTTTTTACTTTTTGTCTAACTATTTATGGATTTATAATATTTCTTTACGTTATTTAAAAAATTTTTCAATCCTTTTTCTTTGTGTTATTTAAAAAAAAAAATTCCTCTTATATTTTAATTTTATAACATTAATTATGAATTATTTGTAGCATTTTTTCTTTATTAAATTTATAACTAATAGTTTACCTTTATTTTTTACTTTTTAATGTTGGCCCTTTGCTCAAGAACTCTTATCCTTATTCATGCAATAATGTTATGATTTTTCCCCTTTCACTATTAGCTTCTTAATCTACTTTTTTTTTTAACATTCTTATTCTATTTTTCATTTTTTCCTTAAAACCCCAAAAGACACTTGAATAATGAGATTTGATTTAGATTTATTAAATTTTGTAGGAAAGAAGATAGTCGAAAAATAGCAGAAGAAAAAATGAAGAACATAAAAGAATAAGATTTGATTTAATTAGATTTAATGAGGATAATTTTATAAAAGTAAAATATAGTTGTTTCTCAATAGATTGAGAATCATTAATACCATCAAGGTTGGGGTAATGGATAATACCATGAATAAAGCAATGGACATTATCTTGGGAAGGACTAATGAACATTCTTAATTGTATTTTATACCAATCAAGGGTTTAGAAATGAATGTGAAAATGCTCATTCCATTCATACGTTATTTTATCATATCAATCATGTCGTTAGACTATAGAGTAGCACCAAAAAAAAAAAAAAAGTTAGACTATAGAGTATATTAACTCTTTAATGGAGGAAGAGATCTTATTTAAGTTTTATTAAAAATTATAATTGATTATTATTATTATTACTAAATTATTACCTTTAATGATCAACTATTACAAATTTATAAAATCTATAAAATAAATATTATATTATGTAAAAATTTATAAATTAATTTTTAAATGTTCATATTATTCATAATATTTTCGTTATTTAGTATATAATGATATTACAAAATTGATATGTATTTTAAGAATGTGATTTGTTTTCACGGTTCATTTTTACTTCTTTTACTTTATAATTTATATGGTTTTTTATGCAAAATTACATATATGGTTTTAGAATTATCAAATTGATATTCTTAAAATCTAATAATTTTGAGTTTTCTTTTATATTCGACCAATTTCACTTTAAAGTTATATTCTTAGTTATATTTTATTCATTTTATATACTTCATATGGTTCTATATTCATTTTAGAAAAATGAAACATTATTATAATATGATACTCATATTATTGTAATTCTAATATGTGTAATATGTTTTTGGGCAATTTACATCTGGGTCCCCTGAGGTTTGGCGTAATTACAAATTAATCCCTGCACTTCCAGAAATTACATACAACTACCCTACTGTTTCCTTCCGTTAGAGGTCCCTGGATGCCGTTATAGTTCCGTCCAAAAAATTATCCTGAATATTACAAAAAAGTCCCTGTATTTTACAAAATGTTACAAAACGAGCCCTCAAGAATATCCAGATTTGGACGGAACTATAACGGCGTCTAGGGACCTCTAACGGAAGGAAACAGTAGGGTAGTTGTATGTAATTTCTGGAAGTACATGGATTAATTTGTAATTACGCCAAACCTCAGGGGACCCAGATGTAAATTGCCCTATGTTTTTAGTTATCTTTTTATGTTTTTTGGTTCACAGACATTTTTCAATTAATTTTATCAATAATAATAACTTTACATATTTTTAGTTAGACGTTCTATATATATATATATATATATATATATATATATAATATAATTATAATATAACTACTTTATAATTGTAATATTATTTTAATATTTAATAATTTTTAGTTACTTTAGAATATATAATTATCAAACTACGTGTATCGCATGCATCGCATACTAGCATATAATTATATATTATAAAAGATATAATTATATGTATTGCACGGGTTGCAGAGACATATAGTTATATGTTACTAAAAATATAATTGATAATAATTTTTAACTATTTTAAATATAATATAATTATAATAATTCTATATAATATTTTTATTTATTTTAAATATAGTATAATTATAATCATTCCGTGCATCGCACGGGTGGTAGGCTAGTATATATATATATATATATATATATATATATATATATATATATATATATATATAGATATATAATTAGTATTGATTTTCATATCCACACACTTTGGCTTATAAATTATTTACTTTTATTTACACTTTATTTTTCCACTGTAATTTATGATTATGAGTTGATAATTGTATGAAAAAATTATAAATTTATCATACCAACTCGATCAATTCAATATTTTTGATACATTTCATTTATTGACGATAAAATTGGACCATATCTTCAAATTCAAGGAATTTAATGCACATTTTTTTACTAAATATTGATTTTGCCCCCCAGAGTTTACATGTGACGAACTAGGAGTTTTTTACGTGTAAAACCAAGTCAGGTTTTTTGGTCAGGCAAAATCGAATTCCAGTAAAAAAAATGAATTAAACTGCATGATTTTTAAGATACGATCCTATTTTATCACGGAAAAATAAAATATACTAAAAATATTGAATTGGTCGAGTTGATATATTAAATTTATAATTTGCCCATAATTGCATCTAAATTCTAGACTTTGCACCTTAAATAATATTTTGACCACATTGGATTTCTTGAAAGATTTTCCATAGATATTTATTAAAAAATTTACACTTTTATTGCAATGCCAACCCTTATCTATGCCCTATGACAAATTCTCTAACATAAAAACAACAAGAAAATGTTAATTTTAATACATATCATCAATATATAGAACTATTCGTTCCAAAATATATATAAATTCGAACACGAGATTTCTAACTAAACTAGTATAACAACAGACTTTGTCATTCACTTTTATATACATTTTGCTATTCATAAATTAAATTTTTAAAAGAGAAATTTAATTAAGTTGTCTCCCTATGATGGGGTAGGCAAAAATCAAAGAAAATGTGACTAAAGAGAATGGAATTGGTGGAGAAAATAAGGCCAAGTTTTTAAAATAGAAATGAGCCATTAGTCTTGTTTATAGAGTTGTCTATTTCTTAGGTGGGGGTGTTGGATAATAAATATTCTAACTCGCCCCCTTTACTATTCATAAATTCCAAATGACCCCTCAATCTATAATTATTTGGGACACCTTTTAGTGGTCATAATGTAAACCTATGAGCCCCCGTTTATATATTTTCAACTACCAAACATACTTCATTATTGTTTTCTTTTTATTTAATTTTCGTCGATTATTATTGTTATATTTTTTGGCAATATATTTAGTAACAAAGAATTGATTGTATGCCATTATTATGAGTCAAAATTAATATATGTATATTTTTGGATGCAGATTGTAATTTATTTTATTGTAATCATGTATAAAGATTAAGTGACAATAATTATGTATAAATTGTAATGAAATTGATTTTATTTACTGCAAATAAATGCTTTTCTTTTAAGTTATGAAATTTAATTCTTTGTTAGTAAATGTAACACCCGGAGCGCAGAGCACTACATCCCCCGCACCATAGCCCGACACGTGTAACGAAATGGGAACTCCGCACACGCACCAAGCTACAGCGAACGGAAGACAAACAAAATCTCACTTAGGCTAGACAGTCTAGACCCTAATACAGAGTGCGCAAAATATCCAAAAGCAAATGCGGAAGCACCAGGATTTTCAAACATACAGATATACATGCTCCAATTAATACAAGATATACATATTATGCCCACCCTGGGCCAAATAAATCATACAGGTTTCACAATTCCAAATCTGAGACATAATCTTAAACATATTATACATAGTACCAAAACTGAAAAGTAAAGATGCAAAGTATGAAAAGACTCTAAGAGACTCGAACAACTCAAAAGAAAGACCGCCGCCGAGCACGAACCGAAAACCTATACCTGCAACTCAAAGAAACAAGGGAAAAAAAAAGAAAACAACGAGGAGGGGTCAGTCCTAAAGACTGGTGAGGGGGCTAACACACTCACACGTACATATACATAGGAGCAGAGCATATTCAAATTAAAAAGTTCATGAACTGGGGCGTGGTTTTTGCATTCTAAATCATTTTATCCCGTGATACTATATATAAGGAAAAAGGGTTTAAGGCCGAAGGCCAAAATCAACCAATTTTAGAAATTAGAAGTCCACTTCCGTTTCACGAACCATAATCATAATCAAAATCATTCTAACTCGGCGAGTACGAGTTTCCAACCAACCAACTTCATATTCATAATCAAAATTCAGAAATAAATACAAAGTTCAAAGTCAATCCAACCTTCTCCGTTTGGGGATGAGAGAACGTCCTCTCAACCCCGGTTCAAAGTTCAAAGATTTGAGTCGGGGGATCCTACCCGTTCCTTCGACGGTTGCTCCGTTGGCTCAAGAAAACCCGCCTTCCCCTCGACCTCCCAAGGTTGGGCTAAGTCTCTCAAAGGTAGAGTTGTGTTGATGGGAGAGCTCGGCGACTCGACGGCCGACCCGAGTTACCATACCACTTCCCCAGGGCCCAGTTCAAAGTTCAGAATTCAAAGAGTTCAAAGTTCAAAGACTTATCTTTCAAAGTCGAATCTCGCTAGTTCAAAACTCACACCAACCCTTTTTCAAATCAAACAAACGAAAATATAGTTTACGTATATATATAAAAGTATTTTTTAAATGGTTTCATAACAAACGGGTCAATTCCCACAAAATACATACTAAACACGTATCTAAATACCTATATATATATATATATATATATATATATATATATATATATATACGTAAGTTGCATGCGGACTTAAAATACAGGTAGGGTTGTAGGTCATATTAACTAAAAGGAAAAAAAACCTCACCTTGTCGAACGAGACGACTTGAACACACTTACGGAACCTCCTCGTCACCAACAGGGACAAACCTAAGAACAAAACAAAGAACGAAAGACATACTTAGATTTAATATGAACCAATTAGACGCTCGGCAAATGCATATGAATGCAAATTATGCATATGAAATGAAATGAGACGCATGCAAGTTCATATCAAGGCATAATTATGATAATTCACGTTAAACGAATTCATAAATTTCATGCAACGAAGATAACACATCATATAATATGTTAACAATGCGTACACTTCATAAAAAAAGCAAAGAAGTATCATGCAAGGCCCATAAACAAGGTATGAAGTCATGTGTTAGGAATAGTGCCCTTAAAGCAGATGTTTGCTTTACTATTTCCTTGTAAAATCACAAACAGTCTTTGAATAATAAACGAGATGATTTTGTTCATAGCCAATCACATCTTTATGTGCTTATTTATGTCTCTTTGGGTTGACTGTGTTGTGCATGTATTGAACTCCCCTAATCCGATGAGGCCGTTAAGAACTTTGCCCTTATGGGAACGACACTTGAAACAAGTTCTTAACACCATAGGCGAGGATTAGAAACTTCTCCAAGTCAATGAGTCCGACAGACAGTGGGAGTGTCAACCTTGACTCTGCTGAGACTTGCTTATGTGATTATGTCCTTTTGAAGGATCACTCAGTTTCATGGAGTGATAAGTGCATACGTTGATGCGTTCATAATACATAAGGGTGATCGTTACAAGAGCTTCATCACTAAGATGTCCCGCATGAGAACATTCTTAAATGGGAAATGAAGTTTCCTGAAACTTCCAGATTAGGAAATATATCACAGGTCAATGACGTGATTCATTAATCCTTAGACTTGAGATTTTGTAATGTCTCATATGAGCTAACTCTGTAATCTTTGATATAGGCTCAAAAGGGTGTCGCCATATAGACACCTGAACCATGGCCTATTTTGGGATTACACGAGTGGCATATGTAGAATTAGTAGAATCGATAAAGGACCTACACTTGTTAAGAACAAGAATGATCTCTTACTTATTGAGTTGTTCGTAGTCCATTAAACATTAAACCTTTGGCCAAGGTGGATAAAAGATCAAGACATCTAGAAAATGGGATTTTCTAGGATTGAGATCGAAATGGATATGAAACGAACTTAACTTTAAAGATCAAGAATATTTGGGCTCTGAGAATATTCCCATGCCTTAGTTCTTGATTGAGAGATGGAGTTGTAGGAGGATCGTATTTCACTGATTGTCATTGACTGAAAGGTTTTTCTATTTATTTCGTTATTCGGCTAGGGGTCACACACCCATTGCTAGATTACGGTAGTGTGATCTATGAAGTGATTAATTAATTACTGTCACTGCTAATCGAATAATGAACCTAAAAGGTCACACATAAATGCTAGAACATGAGGGTTATAGTTGGATGTTAATTGGATTAACGAAGAATCAAAATAGTTGATCGAAACGAAGCAAAACTCGTGGGCATTGCCACGTGTCAATGACACGTGTCGCGTAAGCCTGCGTGGCTGCCGCGTGTCGTGTACACGTGGCACGTGCGTGTGATTTCACACGCGAATTCTTTTCTAGAATTAATTAATTAATTTTGGTCTTTTAATTAATTTTGAATTAATTGTTAAGACTATTCTCAAATAAACTCAACCGAATAAATAATTAATTGGGAATTAAATTATTTATTGAATATTGACTTTTAACTTTAGGAAAGTTGAAAAGTCCAACTTCCTATTACAGGAGAGAGAAGTCTTCTCTTGCTAGACTTGGAGAATAAGTTAAGACCTTATTATTCCAATTAAATTAAATAATTAAATTAGTTAATTAGTGAGCAAGAAAACTCATCCACTAGGTTTAGGAAATCCTAAAGTGGACGAACCAACCTTGTATAAATACAAAGGGTGGTGCTTCTCTTATTCTTTAGACCAACACTCACGAAGTGTTAAGTTTTTGAGAAAAATAAAAGAACAGTTTTCAAAGCAAAATCCTAGCCTTAACACAAGCCATAGAACTAGCATTCTCACTCGCTTGATCGTGTTCTAGGTCTGGTGTGGATACGCTTTGGAGGGTTTCTACTTTGGAGTCTAATTCGAAGACCGTTCGAGGGATTTCGCTTGAAGGGTGTTCGTTAGGCGGTAACAGCATCACTAGAAAGCTTCTGACTTTGTAAGTTTCTATAACACCCAACGTTGCGATACAAAAATTGCAAGACAACGATTAAACTTTTGAAAAATTTTAAACTTCCGCTGCTCAACTCTTTCGTGTTTTCCAATATCATGCATGCACATAAGAGAGCATTTAGAGCATATATTGTCATATATTGCATATAAGAGCATCGAAATTACACATTAAATTCATAATGAAACATATAACATATAATACATGAAGTTAACAATACATAAGAGGTGAGAAAGAAGCAAGCAGATCAAGCAAAACGCAAACGAACGACGAAATAAAACAACCGTCGCAGTTCAACTTGAAAGTTCCCCTAAACAAGGTCACGGCCGTGGCAAAAAATAGGCATAAAATGGTCGTAGCCGTGACCACCACCAGCTCCAACACCTGAAGCAGCAACAACTCAAAGCCTGGCCAAAAACAGGTCGCGGCTGCGACCAAGAAAGGCCTTGGTTCGATCGCCGCCGCGACCGCGTGTTGCAATCGCGGAAATGGCTTCGAACCAACCCTGTTCTTCGTCTCCAAGTTCAGCAACAACAGCAGCACGAAAGGGGCAGTAAAAAAGCAATAAAACAACAGCTAAAGACACCAAATATCACAACAAGAAAGCAAGAACGAATCAAGGAATCAAAAGATACATATATTCAATCATTTCATCAAGTTCATGGAGATGCAGCCATGGTGAATCAAAATACAAGCAATTTCCATGAAAATCATGCTCAAAATCTTAACAAGTAAGTCATGTGGATCACATACCTAGCTTGAAATCAAGAAATGGATCAAAGAGGTGCAAGAATTCATCAAAGATGCAATTAACCCTTTCTATTCATATGTATGACTATAGCATGCTCAAATCTCCAAGATATCATGCAAAATGGGACTTAAAAGAAATCCAAGAAGATGGAGAACAAAAAAATGTACTTACCTCTCGGATTTGACGAAGAACGGAGGTCGAATGAGCTTGAAATCGCCACGAATGAATAGTGACTGGAACCCCTATTTTTTCTTCCTTCCTTGGTCTCGGTTTTCTGCTTCTTTCTCTCCTTCCTTGGCTGAGTCCGAGAATGAGGCTAGGTAGGGTTAAAGGGGGTTAAGTTAGGGTTACATAGGTTCAAGAATCGGGTCATTTGCTCAAGAAACAAAAGAGTTATGGCTAAAACCGTAAAGGGTGGTAGTCACATGCGAGAGGCTCGGTTCGGGCAAAATTCGGGGGATCAAACGGGTTTAGAAAAATACAAAGTTAGGTTTCTTAGCTCCGTATCTTTGTTAAGAGTCCAACACCCCTTTCGGAATTCGAATCCGAAATCCCGAGCTCAAGTTATGCCTTCCGGAACCCAAGGTGCGCTAAAACGAGTTAGGCCCTCGAGTCCCTAACAAATAAAACGGTTTAAGAACCGTAACAAACGAACTCAAAAACATAAAACGAGCACATAAACGAATTCATAACACACATATTTCATTTATATCACGTATGCACAAAAATCAGAAATAAGTACGGGGTCAAACGAATTAAAAACGGGATCAAATGGGGGCAAAACGTTCAAATTCATATTAAAACTAAATCATTATTAATTCATATAAATATTTAAATAAGCACATAAACAATTTAATAAACATATAAACGCATGATTAAATAATTTAAAAGCGCAAATAACACACCCGTACAACTTACCTGTACGGCCGAAAGTCGGGTGTTACAGTTTATACCCCTGTCACTGATTAATTCGTGATTTATGATGCAAAAATACGAATACGGTGACATGAACACGATATGATGATATATATTTTTTCCTTAAATTTCACACATGAGAAATGTCAAATACGATCGATATCTGATACTGAGTGTTTAAATTTTAAAATGACACGATACAACAAAATGACGAGTGTTCATGCATTATAGTTCATCTTAGAATTTTGTGTGAATTACTAAAGTGTTAGTTTAAATAATTTTAACTGTGTTTAGCTTATGATAATAACTCCATATATAGACTTTTGAAAAGATTGCGGCTTTGTACACATTATTGCATGAATAGGAAATTATAATAATTACATTAATGAATTCATTTGCTAACTAATGTATCTTTGATTTGAAGTTAAATATTACTTAATATGGAAGGGGTGTTCCAATCAAATATTGAAAGATATATAATTAAGTATTTTACTAAACTGCGAAGATTTTAGTGGACTCTTTGATATTACGAGTGAGATTATTTTGGTATTAAAATAAGATTATGATTGTCATTTACTCAATGTATAAAGACTATGACCCAAAACATTGATAATTTTATTTGGTGACATTAATTTTTATCTTGTTAAAACAAACGAGTCGATAGCAATAGCGATAAGAATTATAGTATATTATATATCACGATTGATATTTAGTGATATTAATATTCAGTGATAATTCGTAGCTTTCGGAACAACTAATTGACAAAGAAAATAACACCAAGTGGTGTAGTTTAATTGTTCGGCGCTATGCTAGCTTAATTAGAAGTCTTGAGTTTGAGTCCCTGGGAACGCAACTACCATTGATAAGGAGAGTTTTACTCCCTAAGTGGTCCGTCCCGACTCGACCCATGGAAATGGCTATAGAACCAAAAAAAATTGACAAAGAAAATCGTAGCTATAACCTCACAGATGAATACGAATAATCGAACACAAAACAATACAGATATAAGAAAATTTGTTTGTTTTGATTTTTTTTTTTTTAATTTTATTTGAAAAGTACTCAATTTAATATACGATCTGATACGATAAAACATTTAAAAATATCAATATGCATTAGAGCTCTAGTAAAACTACACCTTTCATTAATATTTTATTATAATATATGTGTCGTCTATTGAATTAAATACAACATTTTACTATTATATGTAAAATGAAAGATTATTTTATGTTGAATTCAAATAATTTCTAATTATATTATATATATATGTGTCTATTTCCAATCGATGTCTTAGTTTGCTAGACTAAATTGATATTATAAATTATAATTACGTTTTGAGAAGAAAAGGACACAAAATTTCAGGTGAAGACCGAAGACTATATAATTATTTTTGAAAATTGGAAGCAATAGTTAATTTAATTTAATTACTAATGTTAAGGCCCCATTTTCCGACCAACAAATTAGTGCCACGTGGTTCCCACCGGCGGCGGAGACACCACCACCTCCACCGCCCACGTGGCATGTCGGTAAACGTGTATGGCATAAATTTTCTACCAAGTCAACTCCATTATTTTGGGTTTCTAGTAATTCCAATTATTACTTTTCTGATATATCTTTCTCTCTCTCTCTTAAATATCTTGGGTCGAATTTGAGAGAGAAAGTCAGATAAATAAAAACATGTAATGTAACTGTATCAAAATAAATAAATAGTTATATATTGTATTATATAGGACCTTAAATATGAATATCATAAGAAATTAATGAAATGAAGATATTTTTTCACAAAATTAATGCGTTTATTTACTATCATATGGAATTGGCAAACAATATTGGCCACTAAGGCAACCAAGAAATGATTAAACCTTATCCTTTCTGAATTCTTTTTCATGCATTAATTCATCAAAGAATCAAATAAAAGACTATTTGATCCAACCATATAATGACGAAACATTGGTTTTCAACCCCAAAAGTGGATAATTTGAACCTTATACATAACTCACAACCAACCATAAATCAAATATATAAAAAGGAAAATATGTAAATCCAATAATAATACTAATACAGTAGAAAAATAACAAAAAACAATTAATAAATACATGTAACATATATAGATTATACATACAAAAACTCATAAACACACAGTAGAGGGTGTGTGGGAGCTATTGAACGTGATAAAAATGACCCACCAATCCACCATGCATGTGAGCTAGGGCTCAAGAGATAGTTGTTTGCTAGACATCAAGAAAATGCATGACAATGACGACTATAATTCCAAATAATTGCCAATTAATATTATACTTATATATATATATATATATATATATGAACCCGTCTATCCATAGGTGATCCATCGGTCGATTTTCAAATGATATCTCTAATCTTAATCATCACGGCCTTGTTCGAACTTCCGATTTGGAGGTCCTATAGAGTATAGATGGATATCGGTTGTTCCGACCTAAGAAATGGGCCGGGACGACCTCCGGCGATCAAGTTGGTGGATCTAGGTTCACGTGTCACCGCTTAGGGTTTGATGCAGAGTCTTGATATATATTATGGGACATAAATATTAATTTTATATAATATCAACTTGAAATCTCCTGTGATCACAAAATGTTTGGGATGTACATTGGACATGCTTGTCTGATATTTGATTCCATCAACAATTGCTATCATCATGTTTGCTGCCCCTTCAATATATATATTTTCTTTAATTTATTTATCTTTTCATTTATTTACCAATTATTTAATAATTTTAAACAATTTTCACTTTTCATTATTTATTTTGAAACTGTTTTTGGGAGCATTTGTGTGGCCTGTGTGGTTGGACAGTGATAGTTGCACGCAATTATCTTCAACATTTATATTGCCCAACAAAATGAATTATTTGTCTCACATGCTATATCTCTAATCTACTTTAATTTATTAAATCTACAATGTTTTATAATACTTTATATATAAATAAATATATATATATTGAGTTTTCTAAAAAGTATTTCTTTCAAAAAGCATCACTATTCACAAACATTTTCTCTTACACACACTTGGCCGACGACGATCTTGAGCCCTCGAATCAAGAAATCAGTATAGTTAGGGAACGTCGTTCAGCCTCCCGGTCGAGTAATGGTATGTAGTCCTCAAACCACGGACACCGCACAAAGGCTTGGTTCAATCAGAATTGCGCGATGAGCCGACGACATAGGGTGTTCTTCGATTAACTAAACTACTTTTAAACAAAAATTTGATAACACCTATTAATTAGCCATTGTCATCCACCTATATCGTCATAATCTTATTGTTAGAATTCATCGTCAAGTCGTCTAATTTAGTGATTTAACGATATATTAACTTAATTAGAAACATCGTATTCTAAAACATGCTTGAGTGAGATGATTGAGGAGAAATTGAAGGAGTACTTAATTTGGCAAGCGGTTCAACGGGAAAGTGCATGCAAGAATCTCAAGGACAAGACTGGACTGTAAATTGGGTTTGGCTGTGAATAGTTGCACCTTATGCAAAAGGCGTGATTGCCTCCTGAGACTGTTGCAACCTTCATTAATACATATATGTATCTTTTCTTACGTAACATCCGTTCCTCTCCAGTAGCATGCATGCAGCATAAAGATACATACGTACATATATATATATATAGAAGTTTTATGAACATATTCCGAAATGTCAAATCTGAAATCCCAAATGCATGCATGCATCAGTAAATTAAACACGTCCATCAAAGTGTTATATCAAAAGACTTGACCTATCATCCATTGCTGTCTGAATATATATCACAGAATCTTCTCAATGCTTCAATATTACCTCGGATTGTATAATACATCCAAGGTTTTGATTCTAGCTAAGTATCAAATCTCTTCTTTTATTTTTTGGGTAATTGTAATTTCTTGCATGTCAAATCTATGATTGGTTTTCATCAAGGATATGATTTTGGTATCCAGATAGGGACGATACCAGGATTTTGGGGAGGGAGACGATAATAAAAAGAACAATATGTTTGGAACTTGTATATTTTATAAATTGGCCATTTCGATTACATAGCATATCGTTAATGCTAATTATCGAAATAATTTAAAGCTCAAAACTAAATATATTATAAACAAGCTTCAAGTTAAAGCTCAAAAGAATGCATTGCCACGTGGGATTTCAACTGATTTCAGGCGATCACGTGGGGTCACGTGCAGTTTTCCAATGAGAAATTAGGTATCCGACTGAGATTTGATGCACTCTTTTGCTTATGTGGCCCAGGCTATTTTGCCACACGGGATTTCAATCGATTTCAGGCGATCACGTGGGGTCACGTGCGGTTTTCCGGTGCGGAATTAAGGATCCGGCTGAAATTTGGCCAAAATTGTAAAATTTTAAGAATAAGTGCCCCTAAAATCAGAAATGTCAAGTTAAAGTTCAAAAATGCAAAATGGGGTTGGTTATTGTCCCAAATTTGCAATTTTCCCTATATTCAATCTAATACTTGTACAACCCGTCGGGAACATAGTATATTTTTGTAAATTTCGTTGGGGACCTCAGTCAAAACAAAACTTTTAGGAACTAAAATATATTTTTTGATGTAAAAAATTTAAATTATAATTAAACCTAAATGCAGGATAACAAGATATAAATTTCCCTATAAACAAGCTTTCAGGTTAAAGTAATCTCATATTTATTCGTTAAAAAAGTATACTAGTTTCGCATCTAATGATGAGGAATTGAGATTACCATTCTTAGAGCTCCTTTACTTCAGTGGAAAATAGCGGGTTGGTTATGCTTCAGGGGTTTGTCAGCCTTTTACTTCAGTATTTAATTAGTAGGGCCTAAAACCGGAGCCCCAGGTTAACAATGAGAAATGATGGGTTATATTATACCCATTAAAAAAACTGTGGCTAAATAAGCTAGTTGAATTGGATAAGACGAATTGACAACTTTGTCCTTGCTTTTCAAAGAAAAATTACATACTTGCCAATATAGGACAAAATTGTTCAGTTTCCAATGCGGGGACAAAATTATAAATGTATACCTTTAATCTTATTTAAAAACCAACAATGTAAAGAGTCAAACAATCTAGTGTATTTAAGAGCATGCAATGTTTTACAATCAAAGTAAAGAGGACGCATGTTTATATAACCAAGAAAAAAATTATAAACAACCCATTGACAATGGTTAGCCAACTAAAAAAGTAGAGGATCTCTAGTTTGAGCTACAATTCGGATGCATCTTCTACAATTTCAATTCAAGTTTAGCTAACAGTTAAAAGCAGAGAACAACATGTTGATATGGCCGAGTTGGTCTAAGGCGCAGGATTAAGGTTCCTGTCCGAAAGGGCGTGGGTTCGAATCCCACTGTCAACATATTAATTTTTCATTTTTTAAGTGTGTGCCTAATTTCTAACAATATGACAATTTTCCTAAATCCTTTCCCTTTATAAATAATACTTTTTCTATTATTTAGATCGAAGACAAATATATTTAAATCCATATTTTTTAAACTTTAATATATAAGTTTATCCATGTCTTCCTTAGATAGTAATAATAATTTTTCTAAAATCTATACTATTATATAAAACTAGAGAATCAAGTAGAAATTGATTTGATCTCTTGAAGTTTTTATTTCCTTTTTCTTTTTTATTCTTTTACATTCTTTTATTTTATTTATCTATTTTTTCTTTGCATTCTTTTCTTTATTTATTTTTTCTATCATTCCAATAACTTCAATTCTCTTCTTCTATATAATTTTTATACTTTTTAACTAACACGATATTATATTAAAAATATATATAAAAATCAATTTAAATATATTTTAAATAATAATATTTTTTATTTACATACGCAACAAATCTGCATGAGTTACTAGTTTTATATTTAAGAGACGCAATACTGCATTAACATCCAAGAGAATTAAAACGTCAAGTATACTAATCTTCCAAGATCAACAAACAAGACAACTGCGTCACTCTTGCGTCTTGGTTTAGAATTGCAAAGAAGCAATGGAAGTGTTAGAACGTTTGGACAAAGACATGCAGCTGCCTAACCAGGGAACAAACTTGTGGACTGCAGATTCGGACCAAAACCCACACCAAAAATGACATTTTTGTCTCACAATTTGTACTAATATTATTAACCAAGTTTTTCCAGACAGCACAACAAATGTAAAAATGTTTGCACATAATTCATTGGCACAACAACTGTGTCAAACTTGGCCACTTCTGGAGATTATAACACCTGTTCCAGAATTAGGCAAGGTGCCTTTCCTAACTATTAACATCATGTGTGTGTGAGTGTGACATAACAAAGAACTTAGTAAAAGGGGTGAAAAATACATGAAACACAAGAATTACTGAGTGCTTATGAGGGGCCAAGCATAATTCGAAAGATTAAGATTGGGACGAAAGTTTTACACATTTAGATTAATTCTACAAGATTTGGAATATCTGCATCCTGGTCCATTATAGTGAGGCTCTAACCACCATGTAAAGTTGAGATGAAAACTACGACATCTTTCTCTTCCAGCGTTGTCTCGAGCTGTCCACTTAGTTCCCAATCGCAATCGTTTACCAGGACCAGAACCCCGGGTCGCCTGCATAATTATCGGGGACTGAAAATAAGGCCGTGTTTGCAAAGTTGGTTTTTAAAAAAAGAAAAAAGAAAAAGCACTTTTGCACTTTCTTGCTTTCTCTAAGCACTTTGAGAGTGTTTGGAGGAACAGATTCTCCTTTATTTTGTGAGGAAATAAGTTGTAAGTTAAGAACATATTTGGGCCAAATTCTAACTTCTAGGTTATTTTCATGAATAAATGAAAATTTGTTTAGTCTAATAAAAAAACTTCTACAAACACTCCCTAAGTATAGCCAGAATAGTTTCAAAATAAGTTGTAAGCTAAAAAGACTTTATTTTATCGTTGCAATACTAAGCACTCACAACTATTACTATCCCAACATTTTACAACTTTTCCCCAAAAGCTGAGTCTTTTGCAAATACCCCCTAAGTATAGCCAGAAGAGTTTCAGCCTTTCAAAAGGGTTAAAATACGAAATAGCCTAACTTTCCAGAAACGCAGGTTTAACAATAGATTCTACAGTTGTTCCAATTACCAATAAGATTACTTACACGGTGTCCCCTTTCATAAACATTTCAGGTCTTTCCTTGATCAGGTTGGTGCGGACCCACGACAGCAAGTGTTTCATAGTTAACTGATGGAAAAACAGAACAAAATGTACTAACTTTAGGTAAAAGTGAAAGAGAGAAAATTTTGAGTTACTTTGTCGAGAGGAAAAGAATAGTTGCTGAAAAGGGATTCACCTGCTTTCCTTCTTCGGGTTGTGGGTCAACATTCACCTTATGGATCTTCACAGAATCACAAAGGAGTTCCAGTCCACCACTGTTGCTCAGAATCATAGATTAGAATAAAAAAAAGGAGCCCTCAGCAAGCAGCAAATCATAGTATGTAGAATTTTAAACACAGCAAGACATCCCCTTTGGCTTCAATATAGTGTAATACATAAATAACATGCTTCGCCCCTGTTTCCGAGAGCGATTGTTCTTATTACAAGATACCAACCAGTGCAGTCATAATTTTCTGAAGTGCGTCAAACATTCTTGAATTCTATATTCAATCTGGAATAAACACGACAAATTGCTTCATACAATGTGGTCTAACAAACTAAAGAATCAATAACTCTCCTAATTAGTCATTCAAACCACAGTTAACTATCGAATAACCAAAATAAAACATTGAATAACCAAAATAAATCTGCTCCTTAAGGGTGGATATCTACTGAAAAAAATCAAAAAGAACTGGGTTATGCTATGGTTACAGATTACAAATTACACTCTCAACCAGCAGGCAGCAGCTATTCTGCATACACGTGAACCATGAGCACCGCCACGAGTTTAGGGGGTTGATCAAGATTTTCTCAAAACAATTCTGTCATCCAGTACGAAGTTTGTAAATTTTCCAATTTTCTAAGCAAACATCTGATATATCCGAAAAAGAAAACAATCGTTCAATTTTCTCAAAATTAATATCATATTGTACGGCAAAGCCATTGCATAAACATGTTATCCAACCATATGCCACAATGCAAATTCAAGACTACACAAATCTAGCAAGAGCATAAACTCTACCACCAAACCTGCACATTTTTTGTTCATAGCGTCATGCACACAGAAACTATGACCCACCATTAGAAAGGAATCAAATGCAGCTCGTGAGATCACAGTTTCTCATCAAAGTACCATTTTTACACCAAAAAAACAGCTCAAAAGAACAGGAAAAACACAGCAATTCACCTGCCCACGTAAGAATCTCTGAAATTACAGACATCAACAACGACAAAAGCAAGGGAAAACAGTATTGAAACATTACGGTCAATATGTATAATTATGAACACAATTTTCTGCAACAAAAATCAATTCCCACCAACAAGCATCAACGAGCTGATATCCAAACAATAACTACGGAAATTGAAACTGCAAACCAATGCAAAAATTACCCGAATTCGAGAGTGAGCTGCATAGCTTGCGAAATTTGAGTCAATACGAGCACAGCTCCAAGGGTTTTGACTGCTGCAGAGCTAGACGACGTCGTTCTTTAAGAAGTAGCGTCGGAGCCAAGCTTTTAATCGGGTCAAATTTGGATATCGGCACGGGTTTCATGGATGTTACCAAACCCGAATTCTGTCTGATGAAACGGGCCGAATAACTTGGGCCTGGGCCATGTTGGTTTCGGAACTTTTTATATTCATACCACGGTCCAAGCAATGCATCTCTCAATGGCACGTGAACACACGTGACGGTCATTAAGGGATGCTCACGTGCCCAAAATTCAATACGCGTTAGGACGCTTCGGTTTAAAGGCGTGTTTTGGCGCCCTTGCTTGCTTTTCGCCTAAGTAGGACAATTCGTATTAGTTTTACTAAAGATTTTCTATTCAAGTCCTTAGAAACCCAATTATTATGGATACGGATAGCTTTAAACCTAAAAAGAATATCCATTTTCCATTAAAATAATCATATTTTTTTATCTCATATAATTTCTAGAGCCAAATTTTGAGAAAATTGCATTTTTGGTCCCATAAGAAATAAGTCAATTTTTTTTGGTCCCGTAGTTTTTAAATCGTCCCGCACTTTTAGTTTTTTGACAAATGTAGTCCCAAAGTGAAAATTTTTCAATATTAGTCCCAAAAAATTTAGAAATATATATTTATAATATTTTTCCTTAATTAAAAAATACATATCAAATATTAGGAATAATTTAAAAGAAAACGAACCACATGATATGCATTTTATTTTTATAATAAATAATAAATTATTACATTTAAAAGCATAAGTAGTACTTTAAAATTATAAAAAAATAAATAAAAACATTATACATAATAACATAATTAATAAAATAATCTTCAATATTGCATTTAGTTAAAAATATGTAAAATAAAAAATTGAAGAATAATTAATATTTATAGTATTTACATATTTCTTATATATATAACATTGTATTTATTTAAAATAATTAATCATTGGGTTTAGTTAAAATTGAAAATAACTGAAAATTTATATATTTTTTATTCAATAATATAATATTAATTAAATAATTATTATAATTGTATGTTATATTATTTTAGTGTTCTAAAATTTTGATGTTATTTTTTAATTCTCATTTAAATATATATGGCTACTAATTACTTTTTAATTTTTTAATTAATATTATATTATTGAATAAAATATATATAAATTTTAAGTTATTTTCAATTTTTACTAAACCCAATATTAATTATTTTAAATAAATGCAATGTTATATATATAAGAAATATGTAAATATTATAAATATTAATTATTTTTTAATTTTTTATTTTACATATTTTTAACTAATTAAATACAATATTGAAGATTATTTTATTAATTATGTTATTATGTCTAATGTTTTTATTTTTTTATTCTATAGTTTTAAAGTAATACTTATAGTTTAAAATGTAATATTTTATTATTTATTATAAAAATAAAATGCATATCATATGGTTGGTATTCTTTTAAATTATTCGTAATATTTGATATGTATTTTTTAATTAAGGAAAAATATTATAAATATATATTTCTAAATTGTTGGGACTAATATTGAAAATTTTTCACTTTGTGACTACATTTGTCGAAAAACTAAAAGTGCAGGACAATTTAAAAACTACGGGACTAAAAAAAAATTGTCCTATTTCCTATGGGACCAAAAATACAATTTTCTCGCCAAATTTTTTATTAATATTAAACAATTTTCCCGCATTTACATATCACGTTTTCTTAATAGTTTACACTCATTTAATAGGTGTTATAACTATTTATGTTTCATATAAATAATACTTGATCAAACCATAAGGCTATTTGTTTTATAAATCTGTAAAGATAACCATCACTTGGTCTCAACTCTCAATCATATTACACAGATAACAGCGAAAAAATACCAGCCCTCAACCAAAATCTTGGAATGGAAGGGCTAAAGAATAGTTAAAAAATAATAATAATAAAATGGATATTACGCCTTCCTCGTCGTCGTCGTCGTCGTCGTCGTCTTCTTCTATCACCGAAACAACTTTACTTGCCTCATCTTTACCGCTATACATGGACACGATTTTTGCATCTAATTCATCTGCTGCTATCCAATATTCATCCTAAACACTCTGAAAGATAATGTGCTGTGGGAGATAGAGAATCAGTTTCCTAATTTCGTGATTCTTGATTATGTTCAGCAGCAGGCATTTGACCAAAAATATCAGGGCAGGAGTCCCAGTTGCCTTGTTCCCTAGCTTCCCAATATCCACCAAGGTAACGGTACGAACCGGATGTTGTGTCTTTGGCAAACCATTTTGGCTTCCAACCTTTCTCTTGCATCGACGTGGCCTGGTTTCGTTAGAATAAGTTAGTAGATACACACACACATGGTTCATTAAGTAAGTTGATCCAAAAACACGCGCGTGCGCACGAGTCTATACTATTTAGGGATTATTACACTGGCCCAACACGAGGTTTGGCCTAACAAAAAATTACAAAAACTTCCCTTGGCATACCCTAGATTTGACACTGGCACATGTTATTATATTCACGAATTTAAAGTCGCATATTAACAAGTGTCATCGACAAAATAGTGTATTCATATATGAGAGATGATATCATAAAAGTTCATTAATCCAGATGTAATAGAAATTCTTTGCGAGGGAAAGTTTTCGTAATTTCTCAAACCTCAAGGGAAGTTTGTGTAATATAGCCAAACCTCAAGGTCTGTTAGCTTAATTATTCCTGCTATTCATAAAGCACTAGTCTCATTTAGTTACTTCCCTGGGCCTATTAACTATTTTGAACTGTAATTAAAAATAGAAGTAATTAATGCGCACGCTTTTTCCTCTCCTATCTTCTCTTTAAGGTTCCTAGCTTGGTTCCAATGAAAATGTTAGTTAATTCACGCATTTATATACAAATGTTACCTGTCGCTGGCGCTGCTCTAGTCTAATTTTCTCTGCATTGGCCATTTCGTACTCTCCATTTTCCAAACACCTCTGATCCGGTCTCAGTCTAGAATCTGTTGGGGGTAGCTTTTCCTGAGAGAAAAATGGAAAGTCCATTTAGTTGTTCGCATCATATATACATTCCACCTATTTCCAAAAAAAACATATGGCATTTGAAGATAGGAAGATTTCTCATCATGCCCAACTAAAATATCCTTTAGAAGAAACGGCTATAGTTGTTGATGACCCACACTAGCCTCTCTTGTAATTAGGTTTAATTACACAAACATCCTCCTTAGTTTCAATATCATAAAAAACCTTCTTCGATCAGCGACATCTAATCAAAAGTGAGAATTTTTATTTGGATAACATCAGCCATAAAAGCAATAACAATTTCGGAAAGGTTGAATCACAAAATCATTTACCTTTGACTGATAAACAACAGAAGTGGAGGTATCTGTGATTTTCAAACAAACAGGGGATATTTGTGTAATTCCTGATGCACTTCATAAGTAGGCCAAAAGAAAAATACAATTGCTCAAAAAACATTATTACATGAGTCTTGAACTTAAAAATTCACCTTAAGTCCTGGAATAAGCTCGTTCAGTGTGATAGCAAAACGTGACAAGTTGTAACGTGTAGGGAACTTCGGAGGTCTGCTTCGCTTCCAGAGCAAATGAGCTACTGATGGAGATTCATGACCTTTCCGTTTGGAGCAATCTCCATGAACATAATGCATGCTCTCATCCCATTTACCAAACAAGGTTGCTACTGTCTTTCCTCTCTTGTCTAGGACAGTTCCCTGAACCTGTAATGTCAAAACTGTGTTATACAAAACACCTTAATGATATTTCATTTCCACAACAGCAAATTGTTACTAGCATGAGATATTTGGATAATTGGATGCATATAGTTCTTTTCTTTATTGGACTAATGTTTTATTAAAGGTAGATAATGGATATTGATGGCTGGGGAGAGCACCTGATGAGGATTTCTGTCTAAGATAGACTGCTCCTTGAATTTCAGTTTACAGGAATAATCACGGTTTCCTTGTATCCGCATATTGCCATAGTGATCACAATATAATTTCCCGATAATGAGATTGTATATAGATGTCGTAACCTGTTATCACAAGGAGTGTGTTTCTCACCGAAATTCGAAAAAGATAAAAGAAAAGGATGAAGAACAAGAATAAGCTAGTCATTTGTGAGGATACCTTACTCCATTGGAAGATTTCTCCATCATCAAATTCAATAGTTAGAATACCAACTGGATCAAGCTGAATGGATCGACCCCAAAATTTGCTTTTCAGATTGCTATCACCATAAAACTTCCAGCCAGTACCCTCGCAGTGGCATGCCACCACTGTGGGGTGATGACTGACCTGATCCAAAGGAAGTAAACCATTTGACATATGTAAACGCTAGAAATGCAACATTGAAATGGTAAAATTGTGCAAATGAAAATGAATAAATTAAAAAAAGCTAATCATTTCTTTTGAATCTTTTCCCTCTCCTGTTTCATTTTTCTTTTGCACATACTTAGTTGAACATATTTATTCAGAAACATTATGGTAAATTTACAAAATAATGGTCAGTAAAATATATTCTTTTTGCAAACTGTAACTTGCACAAGATTCATATACCACACCTGACAAGAAAATTGCAAAAAGTTTGCCCAGGCAACAACTCATACCTTCTCTGAAAAGAATCGAAGACCTTTATCTGGATAATCAGCTTCGTAAGTCTCCCCCAACAATGGGTTGAAAGGTTTACAATTTCTTCTATCGGTAGAAGCATATCCAGATACTGCAAATGCGGCTACATTCAGAATCCTCATAAGACTGTTACCCTATAAGAATTTTATAAACCACGAGTCAGATGCTAAATGATAAGTTAGACGCATTATCCAAGGAAGAGCAGTCTCTATAATCTATAGATATCAAAATTGAACACAAACAAATCATCATATGTTATAACATACAAGTTTCAACCATATACGAATAAATCAATAAACAAAAAAAGAATGCAACACAAACCTACCTTCTTTCCCCATTCATAAGCCCTGTCAATAAGATATGAATATTCCACATCTTCGAAGCATTTTTGCAGAGAAGAGAGAGGCTCATTGAAGTAGACTGGAAGACATACTTTTGTAAGATCCTTCCCAATGTTGTCTTTAATTATTGACCATAAACTCACTCCTTTCTCTTTCTCAACGGGGTCTGGCAACTTTTTCCTTCGCTTGACTCGAGGAAAGTTTGATCCAACAGATTTAATGATGGGATCAATACCATTTTCAGTTTCAGAAGCAGAAAGTTCATCATCCTCAGATGACAATCCCCTAAAGTCGGATCCATTACTTCTAAAAGAGCCAGAAGACAGAAAATCTTTGGTGTCAAAGAAAGTATTATCTTCTTCATCTGTGTCTTCCTCTGCAGCATCTACTCTTTCATCATCAGAATCACTTGGGTATTCTGCTAGAAATTTACAGAAGGGTAATGAATATATGCATGAATTCATTCAAACTATTAATATTCACACATAAAAGAATCCAAAGCCTATAAAGGTTATATATAGTCATTTTCATATTAATTGATGGTGGTATAGATAAGAGTGATACAACCAAATACCCCTTGATTGTAAGATTTAAAGAAAAAAAAAGATACGAAAACAAATGATAATTTTCATTTAACAATATCTCATTTCACCATCTTACTAATCCATATAAAAAATTAGGTTTGCTGCAGACAGAAAAATGGTGAACTGAAGTATAAGATCATTACAACTTGGTTCTCAATTATACAGCTTAGACACTTATGAAGCATTACCACTATACTTATCTTGCCTTGATCTAGAAGACACTCCAATTTCATTTAACTGTCTCTGGGTCTCATCGACGACTGTATTCTCCAAATCTACTTTTTCTGTCTACAAAACATAAACAAAAAGTTTTAGACAAACAAATAAAGAAAACCAAAAGGAGGTACTGAAAGGCATGCTTCTGAATAAAAAGTTAATACAGAAGAGTAAATTATATCAAACAAGTGGCTAATTTGACAGCGATATGTACCTTCGAAATTTAGAAAGTGATACTTCTTGGTAGCCAAAAGAGTTTTAAGGAAAATAAAACAGCCTTTTGTATCCATCATAAAGAGGCAAAAAAAAAAACTGCCAATGAAAATTGATGCAGTGGTTTGCAAGCGCAAGCTAAAATGAAACTATAGGGGATGAGCCAATCACACAATAACCTAATAGCTTAGTACAAAACTTCCACAAATGGGATTGGTTTGGGTGGTAGGGAGTCTGAAGAGTATTGAAATTAAAAAGGATGATTTAATATAATTTCAAAATGCTCCAGATAAGTAGCCAAGATCAGTCACAATACATTCACAATCAGTTAAAGTGGATAGTTCTATACTAGTTTCTTTGCAGGCCACAAATGAAACATTTGTTTTTAGTAATGTGATCAGCAACGAGAACGACTCAACATTAGGAGTCTTCATATGCATTACAAAAAGTCACCAGACTGCTACTTTCCTCACTACTAAAGTATGGGCCATCAAACATCAGGAAAATGACACCAGGCAAATAATTCCTTTGCAACAAAGAAGAGTCTGCTTCTTTTGAGCATTAGAAAACAACATTAGCTGGTTCATGATACGGGGCTCATCACTAGCTTATATTTTAAGGCAAAGGAATGAATCCCAGCCCTTGGTCCACTGTTCTAATCCATACTAGAAATTAGTCAACTCAACACACACTCCCACATTGAGGGAACAGACAGTGGAGACACATAATTCCTCTGCCAAACTTTTGGTTGCATTTACAAGAAACAAGCCCCCTTCAATCATAAACCTGTGTGTTATGCGTCCATGTAATGAGTCAGCAAGCAAACTTATACAGAAGTACTAAAGACTAAAGTCACTTATTCATTGAATTAGTCAAATATAATAGCGCTAATGAGTACACTCGGTGCAGAGATATTCAAGAACCAATCTCACTTAAATATATCTATTCAAAGAAGTTGAAAAAGGACTCATTTATAATTTATTTACAAGAGGTCTTGGAAGCACAAGAAATAAACAAACAGCTTCACAAGACCAATCTATCCGGATACAAAATCTGAGTAAAAGCACTTTAAAGTGCATAGTTCTTTGAAGCAGAAGTCTGAATTGAACTAGTAATAGCTTTTGCACTAATCTTAACATGTACCTCTAACTGTTTCAGCGTATCCATGAGATGCCAATGCTTCTGCTTCAAAACCATCAACTGATTCTGCAATGAAGTAAACTCATCTCTCATGATCTGTTCGCTGTCTTGAATGGCAGTCTCACTCACACCTTCCTCCAACAACCTCTGCCTCAGTTTTTCTGTTGAGACAGCTAAGTTGTCCACCGGAGCCATTAACTCACTGTTGGACATTCTTGGGAACATGTCCTTCACAGCATGCAATGCTTCCAACCATGTCACTCGGTCATCTCTGCTGTCAGCCCTTAGATGGAGAGTCTTTGTCCCAGTAAAAATGGAGAATCTCTTATCATCTGATCGGCTCTCTCTGATGGTCGAGACCTGTAGAGAAAACTACACAATTATACAAGACAAACAGATAGTGTTTCAATTGCAGATATAAACCATGCAACTGTAAACAAAAAGAAAGAAATAAGTGAAACACCACAATCAAGCATGCAAAGTAACAATCACACCATGTCATCAACTGTAAAAGAAAAAGGGTATAAAGTAACAAGTAATCAGCTGATAAGTGTAATCAGATGAATTTAATCAAATTTCAAGGAAAACAAAACCCAAGTAACACTCAACCAAAGGAGAGGCAACCAATTTCATGAAAACTATCTGCCTGTAAAGAATCCTTAAGATGACAAATCTGGACAACAACAAATCACAATCCTCCAAATAATTTAAGCATATAAATCCAACCAGACAACCAGAGTACGCCACCTGACACCGAAAACTTAAACTACTATTGCCGATAGAATACAATCGAAATAATTGAGACCTTTAAATGAACTTCACCGACGGGCTTCCTATTACCGCTCCCATTTTTAAGGTGATTGTGGCGATGATGGCTGTTCTGCCGTATCATTCGCTTCATCGATTCTTCCCCAATCACCCTCGATCCTTTCTCCGTTTCCTGATTAACAACAATTCTATCCGGCCCATGGATCTTGTAATAACTCAGCACTCCATCCTGCAACACAAACCACCTCGGCCTCCACCCCCTCCCGTAATTCACCCATTTATGTAGAATCCCGCATATCCCGTCCCCCACTATATCATTAATCTTCAACTCCCGGCCATGTTGATTCAGACCGTGACCATTCCTGTTATTCGAATTGTGATCCCCATAATTGGAATCACGCCTCGAAGAAGACCTCGAGATCGCCGCCACTTTCGCCTGCGGATCGGACGGCGACGGCGGAGACGACGGCATGTCGGAATCCTTCACCGGCGTTGAAGCTACGCAGCAGAAATGCATTCTATCGTTGGCATAACTTAAAACCCCGCCCCTTTGAATCTTTCTCTCCGCGTATGCGTACTTCTCCTCCAGATTGAAGCCTTTGACATGGAAAATCGAAAAGGAAACACAAGAATAGCAAACTGTAAAAGCGTAAAGCTAAATATGGAGTGTGGATATAGATATACAGTTGTTTGTACGTATAGATTGCATTAGGAGATAGATATTGAATTGGGGAAAGAGAGTTTGAGGCTGCACGTAAAAATGGGTGAAATGAGAGTTTTCCGGTGAGATGATGACTTACAGAGGGTAAGGGGGTGTTTGTGTAAGGTTTGGAAATTGGAGGAACGTGGTAAAGAGGGAATTGGGGATTTATGGTGCTAAGAATTTTCAAATTCACACCTCTAATTTCTCCGTTTCTTTAATTATTTATTATTTTCCTTTTATATTCAACTTTGATATATTTATAAATTTAATCAATTGAGATTCGAAATAATGTGAAAAATGTGATTTCAACTTGTTAAAAGTGAATTTACCGACAGGAATAGTCACTATACTCGGCACTATGAGGTACCGACATAATTTCAACTTGTTAAAGTAAAAGGAAATTAATCACTATAATCACTACTAAATAAGATGCATGAACACAAATATGAGGATAGAACCTGATAAGACACGGCTACACGAATTCTTTCTTATACTTTCCACGTGAAATTATCTTATACGATGCATGATACAATATAAAATAATATGATATAATAAAATAATATTTAAAAAAATATTCAAATATTTGTGCCTTTGAGACGATAAATATCACATATCTAAATATCGGAACTTATGGTATTCTGATTGACAGAGCGAGGTTTTGGTATTAAAATTGAAAATAAATTATAGCTTGAGTTTGCGTATGTATTTGCGATTTCGGCTTACATTATTCTGATTTTTATCATGGTGGTAGTAGTCCCTTTTTTTTTTTTTTTACACACGCACACCCAAATTGGGTTCAAATCTCGGGATCTTGCCTTCGAGAATGAACTCATTAACCGCTTGGACCAACCCCTGTTGGCTGATAGTAGTTTTCTATTTGATTATATAATTCTTAGCATTGTTTTTTTTAAAATATAAAATAAATTAAGTGATGTCTAGAGTGAAATTCTTTTTTATATCTTTTTAGGAAAATTTAAAATATAATTTAAGCAAGTTGTTTTCAATTTGTCGTAGAGAAAATAGTGAAAGTATATTATACGGTTAAATTTTGAATATGGTTTAATCATTAAATTGTTACTTTCAAATTTTAAACTATCTGATTTTTTATTTTTTTGTCATTTATATGATAAATTTATTAGCTTCCAGTTATTGTTGTAACCAATTTTTCATTCATATTTATTGACCCCCTTTTCTACTTAAAAGGCTTATTGCTTTTCCTACTTAAAAGGCTTATGAAAATCAACAATTCATATAACAAAATTTATTTGCTATTGATAATCCAAATACAACAAGTCTACAAAGTAGGTTAGGATTTTCGACTGGGTGGGGTTTTAATTTGATTCGAATCATTTTTATTCAAATTCAAATATTAATTTAGTTGATTAACAAAATAGTTTGATAGATCATATTCGATCGCACGCATTCATAATTCCAAATGAATGGATTGATATAAAACTCAGGAATCTAAGTTTTTAAAGATCCAAAACATTTTTTATGATATTTTGTTAACTAAAGACTCAATAAACACATCATTTTAATTAATGCATTTAATTATTTTTTTGAAAAGATTATCATTTTCTATTTATACTTTACTTTTGAATTTAAGGTTACATATTTCAAATGAACAAAAGGAAAATTAATATTCATTTTTTTTTATTTTTCAAAAAATGATCATATTTTATTATAAATTAGAGTGGATATTTTATCCGATCAAATCCAAATTCATCTATATTTACTATTGTCGAATATAGTCCGAATCGCATTTCATTAAAATACTTAGAAAGACACAGAGTTGTCCTTATGAACAATCTATTGCCGCTGTCGTCGGAGGAATCGGATCTGATCCGTCGGAGTACGAAGAAGGTACGAACTGCAACGGAGGCGGGCCTGGAGGGAACGGAAGGGGAGGCCGCTGTCTCGGGGTCCGATGAGTCACGGACAATCCCTACTCGCTCATATCTGAATATGCTGGTTGGCAAGAAACCGTTGATGGACAAGAAGTTTGAGGAAACACGTTTGCCGGATAGGGATGAAGTTACAGTTCTTCCCCCAACGAACGAAAAGCCATACCCAAAGATTGTGATTAGTGATGCGTGTCGGGAGTCTCTCCAAGCCCCATGGAGAGAATCGCTGATCCTGAAGATCCTGGGACGAAATATGAATATGCACTTCTTATCGGCCCGTATCAATTCGTTGTGGAAATTACATGGAGCGTATGATCTTATTGACATTGGATATGGATGCTATATACTAAAACTGCATGAGCCTGATAAGGCCTCGGCCATTTTGACGGAGGGACCGTGGTTTATTTCTGGGCATTGCTTGGTGGTGCGGAAGTGGATGCCGAAGTTCCAGGCATCACAGGATCGGATACACACTACTATCACATGGGTACGTATTTCAGAGTTATCTATGGAATATTATAGCGAGACTCTCCTCCGCTACGTCGCGGAAAGCATTGGGATCCCTATAAAGATTGATAAAAACACCTATCAAGGAGATAAAGGGAAATATGCTAGAGTCTGCGTGCAACTTGATCTGGATAAGCCCCTGCTGAGCATGGTGGAAGTGGATGGTACGGTACGACAAGTGTCTTACGAGAATTTGCCCTCGATCTGTTTTCATTGTGGTCGAGTGGGACACCGGGAAACTGAGTGCATGGACAAAAGGGATGTGAACAGGGAACCGGGTGGGGCGGCTAATCCTACACCGGTGGATTCCGGCGAGCCATCTGAGGGGATGCCGGAGCGGGAGGCAGTAGATGGTGCAGAGGCTAGGCAGGGTTTCGGACCATGGATGTTGGCCAAGAAGGCCCGGCCCGACCGCAAAGGTGGCGCGCGTGATAAGGGCAGCTCAAACCCTAGTAACCATAACAGGTTTGGCATCTTTGACCTGCCAACGGGGGAAACCCAATCAGAGGACAATCCCCCAGTTTCAGTGCCCATTGAGCGTAATAAAAGGCCACCCGTTAAACACGTAAGTACTAAAGGAAAGGATAAAATTCCAAATAAAAGCTTGCAGGGACCTTCTGCTGATGTCAGCGGCCAAGGAAAGATTCCTTTTGATTCGGATCTTCCCAGTTCTAGCTTCACATTTTCAGCTGGTAAAGATAATACCAAAAAGCTACCACCTCATAGAACTGAATCCCCGCAGCAGAGAATTACGGGGATTCTACCAAGACAGACGAATGTCGAGCCTGAGCAGAATGCGAACCGCAACAAGGACTTTAGTGCAGAGACCAGTAATAATATGGACACTGAGATGGGAAAAAAGTCCTTTCCCGTGCCCGGTATCCAACCAGCGGATTGGGGAGAGGATAAGGACGGAGGAGATGTCTTTCCCTTGGATCCAGACCCGAGAGTTGATCCCAGGGTTGTCGTGTTGCAACAGAATGTGTTGTTTGATGTTGAGGTGGAAGGCGATACGGCCATGGTTACGGATGCTGAGCAGAGCATCGGGATAGTGGACTGTTAAGCCAGTCACTCACTTCCTTTTCATCTGGTCTGGTGAGAGTCTTAACGTGGAATTGCAAGGGTACGGGAAATGAGAGTTTTCGAAGGAATTTTCGGGAGATTATACGTGAATACCGTCCAGAGGTGGTCTTTCTTCTTGAGACCAAAGTCAGCGAGACGCGAGCTGATAGGATTGCAGCGGGACTTGGGTTCCCGAATTTTTGTAAGGCACCAACCCAGGGGAGGGAAGGTGGCATATGGATGTTATGGGATAACCAACGTATTGAGATTGAGGTGTCACACATGTCGCAACAGGTTATTCATGCCATGGTGGAGCCCCGGTCCGAGAGAATGTGGGTCCTTTCGGGGGTGTATGCTAGCCCGAACTCCACGAGAAGAGAGGAATTATGGGAAGCACTTGAACTTTTCAACGGAACCCATGAGCACCCTTGGATGCTAGCAGGTGACTTCAATGATATCTTAGGGCCTAGCGACAAGTGTGGGGGTCGGGATATAAACTGGAACAGATGCTTAGCGTTCAAGGATCACATTGACAGTTGCGGTCTCCTTGAGCTAATGATGCATGGACCTCGCTACACGTGGGAGGGAACCGTAACTGGAGGAGGAAAGGTGTTGGAGAAGCTGGATCGTGTTCTTGTTAACACGTCCTGGAGACTAACTTTCCCGGAAGGGGTGGCGTTCGTGAATCCAAGAACACACTCCGATCACCATCCCGTCCTGACATATTGTTTGGGGAGGGATCCACCACCTAGTAATCGTCCTTTTCGGTTTGAGATTGCTTGGGACAGGGATCCGGGCTGCCGAAATATTGTGGAGCAGATTTGGAAAGAGGATAAAGAGTTTGTGGAAGCGGTTAAGCTTCTCCCGGAAGCTCTGAGCGTGTTGAATAAAAATTGTTTTGGTAATGTGTTCATAAAAAAACGCAAGCTTAGAGCAAGACTGTTGGGCATTCAAAGACTTGACCAGGACAAATTGCATCCGAGACTTCAAGCGTTAGAAAGAGAGTTGACGGCAGAATACAATACTTTATTGGAACAAGAGGAAAAGATTTGGTTTCAGAAATCCCGTATAGACTGGTTACGGTTCGGGGATCGGAACACACGCTTCTTTCATATCTCCACTATCACCCGTCGGAGAAGGAATCGGATTACTACGCTGCGCATTGGAGACAGATGGGTTACAGATGTTAGTGAACTTCAAGATCATGTTCGCAACTTTTATGATAAGTTATTCCAATGCAGCAGTGATCAGGCGTTGGGGGAGCTTCCTCGAAGTAGATTCCAGAGAACGCTGAAACAGGAGTGGAAGAGTAACTTAAGCCGGGACTCATCTTGGGAGGAGGTGCGGTTAGTAGTCCAGAGCATGAATCCGTTCAAAGCCCCGGGCCCCGATGGCTGCCAAGCTTTTTTCTTTCAACGTTACTGGGATGTTATCGGCATGTCCGTGGTGAGGCTCATCAATGAGTGTTTGGATAGCGAAGCGGTACCTCCAGACATTGGGACAGCATATATATGCCTAATACTGAAAACTGCCAATCCAGAAACTATCAGTGAGTTTCGGCCCATTGCTCTCTGTAATGTCATGTTGAAAATCATAACCAAGCTTCTTGTGCTCCGTTTGAAACCGGTTATACGACATGTGGTCAGCCCCAACCAGAATAGCTTTATCCCGGGTAGGAGTACTCACGATAACATCCTGATCCTACAAGAAGTTCTTCATACAATGCATAATTCTAAGGATCGACGGGGTGGGATGGTGATCAAGTTGGATATCGAGAAAGCGTACGATAGGGTTCGGTGGGAGTTTCTTCGGGAAACTTTGGTATTCTTTGACTTCCCGGGGAATATAATAAATGTCATTATGAGTGCGGTTAGTTGCATTAAACCGGCTATACTTTGGAATGGGGAACCGACTGAACCAATTCAACCCTCGTGCGGGATTCGGCAAGGCGACCCCATATCACCCTGTCTGTTCGTTCTATGTATGGAAAGGCTCTCTTACCTCATCGAATAGGCGGTTTCGAAAGGAGACTGGAAACCTGTGGCTGCGAGCCGGGGGGGGGGCCGTATCTCTCTCACCTCCTTTTTGCCGACGACATCATTTTGATGGGTAAGGTGACGAGGAAGGGGGTGCTCCGGATTAAGGCTGTGATGGATACGTTTAGCCAAGCGTCTGGGCTCAACTTTAACTCACGCAAATCCAGTGTGGTGTTTGCCCCGGCGGTGCCTTTGGCTACGAAACGGGAACTTTGTCATCTTTTAGGGATTGGCGAGAAGCCACAGTTGGGGCGATACCTTGGGGTACAGATCGGATACGGGCGCAGCAATGATTGGGCTTACACTAATGTTATTGAAAGGGTGGAGAAGAAGCTTGCGGGTTGGAAAGCTCAAAATTTAAGTATGGCGGGTCGGGTGACGCTGATTCAATCTGTCACCAATTCGATACCTATCTACCATATGCACACTAACTGGTTTCCCCGACATGTATGTGATAAGTTAGATCAGCTGAATCGGAGTTTCTTATGGGCGACGGACGCCTCTAAAAAACGTACGCATCTAGTTGGTTGGGCGACTGTCATCAAGAAGAAGAAAGATGGAGGGCTCGGTTTGAAGGAGGCTCGGAAGAGTAATATCGCTATGCTTGCGAAAATCGGGTGGAGGGTTCTGAAGAAGGCTGAGACGGGGTGGAACCAGATTTTCAGCAAGAAATACTTGAAGGGGGAGAGTATTTTGGAACATAAACCGAAGCTTAATCACTCGCGGGCATGGAAAGGCATCGTGCGTAGCGTTCAAGCAGTGAAGTCACAGATTACATGGCGGATCGGGGATGGGAGAAGTATTGATCTTTGGAACGCACGGTGGCTGCAGGGAGTGGCTATTCGTGACAGATTACAGGGGCCCGTGCATGAGGGGGATTTTGGGTTACGAGTTCGGGATATTTTCGGTGATAACAACTCTTGGATACTTGAGGGGCTGAAAACACCGTTACCAGAGGATATTCGGAAGGAGATTCTTTGCATCCCCCTTCCGATGGTAACGCAAGAAGACAGCCTCATCTGGGGTACTCAAGATGGGAGGTTCTCTTGCAAGTCAGCTTATAACGCTCTGATGGAGCCGGGGACCCATTCGGATAGAAATTTCAGATGGATATGGGGATCAAAATACCCCCAGAAATTCAAGCTTTTTCTCTGGCTAAGCTGTCAAGATCGGTTGCTTACCAAGTCGTTGCGATATGATCGTCATTTTGGGGAGGATGACCGCTGTTGCAGGGGCTGTGACGTAAGGGAAGACGTCGAACATATACTCCGTAGCTGTACAGTGTCGAGACATATCTGGAGAAGAGTCCTGGAACATAAAGATTGGCAGTGTTTCGAGGGAGTTCAGGGCTCAAATTGGCTTGAGACGGTGAGCAGAATGGGGTTGCCGAATCTGCTGAACCCGAGATGTGAGTGGAGGGTGATGATGATGGCTGTGCTTTGGAGCTTATGGAAGCTACGGAACAAGTGGTACTATCAGAAAGCTAAGGAACCACCATGGCTTACCTTGAATAACATCATGATGTTGGCTTCTGATTTAAAACAGGCTGTGGGAGAGAGTTCACCCAAAGCTGCGAAGCGGAAAACTGTGTTACCTTGGCTTGCTCCGTCGCCGGGATGGGTGAAGCTGAATGCAGATGGCAGCTTTTATGGCCATAATAATCAGGCGGCAGCCGGGGGCTTGGTTCGGGATAGCTCCGGTAAGTGCATTTTTGCTTTCTCGATGAAATTAGGGGAGGTTACTATCACCATGGCTGAGTTGCTGGGGTTGAGGCAAGGTCTTTGCCTTGCGTGGGAAAGACGCTTCCCTAAAATTGCGGTTGAGACCGATTCGGAAGTGGTTGTGAAGCTCATTAACAACGATAATATCAAAGGTCACCCCATGCGGAATCTCATTTTGGACTGTCGGGCTTTGTTGAGGAAACCTTGGGAGGCTACTCTTGCCCACATTAACGCGTAATGAGAGCGCCGATAGTTTCGCTAAAAGAGGGCACACGCTTGTGGAGAGGTTGGAGGTCTGGGAAGGAACTAGGCTCGAGGAGAATGATGATTTTGGTTAGTGGTCCGTAACCCCTGCGTGGGTTTTGTTCCGTTTAGGACAAAAAAAAAAAAGAATATAGTCCGAATCCGAATCTAATCTATATATTGACAACCCCAAACATATGAATTAATGTATATTTTTAAACATTAGAACAAATACATATCAATATGCATCCATTTATTATTATTATTATTATTATTATTATTATTATTATTATTATTATTATTATATAACTTTGAATCAGAATTCAAAAGTTTTATATTAATTCATGTAAATATAATCAACGCTCATTAAGTTCGAAGACACTTCTGCCTTGAATTGGGGCGCCAACTCTCAATCTAAAATTTTGTGTTCACCCAAAAAAAATATATATATAATCGATTTACTTAAAATGACAAACAATTAATTATATATAGGCAATATTCTAAGTTCAAATATCCTCACATATAGCTCTTTATTTTTGCATTTATTTTACTTTTGGGACTTAAATTCTTCATAATTAGAACTCGCCACCCGACTTTCTTCCTATTACAAAAATATTAAAGTAAAATGCTTGGAAAATAAGAGATTAATCAACCTAGACAACCTGTAAAGGGACCATAATTATTTATTTTGTTAAAACTTAAAACTTTTACAAATAATTAAATAAATTAGAAATAAAATTATTACAATTTCAAACAATTTGCTAGGAACATCCGGTCGGTTAGCATATTAATGACATTTAATTTTGTCCTAACCCTTTAGATTATGCGATAAATGTGTACTTTTAAAATGTATGCTAGAATTAGGCAATATGCCAGCTTTGTAAGAATATAATTAGTATCATTCTACATGCATTTATGTCACCATTATACATAAAATGCTGTATTAAATGACTTTTACAATGTATTAGCCAAGCTGTTATTTAAATTAATGACGTATTTTAGGTATTGCTAATTTCCCCTATTCATAGTTCCTACGAGCATGAAGTAATAATAAGACAGTAAATTTCACGATTTTAATTCAATAAGATAACGGGGAATTCCCGAAAACTCCCCAAATGATAAGCCCAATTCCTTTTAGCTCCCCATTTTAAAAAATGATGTATTAAAACTCAAGAATCGCGTATCTAAAACCTCAAATGATGTATTTGAAATACAAGGAAAAAATCATGTATCTAAATCCCAGAATCATGTATCCAAATCCCAGAATTGCGTATCTAAATCCTAGAATCTCGTATCTAAAACCCCAAATGATGTATTTGAAAATAGGGAGCTAAAAGGAAGTTTTCAAACCCATGGGGAGTTTTAAGGAATTGCCCCATAAGATAATTAGTTACTGTGGTGTACTTTGCATATATGCCTATTTATAAAAAAAAAAATAAAACTAGAGAGCTCGACATATTCGGTATATTTTGAATTAATTTTATTCAAATTGTAATTTTATTACATAAAATTTATTTGAATTGATTTAAGCAATCTGAGAAAGACGAACTATGAAAGATTAATAAGCCCTCAAATTGACCATTAAATAGGGTAGCAACTAGCAATGTTATGATACTTTAATAACATGTCAAATGTCTCATATTTGAATACTTAGTTACGTCATGGCATGTAATTTTCTCTTTAAAATAAAGATAAAACTACCAACAAATTCTATAATTCATTTAAAGTGTGCAAGATTTGTCATCATTAATTTATAACTTGCTCATGTATATATATATATATTTTGTTGATCCACCATATTTGTAAATATTTATGGAGACCAAAAGAAATGGAAAAAATGAAATAAAATACATAGCACATGAATGAAAAAAATTAATAGATTGTAAATAAAATTACAATAATTATAGTATGACCACAACAAAGAAAGGTACAAATTTGGCCGTTTTAGTAGCGATTTGCCCTAGATTTGTGGGGACATTTTCATATGGTAAATTCTTCTCCTAATCCCTTCTTTGATTTGATCAACAATGATTATGGTGCAGTCAAACCTAATTAAGCACGATTAACATTTTTTTATTTATTTGGAAATCTTGATTGACTAACATAGACATGACTTATGTAGTCAATTAAAAAATAAAAACTTATATATATATTCTAATTTGATAAGGTGTAGAGTTATCATTTTATTTAAGAGGGTGTAAAATTATTAGAAGGAAATTAAGGGTAAGTAATCCATATTCTCATATTACATAGATCAAGAAAATATACACCATCCTCAATGGACAAGCCTCCGATACTCTATAACTAAGTGATTATTTGTTATAGTTTATTTTCAACAGTTTAATTAAGAGTGTTTAGAAAATAAGCTTTTACATGTTTAATCCCATCTCGGGTGCGTCATCTGTGTTTGTCCGTCGCAATGGCAACAAAGTAGTTCACATTTTAAGCTCGTTCGACTCTCGATAAATATAAAGGAGACGTTAAATTTCCTGATTTTGTTTGTTTCTTGTTTAGCCAAAGATGTCGGTTGACTGTAATCATCTTTCGATTCGTTACTTAAAATAAAAAAAAAATAAAAAATTCTACTTATTAAATAGAAATAAACCAAAATCTAATTCTAACTTCTATGTTATTTTATAAATAAATAGAAGTTATTTAACTTCGACAATTTTTTCTCCGGGACGCTCAATCTTCTTTAATATATATTTTTTATTTAAACACTTACTATTTTTATTATTGTATTTTTTTTTTAATTGATTTAACTCGTAAGTTTACCTTTTATTTTTCAAAAGCAAATTGCAAACACCCTTAATGATGCTACCTAGAGTTAGGATACCTAGCTTATCAAAGCCATGGTAACCACTTTTCATGATGACTAATTAATACTTATATTCTCTCTTACAGAAGATCGGGTAAACACATATAATAATAATTGTACTAAATATGCAAGCAACATTTCGCCACAATAGTATTCTTGTACTAAAGTCTAAAGTAGAAAAGAAGCAAATAATTAGCTGAACTGGTCCAAAAAAGGGGGTGCTTAGCCATGTGAACTTCTCGAGGTTGATTGACCGATTGATAAAGTTGAATATCTAACAGAAATTTTCCAATTATATGCTAAGACTCATGATATATATCTTTGTTGGAACCCAAAGAGCACGCCAAGATTAGATTTAATAAAGCACGATTACTGATATCTACAACAAGAGCACGCCAAGATTAGATTTAATAAAGCACGATTACTGATATCTACAATTCACGAATAAAGACATGGATACAATGATTCAATATTTTTTTTAAAATTTTTACATTAGACACGAATGTTTAATATGATATAAGACGACATGATACGATAATAAAATGATATTTTTAAAATATCCATGTATTAGAGATGATCATAACTTCATAAACTATTAATTTTATGCATGAAAAATAAATTAGTCATTCAAAATTATACTCGATATTTAATCATTAAACGTCCACATGAACTCATCATCGAGATCAGCAAATTACGCCACAAAGGATCTAATATTATGAGTAATTGTGAAGGATGAACTTTTGAATTGTTGGAAGCAACCGACTATAAATGTTGGGATATAAGAATATGATATAATATGAATATGACGATACAAATTTTTAATCAAACAACTTACGTGAGCATCGAATTCGGTATCTAACATAACGCAATACGACAAAATTATATTTTAAAAAATATTCGTGCATCATAAATAACAAATCTATAATATTTTTAAAAATATTATTTATTTATATTATGTCCAACATCATGTTAAACAAATCTCATGCTAAATATTTGAAAAAAACAATTTATATTATTGTCTCTGTATTATCGTGTCAATATCTGTACATCATCATTGAAACTTTATAGTACTCTTTTGTTTATGGTATAATGCTTTTTTATATTTATTTCGCAACATATTATTAGTATCCATGCAAATAATGATCTATAAATTACTATGTAAATTCTACGATCATAATAATTTTTTATGAAAAAAACCATACATGGAAAAATGTTTTATGAATATTAACAAATTTAATGAACAATGTTGGGATAAATACAAATTAACTAAGATTAATATTATGATAATAAGCTCAATATATATCTTCTTGGGATACATGTTGGATTATTCCTTCTTCAGTGCTGTAAAACTACTTTAATTTCCCAAGAACACATGCAGATCAGACACTGTAGGCATGCTTTGGAGGAATTGGATCTTTGACCAAATGAAAGGAGAATTGAAGAGCACTGCTGTCTATTTACACGAGGATCGAGTGAAATCGAACCACTTAAATTCAAAAGCCTTTAATTATTAAAATTTAAAATTCACCCTATAAATGATAGATGCATTCTCAGAAAATGCAGGTTTCATCCAAGAAATTGATGTGGCTGGAATCTCCCAACAACGGTGACAATATACGAATACAATATGATACAAACACGATAATACGAATATATATTTTTGGAATTTAATGGGTTGAATTATACACTAAATTGAACCAACATAAATGCACTACTATTTTATTAATTTTTTAATCACGAAAAAAAAACAAGAAAAAACAGAAAACCTAGATGACATAATTTTCAGGAAAGTTAGGTACCTTAATCAAGTTCCAACAACGTTTGTTTCATGGGCCCCTAACATGAGTTGTGATTTTATTGTGGCCCGAAACAGAGGCACAAAACAGAGTGCAGAACTACTCACTACAATGACTCCATTGTCTGATTTCAAGACCCCACTGGTGGCCTCAACCCTATATTCTACATAAGCTTCCCTAATTCTAAACCATATAACTTAGCAACATCCAATCTTGATAACATTATTTGAAACATATAACAAAAATTTGTAACTTAATTAGGAAATGACGGGGGTGGGGCGAATAAGAACCGCTACACATCTTCTGTTCTAGATTTCGTATTCAATACAGTATAGAAAATTCCGACAACGAAAAACGGGATGGTATACAACAGTTAGATCTAACCAAACGTGCAGAACTGCACGTTGCATTATCAAATGATGTAAAGATGCCACACTTCAGAGAGGAGGGAAAATGATGACATATTTGTATTTATCAAGAACAATTACTCAAGATCATCACCAAAACTTCGTTTCAGTACTATTCGCGACAACTATTAAGCAACATAAGGATGGTTGGTGGACCAGCAAACATGATAAGATGAACAAACAGACATGTCACAGCATTGTCCTTAAACTAGCCTATCGATTTCTTTTGCCATTGTGTTTGAAGAGTTGAACCGACCAACCAATGTAGGGAGACTAGACAAGAATAAAAGGATCATGTTTGACCACGTAAACTGAAAATGGAATGTGAAGGTGAGAGAAAAAGAGGGAGAGAAAACATTCTCACATAGGCACATGGTGAAGACGGTGTTTTTCTTATCTTCAAGAGCTGAAGTTGGCATCAGTGTTTTCTTCAGGACAGTTTCCTTCTGACAAGTCCTTTAAAGAAATCGAAACTGTAGCCACATGGAGTGGGAGTTGGATTTATATTGGTTAGAATCAGATGAGTACAAGTAAATCACAATGAACGAGAAACACATGAATGCTTCCAACAATGAGTGCCAAAACATATGAGACATAAATGCTATGTGTGTGTGTGTGTGTATATATATGTAAAGACATACATATATATATATATATATATATATATATATATATATATATATATATATAAATATGGGAAGAAAATTATTGTAGAAGTGGGCCATAGAATTTATCCGACAAATGTAAACAAATTCAAGGTGTCTGCCAGCCACCCGCTCCGTTCCTTGTGAAAACACAAATGAAGTGAAAATAAAAAATAAAAAATAAAAAATTCAAGAAAAAACACTAGATAAGAAGAGCAACTCTTTATTCCAATGAGTTTCAGTAACTACAATAGAGAAAAATTAATGTTTCGTGGAAATACTCTCATGTTTTCAGTTAGACAACATATTTCGGATATTTGGAGGGTGTCAGTTGAGCTATAAGATGTTTCAAAGATCTTATAACATGTTGACAAATGTTTGGTAGTTTTTCATGAAATGGGCAGATAAAATTTTTGCGTTTTCCATGATGTTTAAATTCTTTAGAACACTATGCTCTTCTCTTGGTTGGGTTATTCAATTGCTTTAAGCTTGCAAAGTTAAGTGATCTTCTATCTCTGTACTTGGTAAGATAAAAAATACCTGTTTCCGTCTGGATGAAGCTCACATGTCTGACCATCTTTTGTGATAGCTAATAAATATCCGGAACTTGTTAAACCCTGCGTTCCAAAGTAGGGTAATTTCAACAAAAATGCCAATTTGGTAGTACACAAGAATTAATGCCACGATTATGGCCATATAAGTAATTTTAGTTCTTGAAGGATACTAGTGCTATCAAAATGCTAAGCCTATAATTTATTAGCTTCCTCAATAATAACTTCAGACCATATTTGCACATATTTATATGTTTGTGATATTCTGTGTCGTAGAACAATATTTCCATCTTAATGGATCCTTATAAAGAGTTCACGCACAAAAAATTAAAAAAACAAACATAAGAAAATAAATGAACAAAATGACGAGAAAAAATAGTCATCACAAATTTTCAATACTTACTAGATGCAACTGTAGGAACTTCTTTAAAACGAAAATGGATGATCTTTATTCAGAAATAGCAAGCAGTGAATGGATGGTATGAATAGGTTTTCGCATTCAGCTTCTGCAGATTATTTTATATTTCTGGAAATTATTCTTATTTAATGTTGTTCAAGTGTAAAGTTGCCTTGAACTGGTGAAATATTGGAGAAAAGCATACAATTTATTCAAACCCATGGCCCAATCATACAAACTTAAGTTTTAACACATTAGTGGTAAGCATGAAAAAGGAAATCTGGAGGATCTTCTACATATGTAATGGGGAAATTCTGGAAGAAACAAAGAAAATATGTAAATACAATATTATGGCCATGTTATCCGTAAATCACCTGAACTGTGACCACATTTTCTGAAATTTGGTTCCCGTCCTCATTCTTTTCCTGTACAATAACTCGCTGTCCGCTGGATGCATTTTACAAATCAGAATCAAGAAGGGAAGCAACACAATGGCAGATAAATATGTATATTCTTTCAAGTCTACTCATTTTAGACCATCGTTAACCAAAATTAACAAATTATAAGTTTTCCTAATCATGTAATATAAATTTCTGCTTGATTGCCTCACCAGTGCAGCCATGTCTTGTAATACTGTTCTTCCAGTGCTTGAAACCCTGCATAGAAAAGATCAAAAGATACATGATTATTTTTTCAGAGTAAAGTTACAGATGATCATGATTCAAATTTCAAGGAAATCTCCACAAAGCAAGTAGTAGAGTGTCTAAAGAAGGAAAGGAACTATCATGTTTTATCACAAATCTGATGCAAAAGTGTAAAAACCAAAGAATAAAGGGTCACATATTAGGCCTCTACCATTCATTATTGTTTGTAGATAAAATAAAAAAGGACATATTATTATACCGAATAATAATAATAAAGTCTTTAGACACTAAAATTGCACTCTGAAAAACTGGAAATCAACTCCAGAATTCAATTTGTGAATGCGGGAACATTTGTACTTATCACTTCAGGAAACCGATTTAAAGGAAATCAAAATTAAATAAAAGTGGAGAATTCAAATTTCAAGTATTATAAGGGAGGAAATGATCACCTTGAGTAATAAATATATCGTACAAGCTCTCAAATTTATTGAAAAAGGCTGCTATAATATCTTCACGCTGTAATTGATGAGCGACAGATCCCAACTTTTGCAAAGCAGCATTCAACGATGTTGTTGGTTTCTCATTATTGACATTCAAGCCAATTCCTAGAAAATGATTACAAGAAAAAACACCTGTTAAAGGAAACTAACAGCACAACTCAATTTATGGTGTACAAGGGGTATCATTTAAGGAAACTATTTCCAGTAAGTTGGGGTATGTTCTGACAATTGGTGTCATCAAAAGAAAAAGAGTACTTACCAGCACTGATGTTAAATTTCTTAGATTTATATGTTGATGTGCATAAAATGCCTCCCACTTTAAGACCATCTAAATACAGATCATTTGGCCACTTTATTCTAACATCAAGTGAAGGCATGCCCTGAAATATTATCGCATCAGTATATAATGTACGGATATTCAAAAGGAAGTTTGAAAAACCAAGATTAATGCATAGATCATGACTGCATAACCTAAACTGTACATAACAACATCGAAATCAATGCAAAACAATGATACAAACTACTGAAAATGAAATGTAAAAAAAAATTTGAAACAAGAACCCGGAAAAGGAAATATAAACACTAAGACATTCAATCATGAAATAACTTAAAACAGGATAGGCTATCAAAAAGAATTTTACTACTCATCGAAATAAGTTCTTTCTGATCCTCATTTGAATAAACCGAAAAACACAGTACACAAACTTACATTTCCTCGACAAACATCATTAATTGCCTCAGTCATAGCCAGAGAAACTACATACTGCACATGAGGCACAATTCTCCCATCCTCCATCTGTATTGTGAAGGAAAACATAAGGCATCCTTTTGGTGATTCCCATACATTCTTCGACCGACCTTCAAATCCCACCAAGAAAACAGAGAATATAACTATGAAAAGATAAAATCTGAAATTCAAGCATGCATTATGAAGACAGATTAATACCTCTGCCTTTGCACTGCACATCAGCAACACATACCGCACCAATAGGCAACTCAAGGAAATTACTGCCAAAGAAAAATACTAAAGAGAACATCACAAAAACGGATACAACAGTAATACGCATCATAAAACGGTAATCCGCAATATTATCCACACAGGCTTTGAATCAAACACATAGCAGCAAAAAACGAAAACAACCAAAAATCTTACTTCGAAACAACATCATGCGTGGAAGCTAATTTGGGAGAGTAAATTAGCAGCTTCCCGAACCGAGAAGTCGAGAGAGAACTCATGTAAGACTTCACTCCAAAAACATCGTCACTACCGATGATCCCACGGTTTTCAATCTCCGAATGCAGAACAACATTTACCGGCGAACCATCAGGAAGTTTTAACAATTCGTTCTTCTTCAAACACCGGGCTATTTCGTTTTCCGCATCCGATTTCCCGCACAGCACGAGGGTCGTCGACGATTGCGGCTCCATTTCTGCACCAGAAAATTTGTGAGGAACCCATCAAAATCATATATGCTTGAAAATTGCAGAAATGCTTGTAAAGATCAAAGCTTTTCAGGAAATTACTTGCTGATATGAGTGGATTGTTCGGAATATAGTTGATCTTTCGAAGATAGAGAAATGGGAGGGAAGCTTTAAGAGAGAGAAAGCGAGGGGAGCTCGTTAGATATAGCATGGTAGTGGAGGGAGGCGGAGAAAACAATTTCGTATTTCAGGGATGTTTTTGTCATACCCCGGAAGTTCAATAAATTGCATTTTTTGCCCAATTATGTAAATTAATATATTTAAAAACCTAGAATGGTCTATTAATTTGATCTTAAATACTTTATTGAACGTGGGAGTTTAAATTTTAATTAATTATATTTGATTTTATCTATATTTCTCTTATTATAAAGTTTTTCCATTTGCAAAAGAATAAGAGAAAATGGCAAGAGAATTTTAAGACAAATGCAAATATTATCTTAATAATCGTAGAATATATATGATGCTTGTCGATTTCCGCACTATTGAATTTGTTGAGAGATGATAGCGTTCAAAGCCTCAATTCAACTCTTTTCACTAACTCTAACCTGTTGGAATAAAAATGGGGGTGACCTGCAAAACAAGGGGGTCACCCTCTACTTAATTAAGTCAGTAGTCGGTTGAAAAAGAGATAAACAAAGTAATAAAAATGATTAAGAAAGCAATAATGAAAGTAAAGAGCAGCAGGGTGCTTGAGCAGCTCGTATAGCAGCCTGCCGGAAGCCTCGCGTTTAAGTAAACAAGTATGTTGGGTGCTGTAAATCGTATGCAAATAGTTGATGTGCCAAAAGTTGGAGAATGAAGTTGGTAGGGGTCCTTTTATAGCTTTGAGGAGCTGAGAGGTGAGAGTTGGGGTAGGTAGCACCCGGACAGGCAGCTGGTTGAGAGGTTTGCAGGGAGGTCTCTTCTAGGGGAGGCTAGTTATTTGAATTTGAACTCTTTGACAGCTACTTCCCACGTCTTAACTAGCTGCTGTCATCCTCCACGATCAGGAAGGGTGGTTAGGGCTGCACCCCAGTGGGCTTGATGGCTGGGCTGGTTGACATGCTGATCAGCCCATCTGGTGAGCAGGTCTGGAATTCACAATGAATATTCATGGGCTCGGTCATTTCTTAAAACGTATTGGGCCATCTCTTGGGCTTGACAACATAAATTTACACTAGTATCATCAATATATATAACCAACACGCAGTTAATTCAAGTGGATAAATAACTAAATTCACTTAAATAAGGTTTTGGATTCAAATCTTATGAATATGAAAAACTACATGATGATGGTGCAGAAACTTAGAAGGTTGCTTTTAACACCAAACACTTTAGATTTGTTTGTGGAAGGGAAAGACCATCACAGACGCTTGAGCCTCAGGAACTGGGTTTCCTTTTTTAGCGTGGGTTCTTCCAGCTAGGATAATACCAACAGTGCAAAGTGTGATTAGGATGCAGCTGTGTTGAGGGTAAAGCGGAGTTTAGGAAGATGAAGGAAAAATGGAGAAAAGTATGCCCAGTTTCAGAATGTAATGTACTGTGTAGAAGATGACTTGGAGGAGAATGCATGGGTTTCTCCCTATTTATATATTAGGGGTGAGGGTGCTTTGGGTATTTTGACCAAGTGGTCCCAAACCTGTGTTTCCCTAACACATGGCGAGCCGTGATGGTATGAAAGCGATGTCTCTGAAAAGTGGGCGGCGTGTCAGGTACGAGGTGCGCACTGCCACTGTGCCAGAGGTTGTTGGCGAGGGTAGTGCGATGGGAGGCTCAAGATCTATCATACAAGCGTACGGATGCCTTACTTGGGGCAGATCTTATCCGAGCGTGGGTGACACTCGAAGGGACGCAGGAGAGGGTTCCCTTTGGCAGATGACCCACGAGCGTCAGTTAAGCGAGCGTAAGGTAGGAGGTGCCCTCGTGAAGCGCTTCCCGGGGGAGGGTGACTTCGAGGGACCGTAGTGCGAGCGCCAGGTTTGACAGCCTGAATCCCTTGCCCGGATAGTGAGCCGAGGTGCATGGGCCTGGATTGGCCAATAAGTAATTGGGTTGGGCTGGTCCGCAAGCCCCGTAATGCGAGCGTTCAAACTCTAGGTTTGTAGATGGCGACACATGGACGGGTAGATCCAAGCGTGCTTTTATGACACATCATATGAAATACCAATAAAAAATACCTTTAATATCTCGAAAATTTGTCAATTACAATAATTAATTCATCCATTGAATTGTACCTAAAAATTGTAAAAACGTCATTTGCATTAATCAGACTTTTGTTGAATTAATAGATATTTCAAAGGACAAGAGAATTATATATTAATTAGTCATTTGCTGAATTAAAAACATGTTAAAGTGACGCATAATTTATAATATTTACTTGATAAATCTCTTAATATACATTAATTAGTCATTTGTTGAATTATAAAGTTTTAAAGTGACGCATAATTTATAATATTTACTTGATTAATCTCTTAATTAGGGTCTTAATATTATAGATATTTCAAGGTGTAAAACAATTAATTTAAAATTGTTTCATTCACAAAATCAATATTCGACCATTTGTCTGTAATTAAGATTTAAGAACGAAATTAATATTAAATTAATTTTCGTTAATGCATAACACCTCACAATTCTATGCAAGTCCCTTAAAGTTGAGAAAACGAATTAGAAAGGACTAACTTGATTAGGGGATAAAGTTAAGGGGCCAAGACATAATTTTACAATAAATAGCTCGTTCTTCAACAGTCTTCTAGTGCTGTATTCTTTTGTTCTGCGACTGTACAACACAATTCCGCATTCGAGCTCCGCATTAATGGATGAATTACAGAAAGCACTGAACGATAAAGGCTTAACAATTTCGACGCTCCCAGAGAAGGGTCGCTGCCTTGTCACTGCCCGCGATTTCTCCCCAGGTTCTTCTTGAAGATTTCCATGTTCTTTTTAATAATTTCTTGATTTTGTTTCAGCTTTTTTCTTGAAGAATCCGAAGTTTATGTTGCAGGGGAAGTGATTTTGAGTGAAAGCCCATATGTTTCTGTTGCTAATAAGAACAAAGAATCGCCTGAATCCAAGTGTGAGTGGTGCTTTACTTCAAGCAACCTCAAGAAATGCTCTGCTTGCCATGTTGTTTGGTATTGCAGCAGCAAATGTCAGGTGAAAACAATCTCCCAGAAAAAGAAATTGATAACTTAGGTCCAGAATCAGTAATATGAGAGTAAAATGGCATGATGATCAGCTCAATGATTCTTGTAAACATCTTTTGGTTCTATATTGGTGTGTGTGTTTTCGGTTTGGTTTTTGGTTTGTCTAAGTTGAGTTGATTGTGATTTGTGATTGATTTCAGAAGTCAGATTGGAAGCTGCATAGTGTAGAATGTAAAGCATTGTCCAAAGTTGAAAAGGACAGAGTAAAATCGCTCACGCCCACCATCCGTTTGATGGTTCGACTGTGTATAATGCGGAAGCTAGAAAATGATAAGGTGGTCAATTTGCTGATTATTGTTTTAGTAAAGTTGCCGAGTTATATTAATAAGAAAGCCTTTATGCTGCCTTTGACCCTCGGAGTTCAGTCAGGAAATCTTCCTCAAAATGCTTGTAGATTTGTTTATAACTTTACGCTCTGTGTTTTGTTTCTTTTCATATTATTCATAATGACTTTAATCTTCTTATGGCTGCTAGATTTTCCCTACAACTGTCACGGAGAACTACAAGCTTGTGGAAGCTTTGGTTTCTCGTATCCTTATTGCTGTTTGCTTTCTTTAGGTTGTTTTCTTGGTTACAATTGTTAACATTTGTAACTGTTCTTAACAAATTTATTTAAATAGACATGTCTGAGGTTGAGGAGAAACAACTGGTGTTGTATTCCCAGATGGCTAACCTTGTTAATTTGATTCTCCAGTGGCCTGATTCTGAAATCAATATCAAAGAGATCGCAGAAAATTTTGCTAAGGTATTTCAACCGATCAAAGGGTTCAATTACTTCTTTCAGTCAAAGTTAGTGCATAATCAGATGTATATTTTAGAGATCAATCAATATATCCCGTTTTCTACTCATATTACATTATGTAACAGCATTTTGTACGACTATGATTTGCATTCTCTGTCTCTCCATTGATCAAATTATCTCCCCCCATTCAACTTCTCTCTCTCTCTCTCTCTTGCGCTGAGTGCGTTTGTGTGTGTCTCTCTCTCCATTTCTCATTTGATTAGATTCTTGTTCTCTCTTGATCTCTTGTGTCTCTCTCTGCCCGTGGGCAATATCATCTAACTCAATATATGTCTACACACAGCTAGCGTGCAATGCCCATACAATTTCTGACAATGAACTGAGGCCCCTTGGGACGGGATTGTTCCCTGTCATTTCAATCATAAATCACAGGTGAAATTCATAAATACTTCTTTACTGTTTCCAAATTGCCGACTCTAACTCGTATTTTTGGTGTTTTAGTTGTTTACCCAATTCGGTTCTAGTATTTGATGGAAGAGTGGCAACGGTACGAGCCATGCACCATATACCAAAAGGTACTGAGGTAATTAATTACCTTTAATCTCCTAATGGTTGATAGGGAATTGTTCTGAAATATTGAAAGATGTACTCTCATAAAATTTCTATTTTGAAGGTATTGATCAGTTATATAGAACTAGCTGGAAGCACTGCCACTCGGCAAAAGTCTCTTAAAGAACAGTACTTTTTCTCTTGCTTGTGTTCTCGCTGCATAAATTTGGTACTTATGATACTCTTTTTGTTGTTTGTTTTTGGCTTAAGGTTGCGTTTGGATTGACACACTTGGACAAACGATTTCAAATATGTTGTGACAAATCATGCTATGCAGGATTTGAAATCCACGTAATATGAAATCCTTCCATCCGAGCACAACTTTAGGTTGCATTTGGATTTGAAGGATCTCAAAATCCATCGTACTAACCCAAAAATAGCTTGAAATGGAGACTCTAAGAATTTGAAATCCTTTGCTCCAAATCCGTCAATCCAAACATGGGTTTAAATACTTGAGGACATCTAAACGAGGTCCTTCTATTGTTTAAGGGACAACCTGAAGATATTCAAGAAAGTGCAATTCTAGAAGGTTATAGATGCAAGTATAGCAACTGCAATGGATTTCTCCTACGGGATTCTGGTAAATATCCTGTTAATTTGGAATTTGATTTAGTGTGCTTATAGCTATGAAGTAATTTTCAGTCTCTTTGTCTTAACATTAGATAATAAAGGATTCGTATGCCAGAAGTGTGGGCTTCTGAGGGATAAAGAAGAAATCAGGAACATGACAAATGAAGTGAAATCACTCTCTGATAAAGCTTCTGCGTCGCTTTCCTCCGGCCGTATCCTTTGAACCTCCGAATTTGGATAATTTTATTTTATAAAAATTTTGTTGTAGTAATTAATTGTTAGTTTTTTTTTTGTCCTTAAAATTATCTAGATAAAACTGAGGCGAGTGTGGCTTATAAGATGGTTGAGAAACTTGAAGTAAAGTTGTACCATCCATATTCGATCAACCTCATGCGGACTAGAGAGTCTCTTTTAAAGGTACATGTAGATGTATATGCCTATTCGTTTTAGGGTTTGTTTGAAAAAACTTCTGCTTCCGGAGAAGCTAAAAATTGTAGTAGCAAAAGTTGCGAGTATTCGGAGAAGTAGAAAATCACTTTAAGATATAAGAGGAAAACTGAACCTAGAAGTTGAAAAAAGCACCAAAAGTGCTCCTAGCTTTTCTGAAGCTGCAGCAGCAAAACAAAATGCGGCATTTCTGCTTTTAATACTAAGAGAGGAGAATCGCTTCTTTAAGAGTTTGCAAGCAGCATATGGCATGCTCGATTCCTTAATCTCCCAAAACTTTTGCTTGATGCCGTCGTAGTATAAATATCTACTAATAAAACCTTATTTCTTTGCAGATATTCATGGAGCTGCAGGATTGGAACGAAGCACTTTCATATTGCAGACTAACAATTCCCACCTACGAAAGTATGTATTCATTAACTCCAACTGCGAACAATAGAACAGTCATCACAATGCAAAATTTACACCCTTTTCCTTTTCGTTGCAGGAGTGTACCTGAAGTGCCATCCTTTGCTTGGACTGCAATACTATACGTGTGGAAAACTCGAATGGTAAACAATATATTTGGCTTTAGTTTTTTACTTTTGTCCATGTTGGTTAGCTTAAGCAGAGTTGATAACTGATATATAATTACAATTTCAAAGGTTTCTGGGAGAGACAGAAGCAGCTATTAGGTCATTGTCTAAAGCTTTGGACATTCTGAGAATCACTCATGGAACAAAGACACCATTTGTGACGGAACTTGTTTCTAAGCTGGAAGAAGCTCGTGCAGAGGCTTCTTACATGATTCGTTCTCAGAATGAAGATTGAATGTATAGATATTCACTGCAAAGTTATAATGTAGTTTTTTCAAATGCTTTTGATATGTGAGAGCCGAGGGGCCATTTTCTTTTTCGATGCTTAATCTGTTGACAAGAAATTTTCGTACAATGTTCGTGGTTCCACCTATGAATGCAGAAGTCAAGATCATGCTACATATTTTTCGTATTTCACTTTATTGAACATAGAAAAATGTTACAAATTTGGTCATCACAAGTCTAAGCACCAGTTCGTACAATAATTTTCTCAGTGTTGACCATATTTCACCAAGAAAAAGAAATATAGCAAGTTAAGGGAGGAGCCTAAATTTTTTGAATAATAACAAAAACACCCCTTTAATACAAGAGCTTTCAACTTCAATTGCCAAAAATTTACATACATATAATACAAGAAAAGTATTTTCGGCAAAAAAAGACAAAAATGATTTCCAAATACCAGCAGCATCAAGGCAGCAGCCTTAATAACAGGATAAAAAAGCAGGGCTCGCATTACCTTACCACAAAAGGGAGCTTAACAAAATCTAAACATTCAAATAAAATAGCGGTCTTCAACGCCAAATGCTATCAATCTTCACAAGCTGGCTAACCGTTCCTGGAGCTGAAAACAAGCAGTTGAAATCTTACAGAGCAACTTCCTCAATTGATCTCTCAACATGGACGGCTCAGATTGTGCCACCGATCTCGGATCCATCAACATGCTCTGGAGTTGAGAGCACAACTTCAAAGCTGTCTGATCATTTGCACTTGATTCAGCAATAAGTTGAAACAACGTGCAGTTCTGGTCGGACGTGGTCGGTAGTTTTGTTGGTAGAGGAGGAACGAGAAATGGGTGTTGGAGCAACTCAGGAATCCTCCACCGTTCGTTTCTGTCCCAAGCAAGACATTTCTTCATGATATCAAGAAGCCAAGGATTGGGGAGGGGTTCGTATACGATCACATGGTTTGGATCGGTTATAACTTTGAATTTTGCCCAGAAAGTTTTGTATTCTGAAAAAGGCGTTCGACCATACACCATTTGGTATAGGATGCAACCGAGAGACCAGATGTCCGATGGGCGGCCGCATTTTATTGTGTTCCCATTTGCATCGGTTTCGTTGCACATGAAAGCTTCTGGAGACATGTAGCTTAGTGTCCCCACCTGCAGTAAGTGATCTCAGCATAAAAGAAAGCACACCAAAAACAGAGACATATATAGGGGTTGTCTGCAATCGCTTTTGCTTTTGGAGAAGTGTAAAAAGTTTTGAGTAGAATAGGTGAGGTGTTATAAGAGAAAAGTGAAGATTGTTGGAAAGAAAGGGGAAAGCATGAGATTTAATTTTAGTATAAATGTAATGTTCATTTATTTGCGAAAATGAACTAAAATCTTAAAAGAAATGTTAAAAGCTGGTCCCTGAGTGCTTCTAGCTTATTTTAGGACAAGTTGATGTTCAAAACAATATCAGTGAATCTGTAATAGAGATATGGGAAAACCTGCGAGTCCCGTTGAATATTGGTTGTGTCACTCATTATAGCCTTAGCGATTCCAAAATCGATTAATTTCAGGGAACCTCTCACCAGAAGAAAATTAGCTGGCTTGAGATCAGAATGAACAATACGTTCTTCATGAATGGTATTTACTGCCTGAAGTATTTGCTGCAACATGTTTCATAAAATGAGTGTTGGTTTAGCTAATGATGCATGGAGTAAATCCAGTTCATAACATCATTTATCTTAAATGATCAGTTTGCAATAACCAGTTTCTAGAGCAAACTGTAGAAGTAAAAAAAATAAAGAAATGAATTTCGTGAACAACCTGCCAATAAAACCTAAGCCAGTTCTGATCTATTGTTGCATTAGAACCATCCAGTTCCTTCCACTTCTGAGACAACATATGTGCCAAATCAATTTCTCCATATTCAAGTACCATGTATATATACCCATCATCTTTGACCCTGCCATCCTTATTGCTCATAGAACCATTCATCACTGCCTCAAGCAAAGTTTTATCTGTCACCTAAGAAGGAAAGTATATATTAGTTGCAAGAGCATTGATTTCAGAAACATAAACTTAAAGTATGAGAAAAAATATCTTTTATTTGAAAGACAAGTCAAATCAAGAAAAGACCAACTTTGGCAGAAAGCTTACTGGTTATTCATACACAACTCCATTTTACACATTGAGGTAATAGTTTCAGAGCTCAGTGTTTTTACAAATCTTTCTAATGGGCCAGGATATGGACCATAGGGGTTTGGACCCATGTCCGAACAATTGTCATCTGCAATTCATATTTTAACTTTATAGGAGTGGACAATTCAAATTTTCTGGCTAATCTGAGAGTGAGGATCTCTTGGAATAGTTACTACTGAACATTCATAAATCACAAACAAAAACTTCATGCATACTGGCAACTAGCTCATCCTTTTTATTCACAATGGACCACTAAAGATACATAAAGAAATTAGGAAAAAGCATCACCAGTTAAATAGTTATTAGGCATGTACCTCATAATCAATCAGCTGAATGATGTTATTCTTCCCCTTCAGTCTGTTTAAGTACTCAATCTCTTGACAGAATCCATATGCTGTAGCGTAGTCACGGCCTTTAAGTTTTATCTTCTTCAAGGCATAAATAGTGCAATCCGATGATATGACTTTGTGAACCTCACTACTACCTCCACTACCTATCTTGCCAAGTCTTTGATAAAGCTTTCCATTAACTTTGAAAAACAAGTCAGGATCATAACCTTTTCTACGAGATGTCGAGGTTGCTTTACCACTAGCACCTCTTTCCACTTTCTCTGACTTAGAATTTTCCAACTTCGCATCTAATGGAGGTACTTTTGATGATTGGGGCTGAGTTTTTGCATCAGTTACATTTTCTATGGCTGTATTGTTGTCTTCATGAGGAGAATCTTTAGAAATATTATTATCCTGTGGTGAAGAATTTTTTGGCTTCTTAGGTGAAGATTTATGGACTCCTTGTGAGGTCATAGCTGCATGATGAGATAACACTTTAGCTTCTCCAGCAGACTCTGTGACCAAGTGTGGCCCGCCTGTTTTGGCTTGCAAACTATAAGTTGTCGAACTAATCATAGGAGCAGCTGTTGAGTTTATTAGTGTTGAAGTAACACAAGAAGATCCAATGCCTGATGATTGAGTCATGGCATTACTCAAATCATTCTGCAAAAAGTTTCCAAACTGATGCATTTGTTCTTGAACCCCCATAGTTTTTCGAGCCAATGAAGAATTAATCAGAACTGCAGATCTAAGACTGTTGTCCATTTCCATGTTTTGGAAGTTATGTTGCTGCCAATCTTGATTGACAGCAGCTGAAGCATCTCCTTGATTGCTCACATCCCATTCCATTTCTGTCAATGCAAGTGAATCCATATGAGACAACAAATCACCTGTTCCAGTGGGCATTCGGTCATCGGCCCCTGCATAGAAAATTTTGCAGTGTCTGCTATAAATTGCAAACTACTACTATTTAGTTTTGAACACACTACCTAATGTCCATGTTACTGATTTATCTATACTACTGTATAAAGAACTTGGGCATTATACATTTTAAGGCAGAATTAACCTTCAAGTTTGTTTTTATAATATTTGTTGTAAGCACATAAGAAAATTACATGTTTTTCTATTTTTCACATGTAATTCTGTAACAAGTGTGCCTCATTCCCTAGTATTTATTAATGAACTAATTCTTTTACAAGTATGCAGTCGGACTGATGCAGACTTAAGACACTGGGACGATAATTACCACGAGATGTTGCAATGTTTTCGGTGGAAAAATGAACCTTCCTCTGTACTTCGGCCAGAACTTTCCCATGTTCCATGCCTGTGGAACCAACTGCGTTGTTGTTTACAGACCTTGTAGAAAGTCCAGGTTGTTCTCTCTGAGTATTGTATGGTTCATAACTTCCTTCATGTGTATTTAATGTGGTGCCCCACTCTGATGGCGGAGTAATTGGTGCACCCTCCTGATTCTCTTCACTCACAGATACTGTGGTTTTGGACTGTGGAATGGAGCCCCTCAATCTGTGACCGTGTGGAGCATTATCATCTCTGCTTGTTTTGACATCAATTGCTGACTGAGGTTTTATATTTGATTCATCTGGTGCTTCTCGTTGAGAAACAAGACCTCTCCTAGGCAATATACTAATACCAGTTGACTGCATCTTACCTGAATGTCCATCAAGAGTGAAACAAGAAAAAAGTTCAGAAAGCAATTTCAGTTCACCAGATTATATAGATGACAGCTAAATTCATTAGGAGCACAAAACAAGAATTAGAGATGAGAAGATCCATTAGCAGAAGTCCCTATTTCTTACTACCTTAAACAAAGTCACAAGATTGAGTTCATTTAAAGCTAGTAAAGCTAATCTAAAGACTCAAACTAAAGGCTTTAGTTTCCAGACCACAGTAGCCCAATTACACCACAAGGCAAAACCCACAAAAGATCCTAACTTGAGGACAAATAAAACAAATCCATTTTTGCTCTTCTATAATCTGCTAAATTTACCCAACAAGATCATTAAAATCCTTTGATTCCCAAAGTAGAGCAGGATTTTCTAACTAAATACACAAATCAAGTTTCAAAAACTGCAATTGCACATACCATAACAACAAAACAAGACACAATCCCTAATTGACAACCCTTTTTCAATGGGTACAGACATCCATTGTAAAAGAAAAAAAAAGGGGCAAAAATAAGGCTATACCTAATGGACGGTGGCGTTTGCAGGCAGCTTGAAAATTCCGGACCCACTCCGGAGGCGAAGAGGCCGAAGATGTCGTCGTCGAGGTGCAGGTGGAGTTGAACGTACGACTGAGGTTAATGGACTCAGGGTTGATGTTGATCGAACGGCTCAAACTGGGCTTGAAGAATTTCTCCTTCGCAGGTGGGGCGGGAAGGTCAGGCTCCCCTTCCATCGCTTAAGCACTCAAGCATTTCTTTTTCTGAATAAATAGTTGCATAAGCTTTGCAGATGAGAATTATCAGAGACCTACATTGAAGAACACCGTGAGTGTGTGTGCGACTGTGAGAGAGAGAATCTAGAGAGAGAGAGAGAGAGAGAGAGAGAGAGGGATTTTGAAATTGGTTTATTCGCGCTTCTGCATTTCGTCGTCTTTGTTTTTGTTCTCTTATTATTTTATATTTTATTTGGGCTCACTATTGATGGAGGCCCATATAAATAATGGGCCAATAATCCAGCCCAATTATAACATTAACGCCCAATTGAATCTATGAATAATGAAGGGTTTCTCTTTGTCTTTGCAATCGCCCTAAAACCCTCCTTGCTTACAGAAGGCTTCGTGCTAACGTGCGCGAGGTGCGTTTTCTCTCCATCTTTGTTGTTCAGCTTATTCTCCTCTCTGCTGCGATTTCGAATTGAAAAATTGTTGAATTAAAAGAAATTAAAAGCTGAGTTCTTCTAGGACGTTCGTACTTGAAACGTTTTTGAGTTTTTTTGGGTATTTGTGTAAGGTTTCTGGTAATTGTAGACATTATGCAGTAGTAGAGTTGAATTGAAAGTGGTTGTGATGCTATTTTTTTTTTTTTTTGGATTTTGTTTTTGCTGCCAAGTGGTGAATCTGCGACGATAGTTCGATGAAGTTGAGATTCATGGAAACGGGTTTCTTTTTGTGTTGCTTTGAGACTAATTGTATTTTGCCCAATTTTTGTTTCTTCTTGATCGATTTTCTTCATTTGTTTGAATTCATTGGTGTTGTAATCTTGCATTCTAAGTGTGTTATGTATGTTTGTTGCAATGATCTGATCACTCACTTGACTGTCTCTAATCTAATCCAGGACTGCACTAAGAAAGAAGATACTGTGTTGATTTCCTGAAGTTGGATAAGTTGCAGAGAGATTAAGAATGAGGCTTCTAACTCATAACATGCTATCGTCGAACATAAAAGGCGTAGTTAATGGATTCCCTCTGAGGATTGAGGTGGAGAAAGTGGTGGAGAAGGAGGTGGATTTCAACCCCGACTTTCTTAGAAACATGTTTGCTAAGATTGAATGGAAGGCCCTTGTGGAAGCTTCTCAAACAATGGGCTACTCGGATTTACCAGATAATGCTGAATCCACCATGCTCGACTCTGAGGATTTCCTTCAAAAGTTCCACCATGCCCTTCTTGAGCTTCATCTTGAAGAGGGTGCGTTGGTTTGTCCTGAGACGGGCCGTAAATTTCCAGTCAACAAAGGGATCCCAAATATGCTTCTTCATGAAGATGAGGTATGATTAGCTCTTCCAATGTGGAGTGTAATGTTGAGAATTAAAGCTGTTGATGGTTAGGTTTTGAGGGGTATTTTCGTTATGCATTGTCTGTTGTAGTATGTGAAATGATATGATTGAATATCTTGAGACAAGATGCTTAGGTTGTTCATGAAGACAAGGTTCTTTTATTAGACTGCATTGTTCATCTCCATCCAAACATGTCCGGATAAATGCTAATACTTACAGCCATATAACTATATGAATATATTTCAAGTGTTACAATTTACATACAAGCATACATGTGTGTGTGTGTGATTGTTGAGAATAGGCTTGTTATTGCAAGGCAACATACCAACGGTTCTCAACCGAATTAGTGTTCGTTGTCATAAAGCCTCACCACTTCAATCGAAGATCGAGCACTGGGAGGAATCATTTATGGAGCGATGTATTGTCTGCTTGAGATAAATCATTGCGGCACAAGCCATCTCTAGTGCAGTGCTCGTTTTCTCACAAAAGAAAATTTCCATGATGCAAAAGAATTAGCAAAGACAACTGCAAACTGTTCTCTCTCCCCGTTTCTCTCCCGTTCCCTGTCTCTCGATCTCGGTCTCGCCCCCTCCCTCTCTCTCTCTTGAGTCACTCAGCTGTGCGTGGGTTATGTGCTTTTGAGGGGAAAGGAGAGATGAACTTCAGAAAGCCCATTAGTTAGTTTTCCAAAGAACATTGTCACTATGAACTCAATATTGGGTGCTAAACTGTGATTATGGATGTCCTTTTGGAGTTGTGAGGCAACATTCAAATGCCTTCTTGTAGGGTAAATCAACTATCAAATAGTCTGCACCTTGAAAGATCATGGTGCTGAAATGTATAAAATTTTCAAAATCAATGTTGAGAACTTACAACATAATAATGCTTTGGGATAATTAAGAACGGCCCTTGAGGTATGGCGAAATTATAGATTCTCCCATGAGGTTTGAGCAATTACGAATTTCCCTCTGGGTGTTATCTCAACTGTTAAATTTAATTAAATGTGTAATATTACTATTTTACCTTTTATATGTTGACTCAAGGGGATATAATATATGCAATAAAGAACTCAAACGTAAGGGGGTTAATGTAAATACTGGAATTCTTAGGGGGTGTGATGTAAATGTTTGAGTTTTATACCCAACTTTTTTTCTTTTTGTTTTTTTGTTTTTGCAAATAATGATATTTAATAATATTTTGATATTTTTATGAGGAACTAAATTTATATTTAGAGTTTATGAATGTCTTTTTTTTTTTTTTTTGCAGATATTAGGGATGCATGTTTATATTGAAACACTATTTATTATATTTAAAGAAATGTATTATAGATCACCGATATTTGAAATATTTGTTTAAGTAACTCTAACAAATATTTTTTTGGATTTATTAATGCATTGATTGATGTTGATATATTTTTTATGGTTTTCTATTTAGTAGTGAAAATTTGTTATTTCAGACTAACAAAGTTTAAATGAATGTATGTAAAATATACTTTAGACTAAGAGATAGACATAATGTAAAATTTTTAATTTTTCATCATATAAATATGCATGAGATATCTATTTTGATTTATATTTATAGGCAAAATATAAATATTAGCTTAAATTACAAAATTTCAAATAAGAAAATACAAATTTAACCAACATTACAAATATATCCTTACAATTTTAAGATTATTACAATATACCCCTCAAAGTTTCAATATTGTTACAATCTACCTCCCAAAGTTTCAATATTATTACAATATACCCCCAAGGATAGAATTGGAATATCAAAAAATAATATTGCTGGCGTCATTAAAACTTAACACCTTAATTAACGGTTGGGGAAATTTGTGAGAGAGAATGTAAAACTAAGGGGGATGTTCATAATTTTTCAAATCTTAAGGGGTAATCTATAAATTCACCGGAGTGGTTCGTAATTATCCTTAATGCTTTTAACTCTAAAGTCTAAACCTTCAATGGTCCACATTGCAAAATTAATGTTTTTAATTAATTAATTTATTCCACACTAAATTGAGAAGGGAAAGTAAAATGTCCCCACCTAATATATTTGTTTTGTTTAGATTAATACAAAAATATCTTGTATTTTTACAGTTCGATTCTAAATAAAAGTTAATTGATTTATTTAATGTTTTTAAATTTCATCGATAATTTTTATTATAAAGAATCTTGAATTTTAAAGAATTCTAAAATATTTTTTATAGAGAGAAATTATAACATGTAATACGTCTATGAATCTCTAGCTCCTAAAAAAATGAAAAAAAATAAAAAATCTCTAGCTCCTAAACTGATTTACAATTCAACGTACTTCTATTAAACTCGAGTTTAGAATTAAACTTATTTAGGATTACCAAATTGGAAAGTTTTTTCCGCCAAAACAAATGGTAAGTTTTGGAATAAATATAATATATTGTGAACATCAGAACTTGTAATAATGTTTAAAATCTACTTGGAGCATCGCGTCCTTAAATTCGATCAATAGCTCGTATGATCGATTATAAGTGGTCAAGTGAAACGAATTACATATCATTGGAAGAGTAAAATAACAAAATAGCTGGTATGATTGGTTATAAACAATTAAGTGAAATGAATTATATTATTTGAAGGGTAAAATAATATAAACATCTGTAATTTTGATCGAGAGGAGTAATCGAGTAGAGGAGTAAAATAACAAAATATTCTTAAGTTTCAGGTCACAAGGAGTAAAAAATAACAAAAAATATGCTGAGTTCAAGAAGGTTGAAAATTTGTCGGATGGTAATAAGAAGAATTTAAATGTATGTTAAAAAAAAAAAAGAAGAATTTAAATGAGATAAATTATTAATTTAAAAAATTTAGAAAATATTTTAGAATATGATTTAAAAGTACGACACGTGACTCTCTCGTGTTCAAGCAGTATGGCAACCAGTTCTTACGGCTATAAATAGTCATCATTTCGCGGGAAATTCATTTCGTAGGTTTCGTTTCTCACCGCTCTCTGCAAAAAAGCTCTCGACGATTTGAATTCATCGCGGTTCCGTTCTTCATTTTGTGGTGGTTGAACGCTCTCAATCCTTAAAGCTGTATTTCTCGAGTTCTTCTTACGACAGTTAGCTCGGTGGAAGCTGATTTCGCGTTTCAACCATTTGAATCCGAAGACTTGATTAGGATCGAATTTTCTGGAGTTCGATTGCGTCGTTCGATTCAGTTAACTCAAGTTCAAAGTATACTTTTTCCTTGATTCAGATTTAAAATTGGTAAAAACTTTGCATTTTGATTGTTCGATATTAATCTAGGGCTTTTTCCCCCTACAGATTCGTTGATTTTCAGGATGAGTAGACTTATAGGATTGTCGGGCATAAAAAGCCTGGAACAGTTTAAATCCTTCCGTGGATCTAGTTCAGGAGCTGCGAATACAAAGATGCTTTCAAATTCTTCGGTCAGGGTTTCAGACTCAGTTTCTTCTTCCGGAAGCTTTGCGAATCTGAAGCTAACTGCAGGTTACTATATATTTCCGTATTTTTTTTTTTCCGGTTATGATTTACTTTCTCTGTGAGTGTACCGTCTTCATTTGATGATTCCTCTGTTTGGATTTGATTTTCCCCAGAAAAATTGGTCAAGGAACAAGCTTCTGCTCGAACTGACCTCGAGCTGGCGGTAAATTGAATAAAACGATATATAATCGCTCGTCAATCTCTATATCTGCACATATATATAATTTCCGCACACGATATTATAGTTGTATGCATACTTTGTAAAGAGGTCTGTAGTATAAGTAGGTTACTGCAGCATATATATATATACACACACTCACACACACAAGCACACTCTCGAACAGAGGACTGAGCTGCAGCGTGTATATGAAAATGCAGAACTCAAAGCTCAAAAAACTGACAGATCACGTTCATATACTAGAGGAAAAATTACAAAATTCATTCAATGAAAATGCCAAGCTTAAAGTGAAGCAGAAAGAAGATGAGAAGCTCTGGAGAGGACTGGAATCTAAGTTCTCTTCAACAAAGGCACTGTGTGACCAACTCACTGAAACTTTGCAGAAGTTAAATGTTCAGGTTCAGCATGGTATGGGTTCTTTCTATAAGTAATATCTCATTTCCATGTTATGGGAAAGTTCTGCCGTTGTGTTGATTCTGGAATTTGACAGCTGAGAAAGATAAGGAGTATTTTGAAGATAAATTGTCTGCAACATCCGTTTCTGTTGATAAATTGCATGAGCATATGAAGTGTATGTCCCTGAAGTTGGAGTCTTCAGAAGAAACAATTAAAACCCGTGAGTGCACGCCCATGTTCATCATACAAGGCTTTGTTTCTTGTGTGTTCGGATCATGATGCATTTTACATCTAGTAAATTTAAAGTTTATTTTCAGCTGTTGTTTCATATTTGTGTGATGCTTATTTTATTTTAAAAATGAAGGAGAGAAGGACCTTATGGAACTTAGCCTTGCAAAGGAAAGTATTGAGACCTCTCTCAGAAATGAACAGAACAGAGCTGCCTGCTTGATTAAGGAGAAAGGTAATGCTGATAAGCAAAATTTGTAAATGAATTGCGATGTAGCTTATGGGAGACTTCTTACATACTATAATAGTTCTAAAAGTTATGGTCAAAAGAGAAATTTCTTATCTGATTTGGCAATATTTTGGTAAACAGCTTTAATTGAGTATAACCATGTTAATATACAAACAAGTGCGGTTTCCTTCATATGGAGATATAACTCCACGTAGTAATGTAAACGCTTCTTCTCATCAAAAATAATCTCCACAATAATCACTTGAATGATTATCTGGTTTTGTGAAGCTATTACAATTTTAATTGAATCTGAGGCTACTGTTTCGTTTTGACCTTTAGCAAATTTATCAGATTAAAGATGCTAACAGCCTTCTCATGACATCTTCAAGGGTACTAGGTGATTTTGCTTGACAGTTAGTTAGGTTTGGCTTTACCGTTGGGGCAATGTACCCTATTAATTCAGCACTGAGATTTTGCACTCAGATTTATGGCTAGATTATTTGATTATAAGTCAAATACATGATACCCTTCTTGCCCTTGTTAGTTGTTGCAGAAATACTATTTTATTATAACTAACAATCCTATGTTTACCCTACAGCATATCCCAAACTCGGATGGTTAAATCACTACATGTAGTTGAAACACACTTTTTCCATTATATAAGACCACAAGCTGTAATGTTGAAATAAAAAACTACATATCATGGTGTGGATTCAAATTACTTCTGAGAGCATTTTACGGCCTTGCTGAAGCCACCATATTCTTCACACTCAGCAGGCAGTTTATAACGTCACTTTTTCTTCTTATTTGAAACAGATGGTGCAATAAAACAGTTGGAAGAAGATATAGCAGCAAATAAGATGTCTTTAGAAAGTTTGACTAGCAAGATGGAAAAGTTGCAACTTGAAATGAGAGTAAAAGAAGATGATTTGCTTGGATTGAGCGTCTCCAAGGAAAAACTGGAGAGAGAAAATGAGGATCTTTTAACTGGCAAGAATGATTTGGCTAACAGATTGGAAATGGCACAGAAAGAGATCGAAAATCTTGAAAATTTTGTTAACATGCTGGTTATGAAGTTCACCGAATTGGAGAAACAAAGCCTGACATTCTCCGAGAAAGTCATGCAGCTTAATGCTTTATTTGAGTCATGTCTTAAGTTGGCTCAGCAGGAGAAAGACCTTGTCTCTAAGTGCGCTCAACAGAAACTTGATGAAATGCACAACCAGTTTTCATGTGTTACATCCGAAAAAAACAGTTTGCTATTGGCAAATCATGAATTGAAAAATAAGGTTCTTGAACTTCAGAAAGAACAGGAATTTTCCATGGTGCAGCATGCAGAAGAATGTCGATTAGCAGAAGAGAAAATTCGGAAGTTGGAGTCGGAAGCAGAAACTCTTGTTTCCAAGCAGACTGAAATGCAAGTATTGACAGCCAAATTGGAGGAGGATCTCAGGAGTTCATCAGAAAACTCAAGATTATCTGATGAGAAAATGGTGAATGCTCATTGACTGAAATTTGCCCCTAGTGCCATGGGATATTACTTAGTCAAAATGTTTTGCTTTGTGTCATGCAGAAAAACTTATTGCAGAAACTTTCCGAGTTAGAGACTGAGAGCAAAAGTCTTACAGATGGACTAAAGGAAGATATCGATAAAAAGGAAAATGAAATTGGTACTCTGCAGACAAAAGTTGCGACAAGTGAAGAAAATGTAGGCTCACTTGAGAAAAGGGTCAGCGAGCTTGAGAGTGCATTAGAGGAGAAGAACCAGCTTGTTGCGGAACTCCAGACCAGATTGAAAGAGTTTGAAGATCAGAAAGCAGAGGTTTTCTCAATTGAGTTTTCAAGTTTTTATTTTCGTAGAAGTCTCTCTATAATGGATCCATAACTTTCGGAATTCTACTTTAGGCTAAGGTATTATTGGCTGAAACAGAAAGTAAGCTTGAGGAAGCGAAGAAGCAATATGACCACATGTTAGAAAGTAAACACTTGGAACTATCAAAGCATTTAAAAGAAATATCTCAGAGAAATGATCAGGTATCTTTTTCTGTTCACTGTGATGATGACTCACGAATATACTTTTTCCCCTGATCATTTTCCGATCCATGAAATTTCTTTTGTTTGTGTTGACCAGGCCATTAATGACATGCGAAGGAAGTATGAGACCGAAAAACAGGAGACTGTTAATCTTGAGAAAGAAAAGGTTCACTCGTTACTTTCTCGTGAGTTTTTGAATTTCAGTTTTGAGTTGTGATTTTATTTGTATTAAGTTTCAGGCAGATAAAGTCATCCAAGATATGGAGAAAAAATGTGAGGAGAAGATAGGAGCATATGAAGAAGAATCTCGGCAACATTTGCTGCGGTTGCAGCAAGAACATGCTTTACTAGTATGCTACTTTTTCTTTTTTTTTTTTTGGAGAAACAAACTTAAAACTGAATAACTTAAATTTTGAAGATGGATATTGTACAATAACTGCAAAGAGTGATTTCTATAATTGAATTAAGAAACAGGGAACTAATTATTTATCATGGAAAAGAAAAGGTGAATCTAGATCAGAATACACTCTTTCATCGGCCAATATTAGAGCATGAGTTTTTTCATCCTTCCGAGATCATTTTGGTTCTGCACCTGTGATGCAATATAATGAAAATATGCAAATAGTTCCTGCTGAGATGACTACTGTTAACTTTTTGTATAGGTCACTAATATCCAGCAGGAACATGCTAATAAAGAAATGAGCCTCATTTCTAAACACGCTGAAGAACTGAAACGCACCCAACTTCAAGCTGAAACAGAACTCAGAGAGGTATATCTTGGTGATCTTATTTCCAATTGGAATACTTGAAATGCTGATATTATGTATTTAACAATATATGTCATGCAGAAGACGAAGTTACTCAGGTCCGAGCATGAGGCGCAGATAAGAGCTTTGAGGTGTGAGCATGAAGATGACTCCAGAAGACTGCAGGAGGAATTGGACATTCAAAAGGCAAAGGTATTTCCTGTAATTGCACGAGAAAGAAAAGTTCACCACTAAAATTGTCATCTATCTTCACAGGAAGAGAGGCAGAGGGCATTACTTCAGCTGCAATGGAAAGTAATGAGTGATAATCCAGAGGACCAAGAAGTGACTTCGAAAAAGGTTTTCTCCTTCTCTCTCTCCCAATTGTAACCACGAATTTATTTGCCGAGCCAATTGATGAGTTGATGGAATATTTTGACACGTGAACTGAAACTCTACCTGTTCTTGGTTAACATTTTCAATGAACTAATGTTTTATAATGTCCGGAAAACTTGGTCTCTTGAATATTTAGCAGAAGTACTCCATTTCGTCTGGTAAGAGGAGACTCAAGAAAGACAGTGCCAAAAGAACTCATCGTGATCATGAAATAACAGAAGTTGAAGAAAAGGTGACTTCCAAGAGAAAATGTATCTTTTCTTTTGTTTTACAAACAGATATGTTGGATATATTGAAGTGGTTTTTCATTTCTTTTCCTTCTTTTTTTCTTTTTGTGTGTAGGATTCCCCTTACCAGAAAGAAGCTCAGACTCCAGTTTCAAACTTGTTAAAAAAGGTTGATAATGTGAATACTGGAAGTGTGATGAGTCTGCCCAAGCATAGCAGGAAGGTCAGACAACTTTACTTGAATGCTAAATGTATGGATTATGCAATTATTTTCTGTGCTTCTTCCATTAATTCTGGCCTAACCCCTCATAATTTCCAGGTGACTCACCGTGAATATGAGATTGAAACATCGAATGGTAGAACAATCACAAAACGAAGGAAAACTAAAAGCACAGTCATGTTTGGGGTCAGTAGTTATTCAATCATTTAACAGTACTCAATTAGTTTTGGTGCTAAATACTTTAGAATCACTGAGGTTGCAGATTGTGGATTCACTCTTAATTTTATGACAATCATCTTTATGTCACAGGATCCTAGGAAGCACAGGAATAGAGGCACACCAAAAGTTAAAACTCCCAAAGATGCTATACAGGCGAGTGCATGCTATCCATTTGTTGCCTTATTTCAACATTTGTCATCCGTTTATTTTCTGAGTTCATTTGTCTGGTTGTTTTAGCTTTCTGATATGATGCAACTTTCATAACTTGTGCCGTTACTTGGTTTTTTATTTGATCCAGGGAGTCAAAGGTGGAGGCCAACCAAATCCTTCCAACATAGGTGATTTGTTTACAGAAGGATCTTTGAATCCTTATGCAGATGATCCCTATGCATTTGACTAGAGGTATTCCCACTTCACCATACAACTCTCATGAAAACTATATTAGTTATTTAGATGTCTATCGCCATACTTGCTGATCAGATTTTCGACAGTGTGTTTTTATCTAAATAGTTTGTCTATATATATCAGATTGAGCCTATTTTTCACATTGGACTGCTAAGATCTTGTGTTAGATGTTACAGTTTTCCTGCTTGTAAAACCAGTATTGAGTAAAAAATACTGTGTTTTTATTTCCTCTCTTTCCCCCCTTTTTTATGAAACTCTCGTACAGAGAAAAGTAACTGCACTATAGATCCTACAAATCATTTACGGCATGAATTTGTCTTCTTTCATGGAAATAAAGTCGCTCTTATGTCCATTTTTATGTGCTGAACCTACATCTTAGGCTACTGCTGTATTGATTCCTCCCGCAAATATCTTTAGAAACAACTTTTTACAGCTTATTCAATGACGCGATATGTTTTGATACACAATTTTGTCGAAAAGTATTAAATCTCCTTCTCTAATACAGTTTTTCTTCTCATTGTAGTTTCTGCAGCAATTAACCTGCCGTGTTCGAGGAAATATTTGCTGCGTATACCCCGCTTCACATTTCATTTTTGAATAGTAATCTCAACCGCACTCAATACTCCCTTACTATCTAGCTTGTGAGGTATTTTGCTACATACTCTGCCACAAAACTCAGTCCCATTAACTCTTCATATTAATCCTCACTCACAGTATGTTTCAGACTTAAATACTCTTTTGTGCTCCTCGTTCATTCATCTATAGTTGCATCATCACTCAATAAAAGGCTCAGTTAGGAAATTTGAAACCAACTTCGCATTTGGTGTATATAGGTGTACTGTCATTGATTTGTTAGAAACAATTTATTAGTAGGGTAAATATGTGTTTATTGGAACTTTCTCATCAGACTCATTCTACAGTTGATGCAACGAAACCAAGAATTTGACCTTAGGATTAAAAAACACTTTTTCTTGAAAGGCGAATGCAAATTTGACTATTTTTAGTGTAGCTATTAGTAAAATGTCTATAAGTATCTTACATAGTTGAAATAAATGTGCCCTCATTAATAGTTTCACATTTTGCACCATCACTTCAATTCTATTCAATACGTGTGTACCGTGTTACCACGACTATAGGATCTATCTCTTCTCTCTAGAAAATTTTAGTCTAAACTGGGCTCGATTGAACCCTATCAACCTTTTTTTACACTCGATCGAACCAAATTCGGGTTAAAATTATTCCTTTAAATTGAATGTTGACATGTTTTCATCTAATATGAGCGCCTTCCAGCTTTTCCTTCAACTTCTGCAAACTGCTATCACAGTGAAATTAAACAATTTCATTCTATTCCTAGTAACGGCACCGTAACAGCTACCAGCTTTTGAAAACCTTATGATGCTGTATTTTTGTGTTAAAAGCGTACTACATAGGTACAGTATGACACCAAAAGTAGGTTGTGGGATGAATGTGAATTGTGAAATATAAGCTGATAAAAGTACTAAACTTTATTCCATAGCATATGGCCTCTGATGCGATTTTGAGGCAAAGGGAATCAAATCAGCTTTCTCACTCAAGGAAACCCATTAATTATGACGTAATTAGTGCAAATCCTTGTTATTAGCAACTGCGCTTATTTCTAGACATTCTATTTTTTGCGTGCCTAGTGCCTACTAATACTTTTCTCAATTTTCTTGTACTTGTGAGCAAAATCATGCGTTCTTTCCGTGCGCAATTAAATTTTGAACACTATTATAATAATTAATTGAATCTTTAAACAATCCATGCGGGTTTAAGAGGAAAATAAAGATAAAGGTTATATTTGGAATTAAATTATTATAATAAAAGGAATAAATAAAAATAAATTATATTACATAGATTAAAATTTGATTAGTTACCTGCATCGGATTTTTTAGAGATAAGTACTGAAATTGGAAAATAAACTATATATATTAAAAATTAGTATAATCATATAGAAATGAGCAATACTTCACACATTAATGAAGTAAGTATTTGTATTTATTTTTGATAGTATATTGCTCATCATAGATCATCTTTTTCAATTTTTGCTTTGTATGTGGTATTTATATTTTTTATTGATTTCTTTTATATATCATTTATAATATATTCTTTTAAATTCCTTCATAATTCTTTGAAAATTTGGATTTATAAATATTTGTTGTCTAATTTTTACTTTTATTTTCGTAAATAAGGGTAAGACTGTAATTTTTATATTTAAAAATGAATTTCCTAGCACATGTGGCTTAAAAAACGCGTGAGTGTTTTTATTGCTCATTTTTATAAAACACTGGTTTTTTTTTTATGCTAAAATTTTAAACATAGGGTTTATTCAGCAATTTCAGTATTTGACATGATTTTTTTCGATAATCATCTCGAGTTATATACTCTAACGCGATTGTTATTAATTTAAGGTAATTAATTTAAGAGATACCGACACTTATCATATAATTAATAAAATTAATCAGATTAAATATAATTTATTGAATCTATAATGTTGGATTTGTACTAGAATTTTCATTTAGGATGCTGGGTGTAAGCGTTATGAGATTTTATAACATTGTGATTTACCATGTATGTATAAAGCAAAAATACAAGAGGAAAGGTACAAAAGAGATAAATATATAAATGAAATAACGTAGTATCTCCTAATTATCCGGATGTCCTATACTGAACACAGAAGACATGGCAATTAATTAGCTCATAATTAAATACTTTTGCTTTTCACCTCACTGTTATCTTCGACTACAATATTGTTTAAAGAAACTCTCAAGATTCCTTCTTTTCCCCTATACCAATTATACTATATTATAATTTACACATGCTCCTTTGTCAGTTTGCGTATGATGCTTCACTCTCTGTCCCTCCTCCCCATCACCCTTCAGTATTTTTAAAATTTTATACTTCACAAAAAATACGATATACAAATACTTTTAAAAATATCAATTTATCGTATTTTGTCATATCGGATATTTGTGTCCGACACTCCTAATGTGGATAATTTAAGAAAAATGCGTATTGCAATATCCGTGTTCTATCGTTGTGTTCGTACCTATGCATCATAGACAAAAAAAAAAAAAAAAAAAAAAAAAAAAAAAAAAAAAAAAAAAAATAAATCATATTTTGTACATTCATCGAATATGTATTTCCATTATTTTTCTGATACAATGCATGTATAAATTGCAATTGGACAGGGACAGCGAAGAAGTTGGTAGGACAATTGTCCATTTAAATGTGTGTTATTAATATATGTCCTAGATATGTTTTTCAAGAAAGTAGAAAAGAGTATTCATCATGTTAAAATGATAAATGTGCTTCATGCCATTTTTTTTTACAAAATTAGGATAGTCCCGTTTCCGAAAACTTAGAATACGATACTTTTGATTAATCTAGCATAATTTTAAAAATGTTAAGTTATACTACTTTTGTGGTAGATTTGTATTTGAATTGGATTGGATCACTTAGGTGGTGAACTTTTCTATGAATGGTAGCCATATTCACAATTTGAATACGAAATATTTGGTTAAATTACTATAGCGCCCAATTACCAAACTCTATGACTCGGTTGTGTGTGTATGTATGCGTGTGTGAGGGGGAGAGAGGGGCCCACAATAGCCAAATCCAAGATCAGTGTAAAGAGCGCTACTGTGCATCTTCTCTCTCATTTACTCCATCCTCTGTAAAAGTGCATGTTTGTAAGCACTTTCCAATATATCACCAACACAACACACACAGAAAAGAAACCATTCCTTGAATCTATTCTCCAATGGCCAAAAGCAGAAACCTCAGAAAACACACCAAAGAAAAGCAAATCCACAATTCTGATAAACAGGACCAGAAACCCCATTCATGGGCAGCTGTTAGAAGCCTCTTCACTTGCAAATACCTCCACATACAACAACAACATCACCAACAGAAGCAGCAAGAAGAGCTACAAAAGCAGAACCAGCAACAAGAGCTACAGAAGCAGAAGCAGAAGCAACCCCAGGAAGAAGACCAAAAACCCACCCGGAAAAGCAAGCAACAGGCCATCAAAGACGGGAAAAAGAAACAAATCACGCTCGATGAAATCAACAAGAAAAGCAAGAAAATGAAGTGCTCAGGCTCCCTCTGCTCCAACACAAAAGTCATGCAAAAACCCGATCAAAATCCCAGCAACAATCTGTTACTGGGCTCATCAAACAGCGAGATTAGTGAGAACAACTCGAGCAGCAGATCCATGAAAACCACATTGAGTGACCTTAACAATGGCGCCTCAAATTCTTCATCCAATAACTCATCTTCTTCGTCTTCATTCGCCACTGTCCCTTCTGCTTCTCCCTCTTCCATTTCTGGATCTTTCAGAAACATGCCTTTCAGGAAGCTTTCAGGCTGCTATGAGTGTCGAATGGTGGTGGATCCTGTTCTGGGGATGACGAGGGACCCTTCTTTGAGGGCCACTATTTGCTCCTGTCCTGAATGTGGTGAAATCTTCATGAAACCTGATAATTTGGAGCTTCATCAAGCTGTCAAACATGCTGGTAATTTGTCATTTTGTTTTCTTTTCTTGCTTTTCGGTTTGAAGAATTTATGTTTTTGTTTCCATCATGAATTGGTTGTTTTCAAATTCTTGAAAGATGAAGATAATGATTAATTAGTTCATGATTAAGTTGGTTGGTTGGTTAATTTCAAATTCTTGAAAGATGAAGATAATGGTTGGTTCATGATTAAGTTTTACATTCCAGTCAAACTTCTTTTCCTTCAACTTGTGGAAAGTGAGCACTTCAATACCTAGTTTTTCATCATAATGTCTCACTCCCATAAGCACAATATTAAATAATTAATCCCCCAAATGTTTATTTTATTTCATTTTTCAATAAATTTTACCCTTTTCCCAAATCTTTCCTTGGTTGTCATCTACTTAAGTCTTATTACAATAATATAATTTTGCTCAATTTCTCTTGATTATTTCTTCACTTTGTCATTTTGCTAATCTTTTACAAACATACACACTTTAAATGATGCTAAAACCATACAAAAGACAGCAAAATGGGCCTAAATGAAAGAACCCTTTTGTATTTTATGTCATGAAGCATCATTTTCACCTCATGTAATAACATGCTTAAAACTTGAGCAGTATCTGAACTGGGCCCTGAGGACACAAGCAAGAACATAGTGGAGATCATATTCCAATCAAGCTGGCTGAAGAAACAGGTCCCTGTTTGCAAAATAGACAGGATCTTGAAAGTCCAAAACACCCCCAAAACCATCTCCAAATTCGAAGAGTATCGAGACACCATCAAGATCAAAGCCACGAAGCACCCGAAGAAGCATCCCCGCTGCCTCGCAGACGGCAACGAGCTGCTGAGGTTCCATTGCACCACCTTGATGTGCTCACTGGGGCTCAATGGCTCATCCAATCTGTGCAACTCTATTCCAAGTTGCAGCGTTTGTAGTATCATCAAGAATGGGTTCAAGGTCACCTCCGATGTCTCTTTGAAAGGTAGTATTCGGATACTCGACTAGTGGCTGGTAGAAACAGTCGTCCCTCGAATTAACGCATCGTTTTTCAAGTTCATCTATTTATTTTTTGTTTAATTCGTTGGATAGGTATATTAACAACTGCAACAAGTGGAAAAGCTCATGACAGTTGTGGAGTGGCAGATGATGATCATGGGAAGAGGGCAATGCTGGTTTGCCGGGTCATTGCGGGTCGGGTCAAGAAGAACCCGGATGGAAATTTGGATGATTATGATTCCATTGCTGGAGCTGCTGGAGTCTACTCCAATCTGGATGAGTTGTATGTTTTCAATGCTAAGGCTATATTGCCTTGCTTTGTTGTAATCTATAGAGGTTTTTGATCAAGCTTTAATCTATGTATGGAATGGATTATATCATTGTTAATTTTATCATTACTAATTGTATTGTATATATATATTTCATGCTTTTGATTTTACAAACTTTGGGTTTTTGTCAAGTGACAAATTGGCCTGAAAACTTTGCTATTTCTGGGTAAAAGTAAATTTTTTGAAGGGAAAGCAATGAATATATTAAGAACTCGGATCAGAATCCAATGGAGAGAGATACAAGTAGGGATATTAGAAGCTTCCTGGCAGGCTAAAACTACATTACGAGCAAGATGGTGACCACACCATTAGCATCCTGTCTAACAAGTAAAATAGAATATTAGAAAATACAAGGTAAATCCACCACAAGATTTTTCAAATTAGAACTATTGTGGTCCACTTATGTTGAACTCGAGAAATAAACATTATGAGAAAAGAAAGGATAGAAATCTCTGATACATGAATATTTCTAAAGTATCATTTTGTCATATTGTGCCGTGTCAGACTCTCGTATCCGGCACTCCTCATGTAGAGAAAAAAATAAATAAATTTATATCACTGTATTCGTATCGTATCGTTTTGTGTTATCGTATTCATATCTGTTCATCATTGATAGGAATACATTACATAATAACATAGAAAAAAAGGGACATAAATTGATGAATGGTTGCTTTCTCCTTTCAAAAAACCAAAAATAAAAAAGGATGACCTTTTAATTTTTACTTTATATATTGCTTGGCAAAAGGAATTTTTGTGAGCTTCTTTTCATAATTACAGAGAAAGAAGAAGGCACTTTTGCTGACAATTTGAGGCACGTAGATAAAGAACAACTGATCGGTCAATTATTTCCAATTCATAAATGATGTCGAGGAAAGGAAAAGCAGCTAGCTCTGCAACATTTCAGCCTTGTATTTTTAACTACTAGTCTTTAATGGGGCGGTAAATAAAACCAGCTTTAATCCAACGGTATACTGTAATTTCTGCATGATTTATGTACATATAACTTTCCACATTAAAAATCGTTACAAAACAATACATATATAGGAACACCAATCGTTTTTTTTTTTTTTTGTAAATTTTTCACATGACAGAGCATAATAAGGTGAATTTGGTATTTCAGAATTGCATAGGTCATTGTATGGTTGATTCTAGTTCGAATATGACTCACTCAAACTAGTGTAATTAATGAGGGGACTAATATTTTACATTTATCGTATGATTGAAAAAAAATTAGGAAAAATAATCGATTAAATAGCAAATATATTATACTTGTTTATATAATTGGTTGGGCTTTGGTTGATTCGAATTTAGATTACAATTTCTGTACAGGTATATACTTGTAATCTTTCTAATGAACTTCATTAAACAAATTAAACAGACATATTTTTGAATGTTCAAAGCCCATTATATTATTTCTAAAAATAAAATAATTATTTTAGAAATACTATAGTTTCAAAATTGAGGCCTCTCCTTTCTTGAGTTCAATAGCCAATCAGCAGACACATGAACATATATAGATTCCTTTTGGCACTATGGCTGCATGTGAACAGGAACATTCTCTGCAAACCTGCAAATTTCTGCAATTCCATTTGCTTGTAATTTCTAACTGTAAAATTTGGAATTTGGTCTTTGTTTCTTGTCATAGATCATCCATGGTCGCGCGTGACTTTCTTGGTTTCTGCTTAGTTCCAATCCCACTGTGGTATTTGGCTCTTGTTTTGTACTACTCATTGGCTTATGATTTCAACATTATGATGTGTTTGGTTAAAGTGATGCACCAAAGCATGGGCTCATTCATTTAATATACTCATTTAACACCATTTTCATTTTAACCCTAAAAACTGTACAAAATATCTTTGTAAAAACATAAGATTTTGAAAATCAAATAGCTACAAACAAATAAGACAACTTGGGGTTTGGCACCTATGCATACTGAGTCCCCATCCCTTTGTTTTCCTCGATTTATTCTGCTAGAAATCCCCAGTTATTTAAATTATTTTTTGTTTGTAATTTGAGGTTTTTATTTGGAGTTATATGTGGAGATAGCCTTTATTTATTGGCAGATAAAGAATGTCTATCAATTTGATGGTTTTTTTAATTAATAAATTAGTAACTACTAGTTTTTTTTTTCTTTCTTCTGAGCGTATGAGCATAAACAATAAGATTATTACCGAGGATGTTGAGTTTCGAATTCAAATCCTTCAGGTGATTTAGGCATTCCCCATCCAAACCTTGAAATTTAATTATCCAAATTCCAATCCAAGTTTAAATTCATACTTTTATATCAAACCCAAAACCCTGTTTAAATCCATATTTTAATTCAATATAGGCTTGGGTTGAATTTTTATTCATGAGTTTCAAAGCCCGAAAATACCCAAAGGCCAAAGGACAAAATCACTTTATTGTTTTTGGTTCTGTAAATTCGGACTAGATACTGAAAAAAATTTAGAAAATTAGAATGATTATTTAGAAAATATCAAATGCATAGAAAATTTATTAAAAGCATAGAAAATTAGTATTATTATTTATTTTAATATTATATATTATAAATATCAAATACAATTTACTCAATTAAATATATAACATGTTTAAAGAAAAAAAATTGACAGAGTAAAATTAGAAATAAGATAAAATAAAAAATAAAATAATTTTAGTTCGCAACAATATGGAAAGAGAGTGAGGTGAGAGGGATCGGGAAGGGAGTCGTTAATTCTACCTTAAACATATTTTATATTATAATATAATAAATTGAAATAAAATTAAAAGTATATAATTCAATACAAATGGAGAATAATCTTCAAAACTAACAAAAACATGAGAACTCTTAAATAGTAATAACAGTGACATACTCTTTAATAAGAGACGATAATTTCCGAACGAATAGACCCACACAAAACTAAAAAAAAAAAAAAAAAAAGAAGCCAAAAAAAAAAATGATGACTTCGAAAAAGATAAACGGAAATATATAAACTAAGGCAAAAAAAAAGCCATTTTAGCAAACCTAGATCTTAAATTTATTATCAGTATTTAAATTTACACAATAAAAAACAATAGAAATATAATTACAGTGCAAATTTATAAGTTGGTATGTTGAGTGCTCATGGTTGTGCTTTTCTAGTATTCAAGAGATTTTTGATTGAACCTTTAAAAATATCTAGTGGGTTTCTAAAATTTTGGGTAGGTTTGGAACTCCACCCATAAATTTTGAGTTTAATCTAGGTGAAAAGTCATTAGATTTTGATATATCAAGTTTAGATTGAACTTGAATTTGAAAATTTTGAATATTGTTTGGATCTGGACATGGGTTGGATAATATCCACCCAATGCCAAGCCCGTGATTAATGAGACACCGAATCTTCTACTCCATTTAGTGCTCGTTTACTTTGAAAGTCATGTCTCCGCACGTCATGTTTGCCCAAGTTTGTGATGCATAACAGACATGTGTTTACATACCAATTTTTTTAACTCTGAACATGAATTGTTGTCTTCTGTACACACGTTTACATAATGTGTTCCAATTTTATGGTGTGGCTACAATTACCAAAATATCCTCTCATTAAATGGACTCCTTTTAGTACTGATACATCATCCCTGAGATTTTTTATTGGGGGAAAACCTTCCTGCAGGGCAAAGCCTTTCCATCCGCCCACTATCCGACTCAATGGCCGTTTATGCGAAATTAAATATGTAGATTTTCAGATCTGTCTTCGTCTTCGTCGTTAGCTTTAGCTATGAAGTTAATTATTGTTTCGGAATCCAAGTGTATTGTACCCGTATGTTGTTCGGAAGGCGAAATCCATTTGTCTACTACATGCGTAGCATAATATTCAGCGTAGTCTTCGGCTTGGGACACAATCGCGTGTGTTGGTTGCGGATGTTTGTGGTGGTATGTTGACTAATTTAATTCAATTTATTTTTCTTTTTTTGGTTGAATTTCGTAAGACCCGGAACTTGACGAGATCAATCTGAATATGGTTATAGTTTTTCATTTCTGATAAATGATCAGAGGCTAATTATGATGGTGCAAGAACTAGAAACGTACTAAATCACCAACACTTTCAAGATTTGTTTAAAAAGGGAAAGACCATCACAGACGAGGTACCTCAGGAACTAAGTTTCCTTTAAGCGTGGGTCTTCCAACTAGGATAACACCAAGATGATCGTGTAGCAAAGAAGCTGAGAGTGATATGATGCATGAGCTTGGAGAAGAAAAATGGTGAAATACCAGGAGCTTTGGGAAAGATCAAGATCAGGGTAAAAATCTCAGTTTATGTGTGTGATGTCTATAGAGAAGATGATTTGGGAAAGGAGTGAAAATCCCCATATTTATACGTTGAGGGTCGGGGTATTTCGGTAATAGTAATCAAGTGGTCCCGAACCTAGTTTTGCCCTAGACACGTGGCGGCTTGTGATGGTGTGAAAGTGATGGCTCTGAAAAGCCTATGGGATGGCAGGTACGAGGTGCGCACTACCACTGTGTCAGATGTGGTTAGCGAGTGGCGAGCGTACAGGTGTCTAACCATGCTTCCCGTACTCCTGAAGTGCTCTCGAAAGGGACACCCCACTTTGCTGGGACTCACCCTCGAAGGGGGTAGCCCCCTCTTGAGTCCTAATCCGAGCGTCGGTCATGCTCGTGGGGGTTCCCTGGCGGAAGGCTGTGAGCGTTGAGGGTCCGAGAGTTAGAGCGTAGGGAGCACGAGCGTTATTACCAAGGGGTCCCTGGCATGGAGGAGGGGGAGTCCAGACACGGAACATCCCTTGGGACCGTAACGTGAGTGTTCGAAGGGATCGTTGGAGGGGTCTCACGCTCATGACTTGGGCCGAGGCGCGTAAGTGTAGCTTGGAGAAGCGATAGAGGGAATGGGCCGGGTTGAATCCACGAGCCCATTACTACGAACGTTAGACCACTGGACCCTTCAGATCATGGCGTGGGTACGGTGCTTGATCCGAGTGTGATTTGGTCCTATCATTTTTGCCCCCCCCCCCCCCCCCCCAAAATTCTGTAGTTACGCTTGAGCGAACTGTAGAATTTAAAGAGGCGGGCCTTGGTCTTTTGAATATACGAGGGTCAAGCTTCCGGGAAAGAAGTGACCGCCTGTCTTCTGCAACGTAAGCCTTCTGACACAACATTAAATGAAGTCCCATCCGCATTTACTGCACAAGGGCGATATGGGCGGGTGTGCCGCTGAGTGGGAGCGTGCATGTGGGAAGACGTGCGGCGGTTACCAAAAATGGGGGGTTTTCAAAGTGGGAAATGATTACGTTTTTGAATTCCCAAACCCTAACTGATGCCGGTCTCTCCCCTATAAATAGGGGCTGCAAACCTTCCTCCATTCTTTTACGCATTCAAGGAATCCTCAAGCAAAACAGCAACAAAATCCCCTGCAAACTCTTGCGATTTTAAGCAGTTTCCGGCGACTTCTTCTTCAACTTTAGGTAATTCTCCAAAATTTCTGATACTAACTCTAGAATTAGGTTGTGCTTGTGCGCTGAATCTTGTGCGGGAAAGCCTTTTAGTCTTCAACCCCGTACCAAAATCCTTCTTCTCCCATAAACCTGCTGAAAGTTCCAACCTTAAGAACAAAGGACCAGCAATGGCGGCAAACATTGTAGACCAGAAGGCGGATGAGATAGAAGAGATATCTGTGGGGAGTTCCTCCCCTCATAATGAAATTCCGACCACTATCCTGGTGGTGAGAGTCCCGGAAGAGGTGGGGGATGAAGAACTGGACGCTGTCGTTCAAGGGATGAATGAACGCGGTCCTGAGGGGGTAGACCATCTTTTTGAAGAGATAGACCTGTCTCTCCGGATGCAGCAGCAAGGGGAGAGGGTATTCCTCTTGCTAAACAGTGCAGTAAGGCCACAAAATCATCAAGTAACAGTGGCGATCGCGGCTCCAGAAGGCGTTGCAGGGCCTTCTGAGCATCGGGCGGAAGATGAGCCTCTCCGGAAACTCCAAAGGAAGGGGAAGGAGCCTGCAACGCGGGTAAGACTGGATAACCCTCATCAAACAGACAGATCACCAGACGAAATAGAGAGCATACTGACGCTCGAGGATCTGGAGGATTTGAAGGCCAAGGTGTATTGGGATGAGGCAGTGTTCCCAATTCGCCTTCCTGTGGAGGGGGAGAGGGCCAACCGTCCGCCACCGGGGATGATGACCGCCTACCTGGACTCTGTGCTAGCCGGTGGTTTGAGATTCCCACTTCCAACCGCTGTTACCAACATCTGCAACTACCTTGTCCTTAGCCCTTCCCAAATTCTTCCAAACGGCATAGCCTTAATAAACACTTTTGTCATCCTGATGAAGGTCACAGGCCACGAACCCTCGATAAACAACTTCAACAGTTTAATTCAGGTAGCCCTGTAATGACCCGTCTTTCAGAATAGGTAAAATGTGCGTGAATGTTGAGAGTATATGTTATAATTGTTAGTTTTACGTCTAATTGCTAACTACTTGTCCTTGATTGCCAAATTTGCAAATTATGGGTACTTACATGAAATTTATTTGGCTTTAGATATTACTAATTCAAGAGAGTGATCATCTAATTGCATAAATTTCATAACTTGAGGATTAAACTCTAAATTTGTTTATTAAAGTCAAGCTTACTTTATGACTCATGTAATTTAATTAATGCTTGTAGGCTTTTTATAAAATATCCTTTTCTTCCAATTTATTCCAAGAATTTCAAGAACACAAGACTCTCTCCTTCTTCTCCCTTGCTTCCTTCTTGCACGATAAACAAAATGTAATTCTAACTTCTTGATCTTAAGGTATACTCAATTCTTTACAGCTTGCGCGTTTGGAGAAAACTATCAGTTTTGCCAAGTTTTGCTTAAATGCTCATTTCTTGCCCTTTTCATCATTTCTTTCCATTTATTGAACCTCATATGTGTTATATATTCTCTATTTCAAGTGTAAATGCTCTTATATAGGTATCTCGTTTCACTAAAGTTGCATGAAAGACGTCTAAACTTGCCCTAAGTGATCTTCAATGTGATAGTTAATTCTTAAAGTTCCATAATTGCTCATATTTGCCATTCCTTGCATAATTATAGTCTCATTACATATGAATCTATATTTATATAATTTCATGGCATTGTTTTGCATCGCCAAGCGTCTCTAGTTGGTTCGTTTGAGTCTAATGTCAACCGTAATCGTGTCTTTTATTCAGGTGATCCTCCCAAGGACCCGGTGGTTTAGATTATATCTTATTTTGGTCCTCTTTTGTCGAGGTGGTCAAGGTGAGGTTATTTTCTTGCTGTAATCAATACTATACTGATATTATGACCTACATGATTTGATTGTTCCTCACCCAAACTATTATACGTATATGTATTATATATTAAATAAGTCATTGCTTAGTATTTTCCTAGTTTTACCGAAAGGATATTTCTAATTCCAAATGAGTTATATATATATGTTTCTCAAGCGTGTGTTCATGAATCTCAATTGAAAATGAAAAGATATCTTGCATGCATTGCATAACGAGTGCTTGTCTTGTGATTGTTGGGCCCGAGAAAACGTGGCTTAGGGGATCCGGGAAAGCATAGGGCTGACGGTGAACCCACTCTGCGACCTCTATGGGTGTACGTGCTATCTTCGGAGGTAGTGGATATCACGTATTACCTGTGATCGGCTTCGGTCGAAGGAGCATAGTACCGAAATGGGCTATGACTCGCGTGTTCTTGGATAGTTAGGGCGTAATTAACCCTTCCATCACCCGAAGGAAGCAGGATGGTTTCTTGAATTGTTATTGTTCTTATATTGTGAAGTAAGGTTGGAGAACGGGTATAACTCGGTACCCATTGATTGCTTGAAAACCCTTAACCCGATATACTCCTTATTATCGTAATGGTAATAATTGTATTATAAAATGGGCTATATCCGGTCGAGGCGAAGTGTTATTGTTATTGTGCATTGCATCTCTTATTATTGCATTAATTATAACTTATTTATTGTTATCCCTCGCTAGTCACTCGACTGACCCTCTTTCCTTTTCCTTCTTGTTCTTTCATATTGATTGCAGGTTCTGAGGTCGACTAGGCGGCGGGTTGTCTAGCTTTCTTTCGAGTCAAGTCCTAGTCGTGATGCTTTCTTGTATGATAATGGCATATGATGGAGTTACAAACTTATATATTGTATTACTTTTGATATGTTAGTTGTGAAATCTTATTTATGTAAATTAGTTAATATTGAGCTCTTGAATTGTTGTTTACTTGATGGGTTGCTTCCGCTATGCGCTTAGTTGTTATTGATCATCTGTATAGCGCCGCCTAGATAGGAGTGGTCTTGAGTGTCTCCCGTTCGCTAGCTCTTAACACGTATATGGATTTTCCATTTCGTATACGTGTTGGGTTCTAGTGTGGGGGATGTGATAGCTCCACGCTCGGGGCGTCACAGGCCCGTTCCGTTTCGCCACGCTCGTCTCAGACAGATGGGTTCTATTATTCCCAAGCCAAGTCCGGGTTTAAAATGATTGATTCGCCCTCGAGTTCGTACGGCGAGAATTGGAAGGAAAAGTACTTTTTTGTGGGGGCACCTGGGGGGATTTTCAGAGCTCACCGAGGGTGGATAGGTCACGGAGAGGGGCCTTTGGTTAGGGACAGATCCGAGGATAAAATTTTTGAGTGCTGGGCAAAGAACTTGGCCCTCGTAATGAAAAATGAGAGGAAATGGATAAAGGCCAAGGATCTGATGAGGGATGAGGAAGTGCTATTCCGTTACGGGCTAGTGAAGCCTCTGAAGATGATATCCAACCCTCTTGCTCGGACTATGTCCCGTGAAGGTTAGAATCTAGGAACTAACATTTCTAACACGTAGATTAGCGCTAACATTATGCTTTCTGCTTTGCTTCCAATATCCTGAGCATTATTACCTGACGCTTGTCCATGTCTTCATTTGCAGGAGTTAGCATACTAATGGCAGGAATTGACGTCGAGATCATTGCCCAAATGTTGTGCACTCGACAAGCGGGTGGTAACCAACAGCAGCAACAACAGCAACAGCAGCAGAACCTCCAACCCTCAAATGTGTCGAGGGGGAGAGGCAACCATCGAGGAACGGGGCGAGGAGACAGCTGCAGAGGCGCTCGTCGGAGTGGTGGAGATGGTGGCCGGGGTGTTGGCCACATTGAAGAACACTTGAAGGCGGTCGGGATGCCACCCCTCCGGTCACCCCCGAAGGGGCAGTAGCGCTGAGCTCAGGCAACTCCCACAATCGCTCGGGGGAACTGGCCAGAATGCGCGTGAAGTGCGGGCCGAGCATGCAGAGCGCTCGGGAAAGAGGAAGAGGATGCCGACTCCATCCCCATCTCGGGCAAGGGAAAGGAGGTTATCTTGGGCCCACGCGGCGAGGGCGGTGATACCTCATCCTCGGAAGATGAGGACTTCTGGAAAATTGGGTGCGAGGGGATGCACGCTACAAGCGCCAGAGGAGAGACGGCCCGATCCTCCTGAAGAAGAGTTTATCCAATTATAATTTGGTTATGGGGATTGTAAGCAGCCTTCAATTCTTCGGAGACCATGACAAACTGAACGAGCATGATGCTGCTCGGGTTGCGGACGATGCTTACCCGGCCCTCTTAACGGTGAGTTTTTTAACTTTTTTTGAGAATTTCTAATTCTTGAGTAGATCTGATAATAACTTTGGTTTTTGGCCTTTCAGGAAGTGATCCCCAGGTTGAAGAACATGAAGGGGCGAGCGCAGGCTTATGCCGAGCATAAAGCCAAGTACAAGAAGTTGCTGCGCATCTCAGACCTTGGCCAACTGCAACAAGAGTACAACAACGTCTGCGCTCAGCTCACGACGTCCGAGCTTGAGCAAGGGACTTCAATTCCCTGGAGCAATTGGAGAACGCGTTTTTGGCCCTGGACGAGCATCACTAGAAGCTCAAGGAGGAGCGCGACCAGTTGAGGGTTGCCAATGGGGAGCTTAGCAGACAACTGGTCGAGAGCACCCAAGAGGCAACTAAGAGGGAGCTCGCCAACTTACAAGAGAAGGTGGCTACCTTGGAGTTGAGGGTGGCTTGGGAGACAGTGACTAGGTTCGTGCGCTCCAAAGCCTTTGCTTTCGTGGCCACTCTCCACTGTTTTGACAACGCCCGACACTTCTTTCGGAAAGCAGTGGGTCAGATAGTGAAGTTGGGAATGGCGCCTGAGAGCGCTCGGATGGACGAGCGCTTGCGCATGGAGTTAGATGAAAACCTGGAGCCAATCGTCCGCACCGGGGATCCATCGGATAGTTTGACGGAACCTGGATATGATGAGCTGGTGCAAATGCTTCAGAGGGACTTTATAGTGGCTAACTTCGTGAACCCCGGGCCTATCACCATTGACGATGATGGAATCACCCTTGACGCTCAGGACGGTGCGGGCCCAAGCGATGCTCAAGCTTCTGATGCCAACGTGCTGGCACCTGTCCCAATCTCAACTGCCTCTCCAGAACCCGAGAGCCAACCCAGTGATACCTTTTGAAGGCAATGCTCAAGATCCGGCCTGCTCTTGTCGCTGAATGTGAACCCCTTGCTGCTTACTTTCCTTTCTTGTTATGAATGTTGAATTTTTGAACTTAATGTAACTAACTTTAGTAATTTTGGCGATGCCCTTCTTTCAGACTTCCGTAATGTTTATCTACTTTTGAGTAATAGAAACGATCTTCTCTTTAACTGTGTTAAGTTTTGAATGCTGTCTCTTGGCTCCTTTTGATGCTTGGATGTTTGCGATGTGAATGTATGGGCGTGAGGGCGTTCTTTTATGAGGGCACCCTGGCCGTATTCAACCATTAGGCTCAAGTTTTGAACTTTAGAGACCCCCCATGGGTTTTGCTAAGTGCTTGCTTTTGTTGAAAATCAACTTCAAGAATAGTATTAGCGAGCATAGTAATAATTATAAATTGGAACTTAGAAATCATTGTGAGGATTTGCCAAGTGTTTGCTCCGGATTAATAAATAATTCGAGTGTTACAAAATAGTGAATGTAGCAGGGGTTGGGACTTGAACTTAGAAATCAGCACATGGATTAGCTAAGTGTCTACCCTCATTGGGCGTACGCATTTACAAGCGCTAATTGGGACCCTCGATGCCCAGTTGGTGAAATGGGATATATGCTACCCTGGAAATTGACCCGTTCATCTTTAGAAGGGTTTTAGGATTTTGAGCGTCAAGCTGTGCAATGCGGAGGACCATCGACACATTATTAGCGTTGATAAATAGATAAAGAGTACTCTGGTTGAGGGATACACACGAGATTAGTCATCAAGCCGTTCGACGCGGAGTACTCTCGACGCGGAGTTGGCGCTGATTTAACCGAGGGTGTAGCTCATAATAAATTGAACCAGTAAATAAACAACAATGTATGAAAACACTTACTGATATATTTGTATTTCTGTCAAAAGAAAACATAGTGTGCCCTGAGCGGGAGAGTTACAAAATTTGCCATTAAACAAAGAACCTTCTCAAGTTGCAGGCATTCTATGGGCGAGGGAGACGCTCGCCTTACAAAGTTTCCAGCAGGTAGGTGTTGTTTGCTCGCACCTGGATGACTTTGAAGGGGCCTTCCCAATTGGGATCTAATTTACCCACATGCTTAGATACTTCAACCTTTTTGAGGACCATATCCCATGCTTTGTAGCACCCCGAACGCAGGGTCACCACATCCCCCGCACCTAAGCCCGATTCACATACGAGATGGAGAGCCCGTACATGAACCTAGCCTAGGCGAACAGAAAACAACCAAACATATAAATGCATAAATACGGAAGCTAAAACGTGGCATATAAAAATTCAATCAAAACAAATAACGGGTTCAACTAAATCCGAGCACCCGTCCTAACCTGTCCCGAGTTCCATCCATTACATAATTATCATACATATCGAAGCATACAAATTTATACATACTTATAAGAAAAGTTCAAATACAAAATGCGAAAATGCAAACTAACAGAGGACCCGACCCAAAACTGACTCTACCAACTGACAGACTCTACCTAAGCACGAACCTCCAAAGCAAACCTGCAAGCTAAAATCATAAAGAGGGAGCGGTTAGTCATAACTCGACTGAGTGAGGGGCAATACACGCACGCTACATATATATAAAGGAGCATAGCACATTTAGCACACATAATTCATGAACTCGGGGATAGTTTTTGCACTCCAAAACATTTGCCCATGATACATATGTATAGAGGTTTCTAATCAAAACGGAAAAAGAACCAAATACCAAATTCATGCATAACAAACATTCGAAACATAACTTATCATTTCATACATTAAATCACACTTTCAAAAGAGGCATATTTTATCTTGATTAATAATCTATCCCCGCTTCACAAACTTAACCAAACCTACATACAAAACTCGGTGGGTACGAGTACCTATTCCCATCCTGGGCTCCTCCGACAAATCACACAAGCAAATAAAATCAAACGTACAACAAACTTACACATTAACCTCCTTCTCCGGTGATGGAAGGGTTACGCGACCCTAACCATCCATTACAGTCGAGGGGAGTGCAAGCTTCTCAACCCTCAGGATATCCATTCCCCACCAAGCCTCCTGGCGAATTCAGGAGTAATCCGGACTAACTGTGGAGATGTGTACAAGGGTGATAAACGGCGACCCCATGGTCATCCCAGGTCCCCCTTACCCACAACTCCGGGGCCCATTATTACCAATACATTACATTACATTATATTACTTAACCCGCTACAAATTATTGCATACGTAACATTACATAACATTAACATTACATACCTTACCTTGCAACAACCACGCTTTACATACCTCTCCGTGTCAAATCATCAACATAATCCTTAGCTCGTGTCTCCCGGCTCATAAGAGGCACACGGTTTGAAGCGTAGCTGAGCAATACCAAACAGAACGAATCAAATCAAATCAAGTATACATAGGCTTGTATATTGCTCATCATACTTGGAAACATATTTCAGCTTCATAAATTCATATCTCGCACATACATACGTATAGTAAAGGTCATAGCTCGCATATAGAGAAAATGGGCACATGTCATAGGTTTTAACTATAACCTAACCTCACCTTACACCGACGTGGCCAAGAACAAAACAAATGATTCACCCCGGAATCAACTCGGATCACGAAACACCACCCCAGGTGCACCTGGACAAACTGAAGGTAAACACAAAGCTTAGACCCAAAAAAAAAAAAAAAATGAACCACAAAGACGCACGGCATATGCATAAGCACTTAAGAGAGGTAAACACATAGGCAAGGTTTATATTCAAACTCATTTCATGCAGAGAAATACGTTCCATAACTTAACATACGCTTAAAACACATCAAAGGATGTTCATGTGCACGATTAATGCAAACAAAGGTAAACGAAAGGCATATAAGAGCAAATACAGACACATAAACATGATATAATAAGTTAGGAATAAGTTCTGAGGTGGGAAGATACGAGAAAAACGGAATAAGAACACAAAAAGGGGTTCCGAGTGAAATTGGGCCAAAGCTGACAGATTTCTGAAACGGACAAGCAGTACGAAAACAGGAATATCTTGAGTTTCAGGAATGGGAATTGAGTTTTGTTTCTTGGAAATGAAACTAGACACATAGATATTTCAAATCATATATGGCACGAATTATGGTTCAAAGGGATCCGAAAATGGCGAAGCTTTGAAGTTGAATGAATGCAGAAATTCGGCGAAGTGGCGACACCAAATTAAAACGATTATATCTCACAATCGAGCACGAATTTTGGGGTGATTCCAATTGGAGATTATACTTAAAACGATTGATCGTGTCCGAAAATCAGCTCAATCAGAGGTCGTATGAGGGGGTACCCGACGGAGGAAAAACAAGGCAGAAATTTACCAGGCCGGGGAGAGTAGTGCAGAAAAGTTTGTGCACTAAAGTTCCCGCCCGGGTACTTTCTAAGACAAAAACTACCCATCTGGGTAGTCCTTCTGGACGTGAAAAAGAAGCAAAAACAAAGGCTAAACGCGGAAGGGACCAAAGAACACCAAAACCACCTCCAAACTCAACCAATGCACCTCAAAATCAAGACATAAATTCATGTATGCATGCTCTATAACATATCTCAAACTCAAGGCAAGAAATCAAGTATACATCAAGTTTCCATTTTCAAGCTTTGAAGCTCCAACAATGGACAAACACTCATGCTTCAACCAATAACTTCAAATTCAATAATTATGCATCATATTAGCTCACAAGAACAACATATATCAAGATTGGAGCAAAAGAATCAAGAACAAAAGTGTGAGATCAAATTTTCATATAAAGTCACTATTCATCATCTTCTCCAAGTTCATATAATCAAGCAAGGAATTCAAGATTTAATCGGGTAGAATCGAAGCACGTAATGAGAGGATCACAAATCTTACCTTGGTTCTTCGATCAGATGGTCGGGCGGGGCATAAGCTTGAGCCGAAGCTTTGAGGCCAAGGGGGAGGCTTTCTTCTTCGCCTTTCTTACCTTATTTGATCGATCCAAAAATGAGGGAGAAGGAAAGATATTTTCAACCATAAAGGGCTAAAACGGGTCGGGTTAAAAAGGATCCGGTCCGCTCGGGTCAGATTTTAAAACGATAGGGGGATCAAACTCTTTAGAAAATTAAAAAGTTAATTTCATCGAATCCGAATCATCGAAATGAACTCAATGACAAGGTCGGAATTCGAATTCGAATTCGAATTCCCGAGCTCAAGATAGCCACGAGGGATAAAACACCCTAATTAAAATTAGGTCCCTAATTGGCAAATATTGGACGATTGAGTCCAAGTACATTTAAGTTCTAACGCGCACATAATTAAATAAAATACAAATTGACACGTAAGGCATGCGAATCACATAATTACTGAATTAAACTCTCCTGAGACGTCGTACCTGGATTGCCGAGAAGACGGGGTGTTACATAGTTGTTCTCTTATTTCTTTGGTTCGCAACAACATGTACATTGACATATTTAAGCATATAGCTCTCTATGCAGGGTGTTTTTTTATAGCATATAATTTACTTGACAGGTAGATATATTTGGACTCATGTAAATTTCAGGAAATCTTCTCTGGAGCTATGATTGTTAGGTATGAAAATTTATGCAGAAAAGACTTGGGTAAAGTACCGTATATGGACTGATGTATTCAGGAGGAGTTGGAGAATATATTCCTGACTATGTAGATATGATGTTTCGATTTTTCCTTCAACGTATGATGTACATTTTGACCAACTTAAACTACCGATTTTCTCAATGAAAATTTTCTGTACGTGATTTCCAACTATTAGTTACGGATTTTCTATTTAAATTTTATCTTTTTCTTCTCATATTTTATGTTTTTTTTATTTATTATAATTTAATATTTATGTTAAAATTGCATATAGAATATATATTAATATGAAAATTAATTTCAAAATATTTAAATTATAATATCTTTATATTAGTAAAGAATGTTTTATGTTAATAAAACTCTATCTCCCATTGAAAACATTTTTTTTCTTTATTAGTATCTTTATTAGTCCAAAAAAGTTTATTATTAGTGAAAACACTAACCAACTTTCTATCCACTAAACCCACGTACAAGATGAGATGTTTAACTTCTCCAAACTCTTCTATAATTCCACTTAACCGAGATTTTTGATATGTTTTTCACTAACAATGAAAAAGTTTGGAGATATAAACCTTACAATTCTCCCGTACAGATTTGCCCGTAGGAAATAAGCAATTTGGGAAATCAGAAATTTGAAATTATGGAGCAAATAATCTGTCGACAAATAAATTTATCTATGAATCACCTACGGATTTGCCCGTAGGTATTATGCAATTTTTGGGTATTGATGATTGAATATTTATAAAAATAATATATATTATTTTTTATTATCTTTTTGAATCCTAGCACTTACCATGCATATTGAAGTTACTTTTTATGTACAGCAGCTGTCTGGCAGCGACCTGAAGAATGCTTTAAAGATTCTCAAGTAGAGTATTATTGTGGACAAAAGATAATGCTGGATTCACATTTAGGATTATCGGGTGACACAATTGAGTGATTGCTAACACACTAATGCAAACTCATCTCCCACTATAAATGCTTGCAGTCCTGAACATGGAAAGATTACACAAGCATTGTGGTGTTAACTATCCAAATAGCACCTATCTGAATAAAATTCAGCACATTTAACCATGGAAGGAGTTCAGCATCGTGGCCGACCTCAGGAGATTACCATGCAACAAAATTTATTCTACACCCCGGAATGGACTTCCGAGCATGATGCCAAGTGTATTGGGCACTTATTCAACATTACGCGCGATGGGAGAAACAAAGGAAACCTCTTCAGGCAACAAGTGATTAAATCAGTTACAGGTAAGATTAACAATGATTTTGTAGGTTCTTTCGACTATGATTTTATCTGTCGTAAAATAAAGTTCTATCGTCGTCGTGCTTTTACTTTTGATAAGCTCCTAAGCAGGAGCAGGGTCCACTACGATCCAGAAATGAAGACCGTTGTTGCTCCTCAAGATGTGTGGGATGACTTATGGAAGGTCATTGCCAATACCATCAGTTAGAAAACGGGTTGGTATTACTTTGAAATTATTTTAGAATTTAATAGGGTGTTGATTGTGTCATAAGTGGATAAGCTCGCGCATGCCTACTTCGACAAGTCTGACCCACAATGGGAATACTTGAAGGGGATTTTCTGTTATCTATTGAAGAAGACATAGTTTTGGGGTTTTTGGAAGGCTGTATATTTCTCTGTAAATTACGTGATTCAATACAAAGCAACTAGGTTACAATATATACTACAAAAAGGACTCCAGCTATATACGGTAACTAAATAACAAGATATTCACAAATCCCTAATTATCCGTTTTCCTAACACTCCCCCTCAAGTCGAGTATCGGGTCAAGGATGCTCAACTTGCTCAACACTTCACGGAAAATCCTCCCATTCACTGCTTTTGTCAAGATATCTGCTAATTGATCCTCTGACCTAACAAAGGGAATATCAATAACACGTTCTTCCAGCTTCTCCTTAATAAAGTGTCGGTCAACCTCCACGTGTTTAGTACGATCGTGCTGTACTGGATTTTCTGAAATACTAATAGCAGCTCGATTGTCACATCTCAACTTACATGTCCTTGCTATAGAAAAACCAAGTTCTGCGAGCAATTTCCTCAGCCACAAGACCTCAGTCACTCCCCGCGCAATGCCTCGAAATTCTGCTTCTGCGCTTGAGAGGGCTACGACCTTCTGCTTCTTGCTCCTCCACGTCACCAAGTTTCCCCCAACTAATGTGAAATACCCAGCAGTTGACTTCCTGTCTACCGGGTTTCCTGCCCAATCTGCATCTGTATATGCTTCAATATCTAAGTGTCCATGTTTCTGAAACAAAACCCTTTTTCCAGGATATCCCTTCAAGTACCGACAAACTCTCAAAGCTGCATCCATATGCTCTTTCTGTGGTTGATGCATAAACTGGCTCAGAACCCCTACTGCGTAGGCTACGTCTGGCCGGGTGTGCGAGAGATAAATCAGTTTCCCCACCAGGCGTTGATATTGTCCTTTATCAACTTCTTCTGCACCTTCTACCATCTGTAAGCCATGATTCACAACTATCGGAGTGTCAGCTGGTTTACACTCAAGTAACCCAATCTCAGCAAGGAGGTCTAGAACAAACTTCCTTTGAGAGATAAAAATCCCCTGTCTAGACCTTAGCACCTCTATCCCTAGAAAGTATTTAAGCTCCCCCAAGTCTTTCATCTCGAACTCTCTGAACAGATTCTTCTGAAGCTGGGATATCTCTTCTGAATCATCCCCCGTAATTATCATATCATCCACATATATTATGAGACAGGTAACTTTCTCACCTTTTCTTTTTAGGAACAACGTATGATCCGAGTTACTCTGATGATATCCATACTTTCTCATAGCGATGGTAAACCGACCAAACCAGGCCCGTGGTGACTGTTTCAGACCATATAACGCTTTTCTCAGCCTACATACCTCTCCTTTCCCATATTCTCCTGAGAATCCTGGAGGAGGTTCCATATAGACCTCTTCTATCAGATCACCGTGCAGAAACGCATTCTTCACATCGAACTGGTGCAGTGGCCAATCACGATTTGCAGCTATAGAGAACAGCACTCTGATCGTGTCAATCTTTGCCACTGGAGAGAATGTCTCTGAGTAATCAACCCCATAAGTTTGGGTGTATCCCTTGGCCACTAGTCTGGCCTTATACCGTTCTACACTTCCATCTGCTTTATGTTTGACAGTGAATACCCATCGACATCCCACCATTCTTTTTCCATTGGGGAGTTTGCATTTTTCCCAAGTACCGTTCTTCTCAAGGGCTTTCATTTCATCCTCCATAGCCTGGGCCCACCTGTCATCCTTCAGTGCCTCCTCCACTTTACTTGGTACCGGGGCCGAATAAACAGAAGCAACATATGCTCGGGCTCGTGATGAGAGATTCCCATTAGCTAGATCAGCTATAGGATACCTCGGAGCTCTATTTATGAGTTCAGGCTCATATCTCTTGGGAGGCACTCCTCTGGTTGCCCGTGGAGGCAACACATATCTATTCTCCTGTGTGTTCTGAATTTCTGTCTCATGCTCCCCCTGAGCTTCTTCACTCCCTGCACTGTTAGTTTCAATAACAGGAATGGTACTAGCAGAACTAACCATGTCACTATTACATACCTCAGGATTGTCGGATTGAGTGACTGGACCATGAGAGTGTGTGGGGGTTTGTACCAAGGGTGAGGTAGGCTCGGTGGTTCCGCCTACTTGCTCTGTTGGGACTATGTCTGGCCAGGATTGTGACACCCAATCCAGTTGATCCTGTTGTCTCGGACTACTCTCCCCCTGAGCACTGGGTTGGGGAAAGTAATATTCGGTTTCAAGGAAGTCACAGTCCATGGTTGTGTAAAGACGACGAGTGGGAGGATGAAAACACCTATATCCCTTCTGACTAACCCCATACCCCACAAAGACACATTTCAGAGCACACGCATCAAGTTTGGTTCGATCAGACTTAGGGATATGAACGAACACAGAACTACCAAAGATCCGAGGAGGTAAGATTAACGTGGACGGAACACTAACCTGAGTACTAAGATGTTTGAGTGGGGTAACAAAGTTCAATGTTTTAGTGGGAAGACGGTTAGCAAGGTAAACTGAGGTAGCAATTGCTTCGGGCCAATAAGACTTTGGACACTGAGACTCTAGTAACATGGCTCGGGACATCTCAAGGAGCTGACGGTTTTTTCTTTCGGCTACCCCATTCTGCTGTGGGGTATTTGGACAAGATGTTTGGTGAACAAGCCCATTATCCCTGAAAAATTGTTTGAGTGTTGAGTTGACATATTCCCCCCCATTATCAGACCTGAGAACCTGGATGTGAGTTTTAAATTGGACACGAACCATATTAAAGAACTCCACAAATTTTGAGGGTACATCGGATTTTTGTTTAAGAAAGTAAACCCATGTCATTCGAGAGCAATCATCAACAAACAACACGAAATACTTAAAACCATGATTTGAGCTACAATCACCCAAAAATGGGGCTGGCCCCCAAACATCCGAATGTATCAAAGAAAAAACAGTTTTGGCTCTAGAGTTGGATAAAGCAAAATGTTGTCTATGACTCTTCGAAACCATACAAGTCTCACAAGAAAATTTATCACTAGTCTGAAAAAGTTTAGGAAATAAAAACTGAAGATACCCTGACGAGGGGTGTCCCAAGCGTCGGTGCCACAACCATTTCTGACGTTCCACTGTCCCGTGAGCAAGCGCTGCAGTTCCTTGTTGGGCCACCTCATCGACAAAGTACAACCCCCACTTTCAGTACCACGCCCAATTACTCTCCCCGACTGAATATCCTATAACAGACAGAAAGTAGGATAAATTAGAACAATACAATTTAGTTCTTTGGTGACATGACTTATAGACAACAATTTATAAGACAAATCCGGAACATAAAGACAATTCTTCAACTTTAAATCAGGAGATAAAACAATTGTTCCTGCCCCTTGGACCCAGGAAATTTTGCCAGTTGCATCTTGAATAGCTGGTCTCTTGGGAACACTGCTGTCTATTAAATCTGATTGATCATATGTCATAGTATCACTGGCCCTACAATCAATTACCCAGAGTGAGTCTTTTTCTACTTTCCGCGGTACACCTGCCTCATTATCACAAAGTTTGGGCACACATTTTGACTGACTTACAAAGGCTTGTGAATTATTAGAGCAATAATAATTGAAAGAAGCATAAGTGGGGGGGTAAGATGGGAATTTCGGACCCTCCATTTCCATACCTAAAGTCAGACTTTCTCCCCCATTTGCAAGATGTGCCGCCCCAATTTCTCCTTCTCCTTCGCGGGTCACAGACCCTAACCCAGGGGTGTCTATGTCTTCTCCGGCGACTTCAACCGCCACCCGTGCTGCGCTGCAGCGTCTCGCCGTTGGCTACGCCAGCCGGCGGGAAAACCGATCACCTCGTAGCAATTCTTCACTTTGTGCCCTGGACGCTGGCATTTGCTGCACCTAACCGGCGGTTTCTCTTGGTCTTGGTTGCGCCGTGGTGGCGCCGTTGCCCGGCGCGATGGCCCTGTTCCAGATCTGGTTTGGTTTCTCTCCCCTTGAGATTGAAACCCCTGCGTCTGAAAGTTCCTCCCCTGCATCGGAAAGCTCCTCTGAGCGTGGTTCTGGGTAACCAGGCTGGTCCCTATTCCCGTCGTCCCTGCCGCCGATGATGACGTTCGAGACTCGCCGTTCAAGATTTCTCGCCGGGCGGCTTCTTGCCGGACCACCGCATATGCTTTCTCCACCGTTGGCAGGGGACTCTCTTTCAGGAGTTCTCGTCGATCGGCATCGTAAGTATCATTTATCCCGGCAAGGAACTGAAAAAGGCGAGTCTCGGACCTGAGGCGATTAAAGGTCCCGATGTCCTCCTCGTGAACCATCGGGTTTAGTTGACGGATATCAATCTCTCTCCACAACCTCTGTAAGTTGCTATAGTATGTTTCAATTGAATCGGACCCCTGTTTCATGGTATTCACCTTAACTGTGAGATCATAGATCTGCAATCCATCCCTTCCTTGGCCGTAAGTTGCTGTCAAGCCATCCCAGAGGGCTTTTGCAGACGGATATTCTGCGAAATTGGCTATTAGATCCGACTCCATGTTGTCGAGAATCCAGGAGCAGACGATCAGGTCCGTTTGCTCCCATCTGTGGTAGGTAGGGTCATTTGCCGGAGGTGGTGCTGGTACTCCGGTAATATGCTCCAATTTCCCCCTGCCCCCGATCGCTATTTTCATTAAACGGGACCATAGAGAATAATTGAATTGGTTCAATTTCATGCTAATAGTGACTGGTTGTGGGATACTGTGTTGATGTTGTGTGGTTTGGGGCTGTAGGTTTTGGAATAAGCTGGCTAATTGAGTTGCGAGGGACTCGCTTGGCTGCTGCGGTCCCGTGCCGGGGGTGCTGCTGCTTACTTCGGCCATGGCCGAGAGAGGTACTGTAGATTACGGTAGATGATGAGCAAGGAATCGAATCCGATTAATGGATTGAAACCCGCTCTGATACCATGTTATCTATTGAAGAAGACATAGTTTTGGGGTTTTTGGAAGGCTGTATATTTCTCTGTAAATTACGTGATTCAATACAAAGCAACTAGGTTACAATATATACTACAAAAAAGACTCCAGCTATATACGGTAACTAAATAACAAGATATTCACAAATCCCTAATTATCCGTTTTCCTAACATTTTCAGCAACGAACTACATCCATATTAGACGTTGGAAATGAGGAGTTGGAGAAATGTTTTTTATTGTTGCTCTTGTTCTGAGGGGCCTCTCCGGGTAACATAGCAGCATGCTGCTTGCAGAAAATGCAGTGTACTCTGACCAAGTGTGGGAAACCTTGTGTACGAAATGTCCTCTCCTGTAATAGCAATAAGCCGGAATAAGTTTGTTATTAATGTGAGTTTTTCATCACACAAACTTATATACCCTTGTTGGCATTTATAGTAATATAGTACTCGTGGAATTAGTGCACTCACAGTGGCTCGTATTGGCGCCTCACAAGCACCATATTTGTCAAAGCTTGGTATTGTACTCCAGGCTTCGACCGCCATGCATGAAACTGCACATATCGACCCCTTAAATTCATTATTTCATTCATCACATCCTCCAGGGTGAATATGCGTCGGAATTTCTGTGTCAGAAATCTTGCAGCCCCTTGGCAAATGCCCACAAATGCAGCTTCGAACTGTGGTGAGATGATGTGGCAAGCAATGTGAATAAAGCGGACAAAGAGATGATATTCATGTTGTGGCAAAGAAAAGCCTGGCTGTGGCAGAGTAACACGGCGCAGACGCGGAACCGCACCGTTTTGGTTCGAAGCCTCAGAATTTGCCTTATGGTCCGGTACTCCTCCATTAACACTTGATTCACTAGAGTTTCCATTTTCGGGATCCATTTGTAATGGTGTAAGTTCTTCTCTTACATTTACACCCCATTATATAACAAAAAGGAATACCATTTATTACAGAGTAGGCGTGCAGGTGAAAGGGGAGTAAACACAAGGGTTACTAAAGCCTTCAACTACCAAAGGAATTGGCTAATTAATTTATGAAGCTAGTTTAATTAAATGATTTTTAAAGCCTTCAACTACCAACTGAAATTCAAGGGAGTAAATGATTTTCACTATTGTAATTATTTTGATAGTGTTAACAACGACAAAGGCATGGAGGTAGGACTCTTTGAATGATGGAAGAAACCTGTCAATGGAATTAGGACTCCTTGTAATTCTGTATGTTCGGAATTTGGAAAAATCTTGTAATTTCATTTAAAACACATTATTGTTACCAAAATCCAATTAATGAGACTATTTTTTGTCAGTTGTTAGTAGGGAATGGAGTAAACCCACCTGTTGTTTTCTCAGTGAAAAGGCTAATCAATATAAGTTTACTAACACTAACACACTCCAAGTACTTAAAAAATCTCCTCAAAACAACAAAGATTTGATAATTATATTAATTTAAAACATAACATTTACATAAACTTAAATTGTACCATTCCTAACAGAGTAACAGTACAATTCACCACATCACTCAACATTGTCCCATATATACATAACTACAGAGAACTACATTTACACACAAAACAAAAGTAGGCCTACTCAACAGACAAAATAAAAGACTAGAAGTTATGCCAAGATAGTAATAACTCCTACTTCACAAAGCGAAAGAAACCATTTGTCAGGAGAAGTGCTCTGGTGGTAATACTGAACTGTCAAAGGCCATAAGTGATTCTAAAATACTAATAACTTCCTACTTCACATAGCAAAAGAAACATTGAGTGATGTGGAATATGGAGTGTGTTGGTAATATCCCAAATATCATGCTGCAACATGCCTCCATACTATTATCATTTAGTTGCAGCAGTATCATAACAACATCATTTAATGAGGCCACGAATTACCTTGAAGACCATATTGATTCTTGCATCCACGGGCATCCCAAAAAATGCATCCATGGACTTTGGGTTATTTGCGAGCACATTAGTTGCATCAACGTGGTCATCAAGAGATATTACAATAGGCAGCTCCCCTATCGCTTGGTACAACTCACGCCTGGACCTCGTGGCATCAACTTTAGACCCCATATGAGACACTACATCCTTGAAAGATGTTGCAGCACTAAAGCAAAACTCGGATATAGAATCAACCACTTGGTCCTCACTTTTTCTAGTCTTCTTTCATTTTTTTCGTTTTCTTCACAGATCCATCATTTTCAGTAGGAGATTGCTTCCTATTAGTCGAACGTGCGGGAGTCTCATCATCATCAGAAAACATTAACGGATCGCACGAATTACCCGCACTGTCCTGTAATTGCACATCAGCTTCAACGAGAGATTGTTCAGCAGCAATGTTGAAGTCCATAGCAGTATGGCCATTAGTGTGATCCTTACCATAAATTTTTATCCATGCCTCATAGTACGAAAATGGTTTCCCGCGTATAGCATGGTGAGTGGGGTATCTCTGCCATTAATATTAAAAAAATAAAATAAAAGAGTGAATTACAATGTGACACAAACTGAATAGCTACTGATAATCATTAAAGTTCACTAAAGCATATAAACTGAAAGTTACCTCAAGAAAAACTTCCCGTTGTTCTGGCTCTGCCTCGATTGTTTGGCTGCTGGAGTTCCAACCAAAACCACTTGTCCCAAGCGCTGTAGTGATTTGAAAATAGATTTTCTTCCATGAGGTGTACTTGGACGCAATGTTCGGATCTCCTTTCAAGTTAGTGTTTGGTAAGTACACCCGCAGTCGTTGTTCGAGCTGTGCTAGAAAACCGGTACGAAACCCATTTGGTGATTTCCATCCGTCTGAAATGATGTCCCGGAATGCTAAAATCAAATTCTTTTCCTCCGTGACTATCCATGCACTACTACTCTTTGGCAAATTCTGTGATGTTGCAGTCTTTGAAATAGTCTGTTTTGTCTACATCTGCTTATCACAAACATTAATTAAACATTAAACCATATTGGAGCTTACCAAGATTGGGTATCAATAGCTATGAGCAGATAGATGACATAATTATAGCACCCCTTCCAGGTAAAAACATCTATTTATGATAAAAAGCACATAAACCATCACATAATTTAATTCACACAACTAGATTAAACCAGCAAAAGTTTCAGCATTACATAATAATAATATTCAGAGACAATTGAAATATGGAAAAGGGAGACAAGCAAGTAGCACACGTTGCATGGCATACGGTGCCAAACACATTCATTCTGAACTATTAGCGACCTCGGTGTCTCCATTCATTATACATACTCTCTGCCAACTGATCTCGCATAGCATTCCATTGGGGTGACGTCTCCACATGGTCAATAGTGATGATGTTGTCATCACAATCATCAACAAAATCATTAGGCAGTTGAAGTTCTATGGGATCAACAACCATTTCACGCCTAATAAAATTATGAAGCAAACAACAGGCTAGTATGATTTTGTACTGTGTCTATACTTGATAAAAATTCATGCTTCGAAGAATAGCCCAACGTATCTTCAAAATGCCAAATGTACATTCTATGCAATTTCTAGCCTTCACGTGACGCATGTTAAACAATTCCCTAGCATTCCTCGGCCGGTTTGTCGATCTACCCCATTCATTGATGTGGTATCTTAGACCTCGATAGGGGGCCAAAAATCCCTCCCCATTGGTGTACCCAGCGTCGCACAAATAGTAGTTACCTAAAATTGAAAGCATACACGTTACATTAGGTTGGGAAAAAAAAAATGACAGCATAATTTACAATCATGGCAGGATGATTTGGTTACCTTTAGGTACACGAAAACCATTTGGTCTATACATTGCATCACGAAGAACGAAGAACACGACCATCTGCTACGGATCCTTCCCACCCGGTTAATACATAGATGAAGTTAAGATTACGATCACAAACACCCAGCATGTTCACCGCACACACGGCTTTGCGAGACCGGTATCTTGCTTGCTCCGTAGCTGGAACACGTACTGGTATATATGTTCCATCTAATGCACCCAAGCATCCCTGGAAGGTGAACATAATAGGTTCTATTAGGCCTAATGATATCATAATAATTTATAAGTCTAGGACCACATAAATAAAGAGTGTACCTTGAACCATTTCCACCTTTCATCATCGTAGTCGGCTTGCACAGGTTCCTGATCAACAAGAAATAACTCATGACAACGAAGTACAACGGTAAGGACACGGTTGAAATGAAGACTAACAGTCCGACCACTTCATTTGAAAGATTTCTTAATAACCCGTATCTTTTGATGATGCCCCAGAATACTAAAAAAAATAGCGACCTGTTCATAGACTGAACCCCCCCCCCCCCCCCCGAGTCGCAGTCAAACCACCACGCTCTTCCAATACATAACATAGTTTCCTAAATGGTCGTCAGCCTAATCTCAGTAAATCAATGCAATCTTGTTCGTCCAAGGTTATCAAACCATGGAGATAAGTAATTTGGTCAGGAATCCTAGATAGAATGCTGTAATGTCTACGAATTATTCGCCGATTACACCGGCGTATAATTCGGCCAGAACGCAACAACTAAAAAACAATAACCAGAAAACTCAGTATTTGCATCCGGATGACTTCAAGAACAACTAATGCCTCGCCGTCTTCACCTTGAATGTCCATCACAATGAAACTTTCCAAAACAAAATATCTAGAATATAAAAAAAAAATTGTAAAGAATTCACAGGGCAACTGATGTTAATCCATTTTCCTTAATATCACACCACATATATCAGCAAAGAACAAATAAGGTACATGAAAATTCTCTATCACATCGCGGACAAGGACTTGGGTAGAAGAAATATATATATATATATACACACACACATAATTACCTTCCGATACCCAAATACTCCCGGGTTCGACCCCTTGCAACGAACAAACCCTAACCAGGACACTGCGAGAAGACCCAATTGTTCTGCTTAAAGCCTTGAAATTCTTGTTCTGCTTCAGCATCGCATAGAAATATGGAAATAATAACCCTAATATATGCACCCAATTCGCGGGAATTTTGGATTGGCAAAATTTTTTTTGCGAGGCAAAATTTCCCTCGTGACAAATAGAAATTTTCCCGCAGCCAAATCATAGCTTTTTCAGTGGCATAATTTTGTAAATAAACGCAATACATGGGTCTAATTGTAATTTACCTGAGCGTGTTATAGAGCATGTCTAACAAACACGGTGAATTTGCGTGACATATATGACTCGCTGCAGCACGCGTATGACATAGGCCTAGCGATTTCCTACAGGCCTACCACTTTGAAAAGTAAACGCGAGTTTATAAAGGATTTCTGTCTAACACGCCTTAATTATAAAAGTAAACGAGCACTTAGGTGTTTCATCTCATACTCCACGTATAGGATGAATGACACGTGTAAGATAATCTTACCAGATTTTCTAACCGATATAATTATGGTATTATCAACAAAAGGAAATTTTTTTTTAATATTAAAGATTTTTTCTCCTTTTCTTGATTATACTATAATTCTATCCTTAGAAAATCTGACAAAATCTTACACGTGTCACTCATCCGATATATAGAGTATGAGATGAAGTACCTAAATGGAGTAGAAGATTATACGTGTTACTCATTCGATATGTGGATTAATGACTATTAGTTACTATTTTAACAATATTCTTCTTCCATTTGGAGCTCAATATATGCTCCATTATATCCTAGATATTAAACAAATTAGTCTCATACACCTCGTGTTCTAGATGCGCATATATATTTTGTATCTTTTTCATCTTCAGTGTTATAAATATTATAGGGTTAATTCCAGTCACCCCCCACCTTTGGGGGGGGGGGGTGTGAGTTTTGCCCCCTCACCTTCCAATCGGTGCATTTAACCCCCCACCTTTGCAAAATGTTCACTTAACCCCTTTCGGAATAGTTGAAATTTTTTTGGCGTGATTTCGTATTGTAAATCCATACAAATCAGATGTCAAATGTGTTGATATTATGCATCAAATCGAAGATTTTGATATAAGGAACACAATGACTATTTCAAAATCAAAATCCGACAACCAACAAAGGAGGAATTGCTGGTCAAAGATAGCGCATGACCGGCGAAGCTTTGCAGGTGAATTCCGAAGCTTCCGACGGCCAATAGAGTCAAATGGGATATGCGTCTTGTTCGTCATGGAGAGAGGAACACGATGACAATGGTCTTGACTCTTGGGTCGCCATGACGGAGAAGAATTCGACTGTCAAAATTAATTTTGAACGGAATATTCCCAGAATATTCCGCCGGAATGGAATAGTGTTAGAGGGGTAACGTGTTAAGTTTTGCAAAGGTGAGGGGGTTAAACGCACCGATTGGAAGGTGAGGGGGCAAAGCGCACACTCCCAACCTTAAAATTTTAAAATTAATAATTCATCTCATTTAAATTTTTTATTACCAAAATCCCACAAGTCTTTGACCGAAACTTAGTTAGGGCATTTTTGTTATTAATGAGCGAGATGCGGGCTATCAATTTATGAATGTAAATTTGAACTTCATCACTACATAGCAATCACTTATCAACATCATTGACCGAAAAATGAATAAAAATAATATAAAAAATCTGGAAGCCTAAAATTCTTTCTTCTTTTACTTTTCCACAAATACAAATAAATAAATAAAAATAAAAATTAAATGATGATCCAGAATTTCCACTTCTATTTAGAGACCAAGTCCAACGTAAGTTGATGTATTGAGAGTGTTATAAATTGATGCCGAGTAACTATGAAGCAACACGTCAGTTTCACAAGAAAATTAGTTCCAATTTCTGAATTTATTTTATTTGACTTCTTTCTTCTTGATTTTTCCTTTCATTTGCCACTAAATCCTCGCCTCATTATTCCTAAATCCTTAGGAAAAGCATATTAAAATGTCAACATAATTTTGTTGTTTGAATCTTTAATTAATCCACACTCTTTTTACTTTTTTTTTTTCTTTCTCTAAAGGATTTACCTTAGAGTTTCTTGTTACTTTCGATCGTTGTAGCTATGGCTATCAGAATGTAAATTTGATAAGTTGACACAACAGATAAAAAACTTTATGCAGAACTTGTATTGTACAAGCGAATATCTGGAGATTTGCCGGCTCGAAAGGTAGTTAGTTTTGGTGAGAGTCCGACGTGAACGAATCCTCTCTCTTTGCCGGTAGTAAGTCCATAATCAAGTAACAAATATATTACACTTGTTATTATAATTAGTTGGATTGGATTGAGTCGAGCGTGAACTAAAATTTTCATATTTGATATCATTGTATTACTTCTTAAACAATGTTCTAGAAAATCACCTGCTCATATACAATAAATACCACAAAATTTCAGCACATTTTCGTTACTATTTAATTAGAATATGTAACACAAGTAATTCGATCAACAGAATATCTGTCTACATCAACTGACAATCTAATTATCTTTCTAAGGCAAGTTTTGAATCCGTCAACAATGGATTCAATCAGTTCTTTGGAACCATCTATATAATTAGGGCAGTTGTTCGAGTTACATTCAATGTATAGCAAACGATCGAACTACTTATAGCCCTACATAAACCATAGGAAAGCACCCGCGGGTAATGAGACTTATTTCTACACAATGTTTTGTTGTGTACGCACAAGAGGCCTTAAAGAGGGGAGGCATCATGACCAGCCTACTGTTGTCACCGTCGAAACTAAAGTGGCGGTACCTCCGACGCAGTCGGGAAGTGGCTTAAAGGATGGAAACATGACCGTTCTTGCCGGAGCAGGCGTTGGTGTGGCTGCAACGGCTGCCACAGTTGCTGTGGTGGCTGGTGCCGACGAGAGGGATAATAAGAACGGTGGTGGGGATGCCGGTGGCGGCGGCAGTACCTCACAAGGTTGTTGTTGCGGTGGTGGTGGTGGTGGAGGATGTGGTGACGGCGGCGGTTGCGGGGGAGGCTGTGGTGGTTGTGGAGGTTAAATAATTCTTCAGTTTGTCTTAAATTTCTCTTTTTTTCGAATCTGTAACTTGTATATGTTTTCGGGGTTCATGTCTGTTTGGGTTTAGTGATGCCCGGGAGTGCCAAAGTGGTGGCGCGTGGGGCGGTTGCAGCCGCGCTGCCTCTTGATTTGATGCCCTTTCTTGTTATCTTTGTGCCTTTGTTTTTCTTTTTGTTTTTTTGGTTTTTTTTTTTTTTCCCCTTTCAATAAATGGTGCCTCACTGGCCACTGCCTCTTGATAATGTCTTTTGGTTGACCTTTCAAGTTAACCTTAATTACATCTATAATTTTATACCCTATCAAGATTGGGATATTTTAGTTTATACCCATTGCAAGTTTACTGAAACTTTTTAAAAGTAGTACACTTTTCAAACACAATTGCAAGTTTAGGGTAAAACTCTAATTCGAAAAGCGTTTCCAAAAAACCATGACACAGTTGATATTTTCTTACAAATCAATACAAATAACTTTTGAATATTATATTTTTAACCACAATACTTTTCATGAAAAAATATAATAAATATTTAACAGATCTATACGAAGAATACAATAATCATAAAAACTGGTGAAATTATAAGAATAGTGTGCTTTGACTTTGGTTTTGTAATTTTAGTGTATTTTATATAACTTTTGCAAGATTGGTGTAAGACGTGTTTTATGCCAACGTCTTCATCATGTGCATATTTATAAATATTAGGTATGAGACCCATAGTTTATAAATGTTTTCAATTTGGTCCATTAATTTCTCTTTCATGTATTTTTTCTATAAATTTATTGTTTATATGATTTACTATCTTTCCTTTTTCTTTTATACCTTGTATTATTGTATCTCTATTTAATATATTTTTATTTATTGTTTTTTCATAATTTTTCTTATATATTTCTTCTTTTTGTAAAGATGTTTCCAAATTTTTCCCCATTTGTTTAATATTTTTAGCCTTTATAATTTCTTTTACTCGCTGTTTTTCTTCTGTTATAGTATCTAATTCTATTTTTGGTTTGTAACTCATAATTAAGCGTGTGACATTTGATACGCTGTATCTCTTTTCCTTTTTATATTTTTTTAAATCCGCGTTTGCAGTTTCTATCATTATTTCTTGAGTTCTTAATGATATATCTTTATTATATTTTAAATCATGGTATGCCATTTTAGCAATATATTCATTTATGATAACTCGTTCTTCTATTGCTTGTATATCTCGTGCTATTCTATTTTTATAATCGAATCTTTCCATTATTTTAATTGTATATTAGAAATAAAAGTATACTTTTAATATGTTTTAATTTTAAATAGTTACAGTATTCTTTCCATGCTTTTTCAAAATATTCGATTTTTTCATATATCTCAATCATTTGTTTGCTTATGAACACCTCTTCTTCAACTTGTATTAAAGATCTAGATAACCAGTATTTTAATTGTTGACTCATGTTTATAGAATCGTATACGGGCTCTGATACCAGAAAGGATCAGAGTGTGTCCTTTATAGTTGCGGTTAATTTAGCCATTTGATCGGCTAATTGTGTGAATTCGTTTTCAATTATTTCATTAGAAGATCCCTCTTCTTTAAAGTTTTTAATAGAGGCCCGTGTACTAGTTTCATTAGTTCTTTGATTTGGTGGTAGATATGTATTACATGTACTTTTACTTTTTAAAAGTTTAGGTGTTTTGTTTTGAAAAACATTAGTATTAACATGTTGTATAATAGGTGTCTTTGGTATATATTTTATACGAGAAACTTCTCGAAAAATATCTTCCATATATATTTTATCTGTATTTTTAAATTGTACACTATGATGGCTGTTTGTTAAAGCATATCCAATGGTGTATGTTATCGAAAATGGATAATTGTTTGTTTCCATTAAATCTTGTCTTTCAAATTTATATGCAATGTTTAAGGATTTATGTAGTTTTTCTGTTACAAGTGGTATAGCATAGTGTAAAGCTACATTAAAAAGTAGTTTAGTATAAGCAAGGTTTCCTTCAATTATTCCAAGTATTTTATCTTTTATGTTCATAATTCTGTCATCATATATAGCTAGTTTTATGGGTGAGTTTATTCCTTCAGCAAATGTACTCTTAATTAGTATCTGTATAGTAGAAATATGTATATATCCTATTTCACTAGGTGTATATTTTGCTTTTTTAATTTTCTGAATTATATCAGCTTTGTTTATTAATGAAATAGCCTGTGTTCCTTTTGTTGTAGAAATTTCAATAGGTGTTTCACATGTAAAATTTTCATATAATATAATGTTTTTTCTGCTCAGTTTTGTTTTTGAATCTGTTTTCATATCTTGTCCATCAATTAAGTTTAACTCTTTTCTTCTAACTTTGTTTAATTTTTTGTTGTCTATAACAATATCTTGAGAGAAATATCCGTATTCTTCAGTTGTTTCAAAATGTTCAATTTGATCTATTAAACTAGTCTCCATATGTATATAATTTCTAGTATATATAAATATGAATAATAACTTTAGAATAAAGTTTGTATTGTTTACATGTTTGCGTATTCATATCTACTGTCTTCATGCACTCCATGTTACCTGTTCATCTTTCTTCAAAGTATATGTTTGATTCTGGTATGAGAATTGTTTGGTTGTGTATGGTTGTTTTGTGTATGGTTCTGCTATTCAGGCGTGAGGCCAACAAAAAAGAAAAGCTCAAAGGCTTAAAACTCAGAGAGTTTTTTGATCAACACATGATCTTTTTCTTTCTATTAAAGTCTGAATATTACATACTACATTGAGACCAATATATAGGCACTCGACTCACTACTACAGACGCGTTTTCATTTACAAAAAGTCAAAAAAGTAGAAAAAGACTTAAAGTAAAAGATAATAATGGTGCTCAACAACTGCACCTAAAAAGCAGACAGAGACATAAAGTCTGCATTATTGAGGTGTGTTCGTCATTGCTTACGTTTCTCCTTGAGTGTTTGACGTCATTGCATGCGTCAGTTTACATTACTCTTCAGTAACAGTGTCTTCCTTTATTGACTCGTTTGAATTATGGGACCCTGTTTCTTCAGCTTTGTCTTCAGGTTTGTCTTGGCACATTGCACAGCTGTGTTCATCAATTATTTCACTATACTCACAGAAAATGAGCTTGATTTCTTTAGGAAGTGTCTTCAGGCTGTGTTCTTCAATTTTGATAAAGGTTTTCTCAAAGTTTTCCAACGTTTTTAGTTGTAACGGTGGAATTGTGTATCTCGAAGATCCATATATCAAATGATAATTGGATTTATAGTTTATTTTGACATTACTGTCCTTGTTTATCTCCTGTGATGCATAAAATATTTGATTTAGTTGTTTTGCAACTATCTCATTTATGTCATCAAGTGTCTTCATTTTATCGATGCAGGGGTATTCTCCATTTGAAACTATCAACTTGATAATTCCATGAGAGTATACTGATACTCCTTCTTCGTTGAAGATAGGGTATGAAAGTGTAGATTTGAAGACTATTTTTTTATCCATGTTTCCTTTTGAGACTCGTCTAGCATAGTCCTGAAGTGTTGACATTAGTTTTGGGCTGAATTTTCGAAAACAATTTGGGTTTTTGAAGTATAGGGTGTCAAGAAGCCCATGTATAAAGAATTGGTATATCAAGTCTGGGTCTGCTTGTTCAAATATAACGACTTTTGGGCCGTTTCTCGAAAAAGCAGTATACGTTGGTCTTCATCCCCAGGCACTTCAACAAAGCCCTCAACCCATTCACCATCGCGTAAGAATTGGGCATCAACTGCAGAGGGCTAATTCTAAGGGTATTGAAGAAATCGACCAAATACTCGGAAATGGGCACCCTAAACCCGTTCTTGACCTCCAAGTAGTTGATCGCGATGCAATTCTTTGGCGGGTTAGTCATCCTCTCTCCGACCCTGGGCCTTATCACTCAATAGCCCCCATACTCCGGAGCACCACTAAATAACCAGTTTTGGATTTTCCCAAACTTCTCATCCGATATAGAGGGAGTTATGGCTCGAGGGTCCTTCACTAGCCGACCCTCCGGCTCGAGGTTCTCTACCTCTTCTTCCTCTTCCTCTTCTTCTAATCGACCTGAGGTGGATGTCACCTCCCCAGATACTCGAGGTACGACCACATCCCCTGACTCGACCTCAGCAGCGGCTCAGAGACCTCCACAACTTCGACGCTCTCATCCCTTCCCTGGGGATTCGTCGACCTCGCCTCTACGGTGGCTCCCGAATCCGTCGATGTTGAGCTCGATTCTGATGAGTCCAAACACGACCCCACACTTGTGACCACCACTTCCATCCCCTTGGGGCCAGTCTACGCTCGATTTGTTGACATCCTACAACGATAGAATCATGTTTTACTATTTGGGTCGGATACGAACAAATCGAGAGAGAGAAAGCCTTCGAAGAGGGAAGTGGTACACCTCTCCCTGAAAGCGATCGAGAATTAAAAAAAAACAAAACAAAACAAAACAAAAACACACAAAGAAAGAAGATCGAGCTGAAGATCGAAAGTATTACCTTTTGTTGTCTAGAGATCTGAAGATCGCCTTCTTCTAAAACAATCGACCCCGAAATTCGAGGCACAAAAACGCTTAATCGATCGATAACAGCTCAGAGCTCTCCTCAATTCTCTCTCGCAAAAGTAACAAATGAAATTACAGAGGGAACTATTTATAGGGGTGAAAATGGGCGGGAATCGAGAAGGTGAAACGACACAATGATTACAGTGGGTCCCACTCTTGGGGTTTGAAACGCCACTGCCACGTCAGCCCAAGCAGATGGCGTTTCGGGGGGCTTATGAAGTGGCACGTACCCGACGTCAAGTTGGACCAATCACCTTGCTCCACCTGTATGGTCGAAGGTCATATCCTGATCGCGATACGATCGAGGATTACATCTCGACCATCGTGCTCGAGACCTCGTTTACCACACGTGTTATCGCGTATGTCGACCCAATCCCCTCGACCGGCCAGCACATTGTTCCACTAGTAGACAGGAGTGGCCAACGACACATTTAATGCACGGTCTTAGTGGGGCACTTGTCAGCTCCCCACGCCAACACGTCGAGGTGGTAACTTCTCTCTCCTCACCGTATAAATAGGTCCTCCTCATTTATTACACTGGAAGTTTTCCTACCTAACTCTTTTTCACCGCTCAATTACTTCGACCATCCTCTTCGAACCTGACTTGAGCGTCGGAGTACCAACCCGGGTCTCACACCCACCCTCCCCGAGTTGGTCTCGGAGCTTACGTTTTCTTCGACCTGTGCAGATTTCGAGTAGTCAGACGGCCGTTTCCCCTTAACAAATAGAGTGACCGTGTCGGATCTCTCGATCGGACGTCAGGCAGGGATTTGGCTCTATCAGTTAGTACGTAAATTATAATATCTGTAAGCGTATGAATTCTCTCGTTCTCTAAATCGAATTTCAGTGATCAAGTATCATTTAATTATCTAAAGTCTCAACTTAAATTAATTAATTACGATTTTAGAATTAATGTTCGGACATTCAAACCTCAGAAGACAGTTAGCGGGACTAATAAAATCGCCAAACTCCATCGGAGTTATTTACACCATACCTCCTGTGTTAGGTGAAATGGGTACAAAACCCTGTGTTATAAAAATTAACACAGGGAACCTCTGTTTTCAAAATATTTGCATGCCGAACACTGAAAATTTCTAGTATTGGTGGAACACTGATTTTCTCATTTTATTGGATGCGAAATAACTAATTTAACCTTTTATATTATGATATAGATCATCTCACATCTCTCTATATACAATTTTTTATACTTATTTATACGGTTCTTCATGCAATTTTTATTTTGTACAGGGTTTCGGTGCATATAAGAAAAAGGGTTTCGGTGCATATAAAAAAATATTGAACAATATAGAGAGATTTAAGATGATGTATTTCAGAATATAAATGGGTAAATTAGTTATTTCGCATCCAATGAATAGAGAAAATTAATGTTCTACCAACACTAGAAATTTTCAGGGTTCGGCATGCAAATATTTTGAAAACACAGGGTTCCCTGTGTTAATTTTTGTAACACAGGGTTTTTTTTTTTGTCCATTTCACCTAACACAGGGGATATGGTGTAAATAACTCAAACTCCATCAATTAAAAGGGCAAATATAATATATTTGTCATTTGATTTGTCACTCTTCCTAAATTTTTCACCCACCACACGATAAGTGTAAAATACTCGTCCCGTTATATCAGTTTGGTTGAACTAGATTTGGAATAGGATTTCCCATGAGAATGCATTATCCAATTGTTAGGATAGTAAACCTGTCTGGAGCATCAAAAGTTTATAATATAAATATATAATAAGGTATAAAAGAAAATTCGCAAAATATCTGGAGTTAATAAAATAATCATCAGGGACATCTTTTCTTGCATACATTTAATATGGCGATAACAGAAAGCAAATCTTGTGGCTTACGTACGGATATTGTAATAGATACTGCAAACACTTTGGTCAAGGAAAATTACCAACAAATAACTAAAAACCTTATAAATTTGACTAAAAAACCTAAACAACAACAAAAAAGGTAATTATTTGTTTGCATGAAATTATTTGTTAACAACAAAAAAAGGTAATTATTACACTAAATAATGGGTTGTAATTTAGTGAAGTAAATAAAATGAAAAGTTATGCTATTTAACTGAAGTGTTCTTTAGTGAAGTGTAAACAACATCAATTGGTAAAATGGCTCATCTTTTACTCTTTCATAACTAATCCAATTGGATAGTAAACTAATCAAGTAAATTGATGCTTATAATATAAAGGGGATGGTAACTTTTCTGTCTAATTTCAAATTTCTCCATCTTTTAGTTAAATGCAAGATCCCATCTTCTGTTTCTTTATCGTTGGATCCGAACCTCGCCAATATACTTGCACCGTCATTTAAAGCTTCCATAAAATATTTCAATCTATTTCTTAAATACGTAATTCAAGGACATGCGCATTTTCGTAGGGAAGAAAAAAACATATGCATTGTCACTTAGATTAGAGTTCAGTAGTTCGAAGGCGAAATGGTCCATGCATGGTGGGAATGGATCAGATTTAAATTTCTGATCAACTATTTCACTTTTTGAGGTGTCTAAAATTCAACGAGGGACCAAGTTGACAATAAACACCATAATCTAGAGCAAAAATAAATGGTCCATATATAGTATTGGATGAGTAAAAAACTTTCAAAAATTAGGCTAATATAACTGCTTTAATCATGGACTCATCAATTAACAAAGGATGCATATTATCTGAACACCGAGCATAGAAAATCGGAATGCAGTTGCATCAATTATTACTCGGAGATGATCTGAAATTATAAACTCCATGAGGTTTTGAGAAATTACAAAAACTTCCCCTGCATGCCCGGGATTTGGCTTAGTGCATGTAATTAGTCATAAACTAGAATTCAAAAATTGATCGATAAATGTCAAGGAAAAATAGGGTATTCATAAAAGAATAAGAAAAGATACCATCAAAATCAATTGATCAATATGGAAGGCAAATTTTTTGATATGCAATGTTTTTGTAAATTTTTAAAATTTAGGGAGAAATTTGTGTAATCAGGCAAGGTCCAATACATATGACATGCATGCGTGGGTGAAACAAGAAATGAAACATAAAATTGAAGTAGAGAGCCAATAAAATGAGGGCGTAAACTTTTTGTGACCTATGAAGGATTTACAGTATCTATAAAATGAGGGTAAACTTGAAATTTCATAAGAAGAAAATTAATAGGCATATATATAACTCGACAATTTTTATTAAGATAACTGACTTCAAAATTGGGGTTTAAAGTTTAAACTCATCCACACTCCCGGATGTCATTCATAATTTCTCAACCATAAAAATGTCTTTTTAATCAAATTACAACTATGGGGTATTCATAATCATCCCACTAAAAAAATCCAAAATTTGGTCAAATAGCTTACAAGATCAGAAGTTGGCAGAAAAAACTAGGTTGTGAGAGCAAGAATGGCGAAATACACAGCCTGTGATAACACTACCTGGGTAAAGGACGCTGCAGAGCCTCTGCCTTTCCCTTTGAAATGGCTCTTTGAAACGTCGGGCCTTCGTTCAAAGCTGTAGGAAAATTTCAAAAGTCCTGAAGTTTTGACACTGCCCCTCATGATAGGTAACAATTGTGTCTTACTGCCAACTCGTGAGCGTCCTTCAAACAGTTCTTGCATTGTCTTGCGAACCTCACCAATATACCTGTGCACATAGACACAATGTAAATATTGGATAAAAACTCCTAACCTTTAACTCCATTTTACAACTCCGAATTTGGGGCAATCCTAGCTAGCAACTCCAAGAAAAGCAATGCCATCCTGGGTTGTAGCTAAGTTTTCCTTGTTACGACTTACGAAAGGCATTCATTTTTTTACTTACAAAACTCTTTTCTTGTTTTTTTTTCCCGTTGTGTAATGCGATCAGTTTGCTATCTCAAATCACAATTGATGTAAATTCTCTATAAATTATCATAGTTAATTAATTGGTAAGAGGTAGTACTGTGTACAAATCTTAAATATAAATATAACCGTGGTTAATTCACGTGATAAAATATTTTTATCGAGTTAACTCCACCCAAAACCCTGTGTTAGCTAAAAGTATCACAAAAAACCCTGTGTTATAAAAAATAAGCTTAAAAACCCTGTGTTATAGATAAATTTGCTCACTTCCCCCTCGTACCAATAAATCTTAATAAAATTCTAATTTTCCTTTAATACCCTTATTCTATATATTATTATGGAGATCTGGTCATGAACTTTTTTTGTCTTTTGGCTTTTTAGCTTTGTAGTTATTGATAGATTCTTATATATTATTATGGAGATCTGTTCATGAATTTTTTTTTATGGGATTAACGCATACTGTTCATGGTTGTTAATAGCTTGATTTTTTTTATTTATTTATTTTTTAAATAGAAGGTTTTTCTTGCAAGTTTTTTCAAATACAAAGTTTTAAGGTTCAAATAGTTGATTAAGGGTAAAAAAGACATTTCACATAAAAAAAAAAAACTATCCTACTCTCAGCTGGAGCGCGTGAACAACAACATTTGAGCTTAAGGTTTTTGTTGCATTGATTTTGGTAACACAGGGTTTTCTGTGTGCTTTTTTATATCACAGGGTTTTTTATGCTACTTATTGCTAACACGAGGGGCCTCCATGCATATATCCCTATTTTTATCTCATTTTTTATGTCCTTTTCCTAATATGAGCCCACAAAAATTAAAATACAATTATTTATTATTTTAATCACCATACCTTTTAAACTGAACTTAATGAAAAAATATCATATTTTTCCTACTCGCTTAGTTTCCTTAAATCAGACAAACTATTCAGTATTTTTCATTAAGTTCAGTTTAAAAGGAAAAGGTGCAAAGATATAAAAACTATTATTTGTATCATGCAGTCAAAGATGCAAATTGTTTTCACTAAATTAAAAAATTATAAATTAACTCAAATCGAATCAAATATAACAAAAAAAGTTCAGTATTAAAATTTTTACTAATTATGCATATTATGTAAGAGGAAACTTTTTATATTTACATGAAAAGTTTAACACATATATTATAAATCAAAAGTTTGTAATGTCAATTTATAATTAATTATTATTTAATAATTATTAGTAATTAATTTATATCTATATAAAAAATAATTTAACTTCTAATTTTAAATTAATATCTCTTCTTATTAAGCTAAGTAAATTAAAAAAAATTCAATAATAAAATCCCCACAATTAATTATGTTTCTAATTAATTTTTACCCATAACTAATTAATCCTTATATTTTACCTTAACATTGATAATAAAATAAATATATAATTCATATTAATAAATTGTAGTTGAAATAGGAATATAGTCGCTATAAATGTTATAATTTGTCGAAAAATGACCGTTGGAATTCTTTTTAAAAAATATTACACTTAATCTCTATATTAATATAGTTAATTACAATTAATCCCCAAGGACAATATAGGAATAAAAAATTTGACCAAAGTCAATGGAGGATATTTTCAGATTTTCATTAAAAATTTTGCTGATGTCAGCAACTTTTAAACAAAAATGGGGGTTGAATGTAATTTCTTATTTCTTAAAGGATGATGTCTATAATTTATTCTAAAAATAGTAGCAAATTATAATTACCCCGTCTAATATGGGGGTTAGGTGTAATTACATCTACAATTTCCAATAATTTGATGAATAAAGTTCTCTTATACGAAGAATAACTTAAAACCAATCCAGATCTAGCAAAATTTTCTAAATATTATATACGACACAATACTACACGATAAAATTTGATAACAGAATCTGGAAACAAGAAGAACAAGCACATCATACAATATGTAAGAATCAAGCTTATAGCCATGTCGCCTAACTTAGAAAAGAATATCACCACGGATTAGGACGTAATTAATTAACCAAAATAAATAAATAAATAACAGCAATTAATTAATCACTAGTTCATAAGCATAACATACCTATCAGGTCCCAAGCTGCGCTTCGTGTACAGCTTGATGGTCACTGTCATGCAGTCGTACCGCACAGCCGACTCGGTTGTTTCGTAAGCTATGACGGGGTGGTTCCAGGCAGGGTTCAAGCCATTGTTGTCGTCGGAGTCCGTTCGATGCTCCGTCCTTTCGACATCCGATCCAACATAAATCTTAGCATAAGCTCGTGTTTTGAAGAACATTAGTTTACGGGCATTTGGGAGATCTTTAGCTGAATCTATTTTCAGGGAGAACTTCCAGCAGCCCCGTGTGTACTCGCCTTCTTCTGCGTAGCGTGGACAACAACAAAACCCCATGGAAGATATGAAAGAAATAAAAATAATGAAGAAAGGAGTGTTTAGAGCACTAAAAAATACGTTAATTATTTTCAGTCGATTTTTGCCTGTTTTCTTGTAGTCGAGGAATTATTTGTGAGTGGAAGTGAAATTTAAAGGAAAATAAGTTGTCTTTCTCGACCAGTTTCTGGTGGGGAAATAGCCGAGCAGCTGCACTGCATCGGAAGGGTGAGTGAATGGAAGTAATTGAACAGCTGAATTGATCAAGTAGATGTAGCAAGTAGGGTCGGATACATGAGAAGGTTGGTGGGATATTACACTCATCAATTTGAGGCTTTGTGCAACTACAAATTACTTTTGTTTTATTTCAGAAATTACCGAAAGGAAAACATTAAAGTTCATTATTCATATGGAAAAATAGACAATTAATTTATGAAAGTTATCATGAGCTTAATTAGGCTTTTAAACTCTAATGACTTTTAGCCAACAGCGGTTTGACCAGATGATTTGAGGATTTTCTCCAAGGCAATGACATGAGTTCGAATCCCTTTGGCTACTTGGGGGGTGTGTTTTTAAAATGAAAAAAAATAAAAAAAAACTCTAATGATTTTTAAATTGGTGCACTGTAGGTTATAAATTGCTTTTAATTTTGTGGTGTGAACGTGGGAAATCGGAATTAATTCGAACTTTCGAAGTAAGTTGGACGATTGCTGAAAGAAAACCGGCATTGACCATTAGGAATAAATTACTGGCCAAGTTCCTTAATTTTAATTTTTATTTTTTAGCTAAAAAACTTAAAGCATAATTTGAATAAGATTATGTTTAAGCTAATTCAGTTTGGAATAGTTCAAATTTCTTTGTTCACATAGGTATGTTGGGAATAGTGTCCTGAAAATTCAATTTGTTGAATTAATTAAACTGAATTTACAGCAAGTTGTGAGTATTTCAAATATTGATAATTAATGGCGTGTGGTGATATTCTTATATGAAATGTGTTTCATAGGAAAAGACTTTGAATACCGAAATCACATGTCATTAAAGTTCTAGTCAGTAAGATAAAAATATATTCTTATCAAGACTATAACGTGGTTATATAGGATGATTAGCTTTCGTCATAGGGAATGGTGATTCCGATTATAACACATTGATGATTTACAATAGGATTGAAAACATTGAATTGGACAACTGAAATTATTCATTTTGTACTGCTATCTAAAATGAATAAATCTCGGTAAGCATTGTACTCTTAATCCTGACAATATTTTGGCTTTAGACATGTAATGTTAGTCACTATAATGTGCGAATTCTCTTGTTTCATAAATCGAATTTCGATGATCAGGCATCAGTTAATTGTCCGAAATCTCAGCACTTAATTAAATCGCGCATGAAGCCTAGTACCAATAAGAAAATGTTAACTGTCCCACCTCAGTTAAAAAATTAAACTAATTAATTACTATGTCAGAATTAATGTTTGGCTATCGTCTAAGATAACAAGAGTTAGACAAGTTAACTTTTCCTTTTTTTTGGTGGAACGTTAGACAAGTTAATTAACATGCAGTCTTATGCGATTGTTCGGATAGAATCATGCGGGACATCAAAAGTTTTTAATATATAATGAGGTATAAAAAAAAAAATTATGGCCCCTCCAACTTTTACGTTTTTCATTTCCCTTTTTTTTTTTTTTTTCATTTTATCATCTAATTTTATTTTCTTAAGGATCTGCCTGAAAAAAAATTGAAGGTGGTATAAATTTAGTTTGGACTGAAGAAAACAACACTTAAATTATAAACTCAAAATGCGAAATACATTATAGTTTGCTGAGCAGATTCCCATTTCTTTTTATCCCGTATAATAAAAGAGATTGTAACTTCTCTATCCAATTTCAAATCTGCCCTTCTTTTAGTCCTATCTTATCATTCTTAAAACAATTTTCTAGAATATTACAAATCTGCAGGAATAATACAAGTACATAACTACGATAGAGCAAGAACGGCGAAAAGCATAGCCTTTGATGCTACTTGAGTCGCCACTTCCATGGTGAACAAAGCTCCTAAACCACTGCTGGCTTCATAGTTGAAATCGCTCTTTCTACACAGAAACCTGCTCCCAAAACTGTAAGCCCTGTTGCTCGGTTGCCCTGATTAATTCGTAGCGATAATCTCCCACTGCCATCCTGTGAGCGTTTATCAAACAGTTCTTTCATTGTCGTTTGAACCTCCCCGATATACCTGCCAAGGGACACATGCAGTGTAATTAAAGCTTCCATAAAAGATTTTCAATCTATTTCTAAAACATGTAATTCGATCAAGGACACATGCAATAAAAAAAAGAAAACAAGAATTCTTGTGCGTGAGAAGGTTCTCCCCGGGTTCAATTCATTTGCTTTCGCCACGTACAACCGATCAGACTGCGGGCATTCACCAAACCGCTTGCAACAACTCCTATTTAATCGAATATACTTAATTAAGATAAAGTCATATCCTATGATTATGGTTGGAAAAATCCCTCGATACAGATATTGAAACAAAATAACAATACGATATGATGCGAAAAATGAGATTTTTACAAGTGTCTTGTAGCACATAGAGATCAAATATTCAATTCATATAAATGTTTGGTATCTTTGATTCACAGTTATCCTGAAAGCAGATCAGTTATGTCTTTTTTGCTATCTTTGATTCTGAAGTCATTCGTTGTCAAATTGCTTTCTCGGTTTGAAATCATTCTTCTTTGCACTCTCTCATTTATTATGCTTAACTGCTGCTCATCTGCTTCATCAGAAGTTGAATTTCTGTTGAAAGATGTGGTTTGAGGATTGAATTCTTGAAGCTGGAGTGTCATGGGAAGTTGATACAAGGGGTTAGGGAATCTGTTAGAGTTGATATACTGGGGTGTTCCGGTGTTGTTAATTGATAAACCGCATAATACAAAGGATTAGGAAATCTGTTAACTTAGATATTGCTTTATCCATTTGAAATTAATAAAGAAAAAAATATAAAAGCATTAAAAAATGTACTGGATAACCATTTAGATATTAAAAAAAAAAAAAAAAAGAAGATTACTGGGGTGAGAAGTCAGCTGTAAGTTCCTGAGTTCAAAATTTTAAATGAATTTAAGAGATTTCCTTTGGTTAATTGGTTTTTCAGGAGATTGATTTTTTCCAGAGAGACGCGGGCTCGGTTTTTTGATTTTTAAGTTAATATTGTCCTTCGTTAATTGATTTAAAATAATAGCGCAAGCTTCAAGAAACACACATGCTTAACTTTTTTTTTTTTTTTTTTTTGGGTTTTTTAATATGCCATGTGGTAAAATTAAGTCTAAGTGGCCGCCAGCGTGTCGTTCCGGCGGCCATGTGTAAGCTCCGACATCCAACAAGAGATTCCGCTGGTGAAAAGTCCTATAATTTCATTAAATCCAAAATTGAAAGATTAAATTTGCCAAATCCCAAAATTATATCTAGAGATTTCAATCGGACTAATCAACCGGATGAATATATATATGTCCCAACCGTAATCATGATAACTATTGAATTCCCATTGCTATAACTTAGGTCATTAACAAATTAAAATGTTTACTTTGATCAACTGAGCTTTAAATTTTTGTCAGTTCTGTATAAAGATATTGCAAGTCAAGCAGTGCCAGGATGTTTAAAAATTTTGATCCACTCATCCAATTACTATTCTCACCTAAATACACTTAATTTCAAAGTTTAGATGGAATCAAATGCATCAATGATTAGTCAGTGTTCTTGAAGATGTTAATTATAGAACAAGTGCAGAACACGAAACTACATAATTACTCGAATCTAAGGTTTATCTTATCAAAAAAGATCATGGAAAAGATAATCGTAAATCAAAGGACCCTCCTCCATCTTCTAAAACTAATATTTTCCCATATAATGACAATTAAAGCAACTCATAAAACGCATTAATTAAAAATGAAACAAGTTACGGATTCCATATATCATAAGATCATTAACAACAAGAATGATAACCCTTTGTCCCTATCAGTCTCATATCATAATTAACCCCCGCCTCCACATCCCACATCAACACCCCATACTTAAACACTCCACCACAAAAATCCAGGGGAAAAAAAAAATAAAAAAAATTCAAGCACACACACATAGAATTCATGTTTTCATTAAAAAAAAAAAGGACAAAATTTCCAAAAATATAAAAATAAAAACAAAAATATTCAAGAAGAGCTATTATCGGATTGGTCAAAGTGCAGGAGTTGAACACAACATTAGGGGCAAATCTCGAGCTTTTGGGCACCATGTAATACATCAAGCAGCTACTTGTGTGTGTGTGTATATATATATATACACGTATGTATATATATATATATGACTCTCTTACCTTCGTTAATGAGAAACCAATCAAGTTTTGCAATCTCAATTCATCTTTTAAGCATAACTTATCAATTTTGCACAACGTGAAGATGAAAAGCATAACATACCCATCAGGTCCAAATCTGCGTTTGGTGTAAAGCTTGATGGTCACTGCCATGCCGTAGTACAGCAAACCTGACTCGGCTATCTTGTAAGTTATAGAGTGGTTCCAGGCCGGATTCAAACCGTTGTTATTGTCCGGGGAAGTTTGATGTTTGGTCTTTTCCTCATTTGATCCAATATAGATCTTAGCATAAGCTCGTGTTTTATACACATGGCGAACATTTGGGAGACCTTCTCCGGAAATTACTGTCATATAGAATTCCCAGCAGACTATGGGCTCGTCCACAGCCGCCATGCTACCCTTGTATGATCAAGAAGGAGTAAAATGAAAGAAACTTTCGATTACTGTGAAGTTAATAAAATGGGTGTATTTCTTATCCTTCTATTGGATTAAATAATGGTGAAGAACTGATCGTATACTGCAGCTTGACTAAAAGGAAAGACTTGCAGGCCACTTGGTAGGGACAGAGGCATAACGCGGGTTTGGCGGAATTTTCGGTTTATTTCATCTCTTGATTTACTTATGTACGCGAGTCACACGTACTCTCATTATGTTGCCACCAGCTTATAGTTAGATGTCTCTCTCACTAAGTCGTATATAGTCAGTAGTATTTAAACCAAATACTTGCTTATACTCTTGATTCAGTTTTTACATAATCAACATTCTCCCAAATCTTTCTCCAACCGATTCAAATTAGAAAAGAGAAATGATTGTAATATAAAAAAAATAAAAATTCAGTCCTTTAATAATCTTGACTGCATATCAATATATAAACTTAATGTGTATGAGTAAGTAAAATAAGAAATGAAATATATAATTGAAACCAAAAATTCTATATCCCATAACTGACACGGTGAGGACTGTGCTTGATCCGTCAGTTCTTGAAATGTAAATTTGTGCGTATTAATTGCTTTAACGGGTAATTTGCAAAATTGACACTAATCATCTTTTTTTTTTTTCTTTTAACACACATCCCCAAAGTGGTCAAATAGATTCGAACATGAGTCATAACTCTAGAGGAAAAAAATCCTTTAATCACTTAAAGTTATCCCCATTGGCTGATACTTATAATCATCATTTAATCGTCTCAAAATCATCTTAAAAATCACATGTGAAGGACAACTGACGATAATTGCGCTGGTATTTGGTATTTGCCACTAAAAATGCAGATGTTGTCAACCCAATTCATGTAATGCTAGTTTGCTGACAGGTGTCGAATCCGTCAAAAATAAATAAGATTCCTATTTAACAACTAAACACAGAGTATAGTGCAAAACAGGGTCGATCCACAGAGACTGGTTGATTTATTTCTAACAATTCCAAGGAATTCACGAAAAGCAATAATTAAAAAGGGGGGTTTTGAATTATTAAAACTAAGGTATTAAAATAAACTAACAAGAATTAAAAAGTTAACTAAAACTAAGCAAGTAAGTCACGTAGGATTAATTCAATCAGAGGGAAAATTACCTAGCCAGGGATATTCGATTCGAATTGTTATATTGATCATTGACTTAAAGATAAATTCAAGTTATTCAGACAGATTGGCTATAGTTGATAGAGACACTCGACTCAACCTCATTTTTACTTAATTAATCGGATAACCTAGAGACACTCGAAAGTTATCTTCCCTAACAAATTCACAACCCCTAGAGACACTCGACAGGATTTAATGAATTCGCAACATTAAGAACTATAAAAACACCAACCCTAATCAACCAAGTCGTGACACACGCAAGATTTAAATTAAATTATCAAATCCCTTAGTGAACGAGGAATGTTATCGCTAAGACCCTGTCACTAATTTACCACAAATTATCAATCAACTTTACCTACACTTCAAGCATCATGAATGGCTATATGCAAATTAAACAACCTAGCGATCGTGCACTATCCCGAAATTGCCTAATCACAATAAACGCGAAACACAGAGATAAGATAAATGCCTAAATAAACATGAATTAATAAAAACGTTTAGGTCTCATAATATCCAAATCGAATCTATAGTCCCTAGCTAGATAATTAAAAACTTAATTACTAAAATTCATAAAAACAATAGAGGAATTCTTTAACATAAATAAACTAAATTGCGAAAAGAAAATATAAAGAAGAAGAGTCTGTGAGGTAGAAATATGCTCCGCGTCCGAAGTCTGCTACCCCCAGTGTAACGTGATTCAAATCTGACCAAAGTGTTACCTGACAAACCTCAAAGCTACTGTCCCATATTTATAATCAAAGCCTCTCTATCCCAGACGGGTTCCAAATCCTTGCCTAAATTGGATTTTATTCTTGCCCTCCAAGAATCTTCACACATGGGCCACTGGACCTTTCCAATTAAATACCATAGCATTGTGTAGCCCAACAACCAAAATTCCAAGTCCATAAGTCTTCCAATCATAAATCAACTTGGACCTCTCTTTATTAAATTATTTTCAAATAATCTCAAGCCCATCACCAGGTAAGTTGGACTTCTCCAACAAAATCTACGAGAGCAGCCCATAATTCAAAATCCCATCTCCTAATTAATTCAATTCTTCCAAAAATCCACAAGCATGCACGTTCCATAAATCAACCCCCAAGTGAATAAACCTCGTTCAGCCATAATTACGCCCCAACTCCAGCCACGTTTTCCATGATCAAAGAAGGTTAGTCTTTTTGTGTGAATTTCTCCCTAAAACGGACAAGCTCGCACCGATTTCACATTCAAGTCCCAACTCTACAATAAAAACAACAAGACATCAATTCCTTTTAAGATAATATCAATTCAAGCACGATTAGGGGTATAATTCAATCATAACGATGATGAATTAATGAGTTATCATTTGCAATTAAATAATTGGTTTACATTCTTCATTTAATTAAATAATCTGCCAACCAATTTTTTTTTTTAATTAAATAATCTCTTTGTGTTCATATTTAACAACATTAATGTAAATTTAGATCACATATTCATTTTTTTTTAATATATATATATATATATATATATATATATATATATATATATATTTTGTTTTGAGAGCTTTTTTTTTTTTAAAAAATATATTTGAGTGTGGAAAAATGGAGGACGATCGACTTCAAGCATTAATATAGCTCAAGAAAAGATTAATTCGAATGAGTACAATTTTGGACCACAACTTGGTTTAACGTTGTATACTTGTATTCATCCACATGGATTGGACTGTGACGTTTCTAATATGCATACTATCAAGACGAGGCAACTACAACATGAACATTCCTAATTGAGAGTTTAATTTCCCCATATAATAAAACAACCATTACAAATCAAAGTATAATGGAGTAACTGTTATCTATTGAAGAAGACATAGTTTTGGGGTTTTTGGAAGACTGTATATTTCTCTGTAAATTACGTGATTCAATACAAAGCAACTAGGTTACAATATATACTACAAAAAGGACTCCAGCTATATACGGTAACTAAATAACAAGATATTCACAAATCCCTAATTATCCGTTTTCCTAACACTCCCCCTCAAGTCGAGTATCGGGTCAAGGATGCTCAACTTGCTCAACACTTCACGGAAAATCCTCCCATTCACTGCTTTTGTCAAGATATCTGCTAATTGATCCTCTGACCTAACAAAGGGAATATCAATAACACGTTCTTCCAGCTTCTCCTTAATAAAGTGTCGGTCAACCTCCACGTGTTTAGTACGATCGTGCTGTACTGGATTTTCTGAAATACTAATAGCAGCTCGATTGTCACATCTCAACTTACATGTCCTTGCTATAGAAAAACCAAGTTCTGCGAGCAATTTCCTCAGCCACAAGACCTCAGTCACTCCCCGTGCAATGCCTCGAAATTCTGCTTCTGCGCTTGAGAGGGCTACGACCTTCTGCTTCTTGCTCCTCCACGTCACCAAGTTTCCCCCAACTAATGTGAAATACCCAGCAGTTGACTTCCTGTCTACCGGATTTCCTGCCCAATCTGCATCTGTATATGCTTCAATATCTAAGTGTCCATGTTTTTGAAACAAAACCCCTTTTCCAGGACATCCCTTCAAGTACCAACAAACTCTCAAAGCTGCATCCATATGCTCTTTCTGTGGTTGATGCATAAACTGGCTCAGAACCCCTACTGCGTAGGCTACGTCTGGCCGGGTGTGCGAGAGATAAATCAGTTTCCCCACCAGGCATTGATATTGTCCTTTATCAACTTCTTCTGCACCTTCTACCATCTGTAAGCCATGATTCACAACTATCGGAGTGTCAGCTAGTTTACACTCAAGTAACCCAATCTCAGCAAGGAGGTCTAGAACAAACTTCCTTTGAGAGATAAAAATCCCCTGTCTGGACCTTAGCACCTCTATCCCTAGAAAGTATTTAAGCTCCCCCAAGTCTTTCATCTCGAACTCTCTGAACAGATTCTTCTGAAGCTGGGATATCTCTTCTGAATCATCCCCCGTAATTATCATATCATCCACATATATTATGAGACAGGTAACTTTCTCACCTTTTCTTTTTAGGAACAACGTATGATCCGAGTTACTCTGATGATATCCATACTTTCTCATAGCGATGGTAAACCGACCAAACCAGGCCCGCGGTGACTGTTTCAGACCATATAACGCTTTTCTCAGCCTACATACCTCTCCTTTCCCATATTCTCCTGAGAATCCTGGAGGAGGTTCCATATAGACCTCTTCTATCAGATCACCGTGCAGAAACGCATTCTTCACATCGAACTGGTGCAGTGGCCAATCACGATTTACAGCTATAGAGAACAGCACTCTGATCGTGTCAATCTTTGCCACTGGAGAGAATGTCTCTAAGTAATCAACCCCATAAGTTTGGGTGTATCCCTTGGCCACTAGTCTGGCCTTATACCGTTCTACACTTCCATCTGCTTTATGTTTGACAGTGAATACCCATCGACATCCCACCATTCTTTTTCCATTGGGGAGTTTGCATTTTTCCCAAGTACCGTTCTTCTCAAGGGCTTTCATTTCATCCTCCATAGCCTGGGCCCACCTGTCATCCTTCAGTGCCTCCTCCACTTTACTTAGTACCGGGGCCGAATAAACAGAAGCAACATATGCTCGGGCTCGTGATGAGAGATTCCCATTAGCTAGATCAGCTATAGGATACCTCGGAGCTCTATTTATGAGTTCAGGCTCATATCTCTTGGGAGGCACTCCTCTGGTTGCCCGTGGAGGCAACACATATCTATTCTCCTGTGTGTTCTGAATTTCTGTCTCATGCTCCCCCTGAGCTTCTTCACTCCCTGCACTGTTAGTTTCAATAACAGGAATGGTACTAGCAGAACTAACCATGTCACTATTACATACCTCAGGATTGTCGGATTGAGTGACTGGACCATGAGAGTGTGTGGGGGTTTGTACCAAGGGTGAGGTAGGCTCGGTGGTTCCGCCTACTTGCTCTGTTGGGACTATGTCTGGCCAGGATTGTGACACCCAATCCAGTTGATCCTGTTGTCTCGGACTACTCTCCCCCTGAGCACTGGGTTGGGGAAAGTAATATTCGGTTTCAAGGAAGTCACAGTCCATGGTTGTGTAAAGACGACGAGTGGGAGGATGAAAACACCTATATCCCTTCTGACTAACCCCATACCCCACAAAGACACATTTCAGAGCACACGCATCAAGTTTGGTTCGATCAGACTTAGGGATATGAACGAACACAGAACTACCAAAGATCCGAGGAGGTAAGATTAACGTGGACGGAACACTAACCTGAGTACTAAGATGTTTGAGTGGGGTAACAAAGTTCAATGTTTTAGTGGGAAGACGGTTAGCAAGGTAAACTGAGGTAGCAATTGCTTCGGGCCAATAAGACTTTGGACACTGAGACTCTAGTAACATGGCTCGGGACATCTCAAGGAGCTGACGGTTTTTTCTTTCGGCTACCCCATTCTGCTGTGGGGTATTTGGACAAGATGTTTGGTGAACAAGCCCATTATCCCTGAAAAATTGTTTGAGTGTTGAGTTGACATATTCCCCCCCATTATCAGACCTGAGAACCTGGATGTGAGTTTTAAATTGGACACGAACCATATTAAAGAACTCCACAAATTTTGAGGGTACATCGGATTTTTGTTTAAGAAAGTAAACCCATGTCATTCGAGAGCAATCATCAACAAACAACACGAAATACTTAAAACCATGATTTGAGCTACAATCACCCAAAAATGGGGCTGGCCCCCAAACATCCGAATGTATCAAAGAAAAAACAGTTTTGGCTCTAGAGTTGGATAAAGCAAAATGCTGTCTATGACTCTTCGAAACCATACAAGTCACACAAGAAAATTTATCACTAGTCTGAAAAAGTTTAGGAAATAAAAACTGAAGATACCCTGACGAGGGGTGTCCCAAGCATCGGTGCCACAACCATTTCTGACGTTCCACTGTCCCGTGAGCAAGCGCTGCAGTTCCTTGTTGGGCCACCTCATCGACAAAGTACAACCCCCCACTTTCAGTACCACGCCCAATTACTCTCCCCGACTGAATATCCTATAACAGACAGAAAGTAGGATAAATTAGAACAATACAATTTAGTTCTTTGGTGACATGACTTATAGACAACAATTTATAAGACAAATCCGGAACATAAAGACAATTCTTCAACTTTAAATCAGGAGATAAAACAATTGTTCCTGCCCCTTGGACCCGGGAAATTTTGCCAGTTGCATCTTGAATAGCTGGTCTCTTGGAAACACTGCTGTCTATTAAATCTGATTGATCATATGTCATAGTATCACTGGCCCCACAATCAATTACCCAGCGTGAGTCTTTTTCTACTTTCCGCGGTACACCTGCCTCATTATCACAAAGTTTGGGCACACATTTTGACTGACTTACAAAGGCTTGTGAATTATTAGAGCAATAATAATTGAAAGAAGCATAAGTGGGGGGGTAAGATGGGAATTTCGGACCCTCCATTTCCATACCTAAAGTCAGACTTTCTCCCCCATTTGCAAGATGTGCCGCCCCAATTTCTCCTTCTCCTTCGCGGGTCACAGACCCTAACCCAGGGGTGCCTATGTCTTCTCCGGCGACTTCAACCGCCACCCGTGCTGCGCCGTAGCCCTGCGCTGCAGCGTCTCGCCGTTGGCTACGCCAGCCGGCGGGAAAACCGATCACCTCGTAGCAATTCTCCACTTTGTGCCCTGGACGCTGGCATTTGCTGCACCTAACCGGCGGTTTCTCTTGGTCTTGGTTGCGCCGTGGTGGCGCCGTTGCCCGGCGCGATGGCCCTGTTCCAGATCTGGTTTGGTTTCTCTCCCCTTGAGATTGAAACCCCTGCGTCTGAAAGTTCCTCCCCTGCATCGGAAAGCTCCTCTGAGCGTGGTTCTGGGTAACCAGGCCGGTCCCTATTCCCATCGTCCCTGCCGCCGATGATGACGTTCGAGACTCGCCGTTCAAGATTTCTCGCCGGGCGGCTTCTTGCCGGACCACCGCATATGCTTTCTCCACCGTTGGCAGGGGACTCTCTTTCAGGAGTTCTCGTCGATCGGCATCGTAAGTATCATTTATCCCGGCAAGGAACTGAAAAAGGTGAGTCTCGGACCTGAGGCGATTAAAGGTCCCGATGTCCTCCTCGTGAACCATCGGGTTTGGTTGACGGATATCAATCTCTCTCCACAACCTCTGTAAGTTGCTATAGTATGTTTCAATTGAATCGGACCCCTGTTTCATGCTATTCGCCTTAACTGTGAGATCATAGATCTGCAATCCATCCCTTCCTTGGCCGTAAGTTGCTGTCAAGCCATCCCAGAGGGCTTTTGCAGACGGATACTCTGCGAAATTGGCTATTAGATCCGACTCCATGTTGTCGAGAATCCAGGAGCAGACGATCAGGTCCGTTTGCTCGCATCTGTGGTAGGTAGGGTCATTTGCCGGAGGTGGTGTTGGTACTCCGGTAATATGCTCCAATTTCCCCTGCCCCCGATCGCTATTTTCATTAAACGGGACCATAGAGAATAATTGAATTGGTTCAATTTCATGCTAATAGTGACTGGTTGTGGGATACTGTGTTGATGTTGTGTGGTTTGGGGCTGTAGGTTTTGGAATAAGCTGGCTAATTGAGTGGCGAGGGACTCGCTTGGCTGCTGCAGTCCCGTGCCGGGGGTGCTGCTGCTTTCTTCGGCCATGGCCGAGAGAGGTACTGTAGATTACGGTAGATGATGAGCAAGGAATCGAATCCGATTAATGGATTGAAACCCGCTCTGATACCATGTTATCTATTGAAGAAGACATAGTTTTAGGGTTTTTGGAAGGCTGTATATTTCTCTGTAAATTACGTGATTCAATACAAAGCAACTAGGTTACAATATATACTACAAAAAGGACTCCAGCTATATACGGTAACTAAATAACAAGATATTCACAAATCCCTAATTATCCGTTTTCCTAACATTTTCAGCAACGAACTACATCCATATTAGACGTTGGAAATGAGGAGTTGGAGAAATGTTTTTTATTGTTGCTCTTGTTCTGAGGGGCCTCTCCGGGTAACATAGCAGCATGCTGCTTGCAGAAAATGCAGTGTACTCTGACCAAGTGTGGGAAACCTTGTGTACGAAATGTCCTCTCCTGTAATAGCAATAAGCCGGAATAAGTTTGTTATTAATGTGAGTTTTTCATCACACAAACTTATATACCCTTGTTGGCATTCATAGTAATATAGTACTCGTGGGATTAGTGCACTCACAGTGGCTCGTATTGGCGCCTCACAAGCACCATATTTGTCAAAGCTTGGTATTGTACTCCAGGCTTCGACCGCCATGCATGAAACTGCACATATCGACCCCTTAAATTCATTATTTCATTCATCACATCCTCCAGGGTGAATATGCGTCGGAATTTCTGTGTCAGAAATCTTGCAGCCCCTTGGCAAATGCCCACAAATGCAGCTTCGAACTGTGGTAAGATGATGTGGCAAGCAATGTGAATAAAGCGGACAAAGAGATGATATTCATGTTGTGGCAAAGAAAAGCCTGGCTGTGGCAGAGTAACACGGCGCAGACGCGGAACCGCACCGTTTTGGTTCGAAGCCTCAGAATTTGCCTTATGGTCCGGTACTCCTCCATTAACACTTGATTCACTAGAGTTTCCATTTTCGGGATCAATTTGTAATGGTGTAAGTTCTTCTCTTACATTTACACCCCATTATATAACAAAAAGGAATACCATTTATTACAGAGTAGGCGTGCAGGTGAAAAAGGAGTAAATGCAAGGGTTACTAAAGCCTTCAACTACCAAAGGAATTGGCTAATTAATTTATGAAGCTAGTTTAATTAAATGATTTTTAAAGCCTTCAACTACCAACTGAAATTCAAGGGAGTAAATGATTTTCACTATTGTAATTATTTTGATAGTGTTAACAACGACAAAGGCATGGAGGTAGGACTCTTTGAATGATGGAAGAAACCTGTCAATGGAATTAGGACTCCTTGTAATTCTGTATGTTCGGAATTTGGAAAAATCTTGTAATTTCATTTAAAACACATTATTGTTACCAAAATCCAATTAATGAGACTATTTTTTGTCAGTTGTTAGTAGGGAATGGAGTAAACCCACCTGTTGTTTTCACTTAGCATGGTGAGTGGGGTATCTCTGCCATTAATATTAAAAAAATAAAATAAAAGAGTGAATTACAATGTGACACAAACTGAATAGCTACTGATAATCATTAAAGTTCACTAAAGCATATAAACTGAAAGTTACCTCAAGAAAAACTTCCCGTTGTTCTGGCTCTGCCTCGATTGTTTGGCTGCTGGAGTTCCAACCAAAACCACTTGTCCCAAGCGCTGTAGTGATTTAAAAATAGATTTTCTTCCATGAGGTGTACTTGGACGCAATGTTCGGATCTCCTTTCAAGTTAGTGTTTGGTAAGTACACCCGCAGTCGTTGTTCGAGTTGTGCTAGAAAACCGGTACGAAACCCATTTGGTGATTTCCATCCGTCTGAAATGATGTCCCGGAATGCTAAAATCAAATTCTTTTCCTCCGTGACTATCCATGCACTACGACTCTTTGGCAAATTCTGTGATGTTGCAGTCTTTGAAATAGTCTGTTTTGTCTACATCTGCTTATCACAAACATTAATTAAACATTAAACCATATTGGAGCTTACCAAGATTGGGTATCAATAGCTATGAGCAGATAGATGACATAATTATAGCACCCCTTCCAGGTAAAAACATCTATTTATGATAAAGAGCACATAAACCATCACATAATTTAATTCACACAACTAGATTAAACCAGCAAAAGTTTCAGCATTACATAATAATAATATTCAGAGACAATTGAAATATGGAAAAGGGAGACAAGCAAGTAGCACACGTTGCATGGCATACGGTGCCATACACATTCATTCTGAACTATTAGCGACCTCGGTGTCTCCATTCATTATACATACTCTCTGCCAACTGATCTCGCATAGCATTCCATTGGGGTGACGTCTCCACATGGTCAATAGTGATGATGTTGTCATCACAATCATCAACAAAATCATTAGGCAGTTGAAGTTCTATGGGATCAACAACCATTTCACGCCTAATAAAATTATGAAGCAAACAAAAGGCTAGTATGATTTTGTACTGTGTCTATACTTGATAAAAATTCATGCTTCGAAGAATAGCCCAACGTATCTTCAAAATGCCAAATGTACATTCTATGCAATTTCTAGCCTTCACGTGACGCATGTTAAACAATTCCCTAGCATTCCTCGGCCTGTTTGTCGATCTACCCCATTCATTGATGTGGTATCTTAGACCTCGATAGGGGGCCAAAAATCCCTCCCCATTGGTGTACCCAGCGTCACACAAATAGTAGTTACCTAAAATTGAAAGCATACACGTTACATTAGGTTGGGAAAAAAAAATGACAGCACAATTTACAATCATGGCAGGATGATTTGGTTACCTTTAGGTACACGAAAACCATTTGGTCTATACATTGCATCACGAAGAACGAAGAACACGACCATCTGCTACGGATCCTTCCCACCCGGTTAATACATAGATGAAGTTAAGATTACGATCACAAACACCCAGCATGTTCACCGCACACACGGCTTTGCGAGACCGGTATCTTGCTTGCTCCGTAGCTGGAACACGTACTGGTATATATGTTCCATCTAATGCACCCAAGCATCCCTGGAAGGTGAACATAATAGGTTCTATTAGGCCAAATGATATCATAATAATTTATAAGTCTAGGACCACATAAATAAAGAGTGTACCTTGAACCATTTCCACCTTTCATCATCGCAGTCGGCTTGCACAGGTTCCTGATCAACAAGAAATAACTCATGACAACGAAGTACAACGGTAAGGACACGGTTGAAATGAAGACTAACAGTCCGACCACTTCATTTGAAAGATTTCTTAATAACCCGTATCTTTTGATGATGCCCCAGAATACTCAAAAAAATAGCGACATGTTCATAGACTGAAACCCCCCCCCTCCCGAGTCGCAGTCAAACCACCACGCTCTTCCAATACATAACATAGTTTCCTAAATGGTCGTCAGCCTAATCTCAGTAAATCAATGCAATCTTGTTCGTCCAAGGTTATCAAACCATGGAGATAAGTAATTTGGTCAGGAATCCTAGATAGGATGCTGTAATGTCTACGAATTATTCGCCGATTACACCGGCGTATAATTCGGCCAGAACGCAACAACTAAAAAACAATAACCAGAAAACTCAGTATTTGCATCCGGATGACTTCAAGAACAACTAATGCCTCGCCGTCTTCACCTTGAATGTCCATCACAATGAAACTTTCCAAAACAAAATATCTAGAATATAAAAAAAAAATTGTAAAGAATTCACAGGGCAACTGATGTTAATCCATTTTCCTTAATATCACACCACATATATCAGCAAAGAACAAATAAGGTACATGAAAATTCTCTATCACATCGCGGACAAGGACTTGGGTAGAAGAAATATATATATATATATACACACACACATAATTACCTTTCGATACCCAAATACTCCCGGGTTCGACCCCTTGCAACGAACAAACCCTAACCAGGACACTGCGAGAAGACCCAATTGTTCTGCTTAAAGCCTTGAAATTCTTGTTCTGCTTCAGCATCGCATAGAAATATGGAAATAATAACCCTAATATATGCACCCAATTCGCGGGAATTTTGGATTGGCAAATTTTTTTTTGCGAGGCAAAAATTCCCTCGTGACAAATAGAAATTTTCCCGCACCCAAATCATAGCTTTTTCAGTGGCATAATTTTGTAAATAAACGCAATACATGGGTCTAATTGTAATTTACCTGAGCGTGTTATAGAGCATGTCTAACAAACACGGTGAATTTGCGTGACATATATGACTCGCTGCAGCACGCGTATGACATAGGCCTAGCGATTTCCTACAGGCCTACCACTTTGAAAAGTAAACGCGAGTTTATAAAGGATTTCTGTCTAACACGCCTTAATTATAAAAGTAAACGAGCACTTAGGTGTTTCATCTCATACTCCACGTATAGGATGAATGACACGTGTAAGATAATCTTACCAGATTTTCTAACCGATATAATTATGGTATTATCAACAAAAGGAATTTTTTTTTTAATATTAAAGATTTTTTCTCCTTTTCTTGATTATACTATAATTCTATCCTTAGAAAATCTGACAAAATCTTACACGTGTCACTCATCCGATATATAGAGTATGAGATGAAGTACCTAAATGGAGTAGAAGATTATACGTGTTACTCATTCGATATGTGGATTAATGACTATTAGTTACTATTTTAACAATATTCTTCTTCCATTTGGAGCTCAATATATGCTCCATTATATCCTAGATATTAAACAAATTAGTCTCATACACCTCGTGTTCTAGATGCGCATATATATTTTGTATCTTTTTCATCTTCAGTGTTATAAATATTATAGGGTTAATTCCAGTCACCCCCCACCTTTGGGGGGGTGTGAGTTTTGCCCCCTCACCTTCCAATCGGTGCATTTAACCCCCCACCTTTGCAAAATGTTCACTTAACCCCTTTCGGAATAGTTGAAATTTTTTTGGCGTGATTTCGTATTGTAAATCCATACAAATAAGATGTCAAATGTGTTGATATTATGCATCAAATCGAAGATTTTGATATAAGGAACACAATGACTATTTCAAAATCAAAATCCGACAACCAACAAAGGAGGAATTGCTGGTCAAAGATGGCGCATGACCGGCGAAGCTTTGCAGGTGAATTCCGAAGCTTCCGACGGCCAATAGAGTCAAATGGGATATGCGTCTTGTTCGTCATGGAGAGAGGAACACGATGACAATGGTCTTGACTCTTGGGTCGCCGTGACGGAGAAGAATTCGACGGTCAAAATTAATTTTGAACGGAATATTCCCAGAATATTCCGCCGGAATGGAATAGTGTTAGAGGGGTAACGTGTTAAGTTTTGCAAAGGTGAGGGGGTTAAACGCACCGATTGGAAGGTGAGGGGGCAAAGCGCACACTCCCAACCTTAAATTTTTAAAATTAATAATTCATCTCATTTAAATTTTTTATTACCAAAATCCCACAAGTCTTTGACCGAAACTTAGTTAGGGCATTTTTGTTATTAATGAGCGAGATGCGGGCTATCAATTTATGAATGTAAATTTGAACTTCATCACTACATAGCAATCACTTATCAATATCATTGACCGAAAAATGAATAAAAATAATATAAAAAATCTGGAAGCCTAAAATTCTTTCTTCTTTTACTTTTCCACAAATACAAATAAATAAATAAAAATAAAAATTAAATGATGATCCAGAATTTCCACTTCTATTTAGAGACCAAGTCCAACGTAAGTTGATGTATTGAGAGTGTTATAAATTGATGCCGAGTAACTATGAAGCAACACGTCAGTTTCACAAGAAAATTAGTTCCAATTTCTGAATTTATTTTATTTGACTTCTTTCTTCTTGATTTTTCCTTTCATTTGCCACTAAATCCCCGCCTCATTATTCCTAAATCCTTAGGAAAAGCATATTAAAATGTCAACATAATTTTGTTGTTTGAATCTTTAATTAATCCACACTCTTTTTACTTTTTTTTTTTCTTTCTCTAAAGGATTTACCTTAGAGTTTCTTGTTACTTTCGACCGTTGTAGCTATGGCTATCAGAATGTAAATTTGATAAGTTGACACAACAGATAAAAAACTTTATGCAGAACTTGTATTGTACAAGCGAATATCTGGAGATTTGCCGGCTCGAAAGGTAGTTAGTTTTGGTGAGAGTCCGACGTGAACGAATCCTCTCTCTTTGCCGGTAGTAAGTCCATAATCAAGTAACAAATATATTACACTTGCTATTATAATTAGTTGGATTGGATTGAGTCGAGCTTGAACTAAAATTTTCATATTTGATATCATTGTATTACTTCTTAAACAATGTTCTAGAAAATCACCTGCTCATATACAATAAATACCACAAAATTTCAGCACATTTTCGTTACTATTTAATTAGAATATGTAACACAAGTAATTCGATCAACAGAATATCTGTCTACATCAACTGACAATCTAATTATCTTTCTAAGGCAAGTTTTGAATCCGTCAACAATGGATTCAATCAGTTCTTTGGAACCATCTATATAATTAGGGCAGTTGTTCGAGTTACATTCAATGTATAGCAAACGATCGAACTACTTATAGCCCTACATAAACCATAGGAAAGCACCCGCGGGTAATGAGACTTATTTCTACACAATGTTTTGTTGTGTACGCACAAGAGGCCTTAAAGAGGGGAGGCATCATGACCAGCCTACTGTTGTCACCGTCGAAACTAAAGTGGCGGTACCTCCGACGCAGTCGGGAAGTGGCTTAAAGGATGGAAACATGACCGTTCTTGCCGGAGCAGGCGTTGGTGTGGCTGCAACGGCTGCCACAGTTGCTGTGGTGGCTGGTGCCGACGAGAGGGATAATAAGAATGGTGGTGGGGATGCCGGTGGCGGCGGCAGTACCTCACAAGGTTGTTGTTGCGGTGGTGGTGGTGGTGGAGGATGTGGCGACGGCGACGGCGGCGGTTGCGGGGGAGGATGTGGTGGTTGTGAAGGTTAAATAATTCTTCAGTTTGTCTTAAATTTCTCTTTTTTTTGAATCTATAACTTGTATATGTTTTCGGGGTTCATGTCTGTTTGGGTTTAGTGATGCCCGGGAGTGCCAAAGTGGTGGCGCGTGGGGCGGTTGCAGCCGCGCTGCCTCTTGATTTGATGCCCTTTCTTGTTATCTTTGTGCCTTTGTTTTTCTTTTTGTTTTTTTGGTTTTTTTTTTTTCCCCTTTCAATAAATGGTGCCTCACTGGCCACTGCCTCTTGATAATGTCTTTTGGTTGACCTTTCAAGTTAACCTTAATTACATCTATAATTCTATACCCTATCAAGATTGGGATATTTTAGTTTATACCCATTGCAAGTTTACTGAAACTTTTTAAAAGTAGTACACTTTTCAAACACAATTGCAAGTTTAGGGTAAAACTCTAATTCGAAAAGCGTTTCCAAAAAACCATGACACAGTTGATATTTTCTTACAAATCAATACAAATAACTTTTGAATATTATATTTTTAACCACAATACTTTTCATGAAAAAATATAATAAATATTTAACAGATCTATACGAAGAATACAATAATCATAAAAACTGGTGAAATTATAAGAATAGTGTGCTTTGACTTTGGTTTTGTAATTTTAGTGTATTTTATATAACTTTTGCAAGATTGGTGTAAGACGTGTTTTATGCCAACGTCTTCATCATGTGCATATTTATAAATATTAGGTATGAGACCCATAGTTTATAAATGTTTTCAATTTGGTCCATTAATTTCTCTTTCATGTATTTTTTCTATAAATTTATTGTTTATATGATTTATTATCTTTCCTTTTTCTTTTATACCTTGTATTATTGTATCTCTATTTAATATATTTTTATTTATTGTTTTTTCATAATTTTTCTTATATATTTCTTCTTTTTGTAAAGATGTTTCCAAATTTTTCCCCATTTGTTTAATATTTTTAGCCTTTATAATTTCTTTTACTCGCTGTTTTTCTTCTGTTATAGTATCTAATTCTATTTTTGGTTTGTAACTCATAATTAAGCGTGTGACATTTGATACGCTGTATCTCTTTTCCTTTTTATATTTTTTTAAATCCGCGTTTGCAGTTTCTATCATTATTTCTTGAGTTCTTAATGATATATCTTTATTATATTTTAAATCATGGTATGCCATTTTAGCAATATATTCATTTATGATAACTCGTTCTTCTATTGCTTGTATATCTCGTGCTATTCTATTTTTATAATCGAATCTTTCCATTATTTTAATTGTATATTAGAAATAAAAGTATACTTTTAATATGTTTTAATTTTAAATAGTTACAGTATTCTTTCCATGCTTTTTCAAAATATTCGATTTTTTCATATATCTCAATCATTTGTTTGCTTATGAACACCTCTTCTTCAACTTGTATTAAAGATCTAGATAACCAGTATTTTAATTGTTGACTCATGTTTATAGAATCGTATACGGGCTCTGATACCAGAAAGGATCAGAGTGTGTCCTTTATAGTTGCGGTTAATTTAGCCATTTGATCGGCTAATTGTGTGAATTCGTTTTCAATTATTTCATTAGAAGATCCCTCTTCTTTAAAGTTTTTAATAGAGGCCCGTGTACTAGTTTCATTAGTTCTTTGATTTGGTGGTAGATATGTATTACATGTACTTTTACTTTTTAAAAGTTTAGGTGTTTTGTTTTGAAAAACATTAGTATTAACATGTTGTATAATAGGTGTCTTTGGTATATATTTTATACGAGAAACTTCTCGAAAAATATCTTCCATATATATTTTATCTGTATTTTTAAATTGTACACTATGATGGCTGTTTGTTAAAGCATATCCAATGGTGTATGTTATCGAAAATGGATAATTGTTTGTTTCCATTAAATCTTGTCTTTCAAATTTATATGCAATGTTTAAGGATTTATGTAGTTTTTCTGTTACAAGTGGTATAGCATAGTGTAAAGCTACATTAAAAAGTAGTTTAGTATAAGCAAGGTTTCCTTCAATTATTCCAAGTATTTTATCTTTTATGTTCATAATTCTGTCATCATAGATAGCTAGTTTTATGGGTGAGTTTATTCCTTCAGCAAATGTACTCTTAATTAGTATCTGTATAGTAGAAATATGTATATATCCTATTTCACTAGGTGTATATTTTGCTTTTTTAATTTTCTGAATTATATCAGCTTTGTTTATTAATGAAATAGCCTGTGTTCCTTTTGTTGTAGAAATTTCAATAGGTGTTTCACATGTAAAATTTTCATATAATATAATGTTTTTTCTGCTCAGTTTTGTTTTTGAATCTGTTTTCATATCTTGTCCATCAATTAAGTTTAACTCTTTTCTTCTAACTTTGTTTAATTTTTTGTTGTCTATAACAATATCTTGAGAGAAATATCCGTATTCTTCAGTTGTTTCAAAATGTTCAATTTGATCTATTAAACTAGTCTCCATATGTATATAATTTCTAGTATATATAAATATGAATAATAACTTTAGAATAAAGTTTGTATTGTTTACATGTTTGCGTATTCATATCTACTGTCTTCATGCATTCCATGTTACCTGTTCATCTTTCTTCAAAGTATATGTTTGATTCTGGTATGAGAATTGTTTGGTTGTGTATGGTTGTTTTGTGTATGGTTCTGCTATTCAGGCGTGAGGCCAACAAAAAAGAAAAGCTCAAAGGCTTAAAACTCAGAGAGTTTTTTGATCAACACATGATCTTTTTCTTTCTATTAAAGTCTGAATATTACATACTACATTGAGACCAATATATAGGCACTCGACTCACTACTACAGACGCGTTTTCATTTACAAAAAGTCAAAAAAGTAGAAAAAGACTTAAAGTAAAAGATAATAATGGTGCTCAACAACTGCACCTAAAAAGCAGACAGAGACATAAAGTCTGCATTATTGAGGTGTGTTCGTCATTGCTTACGTTTCTCCTTGAGTGTTTGACGTCATTGCATGCGTCAGTTTACATTACTCTTCAGTAACAGTGTCTTCCTTTATTGACTCGTTTGAATTATGGGACCCTGTTTCTTCAGCTTTGTCTTCAGGTTTGTCTTGGCACATTGCACTCAATTATTTCACTATACTCACAGAAAATGAGCTTGATTTCTTTAGGAAGTGTCTTCAGGCTGTGTTCTTCAATTTTGATAAAGGTTTTCTCAAAGTTTTCCAACGTTTTTAGTTGTAACGGTGGAATTGTGTATCTCGAAGATCCATATATCAAATGATAATTGGATTTATAGTTTATTTTGACATTACTGTCCTTGTTTATCTCCTGTGATGCATAAAATATTTGATTTAGTTGTTTTGCAACTATCTCATTTATGTCATCAAGTGTCTTCATTTTATCGATGCAGGGGTATTCTCCATTTGAAACTATCAACTTGATAATTCCATGAGAGTATACTGATACTCCTTATTCGTTGAAGATAGGGTATGAAAGTGTAGATTTGAAGACTATTTTTTTATCCATGTTTCCTTTTGAGACTCGTCTAGCATAGTCCTGAAGTGTTGACATTAGTTTTGGGCTGAATTTTCGAAAACAGTTTGGGTTTTTGAAGTATAGGGTGTCAAGAAGCCCATGTATAAAGAATTGGTATATCAAGTCTGGGTCTGCTTGTTCAAATATAACGACTTTTGGGCCGTTTCTCGAAAAAGCAGTATACGTTGGTCTTCATCCCCAGGCACTTCAACAAAGCCCTCAATCCATTCACCATCGCGTAAGAATTGGGCATCAACTGCAGAGGGCTAATTCTAAGGGTATTGAAGAAATCGACCAAATACTCGGAAATGGGCACCCTAAACCCGTTCTTGACCTCCAAGTAGTTGATCGCGATGCAATTCTTTGGCGGGTTAGTCATCCTCTCTCCGACCCTGGGCCTTATCACTCAATAGCCCCCATACTCCGGAGCACCACCAAATAACCAGTTTTGGATTTCCCCAAACTTCTCATCCGATATAGAGGGAGTTATGGCTCGAGGGTCCTTCACTAGCCGACCCTCCGGCTCGAGGTTCTCTACCTCTTCTTCCTCTTTCTCTTCTTCTAATCGACCTGAGGTGGATGTCACCTCCCCAGATACTCGAGGTACGACCACATCCCCTGACTCGACCTCAGCAGCGGCTCAGAGACCTCCACAACTTCGACGCTCTCATCCCTTCCCTGGGGATTCGTCGACCTCGCCTCTACGGTGGCTCCCGAATCCGTCGATGTTGAGCTCGATTATGATGAGTCCAAACACGACCCCACACTTGTGACCACCACTTCCATCCCCTTGGGGCCAGTCTACGCTCGATTTGTTGACATCCTACAACGATAGAATCATGTTTTACTATTTGGGTCGGATACGAACAAATCGAGAGAGAGAAAGCCTTCGAAGAGGGAAGTGGTACACCTCTCCCTGAAAGCGATCGAGAATTAAAAAAAACAAAACAAAACAAAACAAAAACACACAAAGAAAGAAGATCGAGCTGAAGATCGAAAGTATTACCTTTTGTTGTCTAGAGATCTGAAGATCGCCTTCTTCTAAAACAATCGACCCCGAAATTCGACGCACAAAAACGCTTAATCGATCGATAACAGCTCAGAGCTCTCCTCAATTCTCTCTCGCAAAAGTAACAAATGAAATTACAGAGGGAACTATTTATAGGGGTGAAAATGGGCGGGAATCGAGAAGGTGAAACGACGCAATGATTACAGTGGGTCCCACTCTTGGGGTTTGAAACGCCACTGCCACGTCAGCCCAAGCAGATGACGTTTCGGGGGGCTTATGAAGTGGCACGTACCCGACGTCAAGTTGGACCAATCACCTTGCTCCACCTGTATGGTCGAAGGTCATATCCCGATCGCGATACGATCGAGGATTACATCTCGACCATCGTGCTCGAGACCCCGTTTACCACACGTGTTATCGCGTATGTCGACCCAATCCCCTCGACCGGCCAGCACATTGTTCCACTAGTAGACAGGAGTGGCCAACGACACGTTTAATGCACGGTCTTAGTGGGGCACTTGTCAGCTCCCCACGCCAACACGTCGAGGTGGTAACTTCTCTCTCCTCACCGTATAAATAGCTCCTCCTCATTTATTACACTGGAAGTTTTCCTACCTAACTCTTTTTCACCGCTCAATTACTTCGACCATCCTCTTCGAACCTGACTTGAGCGTCGGAGTACCAACCCGGGTCTCACACCCACCCTCCCCGAGTTGGTCTCGGAGCTTACGTTTTCTTCGACCTGTGCAGATTTCGAGTAGTCAGACGGCCGTTTCCCCTTAACAAATAGAGTGACCGTGTCGGATCTCTCGATCGGACGTCAGGCAGGGATTTGGCTCTATCAGTTAGTACGTAAATTATAATATCTGTAAGCGTATGAATTCTCTCGTTCTCTAAATCGAATTTCAGTGATCAAGTATCATTTAATTATCTAAAGTCTCAACTTAAATTAATTAATTACGATTTTAGAATTAATGTTCGGACATTCAAACCTCAGAAGACAGTTAGCGGGACTAATAAAATCGCCAAACTCCATCGGAGTTATTTACGCCATACCTCCTGTGTTAGGTGAAATGGGTACAAAACCCTGTGTTATAAAAATTAACACAGGGAACCTCTGTTTTCAAAATATTTGCATGCCGAACACTGAAAATTTCTATTATTGGTGGAACACTGATTTTCTCATTTTATTGGATGCGAAATAACTAATTTAACCTTTTATATTATGATATAGATCATCTCACATCTCTCTATATACAATTTTTTATACTTATTTATACGGTTCTTCATGCAATTTTTATTTTGTACAGGGTTTCGGTGCATATAAGAAAAAGGGTTTCGGTGCATATAAAAAAATATTGAACAATATAGAGAGATTTAAGATGATGTATTTCAGAATATAAATGGGTAAATTAGTTATTTCGCATCCAATGAATAGAGAAAATTAATGTTCTACCAACACTAGAAATTTTCAGGGTTCGGCATGCAAATATTTTGAAAACACAGGGTTCCCTGTGTTAATTTTTGTAACACAGGGTTTTTTTTTTGTCCATTTCACCTAACACAGGGGATATGGTGTAAATAACTCAAACTCCATCAATTAAAAGGGCAAATATAATATATTTGTCATTTGATTTGTCACTCTTCCTAAATTTTTCACCCACCACACGATAAGTGTAAAATACTCGTCCCGTTATATCAGTTTGGTTGAACTAGATTTGGAATAGGATTTCCCATGAGAATGCATTATCCAATTGTTAGGATAGTAAACCTGTCTGGAGCATCAAAAGTTTATAATATAAATATATAATAAGGTATAAAAGAAAATTCGCAAAATATCTGGAGTTAATAAAATAATCATCAGGGACATCTTTTCTTGCATACATTTAATATGGCGATAACAGAAAGCAAATCTTGTGGCTTACGTACGGATATTGTAATAGATACTGCAAACACTTTGGTCAAGGAAAATTACCAACAAATAACTAAAAACCTTATAAATTTGACTAAAAAACCTAAACAACAACAAAAAAGGTAATTATTTGTTTGCATGAAATTATTTGTTAACAACAAAAAAAGGTAATTATTACACTAAATAATGGGTTGTAATTTAGTGAAGTAAATAAAATGAAAAGTTATGCTATTTAACTGAAGTGTTCTTTAGTGAAGTGTAAACAACATCAATTGGTAAAATGGCTCATCTTTTACTCTTTCATAACTAATCCAATTGGATAGTAAACTAATCAAGTAAATTGATGCTTATAATATAAAGGGGATGGTAACTTTTCTGTCTAATTTCAAATTTCTCCATCTTTTAGTTAAATGCAAGATCCCATCTTCTGTTTCTTTATCGTTGGATCCGAACCTCGTCAATATACTTGCACCGTCATTTAAAGCTTCCATAAAATATTTCAATCTATTTCTTAAATACGTAATTCAAGGACATGCCCATTTTCGTAGGGAAGAAAAAAACATATGCATTGTCACTTAGATTAGAGTTCAGTAGTTCGAAGGCGAAATGGTCCATGCATGGTGGGAATGGATCAGATTTAAATTTCTGATCAACTATTTCACTTTTTGAGGTGTCTAAAATTCAACGAGGGACCAAGTTGACAATAAACACCATAATCTAGAGCAAAAATAAATGGTCCATATATAGTATTGGATGAGTAAAAAACTTTCAAAAATTAGGCTAATATAACTGCTTTAATCATGGACTCATCAATTAACAAAGGATGCATATTATCTGAACACCGAGCATAGAAAATCGGAATGCAGTTGCATCAATTATTACTCGGAGATGATCTGAAATTATAAACTCCATGAGGTTTTGAGAAATTACAAAAACTTCCCCTGCATGCCCGGGATTTGGCTTAGTGCATGTAATTAGTCATAAACTAGAATTCAAAAATTGATCGATAAATGTCAAGGAAAAATAGGGTATTCATAAAAGAATAAGAAAAGATACCATCAAAATCAATTGATCAATATGGAAGGCAAATTTTTTGATATGCAATGTTTTTGTAAATTTTTAAAATTTAGGGAGAAATTTGTGTAATCAGGCAAGGTCCAATACACATGACATGCATGCGTGGGTGAAACAAGAAATGAAACATAAAATTGAAGTAGAGAGCCAATAAAATGAGGGCGTAAACTTTTTGTGACCTATGAAGGATTTACAGTATCTATAAAATGAGGGTAAACTTGAAATTTCATAAGAAGAAAATTAATAGGCATATATATAACTCGACAATTTTTATTAAGATAACTGACTTCAAAATTGGGGTTTAAAGTTTAAACTCATCCACACTCCCGGACGTCATTCATAATTTCTCAACCATAAAAATGTCTTTTTAATCAAATTACAACTATGGGGTATTCATAATCATCCCACTAAAAAAATCCAAAATTTGGTCAAATAGCTTACAAGATCAGAAGTTGGCAGAAAAAACTAGGTTGTGAGAGCAAGAATGGCGAAATACACAGCCTGTGATAACACTACCTGGGTAAAGGACGCTGCAGAGCCTCTGCCTTTCCCTTTGAAATGGCTCTTTGAAACGTCGGGCCTTCGTTCAAAGCTGTAGGAAAATTTCAAAAGTCCTGAAGTTTTGACACTGCCCCTCATGATAGGTAACAATTGTGTCTTACTGCCAACTCGTGAGCGTCCTTCAAACAGTTCTTGCATTGTCTTGCGAACCTCACCAATATACCTGTGCACATAGACACAATGTAAATATTGGATAAAAACTCCTAACCTTTAACTCCATTTTACAACTCCGAATTTGGGGCAATCCTAGCTAGCAACTCCAAGAAAAGCAATGCCATCCTGGGTTGTAGCTAAGTTTTCCTTGTTACGACTTACGAAAGGCATTCATTTTTTTTCTTACAAAACTCTTTTCTTGTTTTTTTTTCCCGTTGTGTAATGCGATCAGTTTGCTATCTCAAATCACAATTGATGTAAATTCTCTATAAATTATCATAGTTAATTAATTGGTAAGAGGTAGTACTGTGTACAAATCTTAAATATAAATATAACCGTGGTTAATTCACGTGATAAAATATTTTTATCGAGTTAACTCCACCCAAAACCCTGTGTTAGCTAAAAGTATCACAAAAAACCCTGTGTTATAAAAAATAAGCTTAAAAACCCTGTGTTATAGATAAATTTGCTCACTTCCCCCTCGTACCAATAAATCTTAATAAAATTCTAATTTTCCTTTAATACCCTTATTCTATATATTATTATGGAGATCTGGTCATGAACTTTTTTTGTCTTTTGGCTTTTTAGCTTTGTAGTTATTGATAGATTCTTATATATTATTATGGAGATCTGTTCATGAATTTTTTTTTATGGGATTAACGCATACTGTTCATGGTTGTTAATAGCTTGATTTTTTTTATTTATTTATTTTTTAAATAGAAGGTTTTTCTTGCAAGTTTTTTCAAATACAAAGTTTTAAGGTTCAAATAGTTGATTAAGGGTAAAAAAGACATTTCACATAAAAAAAAAAACTATCCTACTCTCAGCTGGAGCGCGTGAACAACAACATTTGAGCTTAAGGTTTTTGTTGCATTGATTTTGGTAACACAGGGTTTTCTGTGTGCTTTTTTATATCACAGGGTTTTTTATGCTACTTATTGCTAACACGAGGGGCCTCCATGCATATATCCCTATTTTTATCTCATTTTTTATGTCCTTTTCCTAATATGAGCCCACAAAAATTAAAATACAATTATTTATTATTTTAATCACCATACCTTTTAAACTGAACTTAATGAAAAAATATCATATTTTTCCTACTCGCTTAGTTTCCTTAAATCAGACAAACTATTCAGTATTTTTCATTAAGTTCAGTTTAAAAGGAAAAGGTGCAAAGATATAAAAACTATTATTTGTATCATGCAGTCAAAGATGCAAATTGTTTTCACTAAATTAAAAAATTATAAATTAACTCAAATCGAATCAAATATAACAAAAAAAGTTCAGTATTAAAATTTTTACTAATTATGCATATTATGTAAGAGGAAACTTTTTATATTTACATGAAAAGTTTAACACATATATTATAAATCAAAAGTTTGTAATGTCAATTTATAATTAATTATTATTTAATAATTATTAGTAATTAATTTATATCTATATAAAAAATAATTTAACTTCTAATTTTAAATTAATATCTCTTCTTATTAAGCTAAGTAAATTAAAAAAAATTCAATAATAAAATCCCCACAATTAATTATGTTTCTAATTAATTTTTACCCATAACTAATTAATCCTTATATTTTACCTTAACATTGATAATAAAATAAATATATAATTCATATTAATAAATTGTAGTTGAAATAGGAATATAGTCGCTATAAATGTTATAATTTGTCGAAAAATGACCGTTGGAATTCTTTTTAAAAAATATTACACTTAATCTCTATATTAATATAGTTAATTACAATTAATCCCCAAGGACAATATAGGAATAAAAAATTTGACCAAAGTCAATGGAGGATATTTTCAGATTTTCATTAAAAATTTTGCTGATGTCAGCAACTTTTAAACAAAAATGGGGGTTGAATGTAATTTCTTATTTCTTAAAGGATGATGTCTATAATTTATTCTAAAAATAGTAGCAAATTATAATTACCCCGTCTAATATGGGGGTTAGGTGTAATTACATCTACAATTTACAATAATTTGATGAATAAAGTTCTCTTATACGAAGAATAACTTAAAACCAATCCAGATCTAGCAAAATTTTCTAAATATTATATACGACACAATACTACACGATAAAATTTAATAACAGAATCTGGAAACAAGAAGAACAAGCACATCATACAATATGTAAGAATCAAGCTTATAGCCATGTCGCCTAACTTAGAAAAGAATATCACCACGGATTAGGACGTAATTAATTAACCAAAATAAATAAATAAATAACAGCAATTAATTAATCACTAGTTCATAAGCATAACATACCTATCAGGTCCCAAGCTGCGCTTCGTGTACAGCTTGATGGTCACTGTCATGCAGTCGTACCGCACAGCCGACTCGGTTGTTTCGTAAGCTATGACGGGGTGGTTCCAGGCAGGGTTCAAGCCATTGTTGTCGTCGGAGTCCGTTCGATGCTCCGTCCTTTCGACATCCGATCCAACATAAATCTTAGCATAAGCTCGTGTTTTGAAGAACATTAGTTTACGGGCATTTGGGAGATCTTTAGCTGAATCTATTTTCAGGGAGAACTTCCAGCAGCCCCGTGTGTACTCGCCTTCTTCTGCGTAGCGTGGACAACAACAAAACCCCATGGAAGATATGAAAGAAATAAAAATAATGAAGAAAGGAGTGTTTAGAGCACTAAAAAATACGTTAATTATTTTCAGTCGATTTTTGCCTGTTTTCTTGTAGTCGAGGAATTATTTGTGAGCGGAATTGAAATTTAAAGGAAAATAAGTTGTCTTTCTCGACCAGTTTCTGGTGGGGAAATAGCCGAGCAGCTGCACTGCATCGGAAGGGTGAGTGAATGGAAGTAATTGAACAGCTGAATTGATCAAGTAGATGTAGCAAGTAGGGTCGGATACATGAGAAGGTTGGTGGGATATTACACTCATCAATTTGAGGCTTTGTGCAACTACAAATTACTTTTGTTTTATTTCAGAAATTACCGAAAGGAAAACATTAAAGTTCATTATTCATATGGAAAAATAGACAATTAATTTATGAAAGTTATCATGAGCTTAATTAGGCTTTTAAACTCTAATGACTTTTAGCCAACAGCGGTTTGACCAGATGATTTGAGGATTTTCTCCAAGACAATGACATGAGTTCGAATCCCTTTGGCCACTTGGGGGGTGTGTTTTTAAAATGAAAAAAAATAAAAAAAAAAACTCTAATGATTTTTAAATTGGTGCACTGTAGGTTATAAATTGCTTTTAATTTTGTGGTGTGAACGTGGGAAATCGGAATTAATTCGAACTTTCGAAGTAAGTTGGACGATTGCTGAAAGAAAACCGGCATTGACCATTAGGAATAAATTACTGGCCAAGTTCCTTAATTTTAATTTTTATTTTTTAGCTAAAAAACTTAAAGCATAATTTGAATAAGATTATGTTTAAGCTAATTCAGTTTGGAATAGTTCAAATTTCTTTGTTCACATAGGTATGTTGGGAATAGTGTCCTGAAAATTCAATTTGTTGAATTAATTAAACTGAATTTACAGCAAGTTGTGAGTATTTCAAATATTGATAATTAATGGCGTGTGGTGATATTCTTATATGAAATGTGTTTCATAGGAAAAGACTTTGAATACCGAAATCACATGTCATTAAAGTTCTAGTCAGTAAGATAAAAATATATTCTTATCAAGACTATAACGTGGTTATATAGGATGATTAGCTTTCGTCATAGGGAATGGTGATTCCGATTATAACACATTGATGATTTACAATAGGATTGAAAACATTGAATTGGACAACTGAAATTATTCATTTTATACTGCTATCTAAAATGAATAAATCTCGGTAAGCATTGTACTCTTAATCCTGACAATATTTTGGCTTTAGGCATGTAATGTTAGTCACTATAATGTGCGAATTCTCTTGTTTCATAAATCGAATTTCGATGATCAGGCATCAGTTAATTGTCCGAAATCTCAGCACTTAATTAAATCGCGCATGAAGCCTAGTACCAATAAGAAAATGTTAACTGTCCCACCTCAGTTAAAAAATTAAACTAATTAATTACTATGTCAGAATTAATGTTTGGCTATCGTCTAAGATAACAAGAGTTAGACAAGTTAACTTTTCCTTTTTTTTGGTGGAACGTTAGACAAGTTAATTAACATGCAGTCTTATGCGATTGTTCGGATAGAATCATGCGGGACATCAAAAGTTTTTAATATATAATGAGGTATAAAAAAAAAAAATTATGGCCCCTCCAACTTTTACGTTTTTCATTTCCCTTTTTTTTTTTTTTTTTCATTTTATCATCTAATTTTATTTTCTTAAGGATCTGCCTGAAAAAAAATTGAAGGTGGTATAAATTTAGTTTGGACTGAAGAAAACAACACTTAAATTATAAACTCAAAATGCGAAATACATTATAGTTTGCTGAGCAGATTCCCATTTCTTTTTATCCCGTATAATAAAAGAGATTATAACTTCTCTATCCAATTTCAAATCTGCCCTTCTTTTAGTCCTATCTTATCATTCTTAAAACAATTTTCTAGAATATTACAAATCTGCAGGAATAATACAAGTACATAACTACGATAGAGCAAGAACGGCGAAAAGCATAGCCTTTGATGCTACTTGAGTCGCCACTTCCATGGTGAACAAAGCTCCTAAACCACTGCTGGCTTCGTAGTTGAAATCGCTCTTTCTACACAGAAACCTGCTCCCAAAACTGTAAGCCAAATGCAACATCCCATCATCTGTTGCTCGGTTGCCCTGATTAATTCGTAGCGATAATCTCCCACTGCCATCCTGTGAGCGTTTATCAAACAGTTCTTTCATTGTCGTTTGAACCTCCCCGATATACCTGCCAAGGGACACATGCAGTGTAATTAAAGCTTCCATAAAAGATTTTCAATCTATTTCTAAAACATGTAATTCGATCAAGGACACATGCAATAAAAAAAAGAAAACAAGAATTCTTGTGCGTGAGAAGGTTCTCCCCGGGTTCAATTCATTTGCTTTCGCCACGTACAACCGATCAGACTGCGGGCATTCACCAAACCGCTTGCAACAACTCCTATTTAATCGAATATACTTAATTAAGATAAAGTCATATCCTATGATTATGGTTGGAAAAATCCCTCGATACAGATATTGAAACAAAATAACAATACGATATGATGCGAAAAATGAGATTTTTACAAGTGTCTTGTAGCACATAGAGATCAAATATTCAATTCATATAAATGTTTGGTATCTTTGATTCACAGTTATCCTGAAAGCAGATCAGTTATGTCTTTTTTGCTATCTTTGATTCTGAAGTCATTCGTTGTCAAATTGCTTTCTCGGTTTGAAATCATTCTTCTTTGCACTCTCTCATTTATTATGCTTAACTGCTGCTCATCTGCTTCATCAGAAGTTGAATTTCTGTTGAAAGATGTGGTTTGAGGATTGAATTCTTGAAGCTGGAGTGTCATGGGAAGTTGATACAAGGGGTTAGGGAATCTGTTAGAGTTGATATACTGGGGTGTTCCGGTGTTGTTAATTGATAAACCGCATAATACAAAGGATTAGGAAATCTGTTAACTTAGATATTGCTTTATCCATTTGAAATTAATAAAGAAAAAAATATAAAAGCATTAAAAAATGTACTGGATAACCATTTAGATATTAAAAAAAAAAAAAAAAAGAAGATTACTGGGGTGAGAAGTCAGCTGTAAGTTCCTGAGTTCAAAATTTTAAATGAATTTAAGAGATTTCCTTTGGTTAATTGGTTTTTCAGGAGATTGATTTTTTCCAGAGAGACGCGGGCTTGGTTTTTTGATTTTTAAGTTAATATTGTCCTTCGTTAATTGATTTAAAATAATAGCGCAAGCTTCAAGAAACACACATGCTTAACTTTTTTTTTTTTTTTTTTTTGGGTTTTTTAATATACCATGTGGTAAAATTAAGTCTAAGTGGCCGCCAGCGTGTCGTTCCGGCGGCCATGTGTAAGCTCCGACATCCAACAAGAGATTCCGCTGGTGAAAAGTCCTATAATTTCATTAAATCCAAAATTGAAGGATTAAATTTGCCAAATCCCAAAATTATATCTAGAGATTTCAATCGGACTAATCAACCGGATGAATATATATATGTCCCAACCGTAATCATGATAACTATTGAATTCCCATTGCTATAACTTAGGTCATTAACAAATTAAAATGTTTACTTTGATCAACTGAGCTTTAAATTTTTGTCAGTTCTGTATAAAGATATTGCAAGTCAAGCAGTGCCAGGATGTTTAAAAATTTTGATCCACTCATCCAATTACTATTCTCACCTAAATACACTTAATTTCAAAGTTTAGATGGAATCAAATGCATCAATGATTAGTCAGTGTTCTTGAAGATGTTAATTATAGAACAAGTGCAGAACACGAAACTACATAATTACTCGAATGTAAGGTTTATCTTATCAAAAAAGATCATGGAAAAGATAATCGTAAATCAAAGGACCCTCCTCCATCTTCTAAAACTAATATTTTCCCATATAATGACAATTAAAGCAACTCATAAAACGCATTAATTAAAAATGAAACAAGTTACGGATTCCATATATCATAAGATCATTAACAACAAGAATGATAACCCTTTGTCCCTATCAGTCTCATATCATAATTAACCCCCGCCTCCACATCCCACATCAACACCCCATACTTAAACACTCCACCACAAAAATCCAGGGGAAAAAAAAAATAAAAAAAATTCAAGCACACACACATAGAATTCATGTTTTCATTAAAAAAAAAAAGGACAAAATTTCCAAAAATATAAAAATAAAAACAAAAATCTTCAAGAAGAGCTATTATCGGATTGGTCAAAGTGCAGGAGTTGAACACAACATTAGGGGCAAATCTCGAGCTTTTGGGCACCATGTAATACATCAAGCAGCTACTTGTGTGTGTGTGTGTATATATATATATACACGTATGTATATATATATATATGACTCTCTTACCTTCGTTAATGAGAAACCAATCAAGTTTTGCAATCTCAATTCATCTTTTAAGCATAACTTATCAATTTTGCACAACGTGAAGATGAAAAGCATAACATACCCATCAGGTCCAAATCTGCGTTTGGTGTAAAGCTTGATGGTCACTGCCATGCCGTAGTACAGCAAACCTGACTCGGCTATCTTGTAAGTTATAGAGTGGTTCCAGGCCGGATTCAAACCGTTGTTATTGTCCGGGGAAGTTTGATGTTTGGTCTTTTCCTCATTTGATCCAATATAGATCTTAGCATAAGCTCGTGTTTTATACACATGGCGAACATTTGGGAGACCTTCTCCGGAAATTACTGTCAGATAGAATTCCCAGCAGACTATGGGCTCGTCCACAGCCGCCATGCTACCCTTGTATGATCAAGAAGGAGTAAAATGAAAGAAACTTTCGATTACTGTGAAGTTAATAAAATGGGTGTATTTCTTATCCTTCTATTGGATTAAATAATGGTGAAGAACTGATCGTATACTGCAGCTTGACTAAAAGGAAAGACTTGCAGGCCACTTGGTAGGGACAGAGGCATAACGCGGGTTTGGCGGAATTTTCGGTTTATTTCATCTCTTGATTTACTTTTGTACGCGAGTCACACGTACTCTCATTATGTTGCCACCAGCTTATAGTTAGATGTCTCTCTCACAAAGTCGTATATAGTCAGTAGTATTTAAACCAAATACTTGCTTATACTCTTGATTCAGTTTTTACATAATCAACATTCTCCCAAATCTTTCTCCAACCGATTCAAATTAGAAAAGAGAAATGATTGTAATATAAAAAAAATAAAAATTCAGTCCTTTAACAATCTTGACTGCATATCAATATATAAACTTAATGTGTATGAGTAAGTAAAATAAGAAATGAAATATATAATTGAAACCAAAAATTCTATATCCCATAACTGACACGGTGAGGACTGTGCTTGATCCGTCAGTTCTTGAAATGTAAATTTGTGCGTATTAATTGCTTTAACGGGTAATTTGCAAAATTGACACTAATCATCTTTTTTTTTTCTTTTAGCACACATCCCCAAAGTGGTCAAATAGATTCGAACATGAGTCATAACTCTAGAGGAAAAAAATCCTTTAATCACTTAAAGTTATCCCCATTGGCTGATACTTATAATCATCATTTAATCGTCTCAAAATCATCTTAAAAATCACATGTGAAGGACAACTGACGATAATTGCGCTGGTATTTGGTATTTGCCACTAAAAATGCAGATGTTGTCAACCCAATTCATGTAATGCTAGTTTGCTGACAGGTGTCGAATCCGTCAAAAATAAATAAGATTCCTATTTAACAACTAAACACAGAGTATAGTGCAAAACAGGGTCGATCCACAGAGACTGGTTGATTTATTTCTAACAATTCCAAGGAATTCACGAAAAGCAATAATTAAAAAGGGGGGTTTTGAATTATTAAAACTAAGGTATTAAAATAAACTAACAAGAATTAAAAAGTTAACTAAAACTAAGCAAGTAAGTCACGTAGGATTAATTCAATCAGAGGGAAAATTACCTAGCCAGGGATATTCGATTCGAATTGTTATATTGATCATTGACTTAAAGATAAATTCAATTTATTCAGACAGATTGGTTATAGTTGATAGAGACACTCGACTCAACCTCATTTTTACTTAATTAATCGGATAACCTAGAGACACTCGAAAGTTATCTTCCCTAACAAATTCACAACCCCTAGAGACACTCGACAGGATTTAATGAATTCGCAACATTAAGAACTATAAAAACACCAACCCTAATCAACCAAGTCGTGACACACGCAAGATTTAAATTAAATTATCAAATCCCTTAGTGAACGAGGAATGTTATCGCTAAGACCCTGTCACTAATTTACCACAAATTATCAATCAACTTTACCTACACTTCAAGCATCATGAATGGCTATATGCAAATTAAACAACCTAGCGATCGTGCACTATCCCGAAATTGCCTAATCACAATAAACGCGAAACACAGAGATAAGATAAATGCCTAAATAAACATGAATTAATAAAAACGTTTAGGTCTCATAATATCCAAATCGAATCTATAGTCCCTAGCTAGATAATTAAAAACTTAATTACTAAAATTCATAAAAACAATAGAGGAATTCTTTAACATAAATAAACTAAATTGCGAAAAGAAAATATAAAGAAGAAGAGTCTGTGAGGTAGAAATATGCTCCGCGTCCGAAGTCTGCTACCCCCAGTGTAACGTGATTCAAATCTGACCAAAGTGTTACCTGACAAACCTCAAAGCTACTGTCCCATATTTATAATCAAAGCCTCTCTATCCCAGACGGGTTCCAAATCCTTGCCTAAATTGGATTTTATTCTTGCCCTCCAAGAATCTTCACACATGGGCCACTGGACCTTTCCAATTAAATACCATAGCATTGTGTAGCCCAACAACCAAAATTCCAAGTCCATAAGTCTTCCAATCATAAATCAACTTGGACCTCTCTTTATTAAATTATTTTCAAATAATCTCAAGCCCATCACCAGGTAAGTTGGACTTCTCCAACAAAATCTACGAGAGCAGCCCATAATTCAAAATCCCATCTCCTAATTAATTCAATTCTTCCAAAAATCCACAAGCATGCACGTTCCATAAATCAACCCCCAAGTGAATAAACCTCGTTCAGCCATAATTACGCCCCAACTCCAGCCACGTTTTCCATGATCAAAGAAGGTTAGTCTTTTTGTGTGAATTTCTCCCTAAAACGGACAAGCTCGCACCGATTTCACATTCAAGTCCCAACTCTACAATAAAAACAACAAGACATCAATTCCTTTTAAGATAATATCAATTCAAGCACGATTAGGGGTATAATTCAATCATAACGATGATGAATTAATGAGTTATCATTTGCAATTAAATAATTGGTTTACATTCTTCATTTAATTAAATAATCTGCCAACCAATTTTTTTTTTTTAATTAAATAATCTCTTTGTGTTCATATTTAACAACATTAATGTAAATTTAGATCACATATTCATTTTTTTTTAATATATATATATATATATATATATATTTTGTTTTGAGAGCTTTTTTTTTTTTAAAAAATATATTTAAGTGTGGAAAAATGGAGGACGATCGACTTCAAGCATTAATATAGCTCAAGAAAAGATTAATTCGAATGAGTACAATTTTGGACCACAACTTGGTTTAACGTTGTATACTTGTATTCATCCACATGGATTGGACTGTGACGTTTCTAATATGCATACTATCAAGACGAGGCAACTACAACATGAACATTCCTAATTGAGAGTTTAATTTCCCCATATAATAAAACAACCATTACAAATCAAAGTATAATGGAGTAACTGTTATCTATTGAAGAAGACATAGTTTTGGGGTTTTTGGAAGGCTGTATATTTCTCTGTAAATTACGTGATTCAATACAAAGCAACTAGGTTACAATATATACTACAAAAAGGACTCCAGCTATATACGGTAACTAAATAACAAGATATTCACAAATCCCTAATTATCCGTTTTCCTAACACTCCCCCTCAAGTCGAGTATCGGGTCAAGGATGCTCAACTTGCTCAACACTTCACGGAAAATCCTCCCATTCACTGCTTTTGTCAAGATATCTGCTAATTGATCCTCTGACCTAACAAAGGGAATATCAATAACACGTTCTTCCAGCTTCTCCTTAATAAAGTGTCGGTCAACCTCCACGTGTTTAGTACGATCGTGCTGTACTGGATTTTCTGAAATACTAATAGCAGCTCGATTGTCACATCTCAACTTACATGTCCTTGCTATAGAAAAACCAAGTTCTGCGAGCAATTTCCTCAGCCACAAGACCTCAGTCACTCCCCGTGCAATGCCTCGAAATTCTGCTTCTGCGCTTGAGAGGGCTACGACCTTCTGCTTCTTGCTCCTCCACGTCACCAAGTTTCCCCCAACTAATGTGAAATACCCAGCAGTTGACTTCCTGTCTACCGGATTTCCTGCCCAATCTGCATCTGTATATGCTTCAATATCTAAGTGTCCATGTTTCTGAAACAAAACCCCTTTTCCAGGACATCCCTTCAAGTACCGACAAACTCTCAAAGCTGCATCCATATGCTCTTTCTGTGGTTGATGCATAAACTGGCTCAGAACCCCTACTGCGTAGGCTATGTCTGGCCGGGTGTGCGAGAGATAAATCAGTTTCCCCACCAGGCGTTGATATTGTCCTTTATCAACTTCTTCTGCACCTTCTACCATCTGTAAGCCATGATTCACAACTATCGGAGTGTCAGCTGGTTTACACTCAAGTAACCCAATCTCAGCAAGGAGGTCTAGAACAAACTTCCTTTGAGAGATAAAAATCCCCTGTCTGGACCTTAGCACCTCTATCCCTAGAAAGTATTTAAGCTCCCCCAAGTCTTTCATCTCGAACTCTCTGAACAGATTCTTCTGAAGCTGGGATATCTCTTCTGAATCATCCCCCGTAATTATCATATCATCCACATATATTATGACACAGGTAACTTTCTCACCTTTTCTTTTTAGGAACAACGTATGATCCGAGTTACTCTGATGCTATCCATACTTTCTCATAGCGATGGTAAACCGACCAAACCAGGCCCGTGGTGACTGTTTCAGACCATATAACGCTTTTCTCAGCCTACATACCTCTCCTTTCTCATATTCTCCTGAGAATCCTGGAGGAGGTTCCATATAGACCTCTTCTATCAGATCACCGTGCAGAAACGCATTCTTCACATCGAACTGGTGCAGTGGCCAACCACGATTTGCAGCTATAGAGAACAGCACTCTGATCGTGTCAATCTTTGCCACTGGAGAGAATGTCTCTAAGTAATCAACCCCATAAGTTTGGGTGTATCCCTTGGCCACTAGTCTGGCCTTATACCGTTCTACACTTCCATCTGCTTTATGTTTGACAGTGAATACCCATCGACATCCCACCATTCTTTTTCCATTGGGGAGTTTGCATTTTTCCCAAGTACCGTTCTTCTCAAGGGCTTTCATTTCATCCTCCATAGCCTGGGCCCACCTGTCATCCTTCAGTGCCTCCTCCACTTTACTTGGTACCGGGGCCGAATAAACAGAAGCAACATATACTCGGGCTCGTGATGAGAGATTCCCATTAGCTAGATCAGCTATAGGATACCTCGGAGCTCTATTTATGAGTTCAGGCTCATATCTCTTGGGAGGCACTCCTCTGGTTGCCCGTGGAGGCAACACATATCTATTCTCCTGTGTGTTCTGAATTTCTGTCTCATGCTCCCCCTGAGCTTCTTCACTCCCTGCACTGTTAGTTTCAATAACAGGAATGGTACTAGCAGAACTAACCATGTCACTATTACATACCTCAGGATTGTCGGATTGAGTGACTGGACCATGAGAGTGTGTGGGGGTTTGTACCAAGGGTGAGGTAGGCTCGGTGGTTCCGCCTACTTGCTCTGTTGGGACTATGTCTGGCCAGGATTGTGACACCCAATCCAGTTGATCCTGTTGTCTCGGACTACTCTCCCCCTGAGCACTGGGTTGGGGAAAGTAATATTCGGTTTCAAGGAAGTCACAGTCCATGGTTGTGTAAAGACGACGAGTGGGAGGATGAAAACACCTATATCCCTTCTGACTAACCCCATACCCCACAAAGACACATTTCAGAGCACACGCATCAAGTTTGGTTCGATCAGACTTAGGGATATGAACGAACACAGAACTACCAAAGATCCGAGGAGGTAAGATTAACGTGGACGGAACACTAACCTGAGTACTAAGATGTTTGAGTGGGGTAACAAAGTTCAATGTTTTAGTGGGAAGACAGTTAGCAAGGTAAACTGAGGTAGCAATTGCTTCGGGCCAATAAGACTTTGGACACTGAGACTCTAGTAACATGGCTCGGGACATCTCAAGGAGCTGACGGTTTTTTCTTTCGGCTACCCCATTCTGCTGTGGGGTATTTGGACAAGATGTTTGGTGAACAAGCCCATTATCCCTGAAAAATTGTTTGAGTGTTGAGTTGACATATTCCCCCCCATTATCAGACCTGAGAACCTGGATGTGAGTTTTAAATTGGACACGAACCATATTAAAGAACTCCACAAATTTTGAGGGTACATCGGATTTTTGTTTAAGAAAGTAAACCCATGTCATTCGAGAGCAATCATCAACAAACAACACGAAATACTTAAAACCATGATTTGAGCTACAATCACCCAAAAATGGGGCTGGCCCCCAAACATCCGAATGTATCAAAGAAAAAACAGTTTTGGCTCTAGAGTTGGATAAAGCAAAATGCTGTCTATGACTCTTCGAAACCATACAAGTCTCACAAGAAAATTTATCACTAGTCTGAAAAAGTTTAGGAAATAAAAACTGAAGATACCCTGACGAGGGGTGTCCCAAGCGTCGGTGCCACAACCATTTCTGACGTTCCACTGTCCCGTGAGCAAGCGCTGCAGTTCCTTGTTGGGCCACCTCATCGACAAAGTACAACCCCCCACTTTCAGTACCACACCCAATTACTCTCCCCGACTGAATATCCTATAACAGACAGAAAGTAGGATAAATTAGAACAATACAATTTAGTTCTTTGGTGACATGACTTATAGACAACAATTTATAAGACAAATCCGGAACATAAAGACAATTCTTCAACTTTAAATCAGGAGATAAAACAATTGTTCCTGCCCCTTGGACCCGGGAAATTTTGCCAGTTGCATCTTGAATAGCTGGTCTCTTGGAAACACTGCTGTCTATTAAATCTGATTGATCATATGTCATAGTATCACTGGCCCCACAATCAATTACCCAGCGTGAGTCTTTTTCTACTTTCCGCGGTACACCTGCCTCATTATCACAAAGTTTGGGCACACATTTTGACTGACTTACAAAGGCTTGTGAATTATTAGAGCAATAATAATTGAAAGAAGCATAAGTGGGGGGGTAAGATGGGAATTTCGGACCCTCCATTTCCATACCTAAAGTCAGACTTTCTCCCCCATTTGCAAGATGTGCCGCCCCAATTTCTTCTTCTCCTTCGCGGGTCACAGACCCTAACCCAGGGGTGTCTATGTCTTTTTCGGCGACTTCAACCGCCACCCGTGCTGCGCCGTAGCCCTGCGCTGCAGCGTCTCGCCGTTGGCTACGCCAGCCGGCGGGAAAACCGATCACCTCGTAGCAATTCTCCACTTTGTGCCCTGAACGCTGGCATTTGCTGCACCTAACCGGCGGTTTCTCTTGGTCTTGGTTGCGCCGTGGTGGCGCCGTTGCCCGGCGCGATGGCCCTGTTCCAGATCTGGTTTGGTTTCTCTCCCCTTGAGATTGAAACCCCTGCGTCTGAAAGTTCCTCCCCTGCATCGAAAAGCTCCTCTGAGCGTGGTTCTGGGTAACCAGGCCGGTCCCTATTCCCATCGTCCCTGCCGCCGATGATGACGTTCGAGACTCGCCGTTCAAGATTTCTCGCCAGGCGGCTTCTTTCCGGACCACCGCATATGCTTTCTCCACCGTTGGCAGGGGACTCTCTTTCAGGAGTTCTCGTCGATCGGCATCGTAAGTATCATTTATCCCGGCAAGGAACTAAAAAAGGCGAGTCTCGGACCTGAGGCGATTAAAGGTCCCGATGTCCTCCTCGTGAACCATCGGGTTTGGTTGACGGATATCAATCTCTCTCCACAACCTCTGTAAGTTGCTATAGTATGTTTCAATTGAATCGGACCCCTGTTTCATGCTATTCGCCTTAACTGTGAGATCATAGATCTGCAATCCATCCCTTCCTTGGCCGTAAGTTGCTGTCAAGCCATCCCAGAGGGCTTTTGCAGATGGATACTCTGCGAAATTGGCTATTAGATCCGACTCCATGTTGTCGAGAATCCAGGAGCAGACGATCAGGTCCGTTTGCTCCCATCTGTGGTAGGTAGGGTCATTTGCCGGAGGTGGTGCTGGTACTCCGGTAATATGCTCCAATTTTCCCCTGCCCCCAATCGCTATTTTCATTAAACGGGACCATAGAGAATAATTGAATTGGTTCAATTTCATGCTAATAGTGACTGGTTGTGGGATACTGTGTTGATGTTGTGTGGTTTGGGGCTGTAGGTTTTGGAATAAGCTGGCTAATTGAGTGGCGAGGGACTCGCTTGGCTGCTGCAGTCCCGTGCCGGGGGTGCTGCTGCTTTCTTCGGCCATGGCCGAGAGAGGTACTGTAGATTACGGTAGATGATGAGCAAGGAATCGAATCCGATTAATAGATTGAAACCCGCTCTGATACCATGTTATCTATTGAAGAAGACATAGTTTTGGGGTTTTTGGAAGGCTGTATATTTCTCTGTAAATTACGTGATTCAATACAAAGCAACTAGGTTACAATATATACTACAAAAAGGACTCCAGCTATATACGGTAACTAAATAACAAGATATTCACAAATCCCTAATTATCCGTTTTCCTAACATTTTCAGCAACGAACTACATCCATATTAGACGTTGGAAATGAGGAGTTGGAGAAATGTTTTTTATTGTTGCTCTTGTTCTGAGGGGCCTCTCCGGGTAACATAGCAGCATGCTGCTTGCAGAAAATGCAGTGTACTCTGACCAAGTGTGGGAAACCTTGTGTACGAAATGTCCTCTCCTGTAATAGCAATAAGCCGGAATAAGTTTGTTATTAATGTGAGTTTTTCATCACACAAACTTATATACCCTTGTTGGCATTCATAGTAATATAGTACTCGTGGAATTAGTGCACTCACAGTGGCTCGTATTGGCGCCTCACAAGCACCATATTTGTCAAAGCTTGGTATTGTACTCCAGGCTTCGACCGCCATGCATGAAACTGCACATATCGACCCCTTAAATTCATTATTTCATTCATCACATCCTCCAGGGTGAATATGCGTCGAAATTTCTGTGTCAGAAATCTTGCAGCCCCTTGGCAAATGCCCACAAATGCAGCTTCGAACTGTGGTGAGATGATGTGGCAAGCAATGTGAATAAAGCGGACAAAGAGATGATATTCATGTTGTGGCAAAGAAAAGCCTGGCTGTGGCAGAGTAACACGGCGCAGACGCGGAACCGCACCGTTTTGGTTCGAAGCCTCAGAATTTGCCTTATGGTCCGGTACTCCTCCATTAACACTTGATTCACTAGAGTTTCCATTTTCGGGATCCATTTGTAATGGTGTAAGTTCTTCTCTTACATTTACACCCCATTATATAACAAAAAGGAATACCATTTATTACAGAGTAGGCGTGCAGGTGAAAGGGGAGTAAATGCAAGGGTTACTAAAGCCTTCAACTACCAAAGGAATTGGCTAATTAATTTATGAAGCTAGTTTAATTAAATGATTTTTAAAGCCTTCAACTACCAACTGAAATTCAAGGGAGTAAATGATTTTCACTATTGTAATTATTTTGATAGTGTTAACAACGACAAAGGCATGGAGGTAGGACTCTTTGAATGATGGAAGAAACCTGTCAATGGAATTAGGACTCCTTGTAATTCTGTATGTTCGGAATTTGGAAAAATCTTGTAATTTCATTTAAAACACATTATTGTTACCAAAATCCAATTAATGAGACTATTTTTTGTCAGTTGTTAGTAGGGAATGGAGTAAACCCACCTGTTGTTTTCTCAGTGAAAAGGCTAATCAATATAAGTTTACTAACACTAACACACTCCAAGTACTTAAAAAATCTCCTCAGAACAACAAAGATTTGATAATTATATTAATTTAAAACATAACATTTACATAAACTTAAATTGTACCATTCCTAACAGAGTAACAGTACAATTCACCACATCACTCAACATTGTCCCATATATACATAACTACAGAGAACTACATTTACACACAAAACAAAAGTAGGCCTACTCAACAGACAAAATAAAAGGCTAGAAGTTATGCCAAGACAGTAATAACTCCTACTTCACAAAGCGAAAGAAACCATTTGTCAGGAGAAGTGCTCTGGTGGTAATACTGAACTGTCAAAGGCCATAAGTGATTCTAAAATACTAATAACTTCCTACTTCACATAGCAAAAGAAACATTGAGTGATGTGGAATATGGAGTGTGTTGGTAATATCCCAAATATCATGCTGCAACATGCCTCCATACTATTATCATTTAGTTGCAGCAGTATCATAACAACATCATTTAATGAGGCCACGAATTACCTTGAAGACCATATTGATTCTTGCATCCACGGGCATCCCAAAAAATGCATCCATGGACTTTGGGTTATTTGCGAGCACATTAGTTGCATCAACGTGGTCATCAAGAGATATTACAATAGGCAGCTCCCCTATCGCTTGGTACAACTCACGCCTGGACCTCGTGGCATCAACTTTAGACCCCATATGAGACACTACATCCTTGAAAGATGTTGCAGCACTAAAGCAAAACTGGGATATAGAATCAACCACTTGGTCCTCACTTTTTCTAGTCTTCTTTCATTTTTTTCGTTTTCTTCACAGATCCATCATTTTCAGTAGGAGATTGCTTCCTATTAGTCGAACGTGCGGGAGTCTCATCATCATCAGAAAGCATTAACGGATCGCACGAATTACCCGCACTGTCCTGTAATTGCACATCAGCTTCAACGGGAGATTGTTCAGCAGCAATGTTGAAGTCCATAGCAGTATGGCCATTGGTGTGATCCTTACCATAAATTTTTATCCATGCCTCATAGTACGAAAATGGTTTCCCGCGTATAGCATGGTGAGTGGGGTATCTCTGCCATTAATATTAAAAAAATAAAATAAAAGAGTGAATTACAATGTGACACAAACTGAATAGCTACTGATAATCATTAAAGTTCACTAAAGCATATAAACTGAAAGTTACCTCAAGAAAAACTTCCCGTTGTTCTGGCTCTGCCTCGATTGTTTGGCTGCTGGAGTTCCAACCAAAACCACTTGTCCCAAGCGCTGTAGTGATTTGAAAATAGATTTCTTCCATGAGGTGTACTTGGACGCAATGTTCGGATCTCCTTTCAAGTTAGTGTTTGGTAAGTACACCCGCAGTCGTTGTTCGAGCTGTGCTAGAAAACCGGTACGAAACCCATTTGGTGATTTCCTTCCGTCTGAAATGATGTCCCGGAATGCTAAAATCAAATTCTTTTCCTCCGTGACTATCCATGCACTACGACTCTTTAGCAAATTCTGTGATGTTGCAGTCTTTGAAATAGTCTGTTTTGTCTACATCTGCTTATCACAAACATTAATTAAACATTAAACCATATTGGAGCTTACCAAGATTGGGTATCAATAGCTATGAGCAGATAGATGACATAATTATAGCACCCCTTCCAGGTAAAAACATCTATTTATGATAAAGAGCACATAAACCATCACATAATTTAATTCACACAACTAGATTAAACCAGCAAAAGTTTCAGCATTACATAATAATAATATTCAGAGACAATTGAAATATGGAAAAGGGAGACAAGCAAGTAGCACACGTTGCATGGCATACGGTGCCATACACATTCATTCTGAACTATTAGCGACCTCGGTGTCTCCATTCATTATACATACTCTCTGCCAACTGATCTCGCATAGCATTCCATTGGGGTGACGTCTCCACATGGTCAATAGTGATGATGTTGTCATCACAATCATCAACAAAATCATTAGGCAGTTGAAGTTCTATGGGATCAACAACCATTTCACGCCTAATAAAATTATGAAGCAAACAACAGGCTAGTATGATTTTGTACTGTGTCTATACTTGATAAAAATTCATGCTTCGAAGAATAGCCCAACGTATCTTCAAAATGCCAAATGTACATTCTATGCAATTTCTAGCCTTCACGTGACGCATGTTAAACAATTCCCTAGCATTCCTCGGCCTGTTTGTCGATCTACCCCATTCATTGATGTGGTATCTTAGACCTCGATAGGGGGCTAAAAATCCCTCCCCATTGGTGTACCCAGCGTCGCACAAATAGTAGTTACCTAAAATTGAAAGCATACACGTTACATTAGGTTGGAAAAAAAAAATGACAGCACAATTTACAATCATGGCAGGATGATTTGGTTACCTTTAGGTACACGAAAACCATTTGGTCTATACATTGCATCACGAAGAACGAAGAACACGACCATCTGCTACGGATCCTTCCCACCCGGTTAATACATAGATGAAGTTAAGATTACGATCACAAACACCCAGCATGTTCACCGCACACACGGCTTTGCGAGACCGGTATCTTGCTTGCTCCGTAGCTGGAACACATACTGGTATATATGTTCCATCTAATGCACCCAAGCATCCCTGGAAGGTGAACATAATAGGTTCTATTAGGCCTAATGATATCATAATAATTTATAAGTCTAGGACCACATAAATAAAGAGTGTACCTTGAACCATTTCCACCTTTCATCATCGCAGTCGGCTTGCATAGGTTCCTGATCAACAAGAAATAACTCATGACAACGAAGTACAACGGTAAGGACACGGTTGAAATGAAGACTAACAGTCCGACCACTTCATTTGAAAGATTTCTTAATAACCCGTATCTTTTGATGATGCCCCAGAATACTCAAAAAAATAGCGACCTGTTCATAGACTGAAACCCCCCCCCCCCCCCCGAGTCGCAGTCAAACCACCACGCTCTTCCAATACATAACATAGTTTCCTAAATGGTCGTCAGCCTAATCTCAGTAAATCAATGCAATCTTGTTCGTCCAAGGTTATCAAACCATGGAGATAAGTAATTTGGTCAGGAATCCTAGATAGGATGATGTAATGTCTACGAATTATTCGCCGATTACACCGGCGTATAATTCGGCCAGAACGCAACAACTAAAAAACAATAACCAGAAAACTCAGTATTTGCATCCGGATGACTTCAAGAACAACTAATGCCTCGCCGTCTTCACCTTGAATGTCCATCACAATGAAACTTTCCAAAACAAAATATCTAGAATATAAAAAAAAAATTGTAAAGAATTCACAGGGCAACTGATGTTAATCCATTTTCCTTAATATCACACCACATATATCAGCAAAGAACAAATAAGGTACATGAAAATTCTCTATCACATCGCGGACAAGGACTTGGGTAGAAGAAATATATATATATATATATACACACACACATAATTACCTTCCGATACCCAAATACTCCCGGGTTCGACCCCTTGCAACGAACAAACCCTAACCAGGACACTGCGAGAAGACCCAATTGTTCTGCTTAAAGCCTTGAAATTCTTGTTCTGCTTCAGCATCGCATAGAAATATGGAAATAATAACCCTAATATATGCACCCAATTCGCGGGAATTTTGGATTGGCAAATTTTTTTTTGCGAGGCAAAAATTCCCTCGTGACAAATAGAAATTTTCCCGCAGCCAAATCATAGCTTTTTCAGTGGCATAATTTTGTAAATAAACGCAATACATGGGTCTAATTGTAATTTACCTGAGCGTGTTATAGAGCATGTCTAACAAACACGGTGAATTTGCGTGACATATATGACTCGCTGCAGCACGCGTATGACATAGGCCTAGCGATTTCCTACAGGCCTACCACTTTGAAAAGTAAACGCGAGTTTATAAAGGATTTCTGTCTAACACGCCTTAATTATAAAAGTAAACGAGCACTTAGGTGTTTCATCTCATACTCCACGTATAGGATGAATGACACGTGTAAGATAATCTTACCAGATTTTCTAAACGATATAATTATGGTATTATCAACAAAAGGAAATTTTTTTTTAATATTAAAGATTTTTTCTCCTTTTCTTGATTATACTATAATTCTATCCTTAGAAAATCTGATAAAATCTTACACGTGTCACTCATCCGATATATAGAGTATGAGATGAAGTACCTAAATGGAGTAGAAGATTATACGTGTTACTCATTCGATATGTGGATTAATGACTATTAGTTACTATTTTAACAATATTCTTCTTCCATTTGGAGCTCAATATATGCTCCATTATATCCTAGATATTAAACAAATTAGTCTCATACACCTCGTGTTCTAGATGCGCATATATATTTTGTATCTTTTTCATCTTCAGTGTTATAAATATTATAGGGTTAATTCCAGTCACCCCCCACCTTTGGGGGGGTGTGAGTTTTGCCCCCTCACCTTCCAATCGGTGCATTTAACCCCCCACCTTTGCAAAATGTTCACTTAACCCCTTTCGGAATAGTTGAAATTTTTTTGGCGTGATTTCGTATTGTAAATCCATACAAATCAGATGTCAAATGTGTTGATATTATGCATCAAATCGAAGATTTTGATATAAGGAACACAATGACTATTTCAAAATCAAAATCCGACAACCAACAAAGGAGGAATTGCTGGTCAAAGATGGCGCATGACCGACGAAGCTTTGCAGGTGAATTCCGAAGCTTCCGACGGCCAATAGAGTCAAATGGGATATGCGTCTTGTTCGTCATGGAGAGAGGAACACGATGACAATGGTCTTGACTCTTGGGTCGCCGTGACGGAGAAGAATTCGACGGTCAAAATTAATTTTGAACGGAATATTCCCAGAATATTCCGCCGGAATGGAATAGTGTTAGAAGGGTAACGTGTTAAGTTTTGCAAAGGTGAGGGGGTTAAACGCACCGATTGGAAGGTGAGGGGGCAAAGCGCACACTCCCAACCTTAAATTTTTAAAATTAATAATTCATCTCATTTAAATTTTTTATTACCAAAATCCCACAAGTCTTTGACCGAAACTTAGTTAGGGCATTTTTGTTATTAATGAGCGAGATGCGGGCTATCAATTTATGAATGTAAATTTGAACTTCATCACTACATAGCAATCACTTATCAATATCATTGACCGAAAAATGAATAAAAATAATATAAAAAATCTGGAAGCCTAAAATTCTTTCTTCTTTTACTTTTCCACAACTACAAATAAATAAATAAAAATAAAAATTAAATGATGATCCAGAATTTCCACTTCTATTTAGAGACCAAGTCCAACGTAAGTTGATGTATTGAGAGTGTTATAAATTGATGCCGAGTAACTATGAAGCAACACGTCAGTTTCACAAGAAAATTAGTTCCAATTTCTGAATTTATTTTATTTGACTTCTTTCTTCTTGATTTTTCCTTTCATTTGCCACTAAATCCCCGCCTCATTATTCCTAAATCCTTAGGAAAAACATATTAAAATGTCAACATAATTTTGTTGCTTGAATCTTTAATTAATCCACACTCTTTTTACTTTTTTTTTTCTTTCTCTAAAGGATTTACCTTAGAGTTTCTTGTTACTTTCGACCGTTGTAGCTATGGCTATCAGAATGTAAATTTGATAAGTTGACACAACAGATAAAAAACTTTATGCAGAACTTGTATTGTACAAGCGAATATCTGGAGATTTGCCGGCTCGAAAGGTAGTTAGTTTTGGTGAGAGTCCGACGTGAACGAATCCTCTCTCTTTGCCGGTAGTAAGTCCATAATCAAGTAACAAATATATTACACTTGCTATTATAATTAGTTGGATTGGATTGAGTCGAGCGTGAACTAAAATTTTCATATTTGATATCATTGTATTACTTCTTAAACAATGTTCTAGAAAATCACCTGCTCATATACAATAAATACCACAAAATTTCAGCACATTTTCGTTACTATTTAATTAGAATATGTAACACAAGTAATTCGATCAACAGAATATCTGTCTACATCAACTGACAATCTAATTATCTTTCTAAGGCAAGTTTTGAATCCGTCAACAATGGATTCAATCAGTTCTTTGGAACCATCTATATAATTAGGGCAGTTGTTCGAGTTACATTCAATGTATAGCAAACGATCGAACTACTTATAGCCCTACATAAACCATAGGAAAGCACCCGCGGGTAATGAGACTTATTTCTACACAACGTTTTGTTGTGTACGCACAAGAGGCCTTAAAGAGGGGAGGCATCATGACCAGCCTACTGTTGTCACCGTCGAAACTAAAGTGGCGGTACCTCCGACGCAGTCGGGAAGTGGCTTAAAGGATGGAAACATGACCGTTCTTGCCGGAGCAGGCGTTGGTGTGGCTGCAACGGTTGCCACAGTTGCTGTGGTGGCTGGTGCCGACGAGAGGGATAATAAGAAAGTTAGAACTAGGTATTTGTGAATAATTCTGTATTCATTAATTTCTATACAATACAATTACAATAGGGTTTTACACTAAATAGATGTACACGACTACAAAGAAGGAAACGATATGTACAAGGAAAGAATCCCACTAAATCAGGGAAAAATAAAACCCAACGGATTAGCCGTGATCTTTAACACTCCCCCTCAAGTTGATTGTGGGGTCACACACATTTAACTTGCCCAAAACACTCGAGAAGGCTTTCTCAGTTACGGCCTTAGTAAGAATGTCCGCCAACTGATCTTCCGATCGCACAAACGGAAATGTCACAATCCCACTCTCAAGCTTTTCTTTGATAAAGTGTCGGTCCACCTCAATATGCTTTGTTCGGTCATGCTGCACCGGATTCTCCGATATGCTTATCGCTGCTTTATTATCACACCACAACTTGCACCTTTCTTTTACTGGGAACCCAAGTTCCTCAAGCAGCTTTCGCAGCCAAAGGACTTCAGCTAGTCCTCGTGCAATCCCTCTGAATTCTGCTTCTGCACTAGAAAGAGCAACCACCTTCTGTTTCTTGCTCTTCCAAGTGACAAGGTTTCCTCCAACCATAGTAAAATACCCTGAAGTTGACCGTCGGTCATCCTGGTTTCCAGCCCAGTCTGCATCTGTATAAGCCTGAACATCTAGGTTTCCATGCTTTTGGAACAAAACTCCTCTTCCGGGGCATCCTTTGAGATATCTGACAACTCTGAGTGCGGCCTCCATATGCTCATGTTGTGGTCGGTGCATAAACTGACTCAACACACCTACTGCATATGCTATATCAGGCCGAGTATGAGACAAGTAGATTAGTTTTCCAATAAGATGTTGATATCTACTTCGATCCACCATTTCGGCCTCACTTGTGAGTTTCAACCCATGATTAACTACCATAGGTGTCCCTACTGGTTTGCTATCAAGTAGCCCTGTCTCTGCTAATAGATCCAGTACATACTTTCGCTGGAAGATAAAAATTCCTTGCTTTGATCTCAACACTTCAATTCCCAAGAAATATTTCAACTCCCCTAAGTCCTTCATTTCAAACTCTTGAAAAAGCTTCTCCCTCAACTGCTTGATTTCCTCGAGATCATCTCCAGTGATAATCATGTCATCCACATAGATGATAAGACACGTTACCAGCTCACCCTTTATCTTAAAAAATAGAGTATGGTCTGAATTACTCTGTCTAAACCCATAATTCCTCATAGCAACAGTAAACCTGCCAAACCATGCTCTGGGAGACTGTTTGAGCCCATAGAGAGCTCGCTTCAACCTACAGACTTCCCCTTCGTGGAACTGTTCAGAAAAACCTGGTGGAGGCTCCATATACACTTCCTCCTCCAACTTCCCATGAAGAAAAACATTCTTCACATCAAATTGGTGCAACGACCACTCCTGGTTGGCAGCTATAGAAAGAAGAACTCTGATAGTATCAATCTTAGCTACGGGAGAGAAAGTTTCTGAGTAATCCACCCCGTATGTCTGTGTGTACCCTTTAGCCACCAATCTCGCCTTGTACCGCTCAATGGATCCATCTGACCGGTGCTTGATGGTAAACACCCATCTGCACCCTACAGGCCTCTTCTTAGATGGTAGCTGACATTTTTCCCAAGTGAAGTTCTTTTCTAGAGCCACCATTTCTGTTTTCATGGCTCTCCTCCACTCTTCCTTTTTCTGGGCTTCCTTAACCGTTCTAGGGAGTATGTCCGCATAGACAGCTGCTGAATAAGCTCTGGCAGCAACTGTCAGTTTTCCTTGAGCCAACTCTGCGACCGGATACCGCGACCCTCTAGGCTCATACTCGGGCTCATATCTCTTTGGAGGCACTCCCCGAGTGCTTCGAGGTGGAAGGACATACCGATCGGGCTCCACAGACTCCCCCTGTTCCTGTACTTCCTCAATCTGTAGATCATCAGTAGCACTGACAGTATTATCATGATCAACAAATGAACTCTCAAGGGTTACCTCAGGGATATCCAGCGGGTCAGATCCTGGGGTTGGTTCCGTGGTGGAAGACTGGACCATGGGAGATGTTGACTCGGTGGTTCCACCTACTGGCTCTTTTGGGTCCGGATCTGGCAAAGTGGCATGAGAGACCCAACTCAGTGGGTCCACCGACTGCTCCCCCTGACCACTGAGTTGGGAGGCATAAAAGAACTCGGACTCAAGGAAGTTACAATTCAAAGTGGTGTAGATACGCCTAGTGGGTGGATGGTAACAACGATACCCCTTCTGATGAACCCCATACCCGACAAAGACACACTTAACCGAACACGGATCTAATTTGGTGCGTTCCTGTTTGGGAATATGAACGAAGACAGAGCACCCAAAAACACGTGGCTGGAGAGTCAAGGTAGTAGGGACTCGAACATGTTGGGACAGTTCGGAGAGAGGTGTTCGAAGATTGAGTATTTTAGTGGGTAACCTGTTCAGAAGATATACAGAGGTACCTACAGCTTCTGGCCAAAAAGACTTAGGGACACAAGAATCAAACATAAGTGCCCTAGTGATCTCGAGAATAATCCTGTTTTTACGTTCAGCAACCCCATTCTGTTCAGGAGTATGGGCACAGGTGGTTTGGTGAACTAGACCATTGGCTGTAATGAACTGTTGGAAGGTGTGATTAATATATTCCCCCCCATTATCTGACCGAAGCACCTGAATTTTAGTGTTAAACTGGGTTTGGATCATATTATAGAACTCGATGAACTTAGACACAACATCTGATTTTTGTTTCAAAAAATACACCCAAGTCATGCGTGAGCAGTCATCAATAAAAAGAACAAAGAAACGAAAACCAGAACGTGAACCCATATAAGGAGCAGGACCCCAAACATCAGAATGGACTAGAGAAAACACTTTATTCATACGAGTTCCAGAATACGGATATGACTGTCTATGACTTTTAGCCAGAATACAAGTTTCGCAAGTTAACTGACCACTAGAAGGAAATATACTTGGAAAAAGTAAATGAAGATATCTATCTGACGGGTGACCTAACCGACGATGCCAAAGCCACTGTTGCTTTTCAACGGTCCCGTGAGCCAGCGCTGCAGTCCCGTTTTGAATCACATCATCCACATAGTAAAGTCCACCACGTTCAATGCCACGCCCAATCACTTTCCCCGACTGAATATCCTGCAAGAGACAGAAACCAGAGTAAATTACCACAGCACAATTTAATTCTCGGGTAACATGACTAACAGATAATAGCTTGCAGGATAGATTAGGAACAAAAAGACAGTTTTTCAGAGTTAAAGATGGGGAGATATCAATGATTCCGGTGCCCTGGACCGATAAAAGTTCTCCGTTAGCTGTCTGAATAGCTGGTTTCTTTGATATTGACATGCTTTTCAAATCATTCTGGTCATAAGTCATGGTATCTGTAGCCCCACAGTCAAGGATCCACTCCGCTGTTTTGGGTCCTTGTGTTAAATAAGCAATTCCACACTTTGGGGAGTTGTTATGAGCTGTTGTCACACTTTGGGGTTTAACCTGCAAATGATTAGAACCTCGGGGGCCACATTGCAAAGGGGCTAAAGTATGGGGGTACAACGGTAAATCCTCATTTAACAAGGGTTGGGGTTGAGAACCACCAACCCTCATACCTTCATTTCTCGCCGCCTCCTTCTGTAAATTGAGGATCTCCTCCTCTGTTCCAGCATTCGCCGCCCAAGGGCCGTCGCGGCGCTGATTCGCCGACGGTCTTCTCGTTCCTGCTGGCGGAGCAACCGGCGGCGCCACCGCTCTTCTCCCATACCCTATAACAGATCCGAAAGGGGCTGGTTTCGCCACCCCTGATACAAAAGCGAACCCAGCTTCTTCACCACTTTCTTCTCCATCTCCTGCGACGGCGGCGATGGCGGCGCTTCCGGTGTTGCCCCCGCCGTCGCGCTTCTGTTTCCGATCGGTTTCGTCCCGTCGTTGACTCTTCCATCCCACCGGGAACCCTATCAGTTCAAAACACTGATCCTTCGTGTGATTCTTCCTCCCACACTGAGAACAAGAGATCTGGGTCTTGTTGCCGTCGCGCGATGAAGAATCTGGCACCGATGGTCTCCGATCTGAGCGTGATTTGGTGGTAGCCCCGCGTCCAAAGTTGCCGGAGTTCCGACTGAGGAGACTGGCGCCGATGCCTGAGGCTTCGGCCAATGATGTTCTATCCGGCCCCATCACCATCCGGCGGTCCCTTTCTTTGCGAATCAGTCCATAGGCACTCTCAACAGTCGGGAGAGGCGAGGTTCGTAGGATATCTCGTCTGTCTGAATCGAACTCCTCCGATATGCCTTGGAGAAACTGGTATAACTTGTTCTCTTGTCGAAGTCGGTTGAATATCCCAATATCCTCAGGATTTGTCATGGGATTAGGCTGACGAATCTCGATCTCCCTCCAAAGTTTCTGTAAATTGCTGTAAAACACTTCCAGACTGTCGTTTCCTTGCTTCATGCTATTAGCTCTCACGGTGAGATCGAAAAATTGGATTCCATCCACTTGTTGGCTGTAAGTGGATTGGAGTCCGTCCCACAAATCCTTGGCCGTAGGATATTCGGCAAAGTTGCTGACCATATCTGATTCCATATTTTCGAGCAACCACGAACAAACAATCAGATCTGTTTGTTCCCATCGTGGATATTCTGGGTCTGTTTTGGTGGGCGGTGTTGGGACTCCAGTGATGTGGTGGAGTTTCCCTCGTCCGCCAATAGCGATTCGCATGAGTCGAGACCATAGGGCATAGTTCTGCTGATTTAACTTTGCCGCTATTGAAAGTGATGTGGAGGACTGAAATTGGTTCTGTTTTTGCAGGATTAGGGCAATCTGATCTGCCAAGTTCCCGCTGTCGAAGGAAGTACTGGATCCTTCAAGCTTTTCGTGTTTCTCAGTCATGGTGGCAGATGATGAGCGCGGTAAGAGCGTCGAATCTATAGACGATAAACCTGCTCTGATACCAAGTTAGAACTAGGTATTTGTGAATAATTCTGTATTCATTAATTTCTGTACAATACAATTACAATAGGGTTTTACACTAAATAGATGTACACGACTACAAATAAGGAAACGATATGTACAAGGAAAGAATCCCACTAAATCAGGGAAAAATAAAACCCAACGGATTAGCCGTGATCTTTAACAAAGAACGGTGGTGGGGATGCCGGTGGCGGCGGCAGTACCTCACAAGGTTGTTGTTGCGGTGGTGGGGGTGGTGGAGGATGTGGCGACGGCGGCGGTTGCGGGGGAGGCTGTGGTGGTTGTGGAGGTTAAATAATTCTTCAGTTTGTCTTAAATTTCTCTTTTTTTCGAATCTGTAACTTGTATATGTTTTCGGGGTTCATGTCTGTTTGGGTTTAGTGATGCCCGGGAGTGCCAAAGTGGTGGCGCGTGGGGCGGTTGCAGCCGCGCTGCCTCTTGATTTGATGCCCTTTCTTGTTATCTTTGTGCCTTTGTTTTTCTTTTTGTTTTTTTGGTTTTTTTTTTTTTCCCCTTTCAATAAATGGTGCCTCACTGGCCACTGCCTCTTGATAATGTCTTTTGGTTGACCTTTCAAGTTAACCTTAATTACATCTATAATTCTATACCCTATCAAGATTGGGATATTTTAGTTTATACCCATTGTAAGTTTACTGAAACTTTTTAAAAGTAGTACACTTTTCAAACACAATTGCAAGTTTAGGGTAAAACTCTAATTCGAAAAGCGTTTCCAAAAAACCATGACACAGTTGATATTTTCTTACAAATCAATACAAATAACTTTTGAATATTATATTTTTAACCACAATACTTTTCATGAAAAAATATAATAAATATTTAACAGATCTATACGAAGAATACAATAATCATAAAAACTGGTGAAATTATAAGAATAGTGTGCTTTGACTTTGGTTTTGTAATTTTAGTGTATTTTATATAACTTTTGCAAGATTGGTGTAAGACGTGTTTTATGCCAACGTCTTCATCATGTGCATATTTATAAATATTAGGTATGAGACCCATAGTTTATAAATGTTTTCAATTTGCTCCATTAATTTCTCTTTCATGTATTTTTTCTATAAATTTATTGTTTATATGATTTATTATCTTTCCTTTTTCTTTTATACCTTGTATTATTGTATCTCTATTTAATATATTTTTATTTATTGTTTTTTCATAATTTTTCTTATATATTTCTTCTTTTTGTAAAGATGTTTCCAAATTTTTCCCCATTTGTTTAATATTTTTAGCCTTTATAATTTCTTTTACTCGCTGTTTTTCTTCTGTTATAGTATCTAATTCTATTTTTGGTTTGTAACTCATAATTAAGCGTGTGACATTTGATACGCTGTATCTCTTTTCCTTTTTATATTTTTTTAAATCCGCGTTTGCAGTTTCTATCATTATTTCTTGAGTTCTTAATGATATATCTTTATTATATTTTAAATCATGGTATGCCATTTTAGCAATATATTCATTTATGATAACTCGTTCTTCTATTGCTTGTATATCTCGTGCTATTCTATTTTTATAATCGAATCTTTCCATTATTTTAATTGTATATTAGAAATAAAAGTATACTTTTAATATGTTTTAATTTTAAATAGTTACAGTATTCTTTCCATGCTTTTTCAAAATATTCGGTTTTTTCATATATCTCAATCATTTGTTTGCTTATGAACACCTCTTCTTCAACTTGTATTAAAGATCTAGATAACCAGTATTTTAATTGTTGACTCATGTTTATAGAATCGTATACGGGCTCTGATACCAGAAAGGATCAGAGTGTGTCCTTTATAGTTGCGGTTAATTTAGCCATTTGATCGGCTAATTGTGTGAATTCGTTTTCAATTATTTCATTAGAAGATCCCTCTTCTTTAAAGTTTTTAATAGAGGCCCGTGTACTAGTTTCATTAGTTCTTTGATTTGGTGGTAGATATGTATTACATGTACTTTTACTTTTTAAAAGTTTAGGTGTTTTGTTTTGAAAAACATTAGTATTAACATGTTGTATAATAGGTGTCTTTGGTATATATTTTATACGAGAAACTTCTCGAAAAATATCTTCCATATATATTTTATCTGTATTTTTAAATTGTACACTATGATGGCTGTTTGTTAAAGCATATCCAATGGTGTATGTTATCGAAAATGGATAATTGTTTGTTTCCATTAAATCTTGTCTTTCAATTTTATATGCAATGTTTAAGGATTTATGTAGTTTTTCTGTTACAAATGGTATAGCATAGTGTAAAGCTACATTAAAAAGTAGTTTAGTATAAGCAAGGTTTCCTTCAATTATTCCAAGTATTTTATCTTTTATGTTCATAATTCTGTCATCATATATAGCTAGTTTTATGGGTGAGTTTATTCCTTCAGCAAATGTACTCTTAATTAGTATCTGTATAGTAGAAATATGTATATATCCTATTTCACTAGGTGTATATTTTGCTTTTTTAATTTTCTGAATTATATCAGCTTTGTTTATTAATGAAATAGCCTGTGTTCCTTTTGTTGTAGAAATTTCAATAGGTGTTTCACATGTAAAATTTTCATATAATATAATGTTTTTTCTGCTCAGTTTTGTTTTTGAATCTGTTTTCATATCTTGTCCATCAATTAAGTTTAACTCTTTTCTTCTAACTTTGTTTAATTTTTTGTTGTCTATAACAATATCTTGAGAGAAATATCCGTATTCTTCAGTTGTTTCAAAATGTTCAATTTGATCTATTAAACTAGTCTCCATATGTATATAATTTCTAGTATATATAAATATGAATAATAACTTTAGAATAAAGTTTGTATTGTTTACATGTTTGCGTATTCATATCTACTGTCTTCATGCATTCCATGTTACCTGTTCATCTTTCTTCAAAGTATATGTTTGATTCTGGTATGAGAATTGTTTGGTTGTGTATGGTTGTTTTGTGTATGGTTCTGCTATTCAGGCGTGAGGCCAACAAAAAAGAAAAGCTCAAAGGCTTAAAACTCAGAGAGTTTTTTGATCAACACATGATCTTTTTCTTTCTATTAAAGTCTGAATATTACATACTACATTGAGACCAATATATAGGCACTCGACTCACTACTACAGACGCGTTTTCATTTACAAAAAGTCAAAAAAGTAGAAAAAGACTTAAAGTAAAAGATAATAATGGTGCTCAACAACTGCACCTAAAAAGCAGACAGAGACATAAAGTCTGCATTATTGAGGTGTGTTCGTCATTGCTTACGTTTCTCCTTGAGTGTTTGACGTCATTGCATGCGTCAGTTTACATTACTCTTCAGTAACAGTGTCTTCCTTTATTGACTCGTTTGAATTATGGGACCCTGTTTCTTCAGCTTTGTCTTCAGGTTTGTCTTGGCACATTGCACAGCTGTGTTCATCAATTATTTCACTATACTCACAGAAAATGAGCTTGATTTCTTTAGGAAGTGTCTTCAGGCTGTGTTCTTCAATTTTGATAAAGGTTTTCTCAAAGTTTTCCAACGTTTTTAGTTGTAACGGTGGAATTGTGTATCTCGAAGATCCATATATCAAATGATAATTGGATTTATAGTTTATTTTGACATTACTGTCCTTGTTTATCTCCTGTGATGCATAAAATATTTGATTTAGTTGTTTTGCAACTATCTCATTTATGTCATCAAGTGTCTTCATTTTATCGATGCAGGGGTATTCTCCATTTGAAACTATCAACTTGATAATTCCATGAGAGTATACTGATACTCCTTCTTCGTTGAAGATAGGGTATGAAAGTGTAGATTTGAAGACTATTTTTTTATCCATATTTCCTTTTGAGACTCGTCTAGCATAGTCCTGAAGTGTTGACATTAGTTTTGGGCTGAATTTTCGAAAACAGTTTGGGTTTTTGAAGTATAGGGTGTCAAGAAGCCCATGTATAAAGAATTGGTATATCAAGTCTGGGTCTGCTTGTTCAAATATAACGACTTTTGGGCCGTTTCTCGAAAAAGCAGTATACATTGGTCTTCATCCCCAGGCACTTCAACAAAGCCCTCAACCCATTCACCATCGCGTAAGAATTGGGCATCAACTGCAGAGGGCTAATTCTAAGGGTATTGAAGAAATCGACCAAATACTCGGAAATGGGCACCCTAAACCCGTTCTTGACCTCCAAGTAGTTGATCGCGATGCAATTCTTTGGCGGGTTAGTCATCCTCTCTCCGACCCTGGGCCTTATCACTCAATAGCCCCCATACTTCGGAGCACCACCAAATAACCAGTTTTGGATTTCCCCAAACTTCTCATCCGATATAGAGGGAGTTATGGCTCGAGGGTCCTTCACTAGCCGACCCTCCGGCTCGAGGTTCTCTACCTCTTCTTCCTCTTCCTCTTCTTCTAATCGACCTGAGGTGGATGTCACCTCCCCAGATACTCGAGGTACGACCACATCCCCTGACTCGACCTCAGCAGCGGCTCAGAGACCTCCACAACTTCGACGCTCTCATCCCTTCCCTGGGGATTCGTCGACCTCGCCTCTACGGTGGCTCCCGAATCCGTCGATGTTGAGCTCGATTCTGATGAGTCCAAACACGACCCCACACTTGTGACCACCACTTCCATCCCCTTGGGGCCAGTCTACGCTCGATTTGTTGACATCCTACAACGATAGAATCATGTTTTACTATTTGGGTCGGATACGAACAAATCGAGAGAGAGAAAGCCTTCGAAGAGGGAAGTGGTACACCTCTCCCTGAAAGCGATCGAGAATTAAAAAAAACAAAACAAAACAAAACAAAAACACACAAAGAAAGAAGATCAAGCTGAAGATCGAAAGTATTACCTTTTGTTGTCTAGAGATCTGAAGATCGCCTTCTTCTAAAACAATCGACCCCGAAATTCGACGCACAAAAACGCTTAATCGATCGATAACATCTCAGAGCTCTCCTCAATTCTCTCTCGCAAAAGTAACAAATGAAATTACAGAGGGAACTATTTATAGGGGTGAAAATGGGCGGGAATCGAGAAGGTGAAACGACGCAATGATTACAGTGGGTCCCACTCTTGGGGTTTGAAACGCCACTGCCACGTCAGCCCAATGACGTTTCGGGGGGCTTATGAAGTGGCACGTACCCGACGTCAAGTTGGACCAATCACCTTGCTCCACCTGTATGGTCGAAGGTCATATCCCGATCGCGATACGATCGAGGATTACATCTCGACCATCGTGCCCGAGACCCCGTTTACCACACGTGTTATCGCGTATGTCGACCCAATCCCCTCGACCGGCCAGCACATTGTTCCACTAGTAGACAGGAGTGGCCAACGACACATTTAATGCACGGTCTTAGTGGGGCACTTGTCAGCTCCCCACGCCAACACGTCGAGGTGGTAACTTCTCTCTCCTCACCGTATAAATAGCTCATCCTCATTTATTACACTGTAAGTTTTCCTACCTAACTCTTTTTCACCGCTCAATTACTTCGACCATCCTCTTCGAACCTGACTTGAGCGTCGGAGTACCAACCCGGGTCTCACACCCACCCTCCCCGAGTTGGTCTCGGAGCTTACGTTTTCTTCGACCTGTGCAGATTTCGAGTAGTCAGACGGCCGTTTCCCCTTAACAAATAGAGTGACCGTGTCGGATCTCTCGATCGGACGTCAGGCAGGGATTTGGCTCTATCAGTTAGTACGTAAATTATAATATCTGTAAGCGTATGAATTCTCTCGTTCTCTAAATCGAATTTCAGTGATCAAGTATCATTTAATTATCTAAAGTCTCAACTTAAATTAATTAATTACGATTTTAGAATTAATGTTCGGACATTCAAACCTCAGAAGACAGTTAGCGGGACTAATAAAATCGCCAAACTCCATCGGAGTTATTTACACCATACCTCCTGTGTTAGGTGAAATGGGTACAAAACCCTGTGTTATAAAAATTAACACAGGGAACCTCTGTTTTCAAAATATTTGCATGTCGAACACTGAAAATTTCTAGTATTGATAGAACACTGATTTTCTCATTTTATTGGATGCGAAATAACTAATTTAACCTTTTATATTATGATATAGATCATCTCACATCTCTCTATATACAATTTTTTATACTTATTTATACGGTTCTTCATGCAATTTTTATTTTGTACAGGGTTTCGGTGCATATAAGAAAAAGGGTTTCGGTGCATATAAAAAAATATTGAACAATATAGAGAGATTTAAGATGATGTATTTCAGAATATAAATGGGTAAATTAGTTATTTCGCATCCAATGAATAGAGAAAATTAATGTTCTACCAACACTAGAAATTTTCAGGGTTCGGCATGCAAATATTTTGAAAACACAGGGTTCCCTGTGTTAATTTTTGTAACACAGGGTTTTTTTTTTGTCCATTTCACCTAACACAGGGGATATGGTGTAAATAACTCAAACTCCATCAATTAAAAGGGCAAATATAATATATTTGTCATTTGATTTGTCACTCTTCCTAAATTTTTCACCCACCACACGATAAGTGTAAAATACTCGTCCCGTTATATCAGTTTGGTTGAACTAGATTTGGAATAGGATTTCCCATGAAAATGCATTATCCAATTGTTAGGATAGTAAACCTGTCTGGAGCGTCAAAAGTTTATAATATAAATATATAATAAGGTATAAAAGAAAATTCGCAAAATATCTGGAGTTAATAAAATAATCATCAGGGACATCTTTTCTTGCATACATTTAATATGGCGATAACAGAAAGCAAATCTTGTGGCTTACGTACGGATATTGTAATAGATACTGCAAACACTTTGGTCAAGGAAAATTACCAACAAATAACTAAAAACCTTATAAATTTGACTAAAAAACCTAAACAACAACAAAAAAGGTAATTATTTGTTTGCATGAAATTATTTGTTAACAACAAAAAAAGGTAATTATTACACTAAATAATGGGTTGTAATTTAGTGAAGTAAATAAAATGAAAAGTTATGCTATTTAACTGAAGTGTTCTTTAGTGAAGTGTAAACAACATCAATTGGTAAAATGGCTCATCTTTTACTCTTTCATAACTAATCCAATTGGATAGTAAACTAATCAAGTAAATTGATGCTTATAATATAAAGGGGATGGTAACTTTTCTGTCTAATTTCAAATTTCTCCATCTTTTAGTTAAATGCAAGATCCCATCTTCTGTTTCTTTATCGTTGGATCCGAACCTCGTCAATATACTTGCACCGTCATTTAAAGCTTCCATAAAATATTTCAATCTATTTCTTAAATACGTAATTCAAGGACATGCGCATTTTCGTAGGGAAGAAAAAAACATATGCATTGTCACTTAGATTAGAGTTCAGTAGTTCGAAGGCGAAATGGTCCATGCATGGTGGGAATGGATCAGATTTAAATTTCTGATCAACTATTTCACTTTTTGAGGTGTCTAAAATTCAACGAGGGACCAAGTTGACAATAAACACCATAATCTAGAGCAAAAATAAATGGTCCATATATAGTATTGGATGAGTAAAAAACTTTCAAAAATTAGGCTAATATAACTGCTTTAATCATGGACTCATCAATTAACAAAGGATGCATATTATCTGAACACCGAGCATAGAAAATCGGAATGCAGTTGCATCAATTATTACTCGGAGATGATCTGAAATTATAAACTCCATGAGGTTTTGAGAAATTACAAAAACTTCCCCTGCATGCCCGGGATTTGGCTTAGTGCATGTAATTAGTCATAAACTAGAATTCAAAAATTGATCGATAAATGTCAAGGAAAAATAGGGTATTCATAAAAGAATAAGAAAAGATATCATCAAAATCAATTGATCAATATGGAAGGCAAATTTTTTGATATGCAATGTTTTTGTAAATTTTTAAAATTTAGGGAGAAATTTGTGTAATCAGGCAAGGTCCAATACACATGACATGCATGCGTGGGTGAAACAAGAAATGAAACATAAAATTGAAGTAGAGAGCCAATAAAATGAGGGCGTAAACTTTTTGTGACCTATGAAGGATTTACAGTATCTATAAAATGAGGGTAAACTTGAAATTTCATAAGAAGAAAATTAATAGGCATATATATAACTCGACAATTTTTATTAAGATAACTGACTTCAAAATTGGGGTTTAAAGTTTAAACTCATCCACACTCCCGGATGTCATTCATAATTTCTCAACCATAAAAATGTCTTTTTAATCAAATTACAACTATGGGGTATTCATAATCATCCCACTAAAAAAATCCAAAATTTGGTCAAATAGCTTACAAGATCAGAAGTTGGCAGAAAAAACTAGGTTGTGAGAGCAAGAATGGCGAAATACACAGCCTGTGATAACACTACCTGGGTAAAGGACGCTGCAGAGCCTCTGCCTTTCCCTTTGAAATGGCTCTTTGAAACGTCAGGCCTTCGTTCAAAGCTGTAGGAAAATTTCAAAAGTCCTGAAGTTTTGACACTGCCCCTCATGATAGGTAACAATTGTGTCTTACTGCCAACTCGTGAGCGTCCTTCAAACAGTTCTTGCATTGTCTTGCGAACCTCACCAATATACCTGTGCACATAGACACAATGTAAATATTGGATAAAAACTCCTAACCTTTAACTCCATTTTACAACTCCGAATTTGGGGCAATCCTAGCTAGCAACTCCAAGAAAAGCAATGCCATCCTGGGTTGTAGCTAAGTTTTCCTTGTTACGACTTACGAAAGGCATTCATTTTTTTACTTACAAAACTCTTTTCTTGTTTTTTTTTCCCGTTGTGTAATGCGATCAGTTTGCTATCTCAAATCACAATTGATGTAAATTCTCTATAAATTATCATAGTTAATTAATTGGTAAGAGGTAGTACTGTGTACAAATCTTAAATATAAATATAACCGTGGTTAATTCACGTGATAAAATATTTTTATCGAGTTAACTCCACCCAAAACCCTGTGTTAGCTAAAAGTATCACAAAAAACCCTGTGTTATAAAAAATAAGCTTAAAAACCCTGTGTTATAGATAAATTTGCTCACTTCCCCCTCGTACCAATAAATCTTAATAAAATTCTAATTTTCCTTTAATACCCTTATTCTATATATTATTATGGAGATCTGGTCATGAACTTTTTTTGTCTTTTGACTTTTTAGCTTTGTAGTTATTGATAGATTCTTATATATTATTATGGAGATCTGTTCATGAATTTTTTTTTATGGGATTAACGCATACTGTTCATGGTTGTTAATAGCTTGATTTTTTTTTTTTATTTATTTTTTAAATAGAAGGTTTTTCTTGCAAGTTTTTTCAAATACAAAGTTTTAAGGTTCAAATAGTTGATTAAGGGTAAAAAAGACATTTCACATAAAAAAAAAAACTATCCTACTCTCAGCTGGAGCGCGTGAACAACAACATTTGAGCTTAAGGTTTTTGTTGCATTGATTTTGGTAACACAGGGTTTTCTGTGTGCTTTTTTATATCACAGGGTTTTTTATGCTACTTATTGCTAACACGAGGGGCCTCCATGCATATATCCCTATTTTTATCTCATTTTTTATGTCCTTTTCCTAATATGAGCCCACAAAAATTAAAATACAATTATTTATTATTTTAATCACCATACCTTTTAAACTGAACTTAATGAAAAAATATCATATTTTTCCTACTCGCTTAGTTTCCTTAAATCAGACAAACTATTCAGTATTTTTCATTAAGTTCAGTTTAAAAGGAAAAGGTGCAAAGATATAAAAACTATTATTTGTATCATGCAGTCAAAGATGCAAATTGTTTTCACTAAATTAAAAAATTATAAATTAACTCAAATCGAATCAAATATAACAAAAACAGTTCAGTATTAAAATTTTTACTAATTATGCATATTATGTAAGAGGAAACTTTTTATATTTACATGAAAAGTTTAACACATATATTATAAATCAAAAGTTTGTAATGTCAATTTATAATTAATTATTATTTAATAATTATTAGTAATTAATTTATATCTATATAAAAAATAATTTAACTTCTAATTTTAAATTAATATCTCTTCTTATTAAGCTAAGTAAATTAAAAAAAATTCAATAATAAAATCCCCACAATTAATTATGTTTCTAATTAATTTTTACCCATAACTAATTAATCCTTATATTTTACCTTAACATTGATAATAAAATAAATATATAATTCATATTAATAAATTGTAGTTGAAATAGGAATATAGTCGCTATAAATGTTATAATTTGTCGAAAAATGACCGTTGGAATTCTTTTTAAAAAATATTACACTTAATCTCTATATTAATATAGTTAATTACAATTAATCCCCAAGGACAATATAGGAATAAAAAATTTGACCAAAGTCAATGGAGGATATTTTCAGATTTTCATTAAAAATTTTGCTGATGTCAGCAACTTTTAAACAAAAATGGGGGTTGAATGTAATTTCTTATTTCTTAAAGGATGATGTCTATAATTTATTCTAAAAATAGTAGCAAATTATAATTACCCCGTCTAATATGGGGGTTAGGTGTAATTACATCTACAATTTACAATAATTTGATGAATAAAGTTCTCTTATACGAAGAATAACTTAAAACCAATCCAGATCTAGCAAAATTTTCTAAATATTATATACGACACAATACTACACGATAAAATTTGATAACAGAATCTGGAAACAAGAAGAACAAGCACATCATACAATATGTAAGAATCAAGCTTATAGCCATGTCGCCTAACTTAGAAAAGAATATCACCACGGATTAGGACGTAATTAATTAACCAAAATAAATAAATAAATAACAGCAATTAATTAATCACTAGTTCATAAGCATAACATACCTATCAGGTCCCAAGCTGCGCTTCGTGTACAGCTTGATGGTCACTGTCATGCAGTCGTACCGCACAGCCGACTCGGTTGTTTCGTAAGCTATGACGGGGTGGTTCCAGGCAGGGTTCAAGCCATTGTTGTCGTCGGAGTCCGTTCGATGCTCCGTCCTTTCGACATCCGATCCAACATAAATCTTAGCATAAGCTCGTGTTTTGAAGAACATTAGTTTACGGGCATTTGGGAGATCTTTAGCTGAATCTATTTTCAGGGAGAACTTCCAGCAGCCCCGTGTGTACTCGCCTTCTTCTGCGTAGCGTGGACAACAACAAAACCCCATGGAAGATATGAAAGAAATAAAAATAATGAAGAAAGGAGTGTTTAGAGCACTAAAAAATACGTTAATTATTTTCAGTCGATTTTTGCCTGTTTTCTTGTAGTCGAGGAATTATTTGTGAGTGGAAGTGAAATTTAAAGGAAAATAAGTTGTCTTTCTCGACCAGTTTCTGGTGGGGAAATAGCCGAGCAGCTGCACTGCATCGGAAGGGTGAGTGAATGGAAGTAATTGAACAGCTGAATTGATCAAGTAGATGTAGCAAGTAGGGTCGGATACATGAGAAGGTTGGTGGGATATTACACTCATCAATTTGAGGCTTTGTGCAACTACAAATTACTTTTGTTTTATTTCAGAAATTACCGAAAGGAAAACATTAAAGTTCATTATTCATATGGAAAAATAGACAATTAATTTATGAAAGTTATCATGAGCTTAATTAGGCTTTTAAACTCTAATGACTTTTAGCCAACAGCGGTTTGACCAGATGATTTGAGGATTTTCTCCAAGGCAATGACATGAGTTCGAATCCCTTTGGCTACTTGGGGGGTGTGTTTTTAAAATGAAAAAAAATAAAAAAAAACTCTAATGATTTTTAAATTGGTGCACTGTAGGTTATAAATTGCTTTTAATTTTGTGGTGTGAACGTGGGAAATCGGAATTAATTCGAACTTTCGAAGTAAGTTGGACGATTGCTGAAAGAAAACCGGCATTGACCATTAGGAATAAATTACTGGCCAAGTTCCTTAATTTTAATTTTTATTTTTTAGCTAAAAAACTTAAAGCATAATTTGAATAAGATTATGTTTAAGCTAATTCAGTTTGGAATAGTTCAAATTTCTTTGTTCACATAGGTATGTTGGGAATAGTGTCCTGAAAATTCAATTTGTTGAATTAATTAAACTGAATTTACAGCAAGTTGTGAGTATTTCAAATATTGATAATTAATGGCGTGTGGTGATATTCTTATATGAAATGTGTTTCATAGGAAAAGACTTTGAATACCGAAATCACATGTCATTAAAGTTCTAGTCAGTAAGATAAAAATATATTCTTATCAAGACTATAACGTGGTTATATAGGATGATTAGCTTTCGTCATAGGGAATGGTGATTCCGATTATAACACATTGATGATTTACAATAGGATTGAAAACATTGAATTGGACAACTGAAATTATTCATTTTGTACTGCTATCTAAAATGAATAAATCTCGGTAAGCATTGTACTCTTAATCCTGACAATATTTTGGCTTTAGGCATGTAATGTTAGTCACTATAATGTGCGAATTCTCTTGTTTCATAAATCGAATTTCGATGATCAGGCATCAGTTAATTGTCCGAAATCTCAGCACTTAATTAAATCGCCTATTAGGGCATGAAGCCTAGTACCAATAAGAAAATGTTAACTGTCCCACCTCAGTTAAAAAATTAAACTAATTAATTACTATGTCAGAATTAATGTTTGGCTATCGTCTAAGATAACAAGAGTTAGACAAGTTAACTTTTCCTTTTTTTTTTGGTGGAACGTTAGACAAGTTAATTAACATGCAGTCTTATGTTATTGTTCGGATAGAATCATGCGGGACATCAAAAGTTTTTAATATATAATGAGGTATAAAAAAAAAAATTATGGCCCCTCCAACTTTTACGTTTTTCATTTCCCTTTTTTTTTTTTTTTTCATTTTATCATCTAATTTTATTTTCTTAAGGATCTGCCTGAAAAAAAATTGAAGGTGGTATAAATTTAGTTTGGACTGAAGAAAACAACACTTAAATTATAAACTCAAAATGCGAAATACATTATAGTTTGCTGAGCAGATTCCCATTTCTTTTTATCCCGTATAATAAAAGAGATTGTAACTTCTCTATCCAATTTCAAATCTGCCCTTCTTTTAGTCCTATCTTATCATTCTTAAAACAATTTTCTAGAATATTACAAATCTGCAGGAATAATACAAGTACATAACTACGATAGAGCAAGAACGGCGAAAAGCATAGCCTTTGATGCTACTTGAGTCGCCACTTCCATGGTGAACAAAGCTCCTAAACCACTGCTGGCTTCGTAGTTGAAATCGCTCTTTCTACACAGAAACCTGCTCCCAAAACTGTAAGCCAAATGCAACATCCCATCATCTGTTGCTCGGTTGCCCTGATTAATTCGTAGCGATAATCTCCCACTGCCATCCTGTGAGCGTTTATCAAACAGTTCTTTCATTGTCGTTTGAACCTCCCCGATATACCTGCCAAGGGACACATGCAGTGTAATTAAAGCTTCCATAAAAGATTTTCAATCTATTTCTAAAACATGTAATTCGATCAAGGACACATGCAATAAAAAAAAGAAAACAAGAATTCTTGTGCGTGAGAAGGTTCTCCCCGGGTTCAATTCATTTGCTTTCGCCACGTACAACCGATCAGACTGCGGGCATTCACCAAACCGCTTGCAACAACTCCTATTTAATCGAATATACTTAATTAAGATAAAGTCATATCCTATGATTATGGTTGGAAAAATCCCTCGATACAGATATTGAAACAAAATAACAATACGATATGATGCGAAAAATGAGATTTTTACAAGTGTCTTGTAGCACATAGAGATCAAATATTCAATTCATATAAATGTTTGGTATCTTTGATTCACAGTTATCCTGAAAGCAGATCAGTTATGTCTTTTTTGCTATCTTTGATTCTGAAGTCATTCGTTGTCAAATTGCTTTCTCGGTTTGAAATCATTCTTCTTTGCACTCTCTCATTTATTATGCTTAACTGCTGCTCATCTGCTTCATCAGAAGTTGAATTTCTGTTGAAAGATGTGGTTTGAGGATTGAATTCTTGAAGCTGGAGTGTCATGGGAAGTTGATACAAGGGGTTAGGGAATCTGTTAGAGTTGATATACTGGGGTGTTCCGGTGTTGTTAATTGATAAACCGCATAATACAAAGGATTAGGAAATCTGTTAACTTAGATATTGTTTTATCCATTTGAAATTAATAAAGAAAAAAATATAAAAGCATTAAAAAATGTACTGGATAACCATTTAGATATTAAAAAAAAAAAAAAAAAAGAAGATTACTGGGGTGAGAAGTCAGCTGTAAGTTCCTGAGTTCAAAATTTTAAATGAATTTAAGAGATTTCCTTTGGTTAATTGGTTTTTCAGGAGATTGATTTTTTCCAGAGAGACGCGGGCTTGGTTTTTTTATTTTTAAGTTAATATTGTCCTTCGTTAATTGATTTAAAATAATAGCGCAAGCTTCAAGAAACACACATGCTTAACTTTTTTTTTTTTTTTTTTTTTTTTTTTTTGGGTTTTTTAATATGCCATGTGGTAAAATTAAGTCTAAGTGGCCGCCAGCGTGTCGTTCCGGCGGCCATGTGTAAGCTCCGACATCCAACAAGAGATTCCGCTGGTGAAAAGTCCTATAATTTCATTAAATCCAAAATTGAAGGATTAAATTTGCCAAATCCCAAAATTATATCTAGAGATTTCAAATCGGACTAATCAACCGGATGAATATATATATGTCCCAACCGTAATCATGATAACTATTGAATTCCCATTGCTATAACTTAGGTCATTAACAAATTAAAATGTTTACTTTGATCAACTGAGCTTTAAATTTTTGTCAGTTCTGTATAAAGATATTGCAAGTCAAGCAGTGCCAGGATGTTTAAAAATTTTGATCCACTCATCCAATTACTATTCTCACCTAAATACACTTAATTTCAAAGTTTAGATGGAATCAAATGCATCAATGATTAGTCAGTGTTCTTGAAGATGTTAATTATAGAACAAGTGCAGAACACGAAACTACATAATTACTCGAATCTAAGGTTTATCTTATCAAAAAAGATCATGGAAAAGATAATCGTAAATCAAAGGACCCTCCTCCATCTTCTAAAACTAATATTTTCCCATATAATGACAATTAAAGCAACTCATAAAACGCATTAATTAAAAATGAAACAAGTTACGGATTCCATATATCATAAGATCATTAACAACAAGAATGATAACCCTTTGTCCCTATCAGTCTCATATCATAATTAACCCCCGCCTCCACATCCCACATCAACACCCCATACTTAAACACTCCACCACAAAAATCCAGGGGAAAAAAAAAAAAAAAAAAAAATTTCAAGCACACACACATAGAATTCATGTTTTCATTAAAAAAGAAAGGACAAAATTTCCAAAAATATAAAAATAAAAACAAAAATATTCAAGAAGAGCTATTATCGGATTGGTCAAAGTGCAGGAGTTGAACACAACATTAGGGGCAAATCTCGAGCTTTTGGGCACCATGTAATACATCAAGCAGCTACTTGTGTGTGTGTGTGTATATATATATATACACGTATGTATATATATATATATGACTCTCTTACCTTCGTTAATGAGAAACCAATCAAGTTTTGCAATCTCAATTCATCTTTTAAGCATAACTTATCAATTTTGCACAACGTGAAGATGAAAAGCATAACATACCCATCAGGTCCAAATCTGCGTTTGGTGTAAAGCTTGATGGTCACTGCCATGCCGTAGTACAGCAAACCTGACTCGGCTATCTTGTAAGTTATAGAGTGGTTCCAGGCCGGATTCAAACCGTTGTTATTGTCCGGGGAAGTTTGATGTTTGGTCTTTTCCTCATTTGATCCAATATAGATCTTAGCATAAGCTCGTGTTTTATACACATGGCGAACATTTGGGAGACCTTCTCCGGAAATTACTGTCAGATAGAATTCCCAGCAGACTATGGGCTCGTCCACAGCCGCCATGCTACCCTTGTATGATCAAGAAGGAGTAAAATGAAAGAAACTTTCGATTACTGTGAAGTTAATAAAATGGGTGTATTTCTTATCCTTCTATTGGATTAAATAATGGTGAAGAACTGATCGTATACTGCAGCTTGACTAAAAGGAAAGACTTGCAGGCCACTTGGTAGGGACAGAGGCATAACGCGGGTTTGGCGGAATTTTCGGTTTATTTCATCTCTTGATTTACTTATGTACGCGAGTCACACGTACTCTCATTATGTTGCCACCAGCTTATAGTTAGATGTCTCTCTCACTAAGTCGTATATAGTCAGTAGTATTTAAACCAAATACTTGCTTATACTCTTGATTCAGTTTTTACATAATCAACATTCTCCCAAATCTTTCTCCAACCGATTCAAATTAGAAAAGAGAAATGATTGTAATATAAAAAAAATAAAAATTCAGTCCTTTAATAATCTTGACTGCATATCAATATATAAACTTAATGTGTATGAGTAAGTAAAATAAGAAATGAAATATATAATTGAAACCAAAAATTCTATATCCCATAACTGACACGGTGAGGACTGTGCTTGATCCGTCAGTTCTTGAAATGTAAATTTGTGCGTATTAATTGCTTTAACGGGTAATTTGCAAAATTGACACTAATCATCTTTTTTTTTTTTCTTTTAACACACATCCCCAAAGTGGTCAAATAGATTCGAACATGAGTCATAACTCTAGAGGAAAAAAATCCTTTAATCACTTAAAGTTATCCCCATTGGCTGATACTTATAATCATCATTTAATCGTCTCAAAATCATCTTAAAAATCACATGTGAAGGACAACTGACGATAATTGCGCTGGTATTTGGTATTTGCCACTAAAAATGCAGATGTTGTCAACCCAATTCATGTAATGCTAGTTTGCTGACAGGTGTCGAATCCGTCAAAAATAAATAAGATTCCTATTTAACAACTAAACACAGAGTATAGTGCAAAACAGGGTCGATCCACAGAGATTGGTTGATTTATTTCTAACAATTCCAAGGAATTCACGAAAAGCAACAATTAAAAAGGGGGGTTTTGAATTATTAAAACTAAGGTATTAAAATAAACTAACAAGAATTAAAAAGTTAACTAAAACTAAGCAAGTAAGTCACGTAGGATTAATTCAATCAGAGGGAAAATTACCTAGCCAGGGATATTCGATTCGAATTGTTATATTGATCATTGACTTAAAGATAAATTCAAGTTATTCAGACAGATTGGCTATAGTTGATAGAGACACTCGACTCAACCTCATTTTTACTTAATTAATCGGATAACCTAGAGACACTCGACAGTTATCTTCCCTAACAAATTCACAACCCCTAGAGACACTCGACAGGATTTAATGAATTCGCAGCATTAAGAACTATAAAAACACCAACCCTAATCAACCAAGTCGTGACACACGCAAGATTTAAATTAAATTATCAAATCCCTTAGTGAACAAGGAATGTTATCGCTAAGACCCTGTCACTAATTTACCACAAATTATCAATCAACTTTACCTACACTTCAAGCATCATGAATGGCTATATGCAAATTAAACAACCTAGCGATCGTGCACTATCCCGAAATTGCCTAATCACAATAAACGCGAAACACAGAGATAAGATAAATGCCTAAATAAACATGAATTAATAAAAACGTTTAGGTCTCATAATATCCAAATCGAATCTATAGTCCCTAGCTAGATAATTAAAAACTTAATTACTAAAATTCATAAAAACAATAGAGGAATTCTTTAACATAAATAAACTAAATTGCGAAAAGAAAATATAAAGAAGAAGAGTCTGTGAGGTAGAAATATGCTCCGCGTCCGAAGTCTGCTACCCCCAGTGTAACGTGATTCAAATCTGACCAAAGTGTTACCTGACAAACCTCAAAGCTACTGTCCCATATTTATAATCAAAGCCTCCCTATCCCAGACGGGTTCCAAATCCTTGCCTAAATTGGATTTTATTCTTGCCCTCCAAGAATCTTCACACATGGGCCACTGGACCTTTCCAATTAAATACCATAGCATTGTGTAGCCCAACAACCAAAATTCCAAGTCCATAAGTCTTCCAATCATAAATCAACTTGGACCTCTCTTTATTAAATTATTTTCAAATAATCTCAAGCCCATCACCAGGTAAGTTGGACTTCTCCAACAAAATCTACGAGAGCAGCCCATAATTCAAGATCCCATCTCCTAATTAATTCAATTCTTCCAAAAATCCACAAACATGCACGTTCCATAAATCAACCCCCAAGTGAATAAACCTCGTTCAGCCATAATTACGCCCCAACTCCAGCCACGTTTTCCATGATCAAAGAAGGTTAGTCTTTTTGTGTGAATTTCTCCCTAAAACGGACAAGCTCGCACCGATTTCACATTCAAGTCCCAACTCTACAATAAAAACAACAAGACATCAATTCCTTTTAAGATAATATCAATTCAAGCACAATTAGGGGTATAATTCAATCATAACGATGATGAATTAATGAGTTATCATTTGCAATTAAATAATTGGTTTACATTCTTCATTTAATTAAATAATCTGCCAACCAATTTTTTTTTTTAATTAAATAATCTCTTTGTGTTCATATTTAACAACATTAATGTAAATTTAGATCACATATTCATTTTTTTTAATATATATATATATATATATATATATATATATATATATATATATATATTTTGTTTTGAGAGCTTTTTTTTTTTTTTTAAATATATTTGAGTGTGGAAAAATGGAGGACGATCGACTTCAAGCATTAATATAGCTCAAGAAAAGATTAATTCGAATGAGTACAATTTTGGACCACAACTTGGTTTAACGTTGTATACTTGTATTCATCCACATGGATTGGACTGTGACGTTTCTAATATGCATACTATCAAGACGAGGCAACTACAACATGAACATTCCTAATTGAGAGTTTAATTTCCCCATATAATAAAACAACCATTACAAATCAAAGTATAATGGAGTAACTGTTATCTATTGAAGAAGACATAGTTTTGGGGTTTTTGGAAGGCTGTATATTTCTCTGTAAATTACGTGATTCAATACAAAGCAACTAGGTTACAATATATACTACAAAAAGGACTCCAGCTATATACGGTAACTAAATAACAAGATATTCACAAATCCCTAATTATCCGTTTTCCTAACGCTCCCCCTCAAGTCGAGTATCGGGTCAAGGATGCTCAACTTGCTCAACACTTCACGGAAAATCCTCCCATTCACTGCTTTTGTCAAGATATCTGCTAATTGATCCTCTGACCTAACAAAGGGAATATCAATAACACGTTCTTCCAGCTTCTCCTTAATAAAGTGTCGGTCAACCTCCACGTGTTTAGTACGATCGTGCTGTACTGGATTTTCTGAAATACTAATAGCAGCTCGATTGTCACATCTCAACTTACATGTCCTTGCTATAGAAAAACCAAGTTCTGCGAGCAATTTCCTCAGCCACAAGACCTCAGTCACTCCCCGTGCAATGCCTCGAAATTCTGCTTCTGCGCTTGAGAGGGCTACGACCTTCTGCTTCTTGCTCCTCCACGTCACCAAGTTTCCCCCAACTAATGTGAAATACCCAGCAGTTGACTTCCTGTCTACCGGATTTCCTGCCCAATCTGCATCTGTATATGCTTCAATATCTAAGTGTCCATGTTTCTGAAACAAAACCCCTTTTCCAGGACATCCCTTCAAGTACCGACAAACTCTCAAAGCTGCATCCATATGCTCTTTCTGTGGTTGATGCATAAACTGGCTCAGAACCCCTACTGCGTAGGCTACGTCTGGCCGGGTGTGCGAGAGATAAATCAGTTTCCCCACCAGGCGTTGATATTGTCCTTTATCAACTTCTTCTGCACCTTCTACCATCTGTAAGCCATGATTCACAACTATCGGAGTGTCAGCTGGTTTACACTCAAGTAACCCAATCTCAGCAAGGAGGTCTAGAACAAACTTCCTTTGAGAGATAAAAATCCCCTGTCTGGACCTTAGCACCTCTATCCCTAGAAAGTATTTAAGCTCCCCCAAGTCTTTCATCTCGAACTCTCTGAACAGATTCTTCTGAAGCTGGGATATCTCTTCTGAATCCTCCCCCGTAATTATCATATCATCCACATATATTATGAGACAGGTAACTTTCTCACCTTTTCTTTTTAGGAACAACGTATGATCCGAGTTACTCTGATGATATCCATACTTTCTCATAGCGATGGTAAACCGACCAAACCAGGCCCGTGGTGACTGTTTCAGACCATATAACGTTTTTCTCAGCCTACATACCTCTCCTTTCCCATATTCTCCTGAGAATCCTGGAGGAGGTTCCATATAGACCTCTTCTATCAGATCACCGTGCAGAAACGCATTCTTCACATCGAACTGGTGCAGTGGCCAATCACGATTTGCAGCTATAGAGAACTGCACTCTGATCGTGTCAATCTTTGCCACTGGAGAGAATGTCTCTGAGTAATCAACCCCATAAGTTTGGATGTATCCCTTGGCCACTAGTCTGGCCTTATACCGTTCTACACTTCCATCTGCTTTATGTTTGACAGTGAATACCCATCGACATCCCACCATTCTTTTTCCATTGGGGAGTTTGCATTTTTCCCAAGTACCGTTCTTCTCAAGGGCTTTCATTTCATCCTCCATAGCCTGGGCCCACCTATCATCCTTCAGTGCCTCCTCCACTTTACTTGGTACCGGGACCGAATAAACAGAAGCAACATATGCTCGGGCTCGTGATGAGAGATTCCCATTAGCTAGATCAGCTATAGGATACCTCGGAGCTCTATTTATGAGTTCAGGCTCATATCTCTTGGGAGGCACTCCTCTGGTTGCCCGTGGAGGCAACACATATCTATTATCCTGTGTGTTCTGAATTTCTGTCTCATGCTCCCCCTGAGCTTCTTCACTCCCTGCACTGTTAGTTTCAATAACAGGAATGGTACTAGCAGAACTAACCATGTCACTATTACATACCTCAGGATTGTCGGATTGAGTGACTGGACCATGAGAGTGTGTGGGGGTTTGTACCAAGGGTGAGGTAGGCTCGGTGGTTCCGCCTACTTGCTCTGTTGGGACTATGTCTGGCCAGGATTGTGACACCCAATCCAGTTGATCCTGTTGTCTCGGACTACTCTCCCCCTGAGCACTGGGTTGGGGAAAGTAATATTCGGTTTCAAGGAAGTCACAGTCCATGGTTGTGTAAAGACGACGAGTGGGAGGATGAAAACACCTATATCCCTTCTGACTAACCCCATACCCCACAAAGACACATTTCAGAGCACACGCATCAAGTTTGGTTCGATCAGACTTAGGGATATGAACGAACACAGAACTACCAAAGATCCGAGGAGGTAAGATTAACGTGGACGGAACACTAACCTGAGTACTAAGATGTTTGAGTGGGGTAACAAAGTTCAATGTTTTAGTGGGAAGACGGTTAGCAAGGTAAACTGAGGTAGCAATTGCTTCGGGCCAATAAGACTTTGGACACTGAGACTCTAGTAACATGGCTCGGGACATCTCAAGGAGCTGACGGTTTTTTCTTTCGGCTACCCCATTCTGCTGTGGGGTATTTGGACAAGATGTTTGGTGAACAAGCCCATTATCCCTGAAAAATTGTTTGAGTGTTGAGTTGACATATTCCCCCCCATTATCAGACCTGAGAACCTGGATGTGAGTTTTAAATTGGACACGAACCATATTAAAGAACTCCACAAATTTTGAGGGTACATCGGATTTTTGTTTAAGAAAGTAAACCCATGTCATTCGAGAGCAATCATCAACAAACAACACGAAATACTTAAAACCATGATTTGAGCTACAATCACCCAAAAATGGGGCTGGCCCCCAAACATCCGAATGTATCAAAGAAAAAACAGTTTTGGCTCTAGAGTTGGATAAAGCAAAATGCTGTCTATGACTCTTCGAAACCATACAAGTCTCACAAGAAAATTTATCACTAGTCTGAAAAAGTTTAGGAAATAAAAACTGAAGATACCCTGACGAGGGGTGTCCCAAGCGTCGGTGCCACAACCATTTCTGACGTTCCACTGTCCCGTGAGCAAGCGCTGCAGTTCCTTGTTGGGCCACCTCATCGACAAAGTACAACCCCCCCACTTTCAGTACCACGCCCAATTACTCTCCCCGACTGAATATCCTATAACAGACAGAAAGTAGGATAAATTAGAACAATACAATTTAGTTCTTTGGTGACATGACTTATAGACAACAATTTATAAGATAAATCCGGAACATAAAGACAATTCTTCAACTTTAAATCAGGAGATAAAACAATTGTTCCTGCCCCTTGGACCCGGGAAATTTTGCCAGTTGTATCTTGAATAGCTGGTCTCTTGGAAACACTGTTGTCTATTAAATCTGATTGATCATATGTCATAGTATCACTGGCCCCACAATCAATTACCCAGCGTGAGTCTTTTTCTACTTTCCGCGGTACACCTGCCTCATTATCACAAAGTTTGGGCACACATTTTGACTGACTTACAAAGGCTTGTGAATTATTAGAGCAATAATAATTGAAAGAAGCATAAGTGGGGGGGTAAGATGGGAATTTCGGACCCTCCATTTCCATACCTAAAGTCAGACTTTCTCCCCCATTTGCAAGATGTGCCGCCCCAATTTCTCCTTCTCCTTCGCGGGTCACAGACCCTAACCCAGGGGTGTCTATGTCTTCTCCGGCGACTTCAACCGCCACCCGTGCTGCGCCGTAGCCCTGCGCTGCAGCGTCTCGCCGTTGGCTACGCCAGCCGGCGGGAAAACCGATCACCTCGTAGCAATTCTCCACTTTGTGCCCTGGGCGCTGGCATTTGCTGCACCTAACCGGCGGTTTCTCTTGGTCTTGGTTGCGCCGTGGTGGCGCCGTTGCCCGGCGCGATGGCCCTGTTCCAGATCTGGTTTGGTTTCTCTCCCCTTGAGATTGAAACCCCTGCGTCTGAAAGTTCCTCCCCTGCATCGGAAAGCTCCTATGAGCGTGGTTCTGGGTAACCAGGCCGGTCCCTATTCCCATCGTCCCTGCCGCCGATGATGACGTTCGAGACTCGCCGTTCAAGATTTCTCGCCGGGCGGCTTCTTGCCGGACCACCGCATATGCTTTCTCCACCGTTGGCAGGGGACTCTCTTTCAGGAGTTCTCGTCGATCGGCATCGTAAGTATCATTTATCCCGGCAAGGAACTGAAAAAGGCGAGTCTCGGACCTGAGGCGATTAAAGGTCCCGATGTCCTCCTCGTGAACCATCGGGTTTGGTTGACGGATATCAATCTCTCTCCACAACCTCTGTAAGTTGCTATAGTATGTTTCAATTGAATCGGACCCCTGTTTCATGCTATTCGCCTTAACTGTGAGATCATAGATCTGCAATCCATCCCTTCCTTGGCCGTAAGTTGCTGTCCAGCCATCCCAGAGGGCTTTTGCAGACGGATACTCTGCGAAATTGGCTATTAGATCCGACTCCATGTTGTCGAGAATCCAGGAGCAGACGATCAGGTCCGTTTGCTCCCATCTGTGGTAGGTAGGGTCATTTGCCGGAGGTGGTGCTGGTACTCCGGTAATATGCTCCAATTTCCCCCTGCCCCCAATCGCTATTTTCATTAAACGGGACCATAGAGAATAATTGAATTGGTTCAATTTCATGCTAATAGTGACTGGTTGTGGGATACTGTGTTGATGTTGTGTGGTTTGGGGCTGTAGGTTTTGGAATAAGCTGGCTAATTGAGTGGCGAGGGACTCGCTTGGCTGCTGCAGTCCCGTGCCGGGGGTGCTGCTGCTTTCTTCGGCCATGGCCGAGAGAGGTACTGTAGATTACGGTAGATGATGAGCAAGGAATCGAATCCGATTAATGGATTGAAACCCGCTCTGATACCATGTTATCTATTGAAGAAGACATAGTTTTGGGGTTTTTGGAAGGCTGTATATTTCTCTGTAAATTACGTGATTCAATACAAAGCAACTAGGTTACAATATATACTACAAAAAGGACTCCAGCTATATACGGTAAGTAAATAACAAGATATTCACAAATCCCTAATTATCCGTTTTCCTAACATTTTCAGCAACGAACTACATCCATATTAGACGTTGGAAATGAGGAGTTGGAGAAATGTTTTTTATTGTTGCTCTTGTTCTGAGGGGCCTCTCCGGGTAACATAGCAGCATGCTGCTTGCAGAAAATGCAGTGTACTCTGACCAAGTGTGGGAAACCTTGTGTAGGAAATGTCCTCTCCTGTAATAGCAATAAGCCGGAATAAGTTTGTTATTAATGTGATTTTTTCATCACACAAACTTATATACCCTTGTTGGCATTCATAGTAATATAGTACTCGTGGAATTAGTGCACTCACAGTGGCTCGTATTGGCGCCTCACAAGCACCATATTTGTCAAAGCTTGGTATTGTACTCCAGGCTTCGACCGCCATGCATGAAACTGCACATATCGACCCCTTAAATTCATTATTTCATTCTTCACATCCTCCAGGGTGAATATGCGTCGGAATTTCTGTGTCAGAAATCTTGCAGCCCCTTGGCAAATGCCCACAAATGCAGCTTCGAACTGTGGTGAGATGATGTGGCAAGCAATGTGAATAAAGCGGACAAAGAGATGATATTCATGTTGTGGCAAAGAAAAGCCTGGCTGTGGCAGAGTAACACGGCGCAGACGCGAAACCGCACCGTTTTGGTTCGAAGCCTCAGAATTTGCCTTATGGTCCGGTACTCCTCCATTAACACTTGATTCACTAGAGTTTCCATTTTCGGGATCCATTTGTAATGGTGTAAGTTCTTCTCTTACATTTACACCCCATTATATAACAAAAAGGAATACCATTTATTACAGAGTAGGCGTGCAGGTGAAAGGGGAGTAAATGCAAGGGTTACTAAAGCCTTCGACTACCAAAGGAATTGGCTAATTAATTTATGAAGCTAGTTTAATTAAATGATTTTTAAAGCCTTCAACTACCAACTGAAATTCAAGGGAGTAAATGATTTTCACTATTGTAATTATTTTGATAGTGTTAACAACGACAAAGGCATGGAGGTAGGACTCTTTGAATGATGGAAGAAACCTGTCAATGGAATTAGGACTCCTTGTAATTCTGTATGTTCGGAATTTGGAAAAATCTTGTAATTTCATTTAAAACACATTATTGTTACCAAAATCCAATTAATGAGACTATTTTTTGTCAGTTGTTAGTAGGGAATGGAGTAAACCCACCTGTTGTTTTCTCAGTGAAAAGGCTAATCAATATAAGTTTACTAACACTAACACACTCCAAGTACTTAAAAAATCTCCTCAGAACAACAAAGATTTGATAATTATATTAATTTAAAACATAACATTTACATAAACTTAAATTGTACCATTCCTAACAGAGTAACAGTACAATTCACCACATCACTCAACATTGTCCCATATATACATAACTACAGAGAACTACATTTACACACAAAACAAAAGTAGGCCTACTCAACAGACAAAATAAAAGGCTAGAAGTTATGCCAAGACAGTAATAACTCCTACTTCACAAAGCGAAAGAAACCATTTGTCAGGAGAAGTGCTCTGGAGGTAATACTGAACTGTCAAAGGCCATAAGTGATTCTAAAATACTAATAACTTCCTACTTCACATAGCAAAAGAAACATTGAGTGATGTGGAATATGGAGTGTGTTGGTAATATCCCAAATATCATGCTGCAACATGCCTCCATACTATTATCATTTAGTTGCAGCAGTATCATAACAACATCATTTAATGAGGCCACGAATTACCTTGAAGACCATATTGATTCTTGCATCCACGGGCATCCCAAAAAATGCATCCATGGACTTTGGGTTATTTGCGAGCACATTAGTTGCATCAACGTGGTCATTAAGAGATATTACAATAGGCAGCTCCCCTATCGCTTGGTACAACTCACGCCTGGACCTCGTGGCATCAACTTTAGACCCCATATGAGACACTACATCCTTGAAAGATGTTGCAGCACTAAAGCAAAATTCGGATATAGAATCAACCACTTGGTCCTCACTTTTTCTAGTCTTCTTTCATTTTTTTCGTTTTCTTCACAGATCCATCATTTTCAGTAGGAGATTACTTCCTATTAGTCGAACGTGCGGGAGTCTCATCATCATCAGAAAGCATTAACGGATCGCACGAATTACCCGCACTGTCCTGTAATTGCACATCAGCTTCAACGGGAGATTGTTCAGCAGCAATGTTGAAGTCCATAGCAGTATGGCCATTAGTGTGATCCTTACCATAAATTTTTATCCATGCCTCATAGTACGAAAATGGTTTCCCGCGTATAGCATGGTGAGTGGGGTATCTCTGCCATTAATATTAAAAAAATAAAATAAAAGAGTGAATTACAATGTGACACAAACTGAATAGCTACTGATAATCATTAAAGTTCACTAAAGCATATAAACTGAAAGTTACCTCAAGAAAAACTTCCCGTTGTTCTGGCTCTGCCTCGATTGTTTGGCTGCTGGAGTTCCAACCAAAACCACTTGTCCCAAGCGCTGTAGTGATTTGAAAATAGATTTCTTCCATGAGGTGTACTTGGACGCAATGTTCGGATCTCCTTTCAAGTTAGTGTTTGGTAAGTACACCCGCAGTCGTTGTTCGAGCTGTGCTAGAAAACCGGTACGAAACCCATTTGGTGATTTCCATCCGTCTGAAATGATGTCCCGGAATGCTAAAATCAAATTCTTTTCCTCCGTGACTATCCATGCACTACGACTCTTTGGCAAATTCTGTGATGTTGCAGTCTTTGAAATAGTCTGTTTTGTCTACATCTGCTTATCACAAACATTAATTAAACATTAAACCATATTGGAGCTTACCAAGATTGGGTATCAATAGCTATGAGCAGATAGATGACATAATTATAGCACCCCTTCCAGGTAAAAACATCTATTTATGATAAAGAGCACATAAACCATCACATAATTTAATTCACACAACTAGATTAAACCAGCAAAAGTTTCAGCATTACATAATAATAATATTCAGAGACAATTGAAATATGGAAAAGGGAGACAAGCAAGTAGCACACGTTGCATGGCATACGGTGCCATACACATTCATTCTGAACTATTAGCGACCTCGGTGTCTCCATTCATTATACATACTCTCTGCCAACTGATCTCGCATAGCATTCCATTGGGGTGACGTCTCCACATGGTCAATAGTGATGATGTTGTCATCACAATCATCAACAAAATCATTAGGCAGTTGAAGTTCTATGGGATCAACAACCATTTCACGCCTAATAAAATTATGAAGCAAACAACAGGCTAGTATGATTTTGTACTGTGTCTATACTTGATAAAAATTCATGCTTCGAAGAATAGCCCAACGTATCTTCAAAATGCCAAATGTACATTCTATGCAATTTCTAGCCTTCACGTGACGAATGTTAAACAATTCCCTAGCATTCCTCGGCCTGTTTGTCGATCTACCCCATTCATTGATGTGGTATCTTAGACCTCGATAGGGGGCTAAAAATCCCTCCCCATTGGTGTACCCAGCGTCGCACAAATAGTAGTTACCTAAAATTGAAAGCATACACGTTACATTAGGTTGGGAAAAAAAAATGACAGCACAATTTACAATCATGGCAGGATGATTTGGTTACCTTTAGGTACACGAAAACCATTTGGTCTATACATTGCATCACGAAGAACGAAGAACACGACCATCTGCTACGGATCCTTCCCACCCGGTTAATACATAGATGAAGTTAAGATTACGATCACAAACACCCAGCATGTTCACCGCACACACGGCTTTGCGAGACCGGTATCTTGCTTGCTCCGTAGCTGGAACACGTACTGGTATATATGTTCCATCTAATGCACCCAAGCATCCCTGGAAGGTGAACATAATAGGTTCTATTAGGCCTAATGATATCATAATAATTTATAAGTCTAGGACCACATAAATAAAGAGTGTACCTTGAACCATTTCCACCTTTCATCATCGCAGTCGGCTTGCACAGGTTCCTGATCAACAAGAAATAACTCATGACAACGAAGTACAACGGTAAGGACACGGTTGAAATGAAGACTAACAGTCCGACCACTTCATTTGAAAGATTTCTTAATAACCCGTATCTTTTGATGATGCCCCAGAATACTCAAAAAAATAGCGACCTGTTCATAGACTGAAACCCCCCCCCCCCTGAGTCGCAGTCAAACCACCACGCTCTTCCAATACATAACATAGTTTCCTAAATGGTCGTCAGCCTAATCTCAGTAAATCAATGCAATCTTGTTCGGCCAAGGTTATCAAACCATGGAGATAAGTAATTTGGTCAGGAATCCTAGATAGGATGCTGTAATGTCTACGAATTATTCGCCGATTACACCGGCGTATAATTCGGCCAGAACGCAACAACTAAAAAACAATAACCAGAAAACTCAGTATTTGCATCCGGATGACTTCAAGAACAACTAATGCCTCGCCGTCTTCACCTTGAATGTCCATCACAATGAAACTTTCCAAAACAAAATATCTAGAATATAAAAAAAAAAATTGTAAAGAATTCACAGGGCAACTGATGTTAATCCATTTTCCTTAATATCACACCACATATATCAGCAAAGAACAAATAAGGTACATGAAAATTCTCTATCACATCGCGGACAAGGACTTGGGTAGAAGAAATATATATATATATATACACACACACATAATTACCTTCCGATACCCATATACTCCCAGGTTCGACCCCTTGCAACGAACAAACCCTAACCAAGACACTGCGAGAAGACCCAATTGTTCTGCTTAAAGCCTTGAAATTCTTGTTCTGCTTCAGCATCGCATAGAAATATGGAAATAATAACCCTAATATATGCACCCAATTCGCGGGAATTTTGGATTGGCAAATTTTTTTTTGCGAGGCAAAAATTCCCTCGTGACAAATATAAATTTTCCCGCAGCCAAATCATAGCTTTTTCAGTGGCATAATTTTGTAAATAAACGCAATACATGGGTCTAATTGTAATTTACCTGAGCGTGTTATAGAGCATGTCTAACAAACACGGTGAATTTGCGTGACATATATGACTCGCTGCAGCACGCGTATGACATAGGCCTAGCGATTTCCTACAGGCCTACCACTTTGAAAAGTAAACGCGAGTTTATAAAGGATTTCTGTCTAACACGCCTTAATTATAAAAGTAAACGAGCACTTAGGTGTTTCATCTCATACTCCACGTATAGGATGAATGACACGTGTAAGATAATCTTACCAGATTTTCTAACCGATATAATTATGGTATTATCAACAAAAGGAAATTTTTTTTTAATATTAAAGATTTTTTCTCCTTTTCTTGATTATACTATAATTCTATCCTTAGAAAATCTGACAAAATCTTACACGTGTCACTCATCCGATATATAGAGTATGAGATGAAGTACCTAAATGGAGTAGAAGATTATACGTGTTACTCATTCGATATGTGGATTAATGACTATTAGTTACTATTTTAACAATATTCTTCTTCCATTTGGAGCTCAATATATGCTCCATTATATCCTAGATATTAAACAAATTAGTCTCATACACCTCGTGTTCTAGATGCGCATATATATTTTGTATCTTTTTCATCTTCAGTGTTATAAATATTATAGGGTTAATTCCAGTCACCCCCCACCTTTGGGGGGGTGTGAGTTTTGCCCCCTCACCTTCCAATCGGTGCATTTAACCCCCCACCTTTGCAAAATGTTCACTTAACCCCTTTCGGAATAGTTAAAATTTTTTTGGCGTGATTTCGTATTGTAAATCCATACAAATCAGATGTCAAATGTGTTGATATTATGCATCAAATCGAAGATTTTGATATAAGGAACACAATGACTATTTCAAAATCAAAATCCGACAACCAACAAAGGAGGAATTGCTGGTCAAAGATGGCGCATGACCGGCGAAGCTTTGCAGGTGAATTCCGAAGCTTCCGACGGCCAATAGAGTCAAATGGGATATGCGTCTTGTTCGTCATGGAGAGAGGAACACGATGACAATGGTCTTGACTCTTGGGTCGCCGTGACGGAGAAGAATTCGACGGTCAAAATTAATTTTGAACGGAATATTCCCAGAATATTCCGCCGGAATGGAATAGTGTTAGAGGGGTAACGTGTTAAGTTTTGCAAAGGTGAGGGGGTTAAACGCACCGATTGGAAGGTGAGGGGGCAAAGCGCACACTCCCAACCTTAAATTTTTAAAATTAATAATTCATCTCATTTAAATTTTTTATTACCAAAATCCCACAAGTCTTTGACCGAAACTTAGTTAGGGCATTTTTGTTATTAATGAGCGAGATGCGGGCTATCAATTTATGAATGTAAATTTGAACTTCATCACTACATAGCAATCACTTATCAATATCATTGACCGAAAAATGAATAAAAATAATATAAAAAATCTGGAAGCCTAAAATTCTTTCTTCTTTTACTTTTCCACAAATACAAATAAATAAATAAAAATAAAAATTAAATGATGATCCAGAATTTCCACTTCTATTTAGAGACCAAGTCCAACGTAAGTTGATGTATTGAGAGTGTTATAAATTGATGCCGAGTAACTATGAAGCAACACGTCAGTTTCACAAGAAAATTAGTTCCAATTTCTGAATTTATTTTATTTGACTTCTTTCTTCTTGATTTTTCCTTTCATTTGCCACTAAATCCCCGCCTCATTATTCCTAAATCCTTAGGAAAAGCATATTAAAATGTCAACATAATTTTGTTGTTTGAATCTTTAATTAATCCACACTCTTTTTACTTTTTTTTTTCTTTCTCTAAAGGATTTACCTTAGAGTTTCTTGTTATTTTCGACCGTTGTAGCTATGGCTATCAGAATGTAAATTTGATAAGTTGACACAACAGATAAAAAACTTTATGCAGAACTTGTATTGTACAAGCGAATATCTGGAGATTTGCCGGCTCGAAAGGTAGTTAGTTTTGGTGAGAGTCCGACGTGAACGAATCCTCTCTCTTTGTCGGTAGTAAGTCCATAATCAAGTAACAAATATATTACACTTGCTATTATAATTAGTTGGATTGGATTGAGTCGAGCGTGAACTAAAATTTTCATATTTGATATCATTGTATTACTTCTTAAACAATGTTCTAGAAAATCACCTGCTCATATACAATAAATACCACAAAATTTCAGCACATTTTCGTTACTATTTAATTAGAATATGTAACACAAGTAATTCGATCAACAGAATATCTGTCTACATCAACTGACAATCTAATTATCTTTCTAAGGCAAGTTTTGAATCCGTCAACAATGGATTCAATCAGTTATTTGGAACCATCTATATAATTAGGGCAGTTGTTCGAGTTACATTCAATGTATAGCAAACGATCGAACTACTTATAGCCCTACATAAACCATAGGAAAGCACCCGCAGGTAATGAGACTTATTTCTACACAATGTTTTGTTGTGTACGCACAAGAGGCCTTAAAGAGGGGAGGCATCATGACCAGCCTACTGTTGTCACCGTCGAAACTAAAGTGGCGGTACCTCCGACGCAGTCGGGAAGTGGCTTAAAGGATGGAAACATGACCGTTCTTGCCGGAGCAGGCGTTGGTGTGGCTGCAACGGCTGCCACAGTTGCTGTGGTGGCTGGTGCCGACGAGAGGGATAATAAGAAAGTTAGAACTAGGTATTTGTGAATAATTCTGTATTCATTAATTTCTGTACAATACAATTACAATAGGGTTTTACACTAAATAGATGTACACGACTACAAATAAGGAAACGATATGTACAAGGAAAGAATCCCACTAAATCAGGGAAAAATAAAACCCAACGGATTAGCCGTGATCTTTAACACTCCCCCTCAAGTTGATTGTGGGGTCACACACATTTAACTTGCCCAAAACACTCGAGAAGGCTTTCTCAGTTACGGCCTTAGTAAGAATGTCCGCCAACTGATCTTCCGATCGCACAAACGGAAATGTCACAATCCCACTCTCAAGCTTTTCTTTGATAAAGTGTCGGTCTACCTCAATATGCTTTGTTCGGTCATGCTGCACCGGATTCTCCGATATGCTTATCGCTGCTTTATTATCACACCACAACTTGCACCTTTCTTTTACTGGGAACCCAAGTTCCTCAAGCAGCTTTCGCAGCCAAAGGACTTCAGCTAATCCTCGTGCAATCCCTCTGAATTCTGCTTCTGCACTAGAAAGAGCAACCACCTTCTGTTTCTTGCTCTTCCAAGTGACAAGGTTTCCTCCAACCATAGTAAAATACCCTGAAGTTGACCGTCGGTCATCCTGGTTTCCAGCCACTCTGCATCTGTATAAGCCTCAACATCTAGGTTTCCATGCTTTTGGAACAAAACTCCTCTTCCGGGGCATCCTTTGAGATATCTGACAACTCTGAGTGCGGCCTCCATATGCTCATGTTGTGGTCGGTGCATAAACTGACTCAACACACCTACTGCATATGCTATATCAGGCCGAGTATGAGACAAGTAGATTAGTTTTCCAATAAGATGTTGATATCTACTTCGATCCACCATTTCGGCCTCACTTGTGAGTTTCAACCCATGATTAACTACCATAGGTGTCCCTACTAGTTTGCTATCAAGTAGCCCTGTCTCTGCTAATAGATCCAGTACATACTTTCGCTGGGAGATAAAAATTCCTTGCTTTGATCTCAACACTTCAATTCCCAAGAAATATTTCAACTCCCCTAAGTCCTTCATTTCAAACTCTTGAAAAAGCTTCTCCCTCAACTGCTTGATTTCCTCGAGATCATCTCCAGTGATAATCATGTCATCCACATAGATGATAAGACACGTTACCAGCTCACCCTTTATCTTAAAAAACAGAGTATGGTCTGAATTACTCTGTCTAAACCCATAATTCCTCATAGCAACAGTAAACCTGCCAAACCATGCTCTGGGAGACTGTTTGAGCCCATAGAGAGCTCGCTTCAACCTACAGACTTCCCCTTCGTGGAACTGTTCAGAAAAACCTGGTGGAGGCTCCATATACACTTCCTCCTCCAACTTCCCATGAAGAAAAGCATTCTTCACATCAAATTGGTGCAACGACCACTCCTGGTTGGCAACTATAGAAAGAAGAACTCTGATAGTATCAATCTTAGCTACGGGAGAGAAAGTTTCTGAGTAATCCACCCCGTATGTCTGTGTGTACCCTTTAGCCACCAATCTCGCCTTGTACCGCTCAATGGATCCATCTGACCGGTGCTTGATGGTAAACACCCATCTGCACCCTACAGGCCTCTTCTTAGATGGTAGCTGACATTTTTCCCAAGTGAAGTTCTTTTCTAGAGCCACCATTTCTGTTTTTATGGCTCTCCTCCACTCTTCCTTTTTCTGGGCTTCCTCAACCGTTCTAGGGAGTATGTCCGCATAGACAGCTGCTGAATAAGCTCTGGCAGCAACTGTCAGTTTTCCTTGAGCCAACTCTGCGATCGGATATCGCGACCCTCTAGGCTCATACTCGGGCTCATATCTCTTTGGAGGCACTCCCCGAGTGCTTCGAGGTGGAAGGACATACCGATCGGGCTCCACAGACTCCCCCTGTTCCTGTACTTCCTCAATCTGTAGATCATCAGTAGCACTGACAGTATTATCATGATCAGCAAATGAACTCTCAAGGGTTACCTCAGGGATATCCAGCGGGTCAGATCCTGGGGTTGGTTCCGTGGTGGAAGACTGGACCATGGGAGATGTTGACTCGGTGGTTCCACCTACTGGCTCTTTTGGGTCCGGATCTGGCAAAGTGGCATGAGAGACCCAACTCAGTGGGTCCACCGACTGCTCCCCCTGACCACTGAGTTGGGAGGCATAAAAGAACTCGGACTCAAGGAAGTTACAATTCAAAGTGGTGTACATACGCCTAGTGGGTGGATGGTGACAACGATACCCCTTCTGATGAACCCCATACCCGACAAAGACACACTTAACCGAACACGGATCTAATTTGGTGCGTTCCTGTTTGGGAATATGAACGAAGACAGAGCACCCAAAAACACGTGGCTGGAGAGTCAAGGTAGTAGGGACTCGAACATGTTGGGACAGTTCGGAGAGAGGTGTTCGAAGATTGAGTATTTTAGTGGGTAACCTGTTCAGAAGATATACAGAGGTACCTACAGCTTCTGGCCAAAAAGACTTAGGGACACAAGAATCAAACATAAGTGCCCTAGTGATCTCGAGAATAATCCTGTTTTTACGTTCAGCAACCCCATTCTGTTCAGGAGTATGGGCACAGGTGGTTTGGTGAACTAGACCATTGGCTGTAATGAACTGTTGGAAGGTGTGATTAATATATTCCCCCCCATTATCTGACCGAAGCACCTGAATTTTAGTGTTAAACTGGGTTTGGATCATATTATAGAACTCGATGAACTTAGACACAACATCTGATATTTGTTTCAAAAAATACACCCAAGTCATGCGTGAGCCGTCATCAATAAAAAGAACAAAGAAACGAAAACCAGAACGTGAACCCATATAAGGAGCAGGACCCCAAACATCAGAATGGACTAGAGAAAACACTTTATTCATACGAGTTCCAGAATACGGATATGACTGTCTATCACTTTTAGCCAGAATACAAGTTTCGCAAGTTAACTGACCACTAGAAGGAAATATACTTGGAAAAAGTAAATGAAGATATCTATCTGACGGGTGACCTAACCGACGATGCCAAAGCCACTGTTGCTTTTCAACGGTCCCGTGAGCCAGCGCTGCAGTCCCGTTTTGAATCACATCATCCACATAGTAAAGTCCACCACGTTCAATGCCACGCCCAATCACTTTCCCCGACTGAATATCCTGCAAGAGACAGAAACCAGAGTAAATTACCACAGCATAATTTAATTCTCGGGTAACATGACTAACAGATAATAGCTAGCAGGATAGATTAGGAACAAAAAGACAGTTTTTCAGAGTTAAAGACGGGGAGATATCAATGATTCCGGTGCCCTGGACCGATAAAAGTTCCCCGTTAGCTGTCTGAATAGCTGGTTTCTTTGATATTGACATGCTTTTCAAATCATTCTGGTCATAAGTCATGGTATCTGTAGCCCCACAGTCAAGGATCCACTCCGCTGTTTTGGGTCCTTGTGTTAAATAAACAATTCCACACTTTGGGGAGTTGTTATGAGCTGTTGTCACACTTTGGGGTTTAACCTGCAAATGATTAGAACCTCGGGGGCCACATTGCAAAGGGGCTAAAGTATGGGGGTACAACGGTAAATCCTCATTTAACAAGGGTTGGGGTTGAGAACCACCAACCCTCATACCTTCATTTCTCGCCGCCTCCTTCTGTAAATTGAGGATCTCCTCCTCTGTTCCAGCAGTCGCCGTCCAAGGGCCGTCGCGGCGCTGATTCGCCGACGATCTTCTCGTTCCTGCTGGCGGAGCAACCGGCGGCGCCACCGCTCTTCTCCCATGCCCTATAACAGATCCGAAAGGGGCTGGTTTCGCCACCCCTGCTACAAAAGCGAACCCAGCTTCTTCACCACTTTCTTCTCCATCTCCTGCGACGGCGGCGATGGCGGCGCTTCCGGTGTTGCCCCTGCCGTCGCGCTTCTGTTTCCGATCGGTTTCGTCCCGTCGTTGACTCTTCCATCCCACCGGGAACCCTATCAGTTCAAAACACTGATCCTTCGTGTGATTCTTCCTCCCACACTGAGAACAAGAGATCTGGGTCTTGTTGCCGTCGCGCGATGAAGAATCTGGCACCGATGGTCTCCGATCTGAGCGTGATTTGGTGGCAGCCCCGCGTCCAAAGTTACCGGAGTTCCGACTGAGGAGACCGGCGCCGATGCCTGAGGCTTCGGCCAATGATGTTCTATCCGGCCCCATCACCATCCGGCGGTCCCTTTCTTTGCGAATCAGTCCATAGGCACTCTCAACAGTCGGGAGAGGCGAGGTTCGTAGGATATCTCGTTTGTCTGAATCGAACTCCTCCGATATGCCTTGGAGAAACTGGTATAACTTGTTCTCTTGTCGAAGTCGGTTGAATATCCCAATATCCTCAGGATTTGTCATGGGATTAGGCTGACGAATCTCGATCTCCCTCCAAAGTTTCTGTAAATTGCTGTAAAACACTTCCAGACTGTCGTTTCCTTGCTTCATGCTATTAGCTCTCACGGTGAGATCGAAAAATTGGATTCCATCCACTTGTTGGCTGTAAGTGGATTGGAGTCCGTCCCACAAATCCTTGGTCGTAGGATATTCGGCAAAGTTGCTGACCATATCTGATTCCATATTTTCGAGCAACCACGAACAAACAATCAGATCTGTTTGTTCCCATCGTGGATATTCCGGGTCTGTTTTGGTGGGCGGTGTTGGGACTCCAGTGATGTGGTGGAGTTTCCCTCGTCCGCCAATAGCGATTCGCATGAGTCGAGACCATAGGGCATAGTTCTGCTGATTTAACTTTGGCGCTATTGAAAGTGATGTGGAGGACTGAAATTGGTTCTGTTTTTGCAGGATTAGGGCAATCTGATCTGCCAAGTTCCCGCTGTCGAAGGAAGTACTGGATCCTTCAAGCTTTTCGTGTTTCTCAGTCATGGTGGCAGATGATGAGCGCGGTAAGAGCGTCGAATCTATAGACGATAAACCTGCTCTGATACCAAGTTAGAACTAGGTATTTGTGAATAATTTTGTATTCATTAATTTTTGTACAATACAATTACAATAGGGTTTTACACTAAATAGATGTACACGACTACAAATAAGGAAACGATATGTACAAGGAAAGAATCCCACTAAATCAGGGAAAAATAAAACCCAACGGATTAGCCGTGATCTTTAACAAAGAACGGTGGTGGGGATGCCGGTGGCGGCGGCAGTACCTCACAAGGTTGTTGTTGCGGTGGTGGTGGTGGTGGAGGATGTGGCGACGGCGGCGGTTGCGGGGGAGGTTGTGGTGGTTGTGGAGGTTAATTAATTCTTCAGTTTGTCTTAAATTTCTCTTTTTTTCGAATCTGTAACTTGTATATGTTTTCGGGGTTCATGTCTGTTTGGGTTTAGTGATGCCCGGGAGTGCCAAAGTGGTGGCGCGTGGGGCGGTTGTAGCCGCGCTGCCTCTTGATTTGATGCCCTTTCTTGTTATCTTTGTGCCTTTGTTTTTCTTTTTGTTTTTTTGGTTTTTTTTTTCCCCCTTTCAATAAATGGTGCCTCACTGGCCACTGCCTCTTGATAATGTCTTTTGGTTGACCTTTCAAGTTAACCTTAATTACATCTATAATTCTATACCCTATCAAGATTGGGATATTTTAGTTTATACCCATTGCAAGTTTACTGAAACTTTTTAAAAGTAGTACACTTTTCAAACACAATTGCAAGTTTAGGGTAAAACTCTAATTCGAAAAGCGTTTCCAAAAAACCATGACACAGTTGATATTTTCTTACAAATCAATACAAATAACTTTTGAATATTATATTTTTAACCACAATACTTTTCATGAAAAAATATAATAAATATTTAACAGATCTATACGAAGAATACAATAATCATAAAAACTGGTGAAATTATAAGAATAGTGTGCTTTGACTTTGGTTTTGTAATTTTAGTGTATTTTATATAACTTTTGCAAGATTGGTGTAAGACGTGTTTTATGCCAACGTCTTCATCATGTGCATATTTATAAATATTAGGTATGAGACCCATAGTTTATAAATGTTTTCAATTTGGTCCATTAATTTCTCTTTCATGTATTTTTTCTATAAATTTATTGTTTATATGATTTATTATCTTTCCTTTTTCTTTTATACCTTGTATTATTGTATCTCTATTTAATATATTTTTATTTATTGTTTTTTCATAATTTTTCTTATATATTTCTTCTTTTTGTAAAGATGTTTCCAAATTTTTCCCCATTTGTTTAATATTTTTAGCCTTTATAATTTCTTTTACTCGTTGTTTTTCTTCTGTTATAGTATCTAATTTTATTTTTGGTTTGTAACTCATAATTAAGCGTGTGACATTTGATACGCTGTATCTCTTTTCCTTTTTATATTTTTTTAAATCCGCGTTTGCAGTTTCTATCATTATTTCTTGAGTTCTTAATGATATATCTTTATTATATTTTAAATCATGGTATGCCATTTTAGCAATATATTCATTTATGATAACTCGTTCTTCTATTGCTTGTATATCTCGTGCTATTCTATTTTTATAATCGAATCTTTCCATTATTTTAATTGTATATTAGAAATAAAAGTATAGTTTTAATATGTTTTAATTTTAAATAGTTACAGTATTCTTTCCATGCTTTTTCCAAAATATTCGGTTTTTTCATATATCTCAATCATTTGTTTGCTTATGAACACCTCTTCTTCAACTTGTATTAAAGATCTAGATAACCAGTATTTTAATTGTTGACTCATGTTTATAGAATCGTATACGGGCTCTGATACCAGAAAGGATCAGAGTGTGTCCTTTATAGTTGCGGTTAATTTAGTCATTTAATTGGCTAATTGTGTGAATTCGTTTTCAATTATTTCATTAGAAGATCCCTCTTCTTTAAAGTTTTTAATAGAGGCCCGTGTACTAGTTTCATTAGTTCTTTGATTTGGTGGTAGATATGTATTACATGTACTTTTACTTTTTAAAAGTTTAGGTGTTTTGTTTTGAAAAACATTAGTATTAACATGTTGTATAATAGGTGTCTTTGGTATATATTTTATACGAGAAACTTCTCGAAAAATATCTTCCATATATATTTTATCTGTATTTTTAAATTGTACACTATGATGGCTGTTTGTTAAAGCATATCCAATGGTGTATGTTATCGAAAATGGATAATTGTTTGTTTCCATTAAATCTTGTCTTTCAAATTTATATGCAATGTTTAAGGATTTATGTAGTTTTTCTGTTACAAGTGGTATAGCATAGTGTAAAGCTACATTAAAAAGTAGTTTAGTATAAGCAAGGTTTCCTTCAATTATTCCAAGTATTTTATCTTTTATGTTCATAATTCTGTCATCATATATAGCTAGTTTTATGGGTGAGTTTATTCCTTCAGCAAATGTACTCTTAATTAGTATCTGTATAGTAGAAATATGTATATATCCTATTTCACTAGGTGTATATTTTGCTTTTTTAATTTTCTGAATTATATCAGCTTTGTTTATTAATGAAATAGCCTGTGTTCCTTTTGTTGTAGAAATTTCAATAGGTGTTTCACATGTAAATTTTTCATATAATATAATGTTTTTTCTGTTCAGTTTTGTTTTTGAATCTGTTTTCATATCTTGTCCATCAATTAAGTTTAACTCTTTTCTTCTAACTTTGTTTAATTTTTTGTTGTCTATAACAATATCTTGAGAGAAATATCCGTATTCTTCAGTTGTTTCAAAATGTTCAATTTGATCTATTAAACTAGTCTCCATATGTATATAATTTCTAGTATATATAAATATGAATAATAACTTTAGAATAAAGTTTGTATTGTTTACATGTTTGCGTATTCATATCTACTGTCTTCATGCACTCCATGTTACCTGTTCATCTTTCTTCAAAGTATATGTTTGATTCTGGTATGAGAATTGTTTGGTTGTGTATGGTTGTTTTGTGTATGGTTCTGCTATTCAGGCGTGAGGCCAACAGAAAAGAAAAGCTCAAAGGCTTAAAACTCAGAGAGTTTTTTGATCAACACATGATCTTTTTCTTTCTATTAAAGTCTGAATATTACATACTACATTGAGACCAATATATAGGCACTCGACTCACTACTACAGACGCGTTTTCATTTACAAAAAGTCAAAAAAGTAGAAAAAGACTTAAAGTAAAAGATAATAATGGTGCTCAACAACTGCACCTAAAAAGCAGACAGAGACATAAAGTCTGCATTATTGAGGTGTGTTCGTCATTGCTTACGTTTCTCCTTGAGTGTTTGACGTCATTGCATGCGTCAGTTTACATTACTCTTCAGTAACAGTGTCTTCCTTTATTGACTCGTTTGAATTATGGGACCCTGTTTCTTCAGCTTTGTCTTCAGGTTTGTCTTGGCACATTGCACAGCTGTGTTCATCAATTATTTCACTATACTCACAGAAAATGAGCTTGATTTCTTTAGGAAGTGTCTTCAGGCTGTGTTCTTCAATTTTGATAAAGGTTTTCTCAAAGTTTTCCAACGTTTTTAGTTGTAACGGTGGAATTGTGTATCTCGAAGATCCATATATCAAATGATAATTGGATTTATAGTTTATTTTGACATTACTGTCCTTGTTTATCTCATGTGATGCATAAAATATTTGATTTAGTTGTTTTGCAACTATCTCATTTATGTCATCAAGTGTCTTCATTTTATCGATGCAGGGGTATTCTCCATTTGAAACTATCAACTTGATAATTCCATGAGAGTATACTGATACTCCTTCTTCGTTGAAGATAGGGTATGAAAGTGTAGATTTGAAGACTATTTTTTTATCCATGTTTCCTTTTGAGACTCGTCTAGCATAGTCCTGAAGTGTTGACATTAGTTTTGGGCTGAATTTTCGAAAACAGTTTGGGTTTTTGAAGTATAGGGTGTCAAGAAGCCCATGTATAAAGAATTGGTATATCAAGTCTGGGTCTGCTTGTTCAAATATAACGACTTTTGGGCCGTTTCTCGAAAAAGCAGTATACGTTGGTCTTCATCCCCAGGCACTTCAACAAAGCCCTCAACCCATTCACCATCGCGTAAGAATTGGGCATCAACTGCAGAGGGCTAATTCTAAGGGTATTGAAGAAATCGACCAAATACTCGGAAATGGGCACCCTAAACCCGTTCTTGACCTCCAAGTAGTTGATCGCGATGCAATTCTTTGGCGGGTTAGTCATCCTCTCTCCGACCCTGGGCCTTATCACTCAATAGCCCCCATACTCCAGAGCACCACCAAATAACCAATTTTGGATTTCCCCAAACTTCTCATCCGATATAGAGGGAGTTATGGCTCGAGGGTCCTTCACTAGCCGACCCTCCGGCTCGAGGTTCTCCACCTCTTCTTCCTCTTCCTCTTCTTCTAATCGACCTGAGGTGGATGTCACCTCCCCAGATACTCGAGGTACGACCACATCCCCTGACTCGACCTCAGCAGCGGCTCAGAGACCTCCACAACTTCGACGCTCTCATCCCTTCCCTGGGGATTCGTCGACCTCGCCTCTACGGTGGCTCCCGAATCCGTCGATGTTGAGCTCGATTCTGATGAGTCCAAACACGACCCCACACTTGTGACCACCACTTCCATCCCCTTGGGGCCAGTCTACGCTCGATTTGTTGACATCCTACAACGATAGAATCATGTTTTACTATTTGGGTCGGATACGAACAAATCGAGAGAGAGAAAGCCTTCGAAGAGGGAAGTGGTACACCTCTCCCTGAAAGCGATCGAGAATTAAAAAAAACAAAACAAAACAAAACAAAAACACACAAAGAAAGAAGATCGAGCTGAAGATCGAAAGTATTACCTTTTGTTGTCTAGAGATCTGAAGATCGCCTTCTTCTAAAACAATCGACCCCGAAATTCGACGCACAAAAACGCTTAATCGATCGATAACAGCTCAGAGCTCTCCTCAATTCTCTCTCACAAAAGTAACAAATGAAATTACAGAGGGAACTATTTATAGGGGTGAAAATGGGCGGGAATCGAGAAGGTGAAACGACGCAATGATTACAGTGGGTCCCACTCTTGGGGTTTGAAACGCCACTGCCACGTCAGCCCAAGCAGATGACGTTTCGGGGGGCTTATGAAGTGGCACGTACCCGACGTCAAGTTGGACCAATCACCTTGCTCCACCTGTATGGTCGAAGGTCATATCCCGATCGCGATACGATCGAGGATTACATCTCGACCATCGTGCTCGAGACCCCGTTTACCACACGTGTTATCGCGTATGTCGACCCAATCCCCTCGACCGGCCAGCACATTGTTCCACTAGTAGACAGGAGTGGCCAACGACACATTTAATGCACGGTTTTAGTGGGGCACTTGTCAGCTCCCCACGCCAACACGTCGAGGTGGTAACTTCTCTCTCCTCACCGTATAAATAGCTCATCCTCATTTATTACACTGTAAGTTTTCCTACCTAACTCTTTTTCACCGCTCCATTACTTCGACCATCCTCTTCGAACCTGACTTGAGCGTCGGAGTACCAACCCGGGTCTCACACCCACCCTCCCCGAGTTGGTCTCGGAGCTTACGTTTTCTTCGACCTGTGCAGATTTCGAGTAGTCAGACGGCCGTTTCCCCTTAACAAATAGAGTGACCGTGTCAGATCTCTCGATCGGACGTCAGGCAGGGATTTGGCTCTATCAGTTAGTACGTAAATTATAATATCTGTAAGCGTATGAATTCTCTCGTTCTCTAAATCGAATTTCAGTGATCAAGTATCATTTAATTATCTAAAGTCTCAACTTAAATTAATTAATTACGATTTTAGAATTAATGTTCGGACATTCAAACCTCAGAAGACAGTTAGCGGGACTAATAAAATCGCCAAACTCCATCGGAGTTATTTACACCATACCTCCTGTGTTAGGTGAAATGGGTACAAAACCCTGTGTTATAAAAATTAACACAGGGAACCTCTGTTTTCAAAATATTTGCATGCCGAACACTGAAAATTTCTAGTATTGATAGAACACTGATTTTCTCATTTTATTGGATGCGAAATAACTAATTTAACCTTTTATATTATGATATAGATCATCTCACATCTCTCTATATACAATTTTTTATACTTATTTATACGGTTCTTCATGCAATTTTTATTTTGTACAGGGTTTCGGTGCATATAAAAAAATATTGAACAATATAGAGAGATTTAAGATGATGTATTTCAGAATATAAATGGGTAAATTAGTTATTTCGCATCCAATGAATAGAGAAAATTAATGTTCTACCAACACTAGAAATTTTCAGGGTTCGGCATGCAAATATTTTGAAAACACAGGGTTCCCTGTGTTAATTTTTGTAACACAGGGTTTTTTTTTTGTCCATTTCACCTAACACAGGGGATATGGTGTAAATAACTCAAACTCCATCAATTAAAAGGGCAAATATAATATATTTGTCATTTGATTTGTCACTCTTCCTAAATTTTTCACCCACCACACGATAAGTGTAAAATACTCGTCCCGTTATATCAGTTTGGTTGAACTAGATTTGGAATAGGATTTCCCATGAAAATGCATTATCCAATTGTTAGGATAGTAAACCTGTCTGGAGCATCAAAAGTTTATAATATAAATATATAATAAGGTATAAAAGAAAATTCGCAAAATATCTGGAGTTAATAAAATAATCATCAGGGACATCTTTTCTTGCATACATTTAATATGGCGATAACAGAAAGCAAATCTTGTGGCTTACGTACGGATATTGTAATAGATACTGCAAACACTTTGGTCAAGGAAAATTACCAACAAATAACTAAAAACCTTATAAATTAGACTAAAAAACCTAAACAACAACAAAAAAGGTAATTATTTGTTTGCATGAAATTATTTGTTAACAACAAAAAAAGGTAATTATTACACTAAATAATGGGTTGTAATTTAGTGAAGTAAATAAAATGAAAAGTTATGCTATTTAACTGAAGTGTTCTTTAGTGAAGTGTAAACAACATCAATTGGTAAAATGGCTCATTTTTTACTCTTTCATAACTAATCCAATTGGATAGTAAACTAATCAAGTAAATTGATGCTTATAATATAAAGGGGATGGTAACTTTTCTGTCTAATTTCAAATTTCTCCATCTTTTAGTTAAATGCAAGATCCCATCTTCTGTTTCTTTATCGTTGGATCCGAACCTCGTCAATATACTTGCACCGTCATTTAAAGCTTCCATAAAATATTTCAATCTATTTCTTAAATACGTAATTCAAGGACATGCGCATTTTCGTAGGGAAGAAAAAAACATATGCATTGTCACTTAGATTAGAGTTCAGTAGTTCGAAGGCGAAATGGTCCATGCATGGTGGGAATGGATCAGATTTAAATTTCTGATCAACTATTTCACTTTTTGAGGTGTCTAAAATTCAACGAGGGACCAAGTTGACAATAAACACCATAATCTAGAGCAAAAATAAATGGTCCATATATAGTATTGGATGAGTAAAAAACTTTCAAAAATTAGGCTAATATAACTGCTTTAATCATGGACTCATCAATTAACAAAGGATGCATATTATCTGAACACCGAGCATAGAAAATCGGAATGCAGTTGCATCAATTATTACTCGGAGATGATCTGAAATTATAAACTCCATGAGGTTTTGAGAAATTACAAAAACTTCCCCGGGATTTGGCTTAGTGCATGTAATTAGTCATAAACTAGAATTCAAAAATTGATCGATAAATGTCAAGGAAAAATAGGGTATTCATAAAAGAATAAGAAAAGATATCATCAAAATCAATTGATCACTATGGAAGGCAAATTTTTTGATATGCAATGTTTTTGTAAATTTTTAAAATTTAGGGAGAAATTTGTGTAATCAGGCAAGGTCCAATACACATGACATGCATGCGTGGGTGAAACAAGAAATGAAACATAAAATTGAAGTAGAGAGCCAATAAAATGAGGGCGTAAACTTTTTGTGACCTATGAAGGATTTACAGTATCTATAAAATGAGGGTAAACTTGAAATTTCATAAGAAGAAAATTAATAGGCATATATATAACTCGACAATTTTTATTAAGATAACTGACTTCAAAATTGGGGTTTAAAGTTTAAACTCATCCACACTCCCGGATGTCATTCATAATTTCTCAACCATAAAAATGTCTTTTTAATCAAATTACAACTATGGGGTATTCATAATCATCCCACTAAAAAAATCCAAAATTTGGTCAAATAGCTTACAAGATCAGAAGTTGGCAGAAAAAACTAGGTTGTGAGAGCAAGAATGGCGAAATACACAGCCTGTGATAACACTACCTGGGTAAAGGACGCTGCAGAGCCTCTGCCTTTCCCTTTGAAATGGCTCTTTGAAACGTCGGGCCTTCGTTCAAAGCTGTAGGAAAATTTCAAAAGTCCTGAAGTTTTGACACTGCCCCTCATGATAGGTAACAATTGTGTCTTACTGCCAACTCGTGAGCGTCCTTCAAACAGTTCTTGCATTGTCTTGCGAACCTCACCAATATACCTGTGCACATAGACACAATGTAAATATTGGATAAAAACTCCTAACCTTTAACTCCATTTTACAACTCCGAATTTGGGGCAATCCTAGCTAGCAACTCCAAGAAAAGCAATGCCATCCTGGGTTGTAGCTAAGTTTTCCTTGTTACGACTTACGAAAGGCATTCATTTTTTTACTTACAAAACTCTTTTCTTGTTTTTTTTTCCCGTTGTGTAATGCGATCAGTTTGCTATCTCAAATCACAATTGATGTAAATTCTCTATAAATTATCATAGTTAATTAATTGGTAAGAGGTAGTACTGTGTACAAATCTTAAATATAAATATAACCGTGGTTAATTCACGTGATAAAATATTTTTATCGAGTTAACTCCACCCAAAACCCTGTGTTAGCTAAAAGTATCACAAAAAACCCTGTGTTATAAAAAATAAGCTTAAAAACCCTATGTTATAGATAAATTTGCTCACTTCCCCCTCGTACCAATAAATCTTAATAAAATTCTAATTTTCCTTTAATACCCTTATTCTATATATTATTATGGAGATCTGGTCATGAACTTTTTTTGTCTTTTGGCTTTTTAGCTTTGTAGTTATTGATAGATTCTTATATATTATTATGGAGATCTGTTCATGAATTTTTTTTTATGGGATTAACGCATACTGTTCATGGTTGTTAATAGCTTGATTTTTTTTTTTATTTATTTTTTAAATAGAAGGTTTTTCTTGCAAGTTTTTTCAAATACAAAGTTTTAAGGTTCAAATAGTTGATTAAGGGTAAAAAAGACATTTCACATAAAAAAAAAAAAACTATCCTACTCTCAGCTGGAGCGCGTGAACAACATTTGAGCTTAAGGTTTTTGTTGCATTGATTTTGGTAACACAGGGTTTTCTGTGTGCTTTTTTATATCACAGGGTTTTTTATGCTACTTATTGCTAACACGAGGGGCCTCCATGCATATATCCCTATTTTTATCTCATTTTTTATGTCCTTTTCCTAATATGAGCCCACAAAAATTAAAATACAATTATTTATTATTTTAATCACCATACCTTTTAAACTGAACTTAATGAAAAAATATCATATTTTTCCTACTCGCTTAGTTTCCTTAAATCAGACAAACTATTCAGTATTTTTCATTAAGTTCAGTTTAAAAGGAAAAGGTGCAAAGATATAAAAACTATTATTTGTATCATGCAGTCAAAGATGCAAATTGTTTTCACTAAATTAAAAAATTATAAATTAACTCAAATCGAATCAAATATAACAAAAAAAGTTCAGTATTAAAATTTTTACTAATTATGCATATTATGTAAGAGGAAACTTTTTATATTTACATGAAAAGTTTAACACATATATTATAAATCAAAAGTTTGTAATGTCAATTTATAATTAATTATTATTTAATAATTATTAGTAATTAATTTATATCTATATAAAAAATAATTTAACTTCTAATTTTAAATTAATATCTCTTCTTATTAAGCTAAGTAAATTAAAAAAAATTCAATAATAAAATCCCCACAATTAATTATGTTTCTAATTAATTTTTACCCATAACTAATTAATCCTTATATTTTACCTTAACATTGATAATAAAATAAATATATAATTCATATTAATAAATTGTAGTTGAAATAGGAATATAGTCGCTATAAATGTTATAATTTGTCGAAAAATGACCGTTGGAATTCTTTTTAAAAAATATTACACTTAATCTCTATATTAATATAGTTAATTACAATTAATCCCCAAGGACAATATAGGAATAAAAAATTTGACCAAAGTCAATGGAGGATATTTTCAGATTTTCATTAAAAATTTTGCTGATGTCAGCAACTTTTAAACAAAAATGGGGGTTGAATGTAATTTCTTATTTCTTAAAGGATGATGTCTATAATTTATTCTAAAAATAGTAGCAAATTATAATTACCCCGTCTAATATGGGGGTTAGGTGTAATTACATCTACAATTTACAATAATTTGATGAATAAAGTTCTCTTATACGAAGAATAACTTAAAACCAATCCAGATCTAGCAAAATTTTCTAAATATTATATACGACACAATACTACACGATAAAATTTGATAACAGAATCTGGAAACAAGAAGAACAAGCACATCATACAATATGTAAGAATCAAGCTTATAGCCATGTCGCCTAACTTAGAAAAGAATATCACCACGGATTAGGACGTAATTAATTAACCAAAATAAATAAATAAATAACAGCAATTAATTAATCACTAGTTCATAAGCATAACATACCTATCAGGTCCCAAGCTGCGCTTCGTGTACAGCTTGATGGTCACTGTCATGCAGTCGTACCGCACAGCCGACTCGGTTGTTTCGTAAGCTATGACGGGGTGGTTCCAGGCAGGGTTCAAGCCATTGTTGTCGTCGGAGTCCGTTCGATGCTCCGTCCTTTCGACATCCGATCCAACATAAATCTTAGCATAAGCTCGTGTTTTGAAGAACATTAGTTTACGGGCATTTGGGAGATCTTTAGCTGAATCTATTTTCAGGGAGAACTTCCAGCAGCCCCGTGTGTACTCGCCTTCTTCTGCGTAGCGTGGACAACAACAAAACCCCATGGAAGATATGAAAGAAATAAAAATAATGAAGAAAGGAGTGTTTAGAGCACTAAAAAATACGTTAATTATTTTCAGTCGATTTTTGCCTGTTTTCTTGTAGTCGAGGAATTATTTGTGAGCGGAATTGAAATTTAAAGGAAAATAAGTTGTCTTTCTCGACCAGTTTCTGGTGGGGAAATAGCCGAGCAGCTGCACTGCATCGGAAGGGTGAGTGAATGGAAGTAATTGAACAGCTGAATTGATCAAGTAGATGTAGCAAGTAGGGTCGGATACATGAGAAGGTTGGTGGGATATTACACTCATCAATTTGAGGCTTTGTGCAACTACAAATTACTTTTGTTTTATTTCAGAAATTACCGAAAGGAAAACATTAAAGTTCATTATTCATATGGAAAAATAGACAATTAATTTATGAAAGTTATCATGAGCTTAATTAGGCTTTTAAACTCTAATGACTTTTAGCCAACAGCGGTTTGACCAGATGATTTGAGGATTTTCTCCAAGACAATGACATGAGTTCGAATCCCTTTGGCCACTTGGGGGGTGTGTTTTTAAAATGAAAAAAAATAAAAAAAAAACTCTAATGATTTTTAAATTGGTGCACTGTAGGTTATAAATTGCTTTTAATTTTGTGGTGTGAACGTGGGAAATCGGAATTAATTCGAACTTTCGAAGTAAGTTGGACGATTGCTGAAAGAAAACCGGCATTGACCATTAGGAATAAATTACTGGCCAAGTTCCTTAATTTTAATTTTTATTTTTTAGCTAAAAAACTTAAAGCATAATTTGAATAAGATTATGTTTAAGCTAATTCAGTTTGGAATAGTTCAAATTTCTTTGTTCACATAGGTATGTTGGGAATAGTGTCCTGAAAATTCAATTTGTTGAATTAATTAAACTGAATTTACAGCAAGTTGTGAGTATTTCAAATATTGATAATTAATGGCGTGTGGTGATATTCTTATATGAAATGTGTTTCATAGGAAAAGACTTTGAATACCGAAATCACATGTCATTAAAGTTCTAGTCAGTAAGATAAAAATATATTCTTATCAAGACTATAACGTGTGGTTATATAGGATGATTAGCTTTCGTCATAGGGAATGGTGATTCCGATTATAACACATTGATGATTTACAATAGGATTGAAAACATTGAATTGGACAACTGAAATTATTCATTTTGTACTGCTATCTAAAATGAATAAATCTCGGTAAGTATTGTACTCTTAATCCTGATAATATTTTGGCTTTAGGCATGTAATGTTAGTCACTATAATGTGCGAATTCTCTTGTTTCATAAATCGAATTTCGATGATCAGGCATCAGTTAATTGTCCGAAATCTCAGCACTTAATTAAATCGCATATTAGGGCATGAAGCCTAGTACCAATAAGAAAATGTTAACTGTCCCACCTCAGTTAAAAAATTAAACTAATTAATTACTATGTCAGAATTAATGTTTGGCTATCGTCTAAGATAACAAGAGTTAGACAAGTTAACTTTTCCTTTTTTTTTTGGTGGAACGTTAGACAAGTTAATTAACATGCAGTCTTATGCGATTGTTCGGATAGAATCATGCGGGACATCAAAAGTTTTTAATATATAATGAGGTATAAAAAAAAAAATTATGGCCCCTCCAACTTTTACGTTTTTCATTTCCCTTTTTTTTTTTTTTCATTTTATCATCTAATTTTATTTTCTTAAGGATCTGCCTGAAAAAAAATTGAAGGTGGTATAAATTTAGTTTGGACCGAAGAAAACAACACTTAAATTATAAACTCAAAATGCGAAATACATTATAGTTTGCTGAGCAGATTCCCATTTCTTTTTATCCCGTATAATAAAAGAGATTGTAACTTCTCTATCCAATTTCAAATCTGCCCTTCTTTTAGTCCTATCTTATCATTCTTAAAACAATTTTCTAGAATATTACAAATCTGCAGGAATAATACAAGTACATAACTACGATAGAGCAAGAACGGCGAAAAGCATAGCCTTTGATGCTACTTGAGTCGCCACTTCCATGGTGAACAAAGCTCCTAAACCACTGCTGGCTTCGTAGTTGAAATCGCTCTTTCTACACAGAAACCTGCTCCCAAAACTGTAAGCCAAATGCAACATCCCATCATCTGTTGCTCGGTTGCCCTGATTAATTCGTAGCGATAATCTCCCACTGCCATCCTGTGAGCGTTTATCAAACAGTTCTTTCATTGTCGTTTGAACCTCCCCGATATACCTGCCAAGGGACACATGCAGTGTAATTAAAGCTTCCATAAAAGATTTTCAATCTATTTCTAAAACATGTAATTCGATCAAGGACACATGCAATAAAAAAAAGAAAACAAGAATTCTTGTGCGTGAGAAGGTTCTCCCCGGGTTCAATTCATTTGCTTTCGCCACGTACAACCGATCAGACTGCGGGCATTCACCAAACCGCTTGCAACAACTCCTATTTAATCGAATATACTTAATTAAGATAAAGTCATATCCTATGATTATGGTTGGAAAAATCCCTCGATACAGATATTGAAACAAAATAACAATACGATATGATGCGAAAAATGAGATTTTTACAAGTGTCTTGTAGCACATAGAGATCAAATATTCAATTCATATAAATGTTTGGTATCTTTGATTCACAGTTATCCTGAAAGCAGATCAGTTATGTCTTTTTTGCTATCTTTGATTCTGAAGTCATTCGTTGTCAAATTGCTTTCTCGGTTTGAAATCATTCTTCTTTGCACTCTCTCATTTATTATGCTTAACTGCTGCTCATCTGCTTCATCAGAAGTTGAATTTCTGTTGAAAGATGTGGTTTGAGGATTGAATTCTTGAAGCTGGAGTGTCATGTGAAGTTGATACAAGGGGTTAGGAAATCTGTTAGAGTTGATATACTGGGGTGTTGTTAATGATAAACCGCATAATACAAAGGATTAGGAAATCTGTTAACTTAGATATGGCTTTATCCATTTGAAATTAATAAAGAAAAAAATATAAAAGCATTAAAAAATGTACTGGATAACCATTTAGATATTAAAAAAAAAAAAAAAGAAGATTACTGGGGTGAGAAGTCAGCTGTAAGTTCCTGAGTTCAAAATTTTAAATGAATTTAAGAGATTTCCTTTGGTTAATTGGTTTTTCAAGAGATTGATTTTTTCCAGAGAGACGCGGGCTTGGTTTTCTGATTTTTAAGTTAATATTGTCCTTCGTTAATTGATTTAAAATAATAGCGCAAGCTTCAAGAAACACACGTGCTTGGTGTGTGTATTTTAACTTTTTTTTTTTTTTTGGGTTTTTTAATATGCCATGTGGCAAAATTAAGTCTAAGTGGCCGTCAGCGTGTCGTTCCGGCGGCCATGTGTAAGCTCCGACATCCAACAAGAGATTCCGGTGGTGAAAAGTCCTATAATTTCATCAAATCCAAAATTGAAGGATTAAATTTGCCAAATCCCAAAATTATATCCAGGGATTTTAAATCGGACTAATCAACCGGATGAATATATATGTCCCAACCGTAATCATGATAACTATTGAATTCCCATTGCTATAACTTAGGTCATTAACAAATTAAAATGTTTAATTTGATCAACTGAGCTTTAAATTTTTGTCAGTTCTGTATAAAGATATTGCAAGTCAAGCAGTGCCAGGATGTTTAAAAATTTTGATCCACTCATCCAATTACTATTCTCACCTAAATACACTTAATTTCAAAGTTTAGATGGAATCAAATGCATCAATGATTAGTCAGTGTTCTTGAAGATGTTAATTATAGAACAAGTGCAGAACACGAAACTACATAATTACTCGAATCTAAGGTTTATCTTATCAAAAAAGATCATGGAAAAGATAATCGTAAATCAAAGGACCCTCCTCCATCTTCTAAAACTAATATTTTCCCATATAATGACAATTAAAGCAACTCATAAAACGCATTAATTAAAAATGAAACAAGTTACGGATTCCATATATCATAAGATCATTAACAACAAGAATGATAACCCTTTGTCCCTATCAGTCTCATATCATAATTAACCCCCGCCTCCACAGCCCACATCAACACCCCATACTTAAACACTCCACCACAAAAATCCAGAAAAAAAAAAAAAAAAAAAAAAAAACTCACACACACACACATAGAATTCATGTTTTCATTAAAAAAAAAAAGGACAAAATTTCCAAAAATATAAAAATAAAAACAAAAATATTCAAGAAGAGCTATTATCGGATTGGTCAAAGTGCAGGAGTTGAACACAACATTAGGGGCAAATCTCGAGCTTTTGGGCACCATGTAATACATCAAGCAGCTACTCGTGTGTGTGTGTATATATATATATATATATGACTCTCTTACCTTCGTTAATGAGAAACCAATCAAGTTTTGCAATCTCAATTCATCTTTTAAGCATAACTTATCAATTTTGCACAACGTGAAGATGAAAAGCATAACATACCCATCAGGTCCAAATCTGCGTTTGGTGTAAAGCTTGATGGTCACTGCCATGCCGTAGTACAGCAAACCTGACTCGGCTATCTTGTAAGTTATAGAGTGGTTCCAGGCCGGATCCAAACCGTTGTTATTGTCCGGGGAAGTTTGATGTTTGGTCTTTTCCTCATTTGATCCAATATAGATCTTAGCATAAGCTCGTGTTTTATACACATGGCGAACATTTGGGAGACCTTCTCCGGAAATTACTGTCAGATAGAATTCCCAGCAGACTATGGGCTCGTCCACATCCGCCATGCTACCCTTGTATGATCAAGAAGGAGTAAAATGAAAGAAACTTTCGATTACTGTGAAGTTAATAAAATGGGTGTATTTCTTATCCTTCTATTGGATAAAATAATGGTGAGGAACCGATCGTATACTGCAGCTTGACTAAAAGGAAAGACTTGCAGGCCACTTGGTAGGGACAGAGGCATAACGCGGGTTTGGTGGAATTTTCGGTTTATTTCATCTCTGGATTTACTTATGTACGCGAGTCACACGTACTCTCATTATGTTGCCACCAGCTTATAGTTAGATGTCTCTCTCATTTAAGTCGTATATAGTCAGTAGTATTTAAACCAAATACTTGCTTATACTCTTGATTCAGTTTTTACATAATCAACATTCTCCCAAATCTTTCTCTAGCCGATTCAAATTAGAAAAGAGAAATGATTGTAATCCGGGGCGGAGCCAATTATGGCCAAGCCCCCCCCCCCCCCCCCCAAATAATTTTTTAAAATGTAAATACATATTATTGAAAATAAATTGATTAATACTTTTTAAGAGTATAAAATTTACTAACTATTATATATAATAAATGTTATATGTATTATATGAGATATAACTTAAGTTTCGCTCGAATATGAAAATAATTAAAAGCGTGAATTTTTTGTTATAATGCGCCGAACACTTCAGGAAAAAATGAATGCACTGTGTTTTTATGCAAGGAAAAATTAATATAATGTATCTTATTGCATAGATAATGTATCATATAATATTAGAGAGATAAAAGATATTGATGGGTTCCAAAAGGGGTGGTTCAGAATCCGATCACTTTAGAATTTGTTTGAATGGGGAAATCGCCAGAAGTCGCCGGAAAAAAGGGGGGTTCTACCTGCTAGGACAAACACACAGAAGAGTCAGAAGGCCAAGCTGGGGAAACTGAGGGTGGTACCCAGTTTGGCTCTCCGACGCTTAAGTCAGATACAGATCTGAAAGAGAAGAAGTAAGCTTAGTAGAAGCTGTAGCAATGGAGATTGCTTACCGTGAAAGAGATGACTTTGTTTATTTATAGTTGAGGGTCAGGGACCCTTTGGTCATTTGCCACATGTGGTCCTGGCCGAATGTTGCCCTAACACGTGGCGCTGTGAGAGAGAAACCTAGGAGGAATCTTCTGCAAAAGCTGCTGGGAGTTAGTGTTGGCAACAGTGGCAGGTGCGCGGGCATGTACGGTGTGTCAGAGAGCCGTCTGGAGGGTTGGTGATGAGGGCTTGGGAGCACGCTCGTGACAACCAAAAGCCTTGGAGGCCAAGAAATCCGCCGGGGGGAATGAGGGCCCAGGCTCGTGTAACGGATTGCAGGGGAGGCCTTTCTGAGGGAACGTAGCGCTCGAAGAAGGCTCCTTCTGATGGATTGGAATACTAGTCATGTCGCATGCATAAGGCGCTCGTAGGAGAGCGGTGACAACGGTCACGTGCGAGGGTGGCAGGGACAGCACGTGTTCTTGGAGGATGCTGGTGCTTTAATGGGTTCATCACTCGTTCATGACTACTGTAATCAGCTGGGCAAATGCTACTTTCTAAGAAAGGCCACGTGTCCAAATGCGGAACGAGCGGATCTTGACCCCATCATTTTGCCCCCTCAATTCTGCAGTCCTTTGTAATAAAGGCTGTAGAATTCATCATGTGCAATCCTCCGATCGTGGCGCTCGGGAGGGTTTTTGGCGTGTTGTTCAATATTCCTTCCGATTGCACCATTAATGCGGTCCTTTCATCTGATTGCTTGTCGTGTCCAGGCATTAAATGCTGTCCTTTCTTCTGACCCTTTAGAGCATACAAGAATTAAATGCTGATGCGCGTGGGGCGCGTGAGACTTGAAAAGTGTGCGACGTTTCCATAAAGTGAACGGCTTCCTAGGCGGGAAATGATTACCCATTTTGAATTCCTTGCCAGAAACGTACCAACTCCCATCCCTATAAATGAGGGATCTCGTATCCATTCCACTTCTTTCGCGAACACAACTCTCAATTACCCTTCTGCAAAATTTCTCCGAAGACCAGTCTCAAAGCATTCCCTCATTCCTTCAAGTTCTTCCCAGAAATTTTAAGGTAAAATTCGGTGAACTTTTCTAACTCTGTCAATTTTAGGATCATAAACTAGGATTGAGTGACTTCCCATCTCGATTTCTCCAAGAATCCCTGTCCTTTTTAGAAAAACCCCATCTTCCAGTTTTTCTAAAACTTTTCCTAACTTCCCCCTTACCATGGCCAATCAACGCGTTGAAGAGTTAGCCCGGGAAGTAGGGGAGATGGCCACCCAAAATTCATCTCCATCGGAATCATCCAGGGATGGAGGGTTGGAAGGGGCCATGACCGCCATAGATGTAAGGGACCCAGAAGGGGTGGAACCCCTTTTCGAAGAGATGAACTTGGTGATGGAGGCAGAGAGACAGGGGGGTACTCTTCCCATCACTGCAAGTGCTACTCACCCCCATCGCCATGCCGTGACAGTAGCGATGGCGGCGCCGGTGTCGGATGCCGAGGAAATAGCAGGGCCTTCTGAAAGAGCCCGTGACAAAGGAAAGGGCAAGAACCCTCAGAAGCCCAAGAAAACCAGAAAGCCCAAAGGATCCAAGGAGGGTGGAAGCTCAGGCTACCAGGCTACCGAGCGCACCCCAGACGAAACTCCTAGCACGGTTACTCTAGGGGAGGTGAAAACAATGCTGGCGCCTATCTTCAGGGACGAGCGTTACATATGGAGAATCCCTGCTGAGCACGAGCGTGCCAATCATCCTCCTCCTGGTGAGATGGCCGTTTATGTAGATGTCGTCAGCTCTGGAGGCTTGAGGTTCCCTATTTCGGCCCCGATGGCACGTTTACTGAATGACCTGCACCTCTGTCCTTCCCAAATTGTACCCAATGGCCTAGCTCTATTAACAAGCTTTGTGATTCTGATGAGAAGCGTTGGTTACGAGCCCTTCACACGAAATTTTATAGCACTCTTCCAAGTAGTTTCCTCATCACGCTCATCTCCTGAGGCGGGTTTTTATTATATTCAAGCGAAGGCTCATACCAAGTTAATCAATTCCCCCTCCAGCACATACGGTCCTGACTGGAAAGAAAAATTTATTTTTGTCAAGGCTCCCCCAGAAGAAGGCTTTGGGGTGCCCTCAAGCTGGGGCTCAGTTTCAAAGATCCGTTTGGAACCTGCACTTCCCAAGGACTGGGTCAAGAGTCTGGTTGAAGCTCTAAGGGACGAGGGCCACCTTATTGAAGCGAAAGATTGGATAGACGACGCAGAGCTTATGTTCCTGTGTGACCTGTCCAACGACCCTTATTATCTTCACAATCCCCCGGCTCGTGACATGGAGAGAGATGGTTAGATTCTTAGGGCACTAACCTTTAGATAGGGACACTAACTGCCTTTATCTTTCCTCAATTTTGCATAAGTGATAATTTATTTCAGGGAGTTTTGATTCTGGTGCTTGCTTTTCTTGTAGGAGCATATATCTTAGAGATGGCAGGAGGAATTAGAAATGCCGCTCGTTTTGCTCATGCCAACAGGAACCAGGCCCCACAAGGGGAGCAACAACGCCCTCGAAACAGGGGTAGCAGGAGGGACGCTCGGGGCGCAAGTTCCTCTTCGAACGTACAACCCCCTCGTGGTAGGGAGGAAAACCGCGCGGCCAACTCTGCTGGCGGAATAATGGTTCGACCACCTCCCCGTCCGGCAGATTCAAGGGTGCCTGAATTTCCCGCTGTTGACCAAGCCATGCCTCCTTTGGCCATAAGCGAGGCACAACCAAGCACTAGTATACCCTCCCGTAAGAGGAAGAGGATGCCCGACACTGTAGCAATCAAGGGCAAAGGCAAACAAGTGGTTGAAGGCCCTAAGGGTGATGGAGAAACCACCTCCTCAGAAGAGGAACACTTATGGGCGTTCAACCGGCGAGGGGATAGGAATTTCTCAGGTGCCTCCGATGGCGGGCCAGTTCTGTTACGGCCCGGTACGCTAGCCCAATCCGTCAGCGAGGACCTCTATGGCAGGGCCCAATTCTCGGCGGATCACAAACACTTGTACAACGAGCCTGTGGAGATGGTAGCCTTGGATGCAGCGCACGCCCTGATCTCCGTAAGTCTCTATACTTTTGCCGTATCGCGCCTCTCCAATACTTTTTTGCTGAAAATTTTTTTCCTTCCTCTTGAATTCGTTACAGCAAGTACTCCCTCGGCTCAAGAACATTCAAAAGCGGGCCTCCGTTTATGCCGATCGCAAAGCGAAATACAAGAAGATGGCACGCTCTAACGATCCGGCTCAAATTCAAGCGGAGCTGGACACTGCAATTACCAAGTATGAGTCTCTCAAAGGCTTATACAAAAAGACGGAGGGGGAGTTGAAGAAGTTGAAGGAGGATTTCGTAGCGGTGGAGAGCGCTCGAAATGGCTTGAGCAGAGAGTTGGCCCGCGTGGGTGAGGGCTTTAAGAAGGCAGAGGCTGAGCGTGACAGCTGGAGAACGAGAGCTCTGGAGGCTGAAAGGAAGCTTAATGACACTGTGAACGAATGGCCCCGGAGCCTTGAGCGAGCAAACAAGGAGGCCCTCATTAAGTTTTGTCACTCTAAGGCCTTCAACTTCACAGCCTCCCTGCACTGTCTGGATGAGGCTCAAAAGGCCTTCAACTTGGCCATCGATCAGGGAATCCACAAAGGGCTGACAGATCCAGCCATTCGAGAGGCGGAAGGGATGGGGCTCATGTTCAATGAGCAATGCAAGGAGGATGGCGATGACTCGAATGATCCCTCAGACTCAATTTCTGAGCCTGAGTATGAGTTCCTGGTCAAACTCCTCCAAGATGAATACATGGATGCCCATCCAATAGAAGAATCTCCCCAAGCCGCACAAAATGATCCGCCTGAAAATGAGCCTCAAGGGCCTATCGGGGAGGATGCCCATGCCCGGGTTGCTGAGGACGCTAACGCGCTTGCTCCTGCTGCTAATGAGCCCAACGATCCACAAGTGCCCGAGCCACCCGTTGCCCAACCTCAACAGCCAGAAGGCCCAGTTTATGGTCCAGTGGCTCAGAACATCCTTGTGGTTCTTGATGAAGACATCGCTCCTGCGGCTTGAAATTCCATCTCTGCAGCCTCTTTTTTTTTTTTTTTTTTTTTTGCATTTCTTCTTAACTTGTTTTAACGCTTACTCTTTTTGTAATGATGCTCCTGGGCCTTCAAGCCTATACTTTGTAACTTAGGCGAAGGCCTTAATGAATAGAATTTCTCATTTCCATGATACTGTCTTTACCTTTTTCTTGATTGCGAACTTTCACTTTGCCTTTAATGCGAACAAATCTTGTAGTTATAAGATTGTGTGTAATTTGCATGTTTCATATAGGCTTTTGATGCTTAGGAGATTTTGTCAAATCTTGCAAAACTTTGAAAATTTTCACTAAGTCTTGAGTGATCATGAGGGTCTTACCAAGAGACTGCCCTCGTTCAAAATTTGTAAAACTCATTCTTAATCTGGGGAAATTTTGCTGAGTCTTGGGCATTTGCAAGGGTCTTACTGAGAAAATACCCTTGTTCAAGATCTGTGAAATTTCTTCCTAATCTTGGAAATTTTGCTAAGTCTTGAGTATTTGCGAGGGTCTTACTAAGTGATTGCCCTCGTCTTGGAATTTTTGCTAAGTCTTGAGTATTTGCGAGGGTCTTACTGAGTGATTGCCCCCGTCTTGGAATTTTTGCTAAGTCTTGAGTATTTGCGAGGGTCTTACTGAGTGATTGGCCCCCCACTCAAGACTTGGCGGAATTTCCCTCTGACGACGTTGCTGTCGGATGATCTTGCTCGTATTGGCCTCCATTTTTGGATTCGAGCGCAAGATGTCATGACAGACGACCAAGGTCTACTTGGGATTTTCATTGTATTTCTCTTCCATCTTATTAAGTTGGTTTTAAGCATTATCGGTCTACCCTTATGAGGGCGTCCCCCCGCACGGGTTAGAGTGCTGGCAAGCGTAACCCTCGTGAAGTAATAGTGACCAACCACGCTCGTAAAGACGGGGGGCATGGGTCTTATGTATTCATGCAATTAAGAAAGTGTAAGCATGAAGATATTTGAAAGAATTTGCCGTAACTTACTTGTGATTTGAAGTACATAGAACTTGTTAACGGGATTGTTACATCATAGTTTCTAGAGAGCTTTTAAACGTAAAACCGCCGGAGGTTGCATGCGTTCCAAGGGCGAGGCAAACGCTCTCCTTGAAGTGTCTCCAGGGTGTATGTGTTGTTAGCTCTGATTTGTATTACTTTGAACGGTCCTTCCCAGTTGGGGTCTAACTTCCCCACATGTCTAGATACTTCAACTTTCTTTAGAACCAAGTCTCCCAAATGGAAGGTTCTTTCCTTCACACGCTTATTGTACTGATGAGCCACATATGCTTTATATCTGTGTATCTTAGCCCAAGCTTGGTTTCTTTTCTCATCCAATAGGTCCAACTCCAGGCGGCTGTTACTTTCGTTAAATTGAGGCTCGAAATAAGCCACACGAGCAGATTCATTTGCAATTTCAGCCGGTATCATCGCTTCTGACCCATACACGAGCGCGAATGGTAACTCGCCCGTGGCAGCTCGGGGAGTAGTGCGATAAGCCCAAAGCGCTCCTTGTAGCTCTTCTGCCCACTCCCCCTTTTTACTTTCCAGCATTGTTTTTAAGTGCTGCAAAATGATTCTGTTGGTGACTTCTGCTTGTCCGTTGGCTTGGGGATGGCCTACGGAGGTGAAACGTTGTTCAATCCCCAATTCCGAGCACCATTCTCGTGTGTCAGCGGCTATGAACTGGGATCCATTATCGGAGATAAGCACCCTCGGAATGCCGTATCTGCATATGATGCTTTTCCAAATGAAATCCCTCACCACCCGGAAGGTAATCTTCGCCACTGCCTCGGCCTCAGCCCATTTGGTAAAATAATCGACGGCCAAAATGACAAACTTCTTTTGTCTAACAGCGATGGGCAGAGGGCCCACAATGTCTATTCCCCACTGGTCGAAGGGCCAGGAAACCTCTACTGGAACCATCTGAGCGGCCGGCAGTTGAGGGAGATTAGAATGGAATTGACACTTCGGACATTTTTTGGAGAATTCGAGGGAGTCATGTAGAACCGTGGGCCAATAAAACCCACTCCTTAAAATCTTCTTAGCCAGAACACGTCCCCCTGAGTGATTTCCGCAGCTCCCATTGTGAATGAGTTCGAGCGTTTCTCTCGCTTGCGAGGGCCTTAAACACCTCAAAGGAGGCCCTTGAAATGACTTCTTGAACAGTCTCCCCTCGGAGTCTAAAGAGAATCGGGGGGCCTTGTTCCTCATTTTCCGTGCCTCCACCTTATCAGCGGGATAAATACCATCTCTAAGGAACCTGACGATGTCATCCAGCCAACATGGTTCAAGTGGATCAATCATAACGACCGCCTCTTTGGCAATTCTTTCCTTGATCAAAGGTTCCTCCGTCCTAAGGAACGTTACAGAGCGTTCAGAAGTACCTTCCAACGCCGAAGCAAATTTTGAAAGAGCATCAGCGCGCTCGTTCTCGGTCCGCGGGACTTGCAGTAGATGAAATTCTTTGAACTTTCCAATGACTTCCCGAGCCTTTCCCAAGTACTGCACCATGGTGGTTTCTCTAGCCTCATAAGTTCCCTCAATCTGGCTCGCAATTAACTGTGAATCTACATACGCCATAATCCTGGAGGCTCCACTCTGAGAGGCAATTTCTAACCCCTGTACAAGGGCTTCATACTCTGCTTCATTATTCGTGACTTGGAAATCCAACCTAATTGCGAAATCTAACTCAATCCCACTGGGGTCCCGGAGGGCTACCCCTGCTCCTCCCCCTTGGGAGGTTGAGGAACCATCCGTGTGCAGGACCCATAATCCTTCGTTCTCAGGAACGGCGGATTCTAACCCAAAGCGTTCCACCAATAAATCAGCTACAACCTGGGCGTGCATGGCAGCTCTAGGCTCGAAACATAGATCAAACTGACTTAATTCAATGGCCCATTTTATCAGCCTTCCTGATACGTCTGGTTTGGACAGAACCTGCTTCAAAGGTTGATCAGTAAGTACCGTTATTGAGTGTGCCTGAAAGTAAGGCCTCAGGCGCCTTGATGCATTAATGAGGGCAAACGCAAATTTCTCGATCTCCAAATATTTTTTCTCTGCTCCCTGTAATGTCTTGCTTAAATAATAAACGGGCAAATGCTTTCGTTCTCGTATAGCTACCAACACCGCGCTCGTGGTATCGGCCGAGACAGAAAGATATAGGAATAGCTTCTCGCCACCTATGGGTTTAGTCAGTAGAGGAGCGCTCGATAGATAAGCCTTCATATCTTGCAAAGCCTTTTCACATTCCTCCGTCCAAGCGAAGTTCCGGGCATTCCTCAAAATCTTGAAAAAAGGGAGATTCCGGTCCGCCGAGCGCGAAATGAATTTGTTCAAGGAGATGATCTTTCCTACCAGTACTTGCACTTCCCGGAGATTTCGAGGGGAGGGGATCTCCAATATAGCTCAGATTTTCTCAGGATTGGCCTCAATTCCCCTCTGACTGACCATGTACCCTAAGAACTTTCCTCCTTGCACTCCGAAGGTGCACTTTGAAGGGTTCAATTTCATCCCATAATGACGCAAAATTGAAAAGGCACGCCGGAGATCCTCTAAATGCGAGTCTTGACGCTCGCTTTTGACAATCATATCGTCCACGTAAACTTCCATAGACCCTCCCAGTTCACTCTCAAACATTTTGTTAACGAGCCGCTGATATGTAGCTCCCGCGTTCTTCAACCCGAAAGGCATGACCAGGAAGCAATACACCCCTAAATGAACAACAAATGAAGTTTTGGGGCGGTCTTCAGGAGCCATAAAGATCTGATAGTACCCTTGAAAGGCGTCCATCATGCTCATTAGTTCGCATCCAGCAGTTGAATCCACCAATTGGTCTATCCGAGGCAACGGGTAATGATCCTTAGGGCAGGCCTTGTTAAGATCAGTAAAATCATTGCACATCCGCCACTTGTTTGCATTTTTAGGCACCAAAACCACATTACACAACCATTCTGGGTATAAGATGGGCTCGATGTACTGAGCTTCCAGGAGTTTATTAACTTCTTCTTCGACAACCCTCTTTCGAAAGCCGTGAACATCTCGCTTTTTCTGCTTGATGGGCTTGAAGGAAGGATCTACATTAAGCCTGTGGACGATGATGCTCGGGTCGATTCCGGTAAGGTCAGACGCTTTCCACGAAAATACGTCAAGGTTCTCTCTGAGGAAGTCAATCATGATGATCTGCGAGGGTCCTGAGAGGTTTGATCCTATCTGAGTAGTCTTATCCTTGTTTCCAGGCTCTAACTCAATAGTAAGGAATTTTTCTGAGGGCTCGATCCTTACCTCAGGGCGAGGAAGTTCGAGCGCCCTCTTTTTCCCTACCAAACGCCCCTCGCGAGTGGGATCCTCCCCCTCCTGCTCGTCTGCTTCCGAGGAAGACTCTTCGACGGACCTTGGCGGAGCATTTTCGAGAGGGTCTTGTGTGTTGGAATTCTTCTTCTTCTTATTTTTCTTCTTGTTCAACTTTGCCCTTTTCCGCAAGGGACCATCCTCATCTAGGTTGGCGAAATCAACGGATTTCTTAGTGGACCCAATTTGGAAAGTTCTCTCCGCCTTAGGCTTTCGGAGAGATAACATGTAACATTCCCACGCCTCACGCACGTTACACAATACCTCCCCAACACCCTCGGATGTGGGAAATTTGATCTTCTGGTGGTAGGTGGAGATGATTGCTTTGAAATCGACGAGGGCGGGGCGCCCAATTATGATATTGTATGGAATATCAATCTCTACCACAGCGTAAGTAACTGTGAGCGTCTTACGTTGAGGGGCTCGGCCAAACGAGGTGGCCAAGCGCACCTGTCCTCGTGGGACAACCTCTGATCCTCCAAAGCCAATGAGGGCTGTTTTAAGAGGTTCCAGTAGGAGGTTAGCATTCATCTTTAAAAATGTGGCGTAAGGCAAAATATTAACCGAGCTTCCACTATCCACTAATACTCTTCTTACAGCATGATTGTGGACGTCTACACTAACCACCATGGGGCAGTCAAAAGTTTCACTTTCCCCCCGGTGTGTTACAATGTGCCCTAAATCCCTATCATGAAAGCCTATCACATCGTTCTCTCGGGAGTGCTGATCCTTGGCTTTTTGTATAGCATAAACGGACTTGGGCTCGGATGAGCGCTGGTCGTAACTCCGGGCATATCTCCGCCGAGCGGCATTTGAATCTCCCCCTGAAGGGCCTCCCGCTATCATGTTGATGACCGCAAAAGGCGTATTCTCCAGATCAGGGGCCTTTCCTTTGTTGTTCCGACGGTTGCTGGTCTCAGGGGGGCCTTTTCCTCGTGGACTCCTTGATCGGGATGGGCTCCTCCTTTCCTCCCTGGAACGACCCCGACAGTGCTCATCAAAGCGCTCCAGCATTTTCACAAATTCCTTTAGATGCCCCCCCGCAACGAGCCTTTGGATCTCAGCTTCCAGCTGGCGACATTCATCCGTGTCGTGCCCTTTCTGCTTGTGGAAGGCACAGTACTTGCTGGAACGTTTCAGAGACTCGGTCTCTCTCATCTTGATGGGTCTCCTGAAGAGCTTTTTGTCGGAGAGGTTATAGACCTCGGAGTTCGGTCGAGTAAGTGGAATACGATCGAAGCGTCGAGGGGGCAACGGCGACCTCTTGCGCTCCTGATGGCGCTCCTTCTTAACTGCGATCTCGCGTCCTCGTTCAGGGTGGCGTTCATTTCTTATGGGGCTATGATGCCGGGGACCATTCGTCCCATACATATCCTCGAGCGTAAAAAATGGCTCGGTAACCTCCCTTAAGGCCATAAGTGTCCCTGGCCTTCTTTCCACGATGGCATCAGCAAATTTCTTGCTCACATGCTGTTTGTGATCCACAGCCTGAAATAGCACTGGGATCAAGAAATCCATGGACTGCCTCTCCACTTGCAATATCTCCTTGTTGAAGCGGGCGAAGAACGAGCGAAGAGACTCACTCTTGCCTTGCACCACGTTATAGAGGGCAGTGGGCGTAGTGACTGGAGCTTTCAGGGAATTGAAGTGGTTGAGGAAGGCATCGGCTAACTCTTTGTATGAGTGAATCGAGCGCGGTGGCAATCGCTTGTACCATTCTTGCGCCATTCCCACCAAGGAAGTGACAAAAACCTTGGCCCAATAGTTGCTGGAATGCTCGTAGAGGTGCATCAAATGTAAAAAATGATCCAAATGCTCGGCTGGATCGGTCGTCTCGTCGTATCGGTTAATGGAAGTGGGAATTTTGGCCATCCCGGCTTGGGCCATTAAAACTTCTTCCACGAGGGGAGAGCCCCTTGCCAATGGGTGATAATCATAAGTGCCGAAGTTCTCTTCTGGCTCTCTCCGGCGAGGGACCTGCGGCTGTCGGTCCTTGTGACGAGCATCTCTGTCATCGGCTCGTTCATCCCTACTGTGGGAGATCTGAGACCGTGCACGAGAGAGCTGTCCAACCATGTCTTTCAAACCCTGCAGCTGGTCTTGCACAGCCGCGAGGATGTTAGGGTTCACCTCACCGTCCTGGTCTCCTTGTCTGCCCACGCGGGAAACCCTCCTGGAAACGTGGGAGTCCCCCTCATTCTCGTTAACCCTCTCAGTGGGCTCCCTGTTTTCGTCTACAGGGGGCCGCTCGTTTTCGCCCTGGCGGGGCGCCTCATTAACTGGTGGTAGTGGTGGCACCCTGGGGACGGCCTGGGTTTCCCTAACAGGGAAAGCTTGCAATCCGCCCAAAGGTGCTGCGGTTTGAGTGGCCTGCCCAGAGGGGAAGTACATAGAATGGAATTTTTCCCACGCCCCCTGAGCCGCCTGAACCTCACACTGGGTATACAAAGCCCTCAATTGCTGCGTAGTTAGGGGAGGTAACTCTACTCCCTCAACCTCCCTATGAATCACCACAGGGAGCTGTATTTGGCCGGCGAGGTACGGTTGAACCGGCGGCATCATAACAGCGGGAGCAAGCGTGTATCCCGGCGGCGGCATCATATATCCCTGACCTCCTGGGTTTACAAGGGCATGCACCCCTTGAGTTTGGGGAGGGTGTGAAAGAGCAAAGTGAGGAATTCCTCCTGCGGCGCCGGAAGCTGGTAGTGCTGGTGGTGCCGGTGGAAGAACGGAAGATTCGGCCTGCACGGCCGCCCCGGTGAGGGGTACCCCACCTTCAGCGACGGTAGGGGGTGGGCCTCCGCCCACAGGGATGGTGGGTACAATGGTGTTGACGTCAGGAGAAATGTTAACTCCTCCTCCCACAGCGCTGGATCTGGTAGCAACCATAGTTGTGAAGATTTTGGAGGTGTTTGCTTTCCAACTAGCAGAAGAGATGGAAGAGGCGGAGAGATGGTTTCCCACAGACGGTGCCAAAAATGATGGGTTCCAAAAGGGGTGGTTCAGAATCCGATCACTTTAGAATTTGTTTGAATGGGGAAATCGCCAGAAGTCGCCGGAAAAAATGGGGGTTCTACCTGCTAGGACAAACACACAGAAGAGTCAGAAGACCAAGCTGGGGAAACTGAGGGTGGTACCCAGTTTGGCTCTCCGACGCTTAAGTCAGATACAGATCTGAAAGAGAAGAAGTAAGCTTAGTAGAAGCTGTAGCAATGGAGATTGCTTACCGTGAAAGAGATGACTTTGTTTATTTATAGTTGAGGGTCAGGGACCCTTTGGTCATTTGCCACATGTGGTCCTGGCCGAATGTTGCCCTAACACGTGGCGCTGTGAGAGAGAAACCTAGGAGGAATCTTCTGCAAAAGCTGCTGGGAGTTAGTGTTGGCAACAGTGGCAGGTGCGCGGGCATGTACGGTGTGTCAGAGAGCCGTCTGGAGGGTTGGTGATGAGGGCTTGGGAGCACGCTCGTGACAACCAAAAGCCTTGGAGGCCAAGAAATCCGCCGGGGGGAATGAGGGCCCAGGCTCGTGTAACGGATTGTAGGGGAGGCCTTTCTGAGGGAACGTAGCGCTCGAAGAAGGCTCCTTCTGATGGATTGGAATACTAGTCATGTCGCATGCATAAGGCGCTCGTAGGAGAGCGGTGACAACGGTCACGTGCGAGGGTGGCAGGGACAACACGTGTTCTTGGAGGATGCTGGCGCTTTAATGGGTTCATCACTCGTTCATGACTACTGTAATCAGCTGGGCAAATGCTGCTTTCTAAGAAAGGCCACGTGTCCAAATACGGAACGAGCGGATCTTGACCCCATCAGATATGATAATGTATCATATAAAATTTGAGAGATAAAAGATATCATAGATCATGTAGGTAATTTTAATCAAAACTAACTCTGTCAAATTAATATCACAAAAAAAAAATTCTAATTTTCAATAGAATTATTTTAATAAATTGTTGTGAATTCGAATTTTAATTTCGAATATAAAAGACTTAGTAGTTTTTCTTATTCAACTGTTTATACTTTAACTTACCTATAATTTACCGAAAGGATTAATTACTACACTCGATAGAGGATATTATAATCCCAAAACAAATATTAGTTTTAATTACTACACTCGATCGAGGATATTATAATCCCAAAACAAATATTAGTTTTTTTCTTTAATAAGGGACCATATTAATATCTATATTTGAGAAAAAATGGTGGGAGCAAATTGAAGGGACACGAATCGTAAAAAGCAGTTATCATATATAAGTTCTGATGTGTTTAATCAATTTCAAGTTTTTTTTTTTTTTTATATATTGAGGCTTCCTAGGAATTTTTTAGCCCCCGCTTATGACAAATCCTGGATCCGTCCCTGATTGTAATATAAAAAAAATAAAAATTCAGTCCTTTAATAATCTTGACTGCATATCAATATATAAACTTAATGTGTATGAGTAAGTAAAATAAGAAATGAAATATATAACTGAAACAAAAAATTCTATATCCCATAACTGACACGGTGTCAAGGGTCGCCCGCGCTCTATGGCCCCTTGACCCGCAACTCAACGTGGCCGCCGGGCCACCTCGCAAGCAAGACCGCATCAACGACAAGACAAGCTGCTATCGAGTCTTAGGTGCTAGGGTCTTTGTACATGTAAATAGTTAGTTAGTCGGTAGTGGGCAAGTTGCTGGCCTTTTGTCCCGTTTTTCGCGCGGTGTAACCCCCTGTAATAGTACGTGAGGTCACAACAGAAATATCTTTTTTAAGTACTTTAGGGGAGAGCAGTGATTCGAAGCATAGTTAAGCAGCGTTCTATTGTAATCTCGGGCAATCTCCCTTGTCCTTTGTGGACGCCCGCACAAGTGTACTACATTCTTAGTGAATATAATGAAAGTTAATTTCCCTTCAATGTTGTTGTCCCTCTAAAGCGTTCCACTGGGGTGGGCGTGAGTGCGACGTACAGCGTACGTACATAGTTGGTTTAGGCGTACGTAGCGAGCAAGAAGCCGCTACTAGCCACACGGTGCACAGTTCCTAACAACCTACTCGGTGCCCCGTGAGAGGTGGTATCAAAGCCTCGGCTCTTGATCCACAGACCGAGGTAAGAATCATGGCGGAAGTATCAGGGGCCAAAGAGCCCGTAAAGAAAAGCACTAGAGCACGGTTGGACGACGTGGAAGAAGAAAATGGAAGGCTTTCGTATGTGGTTGCGAGCCTAGAGGAAAAGGTTGAAACGTTAGAAGCGGAGGTTGTGGACCTCCAAGCTCAGCTTGGCGAGAGCAGAGCAGCTTGCCAAGGTTTCGCAGAAATAATTAGAACAAGCGACCTCGTGAGAGTAAGGCGCGAAATGGAAGAAATGAGAATTCAGTTGGGTATACTCCAAAGAGCTGTGGGGAACGGAGGGGCCGTTAACCACGATCCTGTTACAAGGCTTCGGATTCCTGAACCGAAAGCCTATGAAGGGGCAAGAGATGCGAAGGAAGTTGAGAACTTCCTCTTTGATATGGAGCAGTATTTTCTCGCTGCGCATATTGATGGTGAGGCAAGAAAGGTGATGACAGCCACAATGTACTTAGCTGGGGATGCTAAATTGTGGTGGAGAAGGAAACATGCTGAAATCCAAGCGGGGGTGGTGCGCTTGGACACATGGGATCGCCTCCGGGAAGCAATTAGACAGCAATTCTTCCCTGAGAATGTTGAATACATTGCTCGGAAAGCATTGCATGAACTAAAGCAAACGGGTTCTGTAAGAGATTACGTGAAGGCTTTCTCAACGCATATGCTGAGCATCACTGACATGTCAGAGAAAACTAAGCTCTTCACGTTCATGGAAGGCTTGAAACCATACGTGAGGAGTGAACTTCAGCGCCAAAGAGTGCCAGACCTTAATGCCACGATGGGAGCGGCCGAGAGATTGATGGACTTCAACCCGAAACCTCGGCGTGTGCCGCCAATAACAATCTCGGCACCGACGAGAGGAGGGGTTAGTGGAGGGCCAAGACCCTTCCAAAGCAGGCCGTATAACAGTGGAGGGGAGAGATCATCCCCTAGCACCGCAAGCTCGCATGCAAATTTTAATAGGAACAAACCTCCTGAGAGTAGGCCGTTCACAATCCCACAGAGAAGATGCTTCATTTGTGGCGATCCGGGACACTACATGCCAAACTGCCCCCAGAACAAGCAATTAGTGAACGCCTTGGCAAGCTTGTCAAAACTTGCCGAGAAAGTGGCAGAACCGGTAGGAGATGGGCCACTGGTTGTGGCTGATAATGGAGGTGAAGCATACGAAGATGGGGTAGAAGAGAATCTGGGTACCTTTTCTCACCGATGCAACCCCCTGATTCATCAAATTGCGGCACAATGAAAAGTGCCGACGAGTACGGTAAAGCATGTACCGGCTCCGTTGGAAAATAGGACTGAGGAAAAAGGTAAGCCTACAAAGAAGAAAGGGCTCATGTTCGTTGATGTGAAAGTTAATGGGAAGTCCGTAAGGGCAATGATTGACACGGGTGCTACGCACAACTACTTGGCGAGCACCGAGGTGGAGAGACTGGGATTGGTTCTTGAAAAAGGAGTTGGTCAAGTAAAGGCAATCAACTCAGCAGCTCAGCCCGTGGCGGGCGTAGCTAGATCGGTACTCATTAAGGTTGGACAATTTGAAGGAAGAACCAACCTTTCAGTGGTGACTATGGATGATTTCAAACTCATCCTCGGGCTTGAGTTCTTGCGGGATATGGGTACGGCTGTTATGCCCCATGTAGACTCCCTGATGATGATGGGAAGTAAACCTTGCATCATCCCTACGCTCTAATGCACGGACACTTCAAAATTTACCCCCGTGCAGTGTCGGACACGTGTCGGACACGGACACGGCTCCGACACGGCTCCGACACGTGTCCGACACGGCAAATCCGTGTCCGAATTAAAAAAAAAAAAGAAAAGAAATAGGGACACGGTGTCGGACACGGCCTTATGGCGTGTCCGACACGGATCCGACACGGCGGGGTAAGTTTCATAATTTTACAAAGTTATTTGGGCCTCTTTTAATATATTTGGAACTTTTGTGGGGGCAAACTAAAATTAATATATTTACAAAGTTATTTGGGCCTCTTTTAATTAGTTTATTTTGTTGTATTATTTGAATGTTGAACCATGAACTAAGTCGGAATGTATTTTATTTGGCTTGTAATATTGAATGACTATTAATGTATTTTGTTTGAATTTGTAATATAAAATGTTTTTATGTTATGAATATTCATATGAAACTTATTGAGCTACTGACTTACTGTCTGTATGTATTGTTCATTATGTTAGTGACTTACTAATTATTGAAGATCTAACACACTAACCGTGTAACGTGGTCCAGTTAAAAGTCAGAAACATTCAAAAAATCAATATGCAATAGTGTTTTAATTTGATAGTATTAACAATAATAATTGTTATATAAATTATTATATTTATAAAATATATTTATTTAAATTTAATATAGCCGTGTCGTGTCCTAAAATTTTTGAAAAATCCGTGTCGCCGTGTCCGTGTCGTGTCGTGTCCGTGTCGCCGTGTCCGTGTCCGTGCATCATAGTCCCTACGTTATCGGAGAAAACAACGGAGAAGGGCATCTCCGCCATGCAATTCCAGAAGGGTTACAAAAGAAATGAACCCTCCTTCCTGTGTGCTCTGAAATTTGAAGAGATGGAAGAAACATCGGGTCCAATTCCTGACCTGATTAAGGGAATTCTGAACGAATTCGAAGATGTCATGCCTGACGAGCTGCCACGCAGGCTACCGCCAAGAAGAGCGCTTGATCATGAGATTGAATTGGTGCCTGGCACGAAACCTCCTGCCAGAGCCCCATATCGTATGACGCAACCCGAGCTTGAAGAGCTTAGAAAGCAACTAAAGGAGATGTTAGAATGCGGGATCATCAAGCCCGCCAAGTCACCCTATGGAGCTCCCGTACTATTTCAGAAAAAATCCGATGGATCCCTACGGATGTGTTGCGACTATCGAGCATTGAACAAGATTACAGTGAAGAACACGTATCCCATCCCTCTGGTGGCGGATTGCTTTGGCCGCTTAAGTCGGGCGCAGTACTTCTCGAAGATCGACCTGCGATCGGGGTACTGGCAAGTGAGAACCAAGGAGGGGGATGAACAGAAAACAACGGTGGTCACAAGGTACGGGGCCTATGACTTCCTAGTCATGCCATTCGGCCTGACGAATGCCCCGGCGACGTTCTGTACTCTAATGAACCAAGTACTACATGGGTTTTTGGATGAGTTTGTGGTGGTGTACTTGGATGATATTGTGGTGTATAACGAAACTTTAGTAGAGCACGCGGAACATCTGCGAAAGGTCCTAACTAGGCTTCGAGAGCACGAACTCTATGCGAAGCCGTCGAAGTGCTCGTTTGCTCAGGGGAGGATAAATTTCTTGGGCCATATTTTGGAAAGAGGGAGGATCAGGATGGATCCAAAGAAGATCACGGCCATCAAGGATTGGCAACCTCCAAAAGATGTGCATGGGATAAGATCTTTCCTTGGACTGGCAAATTACTATCGGAGATTCGTGAAGGGGTATTCTGAAATAGCCCGTCCCCTTACTGACTTGACGAAGAAAACGGAGACTTGGAATTGGTCCCCGCAATTCCAGGAGGCTTTTGAGGAACTGAAGAGGGTTATGGTGTCGGAACCGGTGTTGGCGCTCCCCGATCTATCGAAACCTTTTGAGGTGGAGACGGATGCATCAGACTTTGCTTTAGGAGGGGTGTTGATTCAAGATAAGCACCCCGTGGCGTTCGAGAGTAGAAAGTTAAAAGATGTGGAGAGGCGCTACTCAGCGCATGAGAAGGAGTTGTTGGCCGTGGTCCATTGCCTTAGGACATGGCGTCATTACCTCCTGGGATCTCCTTTTGTGGTAAGGACGGATAACACTGCGGTAAGCCATTTCATGTCGCAGTCAAAACTTACCAGCAAGCAGGCGCGTTGGCAAGAGCTGCTGTCGGAATTCAACTTCATGATCGAGTATCATGCTGGGTCCAGCAATCATGTGGTGGATGCCCTAAGTCGGAGGGCGGATTTAGCAAAACTGGGGTCGGTAGCTGCCCTTACCTCGAGTAAAGTTGCTACCTCAGTAGTGGACCAGATACGAGACATGTTGCCGAACGATGATGCTGCGCAGTCTCTGATGAAATTGGTCGAGCAGGGTAAGACTCGACAATTTTGGGTGGAAGATGGTTTGTTGAGGACAAAAGGGAACCGTATCTACATCCCTAAGGGCGGGAAATTGAGAAAATCCCTTGTCGCAGAATGTCATGATACCTTGTGGGCCGGCCATCCGGGAGCGGAGCGCACATGGGCCTTACTGAACAGGGCTTATTACTGGCCGCAAATGAGAGATGACGTCGAGGCGTATGTCCGCACTTGCCTAGTGTGTCAACAGGACAAGGCGGATCACCAAAAGAAGGCGGGACTATTGGAACCATTGTCGGTACCCACAAGGCCATGGGAAAGCGTATCCATGGATTACATATCTGGATTGCCTAAGGTGGGGGACTTGGGCAACATAATTGTCGTGGTGGATCGCTTCTCAAAGTATGCTACCTTTATCGCAGCTCCCAAACACGTAACGGCAGAAGGACGACTCATCTCTTCTTTAAGCATATTGTGAAATACTGGGGACTGCCGAAAGATATTGTCAGTGATCGGGACTCTTGATTTACTGGCGCATTTTGGACCGAGCTTTTCAAACTTTTTGTGTCCAAACTGAACATGAGCTCGAGCAATCACCCACAATCCGATGGCCAGACTGAGCGGTTTAATTCTATGTTGGAGGAGTATCTTCGAAACTTTGTTTGGGGTACTCAGAAGGATTGGGTGAAGCCCCTGGATGTTGCTCAGCTGTGCTTCAATGCTCAGAAAAGCTCTTCCACAAACAAGAGTGCTTTTGAGATTGTTACTGGGCAACAACCGCTACTCCCGCACACCGTTGACTCCCCACAAGGTGTGAAATCTCCTCTCACACGGAGTTTCTCTCAGGAATGGAAACAGAATGTGGAAATTACTCGAAGTTACCTGGAGAAAGCTCAAAAGCGGATGAAAAAATATGCAGATCTGAACCGGCGCTTCTTAGAATTTGAAACGGGAGATAAAGTCATGGTTAAGGTCCCTGATCCCAGGCACTCTAAATCATCGAGGGGGAGGGATCCTCGCTTGATGCAAAAATACATCGGACCTATAACTGTGATCAAACGTATTGGGAAGGTGGCCTATAAACTGGAGCTACCCCCTTGGTGGAAAATGCACAATGTTCTACATGTAAGTCAGCTCAAACCTTATTCTGCAGATATGGACGATGAATCCCGGAACCTGCCGAGCCGTCCCCAACTGGAGCTGAAGAAGACAGAGAAGCGTGTCGTAGAAGCTATCCTTGACTACCGGGTTGGACGCACAGCGAACAAGACGTATGACGAGTACCTGGTGAAATGGATAGGATGCAGCGAAGAGGAGAACACTTGGGAGCGGGTGACGAACCTCAAGGCGTTTAAACAGATGATCGAAGCTTACCATGCCTCAATGACGCCGAGGACGTCGCCATCTCAGGTGGGGGAGGATGTCAAGGGTCGCCCGCGCTCTATGGCCCCTTGACCCGCAACTCAACGTGGCCGCCGGGCCACCCCGCAAGCAAGACTGCATCAACGACAAGACAAGCTGTTATCGAGTCTTAGGTGCTAGGGTTTTTGTACATGTAAATAGTTAGTTAGTCGGTAGTGGGCAAGTTGCTGCCCTTTTGTCCCGCTTTTCGCGCGGTGTAACCCCCTGTAATAGTACGTGAGGTCACAACAGAAATATTTTTTTTAAGTACTTTAGGGGAGAGCAGTGATTCGAAGCATAGTTAAGCAGTGTTCTATTGTAATCTCGGGCAATCTCCCTGGTCCTTTGTGGACGCCCGCACAAGTGTACCATATTCTTAGTGAATATAATGAAAGTTAATTTCCCTTCAATGTTGCTGTCCCTCTAAAGCGTTCCACTGGGATGGGCGTGAGTGCGATGTACAGCGTACGTACATAGTTGGTTTAGGCGTACGTAGCGAGCAAGAAGCCGCTACTAGCCACACGGTGCACAGTTCCTAGCAACCTACTCGGTGCCCCGTGAGACACGGTGAGGACTGTGCTTGATCCGTCAGTTCTTGAAATGTAAATTTGTGCTTATTAATTGCTTTAACGGGTAATTTGCAAAACTGACACTAATCATCTTTTTTTTTTTTTTTAGCACACATCCCCAAAGTGGTCAAATAGATTCGAACATGAGTCATAACTCTAGAGGAAAAAATCCTTTAATCACTTAAAGTTATCTCCGTTAGCTGACACTTATAATCACCATTTAATCGTCTCAAAATCATCTTAAAAATCACATGTGAAGGACAACTGACGATAATTGCGCTGGTATTTGGTATTTGCCACTAAAAATGCAGATGTTGTCAACCCAATTCCTATAATGCTAGTTTGCAATTAAATAATTGGTTTACATTCTTCATTTAATTAAATAATCTGCCAACCAAAATTTCTTTTTTAATTAAATAATCTCTTTATGTTCATATTTAACAACATTAATGTAAATTTAGATCACATATTCATTTTTTTAAATATATCTATATATATATATATATATATATATATTTGGAGAGCTTTTTTTTTTTTTTTAAATATATTTGAGTGTGGAAAAATGGAGGACGATCGACTGCAAGCATTAATATAGCTCATGAAAAGATTAATTCGAATGAGTATAATTTTGGACCACAGCTTGGTTTAACGTTGTATTCATCCACATGGATTGGACTGTGACGTTTCTAATATGCATACTATCAAGACAAGGCAACTACAACATGAACATTCCTAATTGAGAGTTTAATTTCCCCATATAATAAAACAACCATTACAAATCAAAGTATAATGGAGTAATAAATCATTTGCGAACTAGTTTTTATATCAACAAAAAGAGTAATAATTTAAACTCGATATATAACAGTTACCAATTGTAAAGGTATAATATGTATGCACATTGACGGTAGCTAATTGGAGGAGATGTGGTTTAATCCAAAAAGACATTCATTCATAATTAAATGAGGTTCAATTGATGAACAACCTTAAATTCAATTGATGAACAACCTTAAATTCTTCAATCAGATATCCCACCATTTGAAGTGTTTAAAATTCAACGAAAAAACTAATCATGATAATCAAATGTGAGTGTTTCGGTCTAGACAAAAATGCATTGCGCTTTATCCTATTAAGAAAAAGAAAAAAAGAAAAAAAGAGGTAATATCTATTACACAACAAACAGAGAACTTGTGTGAACCAAGAAAACATCTGGAATAGTTACATATATAACAGCTTCTAATTTATTGAAAAGTAAAGAAAAAGGATTGAATCCTCAAGTATTACTCGACTATAGGACCTATTAGACCGCATAAACAATAGTTTCAGCAACCAAGTTCCCGACGGCTTGAATTGCGATCTGAGTCATAATCCATGCTCCGTTGCCCATCTCTCTAGCTCTCCTTTTAATTTCGCTTTTTCGGACTCTGAATTCCGGTCCAAAACTGTAAGAAAAATTCAAAACTCCACTGGTTGTTGCAGCTCCACGGACGATTGGCCATGATTCAGATACACCCGTGTTTCCTCCCTGACGGGATGCTTTATCAAACAGATCATTCATATTCGTATGAACTTCACCAATATACCTATAAGATTAATATCAAACCAAGTTATAATTGGATACTGGAAGTGTTAATATGTAGACTGAGATCAATTATATATTAACTACAGAGAAAAGTTTGCCAAATTTAAGGGGTTTTGGCAAAAGCACGATCATGGCTTGAGAACCCTCCAAATCATTAAGACTCTTAAGGGTTTTATTCATTTAGGTGTTCCCTTTGCGTCCTTTTTAGTTATACTACAAAAAATTTGCTGAAAACCAATGGAAATTTCTGAAATTCCTTTGGTTTCCCGACGGAAATTTGTAATTCCAACGGATAGAATTCAGTTCGAAATTTGGTACCGGTAGAAAGATAATTAGTGTTCTTGATCTCCATCAAACAGTACCCTAGGAGGGCAAATACACTCAGATGTCCATGAAACGAGTCATTCTTTCATAAAGTTACACATAAAAGACTCAAACAAACCAAGAACTAAGTGTCAATATTTCAGCAGGCCAAAAAAATTATAATCATTATAACTATTATTGGAATAAAAAATTTACCATCTTTATTAGCAGAACATACCTATCACCAAGCTTCGATTTACAGTAGAGCTTTATAACCACTGTGAGGCCATTGTATTTCAGGCCCGACTCAGATATTTCATAAGTCATGTCATGGTTCCAAGCCGGGTTCAACCCGTTTTCCTTGTCCACACCGGTTCGACGATTAATTTTTTTGTCATCAGCTGATCTTATTGAGACTTCTGCATAAGCTTTCGTTTTGAATACTTCACGAACATTTGGGAGATCTTCAGCTGAAATTATTCTCAGGAACAGCTTCCGGCAAACCGTGAACTCGTTGTCTTCAGCCATGTATATATGCTCAATTAATTGTAAGAATATCTAAAATGTATATGTGTGAGAGAGAGAGAACTTTGTGTTTAGCTGAATAGACATGGAAGGATTATATTCTTGAATTATAAAATGGAAATAAAACTTTTCATATGATTTATGGGATCGTTCCTGAATTATATTTGGGAAACATTTTCCAGTATGATAAGAAATATGTGGCCTCTTGGCGAAGGATATATTCTTCTCTCCGTACTCGGAGGAAGTTTCTGCCTTGTTTCGTTCCCCTCTCCCCTCTTATACTTTTCAACTCACATAAACAATATACTCTTATACTTTTCAACTCACATACACAAAGAAAAACTTAGATCAAAGTAGTTGTAAGGCGAAATGGTCCATCGTGGGTATTATGGAGTAGTTTTAAAACTCGTAGCTAATTGATCACATTTTGAGATGGACATAATTCGACAAATTGAGGGAATTAATCAATATACATAATTGACGGTGGATACATTAATGTAGACCAACATGAAATGGTCCATATTATTGGATTCATGGATTAAAGAAAGGATGTATTATTGGATTAATATATTAACAAAAATGAAAGTGTAATATACAAATAGAGGAAGAACCGGATTATTCTAGACATGGTTCGATCAATGCTCAAGAGTAAGAGGATGCTGAAGGAATTCTGGGCAGAAGCCGGAGTAATGTGCCATCTATATACAAAATCGATGTCCACATATAAAGTTAGATCACCAAACACCACAAAAAGCATAGAGCGGACAAAAACCGCCAGTTTCTGTAACGCCCCGACTTTTCGGCCGTACAGGTATGACGTATGTGTTTACGTATGTACGCATTTAGTTATCTATTTATGTTACTATATGTTCATTATAATGTTATTTTGTTATTCTTTGAATTATATGAATATTTGATATGAATTATTTGAATTCTTGAACGTTCATACATGATTATGAATATGTGCCGTTTGCATTCGATTTGATTTCCGTTTTTTGTGAAAATTTGGTATACTTGAGATATGTGTATTATGAACGTGTTGCATTGGTCGTTGCTTGATTTTGAACTTGTTTGAGTTGGTTTCGGATTTATTTTGTTTAACGGAACCAAAAAGGGGCTAAAGACCATTTAGCTTACCTTAGGTTCCGGGAGTCATAATATGAGCTCGAGAATTCAAATTCTAATTCCATCACCTCCATCGGACTCGTATCGAAGATTTGGGTTCAATAGAATAAGCCTTATATTTTTCTAAACCCGTTTGAACCTCCGAAATTCAACCGAAACAAGTTTCATCCGCAGATTTGCCACTCTTAGCCATAATGATCATAACTTAGCCAATTTTCAACCAAATTAAGCAAACTTGGGACCCAAAAGCTCACAATTTGATGCCCTATCTGATTTTTCCCCTTCCATCTCATTTCAAACACAAAGAAGAGAGAAAAAGCTCAGCCAAAAGCCAAGAGACCCTCCATTCCCATCACTATTCACCCCTCCACCATTGAGCTCATAACTTCTTCAAACTTCAACCAATCCGGAAGGTAAGCATGTGTTTGTGATCTCAACTTTCTTGTGGTCATTTGAAGCCTTAGTTTGCATGTTTTCATGAAGTTTTGATTAGGTTTTGATGAATTGAATGAATAGTTGGGGTTTTGATTGAATTCTTGATCATGAGCATTCCTTTGAGTTTTGGTTGGTTTGAAGCATGAATAAAGATCACTCTGACATCCTTAATGCATTTATAAACTCACTTTTCATTGTAGTTGAGCATTGAATGATATGCCATCAATGAGGGTTTGAATTTCTTGATGATGAAGATTTTGGTTGATCATCTCCTTACATTCTTTTTCTTATTTGATTGACATATGTGTTTGAGTGATGTATTTGCCATGTTTTATGATCATTTTTATGCCCTAAGTTGTATCCTAAGGATGGCTTAGAGCTGCCCTTGTTTTCTTGCCATTTTTCCCTCGCGAAACAGAGCATACTCTGCTGCAGAATTTCGAGCACGAAGGCCGTGTTGATCTCTCGGAACTCGAATTTTATTTTTCAAAAATTGGACACAACCGCGTCCATTTATGTAGGAAACCTGACACGGCCATGTTGAACTTTCGAACTTGGGATTCTTATTTTCTAAAAATCAGACACGGTCGTGTCCAATCCTTTTGAAAATGTAACAAGGCCGTATTACACTTGTTGGTAGCCTCGAGGTAATCTTTCGTTGCTACTCATTATCTTTTCCCGCTTCATTTATGATTTATATGCAACGAGAATAGTTAAACTACGTGTTATGATTGTTATATACAATTATGAATTAAATTGCTAATGATTATGAAAGCAATGAATGTTAATGAATGACTTTGTGCATTTTTATGACTCTCATTTGTTAATGGTGCAGAAGAACATTCTCATAACATGATTATATCACTCCTACACTTCATACTATTTTCATTGCATGGCCATGCATCGTATTTGGTCATTTAAGTCTCACTTCACCTCTTTTGCACAGATTTGTGTCCGAATGGAGACGAGGCTGATTCTTGAGGCGCTTGCACTGTTTCTTTGGTTTTCTAAGGTGGGTTTCTCTTCTATTAGTTAATGACCCGATATATCCCCAATGTTTAAACTTTTAAGCCAAATTATTATACATATATATCGAGTCTTTTGAAGAAGCAATGATTTCAAACGTAAAACCTTTCTTTATTGAATACCCTACCTAATGTTTTGGCGAGATTGAATGAATACACTGAATGGGGGCCCTGGGACTTGGTATACGTGGCTAACCGGGGAAGCATGGGCTGACGGTGATCCCCGTATACTAGTCCCACTAAAACTACGGCGATACTGGCCCTGGCTAGGAGGTTAGTGAGGAATGGGAACCGGGCTTTTGGGGATTTATGTACCCCACTGCCATAATGATTGAGGTGGTCGGGTCTTGCAAACCCATCCACCACCCGGAGAAAAAAGGTGTTTATTGAATGATTATGAATGATGGAATGGTTATGATTGATCGATTGATTATGCACGAAAGATTATGTGTGTGAAAACCTAATGAACATTTTAATAATTACACAAGGTGAATGTTAGAGAATTAGCCCTCTCGTCGGGCTCACGAATAACCTAATGAATGAATATGGTAGTTATAATCTCGTTTGATGTTTTTCTTTGTTTTACCCGCTTGGAAAATGTTATAAAACCTCATACAGGATTATGGATTGCATGATTGTGTTTAAATACCGCGATATTTATATATATGCCCTGCTTTTATACCCACCAGTCCCCTTTGGACTGAACACGTTTTGCTTTCAGATTTTTTGTGCAGGATGGGGTTTGCTAGACTGGAATTCGAGTCCTTCGAGTCTTATATTTGAGTCTAGCACTTCTTTTGAGTCTCACATACACTCATGTTATTTTGTATTATGATTATGATTACGAATAGTTGGAGCGTATTTAATAGTTGAGCCGTGATGACCTTCGGATACTTGAAAATTTGTATTTATTTTGGAGCTTGAAAGCTCCTTGTGCATGTTATGATGATCATCTTTAGCTTCCGCTTTTAATTACATTACTCTGTATGATTGCATTTTGGCATTGAATGGTTTAAGGGTTAGCTCCCGCTTAGCATAGCAAGTGTTTTGTGTCCCCATTCGCCCAGATTTGGCTCGTGTATGGACTCTCCATTTCATATACGGGTCGGGTCTTGGTGCGGAGGATGTGGCATCTAGTCCTTGGGCGCTACAGTTTCGCATCTCAAAGTGTTATGCAGTGTGGCTTATGCACATGTACCAGACCATGATGAGTCGTGATGTGTGATAACTTGTTATATTCTCGGTTTTTCATGAGTTTGTGATCCCATTTTTAGGGCTTTTATTTGATATATGTTGGTGCCACTATGAATTTTTTATGTTTCTAGCATAACTGGGCCATTCTCTCAATTTTTGGAGTTTTTGGGTTAAAAATAAGGAGATTTTTATGGATGGGTCAAGCTTGTGTGTGTGGATCACTTTGTGCCGCATGTGTTCTTGTCAGGAGCTTAATTTGGGAAGATTTGAATTATTATGACAACGGGCATTAATTGCTTTGGGCCAAAGGATTGGAGACGTGGAAATTAAGTGGAGTAGTCCACTTTGAAGGCAAAGAAAATTTGAAGTCAAACTTGGGCAACAAGTTTTAAAGGGGGAAAGAGTCCGTCTTGGACTTGGATTAGACTTTAGAAGGGCTGCATCGTGCGAGCTATTTATATGGGACTTTGGGGCATAATTCTTTGTCAACTTTTTCACGTAGCAGTTCGAGATTTCGGGACGTGGAGAGCTAAAATCATTCCTTTACAGTTCTTCTCAATTCCTTTGTTTTTAGTTACACTATGCTTTTGATTTATTTTGTGTTTTTGGATATCATGACTATATATAGCTAAATCTAAAATACTTAGCTAGGGGTTTTTGATTCAGTTAAACATCGTGAGATCTAATTGTTTTCTATTCCAATGCAACTGAAGTATTTATTAATTTTATATGCACATTTAAATTATTTAATTATGAAATTGTATGCTATTTTAATGATTATGTGATTATTTAAAAGTACATGAAATTAATTGTTTAACTTATGAACTTGAATTTTAAACATTTATGTTTACGCACCTTGGAATTTGCTCTATCTGCGTTTGATTATAATTTTGATTTTTGTGAAATCTTGGTATGCATGATTTATGTGAGTTATGAATGTGTTTTCATGCTCTTTACGTGTTTTAGAGTTTGTTTAATTTGTCTTTTAGGCTCGTTTTGTAAAACGGGATTTGTGAGGGGCTCGGCGCCGGGGGGGGGGGGGGGGGGGGCTAACTAGTTTTAGTACACCTTGGGTTCCGGGCGACGTAACTTGAGCTCGGGAATTCGGATTCAAATTTCGAAAGAAGTATCGAACTTTTAACGAAGAAAGGAAACCAAAGAATCTAAATTTGTAATTTTCTAAGCCTGTTTGGACTTCTGAAATTTTACCGAACCGAGCCTCATGTGCAACTTGGACCCCTTTGTACTCTTTTGCCATAACTTGATCAAATCTTGACCAAATTAGATGAAACTTGGACCCACATTCACATGACCTAACCCCCTAATCCTCTATCAGCCCTTCATTTTGTCCCACTTGAGAGAAATAAGGGTTTTCGCAGCTGCAAACAGAGATTGAAGAGAAGAGAAAAAGAACACTATTCCAATTTCATCTCTAGAGCTCAATACTTCACCAAATCACTCCAAATTTGAAAGGTAAGTCCATGCTAGATTTCATGGAGAATTGAATGTGTTATGGCTAGAGTCATGGATAGTAAGGGTTTGAGCTTTCTTGAAGAAGTTGTATGATTTCTTGCATTTCTTTTGGATTTGATGCATCATATATGAACCTAAGATATCCCTTTTCACTTCTGTGAACTTAGATTGCATGATGGTTTAGGAATTTTAAGATTTTGTTTGAAGAACTTGAAGGTCATACGCATGAAGAAGAAAGGGAATTTTCATCCTTCATTCATCTCTTGATATGTGGCTTGTTTGATCATGTTTTTGAGCTTTTCTTGCATGAATTATGTATCCTATACTTTCCTTAACATGTTATCTTGAAGATGGCTTGAATTGGTTGGTGTTTTGTTGAGTTTTTTGCCTGAAAATCACGTTTTGCCCTGCTGTCGCCAGTGGTCGCGGCCGTGATCGTGACCAGTTCACTTTTGGTTGCGGTTGTGACCCATTTTTCCTCTTGTTTCGACCTTGGTCACGGCTGCGACCATTTTCAAGTCATTTTTGGTCACGGCCGCGACCCTATTTAACCCTAATTTCGAGTTGTACTTGTGTGTTGTGTTGTGTTGTTTTCGCTTTGTTTGCATTTTTCGTGAACTTCTTTCTTCTTTTTCACTTCTTACGCATTATATACTTAACGAATTATGTGTTATATGATTTGTTATGAATTTATTACGTTCTTTTGTTGCTTTTATATGCATTATATGACAAGATATGCACTATATGCTTTCTTATGTGCATGCATGAACTTATACTTTGATTCCTTGACTCGTATGATATTTTCTTATTTCTTTCATTACATGTGGTAACTCGTTAATTCGTCATCTTTATGATTGAATTATGCCCCGAATTATACTTGGTTTGATATTATTTATAAAGAATTGATGCTTGGTTGTTTATTTTATAGAATTGAGGCTTGGAGGCAAAATTAGAGCAAATTTGGTCGTTTTTAGACCTAAACCGGAGCATACGAACAGAGTGTTAGGAAACTGGAATTGAGCTTGGTTGCTGCTGCATGAGGATTAAGCAATTGGGAACAAAGTGGAGAATGGAATTGGAGTGCTTTAATTGCTAGTGGGCTGCGTGTGTGGCAAAAATTAATGGAGACCAATTTGCTTTGATGGGTCGCGGATTTAATTAATTGAAGAAGCCATGATACTTTGATTTGGGCTGTACGTTGTGGGTTAAGTTGGAGAAACAATATGCTTTGTGTTGCTTTAAAATAATGGGCTATGCATGGAATTTGATTTGGAGGACAAGTTTTCTTAACGTGAAATCATGATAAGGCTGCCACTATCTTGGTATTAATTTCCAGCCCCACGTGAGTGCGATATTAAGTGGATGATGAGGCATTAAACTTGGGGGCCGCATGTTGTGGATGTATTTATGGGCCGTGGATTAGCCAATGCGGTGTATGGCTTGAAGTTTGTTTGCAATTAATTTGGGCTGGCACGTCTTGGGAATATTTAATTAAGCCCAATTTGTTTTGATTATTGGAGTGCAAGATTGGAGTCCTTTTTTGCGAATGGATTCGGAAGCTTTGGACTTGTGGGCTGCGCGAAGTGATCATTGGGAATTAATTAGAATGGCCCAGTTATGTTAACTCTTGGAGAATAAGCAACTGAGTCCAATTTAGACAAGAAATACACTCCTAATTGCATGAGGATTCGGGAACTTGGAAGTTATTTATTTAAGTGACAGCAGCTCTTTGAAGAGGACGGACACTTTGGAGCAGCAATTCGAGGTCTTGGACAGCAACTTCACGCACGTCGAGGAGATTTCGGCATCACGAGTTCTTCGTTCTTAGTTTAATTATTTCGCTTTTTAGTTTATTTATGTTAAAGAATTCCTCTATTGTTTTTATGAATTTTAGTAGCTAAGCTTTTAATTATCTAGCTAGGGATTATAGATTCGATTTGGATATTGTGAGACCTAAACGTTTTTATTAATTCATGTTTATTTAGGCATTTATCTTATCTCCGTGTTTCGTGTTTATTGTGATTAGGCAATTTCGAGATAGTGCACGATCTCTAGGTTGTTTAATTTGCATATAGCCAATCTTGATGCTTGAAGTGTAGTAGAGTTTGATTGATAAATTGTGGTAAATTAGTGACAGGGTCTTAGCGATAACATTCCTCGTTCACTAAGGGATTTGATAATCTAATTTAAATCTTGTGTGTGTCACGACTTGGTTAATTAGGATTGGTGTTTTTATAGTTCTTAATGCTGTGAATTCATTAAATCCCGTCGAGTGTCTCTAGGGGTTGTGAATTTGTTAGGGAAGATAACTGTCGAGTGTCTCTAGGTTATCCGATAAATTAAGTAAAAACGAGGTTGAGTCGAGTGTCTCTATCAACTATAGCCAATCTGTCTGAATAACTTGAATTTATCCTTGAGTCGATGATCAATATAACAATTCGAATCGAATATCCCTGGCTAGATAATATTTCCTTTGATTGATTTAACCCTACGTGATCTTACTTGCTTAGTTTTAGTTAGCTTTTTAATTATTGTTATTTATTTTAATCGCATGCTTAGGTTAGAATAATTCTAAAAACCCCCCCTTTTAATTATTCATTTTCGTGAATTTCTTGGAATTGTTAGAAATAAATCAACCAGTCCCTGTGGATCGACCCTCTTTGCACTATACTCTGTGTTTAGTCGTTGAATAGGTTTTACATTTATTTTTGACGGGTTCGACACCTGTCAAATTTTGGTGCCGTTGCCGGGGACTGTGTTTTTAATCGATTTTATTTCTTTTCATGAACAGGAGCATTCACGGAAAGGACGATCATCCAACAATGTTTGGGAATGCACAACAGCTCAACAATTATGCAAACACTCCAAGATATGCTAACGAGGTCAACTCTTCACCTTTTGATGAACTTAAGAACATGATAAGTGTTTTGGCTTCTAACCTTGGTGCAGGTGTACCCCAAGTAGCGAAGGTCTGTCAATTGTGTGCGAGCACGTTGCATCCCACCGACGCGTGTCCATCACTTCAAGAATCCCCTCTCGAAAATGTGGACCCATTCGGATATCAACCTCCGATGTACAATCCATACTCCAACATGCACAATACCGGATGGTATGATCACCCCACTATGAGTTATGCCCCGAATCCACCAAACTTCCAAAACTTCGTACTTACACCTCCACAACCCCAACAACCAATCCCTCAACCGTACCCACCTTTCAACCCACAAGATATCCAATTTAATAACTTGGAAACCTCCTTTAAGAATTTGGAGACCCAATTGTGTCAAATTGCAACCTCATTGAGCAGATTAGAGAATCAACGAAAACTTCAATCACAAACGGAGGATCAGAGGCGAAACATGAGTGCAATCACGATCCTAAGTGATGAGGAACTGTCTCCCCCAGTGGAGAAGACCAAAACTCGCCAGAACAGAGCAGAAACAGAACAGACAGTCGACTTGACCGTTAAGCGTGACCACGCCTTAGGCTCCAGTCGCGACAGAGAGTCAGAAATTAAAGTCCAGCCTAAGCTATGGGTGGAACCACCTCCGTTTCCAGAGCGCCTGATCCAAGCGAGAAAAGAGAAAGAGGAGCAAGGTATACTTGAGACTTTTCGAAAAGTTGAAGTCAACATTCCTTTGTTGGATGCTATTTAACAAATCCCACAACATGAGAAATATCTTAAGGAACTCTGCACCAACAAACGGAAACTAAAAGGTAATGAAATCCTGAGTGTTGGAGAGAATGTCTCCGCTGTTTTACAAAAGAAATTACCTCCTAAGTGCGGAGACCAAGGTATGTTTTCAATTCCATGTAAAATTGGCAAGACTGAGATTAAGAAAGCAATTTGTGATTTGGATGCGCCCATTAATATTATGCCTCTATCTGTTTATTCATCACTGAATCTTGGTCCTTTGAAAGATACAGGTATCACAATTCAGTTCGCTGATCGATCTATTGTGTATCCAGATGGAGTATTAGAGGACGTACTTGTGCAAGTTGATGGATTAGTCTTTCCTGTTGATTTTTATGTGATTTATATGGAGGATGAAAGTTCTTTGAGTACTTCTGATATTTTGCTTGGTCGACCCTTTTTGAGCACTGCTAGGGCTAAAATAGATGTTCATGATGATTTATTGACTCTAGAATTTGATGGTGATATTGCAAAATTTAATATTTATGAGTCAAGTAAAGATCCTAATGAATCATCTAATGTTTTAAGTGTTGATGTGATTGAAAACCCAAGTAATGAAATTTTTGAGCCTAATAATGTGGAAAAGCTAAGTTTTGAATCCCTTCAAAATTTAGTAGTTGAAAATTTTGAGAGTAAGCCGAAACAGGTTGGTTTGCATGATGATATCTATGATATGGTTATTCCATTAGAGCATGTTAGACCTTTGAATAAAAAGGCTCCGAATTTGAAACTACTTGATGACTTGGCTAATTTAAATTCTTTCATTTTGCAGGCACCTATTGAGGAACTCAAGAAGTTTTTGGATAATCTGATTTATGCTTTCAAAGGAGGAGGAAAATTTATAGATTCAAAGCCTACCCAAGCTGAATTCCTGGATGAGCAATTTTTCGAGATACGTGACCATAAGACGTGGCCACGCTCTATGGTCACGCGCTGGTATGCTGATATTATTGATTATTTAACTACTACCTTCCTCAGATCTCATGTCTTTTTCGAGTTCAGGAATCTTAGTGATCATGGTAAACATTTCTATAAGTGGTTGACGGAGTCTTTGATGAGAACGTATCAAGCCACTTTGCGAATCTCTTCGAGCTACCATCCCCAAACTAGAGGCCGCAATGGACTAGAAGATTCATCTCCACACAGTCGAGGGGATTTGTATGGAGGGTGTACCTCCATTTGAGTAGCACTTCAACAAGTCTTGTCGAGCCTAGGACATTAAACAAGGGCGCTATTGGGAGGCAACCCAAGTTTTGGCGATTTAGGCGTCATTTTCTTCCCTCAGTTTCTTTTTCTTTTGTTTTTTTTCGGTTCTCGTGGTGTTTAGGTTGATTTTCTGCCCTTCTCTGTCTTCCAGGAGCACATAACTTGGTCCAGATAGTGCTGATTTGCTGCTGATAACTGCTGTCAATTTTCTGCTAACATGACCCTTAGGCGTGACCACGCCTAACACCCACGCCACTTCCAGAATTTCAAATTAAATGGGAAATTTACATGCCCAGACGCCCTACCTCCCCAACCTGAACTTCAGGGAAGTCCTCTTTACTCTAGATCTTGATTTTTAATGCCTTGAGGACAATGCATGTTATAAGTGTGGGGGGATCCACTAGTGCTAGAATTGAAATTTTTTTGAAAATTTTGTTTGGTGGTCGCACTTGTGATTTTACTTCGGACTTGAGATGCTGATAATTGTGGAAATATTTTTCCCGTTTCGAATGCTTTCTATTAGGTTTGATTGTTGAATTTTGCTAGAACGAGTTAGGCTTGTTAAATGCATGAAATTTGTGTGGAATTTGATAAATTAGTATAATCTTATGCCCTCATTTCTTGCGCACATTGAATGAATTAATGTACTTTGCTTAGATAGAAAAGTCTTTCATTTTCAATTAAGTCTAAAAGTTGATTAGAATGCATCTTAGCTCCCTTCGAGACGAAATTTTTAGTTAACAATTGATTTGGGAAGTGACTTAGGCGATCGTTGTCGGTGGTAAGCCTTTTCTTGATCTTTTCACAAATAAAATTATCCTGTTTGACCCCGCTGAGCCTGAATGTTGTGCAAAATTTCTTCTTAGCCACATTACAAGCCGAGGCACAACATTATTTTCCTACCCTACTTTGAATCACACCTTGCTTGCTCATTTTGGGTTTGAATTTTTTAAATGTCTTTGGCTCCTTTGTATTCTCCCTTGTGCTTGAATTTTGAGAAAGTGATAAGCAATGTTGAAAATATAGAAAGAAAAGAGATGCTATGAAAGAAAAAGGGAAAAAGAAGTCAAAAGAAAGAGAAAAAATGAGCAGAAAAAAAAAAAAAAAAAAAAAAAAAAAAAAGAAGAGAAAGTGAAAGAGTGTTTGATATGGAAAGGAGGGAAATTAGTTGTATAAGGCAAAATAAGGGGAGTCTGGTAGACGAAAAGGGAATTACTACGGGTTTTATTATAAAATGTGTAAGCTTGGTGTGTTAAGCCACTAAATTCCAATTTTTCCTAACCTTTAACCCAAGCCTTATATTACAAGCTCGAAAGACCTATCGATCTCGAGTCATTAGTTAACTACATTAGTTGAGATTGGAGTGAAGGATGCATCCGAAGTTGATAATTGGTACTTAAGCGAAAATCATAGACTAATCAATCTATTCTTTGTACATTCTTTCGTTCAATTCACACTACATTACACGAGGGTATGCTATCTATACTAAATTGTTGAATTTTATGCGATTGAGTAGTGTGTTGATGAGCTAGATTTGTTTAGGCGAGAATTCGATGATTGCCTTTGTGATTGTGTTTGATGGGTGATGTAATTTCTATTGATTTTCTTGATTCCTCGAGGACGAGTAATGGGCTAGTGTGGGGGGATTTGGTAACTCGTTAATTCGTCATCTTTATGATTGAATTATGCCCCGAATTATACTTGGTTTGATATTATTTATAAAGAATTCATGCTTGGTTGTTTATTTTATAGAATTGAGGCTTGGAGGCAAAATTAGAGCAAATTTGGTCGTTTTTAGACCTAAACCGGAGCATACGAACAGAGTGTTAGGAAACTGGAATTGAGCTTGGTTGCTGCTGCATGAGGATTAAGCAATTGGGAACAAAGTGGAGAATGGAATTGGAGTGCTTTAATTGCCAGTGGGCTGCGTGTGTGGCAAAAATTAATGGAGACCAATTTGCTTTGATGGGTCGCGGATTTAATTAATTGAAGAAGCCATGATACTTTGATTTGGGCTGTACGTTGTGGGTTAAGTTGGAGAAACAATATGCTTTGTGTTGCTTTAAAATAATGGGCTATGCATGGAATTTGATTTGGAGGACAAGTTTTCTTAACGTGAAATCATGATAAGGCTGCCACTATCTTGGTATTAATTTCCAGCCCCACGTGAGTGCGATATTAAGTGGATGATGAGGCATTAAACTTGGGGGCCGCATGTTGTGGATGTATTTATGGGCCGTGGATTAGCCAATGCGGTGTATGGCTTGAAGTTTGTTTGCAATTAATTTGGGCTGGCACGTCTTGGGAATATTTAATTAAGCCCAATTTGTTTTGATTATTGGAGTGCAAGATTGGAGTCTTTTTTTGCGAATGGATTCGGAAGCTTTGGAATTGTGGGCTGCGCGAAGAGATCATTGGGAATTAATTAGAATGGCCCAGTTATGTTAACTCTTGGAGAATAAGCAACTGAGTCCAATTTAGACAAGAAATACACTCCTAATTGCATGAGGATTCGGGAACTTGGAAGTTATTTATTTAAGTGACAGCAGCTCTTTGAAGAGGACGGACACTTTGGAGCAGCAATTCGAGGTCTTGGACAGCAACTTCACGCACGTCGAGGAGATTTCGGCATCACGAGTTCTTCGTTCTTAGTTTAATTATTTCGCTTTTTAGTTTATTTATGTTAAAGAATTCCTCTATTGTTTTTATGAATTTTAGTAGCTAAGCTTTTAATTATCTAGCTAGGGATTATAGATTCGATTTGGATATTGTGAGACCTAAACGTTTTTATTAATTCATGTTTATTTAGGCATTTATCTTATCTCCGTGTTTCGTGTTTATTGTGATTAGGCAATTTCGAGATAGTGCACGATCTCTAGGTTGTTTAATTTGCATATAGCCAATCTTGATGCTTGAAGTGTAGTAGAGTTTGATTGATAAATTGTGGTAAATTAGTGACAGGGTCTTAGCGATAACATTCCTCGTTCACTAAGGGATTTGATAATCTAATTTAAATCTTGCGTGTGTCACGACTTGGTTAATTAGGATTGGTGTTTTTATAGTTCTTAATGCTGTGAATTCATTAAATCCCGTCGAGTGTCTCTAGGGGTTGTGAATTTGTTAGGGAAGATAACTGTCGAGTGTCTCTAGGTTATCCGATAAATTAAGTAAAAACGAGGTTGAGTCGAGTGTCTCTATCAACTATAGCCAATCTGTCTGAATAACTTGAATTTATCCTTGAGTCGATGATCAATATAACAATTCGAATCGAATATCCCTGGCTAGATAATATTTCCTTTGATTGATTTAACCCTACGTGATCTTACTTGCTTAGTTTTAGTTAGCTTTTTAATTATTGTTATTTATTTTAATCGCATGCTTAGGTTAGAATAATTCTAAAAACCCCCCTTTTAATTATTCATTTTCGTGAATTTCTTGGAATTGTTAGAAATAAATCAACCAGTCCCTGTGGATCGACCCTGTTTGCACTATACTCTGTGTTTAGTCGTTGAATAGGTTTTACATTTATTTTTGACAGGTTCGACACCTGTCAACATGTATGCATGCATAGATAACATGTTGTAATATGTGTTACCTTGTATGATATGAATTTATGATTGATTTTAGATGCTCGTTTTTTATTTATGCTCTCATGTGCTCTTATGTGACCTAAGTGCTTTCTAAAATGCATGAATGAGCTCGTACTTCGTTTATTCATATAATATGATAATCTCTTGCTTCTTGTATGACCTGAGAGATATGTTAACATGTTAGGTTATGTATTACCTTCATAGTATTGCATTTATGAATCCGTTTAATATGAAATATGTGAAATATGAAAGTATATGCTTTAAGTGTTGCATTTCATATGCATTTCCTACATCATATGCATTTGCCGAGCATCTTTTTGGTACATTTTGAGTCTAAGAACGTCCTTTGTTGTTTTCTTTGTTCAGAGTTTGGTCCCGGGGGTAACGAAGAGGTCCCGTAGGCGTCCGTTTGCGTCCATTTTATATCATTTTGCTCCACTACGTTGGAAAGGTGAGGTTTTCTTCCTTTTAGCTACTATGACCTACAACCCAATGTGTTTTGAGGCCCGCCTGCGAATTATTTATATTATACGATAAATATGTATATGATATGTACTTTGAGGGCTCGTCCCATTTTGTTATAAGACTTTGAAAAGGCTTTTATATGTATATCAGCTCTATTTTGATCTTCTTTTTGAAAAGCTTTGAATATGTGTGAGTGTGTATCGAGCTTTGAACTTTGAAAGATAAGTTTATGAAAATTGTTATTTTTTGAACTAAGAAATGGGCCCAGCAGAGTGTATGGCATCTCGGGACGGTCGTGGGGTCGCCGTGCTCCCCCATCAACACTTTCCATTTGAGAGTTTCATCTAACCTTAGGAGTTTTGGGGAAGGGTGGTACTCTTGAGCAGACGGTATCCCCGCTGAAGGTGCAAGGAAGTAATTAATCCTTGACTCGTTTTCGATTTATGACCGATAGCTAGGGATTGCAACCCTTCTATCACCCGGAGAAGGATGGTTTATGATTTTTGTTTCGATTATGATAATATTTTGATTATGAAAGGAGTTGGGAAGGAGAACTCATATTCGCCGAGTTAGTGTGGTTATGCATGAATCTATGAAACGGGAATGGACTCTTAAATACTTAAAATTGATTGTTTTGGCCTTTGGCCCTTAACTTCTTTTAAGTTTATATATCTACTATCACGGGAAATGTTTTAGCTTGCAAAAACCATCCCCGGTTCATGGATCTTTTCGAATTTGATAAGTGCTATGCTCTATATGTATATATGGGTGCGTGTGTTAGCCTCTCACTAGTTTTTAGGACTGACCCTCGTTTTGTTTCTCTTTTTTCCCCTTTTGGTTTAAGTTGCAGGTGCTTTTGGAGGTTCGAGCTAAGCGGTTGTCCTTGTGTAGTTGTTTAAGGATAGCTCGAGTCGCATGCATATTGTATTTCATTTGTTTTATGCATTTTGTTAAGTTTGAAATATGTATAATTTGATACTTAGATTTTGGCATGGGATAAGTTTGTATATTTGTTTTACATATGAATTGTATAAGTTGCTTATGATGGAGATAATATGATAATTGTTAGCATGTTATGATTTGAAATTTGTCGCTTCCATGAATTATGTTTATTGCGCGCTCTGTATTAGGGTCTAGACCGCCTGGCTAGGTTGTGTATTTTGTTTGTCACCCACTCGCCATGGCTTGGTGCGTGTGCAGAGTATCCATTTCGTTACACGTGTCGGGCTATGGTGCGGGGGATGTGGTGCCCTTTGCTCCGGGGTGCTACATATTCTGATTTATTTGCTTGAGTGATAGGGCCCGATCATCTAAGTAGATTAAATTGCATAAAGCCATTCGTGATGAATGAAGTGTATGTAATGCTTGATTGATATTTGTGGCGCATTAACGATAGGAATTGAAGTCGAGTCTGATTTCGTCAAGAAAATTAATAATCGAATTTAAATCTTTCACGTGCCGTGACATGGGTTAGTGTTTTCATGGTTTTTAATGTTGTTGGTTCATTAAATCCTTTAGATTGTCTCTTAGGATTGTGAAACTGATTAGGAAAATAGTTGTCTAGTGTCTCTAAGCTATTTGATAAATTAAGAAAAAACGAAGCAGAGTCGAGTGTCTCTATCTGCTATAGCTAAACTACTTGAATAATTTGGAATCATCCTTGCGTCCGTGATCAATGTGATAACTGAATTATAATCTTTAGCTAGGTGTTGTTCCCTTTATTGATTTAACCCTCTCATCTCAACGTGTGTTTAGTTGTGTTTTCTTCTAGTTATTAATTTTAGTTAATTGTCTTGCTAGTTTAGTTAATTTAGTTAAAACTCCAAAATCCCCCTACTTTTACTTGTTATATCTTGTGAATTTTCCTACGAATTTAATAGAATTAATTTCACCAAATCTCTGTGGTTCGACCCGTTTACGCTATTCTCTGTATTTATCGTAGACCGGAACTTTAGTTATTTTTGACCGATTCGACACCTGTCATTGTGCAAGTAAACGAAGCAAGGCGAGTGGGACTGAAACAATTTGATGGAGGTTAGACAAATAAAGATGAGAATTTTTATATCACATGAGACATGCAAAAGAGAATTTGAAGAAATCTAAGATGACAGATTGCAACACGATATCAACACCAATGGAATCAGGTGCAACATTCTTGAAGTTCGATGGAGGTGAACATGTCGATGCAAGTAAATTCTGGGGCTTGATAGGAAGGCTTTGCTTTCTAACATGCACAAGTCTACATCTTTCATTAAGTGTCAGAATTTTAAGTCGATTTATGGAGGAGCCGGTCTGTTCACAACGGAAGGCGTTGAAGCGAATCCTACGGTACATCCAAGGAACAGAGTCACTTGGGTTGTTCTATTCAAAAGCAAAAGTTTGTAAGTTGGTTGGCTACTCTGACAATGATTGGTGTGGAGACATAGATGATCGGAAAAGCACCTCAGGATATGTGTTTTTTTGTGAGAGATATTGCATTTACTTGGCTTTCAAAGAAGCAACCAGTCGTGACGTTCTCGACATGTGAGGCTAAATGTGTAGCAGCATCTTGGTTTATATGTCATGCGAAATGGCTTGGAAAGGTGTTGAGCAAGATGGAGTTAAAGCAACTAGGTGCAACCATGGTTCAAGTTGACAAGAAATCAACAATTGAGTTGGCAAAGAACCCAATGAACCATGAAAGAAACAAACACTTCGACGTTCGTTTTTAGTTATTTGAGATCGTATGAAGGAGGGAAGTGTGGAATTGGTGCACGTGATAAGTCACGATCAAGCTACGAATATCTTTACAAAATTGCTACTGAAAATGCTTCTCGATAAATGCAAGAAGATGATTGGCATGAGACGGATGGTAGACATATTTAAGTTTACAGGGGAGTTTTTGAAATGAACATTAAATACTATTTTTAGTGAATTTTAAGTTCAGTAGTTATTAGAAGAAAATAAAAGATGGAGAATTTTTCTACCTAAAAGGCCAAAGGTAGTCTTTATCGAATTCTTTACCTTTTTGGTTTCTTTTGGAAGAGTCATGCTTAGAAAGGGCTTGTTGATTTGTAGAAAAGAAACGAAAAGAATTTTGTGCTCCTATTTTTCTCTTCATATATGCTCCAGTAATTTAAAGTTAAAACGGGGTTATTTGAGTGTCATAATCCTTCCCTTTCCAGTCGCTTGCCAGAAGTTGCTATATTCATTTTCACATCGTCCTTTTCCTTTACGTTTTTGTATGACTTACTAAAATTGTATGGCACGCTCTAGTTACCTAGCACTACTCCAAGTCAAAAATTGTGCATGTTTGTTACACTCGCGGTCAAACGCGAAAAGGAACAAACATTCCCTTACACATAATTTCAAAAACTTCTCATCTATAATAAGATTTGAATGGTCAGATTAGTTAACTATATGTGATGGTCTACCCAAGATATCATTGTGCACTAAACTGCAAATATATACTGATAAACAATAATTTATTACAAACTTAATAGTCTGAGACTAGATCTGATCTTTCTTTTTTTATTTAACAATGACATTTGGAGCCCAAAAATGGTAGTAATTTAATTTTTAAAGGATGTGTAGTTGGTCAATGACGAAAAGTGATACAAAATAACATAAAATGATGGGCTAGCAGCCTGCATTGCTGTTTGTAAATTGTAATCTTCTTCTTATGGAAGACTGTTCTTTGGTTGATAGCGTATTAAAATACATATATCCTTCCATAATTAAAGTTTTCTTGTTTGAAAAATTACCAATTCAGGTGTCATCATTTCGTTCCATCCAATGAGCTATCGTCGTCCTTTTTCACAATTCAAAGGCCTGCTGCACTGCTGCTATACAACATACACTATCAGATCAATCTACCTGTGTTCTCCCTTGTAACATGGTTAGTCTTGTCTCTCATTATTTTCATCTTATCAATTTGCGTGTATGTTTAATTTGATGATTTGAAGCTTTCAAGAATTAATTTACTTGTCCTTTCTGTATTGATCTCAATCATGGCCAGAGCTAAAAATCTTCATAGACTTAGAAGAGTAACATCAAATTTCTCACACACAACAGTTTTTATCATTTTGAGAGGCAAATTAATTTGAGTTTTAAAAAAATTACATAAAAGTTAAGAGTAAAATGTCAAGCCTTTTGCAGTCAGGAGTATGCTGCCGAGAGAAAGCTGTATTGGTGGCAGTTTACACTGAGAGGCCAAGAAGACAGCTGCGATTGACGGGAGACCGAGATCGTCATCTCCACCACCATTATCATCACTATCATCATTTCCATCACAAAGATGATGGAAGAAGAAGAGGGTATAATAGGAAAGCCGAGCTTCTTGACTACGCTAGACATCTTCGAGCATCTTCTAAACCGGTGGCGCGTTCTGCTTCGTTATCCTCAGATGCAAATCCCAACATCAAACAAACCTCCGCTGTCCAGGTGCATTATTTAACTAAAGTTTCATACACAATTGATTTTACTTTATCTAAGCATAAGTGAACTTAAAGTCGTATATCACTTCACAATAAATCTGAAGTAATCATAAATTTAAGTAATTCATCGAGAAGTAAAAGTTTCATTGTTCAAGATAATATCCTTTAGGGGCAATTATTATATAAATTTACACAAACTTTCACTTATATAAATAGAAATTACTAAATATTCTCATGACATACTGAGATCAAATATTGATCAATAAGTTCCAAGGACAATTTAGGATATTCATAGAACATTAGACATGAAATCATCAAGGCGGATGTCTTAGGTGTTATTTAAATTCTTTGACGGGGAAGGTTTTGTGAGTTTCTGAAACCACAGGGGATGTTTGTGTAAAACTGTAAAACGTCAAGGTATGTTGGTGTTATTATCCCTATCCTAATTATTTTAGTGTCAATCTTTTGCTGTATATATATATATATATATATATATATATATATATATATATATATGCGCAGGGAATAATACTTCTTCATTCATATGCTTCGACAGATTGTGGCAGCTGATAGAAAGCTAGGACGTAAGTCAAGTCTCCATCCGACTTGTTTGGGCAAATGGAAGAGTCTAATACCAAGCGTTCTTGGATCCATAACAGCCCTCAACAATACCAACAAAAGCAAAGGGAAGAAGAAAAGTGCATCTACAGCTACGAAGATGAAAGCTCTTGTTAAAAGACTTCAAGTAAAGTTGTATTGTTTAAAGGTATACCATTAATTATTTATAGGCCAACTTGAAAATGAACTGTGCTTCTGTTGTATTTTTCAGGTGCAGAGAAAGGGGAGCTTGCTGTCAAAATTGTTGGCAATAATACGAAAAGGTCGTTAGAAAAAATTTCAAAGCTCCGAGTGAATAGCACGAATATTGTTGTTTTGATCGATCTCTTGGGTAAACACCCGGGCATATTCTTACATAGAGATCCATACTTAATTAAAGTTTTGGATATGCTATTATGTATCAAATGGTGTGGGCATTGAGTTATTTTTCCCTAGAACTAGATATCAAGAATGTAAAAGAAACAACAGCGTGCGTTTTTTTTGTCCCTCCAATTTCCAGTCAACTGAAAATCAAACAATTTGTTCGACATTAAACTTTATAATAATGTGATAGTGTATTTATTCATCCGATTTAATTTCATCAAACAAAAGGTGTAATGTATATATTTAATTTGAAGAATGATGCAGATATGCACATTTTGAGGAAGGTTTCATTCTTGCTGAACATATTGTTTAGGGAGTTTATTGCACTGAAAAGTATGTGTTAACCCCATTAATTAGTATATGTTGGGAATTCAAAATTAACCCCATTCATAGTTTTTGCGAGCTCATATGCAATGTTTTTCTATGAAATTTTTTCTTGGGAATATCGCGTCTCCAAACGGCATTTTATAGGCTATAAAAGAGTATTACAATTACGAAAAATGGATCACAAATTAACTAATAGAGTTCAAACTGGATCAAACTAGGAACACAAATGAGTCGAACCGAACCGAACCTTGCCCACATTTTCAGGACCGAACCCAAACTAGAACTACATTCCTACGATCTAGAACATAACTGCATTCCTGTGAATCCTGATTCTCGGACACAAGAGGCAAGATCTCTTATTTAGCAAATGTTTAATACATTGTATGGCTTTTAATTAGTCATATGCTATGCACATCAAATTCTTTGACAAATTATAATCGATACAATCTATTGACTTAATATTGTTAAGATATTTTTAATGGAAAGTAATATTAAAAATATTAAAAATAAAATAAAAATCATCAAGAAAGTTTAATATTCTGCTCTCACAATTACACAGAAAGTCAAAAGCATTTCAAAAGTATAAACACATAAAGTCCCACTTGCGCATAACCTAAAATATATTAGCTCCACTTATGGGGTGTAATTTGTAAATTAGAGAAAATTGAAAATTTGTTACTCTACTTATACTATAGATGACATTTTGGAGTATTTATGGTGATATTAGCAATCTAATGTTCTATTTAACAAAAATTTGTAATTTTGGAACTCCATACACTCAATTGAATTTTTAAAATTGGAATCCCTAAATTACAAATTCTTATTAAATAATGTCTTAAATTACTAACGTCACGATGAATATTTCAAAATGTCAATGTGTGTATAAGCAGCCGATTTTGCAATTTTTTCTTTACACCAATCATGATAAGTGTAAAACACGGTATATACAGACTACAGTGTTCTGCTCGTGTATAGTACGGAAAATTCTAGTCCAAATTCGGTTCGGCCAAACCCTCAATCAATTAAAGGATAAGTGTAATATACGTGCCATTTAATTGGTTACTCTTGCTAAAATTTCCACCAACTACACAGAAAGTGTAAACACTTATCCCCTTATTATATCGGTTTGGCCTAATCAATTTCAGACTAGAATTAGCCGTATAGTACCTATAGGGCCGCATCAGTAATAGTTTCAGCAACCAAGCTCCCGACGACTTGAATTGCCATCTGAGTCATAATCCAAGCTCCGTGGCCCATGTCTCTTGCTCTCCTTCTAAAATCACTCTCTCGGACACTGAATTGCGGTCCAAAACTGTAAGAAAAATTCAAAACTCCACTGGTTGTTGCAGCTCCACTGACGATTGGCCATGATTCAGATACACCCGTGCTTCCTCCCTGACGGGATGCTTTATCAAAAAAATACTTCATATTCCTATGAACTTCACCAATATACACAAGATCGGTATCAAACCAAGTTATGAAAGGAAGAAATTGAACACTCGAAGTGCTAATATGCAGATTAAGACCAGTTAAACATTAACTACAGAGAAAAGTTGGTCAGTTTTAAGGACCATTATATTTTGGTTTCACCTAAAACACGATCATGGCTTGAGAACCCTCCAAATCATTAAGACTCTCGAGGATTTTACACATTTAGGTGTTCCCTTTGCGATCCTTATTCTTTTTTTAGCGTACATGTGGCGCACACATGTTGCTCTCCGGCGTACACATCATCTTTCGGGCAAGATTTGTCCATAAATTATAAATTTTTTAGATTTATTAGATTATTTTGCTATCGGAAAAAATAGTGTTCTAAAAACATTGGTATTTTATTTTTGTATTTTTTTCCTTCTTTTTTTTTTTTCAGAACCACGTGGAATACAGTTCTGATTTGGGCATAATAAGTAAAACTCTTTTTAATAGTCATTTTTAAAAAGTATGTTTCGTACCTCTTAATGAACCAGATTATGTCCGCCCCTTATAATTTAGTCAATCACCATTAAACCAAACCCTATTAGATCCTTTGCGATCCTTTGTGCTTGATTTCCATCAAACATTATTTTCGTCCGTATAGGAGTGTTAATGGACTCGATACTCTCAAATGTCCATGAAACGAGATATCCTTTCATAAAGTTACGACATACAAGTCTCAAGCAAACAAAGAACTACGTATTAATATTTCACAAGGACAAAAATACAATATAAAAGAATTTGTAATCATTGTGACTATTGGAATAAAATATCTACCATCTTTATTAGCACAACATACCTATCACCAAGCTTCCGTTTACAGTAGAGCTTTATGACCACTGTGAGACCATTGTATTGCAGGCCTGACTCAGATATCTCATAGGTCATGTCGTGGTTCCAAGCGGGGTTCAATCCGTTTTCCTTGTCCACACCGGTTCGACATTTAATTTCTCTGTGATCAGCTGATCTCATTGAGACTTCTGCATAGGCTTTCGTTTTGAATATTTCACGAACATTTGGGAGATCTCTGGCTGAAATTATTCTCAGAAACAACTTCCGGCAAACCATGTATTCGTTGTCTTCAGCCATATATGTATATATGCTCAATTAGTTGTAAGAATATCAAAAATATATATGTGTGTGAGAGAGAGAACTTTGTGTGACGTGTGCCAATCCGGTACCGCCATGCTAGCGACATGTGGACCAATACCCGCGTGCCACGTGGAGTAATGGACCGGTCAAAAGTGCCGCGTAAGCAGGGGCGGAGCTAGGATTTTTCTGCAGCCGGGGCTGAAAATTCTGTTGTGACACCCCGTGTTTCAGATCGGTCGGGTATGACGTCACGGGTAAGCTCAGGTCGCGTGTTATGTACTTTAATTATGCTTTACGTGATTAATCATAAGTTTGATTTATTTACTATTGTGATTTAATTGCTATTACGTGATGTGCAGGTTTTAATTTATTTATTTGTTGCCTTTACATGGCGATACATGCAACTTGTGGATTTAATTGAATTAAGTTTAGGACCTAATTGCACTTTAATTTATAATTATGTGGGTTAAATTATGGTTTTATATAAAGTTAAGGACTTGATTGAACTTTGTCTAATTATTTGGGGATCTCTTCCTAATTTATCGGATGTCCCCTTGGACCTTAATAATTTTGCTCAAAAAATCCCTTCAATTTTGTGGAGGGAAAAAAAAAGAAACAATTTTACTCAAAAAATCCCTTTATTTTTGTGGAGGCTCTACAAATACAACCAACAAAGATAATAATTCGTAGGAGGCTTTAAATTTTTGGACGGCCGCCGAAAATGGAGGTGTTTGGGGACTGAACATTTTTAATTTGGTGTGTATTGGAGATTATGATTAAGGTATATGTAATGTGGTTCGGTGGTTGGGGGAGGCAGGGGAAGGGAGTATTATTAAAGCTATGATTTAATTAAATTGGGCTATTGTGGTGGGTGGGTCGTGGGGAGAGGACGGGGATAAAATCAAATTTGGTTATGTGGAATTGTGGTGGGTGGGCCGTGGAGTGGGTTATTATTAAAGCTAGGATTTAATTAATTTGGGTTTTATTGGTGGGTGGGCTGTGGGAGAGAAGGAGGGTGTAAAATTAACTTTGGGCTTATATGGAATTGTGGTGATTGGGCCGTGGGGAGGGGGTGCGGGCTTTGGGGTTTATTAAAGCTAGGATTTGTTTAACTTTGGGGCTTGGGCTTATATGGAATTTTTTTTTTTTTTTTTTTTTTATATGGGGGTAGGGGTTAGTGGGGGCGGAAGGGGGGCTTGGCCTACATTGGCTCCGCCCCTGCGCGTAAGCCTCCAAGTCAGTCATCTCGACGCTAAACCCTCAAGAAGGTAAGTGCTGATCATTCAACTGCGTCGATTCGACTACTCCCAAGACCAGTCGAAATACAATCGAGTGCATCCGGGATAAGTCGGTGGGAACTCGACTATATAGTTACTAGGTCGAATCGAGGTTGACCATCCATGGGGCCCATTCCGTCGCTTCAAGCATTTAATGAAGCCTGACAGGCCGTACGGAGCAGGTAGCGCATTTAATGTATCTGCAGGTTGCACTGTACAGGTAATCATTACCCCAATAGGTATAAATACCCCCTCCATAAATGCCATTTAACACACACAACCACCGCATTCATAGCACACAAGTCAACTCGATAAGTTCTCAATCATTCGATACTGACTTGGGCGTCGGAGTACCGACAAAGGGAACAACCCCTCCCGTCCTTTGTCGGTCCGTAGCTCACGTTTTCCACCTCTTTCCCAGGTCAACTCTAATCCGAGCTCTACCGCGTCGATAAATTCTAAGTGGTTAAGTCGACTGTTCAGTGGCAGGTCATCCACCGAAGTTCGACGCTATCATTTTGGCGCCGTCTGTGGGAAATCGAGCAAGAAGCCAAAAAGCAATAGAGCTACGCAGTCATCGCACTCTGGGGGATGACGATCATGAAATAGAGATCCAAAATAGAGAAGATGGGCCGAGTCAGGTCCAGGGCCGTCACGTGGCCGAGGCTCGGGCTGCTCCCGTTCCCCTAGTCTACGCGACCCCGGACTTAGACGCCTACCTCGAGAAGTGCCAAGCCGAGGCAGTCGCCGCAGCAGCTGAGGGCAGAGCCCCTGTATTCCCTGAGAAACCCCGAGCCAGTCCGGCCGTCCCATCGTCCTGCCAGTATTCGTACTATTATGGGCCACCATCGCATTATGGGTATCCACCCCCTCATCCGTGGGGGTATCAACCCGCCCCAGTACTTTACCACCATGATCCCTACGGTCCACCTCCACCACCTGGTCAAAACCAGTGGCAGGGGGCGGGTCGAGGGCAACAACAGAATTGATTGAGGCGACTCCGGATCAAGAAGCCGAGTCGGGGCATCGGCGGGACAAGCGCCCGATCGACCAGAACCCTCAGGGGGCGAGATTGTCAAAATCTAAAAGAAAAGGGGATGAACATGGGCTCACCTAAGGATCAAGGGCAACGAGAGGATCGAGGAGCCCCACTCACAATGAGAAAGAGCAACGGCCAAAGAATTCCAAAGTTTTCGACCGGCTGGGGGCTAGGGTCCAAACTGAAGCCCCCAGACTGTCGAATCGAGGGTTTCCCGTCGGACAGAAGGACCTGAGGAACCACCTGCCTAGAAGGAAGGATTCCCCCCCGACGATCCCGCCTAGATAAGTCCCCATCTCGATCACGAGGGAATCATCGGGTCGATGATGACGACGAGGTATCTTATAGCAATCGCCCACCTCCAGCCGGAAGGAAGCTGGCTCACCAATACCGGAGCTTTCGAGAGGCACGATCCCCTTTCTGCGAGGGGATATTGGCGGCCATGGCCGCGGATAAAATGCCCACCAACCTCCCAACATATAATGGAGTATCCGACCCTGAACGGTATGTGGATCGATTCGAGATTGAGATAAGCATGTTTGGCCATTCACCGGATGTCAGGGCCAAGATTTTTGTCACCACTCTCGTCGAGTCAGCCCAGGACTGGTTCTCAAGGCTGGCTCCGAGAAGTATCCGCTCTTGTGATGAATTGATTGAGCGTTTCATTGCCCATTTCTCCTCAGTAAAGGGTGACAAGTTGCCGGCCACTTATTCTCGCGAGCTGCGGTGCAAGTCCAATCTCCAAGCATGGATATGGTGATACCAACAATCCATGCAGCTTTAAGGGACAGGGAGTGTGCCCGACACATTGTCCGAAAGAACCCTGCATCAATATCCAAGCTGCTTGATATTGCCTCTTCCTGGATGCGGGTAGAAGAGGTCGAGATGGCCCAAAAGGGTGCCCCAACTCGGAAGATAGAGGTCGCTTGACCGCCCAAGGGCGAGCCAAGAAAGGATATCAAGGGCCGAGTCGACCACAATCCAGGGAGTAGCTCTAAGAAACATTACACGCCCCTGAACCGATCGATTGAGGAGATTTATAACATCTCCAACAAAAAGCTGTTCAAGAATCCCAAGGCCATCAAGGAGACTCAGAAGACTAGGGATTCGGGAAAGTACTGTCATTTCCATCGACAGTCGGGCAACAACACTTCAGAATGTTTTGCTCTAAGGGACGAAATCGAGAGATTGATCCGAGAGGGAGAGCTCCAAGAATTTTTCAAGAAGCTCGACGAGCTGGCCCTCCGGGCTGATGATCGAAGCCCTCCCCGGCGCAGAGAGGCAAAACAACCGACCGAGAGGGATGATAACCTCCCTTGCCTCGGTCGAATCGATATGATAGCAGGCGGGCCGGCCGGGGATGACACAAAAACTGCCCGAAAGAGGACCCGGAGAGAAGCACAAAGAAACTACTACGGGCCCCACGAGGTGATGGGGATCGAGTCGAGCAAGAGTTGGGTAGATCAGGATATTAGCTTTAGTAATAAGGACATAGTCGGCATGCTACCACGGGAAGGCGAAACGCCTAGTTGTCCGATGGTGGTTACGCTCGACGTGGCCAACTATGTTGTATCCAAAACCCTTGTTGATAATGGAAGCTCCGTAAATATTATTTATCTCTCGACTCTTAACCGTATGAATTTAGCCAAAAGTTTAAATCTTGAACCACTCAAAACTCCATTAACGGGATTTGGAGGTTCCGAAGTATATCCTAAAGGTCGAGTCCAATTGATCACCTCCATGGGAACACTCCCTAAGAGATCGACACTGGAACTAGAGTATCTGGTTGTCGATCAGCCGTCAGCCTATAACATCATTCTGGGGAGGCCCGGTTTAATCGACTTCAGAGCAGTTATTTCAACCTACCATCAATTAATCAAACTTCCGACACCATCCGAAATAGGGGAATTGAGATGTGATGTACCAATGGCTTGGGCCTGTTACTCGATCTCCATGGAAAAGGTAAAATTGCCAAACCGGCAGATCGTTCCTGTTTTGGGTTTGCCCGACGGAGATGAGGATGAGATCGAGGATCCTGACAAGGCAGACGATGAGCCTGTCCAGATGTCGAAGAAGGCTAAGAAAAAACAGAAGGCCATAGACAGTCGAGTCGAGACGTCGAGCCAAACGATCCAGATTGAGCTTCTTCCAGGGCAGAGAGAGAAGATCACCCATGTTGGGGTCCCCGAGCCGGGAAAGGAGCATGAACAAGTACTCCTAATCCAATTCCTTCAAGAAAACGCGGATGTCTTTGCGTGGAGTGCTAATGATCTAGTGGGAGTCGACCCTTCTGTGATCATGCACCACCTCAATATCGATCCTTCTTTCAAACCGATCAAGCAACGGCTGCGGACCCAAAGCGTTAGAAGAAACGAAATAATTGAAGAGGAGGTAAACAAATTGCTAGACGCGGGATACATCACGCCTGCCAAATACGTCAACTGGCTATGCAATGTGGTCTTAGTCGCCAAGTCGGGGGAAAAATGGCGCATGTGTAACGACTTTACGGATCTAAGTAAAGCTTGCCCAAAGGACCCCTATCCCCTTCCGAATATCGACCAACTAGTCGACTCGACTGCGGGGTGTGAATTAATGAGTATGATGGATGCCTTTCAAGGCTACTATCAGATTTTTATGGTGCCGGAAGATGAAGATAAGACCGCTTTCATAGTTGTGAAGGGCATTTATTGTTTCCGAGTGATGCCCTTCGGACTTAAAAACGCGGGGGCTACATATCAGAGGCTAGTCAACCGAATCTTTGAGGAGGAGATCGGCAAGACCATGGAGGTCTATGTCGACGATATGATAGTGAGGTCAACACGGTCGAGTGATCACCTCCAAGATCTAGCGCGAGCGTTTAAACTGCTCAGGCAGTACAACCTGAAGCTCAATCCAAATAAATGCACCTTTGGAGTGTCCGGAGGAAAATTCCTCGGATACATGGTGAGTCAAAGGGGGATCGAAGCCAACCCAGAGAAGAGCAGTGCCGTCCGCAATCTTTCCAGCCCAAAGACGATTCGAGAGGTACAATGTTTTGTTGGTCGAGTTATTTTCCTTAACAGGTTCATTTCCAGGTCTGCCGAGAAGAACTTTCCCTTCTTCAAAATTTTGAGGAACGTTAAAGAGTTCAAGTGGACGGAAGAGTGTGAGCAGGCATTCGAGGCATTGAAGAGATACCTCGAGTCACCACCACTCCTAGCAAAACCGGAGCCTGGAGAAGTTTTATACCTCTACATGGCCGTGTCGACTGAAGTGGTCAGCTCAGTCTTGGTCGCTGTTAGAGAGAAAAAGCACATGCCGATCTACTATGTCAGTAAAATTTTGCATGGAGCGGAGACGCAATACCTGGAAATTGAAAAGTTCGTCCTCGCGCTTGTACACATGGTCCGAAAGTTGAAACCATATTTTCAAGCTTACAAGGTTGTTGTGCTCACGGATCAACCCCTCAGACAGATATTGGCCAAACTGGATAGTTCGGGTCGACTAATCAAATGGGCTGTCGAGTTGGGCCAGTACGACTTAACCTATCAACCAAGGTTAGCGTATCAAGCCCAAGTCTTGGCCGACTTTCTGGTCGAGAAAGAGCCCTCAACCTTGCCTAGAAAAATTACATGCCATTGGACGTTGTCAGTCGATGGTTCCTCGACCTCATCTGGTGGGGGCGCGGGAGTGTCCTTGAGAAGTACCGACGGAGATGAGCTTGATTTCGCCATCTGTCTGGATTTCCCGGCTACAAACAACGAGGCCGAGTATGAGGCACTTATAGCAGGTATGAGAATCGCCAGGGAATAAGACATTGATAATCTGGCGGCTCTAACCGACTCGCAGCTGGTTGCGAGCCAATATGCTGGCTCTTATGAAGCAAGGGAGGGATGGATGGCCAAATACTTGGAGAAAGTCAAGGAATGGGCTGCGATATTCAAAAATTTCAGACTCGAGCAAGTACCCAGAGAAGAAAATGAGAGAGCTGACGTCCTTTCCAAAGTAGCCAATGGTCTCAGGGGGACAAGGGACAGGTCGATCTCATTCCTCACGAATACAGCACGATCAATCGAGGAAAAGGGAGAACTTGTATTGAGCATCGACCCTGTCGAGCCGTGCTGGTTAGACGACCTGGTCTTATATTTGAGAGATCACTTCTTGCCCGAAAATAAAATGGAGAGATGTCGATTGGCAGCCAGGGCAGTGAGTTACTCACTCGACCCGGATGGCATGCTAATCAAGAGATCTGTCAGGGAGCCAGCCAAGAGGTGTCTACGACCCTCCCAAGCCAAGGAGGTTCTCGAAGAGGTACATGCTGGGTCTTGCGGAAACCACGCTGGAGGTCGAATACTTGCCAAGAAAGTATCTCGAGCCGGCTATTATTGGTCGACCCTCTTACGGGACTCGATCAATTTAGTAAAAAAATGCCCCAACTGTCAAAGACACGCCAACCTCACTCACCAACATCCGAGGGAGATGACCCCGGTCGACATAGCTTGGCCTTTTGACCAGTGGGAAATCGACATCGTTGGGCCATTCCCCCTTATCCCAAGACAACAACAATTCGTCATTGTTTGTGTAGAGTATTTCTCAAAATAGGTCGAGGCGGCCCCGGTTCCCAAGATCACCCACACAGTGATGACTCGATTCCTTTGGAAAAACATCATATGTCGATTTGGAGTGCCAAGGACCTTGATCTGCGACAATGGTCCTCAATTTCGAAGTAAAATGTTCAAGAGTTATTGCTCTAAGTACGGTATTAGCTTGTGTTTCACGTCGGTCGGCCACCCACAGGCCAACGGCCAAACAGAAGTCACCAATCGGACGATCGTGCAGAATTTGAAGACCCGCCTTGACGGGAGCAAAGGAGCTTGGGCCGAGGAACTCGACGGTGTACTATGGGCCTATCGAACCACTCCTCGAACCGCCACAAGAGAGACCCCATTCTCAATGGTCTATGGTTCCGAGACAGTGATCCCGGCTGAATTGATACACCAAACTGATCGAGTATCACATTATCAGCTCGACCGCAATCAAGAGAATCGCCAGTTCGACTTGGACATGATTGAAGAAAGAAGGGATCAAGCCTTTCGGCGGATGCAGCATTACCGAGCGACGATGACCAGAAGTTACAACAAGAAGGTCCTCCTTCGAATTTTCCGAGTCAGTGATCTTGTTTTAAAACGAGCCGACGTTGTCAAACATGTCGGGAAACTCTACGCCAACTGGGAGGGTCCTTTTCGAATTTCCAAGGTTGGGAAGAACCATGCCTATCGTCTCGAGGAATTGAACGGCAATCCAGTACCTCGATCATGGAACGCCCGCAACCTTAGGGCATTTTACGTTTGAAAAGATGTAAATTTCAATATGTGAATCAATAAAATCGAGGTAGTTCTTTCGACTATCACACTCTTAAAAGGCTGTCATACCCTCGATGGGTTAAATAGCCCAATTAATACTCTCGACCGGTTTGGCAAATTATCCCTTAAATTCGACTTGAATCTTTGAGATCATACTCGCGGTGGGTTAAGCAGTCAATACTGTAGACTTAAAAGTTGAACTATGAGTTTAATTTGAACATGCATGCTCGAGAATGCTAATTCGAAGATAACCTCAAATAACTTTCATTAAAATTCAAAAACGATTACATTTGGATTTTTCTGCGGGAACACTCACCGGCCACCCCGGGTCGGCTTGGTACATATCTAAAACAAGGAAATAAAAATGAAAAATTACATAAACAAAAGTGATGCAGGAAGGCAGAAGGCCTAGTCGATCTCTTCATCGGAAGGAGTGGTCATAGGATGCTCGAAAAAAAGCTCCGGGAATATTCGAGGGTGGTCCAAAACCATTGGATCGACCCCCTGAGGCATCTGGCTCACATCCTCCTCTCGACCGCCGACTATAGACTTAGCCAGAGGGATAGCAAATCCGAACTCATGCTTCGACCAATCTTCCTTGGGATCTTCCTCAATTTGTGAAGGCGGGGGTCGAGGATCTGGGCACATAAGGCCAATCTTGTTCGTATTATAGTCGACAGGAAGTTGTCCCTCGGCGAAGCATTGGGCCAAACACAAATCGAACCCTTCCTTCAAATCCGATACCCCAAAGGTAGCGGTCGACCTCTTATAAGCCGTCGACTTCATGAATCGGTAGGCCCCAAACTGCTCCGAGTCGGCCACGATCTGATCATATACCCGCTGGCACCGCTCGATGGCCGTTCGGGCGCCCTTCACCTGCCCCGCCGTCTCCCGATCCTTGTAGAAGGTAACTACCTTCAAAGCCTCGTCATCGAGCTTCTTGTAGGCCTCGAGCAGTTCCGCCTTCTTGGCCTCCAATTGCTTTTGGGATTCGGCAAGGGCCGTCTTCGCCTTCTCCTTCGCCAATTCGGCTGACTTCATGCTCGAGCTAAGACTCACCTTCTCAACCTCCAAGTCTAGCACCTTCCTCTTCAGGGTTTCGACCTCCGAGTCGATCCCAGCCTTGGCCTCCAAGCGTGCCCTTCCTTCTCTGTAGATCTGGGTCCTTCGACTCATATGGTACATATCCTGAGCAAGCTGTGGTATGGAAACAAAGTCAGTGATCGATCCTCAATCGAGACAAAAGATAGAAGATTAATTTCTTACCCCAATGACCTTCACGGCCGCCGACATCTCCAACTCGACCTCAGACATCTTCCATCTCAACTCGTGGTCGATGGGAACTTGGCAGCAGTGGTAGACCGCCCCAGCGGCACGGTTGTCCCGTGGAATCGACCCTATCCGCCGAGGCTTACCGTCATCCCCGATTAATTTGTAGCCCACGGGGAGATGCGGCTCGGAGACTCTGAGCATTTTGAAAAAGTCAGCCACATCATCCTTCGGGGGCGGAAGGGAAGGTGCACCACCCTCATGGCCTCGGGCGAGAACGGGGCCGGCATCTTTTCGGTCCCTGAGGGAGTCGATGGAAGTGAGCTGGTGGAGACAGTGCCCCTCGATTGACTGCCCCCAGTAGAGTGCTCGGCGGTTTTCGTTGGCTTGGGAACAGTTGAGCCCTTGGGCTCCTTATCCTTCTTCGATCGTTGGCTTGGGAACAGTTGAGCCCTTGGGGTCCTTTGTCCTTCCTTTTCGTGGTTTGAAAGGCAGGTGACGGAGTCGGCTCACCATCGGTTCGATCCGCCGGTCTGGGCAGGATGGCATCCATTGTCTTGTAAGGCTTCGCCACCTCGGTTGCCCTTGCGATGGCCTGCTGGGCCTCAAGCTCTTCCATGTCTGCCCTCAGTTTCGCCAGGCGACTCCTTATTACTCTATCTGGAAAAGAGAAGGGGGTTAGAATCGATCTGAAGGATAACAAAATACAGAAATAAATACCAAGCAATTAAGCACTCGACTCGACCGCCTGCTATACCAGGGTCAAAGGTCTGACTAGTAATCCCGGGGGCTAGGCCAAAATTGACCAATACTTTATCCTCGATCAGTTTCTTGCAGTCGAACTGGCCGAGGGATAACATGTCCCGAATGAAAGTATTCGACCAACGCGTAGCCGCAATCGGCAATGTCGAGCTAGGCCTCCAACCCCACATTTTATTCCAGAGGTTCGGCTACCCCGTCTCACGTTTGACATACACAAATTGTTATTTCCAGGTCTGCCCGTTTGAAGAGGTCGGTGACGTCGTGATTTTACACTTTTGTTTAAATGATAGCTGCACAAACCCGTAGCCCGACCCGGACCTCTCTTTAGTCACACTCATGTTGAAGAGATCCTTAGCTACTCCAAGCATAGGAATTCCAAAATATCTCATCAGTACCCGAATCCCATTGAGCATCGCGTCCCCGTTTGGCATCAATTGGACCGGGCTAATGTTCAGGTGGTTCAGAATGTCGAGGATGTCATCGTCTATTGGGATTCGAAACCCTGCTTGGATCATTCTCTAGGTCACGTTATGCAATTAGTCGGGGGGTCGGTCATGGTTTCCCCCTCTCGAGGTCGAATTACACTGTACCGTCCTAATTCGACGTCTCCACCGAATAGTATCTCCCTAATTTCTTCAAACATTTTTGCCGATACCTTGCTGTCGACCAATCTGGGGTCCTTGTCCAAAGTTCGATCGGGGGATTTCCTACCATAAGGGATGTGTATACCATCTTCTCCCTGACTCTCTGAAGTCGATGGCCCCGCGCCTCCTACCCAACTCGAATACTCCGGTCCTATAGTCATCCCCATTGGGGGTATTGTTATTATGGGTTCCGCTGAGGTTACGGGACCTAAGGGAGAGGCCGACTGCCTATCTTCCGAGTCCCCCGACACCTCCGTCACATCTACTCTATCGGAGTCTTGTGACCTAACCGACTCCTCCTCGCTTGAAGTCGAGGAGAGCGAGTTTTTGTCATCACCGGGGCCCCGAATTTTATCCGATAAATCTGAGCTAGTCGAGGTAGAAGAAGACATCCCACTACTCAACAATGCTTCGACTGGATTCCCTTGAATTCTGCCTTCTCCTTGAAATAAGGATTAAGGTTTTTGTGTCAGGGGTCGAGTTGAGCGTGATTCGAGATGGGGTCGAGTTGAGCGTGATTCGAGATGGGGCTCTTCTCACTCGATTACGGACTCTCAAATTTACAGAAATAAAGAAATTGAAGCAATAAGAGGAAAGGAAGCTAAGGCGAAGGAACTTACCGAAAAGATTTACTGTTGACTTGGTCGACTCGAAAACGCCGGCTGCTTGGCTCGAAAAGCTCTGAAGAAGTCGAAATGCTCTGAAATTTCTAAAAGGTGAAGGGAAGAAATGAAGGCCTTATGGGGCTATTTATAGAGGTTACCTTGGCCGGGAAAATCGAAGGCGAACCGTCGCCATCATGATGCCTGGGGGCCCACTTCTCGAAATTCGAAATGACGCCGCCACGTGGACATGGCACCGCCTTTCCGGGGGCTAATGACGTGTGCCAATCCGGTACCGCCACGTTAGCGACATGTGGACCACTACCTGCGTGCCACGTGGAGTAATGGACCGGTCAAAAGTGCCGCGTAAGCCTCCAAGTCGGTCATCTCGACGCTAACCCCTCAAGAAGGTAAGTGCTGACCATTCAACTACGTCGATTCGACTACTCCCAAGACCAGTCGAAATACAATCGAGTGCGTCCGGGATAAGTCGGTGGAAACTCGACTGTATAGTTACTAGGTCGAATCGAGGTTGACTATCCATGGGGCCCACTCCATCGCTTCAAGCATTTAATGAAGCCTGACAGGCCGTACGGAGCAGGTGGCACATTTAATGTGCCTGCAGGTTGCACTGTACAGGTAATGATTACCCCAATAGGTATAAATACCCCCTCCATAAATGCTATTTAACACACACAACCACCGCATTCATAGCACACAAGTCAACTCGATAAGTTCTCAACCATTCGATACTGACTTGGGCGTCGGAGTACCGACAAAGGGAACAACCCCTCCCGTCCTTTGTCGGTCGGTAGCTCACGTTTGCCACCTCTTTCCCAGTTCAACTCTAATTCGAGCTCTACCACGTCAACAAATTCTAAGTGGTCAAGTCGGCTGTTCAGTGGCAGGTCATCCACCCAAAGTTCGACGCGATCATTGTGTTTAGCTGAATATACAAGGAAGGATTGTATTCTCGAATTACAAATTAGAAACAAAACTCGTCATATACGATTGATGGGATCGTTCCTGAACTGTATCTGCAAAAACATTTTTGCAGTATGATAAGAAATATGTGACCGAGAGAGATTAATCAGGGCTTTAAAATTTGGCAGAAGGATATATTGTTCTCCCGGTGGGGAAGTTTCTGCCTTGTTTCGTTCCCTTATGTTCTGCTTTTATACTTTTCAACTTACATACACAAATATCGACTTAGATTAGAGTCATGTAGTCCTAAGGCGAAATGGTCCACAGTGGCTATGGAGAGAATTTAAATATTTTGATCAATTGTCTCATTTTTTAAAGTGTCTATAATTCAACTACAGGATTTGTCAGTGTACGTGAACTGGTCGACGGTGGATGATATAATGTAGACCAAATAAAATTGAAAAAAATTACATCTAACTATCCTCAAATTTGGATTACTTACAATGTAATTCCTATTCATTCGCTTTCTTACCTATAGTCTCTAAATATTATATTCCCTTTCTGGTCTCTGTATTCAATTAGAATTCCATTAATTTTTTTTAACTATTTTTCAAAATATCCCTTTGAGATATATTAATATTTATGTATTGTCGAAAATACGTCCAAAGACTATGGTTATATAATAAATGTCAATAGATCGTTTTGTTAATATTTATAAATTTTAGAGATTGGTATAAATTTCTTATTCAAACTATACTAAAAAATTAATATTTATAGTTTATGTATATAATTAACAAATTTATTAATTTTGTGTGTAAATATGTTATGTATATGTTTTATATCAACAAATTTTAAGACTTTTAAATTAATTAATAAAAATTAAGTTCTTAAATTAAAATAATTAATTTCCAAATTAATTAAATTTTATATTTAGTCAAAAAACCAAATTATTTAATAATTCAAATTAATAAATAAAATTTAAAATAAAAATAAATTTTAAAAAATAAAAAATAAACCCCTCAACACCCTCCCGCCCCTCCAAAACAACCTCCCAATTTCTTCCCAACCTTCATAATTGTGGGTAAGAAGGGGGTTATAATAGCCATTTTTTATTTTCTAGGAATAATATTTTTTTAAAAAAAAATGGCACACAAACCGTCAAGGGTATAACCATGTATTTTTGCATTTTTCATCAGGAACTTCAAGCCAAATATGACTTACAGGGACTATATTGTAAAAAGAAAAAGAATAGAAAGTACATTATAATAAGGTCACTCCTGAAAGAAGTTAGAACTAATTTTCTATAAAATGACACATATTATCGGATTCATCAATTAATAAAGGATGTATTGTCTGAATACCAAGCTAGGGATGTAAACGAACCGAGTCGAGCTGAACCCTCCCCCTTTTTTTAGGTTTGAGTTCGAGTTCGTTCACATTTTCACGAACCCGAACACGAACTCGAGCCTGACGAATCCAAGAAAGTCAGGTTCGAGTTCGGTTCGAATCAGGGTTCGTGTTCGGTTCGTCTCGAGTTCGAATAGAAGGTTCGCGAGATCCAAATCTGAGAAATTAAAAAGAAAGAAAACAAAGGGAGAAGGATGCGCTCCGGGTACGGTGGTGATGCGCTGGGCAAGTGGAGTGTTTGTCGGGTTGGTAGCCGGCGAGAGATCTGAGCTCTGGGTTGGTGGCACGGCGAGCAGACGGAGTTGTGGTGGCGTGGTACGGTGGTGATGCTGTAGAAAGGAGAGGAGAAAAAACCTCTGTAAAAATCAAGGTAAGGAAGAAAGAGAATAGGGCGGTGGGTGGCCTTGGCGGTGTCGTCGGGCGGCGGTGGGTGGCTTTGCTGTCGACGGTGGGCGGTGGGTGAAAGGTGGGACTTCGAGCGACTGAATTTGCGAGAGAAAAGAGGGCATTGGCATTTGGCGGCTAGGGTTTTCAGTTTTGAGAGGAACTTTTTAGTTTTCTGAGAATTGTGTTAGTTTAGTCTTTTAAAGCGTTACACGTTTTTTTATTTCAATAAAATATATATTAGATATTCATATATAATATATTATAGTATTATATATTTTTTAAAAAATTATATTATATTAAATAATTAATAATATATATAATAAATATTTTATTTTTTATTAAAATATCAGGGTTCGCGAGCCGGCTCGCGAACCCAAATCTTAGAAGGAATGGGTTCGAGTTCGGTTCATGAAGGTCACGAATCGAGCCAGGGTTCGGTTCGGGTTTGATTACCTCGAACTCGAGCCCGAACTTTTATTGGTTCGATTCGTTAGGTTCGCGAACGGGCTCGTCTGGTTTACATCCCTATACCAAGCTCATAAAAATTGGAATTGCATTATAATTTATAATTCAATAAAGGGGCCAATTACTATATATAGTCTACAGTAGATGTGTTAATCTAAACTAAAATAAAGCGATCCATATTATTGGGCTCATCAATTAATAAAGGAGATAAATGGGTTTCATGTCACTACCTTACTAAAAGGTCTAATTACAACGTACTCAGTTTAGATTGGGAAACTATATTTGTGTCCCTATAAATCTTGCCTAGATTAAAGTTCTTAACGGAATTTGTAAAAGTATACTTATGTCCCTAACGGTTATATGAGTGTTACATTGAATATATGACCAAAATTACAAAATCATCCCTAACATATACAAAAATTAACAAAACGATCCCTATAAATTATGAATTTAACAACAAATTTGGGGTATTTTTGGAATGACATAACGGAACCCTAGAAACCACAAACGGTTCTCAAAAGTTACGGACTAAAATGTAATTTCTCGAATTAGATGGATTGCATTGTAATTAGGCCTTCTAGTATGGTAGTCAGATATAACTATTTCTAAATTTAATGAGATTTGAAAAATTACGAAAACTTCCCCTTCATGTCTAGGGCATAACTTAATAAATGTAATCATGGTCATAAACTTGAACTCAAAAATTAATCAGTGAGTATTAAGGAAAAAAATAGGATATTTATGAAAGAATAAGAGATGATACTGTAACGCCCCGCATGTTCAATTATTCAGGTATGCGCGCCACACGTGTGAGTTTGAAGTTAGAACTATTAAACGAGTTTAATTGCATTATGTGACTAATGGCTTATGTGATTAATTGTCTAATTGCCTAAGTATTCATTTTAATTGTTAATTCATTTTAATTTCATTTCAATGCATTTTCTAATATATGCATAATTTATACTTTTCATCTATAACATATTTTCATTTATATGTATATATATGTGTGTGTATATATATATACCTATTTATTTATTTGAACTTATTTCATAAGATTGTTATTTTTCTAATCTCACTCACTCATGCAATTAATTATCAACATGCATTATATAATGTTACACTAATATACTCACACATTCATTATATATGTATATAATGTTACACTAATATACTCACACATGCATTATATACATATAATATACATAATATCTCCACGTTATCACTTTATACGTATATACATTATATCTATAATTATATTACATACATTACATACATTCATCTCTCCCACATTTCATTTTATTCCATCAAAAACCTCACACACTCACGCACACTATATCACGGTTCATCACACCAAGAAGAGAAGGAGGAGATTTCATCACTTTCAAGTTAAATTTCAAGAAGGAAAATTTCATAAGTGGAAGCATCATCATCTTATCACTATTTCATCTCATCTTTCTTCCATTTTGAGGTAGTATGAAATTTTATATGAATTCTTGAATCTATGATTGAAGTAGGGTTTAAGAATTATGATGTAATTCCTTGATTATTTGTTGGTAGAATCATGATCATGATCATTGAACTTGTAAGCTTGTTTGAATTCTTGAAGTATATGGAAGTTGAATATCATGAAATATATGGGGGTTGGAGGTTGAAGATGACGAATATAAAGCATGAGTTCTTAGTGTATAATTGTTCCTTGAATGTTTCTAAATGTGCTTTTGTGTGTGATGAAATGATATTACTTGATTCTAAGTATATCCTTGCAAAATTGGATGATTGGGTGACCACCTTGCTCCCTTTTTATTTCCTCCCCTATTTTCCCCTATTTCTCCTCGTTTTTCAGCTTTAAATGCTCTACCCGGGCGGGTAATTTCATGAAGAAAAAAGTACCCGAGCGGGTACTTTATTCAAGGGGGTTTTCTGCACTCTTTTTCCCCGGTCGGGTAGATTTTACCTTGTACTTTTCCTAGCCGGGTACTCCCTCATCCGAACTCGAATTGACCTGATTTTTGAACCATTGGAAACCTCTTGAAGTCTAGAACAATCTCCAATTGGAATCACCTTAATATTGTATTCCATTTATGAGATATGATCAATTCTTTTTGGTGTCACCACCTTACTGACAACCTGCGTTCGTTCATCTTCGAACCTACGCCATTTCCTCCTCGCTTTGAAAAATGATTCGAGCCACATATCATTTTAAAGGTCTATGTGTCTAATTTCATATCCAACAAACAAAACCCAAGTCACACTTCTCAAAATCAAGATATTCCTATTTTCCCATAGCTTGTACATTTCCAAAAATTGTCTACTTTTGCCAAACTTCACCAAAACCCCTCTTAATGCATTCCTTTCACTTCCTTGGCTCCCATACGTGACTTGTATGACTTATATATCTGTTTAATTGATATTTATGTTATTATTTGACACTCTTTGATCTTTAATTGTTTAGACTTGATTGTTAACCCCGTGCCTTACATGAAATGAATTCATTTGATTAAATGGCAAGAATACATGACCTATTTGAGTTTAATAGCATCTTTTATATGTTAATTGAAGGTCACACATGTTATATCACCTCATATCAATGCCGAGCATCTTATTTGGTCTCATATTGAGTGTCCTCTCACAAGTACACATTGTTACTTTCTCTTGTACAGTTCATCTCCAGGGCGGAGACTTCCGGATTGAATAGGCACCCGTATCAATCATGTTTCTTGTCTCGGGTTATTTCAGATGAGGGTGTTTTCGTTCTAGCTATGTATCAAACCCTATAACCTTATGTGATAAGTTTTGGGTAAAAACCTTATGTACATATATATCGTTTTCAAAGTGGAGTCATCGAGTAAATCTTTATCGAGTAAATGTTTCCTCATGAATTATGAAATGAATTATGATTACTCATGAATTGAATGTTTTGGCAAGATTATGCACATTGATCATGCACATGTTATTGGGTCCCTAGGAAATGTGTGAATGGAGATCGGTTCGGCATCGGGCCGACGTATAGCTAAGCCATTGCACAAAGTACTCATTGAGAATCTCTCACGCGACCATGTAGTGTGGAAGGTGAGTTATTCTTGAGTCGATGGGTTAGAGCGGGTAGGAGTCATGAGCCCCCGTCTCGATATAGTATATTATTAGATAGTTTGGGTCTGCAGGCCCGACCATCATGGAGGGAGAAGGTTGGAAATTATTTTATGATTATGATTATGCACAGTGCGGGAAGGACGGGACACGGATTGCCCAAACGATCATATCTCATGTTTATGTCTTATCTATATTATTATGTATTGCATGATCACATATTTAAAACATATTAAATCATGTTCATTGTACACAGTCGGAGTTTGGTTGGAGAATTATGCACGCTCACTCACCGAGCCATTATGATTATTCATGATTTATGAACTTAATGAGTTAAATATGAATTAGTCGTAAAGTCCAAGCATTGCTTATCTATTTTCTTGCCCTTCCCGGGAACTAACCTCACTTAAAACATTGCTCGGGATTTATGACTTGCATGCGCATGTTTCTATATATATGTACAGCTCCTGCTCACTCAGTCTTCTAGAGACTGATCCCTCTTTCCCACTTATCCAGTTCTTTGCAACTTTTGCTAGGCGGGAGTCAAGTCTTAGTGGTTGTCTCGAGTCTCACTTGTACACTCGAGTCACATTTTACTTTTATTATGTTTATTCGTATCTTGTATTTGATAGGCCTGTGTGCCAAAGTATGATTTATGAATTATTGAGTATTGATTTGGGATAGGTTGCATGCGTAGTTGAACCCGTTGTTAAGATGCACGATAATTTTCATTTATGTATTGGAATTGTTTGGCTTGTAGCCATTACTGAATTTTATTGTTGGTACCATTGCTTCCGCATTGCACTCGCCAGGTTGTAGAATTAATTGGTACAGGGTTAGATTCCGCCTAGCCAGGGAGTTATTTTTATTTTGTCACCCGTTCGCTATGAGTCCGGTTCATGCTGGATCATCTGTGACACCCCGACTTTCAGACCGTACAGGTATGACGTATGTGCGCATTTAAAATTATTATTTACGCATTTTATATTTATTCTAATTGTTATTTGAATTATTTAATTTTAATTCTTATATGAATTATTTGAATTTACATGAAATATTTGAATTATATGTCAAAAATTTGCCTCAAGTGATTTAATATTATTTGCGTTTTAGATTATATGTATAGGACTATTTTGAATTAATTACGCTTATACGGATTATTTGGATTTAAGTTGCATGCGTGTTATTCGTTTTAAATTGAGTTGGCCTTATTTGAGCCTGTATTTGTTGAACCGAACCAACTTGAACCGGGGACCTTGAACCGAACCCGTGAACCAACCGGTCCAGCCCTTAAAGGCTGAACCATTCTCCCTTTTCCTTCATTACGTTCAGCAGCAACTCAAGCTAGCAAGAGAGCCAAAAACCCCAAGCTTTGATCATCCAACTTCACAAGCCTATAACTCTCTCGTTTCTTCGTCTTTTCTCGAACTTAGGTAGGTTTCGGAATCCTCTCGTCATGCTCTTCGTTTCCATGGTTTAATTTCTGAGTTTGGAGTGAGTTTTGCATGCCCCTGCTTCCCTACGTGAATAGTAAGGGTTTAGCTATAATGGTGATTTCTTGCTCTTTGCTTGAGATGATTGATTCCTAGCTTCTTGTATGAGTTGTATAGGTTATATATGTTGCATTTATTGCATTTTATCTTTGGTTGGGTGAGCATTTATTGGTGATCATGATTCTAGCTTGAAATTTTCATTCATTTGATCATGCCCTTTTATTCCGTTTTCTTGAGTTATTTGAGTGTTTATATGTCAAGCATGATTTATGTGTATTGTGTGTGCAATTTGAGAAGTTATGGCAAATTTTAAGGTTGGATTTTGGCCATTTTTGGCACTTTTTCGAGCTTCCCCTGTTTTCTGTGATTAAATTCTGTTCCAGCTTTTCGAACCAGGCCGGAACGGCCGTTCCCGCCCCAGTTTTAAACTGGGAACGACCGTTCCCAGGCCATACTGTTCATGACCGAGAGTGGGAACGACCGTTCCCAGTTGTACTGGGAACGGGAACGGCCGTTCCCATGTCCGGAACCCCTCTCTACTGGAGCAAATCCACGGGGGTGGATTTTTCCTTAAGGAAAAATCCGCGAGGGTGGATTTGAGGCAGTAGCTTGGGAAAAACCCATGGGGGTGGATTTTTCCCTTTGGAAAAATCCATGGGGGTGGATTTTGCCATTTCTTCTCTTTGCTTTATTTATGCATTTGTAAGATTTTAAATGCTTTCTTTTGCATATTAATTGTTATAATTTGATTGTTTTGCATAATTAAATTGTAATTAAGTATGTGTGCTATGATTTTGTGAATTTTATGAATTAATCGGGACATTTTATCTATGAACATGAATCATGCATTTGCCGAGCGTCTTCTTTGGTACATTATTGAGTCTAAGTCTCGGGTATTGTCTTCTTTTGTTTCAGAGCCTCTTCCGGAAGTTCGTGAGCCCGAGGTTTAAGTGTTCGTTCGCCCGTTTTGCATTCCTTCTACTTTTGCAAAGGTGAGGTTAGGATCCTTTGTATTAGATAAGCGACCTAAGACCTATTACGTGTTGTTCTTACCCTGTATGCGAATATATATACTTATATATATTTAACAAATACGAGTGCTTAAGGTATGTTATGGTTTTGTGAAATAAGCCTTACGTTTTCGAAATTGGTATAAGTATTGGCATAAGTAAGCTATATTTTGAAATTCGTTATTCGTATATGATATGTATGAGCGAGTTGTACCCTGAAAGATGGGAGTTTGGTTTGATTTGGTTTGTTGGGCCCGGAGACGTGGGTAAGGGAGACCCGGGACGACCACGGGGTCGCCGGTTATGACCCCTGTGCACGTTCTCATTTGAGATATTCACGTGCGACCTATGGAGGTTGGGAAGGCGTGGTATCTTGAGCCCTCGGTGGATAACCGGGGAAGGCATATCGTGGGTTAGCTGCCCCGTATGTGTTTGGTAATGTAGGTGTTAGGGTTTGATTCCCGATACACCATGGATGTGGGGTGGATGTGATTTGAATTCGATTTTATGTTATGTTTGATGGAGTAAGGGATAGTCCGTTCTCGCCGGACTTATGTTTATGTTATGTTTGATAGATTATGGATCGAGATAGGTTTTCCTTTATATTATATGCTATCTTTGGAAAATGATTTGGTATGTAAAAACCCTCGCCTCGATTCATGACTATCACCTTTGTAATATGCTCTGCTCTATATGTATTTAAGTGTGGGTGTGCGTTTAGCCCCTCACTCAGTCGAGTTTTGACTGACCCCTCTCTTTTCCCATCTTCAGTGCAGGTTGTTTCGAGCTAGGCGGGGAAGTGCGAGTCTTGGTCTTGTACTTGTGTGTCTAGGTCGAGTTGCATCCATACTTCTTGCATTTTGGATACTCTTATTATGTATTTGATGCTAGAATCTTATTTTGTAGAATTATGGGCTTTTGGTGTGTATACTCGATCTTTTGGGCCGTGAGGCCATTGTATATGATATAAATGTTAGTTATAGAGCTCTTTTCGATCCTTATGTTATGGCTTCCGCATTTATGTGTTTATATTTGCGCGCTCTGTCCGAGTTTTAGCCCCGCTTAGCCTAAGGAGTGAGTGTAGGTACCGTTCGCTTAGACTTGGACTCATGTATGGAAATCCATTTCATATGTGGGTTCGGGTTTAGGTGCGGGGGATGTGGTGGCCCAACGCTCCGGGCGTCACATCATCAATTTCATACGTGGACTAGACTTGTAGTGCGGGGGATGTGGTGCCTATCGTCCCGGGTGCTACATCTTAAGGTGGTATCAGAGCCCGGTTGCAAAATCAGGATCTCTAGTGTCGTGTCATGCGCACCGCATTGATCATGAGCATGTATTATTGGAAAATTTGATGAATTATGTGCTGAAATTTAAATTTTGTTGAATTTTGTGTTGCATTTTGCATCCATACATGTTTTGGTGTTAATTATGTGACATATGCATTCAATAACCAACATGCATTATATTTTTGAATTGAGTTGTGATTCATAGGTGTCTATCACAACATCAAACCACGGCCAAATTTCCAAAGTAATAGTCATATACTACAAGTATTCCTTATGGATATGGGTAAGTTGAAGAAGGCTCTGGATGTTAACAAGAATTCGGGTAATTAGTGGTTCCTATGATGGGGCTTTAGCTAAGGAATTCAAGACCGAAAAAGAAGTGAAGAGAGAGACCTTGAAGATATTAAGATTCAAGGTTTCAATTTATAATCAAAATGAATTTTAAGTAGTTTGATTTAAGATCAAGTTGTGGAAATGAAGAGCTAAGTCAAGATAATTCGGGTTGAGATGATATCGAGACTTAGGATCGGGGTTAGGAAGAAGAGACTTCTCATGGTTAAAGATATAATTAAGAATTCAGTTGGGGTGAAGAATAAAAGATGTTTGATATTGGAAGACGGATCAAGGTGAACTAAGAGACTTTTCAACTTTTAGATTCATGAAGGGGACAAGCAGGATACTTGGATCGGCATTTAAGTCCAAGGTTCGATGGAAGACTTGGGATCGAATGACAACCTCGGGTTGTGAGAAGATACTCCTTATTGTTAGAGAAATAAAAAATTCGGGGTTCTGTAATGTAGTGCAAGAGATATAAGGAAGAGAAGGGTTAGAGAAAACCAATCAACGTGGTGAGTACCATCGAATGCCGCCTACTACTAAAATCCCAGTTTTTGCAACAGTTGTGTTCTTCTGTGCAAGAAGAAGACACAAAGAGAATAACAAAGAGAAACGATAAGGAAAGATAAAAAGTTTTTAGAGGGAAATTATGTGCTCAAGCGTAAATTATCGACGGACAAGTCATTCAACTAATTTGAACATACAAGAGATGAGTCAAGGGATTTAATCAAGAAGAAAATAAGTTCAAGGATCTCGAAATTTCTGATCATGGAAACACGTAAGTGGATTCAAGGAACTTCAAAGATTTGAAAGTTATGGGAAGGCAAGATAACCTAGTTGACATTTAAGTTCGGCAATTTAATCGGAGTGGAAATAATAAGATTATATAATCATGGAAGATGAGTCCGTTCACCCTTATGAACCACAAAGAAGGAAACGGAGAAAACTATGTTCAAGGTGACAACAAGTGGAAATTCTACAAGATGAAGTGGGCATGTAAAAGATTCAAGAGTCCAGTTTCGTGGAAGTAGAAGGATTGGGTTTTATGACAATTTCGGATCTTGGGAGCTCACAAGATGTATAAGGGACCATGGGAATTTAGAATCGATTTTGAGCAGAAGTAATGCACTGAGAGGCTCGGGTATAGAAGAATTGGAACACAACAAGGTATTTGTTTTTTTTGGGAAACACGAGGAAATATAAGAAGAATTAAGGAAGCTAGTGTTGGAAAACAGGAATCAGTAAGTAGCGGAAATTTAAAAATTTTTTCCAACAAAAGGATCTTGGACTCGCAATCGTGTATCCAAATTCGTAGAGATCAAGAAACTCACTTGGGCAGTAGCTTTCTTGACACGTTTTGAGCCGCCCTCAAACGCGCTTCATGCGGTAATGGAAACCCGTCCCTCGAAAGTCTCTTTCTACTTCAGAATCCATTGTAGGGATAGCAATCCACACCAACCTAGATTCAAATCATGTTAGGGAAGTTCTTAACAATATAACATAAAGAAAGAAACATGAAACGAGAAAGGCATGATTGAAACTCCCTTCGAAAACCAGTTTTGCGAAAGTCGAAATCTGCCAGCCATAAAACCCTCGTGAAAAAACTCATCGTTCAGGATATGGACGGACGGTTTTCGCCATCTTCTTTGGTTCGATTTTTTCACTCGTTTTCTGTTGGGTTTAGAGTCGTTTCTGTTGGAAAACACGAATCAGAAAGCAGCGGAATTTAAAAAAAAAATTTCCCAACAAAAGGATCTTGAACTCGCAATCGTGTATCCAAATTCGTAAAGATAGAAAACTTACTTTTCTTTTATTCTTTCTTGAAGCGTTTCAAGCCACCCAAGAACGCTCTTCTCGCGGCTTGATCCCCTCTCCTTGGTAAAGCTCGAATCTTCAAACTTCTAACTTGAAGCTCTCTAGAGATAGTCCACCAACTTGATCACAATCTAACTAGTAAGGATGCTAGTTCTCTAGTTAGTGTTTAGGCTTAACCTAGGGTTTTATTTAATCTTGGAGAAAGGAAGGTGTTCAACACATGAACCAAAAGAATTGCCAATTAGCTCCAAGAGGAGCTCGAGCTCCCCTATATATAGTAGAGGGAGTGCCGAAATTCTTAGTCCTTTATGGGCTAGGATTTTGGTCTCTCTCTCTCCTATTACTTGATCATCAAGTAATTTTGACTTTGACTTTGAATTCTAATTCCAATCAACTTTCAAGAGAGCTAAAAATATCCAAACTATTTTTGGATAATTTTATACTTTATTTATTTAAAATAAATAACTTATTTTATCTAATTAATTAATTCATAATTAATTAACTAGATTATTTTCTCCAAAATAAGACTTTCTTTTTAATTCAAAATTAAACCAAAGTCTATTAAATAATTAACAATTTAATTATTTAATATATATATATACAATATATATATATACTCACGTGTGGGACACGTGTCACAAAGACACGTGTCACTCACATGAGCCACACGTGTGGAACCCTCTTGGCCCGATTAACTCGTTTAATCATTTTTAAGCCTTAACTCATGTAACCAAGTTGTTGTGTGTGACCCTCTAGGTTCTCAATTCAATTAGCAGTGACCCTAATTAATTAATTCACTAATTAATTAATCAGTCCACAGATTAAACGACCATAGTCTAGCAACAGGTGTTTAACCCCTAGCTGAATTGGAATGTTCGGATTCGACAGAACCTTTAAGTCATTGATTCAAGTGAGATACAATCCTCCTACTTACTATCTCTCAACCAAGATCTAAGGTAAGGGAATAATCAGAACCCTAATAATCCGGTCTTAAAGCTAAGTGAATTTCATATCCATTTGATCTCAATCCAAGAAACCCTTTTCTTGATGTCTTGATCTACTGCCTTGGCCAAGGACTCCATATGGCATATGAATGACTTACACAATAAGAGATCACCTTGCATATGCAAGTGTAGGTCCTTTCTTGATTCTCATTCACTTTCATGAATCACTTGTGCAGCCCCAGCATAAGCCTTGAATCAGTTGTCTAAGGCGAAACCCTTTAAAGCTTATACCCAAGACCACAGAGTTAACTCATAAAATGACAAGAAACCTCAAGTCTAAGGATCAATTAATCACATCAATGACTCGTGAGATATTTCCTAATCTGGAAGTTTCCATTTCCTGAAATAGAAACTTCCTTTCCCATTTAGGAATGTTCTCACACGGGGCACCTCAGTGAACTTACTTATTAAAGTAAGCACCCTCATGTATCACGCACGTATCAACTATACACTTTGCACCTCCATGAAACAAGGTGGTCCTTCTTAAGGGCGTGATCCCACAAGCAAGCCTTAGAGGAGTCAGGTTGACACTCCCACTGTCTGTAGGACTCATCGGCTTGGAGTATTTTACTAATCATGACTTATGTGATATAGGGCTCGTTTCATGAACCATTTCACCTAAATGGTAGAGTCCTAAAGTCATCAGGATTAGGGGAGTTCTCATACATGCACAGCTAAAGTAAACGCATACCAAACAAGAGCATATAAAGAAGTGTTGCCTCAATTCGTTATTTCATTCAAAGATTGTCTGTGATTACAATAAGGAAAAGCACAAAGCGGATATACAATCGGCTTTCTAGGGCACTATTCCTAACAGTTTCATCATCCCTTCTAATCGTTTTGCTTGATCCCCACTTTTGGTAAAGCTCGAATCTTCAAAACTTCTAACTTGAAGTTCTCTAGAGATAGTCCACCAACTTGGCTACAATCTAACTAGTAAGGATGCTAGTTCTCTAGTTAGTGTTTAGGCTTAACCTAGGGTTTATTTGATCTTGGAGAAAGGATGGTGTTCAACACATGAACCAAAAGAAATTCTCGATTAGCTCTAAGGGGAGCTCGAGCTCCCCTATTTATAAGAGGGGAGGACCGAAAATTCCTAGTCCTTATGGACTAAGGATTTGGTCCCTCTCTCCTATTACTTGATCATCAAGTAATTTTGACTTTGACTTTGAATTCTAATTCAAATCAACTTTCAAGAGAGCTAAAATATCCAAACTATTTTTGGATAATTTTATACTTTATTTATTTAAAATAAATAACTTATTTTATCTAATTAATTAATTCACAATTAATTAACTAGATTATTTTTCTCCAAAATAAGACTTTCCTTTTAATTCAAAATTAAACCAAAGTCTATTAAATAATTAACAAATTAATTATTTAATATATAATTAAATAATCACGTGTGGCACACGTGTCACAATGACATGTGTCCACTCACGTGACCCACACGTGTGGTTTCACACGTGTGGAACCCTCTAGGCCCGATTAACTCGTTTAATCATTTTAAAGCCTTAACTCATGTAACAAAGTTGTTGTGTGTGACCCTCTAGGTTCTCAATTCAATTAGCAGTGACCCTAATTAATTAATTCACTAATTAATTAATCAGTCCACAGATTAAACGACCATAGTCTAGCAACAGGTGTTCAACCCCTAGCTGAATTGGAATGTTCGGATTCGACAGAACCTTTAAGTCATTGATTCATGTGAGATACAATCCTCCTACTTACTATCTCTCAACCAAGATCTAGGGTAAGGGAATAATTAGAACCCTAATAATCTGGTCTTAAAGCTAAGTGCATTTCATATCCATTTGATCTCAATCCAAGAAACCCTTTTCTTGATGTCTTGATCTACTGCCTTGGCCAAGGACTCCATATGGCATATGAATGACTTACACAATAAGAGATCACCTTGCATATACAAGTGTAGGTCCTTTCTTGATTCTCATTCACTTTCATGAGTCGCTTGTGCAGCCCCAACATAAGCCTTGAATCAGTTGTCTAAGGCGACACCCTTTAAAGCTTATACCAAAGACTACAGAGTTAACTAATAAAGTGACATGGAACCTCAAGTCTAAGGATCAATTAATCACATCAATGACTCGTGAGATATTTCCTAATCTGGAAGTTTCCATTTCCTGAAATAGAAACTTCCTTTCCCATTTAGGAATGTTCTCACACGGGGCAGCTCAGTGAACTCACTTATTAAAGTAAGCACCCTCATGTATCACGCACGTATCAACTATACACTTTGCACCTCCATGAAACAAGGTGGTCCTTCTTAAGGGCGTGATCCCACAAGCAAGCCTTAGAGGAGTCAGGTTGACACTCCCACTGTCGGTAGGACTCATCGGCTTGGAGTATTTTACTAATCATGACTTATGTGATATAGGGCTCGTTTCATGAACCATTTCACCTAAATGGTAGAGTCCTAAAGTCATCAGGATTAGAGGAGTTCTCATACATGCGCACGTAATGGAAACACACAAAACACGTATTGGCATATAAAAAAGTGTTTGCCTATGATCAATCGTATATTATTCAAAGATTGTCTGTGATACAAGAAAAGTCCCAAAGCAGATTACGTCGAATCGGCTTTCTAGGGCACTATTCCTAATAATCTCCCACTTGCCCGTAAAAGCCATTTAGGTACTCTAAGTCCCATCTTCTCAAGATGCACTTTGAGAGCCTATTGACTTTGGGCGTTTCCAAAGTGGATCTGCTATATTCTCTGCTGATGTGACCCTCTTGTTTACACATCTCTTAGGAAACACCTTTTCCTTATAAAGTGATTCGTAATCACGTGTTCAGTCTCTTGGTGAGGTCTTGGTTCTCTTACTTGAGCAACCATCCATTTTATTGAAGAAGCCTCGGTTTGGAGGACAAGGTTCTCAAGCCGCACCGACTCGACCAAAGGCTCTACCTATGGCACTGGCATCTACAAATTCACGCCCGGATGTACCTCCATGTACTCATTGCGGGGAACCGACCCATACCTACAATAATTGTCGAAGAAGGTTGAATTTGTGCCTCATATTTGGAAAAAGCGACCATATGGCGGAGACATGTCCCTACAAGAACCCCGGATTTCAGAAAGGAGTTCAAAGGCCAATGATTCAGGCTCGTGCTTACGCCCTCGAGGGTGAAGAGCAAGATGTAGAGATTGATCCCACAGCTATGGTAGAAGGTACCCTATGCATACATAACATGAGCATTCATGCACTCTTTGATCCGGGTGCCACGCATTCCTTTATTTCTTGTGACTTAGTTGCTACTCTGTGCTTGCCTGTTATTTGTCTTTCTTCTTGTTATTTGGTGAGTTCGCCACTTGGTGGTAGTCTTCAAACAGATCAGTTGGTTCGGGAGTTTTCAGTTCTGATTGAAGGGAAAGAATATCCGGCTGATTTAATTGTTATGCCTATGAAGAGGTATGGAGTTATCTTGGGTATGGAATGGTTGTCCAGGCATCGGGCCAATGTTGATTGTTTTGCCAAGAAAGTGATTTTGGGTAATGAATTGGTGATTGGTAGTGGATCAAGAACGGTATCTCTCTTGTCTTATATGGAAGCTCACAAGTTGATGAGAGAAGGAGCCACGGGATTTATTGCTTATCTTCTGAATAGGCCGAAAGATCAAGTTAAGTTGGAGGATACCGCGGTTGTTAAGGATTTTTCCGATGTGTTTCCAGAAAATTTGAGTTCTTTACCACCAGACCGTGAGATCGAATTTGTTATTGACTTATACCCAGGATCCACACCGTATTCTAAGACTCCGTATCGGATGGCACCGGCCGAATTGAAAGAGTTAAAGATTCAATTGGAAGAATTGCTCAAAGTTGGATATATACGGCCAAGTTCGTCACCTTGGGGTGCTCCGGTTCTCTTTGTTAAGAAAAAGGATGGAACCTTAAGAATGTGTATAGATTACCGGGAGCTTAATCGGATAACTGTAAAGAATAAGTATCCTTTGCCCCATATTGAGGATTTATTCGACATGTTACAAGGTTCGGGGGTATACTCAAAATTGGACTTGAGACAAGGATATTATCAATTGAAGATCCGGGAAGAGGACATTCCGAAGACGGGATTTAACACCCGGTATGGACACTACGAGTTCGTAGTGATGCCTTTTGGATTGACTAATGCTCCGGCTGCTTTTATGGATATGATGCATCGAATTTTCCGGCCCTATTTGGACAAGTTTGTGGTAATATTCATCGATGACATCTTGGTTTATTCGAGAACTCCGGAGGATCATGCCAGGCACCTCAGAATTGTGTTGGACACCTTAAGGGAACATCGGTTGTATGCCAAGTTTAGCAAATGCGAGTTCTGGATTGATCGGGTAGCATTTTTGGGCCATATTATTTCAAGGAAAGGTTTGGAAGTAGACCCTTCTAAGATTGAGACGGTTATTCAATGGCAAAGCCCAAAAAATGCTTCAGAAGTAAGGAGTTTCTTGGGTTTGGCAGGCTACTATCGGAGATTCGTTCAGGATTTCTCAAAGATTGCGGCTCCTTTAACCCGATTGACTAAGAAGGCGGTTAAGTTTGAGTGGGACGAGGCATGTGAGGCTAGTTTTCAACTTTTAAAGGAAAAGTTGACCACTGCTCCTGTATTAGCACTTCCCGAAGGTACATAAGGATATACAGTTTATACGGACGCCTCAAGGAAGGTTTGGGATGTGTGTTGATGCAGAATGGAAGAGTAATCGCCTATGCCTCAAGGAAATTGAAAGAGCATGAACAGAACTACCCCACTCATGATTTGGAATTAGCGGATGTGATCTTTGCTTTGGGTAAGTGGAGACACTATCTTTATGGAATTTCATTCGAGGTCTTTTCCGATCACAAGAGTCTCCAATACTTATTCTCACAAAAGGAATTGAACAAGAGACAACGGCGTTGGATGGAACTGTTGGCGGATTATGAGTGTACAATCCGATACCATCCCGGCAAAGCTAATTTGGTCGCGGATGCGCTTAGTCGGAAAGCTAGCGTGTCCAATGTGAAAGTGGAAATTGGAGATGAGAATGAGTTGTTTAAGCTGAGGGCTAGTATCCGGAATAATACGGTTCAACCAGATCTTAAACAGAAATTATTTGATGCTCAGAGAATTGATCCCGAGGTTCAGAAATTAGCTGAGAAAGCTCGAGCTGATTCAGAATGTCCGTTTGGGTTTGATGATACGGGACTTCTAAGATTCAAAAATAGAGTTGTTGTTCCGGAAGAGTTAAAAAGGATTATTCTTGAGGAAGCCCATCGGTCAGGGTATTCGATACATCCCTTGAGGGAACAAAATGTATAAGGATCTTAAGCAATTCTATTGGTGGAATGGATTGAAACGGGATGTTATCAACTTCGTGAAACATTGTATGACTTGTCAAGTGGTAAAGGCAGAACATCAAAAGCCATCGGGGCTACTTCAACCATTGCCTATCCCGGAATGGAAATGGGAACAAATAGCCATGCATTTTGTTTCGGGATTACCAAAAGTGAGAGAAGGTTTTGATGGAATTTGGGTTATCGTGGACAGGTTGACAAAATCAGCTCATTTCCTTGCTATCAGGATGTCTGACAAAGTGAGTAAGTTGGCCAAGAGATACAATGATGAGATTGTCAGGCTTCATGGAGTACCTGTTAGTATTGTCTCGGATCGGGATCCCAGATTTACTTCAAGGTTATGGCAAGAATTACAGAAGTGTTTGGGAACAAGGCTTCAATTCAGCACACCTTTTCATCCTCAGACCGACGGACAATCATAAAGGTTGATTAAGTATCTGGAGGACCTGTTAAGAGCATGTGCATTGGACTTTCAAAGTTCATGGAATGACCAGTTGCCGTTAATCGAGTTTGCTTATAACAATAGCTATCAAGCCTCGATTGAAGTGGCCCCTTATGAAGCTCTTTACGGACGTAAATGTCGATCACCGTTATTCTTTGACTTGGAGGAATGGAATTGGACCAAGCAATAAGGTATTAAAAGAGGGGAAAAGAAGGAAAAACCCTCTAAGGCTGTACAAGAGGCTATTGATAAGGTCCAGATAATTAGACAACGGATGAAGGCCGCTCAGGATCGACAAAAGAGTTATGCAGATCTTCGGAGGAAGAATTTGGAGTTTGAGATTGGAGATAGGGTTTTCTTAAAGGCTTCCCCACGAAAAGGGTTCTTAAGGATTGGACGAGGAGGAAAATTAAACCCTCGGTATATGGGACCATATGAGATTTTAGAGAAGATTGGGGATACGGCCTATCGATTGAACTTACCTCAGAGTTTGACTGGAATTCATAACGTATTTCATGTTTTACAGCTCCGAAAATATTATCGAGACGAGTCCGAGGTTCTACCGGTTGAAGAAGTGGAATTAGAATCGGATCTCACCTTCGTTCAGAAGCCGATTAAGATATTGGATCGGAAATTTCAGGAACTTCGAAATCGGCGTATTCCACTAGTCAAGGTTCTTTGGAGAAGTGATAAAACCGAAGAGGCTACGTGGGAGACGGAGGATAAGATGAAAAAATTTCACCCTGAATTATTTCCGAGCGAGCAGTGAATCCGAGGACAGATTCTTTTAACGGGGAGAGATTGTAACGCCCCGACTTTTCGGACGTAAAGGTACGACGTATGTGTTTACCAATTTGCGCGAATTAATTGATTTTACGTGTTTTATATTTAACTTTATTATAATTTTTATTATTTTATTTTATTATATTTTATTATTATTTTAATTATATTTCGTATTATACGTATATATATATATATATATATATATATATATATATATATATATATATTTCTTTAATTATTATTAATTTATTGATTATGCTAATTAAGTGTTATGTTAATTAATCATGCTTTAATTAATTAATTACGTGACTTTAATTATGTTTATAAATTAATTTGATTTATTTGATTAAAATATTTATGCATGGATTTTTATTGAAATATGCATGAATTGCATGAATTGTGCATGTTGTTCATTTTGTGCTTCGTTCTTATATAAAATGATATCGAAATGCCACGAATTTGTAGTATGTTGTAAATATATGTGTTATGAACATGCTTATATGCTCGGTTTATGTTTTTGAATTTATTTGATAGGTTAACGAATTTAATTTGATTTGTGGAACCAAATTTGGGGGCTAACGAGCACTTAGCGTACCCTTGGTTCCGAATTTAATATCTTGAGCTCGGGAACTCGGATTCGAGTTCCGTCAACTCTGCTGAACTCATAACGAAAATTCGAGTTTAGTAAACTTAGCCTTATATTTTTCCTAACTCATATGAACCTCCGAAAATCAACCGAAAAACGAATCGGCGACCAATTTGACCTTGCTGTACAAAATTAGCCATATCTTATCCAAACTTGAACCAAATTAACCATGGTTTGATTCTTTTGAACCCTAACTCAACCACCTATCCTAACATATCATGCCCTAACCAAAATAACCCTCACACAATCCACAAAACTCAGCCAAAGTTACTGCCTCTCAGTTCAGTCCCGTAACCCTTCCTCCCTTAGAGATTTTGGAGCTCAAATCTCATCCAAACTTCATCCAATCAACAAGGTAAGCTTAGGGTTGTAATATATGTTCATTTCTGATCATTTTCATCCTTTCATTCACGAATTTGAGCATGGTTTCATGATTTCTGGGCTGTGTTTCCGAAAATGGGGAATTTTGGGCAAATTATTGATCTCATTCGATTCTTGTTGGTTTTGATTGATTCCAAGCTTGAGAATGATTATTTTGACATCCTCATATCATTTATGATCATTGATTTCTTGGTGGTTGAAGTATTAATGAGCTATCATTTATGGTACTTTGAGGAAATTCACATGGATGTCACGTATGCTTCCATTTCTTGATTGAGCTTGTTTGGAACTGAATTATATGTTGAAATGGTGTTGCTTGACTGAGTATATGATGGTCTAAACTGATATGGATATGTGGAGATGAAGTGAATGCTTCATGCCCTGTTTTTCCGTGACCTATGCCCTGTTTTTTAAAACCGTTTTGTTGTTGTCAAAAAGCTGCTGCGTTTCCTTCTTTCTTTTGCTGTTAATTTCATGGCTTGTGGGATCATTCTAGATGAGTTCTTGCAGCTTTTCATGCATGGTTTTGTTGCCTTTCTTGCTTGTACATGGCGGTAGCTGCTGCTGCGTTTTTCTGTCAAAAACAGGGGCCGGTTGCTACAGCGAGACACGGGGGTGTCTATTTCTTTTCTTCCAGCGGGAACGGGGGTGCATTTTGGTCTGGAATTTCTGTACCGAGACACGGGGGTGTCTCGGTCTGGGCTTGGGAGGTGACACGGGGGGTGTCACCCCGTTTTTCTGAACTCTTTGCCTGCGTTACTGGACTGCTGTATATATATATATGTGTTGTGTGTGCGTGTACATGCATGGCTATGAGGTGTGTGTGCAGGGCTTGTGTGTAAACTTGCATGCATGTGTATATAATATATAGTATATATTTATGCTTGTGTTGTAATATATATATATATATATATAAGCTTGTGTGTGCATGGTTTTGTGTTTAAAAGTATAATATGTACTATATATATAGATATGCATGGCTGTGTATTTGTGTATTTGTGTGTGTACGTGTATGCATGTATTTATATAATATATATATATATATATATATATATATATATATATATATATATATATTTATGCATGTGTGCGTGTATATATATATATATACTTATGTTATTATATATTATTATATATTTATTATATTATATATGTTTATTATTATATTATATATTAATTATATATTTTTTAAATATTATTTAATTTAATTCAATTCTTGAAATTAATTGATTTCTATTTCGCGTATTTAATTTACCGACTATTGATTGAACGTTCTATTTATTTTATTCCTAATTGTGAATATGAATATTGTGTACTATGGTTATTAAATGAATTCTTGGATTAATTGATATGCATTATGAATGTTATGAATTTATGAATTTATGAAATTGAATGAAATATATGAACGAATGATTTGATTATATGTTTTAAATTCCTTAATAGTGCACATGAACATTTTCATGATATAATATGATCATTTATGCATTCATGTCATATTCACTTCATTGCCGAGCGTCATATGTGGTCATTGAGTCTCATACCTTTTCTTTTGCACAGATTCGGGTTTGGTCGGAGACGAGGGCGAGCATTGAGACGCTTGTGCCTTTCTTTTGCTTGTAAAGGTGGGTTTTCTTCTACTAGTTAAAACAACCATATATATCCCTTATGTGCAAGGTTTTAAGCCAAAATAGTATATTTATATATATATCGAGTCATTTTGGGTAAATGATTTCAAACGTATGACCCCTTTTTATTTATGAAACCCTACCTTATGTTTGGGGAGACATATTTATGATTTATGATTGCACGGGCCCCGGGACTTAGTATATGTGGCTAACCGAGGAAGCAAGGGCTGACGGGGATCCTATATACTAGTCCCAACCAAAGGAGGTTTAGCGAGGAATGGGAGCTGAGTGCCCTTGGGGGATTCATGTACCCCCATTGGCCTATGTATGAACCGGTGGCCGGGTCTTGCAAGCCCGTCCACCACCCGGAGGAAGAAGGAGTATATGAATGATTATGATCATGTTATTTATGAGCACAAAAGATATATGTATGATAATGAATGATTGAATAATTGATTATGATTACACGAGGAGTAGGTTGGAGATTGTGCATTGTAATCCCGTTGATGTTTTCTTTTGTTTTAACCACTTGGTAAATTCTTATCAAACTTCACACGGGATTAGGGCTTGCATATATGTGTTTAATTTATGCAATATTATATCTTATGCCCCGTTTTTATACCTACCAGTCTCTTTTAGACTGAACCCGGTTGTTTTCAGTTGTTTTGTGCAGGTATAGGAGTGCTAGGCGGGAATACAAGTCGTCTATGTCTTGCATTTATGTTTAGCACTTCTTTTCAGTCTCATATATTCATACTCTTATTGCTATCTTGTATATGATCATAGTATAGCTTGGAGCGTTATGATTTTGTAGGCCGTGAGTGCCGTTGAATACTTGAATGATTTTGTATATCTATTTTTGGAGCTTGGTGGCTCAGTGTATATATTATATGTCGTTCTTGCTTCCGCGTTTTATTTTAACTCTGATTTCATGTTATCTTGAGTTGATTGGTTTAAGGGTTAGTCCCGCCTAGCATAGCGTGTGTGTTGTGTCCCCGTTCGCCGTGGATTTGGTACGTGTATGGACTTCCATTTCATATACGGGTCGGGTCTCGGTGCGGGGGATGTGGTACCTCACGCTCGGGTGCTACATTGTAACACAGAAAAACATATACAATGAATCAAATAATCAAAGTTTTCTCCAAATACTATGTTCTAACATGGTATTAGAGCAGTGTTAGAATCCTTGGGATTCAGTTTTAACATCATCGTCCCAATACCAATCCTAAACCCTTGGCGGAGATTAGGCCAAAACTAAACATGACAACTCAAATCGATACCAACCCAAAACACTCACCTCAGATTGAAAACCTATTACGCAGCAACACCCAAACTCAATCTAAAAAATCGTATCAGTGGATCCTTGACTGTGGCGTAACCGATACAATGACCTTTGATCTATCCAATATACTAAATCCAGTTACCCAAACCAATCCCATATCCAAACGGCGAATGAAAATCTGGCTGCAGTTGAAAAGGAGGGCTCAATTCTTGTTACTCCTAAATTTAAATTGAGCAATTGTCTTTATGTGTCATCTTTGTCTTGCAAGTTGCTTTCTTTGAGCCATATTACGAAAGAGCTAAATTGTGTGGTCTTGATATATCCTCAGTTTTGTTTGTTACAGGACATTCATATGAAGGAGATCATTGGGCGTGGTACTGAGCGCGATGGATTATATTATGTTGATGAAGTGGAAAACCCCTCCAAAGCTCTTCTTTCAGCGGGAACAGAAAATACACAACTCTAACTCTGGCACAGGCTTCTTGGTCATCCCTCACTCGGGTATCTAAGAATGTTATTTCCTACACTCTTTCCGCATAATCAGTCTTTGAATTGGTCATGTCAGACTTGTCTTACTGCTAAAAGTCATCATTTAAACCAAATAATACTCGGGTTGAGTCTGCTTTTTCGTTGGTACATTCAGATGTTTGAAGACCAGGCCCCGTGACAAATCAGAATCAATTTTGGTATTTCGTATCGTTTATTGATGATTATTCTCGCATGACATGGGTATATTTTCTGAGTCATAAATCTGAAGTTTATGATACTTTTATGTCTTTCTTTAATATGGTGCAAAAATAGTTTGGTCACAAAATCAGGGTACTCGGTCAAATAATGGACGAGAATATGTTAACCAGGAAATGCACAGTTTCTTTCAGAAACACGGCATGATTCACCAAACCTCCTACTCTAATACCCCTTAACTAAACAGGGTAGCTGAACGAAAAAACAGAACCATTCTTGAAATGACCCGAGCTTTACTCACTGAAGCAAGTGTCCCGAAATATTTTTGGCCTCAGGCCGTTGCCACTGCAACCTACTTAACAAACAGGTTACCCACAAAATCTCAGCCCAAAAAACACCACTGTCAGTTCTCCAAACCCAAACTTAGGTACCACCCCATCTCACTTTACCACCTCGGATCTTTGGGTGTACAGTCTTCGTCCATGTCCCAATATCTGACCGGACTAAGTTGGATGCTTGTGCAGTGAAGTGTGTCTTCTTAGGTATGCCCCTAGTCAGAAGGGATATCGGTGCTATAACCCCAAAATCAAACAGTTTCTTGTAATAATGGGTTGCAATTTTGTGAAAACCGAGTATTACTACCTCTCCCAGCACAGTGATCAAGGAGAGATTCATGATAGTGGATCTCTGAGCTGGTTGAATTATACTGATCTGATTGACCCTCCTACTTCTAAAGATCTCAGTACCATATCCACGCCCAATGATTCTCCACCGAATGATGCCCAAAATGAGGTAACTGATCCTTCTCCACTCCCTTTTGTTATTTATGATAATATTGATGTACCAAATACTGATCCTTCTCCACTCCCTGTTGTCATTTATGATAATATTGATGTACCAAATGCCCCTGATGCTGTGACCGAGAATGCAGAAACTCACAGGTACAATCTGCCACAGAGAAGTACCAGAAGGATACCCCCGCAGAGGTATTCACCCGATCATACAACCCGATCAGCTAAGTACCCTGTGGGAAATATGGTCAGGGGGAGTCTGTCACACGAAGCAAAGGCATTCCTTAGCAGTCTGTACAAAGAGGAAATTCCCAGAACTGTACAGGAAGCTAAACAAAGTGATGAATGGAAGAGAGCCATGGAAGTTGAAATGGAGGCATTAACAAAAAAATAGGACATGGGAGAAATGCAAGTTACCTGAGGGAAAAAGACTGGTTGGCTGCAGATGGGTCTTTACAGTTAAACATAAAGCTGATGGCTCCGTGGAAAGGTATAAGGCCCGACTGGTTGCGAAAGGATACACTCAGACGTTCGGGATCGACTATTCTGAGACTTTCTCACCAGTAGCGAAACTAGATACAGTTCGAGTGTTGTTGTCTGTAACAGCCAATAAGGATTGGCTACTTCATTAGTTTGATGTGAAAAATACCTTTCTGCATGGGGATTTGAATGAGGAAGTCTACATGGAACCTCCACTGATAGACAAATCTTGAACCCAAGTGTAAGTTCTAAATCCGATTGCAACACTTAAGGTATCGTATCCACAGGGAAGGGAACTCAACAACCACTTCTATGACTATTTCTAATCTAGAGACCGAATAAGATTGACAATGTTGTACTATACTATTATGACAAAATTAAACTTAACTAATAAGTAATCAATCACACGAGCTAACAAATAAAAACAAGATTAAACCACTTAATTAAAACAGGTCGGGGAGTAAATTATATGCCCTTTTGTGATCAAATCAATACTCAAGTATGGACGTATGATTCTTCAACCTAATCACAATTTTATACCTAGTTTCTCTCGAAGGCTAGATGTCTAATTAATTAAGCCAAGTGTTGTTCTCACAATCACTTAGTAACCAAATTAATCGAATAAAGCAAGATTAGTGTATTTAAAACCTAGCGGCTTGGCATGGAATTCTAAATACGGGTTGTAGAAATTAGGGTTAAATTTCTTTAAGCTCGAAAGTCTAAGTTTTGGAAAACAATCTCAATGATCCTTAATCTCTCGATTATCGGATAATTTACCTTATGTTCATGGATGGCCAATCCATTCCCAATCTCCTCAATACCGTTTCCCTAACAAAGAATCACACAATTTGACTCAAGCATTAATTCAAACACCTTAGATGCATAATCCTTACCCCCTAACCCTAGGAGATTAGTTCCTCATAATTGGATCAAAACTCATTAAGATCAAAAGAATTGCATTCAAAATATTCATGTCTAGCATAAACATAAAAAAAAGGAATTACTAATTCTGAAATTCTAACCTAATTTTCCAGAAACGGATCTAAAGCAAGAACTAACTATACTAGAATTGAAAAACCAAAACTTGAGGAATTAGTTTGATCGAAAAGCAGTAAATAAAACCAAATTGATAAAGTCTTGTGATTGGAATGAATCTTCAACTCTATGTCTTCGTATTCCTTCCTTCTCCGGGTGTTCTTGAACTTCTGGGAAGCTATCCGTCCAAAAAAAACTCTTTATTCTGCCTCAAACCGTGTTTAAATAGAAGTCCAAAGTCCAAAACCGCCCCGTGACACGGGCGTACAGAGTTCGTGCCTAAATATTTGACACGCCCGTGTCACATATTTAAGACTTATTCGCGCTTTTCTTCTTGACACGGGGGTGTCAAGAATTGTTCTTCATGGTGACACGGCCGTGCAAAAGCTCCCGGGCCTCTCTGTACCAAGTCACGGGCGTGCAAAAAAATGCTCTACATAGGTGACACGGGCGTGCAACCTTCTGGAATCCGACGGCCACTTCTGTACTGAGACACGGGCGTGTCTCAGTTTACTCTTCCACGGGGACACGGGCGTGTCCCCTAGAATTTCTCGTTTTTCGCCCTTTATTGCATGGTTTTGCTTCTACTTCGTCTTTTCAACTCCAAGGTGAAAGGTACCTAATAGGGAGCATAAATCACGTTATAAGTTCTTAAAACTGCTTGAATTTAACTAAAATTGCCCTACAAATCCATGCAATAAACCGATACATCATCCACCCAGATTCACTGAAGAGTTCGGCCAGAGTGAGATGTGCCGACTCCGGAAAGCACTGTACGGACTCAAGCAGTCACCTCGAGCATGGTTTGGCAGGTCCACACTGGCTATGCAGCGCCATGGATACGTCCAAAGTAACTCTGATCACACCCTATTCCTAAAGAAATGAGGAGATTTGATCACATGCTTGATCATTTATGTCGATGATATGATTATAACAGGTAGTGACAAGGAAGAAATGGAGAACCTTAGGGAGAATATGTTTAGAGAATTCGAAATGAAGAATCTTGGATGGTTGAAGTACTTAGGCATTGAAGTTATTTGATTGCAGAAGGGGATATTTATTTCTCAGAGGAAGTATATCCTGGATCTATTGGCAGAAACTGGGTTAGTGGATTGCAAACCCGTGGAAACTCCGATACAAGTAAACCACAGACTCAGGATAGATGAAAGTGGGAAAAGAACAGACAAGGAACGATATCAGCGTTTGGTTGGGAAACTGATATACTTGTCGCACACGTGACCCGACATCATCCATTCAGTAGGTATTGTGAGCCAAATTCATGCACCAGCCACAGAAAGAACATATGGAAGCAGTCATCCGCATCATCAGGTATCTTAAGGGTACTGTAGGAACAGGGATTATATTCGGGAGACATGGTCATCTCAACATTAAGGCATACACTGATGCAGATTGGGCGGGGAATCCGAATGACCAAAGGTCCACATCTGGGTTTATTACACCTGTTGGGGGAAATGTGGTTACCTGGAGAAGCAAAAAACAGAAGGTTGTGGCACTCTCTAGTGCTGAAACTGAATTTAGGGGAATAGCAAAAGGAGTCACCGAGCTTATTTGGCTCAGAAAACTGATGGCAAAAATGAGCATGGAAACAGAAGGCCCAAGTCCTCTGAGGTGTGATAACAGAGCTGCAATCAACGTCTCTGAGAATCTGGTACAGCACGACAGAACGAAGCACGTGGAGGTTGACCGACATTTCATTAAGGAGAAGTTGGAGGACGGCATTATCTTCATTCCCTTTGTGAGGTCCGAAGATCAGCTAGCCGACATACTTACAAAGGCGGTCACTACTCAAATCTTCCAAACGGCACTGTGCAAGCTAAGGATTGGGGTTCCATCACTTAGCTTGAGGGGAAGTGTTAGAATAACATTATATATGGTATAGTTGACTTACCGGGTTTAATCCCTAATCAATATTATTGTCCAGATTTATAGGGATTGTTTCTTAGAGCCTATATATCTTTTTAGTAGTTGTGAAGATTGTAACACAGAAAACCATACACAATGAATCAAATAATCAAAGTTTTCTCCAAATACTATGTTCTAACAAAACCCCTCTCGCTAGTCTAAGTACATCGAATATTAATCAATCTAAACTGTAATTTTCTTTTTTTGGCAAACTAAAATTTCTTTGAATCAACTAAGAATCGCTGTAAGAATAGAAGTCGTTGCCTGATTTACCGCCTCCGCCACCACCTCGACTCCCGGATTCTTCATGAAGTCAGTCTTCTTCTTCATGAATATTTCTCCAAAACTATAAGAGAAACTAAGCATCCCACTTGTTTGTTCTGTGCCATTGACGATCGGCAGCGATAGACTCGCACTACTTCCTTTGTCGGATGCTTGATCGAAGAGCTCTTTCATCGTCGTGTGAACCTCCCCAATATATCTGCGATCGATTAATATCAAAATCACCGATATATCTTTGGAAGTTCGGCATAATTATACAAACTTTTCTCGAGGTTTTATAAGTTCCAAAAGCCGTATTTATAAACATAACCACATATGAATCAAGAAATCTAGCATATTTCTTGGGAAAATACATTACTAAGCATGAGGTGTAGGCCAATTTATAAATCAATCTCTCTAGTTTGGAAATTCCGTATAATCTCTGTATATTACACATGTTTCAAAACAGGGGATCTATTTGTAATTTCATCATACTTTCTTATGACATAACATACCTATCACCAAGCTTGCGCTTGCAGTACAGCTTGATCACCATTGGGAAACCTTGGTTAACCACAGCACGATCAGATATTTTGAATTCTAAGACTTGGTTCCATACAGGGTTTAATCCGTTCGTCCTGTCTGCATCAGTTTTCTGAGTAACTCTGTTGTCTCCTGATCCGATCGACACTTCTGCATAAGCTTTCGTCTCGAATACTTCGCGAACATCGGGGAGGTTTCCGGCCGAGTGTATATTCAAAGAGAAATTCCTCCAGGCCATGGTTTCCTTGTCTTCACCCATGCTTATCTCCAAGATTAATATAATTCTAAGTATGAAATGTACAAGGGTTTATCTTCAAGTTTATGGAAAAGTACACGTAGAATATGAGCTTTATAAACGATGATCATTTGAAAGAATCCTAATTTTGACCGATAAAATCCAGTTGATGATTGAGGGCTTGTTCTTAATATATCAACTAGTAACCGTGCATACTCATTGCGTGTGCGAGTAAAATAATTATTATTATTTAGATATATATAACGGACAATTCCTCAAAAATCCCCAAGTATAAACTAAATTTCCTTTTCACTACCCAATTTTAAAAAAGTTCTTGTTCACTCCCCAATTGAAAAACAAAATTCATTTTCACTCCCCAAAGTTGTATAATAATTCAGGAATTGCGTACAATTTTTAGGGAATTGCGTATAAAAATCCCGGAATCTCGTATATACGACATTTTGAGATTTTTATACGCAATTCCCTCAAAAATGTACGCAATTCCTAAAGACAATGTACGAACATGTACTGTTTGTGGGGACCTAAAAGGAATTTTATTTTTCAATTGGGAATTGAATGGGAACTTTTTCAAAACTGGGGACCTAAAAGGAATTTTTTCAACTTTTTGGTACTATTCAAATATTTTCCCTCATGTTAATATTTATTTAGTAATTCTCTTTAGTATAATTGTAATTTATGATAAATAAATGACTATGAATATAATAAAATAGTATCACATTAGTATAAAATGATAGTTAAAATAAATTTTTAAAAATATGGGGAAAAAAGATAAAAAAAATATAATAGAAAAAATTAGAATGAACTTAGAAAAAAAAAGAAATAAAGAGATAAATTAAAAAGCAATACTGTGTGAGAGTGGGGAAAAAACAAATAAAAAAGAAAAGAATTTTAGAATGAAGAAAAAACGGTTAATGAAGTAGTCGAAAAAAATAAATTCAAAATAAATTATTTTTTGAGTATAAGAGACCAAACTTGGATCTCTGGCTTAATAGATAGTATAGGTTAAAATAAAATTTGGACAACTTGAACTAATTAAGCATCTGCCTTCTTGGTTACTTTCCTTTGACATGGACTTAGTTTTTCAACAGAGAAACTGATAAGAAAACGTAAGATATATTAATTAATTTCTAGCTGGAGATGGTGATGTAATATAAGATTAATTAAGTGTAATTCTATTATAGAAAATAAAGTTAGGTTTTTTTTTTTTCAAACACACGTCTCCAAGTGGGATTCGAATATGAATTATCGCTCATGAGAAAATTATTTGGACCAATTCGTATAAAAAATAAAGTTAGTTGATACTTCCCTTTCCGTCGAATAAGTAATCAAGAATTAATTAAATTGAAGAGAAACGATAAATTGACGAATTTTTTAGTTGACTTGTCTTTAATGAAGTAGACTTAATTGGATGATATTATGGTTGAAAGATGAATTGTCAATTTAAGTGGCCGGAGGATGCAAACTTGGCGGCTGTAAAACACCAGTCACATAACAAATTGATGGTATTTAAGTAGTTTAGATAGTAATAGGTTAGAAGTGAGAGTTTAAATAGTAAAGTGCAAAAATTTGCATATTATTTAGAGAGTAGTTGGTGACGATTCAAAATCTGAATAATAATGTGCAAAAAGTCGCATAGTTTAATTAGATAGGTTAAAAAGTATAAACTCTCTACAAATTTATTAATGGGATACTTTTTAACCTATTTTCGTCAAAAGATAGGTTAAAAAGTATCCCATTAGTAATTTTGTAGAGTTTATGTTTTTACAAGATTTAGCGAACAAAATTAAATACATGAAGAGTGGACTAAAACTTAGTTGATTAAATCATTTTCATTACACCATGTTGATGTTTATGATTCGATACTTATTATGAATTCGAAAGATAATATTTAATGTCAAATCATTTATGTATGTCTTAAATATGGATCAATAGGTTTATTTTCGTCTTTAAAAGTAAATATGCTAATGGGTCTTTTAACAAAGTACTTATATTATATAAAAAGTTATTTACGTCATACCCACATAGGTGGAAAACAAAAAAAAACCCTTTGTTATAAAAATTAGTATAAAAAATCTTGTGTTTTAAATATATTTAAACACTACACCTTTAGAAGATATCATTATAATTCAAATAAATTTTTTTTTTTTTTTTTTTGGGTGTAAATGAAGCAGCCAGTGTAGTTGTATTGTCTATTTATTGGTGAAATTTTATTTATAGGGTTATTCATGCAATTTTTATTTTATATAAGGATCTTGATACATATAAAAAAGTACTGAACAATATAGAGAAATGTGAGATGTATATCAAAATATAAAAGGATAAATTAGTCATTTCTTGTCCAATAAATAGAGAAAATTATTGCTCTATTCGCACTAAAAACGCGTGTCGAACACTAGAAAATTTTAGGATTCGCTATGCAAATATTTTGAAAACACAGGGTTTTAGATGTCAATTTTCATATCATAGGGATTTTTGTGTTAATTAGAAGTACCATAAAGATGAAATATGTAAAAACCCCATTATATAAAATATAAAATATATAACATAACTGCATTGGAGTCGTATCATGTTGTAATAATATAACAGTGAATATATATATATATATAACAAAAAATTTAGTAATGCTGAAAGAACTCTGCTAAATAACCAAGACGGATAACAAGAACTCAGCTAAGTTACCAATAGTACTAAAATAGTTCGGATGAAGTAAAACAACAATTACATAATGCTCACCACAATTTATAGGGATAATCCTAATGACAGGTACTAAGGTTTGGCCTAATTACACAATCTTTCTCTCACACTTGAAAAATTACAAAGACTTCCCCTTGCATAGCCTAAGATATATACTTTATGCATGGTATTTGGAGAAGAATTGGGTTGTTTTCATTGTATTTCTGTGTGAATAGTGCTTGGTACAGGAAAGAATAATTACAGGGTATATAAACTAATCAAGGGAGCACTATCACGCCAAATCTGCCCTAGAACAGGTAATTAGGGATTATGGTCAAACTTGCCATATTTACAACACTCCCCCTCAAGTTAAGTGATGGAATCTCCGATCCTTAACTTGCTCAGTATTCCCTTAAAAATCGGACTGGTAACAGCCTTGGTCAGTATGTCTGTCAACTGGTCTTCTGATCTTACGAACGGAATCGTGATGATACCACTTTCAACTTTCCCTTGATAAAGTGTCGGTCAACTTTCACATGCTTAGTCCTATCATGATGGACAGGGTTTTCGGAGATGCTAATTGCAGCTCTGTTGTCACATTTAAGAGAACTTGGTCCTGAGATGACCACCCCAATCTCTGTCATAAGTTTCCTCAGCCAAATTACCTCTGCCACTCCTCTTGCTATTCCCCTAAACTCTGCCTCAGCACTCGACAATGCCACAACCTTTTGTTTTTTGCTTCGCCATGTTACCACATTTCCTCCAACCAAAGTGAAGTACCCAGAGGTGGATCTCCTGTCATTTGGATTCCCTGCCCAATCTGCATCTGTATACGCTTCTATGTCTAAGTGGCCATGCCTGCCAAACATGATCCCATTACCAATTGTTCCTTTCAGATACCGAATGATCCGTATAACTGCCTCCATATGTTCCTTTTGGCGGCGATGCATGAACTGGCTCACAATCCCTACTGCGTAGGCTATATCGGGCCTAGTATGAGATAGGTAAATCAGCTTACCAACCAGCCGTTGGTACCTCTCCTTTTTAGCCGGTTCCCCACTCTCCTCTACCTTCAAGTTGTGATTCATTTGCATGGGAGTTTCAATCGGTTTATAGTCACTCATCACAGTCTCAGCCAACAAGTCCAGGACATACTTTCTCTGGGAAATGAATATCCCTGTTTTGGACCGCAGGACTTCAATTCCCAAGAAATACTTTAAAACCCCGAGGTCTTTCATCTCAAACTCCTCGAAAAGATTCTTTCTGAGTTGCTTAATCTCTTCAGTATCACTCCCTGTAATGATCATGTCGTCCACGTAGATGATTAAGCACGTGACTAGATCTCCCCGACGTTTCAGGAAGAGGGTATGATCCGAGTTGCTTTGGACATATCCATGGCGCTGCATGGCCAGTGTAAGCCTACCAAACCAAGCCCTCGGGGACTGTTTTAACCCATACAGTGCCTTACGAAGTCTGCACACCTCATTTTTTCCAAAGTCTCCTGTAAACCCCGGAGGAGGTTCCATGTACACTTCTTCTGTCAAATCGCCATGTAGGAAGGCATTCTTTACGTCGAACTGATGAAGAGGCCAATCTCTATTGGCAGCTACGGACAATAACACTCGAACCGTATCCAACTTCGCCACAGGTGAAAAAGTCTCAGAATAATCTATCCCATACGTCTATGTGTAGCCTTTCGCCACTAACCGTGCTTTGAACCTCTCCACTGAGCCATCTGCCTTATGTTTGACTGTGAACACCCACCTGCATCCAACTGTTTTCTTTCCATCTGGTAGTTGGCATATCTCCCAAGTCCTATTTTTCTCCAAGGCCTTCATTTCGGTTTCCATAGCCTCTTTCCATTCCGGGACTAGGGAGGCCTCCTGCACGGTTCTCGGAATCTCTTCTCTACACAGTTGTCCAAAGAAGGCTTTGGCTACTTCGGACACGCTCCCTCTGGCCATGTTTCCTAGAGGGTACCTGGATGAGCGGGACACATGCTCAGGGGAGTACCGGTGTGGGGGAACCCCTCTATTGCTCCGTTGTGGCAGAGAGTACCTGTTACTAACTGTGACATTCTCAGAGATAGTGTTATCAGTAGTACTGGTGGGATCACAATTATCAATATGATCATTAGAGTGAGGGTTCAGTGTTTCAATTACCTCAGGTTGGACATCATTCGAAGGGGGATCATTGGGCAGTGGTGGTACTGAGTTCTTCTTCATTATGTACCGGTTCACTAACTCTGTCGTTAGGCCCCTGATAGTCCAGCCAGTACAGGGAGTCATCCTGTCTCTCCCCCTAATCCCTGGCCTGGGTGAGAAAGTAATACTCTGTTTCTACAAACTGACAGTCCATAGTGACATGAACTCGTTTGCTACCCGGATCATAACAACGGTAACCCTTCTGATGTGGAGCATAGCCTATGAAGACACATTTGACTGCACACTGGTCCAATTTGGTTCTATCGGATTTTGGAATATGAACAAACACAGTACAGACGAAAATACGTGGAGGTAGGGTAAGGTGAGGAGGTACAGTTGTTTGAGTTTGGAGGACCGAGAGGGGTGTTTTGTGACTGAGGGCTTGTGTGGGCAATCTGTTTGTGAGATAAGTGGTTGTGGCAACAACTTCGGGCCAGAAACGCCATTTCAAGGATGGTTCAATTTTTTCTTTCAGAAACGCCATTTTGTTGAAGGGTATTTGGGCAGGTGGTTTGATGTATGAATCCCTGTTCTTGACAAAACTTGGCCATTTCGTGATTCACAAATTCCCTGCCATTATCTGATCTGAGCACTTTAATTTTCTTATGAAACTGGGTTTGCACAATTTTAAAGAATGCGATAAAAGTATCACAGACCTCGGACTTATGCCTCAAAAAATACACTCACGTCATGCGGGAGAAATCATCAATAAATAACACGAAATATCGAAACTGACTTTGATTAGAAACTGGGGCAGGTCCCCACACATCCGAATGAATCAATGAAAAAGCATTCTCAACACGTGTATTATTTGGTTTAAATGAAGTCCTGTGAAGCAAAACAAGTCTGACACGAAAAATTCAAATCCGGATTGTTCTGAAATAAAGCAGGAAATAACATTTTCAAATACCCTACTGAGGGATGTCCCAGCCGTCGGTGCCATAACCAGAGTTGTGTGGTTGCCTTTCCTGATGAAAGAAGAGCTCTTGACGGAGTTTCCCCTTCATCAACATAGTATAATCCCCCTTTCTCAGTACCACGCCCAATGATCTCCTTCGTATGAGTGTCCTGTATCAAACAAAATCGAGGATATATCAGCACCACGCAATTCAATTCCCTCGTTATTTGGCTCAGTGACAGCAATTTATAAGTCAATGACAGAACGTAAAGGCAATTGCTCAGTTTCAATTTTGGGGTAATAAGAATTGATCTTGTTCGTTCTACCACAGCTTGCCCTCCATTAGCAGTTTGTATGTAAGACGTTTTAGAATTTACAGGATCAATCAAATCAGAGAGTTCAAATGTCATAGAATCCGTTGCCCTACAATCCAATATCCAACTTGAAATGCCATTAAAAGGAGTTTGGGTGTAAAGTGCACATTTGTTCATATGATGGGGCCCTATTTGAAAATTCTCTAAAAAATGGGGTGTATGGCCGAAACAAGGGGCTGTATAAACAATAGAGTTAGGGTTTGGGGCATCAAACCCAAACCCGTTACCTGCTGCACTACCTCCTCCACTCCATTCTGATCCGCCGCCGCCGGCGGGGTTGACGGTGGCGTAGGCGCGGCCAATCGCCCCTGTTCCGTCGCCAGCCGTACTCCCCGTCCCCTGTTCTCCCCTTTCCTTCCCGTCGCCTGCTGCGACGTTTACTCGTCGGACTTCCCCTTTTGCTGCTCCTCCGGCGGGCGGTTTGCGGTGACCCTCCCACCAATCAGGGTAACCTATTACCTCAAAGCATTCTTCAGAGGTGTGCTTCGATTTTTCGCAGTGCCCACAGATGAGATTGGACCGATCCTTGTGCGGTGATGACCGGCGTCCTCCGCCGCCTCGTCCGGTGCCGTCTGAGCGCGCACCACCTCTCCCACTCTTTCTTGCAATAAGTCCAGATCCAATCCCTTGGACTTCCCCCCTTTCGCCGCCGGTGGCTCCCTTCAAGATTTGAAGGCGAGCCGCCTCTCTCCGTACGGTGGCGTAGGCGGCTTCAAGGGACGGTTTTGGGTCTTACTTCAGCAGGTCATTCCGGATTCCATCATACTTTTCGTCGACTCCGGTAAGAAATTGATAGAGTCTCTGCTCCTGGGTAATCTGATTGAACATCTTTATGGTTTCCTGACATTTCATCGGATTGGGTTGTCTCCGATCAATTGCCATCCATATACTCTGGAGTTTATTCCAGAATTCTTCTAGGCTTTCGTGTCCCTGTTTCTGAGTGTTGGCCCTTTGATGTAGGTCAAAGAGTTGCAACGGGTCTCCGTCGCCGCCGTACGTGGTGGTGAGTCCATCCCACAGTGTTTTAGCGGTCTGATACTGGAGAACGTTGTTGATAAGGCTGCTCTCCAAGTTGTGTATAATCCAGGTAAAAACCTGTTGATCAATCTGTTCCCATTGGTCGTACATTGGGTCAGATTCGTCCGGTGCCGGCGGTGTGCCGGTTATGTGCGATCGGCATCCTCTTCCGCCCATTGCCATCTTCATAAGTCTGGCCCAAACCGGATAATTGTCATTGTTCAGTTTTATTCCGGTTGACAAGTTATCCGAATTGAGCATGGTTGGTTTGATTGGTTGGGTAAGTTGTATTGCGAGTTCTTGGTTCGTATCTGTTGGTGTTGTCATCTTGATTGTGGCTGATTTAGGTTTGAGAAGGGTATAGGACGATGATGAAGTTAATCCTGAGTCCCTAGGATTTCAACGTTGCTCTGATACCATGTTAAAACATGGTATTTGGAGAAGAATTGGATTGTTTTCATTGTATTTCTGTATGAATATTGCTTGGTACAGGAAAGAATAATTACAGGGTATATAAACTAATCAAGGGAGCACTATCACGCCAAATCTGCCCTAAAACAGGTAATTAGGGATTATGGTCAAACTTGCCATATTTACAACACTATTTATATAGTAATAAATTTAAATCAAATATTGATGGGAAAGTGTCAAATAGTAAGTAGATTTCCTACACATACAAGTCAAAGGCGCAAGTGCAAACACTTCTAAGTTCTAACCTATGATGCACGGACACTTCTAAAAATATCATTTTGCCGTGTCGTGTCATGCCGTGTCGTGTCCGACACTCATGTCCGACACTCCTTACGTGGGAAATTCAAGAAAAAATCCGTGTCGTCGTATCCGTGTCGTGTCGTGTCCGTACATCATAGGTTCTAACTAGTGTAATTACATTCTTTAATATATTACAATTTAACAAGGGAATTACAACGATTGATTGATGTCCTCATCTAAAAACAAAAAGTACACCGGATAATTAATATAATATGTATCACTTTATTTTTCTTCTTAGTTTCCTTATCGCAAACTAAAATTTGTGTGAGCCACCATAAAGTAAATCAACCAAAAATCGCTGTAAGAACAGCGGATACAGCCTGATCTACCGCCTCCTCCAACACCTCATGTCCCAGTTTCTTCATGAAGTCAGCTTTCTTCCTGTAAGAGAAATTAAGGATCCCACTAGTTTGTTCTGTGCCATTGACGATTGGTAATGATAGACTCGCACTACTTCCTTTCTCGGATGCTTGGTCGAAGAGCTCTTTCATCGTCGTCTGGACCTCCCCAATATATCTGCAATCGAGATTAATATCAAAACCAGCGTAGAAACATATTGAGATAACTACAACTGACACATTCTGAGATTCGACTAATTATACAAACTTTTCTGGAGGTTTGAGAAGTTACAAAAAGCTCCCCTAAAGTAATTAAGGAAAAATACTTGTGAATTATGATCATAAGCACATATATATGAATCAAGAAATCTAGTATATTTCTTGGGCAAATACATTACTAATCATAAGGTTAGTTGAGTTTATAAATCGATCCCTTTGTTTGAGAAATTACATAGTCTCCAATATTACTCCCGTTAAAACCTAATATAGGGTATGTATATTAGTATTATACTTTTTTAAAACCAGGGGATCAATCTGTAATTTCGCCCTATGTTCTTAGCATAGAAAAAGAATGCATACCTATCACCAAGCGTGCGCTTACAGTACAGTTTGATGACCATTGGAGAGCCTTCGTTCACCACTGCCCCATCAGTTATTTTGAATTCTAAGACGTGGTTCCATACAGGGTTTAATCCGTTCCTCTTGTCCGCATCAGTTTTCTGAGTAACCGCGTTATCTCCCGATCCGATCGACACTTTCGCATAAGCTTTCGTGTCGAAAATTTCACGAACATTGGGGAGGTTTCCAGCTGAGTATATATTCAAAGAAAAATTGCGACATACCATGTTTTCGTTGTCCCCATGCTCAACTCTGAGAATTCTAAGTATATGATGAAAATATTAGAGGGTTTATCTTCAAGTTCAGGAAAAATACACGTAAAATATGACCTTTTATAGACGATGATCATTTGAAAGACTTGATTCTGATTGGACTGACAAAATTCCAGTTGATGATTGAGGGCTTGTTCTTAATACGTTAATTAAATACAATTTGGACTGCAACTTGAATCAAGAATCTGCATTCTTGCTTCCATTGACATGGACTTGGTTTTTCAACCGAGGAATTGACATGAAAAAGGGAAAATTGCTAAATTGGTATACCGTCTCTCCCATATTAGCCGATCTAGTACACTAACTTTTCCGGCAACAAAATAACCCCGCAACTCTCAAAAAATTGCATTTTAATGCACATTTTCATGTGATCCTTAAAATCACCGCCGGAATAGCATTCAGGTTTTGCCACTTGGCTTGACAGTTGTGTAAATGGTGCGGGCCTCCAGCGTGTCAAAGCTTATTTGGGCAAATTTGGCATTAAAATGCAATTTTTTGAGAGTTGCAGGGTTATTTTGTCGCCGGAAAAGTTAGTGTATCAGATCCGCTAAAATGGGAGAGATGGTATACCAATTTTAAAATTTTCCCGACATGAAAACATTAAGATATGTATTTCCTAGACATTCTTGCTTCCATTGACATTCTTGCTAGAGATGGTGATGTGGATTTGATGTAATATATGATAAGTAGGGGGAATCCTATATTATAGAAATAAAGTTGGTTGATACTTGCCTTTCCTTTGAATTAGCTAATCAAGATTTAAATTGAAGGTAAATGGTAAATTCACGATTTTTTGGGTTGACATGGTCTTTTGCCGCGCAATAAAGTTCTATCTACACAACCACATGATACTTCTAAAAATATTATATTATTATTTCTTATTGTGTTAGATACTTATATTAGAGGTTGTATCTCACACTCCTTACATGAAAATTTTAAAAAGAAATTCATGTCGTTATATCTATGTCATATCATGTCTGTGTCGTGTACGTATCTACGCATTATCATAGTAACAAACTAATGTTATTTAACTAATTTAGATAGTAATATGTGAAGATCGAAAATTTGGATAGTAAAGTGAAAACACTAGCATAAATAACAAATTGATATTATTTAAATAGTTTAGATAGTAATTAATAAGAATAGAAAGTTTCAAGCAAATATTTGCATAGTTTAGATATCAAAATGTAATTATCTCTCTTGTAATTCTGTATAGAGTTTATGCTTTTGTAAGATTTAAAAAAGAGGAAGAGTGAACTGGAAATTAGTTGATTAAATCATTTTCATTATTCGATTTAGATGTTTATGATTTAGTACTTATTATGAATTCGAATGATAATATTTATATTGAATAATATATATGATTTCTATTTGGATTTATATATAGGTTTTAAATATGCTTATGAATATTTTTATATTATATAATATAGTACTATATTATATAAAATATATATAATATAATCGTATCGGAACCATATCATGTCCTAAAATGTAAAAATGCAAAAAAGAATATACTAAAATATTTATAAAGCAAAAAATTCGAAGGTGTTTCTTTCTTTGACACAGAACAAACCAAGTCATTTGGGAATTTCTAAAACCTTACCAGCATTATAGATAAAGAAAATTCTGTAGGCTCCCCTGCTGCAGACAAAGACTTGAGATCAATGCAATGCAGGAGGCCATCCCTCAACAGACCTTGTACAATTTATCTAAAGACGAAAAACCTGCGAAGTCAACGGTTTCTTTCTTCGTTGGCTTCGGGGAAGTTGGATGATTTCAACGGGAAGCAAAGATACAAATGTAAATATGTATATATGTATAGCATGAACACTTTGATTTTCTCATTACTTTACAACAAATCAGCAGGGGAGATCGAATTGTGTGATTCCAGAAGGCACCTGCATTCCGGCAAAGGATTCAAGAATATTGAACCCTTTCTGGTCGACTTCTTCACTCTAGGCACCATTATGCTTTTACGGTCGCTTTCAGCTAGCATCGACTCCATCTCGTCCTTGAAATTATCCCAACTGCAAGTCATGAAATTACGTTATCGTTCATTCCCAACACTATGTTTTTGTGATGTTCCTGATTTCATCCCTGAACGGAAATTCATGGCAGTAAAGATGGCTAGTAACTGGTTTTTTTAATTCAATTATTCGTTTCAAGGGTAACGACCTGCTGATTATTACCTTATACTTGTATTCTGCAATAAGACCACAAGCTTGCTTTTGTCCGGCATTATTGTTTTCGCATGTCCGTTGTACAGGAATCTTCTGTGGCCCATCAGAAACTGAGGGAAGTTTCCTCCTTGAGTGGTCACAAATACCTCACTATACAAGCACACCATGTAGTCTAAAGCGGCTAGTCTTGATGAATAACCCTAAATGACCAAGATGGATAACAAGAACTCAGTTAAATAACATTTTTCTAATACTAACAATACCAAAGTAGTTAGAATGCAGCAAATCATCAATTACATCAATTCCTCTGAGGTTCGAGAAATTACAAGAACTTCCCCTGGTAAGCCCAAGATTTGTCCTATGCATGCTATTTATGGTAATGAATTTAAAAACAATTATTGATCAGTAAGTGTCAAGGACAAAGTAGGTTGTAGATGAATCGGAGGTGGAATCATCAAAATCCATTGATTCAAATGGAATACAAAATCTGAAAGGCAAGTTTCCATAATTTCTCAAACCTTAGGGGAAGTTGGTATAATTATGTCAAACTTTAGAATATATGTGTGTAATTATACATAATCTATATATATAATCATGAAAACAATCATGATTTCAAAATTACAAATAACCCTTCTCTTTATATTCGAGACTCTTGTCATGCCGATTCCTGCTGGGAATCGGGTAAAAGGAGATGTTTGAGATTCTTGAACTATAAGGGGAAGTTTGTGTAATTTCATATAGTTACATGGGAGGACACTGCAATATTTACCTTGAATTCAGCAAGTTCATCAGCACTAGCAAGTGACTCTTTAGTTTCTAGGAATGGAAACATCTGCCGAAGAGGCCGTAAATATTTCTCCTCCTTGTAAAGTTTACCGGAAGCCAAATAAATGTACGTATTGTTTGAAAATCCCATTCCTCTTAACATCATACCAACCTATGCTGACAAAAAAACATATGCCAAAGCCCAAAAGATTAGAGTTGCTGCATGAAACATAGGCTGCTTCTACAATAATATCACTTGCAATAGCAATACTTAACCTAATTTCGATATTTGATGCCATACTTTAAATCTCAACCGATAAATTTGCAAATATATTAAAGTTGAAACAAATATTTGAAATAAGCGAAAAGTATGGTACCAAAAATGAAATTAAGTTGAGCTATAGTACCAAACAATGGTCAACTCGTCTTGTAGCTTTCCGAAACTAACCTCCACTGGTGTCATCGGGCACCTTCCATTAACACGATTAACACCAGGTTGAAAGATTCGGTTTTTCTGCATGAATTTTTTACCCCATCCCTGTTTGCGTATTGCATTCATTTCAGAATTTTCCGATTCTCCTCCATCATACACGCAACACGAGAATGCCACCATGTCCTAAATATCCAGCCACTTTTTTTTATTTTGTAACATGAATAAATATATTAAAAATAATTTAAAATTTTAATATAATTAAAGAAACTTCACCTCTTCGAACCGGAGATGAACAGAAACATACTTCCCTCCGGAGCTCAAGCTCTTATGGGTCATTCGTTTGACAACCTTTTTTGCGAGATTCATTATAGTTGAAGAGAATCTCAGAGCTTTATAGTTAGCAAGGCATCTTAAAAATTGAATATGTGGTGGGATGCTCGTAGCCAATCTGTTTGCAAATGGAGAAATTCGAATTACCCTGTAAGAAAAGATTAATTCTGTAGTTATTCAATACTTTAAGAAATAATTAATCATAAAGAGGAGGAAAAAAATTATTACCATGTTACCTTGTATCTTGCAAAACAGGATAAACCTCGTCCAAGTAATAACGAGCTGATGACCAAGCTTCGACTCTAATGATTGGGATATTGCTCATGCTAAAATTATAGCTCTCCATCAATTCAATCGGAAGATCAGGAACCACCGTAACAAAATCTTTTAGGGAGGATATAAAATGATCCTCATCATAAATATCAGCAAATTCACTGCCAAAATACCATAAGATAAGATATTACAAAAAAATTAAATAACAATAATAATGACATTAAGAACATGGGAGAACATGGAAGTTACCTTGGATCTTTCCAGACATTATGGATATCGAAACGAGGGATGACGAGAGTAGCATTCAGCAGTCCAGCCACAGCTACAGCATTGCAAATCTGCAGGTTTCAATTTTCATTAATATTATTAAGCATATCCTTCACCTGTCCTTACATGTCTCACATGTCATAAATTTTAAGTACTGAGATTTCAAGTAAGCATGGTTTAGGAAACTGAACCTGATAATTCAAGAAGTGGAATTAAAATAAAATGTGAATTAGCATGAGTTTAAATTTCACATACCGACGATCTTTGTTGATTTAGACCACCATTAGCCTCTACAACTAAGTAGTGCTGGAGCACAGGGGCGACTGATAAGGGAGACGGGGATATCAGAGAGAGCTCAATCAATATCACAACATAATATGCCGGATTAAATCACAGGAAAAAAAAAGGTTTTTATAACATTGTCGAAAGTACGACGTTATGTAACAGGAATGAGATAGCCATACCAGTTTGATGATGGACACTGGCATTCACACAGGGTTTCTGTTCTTTTGTCTTTCTTCTGTATCTCCAGAGATTATCCACCTATAAAATACAGTTTTCCATAATTATCAACGATTTATACCAATTATGCAACTAACAGCATATTCAAATTAAGCTCATTTCAAATTCATAGCCAAATTCAAAGCATCAATCTAAAGCTGTGAGCATTGCTTTAGAATGGATATAACTCTCCTTATTATTCTCATTCCCACAAGAAAGCAGATGTAAAGGAAAAGCAATAAGTTGATACTTCCGAAAAAGTAAAAGCGCATTGGTAAACCTAAAGGCATTTATTAATCATTACTCTTAGTGATTTTGACCAAAACAACATTAATAATTAATTGCTGTTTAAATAATTCACCATTCAAGATTCTCATCAAACCTAAGTGAACAGGGTACCTTGGAACCAAGAAGGGCATTAATGGATACAAGAAAATTACAAAAAAGAAAAGTAAAAGTATTTTTCCAGTATCTACTGACCCTTTGAATTCTTGTCCACTGATTTTCTCAAAGATCAAAACTTTAACGAAGAACACAAATCTTGACAAGAAATTACCACAGATCCATATGATGTTATCACTCATTTTCACTCGATCCCACTTTTCTCAGATGAAAACAATTGTGTTAAAAAGAGAAGAAGATGAAGAAGGGAGAGAGAGAGAGATTGTGTCTACCGATTTCCTCTAACAATGTCCGTACACAGACATTTGAATCAATTTACTAAAAAAAACGCACAAATTATATAGCAAACGCACATCCAGAGGAAAACCCATTTTGCAAACCTCGACCGTAGAAGCATTATCCGACTGAATTTCCGGCCATAGCTTCAGAAACAGTTCTTGGCTGCGGTAGAAGGATCCCGGCGGCGGCGGCGGAGGAGGATGCAAGAAAGTTAACAAGGGCCCAGCACAGATTACCAGCCCCAAAATGTAGAGAATTGACATACAAAGAAGGTATTTTTTGTCGAATATTCCAGTGAAGAAGAAGTAGAAAACCCCGCGCCGCCGTTGCTTGCAGTGGAGGTGAATCCTCCGGCGGCAGGCGGCGGTTGTGGCTTCCGGAGTGTACGTTAAGGCCATGCAATGTGGAATTTACTTCAGTGTGAGTAACTGTCAGAGTGAAAGATTGGATTTTTAAGCTCTTGTATGAGGTAATATATATAATTTGGTATTCTCATTCATGGATTTTATACCTTTTCTTCAGCTGCTGTAGATATCTGAGGAGACAGTAATGGCTGTTGACTAATCCCAGAACAAGAATCTTGGTGACATAACAAACAGATGGAAAATTCCACGCATACCCTCCACTATTATAGCTTTTGTTGTGGAATTAAGGGAACTATGAAGGGCATTAAGGGAATTACAGCAACTTTTGCTCTGGCATTAAAGATTTGTGTTCTGGCATTGTGAAAGGATTAAATTGCAGTAAAGGTTGGGTGGGTGTATTAAACAAGAAACTATTTTTGCTTTGGAGCCCAAGAATGAAGAATGTAGGATTTATGTGGGGAATAAATATATTTTTATGGATTTTCTAAGCCCTTTTTTTCTTTTTTGATAAATAAATTTCTTGGCTTTATTCTTTTGTATGTGTATGTAAAGTTAGGAGTGAGGAGGAGAGATATTTCATGGTTTTGGAGGGAATGTAATGTGACTTTGACACTACAAGATTCTTTCTTCTTCTTTTAACATATATGTGAAATTTGGCACTATTTCTAGGGGTGTTCACGGTTCGGTTTTTCGGCCTCGAAAGGTGTTCGGTTCGGTTTCGGTTTTCGACCGAAAAACCGAAACTTTGATATTATTTAAAAAAAAAAAAACTGAATATAATTAAAAAAAAAAAAATGGAGTTGAGATTTTGTGAAAAATATAAAAACCGCAATCAACCTAAATGACAAATAATTAAAATATATAGTATATATATATATATATATATATATATATATATATATAATTATAATTATTATATATATAATTATTTATATATATATAAATATAATTATTATATTTATACATATATATTTCTGCCAAATAATTAAAATATATGTATATATTAATCAAAATATATGATATATATATATATATAATATATGATATATATATATTAAAAAAAAATGGCATTCGGTTTTCGGTTCGGTTTGGTTTAACCGTGAAACCGAACCGAAAAAACCGAAAAACCGAAAATCCAAAAGGGGCAAACCGACCGAACCGAACCCTCCTCGGTCGGTTCGGTTCGGTTCGATTTTCGGTCGGTTCGGTTCGATTTTTCGGTTTTCGGTTTTTATAAACACCCCTAACTATTTCTCTTTTGTCCATTCTAACTTCCTAAATTTATAATTTCCTCTTTTTTTAAATTAAATTTGGTACGATCCACAATCGATAATTCCGTTCATTACAGAGAATTCTAAAATTTCGATTTTTAGTTTAATATTAGTAATAAGGGGAGGTATGTTGAACCGAATATATATATATAATATTTTTAATCCCACTTAACTAGAACTTTGTAATTTTAGTTTTATATTCATTATTTTTTAAAAGTTATAATTTTGATCTCGTTCATCAAATAATCGACAAAAAATATATTTTTACCGTTAAGTGCAATATGGAAGGAAAAAATTACTGTTCATTTGGATGTTTTTATACGAATTTGCTTATTAATACCCTGTTCTTTTTGAATATAATGGGCCTAAATTTATCTAATTTCAAATACACGAAATTAAAATTATAAAAGATTTAATCCTATGAAACTAAAAATACAATTTGTTCTTTTTTCTTTTGAATTACAGTAATTCTATTTTATATACAGTACCGAAATAATTTTAGTAAAAATCAAACAAAACTAAAAATTTTAATTCGATATTCGATAAACCATTTCAACTTATCGGAATTCTAATATACCAAACTTTCAATTCGATCGATTTGGTTAACAGTTAACACCGTACCGAATGCCCACTCCAACTCTATGGTATCTAAATTCCAAAGAAGTCGAGTGGGAAACCAAAAACTTAAAAAGGGGGCTCCCTTTGTCCCGGAATCCACGGCGGGTTTGATAGAAAATCAAAATCCCACTAAGAAAGCCACACTACCTTAGCACGATCACCTTATTTTAATTCTTGTCCAATTCGATCCAATCCAAGCTCTCTTTTTCTCTACAAAATTGACTATTTTTCCAAATTAAAATGAATAATTCCAGCTATGTGTAATTGATAGCGATTACTTTTGTCAGGTACTAAGTCCCCACGTCAAACTACCTTTCAAAACTTCCAATAGTAATTGATTTATTTATTATTAATTTATGATAGCAAAATTTTAGTTGTATTATTTTATTGTTTAAAAGGTGAAGTCCATTTTGGTATGGTGAATGTGGATGGAGGAGTGTCAGCAATCACTAATTTAGAAAGGATGGAAGATGTATTTGGAGTTTGGACATTACTATAGTGTCAGGGCTGTGAAATATGGTTGTGTGGCTGACTTTGGAATAGAGTAGATTTTATTTTTTTTATTTTTGAGTTTGAGATTCGAATTATCTTGTAGCGTGGTAGAAATTGTGGAATGAAGCTCGAATACAAACCTTGGATTTAGGAAATGTTTGCAAGTTCCGACTCAGAAAAAATTTGTTTACTTATATATTTTTTTTGAATATTGAATGTTTAGACATTTTAATTATGCTAATTTTAAGTAAAAATAAGTTGACGGCTAGAAACATTTTGAACCCTTTTTAGCTTTAACTTCCGACTTTTGGGTTATTTTTCGTAAAAATAAAATGATCTTCAATATCTTGTGAAACACTCACCACTTTTACTGTTTTGGTTATTTGTAATTTTATCTTGGATTTTCGTATATTGGAAAATGAAATTTTTACAAACACCCATTTGATTTATTTGTAGATTTAAAATCCAAGTTATTTTTATTATTTTAAAGGGCTTTTATCTTTTGATGTTTTTGTACCATTTTCCTCGACTCATATTGTATAGCTTTATCAATCAACACATAATGAAAATACTTCATTTTTGCTGTACTTCATAATTAGTAGAAATATTAGCTAAAAAACACCATAGCTAATTCATATAAATAAATGGACTTAATTTCCGCTCTAAATATATATATAGTGGGTTATAAATATATTTTATTCTTCAATAAAACTAAAAATACATTATCATTTCTTAATTCTCATTAATAATAAAATAAAAACTCTAACATAAATAGAAAGATTCCAATATCTGTATTTGATTTTCCAACTCAATTAATTTATAGTCAAATCTTACTCGCAGGTTACAGCAGAGCCTCGTCAGTTGAGTACTTATAAATAATAAAAGACAAAAACAGTATTTATGATTCATATCTTTGATCAAATGATTTGAATCAACCTACAATATTACATTCATAATTTATTTATTCACTTAGATCATCTTTATAATAAGGTCTTAAATATAGATATATATATATATAATAGTCCTCTTTCTTGCACCCATTCAACAACACATGGCCCGAATCCCCTATCCAAATCTTCATGCACTCATAGAATCACTCAACAATCACTCAACAATCCCATTTGGACACGCGTAAGAAGCTAAGGAGAGGAAAAAAGGTGGATCATAAGTCTCACAAATTCAAAATCCAATGGAATTCTCATTAACTTTTCACACCAACCGACACGTGATGGCCAGTAATTGCTCTGTCCAGTGGACCTTCACATTTCTGCTGCATTGCATTGCATTGCATTGCCTTTAAATGGCAATTATTTGGGTTTATAACATATGAACCTGCAGTCACGTGTCTCACCTCTACTCACATTATTGGGCTTCTGCTGTAACTATTATTCTCAATTGCGGTGGAATTTTCTTGCATGGCTACTATACTAATTAAGCTGATTAATTGGTAAGTATATATGAAATTAAGGTCGTCACGTCATTGATACTTCGATTGGGATGGATGGGAGCCCCGCTCAACTAATTAATGAAGGTGAAAATCCTATGACTCGTGAGGGTCATGGTCTACTTGCCATAATAGGTGTCGCTTATCTTTGTATCAAAAAAAATATTGAATCCTAATTCTAAAGATCTTCCGCACCCTGATCCGATAAAATATTTGGAAAAATATAAATCAAGTATTCAACGATTCAGAAATATACCTCCCATGAACCTACAAGAAAATAGTTATCACTTATCTGATTTCAAATGTACAAAGTTATAATGTATGAATATGAATATCAAGATTCTCCCATTTCATGCTTCAATACAATCCCCAATTATTAAGTTGATTGAAATTTTGGACCCATAATACCATTTCTTTCTAAATTATTGTGGTTTTTCATTCATTGCAGTCTTTCCACCTCCAAAAAAGATAGCTAAGCTTTCACCAGAAAATTCGAGTTTCTTACACATCACAAGACTGACAATTTATTTTTTACTACGTGGAAGATGTCCATACATAAAAAATCTAGAATAATTAAATTTAGATGTTACTTTCGTTGCTCACCACGCTTCACCTCCATTTTCCTTATTCACTATCTTTTTAGAGCATTCACTCAGCATAACAAAGATCATCCTAACAAAATCAAAAGCTCGAAAACCCATATCTCGATTGGCGATTGGGTGAAGTATATAATATAAGTATTTTAAAAGCGCTCATCGAGCCCAAAGATATTACGCCTTGGGCTGAAACATCACCTGCTTAATCTAAACCGTCATTACTTTCTCCGCAACTTTATATTACTAAAATTTCCTTTTCACATCAATAATACATTCTTTAAATTTGTGCACAGGCTCCTATAACTAGTTCTGGTGATTGCCGAATGATATTCATATGATAAAGATACAATAGTTAATTGAAAGTATTGAAAAAGAATGCATGGGCAGATCTTATGAAATAATTTTATATATAAAAAGGAACAAATCAATATGTATATACTTTATGTGGTACACATGCAAATAGGCAGTAAGGCAGGCAACATAAATGTTCACATGATCTGACTGTTAGTGAGGGCCATGAAACCTGTACTCAACCAGAATCCTCTGTTTTTTAATCTGTGAAGTAACTTCAACCATGAAAATGCCTTTTCCAGAACTCATAAATAGTCCTGGAGACATCAACAGCAGAAAGCAGAAGACCTTAAAGACTTACAATCAGGGATTTCAAGTTGATTTGATGCATCAGATGGTTCAATATCCTTCAGATTTTTATTTCAATTTTTTTGCTCACAATCAGACAAAAGTTACAGTACCTCCCCTATAAATATGTAAAATTACACAAACAACCCCTCTGGTATCAAGGTTGTATTTCAAATTTTAGTGTCGATATGCCTCACATGCTGATGGTCATAACCGAGCAATTTGAAACCAGGAATAGATACTTCTTGTTACAAAGATCATTTATCAAGTACCAAAGGGAAAACAGGCAAAGGAACCCTCCAAACTGATACTCATGAGCGGATTGTGTTTATAAAGTACATGTAGGAAATGTATAACAAACCCTCAAAGATATGTAATAACCTATGGCTGGAACTTAAGCTGACAAATCGGAACCAACCCTGTCGCGAGGAATCAGGCGCAATTCCGAGCCATGCTTAAGAAAAACATTGCCTGAGAAATCCATTCAAATTCAATTCGTGTGAGTACATGCAGCAGTTTTCAACTTCTTCTATGAAAAGAACGGTGAAAAATTACAAATACTATTCCTTAGAAACACAGCTTAACAACTCATATCACGTTCGAGCAACTCTTGGTAATAAGGGCTTTAAAGATATCCAGAGATCTTAGTCTAAAGGAGACGATTTAGTGTTCTACGAAAATACTTTGGAATTGAGTTTGTTTGCTAAATTAAACGGTGATATAATCATAAACACAACAAAAATTCTGGTTTTACATATAGAAGCAAAACTATGAAGAACCATAACAACAAGAGGTGAAAAGGTTAAGGAGTAAGACCATGATATCAAAAAATTCCTAAGTAACATATGAACTGATTCAGAATATATGAAATGCAAATCACAATAACAATGTGTCCGAAACTAGACGATAGAACTAGAACTACACACCTCGCGTAAATTCTCAAGAAAATCACAAGTTATTAAACAATTCTCCTATGGAACAAAAGGGAGAAACATTATTAATAGAAGTGTAATTTACAATACCTGCACTTTGCTGAGGATTGATTCCCACTCCATCTGCATAAACATTTAATCAGCAAATGGCCAAAGAAGCAGCTTTAGAGCAAGTAGGAACACACACACACACACAGACAAAAAAAGAAAAAAGAACAAATTTTTCCTTTTGATTAACATTATTTCTTCCTCAAAATCAGTGATCCTGCTAACACAAGTAAAATTGGGAACAACAACGTTGCGGATTGACAAATCGAAACTCTAAATTAAACAAAAATCCCAAGCTCCAAACCCTTCATTGGGGAAAAAAAATCATTAATCGAGATCCTAAGAGAAACCCATCTCAAAACCCAAATCCAAAATACTGAAAAAAAATTCTTAAAAAAAAAAAAAGGAATTACAGAAGTACCGTTTGTGATGATCGCACTGGTTTGCGGAGGCACCTTGAATTCCTCCGCAGCAAATTTCAGAACTGCGGTGAACGGCGCAGCCTCTGGTACGCTAAATCTACGTTTTCAATTTTACAAAAAAATAAATTAATAAATCAAACATGCGCTAATTCGAAGATACAATACAACAAATCGAAGAATTGAGAAAAAAAGAAGCAGCAGAAGATACAATACAACAATCGAAGAATTGCGAAAACCCTTACACTTTGAAAGGAAGTTTGGGATCGGATGTTAGAGTGACCTTGAACGAGACCTTTCCGCCACCGCCTCCGGCGCCGCCGCTCGCCATTCTTGTTCGCTTAGGATTTTCTTTTTCTTTTTTTCCTTTTCCTTCTTATTCAGTAAAATTCTAATAAGTGAAAAAAAATTAAAAAGGTGGCTCAATATATATACATATGGTCATCCAATTAGAATGTGCCACGTTTCTTTAGTAATAAAATTCCCTTTTCTTTCATGAATGGGCCAGATCTATAAAATAGATTATTGGATTAATTTTTATTATATTATTAAGAATGCGAAAAAAAATTATAGAAATACTATACTATGTGAGTTAAATAAAATTTTGACAACACAAGCGCAAAACGAAAATGACACAACCGACTTTGTTTTGGATTTGCCGCATGACAAATGGTATAACTTAACGGGTCATAGTTGTGCTGACTTAATCAAATCTTTCCTATTTAAATTCCTAGAAATACAACTATAATCCTTAAGGATAAATTTATATGTTAATGGCTCGAATCCATAATTGGATATAGAACCAAAAAGAAAATATAGCGCAACACAGCAGAATTTTGAAACAAAATCTAACCAAATATACAGCAGAAGCGGGGTTTCTGTAATTGACCAAAATTTTAGGGCGAGTGTTTGTTAAAGATCTTGCAATATATCACGTGAACAGAGATAGATATTAGTTAAACAATCATACTTCAACATTGTTACCCTTCTCATTGTTCAATCCCAAGCTAATCTTACAATACATTGACATATTACATGAGAATTACAAAAACAGGCATATACAAGGATTTAAGATAAGCCAGAAACTTGGGGACCATGGTCTGAATTGTTCATGCGCCTTTCTGTGGCAGTGTTTCAAAGGCAGAGACTGTATTCTCAAACTTTATCCGGTGCATCGGAGCACCACTCTGCTTGATCGCACAAGCCTGTTTGTCCTCCAACGGGCATCGAGCTTTCAGCATTGAGAAGACGTGATTATTCAGCCGCCGGGCTTTCTTCATGGCCTCTAGCAGACCTTCCAAACCCTTTTATCAAGAGGGCATGTGATTAACCAGATTAGCATGATCAAGTGGTACGGAATATACATAGATTTTCTTTCCATTACAGCCATCAGAGAAGCTAGTTTCGTCCGTAAATTTGGATAAATAAGAAAATCCCAACACATCAAATGGTGTTCGAATACATAATCAGTGTATTTGATATATTCAACTTCGTTTAAAAGATTACGATTTTATGAGGATTACTTGAATTAAGAGCTCTATATGAGTTTCTTTGTATAGCCAAATATTTAAGTAAAGAAATGTTCAGTCCTAAGTCTCGTGGCGAATATGTGTCGTGGTTCACTTTTTTCAATTATGCAGGCTATCTAGGTCGTTAAAGTGTCGTGTAGCATGAATAGCTCAAGTTTTTACTTTTGCTAAATAAATAGAAGTTTCCAATAATTATTCGTGTAAAGCCAAAGAAATATTTTAGGAAGTTGTGGTATGGTCCTGATACCTGTACAGAGTGAGGACTCCTGTGGACTGATGAGGTTCCTGCAACCTCAACCTCTGCAATATTGAGGACTTGATGAGAAAAGTCGAACAATTCGAAATGTAATTGTTGACCTAGCAAGTATATTATGGTACAACCACCCCAGGCCACGGAATCACCCAAAATCCCGTGATTGCTTGGTTGTACCTGAACGGCCTCCTCTAGATACTCCTGCAGTTAAAAACAACGTAAGTGGAGCAAACCATACTTTAGAGGAAGTAAGGAAACAAAAGAATGATTAACAGGTAAAAAAAATCTATTGAAATTATAGGGTTTATTCTCACTTTTGGGACCATAATTTAACAATTCTTAGATTTTGGTGGGCATTCGTGTTGCTTGCCTCATTGAGACCATAAGTTTCAATTTTTTAGTTGATCACAAAATCACGAGATTTTTGTACAGCTGATATTACATGATTTGGAACTCTTATGTTCTCAAATGTTAAAATTTCAAATACATTGAAATTTATACAAATTGAAACTTATGGCATCGAATGTGAGACACGTTAAATGAAAGGTATCAAATTTGAACTAAGACTAAGTTATGGTACCAAAAGCGAAATTAAACTGAAACTAATTACCCCTTGCACTAGCAACAGAGGGATATATGATAATTGGGGCAACTAATGGCTGGTGCTAACCTCAAGGGGGGCAATAGTAATTCAACAGATAAGAGGGGTGGTACTGTAATTGAAGCAAACCTTAGGGGCATTTCAGTAACTATCAGTAAAATAAAACTTACGATTTGTAAACCGCTATATATACGATAAAAATCCTTGGAAGTTGTAATGTCCACAAATCCCGTCTTGGGAATGATGCTCCATTTGCTACAGTATTTCTCCAAAGCTGCACTTGTAAAAGCAAGGGAATATTCCAGCACGCTTCCAGCATTAATGTTGGACTTGTATAGCAGATCAGCAGCTTCCGCTTGTCGTGAAAGGACACGAAATGATGATGGATTTGGGAAGCTAGGATTTGAAGCACTTACAGCAGCTACTGATTTAAAGAGACTAATTATGGGACTATCTTCACTCTCCTGAAATTGTACAACCTGTCCATCTGGGCCAGGAACTAGACCCAGCCAAGGGGCTGTTTGCATGAATTGGCTCGTGTCCACTTCTCTCTGTCGAAGAAGTGAGATGTAATATTAAACTTCAGGGGAAGTGGATGCAATATTCCTATATCAATGAGGAAAAGAAGGGACTTACTAAAACAATATCAAGTAAACTCATCCAATACAAGACGCTTCCAATTTCTTTTATTCCCCGAAGAGCCTCGATTTTGAGTTCTGTTTTGGACTGCCAGCAGTTGAGATGATCTTGAACGGTCCTTACACAACCTAGACACATGAGGAGAATAACTGAAACTAAGAAGGATGCAGTGATGGAAAAGAAATGAACAAAATATAAGAGAAAATAAAACAACAAAACAGAAAGAACTAGTGACATTTGCAAAAGTAGTGTGCTTTCCTCTAATAGGGGGATGGGCTCAAGTTTATTGATGAAAAAAATAATAGGAATAGGCAATTAATTATATTTTAGCATCATTTGATTTTGGAGTTGGAGCAATGTCGTATAGTCCACTGAGATATTACTAAGGCACTTTGCCACATTACTTCTCCTTCACCTGAACAAAGATAAAAGGATGTAACGTGCGAAAGTGTTAATCACCAAATAGACCTAATTGCAATTTACCCCATAGGACTACAAGGATTTAAAGGATTTAGCACCTAACGAAGAGAAAATAACTCCAATTGACCCATCAAACATCATTTACCTGCGACGCCACCATCAAAAGGAAACAACCCTATAGACTTGGGCAAAGCCTCTTGCAATCCACTAATAATTGGTTCGAGTGTAGTTATCTGAAACAAAGATTGCAAACAATTGAAGCATATCTACATATATATGAATATAATCAATAATTGTTTTAAAAAACACTATCCCTTCATAATTTCATAAACTATGGCAGATTATGGGTACCTTATTTGATACATGGTCTAATAGTGCTCGGATTAGCCATGGCAATGATCTCGAGCCTAGAAGCCTGACAATGGAATACATATGGGGCATTCCGAAAAATGCACTATGTAATCGAGCAAAGCTCTGATAAGCAGAATTCAGATCCTACAATCAATATACAAGAAAGGTGCTAAAGGAATGAGTTAACGTCAAGGAAGTATATGATTTTTCAAACTGGGAAATCAAATAAGTATCAGGCAAAACAATTAGCATTTCTCTACATGCATTCACAAAACTACAGGACAACAAAACAAGCATTGCCACCAATTATCACAAAGTAATACACTGACATACCCTGAGGTTTGGCCTAATTACACAAATTTTCCCCGAAATTTTTTGAAAAATTACAAAAAACTCCCCTATCAATGAATTCACATTACATCTGGTTAGGTGAATTTGATGGCAACATCTCTAATTTTTGTTTAATGATTACCTTATTTTGTTATTGGCATTTGCTGGTCAATATTTAATTCTAAATTCATGACATAATAAATATGCATTAGGTCAAACCGGCAGACGTTGTTAGAACTTTCAGGGAAGTTTGTGTAATTAGGTCAAACCTTATAGTATGATAATTCTTACTTGGGTCCCGCAATAGAAGCTTGGCTTAGCTTGAGGAACTGATGGCTTCTGAACAGGAACAGGAGAGACTTTTGATGATCTGACGAAGCGTTGCGTCGTATTGCAAAGGATAAAGTTTGGTAAGAAGTCATTTTGCAGCTCTGTCCAAATCTGTAAATTTTAAGGATCAAACAATCAATTTGTTTTTATTTATCAACTGATTAAACGTGATCAAAATTTGAATTAAAGCTGATGGTTTGAATAAAGCAAATCGAAAAGCGTTTCACGTACCTGAGAAGCAAGTCTGCTAGAATATGAAACTAGAGAGACATTCTCTTGCATCTCACTCAACGTGAGACTAAATGAATCAATAGTTAGCTCTTTGGATAATAGTTCATGAGCAAGTTGCAAGATTTCAATGAGCTTTTCCAATTCCTGATATTGAAGTTTTATTTAGAAAAACAAAAATAAAAAGTAAAAGATAGAAAATGGGATAAAACAGGTACAAGCTTGTTACAAGATTACTCACCACAACTGCGCATATATCCTGAGATTCAAATCGATCAAACAAGAATTCAATGTTCTCACGGCATACTTTATTTATCCTCTCACAGATCAAACTTCTCAAGTTTATAGTCCTTCCCAGCAACTGCAATGCAAAGAATATCCATTTAAATTGAACAGCGAAAGTAAAGTCATTACACAATAAAGAAAATTTTTTTCGTTTCACGATCAGCTAATTGCTTTAAATACTAAAATAACCTGTTAATAATATTATACTAATACTCCCTTTAAATTACCTAAATTACCACCTCACCCCGCGATCTTTCATAATCACGCTAACCTCCCCTCTACCTTTGACAGAAAAACACATGTTCTTACCTTCACTCTTGTCATCTTAAACAGTGAGTTAAACCTCATTGGTTGGACCGAGAACTTCTCACCAATGTCCAAGGCGAAGAGGAATGATGGATCCAGCAATTCACTGCAGAATTGGAAAATAAATGCCATCAAAGATTTTGTTGAAACGGATTTGATTTAAAAAGATGAAGAAGAATAAGGCATATACCTAGCTGCCCAACTCTTGTAGTAAGTGAAAATAGTGTCACATAATTTTGATATAAATATGTCGAAGCAATTGTCCACCTAGAAAGAAAACCAAAACACATTCTCTCTAGTAACTTGCATTTATACAATACATGTTCTTGCTAAAAATTTGCATTATTTAGCAAAGACAAATATATAGAGAAAAAGGTTGGTAATTCAAAAACAATTTTAAAAGTTCAGATATAGTTACCTCGGCTTCAATTTCATCATAAAGGAACCGTTGTTTGAGGACAACAAGTGCATGTTGAGCGGCATCATTATAGATATCAAACGGCATTAAGATGCTTTCTAGAAGACCTGCATTTTGAGACTCTATCACATGATCCACCAGCATCCAAGGAAGGGAGCACTCAATAGGAAACTGCAGGAAAACAAATAATAATGAAATTAAGAAAAAGAAAAACTAGAGATTAGTTTCAGATGGGAGTTCCACAATTTGAAATTCATTGTAACATGAAATTACCTAAAGAAGCGCGGCAATATGTTATTACAGATTTTAGATATTTACCTCCAAATCGATTTGATTGAATCATATATTTTTCTGGTACTTTAATGTAATACCTTTTTTACTTAAAACATGAATAATCAAGCATTGAGAAAATTTTCTTCATAGTTTTTTCTATTTAGTAGGAGCAAAAATATGGCTTGTTTCTTTTGTTGGTTTATATACATTGTGCTTGTAATCACTGTAGTATTATATATTACTACATCATTTGATTCACGATACACACAATGTCAATATAACTATTTAACAATGTATTCCATAAGTTTTACCAATTCCCATTTTAATTATTACAAGTATTATATTATTTGTTTGTTGCAATACCATGATGATATATCCAACATTTTGCTATTGCTCAAAAGTTTACTATCACCAACTTTTAACGCTTAAAAACATCTGTTAGCAACCTTTTAAGTTATACCTGGATAACACGAGAAGATTCCAAATAAAATTCCCTGAACCATAAGAAACCAACATCTGTCAAATTTGCCACCGTGGCTGCAAATGCCAGCGAAATGAGGAAGTTATTTATGGTAATCATTAAATAACATAATTTTAATAAGAAGGAAAAAAGAATCATGCATAAGGGCAAAGATTGACCAACCAGTATAGTCTAGTATGTGTAAGAAAAAACCAAGCTTGTAGAAGAAGGTTTCCAGCTGTTTTAAATCATTGGTCGGAATATCAGAACCACTATTGCCAAAGAGGCCACCAGGCCTCCTCATGTTGCCACCAGATACCACCTCGTATATCAAAAATTGTAAGCAATGGACCTGAGAGATGGGAGTGTGAGAGAGTTGTGTTTAAGATTTTAGTTTGCTCAAAAAGCTGAAATTTAGGCCTTTGGACTAAAAGAAGTCCTAAACTTTACACATTTAGACTTGAGAAAGACCTCACACCTACTTTTGGCTAAAATAAAAACCAAAAACGCCCTAAAATTGCACATATTTTGTTCCAATGCACCAAAGTACTTAGAAAGTATATGCACCAAAAAGTTGAGGAGGTAAAATGTAAAAACTAAACGTTTTTAGTTGGTAAAGCATACAAAATGTTTTACTCCTTGAGTTTATTGGAGATAACCAGAAAGTCACTAAGCAAGCTCGCAATCTTCTAAAAAGTAAATAGGGAACTAATACAGTTATTATACAATTAGCATGGAAATAAATGACAAGTAGAGAGAAAAAAGTGTGTTTCAGGAGAATTAGAAAAGAAGCATGAGACAAAGAATAATTTTGCTATGTTTCACAAAGAAATCATTTCAAGACCATTATTATATAAGCAGGCATGATAACACAAACCTGTGCAGCTGTGGGTGCTACTGCCCTTGGATAAAAGAAAGTTGCTCTACTTTCTTCACCTCCATGCGGGAAACCTTGCATTTCTGACTCAGGCTTGTTTGTATTCGCCATCCAGTCAGCTGAAAGTGTCCGCATATCAGAAAGGATCCTGCAAATATCAAAACAATGAACTAAAAATAATTCTTACAATTTTTCAAAAGAAGAATTTTAAAAATATTTCCATCTACGATGTTACTGAACTGAATTAGTGAAGATCACTGAGGGATTTTGTTAGCAATTCCACATTCAAATAATATGCATCCAAATAATGATAAAGTTAATTACATCTAGACCCCTTGAAAATGCTATATTACCTGTTGTAACCCTTTAACTATGAGTTACAAGTTACAGAAGAGTTTGAGAATTACATGTACACCTAACCGGCGGCAGTCAGGAGTGAAAATGTAATTTTTTGTTTCACCACTGTGTGTAAGTGTCATGTTCATAGAGTGGTACTATAGGTAATATGGCATTTTTCAGAAGGGTCTACATGTAATTAACCCAAAGAATAATATTTCTTCCTTGAAAGATCTTTCTTCTTCCGAAAGAACTTACACCAGCAGATGAATTTTAGAATCACATATACACCCGACCACCAGCAGTCAGGAGTGAAAATGTAACTTTAAATTTCATCAGGGGTGTTAGTGTCAAGTTCATATACATATTAACTCAAAACAATGATATTTCTACCTAGAAAGATCTTTCTTCTTCCGGAAGGTAGTCTTCAACATTGTGGCCAGTATATTTTGTACAAAATCTTGGACCTCTGCATGAACAGTTTCCCACAAGGCATCTGCTACCAGCGTATCGGACTTCTGCATCAATGATCCAATTCCCTTGATGTAGCTAACAAGTTCTAACAATGCTTTTCTTTCCTCCGGACCGTAATTATACCGTACAACCTACAGAAGTATACAATTTCTTTATTAGCAGGCGGGACCCACAAGAAAATTAAATATGTAGAAAATAAAGTTAATTTGGACCTTTTCGTAGTCAGAGAAAGATGCTGCTCTGTGATGTGGCTCTGAGGGAGTTGGATCTTTGCATGGTCTTGAGAATTTCCATGCACACTGTTCCCATACACGTGCAGTCCATCTACTTAAGAGCTGAAAACCTTCAACAACCATATCATAAATAGTTCCCTTAATTTCCTTTCCCCACTCTATATCTGCATTTTCCATTGATCTCAACAATGACAGCTGCAAAAAATGGGAAAAATGTACAAACAAACGCATTGAACCAACTATTGATGGAGAGGGCAAACGGTTGCTTGTAAAAGAAAGCATAGTCATAAAATGTTCCAATATCGCAAAGTCTGCATTAAAAAGTATAAACATCTTGTAGCATACATGTTTGTGTGTGTGTGTGTGTGTGTGTATATATATATTCCCTAACAATCTGGCAAGGTCCACGCATGTGCAAGTTTAAAGTAAAATGTAATTTAGTTACATGCTTAGCTTTAGAGATGAATTAATCATATGAATATATGTATGCGTTGCGTGTGTATGTGTGTGTGTGTGAGTGAGTGAGAGAGAGAGAGAGCAAAGTACCTGATTCAAGGCAGAAGCAAAGCGAATACAGAAGTCGTCATGCTCAGCACGAATTGCTCCAATGTGGTTGGTAATCAAATAGTGCCGCTGATAAGTAATCCAAGTCAAGGCAATAAACCACTCTTTTGCTAAAACTTCCATTACCTCTCCCAAATTAGTCGGAAAGAAAATCAGTATTATATTATATTTGTTCCATATGTATTCACGTGTCTAGAATTTTGTAAATAATAAGATTCCTGAGGCACAAATTTACACAAGATGATGTTATCCATATATGCTGTAAAAGAAACAGTAATATACAAATGCATAAAACTTCAAGGATATTCTTGTGCTTCACGAGGTGGCAACTCATGAGGTGAAGGAAGAGTAAGAAGACGAGTTTGAGCAGAAAACTTCGGAAAGTATGTTGATAACTCTTTCAGTATTGCTGCAGGGGAAAGATGGAGATCGGGAAATGCAGGGATCACCGGATCATTCTTCATTAAAAAAAAAAAAGGCTCAATTCATGACGACTAAAACAGATAAATAAACAAGAACAATAATAGTAAAAGACAAAAACGTTCAATCATTTGAAATATGACTGCTTCTGCACTGTACTAACAGAACTTTGTTTTTTCTACACTTTACTTGCTAACTATATAAATTGTCAAATATTACTACTTCATGCCTATTTTGCTGGAATATCCATCAAAAATTTATAAGTAATACCTAATAATAATAATGTACCAAAAAGAATACAACAAAATTGAAAACAAAATGAAACGATGTTGAGAAGGAAATACACAGATAGATTCAGTAATGCACCTTGAATATATTGATCAATCTGTTTATTTTGACTCTTTTGTAAAGAGACTCGCTATCTTTCTCAGATGAAGCTGCTAAAACAACAAGAACAGGCAAAACACGAAGAAGAATGTGCCTCTCGGGAAAGAGAAGGGCAAAATTCAACTCCAGGGTCTCAACAGCAAAAACTATGAGAACTTGGAGAATGTCTTCAACACTAATGCAAATTAAGGAATTCAAAGACCCGAGACATAAAACACACCAGCAAAACAGAGAGGAACAAAATATGAAAGTTTAATGAGTTATTGAAACAATTGAAAAGAGAACCAAAAAATATGATTTAGATGGTAATTATTCTCACGAGTTACCAAATTTTATTTATTAATCCAAATTTTCTAATGTTAAATTTTGATACAATTTAAATTCTACATTCAAGGATACTTGTTGACCCTGAACATTTCGACGTGCAAGTTCAACAATATTGCCCACCTTGTGCTCAAAAATATCTGCCAAAATATACACAGCAATTTAGCTCAAATAATGAAAAGAAAGAAATCATCATATTAAACCCGAAAAACCAAAAATAAAACTCTAACCTGTAAATCATCTAGCTCTTCCCTCATGGAATCAGTATCTTGCCACTGCACGCTGACTTGTGTGAAAGTCCTGCCCATTTAAATACAAAATATCACATTAAGCAGCTCAAATTCTAGTAAGGCAATAAATTTCATTCTCATATGTTCTCCTAATCTTCAATCAAGAGATCTGCTAAAAATTAGCTCGCAAACTTGAAATTTCTTAAGTTAGGGCAATGCAAGAGAAGATATATTCCCGAAATCAAAAGAGAACATTAATAACGAACATACCTCTTGTACCAAGAAAAATCATTAGGAATGCTAGCCTTTGCATTTTTTAAATGATCGAGCTGGACTAATACATCTAATAACTTTATCATTGACCTGCAAATAACCATGCAATTAGCAAAGTTCTCAAACACTGCAAACAAATCTATGAAAACAGTCACAATTTTACATCTGAACCTGACAAAAAAACTTAAGAAGGCAAAAAAGAAAGGATGCCATCAACGGACCAGAGATGTGTTATAGTAGGACCATTGATGCGCCGTTCGGGCCTAGAAAACCGTTGCATATCAGCTGCCAGCTGTATCAAGATAATCATCTTAATGCTCCGAATATAACCAGAAAATAATGAGCGGAAAAGAAAGGGAATCATGAAAGTTTATACTTTAGAAGAAGCTGATGCTTGCCAACGCTGAATTTCGCGCAAACGGCTCATTTCTAGATCTAAAACTTGGTAAGTTTCTAGATACAAGTCGGCCTGGCTGTGCTTCATGGAATCCGGAAGCTGCAATGATATACAGACACTTTATGAGAGTGAAATCCTCAAGGGTGTTTGCAAAACTTCTGCTTTTGAAGAGAAGGTTAAGGTTGTGCAAAATTATAGTACTAGAATTTGGAGCCTTTTTTTTTTGTGTGTGGGTGGGGGGTGGATTACAAAGACACTTTTAAATAATAGAAAAAGAAACCAAGAAGTTGGAATTTTGCAGAAGCAGCAAAACAAAACGAAACATTCATTTCTACTTTTTCAAGTGAAAAGCATAAAAACACTTCTTCTAGATTTTACAAGTAACAGTAGAAGACGAGCTTATGTGATGAAGAATTCAATCTACCTGGGGAAGTGCTTTTACACAACTCCGATACGTGTAAAGGACTGAACCCATTTCCTTGCCCTCTCGTGCAAGCAAATTCTGCACCCATTTTCAGCACTTAATATACAAAAGAATGAAAGGAAAGGAGAGTATCACCTGATATTCCACTTGAAATCAATTGCAAGCTCAAAATTCAGGAAAAATGTCTTGTCATGTTTGAAAAATCCAAAGCTCGAGAGAAGGAAAAACAGAGTCACATTAGCATAGAGAGCTGCAAATGTGCATCATACCAGTTGATTTATGGCTTTTGTATCCTCAGATAAAGATAACCGATATGCAGAAACATCATTATACTCTGCAAGAAGAAGATCAGAGGGGAAGATTAACAGGCATGTTATCATAGATTAGCTAGATTGTGGAAACATATACAGATTATACAACTAAATGTCATACTTTTACAATTATGCTTAGCTTTAGCCAAAATCATAAAACTGCCAATTAAATAGCTTAGAATTAAAATTCAAGTTCACACAACCAAAACAATTTTCACGTGTTTAATCTTTTCATTACTGAATGAACTTAATTCTCAATTGCAGTCTGTTCAATTCAATAAAACAGCTTCTTATGCTAAAATAGATGCAGAAAATAGTTCACACATTCCATCCCTTCTTATAGATTGAGTTCACACTTCACAATCTTGAGGACTTCAACCAAGAAAGAAGCCCATAATATTACTTCATTGAAAGCTCTAAGTTCATAGAAATATCTGAAGAAACTGCATAAACCCATAAAAACAAAATTAAAACAAAAATCAATAATGCAAAGATAAAGAACTTACCAATGGGGCTATTAGTTGCTCCTCTTTCAGTTGATACCCAAAACCCAGGTCCCTGAATTTCTGGTTGATCATCCTAATAAAAACTCAACATAAATTCTCCTTCAAAACCCACTAAATTAATCAAACGGAAGTAAAGATGGCTTCAATTACAGAAGGCACAATTACCTCCAACGAAAATGTGGAGAGTGCAGCAATGGCTTCCTCCACTGGAACCGCCATGGGAGATCTGGCAAAGAAAACACTAAAGAAGCTCAAATAATCAACAAGAATGTCCAGAATCTGAGCAGAATTAACGTTCTTCAAAATTAACAGGTTTTACCAGCTCTCAGGTGGTGGGATGTCGGAGAATTAGCACGATTTGAGAATTAGTACGGTCAATGAAGCGCGGAGTACAAACAAATCAGACGTGGAGATCGTTTTCTCTAAAAGCGTGGTGCTATTGACAACATTTTTAGCTTTGCGCCAACTTTAAGTAACTATGATGATGGTTGCGATACTATTATTTCTTTTCTTGATTTTAAAGCATTCGATTTGTAAGGATTGTAATTAATAAAACCAAATTATACATTGAAAAAAATCATATGGTGCCATGTTGCGTGGAATATTATTTCATGTATTTTTTTTATAATATTTATATTATATTATGTTCGGTGTTTTTTTTTTCTTGCATTAATGGTATGATTTTTGAAATCATTTTAAAAATTAGGAAGAATAGTTATGTTATATGTTGAATCTATTATTTTTTGTATTTGCGTCTTCTTTAAATTAATAGTTGTTTACATCTAATTTAAATACATTATTGAAGTTCCTTTGTGTTATTAATTTCCACAAGTATAAGTTGCGGACATTTTCTTTCCCCGGACAGGCTCTGAATTTCCCAAGTAATCCGTTTGCATAAACAATTTCTAATAAGCTATGATGTACGGATACAGACACGGTATGACACGGATATGTCGATACGAATTTTTTTCCTGAATTTTCCACATGAGGAATATCTCACACAACAGGACACGGCTAAATGATATTTTTAAAAATGTTCGTACATCATAACCGATAAGTCTCCAAGGTATGTGTCTTTGAAGGGTATCAATTTTTTAATTTATTTGTTTTCAATATGTTAATATCTTGGTACTTAAAATTTCCTTAAAACATCAGAACCTACATCTACGTTATTTAATTTGGTTCCGAATATTTCAGTGTGAAAATCATATTGTCCCATTGTAATTGGATGCCATCTAGGAAATTTTATATTAAAATTTCACATTTTTACTATTTTTTCTTTTGGTAGACAACATAATTTGTGTTTCCTTTAAATGTCACAATAAGACTAAATATATAAAAGGGCCAAAATACCCATTAAATAACACCAACGGCAGCTAGCAACACGTTAAACCTCTAAACCAAAAGCCAACATAGAATGCCTTAAAGGTTAAAGCCATAGGCATGCATTAGCAGATTGAAATCACAAGAAAATTGGAAAGCGGGAATTTGAAAAGGGAAAATTGTTCAATCCATCCTATAGAATGATCCAACAAATGCTTTCGTTCAATCAAATTAAAACAGGTTTTTTCGTTCATTTATACATTCATATTCCTCATCCTCGCACATCGACAACAACCGAAACACTTGTTCTTGGCACGCTCCCTCTTGTACAAAGACAAAATCATTTGCAAATACTGGCAAAGAGTACTGATCTGAAGATCTCGTCCACTGTGCCCTCTGCAAGTCAAATGGGATGGAAACGTTTGCAAAACCAACAATACCACCCATAGCCTTCAGCCTGACGCTCATATATCTGTTATAATGAGTATCATCGATGAAGGTTTTAACATGCAAAATTCAACACAACCCCAATAAACCAACATCTTTGTGAATACTGAATACCATATCAGTGGCTGCTGGAAGCTCAATCGAGATATCATCTCCCTCAGATGGCAAGGTGTACTCCATCAGACGAGCACCTTTGTCCGAGAGAGCTTCCTGCACGTAGGGTTTTAGAGTCGGCGTCATAACACAAAGAGCAGAACCGATGTCGGTGCATACAGTTATAGAGTCATCAGATCTCCTTGCAACATCAAAATTCAAAACATAGGCCAAAGATTTGATGGCCGTACTTCTCGGTGTTATCGGGAACGAAGAACTGGCAGTTAGTTTTTGCTCCTATTTCAGCTGAAGTGGTTTCTTTGTTGTCATCGGCATTATGTCTACCCCTTTTGACCTTGAAAACAGGCCGGGTAAGAATGATCTCTGCATTGTTTCTACTCTTGCGGCCATCATGGTACATTCTTGGACCATAATGATATTGAGCAGGATACTGGTGATTGTAGTGTTGCTGGTGGTTGTTTTGAAATGACCCCATCGTTTAAGGATGGGAAAGGGAAATTAGATTGCTGTGTTCTCTCAAGTATATATAGGAAGTTGAGGGAGGGGGAATTGGTAATTTTGAAACGTCTCGAGAGAGGGTATTCTGTGATGGACGGTGGGTGATGAAAGGGTTTCTCGACATTGCTGAAAAGTGAAAAGTGTGCGGCCAGATATAATTACAGTACGTGGCTGCAGTTGACGAAGAAGATGGGCTGTTCTTCTTCCTATAAGGATTAATGAAAGTGATTAATTGCAAATTTGCAACTGTTGAACTGCTCAAGGGATTGGAATATTGCTCAGAATTATTATAAGAAAAGGAAACAACATGATGACAAGGGAATGAACAGTAATACAGTATCCTAATGTAAGATGTATACTGATTTTAAATAATAATAATCAAACATCTCGGTATAATATATGTTGGAGTTCACCTATTTTTGGGATATTTGACTTTTCCCGTTATGGTAGTGATCACCCCTAATTCAACCTGATATGTTGAGATCTTGTTTCCTCTGTACCTTGATATATTACTTCATTCCCTGTGTAACATAGAATTATTGAATACAAGCATAATGAATAAAGTTAATTTTCTCTCTAAATATCATGTCTTAACAATATATATGGTGCAACCAAACCTATGTAACGAAAAACAATTCTTTTATATTTATCATGTAATTTGTAATATATTTGCGGTGATAAACCCATATTATTACTTTTAAAATCCTAATAGCATATATAAGAGCTCTACTAGTTTCGTTTATCATTATTATTAAGGGCACAACAAGGGTGGCATTTAGCTGCGGTAGATGTTACAATTGGTGATTAAGATAGCGAATTTGGGGCCTAGACCCCAACCAGTTACGATTTAGAAATTGATAGTATTATTTTGTACATATTGTCCGCAAAACGGTAAAAGTGTTTTGCTAGCTCAACAACGGCCTGGACCATCAAACGGAGAGTATGATGAATACGAGAAGATGCTGGCGGCACTGCCACATCTTATCTTGTTGCCTTGAGGATGAGTTTGATGAGCTTAACTCGTTTTCTTTATCGAAGTGTAACAGGGTCTTAATGTACAACTATAGCCATTATGGTGGTGTCTTCGGGTGTTTAGCGAGCTATAATTATTTGTTTAGGTGCCTTATTTATCTTATCTTATGACTTATTTCGGTAATTTTTCATTTTGATTATATAGGAGAGAGTTTTGGTAAAATTTTATGACGGTGTTGATCGGTTTTTTTGTTTTAAACAAAAAGAGGGCGCAACCCATTTGATTTGATATAATTACCTGGTTTGAGTTTAGGCTTGTCTGATTAAATGCTTTATCATGCATACATTAATATCCCCAATAAAAATTGTAATTTTTTTTTTTTTTTAACAACAGATCAATTCAAGGTATACTTTCTTACCTAAAATAAAATAAAATATCAGAAACATGACATAATTAATAATATCAGATGAATTAATATAAAGGTATTCCTAAACTCAAAGTTGGTAAATACAGTGGACAAATGTTCTTATTTACTTCTTGCGAGCAAAACCTGTCATCCAATTAAAAAGTTGAATCTAGAAAGAAGTCGATCAATAAAACACTAATTTTTTGGCACGATAATTGAATGGATCCGGGTCTTACCAAAATTTGCTCCAAACCGTTTATGATCCATCCGAGTAAATTGGATAAGACCCGGTTCTTTTGGGTTTTCTTTTTTAAGACCCATGTTGTTTTATGTCGGGTACGGATTCTGGATCTGACTTCTGACCAAGACCCACCCCTTCCATATATTTTACAAATTTCTTTTTCCTTGTTTGAAAATGTGTTCATACATCAACTAATTTTATTTATCGGAACATAAATAGGAAAATGCTTATATTATTTATAATATTTGTTTTTTCCAATAATTTTTTAAAATTTTAGATCGAATTTTTATGAACTTAAATAAATTTGATTTTTTTATATGTTTGATATAAGTGTATTTGAAAAACTGAACGAGTCGAATCTTCAATCCGACGTGATCCTTTTGGAACCGATCCATTGCCATGCCTACTAGTAGTTTCTAGTGTAGCTGAATAAAACTATAAAACTATAATTTGTAGTTAAATATAAAACGGAAAAATTATACATTTGGTCCTACTAGATTGACTCAATATCATATTTGATCCCATAAGATTTTTTGTTTACACATTGAGTCTCATAAGAAATAATTTTGAACACATCGAGTCCCAATCGTTAATTTTTAACACAAAAAATTGGAGAAACATTACCTTCATAATAATTTTTGTTGAGAGGGACTAGACTAATTTGATGTGGAGCTTAGGTGGCATTTTTTAATCAAAATTTTCAGTGAAATTTATATTTTTGGTCCCATTAGACTGATTCGATACCACATTTAGTCCCATGCGATTTTTTATTTACACATCGAAAAATCTGATTAAAAAATATATCATTTAACCTCCATGTCAGATTAATCTAATTCATTTCAGTAAAAATTAACATAAAGATAACATTTCTCCCATACACTTTTAGAGTTAAAAAGTCAACGGTTGGAACTCAATGTGTTCAAAATTATTTCTTATGGAACTCAATGTTTAAACAAAAAATTGTATGAGGTCAAATATGATATCGAGTTAATCTAATGAGACCAAAAGTGTAATTTTCTCAATATAAAACAATAGTTTCTAGGGACAATTTCAAAAAACTCCTCATGGGTTGAATTTTTTTTAATTATGTATAAAAACTCAAGAGCAGTAACTAAATCGTCTTATATCGTATAATTTTCACAATATGTCGTATACATTGTACAAAATAGGGAGCTAACTAAAATTATAAATCTTATATGGGGAGTGAACAGAAATAAATTTAAAAATTGAGTCCACATCTGGAAACTTTTCCCTAATTCCCCGTAGTTTCTAGGCTAGAAATTATTATTTTTTTGAAAATTTCTGAACTTTTATTGAATTTGGGTCGTGACTCGTGAATTGCCGTCAACACGCGCAAAATGAAGCCGACCCCGTAAAACCAAATTAACCGACCCGAATATCAGCAGTACAAAAGCCCTATGGTGAAAATCCTTAGCCTCTCTCGCCAAGCTTCTTCTGCGACCTCTTGTTAGCTCCAGAATCCTGCTTCAACCTCCGGCCACCAATTTTCGGAGGCAACCATTAAGGTAAACAATTCAACAATTATTCATCCTTAATCCCTCGCCTTTTTAGTAGTATTTCACGCAGTTACGAACACAGTTTTCACGCAAAGAGTACAAGCATACAATATTTCTGAATAGGATATGGCCGGAAGGCCGAAGTTTTGATGTGGGTTTTCGATATATGGCAGAAAAGGACAATCTTTTTCGCTAAATTGTGAGTTTTTTTACTTCTAAGTGTCTTACGTTTCGTGGAAAGCTGAAGCAAGAGACGCCCATTGAAATTTGGAGCTTTTATTGTCGAAATATATGATAAAGATAACATTTTTAGTCCATTTCAAGTATGTTTTGTTGATACAGTTTGCGTGTGTATTACCTTTTTGGTTTTATTGGTGGATGCTGGTAACTTAAATTGTGGCTTGATTATTAGTTCTTGACAGTATTTACTGAAATTCATATTGGGCATATTTCTGCTTCCCAATTACAGGAGCATTAGATGGCAATTATTCCCTGTGGAAGCACATGGGTGGCCCGGTGGGGAGTTCAGCCTCACTTGGCGCTGAGACCCTCTATTAGAAATAAAGCATCAGCATATCATCATTGGTAAGCATTCTTTTTCTTGTTTTCTTTTGGAATTGTGGCATTATTACTATTGAGGAATGTGGTTTTTTTGTCTTTTGTGTTAGATTATCTCGAAGCCTTGTGTGTGACTCGTTGAAGATATCTTATTACATTCTCTAGATGAAATTGTGCGCTCAATGTCTTATTGTCTTATTGGCTGCTATATCTACTGTAATTGATTTTGGTTTTGTTTTTTCTAAGACTATTCTGGCAAAGAGTCATATTGGTTGAACCTTAATGGAGTGAATAGTAGATTCTGAGTATTTGATTCTTTACTTTGGTTTGTGTGTGGTGAATCCCGAAATACTATTTATACTTGTATTATGGGCCACGTAGGATGGCAGAAGTGAAAGATTGGTTCTTGTCTTTCTCCTGATGGTCGCACTTTAAACTTGATAAGTCTATTTCGTAGTGCTAAAATCAGGTTTCTTGTTCGACATACTATGTAGGTGTGATTTGCATGGTAATTGCAGAACCAATATCTTTTGGGTTCTTTTTCCTGTGTGATTTCTATATCATCTATTTATCAAAATTAAGGTAGAATTGGTAGTTCTCTTTATTAAGTAGTTTTTAAGGAGATACCAACCAAAAGTAACTGATCGTAAACGTCCGTTTATTTTGGTATTGATCTACTGCTGTTTATTGAGACTTCTTGTTGTAGAAGAACTTTTAAAGTCAGAAATATCTTCATTTCTTGCACACAATGACAAGGGAACCCACTACTTATGGTATTTGAGTTGGTTGCAAACCATTTAATTTTTAATTTTTTTGTTAATATTGTTATGTCAAAATCGTCTTATTTTAGTTTGCCCGTTTTGTTCCGAATTTACTTTTGGTCTTGTTTACTTCATGGTGTGAGATTGGATGATATGGGATCATGGAAGGATCGTTTTATCCACCTAAATATCTTGCTAAGTTTTCAGGGATGAGAGTCTCTCACCCACAGATTGTTACATTTTGTGTAGTACATCAAGCAGGATTGGGTCAGTGGCGTCACAACATTCAACCTTTTCTCCTCAAGAATCCTTAAATGCAATTTTTAGTTCAGGATCATACAAAACTCGAAGTCAGAGAAAAGCAACTCGACTTGTTGTTAGAGCCGAACAAGTAAGATATTTTTGAAGTCTTTCATGTTGGTTTTTGTTATAAGGAAAAGATTTTTGGAGTACAAGCTGAGTAGCTATCCACCGTAACAGCTTGACTGCATTATATCTCTATTTAGGGGGAATAACATGAGAACAATGCCTGCTTATGTCTTTTCATATATCGAAATAACCACATCATATGGTTAATATCGGCGATAATACGCTACTTTCTCCATGGCTTTCGTATATGAAAAATATGCATTGACTATGTTTTACCCTCAAACAGGATTATTACTCTGTCCTTGGCGTGTCTAAAAATGCGAGCAAGTCGGAGATCAAAAGTGGTTAGTATTGACTTTGAATCTTATATGGTAATGAGCATTGATTTTGTTGAAAAGCCTATAAACTTTTTTTGTTCCTTTTGTCAATTTCTTCCTTGTTCCCTTTACATTATATTTGCAATTATCGGTTGGTGATTATGGTGCTAAAAACTCGAATTCATTTCCGCCCATTTATCTTTTCCGTTTCAGCTTACCGAAAGCTGGCCAGAAGCTACCATCCAGATGTAAACAAGTAAGTTAAAATAACCATGAAATGTATAATATAACTCTTTTAAGTAATTGCCCCTTAGAAATTCTATATATATATATATATATCTGTCTTTGGATGTCCATTTAAATGCTAGTTTGAAACAAATCATTGCAGAGAAGCCGGAGCCGAAGAAAAATTCAAGGAGATTAGCAATGCTTATGAGGTAGAACAATCTGACCCCTGTAAGATGTACTTCTTCTATTACTGTGATACTGATTAGTCAGTTTATAATTCGGTGAAATCATTCTGTTGTACCAGGTTTTATCAGATGATGAGAAGCGTTCGATTTATGACAAATATGGGGAGGCTGGGCTTAAGGGGGCTGGCATGGGAATGGGGGTAAGACTTCTCTAAACTATGAGATTATGTATATTAATTTTATTTTTAAAGCACATAAAGCAAGTGTGGATATATGCAGATGCCAATTCTTACCGCTACTCATAAAAAATTCATTAATATTTATAATTTATATACGAAGATAGCTTAACTGTATGCAATATTCTTAATAAAAGCTAAGTCAGTCCTCCATATAAGTTTGTGCATAGTTCCAAATGGACATATGTTAGAAGAAACAATTGAGCTACTTGAAGAGCCATTTATCATAAATTTAGTAAACCATAATCTGAGAATTAAGAGTTTTTAAGTTGTCTTAGGGAGTGTTTGCAAACTCTAAAAAACAGCGCTTTGCTCGTTTTGCTTTTCTTAAGCACTTTGGGAGGGTTTGGTAATCCAACTTTTTACTATTTTAAACTGAAGTAAGCTAGAAGCCTTTAAGGATCAAATTCTAGCTTCAGCTTGTAGCTTCTAAGTCATTTTTGTTTATAAATGGAAGTTTATTTATTAGAAGTGCTTCTCAATCTTTTTTTTTTTTTCAGCGAACACTCAATTTTTTCTTTTTCACTTAATTTTCCAAATACTAGCTACTTTTACTACTACAATTATATGCACCTTTAAAGTTATACTTCTACTTCTCCAAGAGCAGAAGTTCTTGCAAGCACCCTTAAATAAACATCTTCTCTCCAATAATCACAGGATTTCAGCAACCCGTTCGATCTATTTGAATCTTTGTTTGAAGGGATGGGAGGGATGGGAGGAATGGGCGGTATGGGAGGAGGAAGAGGGGCTCGCAACCGAGCCATGGAGGGCGAAGACCAAGTCTACAACCTCATCCTAAACTTCAAAGAAGCTGTATTCGGTGTCGAGAAGGAGATCGAAATCACCCGCCTTGAGTCCTGCAACACCTGCAGCGGCTCCGGGGCGAAGCCCGGAACCAAGCCCTCCAAATGCACCACCTGCGGCGGCCAAGGCCAAGTTGTCACCTCCGCGCGGACCCCTCTTGGAGTCTTCCAACAGGTGATGACGTGCCAGACCTGCAGCGGTGCCGGTGAGATCTCCACCCCCTGCGCCACGTGCAGTGGTGACGGGCGGGTGCGGAAGTCAAAACGCATCAGCTTGAAAGTGCCGCCTGGGGTCGACTCCGGCAGCCGGCTGAGGGTCCGGTCGGAGGGTAATGCTGGGAGGAGAGGGGGACCGCCGGGGGACCTCTTTGTAATTATCGAGGTCCTCGGGGACCCCGTCTTGAAACGCGATGACACCAACATCCTCTACACGTGCAAGGTTTCCTACATAGATGCCATTTTGGGAACAACCATGAAGGTGCCGACAGTCGACGGAATGGTGGATTTGAAGATCCCGAGCGGGACCCAACCAGGGACGACGCTCGTGATGGCGAAAAAGGGGGTCCCACTTCTGAACAAGAGCAATATGAGAGGGGATCAATTGGTTAAAGTGCAGGTTGAGATTCCAAAGCGATTGAGTAGTGAAGAGAAGAAGCTTATTGAAGAACTTGCTGATCTGAACAAGGCAAAAGCTGCTCCCAACAGCAGCAGGAGGTAGTTTGGAATTCTTGAGGTGGTTGCAATATTCTTTATTATACGTAACAAGGGGAGAAAAATATAGGGAGTTTCCTTTTGTATTTTAGTTTTCTGATTTTGATCGTTATTTATTGTAACTATAGACTGCAGCAAAAGCTGGTTGATTATTGAACATCATCATGGGATGATTTTCTCAGTTCATGAACTTGTATAAATTTTAGTTCACATTCATAAGAGATTGCAAATGGATCATACTAGAATCTTGTATCTTCTTCATAAATGTTATGTCTTCAGTGGAATGAATCTTTTGTGTGAGGGAAATCATTTTGAGATTTCTTGATTCTCTCAGCTTCTGAATTTTTGTATTAGCTTGACAAAATTTTCTTCAATTTTATTCGAGAATAGATGGGAGACTGTTGAAAACGTTTTTGGTCTGGGCCGTTCTGAGATTTGCTGGCTTTGAATCTAAGGGCCTGTCAAAAGATCTTGTCTTCTAAAGTAGTGATTGTACTAGCCCAAAAGTGAGAAGAAAATGACTGCATTTATATGCCAATTAGGCAATTACCAATTGCCAGCTACTACTAACAGTGTTCTTGAATGACGCTTGGCTTGTTGCCTAGTATTGTTTTTTTTGGTGAGCTATATGCCTCAAAAACCCTGTATTTTATCGAAAATTCAAAAAAGACTCTGATAAAAAAAAATTAGTTAAAAAAACCTTGCGTTATAAATCATTTGCTCACCGCTCCTTAAACCTATTTGGTCAACAAAATCGTGTAAATTTCCTAATATACCCTTACATATATATATGCCCGAAAAACCCTGTGTTTTATTGAAAATGCACAAAAAACCCTGACGACAAAAAAAAAATAAAAAATTAGTTACTTGAAATATTTAATTGATGTTCATAATATTTGGGACATATTTGTAATATTTAATTTTAATATTGGTATTTACAACATATTACTTATTTATTTTATATAAACTTTTAAAATTTATAATAATAACAACGTATTATTCAATTGTTGTTCATCATGTTTGGAGAATTTTTATAAAATTAATTTACAACTTATTGCACAAAAAAAAAAAAAAAAAATTTTTACAACATATTATTTATTTATTTTATATAAACTTATAAATTTATAATATTTTATAGAAGTAAAATTCATGTTATGTCTTAATTAAAAAAATCGTACGTTAATTAATTATCCTTCATAATATTTGGGACATATTTTTAATATTTAATTTTAATATTGGTATTTACAACATATTACTTATTTATTTTATATAAACTTTTAAAATTTATAATAATGACAACGTATTTGATGGTGCAGAAACTGGTGGAGGACTTGAACACCAAACACTTTAGAATTTGTATGTAGGAAGGAAGACCATCACAGGCACAAGAGCCTCAGGAACTGGGTTTCCAATGAGCGTGGGTTCTTCCAGCTAGGATAACACCAAGAAATCGTGCAGCGAAAGTGCAGAAAAGGGTGAGATACAGGAAGCTTTGGAGAAGATGCAGAGGAAAAATGATGCCCAGTTTAGTTACGTGGTATTTTTGTGAAGAAGATGACTTGGGGGAGAATGCATGGGTTCTCCCCTATTTATATGTTAGGGACGGGGGTAAATGGGTAAATTGACCATGTGGTCCCAAACCTGTGTTGCCCTAACACGCGGCAGCCTTTGGTGGGGTGAGAATGACATTCCAGAAAAGGAGACGGCGTGTCAGGTGCACGGTACACAGTACCTTTGTGTCAGAGGTTGTTGACGAGGGTCGTGTGGGATGAGGGACTAATGTCTTCTTCTGAAGGCTAGGATCCATCGTATGAGAGGTAGAGTCATTCCCGAGCGTTGATGACGCTCGAAAAATCCACGGATGGGCTCCCCACGATAGATGACCTTTGAGCGACAAGATCCCGAGCGTCAGACTTGTCGGATCTGGACTTTTATCGAAATAGTCGTCCGAGGCTTGACGGTCTACTCTAGCTTGCAAATGAGTGGGCTGGGAAGGCCCACGAGCCCTTCAAGGCGAGCGTCTGGGGTTTAGTCAGCGGCATGCTGACACGTGGACGGCTCTGATTCGAGAGTGATTTTAGGCCTCATCATTTTGCCCCCCAAATTCTGTAGTATCGCTTCGATGGTACTGTAGAATTTATAAAGAAGGAACCCTGAATTTCGAATATCCGAGGGCCAGGCCATTACCAGCGAGGAGACTGCTGGCCTTCTGTAACGGACACAAACTGACACCGCATTAAATGCTGTCAAGTCCGCATTTAATGCTGAGTGGGAACGTGGGCGCGTGCACCCCGGGAGACGTGAGGCGGTTACCAAAAGTGGGGGGTTTCCTAGGCGGGAAATGATTGCGTTTTGAATTTTCAGCCCTAATCCCTGCACAATCTTCCCTATAAATAGGGGTTTGCAGGGCTTTGGGACCTTTTTCACGCATTCAAACTCTTTCAAGCATATTCACAGCAAGAAATCTTTGCCAGTTCTACAGGCTCCGGCGAATTTCTTCTCTTCAAATCTTAGGTAAAAATTCCTTACCCTTCTTCTTATTTTTCCCGTGCTAACATTAGTTTTAGGTTGTGTGAGTGAAACCCTTGAGGGAAGAGCCACTGTCTACCATTGAATTTGTTTCAGAAATCTTATCCTCCCTTGAGCTTTCTGTTAGAAATCCCGTTTCCAAAAATTGAAAACTGAACATGGCCGGAAACCAAGCTGATGATTATGTACGGGAGATTGAGGAGATGTCGGTGGGGAGCTCTTCCCCTCATGGCGACGTCCCCATAGCTGTTCCCCTAATTAGGGCGCACCCAGATGAAGGAATTCCCATGGCGATCTCGGTGGCCCAGGCTCCGGCTGACGCCGGGGAGGAAGAGGTGGACGCTGCCGTTCAAGGGATGAACGAGCGTGCTCCCGGAGGGATGAACGACCTCTTTGAGGAGATGCACAACGTGATGGAGATACAGAGACAAGGGAGAGAGTATTCCCAGTTTTGAACAGCGCTGTGAGACCCCAAGATCACAGGATCACAGTGGCTATGAGGGCTCCCGAGGGTGAAGCGGGGCCATCCGGGCGTCCATTTGAGGCTGAACCTTCCAGAAGGCGTCAGAGGAGAGGCAGGGAGCCTGCCACTCGAGTAAGGCAAGACAACCGCCATCAGACTGACAGATCTCCGGACGAAATTGAGAGTATTCTGACCCTCAGTGATTTGGAGGAGTTGAGAGCGAAAGCGTATTGGGATGAAGTCGTGTTTCCCATGCGACTTCCTGAGGAAGGGGAGAGGGCCAATCGACCACCGCCTGGGATGATGACGGTCTATTGGGATGCAGTTCTTGCTGGGGGTCTGAGGTTTCCGATCGCTCACGACGCCGTCATCATTTACCATCATCTAGGGCTTTGCCCTTCACAAATTCTACCCAATGGCATAGCCCTAATCAACACGTTCATAATAACGATGAGGGCCTTGGGCAAAGCACCCTCGATAGTCAACTTTGACAGCTTGATACAAGCAGCCCGCTCGCCACGCTCGTCGCCTACAGACGGATTTTACTACGTCCAGGCCAAATCAGGCTTTAAGATGATAGATTCTCCATCTTCCTCCTATGGCGAGCATTGGAAGGAAAAGTACTTTTTCGTGGGGGCTCCCGGGGGGATTTTTGGAGTTCATCGGCAATGGATGATTCATGGCGAGGGTCCTTTGATTAGGGAAAGGATGAGAAATAAGGATTTCGAGGACTGGGCGATGGGGTTAGCCCTCGAGATGAGGGCTGAAAAGAAATGGATTAAGGCGGAGACATTGGTGAAGAACGAAGGGGTATTGTTCCGCTACGGACTATCTTGCCCCCCTGACATGATACTCAACCCTCCAGCTGACATCCTGGCCCTCGACGGTTAGATTCTAGGAACTAACATCTCTAACCTTTAGAATAGTTCTCTAACTTACAGTTATCGTTGTTTTCTTGTTTATACGATCCAAACAACCAATCTTCTGACGCTCGTTCCCCTTTACTTGCAGGCATCCAAATACTATCTCAAGGCATGAATGCTGAAGCCCTTTCCCGTATGTTGGGTGCCCAAGGGCCCGCAGTCAATCCTCAACACCCGCAACCGCAGCAGAACCGCCCTCCCAATGCTCCGAGGGGGAGGGTAAACCGACGAGGAGCTGGCCGAGGGCAAAACAATGCTCGAGGGGGAGCAGGGAATGAGGCTCCCCCCAGGGGCCCTATCGAGGATCTGACAGTGGAGGGTACCCACGAGGCCACTCCTCCGCCGGCGGCCCCCGTGGGCCCAATTTCACTGAGTTCAAGCGGGTCACGGAACCGCTCGGGGGAGCCTATCCGCATTCACGAAACTCTCCGGGCCGATCGCCAGGGGAAAAGAAAAAGGATGCCGGACTCCCTCCCTATTTCAGGCAAGGGAAAAGAGGTGGTCGTGGGCCACCGTGGCGAGGGCAGCGATACTTCATCTTCTGAGGATGAAGAATTTTGGAAGATAGGCTGCAAGGGCGACTCCCGTTATAAGCGCCAGCGGACTGAAGGCCCGGTGCTCCTAAAAAAGAGCGCCTACTCCGTCAACCTTGTCTCCGACATCGTTGGGAAACTCCAATTTTCCGGCGATCATGACAAGCTGAACGAGCATGACGCCGCTCGCGTTGTCGATGATGCCTGCCATGCCCTTCTGACGGTAAATCTATTCTCCCCTTTGCAACACTCTTCCCTTCTTCCTTCCATGTTCGGATTATGACCCTCGTTTACGGCTTCCCAGGAGGTAATCCCGAGGCTGAAAAACTTGCAAGGGCGAGCGCAAGCCTATTCTGAGCATAAAGCCAAATACAAGAAGTTGCTGCGCATTTCAGACCCTGTTCAACTGCAGGAGGATTACAACAATATCAGCGCTCAGCTGAATTCCGCCACCGTTGAAAACGCTCAGCTGAAGGAAAATCTGAGGAAATCTGATGACGCCTTTCTGGTCCTAAATGAGCGTCACAGGAAATTGAAGGATGAGCGGGACCAGTTGAGGGCACAAAATGGGGAGCTAGGTGAGCAGCTGGCGGAGAGCACTCGCCAGAACGAGGCAGCCAACAAGGCCCTCGCTGATTTGCGAGGCAAAGTACAGGGCTTGGAAGCGAAGGTATCATGGGAGGCGGTGAAGAAGTTCGTGCGCTCCAAAGCCCTTGTGTTTGCGGCCAATATCCAGTGCTTTGACAACGCTCGACGCTTTTTCCATAAAGCGATCGGGCAAATGGTGAAGTTGGGACTGGCTCCTGAAAGCGCTCGATCTGACGCTCGTCTACGCATGGATCTGGATGAGAATTGCGAGCCAATGGTCCAAGAGGAGGATCCTACTGAGAATCTGGCGGAGCCCGAGTACCAGGAGTTGGTGGAAACACTCCAAAGGGAGTTTATCGCTGCCAACAGGGTGGATCCCGAGCCTCTCCTGATAGAAGACGAGGGCACCGTCATGGACGTAGCGGATGCCGAGGAACCTGGTGAGGCCCAAACTTCTGATGCTAATGTGTTGGCCCCGGTTCCCCTTGCAACCGCCCCTCCCGAGCCTGACGCCCCGGCCCAGTGAAGCTCCCGTGGCTACCAATCTCTTGCCCTTGTCCGTTTGAATACCTCTTTCCATTTATGAACAATTTTATACCTGTATTTAATCCTTCAGTTATTTCCTAAGTATTTTGGATCCCTTATGTCGATTTCTGATATATTTGAACTTCTTTTTAAATGCTCGACTGTCTGAATGTTGTCTCATTTACTTTTAAATGATGAATGACGTTATTCCACTGCGCTCGTCGTTCTTCCTGTATGAACTGATCTTTTTGTATGAATGCTTGCGACGAGCGTTGTTTGTGCGCGAGGGTATTTTCTTTTAAGAGTGTCCTGGCATCCGCCATAACGCACCACCAGTGTAAAGTTTGGCGACGTTTAGGGATTTGAGGGGCGTAGATACGGGCGCGAGGGTGTTTTATGCGTATTCCCTGGCCGTATTCGCAATGAGGCTCGATTTTGAACTTAGAAAACCTCTGGAGATTTACCTTAGTATTGGCCCCATAGTGTGCACCCTCGTCTTGAACTCTCCACTAGGCTGTAGATACCTTAGAAACCATCAGTAGGATTTGCTAAGTATGAGATCAAAGCGAGCGTAACCGTGGGGTTGGTGTTATTTCGAGGAGCACATGAAGGGACTGAGTTAAAATCCATTATTTTATGTGTGTTTTTACTCAGTAAGTTGAGGGTCATTCGGGTTTTTGCGAGCACGAGCTGGAGTGGTTAGCACTCAGCTGGCTATAACTGAGCATTGCGCTCCCCGTTGTTCGACACGCTCATTTTTAGGACTTTATATTACCAACCGTTCAAACTGTTATAGGTGGATGGTTATCAACACCTGGACAGTGCAGTTTTGGAACGATTGAAGTTTCGCATAGGCTTTTCGACGTGGAGGATGCTCGACACGGAGTAGGCCCCTTGTCGCTCGAATCATTAGATCAAGATAAGAGAGCAAGCGAATAATAAAAACAAAGAGTTAAATACTTACTGTTATATAGATGCATTTTTGGAAATGATTACAACACGCTTTCCGTCAAAGGAAAGCCCTTCACGCCACAAACGGGCCATTACAAAGAAACTGATGTCTACACGTAGAACCTTCTAATGTTACATGCATTCCATGGCCTAGGGAGCCGCTCGCCTTGCAAAGTTTCCAATAGGTAGGTGTTGTTTGCTCGTACCTGGATGACTTTGAAGGGGCCTTCCCAATTGGGGTCCAACTTACCTACGTGTTTGGAGACTTCCACTTTTTTGAGGACCAAGTCCCCTAGCTGGAAAGTCCTTTCCTTAACTCGTTTATTGTACTGGCGAGCGACGGTTGCTTTGTATTTGTGGATACGTACCCAAGCAGCATTCCTCTTCTCATCCAGCAAATCTAACTCGAGCGTCCGATTGGCCTCATTGGCGGCAGGCTCGAAATAGGCAACGCGTGCGGATTCTTGAGCAATTTCCGCAGGTATCATGGCCTCGGAGCCGTACACGAGGGAATAAGGGGTTTCCCCCGTTGTCGCTCGTGGAGTAGTACGGTACGCCCACAGAGCTCCCTGAAGTTCTTCAGCCCATTCTCCCTTCTTACTCTCGAGCATCGTTTTCAGATGCTGGAGTATGGTTCGATTGGTCACTTCAGCTTGACCATTAGCTTGAGGATGACCCACGGAAGTGAATCGTTGTTCGATCCCTAGTTCATAGCACCAATCCCGTGTGTCAGCAGCGATAAACTGGGAACCGTTATCCGAGATGAGCACCCTCGGGATGCCGTATCTGCAGATGATATTTTTCCAAATGAAATCCCTCACAACCTTGAACGTTATCTTAGCGACCGCTTCTGCCTCAGCCCACTTGGTGAAATAATCCACAGCAAGTATTACGAACTTCTTTTGCCCGACCGCCATTGGGAGAGGTCCCACGATATCAATGCCCCATTGATCAAAAGGCCAGGAAACATCAATAGGAATCATTTGAGCTGCCGACAACTGAGGAGTGTTGGAATGGAACCGGCACTTGGGACATTTCTTGGAATATTTAATGGCATCTTGCAATACCGAGGGCCAATAGAACCTACTCCTTAAGATTTTCTTTGCCAAGATTCGTCCGCCTGAGTGGTTCCCGCAACTTCCACTGTGTACATGCTCTAAAACTTCTTTAGCCTGCGAGGGTCTCAAACATCTCAACGGTGGGCCCAGGAAGGATCGCTTGAATAATCGACCCTCGGCGTCCAATGAGAAACGAGGGGCCTTGCTCTTGATTTTCCGAGCCTCAACTTTGTCGCTCGGGCAGGTTCCGTCCTGGAGGAATCTGACAATTTCATCAAGCCAACAAGGCTCGGAGGGGTCAATCATGTGCACTTCTTTCGAAGGTTCGCCTTTACTTATCAGTGGCTCCTCCGTTCTCAGAAATGTAACAACGCGTTCGATGTGGCCGTCCAGAGCGGACGCAAATTTCGAAAGAGCGTCAGCATGTTCGTTTTCTGCCCTTGGAACTTGCAAAAGATGGAATTCCTTGAACTTGGCTATCTCCTCCTTGGCGCTCGATAGGTACTGTGCCATGGTGGCTTCTCGAGCCTCATAACTACCATCAATTTGACTTGCGATCAACTGCGAATCAACGTATGCTGTGACACGAGTGGCCCCATTTTGGAGCGCAATCCTGAGCCCTTGGATGAGGGCCTCATACTCAGCTTCGTTGTTGGTGACTTGAAACGCCAGCTTGATTGCGTAGTCAACTTCTGCCCCGAGGGGATCCCTGAGGGTCACCCCGGCTCCTCCCCCCTGAGAGGTCGAGGAGCCATCCGTGTGCAAAAGCCATAAACCCTCATCAGCCAATGGCACAGTCTCCAAATTGAAATGTTCTACCAACAAATCGGCCACTGCCTGAGCCTGTATGGCTGTACGAGGCTCGAAGGAGATATCAAACTGACTGAGTTCAATCGCCCATTTAATTAACCTTCCCGAAACATCCGGCTTAGATAGCACTTGTTTGAGTGGTTGATCTGTAAGCACTGTGATGGAGTGAGCCTGAAAATATGGCCTCAGCCTTCGGGATGCGTTAACGAGCGCAAAGGCGAATTTCTCAATTTCCATGTACCTTTTCTCTGCTCCCTGTAGAGTCTTGCTCAGGTAATACACTGGCATATGCTTACGCTCGCGGATTGCTACGAGGACAGCGCTCGTGGCTTCCAAAAAACTGATAGATAGATAAACAAGTTCTCCCCCGGGTTTGGCTTGGTCAATAAAGGCGCGCTCGACAGGTACTGTTTCATGTTCTGCAAGGCCTTTTCGCAATCCTCGTTCCAGGTAAAGTTGCGAGCGTTGCGCAAAATTTTAAAGAAGGGTAGATTCCGGTCCGCTGAGCGGGAGATGAACCTATTTAGTGAAATGATCTTACCCACGAGCACCTGGACCTCTCTCAGATTGCGAGGGGAGGGTATGTCCAGGATTGCTCTAATCTTCTCGGGGTTTGCCTCTATGCCACGTTGACTGACCATGTATCCCAGGAATTTACCGCCTCGAACGCCAAAGGTGCATTTTGATGGGTTCAACTTCATTCCGTAGCGACGAAGGATGTCGAAAGTCTGCTTGAGATCCTCCAGATGGGAGCGTTGGCGCTCACTCTTGACTATCATGTCGTCTACATATACCTCCATAGATTTTCCGATTTCACGCTCGAACATTCTATTGACGAGGCGCTGATAGGTCGCTCCCGCGTTTTTGAGCCCAAATGGCATGACTTTGAAACAGTAAACACCCAAATGCACAATAAACGAAGTTTTGGGGCGATCTTCGGGCGCCATAAAGATTTGATAATATCCCTGAAAGGCGTCCATCATACTCATGAGTTCACACCCGGCTGTAGAATCTACCAACTGATCGATCCTCGGTAGTGGGTAATGGTCTTTGGGGCACGCTTTGTTGAGGTCCGTGAAGTCGTTGCACATACGCCACTTATTGGCGCTCTTTGGGACGAGCACCACATTGCAAAGCCATTCTGGGTACAAGATTTCCTCGATGTACTGAGCATCAAGCAACTTACTAACCTCTTCTTCGATAACCCGTTTCCTAAAGCCATAAACGTCTCTCTTCTTCTGTTTGATGGGCTTGAAGGTTGGATCCACGTTCAGTCTGTGGACAATGACGCTCGGATCTATTCCGGTGAGATCAGAAGCTTTCCACGCAAAAACGTCTAGGTTCTCCCGTAGGAAGTCGATCATCAAAACTTGCGAGGGCCCATCCAGGCCCGAGCCAATCTGGGTGGTTTTATCCGGGTTCCCAGGCTCCAATTCAACGGTCAAAAACTCCTCGGTGGGCTCAATCCGAACCTCCGGCCTCGGCGCCTCTAGCTCTCGTTTTTTCCCGGTGAGCATACCCTTGGGCTCATCACCCTCGTTTTCTGAAGAAGAACCCTCGACGGCCCCCGGTGGCCTATTCTCTGAACGCTGAACATCTCCAGGGGTCCTCTTTTTATTCTTCTTCCGGTACAGCTTGGCTCTTTTGCACTCGGGGCCATCTTCGTCTAATTCGGGGAAGTCAACGGACTTCTTAGTAGACCCAGGTTGAATGGACTGCTTGGGCTTGTGGCTTCGAAGCGAAAGTATGTAACATTCCCAAGCTTCTTTGACGTTACACAGAATTTCTCCGGTACCCTCGGGGGTTGGAAACTTGACTTTTTGATGATAGGTGGAAATTACGGCCTTGAAATCCATGAGGGCTGGGCGCCCAATGATGATATTGTAAGGAAGATTCACCTCAACGATGGTGTAGAGGACGCTCAAAGTTTTCCGCTGTGGGGCGCGACCAAAAGAGGTGGCCAAGCGAATCTGTCCGCGAGGGACGATCTCGGAACCTCCAAACCCTACGAGGGCAGTTCTGAGAGGTTCGAGGGGGATGTTTGTTATGTTCATTTGTTGAAACGTTGAGTACGGGAGAACGTTCACAGAGCTTCCACTATCAAATAAAACCCTCTTTACAGTGTGGTTATGAACGTCTAAACTAACCACCATGGGACAGTCAGAGGTTTTTCCTATCCCATGGGGTGTTACAATATGTTCAAGATCTTTCTCAGTAAACCCTATGACATCATCCTCCTTCGAGCGCGACGAGCTGTCCACGGAGAGTACTGGGCGAGGGAGTGACGTTCTTTGGTTATAGCTCCGTACATGGCGACGGCGAGAAGCATTGGAATCGCCTCCTGAGGGCCCTCCCGCGATCATGTGAATGACCGCAAAGGGCTGGTTTTCCATATCCACCCCTTTCCCTTTGCTGCGCTCGCTGGTCTCAGGGCGCTGGCGACGAGGACTTCGGGAGCGTGAGCGGCTTCTTCTCCTCCCGAGCGCTCGTTCCGCGCAATGTTCATCGTACCCTTCTAGTACTTTCACAAACTCTTTGAGGTGCCCCCCAGCAATCAGCCGCTGAATTTCCTTCTCCAGGTGGCGGCATTCATTAGTGTCATGCCCCTTCTACTTATGGAAAGCGCAGTATTTCCCCGAGCGCTTCTGAGTCTCGGTTTCTCTCAGCTTGGGCGGTCTCTTAAACAGCTTCTGGTCCGCCAGGGAATAAACTTCGGCAATTGGGCGGTTGAGGGGGACACGCTCGAGCCTCCGCGGAGGGGATGAACGACGGCGAGCGGATATCGGGCTGTGGCGGTGACTCCGGTTGGGCTCCGCTTTGTCCTCGTGGGTTCTGTTGGGGCGAGGGGCATTTGCCATCTTCTGATCCCTCGCTATGTACATATCCTCGAGGGTAAAGAAAGAATCGGCAATCTCCCTAATTTCCATCAACGAGCGCGGCTTCTTCTTGGCTACTTCTTCCACAAACTCCTTGCTGACGTAATGCTTCATGTTGATGGCCCCAAACAGAACGTGCCTCAAAAAGTCCATCGAGGGCTTTTCTACCAACAAAATTTCTTTATTGAACCTCCCCATGAAGGACCTGAGAGTCTCGTTAGGCCCTTGGACCAGGCTATAAAGAGCGGTCACGGCCGGGGCCGGTGCTTTCAGCGAATTGAAGTGGCTGACAAAAGCATCCGTCAGGTCATAGTATCCTCGGATTGAGCGCGGGGGGAGCTTTTTGTGCCACTCTTGGGCCATTCCGGTGAGGGAAGTGACAAACACCTTGGCCCAGTAGTTGTCTGGATGGTCATACAGGTGCATTAGGTGCACAAAATGGTCCAGATGCTCGGCTGGGTCCGTAGTTCCATCATATCTGTTGATTGACGAGGGAATTTTACCCTTCCCTGCGCGAGTCATTAGAACCTCCTCGACGAGGGGGAAATCGCCCGCCATGATCCTGTAGTCTCGCTCGTCGGGATCTTCATAGCTGGCTTCTCTCCTTCGGCGGGAAATTGGGCTGCGTGGTCGACGAGCGTCTCTGGCCTTGGACCTCTCGTCCCCATCACGGGGGACTTGAGACCTTGCTCGAGAGAGCTGCTCTACCACATTCTGGAGCCCTCTGATTTGGTCTTGGACCGCGGCCAGCTGAGGGTCACCAACATTTCTGCTGTTTGCCCTCCCTGTGGCCCTCGATTGGACCTCTTCATTATCTCCGGCCGCCTCATTTCGAGGGGCCCTTTCTTCTCCTACAGCTGGTCGTTCTTGCTGGACCCTCGGTGGGGCTTCATTTCCTTGATTCGGTGGTGGGGGAGGTTGCTGTGCCCTTAGCGCATTTTGGGCCATCGTCAAGGGATGCGCCGGGAGCCCGCCAAGAGGCGGGGCCAGACGAGCGCTAGCCTGCGAGGGGAAATACGCTGCCATGAAATGCTCCCAGGCGTTCTGAACGGCCTGGCTTTCGCACTGCGCATATAGTGCCTGAAGTTGCTGGCTGGTAACCTGGGGCATCTCCACCCCCTGTATTTCCCTTGGTAATGACGTGGGGAGATTCAGAGTCCCCACCTGATAAGGTTGGATCACCGGCATCATCCCGGGCATCATTCCAGGCTGCACAAATGGGTATCCCGGAGGGGGCATGGCCATGGGATACACCCCTGAGTAAGGATAGGAAGCGTGGGCGGTGTGAGCTGCAGGTGGAGCAACGGCACTGGGCCCTCCCACAACGTTCCCACCTAGTTGGAGAGTTGCCCCTACCGGCTCCGTGTTCTCGCCCCCGTTTCCGGCCGCTGGGGGGTTTGCTTCTCCGGCGGGGATGTTGCCTTCCGCGTTCTCCTCGTTGACGGGGGGAAGAGCGCCTTTCTCTCCGACTACTCCAGATCTCGTCGCAGTTACCATGATTAAAGACTTGGGTGTCACTCTTCAACTAGCTTTTGAAGGAAGAAACTGGTAATACCGAAGATGGTGGTGATGGCTTCCCACAGACGGCGCCAAAAATGATGGTGCAGAAACTGGTGGAGGACTTGAACACCAAACACTTTAGAATTTGTATGTAGGAAGGAAGACCATCACAGGCACAAGAGCCTCAGGAACTGGGTTTCCAATGAGCGTGGGTTCTTCCAGCTAGGATAACACCAAGAAATCGTGCAGCGAAAGTGCAGAAAAGGGTGAGATACAGGAAGCTTTGGAGAAGATGCAGAGGAAAAATGATGCCCAGTTTAGTTACGTGGTATTTTTGTGAAGAAGATGACTTGGGGGAGAATGCATGGGTTCTCCCCTATTTATATGTTAGGGACGGGGGTAAATGGGTAAATTGACCATGTGGTCCCAAACCTGTGTTGCCCTAACACGCGGCAGCCTTTGGTGGGGTGAGAATGACATTCCAGAAAAGGAGACGGCGTGTCAGGTGCACGGTACACAGTACCTTTGTGTCAGAGGTTGTTGACGAGGGTCGTGTGGGATGAGGGACTAATGTCTTCTTCTGAAGGCTAGGATCCATCGTATGAGAGGTAGAGTCATTCCCGAGCGTTGATGACGCTCGAAAAATCCACGGATGGGCTCCCCACGATAGATGACCTTTGAGCGACAAGATCCCGAGCGTCAGACTTGTCGGATCTGGACTTTTATCGAAATAGTCGTCCGAGGCTTGACGGTCTACTCTAGCTTGCAAATGAGTGGGCTGGGAAGGCCCACGAGCCCTTCAAGGCGAGCGTCTGGGGTTTAGTCAGCGGCATGCTGACACGTGCACGGCTCTGATTCGAGAGTGATTTTAGGCCTCATCAGTATTATTCAATTGTTGTTCATCATGTTTGGAGAATTTTTATAAAATTAATTTACAATTTATTGCTCCAAAAAAAATAATATTTACAACATATTATTTATTTATTTTATATAAACTTATAAATTTATAATATTTTATAGAACTAAAATTTATATTATGTCTTAATTAAAAAAAATCGTACGTTAATTAATTATCTAATTGTTTGCTAATTAAATAAAAAATTATTATTTAAATTAATTATCATTGTGGGATAGACCTAATTTTTAAATTTCATGTGCAGGGTTTTTTATGCATATTTCAAGTAACAGGGGGTTAAACAAAAAATTAATTCTGTAAGGGTATTAAAGTCATTAATCGCAGTCAACGCGAGTGTAAGCCAAACACATGGCTTAGGATTTTCGGTGCAAAGAAAAACAAATATAAGGTTTTTAGAGATAATTTTTTTTTCACAGGGTCTTTTCTGCATTTTCGATAAAACACAGGGTTTTTGAGGCATATAACTCTTTTTTTCGTTGTAATAAATGAGAGGGCTTTTGTTAAATTTCCTATGGTCTAGTCAATCGATTTCCTAAAAAAAATTGTGTTCTTAAAACTTGAACACAAATCTTTGGCTGAATTAGTATAACATCAAACTTGAACATAAGAGTTTTCGTAGAATTAGTACAACATTGAACCGTTGAATTTTATTAGTTGGTTGTTCAAGATACTATATATGACAGCACATAACATCATGGTTTCTTCATTAAGGTTAGAAGAAAATACATGATAAATGATTACGAGGAATGCGAACGGAATGAATCGAGTTTTGTTTTGTTTTTTTTTTTTTGGACTTAATCTCGAGAATATATACGGGCCGAGACAAGTTATATTTTTTTTATCAAACTCGAGCTGATGTTGAATCAAATAAATGAATTTGATTATTCCAACCTGGTGATCATGATTGGTATAATTTAATTTGGGGGACCAAAATTCGAAATGAACACATAAAAAATTAAAAAGAATTAAACAAAGAATAATTTTAACCCTAATAAACTTAAAAAATCCCAAAAGATATTATTAGAAATAATAAAAAGGATTTGCTTTTAATTAGATCTCGTATGTGAATCCAGTTGGCACACGTGTGGGATTAATGATGTTTAGCACTAAAGCTCTATCCCCTAGGCAATCATTCCATCCATCTTTGCTTAATTATTATCTTAATCACATTTTATTTATACTTTTCTAAATAATGAAAATAATTTAAAAATTAAACAAAATGAATAAAACCGTTTTTCATTTTTATTTTTTAATGACTATTTAGTCGTATAAATACATTTGGGCTACTTTTGAAACAAAGTGTTCAATATTGTGGGCCACACCGCTCGTGCGAACATGCGAGGTTAGGCCCATTAGCCCTACTATTAGGCCCAAAAAAGAAGGACAAAGAAATTTAAAAGAAATAATTAAAAAGTGAAGTTGAAAGGTTAAAAGTGTAATTTCCTTAGATTAGAGGAAGTCTTTTTAAAATTAGTTCAAATGGGGTGCTTATGAGTGGAGGATGTAGTCAAAATTATGTATCGACATATAGTTTATTTGTTGAATTTTAATATCTAAAAAAAATTGATTTGTGAAGTCCAAGGTATTTAAAAAATAATTTTCTTAGAAGAAAATTACTAAAATTGAATGTCATGTCCTCATAGTTTTTAGTGGATCTTATTTTACTAAAAATTTTAATAGTGATTTGATTCATTGGAGTTCAATTAATTATGATGACAAATGTATTTGACTATCGCACACCTTAGGGTTGTTTTTTTTGGAATCCATCTTCATCCTCTTTCTCTTCTGCGGCAGTCACTAGGCCGTCCGTTAGTTCCTTCGTTGTATGCCGGGCTCATAGTTCCTTTCCTTCCACTCCTGGCTAATAGTAGGCTCAATAAGAGCACTTCTCCTTTATTACATTAGTTTGATCGGATTAGCTTCAGGCTAGGATCCCGATAGACAGAGACCAAAATTTGACTTGTTCATTATTATGTATGTGTATTAATATTTCGTGGACGTGTATATGGATAAAATAAAATATTGATATTAAAGAATGTGTAACTGTTTGAAAAAAATAAAACTTTCAAAAAAACTTAATTTTTAAAATTGTACGAGTGCCCCTAATGCTTGATTGACTTAGACATCCTTTCAAAAGCGATGTATCCATAGAATTTGGTTGTAGAAATAAAGGATACTATATTGGGGGAAAATGGCAATGAAAAAGGATTTATTTTGATTGACCCAAAGATAATCTTGTGCTCGATATTTGAGTTCAATATAAAAAGAAGTGTGATTATTGGTATATATATATATATATATATATATATTTTTTTTTTTTTCATACTAGTTTAGTTTGTATAAACCTCGATAGATTATAACTTGTTGTAACTAATTATTAATAGTTTAACATTATAATTTAATAAATCACAAATTTGATGTTAATTTAACTATAATTCGAGTCTCTGAAAATGCAATTCATATAATCCATAGTAAAAGTTTTATACTGTATTGATTTGACAAGACACGGAACGCAGATTAAACGCGTTATAAAATTTAAACAGAAAAAACAATACATGTTTCATGCCAACAAGATAATATATATATTGCTACACTAAAATGGTGGTATCCTAAAGCTTACCTAACTAGGTCCCTTCATGGGTGACCCAATCATTGTTCAAGAAACACTACACATTAATATATAAGAAATTAAGTTAATTTAATTTTTTAAAAACGAAATAGTTCAGCCCATCTATTATATATGCAAACCCCCTAAACCTCTTCGTTGCTCGCAAAACCATCTCCAAAGATAGAGCAATGGCCTCAGAGAAAGTTGAGACTGTTGTTGCAGGAAACTATGTTGAAATGGAGAGGGAAGAAGATGACAAATCAAGCTCTGCTAAGAGCAGATTATCAAAGCTTTTCTGGCATGGTGGCTCAGTTTATGATGCATGGTTTAGCTGTGCTTCTAACCAGGCACTTTTTTCTCACCCCTTTAATAATTTAAAATTTATTTCATATGTTTTAAATGTTAATTTATTTAATTTTCTTCACATATTTTGATAAAAATTGTGCTATGTTAAGGTTGGAAAATTCATGTGTTTCAGGTTGCACAAGTGCTGCTGACACTACCTTACTCGTTTTCGCAACTGGGAATGGTGTCTGGGATCTTGTTTCAGCTCTTTTACGGGTTGTTGGGGAGCTGGACGGCTTACATTATCAGCGTTCTTTATGTGGAGTATAGGACGAGGAAGGAGAGGGAGAAAGTCGATTTTAGGAATCATGTTATTCAGGTATTATTGGTTTTTGATTTTGCTGGTTGGTACAGACGGTGGTCGTTCCTATTTTTAAATATTTGATTATATGTTTATTAAAACATGAAAATTGTAATCGTGAAGAACGACAAGTGTTTTATGTAATTTGATGATGATAATAATATAATCTTGCTCCTATAAATTTAAATTTATTGTCATTTTGTATGAGGAAATATAATGTTGAGTGGTTTATGTGCAGTGGTTTGAAGTTCTTGATGGGCTATTGGGGAAACACTGGAGAAATATTGGACTCTTTTTCAACTGCACATTTCTTCTGTTTGGATCTGTGATTCAGCTCATTGCATGTGCAAGGTACTTTTCATATGTATGCATGATGACCCCCTTTAATAAGTTAACTCCTCCATCCCATTCTGAGGATTTCTTTTGGCAGATTAAACGTATTGGTGCTTTTAAAAATAACATTTTATATCGGATATCTCATATTGCGCCTTTCATACAGTAAAGTTAATAAAAAAAATCTGTATTGATACATTGTGTCGTGTTCATATCTTTCTGTCTGCGTCCGTGCTTCATAATTGATAGCTAAAAGCTATTCAAGTAATCACTAACACAACAACACACACAACCCATAAAATTGATAGTTTTAATATGCTCCAAGCGGTAAAATTTATCTCCCGATAACTATAGACGCAATCTTGTCACCGTGCAAATTCTTGCCCCGTCCCTACACAAAATTAGTGTATCAACTATCAATAATACACTTATTTACATATCTCACCATTTTCTTTTTTAACAAAGAAAAAAGAAAATTGTTTATTTAATAATCTTGCTATTTGTTTTCTTCTCTTATATTTCTTTGCAGTAACATCTACTACATAAACGACAACCTTGATAAGAGAACTTGGACATACATATTTGGAGCTTGCTGTGCTACAACTGTTTTCATCCCTTCTTTCCATAACTACAGGATTTGGTCATTTTTAGGACTAATTATGACCACTTACACAGCTTGGTACCTAACCATAGCATCCCTCATCCATGGACAGGTAGGTAGATATTCTTTAATTAATTATTATATGAATAATTAATTAATCAATTAATCATAGTCTTAAAGTGAATGTTTGGCTTGATCAAGGAATTCAAAATTAATTAGGGTTCATCTTTTTTTAATCTTTATCCTCCAAAATATCATGTTTTATCAGATATTATCTCCTAAACCTTTTGCTTTTATCATATTTTTTACCATCAAAACTATGTATAATATTGTAGATCATCATCTCCGATTGAATTTCATTAAAATATTCCGTCAGAAAATTGTCACGTCACGATCTTAACATAGACTTCTCCCTCACAATCTACCGGAAACAAAAAATCCTCAATTATTAATTTTAAATAAGTCGACTACCTTGTCGGTCAATTAAACATTTCAAATAAGCATTAACTACCATTTTTATTATTTCAATTTCACCATCACCATCAATTATTGTACCAAATTGAAGCTACTAAAATATACATTTTTCCCTTTCAATAATTATAAATTTATTAATTATCTAATGACTTTTTCTTGATTGATTAAATTTGGCAAGAAAAGGTTGAAGGAGTGAAGCACTCAGGACCAGCTAAAATGGTGCTCTACTTCACTGGGGCCACAAACATTCTTTACACATTTGGTGGTCATGCTGTCACAGTGTGAGTTTCTTGACAAAATTATTACATCACATTTGATTTATTGTAATATATTGTATTAATTAATATATTTCATTTATTTTAATCACTTTTTTTTTAATTATTATTATTTTGGCAGGGAGATAATGCATGCAATGTGGAAGCCACAAAAGTTCAAGATGATATACTTGATAGCAACAATATATGTGCTAACTCTAACCCTTCCATCAGCCAGCGCTGTTTACTGGGCTTTTGGAGATATGTTGCTCAACAGATCTAATGCTTTAGCTTTGCTACCAAGAACTGGATTTAGAGACACTGCTGTCATTCTCATGCTCATTCATCAGGTTTATTTCAATCTCTACAAATACTTGTATACGTATATATATGACGAATTATGTTTACTATCTTAACAGTTTATTGAATTACACGATAATTCCTCTTGGCTGAGAATTTACATGGTTTCTATTTAGGCGAATCGATTTGAAACTTTATACATTATATTTTTGTTTTACAGTTAAGAAATTAATTAAGTAACATCTGACACAATAAAAGTTGATGCATAATCAGGGATATCAGAGCCTCTTCCTGAATGTTCAGGAAAGGATACAGTTATAAATGATAGAATCCCCTGTCTTTATGTTAAACACTCAAATTTCCACAATTAGAAGTTAAAATTTTTGACTCGGTCTTAAATAGCGCGTTATTTTTCCGTTACAGTTCATAACATTTGGGTTCGCATGCACTCCCTTGTACTTCGTGTGGGAAAAATTCATCGGAATACACGAGACCAAAAGCTTGTTTAAGCGTGCCGTCGCAAGATTGCCGGTGGTGATTCCAATATGGTTCTTAGCTATTATTTTCCCATTCTTCGGCCCTATCAACTCCACCGTTGGATCACTTCTTGTTAGTTTCACCGTGTACATCATTCCGGCCATGGCACATATGCTCACTTTTGCTTCTGCATCAGCAAGAGAGGTAACAATTTATATATATATATATATATATATATATATATATATATAGATTTAAAAATTAAATTAATAAATTGTGAAATATGAATAGAGATATATAAATATCTGGCACATAGCACGAATGTGATACTTTATACACAAATATTTTTTATTTATTAATATATGATTATTTTCTTTACGGTGTAGTGCTTTTAGGAGGATATAGCAGAATCCCCGGATTAGCTTTATGATGATCATCACTTTCTAACATGTTAGGCAGCTAATGAAATGGACAACATTCTCTAAAGGCAACTAAAGCAAAAGAAAAAAGAAAAGGAAGAAAAAAGTTAGGTGGTTAATATTGTCAAGAAATGCCTTTTGCACTTAAAAGTGGTTCTTCCCTCTAGCTTTCTCTTTCTTATTTATCATTTCATTTTAATTAATTTATTAATTTATCATAGATTATAGCTATACTTACACTAATTAAAAAATATAACTTGTAATTTAGAAAACATAAATTTTAATATACTCATAGATTGAGGGTGTATCAAATTACACGTATACTGTATACATATCGAGTCGAAGCTGCATATATAACGGATTGTTATAATTAAGGGCAACTTGCACCGACTGTTATCATCCATAAGTCTGGATGTATTGACCATAAATCAATCATATACCAGAAGTAACAATATGTTAATAGAATTGTAATACTACCTTTGTATCTTTGTCCGGGGAATGTTGTACCAACAACGAGCCTGCAGGGATAGTATCGTAATTTCTAATACATATAGCATTTAAATTTATTTAATATCACACATATGTATAGATGACTTGAAAAAAAAAAAATAAAAAAATGTATGACTTATAATTTTTTGAGTTTTGTTTCTGTAATTATGAACAGAATGCAGTGGAGAGGCCTCCAAGAGTTGTTGGGGGTTGGATTGGAATGTACTCCATGAACGTATTTGTGGTGGTATGGGTTTTCATTGTTGGCTTTGGATTTGGAGGTTGGGCAAGTATGGTCAATTTTATCCATCAAATCAACACTTTTGGCCTCTTCACAAAGTGCTACCAATGCCCTAAGCATTAAGAAGTTTGATTAGATTATTATCATTTTCCACAATCAAGAAACAGAAAAAGGAAAAAAAGTTTATACTTATGGAAGTGTGTAAAGATTATGGCTGGCTTTGGTAACATTTTTACTATTATATATATATATTTTTGTATTTTGGGGTTTTCTTATTTTGTTGAACGGTTTCTTCAACATGTGTGCCCATTGATGTTGTGTTAAGAAGCTTAACTCCCTTTGTTTTTGTGGGATTATTATGTATTTACAATATTCCAAGTTTATTGGAGTATCTTTATTTTCAGTACATTTAAAACTTATTAGATCCAATTTGAAACAAATAATCAAATTGTATATGCGTGGTTCTGAATTTGAGAAAGTAAAATAATTTGTGAATTCAAATTATGTTAAAGTTTAAGATATTGCTAGTGAATTAACCAAGTTAACCCTTTTATTTGTTTTATATACATTCTGAGTTTGGATCTGGTCGTTTAATTATAAAAATATTCTACTTTGACGCTTTAGGGTTTACGCCTCTCTCTTTCAATCTTCTATCTTTTAAGGAGTTTATTGCACCAAAAACCCTGTGATATACCTAATTAGCACTCAGAACCCTGTGATTTGAAAATTCTCAAAGCGAACCTTGTGATTGTAATAAATTAGCACTCAATTAGAATTTCAAACCCTACAGCCGTGATTGTAGGGTTTTGAGTGCTAACTTTAATACAATCACAGGGTTTTCAGTGCTAATTTATATAATCACAGAATTCTCTTTGAGAATTTTCAAATCACAGGGTTCGAAGTGCTAATTAGGCATAACACAGGGGGTCTCCAAGCAAAAAACTCATCTTTTAAGAGATTAAAGTTAATTGAAGTTTTGAGTTGGCCGTGGAGAAGTATTTCCTACTGTCAGATCGGCTCGAATCTGCTCTACCGCAAACATTCAACTTTGTTCTACTGCCAGTATTTGTCGTCATCAACTTAGATCTGCCTCCATCTATTGTTATCTTTTCAGATAAGCTCCCTCGGTTCCTTCTCAGACTACACTTTCTGTGATCTAGTTTTTGATGATATTGGTTGAATTAGGCGTCATAGTAAAGAAGCTCTTTTCATATATTGACATCCACCACTACTTTTTTTTAAAGTTATTTATTTATCGAGTCTTTCGTATGAAAATTTCATGTCTTCCGAACGATAGTTTAGTTTATTTGTTAGGTTTCAATTTTATTATTATTTAGTCTTCCCTATAAAAGTTGATATTTAGCCTGAGATTAATTGTGTAGCCTATTTACTTTTAACATTACAAATTCGATTGTACTTTTTAATTTGATAATATATTAGTTGTTATCTTTTTAAAAAAAATTATAAAACATTCTTTATTAATAATAGTGATGGGGCTCAATCCCGCTCGAGTCATCCCCGTACACGTGTCGAAACCTGGACGACTCTTTCAGATCAACTTGGAACACTTGGGCTTAGACGCTCGTGAAGATGGTCTCGCGATAGCAGATCCGGCCCATCTGCCTACAACCTTGCCGCCCAAAGCCTGCCTGCCAGAGTGCATCCTTCGAGCGGGGAGTCTTTCTCCAACCCCCACCGGATGCTCGCAAAATGGCCCTGCCGGAACTATCACCACTCATGATTTGCACCGCAGGCATTGGGTACTCCCTTGCTTGTTCCACGCTCGAGACCATCCTGACGCTCGCCTCCTTCGCAGCGCTCACGTGATCATCAATGTATATCTTATCCGCCGGGGTCCATCTCAGCGGGCATCAGGGTCCTCTCGAGGGTGCGAACGACCTCATGGCTGAAGCTTCACCCCGAGCATCAAAGCGCTTGGACAAGGCCATCTGGGGATCTTCTCCTCGAGCGTCCCGAGGCTCGGGTCAGGTCACCCCGGGAAGCGCACCTTCAAGCGTCCTTACGCCCATGTAACCCTCACTGGGTATCCCGGTGCTCATACAGCTGTTGTATAACTGCCACTGACACATACAGGTAGTGCGCACACAAACACCTGACATCTACTACCACCCGTACGAAGGTATATCTCAGAGATATCACTTTCAAGCCATCACACGCTGCCATGTGTCTAGGGCAACACGGAATTGGGACCACTTGGTTACATTTACCAAATCACCCTCATCCTCAACCTATAAATATGGGAATTTAACACTCACATTCCCTAAGTGATTCTACATACACACACTCATACTGCATATATTCACTCCAGGACTTGGCACTCATTTCTCAATTTTTCTTCTTCTCAAGCTCCACATACTTCACTATCTTTGCATTCTTACTGCATTTTCTCCCCTGGTGTTATCCTAGCTGGAAGAACCCACGCTCTTTGGATAACCCAGTTCCTAAGGCTCAAACGCCTGTGATGGTCTTCCCTTCTTCAAACAAATCTTAAAGTGCTGGTGATTTAGTACATTTCCAGTTTCTACACCATCATTTTTGGCGCCGTCTGTGGGAAACTATCATCTTCTTCGTCTTTATCTGTTCTTTCTTTTCCTAAGCTAGTTGAGTTTAACACCTGCAAATCATACCATGGTAACTGCAACCAGATCCGGAGCCTTGGAGACTAGGGGAGGTCTTCCTCCCGTCAACGAGGAAAACCCAAAGGATGGGGTACACAACGTCAACGTCCCCAATCCCGGAGTGAACGACACTCCGGTCACCGGCGGAGGCACCCTTGCCGCCGTGGGAGACAAGGGCAAAACAGCTTTGGTGGGATCTCTCCCCACTGGTGGAAATGAAGCTGGAGGTTTTGGACCCGCCATCCCGCCTGCAACGCTCGTTCCCGCCGCCAACGCATAATCCATGGCGTTGCCCCCGCAAGGATACATTTGCATGCAACCCAGCATGATGCCAGGTATGATGCAGGGCATGATGCCCATGGTTCCGCCCTATCAAGTGGGCACATTACAACTTCCAGTCTCCATTCCCAGAGAGATCCAAGGAGTGGAAATGGCTCAAATGATACCACAACAACTCCAGGCGCTCTACACTCAATGCGAGGTGCAAGCTGCCCAAAACGCTTGGAAACACTTTACATCTGCCTACTTCCCCTAGGGCGTGAGCGCTCAGATGGCACCCCCGATTTTTTTTGGGGGGGGGGGGAGGGCTACAAGTACACCCTCTGATGGCTGCCCAGAACGTACTGAGGGCTCAGCCACCATCACCACCTCCAGCACAAGAAAAAGAAGCTCCCCCAAGGGCTGAACAGGAGTAAAACCCAGCTGAGAAAGAGAAAGCCCCTCAAGAGAAGAGGGCTGAGGAAGAGGAGGTCCAGTCAAGGATCTCTAGAAGGATAAGCAGGAGAGACGGAGGCGACCCTCAGCTGGCAGCCGTACAAGACCAGCTAAATGGGCTACAAAACATGGTGGAGCAGCTCTCTCGAGCGCGGTCTCAAGTCACCCTCGCTGGGGACGAGAGAGCCATAGCCAGAGACGTTCGTAATCCACGAAACCCAGTCCCTCGCCACTGGAGGGAAGAAGACTATGAAGACCATGACGACGAGGGCGGGAACCATAGGCCTTTGACAGGCGGTTCGTCCCCTCATGGATGAAGTGCTAATGGCTCGTGCCGGAATGGGCAAGATCCCCACGTCCGTCAACTGCTACAATGGAACCACTGATCCGGCCGAACATCTGGATCACTTTGTGAACCTGATGCACCTCTACGAGCATTCTAGTAATTACTGGAAGTCTTTGTCACTTCCCTCGTTGGAATGGCACAAGATTGGTACAAGAAACTACCCTCTCGTTCCATTTGAGGGTACAATGACTTAACCAACGTCTTCATGAACCATTTCAACTCACTGAAGGCACCAGCGCCCATGGCTACGACGTTGTACATTTTGGTGCAAGGACCGAACGAGACCCTCAAATCCTTCCTGGGGAGATTCAACAAGGAAATCTTGCTGGTGGAAAAGCCCTCAATGGACTTTCTGAGGCATGTGCTTTTTGGGGCTGTCAACATGAAGAGTTACGTCAGCAAGGAATTCGTGGAAGAAGTGGCAAAAAAGAAGCCACGTTCCCTGATGGAGATAAGGGAGATCGCTGAATCATTCTTCACCCTCGAGGACATGTATATTGAACGAGTGCAGAAACAGGCCAACGCCCCACGAGTGGACAAAGGCCCTGAAGACAGAGGAGAGTCTAACAGAATTCGCCGCCATAGTCCATTCGCCGCTCGGAGAAACTCTCCAACCCCTCGAAGGTACGAGTGCATTCCCCTCAATAGACCGATTGCCGAGGTCTATTCCATGGTCGATAAGAAACTATTCAAGAGACCACCTAAGATGAAGAAAACTGAGGCTCAGAAGCGCTCGGGGAAATATTGTGCCTTCTACAAGCAGAAAGGGTATGACACAAACGAATGCCGCCAACTCGAGAGTGAGATTCAAAGGCTCATCGCTGGGGGGCACCTTAAGGAGTTTGTGAAGGTGCTGGAAAGATACGATGAACACTGTGCCAAGCGAGCCCGAGTGAGGGAAAGAAGCCGCTCGCGCTCAAGAAGCCCACACAACCATCGCCCTGAGAGAAGCGACCGCGACAAGCAGAAAGCCGCCGAAACGGAGAACCAACCCTTCGCCGTCATCCATATGATAGCTCGTGGACCCTCGGGAGAAGACTCTAACGCTTCTAGGCGCCGCCACGTGCGCAGTTATGATCAAATGCCTTCCAAGTCTAAGTCTGTACTCTCTGTCGATAGCACTCCACGCTCGAGGGAGAATGAGGTTGTAGGATTCACTGAGAAAGATCTAGAACACATTGTAACACCCCATGGGGACGGTGAAACCTATGACTACCCCATAGTGGTTAGCTTAGATGTCCACAACCATGTTGTAAAGAGGGTGTTGATTGATAGTGGAAGCTCTGTGAACGTTCTCCCTTATTCCACGTTTCAAAAGATGAACATAACCAACATTCCCCTCGAACCCCTCAGAACAGCCCTCGTTGGCTTTGGGGGTTCCGAGATCGTCCCTCATGGATAAATTCGCTTGGCCACCTCTTTTGGTCGCGCCCCACAACGAAAGACTTTGAGGGTCCTGTATACCATCGTTGAAGTGGATCTACCTTACAACATCATTATCTGTAATATCCCACATCGGAGGAAGAGGAGAACTAAGCCTTCCTTATAAGGGGGTGGATACCTCTTCCCTGTAGAGGCCTTTTCCTGGGTGGGCGCCTTTGGCTTAAATTCCACCGGGAAGAACAAAACCGTGAGGCTATGCCGACTTGTAGATAGCAAAGCGGACAATATCTACAAGCGGGTTTTCGGGCTGTTACAAATGGTATCAGAGCCGGGGCCCGGGTCGGTGTGCGAGCTAGGACGCTGGGCTCCTATGGGGGTGTGGATGTAATGTCCCACATCGGAGGAAGAGAAGAACTAAGCCTTCCTTATAAGGGGGTGGATACCTCTTCCCTGTAGAGGCCTTTTCCTGGGTGGGCGCCTTTGGCTTAAATTCCACCGGGAAGAACAAAACCGTGAGACTATGCCGACTTATGGATAGCAAAGCGGACAATATCTACAGGCGGGTTTTCGGGCCTTAAGGATGTAACACCCCAAACGGAGGATGCTACATCCCCCGTACTAAGGCCCAGACCCAGTCACGAAATGGAAAGTCCATGCCCTAATCCGAATCATAGCGAACGGAAGACCAACTCACACACCAGGCTAAGCGGATCTAACTCGATAAACTCAGAGCGTGGAAGCAAATAAAACCAACAACATCAGATAGCGGAAACATTTAAAACAAAACATGCAAAGCAGGTGATGGGTTCAACTATCCCTAGAACCTGTCCCGAAAAGTTTATATTAATAAATGATATGATTCAGAATTAAACACTTATATATAACTTGTTCAAAACCGAATGTAATGCAAGACAACCTTAAACGAAGACAACATACTCGACATGACAACTGAACACAAAGACTGACTCACACCGCCTAGCTCGAACTCCAAAGCAAAGCCTGCAAACTAAAAGATAAAATAAGGGGGTCAATCAACTGACTGAGTGAGGGGGCTAACGCATACCCACAATATATATATAGAGCATAGTGCATATCAAAAGGGTGGACTCATGAACCGGGGATAGGTGTTGCATACCAGAACATTTCAAAACAACCCAAAATAGATATAAGTTTAGAAAGCATTTTCAGAAAGACTCTATCCCGATTCATAATTCCCATAACAGATCATAACATATGCTCGGCGAGTACGAGCTTCCAACCTTTACTTCTCATAACAGAACAAAACGAAAATACAGAAATAAATCCCTCCTCAACTCCAATGATGGAAGAGCCACGCGCTGGCCCTAACCATCCAGAATAGACATACTCACAAGGGGTAGCGAACCCACAAGTGCCCTCCCCGGCTGTACATCGAAGGCTCAAGATATCACGCCTCCCCTATCTCCCTGAGTCGCGCAATGATGTCTCAAATGGAACTACGTACAGGTTTATTCCCGACGGCCCTGTCCGTCCTGGGGGCTCCTTACCCATAGCTCCTCGGATCCACACACATACATACATACAGATGCCAATATTTCATGGCCAACTCGCTACAGAATCATAACCTATCAAAAATTTCCAAAATATCTTACATATGTCTTAATAATTGAATTTTCCAAAACCAAGGATGGTCCACAAGGTCATAATCATAACATATCCAACACATATCTAATCATATATAGTATATAACCGCATGCGGGGATTGAAATCATCATATTGGGGTCATAGGTCATTTAACTATACAAAATCCTAAACCTCACCTCGTGAAAGTAGAGTCTGAGAGTGTGAAGGACAAACACTCCTAAACCTCGGGCACACCACCGCCACCAAACTCTGAAACAGAACATACAGAAGCCCGGACTTAGACTCTATATGAACCAAATAAGACACACGACGTTGTTCAACATGATCGTGGTTATGCATAAGTGTTCATGTTGTGCTTTGATATGGTGTCGTGGTTATTCAAGGCATATCAATGCTCAACAAGGTCATATTTACAAGCAACCAACACGCAATTCCATATCCAAAGGTGCAAGAACAATTTAGGAAGTCAATGTATTCACAAAATGCATATTAAATCATCCAATGTCACAGTGTTCAATTATAATATTACAATTAAGCATCAAGTTTATGTCGAGTTATAAAGTGCATAAGTAAGAGTAACTTGATCATATAAACATACAAAGTTGTTGTACGTAGATGGCATGCTTGATACAAATAAAGAGTGTAATATCCCACATCGGATTGGAGGTGGGCTTGAAGCTGCTTTATAAGCAGTGGATCCCCCTCCCCTTAGTAGACGCGTTTTCCTGGACAGGCACCCCTTAAGTGGTGGTTTAAATTCTGTCGGGAAAAAGTAAAACCGTGAGGCGCTTGGGGTCTACCCTTGGCCAAAGCGGACAATATCGAACGGCGGGTCTTTGGGCTGTTACAAATGGTATCAGAGCCAGGGGCCCGGATTCGGTGTGCCAGCGAGGACGCTGGGCCTCTATGGGGGGGTGGATGTAATATCCCACATCGGATTGGAGGTGGGCTTGAAGCTGCTTTATAAGCAGTGGATCCCCCTCCCCTTAGTAGACGCGTTTTCCTGGACAGGCACCCCTTAAGTGGTGGTTTAAATTCTGTCGGGAAAAAGTAAAACCGTGAGGCGCTTGGGGTCTACCCTTGGCCAAAGCGGATAATATCGAACGGCGGGTCTTTGGGCTGTTACAAAGAGTGCATCTAATTCACTTAAGATCATACTTTACAACTTCACAACATATTTGGTACACAAGCTCAAGTCACATTCATAGCTTCATAAATATTACACTTACATCCCCTAAGTCATTTATAAAAGTTTAGAATTATTACACATACATCTCTTTAGTTGATTACTAAGCATAATTGTTTGTTTCAAGTGTTTATACAATTATTCAACTAGGAATTAATTACTTACAAGCATGACAATTATCAATTTATCGTAATTCATAATATACCATCTTCGAGAAGTAAGAGTAAATCAAGATATTACAATTCTAACTCCTATCATGCATGAAGTCTCAAGTTGTTCAAGCATCCTTCATGTAACTCGATTTTATATTTGAAACACAATTTACAACAAACATAACATTGAGAACATCTCAAATTCATATAGAGAAATCACAACATGCTCGTTCTTCTAAACTATCATTCAAGTTCATTTAGTCACATAAGAGATTAGCTTCTAATTATTACACTAACACCCCTTCGTACTTAACAAATAGCGTAAATTCCTCACATCGGGATTCAAATTGCAAATCGAAACATTCATGCATATCACAATCCATTCAATACATGTTTTCGTATACGATTGGAATACATCTCGATCAACAAACCAACAATAAACAATTTATTTGCACTTAAAACAATTAATTCAAATAATTCCAATTACGTAAAATAATTCGTAATAAATAAATCGAGTGTCCGATTAACGAACAGAAAGCGGCATTGGACTCACCACGTCGAGACCGACATTCTGTCCAAAAGTGGCCGAAGCGCCGCCATCGGAAAGTCGCCGGACCGCCACTGGACCGTCGCCGGAAAAATCCTGAAAAATTACCCGAGAAGGTATCCCCTGTGATCGTTCCGAATCCTCAATCAATTTCTAAAAATTCCAAGCCAATCGTCCTAGATCTTGAATCCAAGAATACGAAAACCCCAAAAACTTCAAAATCAAATTACTTCCAATCCGGTGGACGAAAACGAAATTCGTAAAAGGTATCGGCTTAACCATGACGAGCTCTTAGAAACCCCCAAGTTGGTCACCGGAAAAAGTGGCCGGAAAGTGTCGAATTCGGCCGCTACAGTCACGTGCAGCCGCCGCCGCGCCTTCAGGCGGAACATGCGCCGCCACCTCCACTTCGATGGTTGCGCCACCAGCCCAGAATTCATCCTCAATGAGAAGAGCCTCAGATCGGTACCTCATTCACCCAAAACCGCCGCCGGAATCGTCGAAAACGGCCGACGAAGTTTCGCCCAGATTCACCACCATATGTGTGAGCTTCGGGCAGCACGTGTGACGCCACCGCTGCCCCGATGACTATGCCACCGTTGCCAAGTCGTAGATCTCATTGAGACATTCGATTTTCATACCAATTTTGCTAGATTCCGTTGTCGGAGGAGGCCGATCGAGGCCGTCGAAATTGATGTCGCCAACCAGTCGTGATTTTTCGAAACTTTGAGCAGCGGCTTATGAAAATCGCAGATATCTCCTCCACCATTTGTTGTTTGGCTGAAATCTTTATACCATCATGATCCTCTCATCGAGCTCTTCGAAATGGACTACTCATTCATTGAATTCCGTCGAGAAATGACCAAGTTACGACTAGTGTGTGTTTTAGGTATAGTGCGTGTGCGGGGAATGAGAGAGAGAGAGAACCAAGAGAGAGAAGAGGAGATTGGGAGAAATGTGTCTTGTGCACAATTTATATACAACTGGGTATCCTTATCGCGTAGCAAAGTGAAATAGCGCATACAAATAATCGTAAATAAAAATTGGTCAAGTTACGAATAAACATTCAAGCTCCAAATTAATTTTATAAATTAAAATGAAAGAAAGATTTACCAATTAGAGTTTAATTCAATTTAATTTTGACTTAAATTATGATTGACAATTAATCTCAAGGAGTTCAAGTAAACCGAAATTAAACAAGTTAAGTAGTATGATGGATTTAAAAAAATCAACTTGACAATTAATCTTAGAATAATCCGAATGATCACATATTAAATTGGATTTACATTCAATCACATAACTCAAGAAACTCTTAAATTAGACACACACAAGTGTAGAGACTTACTTGTTAATGTCGTCAGGACGCCCTTCGAGAACACGGGCGTCACATTATCGGGCATCCAGTCCTCGTTGACTTTAAGGCTGTCATTTCAACCTACCATCGGAAAGTCAAATTCCCCACTCCCGAGGGAACCGACGAGGTGCTTTGCAACGTTAAGGAAGCATGGGAATGCTATATCCTTTCTCTTTGCAGTCACAAGCCCAAATAAACAATCTAAGCAGGATCCACCAAAAAATCCGTTGACTTTCCCAAGTTGGATGAAGATGGCCCCTAGCGCAAGAGGGCCAAATTGTACAAGAAGAAAAACAAGAGAAAATCTTCGAGCGTACCCAAAGACAGTGAAGATGGACCTCCCAGAGCCATCGAGGGGTCCTCATCGGAAAGTGATGGCAACCAACCCTCGGAAGAGGCCAATGATAGACTCAGGAAAAAAGCAGGCGCTCGAAGCCCCACTGCTAGAAGTTAGAATGGAGCCCACAGAAAAATTCCTGACAATCGAATTGGAACCCAGACAATCCAGATAAGACCACTCAGATAGGCTCCAATCTCAACGGTCCCTCTCAGATCATGATGATCGATTTCCTACGAGAAAACCTTGATGTTTTTGCATGGAAAGCCTCAGATCTAACTAGAATAGATCCGAGTGTCATAGTCCACCGGCTCAATATCGACCCTGCATTCAAGCCGGTTAAGCAGAAGAAAAGAGATGTTCATGGGTTTCAGAGGCAAGTCATTGAACAGGAAGTCAACAAACTCCTCGAGGCTCAGTACATTGAGGAAATATTACATCCAAAATGGCTTTGCAATGTGGTGCCCGTGCCCAATAGCGCCAACAAGTGGCGCATGTGCAACGATTTTACAGATCTCAACAAAGCATGTCCCAAAGATCCTTACCCCCTACCCAGGATCGACCAGTTGGTAGATTCGACGGCTGGATGCGAACTTATGAGCATGATGGATGCATTTCAGGGGTATTACAAGATTTTAATAGCGCCCGAGGATCGCCCAAAAACATCCTTTGTGGTCCATGTAGGCGTCTACTGTTTCCTGGTTATGCCATTTGGGCTCAAGAATATTGGAGCTACGTATCAACGCCTTGTCAACAGAATGATCGAGCGTGAAATTGGGAAGTCCATGGAAGTCTACGTGGACGACATGATCGTCCAAAGCGAACGCCAACACTCGCACCTGGACGACCTCAGATGAGCCTTTGATACATTACGCCACTATGGTATGAAACTAAACCCTTCTAAATGTACGTTTGGAGTCTGAGGGGGTAAATTCTTAGGATACGTGGTCAGTCAGAGAGGCATTGAGGCAAACCCAGAAAAGATCAAAGCCATCATGGAGATCCCTTCCCTTGGAATGTAAGAGAAGTCCAAGTACTGGTGGGCAAGATCATCTCTTTAAACAGATTTATATCACGCTCGGCTGACAGGAACTTACCCTTCTTCAAGATTTTACGCAACGCTCAAAATTTTGCCTGGAGTGAGGAATATGAGAAGGCGTTGCAAGATATGAAACAATTTCTCTCGTGCGCACCCTTACTGACGAAGCCGATCCCAGGAGAGAACTTGTTCATTTACCTCTCTGTCTCCTTGGAGGCCACGAGCGCAATCCTTGTAGCTATGCGCGAGCGTAAGCACCTGCCAGTATACTACTTGAGCAAGACCCTACAAGGAGCTGAGAAGAGATACATGGAAATAGAGAAATTTGCTTTCTCCCTCGTGAACGCCTCGCGACGGCTAAGACCATACTTTCAAGCCCATTCCATCACCGTGCTTACAGATCATCCACTCAAGCAGGTCCTCTCAAAACCAGACGTCTCGGGAAGGTTAATAAAATGGTCAATATAACTCAGATAATTTGACATCAACTTCGAGCCCAGAACAGCTATACAGGCCCAAGTTGTAGCACCCGGAACGCCGAGATGCCACACCCCCGCACCATAAGTCTAGCTCACACATGAAATGGGTAGTCCATATATGAACCGGACTCATGGTGAACGGGTGACAACAAAAACTCAAAAGCTAGGCGGGTACCCTCACATACTACCAATAAACAATTCAGAGCCATAAAAGCGGAAGCAATAGCAATCAATACTTTTAGGTACCATATTTACATATTTACTTATAGATACCAACATTTATATATATCAATACAATATCATCTCCAAGTATAAATCCAAAACATGCTACAAAATAACTAGTATCAATACAAGAACAAAGTATGAAGGTGAAGTGCTAGACCCGAATAAAAGACACGAGACTCTAATTCCCGCCTAGCACGAACCTGCAAAAACTGAAAAGTTGAGGTGTCAGTCCAACACGGACTGAGCGAGGGGTTTATAAATAAATATTAGCGCAATTACCATGCAAGCCGTAATCTCGGGTAAGGGTTTATAAAATAGAAACAATATAAGTTCAATATTAAAATAGATCTCGCCCGAGGTTACAACTAATCCATTCAATCAATATAAACATTATCAGTTCAATTCAAGTCACGCAATGGCCCGGCGAGTGAGGGCAATCTCCAACCTTACTCCAATTAGTGAACATTACCATCTTTAGGTTTTAGTTCAATAGTTATCATACAATCATTAGTGCACACTTAGCATTTTCATGAACTCCTTCTTCCTCCGGTGATGGTGGGATTGCAAGGCCCAACCATCCATGAACGGTGTACGTCGGGAACATGACTCCCACGCACGGGATTTCTTCCTCCACCAAACCTCCTGGTGGATTCAGAGGTGATCCCAAAAATTGGTGAGGATAGTGCAAGAGTTACCCGTCAGCCCTTGCTTCCCCGGTTGGCTCAATACACTACCCTCGGGCCCATGTGAACACGACATGCTTACTCGCCAAAACACGATCAATCACGATAACACGATTATTCAATAGATCATGAAATCATTTGCAATCGGTAGAGATTTTTAGGAAAGATATATACATATATATATACATTTTGGCTAAAACATCATGTAGGGTTGTAAGGATTCTATATATCTAGTAATTAAACCTCACCTCTACCAACCAAAAGAAGCAAGGAAGCACCCTACGGACCGTGCTCCTCGTCTCCGGGACCGAGATCTGTGCAACAAGGATAAGTGTGAAATAAGACTCGACTCGAATGAACCAATTAAGACGCACGGCGAAGTCATAATCAAGATATTATGCAATAACAATCAAGGAGTGTCAAGTAGGAGCATGATTATAAATTAAGCAAGTATATATATCACATAACACACATATGGGAGCCAAGGAAGTGAAAGAAATGCAATAAGAAAGGTTTTGGTGAAGTTTGGCCAAAACCGACAATTTTTGGAAATGTACATGTTGTGGGAAAACTGGAATATCTTAAATTCTAGAAGTGGGAATCGAGTTTTGTTTGTTGGGTATGAAAGTAGACACAAAGATCTTTCCGACGGTACCTCAAGATGGAAAAAGAAATGGATGAAATGATGAGATGCTGAAGATGAAGCTTCTAACTTGTGCAATTCCTCCTTGAATTTGGCTTGAATTTGATGAAACCTTTCTTCCTTCCCTTGATGGTGTTTGAATCGGTTTTTAGTGTGTGAATGTGTGAAGTCTTGATGAGAATGGATGAGTGGAATGTGTGTATATCTTGCATACATGTTATATTGTATATAATGTATGTAATGTGACATAATTATAGAGATATAGATTATATATGTATAAAGTTAGATATTATGCATATTATATGTTTAAAAAAAATCCTTAGTGCTCTATTAATGTGTATACATATACAATGCATGTGTGAGTGTATGTCTTCCAAAAATTAGATGAATCACCACAATTTTCATGTTAGTCCCTCATGTATTTAAATGAATGCACACAAGTATCATTTCTAACAAATAGACATTTAACTCCCAAATCATGAAATGCAATTTAGTCCATGAATTCAGGAAATGATCAAATAAAAACATATAAGAACATTTAATCACTTTAATAAATAATTCACATAAATTTCACGTTAACGCTAATTCATGTAAATCTATATAAACATAATGCATATAATGTTATGAAAATTATAAAATACATATAATATCACATAATGATTGAATGGAAAAATCGGGGCATTACACAAGTAGTGGCGGATCTCTTGGTTGAACGTTTTTCCCTAGAGCCTGCACCCTCGTGGAATAAAGGTATGTGGCTCTTGCACACAGATGGTTCCTCGACCTCTTAGGGGGGAGGAGCCGGGGTGACCCTCAGAGACCCTCGTGGAATTGAGGTTGATTACGCAATCAAGCTGGCATTTCAAGTTACCAACAATGAGGTTGAATATGAAGCTCTCATCCAAGGGCTCATAATTGCCCATCAAAATGGGGCCTCTCGGGTTACTGCGTATGTTGACTCTCAATTGATTTCAAGTTAGATTGATGGCACTTATGAGGCTCGAGAAACCACCATGGTGCAATACCTGGCAGAGGCTAAGGAAATCATTTCCAAGTTTAAGGAATTCCATCTACTGCCGGTCCCACAAACGAAAAACAAGCACGCTGATGTCCTCTCAAAGTTTGCATCCGCTCTGGAAGGTTCAGGCGAACGCTCTGTTACGTTCCTTAGAACGGAGGAACTGTTAATAAGCAAAAAGAAACCCTTTGAAAAGGTAAACATGATTGATCCATCCGAGCCTTGCTGGCTTGATGACATCATCAGATTCCTAAGGGATGGAGTCTGTCCGACCGACAAGGTGGAAGCACGGAAAATCAGGAGTAAGGCCCCTCGTTTCTCACTTGACAACGAGGGCAGGCTCTTTAAACGGTCCTTCCAAGGCCCACCGTTAAGATGCATGAGACCCTCGCAGGCCAGAGAGGTGCTCGAACATGTACATAGTGGAAGTTGTGGGAATTATTCCAGGAGGCGTATTCTGGCCAAGAAGATACTAAGGAGTGGATTCTACTAGCCCTCGGTACTGCAAGATGCCATCAGCTACTCCAAGAAATACCCCAAGTGCCAATTTCACTCCCACATTCCTCAACTGCCAGTAGCCCAAATGACCCCAATCGACGTTTCCTGGCCCTTTGATCAGTGGGGCATCGACATAGTGGGACCCCTACCAATGGCGGTCGGAGAGAAAAATTCGTGATCCTCGTTGTGGACTACTTTACCAAGTGGGCAGAGGCCGAAGCGGTCGCGAAAATAACGTTCAGGGTGGTAAGAGACTTCATTTGGAAGAACATCAATTGCAGGTACGGCATCCCGAGGGTGCTCATTTCAGATAACGGTTCTCAATTCATTGCTGCTGACACTCGAGAGTGGTGCTTAGAGCTAGGCATTGAGCAACGCTTCACTTCCGTGGGCCATCCTGTAACACCCCGCATTTTCGGTGCAAGATACGATGTCATTTTTCGTGCTATTAGATTGTTACTTATTTAACTTTGCTTGTGCTTGAATTGCCTTAATTATGTTTTAATAGTTTAATTGACTCGATTGCAACCTTATGAAAATATGTGGGCTTAATTGAAATATGTGTTTGATGCCTAATTACTCTTTAAATTAAATTATGTGGGCTAATTTGAAATTAATAACAGTTGGGGATCTATTTCTAATTATGCGAAATTCAATTTGGGCTTGATTGGACTTTATCTTTAATTCTGGGGGTGCTTTTATAATTATCAAAACTTTAATTGGGCTTGATTTAAATCATACTTAAATATGCGGACTTAATCGCTTGACTCTAACTCTCGAGGGACTTATGTGTAATTTCGGAGGAATGGCCTTCTAATACCCCGAGAAAACCCTATCAGCCTTTTCATTCTTCATTTCATCTTCTCCCTTGGAACTTCATCAGCTGCGCAAGCTCTTCTCCCTCTCCAGATCCCCTTTCGGTTTCATCAAGCAGCAACAGCGGCGCCACCCCTCTCCGACAGCCACACCACTGCCGCTGACCACCATTTTTCGCCGGCACCTCACACCACGCCACAGCACCACCCTGTTTCTCCTTCCTCCCTATACGCACTCAGCAGCAACAAGAACAGCTCTACCACCAAGTTCCGCCGTGACTCAGCCCTCCGCCACTGTGAAGCCGCCGTTGACGTCCTTTTCTTTTAGATCTTGGCCAAGGAGCAGCAACAAGCTATCTCATTCTCCTTCTACCTCCTGGAGAAGCAGCGGCGCGACAGCTTCACCCTACACCGCCAATCACCATTTTCGCCGGTGACAAACGACCAGCCACCACCCTGACTCTAGCGCCACCACCATTCTCATCGAGCTACCGCTGCCACTTCAACTAGTCGCCACCACCGATTCGCCGCCACTGGTGTCCCAGCTAGTTCTGCTTCGACGACCAACCCACCACCACCATCGGTCTAAAATATCAACCCTCATTCAGATCTGACCAGGGGAGAAAGCCCTACACCCGACGCCTGTCATTTTGCCGGTCATAGCTCCACCACCAACCATTCCTTCTCTCTCTCTCGTTGCAGATCTGAAAAGATTTGGGGGGAAAGCTTCTCTCACCACCATCTCCAAGTCCCAGCAGTGGCGCAACAACAACCACAGCCTGCTTACAACTCCAACCAGTCAGCCGCTAGATTTAGAACAACTCTGATTATAATTTCTTTCATCCCTTTCAGATTTTCAAAGCTGTACGCCTCAACCTCCTCCTTGCTTACTGGATTGCATCCAATTTGATTTGAAGTTGTAAATGAATGCATACCGAGATTTCCGAATCAGAAAATTTGTAAATATTGTGCAGATGTATACATTTTTTTACTTGTTCAGTTACAATCATTATCTAATTCTTAAGAAATTATATTATTCAAGTTTGGGTTGTAATTTGATCTCTGATCTTTGATTTATTATTTCTTGAATCCTGGGTTAACAATCTAACCGAATATGTGGAATATTTACTGTAAATTACATTTGTTGTAATGTTGGAATTTACTTAATTGAAAATGTGAATAACTGAATTATTTGGCTATGGAAATGGGTTGATCAAACTGGTTTTGAATGATGTAATTACTGGGATTATTATATACTTAAATGTGCTATTTCCTAATTATTATTGGAAATTGTTTTTTTGAATGTTAAAATGAATATAAGTGACTGTACGTGTGCCTAATTGTGAGTTTAATATTTAGGTTGTTTAAATCCTGTAACTACTACTACGTTTCTAAATAATTTAGTTGGGGTGTGTGGTGTGTTGCGTGTGTATATATATATATATATATATATATATATATATATATATATATATATATATATGTATACATATGATAATTGAGAACTGAATATATGGTGTTGCATGTGTGCCTCCTGTTGTGTTATTTATATATGTATTAAGATATACATAAATATTTGAACCAAGTAAATATGACCCCCCAATTTTAAGTCTTGTGTGACTTTTGGTATTAGGATTAACTGAGTATGATAATTATGTTGACTGTGTGCTTGTGTGCGTGAGTGTTGTGTGTGTGTATATATATATATATATATATATATATTATGAGTACATAGTGAATTGTTTGTATTTAAGAATTGGGTTGTGAATGTGCATGCAGTATAGGTATAGTTGTATGCGTATGTTGTATTAATAAATTTATTAATTTGAATTTAGGTGTGTGAGGTTGCCCGCGTATGTGCACGTGCGTGTTGTCATGTATATATATATAAATGTATATATGAACTAAATAACTGTGTTATGTTCAATTTGGTAATTTAATAAAACTGGTTACCTAAACTTAGTTAAATCTAATGTAGTTATTGATTGATTTAATGCTACTTGAATATGCTCGTTGATCAACGAATGTGTTGAGTTAATTATGCTAGTTCATTAATTATAAGTAGTAGGTTAGAAGTTAAATGTTATCATTAAATAATTACAATGTCCATTTATGACTGTATAGGATTTAACTAATTAGGTATAACTATCGCTCTTTACTTAAGTAATTGGTTCTGGAGCTTTCGTGAATGCTTTTGTATGGATGTGCACCTATTTAGTTATTAATTGACTCATGTGTTAATTGAAGTGCTCGGTTATTGGCCACGTGAGACTTTATTTGTGCACATGAACACATTCACAACATATCATGCTGTTTCATGATCTCATATCCATGTCATAACAATTCTTATCACTTCATGTCAACCATAAGCATTGCCGTGCGTCTATGTGGTTCATATCTGAGTCTTGTCTCATGAGTATACTACATTTCCCTTTTCTGTACAGTGATCTCCAGGGCGGAGACAACCTGGTCGAGTACGCACCCGTCTTGTCAGTTCTCGTATATCGCTTCTCAGGTGAGGTTTAGGATTTTGTATAGTTAAACGACCTATGACCCCAATATGATGATTTCAATCCCCGCATGCGATTATATACTATATATACGATTAAATATGTGCTGGATATGATATGTTTATGACCTTATGCGTGCATTCTGCGTGGGCGGATGCCTTCGGGCTATATCCCTGCAGCGTGGGAATGTACGTGTGTGTGTCCTGCGTGGGTGGGTGCCTTCGGGCTATATCCCTGCAGCGTAGGAATATACGTGTGTGTGTCCTGCGTGGGCGGGTGCCTTTGGACTATATCCCTGCAGCGTAGGAATATATATATATAAAACCAGTTTTTGAGGCATATGTAAGCTATTTTGGAAAAACAGTTGTGTTATGATTATGTAGCGAGATTGCTATGAAAGTTGGTATATGTTATGTTATGTTCTGTTATGGGGCCCAGGAGCTACGGTTAAGGAGCCCACGGGACGGTATCGGGCCATCGGGGTTATACCTGTGCGTACGCTCCATCAGTATGAAGAGGATGTACCGGGACCCACCAAGAGGTTTGGTTGGGAAATGGAGTCCTGAGGGTTTGAGTAGCATTAGCACTCCCCTCGACTGTATGGATGGCTAGGGTCGCGCAACCCTACCATCACCCGAAGTTGAGGTTTGTATGTTATTTCTGTTTTGTTATGATATGAGGGATTGAGGTTGGAAGCTCGTACTCGCCGAGCGTATGATATGATATGTTATGGGAATCATGAATCGGAATAGAGTTTCTGAAAATGTTCTCTAAGTATACATATATATTTGGGTTTTGCTTTGAAACGCTTTGGTATGCAACACCTATTCCCGGTTCATGAGTCCACCCTTTTGATATGTACTGTGCTCTGTATATATATATTGTGGGTGTGCGTTAGCCCCCCTCACTCAGTCAGTTGACTGACCCCCCTCATTTTATCTTTTAGTTTGCAGGTTTTCTTTTGGGATTGAGCTAGGCGGAAGTGAGTCTTCTGAGTCACACTTGTCAGTCTAGTTGGTGATAGGATGCATTTGTCGCATACTCTACTTACGTTATGTATTTATGTTTCATACTTGAAGATTATGTTTATGATCTACTTATACTTAAACCCGTGTGGGGTTAGTAAGCTGGTACTGGGATATCATTAGATATTATGAAGATACTTATGCTATGTCATTATGTTGGATTACAGATTGATATTCGGGATTAGGTATCTATGCTAGTTGAACCAGTCACCTGTTCTGCATGTTGTTTCAGTTGCTTCCGCTATCTGTTGATGATTGTTTAAATTGCTTCCGCGCTTTGAGTTTGTCAAGTTAGATCCGCCTAGCTTAGTGTGTGAGTTGGTCTCCCGTTCGCTATGATTCGGATTCGGGCATGGACTTTCTATTTCATGAGTGGATCTGGGTCCTAGTGCGGGGGATGTGGTATCCTCCGTCTGGGGTGCTACACATCCGCAGGCCAATGGTCAAGCTGAAGTCACCAACAGAACCAGACTCCAGCATCTGAAAACGATGCTCGAGAGTAAGAAAGGTGAATGGGCTGAAGAGCTCCAAGGAGCCCTCTGGGCGTACCGTACTACCCCCCGAGCGGCAACAGGAGAGACCCCCTACTCCCTTGTTTACGGCTCCGTTGTTATGATACCTGCGGAGGTCGCTCAAGAGTCCGCACACGTTGCTTACTTCGAACCCTTGGCCAAAGAGAGTAACCAGGCTCTCGAATTAGACTTGCTAGATGAGAAGAAGAACACTGCTTGGGCTCGAATCCACAAGTACAAGGCAACCGTAGCCCATTAGTACAACAAGCGTGTCAAGGAAAGGACCTTCCAGCTGGGGGACCTAGTCCTCAAAAAAGTTGAAGTGTCCAAGCATGTGGGTAAGTTAGACCCCAATTGGGAAGACCCCTTCAAAGTCATTCAGGTACGGGCGAATAACACCTACCTGCTAGACACTTTGCAAGGCGAGCGTCTCCCTCGACCATGGAATGCGTGCAACCTCAGAAGGTTCTATGTGTAGTCGCAAACATTGTAAAACCCCCGCTCAGAGCACTGTGTATTTTCTTTTGACAGGAATACAAATGACGCACATCTGTATTCCTTTTTCATACAGTTTTATTTAATTGTTATCTTGTGATAATCCACTTTGCCTTATATCAACGCTAACTTCGAGTCGAGGGTACTCCACGTTGAACGGCTTGATATCTCTTCTCATACGGGTCCCGCTTAAATGAGCAAACCCCTTCTTATATCAACGCTAGCAATGTGTCGAGGGTGCTCCACGTTGAACAGCTTGATGGTCTTACATGCATGAAGCTTTCTTAAACGAACGGGTCAAAGTTAGGGTGCTATATGCTAAACTACACCAACTAGATACCTACTATCCTACTTCGCGCTCGTAAGCCCCTTAGAGATCTTCATCTCATTAAAACACTTAGCAAATCCCTTGGTTGATTTCTAAGTTCAAGTTTGCACTACAGCTACACTCGTTATTATTCAACACTTAGGAAAAATAACTTTGACATTCTAAGTTCAAGCCCCTCGTTAAATATGGCCAGGGTGCCCCTCGAGTGGAACACCCTCACGCCTATACTTTTCTATACCACAAAATTTCTAGCGATCAAAAAGAAGTCAACAAACAACATTCAAGACATTACAACACAAAGAGGATAAATCCCAACTCCATGGCCATAAAAAAGGAAAATTACAGTGCTAAGGGAAGGAAGAGATACATAGCAAATCAAGAAAATTATTGCAAAAGTATGAAATCGTTGTAGAAGTCCAACATATTTGAAAAGCAAGAGCAGAGAAGGGCCTTATGAAGGTTGGCTCCCAGAAGCAGAAGCTGAGTGTGCAGAATCCCGAGCGTTAGGATTGAAATCCTCCTCTAGATTCACTACCTCAGTGTTGAAGGATGGAGCTTGAGGCTCGGGGGGTGCAGTTGCTAGCGGAATGGGTGCTAATACCTTAGGATTGGCAGTTTGAGCGTTACCGGCACCCTCGTCCACCACCATGGGCTCAGGTTCTATGGGGTAGGCCGCCATAAACTCATCTTGGAGCATTACGACCAAATCATTATACTCCAGCTCCGTTAAGTCTTCAGCCGGGTCCCCATCTCCCACGATCGGCTCCAAGTTCTCGTCAAGTTCCATACGCAGGTGATCGTCCGTACGAGTGGTGGGAGGCACCATCCCCAACATGATCAGTTGGCCCACAGACTTCCAAAAGAAGCGTTTGGCATTGCTAAAGCAGCGGAGATTGGCAGCAAAGTTGAAGGCCTTCGAGCGCACAAACTTAAGGACCGCATCCTAAGCGACCCTTGTTTCAAGATCTGCAACTTGCCCTTGGAGATCAGCAAGCTCCTTCTTCACTGATTCCAGCTGTTGGTCACACTCGTTTAACTTCTAGGTGAGGTCCTTCTTGTTGTCCCTCAGCTTATTCCGTTCCTCCTTCAACCTTTTGTGCCGCTCGTCCAAACTCTGCCAGACCGTCTCTTGATCCACGAGCGCCTTCTTCACTTTATCGTGCTCAATTTGGAGGGATGTGAGTTGAGAGAAGACCGTGTCGTAGTCCTCCTGCAGTCGGCTAGGGTCAGTGATACGCAGCAGCTTCTTGTACTTGGCCTTGAGCTCAGAGAAGGTTTCCGAGCGTCGTTGCAGATTCTTCAACCTAGGAATCACCTTCTAAACCAGCAGATAAATTCTGTTAAGTACAAGGTTAATCCAAGCAAAATTAAAGTTCTGTGAAGGAACTTAAACACTCACCGTCATGAGGGTATTGTAAGCATCATCCGTAACTTAGGCAGCGTCCTGCTCATTCAGCTTTTGATGGTCTCCTGAGAATTGGAGCCTATGAACAATCCCCGTAACCAGATTACGGGTAGATGAGCATCTTCTCAAGAGCACAAGGCTGTCCTCCACCGAGCGCTTGTAGTGCACATCTCCGCCACGCTCGAATTTCTAGAAACTTTTATCCTCGGAGGATGAAGTATCACCATCCTCCCCTCGTTCTCCAATGACCACATCTTTCCCCTTACCAGAAATGGGGATAGAGTCCGCCAGCCTCTTCCTTTTCCTCGAGCGCTGAGCTCTCACTTCATCCAGGTCCCTAAGTACTACCCTCGAGTTGTTGCTGTGGGAGACGTTGGGTCCCAACTGAACAGGCCCCACAACGGGTGTAGGAACGAGGCCGCCCGGGGGAGTAGCTGTTGGGATTAATGCCCTGAAAATCCAATTATATTGTAAATATTTTGGATTAATAAAACTGAAATTAAAGCAGGTTATGAGTATTTTACAAATTTAATAATTAATGACGTGTGATGATATTTTTATATGAAATGTGTTTCATAGGAAAAGACTTTAAATACCATAAGTCACGTGTCATTAAAGTTCTAGTCAGTATGATAAGAAGATGTTCTTATCGAGACTATTATGTGTTATATAAGATGATTAGTCTTTCGTCATAGGGAAATGGAGTTTCCAATTATAACACATTGATGATTTTCAATGAGATTGGAAACATCGAACTGGACCATTGAGATTGTTCATTTTATACTGCTATCTAAAATGAACAAAATCTCGAAAGCATTAGACTCTTAATCCTGGCAGTGTTTCTACTTTAGGCATGTAGTGTTAATCATTGTGATGTACTCAGAAGTGAGGTCTCAGTAACGGGTGGCCAAAATACTTTGTACGTTCGGTGATTGCATGAAATGTGCTAGAGAGAAATATTGATCAAGGAATCTGTAGCCTTGCTGGAAGGTTTAAAGATACCCCTGAAATAGATTTGTAAAAAGTTCGAATTAAAACTTTGGCCAAAGTACTTCGTGTGTTCGTCACCGAAGTTGTATGTTGAATTTGTTTCACATACAGGGAATTTGGACTTAAGGCGAATCAAGAAATTTCAGATTTAAAGTGAAAAATAAATGATAGTAGTATTGATTTATTTTTCATGGATATCTGTACAGAGGAGTAAAATGTAAAATTATTCTAGATCGAGAAATTCGTGAATAATTTAATTAATTTTAGAGTTCAACAATATTTATTTAGTGGAATTAAATATTGTTAAACGGTAATCAATTATTGTCATAGGATGATAATAGATTGACCCGTTTGGAGCTAAGATTAATTAGTCCTGCAGGTCCCCCCGCAAGCCCCAACGAAGATCAAAGAGAAAATATTAAACGGAGAGAGAGAAATGATTTTTCAAAGTGTTTGAAAATAGCCAAGTAATTTATTTTGAGAAAATAAATTAAATTCCAAAGAGTTGGAAATGCGCGAAATTTTATTTTGGAGAAAATAAAATTTTGCAAAAAAAAAAAAAAAAAAAGAAAGTTTTTTTTGATGACGTGGCAGCTGACGTGGCATGCCACGTCAGCGGGTCAGCGCCGCGTGGCGCTGACTGGGCGCCAAGTGGCACGCCGCGTGGACGGCCAGGATCGCGCCAAGTCGCGCGGGTCAACGGTCCGGATCAAGGGTTGAAACGGATCGGGTCAGGACGCGGGTTCGGGTTCGGGTCAGATAGGGTCGGTCAAGGTTTGACCGACCTGGACACGTGGACGAATGGGATTTGGACACGTGGCGCTGCTGGAGTCCAGCTTGAACCGACCGGTTCATCCCTGAACCGGTCTGAACCGCGAACCGCCGGTCGGACAGGACCGGTTCGCCACGTGGCAGCTGCTCGCGCTGGCGTGCCTCTCACACGCGCCAAACGCACAGCCGCCACACGGGCGGCGCGTGGGGGCGCGTGCGGGCTTCGTTCCGCGCGTGCCAGGTGGCGTTGGCCTCGTGATGGCATGGGCTGCTGCGTGGCGTCCTCGGATTTGCTGAACTGGGCGGCTAAGGACGCGTGGCAGCCGTTTTTCCTGCGCTTGGACGATTTTACCCTCAAATCATGGCTATAAATAGGGCTGCTATTTTTTATTCAAAAATCAGAATTTTGGCAATTCTTTTTCCAGCTTACAAAGCCTCTCGGCTCTCTCTCTCATCTTGATTAATTAATCTTTAATTAGATTAATTAATTACTTAATTAGGTGGTTATATAATTAATATATAATCCACTTAATTATTAGAAAATAGGGATTTTCAGGTTTTAGAAAAAAGGGTTTTTTCTGAAAAATATTTTCTCAAAGTATTTAGGGAAATACTGCCGGAGCCCACACTCCAATTTCTTAATCGGGGATATTGCGGGGAAGCTCTGCCGGTTTCACGAGAAGATATCGAGGTGCTGGAAAAGTGCCATTGATAGCCAATTTTGCAGTACGGTGATACTGTTGTGCTGCCAAAATTATTATTTGCATATTGTGATCATATGCTAGATGATTTAAAATTATGTTATCAATGCATGTATATATTAGAGTTATGCTGCCCGATTTTTCCCGCTGCTTTATTAAAATATTTTTGAAATATTTTGATAACGAGGTTATGGCAAAATTTTTGAATATTACGCTATACCGTCACTCTGCTTCGGGTCCGCCGCACACCCAACAGTAGCATCGCGAGCGTCACCACCTGGGGGAGTTTGATCGGCATCGTGGCCATCCCCACAACCGCCTTCACCTCTCCCCGACCCTCGGCTTGCACCCCGGCCCCCTCGTGGAGCCGTCGGTTGCTGCGGTTGTGGTTGTTGCTGAGGTTGATTCTTAATCGCTCTGCAAGCGCGCATCAAAGCTGCGACAGCCTTGGCACCTCCTCCTGCCATCAGAATATCTACGCCTGCACATAAAGAAACAAACGAGTGTCAGACTAACTTCTACAATGCAACAAAGCTTAAGAGTTAGTGCTCCTACTCTAAATGTTAGCAAAGTTAGTTCCTAGAATCTAACCGTCTCTGTTCATCGTTCGAGCGGAGGACTCCCCACAAAGAAGAATTTCTCCTTCCAGTTCTCTCCATAAGAAGTCGAGGGTAAATCAATCATCCTTAATCCTAATTTGGCCTGGACGTAGTAAAATCCATCCCTCGGAGACGAGCGTGAAGAGCGTGCCACTTGGAATAGGCTGTTGAAGTTATCCAACGAGGGCTCGTGGCCTGTGGCCCTCATCAGTATCACAAAAGTGTTTAACAGGGTGATACCATTGGGCAGAATCTGCGAAGGACTTAAGCGCAGGAAATTCAAGATGTTGGCGATAAGGGGTCGGGATCGGGAACCTCAGACCCTCGGCAAACACGGTATCCCTATAGACGGTCATCATTCCGGGAGACGGATTATTGGCTCGCTCGTGCCGTATGGGAAGACGAGTTGTGTAGACTTCGTCCCAATAAACCTGAGTCTTCAAAGTGGCTAATTTCGAGAGCGTCAGAGTGGTCACAATTTCGTCTGGAGTTCTGTCTGTCTGGTGAGGGTTGGACTTCCTTACTTGAGTTGTCGGTTCCTTACCCTTTCGACGGCATTTACGGGGAGGCTCTTCCCCTTCCCAACGCTCAGAAGCCCCCGCTTCCTCTTGGGGAGCAGCAATAGCTACCGTAACTTGGAGGTCTTGAGGCCTAATAGCACTATTCAAAACGGGAAAAACCCTCTCCCCCTGGTTTTGCATAAGTAGTGACAGATCCATTTCTTTAAAGATCTGCTCAACCCCCCCAGGGTTACGCTCGTTCATCCCTTGAACGACAGCGTCAAGTTCTTCGTCCTCAGCCTCTTCTGGGACATCCACTAATGGAATAGCGTAGGGTATATTGCTTTGGGGAGGAAAACTTGCAGGGGACATTTCATCAATCTCTCTCAGCGTCTGGTTAATGATTTCATCCGCCATTGCTGTAATTGATCTTGGAGATGAAGGATTTGCAAGGAGATTTAACAGAAAAAGGGAATTTCTGTACGGGAACGATCGCTCAGAAGGCTTCCTCACGCAAGAATAGTGATCAACGCAACCTAAATCTAGGGTTACTACAAGGAAACGAAAAATCATGATGATTTACCTAAATTGGAGAAGAAAGTTCGCCGGAAAACTCGCCGGAAATCGCAAGGAGTTACAGAAGAATATGTTGCAGGTTTGCTTTGGAGAATTCTGAATGCGTAAAGAGTGAAAAGGGTTCCCAAATCCTTATTTATAGGAGGGAGTTACAGGCATGATTGGGGCATTTAATTCAAATGTAATCATTCCCTCCTAGAAAACTCCCCACTTTTGGTAACCGTCACACGATTACCCATGTTCACGCTCCGTTTTCTTAAAAAGCGCGCCCACGCCTCCACTCAGCATTTATTGCGGATTCACTCGAGCACCAGAGTGACAAGATAGCATTTAATGAATTGTCAGAAGGCATCCCCTGCGAAATACAACCAGCATTGCTTCCTTCCAAAGGCTTGACCCACGAATGTTGGAAGCTAACGCTCGGATTTCAGATCCTACAGTTCACCCAAGTGTAACTAGGGGTGGGCGTTCGGATCGGGAAATTCGGGGCCCATCCCGACCTGATCGGGATGGGGAAATCGTGATTTTAAAATTTCAGGACGGGTACCCGATCCCCGATACCAAATTTCGTGATTGGGATCGGGGAGTAATTTGCTACCCGATCGGGGAATTCGGGTACCGAATTCCCCGAAGTACTTAAAAAAAAAAATTATATTATATAATTTATATTATATACTTAACATTATTAGGTTATAAATTATAAATAAGTTATTAACTTAAGTTATCTGATTAATGACTCAAAGTCTAAGACCTTACAGTTTAAAAGTTAAAAGAGCAACATGGCTGATAACAATTTTATTAGGTAATGAACTAATGATAAATTACTGGAATTGGATGAATATTCTGTAATGATAATTTTATAAATGGATGAAAATTTGGAATTGGATAATTGATGTAATAATGTTGTTAATCAACTGAAAAATATTAAAATGAGCTTTTTGGATTATTTAGCATTTAAATACATTAATTAAATAATATTTTCAAAAATATAAAAAGAAGGGAAAAAAAATCAAAATTATATCGGGCTCCCCGAGCCCGAGCCCGAACCCGATCTCGTCCCGAATCCCGAACTCCCCGACTAGTCGGGTACTCGACATTTTCGGGATGGGATCGGATACACAAAATTTCATCCCGATCCCGAACTCCTCGTCCCGCGCCCACCCCTAAGTGTAACTACAGAATTTGAGGGGCAAAATGATGGGGCTCAATCCCGCTCGAGTCATCCCCGTACACGTGTCGAAACCTGGACGAGTCGTTCAGATCAACTTGGAACACTTGGGCTTAGACGCCCTTGTGAAGATGGGCTCGCAATAGCGGATCCGGCCCATCTGCCTACAGCCTTGCCGTCCAAAGCCCGCCTGCCAGAGTGCATTCTTCGAGCGGGGAGTCTTTCTCCAACCCCCACCGGACGCTCGCAAAATGGCCTTGCCGGAACTATCACCACTCATGATTTGCGCCGCAGGCATAGGGTACTCCCTTGCTTGTTCCACACTCGAGACCATCCTGACGCTCGCCTCCCTCGCAGCGCTCACGTGATCATCAATGCATATCTCATCTGTCGAAGTCCACTTCAGCGGGCCTCAGGGCCCTCTCGAGGGTGCGAATGACCTCATGGCTGAAGCTTCACCCCGAGCGTCCCAGCGCTCAGACAAGGCCATCTGGGGATCTTCTCCTTGAGCATCCCGACGCTCGGGTCAGGTCTCCCCGGGGGTGCACCTTCAAGCGTCCTTACGCCCATGTAACCCTCACTGGGTATCCCGGCGCTCATATAGCTATTGTGTAACTACCATTGACACATACAGGTAGTGCGCACACAAACACCTGACATCCACTACCACCCGTACGAAGGTATATCTCAGAGATATCACTTTCAAGCCATCACAAGCTGCCACGTGTCTAGGGCAACACGGATTTGGGACCACTTTGTTACATTTACCAAATCACCCTTATCCTCAACCTATGAATATAAGAATTTAACACTCACATTCCCTAAGTGATTCTACATACACAAACTCATACTGCATACATTCAGTCCAGGACTGGGCATTCATTCCTCCATTTTTCTTCTTCCCAAGCTCCGCATACTTCACTATCTTTGCATTCTTACTGCATTTTCTCCCCTGGTATTATCCTAGTTGGAAGAACCCACGCTCTTTGGGAAACTCAATTCTTGAGGCTCAAACGCATGTGATGGTCTTCCCTTCTTCAAACAAATCTTAAAGTGTTGGTGATTTAGTACATTTCCAGTTTCTACACCATCAAATAGCTACATAGGTAGAAGACTCAAATACGAGATGGAGATATGTAGTATAATGTTCTTTTCTTGTATTATACAGACAGGAAATGCTCCATAATCTTCAACTTTGTTTTTTGATTAAATCTTAATTTTTATATATATATATATGTACACTTAATTATTTGTAGTATTAGATAATTATATTTCCATTGATCATTATTCAAATTAAAAGATCAAAATTCTTTGATTGGAATATAATTGAATGTGATAATTATACGTGTGTTTACACAAGGAGACGTGTCCCGATGAAGCTACTTTTCGTGCTCGACAAATTGATGGAGAATTACATGCATTGAAACTCAATTATTTTGTTAGGTTATTTCACTTTCAAATTTCAATCCAATTTGACATGGATTATATATTCTGATTCACTTTAATTGGCCCATAACCTCACGTCAAATTATTGGATTTTCGCCAAACTAATTTGACAAGATCTCCTAATCTCTATAGTCTATTCAACCACCAAATAATAAAATTTAATGTGATTACAAATAATCTATTCTTATGTTAGGGCAAAAATATAAAGGTTCTATGGTGTGATTATTCATATAAACTTACATTTTTTCAATTCTTTTCAAGACTTTACCATCTCGGATACATCTGATCAAATCCCCACTAATCGGCTTATCTTAGTAGTTTGATTTTATGATAGCTTAACAACAAATTTTATGTTAGCTTCTCTTAGTATGCAACTACATTAATAGAAATAACTTTATAATTTACATTTTAGTTATCCGACCCGACTTGAGCACATTCAATTCCAATCAAAGGATTTTGATTTTTTGAATAATGATCAACGGCAATATAATTGTCTAATACTAAAAATAATTAACCTGTAAATTATTCGGATTATAATTTTTTTTTTCGTGGTATCTTTATTTATTTTTTCTTGAGTGGGGCCTTGATATACTTATCTTCAAAGTTTGAAGCATAAATCATGTCTTGTCAATGCATTGTGGATTCTTTGTGAACTTTCCAAATCGTGGGTGTTTTCATGATTTCTTCATGCCATCAATCGAACCTGCTCTTTTGACAAAGAGCAGTTGGTTAATTTGACCACCCATCAGTTTTTTTTCTGATGTGAGAATAACACCCAATTTTGTAATAATGTACGTTGGTATTTATCAATGGTATTTAATATTCAAGAATAAATTAAGGTGAACTAATAATTAATAGATAAATTCCATCACAAAACAATTTTTTTTTGGTCAGCTTCCATCACAAACAAATGAAGTAACTAGTAACCAAGAATAAAATTTTAAAGTGTTTCCTTATAGTGTTAGTTAATTCTCATTAAAAACTAAGCAGGTTGAAATTTGTAACTACGCGGTTATTATTGGTCCAGAATATTTTTAATACGATCCGTATAGTGTTAGTTTTCATTGTTGTAATATTGCACTCAAAGGTGTACAAATTTTACTATCAATGATAACTGAATTCTTAAAAAGTTGAACACGTACGCTATATCAGTCCTGATCTTTAGTATTAGTGAACAGAAGAATCACTAAAACGACATCTCTCTTTCCCTTACACACGTCGCTATCCGATCTTTTGTTTTTGCATGACACCAGCAACAAACAAACGAGATAATCCATTGAATCAAGTTACAATAAATTCAACCAACCCCTAAAAAAATTATTATTTGTTGGAATTTTCAGATTGTAAGCATATGAATGAGTGAACCAAATCTTGTTCAGGGCCGTGCAATCCCAACGCAGCTAGGATAAGAGGAACACATGGGGGGTTTGGACCCCCTTTCTTGCCATTTTCTCTTCTTCTCCACACTTTTACACACATGAGAGTCAGAAAAACTTCATGTGATTGAAGACTATCCTTTTCTTATGTATACATGTGGGCATGGAGATGGACTCTTTTGACTACAATGACAATTGGGCAAGGACACAATTTGGTGTTTGGTATTATGGTGATTTTGGGAAGTTTGCATTTGTTTGCTAGTTTTCATTTTCTATTTTTCATGATAGTCACATAGGGAATGATTAATTATTTAATTAATGTTTAAAAATGTCATCTCCACTTTTACTGAGTTAAATTTCTATCTTTTTCTTGATGTCTCGACTATAAGGTATGCATCTCATGAAATTAAATTATTGACCCACCAATTGAAATGTATATGATCGCCTTTCACTGAGAAAAACAAGTAAAATAGAGAACAAATATTAGATAAAATGAGGAACAACCAAATAAATAAAAACAAATAACGTAGTATAACTAGGCATGAAGAGAACCTGCAGGCATGTTAAAATTCAATGATCCATAGATTAATCGGTAGTTTAGTGTTCGGGTCCCGGTCGAAAAGATCCGACCCCGTCTGAGAAAATATTTTCTCATGCCCAATCCAGTTAGGGCCTAATAAGCTGATGGGTTCAAGTACTGAAGAATTTAAAGTACCATCAATGTCAGAGAAAAATCTTTCACACTTCCTGGTGGCTACTTTCTGACATGTTTTCTTCATCTTTTCCCTTTATTATTAGCTTTGTTATTGCCTCTCTTTTGAAAAATATGCAGCTCCCTTTTAGTCACTATTAGCCTTTGTAGATTGTGATATTTCCATGTGGAAATTTGCAGGATTCAGAGTTCTTAGGGATACACTCAAAAAGTTCCCATTATGAATCTAGCTAGTGGAGTTATTTGCATGGCCCTAGAATAGCTCAATCTTCATACATTGAACTTATTTTATAGATAGGTATAGGTTCCATTTTGATCAAAGTATGGAATAATTGTGACCTGAATCTAGTTCAATCAAACTAGCATAATAAAGGGAGAAAAGTTTATAATTATCGAGTGACTAGTGTAAATTTTATGAAAAAATAACCAAGTAAATATTATTAAGGGATAATTACCAACGCCCCCCTGAGGTTTGGCGTTATTACAGAATACCCCCTGAGGTTTCGGAAATTACGAACTCCCCGCTGAATAGTACACCCTCGCTTACAAATAGCACCGGCCGTTAATTACACCGTTAAATTCAAATTTAAATTTCAAAAACACCCTTAGGGGGTATATTGTAATTTTACTTAGAGTTTAATGATATAATTGTAATATTAGTTAATTTTGGATTTTTCGTATTTAAAAAGTTGTTATTTAATTTAATATTTAATATTTTATCTATAAATATAAATTGAATTAGATATTCCATGCATATTTATTTCTATAAAATATGATAAGTTATAAATTTCCTTTCATATTTATTTCTTAGTTTTAAATATATTTTGTATAAGTCCATTTAAAGTTAATTTAAAATAATATATTTGCAATTATAACAAATTTTCCCTCAAAATAAAAATTCATATAAAAAAACCCACACAAAGATCAACTAGTGCATTACTGCATTATCAATTATTTTCCTCAAAATTGAAAATCATAACAAATACACTAATATCAACAAATGCATTAGTAAATTCACAAAAATATCCGTCAGCCGTTTAAACAATTATTTCAAACATTGAACATGTATGGTCAATATCTACCGAAAATATTAAGCATACATAAACTGTAGGTATGAAATTAGTCTATCATAAAAATATTAAAATAACATTAAGTAGCATTTTATTTAAAAAAAATGCTAGGTAGACACAAAACTCAAGTACTTACATCAAACCCCCTTAACAATTTCAGTTCTTGCATTAGCCCCCTTACCTTTGGCTCTTTATTACATATACCCCCCTGAGTTTCAACATAGTAGGGGTAAAATAGTAAATTTCACACAATCCGTTAAATTTAACGGAGGAGATAACGGTCCAGGGGGGAGTTCGTAATTTCCGAAACCTCAGGGGGTATTCTGTAATAACGCCAAACCTCAGGGGGGCGTTGGTAATTATCCCTATTATTAATAATGCTTAAGTTCAATCAAACCAAACTTGGACTCGAATTTTCCATCAATGAAGAACTCATTTTTGCCCTATTATAGTCAACTACCTACTCCATTCAACTTAACATGAAATTTTCACGATTCATCCGACACAAATCGTAATTTAGTTGGTTGGAAAAATCAGTCAAGTGAGAAACACGTGTTTTTTTGGTTGCAAATATTTTTCTGATATAAATTATTCTAAAATTGTTAAAATTTTAAAAAATGTGGGATGAATTTGCATTTTAAAAAAATAATGCTCTAAAAACTCAAATTTATAATTTGTGCCGATGAATTATGCAATTTTTCCATCAGGTAAACCGTAAATAGATAGATCTTTCATCGGACACCACAATAGTCGTGCAACATAGTTTTTCTAGAAAATAGGAAAACTTATGGTCCATGAGCCCATCAGTTTCCAGGCCCAAGGGAATAGGTATAATACCCATTTAAAAGATAGAAATACCTGCATTTATTTATCTAGCATTTAGGTCTAATTAGAACACATCCCATCTAAATCGAGAAATTATATTTTAGTCTTTAATTTCAGAGAATCATTTGTGATCCTTAACGTTCATTAGGGTTGCGTTATGTCATTCCAAAAATAATCCAATTTGATTTGTGATTTTAGAAATTTTGTTGTTAAATTTATAGTTTGTATGAATCGTTTTGTTTATATTTATAAACTTTAGGTGTAACTTTGTAATAATAGGTCATACATTTAATGTAACACTCATACAAACTGTCAGGGGTATAAGTATACTTTTAGAAATACCGTTAGGAACTTCAAACTAAACAAGACTTACAAGGACTAGAATATAATTTCTCGATCTAATTGTAATTAGGTTTAAATATAGGATAGTTAAATATAAATTACCTTAAAAGATAATCATAAAGCAGAATCTCAACACCTTGTTACAGGGTACCAAAGGAACAGTCCCTCGAACCTCACAAGCAGGATCTTGAACCCTCTTTATGAGGTATCAAAAGAACAGTCTCTCAAACCTCATGTCCTTCGTGTGTCATCGCTTTCGACAATTGTTCCTGTACCTTTAGGCCGCGTTTACATATCTGAATGTGTTTATGGCGGGCATGTTTTGGTGGGTTAGTCTAAGTCCGATAACATGTATGTACAGTTCATGATGGACTGTTTTAATCGGCCCAATTACCAGATATATTGTTGTTTACTTTGATTGGGTTGAGCCCATGTTAGTGGTGAAAGACAATTGTGCCCCTTTACTCCAAATGCTTATAAATCTTCTTCAACACTTAGGTAAACACTATTTTTTACTGGATTGATGAATTCGTTGAAGGTCTGTTCTTGAAGATCGGTTTGCCTCATCGTCTTTCGCGGAATTTTGTCCTGGAGGTTATAAATTTTTTTTGAGTTGTACCCATTTCCCATTTTCTTAATTTTATCCAATTAATTGTCCCAGTAAGTTATTTTCAGTGTTCGATTGTTGAATGTGGGATTAATTTCTGTGAAATCTATTCTGGGAATTGTTGCAGGGCAATGGAGCGGTACGATATCCCTTGTGAATGTGGGCGCGGGTTCGAAGAATTTTTAAGAGCTACTGAGAAATCTCAAAATCCTAGAAGGTATTTTTACAAGTGCGCCTATAATGGGAGAAGGTGTGTGTTTGTTTGGGCTGATGAACTCCTACTTCGCAGTGGGCGCATCTTTATCCCTATATTAAGAAAAACACTCTTCCAGCCCCATCCATGTACCCTAAAGAAGGACAAATTAGCTACCTTCGCGAACGCAGTCGCAGTCAGAGCTATCCCATGGAGGAAAGTCGTCAAGATGAAGCTACGAAATCTAAAGTTGCAACATCTCCAATCACTGGTAATCTGAGTGTTCATAATGCTTTCCCTGCATCACATGGAAGCTCTGTTCCGATTGGAATCGTTTGCTCTTTGTTTGGGACTGCTGCTGTTTTTATAAGTTTTCTTGTGTTCATCTTTTGCATCGTCATGGTTAAAAATTAGCTCAATAATAGTCATGTTTTCTATAAGTTGGTGTGAAGCTTATTTTCTAGGGATTGCTAATGGGATATATTAGCGCAAATGCTTTCCGTGATCCCTTGTAATATGTTCATGTTATCTTTGTTTATGTAGAACTTATTTAACAACATTCTAGTGGTCTGCATTTTCAGTGAGGAATTTTTCAGATATATATAAATGATGAATTCTTGAAATATATCTAATTGTATTGTAGCTCCCGTTGTCCTATTGAAATATATTTTTTTACGAAAAGTTGTGAAAACGTGTTGGCAAATCCCAGAGTGTTGAATCTTACGCATTGTGGCATAATACAGTTCTTGAAATGAAAGGCCACAACAAATATCAAAATTTAATCATTCATTTAGTAGGATAGAAAATTACATACCAAAAAGTGTCATGGATCAGACACACCCCATATCACATACCAAAAAAAAGAGGTCGTCTGTGGAACTACATACAACATGAGCAGCTAGAAAAAAGTACGACTTTCCGAAGTGACTAAAATTAGTTATGCAAAAGGTATTCTAGGTAGATCTTTAGAGTCGTAGGTTTCTTTTAGCATTTCTGGTTGGCCAGACTAAAATTCCCCATGCTTGGAAGTGGTTATTGGTTTCATCTTCGTCGTCATTGCTATCGACGAGTTCATCTTTCACCGTTGTTTCCACAGTTGGTAAGTTGAAGCTAGGTAGGATTCGACCTTTGCCCTTGGTACTGCTCTCTTGGTCAAATGGAAATTGATTGGTGGGAGGCGAAACTGTTGCTTTAGCTTTCCCTTTTTTTTCCGTAAGTTCCATGCATTCTCTTCTTCTTCTGCATTAATTATAAGTATAAGCTATGGTGTGATACCTTACATATTGAGTTGTGTTGTTTACAAAATTCATGTAGTGAACATAACTAAGCTAATCAATATTTACCGTAATCACGTAACAGGTCGTCAATGGTTGGCAATGTCGACACACGCCATGGGATCGGGCCAACCTTGATGAGAAATGACCTTGTCGATTTTGGTGGTAACGTCGCAATGAACGTAGACCTTTTCGCCTCGTCTGGGCCAAGCATTGAGTTCAGTTTAAGCCACATTCTCTCCATCGGGTAGTGTCGGTAATGCGTGCCAAGGACGAACTCCATAATTTCACATTGCAATTTTGTTAAAATTCTTACAACTAAGAAGTATATGTTATTAACTCTACTCAGACCAACACACTTTCATACATTTCCTACGAAATTCTGTAACGCATGAAATTAGACATACCTCACAAATGATATCCCACACAGCGGGGGGTGTTGTTATGCGTAAAGTACCTTCGTCATATTGCATGCCGATGAACGAAGTTAATGCCTTCCATGTTTGGAACCGCAATGCCATAAGCTCAAACCGATTGCATATATTCCAACGTAAAAGGCGTATCTATGTATATACTTATCCAGTCGGCAATGGTTTACATTATGGCCGCGTTATTACTAGTAATGACACGTTATTTGCAGTCATCCAGTCGGTAATGGCTTCTGCCCTTTTGTTGCTTTATTTCAAATAATACCGCTACATGATATTTGCAGTGATATCAAAAATATTGAGTAATGATACATACAAGCACAACAAGCATCTATATGAACCTTTGCACTTGAATATTCCACTTGCAATACAAATTTTGACATACGGAGTGTGGTTGTAAGGGTTTTTTTTCTCATTAGAGTAGGAACTACGATAGGGCCTTCTCCATTTTACGACGATTATTGGACGAAGAACCATGACAACCGGTGTATTGAATTGTTGTACGAACAACGCCAGTGTTACAACAATCTTCGGCCACATTCTTATGGATTCAATATAGAGATTCTTCACTCCCGATTGACTGAAGAATTTCACGATTGTTACAGTAAAGAATTCTTGTTGAGGAAGATAAAACTGTACCGTCATCATTGCCTCACTTTCCATTGGCTGATAAGTCACAGTGCCATAGTTTATGATCCCATAAACCAAATATTTGATGTTCCATCTGATATGTGGAAGACTACGGTGCAGGTATGCAATTTTATTTAACAAAATGTGCAATTAGGTTGGGAAGAAACGAAGGTGTAACTTCACAACTAATATTTGATCATTTTTTGGTTAGTGGTAATTGTCATGTGTTAAAAATTTTGGTTTTTGTGTGTTTTTTTAGGCTAATCGTTTTACAAAAGTGTACCTGGAATCACCTGAACCAAGATGGGAGCACCTCAAGGCAGTATTCAAGGATGATCTGCCCCTTCGTTGAAGGCATATCTGTAGGCTAAATAATAATAATTTGCACTATTTTGAAAGGTATACGTGACTATTCAACGCTGAAGTTGTTTTTTCAAAAAAAAAAAAAAGCTGCTTTAACATATTACGAGCTTTCTGAGAATAACGGGTTGATGCTTCCTAAAAGAGACTAGTCCGACGAGGAGTAATGGGTTTCATTTCACGCATTTGTCATGTGTTCCAAGTTAAAATTGTGTTTGTTAAAAATGTTATTATGTAACCGTTGGTTGGTTTTTCATAATTTCTCAAAATTAGGCGTTGTCAACACATCACCGACTTCGCCATGCCTTCTCAGCCATTCCATCAAGTAAATTTGTTTAGTTTACTATGAAATATTTCTCTTGTTGTTTCTTCCATAACCAAAACATTCGACAGCGCGACCTTTGGAAAAATTATTCATCATGATCACTTATCGTTTCTTAGGCGACATGACAATAAAATTGGTAACTTATGTCAACAAACGTCATACTACCAGAATGCAAACAGAGTAAGCAAGAGAATGGAGCTCCAGATTTCAAGTCACATGAAAGTAAGAAAGGTAACTACTCAACCTTGGATTTCATTTAAACTTTAATTAACCTCCAGTATAAAGAGGAATCGGACCACGACTACCACACAACAACTACGAAACACGCCAGCATACTTTTTACATGAACAACCCAGCATAGAGGCAAATACACAGTATGTGCATCTTACCTACAACTAACCCATAAACAAAAGAGGGGTACTGCATTACCAGACTATGTACATAAGTTAATTAACCATAGACAAAACACAGGATAAAAAACTTGAGAGGATCGATGAACCTGCCATCTAAACGCCTCGGAGGAGTCAGACTTACAAGCTATTGAGGCGCAATGTAGCACCCGAGCGCAAGGTACCACATCCCCCGCACCATGACCCGGCCCGTATATGAAATGGATTTCCATACACGTGCTGAATCATAGCGAACGGGGACACACACTCTAAGCCAGGCGGGACTAGCCTATCACTTAAACCCCAATAACCACAACAATCAGAGTAGTAGCGTAACATAACATGCGGAAGCAATAAATCATATATCATAGGTTGAGCTATATGCTCTAGGTACCAACATTTAAATCCACGGGAGATAAAACTCAATACCATTACGCTCCAAATCAATAACCAACATTCACATGCCATCACGGCCCAAAACAACCTTCATATACAATTACCAAAAGTACGAGTATGCAAGTGTAACAACCAAATATAAAAGCTAGAGGCGAATGCAAGACCTAGGACCCGTATTCCCGCCTAGCTCCCTCAACACCTACACAAAACAACTGAAAACGAAACGGGTTCAGTCCAAAAGGGACTGGTGGGTATAAAACAGGGCATAAATAGTATATATAACGATAATTAAACAATCACATGCAAGTTATAATCCCAAGTGAGGTTTTAAAGAATTTCCCCAAGTGGGTGAATAACAAAGGGATTATAACGAATCATTAACATTAGATCATTTTAGCCCGGCGAGTGGGCGTGCATTATCTCCAACCAACTCCTCGTGTAAATCATTTAAACATTCTTTCATTCATTCTGTTCATGCATTTCAATCTTGTGTGCACATTCATTAACATTCACGCCTTCTTCCTCCGGTTTGGTGACGGGTTTGCAAGACCCAACCACCCATTCATTGACCAAAAGGGGAACATGACTCCCCAGATGGCGCTCATCGTCCATTCCTCGCTAACTCCTAACGAGGTCCGGTTACGCCGTTAATTGGTGGAACTAATGTGAGGGATCACCGTCGGCCCATGCCTCCTCGGATAGCCACTCACACTAAGTTCCTGGGCCCCATTCGTGCATAACATTCATTCTTTCTTTCTCGCCAAAACATTTGGTAGGATTTAAAAGATAAGGGCTTTATGTTGCAAACATTTACTCCTTGAAAATGACTCTATATATATTTATATATACATTTTGGTCTAAAACTTTTCACATTAAGGGTATTTGTAGGGTCATGTAGCTAAGTAGAAGAAAAACCCACCTCGAACTGCAAAAGAAGAGCACACGAGCCTCACTGACCGGCCTCGTCTCCAAAGGAATCAAAATCTGTGCAAGACAGGTGAAGTGAGACTCAAAATGGCCAAATAAGACGCTCGACAATGCCATGCTTATGATATGAACGCATAAGACAAATATAATGGACATGCTCATGTGCACTATTAATGTCTTAAAACATATAATCGATCACACTTTCATGCTTGCATTCTTGCATTTATATAATCATCATAACATAGCTAAATTGGAGTCACGTTCAATATAATCCACAAATACGAGCCACGCATGCCAATCAAGCAAGAAAAGAGACTTCCCAAGGCTGCCATTTCAAATGACACGGCCGTGTTGAGTTTCAAAGGGAAATGGACACGGCCGTGTCCGAGGTTTAAAAATCAGAAAATTCAAAGTCGAGGGCTTGACACGGCCGTGTTGAGTTTTCAAAGGATTTGGACACGACCGTGTCCCAGGTTAAAATCAGAAAATAATTCAAAGTCGAGAGCCCAACACGGCCGTGTCCATTTTCAGTTCAAAGCGTGTCAGCTCATCGTTTTGAAAGAAATAACAGAGCAACAGCTCTGTTACGCGAGGGAAAAGCTTAAGAAAAACAGGGCAGCCACCAAGAAGCTCTCAACCCACACTTAGGCATGCTTTTAATCCATATTATTCATATACAACATGCAACTCAAGTAAAAACACAAGAATACATGCTTGAAATTGGCCAAACATCAACAATTCACATGATCACAAACATGGAGCTTCAAGCTCCTCAAATGGCAACTCATGCTATAGTCCACCAACATTAAATCCAAGCATAAAGAATTGATAAGGAAGCTTCAAACATCATCCATCATGCATCAAATCTCATCTTAACTCATGGAAACCAAAGATCACACCAAACCCTCAAATCATGCTCGTATATTCAAACACATGAATCCTCAACTTCTATCATGCCTCAATTAAATGAAAATATAGAGGAGGGGATGGAGGTTCTAAATCACCAATTACCTTGGAAGAAGATGGAGGATGGGTTAAGCTTGAGCTCAAAGCTTGGATGATAAAAAATGGAGGGTTTCTTGGCTTCTCTTCCTTGCTCTTGCCTTGGCTGATTTTGATCGATCAAATGGGGAGAAAATGGGAGTAGGAATGCTGATATCTAGTAGAGAAATGGGTAGGATACGGGTTGGTCCAAGTCCGGTTCGTTTAAGAAAAGGTTCAAGCAAGTTATAAGGTCGAGGTTATGAAACGGTTCGTTATAGAAGGTTCAAATGATATCAAAAAGGTACAAGGTCATGTTCAAAGGATAGGTAACGTCGAAACAAGTTCAACGCCGGTTACGGATCTCGATTTCGAGGTCCAGAGCTCAAGATATCACGAAAACCGTTCAGGGTTGCCTATTATACAATTAGGTCCCTAAACTTTCAAAAAGTGGCAATTAAGCCCAAACTCAATTTCCAATTGAGTCCAAAACATTCAAATATCTTACAATTAAATCCACGGATTACACGGAACACGTAATTTCATTCAATCAACACCACATTCACGAAATTCACATTTTCACAACTCCGATCATATATTCATAGCTCAAATAGACAATTATAAGAAATTTTAAACAAATAAATCAATTATAAACAAATTCAATTAACAACTTAAAATATAAAATCATATAATTAAATATAAATGCACACGTAACACTTACCTGCACGTGGAAAAACTCGGGGCGTCACACGCAAAACAACATCGAACTTTCACTTAGTTAGACCAAGGATTACCCTGTGAACCATATTAATACGAGCGTCAGCAGGAATTCCAAAGAAAGCATCCATGGACTTGGGATTGTTTGCGAGAATGTTAGTGGCATCAACATGGTCATCAAGTGAGATTACAATCGGAATTTGTCCTATCGCTTCATAAATCTCTCTTCTTGAGCAAGTCGCATCCACTTTTGACCCCAGACGAAACACAACCTCCTTAAACGAAGTAGCGGCGCTATAGCAGAATTCAGAGATGGATTCAACCACTTTGTCCTCGCCCTTCGAAGGCCTCTTACGTTTTTTGCTGTTGCAGGAGTCTCAGTCCTTGTTTTGATGGACTCTTTGCTGTTAGTAGAACGAGTAGCTATATCTTCATCGTCAGAAAGCATGACGGGATGGTATGAACGACCATCGCTCTCTTCAGCTTGGGATGGTACTGTAACGGGCACCTGTTGTGCAGCTGTGTTGAAATCCATAGCATTGTAGCCTGTAGCACGGTTTTTGCCATAGATATCGACCTAATCCTTATAAAATGGAAATGGCTTTCCACATATGCCATTATGTGTTGGAAAACACTTACATTAAAAAAAAGAAATTACAGTAAGCCATACAATACTGCAATTAACAATAAGTTTGTCAGTTGTCAATCAAATTTAATGTCATCGTAAAGGAAAATACCTCGAGGAACACATTCCATGGATCAGGTTTAACTTCTATTGTATGAGTTATAGAGTTCCAACCGAACCCGCTAGTTGCCAACGCCGTCGTAATTTGGAAATAAATCTTCTTCAAAGCTGTGTATTTGGATGAAATATATGGATCTCCTTTTAAGTCGGTATTAGGTATGAAAACCCGCAACCTGTGCTCCAGTTGTATGATAAAACCTGTTCGAAATCCATTAGGGGATTTCCATCCATCACCAATGACATCTTTAAATGCGAGAATCAGATTTCTCTCCTCTGCAATTGTCCACGATCGACAAGACTTTTGTTCCTTTCGCAAAGTTCCTAGGTTCGACAATGTTGGCTGTGTTGACATCTGTACTATAAACAAAGCAGGACTCAATTAGAACTCAACAATTAAAATAGGACCTATCATTCAAAGTAATGATGAGCAGCAATGGCAATGAACACACCACATCACATCAGACATATTAAATACAATACATAGAAACCCCCAACCGTTGGTGCAAAGATCCAATAACTGACAATAGGTTCTAAATAGAATAGTAATAAACATCCAAGGCAGAGGATGATACTACAACATATCCAGGACAAGTTAAAAGCATCCCATGATGAAAACATTACATAACATTTAAAATAAACATAAGTAGTAGTTAAATTATAGAAGGTCTAACTCCAGGTTCTCCATTGGTTAATGCCTCCACTCGTTGTACATTGATTAAGCCAGTTGATCACGCATGGCATTCCGTTGCGCAGACACCTCAACGTGATCAATAGTAGTCACATTATCATCACATTCATTTGGAAATATTTCTGGAACTTCATGTTCGATAGGATCAATATCTATCTCAGTCCTAACGAAGTTGTGCAGCAAACAACAAGGTAGAATTATTTTGTTTTGAGTGTCGATATCGTAGAAACACATGCTACATAGGATTGCCCACCGCGTTTTCAAGATCTCAAACGTTCTTTCAATGCAATTTCTTGTTTTAGCATGTCGTATGTTAAACAATTCTCTAGCATTACTAGGACGATTTGCAGTGTGAACCCACTCTTGGATGTGGTACTGAGCACCTCTATAAGGAGCCAAAAAACCTTCTCCATTGGTGTACCCGACATTGCAGAGGTAATATTGACCTATTGAACCATTAACAAATGCAGTTAAAAACTTTTTCCACGAATTCAACATAATTGGAACATGTATTCGGTGGTCAAGATATTTATACCGCGAGGTACTTGAAAGCCATTTGGTCGATAAATCGCATCTCGAAGCACACAACAGTCCGCTGCGGAGCCTTCCCAACCCGTCAATACATAAACAAAACTAAGATTTCTGTTACAAACGCCAAGCATGTTCACCGAGTTAACGGATTTACGAGACCAGTATCCTGCTTGATCTGTAGCAGCAACATGTACGGGGTATGTATGTTTCATCAAGCGCACCTAAGCAACCCTACAATCAAATCAATTCAAACATGTAACTCATCAAACGACATAAGATATTCACCAAAACAAATGCTAATAACACCATACTTTGAACCACTTCCATCTTTCGTCTTCGGAGTCCGTTTCACAGGCCCTGGTTTAACAAGGAACAACTCATGGCAACGGATAACAGAATCAAGAACACGGTGAAAATGTTTACATACGGTACGCATCGACCGTTTGAAGGTTTTGTTAACCACCCTAAGCTTCTGATGATGACCAAGGACGCTTAAAAACATAGCCACTTGCTCCTCAGCCGATACACCCCTGGTCGAAACAAGACCACCCCATTGCTGCAGCACAAAGCATAGCTTCCGAAATGGGGCACGACCCAACCTCAAGATGTCATTGCAATCTTGTTCAGGCGATGATATTAAATCATTCAAATAATTTATCTGATCTGGGATTCTAGCAATCAAACTGTAATGCCGACGAATTACGCAGCGATTCCTTCTGCGACGGATGGCGCCCGATCTCAATGCCCAAACAACAAGAAACAAAAAATTCATAATCTGCATTCTAAGAAGCTCTAGCACCAGTAATTCCTCCACATCTCCATCGTCAATATCCATAGCTTCTGAATTATGGGAGGGACACAATCTATATTCTATATGTAAACATAAATTACAGTTCAATCACCAATTACAATGGAGAAGGGACTCAGCAACTTCACACATTATCCAAATCCTAGCACTGTTATCACATAGGCTAGAAGCACATACAGAAACTCCCATTAGAGCAACAACAACGTAAAATCCACTGGGGTTTTCCAATGGATACCACATCATACCTTCAATTCAAACGTTGAACTAAAAAGGAACTGCAGAGCCCAAGTGAAAACACCGCAGTAGATGCAGTTAGGGTTTTCCAAATCGAACTAATTCTTCCATAAAAACTTCAACAATATAAACACACATGTGGGCGGGATAATTGGGACCACGAAAATTGGAATTCACCAAAATTTTTGAAGGAAGAGATTATTTTGGAGGGAACAAAACTTTTGGGAACCCGCCATTTCCATCCCACAAATCTGCCAAGGAACAGGCTCATTTCCCCAAAAATTATAGTGACATTATAACGTAATACTGACTATTGTTGGACAACAAGGTCATTTCCAAGTCCATGTTAAAATGGGCAATAATTAAACACGCCTCATTTGTGTGTTTAATTGTTACGCTGTTACATGCATCTCATACGGGCCCAGCATTAAGACACGGGCTTTGACCCAACAAAAGTAAATAAAGGAATAGCCATGACAACCTTCTCTAAAATGCCCAAATTCTATAAGTAAACGCGACCTTAGTATATATGCATCATTTTACTTTTTTAACAAAGACATAAGGAACTGTTTACAATTAGGAATGATATTTGGGAGGAAATGGTCATTCAACTTCGAGGAATTGATCAGACAAATTGTTGTTTTTGAATTAGATTTTATAATAATTTTTTCGAACCATTATTTCCATAAGAGGCGGAGTCCCTATGGATGCCAAGAAGTTCCTGCCACCGTTAAGGCTGCAAACAAGCCGAGCCAGCTTGCGAGCTTGGCAAGCCGAGCTCAAGCTAACTCGGCTTGAGATCGTAGTTGGCCGAGCTCAATATTCCGAGCTTTGACGAGCTCGATCTAGCCATCTAGTCGATCTCAATCCTGTTGTGTCTAGGCTCGTGGCTTGCGAGCCTAGGCATATATATGTATATATATATTTTTTTATAATTTATATATATATGTATATTAGATTTATATTATATGTAAATATCTATTTTATGTTTTATATATACATAATATATATTTAGTTTATAATATATTATATATACATATAAATAATCCATTTATTAATTATATATGACTCAAACTCCAATATTGTATTATGTAAATGTACATTTATATATATATATATCATATAGTATATTATATATATCTTGAAATCTTAAAAATATATAATTTGCCAATGTATATAATTTGACAAGATAATATCAATCATGTATTATATGTGTCCCTTAATAGTATATGAGCTAATAATATATTTGATTTAATAATTACAAAAATATTTATTTATATCTTATACATCTTAATAGGTTAAATCAATATTATATATGTGTACATGTGCTTTTGATATTTCATGTATTTTATATGTTTATAACTTTGTGTCTCAAATTCTTAATTACACATATAATTTACTAACATGTATGGTACTAGCTATTATGATTTAATGAGATAGTATGTAATTATGTATCATATATTATAACAAAATATGTATGTGTATTAATAATATATGAGCTAATAATGTATCTTATTTAGTAACATAATATATATGATAAATATACATTATACTTTAAATATTAATAATATTTAGTTTACTAATGTATATGATGATATTATCTAATAAGATAACGTATAAAATATGTTATATATTATAATAGATTCATATTATATTATATCATATTTGAGTTTAATAATTGACCAAACCATCATATATATTTTTATATATTTTATATTTTTGTGTAATAAAATTTTAATAAATGTTATTTAATAATGCAATATTAATATATATGATTAATTAATTTAATTTAATTAATACAATTATAATATATATATATATATATATATATATTATATAATATATTATTATATTATATAATTATGTGTTATGTATATATTATTAATTTTATTAATAATAAAAGGAATTATTAGAAAAGAAAAAAAAAAAGGAAAGAAAAAACTTCAAGCCTTACCGAGCCGTGTCGAGCCGATCCCCGAGCTAGGTGCGAGCCGAGTTCAAGCCGCAAAATTCCAAACTTGACAAGCTCGATCCCGAGCTCGAGTGAAGTTCAAAAATATCAAGCTCAAGCTCAAGCTCAAGCCTGATATTTTATGTCAATCTTGGCTCGGCTCGGCTCGTTTGCAGCCCTAGCCATCGTGATGCAGTTTTTAACCATTGATTAAGTGTATTTGTTTAGTAAAATTCATAACATGAAGTTAATATTTGTAATTTAAATCTTTATAATTAAGGTGTAAAATCTTTAAGGATAATACTAAAAAATCATTAAAATTTAAAATTTCTATCTGAGAAACCCATGGATTCGAATATCAATCTAACAAACTCATTCCACCAATTTTACAGTTTAAAAAGTTCAATTATGGACCTTGACTTGCTTTCTTGACAAAAATATCCTTAAATTCTTACACTAGCTTTCATTTTTAATTATAAAATGAGTAATTACACACGCTCATATACCCGGAAAAAAAATATTACTTTTAGGATATTGATGGGTCTGAGTTTAAAGGGTCAGATTCCGATCACTTTAGAATTTGTTTGATGTGAGGAAACCTGTTGATGATCACTGGAAAAGATGGGGGTTCTACCTGCTAGGACAAACACTAAAGCAAAGTCAGAAGGCCAAGCTGGAGGAACTGGAGATGATTCCCAGTTTGGCTCTCCGACTCTCAAGTCAGATGATGATCTGAAAGAGAAAGTAAGTAAAATGCAAAGTTGCAGTAATTGAGATTGCTTACAGAGAAAGAGATGAAGTCCAGTATTTATAGTTGAGGGTCAGAGACCCTTTGGTAATTTGTCCCCTTGTGGTCGTGCCCTAATGTCGCCTTCACACGTGACGCAATGAGAAGAAACCTAGGAGGAATCTCCTGCAAAAACGGGTGTAAAAGGTGGTACGGGCAACAGTGGTAGGTGCGCGGACGCGTACGGGGTGTCACAGAGCCATTTTGGGTTGGCAACGAGGGCCATTAGCACGCTCGCGTTAACCATATATCTGATAGACTAGCGGACCGAGGATTGATCCGGGCCAAGGCCATGAGACGAGGGGGAGTTGGGCCCCTCGGTTCGCTTACATGCGGAAGCACATACGAGGGGAGTGAGGGCTCGTGGGTGACTCCCCTGGTGAACTTGGGTCTCGTTTAGGAGCGCTCGTTGGAGAGCGGCTTATAACAACTACGTATCGTGCAACAAGGATGACACGTGTCACTCAGGGATCTCAATACTTCGATGGAGAGGACGCTCGTAGGGGGCTTGCCCCGGGGATCATAAGGCCATGTGTCAGTTGCTGATGGCGCCACGTGTCAAAACGTGGGCCAAGCGGATCTTGACCCCATTAGATATATTAAAGTCAAATTTTTTATACAAATGAAAATTAAATAAGTTAGACGTGAATCCACTTACATTAGCTTAAAAGGGGGGTGTTAGTTATTTAACACCCCCTTAATAGACGTTTACCTCATACTTGATAAAGCCTTGTGTAAAATGTTGGCCCAATAATATATTGGAAAAGACCATGGTATATAGCAACTCTCAAGATGAGTTGCTAAATAACCAGCTATTTCATTGGGAGGCGCAATCAAAATTTTGCCTCCACTTCTCTCTATCAAATTATATTAGTTATCATATATTGAGGGGCAGAAAGGGAAATTCCATAATATTAATCGGCATTTAACAAAGCCAAGTAAACAAGAAAGAAAATTTGTTTATTTTACCATGTTTCCGACAAACGAGGTAAACACTAGTTAATGTGCAATATAACCAAGAAAACACTATGGGCTGGTTTACTTGGATTTTTAGGACAGTTAAGTTGTTAGCTATTTAAAACTGTAATGGCACGTTTACTTCTGCCGATAACGATACTTTAGAAAATTAAAGCACCAGTTTACACTGTTAACTTTATAGCGTTGTGGGCCTGATCTTAAATGCTTGGCCCGTAGGTGGAGTGTGCTATGAATGGGTAATTTTGGACCCCAAAATTGGAGGTTTTAAACAACCGATCCTCTTTAGCTAACACCAAATTTACTGTACTGACCCCAACTTACATTTAATTACAACCAATTGCCATCATCCTCACCATATTTCCTTCTGGATCGTTCGAACTTTGGAGACGAAAAGATGGGCTCTCACATTTTCCTCCAACAACTAAAATTTCCATATCTATATTTGAATGCTCATCCCAAATCTTTCTCAACAAGACAACTTTTTTCAAAGCTAAGGTTAGGGTATTCTTTATTTTTTTCCATATTCCTCTTTTTAATCAAAATCTTATTTTTTCTCGTAGATTTCTTACATATCATTTCTCAAAAGATTCAATTTGAAGAAATTCGAAGGTAATTAGAAAATTTTCCTATATTCACATTTGATAATTAAAAATCCACATATTTTCGACGAATCAAAGTCATAAATTTAGAAAAAATAAATAATTATAGAAGTTGCACATAAATTGGTATAACAGAGGTGATGCAGACCTCCTCTCGAAGATCGGCGCGCAAATCGGAGAAGACAACCATTTGACTCTGTGAAAGTAATTTGTGAATAATATGTGGAAGGTGAATGCGTGAAAGGGTTGGAGAAAAACAAAGAGCTCAATTTGGGTGGGTGGGTGAGTACTGTAATATGAATTTAGATTGTGGGGGTTGAGGGACTTTTATGTAATTTTCTCAATTAATATTTGTGATAAAGAAATGAAGTAAACAAACTGCAAAAATAAGTTAAATAAGGCATTTAGTAAAAGTGTAAGTAAACAACAAATTTTAGTATTTAATCAGCCTAAGATGGTTTATTGGGCCAGAGAGATCACTGAAACAAAAGGAAAAGTAAACGTGCTCTAAACATCAAATTTGTTAATTAAGGTATAGTTTACTTTAACGTATCAACTCTTACTTTATTTTACTAGGCAGAGGGGCTTTATTTACTTCGACCACCAGCAACCATGGTTTAACTACAAAATGTCTTGAATACCCTTACTCGTATTCTACATATATATTTTTTTTCAGTTTTCTTCTTAATATCATTCTCCGCCCTATTCTATAATTTTTTTTCTTTTCCTAAAAAATTGATATACATGATTTATTCTATTAATTTTCCTTTTCCAGGTATTTGACAAGATTTAGAATGGCTGTCCTCTTAATATTTTAAGAAAAAAAAAAAAGAAAAAAAGAAAAACAGAACAATTCATTCTTCATCTTTCTCAACTTTCAACAATTTTCGCAGGACAAAAACTCTGATCTTTCTAGTCGAATCAAGTCCCCAGTCACGGGATTCAATAATCGTAAAATCCAACAAATTCCCACCAATTGATGAGAAAAAACCCAAATCAAATCAACAAATACAGAGCAAAAGAAAATCACATATCAGAAGAAATTGAAGAGAAATCAGATGAAAAGGGCTTCGACTTACCAATAAACCTTGTTTTTCCAACTAATTTCGCGAATGAACTTGTGCGAATTTTATTACAGAGGACTACAGGGTAAAGCTTGGAGTAAAATATTTTTCTGTTGAAAAACATATGAAATTGACGAAATAAATTCTTTCGGATGGCATTCCACGTAAATTAAAAGAATTAATGGACAGAAAGGTAAAATTCTTGAGCCACAGATCGAGTGGTTTAGCTAAAACTAGGGCTGTCAATGGGTTGGATTTTAATCCGAATTCGATCTGAATCCGATCCGATTTTTAACATATCCGTTCGATAAAAAGATTCGATGGATCATATCCGATTATAAATATTCGAAATCCGAATTTAGTGGATCGGGTATGGAATCATACAGTCCGATCCGTTAAAGATCCGAATCCGATTATATATATATATATAAATAAAATACCAACTCACAAATAATTAAGGATGATTAAATTAATAATCGTATTTTACCACTCATGATAATGTTTTAATTTAATACCAAAAAGAATAATTCATTATCATATTTTAATTTAATACCAAAAAGAATAAATAACTTAAGAATAATTCATCATCATATTTTACCACTTATCCCAACCAACAAAGTAAACATTTTATTATTATTCTAATTGAGATGAGTACCTCGCAACCTTTTAACTAACCAATAAACATGTATAAGTGTTAGTTATGATGGATTAAATCTTTTTATTTGATTTAATTTCACTTAATTTTGCATCAATCCGATAATATTAGATTATTCAGGTTTAATTAAGTGAGATTATAATTTCCTTTAAAAAAATAAAAAAGAGATTGCAACAAGGAAAAATTATAATTTATTGAAGGTAAATGTAATCTAACATATTAATTACAACTCATTAAAATATAACATATCTAACATAATATTAACTATAACTTATTGGAACTTTTTCTTAACCTCAAGTATCAAACATAAAATTATTTTTTGAATGCTTATTTACAAACACAACATAATCTTAACTAATAAATACAATGAACATTAGCTTCCAAAAAATAAAATTACATAACTGAAATATTAGAAATAACTTTATCTATTACCATTATATATGGAAAAGTTTTTATTCATTCTTATATTTTAAATATAAATTCAAAATAGTTCTAATGTGTTTTACTTAAGCTACATTCATCCTTTTAAGTAATTTATTCTTTTTATAATTTAGGCTAAAATTTTTAAGTAGATTAAAATATCTTTAAACTAAATTTTATGTATAAAGATAATTAAATCAATTTGTATTTTTCTCAAAGCATGAAATAGATATAGAAATGAATATGAATTTTTTTCGCATTATATGCTATACAAAAAATTATAAATTTGTCAATAAAATTGTAATAATCAAAATGATAACTTTATAGATTTTTACATGATTTAATATAATTTAAAATATCTAATACAAAACTTATTTAGTTACGTCATATATATTTTAATTTAATAGTAATAAGAATTGAGTACCAATAGTAATAATTTAAGGGATTATAATAATAATAATAATTATAATATATATATATATAGACTCTTTTAATCAAACTAGTAACCGTCGCACGCGGTCCCCGCGCGCATTAATAAAATTTATTATAATTTTTTACTTTATATACAATAGGCCATGTATCTTATTAAAAATTATTGAATGTAATTTCATAAATTGAAATATATTTATAACTTTCATACACTGATATTTAAATATTATTGAAATATAACTTTAAGACGTATATATACCGACAAACTCTACTTTGGTTGATACATAAATGTCGTAGTTTACTATTAAAAAAAAAAAGATATATGTTTACTATTTAAATGTAATACCACTTTAGTAAGAGTGATAATACTATCATGAATTAAAACTTAAAAGGTATTAAATTATGTACATTATTCATCAAAAAATAAAATAATATATTTTTATAATATATTCACATTATTGGCATCAATCAATATCAAACAATACTATTCCATTATCACATAAATATACCAAAAATCACATATTGTAGAAAATAATTATCATAGTATAGTCTTACGAAACAAAGTCAGTGATCATATATCCATGAAAACGTTAAATAAAACTCTATGTCGGATTGTTGTACATGGATAAAAAAACTACAGCCTAATATCTCTCACATAATAATAATCTAATAACTTCTCACCATTGCTTCGTGAGTATCTGTAATATAAAAAAATAGTAATTTTTTAGCGATATCTATGGAACATAACCACACAGTTGTTTTAAATCATATTATTGAAAACTTACTATATAAATGATGTAACGTGAGTGATATTGTTGGCATGACAATTGTTGTGGAGTACGAAGCATTAACGTGACACCACAACACACCTACAATATAAGCAAATTAAGTATCCATTAAAAAAAATGTGATATGTCAAAGTCTTATGAACTCGTAAAAAGTACATCTCACACCTGTTAGTTGCGACTACTTCTCAATCTGGCGAATATCTCGGGAAAAACCACATTCTTTGTGTAAATTCCTTCAGCTCCACTTATATTTCCCTTTTTCACCAAAACCTTTGTACTTCTCTCCGAAACACCACGTGAAAGAGCAACATATAATTGTCCATGACTAAAAACATGATCGGGCAAATAAATCCCCACATTTGGTATTGTTTGTCCCTGAGATTTGTTTATGGTTAGAGCAAAACTGAGTCTAACCGGAAACTGTTTCCTTACCATCTCAAAAGGCATCTTTGCATCTTCTGATGTTTTCAAAGGAATGCGCGGAAGAAAAACTCTTGTTCCTTTAAATTGACCGGTTAGAACTTCTGCATCAATTACATTTCTACCAAATCTACGACATATCAATCTGGTACCATTACATAGACCTATTTTTGGATCAATATTTCTTAGCAGCATGATAGGTGCCCCTTTCTTCAAAGTCAACTTATGTGGTGGAAGATTGCCGGGAGAAAGAGAGTTTAAAAATTCAAGCTGATACAAATTGCTCGTATCATTAGGTACAAAGTCAAATGAAGAATATGTAACTTGTTCTTCACCCGGAAAGGTTTCTATTACCTTTTCGTTTAGCTTATTGACCTCATCATTTCGTGGAGTTATAAGAGCTCTATCCATCATATATTCAGGATCATAAGTATGTGAACCGAGATCCGGGAAAATTGCTTGCACCAAACTATCAATCGAGTGTTCTCCTTCCCATGGTATAGCCATAGAACTTGGTATCCTGATCATATTCTCTTCAACAGTAGGTTCTTCACCATTGCCAACACGTAACAAAAAATCTGAGAAAATCAGATCATTAAAAGCTCTAATATTTTTCGTTAAATGAAGCACCTTGACATCAGTCCACAAATATGACTCCACGATACTTGCTTTCACAGCTTGTGACCTTGTACCTCCAACAACAACAGGTACAACCTGTCTAAAATCTCCACCTAGTATCATAATTTTACCACCAAATGGCAAGTTTACTCCAATCATTTCTCTTAAAGTTCGATCCACCGTTTCGAATGCTCTTTTATCCGCCATGGGTGCTTCATCCCAAATAATTGCTGAAGCTCGACTTATTAACTCACTTATTTCAGATTGCTTGCTAAAATTGCACATAGAGTTGAATGCAAGCTTAATTGGTATCTTAAGCTTCGAGTGTGCCGTTCTACCACCCGGAAGCTGGTTTCCCGCAATCCCTGATGTTGCAGTAGCTAGCATAATATGACCATCACTACGTAAATTTGCAAGCAAAGCTCGATAAAGGAATGTTTTACCAGTCCCACCAGGACCATCTATGAAAAATACAGCACTATGCTTTTGCAAAATTGCATTCTTGATGGTGTTGAATGCCTCTCTTTGACCAGAATTAAGATTGGTAGCAGCTATTAAATCATCCTCTACGACAGGAATTGAAAGTTCATCTTCAATAAGACTCGAGGCAGTGTTCAAATCTTCAAAACCCTCACCTATTTGGGGCAGATCAAAATCATTTAAACTGCTCTTGTGTTGAAGGAGGATATTATTTATATCCCGTAGAAGACGATTTTGAACAATTAAATGGTTTCCGGTACTCGAAGATGGATAGTCCTCAATCATGTATGCATAATTTTCGTCCCATAACCTTCTTACTCCAGTTGGTTGACAGTACACTAAAATTGTAACAAACAATCTTCTAAGAGCTGAGGGCATCCGGATGTTTCTTGCCTCAACCAAACACTGACGAATACTGTCATCTTCTTCTAGAAGACCCCTTTTTTCAGCCGCTTGCTTAAATGTCATATAATGGACATTATCGACGGTTAAAAGATCATCAAATGATTTGGGTCCCCTAACATGATTGAGCAAAAGTCGCAAATAAAACCTTTCTCCTTCATTAGGTGACACAGAATATAACCGTCCAATTACTTTTTGTTGCGACCTTCTCTTACGCCACACCTTTTCCTTTGCCATCCACCGGTAGTACCTAGGGAACTCACTATACAAATATTGTATAGGTTCCCTTCCCTCTTCATAAACTCTAAAAAATTCAGTTAGCATAGTTCTAGAGTTTCGCTCATCAGAAAGCACATCAGATATTCTTTGGGAACTGTAAAACTGGACTTGCTGCATATTTGGAAGATGAATTTGTAGTCTTACCACAGATGGATAGATTTTGTTCATGGGGAACTTAAATATTTTCCACAAAGCTTCCGGAGCACAAATCCATCTTCCATCAACATATTGACTAACCTCATCATAGTTAGGCCCTGGACGTACCTCAAATACCACACAATCGGGTCCCTTGTAGACATATTTGTATAAATACTTTATGCTCTTTATGCTACTACAAATTTCAACATTGATATGGCAATCATATTTCAACAATAGCCATGGATTGTAAGGAACGACCCACCCATTATCAACCATTAAATCCCCATCACGATCTAAAGCAACATATCTATCATCATTCCGACGCCGATATACTGGATATGAGTCATTTCCTTGTATAGTGCATGAGGCAAATGGCTTAGGATAATTTTTCTTGCAAGTTCCATTTCTCATGCAAGGAGCATTTCTATTCATTTCTCCACATGGACCATGTATCATGTGCCTCAAAACTGCTTCGTACAACATAGGTTCTTCCTCTTTGCTAGGAATCTCTGCTCTAACTATGTGATCATATGCATCAGGGGTATTCAATTTATCACCTTCGTCTAGAATTATCAGCATATGAGCATGAGGAAGACCTCTTTTTTGGAACTCAATAACATGAACATGCGCAACAACCTTCCCCAGTACACCTCTAGTATATATGTCCTTTTTTAGCTCTTCAAATTTTGCCCGGAAAACTCTAGTTAACAAATCAGGTCTATCTTGCGGTGTTTGCCCAGGTTGAAGCTCATTTTGTATTTCTGCCCATGATGGATTGCATGTCATTGTGATAAACAGGTCAGGTTTCCCGTATTTCTGTACCAATGCCATTGCATCTTGGTAACGTTGATACATATCGCGAGGGCTACCAATAAACGACGAAGGTAAAATTGTACGACGTCCCACATTTCCTAATTGATGAAATTTAAAGGTTTTAAAAGTAATTTGAAAGTATAATATAGACACTTAGTGATTGTTAATAAATGAATAAAAAATAATTAAATTTAATTACCGGCATCATCCTCTCCTGCGTTCAAGCAATCCTGAAGACCTTTATATAATTCAGCCCTGATTTCCTGCTGATGTGATCTTATAAATCTGAGCTTCTGTGTTTCAATCTTCACGTAGTTATCAACTGCATATTGTTGTAGCAAACGTCCTCCGAACAAAAGAATTGAGGGATTACCCATTCGAACCTGATACAACCAAAGCTAAAAAGGTTAACAAATGATTTATTCATTGAAAAGAAATACAACCTAAAATTTAACTATTTATCACCTGCAACATATATGCATAGTAATCACAGCAAGTGACTCTTGTACCATCAACTGTACGACAATTACTATCCCAACCATATGTGCCGTATGGTAGGAGTAAAGGATATTGCAACGGATCATAATAACCCGAAAACTCTTTGATACTCATTAATTGACCCCCGATTGTTTGAACAATAATATCCCTATTAGTAGCTTTTGCAACTTCATCACCACCCACTATAACTGCCGCAACTTGTGATGCTGTTGGAAGAGTGTATTGATTATGTGATATAGGTCGCTCCCTAATCAATAACCTACAATTCTGAATGTCCGAACGTTGAGCAAGTTGGCGTAGTGTCTGGACAAAAGGATTATGTCTGTCAAGTATGCTCCTAATCTTCTCCACCAACTCCTGATTCAATCCATCGCTTTCCAATAACCGATTTTCAATCTCATGTTCGGTGTCATATATAAACATTTGCATATATCTTGGTCTTGTTCCAGACAGTGGCAAAAGTGTACCAATTCTATGATAAATTGATCCATGGGCCCTAAAGGTATATATACCTTGGCGTCCTGTGGCTAAACTTTCATCTAACTTAACTCCAATCGAAGTAAATGAGAAGACGTGATTAAGGGCACGTATATTCTGTCTAAATATCCGTCCCTCCGCTGATTGGTCAGTAAAGAGATTTAAGAGCTCAACAGGTGCAGGAATTTCTGGTAAAGTAATTTTTCCACCATTACAACAAAAGTTCCGTGTTTCCCCTTGAAACAACTTAGCCCGGCAATGATGACAAATTTTTGGAGTTGGTAGTTGAAATCTAGGATTTTGTTGACCTTCGTGAAAACCTCGGGCACAATTGTGATATGAATTGGATTGTACACTTCGATGCCCTCTTGTACGCCTTCTTTCTTCGGGATCACTACCATCGTCTGTACTCGTCTCCACATCATCGTTCAAATTTTCCTCTCTGGGAAGACCTATATTGTAATAATTTGATCAACTTGTGAAAAGAAAAATTTTCAAATGATGGATTTAATTATATATTTTGGTGAGATTGCGAGAGTTTTCAGTTGATGTAATCTCAGTGGATTAATTTTATACGTACTTTCTCTACGGGGAGATGCAGCGAATGACGTTGATCCTTCACCATGGTTAATAGAAGCCATATTTGAAACAACGCTTGTATAGTTTAAAGGAGTCAATCTGCTTCTTCCAATAGGTGGAGGAAAAACATGTGATGCTGCGTGTATAGACAAAACATAGTGTGAAACTCATAGAATTATATGATGAAAAGTTAAAATGTTCATTTAATCTATTTCTAAGTGATTTTTCAAATATCAATTTTTATAATGATAATATTATAATTTAAATTTATGCAATTGATATGAAAGTATTTTAAGATTGATATTTTGAAAAATACGTTAGAAAGAATCCACTTGCTCAATAATGTATAGATGAATTAACTGAGTAATATCATCTAATGGTTAATTCTTAAATTTATAGAGAAGTTTTATTCAAATTATCTCTTTTCATGAATATTTAACAATCCAATAATTATCAGGAGACATGTTGAAAATTGTTATTGAATTTTATAAGGGTGTCAAAGTTTCCCTTTGAATAAGTGAAGTAAGATTTCATTTTATGTAAAGGAAATTTACGTAATTATATTTACATTTTAAAAAAATAATATTTAGTTGTACTTGTTTATATGGTATTATATAAACCATTTTCAATGGAAAAATAATTTTCGTAAAGTAATCACTAAATCAATAAATTAAAGATCTTCAAATTTAATCTAATATGGATATAAGTTATCACAAATTATGTCATATATATATAAAAAATATATGTTAATTATGTAAAATATAAAATATGTGCACCTGCATAAGTTGACGTTGGAAGAGTTGAGCTCAACGTATGATTTTGATTTTCTTGAATGCGTTCAACATTAATCGGTATAGCAATTGATCGAGCTAAACGGTTTGTCGAACCAACACCAACTCCTGTTCAATTTCAAAATCAATTTAAAAATCATTGCTGACCAAGTGATCGACCTTTTAGTGTTGTCTTTCAAAATTATTAGAATTTAGTAACCGTCGAACCATTGAGATATGTGAAATGAAAATATATATTGAAACTACAATCAACTCATTAGGTTTATATAAACATTTAACTCAAAACTCATGACCATCACTATATATTATATAGTAGCATACAAAATATAAATATTTAATCATGAATAATTTTATCAAACTTCTTTGACAGGTTGCATGTACACTATATATAATATATGTTTCCAGTGTAATTGCTAATGTAACATATTTTTCTTGCTTCACTTCCATTCTAAAATTAATTCTTACCAATGTGCATAAATAGTAAAATGTTAATTTGTTCATTTGAGGCTCTGCAAAGTCGACAACTCTAAATTCAAAGCTCTTTAGTTTTGTATCAATCTGGTTGACGTGAATAAAAACAAACAGGGATCAATTCAAAAGTAAAATTTTGAGCTAATATATATTTGAAAGAAAGTAAAAAAATCCTTCAATAGAAGTACTAATCCATTGCTCAGTATTCTTATGACAATTGTAAAGACCAATCTTATAACCATCGTGAAATAATTGATTCATCTATACATAACAAATAATTATTAATATATATATATATAGACTCTTTTAATCAAATGTAAAATGAGATCCCCTTGTCGTTTTAATTGAATAACTAATCTTTAAAATTGTGAGGAAACCCTAATATCTCTCCATCTCCACCCATTTTCGCCGCCATTGCATTTCTTCGCTGCTCACCACCCAACGTTGCGCTACATCTTCTATTTTCCGTCGTCTCCACGCCACAATGCAAAACCCCCGCTCTCCTCGCGCCATTCCTTATGATGCTGTCAGATCTCATCGCGCCGCCACACCATCACTTTGCTCCACACCGCGCTCTCTTTTCCTCCTGCTCCCTGCTCCATCCCCTCGCTAATCTCCGCACCGCCACCACCTTGTTGTCTTGCGTCTGGGGCAGATGAGTAGTTAATTCTTCCTTTCTTCTCTTTTTTTCCTTTTAATTTATTGAATTTGAAAAATTCTCCGCACCGCCACCACATCGTTGTCTTGCATCTGGGGTAGATGAGGTGGTTGATTCTTTCCTTTCTTCTCTTTTTTCCTTGTGAAAAACCTTGTAATTTTTTCAATTTGAAAGATTTTTGTTGCTGTTTCTTCGTCTTCCTCACCGTTTCTTTTTTTATCGGGTCGAATTTTCTTGTCGGATCATCCGATCCGATAATGTTCGAATTTGGTGTGCGTCAATCCGAATCCTAAAGGATCTGGATTCGGATTCGGTAATCTAATTACATTATCGGATTCGGATTCGGAAGGGTCGAATCCGATCCGAATCCGACCCGTTGACAGCCCTAGCTAAAACCTTAAATTTGAATGGGCTACATTAATAGCCCACAAAAGGTCGGATGGACAGGTTCGGCGGGTAAGTGCGGGCTTCAAAACAGGAAAAGTAAATGAGCTTAATTTGCAGCTTATATAGGATGAATGGAGTTAAAATTCCATATAAACGCGCCCTATGAGGTGGATGTGATCTTACATAAAAGTTATCAATTCAATATCACTTTTTAGGGCTCGTTTATTTTTTATGTAGTGATAATGCATGTAAGGATATCAAATGTTTGTGATAGTAGACATACTCACATTTACTAATCATGTCAATATATGTCATCAATTCATGTTTACGTTTAATTTGTTGTTTACTTTTATGGGTAGTTAACGCATGATAGAATTAAATTACTTATTTACCCTCAATTTATTTTAATTATTTTTTATTCTTAACTTTTACAAAAATAGAATTTTGTAGTCACAAAATGGAGATCTCCCTTTTCATTTTGATTTGAGAATTCATTGCACCGTCTTAAATATTTTAATATCATAATCTCTTTGCAGCTTGATTAAATCCTTAAAAAATGCATTATATTAAGTGAGAGGGTGTAAAGTGAAAAAAAAAATTATATAGGAGACGTTATTATTTTTTATTTTTTTTGTTTGGAGGAGTTTCGTCTCAATTTTTAAAATTATTTTGTAGTTCATCATGTTTTAACTTTTTAATAATTCACGTTCCTATTTAAAATTCTATAATTATAAAATAAAAATAAAAGAACTTGATCAATTTGGAGAGAAGAAAATAAAATCTTTTGTAAAATAAAAATAAAATCTTTTGTAAAATCTTGAGAAGAAAATAGATGAAAATAAAATCTGTTATAAAATCTTGAGATGAAAATAGATTAAAATAGAATCTTTTGTAAAATCTTGAGAAGAAAATAGATGAAAGAGAAATTTCTCCAAAACAATCTTTCAGAACGTGGTAGAAAAAATAGATATAAGTGACAATTCTTTTGTAAATTCTGTGAAAAGATAGATATATTGGTAATTTTGTGTAGCGTGTCATAATTCTCGTGATCTATCACATGCCTTTTTGGCGTGTGATCTATATCTCAATAAAACACGCAAATCTCATAGGGCAGAGTCTATCCTACAGGCTTTCACACATGCAATATAAATGCACGTAGATATCGGTTATATATCACAAATATCCATTATCTGTAAAAGTAAACACGCTCTTAAAGATTTATAAAGATTTTTGTTTTAATTTTTCTTTATCACTTTTTTTAACCATAATTATAATAGTATTAAATATCACCCTAATTATGGGGTGGATGTCATCGTACATAAAAGTTATCAATTCAATTTTTCTTAATTTAAATCTGATTCGTTTACTATTTATAATAACAAAATACTTAACTTAATATATATTTTAGAATCAAGTATATTAAAGTTGATGGTGCAGGAATCTGAACTTCCTAAAATGCAACGACACTTTCAATATTTGTATGGAAAGGGAAAGACCATCACAGGCGTGAGAGCCTCAGGAACTGGATTTCCTTTTGAGCGTGGGTTCTTCTAACTAGGATAACACCAAGAGTGCCAAATGCAGTGGTGATGCAACTGTGGTGAAGGTAGTACGAAGCTTGAGAAGATGAGGAAAAATGGAGGAAAATGCCCAGAACAGTGAGTGCAGTATATATTGTGGAAGATGACTTAGGAGAGAGTGCAGGTGTTCTCTCCTATTTATATGTTAGGGGTGAGGGCAGATTGGGTAATTTGATCGTGTGGTCCCAAACCTGTTGCCCTAACACGTGGCGGCCGGTGATGGCAAGAGAGTGATGGCTTCTGAAAAGCAGGCGGCGTGCCAGGTACGAGGTGCACACTACCATGGTGTCAGAGGTTGTTGGCGAGGGCCATGTGTTAGGAAGGCTCAAGTTCAGCCTTACTAGAGTATGGACGCCCTACAAGGGAGAAGATCCTACGCGAGCGTTGGTGACGCTCGAAGGGCGCACGAATGGGTCTCCCCCCGGTAGATGATCCTTGAGTGTTAAATCTGCGAGCGTCAGAAAGCGGGTGCCCTCATGTGGGTGCCTCCCTGGGAAGGATGGCCCTGAGGACCGGGGTGTGAGCGCCAGGTCTGACAGCCCGAACCCTTTATTTGAACAGTTGGCCGAGGCTCATGGGCCTGTGTTAGCCAACAAGTGAGTGGGCTGGGTTGACCCGCGAGCCCATCAGAGCGAGCGTCTAGTCTTTAAGTCGGCTGATGGTGACACATGGACGGCTCTGATACGAGCGTGATTTTATGTCTCATCATTTTGCCCCCCAAATTCTGTAGTATCGCTTGAGCGTACTGTAGAATTTAAGAGAAGCGAGCCCTGAATTTTTGAATATCCGAGGGTCAAGCTTCTACAAGAGAAGTGTCCGCTTGGCTTCCGTAACGGACACGTTCTGACATTACTTTAAATGAAGTCGTGTCCGCATTAAATGCGAAGTGGGAACGTGGGCGCGTGTACTCCGGGAGACGTGAGGCGGTTACCAAAAGTGGTGGGCTTCCCCAGGCGGGAAATGATTACCATTTGAAATCTCAAACCCTAATCAATACAAATCCTCCCCTATAAATAGGGATTTTCAAGGTCTTGGGATCACTTTCACGCATTCAGTCTTCTTCAAGCATACAAGTAGCAAGAACTTTCTGCAATTTTTACGGATTCCGGCGAGTTTTTTCTTCAACCCTTAGGTAAAACTCCATAAACCCTTATTTTCTATACTAACTGTAGATTTAGGTGGTGTGTGAGCGATCCTTCTAAGTGAGGAACCCTTCCTGTCGTTGAATTCATTCCAGAATTCTTCTTCTCCACTGAACCTCTTGCGAAAAGCTTCATCTTCAAGAACCAAAACCCAGATATGGCAGATAATAATGCAGATGCTTATGTGAGGGAAATAGACGAGATGTCAGTAGGGAGCTCTTCTCCTCATGGTAATGTGCCCACGACGGTTCCAATAGCTAGAGCCTCTCCAAACGATGAGATTCCCACTGCAATTCCAGTGTCCAGGGCTCCAGTTGAAGCCGGGGATGAAGAAGTTGACGCCGCCGTTCAAGGAATGAACGAGCGTGCTCCTGGAGGGGTAGATGATCTCTTTGAAGAGATGGGCAACGTGATGGAGATGCAGAGGCAAGGAGAAAGAGTATTTCCAGTACTGAGAAGCGCTATAAGGCCTCAAGATCACCGGATTACAGTGGCAATAGCGGCTCCTGAGGGCGGTGCAGAGCCTTCCGAGCGCCTGCCTGAGGGTGAACCTCCCAGGAAGCGCCAAAGGAAAGGGAAAGAGCCCGCCACGCGAGTGAGGCATAACAATCCGCATCAAACCGATAGGTCTCCAGATGAGATTGAGAGCATTCTGACACTCGAAGATCTGAGAGACTTGAAGGCAAAGGTATATTGGGATGAGGCTGTGTTCCCCATGCACCTTCCAGAGGAGGGAGAGAGAGCAAACCGACCGCCTCCTGGGATGATGACAGTCTACTTGGATACGGTCTTGGCTGGGGGCCTGAGATTTCCAATCCCACCTGCCGTGGCCACCATCATCAATCACCTTAGGCTCAGCCCTTCCCAAATCCTTCCGAACGATATTGCATTAATAAATACTTTTGTGATTGTAGCACCCCGCACGTGAGGCACCACATCCCCCGCACTAAGGCTCAACACGAGTAACGAAATTGTAAATCCGCACCCGTATCAAACCCTAGCGAACGGGAGACAAACATAAAACCTTCCTAAGCCAGGCGGAGCTAGACCCTGCAGTGATAACTAAACAACAAAATATAATGCATAGTAAAACCAAAGTTCGATCATACAAACCATAAGTAGAATTTGGGCTCTTCAGGCCTCTTTTTAAAACATAGCAATCCCAATAAAATCAATTCAATAATAATTTCATAAATATTCAAGTTCGGGATACTAAGGAATCGAATCATACATAAATCTAATACATGAATGAGTGCAGAGACTCTTCTAACTAACTCGACCACATAAAGACTCCAAACACCTCCGCCTAGCCCGAATCTCCAAAGCCAAACCTGCACACTTAAGTGTTGGGGAGGGAGAGGGTCAGTCTCTAGAAGACTGAGTGAGCAGGAGCGATACATATATATAAAACATGCACATGCAAGTCATAAATCCCGAGCAAGGCTTTATTTGAATTTAGTTCCCAAAAAGGGCAAGAAAATAGATAAACAATGCTCGACTTTTACGACTAATTCATATTAAATTCATTACATTCATAAATCATACATAAATATAAGGCTCGGCGAGTGAGCGTGCACAATCTCCAACCAAACTCCGACCGTGTACGACAAATATCAGTAATAAGTTGATTAGGTGTTCATGCGATATATCATAATACACACAATTCATATATCAAATCCTAAATCATATTCGTTTGGGTAATCCGTGTCCCGGCCTTCCCGCACGGTGCCTATCAATCATAACATATTCATAATCATAAGTATAAATCATATCATAACCAACCTTCTTCCTCCGGGTGGTGGACGGGCTTGCAAGACCCGACCACCTCAATCATAGGCCAATGGGGTTTCATGACTCCCCCAAGGGCACTCAGCTCCCATTCCCCGCTAAACCTCCTAGCGAGGGCCGGTATCACCGCATATAAGGTGGGACTAGTATATGGGATCCCCGTCAGCCCTTGCTTCCTCGGTTAGCCACATATACTAAGTCCCGGGGCCCGTGAACATATCATATTTGCATACTCTCGCCAAAACATATCAATTCATAAGTACATATCATAATTCATAAATCATTTGAAAAGGGTTTACTCGATCAATACATACTATAAGAAATCATACCTTACCGTGTAAATCGGCATATGCTATATACGTACCTCTCCGTGTCATCCTAATCCGTAGCTAGCATGAAGACACACGGTTTGGAGCATAGCCTCATTACAAAACCATTTTTAAGTTTACATACGCTCATACGCATAATTCAGAAGGATTTACTCGATAACTTCATTTGAAAACCATATATATATAATCATAAGGTTTTGGCCAAAGCTTTTCACATAAGGGTTGTAGGGTTTATTACGTAGCTAAAACGAAAACACCCTCACCTTAACCGTGAAGAAACAAGAATCGAGCACCAAGTGCCTGAACGATCAAAAGCTCTCCACCCTGGAGATAAACTGTACAAAAGACCACAAGACGTGTTCGTGAGACTCAAGACTCTAAATGAACCATATATGACGCACGGCAATGCACAATCATGATATGAAGGCATAAAGATCATATTAAATCATGAAAATCATATAACCAATTCATTCACTTGTTCGATCATAAATCACTCAAATTCTTCAATTCATATGTCCAATCAATTTATTTAAAGAACTCAAATAGGAGCATATAACATGTTCAAGCTCTCCATAATGCTACCACATACTTCATATTACATAACATAGCATATATCCAAGGTTTGACAACAAGAAGAAGTCAGATGATATAGAAAATGAGCGATGCGATTCATAAACGACATATAAACACACATAAACGGCATTAAGTAAAAGCATGCTTATAACACATCCAATTGCCATGAAATTACACCATAATGCTCCTAACACATAGAAGTACAAGTTCATAGTTTAACACAAAAGGAGATAAAGTCATTCAAGAGGTGAAACAAATCAAAAACCGAAAAGGAAGCAACAAAGACTGCACATGGGAAGTGACACGGGGGTGTCACCAACCCTAGCCCAACTGAGCCACGGGCGTGGCTCAGTACAGAGCTGACCAGAAGGTGTGACACGCCCGTGTCTCCCTCTTATGAGTAAATGAGACACGGGGGTGTCACGGTACAGAACTTGAGGCGCATGCAAGACCTAACCGGCAAAACTGAACTCAAACAAACTCAATCCAAAGGCATACCAAATGAACTACAAATGCTCTGAAACTTAATATGAAACATATTTGGCATGTTATGAACATTTTTCATTTAGAGTGAAAAAGCTAAATCACACGTTAAGATCATCGAAACCGTGAAACAAAACTGGATCGCTACAATCGGACATATGAGCCCTAATGATTCTATCATGCCTTGATCAAGTACTTAGGGCTTGAATTTGGATCTGAAACTTTGGGGAATGCATGCTAACATACCAAACAACTAATATACATCATATATATGCAAAATGGTACAATTTAAAGCACATTAGAAGGACCAACAAGTTACCAAACTCAACAGCAACAATTCTGTCAAAGATCATGCATAAGAACAGGCCATGTCTTGCGGTTTTGAGGCTTCAAATGGAACCAAATACTTAAAGTATGAATGCTAACATATAAAACAATGAGTGTACATAAACTCCATGCATTTTCACACGAAATGGAGGCCATATGATCATGCAACAACACCAAATCTCACACAGCAGTTCGAAAACAGGGGAAACAGTTTGAACATCAAGTTTGGAGCTCCATATCTCATAATTTCATAAAAGGGTCAAGAGATGAAATCCTCCTAACATCATATACTATCAGTTAGGAAAGAAATAAGCCAAGAAAAAAGTTCATATGATCACATATAAGCAAGAAATTCAGCTATACAAGCAAATAGGTCACAAGAGCAAAAATCCCTAAAAGTTCATACCAATCTCATTATTCAAACCCTAATCAATTCTGATCCAAATCATGTTGTAAGAAGATTAAATCAAGCATAATTGAGTAGAGAAGACATAAATATTCATACCTTGAAGTTTTGGTGAAGGAGGGAAGAGATTTGAGCTCAAAATCTCAAGAATGGCTTAGGGTTTTCTCTCCTTTCTTCTCTTCCTCCATATCGATCAGTTGCAGCAATGAGAGGAGATGTTTGGTTCGGTTTTCAGAGCTAAAAGGGAAGAGAAAGGGCTTAACTCTAGGTAGATAAGTCATGGTTAATCCTTGGTTAGGTTTGGTTAAGTAAAAAGGGTCCCACCAAGGAGACTAGTCAACAAAAGAAGCTCTTCTTGCACGGGTTGCTCGTTACGGTTGGATTTCGGAGGTCTTAATGATTTCAAAAAGGTATTAGGCTTGTTCCATTGTCTCCGGATCGTCGATACGAAGGCAAAGGAGGTGTCGGAATTCGAATCCGAATTCCCGAGCTCAAGATATCACGTACGGAACCAAGGGTGCGCTAATTGCTCGTGAGCCCCCGATTTGGTTCCACAATTAAAATTAAATTCATAAACACGTCAAATGAATCCGAAAACATAAACCGAGCACATTGGCATGTTCATAACACACATATATACGACATATTAAATTTCCATACCAATCCGATATCATTACATATATGAACGAAGCACAAATAGAACACTCATGCGCAAGAACGAATTCATAACGTTAAAATTTAGTTACTAAAACTTAAATTCCATTTTAATTAAATTATAACCAACTAATAACATGTTGAAATTAATTAACAGAATTACCGAAATAGTTAAGGTAACACGAAACCTTAAATTAAGAAGTTAAACACTGAATATCAAGTTGAAATAAAATGAACTAGATTAAAATAACAATAGTTTATAGTTCGAATCAAATATAAACATTTATAAACAATTAATCATATAATTAAATAATTAAATTGCGCAATTCATAAACAAATACGTCACATTATTAAAACTGAAAAACTGGGGCGTTACAATCTCTCCCCCTTAAAAAGAATCCGTCCTCGGATTCACACACGCCTGAAAGCAAACAATGAGAGATTCCCCGTCTCTCACAAGCAACAAGGAGAGAGCCCCGTCTCTCGAGCAACAATGAGAGAACCCCGTCTCTCGCAAGTAAAGAGAGTACCCCGTCTCTCAAACAAAATAAGAGAATCCCCGTCTCTTATAAACAAGAGAGCACCCCGTCTCTCAACCGAAAATAAACAAGGAAATCTCCAATACTCCCAAGCAACTCACGCAAAACCAAATTTAAAATCACGTAAGGCACCCAAAGCAAGTAATAAATGTCGCCCACATTGATATCCAATTACTCCAAGTAATTTAACACAATACAAGATTAAAGCACTTAACATAAAAATTATATAAGTTAAAATTGCATGGATGCATGTGTCGTGAATGTTATAAGTACCGTTCACTGAAGTTTCAAAGTTTAGAACTGAGAGTTGTCGTTGTCCAGTGTAGGGTCTACCCTGAAGATAGCTCAGTGGTCAGCTTGTCTTGAACCTCTTCAAGGTTCCTCGGTGAAGCTATTGATAAATCCTTTAAGGATCATACTCTTGGATCCGTTCTGACTTGTACTATTTTCAGTCTTCACCATTTCCCATAATCTTCATTCAACCGTCCAATTCTTTTTTAATTAACCGAGCTTGACCTCCCCGAATATCCTTAGACCATCTGTCTCAATGTTAGATCCATAGCTACTATCTTACTCATATCAGAGTTTAAAATATCCTCAAGAATAACTGCCCCTGACCACCTTGACGATTCACTCCCTACCTTGAGGTATCTGTCAATAGGATCTACCTTAACACGAATCCTTTTTCATCTTCCGCGCATATTATCCATTCATTCCCTTTAACCCCTTAAGGTTACATTCGGCATCAGGCCCCATATTTCTTGTATTGAAGATAGAATGTTCTTGATGATTCTTGTCGTTTGATGTAAATCCTCTAATGGTCACCTTTTTCCGGTTTGGTTTCTTCTTAGATTTCCTTCCGAAGTATCGTGGGACTAACCGAAGACTTGATAATAGTGTCATTATTGAACCCCCTTTTTGTACCCTATTGGATTACTCGTGATCGCCATCATTCCATCATATGCCAACTTGATTCGACACTCTCTCTCTTGTCAATTCTGACTTAGGTGTTTCCAGAAGCTCCCTTATAATTCTGTTATCCCCAGGTCCCTATTCTATACCTAGGAATATTCTCCAAGACATTTCCTTTATACCTAATGAGGGACTCTAACCCGACTTGAGTAACTTAACTCTCCTCTTAACGGCTTAACCATTCAAGCCGTCTTGTTTATTTCTGATCATCACTAAGAGGACTCCCAGGTCTTCCTTAATTTGCAATTTCGTTATTCTTACTGAAATATTTCTTCGAGCACCCTTTTAATCGTCCAATTTGTTCCTCGGTCGTGCTCTCCCCCTTAAATTTCTGTTGTCCCGGGTTGGACTCCATCGATTCTTCTCTTATCGAAACTCTTGATGAGTAAATCCCATTAGGTGGAATTTAACTGATGTAGAAATAAAAAATGTGGCCCTTCAACTCTTTCCCTAGTTCTCTTGATGTCCGAAACTCCTTTCTTAATCTTGTCCGGAACTCTAGTCTCACCTCTCCTCCTCATAACTCAGATGCGGCTTGGTTGAATTGATACTTGATAGTTAAGGCGAAAGGCTTCCTATCAAGTAAACACTAAAATGCATGTTGGGTAAAGATGGCAATGCATGTGTCACGTTTACCCCAAGCAATTATACCACACATTAGCTCAACAAAACCAATTAGAAATGTACGAATAACATAAGATCAAGAGAATAAATAATTAATGCAAAATATGATGCACGTGCTATGAATGCTTTGGAACCTGTCACCAATGGGATAAGTAGTTAGCTCGACAGCTTTTCCTTGCTACTCCAAGTCCCGCGGTTACTTTGACTTGGTAATTATTCCTTGCCTTTCCCACGGTCTTCGAGATTCCCATGCATCTTTATAAATCAACTTGTATCTTCCACTTCCAAGGAGTTAGCATCCACACTTCTCTTCGCAATTCGACCTTTACTTCTAATCGTCACCTTACTCAAGAATCCCGTGCCTATCCCTTGTGAGCTCAATTCACCTCCAACTGCTTACATTGGAGTGCATGATTTCCTTTCTTTACCATTTCCATTTGTTGCTTCATATCTTCCATTTTACTTCACAACATGGCGATTCAGCTTGGTTTTGGGAAAACGAACTCATATCCCAATCAACACCTTGATCAAGATTCCCGTGACTATTGTTTATGAGTTTCCTATCACGATCGAAATCCAGAGCACCCAAGTCCAACTCTTCCCGGTCTTAACTTCGACAGACTTGATTTCAATTCACTAGGCTTAATCAGAAATCCTTCTTGTCGACCCCAGGTACACAGCTCCTACCGGGCCCATTTTATCTGAGTCTCTCCTAACTATTGAGACCTCTTCAACGATCCAATCCGGGATCAAAATATCTTCAAGGTTCATCCCTTTCATTCTTTAGGTTGAAAGATCTTGCTAAATCCGATTAAAACACTCCAAGTAGCAGATTCTCATAAGTTAGTCTTTTGAGTCCCAACAATCCCATGATTAACTCCTATTCCGATTTCACCAATTGTCTCCCTGCCATCGCATCTCTAAATTCAATCTTCCCATTCCAAATCCTAACCGTTAATTGTAACCCAGTCTATGAAGCCACACATCTAGCATTCTCCACATTCTTCCCAGAGTATCCTGCCCATCTTCCGTGTCTCAGAAAGGTTTGCAATCGATCTTCTTTGTCGTAGAACTTGGCCGTGGTTTGATATTATCTCCATAACCTATAAATCATAGCTTACTTCAAGAATAGATGCATGCAATTAGTGCATGCTCATGACACATTTTCAACAATTAATGCAAGGATCCTTAGGTAATTGCAACAGATAGTCTAGCCAAAATTCAAAAAGGAAAGCCAAATTCATGTTCAAGATCAATGCAATGCACACATTGCCATATAGTCCCTAAGCCGTACGACCTAGACTGCCTCACACAAGACACGAGAACACCGGTATTGAAACCGGGCTCTGATACCACTTAAGGATGTAGCACCCCGCACGTGAGGCACCACATCCCCCGCACTAAGGCTCAACACGAGTAACGAAATTGTAAATCCGCACCCGTATCAAACCCTAGCGAACGGGAGACAAACATAAAACCTTCCTAAGCCAGGCGGAGCTAGACCCTGCAGTGATAACTAAACAACAAAATATAATGCATAGTAAAACCAAAGTTCGATCATACAAACCATAAGTAGAATTTGGGCTCTTCAGGCCTCTTTTTAAAACATAGCAATCCCAATAAAATCAATTCAATAATAATTTCATAAATATTCAAGTTCGGGATACTAAGGAATCGAATCATACATAAATCTAATACATGAATGAGTGCAGAGACTCTTCTAACTAACTCGACCACATAAAGACTCCAAACACCTCCGCCTAGCCCGAATCTCCAAAGCCAAACCTGCACACTTAAGTGTTGGGGAGGGAGAGGGTCAGTCTCTAGAAGACTGAGTGAGCAGGAGCGATACATATATATAAAACATGCACATGCAAGTCATAAATCCCGAGCAAGGTTTTATTTGAATTTAGTTCCCAAAAAGGGCAAGAAAATAGATAAACAATGCTCGACTTTTACGACTAATTCATATTAAATTCATTACATTCATAAAACATACATAAATATAAGGCTCGGCGAGTGAGCGTGCACAATCTCCAACCAAACTCCGACCGTGTATGACAAATATCAGTAATAAGTTGATTAGGTGTTCATGCGATATATCATAATACACACAATTCATATATCAAATCCTAAATCATATTCGTTTGGGCAATCTGTGTCCCGGCCTTCCCGCACGGTGCCTATCAATCATAACATATTCATAATCATAAGTATAAATCATATCATAACCAACCTTCTTCCTCCGGGTGGTGGACGGGCTTGCAAGACCCGACCACCTCAATCATAGGCCAATGGGGTTTCATGACTCCCCCAAGGGCACTCAGCTCCCATTCCCCGCTAAACCTCCTAGCGAGGGCCGGTATCACCGCATATAAGGTGGGACTAGTATATGGGATCCCCGTCAGCCCTTGCTTCCTCGGTTAGCCACATATACTAAGTCCCGGGGCCCGTGAACATATCATATTTGCATACTCTCGCCAAAACATATCAATTCATAAGTACATATCATAATTCATAAATCATTTGAAAAGGGTTTACTCGATCAATACATACTATAAGAAATCATACCTTACCGTGTAAATCGGCATATGCTATATACGTACCTCTCCGTGTCATCCTAATCCGTAGCTAGCATGAAGACACACGGTTTGGAGCATAGCCTCATTACAAAACCATTTTTAAGTTTACATACGCTCATACGCATAATTCAGAAGGATTTACTCGATAACTTCATTTGAAAACCATATATATATAATCATAAGGTTTTGGCCAAAGCTTTTCACATAAGGGTTGTAGGGTTTATTACGTAGCTAAAACGAAAACACCCTCACCTTAACCGTGAAGAAACAAGAATCGAGCACCAAGTGCCTGAACGATCAAAAGCTCTCCACCCTGGAGATAAACTGTACAAAAGACCACAAGACGTGTTCGTGAGACTCAAGACTCTAAATGAACCATATATGACGCACGGCAATGCACAATCATGATATGAAGGCATAAAGATCATATTAAATCATGAAAATCATATAACCAATTCATTCACTTGTTCGATCATAAATCACTCAAATTCTTCAATTCATATGTCCAATCAATTTATTTAAAGAACTCAAATAGGAGCATATAACATGTTCAAGCTCTCCATAATGCTACCACATACTTCATATTACATAACATAGCATATATCCAAGGTTTGACAACAAGAAGAAGTCAGATGATATAGAAAATGAGCGATGCGATTCATAAACGACATATAAACACACATAAACGGCATTAAGTAAAAGCATGCTTATAACACATCCAATTGCCATGAAATTACACCATAATGCTCCTAACACATAGAAGTACAAGTTCATAGTTTAACACAAAAGGAGATAAAGTCACTCAAGAGGTGAAACAAATCAAAAACCGAAAAGGAAGCAACAAAGACTGCACATGGGAAGTGACACGGGGGTGTCACCAACCCTAGCCCAACTGAGCCACGGGCGTGGCTCAGTACAGAGCTGCCCAGAAGGTGTGACACGCCCGTGTCTCCCTCTTATGAGTAAATGAGACACGGGGGTGTCACGGTACAGAACTTGAGGCGCATGCAAGACCTAACCGGCAAAACTGAACTCAAACAAACTCAATCCAAAGGCATACCAAATGAACTCCAAATGCTCTGAAACTTAATATGCAACATAGTTGGCATGTTATGAACATTTTTCATTTAGAATGAAAAAGCTAAATCACACGTTAAGATCATCGAAACCGTGAAACAAAACTGGATCGCTACAATCGGACATATGAGCCCTAATGATTCTATCATGCCTTGATCAAGTACTTAGGGCTTGAATTTGGATCTGAAACTTTGGGGAATGCATGCTAACATACCAAACAACTAATATACATCATATATATGCAAAATGGTACAATTTAAAGCACATTAGAAGGACCAACAAGTTACCAAACTCAACAGCAACAATTCTGTCAAAGATCATGCATAAGAACAGGCCATGTCTTGCGGTTTTGAGGCTTCAAATGGAACCAAATACTTAAAGTATGAATGCTAACATATAAAACAATGAGTGTACATCAACTCCATGCATTTTCACACGAAATGGAGGCCATATGATCATGCAACAACACCAAATCTCACACAGCAGTTCGAAAACAGGGGAAACAGTTTGAACATCAAGTTTGGAGCTCCATATCTCATAATTTCATAAAAGGGTCAAGAGATGAAATCCTCCTAACATCATATAATATCAGTTAGAAAAGAAATAAGCCAAGAAACAAGTTCATATGATCACATATAAGCAAGAAATTCAGCTATACAAGCAAATAGGTCACAAGAGCAAAAATCCCTAAAAGTTCATACCAATCTCATAATTCAAACCCTAATCAATTCTGATCCAAATCATGTTTTAAGAAGATGAAATCAAGCATAATTGAGTAGAGAAGACATAAATATTCATACCTTGAAGTTTTGGTGAAGGAGGGAAGAGATTTGAGCTCAAAATCTCAAGAATGGCTTAGGGTTTTCTCTCCTTTCTTCTCTTCCTCCATATCGATCAGTTGCAGCAATGAGAGGAGATGTTTGGTTCGGTTTTCAGAGCTAAAAGGGAAGATAAAGGGCTTAACTCTAGGTAGATAAGTCATGGTTAATCCTTGGTTAGGTTTGGTTAAGTAAAAAGGGTCCCACCAAGGAGACTAGTCAACAAAAGAAGCTCTTCTTGCACGGGTTGCTCGTTACGGTTGGATTTCGGAGGTCTTAATGATTTCAAAAAGGTATGAGGCTTGTTCCATTGTCTCCGGATCGTCGATACGAAGGCAACGGAGGTGTCGGAATTCGAATCCGAATTCCCGAGCTCAAGATATCACGTACGGAACCAAGGGTGCGCTAATTGCTCGTTAGCCCCCGATTTGGTTCCACAATTAAAATTAAATTCATAAACACGTCAAATGAATCCGAAAACATAAACCGAGCACATTGGCATGTTCATAACACACATATATATGACATATTAAATTTCCATACCAATCCGATATCATTACATATATGAACGAAGCACAAATAGAACACTCATGCGCAAGAACGAATTCATAACGTTAAAATTTAGTTACTAAAACTTAAATTCCATTTTGATTAAATTATAACCAACTAATAACATGTTGAAATTAATTAACAGAATTACCGAAATAGTTAAGGTAACACGAAACCTTAAATTAAGAAGTTAAACACTGAATATCAAGTTGAAATAAAATGAACTAGATTAAAATAACAATAGTTTATAGTTCGAATCAAATATAAACATTTATAAACAATTAATCATATAATTAAATAATTAAATTGCGCAATTCATAAACAAATACGTCACATTATTAAAACTGAAAAACTGGGGCGTTACAGTGATGCTGATGAAGGCCACGGGCCACGAGCCTTCTGTAGATAATTTTGATAGCCTGATCCAGGTGGCTCGTTCGCCCCGCTCGTCGCCCACAGATGGATATTACTATGCCCAGGCCAAATCTGGCCTTAAAATGATAGACTCCCCCTCCACCTCATATGGCGAGCATTGGAAGGAGAAGTTCTTCTTCGTGGGAGCGCCCGGGGGAATTTTCAGGGCTAATAGAGGATGGATAGTACATAGGGAGGGGCCATTGATTAAAGACAGATCCAAGAACAAGCTTTTCGAGGATTGGGCAAAGGGCTTGGCCCTCGTAATGAGGAATGAGAAAAAATGGATCAAGGCTGAGGTGTTGATGAAGAATGAAGAGGTCTTATTCCGTTATGGCCTCTCAAGTCCACCAAGCATGATAGCCACCCTTCCTGCTCAAATCATGACCCTCGATGGTTAGATTCTAGGAACTAACTGCTCTAACTCTTAGGATAACATCACTGACTTTGTTTGGTTTGTAATATCCTTATAGTTACCATCCAAATAGCCATCTTTTGACGCTCGCGCTTTCTATTTTGTAGACATTAAAATAATAACAACAGGGTTTGACGCCGAGAGTGTTGCCCAGATGATGCGCGCTCGAAGGACGGGCGCTAACCCGCAACCACAACAACAACAGTAGGCCCAACCCTCGAACGCTCCGAGGGGAAGAGGAGCCCGCCGAGCCCCAGGGCGTGGCAATGGTGGTAGAGGCGCTCGCAGGGGTGTCGGAAATGAGGTTCCGATCGTCGGCCCCATAGAAGATCTAACCGTAGACGGCGCCCGAGAGGCCACTCCCCCTCCGGCCGCTCCTAAAGGGCCAATTGCGCTCAGTTCCAGCAATTCCCTCAACCGCTCGGGGGAGCTGACCCGTTTTCATGACGGAATAAGGGCCGACCGCCAGGGCAAGAGGAAGAGAGTGCCAGACTCCATCCCCATATCTGGGAAAGGGAAGGAGGTGGTTGTGGGCCACCGTGACGAAGGCAGTGATACCTCATCGTCTGAGGATGAGGACTTCTGGAAGATAGGCTGTCGGGGGGATGCTCGGTATAAGCGCCAACGGAGGGATGGCCCTGTCATGCTGAAAAAGAGTGCGGCCACCGCCAACTTGGTCTCAGATATCGTCGGGAAACTTCAATTCTCTGGTGATCACGACAAGTTAAAAGAGCATGACACCGCTCGTGTCGCAGATGACGCCTGCCACGCACTCCTGACGATAAGTCTTCAGTTCCCTTTGCAAAGTTTCACCCCTTTCTATTTTAACTCTGATAGTGACCCTCGCTTCTGGCTTTTCAGGAAGTAATCCCGAGGCTGAAGAACTTGCAGGGTCGAGCGCAGGCCTATTCTGAACACAAGGCCAAATACAAGAAGTTGCTGCGCATCTCTGACCCCGGTCAGTTGCAGGAGGATTACAATACCGTTAGCGCTCAATTGACTGACGCCAACCTTAAGAGTGATAGGTTGAAGGAAGAGTTGAAGTGGTCAGATGATGCCTATCTGGCCGTTGACGAGCGTCACAAGAAGCTTAAAGAGGAGCGTGACCAGCTGAGGGTCCAAAATGGAGAGCTGGGTGAGCAACTGGCTGAGAGTACTCGCCAGAATGAGGTAACAAAGAAGACCCTCGCTGAGTTGCAGGAGAAAGTGGCCGGCTTGGAGACGAGGGTTGCATGGGATGCAGTGATTAATTTTGTGCGCTCAAAGGCTTTCGTTTTTGCTGCTAACCTCCATTGCTTTGACAACGCTCGACGCTTCTTCTATAAGGCGATTAGGCAGATGGTGAGGCTAGGACTGGCTCCTAAGAGCGCTCGGACTGATGAGCACCTGCGCATGGACCTGGATGAGAACTGCGAGCCTATTGTCCGCGATAGGGATCCCTCGAAGAGAATGGCGGAGCCAAAGTATCAGGAGCTTATGACGATCCTCCAGGGGGAGTTCATGGCGGCCAACCCCATAGATCCTGAGCCCCTTCAGATAGAGGACGAGGGTACCACCATGGATGCTCTGGTCGGCGAGGAACCTGGTGATGCTCAAACTTCTGACGCCAACGTGCTGGCCCCAGTTCCTATCTCAACTGCTCCTTCTGAACCCGAGCGCCAAGCTTAACAATACCCTCTAATTGCTGCTTTAAGATTTCTCCCGCTTATTTTCCATTCCAATCTATGAATATTTTATCTCTGTACTTGATCTTCATACTCTTTTCAGTGTACTCAAACTTTTCCTTTACTGCTCGAATGCTTATGTTTAATTCCTTCCGTTTTTGAATGTTGAGCACTGTTGTTTCATTGCATTTGATGTTTGCATGCTTGTCTTTCTTGTTATTTGAATATCTGCGATGGGAGTGTATGCGCTCGAGGGTGTTTCCTTTGAGGGTTCCCTGGCGCCTATCGCCATGCGTTCTAAGTTTAGGATTTGGAAACGTCTGACCATTTGAGAGATGAATGTATGGGCTCGAGGGTGTTCCTTACGAGGGTACCCTGGCCATATTCATAATGAGGCTCGAATTTGAACTTAGAAACCCTCTGAGGATTTAACTAAGTATTGGCCTTAAGCGTGCAACTCACACTCCTAATTTAAGTGCTCCAACAATTTGAGTGAACCCGGAAGTCAACTGTAGAATTTGCTAAGTATGGAATTAAAGCGAGCGTAGCTGTAATGTTAGCTTCATCCTTAGGTATCCGTGAAAGGATTAGCCCAGGGTCTGCCATTTACGAGCGTACTCTTACCCAAGAAGGTATCCCAAGAAGGTGAGGGTCATTGGGGTTTTACGAGCGCGAACTGGCGTGGTGAATATCCAGTTGGCGTAAATTAAGCGTTTAGCATCCCACCCTTTGACACGCTCATTCTTAGGGTTTACACGCTTATGAGCATCAATGTATTCAGTGTGGGGTGTTCCCAACACACAGATAGCGTTGATTTGAGATTAATGGGGCATTAACTAAGCCGTTCGACGTGGAAGACGCTCAACACGGAGTAAGCTTTTTGCTACCCAGACCATTAATCAAAGGAAAAGCAAATAAATGACATAATAATGGGTAAAATACTTACTGTTATGCTTGCAATTTAAAGATGATGACAACATGCTTTCTGTTAAAAGAAAGTACAAAGTGCCGCGAGCGGGCAATTACAAAGGTTGACATTTACACGTAGAACCGTCTAAGGTTACACGCATTCCATGGTCTAGGGAGACGCTCGCCTTGCAAAGTCTCTAGCAAGTAGGTGTTGTTTGTTCGTACTTGAATGACTTTGAAGGGGCTTTCCCAATTAGGATCCAACTTACCCACATGTTTGGAAACTTCAACCTTTTTTAGGACCAAGTCCCCTAGCTGGAAAGTTCTCTCTCTGACACGTTTGTTATACTGGTGGGCTACGGTCGCCTTGTACTTGTGGATGCGAGCCCAAGTTGTGTTCCTCCTTTCGTCTAGCAAATCCAATTCGAACGTCCGATTGGCCTCGTTGATTGCAGGCTCGAAATAGGCAACGCGTGCGGATTCTTGAGCTATCTCCGCAGGTATCATAGCCTCAGAGCCATACACGAGGGAGTAAAGGGTCTCCCCTGTTGCCGCTCGTGGGGTAGTACGGTATGCCCAGAGGGTACCTTGAAGTTCTTCTGCCCACTCCCCTTTCTTACTTTCGAGCATCGTTTTCAAATTCTGGAGTATGGTTCGGTGGGTCACTTCAGCTTGACCGTTGGCTTGAGGATGGCCCACGGAAGTGAAGCGTTGCTCGATCCCAAGTTCATAGCACCATTCCCGTGTGTCAGCAGCAATGAATTGGGAACCGTTGTCCGAGATGAGCACCCTCGGGATGCCATACCTGCAGATGATGTTCCTCCAGATGAAATCCCTCACAACTTTGAACGTTATCTTTGCGACCGCTTCAGCTTCGGCCCACTTAGTGAAATAATTCACGGCGAGTATTACGAATTTCTTTTTCCCGACTGCCATTGGAAGGGGTCCCACAATGTCAATGCCCCACTGTTCGAAGGGCCAAGAGACATCAATAGGGATCATTTGAGCCGCCGGCAGTTGAAGGGTGTTAGAATGAAACTTGCACTTAGGGCATTTCTTGGAGTAACTGATGGCATCCTGCAATAGCGAGGGCCAGTAGAACCCACTCCTCAAGACTTTCTTAGCCAAAATTCGACCGCCAGAATGATTCCTGCAGCTTCCGTTGTGCACATGTTCCAACACTTCCTTGGCTTGCGAGGGTCTCAGGCACCTCAATGGCGGACCTTGGAAAGATCGCTTGAATAGCCGTTCGTCGCTGTCAAGAGAAAAGCGAGGGACCTTACTCCTAACCTTCCGAGCTTCTACTTTATCTCTCGGGCAGGTCCCATCCCTAATAAACTTAATGATGTCATCGAGCCAACAAGGTTCGGAGGGATCAATCGTGTTCACCTCGCACGAGGGTTCCGTTTCGCGAATCAGCGGTTTCTCCGTTCTGAGGAATGTGACTGAACGCTAGCAAGACTCCTCCAGAGCCGATGTAAACTTGGAAAGAGCGTCTGCACGCTCGTTTTTCATCCTTGGGATCTGCAACAGATGAAATATTTTGAATTTGGCGATCACTTCCTTAGCACTCGCCAAGTACTGCATCATAGTGGCTTCTCGAGCCTCATAAGTGGCATCAATTTGACTCGCGATCAGCTGGGAGTCAACATAGGCAGTAACCCGAACGGCACCATTCTGGAGGGCTATCTTGAGCCCCTGGATTAGGGCCTCTTATTCAGCCTCGTTGTTGGTGACCTAGAACGCCAGTTTAATAGCGTAATCAACTTCCACACCGTAAGGATCTCTGAGGGTCACCCCGGCTCCCCCCCTTGTGAGGTCGAGGAGCTATCTGTGTGCAGAAGCCACAGTCCCTCTTCCACCGAGGGCCCAGTATCCAGATTGAAACGCTCTACCAACAGGTCTGCCACTGCCTGAGCCTGTATCGCGGTGCGAGGCTCGAAAGTGATATCAAATTGACTGAGTTCAATTGACCATTTGATTAACCTCCATGAGATGTCCGGCTTTGCAAGCACCTGTTTGAGGGGTTGGTCTGTGAGCACTGTGATAGAATGAGCCTGAAAATAAGGCCTTAGACTTCAAGACGCATTAACGAGCGCAAAAGCGAACTTCTCTATCTTCATATATCTCTTCTCCGCCCCCTGCAAGGTTTTGCTTAAATAGTATACCGACATATGTTTACGCTCGCGGACCGCCACGAGGACAGCGCTCGTAGCCTCTGCGGAGACTGAAAGGTAAATGAACAAGTTTTCTCCAGGGCTAGGCTTGGTCAACAGCGGTGCGCTCGTGAGGTATTGCTTCATGTCCTGCAAAGCTTTCTCACATTCCTCGCTCCAGGAGAAGTTGCGAGCGTTGCGTAAAATTTTGAAGAAAGGTAAGTTCCTGTTTGCCGAGCGGGAGATGAACCTGTTCAATGAAATGATCTTTCCCACCAGCACTTGGACTTCCCTCACTTTCCGAGGGGAGGGAATATCAAGAATTGCCTTAATCTTTTAATTTAATAATTTATAAGGATGATTGTAGAATTACGTTAGGAATTTATGTATTTAATTTTATGTTACTACTTTTATTCATTCGGCTTAGATTTTTAATTGATGTATGAAAATAATACACGAATTAAAAATGACCAAAAATAACAATTTTAATAAAATAAAATGGATAATTAGCTAAATAAGTGGTTGCCAAATCGATCAAAAAATAGAACTTTATCAGAGAAAATTAGTGATTGATACTTGGGTCACCACCTATGATGCACGAGAATACGAATTTTTTTAGAAATTTTGGATACGATACGGCTCCGACACGATTATATTATATATAAATAAATCAATTATATATATCTATATGTTTCTCTACATGGTTTGCTTTGTTTTGATTCTTTTGTTTCCGAATTTTAGTTTACAAATTATTTTGTCATATACGCTTCGACGCTTTATTATATTTGTAGAAATAATTATATTTCACTACCGTGCATTTAGGCTTAATTATAATGCAGTTCATTTAATTTAAAAATTACATTTTAACTAAGGAAGGTGATTCAAAAAATTCACAAAATTACACATAATCAAAATGCACCATACAGAGTCAAACATGATTTTCAAATATACAATAGTATAGATCGATACTAGTGAAATGAACTTGCGTTGCACATTTAATATTTAATTTATTTAAATAAGTTTAACTATTACGTTTATTTAATAAATTAAGGTATAAAAAATATCCGTCATCATGTTTTTTTTTTTTTCTTCCGGGACATGTTTAAAACAAACTTCCCACGGCGCGTGGAGTATGCTTCAACAATAAAAAGTTACATTGCTCATAGGGTGCTACTCAATATTTTATTGATTTAATCAAAATTATATTGATTTGGGATGAAAACATCCTTTCTATATATTATGGTATATATTAGAAGGAAACCTGTAAATGCATTAAGTAATTCGATTCCTATTGATTACTAGAATCAACAGAATCACCACAGAATTAAATGTAATTTCTTTCCTATTATTAAGAGAATCAACAATATTAATTATAATTACCCATTTTATGGTATGAAAATCATAAACTTTCACTGGTGAAAGTTGTATATATATCTAAGAAAGCCATAAGCAAGTCACTCAGAATCAAAAGTGGTTTACTTTACAATTTGAAATTAATCTTAGTAAACCAAAATGGAGTTTAATAAGTATCCGCCCTGCGTATCGTATGGGTGTGGAAGCGCTGTTGGTAAGCCAGGCCTATACAAAGAAAAGTGGCCAGAGCTTGTTGGCGTTAATGAAGCAGAAGCAGAAGCTGTAATCACTCGAGACAATCCGACGGTGACTGACGTGGTTATTCCTGAAGACCAGGGGCATACTGATGATTTTTGCTGCAACAGAGTTCGTCTTTTTGTTGATAATAATGGCAAGGTTGTAGGGAAGCCAATAGTTGGATAGAAGAACAATAAATATATTATGGAGATTGAAAACTGATCCATCTACATGAATTCTAACGCAATACTACAACTTTGCTTGTTTGAATTTTACAATAAAAATTATGAAATTATGAATAAAATGAGATTAATGGTGATGTTTCTCTAACTGGTTTGCTTTGATTTGATTCTTTTGTTTCGGAATATTATTTTGCATATTATTTTATCACATACTCTTCGACGTGTTATTATATTTGCATTGTATATCTAAAAAAGTTTAAGGAGAGAATTAGGAATTGCACCAACTCTCTGATCTTATGCATGTAACTCTCCGAAAATACGATACACAACGAGCTCAACTTTCCTGAACTTATGTTTTTTATTTTTTTTGGGGTGAAAGACTCTCCTGAGCTTATGTGATATGGTCCAATTCATTTTTGGTATGAAACTGAGCCAATTCAATGGGCTAAGGAAGGTGATTGAAAACTTTTGGTGACTTTCTTTTGTTTTGTTTTTTGGTTATTAGCCGTTTGAAAAATTTTATAGTTTTAATTTAATAATTTATAAGGATGATTGTAGAATTACGTTAGGAATTTATGTATTTAATTTTAGGGCTAAACCCATCGACCCCCCTATCCTTTCAGGGGTTTTGCACTTTCCCCCCTATCCTTTTTTTTTTTGCATTAAACCCCCCAACCTTTGAAAAATCGCACACTTGACCCCTTTGACCAAGCTTTGACTGTCGATTTCTCCTCCGTCATGGCGATCCAAGCTCCAAGACCACCGCCATCGTGCTCGTCTCTCCAAGGAGAACAAAATCCATATCCCATCCGACCCTATTAGCCGCCAAACACTTCGTTTGTCGTGAGTCACCTTTGACCGATAATTTATTCTTCGCCCGTTGTCGGATTTTGATTTCGAGACCATTGTTGTATTCCTTACGTCGAGAGCTTCAATTTGATATATCATATGAACACATTTGATAGCAGCATCGTACAGATATGCTTTGTTAAAGTTTTTTAGAAGGGGTCAAGTGTGCGATTTTTCAAAGGTTGGGGGGTTTAATGCCAAAAAAAAAAGGACAGGGGGGAAAGTGCAAAACCCCTGAAAGGATAGGGGGGTCGATGGGTTTAGCCCTTAATTTTATGTTACTACTTTTATTCATTCGGCTTAGATTTTTAAATGATGTATGAAAATAATACACGAATTAAAAATGACCAAAAATAACAATTTTAATAAAATAAAATGGATAATTAGCTAAATAAGTGGTTGCCAAATCGGTCAAAAAATAGAACTTTATCAGAGAAAATTAGTGATTGATACCTGGGTCACCACCTATCATGCACGAGAATACGAATTTTTTTAGAAATTTTGGATACGATACGACTCCGACACGATTATATTATATATAAATAAATCAATTATATATATCTATATGTTTCTCTACATGGTTTGCTTTGTTTTGATTCTTTTGTTTCCGAATTTTAGTTTACAAATTATTTTATCATATACGCTTCGACGTTTTATTATATTTGTAGAAATAATTATATTTCACTACCGTGCATTTAGGCTTATTTATAATGCAATTCATTTAATTTAAAAATTACATTTTAACAAAGGAAGGTGATTCAAAAAATTTACAAAATTACACATAATCAAAATGCACCATACAGAGCCAAACATGATTTTCAAATATACAATAGTATAGATCGATACTAGTTAAATGAACTTGCGTTGCACATTTAATATTTAATTTATTTAAACAAGTTTAACTATTACGTTTATTTAATAAATTAAGGTATAAAAAATATCCGTCATCATTATTTTTTTTTTTTCTTTTCTTCCGGGACATGTTTAATACAAACTTCCCACGGCGCGTGGAGTATGCTTCAACAATAAAAAGTTACATTGCTCATAGGGTGCTACTCAATATTTTATTGATTTAATCAAAATTATATTGATTTGGGATGAAAACATCCTTTATATATATTATGGTATATATTAGAAGGAAACATGTAAATGCATTAATAAGTATCCGCCCTGCGTATCGTATGGGTGTGGAAGCGCTGTTGGTAAGCCAGGCCTATACAAAGAAAAGTGGCCAGAGCTTGTTGGCGTTAATGAAGCAGAAGCAGAAGCTGTAATCACTCGAGACAATCCGACGGTGACTGTCGTGGTTATTCCTGAAGACCAGGGGCATACTGATGATTTTTGCTGCAACAGAGTTCGTTTTTTAATTGATAATAATGGCAAGGTTGTAGAGAAGCCAATAGTTGGATAGAAGAACAATAAATATATTATGGAGATTGAAAACTGATCCATCTACATGAATTCTAACGCAATACTACAACTTTGGTTGTTTGAATTTTACAATAAAAATTATGAAATTATGAATAAAATGAGATTAATGGTGATGTTTCTCTAACTGGTTTGCTTTGATTTGTTTCTTTTGTTTCGGAATATTATTTTGCATATTATTTTATCACATACTCTTCGACGTGTTATTATATTTGCATTGTATATCTAAAAAAGTTTAAGGAGAGAATTAGGAATTGCACTAACTCTCTGATCTTATGCATGTAACCCTCCGAAAATACGATACACAACGAGCTCAACTTTCCTGAACTTATGTTTTTTATTATTTTTTATTTTTTTTGGGGTGAAAGACTCTCCTGAGCTTATATGATATGGTCCAATTCATTTTTGGTATGAAACTGAGCCAATTCAATGGGCTAAGGAAGGTGATTGAAAACTTTTGGTGACTTTCTTTTGTTTTGTTTTTTGGTTATCAGCCGTTTGAAAAATTTTATAGTTTTAATTTAATAATTTATAAGGATGATTGTAGAATTACGTTAGGAATTTATGTATTTAATTTTATGTTACTACTTTTATTCATTCGGCTTAGATTTTTAATTGATGTATGAAAATAATACACGAATTAAAAATGACCAAAAATAACAATTTTAGTAAAATAAAATGGATAATTAGCTAAATAAGTGGTTGCCAAATCAGTCAAAAAATAGAACTTTATCAGAGAAAATTAGTGATTGATACCTGGGTTACCACCTATGATGCACGAGAATACGAATTTTTTTAGAAATTTTGGATACGATACGACTGTAACACGATTATATTATATATAAATAAATCAATTATATATATCTATATGTTTCTCGACATGGTTTGCTTTGTTTTGATTCTTTTGTTTCCGAATTTTAGTTTACAAATTATTTTATCATATACGTTTCGACGTTTTATTATATTTGTAGAAATAATTATATTTCACTACCGTGCATTTAGGCTTAATTATAATGCAGTCATTTAATTTAAAAATTACATTTTTGTTCCTAACTTTGAAAACCGTTTGTGATCCCTGCAATCCGTTTAGGGTTCCGTTACGTCATTCCGAAAATACGCTTAATTTGTTGTTAAATTCATAATTTGTCGGGATCGTTTTGTTTATATTTGTAAATTGTAGATATGATTTTGTAATTTTGGTCATACAACCGTTATGGACATAAGTTTAATTTTACAAATTTCGTTAGTGCTCTCAGACCAAACAAGATCTACAAGGACTAAAATATAATTTTCTAATTTTGATGGACTGTATTGTAATTAAACCTAAATATAGGGTAGTTTGATGTAAATCACTATATTTAATATCTAAAAATTATGAATTGTACTAAATCTTTGATCTTATGCATGCAACCCTTCGAAAATACGATACATATGCGAGTTCGACTCTCCTGAAATTATGTTTTCTTTTTTATTTATTTTTATTTATTTTATTTTTTTGGGTGGGGTTATGTTATACGGTACAATTCATTTCTAGTAAGGAAATGAACCAATTCAATGGGCTAGAGGAATTTTTTGATGAATTTTTTTGTTTGATTTTGTTATTACTTATTAGCTTTTTGAGAAATTATATACGCTTAATTAATAATTTATAATGATGATCATAAAACTATGTTAGGATTTTATGTATTTAATTTCATGTTACTACTTTTATTCATTCGGCTTAGATTGTTAATTGATGTATAAAAATAAATTATCAGTGACCAATGGAATGCAGCCATTGAATTTCTTTCTTTCTTTCTTTCTTTTTTTTTTTTTTTTAATGAGCCATTCAATTAATGACCACGTTGTGATACATTTAATAACGTAAAATAGTTAAATTAATGACCTTTTTTTTATATTGGTGAGTGGTGAACAATATATCAATCACTGGATTAGTGATCGATAAAAAATTGGTCACTAAATAATTAGTTACGAGAGTTTTACCAACTCACTAAATCCTCAATGACTTCATTCGGTGGCCGATTTTCATTATTTTAGTGGCTGATCGGATAGTCCGCTAAAACCCATTTCTTGGTAGTGTTCATAAATTGATGCAATTCGATTCTATCAAATCAATTTTTATATAATGAGAAAGCCAAAAAAAAAAAAAAAAAAGGCCACTAAGTGTGATCGAGCCAAAATATGTTGTCGGAGATTTCGAATACTATCTCGAGTCGACCATTTAAAATTTGTGGAGTGGGGAATCCTATTGCAAGGTTGAGCACCTAGAAGGAAGAAGGAACCGTGAGCTTGTGGCCAACTCGGGACTGGTGGGGTGATACCCGGGTGGGTTGGCACTCTGACACTCAAGTCAGTATTCGAATGAAAGAGGTTGATTGTAGGTGCAGTAAATATGGTAGTTGATAGTTGTACTTGGGGTATAAATGCAGAGTATTTATATAGGCGAAGTAATGATGAGCTCGAACAACGTGTGAGTGCCTCAGGCTGACAACTGGCCCACTACAAGGATGTATTTAATGCGTAGTCGGCCACTTCCTTAAGGAACCGCTAGTGGCCACTTAACTTTCCGGGTCGAGGTTGTTAAGAATAGTGCCCTTAAAGCAGATGTTTGCTTTACTATTTTCTTGTAAATTCACAAACAGTCTTTGAATAATAAACGAGATGATTTTGTTCATAGACAATCACTTCTTTAGGTGCTTATGTATGTCTGTTTGGGTTGACTGTGTTTTGCATGTATTGAACTCCCCTAATCCGGTGAGGCCGTTAAGAACTTTGTCATTATGGGAACGACACATGAAACAAGTTCTTAACTCCATAGGCTAGGATTAGAAACTTCTCCAAGTCAATGAGTCCGACAGATAGTGGGAGTGTCGACCTTGGCTCTGCTGAGACTTGCTTATGTGATTATGTCCTTTTGAATGATCACTCAGTTTCATGGAGTGATAAGTGCATACGTTGATGCGTTCATAATACATAAAGGTGATTGTTACAAGAACTTATCACTGAGATATCTCGCGTGAGAACATTCCTAAATGGGAAAGGAAGTTTCCTGAAATTTCCAGATTAGGAAATATCTCACAAGTCAATGACGTGATTCATTAATCCTTAGACTTGAGATTCTGTAATATCTCATATGAGCTAACTCTGTAATCTTTGATGTAGGCTCAAAAAGGTGTCGCCATATAGACACCTGAACCACGGCCTATGTTGGGATTACACAAGTGACATATGTAAAATTAGTAGAATCGATAAAGGACCTCCACTTGTTAAGAACAAGAATGATCTCTTACTGATTGAGCCGTTTGTAGTCCATTAAACATTAAACCCTTGGCCAAGGTGGATAAAAGATCAAGACATCTAGAAAATGGGGTTTTCTAGGATTGAGATCGAAATGGATATGAAACGAACTTAATTTTAAAGATCAAGAATATTTAGGGAGAATATTCTCATGCTTTAGTTCTTGATTGAGAGATGGAGTTGTAGGAGGATCGTATTTCACTGATTGTCATTGACTGAAAGGTTCTTCGATTCATTTCGTTATTCTATAGCCTAGATGGTAAGGAATTTTAGCCTACGGTTAACGGTGTTTACTTCGGCATTGCTAGAGCCCGGCCTAAACCATCCAGCCTTGCATTACTATGGCTTGTGGGTAGGCATTTTAACATACCAAAAAAGTAGTGCTTAGCTAACATACTGCATTTATTGCTCCAAAATATTACCATTATGTCCTAAAGATGATTGAATTTACGTCACATGCCATTCTCCCTTTTTAATTTGTAAATCCATGTCTGGAGACTAATCATTTTCTTTCACAAATTCCTTTCCCATTTTTTGGTGACTCGACTAAATTTAGAAAGATTGTCTCCTTTTTTTCTTTCTTTCTCTGGATTTTTCAACAAATTATTTCTCTAATTTTTCAAATTAAAAAAAAAAAAAAAATCTTAGTAGCATGTCTTATGAACTCAACGTTAATCCTTAAATAAATAAATAAAGATAAAAATAAAAATCGATCTTGAACTCAATTTTTTTTTTTTTTTTGGCGGAAATTCTATTCTCAAAAATGGAAAAAAACCCTTTTATTATTATTATTTTTAAAATTTGAACTAATCAACTTAAGACTAGATCTTATAATTATCTTTTTAAAATTAGAATTCTAACTTTACTCGATATTACACTCATCGGTTTAAAATTATAATAAACATAATGGATTTCCACAAAGAAATTATGTTCCATTTTAAAATTTTTAATATTATATATATATATATATATATATATATATATATAGATAGATAGATTACATGACATACCATTATTATTTAAAATTTTTAATAGTGTTTGAGTTGTGACTTTCGAATACTAGGAAATTTTGATCATAAAGAAAGAATTAAATAGTAATAATTCAAAATTTATCCATTTATTATGTACACGTGGATATAAGTATAGAGAAAATAATTGGGAAGCATAATTTCGACATTTCTATCTATTTTGATGGTTTGTAGATTGTGAAATAAACAAAGTCTATTTTTTAAGTTTTTGCAAAAAAAAAAAAAAAAAAAAAAAGTCTATTTTTTAAGTTAAATAACAATACATTTAAAATGTAAAAGTAAACATTGTGCTATTAAGAGAACCAATTGTTTATGTCATGTCCCTGGACCAATTGCAAGGTATGGGACTTGTCCCGTATCGGTTGTATGGGCAATTGATGTGAGGTTTATAGGCCAAATGGGCTCTCTCTCCCTCCAGACTAGTTTTTTGGGATGGACTCTCCTGTTTGGTCTATAACAATTGGTATCAGAGCCGGCTCGGAGTGGTGGCCTAGAGGAGCTAGCCGTGACCAACGTGGCCGTGACGAACGAGGACGTTGGCCTTAAGGGGGGTCGATTGTCATGACTCTGGACCAATTGCAAGGTATGAGACTTGTCCCACGTCGGTTGTATGGGCAATTGATGTGGGGTTTATAGGCCAAATGGGCTCTCTCTCCCTCCAGACTAGTCTTTTGGGATGGACTCTCCTGTTTGGTTTATAACAGTTTACTAGCTTGAATAGCTAGAATAAAAACCACCATAAAAAGTAAAGTAAACCCCTTCTATTCTTTTTCCATCCCCATTGGTTATTAGCCACATGTCCATAGTATAGATAAAATAAAATAAAAATACAAAACAGAGAGCCAGAATATACATGCCAACATAATAATAAAAAATTAAAAATATGAAAAATATTAACATGATATGAGGGAAAATTTTTTTTGAATATATATATGTCCTCCTAGTCTCCTTTACTTGTGTGTCACTCTTGTTAGAGTCCTCTATATCTCCAAATCCAATGCCAATAAACTCGCTCATGAGGCGAATCTTGTTAGACCAGATCTTGGGCCTGAGTCCTTATTGGGCGGTTCAATTGAATAAATAAATCATGGAGCTGGAATAGTAGCCTTGTGTGGATGTAGCCATTGGAGAGGATTTACTTCCTTGCTTATATGGTCTTTTTTGATTTGGAGATAATATTGCAGTTTGGCAAGAAGTTGACTTCCTTATAATGATGAATGAATGGATTCAGTCCAGCAAATTATCCGTTTGGGAAGAGGGTTTATTTCGTCAGCAAAAACGACTAACACAAAGAATTTTCATGTTCATAGAAGTCGTACTAATATCTAATTTACGAACTCCCAATCCAAGTCAATTAATTTAGTAAACCAAAAAAATTAACATATATATATATATATATAACGGGGAGGAATATCACACTTGTAAGTAATTCCTATTCCATCCGGGTGACATCAAAAGTCGGAATTTTTTATGATATTTTTGGTAACCACATCAATAATACAAACCCTAAAACCAGAGAAACCATGAAAATCATCAAGAACACCGACTTTCTGGAGCAAATCATCAAGAACACCGACTTTGAGGATCGAATAAGCCAACTTCCAGATGACATTCTTGAAATAATACTCTGCTTTCTGGAAGTCCGGCAGGCCGTCAGGACAGGAATTCTCTCAAAGAGATGGAAAACTTTGTGGGTTTCCATGGCCAAAGTCGAGTTCGAATTAGGTTGGGACGACCCTCCCGAAGTTTTCAAATTTCCAGACTGGCTTCTCAAGAGTACAACTCTAAAAGAACTCACCATTAGGCATCCTTTGAATGCTCTTAGATTTCCAAGACCATTCGTTTTACCAAACCTCAGGGTCCTCCATCTTCAAGGATGCAGGTTTTTCTCCCTTTTTAATTATTATTTCATTTTTCATATTTAAGGGATGATTACAAATAAATCCTAGAAGTTTAACTCGAATACAGAAAAATTCTTAATTAAAAAATTATAAGAACAGACCCTGACCAGAGCGTCAGTGTTTTTTGTAATTTTTTAACTATGAGGATTTTCTTGTTTTCACCTCTGGAGTTATGCGTAATCATACATAAATTTAATACAATATATTTTAAGGTTTCATTATTCACAATTTCTTATCTCCCTAGGTTCTATAATTATGACGAAGATGATGAAGAAGAGTACGATCAATATTGCACATCATTGCCGCATGATACATTTTCAGGCTTTTCTAATTTGGAAAAGCTGACTTTAGATTGTTGTTCTTCTGATGATTTGATAATCTCAGCTCCCAAACTGAGGTTCTTGGAGTTAGCACGTCTGAATCATGGAAAATATCAGCCAGAATTAGAAGAGATTTCAGCTCATCAGCTCACCTACTTGAGGTATGTAGGGGTTTGTACTTTGGAATGTAAAAGGCTGGATTGTCCTCGTTTGGAGGAATTGTGCATTCATATGTGGGCAAGATTTTCGGGAGGACTAAAGGCAAAACATCATGCAGAAAAATAATTGGCCCCGAAATTGATCGAGATGCTGCGACGATTTGGAAATCATGCAAAGGTCGTTACGTTTTCGTTGGAAACAACAGAGGTATATTTTTCATATTTTCACGTTTTAGTTACAAGATCTGAGAGGCTTAAGTTCTTCTGTTTTATATTTGTGTTTTATTCCTATTCCACTCACATTCATATACATGCGCCATGTTTATAAATAGGTAACCCGAATTAAGAGAAAAATATTTGTGATATGAAAAAAATTTAAAAGATTTTCTTTTGTAATCCGGGCCGCCTAATTTGACACTTGGGCTCTTGTGTATGAGTGAAGCATGAGAGGAAACACAAATAAAAAATATGAAATAGAAGATCCAGGCATGCGACCTCATTCGATTCTGATATCATATAAATCATTTTAATCGAATTATATAAATATCCTAACTTACTTTCAGACTCGTTTAGTTAATTATTATGAAGCAGATTAATGTACGATAACCACTTAGATATAACCCTTCAGATGTCAGATTCAGCTTTCATTTATTTTTTGAAAATATGGATTTATTTTGAAAATGGTTGTAATGAGAAAAAAGAATAAAATTAGACTAGGTCATACTTACTGTGTGAAAAATAAAATCTTAATTCCATTTAAATTAATTATAAATGTTAGAGAATAGTTTGATAAATGTCCTTTTGTGTTTGGTGTAATTTTATTTTGTTGGAACTTGGAATTAAGATTCTTGCAGCGGATAATTGTCTTCTTGAGCGAAGTCCATCTCCATTTCCAAACCTCAAAATTTTGAAATTCCAAAGAATGAGTTCTTGCGGGAGAATGGAAGTTGTGCCGGAATTCGTGATGAAGTATCTGACCAAGGGATGTTCTCATGATGTTTCATCCTCATATCTTCCAGACAGTTGAGCCTTATATTTTGGAATTAGATGAACTACATTAATAATGGGACACATTTTTTTATTTTTTTTTCAACTCAGTTGGAAGCTCTTTACTTCTATTTGTTAGCCCAGTTTATGTAAATTATTTGGGCTAACAAGAGCTTTACTTTGATTGGATGACTTATAGGGCCTAGTCCCGGAGCCCCGGGAATAACCCATGCAAACCCATCTTACATTCCCACTCCAAATTGTTGTTGTTAAATAAACCAGTGCCAATGGTTTAGATAAAATTACCGCCATGCCCCTCGTCTTTTGGCCATATTCTCATCGCAGCCCACAACCCTGTACGAATTGGGAATCCATTTCCCACCCTTTCTCCATAGAACCCCCAATCCCCCACCTTTTTCCATAGAACCCGCCATTTCTGAACTGAGAATAGTAGCTGCCATTTCTGTTCTCATTCCTGCTGCTGCCTCTCTTTCTTCATGGAATAATAATAAAAAAAAAAAGAAAAAAATGAAGGCTGTGATGATGAGCTTTCTGCGAGTCGGGTCGGGCTTGGAGAAAGATCCGAACCGTATCTTGGAGGGCAAACTCGAATGGCAGTGGCCAGTGGGCTCTTGGCCTCATGCAACTGGGTTTCGCAGCCATGGCGGTGTGTGTTTCTCTTTGCCTGTATTTTCAGATCTCAGCCTCAAAGTCAAAACTTTAACTTTTGCCCCTGAAGAAAATTAATTGCAAATTTACAGTTCTACAAAGTATAAACTTTATGAAAATATCTACTTTCTAGAAATCCCAAAAAAACAAAAAAAAAAGTAGGGTTGATTTGATAAATACAAGAAAAAAAAATTGAGGATCACTGCAGGTCTAACCGGAGTCGAGTGATGATTAAATTGTACTTTTCTTTTGAATTGGGTGAGTGATGATTGACATTACCTTCATTTGATGATCTCTGGGAAAGGCTTGATTGGAGGGTTGAATATGGGTAGCATGATTGTTTGTGGGACCTTCATAGAAGGCAGAAGGGCTATAGAAGGCTGTTAATGCCATCCAGAAATCTTTGGGAATTAATATTGATGCAAACCAAATCTGGCATTAATAATAACTCAAACACATATTCCTGGAAAAATTACATAATCTTCAAGTGAGAAATTTCAGCTTCCCCTTTCCTCGCAATTGGGAAGCCAAAAACAGGCTGAATGTTATCAATTAGGGCTAAAAAATTGGGCACAAAAAATGACTGTTTGGCACGTGTTTCAATGAAAGGGTAATAGGGTCATTTATCCACCAATCCAAGTATGACTAACCACCAAAGTAAAGTGTTGCCCTTTTCAACTAAACTTGGTTAAAACCTTAGCAATCAAAGTAAAATGTAGGCTAGTTAAAATAGCCAGGAATTTCTAAAAAAATAAACCATTGGCATAGGTTAGCAAACAACAAAAGTAAAGAAAAAGAACCCTAAACACAAACGGCTGATCACATGAGTGGCACGGCTTGGCCGCCTCCACCACATACGGCAGTTTGGCCACCCCTCACAGTTTCTCATGCCGCCAATCAATCGTAACCAACAAGCTTCCCCCCGCCACAGCCTCTTATCGGATATGTGTCTCGGATTTCTCACGCCACAGCGCTGCAAGCCTCGCCAATCACCGCTTCGATTTCTGCCCCCCCATCAGCTGCAAAGGCATTGACTACAAAACGAGGTCGCGTCTTTCTTTTCCCTCATGACCCACATCGGAAACCCTACGGAGTTGTTTCAGAAAGGAACGGGCTTACAAACATATCGTTTTCAAATGTTGAAATTGCAGATTTATCTTTGCCATTTAAATTCGCTTTTGTTGGGAAATTTTCGCAAGGATACCCTATGATGGCAAGGCTTCACGAAAATCTCATGGGCATGAATTTGTCGGTTGAGTTTAAAATTGGTTTGTTAAATATTAAGCACGTTCTCATCCGACTGAACTGTAACAAGGATTTTACAAAACTTTGGATGCAATTATTTTTCTAGATGGTTTTCCAATGCGGATCTTTAAGTGGACGCCAACGTTTAATACGAAGATAGAGTCGTCTGTTTCTCATGTATGAATTAAGTTTCCTAATTTTTCGAGTCAATTCTTTAAGCCGGAATCGCTTTTCGATATTGTTAAGAATGTGGGGAGCCATTATGCTTCGATGAGGGGACTTTTGATGCTACGAGACCTTCCGCGGCACGCTTTTGCGTCGAGGTTGATTTATTACGACCATTAAAGCAGCGTTTCAGCTTATCTTACCATGGTTTAACATGGATACAACCTATAGTGTATGAGAGATTGCCTCAGTATGGCCGAAAGTGTTCACATATCGGACACAACGATGTAGATTGTTATGCCGATTTGGAGCAGCAGTCAAACCTAGTTGGAACCCCTGATCCGGACTTGCGCAGAAAAATTGATGCTAGGCGCATAGGGGTACCCAAGGAAACATTGGCCAGAGTCCGGCGGGTGCCGTTGCACCAGGGTGAGGAGTCCACTGCTGCTATGGGATTGACAGAAAAAACTTATCCTGCTACTATTGAAACACAACGTCCTTTGCTTGAGAAGGAAGTGGACCCTTCTTTAGCTTGAGTTCCAAAAATCTCCAAACCCAATTTATAGCGATCCAATAACTCAGAGAAAGCCCCAGAGGAGAAGCCCATGGGTGATTTATTGAAGACTGACTCGGGCTACAAGAAATTACTACTAGAGTCCAACAAATAATTGGTGAGGAAAAGGTAGGAAATACCACTCAACTCAATGATCATAATACACATTCTGATTTGCCAACCTCAGGTCAAGAGGGGTGGACACTTCTTAATATAAATCAGTCCAACTCATACTTTGAAAATCCACGTTATGAGGAGGAATCAATTGATGATGAAGATATCAATAAAAGATGGGTAGCAGGCATTGATGCAATTGTTGACGAAATTGTAGATCGGGTCGTGAATCAGAAAAAGAAAAAGAGAAAGAACCGGTCAAAGTCCGCAAAGAAAACACACACTTCCGATTATTTTCAAAGTCTTCCAGAGTTGCCTTCGGAAAGACCTTTGCCGAAAATAAAATCAGTTATTGGTGCTGTTTTTGACAATAAATTAGAGCAGCAAGTTAGTAGATAAAATGATACCAACTAACCTTTATATTCCTACTGATTTTTGGGACATATTCTATCTATTGGATTCATGTATTATATTAGATTCTTATATCGTATAGAAATCGCCCTTATAATAATTATCAAACAGAAAGAGCTATTAGTACTAGTTCTGATCTAAATCTTTATATCAAAGCAATTTTTACGTCCTTAGAATTCCAGAGAAATCTAATTCTAGTCAATTACATTACACTCGTAACTCCAATTCTATTCCGGATGACATAAAAAAATTGGATTTTTAAAGATATTTCCTGTAATTACATCAATCATACAAACCTAAAACCAAAAAAAAAAAAAAAAAAAAAAAAAAAAAACCATGAAAATAATCAAGAAGAGCGACTTTGTGGATCGAATAAGCGAACTCCCGGATGACATTCTTGAAATAATCCTCTGCTTTCTGGAAGTCAGGCAGGCCGTCAGGACAGGAATTCTCTCAAAGAGATGGAGAAACTTGTGGGTTTCCATCCCCGAAGTCGAGTTCGACTTTCAATTTTCCTGACAGGTATCCAGGTCACGGTGTTAGTTTTCCAAGACCATTCGTCTTACCAAATCTCAGGGCCCTCTTAGCCTGCCTTCTTAAACGATTCAGGTTTTTCCCCCTTTTTTTTATTATTATTTCATTTTTTAAAGAGAAAATTATCAAAATCGTCCCGTAAAGTGAACCACTTTTAATTTTGGTCTCAACAGTTGCCAATGTCTCACTTTTGGTCCCATAAAGTGACATTTGTCTTAATTTTGGTCCCATTAACCATTTTCCGTCCAAAATAACGTTTAACCGTTAAAAAAACTTACTTTTTACCTTATTTTCTTAAAAAAATTACTTTTACTGTTAAAATATATTATGTTTAATATATATATATATAATATAATATATTATAATATTATATTACACGTGTATATATATATATATATATATTATATTATATTATAGGTATATTATATATATATATATATATATATATATATGTATATATACATATATATATATACATGTATTATATATGTGTATATACGTATTATAATATATAATACATATATATTATATTTTGTTTGGGGTGAAAATATACAATTTAAATAGTTTAGGATAGTTTTGAAAATATAAAAGAACTAAAAGGGCTAAATAGTTGTTTTTTTAACAGTCAAATGTTATTATGGACGAAAAATGGTCAATGGGACCAAAATTAAGACAAATGCCACTTTATGGGACAAAAAATGGGACATTGACAATTGTTGGGATCAAAATTAAAAGTGTCTTATTTTAAGGGACTATTTTGATAATTTTCTCTTTTTTAAATTTAAGGGATACTTACAAATAACCTCATGAGGTTTAACCCAATTACAAAAATTATTCATAATTGAAAAATTATAAAAAGATGAATAAATAAAACCATGGTTGGATACATTTGTGGTAACTCTTGTACAAATTTGATGGTATTTTTGGTAATTTCTTACTCTCGAGGTATTCATTTTTTCCATATTTGGATCAAACCTCATAAGGGTATCCACAAATATCCCTAAATTTAATACAATGTCTTTTTAAGGTTTCATTAATTATCCACAATTTTTCATCTTCCTAGGTTCGATTACGACCAAGACGAAGAAATTCAGTATCAATATTACAGATTACCGCAAGAGCCATTTTCAGGCTTTTCTATTTTGAAAAGGCTGACTTTGAGTGTTTGTAATGTTAATCTTCATCAGTGTGTGATAATCTCAGCTCACAAACTGAGGTTCTTGGGAGTTATCACTACTGAATTTCGGAAACTGGCAGCCAAAATTATAAGAGATTTCAGCTGATCATCAGCTCACCTCATTGAGGTATGAAGGGGTTTATGAATGTGAAAGGCTTGATTGTCCTCACTTGGAGGAATTGTGCATTGATATGTGGGCAAAATTTTCGTGAGGACTAAAGGCAAAACATCAGCAAGAAAAATTATTGGCCCCAAAACTGATCGAGTTGCTGCAACGATTTGGAAATCATGCAAATTTCGTCACATTTTCGTTGAAGATAATAGAGGTATATATATTTTTTTGTACATATTTTCAGGTCTTTACATTTACAAGACCTGGTTTTTGGTACCGTATATGCGACGTACTTTAATTTTGATACCAAATAAATCATGTTCGTCGAGTTAAGCACTACTTTTCGTTGATGAAGTCAAAAGGTATCTGCCCGCCAGACGTCAGATTCAGTTTTCTAGTATAACTAGTTTAGTTAACCCCGCAATGCGCGGTAACATATGCGCGTTAATACGAATAATTGTTATATAATTAACTATAATATTGTGTTGTATATTTATATTTCAAAGATCATATGTTTTAGATACACTACCATTTCAAAAGTACAGTAGAGAAAGTAGTTATAATAGGCATGCATGAATGCATATTTACAATCAAAATAATGGTGATGGTTTTCCAATACGTGTGGATAGTCATCATGGTAAAGGCTATTCGAATAACGCAAGTAGTGAACCTGCAATCAGAAAATGGCGGCAAATCTATAATCATGGTTAAACAGATTTGATCTCCCAACAATATCAAATAAGCAACTCACTCTATGCAATTTAATTGACGATTGCCCAAGCTTTTTCAGTTCAAAAGCATTTAGAGTGGAAGTATGCCCATGTCTATGTCTGTCTATGTCTGCCAAAATCAAAATATCAAAGTCATTTCTTGGACTCATTCATATGTTGAGGTCAAACATTCTCCAAGCAAGATCAACTGTACGATAATGAAAGTAGGGAAAATTTACTTGCTTGGTGCATATTCTTGTGTAGTACCAATCTGGAACATGAATGCCTCACATAATGATGAAGTAAATTCAAACCAATAAGTCAAAATTAAAATAATAACTCATGACGTTTTTCCATAAACTGAAAAGAAATGCAGACCTCACATGGCTCATCCTAGGCAGCTGAATACGACCTTCCTTTGCCTTCTGAAGTGAATCATTTGGCATTCATAAGCAAAACCAGTTCATCAGATCAACACTTAATCAACCAAAAAAGACCATAAAATCCAATGCGAACTCAAATTTTGAATAATGTAATAATAAATTCGTTTGAGTTTCACATTATCACATAAAATTTCTAAATAGGAACACAAAGATAAAAATTATTGCAAAGGAAATAATGTCCAAAAATTACATGTCTTTCAATAACTATACTTACATGTACTAAACTTTAAAATTTAAAAATTCACCACCTAATCCAGATGACAAAAATGCTCTTTATATTTACCAAAAAAAAAAAATTTAACAAATTTGCCCCTTTAAATAAAAACCATGTGGCATGGTTCTGTCCAAGAGACTCTACATACTGAAACCTTTCAATCTCGAAGCCACACTTCCAATGGACATATCAGGGGGAAATCTCCAAAGATGGAGAATATTTTAGTGTAGGGCCAAACTTTGCTTTAGATCCTGAGTAAAGTCAAAACACATTTTAAGGCAAAAGACAAAAGGAAAAACTACCCGCACACAAACACACATTTTACCTTTTACAACATCTGGATGGGCGAAAGATACAAGTACAATGTAAGCAAACCATTTGATTCGTTTTTCCATAGATTCAAAAGGAAAAAGAAAAATAAAAAATAGAGGATCACACGTTACTTGAATGTTCTAGCTGGTAATGTTGGAAACGGGCCGCTGAGATTATTGAGAGAAATGTCCCTGCAAGTATTCATTAATTAAAAGTTTTTTAATGTTATCCATTTTAAGGAAAAATTAATATATTTAGTTCTTGATATTATATTATAATTGGCATTAAGAAAAATGAGATGCATACACCAATTTGAGGCTTTCAACTTGGGTAAGAGAAACGTGAATCAGTTCAGTGAGGTGGTTGTTATTGAGCAGCCTGTCATGATCAAAGAAATACAATAACTGTGATCAAACTTTTGAGTTTTTTATTTTTAAATAAATAAAAGAAAAACGAATGTCTAAATGCCATGTTCCCAAAAAACTCGTAGATAATTCAATTTCTTGAGATATCCTAGATTCAAATTTTATCAATAAGCTTATTATTCGACTTTTCTAGCTTGTCAATAACTTCACACAAACCTCCCTTTCAACTTATCTCTACCTTATAGTAATCCCTCTCTGAGTTACTCAACACAGGCATTCCAACAGTTTTAACCAACTTGTTGTCCTCCAGCTTTATTAGCAACTGAAAGAGATGAGAATCATGATGAGAACAATCAGAATCTTGTACACAATAAGTATCTTCTTAGTTGAGAATTAACATTTTGAAGCCCAATACCTAAAAGTATTTCGGTGTTCTTCTTAGTTGGAATTATTCAATCTATTACCAAGAAAACATCATTTGCATATGCACAATAAGATTCTAAGAAATATGTTAATCTTATATAATTGTTGAGAGAGAGAGAGAGAGAGAGAGAGGATACCTTATTGAAGGCGGCCATGGCCTCGAGAACCTCTTTTGTGAATTGTTTTCCAACACCAGAAGTTCCAATCAAAGCTGTTGGTTTGATAGTCTAATAACAGTTTCACACCGAAAAAAATTGTAAGTTTACACAAAATTCTATCAAAATGTATATAGTGAACATGACAAGGATTCCATTAATCCACCTTGACTGCATCCAAGAGATTGCCAACAGGTTCATGCTCATGAGCCCAAGGTTTCTTGAAGTGCTGAAGTGATTCCTTAAGCGAACTAACAATTAATCCATGTAAAAATTCATCCCATCACAACGAATTCTCAAACAAAAACAATTACAGCAAAAAAAAAAAAAAAAAAAAAAAAGGATCTTTCTTTTTTCACAAATGAATGATGAAGTAGTTACCTTTGAATCCACGAGCCAAATCTTCTTACACGTTTCTTCCAAAGGAGCTTTAGTCTATTTTATCAAAGTATCATTGTCAGAGAATTCCTCAAAGAATCCAGTACCAGTGCCAAAATTAAAAAAGAGAAAAAGAAAAGGATTAACCTGTTTCGAAATTTCGAGGGCTATAAGCTCTGCTATACCAGTTCCAACCTGAAATCACAAAAGTAATCCTGCATGAATGCCTAGAAAAATATGCACCATTACACAATCACAAACTCAATTAGGGTGGTCATGTACTTCTCCGACACCAAGAAACAGGAACGTGTGATCGCCCCGTGTACCGCCGAGCAGCTTAAGCGATGCAACAAGCCAGGCAAGCACAACAAAAGCGGTCCCCTGCATTAGAATCATTACCAATGAATAACAATTCTTGAAAATAATATCAACCGAACAATAATTGCATTAATCGTGTTTATACCTGTATGTCGTCGTTGAAAACCAAGTGCATGATCACAAAAAAACAAAACTTGAAAACAATCCATTAATTGATTTAGAAAACCATGTTACCTCTTTAATTATGTACATGAACAAAGTCCTCTCTGAATTGTCTCCGGTCTTTCCCGATTTTAAACTTATTTCAAAATCAAAGTAGAAGAAAGCTCCAATTTTTATATTCAACACCAATTCACCATATTCATTATACCCCCTCCCCAACAGAAAAACAGACTTCATCGAACCAATCAACTCAAGAACTCCTCAAAATTCAAAAATTAAACACACTTCAAAACTTAAAGCAACAACCTTTACAACTTTCCAGCAAAATCGCAGCAAAAAAAAGGTGAAATATACAAAAACCTGACCAAATTCCATCATATGCAGAAACCAGACACAAAAAAGAGAAGAGTATAAATTTACCACTGGCAAAACCACGTTAGCCGAGTAGAAATTAGTGGAGGGAAGAAGACAGAGATGCGGCGGATGATGAGGAAATCTGTGGATGGAGAAACGAAAGGGAAAACCGGAAATAAGAGTAAGATCGATTGCAATATGCGAAGGAAGAGAAACTTAAATGAAAGAAGAAGAAAAATAGGGAAATCTGGAAGGAAGTGGAAGATTCACTGCAATACGTGGAAGGGTGGAAGGAAAACAAAATTTTAGTGAAAGAAAAAACGGACGACGTCGTTTTATTAGATAAAGAAATATTCCCATGCTTTGCAAATTTCCTGCACCCGGACCATGAAAAAAGGCCGATGGCTCTTATATATATAGTGTAATTAGTTACGCTATTAATTTTAGTATAGTCTTTAAAAAATTATTACTTTTTTTTTAAATTACGATAGGTTTTTATAAGTTTATTAATTGTGATTACAAGATATTAAATAATTACTTGGATCGTTGCTTATGATTTTAATGAGAATCATAAATTTTTAATAAGTTTATTAACTACACTTATATATTAGTGTAAACAATAATGAAATATTGATTACAATTTAGATTTAAAACGTAGTTATTTAATATTTGAGCAAATTGCATTTTTGGTCTCATACTAATGGACCATTATCACTTTTGGTCCCATATTTTTCAGATCTGGTTTTCTTAGTCCCGAAGTAATTTTTTTTTTTTTGTCATTTTAAGGACTTTCGTCCAAAAACAGACAGAATCACTGTTCATCCGTTAGTTTTTTATTTATTTATTGCTTTTTTTGTGTTTCATCCATTAATTTCATATATTATATATTTATTATATATATAATATATATATATATATATATATATATACACACACACACATATATATATATGTATGCCTTTATATAATATAAAAATAATCTTTTCTTTTTTTTTTTTTTTTGGTCAAGGTTTTCTTTCTTTTTTTCTTTTATTTTAATTTAAATTTCATTAATGATATACTATATAATATATTCATTCTAATTTTTAATTATATAGAAAAATTATAATTTTAAATTTTTTAACTTAATTAAAACAAAAAGGCATTCATATGTATTTAATCACTAATTCAAAAATACAAATATATAATATATAACAAAATATATATTGTTAATACATTATACATGTGTATAATATCTAACTTATAATACGCGTATATATAAAATACATGTAACCATGTATAATAATATGAACACGTATATATGCATTATATATAATATATACACGTGTATTTTGTATTATATATAATATATGTATTACAATAATATATGTACGTGTATATATATAATATATACAAGTATATTATACATGTTTATTATGTTTTATAATATATATAGGTATATTATATTATATATATATATATATATATATATATATATATATATATATATATATATATATATATATATATATAATACACTTAAATAAATATATTATATATGGTATTACATATATTTTATTACATATAATATATTATACATAATATATAAAAAAAATATATTAAAATACATATAACAAAATGCATATTATAAATTAAAATATATAATATATACATGTGTTACATATTATATAAAATATAATACATATATTATAATATATATATATATATATATATATTACATACGCGTGTGTGTGTGTATATGTGTGTATATATATATGTACATATATTATATATATTAAATAGATAATATATGAAATTAATGGATGAACCCAAAAAAAAAAATTAATGGATGAACAGTGATTCTGTCTATTTTTGGACGGAAGTCCTTAAAATGACAAAAAAAAAAAAAATACTACGGGACTAAAAAAACTAGATCTGAAAAACATGGGACCAAAAGTGATAATGGTCCATTAGTATGAGACCAAAAATGCAATTTGCTCTTAATATTTTATGATTTATTTACACCATACCCCTGTATTAACTGAAAATGGGCAAAAAAAAAAATAATAATAAAAAAAAAATTCTATGTTATAAAAATTAACATTAAAGACTTTGTATTTTAAATATATTTTCACACTGCCTCTTTAGATGATATCATTATAATTTAAATATAATATCTCTATTTTACCCTCACAAATTAAATATAAATTCCGAATTTTATTTTCCAATGTCTATTGTCTATTTATTGGTGATATATATATATATATATATATATATATATATATATATATATATATATATATATATATATTCTATTTATACGGTTCTTCATGTAATTTTTTGTTTTATATAAGAGTTTTAGAGCATATAAAAAAGTACTGAACAATACAAAGACATATGAGATATATATCACAATATAAAAGAGTAAATTAGTCATCTCGCCTCCAATAAATAGAGAAATTATTGTTCTAGTCAAGCTAAAGTCATGTGTTGAACACTAGAAAATTTCAGGGTTTACTTTGCAAATATTTTATAAATACAAATTTTGCATATCAATTTTGATATAATAGGGTTTTTTTGTTTTAATTAGGACTAACATAGAGGTGAAATATATAAAACACCAAATATTTGATTCCTTACGATTGTACTTCCGTAGGCAATAATCAGTTATTCCTTACAAATTTAGTTATTACCGTAGTCTTTTATAAATTATTAAGACTACGCACTAAAAACTAATGAGAAGTTCAATACTTTCGGTTTTGTAATTGTAGGCAAAAGGGGGGGTTAAAAGAAAGGTTTTTTTTTCTTGTAGTGGGTAGGGATGTAAACAAGCCAAGCATGCTTGCGAGCTTCACGAACCGAGCCGAGCTCGAACCCAAGCTCTTTTGTTTGAGGTTAATGACTCATGAGCCGGCTCACGAGCGTATGCATTTAATTAAAAAATAAATATATATTAATTTTTATATATAAAAATATTTAATTTATATATAATATTATATATATATGTATTAATTTATATATATAAATATATTTAATTATTAAAAATAATTAATTTTTAATCCAAAAAATATATTTTTACAAAGCTCGAGCCGAGCCGCTCGTGCCCAGAAAAAAGGCCAAGGCCAAGGCTCGGCTCGGCTCGGCTCGTTTACATCCCTAACTAGTGGGCATCGAGAAAAGAATAAAATTAGATTAGGTCATACTTATTGTGTCAAAAATAAAATTTCAAACCCATTTAAATTAAATATTAAATGGTAGGAAATAGTTTGATAAATGTCCTTTCTTTTGGTGTTATGTTTTGTTGGAATTAAGATTCTTGCTGTGGATAATTGTCTTCTTGAGCGAAGTCCGTCTCCATTTCCAAACCTCAAGCATTTGAAATGAAAGTTGTGCCAGCATTCGTGATGAAGTATCTGACCAAGGGATGTTCTCATGATGTTTCATCATCATATCTTCCTGACCTTTGAACCCTGTATTTGGAAATACATCGATTGTGATAATGGGACTTATTTTAGGCAAAACATAATCCGTTCATGTTTTATATATACTAGCAATTCTGGCACACTCTATGCGTGTGCAAATAACAAAATTATAATTATTTAAATATATATTAAATTAAAATTTTTATGTTCATATTTATTTTATATTTGTTTTTAATATGATTAAAGTTTAAAAACTAATACAAAATAAAAATTTGAAAATATGAGAAAAAATAAAAATATATAATAGATCAAAGCGGTTAGTCTCTTAAAAATAGTTAAAATATAAATTAAAAAATATTTAAAAAAAATTAAAGAATATAAAAGAAGAGAATAAGAGTAAGTTGAGAGAATAGTGGATTTGAAACACGTTCTTTATGGGATAAAAAAAATTAATTAATTAAATAAAAAAAGAAATTAGAGACCAATCCAAGAGATCACACTTGGGTCTCGCGCTGAATAATAGAGTAAGATATTCGAAGAGCTTTAATATTTGTCATGTCCACATGATGTTTTTATAATACCCTGCATTTTATTTCCAATTTTAATTGCTTAATAATAGAATCCTATTAGATAATTATGGATTAGTCTTTATTATTATTATTATTATTATTATTATTATTAGATAATCATAATAAATAAAATCTAGTAACGATCCCTAGACTTTTGAGGAGTGGTGGGAGTCCCACTACGTAAAGAAAGAATTAAATCTAGGATGATTCGGATAACTAACTCGCCGATAAGAATTCTTTAGCCTTTAGCTTCTTATAAACCTAATAGCGTGAGAGAATAAGAGACCAGATATAGCGTGGAAAAGAGGGAGAAAGAGGGTTGAACATTGGGGAATAGCAGAAGGGGAAAGAAGGCAGCGCACACAACAGAAGAAAGCCAGTAGGAAGTGAGTTCGGCCTCCGTTCATGTATCGCCCCAACTTTTCCGTATTTTAAAATGACGTATGTGTTTATTAATTTGCGCAAAATAATTGGCTATATGCGTCTTCTATAATTAAATTTCCTTGTTCAATTGGTAAATATGTGATTAATTGAAATATATGCAATAATTGAATTGGAATTAATATGAATAACTTGTGTGCTCCTTAATTACGCGTTTAAATTATTTAATTTCTTAATAAAACATTTTTAATAATTATTATTTGTAATTTCCATTAATTTTCCCATAATATGCATTTCGTATATATTTAATAAATATTTAAATTGGATTCTTAAATTTTATTTAAGTTTTGAAACTATATGAATTCTTGGTCGATTTGCATTTACGTGACAAGTGGCGTGTCGTTACTATATGAATTGAATTTGAAATTTGGTGGAAATTTAATATGTTGTAGATATGTATGTCATGAATGTGTACGTATGTTCTTCTCATGTTTTCGGATTCATTTGATTGCTTTTTAAATTTATTTGGTATGTTTGGAACCAAACCGGGGGCACACTTAGCGCACCCTTGGTTCGGTATGTGACATCTTGAATTAGGGAACTCGGAATCGAGTTCCGTCAACTCCGTTGAACTCGTAACGAAAATTCGGGTTCAATAAACTTAACGTCATATTTTTCTAAGATCATTTGGACCCCCCGAAAGTCAACCGAAAACCGAAACGAATGCAAATCTGCCACCCTTTACTAAAAATGCCATATCTTCTTCAAACCTTGATGATATCCCTTAATTTACTCTACCAAAACTCCTTCAAGTCGTGATGAGAATATGTAATCGTTTTAAAAGCCCAAGTGCAAGCTAAATATCAATTTGTAGCACAAGGGGTCGTGTCCACAAGGAAGGGTGAATCAAGAATTATTTGCATACCAAATTCCATTCATTAGACTAGAGTAACACAACTTATGAGGAAGGATTAACTAAAATTAGCTAATGAATAACTTAATAACTTAGTAAAATTGATTCAAATAACAGAAGGCTGGGGAATGATATGACGCATGCAATTAGAGTTCTAATAATGTCCTAATTAGTGAATTTAATCCTTTAATCTTGTCACTAAATTATACCAAAAATTCTTTCGAATCTAAGGCACATATTAATTCCATATCGGAAAATGTTTTCACAATTAACCAATAATAGACTTAATCAATCTAATAAGACAAGAAAGACTCCTAAATCAGCGGCTTGGCATAAGCATAAAACGGTCGCACCCGCGACCAACTAATAAAATAGTGTTTTCCGCCTGGTAGCGGCCGTGACCATATTTGAACTGAATTGGGTCGCGGTCGCGACCCATTTTCCCTCATGTTTCGAGATTGCACCACAAATTCGGCAGAAAAATCACCAAAAATACCAGTCGCACCCGCGACTGGAAATGTGCATATAATAGGTCGCGGTCGCGACCTCATTTTTCCCAACTTTCGAGATTTGGCGTTTATTTGGCAAAATTCATCCAGAAATACACACGGTGGCGCCCGCGACAGAAAAACTGCAGGATGAGGCCGCGGTCGCGACCTCAATTTGGTCAACTTTCGAGTATTTTGCTTCTTATGTCCATTTTTCTTCATTTTCGTCCCGTTTTCCGTACATCTTACTCCATTGTCGTTTGTACCTAAAAAAAAGGATCAAGGACTACAATCAAGCTAAAAAACACATAATGAATTGTTAATTTTCTAACAAAAATGCACACGAAAAATGGACTTAACAAAATCCCCCATACTTGAATGATTGCTAGTCCTCGAGCAATTAGGAACACTCATGAAAAATCGATCTAATTCTTAACATTAATGCTCACATCAAGTATCTGATTTGGGCGAATCAATTGGTTAATAAACACACTACTCACTCATGCACGGCTCATTTGAAGAATGTAATTCGTATATCCTCGTGACGTAGTGTGAAATGAACAAAATGATGCACCAATAGTTTCCAGGATGATTTATACCCCTATTTGGAGACTAAATCAGGACTTTGAGAAGAATTTCATATCTATCTCCACTAATAGAGCTGGATTTGGTTTGGGATTAATAGGGCTTTATAAGGCTTGTAACGTAGGTTTATGGACGGGTTATGATTCATTTGGAAAGTGACTCAAAACACCGATTTTACTTCAATGCACTATCTACCTTTGAGACCCTTATAACTATCCTTTTTCGGTTGCCTTCTTCCCCCACACTTGAACATTTCATTCTTTTTCTTTTTCTTTTCAACTCCACTTCACCCTTCTTTCACCTTTCATTTTTCTTTGTTTTTCTTTTCTTGCACTTTTGCTTCTCTCTCTTTTTTTTTTTTTATTTTATTTTATACATTCTTCTTTTGTTTTCTCATTCTTCCTTCAAGCTCTTGAGATGTATAAAAGAATCTCTTTTAATTAGCGAACGAAGCGATTCTGGTGTTCAATAGAAAGGTGGAAATTTAAGTTGTGCTTGTGGCTTGTAATGCAGTTTCGAAAAAATTTGCAAAACTTTAAAAGCTCAGGGGGGCCAATGGATTAGCGTTATTTAGTGCAGGCTCTACCTAAAGGCTTGATATAAATGGACATCGAAGGCCTAGATCATATCCCATACCTAAATCCAACTCAATTCCGTTTCAAAAGATATTAGACTATTCTCTAATTTCTAACTTAGCTTCCTTTAAGAGAGATAAATTTCTCCTAAAAACTCAAGGTGCATTAGTTTGTTCATTAAGTGCGCTAAAAATGAGGATATGCGATTACACTCAACTTATTTACCATACACATGCTTGTAAGTATTTGAAAAACCTCCTAACTCAAGCTTAAACGGCCTCTCGAAAGAGCAAAAACATACCAAATCAGAGATCATTCACAAATATTCAACCTCATCCTCAAAAATTAGTAATCATTCAAAACAGAACCCACATGCATCAAAAATTATTTACCCATCCCCCACACTTAAACTCTAGCATGTCCACATGCACAAAAAATGAAAGAGAAGAAGGGTAATTGGGACTCCCCTAAATCCGAGAATCCGGCAACGTGGCGCTCCAAATGTTTTGTTCCCTGTAAAACAATAATACCAACAACTAAGTGAACGCATCTGAAAGATATCCAAAAAGCATCGAAACACTTCTAAGCAAACGGCATCATGCTAACATCATATTCATCTTAATAGAAGTGCATAAAACCATACGTCACTTACTGAACTAGGCAAGCAAACCAATCCAACAAAACACAAGTAGCGTAGGGTTCAAAGACTAAATAAGCGCACATAAGTCATGATGAGAGAAAGTATGCAGAAAAGGTAAACACAAGGTGAGATAACACCTCACAGGCGGGGTACAAATCAAGCATCGGTGGCATCATCGGGGGAGGGGGTGGTTGTAGTGCAGGTTCATAGATTGCATCATCTGATCAATATTCCTATTCTGCTCAACCTGCGTTGCCCTGATGGCTGCAAACTGTTCCCGGTTGTAACGGGCCTCATGCCTGAGAAACCTCATCACCGGTTGAAGTTGAGGCTCGACCTCCTCGTCTGCTAATACATCCTCAGGTGCACATGGAGCTGGAATTCTGGCCCTAAGTTGTGCCGGTAACTGCCCTATAGTCTGTGGGCCATGGTCATAAGCAAAGCGTAACCTATCCCTCTCACTTGGGGGCCACCAAACTACCCACCGACTCAAGGGCTGGGGCCACCGTTTGAATATCTGATGGTGCGCGAAGGTCTCAGATGTGAGAAATGTGCACATCTCCATGGGTACCATATTGTTGGGCACCTCAAACCCACAAGCCAGTAAAATGCATGTCACATATCCCCCATATGCAAAGGCACCCCTATCCTTCTTAGCTTGCTCCCACATTCTGTCCATAAGGATGTAAGTTCCGTTCACTTGGGTCCCTTCGAGCATGCACCCCATCAACCAAAGATCCACCACACTTACTTTTCCTATGTTCTCCTTTGCACAAATCTCACAAGAGAGGAACTTTAGAATAATCCTCCAAATCGGACTCTGGATGTCTGTGGACTTGGCTGCTTTCGAGTTGTAAGTGCCATGGGTGCCAAGTTGTGCCCAGACGGCATTCTGTTGAGCCCTTGACCAGTCGATAGGTACATGATCTGTCTCAGCTACCGGGAAATTGAAAATAGCCCTCAAGTCTTCAGCCTTGAGTTGAACTCTCCTACCCTGCATCTTGAACCTGCACACGGCATCCTTCCACTTGAAAGTTTTCAGAAATTCATAGGTCAATGGAGCATAAGTTTTGTGATTCTTTTCAAGAAACACCAACCATCCCAATCTGTTGAAATAGTTTTGGATTGGGTCCCAAACACGCGGTCCTCGAAGCACATGCACATTGAAATATCTATTGGGAATGAGCGGAAGGGGAGCAAGAAGATTCACTTGTGACACCCCCGATGACGATGAAGCCTCAGCATTTCTAGCTCTTTTCGGGGCCATTGTACCTGATAGTAACAAGTTACAAACAATTTAAGCACATTTGGCACAACAAAAATTCACTCAGGCCTTTCATCTAACACTTGGTGGGCGGTGCTAAAGGCTAACTGTTTTGGCTTAAATTTTCAAGTTTCCACCTCAACTCAACAAGTCTATCACTAAAGCATTCCTAACAAGTGAGATCAACACCAATTTTCTCCAAGAGATTTCCAGCATTCGGCCAAACCTAGGTTCAAAAATGAGAAAATAGAACTTGGACTACATTCATGTTCAATGACTACTCAAAGTGAATAGCTTAAGTTAGGAAGATGAAACACAAGATTATTCATCAATCTAAGTTCAAATTCGGCCAGAAAATTAGATTTTTAAAACTAGGGTTCAAGATAAATTGCTGAAAATCTAGTCCCTGAATTTCGAAATCAACCAATTAATTCCAAAGGAGAAGTGTTTTAGGAGCTTACCTTGAGGATTTGAGTGAAAAACTTTAGATTAGAGTGAAGATTCTTGGTGGAGAAAGCTCAGCTGTTGCCTAGGGTTCGTGCTCTGTTCAGTTGTGATATGTGAGAATGAAAACTGACCCCTCGGTTCCTGACTTAAAATTCTCGAATTTGCCTTGGTCGCGGTCACGACCGTTTTTAGTGCAAATTTGGTCGCGCCCGCGACCAAAATTTAGCCTCCTCTCGACTTTTGATTTTTTTGGCATTTATTTTTCGGTGCATGTATCTGGTCGTGGCCGCTACTGGAATTAGTGTAAATATGGTCACGGCCGCGACCTGATTTTAGCCAACCTTCGACTTTTGTCGCCAAAACATAAAAACTCAGGATTAATTCAAGCACAGTCGCGGCCGCGACTGAATCCTTTAGTAATGTGGTCGCGGTCGCGACCCAATTTAAGCCAAGTTTCGACTTGTGGCGACAAAAATTCACTCCAAAATTCACCCAAAAATATTATATTCATAACCAAGCTTCACGAACACATTATTAACCGGCATTTAAACACGTTGACATGTAAAACACTCATGCAACTCAAATATTCAACCAATAACCATAGTATGCCGATTATTCACATTATTCTCACAGTTTCGAGTCAATTATCATCCCGAAAATTCATAAAGTATGCACTTTTCACATAAAAGAGCTTTGCACTTAACACATTCCATCAAATCACATGCATAGCAAATTCACACCACTCAAACAAAAGTGAATGAACCTCATTGACGAACAAACTTCTCAAGCCACCCCACTTGCACGCCAAACAATCTGCAAACAAAGAAGAACAAGGGTCAACAACGACCACAAGAACAACAAAGGAAGAACAAACTAAGGAAAGCAATTTAAAATAGTTCTGATTTATAGTCTTCAGCTTGACTAAGTCACCCCCTTTTAGATTTTTGGAATATTAAATACACACGAAGTGTGTTTCTCTATGGGGTCTCCCATAAAGTAAGGCTTCAACCTTTGACCATTGACAACGAAGGATACCGTAGCCTCACTACCAACTTCAACAGCTCCATTAGATAGAACTTTGATAACCCGAAATGGCCCAGACCATCTTGACTTTAACTTTCCCGGAAATAACTTAAGCCTTGAGTTGAAGAGCAAAACTAGTTGTGATATGAGTTGGGATATGTGACATGCATTTTACTGGCTTGTGGGTTTGAGGTACCCAACAATATGGTACCCATGGAGGAGTGCACATTTCTCACATCTGAGACCTTCGCGCACCATCAGATATTCAAACGGTGGCCCCAACCCTTGAGTCGGTGGGTAGTTTGGTGGCCCCCAAGCGAGAGGGATAGGTTACACTTTACTTATGACCATGGCGCACAGACTATAGGGCAGTTATCGGCACAACTTAGGGCCAGACTTCCAGCTCCATGTGCACCTGAGGATGCATTAGCAGACGAGGAGGTCGAGCCTCAACTTCAGCTAGTGATGAGGTTTCTCAGGCATGAGGCCCGTTACAACCGGGAACAGTTTGCAGCCATCAGGGCAACGCAGGTTGAGCAGAATAGGAAGATTGATGAGATGATGCAATCTATGAACCTGCACTACAACCAGACCCCCCTCTCCCCGGATGATGCCACCAATGCTTGATTTGTACCCCGCCTGTGGGGTGTTATCTCACCTTGTGTTTACCTTTTCTGCATACTTTCTCTCATCATGACTTATGTGCGCTTATTTAGTCTTTGAACCCTATGCTACTTGTGTTTTGTTGGATTGGTTTGCTTGTCTAGTTGACTAAGTGACGTATGGTTTTATGCACTTCTATTAAGATGAATATGATGTTAGCATGATGTCGTTTGCTTAGAAGTGTTTTGATGCTTTTTGGATATCTTTCAGATGAGTTCACTTGGTTGTTGGTATTATTGTTTTACAGGGAACAAAACATTTGGAGCGCCACGTTGCCGGATTCTCGGATTTAGGGGAGTCCCAATTACCCTTCTTCTCTTTCATTTTTTGTGCATGTGGACATGCTAGAGTTTAAGTGTGGGGGAGGGTAAATAATTTTTGATGCATGTGGGTTATGTTTTGAATGATTACTAATTTTTTAGCATGAGGTTGAATATTTGTGAATGATCTCTGATTTGGTATGTTTTTGCTCTTTCGAGAGGTCGTTTAAGCTTGAGTTAGGAGGTTTTTCAAATACTTACAAGCATGTGTATGGTAAATAAGTTGAGTGTAATCGCATATCCTCATTTTTAGCGCACTTAATGAACAAACTAATGCACCTTGAGTTTTTAGAAGAAATTTATATCTCTTAAAGGAAGCTAAGTTAGAAATTAGAGAATAATCTAATATCTTTTGAAACGGAATTGAGTTGGATTTAGGTATGGGATATGATCTAGGCCTTCGATGCCCATTTATATCAAGCCTTTAGGTAGAGCCTGCACTAAATAACGCTAATCCATTGACCCCCCTGAGCTTTTAAAGTTGTTCAAATTTTTTCGAAACCGCATTACAAGCCACAAGCACAACTTAAATTTCCACCTTTCTATTGAACACCGGAATTGCTTCGTGCGCTAATTAAAAGAGATTCTTTTATACATCTCAAGAGCTTGAAGGAAGAATGAGAAAACAAAAGAAGAATGTATAAAAAAAAAATAAAAAAAAAAAGAGAGAGAGAGAGAGAGAGAGAAGCAAAAGTGCAAGAAAAGAAAAACAAAGAAAAATGAAAGGTGAAAGAAGGGTGAAGTGGAGTTGAAAAGAAAAAGAAAAAGAATGAAATGTTCAAGTGTGGGGGGAAGAAGGTAACCGAAAAAGGATAGCTATAAGGGTCTCAAAGGTAGATAGTGCATTGAAGTAAAATCGGTGTTTTGAGTCACTTTCCAAATGAATCATAACCCGTCCATAAACCTACGTTACAAGCCTTATAAAGCCCTATTGATCCCAAACCAAATCCAGCTCTATTAGTGGAGATAGATATGAAATTCTTCTCAGAGTCCTGATTTAGTCTCCAAATAGGGGTATAAATCATCCTGGAAACTATTGGTGCATCATTTTGTTCATTTCACACAATGTCACGAGGATATACGGATTACATTCTTCAAATGAGCCGTGCATGAGTGAGTAGTGTGTTTACTAACCAATTGATTCGCCTGAATCAGATACTTGATGTGAGCATTAATGTTAAGAATTAGATCGATTTTTCATGAGTGTTCCTAATTGCTCGAGGACTAGCAATCATTCAAGCATGGGGGATTTTGTTAAGTCCATTTTTCGTGTGCATTTTTGTTAGAAAATTAACAATTCATTATGTGTTTTTGAGCTTAATTGTAGTCCTTGATCCTTTTTTTTTAGGTACAAACGACAATGGAGTAAGATGTATGGAAAACGAGACGAAAATGAAGAAAAATGGACATAAGAAGCAAAATACTCGAAAGTTGAGCGGTCGCGACCTCATCCTGCTGCTTTTCGGTCGCGGGCGCGACCGTGTTTATTTTCGGATGAATTTTGCCAAATAAACGCCAAATCTCGAAAGTTGCGAAAAATGATGTCGCGACCGCGACCTTTTATATGCACATTTCCAGTCGCGGGCGTGACTGGTATTTTTGGTGATTTTTCTGCCGAATTTGTGGTGCAATCTCGAAACATGAGGAAAAATAGGTCACGACCGCGACCCAATTCAGTTCTAATATGGTCGCGACCGTGACCAGGCGGAAAACACGATTTATTAGTTGGTCGCGGGCGTGACCGTTTTATACTTATTTTCGGTCGCGACCGCAACCCTGTGCAGACGCATTTTTTGGGGTTTTGGCAGTTTCTCAGCAGTTGTTGGTTAGAATTTTAAATAGAAAGATAACTTCCCCTTTTGGAGGCAGTTCGGACAGAAGAAAAAGTAGAGAAAAAGAGGAGAAAAGGGAGATTGATGGAGAAGAAGAAAGGAGAAGGAAGTTCTTGAAGAATAAAAGTCGACATCTTCCACAAGTTCTTTTCTGCTTAAGTCATTTACATTTCGTTGAACTCATCCTTTCAATTTCAGTTTATCGTTTGAATTATCTAGACATAGTTTTAGGGTTTAAATGTTATTTTCTTTCAAGACATCTTTTATTGCAATTTTCATGTTGAATTCTAAGTTCATATGTTCTAGTATTACGAATTTGAGTTTCATTATGAGTACTTAAATCATCTAGGCATGGGAATGATTATGCGTATGCTATGTGTTTAAAACAATGTCCGAATGAGTGATTTAATCTTTGGCTTCATGAATTCGGCAAATTAATATACGAGGAATGGCCATCTGAAGTATATCTCTTAAAGTTACTTCATTTTCGAAAGAATTGTAGTAACTTGATTGTTTTCATGAAACGTTGGAATTTAAGAGTTGAAGAAATTTAAGCTTTTTCTAATTCTCTTAGTAGACCTTTTAAGAGTCTTTCTTGTCTTGTTAGATTGATTAAGTCTATTATTGGTTAATTGTGAAAACATTTTCCGATATGGAATTAATATGTGCCTTAGATTCGAAAGAATTTTTGGTATAATTTAGTGACAAGATTAAAGGATTAAATTCACTAATTAGGACACTATTAGAACTCTAATTGCATGCGTCATATCATTCGCATGCCTAGATGATTTAAGTACTCATAATGAAACTCAAATTCGTAATACTAGAACATATGAACTTAGAATTCAACATGGAAATTGCAATAAAAGATGTCTTGAAACCAAATAACATTTAAACCCTAAAACTATATCTAGATAATTCAAATGATAAACTGAAATTGAAAGGATGAGTTCAACGAAATGTAAATGACTTAAGCAGAAAAGAACTTGTGGAAGATGTCGACTTTTATTCTTTAAGAACTTCCTTCTCCTTTCTTTTTCTCCATCGATCTCCCTTTTTCTCTACTTTTTCTTCTGTCCAAACTGCCTCCAAAAGGGGAAGTTATCTTTCTATTTAAAATTCTGACTAACAACTGCTGAGAAACTGCCAAAACCCGAAAAAACGCGTCTGCACAGGGTCGCGGTCGCGACCGAAAATAAGCATAAAACGGTCGCGCCCGCGACTAGCTAATAAAATCGTGTTTTCCGCCTAGTCGCGGTCGCGACCCATTTTTCCTCATGTTTCGAGATTGCACCACAAATTCGGCAGAAAAATCACCAAAAATACCAGTCGCGCCCGCGACTGGAAATGTGCATATAATAGGTCGCGGTCGCGGCCTCATTTTTCCCAACTTTCGAGATTTGGCATTTATTTGGCAAAATTCATTCGGAAATGCACACGGTCGCGCCCGCGACCAAAAACCAGCAGGATGAGGTCGGGAATGTGGCTGGAGCATTACATAACCCAAAAGACATTCTTCTATAAGCAAAGGTGCCGTAGGGGCAAGTAAAGGTACATTTCTCCTGATCCTCCGGTGCTATGGCTATTTGATTATACCCCGAGTACTCGTCTAAGAAGCAATAATATGAATGTCCGGCTAGCCTTTCTAACATTTGATCAATAAAAAACAAGGGAAAGTGGTCTTTACGGGTGGCATTATTAAGTTTCCTATAGTCAATACACACTCTCCACCCCGTAACCGTTCTAGTAGGGATTAGTTCATTATTTTCATTTTTAATCACTGTCATCCCTCCCTTTTGAGGCCCATTTGCTATCCGAGATAGGATAAATAATTCCTGCATCTAACAACTTAATCACTTCAGCCCGAACTACCTCTTTCATATTTGGATTTCATGTACGTTGGTGTTCAACCGAAGGCCTGTGATCATCTTCCATTAATATCTTATGCATGCAAATTGAGGAACTTATACCTTTAATATCAGCAATAGTCCAACCTAAAGCTCTCTTATGTTCCCTCAACACCCTCAAGAGACTATCTAATTGTGAATTGGATAAACTAGAAGAAACTATGACCGGCAAAGTATCATTTTCACCTAAATAAGCATACATCAAATGTTCGGGAAGGGGTTTCAACTCAAGTTTAGGAGCTTTAATAATAGATGGAGGAGGAACGGGTTTACCTGTCCCCAATTCCTCATACGCATACCTTTGTCGGAAGGGAACGAATGGGGTTGCCTCTAAAGCCTTTGTATAAACCGCTAGCTCCTCTAAGATCTCCTCTCCTTCAACCATTCCTTCCAACCCATTCAAACATAGCTCCAATGGATCTTCCTTTTGAGTATCTATCAACTTTTCCCCTTCAACCGTATCCACTAAAAATCACTTTTCACCAATTTCAGCTTCTTTGACTGTCTTGAATAAGTTGAATTTCACTTTTTCTTCACCAACTCTAAGGGTGAGAAGTCCATTCTTGACATCAATAAGAGCTCCAGCGGTAGCAAGGAAAGGCCTTCCAAGAATTAATGGCATTTCCCTATCTTCTTCCATATCCAAGACAATGAATTCTACCGGAAGGTAGAACTTCCCAACTCGCACCAAAGCATTCTCTAAAACTCCGGTTGGATACTGCACCGAACGGTCGGCTAACTGCAAAGTTACGGTGGTAGGCTTCAACGAATCCAAACCTAATTTCCTGCAAATGGATAAAGACATCAAACTAACACTTTCTCCAAGATCACATAAAGCTCTATTAAAATTCAAACTACCAATAGTGCAAGGGATAGAGAAACTCCCTGGATCTTTGAGTTTTGGAGGAAGTTTGTGTTGTAAAATCGCGCTGCACTCCTCGGTGAGTGCAATGGTAGCATACTCCTCTAGCTTCCTTTTGTTTCAGAGGATTTCCTTGAGAAACTTCACATAAGTGGACATTTGAGCAAGAGCTTCAGCAAAAGGGATATTAATATGCAATTCCTTGAAAATATTCAGGAATCTCTCGAATCGCTTCTCCAACTTTTGCTTCTTCAACCTTTCCGAAAACGGAACGGATGGCACATAAGGTTTTGGTGCCACATACACCTTTGGTTGTGAAGGGAGCTCTTCTTTCTCACTTGATTCGGACTCCTTCTCAATTTCTACTCTTTTCTCTACGTTTTCATCCTCTTTCACCTCATTCTCTTCTTGCATTTTTGGTCCTTCATACTCTTTCCCACTCCTCAAGGTAATAGCTTTGCACTGCTCTCTAGGATTTGTCTCCGGTTTGCTCGGCAAAGCTTCTTGTTGTCTAGGATTTGAGGAACCCGCAAGTTGTCCAATTTGCATATCCATATTCCGGTTGTGATTTATCATATTCTCCAATTGAGTATCAAGCTTCTGAAATTTTTCGGTAGTCACCGAGATATACTTCTCAAGCATTGCCTCCAATCCTTGTCGTTGATCCGGTTGTGGAGTTGCATTTAGATTAACGGTTTGATGAGGTGGTTCTTGAAATTGCACTCGCTCAGGCTGGAAATTTTGCCTCGGTTGATGCCCTTGATTTCCTTGATTGTTGGACCAAGAAAGACTCGGATGATTCTTCCAACCCGGATTATAAGTGTTGGAATAAGGATTGTTCACCGGACGTTGGTTGTTCACATAATTGACTTGCTCTTGCCCGACTCCAACCTGAGTACCTGCATTAGAATGAAGACAAGTATTAAACATATGCGGTCCACTACAAATCTCACAAGTTACCTGCACGGAAGGTGATGATGATGTCCCGACTGCATTCACCGCTATTTGATCCAATCTCTTGCTCTTCGCTTCAATCTTAGAATTGATTGCCGTGAATGCATCTAGCTCCATTACTCCTGCCGGTTTAGTGGGTGGAGGAGTTATCCTCTCTTGATTCCAACCATTGTTAGCTGCCATATTTTCCAAAAGTTGTAGTGCTTCATCCGAGGCTTTAGCCATCAATGCACCTCCGGCTGCTGCATCTACCATTACTCGAATGTTTTGAGTCATCCCGTTATAGAAAGTTTGCACAATAAGCCAAGTTGGAAGACCATGATGAGGACACTTCCTTTGCAACTCTTTGAACCTTTCCCATGCTTCATACAAAGATTCCCCCTCATATTGTCGAAATGATGTAATATCATTTCGGTACTTCATTGTCTTAATAGAAGGGAGAATTTCGCCAAAAATGCCTGAGATAAAGTGTCCCAACTCCGAAGGGTCTCATTGGGTATTGTGGCTATCCATGAACGCGCCTTATCCCTTAAGGAAAAGGGAAATAATCTGACCCTTATTGCATCATCCAACACATTGTGCATCCTGGATGTGGCACATACTTCAAGGAAGTAGGATAAATGAGCTGCCGGATCTTCCGTAGCCAAACCTCCAAACTGGTTTTGTTGTAGCAAATTTATAGTAGCCGGTCTGATCTCGAAATTATTTGCTTCAACGGGAGGTCGAACCAAGTTGTTCTGAATTATCCCAGCATTTGGTGTGTTGTAATCCTTAAGTGCTGGGTGTGGGGCTCTAGGTTCAGCATTGAGATTCTGAGCCCTTCTATTATTCCCGTTTTCTTCATCATCGGCCATAATATCCGGTGGTGCAAGTCTCTCTTGCCTGCGTACACGCCTGATTGCTCTAAGCCTTCTCTCAATTTTCGGTGTGTAATCAATAGAATCGAAGCTTAGAGTTCTTCTCATGCATGAATTTCCTGCAAAAAGAAAGTCACTAGATTAAGCTTCAAATGAAAATAAACCAAGAATAAAGTAAACAAGTCTAAAGTAATAGATAAAAGTATTTAAATAACTCTTGATCCAGCGCCTTCCCCGGCAACGGCGCCAAAAACTTGATATCCCTTAATTTACTCTACCAAAACTCCTTCAAGTCGTGATGAGAATATGTAATCGTTTTAAAAGCCCAAGTGCAAGCTAAATATCAATTTGTAGCACAAGGGGTCGTGTCCACAAGGAAGGGTGAATCAAGAATTATTTGCATACCAAATTCCATTCATTAGACTAGAGTAACACAAGTTATGAGGAAAGATTAACTAAAATTAGCTAATGAATAACTTAATAACTTAGTAAAATTGATTCAAATACCAGAAGGCTGGGGAATGATATGGCGCATGCAATTAGAGTTCTAATAATGTCCTAATTAGTGAATTTAATCCTTTAATCTCGTCACTAAATTATACCAAAAATTCTTTCGAATCTAAGGCACATATTAATTCCTTATCGGAAAATGTTTTCACAATTAACCAATAATAGACTTAATCAATCTAACAAGACAAGAAAGACTCCTAAATCAGCGGCTTGGCATAAGTTAAGAGGTCTACTAAGAGAATTGGAAAAAGATTAAATTTCTTTAACTCTTAAATTCCAACGTTTCATGAAAACAACCAAGTTACTACAATTCTTTCGAAAATGATGTAACTTTAAGAGATATACTTCAGATGGCCATTCCTCGTATATTAATTTACCCAATTCATGAAACCAAAGATTAAATCACTCATTCGGACATTGTTTCAAAAACATAGCATACGCATAATCATTCCCATGCCTAGATGATTTAAGCACTCATAATGAAACTCAAATTCGTAATACTAGAACATATGAACTTAGAATTCAACATGGAAATTGCAATAAAAGATGTCTTGAAAGCAAATAACATTTAAACCCTAAAACTATGTCTAGATAATTCAAATGATAAACAGAAATTGAAAGGATGAGTTCAACGAATTGTAAATGACTTAAGCAGAAAAGCACTTGTGGAAGATGTCGACTTTTATTCTTCAAGAACTTCCTTCTCCTTTCTTCTTCTCCATTGATCTCCCTTTTTCTCTACTTTTTCTTCTGTCCGAACTGCCTCCAAAAGGGGAAGTTATCTTTCTATTTAAAATTCTGACCAACAACTGCTGAGAAACTGCCAAAACCCGAAAAAACGTGTCTGCACAGGGTCGCGGTCGCGACCGAAAATAAGCATAAAACGGTTGCGCCCGCGACCAACTAATAAAATCGTGTTTTCCGCCTGGTCGCGGCCGCGACCATATTTGAACTGAATTGGGTCGCTCATGTTTCGAGATTGTACCACAAATTCGGCTGAAAAATCACCAAAAATACCAGTCGTGCCCACGACTGGAAATGTGCATATAATAGGTCGCGGTCGCGACCTCATTTTTCCCAACTTTCGAGATTTGGCGTTTATTTGGCAAAATTCATCCGAAAATACACACGGTCGCGCCCTCGACCGAAAAGCAGCAAGGACCGCGACCTCAATTTGGTCAACTTTCTAGTATTTTGCTTCTTATGTCCATTTTTCTTCATTTTCGTCCCGTTTTCCGTACATCTTACTCCATTGTCATTTGTACCTAAAAAAAAGGATCAAGGACTACAATTAAGCTCAAAAACACATAATGAATTGTTAATTTTCTAACAAAAATGCACACGAAAAATAGACTTAACACTTGACCTAATTAACCATGGCTGGAGGCTATGGAACCCTAGTTAAGCCCAATATCTGACCCTTATCTCCCTCAACCGATCCAACCCTCACACACAAGAGAAATATCAGCCCAAGCCCCTGCCTTCCAGTTTTTCCCGTAATTCAAGCCATTCTTGGAGATTCAAGCTCAAATCTCCTCCAAACTTCATTCAATTCACAAGGTAAGCTTAGGGTTATATTATACATTCATCATGAGTCATTTTGATCCATTCATCCCCAATTTTGAGCATGTTTTCATGGGTATATGGCTGACTTAGTAAATAGTTAGGTTTTGAGCACATATGTTGATCTCTCTCATTCCTTGATGATTTAGGTTGATTCCAAGCATGAATATGATTGTCTTGACTTCCTCTTTGCATTTATGGTGATGTATTACATGGTAGATGGAGCATTCATAAGTTGCCATTAATAGAGTTTTGAAGAAAAGTCATGAAATGATCATCTATTCCTTCATATCACGTTTCAACACTTGGAGAGCATGTTTGTGTGTTGTTTTGGAGTTGTTTCATCTCATATTTGTGATCATTCCTTAGATGAGCATGTTGGTTGAAGTTACCTTTGTTTCTGCTCTGTTTTTTACTGCATTTTCTGTTGGAACGAGCAGGGTAGCGGCCGCGATCGAACCAAGAGCAAACTTGGTAGCGGCCGCGACCCCCTCTCATTGTTGACTGCTTTGTTCTCTCAGGTCGCGGCCGCGACCTGAATTACTTGTGTTTAAGATCGCGCCCGTGACCTACTATTCATGCTGCTCACATATTGTGGAAAACTGCTCAAAAAATTCGGACATTTGATTGGTAGCGGCCACTACCATTTCATGAAGGAAATGGGTCGCGGCCGCGACCCTCATCAAATCTGCATGAAATTTCCTTTTTCTAACGTGAATTTCATGACTTCTTTGGATTGTTTTGAGTTCATTCACTTCGTTAACATGTCATTTAATGTGTTATATTGTGTGTTGTGAAATCTTATGAAATTTTGTTGAATAATTTCCGAGATATGCTTTAATGTGTCTTCCTTGATCATAATGTGTGCATGCATGAATTTTGCTCTTATATTTTGAACTCTAAGTGCTATGAATTCCTTGTTTTATGACTTGTATGATATGTACACATGTTATATGACCTGTTATGCTCATTAATTGGAATCCTTGGATTGATTTGGCTTGACATATGAAGGATATGAACTTAAATGAATTTAAATGATACATACATGCTTTGATGCTTCATGTTTGAACCTTAATTAATTTCTCACTACTTCTTAATGGCTTATATGAGTTGTATACATGTTATACTATGTGTTATGTGTATTATTTGAATTCCTTGGATTAATTTGGTAGGATTTATGATGGTGATAAACTTAGATGAATTGGAGCGCTTCTTGAAATGAATGCATGACTTGTTTATATGTCTTTAAATTATTAATTATATATATGAACATTTTCATGACATGATGTTATCTCTTGTGCATTTGTAACCTACGTTATACTTGTCATATATAGTATATGGGTCAAATTGATGCAAGATATGAAAGATAGCAAACGTGTGACTATGAAACCACCCCGTATTGAACGATGTGACTAATTACTTGATTATATAACTTCATGACATCATGTTGCTTATTATACATCTCATATCACGTGCAGGACATACCGTGCGTCTTATATGGTACATTTGGAGTCTTGAGTCTCACGAATTCATTGCATTGTCCTTTGTACAGTTTTCTCCAGGGCGGAGATGCCGGGTTCCTAGGTTTTTCTCAAGTCTTCTTTCTTCCTTGGTTTTGTCCGGTAAGGTGTAACAGGTGGGTTTCTCTTCTATTAGATAAAACAGACCCGATATATTCCAATGTGTATATTTCAAGCCAAAGGTACTATATATATATATATATATATATATAATATGGTTTTGATTGTTAATCCCTTTTCTTTTATGAACACTTACCGATTGTTTTGGTGAGGACATGATTGATTGCACGAGCCCAGGGACTTCGTATACGTGGCTATCCGGGAAGGCAAGGGCCGACGGTGATCCCGTGTGCTAGTCCCATATCGTAGCGGTGATACCGGCCCTCGCTAGGAGTTTTAGCGGGGAATGGGAGCTGAGTGCCAATTGGGGGATTCATGTAACCCCATTGGTCAATGATTGGGTGGCTGGGTCTTGCTAACCCGTCTATCACCCGGAGGAAGAAGGTGTAATTGTTAATGCATGAATGAATGATAATGATTGAATGATCGAATGAGTGAAATGATTGTCGCATGATCGCTAATGAATAAAGTTTTGCACACACGAGGTGTAGGTTGGAGATTTTACCCCCCTCGCCGGGCTCACGTTTTGACCGATTGAATGATTGAATTAAATTGATGGTTGTAATCCCAGCATTGTTTTATTTTGTTTTCACCCACTTGGGAAATATTCTAAAAACCTCGCACGGGATTATAGCTTGCATGCGTGGATGTTTAAATTCCGCAGTTTTATGTAATATGCCCCATTTTATACCCACCAGTCTCCTATAGACTGAACCCGGATTGTTTTCAGTTTTCTTGCAGGTTTGAAGTGCTAGGCGGGAAGTCAAGTCTGTTAGGTCTTTCGGTCAAGTCAGAGTCGGTTCATGTGCATATTGTATCATGATTTGTTTAAGTGAAGAATGTAAGATTTGTAGTGATTCTAACTGCTATCATGAGCCGCATATTTGATGTTTTATGATTTTATGGAATTTCGGGACTAGGTACCCATGTTAGTGGAACCCGTCTCTATGATTGATATAATCTTTTGAATTTTGTTCCATTTTCGTAGTTGGCCTTGTTTTTTTTGAAATATTTTACTTAGTTGCGAAAATTTTAGTTCCCGCCTAGCCTATGGAGTGAGTGGATCCCCGTTCGCTGTGAGCTAGGTTCATGTATAAACTTTCCATTTCATTCGTGGATCGGGCTCATAGTGCGGGGGATGTGGCGCCTTCCGGTTGGGGTGCTACAATTAAAGTCCAAGTGGTATCATCTTGACCAGTTTTAATTGCACCATGATAAATCAATGGAACCGCGTGGATAAATGCATGTACACGAATCGTGTTACACTCACATAAGCACAGTCATGGGCGGAGCTAGGGGGGGGGCATGGGGGGGCGGCCGCCCCCCCTAATTTTTTTTTTTTTTTTAAATTTGTATATATATTTTGAAATTTTTATATTTTCGCCCCCCCCAAATTAAAATTTCGCCCCTTTAATTTTGTATATTTTAATTTTCGCCCCCCCTTATCTTAAATCCTGGCTTCGTCTCTGAGCACAGTATGTATAGATTGTACACGACAGGCAGAGAACATCGTATAAGTCGTACACCAATTTTATTGGGGCAGGAAACATAGTAATGATGTCACCTTATATATATATACACGTATACACCGCGCACAAACTTCTTAAATTCATTATTGGGAGTATCTAATAAGCTTAGTGAAGGCATGAGCTTTATGTGGTGGTGGTGGTGGTGATTAATCCGTGCACGTGTATTATTACACAGTATTAATAATGAAGTCTGTCAGAGCTACCGTCGGGGATTGGGCTAGATTCAATAGATTAAAGTGTAATTATGGGCGTGTGTATAGGGTTGCACCGATTATTCATGTATATACACATACTAGGCACATATTATTCATACCTATATGACATGATTATGGGTGGGGGAATCAATTTTCCATTCATATTTATATTCACACCCACGACTATGACAGGAGCATCACTAACATCATTATTATGAAATAGTAATAAGTGAGTTTTGGGAAGGGCTAGTAATTACAGTAGTTTATTATTATATATATAAGTTATATGGTTGTAATTTAGAATCATCTGATGATAGGAAGCCCAGCGCTCGGAATTAGAGCTTGACTCGCGGAAATTTTAGTATATTTAGAAGCAGTCAGAATTAAGGTAAGTGAGTTCTTCTTTCTATGTTCTCTTTTAAAATAATTTTATAAAAGTTTATGTTTTATTTTCTCAAAAGCATTTGTTATATAAAACGGGATTTGAGCATGAATATTCACAAGAGAACTATATGCGAACTAATTATATTATTGAGCTAGTAAGGTATGTTCTAGGAAGTGTTATGATAAGCCCGCTACGTATGTTTAGGCTCTGAACTGGTTCCATATGATATTGACCCGGCCACGGGTGTTACAGTGGCACATTATTGACCTGGCTACCGGTGTTACAGTAGCATTTTTGGACCTACCTAACGGGGTTATAGTTAGGACTTGATCAAGTAAATATGTTAGGAACCAAAAAGTTCATGAGCATATGTTTAAGTACCTTTATCGGCTCGCATTATGAAGTTACATGAGAACTTACTTGAAAACTTTTATTTCGAAGAATGTGATTACTACTTGGAAATTTCTGCATTTTTGTGTATTCATGTTGTGATATGCTCAAATTCGATAGAGGGCAGAACATCGCTTACTGGGCTAGTTTCGCTCACCCCACACTAACCATTTTGCAGAAGACGACTTAGAGAGCTCGGAGAAGGAACAGTTCTGGGGCTTGGTGAAAGTCACTTCAGTTTTAGTAGATTATCGTTTCAGTTATTTCAATTTATCTTATAGAATTGCTAGTTTGAGATTTTGGGTGAGACTGAACGCATGAACTGTAATAGATAGGTTTTGTCTACATTTGCACTTTGAAAGTATTTATTTAAGTATTTGGTTTGAACTTAGTTGTTCTGTTATTGAGGCTTAGTGTCCTTGAGTCTCTCGGGGCTCAGGGGCGCTGCCGTGTTGCATCTCGAAAACGGGGCGTGAAAGTTTTACTATCAATTTAAATATATTGGTAATTTCGAGGGATGTAATATAGTTTTTGTTGCGCAAAAAGTCAAATCTGAGTTGAATAAACGACCTGTCATTAATTTCTTATGGTTTACTGCTCACATTGATTAATCTGCATTCCTACTTTAGTACTTCTAAATTCTAATTAGAACTTAATTTTCTAATTCTTTGAATTTCTCTTAATGTATAAAACGGAAAGCAGAAGAACAAATCTACATTTAGTGAGGAAATTTATATCTACTATATAGTTATCCAAAAAATTGGCCTAAAAAATGTACATTTAGTGATGAGGAAATTCAAACCCCAGGTACAAATCGGTGTCATTTTTTCTTTTTTTTTTTTTTTTTGACAACCAGCCAAACGGCCGAATTAGACTAAATCGGCCTCAACAAAGCTAGAAGCAAAAAGAGGGATGTCCGAAGAACCAACGCAGGCCGAAACCGCATTTCTAGCGAGAGTGTGGGCTACAACATTAGCACCGCGCCTAATAGGAACGAAGCGAACATCGGAGAAAGCAGAACAAACTCTCATAATGTCCGAGATGATGTTACCAATAGGGGAAAGGTCATCACCTTCCTGGTTGAGGAGGCTGATCACATTCGCGTTATCACCTTCCTGAACGATCTTCCTCCAGCCAAAGTCCCTGCCCAAGATAGCAGCAGCCCTTGCCGCCAAAGCTTCTACGACGAGGGGGTCCGATGAGCAACTCTTTCTATCCGTCTCCTACCCTAAGCAACTCCCACCACACTGCGAGCGACAACTCCAATTCCAAGCAAATTAGAGTCTCGGAACACAGCCTCGTCAAAGTTGATCTTAACCCAACCCGGCGATGGTTTAGACCACTTATCTGTTGCAATGAGGCGAGCTAGCTGACCCTGAGCAAAGTCCAGTGACTCGGTTCCTAATGAATGAACAACAGCCTGATTAATAAGGTCATGTGGTTGCTGCACTACTCCTTCAGCCTTTCGCAAATTTCTACAGTTCCAAATCACCCACAAAACGTTGACTAACCTACAAGCCTGATCGCTGTCCAGATATGCCAAGGCAGAGCCCAGACCTACGCCAAAATCAGAGGACAAGTCCTGGAGAGCAGTCTGCGGCAGGTGGGACAAAGCCCAAGTCTGGCGCACAACCGGGCACAAAAGGAGAGCATGGTAGCGATCCTGATCAGCAGCCCCACAGTGTATACATAAAGAATCAATATCACCAAGTCTCCGAGCAAGATTTCGCCCAGTAGGAAGGATGTCGTGACAGCATCTCCACAAGAAATTTCTGATCTTAGGCTTAACATTAAGCTTCCAAATCTGGTCCCAAGTATCTGTGTTATTGAAAATCGGCGAAAGAGCAGTTCTCCAAACTACCCAACTGTTTTGCCAAGTGATGAGCACTCCGAACCGAGAATCTGCCGTTCTTATTGAAGTGCCAAGTCAAGGTATCATTACTACGGAAATAGCCAAGAGGGATGCTCAGAATGGTGTTTGCATCCTCTTCATGAAAAACGTTGCGAACCAACTCCTCGTCCCACAGTTGCACCTCAGGGATAAGAAGGTCCGGCACCTACTCTGGAGAGACCGAGCTGCCCTGCTTGAATTTGGGCCTGAAACTGGGAAGAGTAGGGATCCAATGGTCACGCCAAGCATGGATATTCGTTCCATCACCCACTCTCCACCTCGTGCTAGCAGCTAAAATATAATGGGACTCGAACATGCTCCTCCAGGTATAAGAAGGTGACCGCCCGCGACGAGCATTCCAAATATCTGAGTGGGGAAAGTACTTGGCTTTCAAGATACGACTAATAAGACTGTCCGGATCCTTTAAAATCCTCCAAAGCTGTTTTGAGAGCATAACCAAGTTAAAGAGCTTGATTTCTCTAAACCCGAGTCCTCCGAGGGACTTTCTTTCACAGAGTTTCTTCCAAGCAATCCAATGGATTTTCTTCTTATCGCCACTATTCCACCAAAAGTTAGAGATAATCGATTCGATCTGTTGAATGAGATTATCTGGCAGCAGAAAACAATTGAGAGTATAGGATGGACTGGATTGCAAAACTGATTTAATAAGTACCTCCTTCCCAGCACTAGAAAGGAACTTCTCCGAATAGCCCTGACAGCAATGTCTGATTCGGTCCACAATACTCGAGAACACCTCCTTCTTAGATCTCCCCACAACCGACGGGAGGCCCAAATAGAGGCCCAACTTGTCAAATCTTCTAACACCCAAAACATTCACCAAAAGCACCTGCTGATCAACCTCAATGTTTTTGCTGAAAACCACCGAGGACTTCTGACCATTGATAATTTGCCCCGAGATGCGGCTGTAAGTATCCAAGACATCTTTGATACAACTGAAAGAATCTGGGTTAGCACTACCACAAATCATAGTGTCGTCTGCAAACAGAAGGTGAGAGACCCTGGGAGCATTTTTACAAATGGCGATTCCCTTAAGATTCCCCTACATTTCCTATTCAGATAAAAGGGCCGAAAGCACTTCTACACACAGAAGGAAAAGATAAGGGGAGAGAGGGTCCCCTAGGGATGTAAACGAGCCGAGCCGAGCCCTTTTTTTCTTGGCTCGAGCTCGGTCGACCAAGCTTGTGAGCGGCTCGGCTCGGCTCACGAGCCATGAAAAACATATTTTTTATTTAAAAAATAATTATTTTTAATATTTATATATAAAAATAAGTATATATATAATATTATATATTATATAAGTATTTATATATATAAAAATTAATATTTATTTATTTTTAATTAAAAATAGTGGCTTGCGAGCTGGCTCGCTTGTTTACATCCCTAGGGTCTCCTTGACGAATACCTCTCTCCGGGACCAGGTATCCAAATTCATTCCCATCTAGCATAAAAGAATACGAAACAGTCGAAATACAAGACATAACATGATTAATGAAAGGGGTAGGTAAACCTAACCTGATCATAACCCGTTCGAGAAACCGCTATTCCACCCGGTCATATGCCTTACTCATATCGAGTTTCAGATTAAAGTAACCTTCCTTTCCTGCAGACTTACGCTTAATAAAGTGGTTAATCTCAAAGGCTACGAGAACATTATCACTAATGAGCCTGTTGGGGACAAACGCGGATTGAGTAGGGGAATTAAGTTCTTGAGATGGGGTTTGAGGCGATTGGCTAAGGCTTTAGAAGCAATTTTATAGACACGTTACACAAACTGATAGGTCCAAATCAGTGTCATTTTACCATATTTATTTGTTTGTTTGGTGTAATTAGATGTATTTACACTTGAAATTCCTTTATTTTAAGAAATTACACCATGCCACCTTTCGCTTCAATATAGATTAATTGCAATAGATTACAGATGCCTCCTTTGCTGGCATTTAATTTTTTTGGGTTAAAATTATTACCTTAATATTTTGATATGCAGTAGTCGAGGTACTTAATGTTTCATATGTTTTATACTTTTAGAAATTTAATATTAATTCTATTTGGATTGGACATTCTTGATTATTTAACTTAGATCATTTTTAGAAATCTCGATGGTGTTGATAATTCCATAAGTATCAATTTGAAACCTAATATTATCTGCCACTCAATTTCATATATTATCTATATTATATATAATTTTTTTTTTACTGAAAAATATTTAAATATTTACCGAAACCTAAGGGATAGGGGAGTTGTAATTCGTTAATAAATCATAAAGGGTGAAAGGTGTAAATTTAAAACCAAGAGGGATGCAAAGCATAAACATGCCTAACTACATAAGGTCTCGATGTACTTTTTCCCGCATCATCCGTTAATATGGACGCCTGATGGGAATTATAGGAATGATGGCAATCAATATGAGTGGCAAATTGGATTTGGGGAGGATGTCATTTCTAATAATAATGCGATAATATTCAAGATAGTATCACTCATTGGAATAGGACCGAAGTACGATAGCAAACTGATGCCTGGTTTCGCTACCTATACATCGGAACAGGATTCCTGGATAATTGTAAAAGACACCCCAGTTGTCAGTTACAATTGCGGTGGTGTTAGCTGTGTTGGTTTCGGACATTCCTGAACGAGTTTTATTACTAGATGCCAGATTACACAGCCAATACCAAAAATAGAGATACCAGAAAGTATTTGAGATGGACTCGCGGCGGAGATTACCTCCTGTAGTGACTCTCTTGCCTTGTTTACTTATCAAAGTTTTCAGGGAAATGCCTACTTCATCGACCTATGGCAGTTTGAAGAGAACAACAAATGTTGGACCAAGTTGTCATCTTCAGTTCTACCTTTTGCCGCTTATTGTACATTTGGATATTGGAAGGTGTGGACCATCCCACATTGAAAAATGATCAAACCTTGTGCTAGTTAATAAATGCGAAACCAATCCTCACCTCATGAGCAACCTTTTGAGACGAGTTAGACCGAGCATTATAATACTCTCACATGTTTATTATCGTCCAGAAACTTGGTCAATCCCCTCGGGACTAAATTGATAATTTGGCCAACTTTCACAGAAGGATTATAAGGTTTTTGTAGGTTTTTGTTGTGAACGAGGGAAAGTAATTCTGCTGTAGAAAAATGTCAGGTTTAAGAGCAAAGACAACTAGATCATAACACCACCTCTTAGATAGATTTTTTTTTTTTTTTTTTTTAATTTCTAACGTAAATTAAGAAGATCATAGGGTTTTCCAACACAAAGAATTTATAAAAGTTGTCTAAACTTTGTGAATTTGTGGAGCTACGTCAACAGAAGTCAAAATAAAACCAAGGATAAGATCCTCAGTTGACCTTGACCAGAATCATATAAGCACGGAAGGAAATCCTCTCCGATGCCTACTTCCTCACAAGGCTTATAATATTCCAGAATCCAGCTCCATGATTTATTTTATTCAATAAAATAATAAATTATAAATCTAATAAATTCTTCATAAGTTAAGTTTACTAAGAAGAACTGTTTAGATTAACATAAAGAATGAAATTAATTTTATAATTAAACACGAAAGCTAGTGTAAGAATTTAAGGATATTTTTGTCAAGAAAATAAGTCAAAGTCAATAGTTGAATTTTCTAAACTGTAAAATTGGTGGAATAGCTTTGTTAGATTGATATTCGAATCCATTTCTCAGATAGCAAATTGAAATTTTAATGATTTTTTAGTATTATCCTTAAAGATTATGCACCTTAATTAAAGATTTTTTTTTTTGATTTTAATTAACAAATATAAACTTCATGTTAATGAGTTATATGCATCCAAAACCATGTAAAAAAACCATGTAGTTTTTAAAAGAGGTATAAAAAATCCTAACCTTTGAAATATAATTCGTAAATTCTCAAGGTTTTAAACTTCTGTTAACCGCCCCCTTATATCAATCCGGTACGTTTTGAATGGTGAAATATCGGGAAAATTGCAAAATCGGGATACCAACTGACCCTATTTTGCACTTTGAGGACAGTTCATTTTTCGGTGGCAAAAAAACCCTGTATCTCCAAAAATTGGCAATTTTGGGTCAATTTTCGCCGGAAATCACTAATGGTCACCGGAAAACAGATCGTGCACCTCACGTGATCACTCAAAACTGCCTTATGTGTAAATTTATCTGATGTGGCGAAGCCATAATATACATGTCACAAGCCACTATCCACGTGGCAATTTAACTTTATTAATTTAAAATAAAAAATCAAATATGTCGAAAACAGGAGTGAGAGGGAGAATAAATTAGACCCTTAAATACTTAATTTACATATAATTACTTATATTACTTTAATATCTAATTATTTCATATATTATACTAATATAATATATATATATACTAACATAATAAAAAATAATCGAAGAAATTCATAAATACATAATTTTAATATGCAGATCTGTTTTGGATTTAAATGTTTCTCACAAGATTGTTACAAATATTTAACAACGTTTATAAACGATCACCCAATATCCATTAATTATCAACCAGGAGCTCTAATTTGCTATGAAAAATGGCTTTATCATTCTAATTTCTAAGAGACTATTTAAAAATTGAAAAGACAAAAAAAGAAAAAGATAACATTATATGTGCTGATCTAAATCTGGATCTGTGGTAGGATGAAGGTTGGAGTTAAGGGTGGATGGTGGTGAAGACGATGGCTGGCGCCGCTGGTGTTAAAGGTTGGCAAAAAGAAACCCTTATGGCAATCGCTTATTCATCAGGGTGGATCTGGCGGCGGATTCTTCTTCCTCCATGAAGCGGCGACGGTGGGTATGGGTGGTGGGGTGGTGCGGCGGATTTGGTGGTGGTGTTGAGTCAATTTGATGGTGACTGTCTTGGTGGTGGCGAATTTGGGTGGATCTGGCGGCGGAAGCTTTGTGCCTGGTGGGCAACAGATCTAGCGATATATTCATGGTGTGTTATGTTGATGGTGGCGACGTCGGTTGGTGTGGCAGCAGACTTAGTAGTGGTGAGCAGATTTGTTGGTGGAGGTGGTGGCGCGACTTCGCTTCTTCATAGAGCGACCATCGTTGAAAATTGGGCCACAAAATTGGTATCAATGCGACCCTCGCGTTGCGGTGATCGAAAAACACTACCTATATGTTGAATTCGGCAAAGAAAGGAGAAATCTTCAATTCTTGGTGTGGTGGTGTTGTTCATCTTCTCCGACAGGGTGGGGGTTCTCGGATTTTTCTTTTTCCTCTTTTTTTTTTTTCCCTTCTTTTGATGTTTTTTTTGAGTTTTAATTTTAATTTTAATTTCACTAGGAATATATTATGCAAAATAAAATATAATTTGTATGAATAAAATTATTAGAAATATATTATATTTTCCTCAAAATACAAAATATATATTATACACAACATAAATAAATTATAATTTTCAAATGTATTAATTCTTAATTATATATTATAATTTTTAAACGTATTAATTCTTAATAATATACATAAAATTATAATTTAAAAAGTTGCTTATTTGGATTATATATTAAGTTTAATTTTAAGGGATTAATGCCACATAAACAATCCTTTAACGATGTGGCCATAGCAGTTTTGACACGTCAGTTCGTTACACATGTGAAGTGGTATTTTATTGCCATGTAGGATAGCGGGTCGGATTTCATATAGGTTCGGCCGGATTCCGGCGAAAATTGACCCAAAATTGCCAATTTTTGGAGATATACTGGATTTTTTTTGCCACCGGAAAATGAATTGTCCTCAAAGTGCAAAATAGGGCCAGTTGGTATCCCAATTTTGCAATTTTCCCGTGAAATATCATAATTGTCCCCTTCAAATACAATAATTTTTTAACCATTTCCTTTATCATCTATTTTTTATTTTAATAAAAATTTAAAACATATTTTTTTTTAACATTATATCATCATAATCACAAAACACTTCACCATCATCAACTTGCTTTCCATTGTTCCCCCGGCCGCCGCCGACCACCACCTTTGGCGCTGCTATTGCTGCCAAAATACCGACGGAAAATTCCGACGGGAGACCGACGGAATTCCAAGGGTTTTCCGGCCGTTGGAACTCCGTTCGAATTCCGTCGGAAAATTTGTCAGAATTTTAAAAAAAATTGAGCCAAAAATTCCAACGGAACTCCGTTGGGTTTCTGTTGGAATTCCGTCAGAAATTTTGGCGCAATTCTAAAAAAAATTGTTCGGTCTTCCGTTGGATTTTCAATGAAATAAAAATTCCAACGGAACTCCGTTGGGTTTCTGTTGGAATTCCATCGGAAATTTTGGCGCAATTCTAAAAAAAATTGTTCGGTCTTTCGTTGGATTTTCAATGAAATAAAAATTCCAACGGAATATCCCATCGGTTTATTTATTCTTCAATTAAAAAAAAAAAAGACCGGATTTTTTAGTCGGTTTTCCGTTGGATTTTCAATGAAATAAAAATTCCAACGGAAAACCAACGGGAATATCCCATCGGTTTTTTTTATTCTTCAATTAAAAAAAAACCGACGAGATTTTCCCGTCGGTTTTACGTTGGAATTTCAATGAAATAAAAATTCCGTTGGTTTTTTGTTGGAATTTTTCAATCAAGTTTAATTAGAAATCTCGATTTAAATATATTTTAATAAACTAACAGATATATTATAGTTTTAAGTCGTCCTATTACGCATCTCCAACAATTACAAAATTATGTGCCTTTCGTCTCAACGATGTTTGGACAACTAATTTAATAAGAAATAATTCTTAATAATTGTCTTATTATTTTATTTTTCTAATAATGCCGTAATTAGGGCAAGTAGAAGCTAATGTTAGTTTATAATTAATTAATTAATTAATATTATGGGGATGCATGTTGTCACGGGCTTGACATTTATCTCCTATTTCAAGAAAACAACTATTTCTAAGAAAAACTAAGTTACCACATATATAAGTTAATCAATAGTGAAAGTATCAATTACGTAATGAAAAGATCGCCCTTTTGAGCAACGTACATAAAATGTTTGTGGACGATTTCTAATTAAATTTTCAGTTATAACAACATATTGGTTTAACCGAATATCTCGTGTGATCGATTGGCTTGATGAGTCGAACGCAAATAATTAAATAAAACGAAATCATTAAATAGAAATTGTAATTTCGTACACACAATAAGTATGTAAATAAAAAAATATTATTAGTTAAATATATTAATATATGTTCTGTAATTATTTTTATATAATTATTTATCTCTTTATATTTTTATTTTTAAAGAGATAATATCATACAAAACTTGAATTTGATTGGTCGGTGTGATGCAATACGCCACGTGTCGCCATATGATTTGTTGAGAAAATAAACATTATAATATTAATTAATTTAACTGTTTAAATTTGAAATTGAATTTATGATATTTTCAAAATAGTAAATTAAATTAATAATATAAAGTTTATTTGTTCATCTACAATAATATTTGATATAATTTTAAGTATATACATTATAATTAAAACACAAAAGTATATAAGCTAGCAATTTTTATATAATATCTCAATAAATATGATTATATTTAATTCAAATAATCATATATATAAAATTTTATATTTTAAATTAATAATAAAAAGTATTTAAATAATTAATTGAAATAAGTGCATAAATATATTTAAAGAAGTAAGTTATCCAAGTTGGTAAGGTACTCACCATTCTTCCTTGGAGACCCGAGTTCGAATCCCTGCGTGCGCAATTATCGCGAGAATTAAATTCTCACATTGGTTGGCCCGGCCCGTGGCTTGTCCGAGGTGTTGGTGTGGCTCGTTTCAGGGGTGGTTCGGGTCTCACAAATGAATTTTTTTATTTTTTTAAATTAATTTATTTTTATTTAATTTCCGACGGCATACCTACGAAAAATTCCGTTGGAATTCTGTCGGTTAACTTAAAAATTAAAGTATTTTTGCTCCGTTCCAATTCGTTGGTTTTCCGTTGGAAAAAAATTCGGACGGAAAATCGACGGAAATTGTGTGTTGGTTTTCCGTTGAAAATTACTTTGTTGAAAAAAATAATTTTCCGCTGGAATTCCGACAGAACGGACCCGTCGGGACCCAATTCCGATGACGTATTTTCCAACGGGCGCCATCTCGTCGGTTTTCAATCGAAAATCAGTTTTTCCAACGGAAAACCGATGGGATTTCCAAAAATCCCGTCAGAATTTGCCCGTTCGGTTTTCGGGGATTTTTTTGTAGTGCACCACCACCGCACTTTAGAGCTTCTCTCCTCAGATCCTCTGCCACCGCCAGTTCTCGTACCACCACTCAAGATCCATTGTCGCTGCACCTCTCCTGACCCAGATCCACGTACTCCCTCAAGATCCGCACCCCCACAACCAACGAAAACTAGATTTGCACCCCCACCACTACCGCAAACCAGATCCATGCCCCACCACTACCAAAACCACCAGATCGATCGATGCAGAACCCAACTAATCTCCAAGTCGTGAGAGACAAATCTGCTTAGATTTCTCCCCCGCGACGACGTCGACGACAATGTTGCTGGATGAGACGAAGCAGGTAGGCCTGTGCGTGTGTATTTATGTGTGTTGTTGTTTGTTTGCGTGTGTGTGTATGATTGTGATTATGTGTTTGTGGCGGTGGTGGCGGGATTGGAGGTGAAGGGAAGTGGTGGTGCAAAGGCGGCGGCAGGAGTGATGATGCGTGGGCTGTAAATGGTGGATGTCGGCACACGTGGTGGCTGAATTACAAGAAGAGAAGAAGATGAGTTGTGGTGGTAGTGCAAAGGCGGCGACAGTAGTGGTGGTGTGTGGGATGTAAATGGTGGATGTCGGCGCCAATAGTGGTTGAATTACAAGGAGAGAAAGGAGATGAGGTCCTGGTGGCAGTGCAACAGAGGCGGTCGGAGCGTGGTGGTATATGAGCTCTAATAAAAAACAATAATAAAATTATATATGGGTATAAGAGACATTTCACGTTTAATTATGCATTAAAATTGGAACCCCAGTCTCAAAAATAGCACTTGTAATACAACTGATAGGTTACGTGTAACGCCCCGTCTTTCAAAACAGGTAAAACGTGTGTGAACGTTCGAGAGTATATGTTATATTCATTTGATGTATTAATTGCCAACTACTTGTCCTTAATTGCCAAAGTTGCAAAGTATGAATACCTAAGTTGTAAAATGGGCTATATCCGGCCGAGGCGAAGTGTTATTGTGCATCGCATCGCTTATTATTGCATTAATTATAACTTGTATATTGTTATCCCTCGTCAGTCACTCGATTGACCCTCTTTCTCTTTCCTTCTTGTCCTTTCGTATTGATTACAGGTTTTGGGAGTCGACTAGGCGGCGGGTTGTCTAGCCTTCTTTTTAATCGAATCCTAGTTTTGTTGTTATCTTGTATGGTATTAGTTAATGATGATATTGGCATGTGGTGTAGTTATGACCTTGTACACTGTACTACTTTTGATATGTTAGCTATGAACCTTGTTTATGTAAATTAGTTATAGCTGAGCTTCTGAATTGTTGTTTACTTGATGAGTTTGCTTCTGCTATGCGTTTAATTGTTGTTGACTGTCTGTATAGCGGCGCCTAGCTAGGAGTGGTCTTGAGTGTCTCTCGTTTGCTAGCTCTTAGCACGTTTATGGATTTTCTATTTCATATACGTGTTGGGCTCTAGTGCGGGGGGATGTGATAGCTCCACGATCGGGCTGTCACATTACGTGCACATTTTTTGAAATCATAAAGGTTTTTAATTTATATTTCATACGATAGGGTTTTTTATGAACTTTTCACAAAACCACAATGGGTCTCGCTGCAAAACCCCCCTTAATCAATGGTTAAAACTACATCACGGTGGCAGGAACTCCATGGGATACAGGGGGGACTCCGACTCGTCCGGAAATAACGGTTCGAAAAAATTATTGTGAAATCATTCTGGACTGTACATAGTTCCTACTGTCTTTGTTGAAAAAGTAAAATCATGCATACTAAAGGTATAGGAACACGTGAGCAAATGTGATCATACAAGAGGGAAATCATGCTTCACTTCGTACATTTTGATAGCTTGATTTCTTTAAATCACTCTCGTCAATCTCTCTCTTCTCTCTCTCTAAGGCGGTTGCTTCTCTTTATCTTCTTCGTCTTCTATCTTTTCACTCAATCTCCCTTCATCATCAAAATTTCCCTCTTTTGGGAAGTTTTTGTCGGTGAACGTTTTTTTTTTTTTTGGTCGTAGGACGTCTCTTTCTGTGTGGTGGGAGTGAAACAACAATAATGGGGAGACATAGGTCTTTGTTTTTTCCTTTTATGAATAATAAAGTAATTTTATGCAAAATAGGATTTGAATAAAAGTTTAATTTTTCAGGAAAAATGCAAAACTGACAAATCAACTACCCCCAACTTGCATTTTTTTGGGACATATTTTTTTCGGGCAGCAAAATCGACCTATAACTCAAAAAAATTGCATTTTTGGGACAACTTTCACCGGAAAAATGACGTGTATGTTGGAAATCACACATTGTTGACACGTGTTATATTATGTATAATTTACGTAGATAATTCTATTATCCATATTAGAGCCAAATAAGCCCTATTCGTACAAAAATCTATATACAAATATATATATATCACTCATCTATTTAAATATATAAATATATTTAGAAAGATTAAAAAATCTTTCCTGTATATATACATAAATCAGTAAACCTGAATAGTAAATAAAAAATGAGAAAATCAAATTGTACACAAATAAAAAAAATAGAAAAGGTTATATCAGATATATATTCATATAAATCAGAATAAACACAAATAAAATTCAACAAGATAAAATAAAAACCCTCCGACCAACCACCCACTCCCCCCCGGCCCCCAACTACCAACCACGCCGTCAATTTTCTTCCCAAAGTTCCCACACAGTTAGGCCGTCACCCCATTAATCGACTCTCTTTTCTTGGATTCACCGCCACCACCCCAACAAATCTACACACCCAACACCACAGGAACTAAATCGGCACCTCTTTATAGATCTATCACTCAAAATCCTTACTCTTCTTCTGTGACGCTATTGAATTCATTAGAAAGAATGGAGGAATCGATCGATGGGTACTGGGTAGGCTGTACCTTCGGAAATGGTGGGGTTGGTTAATGTGAATATACATTTTATACTTTTTTAATTTGTAATATAGGGCAAATTACATCCAGGCCCCTGAGGTTTGCCATAATTACAGTTTAGTCCCTGTTTTTTTTTTTAATTACAAAAAAAACCCCTATAAACACTGTTTCAGTTGAGGTCCTTGGCAGAATAGTGGAAAAGTCAGGCATACACTTTTTCATTTTTTACAAAAAAGTCCCTGGGAACAGGGGCGGATCCAGGAATTTTTATTAGCCGGGGCTGAAAATCCTAGGTCTCAATATATTAAAAAAATAATAATAACTTGACACTATATTTCATAGGTTATAATTGCTTTTGACGATTCGTATTCCTTTCAATTTGTTCCTACCATTTTTTTTCAAGACTAAAGTCTTCACGAACAAATACTAATATGGTCCCTTATTTAAAAAAAAAACTAAAATTTATTTCGGGATTATAATATCCACTATCGAGAGGTAATAATTAATCCTTTTGGTAATTATAGCTAGGTAAGTTAAAATATAAACGGTTAAATAAAAAAAAACTATTAAGTCTTTTATTTTCGAAATTAAGATTCGAATTCACAATATTTTATTAAAATAATATGTATTGAAAATTAGAGTTTTTTGGGATATTAATTTGACAGAGTTAGCTTTTGATTAGAATTACCGAAGTAATATGATATTTTTATCTCTCTAATATTATATGATACATTATCTATATAATAAGATACATTACACTAATTCTTCTTTGCATAAAAATATAATATAATATATAAATATAACATTTATTATATATAATAACTAATAAATTGTATACGTTTAAAAATATTAATTAATTTATTTTTAATATAATATATATATATATATATATATATATATATATATATATATATATATATATATATATTTAAAAATTAAATTTGAGGGGGGTTAATGGAGTGGAGGGGGGGGGGGGGGGGGGGCTTCAGCCCCCTTGGCCTTACCAGGCTCTGCCAGTGCCTGGGAACAGTGTTCATAGGAGTGTTTTTGTAATAAACGAAAAAGCAAATTGTAATTATATATATATATATATATATATATATATATATATATATATATATATATATATATATTAGATATTTTAGATATTTTTAAGGGCGAATTATATCTGAGTACCCTCACTTTAGGCCTAATTACAATTTAGCCCCCGTATTTTCGTTTATTATAAATTAGTCTTTGACTTTTGTATTCGGTTTGAGGTCTCTGTTTTCAGTTAGGTTTCTGTTAATTTTTTGGGAGATTTACATTTGGCTACCCTGCTATTAGGCCTAATTACAATATAGTCCATCTAGATTGGAAAATTACATTTTAATCCCTATAAATCTTGTTTGGACTGAAATTCCTAATGGAATTTGTAAAAGTACAATTATGCCCCTGACGGTTGTATGACTGTTACATTGAATATATGACCAAAATTACAAAATCATCCCTAAAGTTTACAAAAATTAACAAAACGATCCTTACAAATTATGAATTTAACAACGAATCAAGGTTATTTTTGGAATGACATAACGGAACCCTAGGGACCACAAACGGTTTCAGAAGTTAGGGACTAAAATGTAATTTTTCAATCTAGATAGACTACGTTGTAATTAGGCCTAATAGTAGGGTAGCCAAATGTAATTCTCCCTAATTTTTTTTTCTATTTTGTTCAAAATACCCCTAAGGACTATTTTGTTATATATTAAATGTTCAGGGATCTTTTGTTAATATTTATAAATTTCAGGGATTATTATGCAAATATTTGTGCTTAAATTATATAAAAGGGCAAATTACATCCAGGCCCCCTGAGGTTTGCCATAATTACAATTTAATCCCTGACTTTTCATTTATTACAAAAAGGCCCCTATAAATCCTGTTTCAGTTGAGGTCCCTGGTGTAATAGTGGAAAAATCAAGTATACACTTTTTCATTTTTTACAAAAAGGTCCCTGGGAACAGTGTTCATAGGGGTGTTTTTGTAATAAACAAAAAAGTATGGACTAAATTGTAATTATGGCAAACCTCAAGGGGCCTGGATGTAATTTTCCCTATATAAAATAATAATATTTATACTTTATGTATGTAATTGATAAATTTTATTTTTATTATATATATATATATATATATATATATATATATATATATATATATATATTGTAATTTTAAGGAGAATATATAATATATCTTTAATAATTAAATAAAGACTAATGTTGCATATATATTTTGAATTTCTTGTCAAATACTAATAATTTTATAGGAAATTTTTGAGAAAGCTAATCTCACAAAATCTAGGAGGATAATCCATGCCAAATAATATATATCATTCTTTCTGAGTACGAAAAAATTGAATGTTCCTTCATATATTTTTTCTAATTTTCATTTTATATAAACATACTTATCAAATTTAATGACAGATTGCACCCAAAAAAGAAAAATAAACTTTTGGCTTAAACAATACATAGATCCGTAAAAAAAACTAAACGCCTCTACCACCGCCGCCACTCAATCGCCCTCCACCACCAAATAACCCATCATCCATCACCGCCGCCACCACAACCAGACTACCAGTTCCAGTAAAGGGAGTTTTTTGAACTTTAGAAACTTTTTTGGCATGACCTTAGATTTTTTTTTACAAATCTATATATTGTTGAAGCCAAGAACACATTTTTGGTGCAATCTGTCCATATTTTGTGCATAGATTAGTTTTTTTCAATATTTATTATTGGGGAAATTACATCCAGATCCCCTGAGGTTTGCCATAGTTACAATTTAGTCCACGCTTTTTCGTTAATTACAAAAACACCCCTATGAACACTGTTCCCAGGGACTTTTTTGAAAAACACGAAAAAGTGTATGCTAAATTTTCCACTATTCCGCCAGGGACTTCAACTGAAACAGTGTTTATAGGGGTTTTTTGTAATAAATGAAAAGACATGGATTAAATTGTAATTATGGAAAACCTCAGGGGGCCTGGATGTAATTTCCCCTTTATTATTTTATGATTTTTAAACTTAAAATTAAATATAAATATGTTTTTTTTTTTCGTGGTGGTGTACGTTTGTATTTTTTATATAAAATTATCTGTATTTAACAATAAAATGCAATATATATATATATATATATATATATATATATATATATATATAATTTACTAATTATATAGGACAAATTACATCCAACTACCCTGAGGTTTACCCTAATTACAAATCAGTCCCTCTTTTTTCATTTATTACATATCAACCCCTAAAAACACTGTTTTAATTACAAATCAGTCCCTCTTTTTTCATTTATTACATATCAACCCCTAAAAACACTGTTTTAATTACAAATCAGTCCCTCTTTAGGGGTTAAAATGTAATTGAAACAGGATTTTTAGGGGTTAATATGTAATAAACGAAATAAGAGGGACTGATTCGTAATTAGGGCAAACCTCAGGGTAGTTGGATGTAATTTTCCCAATTATATATTCATCAATTATAAATATTATTATTTTATATAACATAGACACAAATATTTACATAATAATCCCTGAAATTTATAAATATTAACAAAACGACCCCTGAACATTTAATATATAACAAAATAGTCCTTAGAGGTATTTTGGACAAAATAGAAAAAAAAAAAAAAAACGAAACCCTAACTGAAAATAGAGACCTCAAACGGAACACAAAAGTCAGGGACTAATTTGTAATAAATGAAAGTGTAGGGACTAAATTATAATTAGACCTAAAGTGATCGTAGTCAAATGTAATTCGTCCTCTTTTTAATTAGTCCATAATATGGGCAAATTACATCAAGGTCCCCTGAGGTTTGGCATAATTACAAATTACTCCCTCCACTTCTGGAAATTATGGATTAGTCCCTATAAATATTGTTTCAATTGAGGTCCCTAGACGCCGTTAGGGTTCCGTTAATTTTGACAGGACTACATTGTTGATGTGATTTAGTTAAGGGGTCGGTTTGTAAGAAAATTCATAGTTCAGGGACTTTTTTGTAATATTTTTCGAAAATCCAAATGTTAAAATTAACGGAACCCTAACGGCGTCTAGGGACCTCAATTGCAACAGTATTTATAGGGACTAATCCGTAATTTCCAGAAGTGGAGGGATTAATTTATAATTATGCTAAACCTCAGGGGACCTGGATGTAATTTGCCCTAATATATGTATATATATATATATATATATATATATATATATATATATAGGTGTGTGATAGGGATCGGAGAGTAATAGTTATTCTTTTTTTTCAAAAGAAAACTTAAAGTACATTAGAATTTAAATATGCAAATTATGTTAAAAGTAAAAATATTTGATGCATATATTTTACCTTCGAAGTTAATTTTTTCTTTTTTCTTTTTAAATATTTAAATTAAGTGTAAAATAATCTGCTTTTCTAAATCATTAGAATTAAATATCCCGTATATTTTAAATAATTACATATTAAATAATATTTTTATAATATAAAAAAAGTGATTAATTATTTTTAATATACATTGATATACACACATAAACTCCCATAAAAATATGTAATAACAATAGAATTAGCTACGTGCACTAAGTATGACACATAATATGGCATATGTCAAGAATGTGTGATTTCTCGTGTAAATGTCATTTTTTCAGTAAAAATTATCCCGAAAATTCAACTTTTTTGAGTTATAGGTCCGATTTTGCTTGAAAAAAATATGTTTCAAAAATGCAAGTTGGGGTAGTTGGTATCCCAATTTTATATTTTTCTCTAGTTTTTCAATTGTATAGTTAATTAGTACTAAAAGATTTTAGATAGTAGAGTTAACTAAAATTGGATGTGGATAATTTTATTTATCGATAATTATACCAATAAGATATTAAGTTCAATAACATAAAAAAATAAAAGAAAATATCATGTCTGAATATTATAAAGTCATATGTTATGGAGATTTTGATATTTTTTATACTATTGAGACTCTTCCTCATCATGACTGGCTAACCAACTTATAAATTAAAACATAATTATCTTATAGTATAAAATTTAGTATTCTAAGCAATACCTTACCTGTTCACAGAACGTTTTTTCTTCTTAATAACTTTTACCTATGAGAAAACAAAAACATAGAAGTTTATAATTTATGCGTGTATTGGTGTGAATTCTTTGATTTACTTTTGATTTTGCGCTTGATTTACTTTGCATTTTGTTGTATTCTTTCGTAAGAAAATTAGTAATCATATTTTTCTTGTATTATTAAAGTTCTAAATTTATTGGGATTTTTTAGGATAATATTAGTAATTGGAGTTCGAGTTTATATATATTGTTATTTACGAGAGACGATAATTAATTATTAGTGAAAAAAATAGAAGATAATTAATTGAGTGTGAGAACTGAGAAAAAATCTTAAGACGTTTGTGAGATAAATAGAACTGCATCTACTATATAGTTATCCAAAAAATTCGCCTAAAAAATCTACATTTAGTGATGAGGAAATTTCAAATTCGACGTGCAAATTTGTATCGATGTACTTATTCCCCATGTTAGAAACTTCATTTTATATGTCCATCTATCATCAAGGAAATATATATGAATGGTATACGCCAAGAGATCAACCATATATATTTGATGCATAGAGACAAGCTTTGCCCGGAATCAACTAGTTTAATAATTATGCTTAATTATTATGGAAATGTCATCAGATTGTTTGATTGATTTGCTTGTGATCTTGCCTGCCAAATCCCTATTACGTTTCAAGTCGGTGTGCAAAAGCTGGCATGCTCTAATCGAAAGCCGACATTTCATAAGCAAGCATTTCGATTCAAAACGTTGCAATGTTCTCGTCAATTGGCTAGCACTAACACCGCCTGCAGAAACCGTGGAGACGACGTCGTTCCAACTGTTCACCGACTATGCATTGGAAAGATCGGAGAAGCCGAGACATCTTGAGCTGCCGCAGATTGCTTCAGCTATACGTGTAAATACCTCTTGGGGCCCTGCAAAGGCGTATTCTGCGTTGCTACCGAGTACGATGAAAAAATTGTGTTATGGAATCCGGCGACAAGAACGATCAGGCTACTCCCGCATCATCCGTTAATATGGACGCGTGACGTGAATTATAGGAATGACGGCAATCAATATGAGTGGCAAATTGGATTTGGGGAGGATGTAATTTCTAATAATGGTGCAATAATATTCAAGATAGTATCACTCATTGGAATAGGACCGAAGTACGATAGCAAACTGATGCCTCGTTTCACTATCTATACGCCGGAATATGATTCTTGGAGAATTGTAAAAGACAACCCAGTTGTCAGCTACTATCGCGGTGGCGTTAGTTGTCGTTGGAATCGGACATTCGTGAACGGGTTTTATTACTGGATGCCAGATTACACAGACAATGAAGTAATCCTTGCATTCGACATGCATCGGGAAATATTTTCGAAAATAGTGATACCAAAAAGTATTCGAACCGGACGCTGCGCGGAGATTACCTCGTGTAATGACTCCCTTGCCTTGTTTACTTACCAATGTTTTCAGGGGAATACCTACTTCATCGAGCTATGGCAGTTTGAAGAGAACAACAAATGTTGGACCAAATTGTCATCTTCGGTTCTTCCTTTTGCCGCTTATCGTACATTTGGATATTGGAAGGATTATAAAGTTTTTGTTGTGAACGAGTATACTTCGTTTATACCAAATGCATCGCTGCATTTGTTCGACATGGATTCAGGAAACATTCTGAGAACGCTTAGAAGTCAGGAGGAAACATTTTTTGTTTTGGGTGTTGTTTACTTGTACAAGGAAAGCCTCGTCCCGATTAAGGTTGGACAAGAGACGGACTTTGATTCTTTTTTAACCTTTGATCGCTCGAGGATTAGATCCAAAAGGGAATATAATTCTGCTATACAAAAATATCAGGTCAAAGAGCAAAGACAACTAGATCATAACACCACCTCTTAGATATCATTTTCTTTTTGATTTCCAATGTAATTTATGTGGATAGAATTATTTGAAAATATCTAGTTAGAATTTATATAGAGTCAAAGAATTATATAGAATTAATTAGTTGTAATTATGTACAAAATATCAATACAAATATATGACTGATTAAGCCAGACGCTCATATTCTCGTAATGCACTCGTATTCTCATAATGTTGATACATTTATATATGCAATTATATGACGATTAACTGTATTATATATATATATACACCGCCATTTACACTCACAAACGGGGTTCGATACATTTACGATTACGCCCAACTTGAATGACCATATATCCGTGTTTCTTTTTCTATTGAAGGAATTTCATTTCAAAAGATAAAATAGGTTGAATATATACAGAGAAATTCCTAGATACTAGATACAAAAAAAACTATAAAAGATAACGATAGAACGGACAATTCCTCAAAAATCCCCAAGTGTAAACTGAATTTCCTTGTCACTCCCCAATTTTGAAAAAGTTCCTGTTCACTCCCCAATTGAAAAACAAAATTTCTTTTCACTCCCCAAGTTTGTATAATTTTCCAGGAATTGCGTACATTTTTTAGGGAATATACGAGATTCCGGGATTTTTATACGCAATTCCCTAAAAAATGTACGCAATTCCTGGAAAATTATATGAACCTGTACTATTTGTGGGGACCTAAAAGGAATTTTGTTTTTTCAATTGGGGATTGAATGGGAACTTTTTCAAAATTGGGGACCTAAAAGGAATTTTTTCAACTTTTTGATACTATTCAAAGATTTTCCCAAGATAGAAAACTCAATAGAAAAAAAAAAAAATCTATAAAAGATAAAGATAGAAAACTGAACAGAAAATTGATAAAATATTCTATGGACTAACTTTTAATTTTTATTTTTTTTAGCAAGACCCCCACCTCATATATAAAATAACCAAGCACTAAGAATAAATACAATTGTTCATGATTCACATTTCATCCATAGTGTGAGAACCATGGTGCCCATGAAACAACTCAGACAAATAAAAATGATGGGTCATGGGCACACATCTCCACAAGAACCTTCAGTCTCGCGGGACTATAATTTAATTAAAGAGGAATGCAGTGCGGGATAAACAACCCCTCCTGCTAAACGAATCACTAGGATCTCCCGCTGGCCCCCCAAAAGGAGCGCCCAATCTTCCGGGCAAAGGTGGGCATCAACGTAATGCTCATACGACAACGGGAGAACTCTTCCATATCATCAGCGTCCTTAGGCCTTATATTTCGTTGTTTGTACAAAACATCCAATTACATAGTTAAAATCTAGCCATATAGCGTGACTATTAATCAGGCTTGTAAAGCTGCATTTTCCCAGCAGGTGCATTGAAGCATCAGCCCCCTATTATCTGCCAAACAAATACTAAAACCCCCAACGTAATGATCATATAGCACCTTGTCATAGTTACTGTACCAATAATGGAAATAATAAAAATTGAATCTTGACTTTCCTGAGCAACTGTGATCAAAATCATTCCAATATTCACACAGCTGTCGAAGCTTGTTCCTGTCTAAAGCCTGCATACACCAAACCTTTCTCTTCAAGCATGTAATAGAATGAAAAACAAAATTAACATTAAAACCATACCCATCCTGAAAATCTTAATTAATCCCAATGTCGAAAAACAGGCAAATATTTCAAACAACAACCTGACTTTGGGTTAGTAACCCAAATACAAAAGATTTTGTGCCTCATGTCTTATTTGAAACGGATATTGGGCAAACCACATTTGTCCAGTTTTAAAATGCCCATTATATTAACTGTCATTGGCTCATTTGGGAAACACAAGCATGTTGTTCCCCTGCTCCCCAGGAAGCGAAATTGTCGGCTGCCATATTTCTTTCTTTGTAGATGTGGGTGAGCTTGACGTTCATACTCGACGCATGCCTTTTGAACACCACGATATCTTCCTGAATGGCTGTGTTCCCTCATCCCTGATGTGCCTCTTTTTAGAATAGACATAGCCACTTCAACATCTACTTCCACAGTTCCACCCATAAATTCAAGCAACCCAGCGCCGCTGCATTTTTAACTCCCAAGCGATAGATCTGATTTCAGCTTCTATGTTATTGGCTTGACCGATGCCCATGCTATACGCATATAGGACATCACCATTGCAATCTCGAATGAGGCCACCAATTCCTGCTAACCCTAGATTACCAAGTGCTGCTCCGTCGATGTTTAACTTAAAGCATTCGAAGAGGTGTAATCCATCTTACAATCACTGGATTCTTAAGTCGTTGATCCTCAAGCACAATGCCAAATTTTCTAGCAACGTGGATATCACCGCGCCACCAATCCCTGCATAAACGACCAATCTTATTAAGAAGGAAAATATGATTTTTAACACGATGAATAATATTGATGTGAGAAAATCTACACCCTTGATGCTTGGTTTTGTTTATTTCATTCCACGTATACCAAAGGATGAGCATTGGAATCACAATTCTTATATGTTTCGAAGAACTGTAGGGGGAAGAATTAATCCAAAGTTGAAGCTCCTCACTTGGCCGCCCCACATGTTAACTTTGAATACCAAGAAGCGCCTTGAAGTAATTCCAGACTGTACTGATCTTGTCATCGTTTAAAAACACATGCTCAAAAGTTTCCCGCGTGGCGCAGCAAACGCAGTTGGAAAGAACAACAATTCCTTTCTTTTCTAGACGATCATCTATAGGGAGCCATTCCCTTAGAAGTCTCCAAATAAATATCTGTATTGTGGGATTTAGCTTGACGCTCCAAAGAGATTTGTACAACTCAGAAATAGGTTTAGCCATCCTAACTTCTTCTTAAGCCGATTTATAAGAAAATTGACCCCCTCTTTCGATGTTCCAAAGAGGGACATCAGCTTGATCATTCGCAATGGGGATATTGCTAATTTCCTTCGCCAAGGCTGGGCCAACAAATGTTTGAAGGATTATGAAGCACCAAACCAAATTATTCCAAAGCATTTTAACCCTCAAATCATTATCCAGGCCCTCTCTCAATTCGGAAGATTTCTTACCATGCAACCGTTTATCCTCAGCAAAAGACCTCTCTCCAGTCGAAAGCGTCCAATGTATGTATTGTTCTGCTTTTTGACGGATGGCACATAATTGCTTCCATATTGTTGAGCTACGGTTCGACACAAAAGCCACATCTGAATGTAAGCTCCCACAATACTTGCTTTTGGTGAATCTAACCCATAGACTCCATAGTCCTGAATTTCCACCACAACTTATAGCTAAAAGCCTCATCTATATTACAAATACCGAGGCCACCCTCGTCCGTAGGAAAGCAAACGCGTTCCCAAGATGACCAGTGGATAGATTTAGTAGCTGTTGTGTAACCCCAGAAGAATCTATTAAAGATACCATGGATTCGTAGCAAGATCCATTTCAACGGTTCAAAGGTTTGCAGGGTGATAAAAAGAACAACTGCAGGAGGTAAACTGGTGTGTATTCATGTTTTGTTATTGTATTCTTAATACAAAAGGAATTACAGAGGCGTAATTACATAGTAGAGGAAAACCCTATACAAATCAGCTATTTAGTCCTGATATTCAGGGATCCTAACAACCTTCCTTATTTATCTGAGTTAACACTCCCCTCATCTTAGGTCACGGGGCACCCAACACCTAACTTGCGCAATATACCATGGAAGACCCAGCCTGTAGTTGCTTTGGTGAGAATATCGGCCAACTAGTCCTCTGAAAGCACGAACGGTAGAAAAATGATCCCACCGTCTAATTTCTCCTTGATGAAATTTTGATCGACCTCTACATGTTTAGTTCTATATTGTTGAACTGGATTTTTAGAAATCTGAACTGCTGCCTTGTTATCGCATTTCAAGGGACAAGTCTCGTTAGGTGGATACCCTAGTTCCATCATCAGCTTCCTAAGCCACAAAACCTCTGATAATCCTTTTGCAATCCCTCTAAACTCTGCCTCAGCACTCGAGAGTGCTACTACCTTCTGCTTCTTACTTTTCCAGGTGACCAGATTCTCGCCTACAAAAGTAAAGTACCCCGAAGTTGATCTTCAGTCTACGGGATTTCCTGCCCAGTCGGTATCTTTGTAAGCTTCCATCCTTAGATGACCATTCTTCTTGTAGAGAATTCCTGTGTTTGGTGACCCCTTTAAGTACTTTAGAATTCTTAACGTGGCCTCCATATGTTCCTTTTGTGGTTTATGCATAAACTGGCTAACCACCCCTACTGCATATGCAATGTCGGGCCTCGTATGTGATAAGTGTTGGAAAAAAGAATCAGAAAGCAGCGGAATTTAAAAAATTTTTCCAACAAAAGGATCTTGGACTCGCAATCATGTATCCAAATTCGTAGAGATTAGAAACTTACTTTCTTAATTATCTTTCTTGAAGCGTTTCAAGCCACCCCAGAACGCTCTTCTCGCTGCTTGATCCCCTCTCCTTGGTAAAGCTCGAATCTTCAAACTTCTAACTTGAAGCTCTCTAGAGATAGTCTACCAACTTGACTACAATCTAACTAGTAAGGATGCTAGTTCTCTAGTTAGTGTTTAGGCTTAACCTAGGGTTTCATTTATCTTGGAGAAAGGATGGTGTTCAACACATGAACCAAAAGAATTCTCGATTAGCTCTAAGGGGAGCTCGAGCTCCCCTATATATAGGATGGGAGTGGCCGAAAATCCTAGTCTTTATGGGCTAGGGTTTTGGTCCTTCTCTCCTATTACTTGATCATCAAGTAATTTTGACTTTGACTTTGAATTCTAATTCAAATCAACTTTCAAGAGAGCTAAAATATCCAAACCCTTTTGGATATTATTATACTTTATTTATTAATAAATAAATAACTTATTTATCTAATTAATTAATTCACAATTAATTAACTAGATTATTTTTCTCCAAAATAAGACTTTTTTTTTAATTCAAAATTAAACCAAAGTCTATTAAATAATTAACACATTTAATTATTTAATATATATATATACGTGTGAGGCATGTGTCCCAAGGACACACGCTCCTCACGTGACCCACACATGTGGTTTCACACGTGTGGAACCCCTCCGGCCCGATTAACTCGTTTAATCATTTTAAAGCCTCAACTCATGTAGCCAAGTTGTTGTGTGTGACCCTATAGGTTCTCAATTCAATTAGCAGTGACCCTAATTAATTAATGCAATAATTAATTAATTAGTCCACAGATTAAACGACCATAGTCTAGCAACAGGTGTTTAACCCCTAGCTGAATTGGAATGTTCGGATTCGACAGAACCTTTAAGTCATTGATTAATGTGAGATACAATCCTCCTACTTACTATCTCTCAACCAAGATCTAGGGTAAGGGAATAATCAGAACCCTAATAATCCGGTCTTAAAGCTAAGTGCATTTCATATCCATTTGATCTCAATCCAAGAAACCCTTTTCTTGATGTCTTGATCTACTGCCTTGGCCAAGGACTCCATATGGCATATGAACGACTTACACAATAAGAGATCACCTTGCAAATGCAAGTGTAGGTCCTTTCTTGATTCTCATTCACTTTCATGAATCACTTGTGCAGCCCCAGCATAAGACTTGAATCAGTTGTCTAAGGCGACACCCTTTAAAGCTTATACCTAAGACTACAGAGTTAACTCATAAAGTGACTTGGAACCTCAAGTCTAAGGATCAATTAATCACATCAATGACTCGTGAGATATTTCCTAATCTGGAAGTTTCTATTTCCTGAAATAGAAACTTCCTTTCCCATTTAGGAATGTTCTCACACGGGGCACCTCAGTGAACTCACTTGTTAAAGTAAGCACCCTCATGTATCACGCACATATCAACTATACACTTTGCACCTCCATGAAACAAGATGGTCCTTCTTAAGGGCGTGATCCCATAAGCAAGCCTTAGAGGAGTCAGGTTGACACTCCCACTGTCGGTAGGACTCATCGGCTTGGAGTATTTTACTAATCATGACTTATGTGAAATGGGGCTCGTTTCATGAACCATTTCACCTAAATGGTAGAGTCCTAAAGTCATTAGGATTAGGGGAGTTCTCATACATGCACAGATAAAGTAAACGCATACCAAAGAAGAGCATATAAAGAAGTGTTGCCTCAATTCGTTATTTCATTTAAAGATTGTCTGTGATTACAATAAGGAAAAGCACAAAGCGGATATACAATTGGCTTTCTAGGGCACTATTCCTAACAATAAGTAGATGAGTTTTCCCACCAAGTGTTGATATCTCCTTTGATTAGTTATTTTGGCCCCTTCCACTACCTTTAGTCCATGATTGACGACCATTGGTGTATCGACCGGCTTGCACTCTAATAACCCTGTCTCTGTCAGCAGGTCCAGAATGTACTTTCTCTGTGAAATGTAGATTCCTTGATTGACCTCATAACCTCAATCCCGAGAAAGTATTTCAAATGCCCCAAATCTTTCATCTCAAACTCCTTGGACAGGTTCTCTCGAAGATTCCTTATCTCCTCGACATCATCTCCAGTGCTCACCATATCATCCATATATATAATAAGGCATGTAATCTTTCCACCTCTCCTTTTCAGAAATAAGGTATGGTCCGAATTACTTTGTTTATATCCATATTGTCTCATTGCAGCAGTAAACTTCCCAAACCATGCCCTAGGAGATTGTTTCAACCCGTACAATGACTTCTTAAGTCTGCAAACTTCCTGGGATGCGAACTCTTGGGAAAAGCCCGGTGGACACTCCATATATATACTTCCTCTATTAAGTCACCATGTAGAAAGGAGTTTTTTTACATCGAACTGATGGAGGGGCCAATCCATGTTGGCAGCAACAGAGAATAAAACTCGTATTGTGTCGATTTTTGCCACCGATGAGAAGGTCTCTCCGTAATCCACTCCATAGGTTTGAGTATATCCTTTTTCCACTAATCAAGCCTTGTATCGCTCGATTGATCCATCAACTTTTCTTTTTATTGTATACACCCAATGACATCCAACTGGTTTCTTCCCTGGTGGCAACACACATTTCTCCCAAGTCCCACTTTTTTTCAAAGCACCCATCTCGTCCTTCATTGCCTCTACCCATTCTGGGGTACCCATAGCTTTCTCCACATTTTGTGGCACGTTGTCTGTGTAAATTGCTGCTGCAAAAGCCTTAGCAGAATTAGTCATACTCCCCTGACTAGATCTACCACTGGAAATCTCTGTGATCTAGGCTCCCGTGCCGAGGAGTACCTCATTGGAGGAATTCTTCGATTGCTTCGTGGTGGAAGAATATACCTGTCTTCCCTGTTTCCCCCTGAACTTTCAGTATCATCTACATTTTCACTATTAGCAGCAGGTATAGAAGTGGAACTCACATGAGACAGATCATTAGTACTAACCTCAGGGATATCGGTTGAGGAAGATGAAGGGGCTCCGTGCACGTGTTGATTGGTTTGTACTTCGTTTTGGAGATGGCTCAATCCAATCAAGGAATTGATACCTAACCATTCTAGTGGATCTTCCTTGTTTTCTCTCTCCCCTTGAATACTAGAATGGTTTGGGGCCTTGTAGTAGTACTCTGTCTCAACAAAATCATGGTGACAAACATACGACGGGTTCTAGGATTATAGCAATGGTACCCTTTCTGATGAACTCCATAGCCTACAAACACACATTTTTCGGAACAAGGCTCAAGCTTGGTACGATTTATTTTAGGTATATGAACAAAAACAGAACACCCAAAGACTCGCGGGGTTAATGCCAGGGCAGGTGGGACTTAGGTATAATCACTCAGAGTTTGAATGGGAGTGCGGAAGTTGAGTATTTTGGTGGGCATACAGTTAGCCAAATAAGTGGCAGTGACAACCGCTTCGGGCCAGAAAAACGAAGGGATGTGTGACTCAAACATTAATGCCAGGGTAATTTCTAAAAGAAACTGGTTCTTACGTTCAACTGCCCTATTTTGTTGTGGTGTATGAGGGCAAGTGGTTTGATGAATTAGGCCATTTTCTGAAAAGAATGTGTGTAATTTTTGAGTGAGAAATTCCCCCTCATTATCGGACCTAAGAATTTTGATATGAGCACCGAATTGGGCTTAATCATTCGATAAAAATGGAGGAACTTATCAAATATTTCAGACGTGTTTCAAAAAATATATCCAACACATACGAGTGCAATCATCAATAAAGAGTATGAAATACCGAAAACCCCCTCCCCCCAATAACCGGGGCTGGCCCCCAAACATCAGAGTGTATCAAAGAAAAGGAACTTCAATACGAGTATTGTTCAGAAACAAAGGTTGTCTATGACTTTTAGCTAAAATACAAGTCTCACAAGAAATATGATCACTACAAAACTGAGGAAAAAGTTTTTTTAGATAACCCTCAGAGGGATGCCCCAGTCGTCGATGCCATTACCAACTCTTTCTTTCATTCGAACCTTGTGCCATAAAGTTCGTCCCACAGAAGTCACCTCATCAATGTAGTACAGACCATCCTTTTTAGTGCCATGCCCAATTATCTCCCTTGAACGAATATCCTGCAAGACACAGAATGTGGGATACATTACAACCGTGCAGTTAAGTTCTTTAGTCACGTGACTAATAGACAACAACTTATTGGACAGTGAGGGAACAAGTAGACAATTAGATTATTTCAGTGTCGGACTGAGCTCAATAACCCCCCCTCCCCACCCGTAACCGAAACATGTTCACCACTAGTAGTTTGCAAGGCATCTCGCCCAGGAACTTGAGGGAAAATTATATCTTTTGGTTCATAAGTTACAGTGTCCGTTGCACCACAATCAAATATCCATGAGAGTTCTTTCCTTCAGTTACTGGTTTGTTAACAATATTTAGAGAAGGCCAAGTATCATTAAATTTATGCAAAATAGAGGGGGTTTGAGTCAAAGGGCAAGAGGGGAATTTCCACCACCCTTCCTCTATACCTGGAGCCTGAATTAGGGGTTGAGGCGTCATCTCCCCATTTGAGTTCTGTTCGGAATTGGGCTGGGTCATTTCCCAATTTCTTCTCGGATGAGCTATTCCCGCCGCCACCTTTCCCACTTTCTGGTTGTCTTCTTTGGCGGGTTTCCCGTTAGCAACAGCCGCAAAGCTTCAATTTTTTCCCTTCTCTGGCGTAGGCTTTCATCCCTTGAGATCCCACCAATCAGGGTAGCCGACGATCTCGAAGCAGTCCTTCTCGAGATGTCCGAGTTTTCCACAGTGGTCACATACCATATCGGACTTCCGCCGGGATGAGGATTTCGAGTTATTTCTCGCCAGATCTGACCGACGGGGAGGTTTTCGACTCTGTAATCTTGTCCCTTGCCCTTGAACCACCATCCCCGATCCTATACCCAATGATGGGTATACCTCAATGGAGGTTCCATTGGTCCCAAAATGACCTAGTGGCTTCCCCGCGAACCACAGAGTAGGCGGCGTCGACTGAGGGTAATGTCGATTCTCGAAGAATTTCGCGCACAGTTGCATCATACTCCGGGTTCAGACCCGATAAAAATTTGAAGAGCCGGTGTTTATCTTGAATCTGGTTATATTTAGTGATGTCGGCCGGAGACTCTATAGGGTTTGGTCTCCAGCAGTCTATTTTCGCCCATATACTTCAGCTCATACTGTAATATTCCTCCAAACTTATCTGATCTTGCTTGATTCTATCCGCCTTAGTCATTAGGTCGAATATCTACAAGCTGTCTTTCCCCAAATGGTATGTGATTGATAATCCCTTCCACGGATCTTTCCAAGGTGGGATAGTGAATAAACTGGGTTACTAGGGACGGTTCAATGGCCTGTGTAGTCCAGCCAAAAACTTGGAGATCGTGTTGTTTCCATGATTGATATGTGTCGCCGGTTTCCGAAGGTAGTGTTGCGTGTCCAGTTAAATAGCTCAGATGCCCCCTTGCACCGATAGCTATCTCGAGCATTCTTGCCCACAAGACATAGTTGTTGTTGTTTAATTTTAGATCAATAGTCACTTGACTATTAGAGTTTGATTGAGGCTATGGTTTGTGTTGTTGTAGGAACTTGACAATCTGTTGTGAGAGGACGGTGGCCAGGTCAGACAGTGCTGGTGACGAGACTTCCTCGTCGCTCATCATCTGCCGTTTGGACACCTGTCTGGTAGATGATTAAGCCAATCCGCGATCCTCAGAATCGTGTGGCTCTGATAAAAAGAACAACTAGAGGAGGGAAACTGGAGTGTATTCATGTTTTTTGTTGTATTCTTGATACAAGGAATTACAAAGACGTAATTATATAGTGAGGAAAAAGCTATACAAATCAGCTATTTAGTCCTGATATTCAGGGATCCTAACAACCTTTCTTATTTATCTGAGTTAACACAAGGTATAAGAAGGAATAACATACAATACTGACTTGATGAGTTGCAATCTTCCACCGTATGATAGACTCGTACATTCCCAACCCTGGAGCTTATTTTGCAGCTTGCTAATGATGTTGTCAAACAGACTAATTTTTTACCGACCTTTGAATACCGGCACACCAAGATAGGAGAGAGGTAATGATTCTCACCTGAAAGCAAACATCTCCCTAACTGTATCCGAGGCCAAATCTGAATATTTTCAACTATATAAGATCTTTTCTCCACATTAATTTTTTGACCTGAACGTTGCTTATAATTTTCCAAGATATCTCTAATTTGGCACAAAGAACTCGGCCTGTTATTGGTGAAAATTATAGTGTAGTCGGTATATGAGAGATGCGTGACCGCCACCATCGATGTTCCACTACATCTGCTTAGGGATGTAAACGAGACGGCCGGATTACGAGCTTAGCAAGCCGGCTCGACAAAAGCTCATGCTTAGGTTCGGTATCTGCAAGCCGAGCCGAGCCAGGGCTCGGTTCGTGTAACCTGCGAGCCATATGTTCCATATCTCGTAGCTCGCGAGCCGACTCATGAGCTAGCTATACTTTTTTTTATAAAATATATATATATATATATATATATATATATATATATATATTATATTACATATTGTAAAAAATTCCTTGCCAGTTTATTCCCCCTTCCTAAACACACACACACACACACACACATATATATATATATACACCCACACGTTTTACTAACTATGAGAACAAAACCCTAGCCAATTCATTGTTCCTTCCAAATTCGGCTGCCCAAAGACAAAAATCCTAACCACCGCTGCAATTTCTTAAGTGCCGCCCAAAGACAAAAATCCCAACCACCCAAGCACCCTACCATCACCGCCGGAATTTCTTAAGCGCCACCCCTCTCCTCACCCCCCTCCCCCAGCAAGCCCAGGCCGCCACCACCACATTTCTTAAACGCTGCCCCCTCCGCTAGTAAGCCCAGGCTGCCACCTCCACCTACATCACCACTCACCAATTCTTGCAGCTTGAAGGGCTTCACAACCTCCCCCACACCACTGGACGGAGAGATTCCAAAACTTGAAGATTGATAATCTTGAATCAAATTTTTTTATTTTAGTTTTTCTCCAAATTTTTAATTAGTTTGCCATTGCTTTTTCTCCAAGTTTTTGCTTTGGCTTTCTATGGCTACACGTAAAGAAAATGAATGTAGAAATTTGGTTCGGTTTTGGATGTATATAAAGAACAAGAATTAGATTTGAGGCCAAAAGAAGGAAAATATCCAAATCTATGGCCAAAAGAAAGAAATTTTGAGGGTTTTCTTTATGGGTCGGGGGCTCGGCCGAACCTCACTGCGAGCCAAGCCGAGCCACTTCTACTAGGGTTCGATGGCTCGCAAGCCGAGCCCAAGCCTATTTTTTTAGGTCCGAGCTCGAGCCCGACCCTTGAAAAAATGCCAAGGCTTAGCTCGGATCGGCTCGTTTACATCCCTATATCTGCTAGTTTTGTCCGTGACCGCCAGCCTGTTTAACAGAGATAACATATAGTCAGAAGCTATAACAAATCAAGATGGTGATAAAGAGTCACCTTGACGTAAACCCCTTGTGGAATGGAAAAAATCGGAAGAAACTCCAATAATAAGAATGAAGAACCAATAGTTTTCAATGCAACGTCTAACCATATCGGGAATCCTTTTCTACGAAGCATTTCTAGTAGAAAACCCCACTCTAACAGATCGTAGGCTTTGGCCATATCAAGTTTTAAGACCATATTCTTGATACGACTTTTATTATCCAAACCATGTATCATCTCCTGAGATAATAAGATGTTCTCGCTAATGTTTCTTCCGCGCACAAATCCACTTTGGTTTGGAGAGAGAACTTTGGGGAGAACAGCGGAAAGTCTCGTGTTTAACAGCTTCGTGATGATTTTGTTGCAAACATTACATAAGCTAATTGGTCTAAACTGAGACTAATGACCTGCATTATCCACTTTAGGAATAAGGACTATTGCAGTGGCAGTGTAGGCCTTAGGTAATCTTACTCCTTGAAAGAAATCCAACACATTTTCGAGAACATCATTCGCTATCACATCCCATAAAAATTGATAGAATTTTGCACCAAAACCATATGGACCGGCAGCACTATGACGGTTAATCGAGAAGATTGATTCCTTAACTTCCTATAAAGTAGGTAAGGTGCAAAGGTATCTTTGCTCATGAGCGCTCAGGACTGACTGTATAGCATCCATACTTTTCATCAAAGGCGTTTGATATATTGCCCTCCGACGAGAGTAGGTATTCAAAGAAAGCATTGGTGGAAGATCGTATGTCTTGCTGCTTCTCAAGCCGACGATCTCTATCATTAACAGCCATAATAAAGCCTTGAAAATATTTCTTTTTGACAAGGGAGTAAAAATATCGAGTATTGAGCTCTCCTTCATCCAGCCATCTGCAAGTGACTTTTTGGCGCCAAAAATCTTCCTCCATTGCCAAATTTTTTTCCACTCGATAGTGTGCTTATTCATTAGCATCAAGTTGTCCTCAGTTGGATTACTATCATAAATCTTTTCTGCTTGGGCAGCTATATCTTCTGCATGTATGACTCTCTAAAAAATATTACCAAAAACCGACCTGTTCCAATCTTTCAACACAGCCTTTAAGCGCCTTAATTTCTTGGGAAGTTTCTATATTCCAGTAGCCTCTATAGGTTATTTCCAGCTTTCAGAAACCGCATCATGAATTTGGTGATGTCTTATCCATATTTCTTAAAATCGGAAGGAAGACGAATGACTTTCCTCAAGATTTTCACACGTGATAAGAAGGGAGCAATGATCAGAGGTACCACGGGACAAGGGTTTAACACACAATACAAGTACATGTCTGCCCATGCTTCAGAAAATAGGATACGATCAATGCGCCGCCAAAGAGTTTTATTAGTCCATGTATAGAAAGAGCCTTCAAATGGAGGTTAAGTTAAGCTACAATCTTGGATAAAGTCTCCAAACTCCTCAACACCTTGCAAATTGGGTAGGCGCCCTTCTCTCCTTTCATCAACACTAGTAACAATGTTGAAGTCTTCCCCAGTTAACCAAGGGCAAGTAAGTGTTGAAAAACATAGAGCAAAAGCAGCGGAAGTTTAAAATTTTTTCCAAAAGGGATCGTGATCTTGCAATGTTCGTTTCAAAACTTTTGGGATTTCAAGAAACTTACAAGAATTAAAGCTTTCTTGAAACGTATTGAGCCACCCTCAAACGTTCTTCATGAGGCATGATATCCTCGTTTCTTGAATGATTATTTCTTCGAGATTCCAAAGTAGAAATCCTCTAGAGTAATAATCCACACCAACCTAGATTCAAATCATATCAGTGAGTATGCTAGTACTATAACATGTGTATTAAAGAACCAAGAAACGAGATTAAATTAAGAGCAAGATTAAATCTCACTTCAAAACTCTTGTTTGACGAAGATTGAATCTGCCACGCCTTAGCCCTCTTGAAAAAATTCGCCTGATCCTCAAACGCACGAACTGATCATGTTTTTCCAAGAAACTCATATTTTTTCAATCGGATTATATCGAGCTTAAACTCGTCCCACATGCCCTTCGTGTATTTATGAGGTTTCTTAAACCTTAAGTCAGTTTTGGAACAAGATTTCTAGTTTGACTTTTCTTCTATTTTTCTTTCTCTCTAAGCAACACCATCTTATCTAAAGAAAATATATTTCTTCTAGAAATAGCTCCTTCTAATCAGATTAGGAATATTTAATTATTCCAATAATAATTAAATATCTTATCTTAATAATATCTTATTCTAATCAAATTAGAATTAATATTAAATAGAAGATATTTTATATTTAACTTATTTATTTATTCTAATCAAATTAGAACAATTAAATAATTAAATATCTTAAATTAATTCTCTGATTAATTCATGAAGGGCTTTAGAATTAATTCACTAATTAATTCTAATGGGATAAAATTAATTCCTAATTAGTTTCCTTTGGGCTATATAATTAATTCTCTAATTAACTATATTTTGGCTTTATAATTAATTCTCCAATTAATTATATTTGGACTGATAATTAATTCTCTAATTAATTAACACATGATCCAATTTCTCAATTGGACTCACACGTCCCAAATATGCTCTCGATCCACACGTGTACATTACACTATGGTCTCATTTCGATCAATTACTTGATCTTTCCAATAATACCCTTTGAACCTGGCATTTGTGTGTGACCCTCTAGGTTCAATTTCAGTTAGCAGTGAGCATAATTAATTCATACACTTTATCAATTAATTATCTCACAGATCACACGACCATAGTCTAGCAACAAGTGTGTGACCCCTACCCGAAATGTGAATGTATATTCGAAAGAACCTTTCAGTCAATGACATCATATGGGATTCTATTCTCTTACCATCCTATCTCTCGATTAAGATCTAGGGCATGGGAATATAGAGAGCCCTACTAATCTTAATCTTAAAACAAAGTTAATTCCCTTCATATTCCATTTGATCTCAATCCAAGAAAACCTCATTTTCTTGATGTCTTGATCTAACCACCTTGCGTAAGGATTTTTGGATGGAGTATGAATGACTTGTGTAATAAGAGATCATCTTGCCTTTAGCAAGTGTAGGTCTTTTATTGATTCCAACAATTCTCATATGCCACTTATGTAATCCCAACATAGGTCGTGGTTCAGGTGTCTATACAGCGACACCCTTTTGAGCCTATATCAAAGATTACAGAATTAGCTTATATGAGACAATGTGGAATCTCAATTCTAAGGATTAATTCCTCACGTCATTAACATGTGAGATATTTCCTAATCTGAAAGTTCTAGTAACGTCCTTTCCCATTCAGGAATCTTCTCACGCGGGGCACTCAGTGAACTCGTCCTATCAACATCCTTCTTAAGGACATAACTACACAAGCAAGTCTCAATGGAGTTAGGGTCGATACTCCCACTGTCTATGGACTGATCGACTTGAAGATGTTTCTAATCCTCACTTATGGAGTTAAGAACTTTTTTCATGTGTCATTCTCATAATGACAAAGTTCCCAACGGCTCATCAGATTAGGAGAGTTCTAGACATGCGCACGTAATAGAAATAAACAAAACACGTAACTGTTGGGATTAATGCCCTGAAAATCCAATTATATTGTAAATATTTTGGATTAATAAAACTGAAATTATAGCAAGTTATGAGTATTTTACAAATTTAATAATTAATGGCGTGTGATGGTATTTTTATATGAAATGTGTTTCATAGGAAAAGACTTTAAATACCAGAAATCACGTGTCATTAAAGTTCTAGTCGGTATGATAAGGAAATGTTCTTATCAAGAATATAATGTGTTATATAAGATGATTAGTCTTTTGTCATAGGGAAATGGAGTTTCCAATTATAACACGTTGATGATTTTCAATGAGATTGGAAACATTAAACTGGACCACTGAGATTGTTCATTTTATATTGCTATCTAAAATGAACAAAATCTCGGAAGCATTAGACTCTTAGTCCTGGCGATGTTTCTACTTTAGACATGTAGTGTTAATCACTGTAATGTACTCAGAAGTGAGGTCTCGGTAACGGGTGGCCAAAATACTTTGTACGTTCGGTGATCGCATGAAATGTGCTAAAGAGGAATATTGATCAAGGAATCTGTAGCCTTGCTGGAAGGTTAAAGATATCACAGAAATAGATTTACAAAAGGTTCAAATTAAAACTTTGGCCAAAATACTTCTTGTGTGCATCACCGAAGTTGTATGTTGAATGTGTTTCACATACAGGGAATTTGGACTTAATGTAAATCAAGAAATTTCAGATTAGAAGTGAAAAATAAATGATAGTAGTATTGATTTATTTGTCATGGATATCTGTACAGAGGAGTAAAATGCAAAATTATTCTAGATCGAGAAATTCGTGAATAATTTAATTAATTTTAGAGTTCAACAATATTTATTCAGTGGAATTAAATATTATTAAACGGTAATCAATTATTATCATGGGATGATAATAGATTGACCCGTTTGGAGCTAAAATTAATTAGTCCTGCATGTCCCCCCGCAAGCCCCAAAGAAGATCAACGAGAATATATTAAAAGGAGAGAGAGAGAGAAATAAATTTTCAAAGTGTTTGAAAATAGCCAAATAATTTATTTTGAGAAAATGAATTAAATTTCAAAGATTTCAAAATACCCGAAATTTTATTTTGGAGAAAATAAAAATTTTTCGGGAAAAAAAAAAATGATGACGTGGCGGAAGTGCTGACGTGGCATGCCACGTCAGCGTGTCAGTCGCCAAGTGGTGCTGACTGGGCGCCACCATGTGCGACATGTGGCCGGATGAGTTCGAGCCATGCCAGCGCGAGCTAACGGCTCAGATGGGAGCTAAAACGGGCCGGGTCAAAGCGGTTGACGGGTCAAGGGTTCGGATATAGGTCGGATAGGGTCGGTCAAGGTTTGATCGACTCGGGCACGTGGCTTCACGAGGAGTTGCCATGTGGCAGAGCTCAGACCGCCTGAACCGACCGGTTCTATGTCGAACCGGTCTGAACCGTGAATCGCCGGTCGGACCGGACCTGTTTGGACACGTGGCAGCTGCCTGTTGCTGCGTGCGTGCCACACGCGCCAAACACACAACCGCCACATGGGCGGCGCGTGCGGGCACGTTTCGACGCGTGCTCGGTGACGCCTTGCTTGCCTTGGAGCGCATTCCACTCCGGCTGTCTCTGATTCGCCAACGGGCCTTGAGAGCTACGGAATAAAATCAAAAAATACTGCAGGCGTCCTCAATTTAGGCCTATAAATAGGCTGCCATTGTTTTCATTTTATTGCATTCAATTTTGAGAAATTGTTCAGCCATTTTCAAAGCCTCTCGGCACCCTCTCTCTCTACTTTAATTAATCCTTAATTAAGGATTAATTAATTACTTAATTAGGTGATTATATAATTAATATATAATCCACTTAATTAATAGAAAATAGGGATTTTCTGAAATTAGAAAAAAGTGTTTTTCTAGAAAAATATTTTCTCAAAGTATTTAGCAAAATACTACCGGAGCCCACACTCCAATTTCTTAATCGGGGATATTGCGGGGAAGCTCTACCGGTTTCACGAGAAAATATCGAGGTGCTGGAAAAGTGCCGTTGATAGCCAATTTTGCAGTACGGTAATACCGTTATGCTGCCCAAATTATTATTTGCATATTGTGATTATATGCTAGATGATTTAAAATTATGTTATCGATGCCTGTATATATTCGAGTTATGCTGCCCGATTTTTTTCGCTGCTTTATTAAAATATTTTGGAAATATTTTGATAACGAGGTTATGACGAAATTTTTTGAAATATTGCTATACCGTCACTCTGTCTCGGGCCCGCCACACCAACAACTGATATCAGAGCGGGGCTCTGATTATTTACTCGCATTGATAAAGCATAAGATGCATAATTTTAAATCTGATATTGTGCACGTAAATTCTGTCTAAGGAGGCTGGGTTTTAAGTGGGACCGTTGTGACCCCTCCAGTCTTTCCCGGGAATTTGCGTGGAATGGTAATTTTCTGGGAATCGATTTCAATAATCTTCCTGGTTAATTACCGAATCAGTAAATATGATTTAAATTATGTGATAATTTATAACATATTTACTTAAGGGCCATTAAAATTTTAAAGCGTGATAATTATGTGATAATTATTTGCAAGCATGTTTTTAATTTTAAAAATATGGCATGATAATATGTGATATTATGTTGTTTCAATTATGCATGTTTTATTTAATATGATTAGATAAATAATGTTTAATAGAGATTAAATACGTTGCATAATTGGATTAATATTTTTTGGCTTAAATTAATAAAGAGTTATTAAAGCCTTAAAATATTATTAGGATTATTTAATAATCCTACTGGGAGCATATTAATTAGATTAATTACTTCCAAAATTAATAAGACGCCAAAAGTGATTATTTTATAATCAAAGATAATCTACAAATTTTATAAAATTCAAGTGGGAGCGAGATAAAAAGAGTTGGATTCTCACGGCCTCCATTACCCGTCTATAGTATAGTGGATATATACTGCTCCCTTCGGCGGGTATGTATTCGCGGTATACAAGATTAGACTTCTACGGATAAAATGAAGCATGGGGAAAGTCAACTCGACCACGCTTCCGTGGAGTGCTTGATCTACTCGTACGAATTTTTAGGTAATGGTGTACGCTTGACTAAGTAATGTATTTACCTCCCTTCGGAGCTATGTCACATTCACTTAGAGGCCAAAGGTTAACGTGGTGGATTAACATAGTTTGGTAAGAGTTACCTAGATGACATGTTATTAAGATTAATTCTTGCTTTTCTAAGCGGTTTTCGACCTCGCTTCCGGGGAGTCAACTGCGGTTAGATAAGTCACCATTGCGTAAACTAAAAATGCTTACGTGGATTTCATTTATTGGTTAGACACAAAAGAAGTAAAATACAAAATCATAACTTGCACTATTTTAATATATTTCAGTTTTAAAACAATGACGATCGCTAGCCCGCTTCAATCGATCCTAAAAGAAAATAGGCTTGAAGGGTCTAACTATGCTGACAGGAAAATGAATCTTAACATCGTGTTTGGTCACGAGAATCTGAAACAAGTGCTCACTGAACCTTGTCCGGGGATACCGGAAACTACAGCCAATCAGGATATGAGAAATACTTATGCCAATTGGATCAAGTCCAATGATTTGGCTAGGTCTTATATCCTGGCATCTGTCTCCAATGTTCTTAAGCATCAAATGCACGAAATGCCAATTGCTAGGAACATGATGGATCATCTCCATCAAATGTTTGGAGGACAGAATCGAGCTAAGAGGCTCGAATTGATGAGAAGGCTGTTAGTCACTAAGATGTCTGAGGGATCACCTCTTCAGGATCATGTTATGAACATGATGGCTTGCCTGAACGAAATTGAAAGTCTTGTTGCTATTTGATGATCTAAGTAAACAGGATATGATCCTATGCTCTCTGCCAAAGTCGTTCAACATATTCAGGCAAAATTATTCTATGAACAAATTGAATTTTTCTCTGCCTGAATTGATAAACGAACTCAGAGTTGCTGAGGGAGTGATGAAAGCTAAGGGAACTGTTCTCCTGGCATAGGCATCAACTTCCACGACTCCAAAAGCCAATAAGTTAAAAAAGCGAAAATGAAAGGTTCTCAATCCCAAGAAAAAGGTTCAGAAGAAGAAGGGTAAACCTAGCAAAGGAAAATGTTTCCACTGCGGAGAAAATGGGCACTGGAAGAGAAATTATCCAAAATACTTAGCAAGTCTTCCTGGCATTTTGATATCTTGTTTGATTGAATTATGTTTAGTTGGAAGTCCACCAGATTCCTGGTGTGTGGACTCGGGTTCAACTAATCATATCTGTAATTCGTTACAGGGGTTCAAGCTAACCAGAAAGCTTTAAGATGGCGAGATGCAACTACTGCTAGGAGATAATACAAGTATATCTGTATTAGCAGTAGGGACTGTAAATTTGTATTTTGGTGATAGGGTTTTGATGTTAAAAGACACTCTGTATATACCGTGTGTTGGCAGAAATCTAATTTCTGTGAGTTGTTTAATAAATAATGGTTTCAGTGTTTCTTTTGAACTAAACTTTACCATTAAGCAAAATAAAAGGTTTATTTGCTCTGGCACGGTAAAAGATGGTGTTATACCCCAATAAAAACCCTAATTCCGAACTTAACACTACTGCGCTTGACTTACCATCTAAAAGAAAAACTCTTATGCCTAACGAGGCATACAAGTGGCATTTACGCCTTGGTCATATTAATCCAAAAAGGATCCAAAGACTAATTTCAGATGAATTGTTGAGTCCCTTGGACTTAACAAAATTACCAGTCTGTGAATCCTGCTTGGAAGGTAAAATGACCAAGAGATCTTTTAAATCTAAAGGTAATCGAGCCACAGAATTGCTTGAGTTAATTCATATGGATATGTGTGGTCCTATGAGTATTCAAGCAAGAGGAGGTTTTGAGTATTTCATCACTTTTATAGATGATTACTCCAGATACGGATATGTTTATTTGATGAGATATAAGTCTGAATCTTTTGAAAAGTTCAAAGAATTCAAGGCTGAAGTTGAAAATCAAACTGGAAAACGTATCAAGACACTTCGATCAGATCGTGGTGGTGAGTATCTGTCTACAGAGTTTCTAGAATTTCTCACTGCAAATGGGATTAGATCTCGATTATCTGCACCGGGTACACCCCAACAGAACGGTGTTGCAGAAAGGAGAAATAGAACTCTGATAGAAATGGTAAGATCTATGATGAGTCATGCTACCCTACCAAGTTCGTTTTGGGGCTTTGCACTCGAAATGACGGCACACATATTAAACCTTGTTCCATCCAAGTCGGTTCCTAAACCACCAATGGAACTGTGGCGAGGGCGAAAGCCTAGTGTCTCCTATCTTCGGATATGGAAAATCCCAGCTCATGTGTTAAGGAAGGATCCTGACAAGTTGGAATCAAGAACAGAGGTTTGCTTGTTCATAGGTTATCCTAAAGGAACAAGAGGTGGTATATTTTACGATCCAAGAGATCACAAAGCGTTTGTGAGCACTAATGCTAAATATCTCGAGGATGACTTTGTAATGACCATAAGGGTAGAAGCAAAAATTGTGTTAGAAGAAATGACAACATCAGATTCTGAATTCCAAGAGCCCGTAGTAACTGAAAATGTGTTAGATACATATGATGTACCAGATACAACATATGATTTAGGGACAAGTACACAACAACCTCATCGTAGTGAGAGGATTGTCAGGGCACCTGACAGATACCTAGGATTAACCCAAGTGGTTGAATCTGAAGTATCTGATCCTGTCACATATGATGAAGCTATAAAGGATATAGACGTTGACCGTTGGGTCAGAGCCATGGAATCTGAATTAGATTCAATATAGTCCAATAAAGTCTGGGAGCTTGTAGAGGAGCCTGAGGGCATTAAACCTATTGGATGCAAATGGGTCTACAAAAGAAAAAGGGGAGTGGATGGAAAGGTTGAGACCTTTAAAGCAAGGCTTATGGCAAAGGGTTATACCCAGAAAGAAGGTATCGATTATGACGAACCTTCTCGCCTGTAGCAATGCTTAAGTCCATAAGAATTCTCCTATCCATTGCTCCTCATTTTGATTATGAGATTTGGCAAATGGATGTAAAGACTGCCTTCTTGAATGGGCACCTTCAAGAAGAGATATGCATGGCTCAACCTGAAGGCTTTATTGCCAGAAATCAGGAGCTTATGGTATGCAAGCTTGATAGATCAATTTATGGTCTTAAGCAAGCGTCTAGATCATGGAACATCAGATTTAATGAAGTAATTAAATCCTTTGGATTTATACAATTACCTGATGAACCATGTGTGTATAAGAAACATCATGATAGTGTTGTAATATTTTTAGTTTTATATGTGGACGATATTCTACTAATTGGGAATGATACAGGAATATTGTCAACAATTAAGATTTGGTTGTCAAACCAGTTTGACATGAAAGACCTAGGTGAAGCCAGTTATATTCTAGGGATCAAACTTTGTCGTGATCGTATGAATAAAATGATTGGTTTATCACAAGCAGCATATATAGATAAGATGCTGGCAAGATATAATATGGCGAATTCCAAGAAAGGTTCATTACCTTTTAGACATGGAGTTCATCTGTCTCGGGATCAGTGTCCTAAGAACCCTGAAGAGACAGAAGAAATGAAAGATGTTCCCTATGCTTCGGCAGTCGGAAGCCTCATGTATGCCATGTTATGTACTAGGCCAGATATCTGTTATGTTGTAGGTCTAGTCAGCAGATATCAGTCAAACCCTGGACCCCAACACTGGATAGCTGTAAAGCATATATTATAGTACTTGAGAAGGACTAGGGATTATATGTTTGTCTATCGCAGTGATGAGCTCATTCCTATTGGGTACACAAATTCGAATTTCCAATCCGATTTGGATTCTAGGCGTTCGACGTCTGGATATGTGTTTACTCTAGGCGGAGCAGCCGTTAGTTGGAGGAGTATTAAGCAAACTTACATTGCTAACTCCACCATGGAAGCCGAATACGTGGTAGCTTCGGAAGCAGCCAAAGAGGCGTATTGGTTCTGGAATTTTCTAATGGATCTAGAAGTCGTCAAGGACGGACTTACACCAATCACATTGTACTGTGACAATGTCGGGGTGGTGGCCAACTCCAAGTTTCACAATATATGAGATTATGTGGAACGTGGAGAAGTGGCAGTGGTGAAAATTGGCTCAGTAAACAATCTAGCAGACCCCTTCACTAAGACTTTAGCGCAAAAGAGTTTTGACACTCATGTAGGAGTGATGGGCCTTAGATGTGTAGCCAATTGTATTTAGGGCAAGTGGGAGATTGCTGGGATTAATGCCCTGAAAATCCAATTATATTGTAAATATTTTGGATTAATAAAACTGAAATTATAGCAAGTTATGAGTATTTTACAAATTTAATAATTAATGGCGTGTGAAGGTATTTTTATATGAAATGTGTTTCATAGGAAAAGAATTTAAATACCAGAAATCACGTGTCATTAAAGTTCTAGTCGGTATGATAAGGAAATGTTCTTATCAAGACTATAATGTGTTATATAAGATGATTAGTCTTTCGTCATACGGAAATGGAGTTTCTAATTATAACACATTGATGATTTTCAATGAGATTGGAAACATTGAACTGGACCACTGAGATTGTTCATTTTATACTGCTATCTAAAATGAACAAAATCTCAGAAGTATTAGACTGTTAGTCCTGGCGATGTTTCTACTTTAGACATGTAGTGTTAATCACTGTAATGTACTCAGAAGTGAGGTCTCGGTAACGGGTGGCCAAAATACCTAAAGAGAAATATTGATCAAGGAATCTGTAGCCTTGCTGGAAGGTTAAAGATATCACTGAAATAGATTTACAAAAGGTTCAAATTAAAACTTTGGCCAAAATACTTCTTGTGTGCATCACCGAAGTTGTATGTTGAATGTGTTTCACATACAGGGAATTTGGACTTAATGTAAATCAAGAAATTTCAGATTAGAAGTGAAAAATAAATGATAGTAATATTGATTTATTTTTCATGGATATCTGTACAGAGGAGTAAAATGCAAAATTATTCTAGATCGAGAAATTCGTGAATAATTTAATTAATTTTAGAGTTCAACAATATTTATTCAGTGGAATTAAATATTATTAAACGGTAATCAATTATTATCATGGGATGATAATAGATTGACCCGTTTGGAGCTAAAATTAATTAGTCCTGCATGTCCCCCCGCAAGCCCCAAAGAAGATCAACGAGAATATATTAAAAGGAGAGAGAGAGAGAAATAAATTTTCAAAGTGTTTGAAAATAGCCAAATAATTTATTTTGAGAAAATGAATTAAATTTCAAAAAGTTGAAAATACCCGAAATTTTATTTTGGAGAAAATAATTTTTTTTTGAAAAAAAAAAAAAATTGATGACTTGGTGGAAGTGCTGACGTGACATGCCACGTCAGCGTGTCAGTCGCCAAGTGGCACTGACTGGGCACCACCATGTGCGACATGTGGCCGGATGAGATCGAGCCATGCCAGCGCGAGCCAACGGCTCATATTGGAGCTAAAACGGGCCTGGTCAAAACGGTTGACGGGTCAAGGGTTTGGATATGGGTCGGATAGGGTCGGTCAAGGTTTGACCGACCCAGATACGTGGCGTTACGAAGAGTTGCCACGTGGTAGAGCTCAGACCGCCTGAACCGACCGGTTCTATGTCAAACCTGTCTGAACCGTGAATCGTCGGTCGGACTGGACCGGTTTGGACACGTGGTAGCTGCCAGTTGCTGCGTACATGCCACACGCGCCAAACACACAGCCGCCACATGGGCAGCGCGTACGGGCACGTTTCGGCGCGTGCTAGGCGTCCCCTTGCTCGCCTTGGAGTGCACTCCACTCCGGCGGTCTCTGATTGGCCAACGGGCCTTGGGAGCTACGGAATAAAATCGAAAAATACCGCGGGTGTCCTCAATTTAGGCCTATAAATAGGCTGCCATTCTTTTCATTTTATTGCATTCAATTTTGAGAAATTGTTCAGTTATTTTCAAAGCCTCTCGGCACTCTCTCTCTACTTAAATTAATCCTTAATTAACGGTTAATTAATTACTTAATTAGGTGGTTATATAATTAATATATAATCCACTTAATTAATAGAAAATAGGGATTTTCTGAAATTAGAAAAAAGTGTTTTTCTAGAAAAATATTTTCTCAAAGTATTTAGTGAAATACTGTCGGAGCCCACACTCCAATTTCTTAATCGGGGATATTGCGGGGAAGCTCTGCCGATTTCACGAGAAAATATCGAGGTGCTGGAAAAGTGTCGTTGATAGCTAATTTTGCAGTACGGTAATACCGTTATGCTGCCCAAATTATTATTTGCATATTGCGATTATATGCTAGATGATTTAAAATTATGTTATCGATGTCTGTATATATTAGAGTTATGCTGCCCGATTTTTTTCGCTGCATTATTAAAATATTTTGGAAATATTTTGATAACGAGGTTATGGCGAAATTTTTTGAAATATTGCTATACCGTCACTCTATCTCGGGCCCGCCACACCAACAGTAACGACACATAAGAAGTGTCCGCCTGTGATTACAATCATTTGTATATTACTCAAAGATTGTCTGTGATATAGGAATGTCCCAAAGCATACAAGTTTTCTAGGGCACTATTCCCAATAGTAAGATCCACGCTGGCTTTAAAATAATCCCACAAAGGCCATCTGTGGTAGGTTTCACTATACGCGTGAATTATAGAAATATACATAGGGAGCTCCCATTCACTCTAGTTAACCTTCAAATGTAGATATTGTCTGTCGTTACCAATCACTTCCACCTCCATACCTTTGCAAGAGAAAAACCAAATGTTATTATTAGAATTTGAAATGACCTTATCAAAGTTAAACTTATTGCACATGAAATGACAATCAAGGTGAATCTTAGGTTCAATAATAGCAAGAAATTTAAATTTGTTTTTTCTGCACAATTTTAAGGATATGTCGGCGACCATCATCGCCGATTCCCCGGATGTTCCAGATAAGGCCGTGTATCATTGATCATTGCTTTGATTGGCTGATGATCTAGTCGTCCTTTTAGAGGCCGTAGATTGGGACTGTTGTGGGAGCTTGAGGTTTTCATCTTTTTTGGTTGTCCAGGAGGTTAGAAATCATCATCCTTTGACTTAAAATTTATTTTTGTGGAATTGACAGAGAGTTCCTCATATGATTGTGAATGCCTGAAAACCGTTTTCTCCCTTAAAGTTTCGGTATCATCCTCCTGATCCTGTAATATCTCATTTTGTTTCTCGTTGTTGTTATCTCCTTCAACAGATTCTTTGTCAGAGTCATCTTTTAGGAAACCAGGGGAATCATCTTGTTGCAGGCTCTGCTAGCAGGTTATCATTCAAGTTGTTACTTTCAGATTGGTCGATATTTTCACCATCTATGTTTGGGTTATTCCTCTTGAATGTTTTTTTCACCCATTGCCTTGTTGTTGTCCCTTCATGTTGCCCATCCATTGAAACAATGTTCTGCATATTCTGATTTTGTCTCTGGCTCAAGATGGTTTGCTTATTTGTAATAACTTCTCTTAAGTTTGTATTTATTGCCTGATTTGTATCTTCCTCCCCTTGATTCTTTTCTTGAACTCCTTCATAGCAATTTTTCTGTTGATGTCCCAACCGGTTACAATTCTTGCAATTAGGGAGAAGTCTCCATAAATCACAGGCTGTAAATGTGTGCCTCCAAGATATGTTATTGTTAACAGCTCTTTTAAAGGTTTTAGAAGGTCCACCTCACATAAAATCGCGCCATAAATGGTTGTTGTAGGTCAAAAGTTCCTTCGTTAAAGTATAAAGGTTCGCGTATTGGGTTTGAAGAACTGAGTTTTCAAACCTGGCAATCTGACCCAAACTGGCAGTATAGATGGCTCCACCTTCGGGTTGAAACTAGGAGTCCACTTGAAAACCAGCATAGGGAATCGATGGAACACGTGAAATTTCAGAAGCCATATTTTATTGTAGTCCTCCTCCAAATGGATTAAGACATGCTTTACGTTTAGAAGACCAACCTTAAATTCTCCTTTAAGGTCTAAGTTCATAAACAACTCGTATAGACGCATCATGGTAGGGAATCCTTAAGAGAACTTACCTATAAGTGCAAATTGAAAAGGTTCTGAAAGTTCTGCTAACTCTTCGTTTGTAAGTGAGATGTTGGTGTGCCGAACTGTTCCATAACCGTACCATATCTATGATGATTTGGATCTCTCCGAAAAAAATATATCTTTCCGAAACTTGTGGGATCGTTTTATTAGCTGCAGAAGCCACCACCGCATAAGATTTTCAGGTCGCATCGGCCGCGTAGTCGGTTTGCTGCTTGGGAGGGGCAGTGAGAGTTGGTGTTTGAAAGTTGACTGTCAACGGAGTAGGAGCTTCCGACGGCCAGACCTAGTCGATCAGAAAAAGAAAAGCCTTAGGGTACAGGATTATTATCGACTAACTTAATGACGTAGTAAAAATAATTAAAAGAAATATGAATTATTTATTCTTAGTAGCAATAGTCCCCCTCAAGATGGACTATAAAACCTTTTAGAGTCTATCTTCGATATCATGCATGGAATTGATGGAGTTGATCGAATTGATGAGGATGAAGGTGATGGAACTGCCTTGACTTTGCAGAAATAAACACCAGCGGAATTAAAGGAGTCATAGTTATCTCCAACAAAGAGATTTTTTTCAAATAGAATTGACGTTGGTGAAATAAACACCAAAAGGAGTTGGTTATCTCCAACAAAGAGATTTTTTCAAAATAGAATTGACATTGGTGAAATAAACACCAAAAGGAGTCAGTTATCTCCAACAAAGAGATTTTTCCCAAATAGAATTGACATTGGTGCAATAAACACCGAAAAGAGTTATAGTTATCTTCGACAAAAGGATTTTTTCTCAAATAAAATTGACTTTGGTGAAATAAACACCAATTGAATGAAAAGAGATATAATTATCTCCGACAAAAGGATTGGGATCGGCATTAGCATTGCGATCAGGATTCAGGAGGCAAAGTTATCTCTTTTGATAAATCCCAACTTATTTCTCTTGACGGTAAAAGCGAGCCACATGAAGTAAAGTTAGGAGGCCTAGTTATCTCATGTAAGAGGCTTCTATATGATTTCAAGACTGAGACCGAGATGGCCCGGATGATGAAGAAAAAAGTATGAAAAGAATTTGTTGCGGTGATGGTAATGGAAGATTCTTCATTCTGCGGATATAGATGCTGGAAAATTAGAAGATTTTTTTCTGGTGTTGGAATCTGTGGTGGATGATATGGCAGAAGGAATATTTATTTTATTTATGGCAAACTCTCAAAGATAAAGAAAAAACCTCTCCAGGGTGGAGAAAAACTTCAAGGCTCTCCAAGGTAGAGAAAGAGAAAAATAGACCAGAGAATTTGTGGCGGAGGTAGAGATCTTGGTGTTGGGAAATACAAAATAGTAACGCTGTAGAATTTAATTTTTTTTCCCAAAAGCAAGATCTAGACTTGCAATTTCTATTCCCGATTCGTAAAAATTTAAGATATTTACTTAAATTGATGCTTTCTTGACACGTTTTCAGCCGTCCTCAAATGCGTTCAAGCGGCAAGTCCCTCGACTTTCTTCAAATCTTCAAGACTCCAAAATTGTAGTCCTCTAGAGTAATAATCCACACCAACCTCGATCACGGTCTGAATATGCTAGTATTATATTCAGTGTTTAGGCTCTAGGGAATATGGTGTAGTAATTTTGAGAAATAAATTTGCTATCAAACTCCCATGGGGCTTGAAGCCCACCTTCAAACAGGCCAAGGGGTTTGAACTCCTTTTCTTGTTGCCCAAGGTTTCCTAAACCTTTTTTACTTTGAATTACTTGCTAGGTAAGAAATGTATTCTATTTTGACCAAAAGTCTCCTTTGATCAACTTGTCCAACAAGAAACTATATCCAACTCTCTTAGATATTTTCATGGGATATTTTATTTATTCATAATAAATAAATTAATGTCAACAATTAATTAATTCATAATTAATTATTTATTAGATATTTAAACTCCAAATTTGGACTTAATAATTACTCATAGTTAAATTAAAGTCCATTAAATAATTAATCAATATTAATTATTTAATTAACCACACAAGGCGTGACACATGTCACTCATTGACACGTGTCCCACACGTGTGGCCCTTGTCAATTCTTAATTGGTTCGATCAACTCGTTTAATCGATTTAAGCCTTAACTCTCGTGATCGTTATTCAATTAGCAGTGACCCCCGATTAATCAATTCCTAATTAATTAATCAGTCCACAGATCACACTACCATAATCTAGCAATAGGTGTGTAACCCCTAGCTGAATAAGAATGTATAAATTCGAAGAACGTTTTAAGTTATTGGCATATATGAAATAAGACCCTCCTATAACCTAACTCTCAACCAAGACCCAGGGTAAGAGAACAATTAGAATCCTAATAATCTCAGTCTTAATGTTAAGTGCATTTCATATTCATTTGATCTCGATCCAAGAAACCCCTTTCTTGATCTCGATCCACTACCTTGGCCAAGGACTCAGATATGGCATATGAACGAGTTACACAATAAGAGATCATCTTGCTAAAGCAGGTGTAGCTCCTTTATCGATTCTCATATGCTTTCATGTGGCACTTGTGCAGCCCCAAAATAAGTCGTAATTAAGTTGTCTCTAACGACATCTTTTTAGGCTTATTTCTAAGACTATAGACTTAACTCACATAAAATATCGATGGAATCTCAAGTCTAAGGAGTTCTGAATCACATCAATGACTTGTGAGCTATTTCCTAATCTGGAAGTTTCTATTTCCAAAGATAGAAACTTTCTTTCCCAATTAGAAATCTTCTCACATGGGACACCTCAGTGTACTCGTTCAAATCAAGCGAGCACCCTTATGTATCACGCACGTATCGACTATACACTTTACACCCTATGAAACAAGGTGATCCTTCTTAAGGGCGTGATCACACAAGCAAGTCTCAAGCGAATCAATTCGATACTCCCATTATCTTTTGGACTCATCGACTTGGAGTAGTTTCTAATCTTAACTTATGTGATTTAGGGCTCGTTCCATAAACCATTTCACCTAAATAGTTGAGTCCTATTATAAGTCAGTTAGATTAGGGAAGTTCTCACATGAGTAGTTAAAGTGAATACACAATCAAACAGGAGCATATAAAGAAGTGTTGCCTTATGATCAAATCAATTCGTTTATTATTCAAAGATTGTCTGTAATTTACAAAGGAAAAACACTAAGCGGATTACAAGATCAGCTTTTAGGGCACTATTCCTAACACTTGGTTATGCCAAGAGAAAAAGATGAAGCACAACGGAAGAAATTTATTGGTCTGATTCCATATTACTTTTCATAATGCGAGAATTATTTTTCTCAATTCAAAAGATATAATACATCGAGTACATATATAGAGAAATCCCTAGATACTAGATACAAGAAACTATAACAGATAAAGATAGAAAATTGAATAGAAAACTGATAAAATATTCTATCTATTAACTTAATAAAAATAATTAAATAAATATGAATTATTTATTCTTAATAAACTTGGTTGGTTGTTGTCCATGTTAACATAACATACACTATTGAAATTTTGCTTCATTTCAAATTAATATAAAAAAGATTGAGAGGAAAAGAAAATATAATATAAAAGTTTTTTTTTTTTTAATTTTTTGTGATAAATAATGTATTTGGCCTAAGTCACCCCTAAAACCTAGTTGTTGTGGGAAGGGTTACCAAGCCATTATTTATTGAATTTCACATTTCTGGTTATTCGATTTGAGATACTTTGACACACAACTGTCACACCCAGGACTGCGGAATACGGGACAAACTGGAGTGTGAACATTACAGGAATCGAAACATCTCCAAGCAAGAAATCAAAACATCTGGTTGGATGGAGAGACAGGCTTAAAATAAAATCTGCTCTGATACCATAATAATTAATGGGTTACCAACACCTCTGTTGAATAACGTGACTCCTTATCATTTGTTAAATGGTAAGTCTTCGGATTATAGTGTCATTAGTGTTGGGAAGAGTGGTGTAACTCAAGTAAAAATTAAATCGACAACGCACACCAAATGCCCAAAACCAATCAACCCAATGGATCAAATCTTCCCTTTGTACAATCAACCACAAGCTAATACAAGCATACAAACTTAATCATATTTACTTGGTTTATTTAAGTAGAACACTGCGCACGAAAGTGGCTTTTCTCTTAATTAAGCACACGTGTTTGCATTTAAAAGAAGTCTACACATACTTTAGTGATTAAGATTGTATAAATCTGGAAATTGCATCAGCATGAATTCAATCATCGGCACTGGAGTGTTACCGTCTCCCGTAGTTATTGTTTTACTATTGATTATTCCTTTACTTGTCATAATTGTTACTTTACTGTTATTTGTTGTTTACTTTAATTGTTTAGTTCCTGCTACTTATTTACTTATTCCTATCTATCGAATGGAGAGCATACGAAGCAATTGTTTAGTTTTCACTTTCCCTTGGATTCGACAACTTATGTACTACAATTTTCAGGTGTACACTTGCACGCGTATAGGATTTTATAAATTTAAAACTTACCCCCTAGCAAAAGCTCCACCTATTGTGCGCCATTTTTAACCGATCATTCTTCCTTTCATCAGTTGCCAGATTTTAATTTCAAGAGCATAGTTGTGTTTCTTGCATCAAGAACTTTAATTTAATGTATAATATTGATACATTTGAAATTTGACCTATACATATTTATTCTTATAAAATCACACCTAAATTTTGTTAAAAAAGTTGAATGAAATGTATTAGGAAGGTTTGAAAACATGCCTATAACCAACTACATTTCTATGCATATTTGTACCTTTTTCATCGTTTTAATTATTCTGCATTTTGTTCTATTTTCCTCACTTTTATTTGATTAATTAAATTTATATACTAATTAAATTTAAAATTATTATATTTGTATTAAGCGAACTTTTAATATAATTGTTTATTCTTTTTCTTTCTCTATCACATTAATGTGATTCCTATGAATTTGATTTTATTGTTTCTAAAATTTCATGGAACACGCAAGAATAATGCTAGTCAGCATGATAATATCAATAAAAAAACAGACATTTTTCAGTAAACTTTTCAGATGAAAATTTGTAATTTTTCATCTAATAGCATTTTTTGGAGAACTTCCAACGAATTACAGACGAATCCCAATTCGAATGAAAAATCCTTGTCGAAATTAATTCAGAAGAATTTTCCAATTATCTTTCGGAGGAATTGAAATTCCAACTAACAATCTGAACCCGAACCTAATAAAATGAAGAAGGAACAGTGGACAATTTACTTTTTTTATTTTTGGATTCATAGAAAGCTACATTTTAAAACCCGAATCGAACATTATACTGGAAACCTTACTGGTTACTGGTTCAATAATCGAATATGTCTGAAATCATAATTATATAATAATTATATTTAATTATATAGTGTTGTAAATATTACTTAAAAATAATAAAATTAATTTAAATAATATAAAATTTTCAAATTATAAATCTACAAACAATATAGATAAAAAAATTAATTTAATAAATATCATACATTTTACTGTAGAAGAATATATAAAAATATCACACATGCATTTGTATTTTTATATATATGTTATAAAAAATAAAATATTTTATATTATTTTATTCATGTTGAAATTCAATTTCTTACTACTTATTATACTACTTGTAATTATAATTAATTTTTTTTTAGAACTCAATATTTAGATATAATCTATAAATTTAATGAGCTTATTATTTCAGAACGACTTATTAACAGTATTAATAATAAAAAGATATTAACAAATGAGATAGTTTGATTGGTTGGAATATTTTCTTTCTATTATATAATTTTGAAAAAAAATAATTAATTTTTTTTCACTCAAACAGCCCGCTGAGCAATCTGAGTCGATCTTTTAAACGATTCTCTGCAAGCCAAATTGGTTCAAATGTTAGGCTGATTTTAGAGGTCAATCTAACCGAACAAACTAAACTACCGGTATTAGTCAAGGCCTTTAGTCGGCAAGAATTGGTATAGAGTTGGAAAATAAATAGTAACTACTATCTAAAATAAGTACCTTCTGGATAACCCGCCACCAGGCACAAGTGCACCCAATAAATTGATAGCTATGTAAAATCCGGCTTAATATTAAGGCATTATTTATTTATTTTTATATATATTATAAAATCACGAATAAATTTTTGAATTTTTTACAATTTATCTAAAATATTCTTATAATAATATCTTTAAAAATATTTAATTAGAAAGTGATTTGGTAAATGCATATGATATTTAAATAATTTAAAATTTTTAAAAATATTTATTTGAGTAAAATATAAGGTTTTAAAGAAAATAGAATTAAGACTCCTTAAACTAAAGAAAACATAGATTATTATAGTAAGCACTCTTTTTAAAATTAATCCATTAAAATTTACAATATAATATAAGATATACGTGTATATGTATAACTTAATAAATATATTTAAATATAAAGTCGTATAACATATATATAAGTGGGACAAACAAGTTGGACATATTAATAAAATAAAAATTAAATTAAATATTTATATATAGATATTAACCATTTTCTACATAAATGTATATTTATATTATTTAAATTTTTTATTACATATTAGATAAATAAAAATAATATTATTTAATTGTAAAAATTAAAAAGAAGAAAAATTGAAATAAATTATTAATTAAAAGTTTAAAAATAAAAAAAGAATTTGATAGATATCCGCAAATATAAAAATAAAAAAATAAAAAAATTGTGAAAACTATAAATGAAAAAAGAAAAAAAATACTTTTTTAAATTGTTAAATGAAGATTAAAGAGAATTTTTTTTTTAACATACACACATCCAAGTGGGGTTCGAACTCAGAACCTTGCCCTATAGAATGAATACATTAACCACTTGTACCCTATGTTTTAAAACCCGGACCGGACGTCGAACCGGAAGCCCTATTGGTTACTGGTTTTACTGGTTCGACCGGTTAGACCACTGGTCGAACCGGTGTGACGTCATAATTATTTAATAATTATATTTAATTATATATATTTATATAATATTATAAATATTAATTAAAAATAATCAAATAAGCTAAATAATATAGAAAAATAGATATAATTTTAAATCACTTTCAAGATCCTATTAATTTTCAAATACCATCTCTAATAATAAAATTTCAAATTATAAAACTACAAACATATAGATAAAATATCTAACTAAAAAGAGCAAAATAATCCATATTTAACAAATTAACAATATTTCTAAAAGATTGATTTAACAATATCATATTTTTATTGTGGAAAAATAAATAAAAATACAGCACATACATTTATAGATCTTAATCGCTTACTTAATTTATATTTTAGGCATACTACACCAATAGTTGAGGTAGCCTGATTGGTTGGCTTGTTCACTTTGCATGCTCAGGGGTGCAGGTTCGAACCCTCTTCAGCTCCAAAAATGTTCCTATTTTCCCAACTCTTAAAAAACGTTTTATAATTACAAAAAAAAAAATTTAATTTCCGGTCCACCGGGCCGCAAAGCGGTCCGGTCCGGGTTTCTGCCCGGTTTTTGACCGGTTATAAACGGTCAGCACTGGTCCAAAAGAGGACTGGTTTTGGTGGGCTGTTCGGACCGGTCAGGCCTCCGGCCACCGGTCGGACCGGTCGGTCCGGTCCGGGTTTTAAAACATAGCTTGTACCAATGGCAGATTAAAGAGAAAACTTGAGCAAATGCATGTTAGAAAAACCGTTACTAATTCTAATGAATATTTAACGATTCAAAATTGTTGGCCGGACCAAATCTACTTTATAATTAAATTTTCACAATGTCTATTCAAATATTTCTTTAATTTTTTATATGATTATATTCAATTAGATAAAAATACAATACAAATATAATTAAGTTATGAAATTTTTTGGCTGTGAAAAAATATCATCCAAAATATAGAAGTAATGAAATTATTTAGCTAACTTTCTACCAACGTTATACTAATCTCCTGAGTGAATATATTTTAGTATATAAAAATAGAACATAATAATGTGTATTACATATTATATTAATTATATATTTTATAACAGGACTCTTTAGAAAACAGTATAATAAAAAAAACTAAACACTAAATGTCATAATATTCTTTGTTTAGACTTTTTATGATAACATATACATATTTAAACATAAAAATATATATATATATATCAATGGAATAGAAAAATTCGATATATGAACCAATTAATAATAAAACTAATGATTTAAAAATAGAATATATTGTGTTGAGCATAAATATATATTTATATTATTTAAATTCATTATCATTTATTGATAAATAAAAATAATATTATTTAATTTTAAATCAGGAAAAATAAAAAATACAAGAATTTATTAAATGAAAAATAAAATTTGCAGATAGAAAAAAGTAAAAAAATAAAAAGACAGGGAATTTTATAAGGGAAAGAGAAAAGAAAATAAACGTAATAGAGCGAAATTCTTATAGAGTTAATGAATAGAAATCTCAAATAATAAAATTTCTATTATGAAACGAGACATATTGTTTTTGACATGCATAATGATTATGTTTAATAAATATTAATTATTATTAGGTTAAGAACATAACCAACGAAGTGATGGATGACATTAATGTTGACTTGGTAATCGAGAAATAGATAAAAGTGAGAGTTGGTCGAAAACAAAGATAATTGGATTGGGTCTTATTGTTCTGGTGGTTATGGTTGAGGGTTGAGGCAGAGTGATGATGACCATAGAGACTGTCGTCGTATGGAATTGATGAGTTTATAAGCAACTAATCGATTGACATGGGTTTATAAGCAACTAATATTTAATTCAGAAGGTAATTCGTACATATTATTAATATTAGTTTTATGTTATAATTAATCAATGGATAATAATGACTAATTTTTTGGGAATACAATGTATTAATATAAATTAAATATTTATTTTATTATTAATATTAGTAAAACGTAAAAATTTATTTGAAAATAAAATTACTTTGTGTTGACTTTATTATTATTATTTTTTATTTACTTAACTTAATGCGAAATAGTACGTACTAATTAAAAATTATGAATTTAAATTATTTTTAACATAAATATAAGTTAGTTGCTAATAATTATTAAATAATAAATAATTATAGATCAAAATTACGAACTTTCAATTTGTCATATATATGTTAAAAATTTCATGTAAATAAAAAAAATATATAAATATACCCTTTTTTTATGGGTCAGAAAAAATTTCCTTCTACTTATATATTGATGGGGTCCGATTAGGTAAGGGTCAAACTCCGATCACTTTATATTTTGTTGAGGTGGGGAAACCGAGATTGAAGCTCAAAGAGGGTCGCCGGAAAAGCAATGGGCTCTACCTGCTAGGACAAACACCAACAAAGTCAGAAAGCCAAGCTGGGGGAAACTGGAGGTGATTCCCAGTTTGGCTCTCCGACGCTCAAGTCAGATAGTGATCTGAAAGAGGAACTGTAAGCTATGCAATGAAGTTACGGTGATGATGAATGCTTACCGGGATGAAGATGAACTCTCATACTTATAGTTGAAGGTCAGGGACCCTTTGGTAATTTGCCTCGCGTGGTCCTGCCCTAATGTTACCCTAACACGTGTCGCAACAAGAAGAATCCTAGGAGGAATCTCCTGCAAACGTTGGTAAAAGTTAGTGTTGGCAACAGAGTCAGGTGCGCGGGCTTGTACGGGTGTCAGAGAGCCGTCTTGGGGGTTGGTAACGATGGCGAGGAGCACACTCGTGTCAACCGAGACTGATGGGCTTGAAGATCCGCATGGGGATTAGCACCCAAGCAGTGCAACGAGGGGAGAGAGACCCCTTGGATCAGTTGTTGCTAGAGGGTATGTCTGAAGGAACATGACGCTCGTTGGCGACTTTTCTAGGATCGTAGCGCCTTGGTGAAGCGCTCATTATTGAGCCTGGGGCGATCACGTGCATTATAAACACGTTGAATCCACGTGTCGCTCGTTGACTGTGCCACGTGTCGAGACGTAGGTCAAGCGCATTTTGCCCCCATCATTTTGCCCCCCAAATTCTGTAGCCCTTAGTGATGAGGGTTGTAGAATTTTGAACATGCCTAATTTCCGAGGGAGACGCTCGTAGGAGAAGATGGTGTGCAGTGAAATCTTCTTCTGTTCATGCATTAAATGCTGTCTCTTCAGCTGACTGCCCACGTCATTCCGCATTTATTGCTGATGGGAGAGTGGGCGAGATTTTCCATGAAATCGGCACGTGAACCTCGGGATGTGGAGAACGTTTCACGAAAGTGGGCAGTTATCAAGGCGGGAAATGATTGGCCATTCTCCTTTCTTCTGTACGCGAACCAGAACTCATACTCCCCTTTGTGCTAAAACTCTTCAGAGCAATTTTCGAAGATCTTCTTTAAACTCTCAAGCTTTTCTTTCGGAATCCAAAGGTAAATCTCTTGCGACTCTTTTAAATTCTGACTTACTAACCTTAGTGTAATAGGATCATGTCTCCCAGAACTTCATTAGTTTCTCCAGTGTTCCCAACCTCCATAATTTCCCCATATCTCCCAAGCTTTCAGAAATCATGGCCAGAGATCACATTGAGGAGTTTACTCGGGAAGTTGATGAAATGGCAACCCAAAGCTCATCCCATCCCGGTTCCCCCAGAGATGAAGAGCTAGACGCAGCGGTTTCCGCCATGGAGGAGAGGAACCCAGAGGGGGTTGAACATTTGTTTGAGGCGATGGACATGGCCATCGAGACGGAAAGACAAGGAGAGCCGTGGGCCCTAACGGAGAGGGCAACCCACCCCATCGCCATACTGTAACGGTGGCCATTTCCGCCCATAATACTGAGGCAGAAGAAGAAGTTGGACCCTCGGAGGAAGCCCTCGTCAAGGGTAAAAAGAAGAAGACCCAGAGACCCAAGAAATCCAAGAAAGCCAAGGGGTCGAACGAGGGCGAGGGGTCCGGCATGCAAGCGACGGAAATTCCCCTAGACGAAATCCAAAGTACCATCACTCGAGGGGAGATTGTATCCATGCTGGCCCCCATATATTGGGACGAGTGTTATCAATGGAGAATTCCTGAAGAACACGAGCGAGCAAATAATCCCCCTCCGGGAGAGATAGTCGTATACTTAGATTCTGTAATTTTTGGAGGATTGAGATTCCCAATTCCCGGGCCTGTAGCTGACATCCTTAATAAGCTCAACCTTTACCCAACCCAAATTTTGCCAAACGGTTTATCTTTGATAACCGTTTTTGTAATTGTCATGGCCTGTACCAAGCACCAACCCTCATTTCGGAATTTTAATGCCCTTTTCCAAGTCGCTCGCTCGCCCCGTTCGTCCCCGAGGGTAGGTTTTTTCTATATCCAAGCTAAATCTGGCTTGAAACTGATGGACTCTCCCACAACCCATGGTGTTGAGTGGAAAAAGAAATTCTTTTTTGTGAGGGCTCCCGATGGCGAAGATTTTGGGGTTCCTAGAGAGTGGATTTTCCATGGGGAGGGTCCCATAGTTAGGCACCGCTTGTCCCATACCTTTCCAGAAAACTGGCCGAAAGACCTTGTTGGTGCCATGAGGGACGAGGGTTGGATAATCAAAGCAAAGGACTTGACTGATGATGCAGAAGTTATGTTTCTTTGCGGAATCACAAATGACCCCCACTTTATCAGAAATCTTCCCGCTCGTAATTTGGAGAGAGATGGTTAGCATCTGGGGACTAACTTTAGTTAGGGATACTAACTGCTTGATCTTACTTTGTAGAAAATTTTCAGTACGAGCCTTAACCCTCGTTTTCTTATCTTCCTTTTTAGGCGTTGCTATTATAATAGCGGGTGCAAACATGCGCAATGTTGCCAACGTTATTAGGGCTCGTCAACGCCAGCAACGTCAAAATCAGGATAGGTAAGAGAACCTTCGTGGACGAGGGGCCGGACGCGGGACCGGTCGCAGTGATGGCAGAGGAGGTCACCAAGGAGCCAGCTCGAGCAACCCCCAGCAGACCCAAGGCCGGGGAAATAATCGCAAGTCCAATGCTGAGGCAAGGGTGGCGGCTCGACCAATAGACACTCCTAGTACAAGGGGAGCTACCCCTCTAATAGCTAACCCACCTAGGCCCACAACGAGCCTTATCGTCAGAGAGTCCTAAGGGGGTGCCTCCAACATTTCCAGAAAGAGGAACAGGATGCCCGACAACATCCCCATCCTGGGCAAGGGCAAGCAAGTGGTTGAGGGCGCGAGGGGCGATGGTGATACCTCGTCTTCTGAGGAGCACCACCTGTGGGACTTCGAGCCTGTGGGGGATAGGAGCATCGACCGTACTCCAGATGGGGGGCCCCGTTTTGCTGAGCTCCCAACCGTCTTCCCACACGATCACTGAGGGACTCTACGAGCGGGTCCAATTCTCTGGGGACCACCGGGTATTGTTCTCCCAGAACACGGAAAAGGTTGCCGCTGATATATTCCATGCCATCATTTATGTAAGCCCCTCGTTACTTTTCCATTTACTTGTCATTTTCTTAACTCCTCCAAAAGATTCTAAGTACAGAATATCTTCTTTATTATTCTTGAAAAACATAGCAAGTTCTCCCAAGGGCAAAAAACCTTCAAATGAGGGCCATCATGTACTCCTAGCGTAAGGCCAAGTACAAGAAAATGGCTCGCTCGAATGACCCAGCTCAAATTCAAGAGGAGCTGGACGTGGAGAAGGCAAAGTTCCTTTCCCTCGAGATAAAGTACAAAAAGCTGGAGGCCTACACCAAGAAGCTGGAGGAGGACTTCAGGAAATATGATTCTTCTAAGAAGAAGTACCGTACGGACTTCCATAACCTTAATGAGAATAATAAGAAGTTAATGGAAGACAGGAATGGATGGGTCACCCGGTCCAACGAGGCGGAGAGAAAATATGCAGACATGATAAGGGGTCTACCCAAGCGTATTGAGAGGGCAAATAAGGAGGCCCTAATAAAGTTCCTTCACTCCAAGGCCTTCAGCTTCACAGCTTCGCTCCATTGTTATGACGAGGCTCAGAAAGCCTTTAACTTGGCTGTGGAGCAACTGATTAACAAGGGACTGGTTGAGGCTTCCGCTCGTGGGAGGTCGGACATGGGCCTAAGGTTCAATGAGCGGGGTGAGGAGGAAGAGGCAGATAGGGATGAGGATCCCGAGGCCAACTTGGCGGAGCCAGAGTACAATTTGCCGGTCGAGCTTGCGCAAGATGAGTATATGGCCGCTCATCCAATAGAGGAGACACCTCAAATGGAACCCATCGAGGGGGCCAGTTATGCTGCACCCGCCCCCGAGGGTCCTCAAGAAACCGTACCTTCAGAGAATGCCACTGTTCCTACTGAGAATACTCCAGCTCCTTCTGCAAACGCTCCTGTGCTCCCGAAGGCTCCCATTCCTGATGCTCAGGGTCCCCAAGCTCCTCCTCCACAAGCGCAGGGTCCTGTTGCCCCTGCTCAGAATGTAGTTGTGAACTTGGAGGAAGATGTTGCCCCCGCCGCTTGAAATTCTTGTCCGCCCTTTTATGATAAAATTCCATAGTACCCTTTCAAATTTTTTAGGAATTCCATGGGCCCTAGCGCCCTTGTTTTATAACTTTGAATTATTATTAATGGAGAATTTTCCTTTCCATAACTAAGTGTCCTTTTATCCCCGTAATGCTTGTTATGAAATCTTTACTTTGCGCTTGTTGTATCAAAATCTTGTGATGTTAAGACTCTGGTTAACATGCTAAGCAAAAGACATAGAACTTGAAAATTTTTCTAAGTCTTGAGCAATTACGAGGGTCTTACTTGAAAACTGCCCTCGTTCAAGACTTGTGAAAATTTGCTTAAAAACTTGGAAAATTTTGCTAAGTCTTGAGTAATCGCGAAGGTCTTATCTGAGGACTGCCCTTGTTCAAGACTTGTGAAATTTTACTTGAAAACTTGGAAAATTTTGCTAAGTCTTGAGTAATCACAAGGGTCTTACCTGAAGACTGCCCCGTTCAAGACTTGTGAAAATTTTGCTTAAAAGCTTAGGAAATTTCGTTAAGTCTTGAGTAATCACGAGGGTCTTACTTGAAGACTGCCCTCGTTCAAGACTTGTGAAAATTTTGCTTAAAAGCTTAGGAAATTTTGCTAAGTCTTGAGTAATCACGAGGGTCTTACTTGAAGACTGCCCTCGTTCAAGACTTGAGAAAATTTTGCTTAAAACCTTGGGATTTACGGAAACTTTGTCTGAAAGTTTCTTTCTTTGTAGGTTGTAATTGTTCCGGTCCGGGGGGGGGCTCGGTCTAAGGATCTTTGATTTTCCCTTGGCACGATCTAATTTTGTAACGAGTCCCATTTTCCAGCGCCGTGTGCTCGTTTCGAGGTGACCCGGGCCTACTAGGACGCTCATGTGAGCAGATGGAGTTTTGCACGGATTTCCCGAGGTACAGGTAAGCACGCTCGGGAGATCCTGCCACGGCTTGGTGTATCTTTGAGATATGGATTCATGCCCCCTGGGCCAGCATACTTTGCGCTCGCTATCCCAAAGGAGAATCCTCAACAGCCTGCACACTTTAAAAGTAAATATTCAACACTCGAAATCATTTCCATTTTAATTTTCTAAGTGGTGGTAAATACATCAGGGCCCAATATGGGCTTTTTACAAGATCATTTTAAACATAAAATCGCCTAAGGTTGCATGCGTTCCAGGGACGGGGGAGACGCTCGCCCTGCAATGATTCGAGCGTATATGTATTATTTGCCCGCACTTGTATAATCTTGAACGGACCTTCCCAGTTGGGATCTAACTTGCCCACATGTCTTGAGACTTCCACTTTCTTTAGGACCAAATCCTCCAACTGAAAAGTCCTTTCCCTAACTCGCTTGTTGTATTGCCTAGCGACGGATGCTTTATATTGATGGATCGGTGTCCATGCCTTGTCCTTTTTTTCTTCCAAGAGGTCTAACTCTAGCGCTCTGCTCTCCCCGTTGGCTTTAGGCTCGAAGTATACCACTCGAACGGATTCCTGTGCAATCTCCGCAGGTATCATTGCTTCTGATCCATAAACGAGCGCGAAGGGTGTTTGCTAGTGGCCGCTCGTGGAGTGGTGCGATAAGCCCACAAGGCTCCTTGCAACTCCTCTGTCCATTCACTCTTCTTGCTCTCGAGCATTGTCTTAAGATGTTGCAAAATGACCCTATTGGTGACTTCCGCTTGCCCGTTAGCTTGGGGATGACCCACGGAAGTAAAGCGTTGCTCAATTCCTAATTCTGAACACCACTCTCATGTATCCGCCACTACGAACTGGGACCCGTTGTCTGAAATAAGTACCCTCGGCAGACCATACCTGCAGATAATGTTCTTCCATATGAACTCTCTCACAACCTTGAAAGTGATCTTTGTTGCGGCCCCAGCTTCGGCCCATTTAGTGAAATAATCAACGGCTAAGATGACGAACATTTTCTGTCCGATCGCTATGGGCAAGGGGCCTACAATGTCGATCCCCCATTGGCCAAAAGGCCAAGAGACATCTATAGGGATCATCTGAGAAGCTGGCAATTGGGGGTGGTTAGAGTGATATTGGCACTTGGGGCATTTCTTGAAAAACTCAATGGCGTCTTGAAGGATCATGGGCCAATAGAACCCGCTCCTCAACACTTTCTTGGCAAGGATACGCCCCCCAGAATGATTTCTACAGCTTCCATTGTGAATATATTCGAGCGTTTCTTTGCCTTGCGAGGGCCTTAGACATCTCATTGGCGGGCCCTGAAAAGACTTCTTGAATAATCTCCCCTCGGAGTCCAGAGAAAACCGTGGGGCTTTGTTCCTGAGTTTCCGTGCTTCCACCCTGTCAGTGGGACAAACGCCATCTTTGATGAATCTCACTATGTCATCAAGCCAATAGGGCTTGAGAGGATTGATCATGGCTACCACTTGCTTGGTGATCTTCTACTTTATCAATGGCTCTTCAGTTCTAAGAAACGTGACAGAGCGCTCGTCTGAACCTTCCAATGCCGAGGCAAACTTCGAAAGAGCGTCAGCGCAATCGTTTTCTTCTCGTGGGACCTGAAGTAAATGGAATTCCTTGAACCTCCCAATGATCTCTTTAGCCTTTTCCAAATACTACACTATGGTGGTTTCTCGAGCCTCATAAGTTCCTTCAATCTGGCTCGCAATCAACTGCAAATCAACGTAAGCAGTAATTCTGGAAGCTTCATTTTGAGAAGCAATTTTCAGCCCTTGTACGAGGGCTTCATATTCGGCTTCGTTATTCGTGATTAGGAAATCCAATCTGATTGCAAAGTCTCTCTCGATTCCATCGGGGTCTCTAAGGGTTACTCCTGCTCCTCCCCCTTGAGAGGTTGAAGAACCATCCGTGTGCAGAACCCATAGACCGTCGTTTTTAGGAACGGCAGGCTCTAATCCAAAATGCTCAACCAACAGATCCGCCACTAATTGCACTTGTATAGCAGTTCTGGGCTCGAAACTTAAGTCGAACTGGCTTAATTTAATTACCCAATTTATCAGTCTTCCAGATACGTCTGGCTTGGACAACACTTGCTTTAATGGCTGATCCGTGAGGATAGTTATTGAGTGCGCCTGGAAGTACGGCCTCAACCGTCGTGATGCATTAATGAGGGCGAATACGAACTTTTCGATTTCAAAATACTTCCTCTCGGCCCCTTGTAATGTTTTGCTCAAATAGTAAATAGCCAAATGTTTACGCTCTCGTATGGCTATTAGGACTGCGTTTGTGGCCGCAGTGGAAACAGAGAGGTATATAAACAACCTCTCACCCTTCATTGGGTTCGTCAGGAGTGGAGCGCTCGAAAGGTAAGCCTTCGTGTCCTGTAATGCTTTTTCACATTCCCCAGTCCAAACAAAATTCCGAGCATTGCGAAGAATTTTGAAGAAAGGGAGGTTTCTGTTTGCCGAACGTGAGATGAATCTGTTCAAAGAAATGATTTTTCCTACCAACACCTGTACTTCCTTCAGGTTACGAGGGGAAGGGATGTCCAAAATGGCTTTGATTTTTTCCGGATTAGCTTCAATATCACGTTGGCTGACCATGTAGCCCAAGAACTTTCCCCCTCGCACTCCAAAAGTACACTTTGAGGGATTTAACTTCATGCCATATTGGCGCAGGATGGCAAATGTGAGCTTGAGATCCTCAAGGTGTGAGCCCTGACGCTCGCTTTTAACAATCATACCATCCACGTAGACCTCCATGGACCCTCCAATTTCTTTTTCAAACATCTTATTAACAAGGCGCTGGTAGGTGGCCCCAGCGTTCTTGAGCCCAAAAGGCTCATCCAAGAAGTAATATACACCCAAGTGGACAACAAATGAAGTTTTGGGACGGTCCTCAGGGGCCATAAAGATTTGATAATATCTTTGAAAGGCATCTATCATACTCATGAACTCGCAACCGGCGGTCGAGTCCACCAGCTGATCTATTCGGGGCAACGGGTAAGGATCTTTGGGGTAGGCTTTGTTAAGATCAGTGAAGTCATTGTACATACGCAATTTGTTTGCGCTCTTGGGTACCTGGACCACATTGCATAACCATTCTGGATATAGTATGGGCTCGATATACTGAGCCTCGAGAAGCTTGTTAACCTCTTCCTCGATAACCTTCTTTCGAAAACCATACACATCTCGCTTCTTTTGCTTGATTGGCTTAAAGGGGGGGTCCACATTGAGCCTGTCGACTATGACGCTTGGGTCGACCCCAGTAAGGTCAGATGCGCTCCATGCAAAAACGTCAATGTTTTCTCTAAGGAAGTCTATCATCATGATCTGCGAGGGTCCTGAAAGATTGGACCCAATCTGAGTAGTTTTATCCTTGTTTCCAGGCTCCAACTCAATAGTGAGAAATTTCTCCGTGGGCTTGATCCATATCTCTGGACGAGGGAACTCGAGTGCTCTTTTTTTCCCGTTAAGTGACCATCGGCAATGGGCTCGCCCTCGTAACGCTCGTCTTCTTTAGAGGAAGAATCCCCAACCGTTCCTAGCGGGACAGTTTCGAGGGGGCTCTTAGCATTGGGATCCTTCTTTTTGTTCTTCTTTCTATTTATCTTGGCCCTTTTGCGCACAGGACCATCCTCATCCAAATTGGGAAATCTACAAATTTCTTAGTGGATCCAATCTAGAATGCTTTCTCCGCTTTGAGCTTCTTGAGGAATAACATATAGCACTCTCAGGCCGCTCGAACGTTGCACAAGACCTCTCCGACACCCTCGGGGGTTGGGAATTTGATCTTCTAGTGGTAGGTAGAAATAATCGCTTTGAAATCTACGAGGGCTGGTCGCCCAATTATGATGTTGTAAGGGATTTCAATCTCTACCACCGCGTAGGTGACCATGAGTGTTTTGCGCTGTGGGGCGCAACCAAATGAAGTGGCCAAGCGAATCTGCCCTCGTGGGACAACTTCAGAACCCCCAAAGCCAATGAGGGTTGTTTTGAGGTGTTCGAGCGAAATATTAGTAACATTCATCTTCTGGAACGTGGTGTAGGGCAAAACATTAACAGAGTTTCCACTATCCACTAACACCCTCTTTACAATGTGATTGTGGAAATCTAAGCTAAACACCATGGGGCAGTCAGAGGTTTCACTGACTCCATGGGGAATTACAATATGTTTCAAATCCTTATCAGTAAATCCTATTACATCACGTTCCTTCGAGCGTTCATCTTTGGCTTCTTGGATGGCATAAACTGAGTTGGGTACCGAGGGGTATTGATCATAACTCCGGACATACCGTCGTCGAGAAGAGTTGGAATCCCCTCCTAAGGAACCCCTTACTATCATGTTGATGACTGCAAAAGGGGTAATTTCTTGGTCCTGAGTCTTTCCTTTGTTACGATGGCTACTCTCTGTGGGGCCTCACCCTCGTGGGCTCCTAGAACGCGATAGACTCCTTCTTCTTTCCCTTGAACGCTCGCTACACCGCTTGTCATAGTGCTCCAGCATTTTTACAAATTTCTTCAAATGGCCGCCCGCAATGAGCCTCTGGATCTCCACCTCCAACTGGCGGCATTCATCCCTGTCATGCCCCTTTTGTTTATGGAAGGCACAGTATTTGTTCGAGCTTCTTAACGCCTCTGTATCCTTCATTTTGGTGGGCCTTTTGAAAAGCTTTTTGTCAGATAGGGCGTATACCTCCGAGATAGGCCTGTTAAGGGAGACACGCTCAAATCTCCGTGGGGGAGGCGGTGACTTGCGGCGCTCCCTTGGGGTGGGCTCTTCTCGACCTCGCTCGTTTTTAGGGGGCCCCAAAGGCCTGGGGTTATTAGACCCGTATATATCTTCGAGCGCGAAGTAGGGCTCGGCTATCTCCCTCATCACCATGAGGGATGCGGGACGTTTCTTCACGATGGAATCAGAAAATTTCTTACTCACATACTTGTGGTTGCAGGCTTTGAAAAGAACATGGATCAGAAAATCCCTTGAGGGCCTCTCCACTAAGAGCACTTCCTTGTTAAAATGAGCGAAGAATGACCGAAGGGACTCATACTCGCCTTGGATCAAGTTGTACAAGGCGGTGGGTGCGGTGACAGGAGCCTTTAATGAGTTGAAGTGATTCAGGAAAGCGTCTGTGAGTTCACCGTATGAGTTGATCGAGCCTGTAGGCAATCACTTGTACCATTCTTGGGCCATTCCCACAGGGGAGGTGACAAAAACTTTAGCCCAATAATGGCTGGAATGCTCGTGCACGTGCATCAGGTGTAGAAAATGGTCCAGATGCTCTGCGGGGTCTGTGGTCTCGTCTTAGTGGTTGACGGAGGTAGGAACCTTGCCAATGCCGGCTTGAGCCACCAGGACTTCCTCCACGAGGGGGATCCTTTTGCGAGCGGATGGTGGTTGTAACACCCAAAATTTTCTTCCTGTTCCAAGTGGCGTGGAACATGCTGTTGTCGAACATGGCGACAAGCGTCTCTGGTATTGTCTCGCTCGTCCCCGGCATGGGGGACCTGAGACCGCACTTGGGAGAGTTGTGCCACCATATCTCGTAACCCCTGCAGCTGGTCTTACACAGCCGCTAGGAGGTTGGGATCTTCCCTCCTTACTTGGCTCCCTCGTTGGGATGCTTGTGGTCCTCGTTTTGATGCTAGAGAGTGGGCCTCCTCATCGACGTGGACCCTTTCTGTGGGCTCTCTGCCCTTGTTCGCTTGAATACGCTCGTTATCCCCTTGGTTGGGAAACTCTTTGGCAGGCGGAGACGGCGGTTGAGCCCTCAAGACGGCCTGAGCCTCCCTGCGCGGATATGTCTGCAACCCCCCCTAAAGGTGGGGCGACCTGAGTGGCCTACCCAGAGGGAAAATACATGGAATGAAATCTTTCCCATGCACCCTGGGCTGCCTGAACCTCACATTTGGCATAAAGAGCCCGCAACTGCTGAGGGGTCAAAGGGGGGTACTCCACCCTTTCAATCTCCCTTGGAACCACCACTGGGAGTTGGATCTGCCCGGAGTGGTACGGTTGAACCGATGGCATCATGACGGTGGGAGTGAGCGTAAATCCAGGGGGCGGCATCATGAAGGGGTGCCCTCCTGGGTTCGGGTGGGCATTGAGCCACTGGTTCGGGGGAGGATGTGGAAAAACTTGAAGTTGTGCGCCTCCAACGGCGGCAGAAGTGGGCGGCTCAGGGAGCACCGGCGGTGGTGCTTGTGGTTCCATCTGCGGAAGTGTGCCCTCAGTAGGTGGCACTTTGCCAGCCGCCGTCGATGGAATGGTGGTGGCATTAGCATCATGGGGAGGGTCATCTCCTCCTCCCACTGCTCCAGACCTAGTAGCTACCATGGTTTGAAAAGGTGATGGGTGTTTGTTTTTCAACTAGCAAAAGAAAAGGATGAGCTGGGAACGGTTTCCCATAGACGGCGCCAAAAATGATGGGGTCCGATTAGGTAAGGGTCAAACTCCAATCACTTTATATTTTGTTGAGGTGGGGAAACCGAGATTGAAGCTCAGAGAGGGTCGCCGGAAAAGCAATGGGCTCTACCTGCTAGGATAAACACCAACAAAGTCAGAAAGCCAAGTTGGGGGAAACTGGGGTTGATTCCCAGTTTGGCTCTCCGACGCTCAAGTCAGATAGTGATCTGAAAGAGGAACTATAAGCTATGCAATGAAGTTACAGTGATGATGAATGCTTACCGGGATGAAGATGAACTCCCATACTTATAGTTGAGGGTCAGGGACCCTTTGGTAATTTGCCTCGCGTGGTCCTCCCCTAATATTGCCCTAACACGTGTCGCAACGAGAAGAATCCTAGAAGAAATCTCCTGCAAAAGTTGGTAAAAGTTAGTGTTGGCAACAGAGTCAAGTGCGCGGGCTTGTACGGGTGTCAGAGAGCCGTTTTGGGGGTTGGTAACTAGGGCGAGGAGCACGCTCGTTTCAACCGAGACTGATGGGCTTGAAGATCCGCATGGGGATTAGCGCCCAAGCAGTGCAACGAGGGGAGAGGGACCCCTTGGATCAGTTGTTGCTAGAGGGTATGTCTGAAGGAACATGACGCTCGTTGGCGGCTTTACTAGGATCGTGGCACCTTGGTGAAGCGCTCGTTATTGAGCCTGGGGCGGTCAGGTGCTTTATAAACAACATGCTTTATGTGGCCTTGTGCTAGTGAAGGTCAGGGACGCTCGTGGGGGCTATCTTAGGGGATCGTTGAATCCACGTGTCGCGCTTTGACTGTGCTACGTGTCGAGACGTAGGTCAAGCGCATTTTGCCCCCATCATATATAATTCATAAAACTTTTAATATTGAACTGTTTCAATTAGATTTGTTCAGATTTGAGTGAATTTATAATTTTTTTAATTTGATGAGAATATTTTGTAGTTTTAACTGCATAATACGAATTATAGTATTCATATTTTAGAGTTAGTTTAAATGTTGTTATCAATAAATATCTATTATAAAATATTAAATTCCTTATAGATATTTATTTAAGTATATTAAATAAAAATAACTTAATCTAAAAAAAAAAAAAAAAAACATGAGTGAATTTAAACTAAGCATATAAAATCAAGATTAGCTTGAGCTCTTTCACATTAATATCCTCTCTAGGAGAGGCGGCGCCCCTTCTTCACGCCAAAACCACCCTTGTCAATTTTTTTCGCGGTGATTTTCACACCGCCGCTTGTTGTGCCCTCATGGCGGATGGTGGCACACAATATGCTGAAGATCCACCTCTCGATAGCGTGCGGCACCATCGTGCACCTGTCGCTACTGCCCGCGCGAATCCGCGCACCACGCCGCCCCATCCTACGCGGCGGCCCTAGCGGGAAAGAAATCTGATGCGTTCCTCCTCCCTGATGAGAAGGGCGCATCAAGAGCTTTGATTTACCTCCTTTCAAACCACTTGGCACTATAACAGAGTTTAAGGGATTACCTGCTGACGTGTTTTCGCATGAGGAGTGTAAGATTCTCAACGCACGATTCAAACTCACACTGATTGGTAAGTTCTCTCAAGGATATCCAACTTTGGCTCAATTGTATTTCTACTTCTCGAAAATTGATTTTAAAGGTGATGTATGGGTTTTTTTGCTGAACGAAACACACGTTTTAATTTGACGCAACAACTCTGAGGACTATGCGAGAATTTTCATGAAGGATATTTAGTATTTTCGTGACTTTCCAATACGTGTTATGAAGTAGACATCTAAATTTAATCCGGATTTTAATTCGCCTATTGTCCCAGTTTGGATTTCTTTTCGTAGGCTTCCATCTCAATTAGTGCATAAAGAAGGATTATGAAAAATTGCAGCCCTAGTCGGAAACCCTCTTAGATGCGATGAATTGACGGCAAAAACTGAAAATATGTATGAACTTAGGGTGTGCGTTGAGCTTGATGTCTGGAAATACTTGAATAAATCGGTTTGGGTGAGTTATGGGGATTAGACTTTCTCACAGTAGATTCGATATGGAAAAATTCCTAAATTTTGCTCGAATTGTAACTGTCTTGGTCATGAAACTAACGCATACAAAGGGGCTGATCAGGAGGATGATGGCAACGATGATAATGGTGGCGATAATGGAGGGGACCGAGATAGGCAAGTTGATTATAAGGCCACTGCTAATGCTACTAATGTAGATTTGAGGGATAACAGGGAGTTGAGAGAAAACATTAATAAGAAGCGTGAGAATTTACCTAAGAAGGCAGTTTTCGTTCAGTCGAAAAGCAAGAAACAAGTGTTAAATAAAGACAAAGTGGTAGAGGTTTATGATGGTATTGATGCAAACATAAAATCGCCACTTGTGCCTGTACAAGTTGAGATGTTTAAGAAGGGTGATGATCTGGAGCCTTTTGTTGTGCATGAAAACCCATATGCGAAGTAATATGTTGATTCCTCGAAATAAGGTCCTACTGCTGCAAAGGATAGAGGAGAACAATCAGTGTTAGGGAAAAGAAGAAATTAACTAACACACAATACGATGAATATCATAGTGACGTTGAAAAAACTGATGAAGACGTGTCTTCGGGGTCTGACGATGAGTATAGTGAGAATCATGACGTGGATGATACGAACGGTGATAATAATGCTAAGCCTGATAATAAGGAGGATGCGGAAGGGAGTGATTATGTCAGAAAGTAAGTATGATACAGCATCATAGATTGAGGTGAGGCAGGAGACGACTCAACCTATTGACTTGGCTTCCACTGAAAGTGCTCTTCAAAAAGCCAAAACAACTATTGTCCAAGCTAGTAAGGAGCCTGAAAATCATATTGTTGAATGCTCTTTGAAGGTTATTATTGCTAAAACAGTCAAGAAAACTACGGATGATACTCTTTCGATTCCTTTTTCGATCAAGGAAGGTAATCTTGAGCATTGCGACCAAAAGGGGGATGAGAAAGAGGACGATAATGATGAGAATGATTATAATATTTCACATTCAGATGATGATTCTACAGTGATAAATTCAAGGGACTTTTCTAGAGATAATTCAATTTAATTCTCACCACATATTATGCGAAGTTCTACTTGTGGAAGTTATTCTAGAGGCGATCGTTCTAAAGGAGGTAGAGGAGGTCGCGCTAGAGGAGAGCGAGGTGGTTACGACCACCGGGGGGAGAGGGGGTCGATATGCTAGAATATATTAATCTATGCTTGGGCGTGGGATTCGCCCAGGCGGCTACAGGTAGAGCCTAAAAACTCCTTTGTAAACTGTGTTGTTTCGTTTATAATATCTCGGGGATTGCACCCCTTTCGTTTATAAAAAAAAATATAAAAAGAGAGCATATAAAATCAAATAAAAATAAAACAAATTATAATTTAACTATTCATTTTAATTTTACAACTTACTTTATAATTGTATATATATGAGTGAGTGCCTATGATGTACGAATATAGGTACGAGATGATACAAATTTAGTTTTTTAATTTAACACATGAGAATATCTGATACGGTGACCGACACGATTATGACATGGCACGACCAAATAATATTTTTAAAAGTATTAATGCATCATCAATAAATACTAATTTGAAAATATAAACTTTTTAATTGCATATGTGAGATGTTACATTAACAAATTAAATTTCAACTGAGATCAAATTAGTATTTTCGAATTCTAAATGGTTTATATTTTAGATTGTCTAATTTTAATAATTAATTACTAAAAGTATTTTGATAAATAGAATACTCAATGTGCAATAAACATTGTTTTTACTAGTCTATATATTATTATATTATATTATAAAAGGACTTACAACTTATTGAAATCGCCTGAATATCTTTGTAATAATTATATCATTAAATTTTAGCTAAGGATAATTATATAAATACATGTAATAAATTATTAATTTAAATATAAAGTAGTCGTGGACTTAAAATAGAAATTTTCATAGAGAAATAATTTTTTCAATTTATGGAAAAAAATATACATAGTTCGACAAAGATTATTTAAGTTAATATATCAAGTAATTGTATTCAATTTTAAGACTTATATTTTGAAATATTTCTTAGAATAAATCAATAAACTGTATTTTTAATCTGATAGGACGTAAAAACTAATAATTTTTTTAATATTTTATTATACTATGCACGAAATATTTTGAATTAGTTTCTTGTTATATAAAATCTTCATTGCTTAGTACAACCGTCGTTTATTATACTTTGAATAAGAATCACAAATACAATCACATTTCACAATAAAAAAAAATAATAATTTATATATGTTGAATAGTTGATAGATATTTCACAAACAAGGAACAATAATATTTAAAAAATAATATGATTGGTCTAAATATGGGGTACAAAGTCCAATCACTTTAGAATTTGTTTAGAGGTGGGCAAGCCGATGGTGATCGCCGGAAAAGATGATAGGTTCTACCTGCTAGGTCAAACACCAAAGAAACAGAGGTCAGACGGCCAAGCTGGGGGAACTGGGGGTGATTCCCAGTTTGGCTCTCCGATGCTCAAGTCAGATGATGATCTGAAAGAGAGAATGTGTGAAATGCGACAAATGGAGATTGCTTACAGTGAAGGAGACGAACTCGCTTACTTATAGTTGAGGGTCAGGGACCCTTTGGTCATTTGCATCTTGTGGTCCTGGCCGAATGTTACCCTAACATGTAGCGTTACGAGAGAAACCTAGGAGGAATCTTCTGCAAAAAGCTGGTGGAAGTTAGTGTTGGCAACAGTGGCAGGTGCGCGGGCATGTACGGGGTGTCAGAGAGCCGTTTTAGGGGGTTGGTAACGAGGGCTTAAGAGCACGCTTGTGTCAACCAAGGGCCTGGGAGGCCAGAGAATCCGCTAAGGGATGAGGCCAATGCTTATGCAACGAGAGGGAGTGAAACCTTCCCTGAGAGAGGGTAGCGCTCGAAGAGGGCCCCTTTGATTGATTGGAGCTCAGCCGTGTTTTGCGAAATGCGCTCGCTAGAGAGCGGCGATGTTGATTACGCGTGAGCATAGCAGAGATGGCATGTGTCCTTGAGGAACCTTGGTGCTTGGTGGGTTTGGGCACTCGTGTATAATTACCTTAATCACAAGAGGACGTATGTTATTATCTTGGGTTTCCACGTGTCCAAACGTGGGACGAGCGTATTTTGACCCCATAATTTTGCCCCCCAATTCTGTAGTCCTTAAATAGTAAGGACTGTAGAATTCTGCCAATCACTTCTTCGAGCGTTGCGCTTGGGGAAAGCGTAGCGTGTTGGGTAATTGTCCTTCTGACATCGCCATAAATGCGGTCCCTTCACCTAACCGCTTGAACACTTATGCATTAAATGCGGTCTTTTCTTCTGACCGCTTGAAACGTCTATGCATTTAATGCTGATGCGCGTGGGGCGCGTGATCCTTGGGATACTCGCGGCGCTTCAATAAAGTGAATGGTTTCCTAGGCGGGAAATGATTATATTTTCAAATTACCTTGTCAGAAACGTACCAACTTCCATGCCTACAAATAGGGAATTCCGTATCCCTTTCATCCTTTACGTGAACAAATCTTCAGAGCACAAATTTGCGAAAAACTCTTGGCAAAAAAAATTTCAGAGCGTTCACAACTCTTCTTCCAAGTTTTTCCCGAAAACTCAAGGTAATCCTTCTGGTGAAATCTTTTAACTTTGCTAACCTTAGAACAGATTAGGATTTAGTTCTCCGTACATCTCCCTTACTTCCCAGAGTCCCTAAATCCCGCATCTTCTCCTGTTTCTAAAAAAAAACTCTTTCAATCCCTAAGACCCTTCTCAATCATGTCTGGAGACCATGCTGAAGAATTTGCCCAGGAAGTTGAGGATATGGCAAGCCAAAATTCATCTCCAAGGGATGAAGAATTGCACGCTGCCGTTTCCGCCATGGAGAAGAGAAACCCAGGTGGGGTTGAGCATATTTTTTAAGAGATGAACATGGTGATGCAAGCAGAGAGGCAAGGGGTGACTCTCCCGATAACAGAGAGCGCAACTCATCCTCATCGCCACACCGTGACTGTGGCCGTCGCAGCCCCGGCTCCAGATTTCGAGGGAGAAGCGGGGCCCTCAGAAAGAACCCATGCCAAGGGCAAAGGCAAGAAACCCCAAAGGCCCAGAAAAGCTAAGAAGGCCAAAGGGTCAAACGAGGGTGAAGGCTTAGGTATGCAAGCGACCGAGCGCACCCCCGATGAGACTCCCAGTATCATCACTTTGGGAGAGGTGAAGACCATGTTAGCGCCGATATACTAGGACGAGCGCTTCTCCTGGCGAATCCCTTCTAAGCACGAGCGTGCCAATTGTCCGCCCCCCGGTGAGATGGCGGTTTATAAGGACGCGGTCAGTTCCAGAGGCTTGAGGTTCCCGATCCCAGTTCCGGAAGCCAATATCTTAAATGATTTGAACCTTTGCCCCTCGAAAATCGTGCCCAACGGCCTCGCTTTGATAACATGCTTTGTGATCCTCATGAAGTGCACCAACTACGAGCCCTCAATACAGAACTTCAACGCTCTCCTGCAAGTTGTTAGTTCTCCGCGCTCCTCACCCGAGCCGGGTTTCTTTTACTACGTTCAAGCCAAGGCTCGTCTGAAGTTAATCAACTCCCCTTCTTCCACTTATGGCCCAGATTGGAAGGAGAAATTCATTTTTGTCAAAGCCCCAGCGGATGATGATTTTGGGGTGGCACGAGAGTGGATTTCGCACGGGAAGGGCTCCCTTGTGAAGAATCGCTTGGACCCTTCTTTCCCTGAGAACTGGGGTAAAGAATTAGCTGGAGCGTTGAGGGATGAGGGCTGGCTGATACAAGCCAAAGACTTGATAGACGATGTGGAACTCATGTTCCTTTGCGGACTTTCCAACGACCCCCATTATCTCAGCAACCCTCCCGCTCGAGACTCGGATAGAGATGGTTAGATTTTAGGGCGCTAACACTTAGATAGGGACACCGACTTTCATGTGTTTTTATGATTTACATTATTTGAACCAGCCTTTCCAACCCTTGTGCTTTTCCTTGTTTTTGTTTTCCAGGACCGGGTATTATAATGGCCACCGAGGAGATAGGAGCTATGGGCTCCCCAGATGGAGGTGCTGTGCTATTGAGGCATGGAACGGTCGCGCAAACCATCAGCGAAGGCTTATACGAGAGGGTCCAATTCACAGCGGACCACAGGGCCTTGTACTCCGAGTCCATCGAGAAGGTTACCAGTGACACGGTACATGCCCTAATTTCTGTAAGTCCCCCCTTCCTCCTTGCAATTTTTAGTTTCTGAAGATGTCTTTTTTCAAAAATTTTCATTAACACTCCTGCCTTTTCGAGCCCGTGCAGCAAGTGCTTCCGAGGGCGAAAAACATCCAAATGCGCGCCACGGTTTATGCTGACCGGAAGGCAAAGTACAAGAAGATGGCGCGCTCGAACGATCCTGCTCAAATCCAAGAAGAATTGGATGTAGAGAAAGCCAAGTACCTTTCTCTTGACACAGAGCATCAGAGGTTGGAGGCTGAGATGAAAAAGCTGGAGGAGGACTTCACGAACGCTGAGACCGCTCGGAGGAGTTGGTGCACGCAATACAATAACCTCAATGAGAACCATCAGAAGCTCACAGCCGATCGTAACAACTGGAAGACGAGGGCTATTGAGGCAGAGAAGAAATAAGCGGATACCATGGACCATCTCCCTCATCGTATTGAGCAATAGTCGAAGAGGCTCTCATCAAGTTTTGTCATTCAAAGGCATTCAACTTTGCGGCCTCTTTGCACTGTCTAGACGAGGCTCAAAAGGCCTTCAATTTGGCAATTGATCAGGGTACCTGCAAGGGCCTGACTGATCCGTCCGTACGTGGGAGGTCAGATATGGGGCTCATGTTCAACGAGCGCTGCGTCGAGGATGATGAAGACCGCGAAGACCCTGAATCGAGCATCTCCGAGCCGGAGTACAACTTTTTGGTCATGCTCATTCAGGATGAATACATGGCGGCTCACCCTCCGTCGGAAGCCTCCCAAGCGGAGCAAAATGAGGGTGAGGATGCTGCCACTATCTCCTCCATGATCCTCCCTGCAAATGAGCCTTCACCGCCCGTCGTTAATGCTCCCGCTCCTGCCACTGAGAATGCCCTTGTTCCTTCCAATGAAGCTACCGAGCCCAATGCCCCCCAAGCGCCAGGGAATAACGAGCCTGCGCCTCCTCCATCTGCCCAGAACCAAGATGAACAAGCCCCTCAAGCGCAAGAGCCGGCGGCCCCTGTTCATGGTCCCGTGGCTCAGAATGTCTTAGTAGTTCTGGATGAAGACGTTGCTCCTGCCGCTTGATGATTCCCTTTATCCACTCACGCTGAAACTCATCCTTTACCTTAGTCTTTATTTTGTAAGAATGTTATGGGCCTATGTGCCCCTAATTTGTAATTTAGCGAAAGCTTTTTAATCAATGCAGATCTTCCTTTTCATGATAACATCTCCCTATATTTTCTTGATTGTGAAATTTTTACCTTACGCTTGTTGTAACAAAATCTCATGATGCTAAGATTATGTGTAACATGCTTGGTAAAATATGTCTTGTTTAGTTAAGTCTTGAGTAGCTTTGAGGGTCTTGTTGGGATGCTGCCCTTGTTCAAGACTTGTGAAAAATTTTCTTTTAAAAACTTGGAAATTTTTACTAAGTCTTGAGTAATTACAAGGGTCTTACTGGGAGGTTGCCCTCGTTCCAGACTTGTGAAAATTTTTCTTTTTTTTTTTCTTTAAAAACTTGGAAAATTTTACTAAGTCTTGAGCAATCACGAGGGTCTTACTGGGAGGTTGCCCTCGTTCAAGACTTGTGAAAATTTTGCTTTAATCACTTGGAAAATTTTTACTAAGTCTTGAGCAATCACGAGGGTCTTACTGGGAGGTTGCCCTCGTTCAAGACTTGTGAAAATTTTTGCTTTTTTATGGTACTTCAGAGATCCTATCTGGAGGCTGGAATTGGACAAAAAGCTTCTCCTTTTGTGAAGTGCAATTGTGCAGCGAGTCCTGTTTTCGTACGCTAGGTACCCATAGTAAAGGCTACCCAGGCCTACTAGGATGCTCGTACGTATGGGGTAGACTTTGGGCGTATCCTTAGAGGTGCTGGATAAGCACGCTCGTGGAGTCATGCCAATTCCTAAATTACGAGGAAATTCATACCCCTTGGGTTTAAGATCCCAAGAGAGAATTCTCAGTAACCTGCATACTCAGATGAAATAAATGAGAGGAGCAATTTTCATTATAAATTTCTTGAGAAATAACATATGCCTCTTTACAAGATAGATTCAAACATAGAACCTCCTGAGGTTGCACGTATTCCAAGGGCGTGGGAGACGCTCGCCCTGTAGTGATTCGAGCGTGTATGTGTTGTTTGCCCATATTTGTACAACTTTGAACGGACCCTCCCAGTTGGGATCTAGCTTGCCCACATGTCTTGAGACTTCCACTTTCTTGAGGACTAAGTCCCCCAACTGAAAGTTCTTTCTCTTACCCTTTTGTTACACTGTCGAGTGACAGAGGCTTTGTATTGATTGATAAGTGCCCATGCCTTATCCCTCTTTCCATCCACGAGATCTAATTTCAGTGCCCTACTCTCCTCGTTGGCTTTATGCTCAAAGTATGCTACCCGAGCGGATTCTTGTGCAATCTCCGCAGGTATCATTGCTTCTGATCCATATACGAGCGCGAAGGGTGTCTCGCCAGTAGCCGCTCGTGGAGTAGTGTGATAAGCCCATAGTGCCCCCTGCAACTCTTCTGCCCATTCACTCTTTTTGCTTTCAAGCATGGTTTTCAGATGCTGCAAAATGACCCTGTTGGTGACTTCCGCTTGTCCATTGGCTTGGGGATGACCCACGGAAGTAAAGTGTTGCTCAATTCCCAACTCTAAGCACCATTCTCGTGTGTCAGCTCCTATGAACTGGGACCCATTATCTGAAATGAGCACCCTTGGTATGCCATATTTGCAAATGATGTTTTTCCAATTGAAGTCCCTTACGACCCTGAAAGTGATCTTTGCTACGGCTTCAGCCTCGGCCCATTTGGTGAAATAATCAACAGCCAAAATGACAAACTTCTTCTGTCCGATCGCAATGGGCAAGGGACCCACAATGTCGATCCCCCATTGGTCAAAGGGCCATGAGACATCTGTAGGGACCATCTGAGCGCCTGGCAGTTGAGGGAGGTTAGAGTGAAATTGACACTTAGGGCATCTCCTGGAAAACTCAATAGCATTTTAGAGAACTGTGGGCCATTAAAACCCACTCCTTAGGACCTTCTTCGCAAGGATACGCCCTCCTAAATGGTTCCCACAGCTTCCATTGTGAATAAGCTCGAGCGTTTCTTTAGCTTGCGAGGGCCTTAGACATCTCATGGGGGATCCTTGAAACGACTTCTTGAGTAATCTCCCCTCAGAGTCTAAAGAGAACCGAGGGGCCTTGTTTCTAACTTTTCGGGCTTCCACCTTGTCGGTGAGACAAACGTCATCTCTAAGAAATCTTATAATATCATCCAGCCAGCACGGCTCATGCGGATCAATCATGGCCACCACTCTCTTGGTGCACTACTCTTTTATCAGAGGCTCTTCAGTTCTAAGAAACGTAACGGAGCGCTCACTGATACCTTTCAAGGCCGAGGTAAATTTTGATAGAGCGTCAGTGCGCTCGTTTTCTGCCCGTGGGATCTGGAGTAGATGAAATTCCTTGAATTTCCCAATAACTTCCTTGGCTTTACTCAAATACTGCACCATGGTGGTTTCTCGAGCCTCATAGGTTCCTTCAATCTGGCTCGCAATTAACTGTGAATCAACATAACGTGATTCTGGAGGCTCCATTTTGAAAAGCAATGTTCAACCCTTGCACAAGGGCCTCATATTCTGCCTCGTTATTGGTGACCGGAAAGTCCAACTTGATCGCAAAGTCTAACTCAATCCCACTGGGGTCTCTAAGGGTTACCCCTGCTCCTCCCCCTTGAGAGGTTGAGGAACCATCTATGTGCAAGACCTATAGACCGTCGTTTTTCAGAACAGCAGGTTCTAAACCGAAGCGTTCAACCAGCAAATCCGCTACAACATGCACCTGTATAGCAGTTCTGGGCTCAAAACTTAAGTCAAACTGGCTCAACTCAATGGCCCATTTTATCAATCTTCCCGACACATCTGGTTTGGACAGCACCTGCTTCAAAGGCTGATCAGTGAGGACCGTTACTGAGTGCGCCTGGAAATACTGCCTCAACTGTCTTGAGGTGTTGATGAGGGTAAATGCAAATTTTTCGATTTCCAAGTACTTCCTCTCGGCCCCTTGCAATGTTTTGCTTAAATAATAAATAGGCAAATGCTTACGCTCTCGTATGGCTATTAGAATTGCGCTCGTTGCTTCTGTGGAAACAGAGAGGTACATAAATAACCTTTCCCCTTCAATGGGTTTTGTTAATAGCGGCGCGCTCGAAAGGTAAGCCTTCATGTCTTGCCAAGCTTTTTCACACTCTTCAGTCCAAGCAAAATTTTGTGCATTTCGCAAAATTTTGAAGAAATTAAGGTTTCTGTCTGTTGAGCGCGAAATGAATCTGTTCAAAGAAATGATTTTCTCCACTAGCACTTGCACTTCCCTGAGATTACGAGGGGAGGGGATGTCCAAGATAGCCTTGATTTTTTCTGGATTGGCTTCAATCCCCCTCTGACTGACCATGTAGCCTAAGAATTTTCCTCCTCGCACTCCAAAAGTGCACTTTAAAGGATTTAATTTCATTCCATATTGGCGCAGAATGGCGAAAGTACGCTTGAGATCCTCCAGGTGCGAGCCCTGACGCTCACTTTTGACAATCATATCATCGACGTACACTTCCATGGATCCTCCAATTTCTTTCTCAAACATCTTGTTAACAAGGCGCTGGTAAGTGGCCCCAGTGTTCTTGAGCCCAAAAGGCATGACCAAGAAGCAATATAAACCCAGGTGGACAACAAATGAAGTTTTGGGGCGGTCTTCCGGGGCCATAAAGATTTGATGGTACCTTTGAAAGGCATTCATCATACTCATGAGTTCTCATCCTGTAGTCGAATCCACCAACTGGTCTATAGGGGGCAATGGGTAAGGATCCTTAGGGCAAGCCTTGTTAAGATCAGTGAAGTCATTGCACATGCGTCATTTATTTGCGCTCTTGGGCACCAATACCATGTTGCACAACCATTCAGGATACAATATGGGCTCGATGTATTGGGCTTCGAGGAGCTTGTTAACTTCTTCCTCAATAACTTTCTTCCGAAAACGTGTACATCCCGTTTCTTCTGCTTTATGGGCTTAAAATAGGGGTCCACGTTGAGCCTGTGGACCATGACGCTTGGGTCAATCCCAGTAAGGTCAGATGCTTTCCATGCAAAAAAGGTTGGACCCAATTTGAGTAGTTTTATCCTTGTTCCTTAGTTCTAGCTCAATTGTAAGGAATTTTTCTGAGGGCTCGATTCTCATTTCTGGGCGGGGGAGCTCAAGCGCCCTCTTCTTTCCAGTCAAGCGTCCATCAATAAGGGGCTCGCTCGTATCACGCTCTTCCCCTTCAGAAGAGGACTCTTCCACCGTTCCTAGCGGAGTATTTTCGAGGGAGATATTGGCGTTGGGATCCTTCTTTTTGTTCTTCTTTCTGTTCATCTTGGCCCTCTTTCGCACGGGACCATCCTCGTCCAAATTGGGGAAATCGACGGATTTCTTGGTGGACCCAATTTGAAATGCTTTCTCCGTTTTAGGCTTTCTGAGGGATAGCATGTAGCATTCCCAGGCCTCTCGTACGTTGCAGAAAACTTCCTCGATGCCCTCGGGGGTGGGAAATTTGACTTTCTGGTGGTAAGTGGAGATAATCGCTTTGAAATCTACAAGGGCTGGTCGCCCGATTATGATGTTGTATGGGATGCCAATTTCTACCACCGCGTAGGTGACCATGAGTGTCTTGCGTTGTGGGGCCCGACCAAAGGAAATGGCTAGGCGAATCTGCTCTCGTGGGACGTCCTCAGAACCCCCAAAGCCAATGAGGGCTGTTTTAAGGGGTTCGAGCGGGATGTTAGTAACGTTCATCTTTTGGAACGTGGTGTAGGGCAAAACGTTAACAGAGCTTTCACTATCCACTAACACCCTCTTTACAATGTGATTGTGGACATCTAAGCTAACCACCACGGGGCAGTCAGAGGTTTCACTAACCCCATGGGGTGTTACAATATGCTCTAAGTCCTTATCTGTAAAGCCTATCACATCATGTTCCTTTGAGCGGTTGTCTTGGGATACTTGGATGGCGTAAACTGACTTGGGTTCCGAGGGGCGTTGATCATAACTCCGGACGAACCGTCGTCGTGAGGCATTGGAATCTCCCCCCGAGGACCCTCCTACTATCATGTTGATAACCGCGAAAGGGGTGCTTTCTTGCTCTGGAGTCTTCCCTTTGCCACGGTGGCTACTCTCTGTGGGGCCGCACCCCCGTGGGCTCCTTGAGTTCGAGCGACTTCTTCGCCTTTCCCTCCCACGCTCATTGCAACGCTCGTCAAAACGCTCCAACATCTTAACGAACTCCTTCAAGTGGCCCCCAGCGATGAGCCTTTGAATTTCAACCTCCAGTTGGTGGCATTCATCTGTATCATGACCCCTTTGCTTATGGAAAGCACAGTACTTATTTGAGCGTCTCAAGGCCTCAGTCTCCTTCATCTTCGTGGGCCTTTTGAAGAGTTTCTTGTCAGACAAGGCGTAAACTTCCAAGATGGCCTGTTAAGAGGGACACGCTCTAATCTTTGTGGAGGAGGAGGTGACTTGCGGCGCTCTCTGTGAGGAGGCTCCTCTCGCCCTCGTTCGCTTTTAGAGGGTCCGAAATGCCTTGGAGCATTGGACCCGTACATATCTTCGAGCGCGAAGTAGGGCTCGGCTATTTCCCTCATTGCCATGAGGGATGTGGGGCGTTTCTTCACAATGGAATCAGCAAATTTCTTACTCACATATTGCTTATGATTGCGAGCCTTGAAAAAACGTGGATCAGGATATCCATGGACGGTCTCTCTACAAGCAGCACCTTCTTGTTGAAACGTGCGAAAAATGACCGAAGGGATTCATGCTCGTCTTGAACCAGATTGTACAGGGCAGTGGGTGCGGTGACAGGAGCCTCTAAGGAATTAAAGTGGTTCAGGAAGGCGTTTGTGAGCTCGCCGTAGGAGTGGATCGAACTTGGCGGCAGACGCTTGTACCACTCTTGGGCCATTCCTACGAGGGAAGTAACAAACACCTTGGCCCAATAGTGATTGGAATGTTCGTACAAATGCATTAAATGCAAAAAATGGTCCAGATGTTTCGTGGGGTCAGTGGTCCCATCGTAGCGGTTGATTGATCTTGGGACCCTGCCCATGCCTGCTTGGGCCACCAAGACTTCTTCCACGAGGGGGGATCCCTTCGTGAGCGGATGGGAGTTGTAGCATCCGAAATTTTGTTCTTGTTCCACATGGCGTGGAACGTGTTGCTGGCGTGCATTGCGGCGGGCGTCTTTGGCCTTTTCCCGCTCGTCCCCAGCACGGGGGACTTGGGATCGCGCTCCTGAGAGCTGTCCCACCATTTCCTGCAACCCCCTGCAGCTGGTCTTGCACAGCCGCGAGGAGGTTGGGATCTTCTCTTCTTACCTGGCTCCCTCGTTGGGAGGCTTGTGGCCCTTGTTTTGATGCACGAAAGTGAACCTCTTCGTCGACATCAATCCTCTCGACGGGTTCTTTACCTTTGTCCGCTTGGGGACGCTCGACTCCCTCTTCTTTATCCTTCGTGGGTGGCGGTAGCGGTTGAGCCCTCAACACGGCCTGAGCCTGCATGAGGGGATGCCCTTGTATTCCTTCTAAGGGCGAGGCTATATGGGCGGTTTGCCTAGGAGGGAAGTACAGGGAATGAAACTTTTCCCATGCATTCTGGGCGGCCTGAATCTCGTACTGGGTGTACAAGGCTCGCAGTTGCTGTGGGGTCAAGAGGGGCAACTCCACTCGTTTAATCTCCCTTGGAACGACTACGGGGAGTTGGATCTGGCCGGCGTGGTAAGGTTGAATCGGTGGCATCATGATGGTGGGAGTGAGTGTATATCCCGAAGGCAGCATCATGTAGTGTTGCCCTCCTGGATTCGCTTGAGAATGAACCTACTGATTCTGGGGAGGTTGCGGAAGAAAGGGGAATGGAGCGCCTCCAACGGCATTAGAAGCAGGCGGTGCTGGGGGCGCTGGTGGCGGTGTTGGGGGCGCTGGTGGCGGACCCATAGGATCCGCTGGCAGAGGCACTCCTCCAGCGGGTGGTGCTCCACCAGTGGCTGCGGATGGGATGGTGGCGATATTGGTATCATGGGGAGGATCATCTCCTCCCCCCATAGCTCCAGATCTTGTAGCCACCATGGTTAGGAAGGTGTTAGGTGTTCGTTTTTCAACTAGCAAAAAGAGAAAGGTGAACTGAGAACGGGTTTCCCATATACAGTGCCAAAAATGATGGGTCTAAATATGGGGTACAGAGTCCAATCACTTTAGAATTTGTTTAGAGGTGGGAAAGCCGATGGTGATCGCCGGAAAAGATGATAGGTTTTACCTGCTAGGACAAACACCAAAGAAACAGAGGTCAGACGGCCAAACTGGGGGAACTGGGGGTGATTCCCAGTTTGTCTCTCCGACGTTCAAGTCAGATGATGATCTGAAAGAGAGAATGTGTGAAATGCGAGGTTACAATAAATGGAGATTGCTTACAGTGAAGGAGATGAACTCGCTTACTTATAATTGAGGGTCAGGGACCCTTTGGTCATTTGCACCGTGTGGTCCTGGCCGAATGTTGCCCTAACACGTGGTGTTGCGAGAGAAACCTAGGAGGAATATTCTGCAAAAAGCTGGTGGAAGTTAGTGTTGGCAACAGTGGCAGGTGCGCGGGTATGTACGGGGTGTCAGAGAGCCATTTTAGGGGGTTGGTAACGAGGGCTTAAGAGCACGCTCGTGTCAACCAAGGGCCTAGGAGGCCAGAGAAACCGCTAAGGGATGACGGCCAATGCTTATGCAACGAGGGGGAGTGGGACCTTTCCTGAGGGAGGGTAGCGCTCGAAGAGGGCCCCTTTGATTGATTGGAGCTCAGCCGTGTTTTGCGAAATGCGCTCGTTAGAGAGTGGCGATGTTGATTACGCTTGAGCATATCAGAGATGGCATGTGTCCTTGAGGAACCTTAGTGCTTGGTGGGTTTGGGCACTCGTGTATAATTGCCTTAATCACAAGAGGACGTATGTCATTATCTTGGGTTACCACGTGTCCAAACGTGGGACGAGCGTATTTTGACCCCATCAAATCCAGGCCCAAATAATAACTATGTCAATTAAGTTTTCATTTAGACATAATTACATAACTACATATTAATTTAAAATATTAAATAAATTATTTATAGACATAAAATAAAACTCAGTATAGAGTAAAATTAAGACTCCTTCAATTTATAAAAAATAGTTTCAATAAAGATTATTTTAATATTAATATATTAATTAATAATAATCAAATAAGAAAATATCATTTTGTGTCCTCTCAATATGTAATTTTTTGATTTGATCCTGAACTTTTATTTTTTCTCACATTGCATCACTTTTGATTCGATTTTTTTCAATTTTAGTCCTTCGCATTCTACTGACAGAAATTTGGGGAATTTTTCTGGTTTTCCCTCCAAAATCTGAGTTAGCATATGGCGTGGATCTTTAATGTTTAAGGAAAAAAATGAAAAAATGTTTTTTTTTTTCAATAATCGGAACCGGAATCACTTTTTCGTGGCAACCCCACGGTATATTGCAATACAAAATCAAAAAGTTTACAAAGGAGTATTTAGCACCTAAGTAAACAACACAAATCCGAGCCCACAAACATGTGGGGTTGGAATCCAAAATCGAACACAAATCTGAATTGGGTCAAAAAACCAAAATCAAACAAGAGAATTACAAAAAAAAATCCACAGACGAAGACACTCACTCCAATACCTGCGCGTTCCACCCAACCACCCTCCGCACACATGAATCAATTGCCTAAGTAAATGTTTAGGCAATCTCACTCCCCAGCGTGGGCTAATATCCACCTTTACGATAATATCCACCTAACTCTCCTCTATAGTAACCTCCTCTAACTCCTCTAGAACGCCATTCTCTATAGTAACCTCCTCGCTTAGCACTCCGTGTCTTTCGAGGTGAAAAATCACTGTACTCAGAATTATCTTCCTGAATCATAAAAGGAATAGACTCACCATCTTCAGTTTTTTTGAGGAGTCCTCAACACTAGGATTTAGATGCTTTGATCTATCGCTCGTATCCCCGTCCAATTGGGAAGGGGTCATATCTGATCTATTTAAGGGCCATTTCACATTGGTTTTTTGAGTAACCTGAACAATTGCTGCTTTGGCTTGTTGTATAGCATTCTCAAAAGATTTCAAACCAACGGGTTCAATCTGTTCCCGATTCACCTCAGTCTGAGCCTCCGTATCATCCTCACTTTCTGACACAGATTTTTATCTCCCTTATTAGACATACTATCATTCCCCGATTCCTCTCCGTAGCTCTTCTTATCAGCCTCTTCATTCTCACTATGCTCGTCGGTCGTGGTTGGCCCCTTATCCTCATTATTTCTATCATCATGATATTCTGATTGACAGTTCTCTTCCTCTTCAAACATATCTTTCTTATTGCCTACCCCTGAGGTTTCACCTATTCTCTTGACCACATTCATGATCAAATGGGTTTTCATGCACAATAATATTATCCTCCTTTTTTTAAAAAATTTCTACTTTCCCAAACTCAATTTTTTATTTCATATTTTTCTCAATTGTTTCATCCGCCTTCTCGTTGTTTTTATTTTTATTTTTCTTTTCTACCCAAACTCCATTCTTTCCCGAGTTATCCTTCTTTTTCTCGATGTTATCCCGCAAATCCTTTTGTTGCGCGGACCCTCATCCTTAGACTGACGCTCACGCACGCCTCCTTCTTTCCCACCATCATTACCCTCATTTTCCATGTTGTCCTTATCAGCCTCATCCTTCCCATTTTCATCACCATCACGAAGATCTTCCCCACTTTTGCAAGCATTTGGTTTATGACCCAAACGGCGACACCTAAGATATATATATTGAAAAAAATGAAAAAATGTCACTGTAACACCCGAGCGCAAGGTGCCACATCCCCCGCACCGAGACCCGACCCGAATATGAAATGGACGATCCATACCCGAGCCAAATCACGGCGAACGGGGACAAACACACACTCTAAGCTAGGCGGGCTAACCCTTGAAACCATAAAACAACATAAAACATTAAAGCGGAAGCAAAGAACGAACATATAACATATATATGTACCATGAGCATCCAAGCTCCAAAAATCATTCATATACATCAACAAATTGCCATCACGGCCCAAAATAAATACGCTCCACATCAATATACATATACAATAATCCAAAAGTGTAATATGCAAGTGTAAGACTCAAAATACAGAGCTAGAGACGAATGCAAGACCTAGGACTTGTATTCCCGCCTAGCTCCCTCAACACCTGCACAAAATAACTGAAAACCAAACGGGTTCAGTCCAAAAGGGACTGGTGGGTATAAAACAGGGCATAGATATAATATATGACGGTAATTAAACAATCACATGCAAGCTATAATCCCAAATGAGATTTTAAAGTCTTTCCCAAGTGGGTAAAAAGAATCATCAAAAGGGATTATAACGAATCATTAACATTAGGTCATTATTGGCCCGGCGAGTGGGCGTGCATTATCTCCAACCAACACCTTGTGTAAACCATTTAAACATTCATTCATTTATTCTTATCATGCAATCAATCTTTTGTGCACATTCATTAACATTTACTCCTTCTTCCTCCGGTTTGGTGGTGGGTTTGCAAGGCCCGACCACCCATTCATTGACCAAAAGGGGTTACATGACTCCCCAGATGGCGCTCAGCGTCCATTCCTCGCTAACTCCTAACGAGGTCCGGTTACGCCGTTAATTGGTAGAACTAGTGTGAGGGTTCACCGTCGGCCCGTGCCTCCCCGGATAGCCACTCACACTAAGTCCCTGGGCCCCATTCGTGCATTCGATCATTTCTCGCCAAAACATTAGGTAGGATTGATAAAATAAGGGTTTACGTTGAAAACATTTACTTTTTAAAACGACTCTCTATATATATATAATTTTGGTCGAAAACTTTCACATTGAAGGTATATATAGGGTTTTGTATCTACATAGAAGAAAAACCCACCTTAAACCGTCAAAAGAAGAACCACGAGCCTCACTGACCGGCCTCGTCTCCAACGTGATCAAAATCTGTGCAAGAAAATTGAAGTGAGACTCAATATGACCAAATAAGACGCTCGGCAATGCAATGATCATGATATGAATGTATAAAAGATTAAATTATGTTATGGGAATGTTCATGTGCACGATTAATACATTTAAATCATATAATCAAGTCATTCACTTTCATAATTTCACATTTTCAATCAAATTTATTCAAGAAATTCAAATATAATCAAAGTACAAATTAAATCACATTTTAAAATTAGAACATAAACATTTAAACATATTCAATCGCATTTACAATTAGAAAATAAACAATTAAATACATTCAATTAAATTTAGGAAATTAAATAAAACATGAAATAGGTAACATTTAATTTAAATAATTCAATTAAATCAAATAACAATTAATATTTAATAAATATATATATAATATATTCAATATATATAAATACGTATACATATACTATAATATATATACATATATACGTAACAAAACATGTAAATAAATACACATATGCATGCAAAGTATCAATTGCATGAAATTCCATGCAAACCCTACAAACCATGCATGCAAATACCATTAACCAAATTTCATGCAGAAGGAAAGGGAAGAATGAACAGCAGCAGCAGCAACTCACGGTACAGCAAAAACAGGCAAGAAAACAAGGTGACACGGGGGTGTCACCTTCAAGGAGCAAGCCGAGACACCCCCGTGTCTCGGTACAGAAGTGACCCCCCCCATGAAACACCCCCGTTCCAGCTGAAACAAGCAAGAACGACACACCCGTGTCGCAGCAAACGCAGCAGCAACAAACACTCGAAGAACCCCTGTTTCTCTAGCTTAAACGCAGCAACATCACAAGCAACAAATAGGCAACATATGTAGCAAGAAGAAGACATGAAATGCAGCCTAAAACCAGCCCTAATAATGTACAAAAATGACAGCAACATCAAGGGAAGAACGTATCTGCTGACAGCAATTTTCAGGCCAAGAAAACAGGGCATAAATCGCGTAAAAACAGGGTACAACTGATCTCAAGTAATCCCAACACGTTCATGTGAGTTAGGTTGTCATATGTGCAGCAAAACACCACAAATTCAACATACAAATCAGTCCCACAACAGTTCAAACGTGGAAGGCTGTCACACGTAACTTTTCTTCAAAGTTTTCTCAATGATCCAAAGTTGATATCTCATAATTACTTCAACTACCATGCAATTAATGATCATAAATGAAAAGAAGATATCATAACAATCATTCTCAAGCTTGGAATCATTCAAATCCATCAAGAATTGGAGAAGATCGAAAGAAATGCCCAAAAACGTCTTTATTCAAGAACAGCCGAAAATTGCATGAAACCATGATCAAATTTGGAGATGAATGAATGAAAATGACCAGAAATGAACATATAATACAACCCTAAGCTTACCTTGTTGATTGGATGAGGATTGGATGAGATTTGAGCTTTGAATCTCCAAGGTGATCAAGGGTTGCGGGAAGAAACTGGAAGGCAGTGACTTTGGCTGTGATTTGTGAATTGTGAGAGGGTTGGTTCAGTTAGGGCAAGATACATCAGATTAGGTGGTTGAGTTAGGGTTCTATAGCATCCAACCATAGTTAATTTGGTCAACAATTGAATAAGTTATGGCTAGTTTAGTGTAACAAGGTCAGTTTCGTCTCCGCTTCGTATTTCGGTTGAATTTCGGAGGTTCAATTGACGTTAGAAAAATATAAGGCTAAGTTTACTAAACTCGAATTTTCGTTACGAGTTCAGAGAAGTTGACGGAACTCGAATCCGAGTTCCCGAGCTCAAGATATTAAATACGGAACCAAGGGTGCGCTAAGTGTTCGTTAGCCCCCGACTTGGATTCCAAAATACAAATTAAATCCGAAACACAAGCAAATGAATTCGAAAATACGAAACGAATAAATATTCAAGTACAAGACACGTATAAGTTCAACATATTAAATTCGTACAAAATTCCGGTATCAATTCAAATAGAAACGAAGCACTCAAACTCAATGAAACCATAAAAGTCATAACATTAACTTAAATATAACAATTACATACTTATATAATATATTAAAATTACATGCATGAAATATTAATCTATAACTATACATGCATGCATACGTACATAATATATATATAAATACATGCATGCAATTATATATAAGTTATAATTATATGATGCATGCAAATATGATTTATAAGCATTACATGCATGCAATATTTAAATCCATGCACACACACGTACACAAATATATATATATTTATATTATATAATGTAATTAATATTAATAACATTAAATTAAAATAATTAGTATTTAATATAATTAAAATAAAATTAAATACATAAAACACACATAATTAATTATTTCGCGCATTTTGGTAAACAATTACGTCATACCAGTACGGTCGAAATATCGGGGCGTCACAGTCACGTAATTACATAAACTATTTTTATTTAACAGAATACTCCTCTATTATAATTTTTTTTTTTAATTTTATCTCAAATTCATTTCCTTCCTCAATTAAAATTAAAAAAAATTAACTTTTCTAATTTGACGGTATGCAGAGTACTATCACTTTCCAAGTTACAATCTAGTAACCGACAGCGTACCCGTTGAATGCAATCGCTACCATGCCACTCAAAGCCATCAATAACCTGCACAAACGTGTGGTAAATAACGCTGTATGCGAGAATTATTTTGGGCATAGTGAATGGACATATTTTCCCCTTATAAAAATCTTGTCTAAAGCACGTGAAATGAGTTGAATATGATATTCCTAAAAAATTTGAGTTAATTGCACCAAACCCACTGTGTTTTTTTAAAATTGCAAGAAAAACCCGATATTATAAAAATTAATTCAAAAAATCCTATGTTATTTTAATTTTTGCACACCGCTCGCTCGTTTCATTTGGTCAACCATTAAATATTTTAACCCTAAAATACCCTTACTTTAAATGTTAAAATAATATTAAAAAATATATATTATATGTATTAAAAATAAAAATAATATAATTACATTATTTTTAAAATATATACATATATTATATTAATAAATAAAAAATATATAATTACATTATTTTTAAAATATACATATTATATTTTAAAGGGATATAAATATGAATGAATAACTATTTATTAAAAATATACGTATGAACGAAATTATTAATATTTTTAAACACACTATTTATGAATAAAAATTATACATGTTTATACATTTCTAATTAAAATTTTATATATATATATATATATATATATATATATATGGGGCAGTTAATTATGAGGACCAACAATCTTAAAAAGTTATCCTAAACCCCCTAGTCTGAAAAATGTATGTTTTAGGTTACCAATACATATGTTATTTTTCTTAAACCACCTATGACCCTAAAAAGTCTGTTTTGCCCCTGTTATTTTATTTTATTTTATTTTTTCCTTAATTGATTCCCAATTTGGGAACGTTCTTCAACCACATTTTCTTCGGCAACGAGAGGTAACGGCAACGACTGCAGGATAAAGGTAGGCGGCGGCAACGACAAGACTGCGACGGCAACGGTGACCAATGCAACAGGATATTGAAGAGTGGCTCAACGAGAATCAATTTAGTCATCTTATCCTATTTTGCTACAAGGTATTCTTAGCGTTGAATGTTAATTGAATGTATTCTTGGTGTCAATTGAATGTTAATTATGTCAATTAGACAGTATCATTCATTGATAATTTGTATCGAATTGAATTGCTGATAAGTTGTATCGATTCAAATTGTTGATCCATTGCAAACTGATAATTCGAATTGGTATCTGGAGATTGTGATGGCCGGTGATGAAGACCAGGACAGGAAAATCCTAGGAAGTTTTTGGTTTAATGGCGAAATTACGGCATTACCAATTCGTCGGAGCGCGTCAGTGGAGGAGATTCACGTGCAACTTGGTGATGAGTGGTCAGACTTCAACTCTAATTCTTACCTGGTACAGTACCTTGCTCCCCATAAAAAAGGGTTGTGGGTCAGTTTGCGACGAAATGGCCAGATTGCTACTATAATCCAACTGCATCAACTTGCTAAACTCGACATTGTAGAGATGAGCGCGATTCAGCCTCCTGCCTATTTAGGTGGGAAGCAGGCATCGAGGAGAAGGTATGAGATTTCTAGTTAATTCTGTTTTGTATTAACACTATATTAATACTGGTCAATAATCTCATTCTATGTCAAGAAGAGAAGATATAACCCCTATGTCTATGATTCATGCTTAGGCACTGTTCGTTTTGAAGTTGAGGATTGACCAGATCCACTGCGTGTTCTGGAGTTGAGGATTGATTTTATTCACTTTTTTTTAAGGAATTTTATTTGTTGTTGTAATCGAATACACTCCCTCTTATGATTATTTATGTCTATTTGAAACTACGTTAATAAATTGCTTGATATATGTTTTCTCCAAATTCACTGTAGGTTGCTGCACTTTGTTCACTTATGTCGTAATGAATTGCTTGTTCAGGTTGTTGCATATATAGGATTAATTGTGCAGATTGTAGAGTGATGCGTTAAATATTCGAAATAAAAACCTAACTTTATAGAGTTATGGGTTAAATATTTATAATTCAAACCTGACATTGTAGAGTAATAATGGGTTAAATATTCGGAATTAAAACTAACTTTGTAGAGTGATGCGTTAAATATTCATAATTAAAACCTGACTTTGTAGAGTGATGCATTAAATATTCGTAATGAAAACCTGCATTTGTAGAATGATGCGTTAAATATTCGTAATACAAACCTGACTTTGTAGAGTTATGAGTTAATATTTGGAATTAAAACCTGACTTTGTAGAGTGATGCGTTAAATATTCGCAATGAAAACCTGACTTTGTAGAGTGATGCGTTAAATATTTGGAATTAAAACCTGACTTTGTAGAGTGATGCGTTAAATATTCGTAAGGAAAACCTGACTTTGTAGAGTGATGCTTTGTAGAGTGATGCGTTAAATATTCGTAAGGAAACCCTGACTTTGTAGAGTGATGGGTTAAATATTTGGAATTAAAACCTGACTTTATAGAGTGATGCGTTCACTACAAGGAAAACTGTTTTTTATTATCGTAGTAAAAGGCTCAATTCGTAGCAAAAATCCTTTTGCAACGCATTTACTACAAATTTCTGATCTAGTTGATGTAGGCGTATCAAATATTTTACTATGATCAAATGATCGTTTTTGCTACGAAAACTTTAGCTTTTACTACAAACAATAATTTGTACCAAATATGAGACAAATACATTTAGTTTTTACTATGACTATGTTAGTCGTAGTAAAAAAAATATCAGCTACAATCATAAGTTGGTAGTGAAAATTTTCAAATGTTACAACTAGTATTCACTACGATCAATAGCTCGTAGTAAAAGGTTTAAATCTCTTTTAATTATTATAATTATTATTTAATTTAATTTAATTATATTATTTTTATATATTTTCTAAAATACATTAATATCTATCATCATCCAACCAAAAACACTACCCAATCAAACATCAAATTATAATCAAAACAATATTTTCCAATAACATTACCAAAATAATATTTACAACCAAAAAGATTATCTTTTCGGAATATGAATTCACCAGAAATGTACTTATTCTTTCCTCCGATCTTCAACTAGATGATTAACTAAAAGGAACTATTGGTTCCTCCAATTGTGAACATAATCACTCCAACAAAAATATTTATTTATCGAGAAAAATAAACTTGCTTGATCTTATGGAGAAATCCACCAAAAGATAGGTTCATCTATGCCTCAAAAACCTGTAACAAGAAACAAAAAACCAATCTTTGAAAATAGGATTTAATTAAAGAAATATGTTATATTAAATTTTAGGAATGCAAGATTACATCGATTATGTACATTAGCCAATTAACTCTCATGCAATACACTTATCGGTTCTTTTTCAGCCTATCTTCCAATTATAAGAAACCAATTACTAAAACTAAATAAATGATACTATTAATAATACCTGGATGCATTAGAATCTCCTTGGCCTTGTTAGATAATGCACTAACCTACATTTGCAAAATAACAAAAACTCTCAAATATAAATGACCCATTTGGTTCCAAAGAAACATTATGCAAATGAGAGAATAATGTTTTAAAGGGGGAAAGGAAAATGTATATTAAACTGCAATTAGAATTCGTCTGTTGAAGTTACCATACCACCCTCGAAATAAATTAAGCTACTATTAAATAGAAGTAGCAACCAGTGAACTAGAGGAACTTCTTTGCAATGAAGTTTTGATAATTTTAACTTTTGAAAACTTATTCAGTTCCAGGCAAATAAAACAGACACTTGTCAGTAGTTTTTCAATTTATATTGGAATTCCCCCATAAATGATGGTGGCTCAATTTATATTGGAATTCTAAGAGTATATTTGGCTCGTGTTTAAAGGTATCAAAAACAAAAGAAAGAAAAATGTAACATTTTTTCTCAAGGAGTTTCTCTTCAGCAAATCTTAAGAATAAAACAAATGGATGGCAAAAATTTATTAAAAGTAAAACATGAGGAAAAAAACAAGCACACTCATTATAAATCGAAGGGAGCAATAGAACTTATTCATATTCCCTTCAAACCAATAGATTTCCACCTATGTTGCACGGATATGGACACGGTGACACGGACAAGACACGACACGGATACGACGATATGGATTTTTTTGTGAATTTTCCGCGTGAGAAATGTCGGACACGAGTGTCCGACACGACACGACACGACACGGCAAATTGATATTTTTAGAAGTGTCGGTGCATTAGAGATTTCCACTAATGCTCAGGATAAATACACTACTCCTATCTTTCTCACGCACAAGAAAAAAATCATATCCAAAGCAAGTCATATCCTAGATAATACCACTCAAAAAATAGTTATTGGTCCGTTTAAATACTTAAATAAAAGGCAAAACCAGTTTCAAAAGAACCTCCAACAACAATCATAATCATATACTAAAATCGAATTCTTTAACTGAAATCTAGTACCCACACCCAAAAAAAAAAAAAAAAAAAAAAAGATTGAACTTAGCCAAAAATAGATGGATCTCCTCATAGGGCTTCTCCAAATATGTAAGAAACATTTGACTGAAATCCAATACCTAAACCACAAAAATAATATATATATATATATATATATAAAGATTCGCCTAAAATGACTGTAAAGAACAAAGATTTGTTAATATTTATCCTCAGAATTATTCTTTTACCAATATATTGTCAAGGGAGAGCTGGATCTCGGAGTCATCACTAAAAATAATAAATGTGTTCGAAATGGGACATCATATGAGTCCTAAACATTGTGGTCCTACTCCTTCCCCTCTACATTTTTCACTCTCAAGTTTGTACATTGTAATGATAAATACAAACACTTCATTATCACTGTTCACTAAATTTTCTTATCTTGGTTGTACTCACAGTAAACACTAAACCCCTTTTCCATTAGATTTGAGTTATTTTCATTGTCCATATATACTATGTATGAAAATTTTGTAGAATATAATATATAATAAGGCATGCATTTTGCACTTCACTTTCCTTAGGTGAATACCTAATATTCTTTCTTGTACTTACCCAAGGGACATACACCAAAACACTTCTTTATTAAGAACTCTCCCATACACAACTACACATACTTTGCACACTCACACGCCTAAAAACAAGTATCATTAAAGATTCAAAGTTCATATTTGACAGAGAATATTCATATAATCTTTCAAATCAAGATTAATTAGTAAGGGAATTCCATAACAGAAGCTCGTAACAAATAAAGAGTTCAAGTTACATCCATTTGAGTTGGTAGAAAAGGGACTTTAAGTTAAAAACAAAACAACTTCTCTTAACTTTGAAGAAATGCATATATAATTTATAAATACTTCTATAGGATTCAATTCATACCAAAAGAGAGCAAGAAAATAATAAATCAAAAAATAAATTGCATCACAGATTTATAACTATTTTAGGTCCCAAAAGTCATTACTGTGTTTGTCTGCGCAGTTGCTTATTAAGTTTTCAATAAATCATAATGTCTTTGTAATTCTTTTATTTCAAGGTTTTTCTATCCTATGCTCTGATCCATGCTATTTTATAAATCAAGAGACTCATGTAGTAACTACCTTTGGTCTCTCCACTAATTTGGATTGTTTAAAATAAAAATCAATAACCAAATTCTCTATTTTTCTCTCCTTTTTGCTCTTTCCCCACATTTGTTTTCACTCAACTATTTTCTCCCATCTTTCTCTTTTTTCTCTCTTATCTATTTCTCTCAGTGGTTTTCTATTACTTTTTTATATATTTAGTTATATAAATCACATAAGATAAAGAGTATTTCAGAATACAAAGAGTAAAAAACATGCATCATGATAAAGCAAACACCATTTATTTCAGTAACTAAAAAGGTATTCCATTAAAGGTGTGCAATGTATTTATACCTCAAATAGGGGTCTGATGCTGCGGAATAATTTCAAGGAAACACTTCTCTCTGATTGATGTCAATAGACAGATCTTGGCTGCATAGTGCAGTACAACAACCACAAAACTGATGCTCCATTTCTCCACACAAGATACACATTTTGATCAAGTGTTTCTCTAAAAATTGGCAATAGAAATCTGTTAAGATTCGGCAATCAAACAAATAAAATTTAAGAATAATATTATGGGGATAATGATTAAAATAAATGAACTCTATCTAACCCTCTGGATAATGAATTCAGGCGAAACAAGACACCTTTCTTTTTATTTTTTATTTTTGAAAACTAACAAGACACTTTTTACAAACCCTTATATATCCCTCAAAACTCATGGACTAAAGCACCATATGTTATACCAATTCGAGTGTGCATATGGACAGGATGTACAAATTTTCAAACTTGCAAACTTAACAAGAGAGATATTTGCAAAATTGCAAGGTTTCATGCTCAAATAACAAGAAAATCTAAAACATCATTAACTCAAGTATATTCAACATAGAACGTTAAATGAGCAAATTGACATTAAATTCTGATATTCCAAGCTAATGATGAAGTGAATAATTGAATACTAACGGGAAATACAGGAGGCAATGCAGTTAATAATTAACAATCAATTAGACGTGAACAATTGCACAAATTGAACCTAAGTTAACAAAAACTGAACAAAAGTATAAGCTAGTTACACTTATAAAGCTAACTATATCACCCGATAATATTAAGGAGAGGGTGAACGAAAATTTCTGTTGAAGATAGAAATAGGGCTGTCTGAGATGATGACATTCCCTGAATGAGAGCAAAAGATGAAGCAATTCTTGTTTAGTAAAGCGAATCTCTAGCCAGCCATTTATTTCAGAAAATCAATAAAAATTGAAACTCAAACTTTGTTTGCCAAGTCTCAAACATAATCTGCTACAAGCTACACATATACCGACAGAACTAAAATGCAAAAGCAGAATTCCCGTAAATCACCAAAAATTCACACAACAATTGCCATAACTATAGATTTTCTAATATTTCTCATACAAAATAAATCAATTTGAACCTGCCCAGATCCTACTTTCTCGATCTCCAACACCAAGTCGAATCTCTAAACCACCTCTCAGTCGGTCAGCTGCCGATCGCCAAGTCGAAGAGAACCTTAGGGTTTTCCATATTCAGTGATTTTGTAGAGTGACATTCTCCTGAGTCGCAATTTTCTCTTGCTTGTTGGGCTTTTATCTGTTGCGCCGTCGACGGGAAATTTTCAAGGGTTTGAGTTTTAGCGTTGGATTTGGAGAAACTCACGAGATAGAACGGCATTTGAATGTTGGGATTTGAAAAGTGATTTTTCTTGGGACAATGCAAAATAATGGGTAGGAAATTAAAAATTTTTGGCTCCAACTCTTTAGACGACAATATTCAAATTTTTAATTAAATTTTATATTTAAAAAATTAAAACTACGTCGTTTTATTAAATTATTTACTATAAATAATAAATCGTAGTAAATGATAATCTTTTACTATAATACTTACTACAGACAAAAAACCATAGTAAATAATTATCTTTTACTACGATCAAATGGTCATAGTAAATAAATTCGTAGTAACAAGCCATTTTTCTTGTAGTGGTTAAATATTAGTAATAAAAACTTAACTTTGTAGAGTGATGGGTTAAATATTCGTAATTAAAACCTGATTACATAGAGTGATGCATTAAATATTCTTAATGAAAACCTGACTTTGTAAAGTGATGGGTTAAATATTCGTAATTAAAACCTGATTTTGTAGAGTGATGCGTTAAATATTTCGAATTAAAATCTTACTTTGTAGAGTGATGCGTTAAATATTCGTAATAAAAACCTGACTTTGTAGAGTTATGGGTTAAATATTCGTAATTAAAACCTGACTTTGTAGAGTACAACTAAGTTTGTAGTTAGTGTTCACAAAAATTAAGTTTAAACTACTGGATACTAACTAGAAATGAACGTACAACTAAGTTTGTAGTAAGTGTTCACAAAAATTACGATTATAATTCAATAACTGTAAATAAAGAACATGTAAGTGTCCACAACATGTAATCATGAAGTCCTTCCAATTAATTTTGAGTTCTATTGTTTATGATGGTAACATATACAGGTGTCCACATCATGTAATCATGAAGTCCTTCCAATTATTCGTGAGTGTTATTGAATTATTTAATGCATTACTCTACAAAGTCAGGTTTTAATTACGAATATTTAACTCATCACTCTACAAAGTCAAGTTTTCATTACGAATATTTAACACATCACTCGACAAAGTCGGGTTTTAATTCCGAATATTTAACGCATCACTCTACAAAGTTAGGTTTTAACTCCAAATATTTAACCTATAACTCTACAAAGTCAAGTTTTCATTACGAATATTTAACACATCACTATACAAAGTCAGGTTTACCCCTGATTCTTATTTACTCAACAATCTGCACAATTAATCCTATCATGCGGTTTACTCCTGATAATCTGCACAATTAATCCTATCATGACTACACCCTTACTCAACAATCTGTATATTTAGTTCTACCCTTGATTTTTATTTACTGAACAAAAAATAGAACCAGCAAGATATACTATAATCAAACAACAATAAACATTTCATGGTGGTTTGCATGAAATTCATTCCAACCAATAATAAACATTTCATTACAGAACCTGTAATATACACTACAATCAAACTAACTGTAATATTTAAACATTTCATGGATACTTAATGGGTGGGAGGAAACTGATTAACTTCATTCGGATCATCCTGTGGGTTGTTGGAATTAACAGTACTCTCCTCATAATGTTCATATCCTGGGTAATCCGCGCTGTTAAAGGACTCGGGGTCCGAATCCCTATCATCAATGTTGTACGCGTGGAGGTGCTCCTCTTCACCCTCCAAAAGGTGTGTCTGCCACACTTTGAAAATAAACCTAAGGTCGTCGTAATAACGGCATCCACGCGCCCTGACCTCAGAATCCCGACGAATGACCTATGTAAAATTGTACATTAAATAATGAACAAAAAAAAAAAAAGAAGAAGAAGGATTGAGTATGAATTCGACTTACATTTTCGCTATTCCTTCGAAAATATTTCGTGGTGTCAATTTCAGCATGAATACCATCTTTACCCATTTTAACTCTAGGACACCCCAAGAATCTATGGAAGTTGTAAAATACTATCTGCGATCTCTTCACCGCTTCTATAATATCTCAGATTCGTGTTGACAAACCAAACGACACTTGAAACACGCCTGCTTGGAAGACTTCTAGCCGATCGATTTGGTTGTCTGCAGCATATAACCGAATACGTTCAACCATATAGCGTTCGGCCTCGCCATTAATGGGTGTTGGATTACCAGGGTGATTCATGACTTTGTTTGTCAAGGATTCGAGATCTGGGAAAGAAAGAGAAGAAGGACTTTTTGGAGGTGATGAAATAGGGATGAAAATATGCAGAATTTCAGCAGCCACGATAAGATATTAATGAAGGTGAAAGGGCTGAAAAACCTAGCGTCGCATCCCTTTCTCGTCACCTCTGCAATTTTGGATTGTCAAACTACGGAAAATGGTGCAGGCAGCTTTTTATTTAATTCAGACGCCCCATCGGGAATGCATGACAATCTATTAAGTTTCTAGTGTAAATATTCATTTTATTAGTTATTCAAAGGTTTGTTTGTCTAGTTAAAGAAAAATAAATCAAGAAATTAAAAAATAGCGTTTAGAACTGTAACGCCCCACTTTTTCGGAATAGGACAAGACATCGATACGTGTGAGTTTCGGAGTTATACGTTATTCACCAATTCTTTGTTGGAGTTTGAGCCTATGTGCAAACTATGATTGAAACCATGCCACGTGAAAGGAAATTTGTGTTCTCTTGAGTTCTTGGTTAATATGAAGATTTAGTGTAACGCCCCGACTTTTCAGTCATATAGGTATGGGTTATGTGATAATTATATACGCATTTAATTTATTTTAATTACGTCATTATTCATTTTATTTCATATTATTTGAAATTCTTGATTATTTGAATTATTTGAAATTGAATTTATATGAATTCTTTAACTATATACGCTCACGTGACTTGTTTCTTTGTCGTTTCTATATGAAATGAATTCCGTTTTTCATGGAAATTTAATATGTTAGAGATATACGTGTTATGAATGTGTATATATGCTCGTTTCATGTTTTCGGATTCGGTTGATTGAGTTTTGAATTTATTGCAATCTTGGAATCCAAAACGGGGGCTAACGAGCAATTAGCGCACCCTTGGTTCCGTATGTGATATCTTGAGCTCGGGAACTCGGATTCGAGTTCCATAAAAAATTTTGAACTCGTATCGAAGATTTGGGTTTAATAAATGTAGCCCCATATTTTTCTAAGTTTATTTGAACCCTCGAAATTCAACCGAAAAGTGAATCGTTTACCAAAATGCCACACTTAGCCAATTATCTCATATCTCCTACAAACCTTGACCAAATTAACCATGGTTGGAGCCTTTGGAACCCTAGTTTAGGCCACCATCACTGTCCACTCTCTCCCAACCGAACCACACTCCACACAAAGAAGAAAACTCAGCCAAAGCTCCAAAATTCCAGTTCCATCTCGCCACTTTGCCCTTCTTAGAGATTAAGAGCTCAAATCTCTTCCAACCTTCAACTAATTCAAAAGGTGAGTTTAGGGGTGTAATATATATTCGTTAAGGGACATTTTAAACCATGCATTCCTAATTTTAAGCATTTATGCATGGAGTTTGGAAGAGATGATTGAATAGTTAGGTTTCGGTGCCATATCTTGATTTCATGCATTCCTTGATGCTTTTGCTTGCTTTATGGCATGAAAGTGACCACCTTAGCTTACTTGTTTCATTTATGATCATGTATTTTATGGTAGTTGTATATTAAGTGAGTTGCCATTAATGAATTTTGGAGGAAAAATGGAAGAAATGAACTCTTGCATCTCATATTCACGTATGATCAATTAGTAGCTTGTTTAAGTGTTGAATTGGGACTGAATTCTTGCTCTTTTGTTGCATATTAACATCTGATCATGTTGGTATCTTGTTGGTTGAAGCTTTGGTTCATTTCTCCCCTGTTTTTGGCACTGTTTTGCTGCTGCACTTGAAGGTCGCGGCCGTGGCAGCTAATAGAGTAAAAACGGTAGCGGCCGCGACTCACTCTCATGTTTGTCATAACTTCAGGTCGCGCCCGTGACATGAAATACATATAAATCATCTCGCAGCCACTACCAAAATTTAATCATGATTCAACTTTTGAAAAATTGCATGAAAATTCCGGAATCATTTGGGGTAGCGTCCGCTACCATTTCATGAAGGACCCCGACACTCACCGATGCATGCATGAAATTCGAATTTCAAACTTATTTTTCTTGGTTTTCTTGGTTTTTGTTTGGTTCCTACACTTTATTAACATGTCATATAATATGTTATCTTATGTGTTATGAAGTTTCATGACTTTTTGTGAATTATTTTCCGAGTTATGATTCAATACGCCCTCTTTGCTTCAAGAACGTAAATGCATGCTTTGTTGCTTCATATATGGAACCTAATTAATGTCCTTCTTCTTATTTATGAATTATATGAATGTTATGCATGCTATGGTACGTGTTATGATTGATATTTGAATTTCATGGATTGATTTGATATGATATGTGAATGTTATGAACTCGAATGAATATGATTGTTCCTTCTAACGAATGAATGACTTGTTTATACGCTTTAAATGCATTAATGGTGTACATGAACGTGTTCATGATATAATTTCATCTTTTATGCATTCATACCATATTCATTAAATTGTCGAGCGTCTGATGTGGTCATATGAGTCTACTTCACTTTCTTTTCACAGATCCAGGTCTAGTTGGAGACGAGGCCGGTCCATGAGGCTCTTGTGCTTTCCTTTTTCCATTTTAAGGTGGGTTTCTCTGCTAATTAGTTAAATGACCCTATATACTCCCAATGTGTAAAGATTTCGGCCAAAATTATTATATGTATATAGAGTCGTTTTCAAGAGTCAATGATTTCCAAGTAAAGCCTTCTTTTATGAACCCTATCGATTGTTTTGGCGAGAAATAAATGAATGCACAGAATGGGGCCCAGGGACTTAGTATGAGTGGCTATCCGGGGAGGCATGGGTCGACAGTGATCCCTTACACTAGTTCCAACCAAACAATGGCTTAACCGGACCTCGTTAGGAGTTAGCGAGGAATGGACGCTGAGCGTCATCTGGGGAGTCATGTAACCGCTTTTGGCCAATGAATGGGTGGTTGGGCCTTGCAAACCCGTCCACCACCCGGAGGAAAAAGGTGTAAATGATCATGAGTGTGCACAAAGAATGTAATGTATGAAAAGAAAGAAAGAATGAATGTTTAATGAATTACACAAGGTGTTGGTTGGAGATAATGCACGCCCACTCGCCGGGCCACGAAAGACCTAATGAAAATTGGTGGTTATAATCCCCTTTGATGATTTTTTTATCTCACCCACTTGGGAAAAATCTTTAAAAACCTCATTTGGGATTATAACTTGCATGTGAATGTCTAAATATTGTCTTATATTATATTTATGCCCCGTTTTATACCCACCAGACCCTTTTGGACTGAACCCGGATTGTTTTTAGTTGTTTTGTGCAGGTGTAAGTGGAGCTAGGCGGGAATTTGAGTCGGTGTATCTCGCATTTATTTTTAGCTCTTATTTTAGGTGTTACACGCACTCATATTTATATTATGACTTCTATGTATTGAGCGTGCATGCTAGACCGTGTTGGCATGTGAATATTGTAAATAATCTATTTTGGAGCTTAATTGCTCAATGTAAATGTTATATGTAAATGAATGCTTCCGCTTTGTTATCTTGACTCTGAACTTTGGTTATCTTTTTTTTTTTATGGTTTAAGGGTTAGTCCTGCCTAGCATAGCGTGTGTATGTGTCCCCGTCCGCCATAATTTAGCTCGTGTATAGAGTATCCATTTCATATGCAGGTCGGGTCTCGGTGATGGGAATGTGGTACCTTGCGCCCGGGTGCTACGTCCTTAAGTGGTATCACAGCCTTGGGTTGCAAAACCCGGGCTTTGAGTCGTGTGAGTCAGTCTAGGTCGTTCAGCTTAGGAACTACTTGACAATGTGTTGCATGTGCATCTCTTATGTGCTTAATTGCTTTAAATTTTGAATTTTGAGCAAATTAATTGCATTATCATGTATGAACTAAAAATAGCACTTATTTTTAGTGTTTATTGATAGGATGCCTCCACGTAGACATCGGGATCAATCTCCAGATCGGCACCGTCACCGAAACCGTTCTCCTACACCTCTACCACCATAACCACCGCCGGCAGAGGCTTCGTTAATTCTATTATTAACATCATTGGTCAGAGGCTTCAGGATTATGTACCACCGGCACCTCCAGCACCACCTGCACCCGCAATGCCACCAGAGGCACCGATTTCTGCTATACTTAGGGAGTTCCAGAATCAACGTCCTCCTAAGTTCTTCAAAGGAAACGACGTACAAGTAGAGATATGGTTAAAAGAAGTAGAGAGAATCTGGGAGCTCATTCCATGCTAATCTCGGGAGAAGGCTCGATGTATCTTTTACCTTGATACAGGGTGAAGCCTACTCTTGGTGGGAAAGTACATGGATTATCTTGGATTCAGCTGGAGAGGAGATAAATTGGGAGGTCTTTACCCGGGAGTTTAAGAATAAGTTTATCCCTCCTTCCGCCCGTACCCGAAGACTGAAAGAATTCACTGAATTAAAATAAGGAGGAAAGTCTGTTGCGGAGATTTCAAAGTTCAAGAGGTTATCTCGCTATGCACATAATATAGCAAGTGATGACTTCCACAAGGCAATGCAGTTTGTTCAAGGTCTTCGACCGGATATCCAGGCATCTCTTGAGGCGGTCAACACGGGCACTTGGGCGAAGGCTACTTCAAAGGCCTTAAAGGTTGAAGATTCTGTGAATGCTCGGAAATCATCTCACCGTCAGGGATAGGGATCAGGTTCAGGCTCAGGATTCAATCCGGGAAAAAAGGCCCATGACTTCAGCAGCCCCCACAAAAAGGACCCTTCAAGAAGCCTCGAATAGGAGGTCAAAATGATTCAACTCTATGAGCACCTCAGGCTCCACCAGCTCCTACGGGACCCCGCAAAGATCAACCCTCGTGTATTCATTGTGGAGGACCAACCCACACCTACAATACTTGTCGAAAAAGATTAAGGTTGTGTTTGATTTGTGGAAAAAGGGACTATATGGCTTTTGCATGCCCTGATAAGACTCCAGGATATCAAGCTAGAGCTCAGAGACCGTTGGTCGAGGCTCGAGCTTATGCCCTTAAGGGCGAGGAGCAGAACGTTAAAGCAGATCCAAACGCCATGGTAAAAGGTACCATTTGCATTCATAACACGAGCATCCATGCATTATTTGATCCGGGAGCTACGCATTCTTTTATATCTTGTAATCGATGTGCCTCTCTGTACTTGCCTGCTCTTTCTGTGAATACTTGTTTTCTAGTTAGTTGTCCTCTTGGAGGAAGTTTGCAGACAGATCGGGTCTCCGGGGTTATTCAGTGTTGATAGAAGGGAAAGAGTATCTGGCCAATTTCATTGTGATGCCTATGAAGAAATACGGGGCAATTTTGGGTATGGATTGGTTGTTCAAACACCGGGCTACAGTTGGTTATTTTTCCAAGAAAGTAAAGTTGGGTGAGAAGTTGATTGTAGGAGTTGGATCGAAGGCGGTACCACTTTTATCCTTCATGGAAGCTCACAAGTTAATAAGGGATAGAGTCATGGGATTTATTGTTTATCTCCTTAATAAACCAAAGGATCAATCGAGCTTTGAGGAGACCGCCATGGTGAAGGAATATCCTGATGTATTTTCGGAAATTTTGGGTTCTCTACCGCCAGATCGGGAGATTGAGTTTGTAATTGATCTATATCCGGGACCCAAGCCGTACTCTAAGACTCCGTATCGAATGGCTCCGGCAGAGTTGAATGAATTGAAAATTCAACTTGAAGAGTTACTTAAGATTGGATATATTCAACCGAGTTCATCTCTATGGGGTGCTCTGGTTCTTTTCGTTAAGAAGAAAGATGGGATGTTGAGAATGTGTATAGATTATCGGGAACTTAATGGAATGACTATCAAGAATAAGTACCCATTGCCCCATATTAAGGATTTATTCGACATGTTACAAGGTTTGGGAGTTTATTCAAAATTGGATCTAAGACAAGGGTATTACCAGTTGAAAATCCGGGAAGAGGACATTCCAAAGACAAGATTTAACACCCGGTATGGGCATTACGAGTTTGTAGTGATGCCTTTTGGTTTGACTAATGCCCCTGCAACATTCAGGGATATGATGCATAGAATTTTCCACCCCTATCTCGATAAGTTCGAAGCGATTTTCATCAATGATATTCTGGTGTTTTCACGAACAGTGGAAGATCATGCTCGGCATCTCAAATTGGTGTTGGAAACATTGAGAAAGCACCGGTTATATGCAAAGTTTAGTAAGTGTGAGTTTTGGATCGACCGGGTTGCTTTTTTAGGTCACCTCGTTTCAAGTAAAGGTTTGGAAGTAGATCATTCGAAGATTGAGACGGTTATTCAGTGGAAAAGTCCGAAGGATGCTTCTGAGGTGAGAAGTTCTTGGGTTTGGCAGGTTATTACCGAAGGTTCGTGTAAGATTTTTCAAAGATTGCCGCTCTTTTAACTCGATTGACTAAGAAAGAAGTTAAATTTGAGTGGGACGGGGCGTTTGAGGCGAGTTTTCAACTTTTGAAGGAAAAGTTAACCACCGCACTGGTATTAGCACTTCCTGAAGATACTGAAGGATATACGGTTTATACGGATGCCTTGAAAGAAGGGTTGGGATGTGTTTTAATGCAGAATGGAAAGGTGATTGCCTACGCCTCGAGGATATTGAAGGATCATGAACAAAACTATCCCACTCATGATCTCGAACTTGCCGCCGTGATCTTTGCTTTAGGAAAGTGGAGACACTAACTTTATGGAATTTCTTTTGAGATCTTTTCTGACCACAAGAGTCTCTAGTATTTGTTCTCTCAGAAGGATTTGAATAAGAGACAAAGGCGTTGGATGGAGATTTTGGCGGATTATGAGTGTACTATCTGATACCGTCCCAGAAAAGCTAATGTGGTCATAAATGCCCTTAGTAGGAAGGCTAGCGTATCTAATGTAAAAGTGGGAATTGAGAATGAACCTGAGTTTTTCAAGTTGAGGGCTAGTGTTTGGAATATTACCGTTCAATCGGATCTTCAACAGAGGCTATTTGAGGCACAGAGAGTGGATCCCGAGGTTCAGAAATTAGCACAGAAAGCTAGAATTGATCCAGAATGTCCATTCGGATTTGATGATATCGGGCTTCTAAGGTTCAAGACTAGAATGGTTGTACCAGAAGAGTTGAAACGGTTGATATTGGAAGAGGCTCATCGGTCAGGGTATTCGATATATCCCGGGGAAAACAAAATGTACAAGGATTTAAAGCAGTATTATTGGTGGAATGGACTTAAATGGGATGTAATCAACTTCGTGAAACATTGCATGACTTGTCAGGTAGTGAAAGCTGAGCATCAAAAGCCATCAGGGCTACTCCAACCGTTACCTATTCCGGAATGGAAATAGCAACAAGTGGCAATGGACTTCGTATCGGGTCTTCCAAGAGTTAAGGGTGGTCTTGATGGAATTTGGGTGATCGTGGATCAGTTGACAAAATTGGCATATTTTCTTACTATTCGGATGTTGGATAAAGTGACGAAACTGGCTAAGAAATATGTTGATGAAATTGTCCGACTTTATGGAGTACCGGTTAGTATTGTTTCGGATTGGGACCCAAGATTCACTTCGGGATTTTGGCAAGAGTTGCAAAGACATCTGGGAAAAAAGCTTCAATTCAGCACAACTTTCCACCCTCAGACAGATGGGCAGTCAAAAAGGTTAATTAAGTATTTAGAGGATATGTTGAGAGCATTCATGTGCATTGGATTTTCTGAGTTCTTGGAACGAGCAGTTGCCTCTGATTGAGTTCGCTTATAACAACAGCTTTCAAGCTTCGATAGGAATGACACCCTATGAAGCTCTTTATGGAAAAAAATGTCGATCTCCTTTGTTTTTCAATTTAGAGGAATGGAATTGGACCAAACAGGAATGAGTGAAAAGAGGGAAGAAAAAGGAAAAGCCCTCTAAGGCCGTGCAAGAAGCGATTGATAAGGTTCAATTAATCCAACAACGGATGAAAGCGGCTCAAGATCTACAAAAGAGCTATGGGGATAGACAAAGAAAGGATCTTGAGTTTGAAGTGGGTGATAAGGTATTCTTAAGGGCTTCTCCGAGAAAAAGGTTCGCAAGGATTGGAAAAGGAGGAAAGTTGAACCCTCGGTATTTGGGACCGTTTGAGATTCTCGAGAAAATTGGAGATACGGCTTACCGTTTGGATCTACCTTCGAGTTTGACCGGAATTCACAACGTATTTCACGTTTTACAACTTCGGAAGTATTATCCAGATGAGTCCAAGATCCTACCTGTTGAAGAAGTGAAACTTGAGCCTAACCTCACCTTCGTTCAAAAACCGGTTAAGATTTTGGATTGGAAATTTCAAGAACTTAGAAACCGGCGAATCCCACTAGTCAAAGTCTTATAGAAAAGTGATAAAACTGAAGAGGCTACATGGGAGACGGAGGATAAGATGAGAAGAATTTGTCCCCGAGTTGTTTCGGGCAATAAGTGAATCCGAGGACGGATTCTTTTAAGGGGGAGAGGTTGTAACGTCCCAACTTTTTAGTCGTACAAGTATGGCTTATGTGATAATTATATGCACGTTTAATTTATTTTAATTACATCATTATTCATTTTATTTCATTTTAGTTGAAATTCTTGATTATTTGAATTATTTGAAATTGAATTTATATGAATTCTTGAACTATATGCGCTCGTGTGACTTGTTTGTTTGCCGTTTCTATATGAAACGAATTCCGTTTTTCTTGGAAATTTAATATGTTGGACATATACGTGTTATGAATGTGTATATATGCTCGTTTCATGTTTTTGAATTCGGTTGTTTGATTTTTGAATTTATTTCGATCTTGGAATCCAAAATGAGGGCTAACGAGCAATTAGCGCACCCTTGGTTCCATATGTGATATCTTGATTTTGGGAACTCGGATTCGAGTTTCGTCAACTTTGTTGAACTCGTATCGAGATTTGGATTTATTGAACCTAGCCCCTGTTAGGAATAGTGCCCTAGAAAGCCGATTGTATATCCGCTTTGTGCTTTTCCTTATTGTAATCACAGACAATCTTTGAATGAAATAACGAATTGAGGCAACACTTCTTTATATGCTCTTGTTTGGTATGCGTTTACTTTAGCTGTGCATGTATGAGAACTCCCCTAATCCTGATGACTTTAGGACTCTACCATTTAGGTGAAATGGTTCATGAAACGAGCCCTATATCACATAAGTCATGATTAGTAAAATACTCCAAGCCGATGAGTCCTACAGACAGTGGGAGTGTCAACCTGACTCCTCTAAGGCTTGCTTGTGGGATCACGCCCTTAAGAAGGACCACCTTGTTTCATGGAGGTGCAAAGTGTATAGTTGATACGTGCGTGATACATGAGGGTGCTTACTTTAATAAGTAAGTTCACTGAGGTACCCCGTGTGAGAACACTCCTAAATGGGAAAGGAAGTTTCTATTTCAGGAAATGGAAACTTCCAGATTAGGAAATATCTCACGAGTCATTGATGTGATTAATTGATCCTTAGACTTGAGGTTCCTTGTCACTTTATGAGTTAACTCTGTAGTCTTAGGTATAAGCTTTAAAGGGTGTCGCCTTAGACAACTGATTCAAGGCTTATGCTGGGGCTGCACAAGTGACTCATGAAAGTGAATGAGAATCAAGATAGGACCTACACTTGCATTTGCAAGGTGATCTCTTATTGTGTAAGTCATTCATATGTCATATGGAGTCCTTGGTCAAGGCAGTAGATCAAGACATCAAGAAAAGGGTTTCTTGGATTGAGATCAAATGGATATGAAATGCACTTAGCTTTAAGACCGGATTATTAGGGTTCTGATTATTCCCTTGCCCTAGATCTTGGTTGAGAGATAGTAAGTAGGAGGATTGTATCTCACATGAATCAATGACTTAAAGGTTCTGTCGAATCCGAACATTCCAATTCAGCTAGGGGTTAAACACCTGTTGCTAGACTATGGTCGTTTAATCTGTGGACTGATTAATTAATTAGTGAATTAATTAATTAGGGTCACTGCTAATTGAATTGAGAACCTAGAGGGTCACACACAACAACTTGGTTACATGAGTTGAGGCTTGAAAATGATTAAACGAGTTAATCGGGCCAAGAGGGTTCCACACGTGTGAAATCACACGTGTGGCTCACGTGAGTGACACGTGTCACTGTGACACGTGTCACACACGTGTGGATATATATATATATATATATATATATATATTATATATATGTATTAAATAATTAAATGTGTTAATTATTTAATAGACTTTGGTTTAATTTTGAATTAAAAAAAAAGTCTTATTTTGGAGAAAATAATCTAGTTAATTAATTACGAATTAATTAATTAGATAAAAATAAGTTATTTATTTTATAATAAATAAAGTATAAAATTATCCAAAAATAGTTTGGATATTTTTAGCTCTCTTAAAAGTTGACTTGAATTAGAATTCAAAGTCAAAGTTGGAAAATACTTGATGATCAAGTAATAGGAGAGAGAGGAACCGAATCCTTGCCCAACAAGGATTAGGATCGGCGCCCCTCTCCCTTTCCTATATATAGGGGAGCTCATGCTCCCCTTTAGATCTAATTGGCAATTCTTTTGGTTCATGTGTTGAACACCTTCCTTTCTCCAAGATTAAATTAAACCCTAGGTTAAGCCTAAACACTAGCATCCTTACTAGTTAGATTGTGATCAAGTTGGTGGACTTTCTCTAGAGACTTCAAGTTAGAAGTTTGAAGATTCGAGCTTTACCAAAGGAGAGGGGATCAAGCCGCGAGAAGAGCGTTCTTGGGTGGCTTGAAACGCTTCATGAAAGAACAAAAGAAAAGTAAGTTTTCTATCTTTACGAATTTGGTTACACGATTGCAAGTCCAAGGTCCTTTTGTTGGGAAAATTTTTTAAATTCCGCTGCTTTTTGATTCGTGTTTTCCAACAAGTGCTATCAGAGCCACCTCGTTAGTCGTGTTTCTGATTCGTCTCAATTATTCTGAATTTGGTAGAAATTCTTAGGCTTAGATGCGAATTAGGTATTCATGAGTTCTTTTAGAAAGCCTGAAATACGAAACTATAATTTTTCCTGAATTTCTAAAACTGTTTTTGAAAATCGTTTTAGTTGAAATTTATCAAAATCGAATTTTTTAATTTTAGATTGAACCGGGTTTTGGAGAAACCCAAAAATACGAAACGGGACTGCTGGCTGTACGCAGCGCTGGCGCGCGCCTAGCGCGCGTTCCTGCGCGGTGGGCGGGCGATCCCGCGTCGTCCCGGGCCCGTGTTTTCGTGGTTTCGTGTTTCGTGTTTTTCGGTCCGAAAAATCCCGATTTAATTTTATTTTAATTTTATCTTTTAAAATCAGTTTTGTTAAAATAAAATTATTTTAAATTTTTGATTAAATTGGGATTTTTGAGAAATTAAAGCGATTTGGATTTTGGGAAAATTATGAATTTTATTTTCTGAAAATAATGAAAGAATAAAATTATTAATTTTGGAAATTAATTGGAATTTTATTGGTTTATTGTTTTTCGGGTTTTATTGAAAAGGCTCTTGAACAAGAATTGCATCTAAGTCGTGTTTTAAGTCATTAGGACTTGAAACGAGAATTTTAATTTATTGGCTAAATTTAAAATCTCGCAAAAGCATGTTAGGTGATCATGGGTTTAGATCTATGTATGGTTTTAATTTATGCACATGGATGGTTTAAATTGGGGTTGGAGCCCTATAGTTGCGTTTTTCAATTGAGGTTGGAGCCTCACTTATGTGCGTACTGTTATGTGATTTATTATGTGACTTTCCATATTACTGTTTTGAGGCCGGGGTATGCCCCGTGTAATTGTCTAAGGCCAATATGAAGATTGAGCCTTATTACTTTATGTCTTTTTCCTTTTATTGTAATTTGAGAGTAGAGATAGGTGGTGAGGTTTTATTTTCATTTTGGAGACAATGCACCCATGGAGTAAGATGGACCACATTCAAGTAACAAGGAGGCCATAAGTGAAGACCCCTCAAAATGTTAGGGAGGGGAATCTCAATTGTTAAATGTAATAGAGATAGGGCTCGTATTTTGTTACCGCTTTCCCTTATGTGATTTAAACTGTTTATGTGGCATGTATGTTAGAACTTGTGATTGTGGAGTGGCTCCCACATATCACGCATAAGATAGGTAGAACCCATGATCATTACATGTTAGTATCATGCTAGGACATGTTATCTGTTTATGTGCTTGTTTGATATGCATTTAAGTGTACTTGCATTAATCAAGACTAATAAAATTGGATAACATATATGTTGGTGAGGTCGAACCGGACAACTCTCCGGTTGATTCGAAAATTCCCATTAAATATTAAGCTAATTTCGAACAAATAGGTATTTAGTTCGAGATGCAAATTTTGAATTAAATTCCTAGCATTCCATCAATAGGTTTTAAGTTTAGTAAGTAAAGCTAGTTATTGTCCGCGAGTCATGGGATAGCTAGTGGAGCTTATTAGTTCTTAGTTACCTAATTAATCATTTTAAATGGTCAATATTTCGTGGTCAATTTTAGCAAGGGCGATGTCCGCGAGTCGTGGGTCGTTCGAACTAAGTTTTGGTCATGATCTTATGATTGATGGGTCTAGCTTAACGCCTAAGTAAATATGGATGTCGCACGAGTCGTGGGTCCATATTGAAAGATAGGTGATGCAAAAACAATTACTAAGAGTTCTAAAGGTGTTAGAATTGGTAAGTTGTACCTACCTAGGGTTCTTACTTAGAATGTCCGCGAGTCGTGGGTTCGAGGTAAAATGCCTAGGATCTTAGTACCCATTGGGAAACGTGTTCCTCTTAGATTTTTGGGAATTCTAGATCTTTGAAAAACAGTGGGAGCTACATTAGATTAAAGACCTTATCTTTTGTATATCGTTATAATTCAGCATGCTCACTAGTTCTCTGTTTTACCATTTAGGTCGTAGATTCTGTGATTCTCTACGTGTTTTGAAATGGCAACCAAAAACCCTCTTGTATCGATCCTCGAGTCAAACAAGTTGACTGGTCCCAACTATTCTGATTGGCTGAGGAATCTAAAAATCATTTTAGATTCTGAGAAGAGAACTTATGTTCTCTTCGAAAGGGAGCCCAGTGCCGAAGGGGAGGCTCCCACTCGGGCTGAGCGGGACGCGATTCAGAAGTGGAAGGATGATAATCTCCAAGCCCGTTGCCTTATGTTGGCTAACATGTCTCCGGACTTGCAAAGACAACATGAGGCCATGGAATTTGCTTGGGAGATTTACGACCACTTAGAGCAACTTTACCGTCCTCATGAACGTGTTACAAGGTATAACACATCAAAGGAATTGTTCCACTTGAGAATGAGGGAAGGTTCAAGTTTCCATGAATATGGACTCAAGTTTCTTGCCCTTACTGAGAAACTTGCTTCCATGGACATGCCACTGAAAGATGAGCTTTCAGTGGATTTGTTGCTAGCTTCGCTCCCACCATCATTCAACCCATTTGTCCTTAACTTCAACATGAATCATGCTGGTGCTACTGTAGCTGAGCTGATTAGTCAGCTTGTGACTGTTGAAAGCACGATCAAGAAGGACAATAAGGTTTTGATGGTGAATGCTCCATCTTCCTCTTCTGGGCCTTCTAAAGGTAAGGGCAAGAAAGCCCAAAAGAAGGAGAAGAAACCCCTTAGGCCCACTGGTGGCATTTCGAAGGGGAAGGCCCAAAAGAAGAAGCGTGATCAGAAAGAGGATGTTTGCTTCCATTGTGGCAAAGCAGGACATTGGAGGAGAAACTGCCCAGAGTACAAGGCTACTCTAAAGAAAGGTATCTTTCTCGTTGAAGTAAATCTTTCTATTAATTCTAGTTCTTGGGTACTTGATACCGGTTGTGGAACTCATATCTGTAATGATGTACAGATGCTAAGTGATGTCCAACAACTCAAAGAAGGAGAATGTGTCTTGAAGATCGGCGATGGCTCAAACGTTGAAGCTCGAGCTTTAGGCACAATTAGATTAGATTTAGGTAGTTTTGAGTTAGTATTAAATAAAGTCCTTTATGTACCGAGCATTATTCGTAATATAATTTCAGTTCCAATATTAGATTGTGAAGGTTATGAAACTTATATTAAGAATGGTAAATACTTTATCAAACGGAACAACTCTTCCGTTCATATCGGTACTCTGAGTAATGGACTTTACCTAACTCAAAACATCAATATTATGAATATACAACGAGAAACAAAGCGTAAGAGAGATGACAAAGTTTCAGCTCCCTTATGGCACGCTAGATTAGGACACATTTCCAAGAACAGAATTAGCAAGATAAACACTTTAGCATCATTCTCTGAAAATGATCTCAAAGAGTTAACTTCTTGCGAATCCTGTCTCAAAGAAAAAATGTCCAAAGTCCCTTTTAAAGGAACTGTGGAACGTGCCACTAAGGTTTTGGATTTGATCCATACTGATGTTTGTGGACCGCTTAGTGTAAGCACTAGAAACAATCATCAGTATTTCATAACCTTTACTGATGACTTTAGTCGGTATGGTTATGTATACTTAATGAAGTATAAATCTGAAGCTTTTGAGAAATTCTTGGAATTTCAAAAGGAGGTTGAGAACCAAACTGGTCACAAGATCAAAGCACTTCGATCTGATCGAGGAGGCGAGTATCTTAGTGAAGAATTCCTTAATCATCTCAAAGATAATGGGATTATCTCTCAGTGGACTCCTCCGGGAACTCCTCAGCTTAATGGAGTTTCTGAGAGAAGGAATCGAACCCTACTTGATATGGTTCGTTCCATGATGAGTTTCACTGACTTACCACCTTCTTTCTGGGGTTATGCCCTAGAAAGTGCAGCAAAGATTCTGAATCTAGTTCCCTCTAAGTCAGTCCCCAAGACGCCCTACGAAATGTGGCATGGTAAAATCCCTAGTTATTCTTACTTAAGAATTTGGGGTTGTCCTGCTTACATGAAGAAGACAGTGGGAGATAAGTTAGAATCTCGTTCTAACTTATGCTACTTTGTAGGTTATCCTAAGGAATCCATAGGATACTACTTCTATGATCAATCTGAGCAAAAGGTGTTTGTTTCCAGAAATGCCACTTTTCTTGAGGAACCGTTCCTTAAAGAAAAGAAAGGAAAGATCATAGAATTAGAAGAAGTACAAAGTAACCCCACACCACCTACTAAAGAAACGTCCCCTACTGATCAACCACAACCAATCACGAATTTCGATACACATGTAAATCCTCCTCTAAGGCGTTCTGAACGCACTCCTAGACAGCCGGAGAGATGGTATGGATTCTTCCATGAAATCTCTCAAAAGGATAATGATCCTTCAACATATGAGGAGGCACTTTCAGATTCTGACTCTGAACAGTGGATAGAAGCCATGAAATCCGAAATGGACTCCATGAACTCCAACCAAGTTTGGACCTTGGTAGATTTGCCTGATGGGGTCAAACCCATAGGTTGCAAATGGATCTTTAAGAGAAAGCTTGGAGTTGATGGAAGCATTGCAGCCTACAAAGCAAGACTGGTTGCAAAAGGATTCACTCAAAGACCCGGCGTGGACTTTGACGAAACCTTTTCACCAGTTGCAATGCAAAAGTCCATTCGAATCATGCTTGCCATTGCTGCATATTATGACTATGAGATATGGCAAATGGATGTGAAAACTGCCTTTCTCAATGGTGACATTGACAAAGACATTTATATGGAGCAACCCATAGGTTTCACATTCAGTGGGAGTGAGCAAAAGGTTTGCAAACTCCAAAGATTAATCTATGGATTGAAACAGGCTTCTAGGAATTGAAACATTCGATTTGATGAATCGGTCAAAGCGTTTGGCTTCATCCAAATTTCGAATGAATCATGTGTGTATAGAAAGGAATTGGAGACCTCAGTGCAATTCTTAGTACTTTATGTTGATGACATCCTTCTTATTGGGAATTCGAAGGATGACATGAAAGTGACTAAGTTATGGTTATCGAACCAATTCGAGATGAAAGATCTTGGTGATGCGTCCTATATCCTTGGAATTAAAATCTATAGAGATAGATCTAGAAGGTTAATAGGACTAACACAGTTGATGTACATTGACAAAGTATTGAAGAGATTCAATATGGAGTCAGCAAAGGTTAAGAACCTTCCTATGAGTGTAGGAACATGTCTTTCAAAGAAGATGTGTCCTAAGACTAACCTTGAGAAGGAAAGAATGACTCATACACCTTATGCGTCAGCAATAGGTAGCATAATGTATGCAATGTTATGTACTCGACCGGATGTGGCTTATGCACTTAGTGTGACAAGTCGTTTCCAAACTGACCCTGGAGATGGTCACTGGGCTGCCGTGAAGAATATTCTTAAGTACTTGAAAAGTACTAAAGATTTATTCTTAGTTTACAGAGGTCAGAAAGATCATACTGTCGAAGGATACTGCGATGCAAGCTTTGCATCTGACTTAGATGATTTTAAGTCAATGCCAGGATACATTTTCTGCCTAAACGACGGAGCAGTGAGTTGGAAGAGTTCCAAGCAAACTACCACTGCAGATTCGACCACTGAGGCCGAATACTTAGCTGCAAATGATGCAGCTAAGGAAGGTGTTTGGATTAGAAACTTCATTCAAGAGTTGAATGTTGTTCCTAGCATGAAAGACCCCATTACTGTGTTTTGTGACAACACTGGGGCGGTTGCTCAAGCAAGAGAACCAAGATCTCACCAACCGACCAAGCACATTATGAGGAAGTATCACCTAATCCGTGATATTATCAAAAGAGGAGATGTGCTAATCGAGAGGGTCACATCAGCAGAGAACGTGGCAGATCCACTTACTAAACCCCTTAGTCGAGAAGCTTTCCAAAGTCATCTTCAGAAGATGGGACTTAGAGTAGCTTTAGAATGGCTTTGACGGGCAAGTGGGAGATTGTTAGGAATAGTGCCCTAGAAAGCCGATTGTATATCCGCTTTGTGCTTTTCCTTATTGTAATCACAGACAATCTTTGAATGAAATAATGAATTGAGGCAACACTTTTTTATATGCTCTTGTTTGGTATGCGTTTACTTTAGCTGTGCATGTATGAGAACTCCCCTAATCCTGATGACTTTAGAACTCTACCATTTAGGTGAAATGGTTCATGAAACGAGCCCTATATCACATAAGTCATGATTAGTAAAATACTCCAAGCCGATGAGTCCTACAGACAGTGGGAGTGTCAACCTGACTCCTCTAAGGCTTGCTTGTGGGATCACGCCCTTAAGAAGGACCACCTTGTTTCATGGAGGTGCAAAGTGTATAGTTGATACGTGCGTGATACATGAGGGTGCTTACTTTAATAAGTAAGTTCACTGAGGTGCCCCGTGTGAGAACACTCCTAAATGGGAAAAGAAGTTTCTATTTCAGGAAATGGAAACTTCCAGATTAGGAAATATCTCACGAGTCATTGATGTGATTAATTGATCCTTAGACTTGAGGTTCCTTGTCACTTTATGAGTTAACTCTGTAGTCTTAGGTATAAGCTTTAAAGGGTGTCGCCTTAGACAACTGATTCAAGGCTTATGCTGGGGCTGCACAAGTGACTCATGAAAGTGAATGAGAATCAAGATAGGACCTACACTTGCATTTGTAAGGTGATCTCTTATTGTGTAAGTCATTCATATGTCATATGGAGTCCTTGGCCAAGGCAGTAGATCAAGACATCAAGAAAAGGGTTTCTTGGATTGAGATCAAATGGATATGAAATGCACTTAGCTTTAAGACCGGATTATTAGGGTTCTGATTATTCCCTTGCCCTAGATCTTGGTTGAGAGATAGTAAGTAGGAGGATTGTATCTCACATGAATCAATGACTTAAAGGTTCTGTCGAATCCGAACATTCCAATTCAGCTAGGGGTTAAACACCTGTTGCTAGACTATGGTCGTTTAATCTGTGGACTGATTAATTAATTGGTGAATTAATTAATTAGGGTCACTGCTAATTGAATTCAGAACCTAGAGGGTCACACACAACAACTTGGTTACATGAGTTGAGGCTTGAAAATGATTAAACGAGTTAATCGGGCCAAGAGGGTTCCACACGTGTGAAATCACACGTGTGGCTCACGTGAGTGACACGTGTCACTGTGACACGTGTCACACACGTGTGGATATATATATATATATATATATATATATATATATATATATATATATATATATATTATATATGTATTAAATAATTAAATGTGTTAGTTATTTAATAGACTTTGGTTTAATTTTGAATTAAAAAGAAAGTCTTATTTTGGAGAAAATAATCTAGTTAATTAATTACGAATTAATTAATTAGATAAAAATAAGTTATTTATTTTATAATAAATAAAGTATAAAATTATCCAAAAATAGTTTGGATATTTTTAGCTCTCTTAAAAGTTGACTTGAATTAGAATTCAAAGTCAAAGTTGGAAAATACTTGATGATCAAGTAATAGGAGAGAGAGGAACCGAATCCTTGCCCAACAAGGATTAGGATCGGCGCCCCTCTCCCTTTCCTATATATAGGGGAGCTCATGCTCCCCTTTAGATCTAATTGGCAATTCTTTTGGTTCATGTGTTGAACACCTTCCTTTCTCCAAGATTAAATTAAACCCTAGGTTAAGCCTAAACACTAACTAGAGAACTAGCATCCTTACTAGTTAGATTGTGATCAAGTTGGTGAACTTTCTCTAGAGACTTCATGTTAGAAGTTTGAAGATTCGAGCTTTACCAAAGGAGAGGGGATCAAGCCGCGAGAAGAGCGTTCTTGGGTGGCTTGAAACGCTTCAAGAAAGAACAAAAGAAAAGTAAGTTTTCTATCTTTACGAATTTGGTTACACGATTGCGAGTCCAAGGTCCTTTTGTTGGGAAAATTTTTTAAATTCCGCTGCTTTCTGATTCGTGTTTTCCAACAGCCCCATATTTTTCTAAGTTTATTTGACCCCTTGAAATTCAACCGAAAAGTGAATCGTTTACCAAAATGCCACACTTAGCCAATTATCTCATATCTCCTACAAACCTTGACCAAATTAGCCATGGTTGGAGCCTTTGGAACCCTAGTTCAGGCCACTATCACTCTCCACTCTCTCCCAACCTAACCACACTCCAAACATAGAAGAAAACTCAGCCAAAGCTCCAAAATTCCAGTTCCATCTCGCCACTTTGCCCTTCTTGGAGATTAAGAGCTCAAATCTCTACCAACCTTCAACTAATTCAAAAGGTGAGTTGGGTTGTAATATACATTCATTAAGGGTCATTTTAATCCATGCATTTTAAGCATGTATGCATGGAGTTTGGAAAAGATGATTGAATAGTTAGGTTGTGATGCCATATCTTGATCCCATGCATTCCTTGATGCTTTTGCTTATTTTATGGCATGAAAGTGACCAACTTAGCTTCCTTGTTTCATTTATGATCATGTATTTTATGGTAGTTGGATATTAAGTGAGTTGCCATTAATGAGCTCTTCCATCTCATATTCACGTATGATCACTTGGTAGCTTGTTTAAGTGTTGAATTGGGACTGAATTCTTGCTCTTTTGCTACATATTAACATCTGATCATGCTGGTATCTGGTTGGTTGAAGCTTTGGTTCATTTCTCCCCTATTTTTGGCTCTGTTTTGCTGCTGCACTTGAAGGTCACGGCCGCGACCTCGAATAGAGTAAAAACGGTAGCGGCCGCTACTCACTCTCACGTTTGGCATAACTTCAGGTCGCGCCTGCGACCTGAAATACACATAAATCATCTCGCTGCCACTACCAAAATTTGACCATGTTTTGACTTCTGAAGAATTGCATGAAAATTCCGGAATTATTTGGGGTAGCGGCCGCTACCATTTCATGAAGGAAATGCGACCCTCACCCATGCATGCATGAAATTCGAATTTCAAACTTATTTTTCTTGGTTTTCTTGGTTCGTTTTTTGTTCCTACACTTCATTACTATGTCATATAATGTGTTATCTTATGTGTTATGAATTTTCATGATTTTTCGTGAATTATTTTCCGAGTTATGATTTAATATGCCCTCTTTGCTTCAAGAACATAAATGCATGCTTTGTTGCTTCATACATGGAACCTAATAAATGTCCTTCTTCTTATTTATGAATTATATGAATGGTATGCATGCTATGGTACGGGTTATGATAGATATTTGAATTTCATGGATTGATTTGATATGATATGTGAATGTTATGAACTCGAATGAATATGATTGTTCCTTCTAACGAATGAATGACTTGTTTATATGCTTTAAATGCATTAATGGTGCACATGAACATGTTCATGATATAATTTCATCTTTTATACATTCATACGATATTCATTAAATTGCTGAGCGTCTTATGTGGTCATTTGAGTCTCATTTCACTTTCTTTGCACAGATCCGAGTCTAGTTGGAGACGAGGCCGGTCCATGAGGCTCTTGTGCTCTCCTTTTGCCGTTTTATGGTGGGTTTCTCTACTACTTATTTAAATGACCCTATATACTCCTAATGTGTAAATATTTCTGCCAAAATTATTATATGTATATAGAGTTGTGTTGAAATTAGATTGCTTTTGTTGATTTCGGTTAATCCCTCTTCTCTCTTAGAATCTATTTTGTCCAAGATTGGTGGAACAAAGCAAGTTCCAGCTAATCAGCATCAGTGGAAGGAAGGCTATGACAAGTTCCAGTCAGATCTCCAAGATTGGTGGAACAAGGCAAGTTCCAGCTAATCAGCATCAGTGGAAGGAAGGTTATGGCAAGTTCCAGTCAGATCTCCAAGATTGGTGGAACAGCAATCAAATCACCAAATCACTCAAATAAAAGATTCAGCAAATCAAGCCAAGACCAAATATGGCAAGGAGTTTTTCCCAACGGCTAGTGTGTCTTGAACACACTATATAACGCAGATCCTCAAAGAAAGGAGCACACGAGTTGTCAGGATCTTCGAGTAAGATCAGTAATAGCTTTGTGCAGAGTATAAAATCCGAGTGATTCAGATTGTTTGTGAGAATCCGAGTGATTCAGATTGTTTGTAAGAATCCGAGTGATTCAGCATTGGTTGTGATATGAGTGATTCCAGAGAGACAGTCGGTCTCAGTTTTGTAATCTCTGGTACTACTGTGGTTAGTTCCAGAGAGGAGGTAACATTCATTTAGTGTGTGTTAGTGAGAAAGATAAGTAGGTGAAACTTATTTATCTCACTAGAGTGTTCGTGTATGAGATTGCAAGGTTTTTCTTGTAATCTCAAATGCTTAATAAGAATATCTTTAAAAACTCCCAAATTCACAACTTGGGGACAGGAGTAGGCTTGCCGAACCTGTATAAATTGCACGTGTCATCTTTGATTCATTTGTTATTCCATTATTAACACTTGTTTTAAGTTTTTGTTCAAACTGGAAGTAGTGCCATTTTTTATCAATTGGTACCAGAGCAGGTTTTTTCTCAAAAAACAAAGGTTTAATCACCTTTTCGATCCAAATCCGTTGCTAAAATGGAATATTTTGCTAAAGCCCCCTCACACACACGTGCACCACTTTTTGATGGTACTAATTACTCTATTTGGAAGAATCGCATGGAAGAATTTTTCATGGGACTTGATTTCAAACTCTGGCGGATTGTCACCAAAGGTCCAGAGATTCCAATGAAAGAAGTAAATGGAGAACAGGTTCCAAAAGAACTAGATGAACTTGATGAGAAGGATGAAAAGGCTTGGTCACTAAACGCAAGAGCAAAAAATGTTCTCTCGGTCTCGTTGACTGAAGAGGAATATAATCGCGTCTCAAACTGCAAAACGGCCAAGGACATGTGGGACATGCTAAAAATCACCCACGAAGGTACCGAGCAAGTCCGAGAGGAACGGGTAGCAATTCTAACCACCCAATACGAAGCATTCCAGATGGTTCCAGGAGAAACCATCAGTCAAATGCATACCCGATTCACAGCCCTTGCAAATCAAATGAGTTCTCTTGGTGAGCCACTATCTGAAGGACAACAAGTTAGGAAGATCCTGCGGTCTCTACCCAAAGAATGGACGCCCAAAGTCACCGCCATTACAGAAGCAAAAAACTAAGTACTCTTACAATTGCTGAACTCATTGGTTCCTTAATTTCTCATGAACTCACCCTCCTGAATAAGGGAGATAAAATAGATGTCCAGAAAAATATTGCCTTCTCAGCAGATAATTTCCTTAACCTTGAGGATCAAACCGATGATGACTTGGTACTCCTATCAAGAAAAATCAGGGAAATCGCCTCAAATCGGAATAGAAACCGAAGGTTCCAACAGCCACAAAACAGCAACTTTCAATCCAATAATTCAACTCAGCAGTTCCAGAACCACTATGCTCAGTCATCTAACTCATCCCAGCAGTTCCAGAACAACAGAGGTGTCTGTTTCGAGTGCAAAAAATCAGGGCATATTCGACCAAATTGCCCATTGCTGAAAAAGCATCAAGAAAATGTAAATTATCGAAGTTCCTACCTTGCTAACTGGGATCACGAAAAAGAGTTGTTTGACACTGAGGAAGAATGCATCGCCCTAATGGCAAATGATCAGGTAAATCTCCCTAACACCCCTCAAAATGAATTTGATGATGTTCAGGGAATAAATATTGAAGAACTACTTGAAACTTGCGAGAACTGTATTGAGAACCTTCTCATTAGGAACAAAAACCTAGAAGAAAATCTACTGAAAATCATCAAAGAAAAATAGGACATGGAAGGTAGATTACTTCAAGCTATTGACCAATTGAAAATTGAAAAAGAACTCTTGGAAAAAGAAAATGAACACATTTCTTTAGAGCACTCACGCCTTAGTAACATCATATACAAGATGGACAATGCTAAAAAGAAACAAAGACACTTTCCAAGAAAAAGATGCTATAACTGTGGTAAACTTGGTCATATTCAATACTCTTGTCATAGTTCCAGAAGCATAAGAACTAAACGGGTCTGGGTTCCAAAGACCCGACAGCCAGTTCCAGAAGCACACACTGCACTTCTTTCTAACAATGAAGGACCCAAAGATTATTGGGGACCCAAAACCAAATGACAATTACAGGTTGAAAGCTCTGGAATATCCTGGAACAACAAGTGGATTCTCGATAGCGGATGTTCTCGGCACATGATAGTTGTAGCAAATGATTCCAATTGGACTTGGCACAAAAGGATGGGTCTTGTGAACATGGAACTCATCTCCCACTTAACCAACAAAGAATTGGTTAGAGGCGTTCCTAAGCTTAACTTCATCAAAGACAAGCCCTGCGACGCCTACCAAATGGGGAAACAAGTTCGTTCCAGCTTAAGGCCAAAGATGATATCTCTACCAACTAGCCTCTGGAACTACTGCAACTTAATCTTTTTGGTCCCACGAGAACGCAGCCCATAGTCAAGTATCCAATAAGTGAACCTTTTTGTTGCTGAAGGGGGAGGAGAAGTTAGAGAAGCAATCGAACTAGGAGCATATGCCACCGACAATGATAATGGTTTTATCTCTTATGATACATGTCTATGCAGGCCCTATGATAGAGGGAGTTGTTTTTATTACATTATGTCTTATTGACAGGGGGAGTTGTTCTACTTATCTTGTCTCTTATTGACAGGAGGAGCCTTGAGCTCCTTGTGCTTAATCTCCTCATCAACAAAAGGAGGGAGAATGTTGAAATTAGATTGCTTTTGTTGATTTCGGTTAATCCCTCTTCTCTCTTAGAATCTGTTTTGTCCAAGATTGGTGGAACAAAGCAAGTTCCAGCTAATCAGCATTAGTGGAAGGAAGGCTATGGCAAGTTCCGGTCAGATCTCCAAGATTGGTGGAACAAGGCAAGTTCTAGCTAATCAGCATCAGTGGAAGGAAGGCTATGGCAAGTTCCAGTCAGATCTCCAAGAGTGGTGGAACAGCAATCAAATCACCAAATCACTCAAATAAAAGATTCAGCAAATCAAGCCAAGACCAAATATGGCAAGGAGTTTTTCCCAAAGGCTAGTGTGTCTTGAACACACTATATAACGCAGATCCTCAAAGAAAGGAGCACACGAGTTGTCAGGATCTTCGAGTAAGATCAGTAATAGCTTTTTGCAGAGTATAGAATCCGAGTGATTCAGATTGTTTGTGAGAATCCGAGTGATTCAGATTGTTTGTAAGAATCCGAGTGATTCAGCATTGGTTGGGATCTGAGTGATTCCAGAGAGACAGTCGGTCTCAGTTTTGTAATCTCTGGTACTACTGTGGTTAGTTCCAGAGAGGAGGTAACATTCATTTAGTGTGTGTTAGTGAGAAAGATAAGTAGGTGAAACTTATTTATCTCACTAGAGTGTTCGTGTATGAGATTGCAAGGTTTTTCTTGTAATCTCAAGTGCTTAATAAGAATATCTTTAAAAACTCCCAAATTCACAACTTGGGGACAGGAGTAGGCTTGCCGAACCTGTATAAATTGCACGTGTCATCTTTGCTTCATTTGTTATTCCATTATTAACACTTGTTTTAAGTTTTTGTTCAAACTGGAAGTAGTGCCATTTTTTATCAAGTTGTTTTCAAGAGTCAATGATTTCCAAGTAAAGCCTTCTTTTATGAACCCTACCCGATTGTTTTGGCGAGAAATGAACGAATGCACAGAATGGGGCCCAGGGACTTAGTGTGAGTTGCTATCTGGGGAGGCATGGGCCGACGGTCATCCCTTACACTAGTTCAAACCAAATGCTGAGCGCCATCTGGGGAGTCATGTAATCCATTTTGGTCAATGAATGGGTGGTCGGGCCTTGCAAACCCGTCCACCACCCGGAGGAAAAAGGTGTAAATTATCATGAGTGTGCACAAAGAATGTAATGCATGAAAAGAAAGAATGAATGAATGTTTAATGAATTACACAAGGTGTTGGTTGGAGATAATGCACGCCCTCACGCCGGGCCACGAAAGACCTAATGAAAATTGGTGGTTATAATCCCCTTTGATGATTTCTTTATCTCACCCACTTGGGAAAAATCTTTGAAAACCTCATTTGGGATTATAAATTGCATGTGAATGTTTAAATATTGTCTTATATTATATTTATGTCCCGTTTTATACCCACCAGTCCCTTTTGGACTGAACTCGGATTGTTTTCAGTTATTTTGTGCAGGTGTAAGTGGAGCTAGTTGGGAATTCGAGTCGGTGTGTCTCTCATTTGTTTCTAGCTCTTATTTTAGGTCTTACACGCACTCATATTTATATTATGACTTCTACGTATTGAGCGTATATGTTAGACTGTGTTGGCATGTGAATATTATAAATAATCTATTTTGGAGCTTAATTGCTCAATGTAAATGTTATATGTAAATGAATGCTTCCGCTTTGCTATCTTGACTCTAAACTTTGGTTATCTCTTGTTTTTATGCTTTAAAGGTTAGTCCCGTCTAGCATAGCATATGTGTATGACCCTGTTCACCGTGATTTAGCTCGTGTATGGAGTATCCATTTCATATACGGGTCGGGTCTCGGTGCGGGGGATATGGTACCTTGCGCTCGGGTGCTACATTTAGGATGTCGAGAGATAGTAATCTTATGACTCTTGTTGAACTTGTGATCGAACATGGTGGGAATCATGTTAGAAGATGAATTTTTTGATAAATTCAAGGGTTGTGCTTAATTGACAATCTGACTATTGATGTATCAGATAAAATTTATAGTTTTGTTTTGGCATGAGTTCTTGGTTTTTTTGCTTATGTGACAGCATGACTGCAGAAGTTTCAAATGTATATTCCGAGCTCGTGCGACGCCATTTTCAAAAACTGTTTTAACTAGATGTTCATAACATATTTAAGGTTTATATCTGCCAAATTTCATAATTATCCGAGACCGTTTAATGCCTCAAAAAAATCCCAAAAGACACTGGTGTCCCATGTTTCGCCTTGTTTTCTAATCTGAAAGTACAGATTGAGCAGAGAGACTAAACCTAGGAATTTTGCAAAAATTTTTTACAGAGATGTACCTATATGTGTTGGGGGTATACCAGTAAAATTTTAGAATTTTTCGACTTCTTTTGATTTGGTAAACAGATCCGTTTTTGAAAGGTATCACTGCAACAGAGTTGTTGTATTGTGGTGAATTTGATCAAAAATCTGTAATTTTATTGGTATACTCCCAACACATATAGGTACATCTCTGTAAAACAGTTTTGCAAAATTCCAAGGTTTAGTCTCTCTGCTCGGTCTGTACTTTCAGATTAGAAAACAGGGCGAAACAGGGGACAGTAATGTCTTTCGGGATTTTTTCGAGTATCAAACGGTCTCGGATAATTACAAAATTTGGCAAATATAAACCTTAATATGTTGTGAACATTCAATTAAAACAGTTTTTGAAAATGGCATCGCATAAGTTCGGAATTTACATTTGAAACTTCTGCAGTCATGCGAACATAAGCAAAAAAACTAAGAACTCATGCCAAAACAAAACTACATCACTCCTAAACATATAAAACACTTAAAACTCAATAATCCATGCTTTTCAAATTATCAAAACCATAAATTTTATCTAATACATCAATAGTCAGATTGTCAATTAAGCACAAGCCATGAATTTATCAAAGAATTCATCTTCTAACATGATTCCCACCATGTTTGATCCATTGCTTGAACCAAACTTGACTTTTGTTCAGAGACCCATAAAGATTTTAGACCGTAAGATTCCAGAATTAAGGAACAAGGGCATCCCACTAGTTAAAATTTTGTGGCGAGATCAAAAGAACGAAGAAGCTACGTGGGAAACTGAAGAAAGGATGCTACGTTTACATCCTAAACTTTTCAGTACCGATCAAAAGAATCTGAGGACAGATTCTTTTAAATGAGGGGAGGTTGTAACGCCCCACTTCTCCGGAATAGGATAAGATATCATTACGTGTGAGTTTCGGAGTTATACGTTTAGTTACCAATTTTTTGTTGGAGTTGGAGCCTATGTGCAAACTATGATTGAAACCATGCTACGTGAAAAGAAATTTGTGTTCTCTTAAATTCTTGGTTAATAGGAAGATTAGGATGTCGAGAGATAGTAATCTTATGACTCTTGTTCAAGTTGTGATCGAACATAGTGGGAATCATGTTAGAAGATGAATTCTTTGATAAATTCTTGGCTTGTGCTTAATTGATATCTGACTATTGATGTATTAGATAAAATTTATGGTTTTGATAATTTGAAAAGCATGAATTATTGAGTTTTAAGTGTTTTATATGTTTAGGAGTGATGTAGTTTTGTTTTGGCATGAGTTCTTGATTTTTTGCTTATATAACAGCATGACTGTAGAAGTTTCAAATGTAAATTCCGAGCTCGTACGATGCCGTTTTCAAAAATTGTTTTAACTGGATGTTCACAACATATTAAGGTTTATATCTGCCAAATTTCGTAATTATCCGAGACCCTTTGGTACCTCGAAAAAATCCCGAAAGACATTGTTGTCCCCTGTTTCGCCCTGTTTTCTAATATGAAAGTACAGACTGAGCAGAGAGACTAAACCTTGGAATTTTGTAAAAAAAATTTACAGAGATGTACCTATATGTGTTAAGAGTATACCAGTAAAATTTCAGAATTTTCGGACTTCGTTTGATTTGGTAAACAGACCCGTTTTTGAAAGGTGTCACTGCAGCAGAGTTGCTGTATTGTGGTGACTTTGATCAAAAATCTATAATTTTATAGAAACATCCAAGGATTGAGACCTATACCATTTGAAAGATATATATGTCTAGTTTACTAGGAATTTTGTGATTTGTTAAAATACTTCCTGAGCAATAAGTTATGACGAATTTTCTACAATGTGTGCGTGAATGAGGTTTCTGCACAAATGATCCTGCATGACTGTTGCACGAACTCTGTTGTCATGTTTCCCTAGCTCGTTTCCGTGGTTTTTGCAGTACCTATTCTAGATTTCCAGCCATGTACATGATACCTTGCATATGATATGATACAATTACATGTTTAATTGTATTTTGTGGCATTAATTGTGCATGTAGACTTGTTCACTCCATTTCATGAATTTTATTACATTTTATTCCATTTCATAACATTATATTTCATTTCCGCGCATCCTTATTTGGTCTTATCAAGAGTCTAATGTCACCCGTACATGTGTCTTGTGTTCAGGTGATCTTCTCGAGGATCCGATCGTTTAGGTTGTCTTGTTCTTCTGTCCTTTTCATCGAGGTTATCCAGGTGAGGTTATCTCCGTGCTGCAACCTATACCTATACAACCTACACAAATTGGTTTTGCTCCTCGCTTGTGGCCTATTATATGTATATGAATACTATAATAGATACGTGATTGACTACCATGTTATTGACTTTATTAAAAACGTATTGCAAGTATCAAATGGGTTATACATATATGTTCTCGAGTGAGTTCATGACTTCAAACAAATGAAACAAAAGTGTTTTACATGCATTGCATGAGCGAGTGCTTGTCAAATGAATCCTCAATGGTTTATTTCCATTGGGAAAGGATCCGAGGCAACGTGTATGAGGTGATCCGGGGAGGCAACGGGTCGACGGAGAACCTTAATCGCCACCTCTACAGGGGCCGTATTATCATCGGAGGTAGTTGATAATGCGTGTGTCTACTGTGACCGGTACACCGAAGGAGTATAGTACCGAAATGGGCTATGAGTCAAGTGTTATTGGACAGCAAGGGCCTAATTAACCCTTCCGTCACCCGGAGGAAGAAGGAAGGATTTTTTATTATTGTTATTGATCATGTTTGATTGTGGAGTAAAGGTTGGAGAATGACATAACTCGGTACCAAACTGATTGATTGAAAAACCCTTAATTCGATATAGGCCCATTGTTCTTGAATCTAAAATGATTGTATCGATATTAGAAGATAAAAAGGGGACTATACCGAGTCAAGGTGATTGCATTGTATTGTATTGTATATCTCTTCTCTTGCATTATATACCTTGTATATTGTATCCGCCTCACCAGTCACTCGACTGACCCGCTTTCTCTCTCTCTTTCTTATTCCTTTTATTGGTTGCAGGTTGGAGTCGACTAGGTGGCATGTCTGTCTAGTCCTTTTCTCTCTAGAGTTGAGTCCAACTAAGGTTACCGTGAGTCCATTAGCTTACTTTAGTTAATGGCATGTAAATTAATGACATACGTTGAATGTTGTTATACTTTTGATAACCGAAGCCTGTGCGGCCTAGCTGTAGAATGTCTATTTTGGCCCGTGTAACTTGCTTATATATATATAGTTATGAAGTTTGAATTATCATGCTTTAAATATCGTCGGTCTGTGACCACTGCTTGTTGAATGCTTTAGTTGCTTCCGCTAGTGTATGCTTTCTCTGACGACAGTATGTTTAGTGTCGCCTAGTTAGTCATAAGTCTAGAGTGTCTCCCGTTCGCTAGTGCTTGGTGTGTATATGGATTGCCCGTTTCATATATATACTGGGTTCTAGTGTGGGGGATGTGATGGCTCTACACTCGGGGCGTCACAAGAACGTCGACGAACAGTTTTTGTAGGTACAACAATCTAGCCGGCAAAAAAATTGTCGGTGCTCAATTTTCCCGTTAGTCACCGAAAAATGGTTGTCGGAAAAGAGTCGGCGGAAAAGCATCAGGAAAAGAGTTGCTCGATGAGTTGACTGTCAACAAGAAAACATCAGACTACACGAGGAAGAAGACAATGAATATTTGTATCCTTCTTCATTATATTAACATTATAGTACTTTTACAAGATTTAGGGGTTTAAAAAAAATAAAAAGTATAATAGGGATCTAATATAGCTATTTTCTGAATTGGGGATATAGGATAAATGTTTTGCATGAAACATTAATTATCAATTTATTTATTTTGGTTAGACTTTTTTTACATTGTATATATATATAATTATATCTAATCCAACCCAACCCCCCACCCCGCCCCTTCCTCCACTACACATTTCTCCTTTTCTCTCCTCCTTGCCCGCTGTCCCTAGCCACCCAATCTTCTCCTTCCCCAGCAACATCCCCCCTCCTCCTTCCCCAGATCCCACCGCCTCCCCCGCGTTCTCTTTCCCAGCAACATTCCGCCCGCCATGGACTTCCCTCCCTCCCTTTCTCTTTCCCCACCCACACAGCAACATCCCGCCCCACCCATACAGTACCTCTGCCGTCACGGCTGTCATCATCGTCTCCTTTCTACCGCCACCACAGTGCCTCCGCGCCACCGTTCTTGTTGGATCTCCTTCCCACCCAAACAGACGACTGCCCTTTTCTCCTTCACCACCCAAGCCGCCGCCGCCGCCCCACCCTTCTCCTTAAGTTTATATATATATATGCATACATAATTTAATATATAATTATATTATGTTTATATATATATATATATATATATATATATATATATATATATATATATAATTTAACATATATAATTCAGGGGCAAAATCATCTTTTTGTACGAGAAAGTGATGAAAAATTCAATTTTAATCGTAGGTAAATGCGCGTGCAATGCACTCACTAGCTATAGGGTTTTTTTTTTGCAAAATTTGAATCAACATAAGCTTATCTAAATAAATTTTTATATGTTAGGATTTTTTTGATCTTTTTGACTAAAGATGATAGTGCTTGCATTTTTCCCTAAAATATTTTACTGAACTTTACTAAAAAAGGTTTAGTACGACATCCAGATATTTTTTTTTAAATTTGTATATATAAGAGTCTGCATTAAAATTTTAAATTTAATTGAGCTCTTATTATTATATTTATAATTTGAAAGGTAAATAATTCAATGTTAATAATTAAAAATATTTAAATAAATCCTATTAATGTGCAACTAGGCTGTTTTCATTAGTATAATATAACATTATGAATTGAAATATATTGATATAGATGTTTATATATAGGTGTGTGACATTCATTTCACAAACTCTAAGAAAATCAACCTCGCTCTTTAGTCCATGATGCCCATGTGTTATGTTATGTTCGATTTCATGTGCATCTCGAAACAACATATCTTTTTCCTCTTTCGTGGGAATGAAAATCCTATATCGAGAACAACATTGAAATGAGTTGTTTTGGTTACAGAGGCGGATTCAGGATTTTTTCATCAGCAGTGGCAGAAAATTTCTATGCTTTTGACGATTCATGTTCCCTTCGATTTGCTTTCACTATTTTTTCTCAAACTAAAATCTTCATATACAAATACTAATATGATTCCTTATTTAAAAAAAAAAAAAATAATGATCCCTTATTGGAAAAAAAAAAAAAAAAAAAAACCTAAAATTTGTATCGGGATTATAATATCCACTATCGAGTGTAGTAATTAATCATTTCGGTAAATTATAGGTAAGTAAAAGTATAGACAAATGAATAAAAAAACTATTAAGTGTTTTATATTCGAAATTAAAATTGGAATTCACAATATTTTATTAAAATAATATGTATTGAAAATTAGAATGTTTTGTGATATTAATTATTTGACAATGTCAGGTTTTGATTAGAATTATGTAAAATCCCGATCGTTCGGATTTCCAGGTACGTCGTAACGAGAGGGTTTTATGTGCTTTAAATTATTTAATTACGTGTTTGAATGTTATTTTAATGCTTATATGATTATTTGAATTAATATGAAATTAATTGTTTATATTCTTGAACTTTGATTTTAAACGTTTAAGTTTGCATGCTCGTAAATTGCTCGTTATGTGCCGGAATTCAATTCCGATTTTTGTGAAATTTTGATATGCGTGACATATATGAGTTATGAATGTGTTTGCATGCTCGTTTTAAGTTTTCGTGTTCGTTTATCGAGGTTTTAAACCTTAAGTATTTGACGAGGGACATGAGGGCCTAACTAGTTTTAGCGCGCCTCTTGTTCCGGAGGCCATAACTTGAGCTAGGGAATTCGGATTCGAATTCCGAAAGATGCGTCGGACTCGTAACGAAGAGATGAAGCCAAGGAACCTGATCTGGTATTTTTCTAAGCCCGTTCAGACCCTCGTTTTTTGACCGGAACGAACAGCTTGTGCTTAAGCTACCTTCTTTGACTAGTCATGTACTTGTGGGCCCATTTTAACCATACTCAAGCCTTTAACCTTGGTTTACATGACCTTGATTCATCCCTCCCTCTCCCTATCAGCAGTATTTCGTGCTCCTCACCCCCAAGAGAAGGAAAAAGCTGCTGAAATGAAGAAAGAAAGAAGAAGAAAGAAACCCCTTCCCATGACTTGTGATTTTTGGAGCTAAACTCTTCCATACTTCATGAACTCTTAAAGGTAAGTATATTTATGTATTCTCCTCTCTTCTATGCTTCATTTGATTCTTGAAATTCATTAAATGCATCAGATTTAATAAGGATATGGAGACTTGCATGAATAGTTAGGGTTAGAGGTCATTTGTTGCTTCCTTGCCTTAGCATGAATTTGTGGCTGATTTGAGGCTTCTTTGGTGCTTATATGAACTCCTTTGCTTCCATTCTTGATTCTTACTTCATGCTAGATGTGTTAGGGTTGTTTTCTCTTTGATAACATGATTGAAACCTTGAGTTTTTGGCCATGAAACTTGAAAACCGAACTGCTGCAAATCTGCTCATTTTCACCAAACTGCTGTCACGTTTTTGAGATCAAATGGATGAATTCTTGCCTCCAATTTCGTGTGTTAATGCTTGGTTATGTGTTACACATGTTGCTTTATGAATATGCTCGGTTTTTCCTTGAAAACCTTGATTTATATGATGAGTTTTGAGCTTGAAAACTGCTGCAAAAATCTCCCCCCCTGTTTTGGAACTGCTGTGTGAATTTGTGCTTCGTTGCTTGAGTTAATGACTTCCAATTCGTGTGAATTTGCATGGAGATGTTGTATACTAATTGGTTTATATGTTAGCCCTGCTCTTGCAAGTTTTTAGATCCATTTTCAGCTCCTAATCGAAGCATGATGGCCTGTTTGTATGCTATGCGCGAACCGAATTGCTGTTGTTGCATTTTGTGATTTCTTGGTGGTTCTAATGTGCTCCAATTCGTGTCAATTTGTATATACATGGAGTATATTAGTTGCTTATCATGTTAGTATTCATTCCCTAAAGTTTTAGCTTCATATTCAGCCCCTAAGCACTTGATCATGGCATGAATGAACCAATTGAGCTCATATGTCCGTTTTTGGCGCTCCAGAGTTGCTGCATGATTTTGGTGCTCTTAACGCATGATTTAGCCTTTGAACTCTAAATGAAATATGTTTCTAACATGCTAAATATATTTTATATCAAGTTTCATAATATTTGGAGTTGATTTGGTATGCTTTTGGACTGATTTTGTTTAGGGTCAGTTTTGCCGGTAAACTTTGTATGCAATTTTGGACCTGTACCGAGACACCCCCGTGTCTCATTTGCTTTGAAATGTGAGACACGGGCGTGTCATGCTTCCTGGGCATGACTGTACTGAGCCACGGGCGTGGCTCAGTTTAGCTAAGTTGAGGGACACCCCCGTGTCCCTCCCCCTGCGCAGCTCTTGGTTTTCCTTTTCGGTTTTTGGTTTGTTTCACCTCTTTTATGCCTTTATCTTCATTTGTGATGAACTATGAACTTGTTTGACTATGTGTTGGGAGTATTGTGGTTCGATTTCATAACTTTTGGGTGAGATTTAGGCATGCTTTTGTTGAATGCCGTTTATGTGCGTTTTGTGGCGTTTGTGATTTCCATAACCCATTTCCCTTGTCTTGTGATTTGTTCTTGTTTTCAAACTTTGGAAATATGTTATATGATGTAATAGGGTGTATGTAGTAGAGTTTTGTGTAAGATTGAATACGTTTGAATGTGTGTCGAACTTAATTTACTTCAATGCTCTTATTTGTCTAAATGTTAGATCTTGTGCCTTAAATTTCTTGAATTGATTGGAAACGTGAAATTATGAATTCGAATGAAAGTGAGCGAAGGATTGAATGACTTGATTATATGATTTAAATTCCTTAATAGTGCACATTAACGTGTTCATGACATAATATCATCTTTTATGCAATCATACGCATTCGCCGAGCGTCAATATGGTTCATTTGAGTCTAAGTTTGCCTCTTGCTCTTTGTTTTGCTCTTAGGTTTGTTCCGTTGTTGAGGAAGTGGTTCGTTTGACTCCTTTTGGTCCGTTTTAGTTGGGTTACTCGTCCAGGTGAGGTTTTCTTTCCTTTTAGTTATGATGACCTAAGACCCTAATTGAATTTCGAACCCGCGTGCGACTTATATATGTATATATATAGATATGTGTTTGGATACGTATTTCGTGGGATTTGTCCCGTTTGTCTTAAGAATTTGAAAACGCTTTTATAAGTATATAAGTTCTATTTTCTTTTGTTTTGACAAGCTTTGTTAAGTGTGTGTGTGTGTAAGCGTGACGAGTTTGTGGATAAGCTTCGCCTGGTAAGTGTGATAAGTGCAAGTATAAGTGTAAGTGTAAGTTTGGGCCCCGGAGAAGTGGTATGTGATCCCGGGTCGGCCATGGGGTCGCCGGGCTCTCTCATCAACACGACTCCACAAAAGGGAGACTTCGTCCATCCTCGGGAGGTCGAGGGGAAGGCGGGTCTTCTTGAGCCGGTGGTGTGCTTAGTGACCCGTCGAAGGAGCGGGCGGATCCGCCGTCTCATTCAGTGTATCAGCGGGGGTTGAGAGGGGCACCTCTCTCCCCAAAACGGTGTTGGGGTGGAGTTGGGTTATGATTTGTTTTGTTTTCGTTTCGCCTTGATGTATGGAGTAAGCAAGGGTGATGGATTTAAGCTTTCAGTTCGTTATGTCTTCGTTTAGGGTTGTGAAATGGGGGCGGATTTCTAAACTCTAAAACTTGACTGAATTTGGCCTTCGGCTCCAAACTTCTTTCTTTATATATATTACCACGGGTTAAATGTCTTAGAATGCAAAAACCACGCCCGGTTCACGAACCCCTCTCAACTTTGTATATGCTTTGCTCTTACGTATATGTATGGGTGCGTGTGTTAGCCCCCTCACCAGTCTCTAGGACTGACCCTCGCTATTTGTATCTTTTTCCCCCTTTGATTTGAGTTGCAGGTACCCATTCTGAGGTGTTGGAGCTAGGCGGTTGTCTTTGAGTCGGGGTTGAGGATAGCTTGAGTCTCATGCATTGTATTTTAGTTTTCTTTATGTAATTTGGCTAATTCTGAAATATGTATAAGTTATGCTTTAAATTCGAAATTGTAAAGTTTGTATAACTTGAATCGAAAGTTTGATATGTCTTGAGTATGTTTATTTGCCTTATGAGATTCTGGTGCTTCCGCATTCGTTATTTGTTTTATTGCGTGCTCTGAGTAGGGTCTAGACCGCCTATCTTAGGTTGGATTTTTTTGTTTGTCACCCGTTCGCCGTGGCTTGATACGTGGTCGGAGTTCCCATTTCGCTTCACGTGTTGGGTTACGGTGCGGGGGATGTGGTGCCCTTCGCTCCGGGGTGTTACAAATTACCTACGTGATATGATATCTTGTATTTCTCTAATATTATATCACACATTATCTATACAATAAGATACATTACACTAATTCTTCCTTGCATAAAATATAATACATTGATTTTTTCCTGAAGTGTTCGGTGCATCTTAATAAAAAGTTCACCCTTTTAATCATTTTCATATTTGAGTGAAACTTGATTTATATATATTATATATATATATATATATATATATATATATATATATATATATATATATTAACATTTATTATATATAATCATTAACAAATTTTATACTCTTAAAAAGTATTAATTAATTTATTTTCAATTATATATATTTATATTTTAAAAGTTAATTTTGAGGAGATTAATCAAGGCACTGGTGGAGGCACACAAATGAGGGGTACATTTGACCCCCCTCAAATTTTTTTATTTTTTTATTATTATGTGTGTGTGTGTGTGTATATATATATATATATTTGTGTTAATGTGTATGTAATTTTTTTGAGTTTTTCATTATTAACCCCCGCCCCCCCCCCCCCCCCCCATAAAAATTAAAATTAATACCAGTGAAGGTCAATATAATAAATTAATAATAATTGAATTAAAAAAACAAAATATTATATATATGCCCAAAGACTAATGGCCAAAGAAAAATACACAATCAATAGACTAATGGGCCAAAAAAAAAAACAAAAAATACACAAGGAGCTAATATATATAAGCCCAAAGACTAATGGTCCAAAGAAAAATATATAATCAATAGACTAATGACCCCTTGTTATTTTTTCTGTAATATTATGCTTTGGTCGATCCCCCTGAATAAAATCTCAAGCTCTGCCACTGAGTAAAGGGGTGGGAGACTGGAAGGTAAGGGAGGGTTGGGGGGACCAAAGGTTGGGGGGCGGAGCCCGCCCCTGTTTTGGTATAAACCCCATTCCTTGTCACATGGGTCCTAGCTAGTGTATGTTTCAATCTTAAGCAGTAGTCCGATTTTGACATTATAAGCACATTACAACTATAAAAATGCGCCCTTCAATTTTCCAATTACCAAAGTGTTTTGTGTAGCGTTAATTCTAAGAAAAAATGATGTTTGTGCTGCTTTTTCTCGTGCTCAATAAAATTGTTTCTGGGAACCCAGACTACACGTACATGCAATTGGCCATGATGTGGCCGCCCACGCACTGCAAGCATATGCCTAAGCCTAACCACATAGCTTGCAAACCTAAAATAGCCGAGGATTTCACGCTGCATGGGCTTTGGCCCGCCGATGTAAATGGACAGTCCCTTTTAAATTGCGCGGATCCAGACCCCAAGAGGAACCTTAACGCAGTGGTAATGTAAATGGACAGTCCCTTTTAAATTGCACTCATTGTAACTTTCTTTCCAAATTTCAATTCAATATGCCCATATTAATGCTTAATTCGTCGTCTGTGCAAAACGTATATGTACAGTTCGAGAGACTAAAGACGGACCTTAATAATACTTGGCCTTCCATCAGACGAGATCTGGCAAATGATCAGTTGTGGAAGCACGAGTACACCAAACACGGTCTCTGCGCTCTCCCTGAGGTGAACGACTGGCAATACTTTGAAGCTGCAACCAAAATGAAACAAAGATTTGACTTACTGTCTGTTCTTCGAAATGCAAATATACATCCTTCTCCTAACGCTATCACCGAGTTCAAGGATGTCTTAAATGCGTTAAAAAGTAATTTCGGCGCCATTTATATTAATTGTGTTGGCCACGTTTTTCTGCATGAAGTAATTATATGTCTCCACCAGGATCTGAGTCACATTGGCGTTGCGCGTAAGGGATGTCCTCTGCAAGGCCACCCCAAAAGCTGTAGCAAAGACATCAAGATACCAACATTTTGAAAGAATATGCATATTAATTATGATAATGTTTTTTTTTCTCCATTTTACGTGTAGTAATAATGATAGGTACAAATATTTGGATGGAAATCTAAAAACAACCGAGGTTAGCGAACAGAATTGAGAATATATTGATATAAATTGGCAGTGGAAAAGAACAAAACGGACCATGTAATTTCTGACCTTTTCCTCGGGTTAATTAATGATGCTAAGATATTGTAATTCAGTCCGATTTTGTGTTTTTACAAAAATACATACACACGACATTAGTAAGGTAGTCCACGCATTTGTTCGGGCACCGAGGTGAATGTTTGGTGTGACCATTGGCTGCCGAAACCTCCAAATTTTAATTTGGCTCCAATTTCAGCCTAGGGTTATTACGCAACTAGAAGAGAGTGAACAATTTGATGGTCCCGGAAAGTAACCTGTAAGGCATTTTTTCTCCACGGATTAATTTTGCTCCCAAGTGCATAATTGAGACGAATTATGATAGAACATTAGAGTTCAAGCTAAGAATCACTTTTTGACACTAAGGACAAGAGTGGTATGGAGTTAATTCAAATTTCAGCAGAGTATTTATGACATATATTTCTATAAAATACAAAGTAATCATGCATGAATATGAGAATAATTTATTGAAATTTAATTTAGTTTTTCCATTTTCCCGATAGAGCAAACGTACCATTAAATAACATAAGAAATCAAAAACAAAAGGATATCTAAGACGTGGTGTCATGATCTAGTTGTCCTTCCTCTTTGACCTGACATTTTTTTATAGCAGAATTATATTCCCTTTTGGATCTAATCCTGGTGCGATCAAAGGTGAAAAAAGAATCAAAGTCCGTCTCTTGTCCAACCTTAATCGGGACGAGACTTTCCTTATACAAGTAAACAACACCCAAACCAAAAAAATCTTCCACGTGACTTCTAAGAGTTCTCACAATGTTTCCCGAATCCATGTCGAACAAATGCAGCGATCCAATATTAGGAATAAACCAATTATCCTCGTTCACAACAAAAACCTTATAATCCTTCCAATATCCAAATGTACAATAAGCGGCAAAAGGTAGAACCGAAGATGACAACTTGGTCCAACATTTGTTGTTCTCTTCAAACTGCCATAGCTCGATGAAGTAGGCATTTCCCTGAAAACATTGGTAAGTAAACAAGGCAAGGGAGTCATTACACGAGGTAATCTCCGCACAGCGTCCGACTCGAATACTTTTTGGTATCACTATTTTCGAAAATAATTCCCGATGCATGTCGAATGCAAGGATTACTTCATTGGCTGTGTAATCTGGCATCCAGTAGTAAAACCCGTTCACGAATGTCCGAAACCAACGACAGCAAACGCCGCCGCGATAGTAACTGACAACTGAGTTGTCTTTTACAATTCTCCAGGAATCATATTCCGACGTATAGATAGCGAAACGAGGCATCAGTTTGCTATCGTAGTTCGGTCCTATTCCAATGAGTGATACTATCTTGAATATTATTGCATCATTATTAGAAATTACATCCTCCCCAAATCCAATTTGCCAATCATATTGATTGCCATCATTCCTATAATTCCTATCACGCGTCCATATTAAGGGATGATGCGGGAGTAGCCTGATCGTTCTCGTCGCCGGATTCCACAACACGATTTTTTCGTCGTACTCGGTAGCAACACAGAATACGCCTTTGCAGGGCCCCAAAAGGTATTTTACACGTGTAGCTGAAGCAATCTGCGGCAGCTGAAGATGACTCGGCTTCTCCGATCTTTCCAATGCATCGTCGGTGAATAGTTGGAACGACGTCGTCTCCACGGTTTCTGCAGGCTGCGTCAGTGCTAGCCAATTCACGAGAACATTGCAACGTTTTGAATCGAAATGCTTGCTTATGAAATGTCGGCTTTCGATTAGAGCATGCCAGCTTTTGCACACCGACTTGAAACGTAATAGGGATTTCGTAGGCAAGATCAGAAGCAAATCGATCAAAGAATCTGATGATATTTCCATAATAATTAAGCATAATTGTTAAAACTTGTATGACTCCGGGCAAAGCTTGTCTCCGTGCATCAAATATATAACATCTCTTTCCGTATGCCATTCATGTTTCCTCGATCATAGATGGAGATATAAATGGATGTTTCAAACACGGGAGAAAGTATACGAAACCTTATGTAGTTAGGCATATTCATGCTTTGGATCCCTCTTGGTTTTAAAATTACACCTTTCCCCTTATGATTTATTAATGAATTACAAACTCCACCATCCGTTAGGTTTCTATAGAGATTTAAATATTTTCTCAGTAAAATATTTGATATATAATATAGATAATTTATGAAATTTAGTTATTCATATTATTGGAGGCTTAAATTGATATTTATGAAATTATCGGCACTATCAAAATTCTTTAAATGAGTCGCATTAAATAATCGAAAATGCTCAATCTTACTAAAATTAATATTAAATTTCTGTAACTATATACCGGAAAATATGAAATATACGGTATATATTATTATTTTATTTTTTTTAAGAGTTGGTACAATTTACGGTATATTTTAATTGTTAATAAATACTTCTAAAGTTCTACTACTACATATCAAAATATGAAGGGAAACAATTTTAACCCTATCAAATGCCAGCAAATGGGAGCATTTGTAATCTATTGTAATCTAAACTGAGTCGTAAGGGAACATGGTATAATTTCTTAAAATAAAGGAATTTTAAGTGTAAATACAACTAATTAATTACACTGTAGGGTCTAAATGTTATTTACCCTTCAAACATAAATATAGTAAAAATGACACCAGTTTGTACGTAGAATTAGAAATTTCCTCATCACTAAATGTAGATTTTTCAGGCGAATTTTTTGGATAACTATATATATAGTACAGATACTTTTTCAGTAAACTTCTAAATTTACATCACATATATAATAAACTTACATTTTACAAAGTCAATTATTTGTCCTAATTAACAGCCTATATATAAATAACTATAACGTAAACTGGAAAAAAAATATATTTTTTACAATGTTTATTTAGAAATTTTATTGGTAGACTCTTCTTCTTTTGCTTCGTCATCGAGTGAATCAACAAAAGACTCAACCCGTTCTTGTGCTTCCTGAACCTGTATTTAGATCACATGAAAAATAAAAACAACAAAACAACAGAATACACCGTAATCTATTCAAAAAATTATAAAAGAAAAAAATGCAAGAACCCGTCAAAATTATTTGAAAATTAGAAGTATGGAAAATTCTCTTTTTAATCCTCTAATATTCCCCCCTTTCGATTTTGATACAGATCTTATGATTTTTCATTTTGCATTTTCTCAATTTGAGTCCTCTTAAAACAGGCGGACAAATTAAGCAACATGTGATGCACCTGGCCTTGCTTCTAACTTAGCTAATTCATCCGGCATAATACATGGAAATATTTTCATTTAATTCAAATGAATATCGACCAAAAAATATTCGTTTATTCAAGATTTGTCCAAAATTGACGCCTGATAATAGTTTCAAAAAAATTTCGGCTATTTGGCAAATAGTGAAAATTGCAATTTTGGTATACCAACTCATCATAATTCTTAATTTTAATATAAAAAATTTTCGGTAAAAAAATTAATTCATAACTCTAAAAGTTCGTAATTTTTCATATACTATTTGACCCGAATAAATATGACCCGCCGGAAAAATCCACCCGCAACTTGTAAAACCCGCTTCGCGTGGCAAATTCTCCAATGGACACGTGGAGATCCTGATGGATTTTCCGTCGGGTCATATTTATTCGGGTCAAATAGTGCATGAAATTGCGAAATTTTAAAGTTATGAATTAATTTTTTTACCGAAAAATATTTTGTACAAAAATTGCGAATTAGAATAAGTTGGTATTAAAAATGTAATTTCCACCTATTTGGCGTGCAAATGCAAAGATCAAGTGTGATCAATTCCAAGGTTTGGAGATGTCTGTTAATATTATAAACTCAAAGTTAAAATGAGGGAAAATTAACCTGATCAATGAAATCTCCAACAGAGTCAGCACCATGAGCAGTTTTTTCAGCTATATCATCAAGAGACTCGAGCATATTCTTGAGCTGTCCTTCGGGAAGATCATCGGTGATATCGTCCACCATTTTGTCCACCTCCTCCGCCACCTTCTCCACCGTGTTCGCTATTTGTTCCACGGTGTCTACCGTATTCTCAATTTTATCTACATATATGTATATATATATAATAAAGTTGAATTAATTAGCTTGTAAAATTAATTAAAGCCAAGTAATTTCTCATCTAACATTTTCTTTCTTCTTTTTTCTCTTACTTTTGAATATCCAAAGTGGCCCCATTTTGTTGCTTAAAAATGGCAGAATAATGGTCATCACCACTCCCAGTATCTGGTTTATGCTGCAAGGACACAATTTTAATTAAAAAATTAAAGATATATATATATGTGTGTGTGTGTGTGTGTGCCTCGAGAAATGGATAGAAATTAAATCTGTAATGAAAATTTTGTGCATGCATTAGGGGACTAGATTGCATGGTTTTCAAGATTAAGAAAATTAAACAAAGTGCATTATGGTGTTAAGCTACATTAAAAAGTTAATTTCTTGCCAAAGTTCACTGATCTTAAAACAATTGTATTAATTATCGCAGTTTAATTTCTTCTGTCACATCATAATTTGGGTTTGTTGTGTCCTCTACTTTTGGGACACTTCGTTTTTTTTCTTTTTTTCTTTTTTTTTTTACCATAATGAATTATATATTAGGGAGAATTACTATAATTCCGTCCTGCGGTTTAATCCACAAAACAAACATATCCTCATAATTGATAGGTTAGGAAAAACACCATAAAATTTGAACAAAGATTATGAAAAACATTTGAGAAACTATATATTAATTAAAAAGATTCTACTGCTGTTTATAATTTTTCAAATATAGAGTTTTTTCAAGTTATTTAAATCTCAAAGGGTTATTTGTAATTATTCTTAATCCTTATGTATAATTAAACTCTTACAAAAGAAAGAAGATCAAGAACATTAACTTACAAAGAATTGGAAGATGGTTTAGAAGGCACCGGAGCTTCAGGTGGAACACTGCTAGCATTAACCTTAAAGTTCCTAACATTAAAAAAATACAAATGAACAAAAATAGCTCAATCAACAAAATATATTTCTAGCCCGAACCAGCGAACGGTAAAACCGACATAACAAATTAAAGGGCGAATGTTTTACATTTTCCGTATAATTGGTGGAAAATTTAGGAAGAATGACAAATCAATACACTTGTCATTATAATTAGTTAGATTAGATCGACTTAGGTTTGGACTAGAATTTTTCATCAACAAAATAGATTTCTTAATACCTAAAATAGGAACTCCGATCACAAAATAATCAGTAATAAAATGAAAAGAATATTTTGAAATAACTCAACCAACATAATTTGCTATTATCACTAACCTTTGGCTCAATCCGTTCCATCGTAACCCGTAATTGTAATGTTGTTTATGTTTGAGTTTCAGGATAGCAAAGCTTGGCTTAGGGTTCCAAGATAGGGTTGGAGCCCTACAATAAGGTGTGAAGTTTGAGACTGTAGAAATTGTTATCGACATTAGTTCTTTTGCAGAACTTATGAAATATGAAATCAATTTATATCTATATCGTGCGTGTGTATTAGTTTGGGTATTTTGTAATAGTTGCAAAGGTCTCAATTTATACACGATATGTTAAGCTATCGTTTTCGTGGATGTGTAAAACGCTGCAACAGTAAATGGTTGGTATGATAAACATGCATGTGGGATTTTGGTGGGAACATTATTGCTATTTTGTCCAATAGTGTACCAATAATGCAGTGTTTCTCTCTTTAGTTTTTCTTTTTTTCTCTTTTTTTTTTTAATAACGAAACCGGACAAGAGGACCGCGATGATTTTCAAGAGAATCCCCTTTATATATAACTATAAACAAAGGATACAAAGACGTCAAGTAATTATAACATACAAAAATATTGTTTGGAATACAAATGAGGCATAAACAACTCCAAGCTATTATTAAAAAGATGTTTAGTCTCATTCGAGCACAGGCCGCTTATCATCACAACTATGATAATCAACTAGTAATTAAGTTTCAAACCAGAGCAATCGAGTCAAGGATATAGTGCTCCTCTCTTAGTTAAAAGAGAAAAAAGAAGAAGTAAGAAAAGGATATAAACGTTTGGGAATATCTTTAGCAGCCCCGTTGACGGACAAAAAATCATTTTCTCAATTAATTTGCATTTTAGTATTGATTTGCAGTTGATTTATTCAATTGGACTCCTTGATTTATAAGTAATTATATCATTTCTTTATTTCCAAAAAAGAAAGAAAATCTAATTAATTTTAATTTTTATAACCAAGGACCCTTTCAAGTATAATTATGTTTTGATACATTATTAATTAATTTTATGTTCTATATACCATGTATTTTTTTATTTTTTATTTTTTTTTTGAATCAGGTTGATTCACTAATATATGAAAATTTCTACACTAACTGTAATTGTATCTTAAATATTTGAAAACAAAGAGGTACAATTAAATTGACGCTTCCTAGTATCCTGGTTATGTTTATGTTCACCCAAAAAGTCAATTGACTAATTTGGATATGTTGGAAGAGTGGTGAATTATCTCGAAGAACTTATACGTGTCGTTATTTATGTATTTAATTAACCATATGGTTCATTAATTACCCTAGTAAGTAGCTTTAGTAATGTTTAATATTTATTTAGTGACGGTCTTCCTCTCAAGATAAGATTAATTAGAGTGTGCTCTCACCTACGTGGTCGTCCTTATGTGCATTTTTACGTTATCTATTATGATTAAAAACAATTTTAATCATCATATTAAATTCATCCCGGGTTAAAGAGTATCATACCTGCTAAAAATATCTTCATTATTTTTAAAAAAAATTGAGTAAAAAAAAGCAAAGCAATGAAAAGCACATGGATTAATAATTGTCAATTTTTTATTGAAAAAATTATTTTATCATTATCAATCGATCCGATCTTATTCAAAAAGTCAAGAAAATATAGTCTGAGGTTTGATTTAAGCTCTAGAAGATATTTTTTTTTCCCCTCAATACACGATGTGATTCATGTGAACGTTAGTGATTATCTTGAATACTTGGTGATAGATAATTCTAAGATAATATATAAAACTAACATTTATTACATTGACATAATAATATTGATCCGGCCCAAAAATGGTTTAGCTGAGTTGGAGGTCTAAGTGGCAATCTCGGGTCGATCAGTCAAGAATTTATAACGTGGGCTCCTTAATCGATCTGAAAACACTTGAAACAAACGTGAGCTCAAATGCCAAATTGGGGACTTGGGGTTGGACCCAAGTTTGGCACTCCGACGCTCAAGTCAGTGGGAGAATTTTAGAGAGAGAAATAAATGCTGAGAAGCGAAATAAATGCTCTTAAATTGCTTACCGAACACTGTTCAAGACTTGGGTATTTATAGTCAGGAGTAATTAACACAGTAGTGCGTGTACTGCGGCTATGCATTAAATGCTCTGCAGTCGATAGGGTCGTTTGTCGGACGCCTGAGCGGGTGCCTTGGGGTCGGGTGTACTTTGTTTCCCTTTTGGGCGTAGACATGTACCAGGTGCATTAAATGCACCGTAGCGCGTCTAGCCTTGGCGAACCGGGGAGTTACACGTGTCCCGACAAAGATGCTTTATGGCATCTTGTCGCCAGGTGACGTAGGATCTCGATCCGGGAGGTCGAGGTCAGGCGGGTCGTGATGAAGCATGTCCGTAGTGAGGAACCCGCTAGTGGGGTCGAGTTCGACCCGTTGACCTGTGCGGGATAGGGACGCTTCATGCGTGGTTCCCGTGCAGGAACAAGGATGGACTGTTCGTTCCGGATTATGGGGTCGAGTTCGATCCCTTGAGGCGTGCGGGATCGGATCGTTCCGCTTCCGGGTAGGGATCGGATCGATCCATTGAGACGTACGGGATCGGGCCGATCCGCTCTCGGGATAGGGATCGGATCGATCCGTTGAGGTGTACGGGATCGTATCGATCCCTTGAGGTATATGGGATCGTATCGATTCGCTATCGGGTTGGGATCGGATCGATACGTTGCGCCTAGGGATCGGATAGATCCTCTCCCGGGATTGGGATCGGATAGATCCCTTGTCCCCGGGATCGATTCGGTCGTTCCTTGAGGGATCGATCCAATCTGGGGTAGGATCGAACTTGATCCGTTAAGGCGTATCGGATCGGGTTCGATCCGTTGGAGCGGGGACCTTGGTCCGCTTGTGGTGGCGAGATGTCAAAGTGGCTTCCTTTAAGGCGTGCCACGTGGCTCGTCCATTTTATGCCATATCAGAGGCCCCCCAAATTACCGGCGTGAATTTTCGCGGGGGTAATTTTTATCGCTTCGGTGACGGCCTTCGCTCCAGATATGTCAAGTTCGGTCTTTGAGGCAATAAGGGCAGCATCGTTTCGCGCATCGAGGAGAAACAACGCGGTCTCCCGTGGGCGGGAATGGCATCGTTTTGCGCTTCGAGAAAGGCGATGCGGACCTCTAGGTGTGGCAGCGGCTTCGTTTCGCGCATCGAGGCAGGAGGAGGCTCGGTCTTCTAGGCGCATTGATGGCCAAGGTGCGTACTTCGAGGAGCCACTCTTCTTCCCCTATAAATAAGTGGGTACCCCTTTTCTCATTTCACACCTTCTTGCCCAACAAATTCGATTCGTTCCCCTCCCTTGTCCACTCCGACTAGAGCAACAAACGTTCGTTCCCGAGGCGAAGAGAGAGAGGTAATTTCGTCGATTCTCTGATCCCTTTTATTTCTTCTAAGTGAGAGAAAAATGTCGAAAGGGCCGTATATGTGTGTGGTCTCCGATGAGAGCGAGGTGGGGGAGCCGTTCACCCCATCCGCGGGTTGCTCCGGCTCCGCGGGCGGCGTCCCCCCATTGCCCAACATGGATTTCGGGTCATTCTTTGATTCTTCCGACGAGATACGGGTTCAGGAATTCCGGGCAAGCCGTGGCCGGGCTTCGACCTCGAGACCCCGATGCCAGATCGAGAAAGGAGAGGAAGACGAGGAAGAGGAAGAGGAAGAGGAAGAAGGGCCGGAGGAGGGTACTTCCATCCGACCCCGGGGGCGATCCGGGCATGTCTACCGAACTCTGTCCGATGTTGCCCAGAGAACATCGACGTTGCCGGACAAAGAGTTTCGGGAAGTTCGCAATTGGTGCAGCGGGATGCCCGAGGGTGTTATGGCGCGGTTACCTTTAGACGGGGAGACGGTAGGGGCTCCGCAATCCAAACATGCTTTGGGCCTGTACCATGCAACAATGAAGTACGGTTTCCGATTTCCGACCCACCCGTTGGTGTCAACTTTTCTCGATCGGGTGAATCTGTGTCCGGCTCAGCTTGTACCGAACTCCTACGCTTTGATGTACAGTGCGATCATCATTATTAAGTGTTTGGGGTTCGAGCCCCGATTCGAGGATTTTGGAGAGTTTTTCCTACTTGTCAACTCCCCCAAGTCTGGGGTCGGTTACTATTACCTCCAAGCCAGGTCGGGTCGGAAACTTGTGGATATCCCGGTCACCTCTCATGGGCTTGGTTGGAAGGAAAGATTTTTCTTCATCGATTGCTCAATGCCTCTCCCCTTCCGTTCGACCTGGACCACCACGGAACCCAAAAAGCTCCCGATAAGGAAAAGCGCTTGGCTTCACAAGAAGCGGGCTTTCGAGCTCCTAACCAGCCTGGGCCCACTCGATCCCGAGTACTTGACGAGGACGGGGCACTTGGTCGAGGCGGGTTTGGTCCCGGGGACGAGGTTGCGAAATTTCCACTTCAGTGAGCCTTCGCCTCAGGCCGGACCCGCCCGATCGGGTATGAAAAGTTATGTACTAAATTAGATATGGCGCAACACTAAGCGTAGTAGGCCGAACCTAATATGACCTCAGAGAAGGTCATTGGATCTCTGTAAAGGATGTCCTCAGAGTACTTGAGAAGAAATGAGGACATGTATTAAGTTTACAGAGCCCAAAAGGTCTTATTGTTAGAAGGATATTTGATGTAACCGTTCATCAAACATAGATGATTATGAAATCATTGAAAGGATACAACTTCTACCAGAATGGTAATGCAATGTGTTGGAAAGGGGTTCCAAGGACGGACATTGCAAAACTCAACTATCGTAGTTGAGAACTTAGTCGTATTATATAATACTAAGTTAAGTGTTTGGGTAAGAAACTCCATCTAACTTGTTAGATGAAGTTCCTAGCATGAAAACAACTCCTTGATCATATTGTATGATAAAAAGGATGGTTGCTCAAGTAAGAGAACCAAGACCTCACCAAGAGACTGAACACGTGATTACGAATCACTTTATAAGGAAAAGGTGTTTCCTAAGAGATGTGTAAACAAGAGGGTCACATCAGCAGAGAATATAGCAGATCCACTTTGGAAACGCCCAAAGTCAATAGGGTCTCTAAGTGCATCTTGAGAAGATGGGACTTAGAGTACCTAAATGGCTTTTACGGGCAAGTGGGAGATTGTTAGGAATAGTGCCCCAGAAAGCCGATTCGACGTAATCTGCTTTGGGACTTTTCTTATATCACAGACAATCTTTGAATAATATACGATTGATTATAGGCAAACACTTCTTTATATGCCAATACGTGTTTTGTGTGTTTCCATTACGTGCGCATGTATGAGAACTCCCCTAATCCTGATGACTTTAGGACTCTACCATTTAGGTGAAATGGTTCATGAAACGAGCCCTATATCACATAAGTCATGATTAGTAAAATACTCCAAGCCGATGAGTCCTACAGACAGTGGGAGTGTCAACCTGGCTCCTCTAAGGCTTGCTTGTGGGATCACGCCCTTAAGAAGGACCACCTTGTTTCATGGAGGTGGAAAGTGTATAGTTGATACGTGCGTGATACATGAGGGTGCTTACTTTAATAAGTAAGTTCACTGAGGTACCCCGTGTGAGAACATTCCTAAATGGGAAAGGAAGTTTCTATTTCAGGAAATGGAAACTTCCAGATTAGGAAATATCTCACGAGTCATTGATGTGATTAATTGATCCTTAGACTTGAGGTTCCTTGTCGCTTTATGAGTTAACTATGTAGTCTTTGGTATAAGCTTTAAAGGGTGTCGCCTTAGACAACTGATTCAAGGCTTATGCTGGGGCTGCACAAGTGATTCATGAAAGTGAATGAGAATCAAGAAAGGACCTACACTTGCATTTGCAAGGTGATCTCTTATTGTGTAAGTCATTCATATGCCATATGGAGTCCTTGGCCAAGGCAGTAGATCAAGACATCAAGAAAAGGGTTTCTTGGATTGAGATCAAATGGATATGAAATGCACTCAGCTTTAAGACCAGATTATTAGGGTTCTAATTATTCCCTTACCCTAGATCATGGTTGAGAGATAGTAAGTAGGAGGATTGTATCTCACATGAATCAATGACTTAAAGGTTCTGTCGAATCCGAACATTCCAATTCAGCTAGGGGTTAAACACCTGTTGCTAGACTATGGTCGTTTAATCTGTGGACTGATTAATTAATTAGTGAATTAATTAATTAGGGTCACTGCTAATTGAATTGAGAACCTAGAGGGTCACACACAACAACTTGGTTACATGAGTTGAGGCTTAAAAATGATTAAACGAGTTAATCGAGCCTAAGGGGTTCCACACGTGTGAAATCACACGTGTGGCTCACGTGATTTGACACGTGTCATTAAGACACGTGTGCCACACGTGATTATGTGATGTTAAATAATTAATGTGTTAATTATTTAATAGACTTTGGTTTAATTTTGAATTAAAAAGAAAGTCTAATTTTGGAGAAAATAATCTAGTTAATTAATTATGAATTAATTAATTAGATAAAAATAAGTTATTTATTTTTATAATAAATAAAGTATAAAATTATCCAAAAATAGTTTGGATATTTTTAGCTCTCTTAAAAGTTGACTTGAATTAGAATTCAAAGTCAAAGTTGGAAAGTACTTGATGATCAAGTAATAGGAGAGAGGGGAACCAAATCCTTTCCCAACAAGGATTTGGATCGGCAACCCCCTCCCTATAAATAGGGGAGCTCGAGCTCCTTATGGAGCAAATAGACAATTCTTGGTTCATGTGTTGAACACCTTCCTTTCTCCAAGATTAAATTAAACCCTAGGTTAAGCCTAAACACTAACTAGAGAACTAGCATCCTTACTAGTTAGATTGTGATCAAGTTGGTGGACTTTCTCTAGAGACTTCAAGTTAGAAGTTTTGAAGATTCGAGCTTTACCAAAAGTGGGGATTAAGCAAAACGATCAGAAGGGATGATGAAACGATTCTGAACCCAACAGAAAACGAGTGAAAAAAATCGAACCAAAGAAGATGGCGAAAACCGTTCGTCCATATCCTGAAAGATGAGTTTTTTCACGAGGGTTTTGTGACTGACAGTTTTCTACTTTCGCGAAACTGGTTTTCGAAGGGAGTTTCAATCCTGCTTTTCTCGTTTCATGTTTCTTTCTTTATGTTATATTGTTAAGAACTTCCCTAACATGAATTGAATCTAGGTTGGTTTGGATTGCTATCCCGACAATGGATTCTGAAGTAGAAAGAGACTTTCGAGGGATGGGTTGTCAAGCCGCGAGAAGAGCGTTCTTGGGTGGCTTGAAACGCTTCAAGAAAGAATAAAAGAAAAGTAAGTTTTCTATCTCTACGAATTTGGTTACACGATTGCGAGTTCTAGGTCCTTTTGTTGGGAAAATTTTTAAATTCCGCTGCTTTCTGATTCGTGTTTTCCAACAAGTGGTATCAGAGCCACCTCGTTAATCGTGTTTCTGATTCGTCTCAATTATTCTGAATTTGGTAGAAATTCTTAGGCTTAGATGCGAATTAGGTATTCATGAGTTCTTTTAGAAAGCCTGAAATACGAAACTGTAATTTTTCTTGAATTTCTGAAACCGTTTTCTTAAATTGTGTTTTTGAAAAACTGTTTTGATAAAAATTAATTTAAATCGTGTTTTTGAATTTGGATTGTTTTGGTTTTTGAACTAAAAAATACGAAACACGAAATTGTGTTACGAAAACGCGAGCCTGGACATGCTAAGGCGTAGCACGCCAGGCCTGCGCGCCCACCCGCCCAGCAGTCCCGCAACCGCACGGGACTGCCCGCCTAGGCGCACCCGCCAGCAGCTCCCGCAACCGCGCAGGAGCCTTACCGCCGCCCGCCTGCCTGCCGCCTAGGCGCAGCGCGCGCCTTGCGCGCGAGAAGGCGTGCGCGCTGCGCGCGCGTGCCGGCAGCCCTGCTGCTGGCGTGCGCAACGCGGTGCGCGCGCGCGATGCGTGCTCCGGCCTGGGCTGGCGCGCGGGCAAAACCCGGGGCCTTCGTTTCGCGATCTTGATTTCCGTGTTTAGTCCAATCCAATCCCGATTTAATTTTCCTAAAAAAAATTTTTTTTAATAAATTTGAATTATTTTTGAAATAATTGTTTAAATTGGGATTTTGAAAATTTGAGCGATTTAAATTTTGGAAAAATTACAATATTTATTTTCTGAAAATATTGAAAGAATAAAATTATTAATTTTCAGAAATTAATTAGAATTTTATTAGTTTATTGTTTTTCGGGTTTTATTGAAAAGGCTCTTGAACAAGAATTGCATCTAAGTTGTGTTTTAAGCTATTAGAGCTTAAAGCGAGAATTTTAATTTATTGGTTAAATTTAAATTCTTGCAAAAGCATGTTAGGTGATCATGGGTTTAGATCTATGTATGGTTTTAATTTATGCACATGGATGGTTTAAATTGGGGTTGGAGCCCTATAGTTGCGTTTTTCAATTGAGGTTGGAGCCTCACTTATGTGCGTACTGTTATGTGATTTATTATGTGGCTTTCCATATTACTGTTTTTTAGGCCGGGGTATGCCCCGTGTAATTGTCTAAGGCCAATATGAAGATTGAGCCTTATTACTTTATGTCTTTTTCTTTTTATTGTAATTTGAGAGTAGAGATAGGTGGTGAGGTTTTTTATTTTCATTTTGGAGAACAATGCACCCAAGGAGTAAGATGGACCACATTCAAGTAACAAGGCGGCCATAAGTGAAGACCCCTCAAAATGTTAGGGAGGGGAATCTCAATTGTTAAATGTAATAGAGATAGGGCTCGTATTTTGTTACTGCTTTCCCTTATGTGATTTAAACTGTTTATGTGGCATGTATGTTAGAACTTGTGATTGTGGAGTGGCTCCCACATATCACGCATAAGATAGGTAGAACCCATGATCATTACATGTTAGTATCATGCTAGGACATGTTATCTGTTTATGTGCTTGTTTGAAATGCATTTGAATGTACTTGCATTAATCAAGACTAATAAAATTGGATAACATATATGTTGGTGAGGTCGAACCGAACAACTCTTCGGTTGATTCGAAAATTCCCATTAAATATTAAGCTCATTTCGAATAATAGGTATTTAATTCGAGATGCAAATTTTGAATTAAATTCCTAGCATTCCATCAATAGGTTTTAAGTTTAGTAAGTAAAGCTAGTTATTGTCCGCGAGTCGTGGGATAGCTAGTGGAGCTTATTAGTTCTTAGTTACCTAATTGATCATTTTAAATGATCAATATTTCGTGGTTAATTTTGGCAAGGGCGATGTCCGCGAGTCGTGGGTCGTTCGAACTAAGTTTTGATCATGATCTTATGATTGATGGGTCTAGCTTAAACGCCTAAGTAAATATGGATGTCGCACGAGTCGTGGGTCCATATCGAAAGATAGGTGATGCAAAAACAATTACTAAGAGTTCTAAAGGTGTTAGAATTGGTAAGTTGTACCTACCTAGGATTTTGCTTAGAATGTCCGCGAGTCGTGGGTTCGAGGTAAAATGCTTAGGATCTTAGTACCCATTGGGAAACGTGTTCCTCTTAGATCTTTGGGAATTATAGATCTTTGAAAAACAGTGGGAGCTACATTAGATTAAAGACCTTATCTTTTGTATATCGTTATAATTCAGCATGCCCACATTTTCTCTGCTTAGCATTTAGGTTGTAGTTCTGTGATTCTCTACAATATGAAATGCAAACCCATTCGTATCCATCCTTAAGTCAAATAAGTTGACCAAGTCCTGACTAACTCTAAATGGCTTCGGATCCTAAAATTCATTTTAGAATCCGACTAGAGAAAGGCGTTCTCTAAAGGGCGAAGTTTTCAATTGTGAAAAGTCGACCCGGGCCAAAAGAGAAGCAATCTGAGGTGAATGGATTTTTCCAAACCACTTAAAAGCAATTGAACCACCTCATAAAAATGTTACAAGGTATAACATTATGGAATTATTCAATATTCCAAATGAGGAAACAAGTGCACGCGAACAAGGTCTAAAGATCTTATTTGAAGATCTTATGGTCTCGATCATCAACTGCGAAAAGAGTTCTCAATGCACTGATTGCTTACATTACTTCGACTATCATTTAAACCCTTTATGCTCAACTAGAATGATGCTAATGTAGCATAGTTAATCATCTAAGTTGATAATGGTTGAGAGCATCCTTAAGAAGAAATAAAAGGTTGAGATGGTTAATTCTTCTTCTAAACTCCCTAAGTTAAAGGCTTGAACGCCTAAAGAAGAAGAAACCCTTAAGAGCCCAATGGAGGGGCATGTAAGGGGTACGCCCAAAAGACACTAGAGATCAAATAGGAAGTTTGCTTCTATGGTAGCAAATAAGGACTTTGAAAGGGAACTGCATAGAGTATGAGTACTCTGAAATGTTACCTCGTTTAGTAATTCTACTAGGAATAGAATTCACTAGTCTTGAGTCAATTCAGCATAATCCGTTGTGCAAAGACTCAAGGCACTGATGTTCTGAACATACAACGAGATAACAAAAGTCAGTGAGATGACAAAGCTTCGAATTACTTTGGAACGTTGAGATATAAAAGGATTAGCAAGTCAAACACCTTAGGATCATTCTATGAAAATGAACCTATAGAGTTGACTTCCTGTGAATCCTATCTCAAAGGGAAAACGTTCCCGGAACATTGTTTAGGTGAAACATGGAACGTTCCAAAATTATAGTGGATTTCGATCCATGCTGATGAGTGTAAGATGCTTAATGTAACCACTAGATACAATCGTCAGTTTAATCATTATGAATGAATGTACTTGTTAAAGTACAAATTCGAAACTTATATGAAATTCTTAGAATTTCAAAAGGAGGTTAGGAACCGAAGTAGTCATAAGTTATAGGTAAATCGATATGATCGAGATAGCCAATATCTTAGTAACTAATTCCTTAGTCATCTTAGAGATAATAGGATTATCTCTCAGTAAACTAATTCGAGAACACCTTAGTGTTTTCGAATGAGGGAATGAAACCTAATGCAACATGGTCCATTCCATAGCAAGCTTTACTGACTTATAATCATTCTAGGAATAAACTCCCAGAATATGCAGTTAGAGATTTTGAATTTAGTACCTTCCAAAATCAGTCCTTTAGTTGCACTATGCAATGTGGCATATTAAATTCCCTAATTATTATTATCCAAGAATTTAGTAGAATCCTCTTAAGTGAAGAGGATAGTGGGAGATAAGTTTGAAATGAGTTCAAGTTTATACAACGATATTGAATATCGTTTCTGCAATTCCCTTTGACAAAGGTTGTTTGTCTCAAGGAATGTATCTTTCTCAAGGAATCATTCCCATAGAAGAGGAAAGACAAGCAAGCATACCTTAAAGAAATTTAAGGATAAATATCCACGCCACATATACAAGAAACGGGCCCATCTGATAAAACTTAGCCAAATTTTAGAGTATGTACACGTGTGAAACCCTTCTCTTAAGATGCGTTTAGAACGCTTTCCTAGATATCCAAGGAATTACTTGAAGAGGAGACACTGTCAGATTTGGAATCTGAGTAGTGTAAGCAAGCCTTGAAATCCAATATGGATTCCATATACTCAAACCAAGTTTTGACCTTGGTTGATCCACCTGATAGGATCAAGCTCCTAGAGCTTCGAGTAAATGGAAAGCATTACAACCTTCTTGACGGTTGAAACGCAAAAGTCCATTTGGATTATGTTTACCATATCCTCATATTCTGACTATGAGATATGATAAATCAATATGAGAACTATCTTGTTCAATATGAGATTGAAAGAGACTGAAATAAGGTATTTCTATAAATCTCATATTCAGTGGGAGTATGCATAAGGTATGCAAATCCCTAAAGTCAATCTGTGGATTGATAAAGGCTTCTAGGATTAGACAATTCAATTCCATAGGATAGTCAAATCGTTTGACACAGATGGAAGTCGAATAAGTCTCAAAGTGTACATATGAAAGTTAGTGATGTGAGAGTCAATTTTGGTTCTTTAGAAGACGATGTCCTTCTCATTAGGAATGTCAAGGATGACGTGAAAGTTACCAATTCTTGTTTAAGAAACAATTTGACATAAAAGATCTTAGTGATTATCCTATATTCTCGACATTAAGATCTATAGAAGATAGATCTAAGAGAATAAAAGGATTATCACAAAATGAGTACATAACCACGGTACTAAAAGGAGTTTAGTATGGACAATGGAACATCTCTTTTGAAGAGTATGTGTCCTAAGATAACTTTGAGAAAGTTAGAATGTCCAAAATCCCTTTAAGTGAAAGGGTGCATAATGTATGAAAAGTTATGTACTAAATTAGATATGGCGCAACACTAAGCGTGGTAGGCCGAATCTAATATGACCTCAGAGAAGGTCATTGGATCTCTGTAAAGGATGTCCTCAGAGTACTTGAGAAGAAATGAGGACATGTATTAAGTTTACAGAGCCCAAAAGGTCTTATTGTTAGAAGGATATTTGATGTAACCGTTCATCAAACATAGATGATTATGAAATCATTGAAAGGATACAACTTCTACCAGAATGGTAATGCAATGTGTTGGAAAGGGGTTCCAAGGACGGACATTGCAAAACTCAACTATCGTAGTTGAGAACTTAGTCGTATTATATAATACTAAGTTAAGTGTTTGGGTAAGAAACTCCATCTAACTTGTTAGATGAAGTTCCTAGCATGAAAACAACTCCTTGATCATATTGTATGATAAAAAGGATGGTTGCTCAAGTAAGAGAACCAAGACCTCACCAAGAGACTGAACACGTGATTACGAATCACTTTATAAGGAAAAGGTGTTTCCTAAGAGATGTGTAAACAAGAGGGTCACATCAGCAGAGAATATAGCAGATCCACTTTGGAAACGCCCAAAGTCAATAGGGTCTCTAAGTGCATCTTGAGAAGATGGGACTTAGAGTACCTAAATGGCTTTTACGGGCAAGTGGGAGATTGTTAGGAATAGTGCCCCAGAAAGCCGATTCGACGTAATCTGCTTTGGGACTTTTCTTATATCACAGACAATCTTTGAATAATATACGATTGATTATAGGCAAACACTTCTTTATATGCCAATACGTGTTTTGTGTGTTTCCATTACGTGCGCATGTATGAGAACTCCCCTAATCCTGATGACTTTAGGACTCTACCATTTAGGTGAAATGGTTCATGAAACGAGCCCTATATCACATAAGTCATGATTAGTAAAATACTCCAAGCCGATGAGTCCTACAGACAGTGGGAGTGTCAACCTGGCTCCTCTAAGGCTTGCTTGTGGGATCACGCCCTTAAGAAGGACCACCTTGTTTCATGGAGGTGGAAAGTGTATAGTTGATACGTGCGTGATACATGAGGGTGCTTACTTTAATAAGTAAGTTCACTGAGGTACCCCGTGTGAGAACATTCCTAAATGGGAAAGGAAGTTTCTATTTCAGGAAATGGAAACTTCCAGATTAGGAAATATCTCACGAGTCATTGATGTGATTAATTGATCCTTAGACTTGAGGTTCCTTGTCGCTTTATGAGTTAACTATGTAGTCTTTGGTATAAGCTTTAAAGGGTGTCGCCTTAGACAACTGATTCAAGGCTTATGCTGGGGCTGCACAAGTGATTCATGAAAGTGAATGAGAATCAAGAAAGGACCTACACTTGCATTTGCAAGGTGATCTCTTATTGTGTAAGTCATTCATATGCCATATGGAGTCCTTGGCCAAGGCAGTAGATCAAGACATCAAGAAAAGGGTTTCTTGGATTGAGATCAAATGGATATGAAATGCACTTAGCTTTAAGACCAGATTATTAGGGTTCTAATTATTCCCTTACCCTAGATCATGGTTGAGAGATAGTAAGTAGGAGGATTGTATCTCACATGAATCAATGACTTAAAGGTTCTGTCGAATCCGAACATTCCAATTCAGCTAGGGGTTAAACACCTGTTGCTAGACTATGGTCGTTTAATCTGTGGACTGATTAATTAATTAGTGAATTAATTAATTAGGGTCACTGCTAATTGAATTGAGAACCTAGAGGGTCACACACAACAACTTGGTTACATGAGTTGAGGCTTAAAAATGATTAAACGAGTTAATCGAGCCTAAGGGGTTCCACACGTGTGAAATCACACGTGTGGCTCACGTGATTTGACACGTGTCATTAAGACACGTGCGCCACACGTGATTATGTGATGTTAAATAATTAATGTGTTAATTATTTAATAGACTTTGGTTTAATTTTGAATTAAAAAGAAAGTCTAATTTTGGAGAAAATAATCTAGTTAATTAATTATGAATTAATTAATTAGATAAAAATAAGTTATTTATTTTTATAATAAATAAAGTATAAAATTATCCAAAAATAGTTTGGATATTTTTAGCTCTCTTAAAAGTTGACTTGAATTAGAATTCAAAGTCAAAGTTGGAAAGTACTTGATGATCAAGTAATAGGAGAGAGGGGAACCAAATCCTTTCCCAACAAGGATTTGGATCGGTAACCCCCTCCCTATAAATAGGGGAGCTCGAGCTCCTTATGGAGCAAATAGACAATTCTTGGTTCATGTGTTGAACACCTTCCTTTCTCCAAGATTAAATTAAACCCTAGGTTAAGCCTAAACACTAACTAGAGAACTAGCATCCTTACTAGTTAGATTGTGATCAAGTTGGTGGACTTTCTCTAGAGACTTCAAGTTAGAAGTTTTGAAGATTCGAGCTTTACCAAAAGTGGGGATTAAGCAAAACGATCAGAAGGGATGATGAAACGATTCTGAACCCAAAAGAAAACGAGTGAAAAAATCGAACCAAAGAAGATGGCGAAAACCGTTCGTCCATATCCTGAAAGATGAGTTTTTTCACGAGGGTTTTGTGACTGGCAGTTTTCTACTTTCGCGAAACTGGTTTTCGAAGGGAGTTCCAATCCTGCTTTTCTCGTTTCATGTTTCTTTCTTTATGTTATATTGTTAAGAACTTCCCTAACATGAATTGAATCTAGGTTGGTTTGGATTGCTATCCCGACAATGGATTCTGAAGTAGAAAGAGACTTTCGAGGGATGGGTTGTCAAGCCGCGAGAAGAGCGTTCTTGGGTGGCTTGAAACGCTTCAAGAAAGAATAAAAGAAAAGTAAGTTTTCTATCTCTACGAATTTGGTTACACGATTGCGAGTTCTAGGTCCTTTTGTTGGGAAAATTTTTAAATTCCGCTGCTTTCTGATTCGTGTTTTCCAACAGTTGGAAAGTGATGTCATGCTCGCTTAGCTCCACCGCCCATTTCATCATTCGACCCGAGACATCGGGTTTGGACAAGACTTGTCTAAGGGGTTGGTCGGTTAGCACCACGATCGGGTGCGCCTGGAAATAGGGTCGTAATTTTCGAGCCGCATGTGTCAACGCGAAGACAAACTTTTCGATCTCAAGGTAGTTTTGCTCTGCCCCATGTAGGATTTTGCTCAGATAATAGATGGACATGTGTTTTCGATCCCTAATTGCGATGAGGACCGAACTAAAAGTTTCGTTGGAAAGGGAGAGATAGAGGTACAAGGTCTCCCCTTCGTTGGGCTTGGCCAACAACGGTGGAGATGCCAGGTACTCTTTAAGTTGCTCAAAGGCTCTATCACACTCCTCATTCCATTCGAACTTTTTTAGGTTTCGTAATATTTTGAAGAAGGGCAGGTTCCGTTCGGATGATCGGGATATGAACCGATTTAGGGAAATGATCCGGCCGACCAAAGATTGGACTTGGCTTATGCAGTCGGGTCGAGGTATGACCTGGATTGCCTTGATTTTTGCCGGGTTCGCTTCGATCCCCCGCTGGCTAACCATATAGCCGAGGAATTTTCCCTCTTCGACCCCAAAGGTGCATTTGTCCGGGTTAAGCTTCATACCGTACCCCCTGAGGATTTCAAACACTCGACCCAGGTGGCCGAGATGATCACACGCCTGTTTTCTCTTTACGATCATATCATCCACGTAGACTTCCATCGTCTTCCCGATATCTTCCTTAAACATCTTGTTCACCAACCTCTGGTAGGTCGCTCCGGCGTTTTTGAGACCGAACGGCATTACTTTGAAACAATAGATGCCCTTGATTGTTATAAAAGCGGTGTGGGGTCGATCTTCGGGCGCCATGGAGATCTGATAGTATCCCTGAAAGGCGTCCATCATGCTCAGCATTTCACAACCAGCTGTCGAATCGACGAGCTGATCGATCCGAGGGAGCGGGTAAGGGTCCTTTGGGCACGCTTTATTTAGATCCGTGAAATCGTTACACATTCTCCATTTACCCCCCGTCTTCTGTACCAAGACTACATTACATAGCCAATAGACATATTGGGCCGGGGTCATGTAACCCGCATCGAGCAATTTGTTGACCTCGGCCTCGATGATCTCGTTTCGTTCTTTGCTTTGAGTTCTTAGCTTCTGTTTTATGGGTCTGTGAGTGGGATCGAGACCGAGGCGATGGCAGATCACCTTCGGGTCGATCCCCACAAGATCCTTCGCCGTCCACGCAAACACGTCTACGTTTTCTTGGAGGAACTCAATCATCATCATCTCGTGCTGGGGGTTCATGTTGGCCCCGATCTTCGTGGATTTGTTGCTGTCGTTCGGGTCGAGGGGTATGTGTTTCAAAGAATCAGAAGGCTCGATCCGACCTACTGCTTTCCTCTTTTGGGCTACGCGTGATCCTTCGGCGTCTACCTTGGGCGCAGCGAGATCGAGATCCGAGCTCGTGTAAGTCTGGAGATCAAGGCATTCGCCCGCGTCTTTCTCCTTGTCTTTCGGTTCCTTAAGGGTGATCACATAACATGCCCAGCTATCCGGGACGTCACACTCCACTTCCCCGACCCCGTTAGGGGTTGGCATTTTCAACTTCTGGTGGTAGGTGGAGATTATGGCTCTGAATTGAATGAGGCCGGGTCGGCCAAAAATCATGTTGTAAGTGAGGGGTATGTTTACCACAACGTACTCGACCTCTTGGGTAACTCGCTGAGGCGATGTTCCCATCGAAGTGAGCAGTTTGATGCGCCCAAGCGGGACAACCTGGGATCCTCCGAAGTCGGACAGAGGCGTTCGGATCAGATCTAATTTCAAGTTATGCAGTTTCATTTTTACAAGCGTAGAGTAAAGGATAATGTTCGTGCTACTTCCATTGTCAACAAGGCATTTGGTTACATTGTAATTAGCCACTCCCAAGGTCACCACCATCGGACAACTAGGCGTTTCACCCTCCCGATGTGGGCCAGAGTGGCTGTCATTTTCGCTAAAGCTAACCTCTTGCCTCTCCCACTCTTTGCTTTGCTCGATCTGGAGGACCTCCTCGCGCGGACCGTTGTATTCTCGGGCCGCCTTCCGGATGTTCTTCTTTCTGGCAGCGTTGGAATCACCGCCCTCGTGCCCCCCGGCGATCATGTAGATAGTGCCGTTAGTCGGGGGGTTGTCCTCGGTCCTCTCCAGGGGTTGCTTGCCGGTTCTCCTTGACGGGGATCGGGATCGATCTCGATCCCGAGACTGATCTTGACTCCGACCGGCCTTCTCAGAATAGTGATCGATCTTGCGAACGAAGTCCTTCAGGTGCCCTCATCGGATGAGTCTTTCGATCTCGTCGCGGAGGGCGTTGCATTCCTCGGTGGTGTGACCCCATTGCTGATGGTATCCGCAATACTTCCCCGATTTCTGGGCTTTGGGGCCTTCCCGGATGGTCTTGGGCTTGTTCAAGAGTTTTTTGTCCATGACCGTGAAGATCTGTTGGACGGTCGTATTGAGGGGGATGTAGTTCCTCCGATCGATTTGGGCCGGCGGATCGATTTTTCCCTTCGATTTTTTCGGCTCGAACCCCTTCCGGGTCGGGGTCGAGTTCGACCCCATGTGATGGCTCTCCGGGGTGGGCGAAGGAGCAGGCCCATGAGCTAATGCCATCTCCTCGACCCGCATAAACCCATGGGCGAGATCCTGAATTTCAGTCAGGTTTTTGGGGCCAGCCCTGACGATCTCATCCGCCCACAGCCGATTGCGTAGCGCCCGATGGACGATCGGGAGCAGAGTGTCCATCGTCGGGTCCTCGACCCGTACCACTTCCCTTGAGAATCGGGTGAAGAAGTCTCGAAGGGATTCTCCTTTCTCTTGGCGGAGGTTGTTGAGGTAAGAAGGGGGCAGCTTCTCCCCTGACATGGAGGAGAAGTGCGCCGAAAATCGGTCTACAAAGTGATTGTAGGTCCGGATGCATCGAGGCGGCAGGCGGATGAACCAGTCCTGCGCGGGACCCGTCAGAGTGGTCACGAAAATTTTGGCCCAAATCTGCTGCGGATGGGGGTGCAGCAACATTCTGTTTTCAAAAGCAGTAACGTGTTTCTCGGGATCGGTCGTCCCGTTGTAAAGAGGCAATCCCGAGGGGATTCGATCTCCGTCGCAGGTTGTGCGGAGAATATCCTCAGAAAATGGGGAGGCTTCCTTCTGATCGGATCTGTAGCGCAGGGGTTGGCGGTTCAACCCAGCGCGTAGATCGACCTGCCTCTGGGAGATCATGGAACCTCGATCCCCCAGGCGGTCCTGCACCCGCCTTCTTGGCGGATCGATATATCGATCCGGGCTGCGGTCCTGGCGGGCTGCAGCGATCCTTGTCGCCTCGTTGCGGGCCGATCGGGTGGGTAACCGGTTCCGCAAGTCATCGTACTCTTCATGGTCGTCATCGACCGCTCGCTCGCCGCGGTTCGCGCGGCTAGGATGATCCGAATCCCCATGGCCCTCCAATGGGACCTGTTTGCTCCCTCCCGCGGGTGGCGGAGGAGGTGCAAACCCGGGGACCTGTGCTTGGCCCGCACCCGCTTGGGGAGGAAGGCCCCATATGACCTGGGCGGGTCCGCCGTTGAGCGGCTGGAGGTAGTAGGGTACTGCAGACCCGTAAGTCTGAGCCGCAGGCCCAAAAGCGCTGGCTATTACGGGGTTGGGGATAGTAGCGGGACTAGCCCTCGGCAATTCCGGGCGTCTTGGCTCCCGGCCTTCTACTTGGGCCTGTTCGATCTCGACCCGCCACTGGTCAAGAAAGGCGTCAAGGTCAGCCTGTGTAATGGCGACCCTCGGAGCAGTCTCTGGTTGAGGCACGATCGCACTGGCACTGGGGCCCGCAATCCCGACGACGGGGGGAGCAGTGGGGAGATGACCAAGCGGGGCGTTGGTATCGTGCCTGCCTTTGGTGACCTCCTCCAAGTCCTCATCCTGTCGGGTCTTCCTAGTGTTCACCATGATCGCAAGAAGAGAGGAAGTGTTTTACTCAAGATCGAGGTAGAGAGAAGTGTAGCTTCCCACAGACGGCGCCAAACTGATCCGGCCCAAAAATGGTTTAGCTGAGTTGGAGGTCTAAGTGGCAATCTCGGGTCGATCAGTCAAGAATTTATAACGTGGGCTCCTTAATCGATCTGAAAACACTTGAAAACAAACGTGAGCTCAAAGGCCAAATTGGGGACTTGGGGTTGGACCCAAGTTTGGCACTCCGACGCTCAAGTCAGTGGGAGAATTTTAGAGAGAGAAATAAATGCTGAGAAGCGAAATAAATGCTCTTAAATTGCTTACCGAACACTGTTCAAGACTTGGGTATTTATAGTCAGGAGTAATTAACACAGTAGTGCGTGTACCGCGGCTATGCATTAAATGCTCTGCAGTCGATAGGGTCGTTTGTCGGACGCCTGAGCGGGTGCCTTGGGGTCGGGTGTACTTTGTTTCCCTTTTGGGCGTAGACATGTACCAGGTGCATTAAATGCACCGTAGCGCGTCTAGCCTTGGCGAACCGGGGAGTTACACGTGTCCCGACAAAGATGCTTTATGGCATCTTGTCGCCAGGTGACGTAGGATCTCGATCCGGGAGGTCGAGGTCAGGCGGGTCGTGATGAAGCATGTCCGTAGTGAGGAACCCGCTAGTGGGGTCGAGTTCGACCCGTTGACCTGTGCGGGATAGGGACGCTTCATGCGTGGTTCCCGTGCAAGAACAAGGATGGACTGTTCGTTCCGGATTATGGGGTCAAGTTCGATCCCTTGAGGCGTGCGGGATCGGATCGTTCCGCTTCCGGGTAGGGATCAGATCGATCCATTGAGACGTACTGGATCGGGCCGATCCGCTCTCGGGATAGGGATCGGATCGATCCGTTGAGGTGTACGGGATCGTATCGATCCCTTGAGGTATATGGGATCGTATCGATCCGCTATCGGGTTGGGATCAGATCGATACGTTGCGCCTAGGGATCGGATAGATCCTCTCCGGGATTAGGATCGGATCGATCCCTTGTCCCTGGGATCGATTCGGTCGTTCCTTGAGGGATCGATCCAATCTGGGGTAGGATCGAACTTGATCCGTTAAGGCGCATCGGATCGGGTTCGATCCGTTGGAGCGGGGACCTTGGTCCGCTTGTGGTGGCGAGATGTCCAAGTGGCTTCCTTTAAGGCGTGCCACGTGGCTCGTCCATTTTATGCCATATCAAATATAATTGAGTTATTTATACCTTACCTAAACGTTAGGTGAAATAGAAAAAAGAAATTTATATTATAAAAATTAATATAAAAAACATTGTGTTTAAAATATATTTACATACTGCCCCTTTAGATGGTATCATGATAATTTAAATATAGAGTTAATCTTTGTTTAATTTGCATCCCAACTTTGGGATGTTTTACACTTTAGTACCCAACCTTTGAATTTTTACACTTTAATACCTAACATTTGAATTATGTTACACTTAAGTGCCCAATATCGGTTGTGTACACATATCATTTCTTTATTGGTCCGCTAGGTACACGTGTCATTTTTTTATTGGTTGGGGGCACTTAAGTGCAACACAATTCAAAAGTTGGGTAATAAACTGTAAAAATTCAAAGATTAAGTACTAAAATGCAAAATTCTCCAAAGTTTTGGATGCAAACAAAGATTAACTGCTTAACTATAATATCTCTATTTTACCCTGACAAATTAAACATAGATTATGAGTTTCATCTTTCGATGTTTATTGTCTGTTTTATTTTTTTATAAATGGAGCAGTAGATATAATTGTATGGCACGGATTCTTCATGCAATTTTTATTCTATACAGGAGTCTTGGTGCATATAAAAAAATATTGAACTATACAGAGATGTAGGATGTATATCAGAATAAAAAAGGGTAAATTAGTCATTTCCTGTTCAATAAATAGAGAAAATTTGTTTTGGTTGCTCTAAAAGCGAGCATCGAACACTAGAAAATTTCAGATTTTTGCTATGCAAATATTTTGAAATTAAATACAAGGTTTTACACGTCAATTTTCATATCACAGAAATTTTTTGTATTAATTAAGACTAACACAAGGTGAAATATGTAAAAAATCCTATTATAATTCGCCAATTTACATGGAAAATACACCGTCCTTTTTTATATCCCAATAACTAGTGTTACGAACTCATAACTAATATTATACTTATTATTTGATCGATCATTCTTTTATAATTTTCTACAAATCACATGGTAAGCGTAAAACATTCGTCCCCTCATTATACCAATTTGATCAAGTCAGGTTCGAGATAGAATTACTTTTATATGAGTATGACAGTGTAACGCGTTTAAATATATAAGTAAAAGAGTACTTGATAAAAATTATTTATAGTTCTTTTTTAGAGCTTCGTTCATTAGAAAGATCGAAAACTGGTGTTTTCTGAATTATATGAAGCCAGTAAGCAAACGGCGAATCCGTGGGTAAGGTAATTAGATATATTCAATTAGTATACAATTATACATATATTTTCTTTTTAATAATGACATTTACAAAAGCTGGTATATTCTTTCTAATATTTTTTTCTAATAATGTATTTTTTAAAATAAAACAGTATATTTAGGTTTTTGGTACATGATTTCACCATATATGGTCTACCACTCTACCTAACACTTACGGCATGCTTTTGTGGATCAGTTGGCCATTTCTAATTTATCTTATTGGAATCACCACTAATTCGTCATTCTCTCTCTCTCTCTCTCTCTATATATATATATAATTAAATAAAATTAAATTAATAATATAAACATTGGCACTCATAATTCCTTGCACGATTTACAATGATATTATGCCATGAATTAAATGTAATGATCAGTGAAATAGTTTACTTATTTGGTGAATGATTCAAATGTGTTAAAAAAAAAAATTTTTAAAGTATTTCCGATAGTAGGTTTAATTATTAATTTATTATTAATGACACTCTTATACCATAGAATTGCTATTAATTATCGATGGTAACAATTGAAAACGCGATTTGTTGTCAGAGGTAAACATTACAGGGAAAAAGAAAACTAGAAATAATGAAATAAAGGTCATAATACTTTGCTTTATAAGTAAAGAACAAGCAGCAATTTGATCATCATTTCGAATCTCAATATTATTAAGATATAAAAAAAAAAATTGAAACCGAAAAAAAAAAAAAAAAACTGCTTGCTTTCTATATACAAATCGAAACTATAATGAACTAATAAAAACTAAACTATAATCGAAAAATTAAAATGGTCCATTTTTTTTGGCACAAATTAACAATAATTAATCTCGAGTGATTTGTCACTGATCTTTTTCTGGTTTAGGAGAATTTTTAGCTTCTTTAGCTAAAGATTCAACCATGTCCTCCACCTGGTCTTCAGCTTCTTGAACCTGCATCAAGCACACATTTAAAGTTAATTAATCACTAATCACGTATAATTATTTTGAGGAATGAAGCCAAGATTTTAATAGAATGAAGATGATATTACATTAATGTACAGAAAATTTGAAATTTTATGGGCCGATAGAAGAAAATAAGAATTAATTTATGCATCAAATTTTTAGTAAAGAGCCAAAATTACACGGACGGGGCCGCTGCCCCCTATGCTCGTTTCTCTCCGTCACTGATTATTTTTATATATCCTTTTTTTTTTTTTTTTTGATACATTTTTATATAATTCTTCAATAGTAAAAACTAAAATGTGATAGCTATATGTCTATAACAAGACATGAAATTTAAATTAAAAAAAAAAAACAAAAAAACGAGTTGAAGTAATCACCTACTACATTATGGATAATAATTTAATTAAAACTATGACCAACTTGATAATTCTCATTAAATTAAATATATACACATAGGTGCGATTAATTATTCAAAAACGAGAAACCCGCTATCCCTAAAATATTATAAACTCAAACGTCACACCAATACGCAACTTGACATTTCGGAAAAGCCGCCATGACGTACATTTTAATGCATAATAAAATTATAAATAGATTGATTAATTAATTAATACTAGCTAATTAAAATAATAATTAGGTATACCTGATCGATAACATCATCGATACAATCAGCAGTCTTAGCTGCTCTTTCAGCCACATGTTCAACAGCTTCAACTAAATCCTTGAGTTTTCCCTGTGGAAGATCATGGGCGATGTTCTCGGCGATCTTGTCGACTTCCTCCGCCACATGCTCCACCGCCTCCACGATGTGCTCCACCTCTTGAACGGCGTTTTCGACTTTGTCTGCACGAACCATGTATGATCTAACAGCTCAGCACCGCAGATAAACATAATATTGTTCGAAATTAATTAATCAAGATGAAGGGAAAACTGCAAAATGATCTTGAAAACCCTTACTTTTGAGCACCCATAATGGCCCCATTTTGTTGGTGAAAAATGGTAGGATAAAACTGACCACAAATCCAAGAAGCCAGCTCCTGTAATTATATTGAAGGTTGTAACAATTAGGAGTCCATTGACCAAATCTCAAGATGAAGATTTTATTTCATAAAGATTTAAAAATCTAGTAAATAAATGAACTTACATGTTGGACTTGGATGGTGGTGGTCCGGAAGGCAACGGGACTCCGGGTACACTATTAGCATAGACGACGAAAGGGTTCCTAAATTTTGAAAAACAAACAAAATAGTTGTATCAGATTACGGTCAACAACGATTCGCACATATTTCAGACTCCTATGCTGCATATGGAGGTAAAACCCTACATACCTTTTAGCCTTGTTTGTGCATTGCACACTTGTTTTGCCCATATCTTGTTGTTTTGAGATCATAGATAAATTCGAAATAGGGTTCCATGGCAAAGCTTGAGCCCTCGAATACAACCTAATCGATGGACCGGCTGCTTTGGGCACTGCAACAATCGACCTTGCCATCGACATCACTTCTCAAACAATGTTTCTTGATCTAAGAAGAGAATATAAATTTAAATGACCCTCCAAATTTCTCAAAAGAATCTCTCTGAAATGTAGGATTTTGGCGAAATGTTTTGAGACTTGTCTAATACAAGGTCTTAAATTTATAGGAAAACAAGAACTGGGTGAGTTTAGCCCTTAATAATAATGTCCCACTAGTTATAAAACTACAAAAAATTCCTAGTTGTTATAACTTATATTGTCAACTATTGATTAATTATTGAAATCGTGGAAAATAAAGAATTTGAATATGTCAGCAGACACACGCTGTCAAAGATTAGACTCAAATACAAGTGAAAACGACGTTGTTTCACTGCAAAAATTGTCCAAATAAAACACATGCTTTTGAACAGAGTCAAATTTGCCAACGAAGCTCACATGCGCATTGTACTGTACACTGTAACTATAATTGTGTGAACTTTTCAAAGTCATTTTTTAATGATTTTTCATTTTTGGCTTTTTGCTTATAAAAGCAGGAGGCGTGCTTCTGCCATTATTCATGGTGTCTCTTATTTCGAAGAAGTATCGTGGGGATTATCCAAGAAAACGTGGAATCTTGACTGACAATTAATGCAAATTAGTATTTATTTATTGCGTTAATTAATTGTTAGGTTAAACACTTATCGAGGAAAGTGATTAACACTACTTTCATATTAAATGGTTTTTGTGTAACGAATAATTTTTAGTTGTGTGTGAACACCATCTCATCCACATAGTACTGTTGTTCCACGACGAAAATTGGGATAATTTTGGCTCGAACAAAATTCGATTAAATCAATATAGTGAGTGTGTGACGATAGCTTGTTATAAGGAATAACTCAATTGGTTTAGAATGACATATTTGCTCCAAGGTATATGATTTACCACACTCTAGCTTGTTATAAGGAATAACTCAATTGGTTTAGAATGACATATTTGCTCCAAGGTATAAGATTTACTTCTCACGCCGTGTCGTGTGGAAATATCATTCTCAAACCTATTATAAATTTTGATAATTGGTTCCTTGTAAGATTGTGGGATACGCACCTCCTCTTTAATGGGTACTCTAGTACTTAATTTACTTCCTCTAAATTACTTCATGGGTCAAGGTACGAGGCTTTAGAGTTGGGTATTCAACTTTTTGTTTCAAAATATAGTGTGATGATAGTGTTTTATATTTATTATATAATTTGTATAAATTTTGCAGAAAATTAGTATATCTATCTATACGAGCGGTCGAAGTTGATGGAGTATTTTCCTACGAAAGTAATACAAGAAATTTTGAATATTTAAGCTCTCTCGCGATAAAGACAGAATGTTTACAATTATACATGTGTTAACCAGATTCCTTTACCAGTCCCAACGGATGAATTGGTCGGTATTTTTGTCGAAGTTTTAAATTGGTGGATCGAATAAAGTTTGAATTTCTTTTACCTTATTATTAGGTTGCAAATGAATGAATCTCAAATAATTAAATCAGATATCAAATATAAATAATTATAACTAAAATAGCAAAAAGTTAAAAGAAAAACTTTACTCAGACGGAATCTATGGTTTCATTAATGATTTGACCTAATTGGCGCCCAATATTTGTCCTGAGGGAGTTTCATTTGGAAGCCGGAGTTGAAACTTTTTGTTTTTAAATCAATTAAGGGGATTGTGGAGAGTTTAAACGAGTACCTCCCTCATTTATAACATCAACAACAAGAGATACTGTGTGTCAAAATACGACAATCAAATCAATCACCAAAACAAAACAAGATAAGATTTAATAGTATTTTAAACCAAATACTATATTAGGTTCTGTAATTTATTTGTACGAGTTTAATCAGATATTAGGTTTTATAAAGACGTAATTCTCTATTAACGGTAGTTGTGTTTTTAAAAGTTCGAATATAAAACCTTTAATTAAGTTAGCATAACACTGAACTGTTAAATTGCACCCTTTTTATCTATTACTTTACCATATATAGAAACTGAATTCTCAAAATACACCACTCAATACCGGTGATAGATGTCTTAAGAATTAGATTAAACGTATTTTATTTAATCGACTTCTAAACAGGAAAGGTTAAATTATGCCCTTCTTTGTTCATTCCCGGCAGCCCTACCATTTTGTTCTTAAATAAGTCCTTTTTAATAGGGCTATCAACTGATCGGATTTGAATTGGATGAGAAAAATTCGATCGGAGAAGAAGATTCAATAATTAGAGCTAAATTCGGATTCTGTAGAACTCAAATTCATTAATATTTAATACTAAGCATGGATATAATCATATATATAGGATAAAATCCGATAAAAGATTTGGACTCAGGATCAAATTTGAATTAAATTCAAATTAAAATCAAACCCTTTGTCGGGTTTTACTTTTTAATGTTTGAATATATTTTATATAATTAATCAGGGTTATTTGCGTTTCTATCCTGCGAGATTAGGTAATTACAACTCGTACCACTTTAGATAAAATATTACACAACGTTACAACTTATCTTTTCAAGTTTGAAAAATTACAAATAAACTCATATCGGTTGGATTTTTTGCAAAAATATTATTAAATTGACTATATCTCACCACTAATTAGTTGTTTGTCACCAATCTAGGGAAAAAAGGGTTATCATGAAAATCAATTTACAAACGAATCATGTGTTGATTCTCAAAAAAACTTCATAAATTATTTGTCTGTCACTTGAGAATGATGTGTGGGTTGCTTTGCGAAACTAATTAGTGTTGATATATAATTAATTAAAAAAAAATTCGAGAAAAATTCTAACGGAATAGGTTCATTTGTAATTTTTTTAAATTTAGAAGGATAGGTTGTGTAATATTTTTATTTAAGGTTGGACTATTTTGATGATCCATTGGACTCATTGTGTCTTTTCTGGACCATAGTTTCTGGACTTGAGCCCAATTCAAAATATTTATCTAAGCCCATCTTATGAGTTTTGAAATAACAAAAATAATAAATTTGGTCAAACGATGGCCAAATCTTTTTCTATCTTTTTCAATAAAATTAATAACGAATACATATGTATAATTTAAAAATCTTATTATAAACTTATAATACAGTAAATCATACCTTTAGCATAAAATATTAAATTTTATTAATTTCAAAATAGAACTGTACATTACAAAATGGTGCTATAACGGTATTTTTAATCCCATACAATTTACACTATTAAACTACTAGTTGTAATCATTTTTTTTTTTTGAAGGAACTAGTTCTAATCATTTTAAAAATTAAAATAGAATCCTGTACTCTCAAAAAATATTGCGATATTAATGAAACGCGTTGCAATAATAATCATCCTATACGTAAACGCCAAAGATTCATGCTAATTTCCCATTAAATTAATCGATTAGTCAACGCTTACTTTGTCACCCTCCTCAATAGCCAATGATAAAAAAAAATCAGGGGAAAAAAAAGAACTAGAAAACAAATCTCTCTCTCTGACAAATTCTCAAACGTCAAACTCTGAAGCTTAGCCAAGGCATATTAATGGCAGCCATCAATTATACGTGAACAATAACCACCCTCCATTTTGCATATTCTGTTCCCCTTCTGCATTCACATTTTTCAAAATTACACATAACCCTCATATGCAAAACCCCTGCTCCCCTCTGCCATTAGTTCTTCAGAGGGGTTCAGCTGTTGGGTTTTGATTATTGATTACCTTTTGAATTCCTTTTCTTTTGCATAATACCATATTCCCATCTCGAGAAACCTTCTTCTTCTTCTAGGTAACGTTTCTCTTTTCTCTTTATGTGACTATGCAAGAACAATCTGGTCTTTTCTGTTTTGGATTTGGCTTGAACTCGTCGTATGATTAATAGATGAATAGAGCTGTCAAAAAGTGAGCCTTTTGATTTGATTCTTGGATACCCTTTTGAAGTTTATGGTTTTATGATTATTTAATTGGCACTGATCTTTATGCATGAAGGAGCTGACTGGTTGAGTGATCTGTTTCATAATTGATGCTTTTAATTTAATTCGTTGAAAAGTGAGCTTCTGGATTAGATTCTTGGAGACCCTTTTGTAGTTTCCCTGTTAATTATGTTTATTTCTTTCATTAATGTTTGTGCATGAAGTAGCTGATTGGTTGAGTGATCTTTTTCTATTCTTAATGTCATTAATCTAATAGATGAATTTGGGAAAAAGCAAGCGTTTTGATTTGATTCTTGGGGACCTTTTTAGTTTTCTACTTTTGTGTTTATTTATTGAGCATTAATATTATAAATTGATTAACTGCTTATGTGGTTTCCCACATAAGAAGTGCTGATCCAATAGTGGAAATAGCTCATGTTTCTTCTTAATTGAAAGTTTTGCAAGTCCCCTGCAGGCAAATTTTCATCCTTGTTGAAAGTAATTCTGTTGTGAAATAAATGAAAATATATGCATCATCTAGTTTAATTGGAATTATTTTCCTTTTTTTGGTTTTCTTGCTTTGAAATTGCTTTTGGAAATGTAATCAAGGATAAACAACTTTTAGGGGTCCGCGTTTGTTGAATACATGAATCCTTATTAGTCATGGTTGCGTGGTCAAAATTGTTCCGACTTAACAAAGATATGGTTAAAAAAAGCTATCATATGATACAATCATTCTCAGTTTGATTCCCTTTTGTCTTGTATTCTTTTGTTTAGTTCTGTAGTAATCTGTCAATGAGTTGTCTCATTGAAATGTTTCATTTTCTTTATTTGAACAACTCAATTTTTCTATATAGCTCTAATGTCATTTTGTCCATCATGATATAAGATATATCAATATATTTATGTGTGAAATGATTTCATTATTCTTGGATTGGAATCTTGCAACAGATTCAACTATGGCATGCGCTGTCAATTGTTTGATCATATGAGTTGTCTCGTTCATATGTTTCATTTTCTCATTTGTGAATCACAATTATTCTCAAAAATATTCTGAAATATTCCAGTTCCATTAGAAGGAGAAAAAATTTATGGATCGTCAGTATCACGAGTTAGAACCAAGAAGAAGTGGTTCTTTCGGTCGATTAAGTGGGAGCGGTTCTTCAAGGAGGCGTCCTTTTAACATATCAAATTCCTTTTCCTCACAATTTGATGGTCCTAGTGAAAATGAGAGCGTCTCAGAAGCAGGGGATATTGGTGATAGGGCTCTTCATAGCAACAGGTACAGTGGGAGTGGCAGAAGTAATTTTTCCCTGGAAAATTTGCCCGAAAGTGGAATCGTTGTTCCCATTCAAGAGGAAACTCCGATTCAGTCGAAAATAGATACTTCTCCTGATGCAATTAATCTATCTGGAGAAAATAAGGAAGTGAGTGGATTGAGAGAAGTTATGTTATACTCTTTTTATTGAAATGTTAATTTGAAGAGATTTATATTTCTTTTGATTTTCTTTTTTCAGGATGACAAGGAGGTGCATTGGTTGTTGGAGTATATTACGTGTCTGCTTTCTCTTGCTGTATTTGGAATTCTTGGGGTAATCTACTTAACACTTTCACAGATGTGTTGTTTTCTAGAATCAGTGGCTTTAGTTTATTGATTTTTTTTTCCCTGATATCCTTGTTAGGTTCTTGTTAGATATGGCCTTCAAAAGCTCTTTGGACCAGATGTAGTTGGTGCAACGAGCGATAAAAGCTACATGTACCTCGATCTTCCTTCAAATATGGTTTGCTCTCTCTCTCTCTCTCTCTCTCTCTCTCTCTCTCTCTCTCGCAATAAAAGCTACATGTACCTCGATCTTCCTTCAAATATGGTTTGCTCTCTCTCTCTCTCTCTCTCTCTCTCTCTCACTCACACACACACACACACACACACACACACACACATTCAGCAATCTGTCCATTTGGCTAAGCAATAATATATGTATAGTTAGTCTTAACTCAGAATATTGATATTAGATATATAAGGTGCAAAAACACACTCATGAAGGGATTTATTCAACCATTTTATTTTGATGTAGCACCATTGTATCTCTCCTTGATTAACCTAATACATTTCGATTTTTCAGTTATCATTTTCATAATTCATTTTGTATGTAGTGGTTTATTCTTGAAATCGACTAGTAACAGTTTTGACAGTAATGTTAGTTCACAGAAGTTGGGTAATTTTTGTTCATCTCTTACTGGCTAGTTTTAATGGAAGCTAATAACACAACCCTTTCAGGTCGGTTCGTTTCTGATGGGCTGGTTAGGTGTTGTATTTAAAGGAGATATTATGAAAATTTCAGATCAATTAGCTATTGGTTTGTCGACTGGTTTTCTTGGAAGCCTTACGACATTCAGTGGTTGGAATCAAAAGATGCTCGACCTAAGTGTTGAAGGCCGATGGGTTTTTGCTGTTCTTGGTATTATTATAGGTGATTATATGCATTAAAATATACTTTAATGCCAATTCTTTAATCTCTTTGACAGTGGAAAAAACACTCCAATCTTTTCATTTTCTATTCATTTTTGCAGGCTTGTTTCTAGTTGCATATTCAATCATTTTCGGGATTGAGACAGCTAAGGGGTTCAAATGGCTTCACGAAAGATCAAAAATAAAATCTTTTAATAGTTGTGAATGTGCTTGTGTTTCAAATAAGTATCGTTTCCTCATGACGTTCATGGTAACGCTTCTTTTGATGCTGGGATTGTTATGGGGTTTATTTGGAAGCTTGGAAAAGCAAGAGTTTAAAAATGGTGGTAGTGAAGCTCAGCTATTTTTATCTTGCATGGTTGGACCTTTTGGTGTTTGGATTAGGTGGTTCTTGGCTCGTTTTAACGGGCGTGGATTGGGTAAAAATGGGAAGCTAAAATGGATGCCGTTTGGAACTCTTGCCGCTAATGTTCTTGCTGCTTGTGTTATGGCTGCTCTGGCTACACTCAAGAAAGCGGTAAGGATCTGCTATAGTCAGAGTATTTGCAGACACTGAAAATAAGTGTTTTCCTGCTTACGAGAAAAAGCATTTGAAAGTATTGAACATGAACCTGCTCATTTTTCTTATAGGTTAAAACTACTTCCTGTAATACCGTGGCATCAGGGATCCAATTCGGTCTACTTGGTTGTCTGAGTACGGTTTCAACTTTCATTGCCGAATTTCACGCAATGAGAGAGAGCGCGCATCCCTGGAGGGCTTATGCTTACGCAACAACAACAATTACGCTCTCGTTTGTGTTGGGAACTCTTATATACTCGGTACCTGTCTGGGCAAGGGGCTACAATTAGACGAGTCGATCGAGCTTATTTTTACCTCTTTGCTGCAAGTTTTCATTTGCAGCAGATTAGCAGAGTTCTGAGAACTGTGTGATGTTGGCAAGTCCGATGAACTCAAGTGAGCCTTCCAATTTTATCAAGGCTATACAATTGATCGGAATATCAATAATGTAAGTTACATCTTGATTTTATTCAGAATATTCAATTCTTATTTCTGTAAAACATTAACAATCTTTTAATTTTTCATTGTGAATCGAATCAACATTTTATATTTTTTTCCATTTTTGCAGGCTTAGTGTGTGCGTATGTAACAGAGGCGGTCGGTGTTGGCCGGATTACGACCCTTTCAGATTCACATACATACTATCCAAGTTTAATAGTGATTCAATATCTAGAGACGGAGCCAAAGGAGGACCAGACCGGATAGTGCAGTCTGTCTCGCATCAAGGTCATGATGAATCATATTTTACACACATTTTTCGTTAAAAAAACTCATACTCCGACCCCTCCAAAACTATGGAACCCTTAGAATTCTATAAATATTCAAATAAATACTAAATTTCTGCGCCGTCACTGATTAATTCCGTTTGCTGGGACTACATATTACTGGGGAAGCTTGTTGAATTTACAGTAAACATAATCGCCGTATTTCTTAGTCTTATATTTCGCCGGTGTTTGCTCACTAACAAGCTTGGGAACAGGGCCGACTTCAAGCTGTGGTGGTGGCTCCAAGAACACCGGCCATGAAATCCTTGTTTCGTCCTTGTTCACAGTGGTTCTGTGGTACACAGCTTTATACTTTCCATTGCTTAGTATCTGTCACAGAAACATATATATATATATATATATATATATATATATATGCATTGCGTTATGAGCAATATTATATGCTTGTTATTACACTATATACATAACAAGTTTCGGCAACAACAATTGAAAAAAAAAATATATATATATATATATATATATATATATATATATATATGCATTGCGTTATGAACAATATTATATGCTTGTTATTACACTATATACATAACAAGTTTCAGCAACAACTATTTCTTTCAATTGCTCTCCCTGCCGATGGTAGCTGTATGCCCAGGGTTCGAACACGAAACTTATGGTTAAGTTAGCATAGTGTCAAGCCACTAAGTTCATCACTTGGTGCTACAATTTTCTTTCAATGATTTAACAAAATTCATCAAAGAAATAGAAATAGTAGACTTCAAAATTCCGAAGTACCTCAATTTGGTCACCAATGTGTATGATGAGAGCATTTCGGATGTACTTGACATCATGCCAGTAGCCATCTCTGAAAACTTGAAGGCCTTGGATTTCATTAGGGACGAGAATGGTGATGGCCGACATGTCGGTGTGTGCCACCACTCCAAGGGCGAGGTCGGGCCGGGGACATGGCGGATAATAGTTTATCTTCATTAGATAAACCATGTCTTCACCACCGACAGCCACCTTCAGTTCTTCCTCTTCCAACCCTAACCCTAACGACAACCACCGTATCAATTTATCCGATACAGCCCGAAGCTTTTCCCTGTACTCCTCAGTTGCTTTCCTGTGAAAAATAATTTAAAGAATGGACAATTACGCACACATTATTGCCGTATATCTTGAAGTTTGCCTAATTACACAAACTACCCCTTAAATTTGAGAAATATTACAGAAATCTCACCTGTAAGAGGGCGGATTTGTAGGCCAGAACCTATAGTTGATGGCATCAGATGGCCATATCTTATGAAACAAATGATCCACCCAACCCTTTTTACCCTCAATTTCTTTTTGTAAGTAAGTTCCATAGCCTTCAATCCCAGAGTCCTTAGTCTTGACAATCAACTCTTTCTCTTCTTTTGGCAGCTCAAAAAACTCTCTCCCAACTTTCTGCAAGTTTGCTATAATCTCATCAGGTATACCATGATTCACCACTTGAAAGATCCCCCACTCTCTACTTGCTTCACTCATCAATCCCACTATACTCTCGTCGTCGGAACCGGAGCCAAGATCGATCACCGGCACCTCCAGCACCGCCCCATGCAAGGTGGTTGCTGCCGGCTGCTCGTTTTCTGGCCGAACAAATTCGGCCGGGATTGTGCCTGCATGGTTGGATAATGCCGCAATAGATTGGACTCTCTCGGCCTCCATCTTTTTTTTTTTTTTTTCCTTTTTGTTTGATTTTGTATCTATTGCTTTCTGATGTTGTGCAATTAAAGGGCTCTTGTGATCTTTTTAAAGAGTAGGCAACCTCGAAACTGACCATAAATAACGTAGTGCTTAGGTTGGCGCCGGGGGTGGTTGGCTGGTTGCCCCTATTGTCATTCATTTACACCCTGCCGAACTCCTAATAATACCTATACGCAATTCTGGTGACAATACATGTGAGCATGTAATGTATATCTCAGAAAGTGTATGATTCGAGGTCAACCATATTACGCAATTGTAACGGCGTAACAAACATCATATGTATAGGAATACATTTGAATCGTCTCTCATATGTATAGGTACTTCTCAACTAATTTGTTGGCGCAACAGTCAGGACTATGTCATGTTTTATGTAAGAAACTTCTATACCAGGTAGTATTTGTTGCGAAAACGTGATGGGAAAAAGAAATGTTTTAAGACAAAAGACTTTAGGAAGAGGAGGAGGTGGAGAGGAGAAAACAAGATATTTTTCTACTCAAATCAACCCTTTAAACTCAAACTCAACTCTTTTTACCAACTCTCTCATTTTCTCCCTTGTATTCTTGTTTTGTCTTGTGTTGCTTTACAAATTCAAGAACGCCTCTATATGTACTAGTCTAAAAGCTATATAAAACTACTCCAATTAATTATAATATTAAACTTCAATCTTAAATGCTAAGTTATAGGATCACTAAATGCATGTAACTCAACCCTAAATGGTATAATGTTATAGGATTACCATCAAGTAGTCTCTTACAGTTATTTCATTGACTTGTAACCTTTCACATTAGTTCATAGAGTCAAGATTAATTATAACTTTTAATACGCCTCCCAAGCTTGACTCCATTATGCCAAGTAGACTCCTTAGCTTCTCAAAAACTTCATGTTTGAGGGGCTTTATGAAAATATCCGCCACTTGGTCTTCGGTCTTCACATACTTTATTTGCATTTTTCTTTGTTGTACTCTCTCGAATGAAATGGAAATGAGTATTGATGTGCTTGCTTCGATCATGGAAAACTGGATTCTTTGTCATTGCAATCGCTGATTTGTTATCGACATAAATTTTGGTTGAGTCTCTTTGCTTAAAATCCATCTCTTTAAGCAAATTCCTTAGCCATAAAGCATGGCAGACACTTGATGTTGCAGCCACGTACTCTGCTTCGCAGGTTGATAACATTACTAATGGTTATTTCTTTGAAGTCCAAGTAAAAGCAGTTTTCCATGAAAAAACACAAATCCGATAGTGCTTTTACGATCACCAATATATCCCGCCCAATCGTTGTCACTGTATCACACTAGTTTCGCGTCGTTAGTAGTAGGATAGAATAAGCCAAAACTATTAGTACCTTTGAGGTATCGAAAGATCCTCTTCGCCACATTAAAATGATAAGTTGTTGGTTTCTCCATGTATCGACTAACTATCCCGATAGCGTAAAGGATGTCTGGCCTTGAGCATGTCAAGTATCATAGACTCCCGACTAAGCTTTTGAAAAATGTGGGGTCTACTCGATCTCCTTCTATGTAATTTAACAGTTTCTCTCCAACTTCGAAGGGGTTATTTATTGTTTTGGAATCCTCCATCTGAAAATTTTTCAACACCTCCTTAGTATAAACTTCTTCAGGGATAAAAATTCCATCATCCCTTTGTTTCACTTCGACTCCAAGGTAGTATGACATTAAGTCAATGTTAGTCATCTTGAACTCCTTGGATATTTTCTTTTTAAAATTCTCCATCATCTTCTCATCGTTACCTGTAAAGATAAGATCATCAACATATTGACATTTATCAATATGTTTTCTTATTCTTTCTTTACATAAAGAGCATGAGCATGAGGCATTTTCCAAATTCCCTCTATTGAAAATATTTGTTGCTTCAAGCCAGACTAAGCATTCTTTTAGTTGCAGCACCTTTGAACTTTGACCTCAAACTGAATAACCGTCATGTTATTCGATGTACACCTCTTCTTCGAGGTAACCATTCAGAAAAGCGGATTTCACATCCATCTGTTGAATTTTTCACTTGTTTTGTTCTGCTATTGAGATCAAAAGTCTAATGGTCTCCAATCTTGCAAAGGGAGCAGAAACTTCATCATAGTCAATTCCAGCCATTTGCTTGTAACCTTTCACTACAAGTCTTGCCTTGAAGCGCTCAATTTCACTTTGTGAGGTTCTTTTGATTTTGTAAACTCACTTTACTCCGATGGGTTTGTGTCCGGCTGGCAATGTGGTTAACTCCCACGTATCATTTCTTTTGATTGTGACAATCTCCTCATCCACGACCTTTCTCCATTTTTAACTCCTCGAAGCCACTCCAACATCAATTGACTCCGTATCTACAAATAGACAAAACATTGTATTGTTTGGTTCAATTCATCATATATTTCTTTCAACAACCCCTTCCCTCGAGGCCCTATGCTTGAATCAGATTCTGTCGAGGTTGAACTAGATGGTGATTGTGTTGTCGAAGTGATCGTCTCCTCCGACTCTTCTTTATTTTCACCTCGACTGGGTTTGGTCTCGACAGAATATAAGCTATATTACTCATTTTCTTCGGAACTCCAATTCCATGAGCTCTTTTCATTGAAGTATATTGTGACGCCCGTGTTTCCAGTCCGAGCAGGTATGACGTCGTCATGTGAGTTTTTCGAGATTAAAATTTTATTCCTTTATTTAGGTATTTAATTTTCGCGAGTTTAATTTACTTTTGTGATTTAATTGCTAATGTGCTAGTTATTATAAAATGTGTTTATTGTCTAATGATTTACATGCTTAATTGATTGTTTATTGAATACGTGTACCTAATTAAATTAAATTTAAACTTAACTGATCAACTAACAATCTTGGGGGACCCAATTAAAGCACCTATAAACTCAAGTGGCCAAAATGAAAATTTTCCCTTCTTCTTTTCTTTTCACAACCGATCAACACACATCCCCACACCCGGAGGCGGAGCGGCGCCTCCCCCGCCCCCGCCCCCCCTAAATTTTGAAAATTTTCGTATATCACCAATATTTTTTTTAGAAAATTTTTATTTTTGCTTCCCTTATTTTAGATTTTCGCCCCCTCTAACTTTTAAAAATTTCGTTTACTACTTATATATTTTAGAAAATTTTATATTTTTGTCCCCCTTATTTTAGATTTTCGCCCCCCTAATTATAGATTTTACCCCTTTTATTTTAAAATAAATTATGGTTTCACCACTATTGAAAAGATATTATTTATATTTTTGATATTAAGAATTTTGCACCCCCCCCCCCTCCCCCGTCGCAAATCCTGGCTTCTTCCCTGCCCACACCCCATTCTCTTCTTTCATTTTTCTTCTAACACAAAACCTCTCAAATCCATCTTTATCTTCTCCCAAATATGGAACAAGAAGCAAGTAGATTTCATCAAGTTCAAGACAAGAATTCAAGCTCATCTCCTTCCTCCTCTTCTTCCTTCATCGTCCTCGAGGTGTTGATGAGTTTGTGTGTGTATATGTTTGATTTTGGTTGAAATATGCATGTGAAATCTTGAGGTTAATGCAAATGCATGCATTTATGAATGTTTGATGATTTGATGTTGGTTGTTCACGAATTAATGAAAGTATGATAGGTGGTTTGAATGAATTTATGGTAGGTTTTGATTTAAGGGCTTGTTAGGTGGGATTTTAATGAATTAAATGCTGAACAATGTGTAAAAACATGAAATAAATGTGTATTGATGGTTCTAGATGAATTATAACATGTTTAGGCTTGGTTTTGATTGGATTTTGATGCCCTGTTTTTCTAAATTCTGAGTTTTGGCGCTGAAGGGGGTAACGGCAGTTACCCATTGTCGTTCATTTTGGTGAACGGCCATTAGGGCCATTAGGAATTTTTACCTGATGAAACTAAACTCATCTGATCCAATGTCATATCCAGTTGACCGGGTCGAACTATCAGCAGTGGAGAAGGCAACAAGAGCACCACAAAAAAGGGCGGAGATATCACCAGCGGCAGAGGTAGCAACATCTAAGCCAGTATCTGGGCCAGTTGGCTTCGTCGACTCAGCAATTGAAGTGGTTGATCTTGAACCAATTTGTTCTTGCCCCATTACCCGGTAAACTCTCCTGGATCAATAGCATTGGATCGGGAATGTGGCCATTTCACTATAGCCCATTGATCTACAGCGGTCGTTATCTTCGAGAGGTGTTTGGAGGGTAACGGGCATTACCCTCCCCAAACATTGTTGGCTTGTCTTGTCGTGATCAACGGTCGTTGGTCACGATTTAAGGGCGTGACCAACGGTCGTTAGCCACCTCTTTGGTCACTCTTGCCTCTTTTCTTGATCGTTTACAACCGTTCTCGTTTCTCTTTCGTTTCTTGACTTCCGTGCATGCATTCTAATGCTTTTAAACGTGTTTTAACATATTGTAATTGATTAATTGCATTTCAATTGTATGACTTGAATATCTTGAATTGTTAATTATACTTCAAAACCTAATTAAAACTTGATTGAATGACTGTAGTGAATTATGAAGAGCATGTATTATGATCTCCTTTTCATCTCATAGCATTTAATATTATTGTTTTGCATTGTCGTGCGTCTTAATTGGTTCATATTGAGTCGAGTCTCACTTGTACACTATTTGACTTGTCCAGAGTTTCACGAGGGCGGTGACGACCAGACTCTTTAGGGTTCAGGCTTCCTTGCACTTCACACAAGTTTTTATCGAGGTGAGGAAGTGGATAGGTTAATGATATGAACCTTGAATTGATTACACTATTGTTATTGCATTCGTTTTCGAAGATCAACTGTTTTTCTAAAATAAAACCCTATTGCATGGTACCTACCCTATTGTTTTGGCGCGACACTGTTTACTATTAGCATAACAGTTAAGACTATGTCATGTTTTATGTAAGAAATTTCTATCCCAGGTAGTATTTGTTGCGAAAGCTTGATGGAAAAAAAATATTTTAACACAAAAACTTTAGGAAGAGGAGGAGGTGGAAAGGAGAACACAAAGATATTTCTCTAGTGAAATCAACACTTTAAACTCAAACTCAACTCTTCTTACAAATTCTCTTATTTTCTCTCTTGTATTTTTGTTTTGTCTTATCTTGCCTTAAAAGCTATATAAAACTACTCCAATTAATTATGATATTAAACTCTAATCCTAAATGCTATGAAATTATAAGATTACTAAATACATGTAACCTCAATCCTAAATACTATAATGTTATAAGATTAATTAGCATCAAGTAACCGCTTATATTTATTTCATTAATTTGTAGCCTTTCAATTAATTCATGAAATCAAAATTAGTTATCACTTTTAACAGTATTATTATAGCCTATGATTACCGGAAGTTTCATTCAGTGCTTTCGGACTTATTAGTCGTTTGATCACCTTCCGACGCTCACATCGTATGATCTCACTCTTGTTGAAACTTATAAGTATAGTTAATTAAAAGAAGAAGTTAAATGTGGATGTTCGTGGGTGATCTATTCACCGCAGGCTTTTTCCAACAACGGAAATGTAAAGAAATCCACCACAAACTTTTTGAAGCAAATTCATGCACGATCATCTGATTCTGCCACTGATGAAATGTTTACAACCTACACAGATACCGTCACGATCATATGAATATAACGATCTGGATTTTTATTTTAATTTTCAATGTGATAGGTAGTTGTGCCTCCAAAATTGTCATTCAGTTAGGTCAAAACAGTTTAATATAGTTAATACTTTTTTTTTACATGGGATCAAAATATGTATTCTTAAACTCACATAGGTATCCGACACCCTTCAGTGTGGAGTTGCCCCGGGTCATAGGTATCCGACATATATATAGTATCTCGATACGAGTGCATAACACTATTATACAAAAAAAATGATACTTTTAAAAGTCCACTGTCGGCCAGGCCTTCAAATGTTAGAAGATAAATATATTTGATTTCAAGGTGATATTTTTATCTCAAACAATACAATGAAAATATATATGACTAGTAGCACACTACTATTGGGCTAGAGTTGCATATGTCTAGAAATATAAATCCCAACTAATTAATGTTACTAAGTACAAACTAATTACTGGGGAATCTTGTTGAGCTTACAATAAGCATAATCACTAAACTTTTTGGTCTTATATTTAGGTGGATTTTGTGCATTGACAATCTTATGATGAGGGCCAACTTCAAGATTTGGTGGTGGCTCCATGAACACAGGCCATGACAGCCTTGCCTTCTCCTTGTTCACTAGTGATCTGTGAAAGGCCGCCTTGTATTTCCCATTGCTCACAATCTATATATACCATCAATATCAAGATTACGTTTGTCAAATTATTAATATTAATTAATTACCTAACTATATATTTATTGCATTGACTATTCAAGATTTGAATTATGGGCAAAAATGCATAGGAAAGAATAGTCCAAATACGATGCAATTAATTAAGCACATGCCGAGATAGTTATTGCACTAGTCGTATGAATAATATCCCTATATCTTTATACTTTATACGACCGATTATAAAACAAGTGTAATTGACTGATTGATGAAATTTGAGTGATCGTTTTAGCTGAAAAAACGCGACTAATCTCGAGTCGGGCTATTGGAGAATAACTTTGATTTAGTCATTATATTATTTTTTAGCTTAAACTCACAAATTTAGACAATTATCAAGAAGAAAAAATGGGAAAGTTACATTTTTGGTATTCCAACTAGACCAATTCAGTAATGTTGGGACATTTCATTTTCTAGTGACAAAATAAACTCATAACTTCAAAAATAAGTGATTTAATACTAAATTTGATGGGAAACCCTAAATACCCACCGGAAAACCCTCACATGATTCCACGTGTCCAAACAAAGTCATGACATGTGGAAAACCAATTGGGTTCTACGACTGATATTAGCGATTCGAGTCAAAATTGGCATTAAATTACTTAGTTTTAAAGTTATGAGTTTATTTTATTACCGAAAAATGAAATGTTTCAAAATTAGTGAATAGGTTTTTAATGTTTTTACTACTTTAAGGTTGAAAAGAGAATATAAAAGAGGAAGAATTATATGTACCTCAATTTGGTCACCAATGTGGATGATCAAAGCATTGGGAACATGGTTAACATCATACCATTGTTCATCTCTAAAGAGCTGTAATCCATGCACTTGACTCGGCACCAAAATCGTCAAGGCGGAGAGGTCGCTGTGCGCCGGCACGCCGAGGGCCAAATCGGGGCGGGGGCACGGCGGATAGTAGTTTATTTTCAAGTTATAGTTGAGCTCCTCCCCTCCCACGGCGGCTTTCAGATCCTCCGCCGCCAGTCCCAGCCCCAATGATAAGCTTGAAAACAACTTGTTCACCAATTGGTGGAGATGTTTCGCATATTCTTCTGTTGCTTCTCTGTATATCAATTTAAAATTTTGGAACATGCATGTTTATGGAAAAAATTGTAGAAATATCAAAATTCTTTCCAAGGGATTTTTGCCTTGAGGAAAATAATGAGTAAAACCATTTGGAAAACATTCCACAAGTTCGATTTCAAAATTTTATGTAATAATTTGGTTATCATGGGTGTTAACATGGATTAATTACTAGATTGTTAACTATATATCTTAAAATGCTTGGACAATTCTCACCTCATAACTTAGTTTTTGGATTAGTTAGGTCAAACATGTATTACTTAATATCATATCACGGCAACCTATGTCTTACATACATTTAAGTTTCTCTCTTCAAGTTGATTCCTAATTATTCAAGTCTGGACATGCGGGGGTGTTACTTAGACCCGTTTCTACTTAAAATGTTTCAGCTGCAACCCTCACCTCATAAGCTATAACTTTTAATTTTGAAGCTAGTTAAACCAAATATATATCACTTATCAAGGCGAAACGATACAAATCATAGATGAAATTTCATTAATGTAATCATTTCCACCAAATCACGTACCTATAATCAGGTGGATTTTGGGGCCAGAAGCGATAATCAACAATAGACGGTGGCCATATCTTGTTAAAGATATGATCCACCCAACCTCTCTTATCATGTTGTCTTTTTTCCAGCTTTGTTCCATACCCTTCAATGTTCTTGCTTGAAGGATCTTTAGCATACTTCTCCTTCTCCTCCTGTGGCAGCTCGAAGAACTTCTTCCCAACCCTTTGAAGATTCTCCACAACTTGAGTTGGAATGCCGTGATTCACCACCTGAAAAAGGCCCCATTCAGCGCCGACCTCCACCGCTTCCACGAGGGCTTTTTCGTCGGAAATGCTGAGATCCACCACTGGAACCTGCGGGGCACGCCCCGGGAAGGTGGTGTAGCGCGGCTGCTCGGTTTCGAGCCGGACGAACTGCGGCGGGAGGTCCTCCTCGCATGAGGCTGCGACAGCTTGTACTCTTTCCATGCTTTAATTTGTACGTATGCAAATGGGATTAGAGATAATTATGCGGAGATTATAAGAATTAATTGTGATATTTGTTGGTGTTCTGATGATTTTTCTAGCAGGTTGAGGTTTGAGGACACGAAGATTGTGATGAAACAGAAATAACCACTTTGTGTTGTGTGGGGTTGCTTGTAAGCCTCACCCAAATTGGTTGAGTTCTAATGGATGGCTAAGAAAAAAAACACATTTTTTTTTTTTTTTTGGAAAATATTTTTTAAGTTTCTTGTCATTTTAGAGGTGGTAAATGGTAATGGAGTGATAATTTTGATAAAGAGATAATTTCTTTAGTCTAATTAATTATTACAAAAATATTAATATAATGCATATTCAATATATAAATTGGAGACCCCAAAGTTTATAATTTACGATACACATAAAATAATTTTATAATTGAATTATTTGTGTACAGTTTAGTCAACAATTGAATATACCTGCTTTACTATAGCGGTAATATTTGCACTTCTATTTCTAGGAAAAGAAATTACACATTTTACCTTTTGAAAGTAGAATTTAATCGGCTAGATATTCGGACATCGTGCCATATGCATGTCCCTATAGCAGAAGGCTTAATGTACTTGTGAACTAATAAGTCACCATATTGTGATGTATGGGAAACTCATATCACAAGTTTGAAAGTTTACACTTTTAAGAGAAAAATTCAAGAAAAATCTCATATTATCAAGTTTGAAAGTTTGACACTTCAAGTGTAAAATTCAAGAAAAATTACAATTGAAGAAAAATCTCAATATTATGTGGCGTCAAGTTCACATCACCATGTTGTGATGTATCAAAAACTCATATCACCATGTCACGGCACTCCACGCATAAAATTCAAGAAAAATCCCATATTACGTAGTATCTATATCATTATGTACATATCATAGATTCAAGCTAATTACGAAAACTACGCAAATTGGGTGTCTTGTTGATTGATCTTTATCAACTAGTACAGATCAATCAATACAGAAATATGACTCCAAATTAAGAAATCAGATTCTCAGTATCTTAAAGCAATAGCCATCCTTAGCTTGCAAATACACACGATATTCGAAGAAGGAAACGAAAAGGAAAAACTGTAATACACAAACAGCATCAAGAAAGAGGGGCTAATATATTTATTGGACCTGGAGGCTGGAATTATGAGTTTTCGAACCTAATTGGGTTTTACAACAAATCTATTTTACATATTAGAACCATAAGTGGGTTGCATAAGTGCATCCAAAGAGGCAGTGATGGTGGATCTTCTACATCCTCAACCGCAGCACGAGCCACAAGCGGGAAGAGAACCTGAGGGTGGATGCAAACGGTTTTTCAAGAAGAGATTAAACATCACGATTAGTGAAATTAGGATACAATGATGGGAAAACTTACTGTGATCGATCCCTCGGACATTATCCATTCCACTAGGTGGTCTGCGTGGACCACCGCCGCCATATGGGCCACTTCCTGGACCTCCGGGACCACCTCCATCCCATTTCTTGCTCGCACCAGATCCTTTGCGGTATGCATCAGACTTCTCCATCTACAGGGGGTATGAAAAGGATAAGCATGTGATGGATGTGGAAACAGTTAAGGTTTGATTCAGATTACTGAATATTACCGAAAACATTGTCGTGAAGAAGACTGCAATGAAGTTAACAATGGACCAGAAGAAATCTGTGATTGTTCTTAAACGCCATATTGATCTCTTAGATTTGACAACACCTGTAAAGCAATTCAAAAAGCGAGAATCAGTCGCTAAGAGATAGATGCATAGAATGAATGAATATCACATAACCAAGAATAGATATTTCAGAAAATGTTTAGTTCTAATTACAAACGTCATTCAACAATATATTTCCTGATCAGGATTTTGAGAGGGTATAATTCCCCAATTCTTGTGAAATAAGTTACATAAATACTAATGATGTGCATAAGATATTGTACAAGAGCTGACTTCAATCTCATCAACACACAATTTAAAATAAGTTACATCCGGATAACCATTTAACTACATATGAACAAGCCAAGTATTCTTGTTCGTTTTCTTCAATGTAGAAGAGAACATATTCGTTTTCTCAGATTCTGTATCTTTGAATTGAAATTAATGATTAAGAAAGATCAAACATGCACAACAATCATGGCAAAATAAGCCAAACAAGTCTTAAGGTAAACGAGAAACTCGGAGACTATCAACCATAGACACGACATGCTTTCAGTTAAAACTCAAATACTCGTTTATCTGTAGGAGCCCACAACACAAAAACAAGACTTAAGTATTAACTCTCCACAAAATTATCCAATTGCTCATATTTAGTTTATACAGTTCGGCTATTTTAAATCACACTCCTGCCCCAAACTCAACAATAAAACGGAACAAAAATTGTTTCACTTCTCAGTAACATCTGAATGGTATAAAAGATAATTACATATATTTTCATTTAAAAAAAAACAAAAAACTCTTCCAATTTTTCAAAATGAGTAATTCTCCCTAGCCCAAAATTGAATACCCAGAGTCTTTCGATAATCAGCTAGCTAACTTTTATTCCAGATGCGGCAATAAACAAAATAATCAATTTATGCAGAAACATTATCAAAGAATATAAAAGATCAAGTGATTTCATCGGATATCCTCCAACCCAGACAATATGCCCTAACCCAATTTCCTAAAAATTCGAAAACGACAATGTGCAGCAACCAATGAATACTACAATTATTGAGCGATCAATTATGAACAACAATACACCGCAAAAGAGGACTTTTCTGATCACCAAAACAATTACATATATAGAACCAAATCCTTGGAACAATTGCAATTCAAAAGAAAAAAAAATGCTAAATTGAAACTAACCATCGAATCAACAAACATTAAAGCTAGCAAAAGAATTCAACAAAATTGATTTTCACGGAAAATTATCAGAAAAGAAGATGAAGGACAAACCTCTTTCGACGTACGCCATGGGAGCAATGACTCGTTTCCAGCGTCTTCCTCGGTAACTCGGTTTATTGTCAACGAATTCGTCAATTTGCGAGAATAAATAGGGGAAGGGTAATGTTTACCTGTGGTGAACCTCACTGAAAGGTTTGTACCAAACCCATTTATATTTTGCCACGTTGTTATGATTGTGACGTGGCACGCAGTGAGTGGATATGATGAGCGGAAGGTTACACATATGGGATGCGGTTGACCCAAGTCAACTAGGCTCCAGCAACTTCTTGAGCAGTTTATCCAATAAGAATTTGCCACGTAAGCATTCACAATATATTGCTCAAATGCCATTGGTTCGTTTTGTTGGAATTCATAGTTCATAGTTGTCCCCTTTATTTTATTTATCCCCTTATTGTTGAAATAATATCTAATTTGGGTTAATTACATCTAAACCCTTGCGAGTTTAGTATATTACAATTAGACCCCTATTAGTCATTTTATTATAGTTTGACCCCTTCTAAAATTTCGAAATTACTAAACGGTGAAGAAAATGTACGATTCCGTTAAATATTTCACTTTATATTCCAAATAATTGTGTTATATTCCAAATAATTGTGAAATGACTATTATGTTTGGTTCTAAGATCATATTTTATAAAAGTAGGAAAAAAAATCACGTCTTTTTAGAATAAATAAATGGTTAAACAAACAATTATTTCACAATTATTTTGAATATAATGGTTATTTCACAATTATTTGGATTATTCCGTGAAATATTTAACGAAATTGTATCTTTTCTTCACCGTTTAGTAATTTTAAAATTTTAGAAGAGATCAAACTGTAATAAAATGACTAACAGGGATCCAATTGTAATATATTAAACTCGGAAAGGGTCTAGATGTAATTAACCCTATCTAATTTTATAAATTTTTTGATTTTAGAGTAAATGTCGTGTTTAGTCCTAAAGTTTTATGTTTGTATCATTTTAGTATTTAAAATTTTAAAAGTAACAGATAAGTCTCTAACGTTACTAATTTGTTTCAAATTAATTCCTCAACAACTTTTTCAGTAGAAATATAACCCGAAAAAATTTCAGTAATTGATCCTAAAGGGTCTTACCTTAAGTGTACAAGACAATAAGAATACCCTTACGTTTTTTTAGTGGGACAAGAATACTCTTACTAATCGCATACCTGACGCAAAAAAGAGTAAATTAGAGACTTATCTGTTACTTTTAAAACTTTAGAACTAAAGCAACACAAATTAAAAAATTTAAGGAATAAATATAGCATTTGCTTTTGATTTTACTTACTTAAAAGAAGAATAAGATGAAAGTAGTATCCTTCATATGCCGAAATGTATATGTAAAAACATTTACAACATAATATCTCTCGGGAATAAAAGTTATGATCCACAAACAAAATCACACTTCACGATGAAGATATAGCCATACTTATTTTTCTTTAAGTTTATCTTGTAACAGGTGTCAGATACAATATCAAACGATAAATAATACTTTTATAAATGTTTGTGCTGGTAGTCCAGATAGAGATAAGTATATAAATTGCTGGTCAAACCCCATCTTCCCGGAAGTATGGCAAAAACATTACGGATAACTAGCAAATGAAATATAAATATTACAAATTGCCCAATTTATGGTTATGTGAATTGATGCTCTACGCCAAAAATCAAGCAAAAAAGAGTCATTTCAAGAATGTTGTGATTGAAGTCTTGACCAGCTACTTTTGTCTTCCTATATTCATTGCCCATCTCTCCATTTCCTCCTTCACTTCCCATATTGTGCTCTCTCTTTCCCAGTCCCATATGCCCTTCACGCTTGAGAGTGAAACTTTTTCCAAAGTTGTCGGCATTCGATGCCCCTACGAAATAATAAAACACTCACAAACTTTGAAGACCTTACTCGAAAGTGTGGTATCTTTGATGATATAAAGTTTATACTATTGAAGAATACATAAGCAAGATTTTCTGGTTACCTTTGTGAATGAAGAAGGTATGTTTTGTGCATCGTCCGGGGCATGATCAGATTTCAAGTGAACTGATTCTCTAATGGTAGAAAGTGCAGATTCGATATCAAGAAAACGACCATCAACCATCCTTTTCAAAACTCTAGCTTGGAAGATCTTTCCTCTGAAACAGAGATTAGTTACAACTTATAATACAAGCAAGGAATAGAATTTCGTCGACAAATTAGACAAGAAACACGAACTTTATGACCTTCCATAATCTCTGAATGGTGATCGGAGTTCTGGTCCTGGAATCATTCCAACGAGTAGCGCACATTCGCCTAACTTGAGAAGGGGCGGATGCTTTCCAAAATAGAAGTCTGATGCGGGTTTGATCCCATAAATCCCGTGTCCCCAGTAAATCTGAATTCACATTGTCGAAACCTTACTAACAAACTAATATTTAACCCTCATGAACTTGCAGTAATTAGGACTTTTTTCTGCAAATGTGATATGAAAGAGAAATTAAAATCTTCAAGAAAAGGGTGTTCTTGAGTACCTTACACAAGTAAGCACTCAAGATTCTAACTTTCGAAATTCTCCTCTCCAATGCGACAGCCAGCACCATTTCGATAAATTTCCTCAACAATGTTCGCTCATTCTTCAAAAATGTGTTCTTGACAAGCTGACAGCAGAATCAGGAAGTATTCAAACAACATTAGTTGAGTAATGAAAACTGGGAGGTGTAAGATATACTCCAAAAATTCCATCAATGTTAACTCCAGAAAGCATCTGAAATCAGAGACAGGAAATGATGCTAATTACCAGCAATAAATAACTAACCACGCATAATTCCGATACATAACTCGAACAGACGGGAAATAAAGATTCGGAACAAAAGAAAAGAAACCCAACTTCACTTGGACAAAACAACAAACAGTTAATGTTCGCGTATCAAAAAACTCAAATAACAACACGATTCTTTACTACACCTGCTGGGTTATCGTACTTCCACCACCGCGAGCCGAGAGAGACAAAACGGCGCGAGCCAGGCCAACTGGGTCGACGCCAAAATGGCTAAAGAAGCGGCGGTCCTCATACGCAACAACCGCTTCGAACAAATACTCCGGGGCGTGTATCAGCTCGGCTTCGGCTTGTGAAGAAAAGCTAATCAGCTGTCGCCAACGGTGAGAAAAATCCGGGAGGAGGACCCCGGAAGTGAGCCTGAGGCTTAAGAGTGTGAGAGAGAACGTGAAGAGAATGAGAGACTGGGAAAAAGCAGCGTACAACGTGTGCTGACTGTGGGGGCAATTGCTGTTGCTGCGAGCGTAATGGAGTTGGAAGAGATGTGATTTGCGTATGGTGTTTGAGAGTTTTTGATGGGTTTTTGAAGTGAAAGCAAAACAGCGAGCTTTTTTCCAGAAGATGGTTGGGGATGGCGGCGGCGGCGGCGGTGGCGGTGGCGCAGCCCATAACCTTTGCATGAGGTATAATACAAAGTTTATGGAAAATTATGATGCTTATAATACATTAACTTATTGTGTTATTTTCGTTTGTTACAAATATTAATCAATGGTTAATGGTTGATTCTCCGGAACAAGGTCTAGGCTCGAATCCCACCTGAACATATGTGATTTAAAATTTAAAAAAAAAAAAAAATTATTTATACCATACCCCTTGTGTTAGGTGAAATTGATCAAAAAAATCCTGTATTATAAAAATTGACATAGAAAACCCTATATTTTTAAAATATATGCATGTCGAGCACTAAAAATTTCTAGTGTTGGTAGAACTCTAATTCTCTATTTATTGTATACGAAATAACTAATTTAACCTTTTATATTATGATATAGATCATCTCATAAATCTCTATATACACTTTTTTATACTTATTTATAGGGTTCTTCATGCAATATTTATTTTGCACAGGGTTTCGGTGCATATAAAAAAAGTATTGAACAATATAGAGATGATCTACATCATAATATAAAAGGTTGGGGTAAAAGCGTTTTGCCCCCCAACCTTTAGGGGTAGTTGCAGTATACCCCCCAACCTTAGCGATTTAGTTTAAGTAATACTCAACCTTTGATTTCTGTTTGTAAATGCCCCATATTGCAATTTCAAACGTGATTTTCCGGTGAGTTACCGACATGTGACATCCACGTGCGATTTCTCAAGGATATTATTGGAATATAAAAAATTGTAACTCCCCAATCTCGCTCAGAATCAATCACGGTAAAACACTTCCATCTAAACTGTAAAAACTAGGGCTTTTTCATATTCCCCTCAACACACGTTTCTCATTCAAATTTGAAAATCGAGAACTTCTCCTACAATGGGATAGAAGGTTAGAAAAGATGATGGCGAAATTCTCCCTGGAAAGAACGCACTTTCATACGGTAATGGGTTTGGAATTTTGTTGTTGGGAATTATGCAGCATGAATGTGCCGATGATGGAATTGCTTGAGGACTTGCTGGTTTGGATATAATGGGATTGGAATTTTACTGTTGAAAATTGTGCAGCAGAGTTGTATGATAGTGAATATGCAGATGATGGAGTTGTTTGAGGACTAGCTGGTTTTGGAGTGTATGATAGTGAATATGCAGAAGAATTAGTTAATATGTAGGGATGGAGTGGTGTGGTTGTGCAGAATTTGAATGTTGCTCTGAATAGCAGAAATTGTGAGCAGAGGATTGGTTGGAGGTATTTGGTTGGTAAATGAATTATTTCTTTTAATGGTGGTATTAGAATTTAATAAAAGATATCATATTGTTCAGATTGTTGATTGGTTGGAAATTGAGATTTTTTTGAATGGAAAACAAATTATACATACGTATTGGGAGCAGAAGTTTTGGTTGGGAAGGTGTTGCCTTTAACATTTACCTCCTCTGTATATGTTTTTTTTTTTTTTTTTTTTTTCAATTAAGATTTGAGCAGAAAATTACACTCAAGAATGAAATCCAAGACACTGGAAAACCACAACCAAATTAAGTCACAAATCAGTACAATTCAAAAGCCCCTATGCATATATCATTAGAACCTCTACTCCTTGACCCGGCAAGTTGTATACAAATTTCACAGGAAAACAAGAAAATTTGGGAAACCAGCACATGATACATCAGTCTCTCAATCAAATGCCTCATCATCATCAGGGAGGGGCTAACTAGCAGCTGTAGCGAGCTCAGTTTCATGTTGTTGTTGTGCAACTAAATCAATTTGAACTTTTGACGGAGCAAGGGCTGGAAATTCTTGTAAGTGAACCGAGCTATTACATCGAACATGATAATTTGCACATTCTCCATGAATGTTTCCATCCCTAAGGCCGCCGAATTTTTCCTGACCAGCGGTATCCCAGCAATAAAATCTGATTTTTCCACAGTTAGTGAAAAATCGAGGGGATGAACTTCAACACCAATAGTAGGTTCATATTTCTTCTCAAATTATCCAGTAAGATGCCTCTTCACGAAAGTAGTTTCCCCAGTGCCACCATCGCCAACAATCACAAGCTTGAGGCTGGGGTAATCCACAGTTTGCTGATTAGGCAACGCCATATGATCTTCGCTTTTGAAACTTGACAGAAAATCACAACAAATGGAGAGAGAAAGACAGAGAGACTGTGATGTGTTACGCCTATCCTCCTCTATATATAATTGATTTAGTAATTAAGATTTCTTTTTTTTTTTTTTTTTTCTGTTAGGGAGTTATATTTTTGATAGTCCAATAATATCCTTGAGAAATTGCACGTGGATGGCACATGTTGGTAACGCACCGGGAAATCACGTCTGAAATTGCAATATGGGGCATTTACAAACATAAATCAAAGGTTGGGTATTACTTAAACTAAATCGCTAAGGTTGGGGGATATACTGCAACTACCCCCAAAGGTTGGGGGCCAAAATGCTTTTACCCCTAAAAGGTTAAATTAGTTATTTCGCATCCAATGAGTAGAGAAAATTAGTGTTCTACCAACACCAGAAATTTTCAGGGTTCGGCATGCAAATATTTTGAAAACACGGGGTTTTCCTTGTTAATTTTTGTAATATAGGGTTTTTGTTACCCATTTCATCTAACACAGGGGGTATGGCGTAAATAACTCAAAAAAAATGATAAAAATATAAATAAATAAATGCATTTTCTATGTTTAAAATTCCCATTTAGGAAAAATTCATCTGGATTTAAAACAATTTAGGGTGATTTATATTTGAATACCTTTTATTTAGGTTTAATTATAATATAATCTATTTAACAGGAAATTGCATTTTTGGTCTCTTAATTCATATGTCCAATTTTTTTTTCGCCTCAAATCTTACTGTGTCCCCACCCCTTTTATTTTATGACACATTTGGTCTCAAACGCCTAAAAACTAATAGCAGGTCTAACGGACGTTAGGGCACGTGCGGTCTTTGAAACCAAAGTTAAATAACGTTACTTGAAATCAAATGAGTAGGGTTTAGTACATTTTTAAAAGGTGCTGATGTCGCTTGAGGGTTGTGGAGGAGCAAGAACACTTTAAACTCGCCGGGAAGTCGCCTGAATCTTCGCCACCGCAATGCTAACGCAAGAGGAGTTAAATGATTGTATACATTTTTGTTGAGGCCGAAAAGCCGTGGTGATAATGGCCCTGATTATTGTAAGTACTAGAATCTGAATTTATCTTAAAAATTTTGAGAAATTTCTTGAAGGTCATGGCAATGTCGGACTAAATGGGTTTAGGTAGTCTTAAAGTTTGTATTTTACTTAAAGTTAATGACAATGTCCCGACAATGTCTGTTTTTCTCTGTTGGTGCGGTCCTAACGCGTGGTCCATTTTTTGGATGGACCACCAACTATATCATAGTTTGTGTGCAAAATGTCATATTGTACAGTTAACTGAAAATTTTCTCCTTTATGTTACACAAATGGGACAAGAAATAAATAAAATTTCACTGTGGTTATTTAACATAGAGGCTCAGTCAAGTTTGCCTGTAAAGACAAGTACACTGGTGGAACGGTAAACTACTTTGACTACGTAGATAAAAGAGATTTCCGCCCTTATGTGTTAGATGCCATGTGTGATAGGTTAGGATACACCGGGGAAAGATCATATTACTGGCTTGATAACAAATCAAAATTTCAAAGGGTTGGTCATGGAAGTGCTATAGAAAACTTTTGGGATCTAGAAAGTATTAAAGAATGGAGGATTGTTGACATTTTTTTGGTTGGGGTGAAAACTATTGCTAATCAATTTGCAGTTGATAGACCTCCTATACCTAGTGTCATTTATACTGATCAGGTTGATAATACTGAAGAGTTAATAAGTTTACACACTGACGAAGTTAAGATAGATGGCAATTTAAGGGGTGAAGTAAACTCTGCAACACCACTAAACATTGAATCTGATCAAGCTTTGGAGGATAGTAATGTGAACATAGCTAATGCAAACATTGTTGCCACTGAAGATAATGTTGCCATTGAAGAGAGTGTTGCCATTGAAGAGGGTGTTATCACTAAAGAAAGGGTGGGGAATGAATAGGTGGTTGTCCCTGAAGAGAGGGTTGTGACTGAAGAGGGTGTTAGGGCTGAAGTGAGGGTTGAGAATGAAAATATTGTTAGGGTTGAAGTTCATGACAAAGGAAAGAGAATTGTTGATGATGATAGAGGGGTGCAAAATGTTGACAAAGGTAAGAGAAAGATTGATTATGTGCCAGATTCAGAGTCTGAGGATAATGATATCCAGCTTGATCCTGTGCACTTGAAGGGGATTGAAGATGACAATGAATTTACAAACTCTATTTACCCTGAAGGTGAGTATGCAGGATTAAAGAAGGAAGATCAATCTTCAAGTGATTCTGTAACTGAATTAATGACTGGTTCAAGTGATAATGATTATCCAGATCACTTTTCAAGTGATAATGAGAATTGGGTGGATTATCATGTCTTTAATCCAGAAGACACTTTTGATCCAGTTTTTAGACTTGAACGGAGATATGCCAACATAAGCTTATTCAGAGAGGCTATATATTCACATGCTATACAGACTGGAAGAAACATAAAAATAGAAAAAAAAAAATGACAATAGGAGGATATATGCAAGGTGCAGGAAGAAGGATATGGGATGTGATTGGAGGATAAATGTTGTGAAGAAAACAGGGGAACAATCATATGTTATTAGAGAATATCAATCTTTTCATAAATGTAGCAGGACAAGGGAAGTTGCTAATGTCTCATCTATTTGGTCGGCAAAGAAGTTTATTGAAAGTTTTAGAGCTGACCCAAAAAGAGATGTGAAGGGGTTTAAAGAGGAAGCAACAGCTAGAACTGGGGTGAATGTATCTGAGGTCCAAGTATATAGGGCAAAAAAAAAAAGGCTACCAAAATTATACAGAATGATTACGGGGACCAATATGGGAAGTTGTTTTACTATGCTAATGCATTGAAGGACAAAAATCCAGAGTCAACAGTTGTTATAGATGTTGAAAACAATATGTTCAAGAGAATTTATATTTGTTTTGAGGCACTGAAGAGGGGGTTTTGGGCAGGCTATAGGAGGGTTATAGGTGTTGATGGATGTCACTTGAAGGGTCCAAGTGGTGGGGTTTTGTTAACTGTTGTTGCATTTGACCCAAACAATGATTTGTTTCCTATTGCATATGCAGTGGTTGGAGTAGAAAACAGGCAAACTTGGAAGTGATTTCTGTCCTTATTGAAGGAAGATATGTTGAAAGATGGGGAGGAGACATATATATTCATCTCAGACAAACAGAAAGGCCTCTTGTCTGCATTTGACAATGTTCTTTCCCTTGTTAACAACAGGGTCTGTGTTAGACACTTCATGTGAACTTCATGAAAGCTAGATTCAGGGGATTAGCTTTCAAGCTGGCATTCTGGAAAGCTGCAAAGGTAAGTACATTCACCGCATTTGAAGCTGCAATGGTGGCTCATACTGAGTTGGATATCAAATGTGTGCCATCTACTTGTTTTGTAAGAGATAGGTCAGTGGCTCACTGACAAACCACCATCACAATGGTCTATTTTCCATTTCTCGACCTTCTCAAAATGTGATTCATTACTAAATCATTTAATGCTTGTATAATGGAGGCAAAAGGAAAAACCCATACTGACAATGCTTGAGTGGATAACAATTTATTTGATGAAGATGCATGAATCAAAAGCTAAGGGATCAAGCTGAGATTAAGTGGGAAGGGAAATTGATTTATCCCAAGATCAGTAAATTTTTTGTAGACATTGATCTTGAAATCAAGCAAGTGTGTACCCATAAAGAGTGATGACACACACTATGAAGTCAGATCATTGGATGGAACCAGATATGTTGTTGCTTTAGAGGAGCATACATGTGCTTGTAGGAAATGGGATGTCTCTGGAATCCCATGTAAACATGTCATCAGTGCCATCTATGCCCAAGGGCATAACCCAGAGGACTATGTCCATGAGTGCTATCATGGCTCTACTTACAGCTTTGTTTATGGTGAAGCAATTATGCCCATGGATTCCCCTTCTATGTCGAATAAGACAGGATACATCCCACCATGTCCACCAAACTTTGGAAGAAGGCCAAAAAGGGCAATAAAGATGGACCAAGATAAGAAAGCAAGCAGGAGCAAGACTCAGGGACAAATTCAGAGGATGAAAAGACAGAGCTACCAAGTTACATGCAAGTTCTATGGAGGCTTGGGACACAACAGGAAAGAGTGCGAGTCAAGGAAGGATTTAAATGAGGTTTATGGTCCTGAAAAAGTTGAAAAGATGATTGCAGATTGTGTTGCAAGTGTTGAGAATGCTAAGGGAGTACAACCTGATGTGGTGACACAAATTGACCAAGAAGCCCCCACCTGTACACAATCACAAGATGTTGCACAACCAAATCAGACATCAAAGCCAAAGCGGACAGTAAGTTGTTCACTTAAGCTTTCTTTTAAATGTTGTTCAATCAAATTAAGTTAAATTAACATCCTCTGTAATATAATCATATGGTTTGTGTGCAGGCAAGGAAAAGGATATTGAAGGCTCCAAGAAACAAGTGTTTCTTAAAACATAATTCAGCAGGACCTAGTTCTGGTTAAGACATGGATTGTGCTTATATACTAATCTGTGTCTCTTTTGTAACTATGTTAGATGACAAACTATGTGTTATCACTATTTTGTGGATGTAGCCAAAAACATCTGGATGTTGGGTGGTTTATTTTTATGTACATTAATGGTTGGAATGTTATTCATGCAATGAAGGGTGTTTTTCATGGTTTGTTAAATCACTTTGATGTATTGTTGTTTATTTTTTATGCTATTTTGTTGTTTTTGTTGTTGTTTAATGGTCATATGCATATGTAAATCAAGTTGTTGGATTGTTGCCAACATCAAAGCCATTTTATATAACCCAAATGATATTATACAGTACTTTTGATGACATTACACAAACCTCCCCTCCAAATTTCAAAAAACTTACACAAACACCCCCTACTACATACAAAGTAGGGCTAATGGGTAGGGAATGCCCTGGCCCAGGCCCATTAAAAATTTAAAATACCCAGCCCCAGCCCTAGCCCCATATATTTTGCCCAGGTCCAGCCCCAATATAATTTTTTAATGGGCATGGGCTTGGTTCTAGACCCGAATTAGACCTAATATCCATTTGCCCAAATTATACCCATATTAAAACCCTATATTTCCTACCAAGTAAATATTACATATGGATATTGCATAGTATGATTTTAAATACGAATCTATACTATTATATATTTGATAACGATGTTTGACTTTTTATTGTACATTTTGATGACGTGGAATTTTGTGGTTTTTTTGAAGTTTTTAATTAGATAGAAAAAATGTGATTGACTTATCTTTATTTTGTATATTATTTTTTTTATGAAAATAAGTAAAAGAAAAAGTAGTAACTAAGGAAAATAATTAATGGCAGTTGACCGAATGGAATTAATTTTGATATTTCTATTAATTAAGTAAGGTTAATATTATATTCATGTATTTGATATTTCTATAAAGTTATTAAATTAATTTTAATGGCTAATTACTTAAATCACGGATACAGTTTCCATAAAAAAAAAATCACTACAATTTCAAATTTAAATTCAAACATTACAAAATACAGAGAATTAATTAAGTTTCTTAAGTTACTCCATCAATTTAATTAATTTTTTAAAATCTAAAGTTAATAGTTTATATATATATATATAATTGACACAAATTAATTAATTTACTCCATCAAATTAATTAATTTTTTTAAATTTAAAATTAATACTTAATAAATTTATATCTATATCTATATCATTATATATTTAATAACGATATTTGACTTTAATCATGCAATTTTGACCAAATAGTTTTTTTTTCTTTTTTAACATAATTTTATTATTAATTCTTTTATGAGTTGTAAATTGATATTTATTTATCTAATTATCCACTATTACTGTGAATATAATTAATCCCTTACATTTTGCCTAAATCATTTGAAAAAAAAAAAGGAAATTCTATGCATGATCATTTCAAAATGTGGTAATTAAACTAAATGAATTAAAATTTGTATATATTAAAATATGGAATACGAACTAAATGCTATACTATTTATTTATTTGAGAAATTAATTCATTTAACTTCAAATTCTTTTAATTACTTAAGAAAATTATTAGTAATTTATTTATTTGGAATGCATTATTTATATATACACATATAAATAAATTTGGATGAAATCTAATCTATAAATGTAAATAATTATCTACCAATCAATACCTAATTTATTGTCACTATATGATTTCAAATTTTTAAAATCATAATTAATGCTAATTGATTTTATACATAGTAATAGTTTTACATAATTACAAAATATTTATTTATCCTACATTATAAAATGAGACTTACTTCTTCATTTTCATTCATCTTTTATACTACTCACTTTATTATATTACTCTCTCCCTCTCTCTTTAACAAACAATTTTTTTCTCGCATATGTTCCTTCATTGTGTTGTTAAATTACGTGTTTTGATTTTTTTTTTCATAGTAGATTATTGTTGTTATTTAATCTTTTAGGTTAATTATTCGATATTTATATTTTTTCTTTCAGTTTTGTCAATCTGTTTTTATTTTTGTTTATATATAATCGTTCATGATTATAATTTGATGTAATTAACTTATTGTTATTCGGGAGCTTAGTGACAGGTTTAACATCAACTCCCAGCTCGAGCACTTGCAAACCAGGTATATCGGCACTGGCCATGCCGACTTGACTTGATTTGAATGGGTGGTGAGCATCCATCGAGATAGTTACACATTCTATGTTGGTCATTATCCGATGTTGGCCTACTTCATCATCGCCGAGAACGAATCTGTTGGCCAGGAGGGATACAATTTTATGCAGAAAATGTTGTTGTCATGTGATCTTCCCGGAGAGAGAAGATGAACGAAGTGATGGTTATTATGCCTATCGAGAGTTATAAATTAGACTTTTTAAGATCCTTTGGGACTTAATTTACTTCTTATGGGTTTAGTCGACGTGAATCTTATTCTGAAAGATTTGACTTTGTTCTATAAACTTTTATTTTGAAAGGTGTTTTTCTATAAAATGGAGATATGTATGTTGAGTTCATTAATTTGATATATATATATATATATATTTCTTCGCCCTATTTTTTTTTTTAAATTCTAAACATTTTTTATATCTTTTTAAGTGTATTTCAGTTTATCTTATTTTAAGTTTGTGGTTTTTAAATTCTTATTTTGTCCATTTTCGCCATATTATTAATTATGAAATAGTAATAACTTTTTTTATGTGTTATATTATTTCAGTGTTTGATATATATATATATATATATATGAATTTAAATAGATGTTTTTTAGTGGTAGTTGGGAAACCATCATTAATCATCTTTTAAAATAATAAATATATTTTTAAATCTTATTTAAAAGTTTATATTTAATTTTGAGTCTTTAAGGGCGACATCTTTTGGGCAAATTTTTCTTTTCTCAAAGAATACATCTTTTGGATGAAGAAAATAATTAATAACTTTAATTCAAGTATTATGGATTTTTCCATATTAGTGTTGGTCAAAATTTTCCTTTGTTAAGAGTTAAGGGCAAAATCTTTTAGACGTTGAGTCTTTATATATCGTATTGGTCAAATCTTTCTTTTCTTTTAAATGTCAAATTATATATTTAGACGAATGTTTTTAAACCATAATTAGTTCAATTTTGATCAAATGGTGACTTTTTAGAAATTTATATTATTTTATTAGACGAAATATTTAAACTATTAATCAAATTTAAAATAATGTTTATGGAATCCCTTAATTTAAGCAATAATCATAGCTATCTTAGCTAAAAACTTTGTTATTTATGGTAACTGTCAAAATTTGAGATTTTTTTTTCAAGCTTTTATAGTTTAGAATATTATTTCTTCCATAACTAAAATCCATTATTTAATATGTTTAAGAAAGTAATAAAAGTTTCGATTGCTGAACTCTATATCTTGAAAAATAAATTGAAGAATAAGCACAGTTAACGGTGAATAATTATCCATTTGTCATGAAATTCTAAGAATAAATTGGTATTTTTTGATAGGTTGGAATTTCACTTTTTAATTCCTATACATTCAATTGATTTTCTACTTTTTTTTTTTGGTTTTGTTGAAGAGTTTCTTAAGATTTTGAAAACTATTATTTTATAGTTTTATGAGGTTTATATTCTCTTACTCAATTTTAATGATTTAAGTTTCAATCTTGACAAGTCTTATATTTTTAGATAGATATATTAACCTTTTTATATTTCTTATTTCAATTTTAAGATTTTTTTTAGTTCTTCTCCGACCTTTACATTTATCATTCTCATTACAATTTGAAATTTATCAATCAAAGTATTTTACATCGTTTTATTTTTATTTTATAATTTTTATCTTCTTGAATGCATTTATATGTGTAGCTTTTCACCAAAAAAAGACATTATATACGTAGCATTCTTTTGATTCTAATATTTCATGTAGTTTACACGAAAAATGATATTATAATGCCTTTTAACCTTATTATTTTTTTAAATCTTTGTTCATGACGGTTTTCTTTTCTTATCTTTAAGTTTCCATCTTCATAGGTTTTATATTCTTAGATACATATATTAACCTCTTTCTATATTACTTATTGCATTTTAAGATTTTTGTAGTTCTTCTCCGACCTTTACATTTATCATTTTCATTGCATTTTGAGATTTATCTATCAAAGTATTTTACATTGTTTTATTTTTATTTTATATATTTTATCTTCTTGAATGCATTTATATACGTAGCTTTTCACCAAAAAAGAAATTATATACTTAGTCTTCTTTCAATTCTAATATTTCGTATAGTTTACATGAAGAATGATATTATGATGTTTTTTAACCTTATTACTTTTTAAAATTTTTGTTTATGTCGTTTTTCTTTTCTTATCTTTAATATCCTTAGATTGAATACATAGCATCAAATAGGTAAATATCCTAAATAACTATCAACATGAGTGAAAGTATCCATATACTTCTTACCTTTATTGTGTGATTTAATTTTTAAATAAAATATAAAACATGCAAATGTTTTCTTTCTCTCTTATCACTGGATGAAGTGAAAAAAAATATTTAAAAATATTTTTTCCTATCGATCATTTTTTCTCTTTTTTGAAGAAAAATATCAATAAAAAATAATATTGAAATAATTTCCGTGCATCGCATGGGGTTTATGCTAGTATAATAATATATTAGCAAAATTCTTTTAATTTAATTATAAAACTCATAATAAATATACGAGAAAATTGTATTTTTGTCTTATAACTTTATTTTATTTTTTTTACTTTCAATTTTAATATATTAATCAATTTAAATTTTAAGAAAATTAATATAATGATATAATATGTATAAACGATATATATATATATATATATATATATATATATATATATATATATATATATTAAAATTAAAATTTAAAAAGAATATTTTATAAGACGAATTGTTTTTTTGCCTTTTAGACAATAACATATCTAAATCATGTAACAAACAAGTGCAACAACCCTAATTTCCATATCCCAAATTTCCATTTCTCAGGTGCCCCGCCTAATCTGGTCGAGAAGAGATCCTCCCTGCTAACACCAGATGCAAGATCTATCTGAGATTTGATCAGCTTCATATAATAACTATACGGTATAAAATAGTTTCACATTATTTGGGTTTATTTTATAATTTACGGATATAAATATTGATACCAACCAATAGTTCATATTATTACATAGTTATTACGGATATATATAATAACTATGCAGTATAAAATAATTCATATAATAACTTCATAGGTATAAATAATTCGTTAATAATGTTGCAAGGGACACGGTATATATGCAGTAACAAACATATTGGAAAATAGTTTCACATTATTTGGGTTTATATTATAATTTATGGATATAAATATTGAGATACAAATATACGTAATATGACATGATATAACAAGATTTAAATATAAAAATATAAATTTTTTTATTAAGTTTACCATATTAAAAGTGCCCGACATGAATGATCAACATAACACGACACGATAATAAAATATTTTTAAAAGTGTTCATATATATATACTCGTGACTATGGTAGGGCGGTACGCTCTACTCTCTCGCGACTCCTACTCTAATCAAAAGACTAAAGGCCCCTACTGAAGATAGGTCGTACTATATATATATATATATATATATATATATATAAGTGTGGACTGTGGAGTGTGGAGGCCCAAAGATCACAAAATTCTATGAAGTGTGAGGCGTGAAGCCGTGAATGAAGGATGGTAATGATAATAATATTAATAATAAAAAATAAAAAAGAAAACAAGGGGGTTGGGGCTCTGGGCCGGACCCAGGCCCAGGCCCAAACCTAGTGGAAATGGGTCTAATTTTTACCCATTTTTCAGCCCCATTGGGGATTTAATGGGTCTGTGTAGGGTCTGGGCCCAGCCTTAATTAATGGGCAATTATTGGGCCTGGTTATGGAACTGGGGAATCCCTATTACAAAGCACCTACTGATTCAGCACACACAAAACAACAACTTAAAAAAGAAAGGGATCCAAGAACAAAGAAGAAAGGTAGCGCCCGAAGCGGCGAGCCACCACATCCCCCGCACCTAACCCCGAACCCACATATGAAATAGAAATCCATACATGAGCCCAAGACTAAGCGAACGGAAACCTACACACACTCGCTAGGTCAGACGGAGCTAAGATAGAACCAGAGCGCGCAAAATAATAAGAAAGCGGAAGCATATAACAAAATCCAAGAAGATAAATCCACAAAATCGGGTTTAACTATCCCTAGAAGCCTGCCCCGAATAAATAAAATCAAGTATTCATACATAACTCATTAACAAATGCATAACATATACATACTTCCAATGATCAAAACTGAATTACATACATAATGTGACCGAATGCAAGTGATAATGCAACTCGAGCTAGGAGACTAGAACTTGACCGACTCACAACTCCGCCTAGCACGACCCGAAACCTACAAACTGAAAAGTTGAAAGGAGAGGGTTAGTCCACCGACTGAGTGAGGGGGCTAACGCACACCCACACAAGTATATATATATAGAGAGCAAAACACGTAATAAACCAAAGACTATGAATCGGGATAGGGTTTTACATACCAAAGCCATTTTCCAAAAATAGCTCATATTTATACATATACTCATATCTTCTTAAGTTTGGAAAGTCGTAAGGATTCATATATATTCAAAGAACGCATATGGATTCCCATTAAAAATTCAAAGGGATTCATATTGAAACTTATGAAGATTCATAATTAAAACTCAAAAGGGTTCTTATATTCAGATCGATTCATAGTTTAGCGTAGAAATCTCATATTGAAAACAAACTCTGCTATCCCGTTTCATAATCAATCATAATAAAACAAACTTAAATTACCCGGTACGGGTCAACTTTACCTCTTAATAAAAGAATCCATAAGAAACATAATGAAACATAAATACATAAAATTCATAAGACTCATATTCCCGTATTCCATCCACCTTCTCTGGAAATCTGCACGCAGGTTATGGGCCCACATAGTGTAACTCGATACCTATACGTGGGGTAGCGATCCCACAACGTACCTTAAGGAGCACGTGTACAGGCTCAACCCGGCGGCCCAACACCGCTTCGGGCGTCCTTACCCATGCCTCTGAAGCCCAGGGATTCATAAGATTCGTAAGGAAACATAAGATTCATAAGAAACATACCTAACTCGCGAAACCTAGAAACATACGATTCATAACTTAGGAACATACCTTACCGTGCAACTCGGCATATGTTATACACGTACCTCTCCGTGTCTTCCAAATCCATATGATGCTGAGGGAGATCTGCAGTTCGCTTGACACTACACGGTTTGGAGCATAGCCTCGTTGCAAAACCATTTTAAGCTTATATACGCCCATACGTATAATTTCAGAAGAATTCATATTAAATCGAATTAACAAGATTCATAACATATCATAAGACACATATTTAATATGCATATAGTATATATTCACATGCGGGCTTGAAAACGAGCATATAAGGTCGTAGGTCGCATTAACTAAAAGAAAACAAACCTAAAACCTCATCTTTGACCAAAAGTGCTACCGGAAGAGCGTCAACGACCAAGAAGAAGCTAAATGGTGGAACCGACTCCTCCGGAACTCAACTCTGAGAAAACGAACATAAACTTATGACTTAGACTCGATCATGAACCACTTAGACGCACGGTGATACATATGAATGCAAATGAATGAAATGAATACAAATGAAATGCAAGAATGCATCACTTAAGCCATTTAAGTTCAAAACTCGTATAAAGTGTTTCATATCACTTCATAAACGTAATTCATAAAATGTAACAAATAATTAAATCACAAAATTGCACTTAGAGCACATGTTTCATGCATAAGAATCCAAATAAAAACACAAGACCACAATTCATAGTTTAAACCATATTATATATATAAAAACAAAATTAAATAAATGAATAACAAAAAATTACGCAATTCATATATATATATATATATATATATAGCACACGTACAACATATAAAATTCAATTTATGTACACAAGAATTCAAATTCATACAACAACTCAACCAACCATGCAAAAACCACGTGAACTCCATGCAAAGGATACAAACTAAACAAGAATAAAGCTCAAGAATTGAAATAGGAAGCATATTGATAACAAAAGCATCAACTGCTCATCTCATAATTTAAATTCTCATATCAATTACATACATGGCTGAAGCTTCAATTAATAATGCAAGGACACACACACCAGGATGACAAGTCATCCTAATATTGCATTAAAAAGTCACGTAAAAGCCCATGCAAAGAGGATAAGGCATGAATTGGAAACAATTTAAACAAGGATTTAATGCGGCCATCATCTCCCCACCAGGGGAGATTTTATTAACACTTTTCCCCGGTTGGGGAAACAAACAATTCATTACAGTAGGCTTCAACACAAAGTCCCCAACGTGGGACTTCTTCTCCTCAAATCTCCCCGCCCGGGGAGATTAATTCCAGTCGAAAATGTACAGCAGCTTTTCGGTGGTTTCCCCTGCAACAAAGCTTCAGCAACAACAACACCCAACAAGACAACAAAGGTAGCAAATAACATGCAACAGCAGCTACTAAATTCAGGCAAAACAGCCCTTCACGAAAGCACACAGCAGCGGCAACAAAAGAACCATCAAAACCCATGAAACCTTCAAACTATAAATTCATCCAAAAATGGTGGGGCCTCATACACTTCATGAACATCAAATTCAAGCACCAATACACATAAAATCAGCAATATGGATCATGTATCGGGCCTCGATTCACTTAGAAATGCACTCAAAGTCATGAATTCAAATTAGAAGAGAAAACCTAACTATTCATGTTATGGCTCAAAACTCAATCAATCATGGCTTAAAATCTGAATTTGATGGATGAAAATGATCACATAAGTATGGAGATACCAAATATGTACTTACCTCTTGAAGATGATGGAGAAAAATGAAGATTGAAGCTCAAAAATCCCCTTGGGTCCAAAGTGACTGGAATGGAACTGCTACTGCACCAAAGATCAGATTCTTTTTCCTCCTTGGTGTATTTGGATCGAAATGAAAGAAGAAAAAGATGATAAAGGACTGATTTGGTGACTTGTGGGCCCAGGTTTCATGTGAAAAGGTTAAAAGATGAGGGACTTATGTGCAAATTAGTGAAAGGTGGTCATATGTGCACGACTCAGTTTTTCGGGCAAGTTTCGGAGTATCAAATAGGCTTAGAAAAATGTAAGGCTAGGTTCCTTAGTTCCATATCTTCATTACGAGTCTGGCGGCACTTCCAAAATTCGAATCCGAATTCTCGAGCTCAAGATATGGCCTCCGGAATCCGAGGCACGCTAAAACTAGTTAGGCCCTCGAGTTCCCAAAACAAATAAAATGGTGCGTTACCATTTCAAACAAGTCTGAAAATGTAAAACAAGCACATAAACAAATTCACAACACGTAATTCTCCAACGTAATAAAACGGCACAAAATTTCGATCTCAAATCGAGCACAAACGATACACGTTTCCAACAAAGAGGTAAATATTTCAAATAAGTGAATTCAAATTTCAAAAGAAATAATAATTAAAGAATTAAATTAACATTTAAATGAAATTAATTAATTTAAATCGCACACATACATCGTACCTGTACGGCTGATCAGACGGGGTGTCACAATCCTCCCCCCTTAAGAGAACCTGGTCCCCAGGTTCGCCTACTCGAGTTTCAAGCTCAAACAACTTCTCGTATTCACCCAAGTTCGAGGTTCATGACGTCCCAACAAGGGTTAGCCCAGCAAGGTCTTCTTGCACAAGGGGTTTGATCACTTCTTGAAATCTTGATAGAGAAATCCCTCACCGCTTGATCCGTGCTAAGAGCAACTAAAATGTTCCGCACGATAGGAGGACCCAAGTTTGATTCATCACCCATCGCTTGATCCATCTCAACTACTCAAAAGCTCGGTATTACACGAATGGCGTGGTTACCGAACCTCCACCACTCGCACCTTCTAATTCAAGAAGTCCCTTTGTTAGAGAGCTAAATCACCACTTCTTGCTCGTTCCGGAAGACCGTTGCAATAACGACCCTCGCCTTACCGTGAAAACCACACACCCGAGAAAATACACAACAAGCACACACGCATACGAGTAAAACACACAAAAATACCATAACCATCAAAGATGTATGATGCACGTGCCATGAATGATATATGTATCGTTCACCATTTCTCGAAGTCCTTCACATTAATGAGATGGAGTGGAGAGTCAAGGTTGATGTCTTGGAATTCGTGACCCAGATTCCTCGACCTCGATTTTTATTGAATAGATCCTTAGCTTGTTAATTCCATTCCATTTCCCAGATTTTATCCTTAACTCGATAATACTTATTCCCCGAGTAATTTCTTTCATCTTCTTCAATTCCCTTAATTGGCATGAGAGATTATTTAAACTCTTTTCCCTTCCGGAATCTTTCATAACCCATTTAAACTTGAATCACCTTAACTCAGTCGACAATCATCGTATCCTGATCTCCTGATCTCCGGTTGTCTTGAGGTCTCTCAACCCAGTCCTTCTAGGACATCCCTATACCTTGTCTAATTCAAATCCCGGCTTCTCGGTATCTCTCTCTTATATTTTAGGGTCCAGTGAAGAGGTACTTCTCAGAGTCATCAAGTGCCATGCCCTAGTATTCACTTCTTCACAATCTCCTCGTTCGTTAATCTTTCAGAGCCCGTGATCCCAATTCTTTGATGTCCATGGGAGTGATATCTTGGCTTCTTTCTAATAATTGGTCTCTAATTGTTATTCAGAATCTTCGCTAGATATCACTTTGATGAGAGTCCCCTGGTTTCACTCCTTACAAATTTCGAATTGGTTGTATTACTTGTCCGCTGCTTACACTTAAATACATAATTTTCTTCCAAAACTCTTTGCCTTTCTTTATCGTTTCCATTTGTTGCTTCATATCTCCCAATTCGACCTCACAACACGACAATTCAGCTTGGATCCGGAAAGTAAACTCCAATCCGTCCCGTAGATGGAACTTCCTACAACTTAGCTTTCCATAAACTTAGAATTACTATATTGATCGGTTCTCTTTTAACTCTCCCAATACGACTTCTTCCTTACTTAATATCCGAGGTGTCTCAACTCTCTCTACTTTTCCCTATTCCCTGAGCTTGATTTCTAATGGATTGGTTTAATTTGGAACTCTTCCTTGATGGTCCGTAGTGCTCATCATCCCCTAACCCTATGATATTTGAACCTTCTTTGTCGACCTTCATTACTTATCCCTTGAAGAACCTAGTTTGCCTTGGGTCCTTATGAAAAACATCGCCTCATCATTAATCCGGACTTCGAATTAAGGCATTTCCAAAATTCTTCCTTCGCTCTTTACTCGAGTTAGACGGTCCCATGAAACTCGACTAAAATTACCCTAAAACCGGGAGTTATTCGTTTACCTTCTAGGAATTGAGCCCGAATACTTGTTCCCGGATCATAGTTTCAACTCTTCCTTCAACACCCCGATTTTCACCATCACGAAGGAAGGCTTCTTTCAATTACAAGCTATCATGAAAACGTTAAACTCATGCATGTCGGGTTAGGTTTGCTTATGCTATGCGTCACTTTGGTCAACAATTTAAACAAAGAAGCAACAAGTAAGGGCAATACAAAACATACATCGCAAATAAGTATAAAGATAGGATGTGGGATGGATGCTCGTGCAATAAATGCAATTACCTCCCTGGTATTTCTTTGCCCTTTGTCGTTCCCATCTTTCCAACTTGTGTTTCCGCGATCCACATCCAAAGCATCGCCCCAACCTCTTCTAGCAATTCTCATAAGTATGAGAATTTCTCCTAAAACGAACGCACGGTGGTTGCTCCATGGATGGAAGTTCCTTCATTTTCTTCTTTCTTTTCGGTCCCATTTGAGAATCCTCTCGGTTCCTCTTTGATCCCAATCCCAAACTAATTCCAAATCCCGAACTACCTCCCGATTCCATTCTTCTTACTAAGCTCGTTTCTTTCAATTTCTTGAATTCAACTCGAAGAGCTTCCCGGTTACTCTTGATCCAAGCTTTAGACTCGATCCCGATTTCCATTTCTCGAAAATCTTCTCTAATTCCTTCCAAGATTTGAACTAATTCCTTGAACTCCTTCAATTCCTTTGGAGCATTATGAGGATATGAATCACCCTTGTGTTCGGAAGCACCGCAACAAAACAAGTTCCCAATTGCTTTCTATAAGTTCCGCAGGTGAAGTTTGGTCCTCCATGATTAGTGCCCGAGCTTGCTCTTTAGAAAACGGCACGTTTAGTACGAACAAAAGATCCCTTCCAATAAATCAAGCTATTTTGCCCTTTATCTTGGTGGATCGGTTATCCTTGTGATAATATCAACGGTTGTGGAAAGTCATTATCTCTACTTGATTCCCGATTTCAACTCAGGGGCCATCGTAGTTGAGAGGAGTGATTGACCGTTGTAAAATATTAACCTACAATACACAAGCGAGGTGAAACTATAATGCATGCGGTTAGTGAGTGATTATGGCACATAAATAGAACAATTAACACACATAAAGTATGCAACAACAACAATTAATAAAATGAAATAACAATTTTAAAACACATAATGTAAGAAAATTCACATATCTTGATGGAATGCACACATTAGCACGTTATTCCTACGTCGTTCGACCTACACTTGACACAACACGACACTAGAACTCCGGTTTTGCAACCCGGAGCTCTTATACCACTTTAAGATGTAGCCCCCGGAGTGGCGAGCCACCACATCCCCCGCACCTAGCCCCGAACCCACATATGAAATAGAAATCCATACATGAGCCCAAGACTAAGCGAACGGGAACCTACACACACTCGCTAGGTCAGGTGGAGCTAAGACAGAACCAAAGCACACAAAATAATAAGAAAGCGGAAGCATATAACAAAATCCAAGAAGATAAATCCACAAAAACGGGTTTAACTATCCCTATAAGTCTGTCCCGAATAAATAAAATCAAGTATTCATACATAACTCATTAACAAATGCATAACATATACATACTTCCAATGATCAAAACCGAATTACATACATAATGTGACCGAATGCAAGTGATAATGCAACTCGAGCTAGGAGACTAGAACTTGACCGACTCACAACTCCGCCTAGCACAACCCAAAACCTCCAAACTGAAAAGTTGAAAGGAGAGGGTTAGTCCACCGACTGAGTGAGGGGGCTAACGCACACCCACACAAGTATATATATATATAGAGCAAAACACGTAATAAACCAAAGACTATGAATCGGGATAGGGTTTTACATGTCAAAGCCATTTTTCAAAAATAACTCATATTTATACATATACTCATATCTTCTTAAGTTTGGAAGTCGTAAGGATTCATATATATTCAAAAAACGCATATGGATTCCCATTAAAAATTCAAAGGGATTCATATTGAAACTTATGAAGATTCATAATTAAAACTCAAAAGGGTTCTTATATTCAGATCGATTCATAGTTTCGCGTAGAAATCTCATATTGAAAACAAACTCTGCTATCCCGTTTCATAATCAATCATAATAAAGCAAACTTAAATTACCCGGTACGGGTCAACTTTACCTCTTAATAAAAGAATTCATAATAAACATAATGAAACATAAATACATAAAATTCATAAGACTCATATTCCCGTATTCCATCCACCTTCTCCGGAAATCTACACGCGGGTTATGGGCCCACATCGTACAACTCGATACCTATACGTGGGGTAGCGATCCCACAACGTACCTTAAGGAGCACGTGTACAGGCTCAACCCGGCGGCCCAACACCGCTTCGGGCGTCCTTACCCATGCCTCCGAAGCCCAGGGATTCATAAGATTCGTAAGGAAACATAAGATTCATAAGAAACATACCTAACTCGCGAAACCTAGAAACATACGATTCATAACTTAGGAAACATACCTTACCGTGCAACTCGGCATATGTTATACACGTACCTCTCCGTGTCTTCCAAATCCATATGATGCTGAGGGAGATCTGCAGTTCGCTTGACACTACACGGTTTGGAGCATAGCCTCGTTGCAAAACCATTTTAAGCTTATATACGCCCATACGTATAATTTCAGAAGAATTCATATTAAATCGAATTAACAAGATTCATAACATATCATAAGACACATATTTAATATGCATATCGTATATATTCACATGCGGGCTTGAAAACGAGCATATAAGGTCGTAGGTCGCATTAACTAAAAGAAAACAAACCTAAAACCTCATCTTTGACCAAACGTGCTACCGGAAGAGCGTCAACGACCAAGAAGAAGCTAAATGGTGGAACCGACTCCTCCGGAACTCAACTCTGAGAAAACAAACATAAACTTATGACTTAGACTCGATCATGAACCACTTAGACGCACGGTGATGCATATGAATGCAAATGAATGAAATGAATACAAATGAAATGCAAGAATGCATCACTTAAGCCATTTAAGTTCAAAACTCGTATAAAGTGTTTCATATCACTTCATAAACGTAATTCATAAAATGTAACAAATAATTAAATCACAAAATTGCACTTAGAGCACATGTTTCATGCATAAGAATCCAAATAAAAACACAAGACCACAATTCATAGTTTAAATCATATTATATATATAAAAACAAAATTAAATAAATGAATAACAAAAAATTACGCAATTCATATATATATATATATATATATATATATATATATATATATATAGCACACGTACAACATATAAAATTCAATTTATGTACACAACAATTCAAATTCATACAACAACTCAACCAACCATGCAAAAACCACGTGAACTCCATGCAAAGGATACAAACTAAACAAGAATAAAGCTCAAGAATTGAAATAGGAATGTTAGGAATAGTGCCCTAAAAGCCGATTGTATATCCGCTTTGTACTTTTCCTTATCGTAATCACAGATAATCTTTGAATAAAATAACGAATTAAGGCAACACTTCTTTATATGCTCTTGTTTGGTATGCGTTTACTTTAGTTGTGCATGTATGAGAACTCCCCTAATCCTGATGACTTTAGGACTCTACCATTTAGGTGAAATGGTTCATGAAACGAGCCCTATATCACATAAGTCATGATTAGTAAAATACTCCAAGCCGATGAGGCCCACAGACAGTGGGGGTGTCTACCTGACTCCTCTAAGGCTTGCTTGTGGGATCACGCCCTTAAGAAGGACCACCTTGTTTCAAAGATTCCTAAATGGGAAAGGAAGTTTCTATTTCAGGAAATGGAAACTTCCAAATTAGGAAATATCTCACGAGTCATTGATGTGATTAATTGATCCTTAGACTTGAGGTTCCATGTCGCTTTATGAGTTAACTCTGTAGTCTTAGGTATAAGTTATAAAGGGTGTCGCCTTAGACAACTGATTCAAGGCTTATGCTGGGGCTACACAAGTGATTCATGAAAGTGAATGAGAATCAAGAAAGGACCTACACTTGCATTTGCAAGGTGATCTCTTATTGTGTAAGTCATTCATATGCCATATGGAGTCCTTGGCCAAGGCAGTGGATCAAGACATCAAGAAAAGGGTTTCTTGGATTGAGATCAAATGGATATGAAATGCACTTAGCTTTAAGACCAGATTATTAGGGTTCTGATTATTCCCTTACCCTAGATCATGGTTGAGAGATAGTAAGTAGGAGGATTGTATCTCAAATGAATCAATGGCTTAAAGGTTCTGTCAAATCGAGACATTCCAATTCAGCTAGGGGTTAAACACCTGTTGCTTGACTATGGTCGTTTAATCTGTGGATTGATTAATTAATTAGTGAATTAATTAATTAGGGTCACTGCTAATTGAATTGAGAACCTAGAGGGTCACACACAATAACTTGGTTACATGAGTTAAGGCTTTAAAATGATTAAACGAGTCAATCAGGCCAAGAGGGTTCCACACGTGTGGCTCATGTAAGTGGCACGTGTCCTTGGGACACGTGTCTCACACGTGTGTAAATATATGTGTATATTTATTTATGTGTTAAATAATTAATGTGATTAATTATTTAATAGACTTTGGTTTAATTTTAAATTAAAAAGAAAGTCTTATTTTAGAGAAATTAATTAATTATGAATTAATTAATTAGATAAATTAAGTTATTTATTTATTAATAAATAAAGTATAATATCCAAAAGGGTTTTGGATATTTTAGCTCTATTAAAAGTTGATTTGAATTAGAATTCAAAGTTAAAGTTTGGAATTACTTGGTAATCAAGTAATTAGAGAGAGGGACCAAATCCTTGCCCCAAAAGAACTAGGGTTCGGCGTCCCCTCTCTTTCCTATATATAGGGGAGCTCATGCTCCCCTTAGGGAGTGATAGAATTCTTTTGGTTCATGTGTTGAACACCATCCTTTCTCCAAGACAAATTAAACCCTAGGTTAAGCCTAAACACTAACTAGAGAACTAGCATCCTTACTAGTTAGATTATAGTCATGTTGGTGGACTATCTCTAGAGAACTTCAAGTTAGAAGTTTTAAAGATTTGAGCTTTACCAAGGAGAGGGGATCAAGCCGCGAGAAGAGCGTTCTTGGGTGGCTTGAAACGCTTCAAGAAAGATTATTGAAAAGTAAGTTTCTAATCTCTACGAATTTGGATTCACGATTGCGAGTCTAAGACCTTTTTGTTGAAAAATTTTTAAATTTCCGCTGCTTTCTGATTCCTGTTTTCCAACAAGGAAGCATATTGATAACAAAAGCATCAACTGCTCATCTCATAATTTAAATTCTGATATCAATTACATACATGGCTAAAGCTTCAATTAATAATGCAAGGACGCACACACCGGTCATGCAACGCATCCTAATATTGCATTAAAAAGTCACGTAAAAGCCCATGCAAAGAGGATAAGGCATGAATTGGAAACAATTTAAACAAGGATTTAATGCAGCCATCATCTCCCCGCCAGGGGAGATTTTATTCACACTTTTCCCCGGTCGGGAAACAAACAATTCATTACAGTAGGCTTCAACACAAAGTCCCCGACCGGGGACTTCTTCTCCTCAAATCTCCCCGCCCGGAGAGATTAATTCCAGTCGAAAATGTACAGCAGATTTTCGATGGTTTCCCCTGCAACAAAGCTTCAGCAACAACAACACCCAATAAGACAACAAAGGTAGCAAATAACACGCAACAGCAGCTACTAAATTCAGGCAAAACAGCCCTTCACGAAAGCACACAGCAGCGGCAACAAAAGAACCATCAAAACCCATGAAACCTTCAAGCTATAAATTCATACAAAAATGGTGGGGCCTCATACACTTCATGAACATCAAATTCAAGCATCAATAAACATAAAAGCAGCAATATGGATGTAACGCCCCAATTTTTCTAGTTATGCATTACGTGACATTATATGAATTATATTCTTATATGTATGTGAAAATATATGATATTATTCTCAAATCATGAATTATTGCATAACTCGTATTTGAGTGATACGTGAATTAATTGCCAAACATGATTTATTTGATTATATGACCTTACTTGATCTATTCTCATAATGTGGACTTAATTGCATTAATATAACATAAATGAATCATGCATATATAGATAGATATTTATACTTGACTATATATTTCTATAACTTATATATATATATATGCATCCACTTGATCATTATATAATATAATTGCATTTACACCCTCATTTCACTCACTTCTAACATGTAATTAAATAAGTAATAAGGGTCTACTTGCAATAATCACAATCATGCAAGATTTTTACACTCTCATCATATATACATATACACATTTATATATATTATATACATAATATCTACTTTTACTTTATACATATAAGTGATATATCTATATATTGCATTACATACACTCATTCATCTCTCCCAATTCCATTTCATTTTCATTTCATCAAAAATCCCACACACACACACACTAATACACGATCAAAACACCAAAAAGAGAAGAGAAGATTTCATCACATTTCAAGCTAAATTCTTGAAGGATTTGTGAAGCTAGAAACATCATCTTCATCATCTCATTATTTCGTCCATTTCTTCTTCTATCTTAAGGTATATGGAGAATTTGATTAAATCCATGAATCCAAGCTTGAGTAGGGTTTGATGAGTATATTAGGATTTCTTGTGTATTCTTGGATAGAAGCATGTTTAGGACCATTAAACCTCAAAGCTTGCATGAAATCTTGGTCTATATGGAAGTTGGAAGTCATGAGTTTATATGGGGTTTGAATGATGATTTCTTGATGAATCAAAACTTGTTTCTTGGGTTATATGTGGTCTAAATAGTATATATTAGCTATATGCATAATATATGATTGTTTTGGAGTGTTTTGGGTTGAGTTTTTAAGTGTTTTGGTGTTTGATTGCTTCCTCCCTCGTTATGCCCTGTTTTTCCTTCGTATATGCTGCTGGAGAGTGATCCACGGGCGTGGATTTTGACCCACGGCCATGGATTTGTGTCCAAAAACTTGGGAGTTTCGGTAAGAGAATCCACGGGCGTGGATTTTTGTGCATGGAAAAGTCCACGGCCGTGGATCTTCCCCTGTTTTCATCCTGAGTTTGTTTTGTTCCGTTTACCCCTCAAACGAACTCCGATTGACCTGATTTTTAAACCTACGGAAAGCTATTAAAGTCTAGAACAACCTCCAATTAGAATCACCTCATTATATTTTCCCATTTGTGAGATATTATCAATTCTTTTGGTGTCACTGCTTTACCAACAAACTGAAATCATTCAACTTCAAGTTTACGCCATTTTCTCCTCACTTTGAACTAGAAAACGAGCCATATATCCTTGGAAATCCCTATGTGTCTAGTTTCATTTCCAACAAACAAAATTCAATTCCAACTTCTACAACTCAAGATATTCCAGTTTTCCTACAGCATTTGCATTTCCAAAAATTGTCAACTTTTGCCCAACTTTGCCAAAACCTCTCTTATTGCATTCCTTTCACTCCCTTGGCTCCCATATGTGACTTATATGAGTTATAAACTTGGTTTATTGCTAATCATGCTCCTATTTGACACTTCTTGGTACTTAGTTGCTCAAACGTGATTGTGTGACTCCATGCCTTATATGAATTGAATTAGAAATAATTGAATGATATGAATACATGATTCCTTGATATTAATTTCACCTCTTAGGTGTTAATTGGTTTGAATACATGCTAAATGTCACTTGATTGCTAGTTTATTTATTTACATGAGCATGGTCGTGCGTCATACTTGGTCTCATATTGAGTCTCGTCTCACGAGTTCCCGTTATTTCCTTTCTTGTCCAGTTTTTCTCCAGGACAGAGATCATTGACCGTTTGGGCACTTTCTTGTATCCTTGTCTTGTTCCGTCGCTCCTCAGGTGAGGTTTAATTTCTAGTTATATAGAACCCGTACAACCCTTATGTGATGTTTTCGGTCAAAATGTATCTATATATCTATAGTTTTCCAAATCTAAAGCGATTGCAAGCAAGACATGTTATTGTATTGAATCAAGCAAGCCATGTTATTGATTTATTGATTGATTGGGCGAGTAAAGCATGTTCACTTTGGGCCCGAGGGTAGTGTATTGAGCCAACCGGGAAAGCAAGGGCTGACGGGTAACTCTTGCACTATCCTCACCATGTTAGGATCACCTCTGAATCCACCAGGAGGTTTGGTGGAGGAAGAAATCCCGTGCGTGGGAGTCATGTTCCCAACGTACACCATGATTGGATGGTTGGGTCTTGCAAGCCCACTATCACCCGGAGGAAAAAGGGTTCATAAAACTACTACTTGTGCACTGTAATGAATTGCATGATCACCCTTGAATGTAAACTAAAGCATGTATTGTTCACTATTGGGAGAAAGGTTGGAGATTGCCCTCACTCGCCGGGCCACTGATTAATTGAATTGAATTGATTGAAATTGTAAATTGGATAGTTGTAATCTTGAGCGTGAATTACTTTAATATTTGAACTTATATTGTTTTCTTTATGAAATCTTACCCGAGATTATAGCTTGCATGGTAGTTGCGCTTATAAATTATAAACCCCTCACTCAGTCTTTCTTAGACTGACACCTCACATTTTCAGGTTGCAGGGTTCGTGCTAGGCGGGATAGAGTCTTTCATGTTGGGTCTAGCACTTGTCCTTCTCATTCTCTTGTACATTAATAATGCATATATAGATTGTTATAGTTTTTAGTATTTATGTATGTTATGTTTTGTTTTTGAAAGGTTTGAATTGTATATGTAAGTAATGAAGTTGAACTTGAAGGGTGATAATAAAATGCATCTACCTTATGCTTCCGTTTTAATTTTTATGCATGTTGGTTATTTAAATGAGGGTTAGTCCCGCCTAGCTAGTGTGTCATTTTTTTTATTGTCTCCCATTCGCTATAGTCTTGGTTCATGTATGAATTATCCATTTTGTATGTGGACTAAGCTATAGTGCAGGGGATGTGGCTACCTAGCGATCCGGGTGCTACAATGGATAATGTATCGGGCCTCGATTCACTTAGAAACGCACTCAAAGTCATGGATTCAAATTAGAAGAGAAAACTTAACTATTCATGTCATGGCTCTAAACTCAATCAATCATGGCTTAAAATCTGAATTTGATGGATGAAAATGATCACATAAGTATGGAGATACCAAATATGTACTTACCTCTTGAAGATGATGGAGAAAAATGAAGATTGAAGCTCAAAAATCCCCTTGGGTCCAAAGTGACGGGAATGGAACTGTTGCTGCTCCAAAGATCAGATTCTTTGTCCTCCTTGGTGTAGTTGGATCGAAATGAAGGAAGAAAAAGATGATAAAGGACTGATTTGGTGACTTGTGGGCCCAGGTTTCATGTGAAAAGGTTAAAAGATGAGGGACTTATGTGCAAATTAGTGAAAGGTGGTCATATGTGCGCGAGTCAGTTTTCCAGGCAAATTTCGGAGTATCAAATGAGCTTAGAAAAATGTAAGGCTAGGTTCCTTAGTTCCATATCTTCGTTACAAGTCTAGCGGCACTTCCGGAATTCGAATCCGAATTCTCGAGCTCAAGATATGGCCTCCGGAATCCGAGGTACGCTAAAACTAGTTAGCCCCAAAACAAATAAAATGGTGCGTTACCATTTCAAACAAGTCTGAAAATGTAAAGCAAGCACATAAATGAATTCACAACACGTAATACTCCAACGTATTAAAACGGCGCAGAATTTTGATCTCAAATCGGACACAAACAAAACACGTTTCCAACAAAGAGACAAATGTTTCAAATAAGTGAATTCAAATTTCAAAAGAAATAATAATTAAAGAATTAAATTAACATTTAAATGAAATTAATTAATTTAAATCGCACACATACATCGTACCTGTACGGCTGATCAGACGGGGTGTCACAAGAAACACAGTCAACATCATATTCTTCTTTTGGATTCTTGTAAATCCAACTTCAAATTTCTTCACTTCGGACTTCATCTCTTCGAGGTCAGCCATCTCTAGCTCCATAACATTAATTCTTCTAATCAAGCCCGGATTAATAATCTTCGATCTTTCACACATGGGTGGGTCAAGCCATTCGAAATGTCGGCATGTAGGCTTCTCACAAGTGAAGAACCTTCTTGTCGGATTCTCATTCGTCCATGATGTCTTCATTACAACAATTCTCCAACACCTACACAAACCTCTATCTCCCATTTATTACAGACTAAATGTTAGAGAAAAATTATGGAAATGGGCCTGGAATGGGTGTTGCCATAGAGTTTATAATATATAGGTGTAAGAATGGCATAATTCCCTTCAAAATAAGCCCTCGCATGTGTTTTTCCCTCCAAAAGACTCCTTTAATGGAGCTTAACAGCGTTAGGGGCAAATGTGTAGTTTTTTTACGTTTAGGACCAAATGTGTCATAAAATAAAAGGGGTGGGACTACAGAAAAGGTTTGGGGCGAAAAAAAAAATTGGACATATGAATTAAGGGACCAAAAATGCAATTTTCTCTCTATTTAAACTGAAAATTATATTTTAGTCCCTATAAATTTTGTTTGATCTTAGGTCCCTAATAGAATTTATAAAAGTATACTTATACCCCTAACGATTGTATAAGCGTTATATTGGATATATGACTAAAATTACAAAATCATTCCTAAAGTTTACAAATATAAACAAAACGATCCCTACAAATTATGAATTTAACAACAAATTATGGGTATTTTGGACTGACATAATGGAACTCTAATGGATTTCAGGGACCACACGCGATTCTCAAAAGTTAGGAATTAAAATGTAAAATTTTAATTTAGGTAAATTACGTTATAATTAGGCCTAAATACAAGAGAGTTAAATATAATTATTTTAATACTTTTATTGCATTATATATCTTGATTCATGTTCATCCACCAATAGATAATATTGTTTATTCTTAAAAATTATATGATTAGATTCTCTTATGTTTTCAAATTACAATTTTACCCCTTATGATTTGTTGATGGATTTAATTTCAAACGGCCCACTCTATTGGATCATGTTATGAATTTAAATAGAGTAACTTAATAATAACTCTATGGTTTATTGGACATGTTTTAATAAAGGGTTAATTACACCAACCCATGCCCTATGTGCCTTAGGGTGGATTGTCCCCCAATCCTTTCATTTTGGGCAATTTGCCCCTTAATCTTTCAAAATTGTTACACTTAACCCTTTTTCGGTGGAATCTTAGGGAATATTCCGTTCATTTTTTTTTAGCGTGATTTATAAGGCTAAATTTGTACAAATTAGACTTCAAACGTGTTGATATTATACATCAAATCGAAGGTCTCGACACAAAGAACAAAACGGTGGTCTCAAAATTAAAATCCGATAACCAACGAATAAGGAATCATCGGTCAAAGATGATGAACGTCCGGCAAAGCTTTGCATGCAAATTCCAACGCTTCCGACGGTCAATAGGATTTTGTTCTTCTTAGGGAGAGGAACACGATGGTAGTGGTCTTGACTCTTGGGTCGGCGTGACGGAGGAGAAATCAACAGTCAAAGTTCAATTTGATCGGAATATTCCCAAAATATTCCGCCGAAAATGTTGAAAAGGGGTTAAGTGCAACAATTTTGAAAGATTATGAGGCAAATTGCCCAAAATGAAAGGATGAGGGGTAACCCGCCCTAAGATCCAAAGGACGGGGGGTTTGTGTAATTAACCCTTTAATAAATTATAAAAAAAAAAATCATGAATTTAAATTTTTTTGTTAAAATTTTAATATGAAAACAATAATTTTTTCTTTTCCTTCCTTTTTTTTTTTTTTTTTTTTTTTCTCTAAAAGAAGCTGCCTAAGCAAGCGGCAACTATGTGCTCACATAACCGTTGAGCTTTTCCGGAGGAGCTTCGCACACTTTGCAACCAAGCTGACGATTATGAGTTCTAACTCAACTTCGCAAGTCTATCCATGATATCATTTCTTCATCCAAGAATGTGTTTATTGTAGCTTTCTAGTGTTTGTGGAATCTACTGGTGTCATTGAAATTTCTCGAAATGATTCTTTGAAATAATCGAGTTTACCAAGTTTTATAAAATTTAATATTTATCCCTACAATCACCCGAATGTATGGAACTTATAGTGCTTGTGGTGTAACGTCTTCGATACACATTAAAATCTTAACAAAAATGGTTCTAATACCTAATGGCTAACAAGTAGGGGTGGATCCAGGATTTTTCAACAGTTGGGATTGAAAATTCCTGATCTCAATATATTGAATTTAGGGATAATTACGAACAACCCACTGAGGTATGACAAAATTACAGATTACCCCCAAAGTTTGAGAAATTACGAACACCCCCTGACGTTTACGTTCTCTCTCACAAATTCTCCCAACTATTAATAACGGTGTTAAGTTTTGATAACTTCAGTAATATTATTTTTAAAAATTCCAATTGTATCGTTGAGGGGTATATTGTAATAATATTAAAACTTTGGGGGTTATACTGGAACAATTTTAAAATTATAAGTGATGAGTACCCGTCTGTTCAAACCCTTTTTCCTCCTTCTCTCCTTCTCTCTCGTGGTGGTGATCTCTCTTAATCCCTGATGAGTACCTCTCTTATTCGTATTTTTTCTCTCTTTGGGTTCTCTCTTTTTGCTTTCTCGTCCCTCTTATTTATAGGAATCTCTTCACCCTTTGTTCTTATATTTTTTCCCAGATTTACCCTAGTTACGATCTTATCTTCTTACTTTTTAATACTTGTTGGACACTCCTAACTTATTGACTCCCTATTAATTTAAACTTCCTGCGTCAGTTCGTTCAACCCGAACTTGACATCTACGAATAGAGTCCCGAACTGTATTGGGCTTAGGCCCTTTTGTATGGGCCAGTGGGAGGATCCCAACAATAAGGATATGTTTATAATATTGGTTAAATTTATATTTTTTAATTTGAAAATTTATAATTTAATCTGATATTTAAATTTTGCCTATAAATATAAATCAAAATAAACCTTTCATACATGTTTATTTCTATATTATATGATAAAGAATTATAGATTTTACATTATGTCTATCTCTTAGTTTGAAGTATATTTTGCATAAATTCATTAAACTTTGTTTGATCGAAATAACAAATTTTCCCTCCGAAATAGAAAACTATAAGAAACACACTAACATCAATCGTTGGATTAATAAATTCACATAAATACATGCTAGAATTATTTAAACAAATATTTCATACATTTGTGATCTCCAATGTATTTACTTTAAATATAATGAATAGTATTTCAATATAAACATGCATGCCTAATATCTAAAAAAAATTAGGTATTTATAAACTCTAAATATGAAATTAGTTCCTCATAAAAATATCAAAATATAATTGAGTAACATTCTTTGCCAAAAAAAAAAGGTAGGTATAGAACTCAAATACTTACATCACCCCCCTTAAGAATTTCAGTACCTGCGCCCTTATATTTGGGCTCTTTATTACATATATCCCCCTGAGTTTCAGAATATAAAGGGTAAAATAGTAAAATTACACATTCAGTTAAATTTAACGGATGAGATAACGGATCAGGGGAAAATTCGTAATTTCTCAAACCTCAGGGGGAAATCCGTAATTTCGCCATACCTCAGGGGTCGTTCGTAATTATCCCTTGAATATATTAAAAATAATAATTATTATTTGAAATTAATTAAAATATTCAAATTATATAGGGTGTATTTACAATTTTTGTGAGACGATATAACTCATAGATGATAACTATTTTCGATCATTCGTCATCTCTTCAATTTACTTTCTCCATTTTTTCTCAAACTAAAGTTTACACGTACAGATATACTAATATGGTCCCTTATAAAAAACAAAACTAAAATTTATTTCGGGATTAAAATATCAACTATCAAGTATAGTAATTAATCTTGTCGGTAAATTAAGTTGAATAAAAAATATTAAGTGTTTTATATTCGAAATGAAAATTCAAACTCACAACATTTTATTAAGATCGTATGTTTTGGAAATTAATTTTTTTTGTTATATTAATTCAACAGAATTAGGTTTTGATTGGAATTACGCACGTGATATGATATATTTTATCTCTCTAATATTATATGATACATTATCTATACAATAAGATACACCACACTAATTATTCCTTGTATAAGAACACAATATCTTTATTCTTTACTGAAGTGTTTAGCACATAATAACAAAACGCTCACGCTTTTAATTATTTTCATATTCGAGCCAAACCTTAGTTATATCCAATATTAATGTATAAAATAGGGTTATTTACATATTTCACCCCCGTGTTAGGTGAAATGAGCAAAAAAAATACTATGCTACAAAAATTAACACAAAAAACCCTGTGTTTTCAAAATATTTGCATGGAGAACCCTGAAAATTTTTGATATTGGACACGTGCTAAAAGCGCAACTAGAACACTAATTTTCTCTATTTATTGGACGCGAAATGACTAATTTACCCTTTTATATTTTGATATACATCATCTCACATCTCTCTATATTGTTTAATACTTTTTTATATGCACCAAGGCCCTGTACAAAATAAAAATTGTACGAAAAACCCTATAAATAAGTATATGTTCAATACTTTTTTATATGCTCAGAGACCCTATACAAAATAAAAATTCCATGAAGAACTCTATAAACAAGTATAAAAAGGGTATATGGAGAGGGGTGAGATGATATATATAAGAATATAAAAAGTAAATTAGTCATTTCACGTCCAATAAAAAGAAAAAATTAGTGTTCTAGTCGCGCTTTTAGCACGTGTCCAACACCACAAATTTTTAGGGTTCTCCATGTAAATATTTTGAAAACACAGGGTTGTTTGTGTTAATTTTTTTAAAACAGGGTTTTTTTTTTTTTTTTCTTTCCATTTCACTTAACGCAGTGGGTATGGTATAAATAACTCGCATAAAATATATAACATTTATTATATATAATAGCTACTAGATTTTAGACTCTTAAAAAGTATTAATTAATGTACTTTTTATAATAGATATTTGTATTTTGAAAATCAATTTTAGGGGCATTAGTGGGGTGGAGGGTGGGGTTCAAGCCGCCCTTGTCCTTAAGGGGCTCCGCCCCAGTAACAGAGTTCCACTAATAGGATATGTGTAATCAATTAATTAACTTATAATAAAATAGTAAAAAAGAAATTTATGAAACCCAGTAATTTGGTAACAGATGAATCTAGATAAAAAAGAAACCTAGACGTTTCGAGTGGTAAAAAGCGTGTTGTTTGCTTGGACGAAAATAATGAGGAAATCTGTTATAAGTTATACGTATTTCATGACCATAAGTTGATATGTATTTCAAGCAAAGAAATGGTAGCTACATGCCAACATCATTACGTCGCAGAAGCCCTTTAATCTTTATTGCTCTATAAAAAGCACTACCACTTTCATCAGCTTATAGCTTATAGCTTCTCATCAATCTCTTGCTTTTCTTCGAGTTATTGTAGTTTTCAACATTAATTTCGGGTATGTGATTCATAATCTTCATCAATTGTTTGGTTTCTTGGTTCTTGCATTAAACTTTATACAACATTTGCATGTTAATGTAACCAGGATCAAGAAAATGAAGGCCGCCAAGAATTTCATAATAGTCGCGATGGTTCTGGTTATGGTCGTCGCCTCCATGTTGGAGACGACAGCAGCCGTTGGTGGTGACCCTGGTTTCTGCGATCCGAAGTGTGCGATTCGGTGCTCTAAAGCCGGGAGGAAGGACCGGTGCCTGAAGTACTGTGGTATTTGCTGTGAGAAGTGTCATTGTGTGCCTTCTGGGACTTATGGACACAAGGATGAATGCCCCTGTTATAGGGACATGAAGAACTCCAAAGGGCAACCTAAATGCCCTTGAGAAAATAAAAAATGAAATTTATTATTATTATTATTATTATTGTTATTATTATAATGTGTGGCAATGTTGTATGGATTATGCAATAAAGGGTTGAAAATTATGAGTACATTTAGCTAATATATTTACATTGACGAGAGTCTTTATTATACTATGATTTATATATATTGAAGTAGTTTTATTTGGATTCTATAAAATAGTCATATTTCTAGCTAAATAGCCTGTTCTAATTATTTTAAAGCTAATAATTTATAATACACTTACATAATCACCCTACACACATATATATATATATATAGAACAAAATCCTCAGAACGTTATGGCCTGTTATTTCTGTGAAAAAATAGAATTTTGAAAAGATAATGTCCAAAAGCAAAATATAATTTTCAACAGAAATTTGAGATGATGTGATCAAAATCCATTTAATGAATGCAATATTAGATCTCTTAATAGGGGATGTTTATGTTATTTTCTAAACCTCAGAAGTTTGTGCTTTGAGGTTTGAGCCATACCTCAAGATATGTGATTGATGTTTTTTAAGGAGATTTTAACAATATCTTATGTTTTGAAAAGTATACAAACAATTTTCATTATTTGAAATTCTAAAGTTACAACATTCCCAATTAATCTTAATTCTTACATATCTAAATCCATTCATTTCATATTTATTTATCCTTTTTTCTACATCTCATTTAACTCGAGTCAGGTGACAAGTAAAACTCTTTCCAAAAATCCTTTTTAATAAGGTTACAAATAAAGCTCTTCCCAAACATCTACTTCTTGGAGTATCACAAATTTTGAACCTCAGGTAAAATCTGTCTCTTGTGATCTAACTACGGAACAAAACCAAATTCAACCATGTAGCCTAATATAAGCTACAAATGACAAGGGCTTCTCAAATAAACTTCAACCATCATGAGGAACTAAAGAATTAAAGATTTCCATAACACCATGCACTTCTCAGACCAGAATTATTCTCTTGCATCATCTCAAAAACTACCACATTCTTTGAAATTCAAAAACATTTAAGAGTCCTATTACTAATAAATATCCCGGGGAATTTGAGAAAACTCCCCAATTGGGGGGTCAAATTTCTTTTAGCTCCCTATTTTCAAAAATGATGTATTAAAACTCAAGAATCGTGTATCTAAAACCCCAAATGATGTATTTGAAATATAAGGAAAAAAATCATGTATCTAAATCCCAGAATCGTGTATATAAATCCCAGAATCGTGTATCTAAAACCCCAAATGATGTATTTAAAAATGGGGAGCAAACTCAAAATTTTTCAACTCATGGGGAGTTTTCTCAAAACCCCCCTAAATATCCAACAGGCACCAACACTCATAATCAGTACAGTAATACATCGTACGTTCACCACATTTAGATATAAATCGTCTCATCAATAACACAAGGATTACCATTGCAAAATAAAGCATGAACACATGCCACAAATATTATGTGGGGTTACTGTAACAACAAGAACTTAGAACAATTCTGATAAAAAAATACATTAACTTTCAAGAGAAAGGTTGCCAAAACGTCTTACCACTAATGTTTCTTGCTCTTAGATTTGGATGGGATTGCCCCATATGTCATACGCCTTGGTTCTGATACCTTGACTTCGGCTTGGCGGCGCTTTCTCTTAGCTTTTCGAGATAAAGCACTCGTTTCACCCTTCGATTCTTCAACCTCGGATGTCTTCTCCTTTTCGGGTGCCTTTCTCTTAACATCATCTCCACTCTCGTTCTTATCTTCATTAACTGAATTGGAAGCATCTACATTATGGTTTTTCTTAATTTTCTGTTTTTTATTATGATTTTCCCAGATTTTCTGTTTTAGCTGGAGAGTCGTCAAACGAGGCACCTTCCATTCCTTCTCTCTATATGGAGCCAACTTCTTCAAAGAAACATACTGATTCAAATCCTTGTCATCCATCTTCAAAACCTCCTCAGGACTCAATCCATATCTCTTTGGTTTTACCTCTCTGTACTTGAACCTTGTTTTCATATCGCCAATGGTGTCCTCATAATCCAACTTATAATACTCCTCCATCAATTCCTCTCTAACCGCTTTTTCTACTTCACTCGGTTTTCGCTTTCTTTTACGCTTTCCCTCCTTAGGCTCATCATTTTCACTAATGCCATGCTCATCTCCATCAACTATCTTATCTTTCAAGATTCTTTCTCGGGTTGCTTTAAACCCTTCGCCCAACTCATCCACGTCGTCCCATCCCTTTTCAAGTCCGAGCAACTCATCCTCCTTATCAAAGTCGGGTTTCTCAGGCCCATCTCCATCTTCATCACTATCACTTCCAAAGTCGGGATCCACATCCTCAGCATCATAATAGCCGTCTCCAAACGCTTTCTTCATTGTCTTATCATATTCTTCAGGATCAAAATCCTCCTCCAAATCATCCTGTTCGAAAAAAACATTTCCATCTCCAATTCCAGCCACCTCCCTAATCTTCTCCAACTTTTCGTTGATTTCTTTCTTTTTCAAGTTTTTCAATCTCTTCAGCTCTTCCTTCCTTTCAAATTCAGCTTGTGCCATTCTCTCTTCTTTCCTCTCTCTCTGCTGCTTTCTTGCATTGTCCTTCTTCCTCACGGAGTCCTCTATTTTACGGGGATAGCTAATGACCCTATCTCCAGCATTCTCCTCAAACCTAAAATTAAAATCTCTCTCGTAATCCTCTTGCTTTTCTATCTCCTCCTCATCTTCGGAAAGCTTCATCTCATCATCCCCCAAATTCTTATTTTTCCCATCATCAATCCACATTCGATTCCGAAAATAATCCTTCAAAAACATTGTTTCCTCATCCAATTTCTCGTCTTCACCAAAATACTCATCCAACTTCTCATCAATCTGGTCGTCATCATCATCTTCCTCATCTTTACTTCCACCACTTTTTACTTTCAAAAAATCCCCTTCCTCATCATTTTCCTCCTCCTCCTCCACCGCTTTCAAGAACTCCTTCCTGAGCTCCTCTTGCTCTTCCGAATAAGTCTTCACCCTATTTCCTTCATCATCATCGCCGTTTTCCATTTCATCATCATCAAATTCAGGGCCCGCCTCAATCAAATGTTTCGCAACAACATCTTTCAAATACATCGGTTTCTTCTTCTTATCATTCTTCCCCTTTCCCTCATTAGCATTATTGCTCTCATCTTCATCCTCGGAATCAGAATCAAACAATTTCGCGTCCTGATTCCTCAAAGTGGGGTCTTGCCTTTTCACCTTAATTAACGCATCGAAAAACTTAGAATCTTTTTTCTTACTTGGTTTGATTAATTCCTCCTCTTCTGAAGACGACTCCTCAGAATCCGAGTCTGAAGATTCCACTCGACCTTGCCTCTTGAGCTCTTCGTATCTCTGTAATTCCTCTCGCTTCTTGTTGTGCTCGTAGCGCTTCGCGAATTCATGGTTGATTTGAATCTTCGAAATGTCGTCGGCCGGAATGTCGCCGTCATCGTCGAAGAGCTTCATGCGACCCATGGCCGGAAAGTGTGGACCTTTGCAATACCAATTCCGAAAATTGATTTAGGGGTTTTTGTTAGGGTTAGGGTTTTCGTTATTCTAAAATTAATATTTGAAATTATGGGCCGAAAATTCTAGGCCCAAATCATGCCGAGTTGTAAACTTTTAGCCCATGCTTTGTTATTACTAGTAACCCTGCACACTGTGTACTGTAGATAAAATTTAAGATTCTAAAATAATGAAAATTAAGATTTTAAGCATAAAATCGGTCAAATATGTAAATATTATTTGAGATGGGTTATCTACAAAGTATTTAATAGGTTGTTTGAGATGAGTTATTTACATAATATTTAACATGTATGAGATTATTTAGTTTTGTACCTAGGGTGATTTTTTTTTTTAAATTAAAATAAAATGAAAAAGAAATGAAGAGTCCAAGAATAGTTTGAGAACAGTTGGTGTTACGTGGGATAGATTTCTTTTTTTAAAATCAAATAAAACAAAAAATAATAATAAGAAAACGAGAGTCCAAGAGACCAAACTTGTCCGTCTCACTTAATATAATAATATAGATAGTATATAAAATAATTTAGGACTAATCCCTTGGGACTCATAGCGTGTTGCACTCTAATTTTTGAATTGATGCGATCGTCCCCTAATCTTTATAAAATATAATACTTAATCCTTTTAGACGAAACCTTAAGGAATATTCTATTTAATTTTTTGGAGTAATTTATAATGCCAAATTTGTAGAAATCAGATTTCAAACGTGTTGGAAACTCTCGACACAAGGAACTAGGACTGACATTGGGTGGTATTATCCCACTCATACCCAAATCCAAACAATATTCAAGCTTTTTATATCCAAGCTCAATTCAAATTTAATATATCAAAATCTAATGGGTTTTCATCCAAACTAAACCCAAAACTTGTGGGTGGGCTTCTAAACTTACCCAAAATTTCAGAAACTCAAGGAATATTTTGAAAGACCCAATCAAAAATTTATTGAATATTAGAAAAGTCCAATGGTATATCATATGTAGATTTTCTCTCTTTGAACTATTCTCTATCTGCTTGAGAGTTGTGAACATGTTGGATTTATTTAATACCGAGAGTTGTGAACATATTAGGACGATCATATTTAATATAATTTCAATTAATTTATATTTAAAAAAATGATCGTTTTCATTCCTCATAATAAAAGTATTATATTAAAAAATAACTATAATTAGAAAATATAATAATAAAACATCATAATTCTTTTTTTTTTTAATTCATAATCTTCTTTGCTAAATAAAATATCTTAAACACACTTGACATAAAGTTCTAACTAGTTATTACATAGCTCATATATATATATAATGTTTACTTTTATTTTTTAATACCTAATATAAATATGGATAAATTATTATGTATATTTTTCATTCATATTGTGGACATATTTTCATGTTTAGTTTCGTAATTACTTTGGCAAATCTTATAACTTATAATGTTCATTTTAATTGCATTAAATACACACATAGAATTAATATTAATGGAAAATTTGAGAAAATAGAGAGTGTGTCAATTTGGCCTTTGGGTATTTTCAGAAATCCAACCTAAACCCATAAAATATGGATTTGGGTTTGGATTGGATAATTAAATTTCAGGGTCTGGTTTGGGAATTCTCCACCCAATGTCAGGCCTACAAGGAACACAACGGTGGTTTCAAAATCAAAATCTAATAACCAACGATTGAGGCATCTCCGATCAAACCTAAACCCATAAAATATGGATTTGGGTTTGGATTGGATAATTAAATTTCAGGGTCTGGTTTGGGAATTCTCCACCCAATGCCAGGCCTACAAGGAACACAACGGTGGTTTCAAAATCAAAATCTAATAAGTAATAACCAACGATTGAGGCATCTCCGATCAAAAACTGCACATGGTTGGCGAAACTTGGAAGGCGAATTACCACACTTATGACAGTCAATAAGATCAAATAGGGAATGAGCTTTGTTCATCTTGGAGAGAGAAATACAATGATAGTAGTTTTGACTCTTGAGTCACTGTGACGGACAAGAAACCGATGATCCTTTCAATTTGAATGGAATATTCCATTGAAATTATTTAAAAGGGATTAATTGCTATGTTTTACAAAAGTTAGGGTGATAATTGCGCTGATTCTATTTTTCTGCTTTTCCAAACAATCAATTCATTTACTATTGTAATCTTTTTCCACTTCCACTTCCACTCCTACTTTAACTTTTATTTATGGAGTAGAGTTTGCAAACATCCTTTACGTAAAGTAGATTTTTTTAGAAATACCATTAAAATATAATTATATATAAATATGGGCTCTACTTGCCTATAAATCATAGGATTTGCAAGTATATATTGTATAAGAAATAGAGCAAATTACATTTTTGGTCTCATAGAATTAGACCTTTTATAATTTTAGTCCCATATTTTTGAAATTAGACATATTTAGTCCCATTATTTTCAAAATGTTACAATTCTGGTCTCATCTGTTAAATAATAGATGGAAAATGTATTTTTTTTTTGCAATTAAGTGCAATTTGGGAAAAAAGTTATTGTTCATTAGGTCGTTTTTTGTGGAAGTTTGCTTATTAATACCTCATTTTAGCACCACATTATCTTAATGAGAGTGGTTAAGAGTAATGCTTAAAAGTTGATTCAGAATGTTAAAATTGGGTATTAATAAGCAAACCCTTGGAAAAGAAAAAAATGAATAGTAACTTTTTCTCCAAATTGCACTTAACGAAAAAAATGCATTTTCCGTCAATTATTTGACGGATGGGACCAAAATTATAACTTTTTGAAAATTATGGGACTAAATATATCTAATTCCAAAAATGTAGGACTAAAATTACAAAAGATTTAATCCTATGAGACCAAAAATATAATTTGCTCTAAAAAAATATTAGGCTAATGGAGTACTAAGAGATACGTGGAAAGAGCAAAACACAAGTAGATAACAAACTAATGATGTACTAATGTCTAACCAAGAAAAGATTAAAGCTTCGGGCTATCATTAATTAGTGACTCATAAGCACGATTAATGCCTACTTTCTCAACTAAGCCAAGATTAAGACTTAAGAGCCAAGATAGCACATAAAATATTATTCATTTTCCTTGAGGGTTGGGTTTAGGTTTCTTGATTATTTTCTCATAATTTCAAGCTTAAAAGAGTTGAGATTTATGCATCACTTTGCAAAAGTGGCTTTCGGGGGTATTAGTGTAAGCATTCTTGCTCTTAGATTTATGATGTAAAGTTACATATATACAAAAAATTCTACTTCATATTTAACTTGAAGTATATTATATTTGTCATTTGATCGATTGTTCTTTCTAATTTTCCACCAAACATACGATAACTATAAAACACTCATCCCTCCTTACATCGATTTCGCCAAACTAGATTCGAACTATAATTACGGAATTACCCTTATAGTAAATGTTTGGAGTTCCGAACGATCTGACACGATTATTTGACACAGAAGCAACCCAAAACAAGTACATTTCTCTAATCTCCACTCTAAAATCTTAATAAAGAAGGAAAAATGAGGTGAAGAAACTCAGAAAACAAAGGAACTGAGAGAAAAACGTTGAAAGAACAGAAGATAAAAAGTTGGCGCCTTTTGCTTCCACCGACCACTTATTGCCTCTCTCTCTCTCTCTCCCCCTCTTCATCTCTCTCTAAAAGCTATACATACATTTACAAATACATGCATCTATTTCCCATATCTTTTACATATACATTCATCTATTTAATTCAGTTTCGTTCTTTTAGTTGGGGTTCTTCCATGGCTGAGTACCCTTTAACTTCATCTCAAGTTACTTTACCTGAATTTATACGATTTTCTTGTATTATTAGTTGTATTTGATTGATCCGAAACATGTAAATGGGGGATTCAACAGTTGAATCAAGTGGCCTTGCTGCAAATTCTGAAGAAATTATAACTCAGAATGGTTCCAGAAATAATAAGAAACAGAAGCGTCGATCGAGAAGATCCAAGCAAAAGAATTCTCTGTCAGGTAACGATTATCCCTTTTGTTTTACTTTTCTTTTTTCAAGATTTCATTTTTCTGGGTTTGATGAATCTGGCGAAGTTTGTTCTTGAACTTTAATTTGAATATCTGACATTGTTAGTTCAAGATTCTTGATTTTTTTGGTATTAATAGGCTATAATGTGATCCCATTTCGTAATGTTACTGAATTTTGATCAGCTTCTGCTTCTGTAAATGACACGTGCAAGGATGATGATACTTGCCTTCAGAAATATGACATATCAGTTGAAGCTTCTCAAGAAGCTCTGTCCATTGTAGAATCAATGGACAAGTTGTGCATCTGGGATTTGCTTAAAAAGAAGAAGGTAATCTATCCAATCTGGGAAATCTAGACATTTACCTACGGATTTTCGTGCTCGATTTTGAAAAGAAAGTACCGCAAAAATTGTTCATGATAGGGTGATTTTGTCATTTGATTTGTGTAAACTTCCGTTCGTTGTTTCCCAGTTATTTTTATGAGTGTCTGTGCATAGCTGCCTGCATTCTTACATGTTGCTGTTTTGCCCTGTCTGCAGATACTATACTCCAATGCCACCGTTGTGGATCTCGGGCCGGGGTTCGTGTCTGTATACATCCCCGAGCTAGATGTAAGCATGTTCACTTTCCTACTTAGCAGTATAATCAAATCTTGTATCGTCTGCAGCCAAATTTTGCTTACATTGCTATTGGTGCGCAGATCGAGCGTTGCATACGCTGCGAGGAAGCCGAGGGTCTGACAGTCGAATGGCTCAATGCTACATCGACATTGCTGCTCGGTCTATCCACGCAGAAACCACCAAACACGAAAAATTCGTGCAGGCCGCTTGATGAAACTGCATTGATCATTAATCCAGCAGAGGTAAAGCTTGAGCTGATTAACTGCGAACCGTCTTTTCTTCCTCTCACTCTGCGCATTCAGTCAACGCTATCGGTTGCTCTCCATGCCGTCGGCGGGGGTGATGGCCCCCTTGATGTTGTGGCTAGGCTATACCTTAGTTCATACTATCACTAGGAACTGATCTCACACAGCAATGCAGTTGCTGTTTTTAGTTATAATAAGCTGCAAATGAGCTGATGTTTATGATTAAGCCTTTTGAGTATTTTGTTTTAGCCTTTTAGGAGATGGGATAGTAAGAATTTTAACTTCCCAACATTGTGCCAAAGCATTTCAATATATTTCTATGTTAGTTTTGCTTTGTGAGGATTTTTTTGTCGGTAGATGTAACTGTTTTCCGGGGCTTTGTATCTTCTATTTCATGTTTACATTTCATCTCTTATTTCGAACCTGTTTTTCGGACCTCTTTTTGTTTCCTACTGCTATCCATGTACATTGAATGCTCGTATGTCCAAATTGGGCAATTTGATTTTGATTAAAATCACAGTCGACTATCACTATTCCGGTGTCCCTTAATACAATGGATCGATATTTCCTAAAGTTTGATTTAATTACAAATACCTTTCCGAAATTCGAAAATTTACAAAAATTTTACGTGACATACTCTAATACTTGAGTTAACATATAACCTTATAGTAATAAACTCAAAATTCAAATATTTATTATTAAGTACGTTAATAAAAAAAATCCTAGAGTTTATGAGTACAAGAGGGTAAATTGTAATTTTTGTCACATAAAAATAAGATTTGATAATCATGAATTCATAATATAGTTTTGAGGGGTGGGACGTAATTTTCTAAAGAGTATGGACTGGAATTTATATTTCAAATAAAGGGATAATTACCAACGTGCCCCTGAGGTTCGGCATTATTACAGAATACCCCCTGTGGTTTCGAAAATTACGAACTCCCCCCTGGGCCGTTATCTCATCCGTTAAATTTAACGGATTGTGTGAAATTTACTATTTTACCCCTATTATGTTGAAACTCAGGGGGGTATATGTAATAAAGAGCTAAAGGTAAGGGGACTAATGCAAGAATTGAAATTGTTAAGGGGGTTTGATGTAAGTACTTGAGTTTTGTGTCTACCTAACATTTTTTTTAATAAAATGCTACTTAATGTTATTTTAATATTTTTATGTTAGACTAATTTCATACATACAGTTTATGGATCCTTAATATTTTCTGTAGATATTGATCATACATGTTCAATGTTTGAAATAATTGTTTAAACGATTGGCGGATATTTTTGTGAATTTACTAATGCATTTGTTGATATTAGTGTATTTGTTATGATTTTCAATTTTGAGGAAAAAAATTGATAATGCACTAGTTGATCTTTGTGTGGGTTTTTTAATATGAATTTTTATTTTGAGGGAAAATTTGCTATAATTGCAAATAAATTATTTTAAATTAACTTTAAATGGACTTGTACAAAATATATTTAAAACTAAGAAATAAATATGAAAGGGAATTTATAACTTATCATATTTTATAGAAATAAATATGCATGGAATGTCTAATTCAATTTATATTTATAGATAAAATATAAAATATTAAATTAAATAACAACTTTTTTAATACAAAAAATCCAAAATGAACTAATATTACAATTATATCATTAAACTCTAAGTAAAATTATAATATACACCCTAAGGGTGTTTTTGGAATTTAAATTTGAATTTAATGGTGTAATTAACGGTCGGTGCTATTTGTAGATGAGGGTGTACTATTCAAGGGGGAGTTTATAAATTCCAAAACCTCAGGGGTATTTTGTAATTACGCCAAACCTCAGGGGGCGTTGGTAATTTATATTTCAAAGGAATAAAACCTGGAAATAAGAAATAAGAAGGCGCGCCAAATCCCTAATTTTAAAGAAGCTCTCATACACAGAAAAATGGCGGCAGCAATCGGATGGTACGGACCGTTGATTGATCTCAGCAAAGCGTCTTCTTACATCGGAGATTATGTGCAACTCCTAGTCTTCATTCACAATTCCACCCCTGTCCAGGTTTCTCTGCCAATTATTGCATAATTGAGAACGAAAGAATGAATCTTTTTCTCTTGAATTTGTAGGGAAAACAAATGAATCTTTTGCTTTTCTAAGGCTTAGTTGTCGTTGAATTGTAATCTGGAAGTTCTTTTTCTTCTTATTATGTGTGTGTTGCTTATATGCAGTATAAAAATGGAGGGGAGATGGTGAGGATGGATGTTTTGGTGGGAGATGAATCGAGGTCGTATTTCCCGGTTACCATTTGGCAAAAGCAAATGGGGTCCCAAGTTTTATCTGGTCGTGTATTTCTGCTCCAAAGTATGTTTTCTCCTGTTGTTGTTGTTGGGATTTTTGCGGTTTCATAGTTGTTTATCATTAAGAGATGAACTCTGCTGTGCTGAACCAGGTTTTTACCTAATTGCTGATTCAAGATTTGCCCTTGTGGGAGCATATACTTGCATCGAATTCGTCTGTGATTTAGTGTTTACTTCAGTTTTCTCTTTTATGGGAGTGTTAATACTGATCTTAGGTTGTCCGCGTCTTCTTTATCGGTTTTGTGTTCTCTTACCGATTATTTAGCGTGCACAGATCTCAAAATTACAAGGTTTGGAGATGCTGTTGAGGCTAGAGCTCTCCATTGTTCCTCTTTGCAATGCCTGCTTCAGCCAAGTGACTTTGCTGCCTCCAATGGTTCTCTCTCTCTCTCTCTCTGTGTGCGCGTGCTGTTGATAGAACATAATGACACACACTAGAAAGGAAATGGTGCTAGCATACGATTGAACACTAAGGATGATAGTGCGTTTTACGAAATGCAGTTTTTTTCCCAAATATTTTTTTATCCTTATATCGTAAAATATCAAAATCTGAAGCATCGACATTACTTCTTTTTCTTCAAGTACAGGTTTAGATGAGTTGATAGAGAAGTGTCGAGTGGGGATAACAGCGAAAGACAAGCTTCAAAAGGTTGTCGGGTGGCTGCAGAGGGCAAGGCTTGCTCACAGCGGCAGTGTCTTGAACTTCTATGAAGTAAACTCCTTATAACTCATCCCTTTTCTATTGATTCTCTCTTAAAGCCATGCAATTATATATGATCTTCCGCAATTCATCATTATATACAACCCTCAGGATAGAAGGCAACTAAAAGTAAACTGGAAAGTGCACGAAGAAACACGTTCTCGGGATTGCTCCTCTCTATCGGAACTACTTAAATGCGATAGCTCTTGTGAGGCGACCTTTTATGCTTCCATTGGAGAAATCTTCTTGCCGATCACTTGGTTGAATCTTCGAGAGATTGAAAGTGAGAGGATGTTTGTCAGTAGAAGGCTGCATTTGCTGGGCGAGAATAGCTTGGTTGATGATCTTATTACGAATGGATGTCAGCTGTGTGGAACCCCATTGAATGCCGGCCTCGGGTATGAACGACAATCATGTTATAGTTTCTCGTTTGTCGGATCATGTCGCTCATCAAATGATACGTTTGATTTTTTGCAGGTCGGACGTGGAGCAAAACACAGTCCCTTTATATTGTGAAAGAAGCTCAGATCGTCTCCATGTAGTGGGCAATGTATATAGACCTTTCTTGGTATGATTTCCAAACATATTTGTGCATCTTAATACGAAAAACTCTGATAAAACCTTATCATAGAAAAACCCTTTATAAAATTGCTCATAGCCTCTCACTTTAGACTTGTGTTAATAACTAGACCGTTTCCTCATTTGTTTCACAGTTATATGTGTGGGATGATTTGGAATACCTTCCCATTAAAGTGACCAATAAGTCAGCTGAGATTTTGTTTGGGAACATCTCTGCTGAGAAAGTTCATTCTGCCTATAAAAGCAAACTGCGGAAAACAGTTTGTCATCAGAGTCGAGCCGAAGACAAACGGACCAAAGATGGAAGCCTGAATTTGTACAAGATTTGGTTGATTATCTTGAAGATGTTGTTTAAACATGGAGAGAACAGTCCCTTGAAATTTAAGGTAACTGTGGATACTAATAGAGATTGGGAAAATGGGAGGCTTGATATGCTATCTATCTCACTTCCAGCTTTTAGCACTAGATGAGTCAACTTCAACAAGATGATTTTATTATTGAGTAGTTCAAACCATACCAATGTTAAAACCTTCCATTAACAAACTGTAATTCATTCAATACTACATTATGAACATACAAAGAAAACATTCTTGCAGACACTGGATATCTTAGAATAGTTCAAGAGACGATAGAACTAGCAGTCAGTCCCGATCAGTAGCTATGTGGATGAAATCTCAGCCATCCATTTGGTACTTTGTTAAAGTTATGGAAATACCTTTCTGCATATAAATTTGCTAACCCTGGTAGATACTATTAACCATGGTATGATTCCAACCTGCACAAGTATAAGATGAACCATCATGAAACCCATTGGTAAAAACGGAGAGCGACAGATTTACGTCATCATAATAACGAAACTAGATAAAAACTATCGAACTTTAGTAAATAAATGGATCGTTACAGACAAGAAATTTATATTACATCAAAATCACTAGATCCATCCATTTTTGATGATTTCATGCCCAACTCTTATGAATACAGAATTTTGCCCTTGAAAATTAAACCAATATTTTACTTTAAATTCATGACTATAATGTGTGAGACCAAATCTCAGATTATGTCTTCTCGTAATTTCAAAAACCTCAGGAAAAGTTTGTGTAATTTATTCCAGACCTCAGGGGTATGTAAGTGTAATTATCCCTAAATAAATATCATTGATTCCACACCAAAGCCAATGTCCTTTAGAACGGATGTTTAATTTTCAGGTACATTAGTAACTTAATTTAAAGAGGAAAACAAGAAAGAAAATGAAATGGATTTGAACCACATTACCAAAACATGGTCTTTCAAAGATTGTCCGCTTCTCCAAGATAGCAACTTACCTGCAAAAACAAGCAAATCGGATACGCAGCCTTTCACCAAATCATAACTCATAAAGTTGCAAATTAACTGTCCTAATGGTATTTGATGAATAACAATTCCTAAAAGTAAGTAGACAACCAAAAAAAGAACCTACCAAAAGGTTGCACGAGATGATCAGATATTGTCGTCACAGGAATCTTCCAGAACCACAAAATCAGCACAACATGCATAACAACCTGTACGTTGGAACGGAACTGAGTGAAAGTTCCATCATAAGCGAAAAACATAATTATCTGAAATTTCCAAGTTTCATATGAATAACCTTTGATATCATTAAGAGCTTCTCGTATGAACCGAATGACAATTTCATATCCTTGTCTTGCGTTTCTTGAACTGCATGCGTGAAACATCAACCATGCGTCACTATTCTCAGTATGTAAAGCTAAAATAATACTCTAAATTATAATTCACCGAAAAACTATGACAAATAAATTTCCTACTTTTTGCAAGTTCCTTCTCCTTCGCGGCTGCCATTCTTTTTAATTTAGCAGCTTGTGCAAATGTCGAAGGCCTGAGAATCACAACGAAATTAGAACAACAATAGCTAAGGTCACAAATCCAAAATGCCACTTCTTATCATCTCAAAATGTGGAAAACAAAGATTGTCGGGCAACATAATCGAATATACGAACAATTGACCAGAGGACTCCAATCAGATTGTGTTCTGCTAAAAGATTTCCCAACTTCTTCAAACCTCATAGTCATAGAATATTTATTCTATTTCTTCTATCTTTGTCATCTTAAGCTACAATATGAACTAAATTACCTTATTAAGCTTACCCATCTAATGATCTAAATTCCAGCTAAAAACACAAAATCACTAACCAACCTTCTACCTCAGATCAACCCTTTACTCAGTAAAACTCAAATCAAAGATGCAAGTTCTATTCACACACATATATCACCAAAGAAACACATTCAGAATAGAGATTTCTCAGTAATCACATCAAAACTAACGAAACATAAATTGCACTCACTGCGTCAAAGTACTAGCCTCCTTCAAAAGCTGCTTAATTTCTGCTCGCAATCTAGCATCGGCATCGTTCTCGGATCCTTTCTGCACAATACACCCAAAAAAAATCCGATCACGTCTGAGAAATCAAACAAACAAACAAAAAAGGGGAAACAACAATTAAGGAATTAGGAATAAGAATACCTTCTTCTTGAGGGATTCAAGGTATTTGGAAACAAAGTGGACGCCAAACACCAAGATGAAAATCAATGGAGCTGCCACCGATTTCCCCGTCGCCGTTACGGAGTCTTCCATTTCTTCCCTTTTCGATTTGAATTTTGCAGAAAATAATTGCTTATATTTTTGGGATAATGACGGATCTGGAAACGACGTCGTATGGGCCTGAATTCTGAAATATTTAATTAAAAGGGTCTTTTTACACCTACACCCACATGAGATTGGGTAATTAAAATTCATACTATTAAATAAAATTATTATATAATCTATTCTTTTAAATTTGAAAATTTTCAATTATTTTCAAATAAACTTATTCCTTTGGGATTCTTAAATTAACTATTATTATACAATTTATCCTCTTAAATTAATTAAAAGGGTCTTTTTACACCTACATCCACATGAGATTGGCTAATTAGAATTCATACTATTAAATAAAATTATCATATAATCTATCCTTTTAAATTTGAAAATTTTCAATTATTTTCAAATAAACTCATTCCATTAGGATTCCGGTGAAATCATTCTTAAATTAACTATTATTATACAATTTATCCTTTTAAATTTGAAAATTTTCAAATAAACTCATTCTAGTAGAGCTCCGTGAAATTATTCTTGAATTGATTGTATTTCATTATTAATTAGTTTTTTTTTTTTAAACATATACCCCTAAGTGGTCAGAGGGATTCGAACTAGGGTAATTATCTTCGAGAAAAATTCTTAAACCACTTGAACCAATTCCTTCTCAATAAAGTACTGTTGGTAATTTCATTATTAATTAGTTTTTTACGACTAATTGAGAAAAAATAAAGTACTATTGGTAATTTCATTATTAATTAGTTTTTACCATTAATTGAGAAAAAATAAAGTAAGTTATTATGAATACTAATGTACAACTATTATAACGCGTTGTATGTTAATCCTTCAAAAAAAATTCATTAATTATTGGTGTATCACTTGAGAGTTGAGAATAATATATAGGTTGTTATGAGAAACTAATTAATACTTAAATATAATTATTTTAAAAATAATTTTATTAAAACCCTACCGCAATAAATTTATTTGGAATTTCTAAATTTGAAAGGATAAGTTATATAATATTTTTATATAAAAGGGTATGAATTGTAATTATCCGGTAAAGATTACAGCGTAAATTAGTATTAATATTTTATTATTATTATTATTATTATTTTTTGGTAAACGGTAATCTGCTTTAGAAAATAAATAAAACAAAATAAAATCGTAGTCGTCGCATACACGCTCTAAAACGGAGATGAGGGGAGTGGGAGGACCCTTGCTGTGCATCGGCGATCTCCTAAACGACGTCGGAGAAGAGAATTCCGCCGCGCCTCGCGACGCCTCACCGCCGCCCGCGGCAGCAGATGTTTCCGATGTGCCGGCGTCGGACTTGCCCAAGCTCTTCCAGGTAACCTCGCTTTGCCTCCCGACTACGGTGCTAATTTCTTCTAATCAACGAGTATTGCTATCAAGGTTGCAATAATCCATAATCCGTAGCTAAATTGAATTATAGAACATAATCTGAGGATGATGCGGCTCTAATTATTGATGATTGCGGTGAAAATGTAGTTTAGCTTGGGCATTTTACCCCAATTTGGTATTTCTTTCCTGCCTATATGAACAGAAATAAGCAGTTGTTTTATTAAATTTTAGGATTATTGTTACCTGTGCTAATTGACGGTTTCAATTTTTAGGAAAATTTCAATGAGCTGAAAGGAGCACTTGAGGGTGCAGATCACTCTTGGACAGCTCTTACACTTAAGGTATGAAATTTCTTTTTAGCTATCCCCTGGATTTGGCAATTATTGTACTGCTCAAATGTTCATTATCCTGGGAAAAGCTTGATCTTAACTTTTTACTTTCGTCGTTTGTGATACTGCTTTGCCTATCCTTTTCAGGTTTCGATCATGCTGTTTTGTTTCTCCAGTTGTTCATTGTCTGTTACTGATTTAGTAATCTACTAACCCTTAGTTCGTTTCTTGGGCGTATATTACCATCTTGTTGTTCATTGTCTGTTAGTTACATAGTAATCTACTAATCTGTAGTTCATTTCTTGGGCATATATTACCATCTCTTCTAACTCAGACTGGAAAAGTTGGTTCTTGTTTATGTAGTTCATTTTGTTAAAGACTATTAGTCTTGTTAGCCATACTTGATTTGATTTGCTAATGCGTTATCTCAGCTATGTTCTGCACTGGAAACTGCAAACAAATTGGTGGATTCTGCCAATTCTCAAGTTGCATCCTTATCGGAGAACATTGATGAACTTGAACGAATAGTCAACCGGAGAGACTCTGCTGTATCAGCAGCCAAAGCCGTCCAAGGTGTGAAAGAATCGTAGTTGATTATGACAGGTACTGTGTGCGCAAAATATATGACGTTGTATCGAATTATGATGTTTCAATCTTCCGAGTTATTTGTGTTGATGTTGAATAGTGCTGAGAGGCTTGAAGGGGTATATGTGGGAGTCGTCACACCTTAGCAGTAAAACCTTTTTGATAGATGTATAGAACTCAATGTTGAGAATGCACAAATCCTTTCTTTTATGGTCCCTTTTTGGTCTTTTCAGAAGGAAATGTCTACGGTGAAAAATAGTTTGAATTTGTTTTGAATAAAATTATTGGTTGAGTTAGGGGTGTACAGAAACCGAACCTCTAATGGAGCCGAACCGCCACTAGCCGATCCGAACCTGTTCCGATTCGGTTTCAATTAGTAATATTTTTTATTTCGGTTTTTACTTTAGTGTATATGTTTGTTAGTTATTCCAATTTCCGTTACACGGCTCTTAGTTTAGTCATCACTTAACTTCAGTCTTCAGATTTCAGAATATAGATCTAGGTTTTCAATTTCACTTCTCAGTTCACGCCTCCGCCACCACCCACCAAGACGAAGACAATGCCACCCCCATCAATCGCCCTCCGCCGAGAACCTCTGCTGCCGCCCTGCGCCTCCGCCACCACCAATCGAATTTTCAGTTTTTAACGGAATGAACACCCCTAGGTTGAGCTGATTCAGATTTCAGACAATTTTTACTATTTCATCATGTGATGTTGATCGTGGGTAAGTTATGTTTAAATATCGGGTTGAGAACATCTAGACCTCCTACAGTGTATTTATACCTGGACTTCCTTTAGCTTCAATAATTACACTTTCACCCCTTATGGTTTACTAATAGATTGCAAATACACCCTTCGTTAGGCTCTATTAGGAAATAAAACGCGAGTTGTTAAGATTTTGACGTGCAGTACTCGAGCCATCTGACCACTACCGCCGTGAGTTCTACACCCGAGTCATCTAACTCCTACGGTCTACCACCGTAAGTTTCATATTTGTCGATGGTCACAATCAATAACTCCGTACTAATTTTAATAAGATCCGCGATGTTGATTGTCAATGCGGGTGGTTTTTTTCCAAGTTTTCCAAAGGATCAAAGAAATTTGAATATTAAAATTAGCCCGGGTATGTGGCCATCAATACTCAATAGAGCCAATACAACTAGATTTCAATGGCATAAAGACATTGGGCCTATCTTCAAGTTTATCTACAATAGCCCAACGCAGCTACAGCTTGCATATATTTTAGTTTGATTGGTAGGCCCACGATCTTTTTACTTTTGAATTTTGATATTTATTCATATATAAATATATATTGAAATAATATATTAATTTTACTATTTGACCTTTATGGGTTTCAAAATCATATATAAAGCATATAACAGAATATTATAAAATTCAAGCTCCACCTCATATGTGTCAACGGTGGTCCCCAAGTGATTAAAGGATTATTTAATTTCACCGAGACAATAACTTTGGGTTTGAATTTCGCTGACCACTTTAAAAGTATATGTTAAAAAATAAAGCTCGACATTATATGTGTAAACTTACTGGGCTAGAATTGGAAAATTGATAAGAACATTTCATGCCTGACATTCAAAATTTATATGTGTAAACTTACTGGGCTAGAATTGGAAAATTAATAAGAACATTTCATGCCTGACATTCAAAATTTATCGTGTTGGTATCGTGATCTTGTTGAGTATCATGTCTGACATTTCGTTTGATGAAATGCTGTTATCATTTCTTATTTTTATCCTTTCTAATGAAGACTTATATGGATTAAAACTTTCTAATAACCCCAATTCTTTATTCTGTGGAGTGTTTTGGCGCAACACTTCAAATGAATTATTTTCGTGTGCCTTCCTTTTGATTCAATTTAACCCAAATCTGACAGTATTATATTTACTGCAGAACAAAATTAATTAAAACATAAAGATGAACTGTTGATCAAAGATTCGAAACCAATTCAGTAACTGAGGAAATTAATTAATTAATTAATTAACGAAACATGATTTAAAGTGCTAATCTAAGATTTAGATCCATAATATAATTATTAAAGTGCATTACAAAACGTAAAAGGCTGAATCCAAGATTTGGATGTTATGAAGTAGATAAATCTGGAGCTGATTTAACAACCTAGTTCTAAATGGCTAACTAGATTTGTATTATTATTTATTAATAACGAAAATTTAATATAGTGAAAGGCAAATCGACAATAAAGCATAGAATTCTAACTCCTATTAACGGTAACTTATATATATATATAAAACCTCGTGTTACTTTAAGTTAGTATAGCGTCAGTGACTAAATCAAGACTCCCATAATTAACAAAAATATACACTATATATGAATGATCTGAAAGTTAGAAAAATCACGAGTAGTCGAACACTCTCTATAATACTATATATATAAAAGTAACTTTGAAATTAGTAGAATCAACCGTACCCCTAATTTATGTATAATTGTACTGCTATATAGCGCTTAACTCTTTATAACGAAATTAGAGCTATAGTTCGTGGGTTCTTTTCATTACATCAAACTTAGATGAACTTAATGGATATATCTCTAAAATTAATGCATTTTATGCAGGGATGATTGGAATGATTATATCAAAGTTCATATCATTAATTAACACCTCCAATAAACCAAAACTTTTTAATCGGAAAACAACTAATGTAATTTTGCGCTTAAGGTGTGCGATTATACATAAATTAGAGGTGCTAATGGTATTAAAGTGTTCGACTGCTGGTGATTCTTCCAACTTTCAAATTATCTATACAGTGTATATTTTTGCTAATTTTGGGAGTCTTGACTTAGGCCACTAACACTATACTAACTTCAAGTAATTAACACGGGGGGTTTTATATATGCAAGTTATCATTAGTAGGAGTTAGAACTTTATGCTATATAGCACTTAACCGCAAAATTACATTAGTTATTTTACAATTAAAAAGTTTTGGTTTATCGGAAGTGTTAATGCTGTGAACTTTGATCTAATCATTCCAATCATCCCCGCGTAGAATGCATTAATTTTAGAGACATATATCCATTAAGTTCATCTAAGTTTGGTTTAATGAAAAGAACCCACGAACTGTACTCTAATCTCGTTATAAAGTACCTCAGACTACCAATGGTTTAATTCTACGACTCAAAAGAAAAATAATAACATTTGTTATGGGTTAATTAAACATGTCATCAATCCCTAATAAGTCCATTGGAAAAAACAAAGCCACTAAGAGCTCCAAATGTCGTGTTACGATAATTATTTATTTAAAAATTATTGCAACAATTTAGGTGGTGGTTTTATATTATGTATTTATGTGTCATTCCATTGTAACAACCAAGTAAGTTGGAAAATAATAAGATGAAAGAAGCCAGCCACATCTTCACATGTTGTGTTTGTACTACTCCTGTGTAGTCCAAGTTTAGAAGTACAAATTATGATCCACTTTTTAGAAAAATTTAATCATGAATTCAGATGTGTTGTTTTATTTTAACTAATAGAGATAAAATTAGAAGGATGTGGGAAATCGTTAATAATGAAAAAATATAATTAATTACTGAATCGATCATTAAGTAGTGAATGAAATTTTTTATCAGAACAATTCTCAAAATCCAGTTGTTTCTGTCTACTTATGAGTGGACGAACTTTATAAGTTAGTACCTTCATCCACAAGATAAGGAGACGATTGTCACAATTCAATTACTCCATCCAGAAGATAAGGAAGTCACAATTCGATTGTTCCATCCTCAAGATGAATAATAGAGAAGTCTCTTAATTCAGATGTTTAATGCGCAAGATTAAGGGGCAACCTTCATCCAAGAGATAAGGAAGTGATTCTTACAACTTGATTGTTTTATTCACGGGATGGTCAATAATGAGCCTCCTAATTCAGATGTTTAAATTAAGGCCAACCTTCATCCAGGAGATGAAGCTATTTTCACAATCTGGTTGCTTTAATCACATGAAGATCAATAGACGCATGGGCGGAGCTAGGGGGGGGGGGGGGGGGGGGGGGGGGGCATGGGGGGCGGCCGCCCCCCCTAATTTTTTTTTTTTTTTTTAAGTTTGTATATATATTTTGAAATTTTTATATTTTCGCCCCCCCAAAATTAAAATTTCGCCCCTTAATTTTGTATATTTTAATTTTCGCCCCCCTTATCTTAAATCCTGGCTCCGTCTCTGAATAGACGTCCCTCACAATCCAAATTTTTCGTACGCAAGATTAAGGAGCAATCTTCATATTCCAACTGTTTCAGTTAAAAAATTAGAAGATGACGCCTCTCACGATCTAATTACTCAATTCACAAAATCAGGATTTGAATCTCTCATTCCACTCTGCCAAACTAATATTCGGACAACCTTGTCAATATAGATGGCAATAATGTTCCACTTTTATACCCTTTTTTTTTTTTCCTGTTTTTATTATTTATTTACTTATTATAATTTTAGAAACTATTATTATTATTATTATTATTAATGTCTGGTTGTGGATAGTGGATGGATGGTGTTCTTCAAACCAAACACGTACTCAACGTCTCTGATCAGTACAGGGAACATTAATATTATCTTGCCTCTGATTGGGGGAATGTTCTGAGCATATATCATACCACCTAATTATTTTAATTATTTTAGTATAGTGGGTTGACATTATTTATTTTTCCCCATAAAAATAATTTAAACTGTTTGGGATATTTCGATTATTTCCAAGTAAATAAATCAGTTATGACAATGACAATTGTAGAACCTTGGATTTGCGTCATCACTATTTATTTATATTCACTGGGGTTTGAATTCATTAATTAAAAAACAAAAATTTTAAAAATAGCAAGCTGGAGTGAACATCCAAAGGCCTGCATTTATTTTATTTCAACAAATGTTAGAGTTTGAGTTCATTGATGTCACCTTAGCTATTTGCCTTTCTATGAAACATTTAACAAATATACCATTTTAGTCGTTGGCATCGAATGATATAACTTATGGTTTATCGATTCAACTTCATATTAGTTAAACTATATCAAATTATGAATATGCAAATTTTGTTAATTATATATTAAATTTACAATTTTTCCAGGAACGAGACAAGTAAATGAGGACGGTAAATGTAATTTTATTTTCTTTATCACTAGGTCAAACGCTATAGTTAATGGTAGAGAGTAAAAGACATAAATTATAGGGAAGACCCTTTAAGATAATGTCTAGTTTTTTTTTTTTCTAATTAATTAAAAGATATATTTCTAATAATAAATTTTGATAACGATAATAGGATAATTAGAGATTAATTAACTTCATTTCATAGTGTAAAAGTAACACTTGAAATCTCCATAATTGTTTAAGATGTGTGCCCTACCGACCGGCGTGCATGATGATTGCTTCATTCCCAGAAACATTTGTCGGCCGTCCGATTTTCTGTTTGTCATTTATTTAATAAAATTAAATAATATTAATGTTTATTGAATTTTAAGTTTCAACTGCTGTGACGGCGCCCTCTTGTTACCTCATCTTTTTATTTCAATTTTAATAGCACTCAATGATTTACTATAAGTGGCCAACGAGAGTTGGTCAAGTGGTCTGAAGGTTCTTTTTCGAAGGCAAGGTTCTGGGTTCGAATCCCTTGGGCCACTTGGGGTGTGTGTTAAAAAAATAATAATAATAAAAAAATGATTTACTATAAGTCTTCGTCTTCCTCTTTTATATTTATTTTGAAATTTATTGAGATTTTAGAATTTTGTACGGGAAAAATGCAAAATCTGGATACCAACTCTCCCTAACTAGCGTTTTTGGAACACTAAATTTTTCGGCGACAAAAAAGTCCACTAACTCTAGAAATCTGTCAATTTTGGGACAATGCTCGCCGGATTCTGCTGACTTGAATAAAATTTGCTGACGTGGAAATAAAACATAACACATTGGCAATGACATGTCAAATGACTCAAAAAATTTGTCCATGTATTGTACAAGTGGCATACCACCTGATACACTTTAAATATTATAAAAAAATAAAAACTAAAAAACAAAATGAATGCCAAAAAATGATCACTTTATTATTTACGATTACATCAAAAAAATATATAAATATATTATATATCTATGCATATATAATATATGTATATTTATATATTATATTACATATATCTATATATAAAAAAATAGTAAAATTTATTATTATTGCGTATGAAATATATTTTGAAATAAAAACTAATCTTTCTTTAAATTAATCATTCATACAATTGTTTTTATAACAAAAATGCATAAACATGCCATTCGAAAAATTAATTTTAAAATAGGGTTAAACATTTTTTGCATCCCAACGTTTGGGGCGATTTGCACTTTAGTACACAACCTTTAAAATTTGAGAATTTGATACCTAACCTTTGGTTTTTTGTTCACTTTGGTACTCAATTTTAAAATTCGGCGAGATTTTCCGGCCAAAATGATTTTTTAAGGGTTTATAGTCAATTTAATTTTATACCAATTAAAAAATTTAAAAAGAAATAAAGAAAAATCAAATTAACATACTCTAAATTCTTGAAGTTGAAAAAAGTTCAAGAAAAAATCAGATCTAAATACTCTTTAAGGAAATCAGATCTAAATGTTGATTGGCCCTTCGATTCAAACTCAAAGATGTCATTTGAGGTGAAGCTAAAATAATGGAGTTTGGGGAATGGGGTGTTGAAGGCAAACAGTGGTTTTGATGTGCGTGGCGGCGGATCTAGGGTTGCTGAAGGCGGCAGTGGGTTTGGTGTTGGTGTTGAAGGCGGTGGTGGGTGGTGAAGGCTTCGTGGTGGTGGTTGGTGATCGCCTCTTCTTCAGGAAAAAATAAAAAAAGGGGGAAGAAAATCCTTCTTCATTAGATTTAAGATTTTTATAAATTTCAGTAGCTCCGTTTCGCCTTCTTTCTTCTCCAGAAAAATCGCCGCACGCCTGTCGGAACTTGAGAACCGACTGTATTCGGCGAGAGGTAGAACCCTTCAACCAGATCTGGAAAATTTTCAAGAAAAAAGTTGATTGATATTTGGAGAGAGATCGAGGGGCCTATTTTTTCATTGTTGAATTTCAACGAATATTGTGAGAGAGAGAGAGAGAGGCCCCTCTTATTCTTTTTCCAGAAACGCATAACTTGCTGCTGTTTAATCACTGCAAATCACTAAAATTAATCACCTCTTGAAGGTATTGGCTGCGGAAACCCCAATAGCAATGGGTTTCTTATAAATATTGTTTTTTAAATAAAATTTAAATATAAAAATATTTATAAAATTTAAAATTTAAATAATAAATATTGATATATATAATACAGATCATTAATCATATATATATATATATATATATATATATATACACACAAGATATAACTATTACATTTTTAATATATTTATTATTTTAGTTTTATTTTATCTTTATTTTTGGAAATATATTATAATATATATATATGTACATTGAAATATTATGAAAGAATTTTATAATTATATATATATATATATATATATATATATATATATATATATATATATATTTTAGATTCATTTTTTTTATTTTTTTAATATTTAAAGTGTATTAGGTGGTATGCCACTTGTACAATACATGGACAAATTTTTTGAGTCATTTGACATGTCATTGTCAATGTGCTATGTTTTATTTCCACGTCAGTAAATTTTATCTAAGTCAGCAGAATCCGGCGAGCATTGTCCCAAAATTGACAGATTTCTAGAGTTAGTGAACTTTTTTGTCGTCGAAAAATTTAGTATCCCAAAAATGCTAGTTAAGGAGAGTTGGTATCCTGATTTTGCATTTTTTCCAATTTTGTACAAAACATCCATCATCTTTCTTGAAACGATCATCCAATAATCCCACTCTTACAAGGGGTTGGGAAGAAATCATATATATTTTAAGAAATAATAGAAAAATGAGTCTTTAGGAAAGATAAAAGAAAATAGTCCGGTCATTATAAATTGAACAAATCCAACAAATTATATACGATAAGCTTGTTACTCAATTGATTACTTCGCGTGAAATTCACATCAATCACGCTCACTTTCATTGTATAGGTTTGACCGAATTAGATTAGGTTAGAATTATTTGTGATAATACAAACCCCTTTAACATTGCTATAAAAGTAGATATGTCTACTGAAAATTAAAACTTAATATCTCCAAATTTTTTGTGAGGTTCAGTAATATTAATTGACACCTAACATTACAGTTTTGAATCCGTTTCTCTCTCTCTCTCTATATATATATATAGACCACAATATTTTTGTTGAGAAAATTAACCAATAACTATAGAGTGGTACGTATGAGTTGAGTGCTAATGGTGACCAATTAACTTAAGTTGGTATTGTTGCAGGCGATCAGTAATGATAGGTGCGGGACTTAGGAAGTTAAGTTGACATTTTTTTTCTCACTTCTCTTATGTCATTGATGATATATTGGAATAATTAATTAAATTAAGAGTATTAGTCAAATGTATAAATGGTATTGTATTCTAGAAGCCCGTCCTTGGTTCTTGCTATCACTCACCAGAGGAAATTTATTTTTACATTGCAATCATATATTAAATTGCAATGGATTTAGGAAGTTATATATAAGTAGATTTAATATTGTTTAGTTTACTTAATCACCATTGGGATTTTAGTAAACTTCATAATATCTCTCCCGTACTTAATCCAATTAGTTTATTCTATTGAAATACTTTGACAATAATCACTAATTCTCAAAAGACACATATGTCCGAAAATTACTTATACTGATGAGTTTTTGACGGGAGAAGGTCCATCTTTAACATACTTGTCGAATAATTGTACTGACTAGTTTTCGATGATAAAATAATTTGAAATAAGAAAATATATTTGATTACCTATGATTAACATAGTTTTTGAAATTAAAACTCATCAAATTAAACCAAAAAGAGAAGGAATAAAATAAAATTAACAACTTGAGTTTTTTCTTAAGAACAACTTGAATTTTTAAATGGCCACTGAAAAACCAAAAAATAATTAAATTGAGAATTTGAAAATTTGAATGTAACAAATTTAATGGTGATGCATGTGTAGATAGAAACCCTAAAAATAAAATTCAAGAACAAGGCAGCAGGACCACTTTTTTGTGATGGAAACACCTTTGACTAGTCTTGGAACTAAATGTACTTCAAATTTCTCAACTATTTTCTCCAAATATTTTCATTGGTTTTCCAAGATGATTCCTTTATTGGGTCCCTAGATGTGATTGAATCTTGGAATTAAGAGGAAGACATTTAATTTTATTGAAATTGAAAATATGTAAAATTGGAACAATCAATGCAATCACCTTCATTTGACTTCATATATGTCCAAGAAAGGCCTTTTCCTCTTGTTTAAGGGAAATTATTGCAATTCGATGGAAATTTTATAAAATGATTCCCTTTGTGATGTCATTCTTTTCATATTTATATATTTTTTCAATTTTATGGCATTCATCGATGTACAACATTTAATTGTGTACAATTTTAAAATATTAAATAGAAATTACATTATAGTCAAAGTCTCAAAGAATTAGGTCTCCTAGCAAACCAAACATTCATATATATATATATATATATATATATATATATATATATATATATATATATATAGCTTGACAAACTCCATGCAAGTATATATAAAAACTACTATAATTATTCTTCATAGTATTTTTTTTTTTATTATTTAATATATTTGTTAAAACTAGATGAATTAGAAGAAAGCAATTTAAGGAAAAAATAGAAAATGTGAGAAAAGATGATAAAGAGAATGTAAAAGGAAAAAAGAATAGAAGAATTAAAGTGAGGTGAAATTAACATAAGAAGAGTTGTTAAGGTGGTGAAAAAATTAGATCAAATGAAATTAACTTGTTGTTAAGGTGGTGAAAATAAATAAAAAGAGTACTGTATATATATATGTAAACTTTTTAAAAAAAAAAAAAAACTTGATTTTCATACAACCACATATATATATATATATATATACTCCAAAAAATATTTGATCTCTATACATTATACAACTCTAAATACTCGGTAAAAGCATTGAAAAATTAAGTAAAGATTATTTCAACATCGTACAGTGTCCATTATACGTGTAGTGTACGCAATATTCGTTAATCAGTTGTAATAAAACAATATAAATGTGAAGCTCAGGTGACGAGCCGGACGAGAGCCGGCAGAGCTGATGTTAAGCACCTAATGACAGAGTCTTAATAATAACAATCAAATTTAAGACCAGTCAGAAACATTAACTTAACTCCTAATATTAAATTGATCATCACTATATATTACAACTTAATTAGTTTTTAGCAACAATAATTACTATAAAGTTAAAACCGTTAACTATTTTGCAAGATTGTTTAAAGCAACTGAGCTTTCAGTTTGATGATTTCCAAGCCAACAGGATCCAAGTTACTTTCTTTTTAGGGTTTTTGAACTTATATGTGCAGCTTTTTGGGCAGAAGCACTTTTTAGGGTTTTAGCTTTTGCTGTAACTTTGCATTTGTTGGATGATCAGCAACTGAAATTTTCAATCCAGGTCGGAATGTAAGGGACTAGAGGACACTCACATATTTTAGAGCAAGAATATAAACGGCAGCATTAATAACAATTAAATCTTTAAATGGTGCCGAAGTTCGTGATTTCGACTAGCAATGAGAAAATAGGAGTCCTTTCGGAATAATAATTACATACGTATCATAAATAAAATGATGTGTCGAGATTATGAGACGTGTGTACTTGTTGGATGGTGTCAATTACTTAATTAATACCGGTAGCTTAATTGAAAGACGGGTTATATATTTCGATTTAGATTGAAATATGAATTATAGGTATTGAAGTAAGGGAAAATTATATTCAACTATCCTCAAATTTAATTTAAGGGCGAATTACATTTAGGTCCCCCGAGGTTTGCCCTAATTACAAATCAGTCCCTCTTGTTTCAAAAATTACATATTAGTCCCTAAAAACACTGTTTCAATTGAGGTCCCTAGACGCCGTTAGGGTTCCGTTAATTTTGACAGGACTACATTGTTGATGTGATTTAGTTAAGGGGTCGTTTTGTAAGAAAATTCATAGTTCAGGGACTTTTTTGTAATATTTTTCTGAAATTCAAATGTCAAAATTAACGGAACCCTAACGGCGTCTAGGGACCTCAATTGAAACAGTGTTTTTAGGGACTAATATGTAATTTTTGAAACAAGAGGGACTGATTTGTAATTAGGGCAAACCTCAGGGGACCTAAATGTAATTCGCCCTTTAATTTAATTAGAACTCAATCTCTATTCTTTGTGCATTTACCATATAATCCCTAAATTTTACATTCCGTTCGATATCTCTGACGTGCATTAGGTTAGTGAGTTGTTCTTCCCAAATTCTAAAAAGATTACTGTAGAGATGTATTTATAATAAATTCATGGGCAATTTAGGAAGGATAATTGACCACCCTAATGGACATTATATTAGGAATCTCAAACGAAATGTAAAATTTAGGGACTATAACGCAAAAAATAAGGATTGAAGTGTGATTAGGTCAAACCTAAGAGTAATTGAATGTAATTTTCCTACTGAAATAATTTGGGAAAATTGCAACTTTGGGATAGTAACATACCCCAATTTGCATTTTTGGACTTTAATTTGGCATTTCCGATTTCAGGGACAGTAATTCTAAAAATTTTACAATTTCAGCCAAATCTCAACCGAAAACCTAATTCTGTGCCGGAAAACCGCATCTGATCGCCTGAAACCGGTTGAAGTCATGCGTGGCAAAACAACCTATCGGGAAAATTGCAAATTTGGGATAGTAACATATCCCAATTTGCATTTTTGGACTTTAATTTGGCATTTTCGATTTCAGGGAGAGTAACACTAAAAATTTCGCAATTTCAACCAAATTTCAATCGAAAATCTAATTTTATACCGAAAAATTTCACGTGATCGCCTGAAATCGATTGAAGTCATGCATGGTAAAACAGCCTGGGCCACATAAGCAAAAGAAAGTCATGTCAATTAAAACATAATTTCACATGTGGCATAAGGACTTTAAATTAAAAATGCAAAACTGACAAAAAGAAAAAACGGTCTTGTTCTTTCCCCGATTTATTTAAATTAACATGGAAAAAATAATTAGTTAATCAAATTCTCTATCGAGCCATGAAAAAAATTCATCAAAAGACAAAAATAAATCCACTATTTGTTTTACGTCAAACAATATGTGGAGTAATTCCCAATATAGCAGTAAAAGCAAGACGTATAAGTGGATCGACTCATCAAGTTCCACTGAAATAGGATCCGCACAAGGAAAAGCACTTGCCATTCTTTGGTTATTAACGGCGTCCCGAAAATGTCAGTGTCAAAATATGACTTTCAAATTAAGTTCCGAATTGGTGGATGCTGTCAAGGGGAGTGGCGATGCCATACACAAAAAGGAAGAGACTCATAAAATGACAGAGACAATTTTTAAATAAATTGGGGAAAGAACAAGACCCTTTTTTCTTTTTGTCAGTTTTGCGTTTTTAATTTAAAGCCCTTATCCACATATGAAATTATGTTTTAATTGACATGGATTTTTTTGCTTATATGGCCCAGGCTGTTTTTCCATGTATAACGTCAACCGATTTCAGGTGATCAAGTGAGATTTTTCGGTGTAGAATTTGATTTCCAATTGAGATTTGGCTGAAATTGCGAAATTTTAGAGTTACTATCCCTGAAATCTAAAATGTCAAATTAAACCAAAATTACAATTTTCCCATGGCTTGTTTTGCCAAGCATGGCTTCAACCGGTTTTAGGTGATCATGAGCTGTTTTCCGATGCAGAATTAGGTTTCCGGTTGAGATTTGGCCGAAATTACGAAATTTTTAAAGTTACTATCCCTGAAATCGGAAATGCCAAATTAAAGTCCAAAAATACAAATTGGGGTATGTTACTATCCCAAATTTACAATTTTCCCAAATAATTTTATCTTCTTTGGTGATGCCCTCATATTTCTCTTCCAATTTTTTTCGTTTCAAATAAAAAAAGAACTATTATTTTTTAGGGTACTTCTATATCAGTCGGACGAATCACCAAGGGTTGGAGGTCATTTTACGGATGATATGTCTAGTTAAACAAATATATTACCGGACCAATGGCATCTAACTACGGTTATAGTAAAACCTGGAAATGCTTTAGAAGTGGTGGATTTAGTCTTTGTAGTGAAGTAAGCAGTAGAATTTAAGAATTAAGAATGTAGTATTATTTGAAAGTACAAGGTGTACTAGCTAGAACTAGAGTGGTGGTGTTTGTTAAAGATATATATACAAGTGCTTGCCAATAAGATTCTCCCAAAGTCACCTTTATGTCTGAACCAAAACAAAAAACAGATGGTTGGTGGGAAGAATTTCATTGTTTCTGGATCAGTAATTGTACTTTGGGCATGAATGCAAGATACCAAATGTCATAGTAATCCCCACCTTGTTCTTGAGCAAGTTTATTGATATATATATATATATATATATATATATATGTGATGCGTTATAGCCCAAACCCTTAATGATTAATCCTCCTTCCTCAAGTATCTTACCGAAGTAAGCCAGAGTTTAGGAGAGATCAATCAAGAGATCAGACCAAAAAGCTTAGATCGTCATATCTCAAGGGTCGTTTATATAGAATATTGGACTTGTTGTTCTTATTGTTTAGTTATTCACGTTTCATGAAAATTATCATGATTGGAGTTATCCCATCAGAGTTGTTACAATCCTGCAGAATTCCTTTATCTCTATCTCGCCTTATGGGTTGAGACTTGGGCTTGATTGTGTTGGGTTGAACCTTGGACTTTAAGGTATGTCCCCAACAATATGAAAGGAAAAGAGTATTTAATTTGTTTCTAAAAAATTTCATAAAATCATGTACATACTAACATATAAAACTAGAGATGATATCTTGATTCATATTTGTGTTTCACCTCCTATTTCTTCACATACACGTGTATAAATAGGTGGCCCAAATTCGAAAAGAGAAATCATTGTGATATGAAAAAAAATTTGAAAGATCTCTCTCCTCATTTAATTTGGGCCGTCTATTTGTACACTTGATGCGTGTATATGAGTGAAATATAAGATGAAACACAAATATAAAAGAGAAAATCCTATGTGGGTGTTAATTAGGGGGAGCTGGTAGGGGCAACAACCCCTAAAATAATAATAATAACTAATTATTATCATTTTATTTAAAATTTCATCCTTTAAAAATTGAAAAATTATTGTTTTACATTTCGTCTTTATATATTTTTTCTACAAATAACTGAATTATGTGGCACAATCTAATCCAAATGGAGCGTATATAGGCGGGATCCAAACCGGATTCATTCAAGAATTTAAAACCCTTCTGTAAAAAAATAAAACCTATTTAATCTGCAAAAAAAATTAGCAAAAACTTTGGAAACTCCAACAAGTGGGCAATTATAGTATTATACTTAAAATTAATTCCATTGAAAATTAACACAAACTAGTTAAAATTTTATTAATGATTGATGTCTTAACCACCAGCCAAAACTTTCTTAATCCAGAATTCACACCCCTTCTCTCTTGATTATGAGCATTTAAAAAACCTTCTAAAGTAGTTGTATATTCAGCTATTTGGGACTGCATTAGGATAGTTAATTTTCTGTATTACTTAATCTAAGGCTAGCTAGAAAGGCATTATTGCTTTCATGATTAGGACTCTAATTACTATTTAATTATGATTAAAGCCTGGTACTGCTAACAGCCCCACAAGTTGATTATGACCCTTAATTGCTCCCTTTATATATTAATCCCTCGGCTAATAATCACTTGCACACACAATTAAGCTATTAATTTCCTGGTTCATCTCTTTAATTTCTCAATTCCTTCCCTTTTTATACATCTCTTGAACATTCCATACACACTCTTAATTGTGAAACTTTAGAGTTAATCAACCATATATCTTTCAATTGTTTGGCCATGGCTATGGTTATGGACCTTGACTTTTCCAACTTTAGTTTTGGTTCTGTCACGACCACAACCACGACCATGACCACGACTGAGTCGACCGATGAAGGCTGCAATTGGAACGACTGGTCGCCGGTGGTCGATTGGGAGGCGCTTTCAGGTGGCCAGGAGGATTTCCACAACCTTATTGATTCTATGATGGAAGAGAATGTTGTCATGAATCAAATCACTAGTCCTAGCATGGAAGACTACAACAATTCGTCCCCGGAGTACAACATGTTGGCCGATGAGGGGGAGGATTTCAAGGGCCTTAGGTTGATCCACCTCCTCATGGCGGCGGCGGAGGCCCTCGCCGGAGCTAACAAATGCCGTGAATTGACTAGGGTGATATTGGTTCGGCTCAAGGAGTTGGTGTCGCCAAATGAAGGCACCAACATGGAAAGGCTCGCGGCCTACTTCACCGATGCCTTACAAGGTTTGTTAGACGGCTCCGGCGGTGGTAGAGGCAGTGGCGGTGGCGGCAGCCACCAATACAAGGAGGAGCACCGCCAGGATGATGTTTTGGCGGCGTTCCAGTTGTTGCAAGATATGTCACCTTATGTGAAATTTGGACATTTTACAGCCAATCAAGCTATATTAGAAGCCGTGACGCATGATAGGAGGGTCCATATTGTGGACTATGATATCATGGAAGGGATCCAGTGGGCCTCACTAATGCAAGCCTTGGTGTCTAGGAAAGATGGCCCCCCGACCCCACACCTTAGGATCACGGCGCTGTCGAGGGCCGGGAGCGGGCGGAGGTCGTTCGGGTCGGTCCAAGAAACGGGCCGACGCCTGGCGGCCTTCGCTGCTTCGATAGGCCAACCGTTTTCTTTTCACCAATGTCGGTTGGACGCGGACGAAACATTTAGGCCATCCTCTTTGAAATTAGTCAGAGGGGAAGCCCTTGTAATTAACTGTATGTTACACTTGCCTCATTTTAGCTACAGGTCTCCTGATTCGATTGCTTCGTTCCTATCGGGGTCAAAAACCCTAAACCCGAGGCTAATAACCCTAGTAGAAGAAGAAATCACCCCACCGAGTGAAGGGGGCTTCGTGGGTCGGTTCATGGAATCATTACACCACTATTCAGCCGTTTGCGATTCGTTGGAAGCTGGTTTTCCCATGCAGGGTCGGGCTAGGGCTTTGGTGGAACGGGTTTTCTTGGGCCCACGAATAGCCGCGTCGTTGGCCCGTATCTATAGGTCGAGCCGGGACGAGGAAGGGTGCTCGTGGGGGCGGTGGCTGAGCGGGGCCGGAATTCAGCCAATGAGCATTAGTTTTGCCAATCATTGTCAAGCCAAATTGTTGCTTGGATTGTACAATGATGGGTATAGGGTGGAGGAATTGACCTCAAATAAACTAGTTTTAGGATGGAAGTCACGGCGCCTACTTTCTGCTTCTATTTGGACCCCTCGTCAAGATAGTGATTTGTGATTGAATTTCATTGCAATTTGTACGAAATCCTTCATCTTTTTCGAGAATTTTGGAGTGCGAATTATCAATCTTTTTATGTAAATAATTGGATTGCACTAGGTTGTTGATTTTGTATATCGATCTATGTAATAAATTTGAAAATATTGAGTTACAAATTTCTTTAAATTCTTGATTTGATTTGCTTAATGAAAACGTTTAAATATGGCATGTTGTCACGATGTTGATGTGTCTTGTGAACAACCAAAGTATATGAACTTGTAAATATGGTAGAAGACGAGTTTTCTTTAATTATATGTTGCGGTGCACACACTTATTGTGAGTCCCAACTTAACAAAGAAACAAAGGCAAATAATTTAAGCAGCTCTTACCTGAATTCCTAGTCATGTTTTTGTAGTATGTTGAAAAGGGCACTTTCTTAGTCAGTTGATGATTTGGCTTCTGGTTGATGGGGAGGACTTCATCTTTACTTCATACTGGAAAGAACAAAATGGCCTCAACCAAAGTTATTGGCTGTCGAAGATTACTCATATGTGGCGTGAACGGGACCTGCGATCAAACTATCTTAAAGAAAGATTACTCTTATTGTGGATTTATAGTTTGAGACGATTCCGAATCTGCTGGTGAATTACCTTCCTAACTGTGACTCTTAGGATTTCTTTATTGTAAGAAACAAAAAATTTCAAAATTATTCGGGACGTCATTGGGCATGCAAGCTAGTTGAGTAGGATTTGTTTTAATAACGAGTTATTGTTTCTTCTGTTTTTTTTTTTTTTTTTACAAATTTTGTATCCTTGGATAAGTAGATATCGAAATTGAAATTGCAAAAGGTTAGAATAGTAAAAACGATGAGTGTTCAAACAAAAAAATAAATGTCAATAAAAAGACAATTAAGTGTTTGGGAACTAAGAACGAAAAAAACACTCTTAAATAACTTTCATTTATTTTCAAAAATAACATAAAAGATAAAATTCTAAACTAAAGCATGTCCTAAGTTGTTTTTGGATTATAACTTATTTTAGTTTTTAAAAAAATTTGTTCAAACACTCCCAAAATACTATTAAAACAAAACTACTTTTGTTTTTCTCCAAACCCTCCCAAAATGTCTTTCAACAAAGTTATATTAACTCAAAAATAATTAATGCACTATTAGCATAAAAACATATTAAAAGAACAATGACTCATCATCATCATGTAGTAGCACCAAGTCCATTAGTCACAAAAAATGAAATTAATTCATCCTAATTGCACTTTTTCTCAAATAAAATGACGACCTTAAGCATTACCCATGCATACAAATTTACCAGCAATCAAACGGAAACGACGGTACATTCGTTCATCGATCTTTTTACATTATCTAAATTCTGATTCTATATTGAATGATCGTCGTTTCTAAAAGTTCGTGCCGTTCGAGGGGATCATCGTTTAATTTGGTAAAAAAATAGAGTTTATTTGACTAGTCACGTTGACATAATAGGAGTTGTTAGGATATCCCTCTCCAACACTCATAGAGAAGAGATACAAACAAATGTTTATCGCTCTAACATGGGAAGATTCCCAGAATGTACCTTTCATTAAACTGAAATCTTCCAAGTTTTGTGACATCACTACTTCTCTGCAATATTATAAAAATAAATAAATTAATTAAAACTATATAAAACTGGGAAGATGCTCTGCTCTTCTGAGGTTTGATACATATATCCAATTGAATTAATCATTTAATTAGGCAAATATTCTCTTAAAATGAATTAATGTATCCATGTGGTCCAATCCACTATCGACACACTTTGAAACAATTTCCAACATGTTTGTTTGTTAGGGTTAAAAATGACTAGAATAATAATTGAAACTAAATTTATATTTGTTTTTATTGTTGGGAGTTCAGGATTAATAATACGATCCAAAATTACATTGGACGATGGTCTTGTTTCATGAGGTACGGTCAATTTACTATCACGTCTCATCATGAATCTTATTATTCATCTATTACATCTCATTACAATCAACAATGTAAACATATTTCTAGTGTGTAAGTTCTATACTATGGATGGATATACATTAAAAATAAAAAAAAATAAAAAAAGAAGAAGAAAGTTTGAGAAAATTGTGCGTGGAAAATATTGTTTTGAATTACATAAATAATAAATGTTCAATATATGCTATATGTATATAGATGAATTGAAATAAAAAGTAACACTTCTTTAAATCAAAATTTAATTTTTTTTATGGTACTATGTCTAAATAATCATCGTTGCTTATGGTATTCGTCAGTATCGCAACCACCTTTATGCCGGGGATGTAATTGACACATCTGGATCGAAAAAATTTCTTAAATTTTCACACATATATGTGATGGTACTCCCATCTAGTCTAAAATGATAGACAATATGTGCATAAAGCATAAGTTTGAATTACCAAACGAGTTCAGTGAGAGCAAGCTGGTTGAGTGGTGAGAATAGAGGAATCCAGAAAGCATGAGAACTTTTCAAACATAAACTTATCAGATAAAGGATTATCTTTCAAAATAAGAACGAATCACCATCAAATTCAGTGAGAATCATGTTACACGATTGAGATACGAGACTACGAGAAAAGCCTCTCAAAAACTCTGGTTAACAGTTTCATCGGTATATTATGAGTCGAACACAACAATATAAGTAATGATTCTCGTGGATAAAATTAGTAACTAACATAAAACGGGAACACAAAAGTTATACTCTTTTTCCATTAAGATTTAAGATTAAAAAGATTATAAATGAACGAAATTCACTATCAACAATATATAGTTAAGTACGCCACCGATACATATTCTTAGTCGTCTTTCTTTAAGAATAATTATTCTTTGCATATTTTTTATAAAGAAATTAGGGAAATAAGTAATTAATTATCATCCTTAATTAAACTGAAACAGGGAATCCACTTTTTGGTATTGCATCATCCTACTAGTCACGTACTTGTTTTGTAGTAATACATTAATCATTAAACAACTGTTCAAACTCTGCCACTGTACATGTTTTAATTTGTTGCTCTGCACTCGTCATGCCCACTAAACAAATCTTTTCTTAAACTTGTATACATATATTTTTTTATCTCTAAGGCTCTGCCACTGTAAATTAAATATGTTTTATTCCCTTTATTTTAATTTTTATCCAATCGTAATATCTGGAACTCTAATCAGATAACTTAGATGTAAAGCTCGAGAGAGATGTGTTATTTGCTTTTTTAGGAATTATTCCAATTAATAGTAGTTGCAGTCTCAAATAGTTGAACACAAAATTTCTTGTTAAGTATATATATAATATCGAACAGTTAAGTTGCAACAATTAAGTTATACCAATTTGTAGTTTTGGAATACTTTTTGAAGGGATCAGTTGTTCTTTATCCAATCGTCTTGATCTAGTGATGATTGACTAAATCATAATAAACAAAATTTGACAAGTTTCTTAAAAAGAGTTTTACTTATCTTCCGTTTGGAACTCAATTTAAATGAGATATAAAACTTAGAAAAGTAAATAACAATTTTTTTTGTTATGTACCCAATACGATTGTCCAATCCAATTACTTCGTTTGAGGCCAAAATTTAAGTTGTAAATATTACTTAAGAAGTCTAGCTATTCATACCTTTAGAGCATCTCATCTTAACATGCTAACTCAGACTAGTCGAGTCAACTAAATTTAAATATCAAGATTTAAAAACGGAAAGATATAAAATTACAGATATATTCTCGAGAACTCGAACATAATAATTCTATTTAAATTAGTACAATATTGGACTGCTAAACTACATGACTGATTAAACATTTTATTAATAAATTATGTACACCACATTTGTGTGTATTAGGGCTGTCAATGGATCGGATTTTAATCTGAATCCGATCCGAATTTTAGCATATTCGTCCGATAAAAATGTTCAATGGATCATATCCAAGTATAAATATTCGTTATCCGAAATAAATGGAGCGAATATGGAATTAACAAATCCGATCCGTTTAGAATCCGAGTCCGATTATATATATAATATCTAATTAAAATAAATTATTTACTAGTACATAATATTAAGTAAAATGACTAAAATTATAATTTTCACATAATTATCACTTTAAACAACAATAAAATTTGAATTATTTACTCTAAAAGTATATATTTTCCTTTATTAATAAGTTTAAATTAACTTATTTTAAACAAATATAAATAAAATCATCAAACAATCCATTAAATAATTATTATTTATTAATATTATGTAATTATATTTAGTCTTTATATTAAATTTGTGAAATAAAAATTTTAAATTTTATGGCTAATTGGGTTGGATATAGTCCGATCCGATTATGCATGGATCAAAATAAATGAATCCGATTCGGATCCGGTTGTCGGATCCGCTTGTCGGATTCGGATCCGGAATCCCCGCCCCTCCCCGCCCCGAACCCGACCCGTTGACAGAGTGTGTATGTAATTTAAATTCATTCTTTATTTATATTGGGCTTCATTTTACCTCTATTTGTATTTCGAATTGTCAATCACTGAATCACAGGATCACAACCAATTCACCATCAAGATTTTGGCCCATTACAGTGGATAGATTTTTGGGCCATAATATTATAGATATGATCCAACTCTTCAAAAAGCCCTGTTTAAATGCATATATTGGGCCATAGGCCCATTCTAGGTAATGCCCATTATTAATTGGGCCAAATCTTCATGATCCAACTGATTTATAGATGAAATTTCATTTTTAATCTCATTAGTTTTAGTTAGTCCTTCAAAAAATAAAAAAAATAAAAAAAATAAAAAAAAAAACTCATTAGTTTTAAACCATTGCAATACACGCCTCATTTGTTTAAAATAGCCAAATATCCGGAACGTTGCAATACTAGTCTTGTCGTCAAATTTGTCATGAAAACTGCACCGTTGTTATCCATTTACTAGTGCGCCATTAGTTATTAGTATTGATGCTTACAATTTTTAGCATTACTAATTTTTCTATAGATGATCAATACACCAGATTAATAGTCAGTAATTAATAGCAAAACTAGTAAGAAAAGTTGTGAATATAATTAAAGGAACTATAATAAAAGTAAAAATGTATTGGGTGCTAAGCGGGTAGTATTTACTATATTGTGATATGTGCAAAGAGCAGGTGGTAGCTGGCCAGATAGGTGGTTGAGAAACATTAGGCCGTGAGGGTCTTCATCGAGGGAGGTTGGTATATTTGAAATTAAACACCTCTCTAGAAGATTACAACATGCTTACAAGCCGGAACAACCTCCTTAAAATCAGGAGGCACGGTTAGGGCTACATTTTACATTTTGTGCCTACCTATTGGGACTGATGATCTGTTGGTCAGTCCACTTGCTGAGCAGACCCACAATCGATTGTTGCTACCAATAGCTACCCATAACCCCAGCTGCTTAACCAAGCGAATTGGGTCATTTATTGGGTATGAAAATATTATTTTTCTCTAGTATCATCAAGTATTTTTATTAATTCGACAAGGCGACTATTTTTGCAATGTTTGGTAAAAGTACAAGAATTATTTTGGGTATTTCTCAAACTAATGCGACGTTTATTAACGTTCTCTTTTTTTTTTATTTTTTTCAAATTTATGAGTTTATTATGTATGTAAATTGAAATTGTCTCTGTGGCTTGCCACTCATCATAAAAGCACTTCAGTTTTTTTTTATTAGTTGTTGGAAAATTGCAAATAATTGCAATAAGTATACCTCACTTTTGAATAATTGAGCATACATCAATTCTTTTTGATCATATAAAATTTAGGGAAATTAATATAAGTTATTTGATACTAAATTAGTATTGTTCCCCGGGATTACCACAAAAATCTCCATGATTTCTAATGTACGGATATTTTTAATAATATTATTCTACGTTATCGTATCATATCAAATATTCGTGTTAAATATTGTGTTCGACATTTTTCATGTAGATAGTTTAAAAAAATAATAAAAAAAATCTGTGTCACCATATCCGTCTCGTGTTTGTACCATCGTATCCGTGTCTATGCATTATAAATAAATATATTATCAAGGATTAATATAATAAATTCCCAAAAATCACTATTATTGCAATATTAATTGGAATATGAGTTATGAGGACAATCACAGCTGGCAAGATTATGGATAATGATTTTGTTTTCACCAAACAAGGGACAAACATGGTTTATATTGCTATTTTAAAAAAACTTAATAACTAAATTATATGATTTAGGACAATACTATTTATGAGGTGTCTTGTGGCAATAAATAGGAGATTAAATGTATAGTTTATGAAGTAATAAATTGACAAAATTTCTAACACTAAATTGGCCTCCTCCAAAATTTATGTTTACTTAATTCTTCATATTAATTAGTACTAATAGCCACAAATTATAAGAAAAATAATCATAAATATTTGGGTTCGATCAGTTAACTTTGAACTTATGAAGTTATTTTAAATTTCTTGATAGTTAATCTCCTAAGAAGTTTATAATTCAAAAAAGAAAATTAATTATTATAATAGACAGTAATATTCTTTTTTTTTTTTTTTACGCACGCACACCCAAGTAGGGATTCGAACTCGGGACCTTGCCTTCAAGAATGAACCCTTAACCACTTGGACCAACCCCTATTGGCGACTGTAATATTCTAATTTGAATCATATAAAATCCTGAATATAAATATTTTGATTTAGACAAAACAAAAACCACATACTTCCGTTCACCATTAATAAAAGAGAATTATTATATCATAGTGGTTCGATATAATTCGACAATGAAAATATATGAAATATAAAATACTATATTGATATATAGTCCAAACGATAAGTTGGTACATAAAAGACATAACGAACAAGTATATTGCTTTAATTTATATCTTAGTTGAGAGCTTAGTCTATTGATATCTAAGTTATCAAAAGTTGCAATTATTAATACGACATCAACTTTGTACCAAAAAAAATTAATACGATATTGATGGTGTCAAAATCCGGGCTATGCACTGGACGGCTGATTAGGACTCTCAATTACCCAAGATATTTGTATGATGAGGAAGACTCTGATGCTTTCCCTAACTGGAAGGATGAAACAAATGTGAGCTCAAAGGCCAAGACAGGGAAGGAGGGGGTTGGACCCGCTTTGGCTCTCTTCGATGCTCAAGTCAGCGAAAAGCTCTGGGTCGCAAGAGGACTGAAAGCGTTTTTTGTGTGTGTAGGAAAGCTTACCTTTAACAGTAATGGAGTGAGGCTTTTATAGGGTGGAGATGGATTCCGTGGGTGCAAGTACACCTCCCAGAAAGTGTGGATCTGGTTTGGAGAGGAAAGCGACGCCCCTGGCCGGAACAGTGCTATTCCAGCTAAAGCACTGCTTGTCTGCTCCTGCCAGGATGCCTGACACTGTATTGGACGCAGCTGCAAATTAATGAGGCTGGCAGTAGGTGGTGCTTGCATTAAATGCGGTTGTCCGGTAGCGACGGGGTCGGAGCTCCGCCGGGTCGCACCTCTCTCTGGGTCGAAAGGAGACCCTAGGTCGCGGGAGACCGCCGCCAGACTAGGGCTTGAGGTTTTTGGCCAAGTGCTGGGTCGATGGTTGCCTATGTGGCTCGGTCGTGGAGCGCTCATGTGGCATAGGCTGCTGCTGGGACAGTGGGCCCCGAATGGTGGCGGTCCGTGACCACATTTTAAAATTTTTATTATAATACAAGTATTAAAATATTTCTAAAACATTTTAATACAAAAGCGGAAGACTAGCCGGATCTACTCAAGTATATACATGCAATTGATAATAAATTTTAAATCACTTAAGCAGATAAATATCTAACATGCAATTAACACTTAAGAGCACATAATTTATCATGCTTAAAATAAAACAACTGTAAAATATTACCGTACTGCAAACATGGCTATCTAACGGCATTTTTCCAGCTCCCGAATTCACCTCTCGAGAATCCGATACTCGATCTCCTCGTGAAACCGGCAGAGCTTCCCTGCAATAATCCCAGGGACACCCTCGGAGTGTGGGCTCCGAAAGTATTTCTCTAAATACTTAGAGAAAATAAAACTTTAAACTAGAAAACCCTTTTCAGGGTTTATTCTCCCGAAATTAGGCGTTTTATATAAACACCTAATTAAAATTAATTCCAAAATCAATCGGAATTAACTAGGAGAAAAATGGAACTTGGTTTCAAAGCCAAAATTTGGCCAAAACCATCCCAAAACTGAATGAATGAAATGGGGTGGGTATCAGCCTATTTATAGGCAAATATATGAGGGCAAAAAGGTCATTTTGGATACAAAAGCAAGGGTAAAATGGTCATTTCACACCTCCACTTGCGTAGCCAACTTGGACACGAAAACCGAGGTGACCACGTCGTAGCCCTTGCCACCACGAGTCCAACGCCGCCGAGAACGCGCCAATCCGCAGCCGGACGCGCCCTCACGCGCCGCCACAAGGCGGCGCGTGTGATCACTTGCCGGCTAGGGTTTCCTGGTGACGTGGCCTCTTCAGGAGCTGCCACGTGTCCGGGTCTGGTCCGACCCGGAACCGGATCCGATCCGACCCTATCCGAAACCCGACCCGTTGACCCGGTCAACAGGCTGACGTGGCGCGACCTGGGCCGTCCACGCGTCGCACACGTGGCGTGCCACGCGGCTGCCCAATCAGCGCCACCTGGGCCCACTTGCTGACGTGGCATGCCACGTCAGCTGCCACGTCATCACCGAATTTTTTTTTTTTCCGATGAAAATTTTATTTTCTCCAAAATAAAATTCCGGGCATTTCCAACTCTTTGGAACTTGATTTATTTTCTTAAAATAAATTCCTTTGCTATTTTCAAACATTTTGAAAATTCATTTCTCTTTCTCCTTTTATTATTTTCTCTTCGGGTTTTTGATTGGGGCTTGCAGGGGGACCTGCAGGACTAATTAATTTTAGCTCCAAACGGATTAATATATTATCATCTCATGACAATAATTAATTACCGTTTAACAATATTTAATTCCACTAAATAAATATTGTTGCACTCTAAAATTAATTAAATTATTCACGAATTTCTCGATCTAGAATAATTTCGCATTTTACTCCTCCGTGTAGATATCCATGAAAAATAAATTATAACTACTATCATTTATTTTTCATCTCCAATTTGAAATTTATTGATTCGCCTTAAGTTCAAATTCTCTGTATGTGAAACACATTCAACATACAACTTCGGTGACGTTATCACGCGAAGTGCTTTGGCCAAAGTCTTAATTCGAACTTTTGCAAATCTATTTCAAGGATATCTCTTACCTTCCAGCAAGGCTACAAATTCCTCGATCAATATAACTCTTTAGCACATTTCATGTTGTCACCGAATCATACAAAGTATTTTGGCCACCCTTTACCGAGACCTCACTTCGAGTATGTTACAGTAACTAACACTACATGCCTAAAGCCGAAATATTATCAGGATTAAGAGTACAATGCTTCCTGAGATTTTATTTATTTTAGATAGCAGTATAAAATAAATAATCTCAGTGGTCCAGTTCGATGTTTCCAATCCTATTGAAAATCATCAACATTTTATAATTGGAATCACCATTCCCTATGACGAAAGACTAATCATCTTATATAACCACATTATAGTCTTGATAAGAACATATTCTTATCTTACCGACTAGAACTTTAATAACACGTGATTTCGGTATTCAAAGTCTTTTCCTATGAAACACATTTCATATAAGAATACCATCACACGTTATTAATTATTAATATGTGAAATACTCATAACTTGTGTAAATTCAGTTTAATTAATTCAACAAATTGAATTTTCAGGGCACTATTCCCAACAATCTCCCACTTGCCCTAAATTCAATTTGGCTACACATCCAAGTCTTATTCCTTTCACATGAGTGTCAAAACTCGTTTTGCACTCTTTCGCGCCAATACTTTAGTGAAGGAATCTATTAGACGTTTCTCTGAGCCAACAACTAGGAAATCATGAATCCAATACATCTAATTGGTTGCTTCTCAAGCTACCATGTATTTGACTTCCATGTCGGTGTAAGCAATACAAGTCTGCTTAACATTCTCCAATTAACGGTTGCTCTTCCTAGAGTATACACGTATTCTAATGTCAAACATCTAGAATACAAATCAGATTGTAAATCCGAATCTTTATACTCTATTGAAATGAGCTCACCACTGTGGTAGACAAGCATATAATCTCAAATCCTTCTCAAGTACTCCAATATATGCTTTTACTACTACCCAGTATCAAATTCTAGGGTTTGACTAATATCTGCTGACTTAGACCTATTTATATAATAGACATCTGGCCCTGTACATAATATGACATACATAAAGCTTCCGCTGCGGAACTCTAATCATGTCTTCTATCTCTTCAGTTGTCTTAGGACACTGATCTCGAGATAGATAAATTCCACATTTAAAAGGTAATGAACCTTCCTTGGAATTTGTCATATTATACCTTGCCAGCATCTTATCCATATATGTTTCTTGTGATAAACCAATCTCCTTATTCCTATGATCACAACAAAAGTCTGATCCTTGGAATAACATTGGTCTCACATAGGTCTTTTCTTGTCAAAATGATTTGACGTCCGAATCTTAACCATTGACAAAATTCTTGCATCATTCCCAATGAGCAGAATATTAATTACGTACAAAGTGAAAGTGTTACAACGCTATCATGATGTCATTTGTACACTTCATGGTTCATCAGGCAATTATACAAATCCAAAGAATCTAAATTGCCTTATAATTCTGATGCTCCATAATCTAGACGCTTGCTTAAGATCATAAATCGATCTATTAAGCTTGCATTATATGTACCTGATTTCTGGCTGTGAAGCCTTCAGGTTATGCCATGTATCTCTTTTTCTTGAAGTTGCCCGTTCAAGAACATAGTCTTTACATCCATTTATCTAATCTCATAATCGATGATGAGATAAAATGGAGAGGATAATGGACTTAAGCATTTCTATAGGCGAGAAGACCTCATAAATGATTTCTTCTTTCTGGGTAAAATCCCTTGCCATAAGTTTGCTCTAAAGTCTCTACTTTTTCGTCCATTTATCCTTTTATCGTTTTGTAGAACCCAATTGTATCTAATAGGGTTTAATGCCTTCAGGCGCCTCTACAAGTTCAAGACTTTGTTAGAATACAGATATTCTAACTTAGATTCCATGGATATTGACCAAACGTTCAGCGTCTATATCTTTTACAACTTCATTACACGTGATAGGATCAGATACGTTAGATTCAACCTCTTGGGTTAATCTTAGGTATCTTGTCAGGTGTCCTGACAATCCTCCCACTATAATTATGCTCTCGTGTACATGTTGTATTTGGTACATCACATGTATCCAATACATTTTCAATTATCACGGGTTTATGGAAATCAGTATCTAATACTGTTATTTCTTTTAACACTACTTTGCTTTTACCCTTTGCGGTTATCTATGTAATTATCTTTGAAATATTCACAAACATCTTTTGTGATTTCTCAAATTACAAAATATACCACCTTTTGTTCTTCTAGTATAACCTTAGAACAAGTGAACCTTTGTTCTTTATTCTAACTTGTCAGGATCCATCCTTAACTCGTGGACCAGGCTACCTTAAATCCGAAGATAAAAGGTAGAACTAGGTTTTAGGAACTGACTTAGATAGAACTAGGTTTGTCGTTTTGTGTGCAAGACCCCAAAACGAAATTCATAGGGTAGCATGACTCTTCATGAATCTTACCATCATTATCAGAGTTCTATTTCTCCTTTCTGCAATACATCTTTGCTAAGACGTATCTCATATATATAGTTGAGATCCAATCTCATTTGAGAAATTCTGTTTAACTCTGAACTTAGATACTTATCACTACTTCGACCTAATCGAAGTGCCTTGATATGTTTTCTAATTTGATTCTTTGACTTCAGTCTTATATTCTTTGAACTTTTCAACAATTACAGACTTAAGTCTCATCAAATAAACATATATGTATCTAGAGTAATCGTTCAAACGAATGATGAAATATCCAAAACTTCCTCTTGCTTGAATAATCATAGGATCACATATCCGTATGAACTGACACAAGCAACTTCATGGCTTAAATACCTTTTGTGTCAAAAAGGTTTCTTGGTCATTTTAACCTTCTAAATAGGATTCGCAGATTGATACTATTTTCAAGTCAATAGGAGTCAACAATCAGTCTTTGGATCCTATTCAGATTCAATTGACCAATAGATAGGTGCCACGAAGAAGTTTTTCTTCTTAGATAGTAAGTCAAGCTTCTTAATGTTAAACTTGAATTAGGGTTTTCATTGAGGTATAAAAGACCATATTTTATTGTGCCAGAGCAAATAAACCTTTTATTTTGTTTAGTGGTAAACTTTTGTTCAAAACAAACAATTAAACTATTAGTTATCAAATAACCCATTGAAATTAAATTTCTGTTTATATGGCACGTATAATATTAAAACCCTTTTGCCGAAATACGACTTTATAGTCTTTACTGCTAATACAATTACACTTGTATTATCCCCGAGCAGTAGTTATGTGTTAGCCGTTTTTCAACCTTTCTGGTTGGTTTGAATCTTCGCAACAACTTGCAAATATGATTAGTTGATCTCAAACTCACATACCAGGAGTCCGGTGAATTTCCAACTAAACATATTTTCAACGAGTAAGATATCTTCATATCTTATCTAAACGGCGTAGCAAACAGACTGTTAGGAATAGTGCCCTAGAAAGCCGATTGTATATCCGCTTTGTGCTTTTCCTTATTGTAATCACAGACAATCTTTGAATGAAATAACGAATTGAGGCAACACTTCTTTATATGCTCTTGTTTGGTATGCGTTTACTTTATCTGTGCATGTATGAGAACTCCCCTAATCCTGATGACTTTAGGACTCTGCCATTTAGGTGAAATGGTTCATGAAACGAGCCCTATATCACATAAGTCATGATTAGTAAAATACTCCAAGCCGATGAGTCCTACAGACAGTGGGAGTGTCAACCTGACTCCTCTAAGGCTTGCTTGTGGGATCACGCCCTTAAGAAGGACCACCTTGTTTCATGGAGGTGCAAAGTGTATAGTTGATACGAGCGTGATACATGAGGGTGCTTACTTTAATAAGTAAGTTCACTGAGGTGCCCCGTGTGAGAACATTCCTAAATGGGAAAGGAAGTTTCTATTTCAGGAAATGGAAACTTCCAGATTAGGAAATATCTCACGAGTCATTGATGTGATTAATTGATCCTTAGACTTGAGGTTCCTTGTCACTTTATGAGTTAACTCTGTAGTCTTAGGTATAAGCTTTAAAGGGTGTCGCCTTAGACAACTGATTCAAGGCTTATGCTGGGGCTGCACAAGTGACTCATGAAAGTGAATGAGAATCAAGAAAGGACCTACACTTGCATTTGCAAGGTGATCTCTTATTGTGTAAGTCATTCATATGCCATATGGAGTCCTTGGCCAAGGCAGTAGATCAAGACATCAAGAAAAGGGTTTCTTGGATTGAGATCAAATGGATATGAAATGCACTTAGCTTTAAGACCGGATTATTAGGGTTCTGATTATTCCCTTGCCCTAGATCTTGGTTGAGAGATAGTAAGTAGGAGGATTGTATCTCACATGAATCAATGACTTAAAGGTTCTGTCGAATCCGAACATTCCAATTCAGCTAGGGGTTAAACACCTGTTGTTAGACTATGGTCGTTTAATCTGTGGACTGATTAATTAATTAGTGAATTAATTAATTAGGGTCACTGCTAATTGAATTGAGAACCTAGAGGGTCACACACAACAACTTGGTTACATGAGTTGAGGCTTGAAAAGATTAAACGAGTTAATCGAGCCAAGAGGGTTCCACACGTGTGAAATCACACGTGTGGCTCACGTGAGTGACACGTGTCACTGTGACACGTGTGGCTCACGTGAGTGACACGTGTCACTGTGACACGTGTCACACACGTGTGTATATATATATTATATATATATATTAAATAATTAATTAGTTAATTATTTAATAGACTTTGGTTTAATTTTGAATTAAAAAGAAAGTCTAATTTTGGAGAAAATAATCTAGTTAATTAATTATGAATTAATTAATTAGATAAAAATAAGTTATTTATTTTATAATAAATAAAGTATAAAATTATCCAAAAATAGTTTGGATATTTTTAGCTCTCTTAAAAGTTGACTAGAATTAGAATTCAAAGTCAAAATTGGAAAATACTTGATCATCAAGTAATAGGAGAGAGAGGGACCAAATCCTTTGTCCATTAGGACTAGGTTCGGCCGCCCCTCCCCTTTCCTATATATAGGGGAGCTCATGCTCCCCTTTAGAGCTAATAGACAATTCTTGGTTCATGTGTTGAACACCTTCCTTTCTCCAAGATTAAATTAAACCCTAGGTTAAGCCTAAACACTAACTAGAGAACTAGCATCCTTACTAGTTAGATTGTGATCAAGTTGGTGGACTTTCTCTAGAGACTTCAAGTTAGAAGTTTGAAGATTCGAGCTTTACCAAGGAGAGGGGATCAAGCCGCGAGAAGAGCGTTCTTGGGTGGCTTGAAACGCTTCAAGAAAGAATAAAAGAAAAATAAGTTTTCTATCTTTACGAATTTGGTTACACGATTGCGAGTTCAAGGTCCTTTTGTTGGGAAAATTTTTTAAATTCCGCTGCTTTCTGATTCGTGTTTTCCAACAAGTGGTATCAGAGCCACCTCGTTAATCGTGTTTCTGATTCGTCTCAATTATACTGAATTTGGTAGAAATTCTTAGGCTTAGATGCGAATTAGGTATTCATGAGTTCTTTTAGAAAGCCTGAAATACGAAACTGTAATTTTTCTTGAATTTCTGAAACTGTTTTCTTAAATTGTGTTTTTGAAAAACTGTTTTGATAAAAATTAATTTAAATCGTGTTTTTGAATTTGGATTGTTTTGGTTTTTGAACTAAAAATACGAAACACGAAATCGTGTTACGAAAACGCGAGCCTGGACATGCTAAGGCGTAGCACGCCAGGCCCGCGCGCCCACTCGCCCAGCAGTCCCGCAACCGCGCGGGACTGCCCGCCGTTGTCGCCCGCCAGCGCCTAGGCGTACCCGCCAGTAGCTCCCGCAACCGCGCGGGAGCCTTACCGCCGCCCGCCTGCCTGCCGCCTAGGCGCAGCGCCTTGCGCGCGAGAAGGCGTGCGTGACGCGGTGCGCGCGCGCTCGCGCGCGATGCGTGCTCCGGCCTGGGCTGGCGCGCGGGCAAAACCCGGGGCCTTCGTTTCGCGATCTTGATTTTCGTGTTTAGTCCAATCCAATCCAGATTTAATTTTCCTGAAATTTTATTTTATTTTTTTTTTAAAATTTGAATTATTTTTGAAATAATTGTTTAAATTGGGATTTTGAAAAATTTGAGCGATTTAAATTTTGGAAAAATTACAATATTTATTTTCTGAAAATATTGAAAGAATAAAATTATTAATTTTCAGAAATTAATTAGAATTTTATTAGTTTATTGTTTTTCGGGTTTTATTGAAAAGGCTCTTGAACAAGAATTGCATCTAAGTCGTGTTTTAAGTCATTAGGACTTGAAACGAGAATTTTTATTTATTAGCTAAATTTAAATTCTCGCAAAAGCATGTTAGGTGATCATGGGTTTAGATCTATGTATGGTTTTAATTTATGCACATGGATGGTTTAAATTGGGGTTGGAGCCCTATAGTTGCGTTTTTCAATTGAGGTTGGAGCCTCACTTATGTGCGTACTGTTATGTGATTTATTATGTGGCTTTCCATATTACTGTTTTTGAGGCCGGGGTATGCCCCGTGTAATTGTCTAAGGCCAATATGAAGATTGAGCCTTATTACTTTATGTCTTTTTTCTTTTTATTGTAATTTGAGAGTAGAGATAGGTGGTGAGGTTTTATTTTCATTTTGGAGACAATGCACCCATGGAGTAAGATGGACCACATTCAAGTAACAAGGAGGCCATAAGTGAAGACCCCTCAAAATGTTAGGGAGGGGAATCTCAATTGTTAAATGTAATAGAGATAGGGCTCGTATTTTGTTACTGCTTTCCCTTATGTGATTTGAACTGTTTATGTGGCATGTATGTTAGAACTAGTGATTGTGGAGTGGCTCCCACATATCACGCATAAGATAGGTAGAACCCATGATCATTACATGTTAGTATCATGCTAGGACATGTTATCTGTTTATGTGCTTGTTTGAAATGCATTTAAGTGTACTTGCATTAATCAAGACTAATAAAATTGGATAACATATATGTTGGTGAGGTCGAACCGGACAACTCTCCGGTTGATTCGAAAAATTCCCATTAAATATTAAGCTAATTTCGAACAAATAGGTGTTTAATTCGAGATGCAAATTTTGAATTAAATTCCTAGCATTCCATCAATAGGTTTTAAGTTTAGTAAGTAAAGCTAGTTATTGTCCGCGAGTCGTGGGATAGCTAGTGGAGCTTATTAGTTCTTAGTTACCTAATTGATCATTTTTAAATGATCAATATTTCGTGGTCAATTTTAGCAAGGGCGATGTCCGCGAGTCGTGGGTCGTTCGAACTAAGTTTTGGTCATGATCTTATGATTGATGGGTCTAGCTTAACGCCTAAGTAAATATGGATGTCGCACGAGTCGTGGGTCCATATTGAAAGATAGGTGATGCAAAAACAATTACTAAGAGTTCTAAAGGTGTTAGAATTGGTAAGTTGTACCTACCTAGGGTTCTTACTTAGAATGTCCGCGAGTCGTGGGTTCGAGGTAAAATGCCTAGGATCTTAGTACCCATTGGGAAACGTGTTCCTCTTAGATCTTTGGGAATTCTAGATCTTTGAAAAACAGTGGGAGCTACAATAGATTAAAGACCTTATCTTTTGTATATCGTTATAATTCAGCATGCTCACTAGTTCTCTGTTTTACCATTTAGGTCGTAGATTCTGTGATTCTCTACGTGTTTTGAAATGGCAACCAAAAACCCTCTTGTATCAATCCTCGAGTCAAACAAGTTGATTGGTCCCAACTATTCTGATTGGCAGAGGAATCTAAAAATCATTTTAGATTCTGAGAAGAGAACTTATGTTCTCTTCGAAGGGGAGCCTAGTCCCGAAGGGGAGGCTCCCACTCGGGCCGAGCGGGAAGCGATTCAGAAGTGGAAGGATGATAATCTCCAAGCCCGTTGCCTTATGTTGGCTAACATGTCTCCGGACTTGCAAAGGCAACATGAGGCCATGGAATTTGCTTGGGAGATTTACGACCACTTAGAGCAACTTTACCGCCCTCATGAACGTGTTACAAGGTATAACACTTCAAAGGAATTATTCCACTTGAGAATGAGGGAAGGTTCAAGTGTCCATGAATATGGACTCAAGTTTCTTGCCCTTACTGAGAAACTTGCTTCCATGGACATGCCGCTGAAAGATGAGCTTTCAGTGGATTTTTTGCTGGCTTCGCTCCCACCATCATTCAACCCATTTGTCCTTAACTTCAACATGAATCATGCTGGTGCTACTGTAGCTGAGCTGATTAGTCAACTTGTGACTGCTGAAAGCACGATCAAGAAGGACAATAAGGTTTTGATGGTGAATGCTCCATCTTCCTCTTCTGGACCTTCTAAAGGTAAGGGCAAGAAAGCCCAAAAGAAGAAGAAGAAACCCCTTAGGCCCACTGGTGGCATTTCGAAGGGGAAGGCCCAAAAGAAGAAGCGTGATCAGAAAGAGGATGTTTGCTTCCATTGTGGCAAAACGGGACATTGGAGGAGAAACTGCCCAGAGTACAAGGCTACTCTAAAGAAAGGTATCTTTCTCGTTGAAGTAAATCTTTCTATTAATTCTAGTTCTTGGGTACTTGATACCAGTTGTGGAACTCATATCTGTAATGATGTACAGATGCTAAGTGAAGTCCAACAACTCAAAGAAGGAGAATGTGTCTTGAAGATCGGCAATGGCTCAAACGTTGAAGCTCGAGCTTTAGGCACAATTAGATTAGATTTAGGTAGTTTTGAGTTAGTATTAAATAAAGTCCTTTATGTACCGAGCATTATTCGTAATATAATTTCAGTTCCAATATTAAATTGTGAAGGTTATGAAACTTATATTAAGAATGGTAAATATTTTATCAAACGGAACAACTCTTCCGTTCATATCGGTACTCTAAGTAATGGACTTTACCTAACTCAAAATATCAATATTATGAATATACAACGAGAAACAAAGCGTAAGAGAGATGACAAAGTTTCAGCTCCCTTATGGCACGCTAGATTAGGACACATTTCCAAGAACAGAATTAGCAAGATAAACACTTTAGGATCATTCTCTGAAAATGATCTCAAAGAGTTGACTTCCTGCGAATCCTGTCTCAAAGGAAAAATGTCCAAAGTCCCTTTTAAGGGAACTGTGGAACGTGCCACTAAGGTTTTGGATTTGATCCATACTGATGTTTGTGGACCGCTTAGTGTAAGCACTAGAAACATTCATCAGTATTTCATAACCTTTACTGATGACTTTAGTCGGTATGGTTATGTATACTTAATGAAGTATAAATCCGAAGCTTTTGAGAAATTCTTAGAATTTCAAAAGGAGGTTGAGAACCAAACTGGTCACAAGATAAAAGCACTTCGATCTGATCGAGGAGGCGAATATCTTAGTGAAGAATTCCTTAATCATCTCAAAGATAATGGGATTATCTCTCAGTGGACTCCTCCGGGAACTCCTCAGCTTAATGGAGTTTCTGAGAGAAGGAATCGAACCCTACTTGATATGGTTCGTTCCATGATGAGTTTCACTGACTTACCACCTTCTTTCTGGGGTTATGCCCTAGAAAGTGCAGCAAAGATTTTGAATCTCGTTCCCTCTAAGTCAGTCCCTAAAACGCCCTATGAAATGTGGCATGGTAAAATCCCTAGTTATTCTTACTTAAGAATTTGGGGTTGTCCTGCTTACGTGAAGAGGACAGTGGGAGATAAGTTAGAATCTCGTTCTAACTTATGCTACTTTGTAGGTTATCCTAAGGAATCCATAGGATACTACTTCTATGATCAATCTGAGCAAAAGGTGTTTGTTTCCAGAAATGCCACTTTTCTTGAGGAACCGTTCCTTAAAGAAAAGAAAGGAAAGATCATAGGATTAGAAGAAGTACAAAGTAACCCCACGCCACCCACTGAAGAGACGTCCCCTACTGATCAACTACAACCAATCACGAATTTCGATACACACGAAAACCCTCCTCTAAGGCGTTCTGAACGTACTCCTAGACAGCCGGAGAGATGGTATGGATTCTTCCATGAAATCTCTCAAAAGGATAATGATCCTTCAACATATGAGGAGGCACTTTCAGATTCTGACTCTGCACAATGGATAGAAGCCATGAAATCCGAAATGGATTCCATGAACTCCAACCAAGTTTGGACCTTGGTAGATTTGCCTGATGGGGTCAAACCCATAGGTTGCAAATGGATCTTTAAGAGAAAGCTTGGAGTTGATGGAAGTATTGCAGCCTACAAAGCAAGACTGGTTGCAAAAGGATTCACTCAAAGACCCGGCGTGGACTTTGACGAAACCTTTTCGCCAGTTGCAATGCAAAAGTCCATTCGAATCATGCTTGCCATTGCTGCATATTATGACTATGAGATATGGCAAATGGATGTGAAAACTGCCTTTCTCAATGGTGACATTGACAAAGACATTTATATGGAGCAACCCATAGGTTTCACATTCAGTGGGAGTGAGCAAAAGGTTTGCAAACTCCAAAGATCAATCTATGGATTGAAACAGGCTTCTAGGAATTGGAACATTCGATTTGATGAATCGGTCAAAGCGTTTGGCTTTATCCAAATTTCGAATGAATCATGTGTGTATAGAAAGGAATTGGAGACCTCAGTGCAATTCTTAGTACTTTATGTTGATGACATCCTTCTTATTGGGAATTCGAAGGATGACATGAAAGTGACTAAGTTATGGTTATCGAACCAATTCGAGATGAAAGATCTTGGTGATGCGTCCTATATCCTTGGAATTAAAATCTATAGAGATAGATCTAGAAGGTTAATAGGACTATCACAGTCGATGTACATTGACAAAGTATTGAAGAGATTCAATATGGAGTCAGCAAAGGTTAAGAACCTTCCTATGAGTGTAGGAACGTGTCTTTCAAAGAAGATGTGTCCTAAGACTAACCTTGAGAAGGAGAGAATGACTCATACACCTTATGCATCAGCAATAGGTAGCATAATGTATGCAATGTTATGTACTCGACCGGATGTGGCTTATGCACTTAGTGTAACGAGTCGTTTCCAATCTGACCCTGGAGATGGTCACTGGGCTGCCGTAAAGAATATTCTTAAGTACTTGAAAAGTACTAAAGATTTATTCTTAGTTTACGGAGGTCAGAAAGATCTTACTGTCGAAGGATACTGCGATGCAAGCTTTGCATCTGACTTAGATGATTTTAAGTCAATGTCAGGATACATTTTCTGCCTAAACGGCGGAGCAGTGAGTTGGAAGAGTTCCAAGCAAACTACCACTGCAGATTCGACCACTGAGGCCGAATACTTAGCTGCAAATGATGCATCTAAGGAAGGTGTTTGGATTAGAAACTTCATTCAAGAGTTGAATGTTGTTCCTAGCATGAAAGACCCCATAACTGTGTTTTGTGACAACACTGGGGCGGTTGCTCAAGCAAGAGAACCAAGATCTCACCAACGGACCAAGCACATTATGAGGAAGTATCACCTAATCCGTGATATTATCAAAAGAGGAGATGTGCTAATTGAGAGGGTCACATCAGCAGAGAACGTGGCAGATCCACCTACTAAACCCCTTAGTCGAGAAGCTTTCCAAGGTCATCTTCAGAAGATGGGACTTAGAGTAGCTTTAGAATGGCTTTGACGGGCAAGTGGGAGATTGTTAGGAATAGTGCCCTAGAAAGCCGATTGTATATCCGCTTTGTGCTTTTCCTTATTGTAATCACAGACAATCTTTGAATGAAATAACGAATTGAGGCAACACTTCTTTATATGCTCTTGTTTGGTATGCGTTTACTTTATCTGTGCATGTATGAGAACTCCCCTAATCCTGATGACTTTAGGACTCTGCCATTTAGGTGAAATGGTTCATGAAACGAGCCCTATATCACATAAGTCATGATTAGTAAAATACTCCAAGCCGATGAGTCCTACAGACAGTGGGAGTGTCAACCTGACTCCTCTAAGGCTTGCTTGTGGGATCACGCCCTTAAGAAGGACCACCTTGTTTCATGGAGGTGCAAAGTGTATAGTTGATACGAGCGTGATACATGAGGGTGCTTACTTTAATAAGTAAGTTCACTGAGGTGCCCCGTGTGAGAACATTCCTAAATGGGAAAGGAAGTTTCTATTTCAGGAAATGGAAACTTCCAGATTAGGAAATATCTCACGAGTCATTGATGTGATTAATTGATCCTTAGACTTGAGGTTCCTTGTCACTTTATGAGTTAACTCTGTAGTCTTAGGTATAAGCTTTAAAGGGTGTCGCCTTAGACAACTGATTCAAGGCTTATGCTGGGGCTGCACAAGTGACTCATGAAAGTGAATGAGAATCAAGAAAGGACCTACACTTGCATTTGCAAGGTGATCTCTTATTGTGTAAGTCATTCATATGCCATATGGAGTCCTTGGCCAAGGCAGTAGATCAAGACATCAAGAAAAGGGTTTCTTGGATTGAGATCAAATGGATATGAAATGCACTTAGCTTTAAGACCGGATTATTAGGGTTCTGATTATTCCCTTGCCCTAGATCTTGGTTGAGAGATAGTAAGTAGGAGGATTGTATCTCACATGAATCAATGACTTAAAGGTTCTGTCGAATCCGAACATTCCAATTCAGCTAGGGGTTAAACACCTGTTGCTAGACTATGGTCGTTTAATCTGTGGACTGATTAATTAATTAGTGAATTAATTAATTAGGGTCACTGCTAATTGAATTGAGAACCTAGAGGGTCACACACAACAACTTGGTTACATGAGTTGAGGCTTGAAAAGATTAAACGAGTTAATCGAGCCAAGAGGGTTCCACACGTGTGAAATCACACGTGTGGCTCACGTGAGTGACACGTGTCACTGTGACACGTGTCACACACGTGTGTATATATATATTATATATATATATTAAATAATTAATTAGTTAATTATTTAATAGACTTTGGTTTAATTTTGAATTAAAAAGAAAGTCTAATTTTGGAGAAAATAATCTAGTTAATTAATTATGAATTAATTAATTAGATAAAAATAAGTTATTTATTTTATAATAAATAAAGTATAAAATTATCCAAAAATAGTTTGGATATTTTTAGCTCTCTTAAAAGTTGATTAGAATTAGAATTCAAAGTCAAAATTGGAAAATACTTGATCATCAAGTAATAGGAGAGAGAGGGACCAAATCCTTTGTCCATTAGGACTAGGTTCGGCCGCCCCTCCCCTTTCCTATATATAGGGGAGCTCATGCTCCCCTTTAGAGCTAATAGACAATTCTTGGTTCATGTGTTGAACACCTTCCTTTCTCCAAGATTAAATTAAACCCTAGGTTAAGCCTAAACACTAACTAGAGAACTAGCATCCTTACTAGTTAGATTGTGATCAAGTTGGTGGACTTTCTCTAGAGACTTCAAGTTAGAAGTTTGAAGATTCGAGCTTTACCAAGGAGAGGGGATCAAGCCGCGAGAAGAGCGTTCTTGGGTGGCTTGAAACGCTTCAAGAAAGAATAAAAGAAAAGTAAGTTTTCTATCTTTACGAATTTGGTTACACGATTGCGAGTTCAAGGTCCTTTTGTTGGGAAAATTTTTTAAATTCCGCTGCTTTCTGATTCGTGTTTTCCAACACAGACAGACTAAGTATTTTGGACAATTTCCTTTTCCAATACCCGTTACCACCGAAATAGAAACACTTTTCCATTGTCGGATTTGACTTTCTATTTCTGAACCTTCAATTGGGAACTTTTCCTTTTCTTTCTTCCACTTAGTGGCTTTCTAGCCCGTGGATATTGATGTCTGATTAAAGAGAACTTTTCCCTTAGTCTATATCACCCTTTCTGCCACATTGAGGTCGTTCATTGGTTTTTAAAAAAATATTTAAAATGATCTTGAACGTTCAAACGACTTAGGCAGAGAGTATAGGATCGTATCCTGTCTGTTTAGATTGTCTCTTTAAGCACAGAGGCTTTCAATCTCATTCAGATTAGCTATCATATTCATAATATGATTATGAAACAGTGATCCTTCAAACATCTTTAACTGACAACCGTTTTCATGGCTCGTACCTACGTACGACTCTGTCTTCAACACATGTTCTTATCAGTAGACATCTCATGTGTTTGATGCTCAAGAACATTGAAAACAGATGTCAGGATATAAGACTAGCCAGATCATCACACTTGATCTATTTAGAATAAACGTCTTTCTAATCCTGACTGGTTGTAGTTTCCGAAATTTTCGGATAAGGTTCAGTGAGTACGTAAACTTTCGTGTCCCAACACGATGTCAAGATTTATTACTTAGTCAGCGTAGTTGAACCCTTACTAGCCTATTTCCTTATAGACATACAGTTTGGAGTGGGCTAAGAGAGATCGTAATTATAAAACTGAAATAAATAAATAAATGCAGGTTATGATTATGTATTTCACTTTCTTCTGTGTCCAACCAATAAATGAAATCCACGTAAGCATTTTGGTTTACGCAATGGTGACTTAACTAACTGCAATTGACTCCACGGAGGCGAGGTCAAAAACCGCTTAGAAAAGCAAGAACTATTCTTAATTAACATGTCATCTAGGTAACTCTTACCAAACAATGTCAATCCACCACGTCAACCCTTGGCCTCTAAGTAAATGTAACATAGCTCCGAAGGGAGGTTAATACATTACTTAGTCAAGTGTGTACCATTACCTAGAAGTCCGTACGAGTAGGTCAAGACACTCCACGGAGGCGTGGTCGAGCTGACTTCCCCGTATTTCATTCTATCCGTAGAAGTCTAATCTTGTATACCGCGAATATATACCCGCCGAAGGGAGTAGTATACATCCACTATACTATAGACGGGTAATGGAGGCCGTGAGAATCCAACTCTTTTCATCTCGCTCCCACTTGAATTTTTAAAAGGTGTGGATTATCTGTTGATTATTTAATAATCACTTTTGGCGTCTTATTGTTGGAAGTAATTAATCTAATTAATATCCTCCCACTAGGATTACTAAATCATATTTAAAATTCCAATAATAATATTTTAAGGCAATTTAATAACTATTTATTAATTAAGCCGAAAAATATTAGTTCAATTATGCATCGCGTCTAATCTCTATTAAACAATACTATTTAATCACATTAAATAAAATATGCATAATTGAAATATCATAATATCTCATATTATCATGATCATGCCATAAAATAAAATAATTAAGCACGCTTTCATATAATTATCACAAAATTATCATGCTTAAAATAAATGGCATAAAGTAAACATGTTATATATAAATTATCTCATAATTTAAATCATGTTTACTGATTCGGTAATTAACCAGGAAGATTATTGAAATCAATTCCCAGAAAATTACCATTCCACGTAAATTCCCAGGAAACACTGGAGGGGTCACAAACGGTCCCACTTAAAAACCAGTCTCCTTTGACAGAATTTACGTGCACAGTATCAGATTTAAAATTATGCATCGCATGCATCATATCAATGCATGTATATATCTAGAGCACGGCTCTGATACCAGTTGTTGCCGTTTCTATCTCATAGGATGACCAGCAAAGATACCTCACGAACTAGTTTTACGGTGTGCGTCTCCACACAACCAACCTTTGAAAGTCAGGACCGCAAGGGGTAAGAGTCAACACTTCGTCACAGGTCATACTGCGAGAACCCCCTCTACGAAAGAGCCCCTTACGGGTTACTCAAACTAGCTCTGATACCAGTTGCTGGGACGGTGGGCCCCGAATGGTGGCGGTCCGTGACCACATTTTAAAATTTTTATTATAATACAAGTATTAAAATATTTCTAAAACATTTTAATACAAAAGCGGAAGACTAGCCGGATCTACTCAAGTATATACATGCAATTGATAATAAATTTTAAATCACTTAAGCAGATAAATATCTAACATGCAATTAACACTTAAGAGCACATAATTTATCATGCTTAAAATAAAACAACTGTAAAATATTACCGTACTGCAAACATGGCTATCTAACGGCATTTTTCCAGCTCCCAAATTCACCTATTGAGAATCCGATACTCGATCTCCTCGTGAAACCGGCAGAGCTTCCCTGCAATAACCCCAGGGACACCCTCGGAGTGTGGGCTCCGAAAGTATTTCTCTAAATACTTAGAGAAAATAAAACTTTAAACTAGAAAACCCTTTTCAGGGTTTTTTCTCCCGAAATTAGGCGTTTTATATAAACACCTAATTAAAATTAATTTCAAAATCAATCGGAATTAACTAGGAGAAAAATGGGACTTGGTTTCAAAGCCAAAATTTGGCCAAAACCATCCCAAAACTGAATGAATGAAATGGGGTGGGTATCAGCCTATTTATAGGCAAATATATGAGGGCAAAACGGTCATTTTGGATACAAAAGCAAGGGTAAAATGGTCATTTCACACCTCCACTTGCGTAGCCAACTTGGACACGAAAACCGAGGTGACCACGTCGTAGCCCTTGCCACCACGAGTCCAACGCCGCCGAGAACGCGCCAATCCGCAACCGGACGCGCCCTCACGCGCCGCCACAAGGCGGCGCGCGTGATCACTTGCCGGCTAGGGTTTCCTGGTGACGTGGCCTCTTCAGGAGCTGCCACGTGTCCGGGTCTGGTCCGACCCGGAACCGGATCCGATCCGACCCTATCCGAAACCCGACTCGTTGACCCGATACCCTGGCCCGTTGACCCGGTCAACAGGCTGACGTGGCGCGATCTGGGCCGTCCACGCGTCGCACACGTGGCGTGCCACGCGGCTGCCCAATCAGCGCCACCTGGGCCCACTTGCTGACGTGGCATGCCACGTCAGCTGCCACGTCATCACCGAATTTTTTTTTTTCGATGAAAATTTTATTTTCTCCAAAATAAAATTCCGGGCATTTCCAACTCTTTGGAACTTGATTTATTTTCTTAAAATAAATTCCTTTGCTATTTTCAAACATTTTGAAAATTCATTTCTCTTTCTCCTTTTATTATTTTCTCTTCGGGTTTTTGATTGGGGCTTGCGGGGGGACCTGCAGGACTAATTAATTTTAGCTCCAAACGGATTAATATATTATCATCTCATGACAATAATTAATTACCGTTTAATAATATTTAATTCCACTAAATAAATATTGTTGCACTCTAAAATTAATTAAATTATTCACGAATTTCTCGATCTAGAATAATTTCGCATTTTACTCCTCCGTGTAGATATCCATGAAAAATAAATTATAACTACTATCATTTATTTTTCATCTCCAATTTGAAATTTATTGATTCGCCTTAAGTTCAAATTCTCTGTATGTGAAACACATTCAACATACAACTTCGGTGACGTTATCACGCGAAGTGCTTTGGCCAAAGTCTTAATTCGAACTTTTGCAAATCTATTTCAAGGATATCTCTTACCTTCCAGCAAGGCTACAGATTCCTCGATCAATATAACTCTTTAGCACATTTCATGTTGTCACCGAATCATACAAAGTATTTTGGTCACCCGTTACCGAGACCTCACTTCGAGTATGTTACAGTAACTAACACTACATGCCTAAAGCCGAAATATTATCAGGATTAAGAGTACAATGCTTCCTGAGATTTTATTTATTTTAGATAGCAGTATAAAATAAATAATCTCAGTGGTCTAGTTCGATGTTTCCAATCCTATTGAAAATCATCAACATGTTATAATTGGAATCACCATTCCCTATGACGAAAGACTAATCATCTTATATAACCACGTTATAGTCTTGATAAGAACATATTCTTAACTTACCGACTAGAACTTTAATAACACGTGATTTCGGTATTCAAAGTCTTTTCCTATGAAACACATTTCATATAAGAATACCGTCACACGTTATTAATTATTAATATGTGAAATACTCATAACTTGTGTAAATTCAGTTTAATTAATTCAACAAATTGAATTTTCAGGGCACTATTCCCAACAGCTGCCACGTGGCAGTGACATCTAGTGCTTAGTCAGACTCCCCGATTTTCCCCTTATCATCTCCCCCCCCAGGTCGGGCGCCACTGAGAGAGTGGTGCCTGACCTTGAGGAAGGCTTTGCGACCGATGAAGAGAGGGGAGGCCTGGGTCGCGATTATCTTGGGATAATCTGGGTCGCTCAGAAAGCTGTTCGAGCCAAACTACGACGAGCCAAAACGGCGAGCCAACTTCCTTCGACGAGCCAAAGCGACGAGCCAAAGTGGCCTCACTCGCGCGTGCTAGCTGTGTTCCACTAGGCGGGAAACTCTGGAAACTTTCTGTGTCAGAGTCATGATTACACTTTTTGAAATTTGGGGAGCTAGCGCGGGTTCTGAGGAGCGGTTTCAGGTAGCCGTTTTGGGGTAACGGGCCACGTTCTTCTCCAAGTAAGCTAGTCTGTTGACACGTGGAGAAGGATAACCACGCTTAGTTGAAACTGCTGCTATAAATTGGGGACTTAGGCAGTTTTTTCCCCTTTCACGCCTTCCACAAGAGCAAACCCTAATTTCGGAGAGATTCTTGCCTCCCACCATACCTTGCAAAAACCGCACTACAGGAGAACCTCTCAAGCATATTCTCAAGCTACGCCTTTCCACCCTAAATCTCTCCCTTCTTCTTTTCTCACCCATGTACTTAGAAATGGCCCCCAACAAAACCGTTTTCGTGCCTGCCGAGAGCCAACCCCAAGATAAGCGACCAAGAAACTATGGTCCTAGGGATATTCCGTCGGATCCAGATAGAGATACATAGTTTCTCCTGCAATGGGTTTAGCAAGCAAGGGAGGGGAAGCAAGATATTCTTTGAGCCTTTCAAAGGCCTCATCACATTCGTCAATCCACTCGAATTTTTTAATATTGCGTAAAATCTTAAAGAATGGGAGATTTTTCTCAGAGGAGCGGGAGATGAACCTGTTCAGATAAATGATTCGGCCGACGAGACGCTGGACGTCCCTAACGTTGTGGGGTCTGTTGATGCTTTTCAAAGCTAGGATCTTTTCTGGGTTGGCTTCGATTCCTCGCTGGCTAACTATATAACCAAGGAATTTCCCTCCTTCTACGCCAAAAGAGCATTTGTTGGGATTTAGCTTCATTCTGTACTTGCGCAGCAAGTTGAAAGCCCGACCCAGATCCGTCAGGTGCGCCTCCGCCCTCTCGCTTTTGACGATCATGTCGTCGACATACACCTCCATCGTTTTGCCGATTTCATCCGCAAAGACCTTGTTGACCAACCTCTGGTACGTTGCGCCCGCGTTTTTTAATCCGAAGGGTATGACCTCGAAACAGTAAATTCCCTTTACCACGATGAAAATGGTCTTTTTCTTGTCTTCCTGAGCCATGAAGATTTGATAGTAGCCTTGGAAGCGTCCATCATGCTCAAAAGCTCGCACCTGGCTGTAGAATCGACCAACTGATCAATGCGCGGGAGTGGGTAAGGATCTTTGGGGCAAGCTTTGTTCAAATCGGTGAAGTCGTTGCACATTCGCCAATTTCCTCCTGTTTTCGCGACCAAGACGACATTGCAGAGCCAGTCAACGTACTTTGCTGGGGTGATATACCCAGCGTCTAGCAATTTGTTGACTTCCTGTTCAATTATCTCGTTCCGCTCGTCGCTTTGGGCCCTCAGGCGCTGCTTGATAGGTCGAAAACTTGGGTCGACATTCAAGTGACGTTCAATGATTTTTGGGTCGACACCGACCAGGTCTGAGGACTTCCAGGCAAAAACGTCTGCATTTTCTCGCAGGAATTGAATGAGCATACATTGCTGTTTACCTTTGAGATTAGCTCCAATGTGGGTGGTCTTCTCTGGATCGTCTGCAATCAGTGTGACCGGGACAAGGGCTCCAGCAGCTTCTATCTTGCCGTCGTCAAGCTTGCGCTTCTTTCTTGCTATGGTGGAGGTCATTTGCTTGGAACACATCTCTGCGGTGGGGTCGTCTGGGTCGGCAAGCTCCGTATCCAGGAAATCGTCAACGTTTATCAAAGGAACGATAGCTTTGTTCGGAAGTTGCACCTTTTCCATGGAAATGGAGTAGCACTCCCACGATTCTTGTATGTTGCAACGGAGCTCCCCTATCCCCGTGTGGGGTTGGCAGCTTGATGGTTTGATGGTAAGTGGAGATCACCGCTCGGAAGCTAATCAAAGCAGGGTGTCCCACGATGATGTTGTAAGCAGAGGGGCCTTCCACCACCAAGTACTCCAATAATTGAGTGGCTCGCTTCGGCAGCTTTCCCATGGAGGTAACGAGCTTGACCCTTCCTTTGGAATAGACCTCCGAGCCTCCAAAACCTGTCAATGGTGTTCTAATAGGTTCATATTCGAGGGAATTATGGATGTTCATCTTTTGCAAGGTGGAGTAAAAGATAATGTTGGCGGAGCTTCCACTGTCAACAAGGGTCTTATGTACAACACAATTTGCTACATCTAAGGTAACGACCATCGGACAACTCGGCATTCCGCCGTCCCGTGGCATTACTGGTACAAAGTCCCTATCACTAAACGAGATTTCTTGCTCGTGCCATTCCTGTCCTTGCTCTACTTGCATGACCTCTCTGGGCCCATAAAGTTCTCGACCCACCTGACGCCTCGACCGTTTGCGCGTAGTCTTGGAATCTCTCCCAGAGGGGCCACCCGCAATCATAAAGATTTCATTTGTGGGCATGTTGTGGGGGTTAGCTTCTTCAGGCTTTTCCAATGGTGGCTTGCGCCCCCTCCTGGGTGGGGGCGACTCTCTTGGGTCGAAAGCTTGGCGAGCTCGTTCATCCAACTTTTTGACGAACTCCATCAGGTGGCCCCCTTGAATCAGTCATTCCACTTCCTCCCTCAACGCGATGCACTCCGAGGTCCAATGACCGGGCTGCATTTGGTAAGCGCAGCGCTTCCCAGACTCCTTAGCCTTCTTGGTTTCTTTCAGCTGTTTTGGTTTTTTAAGAAGCCCCGATCCATGACTTCGTAAATTTCCTCGATGGGGCAAACCAAAGGAGTGTATCCCTTCTTGACCCCGCGGGGGGAGGTGACCGTGGGGGTGGGCCAGTGCTCCCACTTCGGGAACTTGCCCTTGAGGGAAGTGTGATGACACTTCCTCTTGTGGATCCAAATATTATGACCCCTGTGCTGGGTCGGGGAGGTAACGTTGTTGTGGCTGCTGCTGCTGTTGTTGTTGTTGCTGCTGCTGTCTCCGGGGGAGATTGTTTCTGAGATCACCTTGGCCAACCCAGTGACCCCGGTTGGCTCTGTAGTAGGCGTCGGGATGGACCCTATCCTCTAGGCGATCGAATCGGGCACATTTCTGGGAACGGGGGCGTCCCTGTTCATCTCACTCGCCGTTCCTGCGATATGTCGCGCGCCCCTATCATTCTCCCCTACATTCCGCAAAAGCTGCGAGGGGCGTTCCTCCTCCGGATCGTTTCTTCTTCTGGCTGGCTCTCGGCGACGGGGTGGGTTTTCGTTGTCATCGAAACCCTCCTCGAGGTGCGCACCCAGATGGACCGGGTGCTGGATTCCCCGTGCCGGTGCAATGTAGATGGTTTGAGGTTGTGCGTAGGGATTCTGGCCGTAGGGGAGCTGCGAATACCCCCAGATACTTGGTTGATGGGCATGCTGTTGGACAGCGTACGCCATCGGGGCAGAGGGCCCTTGGACGGTGGGGTACGCGACGTTCTGGGGGTCAGAGCCAAAGGGCTTCCTCTTGGGGGAGCCGGCATGACCGGTTCCCTATTTTCTCTCGTAGCGGCCAACGCCTCCGCCCTGCACTGCTCCGCGTAAGCAGCTAAGTCTGCTTCAGAGAGTATCAAACGGCTGGGAGCGCTAGGACCGGCTTCCGCAGCAACAACTCCTACTACGGGGGGCTGAAAGTCTCCCCCTGTGGTGTTGAGATCCGGGAAGATTTCTTCACCATTCTCGTCGTAAACGCGTCGTCCGTGACGTGTTTGAACCATCACCAACGGAAGGTTGTCGGGTGACAGTATGAAAACAAGGCTTTTGTTCAGAGTTTCCCACAGACGGCGCCAAGATGATGGTGTCAAAATCCGGGCTATGCACTGGACGACCGATTAGGACTCCCAATCACCCAAGATATTTGTATGATGAGGAAGACTCTGATGCTTTCCCTAATTGGAAGGATGAAACAAACGTGAGCTCAAAGGCCAAGACGGGGAAGGAGGGGGTTGGACCCGCTTTGGCTCTCCGACGCTCAAGTCAGCGAAAAGCTCTGGGTCGCAAGAGGACTAAAAGCGTTTTTTGTGTGTGTAGGAAAGCTTACCTTTAACAGTCATGGAGTGAGGCTTTTATAGGGTGGAGATGGATTCCGTGGGTGCAAGTACATCTCCCAGAAAGTGTGGATCTGGTTTGGAGAGGAAAGCGACGCCCCTGGCCGGAACAGTGCTTTTCCAGCTAAAGCACTGCTTGCCTGCTCCTGCCAGGATGCCTGACACTGTACTGGACGCAGCTGAAATTTATGAGGCTGGCAGTAGGTGGTGCTTGCATTAAATGCGGTTGTCCGGTAGCGACGGGGTCGGAGCTCCGCCGGGTCGCACCTCTCTCTGGGTCGAAAGGAGACCCTAGGTCGTGGGAGACCGCCGCCAGACTAGGGCTTGAGGTTTTTGGCCAAGTGCTGGGTCGATGGTTGCCTATGTGGCTCGGTCGCGGAGCGCTCATGTGGCATATGCTGCCACGTGGCAGTGACATCTGGTGCTTAGTCAGACTCCCCGATTTTCCCCTTATCAGATATCAACTTCAAAATTAACGTAATAATTTAAATGTACTCAATTATTTACTATTATAAAAAATCAAAATATTAATATTATAAATATATACGTAGTAGACTTAGTCCCTTTAATTGCAATAATATTTTATTTTTAAAATATTATTTGTCGCTATCATTTAATATTTTGCACCTCTTAATTCTTAACGTCCTTGTCGAACAAGGCATGCTTATAAAGTTATAATAAAAGCATTTTTAATTAATATTAGAGCAGTAAAATTTGACAACCCACATTATTCCTTAATTAGTTAATTCAATCAAATTATTTCTATTTTTTTTTTTCCAAAAAGTAAGCCCAAAATAAAAGAAGAAATATTATAAAAAAAGAAAATAATCCAAGGGGTTTTGTTCCATGGTAACTCATTAGATTATAAGAGACAATTATTTTTATTTTTTTTTCTGATTCTCTACTTGTTGCTCGATTTAAAATCTGCCTTATAAAAAAATCATACGAAGAGTTTTGCCCATTTCCCCATTTGAACCTGATTAAATGAAAATATAAAAATTAAAAAAGAAAGCACAAATCAAATGGGACTAGTGACTTGCGTGTGAAAAAAAGAGTTAGATTAAAATTTTATATTATTACTTAATTTAAAATTATTTTTAATATAATTATAGTTTTTTCATGGGACAATTTCAAAAAAGTTCCTATGGGTTGAAATAATTTTAGTTAGGTCCCCAGTTTCAAATTTGTCCCTTCTAAGTCCCCAGTTGAGATTAGGGGTGTTCATTCGGTAATACCGAACCGAACCGAACCGAAATTTCGGTACACATTTTTGGAGAACCGAATACCGAACCGAACTTCTCAGTTTGGTTCGGTAAAAACCGAAATTATTTCGGTTCGGTTCGGTAAAAAACCGTTCTACCGAAATTTTATATAAAAAAATAAAATCTGAAAAAAAATAAAAAAACATATATTATATCATATATATTATATAATATATTAAAAGTATTATATATATATATATTATGTATGGGTAATAATCTGACTAATATATATAAATATAATATGTATTATATATATATTTATATATTATATATAATATTTTATATATATATATATATATATATAATATTTCGGTATTCGGTACGGTTCGGTATACCGTATCGGAATACCGATACCGAACCGAATACCGAAATTTCAAAAAAACAATAACCGAATACCGAACCGAAATTTCGGTTCGGTAATCGGTACCGACCGAAATTTCGATTTCGGTCGGTTCGGTCGGTTTTACCGAATTGTGCACACCCCTAGTTGAGATTCATAATTTTAGTTAGGTCCCCATTGACATTTTTACCCTAAAAAATGCAAATCCATGAATTTATACTACATAATATGGAATTTATACTACATAATAAGATATAAGTACTGCATTCTAGAGTTTTTATACTACATTATGTGAATTTCATACAACATACATTTAAACTCATACATGTGTTGATTGTCCCAAAACCGCAAATCCATGAATTTATACTACATAATACGGAATTTATACTACATAATAGGATATAAGTACTGCATCCTTGAGTTTTTATACTACATTATGTGAATTTCATACAACATACATTTAAACTCATACATGTGTTGATTGTCCCAAAATCGCAAATCCATGAATTTATACTACATAATACGATATAAGTACTACATTCTTGATTTTTTATCCTACATTATGTGAATTTCATACAACATACATTTAAACTCATACATGTGCTAGTTTTCAAATCTATGGATTTATACTACATAATACGGAATTTATACTACATATATGATAAAAGTACTGCATTCTTAAGTTTTTATACTACATTATGTGAATTTCATACAACATACAAGTGATAGCCTTCAGTGGCAACTTGGTAAAATCACACAAAAAGGGGACTTAACTAAAATTATGAATCTCAACTAGGAACTTAGAAGGGACAAATTTGAAACCGGGGACTTATGTAAAATGTGAGTCCCGTTTTGGGGACTTTTCTCTAATTCCCCATTTTTTGTCATAAATAAATGATTAAATAAAATAAGTATAAAGTAATAGTTCAAGTAGAACTTAAATAATAATAGTAATAATAATAATAATGATATATAATATATATATATATATATTAAAAAATTAGAATGAGGTAAAATATATATATATATATATATATATATATATATATATATATATATAATTATTAATAAAATAAATGAATAAGAAAGAAAAGAAATTGAGAGTCCTGTGGAAGGGATTAAGTAGGGAAAACTGCTCAAATAAGTGGGTAAAATTTGTGTAAAAAAATAAAAAAGAAAAAAGGAAAAAAAAAGTTCATGACACCGAATAAGTCTCTCGTATAATATAACAATATAATAAATATAAAACTTAAAAACAACGGGGTAATTTTTTAAAACTCCCCATCAGTTTGGATATTTTTGCTTAACTCCCCGTAAATTTATATTATATAATAGGATATAAATACTACATTAGAACATTTTAGTATTACATTATATGAAATTTATACAACATATTTTGAGAGTTAAGAAAAATTATACAATATAATAGGATATAAATAATACATTATATCATATTTATATTATACATGGGGAGTTAAATAAAAATATTATGCCTAATTACGAAGTTAAGTAAAAATATGGTGCAATTGGATTTATCACACATTACCAGAAAAACAAAAAGAAAAATAGAAGAGATAAGCAATATTAAAATAAAAGGTCCATGTCAGTCACACGTGCCGGCCCGAGATCGCATATAAAAAGTTCAAAAAAGCCGAATCTAGATCTAACGGCTGTACGTTCTCGTCAATACCGGGAACTCCGCCATCCAGCGGGTGAGAATCAAATCCCCTTTCATCCGTCAGATTAACCCTGTACGGTCAAGATCAAGCTCAGGTGGTCCCACCCATATCGTTTTTCCAGGGTATAAATACAACAATCCCCACAATAAACTCGGTCCACTTTGAACAGTTCCCAAAAACTACTCTCTCTCTCTCTCTAAAAAAAACTTCTCTCTTCCACTCTCTCTCATACAAAACACGCACACAGTTGCTTCTCTGCAAATCCGCGCCACCACCTGAGATGAAACCGGCGGCGGAGCATACGATAAGGATATCCAGGTACAGGCGGTGGGACAACTAGTGGCGGAAATCGACGGCGGAGATTGAAAATAGCTTAACAATAGCTTCGATGTGCTAAAAATGGAGTCTCAGAAAAGCCAGGCGAAGCTCACGAGGACTCATTCCTCTCTCCTTCGGTCGTCTCCGACAGTACGATCTTCAATCCACAGCTTAACTTCCGTGAGCGAGATCGTACCTGATGAAGACCTCGAGGAGCAGAAGCCGCATAGCAAACCGATTCGGACACCGGTTCAATCCGGTTCGGCGATTCTGGCGCCGATTGTCGTCGTCATTTTCCTATCGTCGTACACGCTCTTCGCGTTATTCGGTAGGGGTGACATTCCGGCGTCGGAGAATTTGCTGCTGGCTTTGATTTTCGTGGCGGTTTTACTGTTTTTCGTGTCTAGGAACAGGGGTTTGGTGAATAGGAATCTGAACTTGTGCAAGCAGTTGTGTGATGAGTGCGGGAGGAGGTTTGGGGTTTTGTGTTTTGCTTCGAAGATTCGTGCGGAGCCGGTGCGGTGGTATATTGGGGATGCTAATTTAGATAAAGTAGACGGGAAACATCAGATTAAGAAAGAGAATGGCTTTAAGAAGATTATAAGAGAAGGGGTTGAGTTCTACAGCAATGGCGATTTCTATGAAGGTGAGTTTCATAAAGGTAGGTGTAATGGGAGTGGAGTGTATAATTACTTTGTTAACGGGAGATACGAAGGTGATTGGATTGATGGGAGATATGATGGTTATGGAATTGAGAGCTGGGCAAGGGGAAGTAGATATAGAGGGCAGTATAGGCAGGGTTTGAGGCATGGATATGGAGTGTATAAGTTTTTTACAGGGGATTCATATGCTGGAGAGTGGTGTAATGGACAAAGTCACGGTATTGGAGTTCAAACGTGCGATGATGGAAGCTGTTACATTGGGGAGTTCAAGTGTGGGGTTAAACATGGCCTTGGCTGTTACCATTTCAGGTGATTTTTCTTGTTTTTTCCCATCAAAATATTAAGTTTCTTGGATTTGATAAAATCTTCTGGAATTTTCAAATTTTAGTAGTCTTGGTGTTGTGTTTGTATTCTTGGATGCTATTCATGTAGCTGTGAAAAAATCTTATGGAAATTGTTGAGTTGTTATGTTACCCTTTGGTAGGCAGTCTAGTAAATAGCTCAAGATTAATGATTTTGGATGCACTAGCTCTGGATCTGGTTTGTCTTGTCCGAATTAGGAAAATTTTCAAACAGATTGACTGATGAGATCATTTAGTTCTTACTCTGTAAAGATACACTCCTGATACAAATTGGATCATTTTGTAGGAATGGGGACAGATATGCAGGGGAGTATTTTGGAGATAAAGTCCATGGTTTCGGCGTTTATCACTTCGCAAACGGTCACTTTTACGAAGGATCATGGCACGAAGGACGCAAGCAAGGTTATGGGATGTATACCTTCAGAAATGGTGAGACGAGATGCGGCGAATGGGACGGCGGCAGCCTCAAAACTCGCCTACCTCCCTCGACCGATGCAGTTGTTAGAGCAGTTCAGGTGAATATACATGCTGACTTAATTACATCCCTAACTACGAATGTATAATTTTGAAATGGCTAATTTCTAGCCCGAGCCCGGCTAGGTAGCGGTGAATACGAATTCCCAAAATTTTCACCCTTCGGCCTAAGTGTTATTTTCATAGTTAGAGGGCAATAACATTCTTCATCTTTATGCATTTCAAAACCTCGACTTTTTTTCCAGGCTGCTAGAAAAACTGCCGAAAGCGCGGTCCACCTCAGGCGGGTGGACGAGCAAGTGAACAAGGCCGTGGTGGCTGCAAATCGGGCCGCAACAGCAGCAAGAGTTGCTGCCGTCAAAGCCGTTCAAAATAGGATCGATGGAAAGTTTTGCGACACTAACACCTGAGGAGATAAGATAACAAGCAGCAATGCTAGTAAATGTAAATTTACTTAATCAAAATAGGCAAATGGTTCAGCTCAACAGGTAGTTGAGAGTTTGGTTGACCACACACTGTAATCTGTACATAGTAATCCTTTGTATACATCAATGAAAGATCAAATCTTCAGCAAAGATCCCTACTTTTTACCATTAGGGTTCTGATTTTCACCTTTTGATTATAAAAATATATTAAATATTTAATACCTTCAAGAAATAATGATGGTAGATGTAACTTCCCAAAACTCCTTTATTGCAAGAATCTTTTTTCTGAGATAAATATTTTCTCAAAATCCTCTGCAGAGATCTTTTACGTAAGAGGGTCTTGTTTGTTTTGCTAGGGGGAAAGGGCAACCCCAAAATTGTAGTGTTTTAAAGGAAAAAGATTCAATTATTTTCAAGCACTTTTTCTTTGAAAGAAGTTTGCTTTATATTTGATGGTATAAACTATAGTTGCTTTCCTTTTCAACTCTTGTAAATTCCCTCTGGTATGTATAACTTATCCCATGTTTTTACATTTATTACACATGATGCAAAATTGGAGATTCTAACCACGAAAGTGCAAGTGGCTTTCAAAATCCATGGTTTTCCCTTTCTACTATGCCATGGTTTTGTCCTTGGGAACAATTTGAGATAGCGTGGAGTATCACAAATATAATTTTGAGATGTTTGTCTCATCCTTTGATCTTTTGTGCCTCGGAGTGTATATAATTAAGTGAAGGATGAGTTACTTTAATCTGGGGTGGAGTTGGATATAAATCGGGAGGGTTGATTATCCCCTAACTTCAAAATTATTCTTATATATATAATACTAGTATCGAACTTCTCGTGATTTTATGACTATTAAGAAGTGATAAATGATAATTTCAAAATTACTTATATATATATGTAGTATTAGAATTGAAAGTAAAGGGGTGCTCAACTTCTCGTGACCCATCTGCTATTAAGAAGTGACAACCCTAATTTACAATCCTAATTTCAGGGTTCATTTCGCGATAACAACAAAAACCACCGTTTTCCTTTTTCTTTCTTCGACTCTTCTTGGTCTTGAGGTGATGGGCTAACTCTTCAGGATTCCCACCAGGAAGCTGAACAATATTTAGACTCAGGGTACAATGCTGAGTTTTAGAAAGCTATGGGCGAGATTCGCCCTTGATCGTAGATCAACTGTTGCCCATGGCTGACCCGAGAAGTAGCTTGATAGCGGTATTGATCCTAAATCCTAATACTAGATGACTATCAAGAAGTGACAATTTTAATTTTAGAGTTCTTCATCCGTCTATATATAATTTACTATGGATATATCGATTCAAAAAACACTTAGTAAAACATTTATAAATAAACAAACCGGAGCTTTACTTTTTACCCTTTTCATTTCCTGATAGAAATACAAAACCAATGAGGTCGTGAATAACATCCAATTTGAAGATATTTTTCAACTCCAGCGTTACCCTAATGTGCTCTACAATTATGACTCATAATGTTCGTTGGTTAATAATTATTACTATAGTTGTTGATGATTGATATTGTTCATAATGTAATGGCATTATAACCATTGAACTAACTTTAAATAAATTTATGAAAAAGGAAAAACGTACGTAGGACAATCACGTCCATACGAACTATACAAAATTCGCATTCCCCTAAATTAATTGATCCAAAGCTCCCATGCATGTGACAATTATATACCACAAGGCATGGTTACAAATGAATCTTAAAACCTTGGATTTAGTAATTGTTTTTTCATTAAACTTATCAAAAGTTTCATGTGTGCTTTTTCATCTTCAAGTTTGGATATTTGTAGTGCTTGCACAAGCACATGGTTGAGTGGTGGTAGGGTTTATATTGGATAAAGAATTAAAATTTAATAAAAATGGTTATCTTTATGTTTCGGTTGCCTAAATATATATTAATAAGAAGAAGAAATTACGAAAATTTTTGAGAACGTTAAAAAATTTATATTGAATTTCGGAGGGCGTATTTGTTGGAAACGGTCGGTATAGACGGAGATAGAATTTAACATAAGGGGGGTAAATTTTAAAACATAAAAAATAAACAGAGCAAAATTTCTATAATTTGGGGGGCCAAATTATAAATATTTCAAATATATATATATATATACATATATTTTTTTTAACATTTAGGGACCCTCCTCCGGCTCCGTCCATGGATATAGATCTCAACTGATAGGTTTCTGACGCAAAGAACCGTCCCTAGTGAATTTGTCCGAAAAAATTACTAATGGAGTTTTGAAGGGAAAAATTTTGAAATAAAAGATTAAATATTAAATATTTACGATGGGTTATCCACGAAAATTTTATTGGAAATGATAAAATAACTATCAACCGAAAATAAAATTTACCGATGGATTTTTGTACTTATTTCCGACATACTTTCTCTCGTTGGAAATTCCAATCGATTTTTCACAGTTTTCGTACTTATTTCCGCCCGACGAGTCTAGATCTCTATGCTCTTTCATATATATATATATATATAACAACAAAAACAAAAAAAACAAAAAAAAACAAAAAAGCATACAGACGCTAGTAGCTTTTGCTTGTTTCCAATTTTATAATGAAAGGCTGTTGAGATTCTAATCTAGTTATTCCTTTGCTTTTTTACTCAAACACCCTAGATTCAAATCTCTTGGATGATCTTTATACATCCAACCACCCCCACATGCATCTGCAAAGGCAAAGCGATTAAAGCACTGTTTTATGGAGTTGTTTAAGCGCTAAACCTTTTTAGGGTTAGATCATTTATCATCTTTTGACTATTTCTAGGGTTAAGATCACTTTAGCACGCTTAAAATTGTGGCAAATTATATTCTCACTTTGCATCAACTCATTCCGTATTTTTGTGGGGTTATATCTATCTCATTCCGTATGAATTGAAACAGATCAGACGCCTAAGGTATAAATATCTTTCTTTCAATAATAATTGATCGAATAAAAATTAGAATATAAGATTTTTAATTAAGCTAATGGAGTGTCGAACAGATAAATTACACATTGCAGCTTGCGATGTTTTATATGTACTCATTAATATGTTCAGTATTATGCTAGCATAACAACCCTTCTGTTGTATTTGAATTTTTGAATACATATCTGTTATCTATAAAATGACTTTGATCCTTTAATAATACGACTGTAAAGTAATTTTGGTATCTTAGTAATATGATTCCTCGATTCGATTTGATAATCGAATTACCAAAGCAAAAATTACGTCAGACATGACCAATTTCTAATCTTGAAAAGAATAAAAAATAAATAAACAACCTCAATTTAAAATACTAATTTGTTTGTTAAATATTAATGACTCTAATCAAGACACTTAATCCAATACACAAACAGTTTGCATTAATTGTTCCGTATATGAGCGTATAATGTCGTGTAGCATGTCACTCATTTTTTAAATTTATAATTTCCTTGTTTGTTACTCGATAATTAATTAAATGCAATAATCAAATGAAATTGGGCCCTATTATTGTTACCCTAGGAGGGTTCAAACTCTGAAAACTCACACTATTCCAGGAGATGCTTTGAATAAATTATTTATGGGATATTGTTGCATTTTCTTGAACCTTTAATCTGCTTAATAATATCTAATTTGTGGTGCATGCTTTCTTCTTTACTTAGAATTAAAAATAATAATCCTTTTCTATTCTCTTTTGCGTGTAAGTTTGTTCAAATTTAAGATCTATGGCAACTAAATGTTGAATGAGAATCAACACAAATTTGGGATTTCGAATTTCTAAGTAAACCCTAAAAATTCAAAATTTGAACTAGTCAATTAGATTTTTGAAACGAAATATATCTTTTTAGGACGATCGCGATCCATCTAATAATCTTATAAATTTTATAGTTTATAATGTTGGGTTTTGATGTATTGACATTGATCAAGGGATGTTATCGACCGTGATCCTTTTAATCTTATCAATTTTGTAGTTTCTAATGTTGGATTTTGATGTATTGACCTTGGTCAAGGGATAATCTAGCAACTCATCCCACTGAATCAATAAACTTTGTTATAATTTAGTCGTTAATCAAGATATTGTTGGTGTTTTTTTTTTTTTTTTTGGTAACATACTCATATCCTAATCACTTGAAGCAACAACACCTGTTTAACAATCAATAATATTGTTGGTTGTTTCTATTTATTTGGACGCGGCTTTTTAAGTAAAATAATCCAATGATCACACTACAAACCCTTTTTTCTTTTTTTTCCTTTTTCAACTGAAAATTACAAGTTAATGCCACATTAGATGTATTATACAGGTATAAATTTATAATTAATTAATTAACTGATAATTCCTCAAAAATCCTCAAGTATAAACTGAATTTCCTTTTCACTCCCTAATTTTGAAAAAGTTCCTGTTCACTCCCCAATTGAAAAACAAAATTCCTTTTCACTCCCCAAGGTTGTATAATAATTCAGGAATTGCGTACATTTTTTAGGGAATTGCGTATAAAAATTCCGGAATCTCGTATATACGATATTTTGAGATTTTTATACGCAATTCCCTCAAAAATGTACGCAATTCCTAAAGACAATGTACGAACATGTACTGTTTGTGGGGACGTAAAAGGAATTTTGTTTTTCAATTGGGGATTGAATAGAAACTTTTTCAAAATTGGGGACCTAAAAGGAATTTTTTCAACGTTTTGGTACTATTCAAAGATTTTCCCTTAATTAATCGATTAAAGAAACACATTTATTCCTCAATAATTTTGAAAAAAAATTAAATTATTGGTCGAGACATTATATTTAATATTACATAACGCAAGGAATTGAATCTTGAAAGGCAGTTCCCGCCTTAGTCGCTGTCTCTTCTTATCCATGATGACTTAGTTTGGAATAATTATTATTATAATTTTCATAAATATTATTTTGTATAATTATTTTGTCGAGTTGTTCGACTTAGATTTGTTTTGGAGAGGTCATCAATGATGACATTATCTGAATATTTTAGTAGCCAACAAAATGATTGAGTATTTTGGTTTTGTGAACGTCAAATGCCGCTTTTATAATGAGGTTCCATCTTATATTATAACTACTATATAAGTTGCCCTACATAAAACTGTTATAAATTATTTATTTAAAAGAATTTATAAATTTTGAAAATATTAATAAATATTTCTAAGGTTAGTGTGAGATCTCATTTTAAGAAAAGCTTATGGTTTTGGAAGAAGAAAGTTACTTATCATGTGGAAAAAAAAAATCATTCATTTTTAATTAAATGTTCCTGATGAAATTAAATCATGAATTTAGGTCTGCGACAACTTTAAATTCTACTTTGACTAACTAATCCTATCTTATGAGATGTCTAATAGTTTAACCGGATGATTATAGTCACTGTTTTGGTTTCATTTTATGAAATGTTTAGCAGCTCAATGAGATTACTGGTCATTATAATCGACCATGAATGTCATGATCTAAAAAAACAATCAAATTTAGATAAATTTTTCCGACGAATTTTTTTTCTTTGTTTATTTTTGATAAACCTCCAACGAACCTCAAAAACCAAAATACTTTATTTTCCCTCTAGACTACAAACTTTCTGTTGAAATTCCGATAAAAAAATGATGAACATAATATTCAGTGAACTATGTGACAAACTTTTTGTTTCAAAAAGGAAGTAACTATTTTAAATTAATATTCAGATAAGATTTCATCAGAAACTCATTGGCTATTTTCGACGAAATGTCCAACGAATTGGTTTGTCTGAAAAAGAGTCATAAAAACGAAATTTATTTTATGTTCCGGGAAACTCAAACTATTGAATAATGAGTTTTGACCTTACTCACCCCCAAAAGCTAGCTATTGAGAGGAGGTTTGCCAAACCATTATATATTGAACACCACATCACTAATTATTCGATGTGGGACATTTAACACACCCCCGTCACGCCCAAATTGGTGAGTGAACATTGCAGGAATGAACATCTGCAAGATGCAGGAATGGAACATCTGCAAGCCGGGTGGAGAGACAGGCACAGAAATCGAACATCTGTGAACCCGCTCTGATACCATATTGAATAATGAGCTTTGGCCTTACTCACCCCCAAAAGCTAGCTGTTGAGGGGAGGTTTGCCAAGCCATTATATATTGAACACCACATCACTAATTATTCGATGTGGGACATTTAACACAAACGAACAAGTTCGTCCGAATGATTTTTAATAAATAAATGAATTCAGTTGAACAATTTAAATATATTGTGGCGATATTCCGACGATTTAATTCGTTTGAAATAGACCTAAAGATGAATATTAAATATAATTCATCAGAGCCTTAATGTCTTGGGATTGGGAAGATATCAAATCTTAGCAACGGTAATAATATCTCTCAAATATTTATAAGTACCTACCTAATATTCTCACCAAATATTTTGGAAATTGTTTTCTCTTCCCCTAAATTGGGTTTTCTTTAGAAGCATCTTTCATTGTCATGTAACATAATTAATTAAGATATTAATACGGCAATGACATAAATAAATATACAACTTTTATACGTGATAAAGTCAATTTTTTCTAGAAACAAACTAAAAAAAAAAAACGTTTCTCATAACATTTAATGGAGAAAGGAAAATTTCAAAAAGAAATATTCAAGGAAACTTTGTATTTCTATGTCTCTTTTAATGTGTTCTTATTTGCTATATTAGTATTGCTTTGAAACTTTAAAGTGGTCCGTTTAACTTAAAACAACTAATTTGACTTTCATGTGTCATTGAATTCAAAGCAAAATTGTAACGCCCCGACTTTTCGGACGTAAAGGTAGGGCGTATGTGTTTACCTAATTGCGCGAATTAATTGTTTTTACGTGTTTATATTTAATTTTATTATAATTGTCATTATTTTATTATATTATATTATATTATTTTATTTTAATATTATTAATTATATATATATATATTTCGTATTTTATATATATATATATATATATGTTTAATTATTATTATTATTAATTTAATGATTATGCTAATTATATGTTATGTTAATTAATCATGTTTTAATTAATTAATTATTTATATATATATTTATACGTTGAATAATTATGCATGAAAATCATAATCTTGCATGGGAATTTTAATTCATGCATGAATTACGTGAACTTTGAATTATAATTTTGCATGAAATTTTATGTATTTATGCATGAATTGTTTGGAATATGCATGTTGTTCATTTTGTGCATCGTTCTTATATGATATGATTTCGGATTGCCACGAATTTGTAGTATGTTATACATATATGCGTTATGAACATGATTTTATGCTCAAATTATGTTTTCGAATTCATTTGATAGGTTAACGAATTTAATTTGTTTTGAGGAACCAAAACGGGGGCTAACGAGCACTTAGCGTACCCTTGGTTCCGAATTTAATATCTTGAGCTCGGGAACTCGGATTCGAGTTCCGTCAACTCCGCTGAACTCGTAACGAAAATTCGAGTTTAGTAAACTTAGCCTTATATTTTTCCTAAATCATTTGAAACTCCGAAATCCAACCGAAAAACGAAACGGAGACCAACTTGACCTTGTTGCACTAAATGAGCCATATCTCATCCAAACCATAACCAAATTAACCATGGTTTGATTCCTTTAAACCCTAACTCAACCACCTATCTGGATATTTCAAGCTCTAACCGAGATAACCCTCACACAAACCCCAAACATCAGCCAAAGCTACTGCTCTACAGTCCAGTCCCGAAACCCTTCATCCCTTGGAGATTTTGGAGCTCAAATCTCCTCCAAACTTCAACCAATCATCAAGGTAAGTTAAGGGTTGTATTATATGATTAATTCTGAGCATTTTCATCTTTTCATTCATGATTTTGAGCATGGTTTCTTCATTTCTGAACTGTTTTTCCCGAAAATAGAGGATTTTGGCAAATTCTTGATCTCCTTCGATTCTCTATGGTTTTGATTGATTCCAAGCCTGAGATTAATTGTTTTGACTTCCTAATAACATTTATGATCATAGATTTCGTGGTTGTTGAGTTATTTATGAGATATCATTTATGAAATTTTCAGAAAATTCCACATGAAGGTCACGTATGCTTCCATGCCTTGATTGATCACTTTTGGAACTGATTTACTTGTTGAATACATGATATTTTGCTGCTTATTTGTTGGCCTTAACTGAGTAAATGGTTGGAGAAGGATTGAGTTCAAGCTTGCCCTGTTTTTCATCGAGTTTTGCTCTGTTTTGGCGTGAGGAACTGCTGTCATTCCTTCATGCTTTTGCTGTCATTTCCTTGTCTTTGTGGGGGTAGTTTAGATGAGTTTCTTGCAGCTTTTCCTGCTCAATTTTGCTACCTTTCTTGCCTGAATTTCTTGCATGGAGTTGCTGTTTTTTCTGCGCCATTTTGCTGTCGAAACAGAGACTGCTGCTGCTGCACGACACGGGCGTGCCGTTTCTGCCCGTTCCAGCGAGGAACGGGGGTGCTGTGTGGTCTGGAGCTGCTGTACCGAGACACGGGGGTGTCTCGGTCCAGGCTTGGAGGGTGACACGGGGGTGTCACCCCGTTTTGCTTGAACTCTGCTGCTTCTTCTTTGAATTGTTGCTGCTATTGTTTTTGTGGTTGCATGGCTGCGTGAGTGTGTGTATGCATTGCTTGTAATGTGTTGTGTGTGTTTTGATTGTGTAATGTGTGTGCAGCATGTGTGTTAGTGTGCATGCATGAGAGTGTTGTGGTGTGAGTGCATGCATGTGTATAATAAATATAGTATACATATTGCATGCATGAGTTGTATTTATATATATGAAGTATATAAGTGATTTATGCATGCATGTGTGTGTGTGTACGTGTATATATATGTATATATTATATATATATTGTATATTATTATATATGATTATTTATATATATTATGTTATATATTATATATAACTATTATATATTTTAAATATTATTTGATTTAATTTAATTATTGAAATTAATTGATTTCCATTTCGCGTATTTATTCTACCGACTATTGATTGAACGTTTTATTTGTTTTATTCCTAAATGGGAATTTGAATAATATGTGTTATGCTTATTAAATGAATTTTAGATTAATTGATATGCATTATAAATGTTTTGAATGTTATGAATTTATGAATATTATGAATTTATGAAAATTATATGAATGTTATGAATTTATGAAATTATGAAATTGAATGAACTATATGAACGAATGATTGGATTATATGCTTTAAATTCTTTAATCGTGCACATGAACATTTTAATGATATAACATGATCATTTATGCATTCATGTCATATGCACTTCATTGCCGAGCGTCACATGTGGTCATTGAGTCTCATACCTTTTCTTTTGCACAGATTCGGGTTTGGTCGGAGACGAGGGCGAGCATTGAGACACTTGTGCCTTTATTTTGCTTTGGTAAAGGTGGGTTTTTCTTCTATTAGTTAAAACAACCCTATAAATCCCTTATGTGCAAAGTTTTAAGCCAAAATTATATATTTATATAAATCGAGTCATTTTGGGTAAATGATTTCAAACGTATGACCCCTTTTATTTATGAAACCCTACCTTATGTTTTGGCGAGATTGTATGTATGTTATGTTCACGGGCCCCGGGACTTAGTATATGTGGCTAACCGAGGAAGCAAGGGCTGACGGGGATCCCATATACTAGTTCCAACCAAATTTACGACGATACGGACCTCGTTAGGAGTTTTGACGAGGAAACGCAAGTCGGGCTTTTGAGGATTCATGTACCTCACTAGCCATTATGTATGAACCGGTGGTCAGGTCTAGCTAACTTGTCCACCACCCGGAGGAAGAAGGTGTATATGTATGATTATGATCATTTATGTATGTGCACGAAAGATATGTATGACAACCAATAATTATGATATGATTACACGAGGAGAAGGTTGGAGATTGTGCACGCTCACTCGCCGAGCTTAAACCCTTATGAACCATTATGAATGAATATGAACGTCGTAATCCCGTTGATATTTTCTATTGTTTTAACCACTTGGTAAATTCCTTGCAAACTTCACACGGGATTAGGGCTTGCATGTATGTGTTTAATTTATGCGATATTATATATATTATGCCCCGTTTTTATACCCACCAGTCTCTTTTAGACTGAACCCGGTTGTTTTCAGCTGTTTTGTGCAGGTATAGGAGTGCTAGGCGGGAATACAAGTCGTCTAGGTCTTGCATTTATGTTTAGCACTTCTTTTCAGTCTCATATTCATACTCTTGTTGCTACTTTTGTATTTGATCATAGTATAGATTGGAGCGTTATGATTTTGTAGGCCGTGAGTGCCGTGCATATTTGAATGCTCTTGTATATTGATTTTTGGAGCTTGTTGGCTCACTGCATATGCTTTGTCGTTATGGCTTCCGCAAATTTTCTTTAACTCTGATTCTATATGTTTCTTGAGTGGAATGGTTTAAGGGTTAGTCCCGCCTAGCATAGTGTGTGTGTTGTGTCCCCGTTCGCCGTGGATTTGGCACGTGTATGGACTTCCATTTCATATATGGGTCGGGTCTCGGTGCGGGGGATGTGGTACCTTACGCTCGGGTGCTACATCCTTAAGTGGTATCAGAGCTTAGGGTTGCAAAACCCGGGCTCTAGTGTCGTGTTGAGTCAGTTAGGTCGTTCGGCTTTAGGAACAACTTGTCAATGTGTTGCATATGCATTGTTTACGTGCTTGTGTGCTCTAAATCTTGAATTTTGATCGAATTAATTGCACTTGCATGCATGGACTAAAAATAGCATGCATTTTAGTGTTTCTTGAACAGGATGCCTCCACGTAGACATCGTGAGAGATCTCCCGGACATCGTCGTCATCATGATCGATCCCCTACGCCTCCACCTCAACCACAAGCACCACCGATAGATATGGGGAATTTCATGGAAGCGGTTTTCAACTATGTAGAGCTTAGAAGAGCTCAAGCTCCCCCACCACAACCAGCAGGACAACAAGCTCCTCCACTAAACCATAACAATAGAGACCCGCATGGGGTGTTTCTGAGTTATAACCCCCCTCGGTTTTCTGGTTCTATCGATGATTCGGTCTCGGAGGGTTGGTTGATCCGACTAGAGAGGATATTTGGGGTCCGACAGTTTACTACACAAGAGAAGGCTCAATTTGCTATATTCCAACTTGATGGAGATGCATATGAATGGTGGGAACGAACAAGGGAGAAACTTGAGGTCGATGAAGAGGAAGTAACTTGGGAGGTCTTTAAAAGAGAATTCAGAGAATGCTTTGTGCCGGAGGTAGTGAGAGAGAGAAAGGAGCAAGAGTTCATGGATCTAAAGCAAGGAGCGCGTACGGTGACCCAATATCTCACAGTATTTAATAGACTTGGGAAATATGCTCCTCATGTCACCCGGGATGAGAAAAGGAAAGCAAGGAAATTCATTGCGGAGTTAAGACAGGATTTGAGACACGGTCAGGCGGGTCACAATTTCGAGTCTTTTGCCGATACGATACAAAGGGCTCTAGTTCAAGAAGAGGAGTATAAGAAGAAAGATCCGATTTTTAGGCCACTGATGGGGCGAGGTTCTGGAACAAGTTCGGGAAAGCGACCTATGGTTGAAGCTACTTCCCCTCCTAAGGGTCCGTTTAAGAAGCCAAGAATGGGAGGACCAACTCCACCGGTTCCAATAGCTTTGCCTGCACCAACGAGGGATCGACAAGGTCCGAGTGAAGCACGATTATCCAAGCCACCATGTACATATTGTGGAGGGCCAACTCACAATTATCACAAATGCTGGAAGAGGTTGGGTTTGTGCCTAATATGTGGAAAAGCTGATCATATGGCGGATACATGCCCCGACAAGAATCCGGGATTTAAAAAGGGAGTTCAAAGGCCAATGATTCAGGCTCGTGCTTACGCCCTCGAAGGTGAAGAGCAAGATGCAGAGATCGATCCCACAGCTGTGGTAGAAGGTACCCTATGCATACATAACATGAGCATTCATGCACTCTTTGATTCGGGTGCCACGCATTCCTTTATTTCTTGTGACTTAGTTGCTATACTGTGCTTGTCTGTTATTTGCTTTTTCTTCTTGTTGTTTGGTGAGTTCGCCACTTGGTGGGAGTCTTCAGACAGATCAGTTGGGTCGGGAGTGTTCAGTTCTGATGGAAGGATAAGTTGTGGTAATCTTCATCGATGACATCTTAGTTTATTCGAGAACTCCGGAGGATCATGCCAGGCACCTCAGGATTGTGTTGGATACCTTAAGAGAGCATCGGTTGTATGCTAAGTTTAGCAAAGGCGAGTTTTGGATTGATCAGGTAGCATTTCTGGGTCATATTATTTCAAGGAAAGGTTTGGAGGTAGACCCTTCTAAGATTGAGACGGTTATTCAATGGCAAAGCCCGAAAAATGTTTCAGAAGTAAGGAGTTTCTGGGGTTTGGCAGACTACTATCGAAGATTTGTACAGGATTTTCGAAGATTACAGCTCCTTTAACCCGATTGACTAAGAAGGTGGTTAAGTTTGAGTGGGACGAGGCATATGAGGATAGCTTTCAACTTGTAAAGGAAAGTTGACCACCGCTCCTGTATTAGCACTTCCCAAAGGTACAGAAAGATATACAGTTTATACGGACGCCTCAAAGGAAGGTTTGGGATGTGTGTTGATGCAAAATGGAAGAGTAAGCGCCTATGCCTCAAGGAAATTAAAAGAGCATGAATAGAATTACCCCACTCATGATTTGGAATCAGTGGCAGTGATCTTTGCTTTGGGTAAGTGGAGACACTATCTTTATGGAATTTCGTTCGAGGTCTTCTCCGATCACAAGAGTCTCCAATACTTATTCTTTGGCGGATTATGAGTGTACAATCCGATACCATTCCGACAAAGCCAATTTGGTCGCGGATGCACTTAGTAGGAAAACTAGTGTGCCCGATGTGAAAGTGGAAATTGGAGATGAGAATGAGTTGTTCAGACTGAGGGCTAGTGTTCGGAATATTACAGTTCGACCAGATCTTAAACAGAGGTTATTTGATACTCAGAGGATTGATCCCGAGGTTCAAAAATTAGTTGGGAAAGCTCGAGCTGATTCAGAATGCCCGTTTGGGTTTGATGATACGGGACTTCTGAGATTCAAGAATAGAGTTGTTGTCCCGGAAGAGTTAAAAAGGATTATTCTTGAGGAAGCCCATCGGTCAGGGTATTCGATACATCCCGGAGGGAACAAAAGGTATAAGGATCTTAAGCAATTCTATTGGTGGAATGGATTAAAAAGGGATGTTATCAACTTCGTGAAACACTGTATGACTTGTCAAGTGATTAAGGCAGAACATTAGAAGCCATCGGGGCTACTTCAACCATTACCTATCCCGGAGTGGAAATGGAAACAAATAGCTATGGATTTTGTTTCGGGATTACCAAAAGTGAGAGGAAGTTTCGATGGAATTTGGGTTAGTGTGGACAGATTGACGAAGTCAGCTCATTTTCTTACTATCAGGATGTCCGATAAGTGAGTAAGTTGGCTAAGAGATACAATGATGAGATTGTCAGGCTTCATGGTGTACCTGTTAGTATTGTCTCGGATCGGGATCCCAGATTTACTTCAAGGTTATGGCAAGAATTGCAGAAGTGTTTGGGAACAAGGCTTCAATTCAGCACAGCTTTCCATCTTCAGACCGACGGACAATCATAAAGGTTAATTAAGTATCTGGAGGAATTTTTGAGAGCATGTGCATTGGACTTTCAAAGCTCGTGGAATGAGCAATTGCCGTTAATCGAGTTTTCTTACAGCAATAGCTATCAAGGCTCGATTGAAATGGCCCCTTATGAAGCTCTTTATGGACGTAAATGTCGATCACCGTTGTTCTTTAACTTGGAGGAATGGAATTGGACCAAGCAGGAAGGGATTAAAAGAGGGAAAAAGAAGGAAAAACCCTCTAAGACTATACAAGAGGCCATTGATAAGGTCCAGATAATTAGACAACGGATGAAGGCTGCTCAGGATCGACAAAAGAGTTATGCAGATCTTCTAAGGAAGAAATTGGAGGTTGAGATTGGAGATAAGGTTTTCTTAAGGGCTTTCCCACGAAAAGGATTCTCAAGGATTGGACGAGGAGGAAAATTAAACACTTGGTATATGGGACCATATGAGATTTTGGAAAAGATTGGGGATACGGTTTATCGATTGGACTTGCCTCCGAATCTAACTGGAATTCATAACGTGTTTCATGTTTCACAGCTCCGAAAGTATTCTCGAGATGAGTCCGAGGTTCTACCAGTTGAAGAAGTGGAGTTAGAACCGGATCTCACCTTCGTTCAGAAGCCGATTAAGTTATTGGATCGAAAACTTCAGGGACTTGAGATCGGCGTATTCCACTAGTCAAGATTCTTTGGGAGAAGTGATAAAACCGAAGAGGCTACGTGGGAGACGGAGAATAAGATGAAAAGGTTTCACCCCGAGTTGTTTCCGAGCGAGCAATGAATCCGAGGACGGATTCTTTTAAGGGGGAGAGATTGTAACGCCCCGACTTTTCGGACGTAAAGGTAGGGCGTATGTGTTTACCTAATTGCGCGAATTAATTGTTTTTACGTGTTTATATTTAATTTTATTATAATTGTCATTATTTTATTATATTATATTAGATTATTTTATTTTAATATTATTAATTATATATATATATATATTTCGTATTATATATATATATATATATATACATATATATATATATATATGTTTAATTATTATTATTATTAATTTAATGATTATGCTAATTATATGTTATGTTAATTAATCATGTTTTAATTAATTAATTATTTATATATATATTTATACGTTGAATAATTATGCATGAAAATCATAATCTTGCATGGGAATTTTAATTCATGCATGAATTACGTGAACTTTGAATTATAATTTTGCATGAAATTTTATGTATTTATGCATGAATTGTTTGGAATATGCATGTTGTTCATTTTGTGCATCGTTCTTATATGATATGATTTCGGATTGCCACGAATTTGTAGTATGTTATACATATATGCGTTATGAACATGATTTTATGCTCAAATTATGTTTTCGAATTCATTTGATAGGTTAACGAATTTAATTTGTTTTGAGGAACCAAAACGGGGGCTAACGAGCACTTAGCGTACCCTTGGTTCCGAATTTAATATCTTGAGCTCGGGAACTCGGATTCGAGTTCCGTCAACTCCGCTGAACTCGTAACGAAAATTCGAGTTTAGTAAACTTAGCCTTATATTTTTCCTAAATCATTTGAAACTCCGAAATCCAACCGAAAAACGAAACGGAGACCAACTTGACCTTGTTGCACTAAATGAGCCATATCTCATCCAAACCATAACCAAATTAACCATGGTTTGATTCCTTTAAACCCTAACTCAACCACCTATCTGGATATTTCAAGCTCTAACCGAGATAACCCTCACACAAACCCCAAACATCAGCCAAAGCTACTGCTCTACAGTCCAGTCCCGAAACCCTTCATCCCTTGGAGATTTTGGAGCTCAAATCTCCTCCAAACTTCAACCAATCATCAAGGTAAGTTAAGGGTTGTATTATATGATTAATTCTGAGCATTTTCATCTTTTCATTCATGATTTTGAGCATGGTTTCTTCATTTCTGAACTGTTTTTCCCGAAAATAGAGGATTTTGGCAAATTCTTGATCTCCTTCGATTCTCTATGGTTTTGATTGATTCCAAGCCTGAGATTAATTGTTTTGACTTCCTAATAACATTTATGATCATAGATTTCGTGGTTGTTGAGTTATTTATGAGATATCATTTATGAAATTTTCAGAAAATTCCACATGAAGGTCACGTATGCTTCCATGCCTTGATTGATCACTTTTGGAACTGATTTACTTGTTGAATACATGATATTTTGCTGCTTATTTGTTGGCCTTAACTGAGTAAATGGTTGGAGAAGGATTGAGTTCAAGCTTGCCCTGTTTTTCATCGAGTTTTGCTCTGTTTTGGTGTGAGGAACTGCTGTCATTCCTTCATGCTTTTGCTGTCATTTCCTTGTCTTTGTGGGGGTAGTTTAGATGAGTTTCTTGCAGCTTTTCCTGCTCAATTTTGCTACCTTTCTTTCCTGAATTTCTTGCATGGAGTTGCTGTTTTTTCTGCGCCATTTTGCTGTCGAAACAGAGACTGCTGCTGCACGACACGGGCGTGCCGTTTCTGCCCGTTCCAGCGAGGAACGGGGGTGCTGTGTGGTCTGGAGCTGTTGTACCGAGACACGGGGGTGTCTCGGTCCAGGCTTGGAGGGTGACACGGGGGTGTCACCCCGTTTTGCTTGAACTCTGCTGCTTCTTCTTTGAATTGTTGCTGCTACTGTTTTTGTGGTTGCATGGCTGCGTGAGTGTGTGTATGCATTGCTTGTAATGTGTTGTGTGTGTTTTGATTGTGTAATGTGTGTGCAGCATGTGTGTTAGTGTGCATGCATGAGAGTGTTGTGGTGTGAGTGCATGCATGTGTATAATAAATATAGTATACATATTGCATGCATGAGTTGTATTTATATATATGAAGTATATAAGTGATTTATGCATGCATGTGTGTGTGTGTACGTGTATATATATGTATATATTATATATATATTGTATATTATTATATATGATTATTTATATATATTATGTTATATATTATATATAACTATTATATATTTTAAATATTATTTGATTTAATTTAATTATTGAAATTAATTGATTTCCATTTCGCTTATTTATTCTACCGACTATTGATTGAACGTTTTATTTGTTTTATTCCTAAATGGGAATTTGAATAATATGTGTTATGCTTATTAAATGAATTTTAGATTAATTGATATGCATTATAAATGTTTTGAATATTATGAATTTATGAATATTATGAATTTATGAAAATTATATGAATGTTATGAATTTATGAAATTATGAAATTGAATGAACTATATGAACGAATGATTGGATTATATGCTTTAAATTCTTTAATCGTGCACATGAACATTTTAATGATATAACATGGTCATTTATGCATTCATGTCATATGCACTTCATTGCCGAGCGTCACATGTGGTCATTGAGTCTCATACCTTTTCTTTTGCACAGATTCGGGTTTGGTCGGAGACGAGGGCGAGCATTGAGACGCTTGTGCCTTTATTTTGCTTTGGTAAAGGTGGGTTTTTCTTCTATTAGTTAAAACAACCCTATAAATCCCTTATGTGCAAAGTTTTAAGCCAAAATTATATATTTATATAAATCGAGTCATTTTGGGTAAATGATTTCAAACGTATGACCCCTTTTATTTATGAAACCCTACCTTATGTTTTGGCGAGATTGTATGTATGTTATGTTCACGGGCCCCGGGACTTAGTATATGTGGCTAACCGAGGAAGCAAGGGCTGGCGGGGATCCCATATACTAGTTCCAACCAAATTTACGACGATACGGACCTCGTTAGGAGTTTTGACGAGGAAACGCAAGTCGGGCTTTTGAGGATTCATGTACCTCACTAGCCATTATGTATGAACCGGTGGTCAGGTCTAGCTAACTTGTCCACCACCCGGAGGAAGAAGGTGTATATGTATGATTATGATCATTTATGTATGTGCACGAAAGATATGTATGACAACCAATAATTATGATATGATTACACGAGGAGAAGGTTGGAGATTGTGCACGCTCACTCGCCGAGCTTAAACCCTTATGAACCATTATGAATGAATATGAACGTCGTAATCCCGTTGATGTTTTCTATTGTTTTAACCACTTGGTAAATTCCTTGCAAACTTCACACGGGATTAGGGCTTGCATGTATGTGTTTAATTTATGCGATATTATATATATTATGCCCCGTTTTTATACCCACCAGTCTCTTTTAGACTGAACCCGGTTGTTTTCAGCTGTTTTGTGCAGGTATAGGAGTGCTAGGCGGGAATACAAGTCGTCTAGGTCTTGCATTTATGTTTAGCACTTCTTTTCAGTCTCATATTCATACTCTTGTTGCTACTTTTGTATTTGATCATAGTATAGATTGGAGCGTTATGATTTTGTAGGCCGTGAGTGCCGTGCATATTTGAATGCTCTTGTATATTGATTTTTGGAGCTTGTTGGCTCACTGCATATGCTTTGTCGTTATGGCTTCCGCAAATTTTCTTTAACTCTGATTCTATATGTTTCTTGAGTGGAATGGTTTAAGGGTTAGTCCCGCCTAGCATAGTGTGTGTGTTGTGTCCCCGTTCGCCGTGGATTTGGCACGTGTATGGACTTCCATTTCATATATGGGTCGGGTCTCGGTGCGGGGGATGTAGTACCTTACGCTCGGGTGCTACAAAAATTCTTATTTAAAACAATCTGTTTTCATTTTTTTCGAGTTCAAATACGGTAGATGTCCGATATGTGGGTAATATATAAGATTTACTTAGATCAAGACGTAGAGAAATAAAAGAGAAATAGTATAATAGTGTTTTGGAGGGTAGCAACAATTTCATCATTTAATTTATTCTGATTCCACGAAATATTTAAATAATTGAATTAAAAAATCCATTTATTCTCTAAAAATGATGAAAACCATTTTCTTAATGGAGCTAGTTATGACTCTAAGACCGTGGTAAGTCACCTAACTCGGTCCCCATTTCTGACTTTGGGGCAAAATGTCGGTCTAATGGACTGTCATTTTAATAAAATCAGATGTCATGAAATTGAAAATTTACTCCCCTAAGTTCAACCCACCTAAAATTAAATAATTACTTAGGTCTACATTATGCCATCACAAAATCTCCACTTCAACTTGTATATATGTTGCATTAACCCACAAAATAGGGCAACTTATCTATATTCAAATATAGTCAAAATCCGATTAGATTAATCGTTTCAAAGCCGTTCTAAACAAACACGCCTACTTCAAAATCAACAAACACAATCATCCAAACAAAAATTCAACACATCACATGTCTAATAGTTTAACACATTGGTGCGTTTAGGGCTAAACGTCATTCTTTCTTTTTCTTTTTATCTGATGTGTTAATTTCAAATACTTTTATATAAGTCAAGAATCTTGTTAAGGTTTTAGTCTATTATTATCATGTGGCTAACTACTCTATCTCATTTGTTCTTATCTTTCAATATCTTAGCGATCTCCTTTCTTATATGCTTGTTCTCTTGGACTCTTACGGAACTCGCTCATACGCGAACTCCTTATCCGTAATTTATCATATCTTATGAGGTAGACTGTTTGAAACCGCACAACTAAATCTACACAAAACTCCAATGAAATAAGAATTTTACGATTTGAAATTTTGCCAACACCAACTTTTGCCTTCTTGAATTAGGGCTCATTGATTATCTAAAAGATCATTATATTGGCCCACTCAATCGCCACTTTAGGGGTATATTATTGGTCTATGAGACCTATTCAAATATCAGTGGGATTGGGGACTTTCAAAGTGTTGAGTACGTACGTATGATTGTGCCAATTCAATGTCGCACAATATAGTAATAAAAAGGTATCTTTGAAATGTCTGAAGTCGTTGCAACTTGCAAATTTGACACAGAAAGTATTAATGGCGAGATCTTTCCCACTGCACAACCATGTGAGGTTTATTTAATTCACTAACCTCTGATACTGCAGCACTGACCAGTTCTTTTAACATAAATACATAGGTTTTGAATTTACTTTCTTTTTCGATTTTAGATTTTGGTACTTTTTAAGTCGGGTACGATGAGGCGAGGCCGATACATTGATGCGCTGCGGTATGAAGGCGAGGAATTCCCGTGAAAAATGGCATAAGAGGAACTTGTCGCCTCTCGAACATGAAATAAGCACCGTATACAAAATATAATAAACATAAATGTAATTGTAATTGTTTGTTCCCCTATATCGCTAAGATGTAAAGTTTTTTTTTACCAATGATAGTTGCGTATTTAAGATTACAAATCAAATATGATACATTTTATTAAGTTAGAACAACAGATTAACTCACCACTTTGTCATAAATTCTTTATAAGTTGATTGTATCGAAAATTGCCTTTTCCTACAAAAATTGGGCCATTGACCCAATTGCATCTTGACTTAAAAATGGACTTGGTGCCAAACTGCCAATGGTCCAACTAAATTTACCATTATAGAGAAGTACATTGGGCCTTATAACATAGGCAGCTATTTCGAGCCCAATAACTCCCTATTTTTATCTTAAAAATGGGCTAGCCCACCTACTTCCGTTACCCATTTTTATGGATTGAGCCGCGTCATGCCACTCAGGTGCATTCCCTAGTAGTTGAGTTTCCAAGATCTTGAACTTGAAACATCTGATTAAGCTGGCATAACGCCGAACAACTAAATTACATCATGTTACCTAGCATTGTTCATGAAATAGTTAAATTTCATATAAATATTCAATTAACAAGTAAAACTTGCAAATTAATTCATGTTTAGCCCTCGTCCACATCAAGAGGACTTGGCATTTTTCACGTTTAATGCTTTTCTTTCTACAGAAGCAGAAGCCAAAAGCTATAAGTTGCCTGCCCAGAAAGAAAACAAAGAGAGGATCACTTCATCCACCTTCAAAAAGCCATCCTTTTCCCTACCAACACCACAACTATTCGCATTGCATATATCTCAAAACACGCTTCTCCCTTAACACCACATTTTCAACATAAAAGCTCTGAATTTTTCCACATCAAGAAGCCACCAAACTCTCATGTCTCTCAATGGAAGCAGAAACTTCAATGTCTATTGGTGTTACCAATGCCATCGGACAGTCAGGATCGCAGCAGATGGTGCTCCCGACATCATTTGCCCTCAGTGCTCCGGTCAATTCCTGTATGAAATAGACATGTCGAGGCCAAGGCCTGTTTTTGAATTCACAACGTTTGATCCCTCGCCTGAGGCCCGAATCTTGGAGGCATTGGCCCTCATGCTCGATCCTCCTCTCGGACTGCGCAACAATGGAGATATGAATGTAGAGGATAGGGCCCCAAGCTTGGGCCAAATACAGGAACATGGGCGAGGGAGACGTCGCTCGAGGGACACGGGAGAGGGTGAAACTAGAAGATGGTACCTGCCTAGAAGGAGAAATAGTTTGTTCGATGAGGACAATGTGGAAGAGGGCAGAAACAGAAGATGGTTTCGGCCAAGAAGACAAAACAGTGCGCACGATGATGAGGACAATGACGAGTGGGGCCCAGATAGCGGAATTCTAGCACGGCCAAGAACCTGGATCATCCTCCGACCCACTGGTCCGATCCAGGCAGGCCAGGATCCAACACGTGAGAGGATAATCCAGCCGCCCGGGGTAGACCCAAGGAATTACTACGCCGGACCTGGGTTACAAGAACTGATAGAGGAATTGACTCAGGACGATAGGCCCGGGCCAGCACCTGCACCAGATTCAGCAATCGATGCAATCCCAACGATTAAGATTGCTCCAACCCATTTACAGACAGATTCAGAGTGCCCGGTTTGCAAGGAAGAATTCAAAATTGGGATGGAAGCAAGGGAGCTCCCGTGCAACCACATTTACCATTCCGATTGCATAGTTCCGTGGTTGAGGCTCCACAATTCTTGCCCCGTCTGCAGGCACGAGGTGCCAGTTTCTTGTGAAATAGGGGGAAATGACTCCGATGAATCTCACGACGAAGGAAGGGAGCAGCGGTGCTGGCGGCTTAGGAGGCATTTGGGCAGCATATGGCCCTTTCGGTCCAGATACCGCCCAGTTCAACTGCATGGTGACGGACCCCACACGCCTGCCACGACACGCCACCGGGGTGAGAACTGAACTCGAACTAACATGGATCTGATGTTTGAAATGGACTTCCATGCAAGGTTATATACTGTCCAAATATCTAAAATGTAACAAACTAACATATAATAAGATATCTATGCTGTCCAATCTTGATTCTGATCAATTATAATTGGTTCTATTTGCCTGTTTTCAGCTGAGTCAAGGAGGTGTAATATTCTGTAAAAGCAAGCTAAACGTGTTGAAGAAAGCAGCCGTTCGAAACCATTTGAAAATGTTGTCTGGACATCAAACTAAAGAATAACATTACTTCAAGTTGTATATATTGAAAAAGAAAAGCCGCGAAACAATTATATTCATGAATAATGAAAAGCTGATAAGTTTACATTCTCTTTGGCTGATGATGAATACCAGCTTTGAAACCTTCTGTATACGCCGTGTTCTTGAATATTGTCTGCATAGTCAAGCGAAAATGACAACTCACCACAAGAAAAACGTTCAATTTCACAAAAAAGAAATAATTAAAACTAATAACCCTGACAAATTAAGAGAGAAGAAAGCTTATTACTCACAGCAATGTTCTTCAACTCAAGTCCAAGTTGTTTGCTTATGCTGTTTGCAAGTTGTTCTCGATGTTTCTCAATGTTCTCATCTTTAATCTAGATCATAAAAAAAAATGATCAGATGTCCGTAACATGTACCAAACAGATTTCCAGACGGCAATATTTTACTGACCTCTGAAAGAACTATGGATGTTGTCTTTTCCAAAATTTCTTCAACAAATTTGTCGGGATCGGCATAGGAAACGGACACATTCACTGCACCAGATGATTTCTCCTTCGCAGACGCATTAGATGGTTTTACAGCTTTTGCTACTCACAAAGACAGGCAATTAAAATACATTACACACACTATGAGTTGACAATAACAAAAAAACTACAGTTTACATGCAAAAGGAGGTTTAAAAAACAAAAGAAAAATGGGATACTTACACTGACATCCAGAGGTTTGGCCTAATTACATAAACCTCCCTTGAGTTATTGTAATTTCTCTTCTCTCAGGAAAGTTAGTATGATTAGGCTAAACCTGAGGGTATTTAACTGTAATTATCCCAAAAAACATCTCGATTTTGTTGAAAATGTCTATAATTAGTTGGAAGAAGTAAAAAATGAAGCAACTGGCAATATACCTGCAACTGTTGGTTTTTTATCTGTAGAGATGTGATTCTTCACCGAATCCTGAGAGGACCCCTGTTTTTGTGGAGGGTCGGCCAAAACTGTGGCATCAGATGGAACGAGTGTAGCAAGGTCTGGAGGTTGGTCCTTCCCGACTGCAGTGTTAGCCTGTAAAACCAACAACATAAGTCCAAATAAAAGTTTAAATGTGTTATTATAGCATGTTCCCTTGTGATTATGACAGATGCACGAATACCCTCTCCTGGTTTCAAAATTCCACACACCACCCCTGCAACTTATCTCCTCTTGAGAATTACACCTTCTTTCGCCCATTAGTATGTGATGATGAAATTATAAAATTTATTGACAGGATGTGGAATTTGATCAAATTTTGAATGTAAGAAGTGGCTGTTTGCCATTTTGAAACTAATAGAGGGGTATGGGGAGAAATTGTGTATTCGATATTACCTCCAGGTCAACATATGCAGGGAATTTTCCGATTGAGTGCAGAAATTTGTCGAGATCACGAGCATTAAGAGCTGTGCAGCAGTATAATTGCAATCAGACAACCAGAAACGCAAACAAGATTACATGCTGCAGTTTTGTACAAGTGCAATTAGTGAAAAGGTTGCAAATCACTAACCAATTGACATATCATTAGACAATGGGTGAAAGAAACAGCACTCCTGGTTTTTAAATCCTTGATCTAACAATAATGAAACATTCCTTCACAAATGTAAAACAAAAAAAGGTTCAATGCAATTCCCAACTGTGAGGAAAATATGTAAAAGACAGCATAAGCATGTTATAATTGAGCCCAAAGAATAGATTGAGACACACCTTGATGATTCATTCACGAGCGCAAAAGGAGTAACACAACCGAGGGGCACCTTTAACATTAAAGAAATTTATAAAGATCTATCGATAATTCATATAAAAGGAGTTAAATGCAATATAGCTGTCAAGAATGAAAAATATTTTGTTATAAAAAGTTATAAGAATATATTTAACAGAGAGTAACATTTTCCCTTTAGTTTGGACAGTGTTGCATGTACTAATGGTAATAATTTGACTATTCTCATAAGAAGGGAAACACGATGATGCCCAAAATCAACGATTAAATGTAAGTCCTGTCCCAACAACAGAAAATCTAATTAACAAAGTTTACTGACCATTTTATGCATTTAAAGTACAGAAAATATGCATGTAAATAACATTAAAAAAGAAAGATAACATATGTTGCACAACAGTGGAAAAACAAATACAAACAAGCACAAACCTGAAGAATTTCAGCAAGTGCTTCTTCTGGAGCCATTCTTATACCACCTTTTCCGAGACCAAGCCTTTGAGATAAAACTGACACAACCCAATGCATAGACACATAACACAGTTAAAATGTCAGTATCTATTCGTTTCTTCAAGAAATCAACTTGAAGGTAAAAAGATTCTCTAAATCAGCAAAAAAGTTTACAGATTGAACAAACAGTAGAAGATTATTCAAAAGGGCAGATATACCTTTCAGATCTACCTTGGTCTCCGCCATAGCAGAAACAACATAATATCTTTGCTTCTTATCCTGCCATGAAAAAAGCAAAAGACATAGAAGTCCAATTTCACGAAAAAGGCACAAGAAAGAAATAATAATTATTATTATAATAAGCACACATTCCATGCCAATCATCATACCTTCAAGAAAAGATTCTTGCTCAATGCACCTTTCAAATGCCCGACATACTTTGCCTGATGAAGAATAAAAGTTTGCCTTCACATCCAGTTACAAATCGAAAGTAAAGAAAATGAAGTTTTAACAGTCAATTACCTGAGCTTCAACTGTCAAAACCACGGGATGTTCGTACTTGGAAAAACTTATTTGAAGCTCCTGAGGGAAAAATCAACCATGTGATTACTATAAAAACTAAAACATACTAATGCAATAATTATCAAAGGAATCAGCTTTAGGTAATAATTCCCCGTAATCTTCACAAGTAATGAGATTCATCACTACACCAAGTAAACTATAGGTATGAAGAATTCTATTTCACTTAAACATAAATTAAATCAATTTCTGCCACTAAATTAGCTAAATAACACCAAAATACATACATTGCCTGATGTTTTCAACTTTCCATGCATCAATAATTGAATTAGCAGGAACCCATTAAAAGATCAATCAAGAATTGCACCATAAACATATAAAAATCGATTTTTGGCAGCAATTTCCGCAATTTTATTGATCCAGCTTTTTGTTTACAACATCTATAAAATGCAACAGAAATAAAATAAACTAAAATTAAAGTAAAAATTAACCTCTAAACGAGCAAGCAGCTGCTCCTTTGTGAAGGTCATGTCTGCTCTCAATTGCTATGGAAAATCAAGCGCCGCCGGCAGATTCTCAGTGCGGCTGAATCGATTGCAGCGTTTACCACTCGAGAACAAAAAAGTACTTTGCCTGAGGCGGCTTGTTAGCTTAAGAAATCCCAATAATACCCTCCACTTGTGAGAGAAATCTCTCCTTTTCCTTTTTGGCTTGTTTTTTGCTTATTATTTTTTTTTTTTTTTTTTCCCTAACTTATTTATAGGGATGGAGTCAAGTCACCTTTGGATTGAATTGGATCTAACAACTAAGGTTTAAACTGTAAAGTTTATCGAACAACTAAGTGGGGTAGTTTAATGGTTCGACACTATATAATCTTAATTAGATATTTGAATTTGAGTCATTGGGAATACAATTATTATTGATGAAAAATTTTACATTAAAGTGGCCCTATTTGATCAAACTTAAACACAAAACCTTTAATTAAGTTATCATAATATTAAATCAATAGGTTATATCACTTGATATCTTACTTAATACTTAATAATCGAACGATCTTGAGAATATGCTGAGTAAATCTTATATTTACGTTTTAATTGTTCATGTAAAAGATTGAGTAATAAATATAGGGAAAAAGATTTTTTATCATTCGAATTTTGTGTTTTTTTGCAATTTATTATCTCAATAAACTTTCGTTGCAATCGTCATCCAATCTTTGCATTTGTAAATACCGCTACCTAAACTTTTTTTAGTGGTTTTAGCTAAAAAACGTGACACGTGGCATGTTTATAAAACATACACGTCAATTGTATTTCCACTAAAACCAACAGAAAAAAGTTTAGATGGCGCGGTATATTACAAATATAAAGATTGGATGGTGGTTTTCAGTGAAAATTTGTTGGGATGGTAAATTGTAAAAAGAGGCAAAGTTCGGATGACAAAAAATATTTTTTCCAATAAATATATTTCTAACTTTATAAATTGCTATATTGGGCCTTATTACGGTCATAAGGCTATATTGGGCCTCATGGCCCATCTCCCACGAAACCACAAAGGGTAACATTCCAAATATGTAGATCTAATAAATGTTGCCCCGCTATCTTCTTGTGGGGTGTGAACTGTGGTCTAGTTCGAATCTGTTTCGATCAAATTATATTTTACGATTATAATATGAATGTAGTCTATATTTTCATAAGAAATGACTAATAACATAGTAATTCTAATATCTTATAATATGATTAATTAAGTTCGATTGAATCAAATTTAAAACCTTTTCAACAAAAGCAAATGGAGAAAATCATAGAGAAAACTACAGTCATAGGCCTCAAGCATCATAGGATTCCAAAAGACAAAGATTGACACATGATATCCACAACCCTAGTTTCATAAAATAGTGTTATACTCCATGAAAATAAATGAATTTATTTTTCTTTCTTATCATAAATTTATTCTTCACATCACATGATATGTTCCTAAAATAAGCTTGGAAAATTTTAAAATAGATAGGTAGGCACTACCCCATGTTCACTAAATGAAAGTGCCCAAAATCTCTTTGTAGGCCCTATCATAAATAAGTCATGCAAATATTTAATTAAAATAGCCCGTAATTAATTTTCATGTTATTATTATTATTATTATTTTTTTTTGAGGAACAATTAATCCAAAAAATAAGGGCATGGCCCACAACATTTATATAATCTTGAAAAGACCAAGTACCATGTACGAGAAGCAATAGTAAATGCAAATCGCATTTTGAATTCTCCAGAAATGGTCATCTCCATGTGCAAAAAATTTGGCTTGGATCATAAAAAATAAATAAATAAATTGTTAAACCATTCAAAATCTTATGCAAGTGTAATCACAAAAATTAAGAAATATTTGAACAATTGGTGCAAATTATAGCTATTAAATAATTACATTTGGATCTACTCGAATAGATTTTTTTTATTTTTTATTTTTTTAACACACACCTCAAGTGGCCAGAGAGATTCGAACCCTGGTTTTTGACTTCAAGAAATATCCCTCAAACCACTTGGTCAACCCCTGTTGGCCATCTTATCGAATAGATTTTGATTATAACTTAAGTAATAATAATTTTCGACTCGATTCAAATGCATAATAAATTAATTTTTGAAAATATGTATTGTGTATATAGTATAACATTCATGTGAAGTATATTAAGTATGAAAAAATTGAACTAATGTTGTAGGTGTGTGGTTGTGTTCGAACATTTATATTCGATATCATATTAGATATTTATCACGCGATAAATTTTTTAGAAAAATTACTATATTCATGCATCATAAATAAATTTCCAAACTTTTAAGAATATAAGATAGGTGAATACAATTTTACATAAGCACATTTAGAGACAATGAATTACAACACGTCCTATTAAGAAACAAAAAGTACATTTCATATATGATATTATTTAAGCTTAAATACATTAATAATAATATACAGGAAATTCACTTAGGAGAGCCCACAAAATAAGTTTTCCTCCTGTGAAATCCTTCTAAAAATTCAACTCAAAATTACCCGAAAAAATAAAAATAAAAACACCTGTCTACGTCAGTGATGTCTTCAAGAAATAATCTGAAGATCATCCAAAAAATAAAGAAATAAATATGTAATTAAACAGAAAAATATAAATATCATAAATAATATTAATAGTAATAATCCCAGAAGATACTCTCCAATCTCCATCAATCAGCAGAAGCTCCACAAACGAATATCACCATCTTCATAGCTGTAATCATCCGCCATTGAAGGATCAAAGAACATCCCATTAATCATCTCGAGGTACTTGGGGCTGTCAAAGTTGTACCACGACGCCATTGCTGATACGCTCTGCTCCTCGAGCTGCACCTTGTAGTCATCAATACCTCCCAACGACATGTAATCATCTTCAACGCTCTGCAGATTTGCAGGCGACGACGACGACAGCGACGGCGACGACGAACTCGAGACATAACAAGAAGAAGAATAAGAAGAAGAAGATTCCAGTTCCGGGCTCAAATGGTTATTGGTATCCATAATATTATTGTTATTTTCAAGAACATTAGCGCCTTGTTTGGCTGCTGCTGCTGCTGCAACTCTCTGGATTGATTTGGGGGACATGATTACGTTATCCGGATTGTAGGGATTGATGTTATCCTGAGGGAAGTTTAGATTTGCAGAAGGGCCCTTGAGGCATAGAAGTGCTGCATCATAAGCTTTAGCTGCAGCTTCTGCTGTGGAGTAAGATCCCAACCAGATTCTTGTTTTTTGATTGGGTGCCCTAATTTCAGAAACCCACGATCCCCAGCTTCTCATTCTCACTCCTTTGTACTTCTTGCTCTTGATGGTGTTCTTGTTTTCTGCTAATTTCACCATTTCTGCAGAGAAAAATGAGATGAATGTTGATAAAGATGTGATCTTTATGTGAAGAAAAGCAATGGGTTTTTGTTTGTGTGAGTTCTTGGGGAGGATGGAGATGAAGTGGTTGGGAGGAGAAGGGATTGGGGCGATATTTATAGATATATTTGGGGGGTTGGAAAATATATATTTAATTAATAGAGATTGGGTTTTGGAGGGCTAAAAGTGGAGTTATATGAGGAAATTTGAATTTAGTCAAGGAAATATAGTAATGTGTACATGGCTTACAGATGGTTTCCAGTGTTATGAGTTGATTGAAATAATTATGAATGTTTGCTTACTTCACATGACAATGACTTTTCTGGCTTCTTGGCATGGTTATTGGTAAAAAAGAACAAAAAAAATAAAGGTTTTTAAGTTGACTGTTATTTTTTTCCTTGAAATATTTTATTTGAATTCGAATTCAATTGAATTATTAAAATATAAATTCTTTATTTCTTTGATATATAATTCCGTATCCAAGAACTTAAATACAAAACTTCTAATTATCGTTAAGTTACACCACTCTGTGATTTGTTGTCAGTATGTTATTGATGGTGTTTTGTATACTAGCACATTTTAAATATATTATTCATATGAATTATAATAATGATTATCATTATGATTCATAATTTTAAAGTTGTGTATTCAGCTATAAATATATCACATCATTATAAAAAAATTGGCACAAATTAAGCACTAAATTTTATAACACCATTAGTAATTGAGTATATAGTCCACATAAATAAACATTTACCACACTCCACACTAATTCTAAAAGGTTTAATTAAAACTCTCATTTTTGGCAAGTAAAAAGAAAGAAAAAGTTGTGGAACTCATGCTGCTTCTGAGAACCTAAGAATAACAAGCTGAGTACAGCTGAGAAGTGGCCAAATTTTTCAAAAGGCCAACAGAGTTTTGCTCACAAAAAGGGCAGACTTTTGGCACCCTCATATCATATGCACCACTTACAAACCAGCAAAGAAACCTAAATCAATTAAAAAGCTCCAATATTCTAGACTTCTTGACTTACACCACAAGTCATCGATCACCCCAAAAACACACCTTAAAACAAGCTGCAAAAACTAAGCATCTCGATTTCCCATGTCGTATTGCATCAAATCTTCATATCATATCATTCACATATTATGATATAATTTCTAATAATCAGTATCGTTGTATATTTTCGTGTGAAATCTGTATATATTTTCCATATCTAGGTAAAAGTAAAAATCTTGAAAGTTTTGACTCTCATTTATATGTATGAAAGGGAGTCATCTGGGCACATGGGGTGTAGCCTATTTTAATCATGTTTAAACTAACATATCTTAGACCTGGTATTAAACAATAACAGGATTATATATATATATATATATACCAAAGATGTGAATATTCAAGAAAGTTGTGGAATAATTAATGCATAACATAGGATTCGTTTGGGTATGATAATAATATTAAGCAGCTTCTGGGCTTCTGCAGGGTGCTTATTGAAGTGTGCACTGCTTCTGCTTGTGCTTGTGAATCTATAATCTACTGCTTCAGAAAGCAACAAACAGAAAACCATAAGAACGCGTTCTTAGTAAATAGTAACCCTTTACCAGAAACAATAACAGCTGTTGCTTCTCTGTCATGCATGGAACTCCTAATAACGCGTTTTTGAGCTCTCCTCTCTCTCTCTCATGGAGATTTATTTACAAAATAATTACATTCGACTACGTTATATTTATGTTTAATTATAATGCAATCTATTTAGATTGAAAAATTATATTTTATTCCCTAAAATTTGAAAATCATTTATGGTTCCTCACGTCCAAATTTAATTCGTAACTCCAGGAATTGCGTTGTTAAATTCATAATTTGTAGGGATCGGTTTATTTTTATTTGTAAACTTTAGGGATGATTTTGTAATTTTGGTCATATATTCAATGTAACACTAATAGAAACCGTCGAGAGCATAAATGTACTTTTACAAATTTTGATAAGAGATTTCAGACCAAACAAGATTTATAAGGATTAAAATGTAATTTTTTAATTAAATACACTACATTGTGATTAGACGTAAATACAGGATAATCAGATCGTAAATGATTTTTATTTTATTATTTACATGTATAATGGGATTATTATTTTATTAATATATAATTCATTAAAATGAAGTTTGTCCATGGGAAAACCTGCATAAATTGACTTTTCTTTAATTCTTTTATGCATTTTGTTTGAGAAATTATAATTTATTTTAATTAAATATAATTTTGAGGAATTGGATACGATTCTGTGATGGTACGGTAGGAACTATATAAAGAAAGTGCTTTTAGCTTTGGGAAAAGTGATTGTACACCACATGAAAATATGGGGACATGCAATGAGACGCAGCTTTTGGGACTTTGGGGAATTCTTTTCTTTTCATTTTTCAATGTGGTGTGGGGTCATGCTTTCACATTTCATAAAATTCTTATTTTAATTACTAGTTTAATTGTATTTATTATTTATAAAATATATTTGCGGGAGTTATTTAAAAGGACCAAATATCCTCAAAAGTTATCTTAAACCCCATAATTTGAAAAATGTATGTTTTAGGTTACCAATACATAAGTTATTTTTTCTAAACCCCCCATGACCCTAAAAAGTCTGTTTTGCCCCCAATTTTTCATATTTTTTTCCCTTTTTTTCCCCTCGCCGAAAAAATGGATTCCCATTTTAGGAAAAATTCATCTCATAATCTGCAAACCACATTTCCACTTCGTCGGCAACGAGATCTAACCGCGACGACAGCAGGATAAAGGTAGGCGGCTGCAACGGCAACGAAGACAGCAGGATCTTGATAAGCGGCGGCAACGGGAGTCGATTTAGTTATCGTACCCTATTTCCTGTACTGCTATAAGGTATTCTCAGCATGTGAATGTTAATTGAATGTATTCCTGGCGTTAATTGAATGTTAATTATGTGAAATAGACAGTATAATTAACTGATAATTTGTATCGAATTGAATTGCTGATACTTTGTATCGACTCGAATTGTTGATCCTCTGCAAACTATATTCTGAAGATGGCGTTGGCCGGTGACGAAGCTCAAGACAAGCAAATCCTAGGAAGTTGTTGGTTTAATGGCGAAATTACGGTATTTCCAATTCCGCGGAGTGCGTCAGTGGAAGAGATTCACACGCAAATTGGTGAAGAGTGGTCAGACTTCAACTCTGATGCTTACGTAGTACAATACCTCGCACCCCATAAAAAAGGTTTGTGGGTTAGTTTGCGACGCGACGGGCAGATTCCGACTATGATCCAACTGCATGAACTTGTCAAACTCAACATTGTTGAGATGAGGGCGATTCGGCCTCCTGCCTATTTAGGTGGGAAGCAAGCATCGAAAAGAAGGTATGGGACATCTAATTTATCCGTTTCTGTATTAACACTATATTTATTAATTTCTGGTCAGTAATCTCATTCTGTGTCAGGAAGAGAAGATATAACCCCTACGCTGATGGTTCATGCTTGGCCACTGTTCGTTCTGAGGTTGAGGATTGATCAGATCCACTGCTTGTTCTGGAGTTGAGGATTGATTTTATTCACTCTTTGTTAAGGAACCTTATTTGTTGTTGTAATCGTATACACCCTTTTATGATTGTTTCTATTTGTTTGAAACTACGTCCATAAATTGCTTGATGCTGTTTTCTCAATTTGATCTAATGGAAACGCTAGAAATGCTTAATTAACAGAAGACTTTGTCCAGTTAAAACGTTAGAAATGCGTGATTAAAAGAAGACTTTGTCCAGTGAAATGTTATAAATGCGTAATTGAAGGTTGAGTTTGTCCAGTGAAAGTTTAAGAATGCATGATTAAATAAAGAGTTTGTCCAGTGAAATGTTAGAAATGCGTGATTAAAAGAAGAGTTTGTCCAGTGAAATGTTAGAAATGCGTGATTAAAAGAAGACTTTGTCCAGTGAAACGTTAGAAATGCGTGATTAAATGAAGACTTTGTCCAGTGAAATGTTAGAAATGTGTGATTAAAAGAAGACTTTGTCCAGTGAAATGTTATAAATGCGTAATTAAAGGTTGGGTTTGTCCAGTGAAAGTTTAAGAATGCGTGATTACATGAAGAGTTTGTCCAATGAAACGTTAGAAATGCGTGATTAAAATAAGACTTTGTCCAGTGAAACGTTAGAAATGCGTGATTAAAAGAAGACTTTGTCCAGTTAAAACGTTAGAATTGCGTAATTAAAGGTGGTCATGATTCAATAAATCTTGATTCTCTCTATTGTAATGATGTGGTCATGATTCAATAAATCTTAACGTTTAACTCTATTGTAATGTTGTGTTCATGATTCTATAATGTTGTGTTCATGATTCAATAAATCTTAATTCACTCTATTGTAATGTTGTGGTCATGATTCAATAAATCTTGATTCACTCTATTGTAATGTTGTGTTCATGATTCAATAATGTTGTGTTCATGATTCAATAAATCTTGATTCACTCTATTGTAATGTTGTGTTCATGATTCAATAATGTTGTGTTCATGATTCAATAAATCTTGATTCATTCTATTATAATGTTGTGTTCATGATTCAATAAATCTTGATTCACTCTATTTTAATGTTGTGTTCATGATTCAATAAATCTTGATTCGTGTTCATGATTCACTAAATTTTGATTCACTCTATTGTAATGTTGTGTTCATGATTCAATAAATCTTGATTCACTCTATTCTAACGTTTCACTGGACAAAGCATTGTTTTAATTACGCATTTCTAATATTTCACTGGACAAAGTCTTATTTTAATTACGCATTCTTAACGTTTCACTGGACAAAACATTCTTTTAATTACGCATTTTTAATATTTCACTGGACAAAGTCTTCTTTTAATTACTCTATTCTAACGTTTCACTGGACAAAGCATTGTTTTAATTACGCATTTCTAATGTTTCACTGGACAAAGTCTTCTTTGAATAACGCATTCTTAACGTTTCACTGGAAGCGTTCTTTTAATTACGCATTTCTAACGTTTCACTGGACAAAGTCTTCTTTTAATCACGTATTTCTAACGTTTCACTGGACAAATTCTTCATTTAATCACGCATTCTTAACGTTTCACTGGACAAAGTCTTCTTTTAATTACGCATTTCTAATATTTCACTGGACATTTCTAATGTTTCACTGGACAAAGTCTTCTTTTAATTACGCATTTCTAATGTTTCACTGGGCAAAGTCTTCTTTTAATTACGCATTTCTAACTCTTATTCTTCCAACTAAAACAAACTTCCTTGCAGGATATATACTAGAATCAAACAACAATAAACAACCAACTCTAAACATTTCATTAGAGAACAAAAAATATACGCTACAATCAACTAACAGTAACATTTAAACTACTATAAATAATCCACAAACAACAAATTTTGGAGAAGCGCTGTCTATATAATGGGGGAGGAAACTGATTAACCTCATCCTCATCTTCCTGAGGGATGTTAGAATTAACACTCTCCTCGGAGTGTTCATAGCCTGGGTAATCCGCGCTGTGAAAGGACTCGGGGTCCGAGTCCCTATCGTCAATGTAGTACGCATGGAGGTGCTCCTCTTCGCCCTCCAAAAGGTGTGCCCGCCGCACTTTGAAGATATACCTAAGGTCATCGTAATAACGACATCCAAATGCTCTGGCGTTGGAATCCCGACGAATAACCTACGTAAAATTAAACATTGAATGATGAACAATTCCAAAAAAAAAAAAAAAGGGGACACGGATGAATTCGACTTACCTCAATGGTATTCACTTCAAAATATACTAGGGTCTCAATTTCGGCGTGAATACGATTAGCACCCATTTTAACTCCAGGACACGCCAAAAATCTACGGAATTCGTAAAATTTTATCGACAGTTCTTTCACCGCTGCTACAACATCTCGGGCCCAGAATCTTGTTTTGAATCGCTGAGTCAAATCACACGCCACATTAAACAGCACTGTGTCGAAGACTTCTAGCCGATCGATTTCGTTGTCTCCGGCATATATCCGGAGACGTTCAACCATGTATGCTTCCACCCATGCCAGAATAGGTCTTGGAGGGGGATTCATGACTTTGTTTGTCAAGGATTGAGATCTGGGAGAGAAAGAGAAGCAGGGCTTCTTGCAGGTGAATGTTTGGGGATGAAAATTTTGCAGATGTCTGAGTACAGGGCAAGATTGAAGATACTAATAAAGGTGATTGGACCGTAAACCAACCGTCGCACCCTTCGTCGCATTGTAAAGTTGATTGGTCAGTCCAAATTCCGGGAAAGCGTGCAGGCAACCTTTCATTTAATTCAAGCGTCTCATCGGGAATGCATAATAATCTATTAAGTTTGTAGTGTAAATATTCATTTTATTAGTTATTGAAAGGTCTGTTTGTCTAGTTAAAGAAAAATAATTCCAGAAATTATAAAATAGCGTTTCGAAACAGAGTTGCCGGAAACCCGTTTCGAAAAACAGTCGCCGGAAAGGGCATTCGGAAAGACTTGCCGGAAATTGGTTACCGGAATAGAGTAGCCGGAAAGATCAGACGCGGGAAGAAGAAGCAAAGATCAGACGCGGGAAGAAGACAATGGACATCTATGTTCTTCTTCAATTTATTAGGGGTAGTATGGTACTTTTACAAGATTTGGGGGGTTTACAAAAAATGGAAAGGATAATAGGGATAAAATATATCTATTTATTGAATTGGGGGGTTTAGCAAAAGTCTTCAACCATACTAGGGAGTGTTCATTAATTGACCGAATATATTTTATATAGATTGTCTTTCCATTGCTCTTTTGTTGTAAATGTATAGTTTGTAACTATTATATTTACACCACTAATATAACATATGATATCATCATTTTTTCTAAGTTATATTACTAATTAGCCCAAAAAAGTACATTAATATTTTACAAAATTTATCAATAATAAAATAATAAATCCCATTGCATGTAGAAACATATTTCCTATAATAATATTACTTATCTTTAGAATCGAATTTTTATCGTTATTTAAAGTAATTATTTGCCTAAACTATGAAAAAAATACATAATTTTATTTATTTTTCAGATAGATAGGTTCCATATTTAAAATCATCCTATATTTAAAGTTAGAAATTAAACCTTTTACTTTTATTTTAAAAAATATTTACAGCATGATTGGTATGCATGAATGAAATGAGGCAGGAAAGGAATGAATTTTGGAATGGAATGGACAATGGAATGGAATGACTTTATTATAGCATTCTTATGATTGGTACCTTCAGTAATAAAGTTAAAAATAGAATAAAAATTTTACATTTATTTCCGTCATATTATTGATAAATAAAAATATAAGTAATAATATTATTAATAATGATGATTAAATACATGATTAAAATACTTTATATATTAATATAATTTTAATTTTTTATTTTGAGTAATATTATGTTTTCGTATGTAATATATTGTTACTATTTTATATCGAATGCGTTATATATATGACATTTATTTTATGCACAAATCGAATATATGTGTGTGTGAGAGAGAGAGTGAGAGAAAGAGAGAGTTATATATACGTATAAATATTATAAAGTTATTAATATTTTTCCATATTTATACGTAGATTATATGATTTTATTATATTTAATATAATGTATGATATTTAAAACTAAATTTAATATAAATGCCAAATTTTGTATTTAATGAATTTTTTAATCTATTATGCATATCTATGAATTTATAAGTAAATAAAATAATATATTGACCATGTATTTTTAAATATATATTATATAGTATATTTATATTTATATTTATGTTTACATATATTAAATGCAATTTATTAAAATTTTAATTAGAATAAATATTCGTAATAATAAAAAATAATTATATAACATACATGTAATAAATATGGGGCCATTATAGAAAAAATAAATAGATTTTGAAAATTGGAAATGACTAATACCATGGGGTACCTAAGGAATGGATAAACCCATGTTTGTAGGAATGAACATTACCTCAGTAATGAGCATTCCCAATTACATTTTGTACCAATCAAAGGTTTAGGAATAGATGTAGGAATGCTCATTCCATTCTCACCCCATTTCATCATACCAATCATGTCGTAAGTCTCTTCGACTTAATTGTACTCATACGATTCCAACATAATGAGATGGAATATAATAATCAAGCTTATGCTAAAAGTATTTCAAGGCGAACGAATCTTTCTCCAAACCGAGGAAGGCAATAATATCAAATTAGTTACTAAATTATGTATAACTTCCCGTATATTAGGTCCATACATGCACGAATACTTCTAAAAATATCATTTTGTCGTGTCGTGTCGGACACGTGTCCGACACTTCTCACGTGAAAAATTCACAAAAAAATCCGTGTCGCCGTATTCATATCGTGTCGTGTCCGTGCAACATAGATACGGTACCTATATTTCAATTTCAAGAAATACTAATATCTTTAGGAAATATAGGTAATTTTAAGAGTAATCGAAGGGCCCATAAGAAGGCACTGATTAATGAAAGAATATTGAGTAGGATATGATGTATTATGCCGCGTTTAAATGAATTGTTTTTATTTTTCAAACAAGTTGCCCTGAAAATATGCCTTTCTTCACTCAAAGATAATTAGGATTGAAGCTGACAGGTGAATGTTGTCAATTTTCAATAATCATAAATGATAAATCTAGCTATTTAAATTCTAGTAATTCATTGATAGGTCCACGTCAAGTCTTGTCATCATGGTCTTCTCAAAAACTATTAAATAATCTAATTTAATATATTAATTTAAACAAAATTTTGTAGGAGTAGTCTCAAATAACTCCCCATGAGATTGAAATATTTTCATTTACCTTCCCAAAATATGAATCATGAATTTATATTATATAATAGGATATAAATACTGTATTAGAACATTTTTGTACTACATTATGTGAAATTCATACAACACACATTTGAACGTTTACATATAGTGATTTGTCCCTAGAACCACAAAATCCATAAATTTATACTATATAATAGGATATAAATACTGCATTATAATGTTTTTGTACTGAATTATGTGAAATTTGTACGGAAGAGTTATGTCAAAATATGATGCCGCATTGAGGATTTATCCCACATTTCCCCAATTTTGTATTCAACTCCTTAAAAATATAATTATTATTAATAAGAAGAACGTTTTGTATTCAAATAATTTGATTCAATTCGAAATCAAATATTAAATGAAATATAGAATTAATTAGAAAAAGTAAAATTATGGTCTTGTACATTCTTTTTCTTTATTTTAATAACCATTAAAAGAAAATTTTCATGTGGGTTCGAGCTCGTTAGATCAGCATTTGATCTTGTAATATACGAATCTAATAATCTAGATTAAAAATTATTTATATTTTTTTTATCATATCTTTTAAGTGTATTAAAGATATGGTGAAATGTAAATCGATTGTTGCATAAAATATAATTTAAATTAAGTGCATGCAAGAATTTTTTGATATTCAAAAATATTTAAAAATGTTTATTCTTTTTGTTTCATTCCATCACATAAAGTTGAATTATGCGACTGTTTCTATTTCTACTTTTATTTAATTTTCAATAATGGACCGTTACGATGAAAAATCTATTTTCTATTTGTAAATATCATATTACTGATATATATATATATATATATATATATATATATATATATATATAAAATTGGATTTTTGTGAACTGTGAAAGCTTGTAAACATGATTTGCAACGATTCCTTTCAGAAAACTAATAATGATTTTGTTAATCATTTACATATGAATAAAAATGAAGTTTTTGTTTTTTTTTTGGTCAGAAAAAATGAAGTTTTTAATATTGATGACTTATAATGAATTATATTATGTTTCAATTTCATCTAATATTTTGTCACATCAAATTAAATAGTTCTATATATTCCTAATTTTGTGGGACATCAAACAATATTTTGTAGAATCGTTTGATGTGCCATTACATGTTCTATGTATCTAGTGAAATATTTGCTTTAAGGGTTGCCGATTGTCATTGACGTGATATATATAAAAGTATAAATTTGATATACTAGCTTGATCAATTTAATGTTTTTTGTACATTTCATATTTTAACGACTAGATAGTATCGTATTTCAAAAAATCATGCAATTTAATGCGGTTCTTGACTGGAATTCAATTTTCGTCGCTAAAAACCCGATTCGGTTTTACACATGTCGAATTCCTAATTTAATTGTCACGTGTAAATTCTGATGGGTAAACTCAATTTTTGGTCAAAAATATGTATTAAATTACTTAATTTTAAAGATATGATCACATTTTATCAAACATAAAATATATCAAAAATATTAAATTAATCGAGTTGATATAACAAATTTGTAATTTCTCATATATATTATTGTGGTTCTTGATAATTCACCCTAAATAGTAAGTTTACATTCTCATCGTTATGATCGTGATTCGCGAAAATGGTGTGGGAAATGGGAACACGAAATAGTTAATTAAAATATGAATAAATTCGGTATACTTTTACTTTAAATTTTAATTATAGTTCATATCATTATATTTATTTATAAAATAAATATTTATTGTTGGAATTAAATTAATTATAGGTTGAGGCTATTTCACGTAGTTCACACATATTATTTCTTTAAAGTGTACCTCACATGTCACTTAGGATAATTTTAGTTAAATTATTTCCTGAATTAAGAAAAGAGGGGTTAACAAAGACTTTGTTTCTTGGAAGTTCAAAGGAAGTTTCTTCTCAGTAGTTTATTAATGGAAATTATTTATTTTGCTCAATCTTCCATTGAATTAAAAAATTATTTATTCTGTTTATTGCAATGATTAATTTTTTGGCCATAGTTGATTTGTTTAAAACTGAGTACTCTTCCTCAAAAATAAGAATGCTTACGTGCCTTTAATGTTCTGGATTTTTATTAACCACAAAGTAAGTCAAAACATTTATCTTATTGTTGTATCAGGTTAATCTAATTAGATTCGGGTTTAAATTACACTTGTTTCTCATTGCAATTTTCTTATGATTGCGCAATTATTGTTTTTACAAATCAAAATCTTATATATCTATAACTAAAATAATCACGAAAAACGTATTTTTTAAAAGGAATTAAGTTAAAATATTGAATTTCGATTTGCATCTTTAAATGATTTAACAGGAATCATTTCATGTTTCTTCTGTCATCAGATGGAATGCAGATCAATGTGTATCTTTTGGCCATAATTTGGTAAAAACATGATAAAAATTCCATTTAGAATTTAGAGCATTAATTGTGAAGAAATAGAATATCGGTAGCGCGTAAGGTAGCTCATAATCTTGCTCGGAATTTGACTTTGTTTCATAAAAGAAAAGTTAATATTCCTAATTCTACTTTAATGTTTATAATGTCTGATTTTTCGCTGGATTAATAATAGTTCTTGTTAGCTCTCAACTGCATGTACCAATCGATATTTGTTAACTTCCACTAGGAATTAATACAAATGAATTGGTATACTAACGACATTGATAATTTTTAGCTGTTGTACTACGAAAATCTAATACTACAAATGAGCTTATATTAATAATTATTGGATCTGATATTGAAAAACGGTACTTATCAATTATCTGAATATATCAATAGATTTTTAAAAGATGTGATGAAAATTACTCTCTAACATTCAAGAAAGCATCGCAAATGTCGGGAATTTAAGTTTAAAGTTAATTGTAAACAAAAACAAGCCTTGTGTGGACAGAGGTTGCTGAGAAATTGGTAGAAAATCTTGCACACCAACAAGAATCTCTTTTCTTCCCTTTCAAAAAAAAAAAAAAAAAACAAGAATCTCTTTTCTTCAAGGATTCAAAGGGACAATTTCTCTTCTTTTAATTTTGGGAAACATGTGAGGAAATCGAGGATAGTATGAACGTGTGATATGACGTTCCGTACGTACCTTAGCTAGCATAAATTGATTGAAAGGACAATTGTACATTGTACTCATAATAATAACAATAACAATAATGATGTTAGAGCAAAGCCAGCTATTTGCATGGACCAATTTCATTTCAGAAATAATAATAATAGTAATGCATCGGCTCATAAATGTTGAAACTTTTGGCGCTTTTTGGAAGAGAAAATGATGGGCAAGAAGGAGCTCAGAAGCATCCTCTCCTATCCCCTTTTTTTTTATATTCAAGTTAGTCAAGGTGGTCTGTCGGGTTTTTAACGAGACCCTGACCATATTTTATTAATATGCCCTCAAATGGGGAAGTTACACGAATGCATCTGAAGCAAGTGAAAAAAATCAAAGAATGTGAGTATAATCTGAAACTAATTTGAAACCTGATAATGATCGATTTGTTTTATTTTGATGTAAATTATTAAATCAAATGCTGTAAGTTCAAATTTATTATATATATACATATATTGAGAGTGTAATTTTAGTGTTGTGTTGTGTTGTGTTGGTATTGGTATTGTACTCAAACACAATGGCTGAAAATTTATTTCACAAAAATATAATGGAGTTTTCTCATTCTTTTCGAGGTCCATCAATATTAAAGTTAGGATACGATCAAATTATGCTGAATTTTAGAATTTTTGGTATAATTCAGATTAACTATTAATGTACGATAGCACGCATGTGTTTTGATTTTGGTTTAACTCATCTAAAAATCTATCTAATGAGTTGAATATTGTCAAACATTATATATATGATTTGGGATTGGTTAACACTTAACACACACTCTAAACATATCCCTTCACAAGTCTGTCAGGTACAATATTAGACGTACAATATGTTTTTGAACTAATGCACCTCAAAAGCGAGATGGTGATTGTCAAACAGTACTCTACGTCTCTTAGGCCGGATGTGCAGGTGTTCCTGCATCTCTTAGTTTGAGGGATTCAACTCTTTTTAAACCTATCGAAAAGAGTCTTGTAAATTTTAGAGAAAAACGAAATAAAAAATAAAATAAAATTAATCGAGACATAACATACTATGTGCAATTCTAGAATTTTGAGTTCTAAGAAGCTTCGGACACACAGTTCACTAGTGAGGTTAGTTGTTGAAAACTTAAAAGTACTCTTAGGTCAAAATGGGGTTGCTCTTGACAGCCTGCAAAATTAATTTAAACCAACCATATGATATATATATATATATATTCATGGTCTCGAGTTAAAAGGATGTAACAGGTGAAAGAGGCAAAAGTCAAGCAACAATTAACGTCATAAACTAAAATGGTGAATCAAATCCAAGACTATGTCAATTATCAAATAATTGCACTAAAAATATTTAGTCGGTCTAACAATTAAATGATAAGCCAACACTTTAAAAAAATTCGCTCGTATAGTATGAAATGTGTGTGATGTGCGAATATTTAGTCGAACGAAAACTTGTAATTTGATACGTGAACACTTTTAAAAAAACACTCATATTGTATAAAATGTGTGTGATGCGAATCTCCTCGATACTGTGTCAGTTATGTGTCCATAAATTAAATTAGTTTATAAATATTATAAAACTTTACTCTTCACATATGTTTTAATAATGAGTATATATATAAAAGAAAGGGGTAATTAGAATTTTAAATTATCTAACAATACACTTGGACAAAAGATCTCTTCACATTCAACAAATTAATTTTTTCTCTAAGTTGCTTAATCAAATTATGACATGTTCTTATAAATAAAATTTAGAATATAAATTGATATAAACTGTTGTTTTCTTAAACAGACTTATTCGGTAACAGGCCGATATCACTTGTTCCTAAGGCAGTGTTTACTTTAACGAAAAATTGATCTAATGTAATTTATAATTTTTAGAAGGGGTCAAAATGTAATAAAATAATTAATAGAGATCTAATTGTAATCCAAAATTCCAAAGGGTGCTAAATGTAATAAAATGATCATATACAAAACAAAGTAGCCAAATGGCCCAAATCTGAGTTGGAAAATACAAAGTCCCCGTTTTCAAGTTCGGCTTGCGAAAAACATTGCCATAGTTCAATACTTATATAACAGCAGCTTGATGAATTAGAGCACTTACCATGCAGCACTTTCGAGTGCGAGCTTGATCAGTTCCCAGGAGTGCTAGCTTCATTCTTGCCTCCAACCGTGGTATAAATCCGGTTTGGAATCCATTGGGAGTTTTCCAACCACTTGCGATAATGTTCTTGAATGCGTTGAGCGGGACTTGTTCCTCCAATGAAGTCCAAGAACTACTCGATGTACCCTTCTTCCATGCACTTGTTTCACCCCACTACGTTATATTTGTTGGCTGCGATTGATTGGAAAACATCTGTTCACAAACCACAAAGAATATCAGCATAACAATATATCAATTCACAAAACTGACTAATCAAAAAGGATGATACTATCATGCAGAGCATTCATCGCTTGTTTTGGCAAACTAAGGCAGGGTAAATTAAAAATACAAAAGCACACATCTCACACCATATTAAAACAGAGGATATGATTGATCAAACAAACTACTCAACATGTTATCAAGATTTCAAGCCAACTCACAATATCAATCGCAGACCTCGTACGAACAACAATGATAATTTTAAAAAATTAAATTGATTAGCTCTAAATCAGAAAAGGTCAATATTTACAACCAAACTTGTTATGCAGACAACTTCCGGATGAACCTTCACCGGCAAATTGACTCCAAACGTGCTTTAACCTGCACTGATTTCATCAAATTTGCAAGTCTGAAATTAGTGGGTTAGTTACAATCAAAACAACTCTCCCTAAAAAGGCTGGCTATTTAGTGGCAACTCCCAACGAGACTATTTAGGCTGGTTTTCTCCATCCCGGAGCACCCGGGGCGCCAGGTCAAACTGTCAAAGCCATTTTGACAATCCATTAAAGTAAAGCGAAGATTATGGGGGTATATCTTACCAAAACCCCCTAATCTTAAGAAGTAAAAACTGCCTAAGACGGCACAAACACAATTGTCAAGTAATACTAAAAACTTGACAACAAAACTAGATTAGTATTGCTGACAAATAGATTTAGGCTTATAAACTCAAACAACATTTCACATCCCAACACATTCTCCAAAGTTAGATGCACATTCTAAGTCAGAGTTCAAAATCAATTCAAATACACATAAAACATTCTCTAGTTTCCAAAACTGCACATCGTTAATATGATTTTTAGTATTTAATAAGGTCCTTCGAATAGGGAACAGTCAAATGCCCTCAGCTACATCTCCATATCTCTTAATTCAGCTCCGGCCATAGCCACAAGCATATCTCCAGCCACATGCATATCACGCATATCATTACCTTTCGTATGAACTTCAAGAACCTTAACCCTGCAGTCCTCAAGCAACAGGGCAAACCAATTCGAACGAATGCCAAATACAGTATGCAATAGATCATCTACAAGTCCAAGTGATGTCACATATCCTGCAGTGGAATCAGCCAAAAAGTTGATCTTGGTGTTGTCTCTGAAATACGCCCTTTTCCATGCCCTCATTGCATATGGATCATTCACTACAAAGTATAACATTGTCAAAATTCCACAAGGGGCAGAAATGGAAATATCACTAGCGAAGAATAACAGACTATTCGTTAGAAAGATGATTGATTCTTAAAAATTTTGCCTTCACAATTCACACACATTACTAATTCTAAAAAAATATCCAATTTGAGAGAATTGAGAGATCAGACATTAAGTAATATTCTACCAAAATTGCCAATTTAATTATGAAATACTTAAAGAGTAATTGCATACCACTGATACATAAGATCTCTTGGACACCCATTGACTTAAAATCATCTGCCTTCACGATGAACGTACGGACGAAATACCTGGGGGGCAGGGGGGTTGTTAATTAGATAAATAAATAAACAGATAAAATTGGAGAAATTATAATGAATAAAATAGAAAGATTCTAACCTGCATACGGGGAAGAAGGCGCCGCGAACTCCCAAGACGAGGACCTTCTTACCGCTGACAATGGAGTACATAGACACGGGCTCGATTTGTTTCTGCTGGTTGAAGAAGGTCAGCATACCATCAGGGATGATGTTGCCCACTGCAATTGGAGCCCCTGATCGGATTGGTGTTGGTCTCTGTGCATTAAAAATTAATTAGATGTGGAGTTAAGAGTTCATTCATATGTCAGTAAAATTTTACAAGTGATATGCTGCCTAGAAGTCACTAACTTGAATGAATTGCCTACAACAACCCTCCAGAACTTTAAAAATAGACCACACAAGAAAAGCATTATATATCCCACCAATGCATTGAACAAAAATTCACCAACAACGATTACACCTTTAGATGAAATAAGAATCCAGCAAAAAAATCACCAACAGATTTGTATTTACAAAAACACAAAATACGATATTATGAATTAGAGGGAGAGAAGGGAGCTAGCAGTGTTGTTCAGATTTCAAGATTTGTGGTTAGGGATGAGAGTCTATAAGGACTTCAACACACACAACTAACATGGTAATCAAGATATGCATTGACCTTGAAAAGAATTCATGCAAGTGTTCAATGAAATCAGAAATCAAATTTATTGATATCATATGCCCAAAATTACTCAAAGTTCATGAAACTTAAATAAGAATCAACACAATACTTCAGGAGAATGCCTGGTCAGCTTCAGCCTTCAGAGCATTAAGGTTCATAATCTCACAAATCGCAAGTAAAACCTTATTGGAATGAAATATAAATTCTTCAAAAATAGAAAGAGAAACCAACAAGAAGGGGGCAGAAAAAGAAAGAAAGGAAAGGAAAAATGTTTCCCGATCAATCAGGGCGAAAAAGCTATTGCTTATGTGGGATTAACTTCACCAATACAGTGGCCCAAAAAAGGGTTTATTTGGAGTCTCGAACCGCTGCTACCATGTTAGGTTCATTTACAAAATATCCAAATGACAACAATGACAATCATGGAACAAAAACAACAATGTGGACATTACAGAAACAATTCAGTAAAAATGGCATCCATATTTCAGTCCACCTCAGGAAAGGGTGCATACCTCAAAGAATGATAAAGGCGGACTCCAGACTCTTGGAATCTTTCCGATTCGGAGTTCAACCACCTGTAGGAATGCTTTGTGTAAGATTATGGCAACATCATCCATGTGTACACATAAGGTTCTATTCTACAGAATTAATGAACAAAATACATTTCAATGTACTTATTGGCAATTATCTTTCCATGAGTAACTTGAGCAACAAATGCTTACAATAATTAACAAGTATTCTGTAAACTTTCAGACCTCAAATATAAGTTGGATTCATCCTTTCCTGATTGTTCTATCTGAATATGCGGAGACAAACTCATGTCTTCAGATACAAGGGGCGGATGAAACATTACATGCATTGTCCCATCAGTCAAAACTGATTCGCATACACATGTAACAGAAATTTATGATATACAAATATCATCTCTTAGATTGTAATAAATAAAAATTTTGGATAAAATATTATCTTAAGATCTCTAATCAATCCAAAACATATATTCTCTATATAACTTTATCCTGAAAAACAAAACATAGAATTTAACCTTTCGGTCTTCAAGAACCATGCCAAACCTCCTAGACCGAACACCAAATCCTCCAGATGTGAGGTCGATTTCAAGGCCAAGTGATGTAACATAAGCTGCAGTGGGATCAGCCAAAAACTTGACATGTGTTTTGTTTCGGAAATAACCTAGTTCCCATCCCCTCACCACATATGGATCATTCACTGCAAAAGGGATTTGTAATGTTATAACAATCATACAAGCTCAAAATTGGCATAACAATGGACCGCCTATTCATGATTCTCAGATTGTCTCTAATTACAATTCCCATGTACAATCATTCAAGAAAGTTTCCAATTCAATTATCAAATACTTATAGAATAATTTCATACCACAAATAAATAATGCTTCTTGGACCGAGTGGATAGGGGAGTGCAACCACCTTTATACAAAATAAATTAATTAAGCAGATAAAATTTGAGAAACATAAAAGGATGAAAAAGTAGAGGTATGCATGTGTGTATGACCTTGTATCTGGCATGAAGGCGCCGGAAACGCCTATGATGAAGACCTTCTTGCCGGTGATAATGGAGTAAAGGGATACAGTCTCGAAGGCACGCATATTTTTGGTGAAGTACAATTTACCATCAGGGATTGTGTCCCCAATTGCGATGGGGGCCATTTCTGATCGATGTCGTTAGAAGAAGAATCGATCGATCACCTCATACAACCAAAAAGAGAGAGAAAACGATGGAATTGCAGAATTTAGCAGAAACCCGAAGAGGGTTTGAATTAGAGAGAGACATCACCTGTATATTTGCACGAAGATCTCGTTAACTCAGAATCTTCCGCTACCTATATTCCGAGCGGCTTCGGCTCTCCGAAGGGTTGAGACTTGAGAGGGCAAATTTTCACAATATTTAAAAAGTCACTTGCATGGAATGATATTTATCTGATGCGATTCTCCTTGATAGTTGATACTGTGTCAGTTGTGCGTCTATAAATTAAATTGAATCATCAAAATTCTAAAATTTTAGCAATTTGGCGAACATGCTACCAATAACACGTGCAACACATGACATAATTTTGAATTATGAATATATACAAAAAAATTCGGAATTTAAATTATCTAACAAATACACTTGACAAAAGATTCCTTCACATTCAACAAATTCGGAATTTAAATTGTTGACTTGAGTTATGTGAAGTTAGTTGGTTTGGAGTTTGTTGCTCATGTGGAGTTTCTTAGTTCTAGTGTATCTTCCCCGCCCACCTGATCTCGACGATCTTGATAGATGACTTCCCGAACCCACTAGGTTTACCTAGCCCACGATAGAAACTAGTTAGAGAATGTTTGTTCGGGGTTTTTCTCGAAAATTTTAATTAAAACTCTATGTAATATGCAAGTGTACATATGATATTTGTAGCACATAGGTGTCGATTCCACAAGGAAAGAGAAAACTAACCAATCGTTTCGTAATTTCTTTAATTTATAGACCGAATCAACTATTCAAGGAGTGGTTTCTACAACTACTAAATACAAGGAGACAATAAGTAGCAAAATATTAAAAACTCAACGATAATAACGAAGTAGTAAGGGACAATAATTTCATGGATTAAAATGTAAATGCATTGTTCAGTGAATTCTTTTGTTTTCACAATTATCATAAATTATATAAATGTTAGCCTCTCTCGAGAACAAACACATGTGCATAATCAGGTCATACTGCTTACTCTCATAATACAATATCTCACCCATTAAACCAATAAAATAGCGTGATTGTAATCAATTAGCAGTGGGGGCAAAAAAAAAAAAAAAAAAAAAAAAAAAAATAGTGGTTAAGATATGCATTAATTAATTACTAATTGCTTAGAGTCAAATTAAATCTCTTTATACTTGAAATACTAAGTGTCATGACACTCATTCCAATTTTATAAGCATATTTCAATTATCAAATAAATTCTAAACCGCGATAAAGGTGATCAGGCTTCAACATGTCAACCAATTTAATTTCATAACATAATAAACCTATTCATTGAAACAATCCTCGAACATCAATATCCAATCCATCATCATCCCTACAACTATGAGATTAGCTACTCATCATAAAAAATACAATAATAAGGATGAAGTCTAAAACATTCGTGCTCATAAATAAATACGATTATTCAATTCAATCCCAATCATAAACAAGTATGAAAAACTGAATTAAGAGACATTAGTTTGCATACTTTGAAATAGAAATTATTCAAACTAAAACGACATAGAAAAATTGACGAATTGTTCGTGAAGAAAGAAGACGCAGAATTGCTCCTCCTCTTTTCTTTTTGTCTCGTACTCTTCTCGACTGCGTTTTCTAATTCTCCACACCCTTCTATTAGGGTTTTTTGTGCCTTAAATACCCGTATGTAGCACCCCGGAGCGCAAGACACTACATCCCCCGCTCTAGAGTCCGACACGTGTAACGGAATGGAAAGTCCACACACGCATCAAACAATAGCGAACGGGTGACAAACAAAACTCACGCTCTAGCTAGGCGGCCTAAACCCTCAATCAGAGTGCATATCAAACAATAATATAGCGGAAGCGATAAAATAGTCATATCAAATCCCCAGATCAACATATACTTCAAAATAAATCCATACTAGCGTGCCTTAATCATATACAATGTACGTTGCCCATCCGGGGCCAAAATATGACAATTATCAAAGTATAGCAAAGTATTCATAATACATATCTAAAATAGATCATAAGTATCAAAGCAAAAACCACTACAATGCAAATGTGACTCGAGCTACACCACAAGTAAGACTCGATGAACACTTGCCGCCTAGCTCGACTCAAACTGTACCTGTAACTCAAAAGAAAAGTGGAAAAAGAGAAACAACCACGAGGGTTAGTCCTAATGACTAGTGAGGGGGCTAACACACACACACCCATAATACGTATAGAGCAAAGCACTTAACAAAATTCATAAGGAGATCCATGAACCGAGAATGGTTTTTGCAAACTAAAATGTTTCCCGTGATAATAAGTATATATACTTAAAAGAAGTTAAGGGCCATAGGCCAAAATCACGAGTTTTAAGTATTTGGGAATCCGTTACCGTTTCATAGATCATACAAACTCACACAACTCGACAAACATGAGTTATTCCTCCAACTTCCTTAAACAAAGGCATAATCAAAACAAAAATTCATAAACCATCATTTCTCCGGGTGATAGAAGGGTTGACGACCCTAACTATCGATCAAATTTCACACGAGACAAGGCTTAATTACGTCCTTGAAACCTTCGACGGTTGCTTCCGCCGGTTCAAGAGAAACGCCCTTCCTCAACCTCCTAAGGTTAGGCGAGACTCTTAAAGGAAAGTGTTGATGGCAGAGCTCGACGACCCCACGGCCGTCCCGAGATACCATACCACCCTCCGGGGCCCAAGTCATAGTTCAAAATCACATTTTCTAACAAAGATTTTCTTTCAAAGTTCAAAGCTCGCTTACATACACACGTTTATCAAAGGTTTTCAAATCAAACGTAAAATAGCTTACATACGTATACAAATCATTTTCAAAGGTTTATAACAAATGGGACAAACCCTCAAAGTACATATCATACACGTATCTAACGTATAATATATATAACTCGCATGAGGGATTCAACACAAGTAGGGTTTTAGGTCATTATATCTAAAAGAACAAAACCTCACCTTGAATACGAGTGTTGTGGGGACAAAAGTGCAAATCGGACACCTAAGGATCAACTGCGTCGTCAATGGGAGGGTCAACTGGACAAAACAAACAACAAAGGACACTCTTAGACTCAAAATTTACCAAATAAACGCTCAAATGTGTATGAATGTAATTGATGCAAATGGAATGGAATGAAATCACACTTAGGTCACATAAGTTCATACTTCACACATGAGCACTTAAATTACGTTTATAGATTAAAACATAAATTATAACACATCATCTAACATGTTAATAAGACATACGAGTCATAAACAAACCATAAAAAGCAAGCAAAACACAAACGAAAGGAAGAAAACATCACGCCTGCATGTAAGAAGGTGGTCGCTACACACTTTCTTCAAGAAGTGGACGCGATCGCGACATTAGGGCAAAAACTCCACTGGAAGGTGATTGCGGCCGCTATACCTTTTCTTCAAGAAAGGGTCGCGGTGGCGACACCAGGACAGAAGCTCAAACCACATCAGGTTGAGGCCGCTACCAGAAGATCACACAACACGCTCGCGGCCACGACTCCTGGCGACAGCAGGGGAAGTTCGCGATTCAAGCCAAAAACTCCAATCAAACTCAAAGGAAAACATGCTAGCTTCAAGTAAACACCTAAAGGCAAGATAATATGACAATAGTCCATCCATTTCATGCAAAATATCTGGGCTTAACTTGAAGATTCATGAGAATCAAGTGCAAGAGATATATACATGTTCATCTCCATATCAAAAGTTCAAGAATTCAAATGGTATCCTAAAAATCCCTTAACCACCATGCAAAATCAATTCATATACTTTCTCAAAGGTGTCTTAAGATCAAATATGATGCATAAATTCTAAGGAATTCACAAGAAATCAACCAAATTCATCAAATAAGTTCAAACCCTCACTATTCACTATGTTCACCATAACATGCTAAATTCTTCATGGATTTCAACAAATAAGGTGTCAAATTAAATGAGGGAGTATGGATGAGTATAGAGCTCAAAGGATCAAATTTGGAATAGTGTTTCTCCTTTTTCTTCCTTTCTTCACTTGGAGCTGAAATTTGCGTCTTTCTTTGAGGGGTGGTTCGAATGGGGCCGATGGTGGGAGGGAGAGGGGTTAACTTAAGGTTTGGGTTTAATTGGGTTTAATTGGGGTTAAAAGGGGCCCACAAGTTCAAGACTAGTCAAAAGGTTTCTCTTTGGCGCGAGGTGCTCGTTTCGGTTGAATTTCGGAGGCCCAAAGGAACTTAGAAAAATATGAGGTTAGGTTTCAAAGCTTTCAAATCTCGTTACGAGTCCAACGCATCTTCCGGAATTCGAATCCGAATTCCCGAGCTCAAGTTACGCCGCCTGGAACCCAAGGTGTGCTAAATGCTCTTTAGCCTCCTTTAGGTTCCGTAAAACAAAAACGAACCAAAACTAAACCAAACGAACTCCAAAACATAAAACGAGCATAATACCAAGTTCATAACTCACACAATTCACATATATCAAAATTTCGCAAGAAACAGAATTAAATTCGGACATATAAGGAGCAAATTACAAGGCATAAGGGCATAAACGTTCAAAATTTCAAATTCATACTTAAGCAAATAATTTCAAATAAATTTGATTAATCACATAAACATTAAAATATCACATAATTGCAAAAATAAATAATTAAATACGCAATTAACACACCTGTTACGCCATACATGAAAGTCCCAACGATCGGGATGTTACACCGTACAAAAATAAAATCCCAAAACTCGCGTATTAATTCCACCAAGTTTCGTTCGCGGTCGCTAAGAATATTAGTGTGATTTTCTCGCGGTCGAAATTCTTAAAGAATCTCTATCACTTTTTCTGCTTAATTTCATTCGTGGCAGCTAGGAATTTTTTCTTTCAATATTCGTGGTTGCGAACTGCTTGAACAATAGCTTGGTATTCTATTTTACTCGCGACCGCTAATGATTTTAGCTTGATAAGTTCGCGGTCACTAATTGCCTCTGAAAATTCCCTCGATTTTGATGAAATTCGGGCAATAGTTCACTATGAATGCTTGCATTCTTTTTTTTTTTTTTTTTTTTTTTTGTAGATAATAATAATTGAGCGAGTTCATTGTAACCTGGACAAAACCTGAATCAAAATGATGAAAATTTATTTCATTGGCACTATTCAACTTCAAATGAAACCAATGGATTTAGTAGTGACTCAAATAGTCCCAAGGTACATCTTTTTGGTCAGATAATAGGGTTGACCGAGACAAAGGTCCCTGAAAATCTTCCCAAGATACAGGATAAAGTAGAGCGATATCTTTCGGTTTCCAAGCATAAAATTGCCAAACTTGTACAGGTAAAATTAACTTGTTACTTAGTCTGTGTTAGTTATACACAACATTATTTGCAATATATGAACTCTTGAATAACCGTTTTCGTTTCTTCATTTCAGTTTCATCTAACATATGAGGGTTGCCAATTGGTCAAAATATGGATATAAGTTCAAGATATCCAACCTCTTTTTTTACATAGCTGATGAGCAAAAAAACCCCAGCCGAAAAAACAACTCTCATAAAAAACCCAAAAAAAATTTAAAATTTGCACAGAGAACCTTGTATCTCAAGTTTGTTTCATTTATACTTTGAAGGAGGGTAAAATGATAAGTGATAGTTTCTATGTACAATTAAATTTCATTTATACTTTGAAGGAGGGTAAAATGATAAGTGATAGTTTCTATGTACAATTAAAAAACAAGGGGGCTGAGCAAATGTAATTGTTTTTTAATAGGATTTTTCGATAGAGGGTTTTATGCACATTAGCTATAACAACGGTATTTGGGTGCAATTAACCTAAAAATGAATCTTTAAATGAACCTCCAGGCTTCTTTATGATTTGAATGAATTCCAAATTTGTGGTTCTCTATAGTCTGAGAACCGCATCAACGGATAGAATTTTGGAACTCAAAGTAGTCATTGTAATCTTCATCAAGTCAGTTTTGAATTTCTTTTCATCCTGCCTTCTCTAGCAATGAATTTCTTGTTAGGAATAGTGCCCTTAAAACAGATGTTTGCTTTACTATTTCCTTGTAAAATCACAAACAGTCTTTGAATAATAAATGAGATGATTTTGTTCATAGCCAATCACTTCTTTATATGCTTATTTATGTCTGTTTGGGTTGACTGTGTTTTGCATGTATTGAACTCCCCTAATCCGATGAGGTTGTTAAGAACTTTGTCGTTATGGGAACGACACATGAAACAAGTTCTTAACTCCATAGGCGAGGATTAGAAACTTCTCCAAGTCAATGAATCCGACAGACAGTGGGAATGTCGACCTTGACTCTGCTAAGACTTGCTTATGTGATTATGTCATTTTGAAGGATCACTCAGTTTCATGGAGTGATAAGTGCATACGTTGATGTGTTCATAATACATAAGGGTGATTGTTACAAGAACTTCATCACTGAGATGTCCCGCGTGAGAACATTCCTAAATGGGAAAGGAAGTTCCTGAAACTTCCAGATCGAAAAATATCTCACAGGTCAATGACGTGATTCATTAATCCTTAGACTTGAGATTTTGTAATGTCTCATATGAGCTAACTCTGTAATCTTTGATATAGGCTCAAAAGGGTGACACCATATAGACACCTGAACCACGACCTATGTTGGGATTACACAAGTGACATATGTAGAATTAGTAGAATCGATAAAGGACCTACACTTGTTAAGAACAAGAATGATCTCTTACTGATTGAGTTGTTCGTAGTCCATTAAACATTAAGCCCTTGGCCAAGGTGGATAAAAGATCAAGACATCTAGAAAATGGGGTTTTCTAGGATTGAGATGGAAATGGATGTGAAACGAACTTAACTTTAAAGATCAAGAATATTTGGGCTCTGAGAATATTTGCATACCTTAGTTCTTGATTGAGAGATGGAGTTGTAGGAGGATCGTATTTTACTGATTGTCATTGACTGAAAGGTTCTTCGATTCATTTCGTTATTCGGCTAGGGGTCACACACCCATTGCTAGATTACGGTAGTGTGGTCTGTGAAGTGATTAATTAATTAGGGAATTAATTAATTACTATCACCACTAATCGAATAATGAACCTAAAGGGTCACACACAAATGTCAGAACACAAGGGTTATGGTAGGATGTTAATTGGATTAACGAAAAGATCAAAATATTGATCGAAGAGGGCGAGACGAATCACGCCCTGCCACATGTCACATTTGGAACGTGACTGCCACGTGTCATGTACACGTGGCCTACACGTGCATTGTACACGTGTGGTAACGTGCTTCATGCGTGTGAAATTTTTCACACGCGAATTCTTTTCTAGAATTAATTAATTTAGTCTTTTAATTAATTATTGAATTAATTGTTAAGACTATTCTCAAATAAACTTAACCCAATAAATAATTAATTGGGAATTAAATTATTTATTGAATATTGGCTTTTAACTTTAGGAAAGTTGAAAAGTCCAACTTCCTATTGTAGGAGAGAGAAGTCTTCTCTTGCTAGACTTGGAAAATAAGTTAAGACCTTATTATTCCAATTAAATTAAATAATTAAATAAGTTAATTAGTGAGCAAGAAAAGAAGCCCACTAGGTTTAGGGAAACCCTAAGTGGTTCGAACCCCCTAGTATTTATACTAGTGGTGGTGCTTCTCTTATTCTTTAGATCACACTCACGAAGTGTGAAGTTTTTGAGAAAATCCAAAAGAAAAGTTTTTAAAGCAAAATTATCCTAGCCAAACACAAGCCATAGAACTAGCATTCTCACTCGCTTAATCGTGTTCTAAGTCTGGTGTGGATACACTTTGGAGGGCTTCTACTTTGGAGTCTAATTCGAAGGATGTTCGAGGGATTTCGCTTGAAGGGTGTTCGTTAGGCGGTAACGACATCACTAGAAAGCTTCTAACTTCGTAAGTTTTTGAAACACCCACACCCAACGTTCCAGTACGAAAATTGCAAGACAACGATTAAAATTTTGGAAAATTTTAAACTTCTGCTGCTCAACTCTTTCGTGTTTTCCAACATTTATAGCACACTAAGCAGCCATTCGGTAACCACATCATCTTGAAATTTTGAGATATCTAGCTTGGTTGAAGGAGGCATACTAGCCATGACGGAATACATGCCGAGCATATATATTCCCATCAATACCATGGTCGCCCCATTCTTTCCCCCAGAAATTCTTGGCAATCCAAAAATCTACCCATTCTTTCGACCCATATCCGAAAACAAGCATTGCATGATCGAATTGTTCATTCTTGGGCCATGGCCCCCAAAAAATACCCCATGTATAACGGTAGAAAAGATCAAATTAATTAGAAAAAATATGCACAACGACAGGCTAACGGCCCGTTTGAGCTCATCCCCACTCATCGATGGTACAATCACGTAATCTTCAACTGCTAAATTATACTTTTTGAAATTGTGCTTCATGCATGGTCCCTCTTTGCCTTTATAGGGGTAATCTGCCTCACTACACAGTCCTTTGTTTCTGATAATATAATGAAATATCATCGGAACACTACCACTTATACAACCACCATACCAGTAATCACAATCCACCAGTTCCTGTTTCGACAAAGGAACTAGGGAACCAGTGATAATCTTGTTTAAACTTTCAACAACACCCACAATAGCGAATGCATAACAGGAACCACCATTATGCTGATGGTGTGGTTTCGTTACAGTGCCTTGCTCCCTCCAGTCGACAGACTGAGGGATATCCGATGTGTTCAAACCTACTTCCTTCTTGACTGGAGGGATATCTATTGTGATCAAACCTACTTCTTTCCGGTAGATCTGGTGCCGAGTGGAAAAGGCTTTGTGGTACAAAACATTCTTCACAAAACGTGCAATGAGGTGGCTCGCCATCTTCTTCGTCTGCAGATTTTGGTATTAGCATGTGGATGCTTGCATTCCATTCTTCAATATTTTTTCAATATTTTATAATTCAATATGCTTGATGTGAAATGTTTTGTACTAATTAAAATAATATTTTTTCAATATTTTATACTTGGTTAAAACAATATTTTGTCATTATTTTGTGTATGTTTTGGTTTAAATAAAATGTGATAATTGAAATGGTAGACTACTTAGATTATCTTGATTTAAACTCGAGCAATTCTTATTGTCATTGAGAGTATATACTTGCTTACAACTTTCATTCTTTATGCAATAATGTTCTAATCGTTTGTCCTATTTCACTTGAATATATGAAGTAGGAGATATGGATGACATCGAGAAGCATGGTTAAAATTCTCCAACTGGTTCCTTTGATCGGGAGGAGGTTGGCCTACTGGATTAATTCACTGATGAAGATGATGATTCTGAGATCGGTGCAGTGGAGATAGGTTTGTGGAGGTACTCGATGGCGTGTATGTTACTCGAGTTAGTGTCTTCCCTCTGCACCCGATCTTGACCACTCCGTGAATGATTTCCCAAGCCCACCAAATTCAGCTAGCCCACACAGCAGGTAAATTACAATTAGCTAATGCATATGTATTTTCAATTACTTATATGAATTTATTTCACATCATGAATCATTTTTGCAATTTTTTCTTCTTATAATCAATTCCCCTCGTATGTCTTATATATGAATTTGTTGTTTTCGGGGAGACATGGATAAGAGAGGTAACTGAGACTTTGTTTAGAGTGGTATGGTATGATATAGTATGTCTTGGTGTCTGCATTGTGGCATTTGGTCTTTGAGGCCATAGTTTCTTGTGGTAGAAATTACTTATTTTTGTCAAATTTGGATGAAAATATGCCCATTACTCTTAATAGCGCATATTGATTTACCTGTTGAAACAAAAACACTACGTAATGGATTTTGGGGTATTATATGTTACTAGTTTAGCATAAACTTTTTAATATGGTGGCCAGGCCTAGATCACCTAATGCGTTGATTACATTGAACGACCCCGCACTCAGATCGCGAACTCACGAACTGAAGGCTGATGCGCCGCTTTAAGGGGAATTAATTTTATTAGTGCGCGCATTAATGAAAAGAATCAAAGATAATGCTGTTTTGCTGGACTCTTGAAAAAATCCTTTAATGCCCCAATTAATTGAAGGATTACATAATTTTGTGGTTATCTTTTACCCATAAACCGACAAAATAAGATTCCATAAGGCAATAAATCACGCACTTAACCATTCAAATTTTTTACCAAATTATTTTTTTATTTTATGCTAATAATTAACTTAAATTAATGTAATAAACAAACTTCTAAAATTCTTATCCTTAAATCAAATAGAATTCTTATTGTTACTTCATCTCAACTTTTTTAACTCCAGAAATCTGCTTAATTCTGCTCAACAAATCTGATAAATAAACTGCAGAAACACGATAAGAGTTTGATAACAATTCCAAGCCAAGGTATATATTTTTTTTCTTGTTACCTCTTTCATGTTTTTCTTTTTCAATTGAGTTTATATTATCTTATTATATATTTTCTGTTTATTAATCTCTAAAAATTGGATGCAAAAGCAATTGGTTTCTGGAATTATGTGTAGTGTTTAATTAATAAAGTACTTATTTCAGGTTTTTTATGTTACAATGAGTGAGATTAATCAAGATGAAGTAGCTTCTATTACTATAAATAATGATGTTACCACCACTCCATTGAAAAAATATATTACTATGGTTGGTGAGAAAAAAGATAACAAATGGATATGCAATTTTGGTTGTAGAACAGATCCGTATATTGGATCATATTCTAGGATCAGAGCACACTTAATTGGCTTAAAGAAAGGAGAAAAATATCGAGGAATTGTTCTGTGTTCTAAGATATCAAATTGGGATAGAGAGAAGCTCAAAAAAGAAGAAGAAGAAGCAAGGGAAATGCATGGAAGCGATTTGCGTAAAAGGAATAAATTTGATGCTCCAATTTTACCACCATCTAGTAAACGACAAGCCAATGCAAAAGCTATCAATGATATGTTTAAGATATCTATAAAAGAGGATACAGATACAAGAGTTTCAAGATTGTTCTATGCGTGTCGTGTTCCTTTTAATGTTGCACGATCACCTTTTTGGGTTGATGCTGTCAAAGCTATAAATAAAGCTCCTAAAGGTTACAAAGCGTCAAGCTCAGAAAAAATAAGAACTTCTATGCTTGACAAGGAGAAGACAACAGTAGATAACCATTTGGCAGTAATTAAGCGTGATTGGCCTCTTTATGGTGTCTCAATTGTGTCTGATGGTTGGTCAAATATTTGACACCAACCACTGATTAATGTTCTTGCAGTATGTGGAGGTAAACCTATTTTTTTATTAGCCTTATACAGCTGATTTTTATAAACACTTCTGGTGAGGAAAAGAATGGTGCTTATATAGCTGATTTTTTGTTGAAAGCAATAGATATTGTAGGGAAATACAATGTGGTGCAAATATTGACGGATAATACAACAAATTATAAGGCTGCTGGAGATATTATTATGGAGAGGATGCCACATATTTTTTTGTCGGGTTGCATGGCACATACATTGAGTCTTTTAATGAAAGACATTGCAAAATCATTGCATCCATCTTTGACATTTGTGGGGGATTGCTACAACAGGGTAAAAGAAGTAACTAACTACATCAAAAATCATAGTTTTGTGCTGCATATTTTCAGAAATTTTTCTTCATTGGAGGTGATTCAAGTGAAAAAGACTAGGTTTGGTCATCATTATATGGCAATTGAACGCCTTCATAAGGTAAAAAATTCTCTGATTAACATGGTTCTGAATGATGAATGGGAATCCCTTAAGAAAGGAACATCAAAGTCCAAATTAACTCATGATGATGTCAAGAAGACAATACTAGATGAGCAATTTTGGAGAGATATCAAAAGAATATTAACTTTCACAAAGCCAATTTGGCGAATGATTCGCTTTTGTGATTCTGATAAGGCTGTAATTGGTGAAGTGTATCAAAGAATGGAAGATATGATAAGTTCAATTAAAGAGGCATTGCATGAGCACTTAGAAATGTCTAAAGAACTTGAATCTTTGGTGATGTTAAGGTGGGCAAAGATGAATTTGCCATTGCATACATTTTCTTATGTGCTTAACCCCTATTATTTTTCAGATGAATGGTTGGAAAGTTTGGGACCCGGTGGTAGAACACGATCTAGACCTCATGCAGATCCTATTGTACAAGGCGTATATTTAGATGCAGTTCGGAAGCTTGTCAGTCTAGAGGATGCTTCTATAGTCCGACGACAACTTAGTGATTTTACTTGTGATAGTGGTGTTTTTGCCAAGCCAGAAGCAATTGAAGATCGAAAAACAATGAGTTCAGTGGAATGGTGGAATTTATATGGTGTTGCTGCTCCACGCTCATCGATGGTACAATCACTACTTTTAATATGGTTGTCAGGCTCTTAAGACACTACAATTTTTTTAGTATAAATTTTTTTTCATTAGTCTAAAATTAAAAGAGTTTGCCAAGTATTTAATGAATTATAATATATAGTCGAATTTTGATCAATTGATAAATCATATCCCAATTCTTGGAAGTTGGAACTAAGCAAATTGGCCTGTCATATTTTAGTCAAACAAATTCAAGAAATTATACTTGCATATTTTTATATTAGCCCGCAGATTCTTGCATTCCGTTCTTCAATATTTTATATTTCAATAGGGTTGATGTAAAATGTTTTGTACTAATTAAAATAATATTTTTTCAATGTTTTATACTTGGTAAAAACAATATTTTGTCATTATTTTGTGTATGTTTTGGTTTAAATAAAATTTGATAATTGAAATGGTAGGCTACTTAGATTATCTTGATTTAAACTCGGGCAATTCTTTTTTCTTTTTTTTTTTAAGGTAAAAAGAATTTTATATCAACGTGAAAGTATACAACTGTGCAAGTACAAGCGAGAAACAAACAACAATGAATGAGATGCTTACAAAGCAACAAGAAAAGACCCTAGCGCACTCAACACGGACCTAATTGTCTTGTTATTGAGAGTATATACTTGCTTACAACTTCCATTCTTTATGCAATAATGTTCTAATCGTCTGTCCTATTTCACTTGAATATATGAAGTAGGAGATATGGATGACATCGAGGAGCAAAATATCATTAGAAAGTAATATCCAAAATGAGAACGAGTAAAAACTGAAACAAAATATTGCTTATGAATCTCAAAGTTCATGCACATCAACTTATGGATGCATATGAAAATTCATCGAATTTCATGCACCAAACCGACATGGATTCATCTAACCAAGCAAGATTCCACCAATATGATGAATCAAAGTTAAAAAATTAGGTTCAAATTTACATGAAATTGAATCTACCACAATTTTGAAGTTTGCAGATTTGAGGCTATATATGTAATATACGGAATTTAGCACAACAGACTATTGACATGAAAATACATAAAAAGAAAAAGAATCTATTGCAGAATTTGAAAATACACAAAAAGAAAAAGAATTCATTGCAAGAATTTAGCAGAAAAGTGCATTAACAATTACTAACCGATTCTGCTACGGCTATCCAAAAGGTTGGTTTTATTCTAATATTCTGTCTACTTATAGAGTGTTTGCAAACTCTAATAATAAATACTTATGACACAAGTGCTTATTTTCAGTGGTTTTGGAGTGTTTGAAAAAACAATTTCTGTTTATTTCAAGCAAAAATAAGCTAAAATTCAGAAGCAGCCGGTTATCCGATGCATGCTTTTGGATTCTGCTTATAAATTATACGGTTTTCTGCATTTATTTAAAATTTTATTTTGACAACAATATCCTTACTAAAACATTACCATTCCTAAATTAATTTTTTTAGATAAGAATACAACTCTAAAGTTTATATGTTTGTTATATCTTTTCTTTCTACTCATTTTTTTTTTCTACTCCAATCAAATTTTTATAATTTCAAAAGATTTCATAACTAAAAAAATATACTATTAGGTAAATCTTTTCTCTTTCTTAAAATTTATAACTAAAGGTATATATAAAATAATTCTATATTTGATTAATTATAAATAGTCTTATACAAAATTATAATAATTTTTAAGGTAAATTAGTAGGTTAAGAAAAGATAAAAGTAATTATCAACTTTTCTCTGCCATCACTGACTAATTATTTTTTTGTTTATCACTTTTTTGTCCAAACACTCACTCCTTTTACTACTGTGATTTTTTACGGCTTTTGCTTCTACTTAACTGCTACTCATGGAGTAGAGCTTATGAACACTCCCAAACTTGATATATGAATTAGGGATGGATGACAATTTGGAGCCTGGACAAATGTCCCCAGACAATCCATTAGACTTTCCAAATTTGGTGAACGATCCCGTGGATGTTGATGTTCATAATGACTTGGATATCGTGGCGGAGATAGGATATCATTCTCCAGCAACCCTTTCGATTTACATGACGATGATGACCTTTTTCATGATTTTCTGGAGTGGAGCTTTCACGAGTTCGGTGGTTTGTTCCCTACGCAACCCATCACGACTATATCCGTTCAGGACTTCCCTAGGCCACCAGACTCACCGTGGGGACTAGCAGACTAGTTAGAGTATTATGCCTATCTCTGTTGTTAAAACAATGTTTTGTTGGCTTGACTCTTAGGAGAATATTAGACTATCCCTTTGTTGTGAGATGTTTTACCAATATAATTGTGCGCAGAGATGTGTTACAATTGTTGAGAAATACGATGGGACACGTGATGAAAATTTGTATGTCTTTCTATTTTGGATAGTCAACTTCCCCAAAAACAGAAGATGTGATTCTTGAAAAACACAAAAATTTTCAGGTACCAAGTAGGATCCTCTTCATTCCCATAGACTATAGAAGACATAATGATTTATTTTTTCTTATATTAGGTACAATAGTTAGAGAAATTCAAGCATTGCTCTTAATAAAGTTTCTTTTTTTAATGTCTCGTAGTGTTTTTTGTAATCATAAGTCATAACAATCATCCAAACCTTAAAGTGTTTTTGGTAATCATAAGTCATAGCAATCATCCAAACCTTTAAGTGTTTTTCGTAAATTTTCAACTACAATATATTTTTTTCATTGTGGATTACACATTAGGGATTATTCGTAACTATCCCCATATTTTATTATAAAGTCCATAAAAAATTAAAAATCCTCCAATACATATTCTTACCCCCAACAAGTTTCTGTACGAGGGAAGATACATATTTTAGAATGTCAAGAATCCAGGATTTCTGCACACCTCTTGAAACCAAAATGGGTATTCTCTCACATCAATCACGAAGAATATAGCTTAGCAAGATCTTCAGAGAACCTTTTCCGAATAACTTCACTCTTGAGCTTAAGTGCAGCTGTGACGAGGCCCGATTCTGGAGTCCATTGTTCGGAAAGCAGTTTGATCTTTGACGGAATCTCAAATTTCTCCAATCTTGCAGCCTAAAATGAAATGCTAATAATGAAAACTGTGCTTTTTCTCATGTGTTTTACTTTTTAGGGTATACCGTGTGTTTTCGTGCGATGTTTTCTCGTTACCTAGAGTACTGAAGAGGAGACTTCCTTGAGAGTTTCTTCCTTTACACACAGTTCTTGAAAACTAGAATATTCGATTCCTTGTCTTGACGCCCATGCTTCGAGACTGCCTTGTGCAGCGACCACCAAAGCCACACAGTAACTATGGAAGAAGTCAGCATGCATCATGATGTTGTCCACATATGGGCTAACAATTAGAGCAGATTCGACCTGCATATGAAAATTTGTCAGCCTCTTACATGGACCTCCCCTGTAAGTCTCAGAATTACAAATACCCCCTCGAATATAGGGACTAAATTAAAAGTTTGAAATAGAAGATTACTTTGGAACTTCGATAAAATCATTTTACGTGCAAAAACAATTTGCGGACCAACAGAAGTAAAATTTGAAGTCTAACATGATTTTAACTATTGTGTAAAAAGTAGGACCAAAGAAAATGAGGAATTGTGAGGTGAAATAAGTTAGGAGGGAGATATGCGTAAATTTGAAACCATGAGGGAAAATTTGTGTGACGTAATTAAAAAAATCATTCTAGAAATTTTTACGTTCCCTAGCAAACATATTCTCCATGCTGAAGTTTAACGATGTCCTTTTTACGGTCAATTATCTCAAGGCAGCCATCTGCATAGAATTGCCCTATGTCACCGGTGTAGCACCACCTCATTCCTTTGCTCATAAGATGAAAATATTATAGTACGTTTAATAAAATGGTTTTCATTAACAGATTCAAGGAGAGACCTGTGAGACGATCACAAAGGAATATACCTTGTAAAAACTTCACTAGTTTTCTCCTCATTTTTGAAGTAGCCAAGAGTTACATTGGGTCCACCAACAACGATTTCTGCACGTGGCATTGGAGTATCGATAATTAGATATCCGCCCTCTAGCCAATCAACCAACTGAAAATTGAAAATACAAATGAGAAAAGGGGAGTTTGGGTAAAAAGCCAAACCCCAGGGCATGCCTGACATTTTTACTGACATTAGGGATTCAGAACAGCAGAAGGGGCTTTCGATTGTCGATTTTTTAGGGCAAAGCTAAGCTAATTGGTGGTATGCCTGTGTAAATATCCCAATATTTTTCATACCAAAGGACTAACATATAATTCTTGAGAATCTAAAAGCAGAAGCAATATTGTTACACTTTTATCAGAGTTTTAATAAAAATGCTTTAGTAGTATATATATGATAAAATAACTAAACGGACTCATTTACCTTGATGACTGAGCAAGGTAGTGGGGCCCCAACAGGACCAACAGTTGTATCGTTATCGTCATATTCGCTAAAGTTCCCTCCAGCACAAGTTTCAGTAAGACCATAGCCTTAACCAATCGGAGCACTGAAAATAGTAAAGAATTCAATCCCTTAGACGTAAAAATCAAAACCGAAGTTGCTAGAAGTAGTTAAAAAATATCATCCAAGTCAGAGTTCAAATCTCTTCAAATACACATAAAACATTCTACAGTTTCCAAAACAACACATTCATTGATATGCTTTTTAATATTTAACTAGTAAATACTGCACACTCGTTGCGTGTGCAAGTAAAAATAATACTATTATTTAAATATATTAAAATTAAATTTTCTATTGATATTTATTTTATAATTAATTTTAATATAATAATTAAATTATGATAAATAAAAAATATGAAATATAAAGAAAAAAAAAAGATAAAAATTTTACATTAAAAAAATTAAAATACGATGAGAGAAAATAAATAAAATAAAGATGTTGTTGAGGTGATAAAAGAAATAAATAAATAATAAAAAAAGAACAAAATAGATTAAAAAAATTAATAAATAAAAAAAAAGAAAAGAAAAGAAATAAACCAAACGATTACAAAGGGAGTTACGTAAACAAATAAACAGAAAAAAAAAAATTAAAAAGTCAGGGGCAGAAAAGGAAAGAGTCCAAGACACCACATCTGCCCCTAACGCTTAATAATATATTATAGATAAGGTCCTTCAGAGTAGATAACAGTCAAAACTCCCTCAACTATATCTCCAAATTTCTTAATTCAAGCTCCAGCCACAGCCGCAAGCATATCTTCAGCCTGAAGCAGCAAATCAGTACCGGGCCCTTCAGCTTTAACAACCTTAACTCTACAATCGTCAAGCAACATGGAAAACCTCCTCGACCGCATGCCAAATTTCGTAAGGAAAGATTGAAGTCCAAGTGATGCAACATATGATGTAGTCGGATCAGCCAAAAATTTGATGTGTTCATCCCCCTTGAAACTTGCCCATCTCCATCCCCACATCACAAATGGATCATTCACTACAAAGTATAACATTGTCAAAATTCCACAAGGGGGAAAACTGGAAATATTACTAGCGAAGAACAACAGACTATTCCTTAGAAAGATGATTGATTCTCAAACTTTTTGCCTTCACATACACTACTAATTCTAAACAAATATCCAATTAGAGAGAATTGAGAGATTGGACATTAAGTAATATCCTCCTGAAATTGCCAGTTTAATTATGAAATGCTTAAAAAGTAATTGCATACCACTGATACATAAGATCTCTTGGACACCCATTGACTTAAAATCATCGGCCTTCACGATGAACGTACGGACAAAACGCCTGCATCATGCCAAGCTTTGGTGTTTTTTTTTTTTTTTTTTTTTGGGGGGGGGGGGAGAGAAATTATAATGAATAAAATAGAACGATTCTAACCTGCACCTGCGTAAGAAGGCGCCATGAACTCCCAAGACGAGGACCTTCTTACCGCTGACAATGGAATGCATAGACACAAGCTCCATTTGAAACTGCTGGTTGAAGAAGGTTAGTGTACCATCAGGGATGATGTCGCCCACAGCAATTGGAACCCATGATATGGTGCTTAGTGTTGGTCTCTGTGCATTAAAAGTTAATTAAAGGTAGAGTTAAAGAATCTTTATTCTTATGAAAGTTAAATTTTACAAGTGACATGCTGCCTAGAAGTCACTAACTTGAACGAATTCCTGACAATCACCCTCCAGAACTTTAAAAGTAGGCCACACAAGAAAAACATCATGTATATCCCACCAATGCGTTGAACAAAAATTTACCAACAACAATTACATTTTTAGATGAAATAAAAATCCAGAAAAAAAACTACCAACAGATTTGTAATTACAGAAACACAAAATACGTTATTACGAATTAGAGGGAGAGAAGGAAGCTAACAGTGTTGTTCGGATTTCAAGATTTGTGGTTAGGGATGCCAGTCTATAAGGAGACTTCAGCACACACAATTAACACAGCAATCAAGATATGCACTGCCCTTGAAAAGAATTCATGCAAGTGTTCAATGAAAGCAGAAGTCAAATTTACTGATATCATACGTCCAAAATTACTCAAGGCCACCGAAACATAAATGAAAATCAACACAACACTTCAATAAAATGACTGGTCAGCTTTAGAGCAAAAAGGTTCACAACTCACAAGTCACAAAAGTAAACCTTATCAGACTGAAACATAAATTCTCCAAAAATAGAAATAGAAACGAAACAAAAGGGGGCCCAAAAAAAGAAAGAAAGAGAAGGAAATATGTTTCCCAATCACGAAAAAGAGGCAAGCCGTGCAAAAAGGAAAAATGTTTGGGATTGCGTGCATACCTTAAAGATTGAGAAAGGCGGGCTCCATGCTGCAGGAATCTCTTTAAATTGAACAACCTGCAGGAATGCTTTGTGTAAGATTATGGCACGTAAACATAAGGTTCTATTTGACATAATTAATCATCAAAATAGCAATCCCACTTCAATGTACTTATTGGCAATTATTCTCGCCACGAATAACTTGAGCAACAAATGCTTACAATAATTAACAAGTATTTTGCAAAATTCAAGACCTCAAATACAAGTTGGATTCATCATTTCTTGATCATTCTATCTGAATACGCAGGACAAACTTGTGTCTTCAGATACAAGGGGCAGATGAAACAATACATGCATTATGCAAGCAGTCAAACTAACTCGCACACACAAGGTAACAGGAATTTACTATGTACAAAGATGGTCGTTCACATGGATAAATAGGTAAATCTCTAAATTTATAGTAGATAAATAGGTAAATCTCTGAATTTATAATATACAAATGTGGTCCTTAGTGAAGTTCAATTGGTTATATTAAATATTTTAAAATGACAGATCAAAACCTCAGAAAATCTCTTAGATTATAATAAATATTATCTTCAAATCTCTAATCAATCTAAAACATATATTCTCTACATAACAAAACATAGAATTTAACCTTTCGGTCGTCAAGAATCATGCAAAACCTCCTAGACCGAACACCAAATCCTCCAGATGTGAGGTCAATTTGAAGGCCAAGTGAAGTAACATAAGCTGCAGTGGTATCAGCCAAAAACTTGACACGTCTATTGTTTGGGAAATAACCCCGTTCCCATCCCCTCATCACATACGGATAATTCACTGCAAATGAATTAACACGCAACTAATTTTACCCAAAATACCTAGAGAATAGAGAAATCAAACATTACATTCATTCAATTATCAAAGGGAAATTTCATACCACTAACAAATAATGTTTCTTGGACTGCGTCAAAATTATCTATCTTCTCAAATTCCCCAGGGGCGTGCAATATCCTTTATACAAAATAAATTAAATTAATAAATACATAAGATTTGAAAAAGATAAAATGAAAAAGTAGAGGGATGTACGACCTGGATTCGGGCATGAAGGCACCGCCGGGAATGCCGAAGAGCCAGACCTTCTTACCAGTAATAATGGAGTAAATGGATACAGTTTCCACTGCATGCATATTGTTCACGAAGTCCAATTTACCATCAGGAATTGTGTCCCCCACTGCAATCGGAGCCATTGCTGCTTCGAATGGTTTAATTTTCCATCAGGTGACAATGTTAGAAAGTAAAATTTAAAATGAAAATCGAAGGATCCATCAACTTATTGATGCATTATGCATATGAGAATTCGACGATTTCAAGTCATGTAAGCAAGCCATTCAAAATTTTACAGATTGCGTAAATAAAAATGAAACGCACAAAAATATATACCACCAATATGTCGAACAAAACGAATGGTTGCAGAATTGAGGGCGTTTCCAGTTGCTTCGGCTCTCCAGAAAGTCGAGGAGCAAATTTGAGAGGGAATTTGGTCCCAAGGGACGCCAAAGTCTTTTTTTTTTTTAAGGATATAAACCTCAATTTTTTTTCCCCTTTTTCTTTCTCGCCTATGATGTGACGTGGTAAGTTTAAATTATAAACCAAATATAATTAGCTCGGTTTGTAAAAGAAGAAACCTTTGGGGGTATTTTGTAAAATATAATAAATGTATAAGTTAGTACATAAAAAGCCTAATTCTCTTCATTTTCATCTCTTCTCTCTTTCTTTATCTTTGTTACTGTCTTTCCATTCTCTTCTCTTCGCCGCTGCGTTGACAATGGAAGCTTGAATAATCTTGCCAACGTTGAAATGATAATGGTGGTGTTGACGATTTGGTGTTTGTTCCATAACACAGAATAGTCAATATAAACCCATTAAAATTTAGTCCTGTCTGTTCCAGAACAATCGAAGTGCGAGGAAGTCGCCATTATTGAATTATCTTCCCAAACTGGAAATGATCATGGTGGTGTGGATGGTTTTGTGTTGTAACATAATAACACAGAAGCATCGATATCACCCTGATCATTCTAATCGAGTTTGAAGACACCAATAGCAGAACGAAACAGTCGCAGAAATTGAAATTCAACTGACAACACCAAATGCAATCTGTTATTATACATTGTAGACAAAGTAAATTGCTCTCTTGAGAACATGAATTAATAAAGAGATCTTACGGGAAGATCGATTGATAGGTAGCCTTATTCTAGTACTAGATACCGTTATCTAGTGATAGATACTATTATTATAATACTAGATGACATTATCGAGTGGTAGATAACCGTATTCTAGTACTAGATAAAAATATCTAGTGATAGATAGACTTAATTGAGCACTTGATTTGGTTGAATAATTGAAAATTTTTAGTTTAGTTCGCCTGGATATTTTAAATCAGCCTTATTTGATTAAAATGCTTCTGAGCCTGAATATTTTAAATCAGCCTTACACATGAATTGCTTGACAATCCGTAAATGCTGACCCCAATCTCCACAACAATAAGGTGACTTATTGAGCTTCATGAACACCAATCCTTAAAAGCTAACTCCAAGCTCCAAACCAGTGATAGATAACATTATTCTAGTACTAGATACCTAGTAGAGTGATAGATACCCTTATTCTAGTGCTAGATAACACCTTTGAGTGATAGATACCCGTATTCGAGCACTAGATTCATTCGCTGACTCTTTCAAATTAGCCGTATTTGATTGAAATGCTTCTGAAAATCGTCATTAGTGTAGGACTTGTAGTCAAATAAGAACAATTAATAGATGTTTCTGTAAAAACCATCAAATCCTTAGCCATCCCACTGTGTGGAGATAGAAGATGAATTTTTAAGGTTTGGATTACTCATGAAAAGCTTGCCAATCCTTAAAAACTCACCTCTATCCCCACATTCAATGTAATGACAAAGATTACATGGTTTCGACAAAAAAAATGTATTGATTGATTTAATTTTGGCGAAAATCATACAATAAACGTGATAATTTTCAGGAGCAATTCAATATAATAGGGTAGATCCTACATATTTGATTTGCACAGGAGATTAAATAGGGGAGGAAGTCCTGTTCTAGGGTTCTTTTTTTTGCTTTAATCCGAGAGGATGAGCTTGGTAATTGGACAATTTATAGAAAAAAATTAGTGCTACATGCATTCAATTAGCCAGAACAGGAGTGGAGCTTGAAGATGAAATATCCAGGATGGGGGGCACGAACGATCTTATCAACAACAATAAGGTGACTTATTGAGCTTCATGAACCCCAATCTTGGATATCTATCTCCAACCTCCAATCCAAACCTAGCGTCACCTTCGCATTCGTCTGCCTCTCTTGAAGAAGAAGGAGAAAAGAAAGAAAGAAGGAGAAAGCAGCTAGGGTTATGCGGCTAGGGTTTCTGCAATACTTGTTGTTGAATTGAAGTATTTATAAACGAAAATTAGGTTTAGTTTGTTTCCTAAATGCATTAAATTCAGTTGGTTGGCAGATGCATTAAATTCAATTGGTTGGCAGATGCATTTCTCGTAATACTAGATGGCGTCTTTCTTGTAATACTAGATGCATTTCCCGTAGTGTGACCGACCAATATTGAAGAGGTGACAACGAAGGGGTGCGACGATATGTTTCTACTTTCCATCATAATGCCTAATCACCTGTATTTATATCTCGCCTTCTTCTCAATCTCTCCCATATTTCATATACTTGATTGATAAACAAAGTCATGACAGCAGCACCCATTCAGGGCGAGGTTGAAGCCTACATGGTTGAACGTCTTCGGCAGTATGCCGCAGAAAACCAAGTTTCCCAAATAGAAGTCTTCCAAACAGGCCTATTTAACGTGTCCGTTGAATTGTCACTGCGATTCCAACGACGATACTGGCCCGAAGATGTTATAGAAGCGGCGAGAGATCTACAGATAAAATTTTACAACTTTCGTAGATTCTTGGGGTGTCCTGGGATTGAAGGAATGTCAGATGATGGTTTTCGTGCCAAATGGGACGCCACGGTATATTATAGATCGAATCCCATAGCTGTAAGTCAAACTAATACTCAAATCATTTTCTTTTTAATTTATGTTCATAATTTAATATACAATTACATTACATAGGTCGTTCGCCGGGATGATGAACCCAGGTTTCAGGGATGCTGTCATTACGATGACCTTAGGTTTATCTTCAAAGTGCAGCAAGCACACCCGTTGGAAGGCAAAGAGGACCACCTCCACGTGGACAACATTGATGATAGGAACTCGGACCCCGAGTCCCAGTCCCTCGACGGCGACGATCAACCCTATGATTCTGAGGATATTGTTAATTCAAACATCCCTCAGAATGATCCTGATGAAGCTAATCGGTTTAATCCTCCCCCTTAAATTTTGATGTTTGTAGACTGAGTAATTTGTAAAAAGGACACAAAAGATCGCGTGATAGAAGAGTTTAATCTATCACTGGACTAAGTGTCTTTTGTTGAATAATTTGTGATGCAATACTCACACAATGACTTAGAAATAAGTTCGGCTGTTGTTCAAATGCACTCCATTCAAATGCAATATAATAAAGTAAATATTTACAAGGCATAAAATAAAGTAAATATTTACTCAGTTGGCGTCTTTTCATTAGTTCAAATACTGAAGAATCAGTTGATTGTTATAGGTTAGATTGTGATGTTCCTAGAAAGGGCGCCTACATTAAATAAAAAGTTGTAATCACACTTTCCCATAGTTTGGCTGAGTAATATTGAATACCAAGGGGCGCGACAATAGGGTTTCACTTTCTTTCCGTCTTTTACCTGTATAAATATATGTTGCCTTTTTCTCACTCACTCCCATATTTCATGTAACAGCCCTACTCGGGGCCAAGTCGAGAGAGGTAAGTAAAAGGGTAACTTAGGAAGCGGTTATAGTCTCGATCTTTGTTAATTCTCTCATGCATTGCATTTTATGTGACTTATGTGCTTTAATATGTTATAATTTAATAAAAAGTTCGTGAATTTAATTTCGTCTTCTATTTAGCATGTATCTCGAAACTCTTTCCCTAAAATCCTAGAATTCTAATATTCATTCCCTTCTAGCACCTAAAACCCCTTCATACACTTCAAAACCCATTCCTACAGTTTTAGGTTGGAAATTACGAAAATACCCCTATAGCTCCAAAAATATTCCTACATTTCCCCGAAGCACTTTCATTACCCAATATTGTAACCAAAAGAATCCTCACATTATTTCGAGGATCGTGATACCCTCTGTGAACCATAATTCCCATTCTAACTCTAGTATTATCAAAAACCGGCGAAAACCCTAGCTTATGATTCGATCATCAATAAATCCCTACTCATCTACTTTTTGATATTCAAAATTATAACCAAAACAATCCTTAAATTATTTTATGAATTTTCATGCATTTACTAAAACCTCGATCTCACCATAACATATTTTATAAATATTTTCCTTTCTAAAAATCATCATTTTATTTTGAACAAATTAGCTTTTATTCAATAGTCGAAATTATACTTGAAACGATCCTTGAATTTTCCTCTACATTATGGTGATTTTTCCAAACTCTAAACTTTGTCCTAGCTTCGTTTATATAATTTTCTCATGATTTTCATCATCTTTAATATTCATAATTTATAAACGAAAACTCTAAATATTTCACATTTATAATCAAAACAAAGCTCATTTTTCACTCATTCTTTCATCAATTCACTACTTCAAGTTTTTACCTCTCGACTCTTGAATAAATTTTATATTATTTTACATTTATTTTTATTCAAGATGACATCATCCATGACCACATGGTCTTCTAGAAGGATTAATTACATGAGCATAATTTCTCCACATTTCCTAAGTAATTACCAAGCATTTGTTCATAATATAATTTAACCACATCTCCTAATTAATCACCAAGCATTTGTATGAATTAGGAGACATCCACATCTCCCTTAAACTCTTAGAAATTGCTCTAAAACCCCTCATGACTACTTATAAATACCCCCTTCAAGCCTCATTTATACCTCACAAATCAACACACAAAATCACTCCCTCTCTCCCTAGCTCACGCCCCAACTCTCTCTCTCTCTACAAGGTATGTTTTCTTCTATTATTTCATGCTTTATATTATGTTCTTAGTATAATAATAATAGTAGCATGTCTAGGATTAATTAAATTATGCTTTAAGAATTTATTTTATGAAATATGTGCATAATTGTTAGTTTAAATACAATGTGTGTACATTATGGAACTTTATTTAATTAAATGCATGAATTATGATATGATATAATGTGAATATGTATTTAAATGCTTATGATCTTGTTTGATTAAATTCATGCCAAGAATAATTTATTTAGAATATATTATGCCTTAATCTTATGTTATGAATATGAATGTGAAAGAACATGTTACATACCCTCCTTGAATATTCAAATGAGTTCAAGAACATGTTCATAATGTTCTTAGATGTGTGTGTGTGCATGTGTGTGCCGTGAGTTATGTGTGTGTGTGTGTGAAGTTGATTTTGTGTTATAAAATGTTTAATTCATATGAAATCGAATAGTAAATGTTTTCAATAGTAATTTTGACTTTTTGGTCAACCAAAATACTATTAATTTCGAAATTATTATAAAAAATAATTATAAAATGAGTTTTGGAATTTTTAAAGAAAGATTTTTCCCCGAATTTTCCAAAAATCGGTAAACTATGTAATATTTTCAAAAGATAACCTACATTGTCAAATTTAACCATAAATCTTATTTGAAATCTTATAATTATAATTATCATATGGTATATATATATATATTTGATTAGCTAAAGATCTCGTAAACCCTAAATTATTAATCAAATTCCCTTAAACGGGTAAATTTAGGGTTTACCGGGAAATCTTTAACATATTACATGATGTTTACCTTATGGTGTGTATGATTGATTAATTTGAATATTAGAACCTAGTTCTAAGCCAGTAGTAGTTATTACTTTCAGGCGATGATATAATTGAACAGTGGAACCCCAAGGATTTTATCTAGACCGTCAAGACACTCGGTGAGGGTTAAAATGTTTTCAACTGGAATCATGCCTATACATACGTATCTATATAAAAACTATTTTCAAGCCTACCCATCATATTGATTTACTGCCATATATATATATATATATATATATATATTACTTTACTACACTATCCCTTTTAAGGGAAAAATACTTTCTTGCCGGAATCAACGTTTTCCTAGAACATTATATATTTCAAGTCCATTTTATCAAAACATTGATTCCGGGTTATGCAAGTAAAATATTGTTCTCGATTCCTGTTATGGGCCCCGGCTGTATCCGTAGCGAGCAATTACCCAGAAGGTATCGGGCCGAGGGTATTGTTGGTGCTGCGGACTGCCACCACCTCTTGGTAGTGGTTTAACTGGAGGTTAGTTACTCCACGCCAAGGGATGAGGGAGAGATAGCTGCCTCCCGAATCTAGTTCATGGTCTCTAAGGTTGGCTCCCCTATTGACACCAAGGAGTAGCGGAGTTATTATCTTATTGGTTTTATTGAAGTATCGGTGTCTTGATCAACACCGTTACTATTTTATCATGATTTAAGGAGTTACGGATGGAGAGGCCTAGCTTGCGGGCATTCAAGTTCTAGTTACAAACGGTTCATATTTCCACAAATATTCCAAGTTACCCCTATCCCTATTTTTACAAATATTATGAACCGTTCCCTATTTGCTATATCCTATTGTCAATATTTTGATCACGATTTTCTTGATTATATAAATATATATATACATATACTGATACCTATAATTTTTTACACCCCCTTCACTTAATCACTTTGACTAACCCTCTCGCCCGGTTTCAAATGCATGATTTCAGGAATCCACGGAGCGACGCCTTAGAGGTATCTTGAAGCTTTAAGGTGTCATATCTTAGCCAATCAGGATTATACTAAGAGTGCATGTACCTATGTCAATAAGCACTCTCCTATGAAATTAGATCTTTCGCTGTAATTACTTATCCAACTTAATGATATATGTTTCGTCATGTATTGTCCCCTTATATTACTCAAGCTTATTTTCCGTTGCGTTTAAATTTCATACTCTGGTATTGTATAGTCTTGTCCGTTCGCCGGAGTATTTCTCGAGTGCTAGGTCTCACATCCACTCGGGAAGTACAACGGTGCGGGGTTGTAGTGTTAAGGGGCGCTACAACTAAAGTGGTATCAGAGCCAGGTTAGGTTAAGAAGAGACTTAACTGAAAGGGTGCTCTATCCTCTTGTCTATTGCATTATATGTTAAGGTTGCTTCAAGATACCAGTAGGACCGTAAGTTAACATGTTATTCTTCTGTGTCTTTATATGCCTTATCTGTGCTACGATTTATGTGATATTACGTGTATTGATTGTTACTACTTGGAAAATTTCTACCTAAGTGATTATCTGCAAGTCATTCTTAACCATCATGCATCATATTCTCTCTACAAGTACATTACAGCTCATAATGTCTCCCCGAAGAACCGCCCAAGAAAGCACTCCACCAAGAGAAGATATGTCCTCAGCCGGAGGAAATTCTGAGCTAGTAGATGCTTTAAAAGAGATAGTGCAAACCTGTGCTAATGGATCAAAAGGTAACAATGAGAAGTCCTTAGAAAAGTTTCTTCGGATGGATCCACCTAAGTTCTTCGGAGAACCCAATGATGTAAAGGCTGAAAATTGGATAGCAAGTCTTGAGAAAATTTTTGAAGCAATGGGTATTAGTCCTGAAGAACCTGAAAGAGTTCAGTATGCTGTCTTCATGCTAGAAGAAGCGGCCCTAAGTTGGTGGGAATATACAAAACGAGTCTGGGCAGAAAATCGGGTGAATCATGGGTGGAATGACTTTGTGAGAGTGTTCTATGACAAGTATATTCCCCAGGTGACTAGGGATGCCCGAGAAGCAGAGTTTATGAATCTAGTTCAAGGCAAAGCACCTGTGGCCGAATACGAAGCTCAGTTTGTTAGGCTAATCCAGTATGCCCCACATATCTTACATGATGAACGCCGCAAAATTAAACGGTTTGTTGATGGTCTTAGATCCAATCTTCGATGGGCCTTAGCCCCATTTGAATTGGGAACCTACACTAAGGCTGTAGAAACCGCTATGAAAACGGAGGCCACACATAAGGAAGTCCATCTGGCAAACAATCGTTCCGAGCCACCCTATAAGTCATCCCAGGAATCCAAACGTCCTGCTGAACCATTTAAGTCAACTTCCGGAAAGAAACAAGTACAGTCCTGGTGCAAGCCCCAACAGGCACCACCAAAACTTCAGGAAGAGATTATTTGTGAGTACTGTCAGAGGCGGGGGCACACTGAGGAGGAATGTCGAAGGAAGGCTGGTACATGTTTATGGTGCGGAGACCCTGATCATCAAATAGAAAATTGTCCGAAAAGACCAAAACCAAGAAATAAAGGGAAGGCTATGGAAGGAACATCTGGGAGACCAATGGTCAAAGGACGAGCTTATGCTGTGGAAGGAAACATGAAACCAAATCTTGCCAATAATGAGGGTACGGTACACATTCTAAACACGCCAGTTACTACTTAATATGGTGCTGGCGCCACGCATTCATTACATCACTTATGTGTGCATCTAAATTTCTTATCTGAACAATTGCCATATGTGTTTAAAGTAAAGTTCTCCTTTAGAAACTAGTTTATCATGAATAGAGGATACAAACATTATCTAAAGCTATTATGAAACATGAGTAGAATCTGAGGACAGATTCTTTTAAAGGGGGGAAGATTGTAACAGCCCTACTCAGGGCCAAGTCGAGAGAGGTAAGTAAAAGGGTAACTTAGGAAGCGGTTATAGTCTCGATCTTTGTTAATTCTCTCATGCATTGCATTTTATGTGACTTATGTGCTTTAATATGTTATAATTTAATAAAAAGTTCGTGAATTTAATTCCGTCTTCTATTTAGCATGTATCTCGAAACTCTTTCCCTAAAATCCTAGAATTCTAATATTCATTCCCTTCTAGCACCTAAAACCCCTTCATACACTTCAAAACCCATTCCTACAGTTTTAGGTTGGAAATTACGAAAATACCCCTATAGCTCCAAAAATATTCCTACATTTCCCCGAAGCACTTTCATTACCCAATATTGTAACCAAAAGAATCCTCACATTATTTCGAGGATCGTGATACCCTCTGTGAACCATAATTCCCATTCTAACTCTAGTATTATCAAAAACCGGTGAAAACCCTAGCTTATGATTCGATCATCAATAAATCCCTACTCATCTACTTTTTGATATTCAAAATTATAACCAAAACAATCCTTAAATTATTTTATGAATTTTCATACATTTACTAAAAACTCGATCTCACCATAGCATATTTTATAAATATTTTCCTTTCTAAAAATCATCATTTTATTTTGAACAAATTAGCTTTTATTCAATAGTCGAAATTATACTTGAAACGATCCTTGAATTTTCCTCTACATTATGGTGATTTTTCCAAACTCTAAACTTTGTCCTAGCTTCGTTTATATAATTTTCTCATGATTTTCATCATCTTTAATATTCATAATTTATAAACGAAAACTCTAAATATTTCACATTTATAATCAAAACAAAGCTCATTTTTCACTCATTCTTTCATCAATTCACTACTTCAAGTTTTTACCTCTCGACTCTTGAATAAATTTTATATTATTTTACATTTATTTTTATTCAAGATGACATCATCCATGACCACATGGTCTTCTAGAAGGATTAATTACATGAGCATAATTTCTCCACATTTCCTAAGTAATTACCAAGCATTTGTTCATAATATAATTTAACCACATCTCCTAATTAATCACCAAGCATTTGTATGAATTAGGAGACATCCACATCTCCCTTAAACTCTTAGAAATTGCTCTAAAACCCCTCATGACTACTTATAAATACCCCCTTCAAGCCTCATTTATACCTCACAAATCAACACACAAAATCACTCCCTCTCTCCCTAGCTCACGCCCCAACTCTCTCTCTCTCTACAAGGTATGTTTTCTTCTATTATTTCATGCTTTATATTATGTTCTTAGTATAATAATAATAGTAGCATGTCTAGGATTAATTAAATTATGCTTTAAGAATTTATTTTATGAAATATGTGCATAATTGTTAGTTTAAATACAATGTGTGTACATTATGGAACTTTATTTAATTAAATGCATGAATTATGATATGATATAATGTGAATATGTATTTAAATGCTTATGATCTTGTTTGATTAAATTCATGCCAAGAATAATTTATTTAGAATATATTATGCCTTAATCTTATGTTATGAATATGAATGTGAAAGAACATGTTACATACCCTCCTTGAATATTCAAATGAGTTCAAGAACATGTTCATAATGTTCTTAGATGTGTGTGTGTGCATGTGTGTGCCGTGAGTTATGTGTGTGTGTGTGTGAAGTTGATTTTGTGTTATAAAATGTTTAATTCATATGAAATCGAATAGTAAATGTTTTCAATAGTAATTTTGACTTTTTGGTCAACCAAAATACTATTAATTTCGAAATTATTATAAAAAATAATTATAAAATGAGTTTTGGAATTTTTAAAGAAAGATTTTTCCCCGAATTTTCCAAAAATCGGTAAACTATGTAATATTTTCAAAAGATAACCTACATTGTCAAATTTAACCATAAATCTTATTTGAAATCTTATAATTATAATTATCATATGGTATATATATATATATTTGATTAGCTAAAGATCTCGTAAACCCTAAATTATTAATCAAATTCCCTTAAACGGGTAAATTTAGGGTTTACCGGGAAATCTTTAACATATTACATGATGTTTACCTTATGGTGTGTATGATTGATTAATTTGAATATTAGAACCTAGTTCTAAGCCAGTAGTAGTTATTACTTTCAGGCGATGATATAATTGAACAGTGGAATCCCAAGGATTTTATCTAGACCGTCAAGACACTCGGTGAGGGTTAAAATGTTTTCAACTGGAATCATGCCTATACATACGTATCTATATAAAAACTATTTTCAAGCCTACCCATCATATTGATTTACTGCCATATATATATATATATATATATTACTTTACTACACTATCCCTTTTAAGGGAAAAATACTTTCTTGCCGGAATCAACGTTTTCCTATAACATTATATATTTCAAGTCCATTTTATCAAAACATTGATTCCGGGTTATGCAAGCAAAATATTGTTCTCGATTCCTGTTATGGGCCCCGGCTGTATCCGTAGCGAGCAATTACCCGGAAGGTATCGGGCCGAGGGTATTGTTGGTGCTGCGGACTGCCACCACCTCTTGGTAGTGGTTTAACTGGAGGTTAGTTACTCCACGCCAAGGGATGAGGGAGAGATAGCTGCCTCCCGAATCTAGTTCATGGTCTCTAGGGTTGGCTCCCCTATTGACACCAAGGAGTAGCGGAGTTATTGTCTTATTGGTTTTATTGAAGTATCGGTGTCTTGATCAACACCGTTACTATTTTATCATGATTTAAGGAGTTACGGATGGAGAGGCCTAGCTTGCGGGCATTCAAGTTCTAGTTACAAACGGTTCATATTTCCACAAATATTCCAAGTTACCCCTTGTTTACACAAATTTTCGTTGGAATCTGCAATAAAGTATTACAAGAAATACGAAAATAGGGAAAACAAAGAATTTAATGATTTAATTTAAATAAAGTGTTACAACTCTGTAATTCCTCTGATTCTTCTCGAATGGTGGATTCGAGGGCTTGATGCTTATTCTCGAATCAAAATGAAGAACTTGGTTGAATTTGCTTGAAAGTGTTGGCTCGTTACACGGACAGCACTTCGAGGTAGCAAGTGACAATAGCTCGAAGACTTGAGAGCTAGAGTGTCTTTTGCTCTTGAGAACTTGATGATTTTTTGTGTGTTGTGATTTTGTGATTTGTGGTTATTGTCTGAATTGTAGCCTTGGAGCCTTTATTTATAAGCCTTCGGTTCTTCACGTGGGCTTCATGGGCTTGGGCCTGAATTTAAAGTCCACACTTTGAAGAAGTGGGCTTTATTTTATTTTAATGGATCATTTTCTAATCCATTTAATTAATTTAAGAATAAGAATATAAGTCCATAATCCTCATCCCAAATTAAATATTTAAGCCCAAATTTATTATGGACTCGTGATCAAAATAAATAATTAATAGCTGATTTACTTGGGCCACTAATTAATAATTATTTCGAATTTTCGGTGTCAACAGATGCCCCCACTTCAAGGTTCGGAACGAGCGTCGAACATTCGCGAGGCCGGGCTTGAAGTACTTAAATTTGTATTTTAACGGAGGTGGACCCACTTTGAAACTCCCATGTGATCCAAACGGTTTTGGAATTACGTCACGCATTTTAATTGTTGGGCTGTAAATGAACCCGAGTGAAAGCACCTCCAATTTGTTTCAAGCTTCACGAAACACAAAGGCAGATTGCATTAGCCTCCATTATTTCTTTTTATTTGCTTGGTGTTCGGCCCATTTTTCATCTTGAGAGCCCGTGGAGATTACGCGGCCTTTATGTAGACCGAAACAAAGTAGCCCCCAAATTAATGCTTGGCCCAAACTTTGATTTGTGTTTGTTGGCTGCCCCCACGAAAATAAATTGAATTGGGAACCATAGCAAACTGTTGATCCGAGACTAAAAAAGTTGGCCCAAGACCATTTTCTTTTTCTTTTTTTTTTTTTTTCTTTTTTTTTTTCAAAAATTTGGGCCACACCTTGGCCCAAATCGAAAGGCCATCATCTTCCATATTGAGGCAAATTCACGCAGCACCATGCGAACCGAAATGCAGCGGCGGAGGAATCTTCTCGTTCCCTTATTCCTCCATTTCCTTATTTTCTTATTCTTTTTTGGATCTCGTAAAATTGGGATTCCACTTGAATCACGCATCAATTTTGGAGTTGACTGTCCGAAGCTATGAGTAAGCCTTTTTCATGAATCCTCGATTCAAACTTTCCTTCCCTGAGCAGCGATGCAGCTTGGCAAATCTCGGACTGAAAATCACGAAAGTTGGGGCGGCAATAAAACAGAAGGCGTCAGGCTTTCCTTTCCTCATTTAACCGCAACAATCATGGTGTTGACATCAATCTCCCTCTTGGTTATCTCTTCAACGCCCAAAATTAAGGACCAAATTTGTTTGATTTTGATCAAATCCGAGAGCTCTATGAAGGGGAAAAAGATTTGCCAAGAGATTTGTTTCCTTAGTTTTCAAATTTGTGTTTCCAATCTTCTTGTTCTTGGGCGGATTTGGGGCCATTTTCGGAAATCTTCCCTTAACTTTTATGCTCCGAGTCTGTATATAACTGAGGGACTTTTGTAAATGTAGCCAAACCAAAATGGTCTCCCCTCAATCTCCAGAACTCTATACAGGAAGCTGTAAATGGTAGTTGGTTTTGTTGCAGCTTGGTGAAGGTGGAGATTTCTGTTCATTTGTTCTCCCCCCTTTTTTTTTTGTTTCTTCACTCCTTTATACTGAAAAGTGTGCTTGTTTCTGAAGGTGCAGAATTTGACAGAGAATTTCACCATATTGAATATTCTTGGACCGGAACCATTCGTCGAGGCTTTGTATTGTCTGGGTCGCTGAGGGCGCTCGTTTTCTTCTTCTTTACAGTGAGGATGAACAATTCTTCTTTCCATTTTTTGTGTCTCTTTCTTTCCGCCTCTTTGCTTCTTCTCTTCTTTAAGCTGACTAGCAATTGCTTGTTTCTGCAGGGGCGAGATTATTCCAGCATTGAAGTTGTTTGTTATTGTCTGAGAACTGTTGTTTGAAAGCAGAAGTTTCAATTTCTTTTCTTTCCCAGTCCAGACGAAGCTAAGGGTGATGAGAAGCACCAATTTCTCTCTCTCTCTTGTTTTTTTTTTTTTTTGGGTCAAAAGCTCAAAGTCATGGTCTAGACAGAACATAAATTACCCCTTGATGAATACATTTTTTTTTTTTTGAAGAGAATAATTGAATACCGGGTAATAAGTAATTCAAATTAAACCCTTCGAAACCAAACTGAAGATTTAAAACGACGGGCCATAAATTATTTTAAAATATGGCGTCTCCTCAATTTGTAGTGCAGCAAGTCAATTTAATGAACATTTATTTGTTCAATCATTAAATAAATTAATAAATAATTCATCTATTCCTTCTTCGTTTGACTTGTGCAATTTGATTCATTTATTTCGATGCTTTTCAGGTAGAACATCTGACATGGACATCGAAGATCGTCGCGAGCCGTCCCCGCACATTATCATCAAGGGTCGTAGGGATGATTCGAAGGTCAAGAGCACCGCTCTACCGATTCATGAACCGATCAAAATCATCCACCACTCCAAGTCACGCTCATCCGACAAGGCCTCACATCCTTCAGAATGGACCGTTGAGATAGCCATGGAAGCCACAAATCCATACTCCGGTGCCACCTTCGAATCCCGAGTCCTTTTGCTGAAGTCTCCACTCCATCATGGCCATCAGACGGAATTCAAGCTCCCGAACTTTCATCTCAATCATAGCAGCCACCTATGGAGGATGCCACCATCCAGACTTGGCGAAGTTTCTTTCCACGACGGTTATTGGGAATGGACCGAGGATATCTTAAGCCATTATGCGGAGACCCTTGATCGAGCCAAGATCCATAATGCTGTGCATGCCTCTCTTTTCACGTACGTTTGCAACAGAAATGTCTTCCAAGCCTTCTTGGAGTTGTGGTGCCCTTCAACCAACAGCTTACATACTTCTGTCGGAGAGCTCTCAATTTCTTTGTGGGATGTACGCGGACTTTGTGGATTGCCAATACGAGGAGAGTTCTATGATGAAGCCGTTCCTTCCGCCAAAGATTTGTTGGGCATCGGTGGTCACTCACCTTCCATACCTCAAAGCTGCAGACACCTACTTCTGGCTTACCACCGGCTTCCCAAGGATTCTGACGGCGTGTCCATTTCTGATTGGGTAGAGTTTTGGTTTAGAGGGCCGCTGAGATATGCCGAGCCTCCGTTGCGCACCACCAGGAAGAGACAGACCAGGCCTAAATCTTCTCACAATCCATCCGGGAAGGTTGATGTCCCCCCTTCACCTCGCACCAAGGAGTTTGATGATCCTTTTCTGATGTTAGAAGTTGAGGAGCAGGCCCGGGCAGAGACCTATCTTGCCGCTTTCATAGCATGCTGGTTGTGCAAGTTCGTACTCCCCCACCGCCGAGTCAACAAAATCCGGGCTTCAGTTTTCAAGGTTTCTAGCATGATGGCTCGTGGGACGTGCTTTTCTTTGGCGATTCCTGTACTGACGAGCATCTACCGGGGTTTGCGAGACATTTCTACTTCCAAAAGCTTGAGTCAATCCGCTGCAGTCTTTCCCGTTCATTTTCTCTACAGCTGGATGGGACGCTACCTTGGCACCTACTTTCCTCCAAAACATGAACCGCGTGGCCCACAGATGGAATCGTATTCAGGAGAGAATATGGCCCTGTCCTTTGATCTTGCAGAAGCTCGTGACTTATTTTTGAAGATCAATCCGTCCAAGCTTCGGACTCTAACCATGCCTGAGCGATCTTCAGTGACAGACGATTCAACCATTTCTAGCACCTTCAAGGATCTCATTGTGGCGCTTCGGTCCAGTTATTTGACCTTTCGCAGCGGGTCCGACCACATAGTTGAAGCTTATAGCCCTCACAGATTCAGCCGGCAACATGGTTTCTGCCAGGACATCCCGGGTATGCTGAAAAAGGAGATTCGCACATGTGAGCTGAGCGAGCTAGTTCGCCTTTGGAGATCCTCTACCATGCTTGGGACAAATGCCAAATTCACCATTCCGGGTGATTCATAATCTTCTCAGTTGGTTGCCAAGGCGTACGTTGGTTGGTGGGCAAAGTGTTGGAAGGCCTCGACCGGAAAGAACACAAAGATCGTCGTCAAACTTGGCCAGACGTCAAAGAATTCTACCGGGAGCTTTAAGGACCGTACAAAAGAAGCTACACCCCAGACTCCACCCCTCAATCCTGACCATACCATTGCTTCGACTGAGACAGTTTCCAAGAAGCGTCAGCGTTCAGACAATGCCCTAGCCATCAAGCCCTTGTCTATCCTTGCCCCCGGAGAAGGAAACGAGATCATATCAGCACTCTCCCTCTCGAACGGTGGATCCAGTGATCAACCCCGACATGATGAAGGAGCAAAGGTTTTTGACTTAGACGATATTCATGTCAATTCAGACTTTTTTGAGGATGCCCCGAGTTCCTCGATGCCCTTAGAAGACTTAGCACAATATGTAATGCTATTATTATGCCTTTTCTTCTTTTCATTTATGTCATGTTTTAACCATCCTTCCCCTATTTTCTGCTTTTCAGCTTGGGAGTCTGGAGCAAGGAGTTCACATCGTTTCCGAAGGGAGCACGGAGTCGGTCAACGGCGTTAGCCTCTTCAAGTTGCCAGCTGCGATCGAAACTCCCCCTGTTTCTGGTATGAACACTTTATTGAAGAAGAATTACGATTTCTCGTCCTTCTCCCTCCTTGGCTTGTATGTTGAAAGCAACATTCCTTAATTTTGCAGCTGCGAGACCCAGCATCGAGGAGAATGCAGCTAAGAAGTCTAAGCTAGCACCTAAGAATCCACCCCCCGCCGAAGTATCGGAATTTAGTTTCGAAGTCGTCAAGTTCAATGCTCGACAGATGATGCTTACTTACTTCTGGGGACAGATACGAGATAAGGCCGTGAACGCGACTCCGGAAAAGTTTTTAGATAGGAAGCCCGACTTCGATTCTTCGGTCAAGGAGATGCGGGCCTTCATGGATACCTCATCGTTGGAGAGTCGGCTGCAGTTCCTGTTTGATGGTGCTTCAAAATATGTGAAGATCAAGATGGAAACCGGCCGGATGCCCACGCAGGAGGCTCATGAGAAATCGATTTTGCTCGCCAGACAAGAACTTTCTGAGGTTGAGGGTCGGGAAATCAAGCGCACCGAGGAGATGGCCCGTTTGAAGACCGAAGCACTCCAACTTGCCATGCAACGGAAAGAGTTAGAGAAACAACTAGCTGAGTTACGTGCTAGAGAGGAACTTGTCGATTCATCACTTCGAGCCGTTGAAGAAGATTTGCCTGTGCTTCAGAAGGCTGTGAGCGAAAAACAAAAACAAGTCTCTCAACTTGAGGAAATTCGAGCCTCGTCTGATAAGGAAGTAGAGGCTTTGAAGGAGACAGAGAAGATCTTTGTAGAATCTCAACAGGACTTTGCTCGTTTTGATCCTTTTGTTTGATCATGTAGTTGTTATAGCACTTTTTTATTCCTTTCTACGTCGTTCTTTCTTTTGATGTGTAAGAACTCTTTTGGTGGAATAAAATTATGCATTTTTCTTCAACTCCGTTCTTTTGAGTCTTGTAGTTTAATTTCATTTTTCTTCATGCTTGGTGTACATTACGAATTTTTGTCGCATGTTTCAAACGTAGAATTTCGTGAACTTGTTTGAAATTCAAACATAACCAATGAACATGAAGGTGACAGGAGCCTTTGGTTTGTTTTAAGATTTGACTGAACTTGAATTTCAAATTTCAAGCTGCCTACGTACCCCTGCGAAGAGGATCAAGTCATAACGTAGTTCGGGAAACATAACACTGTTTTGAGGGGGTGCCGTACACAGTTTATACTCGTGCGGGCCAGGAGTATCCAAAGCTTAGCCACCCTGGACGAGGTGAAATATTTCTACATTTTAGCCACATGAAATATCGTCAGTGGAGTAGATTAGCAGTTTAACCACATACACTACAATTGGTGGTCGCCGTACGCATTTTATACTCTTGCGGGCCAGGAGTGACATGCAGTTTAGGCTCGTGCGTCATGGAGCAAACTTCTTATGGATAGTATCTCTTCAGGAACTTGCCGTTGATGGGACCGATTCGCAGGCCATCTTTATCCACCAGCTTGTAGGCACCGTTGGTGTATGCTTCTTTCACGACATAAGGGCCATCCCATTTTGACGAGAACTTACTTCCCATGCGTTGGGTGATGGTGATGGGTCTTCGCACCGCCAACACTAGGTCTCCAACTTGGAATGCTCGAGGGCGCACCTTTTTGTTGAAGGCCCTCGTCATGCGAGCTTGGTAGCATTCTAGTTGTTGTTGAGCTTCCAATCTCTTTTCATCCAAAGCTTCCAATTCTTCGAGTCTGAGACGAGCATTATCTTCAGCAGTAAGCCCCTCCTGGATCGCAATGCGCAATGAAGGAATCTGACTTTCAAGCGGAAGCACGGCTTCGACCCCGTACACGAGCGAATAAGGGGTAGCTTGAGTGGCCGTTCGATGTGTCGTTCTGTATGCCCAGAGCGCTTCTCCAACCTTTTCGTGCCAATCCCTCTTTGACTTCGAGACTATCTTCTTCAGAAGGTTGCACAGGGTCTTATTGAACGCTTCTGCCAAGCCATTCGCCGCAGCGTTGTACATCGAAGAGTTATGTTGTTTGAAGCCGAATTGTGCACACAATTTATCCATCAACTTATTATAGAACGGTTTCCCGTTGTCAGTTACAATGCATCGCGGCACGCCGTACCTAAAGATGAGATTGGTGCGAATGAATTCGACCACTGTCTCTTTTTTCACTTCTTTGAGGGGAAGTGCCTCTGCCCATTTGGAGAAGTAATCAGTGGCCGCCAAAATGTACATGTGACCCGCTGAGGATTTGGGGGTTATAGGCCCTACGACATCTAAACCCCATGCATCAAATGGCCAAGAGGCGACAGTAGGATGAAGCGGTTCCGGAGGTTGGTGTATGAAGTTGGCATGTATTTGACAAGCGTCGCACCGTTTCGCATATTCAAGGCAATCTTTCACCATTGTTGGCCAGTAGTAGCCCATCCGCTTAATTCGAAAGTGCAACTTTGGACCGGATTGGTGGGCTCCGCAGACTCCTGAATGAGCTTCGGTCATGGCTTCAATAGCTTCCTCACCGTTCAAACATCTTTGATAATTCCCTTCAAGCGATCGTCGATATAATGTATCTCTACAAAGGACGTAGCTTGATGCTCTTCTCCGCACTTCCGCCTTATGACGCGCGTTTTCAGGCAACTTCCCATGTTTGAGGTAGTCAACTAATGGTACCCTCCAATCTTCGTCATCGGCAGCTGAGATGGATGTGACATTTGAGCCTTCATGATTTGATTCAGTGGCATGCGGTACAATCCATCGGTTGCACACAGGAACATTTGTTGTCTCCCCTTCTGACAAAGCTAAAGTGGTAGCTAAGTTGGCCAACGCGTCTGCTATCCTGTTGTCATTCCTGGGAATGTGATTTAGAGTGACACTCTCGAAATGTTTGAGCAGCTCTGCAGCTTGTTGGGAAAGCGGCACAAGGTCTTCCTTCTTGACTTCGTAGGTGTTCAAAAGCTGGTTGATGACGAGTTTAGAGTCGCCGTAGATCTCAACTTCTGTTATCCCCATTTCCAAAGCCATCTGAAGCCCGATTATCAAGGCTTGATATTCCGCAACATTATTAGAGCATAGCTCTCCGAGCACGATTGAGTATGTCAGAACTTGTCTCTCCGGAGAAACGAAGACGACTCCTGCCCCCGCTCCATCGGTTCGTGCTGATCCGTCAAAGAACATTGTCCATGGTGGGAAAGCTTCTGTGAATAGAACGTCTTCATCAGGCAGATCTTCAGACAATTCCCATTCCGCAGGGACAGGATGATCCGCAAGGAAATTGGCAAGTGCCTGGCCTTTGACAGCTTTTTGAGGCACGTACATTATTTCATACTGGTTAAAGATGATGGACCATTTTGCTAGTCTTCCAGAAAGCACGGGTCTCGACATCACGAACTTGACTGGATCAGCACGGGAGATGAGCCGAATAGAGTAGGCTTCGAAATAGTGCTTCAACTTTTTAATGGCGTAGAACAAGGCTAAGCAGATCTTCTCAACCGGAGAGTACTTTAATTCGCTTCCCGTCAAGGTTCTACTCAGGTAATAAAGTGCCATTTCTTTACCTTCAACATTCTCCTGAGCCATCAGGGCGCCAATTGAACGTTCTTGCGCTGCGATATACAGTACGAGTGGTTTCCCGGGTATCGGGGCTCCTAGCACTGGTGGGTTCAGAAGGTACTTCTTTATGCTTTCAAATCCATTTTGGCAGCCTTCATCCCATTCGAAAGGGGAGTCCTTCTTCATGAGATGGTTGAATGGCTGGCATCTCCCGGCAAGGTTAGATATGAATCTCCTTATGAACCCGAGATTGCCTTGCAAACTCCTCAGCTCCTTCAGATTCCTTGGAGGAGGCATCTTCTGGATAGCGTCTATTTTTCCGGGGTCCACCTCAATGCCTCGATGACGAACCACAAAGCCAAGGAACTTTCCGGATGTCACGCCGAACGCGCATTTGAGAGGATTCATCTTCAAGTTGTATTTCCTTAGCCTCTCGAACACAACACGGAGATCCTCCAAGTGATCAGCTCTTTTCCTTGTCTTCACAACCAAATCATCAACATAACATTCAACTCTTTTGTGCAGCATATCGTCGAAGATATTTTGCATCGCTCGTTGATATGTAGCACCTGCATTCTTCAAACCAAAGGGCATCACTTTGTAACAGTATATACCCTTCGGAGTGCGAAAAGCTGTACATTCCTCATCTTTTGGCGACATCCGTATCTGGTTATACCCGGAGCATCCATCCATGAAAGATAGAGCTTCATGTCCTGTAGTAGCGTCAACCATCAGCTCAATGATAGGCAACGGAAAATCATCCTTGGGGCACGCTTTGTTCAGATCCCGAAAGTCCACGCAAACCCGTATTTGGCCATTCTTCTTCTTGACCGGTACGATGCTAGATATCCAGGTAGGGTACTTAACCTCTCTGATGAATCCGGCTTCGATCAACTTGTTTACTTCTGCCTCAACACGAGCGGCAAGTTCTGGGCGGAGCATCCTTTGTGATTGTTTGACGGGACGTGCTCCGTGTTTAATACCAAGGTGGTGCACTGCGACTTTGGGGTCTAGGCCAGGCATTTCCTTATACGTCCATGCAAAGACATCTTTATACTCGTTCAGGATTCTGATGTATTCTTCTCTTTCTTCCTGACTCAGCAGCGCGCTAACATATACGGGGTGCGGATCTTCGTCAGTTCCGAGATTCAGTTCCTTAAGCTCGTCCACAGTTGTTTGTACACCATCTTCAAGCTGCTTCGGGGCTTCCTGAACCTCGTCATCAGAGGGCTCAGAGTCAGAATTTTCTTCAGCCGTTACATGGTTGCATCCATAGTACTCGTCTTCCTCGTGAGCACAAGTTTCGTTGGACCCGATCGTGACCTCTACTCTTTCTCCAGCCACGCCACTCGAGTGTCCAAAAGTTTGTTGTTTAATCATCACTGGCCTATCTGAGGTAATAAGCAGGATTGAGGATTTATTTTCACGGGATGCAGAGATATGGATAGTCTGAGCTTTACTTTCTAATTCTATTGCTTCCACCCCTCTAATGATGTCTTGTCTCTTTTGTTGCTTCGCTCCACGGTTCCCTAGTCTATCAAAGACAGAGCCTCGTGTTTGACGGTTGATTCCAAGCCTATCATGAACAGACTTAGCTCGACGAGTATTTCCAAGCCTCTCGAATACTGATCTACGGGTTTTGGATGCCCCCAGCCTGTCAAATACAGAAAGACGACGATCAGTGACCTTTTTGTTACCATCGCTCTTATCCTCTTCCGCGGTAATGTGTTGTACGCTAGCGTGTGTGTTCTTCCTTAGTCGGATCCTGATTGGTTCCATCGGGGAGAATCCTAAGCCGGACTTCGGTTGGTCGACGCGGAATCCTTGCTTTTTCAACTTGTGTTGCTCCTTGGTAAGCCCATGGATCTTTTCGCCAGTAAGCTCAGGTTTTAGCTCACCTAGTTGGGATGGGTTTTGAAAGTCGTACCCAGACTTCTCCAGAAGATCATACGCCTTTGGATTGAAACCTCCTTGGAGTTGGCTTTCGGATGATGACCCCGCTTGCTCTACACTCTTCAATTTGGCGACAGGTAAAATTAATTCCTTTTTGATTACTCGAAAGTCGTCTGCTCGGGCATTCTTTGACCTGGTTGACCCAAGGCTGACAACATGTTCTTTCGGACGATATTGCAACCGCGGCGGTTTAAGTGTTTTTATAGCTGCAACTTCTCTGTTTGTAGCCACCTGAACAACGCTCTCCTTTTTGCTATCCTCGCTTTCTTCCTTGGTGCTACCAGGTTCAACGATAGGATGGTTCGGGGAACATGAGGATTCTTCGGTTGGCTTCGAATCCAAGTAAAGTTTGGCATCTGCGAAGTATGATTCTGCTTCGGTGAAAGGCTTTGTGTCTGCATCAACCTTTACTATCTCTCCATTTCTTGCATACTTGAAGCACTGATGGAGGGTAGAGGGAACCACTCCGTTCTCATGAAGCCATGGCCTGCCCAACAATAGGTGGTAAGATGTCCTGGCATCAATGACGTGAAAGAGGGTATCAGCTTTTAACTCCCCGATGGTAAGCTCCACACGGATCATTCCAATGGCTCGTTGGCTTCCCTGGTTAAAACCTTGAATTGTCAGACGACTATGAGATAAATCCTCGATCGTGATATTCAGACTCTTCATAGTGGATTTGGGCATGATGTTGACTGCTGACCCTCCATCAACTAGCATGCGGTTGATTTTCTGCCCCCGCGAGAAGCCTGAGACAAAGAGCGGTCTATTGTGTGGTTTTGACCCCAACAATAGGTCTTCATCATCAAAGGCGATGGCAGCATAACAAAAGGCGGATTGTTCATATTTCTCCCTTCGCGGCAACAGATTTTTTGGCTCGGCCTTCTCTTTGAAGAACTCAGCTGGAAAAAAGTCTCCTAACACGACAGATTCATGTTGGTCACTTCTTGAGGATTTCTTTGGGTTCGGTCGAACTTCTAACCCTTTCTTCGAACCTGTTTGCATGCTCTTTCGGGGATATGACGTCCTTATCCTAGAAGGATGCATCTGCTCAATACGGCGTCTTTGTCTTTGGCGTCGAGTCACGAGGGTCCATCCTTCATCTTTCTCATCACTCCCGGATACGAGATCTGGCTGCTCCGTGATTTCTTCTTCGAGCATCTCTTTGAGAACTTCTTCAACGTTGATAGGGATTTTCACAAAAACGGGATCTAAGCTTCCAAATTGCAGCATAATAGATGCCCCCGGCATAGATGAAGGAAGTGTATTCTTACCTGCACACACAACATTCGCATCCACCGTATCCTCAGTTTCAAGGATTATCTTTCCGTCTCTCACCAAGTTCATGATCCTCTCCTTAACCACGAAGCATTTTTCAAGGGGGTGGCTAATCACTCGGTGATACCTGCAAAACTTGGGATCGTTCACTCTCCCGCTCTCTTCTGGGCGCTTTGACTCCGGCAACTCAATGAGTTTTCTCTCCAACAATTCGTCCAGGATTTGAGGGACATCGGAGTCGGGGAATGGATACACCTTTTCTTGGAGCTCTTTCAACGTAGGTCGTCGTTTGTCAGTCGGAGGTTTCTGCTCTTTGATTCTTTCATTCTTTCTGTCACCAGGAGAAACTTTGACCGCAGTTGTCTTGATGGCCATGGATTCCTTAACTGGTGCCTTGTGTGATTTCTCCACCCTTCGCGGAAAGTCTTTCTTTTCCTTTCTCGCATCCTCCACTGGAAACGTCGTTTTGTGATTCAAAATGCTTAACTCCATGTCGTGTGCGCGAGTAGCTAATTCTTCAAAATTTCTGGGTTTGATGCCTTGCAATATATAGAGCAGACCCCAATGCATGCCTTGGATGCACATTTCGATTGCTGAAGTTTCGGACAGCTTATCTTTGCAATTCAGGCTTAAGGCGCGCCAACGGTTGATGTAGTCGACCACGGGCTCGTCTTTCCATTGCTTGGCATTTGTGAGTTCAATCATGCTTACGGTGCGCCGGGTGCTGTAGAAACGGTTCAAGAACTCCCCCTCCATTTCGTCCCAACTATGGATGGATTCGGGTTCAAGATCAACATACCAATCGAAGGCGTTACCTTTGAGCGATCGCACGAACTGCTTGACAAGAAGGTCTCCACCCGTTCCGGCGTTATTGCAAGTTTCAATGAAATGGGCGATATGCTGTTTTGGGTTGCCTTTTCCATCAAACTGCTGAAGCTTGGGTGGCAGGTATCCGTTCGGCATCTTCATGGCATCAATTCTCCTAGAGTATGGTTTAGAGTATGCCACTCGGTTTTGGGAAGACCCGTCATACTGCGCCTTGATGGTGTTAGCTATCATCGCCTGCAACTCTTCCACGGACAAGGCTGCTACGGAACTCGTTGAACGCGTGGTCTTTTGTGCAAAGTCTGGCTCGTGAAGCGTCTGATCAACCCGCTTCTCATTTGGAATGTGTTTTGGAGGAGAAGGACGGTTGTGACTAGACCCCTCGGCGTTTTGCTGCTCTACTTTGTTCATCAACTGCGCAATCTGAAGATCTTTGTCCTCCACAATTTTTTGCAAATCAGCTATGGCTTGAGCCATCTGAGCAAGTTGATCATCAACGTTCGTTGCTCCGGTGGTCATAGCAGGCAAATCGGCGAAAGGAGTGGAATTGACCCTTTTTGGAGTAGCAGGGTTGGAATTGTCAGATTCAGATGAGGCCGAACCGTTGTGCTTGCTCCCGGTGGGAGATTGAGCAATATCAGCAATGAAGTTGGCAAAGTCCTTCTTGTTGAAGAGTTCTCTTTTTGGTGCCATGGAATTGCTTGAGATGGTGATTTTGAGATTTTCCACCGAATGAAGAGATGAGAGGCAGAGAAGGTCCCACTGGGCGTGCCAAAATTTGTTTACACAAATTTTCGTTGGAATCTGCAATAAAGTATTACAAGAAATACGAAAATAGGGAAAATAAAGAATTTAATGATTTAATTTAAATAAAGTGTTACAACTCTGTAATTCCTCTGATTCTTCTCGAATGGTGGATTCGAGGGCTTGATGCTTATTCTCGAATCAAAATGAAGAACTTGGTTGAATTTGCTTGAAAGTGTTGGCTCGTTACACGGACAGCACTTCGAGGTAGCAAGTGACAATAGCTCGAAGACTTGAGAGCTAGAGTGTCTTTTGCTCTTGAGAACTTGATGATTTTTTGTATGTTGTGATTTTGTGATTTGTGGTTATTGTCTGAATTGTAGCCTTGGAGCCTTTATTTATAAGCCTTCGGTTCTTCACGTGGGCTTCATGGGCTTGGGCCTGAATTTAAAGTCCACACTTTGAAGAAGTGGGCTTTATTTTATTTTAATGGATCATTTTCTAATCCATTTAATTAATTTAAGAATAAGAATATAAGTCCATAATCCTCATCCCAAATTAAATATTTAAGCCCAAATTTATTATGGACTCGTGATCAAAATAAATAATTAATAGCTGATTTACTTGGGCCACTAATTAATAATTATTTCGAATTTTCGGTGTCAACACCCCTATCCCTATTTTTACAAATATTATGAACCGTTCCCTATTTGCTATATCCTATTGTCAATATTTTGATCACGATTTTCTTGATTATATAAATATATATATACATATACTGATACCTATAATTTTTTACACCCCCTTCACTTAATCACTTTGACTAACCCTCTCGCCCGGTTTCAAATGCATGATTTCAGGAATCCACGGAGCGACGCCTTAGAGGTAACTTGAAGCTTTAAGGTGTCATATCTTAGCCAATCAGGATTATACTAAGAGTGCATGGACCTATGTCAATAAGGACTCTCCTATGAAATTAGATCTTTCGCTGTAATTACTTATCCAACTTAATGATATATGTTTCGTCATGTATTGTCCCCTTATATTGCTCAAGTTTATTTTTCGTTGCGTTTAAATTTCATACTCTGGTATTGTATAGTCTTGTCCGTTCGCCGGAGTATTTCTCGAGTGCTAGGTCTCACATCCACTCGGGAAGTACAACGGTGCGGGGTTGTAGTGTTAAGGGGCGCGACATTTCATATATTCGATAAACAGACTCAATGTCATGGTAGCACCCATTGAGGGCGAGGTTGAAGTGTACATGTTTGAACGTCTTCGGCAGTATGCCGCAGATGACCAAGTTTCGCAACTATAAGTCTTCTACTCAGGTCTCGTTCTCGTATCGATTGAATTGTCAAATCGATTCAAACGACAATATTAGCCCGAAGATGTTATAGAAGCGGTGAAAGTAAAGCGGATAAATTTTTACAACTTCCGTAGTTACTTGGCTTGTCCTGGAGTTTACTTTGCTGAGGATCGTAAAAATGGCCGAATTGATTTCGATGAATATAAGAATGGGAATACTATAGATGTAAGTCAAAATCATACTCAATCATTTTCTTTAGGTGTTGTTCATTATTGGTTGTACTAATGTAACATATATACATAGGTAATTCGCTAGCATTCAGAGATCAGAGTGCGTGGATGCCCTTTCTAAGATGAAATTCGTTTTATCTTCAAGGTGCGTGAGGCACACCTATTGGAAGGCGAAGAGGACCACCTTCGTGCAGACCACATTGAGGATAGGAACTCGGACACCGATGGAATTGCCGGCGATGAGAGTGTTAATTCCAACAACCCTCATTATGATCCGGATGAAGTGAATCAGTTTCCTCCTCCTCCCCCATAACTTATGTTATTTGTACAATGCCTACTTTTATTTTATTTTTAATAAAATTTATCAGTTTGTAGAATTATTAATGATTTTGTATATTTACATTTATCAAAACCAGAATATAAACCCCATAATTTACCCTAATGGCCAATATTCAAAATAAATTAAATATTACACTAACAATAATAAAAAGAAATATTCTAGTATTTAAAATTATCTATTCCAAAGAATATCTCGGAGGCAAAACGGAACCTGAAAAAGGGGACACGATCGTCATTCAGCAGATCTAGTGATTCCCCATGCATAAGAAGTTCAATGCAACACAACGTGTAGATTCCACAATCTCCACTGCAAAGTAGCAAAAGAAAATAAATCAAAGTTCAAGGATCGAGTGCTAGATAAGGGCAATCTACTACTAGAACAGTATGATTGAGTTATAGATAGGTGAAATCTAGTAATAGATATGTGCAATGTAGTACTAGATAAGGATAATCTAGTACTAGATATGAAACTTTTTCTATATTATTTTCAGTTAATAAATATTTTGTATGTACCTTCGTGTATTTTTTGGGCTTTTCTCCACAAGTTTCAGCTTCCAGATGATGTTGAGCTTGCTGCCCAAATGTTTGAACTTTCCAGTCTGTGCCAATAGTTTGGGGAAGTAGACACACAGATGATTCAAGGCAATTTGGTAGTTCCTTGCATTAAGTGGTGCAGAGGTGCTATTATAAACTCTGATCGTTTCCTCATGAATCAAAATCTCCACGGCACACCAGTGAGAGTTTCCAACATTTACTGCACCGTAAAACTTATTTGTTCCGTCCCATGGCTAGTTATGGAATGATGATTCAGCAGATCTTGTATGCTCCAAAACATTGGACTGCCATTTGAAGGGAACATTCACAATACGCTTCATCACCTCCATTGAATGATCCACAGTTTGGAGGTCGATGTCCTCCGTATTCTTCATTCCCCTGCCACTCTTGCTACCCCTGGAACCACCCCTGCCACCCTTCGCCTTATTTGCTTTAGAGATAATCTCGATATTGCCATCAGGGCCAATCCCTACAGCATCATCCTCATCAATGAGACCCTTTGCCATGTAGTAATTTATCTTAAGAGCTTGGAAGAAGGTCTCATGAAGGACCCTACAATCCTGAGCATATTGATCCACGTGTGTCTTCTGTTTAAGCCTTAAATTGACCAAACACTCTGCCACATACTGAAATGGATTGAACGAAAATAATTTGTTAATCCAAAAATAAAAATAAAAAGATTGATTGATAGATAGGGCTAATCTAGTACTCGACAGATAAGGATCTAGTGATAGATGGGGGAAATCTAGTACTCGACATATTTATGTTTTGTTATATTTGTTAAAACCTGCAATAGATTCGGCTGTTATTATAAACTAGTTTACCTCGGACTACAACCATTGTCCCTTTGTGAGGAGGGCTTGGAATTCTTGCCTGTCAAAATTATGAGACTTTCCATGAATTCATTCTTTTGGCGTGGCATTGAACACCCAGTTGTATAAGGAGCTAGAACTGGAATTCTCTTCTATTTTGGAAAACCATTTGTTGATAGAGAGAGAAATGCTAGCGGTATTATCTGTTGGGAATAGTGCCCTAGAAAGCTGTTATGCTTTGGGACTTTCCCTTTATCATAGACAATCTTTGAAAAATATACGAATGATTATAATCACAGGCGAACATTTTTTATGTGCCAATATATGTTTTGTGTGTTTCCAATACGTGCACATGTCTAGAACTCCCTTAATCCGATGAGGCCGTTAAGAATTTTGTCATTATGGGAATGACACATGAAACAAGTTCTTAACTCCATAGGCGAGGATTAGAAACTTCTCCAAGTCAATGAGGCCGACAGACAGTGGGAGTGTCGACTTTGCCTCTGTTGGGACTTGCTTGTGTAGTTATGTCCTTAAGAAGGATCACCCGGTTTCATGGGGCGATAAGTGCATGGGCTGATACGTTCTTAATACATAAGGGTGATAGTTACAAGAACTTCATCACTGAGAGTGCCCCACATGAGAAGATTCCTAAATGGGAAAGGAAGTTTCCAGAAACTTCCAGATTAGGAAATATCTCACATGTCAATGACGTGAGGAATTAATCCTTAGACTTGAGATTCCACATTGTCTCATATGAGCTAACTCTGTAATCTTTGATATAGGCTCAAAAGGGTGTCGCCATATGGACACCTGAACCACGGCTTATGTTGGGATTACACAAGTGGCATATGAGAATTGTGAGAATCAACAAAGGACCTACACTTGCTGTAGGCAAGATGATCTCTTATCACACAAGTCATTCATGATTCCATCCTAAAATCCTTGCGCAAAGAGGTTAGATCAAGACATCAAAAGAATGGGGTTTTCTTGGATTGAGATCAAATGGAATATGAAAGGAACTTTGTTTTAAGACTAAGATTGGTAGGGCTCTCCATATTCCCATGCCCTAGATCTTAATCGAGAGATAGGATGGTAGGAGGATCGTATCCCACACGATGTCATTGACTGAAAGATTCTTTCGAATATACATTCAAATTTCGGGTAGGCATCACACACCTGTTGCTAGACTATGGTCATGTGATCTGTGAGGTAATTAATTAATAATTGTATTAATTAACTAGGCTCACTGCTAACTGAAATTGAACCTAGAGGGTCACACACAAATACCCGGTTCAAAGGGTATTATGGAAAGATCAAATAGTTGATCGAAACGAGACCACAATGTAAAGTACACGTGTGGATATCGAAGAGAAATGTTTGGACGTGTGGCTCCAATTAACAAATTAGATCATGTATTAATTAATTGAAGAATTAATTATTAAGTCCAAATATAATTAATTGGAGAATTAATTTTAGCCATTTAGAATTAAGTAGTGAATTAATTCTAAAGTCCTTGATGGAATTAATTGGAGAATTAATTCTAAGTATTTAATTATTTAGTTGTTCTAATTTGATTAGAATAAATAAATAAATATCTTCAATTTTATTATTCTAATAAAGTATTAGGATAAACTATTTAATTATTGCTAGAATAATTAAATATTCCTAATTAGTTAGGAACTCTCTTTCTAGAAGAATAGATGTCTTATTTTAGAAATAAGATATTATTTACTTGGAGAGAAAGAAAGAATAGAAGACAAGTCAAAGTAGGAATCCGATTCCTACTTGACCTAAGGGGGTTCGAATTCTTACCTATAAATAGGGCAAGGGGTTCGAATTTTTGGGGCTTACGCGTGACCGTGATCACGCCCAGACTTCCTGGAATTTCAGGGATAATTCTCTTGCTCTCCTTTAACTCATTTCATGTTTCTTTAATACACATGTTATAGTACTAGCATACTCACTGACATGATTTGAATCTAGGTTGGTGTGGATTAATACTCTAGAGGATTTCTACTTTGGAATCTCGAAGAAAGCATCAAGAAATAGGGATTTTCATGCCGCATGAAGAACGTATGAGGGCGGCTCAATACGTTTCAAGAAAGCTACAATTCTTATGAGTTTCTTGAGTCCCAACGTTACGATACGGACATTGCAAGTTTTTAGATCTACTTTGTGGAAAAATTTTAAACTTCCGCTACTTTAACTCTGCTATTTTCGAACAAGTGGTATCAGAGCCACCATGCAACGTTCGTATTATATCTTTACTGCTTTTGGAAGTTTTATGAAAATTCTTGAATTTGGAGTACGCAAACAATTTGGTTGATGGAGGATCTAGTGATAGATCACCATGATCGAGTGCTAGATATCCCCTATGGTTGGCCCAAAATGAAGATCAGAGGCGTTGATCGTGTTCTACAACCTTGGGGAGCCTGTTTCATCATGTTTGGGCGGTAGTGTGTAACCCTGGCGGGCCCAACATTGAAGATTCATCTAATTCTTAGGTAACTAGTATGTGATTATAACTTGTGTTTTGGTGTTACATCCCAATTTTGCAACAAAAAAAAATCCAACGTTTTCAAGATCATCTTGTAATCGCATAGGAAGCCAATAGATGGTGTATGGATCCTTGGAAAAATATTAAAAAAAATTAAAAGCGGCCATTCGGATGGAAGATCTAGTGATAGATTACCACGATCGAGTGTTAGATATGCCCCTATGTTTGGCCCAAATTGGAAATCAGAGGCGTTTATCGTGTCCTACAACCTTGGGAAGTCTGTTCTATCACGTTTGGGCGGTAGTGTGTAACCCTGGCGGACCCAAGATTGAAGGTTGGATAATTCTTAAGTAACTAGTGTTGGAAAACAGGAATCAGAAAGCAGCGGAAATTTAAAAATTTTCCAACAAAAAGGATCAAAACTCGCAATCGTGAATCCGAATTCGTAGAGATTAGAAACTTACTTTTCAATAATCTTTCTTGAAGCGTTTCAAGCCACCCAAGAACGCTCTTCTCGCGGCTTGATCTCCTCTCCTTGGTAATGCTCGAATCTTCAAAACTTCTAACCTGAAGCTCTCTAAAGAGTCCACCAACTTGACTACAATCTAACTAGTAAGGATGTTAGTTCTCTAGTTAGTGTTTAGGCTTAACTTAGGGTTTATTTTATCTTGGAGAAAGGATGGTGTTTAACATATGAACCAAAAGAAAATCGATCAGCCCTAAGAGGAGCTCGAGCTCCCCTATAAATAGGAGAGGGGCGGCCGATCCTAGTCCTTATGGACTAAGGATTTGGCCCATCTCTCTTATTACTTGATCATCAAGTAATTTTAAACTTTGACTTTGAATTCTAATTCAATTCAACTTTTAAGAGAGCTAAAATATCCAAACCCTTTTGGATAATATTATACTTTATTTATTAATAAATAAATAACTTATTTATCTAATTAATTAATTCACAATTAATTAAATAGATTAATTTCTCCAAAATAAGACTTTCATTTTAGTTCAAAATTAAATCAAAGTCTATTAAATAATTAACACATTAATTATTTAATACATAAATAAATATACACGCACATTGCACACGTGTCCATATAGAACACATGTCACGCACGTGATGTCCCCACACGTGTGCTCCACACGTGTAGAACCCCTTTGGCCCGATTAACTCGTTTAATCATTTTAAAGCCTTAACTCATGTAACCAAGTTGTTGTGTGTGACCTTCTAGGTTCTCAATTCAATTAGCAGTGACCCTAATTAATTAATTCACTAATTGAAATGTATTGATTCGACAGAACCTTTAAGTTATTGATTCATGTGAGATACAACTCTCCTATTTACTATCTCTCAACCAAGATCTAGGGTAAGGGAATAACCAGAACCCTAATAATCTGGTCTTAAAGCTAAGTGTATTTCATATCCATTTGATCTCAATCCAAGAAACCCTTTGCTTGATGTCTTGATCTATTGCCTTGGCCAAGGACTCCATATGGCATATGAATGACTTACACAATAAGAGATCACCTTGCAAATGCAAGTGTAGGTCCTTTCTTGATTCTCATTCACTTTCATGAATCACTTGTGTAGCCCCAGCATAAGCCTTGAATCAGTTGTCTAAGGCGACACCCTTTAAAGCTTATACCTAAGACTACAGAGTTAACTCATAAAGTGACATGGAACCTCAAGTCTAAGGATCAATTAATCACATCAATGACTCGTGAGATATTTCCTAATCTGGAAGTTTCCATTTCCTGAAATAGAAACTTCCTTTCCCATTTAGGAATGTTCTCACACGGGACACCTCAGTGAACTTACCTATTGAAGTAAGCACCCTCATGTATCACGCACGTATCAACTATACACTTTACACCTCCATGAAACAAGGTGGTCCTTCTTAAGGGCGTGATCCCACAAGCAAGCCTTAGAGGAGTCAGGTTGACACTCCCACTGTCTGTAGGACTCATCGGCTTGGAGTATTTTACTAATCATGACTTATATGATATAGGGCTCGTTTCATGAACCATTTCACCTAATGGTAGAGTCCTAAAGTCATCAGGATTAGGGGAGTTCTCATACATGTACAGCTAAAGTAAATGCATACCAAACAAGAGCATATAAAGAAGTGTTGCCTCAATTCGTTATTTTATTCAAAGATTGTCTGTGATCACAATAAGGAAAAGTACAAAGCGGATATACAATCGGCTTTCTAGGGCACTATTCCTAACAACTAGTATGTGATTATAACTTATGTTTTAGTGTTACATCCCAATGTTGCAACAAAAAAAATCCAACGTGGTCAAGATCATCTTATAATCGCATAGGAAGCCAATAGATGGTGTATGGATCCTTGGAATAATATTAAAAAAATTAAAAGCGGACGTTCGGATGGAGGATCTAGTGATAGATCACCACGATCGAGTGCTAGATATGCCCCTATGTTTGGCCCAAAATGGAGATCAGAGGCGTTTATCTTGTTCTACAACCTTGTGTTTTGGTTTTACATCATTATGTTGCACTTAATGAATAATAGTCTTTTTTTCCAATATGAATCCAAATAAACAGAATTACTGTTAAAAGAAGCATATTGACTATTACCAACTTGTACAGAAATTCAATCTGTTCTCCTCCAGCTGTAACGAATGGTGTCCTCCGGCTCGTAGCGTCGTCTTCATCGTTATATGGGTACTGCTCTTCGACCATGGGGTTACACCAATGAGAAAAGCCATGCAGATTACAACAATAAAATAGTCTTCCCCGATTCAAATTATCTTTATCAGCCACCTTTATTGTAGTCCACTGATCGTATTCCCTACACTTCTCCTTTCTATATCTCAGTGATTTTTTCTGGGTATAAATTGAGCTAGTTGAACTTGCCATTCAAATAACCTATATAAATCTACGGAACCCACCAACAGCTATAATAACGACTACTATATTAACGGTTATAATTATTTTGTAATATTAAGAACTTTCAAGGGCTCTTTTGTAAACACCCAAAAATTTAAGGATTTAAAACCCTAAACCCTAATTCCCATCACTTTACAATTCCCTTTCAGTTCCTTTTTTTTTTCTCTGCCGTAGCCGTCGGCACTCCTTCCGCTCGCCCTTCCTCTGCCTCTCATCCTCCTCTCTCTTCCTCCCCCTCTCAAGGAAACCGTGGAAAAATGCAATTTTCCAGGGTTTCCTTTTGTTTTTATACAGAAGGTCCACCAAACATCCCACGAAGCCTTTTGTCTTGCACATTCATAGTTCTTCTGCAATGGCTAACGATTGCCATAGTGCAAGGCCAAACCAGGAAATCTATTAATTGTTGCTGTTTGGCAATAAGTCTTACGGAAATGATGATTTCCATGTGCATTTCAATCAAATACGACAGATTTGTGTGATTAAGGAGGAAGGCAAAAAATATCAATTCTAATGGATGATGATGTGGCACATCTGTAAGAGAGACTGTCCTATTAGGTTGATTTGCTATTGGAAATTATCTGTAAGAAACTTTTTTTGCAGCCTGGTATCTAGTACTAGATCAAATAAATCGAGTGATAGATCCTGCGTGCAGTAGTTGATCTAGTGCTAGATCCTTTAAATCGAACGTAGAATAAACAAAATATGGCAGACTCTAATTAAGTTGGAAGACAAATTGCACTGTAATGGAAGTTTATAAATTTTTTATACAAAAAGAAAAAAATAAATTAATGGGAAAAAATCCAAATTATAATTTAGAAAAATTTTATATAGTAAATTAGGCACCTTTGAGATCTACAAATTACAAGGAAATAAACAAAAAAAATTTTGCAGCCTGCTATCTAATACTAGATCAAATAAATCGAGTGCTAGATCATTAAGTTCGAGTACTTGATTTAAATGATCTATCAATAGATTATATAATCAACTTTCTTTAATTACAAGAAAACACAAAAAATACATCCGACACCCTGTTACTTGTGATTAATTATTCGTTTCCTCGACACCCTGGTCACACGTAGTTCTTTTGTGTCCCTTTCCTCCACACTTTGAACAAGTATTGTATCTTTTCCTTCTCTCATAAGGTGCCTGGAATCGCGTCATCCTTTTTCTTCCGACGCGAGACTTCAGTGGTGGTGGTTTTACTTGTTTTATCCCTATGTCTTCAGGTAAATCCCACTCGAACTCTGGAGGTGCAGGGAATATTGTCTCCGAATATGCAAGTATGTAATAATCAACCGTGTAAAATTCGGAGCATACGTCATATATTCTTTGTCCAAATTGTTCTTCGTTTTGCTGCTTTAACGCCGATAATGCATGGGGGTAGGGGATCTTCTCTGCCTGGAAGACACCACATGTGCATGCCATATTGTTCAAGTCAACCATAACCAGAACTCCAAGGCCGCGGACAGAAAAAACATGAGTAGTGAACTGTTGTGCAACGCAACCTTTAGATTTGTCCAAATTAATCCGCATAACTTTCTCTTTTGATGGCACCAGGATTGTTCTGCTCTTCAACATATCCGTTCGCCGATCGTGGAACCATTTTCCCAAAATTCGTATAATAGACTCAATCAAAGAATGGATAGGATACTCTCTTTCAGATCGAATCCTAGAATTAATAGACTCGACGATGTTGCTAGTCAGGACATCAAACCTGTTTGATTTAGAATGTACCCAGCTCCATAACTCAAAACCAACCTTATCCTTCAAGTATTCCGCTGCACGTTTGTGAAGACGTTCTATCTCTTTGTAGTGCTCCATGAAATCTCCGATAGTGTATGCTTTGACTGCCCTAAAAAATGGCTCAAGGATCACACTTTTTTTAAACCGTTGTTTCAAGTTCTCCGATAAGTGCTTTGTACAAAATCCATGGTCCGTAGTAGGATAAACCTTAGCAATCACATTTTTTATGGAAACGTGTCTATCGGATATTATACAGAGATCGTCACTATTAGGTACAATGTTTTTTAAATTGTTAAAAAACCATTCCCATGATGTATTATTCTCTGAATCGACCACTGCCCATGCAAGAGGAAACGTATGGTTCTCACTATCTTGTGCAGTAGCCACAAGCATAGTACCATCATATTTACCCTTCAAGAAGCAACCGTCAATGGCTAACACCTTGCGCATGTATTTAAAACCCCGTATGCAAGGGTCAGTGAGTATATACCAATATGTATCTATTATTTCATATCCATGCTCCGGTGAGCCTCTGACAATATTCTTAGCATGATTTCTGCCCATCCAACACTTCCAGTAGCTAACCTTGACCCCCAATTGAAGTTCGATGTACTTTTTAATATTGCCTGGTGTGGGATCTTTCCCGTCAAGAAACATATGTTGCACTAACTCCCCTATCATTTTTGCGGTTGCCTGATGATAATGATTAGTTATCTCTTCCAACCCACAATTGTGAATCCGAATATACTTTCGGAGGAGAAGTCTGTCAGAATTGGGATATTTAACACACAGAACCCACCATTTGCAATCATTGGAACAACATAGCAGAACAAGAAGGGACTTTGTTGATTTTAGTGTTCGGAATTGGAAGCTTCCCTTACATGCATCTATGTTGAGCTTCATAACGGCTTCTTGTTTGTTTTTAAACTCTTCGTCATCCTTAAAACCTGAACCATCATCCCACGTACGACTTTCAGTCCCGACCTCTGGATTATAATAACAGATGATGGCTTCTTCCTCATTAATATATTGATTGGGCACTTCTTTCTCAGAAGGATGTTGAAGAGTTGCTTCGCTACCACAATTTACAATTTCTTCGTTTACACCATCAGGATGAGAGACTTCTTCATCGTTGTTATCAGGAAGATCTGGGGTCCAGTCTTCATCGTTGTTATCAAGAAGAGTCCAGTCTTCATCGTTGTTATCAGGAAGGGTGAAATCCTCGTAATGATGTTCGTATTGATCATTATCATCCTGAGTAGTGAACACGGTTGTCTAAACCTGTTCAGATTTTGTTTGACTCTCTCTCCTATCAAAAGAAACATTCAAGATCGGCCTCCAGCACTGAGGAGAGATATCGGCGAAGTAAACTTGAAGGTCATGATCGGACTTTATTTCAGTTAGATGACTGGTTGGAGGTGCACTTGTAAGAAAATATTTCACATGTACATCATCATGGGAGTAAGCAAGTCCTGATTGTTCAAGAACATCACTTATCAACATTCGAAATGTAGTCTGATTGGTCACAATAAGAGCAGTCGTTTGCTTTTTGTCCGCAACCCAATTCCAACAAGTGGATTCTTCTTGCCACACTCCAAATTCAACTCCAACAACAAATGCCCTGTACACAGTCGGAAAGAATATTTAATTATCCATACATGCATAAGAACTATAAAAAAACAAAACAAAACAAAAAAAGTGCTGGATATATATAATCGAGTGCGAGATTCATGATCTATCACTAGAATATCATGGTCGAGCACTAGATATATATTAATCCAGCACGCGATCAAATGAATCATAGGCTATTGAATTAAGAAAACCCTATGGAAACACGTTGCACGGAAAAAATAAACCATGCATGTAGTAAAAAAATAAGAAAAAAAGAAGATCTTCTACTCGACATAGTATGATCTATCAATAGATATGTGATCAATCAATAGATACCTTTAATCTAGTAATCGACCACTGTTAACAGAATGAAGAAAACCTAAGATCATGTTTTTATGGCGAATCGATCAAAGATGAGTTGAGATACCAAATGGACATGTTGTATTGGCGTCCAAAACAGGTTAGAAGATGTTCTGTATTAAACCCAGAAAGATAAGAAAGCCAAACCCAGGTGGATAAAGAACGATTCTTGATTTTTCAGTAAAAACGCAGAATAGGGTTCTGAAAACACTTCGTACGAACCGAAATCTTTCTTCCTTTGATTGTCGTCGTTTGTCATTGTCCGTGTAATCAGATAGAGGTGTTGATACTTTAGGGTTCTTCGAATAATCAAACGAACAACACAAATCGGAGAAGAAATTACAGAAAAATAGCATTTTGGGTTTTTCGTCGCAGAGCCAGCAGAAGAGAAGAATTAGGTTGAATGTGATTTGAGGTCAGATTCTAATTTTGTAAATTTTGGGGTGAAACTGAAACTCTAAAAAAATAACGTGGCCATGGTTTAATTAGGCTGAGTAATTAACTAAGCGCTAATTATACCCTAGTGAAGCCGAGGGTTATACACTTAAAAAAGAAAAAGAAAAAAAAAAGCCGAGGGTTGTATACCCAATTCTTGAGATAATTAGGACCCAAGGGACGCCCAAGACTTATTTTAGGGATATAACCCTCAATTTCTTTTCCCTTTTTTTTATTCTCTATTATCTGACGTGGCTAATAATCACGTCATATCTTTCAAATTCAGATCTCCCACCCAAATCAAACCTTAGTTTCTTTTCTTTTTCGTCGTTTTTTCTTCTCTCCTTCTCTCCTTCAACGATGAAAAACAGAGACGGTCTTCTGGTCTGCACCTCTCATTCTCACATTCTCTCATAGCGATTCGTCTTCTCACCTTCTCTTGCCGCCGACGTCTTCTGCAATCGCCTCCATACTTGTCTTCTCGTCGTGGATTCATCTTCTGCAATGGCCTCCGTCGAATTCGTGTTCTGCATCGCCGTGTCTTTATCTTCTTGATGGGTGTCGTAACCACCAAAAATAAACCCCTAGTATTGCATACAATTAAATTGTAAAATAGTGGCAACGGGTATCGATCCACGGGGATTGGACGAGTTTGCAATCTTTTAATACACCAAAAACGATTAATTAAAATAAGGGGGGGGGGGGGTTTCAAGTTTTTTAACCAAACTAAAATGAAACTAAATAAACATGAATAAAACTGACTAAATAGATAAAAGATTAACAACTACTCAGCTGATACTTAGATTAACTCAGTGAATGACGAATAGCCGGGATTTTCCTACGCATGCATCAGACTATGATCACGGACAGGGTGATTAATTCCTCGTTAGGCTAGCTATAGTTACCAGTTACCTTAGGCTCCCTCGTTTCTTCTTACTTTTTAGAACGACTAGAAGAAACTCCTAATAATCGTCCCCTAATTAGCTAATAACCTTTTCAGAAACTCCTTCGAAGATTCAATTAACCGATTGTTTTACGAACTAAAGAAACACTAGCCCTAACCGACTAGGTAGAAACTCCTACTTCGCCTAATTAGACCGTAATATTCCACAACACAAAATCAGCCGAACTTAACAACCTAGTGTTGATTGCTACTCCGTTAATTACCCGGCTAGACTCCACCAAATAAATTAACTAGCTTTATATGAATTGCTAATCCTAAGATTCGAGCTCTTAACCAAAGAATAAGGCAAAACACAATATCGTGAATTCGGAAATAAAACGGATAACTTAATTAATCAACCCAAACAAATTGTCTCACATAATCTAATACATGCTTTGGAAAATCCCAACTAAAAAGTAATTTAGCTACTCATAACGAAATTAAACAAACGGAGTTTTGAAGATAACATAGTATTCAAACAAAACAAAAGGAAGGAAAAGAGAATAAAACTATTGATGCTTGCAAGTCTCCTTCCCCACGGACTGGAGTTGCTGCGTGAACTTGGTGTATCAGAGTGAAGTTGTGTCGTGTGTCCCAATCTGCATGACTTTCTCTCCACTAAATAGTGCGAAGTGGGACTGCTGCTATTCCCCCCACTCTCCCACGTCGTTGCCCCCATTCTTGCCATTAAGTGGGTGTTTAATTTTCAAAGTAATTGCTTCATAATACTGCCGAACGTGCTCCCCCCCCCCTCTCTAAGATTTAATTCTCTTCCTAAACCAAGCTTGGACGTTTACAGACATTTGGTTTTATGCACAAACTGAACTTGGACTTGTCATTAGTGGGCCTTCACTTAACCATTTTAATTCCCAAAGCTTGGATGCTTGAGTTGGGCCGAATTTTCTCCTCATGGAAGCCCAAACTTCTACTCCTTGGTAGCTACCACACGTTTGCCATTGCAAAATACCCAAAAACCTATCATGACAGTTAAAGAAAAATAATCAGCCAACTTCCAAAATTAATCTAAGTTTTCGGGGGCATAAGCGATAATATAAGCAAAACACATCACTAAATATGCAATGTATCAAATTCCCCCACACTTAAGCGATGCTTGTCCCTAAGCATAACACAGAACCAAGGCTAAAATCACACTCTAAATCCCAACTTCAGCAGTCCGTTGTGTAAACTAGGAAACATTCGCTGTCACCAAAAACCATCTACAACGAACATAATCACAAAGCCAAATTTGAAATCAACTTTCCAAAGCAAGAACGTATGAGCTCGACTTTCAATTATAATCATGCATGATTAGTTCAAGTTCATTAATCCAATGCAAACAAAGGAAACAAGTATAAAGCAGTTAGTTTAATCGAATATCAATCAATTTTGCGCACATGTTAAAGAATACCAAAGATATGGTGATGAGCCGAGTTACACCTTCCTAGATAAGCAACCTAAAATTCCTAGAGAGCTTTTCACAAGTATTTTTTCAATATATCTCTTCTTCTCTTTTTTCTGCTCAACACTTTCCCATTTTTCTGTCAGCAATTTTTTTTTTTTCTTTTTTTCTTTCTCGTTTCTTTTCTGAGTTTTTCGCAAAGCAAGCAAACTCCAGTTGTTTATCCCTTTAAGTGTTGGGAAAACAATTTCAAGAGCGGCCGAATTAGCAAGATACGGCCCTACTCATGGACTTTAATGATTTGGAATTCTTCCAAGGCCAGAGGAGTAGTCGCGCGAGTTCTACTGACCAACCTTTCTCTAGTTGGCCCCTCGCAAGCTCTCCCTCACACTAAAGGCTTATCAAGTCAAACTTAACTTAGCTCAACACCAAACTACCGTTTCTCAACATACTTGCAAAATTTAAAAGATATTAAATCAACTAATCACTTTAGACAAGATTCACTCATAGCATGGCATCAATTTAGCACACACAATATTTAGTTTAATTAATGATTCTCAAGCTCATATAATTCCTACCATGTCGAGTGTCAAACAAACTCAACTTCATGTTATGCGAATCATAAATAATCAAAGGTTCAAACTTAGTTTCCTTTTCAAAGATCAATTCCACCACAAACAGGATGTTGTAAGAAGTTCATTAGAGAGGATATACGCCATAGTAAACAATTCTATGCTATTATGAGCATGACAGAATTCCAGTAGCATCAACAGCATATAAACTCTAAACTGACAGCCCTATTCATGCACCTAACTTCTCCAAAAATTACCCAAAAAGACAAGGACAACAATAGCAGCAAAAAGTCCCAGCCAAATATCACCAAAACGAGTAGCATATTCAAAATTATCAGCCTTGGTTCAGATCGCCGGCGCTGTGAACGGAGGTGGGTGGCGGAGATGTGGTATCCGCCGCCGTGTCAGGTGGAGGAGAAGCGGCGGTGGGCGGAGATCTGTGAGGGTGGAGCCTCGTGGATCTGCGTCGCGGAGGGGCTAGTGGTGGAGGCGGAGGCGCGATGCCGCCGTCGAGTTTGAGCGGTGGTTTTCCGGGGCGGTGAATCATCCCGTTCCCCATGGCCGAACTGAACCTAGGTTTGGGAATTGGGAGAAAGTTTGGAGGTGGAGCTTGTTAGGGATTTGGAATTGGGGGTGTTTGTGACTGAGATTGGTTTAGTGATGGAGTTAATGAAATGGGGCGGGTCGCGGGTCGGTTTGGTGAGAGAAGCGGGTCGCGGGTCGGTTTGGTGAGAGAAGCGGGTCACGGGTCAGGGTAGTTTTATGACTTGGGGCTCCGTTTTGTTGAAACTGGGTCCAGTACCCTGTCCGTGAGCACAGACAGGTATCCTCACAGTAGCTTTAAACCGAATTCACCAGTCTCTTGCATCACCAAATCCGAAAATTTAATCAACCTGGAACATTCCCCCACACTTATCCAAATAATCCAGCTTCCCATTCACCTGAAAACACGCAAATAGAAGATATTACAACGGGCAAGGGAAACGAGCAAAGAAAGAAAACGAAAAACAAAGGAAACGAAAGCAAGGGAAAAGAAATATGGGTTGCCTCCCATACAGCGCCCTTGTTTAACGTCGTGGACTCGACGAGTTCTTGATTTCACCATCAAGTTCCTAGAGGAGGATCCTCTAGATTCATCTTTTCAACCTTGTGTGGCTCGAATCCCTCGTAAAATGGCTTAAGTCTATGCCCGTTCACTTTGAAAGTTTTATCCGTATCAATTTCCCCAATTTCCACAGCTCCATGTGGAAAGACTTTAATCACAACATACGGACCAGACCATCTTGATCTCAATTTGCCCGGAAAAAGTCTCAATTTGGATTGATAGAGCAACACCTTTTATCCGACTTCGAAATTCTTTCTTGCCAACATCCCATCATGAAATGCCTTAGTTTTGGACTTGTATATTTTGGAATTTTCATAGGCATCATTTCGAATCTCCTCTAATTCTTGCAATTGAAGCTTTTGGTGCGTCCCGGCCTCTTCTAAGCCAAAGTTACACTTCTTGATCGCCCAATAAGCTCGATGCTCGAGCTCTACCGGAAGGTGGCAAGCTTTCCCAAATACCATTCTATAAGGTGACATACCGATCGGAGTCTTGTACGCCGTCCTATAGGCCCAAAGTGCATCATCGAGTCTCAAACTCCAATCTTTACGGTTAGGACTAACCGTTTTCTCCAAAATAGACTTGATCTCCCTATTCGAGACTTCGGTGAGGCCATTTGTTTGTGGATGATAGGCCGTGGACGTACGATGGGTCACATGATACTTCTTGAAAAGCGCCTCGACCGTACGATTGCAAAAATGAGTACCCCTATCGCTGATTATGGCTCGAGGAATTCCAAACCTGAAAAAAATGTGAGACCGAACAAAATCTACAACAACTTTAGAATCATTAGTTCGGGTGGCTTTCGCTTCCACCCACTTCGACACATAATCAACGGCAAGAATGATGTATAAATTACCATAAGACGAAGGAAAAGGACCCATAAAATCCATACCCCAAACATCAAAAATTTCGCAAATAAGTATAGGATTAAGAGGCATTTGGTTTCTAGGACCTATATTTCCTGTCTTTTGACAATTAACACAACTTTTGCAACACAAATATGCATCCTTAAAAAGTGTAGGCCAGAAAAATCCACTTTCTAACACTTTATGAGCTGTTCGTTTAGGACCGAAGTGACCATCATAAGCATGACAAAACTCTAGTATGGATTTGATTTCATTTTCAGCTACACAACGCCTAATAATCTGATCGGTGCCTATTTTCCACAAGTAAGGGTCATCCCAAATATAGTGTTTAGAATCAGACTTGATTTTATCTTTCTCAGACCTAGACAAATGATCAGGAAAAGCACTAGTAGCTAAAAAATTAACAATATCAGCATACCAGGGAGTCAGGAAACCTGTCTGTGACCTCGGGTAGGATTCCTGAGCAGCAAAAAGTTGTTCATCTGGAAATTCATCATTGATAGGCAGAGAATCTGGCTTAAGGATTGGAATTCGGCTGAGATGATCAGCTACCAGATTCTCGCATCCCCTCTTGTCTCTTATCTCCAAGTCGAACTCTTGTAAGAGTAGAATCCATCGAATGAGCCTTGGTTTCGCATCCTTTTTGGTGAGAAGATACCGTAAAGCTGTATGATCAGAATACACAACAACTTTAGTACCAAGCAAATAAGGACGGAACTTATCTAAAGCATAAACAATTGACAAAAGCTCCTTTTCGGTAGTAGTGTAGTTGCTTTGGGCATTGTCTAGCAACTTCGAGGCGTAAAAGATCACGTGAGAGTTTTTGTTGATCTTTTGTCCAAGTACAGCCCCTACGGCATAATCGCTTGCATCACACATGATTTCGAACGGGTACTCCCAATTCGGTGGTTGAATGATTGGGGCCGAAATCAATTTTTCTTTCAACAAGTCAAAAGAAGCTTTACATTCATCATCAATCTCAAACTTCACATCTTTTTGGAGCAACTTGCACAATGGTTTGGTGATCTTTGAGAAGTCCTTAATAAATCGCCTATAAAAACCTGCATGTCCAAGAAAGGAACGTACTTCCCGCACACTCGCGGGGTAAGGCAAGGACTTAATGACATCAATTTTAGATTTATCAACTTCAATACCATGTGCAGAAACAATATGCCCCAAAATTAAACCTTTATCAACCATGAAGTGACACTTTTCATAATTCAAGACCAAATTCGTTTCTATGCAACGTTTCAATATTGTAGCAAGATTATTGAGGCATTCATCAAAAGAGTTTCCATAAACCGTAAAATCGTCCATGAATACCTCAATAATTTGCTCAACATATTCAGAAAATATACTTACCATGCACCTTTGAAAGGTGGCCGGCGCGTTGCAAAGCCCAAAGGGCATTCGCCTAAATGCAAAGGTCCCAAATGCGCATGTGAAAGTCGTCTTTCCTTGATCTTCGGGTGCCACCGGAATCTGATAGAACCCTGAATAACCATCGAGACAACAATAGTGAGTTTTCCCAGCTAATCGTTCGAGCATTTGATCAGTAAAGGGGAGGGGGAAATGGTCTTTCTTAGTAAGAGAATTAAGACTTTTATAATCCATACACACCCTCCAACCATTTTGAACTCTAGTAGGAACTAACTCACCATCCTTGTTCTCAACAACCGTAATTCCCGTTTTCTTGGGCACAACTTGAACGGGACTTACCCACTCGCTATCGGATATCGGATAGATCATACCTGCATCAAGGAGTTTTATGATCTCCTTTTTCACTACCTCCATCATTGGTGGGTTGAGTCTTCGTTGTGCTTCACGGCGTGGTTTTGCACCTTCTTCCAAAATGATTTTATGCATGCACGTGGAAGGACTGAGTCCTTTGATGTCAGCAATGGTCCATCCAATAGCCTGTTTGTACTCCCGAAGAACTCTGATCAATTTCTCCTCTTCCAGACTGTTGAGCGTACTGGCTATGATCACTGGCAGTGTCTCTTTGTCTCCTAGATATGCATACTTCAAGTGTTGCGGCAGTGTCTTAAGTTCCAGCTTAGGGGCCTGCAAAACAGAAGGTAATAGTTTAGATTCAGACCGATTAAGCTCAAAAGGTACAAATTTAGAACTTGTAACTTGGAGAACTTCCATAGCATAAATTATCTCAAGCATATCTTCAGAAAGTCTGAATTTATCATCAAATTTCTTTATTTTATCAACGGACAAGCTATGGCACAAGACATAGTCCAATTCATCATCATGGTTCAAGGCAAACACTTTATTAGTCAAGTTATCTATGATATCAACATTGTAGACACAAGACACATCATCAACATGTTTCATAGCATCATACATATTAAACTTGACCATTTCACCATCAAACTCCAAAGTCAAAGAACCACTATGAACATCGATTTTCGCTTTAGCCGTGCTAAGGAATGGTCTACCCAATAGAATGTCCGAAGACTTAGTAGAACTATCCTTTTCCATATCAAGAACAAAGAAATCGGCGAGGAAAATTAATTCATTCACTTGTACCAAAACATCTTCCAAGACACCCTCGGGATAAACAAGTGAACGATCGGCTAGCTGAATAATGACCCCGGTATTAGCTAATGGACCAAGACCCAAAGAAGTGTAGATAGACAAAGGCATCACATTGATAGAAGCTCCCAAATCGCACATAGCTTTACCAATACCAATATTACCAATTTTGCAAGGGATAGAAAACATACCTCTATCGCGACACTTAGGTGGTAATTTCCTTTGCAAGACGGCTGAAACATTTTCACCAACACTCACCTTCTCATTACCTGTCAACTTACGCTTATTGGTGCATAATTCCTTAAGGAATTTGGCGTAGCGTGGAACCTGTTTGATGGCCTCGAGAAGTGGAATGTTTACTTCAACTTTTTCGAAAAGAGCCAAGATGCTCTTATCCTCTTTATCTTTCTTGTTCTGAGCCAACCTCTGAGGGAATGGTGGTGGTACTACCAGGGGTTTAGGCTTCTGAGTGATTTCAGCCTGGCTGGGAGTCTGTCCGTGACCACTGGCAGGCTTCTTCTCAATTTCTTGTTCAGTTTCTGTATCAGAAACTTGCATCTGATCACTTTTCGAAATCCTGTCCACTGGAGGCTGCAATTATTTTCCGCTTCGCAACACAACCGCACTCACATTGTGTCTAGGGTCGTGGGTTTGCGACGGGAGTTTTCCTTGGGTCTCCAATTTACTCACCGAAGAGGCAATTTGTCCCATATGAGTCTCCATGGTCTTGATAGTGTCCTCTATCTTTTGAATCCTGTTCGTCGTATCCTGTTGATATTTCTCGGAATTAGTGGCCAACAAACGAACAATTTCACTAAGAGGCGTACCTGAACCCTGAGGGTGTTGTGGTCTTGGCTGCGGTGGAGGCGATGGACGGAAATTCTGATTATTTGGTTGATTATTGGCATAGCTTAAATGCGGGTGGTACTTCCATCCGGGGTTGTAAGTGTTCGAATAGGGGTCGAACTTTCTCTGCTGAAAATCCATTGCATTTACATCCGCGGGTGTCTCCTCATGGAGTGTAGGGCATGCATCGGTAGGGTGCTCGGGACTAGCGCAAATGCCACATACTCTCGAGGGTGGAGTAGTACCTACATTCATTTTCTGTACCAAGGTTGTTAGCAAAGACTCAATTTTATTAAGAGGACTAAGAGTTACCTCGTTCACCCTTCTAGGGATGTCCTCTCGAGCTCCAAATTGTTGAGAATTTGCAGCCATAGTAGAAATAAGCTCTCTAGCTTCGGCGGGGGTCTTGCTAACAATAGCTCCACCACTTGCGGCATCCATCATTCGGCGTTCCATCGGAGTCAAGCCTTCATAGAAATATTGGATAACCAATTGGTCCGAAATTCCATGTTGAGGGCAGCTTGCTAGCAACCTCTTGTATCTTTCCCAATACTCGTAGAGGCTCTCGGAATCTTTTTGTTAAAAATTGCCTCGATATTTCAGCCCAAGTAGTGACCGTACCCGAAGGTAAGTAATACAACCAATCCTTAGCTGCATCTTGTAACGAGAATGGGAAGGCCCTAAGCTTAATTTGATCCTCCGTGACGTTGTGTGGCTTCATGGATGTGCACACAAGGTGGAACTCTTTCAAATGCTTATTCGAATCTTCATTTTCCAAACCACGGAAAGTGGGCAACAAATGGATGAGACCTGACTTCAGTTCGAAGCCCTCTTGCAGTGCTGGAAAGGTTATGCACAGTGGCTGTTGAGCTTCAGTTGGTCGGGCAAGCTCACGAAGCGTTCCGTCATGAGCCATATCCTGACCGTGATCACTGTCAGGTTCACTGACAGTCTGTTCTTCAAATTCTAACTGCTGTTCAACTTCAATGTCTGAACCCAATTCAAATAGACTCGAACTTTCACCAACTGCTGCTTGTTCTTTCCTTTGTCTTGTCCACTTCCTAATCTTCTTAGCGGTCTTTTCGATCTCGGGATCGTATGCAACGAGTTGTCCCGAACGAAGGTTCCTAGGCATAAGAAAAGAAACAAAATCAATTAAAAACCAATTCCCCGGCAACGGCGCCAAAATTTGATGGGTGTCGTAACCACCAAAAATAAACCCCTAGTATTGCATACAATTAAATTGTAAAATAGTGGCAACGGGTATCGATCCACGGGGATTGGACGAGTTTGCAATCTTTTAATACACCAAAAACGATTAATTAAAATAAAGGGGGGGGGGGGGCGGGGGGTTTCAAGTTTTTTAACCAAACTAAAATGAAACTAAATAAACATGAATAAAACTGACTAAATAGATAAAAGATTAACAACTACTCAGCTGATACTTAGATTAACTCAGTGAATGACGAATAGCCGGGATTTTCCTACGCATGCATCAGACTATGATCACGGACAGGGTGATTAATTCCTCGTTAGGCTAGCTATAGTTACCAGTTACCTTAGGCTCCCTCGTTTCTTCTTACTTTTTAGAACGACTAGAAGAAACTCCTAATAATCGTCCCCTAATTAGCTAATAACCTTTTCAGAAACTCCTTCGAAGATTCAATTAACCGATTGCTTTACGAACTAAAGAAACACTAGCCCTAACCGACTAGGTAGAAACTCCTACTTCGCCTAATTAGACCGTAATATTCCACAACACAAAATCAGCCGAACTTAACAACCTAGTGTTGATTGCTACTCCGTTAATTACCCGGCTAGACTCCACCAAATAAATTAACTAGCTTTATATGAATTGCTAATCCTAAGATTCGAGCTCTTAACCAAAGAATAAGGTAAAACACAATATCGTGAATTCGGAAATAAAACGGATAACTTAATTAATCAACCCAAACAAATTGTCTCACATAATCTAATACATGCTTTGGAAAATCCCAACTAAAAAGTAATTTAGCTACTCATAACGAAATTAAACAAACGGAGTTTTGAAGATAACATAGTATTCAAACAAAACAAAAGGAAGGAAAAGAGAATAAAACTATTGATGCTTGCAAGTCTCCTTCCCCACGGACTGGAGTTGCTGCGTGAACTTGGTGTATCAGAGTGAAGTTGTGTCGTGTGTCCCCATCTGCATGACTTTCTCTCCACTAAATAGTGCGAAGTGGGACTGCTGCTGTTCCCCCCACTCTCCCACGTCGTTGCCCCCATTCTTGCCATTAAGTGGGTGTTTAATTCTCAAAGTAATTGCTTCATAATACTGCCGAACGTGCTCCCCCCCCCCCCCCCCACTCTCTAAGATTTAATTCTCTTCCTAAACCAAGCTTGGACGTTTACAGACATTTGGTTTTATGCACAAACTGAACTTGGACTTGTCATTAGTGGGCCTTCACTTAACCATTTTAATTCCCAAAGCTTGGATGCTTGAGTTGGGCCGAATTTTCTCCTCATGGAAGCCCAAACTTCTACTCTTTGGTAGCTACCACACGTTTGCCATTGCAAAATACCCAAAAACCTATCATGACAGTTAAAGAAAAATAATCAGCCAGCTTCCAAAATTAATCTAAGTTTTCGGGGGCATAAGTGATAATATAAGCAAAACACATCACTAAATATGCAATGTATCACTTCTGCAACTATTTCTGACTGCATTCTGCAATTGAAGATCCAGAAATCTTATCGTCTTCTTCTTCTACTCTTCTGCATTTTTTTTTTTCCAGATTTCTTCAAGAAATCAAGTACGTGATTTCTATAATCGTGCGATTTCATGAATCAAGCGTGCGATTTCAGAAATCGCTTGCGCGATTGTGGAAATCGCTCACGTGATTTCGGAAATCGCTTGCGCGATTGTGGAAATCGCTCACGCGATTTCTTGAGTTCTGCGATCGCGCACGCGATTTCTGCAATCGAGTGCGCGATTTCTTGAGGAAAAATGAATAAACCAAATCTGGATCTTAAAAAAATAAAAGAAAATAAATAAAAAAGAAAAAGTGATAAATCAAAATAAATAAAAAATTGAAAAATAGATTTAAAGAAATCATGATGAATAAAAATAATTAAAGAAAATAAAAGAAAAGAAAAAAAATCGAGTGTGCGATTTCTGAAATCGCTTACTCGATTTGCCACGTGGAAAATAATTATATTTAATATTTATTTTATTAGACAAAATTGAGAAAAGGGTTATGTACCCAATTCTTTTGAAACTAGGGGTTAACTTACTAAAAAAACACTTGGGTGTCCCTAATAACGAAAAGCCCCCCAATTCTTTAGAAACTATGGGTTACATAATGAAAAAAAGTCTTGCGAGGGTCATTTAATGAACTCCCCCCAAATTTGAGTGAGATATTTTGGGGGTTAACCTAAAATTATTTTTATGGTAGGTTATTTAATATTCAGTAATAATTAAAATTTTTAAGTTTTCTAAATAATTTAAAAATCATATCAATTATCTCTTTAATTTAGGAAATCTTTTAAATTGGTATGTATCCTTATTTATTTTTTAAATTTTTTTATATTTATTATAAAAGTTCTAAACACTTATCAATTATTTTGCAACGTAATAGTTTTTATCTTTATTTTATATATTTTTTTCTTATGCCTCCCCCTTTTCTATATTTGTACTTGGCATTATTCTATCTTGAAACATCAATAAAATAAACCATCCATAGACGCAAGTTTATTTTAATTTATATTTTAAATTAAAGCTATTTCCCATTCAAAGTACAAAAGCGGGTTAATATTTTGTAATTAAGGGCTCATTTACTTCAATGGAGTGCAATCCTGTGGTGGGGGTTTATAATCTTTGAAAATTCCCGGCTAATAACCATGTGTCCCTTTTTAGATTAATAGGTTGTGTTGTTTGCTAATTAATTTAGCACACACCACAAATCCACAATTTACTTTGCATGTCAATAAATCATTGGTTTGAGTTGAATTACCCAAAATATCCTTTGCTCCGGTGCATTCTTATTTTTTTTTTAAGTTTTCCATGAGGCTTTTGCAGCAATAATACTCAAAGTCAAAAAGTTTAATAAAATAATACTTATTCCAAAAGTTTTAATAATTTGCTATTAGTCGTGGAAGAGTCTTGCGACTCTAGAAAATAATTTTTATTTTTTATTTAAAAACTTTGTATTAATTATAAAAGTGACCCTCAAATATCTTTATTTTTATGAAGATCCAAGTTTTATAAATGTTTTCAATTAGATCCCTTAATTTCCCTTTCTTGTATTTTTTCCACAAATTTGTTATTTATATTGTTTATTATTTTTCTTTGTTCTTTTATTCCTTGTAAAATTGTATCTTTATTTATTACAATTTTATTTAATGTTCGTTCATAATTTTTTTTATATATATTTTTTTTATGTATGGTTGTTTCTATCTTCTTTCCCATTTTTTCAATATTCATAATTATGTTTTAATCTATATATTTTATTAAGCTGACGAAAGTACATAAATTCCTCTTATTTTATTTCTATACCATTCAATGGTCTCATTATTTTCTTCTAGTATTCTTTTATCCATTATATTATAGAGTGGTATATTCTGCATTGACCATATTATTTCTTTATTTTGTCTTTTAATAAAATTAATGCCATCTTCTAACCGTAGCAAAGTATTTTTAGAATTTATTATCTCTTTCATAAGATATTGTTCTTGTATTCTTAAATTTTCTAATATCTTTTTATGCATAATTTTTTGAAAAGGATTATCAGTATTCTTTAACTTTTCCGTGTTATATTTTATCGCTTTTCTTGCTTTTATTCTTTGATGTCTATTCATCTGTTTTTCATATAGATCCATTTTTAACCATTTATTTCTCTCTGAAGTATTTTTTCTACTAACCATTTGTTTATTGTTTTAATTTGTTTATATTCTTCTTTTGGATCTTCTGATAAACGATTATCTTTTTCAAGTATCCTAAAAATTTTCGTCATAAAATTAAAATTTTTAAATCTTGCTGTAAAAGATCTTAGTTTTAATCCTAACCATTTTATATCTGTTTTTATTTTTCTGGAAATCATTTTTTATGAATCTGATGAATCTTCTTGTTCATAAACTTGTTCTATAGCGATTATAACTTTATTTATAAAATTCAACTTTTTATTTGTTTTTCTGTATTCTTCATCACAATCTATTTCTTTTGATTTATGTTTATCAGCATGTTCATTTACCAATCTTCTCATTCTATCATTTAGGAATTTCTTTACAAAATACCTAAAATGTCTATTAGATGTATCTTCATCAAAACATTTACAAAAATTGCATGCGTAAAGTAGTTCCCTACTATAATTATTATTATCATTCATGGTTTTATATATGTTTTATGAGTATGCTCTGAGAATTATATTTAAAATAATCAATTTTAATGGCAAAATTCATCAAATATTGATTTTAACAAGAGTACTCTAAAATCCATTCTAGAATCATATAACACAGAATATTTTGAGTAAAGTTTATTACCTTTCTTTATCTCCTTCGTCTTCAATAAAGATCTATCGGATTCTTCTAAGACTCGTCTTCTTCTTCCTCGATCAGCTTAACATTCCTAAAGTCCTGATGGCCTCCTGCCTATATGGACAACCACGGAAAACAAGCTTTGATCTCTAACGGAAAAATCACTACGGCTTATAGAATTATAACCTATTTTTGAAGGATAAGGGAGTAAAGAAATTTAATAAGCTCAAAACAAAATAAGACTTGTGATTTATGAAAGAAAGGATTTTATTTCCCCTTCAAGGGTTTATTTTCTCATACTTGATACACACACAAACACTTGAATTACAATTCTTACAGACACTTTTTCTCACTCTTCACTCTATGTTTTTCGATGCCCTTCTCTATTACAAGCAAAGTCTATTAATAGAGCGGAGAAACCGCGTGAAGAGATAAGATTCCTATTCCTCGAGATAAGGAAATCTTGACTTGTATTTGTAGCCACTTGATTTATCTTTTTCTTCAACGGCTGAGATCTTGCCGACAGTTGTAGACGTCATTGCTTACGTCTCTCTATTGGACTTTTTCTTTATGCAGTCACATCTTGATGTCTGTATGACACCCAATCAATTTGCACCCCTCTTGTCTTGTAGCAGTGGAGCAAATAGTTCTATGGGTAACAAGGCACCTGTAGTATTCCTCTAGTAATCCAGATCTTGGATCATTTGGAGAGCCTTTAGTAACTAGTAACCAGTTACCAGCAGCAAAGATGGTTTGAAAACCTTTATTCAGAAGATTCTCTGAGATACTTTGTATGGCTTTTATCCCAAGAGCTCTTCTTGTAACAACCCATTCCGGGGAGTATATTGCCGCCTTGAAGCTTTTTCTTCCAACTTCTAAGCTGATGTTGCTGTATAATGGGTTTATTGAGACAATATGAAGTGACTCATACCATCTATTTCCATCCAATTCTGGAGATATGGTGTAGAATTTCAAGACGCATTGTCTTCCTTTAGCAAATTGGGAAACCTTGGACTTGAATGTATCCTCAAATCCACTTATTTCTTTTTTATCTTTGCTAAGGTATATCAAATCGAGAAAACCAAATTCTGCAAGTTTTAGAACTTGGTTTGGATCAGCCCCATCGATTGCAGTTAACCTTGGGTATACTGTGTTTCCACTTGAGTAAAAGATTTCTTCACAATCTGGATAGTTATATGCCAGATCAAACATTCTTTTGTATTCTTTGTCATAAGAGTGTTTTGGTATATATTCACCCTTTATTTGCATAGTTTTGAAAGAACCAGTTTTTTGAAGTGGTTCTATTTTTATTTTTCTTGTAGAGGATGTCTTTTTCTCTTCCTCGACTTTTATTTCTTGTTTTTTATTTTCTTCTTCTATTTTTACAGGCATTTCTGACTTTTTACTGCCTGAACACTCTGCCTTTTCTTTATCATTTTCTAATTTTTCAATTCTTTTATATAAATTATCCATTCTTTTTGCATTTTCTATGACAAGATCGGATAAAACTCTGAGACTATCTTGTATGGAGTCTTCAAAGATGTTTAGTGCTTCATTTATATCAAGAGAGATTACTCTCAGTGTATCAACTTCAATCTTTATTTCAGCTAGTTCTTGTATGTCCTTCATCCTGCAAAATTGAAGGTAAATTAAAACTTTATTAGCCTTGAAGTGATTTTTGGGAAATCACCACCCTTTAACGGATTTGATATTGTCTTTACCATCTACCGTTTGAGATGGACTAGGTATATGTATACGCATATACTCGTCTCAATATGATTTTTGGGAAATCATCACCCATTAACGGATTTGATAATGTCTTTACCATCTACCGTTTGAGATGGACTAGGTATATGTAGACGCATATACTCGCCTTTAGTCAAGACCATATTCAACATTTCGAGAAAGGAAATCTGCTAAGAAATTATCCATTCCTCTAATATGTTTTACCTTAAAATTATAGTGTGACAAGAAAACTTGCCAACGATGTAGTCTCCTATATTGAGGTTTATTTGGAAGTTTATTTTGTATTAAACTCTGAATTTGAGTATTATCTGTATGAACTTCAAAAGGTTTTTGTAAAAGGAAAAGAGAAAACTTTTCAATTCCTCTTATTATACCAAGTAGTTCTTTTTCATGTGTTGTATAATTTACTTCAGCTTGACTGAAAGTTCCACTGGTATATCTACAAATTTCATTTAGATCTGTTTTTAGAATTGCAGACCAATATAAATCTGAAGCATCTGTTTGGACAATAAGATTGTCTTTATCTTCTGGTAGTCTTAATTCTGGTAATGTTTTACATTCTTCTTTAAGACTAATAACTATGTTTGTATGTCTAGAATTCCATCCTTTAGTATTATTTTTCCTAAGCAATTTTTGTATTTCATGTTTTTTCTTTGCTAAATCTGGAATAAATCCTTCTGCATAGTTTAAGCATCCCAGAAACCTTTCTATTTGATTTCTATTGTCTAGTTTGTCTGGAAATTCTAAGATTTTTCGGGAAATATGAGGTTGCAATTTTATTCCTGCAGCACTCAATTTTAACCCTAAGAATTCTATTTCTTTTTTCTCTATTATGGCTTTTCTCTCTGAGAGAGCAATTCCATTTTCTTTACAAATTTTTGCAAATAATAAAAGACGTTTTCTATGATCTTCTTCTGTATCTGAAGAGATTAAGATATCATCTATATATACTATCATAAATTTATGGTAATTTGAAAAGATATTATCCATTTTCCTTTGGTATATCGAAGGTGCATTTTTTAGCCCAAAAGGCATTACAAGTCATTCGTAATGTCCTTGAGGAGCACTGAATGCAGTGTATTGAATACTATCTTCTTCCATTTTTATTTGCCAAAAACCTGATGTGCAATCAAATTTAGAATAGAAAGACTTGTTTTTGACAAGGTTTATAATAACATCTTTATTTGGTAAAAGATAACTATCAGTTTTAGTAAAATAATTTAACCTTTTAAAATTTATCACCATTCTAGCTTTATTCCTCTTCTTTTCTGCTTCATTCATAACCATAAAAGCAGGACTAGAGAAAGGACTGAAGCTTTTTCGAATGAGTTTTTTATTCATTAATTCTTCTATTTGTTTTTTAAATTCTTGTCGTTCTTCGATAGTGTATAACATAGGTTTTTCTTTTATAATTACATTTTCAGTTAATTCTATTTTAGCTTTGGGATGACTTTCTTTCCAAAAAGCTAATTGATTATTGTTATAGTTTTCTTCTATTTTCTTTTTAATAACATTTAAGTTTATTCTTTTTATAGAAATGGTATTTATCTGTATTGGAATTTTCTCAAACACCTGTCGTCCACCACGCTCAGCTGGCTGAACTCTGAATGGTTTATTGACTCTTGGTATTTTAAGAAGATGTCCACAAGATGTTTTTAATGTTACCATATATACGTTTTGTGTATAGAATTGAAATTGTTCAAGGAAATCATTTCCTAATAATATATCTGCTTCTAAGGAATTGTATTCATATACTTGTTTAATAAGAATGATCTTACTTCCAAGTATTATTTCTACATCTTTAGCTAATTTATTAATAGCTTGAGATTGTCCCGTTATTCCTTTAATTCTTATATTGCTATCTGTTTTCCATTCTTTAATTAAGAATGTTTTAAATATTGTTATTTCTGATCCCGTATCTATCAAAGCACATGTTGTTATATTTCCTTTTAAAAGTGTTAATTGTATAAAAACACTTAAAGGAAAATTAATTCCTTTCATATTTAGGACAAAATATTTCATTTTCTTGTATTTGGATGGTAACTCCATGCTTTTCTATTTTGTAATATTCACAATTATTGAGAAATTCATTTCCTAGAATTATATCAAAGAATTCTCCATTCAAGTATGTATCTATACAACATTTAACTTTCAATTTTATCCCTTGTATAGTAATTGGGACATATAACTCTTGATTACACGTTGCCTTAAATCCATCAAAGGTTATATATTGGATTGGTAGGCTAGTAATCATTCCTATTAGACCTTTATTTTTCACTTGAGCAAAGCGATTAACACTAGCTCCTGTGTCTATCAATATTTTAGGTCCAAATATTCTATCGGTTCCGTTAAAATATTCTCCTTCTATAATCATTGAATTTGTATATCTTAGAGATTTATTAACAATTAACTTTCTTTCCATTTTTATTCCAAAACTTTATCCAGTAAGAGAATATTTAGAACTACCTCCTAATAACCTGTTTCCTTGGAAACTAAGATTAGAGGGTAATAATCTCTTTTCTATTTCTGGTTTATTATTAATTTCTATTTGATATGGTTCTATTTCTTGTATTTCTTCCAAAAGCGGTAGTTTTGCTGTGGCTATATCTTTACATTCTTCATCTATTTTTAAGTATGGTTCATCTTGAAAAATTTTACCATAATTGCTATTTCTTAACGCATAAAGTGCTCTATAGTAAATAGTGAAAGCCTTACTGCCACCCTTTAAACCTATATCTTTTAGAAATTTATAGTGTAAGTTTAAAACTTCATCTATATTCTCATCTTGCAAATTGATACTGTATTTTGGGAAAACATCAAAAATGAATTGTTTATAAAACAAGTTTCCTTCTATTGTTCCTAAATGACTAGTTTTAGCATCTCTAAATCTTTGATCATGTAAAGATAAAACTAATGGACTATCGATACATTCTCTAAACAGAGATTTAACTAGAAATTGTACTCTTCCCAAATATATATACTGTATCTTTGGTTTAAGAGATTTTTTCACTTTATTTATAGCATTATTAGCTATTCCTCTTGTTATAAGACTTATCTTGACATTTCCAGAAGTATTTTCTATACTTATAGCTTTTTCTACTTCGTGATAGTCATAGATATTTATCTTATTTCTTTTTACTAAATTAGCCAATCCAGTGAATATATTATTTGTTGGATTTGCTGCACTTAACTTTAAGTTTTTTATTTTGTCAAGTGTTTCTTGACTAAAAGTTATTCGTTTAGCATATCCTACTGTACTCTCTTCTTCTATTATTTCATCTTCCTTATAATTCTGTATTTCAGAATCCATTTAATCAGATTCAAATTCAAATTCAGAATTTTCTGAAGAACTTATTTCAACATATGTTTCATTTCCTATATAATTTTCTATATCAGAAACTTCTTCTAGTTCGTCTTTTATTTCTATAAATTCAGTTTCTATCGTTCTTACCTTCTTAGGTTTAGGACATTCTGGTGATTTATGACCTTCTTCACCACAATTCCAGCATTGACATTTTGTAGGTTTTTTATTTGGTTTTCCTTTTCTCTTAAAAAATCTTCTTTTAGGTTTTATATTTTTTCTATCAAACTTTTTATATTTTTTATATATGTTCCTTTTGAATTTTCTCTTTTTATAAGGTCTATTTTTATTTCTTTTTTCACAACCCCATTGGGTAGGCATTTCTACTTTTGAACAATAAAGTCCAGAAACTTTTTTAGATTTCTTGTATAAATCTTGTTCATAACTAACCTTTTTAGTTCATCTATTAAAACTCTTATTCTTCCACCTAGGTTATTACTTACATTTTCCTTTTCTTTTTCCCAAACTTTATTCATATGTGTATTCCATGGATTTGGGAGTTTCGAATAGAACATTTTAAGATATATGTCTTGTGACTCTCCATTCCAATATTGTCTATAATAATAGTCACAAAATTCTTCTATGTAATTTCTAAGGAATTTCATAGAGCATATTGAAAGATTTAAAAGATCATTTCTAGCTTCTTCTTTTTCCTTTAAATATTCTTTTTCAGCATTATTTATCCAAGGTTCTGCTAAAAATTCATCAGCTATATAGTATGTCATTCGCTCTACTCCAGTTCTAATATCTTGATCAAAACCAGTTTCGGTTTCGGTTCTCATTATTCCTTGTACGTCAGAAGAAATTCCTTTCCACCAACTGTTTATAATTCCATCAAATGTAGATATTATATATTATGTTCTTCTAGTTGCTGTAGCGTATATTTCATCTTGATTTAGGAAATATGCAATCATATCATTTATCCATTTGGATAGGGCTTTTCTTTTATCTCTTTTATTATTCAAATTTAATTTGCTTCCATTTACATTTATAGGTTCTGAATAATCATCATTAAGTTGATATTTAATATTATAGCCTTTATTTCTTTTATCTTGATGCTTATTTTTCTTTGTATTAAAATAAGTTGGATAACTTTTTGGTTCGTTGGATCCCATAGATTCATCTGGATCTTCTATTGTTGATTCATCTTCTCTTTTAGTTCCCGAAGAACCTGCGTTATTCATTCTTACTTCGTATTCTACTATATCTTCCAAATTTATTTTTTCAAAATCTTCTATTAAATCATTTATTTCATTCATGTTTGATTTTGAGTTTCTTCTTTTTTATTTTCATTTTCTATATTAGTTCTTTTAGCTTTAAGCCTTTCAAGAGTTCCTTTAGAACTCTCTTCTTGTTCTTTTAGCATTCTTGGAACTATGGTATTTAGCATATAATCATCAAAAGACCCTTTTTCATATGTTTTGGCCTTTTCTAAATTTATTACTTTAAAAGGAGTTTTTATTTCCTTTTCTATATCTTTTAATTTTTCTACTTTAGATATTTTTTCTTTTTCTTTAATAGTCATTTCTAACTGTTTTACGCTAACTCTATTTAGTTGAACTTCCTTCTTTAGTTCTCTTATAGAATCTTGAAGATTTAACATTTCTTCATTAATTCTATTAACATATTCTATTATAGATTGAAGGTTTATGTCTATCGTTTCCATATTTTTCCAGCTTTTGTTCTATTTAATAATGCCTTATTCTTTTCCTTTTTTAGTAAATTTTTCAGTTTCTTTATATCACTTCTATTTTTATTACAGAGATCTTTATCCACTGAAGTTTTTATTTCATCTTTTAATTTTTCTATTTTAGTATCCAATTCCAATATTTTATTTATATTATTAATCCAATCTTTCCAATAAAGATTCATGTAGAAAGGAGGTCTGAATAATAATTTCTTTTTATTCTAAACTTCCTTATCTTCTTTTTATAATAATTGGAAGGATTTAATTTATTCATTTTTAGAAAATATTTTAGCATATCATTATAAAAAATTATATAAATTAGCTAACTCGAGCTTATTTAAAATTCTCATATTAAGGAGAAGGATATTGTCAATCTGTATCATCATAGGATACATCTGTATAATATCCATCGATATCTAGATAATTTAATTGTTCATCTATATCATTTAATCTTTTATCTTCATCTAGAATTTGAAACCATATTATTATTCCAATTTCAAATAATTTATACATTGTATCTATAATTATTTTTATCAAATTTTTATACTTTTTATCCCAAAAGACATCGTCTTCTAGGCTCTGATACCATTTAAAAAGGGGGTGTATTGACGTTTGGTCCATTACAATTTATTTCATAAAATTAAAAGTTTTAAAAAGTGATTTAGGGGTTTGTTTGATATTTCAGGAAAATATATAGATCTTTTTGTAAAAAGGTTTTGGATTGAAATTATAATTTTGAAAAGTTGTTATACTATTCATGCAATTTACCAATTTGAAAAAACCCAAGGTTAAATCAAAAATTTTGAAATCGTGGATGGTACTCACGATTAATGGCAAAATTTTAAAGTTGGAAAAAGTAGTATTAAAATTTTAATTTATTTTAGAAAACATGGTAAATTTGAAAAAGTCTCAGTTTTCCATCCCATCTCAACTGTTTACACAGTAGCAGCAAAAATAGTAGATTCCCTCGTTGCCTTTCGTCCAAGTTCTAGGGTTCAAAATGGATACGGTTACGTCCGAATGTTTAAAATCAATCTCGGCAATACAATTTTTCTTGTGATGTGACAATACCCCAAGGAAAATGCAAACTTGCTCCATGATGGTAACTTCACGGTTCTCGGTTAACCCACCCACCTCACGAAGAATCACACACAAACGGCGTGACGCATTCCTGCCTATACGGAGCAAGCTAATACATTTTCTCTCCGATATTTGTGATAAGCGGTTAAGATACTTTATATGGACGGGCATTCTCTCCTTCAAACTATATGATCTAGTTGACTAGTTGAGTCACCTTCAATGTTACGTCACTTCGGGCTAATCAACGAAAGTAATAGTATGGTATCCATTAACATACCAAGCAAAAAAAACTTTAGCACCTCAATTACGAGAAGAGCTTTCTTAGAATCCATCTGATTAACATAAAAATATACCATACAAAATTAATTTCAGAATCAATGAAGAACAGATGGTGTCGTCGCACAAGAGAAGGGTAATCGATTGATACATATCGCAACAATTATACATATTTCATCCGCAAAACAGCGCCTCAAATTAATCAATTTAAGCGTATGACTCAGTACCTGGAGTAATTGTTGATTGAGGTCACAGCAAAATATCCAATCCCCGCAAGCGTCCCTACCAAATCAAATAAAAAATCGAGAGAAAGAAAATCAATTAACAAGAGTGATTCATCTATTTAAATATGTACTTTCCAAACAAAACGTACCCGGCCACAGCCACACAATGCAAAGCCTTGCGCCCTAAATCTGCTAAGAACACCAAATGAAAGTCAGTTGGTTTGGATTTTGTTGCTCATTGGGAGTATTTTTGGCGTTGATGTCTTCCTCCATTTGATCTGGCCGATCTCAATGAATAATTTCCCAACTGATTAGATTCACCTAATCCACTCGGTGGATTCTAGATAGTAATGGTTTCTGTATTTTTGATCTTATGGAGCTTTTTGATTTCTAACGGCTGCACAGGATTTAACATTGACCACCTTATGCTTGCTGAAACTTTCATGGACGACCATGTCAAACTGCCAAGCAGTCGTTGCAGCTGAAGACTGAAGCTATTCCAATATTGCAAATGCTTATTAAAACATGTCCACTGAGTTTCCATGACAGAGTAGAAAGCTTGTTGAATTGTTTACCTGGCTGTCTAAACGAGCAAACATCTTGAAGGGGTTAATGGGAGGTACTAATGCTTTTTGCCGATTGACACTGACCCTCCTAAGTAAACAAAGGTATTGAATCTTGAGATTGCTAGTATATGAGAGATGCTGAAAAGTGGCTCTTGATTTTTACCTAGATAATTGAGATACACTTTAATAAAATATGGACTTCTGTCATTAGCTTTTATTGTTTAATTATACATGGCATCATTCTTTGTTACTACTTCTCTTTAGTTTTTGTTAAAAGAAACATAATGCACGATAGGTGTAGCAGTCTTGGTTTGAGACTTATAGCTGCGTATACTCTATTCTGCATATGGTCCAACAGGATGCCAGAAGAAAGTTTGTGAAAGAAAATGCAATTTTTATTTTGATGTTTAAAGTTATAGGCTCGGTACAGGGGAGGCATGACACGATACAAAGGAATGATCCATTTGAATAGTGATGAAGAAAAACTAGGCTAGTTATCTTAATTGCATTATATGAATGAAATCTGTATGCTAAATGTGAAGTGAGTTTGTCGATATCTTCTTTGAAAAGTAGCTTATTGTACAGGATGAGCTTGTGGCCTAGCAACATAATTGGACGACTGCTCCTCAACTAGTAGCAATGAGGCTGCACCCGAGATTATGTGTTCGGCAGCATAGTATCAGTTCAAGTGTAAATGCCAAAATAGGCTAAAATGTATGCAAGGTAGATTCTCCAGCGTTGTTTCTTGGAATATGCCCCGGTGTCCATATCATGCCTTCTTATCGACACACCTTGCACAATAAACGCGCTCAATTAATGAGCACAGTCGGGTTTTGTCAGCATCAATCAAATCAGTGTTGATCGTGGTGAGTGAAATTAGCACTAATCACGTTAGGAGTGTATAATGTTTCATATGTTTGAGCGTACGGTTTATGGCGATGGATTGTGCAACGGAGTGTAAAATACATGTAAGATGATTTCAGTATGGTGCAGCTTTCAAACTAAAATTACTAAAATCAAGAAATAACCATTACACTGAACTCTGAAGGGTAGCAAACTGGAAATGTAAATACCGCTGGAATTAGGCAATGTCCTAACCAAGAAGTAGAAATGGTCTTTGGCAATATAGCCACATAAGTTCCTGTTCATAATCTGAAACTGATGGAAACCAATTGAAGTAAACCGTACCTCAAACAACATTCACATCCCAACACATTCTCCAAAGTTATATAGACATTCTACGACAGAGTTAGAATCTATTCAAATACACAAAACATTTTACAGTTTCCAAAACAACACATCGCTGATATGCCTTTTAATATTTAATAAGGTCCTTCAGAGTAGACAACAGTTAAAATTCCTCAACTATATCTTCACATCTCTTAATTCAAGCTCCAGCACAGTCGCAAGCATATCTTCAGCCTGAAGCAGCGAATCAGTACCGGGCCCATCAACTTTAACAACCTTAACTCTACAATCGTCGAGCAACATAGAAAACCTCCTTGACCGCATGCCAAATTTCATAAGGAAAGCTGGAAGTCCAAGTGATGCAACATATGACGCAGTCGGATCAGCCAAAAAGTTGATGTGTTCATCGTCCTTGAAACTTGCCCATTTCCATCCCCACATCACAAATGGATCATTCACTAAAAAGTATAACATTGTCAAAATTCCACAAGGGGGAATATTACTAGCGAAGAACAACATACTATTCCTTAGAAAGATGATTGATTCTCAAACTTTTTGGCCTTCACACACACTACTATTTCTAAACAAATATCCAATTTGAGAGAATTGAGAGATTGGACATTAAGTAATATTCTACTGAAATTGCCAGTTTAATTATGAGATATTAAAAAGTAATTGCATACCACTGATACATAAGATCTCTTGGACACCCATTGACTTAAAATCATTAGCCTTCATGATGAACGTACGAACAAAACGCCTGCATCATGCCAATATTTTTATTTTTATTTTTATTTTTTTTTCGGGGGGTGGGGTGGGGCATTGTTAATTAGATAAATAAATAAACAAATAAAATAGGAGAAAATATAATGAATAAAATAGAACGATTCTAACCTGCACCTGCCGAAGAAGGCGCCATGAACTCCCAAGATGAGGACCTTCTTACCACTGACAATGGAGTGCATAGACACAAGCTCCATTTGAGACTGCTGGTTGAAGAAGGTCAGTGTACCATCAGGGATGATGTCACCCACAGCAATTGGAACCCTTGATATGGTGGTTAGTCTTTGTTTCTGTGCATTAAAAGTTAATTAATGTAGAGTTAAAGAATCTTTATTCATATGAAAGTTAAATTTTACAAGTGTTATGCTGCCTAGAAGTCACTAACTTGAACGAATTCCTGACCACCACCCTCAGAACTTTAAAAGTAGGCCACACAAGAAAAACATCATATATATCCCACCAATGCATTGAACAAAAATTTACCAACAACAATTACATTTTTAGATGAAATAAAAATCCAGAAAAAAACTACCAACAGATTTGTAATTACAGAAACACAAAATACGTTATTATGAATTAGAGGAAGAGAAGGAAGTTAACAGTGTTGTTCGGATTTCAAAATTTGTGGTTAGGGATGCCACTCTATACGGAGACTTCAGCACACACAATTAACACAGTAATCAAGATATGCACTGACCTTGAAAAGAATTCATGCAAGTGTTCGATGAAATCAGAAGTCAAATTTATTGATATCATACGTCCAAAATTACTCAAGGCCCCCCAAAACATAAATAAAAATCAACACAACACTTCAATAAAAATGACTGGTCAGCTTTAGAGCAAAAAGGTTCACAACTCACAAGTCACAAAAGTAAACCTAATCAGAATGAAAGGCAAATTCTCCAAAAATAGAAATAGAAACCAAACAGGGGGGGGGGGGGGGGGGGGGGGCAGAAAAAGAAAGAAAGAAAAGGAAAAATTATTTCCCGATCACGAAAAAGAGGCAAGCAGTGCAAAAAGGAAAAATGTTTGGGATTGCGTGCATACCTCAAAGATTGAGAAAGGCGGGCTCCATGCTGCTGGAATCACTTTGAGTTGAACAACCTGCAGGAATGCTTTGTGTAAGATTATGGCACAAAAACATAAGGTTCTATTTGACATAATTAACCATCAAAACAGCAATCCCACTTCAATGTACTTATTGGCAATTATTGTTTCCACAAGTAACTTGAGCAACAAATGCTTACAATAATTAACAAGTATTTTGCAAAATTCAAGACCTCAAATACAAGTTGGATTCATCATTTCCTGATCATTCTATCTGAATACACGGGACAAACTTGTGTCTTCAGATACAAGGGGCAGATGAAACAATTCAAGCATTATGCAAGCAGTCAAACTAATTCGCACACACAAGGTAACAGAAATTTACTATACACAAAGATGGTCCTTCACATGGATAAATAGGTTAATCTCTAAATTTATAATAGATAAATAGGTAAATCTCTGAATTTATAATATACAAATGTGGTCCTTAGTGAAGTTCAATTGGTTATATTAAATATTTTAAATGACAGTTCAGAAAATCTCTTAGATTATAATAAATATTATCTTCAAATCTCTAATCAATCTAAAACATATACTCTCTACAAAAAAAATTCCTAAAAACAAAACATAGAATTTAACCTTTCGATCTTCAAGAATCATGCTAAACCTCCTAGACCGAACACCAAATCCTCCAGATGTGAGGTCAATTTGAAGGCCAAGTGAAGTAACATAAGCTGCAGCGGTATCAGCCAAAAACTTGACACGTGTATTGTTTGGGAAATAACTCCGTTCCCATCCCCACATCACATACGGATCATTCACTGCAAATCGGACCACATATGAATTAACAGGCAACTAATTTTGCCCAAAATACATAGAGAATAGAGAAATCAAACATTACATTACCGAAAGTTGTCAATTCAATTATCAAATACTTATAGGGAAATTTCATACCACTAACAAATAATGTATCTTCGACTGCATCAAAATCATTTATCTTCTGAAATTCCCCAGGAGCGTGCAACATCCTTTATACAAAATAAATTAAATTAATAAATACATAAAATTTGAAAAAGATAAAATGAAAAAGTAGAAGGATGTATGACCTGGATTCGGGCATGAAGGCACCGCCGGAAATGCCGAAGAGTAAGACCTTCTTCCCAGTAATAATGGAGTAAATCGATACAGTCTCCACCGCATGCATATTGTTGATGAAGTATAATTTACCATCAGGAATTGTGTCCCCCACTGCAATCGGACCCATTGCTTCCTTCGTATGGCTTAATTTTCCATCAGGTGATAATATTAGAAAATAATATTCAAAATGAAAATCGAAAGATTCATGAACTTATTGATGCATTATACTGTCATTAATACGACATTGAGCCAGGGGCAAAATTGAGATATAAGGTGGTCAACCAAGGGCTTAATTGGAAAGAACTGAAAACGTGTAATTGCAGGAGAAATTTGGAAAGAACTGAAAACGTGTAATTGCAGGAGAAATTGTCAAAGTTATTTTATATTTCAAAACGTTTATTCTTGTTTGCTAGGTTTAAATAGTTGAATTGTATCGGGTGAAGGACAAGTTGAATGAAATTAAATCTCTGTTTTCTCAGTCTTCTTCTTATCGATCTCTCATTCTCAGTTTCTTAACTTCTTCTTCTTATTCTTCTGGATTTCTCATTCTCAATTTCTGAATCTCTTCTTCTTATTTCTATAATTCTGGTGTTTATATTTGCCAATCATAACATATACATATGAGAATTCGACGATTTCAAGTCATGTAAGCAAGCCATTCAAAATTTTACAGATTGCGTAAATAAAAATGAAACGCACAAAAACATATACCACCCAAAAACGAGGGCGTTTCCACTCTCCAGAAGGTCGAGGAGCAAATTTGGGTGAGATATTTTGAGGGATTTTAACCTAAAATTATTTTTATGGTAATTAAAATTTTTAATTTTTTTAAATAATTCAAAAACCATATCATAATATCAATTATCTCCTTAATTTAAAAAAAAAAAAAAATAGATTGACAACAAAATGCCCAAAAGAATTCGAATTCAATTCATTTTCTTCGAGAAAGAGTCTCAAACTTAATATGTATACTTATTTATCTTTTAAGATTTTTTATATTTGTTATCAAAATTCTAAATACTTATCAATTATCTTGTATTCTTATTTCATATATTTTTTTCTCATGCCTCCCCCTTCTCTATATTTGTACTTGGCTTTATTCTATCTTGAAACATCAATAAAATAGACAATCGATTGACGCAAGTTTATTTTAATTTATATTTAAAATTAAAGCAATTTTCCATTCAAAGTACAAAAAAGGGTTAATATATGGTAATCAATATTTCAAAATTAAATGACCGTTTTAGAAGAAATCTTACGAATGCAAAATGATTAATTATTAAAATAAAACTCAAAATGAACACATATCTACGCCCTTATGAATATGAAATTGAGCTTGTTAAATAATAATATTTATTTAATGAGATGTTGATCTTATCGAGGTTGGTGATAATTTCTAATTTTTTTAGCATAAGGGGTTTTGATGACTTGAGTTTTTTGAAGTTACTTGGTTTGGATTTTGTTGCTCATTAGGAGTATTTTTGGCGTTGATGTCTTCCTCCATTTGATCTAGCTCTAGCCCAACCCATCAGATTCACAAGCTCTTACACTCTTACTCTCGTCAATGTTTTATAGCATTATTTTCTTTTATTTTTGGCTAGTTACCTCCAAAGCCAATGAGGCTTTAAGCCCGATTAATAAACAATCTTGATTGGAAAAAGGCTAATTTTGGGATATTGGGCCTTGACACTTCAATATCCTTCCAGCCAAGCCCCATTGGTCGGAATTATTATATAATTTAAGAATATAGAAGTTGCTTACAAAATATTTCATTAAATTATTTAGAAAAAATTACATCTACACTTTATTTAAATTTATGAAATTCCCTACAGACCCTAACTTCCTCAAAATATTATTAATACCCATCACTACAATTTATAATATTACATTTTAGTGTACCTTCATTACATCTGCTCAGCAGTTTTACATAAATTAGAAATCGGCAAAATATTCATACATTTTTCAAAGAAAATTTTAAAGAATAAGTTTTCGACAAACCTTTAGCAAATGAATCTGAAAATAAATTGTGTCACGGTTAAAAAAAAAATTGAAGTTTCCATCAACTCTAACTTTTGCCACACCGAATGGTCCACCAGTTGTAGAACTTTTTCCAAACCACAATGAAACTCTAAAATTGTATGTTTTTAATTTAATTTAAAATAAATGGGAGCAAAATCGAGTATTTATTCATTTATCGTTATGTATCAAAGGAACTCTAACGGAAATACACTAAAATATAATATCATAAACTGTTGTGTTGGGTATTTGTAACACTTTAGGAAAGATGAGATCTGTTTGTAATTCACAAACTTCGATAGGGTCCGGATGTAATTTCCCAATTATTTAAATATACAACAAAGAAACACGTCGTAATATATTATAGAGCAAATTACATTTTTGGTCCCATAGGATTGGGCGATTTGCAATTTTGGTCTCACTGTTTTAAAAAGTGACAATTTTGGTCTCGTAGATTTCAATTTGTGACAATTTTGGTCCCAACGGAAACCGTTAAATGTTAGAAAAGTCAAATTCAATGTTTGACAAAAATATATATATATTATATATTATATATTATACATATATTAATATTAAATATATATATTTTTAGTTTCAAATATTATATTTTTATTTTAACATAATAATATATTAATATTATATTATTATTAGAATTTATTTATATTTTAACATAATAATTACACGTATATAATATATAAATACATAATATTTAATATATATGTTATATAAATATTATTTCTTGTAAATACATAATATACATTTTATACATATATATATTATATATATTAACGTATATAATATATAGTACATATAATATGCAAATATATATATTATAGCTTAAAAATATTTTAACATAATAATTACACATATATAATATATAAATACATAATATATATTATACGCTTATATATATATAATATTTTGACATAATAATATATTATATCTTTATTTTAACATAATAATATATTTATATTATAATAAAATTTATTTATATTTTAACAAAATAATTATTTGAACAAAAAAGGTGTTGAATGGAATTTGAACCCTAGACCTCGCGCATAAGAGGGAGACTCATATATATATATATATATATAATTTATAGTATGTATTTAAAAAATATATATATTTATACACTAGAAATTGATGGGGTCAAAATACGATCGTCCCACGTCAAGACACGTGGCATCACGAAATAATGACATCTGTCTCCCCCAAGGCGGCATCCATCTGCGCACGAGCGTCAAGCCCAACAAGCGTAATCCTTCTTCAGGGAGGTGAGCCCAACGAGCGCTATCACTCCCACGAGCGTCCTACACAATAAACGCTGGGTACGCCCACGTGCCAAGGGAGCCCTCTTCGAGCGTCACACTCCCTCAGAGTGGCCCCTCCTTTGGCTCGTCACTTAAGCTGGAGCCTTCATACCCCTCAGCGGATATCTTGGCCTCCAATACTCTAGGTTGTCACGAGCGCGCTCTCAAGCCCTCGTTACCAACCACCCACATGGCTCTCTGACACAACGTACATGCCCGCGCACCTGCCACTGTTGCTAGCACTAACTTTTGGGCCGCTTTTGCAGAAGATTCCTCCTAGGTTTCTCTCTCACAGCGCCACGTGTTAGGGCAACATTCGGCCAGGACCACTTGAGGCAAATGACCAAAGGGCCCTTGACCCTCAACTATAAATAACCCAAGTCATCTTCTACACTGTAAGCATTCTTTAAGCTTTCTTCATCACTGCAACTGTGACTGAACTTACATCTCTCTTCATACATTGAACTGACTTGAGCGTCGGAGAGCCAAACTGGGTATCACCCCCAGTTCCCCCAGCTTGGCCTTCTGACTCTTCTTGTGCTTGTCCCAACAGGTTGTAGGAGTGGCCCTCAGAAACCCCGATGGGATTGAACTGGACTTTGCGATCAAGCTGGATTTCCAAGTCACTAATAATGAAGCAGAATATGAGGCCCTCGTGCAAGGGTTGAACATTGCTTTTCAGAATGGAGCCTCCAGAATCACTGCTTATGTGGATTCACAGTTAATAGCGAGCCAGATTGAAGGAACTTATGAGGCTCGAGAAACCACCATGGTACAGTACCTAAATAAAGCCAGAGAAATCATTGGGAAGTTCAAGGAGTTTCATCTACTTCAAGTGCCGCGAGGAGAAAACGAGCGCGCGGACGCTCTGTCAAAGTTTGCTTCAGCTTTAGAAGGCACTTCCAAACGTTTTGTTACGTTCCTTAGAACTGAGGAACCTTTGATCAAGGAAAGGGCCGCCACTCAGATAGTCGCCATGATTGATCCAAACGAGCCCTGCTGGCTTGATGACATCATCATTTTCCTTAGGGATGGGATTACTCCCACTGACAAGGTGGAAGCCAGGAAAGTCAGAAATAAGGCCCCTCGTTTCGCTCTGGATCCCGAGGGGAGATTGTTCAAAAAATCATTTCAAGGACCCCCAATGAGATGCCTAAGGCCCTCACAAGCGAAGGATACGCTCGAGCTCATACACAATGGAAGTTGCGGGAATCATTCCGGAGGGCGTATCTTAGCGAAGAAGATTCTGAGAAGTGGGTTTTATTGGCCTACAGTTCTCCAAGATGCCATTGAATTTTCAAGGAAGTGCCCCAAATGCCAGTTTCATTCAAATATCCCCCAATTGCCAGCCGCACAGATGATCCCAATAGATGTCTCTTGGCCTTTTGACCAGTGGGGAATAGACATTGTGGGCCCCTTGCCCATGGCTGCGGGACAAAGGAAGTTTGTCATTTTAGCCGTCGACTACTTCACCAAGTGGGCCGAGACTGAAGCTGTTGCAAAAATCACTTTCAAGGTTGTAAGGGACTTTATTTGGAAGAACATCATTTGTAGGTACGGCATACCGAGGGTGCTCATATCTGACAATGGATCCCAGTTCATAGCGGCCGACACACGCGAATGGTGCTCTGAGTTGGGGATAGAACAGCGATTTACCTCTGTAGGACATCCACAATCCAATGGACAAGCAGAAGTTACCAATAGGATCATCTTGCAACATCTGAAAACCATGCTTGAGAGCAAGAAAAGTGAATGGGCTGAGGAGTTGCAAGGAGCGCTTTGGGCTTATCGCACCACCCCACGAGCGGCCACTGGAGAAACACCATACGCGCTCGTCTATGGGTCAGAAGCGATGATACCAGCGGAGATAGTAAATGAATCCGCTCGAGTAGGCTATTTCGAGCCTCAGCTCAACGATGGCAACAGGAGTTTGGAGTTAGATTTACTGGATGAAAGGAGAGACCGAGCGTGGGCTAAGATCCACCACTATAAAGCCTCTGTGGCCCAGCAGTACAACAAGCGTGTGAGGGAAAGAACTTTCCAGTTGGGAGATTTGGTCTTGAAGAAAGTGGAAGTATCCAGGCACGTGGGCAAGTTGGACCCCAATTGGGAAGGCCCATTCAAGGTCATACAACTCAGAGCTAACAACACTTACACCCTGGAGACACTTCAAGGTGAGCGCTTGCCTCGCCCTTGGAATGCATGTAACCTCCGGCGGTTTTATGTTTAAAAGCTCTTTGCAAACTCTGATGTAACAACCCTCTCTGACGGGTTCTATGTACTTCCAATCACAAGTAAAAGGTAACATAATCTTTTTAATTTCATTAATATCCCTGTTTCTTTGGTTGCTTGAATGGATAAGTCCCACGTCCCTCGTCTTCGCGAGCGTGGTTGGCAACCCATTCCAAAATGAATGCTGTTATCTCTTATGGGTTACGCTGGCCAGCACTCTAATCCGCGTGGGGGGACGCCCTCATAAGGATAGACTGGTTACGCTAAAAACCAATTAGGCAAATTGGAAGAAGATTGCGAAGAAAATCCTAGTAGGCCTTGGCTGTTTCTTAAAACGCCTTGCGCTCGAAAACGGGATCTACCACAGAAAAAGTCCTAGTAGGCCCTGGCCGTTTCTTAAAACGCCTTGCGCTCGAAAATGGGATTCCTTGCAGAACCAGAAAAACGATACAAGCCAGAGCGCTCGAACGATGGTTTCTGAATCAAAAAGGAATTGCATAAGTCTTGAACAAGGGCAACCACTCAGTAAGACCCTCGCGAATACTCAAGACCTAGCAAAGTCCCCCAAGGGCGGGAAGAATGTCACCAGTCTTGAACGAGGGCAACCACTCAGTAAGACCCTCGCACGCACTAAAGACTTGGCCAAACTCTCCCCAAAGTAAAAGTTTATACAAGTCTTGAGCGTAGGGGCAATCTCACAGTAAGACCCTCACGACCGCTCAAGACTTAGACAAATTTTCAAAAGGAAAAGTTTATGCAAATCTTGAACGTAGGGGCAATCTCACAGTAAGACCCTCACGACCGCTCAAGACTTAAACAATTTTCAAGATAAAATTACAAAAGCAGAAATTTATACAAGTCCTGAGCGTAGGGGCAATCTCACAGTAAGACCCTCACGATCGCTCAAGACTTAGACAAATTTTCACGGCTTATATCAAAAGGAAAATTTATACAAGTCCTAAGCGGGGGGGGGGGGGGGGGGCAATCTCACCATAAGACCCTCACGAGCGCTCAAGACTTAGATAAATTTCCAATTTCAGGAACAAAAACAAAATTTATACAAGGCTTGAGCGTAGGGGCAATCTCACAGTAAGACCCCCACGATCGCTCATGACTTAGACAAATTTTCATTGCATTAAAGGAATAAAACATTCACAGGAGTACACTACACAGTCTTATCATAAGTGAACTGAAGAATAAAGTCATGAAAAAAGAGACATTTTATTCATTGAAAAGGAAGCATATTACAAGACAAAAGGGCTCAAAGGCCCATGAAATTCTATTACAGGAAAAAGCAGAAAATCTGAAAAATGCGGAGAACTGATGGAGGAAAGGCTTCAAGCAGCTGGGGCGATGTCCTCATCAACAATCACCAAGATTGGGCCCTGAACTGGACCGTGAACTGGACCCTCGGGATCTTGCGGATGGGCTTGCGGATCGTTGGGGGCATTGGCATCTAAAGCAGGCGCATTGGCATCTGGAGCGGGGGCGTTGGCACCTTCTTCAATAGGGATTGGGGCATCCTCTACGACCGGCGCTTGAGGCTCGTCTTCGGGATCATCAGATGGACCCGCACCCCCTTCCCTGTGGGCGTCGGTGTACTCATCCTGGATCAGTTTCACCAGGAAGTTGTACTCCATTTCCGCTATGCTGTCCGCGGGGTCGTTTGGATCTTCATCTGCCTCCTCACAGCGCTCATTAAACATGAGCCCCGTACCCTCAGCACCCTTCATCGCCGGATCTGTCAGACCTTTGTGGATGCCCTGATCCACTGCCAGGTTGAAAGCATTTTGAGCCTCGTCCAAGCAGTGTAACGAGGCCGCGAAGTTGAAAGCTTTGGAATGACAGAACTTGATCAACGCCTCCTTGGTCGCACGCTCTAAGCTCCGAGGCCACTCGCTAACAGTATCATTAAACTTGCGCTCGGCCTCCAGAGCCCTTGTTCTCCAGCTCTCCCTCTCCGCCTCAGCCTTCTGGCGCCGCTCGTTGGCCTGTGCCAGTTCGTTGCCCAAACGGATTCGAGCGCCATCAACCGCTACAAAATCCTCCTTAAGCTTCCCCAATTCCTCCTCCGTTGTTTCGAACAAGCCCTTGAGGGACTCGTACTTAGCAATTTCCGCATCTAGCTCCGATTGGATATGGGCCGGATCATTCGAGCGGGCCATTTTCTTGTACTTGGCCTTGCGCTCGGCGTAAGTAGAGGCTCGCATTTGCACGTTCCGGAGCCGGGGAAGAACTTGCTGCGTAAACGAGGGGAAAAGTGTTAGCCAGGAAAATGGTGATTTACAGAAAAGAAGAATGCGAGGAATGAAGACTTACGGAAATTAGGGCGTGGGCTGCATCGAACGTCACCTTCTCTACAGACTCACTGTAGAGATGCCTGTGGTCAGCTGTGAATTGAGCCCGGCTGAGCAAATCCTGGGTAATAGTCTGGGCGACCGAGCCCGGCCTCAGCAACACCGGCCCGCCGTCGGGGGCGCCAGTAAAGTCTCTGTCCCCTCGACGGGGGAACTCCCACAAGTGCTCTTCCTCTGAGGAGGAAGTGTCCCCCTCGCCTCGGGGGCCCTCCACAACTTGTTTGCCCTTTCCTTGGATTGCGGCGGAGTCGGGCATTCTCTTCCTCTTGCGGGAAGGACGACTTGCGCTCGAAGGAGCCTCAGTGATCGCCAGAGTGGTATTTGGCCTCGTTGGTTCTGCAGGAATGGGGGTTTGAACATCTCCTGCTCTCTCCGACCGCCTGGTCTCTCTCGGGACCAATCTACGTTCCCCTCGGCCACGAGGGGGCTGCACCTCAGGGTTGGCGCTTGAACTGGCGCCCCCACGAGCGTCCCCTCTATCGTTGCGGTTACGGGGGCGTTGGGGCTCGCGCTGTTGGTTCCCCTGTGTGGCTTGATTCCTCTGAGCATTGGCGAAACGAGCCGCTTGTCTGATTCCACCGGCCATTTCTAAGATAGCGGCTCCTGCAAAGATGAAAGCACGAGGGTTATAAATCCTTGGACAAGAATTGTTAAGTGCAAATTACAAGTACAAGAAAAGCAGTTAGTATTCATTCCTATCTAAAGTTAGTGCCCTAAGAATCTAACCATCTCTCTCTATGTCACGAGCCGGAGGGTTGTCAAGGAAGTAGGGATTGTCAGTGAGGCCACACAGGAACATGAGCTCCTCGTCATCTATCCAATCCTTTGCTTGAATAAGATGGCCCTCGTCCCTCAGAGTGGCTGCCAGATTTTTGGCCCAGTCTTTGGGGAGTATGGGTTGCAGCCGGCTCTTGGCAAACGAGCTCCAATGGGTGACCACCCCAAAGCCCTCTTCTGTTGGGGCCTTAACAAAGATAAATTTTTCCTTCCAGTTGGGGCCATAAGTGCTCGAGGGCGAGTTAATCAACTTCATGTGGGCCTTCGCTTGGACGTAGTAGAAGCCGGCCTCGGGGGATGAGCGGGAGGAACTGACCACCTGGAACAGGGCGTTGAAGTTCCGCGAGTAGGGCTCGTAGCCCATGATTCTCATCAGGATTATGAAGCAGGTCAGGAGGGCCAAGCCGTTGGGCACTATTTGGGATGGACACAAGCCCAGGTCATTCAGCAAATGGGCCATTGAGACTGAGATAGGGAACCTCAAGCCCCCTGATCTCACGGTGTCCACATATACTGCCATTTCTCCGGGAGGTGGATTATTGGCGCGCTCGTGGTTTTCTGGAATTCTCCACGAATAGCGCTCGTCCCAGTAAATGGGAGCCATCATTGTCTTTACATCCCCCACGGTGACTGTGCTAGGAGTTTCATCAGGCGTGCGTTCGGTAGCCTGATAACCTGAGCCCTCCCCCTCGTTGGGTCCTTTGGATTTCTGGGTTTTCTTACTTTTGCCCTTGTCACGGGCCCTTTCTGAAGGCCCAGTTACGGCTTCCGCCACTGGAAGTGGGTTTGCAACCGCCACGGTCACTGTATGGCGGTGGGGATGCGTGGCACTTTGAGTTATGGGGAGAATGGTCCCCTGCCTTTCCGCCTCCATTACCAGATCCATCTCCTCAAAGAGAGGATCCGTTCCTCCTGGATTTCTGTCCTCCATGGCCATCACAGCCGCCCCCAACTCTTCATCTCTGGGGGAATCCGGGGAAGAGGAACTCTCCGTGGCCATCTCTTGGATTTCACGGGCAAACTCTTCAACGTGTTGGTCGGCCATGGCAAAAACGGAGGTTTTGGGAGTTTTCTTGGAAAGAGATTAGGGTTCAGAAAGGCGAAAATCTGAGGGATTACGAAATCCTATAGTCCGAATCTATGGTCAGTAAAGTTAGAAAGTTTCAATGGAAATTTACCTTGAAAGTTTTGGGAGAAAACTGGAGAAGAGGTTGAAGATGCGAGAGAATTCTTCTTGCAAAGGGTACTTGAAAGTTCTGAATGCGTAAAGAGTGTGGAGATCTCAGAATCCCTTATTTATAGGGATGGAAGTTGGTACCGTTTTAGGCAATAAATTCAAAATGGTAATCATTTCCCGCCTAGGAAACCGCCCACTTTATGGAACCGGCACATGCTTCCCAATGCTCACGCGCCCCACGCGCACCCGCATTTAATGCTCTGACGTTTCAAGGGCTTCAGAATAGTACCAGCATTTAATGCTGAAGTGATCCGAACGGTCAATTGAAGAGACCGCATTAATGGCGCATTCAGAGGAAAAATTGCTCAACACGCCAAGTCCTATACGAGCGTTGCGTGCAAGAGATTGAGCGTGTCAAAATTCTACAGTCCTTATCAATAAGGACTACAGAATTGGGGGGCAAAATGATGGGGTCAAAATACGATCGTCCCACGTCAAGACACGTGGCATCACGAAATAATGACATCTGTCTCCCCCAAGGCGGCATCCATCTGCGCACGAGCGCCAAGCCCAACAAGCGTAATCCTTCTTCAGGGAGGTGAGCCCAACGAGCGCTATCACTCCCACGAGCGTCCTACACAATAAACGCTGGGTACGCCCACGTGCCAAGGGAGCCCTCTTCGAGCGTCACACTCCCTCAGAGTGGCCCCTCCTTTGGCTCGTCACTTAAGCTGGAGCCTTCATACCCCTCAGCGGATATCTTGGCCTCCAATACTCTAGGTTGTCACGAGCGCGCTCTCAAGCCCTCGTTACCAACCACCCACATGGCTCTCTGACACAACGTACATGCCCGCGCACCTGCCACTGTTGCTAGCACTAACTTTTGGGCCGCTTTTGCAGAAGATTCCTCCTAGGTTTCTCTCTCACAGCGCCACGTGTTAGGGCAACATTCGGCCAGGACCACTTGAGGCAAATGACCAAAGGGCCCTTGACCCTCAACTATAAATAACCCAAGTCATCTTCTACACTGTAAGCATTCTTTAAGCTTTCTTCACTACTGCAACTGTGACTGAACTTACATTTTCTTCATACACTGAACTGACTTGAGCGTCGGAGAGCCAAACTGGGTATCACCCCCAGTTCCCCCAGCTTGGCCTTCTGACTTTCTTGTGCTTGTCCCAACAGGTTGAACTCACTCTCTCTTTTCCGGCGAGGCTCCGGTGGTTTCCTCCACAAAATACAAATCGTAAAGTGATCGGATTCGGACCCATCCATTTCCGGACCCATCAGAAATATTAAATATTATATACTTATATATTATATACCTATAATTATTATGTTAAAATATAAATAAAATTTAATAATAATATAATATAAATATATTATTATTAAGATATGTTTTAAGCTATAACACGTGTATATATATACATATATTTAATATTAATATATATAATATATAATATATAAACATATAAAATGTCTATTGTGTATTTATATATTATATATGTGTAATTATTATGTTAAAATATAAATAAATTCCAATAATAATATAATATAAATATATTATTATGTTAAAATAAAAATATGATGTATTACTATGAAAATATTTTTTAAGCTATAATATATATTTGCATATTATATGTGATGGGGTCAAAATACGATCGTCCCACGTAAGACACGTGGCATCACCAAGATGATGACATCTGTCTCCCCAAGGCTGCACCCATCAGCGCACGAGCGCTAAGCGCAACGAGCGCAATCCTTCTTCAGGAGTTAAGCCCAACGAGCGCCGTCACTCCCACGAGCGTCCTACATACTAAATGATTGGTACGCCCACGTGCCAAGGGAGCCCTCTTCGAGCGTCACACTCCCTCAGAGTGGCCTCCCCTATTGGCTCGTCATTTGAACTGAAGTCTTCGTTCCCCTCAGCGGATGTCTTGGCTTCCAGTACTCCAGGTTGCCACGAGCGCGCTCTCAAGCCCTCGTTACCAACCGCCCAAATGGCTCTCTGACACATCGTACATGCCCGCGCACCTGCCACTGTTGCCAGCACCAACTTTTAGCCGCTTTTGCAGAAGATTCCTCCTAGGTTTCTCTCTCATGGCACCACGTGTTAGGGCAACATTCGGCCAGGACCACTTGAGGCAAATGACCAAAGGGCCCTTGACCCTCAACTATAAATAGCTAAAGTCATCTTCTACACTGGTAAGCATTCTTCATCACTGCAACTGTGACTGAACTCATATTTCTTCATACCTTGAACTGACTTGAGCGTCGGAGAGCCAAACTGGGTATCACCCCCAGTTCCCCCAGCTTGGCCTTCTGACCTTTCTTGTGCTTGTCCCAACAGGTTGAACCCCTTTCTCATTTCCGGCGAAACTCCGGTGGTTTCCTCCACAAATACAAATCGTAAAGTGATCGGATTCGGATCCACCCATTTCTGAACCCATCATTTTTGGCGCCGTCGTGGGAAACCAGTCCTCCATCTTCTTCCTTTCTTTTTGTTGGTAGAAAAGCAAGCACACCCTTACCTTTAACAGTCATGGTTGCTACAAGATCTGGAGCTGTGGGAGGAGGAGATAACGCCTCCCAGGATGCAAATACCATTATTCCCTCCACCGCTACTGGTGGAGCTCCGCCCCCATCCGCCACCGTTGGTGGAGCACCTCCCGCCGCAGGAGTGACTCCACAAGCAGAGTCATCCGTACCTCCACCTGCACCGCCGGCACTGCCGATTCCCACCACCGCTGGAGGAGTCTCTCTCTCTGCTCCTCCGCAGCTTGCACAGAACCCGTGGGTACATCCCCAGGTGATTCCCGGAATGCAGGGTTACATGATGCCCCCACCTGGATATACCCTCACCCCGGCCGTCATGATGCCGCCGGTCCAGCCGTATCATGCTGGACAGCTCCAGCTCCCAGTGGTGGTCCCCAGGGAGATTGAAGGAGTGGAGTTACCTCCACTGACCACCCAACAGTTGAGGGCTCTCTACGCCCAGTGTGAGGTTCAGGCGGCTCAGGGGGCATGGGAAAGGTTCCATTCCATGTACTTTCCCTCTGGGCAGGCCACTCAAGTTGCAGCCCCTTTGGGCGGACAACAAAACTTTCCCCTCAGAGAAGCCCAGGCTGTCCTGAGGGCTCAACCACCACCACCACCAGCCAGAGAAGTGCCACAGCAGGAGGGCAACGAGCGTCCCTCCATGGGCAGGAATAAAGAGCCCACGGAGCGAGTGAACGAGAATGAAGGGGACTCTCATGTCTCCAGGAGGGGCTCACGAGCCCACAGGCACGGAGACAAACAAGGGGACGTAAATCCTGACATCCTCGCGGCTGTGCAAGACCAGCTGCAGGGTCTAAAGGATATTGTGGGACAGCTCTCACGAGGGCGCTCAACTCAGATCTCCCCTAGTCGGGATGAACGGGTTGACGCCAGAAGCACCCGTACCAAGGACCCTCAACCAAAGGTCCCCCGTCGCAAGGAGCCGGAGGAAAATTTCGGCACGTATGAGTACCACCCATTGGCGAGGGGTTCACCCCTCGTGGAAGAAGTTTTGATGGCCCAAGCAGGCATGGCCAAAATCCCCACCTCCATCAACCGTTACGATGGGACAACTGATCCAGCTGAACACTTGGATCACTTTTTACATCTAATGCACCTCTACGAGCATTCTAGCAACTACTGGGCAAAAATGTTTGTCACTTCCTTAGTGGGAATGGCTCAAGAGTGGTACAAGCGACTGCCGCCGCGCTCGATTCACTCATATGAAGAACTGGCTAATGCTTTCCTCAACCACTTCAATTCTTTGAAGGCGCCAGTCATGGCCTGGGACCCTCATGGCCTTAAGAGAAGTAGCCGAGCCGTTCTTCGCGCTCGAAGACATGTATGGGACGAATGGTCCCCGGCATCATAGCCCGGCCAGGAACGAGCGACCTCATCACGAGCGGGGACGGGACGTGGCCGTCAAGAAGGAGCGCCCTCAAGAGCGCAGGAGGTCGCCACCACCCCCTCGTCGATTCGAGCGAATTCCGCTCACCAGGCCAAATTCAGAAGTCTACAACCTCTCAGATAAAAAGCTCTTTAAGAGACCCATCAAAATGAGAGAAACGGAATCGCTCCGGCGCTCGAGCAAATACTGCGCATTCCACAAACAGAGGGGGCACGACACGGATGAGTGCCGCCAGTTGGAAGCTGAGATTCAGAGGCTCATCGCGGGGGGCCACTTGAAGGAGTTTGTCCGGGTGCTCGAGCGGTATGATGAGCAATGCAACGAGCACGCCGGAAGAAGAAGGAGGAGCCCGTCCCGATCGAGGAGCCCAAGGGGTAGGGGACCCCCTGAAAGCAGCAGCCGCCGGGGCAATAAAGGAAAGGCCCCTGAGCAAGGAAACGAACCGTTCGCAGTCATAAATATGATTGCAGGGGGCTCGTCAGGAGGGGATTCCAACGCCTCCCGACGGAGGTATGTCCGGAGCTACAACCAACGCCCAGCAGTGCCTAAACCTATCTATGCCATCCAAAGTCCAAACGCTCAAAGGTCTAGAGAGAATGATGTAATAGGTTTTGATGATAGGGATTTAGAACATATTGTAACGCCCCATGGGGAGGGTATAACCTCAGATTGCCCCATGGTGGTTAGTTTAGATGTTCATAATCATGTTGTAAAAAGGGTACTGGTGGATAGTGGAAGCTCCGTTAATGTTTTGTCTTATTCTACATTCTTAAAGATGAAGGCTGATCTTCCGCTCGAGCCTCTCAAAACAGCCCTCATTGGCTTTGGAGGCTCGGAAGTTGTCCCACGAGGGCAAATACGCCTAGCTACTTCGTTCGGCCGAGCCCCTCAGCGCAAGACACTCTTGGTAACGTACGCGGTGGTGGAGATTGACATTCCATATAACATCATAATTGGGCGCCCTGCCCTCGTGGATTTCAAAGCCATCATCTCCACCTACCACCAGAAGATTAAATTCCCTACTTCCGAGGGCGTGGGAGAAGTACTGTGCAATATGCGAGAGGCTTGGGAATGTTACATGCTGTCCCTCAGAAAGCCAAAAGCGGAGAAAACCTTCCAAATTGGTTCCACCAAGAAATCGGTGGATTTCCCCAATTTAGATGAGGACAGCCCAGCACGGAAAAGGGCGAAATTGAACAAGAAGAAGAACAAAAAGAAGAGGGGAAACAACGAGGAGAATCCCCTCGAAAGTGCACCACCAGGAACAGTTGGTGGATCGTCCTCAGAAGGAGATGAGCCGGGAGAGGGTGAACCAGCACCCGGTGACCGTTTGATAGGAAAGAAGAGGGCGCTCGAACTTCCTCGCCCTGAGGTAAGGATCGAACCCTCGGAGAAGTTCCTTACCATTGAGCTGGAGCCCGGAAACAAGGATAAGACTACACAGATAGGATCAAACCTCTCGGGGCCTTCTCAGATCATGATGATTGATTTTCTAAGGGAAAACAGGGATGTATTTGCGTGGAAAGCCTCCGATCTCACAGGAATTGACCCGAGCGTCATTGTCCATAGGCTTAATGTGGATCCCTCTTTCAAACCCATCAAGCAAAAAAAGCGGGATGTACATGGCTTTCGAAAGAAAGTCATTGAAGAGGAAGTTAATAAACTCCTAGAGGCTCAGTATATCGAGCCCATCTTGTATCCGGAGTGGTTGTGCAACGTCGTCTTGGTGCCCAAGAGCGCAAATAAGTGGCGTATGTGCAACGATTTCACTGATCTCAACAAAGCCTGTCCTAAAGATCCTTACCCGCTGCCCCGGATTGATCAATTGGTGGATTCGACCGCTGGCTGCGAGCTCATGAGCATGATGGATGCTTTCCAGGGATACTATCAGATTTTTATAGCCCCAGAAGATCGCCCCAAAACCTCGTTCGTTGTCCATCTGGGGGTGTATTGCTTCCTAGTCATGCCCTTCGGACTCAAGAACGCCGGAGCTACGTATCAACGGCTCGTCAACAAGATGTTTGAAAAAGAAATTGGAAGGTCCATGGAGGTTTACGTGGATGATATGATTGTCAAAAGCGAGCGCCAGGATTCCCACTTGGAAGATCTCAAGCGCACTTTTTCCATCCTGCGTCAGTATGGGATGAAGTTGAACCCCTCGAAGTGCACCTTTGGAGTGCAAGGGGGAAAGTTCCTAGGGTACATGGTCAGTCAGAGGGGAATTGAGGCCAATCCGGAGAAGATCAAGGCCATTTTGGAAATTCCCTCCCCTCGAAATTTGCGGGAAGTGCAAGTCCTAGTAGGCAAAATCATCTCGTTGAACAGATTTATTTCGCGCTCGGCGGACAGGAACCTTCCCTTTTTCAAAATTTTGAGGAACGCACGTAACTTTGCTTGGACAGAGGAATGCGAAAGGGCGCTGCAGGATATGAAGGCTTACTTATCGAGCGCACCACTGCTGACTAAGCCCGTCGAAAGTGAGAGATTATTTATGTATCTTTCCGTTTCTCCCGAAGCCACAAGCGCGGTTCTGATCGCTGTGCGGGAGCGGAAACATTTACCCGTTTATTATCTGAGCAAAACATTACAAGGAGCCGAAAAGAAGTATTTGGAGATTGAGAAATTCGCGTTCGCTCTTATTAACGCCTCAAGAAGGCTAAGGCCTTACTTTCAAGCGCACTCCATAACGGTTCTCACCGACCAACCCTTGAAGCAAGTGTTGTCCAAGCCGGACGTATCTGGTAGATTAATCAAGTGGGCCATCGAATTGAGCCAGTTTGACCTATGCTTCGAGCCCAGGACCGCGATACAGGCTCAGGTTGTGGCGGATTTGTTGGTTGAACGCTTTGGTTTCGAGCCCACCGTTGCGGAGAATGAGGGGTTATGGGTACTGCACACAGATGGTTCCTCAACCTCACAAGGGGAGGAGTAGGAGTGGCCCTCAGAAACCCGGATGGGATTGAGCTGGACTTTGCAATCAAGCTGATTTCCAAGTCACTAATAACGAAGCAGAATATGAAGCCCTCGTGCAAGGATTAAATATTGCTTTTCAGAATGGAGCCTCTAGGATCACCGCTTATGTGGATTCACAGTTAATTGCGAGCCAGATTGAAGGAACTTATGAGGCTCGAGAAACCACCATGGTACAGTACTTAAATAAAGCCAGAGAAATCATTGGGAAGTTCAAGGAATTTCATCTACTTCAAGTGCCGCGAGGAGAAAACGAGCGTGCGGACGCTCTGTCAAAGTTTGCTTCAGCTTTAGAGGGCACTTCCGAACGTTCTGTAACGTTCCTTAGAACTGAGGAACCTTTGATCAAGGAAAGGGTCGCCACCAAGATAATCGCCATGATTGATCCAAACGAGCCCTGTTGGCTTGACGACATCGTCATTTTCCTTAGGGATGGAATCACTCCCGCTGACAAGGTGGAAGCCAGGAAAGTCAGAAGTAAGGCCCCTCGTTTCGCTTTGGATCCCGAGGGGAGGTTGTTCAAGAAATCATTTCAAGGACCCCCAATGAGATGCCTGAGGCCCTCACAAGCGAAGGAGACGCTCGAATTCATCCACAATAGAAGCTGTGGGAATCATTCCGGAGGGCGTATCCTGGCAAAGAAGGTTCTGAGAAGTGGGTTTTATTGGCCTACAGTTCTCCAAGATGCCATTGAATTTTCGAGGAAATGCCCCAAATGCCAATTTCATTCAAATCTCCCTCAATTGCCAGCCGCACAGATGATCCCAATAGACGTCTCTTGGCCTTTTGACCAGTGGGGAATAGACATTGTGGGCCCCTTGCCCATGGATGCGGGACAAAAGAAGTTTGTCATTTTAGCCGTCGACTACTTCACCAAGTGGGCCGAGGCCGAAGCTGTTGCTAAAATCACTTTCAGGATTGTGAGGGACTTCATTTGGAAAAACATCATTTGCAGGTACGGCATACCGAGGGCGCTCATTTCTGACAACGGATCCCAGTTCATAGCAGCTGACACACGAGAATGGTGTTCTGAGTTGGGGATCGAGCAGCGGTTTACTTCTGTAGGTCACCCCCAAGCCAATGGGCAAGCAGAAGTTACTAATAGAATCATCTTGCAACATCTGAAAACCATGCTTGAGAGCAAGAAAAGTGAATGGGCTGAAGAGCTGCAAGGAGCGCTTTGGGCTTATCGCACCACCCCACGAGCGGCCACTGGAGAAACTCCTTACGCGCTCGTTTATGGATCAGAAGCAATGATACCAGCGGAAATAGTAAATGAATCCGCTCGTGTCGGCTATTTCGAGCCTCAGCTCAACGATGGCAACAGGAGCTTGGAGTTGGATTTGCTGGATGAAAGGAGAGACAAAGCCTGGGCTAAGATCCACCATTATAAAGCCTCTGTGGCCCAACAGTACAACAAGCGTGTGAGAGAAAGAACTTTCCAGTTGGGAGACTTGGTTTTAAAGAAAGTGGAAGTATCCAAGCACGTGGGGAAGTTGGACCCCAATTGGGAAGGCCCGTTCAAGGTCGTACAACTCAGAGCCAACAACACTTACACCCTGGAGACACTTCAAGGTGAGCGCTTGCCTCGCCCTTGGAACGCATGTAACCTCCGGCGGTTTTATGTTTAAAAGCTCTTCGCAAACCCTAATGTAACAACCCTCTTTGACGGGTTCTATGTACTTCCAGTCACAAGTAAACGGTAACATAATCTTTTAATTTCTTTAAATACTCCTGTTTCTTTGGTTGCTTGAATGGATAAGTCCCACGACCCTCGTCTTTGCGAGCGTGGTTGGCAACCCATTCCAATATGTATGCTGTTATCTCGTATGGGTTACGCTTGCCAGCACTCTACTCCGTATGGGGGGACGCCCTCATAAGGATAGACTGGTTACGCTCACAACCAATTAGGCAAGTTGGAAGAAGATTACGAAGAAAATCCTAGTAGGCCTTGGCTGTTTCTTAAAACACCTTGCGCTCGAAAACGGGATCTCCTACAAGAGCGAATCCTAGTAGGCCTTGGCTGTTTCTTAAAACGCCTTGCGCTCGAAAACGGGATCTCCTACAAGAGCGAATCCTAGTAGGCCTTAGCCGTTTCTTAAAACGCCTTGCGCTCGAAAACGGGATCTCCTACAAGAGCAAATCCTAGTAGGCCTTGGCCGTTTCTTAAAAACGCCTCACGCTCGAAAACGGGATTTCCTGCAGAGCCAGAAATACGACAAGAGCCAGAGCGCTCGAACGATGGCCTCAGAATCAAGAAGGAATTGCACAAGTCTTGAACGAGGGCAACCACTCAGTAAGACCCTCGCACACACTCAAGACTTAGCAAAATCCCCCAAGGGCGGAAGGAATGTCACAAGTCTTGAACAAGGGCAACCACTCAGTAAGACCCTCGCACACACTCAAGACTTAGCAAAATTCCCCCAAAGTTAAGAAGAAATCGCATGAGCCTTAAACGAGGGCAGTCTCACAATAAGACCCTCGTATATACTCAAGACTCAGCCAAATTTACAAAGGCAGAAATTTATACAAGTCTTGAGTGGGGGGCAATCTCACAATAAGACCCTCACGACCGCTCAAGACTTAGACAAATTTTCAAGAGCAAAAACAAAATTTATACAAGTCTTGAGTGGGGGGCAATCTCACAATAAGACCCTCACGACCGCTCAAGACTTAGATAAATTTTCAAGAGCAAAAACAAAATTTATACAAGTCTTGAGTGGGGGGCAATCTCACAATAAGACCCTCACGATCGCTCAAGACTTAGACAAATTTTCATTGCATCAGAGAAATAAAACATTCACGGAGTATGCTACACAGTCTTATTATATAATTCATAAATGAACAGAAGAACAAAGTCATGCAAAATGGGATATTTATTCATTGCAAAGGAAAATCTTACAAGATAAGGGCTCAAAGGCCCAGGAAATATTGTTTCAAAGAAAAGACAGAAAAACAGGAAAATACATAAGAGAATTTATAAAGGGAAAAGCTTCAGGCGGCTGGGGCGATGTCTTCATCAACGATCACCAGAATGTTCTGAGCCACGGGGCCTTGAACTGGGGCCTCAGGCTCTTGCGGTTGATCTTGGGGATCGTTGGGCTCGTTTGCACCAGGATCGGGAGCGTTGGCACCTTCAGCAACTAGGACCGGGGCTTCCTCCATGACGGGCGCTAGAGGCTCATCTTCAGGATCATCATTTTGAGCCGCACCCCCTTCCCGATGAGCGTCGGTGTACTCATCTTGGATCAGTTTCACCAAGAATTCGTACTCCATCTCCGCAATGGCGTCCGCGGGGTCATTGGGGTCCTCATCCACCTCTTCACAGCGCTCGTTGAACATGAGCCCCGTGCCCTCAGCTCCCTTCATAGCCGGATCGGTCAGCCCCTTGTGGATGCCCTGATCCACTGCCAAGTTGAAGGCATTTTGGGCCTCATCCAAGCAGTGTAACGAGGCTGCGAAATTGAAGGCTTTGGAGTGGCAGAACTTGATGAGAGCCTCCTTATTCGCACGCTCTAGGCTTCGAGGCCACTCGTTGACGGCGTCATTGAATTTCCGCTCGGCCTCCAAAGCCCTCGCCTTCCAGCTTTCCCTCTCCGCCTCTGCCTTCTGGCACCGCTCGTTAGCCTGGGCTAACTGGTTGCCCAAACCGATTCGAGCGCCGTCTACCGCCACAAAATCCTCTTTCAACTTTCCCAGCTCCTCCTCCGTTTTGTTGTACAAATCCTTGAGGGATTCATACTTGGCAATTTCTGCGTCCAGCTCTGATTGGATCTGAGCCGGGTCATTCGAGCGGGCCATCTTCTTGTACTTGGCCTTGCGCTCGGCGTAAGTGGAGGCTCGCATTTGCACGTTTCTGAGCCGGGGAAGAACTTGCTGCATAAGTTAGAAGAAAAGGAAGTGTTAGCCAAAAAAAAAAAAAAAAATGATAATTTACAGAAATAAGCAAAGAAAGCAAGGAGTGAAGACTTACAGAGATTAGAGCGTGGGCTGCATCAAGGGTCACTTTCTCCACAGACTCGCTGTAGAGATGCCGGTGGTCCGTCGAGAATTGAGCTTTACTGAACAGATTCTCGGTGACAGCCTGAGCGACCGTGCCAGGCCTCAGCAAAACCGGCCCCCCATCGGTGGCGCCTGTAAAATCTCTGTCCCCTCGACGGGGGAACTCCCACAGATGTTCTTCCTCTGAAGAGGAAGTTTCCCCCTCGCCCCTGGGGCCCTCGACTACTTGTTTGCCCTTGCCCTTGATTGCAGCAGAATCGGGCATCCTCTTCCTCTTGCGGGAAGGCCTGCTAGCGCTCGGAGGAGCCTCGGTTATCGCCAATGTGGTTATTGGCCTTGTTTGTTCTGTAGGCGGAGGGGGTTGAACATCTCCCGCTCTCTCTGACCGCCCCCTGGTCTCTCTGCTGACCAATCTACGCTCCCCTCGGCCACGAGGGGGTTGGACCTCAGGATTGGCGCTCGAACTGGCGCCGCTACGAGCGTCCCCGCGATTGATACGGTTACGAGGGCGTTGTTGCTCGCGCTGTTGGTCCCCCTGTGGGGCTTGGTTTCTGTTAGAATGGGCAAAACGAGCTGCTTGTCTAATTCCACCAGCCATTTCTAATATAGCAACTCCTGCAAGAATGGAAATTTCGAGAGTTAGAAATCCTCAAACCATCTACTCAGATTGCAAGTTACAAGTACAGAAAAGCAGTTAGTATTCATTCCTATCTAAAGTTAGTGCCCTAAGAATCTAACCATCTCTCTCTATGTCACGAGCCGGAGGGTTGTCAAGGAAATAGGGATTGTCAGAGAGGCCACACAGGAACATGAGCTCCTCATCATCTATCCAATCTTTCGCTTGAATAAGATGGCCCTCGTCCCTCAGGGTTGCTGCCAGGCTCTTGGCCCAATCTTTAGGGAGTGCGGGTTGCAGTCGGCTCTTTGCAAACGAGCCCCATTGTGTGGGTACCCCAAAGCCCTCTTCTGTTGGGGCCTTAACGAAGATAAATTTCTCCTTCCAATTGGGGCCATAGGTGCTCGAGGGCGAGTTGATCAGTTTCATATGGGCCTTCGCCTGAACATAGTAGAAACCCGCCTCAGGAGAAGAACGAGAGGAACTGACCACTTGGAAAAGGGCGTTGAAGTTCCGCGAGTAGGGCTCGTAACCCATGCTTCTCATCAGAATCACGAAGCAAGTTAAGAGAGCCAAGCCGTTGGGCACGATTTGTGACGGACAGAGGCCCAGATCATTCAACAAATGAGCCAACGAGATTGAGATGGGGAATCTCAAGCCTCCTGAGCTCACTGTGGCCACGTACACTGTCATCTCCCCAGAAGGCGGATTATTAGCACGCTCGTGGTTCTCCGGGATCCTCCACGTATACCGCTCGTCCCAGTAAATGGGTGCCATCATCGTTTTTACTTCCCCCACGGTAACTGTGCTGGGAGTTTCATCGGACGTGCGCTCGGTAGCTTGGTAACCTGATCCTTCACCCTCGTTATGTCCTTTGGATTTTTGGGATTTCTTGCTTTTTCCCTTATCACGGGCCCTTTCTGAAGGCCCGGTTATGGCTTCAGCCACTGGAAGCGGGTTCGAGACGGCCACCGTCACGGTATGGCGGTGGAGGTGAGTAGCACTCTGAGTTAGAGGGAGAGTAACCCCTTGCCGTTCTGCCTCCATCACTAAATTCATCTCCTCAAAGAGAGGATCCATTCCGCCTGGATTCCTATCCTCCATAGCCATCACTGCCGCCCCCAACTCTTCATCTCTGGGGGAATCGGGGGAAGAAGAACTTTCAGTGGCCATTTCTTGGATTTCACGGGCAAATTCCTCAATATGTTGGTCGGCCATGGCAGAAACTGGGATTTGGAAGTTTTCCGGAAAGAGATTAGGGTTTCCTCAAGGAGAAAAATCTAAGGGGTTATGAAATCCTAAAGTCCGAATCTACGGTTAGAAAGTTAGAAAATTACACTGAAAATTTACCTTGTAGGTTTATGAGAAAGTCTGGGAGAAAGGTTGAAGATGCTCTAAGAACTGGAGTGCGAGAGAATTCTTTTTGCAAAGGATGCTTGGAAATTCTGAATGCGTAAAGAGTAGCAAGATTTCAGAATCCCACATTTATAGGGATGGGAGTTGGTACCGTTTTCGGCAATGAATTCAAAATGGTAATCATTTCCCGCCTGGGAAACCGCCCACTTTATGGAACCGTCACATGCTTCCCAATGCTCACGCGCCCCACGCGCGCCCGCATTTAATGCTCTGACGTTTCGAGTGCTTCAGAATAGTACAACATTTAATGCGGAAGTGTTACGAGCGGTCAGTTGAAAAGACCGCATTTATAGCGCAACCAGAAGAAAAATTGCTCAACACGCCAAGCCTTACACGAGCGCTATGTGCAAGAGATAGAGCGTGTCAAAATTCTACAGTCCTTATCACTAAGGACTACAGAATTGGGGGGCAAAATGATGGGGTCAAAATACGATCGTCCCACGTAAGACACGTGGCATCACCAAGATGATGACATCTGTCTCCCCAAGGCTGCACGGCTGCACCCATCAGCGCACGAGCGCTAAGCGCAACGAGCGCAATCCTTCTTCAGGAGTTAAGCCCAACGAGCACCGTCACTCCCACGAGCGTCCTACATACTAAATGATTGGTACGCCCACGTGCCAAGGGAGCCCTCTTCGAGCGTCACACTCCCTCAGAGTGGCCTCCCCTATTGGCTCGTCATTTGAACTGAAGTCTTCGTTCCCCTCAGCGGATGTCTTGGCTTCCAGTACTCCAGGTTGCCACGAGCGCGCTCTCAAGCCCTCGTTACCAACCGCCCAAATGGCTCTCTGACACATCGTACATGCCCGCGCACCTGCCACTGTTGCCAGCACCAACTTTTAGCCGCTTTTGCAGAAGATTCCTCCTAGGTTTCTCTCTCATGGCGCCACGTGTTAGGGCAACATTCGGCCAGGACCACTTGAGGCAAATGACCAAAGGGCCCTTGACCCTCAACTATAAATAGTTAAAGTCATCTTCTACACTGGTAAGCATTCTTCATCACTGCAACTGTGACCGAACTCATATTTCTTCATACCTTGAACTGACTTGAGCGTCGGAGAGCCAAACTGGGTATCACCCCCAGTTCCCCCAGCTTGGCCTTCTGACCTTTCTTGTGCTTGTCCCAACAGGTTGAACCCCTTTCTCATTTCCGGCGAAACTCCGGTGGTTTCCTCCACAAATACAAATCGTAAAGTGATCGGATTCGGATCCACCCATTTCTGAACCCATCAATATGTATTATATATTATACATTAATATTTATAATATATATATGTATAAAATGTATATTATATATTTATGAAAAATAATATTTATATAATATATATATTAAATATTATGTATTTATATATTATATATTTGTAATTATTATGTTAAAATATAAATAAATTCTAATAATAATATAATATAAATATATTATTATGTTAAAATAAAAATATGATGTATTATTATGTTAAAATATTTTTTAAGCTATAATATATATTTGCATATTATATTTACTATATATTATATACATTAATATATAATATATATATATGTATAAATGTATATTATGTATTTATAAAAAATAATATTTATATAATATATATTAAATATTATGTATTTATTTAGGGGGGTTTTGAGAAAACTCCCCATGAGTTGAAAATTTTTGAGTTTGCTCCCCATTTTTAAATACATCATTTGGAGTTTTAGATACACGATTCTGGGATTTATATACACGATTCTGGGATTTAGATACATGATTTTTTTCCTTATATTTCAAATACATCATTTGGGGTTTTAGATACACGATTCTTGAGTTTTAATACATCATTTTTGAAAATATGGAGCTAAAAGAAATTTGACCCCCCAATTGGGGAGTTTTCTCAAATTCCCCGTATTTATAAATTATATACGTGTAATTATTATGTTAAAATATAAATAAATTCTAATAATAATATAATATAAATATATTATTATGTTAAAATAAAATTATAATATTTGAAACTAAAAATATATATATTTAATATTAATATATGTATAATATAATATATATATATATATATATATATATATATATATATATATATATGTATGTATAAAATTTATAGTATGTATTTATAAAAAAAAAATATTTATACACTATAAATATTAAATATTATATACTTATATATATAAAATATTTTGACATAATAATATATTATATCTTTATTTTAACATAATAATATATTTATATTATATTATTATTAAAATTTATTTGTATTTTAACAAAATAATTATTTGAACAAAAAATGTGTTGAATGGAATTTGAACCTGGACCTCGCGCATGAAAGGGAGGCTCGCGTCCACTAAGCTACGGCAGCCTTTGTGTTTTTGTTTTGTCAACCATTGCTTTGACTTTTCTCACATTTAACGGTTTCCGTCCGCCATTTAACGGTTGGGACCAAAATTGTCACTTTTTAAAACAGTGGGACCAAAATTGCAAATCGCCCAATCCTATAGGACCAAAAATGTAATTTGCTCCATATTATATTACATTAATCAAGCAATTAAAAAAATAAAAAAAGGAAAAACTCAAGTTTCGGACATACGACCTCAGACAAAAACGCGCGTGAGTTGGCAGCAATTTAGTCCTAATTGGACACCTAGTCAACGCCAACACAGAATCTGATTGGTCAATAGAAACAGAAACTGCGTGGCGCCAATAATCTCACATTCCAAGCCCACTCGCGAACCATCCCCCACGAGGCGCGTGGTTTCACATTCATTTTTCGTACAATAACAGTCAATCACCAAAATAAACGGAGCACTCTTTCTACTGATTAGTATCAGAAATCTACTCAAGTTCGTATCAAGGATGGCGTTAGGGGCGGCGCGTTGTTTTTGGGCTCTGCTGGTAGTGGTTTTAACGGCGGCGATTCCGGCGGCGCGTGGGTTGTGGTTGGACTTGCCGAGTACGGGGTCGAAGTGCGTTTCGGAAGAATTGCACAACAACGTCGTCGTTTTGGGGGATTTCTACGCCTTCATCGGCGAGGATTACGACGTCAATAACACGATCGTACCCACCATCACCGTTAAGGTTAAGTACAATTACCTCTTTGCCCCCCTTTTTGTTATGATCCCTGTTCAAGTTCGCATTTTTTTGGTTTTGTATGATCATTTCATTTTCAGTGATCTTTGGTTGAATGGTTTAATCGTAGAATCATATAATTTGTTGGGCTGTTTTTCAGTGTTTTATGATGAATGAATTTGCTGTTAATTCTGAATTTGATGAACCAGAAATGGAGAAAACATAGATAATTCTGAAAAGCTGAATTTTTTGTTGGCTGATGATGTTTCTCTGTATTGAACTGCTAATGTTACGACTTTGATCTGTGTTCAGACATGAATCTTGAAATTCTATTGTTTTTTCAAAAAGAAAAAAGAAAATTTTTTTCTTTGAAAAAGAATAAAAATAAAGAGCATTTCTACTACTTGGTGAGGTTTTTGATATTATAATTCATTTTATAGGACATCTTATAGTCAAGATTAAGTGATGCAAGAAAATGACATACAAAATGTAATGTTGGAATAGAAAACAAAATAGCAATGGAAGTAGAACGTTAGGTTTAGGATTCAGGACTGTACTAATATTGTTAAACTTTTCTTATGCCTCTGTCAATATTGTATTCCTGATTTAATGATTCGCTAAAATCGACGAAGAACGATAATACAAACTATATAACCTTCACGTGTTCCCCTTCGTCGAAGAGATGAGATGCAAGGACATGATAATATGATATAATCAGTGCAAAAAATTACACTAGGATTCAGTGCAACATATTCGTATATACGTAAGTTCTATTAAACTCTTCAAACTTTGTATGCTTCTAGGTTACCTCGCCGTTTGGAAACAACCTCTATAATAAAGAAAAAGTTTCACACGGTCAGTTTGCATTCACCACAACTGAGAGTGGCAACTACTTGGCGTGTTTTACGCTGGATGAGGATCATGGTGGTAGAAAGGTGACGGTTGGTATAGACTGGAAAACCGGAATTGCTGCTAAAGACTGGGATACAGTTGCGAAGAAGGAAAAGATCGAGGTTGGTTGAATTTATGAAATTTTCACCGGCTTTTTTGGACGATGGTGTTGATCACATTGATAATGATGTGGTAATAACATGTGTTGTGTTTTCGTGTATGATATAGGGGCTTGAACTTGAGTTGAAAAGGCTCGAAGAAAATGTGGAAGCAATCCATCAGAATTTGATTACTTTGATAGATAGGTAAATTAATGATAATTCTATAATTTCGTTGCATATTTTTGTGGTGACGTTGCTTAGTCAAAGAGCAAAAATTTTATCCCAGTCCTTATTGTTGTTTTTTTTTCTTTCCCTCGTTTTTCTTATGTATGAATATGTTGTTTTCAGGGAGGCGGAGATGAGGGTGGTAAGTGAGACAACAAATGCTAGAGTGGCATGGTATAGCATAATGTCCCTCAGTGTCTGCATTCTGGTTTCTATCATTCAAGTGTGGTCTTTAAGGCGATACTTTCAGAAAAAGAAGCTTATCTAGAACTCAGGTTAGACGTTAGTCATTTTTTCTTCTCATAGAAACGAAAAGGCGTATCAATCATGGTGCTCGTTAATCTTGATAGGGCAGATTAGTTTACCGGCTGAAACAAAAACAGATGCCTTTTCGCAAAATATTCATCTCTAGAGAAATTCAAGATTGTGTTTCCGAATATCATTTCCTATATGAGGCTGATATTTCATTTCATCAGGTCGTTCTTTATCAACGTGTTCGTTGTTTTTTAACTATTCCATCGTTGGTAGCGACCGCTCATGTCTATTGCAATATTGTACTATAAAGAACAGTTTTGGCCTATGATATATATTCTGGGCATTGTATTATGTATTCTTGTGCGCATCTTTCATATCTGGCCATCCAAGGGACGCAAAAGTTGTTCCAAACAGCAGTTTTGGGATATTTGCTAATGTTTATGATCAGAAAAACTTTGGTATTTATTCACTCTGGAATTATTCTTTTCTGCTTCGTTTAGTAATTGATTCTTTATGTTTGACAGATTATTATTATTATTGTCATAAGTAGTATTGTAATTGTGTTTAATTCGAAATATTTAATGCATGTGTTTAAGTTGGAATATTAATGAAAATTATGTATAATTGGAAAATTCTTTGTGTTTTTTAGTACGGTCGATAAACACGTTATTGAAACAAATTTTGTGCTAAATTAATTTGTATGATTAAGGTGGTGGGATAATTCGAGTTCTTCTATAGGAATTTATGCAAAGAATACCTAGCTAATTAATAGACGATCATGATCATTGTTGCACGTATGTGTAATATATACTCAATTTTTGTTGCGACACGTTGTGCTATAACTTAACTAAAATCTTGTATTCGAGTTCCTAAGATTAGGGTACATAATGCAACTACTAAGATAATTTTACATCTTAATTATTTGAGTCTGGTGATATGGAGATTAGTGGTTTGAGTATGTTGATAGGAAAAACTTTATATATATATATGGGGAAAAATATTCTATTCCAAAGTATTAAATTCAAGAGACACTCCATGTGACGCTATTTCAAAACGTGAAGTTAATTAATTTTAACATGTATATAGAATCCACAAAAACTAAAATAATAGGTTCGCAAATCGTAAGAAGTATTATTAATTAATCAAATCCAAAAAAAAAAAAGGTATTATTAATTAATCAGAACGGATAATATTGTATCCGAATCAGTTTCCATTTCATAAGAACATAATTCCATGAGAGTGAACGATTTTGGGGACGTTAATGTTACTATTTTAGCATAAACTTTTTAATATGGTGGCCATACCAGTATGGCACTTAAGTTTTTCTTTTTAGTATAAAATGTTATCATGGTTTTAAACTTGAAAGATTTACTAAGTATTTAATTATATATGTATATATATATATTGTCAAATCATGAGTTGATAATCATCTGCCAATTCTTGGAACTAAGCTAATTGGCTGACACACTTTTGTCAAACAAATTCAAGAAATTAAACGCATGATCAAATTAACATGAAATTATTATTAAGAGCACGTATATCGCATGCATTTATAGAATTAAAAAAAATATATATGTTTTTTTACCTTAAAATAATATTTTCCGACGAAATCCAGATAAAACCTCAAGCTAATCGAAAAAAACCTTGTAGGGATTATTTTAATCACTTTTTTTTTTTTTTTAACACACACACTCCAAGTGGTCAAAGGGATTCGAACCCAGGTCCTTACCTTCGAGAAAGAACCCTCAGACCACTTGACCAACCCCTGTTGGCATTATTTTAATCACTTTGAAAGTGTTTGGAAACCTAATTTTCTTTTTTCTTTTTTTTTTTTTCACTTTTAACGGTTTTTTTACTTGATCACGTTTAATACTCCAATGTTTTTTATAATTTTAACTTTTAATTATGCTTCTTCAAAAGTAAAAGCTTTTGCCAACCCCATAAAATAGAATTTTGTATATATACCCCTCATTTTTCGTGGTTGGGTAAATTTGTATTAATAATCAATTATTCCGTCAATAATATATGGCCATGGAAACCCATAAGAGATTCCATCATTATAAATGCACCAATTAAAACTTTTAACTAAAAAATTAATTAAGATTAATTATGAAGGTGTTTAGTAATTAATTGATTAATTAACTATAGAAAGATCCATTGAAAAGACATATATACGAATCTTAAAAGTTTAAGAATCCCAGAAATATATATATGTAAGAGATATTGATCATGACGATATTGTTGATGTCATTGTTTCTACTTTCTCCACAAATTATCGTGGACAAAACTCAGTGTGGCATTGTCACCCCAATTTGATGAGACATACGATAAGATTCCATGCAACAAATTAATATTATGCAATTTATTATTAATTACTTTTAGAATTTAAGATATTATAATTGAATCTCTATTATTCATTTTATTATAATTTAATTCTTTCTAAAAATTATAAATTACATCAAATTAATTTTTTGTCAATTTTAAAATTACATTGTAGATACTGGGACTTGAATTTCTCATTTTATGTTTATCTTAATAGGGAATTTTTCTTTTTATATCAAGTTCGCCCTAAATTTAAAGTGTGGGTAAAACGAGAAATTTAGGTCTAAAAATTTATAAAGTCATCTTAAATTTGATGGAAAACTGATCTGATGTAATATTTATTTTTTAGAAAGGACCAAAACATAATAAAATAACTAACAATGGTCCAATTGTAATCTCTGAAACTTTAAAGGGCGTTAAATGTGATTAAGTCATTATATATATATATATATATATATATATATATATATATATATATAATGCGTGTGTATGTGTATATGATTAAGAGGAATTCTCCGTGGGTATTCGCGGGAGTGCATGCATGAATTGTTTGCAATGTGGGAATCCACCAAATTTCAGTGTTGGAATATTACGAAACCCACCCAAATGTTTCTTTCATCTTCATTTGTCTCCCAAATGCTGCCTTACCTCAATAATGTATCGTATTTAGGGACGGAATATGGACTTTGAAAATGATAAAAGTCAGATCGAAAATGAAAAATAAATAATATCGTCTTTAGAAAGACGATATTTACATATATGATATGCAATCCATATCACTATGTTGATGTTGTACGATGTTGGATATTTTTATCGAACATTTATGACACGAAAACTTTCTACCACTATAGGACCGAAGAGGACCTTGGCCCGAATGAAAAATTTTAACATTTGATTTATTCTTGAAATAAACGTTTGTCAAAGACTACTAATTTAATGTTTAATGTATAATAATTAATTAATAATGGCAATACATATGTAGCAGTCAATGGCAGTAATATGTGGAATCTTAAATATTAATTGTAATTGGACGTGAGATTCCATCATGCTGGACACCGATGGCTTAATCTACTGCCCTTGTCAAAACAGGATAATTATGAATTCAAATTTGTGTAAGTAATTGTCACGAATGTTGATTTATTTATTCTTGTTTACTCCATGTAAATTTAGAGCCAATTACATTAGAGAATATCTTATTTAATATTTATCGAAAAGAAGCATCCTATTTTATTAATATTTCATGTTTTTATAGTTGTGGATGTGATTTGATTTGTGTTTATAATAAATAAATATAATTATTATAAGAATATGTTGAATCGAAACTATAATTAGCTCGGTACGTGTAGGTTATGACGGGAGTATATGGGTTACGTATTTGTTTTGATTATAGATAGGTACAAAATTAAGGACGAACTAAAATAATATTTCGAATTATTGATCTCTCGATGATTTTATACATCATGTGAATCAAATAATGCATTATTATCGATTGTGTACTACAGTACTATGCTATGAATATACGAGAATACCGACGTGACAAGACAAATTTTATGAAAATAAAAGATTTTCTTAAATTTGTACGTTATGATTGATATCTAATTAAGTGTCGTATATGACACGACGCAATACGATAATGATATTATTTTTAAATACGGACATGCGTATCAGAATTATATATTTTATTCAATTTTTGCAATAAACAAGCTTTTAGTATAAGTTGGGAACAAACTTCATGTGACGTTGCGAAAATGATAAGATTTTGAGGAAAATAGAAGTATATATATGAGAGGCTAAGATAGATCACGAATAAATGATCTTTAAGGATAAGAAAATTACAACGTGATTTTATTCGAAAACAATTGTTAAGTGACGACATTAAAGCCAAGATTCTTCATTACATATATATGCATATATATTTAAGTGAAGTTAGCTATATTTAGAGGGGAAAACATCAAAATGAAGTAAGGAATTGACTCAGAAAATATTCTATCACATGATTCGCAAATTACAAAAATAACCGTAGAAATAAATATTCCACGAAAGTGATCTAAGATTTGTACATATTAATTGAATTTATTCTACCAATATCATATGATGATATTTCATTTATTTATTGTGTGTGACATATTGAGAATATTCTATCGTGACAGATTTATTAATAATTAATACTAAATATTATGCCAAACACATTGTGAACTACATGAGAGTTATTAAATGAAGCGGCAATTAAATAAAACAAAGGGACTTCTTATTTTATACAATTAGATTTTTTAAGTAATTCGATTTTTAGGGTGTTTTGCACTTTAATACTTGATTTTTAATATGATGTACTTAAGTGTTCGATCTTTGTTAAATATGTGGAAGGCATTTCCAGTTTGTTACTCCGATGGAATCTTTGAAAATCGGAACATGAAATACGAGACTCATACAAATACATATATAGGATATATACATATACTCTTTATCAAGTAAATTATTCAGGTAATTCATACATATAATGTGAGTAACACCAAGTAAAATAGTTTAATTTAATCATTCAATGTTATATCATATTAATCAAAGATTTTATGTTCTGAGTGTTTAAATACATACTCAACTATATTAATAAAAAAAAAAAATTTAATTCGAATCAAAATCAAAATGAAAACCACTTAATTAGTACATTAATGATTTCCCCCACGCAACAAAAAGTAGATCAAAATGTTAAAAGCCATTGGCTTTCTTAACTCATCTACCAATTGCTAAGTTATCATTTGGAAATGGACATAAGTGACACTTTTCCTAGCCCATTGGAGCAACTTCCTTTATATATATTTTTGAATAAACCTTTTTTTCTTTTGTTGACTTAATTTATATAATATATTGGATATTCTCAACCACCGTTACATTTTATGAAATGTTTACAATTTAGTGAGAGAATTAGTTATTATAATTGACCATGTAGATGACCTAATCTAAATAAAAAAAAGTAAGACAATATATAAATTAACAAACTTTTTATAAATTTCTTGATGGGATGCCACTCTACTGAAAAAGTAATTAATGATTAATAATATCGTACATATTTATGTAATTAATGATCTCTTAGACCAAAATTATGGTTTAATTTATGTAATTAATTGGGATCTATGCATCTTCAACTCAAATAATGGAATAAGGGCCAAAGGGGGTGGTGATGTCAAATATTAATGAAACTAAAACGTCATTAGTATTACTTAATGGTGATCACCCATAGATTAATGATTAAGAAACTATTAATTATTGAGGAGAAATATAATGTTTTGTCTCCCAAAAATAATAAATTTATCTATGGAAGCCATTTTCAAGGGAAAAAAAAAGTGTCCACTCATCACCCACACACTCAAATAAACAAAAACAAAACAACCCAAATTTATTGCAATCACAAAGCTGAAAGCACTCAAACCTAAAAAAGATTAATGATCAAGTAAATCTGGTCAAAACCCACTTTGCAAATAATATCAAAATAAAAAAAATATATATATGGCATATCAAATAATGGTGTTTAATCTAATTACGAAAAAAACCATAGAAATTATTAAAAAAAAAATGTCTTTAGACTTTAGGTATTTCCATAACCCTTGTTCAAACCTCTACTATGTGATTCTTTTCATAATTGAATTTTTTTTCCCCCAAAATATACACATCCCAAATGGTGAGAGGGATTCGAATTCGAATCATTATACTGAAAAAAAATAAAAAAATCTTTAACTACTTGAACCAACACCGGTTGAACTTTTCATAATTATTGCATTATAACTATTCAATTAGGCATTTCATAGTTATATATCCAAAAAAAAAAAAAAATTCATCCATTGAGATCCATGCAAAACCCTAATTAATTTCATCTATCTTTTTATACATTAACTTTCCATTTAATGACAAAGATTCTTGTTGTTATGGCTATTGGAGTAGTTAGTATATTTTTGGCTGATGGATAAGGAATCTTAATGGGAGAATATAAAGTTAGTGCCACTCATAGGTGTTATATTCAATAATAAGAACACATAGCAAAATGAAATTCTCATTCTTTTTTTATTTATTTATTTTTTTAAATGTATTTGCCTTTTTGTGTCTATAAAATGGCCACAAACCTTTGTTCTTGTCAACCCCACACATCATTAATTCTTTTGTGTTCAAAACAAACATTAATCTTAGTGATCAAACAAAGTAAGAAGAGAGATACCATGGGTTATATGGGTGAAGCCTTCAACAAAATGAAACCCTACTTGGCCATGGTTGCTCTGCAATTTGGCTATGCTGGAATGTACATAATTGCACTAGTTGCTTTGAAGCAAGGGTTCAGCCACTGGATTTTGGTCGTCTACCGCCATGCAGTCGCTACTGCAGCTATTGCTCCATTCGCGTATTTTTTCGAGAAGTAAGTCCTCATTTCTCTGTTGTAATCTGGCAGTTTTTTTTTCTTTAATTTTTTCGTCGTAATCTGACAGTTTTCTTTCAGTATTGGCCATTTTTGGTGCCATTAACGTATCTCAACTTAATTTTAGTGTCATGCAAATACTAATTGTTTTCAGAACATTTCAACTTTCTTACGTATTTTGAACACTTTGATGGTACGCAATGAAATTATCGTCGAAATGGATGAAAATAGAGGCATTTTGAGAGTACGGTTGAATATATGAGATTAATTAAATCTATTTAAGTTATTTTGATTTTTTTTTCCCTCGTTTATTTTTTGGTTATATCATATCTGTCTAACGAATTTGTTCTTGAATTTCTTTTTTTCCTATGTTTTCTTTTTTTTCAGGAAAACAAGGCCTAAGATGACAATATCGGTATTTCTGAAGATAATGCTACTTGCTTTACTAGAGTAATGCTTTATTTTATACACTAATTTATAGTTTAATTACATCAATTATTCTTAATTATTATTCCCAAATCCTTGATATTGTACATATTATTAATTATTTAATATAATTAATTTCCAAGAATATTAATGATGACTTGCTAATTATTTTTTCATTTTTTTTTTTTAAATTAATTAGGCCTGTGCTGGACCAGAACTTGTACTACATCGGGATGCAGTATACATCAGCAACGTTTGCATCAGCAACTGTCAATGTTTTGCCAGCCATAACCTTCATATTGGCTGTCATTTTCAGGTAAAATTCGCATTAACCTTAATGTCTAATCATAATCATAACTAATTAATGGAAGATTATCCCATTAATTTGGATCAATTAACCATTTTTTTTTTATAATCTTGCAATAGTTTAACCATAGATAATTTAATTTCATAACTCACTCATCTTGATACGACGATTACAGTCGAACGTCCGATAAAGTACCCTAAAGAGATCGTCGAACGATGTCCTACGGGCCGAAAACACGTGCCCGGTCAATGGACACGCTTCGTCGTAGACCCACCGACGCTAAAATCAGCTTTTATTAAAGATTATTTTGTTTCAAAATCTTCCTCAGGTTGGAGAAGATAAACCTGAAAAAGATACATAGTCTAGCAAAGGTGATCGGCACATTAATAACAGTGACCGGCGCAATGCTCATGACGCTGTACAAAGGCCCTGTTGTCAACATTTTATGGTACACCCACGGCGGCACCCACCACAAAGCCGCCGCCGCCGCCTCTGACCAGCACTGGGCCACCGGAACAATCATGCTGCTCTGTTGCATCACCGGCTGGGCTGGTTTCTTCATCGTCCAAGTATATTTCCTTGCATAATTTATTTCCATAATTTTCATAACATTAAACTCATATTAATTTTTCTTTATAATTATGAATTTGTGGGACAGAATAAGACACTGGAAGAGTATCCAGCTGAACTCTCTCTATCATTCTTGGTTTGTTTAATGGGGATGGTGGAAGGTGGAATCGTGGCTGTGATAATGGAACGTGACATCAGTGCTTGGGCTATTGGCTTTGATTCCAGGCTTCTTGCTGCTGCATATTCTGTGAGTATTAATTATTTTGCAAAATTATTCATTTTTACATAAATAATTTGTGTGTGTATATATATATATATTAATCCCATGATAATATATATGTTCTTGATTTGTGGCAGGGGATAGTGTGCTCAGGGATTGCATACTATATGCAGAGTGTTGTGAACAAGTCTCAAGGGCCTGTCTTTGTGACTGCATTTAGCCCCCTTAGCATGATCATCACGGCCGTGTTGGGGGCCGCCATTTTGGCCGAGCAAGTTCATCTCGGAAGGTGATAATGTCTTCGACATGCTTAAATTCCAATCCCATTGACGCCTTTGCTGGAGGGTCACGAGCAGTCGAACACTACTAGCCCTCCAGCACTGGCACTATATATATATATACCTCTTGATTTATATGTGGTTCCTGGCACTCACTGGTGGAGCCACTCCTTATTGGGGGGTTACAACTTACAATTGACCCCCCTCAAAAAAATTTTTTTTTTTTTATTAATATGCATATATATAGATATTTGTATATATAATTTTATGGGGTTTTTCATTATTAACCCCCCTCACCAGAGTTAAAATTAATATTAGTCAGAGTAAATATAATAAATTATTTATCACCCTTTAGTATTATGCTTTGGTCGAGCCCCTAAAAAAAAAATTCTGGTTGCGCCACTGCCGGCGGCACTGTTAGTAAGAGTGGCATAACTATTTTTGCATCTCTAACAAGAAAGCAAATAGCAATTCACATGAACTGACACTATGCCACTTGGTGTGTTGCCTGAAAATGCAGCTTGCTAGGAGCAGTGATCATAGTTTTCGGGCTCTATGCCGTGGTTTGGGGTAAGAGCAAAGAAGGCACGGCTGCGAAGAAACTAGCATACGAAGTCGACAGAGCACACGAGCTGCCTGTGGTGGGCATCAGAGCTTCAGACATCAGTGAAACTGCTGCAAGAACTGACAAGCAATTCATACACCAACCAGAGCCCTAATGATATTACGATCCCCCCGGGGAATATCGTGTTTTTCAAATATATATGTGGTGTGCTTTTGAAAAAAAATGTGGCGTTATGTAAAATGTAATCGGATCTATGATGTATCGAGTTTTCAGAACGTTTATTGATGTCCCACCTTCTTGGTCTCTAATTTCAAAACCAATTATGAATATTAAAAACTGTTTGATTATTTGCCATCCTCGAACTTCAAAATTACCCTAATATATAAGCAATATTCAATCCAATTATCAACAAGTGACCCATCTGACATAGGGCTCTTGGTTCCGAATGCCGATATTGTTTAGTTACGGTATCGGAACCTCCTTCTTGGTTGAGCTTTGGTTGGTGGCAGCGTTTCATTGCGGTGGTGGTTCTGGCAGCATTCAACGGTGGTTCATTGCTTTAATTTCGAAATAGCTAATGGTTTTAATTTCCGTGCCTATGCGATTTTAGGTAGCATCGAAGAAAATTGGAGGACAAAGGACCGGAGAAGAGTTAACGTAAGTTTTGGGCGTACAGACCTTAAAAGCCCAACTTTCTACTCATTTGTAAGTATAATAACTTACCCAATTAGAATTAGGCCAACGGCAGTAGATTGGGTTTGGGATAAAGTTCGGGAATCCGGATTATCAGTCATATCTTCGGATTATCTGATAATATATTCATATCTTCAAGCGGGCCGAACTTTACCCGTAATGTCCGGAATTCGGATTATCTGATAATATAGACTATAGTCATATTTTCAAGTATTTGTATTTGTATTTATAGCGTTTTAATTGGGATTATCTGATGATATAGTTATATCTGCAAGTATTTGTATGTATAGAGTTTTAAGAGATAGGGTCTTCTAGTTTGACTAAATATTTTATTATATATTAATAGAATTCTCAACTCGATAAAATTCTCATTATTATATATATAATTCTCTTAGTTGGAGTCAATGTAAGAGAATTATAGCATCAATTGAATTTATCATTTCTTTATCGTTTTCGATGCTACACATTAATTGAAGAAAGGAAATGAATGAATGAATTTTTCAGAAGCACCAAAGTTAAACGTTTTTAATTGAGTTCAAAGACCACTAAATTTAAATAGACAAATAAAACAATCCCTCACGTTATGTGCTGTATAAACTAAATTGGATTCAATCCAACAAAATCCATGTTCATATCTCTCCTACGTCTGTTATGCTTATCAGATAGATAAAGCAGGAGAACTAACCTTCTCCAACCAAATTCACCATCAAACTTACAAACCCATAATCAGATATATATATATATACAATTTGGGCCTAAAAATCTTCACTCCTCCTTCATGTTCATGCTATTACGCCTCAATTGCTCTCCACCCCTTGCACACCTCTACAGAAAAAAAATACAAAATGTAATTAAATTTAAAAGAACAGGACATTGAATTCTTCTGACTATAGTTTTAAATGAAGATGTTTTTATTGGATGCGCTCTTCAATGATTCATAGGTACGCAAGAAAAAATATGTGAAACCAAAGTTAATTTTAAAACATAAATTAAAATATACAATCATGATGTAAAATCATATTAAGCAACATCTATCCACGCTCACTGGTTTACATGATATGTAACTGAAAGACTGATAGTGAAATCTACAAAAGAAATCTTACAAAGAAACTTTGATTCTTTGAGATTCAGGTTATTTTTTAAAATATTTAATTAACTTATTACCTGAAACGCCTAAAACATAGATGCTAGTCCAATAAAGCCTTATGAAAGACAACAAGTTCACCAACAAAATGAGTATAGCTGAATCAAAGTACTCACCCAATTAGAACTGATCCACCGAAATTGGGTGTCAACCCAGCGGAAGTGCGTGTCAATCCAATGGTAGCGAATGGCAATCTAGTGGGAAAGGCAGCGGAAGTGGGTGTCAACCCAGCGGAAGTGCGCGCAAATCCAATGGTAGCGCCTGGCAATCTAGTGGGAAAGGCAGCGGAAGTGGGTGTCAATCCAAATCCAATGGTAGCGCCTGGCAATCTAGTGGGAAAGTCAGCGGAAGTGGGTGTCAATCCAGCGGGAGTGGGTGTCAATCTAGCGGGAGTGGCTGTCAATCCAGCGGAAGTGGGTGCCAATCTAGCGGAAGTGGCTGTAATTCCAGCGGAAGTGGGTGTCAATCCAGCGGAAGTGAGTGTCAATCTAGCGAAAGCGGGTGTCAATCCAGCGGAAGTGGGTGTCAATCCAGCTGAAGTGGTGGCTGTATATCCACCAAAATTGGGTGTCAATCCAGCTGAAGTGGGTGGCAGTCCAGCGGAATTGGCCGTATATCCTGCGGAATTGGCTGTATATCCACCGGAATTGGCAGTGTATCCATCAGAATTGGCTGTTGTGGCTGCACGCGTTCCCCCAGAGAAGAAATCCATCTGCATTAAAACCAGGCATTCCATTAGCATTTCCACCACCTTGCCTCTTGTAAACAGGCTAGTCTGACCCTACAAGATCATATTGAAAGGTTTTTGGCTGGAGGGTTCTTATCTTCTGGTTGTGGATTGAAAGGTCTTTTGCTGGCGGGCTCATTATCTTTGGGTTCGGAAGCATTGAGATTTGATAAGAATTCATCAATTTCAATGGATGGATCAGATCTAATCATAGAGGAATTTTCAATTGAATTCTTTACAATTTTCAGATAAACGGGTGAATGATGTTAATCTAGGAAGGCAGGGGAATACGTATAAGCATAAAGATGCAAAGAAAGTTGTAAGGGATTTTGGGCGATTAACCAGAGAGTTTTTACTCTTTGCGAGGAAATCGCCTCAGACAATCGGGTTGAATGGAATCGACTGATTCAGAGAAACTTACGTAATCCACACATAAATTGAACGAGCAAAAAGCAATGTTTATGCCCAAAACACTAAATTTGGCTTTTAGATTCGAAAGCAGAAGTTAAAGAAATCAATTGAAATTTCAGCAACAAATTCTTCTTAAAACAGATGTTGAGCACCAATTACACACTATTGAACACCCAGATTCTCAAGCTGCTGAAGAATTTTCAAGACATCGGTGCCGAAGTACCTTTTGGGCGAAGAGCGAGGCTTGTGAAAGAGGACAAGTCGATTGAGATCTCCTCCGCCCTAACCTCTCTTCCTCTGTTCTCCTACACTCAACTCTCTTTTGATTTCAATACTCATCATATCCTCTTATTTATAGGTAATAGGTTACGATTCTTAAGAAACTCGAGAGAATTAGGTCCCAAGGGACGCCCAAGTCTTTTTTTAGGATATAACCCTCAATTTCTTTTTCCTTTTTCTTTCCCCAATATTTTCTGACGTGGCATCTTTATATACTAATCAAGTTGCAATTAACTCGTTTTGTAAAAGGAAAAAATTTTAGGGGTCCTTCTGCAAATAAAATAAATTTATAAGTTATAACAAAACGAAAACAAAAGCCCTAAATCTAACATAATTTCTCCATTTTTCCTTCCTTTCCTCTTCCGCTCTTATCCCGTTCTTCTTCTTCGGCTACATCCCCCAGATCTGTCCCTTTGTTCGCATATCATATCAGCATCACCATCACGTATTTGAAGTTGACCCAAACCACAGGTTTTAGGGCTTGAAGTCGAGCATCTAAGGACTGAGCTTCATGAGCAATGAACAACTATTAAGAACATGAACCCCAATCCTTAGAAGCTAACTCCAAGCTCCAAAACGGTGATTTGTTTTCGCGTTTGTCTGCCTCTATTGAAGAAGAAGAAGAAAGAAGGGGAGAGAGAAAGCAGCTAGGGTTTTGCTTGAAGTAAGGTGTGAGGATGACAAGTGATAATTGGAATATTTATGGAAGAATTAGGTGTACATGCATTCAATTAAATTACCATGCATTCAATACTATGACGGTTGGTTGTTGAGGAATAAATAAATAAAGAATGGGATTTAATAAATAAATCGCACAAGCGATTTAATGAATCGCTTAATCGATTCTTCATATAGAGCTAGTTTTTTATTTGTTTTAAATATTTATTTGATTTATTTTTTACCCTAAACCCTAAAAATTTGATATAGTTGAATGCATCTGCAAACTACGAACCGAATAATATTGAATGCATGTAGGCCTAATAAATCGCTCAAGCGATTTAATTAATCGCTCACGCGATTCTTCATCAACATCTAGTCCTTTATTTTATTTAAATATTATTTATTTATTTTCTTTATTTAATCGCCTGAGCGATTAAATATTAAAAATAAATAGGCGATTAATTATTAAAAATAAATATTTATATTTATCTGATTAAATTCTAGTTAGCTGATGAATCTAGTGCGCGATTCATCAAATCGCCTGAGCGATTCTGGTTAATCGCTCACGCGATTCAATGAAGAACAGTAAAACCATTAAAACTGTAAAATACAGCATACCAGATATATAAAAATAGAACAACATTCAGTCTGCTTTCATTACAAAACCAGTAAAATACATTACAATCAAACTAAATATTTTACGGGGGAGGAGGAAACTGATTAACCTCCTCCGGATCATATTGAGGGATAATGGAATTAACACTCCCCTCAGAGGACTCAAGGTAAACAACGTCGTAAAAGGACTCGGGGTCTGAGTCCCTATCACTTATGTGGAAAGCGTGGAGGTGCTCCTCTTCGCCCTCCAAAAGGTGTGCCTGCCGCACTTTGAAGATATACCTTAGGTCGTCGTAATAACGGCATCCAAATACTCTGGCGTCGAAATCCCGCCGAATAACCTATGCAATATTAAACATTGAAAAATGAACAAATAAAGATTAAAAAAAATGCCACTGATGAATTCGACTTACCTCAGTGTTATTCGCATCATAATATTCTAGGGGATCAAGTTCGGCACTAATACGATTAGCAGCCAATTTAACTCCAGGACACGCCAAGAATCTACGGAATTCGTAAAATTTTATCCGCAGTCCTTTCACTGCTGCTACAACATCTCGTGCCCAGAATCTGGTTTTGAATCGCTGAGTCAAATCAAGCGACACATTAGCTAGCACTGTGTCGAAGACTTCTAGCCGATCGATTTCGTTTTCTCCGGCATATATCCGAAGACGTTCAACCATGTACTCTTCCACCCATGCCAGAATATTTCTTGGAGGGTTATTCATGACTTTATTTGTCAAGGATTGAGATACGGGAGAGAGAGAGAGAGAAGCAAGGAGGCAAGATGCAGGTGATGAAAATTTTGCAGAAATCTGAGCACAGAGCAAACTTGAGGATACTAATAAAGGTGATTGGGCCTTTAACCAACCAACAGTCGCACCCCTGGTCGCATTGTAAAGGTGACGGTCAAAATTCCGGGAAAGAGTGCAGGCAGCTTTTCATTAAATTCAAGCATCTCATCGAGAACATCTGTCAGACGCGGGAAGAAGACAATGGACATCTATGTCCCTTCTTCAAATAAAATAAAGGACTAGACGTTGATGATGAATCGCGTGAGCGATTAACCGAATCGAGTCCGCGATCCAATGAAAATACAACAAATTATTTATAATATCTAATATTTAGAACAAGAATGAATCGCGCGCGAGATTAATTAATGAATCGCAAGTGCGATTCATTAAATCGCTTGCGTGATTAAATAAAGAAAATAAATAATTCTATTTAGCTGAAGAATCCTGTACGCGATTCATCAAATCAAGTGCGCGATTCAATTAAAACATAAATAATTTGATATAGCTGAAGAATTTCGTGCGCGATTCATCAAATCAAGTGAGCGATTAAATTAGGAAAAATTAATATTTTGATTTTTTTACAGAATCGCGTGAGCGATTAAATAATAAAAATAAATATTTATATTTATTTGATTAAATTCTAGTTAGTTGATGAATCTAGTGCGCGATTCATCAAATCAAGTGAACGGTTAAATTAAAAAAATTAATATTTCGAAACACATAAATACAAATTTCAATATTTCAATAATTCTAGTTAGCATTCAATATTATTCGGTTCAACACGTATTCAATTAGTTGACTGGTACATGAATTAAACACATAAATACAAATTTCAACATTTTTGTCCGTATTTTCTTTTAGTACTGATCATCAGCTTCACCATCAGACGTTTCTGAAGTTGAACCACACCACAGGATTGGGGCTTGAAGTTGAGCTGATAGGGATTGGGCTTCATGAGCAAGAATGAATGATGATACATTCATTAACAACAATAAGGTGCTTCCTTCCTTATTGAGCTTCATGAACCCCAACCCCTATCAGCTAACTCCAAGATCCAAACCGGTGGTCTGTTTTCGTTCGGCTACCTCTGTTGAAGAAGAAGAAGAAGAAAGAAGGGGAGAGAGAAAGCGGCTAGGGTTTTGCTTGAAGGTGTGAGGAGGATGCTTGGTGGTAATTGGAGTATTTATAGGAAAATTTAGGGCTACACACTTTTATTAATTTAAATAAAATAAATCGACGTGCGATTCATTAAATCGATTGCGCGATTAAATAAAGAAAATAAATAAATAATATTTAAATAAAATAAATAAATAGATGTTGATGAAGAATCGCGTGAGCGATTAATTAAATCGCTTGCGCGATTTATTAGGGAATTGTGCATTTTGTAGGAAAGAAATTAGGTCTACATGCATTCAATATTATTCGGTTCGTAGTTTGCAGATGCATTCGACTATATCAAATTTTTAGTGTTTAGGGTAAAAAATAAATCAAATAAATATTTAAAACAAATAAAAAACTAGCTCTTTATGAAGAATCGCTCGCGCGATTTATTAAAGAATTGGACATAAATATTATGAATACATACTGTGTAACTTAAATATTGTATTTATCAACTCCAAAAAATATTTCGGATGCTAAACATAACCTTAAAAAAGAGGTATTATCGTCATCCAGAATATCCAGTGGTTCCCCACGCATGAGAAACTCAATGTAATATAAGGAATAGAGTCCACAATCGCCACTGAAAAAAAAAATAGAAATTAAATAAAAATATAATAAAAAAATTTAGAGTTAGTAAATTTTAAATGTACATTCGTTTATTTTTTGGACACGGAGCAAGTTGCAGCTTCCACATGTGCTTGAGGCTGTCACCTAATTGCCTGAACTTTCCTGTGTGGGCCAACAATTTGGGAAAGAAAACACACAGATGGTTCAAAGCAATTTGGTAATTCCTGTGGTCAAGGGAACCACCACCGTTGTCGTAAACTTTGATGACTCCCTCTTGGGGCAAAATCTCGACGGCCACCCAATGGGAATTTCCTGAGTTGACAATGCCATAAAATTTTGCAGCTCCTTCCCATGCACGACCATGCAAAAATGGTAGAGAACCAGTTGTATACGGCAGAACAGTGTCCTCCTTCCATTTGATGGGATCATTCCAGATCCTTCGCATCACATCAAATGAATGCGAGGCAGTCCGGATGTCTTCTTTGGGTTCATTCACAGGCCTCACACCCTTGGCACCCTTGGCACTCTTGGCACCAACCCTAACTCCAGCTTTGGCAGCCCTCGGAGCATTGGCAGCAGTATCTGGCTTATTTGTAATAACGAGATTGCCATCTTCACCAACACAAACTGAATCTTCCTCTGTAATGAGACCCCTTGATAGATAATAATTCGTTTTAAGATGTTGGAAGAAAGTCTCATCGAGGACCAAACAATCCTGAGCATATTGATCTGGGAGCCTTTTTTGTTTAAGCCTTATATTGGCCAAACACTCTTCCAAATGCTGCAACGAGTGAACCAAAAAAAAAACAATAAAGATCAACTATGCATCATACAGGTATTGACTAACATAAACTATATAGGAAGTTTACCTCGGATACCAACCATTTCCCATTTCTGAGGATGGTTAGGAAGAATTCCGCGTCGAAATCCGCAGTTTGTCCAGGAATTCGGTCTTTCGGCCCTGCACTAAGAACCCAGTTGTACAAGTAGCTAGAACCAGATTTGTCCGTATTTTTGGATAACCATCTGTTGTGAGATTGAGAGATGGTTTCTGCGGTTTGCGGACAAGGCAGTTGGGGCTGAGCCGTTAAGGCAGGTGTTGCTTCTTTAGCCTCGACTCTAGCTCTGGCTGTAGCTGTGCAAAGCCTCTTAAGTTGCAGCGTATAAGGTGACAGGAGGTAGGCGGGCCTTCTTTTATTTCTCTTTGGTCTTTGACGTTTAGACCCTTCAACCTCCTGCACCATTACACTACGGCCTGCTTGGTGTTCTTTTTTCTTCTCCAAATGCTGCCATATCTTCTCAACAGTTGCCTTCACATATTCAGAATGAGCTTCAGCTTGGTCTTCTTTCTCCTTCTCCAAATGCAGCCATATTTTCTCAACAGTTGCATTCAAATATTCAGAATTAGCGTCCGCTTTCTGGATAAACTGTTGAATTTCAAAAGGGATTTGCACTGCAGCAGCTGGTGCAGGTGATGGTGATGTGCCAGGTGCTGTGGAAGTTGGGGGTGCGGTGCCCCAATCAATTCCTGCGGTAGGTGGTGCTGTAGTTGGATGTGATGGTGAAGGGAACCAATCCATGTTAGAATTCATGAGATTATCATCTTCTTGGACCGGATGGGGCAATTCATCCCCAATGATCAAAAGGGTGTACCCTTTCAAACACTGATGTAGATAATCAATGGGTGCATCCTCTTCTTCTGAACTTGTTTGTTCATGAAGGTCCCTGATGTAACTCATATTCTTTTCAATGCTGGAGGGCAATAAAAATGGACGTACCTGATCCTGTTACATCAAAAAATAATAGATGTTAAAGGTATTCGGTGATCCATGGCAAAGAAAATAATATAAATTTTGTTCTAACCTCAGGTCCATGGCTATTTAACTTTTGCCGCAATTCTTCAATATCGATTGGGTTCCCTCTACTGTGCATCCATCTGAACATCCTGGGGAGTGGTAGTTTGGACGTGTGGGAATCATCATGTTCTAGGCCGCCTCCATAAGAACTTGCTATCGTTGGGCACATTTCGTAAGCCCACGCCTACAAGGAACAAACAGAAAAAAATGTGTATTATAGATTTTGTTTCAATTAAATCGCGTGAGCGATTCAACAAGTCGCGTGAGCGATTCATTAAATCGCTTGAGCGATTCAACAAGTCGCGTGAGCGATTCATAAATTCGCTTGAGCGATTCATAAATTCGCGTAAGCGATTAAGCTGAATAAGAGAAATATGATGATCATAATCACCTGCAAGGCCCATGGAAAACCTGAAACATGATAGGTCTTCGGTTTAGAGTCAGATTCTGTAGGGGGCAGCCATTTAGCAATATCCTTTTCCCTTTTTTTTATTGAATCCATTGTCGCCTTGAATGACACTAGTCCCCAAGGATATGAATAAAAAAAATCCAAGTCACTTGCAAAACAAAGATGATCCCTATTTACAACTCTCCCCTTTTCAATACCCAGCAACATGTTTTGTACAAAAAGCACATGTGCTATCTTCAAACGGTCTTCCACCGCAATCTTTTTATTGAATAATAAAATTTCCAAATCAGTGTCCTTCACTTTTGATTTCCATTTATTTCGGAGGATCCTCTTAAGAAAATCCTCGGCATTATTTATAACACTCAACTCATCAGCTCTATCGGGCATCTTACCTCCTCCACAATAAAGCCCAGTGACAAGAGTAAACTCCCTTAAGCCAAACTTAACTGGCTTTTGGCCTATCAAGACCCACAGCTCATTCTCTTTCTTGGTGGGTAGGGAGTACATCATAAGATAATGAAGGAGGCTGCCTGAAAACCGCTTCCAACCAGAAGGCAGCTCTTCGGTATATTTTCTAAATACTCCTCCGAAATTTATTTCGTTCTCCTGAAGGAATTCTTTTACTGGGGAAAGACACTCCCATGATGACCGGACTGTGATCCTCACAGTTGAAGAGAAGAAGTACCTTTCCCAGAAAGGGCGCATGTTGAATTTTGAAAAATCAATGCTCCGGGTGACCTCTTCTTCATACACTTCCTGTAACTCATCGTCATAATCCTCCGCCTCATCAAATAACCCAATCATACCCATATTGTTCGAATGCCTTCGCTTACTCCTATTTTCCCTTATGTACCAGTCCCCTTGCGCAGTTTCTTCATCTCCGGTGTGTTCATCATCTCTGAACTCCTGAGATGTATAGGATCAAAATACCATTTGTCAATATAAAAGATTTGAAATACACAAAAGGCGTCATTTTGATCGCGTACGCGACTCAATCAATCGATTAAGCGAGTACTAGATACTTTCGGTATAAACAACCCAAAAAACACAGTATATAAACAAGAGAATATAGTATCAACTCCAGAACGAAAGTTGAAAACAAAAAACAAAGAACCATTACGTTGTAATTGTTGGAAAACACGAATCAGAAAGCAGCGAAATTTAAAAAAATTTCCCAACAAAAGGATCTTGAACTCGCAATCGTGTATCCAAATTCGTAAGGATAGAAAACTTACTTTTCTTTTGTTCTTTCTTGAAGCGTTTCAAGCCACCCAAGAACGCTCTTCTCGCGGCTTGATCCCCTCTCCTTGGTAAAGCTCGAATCTTCAAACTTCTAACTTGAAGTCTCTAGAGAAAGTCCACCAACTTGATCACAATCTAACTAGTAAGGATGCTAGTTCTCTAGTTAGTGTTTAGGCTTAACCTAGGGTTTTATTTTATCTTGGAGAAAGGAAGGTGTTCAACACATGAACCAAAAGAATTTTCAATTAGCTCTAAAGGGGATATAGGAAAAGGGAGAGGGGCGCCGATCCTAATCCTTGTTGGGCAAGGATTTGGTTCCTCTCTCTCCTATTACTTGATCATCAAGTATTTTCCAACTTTGACTTTGAATTCTAATTCAAGTCAACTTTCAAGAGAGCTAAAATATCCAAACTATTTTTGGATAATTTTATACTTTATTTATTTAAAATAAATAACTTATTTTATCTAATTAATTAATTCGTAATTAATCAACTAGATTATTTTCTCCAAAATAAGACTTTCTTTTTAATTCAAAATTAAACCAAAGTCTATTAAATAATTAACACATTTAATTATTTAATACATATATAATATATATATATATTCACACGTTTGTGACACGTGTCACAGTGACACGTGTCACTCACGTGAGCCACACGTGTGATTTCACACGTGTGGAACCCTCTTGGCCCGATTAACTCGTTTAATCATTTTAAAGCCTCAACTCATGTAACCAAGTTATTGTGTGTGACCCTCTAGGTTCTCAATTCAATTAGCAGTGATCCTAATTAATTAATTCACTAATTAATTAATCAGTCCACAGATTAAACGACCATAGTCTAGCAACAGGTGTTTAACCCCTAGCTGAATTGGAATGTTCGGATTCGACAGAACCTTTAAGTCATTGATTCATGTGAGATACAATCCTCCTACTTACTATCTCTCAACCAAGATCTAGGGCAACGGAATAATCAGAACCCTAATAATCCGGTCTTAAAGCTAAGTGCATTTCATATCCATTTGATCTCAATCCAAGAAACCCTTTTCTTGATGTCTTGATCTACTGCCTTGGCCAAGGACTCCATATGGCATATGAATGACTTACACAATAAGAGATCACCTTGCAAATGCAAGTGTAGGTCCTTTCTTGATTCTCATTCACTTTCATGAATCACTTGTGTAGGCCCAGCATAAGCCTTGAATCAGTTGTCTAAGGCGACACCCTTTAAGGCTTATACCTAAGACTACAGAGTTAACTCATAAAGTGACAAGGAACCTCAAGTCTTAAGGATCAATTAATCACATCAATGACTCGTGAGATATTTCCTAATCTGGAAGTTTCCATTTTCTGAAATAGAAACTTCCTTTCCCATTTAGGAATGCTCTCACACGGGGCACCTCAGTGAACTTACTTATTAAAGTAAGCACCCTCATGTATCACGTACGTATCAACTATACACTTTGCACCTCCATGAAACAAGGTGGTCCTTCTTAAGGGCGTGATCCCACAAGCAAGCCTTAGAGGAGTCAGGTTGACACTCCCACTGTCTGTAGGACTCATCGGCTTGGAGTATTTTACTAATCATGACTTATGTGATATAGGGCTCGTTTCATGAACCATTTCACCTAAATGGTAGAGTCCTAAAGTCACCAGGATTAGGGGAGTTCTCATACATGCACAGCTAAAGTAAACGCATACCAAACAAGAGCATATAAAGAAGTGTTGCCTCAATTCGTTATTTCATTCAAAGATTGTCTGTGATTACAATAAGGAAAAGCACAAAGCGGATATACAATCGGCTTTCTAGGGCACTATTCCTAACAGTAATCAGCCTCTTGGGATATCTGCATGGGATCAATAGTGCCTTCTCCTTCCCTTACTGGGCTTTGGTTTGCTCCCGCTGATGACATCTTGTTCGGTTGATCATAAAAATGTGATAATAATCTGAATATAGGAGAGAGAAAATGGATGAAAACCCTAGTTTTTTTGCTTGTGAGGAAGATGAAGAAGAAGAAGAAGAAGAACAGTCCTTTACTTTACTTTCCTTTTTACCTTGCTCCTCTTTCTCGCTAAAAGTTTGCTTATAACTGTTATCAAATTAATTAATGATGTGATTGGTTTGACTCTTGTGGTGATATATATATTAAATATAAATAACTGTCAGACAAAAAATGAAAAATTTTAATATAATGTACACAATGGTTGTCGCCTTATCGGACATGTATATTACAAGAGGTTTAATTTTAGAGAATTTGATTGCGAACTACCTTAAGAATCGCGTGGGCGATTCATGAAGTCGCCCACGCGATTTAACACGTTTTGTGGCCACAATCAAGATCACCTTATGAGAATTGAGTCAAATTTGTAATGGGATCATTTTATTGTTGGTTATAGCGAAGCTTGATTTGAATGTACCAATCACAATGTTTTCTACATGGTATCAAGGATGATGTTAGGATTTGTTTGGGATTATGACTAAGGTTTGCAATACATCGTAGCACACAGATAAGAATCGCTATGGGGCTCATATCAAATGCGAAAGAAACATGTTGGGGGACTAGCAAAGTACTATAAACCTATATTGATTGCGAACTACCTTAAGAATCGCGTGGGCGATTCATGAAGTCGCCCACGCGATTTAACACATTTTGTGGCCACAATCAAGATCACCTTATGAGAATTGAGTCAAATTTGTAATGAGATCATTTTATTGTTGGTTATAGCGAAGCTTGATTTGAATGTACCAATCACAATGTTTTCTACATGGTATCAAAGATGATGTTAGGATTTGTTTGGGATTATGACTAAGGTTTGCAATACATCGTAGCACACAGATAAGAATCGCTATGGGGCTCATATCAAATGTGAAAGAAACATGCTGGGGGACTAGCAAAGTACTATAAACCTATATTGATTGCGAACTACCTTAAGAATCGCGTGGGCGATTCATGAAGTCGCCCACGCGATTTAACACGTTTTGTGGCCACAATCAAGATCACCTTATGAGAATTGAGTCAAATTTGTAATGGGATCATTTTATTGTTGGTTATAGCGAAGCTTGATTTGAATGTACCAATCACAATGTTTTCTACATGGTATCAAAGATGATGTTAGGATTTGTTTGGGATTATGACTAAGGTTTGCGATACATCGTAGCACACAGATAAGAATCGCTATGGGGCTCATATCAAATGCGAAAGAAACATGCTGGGGGACTAGCAAAGTACTATAAACCTATATTAAGTGCGAACTACCTTAAGAATCGCGTGGGCGATTCATGAAGTCGCCCACGCGATTTAACACGTTTTGTGGCCACAATCAAGATCACCTTATGAGAATTGAGTCAAATTTGTAATGGGATCATTTTATTGTTGGTTATAGCGAAGCTTGATTTGAATGTACCAATCACAACGTTTTCTACATGGTATCAAAGATGATGTTAGGATTTGTTTGGGATTATGACTAAGGTTTGCAACACATCGTAGCACACAGATAAGAATCGCTATGGGGCTCATATCAAATGCGAAAGAAACATGCTGGGGGACTAGCAAAGTACTATAAACCTATATTAAGTGCGAACTACCTTAAGAATCGCGTGGGCGATTCATGAAGTCGCCCACGCGATTTAACACGTTTTGTGGCCACAATCAAGATTTCTAAATACAAATCATTAAGACAAGTTACATTATTGATTTCAAGATACAAATCAATAAAAATACTGCTAAAAACAACAAATTGACTATTATCAACTTGTTCACAATATTTTGTTCTCTTCCTTCTGGAATGAGTGGTGTGCTCCTGCTTGAGACTTCACCTTCATCGTTCTGTGGCTCTTCTATTGGATTACACCATTGAGAAAAGCCATGCAAATTGCAACAATAAAATAATCTTCCCCTGTTGGAATTATCTGCTCTATCGACCACCTTGATTGTAGCCCACTGATCGCAATCCCTGCATTTCTCCTTTCTATATCTGAGAGAACTTTTGCATGTAAAAGCTGAGCTATTTGAGCTTGCCATGATCTTTAAATTCCTTAATGATAATCAGAAGAATTATATAGTGATCCCCACCAACGGCTATAATTAGGATATAAACAGTGTATAACTGCCATATTATAACGGCTATAATATTTTGTAATATTATCATCATCCAGGGGCTCTTTTGCAAACTCACAAATTTACGCACTGCCCCTCCTAATCGAATATAAAATAAATTTGTTCTGATTCCTTTGGCCAAACCCTAATTCTCTCCTTTTTTATCTATCTTCTTCCATCCTCTTACGTTGAATATCTCTGTCGCCGCCCTCTCCAATCCACAGGAACAACAATCCTTCGCAGAACTGTAAGAGTCTGCCCTATTAGTTTGAATTGCTCTTGAAAATTATCATGTTTGCTGTATGATTTCCGCCATACAGTAGGAATCAATAGGTGTTTCTTTATTTGGTCCATGTAGTGTTTACTCGTTGTAGATGAACTATGCGATGTGCAATACAGGAGATAGTTTTGAGATGCTTTGTGCAACCTTTGCATAACAATGGAAAGAAACCGTGGAAAATGCAATTGAATCTTTATTATAGATTTACAAAGGTTGCACGAAGCATCTCAAAACTATCTCTTGTATTGCACATTGCATAGTTCTTCTACAATGTCTAACGATCTATTGCAAGGCCAAACAAAGAAATCTATTGATTGTTACTGTTTGGCAACAAGTCCTACGGAAATGACGATTTTCATGAACATTTCAATCAAATACGGTAGATTTTGTGATTAAGGAGGAAGACAGATAGATCTGTTAATATCCATAATGTTAATAAACCCCATTGGCTGAAGAATCGCATGCGCGATTCATTAAATCTTGTGAGCGATTCACTAAATCTTGTGAGCGATTCATTTTAAAAATAGATTAATGGATCAGGCTGAGTGTTTTTTAAAGTGTCATATATAGAATTAAATTCCAAATTTTATTATATTATAATATATTAATTGAATCTTGGGCGCGATTAATTAAGAAGAGTTAGCGATTCAGTAAATCTTGGGCGCGATTAATTAAAAAAAGAGAAATATGCCCAATTGCCTGAAGAATCGCTTGAGCGATTGATAAAGTTGAGTACGCGATCCATAAAATCGCGTAAGAGATTCATTAAATCGTGTGCGCGATTAATTAAAAATCGAAGCTGTATTGTACAATTTATTTATCTAAATGACATTCTGTTATTTATCTAAATCACATTATGATAACATGAACATGTAGTCTTTTTGTGACTTTTTCTTGTGCGCGATTAACAAAAGAGAAATATGTCACTTGGCTGAAGAGAAATATGCCCAATTGCCTGAAGAATCGCTTGCGCGATTGATTAAGTCGAGTACGCGATTCATTAAATCGGCTGAGCGATTAATTAAAAATCAAAGCTGTATTATACAATTTATTTATCTAAATGACATTCTGATCACATGTAGTCTTTTTGCGACTTTTTCTTGTGCGCGATTAACTCAAAAGAGAAAGATGCCACTTGGCTGAAGAATCGCTTGCGCGCTTGATTAAGTCGAGTGCGCGATCCATAAAATCGCGTAAGAGATTCATTAAATCGTCTGCGCGATTAATTAAAAAATAAAGTTGTATTATACAATTTATTACACAATTATTTATCTAAATGACATTCTGATCACATGTAGTCTTTTTGTGACCTTTTCCTCCACACTTTGAACAGGTATTGTACCTTTTTCTTCCCTCAGAAGGTGCCCGGAATCTAGTCATCCTCTTTCTTCCAACACGCACCTTCAATGGAGGTGGCAGTACTTGTTTTATACCTATATCTTCAGGCAATTCCCACTGTAACTCTGGAGGTGTAGGAAAAATTGTCTCAGAATATGCAAGTATGTAGTACTCAACAGTGTAAAATTGGGAGCATAGGGAATATATCCTTTGTCCAAACCCTATTGGGTTTTGCTCCCTTAACGCCGATAATGCATGGGGGCAGGGGATCTTATCCATCTGGAAGACACCACATGTGCACGTCATATTGTTCAAGTCAACCATAACCTCTGCTCCAATTCCACGAACAGAAAATTAATGAGCATTGAACTGTTGTGCAAGGCATCCTTTGGATTTCTCCAGATTACTCCGGAGAAGTTTCTCTTTGGATGGCACCAGGACTGTACTGCAGTTGATCATGTCCGTTCTCCGGGTGTGGAACCAATCAGCCAATATTCTTATGATAGACTCAAACAGAGCAGGGATAGGATACTCCCTTTCAAATCGAATCCTAAAATTAACAGACTCGGCGATGTTGCTAGTCAGAACATCATACCTGTTTGTTTTAGAATGCACCCTGCTCCATAACTCAAAACCAACTTCATCTTTCAAGTACTCTGCAGCACGTTTGTGAATACGTTCGATCTCTTTGTAGTGCTCCATGAAATCTTCGACGGTGTATGCTTTAACTGCCCTAAAAAATGGCTCAAGGATTGCACTTTTTTTAAAACGTTGTCTCAAGTTCTCCGATAAGTGCTTCGAACAAAATCCATGATGAGCCTTAGGATAAATCTTAGCAACCGCATTTTTAATGGAGACATGTCTATCCGATATTATACAGAGATCATCACTATCCGGTGCTATCCTTTTTAAATTTATAAAAAACCACTCCCATGATGCATTATTTTCGGAATCAACCACTGCCCATGCAATCGGATAGGTATGGTTCTCACTATCTTGTGCAGTAGCCAATAAAAGAGTACCATCGTATTTACCGGTTAAGAAACAACCATCAACGGCTAACACCTTGCGCATGTACGTAAAACCCCGTATGCATGGTCCGAATGCAACAAAAAAATGAAGAAACATGTTTTCGTTGGCAAGAACCAATTCAGTGACGCTTCCTTGATTCTTAACAGTTAGCATATAACGATATGCATCTATAATTGCATATTCATGCTCAGGTGATCCCCTGATAATATTTTTTGCATGTATTCTGCCCATCCAACATTTCCAGTAACTAACCTTGGCCCCCAATTCAGCTTCGACGTACTTTTTAATTTCGCCTGGTGTGGGACCTTTATTGTCAAAAAACAATGGCTTCACTAAGTCCCCAATCAATTTTGCGGTAGCCTGTTGATGAGTGGTACTTGCTTCTTCCAACCCACAAGTGTGCATCCGGTTATACTTTCTGAGGATAAATCTGTCAGAATTAACATATTTAACACACCGAAACCACCATTTGCAATCCTGTGAATAACATCCCAGAACAAGAAGGGACTTTGTAGATTTTATCGTTCGTAATTGGAAGCTTCCCTTACATGCAACAAGGTTGATCTTCATGATGGCATCTTCTTTGTTTATAAACTCTTCATCCTCATTAAAACCTGAGCCATCATCCCATGTATGACTTTCAATCCTGGCCTCTGGATTATCATAACATATAATGGCTTCCTCCTCATTAATACATTGATCGGGCACTTCTTCCTCGATCACATTTTCAGAAGGATTTTGAAGATCTTCATTACAACGATCTACCATTTCTTCGTTTATAGAAAGGGTGTTATTGGGAAGATTGAATTCTTGATCGTTGATATCAGGGAGACTGAAGTCTTCATACTGATGCTGGTATTGATCTTCACCCTGAGAAGTAAACCCGCTTGTACCAACATGTTCGGATTCTGTTCGACTCTGCTTCCTATCCAAGGAAACCTTCAAAACGGGCCTCCAACCTTGAGGAGAGATATCGGCAAAATAAACTTGTAGGTCGTGATCAGTCTTTATTTCAGTTGGATAACAGGTTGGAGGTGCACTTGTAAGAGAATATTTCACGCGCACATCATCATGGGAGCAAGTAAGTCGTCCTGATTGTTCTATAATATCACTTATCAACATTTGGAATGTAGTCTGGTTGCTCACAAGAATAGCAGAAGTTTGCTTGCTCTCCGCAACCCAATTCAAACACGTGGTTTCTTCTTCCCACACTCCAAATTGAAATCCAATAACAAATTTTGACATAACCCAGTCGCCGTTCCTTTACAACATTAAAAAAAAAAATAAAAAATTAACCATGCATGCAGTACAAAACTGAGAAACAAAAAATTTGATCGCGTGATCGATTGATAAAATCGCGTGCGCGATTCATCAAATTCGCGTGTGCGATTAACTAATCGCGTGAGCGATTTTGAGAAATCGGGCAAGCGATTAATAAAATCTAGTGCGCGATCACGCTGTATTGTCGTTATATTGGCGTCCAAAATAGGTTAGGGAATGTACTGCATTAAACCCAGATAGATGGGGTTCAGAAAAAACTCAGTTAAATCATTCAGTGAAAACGAAGTTCAACAAATAGGTTTGAGAAAAAATTTAAATGAATCGCGTGAGCGATTTATAGAAATCGCGCAAACGATTGATAAAATTGAGTGCGCAATCACTTTGTATTGGCGTTATATTGGCGTCCAAAACAGGTTAGGGAATGTACTGCATTAAACCCAGATAGATGGGATTCAGAAAAAACTCAGTTCAATCATTCAGTGAAAACGCAGTTAAAAAATTAGGGTTCAGAAAAAATTCAAACGAACCGAAACCTTTCAATACCTTTGATTGTTGTTGTTTGCCATTGTACCTGTAATCAGAGAAAGTTTTTGAAGAATCAAACGAACACTGCACAGCACTGCAATCGGAGAAGAAATATCAGAAAAATAGGGTTTTCGTCGCATACAGGAAGGAGAGAGAAATTGAGAGAATTGGTTGAATGTGATTTGGGGCCAGATTCTAATTTTGTATAAATTTTGGGGCCAAAAAGAGTCTGCAAAATCCTGACGTGGCAACTATTTAATTAAGCTGAGTAATTAATTAAGAGCTAATCAAGCAAAGGGTTATATAATCAATTCTTTTGAAACTAGGGGTTACATAACTAAAAAAAGACTTGGACGTCACTTTTAACCGAATGCCCCTAAGAAACTCCTATATTTTTTCATAAAAGATTTATTATATCTTTCTGTTTGTCCGCTTATAAGTTATAAGTGAATCGGAGTCTATCACTACTCCCAATTGAGGCTTAGTGCTGGCCCCGCAAATGGGCCTATGGTTCTGTGATGAAAAAATTTATTATTATTTTATTTTATTATAAAAAATAGTTAAAGCATAAATTGAACAAGAATATAAAATAGTTAGAGACTTTTAGATTATTCGTGACCTCCTAACTTCACAATTACCTAATATATAAACAGTATTTGTTTCAATTATCAAGAAGTGATGGGCTCTTGGTTCTGATACTGTTTAAATACGGTATCGAAAACTCCTTTTTGGTTGCATCGTTTCATTGTGGTGTGGTGGTTCCGGCGGCATTCTACGGTGGTTGGTTGCTTTTATTTCGAAATACCTAGTGTCGCTCTTAATGGTTTTAAATTTGATCTTAGTTAGCACCGGAGAAAACTGGAGGATCAACAACTGGAGAAGAATCAACTTAGGTTTTGGGCCTAGAGACCTTAAAAGCCCAACTCTACATTAGAAACTAGATTATTGAGCCATTATCAACCCATTTGTAGTATAATAAGTAATAACTTACCCAATTAGGGTTAGCCCAACGGCAGTGGGTTGGGTTCGGGCGGACTTACTCGTAATGTCGGGATTCGAAACTTAAAAATCTCTCTTGAGAAGGTATCATACCGTTTAACCACTTCCGACCCGGGAATTAGGCTTCCTCCACCTAATTTATTTGGGAAAAAAAAATGTATAAGGACTAAGGAGTAGTAATATTTTGAAAAATAATTATTCATTTGAATTAGATAATTAAGTTCTTAACAATTTAATAATTAAAATTAAATGAATTCGCCTTAATTTGGTATACTGTCTTAGAACTCCATCCGTAGATATGTTAATGAATATAATCTTAACATGTAATATCTTATCGTATATTCATATCGATTACTGTGTTTGATACTTATAATATAAGCATATTCGAAAAGAAAATTATCTTAGCATGTTCGCTCGGTATTCACACGCCTGCCTCTATCCGTGCATAATATACATGGATTACTAGATCTCTCGATTATTCAAATGTATTGCTCACTAAATTTTAATATTTTAAAAATGTTAAAATATTTTATATATTACTCCTAAGAATATTAAAATATTTTGGAATTATTCTCATTCCGTAAAAAAGATTAATCGTCTATAATATTCCCAAAAAACTTAATATATATTATATAAATTTATAAGTGTAAAACATTACATAATATATTTATAAATCTAAAAAAATATGTTAGTAACTCAATTAATGTAATTAATATAAATATATCAATTTAATTTTTGGAAAATAAATATAAATGTTAATTACTTATGAAAATTGAAAAAACAAAAAAGTAAAAATAGAGAGGGTTTGCATTTTAAGCGTTTCAAAGGACAATAATGGAGGGAAATTCTGCTAATCTTTTCAGTTTCCAAATTACAATCAGGCCCCTCGAAGACCAACTATTTACGAAGAATGCCACTGCAAATATAAAGCCCTCTTACCCCAATTTTCCCAACAAACTTTAAAAATTAAAACTAAACCCTGTCTCGTCGTCTCTTTCTCTCTCTAAAAATGCACTCTGTGAAGAAGCTATACAGACTATAGATACAGCTCATCTGTACGTATCGCATCGGTTACGGTTCTACTGCGTACTTCCGTTTCGCCATTGATGTGATTTCTCTTTACTTGAACTTTTTCCTTCTGTGTAATCTTGCATTTATTTGTGATTTGGTAAAGTTTTATGTGGTAATTGAAGTTATATTTGTGTTTCTCATTCTGGGTTTTTGTTTTTATGTTTTTTTGCTTGTTGTCGAGCAGGATTTAGTGTGTTTGTGGTTGAAGATGGGGGAAGGGAGTGTGGAAGTTGAAGATGAGTTGATTGATCTGAACAAAGAGCCCGTTGAGAGAGAGAGGAAAAGGAAGAGGGTTGAGGAGAAAAAATCGGGTGATACAGTGAATGAGGGGGCTGAAGGTTTGCCTAAAAGTGGGAGGGTTTTGAGGTCGAGGACTTTGGCTATGAGTGATGGGGAAAAGCGGGTGATTAAGATGGAAATAGGGAGTATGGAGGACGAGGATGGAAGAATCCTGATGGAGGATGGTGATGAAGGTAAGGTGCCTGCTGTGAAGAAAAGGAAAAAAAAGAAGGGGAGGAGAGGGAGGCCTCCTAAAGCAGAAGGTAAATCTGGAGTTCCTTCTTTGGATCATGAGAAGAAGAAGAGGCGGGGGCCGGGGCGGCCCCCTAAAACTGAAGGTAAAAGTGTTGCTTCTACTTTGGCTAACAGAAAAAAGGAGAACGAGGTAATTGAGCGGAAGAAAGTTGTTGAGAATGGTAATGGGATGGGGATGCCGAAAGTCAAGCGAAGGGGCCGACCGCCCAAGACAGATAATGGGAATATTGGGTCGGTGGCGAAGACGAAAAAGGTGAAGAGAGATAAAGATAGTAAAAGATCTGAAAGTGAGGGTCCAGTTAAGAGGTTGAAAGTCAGTACAAACGATTCAGAGAATGGTGTTTTGAGTCCCAAAAAGAAGATATTGAAGAAGAAAGGGATGGAGATGGGGCTTAGGGAACAGAAGCAGTTACTGAGGGATAAAATTGTTGATATGATTACGAAGGCTGGATGGACTGTTGAATATAGGCAGAGGTTATCCAAAGATTACCAGGATGCTGTTTATGTTGACCGGGATAAAAGAACTTACTGGTCAGTCACTTTGGCTTACAAAGTATTTAAGAAGAGAATTGATGAGGGAAAGGCAGATGAAAGAGAAGTTTCAGTATTTAGTGAAATACCAGAGGAAACACTCAAGATTCTCTTCAGAAAATCTCAGAAAGGCTTAAAAGCTGGTAAGAAGAAGAAGAAGACTGGTGCAGGAAAGACTATTAAGAAAATGAAAAAGAAAGGGTCATCAAAAAGTAAATCAAATGATGGAAGGATTACATCAAAATTGAATCGCGGGAAACAACGAACTTTGTTGGCTCGTAGACCCAAGGAAGGGTCTGATGGAAGTGGCTATGAATTATATGATGGAAAGCGCTCTTTGCTGTCGTGGATGATTGATTTGGGAACTCTGTCTCTTGGCGGAAAGGTGAAGTGTAAGAGAGGAAGGAGTAAGAAGATACTTCTTGAGGGTAGGATTGTGAAGGAAGGAATCTGTTGCGACTGTTGCAATATAACGTTCACAATTCCGGAGTTTGAATCCCATGCCAAAAGTTCACTTGGGAAACCTTATCAGAATATATATCTTGATTCTGGGATTTCTCTTTTTCAATGCCTAGTAGATTCCTGGAAAAAACATGTGGAAACTGATAAGATTGAATTTGTTAGTGTGGATGTGGAAGGAGATGATCCCCATGATGACACATGTAATGTGTGTGGTGATGGTGGTGACTTGATCTGTTGCGACAGTTGTCCGTCGACTTTCCATCATGGCTGTTTACATATTAAAGTATGCATGCTAGACTGTTTTGTCCTTTTGTGATTAACCTTTAGCTCCTTCTGAGTATTCTCATGGACAATTCAAATTGTTTTTGCGTGTGATTTACATTTATTGTATTCGATGTTCTAAAATTCTTACCATTGAAGTATATCGTTCGAGTAACCCCAAATGTTTTATGTGTCTTCACTTCCACTTTTCTGTTCTGAATGCAAAACCTAATTTGATATTTGTGATCCTCAAGTTGCCACATATGCACTTGCATGCATTTTTGCATTTATGGAATTTTCTCAAATTTGCTATTTGGTTTTATCATTCATTTGTTGATGAAAACAGAAAACCGTATACGTGATTATTTGCCATGATTCAGTCTGAAATGTAATGTGATACTATAACGATTCCCATCTTTAATTGATATCTGTAATCTTGATTTCTCTTTGCTGTAGGTTCCTTCTGGAGACTGGAATTGTGTTTACTGTTCATGCAAATTCTGTGGAGTGGCTTGTGAAAGTACCTCAACTACTGATAGTGAACATGATCTTTTATTATCTGAGTTCTTCACATGCAGGCTGTGTGAGGAAAAATGTAAGATTAGAAAATCCTTATTCCATCCAGTTGTGAAGTGGCCCCTATAATTCGCATAATAAGTATGCCCGAGCTGATTATTCACAACTTTTATCTCTCTGCAGTTCACTTCCAGTGCATTAATGCGCCGATTTCTGAAGACTTTGTTGAGGAAAATCCATCCTTTTGTGGGGAGGGGTGTTTAAAGGTATTCTGCTGGTTCAATTATTTTCTTCCCACATTATTTCACTCGATTTTGTAATGTTACTGCTTAAAGAAGCAGTAGGCTTCTCTGAGAATGCCGATGCGCTGTTGTGCCAATCTGTAATGGGAGAGTGTACTGATATATGCTTAGTTCTGATGCTTGCTGGTGTTCACACATGCGAAAAGACCCACTGATTTTCTTGCTTCTGCTCATCATGTGGTTTCCATAATATGAAACACCTTTTTATGACAACTTAACCTGAAGGAACAGTAAGATGAGAAATTTTATACATCCTTTGTCTTTTCTTGAAATAAGATTAGCGTACTAGAAAATGGGTGGAACCTGTCAGGGTAACTATTCAACTGTGATAAAATATAATGGATAAAATTTGGACATGTAGAATGTTCTTACATTGTAGAGTTCATTAAAGGCTGTACCTTACATATGTTGTTCGTCTTATTTCTGGGACTCAATGACCCAATTAAATCTATTGGTCTCTGTTCATTCTATTACTTTTCCACGACAGATTTTTGAGCAGTTACAAATTCTTCTTGGGGTTAGACATGAATTAGAAGAAGGATTTTCCTACACTGTTCTTCGGCATAGTGTTGTTGCTGGTGATACATCTCATGATGTTGACTCCTTAAAGGTAGAAAGCAATTCCAAGTTAGCTGTTGCCTTCACTGTTATGGATGAATGTTTTGAACCTATCATAGATGAGCGAAGTGGAACCAATATGATTCACAGTGTTGTCTACAGCTGTGGGTAAGCCCCTTCCACCTGAATAATTCTTTATGGGCTATGTTCTACCAATAAATTCATGAATTGAGAGATATGATTTGGTGATGGTAATTTGATATTCGTCTAAAGGGATTTTTGTTATTCTTGAGTTTTTACTTTGTTTTATACTTTTATTTAAGCCATATGATTGAGCAATTAAAAATGAATGGGATAACAGAGTCAATTGTTCTACTATAATATAATGTTGAAAGAAGGTTTTGAGTTGTAGTCATGATAGAGGTCATAATCTGACTTAAAAAGACTGATATGTTTAGAAGTATATTTTATAGAATGAAATTGCCCCCTTGCTTAATCTGTAAATATGATGAATTACATTATCGTAACGAGAAATGGAATTTGTTCACTCTTTAATGTTCTTGTTCCTAGGTCAAATATCAGACGGTTGAACTACAGTGGATTCTATACCATCATCCTCGAGAAGGGTGATGAAATTGTCTCGGCAGCATCGATAAGGTTATCTATCTTTGATTTTGTTCTGGATATTATACTGTGTTAACTTACGTATTTGCCTTTTGTATCCTCACCTCAAGCTTGTTGACTATGTTTTTTGTGCTCATTAAGAATTGATTTTTGTGTGGACTGCTGTGGAACACTTCCTGGAGTGAACATTGTAATAAATATATGTGCTGCAAGAATATTTCCTTAATCATGAATGTGAAACTTACTTGAGTTGTCTTTTTTAGTTAGAAAAGTTGTTTACTTATGTCTTCGGTGTTCCCTTTATTTTATTTAAGAACCATTATCATCATTCATCAATCTTCATCCTTCTCGAATTAATCATGATTCCTGAGATTCGGTAATCTGATGTTGTCTGTCTAGGTCAAACGTCCTCTAACTTGATATGAATTTGTAGTACTGAAAATAATTATCCCACGATGATGTTTGTGATGGGCTCTTTTAGGATATCCTTGAGATCCATTAGTTCCTATCAATTTCATGCAATAACACATCCATTGTTGTTTTTTCTGAAAAATAGAATCCACGGAAGTCAGTTAGCAGAGATGCCTTTTATTGGAACTCGATATATGTATCGACGTAAAGGGATGTGCAGCCGACTTTTAACTGCAACAGAAATGGTGTGCCTCTCTCTCTCTCTCTCTCATGCAGATCCCGCACACACACCCCTTGGCATCTATATTTTTCTCATGTTTGTACCTCCTTTCAGGTTCTCGGCAGACTTGGTGTTGAGAAACTGGTAATACCTGCAATATCTGAACTTAACGAAACATGGACAAAGGTGTTTGGTTTTGTTCCTGTTGAAGAATCAAAGAGGGAAGAAACGAGGTACATGAGCATGATTGTGTTTCCCCGGATACACATGTTGGAGAAACCTGTGAAGTTCAGTAATACACACACAGATTCTGCAGGTATTTCATGTTTTCTTCTTCTTGTTTCTCTTTGATAATTATACTGGCAATCTGCCATACCCTGAGGTTTAAGCTTAATTACACAAACTTCCCCTGAGGTCAAGAATTTAAAATCATATATTTATCGATAAGTGGCAAAAATAGGGCATTCATATAAAATCAGAGTCATATCATCAAAGTTTATCGATGCAAATGACATTAAAATAATTTGACAGGGGAAGTTTTTGTAATTTCTCAAACTTGAGAATAAGTTTGTGTAACCAAATCTCAGCGTATATTAGTGTAGCTTTCCCATCTTATAATATTTGACATGATTTCTGATCAATGGCATTGCAATAATCTTATTCTCTCGCAAATTAATGTAATCTTAGCTTCAAAGCGCACTGAAACTGGAGCCGAGCATATGAAGATGCAAGAAAATGCACCATCTGATGCCAATACATTGTCTGATGTCAAAAAACAAATTGATTCGTCAGCTACAGAATCCACCGAAGTGGAAATTCGACATCAAGATACTCGAAATGACCAGAGAGGTCCAGCTGCACCAGATCTCAATACTCCTGCTGGAGCTGAAAATCACACCGAAGACAATGTCAAAAAACAAAGTGATTCCTCAGCTACAGAATCCACCGAAGTGGAAATTCTACATCAGAATACTCGAAACGATCAGAGTGAGGATGCTGCAGGTCCAGCTGCACCAGATCTCAATTCTCCTGCTGCAGCTGAAAACCACACTGAAGACAATGTCAAAAAACCAAGTGATTTCACAGCTACAGAATCCACCAAAGTGGAAACTCTACATCAAAATACTCGAGATGGCCAGAGTGAGGATGCTGCAGGTCCAGCTGCACCAGATCTCAATACTCCTGCTGCAGCTGACGACAACCACGAAGACACTACCCTTGAATCTATTGCCACCATTACCGACACCAAAACCTGTCTCAACAACCTGAACACATCACACGACAACAATTTTCCTGTAAAAGCCTACGGTGGCTCTGACTGCAGTCTTGATACGGAACCATCTGCCGAGGAAATGGATTCTTGCCCGAATGGTTTTTTGTTGGATGATGGCAAAACCGTAAATGGCGGTCTCGGTGATGTTGTTTTGGAGGGAAATTTGGAATCGTAAATGAGTGTGTGCTGCTTTTGGTTTTTTGGGATGAGTACGTCCATGATTAACTTGTAATCTTGTACAGAGCATTAATCATCGTTTTCCGATGTAAATCTTTTTGAAATGGTAGCTCAACCTGCCATTATTTCGCTCAAGTTTATATGAATGTTATCTGTATCATGTATTTTAATTAGAATCAATTATATTTTTTAAGAAATTAAAATTCACATAATTAATTTTTGTATGCCTCTTTGAGATTAAAAGTCTCGATTCAAATTGGGCCTGTAATGCATCACCCTTACTTGGGCCGCAGTAATTTGGGCTGGACCTGAAATATTAATTTGGACATTGCGTTGTACTAGGCCCATTTTGCTAAAATATCAATACCCATTTAGTTTAAATTTAAATAACGAAACTTCTCAAAATTTCCATTATGTTTTCAGCTCATCATAATCAAATTTAAAACTATAATTGTCAATCTATAATAATAATAATAATAAATTAAGTACCGGAATTACATAGAAATAGAAAATAATTGGATTAAAGTTAAATAAGATTTTTTATTATTTTTTGTGTTTTTATTGCTCATTCATTTGAGTTCGAATTCGGTCAGACCACTTAAATGTAAAACTCTTTCTATCAATAGCTATATTTTTAAGATTTAAAACACGACACCTCTAATTAAATTAGCGTATAACTGAACAGCTAAGCTATATCACTCGGTAATCAAATATTTAATTTGGCATTTGCTACTGGGTTCAGACCAATAAAATGTAAAACTCTTTCAAATATACATTTAGTTAAAACATAACACAAAACAACTAAATTACACGATACAATGGTTATTAATATTAACATTTATATTAAAATCTGTATGAGTTAGTCTCTAATATTTAAATGCTTAAATATTAATATTTAATGCTTCTTTTTATTTTGAAGCAATATATATTGCCAATAAATTTGAAAAATATTTTATAGGACAAATATTATACCCGCGTAATGCATTCGAAGGCGCGGGAAATACAAAATAAGGCGGGAATTTAAGCTGAAAATAACCTGCTACCGGCTCCAACGGTCATTCTAAAGCGGGTCTACGATAAAAGTTCTTTTCCAATATTTCTATTCTTCCCCAAAAAAATTTGCTTTTCACAATTCACTCCCAATTTGGGGGTGTAAAAGCTTTCATCAAAACCCTCTTCTAATCGTGACTCTCATCTTGGCAGAATTCTGGGAAGGACCGAATTTGGAGCCCTGTTTCAGCTATGGAGGGAAAGGATGTGCGGCGAAGGTTTGTCCAATCGACGCTGTTTCCTCACAAGGAGAGTTCGATCAAAGAAGCTGAAATTTGCGGCGGCGACGGGGAGGAGCCGGCGGCAGAAGAGGATTTGTGTACCGGCGGGAAAAAGCGGAGGGAGAGTAAGATGAGGGGGAATTCGAAGTCGAAGAGGGCGCCTCGAGCTGGTTCGAAGAAGGTGTGTTGTGATTTACGCTTTGCTGGTTGTGCATTGCGTAGGTTGTTTTAGCTTTGTGGTTTTGGGTTTTAATGATGAGTATATTTTGAATTAGTTTGTGGATTTTTTTATGTTCATGTTGATTTAGTTCTAGCTTATTTTTGAATTGATTGAGACTGATCAATCAACGAATTGATAATGCTTAGAAGTCGTTATCAAGATTGAAAATTAGGTTAGTTTGATTTCAATATCGACAAAAGAATTAGAACTCTGCATTGCCTGAGTATGCTCGATCTGATGGGGTTTTCGGCCAATTAACAGGCTTCTGAATGGTAGTGTGTCTTGAGTTTTAATTTTGTTCGAGCTGAATGGATTTAGGACAGACTTGATCAGCCGGCCTGAATTCCATCCCACATATCAGTATAATTTCTCATAAGAGTGATGTTCTAATATTTTTAGTGCTCTACTCGAGCAAGAAATCACTTGATGTCAAGTAACAGTTCAAGAATGCAGAAGTTTGATAGTGACCTAAACAGATGTTCCCATAAATTAAAATTTGATTTTTGATAGTTGAAAATTGTAAATATATCAGGTGATATAAGGTGAATGTAATAGAAGTCAACTGAATATGTTAAGACAAAGTCATGTTTCCTCATGAACTTATTTTTGTGCTTTTGTCTTTCAGGTGGTAGAAAATGGGAAAGGACCGTCAAGCAAGCAAGTTGATGAGAGTGATTCCACAGTGTCTGTTAGTAAGTGAATACCTTGCTGAAATTACTTAAATCATGCCTTTTTTCCAATCCTTAGCAGAAGAGGCATACGTAGAATTATGCTGCTTGCTTAGACGATAGGATACACCACAGATTGCATTGTTGAGCATGGATCATGACAGTGCATGACAAAATTATTCTGATATTCTTGCAGAATCCAGTTTTTTTGTGAAGCCCTCTCAGAGACGGCAGCAGAAAAGACAGCAAAATGAGTTAGTATGCCTTGATTCCCCTGAAAAAGATGTTGAAATATGTTCAACTCCAGAATCTGCTGCAAGTATGTTATTTTCTTGTTACGTCTCAAAATTAAACATGTCTTTTTTGGTCAATAGTGACCACTCTGTCCCACAAACAGCCTCTTCTTTCTCATTGTGATCATGTTGCCATAGCTTATCAACGGTGATACTTGTCATGAGGAAGGGCCAATGAATCTGTAAATTTGTTGTTTTACAAATTTGGCTGCCTGACTGCATCTGACAAAAGTAAGTTTCTTTAGAATGTAGGAGTACCCCTCAAAAGCGGAGGCAGCAGGATAGCTCGACACCACGGAAGGAAAGGAGGAATTCAACACCAAGTAAAAAGACGAGTAATGGAAGAAAAGCATCGTGTTCAGGCAAAATCCAATTTGACCTTGCTGTGGACGAACAGCCAATGCAAACAATTCCAGATCTAAGATTGGAGGCTAAATTGACAGCAGAGGTTTTTTAATAGAATCTCCCCTCCTGCTCTCATTCCAAAAAAGCCCGAAGCAACTGTTACTAAAACTCAGCTGCTGCATGATTTGCTTTCTGAATTTTTTTTGTTCCTGTTAGGAAAATTCGCGCCTGTTTGCTGGAAGACAAATTCATCCATTTTTCTCTTCATGGAAAGGGGGGAAAGCAAATCAAGATTTGATTCATTCAGAAAGTAAGGGATCCTCTTTTGAGAGAAAGGAGAAAGGCTTTACTTTCAACCCTATCCACGTAATTGAGGATGCTGAGGTAGGCTATCATGATCAGACTATCCTTGACTGGGGGAATTGGATATTCTCAGAAAGCATCGGCATTGGTGATCTAGAATGTGGATATGCTGATAAAGAATCCGTTGACTCCTTAACTTTTGATAACTATCTGAATGTCTCTAGTTTCTCTAGAACATCACTCTACCAAAACTCTGACCAGTGTTCAGTCCCACAAAAAGAGGCTTCCAAGGAGCTGCCTGATAAACCAGAATTTGCACATCCCCTTTCATCCTTATCATTGGCTGATAGGGGAGTAATATGTGGGCAACAACAGGAGGGTCCAGATATACTGCCAAAAGATACAGAAGACATGACTGTTACATCACTATCGCCGGTAATATTTTCTTGCTGTGTTTCTTACTGGAAATGTACTTCAAAATTTCAAACTTCTTTCTAGAAGTGAATATATATTAAAGGAATGAACTATATAATACATCATATGATACACATTATGCCTAGATTTCTTGGATCACATTCAATACCATGCCAAGAAGTCATGATTTTCAAAATCCGCAGGATCGCAAAATAAAAGAAAATGATCTATTTAAGGGGATTTCTTCAGATGGGAGCTTCGATTCTGGTTACCAGGAGAAACTTTTTCAGGATAGGTAAAATCATATTGTGGTCATTATGTGCACAGAATAAAAGTTTCGAAACTTTTTATTCCTTCCTGCCTAAAAACCTCGGCTTCCTGAACTTTTTCCCTCTGTTGTTTGCACAGGATCATTTCTCATTACAATACTTGCCACTATCAGCCTGTGAATTGCCTATGGACAGACAAGTACCAGCCTCAGAATGCCAAGCAGGTTAAATATCTTTTATCAAACGTTGTGCTGTTTTATCTATCTGTGTCTGTGTACGAATATTTTGACAATGAGGCATCAAATAATGGTTCACCTCTATTAGTTTGGTTATTGTATACACAGACAAGTAATGTTTACGATCTACCGTTTCTATTTAGCTCGGTTTGTACTGTTTAGAGGATACTCTACTTTTCCTCTCATAATAAGATAAGCTGGTCCGGGGATTCCCTCATCATCCATTGAGGTTTTCTATTCATATGTTTCTTCGTGTGGTTTTCTTGTTAGGTATGCGGTAACGGTGAATCGGTAAAATTTTTAAGTGAGTGGCTTCATCTCTGGCAAAAAAGGGGTTCCCTGACCAGTAGAAGTTGCATGGCTGAAGAAGATTCTACTGTGCAAGACATTGACTGCGATTATCTCCAAAGTGGCTCTGATTGCGATAGCATCAATGATGAAGATAGCTTGAAGAATGTTCTCTTAATCACTGGACCAGTTGGGGTATGTAGTGTGTTTCATCACCTTCTGACCTCGCACTTTGTTTCTCATTACCACTTAGGAAGATCTTGGATCTGCTATTTTTGCTCTTGTGTTGGTAATCTATGATTGCTCATTTAAAAAATGCCATTGCTTGAATTGGCTCTTGTTCACCACAAGCTTAAAGTTCCAGCCACTAATCTTCCTTATAAAGGAAGGATAGTGATTTGTCCATTTAATCCTAATTCCTTATAGTTAATGAATGCTGCTACAGTTTCTTTTGTATAAAAAAAAGGTTATATTCTTGGTGACTGAAGGTGCTTGCATTACACTGCAGAGTGGGAAATCTGCTGCCATCTATGCTTGTGCCAGAGATCAAGGGTTTCAGGTTATTGAGGTATTGTTGGCAAAGGCCGTCTTATGTGAATTGCATAAGTTTTGTTTTTAATTTTATTTTCTCCTTTTTGGCTTATCACTACAAGATAACATTTAGATGATATAAACAGATTGATAATCTTTTGGCATTTTCCCTTTGATTCATGCATTATATCTAATATGTTGTTCTGTTTTCTTAGATAAATGCATCAGATTGGCGAAATGGAGCTCTAGTAAAACAAAAATTTGGCGAGGCTGTGGAATCTCATTGGCTTCAGCGGTTTGTCTAATTGCATTTTAAGTGCTTATCTATTGCAGCAGATCTTTTGTTTTCTTTCTAATTACTGCATGGGCCCCCTCTACTTTTCAGTATTAATTGCAAAACTTATTAGCAATGAGTGAAATTGGACACTCATACCCACAATCTTCGATGCTTGTTATAGTAGAACAAAATTTTGGTGAGGCTGTGGAATTTCATCAGTTTCAGTGGTTTGCCTAATATTAATCATTGGGTTTACCTAATGTCGGCATGTTCCTTTTCTTCACCTCTGAAATTGAATTAGTTGATTGGTCATATGAAATTACCCATCATACGTTTTTAATCTTTTGCATACTGATTTGTACTTTTGAGAATTTGATTGGACATAATTCATTAGTCGTAATACATCTAATCTATCTTACACTATTCTTCTTTCAGTACAGCAGAAAATGGAGCAAATTCGGAAAAGAAGTCCCTATCAAAGTTCTTTAAAGCTGTTAATGCTGAGACACATTACTCTGGCAATGAAGTGATTGAATTGATAGACTTATCTCATGAAAAGGATTCTCAAGAAACTGGTGCTTGCCCGAAGGTATCCATCCCTGGGGAGACCACTTCTCATTGTCAAAATAAGATTAAAACCTTGATTCTTTTTGAAGATGTGGATGCTACTCTATATGAAGATCATGGTTTTGTAACAACTATCCAACAACTAGCAGAGACTGCTAAACGGCCCATGATATTGACTAGCAATAGTAAGAAGTCATATTGGTTGTATTTGTCATCTTCCATAATTTCTTGTAAACTAACTTTCCTGTAATTAATCTATTCTTAGGTGACAATCCTGTCCTCCCAAAGAATCTGGATAGGTTGGAGTTGAGTTTTTCTGTACCATCAATGAAGGAACTACTTGAGCTTGTCCATGCGGTATGAGTTTCTACCGAACCCTTCATCAAGTTCCCATTTAATCATCCCTTTGGGAGGCACATTGTAATACCCCTCTAGATTTGTGCTTCAGAAAAAGCAAATATCCATCCTTGCTTGGTGGAAAGATTCGTTGATTACTGTCAAAGAGACATTCGGAAAACCATCATGCTGCTCCAATTTTGGTGTCAGGGTCAAACTCTTGGGAGAGGTAATGTGTCATTAACTTATCTGCTGCTTGTTACTTCTGTGTAATGATTTTATGTCCAGAAGAAAGGATTCAAGCCCTTCCTATGCAAAATCCAACTTATGGATCATGCTATGTCTTGCCTATATGTCTAATACATCGTTGCAATCTATGCAAGCTTCAATTCCGGGCCGTGTTCTTTCCTAGCAATAATGCTGACACAATAACATTGATTTGCATTAATAGAGACACACGTCTTGTTTCATTTGACATATTTTTACTGTGGGTTGGTAACTATTTTCGGGTGAATTTAAAGAATAGAATATGTGATATTCCTATACATGAGAATCAATTTTGTATTCAATATTTTCCATATTTCCTTTTGCTTTCTCATGTTCATTTTTGAGTTCATTATAGAATGCATAAATTTACTTTTGTGTTTATACTTTATACACTAGCAGAAAATCATTGCTGATTTTGATTTTGCACTCCCTCCTGCTGACCTATGACCACTTGCAACATTTTATTATAAGTTGAACGTATTATTTGAATGTTATCCAGGTAACGAATTCAATAGAACGCATTGGCCAGTTCCAGTTGATCTTAATGCTGGTCATCACATCCTACCAAAAGTGATCAATTTTGGTTATCCTTCAAAGCTGTCTGAGCTTGTGTCCGAGGAAGTCGTCAAGTGTTTGATTTTGATGGAAGAAACCCATAGCATAAGGGATACAAGTATGCATGAGGACCAAAATAACTATACTGCAGATAAAAATTTCCATATACAGGGTGATGAATCAGACCTTATTGAGGTGAAAAAGGAAGCGATGTTAAGCATGCACTCCTCACATCTTGATGAAGTTGAATATGCACAATTTGAGGCCAATAATGAACTTTTTGATTTCTCCTGCTCCCCAGTCCCAGTTTCTCGGAGAAAGGGTAGGAGAAATAACTTTGCAGTTCTTTCTTCCGATTCTGAAGAAGAGTTGCCAGGTGGCAGTATTCCCTTAGTTTCATCTCAAGTATCGGATCAAGTGGATATTAATCCTGAAGAATTTGATTTGAACAATGTGCCCATATCTCATTCTGAAGCATATCATCGCCCAATTGAGCTAATATATCATTCTGAAGGTGATAAGGTGGAAGATTATTCTCTAACAGAAATGTCCCTTGTGCCAGAATCTTCCTTTGTCCCCGAGACAGAAATTATCAATGAAACAGAATTGTATTCTACAACAGTGTCTTATGGTCATTTTGTCGATGATGCAATAGCACCTAGGTTTATAATCCAAGACCAAGATTCAATACCTATTCTTCAACCTGTTCTCAGACGTAACGACCAGGAAACATTAGAAAATAATTCTGATACTTGTACAACAGCTTGTGTTTATGAAGAAGAGGTAGGAGAATCTCTTTCAAGATTTGAGGCACATGTTCCAAGAGGCTATCTTGACGAGTGTAGTCGTGTAGATTTCATGAACGGATTCAATTCCTTGGATTTAATAGAACAAACATGGAAAAGGATGCATGACCAATCCTATGATTTAAGGAAGTATGTCACTGAAGAAGAGAAAATTGCTCTGCAAACTTTGACATTTGCTAATGGAATGAGTGATTTAATTGCAGAGGCTGATTTGTTGCGTAAAGATTGCCAGAGTCTACTATTTGTGAGTATTCTTTCGTCCAACTTTGAAAGTACTAATTATGAATGATTCTTGGTGCGCGTAATGAAATGTAGGTTTTCTTTTTTCTTTTTTGGTTATGCAGGATTCTTTGGAATCATCAATGGTTCCGAGTGATAAAATACATTCCTATAGTTATTATGACAATCAATTGGAAATGTCATCTGTTATTGCTCAACATGGAATGTGCTTCTATGCTAAGCAAATTGCTTCTTTTGGGTTAAATATGTTGGATTTGGCCTCGGAAATGTTATCATCCTCAGCAGGCTCGGTTGCATTGGGAAAACTGATTAGTCAGGACCAAAGAAAGTTTGATACATCAGATTGGAAAACAACCAAAGATTTCAGTCTTTTGACTAGGTATGAAATCTTACTCAGTTTCCTTCAGTTTGTGTTATGCTTGTCGTAGGAATGGAGCCGAGCTGGCGCTTGCCCCAAAATAAGATGATAATAATAATAACAAAAACAACAATATTAATTTCACACTTCCTGAGAAATACTGAAATTACAACTGAGTACCACAAGTTTTGAAAATCACAAATACCCTATTTTAAAAAATAATAATACAAATAATAAAGTTCTTTTGGGTAAAGTTAATGCCTCTCAAATATAGTTCTTTGGCTCCATTCCTGCTGTAGTTTTGTATTGCAATGAAAGTGATTTACTTGACAAGCCCTTACCTAAGTAAAATGATATCTTGTTGATTTCTAACCTATTGCCTTCGGTTCCACGCACTCATTGTTCCTTGTCACAAATATTCTTATGTTATTCTTCCTTTCCTTTCTGAGCAGTAGCAAAACAGACTCGTCTCTTTGCGATGTACTCGAAAATGTGGTCCCCACAAGGTCATATATAGCAGCAAAGGGTGGCGCATTTCACGAATACATGTCTGCATTGAGCCGGATTTCAAGATTTGAATCCTCCCGTTTATCTGAATCCATTGACAACCAAAAGCAAAGAAGGTACATGTTCTCTGTCAAATTTTACCTCCTGCAATCTTTATTTTGGCAATTCCTGCAATCTTAGATTTGTGATGGTAATTGGTAATCAATAGATCCGCTAGTAATATTGTCCTCTTTTTTTCCGACAGAGCACGTGTTCGAAGACATTATTTGAGTTCTGGTTCATTTACATTGTTATCAGAAGAAATATCAAGGCTGGATCAATTCAATAGGTTACCAAAACATTCTCTTAAACATGAAAGTTTGGGATAAAGTGTACATTATGGATAGTTAACAGCTTTGACATAACTAATCTATGCTAATACTTTCACATTGTAAATCTAGAGGAAGTTCATAGTACTGTTGGAAATTGGAATCATACATTTTGAAAGTTGTCTATAAAAGCTCTATTTTTTTTTTTGGTGAAACTATAAAAGCTCTATTTATTTGACAAATCTTCATGGTGTTTATTCTGTTCTCTTTCTAGGATTTTTACCTTCAATTCTAAACCTTATGCTCTCAAATATCATCCTATTTTTATGTTGCTTCAACTTGAGTAAGAGTTTTTATTCATTCTTATTGTTTTTACCTTAGTCTAAAGAATCTTGGTTCTTCCCATGAGAAATAGCAATAGAATGATAGAAAAATTCCTTTGATTGCACCATAATAAAGAAAGAAGAGTTTGGCACAAGTTTGTTGTACCATGATGTATGAATATGGACATGACATGATATGGATACGGTGATATGTAGAGATGGAATTAGGATTTAGCATAAGGGGAGAAAATTTAAAATTCAGAGAACGAAATTTCAAATTTTGGAGGGCAGGGTGTTCAGGGACCTCATGCCTCCCAGTTCCGTCCCTGGCGACACGAATTTTTTTTGGAATTTCACAAGTGAGAAGTGTTTGATATGAGTGTTGAACACGACATGACGAAATGATATTTTTATGAGTATTTGTGCATCATAGATTATAACAAATGTGAAATGAATACAACAAAAAAATATAATTTAGTTATTCACTGTTATGTTGGATTAATGAATAGTCTCGCATTTGTGGTTTTGTTGGCGTTGGTTGTAATCGTAATAAATATAAAATAACAAAAGAAGGGGATGACCATAATTTAGGTATATGTGGTGGTTACAATTTATAGTATTTAGCAATAATCATAATAGTATAATGGTGTCTGTTGAACACTAATTCGTCTTCTTTGGCCTTTGTACTTTGTAGACTGTGTAACTAACGTTCAGCAAATTTGAAAGTCATGCACCAATCATAGTTGGGAAAATTATATTTGCACACAAATATATGTATAATTAAATAAATACAATAAATGTATACATTAGTTTTTCAACCTCTGAGTTAGTACTCAGACCCGAGATTCCCAATGAAATTGAACTTGGCAATGTTTGAAAATGGTATTGGAACATATAACATGTGCATACCCATATAATATAATGATATGGATATAATACAATATAAATATGATGAAATCTTTTTAAGTATGGAAGAAGACATTCAATACGAATATTTAATATAACACAAAATTTTGAAAGTATTTGTATATTTGAGACTTATAAAATTGAAAACTTCAATTGTATATGACGTAAAACATCAAACAATCGAGAAGTAAGTTAGATATAAAGTAAAATTTGAATTTATATTATACTGTAGTGACATAATTTTGATTTGGATTACATTAATATTTTTAAATTTATATTCTTATTTTGTAAATAACTAAGTCCAATTTTAGAGCTTATCAATCAAATTTGTTTATCCAGACACGTAAATTAAATTCAAACAAACTTTTATTATTGATTATAAATTAAATATTGAGTAGTTTAATTTATGTTTTCATAAAACCACATACACAACCTAAAAATATACATAGAATTATAATTCGAATTTAATTCAAAAATCAATGCGAAAGCATTTTATATATATCATATATTAATATTTTTATTATTTTTAAAAAATAATATATTTATTCATATAATTTGTTGTTCGGATCGAATTTAAATTAAAATATTTGAATAAATGAAGAGGTAAAAAGAGTAATGGAACAGTAGGCTATAGGTGTCCACGAAATTAATGGGAGCAATAATTTGAGTATACGATTCTCATCTGAATTCTGACTCTTAAAGTCCTAAGGCACAAACTTCGAGGGGCCAAACTGTTACATTTTCTTTGTCACAGAGGGATCGAATATATAATTCTTATACTTTGAGGGGCTAAAATGCTACAAGAGCACAATTTGAAGGGGCGAAATGAAATTTCAAATTTTCACCCTCCAAATATAATAAGCATTCATTAAAGAATGTACATCCCCCAAGTCTGACTCCATTAATTTGTTTACTATTTCTTTACACAGTGGGAAAAGGCCACTAGCAGCACTGCAGCAGAGATTCTCTTGATTGTAAATTTGTAACCTACAAAAATATAGATAACTGAAAAAGATAAAAAAAAAATTTTACATACACACACTTAATAAGGATTCAAACCCGAAACCTCGTCTTAAGAGTAAATCCATTTATCACTTGAACTAACCCCTGTTAAAACTTAAATATTCATTTTTAATATACTAATATTTTTTAAAATATCATTTTATTATGTTGTATCGTATCATTTTGGATATTGTCTCCGAAACTTTTTATATGAAAATTTCGTATATTTATATTCCTATGGTATTGTGTTTATATAATCTTGTAAATATATGTGTATCATAAATCTCTATACTTAATTAGCATCACCCCCATTACTCTTCCCATCTTCTGTCCCCATTTTTGTCCCCCACCCCCCACAAACACACACTCAGTGTGAAAATCTTGATTCTTGAAACACACACAGAATAGAAACAGTACTTTCATTGCTACATTGTTGAAGAAAGGTAAAAAATGCCGAGTTCAGATTCATTTCTGCGGCAACTCAGCAGCAAAGAAGGGTGGAAGTCGACATCTAAGAGATGGGTGGGTAGTTTGAAGCAAATGGAAGGGATGAACAGGATGTACGGCTGTGAAAATGGCAACATTTTTCAGGTGAAGAAAAGAGTAATGGTGGTGGTGGATGAATCTTCGCATTCTAAGCATGCTATGATGTGGGCTCTCACTCATGTCACCAATAAGGGCGATATTCTCACCCTCCTTCACATTCTGTCTTCTTCTTGTAAGGCCTCTGAGAGCTCTTGTTCCTCTTCTGATCTTGCTGCAAATCTTAAATCGCTCTGTGAGGCATGTAAACCAGAGGTGAGTTCGTCATATATGTGTGTGTTTCTTGAGTTTATAATATTCTGGGTAACAAATTTGAACAATGCTGATCTGTACTTGGCTGAAATTCTTGATTTGTAGTGCTCTGCAACTTTTCAACATGTCTTCACTGTATATGGAGCTATATTTTGCTTATTTTCGATAAAGTTCAAACCTTTTTGGTCCAAGAATGATTGATATGTAATTATACTTTGTAAAAATTCAATATTTGAGTGAGATCCTTGTGGGGTAGTTGATTATTCATCCCTTACGGCTTACATAGAGCTATCTTTTCTATTTTTCAATAAAAGTTTGAACTTTGCACTTCCCAAAACAGTAGAAGTGCGATTATATTTCGTAAAGATTTCTAATGAACTTTTCTAGTTCAGTCCCGTTTGTGGGGAGATAGATCTGGAGCCATTTCGTAATCTGAATCTTTGGAACATGATCTTATTGATGCTTTTAGATATGCAACTAGAGTTATAATTCATGTTTTTAGCTGTGGTGAAGTGAGAACAGAGAAAATGTGTTGTTTAAGCTATGGTTTATGGGAATGTATGTATCTGTATGTTGCCAGGTTGAAGTTGAAGCACTAGTGATCCAAGGACCAAAGATGGCCACAGTTATGAGCCAAGTGAAGAAGCTAGAGGTTTCTGTGCTGGTTTTAGGCCAGAAGAAGCCCTCTCCATTTCTAAACTGGTAAGTGAAATTAATTCTTGAAGGGGGCTCTGTGATTGCGTGTGTGCGTCTCTCTGAGAGAGAGAGAGATTCTGGTTTGGAACAACAAATTGGTACCCATAGTCGGAAGCTATTCAAAAAGTTCAAGTTTCTTGAATCACAAGATCGGTTTTTTCCAACAAATATGTAAATTTTAGGAGGTGGGATCGAATTCTTTTATAAGAAACGAACATCTTAGGAGGAGAAAGTTCAAATTTTAACCAAAAATTACAAACACAGTATCATAGATTTTTTCGTTTATTCAAGCCGAACCAGTAAGGCCCGTAGGGCTTTCCCGACGATCCCACCTCGTTCATTTCACAACACACTATCACAGAGACTTAAAGGGCAAGATGTGGACTTGCCAATTACCATTCCTCACAATCAAAATGTGTTGAATCCCTGAATTTCAATCTGATAATACAGTCTTATTTTGCTAAAACTATACTCTGTTTTTGCCATAGCCTGTGTTTGAAAAGCAGCACAGAGGAGTTTGTGGAGAGATGCATCAACAGTTTGGAGTGTTTGACAATAGGAGTTAGAAAGCAGAGCAATGGAGTTAGTGGATACCTTATCAGCACAAGATGGCACAAGAACTTCTGGCTCTTGGCTTAGCTTAGTCTTTTCCTTTTCACTTCTCAGAAAATATTTTTTATTTGTAGAATACTTCCAATCCTATCTATCAATCCTTTGTAATTTTAACTTCAAACTAGTAGAAACTAACTCTATAAAATCACTTATATGTGTGTGTTTGATTCATACAATATGCACCCAATAGTCATGGATATGATTTATTCTGCTTTTTGGTTTTAATATGTTTATATTAAGTTAAATTTTGGATAAATTAAGGTTGTTGGCTGCATTTGTGGGCACCAACACTGGGTGAGTTGAAGGATTATTTTAGAAAAAAATATCATGTAAAATATCAGAGTTTAGGGCTACTTTGGGGCAGTTACACTATCCTCCCCTGCAACTATAGGTAATTACACAAGTATCCCCTATTAGTTTCGACATTACAACTACCCTCATATACCAGTCAGAAATTCCTCAAGAGATTAGAACATTATCATTGATAACATGCAATGGAACTTCAGCAAGAGTTCTCAGACAACCTACAATCACCTCCTCTTCATACTAGAATAAATATATTAATCAGCATAAGGGGTTAAAAAGAAGGCTATAGATATATATATTTAGACCAAGAAAAATAGGAGGTTGAGTCTTCCTAAGTACAAATGAAAACTAATCTTTTTGCTGCCTACAGTGATTGAACAATTACCGTGTTCCCATCTTCGTGTCAGACTTTATCTTCTAACTTATCATTAATTAATGGCATCTTTTCCATTTTACTCCTTGGGGTCCGAGGCGTTCCTGGACCTTGATTTGGAAGCATTTGTCGCACATATCCATAGAACGTACATCCAACGAGTGTGATTGTACATCCAACGGCATTCATCATGGAGATAGGATTCCGGAAGATGAGCCAAGAACATGTAACAGCAACTGCAACCTGAGATGAAACATGGTTTATTTTTAGGTTTTTAGCAATTCTCTATAAAATTGACAATTAATAAGATGCAATTACAGTGCCATCCTCTGCAGCTATTGCAATTACACAAGCATCCCTTCTCTCTGTTACAAAACTACAAATTATTGCACATAGTCAAATTAAAAGGGACATTGGCATACCTTGATTATTGGCCTGATTACACAAACTTCCTTGAGGTTTGGAAAATTACAAAAACTTCACCTTGTCAAATAATTTACGCTACATCTTGATCGCTGAATTTTAACGGCATCTCTAGTTTTTTATGAATACCCTATTTTTCCGCTGACACCTACTAATCAATATTTGATTTTAGTTCACGACTATAATAGTATGTGTAAGTCCAAATGTCAAAGTGTGTTGAGGATAATTTTTGTAATTTCTCAAACCTCAGGGGAAGTTTGTGTAATTAGGAAAATTTTCAGGGTATGTATTTTGAAATTCTTACTTGCGCACCACATATGATGATGATATCAATTTCAACTTTCTAAATAATTTTCTTTTCTAGTTTCGGTATTTGTAATTTCTCTAAATTACGCGGAGATATTTGTGTAATTACACGTACTTAGAGTGATGAATCCTGCACGATCTACTTCAAGAAGAGAATTACTAGTCGTCAAGTAAGATAGAGTCACTTACCTTAAGATTCCCAGCAACGTTGAAGGTCACAGCAGTCGTGGAGTGGATGACATAAAAAATAGAAAAGTTGAGGCAGAAGGCCAACACTCCTGACCCAAAAATGATGACAAATGATGATAAAATTGATGGAGATGTATAGATCCATGCAACAACACCCGGTCCTTCCAGTATCATGGCTGGTACAGCCATGATCATAGTTGCAAATGGTGCCATGTAATATACCGTGTTTATACTGCTCAAAACACAGATTATTAGCAAAACTTTTTAGTGTAAGAACGAAAACATATATATGCGTGTGTGCGCACGTGCATGTGTGTGCACGTGGAGTATAGACAGAACTTATTTGAGCATTTGTATTCATATATAAACAACAATTATAGCACCAACCCTAGGCCCATCTTATTTATGTAACAAAAACTATACCCCTACTTTATTGAAAATTACGCATACCTCCCTTATAATTTATCTCCACCTTAGAGTTACTCTCTTCTACATATAAAAAGACACAGTTGATTAATATTATCATTATTATTATTCAAACTTTAGGTAATCTTACAAATGGTCTCGCATTTATGAACAGATGTATCCAAGTTTCTTCATAAATCGTCGATTTTGATCGAGTTTTACGGTTCAAAGTTGAGCTCCGAAGGAAAACTACAATGGGACACATTTTACCTGTCAAATTTGTAGCCATGCAACAAAGATTCAGCAAGAATGGTTTTTGTAGAAGTAGCAATACAGCCAAATAAAGCAGCACAAAACCCGAGCATGTTAAAACTAAGCTCTGTGATAGAAGTAAGCAGAATCCCTCCAACAATGGGAATCAAAGAAGCCCAAATTCGCCAGTCAAAGTGTTTTTTCCAGATTAGCCACTGCAAGAAAACTGTTTTTGAAAGCCAAGCAAAACATTCAGTATGTTCTCGATGATGATAAAATTTATGAGTAGAACCAAATTCAATACGGGGTTGTCTGCAAAAACTTCGACTTCTGTTGAAGTAGAAATTATAAAAAATTGTAGTAGTAAAAGTGGTGAGGGTTTTTGAAAAAATAAGTTTAGAAGTTTCAAATAAAAAATTTAGTGTTTGAAAAGAAAAACTGAGAAGCACGTTTATTGGATTAAGCAAATTTCCATTTCTTTACGAAAATAACCTAAAAGCTAGAAGTTGGTCCTTATACCAGGGCAGATAATCTCACAGTTCACAAATCTTTCTTCTGAACTCTCGCAATAGATCCTTATAGCTTCTAGCTTATTTGTGTTTAAAATAAGCAGAAGCTAGATTTTCTAACACTACTAAAGTGCTTAAACAAAACAAAAACTTTTCTTCTGCTTTTTTAGAGCTTGCAAAAGAAAAAACAATACGAAAAACAAAAGACTACCAGTTGTTGCAGGGGTGAAAGATTTGACTGTTTGCATAAACGAAACGGGTATGTAGCGAAGGCTAACGTTCCCCAAGACTATGTTTATACAAAATATGAACGACATGGGAAAAATTCTCCTCCAACGATCCTGAGGATCGACTTGAATAAGAGGCTTCATTTTCAGCACTTTAATGACCATGTATGCACCAATTGCAGAAGAAATAAAATGAACACACGAGACCGTTAGTGGAAACTTGAAGTCCATTTTCTGTGAAGGAAAAGAGAAACACCTCAGAAGCAATAATATATAAACAAACAACACAATGCCAAAGAATATGAATCATAAACCAGTTGGACAGAGTAAACACAAATGAACCTAAGAAGGTTCAAAACTACACTAGATACAGAATCCAGATTGTCAAATTCTGAAAGATTTACAGAACTGAAAATGTGCTCCAAATTCAAAATGCAAGAAGCAAAAACAAATGTTGAGCATACACAATAAAAAGGGACAATTTTTGTAAATCACAACAAAAATATATAGCTGAATTTGAAGTGTAAAAAGATCTGAAAATTATGCTCCATTTTGAAGAACATTTGGCACACAAGTCAGAACAACAGCTATACTTGAATCTCATCAGAGCAAAAACAAATGATCAGCACAAACATCATAAGATTCACTCTCGAATTCCACTTGCAATAACACTAACAGCAAAATCCTAACAAACCGTACTGCATGTAATAAGTCTTGAAAAAGGCTTCAATTATTAAGAAAAATATACATCAAAATTCCCACCTGAAAGATCCATTTGTTCATGATGATGACAGTGACATTGAAAGTCCACCATTGGAGGATAGCCAATACGGATCGGATCACACTCCATTGACACAGCCGACTTTCCTCCATGATTTCCTCCACCGCCCCAGATCACAAAATTTTCCAATAAAAATGCAATCTTTACCCAAGAGAGCTGAATAAAAGCCACGAAAAGAGATCACACAAACCAAAACTAAAAAACCCAGATGGAATTTCAACAGAAAATTTCACATAATATTGCGTAACGCGGTGGAAGAGGCGGGCTGTATATAGCCTGTTGCAGTTTTGCCATTATATGTTTAACGATGGTGATGATGATTTCAATTTCAAGAGCAAAATTGGAACTTTCTCTCTGTTGTTTTCTTTTGATATTAGGATTATGTTAAAACTTAAAAACATATATCTTCTGCTTTTCCCACTATCTTCACGCCAAAAAGCACACAGCACACGCAGTGGTGGGGTGGGGTGGGGGTTACGTCGGCTTGTATCTATAGGTGCATGTATCTTAATAGAACCCACATTTTGACATTATAATATCAATTATTCCAAGATTTGTGGAATTATGGCAAGCTTTGTAGCTATGCAGATGCAATTGGAGATTTGTAGTAGCCAAATTTCTTGATCCATATATATTTCTTTTTAAATACACACAGATCAAACGAAATTTAAATCCTAAACTTGAATTGAAGAATGAACCTATTATCCACTATCCACCTTGATCCATATGCAATTGGAGTAGTTAAATTTCTTGGTCCCTATATATTTTCATTGTACTTAGAAAATTAATTTAATGGGTTATTTTAATATTAATTTATAATTTTATGAAGTGATTAAATATGTCGTCACTGCATCATATAATATCTGGGATTCTTATATAAAAAAATAAAAAAAAGAAGAAGAAAAGGCAAAGAATAATGTGGGCCCAATTTCTTCCAAAGCAACTGGAGCATCCAAGTTTGAAGTGTCAAGATGATCACATAATCTGCCAACATCATATCTGTTACTATATTTTAATAAATTTGGCATTTATGAAGCTCGTCAAAAGTAAACCCAAGGAAATCTTGCACCAATATTAGATATTAATTATGTAACGATAGTTTGATATTATTCATATAATTATTGTACAACTTAAAGCGAACACTCAATAGCAATAAATACTATATACTTATTAAAATTTTTTTTTTTATATATTAAAAGTGTGAAACTCTTTTATTGATGATTATTATTTTTTCAAGAATTCGGATGCAAAACTTCTAATGAATCTAATATAATATCGACAATTACACAAGATCACTTGACTATTTATATACTCCATGGATTGAATTTGATCGAGTTCGGTTCTAAAATATAAATTCCCCCAAACCATGTTTGGTTGGGAGTACTTTACCCATACCAGAAACCATCACTTTTCAACAAATATGGGCACAAAATAAGTGCACCTTGTTACAAAGTCAAGAAATTAGGGCGTTTTTAAGGTTGGCCACTCAACAATACCATGAACACTACAATTATTATACTCCACATGATGAAAAAAGTTTATATATGTTCGATATTTGCTATTTAGAGGGCGTTTGATAAAACATTTTTGGCTTATCACAAGAGTATGCGAGTCTTGATTAAGCACGATACAGACGAGCTTTCATTCAAATTAGCAATATTATCTCGCTTACAAATCAATGTATTCATGTTGGTGAACATGGTAGGATATCCTTAACTTGTCACATCTATAAGTTACTTACTTACTTAGGAGATCCCTCACATCTATAAGTTACTTACTTAGGAGATCCCTCAGAAAAACCAATGTTATTAAATATAAAGCATGGTCATGAGACTCATAAAACCGTATTTCTCGAACCAACTGAGCTGAAACTTTTGACCTGGTATTCGGTCCATATTCCGAATTCGGTTTTGATCGGTTCGGTCAGTTCTGCCGGACTATGAACAGCCGAAGGTACAAATGCCAGTTCATATAAGAACTCTGCCCTCATTCAAATGTAGTGGGCCTTGTGGCAAAAGAAAGATGGTTCGAGTGGACACAACATATGAAAGAACCCAACATATCCCAAGAATCTGTTTTCAAAAGCTTCCTGAGTCGATTCAATAGTGGGAAAAGAAAAAAGCAACAGTTCACATGGACAGGACAACACAAGGTTCAAGGTTCTTGGAAAACAAGGTTCATACTCGTATACCAAAAAGGTATTCAATAATGTTGGGGTCAGTGGGCCTTCACCTAAGAATTATCCAAAAATAAATAAGTGATAATAACCACATAGCCTAATGTGTCAGCAGAGGCTCAACAACACTCTCAGAGTACCCCAAAATGTCAGAACTTAGGTGCCATACTATCAATAAACACAATCAATTATGCACTCCTAACAGTGTCACATGCCTCATTGTGCACAAAGAGATATCTACACTCACATGTACATCAATGCTTAAGAGAATTCAACAAGGAAAATGTCACCAAGAAAATGGAAGAGAAAACTTAAGTGAGAGTCATATGAGTTCAGAGAATCGTGGGATTGAATATAATTTTGTTGCAGTTATAAAATTGACAAACTTCACAAAGGAAATCAGTTTCTACTGTACTTTTAAGAGAACAATTTTGTTGGCACAGCCCATAAGGAGAGTAGGTTGATAGGTCCATTTCAGCACTTATCACACCTGGAAAGCTGATATACATACACAACAGCAGAAGCTTGTTGTCAGTTCTCAGTGTTATACTTCAAACATTTTTTCTCTCCTTCTTACCTTGGGATATCTTGTTTTGGGTTTGGCCTCTTTTTGTAATAATCTTTTTGATGCAGCGATTTGAGGCTTGACTAGTTTCCTAGCTCGAAAAACAAAGTAACTTCTGATATATCACGCGTATTTGACCATTTCATCATGCTAAGTAACAGAAATCTCTGATATTCAATGTGAAATTCATAAACAAGAAGTTGGCCATGGCTTTTGACAAGTTTTCGGAGTACATAATACAAGTTGCAACACGGGATTACTGAATTGTTTCACAAAAATGACAGAGTATTTACTGCCAGCTTGATTTTAGTATGCCGAAAAAGCTTGCATATTTAGGTAGCTGAGGCCAACTTTGTTTCCTAGCACTCTAGCAGAAGCAAACTGTTCTATGGATTGCTACATAACGATTAGATCATGATCTTTGGAGCAGGTAACTTTCCATCTTGCACATCATGCCCTCCTGCATGCCAGAAACAAAGGCAAAGGGAAATGAGTGTCTGGAGATGCTGAGGATTGGCCTAGTTCTCTAAACAAACTCGTCCAAGTAAATACACAACACTAACAAAATTCCAGAAAACGAAAACGAAAATTTCAGTATAGCCTTGTGGGTGAAAGTGAAAGAACCAAAAATATCTGCGTCTTATTCATCAGGAAAATGGAATGTGAATATCTCTTTTTTAGAGTAACTTGTATCTTTTCCCCAAAGGTGTAGAAGTAGTAGTTAAACTGAATAATACAATAGTCTTTAACATATGCTTTAGAAAAATGTGATTGCAATTCTATGCTCCTTACGTTAGCAGTGGTATATGAAGAGCCATTGACAAGAAAATCCTTGGCACAGCTCCAGATTAAAATGATGTCAACTTAGATAAACATGGAAAGGTGGAAGTCGTGGTTTCATAGGATTTGAGAATTTCAGGACGTGTCCATTGGGATTTGGCCAATAAACAGTGAATGGGTCATGGGGGGCCTTAGCCACACAATGCATGAGAGAACAGCGTAGCTTAGTTACCCCATGGGGAGAAAATTCAATTGCAGCAAATATTTTAGTTTACAACTTATTTAACAATTAACGTCATTCTTTTATGGGGGAAAAAAAAAAGGATAATTCACAATGCACATGAATTAAGCAATGGACCTAAATCGAAGATATAACAACGGCTAGGGTGTCTGGATAGGTAATATACTCATTCAAGAAAAAAGGAGAGGTAATATACAAAGCTCATCATGATTTTGGGGTAGTAATGATACCAAAAAGTTCACATGCAAATCTCAATTCTGTTCTAGACTCGATAAAACAAATACACAAGCATAAACCGTTGGGAAAATGTCACCACTTATTAGCACATGCACTAACATCTTGTCGTTCGTTCTGCCTTCGCTCGCAGATAGAAGAACAAAAAACTACTGTAGTATTATAAGAGTTTCATCACCTTATTAAGTGCAGTATCGAACAGGAATATGGCAGCGGCATAACATGAAAAGGAAAGCAAAATAATTGAAAACTAAAGTTCATCACAATTTAATGCATGCAAAACAAAAGGTCAATGTCAAATGAATCCATAGAGCTGGTGTATCAAATCCTAATTATATTTCTCATACTAGCCCAATTCTTCATGAGCTGAATTCCATGGCTCCAAATCCACGAAAATAAACATGGAATTAAATCAACAGAAATTCGACTGATTGCAAGTATTTCCTTCCCCCGTTTCCTTGATAAACTACCCTAATTCCCAAATTATCATTATGCAACCCCAGAAAACATATAATTCACATCTCAAACCCACTTACTAACAATCTACCATCCTCTCAATGCGGCAAAACACACCTCATAGCACACATCCCACAACAAAACAGCAAACCCCCAAAAATCAAACACGCAAGCTCACAAACAAGGTCAGCAGGAAATTACCAGAAAATACAGGGGTTGCAGGAGGAGGAGCGACAACTTCGCCGTAGATAGACTTGAGCGTCGAAAGTGGCACTACGGCTTTCTGAGGATTCGCCTCGGCCTCAGCGTAGAGCGCCTGCTTCCATTCCCAAATGGTGTTTTTGATACTCTTGTTTGTTCTGAGCAGCGATTCCTTCTCCGCCTGCAGCGCCTCGATCGTTCGCTCCTGCACCACCGATCTCGCCGCCAGAGTGCCGAAGATGCCGAATAGAAGAGTGTTGATCACGGCGTTGCTGTTCGCCGCACGGTTAACTGCGCTCAGTACCTTCTCCATTGTTGCCAGTTGCCAACGCTCTGCTTCAGCTGTCGTTTTTGAGTTTTTAGTGTTAAATCTATCTTAGGGGGTGTTTGGCGATGAAAACACGAAATTCACTTTAGCTTTTTTTTTTTTTTTTTTTTTCCTATTAAATAAGATCATAATTAAATTTCATTCTATAAATATTCTATCAACATATTTGGTTCTATATTTAATTAATTTTTAGTCCTATGACAATATATCTAATCATTACTTTTAGAATTAGTTTATTTTGATTGGTCCCAATCCATCAAGATATGGCTATGGGCATACAGATTATGATTTAATTACCTAGCACAACTTTTACTTTGGTCCTTTCATGTATTTGTTATTTAATCTGTTTTGGGTGGGTGTGTTTACTTGATTATGTCCTACCCACTTGTTTTAATTTACAATTACATTCTTACCCTTGAGCAATAATTAATAAAAATTAAAAAAGAGAAAAGATGTGATATTGGTGGCTTTTTCAGCATAAACCATGGGCAAATTGGTAATTCTAGTTAGCCCAACTGCAGTGGGCTATTTTCCAACCTCATTTTGGAGTTGGTAATTAACATTCTGACACCCATGCTTTGCACTGGGCCGGCGGGCTACCCACAGGCCATGACCCAATCCAAGTAAACGGCGGGCTACCCACAGGCCATGACCCAATCCAAGTAAACGTAGTTAAATGATTGATACCAGACCTTAAATGTTGTTTTCTATCCATGTAAACTAGTTCTTAACATATTTAGTCATATAAATATACCGTCCTCACTCTTTTAATTATAGAGGGATAATGAACATTTAAAACTCAAGTGTTAGTGGGGGCATTAATAATGAATTGTTAGTTTTTTTCTTAAGTTAGGGTATAATTTCCAACTACATGACAGATCTTTTGGAAATTTGGAAAGGCCTTGACTTAATTTGAAATAGAAGATTTAATTACATTGAGATTAGAATAAATCTTTTAATTGTGTTTTTATTAGTTGAGACAGATAACATAATTAATCTATCATATACAAAAATATTATTGAGGATTGTAAAATTTTTATTGGAAGATCGTGGGATATTAAATTCATACGATCAAAAAAAGATGATAACAATCGTATTGACTCCTCAATTAAGATGAGCCACAATAGGAATGTCGAAGTTCACATAATGACAACTGACTCTGACTAAACTTGAGGAGTTAATTTATGCCGAAAAATACTAACGATTAGATTGATCATCTTCCAAAAATACATATGTATATATATGTATCACTAAGTAATATATCTGTTAAGCGAAGTGTATGATGTAGGACGCGTTAAAAGATTCACGTGCATATATTCCGTTTTTATATTCCGCAACATGATAGTGCCGGAAGGTGAGTGGAGACAGGTTTACATTGCGGGACTTTGGACTATATGGAAGATGCGTAATAAGTGGGAATATCAACACAAGAGAGAATCGACGACGGTAGCAATCGGAAACCTTAAAGCCTTGGCGATGAACATTGGTTCGTTGGAGCAGATGAAGGGCAACAAGAGAGCAAAAACTCAAAATCTACAAGAATGCCAGCCACCACTTCAGGGGTGGGTCAAGTTAAATACGGACACCAACTACTATGGAAGTAGGAAATCGGCGACGACGGGGGGAGTCATCAAATATGAGAATGGAACATGGCTGGCGGGGTTTTCGGTTAAGCTTGGTGACATGGCTATAGATTTGGCGGAGCTGATCGGGCTTCGGGAGGGGTTTAAGATTGCTTGGGAGAGGAGGTTCCCGAGAATCGAAGTGGAATGCGACTCTTTGGTTGTCGTGAATTGGTTAAAAGACGCGGACACTAGGTGCCATCCTCATGGTCACATTATTGAAGAATGTAGGACCTTGATTCATAATCCTTGGGATTGCAAAGTGAAGCACATTAAGAGGGAGGAGAACATTCTAGCGGACATCTTAACTAAGAAAGGTTAGGATATGTTGGAAGAAAGGGTGATTTGGGATCACCCACCACCTGAGATTGCGGTTTAGTTTTTGGTCTCTGGCAACGTGTTTCGCCGTTCTGTTGCTACCAAAAAATATATTTCGTTTTATGAAACGATGTCCGGATAAAAAATTATGGTCATCCAAAGATTTTAAAGAAAATCCTAGATGTGTCGGCTCAAAATAATCTATTTAGAATAGTGGGAGCAATCATACCAATACCAATGCATCAAATCCTATCAAAACTCGAAATTTAATCATGCTTTGGCAAGATTAATACTAGGTCGGTCAATTTCCGCAAATTAACGGGACCCAGAAAACCGTTGTCAGAAAAATCAGCGGATAGACACAATATATATCACTAAGTAATATATCTATTAAGCTATACTTTTATCCTATTATAATAAGTGTACGTGATTATTAATATTGAATTTTAATTTAGACACGCATCAAAATTTCCAAATTACTAGTATTATTTTAATCTCACTAAAAATTATAAAACATTTTCAAGATGGGTTATGCCTTCTAAGTTCTATCTTTTTCCCTTTTTCATTCCAACCAAACGCGCCGTTGTGGCGTGTGAAATTCCCGAAATACCCTTCTAAATTTTCATCTAACCGCCTCCTGACACTCTCATAGGCGGGAATCTTTCTCTGTCAAAATATTTTCCCTCTCTCTACACAGTACACACACAACACGCACCAACACACTGAACACCGGCGGAAGATGACGACGGAGGAGGAGGCTGAGAAAGTGATAGTGCAAATCGGGAAACAACTCGCCGCCTGCAAAACTTGCCCACCCAAGAGTAATCTTCTGAAATTACTAAAGGTGGAGAACCAGTCGGTTTCTTTGTTTGCTTCGAGTTGTGTTTTTCTCTTATTTTGAAATGATTTCATGCTTGTTTGCTCTTTCCTTACCTGGTTTGTAGTTCGTTGCTCGTGGGTTCTTGATTTTTCCTTCTGAATCATTTATTTGTTAGTTTGTTGTATCATTCGAATGGGTTCTTTATGTATTTCTTACTTCTTGTTGCTTCGAATGTTTTAATTGCTTTGGCCTTTGGTACGGATGTTTGTGTTGTTCTTTGTTTGTTGTTTCTCCTACATTGTATGATTTGGGTTTTGCGACCGTGCCTGTTCCGGAAATCTTGGTTCCCTCCCTGGATACAAAATCATACGGTCAAGAATGATATGATGTTGCATGCAGATTTAATTACACGGACAAGGCTTATTGTTGTTTGCTTGGCATAGTAAAAAGTGGATTTGTCGTATGTATGCCCCTAAGACATTGGTATTTTTCTTCTTCTCTATTTGATGGATCTTAAACTTGTTTCTCATTCTCCCACATTTTTGTGAAATTAGAAAAAAAGAAGAAGCTGTAAGTGCTTTACTCTTATCCCATGGCTGCTCTTTGACTTTCAGAAAGATACCGCACCGTTTAAGGAATGAGTAATGTTGCCAGGTTCAATTATGTTGACTTCAGAATATAGCTGTTTGATTGGGAAAGTGAAAAATGGAATTAGTGTTTGTACGCCTTCAATGGTTACGGTCTTTATTCTTCTTTATTAGATGGATCCTTACATATAAGTGTTGCGATCTTAATATTGTGGAGGGCAGAGGGCTATGCAAGCATTTTATAAAATTAGTCCTTAAAATGTATGCCAAATTTGCATTCGTCATTTCTGCTTGTCTTCTTATCTTAGCAAGGTTATAATTAAGTAGGTTGATTGAACTCCTTCAGATTCATTTAGATCTATGCTGCTATGATATATTTCAGTTTCCATGAGTATTGTGGTGTACTTATTATATTTTTCGTACAGCAAGCCACAAGTGCTTTTGAAGAGTTAAAAAAACAGTCAGAATCACTAAAAAACACAATCAAGCCATTGAGTGATTCTCTAATTAAGCATGGCCTACTTAACAACAAAGATAAGGAGATTAGGCTGTTTGTTGGCATCTGTCTTGTTGAAGTTATGAGGATCCTGGCAGAAAATCCTGATTTCAGTATTGCAGTTTTCAAGGTAAAATAGTTAAATAAAGCCAAAATGTTTTCAATTTGCTTTTCTCCGGCGTCATTACTTTTCTTACATTATGTATAACCTTTGGTTTAGATTGACAGATCAGTTATTTCTATCCTTCTATTGTTTTTGCAGGACATATTTATTTTGCTTTTAAGTATATTTGGGGATCTTGGTGACACTGCTAGCCCATACTTCTTCAGGAGGCTTAAGCTATTGGAGACAGTTGCTAAATTGCAGTTTTGTTTGGTAATGCTAGATGCAGGACGTCAAGATTTGATTCTCAAAATGTTCAAATGCTTCTTCAGCATTTTGAGGTTTCTACCTTTTTGTCCAGTTCTATTTCTCTGTATCTACTTTTAGTGCGTTTTTAGGTCCATGAATAAAGAATGCATCACCTTTATACTTGCTTGTGCTGTGAGTATCTGATTCCGGCAATTCAAAGTATCAAATGAAGCATAAACTATATAAACTAATCTTGGAATGAAAATTTACCGTATTTGATTTGAATATTTATGAATTAGTTAAGTTTGGTCCTTATGTGCTTTTCTTTTGTGATAATTGTTAGTGATATCTTTTGGAAGAGTAGGCTTGGCTGTGTTTATGGATCTTTTTAGCTCTTGACTTTTATGAACATAACTTGAAGGATGTAAAAAAATACTTACTGATAATATATCTTCTAAGTAATCATCTTGAGTTCTATACAATGATTAGTGTTTGAATTATAGTCTGTCCAAAAACATAAATCAGTAGTTGCTAACACTTATGTATGTTATGGCAAAGGAATGATTTTGTTCGTAGATTTATTGTGGAGATTTTCACTATAAGAATGAGTATTCATCCATTACTTTTCATGCATTTCATATTTCTGTCTGCTCAATGGTTTTATTTCCTACATTATCAATGTTTTGGTCCTGTTCTGTTCAATGCTCTGTTACTGCGATTTCCAACAAAATCTCTTGAGGTTGAAATAAATAAAAATATTTGTGTTGACATCTTCAATTGTTTAGGGATGATCACCCCCAAAGTTTGATTAATTCGATGTCATCAATAATGACAAGTATTCTGGAGGAGCAAGTGGAGGCAGATCCTCAATCATTCTTAGATGTGATTTTGCCGAACATCATTAAAGAAAAAAAGGTAGGTATTAATAAGTGCCTGATTTCATTTGTCATAAGGGGCACAAATTCTTTCAGTGACCAAAAATTGACACTATTACAGTTCATTTTGTTCTGCAAATTCAGCTTTCTATGGTACTGATCTTTACCCTGTTCTTGTGCTCCTCAGGGTGGAGCAGCTCCGTCTTTCCGCCTTGCTGTTAAAGTCATAGAAAATAGTCAAAAGCTGGAGCGCTGTATATGTCTGTTCCTGAAATCATGTATATTGAATAGGGATGCTATTGAGAGTGTTATTAAAGAATCCTACCACGATATCATACTTGAACTGTACCAAATTGATCCTGAAAAACTTCTTTCGGTCATACCTTGTCTGATCCATGAATTACTGGTTTGTCACTGCTTGTTCTGTCAAAATATGATTTTATTTGCGTACCCACTCTCGTGTGGTTCAAGCTGAAAGATGACTCTTGATCTCATTCTTAATTTCTATTTCTCTTGTATTTTTTTCTTGCAGACTGATCAGGTTGATGTCCGAATTAAAGCTCTTAATCTAATTAGAAAGTTTCTAGCATTGCATTGGCAACATGTTGCACGGGAAAATCCCCAACTCATCGTTGACATGCTGAATAGACTCTCTGATAAGTCCACAGAAGTGAGGCTTGCTGCCCTTTCTTGTGCAAAAGAGCTCTGCATAAAAAATCCATTAGGAAGAGAATCACATGAAACTCTCTGTAAGTTGTCTGAATCCCAATGATATCTTTGCAATTCAGCATACTTCTGCTTATATTTTTTCTGATTTATTTGAATTGCATGTGAGCTGTGAAGCTGCCATTCAGGGGCGGCTATTGGATCATGATGATAAAGTGAGAACAGAGGCAGTTCATGTGATGTGCGAACTAGCTAAGGTCGGGAATTTCAAATCCTCAGATTTGATAGCTCAAGCAGCGGAAAGACTTCGGGATAAGAAGGTGTCATTTTCTTCAAGGGCATTCAGCCCTCTGAATTTGTCTTTACTCTTTCAACTTTCTGATTTTTCACTTCAATTATCTAGATTTCAGTCCGAAGTAAAGTCTTGAAAAAGTTGGTAGAAGTATACCATGATTATTGCAAAAGCTGTGCAGAAGGCATCATTGTCCGCAATGAACACCTTGAAGAGATTCCTTGCAAAGTTTTGATGCTTTGCTATGAGAAAGACTGCCAGGAGTTTAGGTAAGCCTATACTTAGGAAAATGAGTTGATGATTTTGTTCCTTTTTTTTCAGTAAAATACGTACAATGATTTTGGTCGAAATCCAGGCCTCAATGCATGGAGCTTGTGCTAGCTGAGTTGTTCCCTACTTCTCTTTCAATAGAGGAAACAACAAGGCATTGGATCCTTATGTTCTCACTTTTCAAGCCACCTCATCTTAAGGCACTACAGGCTATTCTACATCAAAAGAGGAGGTATTGTTAATGACCCAATGGTTTACTTCACTTGAAGTTATTACTCTTGTGTTTTTAAAACTGTTACACTTTGCTTTCAGGCTACGAATTGGACTTCGAGATTACTTGGATCTTTGGAATCAAGCAGAGGTATGCATATATTTCTGCAAAAGTAAATGATGCCATTGGTCTAGAGTTGTATAAAGTTAGAGATATTTATATGATCGTGTAACTCTCTACATTTAGTCCTCTCTATTTAGCAGGAAAATATTTTCCTGCTGGGTGAGATGTGATTTAAAAACAGAAGTCACTTTTTAACAATGTCTGGGTGCTTCTATGCTTGTTCAACAAGTTCCCTTTTGCTGTTGTATCTCTAGATCACTTAATTGATTCTAGTTGTTTCTGTATCTTCCCTAGCAGGCAAGAAAATGCTGGTAATTTTCCATTGTTTTATTCTTGTTCATGCAAGGAGAATTCCTCCGTTATTGATTTATGACTTTAATAATAAACTTGCACAGGATTACCATTTGGTGGTTTGTCATTTGCAATGTTCAAGCGTGTGTTTATTTGCTTAACTTGTTTTCTTCAGATACAGTTACATGGTGGTTGTCTTGCAGGAAAATGGTTCTGTAGAAGCAGAAACAAAAATGGAGGACTTGATTAGGAAAATGTCTTCATGCTTTCCTGATTCTGCTAAAGCAAAGGATTGCTTTGAGAAGCTTAAAGAACTCAAAGGTAATGGAATATTTAGCTTATTATGGGAGCTTATAGAAGAAGGGACAAAGCTAAATCATGAAACCATGAAGGTGAGTTTATGTTTCGACTACCTTTCTTAAGTATGTAATTATTTTATGGCATACATTCTAAAATCTTATGTACCACTATATATACCTCTGATCTATTCTTTTTGTTAATGTGTGTCTGTATGCATGCACAAAGCCACTATTAACATTTATATCTTGATTTCTGAACTATAAGCTCTAGTATTGCTGTCATGTATCAGTATTGGATGTCGAAGAACACACATTCTCTCACTTCCTTTCCTGCACTTAGAGTTATTAATTTGCTTTGAAATCCTTCTCCCAGGATGTGTGTCTGAGAGAACTTGGTGACTGGAAAGCACTTTCTGAATTCTTTCACCTACTTTCTAGAAAGTGTTCTTTTAATATATTCGGCTCCGAGCATGTCCAACATATTTTAGATTGTCTTCATAGTGATGAGGAGGAAAAAAAGCACTTGAAGAGTTGCCAGGTTCAACTGCTTTTGGTAAGAGATGCTTCTCTACATATTAATTTGTTGAAGCACCTTGATTCATTTTTGATTTGTATCTTGTGACAGCATTCCTTAAGATCTAATAAAGACATATTCCTTCATGTATCTTTTCCCTATCATGATATCCTTTTCATTTATTTATTATCCAGACCATTATCAGTGCCTTCCCCTCACTCCTTAGAGGTTCAGAGAAGAAGCTTCTGTTAATTGTAAAGGAGAATCCTTTTAATGAACAACTGATTGAGGTGTTAGCTAGAGCGGGAAGCCATATGTCTATTATATTTAGGTAAATACTTTCAAGCCTATTGCTGTTTAACCAGTTGTTTTTTCAAGCATGAATATTAAATAGTATTATAGCATGTAGACAGGTTATTTCAATTTTGTTGATAAACTGTGTAAACCTTATACCTTACCAGCAATGAGAATGCTCTGAGAATTTTGCTGTTGGATCACCTACCTTTTACATCTTGGTATGCACACTGTCACAACTGTTGTTACTTGAAAGCTAAATTATGGTATTTTACTAGAGACTAATAATAATTCAAGTTTTCAAGATGCGAGAGGCGCTTTTGATTATAAGAACATATATCGACAATTGTTGCACTGCAACATAAGCAGTAAGCAAATTTGTCATGACAGAATAGTGAGGGATAGTGATATATTGGCAGTTGTCTATATTTTCTAATCGATATGGCCTATCTCCTTGAGTAATCAGTTAAATGTGATTTTCTAATCCTTGTATATGTAGGGATATATACTCTTCCTTGAAAAGAGTATGTTTAGAAGGAACTCGCACGCAATCTAAACTTGCTGTGTCTGCAATTGCTGCATTGGCTCCACCGTCTGAGCGGTCCATTTTCTCGGGACTTTGCCAGGTAATTATCTATTCTTTCTTGCTGAATGCTGCTGCTTTCTATAGCATGGTTATTGCTAGATAGTTGATTCTTTTTTGGTGTCTATATTCTTCCCTCTACTGGTGGTCTGTAATGACTGCTTCAGTATTGACTTGTTCATCACCTCATATTTCATGCTAAGTGTTAGATAAGTTTTTGTTTCTTCTGCAAGTTGCTCAAGTATTTCTTTAAACTTGTTAGTATATTACAACTAAGTTTAATAAATTGCCGTGATGATTGGCTTGTCTGCATCTATTTTATGCAGTTCTTGAGAGGGATATCCTGTATAAAGCCAGACCACTCATAATTGAACTGAAAATTTTTGATTTCCTGTTTTCATAACTAGACCCTGGTGAATTCTCTATGCAATGGAGAGAATGCTCCTACAGTTTTACAGTCCTTAGGCTGTATCGCACAACATTCCATTTCTACGTTTGAAGCCCAAGAAAAAGTGATTACACGGTACATTGTTGAGGAAATATTTCGGCAAAATGATGTAATTTTCTACTACATCTCTTTCGATTCTTTTCCATTTTTCATTGGACTTGTATGGAGGATTCCTGTTACCTATTTCTCTCCACTCATGCCATTTCGTTTTTGTTTTTTTGTTCCTTGGTGATTAGGTTCTTCCTGCCAATCATCCTGACTTCCCTGTTGGTACTTCAAATTGCTGCAGTTCTTGTAAATTAAAGGTAAGCATGTCTTTCAGAGTTCAAAGTGCATTATAACATGTGAGTTGTTTCAGGGAACTTAAAAATTTGGCAAAAAAGCAGGGGTCCTCACTTGTAGTCAAGTATTGAATAAGTAGGTGGTCTTTAGTGTTGCAGCTGTTAGGAATCTTCACAAAGACTAATTGTTGTTCGTGATGTAGTTAGAGTTATATGCTCATAAATGATCTTGTGTCTACCTAAAAAAGTATCTCTGCGAAACAAGAGGTCTATCATGCAAACTTTATTTTCCCTATTTATTTGACTGAGTTGTTTGTATTGTCTACTAATGCATTTATACTATTTTCTCTGAGCTCAGCCAAATTAAACCTCTCATTTGGTTCAATAAATGTTTTACAGGTTTATGCGCTAAAAGCACTAGTCAGGAGCTTTTTGCCAACTAAACACACATGTCGTAGTTGCCCAGTCAGTTTTTTGCTGGACATTATTCAGCAGATGCTACAAGAATCTGGATTTACTGCTGGTAGCATCCCATGGTCAGGATATTTAAAATGGTTAAAGATTTTAGCGTGCGTGTGCTTTATATTTTGTTGCAAAGAAAATTGCAGCAATTTTTAAGTCGTCGAATGAGAGGCTCCATATATTTATGCATGATTTATATGGGATATCTTTTGCGTTCCTGAGAAGTACATGAATATTGTTGAATGCAATTGAATTTTGTCTTCCTTTGCACTATGAGCTATCTTTCGCTTTCCAATGAGAGATCAATTTTGGATTTTCACTTTTCAGTGAACATGACAAGGCCTTCATTCGATTAGCTGCCGCCAAATCCATCCTTCGGCTCTCAAGGAAATGGGATTTGCATATTTCTCCCGAAATATTCCGCCTAGCAATGTTAGTTGCGAAGGTTAGTGGATCTTAAGATTGAAACATGGGACATAAACGTATTTGTTGATTCAACATATTTATGAGCCAAAACTAACTGGGAGAATTTTGCAATCCCAGACTCCAAGCAAAAACTGAAATAGAAAAACAATCAGATATAACCTCGATCATCTTCAAGGCTTATCTGCTCATGCCAACCTCACTTGTATCTCCATGAATTCCTTTGTCTTTCGCTACTAATTCTTTTTTTCCTATTCTCCTTGTCTCGTCAACCTTTTCCATTGAGATGCTGCTTATATTGTCTATATAGCTTGTGGTTTAGTTTCACTGACTAACTCTGGATATGGTTGATTTTTCAGGATCATTCTCCTGGGGTACGTAGATCGTTTGCCACCAAAATACACAAGTTGTTGACTAATCGCGCTGTGCCCAGTCGATATGCATGTGCCTTTTCATTTGTCGCTTTAGATTCTCTTGAAGATTTGCGCAGTGATGTACGCTCACTTCTGTGTTTGCTCTGTTATCAATTTGTCTTATTATGTGTTCCTGTAGACTAAATGTGTTGCCTTTGTTGCACAATAATCTTTAGGCATTGAAATACTTGGAAGAATTTATTAGGGGATATGGTAGAGGAGCTCAAACACACGAAACCATGACCATGCAAGGAGCAGCAAATCACCCTGTATACCTAGTTGTGTTTTTGATCCATGTTCTTGCACACGGCTCTAATTTCCCTGCTCCTGACTGTCGAGATGTAAACATTTATGCTCAGTTTGTGAGGTACTGCTAGCTTTCTCATTGGCAAAGCAATCGCTTGTGGACGTCATGGCAAAGAATTTTGCCATACTAGTGAAATATTATCTCTGTGCAAATTCTGACATTTCTTTTCTTCCTAATATCCTTTAATCATTTGTTGTGCAGCCCACTTTTCGTCACTGTGCAGGCACTGGTAAATGAAAATTTAGTTGATGGTGACTTGCGCCGTATATATGATGCTTCATCAAACTTGCGAAGTATTTTTTATGCAATCAAGAAGGCAGAGGATGCTGTTGATGCTCAGATGACTCCAGTAAGTATTCTATTGCATGTTAATGCCTAATGGATATATGTCTTCAGCATTTCATATAAAATGCATTTACATGGACAATGAGGACCACATTTTTGTGTATGAATGATTTAAGTCTTTATTTTGTTTACATTGTCTTCATCTTTGTTACAATGTAGAAGCTGCATCTTTTGGCAAAAGTGGGAATTTCTATTTTAGATTCTCTGAATACCAGTAGCATGCCTGTCCCACGTACTCCTGCAGTAGTTCTGCTTCCTTCTTCACTCTATAAAAGTGGTTCATCTGAGATGAGAGAGGTAAGTTGGTATGCTAATATATTCTATTTACATAGAGGTGGGAGAGGTAAGTTTGTATGCTAATATATTATATTTACATAGACGTTCAAACTGGCACCATTCTGATCTCTTAATTTATAACAGGATAATGATCACCCTTTGATTGGTAGTAAAGCTGATACAAGCTTTATCAAAGATTTAGTATCTTGCCTCAAAATTGAGGTTTCTCAGGTGCGTGTACACTTGCTAATTGTTATTGTTGTTTTCTCCTTTGGTCTTGCACTCTTGATAATAATAACAATTTCCCCTTCTTCAGATTGGCAGCAGTGGCACTAAACACAGCCAATTCTATGCTAATTCTTTACGACCAAGTGGCACTAGACGCAATAAATCAACTTCTAAATCTGTCTATATGGATAATACGTTAATAAATAAAAGTAAAGAGCAAATTGATGAGTTGCATACAGGACAAAAGAGGCAGTGTCATACTTCCAATTGCGAGGCTGATACTGCAGGGCGAGAACACCAGGACCTGTTCCCACACCATGGATCAGCTGCATTGCATACGAAGCTTGCTGCAGAAGATACACATGACATAGATGCTAATAGAAATGAAGGAGTCAACTTGTCACTCCTTGGTGATTCTGTGACAGCAACAAAACCTTCTTTAACTCAAAATGAAGTCATTGTAAGTTTTTTGGAAGAAGATAGAGCTCATAAATGTGACAACAGTTATGCTGAACCATCCATATTGTCCAGAACTGACGACAATGTGAATTGTTTTTCCTCAAAGGTGATTGTAGGTTTGTGATGAAAATGCCTTTAAAAAATATGTTTGGTCATGTTGTTGTTCGTTCTCTAATTGCTGGTTGTTGAGCATACAGATCAGCAAAAGCAATGGCAAAGCATTAGTTGGCAAGCATATAAAACTGTGGTTTCCAATCGAAAAATGGTGAGAGAAACTGTAATCACAAAGCGCGTTCTGGACCATAATTTGCATTATTTCATTGGATCCTAACTGAAACTTTAATTCAGCTATTATTCAGGTATTGTGGGTAGTTTTGATTCTGACAAGAGCACTCACCAGGTAACTATAGCATCTTGGCTGGTCCCTCCATTTGAATGCAAATTCCCAAAATGTGATCTGAATAAAACCGTTGCAAGTTATGCCAGAATTTCAACTTTACTTTGCATGTCCTGGAAAGCTAGGTGATGTGTGTGCAAAAAAGAATTAAAATTTTGACTGATCAGAAAATTGTCAATGAAATGCTTTTGTTAAAAATGGACATTTTTTAGTACAATAAAATCTGTTGAAAAGATCTAGTATTCGAGGCTTAGATTTCGATGGTGTATGCACTAGAAATTCTTCTCCTTTTTCGTTTTCCCTTTTCTGATTTGTTTCCTGGTGATTTTTAATGATAGCATGTCCCATTATCTGGCATACACTGCAGAACAAGTTCTCATGCTAATCTCTCCTGTCATTGATAATGCTATATACTTTCTCTAGGTTACGTACGAGACTGGGGAGGTTGACATCCTTAGCTTGGACAGTGAGAAGTGGGAAATTGTAAGTAATTACGCTCTCATCAATGAAATGGAATGAGTGGATTTTAATTTCTTCATCTATTATTCTTTCTCAACTTATTTCAGTTTGATTCGTCTTTACATGGCTTTGGATCTCCGATCAACATTGTAATCATATGATGTGAAGTTACTCAAATGTGCCTAACTCTGCAGACGAGTGTGTTAATAATGTCTTGTCTTTGAATAGGATACAACACTAAACAAGGACTTAATGCTACAGGATTCGGATGATCTCCAAGCACGCGATTGGTAAAGCCTCAAAACTTGTGCAAGTGTCTTGGATGACATTCTTTTCCTATTTTTTATTTGACCAATTTTTGATCTTCATGAATAAGTTACAGTAATGGGGCGTGTTGCTTTATTATGATTACACTCGTCCCCCTCCAGAAAGGGGGTTAATGAAGTATGGAAACACTGAAAATTCAAGAAATTTGGAAATATTATAGAATATTTATCACCTTTGTTTAAAATCAAAACTGTCTCAAGTGTTTACCAGTATAAACATGCTCATGTTGGAATCTTTGGAATGTTGAATTTTTCAGTGATCAGAGTGGTGATGTTTCCGCCAATGATCAAGCTAAAACTCTTGAGGCAAGTCGATATGATTCCAAACAAGAAAGCTTGCCAAAGACGAGAGACATTGGTGTGAAAGAAAGCTCCCAGGCTGGTATGTTATATTGTATTCCTTTGCTTAACAACCTTCACAATATTCCACATCAGATCATTCTGTTCTAAGTTTTATACATTTGTATTTGCTTGCAGTGCGAAGAAGTAAGAGACGCAAAGATGCTACAAACACGTCTGAGATGATCCCAAATCATGTAAGACATTGTCTTAGTTCTACTTCAGTTTATTTTTCTGAAAATATAAAAATAAATCGAACCATCCGTCTACTATTTCATTTTACATACTCATGCAGTGCAGAGACGGAACCAGTAGGGGGCTCCATGGGGTTTCCGCCCCCTAAATTTTTGTGTCCGGTGGAAATATCTTTAATTTTTATTAAAATTTGAAACTTTTAGAAACCCCTCCCCCCTCCCCTCTCTCGTAAATCCTGGTTCTGTCCCTGATGCAGGGAAAAGTCTCGATTCTAAATACAAACGTTATTATCTTTTGTGGATCTTCAATGAAGTTGCTTTTATCAATTTACTAATATTTTTCATGTTTATAGGGTTATTTGAAACTCTTATATACTTAATTCTTATTGGTTTTTCAGATTGTAGCACCAAGGAGGAGCCAAAGACGGAAAGTTTGAAGTATATATATTATATATATATAACATAGTATCTTTATTTTGATGTATTATATAGTAGTAAATATATAATATCCTGAAAAATGTAGGATTTGTGGTTGTTTGAACTATCTTGTTTCCTCATATGTACATAAGGGTATATACTTTATTTTACATTTTCATGCATTATAATATTAAACTTTTCAAATCTTTATGTAAAGTTTTTAAATGTCTTATAAAATATTTCAAGTTTCATCGTATTAAGGATAAATTTTGATTGTTAACTCATCATAAGTTTGAATATTATTTGATCGGATAATTACAAATATACATAGAGATATAATTTAATAATAAAAAAAATCTAATTTTGAGAAAAAATTAAGATAATTTTTAAGTTATCAATAGATATTATCTATTCATAATAGGAAATGAGAAACCATATATGTTTGATTTGATGGGATGTTTATATTCAATATGTTCATTTCTGAATACTAGATACCCGAAATATAATATATATACATGCTCTTTTTTTCTTTTATAAATTAACACATAAAATATTAAATTCAACAATATTTTAGTACATTTAATATGAAATACTTGCCAAAAAAAAAAGATGGGTACTTCTTTCAACTTTTAGTTTTTCTTTGATAATTGAAAATTGTTGTTGTATTGGTTTTTCCTAAATATCCGACATTCTTTTCTTGGTACAATTATTCGATATTCCATCCTTTAACATTTTGGACTCATTTATTTTGATATTTTTTGCAAAATTAAGAATTTTTCTAAATAGACCATATTATTCCAAAACGAGACATTACATTAAATTAAAGTAATACAATTCTGGAATAACCTTATTCCGGGATAAGGTATCCACAGACCTTGTACCAAACACCTCCCAACATTTAGAAAATCGAATAAAATTACGACAAAATAAATTAAAACAAAGAAAGCGCAGTACTTCGTGTTCATCTATGGCGAATCTGAAAACGGACTCCCCTCTCTCCCGCCGTATCGCCCGCTCCGTCCTCCAGTTCCTTAACTCAGGTAATCCACGATTACGATCATATGTATGCGTATCTTCGTGTGTATATATGTATGTATCGGTTGAAATGTAGCCATACAGTATAAAGCCCTACTCAAATAGAATGTGATCGTGAATATTAACTGTATTTCTGGATGATTCAGTTAATTGGGGCTCAATTTTGTCTGAATTGTTGTGTGCTGGCGATATGTACTGGAAATTTCTTGTTTTTGAAAGTTTTGATTTTATGTGTAAATAGTTGAACCTTCAGCTGGAGTTGATAGTGAGGCGCTAGATGTTGCGAAACAATGCTTAGCAGAGGTTTTCAGGGTTGATCAGTCTTCACTGGGTGGTGATCAGTCGAATTGTGATTCATTGGTGGATATTTTCAGCTCTCGTGAAGGGATTGCCCGCGATGTTGGTGATAACGGGAGGGTTTCTGACTCAATAGCTTCATCTTCTCAAAAAAATGCTGAAGTTTCCGAGGCAGCCCGATCATCGGTTGTTTCTCGCCACCTTTTTACTTTGAGAGTTATTTGGCGTTTGCTATTTGCATTTGGTTATAATTGTTTGGTGTTTGTCTTAACTTTTTTATATATAGACCACCGATCGTGTGATTGGGTTTTTTTTGTTTTGCATGAAAAGGCATAAAACCTTTTGATTTCCAGCTTATAAACTTGATAAAACCCTTTTTTTGGTTGAACTATATTCAAGTTTGGACGGAGCCGAAGACATATAATGTTCCCTGTGCCCACTTTATTTCTCCTTAATTTTGTTTGTTTCTGTCTTTAATCTTCTTGTTTTTTTATATAAAGCTTTGCAATTAGGCTGAATTAATTATGTATTATTTCAGGACCAGGATATGACAGGAGAGCCACATTCGTCAGGTGAGGCTGACTACTTTTGTCTATGGTGCTTAAAAATAAATTTTATATGATGTTCTCGTTTATGAGTTTCCATGTTTACGAATCATTCAAAAGAGATGCACTTTCTTGGTATTGTTTGGGCATGGCTGATGTTATTATCACTTGCTACTTGTCTTAACTCTGGACTAAAACCTGCAGACTTAGAAAATCTTCTATTCTATAAAAGTAGCTTCAATAAAGGGACAGAGATATTTAGCATAAATGTCAGAATTTGATTGCGGATGCTTCTCTAGGCCTTACTAAGTTGAGTTTGATAACAGGCAGAAGGCTATTAGTAGTGATAAGTTAATATTTTCCCCTATATATTCAGGATATTTTGCTGCTAGGAGTGATATTTGTACAATTTTCTTTTGACAGCGAAAGATGAACTCTTTGGGCAATTTTTTGGAGCTCTTGAAAAGATCCGCTATTTCATAAGATTGCCTAATGGCAACGATAATGAGTTCCAGCTTGATAGTGCAACAAATTCATTTCATAAAGCCGTCGAGGTATGAGGTGCCTTATAGAGTATGACCGATATCCTAGTGCATATGTGCAATTTGTTGTTTTCATATGTACTACAAAGTATTAGACATGCTAAAGTTTCTATGTGAACTTCAAGTTTTAGTTCAAGTGATTGCACTTGGTAAACACCATTCTTTTCTTACAGATACTTCGATTATGGTTTCGTTGTTATCTGAAATTCCTACTAGAGAGTATTAGCCTTATAGCAAAATTGGAAAGCCTTAGCTTCTGGATACTAAGTGGAGACAAGAATAGAACAAAATTATACCTTTATTTGGTTTTCCTTATTGTACTCAAATTTGTTGGTTTATATCTCTCCTAAATATTTTCCAAACCGAATGAGCTACTTATTCAATGTGGAGTGCCTTTTCCTTGCATTATATATGCGCCTTCACATTTCTCAGAATGCTCATTCAATTTTTATGGATATTAGGGTAATAACCTGGTATATTTTTATGGCAATTGCATTTTCTATATTATCAATCAAGCCGTTTTCTTCTTATTGGATAATGAAAATCTATGCGATTTCATGACTTTGATTGAATATTTATTTCCTGCATTGAGCTACCATTGTACTACTTGTTCATCTTTATGAAATGTAAATCAATGATAACAGGAAATGCAAAAGGCAGGATGTCAAACATTTGATCAAAGTTCCTTAGCAGATACCTTCAAATCACAAGGTACTTTTCTGTTATTATAGTCTTTGTGGTGTTTTCTTAGAATTGTCTTTCTCTATTGAATTGTTTGGTTTTTTTAAATTTATTTCTTTTGGTAGGTAACAAAGCTATGCAAGCTAAACAGTACTTGAAAGCAATTGAGTTGTATACTTATGCCATTGCTCTGTGCGATGATAATGCTGTTTACTATTGCAATAGGTAAGGAAGATATCAATGTTAATAAATGAATTTTTCGATATTTATAGTTACTTTTTTGGTTTTCAAGTGGTATGTTGAGATCTAAATGAACTTGTCAGGGCGGCTGCATATACCCAGCTTCACTGGTATACTGAAGCAGTTGAAGATTGTCTAAAATCCATAGAAATTAATCCGAATTATAGCAAGGCTTACAGTCGCTTGGGATTTGCTTACTATGCTCAAGGGAAATATAGGGATGCAATTGATAAAGGATTTAAGAAAGGTTAGTTGTTATGACATGTAGTCCTTTCAAGTTGGTGCAATAAAACAAGTAGTGGTTTTATTCCAAATGGTAACAATACGAATACAGAAAATTTGATTTTGCTACCTTTCTGGCAGCACTGCAGCTGGATCCTAATAATGAGTCAGTGAAAGAAAATATACGGGTTAGTTTTCTTTTCTCGTTTCTTTCTCTTTTTTTTTTTTTTTTTTTTGGTGGGGGGTCACCGGGGTAGTTTATATATTTTATTGATATTTGAAGGAATATTCTGGTTTTCATTGTTATGTGTGGTAAGTTCCATGTTTGATTGTAGGTTGCTGAACAGAAATTGAATGAAGAGCAACGGTCAGGTCCTGGTCAGGTACGGATCACAAAAAGTTTAATTTTTTTTTAAACATATTGAAATACCTAAAAACATAATAATACATATATTGCATTATGAATCTAATTTTACAGTCTTACACTAAAGCGAATTAAAAAGAACTTAAGTGTATGGATGCCATAATTGGCTTATCTACATCTGCATTCTTTCGAAGACTTCCATATTGCAGTTTGTAACGACAAGTTTGAAAGAACTACAATGTACCGTAAACTCACAATCACTGCCCTTCATCAGGGGCTGGTTTGTGTAATTCTCGAAAACTCACAGGGTGGGTTGTTTAATTTAAAAAAAATAATTTGTGGTCTCTAATTTTTCCACGCTTGCCGCCTTGCAGGTAGCAACTGTAGTATTGCAATCTTAGAGGGGGTGTAAATGTAATTGACCCTAAATTGTATTATATATATATTTTTTATCTGCCTTCGGATTCATTCATTTTTCAGTTTTGACTTTAAAATAATTTCGTCATATTTCTCTTACAGAGTTCGACTTCGACCAATCATGGAGGCTCCAGCCATCAGCAAGGAGATGGAACGAGAAACAACTCTCCATTTCCATCCATGCCGTTCAACATCAATGGTCTTCCTGTAGATCTCAGTAGTGTGCTAATGAACATGACTGGCAATGCACAACACTTCCAAAACGGACCTGATGGAGACAACGAAAACGAGCCGGGTATAAGAATCGGGGGGAACATAAACCTCAATGTCAATGAACTGCCAGAGGAAATATCCGGTGCTTTCAGGTCTATGATGGGGATGTTCTCGGGTGCACCTTCACCACCGAGCGACGGGAATCAAGAACAGCACGACGGAAATGGAAGACCACCTGCAAGTTGATTTATCCCTTCGAACGTGCAGGGGTGTTTTTGTAATATCACTTTAATTTCGCATGTTTTTCGTGGTGGATTCGCATTGAGCTCTGTCGAATAGCAAAAGTTTTGTTGCTAACTTATCATGTCTGGGACATTTTTACCCAGAACTTATGTACATACTATCCAGGTGGTTGGTTTTTATTCTCTATTCTGAATTTAGTGAAAAGTCGGGTTATTTATTCATTTAATCATCATAAATTAGTAATAACTATATTAAGTTAATTAAAAAATATATAACATAAAAAATTTAACTTCAATATATAATTAAATAATAATAATTTTTTATTTGCGGTTAAAAACTCGAATGTCCTAAATATTTAAATTAGTTTTGTGCTTGTATGCTACTATGTATTTATAATATCTTAATTCTTATAAAGTATATCATGTAATAATCTATTAATCTCTTATATTTTAATAAGAGAAAATTGTAATTTTGGTTAAGTCAACTATTTTTTAGTCATGCAGCTTCATTTGGAGTCCTACAGGCTATACCTCTCTTTTTCAACAATTTTGGCCCTAAATCCAAAAAATAGACGGAAAATTTTAAGGAACGTTACCAATCTGTGTGAAAAGCAATAATTAAAATTTGAGAAAATTTTATATTTGGTCCCTTAGGTCTAAGATGAATATTTTTTGTGGCCTTTTAAATGACTCTACTTGTTAGTTTTCCCCCAGACTTTTAGTCCTAAAGTACGATTAATGAAATAATTTTAAACATGATGAATGAAATATCTTTTTAATAAACAAAAATTTCAAATAATAAATACAAATTATTATAATAAGTGTTTAATATATTTTCGGATAATTCCTCAAAAATCCCCAAGTGTAAACTGAATTTCCTTTTCACTCCCCAATTTTGAAAAAGTTCATGTTCACTCCCCAATTGAAAAACAAAATTCCTTTTCACTCCCCAAGGTTGTATAATAATTCAGGAATTGCGTACATTTTTTAGTGAATTGCGTATAAAAATCCCGGAATCTTGTATATACGACATTTTGAGATTTTTATACGCAATTCCCTCAAAAATATATGTAATTCCTAAAGACAATGTACGAACATGTACTATTTGTGGGGACCTAAAAGGAATTTTGTTTTTCAATTTGGGATTAAATGAGAACTTTTTCAAAACTGGGGACCTAAAAGGAATTTTTTCAACTTTTTGATATTATTCAAAGATTTTCCCATATATTTTTTAGTTCATAAAAGAATTTCGTAACATCCACCCCGACTCTTGTCTTTTTTTTTTTTTTAAATACACGTATACTTAAGTAAAAAGATTCGAATTCAGGTAATTACTTATTATTGGATGGAGGAAGAATCCTTTAATTATTCGGATAATTCCTCAAAAATCCCCAAGTGTAAATTGAATTTCCTTTTCACTCCTCAATTTTGAAAAAGTTTCTGTTCACTCCCCAATTGAAAAACAAAATTCCTTTTCACTCCCCAAGGTTGTATAATAATTCAGGAATTGCGTACATTTTTTAGGGAATTGGGTATAAAAATCCCGAAATCTCGTATATACGACATTTTGAGATTTTTATACGCAATTCCCTAAAAAATATACGCAATTTCTAAAGACAATATACGAACATGTCCTGTTTGTGGAGACCTAAAAAGAATTTTTTCAACTTTTTGGTACTATTCCCATATTTTCCCTTAATTATTTTGGTGGTCGCGTTTAATATTTCTCTTTTAATAATTATAGAAAGTATATTGGAAAAGGAAATACGAAGAAATATATAATATCTTTTCATTAAATGCGAAATTGGCCATCTACCCAAACAAAGCACATAAATTCGAACATCCACCGCTGCCGGCGGCACACAACGGAATCTCCGGCGATAAATCTAATCTTCCAGAGTGAGTTCATTACTTCTCGCGTTTCTGAAACTTCGTTCAATTGGTTTTTGCAATGAATTCCTTTCTTTTTCCTGTTTAAATGTATTAATTTTTGTGTGAATCTGGAATACGAACTTTCAATTTTCTCAATTTTTTTTGTTTGAAGTTTCTATTTAATTCATCTCTTGTTTGGATTATAATCTTAACCGCCTTCGCTGTTGTTTATTAAATTTGGGGATTTTGTGTACCAGGGATTGATGCTGTGGTTGCCCATTGGCTGGTGATTGATGGATCCTGGAAGCAATAAGTTTGGGAGAGGTTTGGATATGGAAATATATGTTTGAAATTCCTTTTTATTGTTTGAGACTCCATATTGTGTTGGAACTTCTTGTTTCATTCTCTGTTTTATGCTTGAGCTTGTATTCGTTCCCTTCTCTAATGGATGTCAGAGGGCCAGTTGGAGAAAGAATTATGGACTCTATATGAATCTGAATAAGATATGCATAAATAATAGGAGCTCTATAGTCTATGTGACTTGCAAGCACTTTTGTCGAAATGTAGTGTAGCTGCCTCTCAAATTATATGATCTTTCAGATTCTGTTGCCAATCTTTTGGGTCTGGAAAAGTATGTCCAGAGAACATACACTTTCCCTACCGTTTTTGTTTCGCATGAGTTTTTGCTAGAAGTTATGGCCTGACTCAATTGTAGACTGGCATGTTTGTGACTAGTTGTATATCTGATTGATATTTTCCAAATACATGAATAATGAATCCAATATATTAACTATAATCAAATGACCCTTTTGTGGAAGCAGGGCCAAGAGAACTTACAGGTGCTGTAGATCTCATTAATCACTACAAGTTGCTGCCCCATCACGAATTCTTTTGCAAGAAGTCACGCCCTGTGTCGGTCCTAGAAACACACTACCTCAACAATGTGGTTGGAGACACGGAAATTAGGAAAGGAGAAGGGATGCAATTGGGTCAGCTTGTCCAGAATTCTTTTTCGAGGGATGCTCATCTATGCATACAGCCATTCAAGTTGGATGTGCTTGGAGAGGCTTTTCACCTCAGGGAATCAGCATCTGTCGATCTCCCTCCTGTAAGAATTTGCCCATTTGTGGCTTCACCGAATTTGCTCTATTTGCTTGAACCATCATTTAGTGGCGGAACCAAGATTTTTTTTCAAGGGGGCCAAGATTATCAAAATTAAAATTTTAGGGGTTCGAAAACTTTCAAAGTTATAGTTTATAGTCGAAATATTCATTTAAAACAAAAAGATAGCATATATAATATGGGCAAGGAAGTTGAAGGGGGGTGCCCCACTCCCTCTGCTCGTGCCAGTGATGATAGTCATGTTTCCCTTTAGTTCACTCAAAACTATGCATGCAAGCTGAATTCTTGTTACTTTTGAAGATTTTGTTTACTTTTGTGCCACTTTGGGGAAGTCTGATGGGATCTTGTGCCATTGTGTAGTCTGAGAGGGGAATTCCTACAATTGCTGTAGAATCGAAGAGCGGGTCTAAAGCCAGGGACAGGCATAAGAAACACAAAGATAAAGACAGGAAGAAGGATAAAGAGCGCAAGAAGCACAAACATCGGAGTAAAGAGGAGAAGGAGAAAAAGAAAGATAAAAATGACCAGGTTTTGGACAATACTCCTGTAGATTCTATCTTTTGGACACATCTTTTGGGAACTTCAAGAACTCTTAGCCTCTATTTTTTTCATATATGTGATTTGAAGTTTGCCTTGTCCTTAGATTGTTTGTTGTGCTCTCATTAATCCTTCCAACCTAACAATAAATTGACTGGCTGATGAACATTCTTTCATGATGTCAGAAGAAGAAGCGTGGTGGAGATGACGATATCAATGGCACTAAGAAACACAAGAAAAGTAAGGTAACAAGAGGACTAATCTAGCTACTTCGACCACTCATTTCTTGATTATGGTGCATTCATGCAAAGTTTGTCTTCTGAAATACAATACTGATGTTTTGCAGCATAAGAGCTGAAACATTAATTTGGGTGGTTTAAGAAAAGGTTAGCTGCTTGAAAAAAGTTATTTTGAGACAGTTTGCGGTTCAAAAGCTTCAGAATATTATTATGTAAGCTCATGTCTAAAAGTGCCGCGGCTCGTCTTATTAAAAGATAAATTTCCTTCGTGTACTATAATCTAAGTCTGAACTTTTGTATTTTACCTACTATTCACCACCTCTGTGCTATTCCGGAAATTCTACTCATGCTGATTGAACCATCAATGAGACTATTTTAAGTCCATGCCTATGAATAAAGTCTTCGGGAAGAAGTTGAGAGATTTTGAAATCAACACCTCCCAGTTTGATCTGCTGTCATTTTTCACTTCTCCTGGTGCAAAATGCAACTCAGAGGCCGTCCTTGTACGAAACGAGTTAGTTTTCTGCTGCATTATATTCGCATTAGCTCCGTTCCATGCATAAGTGTGAAGAAGTTTGCTGGAGTTTAATCCAATGGATATCTCAACTGTTCTTGATGCTCTGCCGTTTCTGCAATTCTAATCTCATATTTTGCACCCTTTTTGTACAGTTTTGTAATGACAACATAACAATGTTGAATTTGAAAGTCGAGTTAGATACCAATTTTGGTTAATTTTTGTCATCTTGTTTTCAGTTCAATCGCATAATCTACCATTGTAATTTACATATGTCTGTATGTTACCTCAGTGACTCAACTTTAATCAGCTCAGTGGTGGTCGCGTTGCGCGAAATAGCTGAATTATGTCTTCAAATTAAAATTTAGAAATAACTTCATCTAGCAAAAAATAACTAGAAAAAGCTAATAAGATTCTTTTTTTAGAGAGCAATCACATGTCGATCAATTATATTAAAAATTCATGGCAAGGTTAAATTAAAGACAAATTGTTATAATGACAATAAGTTATCCCAACTATATGTATATGTATATAATTAATTAATTATAACAAAGAGGACGTGGAAGATCATCTTTTAAAAAACTTTATTGTGGATTGTCGTGCTTTGTTGAGAATGCCATGGAATACTACGCTTAAATACATTTCGAGAACGCGCAACAGCGCTGATAAGTTGGTTCGGAGAGGGCATTCGCTTCAAGAAAGTTTGGTCGTTTAGGAAGGGGTTCAATTTGATGAAAGTTTGGGAAGGCCGGAAGGGGCTCAGTTTGATGAAAGTGAGGAGTTTGGATAGTGGTTCGTGATCCTGCGTGGGTCGACCCTAGCTGACGGGAGGAAAAAAAAAAATCCATTTTTAAAAAATCAAGAGCAGAAAAATCCGCTCAACCACAGTACTAATTATTTGTCATTATTTGTTACCAAAAAAGAACAAAATATTGAAGAGGTGTGTGGTCTAAAGAAAACCTCCGCCAAAGTCCAAACACATCCAAGAAAAATTCCAAATTTTGGTAAATACCAAAAACCCACAAAAGAACTACATGCAATCACAGCTTCACTCTCTTCTGAAACTCCAATAAAACTCTCTCGACTCATTGTTCTCTCCGCCCAAACGAACGGGATACGGCCCTTTCTTGCTTCTTTGAGAGATTTCTTCTCAACCCTTTTAACTCCCTTAGCATTACCGCATTGATTTCGTGTAATGTGCGTCCTCTGAGTCGGGATTGATATAGTGGACGGTGGAAAAGGTTTGATTTTGTTAGTGTTTTTGACCTTGGTCTGTTGATTCATGAAATGGGTTTGGTTCTGATTTGGTGTTTTAGTGGTTTTAGGGAGGTTTTTCGTTGTTATGCTGAGAATTTGTGCGTGTACTTGGGTTCTTTGATGCTGGTTCTTGAGTTCCTATGTGGTATTCGCTGTGTTTGTGTTCATAGTATGATGTTTTTTATTTGGAGGGGTTTGTGTTCATGATTTGGGATAGTTTTACTAGCTGCGAAATTATTGCTATTTAGTCAAAACTGCTCTGCTAGAGTGATGTTACAGAGATAATTATTTATATCATTATATGTTGTTATATCAGGGGAATTTGGGACCACGGCAGTTTCTTTAATTTGAAGTTATTGTCTACGTTTCGACACATCATAGATAGAAATTGAATAATTTGAAGTCTTCTGCTGGTGGTTCATCAGCAAGATTAGCAAATTTGTGCCAAGTCTGAGTTTATTAGTTTATTCTTCTAATAATACCAAGATATTGACCACAGGTATCATTAAGGTCGCCGGAAGGAGTTTGTTTGGTTTCTGTACTTCCTCACAACCTTTGAAGTATCAAGACTATGGGTCCTTATTATCTCGGTGCTATAATTCCGCTTGTTCTCACACTTTGGGTTCGTAATGCTAAAAAGGATAAGAAAAGAGGTTTAAGGGTTGAAGGCGAAGATGGTTATGTAATTCGAAATTACCGTTTTACCTCACCGGTTGAGTCGGCTTGGGAAGGTGTCACAACACTTGCTGAGCTTTTTGAGCAGTCATGCAAGAAACACTCAGATATGAGGTTGTTGGGGACTAGGAAATTAATTGCCAGAGAGATGGAAGTGTCTGATGGAAGATCTTTTGAAAAGCTTCATTTGGGCGATTATGAATGGTTGAGCTACGGACAAGTGTTTGAAGCCGTGTGTAACTTTTCCTCTGGTTTAGTTCAACTTGGACATCAGAAAGGAGAACGTGCTGCTATTTTTGCTGATACTCGTCAAGAATGGCTCATCGCGTTGCAGGTATGTCATCATACCAAGAAAAAGGGGGAAAAGAAGGGTAAAAATATCCTTTTTGTATTGTATAAATATTTAATCTTGGCTCCATAGTCAAATTTCCAATCTCATGCCTGCTGGGATTCATTTGATTATCTTGCCGCGACTTTTGTTTATTTTTAAACACACACACCCCAAGTGGCCAAAGGGATTCGAACTCGAGACCTTGTCTTTGAGAAAGAACTCTCAGACCACTTGACCAACCCTTGTTGGCTATATCTTGCCGCGACGTTGAAGACTAGTAATATTGAGGCTTATATATGACGTGGCATGTAACCTTTTGTTTATGTTCTTAACTTTTATTATAACTATTCATAGAAGCAGTAATGTTCTTTGAATTTGTAATTTTGCTATCAGAGACAAATCATTTCCTCATACATTTTTAATTTTCTTTGATCAGGGTTGTTTCAGGCGCAACGTGACTGTTGTAACCATTTATGCATCTCTAGGTGAAGAGGCTCTGTGTCACTCATTTAACGAGGTCTCTCTCTCTCACACACACACATACGCACGCACACATACAAATGCACTCATGCACTAGTTCAGGTTAAGAAAGCTAATGCTTACAGAGGTTTAAATTCTCAAGTATGCCATTTCTCATTGATGCCCTTCATGCAACTTTTGTCTCTCTTTTCACTAAAAGTTCTTGTGGAATCGTGTTATTTCGGTTGCATGTTCTCAACATATATACCCTGTTCTTCAGACAGAAGTCACAACCGTGATCTGTGGGTACAAGGAACTGAAGAAACTAGCAAATGTTAGTGGACAGCTTGATACTGTGAAGCATGTAATATGCATGGATGATGAATTTCAGTCAGATACTTCATTGACTTCTGTAAACAGCAGCTGGAAAATCACATCCTTCTCAGACGTACAAAAACTGGGCCGGGAAAATCCAGTTGAACCTGATTTACCTATTAAAGCCGATGTTGCTGTGATCATGTACACGAGTGGTAGTACTGGTATGCCCAAGGTTAGTGCCCCAAAAACAGTATTAGTAGTAAAACGTGAAATGGCTGTATTGAAATCGTCAGAAATTATATATTTAGTGATAATAACTTTTACTTGTCTTTAATGTTTAAAAAAAAAAAAAAAAAACTACATTGCCACTAAATGGTTAAAAGGTGGCATTTGGGAAGGTTTTGTATTTTAAACTGCCATTACTTACAATTAGTGACACCCCTAGTGCCAACTTAGTGCTAGATGACACATTCCGGCTAGAAAGAGACATAATTGTCCTCTTACATGGGTTAAGGGAGGGCAAATATGTCTTTTTTGCACTGAAATGTGCATCTAGATGATGATGTACAAACCCACATACTGGGATGGTGATCTGCAATAAAAAAAGTATTTAAGTCGGTGAAGTCTGAAAAACTTTATATTTCGAATGGTGAAGTATTTGTTCCCTGTAATAATATACCATGTATTAACTGATGTTTTGTATTTATGCAGGGTGTAATGATGACACACGGCAATGTTTTAGCTACAGCATCTGCTGTGATGACAATTGTTCCTGGACTAGGAAACCGGGATGTTTATTTAGCGTACTTGCCACTGGCGCACATTCTTGAATTAGCAGCGGAGGTATGAAAATTAATAAAGTCCCTCGTATTCCAGTTTTTGCTTAAAATTCATCAACATTAAAAACACTCTGACATACTTTTCTTTTTCTTAAACGTAGAATATTATAGCAGCCATTGGAAGTTCTATAGGATATGGATCTCCTTTAACTCTTACTGATACTTCAAATAAGATAAAAAGGGGAACGAAAGGTGATGCCACAGTATTACATCCAACACTGATGGCAGCTGTCCCGGCTATTCTTGATCGCGTTCGAGATGGTGTCCGCAAAAAGGTCTGAAATCTTACCTAAAATTACCACTCAGTTTCCTTCTATGTTGGCAATAATTACAATTACATGTTTGATTTCTACCTCCCTCATCACCGTGCAATCACACAAACCTCCCTCTTATTTCAAAATGACCAAACAAACTTTTACATTGTGATGTTGCTTACATTTTAGTAAACTTTTCAAAATGTTCTCATGTCTGGATGATGTTTTCCGAACTTTGTTAGTGACTTTTCATTTGTTTAAATTTGAATGATCCAAGGGAATTTTTATACTTATTAAAGAAGAGGTGAGGTTGGTGTAATTATACATTCTTTTGGGGAAGTCTATGTAACTGGCAACTGATGAATGTAATTCAAATTTTGGTAAATTCAGATAGATTCTAAAGGTGGACTCGCAAAGAAACTATTTGAATTAGCATATGCTCGCCGGTTGTCTGCTATAAATGGGAGTTGGTTTGGTGCATGGGGCTTAGAGAAGCATTTGTGGAACATTTTGGTTTTTAGAAAAGTTCAAGCTATTTTGGGTGGTCGTATCCGTTTCATACTATCTGGAGGCGCTCCTCTTTCCGGTGACACTCAAAGATTTATTAATATTTGTCTTGGGTTAGTATGCTCTCAAATTATTTAAATCCCATTCCAATATTATTGTTAGCCGTTAACAATATTGTTAGTTGGATGATATTAATGGTACTAGCCTTCAACCCGTTCTCCCCACTCCTCCCACCACCACCACCACCACCAAGTTGCAACGGATATTTTTTAGCTATTTTTAGCAACTTCGATTTTGGTATTTATGTTATAAGGGATTGAATTCTTTTCTATTGTCAGTGCTCCAATTGGTCAAGGCTATGGTCTTACTGAGACTTGTGCTGGTGGGACCTTTAGTGAATATGACGATACAACTGTTGGTCGTGTTGGGGCCCCACTACCTTGCTCGGTCATCAAGGTAAATGAGTCCGTTTAGTTATCTTATCATATATATACTACTAAAGCTTTTTCATTAAGACACTGATAAAAGTGTAACAATATTTCTTCTGCTTTTAGATTCTCAAGAATTATGTCTTAGTCCTTTGGTATGAAAAATAATGGGATATTTAAACAGGCCTGCCCTATTTGGCTTATTACCCAAACTTCCGCTTTTCTCATGTGTATTTTTACTTTTCAGTTGGTTGATTGGCCGGAGGGCGGGTATCTAATTACCGATACTCCAATGCCACGTGGAGAAATTGTTGTTGGTGGACCAAACGTAACACTTGGCTACTTCAAAAACGAGGAGAAAACTAGTGAAGTTTACAAGGTATATTCCTTTGTGATCGTCTCAAAGGCCTCTCCTTGAATCTGTTAATGAAAACCATTTTATTGAACGTACTAAAATCTTTTCATCTTATGAGCAAAGGTTGACAGCAAAGGAATGAGGTCGTTCTACACCGGTGACATAGGGCAATTCCATGCAGATGGCTGCCTCGAAATAATCGACCGTAAAAAGGACATCGTTAAACTTCAGCATGGAGAATATGTTTCGCTAGGGAAGGTAAAAATTTCTAGACTGATTTTTTTTAATTACGTCACACAAATATTCCCTCGTGGTTCCAAAATTACACATACCTCCCTCTTAACTTATTTCACCTCACAATTCCTCATTTTCTTTGGTTCTACTTTTTACACAATTGTTAAAATCATGTTAGACTTCAAATTTCACTTTTCTTGGTCGCAAATTGTTCTTGCATATATCGATGATTTTATCAAAGTTCCCTTTGATGGGGTATTTGTAATTCTGAAACTTACAGGGGAGGTCCATAAAAGAGGCTGACAAATTTTCATATGCAGGTCGAATCTGCTCTAATTGTTAGCCCATATGTGGACAGCATCATGATACATGCTGATTCCTTCCATAGTTACTGCGTGGCTTTGGTGGTGGCTGCACAAGGCAGTCTCGAAGCATGGGCGTCGAAACAAGGAATCGAATATTCTAGTTTTCAAGAACTATGCGAAAAGGAAGAGACTCTCAAGGAAGTCTCCTCTTCATTACTCAAGGTAAACGAGAAAACATCACACGAAACATAGTACACCCTAAAAGCAAATGAGAAAATGCACGGTTTTCATTGTTTACGTTTCATTTCAGGCTGCAAAGGCTGCAAAATTGGAGAAGTTTGAGAGTCCGTCAAAGATTAAACTGCTTTCCGAACAGTGGACTCCAGAATCGGGCCTCGTCACAGCTGCACTTAAGCTCAAGAGAGAAGTTATTCGGAAAAGGTTCTCCGAAGATCTTGCTAAGCTATATTCGTCGTGATTGATGTGAGAGAATACCCTTTTTGGTTTAAAGAGTGTGCAGAAATCCTGAATTCTTGACATTCTAGAATATGTATCTTCCCTCATACAGAAACTTTTTGTTGGACTTGCTTGTGCATTTTCTGTGTCATTGCTCTCTTTACCTTCATCTACCACCTTTACATCTTGTCTTTTTGTTCTTCCATTTTCAGGAAAGATTCATCATTCATGCATGTAAAATGTTATTCGGGCCTTGAAATGGGCCAACATCAGGGCTGTCGGTTAAATTGAGGGGGGTAAGAAGGAAATGTATTTGAGAATTTTTTATTTTTTGGGGATAATTACAAATAATCCCTAAGGTATAATCCACAACCCAAAAACACAAAAAAAGAATCTTTATAGTTAAAAAGTTAAAAGAACACTACTATTTTTCCATAAAATACTTTATTAAAAGTACTTTTTGTAAATTTTCTGACTATTTTTACGGTTAAATCTCAAGGGTTAGGCATACATTTTTTTTTTTTAACACAACCTCAATGAGAGGAATTTGAATCGGAATCATTACTCTGAAAAAAAAAATCATAGGCATATATAATTGTACCTAATATATGTATTAGAGAATTTTTAAAAATTCTTTTTCTTAAAAAAAATAAATCACCATGTCTTCTATAGCCTATGGGAATGAAGGGGATCCTACTTGGTACTCCAAAAAAAAAAATTTGTGTTTTTCAAGAATCACATCTTTTTTGGACAAGTTGACCATCCAAAATAGAAAAGCATACCAATTTTCATGTGTCCCATCCCATTTCTCAAGAATTGTAACACATCTCCACGCACAATTATATTGGTAAAACATTTCACAAACAAATGGATATTCTAATACTCTAAATCTACAACCACTTTTAGCAATACTATTTAATCGTACCGTATTGTGTTGTGTGATACATTGTACTTGACATTTCTTTATGAGAAATTCAAGAAAAATTCTCTATCTCCGTATTTATATCGTGTTGTATTCGTATCGCTATGTCAGTGTCGATACATTCCAGCCGTCGCAGGACATGCGATTGATCAGTCCAACTATATAGCTCAAGTTCACTTGCAATTTGGAAATGGATACCAATTAAAAACACCAACTAAATAGTGTACATCACTATAAATTGGTAGGACCAATCATTCCCATCAACCCCTTAAATTTTCACCACTTTTCTTGTGTCTGTGTGTGTGAGAGAGAGAGAGTTGAATACCTATATATAAGATTTCTTGTGTTCCCATCTCATTTTTCTCTTTGCTACTTTCTTTAAGACCATCCACCCCCAACCCTCCCTGTCAAGAAACACATTAAACAACACACACAGAGAGAAGTGAGAAATGAATGAGTGCAGAGATGACAGAATATGGTGCTGTTTCCATCCCAGAGAGTTGATCATAGGAGTCTGTGCCTTGTGTTTGAATGAAAGACTCTTACTTTTAGCAGCTTCAAAAGAGAACACAAATTACACTTTCACCCCAAAAAAGGTCCTGCCCAAGATCTTTGCCCTCTCGACTTTGCTCGTTAAACAGCGCAAATCCAAGGCTTATCTCAGCTCATCAACCAGCCAAGAAGGTTAGATTTACTTCTCTCCTTGAAATATACGTACTTGAAACTAGGAATTTTATGAATTTGAGGGGATGATGTTGAAGTTTCATGAAATGTGAGGGGTCTTTTTGTTATTTTCGTAAAGTTCGATTTTGCCTCGCCTCTTCTAGACTGAAACTCCGGTATCCCCCCGGCCTCCTGAGATCTGTCGTGCGGCCGACATACTTTACGAATTGTAATTTCTACTAATGATTTTGAGTATTTAGTCACTTATAAGTTGTTATGTATAACATACAACACTATAACTTTTTAGTGTGATTTGATTAAGGCTGGTGGATTGCTTGCATTTGTGATGAATCTAAGAGGGTCCCTATAGGGCAGTGGTTCATGTGTATATCTTTTTGCATGCGTATTATCCCATCAGATTCTAATTAACTTGATCTTTTATAGATTCATTATCACTAATTTATGTAAGCATGATCATGATTTAATCTCTATCTTAATATAAGTACGTATGCAAATCTATCTAATTTACATTCATTTTCCCTTACATTGTACAAATTAGTTTCCTTGTTTCAAAAATTACAAATATCCCCCTTGAGTTTTGATGTTCTTCTTGTTAGAATTCTATAGGATTTCGACTACATGAGTACATTCGCACCACTAAAAGGGTTTTGTGCCCTGCAGTTCGCCGGTTAAAATCTCTTTTCGCCATGATTTTCACCAATTTTATCTACTTTACGAAGAATAATGAAACCTTGGGGGGGTTTCTGTAATTTCTAAAACAAAATGGACCATTTAACATCAAGCTAAACCTCAAGGACAATAATATGTATGTGTGTGCTTGACATGGGAATCTTGGCTATTGCAGACTCTTTCATATCAATCAAATTTGAGGACAATGGTGTTGCCTCATGGGACAAGGAGAAAATCTCCAAAATGCCCCTCGGTCGTCAACCGGAAGCATCTTGGGATGCGAGTTGGGACAAGGCGAAAAACGTCAAGTGCGTGGTGGAGCACGGGAAACCACGATCCGTGCTGAGGTGGCGCAAGCGGATCGGCCACCTCTTCCAGGTCATCAGATGGAAGAGGTCCAACAAAGCCAATGTGTGCCATGTCGGCACAAAGCTGGAAGGAGGAAAGGTTAAATATGGGTGGATAAGGACTCTGACAAAGAGAAGGACTAAAGAATAATAAGGGCTTTTTGTATAGAAAGAAACACACTACTTTCTTTACTCCACTACAATCAATCCCACATTTTGTGCTTACGGATTGAAAGCTTCTTTGTGAATTGGAAAAGTGATTTGAGATAGAGATATATAGTCATTAATCTTTCATCCCCATATCACAAATTCACCTCTACACTTTGCAATATAAACTTATAGTTCACTCCAAAATGAAGTTGTCGAAATTCGAGGGAGGTATTCGTCAGAAACCCGTCGGAAATCATCTATAACGTTATTTCTTCAAGAAAATGTAAGAAGCCAGAGGGCCACACATATTATGCTAGATCATGTTCAATTCATCCCCTCTTTATCTTCAAGAAAAAGTAACTAATATTCTCTCAAGAGTGGTTCACTTTGAAAAATGATGATAAAACATGTTCTCCCCTTATTCACACAAAAATCATAGAATTGTCCACCCCATCATACTACACATGTCTTGCATGGAAATTGCTCAAAATCGATTCGATTCGTCAAGATCGACCACAGGGACCATCACGGTCAGGGATCTAAAGTTGCTCCATACCAAAAAGCCACGAATCGAACTCCTAATACTTGGTTAAGGATTTACCGTCAGAATCGCAAAAATGGGATGCATGTGTTGGCTTTGTTTAGTTTACATCATTCAATAGTAACGAAGAAGCTTGTAGGGCTATGTGCTCTCTCTTGTCTCTAGCTAGAGTAGACCATATGACAATCTCCACAAGGACCACAGTGGTGGGATACTAAGAAATGTGCTAAATCATGTTCTTGAATTAAATAGACAACTAAATCCAACTAAGTCTTATTGTTGGCTATTTTCATTAAATATTTTCCCAACTCGAACGAGTACTGTGGCCCTTTGTTACATGTGCTCAAGCAACATCTTGTTATAGGCGGACAAAAGTGAAAAGGATGTGCAACATATGTAGGAATAGGACAAGCTATGGTGATTTCCTTGTGTAACTTGAGAAATATTTGGACCGATTAACAAACTTGGTGAAAAATAAAAATAAATTTTAAAAAGAAAAAAAAAAAAAGGAAAAAGGCATCAAACAATGTACATCATTTGATAGGGTTCGAATCCAAATTTACCGACAAAACTAGTTACTATATCCTTGATATTCCAAACAAATGTTTCATCCTTTAAGGTGTTTATAATTCAACGATGAGACTAGTAATTGTAATCCTGATGGATGCCCCGAGTAATCACTATTGTTCAGATGAATATCCCAATCTAGATCGATAATTCAACAGTGAAATTTGTCAACGTAGTCTTGATGGATGCACTAATCTAAACCAACAATTCAATAATGGAATTAGCAACCGCAGTTCTAATGGATTCGCACTAATAACTATAGTCCCGGTGGAATGGTGGATACACCAACAATTCAGCTAGGAAATTAGTATCGTATTCTCAATGAATACCCTGGTCTAACTAGATTAACAAAAGAAAACATAGTATATATCATCTTATATCAGTAAAACTATCCTAAATTTCGGAGCTGATATAGCATAATCTTTACTTTTTAATGCGAATGTTTTCACAAACAATTCATGAAAGCAACATCCATGTTTCTACTTGATTCATGGTTCCTTAGAAGAATAAAGTGAGATATGAGATATACATGCACTCAATTAACTAAAAAAGCTTTGCCATATGGAAAAGAAAAGGAGATGATGAGATGAGGAAAGAGTTGGGTGTGAAGAGGGGCCCTTCTCTCATCTCATCAACCAAAGAATCTAGAAAAATGTGGCTTGTATAATAAAGTGCAGCAGCTTTATTTTTGCTTTCAATTCATTTTATACTACTTAGAGATATTCTTTTGCAAGCTCAGAGTCAAAAGAGCTTTTACAAAGGCACGTTGTTTTGTCACACCCACAAAGATAATGTATCCAAATGACCAAAAGTATGGATTTAGCCACTCTTTTTCGGCCACAAACTATGTTCGTATGCATTCGAGTCTAATCAAAACATTAACGTATAAAGAAAGAACAATTCGATTCAAGATTTTTGGTTAAATTGGCACAACCGGACCACCAAATTAGGTTACTAATTGATATGGATTAAACTAGTTGGCCTCTTGAAGAAAGATTAGGGTTTATTTCTATTCCCCACCTTTCTCTACTTTTCATCTCTTACACAACAGTCCACATGCTCTTCTTTTTCCCCCCTTTCTTTTCTCCACTATTTACTTATCTTTTTAACAATGGGATAGCTCCAAAGGTGTGAGTGATTGGTTTGGATTCTGCAAGAAAATCATTATTTTTCTTTTCAAATTATGAGAAGCTAGAAGATGGAATTGAGCTTGAACACTGAATTTTAATGGGGTCTACTTGTAATTTGTAGTGATCTTCTTGCATCAATGTAAGAAAAACTTATTTGACTGAAAATATATTTGATTATGAAAGTATTATCTCAATATCATCTTTTAATTGATAGATGTTATAAAGGGTATAATAAAAACCCATAAATTATTATTATTTTTATTCTATAATCTATTTATATGGGTCGGGTTGGAGTTGGACCACTAAATGTAAAGCACTCCATACTAATGATAATTGCGGACCCAAAAACTCGAACACAAGACCATAATTATCATTATTATAACACTAATTACTCTTGCTAATAGTTCACAGACATTAATACAGAAAGCCAAACCATCATCACACAGTTGGAGTTCTTCATACTCCCGAGTCCTGAAGAAATTATTGAGCTTGCACTTGTGTATTAATGTTTATGTTGACCAGTGTATAAATATTGATTGGAATTTAAGTACAAACAACATTAAGAGGGTCCCCTTCTCATACCATGAAATAGTGTCCAGAGATTGCCAGAATCCTTGAAAGAAATTAAACAAGCAAATACGACATTCCATGATCCACGGATCACAAACACCTCTCAAAAATATCATTTTGTCATATCATATCTTGTCGAACACCTGACACGGGTTAAATCTTGGATAAAAATCGATGTCCAAGTATCCATATCGTGTACATATCCCGTGTCCGTGCATCATTAGGTGACATTTGATTGTTTCTGAAACTACAACCACAATTATTTTGGTACTTCTTACTCTTTTCACAAGTAATAATGCTGAAGGTTTGCATATCACTTTCACACTTCTTGGACAAGGAAAATAAATCACAAGAACTGGGGCCTCTCAGACACTTTTCCACAACCATATTTGTAACCATCAGCCTGTCTTTACACAGAATACAAGCAACAAACTTCATCAACAAAATCATCAATGTAATTCTTACATGGATCAAAAGGCAGCAACATGTTCATATCACCATTGGTACAGATGCCTACACAATTACCACATTACTGCATTGACATAATTCACACATCTGCCCATGTGATATGGTTTTGATTAGTTTCGAAACATGTCTGGCTATTACTTCACTCACAATTCTCCGATACAGAAACAGGAGAGAGAGGAAAACATCGAAAAAATAATAAGTTATGTACAAACATATAGACCAATTATTAGGTAGCACTCGATATGGAAACATATAGGGTGGCACAACACAGCTATTATCAGAAGACGAGAGGAGTACCAAAGCCAGCTGAACAAGGTTGCAAAGAGCGGATCCTGATATCGTATTTTCTCTTACTGGGGACTTCACTGCCTGAGAGCGAAGATGAACCGTCTGTTATGAGATCGTAGCGTGAAGAAGTATTATCATCACAAGCCATTCCAATAAGGTTGCCACATTTCCGGCACATGAGCTTCGTTCTTCGACGGAATAAACCCCAAGAGTGCTTTGAGATGAAGTAGGGTACACAAGTGAACTCTTCAACCTGATTGAATCTACTCTCGTCGACGGAGAAAAAAGAGATGATGCCTTTCTTTATAGATTTACCATATTTGGAACCTATAGTCGACGTATTCCGACTTGATGAATTCAGATTTAAATCATATCCACAAGAACCACAGCTGCAAGAAAAGAACAGTACAGTAAAATTAAAACCAATGAGGTGCAGCGTAAAACAAATAGAAATTGTCGTCCAGATAGAATGATATCGGAACCTTAGTGACAAAACATTTTTAAGTTAATTAAAAATCAAAAACTCTTTGTTCACCTAAAATTATGATCTTAAAAGATTTAATTTTAGTATTGAACTAACTGGTGGGCATAATGTGCCTAACTGAAAATTGAAGCAAATAAGGAATAGCAGACATGAATAGATAAGCTGTTTCTCAATCTGCATCTCCAGGTGTCTCTACTTGACAGAATAACAGAAAAACTACTGGGACAAAAAGTTCAAACCGAAAATACTAAATTACAGGAAACTCATAATACACTAGTACAATGTCTGTCAATGAGAATGGAGCAGTCTACCCGTGTTTTTTCAGAGTCAGGAATTCCTCTAACTGATTGTTATGTTGGGTCCATGAGTCTTCAAGTAAGGTAGAAAAGATAATGGTTAAGAACTCATGGAGTCTGATAACACCAGAACAGAAAATTGTGGGACAAAGAGTCAACACATGTTTTGAAATATAAAATCTAAAATTCACAGCAGATTTGCCAACTTTTTGGTGTCCCTATGCCCAGTTCCGCATCTTTGTTTGGTCAATTCCAATCTCAATGCCAATCTCAATATGATACCAAGAAGGGAACATCATGACCTTTAATTCCTATTGCATCTTATCACCAATCCAAAAGAAGAAATAGTTCTCCCAATAACTAATGATACCTCAGAAGTTGCGCACTCAAATTTGTTAACTCTGATCTATTTTACCAATGGAAAGATGTATTATCCCGGCAATCTCATCTATCAGAAAATAACTTTCTTCCAATAGAAAGAATATGCACTTCTGTAGCATGATATGCATGAGTAACTGGCTCACAAGGTGCTTATTTGTGACCCAGTATGGTATTCCTAATGTTCGTTTGAACCTTCTCATTCTTCAAATGAACAATGATGTAGTATTGCAGTAAGATTTTTTTCCGAGGTAGCATTGTAATCATGGGCGGAGCTAGGGGGGGGGCATGGGGGGGCGGCCGCCCCCCCTAATTTTTTTTTTTTTTTAAAGTTTGTATATATATTTTGAAATTTTTATATTTTCGCCCCCCCCAAATTAAAATTTCGCCCCCTTAATTTTGTATATTTTAATTTTCGCCCCCCCTTATCTTAAATCCTGGCTCCGTCTCTGATTGTAATGTTATTATGTCCACCATAGTATTAAACTCATATTGCACCAAAACTAACATGCATACAGACCCACTTATCACATGGTATTGATATAGTATACAGTAGTGCTTATAAGACAGAGATATAGAATTACGTATAGTAAGTTCATTGTTTTCAGATTCCTTTCTCTTAAATCCAATCTACATAAAACTTTTCAGAATGGAACACCAGACACGGGCTGGCTTTATTTGGCAATAAGGCATATGATTTGGATTACAAAACTAAAATCGTCCGATAATGCTACACAGCCAGCATGTCAAAACAACCATACAACTTCTAATTGCCAAACTTTAGAAGACAAAGAACTATCAAACACAAGATATAAGTTTGTAAACTTTAACTCAGCCAATTACAATAGTCTACCACTTATATGCTGCACATCCATAGGACAGAGCTTGAAGGCTTTAGGAAAATCGAACCCAATAAAGACAAATATATATATTTATACATATGAAACCAGCAAAATCATTTTCTACGCATCCCAGAAAGACATCCCACCTGGCTCAAATGTGTGTCGGTGAAACGGAGGGGTGGAGGGGAGCAAAAAACCAAGTTAAAGGAGAAGTAATGGATGTCATGCAAACACAAGAACCTTCAACCCCATAAAGCACTAATCTAAACATCAACCTGGCCACTGCTTGGAATACACTAACAAATACAGAAATGCTGTGGTTAACATGGTCACATTTCAAGTTTCAACAGGAATTTAAATCTAGTGGGACTGTTTTAAATAGCTTCACCATATCATCAACCCAAACCGAACCTAGGTCCAAGAAGTGGTCCTAACATCAACTCCATTTCACTCGCATAAGCTCAATAACAGCAGCATTCTCACATAAAAACAAGCTAAAGCTACGAATTATTGTAACAAATGACCGAGACAAAGGATTCAGACTCGAAATTCAGAATTCACGACTACTGAATCAATCAAGAAAATCGCTACTCAATCATTATCACACATACGCATACTTCCGTTCAAATTAAGCCGGAAACGCAAAAATCCAAACAACTACAGCCATGATCCAATTTACCTGTAAGTGACATCTCGCCTGGAAGCTGCAAACGACGCTGAATACTGAGAACTTGCCGACAAACCATTCGGACTATCCATGAAACGCAGCAATCCGCGGCGGGTGGCGGCGGTGGAGCAGCTAAACGACGTCGGAGGATGGCAACAATCAGAAGGATCCGATGATAGTTACCCGCTTTACGCGTGGAGAAATCGGTATGGGGTTCTCTACTGTGATTGTATTACAGTGAAGTATTTTGACCAATAAAAGCGCGGTGAGTGAGGGTATCATTTATCAGCGACGTGTAAGACACTGCAGCGGGAGAACCGGAGACGGAGGGATCGTTGATTGACTATAATGAATGTCCCCCTCAATTTCGGTACTTTCATAATTAGGCCCATTTCATAAATCGACACAAATAGCGTTACGACAACTTTGGTAATAAAGCCTTAATTCCTCTTGTCTGATTTTAATTTTTCCAAACTTATAAATTATAATCATAATATATTTTACAATATTTATGAAATTACGGTAAAAAAATAGGATTTGACTAATGTTGGTCGAGTTTCCATGTATAAATTGAGACGGGCGGCTCAAAAAGCTCGATGAACTGATATGAGTGGAGCACGGTCCGAATTCAAAATTTATAAGTTCCAAGTGTTGAGGTTGAATTTCGGTTGAAGAGGACTTATTCACAGGCTTGGATATATTTCAATTTATAGTATGTTATAAATTATAATAATACAAATATTGACAATGATGATAAAGTTATGTTAAACTTGTTGGTAATTTTAAGAAATAAAAAGATATGATCAATATATATAAGCTAACGATCGTGTTTGGAGTTTGGACTCAAACAAACTTGATTATAAATAAGTTGATCTGAAGCTCAAGAATTATAGATGGGATTGAGCCTGGAATTTGTGAGCTCACACGAGCTTCTGCCAAATGAAATTTAAAAGCTCGATGCAGACTTGACTCAAGAAATACAAAATTTACTGAATATTTTACCTGAAACAATAAATTTTAGGATTGTCTTTGTAAAGATTTAAAATAAGAAATATCAATTTGCAGTTATACCAAATTTTATACATAGTAAATGTAAATCTCCCATATAAACATGGTCCAAAACCTGGATTGTTCAAGTAATTCTATAAAATCATAGTAATAGAGATAAGGCGAATTTTCATCTTTTTACTTTCAAATTATAAAAAGTCCTTAATTTCTTAAAACGTGAACTTGAAATATTGTATTGTAATATAAAATTACAATATTATTGTAACAATAGTCATATAAATTATACCAACAGGGTTCAAGTGATTAATTGATTTATTCTTCTCGGCGTTTGAATGTGCGTGTTACTAAAAAAAAAAAAAAATCATCTATAATCTATGCTATTATATTAAATTAGGGGTGGAAATAGTCAAATAAAAACCGCTTTGGTCTCTTAATTTCATTTTCTTATTTTTTATTTTCTTATTATTTTGTTTATAAAGTTTCTTCTCTTACATTCTATTCTTTTATTTTATTTTATTTTTTTGTATTTTATTACTCCATAATTTCTTTTCTTTTTTATATTATTTTTTTTATCTTTTTCTTTCTATATTTTAATTTTTTAAAATTAATCTGACATTCTTTTATGTTATTTATTTATCATAATTTCATAATTATATTAAAAATAATTTTAGAATATATATTAATATAAGATTAATTTTAATATTCAGATAATAATACTTTTCATTTACACACGCAACAAATGTGGTATCATGAACTTTTGGTTTCTTTTCTCTTTTATTTATTTTCTCCTTTACTGTTACAACGTGTCAGTTAGTTCACATTTCAAAATCTTGCTAACCCCTATTTTCTCTTACCTCAATTTATTATTTTTTTAATAAACTTTTTAATATTTATTTCATTATTTTTCTCATATTTTGTAATTTATATTTCAATATTATTTTTATTAATATAATATTATCACATTAATAACTAGTTATATCGCGCACTCTACTCGTGTGCAAATAAAAAAATATTATTATATAAATATATATTTAATTAAAAATTTCAAGCAAAATATTTACTCTTAATTATATTTAATATAATTATAAATAAATAAAATAAGATAATATTAGGTTAATAAAAAATAATATAAAATAAGAATTAAAAAAATATTAGGAAAGAATAAAAGAATATAATAGAAAAAATTGGAGTGAGTTGAGAAAAAAAATCTGTTAAGAGATAAATAAAAACCAACACGTGTGAAAGTGGTAAAAGAAAATTAAATATTTATTAAAAAATAAAGGAATATGAAAACAAGTTAATGTGAGGAAAAAAGAGAGTTAAGAGATAATATGTTAGTAATAAAAAAGAAAAGAAAATAATTAAAAGACTAAGGACAAAAGAGAAAAGAGTCCAAGACACAAAACGGTTTCTATCTACCCTTAACGCTTAGTATAGACTAGTAATCACGCACACTCGATGCGTGTGCACGAAAAAAAAAATGCTATTAAAATATATTAAAATTAAGTTTTTTATATTAATAATAATTAAATAATTATTAATGGATCTCATGCTTAATATAATAATATAGATAAAAATAAATTAAGCATACAAAAAAAATAAGAATTCTATTGGCCAAAATAATAATAAAAAATTAAAAATATGAAAAAACAAAAAAGATAAAAGAATATGAAATAGATTAACATGATGCCAGAGAAATTTGGAGTTAAGAAATAATAGAAAATAAATTAAAAGAAGAAAAGAGAAAAAAAGAAAAGAGAAATTTGAGGTTAAAAGATAATAGTGTAAATAAATTAAAAGAAAAGAAAATATTTTAAAAGTTAGGAAAAGAAAGGAAAAGAGTCCGAGAGAAAAAATGTTTTAAAAATCAAGGGCAGAAAAGAAAAGAGTTAAAGAGTCGAAGATACCAAAACGGTTTCTATCTACCCCTAACGCTTAATATAATAGTATAGAATAACAGTTATATCAAAATAATTATAAAAAATATATTAATATAAAGAATTTAATTTCAATAAAATTAAATAATAGTAATTATTTCGTTGCATACAAATGTGCAGAAACTTGATCTGGAATCAAAGAAAGGTAGTGGAAATTGCTGGAAAATATCTTATATTACTTCTGGATTGAAATCGATGCGCAGGTCATTCTGAATATAATGGAAAGGGGATATGCTGGAAACTTATCTATGCAACACATCATCACTAAGCTGAACTATCTTAAGAGACTCATGAACGTGAAGTTGTCACATATCTTTAGAGAAGGGAATAGTGTTGCGGATTGGCTCGCCAACAAAGGGTCACTTCTTCAAGATCAATGGAGCTTTTCGGAAAACCCACTATTTCCGGAGCTCAAATGATATCTTAGAGTTGACAAGTGGGAGCTCCCGTCATTCCGGATATGAGCTCGAAAATGTGGGAAACGCAACGGACATTTTATGGCTGCTGTAAAACAGAGAGTAAGCAACGGACCTCCGTAACTCAGGAAAATCTAATGACTGTGCTTCTTACTTGGGTTCGCGTTTGGATAAATGATGTTTATTCTAGCATTATTGTTTATATGAATATTATTCTTGATAATTGGCTTGGCCAAATAGGGGATTTTTTTGTGTTTTTCAGATTGGTAATGCTATTAGGAGAAATTATAAGTGTTTACACAAATTTTCGTTGGATCTGTAATAAATGGATGCAAAATAAAAGAAAATAGCGAAACAAAAATTTTATTGATTTAATGTAAAAAATGGTAAAATCTCTGTAAATCTTCTGATTCTTCTCTACGAGTTGATTCAAAGGCTTGATGCTTAATCTCGAATCGAATGTAGAATTTGGGCAGGAGGTGTCTGATCATTGCACGGGTTCGGAAACTTGAGAGCTTGGATGCTTGATCTTCGATTTGAAAGACTTGCGGATTGATTTGGAGGACTTGATGATTTAAGCCTTGAAGAAGTGTTGAATCTTTATGGTGTTTGTTGGTAATGTCCTCTTAATGGTGTGATTTGTGAGCTCTGGTGCATTATTTGTAAGCGCGTGTTGGGCTCGCTTGATTTCATGGGCCTTGACTTGGGCTTGGAATTGAGACCCCATTTGATTAATCCAACAAAATAATTTATACTTATTATTTTAGATTATATCATATTAAATCCCAAATTTGATATGGACTTAAATTGAAAATAATTAACTAATAGCCAATTTTATTGAGCCATTAATTAATTATTAATTGTCGATTTTTCGGTGTCAACAATAAGTTTTACAAGGACACCCGGAGGCTGGAGCCGTAATAGTATTAGTCATTATGGTGACAACATGGATAGTTATTGGCTTACCTTGGATTCGTTTAGGCATTAGCTTCATTCTGAGATTGAGTTTTTGTAATTATAGGATCCTCACGGTTAGTCCGAATAAAGTCTTAAGTAATAAGCATCCCAAGTCTGTCCAAATTGAGAATAAGCCATTGATCCCTGATAATCTAAATCTTTCAGCGCATCTGATGGTTGACTCGATTGCCGAGACTTAGGGCTTTGTTGCTAGCTTGATTGTCGTAACCGTGGGTGATTATCTTTTATCCTCGAATGAGACTTTTCTTGTTGTATTGGCCCCGAGATTGTTCATGCCTCCGTGGGCACTTTTGCTTTTTCGCCTTGCTTGATGCTTGGATTGCCACTTTGTACTCAGTTTGCATATTTCCATTATATATGAGGAGGGGTCCTTTCCAACCCTATGGTCTTTGATCGGTTGGCTCTAAAATAAAAAAATAATACAAAATATTGAGTCGGTTTATTTATCCACTTTCCTCACTGAGCGAGGAAGTGAGTGGGATAAACCGACTCGGTTCATGTTGAAGCCGAGTTCGAACTGAGTTGACTCACCACACGAAACCGGGCGAGTCAAGCTGGTTATCCGAGTCATGCATGATTTTATTTCATCGTCATCATCAATGGGTCCCAAACTACCTCATTAATAACCAAGAAATTTTGTTCTTTCCTTCTCTCCACTCTCTCTCCATTCGCCCAAAAGCTATCCCGCGAAGCAACGAGAAAACGAATTCCTGTTATCTGAAAAGAGGAGGGAAGAACCAGAACTTGTGTATCAATGACTTCGGGTAAGCAAAATTAAACGTCATTTCCTGGTAATTCATTGTTCTCGCGAGTAATCTTGATTTAAGATGACTGAAGGATTGTGATGATGCGTATAACTTAATTGGATTTGGTAATTTTTGTGTTTTTTCATCTGGGTTTCGTGAGTTCCAATTTTGTGGCAAATTACTGGGATTTTGTTTGTTGATTAGCGGTAACAGTTTTAGCCTCCTTATTTTTGGATTTATTTTTTGAGTATTTATGGATTTTAGGTGGGGCAATAACGAGTTTATGTATATATTTTCTCGTATCTTTGTATTTCCGCCCAATTTTGGCCCCTTGGGATTGGAAATTCTGAAGAATTGGTTCATTTTTGTCAGATTGTGCGTTGAAACTTGTGGCGGAGCTTGAATCAGCTTCGCGGTTGAGAGCTGCTCAGTTTTTCGTGACACAAAGGCCGTGGCTCGGTAATTAGTTTGTTCTTGTTATCTTCTTCTTTCAATTAGCATACTGTGTGTTGGTCCATTTCCAAATTACCTGTTCAATTTTTGTTCGGGATGATTGTTTTGCATGATCTTTTGTATACGGAGAGAGTTTTTTACTGGTGATGGCTGGTGGCAATTTTTAAACCTTCCTTTCTTACTTCTTTCAGATCTTTACGGGGTAAATGTTCGACCCGTTGCTCCTTTCAGTAGTTTGAGTAGAAAATCATATGTTGATACAGCGCTTATACACCGCTCCTTGCCTGATGAATTGCTTTTGGAGGTATGACTGCTAGTTAGTGTGTGTGTGTTTTTTCAGTGGTGGATCTGGGACGCCAGCACTTCATCATACTCAAAATATATGCGACATGTACAGGCAGGGATGGTGCCAATGGAACCCCCCTCCCCAACCAAATTGTAGTGGCCCTTCGAATGTTTTAGTGAGTTGTTTTTTGAATTCTTTATATTGGAGTATAAAATTTGAAAACTTTGTAATTTCGCCCCCTCAACCAATAGAAGTTTTTCCCTTTTCAATCTCACCCCTCTCCCCTGCAAAACTAGCTCCATCCCTGTATATAAGAGCAGTCTTGCAACCCCTAGTCTCCACCAGTAATACTAAAAACTTTGCAGGGGTAATATTGGAGTCCACCCCCTGGCTTATATCTTGCTCCTCCACTGTGTGTGCATGCGTGTGTGTATGAGAGAGAGGATGATTATTAATTAATATATCTTTTCTACTAAGAAAATCAATTTAATTCACAAAATGAAGGCAAAAGTTATTGTAAATGTAACTCTTTTGGCAGATTTTTATGAAAATGACTCCATATACACTGGGGAGGGCAGCTTGTGTTTGTAGAAAATGGAGATATACCATCCGTAATCCAGTGTTCTGGCGTAATGCATGCTTAAGGGCGTGGCAGGTATACACCAGAAAGGCTAGTAATCATTTCATGGTTGATGACTCGATGTATGTGAAAATTTTTCATTGAAATTTACTCTTTCTTTTGTAGCTCAATGGAGTGGTTGAAAATTATAAGATTCTACAGTCAAATTATGATGGTTCGTGGAGGAAAATGTGGCTTCTAAGACCAAGACTTCGAACTGATGGTAAGATCATTTATTTTATAGCCTTAATTATTTCTGAAGTTTGTGTTTAGGTATGCCTTCAACTGTTAGGAATGATTTGATAGACAGTGCTGAAGTTGCGTTTTGAATTGGTAGGCCTTTATGTTAGTCGGAATACCTACATTCGGGCTGGAGTTGCAGAGTGGAAGATCACGAATCCTGTTCATATTGTATGTTTCTCTTATCTTAGTTGTGATGGTTTCTCATGTTTTTTCCTTTTATTTCGTGGTTTTGTTTTTAGGAGGCTTTGTTATACCTTGAGATTCTTATTTGGTATTTTGTAGTTCAATGAGAGAAAGAGATACTAATAGAGAAAAATATCTCAAATTTACTTGCTAATGTCAAGCATTTGAACCTAGTTTTTTATTTTCTAATTCAAACGGATGTTTGATGGAGTTCTTGTGGTTTATACGAGTCAATATATTATACATGGGATAAAGTATTTCCCCGTGAATCTTGGAAACATAAGAAAACTTGCAATCAATATCTAGCACAAAATAAAAGTTGTCATTTCCACATTTGTTTGTTGATATTTTTCATAGTTTTTCTTAATGTGTTTACCATTCAAATAATGAAAAGACTTGTTCAACCAATCAAATAAGTTTAACACGGTCAACACATCAGTTTTTCTAACTACATATGTCACATAGTTTGGTCATACACACACACACACATACATTGGGATAGTTGATGAAATATGTAATTTTTACTTTGCAGGTTTGCTATTACCGGTACATGAGGTTTTATCCTTCCGGCAGGTTCCTTTATAAGGTCATAATCTTCAACTAGTTTCTTACATCTGTTACCATTCAGGAATCATACTTGGGACAATATCTGATTATGACATGCTTTTGTCTTTTTTCTTGCCAATATAGAATTCTTCACAAAAAGTAAAAGACGTGGTGAAATTCATGAACATCCGTTCCTCGAGAACTGACTGTGTCTTTAGTGGACAGTACACGCTTTCAGAAGACAAGGTCAGATTCTACTTAGATAATCTTGGGATTTTACTGGCATACCTTGAGGTTTGGCCTAATTATACAAACTTTCTGAGGTTTTATAAATTACAAAAAACTTCCCCATTAATTTTGAAAGACCCTAAGGTTTGCCCTGACCATATTATTATGTTCATGATTTTATATCAAACATTGACCCTAAGTGTAAATAGGAGAAATAGGATATTCTAAAGAATTAGCAGTGACCATCAAAATTCAACAACCAATCCATCTAGTTGTAATGTAAATTGTTTGAGAAGCGAAGTTTTTGTGAATACCCAAAACCTCAACAAGTTTGTCTAATTGACCCATCTCAGTATAATTATCCTAATAATCTGTCATCATTTTTCTGACATTTTCCAATACTAGAAATCTGATTTAACTGTTTATTACAGGTCGAAGCTGCTCTTTTGTATCCCGGGTTGCGCCCGACAGTGTTAAGAATCCGCTTGAGGTATCCTCCAAGTTGTACTATGTTCTTTTCACATGTTTTTTGTTATTAGACGTACTTTTGTCTAGATACTATAATGTTGTGAGGACATATTTTTACAGTCCCACCCCTTTTTCTTTGCTATTCAAAATAGGTTAAGGGGGACAACAGCTGGTGCTAACAATAGGATGGATCTCCTCTCACTTGTTACAAGTGGCGTGAATGATGCTGAGGTTAACGGTCCTGATGAAGACATTCTTGGAGTAGTCGAAGGGTGGCAAGAAGATGAAACACATAACCCTGATGTTCCTGCTGTTTCTCACAATCGGGGTCTCACTCCCTTTGTCTTTGTCCCATTCGATGAGGTATGCATAACAAAAGATGTTCTTATTCTTCCTTACCCCTACCCCTACCCCCAACCCCCACCACACCCCACCCCACCTCCTTGAGGATGTGAAGCCAAGAACTTTAATTTTCGGTGCAAAAGTGTATACGGAGAACAAATTTATGCAAAATATTTAGGGATTATTACAATGATATTCCCTGAGCCTTGACCTGCTTACACAAGGTTTCCTTGAAGTTTGACAAATTTTTGAAAAACTTACCATCCAACTAATTTATATTGCTTCTGGATAGATAAATATGATGGCATTTGAGACTTATATCTCAATATATAATGTTAAGTACTTAAGTTCATGATGTTATTATTATCCGTTGGCCAAACCTGGGGAAGTTTGTAGATTATGCCAGTGTAATTATCCCAAATATTTACTTTTGATATATTCATCCACTGATTTCCAGGGAAACTCTTGTTCCTCAGTGTTTTCATTTTGCTATGTTTACAGGTCGAAACATCGGTGCTGAACCTGCCTGTCGACAAGATGGATTATTTTGTACCTGGCTGATCCTGGAAATAGCTTGGAGAACCTTAACATCATCTTTGTAAATAGAAACAACGTATTTCATCGCTCGTAGAAATACTTCACAGTTCACGATCCTTTTTGCTTTGTTTTGAGTTCGTAAGTTTTGCTTCATGAAGAACGTGTATTGCAATAAGTTAAAACTTATGTAGTTTGCGGTTTCTTCAGATTCGAACATAGTATGTAAGATCATCGTAGGATGTTTGTTGTACAGAATAAAGATGTAAGAAGAAGGTTTTGTGTTATTCAAGTATACGGTTATTACACAGGGATGCTTTATTCAAGTGAAATAAACAAAGGAAAAACCGAAACAGGATCCCATCTGATATGGCAGCATCACATGACTGACTTCAGAGACTAGACTTATGCAGGATGGAGTTCCAACTCGGGTTTCGAGGAAGAAACGTATCCTGCAAAGTAAAACAAATACACGGCTCTTAGAATGATCCGTGTTCGAATCTTTCTAGTTAGTTTAAAAAAAATCACAGGTTAGAGTCATGTTATGAGGTTTGACCCGAGCCAAACTACTAATTGGACTACGAATCCAGTGCATATACCGTGAACTCAGAATGTTGTTGAAATTTTGGCTAAGCTGACATTTGTTCATCTGGTTAAATTGGTGCTCGTGAACTCAGACAGCGAAATTCCTGATTAAGCTAGTCGTACTGGTTGCGTACTCACGCACTCAAAACAATAAAATTCTGATTAAGCTAGCATACTGCCGGCCGACGGTTAGCAGTGAAAGTTAAAATTCTGATTAAACTAACATATCACTGATCTACAACACTTCATCACGACAAATGTTAATATTACTTCCCTTTTCTCTTAAATGTACGAAAAAGATCAAATCTTGAACTATACGATCCACTCCTCTATGGATCACAAAAATATGAAAATCCCATACCTTTTACCAATACCCATTTCATCACAAAGCACAACTTCAGGTAATTAGAAGAAGACTTACAGAGACGTAAGAGCAGGTGGGGACGACGGAGAGAGAGTGTTTTTGGGCGTGGGAGAAGGCGGCGGCGCAGAGGTGGGCGGCGAGGCCGAGGCCCCTCTTGCTGGGCGGCACATAGGTGTGAGTTATGTCCATTATTTTGGCATCATTACCTCTCAATTGGTACTCCAAGTAGGCTTTCTTGTCCTCCGTCTCGAATTTCCTCTCCTTTTCGTTCCATACTATCTTCTTCTTCTCTCCCTCTTCTGCCGCCATCTCTCGCTCTCTCTCTCCCTCTCCCTCTTTGTCCCTTTTATAATTTTATTGGTCAACTTTGTATTTATATCACTATTATTATTACTAGGGGCAGTTTCAATATTATATTTAACTAGTAAAAATTATATTTAAAAAAATGTTAAAATGGAAAAAAACAGAAATTAAGAGGATGTGCTTGGAATAATGATAAATAATAATACTAAAAGAATATAAGAGAACGAAGTAGATAAATAAAAAAATAAAGACACCAAATAGGTTTCACATAATAGTATAGATAATTGAAAAATATTTTAAAAAATCACTATATCAGATAAATTCTTACATAAGAATTTTAGTTGCACAAAGAAAAATGGTACTTATATTCGTGCATTATAACAGACATATGACACAATTATTTAAAGAATTTATTGCTTTCAAATTCTAATTTATATCTATTTATTCTAAGAGGAAAATGTATTATCTTAAAAGATGCATAGTTACTTTAAAAAAAAAAAAAGCATAGTTAGACAATTTTCAATTACCAATCCATCCAAATTGTAATAATTATATATATATATTTTTTTGGTAACAAAAGAAGCACGCAAGACTAGTTGCTAATTTCTTCAGTCTCCATATCCACTTCAGCCGGTGGGTGATCCCACATCTTCCTAGTCTCTTCCATGTTTTGCCCAAACTTGGCTAAGGAGTCTGCAAGCTTGTTGCTCTCTCTTTTGGCACCTCCAGGGCTTATTTATGAGGACACGGCAGTCCATGGCGATAGCTCCCAGCGGGTGAACAGCTATATATGTCTCCATCTTGCACCAGATTTATCACCATATGCGAGTCACTTTCGACTTCAATACAAGGGTACCGACGTTCCCACGCTAGCTTAAGGCCTTCACGTAACGCCATTAATTCCGCAGTTTCCACGTCCGTATTGCCCAGTTTTATGACAAAACCCACCTCCCATTCACCTCTATCATTTCGAACCACGCCGCTAGCTGTGGCGGAGTGATATTAATTCATACTAGATAATTTTACAATATCCGTAGATAATAATATTTTACTTTAATTAACAAAATAAATATTGTATTAATTAAAATTTGAGTATTTTGAACTTTCAAACAAAAATAAATTGTAAATAAGCCCATTGGGCTTAGAGCCGGCGGCCGGCCTATTCAGTAGACTTGACCAAGACTCCTCAGGTCTAGGTCAAAGCCCAATTCATATTGAAATGACCAAAATGCCCTTAGGCTTATGAAAAACTAAAGTCAAAGCTTAAATCAATTACTCTTTTTTTTTTTTTTAACATAGTTTCAATTACTTCAATATATGTAGATAATAATAAGAGTTATATACATCATATACCTGTGTTAGCTAAAATAGATAAAAAAAATCTCGTGTTATAAAAATTAACACAAAAAAACTTGTGTTTTCAAAATATTTGCATGGAGAATCTTAAAAATTTTTGGTATTGGACACGTGTTAAAAGCGCGATATGAACACTAATTTTCTCTATTTATTGGACGTGAAATGAGTTATTTATCTTTTGTATTCTGAAATATATCATCTCATCTCTCTCTATATACCCATTTTTATACTTGTTTATAGGGTTCTTCATGTAATTTTATTTTGTACAGAGTCTTGGTGGGACAATATAGAGAGATGTGAGATGATGTATATCAAAATATAAAAGGGTAAATTATTCATTTTGCGTCCAATAAATAGAGAAAATTAGTGGTTTAGTCGTGCTTTTAGCGCGTGTCCAACACAAACATTTTTCAGGGTTTGCCATGCAAATATTTTGAAAACACATGGTTTTTTAGGTTAATTTTTGTAACACAGGATTTTTTTTGCCCATATTTCACCTAACACAGAGGTGAAATATGTAAATGACCCATAATAATAATACCGTTTGGCTTTCATTAACAAAACAAATACTAATTATATTAATTAAAATTTGAGTTTTTTTTTTTGCCGAGAAGTAAAAAATAGAAAAAAAAAAAAAAAGCAGGCCAGTGCATTGATCACAACATGTGTGGAGGTTTAGTTCACTCAATACGATTAAGAGATTCATGATCAATTTTAACTAAGGCATCAACATAAGAATTAAGAACTATCATATCTACGAATGTGTTGAAAATAACATTTCTTCGGTTTATTGCGAAATCATCAACAATGAACTCCAAAAAGTATGAGACACTTATTAATAATAAGTCGGATAACTACCTCAATCTTTACGATGATCATCTCCACCTAGGGCTGTCAACGGGTCGGATTCGGACTGGATCAGGGGATTCCGGATCCGAATCCGACAAGAGGATCCGACAACCGAATCCGAATCCGAATCCTAAAATAAATGAATCCGAATCCTATAGGATTCGGATTCATTTATTTTGAATCCATGCATAATCGGATCGGACTATATCCGATTAAAGATCCGACCAGATTAGCAATAAAATTTAATTTTTTTATTTAACAAATTTAATATAAAGAATAAATATAATTACATAATATTAATAAATAATTATTATTTAATGGATTCTTTGATGATTTTATTTATATTTGTTTAAAATAAATTAGTTTAAACTTATTAATAAAGGAAAATATATACTTTTAGAGTAAATAATTCAAAATTTATTGTTGTTTAAAGTGATAATTATGTGAAAATTATAATTTTAGTCATTTTACTTAATATTATGTACTAGTAAATAATTTATTTTAATTAAATATTATATATATAATCGGATTCGGATTCTAAACGGATCGGATTCGTTAATTCCATATTCGCTCCATTTATTTTGGATAACGAATATTTATAATCGGATATGATCCATCAGACATTTTTATCGGACGAATATACTAAAATTCAGATCGGATTCGGATCAGATTCGGATTAAAATCCGATCCATTGACAGCCCTACGTCCACCTGACCCTCCCAAACAATCTGGAGTCCATTAAAATTTTGAAAATTGAATCATACAAAAAATAAAGCGCAAGCAAAAAGCCCAATTTGTTTTATGGATGGAATTAGCCCAATTGAGAGTGAAATGACGAAAAGGCCCCTGAACTTCCGTAAAAATGAAGTCAAAGCTGAAAGCCCTGACAAATGCAACTGCCGCAGTGGACTCTCAGTTGCCAGTTGCCAGTTGCCACTCCCTCTCTTCTCTCTCTCTCTCTCACATTCACACACTCACGGTGTGAAGATGAACGACTCGAAGGTGGAGACGATAGCCAGACTGGCGCAGTGGAAGATCGAGAGTTTCGGCCCCACCACGCCCTACAAAAGATCCGATCCCTTCAAAATCGGCATATGGAACTGGTATGCATGCGATCAATCAACTTCCAATTGCTTTCTCTGTGTGTTTATGTGTTTGCATATTGTGTGATTGGTGGTGAATTTCGGGGTGGTGGATGGTTTTCCGCAGGCATTTATCGGTGGAGAGGAACCGCTCCATTTACATCAGGCTTTTCCCGGAGCCGTCGCGGGTCTCCAAAGAGCAGCCGCCGATTGCGCGCTTCGTCATACGTGTCACCTCCTCCTCCGCCAATCGGAGGCCCTACATTTCCCCCAGTACGTTGTTGTTTCTGAGATTTTTCCCGTGTTTGAGAATTGAGAGTTTGGGTTGACTTTTTTGTGAACGATTCAGCCTTTTGTTTTCTGAGGAATTGGAAATTGATTGAGATTTTGATGTTGGTGAAGCATCTTTGTTTTTCGTTGTATCTTTTCCTTTTGGTCTGCTGTCTTTGGTAAAGATTGGGTGGTTAAAGGCTTTAAGTCTTATCAGCTTGACTTTTGGCTAAAGTGAATGGATTTGAAAAATTAGCTTTTGGATTGATGTCAAATTTGTTGAAGACGAATTGATTTTGGGTTGAACTTGGATTATGAGCAGGGGAAGAGTGATGATGTATTTGCTGGGGAAGTGTTGAAACATAAAACATCCTAATTCAAAGGCAATTATTACTTATCGAATGGACTTAATTTAAGAAAAGCAAGTTTTGAACACCAGGGAGATATCATGTTGCATGCTTTAAGCTTGAAAATATTAATCTTTGTTTCTCACCACTATTTATCGTCTCGAAGGCTACTGAACTCATGGCTGACTTTGCACTATGTGCGTTGCATCTCTCCGTGTTGGAGTTTATATAACTGATGCTGGTCTGTGCTGCAGTTCATGAGAGACTACTTCGGACCAGTGATGACTTTGCATGCCCTGTCGAATTCAGCTTTCAAGGTCGTTTCGTCATTGATGTTGAGTTTCTGGACATTAAGATCTGCCCTCTAAATGTAAGATGGTATACTTTTATATTCATTTAGACGACTTAGAGTGCATCTGTGTTTCTATTGATTGACACAATTGATTTCTTGATAAAGACACACAAATTTCTGAATGAATATACCCTACCGCATCATTACATGGAAATATGTAGACGAAATCATGTATGATCTAATGGACTTGAGATTTTGCACTGAAATGACAGAATTAATTTTTTTAAAAGAAGTGAAATGACAATTGACAATGGTAGTTAATTTTTATGTGGAGATCATTTCTAGTCATTACCTCCCTTTTCTATACGTTCTTTTTTCTTAATGCATTTAAACCGCAGGGTGGAGAAGGCAGTTCTATATGGCCCAATGACAGCACGATGCATTGCCTAGCAACTCAAAGCACTCTGGCATGTCTCTCACGGATGCTGCACGAGTCAATCCATGCTGATGTCACCATCAACACAGCAGATGGAACACTACAAGCCCACAAAGCCATTCTTTCAGCAAGTTCTCCAGTTTTCCAAAGCATGTTCCAACATGACCTCAAGGAGAAAGAATCCTCAACCATCAACATTGAAGACATGACATCCGAGTCATGCATGACCCTTCTCACCTATTTGTACGGAACAATAAGCCAGGAAGATTTTTGGAATCACAGACTGGCATTGTTGGGTGCAGCCAACAAGTACGACATTGTGGACCTAAAGGACGCTTGTGAAGAAAGTCTTCTAGAAGACATCAACTCACGAAATGTGCTTGAAAGATTGCAAGAAGCTTGGCTCTATCAGTTGGATAAATTGAAGAAAGGATGCTTGATGTATTTGCTTGATTTTGGAAAGATTTATGATGTTAGAGAAGAAATGAACGATTTCTTCAGACAGGCCGATAGAGAACTGGTGGTCGAGATGTTCCAGGAGCTGTTCGCAGTTTGGAAACCAACGTAAGTGATTGTACGGGAGGATTTTATACGGTATTGTTACGTATCAGTCATTTGTATAGCTCATGTATTTATTGAGTGTAAAATATGTAGAGGTGCAGAGGTGTGAGTTTCAGAAAAATGGAGTCGTATTAATGTTGTATTTCAAGCACAAATTCCTATTTGGGGATACTTAGCTAATAAAGACATAATTTGTTTCGAACGCACTGACACAATACATTTCCAGAATTTTAATAAATGAAATGTCATTGTTTATATCTATTTTATTACATTTTAGTACTAACATAAGCGTATTCATATGCAACAAATCAACAATTATCTTTTATGGGACTTACGAGGCTTTATTGTTCCCCAGGGACGGCCAGGAGTTGCGATGAGTGGGGGCAAAAATTCATAGTATCAAAAATATAAATAATGTTATTTTCAAGAGTGGTAAAATCGTAATTTATTTTAAAATAAAAGGGGTAAAATCTATACTTAGGGGGACGAAAATCCAAAATAAAGGGGCAAAAATAAATTTTTTCTAAAATATATAGGTAATAAACAAAAAATTTCAAAATTTAGTGGGAGCGAAAATCCAAAATAAGAGGGACAAAAGTAAATTTTTTCTAAACAATGCATATTACTTCTAAAAATCTTATTTTTGCTACGTTGCATCAGATACATAACTTCTTGTAAGCTTAAAAGAAAATTGGTGTCGTCATGGCTGTGGACTGTGGTCGTGCATCATCGTGGATGCATAGTCATTCAACCATTTATACATTTCAGATTCAAACTGTGGGACAAAAATCAGGAGGGAGTAGGACTAGTAAGGATGAGTTTATTTCAAAACTGTACACCAAAAATCTAAAAAAATGACAAAAAGAATCTACACTTCCTCTTATTCTTGCAAAGGCTGTTGGCTGAGATCATCTTTGTTTTTCTTGATTTCCAATCGATCGGTTCGTCTTGTACTCCATTCGGTAAATGCTCTTGGACGATGGAATACAAACCGTATTAAGCTTACGGAGCAGATGATCTCCAGCAGAGAGAGCTCAGGTGCATATGGCTAAGGAAGTATAAGCAGTATAAACTCTGTGATCAGTTCTATGTCGATTTGCTGAAAGGTAATCTTTTGGATCCTCGTTCGACTGAATCTCTCCATATCCTGTATCTCACTCCGAGCTTATCATAAGGCACGGGCCAGTTCCAAACATTCGCCCCCTTCAGCATTCGCTCCTGTTGCCCGATCACTAGCCTTAGATCCTCATTCAAAACCTGTCCACATAACTCAAAATCAAAAATCAAGGAGAGAATGTGTAAATTAAATGATTTCTTTTCCACCACCCTTCGATTAAGTCTTACCTTTTCGGCAAAATGTCTCCACAGGTGTTGCATGAAAGGAACGCGCTTGAGTATTGGAGCAAAGTCGAGCGACATTCTGTACAGCAACCTCGTCTTCTGTCTTGATGAAGGCAAGCAAACATGAAGTTGGTGGAGATGAGTAGTGCACTCTTTTGTACTCTGCCCTTCTAACTTTCCGGGCTTTGACATCCCGATTGTTGATAGTACCATACAAGGTGGTCTGAATTCCATGTCGATGGGATATGGGTCCCAGGATCCTTGTAGCCCAGATGAATGTGTCAAGAATTTCACCAAGCTGAGGATGAAGGAAGGGAAAAAGAATGTTGTGAGTTTCTTGACTATCTAACTATGAATATGTGGGAGTTTCTTGAGGATCTTGCAACGCCTTATGTTGCTTGTAAGAATATATATATGGAAAATCTCAAGGCTTAATTACATAAATCTCCCCCGAGGTTTGAGAAACTACAAAAACTTTCCTCATCATACCAAGAGGTTTGGCCTAATACACGTTGTTATGGTCATAAATTTAAATTCCAATGTTCGTCAGCAAGTGTGAACTGAAAAATACTGTATTCATAAAAGAATAGAGATGATATCATCAAAATCCATCAATCCACATGTACCGTAAAATTTTGATAGAGGATAGTTTCTCAGGGGAAGTTTGTGTAATTAGGGAAACCTCAGGATATGTCGGTGTAATTATCCTAATCTCGGTGAAGTGCTTTTGAGTTTTATGTTATTATAGTAGCTCAAGCTGATGAGTATTTACAATGCATGCATTTCCTTTTAGGAGCTTCTATTTTCAAATACTCGAAACTTTTACTACTCATTGGTTATTCGACGTCTATAAAATTAAGCACATCAAAGAAGCAAAAGCCCTACAAAATACCCCTGATAAATATTTTTGAATCAAAGATAAGTAAGGAAATAACCTTGGAACACTCCACCCCTTAGCAAAGGTTGAGGTATGTGTAAAAGGAGCATGTGCAAGATCCAAAAGATTGTCCAAGAGTAGCCCATGTTCCACAGGAAGTTCCATAACGATCTGATTTTTTACCACGAACATCAGAAAACTAACTAACAGCACACTAAAAAAAGTTGGAAAAAAGAAATAATCTATTTGAGGTACAAAGAAACATACCTCGGCATGTATTTGAAATCCCGAAGGTGGTAATAACGAAGGTATATTTGCGGTAGGAGGGCCATCGCCCGGCCAAATCCAAATCATCCCCTCTTGCTCAAAGCAAGGCAAAGCTCTAATCTTCACGTTGAGTTTTTTTGTCGATGGCATTTTCTCACATTTTCCATCGGTCGAGTACTCCCATCCTAATATTACATGCAAATACTAAGTTCCATCTCCCATCACTTTGTAGAGTTACAAATTTTGAATTTTACAACATAATAATTATGCAGAATGCAGGATAAAAATGATCCTGATGCTCTCACCATGATAAGGACACTGTATTCGGCCCTCATTAACCGAACCCAAATGAAGTGGGCAAGCCCTATGAGCACATGTATTTTGAACACAACCCGGTTTCCCATCCTTGCCACGAAAAAGAACCCATGGTTCTTCAAAGCAATCTATTGGGACCTAATAAAAGAAAATATGAAAAAATAATCAAGAAAATTAAATCCATCAATTTTGATCGAAACCGTAGCTTGTAATAGGAAGCATCAAACAGAACTACAAAATCACTACTTCTCATTTTAAAAACGGATTACCAACAACTACCGTGAAGTTTGCTGCAATTTCAAGAAGAATACCTCTGAGATCAGTTTCCCAATTGAAACAATCCCATTACTAGTTGTGGGGTGGGGAATAACTGTAATTTCAATAGCTAGAAGGGAATTTTCTGTAATTGATATAAACCTCAAGGGAATATTGGTAATTTTCCCCTTAAGAGTTTCTTGCATCTTACCATTGTGTCATCCTTCATGTCAGCAGAAAAGGCCACAGGATACCAGAAATTCTTCAGATGATCGTGATAAGGTCGAACAGGACCAGACACATTAATATTTCTTCTTGATTCTCTGAGAGGTTGTGTTGAAGTACTAGGTAGTAATAAATCCGATTCTGTTCTGGTTCTGTTTTGTACTATGTTATCCTTAACTAATGTTTCCAAGAAAGCTAGCTTGTCCAAAGCCGTAGACACCCTTGCATCTGATATATGTACCTATTATTATACATTGAAAAAAAAAAAACCATAAACTTAAAATAAATGATAATAACATAATCTCGTTTGATCTATAACAAAGTGATAATTGTACCTGATTGTGGGCTTGCGCCAATTCATCCTGTAATTCCTTAAGTTCCTTTCTAAGTGTTCCCATGGATTTGAACTCACGAGCTAGAGGATTCAACACTTCCACAACCTATACACATTTTCAAAAACCGAAAATTAAATAAAGACAAATATAATAGGGATAGTTACATTGACATACCGTCAGTTTTGGCCTAATTACAAAAACTTCCACTGTCAAAGAAAATTATCATTATCCCAAAGAAAGAAAAAAGAACGGACCTTTTCGTGCAGAAGCATGATCATAAGAACATCTTGTCGAGCCTTCCAATCACAGTATTGTATATCATATCTAGCAACCTCTAGAGCTTGATTAACATCAAGAAACTTGTTGCCTTTACATTGTGGTACTTTAGAGCGAGGATCTTCAACATCAAACAGTGCTGTCCAAGGATTTTTCCTCTCTATCAGCCGGCCTTCGTCCCCAATTATGGCAAATACTCGAAAGCCTCCTCTTACAACACACTGAGATCATATATTTACATAAGTTTAGAACTTTGCAGTAAAATGCTGCCAGAAAAACAAAATATTTGATGTCCGTCTATTTCTAACAGCTCGAGCTTTTAGATCATTCGCAGCTGATTCGAAAATGCAAATATTGCAACGAGCAACTACACCACTCCCATGTTCTTGAAATGATACACAAATCAAGACTCAAAATTCCTAACAAGAATCAATGCAACATTGACACCAGAATCAAGAAAGCTAACTTTGCAAATTGCCAATCCCACCTCCAAAAATGAATAGTTCTAACCAAGATATAACGAACAAAACCACAACAAAATTTAACAGAGCTATCCCAACTAAATCTAGCAGTATATTAACCACATCCCACAAAAACAAACTCAACAAAGAAGCAAAATTCATTTCTTTTACAGAAAAAAAAAAAAAAAGGTTACCCTTTTGCTGTTAAACTTGTGGGACCGAGACAAAGAGGTGGGAAGAGCAAGAGCAGCAGCAGCAGCAATGGCGGACATGATACGGGTAGGTTCGGGTCGAAAACGGGCAGACAAAAACCGGGTCCGGGCAAGAGAGAGAAGGGAAAAAGGAATGATTTTTTTAGTGAGAGACTAAAGAGGCTGGTATTTCGGGCAATCTTGGCTGGCCTCCAATGGAGTTCCACGTGGCGTGACTGTGGGGCTTCCTCAGTCTCACCACAAACCAGTTTTGTCTGAAAATTCTTAAAAACTTTAGTGATGGTCTGAGATTTTTCATTACAAGTATCTCCTATTTATATGTGGGAGAGAGAGGCTGTTGTTAGTTGTTACACCTTTCTAATTTGTCCTTTTCAAGTTTTGGGCGAGGGGTGTATGTGTAATATTAATATCTTCGTCATTGGCCAGCTGGGAGTGGTGAAGATATCTTTCTCATATGTCTTTATCTGTTTCGTAATTCAATGTTTTATCAGTCTGCACTTTAATGGAACTATTCCATTTTTGTCCCATAAAAATGTAACTTTTTTGATTTAGTTTTTTAACTTTTTTCAAATTATATTGTATTTTTTTTGTTTTGTTTTGATATTTTGCAGTTTTACTCCTATTGTTTGTTGTTGTTAATAATTAAACAAAAGAAGCTACGTGCATGGCATGTGGCTGTGTTTGTTGTATTTCGGAGTTGATTTTTTTTTTTTTTTTTTGAACGATAGCAAAACGAACGGGAAACTAAGTTAGAGGGGAATTTACTTTTATTAAAAGGGATCTTTTTTTATTTTTATCGTCATATATTGCTCGTTTTCTTGATTCGTGGGCAGTCATGTATGTTTAGCACGTTATATCCTTGGATCGTCAACCCATATATTTTGATTGGGATATTTGGTTGATTTATATATGAGGGGGACCTCCATTATAACTCCATGATCTGTTCTTAAAAAGAGGAAAAAAAAGAAGAAAAAGAGCTCATATATCAAAACTAGGGTTCTTTGCATCTTTCCCCTCAATTATATATTAATTAATTTGAGTACACATGGTATACATGAAGGCCATGTTAAGAAAGGAAACATAAAATTAGGGATTTCATATCATAGTTGACTTTCCTTAATTATGTAATTACTCATTGTATATATTGTATAATGTCTCTTGTGTATTGTAAGCAGCAATTACAGTATTACAGAATTCAATACAGAAAATTCCCAAAACCCTAATGGCCTCTTTTACGTTTAACATGGTATCAGAGCGGGAGACGATCCTATAACGGATCAGATCCTTGCTCATCATCTACCTTTACCTTCTCACAACCATGAACGAAAACAGCAGCTCAGCCAGTTCCGGCATGGAATCGCAACAGCCAGTCGATTCCCTAGCCTCTCAGTTATCCAACCTACTCAGAAATCTGCAGCCAACCCAAACTCAGCCAAATCAGCCACCAATATCCCAAACAGTTTCAATAGACATCAAATTGAATGAATTTAACTATTCCTTATGGTCTCGACTAATACGAATGGAAATCGGGGGAAGGGGGAGATTGAGTCACCTTACCGGAGTACCACCACCTCCACAGGCGGCAGACCCAACTTACACACAGTGGGAGCAATCAGATCTGGTAGTTTGCACATGGATTCTCAGAAATATGGAACCAAGTTTAGTGGCCAACTACGCTGAGTACCCCACGGCCAAATCCTTGTGGGATGGATTGCAAGCAACCTACGGCCATGGGGGAGACAGCCTCCAAATCTACGACCTCACGGTCCGAGCACATAGTATGAAACAGGGTGGAGATACCATTGAACAATTCTACAGCAACTTTCAGCGGATTTGGAGGGAAATCGAACTTAGACAACCAAATCCGATGTCCTGTGAAGGGGACATCACAGTTTTCAACCGCCTCAGATCCGAAAGCCGGCTTTTTCAGTTTCTCGCCGGGGTAGACGATCGGTATGACACAGAACGGAGAGAGCTCTTGAAAGAGAACCCCTTCCCAACCGTGGAGAAGGCCTACTCCACCATCCGACGAGAATCGGCGCGACGAGAAATTATGGGCACAGATCGGTCATCATCGGCGGGTCTAACAGGGGTTGGGACAGGGCTCACTGTAAAGAACCAACCGCAGAGAGGGTACGGGCTGAACCCACCGACGGCGGACTCAACCAGATCTAGGCCGAAATTGCCGCCGCCACCACGGCGGAACCCCCAGACCGGCGGACCCTCTGGCGACGGAGATCGCGCCTCCCTGAAGTGTGACAAGTGTGGCCGTGTGGGACATAAAAGGGAAGCCTGCTTCGAGATCATTGGCTTTCCCGAGTGGTGGCGTAGCCGGCGTCGCGATAGGGTCGCGGCGGGCTACGGCGGAGCACACATGGTGACAGGTGGTCACGGCGGCGCGAAGTCTGAGATCGCGATGGGGGGGGGCGGTGCAGCCAGGCGGGGCCACCGCAGGGCTGGCGACGCAAGCAGCCGGGACCACCGCAGGGATGGCGGCGATGGTCGGAGTAAATCTTGGCCAAAGGCGAGGTGGAGCAGAGAGAGAAATGACGGCTGGAGATGAAAGGCTCCCCTCACAATCTCAATTAGGTATTTGGGGTGATTTGGTGAAATACCCAACCCCCCCCCCCCCCCCCCCCCCCACGTGCCCCACTCCTTGTCAGCCTTTTCTATTTAATTCTTGTAATATGTTGAATATGGGTACAGTAGGTGATCTAAATTGTCAGGAGAATTGTAATAATGTTAGTACCAAAGTTGAACAGGGTAATACAGGCATGGCCCGTCATACTACATCAGGGGGAATTAACAGAAATTCCCGGTGGCTCTTTGACTGTGGGGCCACCGATACTATGACATATGATCCGGCAGATTTTTCTAGTAGCGTGACTCCTAGCAAAGATTCCATACAAAATGCTTTTGGTGGTTTCTCCTCGGTTCTTGGATCGGGGACTATAGATATCTGTCCCACTGTGAAATTAAATAATTGCCTTTATGTTCCTGATTTGTCTTGCAAGTTTCGACTTCCTCGAAACTGAGTACTTTTTCACCGATCCTAGTGGTCAGGGGGAGAGTCAGCCTCGGCAGATAGACCCACTAGGATGGATATCACCACGTTGGCCCGATACAGTCCCAACAGAGCAGGTAGGCGGAACCACCGAGCAGACCCGACACACAGTACAGTCACCACCTGTTCCTGCCAACCCAATCACTCAGACTGATATCCCTGAGGTATGTGAGTATGGTTCCGTTAATGATAGTATATCCTCTGAAACTTTTGAAGCTCACCATACAGGTCAGGAAGATGATGCAGTACAGGGGGAGTTAGAGACGAGCTCAGGGCAGGAAAACAGATACGTGCTACCTCCAAGGGTTAATAGGGGAATACACCCAAAGCGGTATGAGCCAGAACATGTGAGCAGGACACACAAGTATCCCATAGCTGAGTTAGCAAAGAGAAACCTGTCTAAGCAAGCGCGTGTGTATGCTGCCTCAGTTTACTCTACCCAGGTCCCTTCCAGAGTAGAGGAGGCACTTGCTGATGAAAAGTGGGTACAGGCTATGGAAACTGAGATGGAGGCCTTGGAAAAGAACGGCACTTGGGAGAAATGTGAGCTTCCCAGTGGAAAGAGAGTGGTTGGTTGCAGATGGGTGTTTACCATAAAACACCGGGCAGATGGGAGTATTGAAAGGTATAAGGCCAGGTTAGTGGCGAAGGGGTATACTCAGACGTACGGTATTGACTATTTAGAGACTTTTTCTCCAGTCGCCAAGATTGATACGATCAGAGTTTTGTTCTCAGTTGCAGCCAATAGGGATTGGCCCCTTTACCAGTTTGATGTTAAGAATGCGTTCCTACACGGAGATCTCAGAGAAGAAGTGTATATGGAACGCCCACCGGGGTTCACTCAGGGTTTCAGACAAGAGCAGGTATGCCGGTTGAAGAAAGCGTTGTATGGCCTGAAGCAATCACCTAGAGCGTGGTTTGGGAGGTTTTCAGTGGCAATGAGGAAGTATGGCTACAGTCAGAGCAACTCAGACCATACACTGTTCTTCAAAAGGAGAAATGGACTAGTAACATGTCTTATCATATATGTGGATGACATGATCATCACGGGAGATGATTCTGAGGAGATTGCACGTCTCCGGGGTAACTTGTTTGAGGAATTTGAGATGAAGGATTTGGGGGAGCTGAAGTATTTTCTTGGGATTGAAGTACTGAGGTCAAAGCAGGGTATCTTCATATCACAGCGGAAGTTTGTGCTTGATCTCCTAGCAGAGGTTGGACTTTTGGATTGCAAACCAGCAGATACCCCTATGGTTGCTAATCACGGACTCAGGATAGTGGAAGGGGCAGAAGAGACGGATAAAGGACAGTATCAGAGACTAGTTGGGAAGCTGATCTACTTGGCACACACTCGGCCTGATGTAGCATATGCTGTAGGAGTTCTGAGTCAGTTCATGCATCGACCTCAGAGAGACCATATGGATGCTGCCATCAGGGTATGTAGGTATCTGAAAGGCAGTCCGGGAAGGGGAGTTTTGTATCAAAGACATGGACACCTAAATATTGATGCTTATACCGATGCAGATTGGGCTGGCAATCCAATGGATAGGCGATCAACGTCCGGGTATTTTACACTAGTTGGAGGGAACTTAGTGACTTGGAAGAACAAAAAGCAGAAGGTAGTAGCGTTGTCTAGTGCAGAAGGGCAGAGTTTCGTGGGATTGCACGAGGAGTAACTGAGGTGCTCTGGCTTAGGAAACTGTTAGAGGAAATTGGGCTGCTTACGGGAGGAGTGTGCAAATTAAGATGTGATAATCGGGCAGCCATCAGTATATCAGAGAATCTGGTCCAGCATGATCGGACCAAACATGTTGAGGTGGACAGACACTTTATAAAAGAGAAGCTGGAAGAAGGAGTGATCGATCTTCCATTTGTACGTTCTGAGGATCAGTTGGCGGACATTCTGACAAAAGCAGTTAATGGGAGGATATTCAGTGAAGTCTTGAGCAAGTTGAGCATCGGGGACCCGACACTCGACTTGAGGGGGAGTGTTAAGAAAGGAAACATAAAATTAGGGATTTCATATCATAGTTGACTTTCCTTAATTATGTAATTACTCATTGTATATATTGTATAATGTCTCTTGTGTATTGTAAGCAGCAATTACAGTATTACAGAATTCAATACAGAAAATTCCCAAAACCCTAATGGCCTCTTTTATGTTTAACAGGCCATACATAAATACCTAAAATTCGATATTCGTCCACAATTGAGTTGTTTAAAGAAGATATTATCCGTCTTCATTAAAGAATATATTATCTATTTTTTATTATAGATATTTGAATAATAAAAATATAAGAATATAATAATCAGACATCTAATTCGTTTATATTTGCTCTGATTAGAAAATTATAAAGGATATGAAATACTAAAACGATACAATAACAATAATATTGTTTAAATTTGCATGATGAATATTTGATACACTATCCAACACAATACTAGAAAATAAATATTCATGCAATATAAGAGAAAAGACACGAACGAATTGAAAACCATCTCGCTATGAACTATATTTCAGTTGTCATGTATCACAAACAACTTAGAGTTTCTTTTTAAATCACTTATAATTAAAAAGAAGAATGGAAAATTGATGTAATTAAATTCTTCATTTACATTTTCAAGAATCCAAAACTCATGAACTTTTAGTACAAACGTGTTATCTGCTAACTTTTCTTGGTCTACCATAATGATACCCTTCAAGAAAAGACTTGGGTCTTGAAGATCAGTACACCACTTCGACTGAGTGCAATATTTACATGCTTATTATCTATACATGTTGGCCATGTAATATATGCTAATTTTTACATGAATTAAGATCAAACTTTGCCAAATGCTCACCAAGATAATCACTATAATCTAAATTTATAGTACTTTATTAACCATATCCACCGTAAGTAATTACAATTAGTCGTGAAATTCTATTTCTTGAAGGATGTGTTTATGTGTCAGAGTCATTTTATAATGTGTACAACTAAATGAAGTAATATGATATACGTATCTGATTAGACTAGTATAGTACCGAAATGTTAAATGAGTCTTTTTAACGGCTCATAAACCGGTGCTTGGGGCAACCGTTGTGACACTATAATTTATAATGCATTTTCAACTTGGGAAGCATATTGAAATTGCAGCACCAAAAGTGATGGTACTTGAGATAAGCTCAAATTATTATCATATTTCTAGAAATACTTGACTTTGAAAACCAGGTTATTTTTCATTAATAATTAATACAATTGTGATATTACTACAATTTTATATATTCCATGCTTATGAAGAGGTATACTAGCTATGAGAATTTTTTTTAATTTTTATAACGTTCCAAGATACTCATATATAGAATCAAAGAGTTCATTGAATTTTCACTTCAATTTATTAATTATTTGAACCATAACATTATACTATATTATCATTATATATATATATGTGTGTGTGTGTTTTGTTTTTATATATTTCATTTATTTGGGTTCAAGTAGAGTCGGATTCGGACCATGGAGCCATGTTCTACAAAATTCGATCACATAATTTTCGATTAAACTAATATAACATTGAACTGCTAATTTATATTATATTCGATCCGAAACGAAGATTTATCAAGGTAATTTTCTAAAAAATGTACCAATTCTATTATTTATTTTCGTCCATTAGTTACTTATATGTAGTGTTATAATTCCTAGTTCATAGCTAGTCTAGGGTTTGAAATAAGAAACAAGACTATCAATCGTGCACATTTGAAGAAGGTCAATGTATTAATGCTTAAACTATTTAGCCCACTTCACATGCTCCACTATTCCAAGAATATGTGATGGCTTGTTATATATATAATATATATATACCAATCTTCTGAGCACAGATTTAACTTTTTGCTAGATTAATATAAAATTTAAATGCAACATGTGAAGAAATATTTACATTATTAGCCAATGGAATCAAATCCGAAACATTTTGCTAGATTAAGATAAAGTTTAAATGTACCATGTGAAGAATATATACATTATTAGCCAATTGAATTGAATCAAATTCGATTGATATCTTCGGTACAAGAAAACACCAGGCTGAGATTAGTGATATTTATGAATCGAATCCAACTATACTGCTGAATTTTTACTCTTTTTTTTTTTTGTCTGTAGCTCGTTCCGTAATGATTTGATAGATTCAAATTTTTGCTCGAGCTAGAAAATGTAAATTTTAATGTATTAAATTATAAAAAATCTTTATTTTTATAATATTGAATTATAAATATATATATTATACAATTACATTTAGGCTTCTATATGTAAGTATATTAAATTATAAAATATAATAATTTATATTGAATTATAATATATATAATTTTTTTAATTAAAATAAATAGGATCACTGGACTACACATGATATTTAACTGGCTCGAATTTGCCTCGAAAATTTCACAAGCACAACTCAAACTTGAGATCGAAATTGTCAAACCTGCTCGCATCTTTGGAGGCTTGGCTTGCGGAGCTCACGACCTGATTTGATCCGTATCCATGCGTAATCAAAACTTGTTATTAAATATCTCCATTAGTTTGTTGAAAACATGAAATTAATTTCGAAAATTTCTACCAAATATTTTCAGCCCGTCAAACACAATTGTTATAGATCAAGAATTGAGATTATATAATCCCTTTTATTACTCTTGAAATTATAACACAATTTTAATCCATTTTTAGAGACATAAATATCATTTCTTAATGGCAAAATAAATATCTCAATTGATGTATATGATATCTGTCATAGCCCATAGCCATAGGCATTCAATGTATAACCGTACAATTTCATAGACTTTCTATGAATATACAATTAATGCATGTCACATACATAATTATTATTCTTAAATTGGGAAAATCCAAAATATATAACCATAAACTTTCATAGACTCCATATGAATGTACAATTAATGCATGTTAAATACATTATTATCGGTGACGGAGCTAGAGGGGGTGGGGCCACCGACTACCTGAATTTTTATAATTTTCTTTTTTATATATAAATTTTTGAATATTTTTGTATTTATATCCTCTTATTCAGAGTTTTACTCCCCTACTTTATACAAATTATAATATAACCATTTTTTATATTTAGTTTCCATCTTCTTTATATGTAATTCTGGTTCCGTCCCTAGTTATTATTTATTATACTTAAATTGGGAAATGCCAATAATATTTCGATCATTACACACGCAAATTTCTCTTTTTTCTTCAGAAAAAGCAATGGCTTTTTTGTGGTAAAATTCAAGAATTCTTTGAGGAAAATTTCAAATTTAATATTTTTAATTAATTTAAAGATTGTTATAAATATTTATTTTCAAAATAAATGGATCAAATTTTCTCCTTACTCGAATGCAATTTATATTTTCTGGTGAAGGAGGACGTCTAGTTTGTAGGCTCCTGCTTCCCACCAAAAAAAAATTTATATTTTCTGGCTTTCAACTTGAAGAAAAATAAACTAATTTTTTCACAAAAGAGAAGATAATTATACCAAAAATATTAGTGCATGACTTGGTAAAATTCGTCGCTTTTTCGAGTCAATCTAATCCAAACTTTGATAGATGGCAACTAACATACATTTTCAAACGTGGTGCTTCACTTTTTCTCTTTTTAATAATTTGATTGGCCATTATATCTAGTAAGTTTTTAATGGCTTGATTGGCCATCACTAGGTGTTTTGTAGCACCCCGGTACACGTGGAGGTGCCACACCCCCGCACTATAGGTCAATCCACATACGAAACGGCCAATCCGTACATGAACCAACCTATAGCGAACGGGTGACAATGCAATACACGACAAGCTAGGCGGGAAACTTTAACATGCGACATGATAAAGCGGAAGCATACCTCAACAACAGCAATTATTTTCTTCAGTTCAATCATGACATATCTCATTTATCAAGTAGTGCATAATCTAGACTATCATATCAATACATTATCATCTTCCATTAAAGAATAACAATAACTACAATTCCAGAATCAACACTAATAATTAAATGCACGAACCACGGATGACACGACTACATGAACTGGACCCGACTCGACTCACTCCCGCCTAGCGTGCACCTGCAATACCTGAAAGGTGGAGGCGTCAGTCTGTGAAGACCGAGTGAGGGGTTTACATATATATTAGCGCAGATAACATGCAAGTTATATTCTCGGGTAAAGGTTTATAAAAGATAATTATACAAGTTCAATAATAACATAGCTTCGCCCGAGAATACAACTGTCAATATTAAATACTTGTTCATTATCATGCAATCAATCAATACATGGCCCCGGCGAGTGAGGGCGGTCTCCAACCTTACTCCCAATGAACATGAACATGCTTGCTTGTTTATTAATCAAGAGGTGATCATGCAATCAATTATCGTGCTATCGTGCAATAGTGTAATCAGGTAACATATTCATGGAGTAACAATCATGAAATAACCCGAGGCGCATCCGTGGTGCCGGACTCGTCCCCAGTCTCCTTCTCCCTCCAATTGATGGGAAGGTAGCTAGCCTTCACCATCCACGACATGTTGAGCAGAGGGTACATGAATCCCTAAGCCCGGAGCTCCTTCCTCCACTAACCTCCTAGTGGATTCAGGGGTGACCCCAAATGTGGTGAGGATAGCACCAGAGTTACCCGTCAGCCCTTGCTTTCCCGGTTGGCTCTAGTCACTACCCTCGGGCCCATCGTGAACGATCATGCTACTCGCCTAAACATGTTTGAAATCATGAACATGGACAATCATGGCTTGCTTGCTTGCTTGAAACATGACTTGCGTGAAATGATATATGACTTGATAAAATGTAGCTATAAATCGTGGTCAATAGTTTATGGAAATTATAAATATAAATACCTTTTGGCCGAAATATCACATAAGGGATATACGGGTTCTATGTAACTAGAAATTAAACCTCACCTGACAGGCGACACACGACTCGTGAATGCGTGAACGTGCTCATGAGCCACAATCTCCGCCCTGGAGAATAACTGGACAAGAAACAGGACAATGTGCGTGCATGAGACCATAATTCAATCATGTTATTCATATAATGACGCACGGCATAATCATATACGAGACATCGAGCAATACACAATGTAGCATGAAAACATGTTGTTTCGACATATAATCAATCATATAATAGCAATTCGGGATCAAATAGGCCATTGGAACGAGGGGCCAAAATTGTAATTTTGTGCAGAATATTTCTGCACTTCCAGGGGTATGGGAACGGCCGTTCCAGGTTTAAGGCAAAATGGGAAGGGCCGTTCCCCCACTCCCGAAACTGCTCCCGAAGGTGGGAACGGCCGTTCCGGCTTGCAAGCCAAAATGGGAACGGTCGTTCCCGTCCTCGCCGCCCTGCAACTATTCAAATTATGGGAACGGCCGTTCCCTGTTTACAAAGGGAACGGGAAGGGCCGTTCCCGTTTTACAGAAGATGCAGAAACAGGGGAGAAGAACAGGGGAGCTACGGCCAAGCTCCCAACTCACCTCAAACTCACATATTTCAATCCCATATGTTATAATTCATGAAGGGGGACATGTATATATGCATATAGTGCAATAACACTCCAATATAAACACACAATCCATGCTTTAATCATCATAATCTCCAACTTGAGCATATATGTAAATTCACCATATAATCCCATAAACCTCAAGATTTGAGCATGGATTTCAAGCTATAATTATGCAATCATATTTCTAACAACTCGTACACAACATATCCCATCCAATTCATAAACCCTAGCTTCACATGTTGATTCAAGAAATCATATATCTTCATCTCTACCTTGAAAGAGAGAAGTGGAGTGATATAAGATGATGATGATGATGATGATGCCCCAAGCTCCTAATCCTTCAAGTTTATTTGATAAAAGTGATGAATTCTCCTTTCTTTCTTGGATGGTAATGGTTCGGTGGTGAAGGAAGCAAATATGAGATGATTGGCATGAAGTGAAGATGATGATTGAGAGAGATGCATATAACGTGATATTTGGGGAAATATGTAATATTTATGATTTAATCCCCCAAGTTTATAAGTCATGCAATTGAGTATACAAGGTTTAGAAAGTGATCAATTAGGTCCAAAGAGTTCTCATGCAATTTAGTCCCTCAAAGAGAACGAATTGAGCAATTAAGGACAATTTGGCAATTAATTCAAATTGGACAATTAATTCATGTAACAATTAAATTCCACTTATACAAGAATTCTTGAAATGAAATGAATATCATATAATTTTCACGTAATCATGTTGAAAACAATTGATAATAATTAATATAACACGTTTAAATCAATTAACATAACACTTGTAAATTGAATAAATAAAATAATAAAATAAGATCCTAACGCTCGAAACTCACACGTGTCGAGCGTACCTGACTGTCTGAAATTCGGGGCGTTACAACTCTCTCCCCCTTAAGAGAATCCGTCCTCGGATTCCATGTCCTGAATTCCTGAAATTTTAATTGGCTCTTACATGTTCATCCCACGCGGGTTAGCTACTCCCCGTTAGGGATTAGTTTGAAAGAGATCTTCATTCCACAATGTCTTCCAATGGTTGAGATCACGACCCTCAGCTTCCGGCGTCTAATCACTCGAAAGAAAATCTAACCTTTCCACTAAAACAAGTTGACAAGTAGTTGGAAATACTGAGAGTGCCCCGTCTCTCAAGCAATTAACGAGAGAACCCCGTCTCTCGAGCAAGTAACAAGAGAACCCCGTCTCCTGACAACCCTGAGAGAATCCCCGTCTCTCACACACACGAATAAAATTCAAGCAAGTACTTACACAATTGATTGCAATTAACACGGAAGGTTCACATAAAATTTTATCACTTATACAACTAATAGTTCACGTAACTAGTAATAACAATCAAAGAATTATATACGAGAACAACGAAATGATACTAATGCACAAGGAATCACGTACAAGAATATTAAAATAATGATTAAGTAATGGTGCACGTGGTATGCATGATTAAGTGTACCGTTCACCGAGGATTGAGGTTCCGATGTTGAAATAACTCAATCGAAATCTTGATTCTTTTAATTTGCGATTTCTTTCCCGCTTTGTACCAATACGGTTCGACATTTCTATTCTTGCTACCCATTTCTGCCGTTGTGCTGTATTCTAACATAATCCGTAAATCATCATTAATCACCCAATCTTCAGACCCGTCTGAATTCCAAATTTGCCGGTTGAACCATTCTTGCACTGATTTTCACATTTACTCTCCGATTCCTGAATTGAGAACACCCTGATATTCTTGTTAGAGTGTAATTGCCCGTTCAGGCTTGAAAGACTGACTTTGCGTTCCAAGCAAGCTCTTGTCCAACGAGCAGAGAAAACAGGTGTTACCATTTCTCCGATCTCAGTACTTAAAGTAAACCTTTTCCCGAAGCAGCATTCCTGACTCCTTGTTTGCAATCTGAAAGTTGAGCTCTTACTCCCTTAGTTAACAATACGACGGATATTTGCCATAGAGGAATCAAGGTCGTCGTCCCGTGAGAGTAATTCAGCAAGCACACTTGCATGGATACCGAAGAAATCAAGTCCTAATAATACGTCTTTCACTTGACCCCTGAAATTTGATAACATACCCAACGCTCCGCGAAATATCTTGAAAGAAAGGATCGTTCAATCTTTAGTCTTCTTTGAAATATTTCTGGTAAGCTAGTATATTTATGGAGGCGACAGCGACAGCACGGATGAGAGCTCGATGTGCTATCACAGGCATCTCTAGGGTACAAGTAACAACTTCGTAAGAAAATTCTTGTCGGAGTTAACCTATCAAAACTTGAGATTAGTTCCGGATATCGCCTAAACTGAATCCTTTTCTATTTACTGAGTCAAATGCTATCCTGAGGTTGTCGAAGGATTGCAGACAGTGTATCCACTTCCCTGAAAATGATAATAGTACCAAGGTACTGTCGATGATGAGACTTTTCTTTGTGTAAGAGGGAGGAAAGCTTAACTTATTGAAAACTTCTTTCACATGGTTCTGATAGAGGATTCCCTACTCTTCTGAATGTTGTCCAGCTTCCGATTTAATCCATTCCCAGACCGACTCTCCCCCTTAAGAAAATGGAAATTTTCTTATCCTTTGGGTTCCTTCTGTCCTTTCCCACTTGCAAGCTTCTCTGCTAATTCAATTCCCGTAACCTTTTCCTCGTCCTACTGGTTGTTAATCAAAATGTTGATCGCTGATTTCTTTCTAATTCTTTCTGTTATCCACATACTCAACTTGAAGCTCCCTGACTGTCACCACTTTGATTTGATATTAAATTTCTTCAACATCCTATACCCCTTCTGCTATTCAGGAAAATGCCATGTCCTGTAATTACCCCCTACTGCTTCTAAAATTGATATCTGTCAAGCTAGCATCCTAATCCAAAACAAGAAAGTCCTTTCTCCTACCCTTACTGCATTCCCAAAATACTGCGCAATTCCTGAAGGTTGAAAGACCCACTGAACATTTATCTGCTTGAACTTATCACCATTTTCCAGTTTCCCCAAAATTTTTCTAAACTCCCACTCCAAACCAAATTAGCCGGTTACCACCATGGTACCCACTGATTCAGAAGCCTCTTCTTTAAACTTAAGTCGGTAAAGTAGGAGCAAGAATTGTGTAGAGCATAGATAGAGCCTATTGACAATAAACACTAAATAATGCATGATGATTAAAGTGTTAATGCACATATTGCCACTAATTTAAAATGCAACATATTAGAGCAATTACATCACTTTGAAAGTATACATATGAATAAGGAATGTAAAGAAAGGAAATAATTAAATCATGTACCCAAGACATCAAGTAGGAAATTTCAAATACAATTAGAACAACATTTATAACTGAAAAACAATTTAATTAGCAATTATGATGCACGTGCTTATGAATGCATTGAAGAACCTGGCACTGCAGAAATGTTGAACTTGATTCCGGTGTCCATTCTTGGTTGACCGAATTGCAACTTGGTCCAAGCGATTGACCAGTCTCCTAAGTCTTCAAATCCCTCAGCCTTAATTCATATCTTTCCAAAACCTGTCACTCACAACTTGCTTTGCAAGTAAATGCATGTGGGTGAAGCGTGTTCGAGTCACGTAATTGTCACATAATTAATACCAGCAAGAATTTAATATATACTACAACAATTAACTTACCACTGCTTGGAATATAACATGTCAAGCAAATAATTGATGCTGATAACAAGAATTTAATATAGATTGAAGCAAGTATTTCATCAATATTTAAAATAAACACGTTGGTCACATAAATTCCCAAACAATTCAAAATCACTCAATGGTAATTAATAGCATGAATTAATACAAAGTACAAGCTATCAAGTATTTCAAGTAATTCTAAGCATCCAAGTAGCCAGAAAATTTCAAATAATTTGCAAGACTCTCAAATTGTCAAGTAATTCCTATACCGCACGACCTAGACTCGGCACGACACGACACTAGAACCTCGGTTTTACAACCGGGCTCTGATACCACCTTAGATGTAGCACCCCGGTACACGTGGAGGTGCCACACCCCCGCACTATAGGTCAATCCACATACGAAACGGCCAATCCGTACATGAACCAACCTATAGCGAACGGGTGACAATGCAATACACGACAAGCTAGGCGGGAAACTTAAACATGCGACATGATAAAGCGGAAGCATACCTCAACAATAGCAATTATTTTCTTCAGTTCAATCATGACATATCTCATTTATCAAGTAGTGCATAATCTAGACTATCATATCAATACATTATCATCTTCCATTAAAGAATAACAATAACTACAATTCCAGAATCAACACTAATAATTAAATGCACGAACCACGGATGACACGACTACATGAACTGGACCCGACTCGACTCACTCCCGCCTAGCGTGCACCTGCAATACCTGAAAGGTGGAGGCGTCAGTCTGTGAAGACCGAGTGAGGGGTTTACATATATATTAGCGCAGATAACATGCAAGTTATATTCTCGGGTAAAGGTTTATAAAAGATAATTATACAAGTTCAATAATAACATAGCTTCGCCCGAGAATACAACTGTCAATATTAAATACTTGTTCATTATCATGCAATCAATCAATACATGGCCCCGGCGAGTGAGGGCGGTCTCCAACCTTACTCCCAATGAACATGAACATGCTTGCTTGTTTATTAATCAAGAGGTGATCATGCAATCAATTATCGTGCTATCGTGCAATAGTGTAATCAGGTAACATATTCATGGAGTAACAATCATGAAATAACCCGAGGCGCATCCGTGGTGCCGGACTCGTCCCCAGTCTCCTTCTCCCTCCAATTGATGGGAAGGTAGCTAGCCTTCACCATCCACGACATGTTGAGCAGAGGGTACATGAATCCCTAAGCCCGGAGCTCCTTCCTCCACTAACCTCCTAGTGGATTCAGGGGTGACCCCAAATGTGGTGAGGATAGCACCAGAGTTACCCGTCAGCCCTTGCTTTCCCGGTTGGCTCTAGTCACTACCCTCGGGCCCATCGTGAACGATCATGCTACTCGCCTAAACATGTTTGAAATCATGAACATGGACAATCATGGCTTGCTTGCTTGAAACATGACTTGCGTGAAATGATATATGACTTGATAAAATGTAGCTATAAATCGTGGTCAATAGTTTATGGAAATTATAAATATAAATACCTTTTGGCCGAAATATCACATAAGGGATATACGGGTTCTATGTAACTAGAAATTAAACCTCACCTGACAGGCGACACACGACTCGTGAATGCGTGAACGTGCTCATGAGCCACAATCTCCGCCCTGGAGAATAACTGGACAAGAAACAGGACAATGTGCGTGCATGAGACCATAATTCAATCATGTTATTCATATAATGACGCACGGCATAATCATACACGAGACATCGAGCAATACACAATGTAGCATGAAAACATGTTGTTTCGACATATAATCAATCATATAATAGCAATTCGGGATCAAATAGGCCATTGGAACGAGGGGCCAAAATTGTAATTTTGTGCAGAATATTTCTGCACTTCCAGGGGTATGGGAACGACCGTTCCAGGTTTAAGGCAAAATGGGAAGGGCCGTTCCCCCACTCCCGAAACTGCTCCCGAAGGTGGGAACGGCCGTTCCGGCTTGCAAGCCAAAATGGGAACGGTCGTTCCCGTCCTCGCCGCCCTGCAACTATTCAAATTATGGGAACGGCCGTTCCCTGTTTACAAAGGGAACGGGAAGGGCCGTTCCCGTTTTACAGAAGATGCAGAAACAGGGGAGAAGAACAGGGGAGCTACGGCCAAGCTCCCAACTCACCTCAAACTCACATATTTCAATCCCATATGTTATAATTCATGAAGGGGGACATGTATATATGCATATAGTGCAATAACACTCCAATATAAACACACAATCCATGCTTTAATCATCATAATCTCCAACTTGAGCATATATGTAAATTCACCATATAATCCCATAAACCTCAAGATTTGAGCATGGATTTCAAGCTATAATTATGCAATCATATTTCTAACAACTCGTACACAACATATCCCATCCAATTCATAAACCCTAGCTTCACATGTTGATTCAAGAAATCATATATCTTCATCTCTACCTTGAAAGAGAGAAGTGGAGTGATATAAGATGATGATGATGATGATGATGCCCCAAGCTCCTAATCCTTCAAGTTTATTTGATAAAAGTGATGAATTCTCCTTTCTTTCTTGGATGGTAATGGTTCGGTGGTGAAGGAAGCAAATATGAGATGATTGGCATGAAGTGAAGATGATGATTGAGAGAGATGCATATAACGTGATATTTGGGGAAATATGTAATATTTATGATTTAATCCCCCAAGTTTATAAGTCATGCAATTGAGTATACAAGGTTTAGAAAGTGATCAATTAGGTCCAAAGAGTTCTCATGCAATTTAGTCCCTCAAAGAGAACGAATTGAGCAATTAAGGACAATTTGGCAATTAATTCAAATTGGACAATTAATTCATGTAACAATTAAATTCCACTTATACAAGAATTCTTGAAATGAAATGAATATCATATAATTTTCACGTAATCATGTTGAAAACAATTGATAATAATTAATATAACACGTTTAAATCAATTAACATAACACTTGTAAATTGAATAAATAAAATAATAAAATAAGATCCTAACGCTCGAAACTCACACGTGTCGAGCGTACCTGACTGTCTGAAATTCGGGGCGTTACAACTCTCTCCCCCTTAAGAGAATCCGTCCTCGGATTCCATGTCCTGAATTCCTGAAATTTTAATTGGCTCTTACATGTTCATCCCACGCGGGTTAGCTACTCCCCGTTAGGGATTAGTTTGAAAGAGATCTTCATTCCACAATGTCTTCCAATGGTTGAGATCACGACCCTCAGCTTCCGGCGTCTAATCACTCGAAAGAAAATCTAACCTTTCCACTAAAACAAGTTGACAAGTAGTTGGAAATACTGAGAGTGCCCCGTCTCTCAAGCAATTAACGAGAGAACCCCGTCTCTCGAGCAAGTAACAAGAGAACCCCGTCTCCTGACAACCCTGAGAGAATCCCCGTCTCTCACACACACGAATAAAATTCAAGCAAGTACTTACACAATTGATTGCAATTAACACGGAAGGTTCACATAAAATTTTATCACTTATACAACTAATAGTTCACGTAACTAGTAATAACAATCAAAGAATTATATACGAGAACAACGAAATGATACTAATGCACAAGGAATCACGTACAAGAATATTAAAATAATGATTAAGTAATGGTGCACGTGGTATGCATGATTAAGTGTACCGTTCACCGAGGATTGAGGTTCCGATGTTGAAATAACTCAATCGAAATCTTGATTCTTTTAATTTGCGATTTCTTTCCCGCTTTGTACCAATACGGTTCGACATTTCTATTCTTGCTACCCATTTCTGCCGTTGTGCTGTATTCTAACATAATCCGTAAATCATCATTAATCACCCAATCTTCAGACCCGTCTGAATTCCAAATTTGCCGGTTGAACCATTCTTGCACTGATTTTCACATTTACTCTCCGATTCCTGAATTGAGAACACCCTGATATTCTTGTTAGAGTGTAATTGCCCGTTCAGGCTTGAAAGACTGACTTTGCGTTCCAAGCAAGCTCTTGTCCAACGAGCAGAGAAAACAGGTGTTACCATTTCTCCGATCTCAGTACTTAAAGTAAACCTTTTCCCGAAGCAGCATTCCTGACTCCTTGTTTGCAATCTGAAAGTTGAGCTCTTACTCCCTTAGTTAACAATACGACGGATATTTGCCATAGAGGAATCAAGGTCGTCGTCCCGTGAGAGTAATTCAGCAAGCACACTTGCATGGATACCGAAGAAATCAAGTCCTAATAATACGTCTTTCACTTGACCCCTGAAATTTGATAACATACCCAACGCTCCGCGAAATATCTTGAAAGAAAGGATCGTTCAATCTTTAGTCTTCTTTGAAATATTTCTGGTAAGCTAGTATATTTATGGAGGCGACAGCGACAGCACGGATGAGAGCTCGATGTGCTATCACAGGCATCTCTAGGGTACAAGTAACAACTTCGTAAGAAAATTCTTGTCGGAGTTAACCTATCAAAACTTGAGATTAGTTCCGGATATCGCCTAAACTGAATCCTTTTCTATTTACTGAGTCAAATGCTATCCTGAGGTTGTCGAAGGATTGCAGACAGTGTATCCACTTCCCTGAAAATGATAATAGTACCAAGGTACTGTCGATGATGAGACTTTTCTTTGTGTAAGAGGGAGGAAAGCTTAACTTATTGAAAACTTAGTGAAAATGGAGTCTGAGTCCTTCAGAATCATGAACCAACAAAAGCTAGACCGCTTCGATGGTAACAACTTCAGCCGCTGACAGGACAAGATGAAGTTCCTGCTTACTGTCCTTAAGCTTACCTATGTTCTGGATCCCAGTCTGCCACCAATTCTAGAAGATCCTCCCGCTCCCCAGCAGCCCGTCGATTTGGATCCACCAGCCACTGCAGCAGGTGTTGTTCCTCCTGCTAATCCCACTACAGCAGGTGGTGCTCCTCCTGCCAATCCTCCTACAATAGGTGTCGTACCTCCTGCCAATACTGCAGCAGCAAGTACCGCCTCAAGGAATGCCTTGCAGATCCATCAGGAGATTGTGGAAACCCTTCAGCAACAAAGAAGGAAGAGAGCAGAGGATGAACAGCTTGTAGCACCCGCAACGATAGGCACCACATCCCCCGCACTACAAGTCTAGTCCACACATGAAATTGATGATCCAGCATGAACCGGGCTCATAGCGAACGGGTGACAAAATAAAAACAACTCCCTGGCTAGGCGGAATCTAACCCCGTACCAAATAATTCAACAACTTGACGAGTGCAATGCGGAAGCAATTAATAATAATTAATCACAACAATAGCTCACTGGCTCAACATAAACAACAATGGGTTATAAGCCCTAAATCCATAAACATAACTAAGTTCAACATGCACCTAAAAACGGGTTCAGCTAAGCATGCAACCTGTCCTGAATCAGTAATTAATAAATCAATAATTCATAAACCATACGTTGGCACACCGACCTATTTAAATACATGATACACGTAACATAATAAATGTAAAATGTGACTCGAGTGTACAAGTGAGACTCGAGACAACCACTAAGACTTGACTCCCGCCTAGCAAAACCTGCAAAGAACTGAGAAGTGGGAAAAGAGGGGTCAGTCTCTAGAAGACTGAGTGAGCAAGAGTTGTATATAAGTATAGAAACATGCACATGCAAGTCATAAATCCCGAGCAAAGGTTTATTTGAAATTAGTTCCCGAGAAGGGCAAAAGAATAGCTAATCATTACCCGGACTTTATGACTAATTCATATTAAATTCATTAAGTTCATAATCCATAATAATAATAATGACTCGATGAGTGAGCGTGCATAATCTACAACCAAACTCCGACCGTGTACAATAACATGATTAATATATTTTGAATACGTGATCATGTTAGGAATAGTGTGCTGGGAGGTGGACCCAGAGCAGTAGCAGTCCGGGACCACATTTTAAAATTTTACTTTAATATACAGGTATCAAAATATTTCTTAAAATATTTAAATACAAACAGCGGAACACTAGTCGGAACTACTCAAGTATATACATGCAATTGATAATAAATTTTAAATCACAAAGCAGATAAATAAAGCATGCAATTAACACTTAAGAGCACCTAATTCATCATGCTTAAATTAAAAAAAACAATATAAAATACCTTTCACCGAAGATGGCTACTGCACCCGGAGCTCGCCTCCCGAGAACCCGATTCCCGATCTCCTCGCGAAACTGGCAGAGCTTCCCTGCAATTACCCCAGGGACACTCTCGGAGTGTGGGCTCCGAAAGTATTTCTCTAAATACTTAGAGAAAATAAAACTTTAAACTAAAAACCCTTTTCAGGGTTTATTCTCCCGAAATCAGGCGTTTATATATAAACACCTAATTAAAATTAATTTCAAAATAAATCGGAATTAACTAGGAGAATGGGATATGGTTTCAAAGCTTAAACTCAGCCAAAACCACCTCCCAAAGTTGGATGAAAAAAATGAAATGCCAAGGCCCCTATTTATAGGGGAAAAACCGAGGGCAAAATAGTAATTTCACCCCCACTTGCGTGTGCAACTTGGGCACGTAAACCAAGGTGACTACGTCGTAGATTTCTCAGCCACGAGTCCAACGCCGCCGGCCGTTCGCCGATCGGAGATCTCACGCGCCCACACGCGAGGCCACAAGGCGGCGCGTGTGATCACTTGCGGTTTAGGGTTTTCGGTGACGTGGCCTGGAGCTGCCACGTGTCCGGGTCTGGTCCGACCCGGAACCGGACCCGATCCGACCCTATCCGCGAATCGACCCGTTGACCCGGCCCTGAACCGTTTAACCGACCCGGTCCGGATCAAATATGGACCGTTGATTTACGATGACGTGGTACGATCTTGGCCATCCACGTGTCGCACACGTGGCCTGCCACGTGGCTGCCCAGTCAGCGCCACCTGGGCCCACTTGCTGACGTGGCGTGACACGTCAGTGCCACGCCAGCATTTTTTTTTTTTTTAATAAAAAAAATTTAAAATTTTATTTTCTCCAAAATAAAGTTACGGGCATTTCCAACTTTTTGGAATTACAATTTATTTTCTTAAAATAAATTTCTTGGCTATTTTCAAACACTTTGAAAATTTATTTCTTTCATTCCTTTTAACGTTTTATCTTCGGGTTTTCGATTGGGGCTTGCAGGGGGACCTGCAGGACTAATTAATTTTAGCTCCAAACGGGTTAATATATTATCATCCCATGATAATAATTAATTACCGTTTAACAATATTTAATTCCACTAAATAAATATTGTTGCACTCTAAAATTAATTAAATTACTCACGAATTTTTCGATCAAGAATAATTTTGCATTTTACTCCTCCGTGTAGATATCCATGAAAAATAAATTAATACTACTATCATTTATTTTTCACTTTTAATCTGAAATCTCCTGATTTGCCTTAAGTTCAAATTTCTTGTACGTGAAACACATTCAACATACAACTTCAGTGACGCATCACACGAAGTACTTTGGCCAAAGTTTTAATTTGAACTTTGCAAATCTATTTCAGGAACATCTTTTAACTTTCCAGCAAAGCCACAGATTCCTCGATCAATATTTCTCTTTAGCACATTTCATGTAATCACTGAACGCACAAAGGTTTCGGTCATTCGATATCGAGACCTCACTTATGAGTAAGTTACAATGATTAACACTACATGCCTAAAGTCGAAATACTACCAGGATTAAGAGTTCAATGCTCCATAAGATTTGTTTATTTTAGATAGTAGTTTAAAATGAACTATCTTAGTGGTCCAGTTCAATGTTTCCAAATCTATTGAAAATCATCAATGTGTTATAACTGGAAACTTCATTTCCCTATGACGAAAGACTAATCATCTTATATAACAAATTATAGTCTCAATAAGAACTTATTCTTATCATATCGACTAGAACTTTAATAACACGTGATTTCGACATCCAAAGTCCTTTCCTATGAAACACATTTCATATAAGAATATCATCACACGTTATTAATTATGTTAATATACTCATAACTTGCGATAATTTCACTTTTATTAATCCAACAAAATACGAAGTATTTACAAAGAAATTGGATTTTCAGGGCACTAATCCCAACATAGTGCCCTTAAAGCAGCTTTTGGCTTTACTATTTCCTTGTAATATCACAGTCTTTGAATAATAAACGAGATGATTTTGTTCATAGGCATTCACTTCTTTATGTGTTTATTTATGTCTGTTTGGGTTGACTGTGTTTTTGCATATATTGAACTCCTCTAATCCGATGAGGGCGTTAAGAACTTTGTTGTTATGGGAACGACACATGAAACAAGTTCTTAACTCCATAAGCGAGGATTAGAAACTTCTCCTAGTCGAGAGTCCGACAGACAGTGGTGTTAGGAATAGTACCCTAGAAAGCCGATTGTATATCCGCTTTGTGCTTTTCCTTATTGTAATCACAGACAATCTTTGAATGAAATAACGAATCGAGGCAACACTTCTTTATATGCTCTTGTTTGGTATGCGTTTACTTTAGCTGTGTATGTATGAGAACTCCCCTAATCCTGATGACTTTAGGACTCTACCATTTAGGTGAAATGGTTCATGAAACGAGCCCTATATCACATAAGTCATGATTAGTAAAATACTCCAAGCCGATGAGTCCTACAGACAGTGAGAGTGTCAACCTGACTCCTCTAAGGCTTGCTTGTGGGATCACGCCCTTAAGAAGGACCACCTTGTTTCATGGAGGTGCAAAGTGTATAGTTGATACGTGCGTGATGTTGGGATTAATGCCCTGAAAATCCAATTACATTGTAAATATTTTGGATTAATAAAACTGAAATTAAAGTAAGTTATGAGTATTTTACAAATTTAATAATTAATGACGTGTGATGGTGTTTTTATATGAAATGTGTTTCATAGGAAAAGACTTTAAATACCAAGAATCACGTGTCATTAAGGTTCTAGTCAGTATGATAAGAAAATGTTCTTATCAAGACTATAATGTGTTATATAAGATGATTAGTCTTTCGTCATAGGGAAATGGAGTTTCCAATTATGACACATTGATGATTTTCAATGAGATTGGAAACATCGAACTGGACCACTGAAATTGTTCATTTTATACTGCTATCTAAAATGAACAAAATCTCGGAAGCATTAGACTCTTAATCCTGACAGTGTTTCTACTTTAGGCATGTAGTGTTAATCACTGTGATGTACTCAGAAGTGAGGTCTCGGTAACGGGTGGCCAAAATACTTTGTACGTTCGGTGATTGCATGAAATGTGCTAGAGAGAAATATTGATCGAGGAATCTGTAGCCTTGCTGGAAGGTTAAAAATATCCCTGAAATAGATTTGCAAAAAGTTCGAATTAAAACTTTGGCCAAAGTACTTCGTGTGTTCGTCACCGAAGTGGTATGTTGAATGTGTTTCACATACAGGGTATTTGGACTTAAAGGTGAATCAAGGAATTTCAGATTGGAAGTGAAAAATAAATGATAGTAGTATTGATTTATTTTTCATGGATATCTGTACAGAGGAGTAAAATGCAAAAATTATTCTAGATCGAGAAATTCGTGAATAATTTAATTAATTTTAGAGTTCAACAATATTTATTTAATGGAATTAAATATTGTTAAACGGTAATCAATTATTGTCATGGGATGATAATAGATTGATCCGTTTGGAGCTAAGATTAATTAGTCCTGCAGGTCCCCCCGCAAGCCCCAACGAAGATCAAAGAGAAAATATTAAAACGAGAGAGAGAAATAAAATTTTCAAAGAGTTTGAAAATAGCCAATGAATTTATTTTGAGAAAATAAATTAAATTGCAAGGAGTTGGAAATGCCTGAAATTTTATTTTGAAGAAAATAAAATTTTTCGAAAAAAAAATGTTTTTGATGACGTGGCAGAAATGCTGACGTGGCAGGTGACGTGTCACGCCACGTCAGCGGGTCAGCGCTAAGTGGCGCTGATTGGGCGCCACATGCCAAGACACGTGGACGGCTGGGATTCGTCCACGTCATCACGTTTCAACGGTCCGGATGATGTTGACTGGAAAATCAACGGGCCAAAGAAACGGGTCACCGGTTCGGGTCACGGTTTACCCGACCCGGACACGTGGACGAATGGTATGACGACACGTGTCCCTGGGGCCAGACCAAGTTGAACCGACCGGTTCACTCCTGAATCGGTCCAAGAGTTGGACTGCCGGTGGGACCGGACCGGACCGGCCACGTGGCAGCTGCCTGTTGCAGCGTGCGTGCCACACGTGCCAGACACACAACCGCCACATGTGCGGGCGTGTGCGGGCCCCTTTCCGCTCGTGGTCGGCGCGTCTGGATTCGTCTTGGTGTGTACTCCACTCCGGTGCAATTTGATTGGCCAGCGGAACTTGGGAGGCACGCTGAAAATTCGAAAAAGGACGCGGATGTCCCAATTTGTGAACTATAAATAGGCCTTCCCATTTCTTTTTAAATACAAGTTTTGGGCATTCAATTTCAGAATATTGGCAGCCAATTTTAAAGCCTTTTCGGCTGATTTCTATTGTTTTTAATTAATCCTTAATTAAGGATTAATTAATTACTAATTAGGTGGTTATATAATTAATATATAATCCACTTAATTATTAGAAAATAGGGATTTTCTGAAATTAAAAAAAAGGGTTTTTCTAGAAAAATATTTTCTCAAGTATTTACCGAAATACTGCCGGAGCCCACACTCCAATTTCTTAATCGGGGATATTGCGGGGAAGCTCTGCTGGTTTCACGAGAAAATATTGAGGTGCTGGAAAAGTGCCGTTGATAGCCAATTTTGCAGTACGGTAATACCGTTATGCTGCCCAAATTAATATTTGCATATTGTGATCATATGCTAGATGATTTAAAATTATGTTATCGATGCCTGTATATATTAGAGTTATGCTGCCCGATTTATTCCGCTGCTTTATTAAAATATTTTTTGAAATATTTTGATAACGAGGTTATGGCGAAATTTTTTGAAATGTTGCTATACCGTCACTCTGATTCGGGCCCACCACACCCAACAACTGGTATCAGAGCAGGGCTCTGATTATATACTGGCATTGATAAAGCATAAGATGCATAATTTTAAATCTGATACTGTGCACGTAAATTCTGTCAAAGAAGGCTGGGTTTTAAGTGGGACCGTTGTGACCCCTCCAGTGTTTCTAGGAGTTTGCGTGGAATGGTAATTTTCTGGGAATTGATTTCAATAATCTTCCTGGTTAATTGCCGAATCAGTAAATATGATTTAAATTATGTGATAATTTAAAACATATTTATTTAAGGGGCCATAAAAATTTAAAGCGTGATAATTATGTGATAATTATTTGCAAGCATGCTTTTAATTTTAAATATGGCATGATAATATGTGATATTATGTTGTTTCAATTATGCATGATTTATTTAATGTGATTAGATAAATAATGTTTAATAGAGATTAAATATGATGCATAATTGAATTAATATTTTTGGGCTTAAATTAATAAAGAGTTATTAAAGCCTTGGAATATTATTAGGATTATTTAATAATCCTAGTGGGAGCATATTAATTAGATTAATTACTTCCAAAATTAATAAGACGCCAAAAGTGATTATTTAATAATCAAAGATAATCCACAAATTTTATAAAATTCAAGTGGGAGCGAGATGAAAAGAGTTGGAGTCTCACGACCTCCATTACCCGTCTATAGTATAGTGGATATATACTACGCCCTTCGGCGGGTATGTATTCGCGGTATACAAGATTAGGCTTCTACGGATAGAATGAAATACGGGAAAGTCAGCTCGACCACGCCTCCGTGGAGTGTCTGATCTACTCGTACGAATTTCTAGGTAATGGTGTACGCTTGACTAAGTGATGTATTAATCTCCCTTTGGAGCTATGTTACATTCACTTAGAGGCCAAAGGTTAACATGGTGGATTAACATAGTTTGGTAAGAGTTACCTAGATGGCATGTTAATTAAGATTAATTCTTGCTTTTCTAAGCGGTTTTCGACCTCGCTTCCGGGGAGTCAACTGCGGTTAGATAAGTCACCATTGCGTAAACAAAAAATGCTTACGTTGATTTCATTTAATGGTTAGACGCAAAAGAAGTAAAATACAAGATCATAACTTGTACTATTTTAAAATATTTCAGTTTTAAAACAATGACGACCGCTAGCCCGCTTCAATCGATCCTTAAGGAAAATAGGCTTGAAGGGTCTAACTATGCTGACTGGAAAATGAAACTTGACATCGTGCTTGGTCACGAGAATCTGAAACAAGTGCTCATTGAACCTTGTCCGGGGATACCGGAAACTACAACTAATCAGGATATGAGAAATGCTTAAGCCAATTGGATCAAGTCCAATGATTTGGCTAGGTCTTATATCGTGGCATCTGTCTCCAATGTTCTCAAGCATCAAATGCACGAGATGCCAACTCTAGGAACATGATGGATCATCTCCATCAAATGTTTGGAGGACAGAATCGAGCCAAGAGGCTCGAATTGATGTGGAGGCTGTTAGTTACTAAGATGTCTGAGGGATCACCTGTTCAGGATCATGTTATGAACATGATGGCTTGCCTGAACGAAATTGAAAGCCTTGGTGCTAAATTTGATGATGTCAGCAAACAGGATATGATCCTATGCTCTCTGCCAAAGTCGTTCGATACATTCAGGCAAAATTATTCTATGAACAAATTGGATTTTTCTCTGCCTGAATTAATGAACGAACTTAAGGTGGCGGAGGGAGTGATGAAAGCTAAGGGAACTGTTCTCCTAGCCTAGGCATCGACTTCCACAGCTTCAAAAGCCAATAAGTGGAAAAAGGGAAAAGGAAAAGTTCTTAATCCCAAGAAAAAGGTTCAGAAGAAGAAAGCCAAACCCAGCAAAGGAAAATGTTTCCACTGCGGGGAGAATGGGCACTGGAAAAGGAAAGGTTCTTAATCCCAAGAAAAAGGTTCAGAAGAAGAAGGGTAAACCTAGCAAAGGAAAATGTTTCCACTGAGGTGAAAATGGGCACTGGAAGAGGAATTGTCCAAAATACTTAGCAAGTCTTCCTGCTAAGCCATCTGGACAAGGTATATTGATTTCTTGTTTGATTGAATTATGTTTAGTTGGAAGTCCACCAGATTCCTGGTGTGTGGACTCTGGTTCAACTAATCATATCTGTAATTCGTTACAGGGGTTCAAGCTAACCAGAAAGCTTGAAGATGGCGAGATGCAACTACTGCTCGGGGATAATACAAGTATATCTGTATTAGCAGTAGGGACTGTAAATTTGTATTTTGGTGATAGGGTTTTGGTACTAAAAGACATTCTGTATATACTGTGTGTTCGCAGAAATCTGATTTCTGTGAGTTGTTTAATAAATAATGGTTTCAGTGTTTGTTTTGAACAAAACTTTACCATTAAGCAAAATAAAAGGTTTATTTGCTCTGGCACGGTAAAAGATGGTCTTTTCTTGTTATACCCCGATAAAAACCCTAATTCCGAACTTAACACTACTAAGCTTGACTTACCATCCAAAAGAAAAACCCCTATGCCTAATGAGGCATACAAGTGACACCTACGTCTTGGTCATATTAATCCAAATAGGATCCAAAAACTAATTTCAGACGAATTGTTGAGTCCCTTGGACTTAACAGAACTACCAGTCTGTGAATCCTGCTTGGAAGGTAAGATGACCAAGAGATCCTTTAAATCTAAAGGTAATCGAGCCACAGAATTGCTTGAGTTAATTCATACGGATGTGTGTGGTCCTATGAGTATTCAAGCAAGAGGAGGTTTTGAGTATTTCATCACTTTTACGGATGATTACTCCAGATACGGATACGTTTATTTGATGAGATATAAGTCTGAATCTTTTGAAAAGTTCAAAGAATTCAAGGCTGAAATTGAAAATCAAACTGGAAAACGTATCAAGGCACTTCGATCAGATCGTGGTGGTGAGTATCTGTCTACAGAGTTTCTAGAATTTCTCACTGCAAATGGGATTAGATCTCAATTATCTGCACCGGGTACACCCCAGCAGAACGGTGTTGCAGAAAGGAGAAATATAACTCTGATGGAAATGGTAAGATCTATGATGAGTCAAGCTACCCTACCAAGTTCGTTTTGGGGCTTTGCACTCGAAACGGCAGCACACATATTAAACCTTGTTCCATCCAAGTCGGTTCCTAAAACACCAATGGAACTGTGGCGAGGGCGAAAGCCCAGTATCTCTTATCTTCGGATATAGGGAACCCCAACTCATGTGTTAAGGAAAGATCCTGACAAATTGGAATCAAGAACAGAGGTTTGCTTGTTCATAGGTTATCCTAAAGGAACAAGAGGTGGTACATTTTACGATCTGAGAGATCACAAAGTGTTTGTGAGCACTAATGCTAAATATCTCGAGGATGACTTTGTAAATGACCACAAGGGTAGAAGCAAAATTGTGTTAGAAGAAATGACAACATCAGATTCTGAATTTCAAGAACCCGTAGTAACTGAAAATGTGTTAGATACATATGATGTACCAGATACAACATATGATGTAGGGACGAGTACAAAGCAGCCTCGTCGTAGTGGGAGGATTGTCAGGGCACCTGACAGATACCTAGGATTAACCCAAGTGGTTGAATCTGAAGTATCTGATCCTGTCACATATGATAAAGCCATAAACGATATAGACGCTGACCGTTGGGTTAGAGCCATGGAATCTGAATTAGATTCAATGTATTCCAATAAAGTTTGGGAACTTATAGAGGCGCCTGAGGGCATTAAACCTATTGGATGCAAATGGGTCTACAAAAGAAAAAGGGGAATAGATGGAAAGGTTGAGACCTTTAAAGCAAGGTTTGTGGCAAAGGGTTATACCCAGAAAAAAGGTATCGATTATGACGAAACCTTCTCGCCTGTAGCAATGCTTAAGTCCATAAGAATTCTCCTATCCATTACTGCTCATTTTGATTATGAGATTTGGCAAATGGATGTAAAGACTGCCTTCTTGAACGGGTACCTTCAAGAAGAGATATATATGGCTCAACCTGAAGGCTTTATAGCCAGAAATCAGAAGCATATGGTGTGCAAGCTTGATAGATCAATTTATGGTCTTAAGCAAACGTCTAGATCATGGAACATCAGATTTAATGAGGCAATTAAATCCTTTGGATTTATGCAATTGCCTGATGAACCATGTGTGTACAAGAGACATCATGATAGTGTTGTAACATTTTTAGTTCTATATGTTGACGACATTCTGCTCATTGGGAATGACACAGGAATATTGTCAGCAGTTAAGATTTGGTTGTCAAACCAGTTTGACATGAAAGACCTAGGTGAAGCCAGTTATATTCTAGGGATCAGACTTTGTCGTGATCGAAAGAATAGAATAATTGGTTTATCACAAGCAGCATATATAGATAAGATGCTGGCAAGATATAATATGGCTAACTCCAAGAAAGGATCGTTACCTTTCAGACATGGAGTTCATCTGTCTCGGGATCAGTATCCCAAGAACCCAGAAGAGACAGAAGAAATGAAAGATGTTCCGTACGCTTCGGCAGTCGGAAGCCTTATGTATGCCATGTTATGTACAAGGCCAGATATCTGTTATGCTGTAGGTATAATCAGCAGATATCAGTCAAACCCTGGACCCCAACACTGGATAGCTGTAAAGGATATATTGAAGTACTTGAGAAGGACTCGGGATTATATGCTTGTCTATCGCAGTGATGAGCTCATTCCTATTGGGTACACAGATTCGGATTTTCAATCCGATTTGGATTTTAGGCATTCGACGTCTGGATACGTGTTTACTCTAGGAGGAGCAGCCGTTAGTTGGAGGAGTATTAAGCAATCTTGCATTGCTGACTCCACCATGGAAGCCGAATACGTGGCAACTTCAGAAGCAGCCAAAGAAGCGTATTGGTTCCGAAATTTCCTAGTGGATCTAGAATTCGTCAAGGACGGACTTACACCAATCACATTGTACTGTGACAATGCTGGAGCGGTGGCCAACTCCAAGGAACCTCGAAGTCATAAACGTGCCAAGCACATCGAGAGGAAGTTTCACATTATACGTGATTATGTGGAACGTGGAGAAGTGGCAGTGGTGAAAATTGGCTCAGTAAATAATCTAGCAGATCCTTTCACTAAGACTTTGGCGCAAAAGAGTTTTGACACTCATGTAGAAGGGATGGGCCTTAGATATGTAGCCAATTGGATTTAGGGCAAGTGGGAGATTGTTGGGATTAATGCCCTGAAAATCCAATTATATTGTAAATATTTTGGATTAATAAAACTGAAATTAAAGCAAGTTATGAGTATTTTACAAATTTAATAATTAATGACGTGTGATGGTGTTTTTATATAAAATGTGTTTCATAGGAAAAGACTTTAAATACCAAGAATCACGTGTCATTAAAGTTCTAGTCAGTATGATAAGAAAATGTTCTTATCAAGACTATAATGTGTTATATAAGATGATTAGTCTTTCGTCATAGGGAAATGGAGTTTCCAATTATGACACATTGATGATTTTCAATGAGATTTGAAACATCGAACTGGACCACTGAAATTGTTCATTTTATACTGCTATCTAAAATGAACAAAATCTCGGAAGCATTAGACTCTTAATCCTGACAGTGTTTCTACTTTAGGCATGTAGTGTTAATCACTGTGATGTACTCAGAAGTGAGGTCTCGGTAACGGGTGGCCAAAATACTTTGTACGTTCGGTGATTGCATGAAATGTGTTAGAGAGAAATATTGATCGAGGAATCTGTAGCCTTGCTGGAAGGTTAAAAATATCCCTGAAATAGATTTGCAAAAAGTTCGAATTAAAACTTTGGCCAAAGTACTTCGTGTGTTCGTCACCGAAGTGGTATGTTGAATGTGTTTCACATACAGGGTATTTGGACTTAAAGGCGAATCAAGGAATTTCAGATTGGAAGTGAAAAATAAATGATAGTAGTATTGATTTATTTTTCATGGATATCTGTACAGAGGAGTAAAATGCAAAAATTATTCTAGATCGAGAAATTCGTGAATAATTTAATTAATTTTAGAGTTCAACAATATTTATTTAGTGGAATTAAATATTGTTAAACGGTAATCAATTATTGTCATGGGATGATAATAGATTGATCCGTTTGGAGCTAAGATTAATTAGTCCTGCAGGTCCCCCCGCAAGCCCCAACGAAGATCAAAGAGAAAATATTAAAACGAGAGAGAGAAATAAAATTTTCAAAGAGTTTGAAAATAGCCAATGAATTTATTTTGAGAAAATAAATTAAATTGCAAGGAGTTGGAAATGCCCGAAATTTTATTTTGAAGAAAATAAAATTTTTCAAAAAAAAAAAATGTTTTTGATGATGTGGTAGAAATGCTGACGTGGCAGGTGACGTGTCACGCCACGTCAGCGGGTCAGCGCCAAGTGGCGCTGATTGGGCGCCACATGCCAAGATACGTGGACGGCTGGGATTCGTCCACGTCATCGCGTTTCAACGGTCCGGATGATGTTGACTGGAAAATCAACGGGCCAAAGAAACGGGTCACCGGTTCGGGTCACGGTTTACCCGACCCGGACACGTGGACGAATGGTATGACGACACGTGTCCCTGGGGCCAGACCAAGTTGAACCGACCGGTTCACTCCTGAATCGGTCCAAGAGTTGGACTGCCGGTCGGACCGGACCGGACCGGCCACGTAGCAGCTGCCTGTTGCAGGGTGCGTGCCACACGTGCCAGACACACAGCCGCCACATGTGCGGGCGCGTGCGGGCCCCTTTCCGCTCGTGGTCGGCGCGTCTGGATTCGTCTTGGTGTGTACTTCACTCCGGTGCAATTTGATTGGCCAGCGGAACTTGGGAGGCACGCTGAAAATTCGAAAAAGGACGCGGATGTCCCAATTTGTGAACTATAAATAGGCCTTCCCATTTCTTTTTAAATACAAGTTTTGGGCATTCAATTTCAGAATATTGGCAGCCAATTTTAAAGCCTTTTCGGCTGATTTCTCTTGTTTTTAATTAATCCTTAATTAAGGATTAATTAATTACTAATTAGGTGGTTATATAATCCACTTAATTATTAGAAAATAGGGATTTTCTGAAATTAAAAAAAGGGGTTTTTCTAGAAAAATATTTTCTCAAGTATTTAGCGAAATACTGCCGGAGCCCACACTCCAATTTCTTAATCGGGGATATTGCGGGGAAGCTCTGCCGGTTTCACGAGAAAATATCGAGGTGTTGGAAAAGTGCCGTTGATAGCCAATTTTGCAGTACGGTAATACCGTTATGCTACCCAAATTAATATTTGCATATTGTGATCATATGCTAGATGATTTAAAATTATGTTATCGATGACTGTATATATTAGAGTTATGCTGCCCGATTTATTCCGCTGCATTATTAAAATATTTTTTGAAATATTTTGATAACGAGGTTATGGCGAAATTTTTTGAAATGTTGCTATACCGTCACTCTGATTCGGGCCCGCCACACCCAACACGTGATACATGAGGGTGCTTACTTTAATAAGTAAGTTCACTGAGGTGCCCCGTGTGAGAACATTCCTAAATGGGAAAGGAAGTTTCTATTTCAGGAAATGGAAACTTCCAGATTAGGAAATATCTCACGAGTCATTGATGTGATTAATTGATCCTTAGACTTGAGGTTCCTTGTCACTTTATGAGTTAACTCTGTAGTCTTAGGTATAAGCTTTAAAGGGTGTCGCCTTAGACAACTGATTCAAGGCTTATGCTGGGGCTGCACAAGTGATTCATGAAAGTGAATGAGAATCAAGAAAGGACCTACACTTGCATATGCAAGGTGATCTCTTATTGTGTAAGTCATTCATATGCCATATGGAGTCCTTGGCCAAGGCTGTAGATCAAGACATCAAGAAAAGGGTTTCTTGGATTGAGATCAAATGGATATGAAATGCACTTAGCTTTAAGACCGGATTATTAGGATTCTGATTATTCCCTTACCCTAGATCTTGGTTGAGAGATAGTAAGTAGGAGGATTGTATCTCACATGAATCAATGACTTAAAGGTTCTGTCGAATCTGAACATTCCAATTCAGCTAGGGGTTAAACACCTGTTGCTAGACTATGGTCGTTTAATCTGTGGACTGATTAATTAATTAGTGAATTAATTAATTAGGGTCACTGCTAATTGAATTGAGAACCTAGAGGGTCACACACAACAACTTGGTTACATGAGTTAAGGCTTGAAAATGATTAAACGAGTTAATCAGGCCTAGAGGGTTCCACACGTGTGAAACCACACGTGTAGGTCACGTGAGTGGACACGTGTCATTGTGACACGTGTGCCACACGTGATTATTTAATTATATATTAAATAATTAATTTGTTAATTATTTAATAGACTTTGGTTTAATTTTGAATTAAAAAGAAAGTCTTATTTTGGAGAAAATAATCCAGTTAATTAATTATGAATTAATTAATCAGATAAAATAAGTTATTTATTTTAAATAAATAAAGTATAAAATTATCCAAAAATAGTTTGGATATTTTAGCTCTCTTGAAAGTTGATTTGAATTTGAATTCAAAGTCAAAGTCAAAATTACTTGATGATCAGGTAATAGGAGAGAGAGGGACCAAAACCCTAGTCCATAAGGACTAGGAATTTCGGCCACTCCCCTCTTATAAATAGGGGAGCTCGAGCTCCCCTTAGAGCTAATTGGCAATTCTTTTGGTTCATTTGTTGAACACCATCCTTTCTCCAAGATAAACGAAACCCTAGGTTAAGCCTAAACACTAACTAGAGAACTAGCATCCTTACTAGTTAGATTGTAGTCAAGTTGGTGGACTATCTCTAGAGAGCTTCAAGTTAGAAGTTTGAAGATTCGAGCTTTACCAAGGAGAGGGGATCAAGCCGCGAGAAGAGCGTTCTTGGGTGGCTTGAAACGCTTCAAGAAAGAATAAAAGAAAAGTAAGTTTCTTAACTCTACGAATTTGGATGCACGATTGCGAGTCCAAGGTCCTTTTGTTGGAAAATTTTTTAAATTTCCGCTGCTTTCTGATTTGTGTTTTCCAACAAGTGGGAGTGTCGACCTTGACTCTGTTGAGACTTGCTTATGTGATTATGTCCTTTTGAAGGATCACTCAGTTTCATGGAGTGATAAGTGCATACGATGATGCGTTCATAATACATGAGGGTGATTGTTACTAGAACTTCATCACTGAGGTGTCCCGCATGAGAACATTCTTAAATGGGAAAGGAAGTCTCCTAGAAACTTCCAGATTAGGAAATATCTCACAGGTCAATAACATGATTTATTAATCCTTAGACTTGAGATTCTGTAATGTCTCATATGAGCTAACTCTGTAATCTTTGATATAGGCTCAAAAGGGGGTCGCCATATAGACACCTGAACCACGACCTATGTTGGGATTACACAAGTGGCATATGCAGAATTAGTAGAATCTACAAAGGACCTACACTTATTGCAAGAACAAGAATGATCTCTTACTGATTGAGTTATTCGTAGTCCATTAAACTTAAACCCTTGGCCAAGGTGGATAAAAGATCATGACATCAAGAAAATGGGGTTTTCTTGGATTGAGGTCTAAATAGATATGAAACGAACTTAACTTTAAAGATCAAGAATATTTAAGCTCTGAGAATATTCCCACGCCTTAGTTCTTGATTGAGAGATGGAGTTGTAGGAGGATTGTATTTCACTGTATGTTATTGACTGAAAGGTTCTTCGATTCATTTCGTCATTCGGCTAGGGGTCACACATACATTGCTAGATTACATTATTGTGATCTGTGAAGTGATTAATTAATTACTGTCACCGCTAATCGAATAATGAACCTATAGGGTCACACACAAATGCCAGGACACGAGGGTTATGGTAGGATGTTAATATGATTAACGAAGGATCAAATTGTTGATCGAAATAAAGAGAGCAACACGTGGGCATTGCCACGTGTCAAAAGCACGTGACTGCCACATGTCACACGTAGCCACTACGTGGCACGTACGTGTCTCTAATTACACGCAAATTCTTTTCTAGAATTAATTAATTAAAGTCTTTTAATTAATTTTGAATTAATTGTTAAGATTTTATTTCTCAAGCTTAACCCAATAAATAATTAATTGAGAATTAATTAATTTATTGAAACTTGACTTTTAGCTTTAGGAAAGTTGAAAAGTCTAACTTCCCATTGTAGGAGAGAGAAAGTTATTCTTGCAAGACTTGAAGAATAAGTTAGGAACTTATTTTTCCAATTAAATTAAATAATTAATTAGTTAATTAGTGAGCAAGAAAACTAATCTCATTGGGTCTTGGAAACCCTAAGGGGTTCGAACCCCAAATGTATAAATAAGGGGTTTGGGGCTTCTCTTATTCTTTAGACCAACAATCACGAAGTGTTAAGTTTTTGAGAAAAATAAAAGAAAAGTTTTCAAAAGCAAAACCGTGGTCATTAACACAAGTTATAGAACTAGCATTCTCACTTGCTTGATCGTGTTCTAGGACTGGTGTGGATACGCTTTAGAGGATCGCTGCTTTGGGATCTATCGAGAACCGTTTGAGGAACATTCCGCTTTAAGGGTGTTCAGTAGGTGGTACTGACATCACTAGAAAGCTTCAATCTACGTAAGTTTCTAAACACCCTAAGATACGATACGAGAATTGCAAGTCCATGATCAATCTTTTGGAAAAATTTTAAATTTTCGTTGCGTTTCTGCTCTAGTTTTCCGACAAGTGGTATCAAAGCCACCTTGCAACGCTCGTATTGTATCGTTACAACTTTACAAATTTTGATTGAAAATTCTTGAATTTGAGTATATGTTGTGTATTCATGATTTTAGTTTGAAATACGAAATTGTCGGATCAAAACAATTTCTTGAAAAATTTGTGAAAATCGTTTTCTGTTTAAATCTGGTTTTAAGTTGGTTAGATTCAGATTTGTTTGAACTGTTTTAATTCGGAATTGGATTGCTTGAATTTATCGAAATTATGAAACGAGATTCAGAACGGGTTCACGCGCACGGGATTATGCGCACACGTACGCGCATGGGGCGACAAGTCGCTGCCCTGTATCACCGTCGCCCGTCGAGCGCAGCGGCCCGTTCCGTCCCCGTCCACTAGGCAGCGCGCGCGAGTGACGCACGGGCCTGCGTGCGAGGCGCGCGCGAACGCGCAGCGCGCGCGAGCTAGCGTGCTGCTGCGGGGCGCTTGCCGCCTGTCCCGCGCACCTTGCGCGGGTCGTTCCGAACCTGGTTTTCGTTTCGTGTTTTTATTTTATTGTAAAATCCCAAATTACGAAAATTTTATTTTATTGTAAAATTTGATTTTAAAATTATAAAATTATTTATTTGAAATAATTATAAATTTTGGGATTTTATGAATTAAAGTCAAATTCTTATTTTTTGAGAAAATTACGAAAATCACTTTGAATGATTTATTAAACAAAAATTTAAGTTTGAATTAATTGTTGTTTTGTCATAATCCGGTGAATTTGATTTTGAATAAATTCGTGAATAATGAACTATATTCAAATTGCTTAAGTTAATTGTAACTTGAAGTCAAAGGAATTTTAAATTTAGTTGGTAAATTTAAATTTAAGCGGAATCCTGCTAGTTTAGGTGATCATGGGATAGTCTTATGTATGTTTTAAATTCTGCACATGGATGATTTCAATTGGGGTCGGAGCCCCATAGTTGCCCGTTTTCAATGGGGGTGGAGCCCTACTTATGTGCGTACTGTTATGTGTTTATTATGTAGCTTTCCTTATTATTGTTTTTGGACCGGGGTATGCCCCGTGTACTTGTCTATGACCAATATGAAGATTGAGCCATATTACTTTTTGTAAAGAGAGTAGAACTTAGGAAGTGAGGTTTTTATTTTCATTTTGGAGACAAGCACCCATGGAATACGAAGGATCCACAAGGAGCACTTGAAGAACGGTGGCCATAAGAAGACCCCTCAAAATGTTTAGGAGGGTTTCTATTAATGTAATAGATAAGGCTGTTTTTTCATTAAATTTTGTATCCCTATGTGATATGAACTGTCTTATGTGGCATGAATGCTAGAACTAATGATTTTGGAGTGGCTCCAGAAATCACATATAAGATAGGATACCCATGATCATCTCATAATTAGTATCATGCTAGGACATGTTATCTGCTAATTGCTTCTGTGTTCCACTTTACGTGAAATTGCATTAAACAAGACAATTAAAATTTAGATAACATTATGTGTTGGTGAGGTCATTCGAAAATCCCTTTTAAATATTGAGCTAAATTCGAATAAATAGGCATTTTATCACGGTAATAAAATTCCTAGCATTCCATCAATAGGATTTAGGACTTAATAAGTGAACCTAGTTGCTGTCTCACGAGTCGTGGGTAATTAGTTGATCTTATTAACTCTTAGTTTTCTGATTAATTATTTTAAATAATTAATATTTTTTAACCATTTTAGAATGGGCGATGTCTCACGAGTCGTGGGTCGTTCCGGACTAAGTTTGGTTGAGATCTTACGATTGATGGGTCTAGCTCAACACTGAAGTAGATATCGATGTCTCACGAGTCGTGGGTCCATAGTCGAAAGATCAGTGATGCAAAACATTACTAGGAATTCAATGAGAGATCGAATTGGTAATTAGTACCTACCTAAGAATCTTAGACCTTTGGATGTCTCACGAGTCGTGGGTCCAAAACTAAGATTGCTTGGGATCCTAGTACCCACTGAGAAAATAAGTTTCTTCTAAAGTCGTTGGGATTTCTAGACTTTCTAAAACCAGTGGGAGAACATATTTCTAAAGACCTTGATAATATGTATAATCGTTATTATTCAGCATGCTCATGATTTCTCTGTTTTTCCATTTAGGTTGTAGTTCTGTGATTCTCTACAAACTGAAATGGCAACCAAAAACCCTTTGGTATCCATCCTCGAATCAAACAAGTTGATGGGGCCCAATTATTCTGATTGGCTTCGGAATCTAAAGATAGTTTTAGATTCTGAGAAGAGAAGATATGTTCTCTTCGAGGGAGCCTACCCCTGAGGTGAGGCTCCAACTCGGGCCGAAAGAGACGCGATTGCGAAATGGTCTGAAGACAATCTTCAAGCCCGTTGTCTCATGTTGGCTAACATGTCTCCGGACATGCAAAGGCAACATAAGTCTATGGAATACGCTTGGGAGATTTATGACCATCTTGAGCAATTGTACCGCCCCAAAGAGCGTGTTCTAAGGTACAACACCTCTAAGGAGCTCTTTCATCTCAGAATGAAGGAAGGTACAAGTGTCCACGAACATGGGCTTAAGTTCCTCGCTTTGAACGAGAAGCTTACTTCCATGGAGATGCCTCTGAGCGAGGACCTCGTCGTGGACTTGTTGCTCACATCGCTTCCACTATCATTCAATCCTTTCGTGTTGAACTTCAACATGAATCATGCTCATGCTACTGTCGCTGAGCTGATTAGTCAGCTTGTGACTGCTGAAGTCACGATAAAGAAGGATAACAAAGTAATGATGGTCACATCCTCTTCTAAGCCTTCTAAAGGCAAAGGGAAGAAAGTTCCCAAGAAGAAGAGATCTCTTAAACTCGATGGAAGGGTTAAAAAGAGAAAGGCCAAGAAGAAAAGGGATCAGAGAGAGGACGTTTGCCACCACTGTGGCAAGAAAGGGCATTGGAAGAGGAACCGCAAAGAGTACAAGGATACTCTAAAGAAAGGTGTGTTTATTGTTGAAGTAAATCTATCTATTGATTCTAATTCTTGGGTACTTGATACCGACTGTGGAGCTCATATCTGTAATGATGTACAGATGCTAAATGAGGTTCGGCAGCTTAAAGAAGGAGAATGCGTCTTGAAGGTTGGGAATGGATCAAGCGTTCAAGCTCAAGCCATTGGGACGTGTAGATTAGATTTAGGTGTCTTTACTTTAGTTTTGAATAAAGTCCTTTATGTACCTTCTATTATTCGTAATATAATTTCCATTCCAATATTAGATTGTGAAGGATATGAGACTTTCTCCCGAGATGGAAAATTTTATCTTAAGAAGAATAAAGCTTCCGTTTTACTTGGTACATTATCTAATGGACTTTATACAACTAAAAACACCGATATTTTGAATATACAACAATCAAACAAACGTAAAAGAGATGGCAAGATCTCGACTTCTTTATGGCACGCAAGTTTAGGCCATATTTCTAAAATTAGGATTGCTAAGTTAACTAATTTAGGATCATTCTATGATAATGAACTTAAAGAGTTGACTTATTGTGAATCATGTCTTAAAGAAAAAATGGCCAAGACTCCCTTTAATGGTAAAGTGGAACGTGCCACTAAAGTGTTGGATTTAATCCATACTGATGTTTGTGGACCACTTAGTGTAAGTACTAGAGACAATCATCAGTATTTCATAACCATCATAGACGACTTTAGACGTTTAGGTTATGTGTACTTAATGAAGTATAAATCTGAAACCTTTGAGAAATTCTTGGAATTTCTCAAGGAGGTTGAGAACCAAACCGGTCACAAGATTAAGACACTTCGATCTGATCGAGGTGGAGAGTATCTAAGTGATGAATTCCTTAATCATCTCAGAGATAATTGAATTATCTCTCTGTGGACCCCTCCGAGAACTCCTCAATTAAATGGAGTTTCAGAAAGAAGGAACATAACCCTACTTGATATGGTTCGTTCCATGATGAGTTTCACTGAATTGCCACCATCATTCTGGGGCTATGCCCTAAAATCAGCAGTTAAGATTCTACATCTTGTTCCCTCCAAATCTGTACCCAAAACCCCATATGAGATGTGGTTTGGCAAAATCCCTAACTATTCTTACTTAAGAATTTGGGGTTATCCTGCTTACGTGAAGAGGACAGTGGGAGATAAGCTTGAAGCTAGATCAAGCTTATGTAACTTCGTAGGATATCCTAAAGAGTCAATAGGATATCATTTATATGATCCTCTTGAACAAAAGGTCTTTGTGTCAAGAAAAGCCACTTTTCTTGAGGACTCGTTCCTTAAAGAAAAGAAAGGCAAGATCGCAGAACTCGAAGACGTTCGAGACCAAGGTCCCACGCCTAGCTTGGAGAATGATGTCCCTATCCCTACCCAAGAGAGTGATACACGCGAAAATCCTCCTCAAATAAGACGTTCTGAACGCATTCCTAGACAACTAGAGAGATGGTATGGTTTTCTCTACCAAACATCTCAAATGGATAATGATCTATTAATTTATGAGGAGGCACTGTTAGATTCGGACTCTGAACAGTGGAAAGAAGCAATGAAATCCGAAATGGATTCCATATACTTTAACCAAGTTTGGACCTTGGTTGATCCACCTGATGGGATCAGGCCCATAGGGTGTAAATGGATATATAAGCGCAAGCTTGGAATAGATGGAAGCGTGGCAGCCTTTAAAGCAAGATTAGTTGCTAAGGGGTTTACTCAAAGACCAGGTGCAGACTTTGATGAAACCTTCTCCCCGGTTGCAATGCAAAAATCCATTAGGATCCTACTTGCCATTGCGGCATATTATGACTATGAGATATGGCAAATGGATGTGAAAACTGTCTTTCTCAATGGAGACATTGACAAAGACATTTACATGGAGCAACCCATGGGTTTCACATTCAGTGGGAGCGAGCAAAAGTTTTGCAAGCTTCAATGTTCAATCTACGGATTGAAACAAGCTTCTAGGAATTGGAACATTTGATTTGATGAAGCAGTCAAATCGTTTGGCTTGTTCAAAATCCGAATGAATCCTGCGTGTACAAGAAAGAATTGGAAACCTCGGTTCAATTTCTGGTACTTTATGTAGATAGCATCCTCTTCATTGGGAATGCGAAGGATGCCATGAAAGTAACAAAGTCTTGGTTATCGAACCAATTTGAGATGAAGGATCTTGGTGATGCATCCTACATTCTTGGTATAAAGATCAATCGGGATAGATCTAAGAGATTTTTAGGATTATCACAGTCGGTTTACATAGACAAAGGACTAAAGAGATTTAGTATGGAAGAATCCAAACGTGGAAAACTTCCAATGGGCCCGAGAACAGTTCTTTCAAAGAAGCTGTGTCCCAAGACTGAACTTGAGAAGTCCAGGATGTCCAAAATTCCTTATGCATCAGCTATAGGAAGCATAATGTATGCGATGCTATGTACTCGACCGATTCCAATCTGACCCTGGTGAAGGTCACTCGACCGATGCGATGCTAGGAACTTATTTTTCCAATTAAATTAAATAATTAATTAGTTAATTAGTGAGCAAGAAAACTAATCCCATTGGGTCTAGGAAACCCTAAGGGGTTCGAACCCGACATGTATAAATAAGGGGTTTGGGGCTTCTCTTATTCTTTAGACCAACACTCACGAAGTGTTAAGTTTTTTAGAAAAATAAAAGAAAAGTTTTCAAAAGCAAAACCCTGGCCATTAACACAAGTTATAGAACTAGCATTCTCACTTGCTTGATCGTGTTCTAGGACTGGTGTGGATACGCTTTAGGGGATCGCTACTTTGGGATCTATCGAGAACCGTTCGAGGGACATTCCGCTTGAAGGGTGTTCAGTAGGCGGTACTCACATCACTAGAAAGCTTCAATCTACGTTAGTTTCTAAACACCCTAAGATACGATACGAGAATTGTAAGTCCATGATCAATCTTTTGGAAAAATTTTAAATTTCCGCTTCGTTTCTGCTCTAGTTTTCCAACAGATCATACATTACATAATAATACATGCAAGCCATAACATGAGACATGAGCGTTTGGGCAATCCGTGTCCCGGCCTTCCCGCACGGTGCATAATAATAATAACATAATCATGAAATAAGTTCCAATCTTCTCCCTCCGTAATGGTCTGGCCTGCAGACCCGAACCATTTAATAATAACAATATCGAGACGGGGGCTCATGACTCCTACCCGCTCCTTCGATGGGTTAACCATCGGCTCAAGAATATCCCGCCTTCCTGCCTCCTTGGTCGCGCGAGGATAATCTCAAAGGGTACTATGTGCAATGGCTTAGCTATACGTCGGCCCAATGCCGAACCGGTCTCCATTCACACATTTCCCCAGGGCCCAATACATGTGCATGAACAATGAGCATATTTCTCGCCAAACATTTGAGTCATGATCATAATAATCATAATTCTTGATGAAAGATTTACTCGATGACTTTACTTTGGAATTAATATATATATATACTTTAGGCTTTTGGCCAAAACTTATCACATAAAGTTTGTAGGGTTTGATACTTATCTAGAACGAAAACACCCTCACCTAACAATCGACGAGACAAGACAAGTGTGAAAGGCAACGGTTACTCGATCGATGATCTCCACCCTGTAGAAGAACTGGACAAGAAAGGAACAATGTGTACTCGTGAGAGGACTTAATATGATACAAAATAGGACACACGGTGAAGTGGTGTAACATGTAATGAGATGATTGGATATATACTAAAAGTATAAATGGCATGGAAATGTGGTGATCGTGTTCATGTAAGCAAATAGAACAATACCAACACCTTCACGACTAAATCAATTAACAAGAAAGTGGCACTTAACATGTATGAAATTGAATTAACACCTAAGATATGCAATTAAGTTCAAGGAGGTCACGTATTCATGCCATTAAAACATTTCAAACTCAATTCATATAAAGCACGGAGTCATACGATCAAGTTTGAGCTATTAAGTGCCAAAAAGTGTCAAATAATAGCATAATTATCACCTAAGCAAGCATATATTTCATATAAGTCACATAAGGGAGCCAAGGGGTTGAAAGGAATGCAAGAAGAGAGGTTTTGGCAAAGTATGGCAAAAGTTGACAATTTTTGGAAATGCGCATGCTGTGGAAAAAGGGGAATATCTCACATTCTAGAAATTGGAATTGGGTTTTGTTTGTTGGAAATGAAAATATACAAGTAGACCTTTAAAATGATATATGGCTCATTTTCTAGTTCAAAGCGAGGCGAAAATGGCGTAAGCCCGAAGTTGGATGAATGCAGATTGTCGGTGAAGTGGCAACACCAAAAATAATTGATTATATCTCACAAATGACAAAAGATATTGAGATGATTCCAATTGGAGATTGTTTTAGACTTTAGACTTCAATAGGTTTCCAAAGGTTCAAAAATCAGGTCAATCGGAGTTCGTTTGATAGGGCAAACGACCGTTTGAAAATTGAACTGAAAGCAGAAACGGGCGTTTGGAAGCTCTCGGGGTGAGGCAGTAGGTTCCCACACGGGCGTTTGGTGTTATAACTAGGGTCCCAAACGAGCGTTTGGCATGCCGCTGGTCAAGAAAATAGGGGAAAAACAGGGGATACCCACGGGGATGGCTCCCAATCCCCTCCCAAATCAAACCAAGGCAAGAAATCAACTTAAAACTATCATATATCATGTATATGGTTCATATAAAGCATTTAGGCCACCTTGAATCCAAGGAAACATGTATAAATTCATCAAAATTATATCAAGAACCCTTATGAAGTCAAGTGATCAATCATGCTTTAAGCTTCATGAATTCAAGTTATAAATGTACAAAACCAACTCAAGATCAACATACATGCTTCAAGTAAGTCATGGAATTCAAAGAATCGTAAAACCCTAGCAAAGCTCCATGAATTCATCAAATATATGCATGATCTTACCTTGGAGAAGAAAGGAGATGAAGTGGAAAAGAGAGATGATGGTATGGAGCTTGATCTCTTGGAGAGAAATGGAAGAAAACCTTGGCTTCTCCTTGCTGGCTTAGACCGAGATAGAAGAGAGAAAGAGATGGAGTTGTCTTGGGTTTGTTCTTAGGAGATGAAATGAAGATGAAGATATATGTGTGTATGTATAGGTTATATCGTGAGAATGAGGGAGAGAGGATAAGGAAATTGCAATCAAGTCCTCAAGAAATTTAATGAATGCAATCAAGTATCAAATATATGAATGTGGCAATTTATTCCTTATCAATTTATCAATTAAGTTCAAGAATTACACAAGGTTTCAATTAAGGACAATTAAATATGTAATTCTCACAATTAGAAATAATTAAACACATAAATCACGTTCGGGAAAATGAATACACACTCACATAATTGAATTCATGAAGATTAGCAATTTAAATCATATAATTCACAAAAGATTACAAGTAAAGAAATTAAATTATGCAAGTAAAATAATGAAAAGAAAATTAAATAGCCCTAAATCTCAAAACTCACACGCATGGCGTGCGTACCTGACTTGTCGAGAAAACGGGGCGTTACACAACTGGTTCGTGGGCACATCCCAAATACTTTGTCCGACAGGCTGTACGATCTCTATACAAACGTTCAGTCACGTAGAGAGTTGTGGGAGGCTTTGGAATACAAATACAAGGCTGAGGAATAAAGTACAAACAAATATTTGGTTTCTAAATATTTGGATTTCAAAATGGTTGAAAATAAGCCAATCTTGGAGCAAGTGCATGAGCTCCAGGTAATTGTTAACAAACTCAGAATGGTTAAGATTGTCCTTCCAGAAACCTTCCAGGTTGGAGCTATAATTTCAAAGCTCCCTCCAGCCTGGAAAGATTATGCAAAGAGATTGATGCATAAATCTGAGGATTTGTCCTTGGAACAAATTCAAAAACGTCTACGTATTGAAGAGGAGGCTCGGAAACACGATGGAAAGAATTTGGTTCAAGGACAATCGAGTGTGAACTATGTTGAATCTAGATATTCTTCTAAAAGGAAGCCTTTTGGGGTTAAAAGGAATTCTGGACAATTCAAGAAAACTGGACAGAAACCTAAACCTAATAATGCTATTAACAAAAGAAATGACAAGTGTCATGTTTGTGGAGAAACAGGACATTATGAGAGAGAATGCCCACAACGGAAGAGTAGATCCGGTGTTGCAAACATGGTTGAGGAGAACCTAGTTGCCATAGTGACTGATCTTAGCCTCGATGTGGCTATGATTTCTGAAATAAACATGGCAAGTGAACTTTCTAGCTGGTGGTTAGATTCTGGAGCTACCGTTCACATTTGCAACGATCGAGACCTTTGAAGAAACTGTTGGGCAAGAGGTTCAGATGGGCAACAGCTCCAAAGCCAATGTTGGAGGCAAAGGATCCGTTGAACTCAACTTTACCTCCGGGAAGAAATTAACTTTGATCAATGTCTTGTTTGTACCAGATGTTAGGAAAAGTTTAATTTCTGTTGATTTGTTAGATAAAAAGGTTTTAAGGTTTCTGTTGAGTTTGGGAAAGTTATCATCATGAAAAATGGTGAATTTGTTGGCAAAGGTTACTCTTGTAATGGGATGTATAAGATGTCTATCAATAATATGAATTCTGTTCCTGTTTACATGATTTCTTCGATTTCTTTATGGCATAGTCGATTAGGACATGTTAGGGTAAAGAACTTGAAAAATATGCATGTAATGGGATTAACTGATATTGGTAAAAATGAACTTGATAAGTGTGAAATATGTGCAAAATCAAAAATTGTAAGAAAACCTTTTCCAAGTGTTAAAAGAGAATAACAAATATTAGATTTAATTTATACGGATATTTGTGAGTTAAATGGAATTTTAACTAGAGGTGGAAAAAGATATTTTATTACTTTTATTGATGATGCTAGTCAATTCTGTTATGTGTATCTTTTACGAACTAAGGATGAAGCACTTAGCTCGTTTGTGAAATATAAATCAGAAGAAGAAACCCAACTTGAGAAGAAGATTAAGGTTCTATGTTCTGATCGAGGCATGGAATATTGTTTGAATGCTTTTGATACACTTTGCGAATAAAGTGGTATCATACATCAAACAACTGCCGGTTATACACCCCAGCAGAACGGTGTAGCTGAAAGAAAAAACTGTACCTTTCTGGACATGATAAATTGCATGTTAAATTATGCAAACTTACCTCACAACTTGTGGGGTGACGGCCCTTCTATCTGCGTGTCATATTCTGAATAGGGTGCCTAGTACTGTTGTGAAGACTAGTCCCTACGAAATATGGAAAGGCAAAAAACCCAACATAAGCTATTTTAAAGTGTGGGGGTGCGTGACTTTTTTTCGGGTTCCTGATCCTAAACGGATTAAGTTAGGAGCCAGAGCTGTTAAAAGTGTATTCGTTGGATATGCTCTTAATAGCAAGGCTTATAGACTTCTTGACTTAGAGTCTAATGTGATAAATGAGTCTAGGGATGTCGAGTTCTTCAAAAATACATTTTCAAAAGATGTTGGAAATGAATCTGAGCCACTCCAAATTGAGCCTAGAGGTCCTATATATAAGGTCGGTTGTGGAGAACGATATTTCTACACAACCAACTGAGCCTAGAACGAGTACTAGAGCAAGAAAAGAGAAAAATTTGAAGAAAGACTTTATCTCTTCTGAGGCTTTATTGTTCTTGGTGGAGAGGGACTAGGATAATAAAGTGGTAAGTGAAATACCGTTTGTATTTACACTTGAGACGGATCCTAAAACATTTGCAGAAGCTATGGCTTCTCGAGATGCTTCTTTTTGGAAGGAAGCTGTAAACGATGAAATGGATTCGATCTTGGGTAACAATACTTGGGTATTAGCACACTTACCTCGTGGTTCTAAACCCATTGGGTGTAAGTGGGTATTTAGAAGAAAACAGAACACCGATGGCACTATCTCAGCTTTTAAAGCTAGATTGGTTGCCAAAGGGTTCAGACAAGTAGAAGGGATTGACTACTTTGACACTTATGCACCGGTGGCTCGAGTTGCTTCCATCAGAATTCTTCTTGCTTTAGCCTCACTTTACGATTTGTTTGTTCATCAAATGGACGTAAAGACAACTTTTTTAAATGGAAATTTGAAAGAAGAAATCTATATGGAACAACCTGAGGGTTTTGTAGCACCGGGAACATAAAATAAAGTGTGTAAGTTAGTCAAATCCCTGTATGGTCTAAAGAAAGCACCAAAACAGTGGCACGAGAAGTTTGACACTGCTATCTGGAAATTCGGATTCAAGTATAACAGTGCTGACAGGTGCATTTACTCCAAAAGTACAGCTGGCTATATGGTGATAGTCTGTTGATAGACAAATCTTGAACCCAAGTGTAAGTTCTAAATCCGATTGCAACACTTAAGGTATCGTATCCACAGGGAAGGGAATTCAACAACCACTTTTATGATTATTTCTAATCTAGAGACCGGAAAAGATTGACAAAGTTGTGCTATACTACTATGACAAAATTAAACTTTAAACTTAACTAATAAGTAATCAAACACACGAGCTAACAATTAAACGTAAGATTAAACCACTTAATTAAAACAGGTCGGGGAGTAAATCATATGCTCTTTAATGATTAAATCAATACTCAAGTATGGATGTATGATTCTTCAACCTAATCACCATGTTATATCTAGCTTCTTTCGAAGGATAGATGCCTAATTAATTAAGCCAAGTGTTGTTCTCACAATCACTTAGTAACCAAATTAATCGAATAAGACAAGATTAGTGTATTTAAAACCTAGCGGCTTGGCATGGAATTCTAAATACGGGTTGTAGAAATTAGGGTTAAATGTCTTTAAGCCCAAAAGATCTAAGTTTCAGAAAACACTCTCAATTATCCTCAATCTCTCGATTATCGGATAATTTACAACATGTTCATGGATGGCCAATCCATTCCCAGCTTATTCAATACCGTTTTCCTAACAAAGAATCACACAAATTTACTCAAGCATTAATTCAAACACTTTAGATGCATAATCCTTACCCCCTAACCCTAGGAGATTAGTTCCTCATAATTGGATCAAAACTCATTAAGATCAAAGGAATTGTATTCAAAATAATCATGTCTAACATAAACATCAAAACGGAATTAATAATTCTGAATTCTAACCTAGTTATCCAAAAACGAATCTAAAACAAGAAATTAACTAAACTAGAATTGAAAACCAAAACTTGAGGAATTAGTTTGATCGGAAAGCAGTAAATAAAACCAAATTGACAAAGTCTTGTGATTGGAATGAATCTTCAACTCTCAATCTTCGTGTTTCTTCGTTCTTCAAGTGTTCTTGAACTTCTGGGGAAAGACTCGTCCAAAAGCTCCCTTAATCCGCCTAAAAACCGTGTATATATAGGGGTTCGAATCCTAAACTGGCCCGTGACACGGGCGTGCAAGGGTTCTGCTTTAAAATGTGACACGCCCGTGTCACATAATAAAATCGTATCTGCGCTTTCTTCTTGACACGGGGGTGTCAAAACTTGTTCTTCTCGATGACACGGGGGTGTCAAGTCTCCAGGCTTCTCTGTACCTAGTCACGGGCGTGCAACAATTTACTCTTCATAGGTGACACGGGCGTGTCACCTCCTGAAATCCGAGGGCTTTCTCTGTACTGAGACACGGGCGTGTCTCAGTTTGCTCATCCATGGGGACACGGGCGTGTCCCCTAGAAGTCTCTCGTTTTTCGCCCTTTATTGCATGGTTTTGCTTTTATTCGTCTTTTCAACTCCAAGGTAAAAGGTACCTAATAAGGAGCATAAACCACGTTATAAGTTCTTAAAACTGCTTGAATTTAACTAATTTTGCCCTACAAATCCATGCAATAAACTGATACATCAAACTCCCCCAAACTTAAATATTGTGCGTCCTCGAGCAATCAAGAAAATTACATCAAACTAACCTCAAAATCAATCTCTCAATGGGGCAATTCTCAGAATTTCACTAAAACAAGTCTAGCTCATCAAACACAATTCAATCAAGCACAAGTATCAACACAATGGTATAAATTAAATATCCTCGTGTAGTGTGTGAATTCGAACAAGAAAATGTACAATGGTCAGAACACCAAACTAATGATTCCTTCCTAAGTACCAATGATAGACTTCGGAAAGCATTCTTCGCACTTATCTCCACTAATGGAATTAACCAAGACTTAAGGATCGGAAGGTCTTTCGAGGCTTGTAATGTGGGCTCGGGGTTAAGGTTATGGAATTTTTAGTATAGTAGTGACTCAACACACCTAGCTCACCCATTCAAATTTCCATGGTTGCCATCTTCGTCTTCCCCATCAAACTCCCCCAAACTTGGACCTTGTCCAAGTTTGTCATATACAGACAGTCTGAAAATTTCTTCTGTTTCAAATCTACTCAATGTTTTTCTCCATAAATTTTTTCTCTTTTTTTTTTTTTTCTTTTTTTTTTTTTTTCTTTTTTTTCTTGTCTACTTGTTGCTTACACCACTCGTTCTTCTACTACTTCCTTTTACATTCTTCTTTTCTTTCAGCATCTAAGATTATCTCTTATTTCTTCTCTTTGTTTCTCATCAGGAATTTAGCAGCATCTTCAATTGATTCAAACGAGTGAGCAAAGTGCGACTTAAGGGTAAGTTTATGGTGCTGTGCCTGTGGCTTATAATGCGGCTACAAAAAATTTAATGGCACAACACTTAGGCTCAGCGGGGTCAATAGGATTTCGTTTTTTTAGTACTAATGGCTCAATAGCGAGGCTACCTCCGACATGAATGCCTAAGTCATCTCCCTAACTCTTTGTCAATTCAAAATTTCGCTTCAATCGGACTAAAATGCATCCTAATCCACTTCTCAGTATTATTCAAGAATTACTAATTCAGTATCCTAACCTAAGTACATGACCTTGTTCCAAAGTGCACAAAAATAAGGATATTCCACCATTCCAAAGTATCAATACTCACACCTAACTTTATGCATTCAACTAGCCTAACTCACTTTGGCAAACTTCCAACAATCAAACCTCATCGAAAAATTAAAAATTTTGGCCTATTTTCAGCAATCATCTTTTCACTCGCAAAGACATCACAATATCAAGCAACAATGCATCTTCCTATGCAAAATATTAGCAATGCAATCCAAAACTTTTTGCCCCTCTCCCCCAAACTTAAATCATGCAATGTCCCCATGCATAAAAGAAAAAGGAAAGAAGGCAAAAAGAAAACTCCCTCAACACTGCGAAGAACCCGGCAACAAGCTATTCATCAATCCTAACCTGCACTTTAACGACTAAAACACGGATCATAAGCTAAGCAGAGCAAATGATAATCAACATGCAATTAACAAGCAGGCCCTGTCGTCAAGTATCTCAAATAACCATACGAATAATTAGCACAGTGCAAATGGTTAGGTTAGTGCAGTGAATTATATCTTCATACAGACCCAGGCAAAGAAAATGAAAGACTAGAAAAGAAAACACTCAAGGAAAAGATGGCGGGTAATGTGGCGGCTGGCTAGAGCTACTTGCTCCGGCGCCTCCAAATTGTTTGGCGAGGTATGCGTGGAGGTTCTCGAATTGACCATCAATGTGGAGCTGCAAGGCATCAAGCCGGGAGTCCACATGCTCTACGAAGCTGTCCATCCTCGCATCCTGAGATGCCATATAATCCCGCATGTAAGCGGGGATTTTCTCCTCGTTGTCTTGAACCATAGGCATCTGTGCTCCTCGCACACCTTCCTCCCTATCCGGTATCTGAGCAAGCCTTCTCTGCTGATCGAGGGTGAGGTCATCATATTTGGCCACACCCCACCTGTACATTCGCTCAAACCGGTTCCTTTCCCTTTCCGGATACCAGGGTAAAACCCTGTCCTTTAGGCTCCCGGCAGACCATCGGATAAATAAGTCCATTTTGATGAACGTCTGCTCCTCCACATAGGGAAAGTTGGATAAGGGCTCCGCATCCTCTTCAAGCCAACCCACCTCTTTGGCGAGCTTCGTCACATAGGCCCCATGACCTATAGTTCCCGACGCCCTACCGGCCACCTCCTTAAGCTTATACATGAATTCCGTTGTGGCATCAAACTGCATCCCCTCCTTCATGAAATACATGATGGCCAACTCAAATCTATTTATATTGCCATCACTCTCATGCCTCGCACATATGCCCATAGCTAGGAGTCGATGCACCAACCGCCAGACTAAACTATCAATCCAGGTGGCCTTAGTGTTTCGGGGGTTGTACGCCGGGGCACCAGCCTTAAGAGGGAAAGACCGCCACACCGCCTCTCTATCCGCCGTGGACCAATTCGGCAACGTTGTCATCTCGCACATAGGGAACCCTAAGGCATCCCGAATCTCATCAAGAGTTAACGATTCGGTATCCTCTCCATCTAATGTGAAAGTGAGCTTGGTGTCGACTTGGTCCCAAGTCATGGTCGTGAAGAATGCGGTTGTCAACTCCGGGTATGTATTGGCCGGAACCATCATAAATCTCCTCCACCCGATATTGTTGAACAACACCTCAATCTCTTCCCAAACTCCCAATCTCCGAAGTGTGGCGAGATGCGGGAATTTTGTGGGCATGATATTGCGTGTCGTATTTCGGTTGTAAGGGTTCCCAAGCCCTTCTAAGGTGACATTCACTGAGTCCCTTGGTTGGCGACCGGTTGGCCCGGAAGATGAGGTGAGTTGTAGAGGTGCGGGTCTCTTATTGCGTCCCATATTTCCTGCACAAAAATCAAGAAGAAAATCAATTCAAGTTCAAAGGGGCATTTTATCGAACACCTTGTAAGCACAAGTAAGGGGCATAGTATTTCATCAAATCATGCATAGCATTTCATCACCCAATACCTAGACTTAGCCCTTAATGCCACCATAATCGTTTAAAGCTCAGAGGGACTCAATTTCTCACACTACCGGGTACATAACCACCCACAACAATTCTCCAAAATTTGCAAAATTCATGACAATGTGTAAGAGCAAGGGCCAAATTTCCCAATACATTTCAAACGCCTAACTCTAGCATGCACGAAACTCGACTAAGGAGCAAGAATTCAGAAAAGTTACACCCAACATGCTTAAATAAGAGATTAGGGTTCACCCGCTTAATGCCCAAAAACTGCAAAATTATGACAATTGCTAGTTCTAATCATGCTAAAACTCAAAATAGAAGCAAGGATTCCAAAGAATTCATAACACAAGCATGGTTCAAGAACTAGGGTCTAACTTTCTCAATTGAAATACAAGAATTTAAAGTACCCAAGAGAAGAGAAGACTTACCCGATTGATTTAAGATGTAAAGTGCAATGTGGGTGTGTGTCTTGCCGGATTAAGAACCAAAGTAATGGTGGGAGTGCTTGTGCCGTGTGGGAATGGGGGAGGAAGAAAGATGAGAGAAAAGAAGGGGATGTTTTTGTTGTGACTATTAGAAAAATGTGAGGAACCCCCGTTTTATTTCAACCGATCGGACGGGACACGCCCGTGTCATCTAGTATGCTGTATGGATGACACGGGGGTGTCATCCTTTTTCTGGCAATTTCTGTACCTTGACACGGGGGTGTCGATTTTTCCTTAGGGAACTTGACACGCCCGTGTCATCTTCTCGGCTGGCACTTCTGTACCTTGACACGGGGGTGTCACAAAATGCCTAAGATTAGTGACACGCCCGTGTCACCTTCGATCCATCCAAACCTCTTCTGTACCGAGACACCCCCGTGTCTCCCCCAAACTTGGACTTTTGCTGACAATTCCTCACCTATTAGCTCAAAATCATCCTTTCTTTTCATAATCCGTCCTCTCTAATCGAACCAAAATACCTGAATACGAGACAAAAAAGATCATCAATCACAAGCTTAACTAACTAACACGAAAGAAAAGAAAAACGACAAAGGAAAGAAAAGTAGTTCTAAGTTATAGTCGTTAGCTTGACTTCATGACTCCGGGCTAAGGTGCTGGAACTGTTAACACGCACGAGGCGTGTTCGCCGATTCGATCGCCGGCAAGATATGGCTTGAGTCTTTGTCCATTCACCACAAAGGATGGTGAACCTTCATTACCTATCTCCACCGCTCCATTCACTAAGACTTTTATCACTCTGAACGGACCTGACCACCTCGATTTAAGTTTCCCGGGAAAGAGCTTTAATCTAGAATTATACAACAAGACCAATTGACCCTCGACAAACTCCTTAACCCGGATATGCTTATCATGCCACTTCTTTGTCCTCTCCTTATAGATCCGAGCATTTTCGTAAGCTTCTAACCTCAATTCTTCCAACTCTTGCAAGTCAAGTATCCTTTTCTCTCCGGCTCTCTTGAGGTCGAAATTTATAGCTTTGATGGCCCAATACGACTTATACTCGATCTCGACTGGGAGGTGACATGCTTTCCCATAAACTAACCGATACGGCGAAGTTCCTATAGGTGTCTTAAATGCGGTCCTATAAGCCCACAACGCGTCGTCCAACTTCGAGGACCAATCTTTCCTAGAGGGGCTCACTACCTTCTCCAAAATCCACTTCAACTCCCTATTCGTGACCTCGGCTTGCCCACTTGCTTGGGGATGATATGCAGTAGTTACCCGATGTTGGACCCCATATTTCTTCAACAAAGCTTCCAAGGGCTTGTTGCAAAAGTGCGTACCTCTATCACTGATCAATGCCCGTGGAACTCCGAACCTATTGAATATGTTCTTTTGCAAAAACTTAATCACCACCTTTGAATCATTGGTCGGAGTTGCCACTGCTTCGGCCCACTTGGATACATAATCCACCGCCACCAAGATATACTGATTTCCATTCGACGGTGGGAAGGGTCCCATGAAATCGATCCCCCAAACATCAAACAACTCAACTTCCAAGATATACTTCATGGGCATCTCATCTCTTTTACTAATGTTCCCGGATCGCTGACAAATATCACATTCCTTGGCAAATTTGTAAGCATCCTTAAACAGCGTTGGCCACCAAAATCCAGACTGTAATACCTTAGCTGCTGTCTTTCGACCACTTGAGTGCCCTCCATATAAGCTCGCATGACATCTCTCAAGCACCTCATCAGCCTCAACCTCCGGGACACATCTACGTACTAACCCATCCGAACAGTGCTTAAATACATAAGGCTCTTCCCAGTAATATCGTTTCACTTCTGACAAGAATCTCTGTTTCTGATGGAAATTCATGCCTGGTGGTAGAGCTTTGCAAACCATGTGATTCACGATATCTGCGTACCAAGGAACTATTGCATCGACTGCAAACAACTCCTCATCAGGGAACTTCTCAGTAATCTCTTCCTCATACTCATCCTCCTTGTCCCCAACCTCTAATCTTGACAAGTGATCTGCAACTAAGTTCTCTGTCCCCTTCTTGTCACGAATTTCAAGGTCGAACTCCTGAAGCAATAGAATCCATCTAATCAAACGGGGCTTGGAATCCTTCTTCGAAAGGAGATACTTGATTGCTGCGTGGTCCGTGTAGACAATTGTCTTTGAACCTATCAAATAAGACCGAAACTTATCAAAAACATGCACAATAGCTAATAATTCTTTTTCAGTGGTAGCATAATTTAATTGTGCATCATTTAAAGTTTTGCTAGAGTATGCGATAACATGTAAACGTTTCTCCCTTCGTTGGCCAAGTACAGCTCCAATGGCCAAATCGCTAGCATCGCACATTAGCTCAAACGGTACAGTCCAATCCGGCGCAACCATGATTGGTGCCGAGGTAAGCTCCTTCTTCAACCTATCAAATGCAAGTAAGCAATCATCATTAAACACGAATTCCGTATCTTTCTGTAGTAACTTGCATAAAGGTAATGTAATTTTTGAAAAGTCCTTGATGAACCGGCGATAGAAACCGGCATGACCAAGGAAACTTCTCACTCCCTTGATATTGATAGGTGGAGGCAATTTTGCAATCACATCAATCTTGGCCCTATCCACCTCAATGCCTTTCTCTGAAACTTTGTGACCCAACACGATCCCTTCCTTTACCATGAAGTGGCACTTCTCCCAATTTAGCACAAGGTTGGTTTCTTCACATCTCTGCAAAACTTGAGCAAGATTATACAAGCAAGAATCGAAAGAAGAACCAAAAACAGAAAAATCATCCATAAAGATTTCCATTGTGCGTTCTATAAAATCAGAGAAAATGGCCATCATGCATCGTTGAAAAGTAGCCGGGGCATTACACAACCCAAAGGGCATACGCCTATATGCAAACGTACCATAAGGGCAAGTAAACGTACATTTTTCCTGATCTTCTGGAGCTATAGCAATTTGGTTATACCCTGAATACCCATCCAGAAAACAGTAATAAGAATGTCCGGCTAATCGTTCTAACATCTGATCAATAAAGGGAAGTGGAAAGTGATCTTTACGAGTGGCATTGTTCAACTTTCTATAGTCTATACAAACTCTCCAACCCGTGACTGTCCTAGTTGGTATTAACTCATTCTTTTCATTTTTAATTACAGTCATCCCCCCTTTCTTAGGTACTACCTGTACAGGGCTAACCCACTTGCTATCCGAGATAGGGTAAATTATCCCGGCATCTAACAATTTCAGTACCTCAGCCCTAACTACCTCTTTCATGTTTGGGTTCAATCTGCGCTGATGCTCTACAGAGGGTTTATGGTTATCTTCCATAAGAATTTTATGCATGCAAATAGATGGGCTAATCCCTTTGATGTCAGAAATAGTCCAACCTATCGCCCGTTTATGTTCTCGCAAAACTCTCAACAAAGCATCATGATGTGCATCAGTTAAATCAGAGGCAACAATAACAGGCAGTGTTTCAGATTCTCCCAAATAAGCATATCTCAAATGAGCGGGGAGGGGTTTCAGTTCTAACTTGGGAGCGGTCTCAATAGAAGGACGAAGAGTGGGCTTACCTGTACCCAACTCTTCATATACAAACCTCTTTCGGAATGGCACATAGGGGGTGGCTTCGAGTGCCTTAGCGTAGGCGGCCAATTCTTCCAAAATGTCTTCCCCATCAATGTGGTCAGTGAGTCCTCTTAAACAAAGTTCGAGAGGGTCCTCATTGCTTATGGACATCGGTGTTGGTGCTCTGATTTCCACCATATTGCAATGTTCTTCTATCACCGGTCCTTTCATTGCTTTGAACAGATTAAACTCCACCTGTTCGTCTCCCACACGAAGAGTTAGAATGCCACTCTTCACATCAATTAAAGCTCCTGCTGTGGCTAAGAAAGGCCTCCCTAAAATGAGCGGCATGTTTTGATCTTCTTCCATGTCCAATACTATGAAGTCTACGGGTAGGTAGAACTTCCCAACCCTGACTAACACGTTTTCCAGGACTCCCGTGGGGTACTTGACTGATCGATCCGCTAGCTGTAGGGAAACGGTAGTTGGCTTTAATGAATTCAGGCCAAGTTTCCTGCAAACAGATAATGGCATTAGGCTCACACTAGCACCAAGATCACATAAAGCTTTATTAAAAGACATATGGCCAATTGTGCAAGGAATTGAAAAACTCCCTGGATCCTTAAGCTTCGGGGGAAGCTTATGTTGTAGAATGGCGCTGCACTCTTCAGTAAGTGCTATAGTGGCATAGTCCTCCAATTTCCTCTTGTTGGAGAGGATCTCCTTCAAGAATTTGACGTAAGTGGGCATCTGAGCTAGGGCCTCGGCAAAGGGGATGTTAATATGTAGTTCCTTGAAGATGTTCAAGAACTTCTCGAATTGTTTCTCCAACCTTTGCTTTTGAAATCTCTGCGGGAAAGGAAGTGGTGGCACATACGGCTTGGGTGCCACTGGTGTCTTTGGCTTTGAAGGGGGCTCACTTGTCAGTACTTCTTTCTCCTCCTTTGATGCCTCGACCACTTTCTCAGGTTCCACAACGGAGTCCTTTTCCTTTCTCACTTCGGTTTCCACCGGTATTGCAGGCTCCTTATAAGTCGTGCCACTTCGTAGTGTAATGGCCTTACACTGCTCTTTCGGATTTTCCACAGGTTTGCTTGGAAACATTCCTTGGGCTCTAACATTGATTGAATTAGCCAACTGGCCCACCTGCACTTCCAAATTTTTATTTTGAACCAGGACCTGTTCTACCTGAGATTCGAGTTTCTGATACCTATCATTCGAGACATTTATGAACTTCTCGAGGGCCGCCTCCCATCCCGGTTTCTGTTCTTGCGGTGGTTGTGGAGGGGGTGCGAATCTCTGCTGATTCTGATGTGGTGGATGTTGTCCCTGTTGTCTTGGTTGGAACTGTGGTCTTGGATTTGGATTTGGGTTTTGAACATTCTGATTGTTTGACCACGAGAAGTGCGGATGGTTCTTCCAACCTGGGTTGTAGGTGTTCGAGTATGGGTCATTTGCTGGTTTTTGATTTTGCACGTAATTGACTTGTTCTTGCCCAACAACAACCTGTGCACCTGCATTTGTAGAAGGACAAATATCAAAAGAATGGGGACCACCACAAATTTCACATAATACCTGTAGGGCGTTTGACTGTGCCACTGTGTTTCGTGCTGTAGCAATTGCAAGTCGGTCTAGCTTTTGGTTCAGTGCTTCGAACTTGGCATTGAAAGCTGTCACAGTGTCAGTGGCGAGTATGCCTGCCTCAGGTTTTGGAGGAGGATTGCTCCTCTCCTTTGTCCAACTGCTATTTGCTGCCATCTTGTTCAGAAGTTGCATTCCTACTTCTTCAGACAGTGCCATAAATGCTCCTCCAGCTGCCGCATCGACCATAATTTTCATGTTTTCTGTCATTCCATTGTAAAAGATCTGTACCAGTTGCCATCCTGGAACACGGTGATGCGGGCACTTCCTCTGCAGTTCCTTATATCTTTCCCATCCTTCGTACAATGTTTCCCCATCATAGAGCCTGAAGCTCGTTATTTCGTCTCTGTACCTCATGGTCTTACTAGGAGGGTAGAACTTGGCTAGAAAGGCTTTAGAGAGGTCTGCCCATGTCTGAAGTGTATCGTTTGACAAGGTCGAAATCCATGTCCGGGCCTTGTCCCTTAGGGAGAAGGGAAAGAGCCTAACTCTGATCGCATCATCAGAGGCGTTGTGGATCTTAAAGGTCGAGCAGACATCCAAAAAGTAGGACAAGTGTGATGCGGGATCTTCATGTGGTAAACCTCCGAACGGGTTCTGTTGTAAAAGGTTGATGAACCCGGTTTTGATTTCAAAGTTGTTCGCCTCCACGGCGGGGCGAGTTACTTGGTTCTGGATTAAGCCAATGTTAGGGATGGCATAATCCTGGAGTGTGGTTGGTTGCTCGTTTATGGGTTGTGCCATTGGAATTGGGTTTACTTTCTGCTTCTTTTCCTTTTTTCGCTTCGTTCGATTCGCCCTACAAGTCTTCTCAATTTCAGGATCGTAAGGCAGGGGTTCCAAGCCTTTCGATCGTAGCATAAACTAGGTACCTGCAATGGAGAAAAACCCGTGGTCAAATTCAACGTACTTCAAAAAGAAATCAAGCAGAAAGGGTGGTCTAAAGCACCAGAAAAAATCACTAAAGTAATATTGAATTAAACGCCTTCCCCGGCAACGGCGCCAAAAACTTGATAGACAAATCTTGAACCCAAGTGTAAGTTCTAAATCCGATTGCAACACTTAAGGTATCGTATCCACAGGGAAGGGAATTCAACAACCACTTTTATGATTATTTCTAATCTAGAGACCGGAAAAGATTGACAAAGTTGTGCTATACTACTATGACAAAATTAAACTTTAAACTTAACTAATAAGTAATCAAACACACGAGCTAACAATTAAACGTAAGATTAAACCACTTAATTAAAACAGGTCGGGGAGTAAATCATATGCTCTTTAATGATTAAATCAATACTCAAGTATGGATGTATGATTCTTCAACCTAATCACCATGTTATATCTAGCTTCTTTCGAAGGATAGATGCCTAATTAATTAAGCCAAGTGTTGTTCTCACAATCACTTAGTAACCAAATTAATCGAATAAGACAAGATTAGTGTATTTAAAACCTAGCGGCTTGGCATGGAATTCTAAATACGGGTTGTAGAAATTAGGGTTAAATGTCTTTAAGCCCAAAAGATCTAAGTTTCAGAAAACACTCTCAATTATCCTCAATCTCTCGATTATCGGATAATTTACAACATGTTCATGGATGGCCAATCCATTCCCAACTTATTCAATACCGTTTTCCTAACAAAGAATCACACAAATTTACTCAAGCATTAATTCAAACACTTTAGATGCATAATCCTTACCCCCTAACCCTAGGAGATTAGTTCCTCATAATTGGATCAAAACTCATTAAGATCAAAGGAATTGTATTCAAAATAATCATGTCTAACATAAACATCAAAACGGAATTAATAATTCTGAATTCTAACCTAGTTATCCAAAAACGAATCTAAAACAAGAAATTAACTAAACTAGAATTGAAAACCAAAACTTGAGGAATTAGTTTGATCGGAAAGCAGTAAATAAAACCAAATTGACAAAGTCTTGTGATTGGAATGAATCTTCAACTCTCAATCTTCGTGTTTCTTCGTTCTTCAAGTGTTCTTGAACTTCTGGGGAAAGACTCGTCCAAAAGCTCCCTTAATCCGCCTAAAAACCGTGTATATATAGGGGTTCGAATCCTAAACTGGCCCGTGACACGGGCGTGCAAGGGTTCTGCTTTAAAATGTGACACGCCCGTGTCACATAATAAAATCGTATCTGCGCTTTCTTCTTGACACGGGGGTGTCAAAACTTGTTCTTCTCGATGACACGGGGGTGTCAAGTCTCCAGGCTTCTCTGTACCTAGTCACGGGCGTGCAACAATTTACTCTTCATAGGTGACACGGGCGTGTCACCTCCTGAAATCCGAGGGCTTTCTCTGTACTGAGACACGGGCGTGTCTCAGTTTGCTCATCCATGGGGACACGGGCGTGTCCCCTAGAAGTCTCTCGTTTTTCGCCCTTTATTGCATGGTTTTGCTTTTATTCGTCTTTTCAACTCCAAGGTAAAAGGTACCTAATAAGGAGCATAAACCACGTTATAAGTTCTTAAAACTGCTTGAATTTAACTAATTTTGCCCTACAAATCCATGCAATAAACTGATACATCATCTGTCTATATGTTGATCATCGGAACGAATATGATTGGAGTAAACGAGACTAAAAAGTATCTATCCTCAGTCTTTAAGATGAAGACTTAGGTGAAGTAGATACTATTTTAGGCATTAAAGTTAAAAACATAGTGGGGGTTTTTCACTAAACCAGTCTCACTATATCGAGAAAGTTCTGACTAAGTTTAAACACCTCGAGATCAAGGAGGTGAATACGCCGTTTGACAACGGACTGAAACTTAAAGAAAATACTGGTAGAGTTATTGCACAGCTTGAGTATGCAAGTGCTATTGGCAGCCTTATGTACGCAATGCATTGCACTAGACCAGATATTTTCTTTGCAGTTTAAAAACTTAGCAGATACACGAGTAGTCGCAATGCTGATCATTGGAAAGCTATTATTAGGGTACTCGGGTACCTTAAGAGAACTATTGGCTTTGGTTTGTTCTATAACAAATTCCCTAGTGTGTTGGAAGGGTACTCAGACGCGAGTTGGATAACTAGCGTGGGAGATAACAAATCTACAAGTGGGTGGATTTTCACTCTTGCCAATGGGGCTGTTTCTTGGGCAAGCAAGAAATAGACAATAATCTCTCACTCTACCATGGAATTTGAGTTTATAGCTTTAGCACAAGCTGGACAAGAGGCTGATTGGATAAGAAATATATTGTTAGACATAGATCTTTGGTCAAATCCAATGCCTCCAATCTCGTTGTATTGTGACAGCGAAGCAACAATTATAAAAGCATACAGCGGTACCTATAATGGTAAGTCTAGACACATTGGTCTAAGACATGCGTTTGTGAGACAATTGATACAAGATGGTATTATAACAATTGTCTATGTGAGGTCAAATAAGAATTTGGCTGATCCGTTTACTAAGCCTCTGACGAGAGACTTAGTAGCTTCAACTACTAGAGATATGGGACTTAAACTACCCCGAACCAAAGTGATGGTAACCCTACCTATAATCTAGGTTACCCCTGATTATAGGTTCAAAGGGAAAAACAAGTCACTATTTGGTTAGAGCTATCAAGTGGTCTCATATGTAGTAGAAGATAGCTCAGTGAGATGCAACGTGACAAGGTTGAGCTAAGCTCATAACAAAATGTTGCACTATTTGCAACAAGTGCTCGAGAAACATTTTGCGTATGTGAATTAGAAGTGGAGCCGCTTCTTATAGAGAGTTGTGGTTTACTCTCTTAGAGATTCACGAAACAGGGACATGACGTATGGCTTAATAAGCGCCAAGCAACGGAGTGCTTGCTGTGTGAGAAAGAACACGTGTGTGTGATAACTCCGATTACATCACAAAGGAGTTGAGGTTCAATCTACGGACACCATCAACTTTGATGCAGTTTTGAGCTATTTACACTAAAGGAAGGTTCAATGTTCGTCACACCTTCTACTATGCATGTAATCTTTGACCAAATTTTCAGAGACTTGTTTGGCAAAGAGCAGTTTTCCAAACAAATGGGGGATTGTTGGAAATATGCCTTGTATAATAGATTAATTAGTTGTTGGTGAATTAATTAATAAATATACTAAGGCATATGAAGAGTTGTTTGGAAAATATGCATTGGTGTTTGTCCCACATTGGAAGAATAACATAAGGCAGACAACTTTATATATTAAAATGTTGTGTATGTTATTAAATTGTGGAACTCAAGAGATGACTAATGAGCTCACACGCGATGCGGTGCACCGCACCGCCCGCGCCCACGCACCGGCTCGGGCTCGGACCAGGGCTGGGCATGGGCGAATGTGGCGTTTGATGGCGCACTTTGCAACCTAATGTAAATACAGCAAATATTCATCTGATTTTATGCAGAAGTGCTTTCTCCGAAAATCAAGACACAGAGCTTGACATATATCCTGAAAGTGTATCTCGCCTGCAACCTAAAGCACTTCGCACATGCGTAGCAAATATTCATCTGATTTTATGCAGAAGTGTTTTTTTCGAAAATCAAGACACAGAGCTTAACATATATCCTGAAAGTGTATCGCCTGCAACCTAAATCACTTCGCACATGCGCAGCAAATATTAATCTGATTTTATGCAGAAGTGTTTTCTCCGAAAATCAAGACACAGAGCTTGACATATATCCTGAAAGTGTATCGCCTGCAACCTAAAGCACACTTCCCAGAAATAAGAGAGATAGAAACTTTAAGGACACGAAATACCCGTACCTAGCTGCTCCATAACCCAAATTTCTCAACATTCAATTATCAATATTATGAGGTTGATGAGTTGACACGAGTAAAGCTCAACTCAAATTTAATATTTTTAAGCTAAAGTTCATCGAGTTAGAGCTTTTTTTTTTGTAATTTTACCTGATCAAATCACAATCTGAGTCGTAGTTTCGACACATGAAAGAAATCACTCCACACAGTAAAATTGCCAATCAAACAGAATTTAACCAGCAATTCATCACCTAAAAGTTCTAAGTAATTCCAACCTAAAATTAAAAAAAAAAAAAAAAGTCACTCAAATCTCATCAATTTTCGAGTTCTACCACACTCTTGCTCCTCGAGAAAAATTTCCCAAAACCGTTACGGTTCTTGGTAGCAACCACGTGGTTGGATGACGCCGATGATGATAAACGAGGCGGTGATTCTGTGTTGTTTCCGTTTTCCAGATGACCATTCTTGTCCCTTGATGTTCTTGAAGGGTCCGCATCAGTAAAATGATTGTTCTTCGATGAGGCAGCACCGTTCGCTGGGACCAATGGACCTGCTCTAGAGAAACCTGGTATGTTTGAGGTGTCTACAAGGAAATCTTCCAAGGTTGCAAGAGATTTAAGTTGTCTCCCTAGAGATGCAATTGTTTTCTGGCATTCTGCTAGCTTGTCAGCAGCTACAGCAAGATCCTCCTGCAAAGAAGCCAGAAAAGTGCTCGGTTTAGTGAAATGTATTCAAGAGAATACAGATTTGATTGTGATACTGTTTCTTGACCGTCCGAATTTGATCAGAGGTAGTTATCAGGGAATTCAATGGTGTACTAGAATGTTGAATGATGACATGATTTAAATGTGGTAAGTATTGAATGGTGTACTAGAATGTTGAATTTGATCAGAGGTAGTTATCAGGGAATTCAGCAAGCGCCCGGTGCAAACGACTTCTTTTTTGTTTGCCTTATCTAAAAGCTCAAAGCTTTTTAAAGAGGATAACCCATAATTAATATTTAAAAATCTCAAGAGAAAGGCAGCAGATGGGGTTTACCGTAAGCTGGATAAAAGTTAAAAGGGGTGGAATCTGTAATTTTAGAACAATGGGGGAGGTTTGTGTAATGATACATACCTAGAGGGGAGGAAGATATAATCTGAAAGAGTAAGATTATGTTTTTAAGAGCACCAACCTGTTTTAGTTTTACTTCACCATTCAGATTCGTATTTTGCTGAATCTCCGTTTCTTGAACCGATCTGATCCGCTCATTCTCCAATTCCTGACACTTGACTTTTAAGTCCCCCGACAATTTACGCTCTTTCTCGATTTCTGCCTTCAATAAATCAACATTTGCAGAAACAGTCCTTGTTTCAACTTCCATTCCCACAAGCTGAAGTTCGAGCAATTCCTTCTCCTTATTTACATCAGCGAGCTTCTTTTCGAGCTCGTTTAATTTGCTTTCAACTTCAGCCATACTACTCTCTGCTGCCTTAAGAGAAAATTCTCTTTCATCTAAAGCGTTCTCAAGTTCAATTTTCTCAGCTTCCATCTTCTCCAACTGCGTTTCCAAATTAGTTACTTTTTCAGTCATCAAATCTAGCTCGGCCCTCAGCGGATTATTATCCATGGAACTCGTTTCTCCAGAAGCCGATTCTGTAAGAGGGGTATTGCTCTTAGTCTCTTGCAATGCAGCAAGTCTTTCCATTTCAAGAAAATCATCCATTATATCAATCTCAAAAGTGGGGACCGTCAGATTTTTAACATGCTTTTCGTTCTTGAATTGTTCGAGCTCCAAAATTAGTGCAGAGGCCCAAGAGTCGGAGCAACTGGGCTCTGACCCATTCAGTCTTTCTCCACTGTCTGAGTGACTATCTGTTAAAGATTCAGCATAAAAATGGATGGGTTTTGTAGTGTTCACTGGAGATGATTTCTTAGCAAAAGCTTGAAGCTTTCTGATTTCAGCTTCTAGCTTGGCCACTTTTTTAATGCTCTCTAGTTGCAGCTTGCTGGCGGTTTCTGCTGCTTGCGTGCTTAAATCCCTCTCAATTGTCTTGGTTTCCAACTCCTTGTACCGAGATGCGAGTTCTTGTTTTAGGATCGAGTTCTCTTTCTCAAGAGTTTCGAGAATGACAAAAGATTTGGGATCCATGGGAGCCGGATTTTCAGCTTCTGTGGCCTTTGCAGCTTCGGCTTGGGCTTGAAGCTCAAGAATTTGCTTTTCTAGTTCGGCTTTTGTCGAACCCCACTCTTGTTGTTTTTCTGTTATGGCATCGGAAATATTTTTCTCATGCTCATCTCTTGCTTGTCTCAATTGTCGGACGCATTCTTTGAGGGCACCATCGAGATGGCTGACTCGAACTTCTAAATTCAAGTTCTGCTGCACTGCAGCTTCCAGCTGCTGCTTTATTGCGGCCACTTCGTTTTCTGCCTTTTCCCAACCTAATATGAGAAATTACGCGGTTAAAACCAAATTAAGCACTTCAAAAAAGCAAAAGCCCGAAGCAAGCATGCCCTTAGTCACAAATGCCTTAAGTTCGGAAGACAATTACCAGCTACAGCTTCTTCAGCAACTTTAGCATGCTGCTTAACAAGATCTTCTTTGGCACTGACATTCACAAGAGCAGCTGAAAGCTTTTCTGTCAAACTCTTTATAGCTTCATCCGTCATCAAAGGTCTAGACGTGATTTCTGGCGATTGTGTACTGTCGTTTGGTGATTGTGATTCTCTCAAAGCATCCTGACACCATGAGAACAAATCCAAGAATAAATTAACAAAATATATTGATTTTTGAAAGAGATTATATAGATAGCACACGTACATATTCAAGAATCGACAGCCACGGGATATAGTGTTTTGCAAAAACGTCTGATTTCGGAGAAACAAAAATAAAAGCTAAAAGTCATAAAACGCACTAGTAGCAAAAGTCAAATGTGTTTGGAGAAGAAAGTATAGAAGCAGTTCTAAGTATTAGAATAAGGAAACTAGAGGATTGAAAAAGCATCACCACCAAACGCGCTTCTAGATTCTAGCTTATTACAACTTATTTTAAACACAAGCAGCAAACCAAAACATTCCATCTCTGTAAGCTTGGTTTACAGCTTATTTTGAGAGGAAAAACAATTCATTCCAAACTGGCTTTGTCTAAGCTAAAAGCAGAAAATCACTTTTCGTACAATTTGCACACACATGATTGAATACCAACAAACTGGTGTACCAAGAAAGAAACAAACAGGCAAAAAAGTCGAATTTTCCAATCGCTCGGACTGATTACAGCTCAATAAACATTTTCATAAACAAAAAATCAACTCATTCATAACTATCAAGCCATTTTAATCAAATTATAACAATATGAAAGTCTAAAAACCAACATATATCTAACCTGTTCATCGGAGTATCTCTCTGAATGCGAAGAAAATGATCCCGAGCTTTCGGTGTCACCTGGACTCCTCTCAGAAGACTTCCTCTTCCACAACCATTTCTTCTTGTCCATCTTCAAGATTTTCGAATTAAATGTCTCCAAAACTCACAATCTTACTCAAATATTCATCTGCAAAAATGCAACTATGCTTCAAAATTGGAAAGTATGAACCAGAAATAGAACTAAATGTTTCAATCTTCAAGAAATGAATTCAGCTGCCTTTGCTGCTGTCTTATCTTCAAATCCAAACTCACGCACCACCCACCCTCAATAAACTCAATCACAATTTTCTTTTCTCAGCCCTTACAAAAATGGATATCAAACCAACAACTTTATAACAAACTTTCTTTACACCAAAGGTTCCATTTTTAACAAATAAACCAGAAAAAAACATAACATGCCTACAAAGCTAACCTTTCAAGACCCATCATTTTCAAAAATCCAAAAGAATAAGTAAACTTCATATGAAGAATACAACAGTTGCCAGCAGCAGAAGCATTACCTGGGATGAAGAATCACGAAGAACCCAATTCAAAAGATCCAATCTTTGAGCTGCCAATCCAAAAAAATCTTCAAGAAACCTCTAAATTCACGAAGCTACACAATAAAGATTGATATATTCCTTCTGGGCTCTCAGATTTCCCAATAAAAGATGAACCTTGACAAGGATCTGTTGACTATCACGTAATAATTCCAGATAACAACACACACAAGTGTGGAACAGATAATATTTTCCTTTTTAAAAACAATTATAATTTTTTGTGTTTTCAAACAATCGAGGACCAGAGCATGTGATAGGCCGTATTATATGTGATGTGTTTCAAATTCAAGAATGAGACCACTTTTCAGCTTTTTCTGTAAATGTCACATTTATTTAAATAAATAAATAGATCTTGAATTTTTGTATATATTTATTTTGAAATTATGATGGTCTTATTCCCGCCCAATACACTTGGGGAGCGTCCATAGACCATAAGGGAAAAACAGCAAAAATGAGTTCAAAAATTGTGACATTTTTGGATAAAAATACTCTGCTATATGCATCATAAATAACTCCATGTGTCTCTAACCTAGGGGTGTTCACCAATCACGATTTGATAAAATAAAACTGATTGAACTGGTCGAAATCAAAATTTTGATACAGATCCTTTACTGAACCAAAATTTCAGTTCTATTCGATACAAAAAATTTTAAAATTTTAGTATTCGATATTGACGTGACACGTACCCGCTGTCGATCTAAGTCAATCACCTTGCCCCACGTGCATGATCGGAGGTCAATTCTCACTCGGAAATCACCCTTCGACCGTCCCACTCAGAGGCTCATTTACCCCGCGAGAATTACCGCACAGGAATATCGACCTAAATGCTCGAACCAACCGAACCGTTTCGATCGACCCATAATATCCGATTGACCAGCGCATTATTCCACTAGCGTAGTGGCCGACCGAGCATTTAATGCACGGCCTTAATGGGGCACCTGTCAGCTCCCCGCGCCACCACGTCGAGGCGGTAACTTCTCTTTCCTCTCTGTATAAATACCCCCTCCTCATTTATTGCACGGTAAGTTTTTCCACCTAACACTTTTCACCACTCAATCTTTGCGGTCATCTTTACCGATCCTGACTTGAGCGTCGGAGTGCCAACCCGGGTCTCACACCCATCTCCCCCGAGTTGGCCTCGGAGCTCACGTTTGTCGACCTTCGCAGAATTCGAGCAGTCAGGCGGCCGTTTCCCCCATCAACAAATAGAGTGACCGCGTCGGATCTCTCGATCGATCATCAAGCGGAGATTTTGGCACGATCATTTGGCGCTGTCTGTGGGAAGCGCAACAAGAAGCCATTGAACATGACTACTCGAAACGTTGTAAGCAACCGCCTATTCGACGAAAACGGTCGGGAGGTCCTTCCTCAAGTTCCCTTACAAGTCGTTATTCCCACCTCCCTTCCGACACAGCTAGTCTACTCGACGCCCGAGATAGAAAAATATTTGAAAGCCTGTCGCGACGAGGCTGTTGCAGCGGCTGTGGAAGGGAGAGAACCTCGCATGCCAGAATGCCCAGAAACTCGACCAATAGAGATCATTCCACCCCCGATAAATCATCCGGGATATATGCGACCAGTTCAGTATCCTCCGCCCGGCACGTATTGGGCTGAAATTGGGCTGAAATTGGGCAAAGTGCACAGCCTCAGCTTCCCCAACAACAATTGTTACCTTATCAAGGGAATATGCGAAAGTCAGTTCAAGACAGGTTATCATTTCAACCCGAGGATGAGGTCGACTCTAGAACCCCAACGGACGCCAGAATACATCGGGGTGGCAGTCGGCGCGAGGCGGACGTATCACAACAGAGATCTAGATCATCTCATCCTAGTGGGAGAAATAGCGGTCGTAGATTGTCTGGATCCCAAAGAGAACGAAGCCCCACTCAACGTGACTCACCCCCACATGAATCGACGGGAGTCTTCAACCGACTCGGACCACACGGTCGGGTTAATCAGATCAGGAGATCGAACAGGGGTCGTATCGTGAGGTCGAATGACCTTCGAAACCAGATACCTCCGCGTTCCGGTCGACAGGATAACCGACAGAGGAACGAAAGTCAAGGATCATTCAGCCGTTTGCCCCACCGATCACACTCCGTTAGGCGTGAACGCTCTAGATCACCCCGTCGCACACCGTCGGGCCCAAGGCATGTCCGCCCATGGAGGTACCGCAGTGAGAGAGAAGCTCAGTCTCCATTTTGTGACTCGATCATAGAGTCCACTACCGATGAGAAGATCCCCACCGGACTACCCACATATAACGGATCGACTGACCCGGAAAAGCATGTGTCACGCCTCGAAATGCAGCTCAGCATGTTTGGACACTCTCCTAATATATCTAAGCCAATCACCTTGCCCCACGTGCATGATCGGAGGTCAATTCTCACTCGGAGATCACCCTTCGACCGTCCCACTCAGAGGCTCATTTACCCCGCGAGAATTACCGCACAGGAATATCGACCTAAATGCTCGAACCAACCGAACCGTTTCGATCGACCCATAATATCCGATTGACCAGCGCATTATTCCACTAGCGTAGTGGCCGACCGAGCATTTAATGCACGGCCTTAATGGGGCACCTGTCAGCTCCTCGCGCCACCACGTCGAGGCGGTAACTTCTCTTTCCTCTCTGTATAAATACCCCCTCCTCATTTATTGCACGGTAAGTTTTTCCACCTAACACTTTTCACTACTCAATCTTTGCGGTCATCTTTACCGATCCTAACTTGAGCGTCGGAGTGCCAACCCGGGTCTCACACCCATCTCCCCCGAGTTGGCCTCGGAGCTCACGTTTGTCGACCTTCGCAGAATTCGAGCAGTCAGGCGGCCGTTTCCCCCATCAACAAATAGAGTGACCGCGTCGGATCTCTCGATCGATCATCAAGCGGAGATTTTGGCAGCCTCGACCCATTTAGAAAAATAATCGATCGCCACAATGATGAACTGTCTTTGTCGAGTTGATATCGGAAAGGGTCCAATTATGTCGATTCCCCATTGCTCAAAGGGCCAGCATGACTCGATCGGAATCATGTGTGCGGGGTGCTGATGGGTCAAATTGGCATGCCGCTGGCAACGATCGCATTTCCTCACAAATTCGAGTGCATCCTTGCGTAGGTTAGGCCAGAAGAATCCAGATCGAGATACCTTTAGGGCTAGAGACCGCCCCCCGGCATGATTCCCACAGGATCCCTCATGGATTTCGGCTAAAACTTCTCGACCCTGGGATGGTCGGAGGCACCGTTTAGTGGGACCGATGAATGAACGTTTGTACAGACGACCCTCCTGGTCCAGCGTATAGCTCAACGCGCGTTGCTTGAGTCTCCTTGCTTCGGTCAAATCCTCGGTAAGATGCCATTTTGAAGATACAAGACGATGTTATCGAGCCAACACGGCTCAGTCGCATCGATAGAGTTGACTTCGGGTGGAGTGTGATCTATCGACCGAGTTGATGAGGTCATAAAGGTGATGGTCCGATCTTGGGTGCCGAGCGAACCACTGGCAAATCTAGAAAGGGCGTCGGCTCGACCGTTTTCCTCTCGAGGAATTTGGGAGATTTCGAATCCATCAAATTCAGTGATTGCCCTTTTGGCCAAGGCGAGATATTTGATCATAGACTCCTCTCGAGCTTCGTATTCGCCCTTGACTTGGCTAGCAACCAGTTGTGAGTCGATTAAAGCTCGAAGTTCTTTTATGTTCTGCATTTTGGCAATTCTCAAACCCGCTAAAAGAGCTTCGTACTCAGCCTCATTGTTTGTTGCAGGATACTCGAGGGCGATGGCGTATTCGACCTGTTGGCCATTTGTGCTGACTAGGGATACCCCGGCACCCCCCCGGAAGCAGTTGAGGAGCCATCGACCGAAAGGGTCCAAACGGTTGGGTCACCCTTTATCGTTGAGTGCGGGCCTTTCTCAACCAAGAAATCGGCTAAGATCTGTGCCTGGTATGCCACCCGGGGTCGATACGTTACCTCGAATTGTCCGAGCTCGATTGTCCACTTCGTGAGTCGACCTGAGACTTCTGGTTTGTCCATGACGGTCTTTAATGGCTGATCGGTGAGGACTACGATGGGATGCGCTTGGAAGTAGGGTCGGAGTTTACGGGAAGCATGGACTACTGCGAGAGCAAACTTTTCGATCTCGAGATAGCGTATCTTCGGGCCATGGAGAACCTTACTTACGTAATACACGGGGAGATGTGTTCGATCTCGAATGGTGACAAGTACCGAGCTGATGGTCTCGTTTGACACGGCTAGATACAGATATAAGGTTTCCCCGTCGATGGGTTTCGCAAGCAGAGGTGGGGAGGTGAGGTATTTTTTTAGGTCTTCAAGAGCTTGGTTGCACTCTGGAGTCCATTCGAAATTCTTGATATCGCGCAAGATTTTGAAAAAGGGCAAGTTCTTTTCCGACGATCGGGCTATGAAGCGGTTAAGGGATATGATCCGACCCACCAGTCTCTGTACGTCACGGATCGAGTTGGGGACCGGCAAAAGTTGGATAGCTTTTATCTTTGCGGGGTTGGCCTCGATCCCTCTCTGGCTGACCATATATCCGAGGAACTTACCACCGTCGACCCCAAAGGTGCATTTAGCAGGGTTGAGTTTTAAGTTGTACTTTCGAAGGAGGTTGAAAGCTCTTTTCAAGTGGCCCAGATGGTCGGCGGCTTTTTCACTTTTGACTAGCATATCGTCGACGTATACTTCGATAGTATCCCCGATCTCAGACTCGAAAACTTTGTTCATCATTCTCTGGTATGTAGCACCCGCATTTTTGAGTCCGAACGGCATAACTTTGAAGCAGTAAATGCCATTGAAGACTATGAAGGCGGTTTTGGGCTGATTCTCGAGGGCCATGAAGATTTGGTAGTATCCTTGAAAGGCGTCCATCATGCTCAATCGCTCGCATCCGGCCGTGGAGTCGACCAGTTGGTCGATGCAAGGTAACGGATAGGGATCCATCGGGCACGCCTTGTTCAAGTCAGTGAAGTCATTACACATTCGCCATTTTCCTCCTGGTTTGGGTACGAGGACGACATTGCACAGCCATTCGATGTATTGGATCGGCATGATATACTGGGCGTCCAGGAGTTTGTTGACTTCAGCCTCGATGATGGCATTTCGGGAGTCACTTTGAGAGCGTAGCTTTTGCTTGACTGGCTTGTAGGAGGGATCAACATTCAAGTGGTGTTCGATCACTTTCCTGTCCACTCCCACTAGATCAGAAGCACTCCACGCGAAAACGTCGAGATTGTCACGCAGGAACTGAATGAGCATGCACTGTTCTTTTCCCTTTCGACCAGCGCCAATATGAGTGATTTTTTCTGTTTGCCCCGGGATTAGTTGAATCTCTTCGAGTTCTTCTGTGGGCTCGAGCTTTTTGTCTTCCTGCTTCTTTCTTTTCGCCGCATGGGAAGAACTCATTTTTCGTGAATTCTCGGGGTCGATGGTTCCCGGGTCCACGAATTCATCCTCGATGATGGGATCATCGATTAACAGAGGGACGTGCTTCTCCGAAGAAGGTTTGGGTTTGTCTAACGAGATAGAGTAGCAACTCCAGGCGGTTGGTATGTCGCACCTTAATTCGCCGACTCCGGCCGGAGTGGGTAGCTTGATCATTTGATGGTAAGTGGATATAACTGCTCGGAAATCGATGAGGCCCGGTCGACCAAAGATAATATTATATGCAGAGGGCATTTCGACGACAAGATATTCGATCTCGCGTGTCGCCCGTCGAGGCAAAGTGCCCATGGATGTGATTAGCCGTACTCGACCCTTGGTCTACACTTCTGCACCTCCGAATCCTGTGAGAGGGGTTCGAATGGGATCTAGAAGCAATTCATCGTGTAAATTCATGCGAACAAGAGTCGAATAAAGGATAATATTGCTCGAGCTTCCATTATCCATTAAAGTGCGAGATACAGCAAAGTTGGCGACGTCGAGCGTGACAACCATAGGACAACTAGGTGTTTCGCTCGAGCGTCCCGGTAGATCAATTACATCATTCTCATTAAACACTATATCTTTGTTGATCCAGGCGTCTTCTGGCCGAATATGCATCACTTCTCGGGGATTACAGAATCCTTGAGTAGCGGTCCGTCGCGTCTTTTTCCGAGCGGACCTTGAATCTCCACCTGAAGGTCCTCCTAAAATCATGTCAATCCGACCGAGGCATGGTCGATTATGAGGGTCTCGTTCTGTTGGAGGCTTAGCCAGCCGTTGTTTGGGAGGCGACCTGTCGGGCTGATCCCGGTTCCGAGCGTGGTCATCCATTTTTTTCACGAACTCCTGGAGGAGGCCTCCTTTGATCAATCGTTCGACCTCATCTCGTAAAGCATTACATTCAGAAGTGTTGTGACCTTTTTGCTGGTGAAAGTTACAAAATTTATTGCTCTCTCGGTTCTTGGGAGTGTCCCGCATCGGCTTAGGCTTTTTCAGTAGGGCAGGATCGATAACATTGTAGATTTCATCGAGCGGGCGCGTCAGCTGGGTGTAATGCTTTCGAGTGGTAGGCCCTGTCGGTCCCTCTGGCTTAGGTCGCGCGTCTTGTCTAATTGGTCGATGGATATCTGCCTTTCGACTGGGTACCGGGCTCCTCTGAGAACTCTCCAATTCTTCGAGTTGCATCCAATCGCAAGCAGCTGCTTGGATATCGGCCAAATTCTTTGGTTTCTGTAAGAAGATGTACCGAGCGGCTTCGATGTTGACCAGTGCCTTGTGAACAATAGATCTCAAAAGGTCGATGCTCGGTTCTTCTGTTTTGACCACAGCTTGCGAGAAACGAGTGAAGAAATCTCAAAGCGATTCATTAGGGGCCTGTTTAATGGTGTACAGGTAGGTTGGCGGAAGCTTATCTCCCCTCATGGAAGAGAATTGAGCTTTGAATCGGTCGACGAGTGTCTTGTAGGAGGTTATCGATCGAGGAGGGAGCCTCGAAAACCATTCAAGAGCGGGGCCATCCAGAGTTGTAACAAAGATCTTAGCCCAGATATTAGGAGAGTGTCCAAACATGCTGAGCTGCATTTCGAGGCGTGACACATGCTTTTCCGGGTCAGTCGATCCATTATATGTGGGTAGTCCGGTGGGGATCTTCTCATCGGTAGTGGACTCTATGATCGAGTCACAAAATGGAGACTGAGCTTCTCTCTCACTGCGGTACCTCCATGGGCGGACATGCCTTGGGCCCGACGGTGTGCGACGGGGTGATCTAGAGCGTTCACGCCTAACGGAGTGTGATCGGTGGGGCGAACGACTGAATGATCCTTGACTTTCGTTCCTCTGTCGGTTATCCTGTCGACCGGAACGCGGAGGTATCTGGTTTCGAAGGTCATTCGACCTCACGATACGACCCCTGTTCGATCTCCTGATCTGATTAACCCGACCGTGTGGTCCGAGTCGGTTGAAGACTCCCGTCGATTCATGTGGGGGTGAGTCACGTTGAGTGGGGCTTCGTTCTCTTTGGGATCCAGACAATCTACGACCGCTATTTCTCCCACTAGGATGAGATGATCTAGATCTCTGTTGTGATACGTCCGCCTCGCGCCGACTGCCACCCCGATGTATTCTGGCGTCCGTTGGGGTTCTAGAGTCGACCTCATCCTCGGGTTGAAATGATAACCTGTCTTGAACTGACTTTCGCATATTCCCTTGATAAGGTAACAATTGTTGTTGGGGAAGCTGAGGCTGTGCACTTTGCCCAATTTCAGCCCAATTTCAGCCCAATACGTGCCGGGCGGAGGATACTGAACTGGTCGCATATATCCCGGATGATTTATCGGGGGTGGAATGATCTCTATTGGTCGAGTTTCTGGGCATTCTGGCATGCGAGGTTCTCTCCCTTCCACAGCCGCTGCAACAGCCTCGTCGCGACAGGCTTTCAAATATTTTTCTATCTCGGGCGTCGAGTAGACTAGCTGTGTCGGAAGGGAGGTGGGAATAACGACTTGTAAGGGAACTTGAGGAAGGACCTCCCGACCGTTTTCGTCGAATAGGCGGTTGCTTACAACGTTTCGAGTAGTCATGTTCAATGGCTTCTTGTTGCGCTTCCCACAGACGGTGCCAAATGATCGTGCCAAAATCTCCGCTTGATGATCGATCGAGAGATCCGACGCGGTCACTCTATTTGTTGATGGGGGAAACGGCCGCCTGACTGCTCGAATTCTACGAAGGTCGACAAACGTGAGCTCCGAGGCCAACTCGGGGGAGATGGGTGTAAGACCCGGGTTGGCACTCCGACGCTCAAGTCAGGATCGGTAAAGATGACCGCAAAGATTGAGTGGTGAAAAGTGTTAGGTGGAAAAACTTACCGTGCAATAAATGAGGAGGGGGTATTTATACAGAGAGGAAAGAGAAGTTACCGCCTCGACGTGGTGGCGCGGGGAGCTGACAGGTGCCCCATTAAGGCCGTGCATTAAATGCTCGGTCGGCCACTACGCTAGTGGAATAATGCGCTGGTCAATCGGATATTATGGGTCGATCGAAACGGTTCGGTTGGTTCGAGCATTTAGGTCGATATTCCTGTGCGGTAATTCTCGCGGGGTAAATGAGCCTCTGAGTGGGACGGTCGAAGGGTGATCTCCGAGTGAGAATTGACCTCCGATCATGCACGTGGGACAAGGTGATTGGCTTAGATCGACAGCGGGTACGTGCCACGTCATAAGCCCCCCGAAACGTCATCTGCTAGGGCTGACGTGGCAGTGACGTTTCAAATCCCAAGAGTGGGACCCGCTGCAATCATCACGCCGTTTCATCTTCTCGATTCCCGCCCATTTTTTATCTCTATAAATAGTTCCCTCTGTAAATCCATTTGTTACTTTTGCAAAAGCGAATTGAAGAGAGTTTCGAGCCATTCTCGATCGATAAAGAGTCCTTTGTGTGTCAAATTTCGGGGTCGCTCACTTTAGAAGAGGACTGTTCGAATCTTCGGAAAACAAAAAGGTAATATTTCCGATCTGTTGTTCGATTTTCTTTCTCTGTGCTTTTTATTTTTGTTTCCGATTGCTTCGAGGGAGAGGTGTACCACTTCCCTCTTCGAAGGCTTCCTCTCCCTCGATTTGTTCGTATCCGAGCTACACCATAAAAACGAGGTTTTTGTCCTGTAGGATGTCAACAAATCGAGCGGAGACCGGCCCCAGAGGGGAGGGAGTGGCGACCGCGAGTGAGAGGTCGAGTTCGGACACATCTGGGTCGAGTTCGACATCGGATTTTGGAGAGACCGTGGAGACTAGGTCGACGAATCCTCAGGGGAGGGATGAGTTCGTCGAGGTCGTAGAGGTTTCGGAGCCTTTGTCCGAGGATGAGACGACAGAGGTGGTAGTACCTCGGGAGCCAGGAGAGGTAACGTCGACTTCAGGTCGACTAGAGGAGGAAGAAGAGGAAGAGGAGGTGGAGAATTTAGAGCCAGAGGGTTGGCTACAGAATGACCCTCGAGCCATTACCTGTTCGATATCCGAGGACAAACTTGGAGAGGTCCAGAAATGGTTGTTTGGGGGGGCTCCGGAGTAACGGGGTTATCGAGTGATAAGGCCCCAGTCAGGAGATCGCATGACCGACCCGCCGCCCAACTGTATCGCGATCAACTACTTGGCGGTCAAAAATGGGTTTAGGGTGCCCATTCCCGAGGAGATGGTTTACTTCTTCAACACCCTTAGGATTAGTCCATTGCAGTTGATGCCCAATTCTTACGCCATGGTAAACGGATTGAGGGCTTTGTTGAGGTGCTTGGGAATGAAGGTCAACGTTTACTGCATTTCAGAAATCTTCCAAGCCGGATTGACGACCGAGACCTCGAAGTCTGGCCCGGGGTATATCCAACTGCAATCGAAGAGTAATTATCGGATCGTTAGGTCGCCTACCTCGTCGAACGGCAAGGGATGGAAGCAGAGATTTGTTTTCATCGAGAGTGAAAAGGGTTGGCCCGGCCTAAAATATCCGGGATGGAGCTGGGTTTCCCGGTCGGACCTTCCGAGGGGGCATCCGGGTTGGCCAAACACTTTGATGGCGACCTTGAGGAGGATGGGAAGTGTGGAGTCGGAGGACATGGTTGCTCCGCAATCACTAATCGAGCTGGGGCTCGCGCCGGGAGTTAGAAAGCATTTCGACCCTGGTATTCCGAACGAATCCCCCGAGGCATCTCGGCCATTTGTTTGTTGTTGTTTTCCTCCTTGTTTGGTTATTTTCATAATCAAGCGCTTTTTCTGTGCAGAGCGATACATCATGTCGGCTGCTTTGAACGCAAGAAGGAAGGAGATGGCCGAGCTGAAGAAAACGGCCGAGAAGAAGAAAATCCCCCCTCCTACCCAAGCGGAGACTGCTGCATCGACCGATGCGACGATCGAGGCTCTCCCTGAGGTTCTTGCGATGAGGACCAATGACGCTCCCGAGAAGAGGGGTCGAACCCCATCGGGGGTCGAGGACCATGGAGCCCCCCAGGCAAAAAAGCAAAAAACTAAGGGCCAGGCGAAGTCAGGGGTCGGGGCCGATAAGAATAGAGGTCGAGAGAAGAGCCCCTTACTCCCCATGCCACCGGCGCTTGGGCCGATTGTAGAGGTCCAGGTCGGAGCCTACTCGACCCCTCCGAACCAGGGTCGAGGGGCAATAGTGCCTCGAAACGTGGCTAGCATTTTGGCGGGGGTGCGAAGGCCCGGTGCAGGATCCTCGAGCGCGGTGCCGTGGAAATCGAGCGAAGAAGAGAAGAAGTTGTTCTTCGACTATCCGATCCTCGAGGAACCCCATTTCCCGTGCGGCCTTGCAAGTGTCAACGAGAGAGGCCAGCCCAGACGGATCGGAACTGCCCCTAAAGACTACCAGGCACTCGGGGCTCTTTACAGTTCGATCCAGACAACGGTCGATCATAAAGAAAGGATGGCGCTCTCCGACGACGAGATCGAGGCGTCTTGGGTCCAGAAATATTTTGCCGTAAGTGCCTGTAGAAATTATTTTTCTGTGTATGGTCCAAGTTTCTGATGATCAATGATGTCTTGCAGTTGGGCCAGGACTTCTTTCAAGTGGCTCGAAGAGGATGGGTTCATCGGCAGTTGAGGGCGAAAGCCGAACGGCAGGTTGAGACGATGAGGCTCGAGCTGGAGGAGAAGGATAAGAAGTTGGCCGAGGCCACCAAGGACAAGGAAAAACTCGACCACGATCTCTTGGATGCCATAACAAATCTCTCGGAAGTCGAGAAAAAGTTGAAGGTGGCGGAGGATCGGGTGGCTAGGTCGATCCAGGAAGAGGCCGAAGCGAGAACCCGCGACTTGATGGAGGGAGAGAGGAAAGGCGCCAAGCTAGCCCTGGATCGATGCAAGAGGGGTCTTGCTGAATCCGTGAACGACCTCGAGCGTCGAGGCGTTTACAGATTCATGAAGTCTAAGGCTTACGAGAAGGCCGTGTCGATCGCGAGCTTCAAAGACGTCGAGGAGGGCTTCAATTTGTGCTTGGCTCAAGTGCAAGCGGCTAAGTATCTTCCGCTCGACTATGATCAAGAAAAGGTCGGCCTATATCAAGATGATCCTCGTCCAGTCGAACCGGTCACCCGACCTCCTACTCCCGAGCCAAACTGGGACAACGACGAGTTTGGCTTTGCCGTGAAGTTGGCTCGATCTAGAGCGGCGGGGGAACCAGACAATGTAGTCACGGAGGAGCTCGATCTTGATGCTTCCTTCGACCCTAAAGATATGTGCCCAGAGTACTTTGGGGAGGGGGCCATCGTTCCAATCGAGGAAGGGACCGGATCCTGAGCGGGCGAGGATTGAGTCGGAGAGAATGGACTAGCCCTATCTTCGTACTCGGAGGTCTTTGGCCAAGGGGAATCCGATTTTCAAAGTTCCGACTGTTGGGGTCGGACTTTAGTAGTTGTTGGCTCGGGATTCGCGTGTAAATAGGTAGGAATCCGAGCGTTTGTTGCTCCCATTTGTAAAATCCAAATTTGCAAGGTTACGATCGAAGAATAGTGATCGATGTAGACTTTCCTGTTTTAATTACATTATGCAAGTTCTCTTCTGGGTTTTATACGTGTTTTCTCGAGCTTTTTGGCGTTTAACTTTTTATGTTAATCGAAAATAATGATCGAGAAGATGTCAAGGCAAGCTGCTTTAATCTTTCGAAGTATACAAGAAATTAGTACGGGCGTCGTATAATTACAAGTATATGATCGAATAACATGGTTGTTAAAAAGGCAGGAGAATGCTCTATCGATTAATCGACCGGAAAAATTACATATTGTGTTTAATTGACCAAAAGAAATTACAGCGATTAATCACAAGTAATATTTCTTCAAGTTGTGAGCATTCCATGATCGAGGTAACGGTAGCCCATCGAGATGATATGCCCAATTTTTGCCTATTTCGACGACACGGTAGGGTCCTTCCCAATTAGCATCGAGCTTTCCTACGTGTTTAGTAACTTCAACCCTTTTGAGGACCAAATCCCCGACTTGAAAGTGGAGAGGTCGTAGGTTTTTATTGTATGCCCGAGCAGTCGTGGCTCGATACTGCTGCATCTTCATGTTTCCTTTTTCTCGAGTTTCGTTTATCGTGTCAAGATCGAAAGCCCTTAGTTCATTATTCCGACCATGCTGGAAGTGAGCCACTCGGGGAGATTGATGTATAACCTCAGTCGGAATCACGACCTCCGAGCCATATACCATGGCGAAAGGTGTCTGTCCCGTGGGGATTCGGGGGGTGGTTCGATATGCCCAAAGGACGCCCTCAAGTTCATCGACGCAATGGCTCTTCTTTGCTTCGAGGCGCGTACACAGATTCTGTATGATGGTTCGATTGGTAACTTCGACCTGACAGTTGGCATGGGGATGTCCGACTGAATCAGATTGGTATGCCTCTGGCAACGATCGCATTTCCTCACAAATTCGAGTGCATCCTTGCGTAGGTTAGGCCAGAAGAATCCAGATCGAGATACCTTTAGGGCTAGAGACCGCCCCCCGGCATGATTCCCACAGGATCCCTCATGGATTTCGGCTAAAACTTCTCGACCCTGGGATGGTCGGAGGCACCATTTAGTGGGACCGATGAATGAACGTTTGTACAGACGACCCTCCTGGTCCAGCGTATAGGTCAACGCGCGTTGCTTGAGTCTCCTTGCTTCGGTCAAATCCTCGGGTAAGATGCCATTTTGAAGATACAAGACGATGTTATCGAGCCAACACGGCTCAGTCGCATCGATAGAGTTGACTTCGGGTGGAGTGTGATCTATCGACCGAGTTGATGAGGTCATAAAGGTGATGGTCCGATCTTGGGTGCCGAGCGAACTACTGGCAAATCTAGAAAGGGCGTCGGCTCGACCGTTTTCCTCTCGAGGAATTTGGGAGATTTCGAATCCATCAAATTCAGTGATTGCCCTTTTGGCCAAGGCGAGATATTTGATCATAGACTCCTCTCGAGCTTCGTATTCGCCCTTGACTTGGCTAGCAACCAGTTGTGAGTCGGTTAAAGCTCGAAGTTTTTTTATGTTCTGCATTTTCGCAATTCTCAAACCCGCTAAAAGAGCTTCGTACTCAGCCTCATTGTTTGTTGCAGGATACTCGAGGGCGATGGCATATTCGACCTGTTGGCCATTTGTGCTAGTCCTCACCGATCAGCCATTAAAGACCATCATGGACAAACCAGAAGTCTCAGGTCGACTCACGAAGTGGACAATCGAGCTCGGACAATTCGAGGTAACGTATCGACCCCGGGTGGCATACCAGGCACAGATCTTAGCTGATTTCTTGGTTGAGAAAGGCCCGCACTCAACGATAAAGGGTGACCCAACCGTTTGGACCCTTTCGGTCGATGGCTCCTCAACCGCTTCCGGGGGGGGTGCCGGGGTATCCCTAGTCAGCACAAATGGCCAACAGGTCGAATACGCCATTGCCCTCGAGTATCCTGCAACAAACAATGAGGCTGAGTACGAAGCTCTTTTAGCGGGTTTGAGAATTGCGAAAATGCAGAACATAAAAAAACTTCGAGCTTTAACCGACTCACAACTGGTTGCTAGCCAAGTCAAGGGCGAATACGAAGCTCGAGAGGAGTCTATGATCAAATATCTCGCCTTGGCCAAAAGGGCAATCACTGAATTTGATGGATTCGAAATCTCCAATTCCTCGAGAGGAAAACGGTCGAGCCGACGCCCTTTCTAGATTTGCCAGTGGTTCGCTCGGCACCCAAGATCGGACCATCACCTTTATGACCTCATCAACTCGGTCGATAGATCACACTCCACCCGAAGTCAACTCTATCGATGCGACTGAGCCATGTTGGCTCGATAACATCGTCTTGTATCTTCAAAATGGTATCTTACCCGAGGATTTGACCGAAGCAAGGAGACTCAAGCAACGCGCGTTGAGCTATACGCTGGACCAGGAGGGTCGTCTGTACAAACGTTCATTTATCGGTCCCACTAAACGGTGCCTCCGACCATCCCAGGGTCGAGAAGTTTTAGCCGAAATCCATGAGGGATCCTGTGGGAATCATGCCGGGGGGCGGTCTCTAGCCCTAAAGGTATCTCGATCTGGATTCTTCTGGCCTAACCTACGCAAGGATGCACTCGAATTTGTGAGGAAATGCGATCGTTGCCAGAGGCATGCCAATTTGACCCATCAGCACCCCGCACACATGATTCCGATCGAGTCATGCTGGCCCTTTGAGCAATGGGGAATCGACATAATTGGACCCTTTCCGATATCAACTCGACAAAGACAGTTCATCATTGTGGCGATCGATTATTTTTCTAAATGGGTCGAGGCTTTGGCAGTCGCAAAGATTACTTTCCACTCCTTACAGGACTTCCTCTGGAAGCACATCATCACTAGATTTGGAGTACCTCGAGTCATAGTATGCGATAATGGACCACAGTTCCGAAGTTCAAGATTTAGAGCCTATTGCTCCGACTTTAAGATCGATCAAAGATTCACTTCAGTCGGACATCCCCAGGCCAACGGTCAGGTCGAAGTTACCAATCGAACCATCATACAGAATCTGTGTACGCGCCTCGAAGCAAAGAAGAGCCATTGGGTCGATGAACTTGAGGGCGTCCTTTGGGCATATCGAACCACCTCCCGAATCCCCACGGGACAGACACCTTTCGCCATGGTATATGGCTCGGAGGTCGTGATTCCGGCTGAGGTTATACATCAATCTCCCCGAGTGGCTCACTTCCAGCATGGTCGGAATAATGAACTAAGGGCTTTCGATCTTGACACGATAAACGAAACTCGAGAAAAAGGAAACATGAAGATGCAGCAGTATCGAGCCACGACTGCTCGGGCATACAATAAAAACCTACGACCTCTCCACTTTCAAGTCGGGGATTTGGTCCTCAAAAGGGTTGAAGTTACTAAATACGTAGGAAAGCTCGATGCTAATTGGGAAGGACCCTACCGTGTCGTCGAAATAGGCAAAAATTGGGCATATCATCTCGAGGATCTCGATGGGCTACCGTTACCTCGATCATGGAATGCTCACAACTTGAAGAAATATTACTTGTGATTAATCGCTGTAATTTCTTTTGGTCAATTAAACACAATATGTAATTTTTCCGGTCGATTAATCGATAGAGCATTCTCCTGCCTTTTTAACAACCATGTTATTCGATCATATACTTGTAATTATACGACGCCCGTACTAATTTCTTGTATACTTCGAAAGATTAAAGCAGCTTGCCTTGACATCTTCTCGATCATTATTTTCAATTAACATAAAAAGTTAAACGCCAAAAAGCTCGAGAAAACACGTATAAAACCCAGAAGAGAACTTGCATAATGTAATTAAAACAGGAAAGTCTACATCGATCACTATTCTTCGATCATAACCTTGCAAATTTGGATTTTACAAATGGGAGCAACAAACGCTCGGATTCCTACCTATTTACACGCGAATCCCGAGCCAACAACTACTAAAGTCTGACCCCAACAGTCGGAACTTTGGAAATCGGATTCCCCTTGGCCAAAGACCTCCGAGTACGAAGATAGGGCTAGTCCATTCTCTCCGACTCAATCCTCGCCCGCTCAGGATCCGGTCCCTTCCTCGATTGGAACGATGGCCCCCTCCCCAAAGTACTCTGGGCACATATCTTTAGGGTCGAAGGAAGCATCAAGATCGAGCTCCTCCGTGACTACATTGTCTGGTTCCCCCGCCGCTCTAGATCGAGCCAACTTCACGGCAAAGCCAAACTCGTCGTTGTCCCAGTTTGGCTCGGGAGTAGGAGGTCGGGTGACCGGTTCGACTGGACGAGGATCATCTTGATATAGGCCGACCTTTTCTTGATCATAGTCGAGCGGAAGATACTTAGCCGCTTGCACTTGAGCCAAACACAAATTGAAGCCCTCCTCGACGTCTTTGAAGCTCGCGATCGACACGGCCTTCTCGTAAGCCTTAGACTTCATGAATCTGTAAACGCCTCGACGCTCGAGGTCGTTCACGGATTCAGCAAGACCCCTCTTGCATCGATCCAGGGCTAGCTTGGCACCTTTCCTCTCTCCCTCCATCAAGCCGCGGGTTCTCGCTTCGGCCTCTTCCTGGATCGACCTCGCCACCCGATCCTCCGCCACCTTCAACTTTTTCTCGACTTCCGAGAGATTTGTTATGGCATCCAAGAGATCGCGGTCGAGTTTTTCCTTGTCCTTGGTGGCCTCGGCCAACTTCTTATCCTTCTCCTCCAGCTCGAGCCTCATCGTCTCAACCTGCCGTTCAGCTTTCGCCCTCAACTGCCGATGAACCCATCCTCTTCGAGCCACTTGAAAGAAGTCCTGGCCCAACTGCAAGACATCATTGATCATCAGAAACTTGGACCATACACAGAAAAATAATTTCTACAGGCACTTACGGCAAAATATTTCTGGACCCAAGACGCCTCGATCTCGTCGTTGGAGAGCGCCATCCTTTCTTTATGATCGACCGTTGTCTGGATCGAACTGTAAAGAGCCCCGAGTGCCTGGTAGTCTTTAGGGGCAGTTCCGACCCGTCTGGGCTGGCCTCTCTCGTTGACACTTGCAAGGCCGCACGGGAAATGGGGTTCCTCGAGGATCGGATAGTCGAAGAACAACTTCTTCTCTTCTTCGCTCGATTTCCACGGCACCGCGCTCGAGGATCCTGCGCCGGGCCTTCGCACCCCCGCCAAAATGCTAGCCACGTTTCGAGGCACTATTGCCCCTCGACCCTGGTTCGGAGGGGTCGAGTAGGCTCCGACCTGGACCTCTACAATCGGCCCAAGCGCCGGTGGCATGGGGAGTAAGGGGCTCTTCTCTCGACCTCTATTCTTATCGGCCCTGACCCCTGACTTCGCCTGGCCCTTAGTTTTTTGCTTTTTTGCCTGGGGGGCTCCATGGTCCTCGACCCCCGATGGGGTTCGACCCCTCTTCTCGGGAGCGTCATTGGTCCTCATCGCAAGAACCTCAGGGAGAGCCTCGATCGTCGCATCGGTCGATGCAGCAGTCTCCGCTTGGGTAGGAGGGGGCATTTTCTTCTTCTCGGCCGCTTTCTTCAGCTCGGCCATCTCCTTCCTTCTTGCGTTCAAAGCAGCCGACATGATGTATCGCTCTGCACAGAAAAAGCGCTTGATTATGAAAATAACCAAACAAGGAGGAAAACAACAACAAACAAATGGCCGAGATGCCTCGGGGGATTCGTTCGGAATACTAGGGTCGAAATGCTTTCTAACTCCCGGCGCGAGCCCCAGCTCGATTAATGATTGCGGAGCAACCATGTCCTCCGACTCCACACTTCCCATCCTCCTCAAGGTCGCCATCAAAGTGTTTGGCCAACCCGGATGCCCCATCGGAAGGTCCGACCGGGAAACCCAGCTCCATCCCGGATATTTTAGGCCGGGCTAACCCTTTTCACTCTCGATGAAAACAAATCTCTGCTTCCATCCCTTGCCGTTCGACGAGGTAGGCGACCTAACGATCCGATAATTACTCTTCGATTGCAGTTGGATATACCCCGGGCCAGACTTCGAGGTCTCGGTCGTCAATCCGGCTTGGAAGATCTCGGAAATGCAGTAAACGCTGACCTTCATTCCCAAGCACCTCAACAAAGCCCTCAATCCGTTTACCATGGCGTAAGAATTGGGCATCAACTGCAATGGACTAATCCTAAGGGTGTTGAAGAAGTAAACCATCTCCTCGGGAATGGGCACCCTAAACCCATTTTTGACCGCCAAGTAGTTGATCGCGATACAGTTGGGCGGCGGGTCGGTCATGCGATCTCCTGACTGGGGACTTATCACTCGATAACCCCCGTACTCCGGAGCCCCCCCAAACAACCATTTCTGGACCTCTCCAAGTTTGTCCTTGGATATCGAACAGGTAATGGCTCGAGGGTCATTCTGTAGCCAACCCTCTGGCTCTAAATTCTCCACCTCCTCTTCCTCTTCTTCCTCCTCTAGTCGACCTGAAGTCGACGTCACCTCTCCTGGCTCCCGAGGTACTACCACCTCTGTCGTCTCATCCTCGGACAAAGGCTCCGAAACCTCTACGACCTCGACGAACTCATCCCTCCCCTGAGGATTCGTCGACCTAGTCTCCACGGTCTCTCCAGAATCCGATGTCGAACTCGACCCAGATGTGTCCGAACTCGACCTCTCACTCGCGGTCGCCACTCCCTCCCCTCTGGGGCCGGTCTCCGCTCGATTTGTTGACATCCTACAGGACAAAAACCTCGTTTTTATGGTGTAGCTCGGATACGAACAAATCGAGGGAGAGGAAGCCTTCAAAGAGGGAAGTGGTACACCTCTCCCTCGAAGCAATCGGAAACAAAAATAAAAAGCACAGAGAAAGAAAATCGAACAACAGATCGGAAATATTACCTTTTTGTTTTCCGAAGATTCGAACAGTCCTCTTCTAAAGCGAGCGACCCCGAAATTCGACACACAAAGGACTCTTTATCGATCGAGAATGGCTCGAAACTCTCTTCAATTCGCTTTCGCAAAAGTAACAAATGGATTTACAGAGGGAACTATTTATAGAGATAAAAAATGGGCGGGAATCGAGAAGATGAAACGGCGTGATGATTGCAGCGGGTCCCACTCTTGGGATTTGAAACGCCACTGCCACGTCAGCCCTAGTAGATGACATTTCGGGGGGCTTATGACGTGACACGTACCCGCTGTCGATCTAAGCCAATCACCTTGCCCCACGTGCATGATCGGAGGTCAAGTCTCACTCGGAGATCACCCTTCGACCGTCCCACTCAGAGGCTCATTTACCCCGCGAGAATTACCGCACAGGAATATCGACCTAAATGCTCGAACCAACCGAACCGTTTCGATCGACCCATAATATCCGATTGACCAGCGCATTATTCCACTAGCGTAGTGGCCGACCGAGCATTTAATGTACGGCCTTAATGGGGCACCTGTCAGCTCCCCGCGCCACCACGTCGAGGCGGTAACTTCTCTTTCCTCTCTGTATAAATACCCCCTCCTCATTTATTGCACGGTAAGTTTTTCCACCTAACACTTTTCACCACTCAATCTTTGCGGTCATCTTTACCGATCCTGACTTGAGCGTCGGAGTGCCAACCCGGGTCTCACACCCATCTCCCCCGAGTTGGCCTCGGAGCTCACGTTTGTCGACCTTCGCAGAATTCGAGCAGTCAGGCGGCCGTTTCCCCCATCAACAAATAGAGTGACTGCGTCGGATCTCTCGATCGATCATCAAGCGGAGATTTTGGCACGATCAGATATGATATGATATTTCGATTCGATATATCGTACCGTACTGTATCGAATACCGAATTATATATATGTATGTAAATATTTTCACCAAAAAAATAAATATAATATTATAAATTTATATATTTTATGTATATTATTCTGCAATTTTTTATATATAAATATACAAATATAATATTATAATTATATTAATATAAAATTATATAATAATATTATATATAAATATATTTAATTTTTTTATATTTTTTATTTTTTGGCCATATTTCGGCAATTTGATTTTTTACCGAATCTTACTGAATTAATTTCGACTTTTACCGTAGCGAACTGGAAAGTTCAGTTCGATGATCTTGGTGTTTTTTATTCACATTAGATTTTGGTGTTCGATGATCAGTATACAATTTTGATGTACCGAAAGTTCAATTTTACCGAATGTCGACCCCTACTCTAACTTTTCACTATGCATTAATAAAAACACTATTGATTCATGTATTGTTACATTGTACGTGCCTACGAAATAAAATTACATTTAAAACAAGAAAACTTTTGAAATTTACAGAAAAAATTGACAACTTTCATCATTTCGGATGTGAGCTGTAATTTTGTTTGTATATATGTGGATTTATTCTCATCATAAATTATGTATGCTAAAAGTGGTGTTGATTTGACTTTTTATTTTGTTTGTGTGGCTATTTATTTTTGAAAATATATGAATCTTGAAATACCTTTTTTTACAAATTAATATGTTTTCATGTTTGGAATTATAATTTGTAATTTTGGAAACGGGATAATTTGTAATTTTAATATTTGTAAAGATAAAATTTATAATATTTATATGTCAGTGGATACGAGTCATAATTATGAAATCTTAGACGTAAAAGACACTAATATGTTTCCATATTTTGAATTGAGCAATCAAATTTGAAATTTGAGAAAATTTCAAATTTAAATATTTATAAGGGAAAAATGCACTCCAACCCCCTCAAAATTTCCTATTTTGGCATTAAACCTCCTAAAAATAAGATTATAAGATCTTTCCCCTTGAAAAATTAATTTGTGTTACACTCTCCCCCAATACTAATATCTCATCAAAATATCACCAAAATCTCACAAAAAATAAATAGGTGAGCTTTTAATTTTTATGAAAAGGATTTAATTTTCTTTTAATACTTTTCCCTCCGCAACAACTAATTTTCCATGAAGTTATTTAAATTAGGACAAATTATTAAAGAATCCCTGGTAAGGCAAAACATTTATCGTAGACCCCCCAACTCAAAAAATAGTTATATTACATCCCTATTATCCTTTCTATTTTTTGTAAACCCCCCAAATCTTGTAAAAGTACCATAATGCCCTTAATAAAATGAAGGACACAGATATCCATTGTCTTCTTCCCGCGTCTTATGTTTTCTTCTTGACAGTAAATGAGTCAGCCCTGAATCTGTTCCGATGACTTTTTCCTGAAACCCATTTTCGCTCTGGCGACTCGTTTCCGAAACCCATTTCCGGTGAGAAAATCCATTGTCTTCTTCTCGAGTCTGATGTTTTATTCTTAACAGTAAATGCATCGGCCCTGAATTTGTTCCAGCGACTTTTTCCCGGAACCCATTTCCGCTCTGGCAACTCGTTTCCGAAACCCATTTCCGGTGAGAAAAGGGAAAAATTAGCAATGGCGATTTTTATTCCGGCTAAATTGTTGTACCTGCAAAAACTGTCTGGAGACGTTCTAAACGCTATTTTATATTTTCACGATTTATTTTTCTTTAACTAGACAAACAAACCTTTCAATAACTAATAAAATGAATTTTTACACGACAAACTTAATAGATTGTGATGCATTCCCTATGGGACGCCTAAAATAAATAAAAAACTGCTTGCACTCTTTCCGGTAGTTTGACTGCCCAAAATTGCAGAGGTGAAGATGAAGGGATGCGACGGTAGGTTTCCCAGCCCAATCACCTTTATTGCAGAGGTGAAGAAGAAGATGAAGATAGCTACTGTGCCCGGAATTCACCTCCCGATAACCCGATACCCGATCTCCTCGCGAAACCGGTAGAACTTCCCTACAATAACCCTAGAGAAACCCTCGGAGTGTGGGCTCCGAAAGTATTTCTCTAAATACTTAGAGAAAATAAAACTTTAAACTAGAAAACCCTTTTTCAGGGTTTATTCTCCCGAAATTATGTGTTTATATATAAACACCTAATTAAAATTAAGGGAGAATTACATACGAGTCCCTAAGGTTTAACCTAATTACACAGCGGTTCACGTATCTTTGGATTTTACATACCAATCCCTAAGGTTTTGATTCCGTTAGAAGTCCATAACGGCCGTTAGGGTTCCATTAGAATTTTGACTAAAATGACCAAAATGCCCCCAAGGACTGGATTGTAATTAGGCCAACTTCAGGGAGCCGTATGTAATTATGTTTCAATTATATTAAAAAATTAGTATTTATAATTAAATATATATGTAGTTATGCATATTTTATATAAATTAATCTGTATTTTATAATTAATAAACAATATTAGTATTAATTAAAAGTATTTATTAAAGTATTAACTTTAAATATTTAAATTTTAGAACTTGTGATTTCTGATTGTATGTGTATGCATTTTGAAAATAATTTATATTTAAATTAATTAAAAGTATTTATATAATATTAGTATATTTTTTTTGGTAAAAATATAATATTAGTATTATTAGTATTTAATAAATAATCGTAGAGATAATATTAATAAGATGGGCATTTAATGACTAGTTGAAGCGTTTCTGTAATAATTAACAATATTGGTATATATTAAAATTAATAATAATTTATATTTTATGATTAATTGAAAATATTTATATAATATTAGCAAGACTAGACTAATCATTGCGAAACGGATTAAAATTTTCAAAACTAAAAGATATATATTATAACAAACAAGAATAAAAATTAGTAATTATATATATTATTTATAAATACTAATTTTTTAATATAATTTAAACATAATTACATACGGGTCCCTGAGGTTTGGCCTAATTACAATCCAGTCCTTGGGGGTTGGGGGCATTTTGATCATTTTGGTCAAAATTCTAACGGAACCCTATGGACCTCTAACGGAATCAAACCTTAGGGACCTGTATGTAAAATCCAAAGATACGTGGACCGCTGTGTAATTAGGCCAAACCTTAGGGACCCGTATGTAATTCTCCCTAAAATTAATTCCAAAATGAATCGGAATCAACTAGGAGAAAAGGGATATGGTTTCAAAGCCAAGAACTCAGCCGAAACCTCTCCCAAAAGTTGTATGAAAAAATGAAATGCCAAGGCCCCTATTTATAGGGGAAAAACCGAGCGTAAAATAGTAATTGTTAGGAATAGTGCCCTAGAAAGCCGATTGTATATCCGCTCTGTGCTTTTCCTTATTGTAATCACAGACAATCTTTGAATGAAATAACGAATTGAGGCAACACTTCTTTATATGCTCTTGTTTGGTATGCGTTTACTTTAGCTGTGCATGTATGAGAACTCCACTAATCCTGATGACTTTAGGACTCTACCATTTAGGTGAAATGGTTCATGAAATGAGCCCTATATCACATAAGTCATGATTAGTAAAATGCTCCAAGCCGATGAGTCCTACAGACAGTGGGAGTGTCAACCTGACTCCTCTAAGGCTTGATTGTGGGATCACGCCCTTAAGAAGGACCACCTTGTTTCATGGAGGTGCAAAGTGTATAGTTGATACGTGCGTGATACATGAGGGTGCTTACTTCAATAAGTAAGTTCACTGAGGTGCCCCGTGTGAGAACATTCCTAAATGGGAAAGGAAGTTTCTATTTCAGGAAATGGAAACTTCCAGATTAGAAAATATCTCACGAGTCATTGATGTGATTAATTGATCCTTAGACTTGAGGTTCCTTGTCACTTTATGAGTTAACTCTGTAGTCTTAGGTATATGCTTTAAAGGGTGTCGCCTTAGACAACTGATTCAAGGCTTATGCTGGCGCTGCACAAGTGATTCATGAAAGTGAATGAGAATCAAGAAAGGACCTACACTTACATTTGCAAGGTGATCTCTTATTGTGTAATTCATTCATATGCCATATGGAGTCCTTGGCCAAGGCAGTAGATCAAGACATCAAGAAAAGGGTTTCTTGGATTGAGATCAAATGGATATGAAATGCACTTAGCTTTAAGACCGGATTGTTAGGGTTCTGATTATTCCCTTACCCTAGATCTTGGTTGAGAGATAGTAAGTAGGAGGATTGTATCTCACATGAATCAATGACTTAAAGGTTCTGTCGAATCTGAACATTCCAATTCAGCTAGGGGTTAAACACCTGTTGCTAGACTATGGTCGTTTAATCTGTAGACTGATTAATTAATTAGTGAATTAATTAATTAGGGTCACTGCTAATTGAATTGAGAACCTAGAGGGTCACACACAACAACTTGGTTACATGAGTTGAGGCTTGAAAATGATTAAACGAGTTAATCGGGCCAAGACACGTGTGGGTCACGTGTCCCACACGTGTAAATATATATATTGTATATATATATATATATATATATATTAAATAATTAAATGTGTCAATTATTTAATAGACTTTGGTTTAATTTTGAATTAAAAAGAAAGTCTTATTTTGGAGAAAATAATCTAGTTAATTAATTGTGAATTAATTAATTAGATAAAATAAGTTATTTATTTTAAATAAATAAAGTATAAAATTATCCAAAAATAGTTTGGATATTTTAGCTCTCTTGAAAGTTGATTTGAATTTGAATTCAAAGTCAAAGTCAAAATTACTTGATGATCAAGTAATAGGAGAGAGAGACCAAATCCTTAGTCCATAAGGACTAGGAATTTCGGCCACTTCCCTCACCTATATATAGGGGAGCTCGAGCTCCACTTAGAGCTAATTGGCAATTCTTTTGGTTCATGTGTTGAACACCATCCTTTCTCCAAGATAAACGAAACCCTAGGTTAAGCCTAAACACTAACTAGAGAACTAGCATCCTTACTAGTTAGATTGTGATCAAGTTGGTGGACTATCTCTAGAGAGCTTCAAGTTAGAAGTTTGAAGATTCGAGCTTTACCAAGGAGAGGGGATCAAGCCGCGAGAAGAGCGTTCTTGGGTGGCTTGAAACGCTTCAAGAAAGAATAAAAGAAAAGTAAGTTTCTTATCTCTACGAATTTGGATACACGATCGCGAGTCCTAGATCCTTTTGTCGGGAAATTTTTTAAATTCCGCTGCTTTCTGATTCGTGTTTTCCAACAAGTGGTATCAGAGCCACCTCGTTAATCGTGTTTCTGATTCGTCTCAATTATTCTGAATTTGGTAGAAATTCGTAGGCTTAGATGCGAATTAGGTATTCATGAGTTCTTTTAGAAAGCCTAAATTACGAAACTGTAATTTTTCTTGAATTTCTGAAACTGTTTTCTTAAATCGTGTTTTTGAAAACCATTTTGATTGAAATCTATTTAAATCGTATTTTTCTTAATTATGGATTGAACCGGGTTTTGGAGAAACCCAAAATACGGAACGGAACACGAAAAGGACGAGCCTAGGCGTGCTAGCACGTCGCACGCCCAGGCCCCGTCGCCGCCGCCCAGCCCTCCGCAACCACGCGGGACAGCCGCCCGCACCGTCCCGCTCCCAGGCCGAGACCGCCCGCCATCGGGCGGGCACTGCTGCGCGACAAGCGCACGGCCGCACGCCCAGAGCGCGCGCGTGCCTGATGCCGCGCGGCGGTGCCCCCTTGGGCGGGTGGTTCCGGGCCAATTTTCGTGTTTCGTGTTTTCGGTCCTTGAAAATCCCGATTTAATTTAATTTTAATTTTATCTTTTAAAATCAGTTTTGCTAAAATAAAATTATTTTAAAATTTTGATTAAATTGGGATTTTTGAGAAATTGATCGATTTAAATTTTGGGAAAAATTACAAACTTTATGAAAATACTGAAAGAATAAAATTATTAATTTTCAGAAATTAATTGGAATTTTATTAGTTTATTATTTTTCGGGTTTTATTGAAAAGGCTCTTGAACAAGAATTGCATCTAAGTCATGTTTTAAGCTATTAGAGCTTAAAGTGAGAATTTTAATTTATTAGTTAAATTTAAATTCTTGCAATTTATGCATGTTAGGTGATCATGGGTTTAGACTTATGTATGGTTTTAATTTATGCACATGGATGGTTTAAATTGGGGTTGGAGCCCTATAGTTGCGTTTTTCAATTGAGGTTGGAGCCTCACTTATGTGCGTACTGTTATGTGATTTATTATGTGGCTTTCCATATTACTGTTTTTGAGGTCGGGGTACGCCCCGTGTATTTGTCTAAGGCCAATATGAAGATTGAGCCTTATTACTTTATGTCTTTTTCCTTTTATTATAATTTGAGAGTAGAGATAGGTGGTGAGGTTTTATTTTCATTTTGGAGACAATGCACCCATGGAGTAAGATGGACCACATTCAAGTAACAAGGAGGCCATAAGTGAAGACCCCTCAAAATGTTAGGGAGGGGAATCTCAATTGCAAAAATGTAATAGAGATAGGGCTCGTATTTTGTTACCGTTTTCCCTTATGTGATTTAAACTGTTTATGTGGCATGTATGTTAGAACTTATGATTGTGGAGTGGCTCCCACATATCACGCATAAGATAGGTAGAACCCATGATCATTACATGTTAGTATCATGCTAGGACATGTTATCTGTTTATGTGCTTGTTTGAAATGCATTTAACTGTACTTGCATTAATCAAGACTAATAAAATTGGATAACATATATGTTGGTGAGGTCGAACCGGACAACTCTCCGGTTGATTTGAAAATTCCCATTAAATATTAAGCTAATTTCGAACAAATAGGTATTTAATTCGAGATGCAAATTTTGAATTAAATTCCTAGCATTCCATCAATAGGTTTTAAGTTTAGTAAGTGAAACAAGTTATTGTCCGCGAGTCGTGGGATAGCTAGTGGACCTTATTAGTTCTTAGTTACCTAATTGATCATTTTAAATGATCAATATTTCGTGATCAATTTTAGCAAGGGCGATGTCTGCGAGTCGTGGGTCGTTCGAACTAAGTTTTGATCATGATCTTATGATTGATGGGTCTAGCTTAACGCCTAAGTAAATATGGATGTCGCACGAGTCGTGGGTCCATATTGAAAGATAGGTGATGCAAAAACAATTACTAAGAGTTCTAAAGGTGTTAGAATTGGTAAGTTGTACCTACCTAGGGTTTTACTTAGAATGTCCGCGAGTCGTGGGTTCGAGGTAAAATGCCTAGGATCTTAGTACCCATTGGGAAACGTGTTCCTCTTAGATCTTTGGGAATTATAGATCTTTGAAAAACAGTGGGAGCTACATTAGATTAAAGACCTTATCTTTTGTATATCGTTATAATTCAGCATGCTCACTAGTTTTTTGTTTTACCATTTAGGTCGTAGATTCTGTGATTCTCTACGTGTTTTGAAATGGCAACCAAAAACCCTCTTGTATCGATCCTCGAGTCAAACAAGTTGATTGGTCCCAACTATTCTGATTGGCTGAGGAATCTAAAAATCATTTTAGATTCTGAGAAGAGAACTTATGTTCTCTTCGAAGGGGAGCCTAGTCCCGAAGGGGAGGCTCCCACTCGGGCCGAGCGGGACGCGATTCAGAAGTGGAAGGATGATAATCTCCAAACCCGTTGCCTTATGTTGGCTAACATGTCTCCGGACTTGCAAAGACAACATAAGGCCATGGAATTTGCTTGGGAGATTTACGACCACTTAGAGCAACTTTACCGCCCTCATGAACGTGTTACAAGGTATAACACTTCAAAAGAATTGTTCCACTTGAGAATGAGGGAAGGTTCTAGTGTCCATGAGTATGGACTCAAGTTTCTCGCCCTTACTGAGAAACTTGCTTCCATGGACATGCCACTGAAAGATGAGCTTTCAATGGACTTGTTGCTAGCCTCGCTCCCACCATCATTCAACCCCATTTGTCCTTAACTTCAATATGAATCATGCTGGTGCTAGTGTAGCTGAGCTGATTAGTCAGCTTATGACTGCTGAAAGCACGATCAAGAAGGACAATAAGGTTTTGATGGTGAATGCTCCATCTTCCTCTTCTGGGCCTTCTAAAGGTAAGGGCAAGAAAGCCCAAAAGAAGAAGAAGAAACCCCTTAGGGCCACTGGTGGCGTTTCGAAGGGGAAGGCCCAAAAGAAGAAGCGTGATCAGAAAGAGGATGTTTGCTTCCATTGTGGCAAAGCGGGACATTGGAGGAGAAACTGCCCAGAGTACAAGGCTACTCTAAAGAAAGGTATGTTTCTCGTTGAAATAAATCTTTCTATTAACTCTAGTTCTTGGGTACTTGATACCGGTTGTGGAACTCATATCTGTAATGATGTACAGATGCTAAGTGAAGTCCAACAACTCAAAGAAGGAGAATGTGTCTTGAAGATCGGCGATGGCTCAAACGTTGAAGCTCGAGCTTTAGGCACAATTAGATTAGATTTAGGTAGTTTTGAGTTAGTCTTAAATAAAGTCCTTTATGTACCGAGTATTATTCGTAATATAATTTCAGTTCCAATTTTAGATTGTGAAGGTTATGAAACTTATATTAAGAATGGTAAATACTTTATCAAACGGAACAACTCTTCCGTTCACGTCGGTACTCTAAGCAATGGACTTTATCTAACTCAGAATATCAATATTATGAATATACAACGAGAAACTAAACGTAAGAGAGATGACAAAGTTTCAGCTCCCTTATGGCACGCTAGATTAGGACACATTTCCAAGAACAAAATTAGCAAGATAAACACTTTAGGATCATTATCTGAAAATGATCTCAAAGAGTTGACTTCTTGCGAATCTTATCTCAACGGAAAAATATCCAAAGTTCCTTTTAAAGGAACTGTGGAACGTGCCACTAAGGTTTTGGATTTGATCCATACTGATGTTTGTGGACCGCTTAGTGTAAGCACAAGAAACAATCATCAGTATTTTATAACCTTTACCGACGACTTTAGTCGATATGGTTATATATACTTGATGAAGTATAAATCTGAAGCTTTTGAGAAATTCTTAGAATTTCAAAAGGAGGTTGAGAACCAAACTGGTCACAAGATCAAAGCACTTCGATCTGATCGAGGAGGCGAATATCTTAGTGAAGAATTCCTTAATCATCTCAAAGATAATGGGATTATCTCTCAGTGGACTCCTCCGGGAACTCCTCAGCTTAATGGAGTTTCTGAGAGAAGGAATCGAACCCTACTTGATATGGTTCGTTCCATGATGAGTTTCACTGACTTACCACCTTCTTTCTGGGGTTATGCCCTAGAAAGTGCAGCAAAGATTTTGAATCTAGTTCCCTCTAAGTCAGTCCCTAAAACGCCCTATGAAATGTGGCATGGTAAAATCCCTAGTTATTCTTACTTAAGAATTTGGGGTTGTCCTGCTTACATGAAGAGGACAGTGGGAGATAAGTTAGAATCTCGTTCTAACTTATGCTACTTTGTAGGTTATCCTAAGGAATCCATAGGATATTACTTCTATGATCAATCTGAGCAAAAGGTGTTTGTTTCCAGAAATGCCACTTTTCTTGAGGAACCATTCCTTAGAGAAAAGAAAGGCAAGATCATAGAATTAGAGGAAGTACAAAGTGACCCCACGCCACCCACTGAAGAAACGTCCCCTTCTGATCAACTACAACCAATCACGAATTTCGATACACACGTAAATCCTCCTCTAAGGCGTTCTGAATGTACTCCTTGACAGCCGGAAAGATGGTATGGATTCTTCCATGAAATCTCTCAAAAGGATAATGATCCTTTAACATATGAGGAGGCACTTTCAGATTCTCACTCTGAACAGTCGATAGAAGCCATGAAATCCGAAATGGACTCCATGAACTCCAACCAAGTTTGGACCTTGGTAGATTTGCCTGATGGGATCAAACCCATAGGTTGTAAATGGATCTTTAAGAGAAAGCTTGGAGTTGATGGAAGCATTACAGCCTACAAAGCAAGACTGGTTGCAAAAGGATTCACTCAAAAACCCCGGCGTGGACTTTGATGAAACCTTTTCGCCAGTTGCAATGAAAAGTCTATTCGGATCATGCTTGCCATTGCTGCGTATTATGACTACGAGATATGGCAAATGGATGTGAAAACTGCCTTTCTCAATGGTGACATTGATAAAGACATTTATATGGAGCAACCCATAGGTTTCACATTCAGTGGGAGTGAGCAAAAGGTTTGCAAACTCCAAAGATCAATCTATGGATTGAAACAGGCTTCCAGGAATTGGAATATTCGATTTGATGAATCAGTTAAAACGTTTGGCTTCATTCAAATTTCGAATGAATCATGTGTGTATAGAAAGGAATTGGAGACCTCAGTGCAATTATTAGTACTTTATGTTGATGACATCCTTCTTATTGGGAATTGGAAGGATGACATGAAAGTGACTAAGTTATGGTTATCGAACCAATTCGAGATGAAAGATCTGGGTGATGCATCCTATATCCTTGGAATTAAAATCTATAGAGATAGATCTAGAAGGTTAATAGGACTATCACAGTCGATGTACATTGACAAAGTATTGAAGAGATTCAATATGGAGTCAGCAAAGGTTAAGAACCTTCCTATGAGTGTAGGAACATGTCTTTCAAAGAAGATGTGTCCTAAGACTAACTTTGAGAAGGAAAGAATGACCCATACACCTTATGCATCAGCAATAGGTAGCATAATGTATGCAATGTTATGTACTCGACCGGATGTGGCTTATGCACTTAGTGTAACAAGTCGTTTCCAATCTGACCCTGGAGATGGTCACTGGGCTACCGTAAAGAATATTCTTAAGTACTTGAAAAGTACTAAAGATTTATTCTTAGTTTACGGAGGTCAGAAAGATCTTACTGTCGAAGGATACTGCGATACAAGCTTTGCATCAGACTTAGATGATTTTAAGTCAATGTCAGGATACATTTTCTGCCTAAACGGCGGAGCAGTGAGTTGGAAGAGTTCCAAGCAAACTACCACTGCAGATTCGACCACTGAGGCCGAATACTTGGCTGCAAATGATGCAGCTAAGGAAGGTGTTTGGATTAGAAACTTCATTCAAGAGTTGAATGTTGTTCCTAGCACGAAAGACCCCATTACGGTGTTTTGTGACAACACTGGGGCGGTTGCTCAAGCAAGAGAACCAAGATCTCACCAACGGACCAAGCACATTATGAGTAAGTATCACCTAATCCGTGATATTATCAAAAGAGAAGATGTGCAAATTGAGAGGGTCACATCAGCAGAGAACGTGGCAGATCCACTTACTAAACCCCTTAGTCGAGAAGCTTTCCAAGGTCATCTTCAGAAGATAGGGCTTAGAATAGCTTTAGAATGGCTTTGACGGGCAAGTGGGAGATTGTTAGGAATAGTACCCTAGAAAGCCGATTGTATATCCGCTTTGTGCTTTTCCTTATTGTAATCACAGACAATCTTTGAATGAAATAACGAATTGAGGCAACACTTCTTTATATGCTCTTGTTTGGTATGCGTTTACATTAGCTGTGCATGTATGAGAACTCCCCTAATCCTGATGACTTTATGTTGGAAAACACGAATCAGAAAGCAGCGGAATTTAAAAAATTTTCCCAACAAAAGGACCTTGAACTCGCAATCGTGTAACCAAATTCGTAAAGATAGAAAACTTACTTTTCTTTTGTTCTTTCTTGAAGCGTTTCAAGCCACCCAAGAACGCTCTTCTCGCGGCTTGATCCCCTCTCCTTGGTAAAGCTCGAATCTTCAAACTTCTAACTTGAAGTCTCTAGAGAAAGTCCACCAACTTGATCACAATCTAACTAGTAAGGATGTTAGTTCTCTAGTTAGTGTTTAGGCTTAACCTAGGGTTTAATTTAATCTTGGAGAAAGAAAGGTGTTCAACACATGAACCAAAAGAATTGTCAATCAGCTCTAAAGAGGAGCATGAGCTCCCCTATATATAGGAAAGGGGAGGGGCGGCCGAAATCCTTGTCCTCATAGGCAAGGGTTTTGGTTCCTCTCTCCTATTACTTGATCTTCAAGTAATTTCCAACTTTGACTTTGAATTCTAATTCAAGTCAACTTTTAAGAGAGCTAAAAATATCCAAACTATTTTTGGATAATTTTATACTTTATTTATTATAAAATAAATAACTTATTTTTATCTAATTAATTAATTCGTAATTAATTAACTAGATTATTTTCTCCAAAATAAGACTTTCTTTTTAATTCAAAATTAAACCAAAGTCTATTAAATAATTAACAAATTAATTATTTAATATATTATCAAACAATCATGTGTCCAGTCACGTGACCCACACGTGTGGTTTCACACGTGTGGAACCCTCTAGGCTCGATTAACTCGTTTAATCATTTTAAAGCCTCAACTCATGTAACCAAGTTGTTGTGTGTGACCCTCTAGGTTCTCAATTCAATTAGCAGTGACCCTAATTAATTAATTAACTAATTAATTAATCAGTCCACAGATTAAACGACCATAGTCTAGCAACAGGTGTTTAACCCCTAGCTGAATTGGAATGTTCGGATTCGACAGAACCTTTAAGTCATTGATTCATGTGAGATACAATCCTCCTACTTACTATCTCTCAACCAAGATCTAGGGTAAGGGAATAATCAGAACCCTAATAATCTGGTCTTAAAGCTAAGTGCATTTCATATCCATTTGATCTCAATCCAACAAACACTTTTCTTGATGTCTTGATCTACTGCCTTGGCCAAGGACTCCATGTGGCATATGAATGACTTACACAATAAGAGATCACCTTGCAAATGCAAGTGTAGGTCCTTTCTTGATTCTCATTCACTTTCATGAATCACTTGTGCAGCCCCAGCATAAGCCTTGAATCAGTTGTCTAAGGCGACACCCTTTAAAGCTTATACCTAAGACTACAGAGTTAACTCATAAAGTGACAAGGAACCTCAAGTCTAAGGATCAATTAATCACATCAATGACTCGTGAGATATTTCCTAATCTGGAAGTTTCCATTTCCTGAAATAGAAACTTCCTTTCCCATTTAGGAATGTTCTCACACGGGGCACCTCAGTGAACTTACTTATTAAAGCAAGAACCCTCATGTATCACGCACGTATCAACTATACACTTTGCACCTCCATGAAACAAGGTGGTCCTTCTTAAGGGCGTGATCCCACAAGCAAGCCTTAGAGGAGTCAGGTTGACACTCCCACTGTCTGTAGGACTCATCGGCTTGGAGTATTTTACTAATCATGACTTATGTGATATAGGGCTCGTTTCATGAACCATTTCACCTAAATGGTAGAGTCCTAAAGTCATCAGGATTAGGGGAGTTCTCATACATGCACAGCTAATGTAAACGCATACCAAACAAGAGCATATAAAGAAGTGTTGCCTCAATTCGTTATTTTATTCAAAGATTGTCTGTGATTACAATAAGGAAAAACACAAAGCGGATATACAATCGGCTTTCTAGGGCACTATTCCTAACAATCTCCCACTTGCCCGTCAAAGCCATTCTAAAGCTATTCTAAGTCCCATCTTCTGAAGATGACCTTGGGAAGCTTCTCGACTAAGGGGTTTAGTAAGTGGATCTGCCACGTTCTCTGCTGATGTGACCCTCTCGATTTGCACATCTCCTCTTTTGATAATATCACGGATTAGGTGATACTTCCTCATAATGTGCTTGGTCCGTTGGTGAGATCTTGGTTCTCTTGCTTGAGCAACCGCCCCAGTGTTGTCACAAAACACAGTAATGGGGTCTTTCATGCTAGGAACAACATTCAACTCTTGAATGAAGTTTCTAATCCAAACACCTTCCTTAGCTGCATCATTTGCAGCTAAGTATTCGGCCTCAGTGGTCGAATCCGCAGTGGTAGTTTGCTTGGAACTCTTCCAACTCACTGCTCCGCCGTTTAGGCAGAAAATGTATCCTGACATTGACTTAAAATCATCTAAGTCAGATGCAAAGCTTGCATCGCAGTATCCTTCGACAGTAAGATCTTTCTGACCTCCGTAAACTAAGAATAAATCTTTAGTACTTTTCAAGTACTTAAGAATATTCTTCACGGTAGCCCAGTGACCATCTCCAGGGTCAGATTGGAAACGACTTGTCACACTAAGTGCATAAGCCACATCCGGTCGAGTACATAACATTGCATACATTATGCTACCTATTGCTGATGCATAAGGTGTATGAGTTATTCTTTCCTTCTCAAGGTTAGTCTTAGGACACATCTTCTTTGAAAGACATGTTCCTACACTCATAGGAAGGTTCTTAACCTTTGCTGACTCCATATTGAATCTCTTCAATACTTTGTCAATGTACATCGACTGTGATAGTCCTATTAACCTTCTAGATCTATCTCTATAAATTTTAATTCCAAGGATATAGGACGCATCACCAAGATCCTTCATCTCGAATTGGTTCGATAACCATAACTTAGTCACTTTCATGTCATCCTTCGAATTCCCAATAAGAAGGATGTCATCAACATAAAGTACTAAGAATTGCACTGAGGTCTCCAATTCCTTTCTATACACACATGATTCATTCGTAATTTGGATGAAGTCAAACGCTTTGACTGATTCATCAAATCGAATGTTCCAATTTCTAGAAGCCTGTTTCAATCCATAGATTGATCTTTGGAGTTTGCAAACCTTTTGCTCACTCCCACTGAATGTGAAACCTATGGGTTGCTCCATATAAATGTCTTTATCAATGTGACCATTGAGAAATGCAGTTTTCACATCCATTTGCCATATCTCATAGTCATAATATGCAGCAATGGCAAGCATGATCCGAATAGACTTTTGCATTACAACTGGTGAAAAGGTTTCATCAAAATCCACGCCGGGTCTTTGAATGAATCCTTTTGCAACTAGTCTTGCTTTGTCGGCTGCAATGCTTCCATCAACTCCAAGCTTTCTCTTAAAGATCCATTTGCAACCTATGGGTTTGGCCCCATCAGGCAAATCTACCAAGGTCCAAACTTGGTTGGAGTTCATGGAATCCATTTCGGATTTCATGGCTTCTATCCACTGTTCAGATCAGAATCTGAAAGTGCCTCCTCATATGTTAAAGGATCATTATCCTTTTGAGAGATTTCATGGAAGAATCCATACCATCTCTCCGGCTGTCTAGGAGTGCGTTCAGAACGCCTTAGAGGAGGGTTTTCGTGTGTATCGAAATTCATGATTGGTTGTAGTTGATCAGAGTGGGACGTTTCTTCAGTGGGTGGTGTGGGGTCATTTTGTACTTCCTCTAATTCTATGATCTTGCCTTTCTTTTCTTTAAGGAATGGTTCCTCCAGAAAAGTAGCATTTCTGGAAATAAACTCCTTTTCCTCAGATTGATCATAGAAATAGTATCCTATGGATTCCTTAGGATAACCTACAAAGTAGCATAAGTTAGAACGAGATTCTAACTTATCTCCCACTGTCCTCTTCACGTAAGCAGGACAACCCCAAATTCTTAAGTAAGAATAACTAGGGATTGTACCATGCCACATTTCATAGGGCGTTTTGGGGACTGACTTAGAGGGAACTAGATTCAGAATCTTTGCTGCACTTTCTAGGGCATAACCCCAGAAAGAAGGTGGTAAGTCAGTGAAACTCTTCATGGAACGAACCATATCAAGTAGGGTTCTATTCCTTCTCTCAGAAACTCCATTAAGCTGAGGCGTTCCCGGAAGAGTCCACTGAGAGATAATCCCATTATCCTTGAGATGATTAAGGAATTCTTCACTAAGATATTCGCCTCCTCGATCAGATCGAAGTGCTTTGATCTTGTGACCAGTTTGGTTCTCAACCTCCTTTTGAAATTCTAAGAATTTCTCAAAAGCTTCAGATTTATACTTCATTAAGTATGCATAACCATACCGACTAAAGTCATCAGTAAAGGTTATGAAATACTAATGATTGCTTCTAGTGCTTACACTAAGCGGTCCACAAACATCAGTATGGATAAAATCCAAAACCTTAGTGGCACGTTCCACAGTTCCTTTAAAAGGAACTTTGGACATTTTTCCTTTGAGACAGGATTCGCAAGAAGTTAACTCTTTGAGATCATTTTCAGAGAATGATCCTAAAGTGTTTATCTTGCTAATTCTATTCTTGGAAATGTGTCCTAATCTAGCGTGCCATAAGGGAGCTGAAACTTTGTCATCTCTCTTACGCTTTGTTTCTCGTTGTATATTCATAATATTGATGTTTTGAGTTAGGTAAAGTCCATTAGTTAGAGTACCGATATGAACGAAAGAGTCGTTCCGTTTGATAAAGTATTTACCATTCTTAATATAAGTTTCATAACCTTCACAATCTAATATTGGAACTGAAATTATATTACGAATAATGCTCGGTACATAAAGGACTTTGTTTAATACTAACTCAAAACTACCTAAATCTAATCTAATTGTGCCTAAAGCTCGAGCTTCAACGTTTGAGCCATCGCCGATCTTCAAGACACATTCTCCTTCTTTGAGTTGTTGGACCTCACTTAGCATCTGTACATCATTACAGATATGAGTTCCACAACCGGTATCAAGTACCCAAGAACTAGAATTAATAGAAAGATTTACTTCAACGAGAAGATACCTTTCTTTAGAGTAGCCTTGTACTCTGGGCAGTTTCTCCTCCAATGTCCCGCTTTGCCACAATGGAAGCAAACATCCTCTTTCTGATCATGCTTCTTCTTTTGGGCCTTCCCCTTCGAAATGCCACCAGTGGGCCTAAGGGGTTTCTTCTTCTTCTTTTGGGCTTTCTTGCCCTTACCTTTAGAAGGCCCAGAAGAGGAAGATGGAGCATTCACCATCAAAACCTTATTGTCCTTCTTGATCGTGCTTTCAGCAGTCACAAGCTGACTAATCAGCTCAGCTACAGTAGCACCAGCATGATTCATGTTGAAGTTAAGGACAAATGGGTTGAATGATGGTGGGAGCGAAGCTAGCAACAAATCCACTGAAAGCTCATCTTTCAGTGGCATGTCCATGGAAGCAAGTTTCTCAATAAGGGCAAGAAACTTGAGTCCATATTCATGGACACTTGAACCTTCCCTCATTCTCAAGTGGAACAATTCCTTTGAAGTGTTATACCTTGTAACACGTTCATGAAGGCGGTAAAGTTGCTCTAAGTGGTCGTAAATCTCCCAAGCAAATTCCATGGCCTCATGTTGCCTTTGCAAGTCCGGAGACATGTTAGCCAACATAAGGCAATGGGCTTGGAGATTATCATCCTTCCACTTCTGAATCGTGTCCCGCTCGGCCCGAGTGGGAGCCTCCCCTTCGGGACTAGGCTCCCCTTCGAAGAGAACATAAGTTCTCTTCTCAGAATCTAAAATGATTTTTAGATTCCTCAGCCAATCAGAATAGTTGGGACCAGTCAACTTGTTTGACTCGAGGATCGATACAAGAGGGTTTTTGGTTGCCATTTCAAAACACGTAGAGAATCACAGAATCTACGACCTAAATGGTAAAACAGAGAACTAGTGAGCATGCTGAATTATAACGATATACAAAAGATGAGGTCTTTAATCTAATGTAGCTCCCACTGTTTTTCAAAGATCTAGAATTCCCAAAGATCTAAGAGGAACACGTTTCCCAATGGGTACTAAGATCCTAGGCATTTTACCTCGAACCCACGACTCGCGGACATTCTAAGTAAGAACCCTAGGTAGGTACAACTTACCAATTCTAACACCTTTAGAACTCTTAGTAATTGTTTTTGCATCACCTATCTTTCAATATGGACCCACGACTCGTGCGACATCCATATTTACTTAGGCGTTAAGCTAGACCCATCAATCATAAGATCATGACCAAAACTTAGTTCGAACGACCCACGACTCGCGGACATCGCCCTTGCTAAAATTGACCACGAAATATTGACCATTTAAAATGATTAATTAGGTAACTAAGAACTAATAAGCTCCACTAGCTATCCCACGACTCGCGGACAATAACTAGCTTTACTTACTAAACTTAAAACCTATTGATGGAATGCTAGGAATTTAATTCAAAATTTGCATCTCGAATTAAACACCTATTTGTTCGAAATTAGCTTAATATTTAATGGGAATTTTCGAATCAACCGGAGAGTTGTCCGGTTTGACCTCACCAACATATATGTTATCCAATTTTATTAGTCTTGATTAATGCAAGTACACTTAAATGCATATCAAACAAGCACATAAACAGATAACATGTCCTAGCATGATACTAACATGTAATGATCATGGGTTCTACCTATCTTATGCGTGATATGTGGGAGCCACTCCACAATCACAAGTTCTAACATACATGCCACATAAACAGTTTAAATCACATAAGGGAAAGCGGTAACAAAATACGAGCCCTATCTCTATTACATTTAACAATTGAGATTCCCCTCCCTAACATTTTGAGGGGTCTTCACTTATGGCCTCCTTGTTACTTGAATGTGGTCCATCTTACTCCTTGGGTGCATTGCCTCCAAAATGAAAATAAAACCTCACCACCTATCTCTACTCTCAAATTACAATAAAAAGAAAAAGACATAAAGTAATAAGGCTCAATCTTCATATTGGCCTTAGACAATTACATGGGGCATACCCCGGCCTCAAAAACAGTAATATGGAAAGCCACATAATAAATCACATAACAGTACGCACATAAGTGAGGCTCCAACCTCAATTGAAAAACGCAACTATAGGGCTCCAACCCCAATTTAAACCATCCATGTGCATATATTAAAACCATACATAGATCTAAACCCATGATCACCTAACATGCTCTTGCGAGAATTTAAATTTAGCCAATAAATTAAAATTCTCGTTTCAAGTCCTAATGACTTAAAACACGACTTGATGCGAGTCTTATTTATAAAAGTTTTCAATAAATCCCAAATTACCAAAATAAATAAAATTCCAATTAATTTCTGAAAATTAATAATTTTATCAAAGGTGTATTTTCCCAAAATATAAACCGTTTCAATTTCTCAAAATTCCCAATTTCAAGTTTTTATTCAAAAATTAAAATAAATATTCAAAAATAAAATTTTAAAATTAAAAAACAAAATTGGGACTGGATTGCACGAAATACGAAAGTTCGGATCAGGAAAACGGGGCCCGTACGCGAAACGGGGTGCACGCGTCGCAAGCGTGCGCGGACGCGCATGGCAGGCACGCACAGCGCCCGGCCAAGGCCGGGCGAGTGCGCGCACTGCGTGCGCATGCTGCGCGCTTGGCGCGCGCGCGCCCTGTCGGGCGATGGGCGGCCAGTCTCGGCCGCCCTGGGCGGCGCGCCCGGAAGGCTCCCGCACAGGCGTACGGGAGGTGCTGGGCGGCTGCCCTGCGCACGCCTAGGACAGGCGGGCGGTGGCGCGCGAAGCCCGCACGCGAGACGCCTTCGCGCGCGGGGTTTCGCGTGTTCGTCGTGATCCGGGTTTTCGTTTCGTGTTTTCGTTCAAAAGAAAAACCAATCCAAGAAATCCAATAACAGTTTATACAGTTTCAAATCTAAAATTGTTTTCAAAATTAAATTTTGCAAAAACCAATTTTCAGAAACTTTCAGGAAAAAAATACAGTTTCGTAATTCAGGCTTTCTAAAACAATTACAAATACTCAATCGCATCAAGCCTAAAAATTTCTACCAAATTCAGAATAATTGAGACGAATCAGAAACACGATTAACGAGGTGGCTCTGATACCATTTGTTGGAAAACACGAATCAGAAAGCAGCGGAATTTAAAAAATTTTCCCAACAAAAGGACCTTGAACTCGCAATCGTGTAACCAAATTCGTAAAGATAGAAAACTTACTTTTCTTTTGTTCTTTCTTGAAGCGTTTCAAGCCACCCAAGAATGCTCTTCTCGCGGCTTGATCCCCTCTCCTTGGTAAAGCTCGAATCTTCAAACTTTTAACTTGAAGTCTCTAGAGAAAGTCCACCAACTTGATCACAATCTAACTAGTAAGGATGCTAGTTCTCTAGTTAGTGTTTAGGCTTAACCTAGGGTTTAATTTAATCTTGGAGAAAGAAAGGTGTTCAACACATGAACCAAAAGAATTGTCAATCAGCTCTAAAGGGGAGCATGAGCTCCCCTATATATAGGAAAGGGGAGGGGCGGCCGAAATCCTTGTCCTCATAGGCAAGGGTTTTGGTTCCTCTCTCCTATTACTTGATCTTCAAGTAATTTCCAACTTTGACTTTGAATTCTAATTCAAGTCAACTTTTAAGAGAGCTAAAAATATCCAAACTATTTTTGGATAATTTTATACTTTATTTATTATAAAATAAATAACTTATTTTTATCTAATTAATTAATTCGTAATTAATTAACTAGATTATTTTCTCCAAAATAAGACTTTCTTTTTAATTCAAAATTAAACCAAAGTCTATTAAATAATTAACAAATTAATTATTTAATATATTATCAAACAATCAAGTGTCCAGTCACGTGACCCACACGTATGGTTTCACACGTGTGGAACCCTCTAGGCTCGATTAACTCGTTTAATCATTTTAAAGCCTCAACTCATGTAACCAAGTTGTTGTGTGTGACCCTCTAGGTTCTCAATTCAATTAGCAGTGGCCCTAATTAATTAATTCACTAATTAATTAATCAGTCCACAGATTAAACGACCATAGTCTAGCAACAGGTGTTTAACCCCTAGCTGAATTGGAATGTTCGGATTCGACAGAACCTTTAAGTCATTGATTCATGTGAGATACAATCCTCCTACTTACTATCTCTCAACCAAGATCTAGGGTAAGGGAATAATCAGAACCCTAATAATCTGGTCTTAAAGCTAAGTGCATTTCATATCCATTTGATCTCAATCCAAGAAACACTTTTCTTGATGTCTTGATCTACTGCCTTGGCCAAGGACTCCATATGGCATATGAATGACTTACACAATAAGAGATCACCTTGCAAATGCAAGTGTAGGTCCTTTCTTGATTCTCATTCACTTTCATGAGTCACTTGTGCAGCCCCAGCATAAGCCTTGAATCAGTTGTCTAAGCCGACACCCTTTAAAGCTTATACCTAAGACTACAGAGTTAACTCATAAAGTGACAAGGAACCTCAAGTCTAAGGATCAATTAATCACATCAATGACTCGTGAGATATTTCCTAATCTGGAAGTTTCCATTTCCTGAAATAGAAACTTCCTTTCCCATTTAGGAATGTTCTCACACGGGGCACCTCAGTGAACTTACTTATTAAAGCAAGCACCCTCATGTATCACGCACGTATCAACTATACACTTTGCACCTCCATGAAACAAGGTGGTCCTTCTTAAGGGTGTGATCCCACAAGCAAGCCTTAGAGGAGTCAGGTTGACACTCCCACTGTCTGTAGGACTCATCGGCTTGGAGTATTTTACTAATCATGACTTATGTGATATAGGGCTCGTTTCATGAACCATTTCACCTAAATGGTAGAGTCCTAAAGTCATCAGGATTAGGGGAGTTTTCAAACATGCACAACTAATGTAAACGCATACCAAACAAGAGCATATAAAGAAGTGTTGCCTCAATTCGTTATTTTATTCAAAGATTGTCTGTGATTACAATAAGGAAAAGCACAAAGCGGATATACAATCGGCTTTCTAGGGCACTATTCCTAACACTCTAGGACTCTACCATTTAGGTGAAATGGTTCATGAAACGAGCCCTATATCACATAAGTCATGATTAGTAAAATGTTCCAAGCCGATGAGTCCTACAGACAGTGGGAGTGTCAACCTGACTCCTCTAAGGCTTGCTTGTGGGATCACGCCCTTAAGAAGGACCACCTTGTTTCATGGAGGTGCAGAGCGTATAGTTGATACGTGCGTGATACATGAGGGTGCTTACTTCAATAAGTAAGTTCACTGAGGTGCCCCGTGTGAGAACATTCCTAAATGGGAAAGGAAGTTTCTATTTCAGGAAATGGAAACTTCTAGATTAGGAAATATCTCACGAGTCATTGATGTGATTAATTGATCCTTAGACTTGAGGTTCCTTGTCACTCTATGAGTTAACTCTGTAGTCTTAGGTATATGCTTTAAAGGGTGTCGCCTTAGACAACTGATTCAAGGCTTATGTTGGCGCTGCACAAGTGATTCATGAAAGTGAATGAGAATCAAGAAAGGACCTACACTTGCATTTGCAAGGTGATCTCTTATTGTGTAATTCATTCATATGCCATATGGAGTCCTTGGCCAAGGCAGTAGATCAAGACATCAAGAAAAGGGTTTCTTGGATTGAGATCAAATGGATATGAAATGCACTTAGCTTTAAGACCGGATTGTTAGGGTTCTGATTATTCCCTTACCCTAGATCTTGTTTGAGAGATAGTAAGTAGGAGGATTGTATCTCACATGAATCAATGACTTAAAGGTTCTGTCGAATCTGAACATTCCAATTCAGCTAGGGGTTAAACACCTGTTGCTAGACTATGGTCGTTTAATCTGTGGACTGATTAATTAATTAGTGAATTAATTAATTAGGGTCACTGCTAATTGAATTGAGAACCTAGAGGGTCACACACAACAACTTGGTTACATGAGTTGAGGCTTGAAAATGATTAAACGAGTTAATCGGGCCAAGAGGGTTCCACACGTGTGAAACCACAAGTGTGGGATATATTGTATATATATATATATATATATATATATATATATATATATATTAAATAATTAAATGTGTTAATTATTTAATAGACTTTGGTTTAATTTTGAATTAAAAAGAAAGTCTTATTTTGGAGAAAATAATCTAGTTAATTAATTGTGAATTAATTAATTAGATAAAATAAGTTATTTATTTTAAATAAATAAAGTATAAAATTATCCAAAAATAGTTTGGATATTTTAGCTCTCTTGAAAGTTGATTTGAATTTGAATTCAAAGTCAAAGTCAAAATTACTTGATGATCAAGTAATTGGAGAGAGAGACCAAATCCTTAGTCCATAAGGACTAGGAATTTCGGCCACTTCCCTCACCTATATATAGGGGAGCTCGAGCTCCACTTAGAGCTAATTGGCAATTCTTTTGGTTCATGTGTTTAACACCATCCTTTCTCCAAGATAAACGAAACCCTAGGTTAAGCCTAAACACTAACTAGAGAACTAGCATCCTTACTAGTTAGATTGTGATCAAGTTGGTGGACTATCTCTAGAGAGCTTCAAGTTAGAAGTTTGAAGATTCGAGCTTTACCAAGGAGAGGGGATCAAGCCGCGAGAAGAGCGTTCTCGGGTGGCTTGAAACGCTTCAAGAAAGAATAAAAGAAAAGTAAGTTTCTTATCTCTACGAATTTGGATACACGATCGCGAGTCCTAGATCCTTTTGTTGGGAAATTTTTTAAATTCCGTTGCTTTCTGATTCGTGTTTTCCAACAGTAATTTCACACCCCACTTGCGAGCACAACTTGGACATGAATTCCAAGGTGACTACATCGAAGCTCTCATTACCACGAGTCCAACGCCGCCGAGAACGCGCCGGAATACCCCCGCACGTGACCTCAAGCGACACCTGAAGGTAGCGCGTGTGTTATACACGCGGCTAGGGTTTCTGGCTGACGTAGCCGATTATGATTCGGCCACATGTCCGGGTCGGTCCAACCGGACACTGTTTGAACCGGCCCTATCCATTTCCGACCCGACCTGTTGACCGGCCCGGTCCAAATCTAATCTGGACCGTCCGCGGCGATGACGTGGCGCAATCTCCGCCGGCCACGTGTCGCACCACCTCACGCCTGTCTGACGTGGCATGCCACGTCATCATTTTTTATTTTTTATTTTTCGATGAAAATTTTATTTTCTCCAAAATAAAATTTCAGGTTATTTTCAAATACTTTAAAATAATCCTTGGCTATTTTCAAATACTTTGAATTTTTTTTTCTTTCTTTCCTTTTAATGTTTTATCTTCGGGTTTTTGATTGGGGCTTGTAGGGGGACCTGCAGGACTAATTAATTTTAGCTCCAAACGAATTAATATATTATCATCTCATGATAATAATTAATTATCGTTTAACAATATTTACTTCCACAAATAAATATTGTTGCACTCTAAAATTAATTAAATTATTCACGAATTTCTCGATCTAGAATAATTTTACATTTTACTCCTCCGTGTAAATATCCATGAAAAATAAATTAATACTACTATCATTTATTTTACACTTCTAATCTGAAAACTTATGATTCGCCTTAAGTTCAAATTTCTTATATGTGAAACACATTCAACATACAACTTCAGTGACACATCACACGAAGTACTTTGGCCAAAGTTTTAATTCGAACTTTGCAAATCTATTTCAGGAATATCTTTTAACTTTCCAGCAAAGCCACAGATTTCTCGATCAATATTTCTCTTCAGCACGTTTCATGTAATCACTGAACGTACAAAGGTTTCGGTCATTCAATATCGAGACCTCACTTATGAGCAAGTTACAATGATTAACACTACATGCCTAAAGTCGAAATACTACCAGGATTAAGAGTTCAATGCTCCATTAGATTTGTTCATTTTAGATAGTAGTTTAAAATGAACTATCTTAGTGGTCCAGTTCGATGTTTCCAAATCTATTGAAAAACATCAATGTGTTATAACTAGAAACTCCATTTCCCTATGACGAAAGACTAATCATCTTATATAACATATTATAGTCTCGATAAGAACTTATTCTTATCTTATCGACTAGAACTTTAATAACACTTGATTTCGATATCCAAAGTTCTTTCCTATGAAACACATTTCATATAAGAATATCATCACACGTTATTAATCATGTTAATATACTCATAACTTGCAATAATTTCAGTTTTATTAATCCAACTAAGTACGAAGTATTTACAAAGAAATTGATTTTCAGGGCCCTAATCCCAATAGATCTCATTATGAGATAAATCTTCCCCAAAATGGGAATCCATTTTTTCAGCGAGGGGAAAAAAGAGAGGAGAGGAAAAAAAAAGGGGGGGACAAAACAGACTTTTTAGGGTCATGGGGGGTTTAGGAAAAATAACTTGTGTATTAGTAACCTAAAACATACATTTTTCAAACTAGAGGGTTTAGGATAACTTTTAAGGATATTTTGTCCTTTTAAATAACTGCCCATTTAAATTAATATCTTCAATTTTAAGGAAAATAATAACCACTAAAATACCAATTAAAACAAAAATAAAATGAAATCTTTTAATTTTTTCTTTTCGCCAGAATTATAAGAAAGACAAGATAATAGGATTTGTATTTATTCCAATAAATGAACAAAATTTTAATGTCAAATGAAAAAAATTAATTAATATAAAATCTAAACTTAATTAAGACAAAATTTCTAATTTGCTTGGTACGTCAAAAAAATTTGACATTAAATATTTATTTATATTATCAAAATAAATACTGATCCGGCTCAAAATTGGTTTTTGCTGAGGTGGCGGTCTAGCTGGCAATTCCGGGTCGATCAGTCTAAGAATTTATAGAAGTGGGCTCTTTATCGATTTGAAAACACTCAAGTACACGTGAGCTCAAAGGCCAAATTGGGAAACTTGGGGTTGGACCCAAGTTTGGCTCTCCGACGCTCAAGTCAGTACCAGGTACGCTTAGAGAGAGAAATAATGCTAAGGAGACTATTAAATGCTCATAAAGGCTTACCAACAACTGTAGAAGGGGGACATATTTATAGCCTTGTGCGATTAAGACAGTAGTGTGTGTACGGCAACTATGTATTAATTACGGTCGAGCGGTTATCCTGAATTGGATTAGCTCGACCCCGCTAAGGTGTATAAAGCGCCCTTTTTCCCCTTTTTAGTAAGACCTAGCACAGTAGGCATTAAATGCGCCAGCATACGCCTGTACCAGGGAATGAGAACAAGACACGTGTCTTGACAGTGATGTACCTTGGGCGTGCGGAGAGGGGTTTGACGCGCGGCGTCTGCGATCGGGGTCGATATCCTCTAAACCTTATCGGCTCCGCCAAGGGGACCAAAAGGTTGGACCCTTGGCGGTAGAGAACTTGATCAGGTGGGAGCTGACACGAATCGACCCGACCCCTAGACCTACTTGCCCGATCCGTCCGTACGCGAGGTGGGGGTGGATTTGAGATTGAGGTCGAGAGGGCCCACGGGACGTGAATCTCAATGTAGGTTGGTCAAGGTGACGCGAGGTCCACGTGGCTCCGAGTAGGGCACGCCACGTGGCCTATTAATACTATGCCATATCTGTAGCACCCTAAACCCCAAGGCGCCACATCCCCCGCACTATAGCCTCGATCCACATATGAAATGGACAGTTCATACATAAACCAAGACCACAGCGAACGGGTGACAATAAAAATGATGAGCTAGGCGGGACACTCTCCCCAACATAATTACTCAAAACAAACATGAATAGAAAAGCGGAAGCAATAAAGTCATTCATATATGTAGGTACCATATTTATTACATAGATACATATAGGTACCAATTAACTATCACTACATTATCATTTCTAAATAAGTTACATCATTAAGTATTCAAAATGTAACAATAACGAGTATAACATGAAATGTCTCAAAGTACTATACATGAAAGGTGCTAGACTCGTGAAGATGCAAAAGACTCGAACAACGCCCGCCTAGCACGACCACGCTCAAAAGGTACCTGAAAAGTGGAGTATCAGTCTACCGAAGACTGAGTGAGGGGCAATAAATATATATATCACACGTCACATGCAAGTTGTAGCCTCGGGTGAAGACTTTAGCATAAAATAGATATGTAATTCAAGAAGTTAATCTTTGCCCGAGATTACAACCAATCATTTTAACACGTTTATTTAATCATGCTTGTCAATGTCATGAACATGTGGCCCCGGCGAGCAAGGGCAATCTCCAACCGAACTCCCAATCGTGAACAATACGTGATCATGCTTGCTTGCTTGATAAATACGTGATCATGCAATTTATTTAGTGCTCACATAAACAATTTCATGCTTGAAATCATGCAATAACCCGAGGATAACCCGACATGCCGGATTAATCCCCAGTCTCCTTCTTCCTCCGGGTGATAGCGAGTTTGCAAGGCTCGACTATCCACGACATGGTGTGTGTAGAGGACATGACCCTCTAGACACGGAACTCCTTCCACCACTAATCTCCTAGTGGCTTCGGGGGTGATCCCAACAATGTGAGGATAATTCAGGAGTTACCCGTCAGCCCTTGCTTTCCCGGTTGGCTCAAGAATTACCCTCGGGCCCACGTGCAATCATGTACTCGCCAAACATGCTTGAAATCATGATAATCAATACTTTCTTGCTTGGAAACGTTCATGGTTTGAAAATCATTTATAAGTATAATACGTTTTGGCCGAAAACTAGCACATAAGGGTTATAGGGTTCGTTTTACCAAAACAAAACCTCACCTTTCTTGCAAAATATAATAAATAAGCGTTCTAAGGAGCTTGCTCCCCGTCCACGCCCTCGTGACCTGTGCAAATACGATGTACATTCGTGAGACATGACCTAAAATGACCAAAATATGACGAACGGCGGAAATGTGTCGAGACAACCATGAAAATGCAATGTGGTATGATAACATGTCGTTTCACATCATATTAGCACATATTATAGCAATTCGGGGTCAAAGAAGTCGTTGGATCGAGGGGCTATTTTCGTAAATTTATGCAGAAACTTTTGTTCTGCATGCCCAGGTGGGAACGGCCGTTCCGGGTCCCTTTGTAAAATGGGAACGGTCGTTCCCAAGAGTTCCCCAAAACGTGCCAGCGTTTTTCCCCTTAAAAACGCGCCTTTGAGCTGGGAACGGCCCTTCCGGCGCAAGGCCAAAAATGGGAACGGCCGTTCCCATGCTCGGCCGCCTAAATTTTGACAAGGAATGGGAACGCCCGTTCCCACAAAGCCCTGAGGCTGAGAACGGTCGTTCCCAGTTTCTGCAACTGAAAAACAGAGCAGAAACAGGGGAAGCTCTCGGCAAAGCACAAACAAAGCATCAACAATCCATTTTTGATCTCCAAAAGCTATAATTTCTGGAAATATGATGCATACAACTTCAATACATGATAATATAACACTTAAACACATAAAACATGCAATAACCACAAGATTTCCAAGGTTTCAAGCTTATGATCAACCTTGATCATTCAAGCCAAATATTCACATATTCAGGCTAGAAATCATGCAATAATTCATGTTATGATCATAGAATCATGCTTTGCACAACACATAATTCATATAACATGAAATTCCTAAACCCTAGCATGTCAAACACAATCAAAATCATCCTTTTCCATGCAACCAACCTTGAAGATGAAAGAAATGAAGAAGTATGATGATGATGATGATGACTCCCAATTTCTTGAAAGATTTTCTTGAAATCTTGATGATTGAATGAAAATTATCTTCTTCCCTTTTCTTCCTTGGAATACCGAGAGTGAGAGAACAAAAAGGGTTGGGAAATTTTGATGAAAAATGATCAAGGAAGAACCTTGGAGATGTATTACGTGATGCATCTCCTTGGTTTGAGTGAAATATGCCAATTTGCCAATTAATCCTTAAACTCATGAGAGTATGCAATTGAGTAAATAAGTTTTTGAAATATAATCAATTAGGTCCTTAGAAGCTCATGCAATTAAGTCCCTAACATTTAAGGAAATATTCAACTAAGGACGATTTGGTAATATAACCCACTCTCGGTATTAATTTCAAGCAAGAAATATTTTTCGTGTCATGGAATAATATTTTCAATGATATGAAATCGAAGAATTGATATGAACAATGTTTCATGAATTTTATAAAAATATGAATGCCATGTAAGAATATATTATAAAATTAAAGAGTTAAATAAACCTACGCTCAAAACGCACACGTGGCGTGCTTACCTGTTCATCCGGAAACCGGGGCGTTACAACTCTCCCCCCCTTAGAAGAATCTGGTCCCCAGATTCTCTAGTCTTGCTCGAATAACTCCGGGTGGAACCGTTTCATTTTATCCTCTGTTTCCCAAGTGGCTTCCTCGGTTTTATTGCTTCTCCACAAAACCTTAACCATGGGAATTCTTCGGTTTCTCAACTCCTGAAATTTTCGATCCATAATCTTAACCGGCCTCTGAACAAACGTCAAATTCGGTTCCAGCTCAACTTCTTCCACGGGGAGAATCGTAGTCTCATCGGGGTAATATTTCCTTAATTGTGAAACATGAAACACGTTGTGAATCCCCGTAAGACTCGGTGGTAGGTCCAGTCGATAGGCTACCTCGCCTATTCTTTCCAGAATCTCAAACGGACCTAAGTAGCGAGGATTAAGTTTTCCTCCTTTCCCAATCCGGGTGAAACCCTTCCTTGGTGACACCTTCAAAAATACCCGGTCACCAACTTCAAATTCTAGATCTCTTCGGCGCTTATCGGCGTAGCTCTTCTGCCTATCTTGCGCGGCTTTCATCCGTTGTTGAATCATTTGAACCTTTTCAATCATAGCCTGAACGACTTTGGAAGGCCTTTCGAATTTTTCACCTCTCTTTACCCCTTCCTGTTTCGACCATTTCCATTCTTCCAAGTCGAAGAACAACGGAGATCGGCACTTTCTTCCATAAAGTAACTCGTAAAGAGCCATTCCGATCGAAGCCTGAAAGCTGTTATTATAAGCGAACTCGATTAAAGGAAGTTGTTCCGCCCAAGAGTTCTGAAAATCCATCGCGCAAGCCCGAAGAAGATCTTCCAAATACCTGACTAACCTTTCAGTTTGGCCATCTGTTTGCGGGTGAAATGCTGTGCTGAACTTAAGTTTCGTTCCCAAGACAACCTGTAATTCCTGCCATAATTTAGAAGTAAACCTCGGGTCTCGATCTGAAACTATGCTCACCGGAATACCATGAAGTCGAATAATCTCTCTGTTATAGATTTCAGCCAACTTCGGGATCTTATAAGACATCCGGACCGGTAGAAAGTGAGCAGACTTTGTAAATCTATCCACGATTACCCAAATTCCATCAAACCCGCCTTTAACCTTCGGTAATCCGGAAACAAAGTCCATTGTTACTTGTTCCCACTTCCACTCGGGGATAGGTAACGGTTGTAGAAGTCCCGCGGGTTTTTGGTGTTCAGCTTTCACTTTCTGACAAGTCAGGCAATGTTTCACATACTCCGCCACGTCTCTCTTCATCCCGTTCCACCAATAATATTGTTTCAAATCCTTATACATTTTATTTCCTCCTGGGTGGATCGAGTAGGCTGACTTGTGAGCTTCTTCAAGTAGGACCCGTCTCAACTCTTCAGGTACTACTACTCTGTTCTTAAACCGAAGCAACCCGGTCTCATCAAACCCAAACGGACTCTCCGGGTCATCCTTAGCTTTACTTACAAGCCTCTGCACTTCCGGATCCTTATTCTGAGCCTCAAATAACTGATACCTTAATTCCGGCTGAACTGTGATATTAGAAACCCGAGCCTTTAACACAATCGGGGCGGCTTCCTTACTTTCCTTTATTTCCAAACTCGATATACTCGCCTTTCTGCTAAGTGCATCGGCGACCACATTGGCTTTCCCGGGATGGTACTTAATTGTACAATCATAATCTTCCAACTTTTCCATCCAACGCCGTTGCCTCATATTTAAATCCTTCTGTGTGAATAAATACTGGAGGCTCTTATGGTCGGTAAAAATCTCAAAGGAAGTCCCGTAAAGATAATGTCTCCATTTCCCGAGAGCAAAGATCACGGCTGCAAGCTCTAGGTCGTGTGTCGGATAATTCCTTTCATATTCCTTTAGCTTTCGAGAAGCATAGGCGATCACTTTTCCTTTCTGAGTCAAGACACAACCTAAGCCTTCTTTAGAAGCGTCTGTATACACTGCATATTCCTCTGAACCCTCGGGTAAAGTTAATACCGGAGCTGAGACTAACTTTTCCTTCAGAAAATTAAAGCTTTGATCACACTTCTCGTCCCAGACAAACTTAGCATCCTTCTTTGTCAATCGGGTTAACGGTGCCGCAATCTTGGAGAAGTCCTGAACAAACCTTCTATAATATCAGGCCAATCCCAAGAAGCTTCTAATCTCCGAGGCATTCTTTGGTTTCTCCCACTTAAGCACGGCCTCAATTTTCGAGGGATCGACTTCCAGCCCTTTTCCTGAAATCACATGCCCCAAGAATGAAACCCGATCGATCCAAAATTCACACTTACTGAACTTAGCAAACAACTGATGCTCCTTTAGTGTCTAAAGAACGAGCCTGAGATGTCTCGCATGCTCCTCGGCTGATTTTGAGAAAACCAGAATGTCATCAATAAAAATCACCACGAATTTATCGAGGAAAGGCCTGAATATCCGGTGCATCATATCCATAAAAGCTGCAGGGGCATTAGTTAATCCAAAAGGCATAACCACAAACTCGTAGTGCCCATACCGAGTATTGAATCCCGTCTTTGGGATGTCCTCTGCTCGGATTCGCAGCTGATAGTATCCCTGTCTTAAATCCAATTTTGAATAAACCTTGGAACCCTGAAGTATATCGAACAACTCCTCGATATGTGGGAGGGGATACTTGTTCTTGATAGTCATCCTGTTCAACTCCCTGTAATCGATGCACATTCTTAGAGTCCCGTCCTTTTTCTTTACAAACAACACCGGTGCTCCCCACGGCGAAGAACTTGGCCGAATGTACCCAACTTCCAACAATGCTTCCAGCTGGACTTTTAATTCTTTTAATTCAGCTGGAGCCATCCGGTAAGGAGTCTTTGAATACGGCTCAGCATTCGGAAAAAGATCGATCACAAATTCAATCTCTCGTTCAGGAGGCAAGGAATCCAATTTCTCTGGAAATACCTCGGGAAATTCCTTTACCACTTCGGTGTCCTCTAACTTCACCTGATCCTTTGGCTTGTTCAGAATATAAGCAATGAACCCTGTAGCCCCGTCTCTGACTAATCTCTGAGCCTCTGAAAACGAAAGTAGGGGTACGGTCTTCGAAGTACAGCCCGTAACAACCTCTGAACCCAACTGAACTTTCTTGGCCCGGCAATCAATTGTAGCACAGTGTCTATAAAGCCAATCCATCCCCAGAATAGCCCCGTATCTCTCCATCGGCATAACAATGAAATCCGTCAGAAATTCCCGGCCATCAATCATCACTGGAACATCCCTGTAAACCTGATCCGTCTCTCGCCTACTACCGAAAGGAGTACTAACTATATAGCGTACAGAAGCACACATAGCAGGCAAAGACAAAGTAATAGCAATAGAGTGCGCAAGAAAGGAGTGTGTAGCTCCTGGATCAAATAATGTATGGATGTTCGTGCCATGAATGCAAATAATACCTTCAACTACTGCGGCGGGATCTATCTCGGCATCCTGCTCCTCTCCAGCTAGTGCATAAGCCCGAGCTCTCACCAGTGGCCTCGGTCCTGCAGGTGGTGGATCCTGACAATCCGGACAACCATCAACGAGGTGCTCGTTACTCCCGCAAATCAAACATAGACCCAACCGGCGTCTGCAGTTATCATAGGTGTGCGTAGGATGTCCACACCATCTACATCCCGGTTTTTGAGGTGGCTGGGGTGGTGCTGGAGCTCTCGGTCCCTTCGGTGGCGGCCCGGCGTACTTAGGTTTCTTCCCGGTATCCCTCTGAGCTGGAGGTGTAGAGTAAATCATCGACCTTTTTCCTGAACTCGAACCCTGGCCTGATCTCGAGCCTGAAGCCTGTCCGGTCCGTGCAGTAGCTTTCCTAGCTATATCAGAATCTTCAACCTTCAGGGCCTTTGCAGTAGCTTTTGCCCAAGTGCTGGTATTGGCTGCTTTCAGTGCATCCTGAATATCTGGCCTCAACCCCTGAACGAACTGCATCGCCTTGTGAAAGTCATCATTCGCTATATTAGGTGCATAGCGAGAAAGCCTCTCGAACTCGGCGATATACTGACCCACGGACCTGCCTCCCTGCTTTAATTCTGTAAACTCCCTCAACCTGCGAGTACGGGACGCTGGAGGAATAAACTTATTTCTGAACTCCCGTACAAATACCTCCCAAGTAAGCCCTGTCCCAGCTGCCTCCAGAACAATCTGTGTACTTTCCCACCAAGAATAGGCCTCGCCCTGAATAAGAGTAAGTGTACAGCGAGCCTTTTCCTGACTGTCACAAGGGATAAGCTGCCAAATCCTTTCAATCTCTTTTAGCCACATCTCTGCCTGTATATCGTCTCCCTTATAGAACTTCGGGGGACGCTGATTCTGAAACTCTCGCAAAATAGCCGAAATGGGGTTCTCCGGAGGTGCTACCTGCGCTGGTGGTGGTGGTGGAGGAACCCTTTCCTGTAATCTCTGATCAATTAGCCCCACTACCGCATTCATAAAATCCTGGGGCTGTGCCTGAGCAGGCGGAGGAGGGGGTGATCTCTCGCGGCGATGATGATGCCTGTGCCTCGAGGATCGATCACTGAAATGTCTGTCGTGCTCCATCCTGAAATTAGATCACTAAACATGCGTGGCTTGATCAATAAATGCAAATGTGTGCACACAATTTCCATAGTATCAAATAGCACACGTTCAAGGAAGATCAAGTAGCTCCAGTAATGCAAAGAAATAAATAATTCAGGTAAGTCAACCCAATGCAGACTCCCAAATACCACATAATCCTATGCCGTGCGACCTAGACTGACTTGACACGACTCGAGAACCTCGGTTTTGCAACCGGGCTCTGATACCACCTGTAGATGTAGCACCCTAAACCCCAAGGCGCCACATCCCCCGCACTATAGCCTCGATCCACGTATGAAATGGACAGTTCATACATAAACCAAGACCACAGCGAACGGGTGACAATAAAAATGACGAGCTAGGCGGGACACTCTCCCCAACATAATTACTCAAAACAAACATGAATAGAAAAGCGGAAGCAATAAAGTCATTCATATATGTAGGTACCATATTTATTACATAGATACATATAGGTACCAATTAACTATCACTACATTATCATTTCTAAATAAGTTACATCATTAAGTATTCAAAATGTAACAATAACGAGCATAACATGAAATGTCTCAAAGTACTATACATGAAAGGTGCTAGACTCGTGAAGATGCAAAAGACTCGAACAACGCCCGCCTAGCACGACCACGCTCAAAAGGTACCTGAAAAGTGGAGTATCAGTCTACCGAAGACTGAGTGAGGGGCAATAAATATATATATCACACGTCACATGCAAGTTGTAGCCTCGGGTGAAGACTTTAGCATAAAATAGATATGTAATTCAAGAAGTTAATCTTTGCCCGAGATTACAACCAATCATTTTAACACGTTTATTTAATCATGCTTGTCAATGTCATGAACATGTGACCCCGGCGAGCAAGGGCAATCTCCAACCGAACTCCCAATCGTGAACAATACGTGATCATGCTTGCTTGCTTGATAAATACGTGATCATGCAATTTATTTAGTGCTCACATAAACAATTTCATGCTTGAAATCATGCAATAACCCGAGGATAACCCGACATGCCGGATTAATCCCCAGTCTCCTTTTTCCTTCGGGTGATAGCGAGTTTGCAAGGCTCGACTATCCACGACATGGTGTGTGTAGAGGACATGACCCTCTAGACACGGAACTCCTTCCACCACTAATCTCCTAGTGGCTTCGGGGGTGATCCCAACAATGTGAGGATAATTCAGGAGTTACCCGTCAGCCCTTGCTTTCCCGGTTGGCTCAAGAATTACCCTCGGGCCCACGTGCAATCATGTACTCGCCAAACATGCTTGAAATCATGATAATCAATACTTTCTTGCTTGGAAACGTTCATGGTTTGAAAATCATTTATAAGTATAATACGTTTTGGCCGAAAACTAGCACATAAGGGTTATAGGGTTCGTTTTACCAAAACAAAACCTCACCTTTCTTGCAAAATATAATAAATAAGCGTTCTAAGGAGCTTGCTCCCCGTCCACGCCCTCGTGACCTGTGCAAATACGATGTACATTCGTGAGACATGACCTAAAATGACCAAAATATGACGAACGGCGGAAATGTGTCGAGACGACCATGAAAATGCAATGTGGTATGATAACATGTCGTTTCACATCATATTAGCACATATTATAGCAATTCGGGGTCAAAGAAGTCGTTGGATCGAGGGGCTATTTTCGTAAATTTATGCAGAAACTTTTGTTCTGCATGCCCAGGTGGGAACGGCCGTTCCGGGTCCCTTTGTAAAATGGGAACGGTTGTTCCCAAGAGTTCCCCAAAACGTGCCAGCGTTTTTCCCCTTAAAAACGCGCCTTTGAGCTGGGAACGGCCCTTCCGGCGCAAGGCCAAAAATGGGAACGGCCGTTCCCATGCTCGGCCGCCTAAATTTTGACAAGGAATGGGAACGCCCGTTCCCACAAAGCCCTGAGGCTGGGAACGGTCGTTCCCAGTTTCTGCAACTGAAAAACAGAGCAGAAACAGGGGAAGCTCTCGGCAAAGCACAAACAAAGCATCAACAATCCATTTTTGATCTCCAAAAGCTATAATTTCTGGAAATATGATGCATACAACTTCAATACATGATAATATAACACTTAAACACATAAAACATGCAATAACCACAAGATTTCCAAGGTTTCAAGCTTATGATCAACCTTGATCATTCAAGCCAAATATTCACATATTCAGGCTAGAAATCATGCAATAATTCATGTTATGATCATAGAATCATGCTTTGCACAACACATAATTCATATAACATGAAATTCCTAAACCCTAGCATGTCAAACACAATCAAAATCATCCTTTTCCATGCAACCAACCTTGAAGATGAAAGAAATGAAGAAGTATGATGATGATGATGATGACTCCCAATTTCTTGAAAGATTTTCTTGAAATCTTGATGATTGAATGAAAATTATCTTCTTCCCTTTTCTTCCTTGGAATACCGAGAGTGAGAGAACAAAAAGGGTTGGGAAATTTTGATGAAAAATGATCAAGGAAGAACCTTGGAGATGTATTACGTGATGCATCTCCTTGGTTTGAGTGAAATATGCCAATTTGCCAATTAATCCTTAAACTCATGAGAGTATGCAATTGAGTAAATAAGTTTTTGAAATATAATCAATTAGGTCCTTAGAAGCTCATGCAATTAAGTCCCTAGCATTTAAGGAAATATTCAACTAAGGACGATTTGGTAATATAACCCACTCTCGGTATTAATTTCAAGCAAGAAATATTTTTCGTGTCATGGAATAATATTTTCAATGATATGAAATCGAAGAATTGATATGAACAATGTTTCATGAATTTTATAAAAATATGAATGCCACGTAAGAATATATTATAAAATTAAAGAGTTAAATAAACCTACGCTCAAAACGCACACGTGGCGTGCTTACCTGTTCATCCGGAAACCGGGGCGTTACAATATCAAATACAAAGCCTATTTTTTTGCTTTTTTTTTTTTTATAATGTTGGTTTATAGCAGAAAATAAAAAAGATAGAAGATTTTTCTCTGTTTTAATTTTAATTGATATTTTATTTGTTATTATTTTCCTAAAAATTGGAGATATTAATTCAAATGATTTCAAGGGAAATTAGTTGTTGTGGAGGAAAAATTATTAAAAGATAATTAAATCTTTTCTATAAAAATTTAAATGTCATCTATTTATTTTTGGTGAGATTTTGGTGAGATATTAATAATGGGGGAAAATGCAATAGAAATTAAATTTTTAAAGGGAAAAATCTTGTAATTTTATTTGTAGGGGGTTATTGTCAAAATAGAAAATTTTTAGGGGGTAATGTGCATTTTTCCCTATTTATAATCATACTCTTGCAATGAAAACGCATATGGGCTTTTAATGGGCATGACTCTTGAGAAGACTTCTTTTCTAGAAAGATTATTGGGCCAAGGCCACAAGAGCCCAGTAAAAAAGAAAATACTTATAAGATCATGACATTATAGTCGAGTAGGGAGTAGCAATGAGATCGCTGTAGTCGAGTATAACTGGATTAAAGTAGCGACGAAAACAAAATTTAACATAAAAATATCAAAAATTAAAATATCGAAAATAAAATTGACAAATTATTTAATTAGGGAAACAAAATATAAATATTTCAAAATAGAAAATTTTTCAAAGTTTAGAAGGGGCGAGGCTACCGCACGCCCCGATTCCATTTCAGGATTAGAGTAACAAAATCTTGTTTACTTTAATTTATTGTTTGTCAGGATACAATAATTCTCTTTTATGTTATTTTTAATCTTTCATGAATAATTTACTTTCCTTTATTTTGTTTTAATTTATTCAGAATTTAGATTATTTATGTAGATATTATTTGCAATTAGTGTTTAGACTTTTAGCACTCTCCACTATATATGAAATACCTTCAAAATTTTTCAATAATGATTTATACTTATTGTGTAGTGTGGAACACCGTGTTTAACACTCGTCACGTGAGAAATTTAAAAAAATTCATATCGTCGTATTTATATTCGTGCTTCATAACTGTAAATATATATATATATATATATATATATTTGTCCCGAAGAAAGGCTTCCAGAGCCCAACCAAGTGATCTTCATCTTCACGAACTCCTCCGGTGGGGTGCATCCCAAATCACAATCTTCTCATTCAACTCGTGGCTCATTCTTTTCTCTAAAAACATGTTTAATACGAGCTTCCAAGGATAACTGTAAATATATAATAAGATAATGTTACATCAAACAGTTTAAGGGGATTAACAATACATAATTGATAATTAAGTGGGGTGAACTGTATTTCAATCCTATCAAAAATAAAGTAAATTAGTCATTAGCCAATAATTACACCTTCCATTTTCTTTTCCCAAAAGTAACTTTTTTAAGACTCCAGAATTATATTTCAAACTCAACCAATTATATAGTAATTATATAATATACATGCATGTACTAATTATTTATTATTTTTAAATTTATATTAATCACATGAAAAATAAAAAATACTATTTATTTTTATAGTTATATGATCGAATCAGATCCGTAAACACGAGAATTACTTGAACAATTAAGCACTAGGAGTCTAGGACTTAAAATTATGAGTGTTAATTTAAGTGGACCACTAAAAATATAAGGTCTACCGTCTACATAGTATTTAATGATTAATAGTTTGGAAAAAGTCGCAAATGAATTTTGTAATTTTTCGAATTTGAAATTAACATAACACTGATATTAGTTGACCTTTTAATTCATTACCAAATTACCAGAAATGTTGGGCGCCGCAATTTAATATACTCCCATACATATTTACCATGTGGGAATTCTCTTTTCGTGTAACCAAAAGTATAGCTCTAACAAATTATTATCGTCTAATTTAATTTAATTTAATTTAATTTCGAACTAGCTATGCCACCGTAACGTGACCATATAACATATTTTTACAATATGTTTCTAATTATAAAATTGTAGTCATTGACAAAATAGTCACAAGCATGCAATCCCATTAGTCATCAACGTGAATACATATAATTAGTCTAACTTAACTATATAGGACGGTACCATGAATTCTTGTAATTTAGCGATTTTGTGTTGTACTTATTTTGATAAAAAAAACTCTGTATTTGAATGTTTAAAAGCTCAATCCACGTGATGCGGTCTGTTTTGAACCCAAATAAATGATATTATAAAAGAAAAAAAATTATATTGAATAATCAATTGTTGCTTGTCGTGAATTAAATCAAACTAAATATTTTTCCTTAAAATTCAATTTCACCTCATCAAATTTAAATTTATGATTCTGTCACTTATAAACTATATGATCCGGTTCAAAATTGGTTTGGCTGAGATGACAATCTAGCTGGCAAACTAGGGCTGATCAATCAAGAATTTATAAGTGTGGTCTCTTAATCGATCTGAAAAACACTCAAACATACGTGAACTCAAAGGCCAAATTGGGGAACTTGGGGTTGAGCCCAAGTTTGGCTCTCCGACGCTCAAGTCAGTATTGGGTACGTTTAGAGAGAGAAATAATGCAAAGAATGCTCTTAAATGCTTACCAACAACTGTTCAAGGGGGGTGCATTTATAGCCTTGGCTAATTAACACAGTAGTGCCTATACGACAGCTATGCATTAAATGAGGTCGAGCGATTGTCCCGAAGGTGAAATGCTCGATCTCACCAAGGGGGCGTAAAGCGCGCCATTTTTCCCCTTTGGGCAAGGTCTGGCACAGAGGGCATTACATGCGCCTGCGCGCGCCAGTGCCGGGGAATGAGAGTGTGACACGTATCTTGGTAGCGACGAGTCTCGCGCGTGGGAAAGGTGCCCGACGCGTGGCGTCAGGGATCGAGGTCGATAACCTCTAAGCCTTACTTGCTCTGCCAAAGGGGTTAGGAGATTAGACCCTTGGGGATGAGTCTTTGGTCTTTGTGGGGAACAGACCCGCATCGATCCGACTCCCACTAGCCTCTCGATCCGGTTGCATACGGGAGGGGGTGTGTAACGCCCCAAATTCCGGAAGTTCAGGTAAGCACGCCACGTGCGGGTCTTCGGGAGTTGGGGGTTTAATTTTATATATTTACTTGCTTATTATAATTTCATAGCATTACTATGTGCATTATACATTCCTATGTATTTATATGAATTAACTTTTAATGTGAATTAAGTGATAATGTGCTTAATTGTCTTATACGACTATAATTGATCATCTCTTAAATTTATGGACTTAATTGCATTTCATGAATTGGGAGTTAGATGTCTAATTGTTAGAGATGATACTTGATTGCATTCATTTAAATGCTTGAGGGACTATTATGTAATTAGGTTGGTATTAGGCTTGTAGTGGATGATATAATGTATCATATATGCATTCTTCTCCCACACTCTCATACAATACATTACATACAAGAACATCACACACACACACACACACACACACTAAGGATCGGTATTTACACCATCAAGGGAGGAAGGAAGATTTCATCTAAATTCAAGCTATAATTGAAGAATTTTGGAGCTAAGATCATCAACATCATCACATCTTCACCTCATCATTTCTCTCCCTTCATTTCAAGATCACGGTCCCGGTTTCGTGGAGCCCGCTCCGTAGGGAGTTCTCTTGCTTTCTTTTGGTCGTTTGGTTAGGTAAGGTTTATATTCTAGATAAATAGAACCCTTACAACCCCTATGTGACTATTTCGGCCAAAATGTATATATATATATCTATAGTTTGCGAACTTTATGATTTTCAAATGTTTGACAAAACCGATTAATTGATTGATTGATTGACGGATTGATTGATTGGGCGAGTATTGTATTGCACTGTGGGCCCGAGGACAGTGGCTCGAGCCAACCGGGAAAGCATGGGCTGACGGGTAACTCGAGTGCTATCCTCACCATTTGGGATGACCCCTGAACCCCCTAGGAGATTAGGGGAGGAAGGAGTTCCGGGCTTAGGGATTCATGTACCCTCTGCTCAGACTGATTGGATGGTGGGGCCTTGCAATCCCACCATCACCCGGAGGAAGAAGGAGTCACTGAAACTGCTAATTGTGCACAGTAAATAATTGCTTGATCACCTATTCACCTAATAATTGATTGATTGTACACGGTCGGAGTAAGGTTGGAGAATTGCCCTCACTCGCCGGGCCACATATTGATTGTATTGAACTTAATTAATTGATAAATTGAATTAGTTTTAACCTCGGGCGATAGTACCTTTTTATTTTACTAATTCTGTTGTGATTTTCTAAACTTATTACCCGAGATTATAACTTGCATGTATGTGCGCATATATTTATTTATACCCCTCGCTCAGTCCGTTTGGACTGACACCTCAACTTTTCAGTTTTGCAGGATCGTGCTAGGCGGGAATTAGAGTCTCATTGTCTTTTATTCGAGTCTAGCACTGCACCTTCATACATTGTACTTGTGTTGATACTAGTTATTTTGTAGTATATCTTGAATTATACTTGGGATTGATATTGTAACGATATGAATTGTCGGTACCTATAAGTAAATATGTAAATATGGTACCTATATGTATTGAATACTTTTGCTTCCGCTATTTTATCGCTCTGAGTTGTTTTGGTTTTAATTGAGGGTAACCACCTAGCTTTGTGTTTTTTTTTATTGTCTCCCGTTCGCTATAGTTTTGATTCATGTATGGATTAACCGTTTCATATGTGGATTGAGACTGTAGTGCGGGGGATGTGGCGCCTAGCGTTCCGGGTGCTACATCCGAAGGTGGTATCAGAGCCCGGTTGCAAAACCGCGGCTCTAGTGTCGTGTCTTGTGAGTCTAAGTCATACGGCATAGGATTAATTGACTATTTGAGAGTCTTGCAACCTACTTGAACTTATGTGACTCTATTTGAAGTACGTGGATTATGTGACTACGTGGTTTGACTGCATTGTGTGTTGTAATTTCACTCATTTGCACTTGTTAATCAAACATGCATGTACAGTGTTTGAATTTCAGGATGGCTCGTGACCGATATCACCGTGATCGTTCTCCTCGACATCGACATCATCATCGGCGTGATAGGACTCCTCCTCCTCCAGCTCAACCCCAAGATTTCTTAAATTCCATGGTGCAACTCATGGATCAGAGGCTAAGGGATAATGTGCCTCCAGCACCACCAGCTCCTCCACCACCACCATAATAGGCACCTATCTCTGCTATTTTAAGGGAATTTCAGAACCAACATCCGCCGAGATTCCAAAAGGGGAACGATATTCAAGCCGAGCAATGGCTTAAAGAAGTTGAACGGGTTTGGGAACTTATTCCATGTGAGTCTCGGGAAAAGGCTCGGTGCACTCTTACTCTCATTCAAGGGGAAGCATATTCATGGTGGGAGAGTACCAAAATTGTCCTTGATGCCGTCGAGGAGCAAATTACATGGGAGGTTTTCGAGAGAGAGTTCAAGAACAAGTTTATTCCTCCTTCTTTACGCACTAGAAGACTTAAGGAGTTTACTGAGCTTAAACAAGGAGGAAGATCAGTTTCGGAGTATATAGCCGAGTTCGAGAGGTTGTCCAAATACGCTCCTAACATTGCTAGTGACGACTTCCACAAGGCTATGCAATTTGTTCAGGGCTTGAGGTCGGATATTCAAGTGGCAATCGAAGCGGTCAATACAAACACTTGGAAGAAGGCCACTACAAAAGCTCTTAAGGTTGAAGACTCGGTTAATGCACGAAGGTCTTCCTATAGATCGGGACAGGGTTCAGGTTCCGGGTCAAGATCGGGATACAATGCCGGCAAGAGGCCAATGGTTTATGATACAGCTCCTCCACAGTTTAAGGGCCCTATGAAGAAGTTTAAACCACAAGGGCCAGTCCAGAAGACTCCTCAGCCACTGGTTAGGCCGCCACCACCGGAGAAACCCAAGAGTACTTTCTGTGGGCAACCTACACATCACTATGATAATTGCCGAAGGCGCCTAGGATTATGTTTAATTTGTGGGGCTGCCGATCACATGGTGGATACTTGTCCGGATCGACGTGATCCGCCACCTGGGGGACAGAGGCCGATGATTAGGGCCCGTGCTTATGCCTTGGAAGGCGAGGAATATGATGCAGACGTGGACCCGGCTGCCGTTGTTGAAGGTACCATTTGCATTCATGGCATCAACATGCACACTTTATTTGATCCGGGAGCCACTCACTCCTTTATTTCTTGTGATGTTTCTATTAAATTGCCCTTGTGTGTTACTTATTCTGATACATGCTACGTGGTGAGTACTCCTTTTGGTGGTAGAATAGAAACTAACCGGGTTTTTAGAGAGGTGCTGGTGAGTATTGAGGGTCGGGTTTTCTCAACGGATTTCATTGATTTGCCTATGTCTCGGTATGGATCTATCTTGGGTATAGATTGGTTGTACAAGCACTATGCCACCGTTGACTGTCGGGCCAAGAAAGTTAGTTTGGGTTCTGAGTTTGTTACGGGTCAGAGTTCGAAGGTGGTGCCTTTGTTATCTTTTTCAGAAGCACAGAAATTGGTTCGTGATGGGGCTAAGGGGTTTATAGCCTATATTCTTAATCAACCGAAGGATCAAGTGAAATTAGAGGAAACCGAAGTAGTTAAAGAGTTTCCCGAAGTGTTTCCCCGAGAGGTTGGATTCGTTACCGCCGGTAAGGGAGATAGAGTTTATGATTGATTTGTATTCGGATGCCGAACCTTATTCTAAGACTCCATATAGGATGGCACCGACATAATTGAAGGAATTAAAAGTGCAACTTGATGGTCTTTTGGAAGTGGGGTATGTAAGACCGAGCTCGTCGCCATGGGGTGCTCCAGTTTTATTCGTGAAAAAGAAATATGGTACTCTAAGAATGTGTATTGATTACCGGGAGCTTAATCAGATGACTGTTAAGAATAAATACCCTCTTCCACACATTGAGGAGTTGTTTGACATACTTCAGGGATCTAAAGTATATTCGAAGCTTGATTTGAGGCAAGGGTATTACCAATTACGAATTCGTGCTGAGGATATTCCGAAGACGGGTTTTAATACAAGATATGGGCATTATGAATTCGTAGTCATGCCTTTTGGATTGACAAATGCTCCCGCCGCTTTTATGGACATGATGCATAGGATTTTCCAGCCGTTTCTTGACAAGTTCGTTGTAATCTTCATTGACGATATATTGATTTTCTCTAAATCGGCCGAGGAACATGCAAGGCATCTCAAATTGGTGTTAAGAACATTGAGGGAGCATCAATTATTTGCGAAGTTTAGCAAGTGTGAGTTTTGGATCGACCGAGTGTCCTTCTTGGGTCATATTATTTCGGGGAATGGATTAGAGGTTGATCCATCGAAGATTGAAGTGGTGTTGAAGTGGGAGAAGCCAAAGAACGCCTCTGAAATTAGGAGTTTCTTGGGATTGGCGGGGTACTATAGAAGATTCGTACAAGATTTCTCTAAGATCGCTGCTCCTTTGACCCAAGTTAACTAAGAAGGATGTGAAATATGAGTGGGATGAGAAGTGTGAGAAGAGCTTTGATGTTTTGAGGGAGAAATTGATTTCTGCTCCAGTGTTAACTCTTCCAGAGGGTTCAGAGGGATATGTTGTGTTTACTGACGCGTCGAAGGAAGAATTGGGGAGTTTTTTGACTCAGAATGGCAAGGTTGTTGATTATGCCTCTCGGAAGTTGAAGGATCATGAGAAGAACTACCCGACTCATGATTTAGAGCTTGCTGCCGTGATTTTCGCACTTAGGAAGTGGAGACATTATTTGTATGGAGTGTCCTTCGAGATTTTCACCGATCATAAGAGTCTCCAATATCTTTTCACACAAAAGGAGCTCAATATGAGGCAACGGAGATGGATGGAGCGACTAGAAAATTATGATTGTGTTATCAAGTATCATCCCGGGAAAGCTAATGTAGTTGCCGACGCTCTAAGTAGGAAAGTGGGTGTTTCAAACTTGGAGGTTGGTGCAAGTAATGGAGTGGAGCCTATTGTGATTAGAGCTCGAGTTTCCAATATCTCCACTTATCCGGACTTGAAGTACAGAATGTTTGAGGCTCAAGGAAAGGATCCGGGAGTTCAAAGATTGGTCTCTAAGGCTAGAGAGGATCCGGAAAGTCCATTCGGGTTCGATGAAACCGGTCTTCTTTGTTTCAAGAACCGAGTAGTAGTACCCGATGATTTGAAAAGGGTATTGCTCGAGGAAGCTCACAAGTCTACTTATTCGATCCATCCTGGAGGGAATAAGATGTACCAGGATCTCAAACGGTATTATTGGTGGCGTGGATTGAAGAAGGATGTGGCAGAATTCGTGAAGTGTTGCTTAACCTGTCAGAAGGTCAAAGCTGAGCATCAAAAGCCCGGAGGTCTTCTTCAGCCGTTACCTATTCCTGAGTGGAAGTGGGAACAGGTGACGATGGATTTTATTTCGGGGTTGCCAAGAATTCGATGGTATTTGGGTGATAGTGGATCGTCTGACCAAGTCTGCTCATTTTCTACCGGTCAGAATGTCCTTTAAGATTCGGAAGTTGGCCGAGATTTACAACCGGGAGATTGTACGACTTCATGGTATTCCAGTGAGCATCATTTCGGATCGAGATCCCCGTTTTACTTCGAAGTTATGGCAAGAGTGACAAGAGATTTTGGTTACAAAGCTTCAGTTCAGTACGACGTTTCATCCACAAACTGATGGGCAGTCCGAGAGGGTTATTCGGTATTTGGAAGATCTACTTCGAGCTTGTGCCTTGGATTTTCAAACTTCATGGCATGATCAACTTCCTTTGGTGGAGTTCGCCTACAATAACAGCTTCCAAGCGTCGATTGGTATGGCTCCGTATGAATTGTTATATGGGCAAAAATGTCGATCACCGTTATTCTTTGATTTGGAAGAGTAGAAATGGTCAAAACATGAAGGAATCAAGAAAGGCAAAAAGCTTGAGAAACCTTCTAAAGCTGTGAGAGCTATGATTGATAAAGTTCAACAGGTTCAACAACGGATGAAAGCGGCACAAGATAGGCAAAAGAGTTATGCCGATATTCGCCTGAGGGATCTCAAATTTGAAGTGGGGGACCGGGTTTTCTTGAAGGTATCTCCACGAAAGGGATTTTCTAGAATTAGAAAGGGAGGAAAGTTGAATCCCCGTTACCTAGGTCCGTTTGAGATTATCGAGAGAATTCGGAAAGTGGCTTATCGAGTGGACCTACCTCCTAATCTTACCGGAATTCATAATGTTTTTCATGTATCTCAACTCAGGAAGTATTATCCGGATGAAACAGAAATTCTACCCATTGAAGAAGTGGAGTTGGAACCGAATTTATCTTTTGTACAGAAGCCGGTCAGAATATTGGATAGGAAATTTCAAGAGTTGAGAAATCGGAATATTCCTATGGTGAAAGTGTTATGGCGGAGTGATAGGACCGAGGAAATAACTTGGGAGCCGGAAGAGAAGATGAAGAAGTTTCACCCGGAGTTATTTCCTTCCGACCAATGAATCTGGGGACCAGATTCTTCTAAGGGGGGAGAGTTGTAACGCCCCAAATTCCGGAAGTTCAGGTAAGCATGCCACGTGCGGGTCTTCGGGAGTTGGGGGTTTAATTTTATATATTTACTTGCTTATTATAATTTCATAGCATTACTATGTGCATTATACATTCCTATGTATTTATATGAATTAACTTTTAATGTGAATTAAGTGATAATGTGCTTAATTGTCTTATACGACTATAATTGATCATCTCTTAAATTTATGGACTTAATTGCATTTCATGAATTGGGAGTTAGATGTCTAATTGTTAGAGATGATACTTGATTGCATTCATTTAAATGCTTGAGGGACTATTATGCAATTAGGTTGGTATTAGGCTTGTAGTGGATGATATAATATATCATATATGCATTCTTCTCCCACACTCTCATACAATACATTACATACAAGAACATCACACACACACACACACACACACACACACTAAGGATCGGTATGTACACCATCAAGGGAGGAAGAAAGATTTCATCTAAATTCAAGCTATAATTGAAGAACTTTGGAGCTAAGATCATCAACATCATCACATCTTCACCTCATCATTTCTCTCCCTTTATTTCAAGATCACGGTCCCGGTTTCGTGGAGCCCGCTCCGTAGGGAGTTCTCTTGCTTTCTTTTGGTCGTTTGGTCAGGTGAGGTTTAAATTCTAGATAAATAGAACCCTTACAACCCCTATGTGACTATTTCGGCCAAAATGTATATATATATATATCTATAGTTTGCGAACTTTATGATTTTCAAATGATTTGACAAAACCGATTAATTGATTGATTGATTGACGGATTGATTGATTGGGCGAGTATTGTATTGCACTGTGGGCCCGAGGATAGTGGCTCGAGCCAACCGGGAAAGCATGGGCTGACGGGTAACTCGAGTGCTATCCTCACCATTTGGGATGACCCCTGAACCCCCTAGGAGATTAGGGGAGGAAGGAGTTCCGGGCTTAGGGATTCATGTACCCTCTGCTCAGACTGATTGGATGGTGGGGCCTTGCAATCCCACCATCACCCGGAGGAAGAAGGAGTCACTGAAACTGCTAATTGTGCACAGTAAATAATTGCTTGATCACCTATTCACCTAATAATTGATTGATTGTACACGGTCGGAGTAAGGTTGGAGAATTGCCCTCACTCGTCGGGCCACATATTGATTGTATTGAACTGAATTAATTGATAAATTGAATTAGTTTTAACCTCGGGCGATAGTACCTTTTTATTTTACTAATTGTGTTGTGATTTTCTAAACTTATTACCCGAGATTATAACTTGCATGTATGTGCGCATATATTTATTTATACCCCTCGCTCAGTCCGTTTGGACTGACACCTCAACTTTTCAGTTTTGCAGGATCGTGCTAGGCGGGAATTAGAGTCTCGTTGTCTTTTATTCGGGTCTAGCACTGCACCTTCATACATTGTACTTGTGTTGATACTAGTTATTTTGTAGTATGTCTTGAATTATACTTGGGATTGATATTGTAATGATATGAATTGTCGGTACCTATAAGTAAATATGTAAATATGGTACCTATATGTATTGAATACTTTTGCTTCCGCTATTTTATCGCTCTGAGTTGTATTGGTTTTAATTGAGGGTACCCGCCTAGCCTTGTGTTTTTTTTCTATTGTCTCCCGTTCGCTATAGTTTCGGTTCATGTATGGATTAACCGTTTCATATGTGGTTTGAGACTGTAGTGCGGGGGATGTGGCGCCTAGCGTTCTGGGTACTATAGGGTGGGTCCGAGGTCGAGATGACCATGGGGTGTGAGCCTCCACTTGGGTCGGTCTAGATGACGTGGGGTCCACGTGGCTCCGCGTTGGGTATGCCACGTGGCACAATAATATTATGCCGCTTCAGAGACCCCCAAATTACCAGCGTGAAAATACGCGGTGGTAATTTTATCGATCTGCCGTCGGGAGGGGGAACCGTCGTGACCGTTGGAATAGATCCGTCGCTGCATTAAAGCGGGCGCGTCTTTTGAGGAATCGACCTGGGATTGGCAACGATGGCGCCGTTTCGTCTTTCGAGAAATTAAATGTTCTCCTCCTATAAATAGGCGGTCACCCCTGTCTCATTCTTCACCTTTCAAGCAGAAGAATCTCGAGCTCACAAGCGTTCTTTTGCTTACTCCCTAGCATTCCGGATCGACTCCTACCTCGTATTCCAAGTTCAGGTAATCTTTCGAGTTCGAGTCTTCCCTATCTTTTTTCTTTGCACAAGAATGGCACAAGTCCCCACGTGGTTGAGGTCGAAGTGAGCAACAACGCCAACCCGCCGTTCATCCCTTCACCGGACCGTCTTGGGGAGGTGGTGCTCCCGTTTTCGGATCGGAGCTTCGTATCGTTGGACACTTCCGATGAGGTCAAGGCACAGAAGTTCATTGCGAACCGTGATGGGCAAGCCTCGACCTCGACGCGAAAATTTCAACTAGTAGATGAGGTCGAATAGGAGGTTGAGGGGGTAGAAGGGGCAGTTGAGAGGGCGGAAGAGGTGGCTGAGGAAGCTCGACCCAAGAAGAAGAAGAAATCCCAACACTTGATTCGTACTTTGACGTCGGTGGAGCAGATGACCTCTAATCTCACCCAATCTGAGTTCCGGGATATTCAGAATTGGCTCTACAACCTTCCTAAAAGGTTTGGGATCTGGCTACCTAAGGAGGGCGAAACAGTTGGAGCTCCAAACTATAGGAACTCATTTGGCTTGTATTATGCTTTGGTCATGCATGGTTTCATAATTCCCCTTGCCCCGCTAGTGTCAACTTTCTTGGAGCGGTTCAACCTTTGCCAGACCCAATTGGTACAAAATTCAATCGCGCTTCTATATAGTATGGTTATCATTGTCCGGTGCCTCGGGTTCGAACCCTGGATCGAGGATCTCGGGGAGTTTTTCACGCTCAACCACTCGGCCAAGTGTGGGGCGGGATACTTTTATTTGCAGGCGAAGGCTAGTTGCAAACTTGTGGACATCCCCACCTCATCTAACAGCAAATGATGGAAAGAAAAGTTTTTCTTCATAGACTGCCCTCTGTCTCTGCCCTTTCGAGTCACTTGGTCCAACTCCGATCCCAAGAGGCTACCTCGCTCCTGTCAATCTTGGCTCCACCGCCATTTCCAGCTCTTGACTGACTTGGGGCAACTCGACCCTGTTGGATTTTCTATGTAGTGGTCTCACATATTTAATAAATTGTACATAGGCTATCTCATAATACGAGCCAAATTGAGTGATCTACTTAAGATTTATTTAATTATATGGGCTTATAGAAATATTTATTGAAGTATGGGTCTTTCATGTGTAGAAACCCGTGGACACTTAATTATGATTGATGGGCCCATAATTAAGGTGCCCTAATTTTGGTTATATATTAGGGTTGTGGTCCCTAAGCCCCATCCCATATATTACGTTCCTTGTCTTCTTTTCTGCCCCATCCCAGAAAGAATAGAATTGACGGCGTATCAAGGCTTAGAAGACCTCAACCTTGGATTGCTAGTCAACTACGGATTGCTATGGATCAAGGTACGCTTCCGCTTGTGTGTTCTCGATGATTTTGATATGTTTGTTAAGGTTTAGGGATTTCCCCTACAAGTGGTATCAGAGCCACTCTCATGTCGAAGGATTGAGATTTATTTTCGATTGATAACAAATAGATCGAAAATTTTATGTGGTTATTCAGTTAATTGAGATTTAGTTCTTGATACAGTATTTCGGCTGTTTATGATTCATATCTATTTCTTAAAATATCTCATATTTAATCTGTTGGATATTAATTAATTGCGAGATTGTGGTATTGGCTGAGAATGCATATTCATATAAAGAAAATTGATTTCGTCTTATGTGATATACAATTTTTAATATATGAAGGTTGTACAGTTGTTGACTTTACCATGTATATGCTGTTTGAGTCAATTGAATTTACGGCAGAATTCTTATTGAATATGAATTTTATCGTTTTGCGTACGAATTAAGAATAAAGGATGCCATTAAGTTAATACAGTCTCTCTTGCATATTGTGTGATATATGGCTGATTATGATTGAATATTCTATATTTTGTGCGATCATGCCTGCGACATATTCACATGTATAATTATGCTTTGGAAATATATGAAATTGAAATTCACGAATTTGGATAGTTGTGTTTCCGGATTTAGTTACTGTATGAATGTTTAATGTTATTGGCTTACCTTGTTAAACGTGCCACATAATTAGTATGAATTCTGGTTAAGGTAATTTGATTTGAGATGGATTGTTTCAAATTCATATGAACCGTACTATGTTTTTTGGTGCACTTTGGGTAGAGATTGTTGTTCCCTTCCAGTTTATGTGAAATTATGTTTCGGTAAATTACGAAAATTAATTAGATTGAACTAATAGGTTACCAAAGTAACCTCTATTAGGTAAGATTTAATTGATTTTCGTTAATTAAGTTATCTTTTATTGTCTATGTGAAATAATCGACCCAAAGGAAGATTGTTTTGGCCAGATAATGATAGTCATGAATATGTGATACATTTGGTGTTAACATGCTTATAATGTGCCAGTCCAAAGAAAGGCATATTATGAGGCGTTTTTTTTGTTATCAATATTCTTGACTATGTTTGAGAGTACCACTTACAAATTGTTATTTTTGTCCAAAGACAAAATAATAATGTTGTGCTGGGTATCTTGAGATGGGGCCACCAGTGCATATATATTTTTTATATTTGGTTTTATCTTTGTATATGCATGCTTCGATGTTTAATTAACTGTGAGCATATTATTTTCTTTTATAGTGTCTTCTATATCAGCCAACTTTAACAACATCCCTGAGCTTAATGGTTCCAATTTCAAGCAATGGAAAGAGCATGTTATGATTATGCTTGGCTGTGCGGATCTCGATCATGCATTAAGGTTTGATTGCCCCGCGGATCTCACTGATACTAGCACTGCTGTACAGAGATCCGCATACGAGAAGTGGGAGCGATCAAATCGCATGAGTTTGATGATCATGAGGCGCTCAATTCCGGAAGCCATAAGGGGTGGTATTCCTGATGAAGAAAATGCCAAAAGTTTCCTTGACCAAATAGCAAACCGATTCAAAACTAATGAAAAGGTTGAGACCAGCATTACTCTTAGTAAGCTGGGTTCTATGCGGTATAAAGGTAAAGGAAACATAAGGGAGTACATCATGGAGATGTCTAATCTTGTGACAAGTCTTAAGGGCTTAAACCTTGAGGTGTCGGATGACATACTTGTGCACTTGGTCTTGATCTCACTTCCTGCACAATTTAATCCATTTAAAATCTCCTATAATACTCAAAAGGAGAAATTGACTCTAAATGAGCTTATAGCTCAATGTGTGCAAGAAGAGGAGAGACTGAAACAATATAGGACTGAAAGTGCTCATTTAGCTATGACTTCTAAGACAAGGGCTACCACCAATAAGAGGAAAAGGAATAAGGATAAGGAAACTACAGAATTTGGGACAAGCCAACATAAGGTGCAAAACAAACAGAATTCGGTTATTTTCTGTTACTTTTGAAAGAAACCTGATCACATAAAGAAGGATTGTCCCAAATACGCCGCTTGGCGTGAAAAGAAAGGTAGACTTCTCAACTTCGTTTGTTCAGAAGTTAATTTGACTTTAGTACCTACTGACACTTGGTGGATAGATACGGGTGCAACTACTCACATAAGTGTCATAATGCAGGATTGCCTAAGGTGCCGAGTACCAACTGATGCTGAAAGATACATCTATGTGGGGAATGGCAATAAAGCTTTAGTAGAAGCTATTGGTGTTTTTTAGAATACATTTAGATACTGGTTTTTATTTGAATTTGTAAGAAACTTTCGTTGTACTATCATTTAGACGGAACTTGATTTCTATTTCTTGTTTGGACAAATTTGGATATACTTGATCATTTGGGAATAGAAGTTGTGTTTTTTCTTTAAATTCAAATGTTATTGGTACTGGTAGTCTAATTGATAATTTGTATAAATTGAACACTAAAGCTTCAATTGATATTGAAAATTTGCATTCAAGTAACTTTGGTACTAAACGTAAGTTAACAAATGAGAATTCATCAATGTTGTGGCATAAACGTTTAGGACATATCTCTGAAAAGAGAATACAAAGGCTTATATCACAAGGAATTCTTGATTCCCTTGATTTTACAGACTTTAAAATCTGTATAGAATGTATAAAGGGAAAACAAACAAATATGAGGAAATTGGGTGCCAATAGGAGTAAAGAACCTTCAGAGTTGATACATACAGATATTTGTGGTCCATTCCCTACAGCTTCTTAGAATGGACAACGATACTTTATCAACTTTATTGATGATTACTCTCGTTATGGATATTTGTACCTAATTCATGAGAAATCACAGTCTTTGGACGTGTTTAAGGCTTTCAAAGCCGAAGTTGAGAATCAACTAGGCAAGAAAATCAAAGCTGTCAGATCTGATCGTGGTGGAGAATACTATGGCAGATATGATGGATCCGGTGAACAACGTCCAGGACCTTTCGCCAAATACTTAAGTGAGTGCGGGATTGTACCTCAGTACACCATGTCGGGGAGTCCAAACCAAAATGGTGTTTCTGAGAGACGAAATCGAACTCTTAAGGATATGGTGAGAAGTATGATTAATCATTCTTCATTGCCAGAATCACTTTGGGGCGAAGCAGTAAGGACTGCAGTTTATATTTTAAATCGAGTTCCAAGCAAAGTAGTAGATAAAACCCCGTATGAGTTGTGGACAGGCAAGAAGCCTAGTATTAGGCACTTGCATGTCTGGGGATGTCCAGCTGAAGCTAGGCCCTATATGCCTAACGAAAGAAAATTGGATTCAAGAACAATTAGCTGCTACTTTGTAGGTTACTCGGAAAGGTCGAGGGGATTTAAGTTTTATGATCCCTCAAACAAGTCCTTTTTCAAAACAGGAAATGCCAAATTCATTGAGGATGTTGATTACAGTATGAGGGATCAAATTGGAAAGATTGTGTTTGACGAGGAATGTGTTAACATTCCCACTATAGTTGCAGTTGAGAATGATTGGATAAATATTCCTATCACTCCTCAGCTTGCGGATCAAGAAAATTCGGAAAACACAATCATATTTGGGATTCCTGCTGAATCAGTTTCAGGTCCATCATTTGTTCAAAATAATGAGTTAAGACCCACTGAATCAGATCCAGAACCATCATCTATCCAATATGATGCACCATAACAACCTCAAAATGAAGTGCCTGTAAGGAGGTCCACTAGAGAAAAGAGGATAGCGATTTTAGATGACTATATCGTTTACCTCCATGAACATGAATTTGATATGGGATTACAAGATAATCCTACATCTTTCAATCAAGTAAAATTATGTTCAAACTCTAATGAATGGATCAAAGCCATGAATGAAAAGATGAAATCCATGATGGACAATGACGTTTGGGATCTTGTCGAGTTACCACAAGGAGTAAAACCAATTGGTTGTAAATGGATTTTTAAAACCAAATGGGATTCAAATGGTAACATCGAAAGATATAAAGCTCGTCTTGTCACCAAGGGTTTCACTCAAGGAGAAGGCATTTATTTTAAAGAGACTTTCTCTCCAGTTTCAACGAAAGACTCTTTTAGAATCATTATGGCACTTGTAGCTCGTTATGATTTAGAGCTCCATCAAATGGACGTAAAGACAGCGTTTCTCAATGGAGACATTGAAGAAACTATATACATTACAACCGGAGAACTTTGAGTCCAAAGATTCAAAGCACGTAGTATGTAAACTGAAGAAGTCCATTTATGGTCTAAAGCAGGCGTCCCGCCAGTGGTACCGGAAATTTGATAAGGTGATTTCCTCTTTTCGTTTTAAGGAAAACACTATTGACCAATGCATATATCTCAAGGTCAGTGGGAGCAAATTTATTATCCTTGTGTTGTACGTAGATGATATTCTACTAGCAAGCAGCGATATAAGCCTATTGCGTGAAACCAAGAAATTTCTATCAAGTAAATTTGAGATGAAAGATCTTGGGGAGACGTCATATGTTCTGGGTATGCAGATCCATCGGGATCGTTTCAAAGGTATACTCGGCTTATCGCAAAAGGCCTATATCGATAAGGTGCTGAGCCATTTTGGCATGCAGAATTGTGCACCAGGGGACACACCTGTGTCAAAAGGTGATAAATTTAGTTTGCTCCAATGTCCTAAGACGAACCTTGAGAAGAAAGAGATGGAGGAAATCCCTTTATGTATCTGCAGTAGGGAGTCTCATGTATGCTCAGGTGTGTACGCGTCCGGATTTAGCGTACATAGTGGGGATGTTAGGCAGCTATCTAAGTAACCCGGGAATGAACCATTGGAGGGCAGCAAAACGGGTTATGAGGTATCTACAAAAGACTAAGGATTACATGCTCACCTATCGGAGATCGGATCATTTGGAGATCATTGGATACTCCGATTCAGACTATGTTGGATGCCTTGACAGCAGAAGATCCACATCAGGTTATGTCTTCATGATGGCTGAAGGAGCTGTCTCTTGGAAAAGTGTCAAACAGACACTAATAGCTTCTTCCACTATGGAGGCTGAATTTGTAGCATGCTTTGAGGCATCTGATCAGGGGATATGGCTCCGAAATTTTATCACTGGGCTGCAAATTGTCAATGGCATTGAAAGACCATTGAGAATTAATTGTGATAATAAGGCTGCAGAGTTGTATTCAAAGAACAACCGGAGTTCATCTAAATCTAAGCATATAGATATTAAGTATCTGGTTGTGAAGGAAAGAGTTCAGAGTCTTCAAGTGTCAATAGAGCATATAAGTACAAACTCGATGCTAGCAGATCCACTCAATAAGGGATTGCCACCTAAAGTGTTTCATGAACATGTGGCTCATATAGGTGCCATCAAATTAGACGACATGTCTTAGTGGTGTGAGTTTGTAGTTTTTCCATCTTACTTATTGACATGTTTTATGTTCTGTACAAACTGAGGTTTCATAAGACAAATAAAGTTTTATTTGATTGAATACTCTGACAATAAGGATTTTGGCTTTCTATTGCGGTTTTGCATTAAGTATTTGAAAGTGCTTTGGGGCTATTTGAGTCATAAGGTAGGACGAGTTGGAAATAGGCATGACTAAGATCACATTACATGTAATTTCCATGCTACATGCCATACTTTTGATCTATGTCATTGATTGTGTTAATATTGTGACCATTGTTCGGTTTAGTTACGAATTGTGTAACGAAAGCTACTTTGATCCTATAAGAACATAATCGATGGACCAGATTGTTTGGAAATATTTCGAAAGTAGAGATAGCATAAGGTTGCGCGCACTAAGGTTTAAAACTATGTACAATTATATTGAACCATATGTGGACCAAGTGGGAGATTGTTGGATTTTCTATTTAGTGGTCTCACATATTTAATAAATTGTACATAAGCTATCTCATAATACGAGCTCAATTGAGTGATCTACTTAAGATTTATTTAATTATATCGGCTTATAGAAATATTTATTGAAATATGAGTCTTTTATGTGTAGAAACTCGTGGACACTTAATTATCATTGATGGGCCCATAATTAAGGTGCCCTAATTTTGGTTATATATTAGGGTTGTGGTCCCTAAGCCAGATACGTTCCTTGTCTTCTTTTCTGCCCCATCCCAGAAAGAATAGAATTGACGGCATATCAAGGCTTAGAAGGCCTCAACCTTGGATTGCTAGTCAACCACGGATTGCTATGGATCAAGGTATGCTTCCGCTTGTGTGTTCTTGATGATTTTATAATGTTTGTTACGGTTTAGGGATTTTCCTTACAGACCCCACATACTTGACGCGGATCGGTCATCTGGTCGAGGCGGGCCTGGTCAGGGGTTGAGGTTGAAGAACTTCAGCTTTGGTATGCCCCTTTCCTCGACCTGAGCTTGTCTCGACCTAGCCTAGGGACTTATTCATGTGCATTTATCCCTGAGTTTTGTGTCTTTTCTTTTTGTTCTGTGTTGTATTGATCGAGGTCGTTTTTCTCGCAAGTTTGCACATACTTAGGATGGTCAGAATAAAACGGGTGCAAGCAACCATGAACTGAATAAGGACCAACCTCTACCTGCGAATGATCAGGAACGGATTGAGTGGGATATTGTTGCCATTAATGAGCTGCTCCCGAAGGCTCAGATCGTGGCCCAGCGCCTGTTGGAAAACAACAAAGTTTGCACAGCGGAAGTTTAAGATTTTTTCCAAAAGTAGATCTAAAAACCTATAATGTTCGTATCGTATCGTAGGGTGTATCTGTAACGCCCCAGTTTTTTTTATTAGTACAGCATAACGTATGTGTTTACCAAATTGCGCGAAATAATTATTTATACGTGTTTATATATTTAATTTTATTTTAATCATATTTATTGTTAATTATGTTAATTATTATATCTTAAGTTTTATTAATAATTAATTTTATATGTTAATGAGAATTGTTATTAAATTAATTATGTAATGTAATTGTGTTAACCAATATTTGAATCATTTCGTCCATTTACTTTAATTGCATTTAATTAATGAACTTTGATATTAAAATCATAATTGAGGCATGCATGTTATTTATAAATTATATACCTATTTATTTTATATTATTTGTAATATTATGAATTTTATTGTTACCTCGTTTATGAGTGATATTTACGTGCGTCGTTTCTATATGAATTGATACCGAAATTTCGTGCAAATTTAATATGTTGGACTTATACGTGTCTTGTATATGAATATATGTTTGTTTCGTATTTTCGGATTCAATTGCATGTGTTTCGGATTTATTTTAATTTTGGAATCCAAGTCGGGGGCTAACGAGCAATTAGCGCACCCTTGGTTCCGTAATTGATATCTTGAGCTCGGGAACTCGGAATTGAGCTCCGTACACTTCGTTGAACTCGTATCGAAGATTCAAGTTTAATAAACTTAGCCTTATATTTTTCCAAAGTCATTTGAACCACCGAAACTCAACCGAAAAATGGAACGAGAACAAACTGCCACCTTTTACCAAATAAATCATAACTCATTCATTTGTTGACCAAATTAACCATGGTTAGACTCTATAGAACCCTAACTCAACCCTCTAACCTTCCATAAACCCCCCAAACCGAACCAACCCTTCCCACTTGCTGAAAATTTCCCAAACATCATCTGCTTCCCAGTTTTTCCCGTAGCTCAAGCCCTACCAAGAGATTCGAGCTCAAATCTCTTCCCAACCTTCATTAATCCACAAGGTAAGCTTAGATATGTTATGTACATTCAATATGAGTCATTTTCATCTATTTATCCCTAAATTTAAGCATGGTTTTATGAGGTTTTGGCAGAGATGAATATATATTAGGTTTTATGCAATTTTGTGGATCTCTTTCATCTCTTGAGCTTTTTGATTGATTCCAAGCATGAAAATGATTGTCTTGATCTCTTCTTTACATTTATGGTGATATATTGATGGTAGTTGAGGCATTTATGAGCCACCATTAATGAGATGTTGAAGCTTTGGCATGAAATGATCACCATACACCCCACCTCACGTCTTGTTGGATTGAGAGCATGTTTGCACGTTGGTTTGGAGTTATTTTGCTGCATACTTGTGATTAATTGATGGCTGAAAGTGTTGGGAAGGTTGTGTAGAGGTTATGCTCTGTTTTTCATGACTTTTACCCTGTTTTTATACTGCTGCGTGCTTTTGACACGGGTGTGTCAACCGTTTCTTCTTCAGCGAGACACGGGGGTGTCCCGGTTTGTTCTATTTTGGTGACACAGGCGTGTCACCTTCTGAATTCCATGTAGTGTTGTTATATGTCGTTGTACGTACGCACACACACACACAAGTATATATATATATATATATATATATATATATATATATATATATATATATATATACACTTAAATAATATGCATGGGTTTTGGTTGGGCTGTAATGTAATGTAATGCATGCATGAAAATCTTGTTAAATTGTTAATGCATGCAACCTAGGTGTGAAATTAAATTTAAATAATGCATGCATGACTTTCAGTTTATTTCGTGTAATGCATGTGTTTGTGTATGTTAATTGTATTTGGTGCATGTTAATTTGCATGCATGGGAATTGATGTACGTGTATATATATATATTTAAATATATAAATGTTTATTATATATTAAATATTATTTGATTTAATTGAATTATAGAATTTAATTGTTACTTATTTCATGTTTTATTTAATTTTCGATTTTAAATTGAATGTATGTAATTGTTTATTTCTAATTCTAAATGTGATTTAACTTGTGCTATGATTGTATTTGAATTTCTTGAATTCATCTGATTGAAAATGTGGAATTATGAATTCGAATGAAAGTGAACGAATGATTGAATGACTTGATTATATGATTTAAATTCCTTAATAGTGCATATGAACATTTTCATAACATAATCTTATCTTTTACATATTCATATCATGATCATTACATTGCCGAGCGTCTTATTTGGTCATATTGAGTCTCACTTCACCTTCTTGCACAGATTTTGATCCCGTTGGAGACGAAGCCGATCAGTGAGGCTCGTGTTTTCTTCTTTTTGCCGTTTAAGGTGGGTTTCTCTACTATTAGATACATGACCCTATATACTCCCAACGTGTAAAGATTTCAGCTAAAAACTATTATATGTATATAGAGTCGTTTTCTAGAGTAAATGATTTCAATGTAAAGCCCTTATTTCATGATCCTACCTAATGTTTTGGCGAGAAATAAATGAATAAATGAATGAATGCACTGAATGGGGCCCAGGGACTTGGTGTGAGTGGTGACCCGAAGAGGCAAGGGCTGACGGTGATCCCTCACACTATTCCCACCAATGAACGGCGTAACCGGACCTCGTTAGGAGTTAGCGAGGAATGGACGCTGAGTGCCATCTGGGGAGTCATGTTCCCCTTTTGGTCAATGAATGGGTGGATGGGCCTTGCAAACCCGCCACCAACCCGGAGGAGGAAGGTGTAAATGTTATTGAATGCGCACGAAAGAATGATATGCATGAAAAGAATGAATGAATGAATGTTAATGAATGTTAATGAATTACACGAGGTGTTGGTTGGAGATAATGCACGCCCACTCGTCGGGCCAATAATGGCCTAATGTTAATGAATCGTTATAATCCCTTTTGATGATTTCTATTCACCCACTTGGGAAACTCTTTAAAAACCTCACTTGGGATTATAGCTTGCATGTGAATGTTTAATTACCGTTGTATATTATATTTATACCCTATTTTATACCCACCAGTCTCTTTTGGACTGAACCCGTTTGGTTTTCAGTTGTGTTGTGCAGGTGTCAAGGGAGCTAGGCTGGAATTCGAGTCATAGGTCTTGCATTCGTCTCTAGCCCTTGTTTATTGGTCTTACACTTGTATATTGCACTTTTGATCATTGTATATGATTATTAATGGAGCGTACATGTTTTGAGACTTGAGGGTATTGGATGAGGTTATGATTTATTTTTGGAGCTTGAATGTCATTGTTTATATTAGGATCAGTTATTGCTTCCGCTTTAATGTTTACTCTGATTTTATGGTTTTAAGGGTTAGCCCGCCTAGCATAGAGGGTGTGTATGTCCCCGTTCGCCGTGATTTGGGCTCGGGTATGGATCGTCCATTTCATATTCGGATCGGGTCTCGGTGCGGGGGATGTGGTACCTTGCGCTCGGGTGTTACATCCTTAAGTGGTATCAGAGCCTCCCGGTTGCAAAACTCGGGTTCTCGTGTCGTGTGGGTCAGTCTAGGTCGTTCGGCATAGGAACTACGTGATAATGTACGCATTGCATCGATCTTGAACATGAAATTATCTTTCTTTTAATCTTGTCGAATTACCTGTTGCATTTTATATTGGATCCATGCCTTTCGTGTTGAATATGTGCCATATGCATGTACTAATCGCATGCATATACCTTCGAAATGAGTTATGATTTACAGGTTATAAAGATAATATCAAACCACGGCCAAGTTCCACGATAAAGACGATCTATTGCCAGTTCTTCCTGAGGCATGGAAGTTAGGAGGGATGCACCGGGGAGGAATATGGAGAATTCTAGATGTGAGGCCTTCCTATATGGAGCTAGAGTTCAAGGGATATCCGTAGAAATAGGAATTGATCGGGAGATACTTATGACTCCAAAGGTTGACATATGCGGCTCTCTTACATAAGAAGCCATAATTGGATTCAACGGGATCGTTTAACCTAAGGAATGAAGTAAATGAACCTTGAGGGTAATTTGGTTCAGGGATTCGGACCATTGAAGAGGTGCCGAGGACTGAGAGGTGTCAAGGTAAAATAAATTCGATGGGAATTGAGCACCAAGAGTTGTCAAAGAAGGGTTTCCAAATAAACCTGGAAATTAGAAATCGAGATTGTGGAGGTGAAGATCGAGAAGAGTTTAAATTTAGGTGCTCTGGATTGCTACTAAGATAGAAACGAGTGGGGAAGGGAGTAGAGAAAGGCAATTGACGGGGTAAATACAAATTTTGGAAATGAGGTAACATTGAGGACGAAAATTGAGTTCGTTTTCTAAATCCAAGCTAAATTGCCGAGTTGTGAGGTCGAATTGGAAATATGGAGCAACAAATGGAAACGGTAAAGAAAGGCAAAGACTGTAATGATCCCACATCGGATTGGAGAGACCAAGATGCCTTCCTTAAAGGGGGTTGAGGTCCCTCCCCTGAGTAGAGGCCTTTTGGGTGCACTGGGTTATACCAGTGGCTCGAAACGTAAAACCGTGAGGCGCTTGGGGTCTACCCTTGGCCAAAGCGGACAATATCGAACGGCGGGTCTTTGGGCTGTTACAAATGGTATCAGAGCCAGGGGCCCGGGTTCGGTGTGCCAGCGAGGACGCTGGGCCCTTATGGGGGGGTGGATTGTAATGATCCCACATCGGATTGGAGAGACCAAGATGCCTTCCTTAAAGGGGGTTGAGGTCCCTCCCCTGAGTAGAGGCCTTTTGGGTGCACTGGGTTATACCAGTGGCTCGAAACGTAAAACCGTGAGGCGCTTGGGGTCTACCCTTGGCCAAAGCGGACAATATCGAACGGCGGGTCTTTGGGCTGTTACAAAGACTCTTTGGGAGGAAATCATGTGCTCAAGTATAAGCAAAATGAGTTTATTTCACTAATCTCAACTCATAAAGGATAAGCACGGGAGTCTTGATCACGGTGATGGCGAGAAGTAGGGTTCAGAATTTCATTAGGTTTCATTTTTGTAAGAGAATTGGGCAATGTTAAAGGGTGATTCTCGGGGTGGAAATGCAGAGGTCAATTCAGTGGATGTCGAAGAAATCAGGGATCGTGAAATTGCAATTTCAGACAGTGAAAGATACAAGTGATGCGAAAAGATTCATGTAAAACTTGAAGACCGTGGGAAAGACAAGGCATAATTAGCAAGTCAAAGTAACCTCGTGATTGAAGGAACGAGGAAAAGCTACCGAGCTAACAACTTACTATATTGGTGACAGGTTCCAAAACATTCATGGCACGTGCATCATATTTCGCATCAAATTATTATTTTCTTTACTTATGTTCGTGCGCTCATTTATTGGATTTTGTTGCTTTAATGTACTGCATATTTAATTATTGCAAGTGTGCCATGTGCATCATCATTTTAACCCGACCTGCATGCTAGTGTTTATTTGATAGGAAGTTCTTTCATTCTACTTATCAAGTATTTCTTCGATCGGGCCACATCTGAGTTAAGAGGAAAAGAAATAATGAGATGGTACGTTACAATGAAGGTGATGTCGGGAAAATAAAGAATTTCAAGTGAGGGATAGGTTAATGGAAATGGGAATTCATAAGGAGAAGCGAGATTAGAGTTGATTGTGGGGTGTGCGAATCGGACAAGAATAGGAAAGGGGTTTCGGACAGTAAGCGAATTAGAAGGGAAGTTAAAAGCAAAACTTTGGGGTTGCCCTTTTGATTAAATCCTCCCTGATGGAAATTATTCATCCAGAATTTCGACAAAAGAAGAATCGATGGGGTTCAACACGCGACAATAGAAATTTAAGGGGGGAGAGCACGACCGAGAAACAAATTGGAAAATTGAATTGGTGCTTGAAGAAATATTTTAGTAGGAATAACGGAATTTCAAATTAAGAAAGATCTAGAAGTTCTAATGGTGGTGATCGAAAATAAATAAAAGAGCCTCAACGGTTAAACCGCTAAAGTGAGCGTTAAGTATTAAGTTAGTGTTGAAGGCCACCACTGGATATTGAGGAGAGGGTCTGGCGAGCATTTCTATACATGGGATTTAGATTTTGGAAAATAATGGAATGGTGGAAGAGCTTCTGCGAGACCATCAAATTGCCTCATGGAACAGAAATTAAATCAAATTAATGCGTTCGTGATGGCAACCATAGCGGGTAATTTGACTAAGTATTGGAGGAATTCGAACATCGCTTAACAAAATAAAACCCTACTGCATCGCTAGTCGTTTTTCCATAACCAGTTAGAAGGAATTTGAGCAGAAAGGAATCAGAAAGAAGTGACTAAAGAAGGACTTGAATTGAATATCAAGAAGTATCAAGGAAGTTTTCCCTCGATTGAAATTTGGGTGGACCGAAATTTAATGCATGCTTAATGGCTTTAAGAGGATGAAGGGATGAGTAAACGATCCACGAAGAGAATAATCCAAAATTTTGGAAACCGATGATTACAACCCGGTTTAGAAAGAACTCGTCAAGAGGGTCGTGTTTATTAATTTAAAAGGGTATTGAATTGCAAGGGTTTCACCAAATTATAGAAGGAGACATGAACCATGAAGAAGACCGGTCCGAAATCTGAAGATGTAGGGTCAAACTCGTTTTGGAAGGGCAGGTTGATTGTATCAGGGTTAACGAATAACTGAGAAATGGAAAAAGGTGGACACATTGAAGATATTAAAGACATGCCAAGAGTCGAGCTAGATTTTGGGTTCAGACCATACCTTGGGACCATGAAGGTTTTAGCTTCAAATTCATTTCCATGGTGAACGGTACCTCAGACATCCATGGCATAAGCATACACGCATTGTTAATTTAAATAATTTTGCTAATTTACGCTTTGACTCTTTGATTTATTAATTATGGTTGTACAATCGATATTGGATGTAAGTAAATGATGATTGTTCCCTGGCTTTATGTGATTGTTTTGACTAAGTTGCCGTAATTGGATATTTTGATGTTTTCTCCTTGGTGTTTGTTCTTTGTTGTGGCTGTATTTTGTATTTTGAACTTCGTTACCTGTTTACGAGAGACGGGGTTCTCTCGTTGTTGCTTTTGAGAGATCGGGTTCTCTCATTATTGTTTGAGAGACGGGGTTCTCTCTTTGTTGCTTTTGAGAGACGGGGTTCTCTCATTGTTGTTTGAGAGACGGGGATTCTCTCCTTGTTGTTTGTGAGGAATGGGGTTCCTACACTAATTGTTTCAGGCAGATAGTGAATCCGATGACGGATTCTTTTAAGGGGGAGAGGTTGTAACGCCCCAGTTTTTTTATTAGTACAGCATGACGTATGTGTTTACCAAATTGCGCGAAATAATTATTTATACGTATGTACCCTGACATGGATTGAAAGTCATCCATATCCGATGCAAAACTTGCATTACAGTATCCTCTAATAACAAGATCTTGCTGGCCTCTGTAAACCAAGAACAAATCCTTAGTTCTTCTTAAGTACTTAAGGATGTTCTTTACAGCAGTCCAGTGACCTTCACCAGGGTCAGATTGGAATTGGCTAGTCACGCTGAGTGCATATGCCACATCCAGTCGAGTATATAGCATTGCATACATTATGCTTTCTATTGCTGATGCATAAGGAATTTTGGACATCTTGGACTTTTGAAGTTTAGTCTTGGGACACAGCTTCTTCAAAAGAACTGTTCCTGTGCCCATCGGAAGTTTTCCACGTTTGGAATCTTCCATACTAAAGCTCTTTAGTATTTTGTCTATGTAAACCGACTGTGATAATCCTAACAATCTCCTAAATCTATCCTGATAGATCTTTATGCCGCGAATGTAGAATGCATCACCAAGATCCTTCATCTCAAATTGGTTCGATAACCAAGACTTTGTTACTTTCATGTCATCCTTCGCATTCCCAATGAGGAGGATGTCATCTACATAAAGTATCAAAAATTGAACCGAGGTTTTCAATTCTTTCTTGTATACGCAGGGCTCATTCGAATTTTGAATAAAGCCAAACAATTTGACCGCTTCATCAAACCGAATATTCCAATTCCTAGAAGTTTGTTTCAATCCGTAGATTGATCTTTGGAGCTTACAAACCTTTTGTTCGCCCCCACTGAATATGAAACTCATGGGTTGCTCCATGTCTTTGTCAATGTCTCCATTGAGAAATGTAGTTTTCACATCCATTTGCCATATCTCATAGTCATAATATGCTGCAATGGCAAGCAAGATCCGAATGAATTTTTGCATTGCAACCGGTGAAAAGGTTTCATCATAGTCTACACCTGGTCTTTGAGTAAAACCCTTAACAACTAATCTTGCTTTAAAGGCTGCCACGCTTCCATCTACTCCAAACTTGCGCTTATATATCCATTTACACCCTATGGGCCTGATCCCATCAGGTGGATCAGCCATGGTCCAAACTTGATTATGTAACAGCCCGCTCGCCCTACAAATAAGGTACGCCACGTTTCTGTGTGTTTAATTATGTAATTTTGTGCTTTGTGTGGCCCTATTTTGAACTCTTTAAGAGTTTAGGGGCTTGTTTGCAATTTTCTCTTTTAGGGGTTTTCCGGTCACTTCTCGTTCGGTCGAGATTTTGACCTCTTTGACCCCTTCAACGCGTCCGGGGTGGCGAAACGAGTCCGTAGACTCTGAGTTTGCCCATTTCGGATGTCGTTAGCTCGTTCGTTCGATCGTTTTTGCGTACGAGGACCCGAGATATATACTCGGATTTCCTCGTTTTACGTGCCAAAATCAGATCAGCCTTCCTGCATCGTCTTCCTCCAGCGGCGGTACTATCACACAGTGAGGGTGTGATTTCACACACATGGCCGTTCTCCCTCGTTTCTCGACGGAATTCGACGAATCAATAGTCGAAATTTATCTATTCGACGAGCCCGTCACAACCGTACAAAGATCATGGCCAACCGAAGACCGACGGCGGTGCAAAGGCGGCCTGAAATTGGCGGGTGGTGCCACCATTTCGCCGGTGGCGTTCCGACGGCTTTCGCCGGCCAATCTCTACCCTACCCTACGTTTTTTACCCTTCCCGTTCCATTTCCGACCTCAGATCGAGAAACCGGGGGCTGTAGATGGCGGAATCGGCGGTGGCACGGCGGCAATCCTTCGGCGTCGGCGTAGGGCCCTTTTCCGGCCGGTTTTGGTGGTGGAGCCTTTACAAAAGTTGCTTAGAACGATGAAAACTAGCGGATGGCGTTGACCCCAACTCGAGAACCGGCCGCCGGCGGCGGACCGGCTCTGGACCGGCGGTCCGATTATCTGGCAACTTTTTCGGCGTTTGGCTAGGGGGCTTTCGTAGGGCTCGTTACGGACTTTCCAACAGTATGTCCGGATTTTATTTTCGTTTAGCGGTTTGTATTTAATTTCTGTTTTTCGTACTAGGATTTTAGTTCGGTTTTTCGTCAACGAAATCCGGTGTGCTTGGTGTTTTCTGAAATTGGTTGAGGGCTTTTATCGAGCAGGCCGAGAAACATGTTTCTGTCCTTCCGGGGAATTTTTCGACCACCGGAGGTGGTGGTCCGGCGGCTGTACGTGGCGGTTCGGCTAGTTCCGTTGGTGGCGTTCCGACACCCTTCGGACAGCAAGTTCCTCTCGTCGTGGTGAGTCCAACGCGACTTTTCGTTCGTCAATCGGATGTCCGGTTGATTTGTTGTGAATTTATTTGTGTATTGTGATTATTTGAAATTAATTGTTTTAATTGCTAATTGCTTGATTGGTCGATCGAATTGTATTCCAATTTGTACGAAATCATGTATTAAATGAATTATGAAATGTATTGATGCTTTGATTTGCAATTTGAATTCCGATATGCCGAATTTGAGCTATTTGTCTAACTTGAAGGGGTGTATGTGTAATTTCCCTAAACCTATAAATTGTATGACTTCAATTAATTAATATTTGTCGATTGAATTGGAACTTATTATACGATATAAGAATTTGTTATGTAATTTATGATTTTTGCAAGAATTGAATAGTTAAATAGCTTAGTTGGAATTTAGTATGTGCTAGATGAATTGATATGAAATAATATGACTTGATTGAGCTATATAATGTTTTCTTTTGCATGTAATTGATATGAATTTGAATTCTGCTTATGTGATTGCATCCTTTAAGTGCTTGAGCATTTTCGTGCGTCTATGTGGTTCAGTCATGTGTCTAAGTCTTTTTCCGGTGTTCAGTTTGTCCAGGTACACCTGGGGTGGTGTTTTGTCGGCCGTGTTGATTCCGGGGTGGATCAAACGTCTTGTCTTCGGCCTCTTCGGTGTAAGGTGAGGTTAGAATATAGTTATTCCTTAATAAAATGTGCTCGGTTTTAATGCATGTGATTTAATAAAGCCTTATATGTATGTAAATAGGTGTGGGATACGTATTTGTTTGATACGTCAAAGATTTGCAAGTATGTTAAGCAATGTACAAGCCTATGTATGCTTGTTTGGTTTGATTTGCTATGTTTTGCCACGTAAAGCTATGCTTCTAACCGTATACTTCTCATGAGCCAAGTTTGGCAAAGACTGAGTTTGATTGAAACGGAAAGTGGTATGTATATATGTATAAGTTCGGTCTGTCTGTCTCTGTTGTAGCGGGTTATGATATGATTTGTATGTTGGGCCCCGGAGCTATGGGTAAGGAACCCTCGGGACGGTATAGGGCCGTCGAGGTTCAGCCTGTGCATAGTCTCCATCCGGAGTATCCCGCGCGACCTCGGGAGCTAGGGAAGGTATGATATTCCGATGCCTTCGATGTACCAGCCGGGGAGGACACGTCGGGGTTAGCTACCCCGCGTGGGTTTGTTATATGGATGGTTTGGGTGTATACACCCTTCCATCACCGGAGTTGAGGATGATATGTTATGATATGTATGTAAGTTTTCTGCTTTGTTTATGATATGATATGTTCTGAGGAGTTTGGGAGTGTCTGAGCTCGTACCCGCCGAGTTCTCTATTATGCATATGTTCGGTTAAAGTTCGTGAAACAGGTATAGATTCTAAATTAAGCTAAAAGTTGAGCGTTTTATAAGTTACAGTGTTTTGATTAAAGTTGTTCAATTATCCTATATGTATATATCACGGGAAAATGCTTTGGTATGAAAAACCTGTCCCTGAGTTCATGAACATTATGACTTTTGTATCTGCTTTGCTCTCCTATATATATAGTGTGCATGTGTTAACCCCTCACACGGTCGAGTTAAGACTGACCCCTCCCCTCTTTTGTTTAGTTTACAGGTTTTGCTTGGGGTTCGTGCTAGGCGGAGTATGTCAGTCAGTTGGAGTCTGTTTTCGAGTCTTTGTTTTGTTTTAAGTTGTCTTACATCTGCATTTCAGTACTTATGATTTTTGTATAAATTATGTATATGTTGAATTTGAATTATGATACGGATTGATATGAATATTTCGGGACAGGTTAGGACAGGTTTGCTCTGTTTAGTTGAACCCGTTGGATTTATGATTATTGTTTGATTCGGGATTAGGTATTTATGCTAGTTGAACCCGTCAACTGCTTTTGAATGTTTGATTTTAGCATGGCTTACTTTTCTGCTTCCGCATGCTTGTAGCTTAGTTTTGTTTGGTCAGGGTCTAAGTTCCGCCTAGCTTAGGTGTGAGTCTGTCAGTCTCCCGTTCGCCACTGTTTGGTTCATGTACGGACCCTCCATTTTTTACGTGGATCGGACTTTGGTGCGGGGGATGTGGTGACCCACCGTGCGGGTGCTACAGATTATGTTGGGAATAGTGCTAAAAATTTAATTTGTTGAATTAATTAAACTGAATTTACAGCGAGTTATGAGTATTTCATATATTGATGATTAATGGCTTGTGGTGGTATTCTTATATGAAATGTGTTTCATAGGAAAAGACTTTGAATACTGAAATCACGTGTCATTAAAGTTCTAGTCGACAAGATAAGAATATGTTCTTATCAAGACTATAACGTGGTTATATAAGATGATTAGTCTTTCGTCATAGGGAATGGTGATTCCGATTATAACACGTTGATGATTTTCAATAGGATTGGAAGCATCAAACTGGACCACTGAGATTATTCATTTTATACTGCTATCTAAAATGAATAAAATCTCAGGAAGCATTGTACTCTTAATTCTGATAATATTTCGGCTTTAGGCATGTAGTGTTAGTCACTGTAATATACTCGAAGTGAGGTTGGTGACCAAAATACTTTGTATGTTCGGTGATTACATGAAATGTGCTAAAGAGTTATATTGATCGAGGAATCTGTGGCCTTGCTGGAAGGTAAAAGATATCCCTGAAATAGATTTGCAAAAGTTCGAATTAAGACTTTGGCCAAAGCACTTCGCGTGATACGTCACCGAAGTTGTATGATGAATGTGTTTCACATACAGAAAATTTGAATTTAAGGCGAATCAATAAATTTCAGATTGGAGATGAAAAATAAATGATAGTAGTTGTAATTTATTTTTCATGGATATCTACACGGAGGAGTGAAATGCGAAATTATTCTATATCGAGAAATTCGTGAATAATTTAATTAATTTTAGAGTGCAATAATATTATTTAGTGGAATTAAATATTATTAAACGGTAATTAATTATTATCATGTGATGATAATATATTAATCCGTTTGGAACTAAAATTAATTAGACCTGCAGGTCCCCCTGTAAGCCCCAATTGAAAACCCAAAGAGAAAATATTAAAGGGAGTAAGATAAATGAATTTTCAAAGTGTTTGAAAATAGCCAAGGGATTTATTTTAAGAAAATAAATTGAAGTTCCAAAGAGTTGGAAATGCCCGAAAATTTATTTTGGAGAAAATAAAATTTTCATCGGAAAAAAAAAATAAAAAATTGATGACGTGGCATTTTGCTGACGTTGCAGCTGACGTGGCACATGACGTGTCACGCCACATCAGCGGGTTGGGCCCCAGTAGGCGCTGACAGGGCGCCGCGTGGCGCGCCATGTGGATGGCCGAGATTTCACCACGTCACCGACGGGCGGCCCAGATTGCATATTGATCGGGTCGGATAACGGGTCAACGGGTCGGGTCAGCGAATCGGGTCAAAGAGTAGGGCCGGGTCAAACAGGACACGTGGCAAACCCAGGATTTGCCACATGTCGAACCGGACCGATTTAGGGGCTGCAAACCCTAGCCAAGTGTGCCACACACGCGCCGCCTTCAGGCCGTGCGTGTGGGCGCGTGCGGCGTCGGATTGGGGAGCGACTGGCGGCGTTGGACTCGTGGTGACGAGACCTTCAACGTAGTGACCTCGATTTTCATGTCCAAGTTGTACACGTAAGTGGGGTATGAAATTACTATTTTGCCCTTGGTTTTTCCCCTATAAATAGGGGCCTTAGGTCCTCATTTCTCATTCACAACTTTGGGAGAGGTTTTGGCTGAGCTCTCAGCTTTGAAACCATATCCCTTTTCTCCTAGTTAATTCCGATTGATTTTGGAATTAATTTTAATTAGGTGTTTATATAAAACGCCTAATTTCGGGGAGAATAAATCGTGAAAAGGGTTCTCTAGTTTAAAGTTTGTTTTCTCTAAGTATTTAGAGAAATACTTTTGGAGCCCACACTCTGAGGGTTTCTCTGGGGTTATTGCAAGGAAGCTCTGTCGGTTTCACGAGGATATCGGATTCACGAGAGGTGAACTCGGGAGCTGGAAAAATGTCGTTAGATAGCCATGTTTGCAGTACGGTAATATTTTATAGTTATTTTATTTTAAGCATGATAAATTATATGCTCTTAATTGTTAATTGCATGTTAGATATTTATCTGCTTAAGTGATTTAAAATTTATTATCAATTGCATGTATATACTTGAGTAGATCCGGCTAGTCTTCCGCTATTATATTAAAATATTTTAGAAATATTTTAGTACTTGTATTATAAACAAATTTTAAAATCTTGTCCCGGACCGCTACTGTTCTGGGCCCACCTTCCAGCAGATTAGAGTACATGGAATCCATTTCGGATTTCATTGCTTCTTTCCACTGTTTAGAGTCCGAATCTAACAATGCCTTCTCATAAAGTAATGGACCATTATCCATTTGAGATGCTTGGTGGAGAAAATCATACCATCTCTCTGGTTGTCTAGGAATGCGTTCAGAACGTCTTATTTGAGGAGGATTTTCGTGTGTATCACTCTCTGGGATTGGCTGAGGGACATTAGTCTCCAAACTAGGCGTGGGACCTTGGCCTCGAACTTCTTCGAATTCTACGATCTTGTCTTTCTTTTCTTTAAGGAACGAGTCCTCAAGGAAAGTAGCGTTTCTTGACACAAAGATATTTTGTTCAAGAGGATCGTAGAAATAATATCCTATTGGCTCTTTAGGATATCCTAAAAAGTTGCACAAGCTTGATCTAGCTTCAAGCTTATCTCCCACTATCCTCTTCACGTAAGCAGGACAACCCCAAATTCTAAAGTAAGAATAATTAGGGATTTTGCCAAACCACATTTCTAATGGGGTTTTGGGTACAAATTTGGAGGGAACTAGATTCAGAATCTTAACTGCAGATTCTAAGGCATAACCCCAGAACGAAGGTGGCAATTCAGTGAAGCTCATCATGGAACGAACCATATCAAGTAGGGTTCTGTTCCTTCTCTCCGAAACTTCATTTAATTGAGGAGTTCCCGGAGGAGTCCAGTGAGAGGAAATTCCATTATCTCTGAGATGACTAAGGACTTCATCACTTAGATACTCGCCTCCTCGATCAGATCAAAGTGTCTTTATCTTGTGACCGGTTTGGTTCTCAACCTCCTTTTGAAATTCCAAGAATTTCTCAAAGGCTTCGGATTTGTACTTCATTAAGTACACATAACCAAAACGACTAAAGTTGTCTATAAAGGTTATGAAATACTAATGATTGTTTCTCGTACTTATACTAAGTGGTCCATAAACATCAGTGTGGATTAAATCCAATACTTTAGTGGCACGTTCCACTTTACCATTAAAAGGATTTTTGACCATTTTTCCTTTAAGACATGATTCACAATGAATTAACTCTTTAAGTTCATTATCATAGAATGATCCTAAATTAGTTAACTTAGCAATCCTATCTTTGGAAATATGCCCTAAACGGTGCCATAAAGAAGCTGAGATCTTGTCATCTCTTTTGCGTTTGTTTATTTGTTGTATATTCAGAATATTAGTGTCTTTAGTTGTATAAAGTCCATTAGATAATGAACCAAGCAAAACGGAAGTTTTATTCTTCTTAAGATAAAAGTTTCCATTTCTAGAGAAAGTCTCAAATCCTTCACAATCAAGTATTGGAATGGAAATAATATTACGAATAATAGAAGGTAGATAAAGGACTAAAGTAAAGACACCTAAATCTAATCAACACATCCCAATGGTTTGAGCTTGAACGCTTGATCCATTCCCAACCTTCAAGACGTATTCTCCTTCTTCAAGCTACCGAACCTCATTTCGCATCTGTACATTATTACAGATATAAGCTCCACAATCGGTATCAAGTACCCAAGAATTAGAATCAATAGATAGATTTACTTCAACAATAAACACACCTTTCTTTAGAGTATCCTTGTACTCTAGGCAATTCCTCTTCCAATGCCCTGTCTTGCCACAATGGTGGCAAACGTCCTCTCTCTGATCTTTTCTCTTCCTGACCTTCACTACAAGAAAACAGTCAATTTCAGACGAACGTTTCCGACGAACTTTTTAGGTCTGAAATTTTCCGATGAATTTCAGATGAATTTCCGACGAAACGAATAACAATGTACTTTTCTTATATGATTCAAATTTTTCGGCGAATTTTTGACGAATTTTCGACGAACTAAAATTTAAACTAGTAAAATAAATATTTTTTACAATTCAGACGAACGTTTTGCGACGAACGTTCGCCTGAAATTTTTTAAATATTTTTTTTTAAAAATTTCGTCTGAAAGTCGGCTGAATTTTCAGACGAAAACACAGACGAAATATTTCGTCTGAACCAATTTCATATTTGCGGCCAAACAGCGACGCAGGGTTCGTCTGAAAATATTTGGGGTTTTTTAAAGGAAAACTCAGACCAATCTTCGTTCCATGGCGTCTGAATAATGCGGCGATACTGCGACGAACCATCCGCCGGAAAACGAGCACTAAAATCGAATTTCGTTCGACGAAACTCAAACCAACACAAGTTCGTCTGAAATGTTTATGAAAAGAAATTGAGAAGGGTCTCTCAATCAGATATTATCCATGCCCTAAAATCAACACAAGTTCCCTTATCCCGCCTCTCCAAATCACATTTCGAGCTTTCCCTCCCATGGCTGCCGCTATCAAACTCCCTCGTTGAAAAGCGTGTCCTCATTCAACAGAAAGGGTTTCAGCACTCTCAACCTTGGCCCCCTCTTTCCAGCCTGCTGAAGCCATTGTCTCCATCGTCAGCGCCTCAGAACGAAAAATAGGTCTTCTCCCTTTTACCATTTTCTTGTAACTTCTGTGACGGTGAAGTTCACAGCTCAGCTGAACTGCCATTTTGATCGGTTCGAGAAAACATAGCTCAGATTTCTAAGTGGTATGTCTCCTTGACTTCTTGCTTTTCATTCAATTTCAGTGATTTGATTTCACCGTGTTTTATTATGCAAATTTGATATGGGATTCATTGTGGAAGTGCCGAAATGGGCATTTGTTGAATCTTAGTTTTCATTATTCTGTGCATTTGCTTTTCGGATAATTAAAATAAGAGATGGGTTGATTTCTGTTTTAATTTTGTCATCCAATGTCGTCTTAGCTTGGTAGTTTGACCTTCGTAATAGGTGGAGGATTCTCAGATTGCTGAAATGAAGAATTAAGTTCCTTCAGCGTGGTCTTCATTTAGATTCTGTCTGATTTTGGCTTCTGTATGTCTGTCTTATTGTAGAGTTTGGGCTTGAGACAACAATGATCTTTGAATAGCAGATTTGTTGATGTGCCTTTGTTCTATATCCTGCAGTTTGTAATGATTCTTCATTTTATACCTTAAATTTAAGGGGGGAGTTGCTGAAATTTTAGCGTTATGAGGAGTGAGAATTTGGATTGTTAAATGATCTTTGTTGAGAGCAGGAGGAGCCATCTCTTTGATTCTAGGCACCTTAAGTTATTGCCCTTAAGAATGCAACAGTGAAACCTTGCTTTTTACTCCTTCAAATATAGTTTGCTGGTGAAAAAGCCTTGCATACATTAGGTTACTATTCTTTTATGTATGTTTACATCTGTGTTTTCTCTGGAGCCCTTTTTTAGGTACATGAAAGTCAAAATTCTTATCGCATTTCTTTCTAAAAAGGCATTTTTAGTTCTTGTCCAATTCATGATGTTTCCTGGCTGTTTATTATGGAGCAGGACTCGAGTTAAATGGAATGAAACTAATTTAGCAGAAATCGAGGCAAATAAACCTGAGAGGCAGAAGATAACCGAACCAAAGACACCATACCATCCCATGATCGATGATGATGATGGTATGTATGGTTGATTTCATGTGTGTTTCCAGTTCTTTTGTCGGTCTCTGGAGATAGCTTCTGGATTTTGTCTTTGTAGTTTATGATTGCATGCAGGAAATATCGATGATTACCTATCATCAAGTATTTGTGATATTCCAACATTTTATCTGAACAAGCTAACATTGTAGAAGTCCAGGCAAATGAGCTAATTTCTCTTATTTGACATGGAAATGAAAACAATGCTAATTTCATCTGCAGAAATACATGAAGTTTATGTGCAGTTTTGAAATTGAATTTGAAAGTGGAATTTTAGGCTGCTGTTTTGTTTGTATAGTTGCAATTATTTGCATGAATTAATGTTATATACTCTGGTTTGGAATTTAATGAACAGTTTTGCTAGGTTGTGATGAGGTATTAAGTCAAATCTGGAGAAGTTTACATTCTGCCACTTTTGTTTGAAGAATTAACACTTTGCATGAAGTGTTGTTAACTAGATCATTGTGTTTTACATGATGGATATATGCTATACTAACACTGATATTCAAGTCCCGGTGAATCTTATGATTTGAGTGTATTTTGACCAAATAGGTAGCAATATCTTGAAGAATCGGGGAGCCAAGGCTTGCAGTGAGTGGTGGGCTGACAGGTGAGTTTGCTTTAGGCTGTTATAACAATATCTTGTTCCGTTGTTGTTGATACGTGTAACTAAAAATGAGAACTTTGAATATTTGGTAAAATCTAAATAATATCTTTTTGTTTTGTCGTTGATATCTGTAACTGGCAAGGTGAACTTTTGGATTGTTGGTAAAAATCTGAACATGATATTTTGACTTCTTGTTAAAAATCTGAACATGATGTTACTTTCATAAAAAAAAAGGGGATGTTTCTTAAGGGGAGGTTTCTGTAATTTGTAAAATTACTAAGGGGAGGTTGCTGTAATTTTGGCACCTTGTATGTAGTGACTTCAAATGTCAAATCTGAACTCTTACAAACTCTTTTAGTGAAACTGTTTCAGTGACTGAAATTTGATGAAATATGCTCAAATGTACATACTTGCCTGTTGTGTTTATTATATGTGTTGTTGCCCAAATACTGAGGTTTTGAAATATTAGTGGACAACAATTGATAATCATGTAACTTGGTCAGTTTTTTATTATTCTTAATCTCTACGAATAAGTTCATGTTTCTAATTATTCTTAATCTCTGCTGTTGAATGAGTCACAAGTTGGCTGTTGTTGAACTTGATCACGAGCGTAGTCTGCTGCTCAAGTTGGAGCTGTTGTAATTTCTGAGAAAGCCTCACAAGATACAAGAATCGAACTCGTAAGTTCTTTCCTTTTAATAAATGTTTGGCACTTTGATTGTACAAAAGTAAGATTCCTTGTTTCCTAGTAAGATACTTGGTTCCCCTGTGTATAAAGATTAAAAAAATGAAAAGAGAAGATTGAAATTGAGATGGAATTTTAGGCTGCAGTTATGTTTATATAGTTGCCAAAATGCATGAATTAATTTTATATATTCTGGTTTTGGAGTTTTATAAATTTTGATAGCTTGTATGCAGTGAGTTCAAACGTAAATTCCAAACTCGTATGAGCTCTTTTTTTAAAACTGTTTCAGTGGCATATACCCTACATACTAAGGTGTTAAATTTCGTGTTCATCCGAGTCCATTTGATACCTGAAAAAAATTCCGAACCTCGCTGCTGTCACTTGTTTTCTGCAGTGAGTTCAAACGTAAATTCCGAACTCGTATGAGCTCTTTTTTTAAAACTGTTTCAATGACATATACCCTACATACTAAGCTTTATCGGTGTTAAATTTCGTGTTCATCCGAGTCCATTTGATACCCGAAAAAAATTCCGAACCTCGCTGCTGTCACTTATTTTCTGCAGTGAGTTCAAACGTAAATTCCGAACTCGTATGAGCTCTTTTTTTAAAACTATTTCAGTGGCATATACCCTACATACTAAGCTTTATCGGTGTTAAATTTCGTGTTCATCCGAGTCCATTTGATACCCGAAAAAAATTCCGAACCTCGCTGTTGTCACTTATTTTCTATTCTGAATGTTGACAGCTTGTATGCAGTGAGTTCAAACGTAAATTCTGAACTCATATGAACTCTTTTTTTAAAACTGTTTCAGAGGCATATACCCTACATATTAAGCTTTATCGGTGTTAAATTTCGTGTTCATCCGAGTCCATTTGATACCCGAAAAAAAATTCCGAACCTCGCTGCTGTCACTTGTTTTCTGCAGTGAGTTCAAGCGTAAATTCCGAACTCGTATGAGCTCCTTTTTTAAAACTGTTTCAGTGGCATATATCCTACATACTAAGCTTTATCGGTGTTAAATTTCATGTTCATCCGAGTCCATTTGAGACCCGAAAAAAATTCCGAACCTCGCTGCTGTCACTTATTTTCTGTTCTGAATATATTGAGACTGTGGATCTGAAAGTTTATGCATTGCATTGGTGGTGAAAAAAAAAATTATGTATTGTGGCAATTGCTTAGACATAGGTGGTGATAAAAAAAAATTTATGTATTGTGGCAATTGCTTAGACATAGCCATTGTTACGAAATTGTTGTGTTCAATTAGAAAAATAACTGATGTACTTTTCATTGAAACCAGATTTGAGAAGATTACATTTCGGAGGCCATTGGAGCTCTCAAATTTTACTTAGAGGAGCAAAGGTAGGATTTTTACCACTTGGTCAGTAAATATGGTTTGTCTGAAAGGAAAATGTTTTTTTTATGTTGAATATCAGCTTATTTATTGCTACCTATGTGTGGAGTATAGCATATATCCATCAAAAAACACTCAAATCATATTAGTATATCAGCTTATTTATTGCTACCTATGAATTTGGTCTTATTTATTTCTTTGTGAAGTATATCAGCTTCTTTATGGAGAAATTTGTTTTGGGCCAATGTTCATTTTAATTAGAACGAGACCAATATTAAATATATTTCCTCTCTAAAGTTTTTAGTTGAAATGGTTTTCTCGATATAGTATTAGAACGAGACCAATATTAAATATTGAACTTCTTTATTTTCTCTAACTTGAGCTTATAAATACAATGGACATTCGGTATCGTCAAAGCCCTTTTAACATCCACTTTCTTGTATCATATTTTGGAATTGTAGATGGAAAAAGAATAAGGGTGGCCTTAACATTCCATGCAGGAAGCACGAAGAGCAAGAGAAGAACTACAGAGACAGATATAGAAAGGTTAGTCCTATTTTGCTGAAGTTGATTCATTTATAAGTGCTTTCAAGCCTAGTATTTGGTTGGAATTTGTCTTTGGGCTTTTGTTTGGTATGGGTCGTAAAGTGGCTGAGGGTTTTATTTACATAATAATGATGCATGAATTCACTAATTGATTGGTCAATCAAAGTAATCTTATTTTAAACATACAAATTAAGTACATTGAGGTAGATTTATTTACAAATAATTACAGCAACACCCCCTCGAAGGAAAAAATCATCAACTATGAAGGATAATACGCTAACATTAACTTCTGTCCTTTGATATGTAGATGGATAATATTCCTTCACATAGGAGATGAATGTATAATAGGACTTACCCTATTCGTGGCGGCCTAAAACTAGAATTTATAGAAGGGGTTAAATCTTTTATAGAATATGCAAAAGGGTTAGAAACATTTAGAACAGAAGGTGTTATTCGATGTCCATGTGTTAAATGCTTACGGAAATGGGACTTCTTATCACCTGCTACCGTTACACGACATTTGTATTCAAATGGGTTCAAGCCAAATTACTGGTATTGGACCGATCATGGGGAGGTAGTTCCTAGTGAAGAGATTACACCAAATTTCAGTCATGCAGCCGCGAGTACGAGTCATGAAGGACATGTAGATCCTTTAAGTAGGTATGTTGAAATGTGTACTGATGCTGCGAGACAAGATATGCCAACTACTAAAAATCAAGAACCAAATAGGAGTTCCAATGTTGGGGGGGAATCAGAAAATTATCATGAGTCGCCTAATGCAGAAACTCAAAGGTTTTTTGATCTGTTGAGGGATTTTAACAAACCGGTGTGGTCTGGCTGCGATATACACTCACCATTGTCTGTTTCTTCAAGGTTAATGAGTATCCAAAATGATTACAATGTGCCACATGATGCTATGGACGAGCTTATACAGTTGATTTCAGAATTACTACCACCTGATAACACTGTTCCTAATAATTTTTATGAAACACAAAAGTTGGTAAAGAAGCTTGGGTTGGTTAGTATAATTGATTGTTGTGTCAATGGTTGCATGTTGTATTACAAAGGTGATGAAAACCTGCTGGAGTGTAAGTTTTGCGGTGCCCCTAGATATGAAACATGTGAAGACAGAGGGAGTAAAGGTAGAAGAAAACAAGTTCCTGTCAAATCAATGCACTACCTGCCTCTTATACCTCGATTAAAGAGGCTCTATGCATCAATGAGCTCAGCCCCGCATATGAGATGGCATGCTGAGAATCGTCGGCCTGACGAGTTCATGTGTCATCCTTCTGATGGAAAGGCTTGGAAGCACTTTGATCAATGTCACCCCGAGTTTGCCAATGAGCCTAGGAATGTGAGGCTTGCTTTGTGTGCTGATGGGTTTACTCCTTATTCTCAATCAGCTGCATCGTACTCTTGTTGGCCAGTAATTGTAACGCCTTATAATTTACCTCCGAAGATGTGTATGACGATGCCATACATGTTTCTAACATGTATCATTCCCGGGCCTAAAAATCCAAAGCAAAACATTGACGTATATCTGCAACCGTTGATTGATGAATTGAAAGAGTTATGGGATCTTGGTGTGCCGACATACGATGCATCAACGAATCAAAACTTTCTAATGAAGGCTGCATTAATGTGGACTATTAATGATTTTCCAGCTTATAGTATGTTGTCAGGCTGGGGCACTGCTGGTAGGCTGGCATGTCCCTATTGCATGGGTGATAGCAAGGCATTTTATTTGAAAAATGGTCGAAAACAAAGCTGGTTTGATTGTTATCGACAGTTTTTGGATATAGATCATTCTTACCGAAGGAATAAGATCAATTTTAAGAAGAATCGTACTGAGCCTGATCATCCACCTCCTAAGTTGAATGGACATGAAATTTGGGAACAAGTTTCTGAATTTCCCAAAGTTACAGAACATCCCAACGAGTTAAGGATTTTAGATAGTGGTGTGCAACATAATTGGAAGAAACAAAGTATATTCTGGGAATTGCCTTATTGGAAGGATAATTTAATTCGTCATAATTTAGATGTGATGCATATAGAAAAGAATATCTTTGACAACATCTTTAATATGGTGATGGACATTTCAGGGAAAACCAAAGATAATGTGAACTCACGTATGGATATGAAGGAGTTGTGTCGGCGACCTGAATTAGAACTAGTGCCTAAGGGGAATGGACGTTGGGTAAAACCAAAGGCTAAGTATGCATTAACATTGGAACAAAAAAGAATAATATGTGAGTGGATAAAACAACTCCGCATGCCTGATGGTTATTCATCAAATTTGTCACGATGTGTTGATACACTGCATACTAAGATACATGGGATGAAGAGTCATGACTGTCATATTTTTATGGAGCAGTTGTTACCTATTGCCTTTAGAGAATTGCCTGATGAGATATGGAAACCGCTGGCCGAATTAAGCAAATTTTTCAGGGATTTATGTTCAAGTACGCTGAGGCATGCCGATCTTGATCAAATGGAAAAAAACATACCCATTATTTTGTGTAAACTTGAGAGAGTTTTCCCTCTAGCATTCTTTGATGTAATGGAGCATTTGCCGATTCATTTGATCGAAGAAGCGCGTAATGGAGGGCCAGTACAATTTAGGTGGATGTATCCCTTTGAAAGGTAAAAAGAAATATTCATTACGTTATATAATAATCATTAACTTAAATGACAAAATTATCTTTTATTCGATACAGATTCCTTGGAAATATAAAGAAAACAGTGAAAAATAAAGCTAGAGTTGAGGGTTCTATTTGCGAGGCGTACTTACGCCGTGAAACTGCCCATTTTTGCTCCTTCTATTTTCAATCTCATGTTCGTTCCATGAGAACAAGGGTGGTAAGGAATGATGATGGTGGTATTGATGATTCCAATCCAGAAATGTTGAGTATTTTCCGCCAGGCAGGGCGTGCTTCCGGTTCATGTAGTACTCGCTTTTTGGATGATAAAGAGTACAAATCTGCTACGAATCATGTCTTATTGAATTGTGATGAGATCCAAACTTTTTTGGAGTAAGTTAGAGAATTTAATTAATTTATTACATGAAACTGAATCAAGTCATAATTATAATAAACTTTCATGCATACTTATGAACTTTGTAGTTTCTTTACCGAGGAGTTTAGGATTGGCCAAATAGATGGGAGCGGTCGAGTGGATAAAGAATTTGCAGGATAGTTTAAAAATTACGTAAGTTAATCTGTCGACGAATCAATTTTTAAACAATTACCATTGTAAGAAATATATTTAAATTAACTTTATACAGGTGCGTGATCCAAAAAATGGAATTACCAATCCATACATACATCATTTATCTTGCGGTCCTCTTCTCAAAGTTAAAACGTGGCCTAAGTATTTTGTCAATGGTTTCAAATACCACACACGTTCTTGGAGTAGTGGAAAAAAGACAATGAATAGTGGGGTGTGGGTCAAAGGTATCTATGATGAATCTGTTGAAGACGATTATTATGGAATGTTGGATGAAATTATTGAACTAGAATATCCCGGCGAACCAATCAAGAGGGTGGCTCTATTTAAATGTGTGTGGTTTGATCCAACTCCCAATCAAGGAACTCGGATTGGAGATGCAGAATGCATGACTGTAGAAGTTCGGCGAAGTGGTAAATATAGGACATATGATCCTTTCATACTTGCCCACGAAGCCCGCCAAGTTTACTTTGTTTAATATCCGGGTCGTATTAGAGACAAGCAACAATGGTTTGCGGTAATTAAAGCTAAAGCGAGAGGGAGGATAGAAATAGAAGAGTCTTTACCAATAGCTTATCAAAGTGATGAAGGAATAATGGTAAATATTGTTACCTCGGATGATAATGTAGGGCAATTGGTTGATCATAATGACAGCTTTGAGGAGGTCGAAGCTGAACTACCTAATGATAATAATAGCAGTGAAAATGAGGATGGTGAGGAAGAGTTTAATTCTGATCAAAATGATTCTGATGAGGAGATTAACTCAGATCAATATGATGATGATTCAGATTATGTCATGTGAGGTAAAAAAATGTAATTTTTTAACTTGATTTGATGACAGTGTTGCTAACTTTATTTGCTTATTAGTTTTTACAAAAATTAATTAGTTACATATATCTTCAAGTATTGCTTACATATATCTTTTGTTTGTGCAGGAACGAGAAAGAGATCAGTGGACCAATTTAATAGGAGAAGGTTTTACTTGCTATTGTAAAAGGAAGAGGAGAGATAAGGTAATTTAAGCTATTAAGTTTGGACTGAATCTAGCGACTTTTATTTCATCTTTGTACTTGATTCTAACTTCAGAGTTTGGTATGTCTTTACTATATTGTAAATGGTAAATGATACTTATATTTCTAGTAAATAATTAACTGGAAATATTAGCTTAGGAATCGGTAAACTTATATTTCTAGTAAATAATTAACTGGATATATTTATTTCATAGAGTATTCACATTGAGAATGGGGAAGATGTACTGCTCTTTGGCAATTCTCCACCTGTTAGTTATGGGGTTTGCAATTCGGTCTTCATTTACAACAAACACATCTAGTTTTAGTTGCACTTTAGGAGAGGAAGGCTCTCCTAAAGCTGAAAGTAAGCATTCAAGTATCTTTGGCATGTTGTAAGTTTGTGCTGGGCCCTATTTGATCATATATTATATATAATATTAGATATGTAGAGCCATTTACTGTAGGAAAACTGGATATATGAGACGTATTAGTGAATAATAATTCCACATTTACACAAGGAGCCACATTTAGTGAATAACATTAGCTATGTAGAGCCACATTTACACACCACATATGGGCTAGACTAGGGAAGATGTACTGCTCTTGTGCAATTCTCTAATTTATGACCAATTTAATATTTTTTTCTTTTTTGTTTTTCCACGTCTCCATGGTACATGAATCTAAGAATGGTAAATGTATGAATTGTAGATGAATAGGGGTCGTGGCAACCTTAATACCGGTTCACGGGGTAGGAATAAGAGTCTTTGGCGAGGTAATATGAGCATCAACAATTCATCAGCATCTGCTGGTACCTCATCTTATGTCCCGACTACTGTATCAGGAGATGAAACATTATTACCATTACCAATGGCTCCTTCTCCATCTACAGCATTAACTCTACAGCCACCATTTTCTCCTCCACCACCATCACACTCTCCTACACAACCATCACTATCTCCATCTCATACATCAGCATCTCCCACTCAGCCAATTATTGATTCGAACTCTACGTCACCATTTGGCATGTGTGCACCATCATCCACCGGTAAAGAAAAATTGGAGCCCTCTGGGAATACGTAAGTACAAAACATAAAGTTCGTTGTGTCTTCTATATTCCTGAAGTTTATGCATCTTCATAATATATATTTATGCAGGTATGTCGACAGTTGGGTTGGGACAAACAACATCACTAATGTCCTGAAATCAAAGTTAACTGAGCCGTATAGGACATGGAAAGACATTCCCCGACATGTTGTTGCTGAATGGTTTGAGGAGTGGAAGGTATTAATCATTACATTTGTTTATTTAATTTTTTAGAACATAAATTAAATATTAAAAATGTTATATTTTTTTTATATTTAATTTTTATTTTACAGAAATATGTATATTGGGATCCACAACATGAGCAGCATATGAGAACTGCATTTGAGTATGTTGGAGCTAAACGTTTGGCTGATCATTATAATAGAATTAGACACAAAGGTGAAAAGCCAGGATGGATGTTACAGAGAGTTTATGACAACTTGTTCGAATGGTGGAAGTCTGAAGAGTTCGCGGCTAAATCATTGAAAAACAAGAAAAATAGAGCATCCACTAAAGGAGGCGTACTTCATACAGGTGGAAGCATTTCAGCTGCTACTATTCGAAAAAGATTGGTTAGTCATTACCTTAACAATATTTAACAATTAGCTTAGTTTGTGTTCGAATAAGTTATCAAGTGTACAGTATTTGCAGAGCGATAGGGAAGACAGAGAAGTAGACCATGAAGAGATATTCAAGCTGACTAGACTCAGAAAGTTGGATAAAAAACAAATAACAAATGAGAATGTTGGAAATATTGATGAAGGCGGTCAACCAACTGAACAAAGTGATGATGTGGGTAGAGCTATTTGGGTCGACGATCGTTCGAGCTCAACATGGGTTAGTTTGATTGTATTTATGAGCAATTAATAATTTTATTAAAAGGTCTATGCAAAGTCATAATGACCACTTCCGGATATATATTATTATAGGAGCTCTACATGAAGTTGAAGGCGGATAGAAATCAAAAAGCAGCTCTACTAGGTGAAGACGAGAGGGTTAACTTGCCTACCGATTTTGAATTACTTATTCAAGCCGGTGGAGGGCCAAACAAGAAAGGCGAGGCGTATGGGATGCCATACTTGAAAAGCAAATGCTCACGTACTAAAACTCCCACTAACTCTCAAGGTTGCTCTACTTCCTCAGCTCCATTGTCAGAGTTGGATGAGTTGAAAAGACAACAACAGCAACTGCTAGAAGAACAAGCTGCATTAAGACAACAAATGCAGGAGGAGCAGGCTGGGATACGCCAACAACAGGAGCAGATTTTATCCGCCATAACAGCGATGACTGCTATGTTTCAACAACAACGGAATTCTGATCCTGATGTCCAACGTCGCTCAAATGAATAGGCAAGTACTACTATGGTTTAAGTTATGTTGTCTGCCTGTTGTGTTGGTCTTAATTGTGGTGTTGGTGGTCTTGGGGGCTGAATTTGGAACTGATATTGTGTTGGTGTTGATCTGTACTGCATATATACATGTTATATAATCATTCAATCTTGGATAGTGTACATTTTTTGGCACAATATTCCAATTGCTAAATTGATATTAACCTTTGTATGTTTACTGTTTTTGTTGACAGATCAGGCAATATCGCTTAGGTGGCAATATAGCAACACTAGGTAAATTTTCAAATGGTGGAGTTAAGTTTTCACTTCATATCTAGTGTTGGCGTATTTTATGTAGTTTTTGCATAATGTGGAGTTATGTAATAGTACATGAAGAATTTGTAATTTGGTAGATTTTATCTAATTTCCTGTAGTTGGATTTGTTATTATAATATTGTCGGATTTATGGACATGATTGAATTTCTAATTTATTGTTGGTCCATTACACATTACTCTTGAATTTAACGGTTTTTATTATTTTACTCTGGGTATAATTGTCGAAATACAGGTTCCAAATTCGAAAACCAAAAAAACTGGAAAATTAATAATAATACCGAAATTGCGACGAAATTGCGACGAATTTTTTTTCAAAATTTCATATATTTCTTTAATTTTGGTCTGAAAATGGTCTGAAAGTTCATCTGAGATATACTCAATTTCGACCGAAAATGTGCTACAAGTTCGTCTGAAAATGGTCTGAAAGTTCATCTGAAAGATATTGAAGTTCGTCTGAAAGTTCGTCTGAAACCTTCGTCTGAAATCTTCGTCTGAAATTTTCGTCTGAAGTGTAGCACAAAACGACAACATATATATTGTCGTCTGAAAACTGGCCGGAACTTTTCTTCGCAAATTAAATTCAGACGACCCTTTTTCGTCGGAAAATGGTCGAAAATCAATACAAGGAAAATTGTTCCGACATTTTTTTCGTCGGAAGTTTCGTCGCAAATTTCGTCTGAATCTGGGTTCGTCCGAAAATTGTCCAAAAATTGTCGTCTGAATTCCATCGCAATTTCGTCGGAATCTGAGTTCGTCGGAAAATTGCCAATTTCGGGCTCAAAAATTTTTCGTCTGAGGTTCGTCGGAAGTTCGTCGGAAAAACTGTTCGTCGGAAATTTCATCGGAAATTTCGCCTGAATTTGTCTCCGACGAGGGTTTTTCCGACGAACTTCAGTTCGTCTAAAATTCGTCTGAATTTCGTCGGAAAGCGAGGATTTCAGACGAAATAGTCCAATTTTTCGTCTGAAAATTTCGCCTGAAATTGGCTGTTTTTTTGTAGTGCTTTCTCTTTTTAACCCCTCCATCGGGTTTAATAGATCCCTTCTTCTTGGGAACTTTCTTCCCTTTGCCTTTAGAAGGCCTAGAAGAGGAAGTGACCATCATTACTTTGTTATCCTTCTTGATCGTGTGTTCAACAGTCACAAGTTGACTAATCAGCTCAGCGACAGTAGCATGAACATGATTCATTTTGAAGTTCAGCACGAAAGGATTGAATGATGGTGGAAGCGATACGAGCAACAAGTCTACAGCGAGTTCTTCACTCAGTGGCATCTCCATGGAGGTCAGTTTCTCATTCAAAGCAAAAAACTTGAGACCGTGTTCATGGACACTTGTACCTTCTTTCATTCTGAGATGAAAGAGCTCCTTAGAGGTATTGTACCTTAAAACACGCTCTTTGGGACCGTACAATTACTCAAGGTGGTCATAAATCTCCCAACCGTTTTCCATTGACTCGTGTTGCTTTTGCATGTCCGGAGACATGTTGGCCAGCATGAGGCAATGGGCTTGCTGATTATCTTCATTCCACTTTGCAATAGCATCTCTTTCGGCTCGAGTCGGAGCCTCACCTTCAGCGATGGGCTCTCCCTCGAAGAGAACATATCTTCTCTTTTCAGAATCTAAAACTATCTTTAGATTCCGAAGCCAATCAGAGTAATTGGGCACCGTCAACTTGTTTAATTCAAGGATGGATACTAAAGGGTTTTTAGCTATCATTTCAATTGTAAAGAATCATAGAACTACAACCTAAATGAAAAACAGAGAAATCATGAGCATGCTGAATAATAACGATTATACATATTATCAAAGTCTTTAGAAATATGTTCTCCCACTGTTTTTAGAAGGTCTATAAATCCCTAACGACCTTAGAAAAAACTTATTTTCCCAATGGGTACTAGGATCCCAAGCATTCTTAGTTTTGGACCCACGATTCGTGAGACATCTAAAGGTCTAAGAATCATTAGGTAGGTACCGATTGCCGGTTCCATCCCCATGGAATACCTAGTAATATTTTTGCATCACTGATCTTTCAATCATGGACCCACGACTCGTGAGACATCCATATCTACTTCAGTGTTAAGCAGAACCCATCAATCATAAGATCTCAACCTTAGTTCGGAACGACCCACGACTCGTGAGACATCGCCCATTCTAAAATGGTCAAGAAATATTAATTACTTAAAGTGATTAATCAGGAAACTAAGAATTAATAAGCTATACTAATTACCCCACGACTCGTGAGACATCAATTAGCTTCACTTATTAAGCCCTAAATCCTATTGATGGAATGATAGGAATTTTATTACCGTGATAAAACACCTATTTATTCGAAATTGCTCAATATTTTAAATGGGATTTTCAATCTCCGGAGAGGTGTCCGGAATGACCTCACCAGCATATAATGTTATCCAAATTTTAATTGTCTTGTTTAATACAATTTCACATAAAGTGCATCACAGAAGCAATTAGCAGATAACATGTCCTAGCATGATACTAATTATGAGATGATCTGGGTATCCTATCTTATATGTGATTATGGGAGTCACTCCATAATCACTAGTTCTAACATTCATGCCACATAAGACAGTTCATATCACATAGGGTACAGAATTTAATGGAAAACCCTATCTATTACATTAATAGAAACCCTTCTAAATATTTTGAGGGGTCTTCACTTAAGGCCACCGTTCTTCAAGTGTTACTTGTGGATCCTTCTTGCTCCTTGGGTGCTTGTCTCCAAAATGAAAAGAAAAATACTCACTTCCTAAGTTCTACTCTCTTAACATAAAGTAATATGGCTCGATCTTCATATTGGCCATAGACAAATACACAGGACATACGTCGGTCCAAAACAATAATAAGGAATGCCACATAATAAACACATAACAGTACACACATAAGTAGGACTCTAACCCCAATTGAAAACGAGCAACTACGGGGCTCCGACCCCAATTGAAATCATCAATGTGCAGAAATTAAAACATAAGACTAACCCATGATCACCTAATCTAGCATGCTTCCACTTGAATTTAAATTTACCAATTAAATTTAAAATTCCCTTAACTTCAAGTTACTAATAACTTAAGTACTTCATATTAGTTCATTATTTAAGAATTTATTCAAAATCGAACTTCAGATCAATTTGACAAAACCTCAATTAATTCAGAATTAAATTTTTGTCAAAAAATATCATTCAAAGTGATAGTTATTATTTTCTCAAAAAATAAGAACTTGACTTTAATTCACAAAAATCCCAAATTTTATAACTATTTCAAAAATAATTAATTTTAAAATAAAATCAAATTTAAAATAAAATCAGAATTTACAAAACAGGATTTTACGAAACTAAAACACGAAACGAAAAGGCGTCCCGAGACAGCCCGCGCGAAGCGCCGCTCGCAAGCGTGCGCGGGTAGGCAGCACCACGCAACTGCCGGACACGTTGGCCTGCGCAGAAGGCAGCACACATCGCGCAGTGATGTTGCGCTTGTGCTGGCGGACGACTGTTGGGCGGGGCGGAACGGAGCATCAGTGACGCGCGAGGTCACCTAGGAGCTGCGCGCGTTGACGCACGCACGGCCCGGCGTGTCTTGCGGTCACTGCCGCGTGGGGGGGCAGACTAAGCGAAGCGACAAAAGCGCGCAGCTGTACCCCCGTTCCCAATCCGTTTTGTAATTTCCATAATTCAAGCAATCCAGTTTTGAATTAAAATAGTTCAATACAATCCAGATTTAAACAGCTTAAAACCAGATTAAAATGAAAACAGTTTTTCAGGTTTTCAAGAAACAATTTTGATCCGACAGATTCGTTTTTAAACAAAAACCAAGAATACGTAACTAATACCCAAATTCAAGAATTTTCAATCAAAATTCAAAAAGTAGTAAAGATACAATACGAAAGTTGCAAGGTGGCTCTGATACCACCTGTTGGAAGACAACAGAGTTTGCACAGCGGAAGTTTAAGATTTTTTCCAAAAGTAGATCTAAAAACTTGCAATGTTCGTATCGTATCGTAGGGTGTATCAAGAAACTCACGTTGATTGAAGCTTTCTTGTGATGTTGATATCGCCTATCAACCACCCTTCAAGTGGAATGTCCCTCGAACGTCCTTCGATTAGATCCCAAAGTAGGCAATCCTCCAAAGCGTATCTACACCAGTTCTAGAACACGATCAAACTAGTGAGAATGCTAGTTTTATGGCTTGTGTTAGGCTAGAATAGTTTACTTTGAAAACTTTTCTTTTATTTTTCTCAAAAACTTAAAGCTTCAAGAACGTTGGTCTAAAGAATAAGAGAAACACCACCCCTTGTATTTATACAAGGTGGTTCGAACCATTAGGGTTTTCAAGACACAATGGGATTTATTTTCTTACTTACTAATTAACTCATTTAATTATTAATTTAATTGGAATAATAACTTCTTAACTTATTCTCCAAGTCTAGCAAGAGATGCCTTCTCTCTCCTACAATAGAAAGTTTGACTTTTCAACTATGATGCACGGACACGGACACGGCGACACGGACACGACACGATACGGATACGGCGACACGGATTTTTTCTTAAATTTCCCACGTAAGGAGTGTAGGACTCGTGCACGACACGGCATGACACGACACGGCAAAATGATATTTTTAGAAGTGTCCGTGCATCATAGCTTTTCAACCTTCCCAAAGTCAAAAGTCAAGATTCAATAAAAATTCAATTCCTAATTAATTATTTATTAGGTTAAGTAATTTGAGAATAGTATTAACAATTAATTCATAATTAATTAAAAGACCAAAATTAATTAATTACAATTTAATTAATTAATTCTAGAAAAGAATTCACGTGTGAAATAAATCACACGTCGGAGCCACGCGTAAAGCCACGTGTGCGTGACACGTGGCAGCAGTCCACGTGTAATGCTCCATTTCGATCAATAATTTGATCCTTCGTTAATCCAATTAACATCCTACCATAACCCTCGTATTTTGGCATTTGTGTGTGACCCTTTAGGTTCATTATTCGATTAGCAGTGACAGTAATTAATTAATCACTTCACATATCACACTACCGTAATCTAGCAATGGGTGTGTGACCCCTAGCCGAATAACGAAATGAATCGAAGAACCTTTCTGTCAATGACAATCAGTGAATTACGATCCTCCTACAACTCCATCTCTCAATCAAGAACTAAGGCATGAGAATATTCTCAGAGTCTTGTTATTCTTGATCTTTAAAGTGAAGTTCGTTTCATATCCATTTAGATCTCAATCCAAGAAAACCCCATTTTCTTGATGTCTTGCTCTTTTATCCACCGTGGCCAAGGGTTTAATATTTAATGGACTACGAACAACTGAATCAGTAAAAGATCATTCTTGTTCTTAACAAGTGTAGGTCCTTTATCGATTCTACTAATTCTACATATGCCACTTGTTTAATCCCAACATAGGTCGTGGTTCAGGTGTCTATATGGCGACACCCTTTTGAGCCTATATCAAAGATTACAGAGTTAGCTCATATGAGACATTACAGAATCTCAAGTCAAATGACAATCAATCGCGTCATTGACCTGTGAGATATTTCCTAATCTGGAAGTTTCTAGGAGACTTCCTTTCCCATTTAGGAATGTTCTCACGCGGGATATCTCAGTGATGAAGTTCTTATAACAATCACCCTTATGTATTATGAACGCATCATCATATGCACTTATCACTCTATGAAACTGAGTGACCCTTCAAAAGGACATAATCACATAAGCAAGTCAAGGTTGACACTCTCACTATCTCTCGGACTCATCGACTTGGAGATGTTTCTAATCCTCGCATATGGAGTTAAGAACTCGTTTCATGTATCGTTCCCATAAGGGAAAAGTTCTTAACGGTCTCATCGGATTAGGGGAGTTCAAAACATACAAAACACAGTCAAACCCAAACTGACATAAATAAGCACATAAAGAAGTGATTGCCTATGAACAAAACATCTCGTTTATTATTCAAAGATTGTTTGTGATTTTACAAGGAAATAGTAAAGCATAAATACTGCTTTAAGGGCACTATTCCTAACAGCGCCTTAGAAGACAACAACAGCAACACCAGAACCAACCTATCCACCAAGGAGAGCCCGTCGACGCCGATGCGATACGGTCGAGTCCCCTTCCAACATCGGGCCCAGAACAAGTAATAAATTTGGATGACTTAGAATTATTTTTCAACCCCAATGCTAATCCTTATGACCTAGTTCTTCCTTAGGACGAGCAGCATGAGATTCGGAAACGCGTGCATAAGAGAAGGCATAGGGAGCCTGAGGCCGCTGTCGATATTGATATGGCGTCTGATGATTCCAACGTGGAAGGTCTACTATTGAATCTAAATCAGAACAACCCTCCAATCTGGCCGGCTGGGCTCGAGCACGAGCGGGAAGATGGGTCAGCAAGAAAGCTGAGCATCGGGAATCCTGACATCGACCTATTGGGCGCTCTCTTCAACGTTGGTTGTATGATCGATGAGGAGCGAGTGCTTTTCCGAGAACCGCTCCACAACCAGCGGTATCGATTCAGCAAAGCCTTGTTCAGCATAAGTACTTTTGTATCGTTCGCTCCTTATGCCATTCCGCTCTCGATACCTTCCAGCGGGTTGACGTCTTCGAAGCTGAGATGTTGAAATACAAGGGAAAGTATCACCCTGCTAAGGAAAAGCTGAGGTCGATAGATGCAGGTAGGGTTGAAGCCCTCGAAAAGGAGGCCGAAAAGTTAAGGCAGGAGTAGAGGCAGAGGGCAGAGGAGGCCCAAAGTAAGGCCGTTGAGCTGCAGAGTGCCTTGAAGGAGATCGAACGGCTCACTAAGAAACGCGTATTTGACTTGAGCAACCTCGAGGCTCAAGCCGCCCAGCATGCCAAGTAAACCGGTCGATAATAGGGCAAGAAGGCGGTGCTCGAGGATACACGAGCCAAAATCGACGCGGTCTTGGAGTCGATGCGGGGTGCGAGGTCCGATATCGAGAGATATGCCATTTGTGAGTTTATCGAGGGGCTAGGCTTTGAGGAGGCCAATATCGATGTGGGGTTTAGGTTGGCGGTGAACTAGATCAAGAAGTAAAACTTATTCCCGGAGAACTTCAATTATGGATCCATAGGTTGCCATCTCCCCGACCCCTATCCCGACTCGTCGGAGGAAGACGAGTAGTCGGTTCAGATCGACTGGGCCCATCATAAATACGGGTTTGTTGTTGAGATGGCCTACGCGAAGCGGGATAAGCGACCCGCCGAATGTGACCTCCCACAGCCCGTCGAGGTCGACAGTTTCCTGCCTCCGACCCCCCCAAGACGCGAAAGGCTACAATCACATCAGGGCCTCATCCTAGAAACTCGACCCCAGCTCCTTAGCTATGAATTTCCATTCACTTCTGCTTTCAAATACTTCTCTAAATTATTGATTCAATCTACCGGTCGGGTTCTGGCCGGATAAGTACTTATTTAAATTTTTGTTGTTTAGATACTTAAGGGGTTGATCCACATCGCGGGTGAGATCGGTGTCTTCTTGTTTATTTGCCCATCAGCCCACATCGAGGGTAAGGCCGATTTTATTTATGAATGCATGTTTTACTTTCCATACTTGTTTTAATTTTACAAGTTGGTGTACACTTTTGCCTTTTAAACGTATCGATGTGGATTTATGTTTCTAATTATTGAGCCAGACTTGTTATTCTCGTTGGGATCGAGTCGTACGATTCGTCCTCCTTGGAATGTTTAGCTAGCCCTGTTTAGTCTATCTTAGAAATCGATCTCACCCGGTAGTTTTGATTATTTTAAGTTTTAATCTTATTGGGTCGGTACATGATCTGGTCAGGTTGGATCGATGCACGATCTCGCTGGACTGGACTTAAAAATTTGCGTAAATAGGCTAAAGGGTCAGGCTTCTTTGGGCCTTGGATCGACCTCATTGGATCCTGCCCTTAGGCTTCATCGTTTTTACGGTAGTGGGGGTCCTTCTCCCCTCTCGAGGCATGATTGTAGATCGAATGCAAACAATTAAGTATAAAGAACTTTACATGGCATTATTGGTGGGTCGGTTGGTATGAACTCGACCCTAGCGCATGTGTATAGAGAATAAAAAGTGAATTCGAATTTTTAGTCGATTCCACTTCAATTGCGATGTTTAAGAAATTACATGTAGAATTTCCTCAAGTTGTGGGCATTCCATAGCCTGGGCAAGGGTTCTGCGGACATGTCTTCAAATCGATAGGCCCCGTTTTTCCCTATCTTGGCCACCCGGTAAGGGCCTTCCCAATTGGGCACTAACTTTCCCACATGCCACAGGACTTCAACCTTCTTCAATAGCAAGTCCCCGATCTGGAACGGCCTGGGTCTGACATGCGTGTTATAGGGTCGAGCCGCCGCTTCCTTGTATTGTTTGAGCTTTTGGTTGACCGGTTCACTTTTCTCCTCAATTAGATCGAGATCGTCAGCTTGATTCTCCCGGTTGAGCTTGAGTTGGTACTGGGAAACCCAAGCTGTCTCGTAGAGCAACTCGGACGGAATTACAACTTCGGATCTGTATAGTAGGGAGAACGGGGTTTGCCCTGTAGCGGTGTGAGATGTAGTTCGGTATGCCCACGCCGTCGAGCTCATCCACCCACGCGCCCAGCTTGGCGTCGAGACGGGTTTTCAGGTTCTGGATGATGATCCTATTGGTGGCTTCTACTTGGTCATTTGCTTAACGATGGCCAACCGTAGTGAATCTGAGGTCGATCCCGAGGTTTTGACAATAGTGTTTTGTGTTCTCACTTCGAAATTGAGGCCCATTGTCGCAGATCAAGACCCTCAGAACCCCAAAGCGACAGATTACATTTTTCCAGAGGAAATTCCTTATCACGGCATCAGTTTGCTTTGGGAATGTTTCGGCATCGACCCACTTTTGTGAACCACTTTTGTCGAGGGGCTAGAGGGAACGGTTCGATGATGTCAATCCCCCACTGATCGAACGGCCAAGAGACATTGACTGCTATCATTGTTGTCAAGTGCTAATGGATGAGATTCCCGTGCTTTTGACATTTCAGACACTTCATGGAGTGGAGTTTCGCATCTCAAACCAGGGTTGGCCAGAAGTAGCCACTCTTTAGCACTTTTTACACTCGCGCTCGTCCTCCTGAGTGGTTCCCGCAGCATCCCTCGTGGATTTCTTCAGTATGTCTTAGGCCTGATTGGGTCGGAGACACCTGAGAGGGGGTCCTATGAAGGATTTCTTGAATAATTTTTCCTCACGATCGAGTATGTATCTGAGGGCTCTGTACCTCACTCTTCTAGCCTCGGTTCGATTTTGGGGCACGGTGCCGTCCTTGAGATACGCCACAAGGTTATCCATCCAACAAGGCTCCGCCGGGTCGATTATCGCGACGTCAGGTTGGTGTTTGTCGATGGCTCGGCCCCCTGAGACGAGGTATGAAATGATTCCATCCCGGGTTCCGTGCAATCCGCTAGCCAATTTGGATAAGGTATCGACTCGACTATTCTCTTCCCGGGGAACTTGCTCGATCTTGAACTCCTTGAAATGCACTATTAGCTCTTTCACCATTTTGAGGTACGAACCATTGAGTCTTTTCGCGCCTCGTAGGTTCCGTTGACCTGGCCCGCTATCAACTGGGAGTCAGTTACGACGGCTATCTTTTCGACCTTTTGCTCGAGGTTAAATTTAAAGCCCGCAAGGAGCGCCTCGTACTCTACCTCGTTGTTGGTGGCTTTGAAATTGAGTCGGATGGAGAAATCAAACTGTGTATTGTCCGAGCTAATCATGGATATTCCCACCCCTTCCTCCTGAGAGGTTGATGAGCCATCAACATGCATCGTCCAACTCAATGGGGTTGGGGTCGATTTAGAAAGAGGTACGTTCTTTTCGACTAAGAAGTCAACCAAAACTTGGGCTTGTTGGGCGGCTCGGGGTTGGAAGGAGATATCATGTTGCCCCAGCTCAACTACCCATTTCATCATCCAACCTGAGATGTCGGGCTTGGCGAGGACCTGCTTAAGGGGTTGGTCTGTGAGGACGATTATCGGGTGCGCCTGAAAATAGGGCCTTAGCTTCCTAGCCGAATGGGCTAACTTGAACATGAACTTCTCGATCTCGAGGTAGTTTAGCTCGGCTCCATGTAAAATTTTGCTTAAGTAGTACACGGGTAGCTGTTTTCGATCCCAGATGACCACAAGGACCAAACTGAAGGTCTCACGGGAAAGAGATAGATAGAGGTACAGGGTCTCCCCTTCGTTGGGTTTAGCCAACAGCGCAGGAGACGACAGGTACTCTTTAAGTTGTTCGAAGGATTTATCACACTCTTCATCCCAATTAAACTTTTTTAGATTCCTTAGGACTTTGAAAAATTGGAGGTTTCTCTCTAATGATCGGGAAATGAAGCGGTTCGTGAGATGATTTGACCAACGAGGGACTGGACTTAGCGAATGCATTGGGGTCGGGGTATGATCTGGATCATTTTGATCTTTGCGGGGTTGGTCTCGATCCCCCGCTGGCTTACCATATAGCCGAGGAACCGACCTCCCTCGACCCCAAAGGTACATTTTTCCGGGTTGACCTTCATTCCATATTGCCTTAGCACTTCAAAGGCTCAACGTAAGTGGTCGAGATGATCCCGCGTTTTCTCGCTTTTCACGATCATATCAACGACATAGACCTCCATTGTCTTCCCGATCTCGTCCTTGAACATGAGGTTTACTAGCCTTTGGTAAGTCGCGCCCGCATTCTTCAGGCCAAACGGCATTACCTTGAAACAATATATACCTTTCACGACTATGAAGGCCTTGTTCGACCTATCTTCTGGGGGCCATGAAGATCTGATAATACCCTTGAACGGCGTCCATCATACTTAACATCTCGCACCCGTCGTCGAGTCGACAAGCTGATCGATGCGGGGCAGAGGATATGGGTTCTTCGGATAGGCCTTGTTGAGGTCCGTGAAATCGTTGCACATCCTCTATTTGCCATCAGTTTTCTGCATGAGGACCACGTTACACAACCAGTCAATGTACTGAGTTGGCGTTACGTATCCCGCGTCGAGGAGCTTATTAACCTCTCCTTCGATGACTTTGTTTCTCTCATTACTCTAAACTCTCAATTTTTACTTGATGGGTTTAACCAACGGGTCAATGCCGAGGCGGTGGCAGATGACTTTTGGGTCGATTCCCCGACAGATCCTTCGCCATCCAGGCAAAGACGTCGACGTTCTCACGGAGAAAGTCGATCATCATGATTTCGTGTTCGTAGTCCATGTTTTCTCCAATGCGAGTCACTTTGCTGTCCTCCCCGGACATTAGCGAAACATCCTTCAATGACTCGGAGGGTTCGAGCCGTTCGCTAAGTTTTCTTTTGTGCGCTATCTGGGAACCTTCCTCCCCTGATTGGGAATTGGGGAGATCGATCTCGCCGCCGGCATATGTTTGGAGGTCGAGATATTCCGCCACCTCCTTATCTTTGGGCTTTTTTAGGGTGATGGCATAGCATACCCAACTATCCACCACGTCACATCCGACCTCGCCAACCCCGTTTGAGGTGGGAATCTTGATTTTTTGGTGGAAAGTGGAGATGATGGCTCAAAATTGGATGAGGCCGGGTCGGTCGAAGATTATATTGTACGCTAGGGGCATGTTTACAACGACGTACTCAACCTCATGAGTTACTCGGCACGGAGCGGTTCCCATCGAGGTGAGCAACCGAACGCGCCCTAGGGGTAACACTTCAGATCCACCGAACCCTGATAGTGGCGTCTGGATGGGATCAAATCTTAACTTGTGCCATTTCATTTTTACAAACGTAGAGTAAAGAATAATGTTGGTGGAGCTTCCATTATCAACAAGGCATTTGGTTACATCGTAATTCGCCACGCCTAAGGTCACCACCATCGGACAATTAGGTGCATCCCCTTCTCGATGGGGTCCAGGGTGGCTGTCACTATCGCTAAAGCTAACCTCTTGCCTAACCCAATCCTTACCCTGCTCGATCTGATAGACTTCCTAGTGCAGGCCCTCGTACTCTCGAGTTGCTCTTCGGTGAGTCCTTTTCCGGGATGCGTTGGAGTCGCCACCGACGTGACCTCCGCGTTAGCTCAAAATTGGTTTGGCTGAGATGGCAACCTAGCTGGCAATCTCGGGTCGATCAGTCAAGAATTTATAAGTGTGGGCTCATAATCGATCTGAAAAACACTCAAACACACGTGAGCTCAAAGGCCAAATTGGGGAACTTGGGGCTGGGCTCAAGTTTGACTCTCCGACGCTCAAGTCAGTATTGGGTACGTTTAGAAAGAGAAATAATGCAAAGAACGCTATTAAATGCTCTTAAATGCTTACCAACAACTGTTTAAGGGGGGCGTATTTATAGGGTTTATTATATGCTAGGTACACACCCACTAGGTCATCCCTATCAAATTCTGACACTTGTCACTTTCTCTCTCTTCTTTACCTTTTATATATTATCCTTGTTTTTATTTAGTTTTTTTTTCTTATTTTTCTTTTTTCTATTCCATTAAATTATTATTTCTTACAAAATATATAATTTTATTTATTTTTCAGTAATATTATATATAAAATAAAATTTAATTATTTATATTAATTTTTTATCTAATAAAATATTATATATTGAGAATTAATTTCTTTTTTATCTACAAATTAATTTTACTTTCAAAATATATTTATTTTATATTTTAACGACACAAATTAGTTGAGTTCATTATAATTGTTTTATTAAATATTTAATTATATTTCATAATTGAATAATATATTAATAAAAAATAAATTTCATGTAATCAACCGATAATATGTTCAAAGAGTAGTGATTTTATAAGTTAGAAAAAAAAAAAAAAAAAGACATTACGTAATATATTAGATGAGAAAAAAATATAAATAATTAAATTTTATTTTATACATAATATTATTGGAAAATAAATAAAATTATATTGTTCACAATAAATTTTATTGTCTGCAAAATAATTACAAGACAAGATATAATATGAACAAGAAATATATGAAATTTAAAGAAATTAACAGAATTTGAAGGAATAAATCCTATCAAAGTTTTCCTCTGATTCTTCTCTTCAACTTCGCATTCGAGGGCATGAAGCTTATTCTCGAACACGTAGGTGTGACTCTTTGCCGAATTTGACGGAGAAACCACGTGATTTACCTGCAGCCTTGATGAAACTATAGTTGTAGTTTGTCGTAGCAGCGAGCTTGAATATCTAGAAGACTTGAGGACGACGAGAAGAGGACTTGATGAAGACTTAGAAGGCTTGACGAGGTGAAGATTCGCGAACGTATGTAGATTTGACGGCATGAAGACTCGTTTGATGTCGTTTTCTTCCTCCTCTGCTCTATGTCGGTATATCGATGTCCGTGTCGAAGTCGAAGTCGAAGTCCGTTGATGATGATTTTCAATGTCTTTGAAGTGTTACCCATGATCCCTATTTATGGGTGTAGGGTTGAGTTTTGTGATAATTATCCCTTAATTTATTTATTTATTTATTTAAAAGGATAATATCAAATGTATTTATTTATTTATTACTTTAATATGAATTTATATTAAAGAAAATAAATAAATAACATGTTTTGATTTGATTGGTCCACGTGTTGAAACATGTCACGTGTCTTCATTTGATTGATCATAACCAACTGGACTGCAAGGCTTGATTTGATTCGCCGGAACACTTCAATTTTGACACGTGTCGATACATGATTTGTTGACACAATAAATATTAAAATTATCAATTATATCAATCTATTTAAATATTTTATGGATTTTTGACTTAATATTTATCCAAAAAATATAAACATAGAAAGAATTAAATTTGATAATTAATATTTAATTATACGTGTCGCATTTTAATTTGACGAAAATAATTCGTCTACATATATATTTTGTAAAAAATAATAATTTAATGAAATAAAAAGTAAAATAAGAAAAAAAAATAAACAAAAAAAAGATAATGCATAAAAGATAAAGAAGAGAGAGGAAGTGACAAGTGTCAAAATTTAAAAGGGATGACCTAGTGGGTGTGTACCTAACATATAGTAAACCTATTTATAGCCTTGGCTAATTAACACAGTAGTGCGTGTACGGCAGCTATGCATGAAATGAGGTCGAGCGATTGTCCCAAAGGGGAAATGCTCGATCTCACCAAGGGGGCGTAAAGCGCGCCATTTTTCCACTTTGGGCAAGGTCTGGCACAGAGGGCATTAAATGCGTCTGCGCGCGCCAGTGCCGAGGAATGAGAGCGTGACAAGTGTCTTGACAACGACGCTTCTGGGGCGTGGAAAAGGTGCCCGACATGTGGCGTCGGGGATCGAGGTCAATGGCCTCTAAGCCTTACTGCTCTGCCAAAGGGGTTAGAAGATTGGACCCTTGGGGATTAGTCTTTGGCCTATGTGGAGAGCAGACCCGCATCGATCCGACCCCCACTAACCTCTCGATCCGGTTGCATGCGAGGAGGGGGTGGGTCCGAGGTCGGGGTCGAGATGATCATGGGGTGTGAGCCTCCACTTGGGTCGGTCAAGGTGATGCGGGGTACACGTGGCCCAATAATATTATGCCACATCACTATACATTTTCTTTCTTTTTTTTTTTTTTTTTTTTTTTTGTTTTGGGCTTAAAAAAGTAATAACCGAAAAGGGAACTCTTCTGATATATGAAGCAGAGCCTCTTCTTCTACTTTTCATATTTTTTAGCTTACTCGGAGCCACCGGAGCTCCGGGCGATCGTTGAAGATTCGTCGATGAACCTACCGGACTTGAAAAGGCAGTTTATAGCCCCCGAAAAGGGTTTAGGGCTGCCCTTGGACTCTAACGAGGAGGTAATTTCACATTAGTTTTTTTACGATCCCGTATGCTTTTAAAGAAATAAAAGATATAAAAACTTATCAATTTTTGAGAAAATACGATTTGTTTAGATTACCTTCATGAAAATGTAGATTACTTAATCATTTTTGTAACTTTCTTTTGTGGATAGCTACATATGATCTTTTCAAGGGGTCTCTAAAAATGAATCTTTTATAATTCAAAGTCAAATATAACAATCTCTTTAGACCACAATGACATCTTTTTTTTTTTTTTGGCACTTATATTTAATTTCAGTTTTGGACCACGAAAAAAATTGAAATGGTGGGCTAAAATCGAATTTTCCAAGTCAGTTTGAGTGCACCTATTCTGGGAAAGTTCGACAAAAACGATGAATTCTTCACATGTTGGAATTATAGTTCATAGCATTTGACAATGAAACCTACTCTTTTAGTCGTACTTCACGAGAACAACGTTTTGGCTTAAATGCTGCGTTTTTCTGGTAAACATCCTAATCTTGGCTCGACATCTTTTCAATATTCAACACACTTCATGATTGATTAGGGTTAATCACCCAAAATATATCTCGGATTTTTGGGTACGTAGTCTTCACGTTGTCCCTACGACGACCTTCGTATCTATATAATTTTCTCTCGTAATTTATTCATACGTACGTCAGTCTGTATTCTGTGAGATATTTTCCAACGAAATCAAGAGAATCACGAAACGTTTCCAACCGTTAGGTAGTCTCAACGTTGTCCTTGCGACCTTTGTATCTATTTAAGTTTGTCAAGTAACCTTTTTATTCGTGTGTCTGCATCCTTGGGAGTATTTTTCAATGAAATCAAGTAAATATTTGTGTTGTAATTATTTTTGCATCAATTTCTTATTATAAAAGTTAATCACGAAAAATCCCTAACCTTTAGATAGTCTATACATTGCCCCACGACCTTTGTATTTATGAAATTTTGCCCCGTAACCTTTTTATCTGTGCGTTTGCGTCCTCGGGGTCATTTTCCGCGAAATCAAATGAATATTCCGTCGAAATTATTGTGAGTACATGTCCGTCGTTCACGAAGGCAAACGAGCTATTTGTGGGAAGATTAGCTCAGCTGTGAATTGCTTTCCCAATAACTAGAGAAATAATTATAGGAAAAGGTTTTTTTTTTTTTAAAAAAAATTTAAAATCTTTTTTCGTTTTGTGTGTATACCGATTTATATAAGTTGAATATTCGATTATTTGGTGGATGAATGAAACCAGTGTACTATGTGTTTGATTCTAGATCGTTAAGACGTAAACTTCTTCTTTGTATTAAAGATCCGAACATGAAACTTTTAGTTAAATTAAAATTTTTGAATAACGGGATATCTTAAGGGAGAAGTAGTATTTTTTATTTTTTGTAATTTCTTTTTCACAACAATTAGGTTTATGTTTCTCACGCTTAGCTCTCATGTATCAACATGAGATTTTTCATACCACCCATAGTATCATTTCTATTTCAAAAGTGAAATAAAATTCCCACAATAAAATCAACATTAACGTGCAATTCTTATTACATAATCTAATATACGATTCTTCATTTTTTTATTTTTTGTTTTAGTAGACGATTCTTGATTGCATATATAGTACAACCATGTACTATTTTAATAAAATCAAGGGTTAATTACACCTGACCCCAAATTAGATAGGATAATTACAGTTGGTACCCTACTTTTAAATATAATTACAGTCACCATCTCTCTGAAGTTTGTTTATTACACTCAACTCCCAAAATCGCTAAAAATTTGATGATGTCAGCAAAAATATTTGTGAAAGCTCGAAATTAACTCTGTTGACTTCGGTCAAATTTTTTATTACCGATCATATCCTTGGGGGTTTATTGTAATTTAGTAAATTAAAATGGGGGTTATTTGTAATTTTTTAAGTTAAATTTTTTATTAGATTTTTGAGTTGAAATTAATTATTGTAACGGTTATTTCCATGCCTAATATGACCATAATTTTCATAATTTGATGCCTATAAATATTAAGTTTCACAAATAATATACAAATCAATAGTTAATCTCTCCCATAATTTCAAGTAGCTATTCTTCAAGTAATCGAACACTAAAATACAGGAATAAGAAGTGCCGAAAGTGTGGCTACCTTGATAGTTATATAATTTTCACATGTTCGACTCAATATTTATAGACTTCGAATTATGAAAATAACGATCTTATTAGGCATGGAAGTAACTGTTGCAACAACTAATTTCAATTAAAAAATCTGATTGAAAATTTAACATAAAAAATTACACATAGCCCCCATTTCAATTTACTAAATTACAATGAACCTTCAAGGACATGATCGGTAATAAAAATTTGACCGAATTCAACAGGATTAATTTTGAATTTTACCAAATATTTTTGCTGATATCATCAAATTTTTAGCGATCTTGGGGGTTAAGTGTAATAAAAAAAACTCCAAAGTAATGGTATATGTAATTATATCTAAAAGTGGAGTACCAACTGTAATAATGCCTATCTAATTTGGGGATCAAGTGTAATTAACCTAAAATCAATGTTGAATAAAAACTTATATTTTATTACTTTCGATTATTTATTGGGAAAACTTATATTTGATTATTTAAGCCTAATTATAACGCAATCCATCTTTATCAGGAAATTACAATGTAGTTCCTATAATTTATGTTCCGTTAGTAGTCCCTCCATTCCATTAGTGTTCCATCATGATTTTACCCTGTAATCCCAAAGTTAATTACCCTGAAGTATTTTCATGATTTTTAAAATTACCAAAATGCCCTTATATCAAATATTTGAAAAATATTACAAAAACATCCCTATCTGTTACATACTCTAACAAAACAACCATTTCAATTTCAAAAATTGCGGAAATAATTAAGGGTATTTTCGGAATCACAAGACAAAATCATGATGGAACTCTAACGGAATAGAGGGACTACTAACGGAACATAAATTACAAGGACTATATTGTAATTACCTGATAAGAATGGATTGCATTGTAATTAAGCTTAATAGCATGATAGTTAGATGTAAATTTCTCTATTTATTATTTTATGAAGTTTATTCTATTCCAAGAGAATTTAACATTCCTCGGAATAAATCTTTCCATAAATATACTTATGCCTACTTCCACAATAAGTTAAATAATTTCAATAAGAAAAAAGAATAAATATTAAATCGTGAATTATATTCTTCCATATTATTTTGAATACTTTCTATCATGTCAATTACTTTCTTCTCAATCAATTAACTTGAGACATAATTCAAAGAAATTAAATATAATGGCCTTTTGAGTTAATGGATTTTTTTTAAAAAAATTTACAAATATAATTACTATCACAACAGTCATAATTATTCCAATGGTATATAACGAGGTTTTACTATTTGATATTTATTATCTGGATCAGAAAAGTACTAACCAATATATGATGAATCAATTCATTTCTTTTATTGTCACTGCCTAACTTTTTTTGAATAATTGTCGCACTCGTGTTACACGTGAAAAATCTCAATAATATCAATTTATTGATCATTAATCAACCTTAATTGGTAAAAAAAATTGCATATATACTTTGTTTAACTCCATATTAAAACATCTCCTTCGACTCCCATCATAAATATTTTCAATCTATTATAAAACTCGTCACAGAGAACAAGTGATGGATTTCATATTTCTCGTGGCTGGATTTATCGGCAATTTAGTAGAATTTTTTGTCGCAAACTAATATTCGAGTTGTCACACGTGATATCCTGTCCGAGTGCAATAATACCGTCATTAATGCATCAAATCTCATCAGAATTCCAAAAATAAGCGTACTTTGATGAAAGTAGTACTAAGTTGAGTGACCTACCAGGTAGTCCTAGTGTTTCACACTCTCTCTTTTGCAATTTTTTAATTGTTTTACAAAAAAAAAAGAAAAGAAATAATAATAATAATAATAATAATAATAATAATAATAATAATAATAATAAAAAGTGATATCCTGTCCTAAATAAAAAAAATATAAGAAATAAATTTTGTATATAAATCAAGAATTCAAAATATAACCAACGAATATTTCTTTGGACAGTGATTTAAATTCAATTTTAAGTTACATTCGATAGATTTGAAATTTTGCACACCTATTTAATAAACTCGTGGGTTCAAACGTTACATGCATGACAAGATATCTACGAAGAAAATAATAAAATAGCTCATCACTAATAAATTTTATATATATATATTAATTTGTATTTTAAAATTGGAAGTGAATGTGGATAAAACCTCAAGAATTTGGTCCCTTTTTGCCAATTTTGAAGATTGAACAAGACACATGAAACAAGGAAATTTTTAGGGGAATCAATCAACTTCATTAAAAATGAAAATTATTTGTTCTTAATTATGTCAATGATGGATCCGGGAATGGGTGGATCCGAATCCGATCACTTTACGATTTGTATTATGTGGAGGAAACCACCGGAGCTTCGCCGGAGATGAGATAGGGGTTCAACCTGTTGGGACAAGCACAAGGAAAGTCAGAAGGCCAAGCTGGGGGAACTGGGGGTGATACCCAGTTTGGCTCTCCGACGCTCAAGTCAGTTCAGTGTATGAAGGAATGTAAGTCCAGTCACAGTTGCAGAGGTGAAGAAAGCTTACTTGTGTAGAAGATGACTTTAGCTATTTATAGTTGAGGGTCAAGGGCCCTTTGGTCATTTGCCTCAAGTGGTCCTGGCCGAATGTTGCCCTAACACGTGGCGCTGTGAGAGAGAAACCTAGAAGGAATCTTCTGCAAAAGCGGCCAAAAGTTAGTGCTGGCAACAGTGGCAGGTGCGCGGGCATGTACGTTGTGTCAGAGAGCCATGTGGGCGGTTGGTAACGAGGGCTTGAGAGCGCGCTCGTGTTCAACCTGGAGTACTGGAAGCCATGACATCCGCGGAGGGGAACGAAGGCTTCAGTTCAAATGACGAGCCGATAGGGGAGGCCACTCTGAGGGAGTGTGACGCTCGAAGAGGGCTCCCTTGGCACGTGGGCGTACCGATCCTTTAGTATGTAGGACGCTCGTTGGAGTGATAGCGCTCGTTGGGCTTAACTCCAGAAGAAGGGTTGCGCTCGTGGCGCTTAGCGCTCGTGTGCTGATGGTGCAGCCTTGGGGAGACAAATGCCATCATCTCGGTGATGCCACGTGTCTTAACGTGGGACGATCGTATTTTGACCCCATCATTTTGCCCCCCAATTCTGTAGTCTTTAGTGATAAGGACTGTAGAATTTTGACACGTTTAATCTCTTGCATGAAACGCTCGTATAGGACTTGGCGTGTTGAGCAATTTTTCCTCTGAATGCGCCATTAATGCGGTCTCTTCAATTGACCGTTCGTATCACTTCCGCATTAAATGTTGTACTTATTCTGAAGCATTCGAAATGTCAGAGCATTAAATGCGGGTGCGCGTGGGGCGCGTGAGCATTGGGAAGCACGTGCCGGTTCCATAAAGTGGGCGGTTTCCTAGGCGGGAAATGATTACCATTTTGAATTTATTGCCAAAAACGATACCAACTTCCATCCCTATAAATACGGGATTCTGAGATCTTGTCACTCTTTACGCATTCAAAACTTCCAAGTCTCCTTTGCAAGAAAAATTCTCTCGCATCTCCAGCATCTTCAACCTCTTCTCCAGTTTTCTCCAAAACTTTCAAGGTAAATTTCCAGTGTAACTTCCTAACTTTGCTAACCGTAGATTTGGACTTTAGGATTTCGTAATCCCTTAGATTTTCCGCCTCTCTGAACCCAAATCTCTTTCCAAGAAAACTCCCAAAACTCCCAAATCCCAGTTTCTGCCATGGCCAACCAACATATTGAAGAATTTGCCCGTGAAATCCAAGAGATGGCAACGGAGAGTTCTTCTTCCCACGATTCCCCCAGAAACGAAGAGTTGGGGGCGGCGGTGCTGGCTACGGAGGATAGAAACCCTGGCGGAACGGATCCTCTTTTTGAGGAGATGGATCTGGTTATGGAGGCAGAACGGCAAGGGTCTGTTCTCCCCATAACCCAAAGTGCCACGCATCCCCACCGCCATACCGTGACCGTGGCGGTTGCAAACCCGCTTCCAGTGGCGGAAGCCGTAACCGGGCCTTCAGAAAGGGCCCGTGACAAGGGCAAAAGTAAGAAAACCCAAAAATCCAAAGGACCCAACGAGGGCGAAGGGTCATGCTACCAGGCTACCGAGCGCACGCCTGATGAAACTCCCAGCACTGCCACCGTGGGAGATGTAAAGACGATGATGGCCCCCATTTACTGGGACGATCGCTACTCGTGGAGAATTCCAGAAAATCACGAGCGTGCGAATCATCCGCCTCCCGGGGAAATGGCAGTGTACGTAGACACCGTGAGGTCAGGGGGCTTGAGGTTCCCTATCTCAGTCTCAATGGCCCATTTGTTGAATGACCTGGGCCTGTGTCCGTCCCAAATTGTGCCCAACGGCTTGGCCCTCTTAACGAGCTTCATAATTCTGATGAGGAGTATGGGTTACGAGCCCTGCTTGCGGAACTTCAACGCCCTATTTCAGGTGGTCAGTTCATCCCGCTCATCCCCCGAGGCTGGTTTTTATTATGTCCAAGCGAAGGCCCATATGAAGTTGATCAATTCACCCTCGAGCACTTATGGCATTGATTGGAAAGAAAAGTTTATCTTTGTCAAAGCTCCAGCAGAAGAGGGCTTTGGGGTGATCACGGAATGGGGCTCGTACTCAAAGAGCCGTTTGCCACCCTCACTCCCCAGAGATTGGGCCAAAAGCCTGGCAACAACCCTAAGGGACGAGGGTCACCTTATACAAGCAAAGGACTGGATAGACGATGCGGAACTCATGTTCTTGTGTGGTCTTTCCAACGACCCTTATTTCCTTGACAACCCTCCGGCTCGTGACATAGAGAGAGACGGTTAGATTCTTAGGGCACTAACTTTAGATAGGAATAAACACTAACTTCTTTTTTAGTACTTGTAACTTGTAATCTGAGTAGATGATTTGGATACTTTTGACCCTTAAACATTTCATTCTTGCAGGAGTCGCTATACTCGAAATGGCTGGCGGAATCAGACAAGCGGCTCGTTTCGCTCATGCAAACAGGAACCAGACCCCACAGGGGGACCAACAACGTGAACAACAGCGCCCTCGCAACCGCAACATTAGAGGGGACGCTCGTAGCGGCGCCAGCACGAGCGCAAATCCTGAGGTGCAGCCCCCTCGTGGCCGAGGGGAGCGTAGGTTGGTCCCCAGAGAGACAAGGGGGAGGTCAGAAAGAGCGGGAGATGCTCAGCCCCCCATTCCTGCAGAGCAAACAAGGCCAGCAACCACACTGGCGATAACAGAAGCTTCTCCGAGCGCAAACAGGCCTTCCCGCAAGAGGAAGAGAATGCCCGACTCCGCCGCAATCAAAGGAAAGGGCAAACAAGTTGTTGAGGGCCCCCGGGGCGAGGGGGAAACTTCCTCTTCAGAGGAAGAACGCATGTGGGAGTTCCCCCGCCGAGGGGATAGAGACTTCTCAGGCGCAACTGACGGTGGGCCAGTTTTGCTGAGGCCTGGCTCGGTCGCCCAGGCTGTCACCGAGAATTTGTACAGCAAGGCTCAATTCTCGGCTGACCACCGGCACCTCTACAGCGAATCTGTGGAGAAAGTGACCCTCGACGCAGCCCACGCTCTAATTTCCGTAAGTAATCATTCCTTGCATTCTTTCTTTTCTTTTCTGCAAATCACAATTTTTCGGGCTAACACTTTTCCTCTCGTTTATGCAGCAAGTTCTTCCCCGGCTCAAAAATGTGCAAATGCGAGCCTCCATCTATGCCGATCGGAAAGCTAAATACAAGAAGATGGCGCGCTCGAACGATCCGGCTCAAATTCAAGCAGAGCTGGATGCAGAAATTGCACAGTACGAGTCCCTCAAGGGCTTGTTCGAAACAACGGAAGAGGAATTGGGGAAGCTGAAGGAAGATTTTGTAGCGGTTGACGGCGCTCGAATTAACTTGGGCAACCAGCTGGCCCAGGCCAACGAGCGGTGCAAGAAGGCCGAGGCGGACAGGGAAAGCTGGAAAGCAAGGGCTCTTGAGGCCGAGCGCAAATTCAACGATGCCATGAACGAGTGGCCTCGGAGCCTAGAGCGCGCAAATAAGGAGGCTCTCATCAAGTTCTGCCATTCCAAGGCTTTCAATTTCGCTGCTTCCCTGCATTGCTTAGAAGAGGCTCAGAAGGCTTTTAATCTAGCCATCGAGCAAGACATACATAAGGGGCTGACGGATCCTGCTATGAAAGAGGCTGAGGGCACGGGGCTCATGTTTAACGAGCGCTGTGAGGAGGAAGATGACGAGGGCGATAACCCTGCTGATTCCATTGCGGAGCCTGAGTATGGGTTCTTGGTCAAGCTCCTTCAAGATGAGTACATGGATGCTCATCCGGCGGGTAATGCTGCTCAAAACGACGATCCCGAGAACGAGCCACAAGCGCCGGTCGTAGAGGATGCCCCAATCCCAATTGATGAAGGTGCCAACGCCCCCGCTCCAGATGCCAATGCGCCTGCTCTAGATGCCAATGCCCCCAACGATCCGCAAGCCCATCCGCAAGAGCCTGAGGGTCCAGTCCACGGCCCAGTTCATGGCCCAGTTCTGGTGATTGTTGATGAGGACGTCGCCCCAGCCGCTTGAAACTTTTCCTCCATCAATTCTCTGTATTTTCCTGTTTTCCTGTCTTTTGTAATGGTATTTCCTGGGCTTTTGAGCCCTTTACTTTGTAACAACTCCTCTGCAATGAATGAATATCTCCTTTTCCATGACTTTGCTCTTCTGTTTATTTATAAGTCACATAATAAGACTGTGTAGCATATTCCGTGGACGTTTTACTTCTGTAATGCAATGAAAATTTTGTCTAAGTCTTGAGCGATCGTGGGGGTCTTATGGTGAGATTGCCCCCAAACTCAAGACTTGTATAAATTTTTCCTTTGTAAATTTGTCTAAGTCTTGAGCGATCGTGAGGGTCTTATGGTGAGATTGCCCCCCCCCCCCCCCGGCGCTCAAGACTTGTATAAATTTCGTTTTGCCTTTGGGGGAATTTTGCCAAGTCCTGAGTGTGTTCGAGGGTCTTACTGAGTGGTTGCCCTCGTTCAAGACTTGTGACATTCTTTCCGCCCTTGGGGGATTTTGCTAGGTCTTGAGTATTTGCGAGGGTCTTACTGAGTGGTTGCCCTCGTTCAAGACTTGTGCAATTCCTTTTTGATTTTGAAACCATCGTTCGAGCGCTCTGGCTTTTATCGTTTTTTTTTTTTTTTTTTTTTTTTTTTTTACAGGAAATCCCATTTTCGAGCGCAAGGCGTTTTAAGAAACGACCAAGGCCTACTAGGACTTTTTCTGTGGTAGATCCCGTTTTCGAACGCAAGGCGTTTTAAGAAACAACCAAGGCCCACTAGGATGAGTTCTTGTAGGGGATCCCGTTTTCGAGCGCAAGGTGTTTTAAGAAACAGCCAAGGCCTACTAGGATCCGTTCTTGTAGGAGATCCCGTTTTCGAGCGCAAGGCGTTTTTTAAAAAACAGCCAAGGCCTACTAGGATTTTCTTCACAATCTTCTTCCAACTTGCCTAATTGGTTTTGAGCGTAACCAGTCTATCCTTATGAGGGCGTCCCCCCATGCGGAGTAGAGTGCTGGCCAGCGTAACCCATAAGAGATAACAGTATACACAATGGAATGAGTTGCCAACCACGCTCGCAATGACGAGGGACGTGGGACTTATTCATTCAAGCAACCAAAGGAACAGGGATATTAATGAAATTAAAAAGATTATGTTACCTTTTACTTTGATTGGAAGTACATAGAACCCGTCGAAGAGGGTTGTTACATCAGGGTTTGCAAAGAGCTTTTAAACATAAAATCGCCGGAGGTTACATGCGTTCCAAGGGCGAGGCAAACGCTCACCTTGAAGTGTCTCCAGGGTGTAAGTGTTGTTAGCTCTGAGTTGTATGACCTTGAACGGGCCTTCCCAATTGGGGTCCAATTTCCCCACGTGCTTGGATACTTCCACTTTCTTCAAAACCAAGTCTCCCAGCTGGAAAGTTCTTTCCTTCACGCGCTTGTTGTACTGTTGGGCCACAGAGGCTTTATAGTGGTGGATCTTAGCCCACGCTCGGTCTCTCCTTTCATCCAGTAAGTCCAACTCCAAGCTCCTGTTGCCATCGTTGAGCTGAGGCTCGAAATAGCCGACACGAGCGGATTCATTTACTATCTCCGCCGGTATCATCGCTTCTGATCCATACACGAGCGCGTAAGGAGTTTCTCCAGTGGCCGCTCGTGGGGTGGTGCGATAAGCCCAAAGCGCTCCTTGCAATTCTTCAGCCCATTCACTTTTCTTGCTCTCAAGCATGGTTTTCAGATGTTGCAAGATGATCCTATTGGTAACTTCTGCTTGTCCATTGGATTGGGGATGTCCTACCGAGGTAAATCGCTGTTCTATCCCCAACTCAGAACACCACTCTCGTGTGTCAGTTGCTATGAACTGGGATCCATTGTCAGAAATGAGCACCCTCGGTATGCCGTACCTGCAAATGATGTTCTTCCAAATGAAGTCTCTCACAACCTTGAAAGTGATTTTTGCAACAGCTTCGGCCTCGGCCCACTTGGTGAAGTAGTCGACGGCTAAAATGACAAACTTCCTTTGTCCCGCAGCCATGGGCAAGGGGCCCACAATGTCTATTCCCCACTGGTCAAAAGGCCAAGAGACGTCTATTGGGATCATCTGTGCGGCTGGCAATTGAGGGAGATTTGAATGAAATTGGCATTTGGGGCACTTCCTCGAAAATTCAATGGCATCCTGGAGAACCGTAGGCCAATAAAACCCACTTCTCAGAATCTTTTTTGCCAAGATACGCCCTCCGGAATGATTCCCGCAACTTCCATTGTGTATGAGCTCGAGCGTCTCCTTCGCTTGTGAGGGCCTTAGGCATCTCATTGGGGGTCCTTGAAATGATTTTTTGAACAATCTCCCCTCGGGATCCAGAGCGAAACGAGGGGCCTTATTTCTGACTTTCCTGGCTTCCACCTTGTCAGTGGGAGTAATTCCATCCCTAAGGAAAATGACGATGTCGTCAAGCCAACAGGGCTCGTTTGGATCAATCATGGCGATCATCTTGGCGGCGACCCTTTCCTTGATCAAAGGTTCCTCAGTTCTAAGGAACGTAACAGAACGTTCGGAAGTGCCTTCTAAAGCTGAAGCAAACTTTGACAGAGCGTCCGCACGCTCGTTTTCTCCTCGTGGCACTTGAAGTAGATGAAATTCCTTGAACTTCCCAATGATTTCTCTGGCTTTCTTTAAGTACTGTACCATGGTGGTTTCTCGAGCCTCATAAGTTCCTTCAATCTGGCTCGCTATTAACTGTGAATCCACATAAGCAGTGATTCTGGAGGCTCCATTCTGAAAAGCAATATTCAACCCTTGCACGAGGGCTTCATATTCTGCTTCGTTATTAGTGACCTGGAAATCCAGCTTGATTGCAAAATCCAACTCAATCCCATCGGGGTTTCTTAGGGCCACTCCTATTCCTCCCCCTTGAGAAGTTGAGGAACCATCTGTGTGCAGTACCCATAACCCCTCATTCTCCGTAACGGTGGGCTCGAAACCAAAGCGCTCAACCAACAAATCCGCCACAACCTGAGCCTGTAACGCGGTCCTGGGCTCGAAACATAGGTCAAACTGGCTCAATTCGATGGCCCACTTAATTAATCTGCCAGATACGTCCGGCTTGGACAACACTTGCTTCAAGGGTTGGTCGGTGAGAACTGTTATGGAGTGCGCTTGAAAGTAAGGCCTTAGCCTTCTGGAGGCGTTAATAAGAGCGAACGCAAATTTCTCAATCTCCAAATATTTCTTTTCAGCCCCTTACAATGTTTTGCTTAGATAGTAAACGGGTAAGTGTTTCCGCTCACGCACAGCGATTAAAATCGCGCTCGTGGCTTCGGGAGACACGGAAAGATACATGAATAATCTCTCGCCTTCGACAGGCTTAGTCAGCAGTGGAGCGCTCGATAAATAAGCCTTCATATCCTGCAGCGCCCTTTCGCATTCCTCTGTCCAAACAAAGTTGCGTGCGTTCCTCAAAATTTTGAAGAAGGGAAGGTTCCTGTCCGCCGAGCGCGAAATAAATCTGTTCAACGAGATGATTTTGCCCACCAGGACTTGCACTTCCCGCAGATTTCGAGGGGAGGGAATTTCCAGGATGGCCTTGATCTTCTCCGGATTGGCCTCAATTCCCCTCTGGCTGACCAAGTATCCCAAGAATTTTCCCCCTTGTACTCCAAAGGTGCACTTTGAGGGGTTCAACTTCATTCCATACTGTCGCAGGATTGAAAAGGTGCGCTTGAGATCTTCCAAGTGGGAATCCTGACGCTCGCTTTTGACAATCATATCATCCACATAAACCTCCATGGACCTCCCAATTTCACTTTCAAACATCCTATTGACGAGCCGCTGATATGTAGCCCCGGCGTTCTTAAGTCCAAAGGGCATGACTAGGAAGCAATAGACCCCCAAATGGACAACGAACGAGGTTTTGGGGCGATCCTCTGGAGCCATAAAGATCTGGTAATATCCCTGGAAAGCATCCATCATGCTCATGAGCTCACAGCCAGCGGTCGAATCCACCAATTGATCAATCCGGGGCAACGGGTATGGATCTTTAGGGCAGGCCTTGTTGAGATCCGTGAAATCGTTGCACATGCGCCATTTATTTGCGCTCTTGGGCACCAAGACGACGTTGCATAGCCACTCTGGATACAAGATGGGCTCGATATACTGAGCCTCCAAGAGCTTATTGACTTCCTCTTCAATGACTTTCTTTCGAAAGCCATGTACATCCCGTTTTTTCTGCTTGATAGGCTTGAAAGATGGATCCACATTAAGTCTATGGACAATGACGCTCGGGTCAATTCCTGTGAGATCAGAGGCTTTCCACGCGAATACATCTTTGTTCTCCCTTAGAAAGTCAATCATCATGATCTGAGAAGGCCCTGAGAGGTTCGAGCCGATCTGGGTAGTCTTATCCTTGTTTCCAGGCTCCAGCTCAATGGTAAGGAATTTTTCTGAGGGTTCGATCCTTACCTCAGGGCGAGGAAGTTCGAGCGCCCTCTTCTTTCCTATCAAACGGTCGCCAGATGCTGGTTCACTTTCTCCCGGCTCGTCTCCCTCTGAGGATGATCCACCAACGGTCCCTGGGGGAACATTTTCGAGGGGATTCTCCCCGTTGTCTCCCCTCTTCTTCTTGTTCTTCTTCTTGTTCAATTTTGCCCTTTTCCGTGCTGGGCTGTCCTCATCCAAGTTGGGGAAATCTACTGACTTCTTGGTGGAACCAATTTGGAAGGTTTTCTCTGCTTTTGGCTTTCTGAGGGACAGCATGTAACATTCCCAAGCCTCTCGCACATTGCACAGTACTTCTCCCACGCCCTCGGAAGTAGGGAATTTAATCTTCTGGTGATAGGTGGAGATGATGGCTTTGAAATCAACGAGGGCAGGGCGCCCAATTATGATGTTATAGGGAATGTTAATCTCCACCACCGCGTACGTCACCAAGAGTGTTTTGCGCTGAGGGGCTCGGCCGAATGACGTAGCCAGGCGTATTTGCCCTCGTGGGACAACTTCTGAGCCTCCAAAGCCAATGAGGGCTGTTTTGAGAGGCTCGAGCGGGAGATCAACCTTCATCTTTAAGAATGTAGAGTAAGGCAAAACATTAACGGAGCTTCCACTATCTACCAATACCCTTTTTACAACATGATTATGAACATCTAAACTAACCACCATGGGACAATCTGAGGTCATACCCTCCCCATGGGGTGTTACAATATGTTCCAGATCCCTATCATCAAAGCCTATTACATCATTTTCTCTTGATCTTTGAGCGCTTGATCTCTGGATGGCGTAGATAGGTTTGGGCATTGCTGGGCGTTGGTTGTAGCTCCGGACGAACCTCCGTCGGGAGGCGTTTGAATCCCCTCCTGATGAGCCTCCTGCGATTATATTGATGACTGCGAAGGGCTCGTTTTCTTGCTCAGGGGCTTTGCCTTTATTACCTCGGCGGCTGCTGCTTTCAGGGGGTCCCCTACCCCTTGGGCTCTTTGACCGGGAAGGGCTCCTCCTTCTTCTTCCGGAGCGCTCATTGCATTGTTCATCGTAGCACTCGAGCACTCGGACAAATTCCTTCAAGTGGCCCCCTGCGACAAGCCTTTGGATTTCAGCCTCCAATTGGCGGCACTCATCCGTGTCGTGCCCTCTCTGCTTGTGGAAGGCGCAGTATTTGTTCGAGCGCCTGAGTGAGTCTGTCTCTCTCATTTTGATGGGTCTTTTGAAGAGCTTCTTATCGGAGAGATTGTAGACTTCAGAATTTGGCCTGGTGAGCGGAATGCGCTCGAATCGACGAGGGGGTGGTGGCGACTTTCTGCGCTCCTGAGGGCGCTCCTTCTTACCGGCCACATCCCGCCCCCGCTCTTGATGAGGTCGCTCGTTCCTGGCCGGGCTGTGATGCCGGGGACCATTCGTCCCATACATATCTTCGAGCGCGAAGAACGGCTCGGCTATTTCTCTTAGGCCCATGAGAGTCCCAGGCCTCCTCTCCACGATGGCATCAGCAAACTTTTTGCTCACATATTGTTTGTGATCCACAGCCTGAAAAAGCACTGGGATCAAGAAATCCATTGAAGGCCTCTCCACCTGTAGGATCTCCTTGTTGAAGCGGGCGAAGAACGAGCGCAGAGATTCGCTCTGGCCTTGCACCACGTTGTACAGGGCCGTGGGTGCGGTAACTGGCGCCTTCAAAGAATTGAAGTGGTTGAGGAAGGCATTGGCCAGTTCTTCATACGAGTGGATCGAGCGCCGCGGCAGTCGCTTGTACCACTCTTGAGCCATTCCCACCAAGGAAGTGACAAACACTTTCGCCCAGTAATGGCTGGAATGCTCGTAAAGGTGCATGAGATGCACAAAATGATCCAAGTGTTCAGCTGGATCAGTTGTCCCGTCGTAACGGTTGATGGAAGTGGGTACTTTGGCCATACCTGCTTGGGCCATCAGAACTTCTTCTACGAGGGGTGAACCCCTCGCCAGTGGGTGATATTCATATGTGCCGAAGTTTTCCTCCGGCTCCTTGCGACGGGGGACCCTTGGTGGAGGGTCCTTGGTGCGGGTGCTTCTGGCGTCAACCCGTTCATCCCGACTAGGGGAGATCTGAGTTGAGCGCCCTCGTGAGAGCTGTCCCACAATATCCTTGAGACCCTGCAGCTGGTCTTGCACAGCCGCGAGGATGTCAGGATTTACGTCTACTTGCTTGTCCTTATGGGCTCGTGAGCCCCTCCTGGAGACATGAGAGTCTCCTTCATTTTCGTTCACTCGCTCCGTGGGCTCTTTATTCCTGCCCACGGAGGCACGCTCGTTGCCCTCCTGCTGGGGCACTTCTCTCGCTGGTGGTGGTGGTGGTTGTGCCCTCAGGACAGCCTGGGCTTCTCTGAGGGGAAAGTTCTGTTGTCCGCCTAAAGGGGCCGCAACCTGAGTGGCCTGCCCAGAGGGAAAGTACATGGAGTGGAACCTTTCCCATGCCCCCTGAGCCGCCTGAACCTCACATTGGGCGTAGAGGGCCCTCAATTGTTGGGTGGTCAGTGGAGGCAACTCCACTCCTTCAATCTCCCTGGGAACCACCACTGGGAGTTGGAGTTGTCCGGCATGATATGGCTGGACTGGCGGCATCATCATAGCCGGAGCAAGGGTGTATCCAGGCGGAGGCATCATATAACTTTGCACTCCAAGATTCATCTGGGGGTGGACCCAGGAATTCTGTGCAAGCGGCGGTGGAGCTGAGAGGTGAAGAAAGCTTACTTGTGTAGAAGATGACTTTAGCTATTTATAGTTGAGGGTCAAGGGCCCTTTGGTCATTTGCCTCAAGTGGTCCTGGCCGAATGTTGCCCTAACACGTGGCGCTGTGAGATAGAAACCTAGAATGAATCTTCTGCAAAAGCGGCCAAAAGTTAGTGCTGGCAACAGTGGCAGGTGCGCGGGCATGTACGTTGTGTCAGAGAGCCATGTGGGCGGTTGGTAACGAGGGCTTGAGAGCGCGCTCGTGTTCAACCTGGAGTACTGGAAGCCATGACATCCGCGGAGGGGAACGAAGGCTTCAGTTCAAATGACGAGCCGATAGGGGAGGCCACTCTGAGGGAGTGTGACGCTCGAAGAGGGCTCCCTTGGCACGTGGGCGTACCGATCCTTTAGTATGTAGGACGCTCGTTGGAGTGATAGCGCTCGTTGGGCTTAACTCCAGAAGAAGGGTTGCGCTCGTGGCGCTTAGCGCTCGTGTGCTGATGGTGCAGCCTTGGGGAGACAAATGTCATCATCTCGGTGATGCCACGTGTCTTAACGTGGGACGATCGTATTTTGACCCCATCAGTCATTTTTCAATTTAGAGCTTAATAATTAATCCAAAAATACATTTTTCCCAATCAAAACTTAGAAAGAAAAAGAAAAAGAAAATTACGTGCGAGTTTGGGCGTCTATAGTGCCATTTGGATAGACACAAACTATGATAAGATGATAATTCCATATTTACTTCAAGTGTGACATTGGTACAAGAAATTAAATTGTGTACTGTCCTACCTTTTTTACTTACGTACAATAAGCTTTGACGTAATTGCTGACTGCTGTGCTCATATGATCGAAATTTTTGGACGCCATAAATAAAATAATATTATGTTTAATTTTTAAAATTTTAAATTTATATTATTTCAAAATAAATGCATATTTAGTCTCTGACTGACGTTATTAATTCGTTTCAAATTATTTCCTCAAACTTTTTTAATGAAAATATAGTTAGAAAAAATTACTTTTTTATGAATGAAATTCACTCAGCAGTTTTAGCCTTTAGGTCACTTCGGCTGTCACATTCTAACATACAAGCTAATTTAATTCACTTTACTAACTTAGTTTGACACTTTTACTCCGGAACTGGAAACGAGAATTTTAGTGAAAATCTAAAATTCAATGGCTTTCTAAATAGAATAGTTAGCGATCATATAACAATCTGTGATCATATTTGACGTTCATGGTGATAAATTAACAGAAATTTTGTTGTTTATAAACTCACTAAAGACGCAAATCATTTAATAGTTAATACAAATTAAAATTAAATGACTCTTTTCTCTTTTCATTGTACGTAGATATTTTCTTTAAACTATTTTGCATGTGCACGTGGCATTAGATTATTATTTCTTAATGAATTTGGGATAAGACTAAAGTCTAAAACACAACGTTTACATCACACTTCAAATAAATGCGAGACATTAGTACAAGAAATTAAATTCGTGGACCTTCTTCATGTTATTAATTGATATCATTAATATGACTGATTCTTAAAATTTTAATTAATTAGGATTAAATAAGTAGTCAATCCCTTTGGTCCAAAACAAAGCTCTATCTATGACTTGCAACTGCATTGTCATAATCTGAAAAATATCTTTGAGAAGCTAAACCACTCATACCGGCCACAACTTTTTCTTTCATTAATATATTGTTTAAACTCTCAATTAATTTAATTTAAATGGTCGGAAATTGTCAACAAAACATTAATTCTTGAATTATAATGGAAAAATTAATAGTTTTGTTGATATTTTATGCATACAAATTGGCAAAATAAACTTCTCGTTAATCTAAAAACACAACTGCCATTATTACGTAAAATTTTGTTAATATTATAATACGAATCCAAAATAAATGGAATGTGTAACGCAAACAAAGTTGATCTATCATACAGTCCTGCAGCTTATAAGGCTAATCAATTATATGTATAAGGTATGATAGGGAATATATCAAATTCAATTCGAAAGTTTAGCATAATGCAGCTACATGGAGTTTTATACTTTAGTGGTTCTATCTTGTTTGAATCCATAAAAGAATATTAAAAAACAAAAACAAAAACAAAAAAACATGTACAGGATATGATATGGAATATGTCAAATTTCAATTCCATTCGAATTGTTTATTATTCTTGATCGATTAAAATATTGGAAACATCAAATTCGACGATGAATACATATCGTCACCTAAATTAATAAATGGAGTGAGTATTGAGTTAAGTAGTTCGATCTACCCAAACTGAATTTATAGTTTTCTTCTTTTATGAGGATTATTGTTGATCTCCACCCCAATGAAATTCGAATTCATGAATTTTTTTTTTATAATTTTCTTTTTGTTTCATTACTAATCTGACAATATGTTCAAGATGATGTTTAAAGGAAACCCTTTAAGTTCATAGTATGAACAATCAAATAATATAAAACTCATAAGCAACATGTGGTTGGTGAAAGACACTTTAATTGAGGCAACTGCCCATACTTTTTTTTTTTTTGGAATTTTAATACGCGTGTTTTCGATCATAATTCGAACCCGAATCATTATATTAGAGAATGAGTTTATTAACCATTTAAATCAACACGTATTTATCAAGACTACAAATACCAAAAATAAAACAAAAATATTGACATAAAAACTTTAATATAAAAGGAAAGGAAAGGAAGAACCTCGTCTACTCCATATTTCCATCGATATTTTAGTTTATCTTTACTGCAGTGTGTGAGAGTGAAATTGATTTGTCAAGTCTAGACAAGTATAAGTCATATCACATAAATGTTTACAAAATTACAACCCAGAAACGAAAATACTAGCGCGAGCAATTATTCAATTGGTCCACTCTCATTCTAGATTGTTGTATTGTCGTGTTCTAATAATTAAGAAGCTGGTCCACTCTTATTAGGTTCTAAACTTACGAACCCGTTAGATGTGAGTACAATCTTTAAATCTAATCCAGCCAAAATTACCATCCAAGAGTGATAGCAGTCGGCTACACCTCAACTTTTTGACTAACTTTTACGATTTCATACTTCCCAAATATATACAAAACTTAAAAGAAAATTTGTGAAAACACATGTAATTCTCTACATAAAGAGGAGGGTTTTCCAATTATTGTAGTCTATAATTTTAAAAAATGAATTTATTTATCAAATTGTTTTATAATTATTACAAAAATCATTTACTTTTTTATTTGTCCAAGAACTAGAAATGGCAGACTTTCCTTTTTCCGGGATATGATAGAGAAATCGTATCAGATTGGCACCAATGTTTTAAAAACCGGACGGTTAAGCGAATCAAAAAATCAATTGGGTCAAGGGTCACTGGTTCAACCATTGGATCAACCGTGGTCGAACCGGTGATGTCATAATTATGTCATAAATAATATTAAATATTAAATATTTATAAATAATAAAACATATTTTAAAATTTACTTTTATATTTTCTCAATTTATATACAAATATAATATGCAAATATAAAAATATTATAAACAATGAATTAAAAACCAAAGATTATGAACTAAAATAAAACACAAATTCATAATTCATGATTCGTAACATGAATATTTAAAGTTCAAAAGTTCGAGAAAAGAAAATAATCATCCGAAATTAAATAAAAATACATAATACATTAGTTTTGAAGAAGTGGTTGCATAAAACACATAGAAATAGTGGAGAAAAATACAGAAAATTAGAGAAATTGGGGTTTAATTTTATCAATTTATTATTTTTTAAAAAATCGAACGGTTCACTTGACCCGGGAACGGTTTTACGGTTCGAACGGTCCAACCGCGGTTCGAAACGGTTTTCACAAAATAGAGCGGTTTTTTAGTGCGAACGGTTTTGGGGTGATGACCGGTTCGTCCTTCCGGTCGGTCGACGGTCCGGGCGATCCGACCTTCCGGTCCGGTTTTTAAAACATTGATTGGCACCCACACAATGAACTTGCTAAAAATATAAAGAAAATTATAGCACCTGCAGCCACCCTGTGATATTATATAGATATGGGCTGGTATGTATCATATATAGGGGTGTCAAAAATGGACCCGACCCGCCAACCCGACCCGACCCACCCGCCTAAATTTCGGGTTAGGGTTGGGGTTTATCGGGTCGGGTCGAAATCGGGTCGGACCCGAATCTGACCCGGAGGGGATGGGGCGGGTTAGGGTGGGTTTCGGGTTGACCCGGGTCAACCCGAAAAATGTTGTGGGTGACCCGCCAACCCGAACCCACCCGATTTAACCCGACCCGATCCGAATTTAAAAAAAAAAAAAAAACTATATTTAATTTTTATGAAACTATAATTTTTATTTAAATTATATGGTGGATTATAATTAGACAAAAATTTATGAAATGATAATTGGTTTAGAATTAGATATACTTAAAAAATATTAATTAATTTATTATTTGAGAATAACGTGATTTATAATGTTAATGTTATATAATTTGTCTAAATTATATAATTTTGTTAATTAGAATGACATACATGATTGTAATATAATTATAATTAAACGGAGTTTACGGAAAAGAAGAGATGTATTTATTTAAATTTAAACAATTAAAATTGCATTATGATTAGTTTAGTAAAAAATATATTATTCGATCTAAATAATTATTATGTATCTAATTTATATTTTACATAATTGCCTTATTGATTGAATTTTATTAAATTTATATAAATAAGGATTTAAATAGAGTTGATATAACAATTAATTATAATTACACTTAGAATTAGATCTTAATTAAGATTATAAAAAAGTTTTTAATGTGGGTACAATTTATTAGAGTTAGATTTAGAATTTGATTAAGATTAGACTTGTAACCAAATTTTTATCCATAATTAAGTAATTATAAAATTTCAATAATAATTTATAATACATATTGGTTTACATAATTAACTTAATTAGACAATAGTGAAATCATTATTGTAAGAATATTTTGGCCACCAATAAATTTCAAAAAAAAAAAATTCAGAAATTAACTCGTATTTTTATAATATAATATAATAGAATATTAAAATAATTGTTAGTAAAATAATTTTTTTCTATAAACATGTGATTATTATTTGAGAATAACGTGATTTATAATGTTAATATTATATAAATTTGTCTAAATTATACAATTTTGTTAATTAGAAAGACATACATGATTGTAATACGATTAGAATTAACCAAAAGTTTACGGACAAAAAGAGATGCATTTATTTAAAGTTAAACGATTAGAATTTCATTATGATTAGTTTAGTAAAAAATATATTATTCGATCGAAATAATTTTATGTATCTAATTTACCATTTTACATAATTGCCATATTGATTGAATTTTATTAAATCTATATAAATAAGAATTTAAATAGAGTTGATATAAAACATAATTATAATTACACTTAGAATTAGTTCTTAATTAAGATTATAAATAAGTTTTTCATGTGGATACAATTTATTCAAGTTAGATTTAGAATTTGATTAAGATTAGACTTGTAACCAAATTCCTATCCATCTCACCTCATCTCACCCGTTTTTCAACCCGTTCGACCTATTTTGGATTCGTTCTACTTGTTTTAGTTTCGTTTTTTACCTCTTTACCCACTTAGATTCATTTTACCCATATTTTACCTATTTTGAATCCATTTTACCAATTTGCATCCACTTCACCCATTTTTGATCCATTTTACCAGTTCGGATCCATTTTACCCACGTGGATCTATTTTACCCATTTTAGATCCATTTAGATCCATTTTGCCAATTTTGGATCCATTTTAACTATTTTGAATCCATGTTACCCATTTGGATTCAATTTACCCATTTTGGATCCATTTACCCATTTGGATCCATTTTAACAATTTGCATCTGTTTTACTCATTTTAAATCTGTTTTACCCATTTAGGTTCATTTTACCCACTTGGATCCATTTTACCCATTTTGGATTCATTTAACCCAATTGAATCCATTTTAACCATTTGGATCCAATTTACCCATTTTGGATCCATTTAACCACTTGAATTAATTTTACCAATTTTGGATTCATTTTATCAATTTAGATCCATTTTACCCACATTTACACATTTTGGATCCATTTAACCCACTTGAATCCATTTCACCAATTTGGATCCAATTTATCCATTTTGGATCCATTTTACCCCATTTGAACTAATTTTACCCATTTTGGATTCATTTTATCAATTTAGATCCATTTTACCCACATTTATCCATTTTGAATCCATTTTACCAATTTGGATCCAATTTACCCATTTTGGATCCATTTACCCATTTGGATCCATTTTACCAATTTAGATCTGTTTTACCCATTTTGGATTTATTTTGTACATTTACCCATATTTTACCCATTTTGGTTCATTTTACCCACATTTTACCCATTTTGGTTCATTTTACCCACTTGGATCCATTTTACCCATTTGGATCCATTTTACCCACTTGAACTCATTTTACCCAGTTTGAATTCATTTTATCCATTTAAATCCATTTTATCCACATTTATCCATTTTGAATCCATTTTACCCATTTGGATCCAATTTACCAATTTTGGATTCATTTACCCATTTGGATCCATTTTACCAATTTGGATCGGTTTTACCCATTTTGAATCTATTTTGTGTTTTTAGGTTCATTTTACCCACTTGGATCCATTTTACCCACATTTTACCCATTTTGGTTCATTTTACCCATTTAGATCCAATTTACCCATTTTAAATCTATTTTACCCACTTGAACTCATTTTACCCATTTTGAATTTATTTTATCCATTTAGATTCATTTTACCCACATTTACCCATTTTGAATCCATTTTACCAATTTGGATCCAATTTACCCATTTTTGATCCATTTATCCATTTGGATTCATTTTACCAATTTGGATCTGTTTTACCCATTTTGGATCAATTTTATCAATTTGGATCCATTTTACCCATTTTGGATCTATTTTGTCCATTTAGGTTCATTTTACCTACTTGGATCCATTTTACCCATATTTTACCCATTTTGGATCCATTTAACCAAGTTGGATCCATTTTACCCATTTTAATTAATTTTATCCATATTTTACCCATTTGGATCCATTTTACCACTTGGATGTATTTAACCCACTTGGATTCATTTTACCAATTTGGATCCAATTTACCCATTTTGGACCCATTTACCTACTTGGACTCATTTTACCCATTTTAGATCTATTTTACCCATTTTGAATCCATTTTGGATCCATTCTATCCATTTTGATCCATTTGGATCCATTTTACCCAATTTGGATCTATTTTATCTACTTGGATTCATTTTACCCATTTTAATTAATTTTATCCATATTTTACCCATTTTGGATACATTTTACACATTTTGATTCATTTTACCCACAAAGGGACAATCAAAGAACGCATGCTCGAGACTGCAATTCGAACAAATTTGTGGGCAATCATTATTGTAAGGATATTTTGGCGGTCAATAAATTTTAAAAAAAATCCAAAAATTAACTCGTATTTTTATAATATAGTATAATAGACTATTAAAAAAAGGGTTAGTAAAATATTTTTTTTTTATAAACATGTGATTATTATCTGAGAAAAATATGATTTATAATGTCAATATTATATAATTTGTCTAAATTGTATAGTTTTGTTCATTAGAAAGACATATATGACTGTAATATGATTAGAATTAAACGGAGTTTATGGACAAAAAGAGATGTATTTATTTGGACTTAAAGAATTTGAATTACATTATGATTAGTTTAGTAGAAAATATATTATTCGATCTAAATAATGTTTATGTATCTAATTTTTATTTTACATAATTACCTTATTGATTGAATTTAGATAAATAGGAATTTAAACAGAGTTGATATAGAACTTAGTTATAATTACACTTAGAATTAGAACTTAATAATATTTATGTATTAATTTTTTTTATCTTATATTAATTGCAATTATGTCAAACCTTACCAACTATATATTTTTATATATTGTTATCAAGTTTTAAAATACTTTAAACATAAATTAGAATTTAAAAAAAATCAAAAAAAAAAGAAAAGAAAAGAAAAACGTTTCGGGTCGGGTCGGGTCGGGTCGGGTTGGGTTGGGTCATTCGGGTTGGCCGGGTTATCGGGTGACCCGAACCCAACCCGAACCCGAGCGGGTCGGGTTCGGGTTGGGATTTTCGGGTTGAACTTCGGGTCGGGTCGGGTTCGGGTTGGGATTTTTCACGTAATACCCCTACCTCAACCCGACCCGAACCCACCCGACCCACCCGAATTGACACCCGTGTGTATGCCTTTTTATTTTGATAAGATTTTATTATTTGTCAATGCTTATAAATTGACAAGAGAACTTGTATAATAGGGAAGTTTTGGTTAATCGATATAAAAGAAGCTATTATTTTTGTCAGTTTTGGTAACTTTTTTTTTTTATTGCGTCAATAGATATAAATCGTTATGATTGGTTAAAGATGAGAAAGTTTATTGCTGATATAAAAAGATGTTCTATTCCAGGTTCTAATTTTTTTTATTTTTTATTTTTCTCTTTTGTTCGTGTGAAAGTGAATGTGGTGGTTCACGGATTGGAGTGAGGTGCTCTTAATGTCTGTAATGGGATGACGTAATTGGGTTTATAAGATCTCATGTTTCATATTCGTGTTTCAGTCACAAACACGTGTCATGTGTATCAATTGACAATCCAAGTTATGAGAGAAAAATAATTATGATATGAAAATAATTTAAAGATCTTTCTTCTAATTTGGACTATTTATTTATACATATAATGTGTATATGTGAGTAAAATAGGAATTGAAAAACGAATATAAAATATGATACACCAAGCCCCTTAATTATTGGTAGTTGGTTTTACTTTTTCTTTCCCCCTAAAAGAAACAAAAATTATGATTGGTTTTCAATATATAACTGGGGTGATATATTTATATACTAATTTGCCATACCCAATTTAATGTTAATTATGTTAATAGAATATAGGTCTTTCACAATTTGAACTATATGAATTTGGAAGAAGCTTAAAGGTTTTTCAGAGAAACTCCTATCTGCTGTTGGGAAAGCGGTTCTTATTCGTGCAGTTGCCCAGGCAATTCCTTCCTATACTATGGGGTGCTTTCGCCTTCCGGACTCTTTTCTGCGTGAGATTAACTCGATGATCTCCAATTTTTGGTGGAATAACAGAGACACTCGTAGAACACACTGGTTATCTTGGGATACTTTATGCAAAAGCAAAGACTCGGGTGGGCTTGGTTTTCGTTCTCTCAAGGCCTTCAACACTGCTATCTTGGCTAAACAGTTCTGGCGTCTTTACACTCGCCCTGACAGTCTTCTTTCTCGCATACTTAGAGCGAGATACTTTCCGGATGGAGATATCTTCAATGCCCGCCTTGGTCGATCCCCTTCTTTCACTTGGCGCAGTATTCTTGGATCTCGATTTTTGATTGAATCCGGATCCTGTTGGAGAGTTGGCTCAGGTAATGATCTTCGAGTGTGGCACGACCGTTGGCTACCTCGCCCAAGCTCTTTTAGGCCTCGCTCCCAACCTCCCCATGCTGATCCCGATCTACGAGTTTCCGACCTCATCTTCCCGGATCGTTCGGCATGGAATGTCCCTTTGCTCCGCTCCCTGCTCGCTGATGATGAAGTGGAACTTTCCCTTACCATTCCGATCAACAGGAATTGCCACCCTGATCGCCTTGTCTGGCATTTCTCAAAAGATGGTCGTTTCTCGGTAAAAAGCGCTTATCATCTGGCTTATGACTTACAACACCGATCGGATCCTTCGTCTTCTACCTCAGCCCATTCCCCACTGTGGAGACTTATTTGGAGTACTCGGGCCGCTCCTAAGGTGCTTCTATTTGCCTGGCGTGCAGCACACGATAGCCTTCCCACGGCTGTCAACCTTCGTCGTCGTACGCTCTCCTCAGATGCTCGTTGCCCGCTTTGTGATTCTTTGACAAAAGACATCCTGCACGTCCTTCTTCATTGCCCTTTGGCCCGTCAAACTTGGGCAATTCTCCTTATTCCCATGGCGTCTCTCTCCCACGATCACCTTGGCATTTCCGGTTGGATGTCTTATGCCCTTCGAACAATCGAGACCACCAAAAGAGGGCTTTTTCTCTCTACTCTGTGGGCCCTATGGTGGAACAGGAATTCTAAACTCATGGATTCGGAAGCGCTCTCCCCCGATAGCCTTGCACGGTTCATTCTTTCCTTCTCTACTCGCTACAAGGAAGCTAATCTCAATCAGGGGAATCCACGGCCCACACCTACTCCCATCCGTTGGCAGAAACCCTCCACGGGTTCGATTAAAATTAATTTTGATGGGGCCATTTTCAGGGATAGCCAAGAATTTGGTATTGGTGTCATCGCTCGCGACGAGACAGGTAAGTGCATTGGTTGGCTCACAGATCGAAGATCGGGTCTTGTTTCCCCAGAATCTGCCGAAGCACTAGCAGCTCTTGAGGCAACTCGTTTAGCCGTTAACCGTGGTTGGACTAAGGTCATTTTTTAAGGTGACTGCCTAAATCTCATTGAGAAGATTGGTAATCAAGATCACGATAACTCCCCGATAGGCAATATCTTGGCTGATATTAACTACCTTTCCTCTCGTTTTGTTGCCGTCAAGTTTCAATTTTCTCCTCGTGGAGCGAACTCTGTTGCTCACACGCTTGCCCGTCATGCGGCTCCAGCCTGCTCTGGCTTTTTTAATGTGCATGTTGTTGCTCGTAGTTGTATCGATCTGGATTTGTCTGATGTTGGTTGATGTTCTGTTGCCCACACCCGGCTGTGGGCTTTCCCTTTCCAAAAAAAAAAAAAAAAAAAGAATAACATCTTCACCAAACTTGGCTCAATTGATAGCCTCCTCCCTCAAGTACTGCAACACATTCTTACATAGATGTATTGTCACATTTAAATAATTAAGAAGTTGGTCCACTCCTGTCACTCTTTGAGCCTGCGAACCTATTAAATGCAAATAAAATCATCAAATTCATCGAATGCACCGAGTCTGAAATCTGAATTACCAAAAGTGATACCAATTGACTACAGTTCAACTCTTCAACTAATTTCCACAATTGCAGTACTCCCATGTACAAATTTAAGAGAAATTTTGTAAAAACATATGTAAATTCCCAAATAAAGATATGTTTTTTCTAGATATTCAAGTGATAATTTAAGAAATAAATTTACTTATCAAATTGTATTATAATTATAAAATAAAAATAAAAATTTAAATTCATATAATTTTCGCGCCCAATTAAAACCACTTATTTTTTATTTGCCCGAAAAACTAAAAATTGCAGACTTTACTTTTCATGGACATGACTCATGACTGAGAGTTCGTATCTTGATTGGCACCCACAATGAACCTTCTAAATATAGAAAGATAATTGCTGCAGTACAGCACAGCATGTGATATATATATATAGAAAAATTACATCCAACTACCTTGAGGTTTGTCCTAATAACGAATCAGTCCCTATTTTTTCATTTATTATATATTAACCCCTAAAAATACTATTTCAATTACATTTTAACCCCTAAAGAGGGACTGATTTGTAATTGAAACAATGTTTTTAGGGATTGATATGTAATAAATGAAAAAAGAGGAACTGATTCGTAATTAGGGTAAACCTCAGGGTAGTTGGATGTAATTTGTCCTATATATATATATATATATGGGCTGGTATGTATTCAATGTCCTTTAATACTGTTTTGTACGTACATATATAGCGTGGATGCGGTCGTACAATTATTGATAAGATTTATTATTTCAAATTGACAAGAGAACTTATATAAATGTGACAATAGGGAAGTTAATGGTTAGCATAAAAGAAGGTATTATTTTTGTGAGTTGTGGTAACATTTTCTGATTGGAGTAGATACGAATTGTAATGATTTGTTGGAGATGAAAGTGTTAATTGTTGATATAACAGAGATTGATGTTTTTCTTATCTTTATTTGTGTGAAAGCAAATGCGGTGACTCACCGATTCGCCTGAGTTGCTTATAATATTTGCGATATCCCCCATTGGTGTTCGAGTCTTGTTATCGGCGATCTTAGTTCGTCTTAATCAATTTCAAGTGTTCTATTTGTTCTTCTTAATTAAAACAGTAAAAAATTATGATTGACTTTCTCATTGTATAACCAGGTATATAACTTTTTCTTTTTATTTGTTCATGTGGAAGCAAATGTGGTAGCTCACAGTACAGATTGGCGTGAGTTGTTCGTAATGTCTGCGATATCCTTAATTTGTGTTCGAGTCTTGTTATTAACGATCTTAGTTCGGCGTGGTCAATTTATAGAGTTCCATTTGTTCTTCTTAATTAAAAAAAGTTAAAATTATGATTAGTTTTCTCATCATATAATGGGATATATTACTTTTTCTTGTTATTTGTTTGCTAGGAAACCAATAGGGTGGCTCATCAATTGGCCATCTTAATTCTTCCTAGTAAATTTCAAGTTCTCCATTTGTTCTTAAAAAAAAAAAAAAAAGAGGCTTTCTCATCGTATAATTGCGTATATTATAAGCTCCCAAAGTGCGGAAAACGATAATTAATAACCATAAAATCATTTTTTAGGGCGAGTTACATCTAATTATTTTATATTTATGTTTAATTATAATATAATTTATTTAAATCAAAAAATTATATTTTAGTTCCTTAAGTCTTTTTGGTTTGAGCTCCCTAACGAAATTTATAAAAGTACACTTATACGTCTGACGATTTGTTTAAGTGTTACATTAAATATATAATTAAAATTACAATACCATCACTATAGTTTATAAATATAAATAAAATAAACCACTATAAATTATGAATTTAACAACATAATCTCTAAAATCACAAATTAAATTAAAAAAAGTCGTGGGTATTTTTAAAATGATATAATGAAACACTAACGAATGTCATGGAACACAAATAATTCTAAAAAAATTAGAGACGAAAGTATAATTTGTCTATCTAGATGCATTGTATTATAATTAGGTCTAGGGCTAATTACAGACACCCCCAACCTTTGGGGGGTTGTGCGCTTTCCCCCTCAACCTTTGGATCGGTGCGTTTTACCTCCTCACCTTCCTCTTTGAACACACTTTAACAAAGCAAATCTGTATAAATCTGATTTCAGATGTGTTGATATTATATATCAAACTGAAGCTCTCGACGCAAGGAACACAACAATGGTCTCGAAATCAAAATCCGATAACCGACGAAGCAGAAATTGTCGGTTAAAGACGACGCACGATGAACGAAGCTTTTAGCGGCTAATAGAGTTGAGCGGGGTATGGATTTTGTTCTACTTGGAGGGACGAACACGATGGAAGTGGTCTTGAAGCTTGGGTCGCCGTGACGGAAGAGAAATCGATGGTCAAAGTGTGTTCAAAGGGGTGAAGTATTACGTTTTACAAAGGCGATGGGGTAAAACGCACAGATCCAAAGATTGAGGGGGAAAACTCACAACCCCCCAAAGGTTGGGGGCGTGTCTGTAATTAGCCCTTAGGTCTAAATACAAGATACTCAAATATAATTATTTTTTTTAATGGTCACAAACACCGTACATCTTACATTTTTTAATATAATTTTCAAAACGAACATCCAATATATTATTATTACAATTAATATAGAATAGACATAACATTATAATTATATCTTTTTATAAGAAAAAGATAAAGTAAGAAAATCTCGTGACATATACTGGATCTTAAATTTAATGCGAATGACAGAAGACAAGACAACCACTTTAAATAAATATATATGAAGAAATTAAAACATAATAAAATTTAAAGTATTTTAATTTATTAAATAATATAAAACTATTTTATTGTAACTAGGGTTTACTTGCCCCCTATGATGCACGAACACTTCTAAAAATATCATTTTACCGTGTCGTGTCATGTCGTGTCGTGTCGAACACTCGTGTCCGATACCATATCCGATACTCCTTACGTGGGAAATTCAAGAAAAAATTCATGTCGTGTCGTGTCGTATCCGTGTCCGTACATCATAGCCTGCCCCTCTGTGTTCTCTAGACTCAAGACTTTTACCGTGCAGGGGGGAATTAATAATTATTCTCGCAATATAAGCACGTTTTGTCGCCTTCAATTTAATATAGTATTTTATATTATTATAAGGTCAAATTATAATAATGGCATAAATCACTCAATTTCGAAAATAGTTATTGTGTAAGGTCGTTCTAGATAGAAATTAAACCAAAAATTTATGAAAATATAAAAATATATATTTTATTTGTTATTGGGGTTGTTTTTTAGTAGTACCCATGAGTTGAAAAAAAATATGTTGGCTCCTCATTTTTTAAAAAGTTCCCAAATTAGAATCATAATGTGTTTTAACTCCCCATTTTTTATAAATATGGTATAAAAAGTCAAGAATCACATAATTTGAATATTTCACAAACGTTGTACGATGTTTATAAACTATATAAAGTTTAACCATATCTACTTGACATTATTTGTATTAATTAAATAAACATTATTTTTTAATTATGTCCGACATAGTATTCACACTAGATAAAACTTGTCAACATCCTTAATATTTAATTAAACCCTAAATTAGCTCACTCCTAACTACAATATCTTAAACAATTGCAAACAAAACGACAATAATAAAGGAATATGTACGTATATAGGGGATTTGAAAACGCCCGCCATCATAAATATTTTACTATATATGCTAAGGTGTATTAAAATGGGGTTTATAACGATAATTCATTACTATAAGTACTTCTAACTTGTGTTTGGCTTGATCAAATCGGTATAACGAGATGACAAATATTTTATACTTATCGTATATTTGGTGAAAAATTTAAAAAGAATAACAAATCAGAAGACAACTATAATATATTTTCTTTTTTAATTGGTTTGATTCGATCGAATCGGATTTATGCTATAATTTTTTCATCACTACATCATCTAACACATTTAATTATTAAAACATGCCTCGATTTACCTTAGGGTTTTTTCTGTCTATTTATTAGTGTTCCATATCAGGTCGAACCATGCGTTTAAATATAAATTTTTTTTTTATCAATAATAGTAGATTTTTCAAAAATTCGATTGACGTCCACTTTGTAAATTTCTAGGAATCTATACTATAATATATTTGATAACTATGTTTGACTTTTTATTGTATATTTTGATGAGGTGGAATTTTGTAGTTTTTTTGAAATTTTTTAATTAGATAGAAAAAATATGATTTGCTTATCTTTATTTTATATATTATTTTTTTAATAAGTTAAAAAAAGTAGTAACTAAGGAAAAAAATTAATTTGGCAAGTTTGACTGAATGAAATTAATTTTGATATTTCTACTAATTAAGTAAGGTTAATATTATATGCAAGTCTTTGATATTTCTATATATTTATTAAATTAATTTTAATGGCTAATTACTTGAATCACATATATAATTTCTATAAAAAATCACTACAATTTTAAATTTAAATTCAAACATTACAAATAAAAAGAATTAATTAAGTTTCTTAATTTACTCCATCAAATTAATTAATTTTTTTAAATCTAAAATTAATAGTTAATATAATTGACACAAATTAATTAAATTACTCCATCAAATTAATTAAATTTTTAAAATTTAAAATTAATACTTAATAAATTTATATCTATATCTATATTATTATATATTTGATAACAATATTTGACTTTAATTGTGCAATTTTGATCAAATATTTTTTTTTTGATATAATTTTATTACTAATTATTTTATGTGTTGTAAATTGATATTTATTTATCCTAATTATCCATTATTACTATGAATATAATTAATCCCTTAATTTTACCTAAATCATTTGAAAAAACAAAAAGGAAATTATATGCAGGATCATTCCAAACTGTGGTAATTAAATTAAATGAATTAAAATTTTGATATATTAAAATATGGAATACGAACTAAATGCTATACTATTTATTTATTTGAAAATTTAATTCATTTAATTTCAAATTCTTTTAATTAATTAAAAAAATTATTGTTAATTTATTTATTTGGAATTCATGATTTATATATCTATCTATACTATAATATATTGGAAGGGTGTATTTAATTAAATTGATTCAACTTTGATTGACTACTTTTTTCTCCTTTTTTAGATTTCTTTATTCTTTGAAAATTGTCGATTAACTTTCCAAAATATTTGATATTTTGAAAACTTTAATTAGTTACCAAATTATATTAATTTACTTATTAATATCATAAATTTAGGCAATGTCCACCTAAATACATAATTTATAATCTTTTAGGAATTTGATTATTTAACAAATCACATTAATCGATTTGTTAATCTAATAAATTTAGTAATTTCCGATTAACAATGTTTTATTTATATCAAAAATATTAATTGATTAGCACGTGATTTTGAAATCTCTTAATCAATGGATTGATTGCAATTAACTGGAAATAAACTCTAATTAATATCATAAAAATTTAGAAAATGTCCAACTAAATACATAATTTATAATCTTTTAGCACGTTGATTATTTAACAAATCACATTAATTGCTTTGTTAATCTAATAAATTTAGGTAATATAATTTCCAATTAACAATATCTATATCTATCTATACTATAATATATAACAATGATATATATATATATATACTAGACTATATATAATATAACAATGATGTCCATTGATTCGATTGCGTCAATTTTGATCAAATTTTAATTTTTTATAATATAGAATTTTTTTTAATTGAATAATAATTTTAAATGAGATTAATATTAAATAAGTAATTTATTTAATTTTCAAAATATAATACAAATTATGTGAAGTAGCGTCATTTAAATTATGATACAATTTTCATTCAAAACTATTACAATTTTAAATTTAAAGTCAAACCTTTCAAAAAATAAAGTGTATTAATTAGGTGGCTTAAATTACTCGAGCAAATCAATTTAATATCTTTCACTATGAATAAATATTATCTACCAAAATAAATTGGATGTATATAAAAACCACTTTCTAACTAGCTTTCATCCTCTCCCTCTCTACTTTACGTCTCTACAAATTATTTTTTCCGGGTGAACAAAGGAGCCAAAAGGCATGTGTAAACACGTTTCATTCTATTCTTTTGATTTCTTTTTCGCATTTTCAATTTTATTGTTTTTTAATCTTTGTTGATTATTATTTTAGTTCATAACTTCTTTAAAAAATTATGTTTATTTATTATTTTGATTATATTTTAATGTTTGTTTATTTAAATCGGATTGTTTATAGTGTTTTACATTTGTTTTGTTGCAATAGTTGATTTGTTGACTATTTTTTAATATTTTTATATTATTGTTGTTTTCACACTTTTATATTTTGTTTGTCATTTTTGTTTATATTTTATTGTCATGTTGTTCTAATAGAATTTGTTGATTTGTTGTCAGGTTCGCACATCAATTTCTTATCCTTGGAATGCATGTTCAAATCCCTGCGTACTCCAAAAATTGTTGATTTGTTGCTTTTCTCTTGAGGATTTGTGGATTTTTTTCCACTCCATGCATTTTTTGTCTGTCTGCTATATATGAGGTGGGGTTCTCGATAATAACCTCTGATCTTTTTGACCTATTTTATTTTTTAAAAAAAAGTATTGATTTATAGACTATTTTTTAATATTTTATTATTATTATTTAAGTTTTATATACATTTTTTTTAATACACGAACTTCGAACTCGAAATATTACCCTAGAGAATGAATCATTAACCACTTGGACTAATCGCGGTTGGGAGATTTTATATACTTTTAGTACTTTGTTTGTTATTTTTGTTTATATTTTATGAAAATTTAAAACTATATATCAACTAATATTTATTAATCTTATACTTTCTCATTTTTTGAATTGATTAAGTTTTTTCTTTTCTATTTTGTATTTTTAATATATCAATTCACATGTTTTAAATGAAAAAATATATTTTAAAATATCTCTCCCATCCAAGACAAATACAGTGGAGTTAGATTTGAATAATATTTGAAAATCTTTTCATTTTTTCTTTATTCACGCTTCATCAAAATACGAAATCGTTAGAGTTTTATAGTCTTTCATGTTTTATGCTAAATTATTTTTTCATATTTAAACTTCCTTTTATGTTGATTATATCTGAATTATTATAATATTTTTCCCTTTAAATTTATGAAAATTATAATTTTCACTTTGTATCTCTTTAGAATCTATATTATACATTTTAATTAATTATTTATGTCAGCACATTTAGCTTTTTTTAAGTTTCTTTGAGATATGTTTTTGTTTTTATATTAGAGGATGAAAAATATTAATGTGTTTTATTTTCTCATAATTTATTTCACTTTATATTTTTATGTATATAATTTTTTTATAATTTTTATTTCTTTTTTAAGTAAATGCATAAACATTTTATATTTAACTTATTTTTTATTTTGTTTTTTACTTATTTGTTTTGATTTTTTTCGTATTAGTTTTTTAGTTGTTATAGTATTATTTGTTTACTTCTCTGTATTATATACTTGAAATATTCCGAACTTAGATAATTATAATATATAATAGTTATTTTATTATTGGCATATATATATATATATATGTGTGTGTGTGTGTGTGTTTAGTTATATTTTTATAATACATGTCACCTTTATTTTATTTAATTTTAAAAATAATATCAATTAAATAAGTTTGTTTGTACACATCATTCTTAATTACGTACTTACAATATTATAAATTTATTTTAATTTTATATAAAATTAGAAAATTTAATTTTATAACAACTTATAAATTATGATTATCATTTTATTAATTAAAATATTACATTTAAAATTCAACTTATTTTTTCAGAAGTTTTTTTTTTTTTTTTTTTTTTTTTGTCTCAAAAATTAAGTTTTATTTTCTTACCTCCGTGCATAGCACGGGAATTACGCTAGTTATCAAACAATACAAAACATGACAATGTTTTTTTGTCAATATATATATATAGTATCATACGGGGATTTCAACACGGTATGAAATCATCTGATCCGCTCCCTAATCCTATATTAGTCACATATTTCATTCATAGAGGTACATACGACATTTGTATAATTGTTTAACGGGACACAAAACACAGGGTGTCGTTAAAAGCTTAGAAATAAAACATTGTACATACGACATTTGAGCAAATTTCAATCTATATCCATATTATTTAACACTAGAACGACCCACAATTTCAATATATATCGAACCAAAGAAATAAAACGTGACACATAAAATCAGATCAAACTCCCATAAAACCGAAAAATCCTATCGAGTTACGTATACGACTAAATTTAGAAGTAGGATGCGAAAGGGAGAGGCGATGGAAGCACGTGGGTAGCTTTAGGCAATTTCGTTTTCAAAAGCTTAGAAAAAAAATAGACTGGCATGTGAATTATTTCAAATTGCAGTTTTCTTGGCTTAGTTTGTGGGTGATGGGAAATGAACCCTTCATGTCACACAAATTGAGCAAATTTTGGAATTTTCAAACTATTTTTTTGACCACAGCCCACGCCACGATTAAGGCCACTCACATCAATTATGGATGGATATGGGCCCGGGCCCGGGCCCCCTCCACACAAATAATTCTGCCTACAACTAATATTAAATGTGTCTTGGAAACTATCCTAACATGATCGCCTCCGACACACTCTTTTATACGGATACGACCATATATGTGTATATAATACGAGTTAGAGGGTTTTTTTTTCCTTCTTAAATTCTTCATATAACATGTGCTTAATTACGAATATCATACGAGCACAACATGATACGAAACGAAGAATGTAATATGAATACGATAATATAAGTTAAGATTTTTTTTAAATTTGTATGTGATGCGACGTTCAATTAATACTGACATATTTGTTGCAACACTAACATCATCCATAGACAAATACAACGATCTATAGATATAAACAATTGATAGGACATTTAATACGAACGTCACAAAAATACATTAAAATACCAGCAAGACATGACACAAACTAAGTATTTCTTTAAACTAGTAAATACTGTATACTCGTTGCGAGTGGAAGTAAAAATAATACTATTATTTAAATATATTAAAATTAATTTTTCTATTGATATTTATTTTATAATTAATTTTAATATAATAATTAAATTATGATAAATAAAAAATATGAAATATAAGGGAAAAAAAAGATAAAAATTTTATATTAAAAAAATTAAAATAGGATGAGAGAAAATAAATAAAATAAAGAAGTTGTTGAGGTGATAAAAGAAATAAATAAATGATAAAGAAAGAACAAAATGCAAGAGAATAAAATAGATTAAAAAAATTAATAAATAAAAAAAGAAAAGAAATAAATCAAACCGTTACAAAGGGAGTTACGTAAATAAATAAACAAAAAAGAAAAAATTAAAAAGTCAAGGACAGAAAAGAAAAGAGTTCAAGACATTATATCTGCCCCTGACGCTTAATAATATAGTATAGATTATCCACGTAAAAGACATAAATACTATACGCAAATGTTTACCTAAAACACATTATGTCTTACAGGCCTAAATTTTCGTATTTATTTCTACATTATTAGGTCGTTCGCCAAGTCAAAATAGTGTAGTTATTGACATTATAAAATCACGTTCTTATTTCATCTTAAAGAATTGTCTTCATTACTTCGACTTGTCGCTCGTGTCTCAGTTATTTAGTACAATTACTCAGAGTTATTATTTACATTTATAGTTCATAATATATTTTTAAAAATATTATTTTATTGAATATTATCTTTTATATGATTCACTTAAAAAATATATATATTAATATATTTATATTATACTATATCTATATTTTCGTCATATCTATATTACTGGGCCTAATAAATAATTAAATATACATTCATGAAAATGACTTCTCTCTCTCTCTGGCACACAACTCTTAAGTCAAAATTGAAAATACGGTATTTGTTATTTGTTCTGTCGTGCGCACAACAGTCAACATTGAACATCTTCAACATATTACTTATCATAAACTTGAAATAATTAACTTTAATTCTCTCCATTAACTCAAATTGCCATTTAAAATAAATATTCACTTACTTAATTAAAAAAAGAACCTCTCATTTTTCCTTTCTTCCTTACTTCTATCATTTCCTTTATAATTTTAATAAATATCTTTATAACTTAATGTTATAAAAATACAACACATGCATCGGTTGCACCAAATCTCGAGATTTTGTCATTTATCGAAAGATATTGACAAACAATTTTAAAAAATATATATATGAAAATGCGAGAGACACGAGTAAGGTATAAAATTACTAAATACTCCAATTCCCCATAAAAAAAATACAAAAAAAAAAAAAAAACTATATAATTACATAAAATCATGTTATTAATTAATCCAAATTCCGATAATGAACATAATGTAATACTATAAGAATAGAAAAAAAGAAAAAAGAAAAAGAAAAATTGAGTCGTCGTAAAGTTGTACTCCCAAATGGTGGGCCCAACCAACCTGCTCGATTCTGATAACATCTTGGTTCTGAAACAAATTCCGACACGTGACATTTCCTACGCAATTAATGCTCTTTTCTTTTTATATATTTATATCCCCCACGTGTTGTTATTCCACCCCCCACTCGGCCCCCCTCTTCGCCCCCTCCTTGACTCTTTCCAATTCTTTTCTGGACTCTGATTCCCCATTTCACTTCCATAAAAGAAACACCCATAAACCTCCATACAACCACTTCTCTCTCTCTCTCTTTCTCTCAAACTATTTCTTCTAATCATATCAACTTATCTTCAAGAATTGTTAGAACAATGGAGATGTTTGCGAAAAGATCTTCTTTTTTCCGGCCGATTCCCATTCTTGTGATCACTCTTTCCTGCATGATCGCCGCCGCCACCTCGCCATCCACGGCGGCGGATCACGATTTATCCTACTTCGATGCGGCGGCGACGGCGGGGTTTTTCAAGCCCGGTTCGAAGTCCAAGAACCACTCCGGTCCCAGTCTAGTCCGGCCGGATTTCGACCCGGACTGCGGGGTTTGGAGCAGAGCATGCTCTGAGGAGATTCTGGGAATCGCCAAGAGACCGGATAACGTGAAATGGGTCAGATCCATTAGGAGGAGGATCCATGAGAATCCCGAGTTAGCCTTCGAGGAGCACGAAACCGCCCGGCTTATCCGGTGGGAGCTGGACCGGCTTAATATCAGCTACAGGTTCGCATTGGCGAAAACCGGAATCCGGGCCGTGATCGGCACCGGAAAACCGCCTTTCGTCGCCATCAGGGCTGACATGGATGCCTTACCCATTCAGGTTTCCATTTTTGTCTTCCTCCCTCTATACGTACACGTGGTCATGGTGGCGGCGGAGTCAGGATCCCAAAATTGGGAAATTACGTATCTATAGTTAGGAGGTCACGATCAGTCGAACATCAGTGACTTCTATATACGTACAGGAAAGTCGGGTCATCGGTAATTCCCGACTTATACGTGACTCCGTCGCTGGCTGCTGCATGTTTATAGACGTATTTGTGAACAATATCTTGGCATTGTGTGTTGTAGCAAACTAGCAATTGATTCCTTTTGGTGCGCACGTTGAATACAATGTGAAAGAAATATTGGGGGTCGGGACCATGGAGAATAAGAGGACATATGCTCTGCTGTTATGGCTACCTAATTCTTGTCCCAAGCTATTTAAATTCTAATTATTTATACCAAAAACTTTCTAATATTGTTTTAGTTTTTGTTTCTTCAAAATTATCCTTTGATAGGAGGCCGTTGAATGGGAGCACAAGAGCCGAAACGCCGGCAAGATGCACGCCTGCGGCCACGACGCCCACGTCGCAATGCTCCTTGGCGCCGCCAAGATCCTCAAGGCCCGTCAAACTTACTTAAAGGTTCCTCAACTCACTCTCCTAATATTACTTAAATTTTTTCAGATCTAAGTGATTCGACACTATTCTACTTGAACCCAAATAAATAAATGAGATTTTTTTTTTTTTTGGGTTAGGTGGGGGTGGGGTTTAACATATAAAAGACATTGAAAATATATAGTTTTGATTCTTCTAATGTGGCTCTCCGGTCTTTCGTCCTTACTTGTGTTGCAAACATGGGTAGTACTAAGTTTGTTAGTTTGGTATCACGAACGAGGACAGGGGATGAGAGTTAGCACGGTAACAACTAGGAAAAACCTTTAGTTTTGAATTTTTTGATGAATTTAAGGATCGAGAACACTCTCTTTTCAAGAGTGGCCCCGTCTGCTTTAGGTCTGATTTCGTCCCTACTTATAATACACGCATGCATTGCGGGAGGGTAGTATTAATTTTGTTGGTTTGTTATGCCCAACCAGGGCGAGGAATAATACATATACAGGGATAATGCTTGAACATGTGACGACAACTTAAAACTTAAAAGAATATATGAATTTCGTTGAATACCCATAATGGCCCCATAATGATATGAAAGAATCATTCATTTTTCAAGAGAAAAATTATTCCTTTCTTGAATAGAAGTAAGTTTAGTGGATACCCTTGTCATATTGGACGAATTTTGGCCTACTTTATTCACAAAGTTGCATAGTTTTGGCTCTTAAGTGTGGGGAAAAGCCAAAGTATTTCAGAAAGATTGGCAATGTGAGCCTCTGTATTTGGTGTCTAAGATGTCAAATTCATGATCTTTTCAAAGACCCCACGATCTCTTGTTTCTCTGAAACAGTTTCAAAGTCTACTTTCTATTGAGAGAGGCAACTTGCTCTCTCTCATCCAAGAATGTGATCGATCAAGTGGATCCACACATCTAACCTTGTTTCGAGAGTTTGAGGTTGTGAGTGGACTGCTTTGTCATCAATTTCTTGAAAATGATGGGCAACCACTTGAGGGGACCATCACCACCATCATATGCAGCTAAGATGTTAGGATTAATCCTTGTTCATGTCTCTATCCATGGGGTCTCACGTTAGTTCATGGTGGGCAAAGTCGTAGTGGAGAGCCAATGAATGAGAGTAATCCTTTCGGAGTTGTATTCGACGTTTGAGAGAGTTTGGATCAGAGCGATTGGTGTAGGGGCTGGCAGGTGTGGTCGCCGTTTGGAGCTTGTGCTTGGTGTTTTTGTTGAAGTTTATAGATTTGTCGTGATTTGAGAACGAACAAAAAAAAAAAGTTACCGGGAGCGAAACGTGAAAGTTTGGAGTTTCTTTGTTTCGTGGTGGTTGGGGCATTTGAGCTTGGAGATAAGTACCAAGAAATGTGGTGGGATGCCTCTGCCATTGATGTCGATTGGAGCTAGGAAATGTTTCACTTAAAGGGTGACAGCTGACAAAAGAGCCATCTCAAGGGATATGGACCTTGTCTTCCTCATCATTCATTTACAAGTGTAGTCGATATCTCAATAAAGTTCAATAATCTGACTTGAAATTAAAATTTCTAACTCCGTCGCAGACTTCTTTACTACTTCTCTTGATTTGCTAGTCATACTGATCTTGTTTCTTGTTATAGGGGACCGTGGTACTACTGTTTCAACCAGCTGAGGAAGCCGGAAATGGAGCGAAAAGAATGATTCAAGAGGGCGCCATTGAAGATGTTGAGGCGATTTTCGCGATGCACATATCCCACCTTCTTCCTACGGGTGTAATAGGGTCAAGATCCGGGCCTCTACTGGCGGGATGTGGCTTCTTCAAGGCGGTTATAACGGGTGCGAAGGGGAGGGCCGGGAATCTCCACTCCTCCGGCGACCCTGTCTTAGCTGCCTCGGCCGCAGTCATCAGTTTACAGGGCATTGTATCTCGTGAATCGAACCCCTTGGACTCTCAGGTAGGTACCCATAATGTCAGCATTTTCACTTTGTTATAACATTATATTCTCATTGAATAATTTTTGCCTTTTCCCTCAGGTGGTGTCTGTAACTTTCTTAAACAGCGGAGATGGTCTCGATTCGACACCGGAGAGGATCGAGTTCGGCGGCACCCTGAGGGCGTTCTCGACCGCAAATTTCCACCAACTCCTGAAACGGATCGAAGAGGTGATTGTAGCCCAAGCTAGGGTTTACAAATGCCAAGCAACGGTCGACTTCTTCAAAGATGACGACACAATCTATCCGCCCATGGTCAACCACGACCAAATGTATGAGCACGTGAAGAGGGCCACGGTCGACTTAATGGGTCCCTCAAATTTCAGGGTCGTCCAGCCGTTGATGGGAGGCGAGGACTTCTCGTTCTACTCAGAAGTGATACCGGCGGCGTTCTACTACATAGGCATCAGGAACGAGACACTCGGGGCGGTTCACTCGGCCCATTCCCCCCATTTCATGATTGACGAAAATGCCCTTCACATAGGGGCGGCAACTCATGCAGCCATTGCCGAGAGATACCTACACGACCGCAGTATCTCGATCGATGGGCATCAATGAGAATGATCCAAGATGTGCATATGACTAGATTTTGTTACTTAGGAAGTAGGTATAAAGATGGAAATGGGGTAAAAGTCATCTCCCCACAGCCCACCCTGCATATGGTGAGGATGAAGTATGCATATAAAGCATATATTTAGTCTGTGTATTCATCAGATACAGATGGAGCAGCAGTAAATATTTATTTATTCTTTCTTTGGTTCATATTTTCCAAGAACTACTACATCTAACAAATGGTAGAACTCTTGTCAAATTTTTAAAATTTCCAACTAGGAATCAATCCTTGATGAACAAAGCTGAAATAATTTATTTCGACATTTTAAATACAGTCTCAAAATACTCATAAAAGAACTACATACGGTCAAGAAAGCGTATAAGAACGCATACATCTCACCTCTTCTCTCCGGATAGGCATCGACCAGCTTGCAAAGCAAAGTATGTGAGAATGATGTCTGCACCGGCTCGTCTCAGACACATCAAAGACTCCATCATCACTCTCTCTTCATCAATCATTTTAAGAGCACCTCCAGCTTTAATCATGGAGTATTCACCCGAAACCTAATATTACAGTTCGCATATTAGTTATTCAACAAGCACAAAACTCAATTCACACGCATGTCTTTCATTTCTTTGCCATTTTTTTATACGTAACTAGGCCAAACCTCAAGGGTTATGGCTGTTATCTACCTTATATTAAGATACACGATCTTTAAGGCTGATGAGAAAGATTTTCATAGTTTTCTGTTCCAAATTATCGATTTTTCCAAACAATCATGAAATATGAAGTACCTGATATGCAGCAATGGGCAAGGGCGAGTTATCCCGTAAAAGTCTTATTATATCCAAGTATGGGAGACCCGGCTTCACCTGTTATATATTAAAAAAATTTAGCATCAGTTGCCCTAGATTTGACTAATAGAAATATATATTGTGTGCTCGTTGCATATAGTACTAACCAGAAGAATATCAGCTCCCTCAGATTCATCCTCACGGGTTTCAATCAGGGCTTCTCTATAATTTGCAGGGTTCATCTGATAGCTAATTTAAGTATGTTCAAGCAAAAGTAAGCTGAATCAGCACATAACAAACGAGTCAAAAGCACTTAATATTAGGGTGATGAGTGATATACGTTTTCTTGTCTCCAAAACGTGGATTCGAGTCCAATGCTTCTCTGAAAGGACCGTAAAATGAACTTGCATACCTGAAATATTAATCCAATATGCAAAATTAGAAACCTACCAAAGAAAAGGGATGATTAATTAAAAAACTGGCCTGATGTTTGAGAAATTAAAAACAATTCCTCAATCAAAGAATTTACATTACATCTGGATCAATGGACTTGGATGATTTTGTCAAACTACTGGCCAATATTAGATTTAAATTCATAATTATTAAAAAACGTGTTTGGCCTCAGGATATGCTATGGGAAGTTTTCGTAATCTAAAATTTTAGGAAGTTTGTGTAATCAACTCATACCTCAAGGTATGCCAGTGTAATTATCCTTAAAGAAAATACATGAAAAATGAAAATGAGGAAATGAATAATTACTTAGCAGTATATGACATAATGGAGACATGTTGAAAGCCTTCAGCGTCGAGGGCGGCTCTAATAGCACCCACACGACCATCCATCATGTCACTTGGACTGACAACATCTGCACCTGCTCTTGCCTATAAACAGTTCAACAGGTAATCGGATTAGGAATTTTTTGGTTGTATCATAAGTCATCCAAACAGAAGCTTACGGTTAAAGTTATGGAGCCTCAATTACCTGGGAAACGGCCTGTTTACACAATTGGTGAACGGTTTCATCGTTCATTATAACTCCTGCAATATATATCAGAACCTCATATCAATACCATGTGCTGATCTATTTAGAAATTCTAATTCACCAAAGAAAAATTGACATAAAAATGGCACGTCACTTGCAAAGATATGCATATATCCAGATGCTCCTTGAAATATTATTAAAGTTTTGCATTAAGTGAATCAAAGAAATTTCAAAGCAAACAGAAATATCATAACCTTTTTGTCTTGTTCAAGTACTTTCTACAATCAATAAGAAAAGCTTTCTATTCAGTACGAGGCACCTTAAAAAATAACTATAACCAAATCAAGAACGATTTTGTCTGCACACATTAGAGAAAGCATATTTACCATCTTCTCTGACAATGCCGTCATGGCCATCAGAGGAATATGGATCTAAAGCAACATCAGTATAGATAACCTACACGAATAAAGGTAAAAGATATATCAAATGTTATATTGAATTTTCCCGTTATAAACATTTGTAATTAGATCAACTAACAAGATCCTTAAAATAAAAATTACATACAAGATCAGGATACTTGTCCTTAAGCAGGCGAATTGATCGGGGCACTAGTCCATTCTCGTTGTAAGCTTCATCTCCAGTAGAAGTCTACAGCAGAAAATTCAATTAATTTAAAACACATCAGTTCCACAACAGAGAATAGTAAACAGAAAATGCGGAAATACTTATAATGAAATAAGAACCTTTAAAGCATCAGGAACTTTTGGAAAGAGCACAATGCTGTTAACACCAACATCACGTGCCTTGGCCACCTGCATGTGACAATCTTATTACGAAACAAGCTTACAACCTTTGCAATAACTTGTTTAGCACGTACAAATGAAATAATTAGGAAAAGCATTCAATTTATCGATATTATCTTGAGGTTTTTATTTTCTTGTGATTATTCAGTTGCCAAACTTGAAACATAATAAATAAAATTGAAAGAAACTAGACCTCTTCCACAAGACCGTGTCTCCACCCAAGCCTATAGCATCCAGGCATTGCTCCAATTGGAGTGTCTTCTTCACCTGCATATGTTGTAAGATGGCACTTCCCAAATCACACTAAAGTATAAAATATCTGTTGGAAAATAACTTTTTCCAATTTCCCAATTCACCTTCATGAATGAAAAGTGGATAGACCAGGTTTGCAGCGCTTAAAGTTGTTTCTTGAAATGCAGCCCTTAGTGCCGGTGTCCTACGATTCCGACGTGGCCGCCGATTAAGGGGCTGTTGCAAGCATTATAAGACGATATCATTATGAAACAAACATTTCGTTCTTATTTAAAACAATCCACATCACTGAAAAGTTAAACCTCAATTAAGTATCACAATTCAACAAAGCCCACAACATGGAACAACTCAGCTACACCTATGCCTGAATTTAGTCTAACTACAGAAATACCCCCTCTTGTTTCACATATATACTCAGAGATGCCAACAATCATCCAATCTGAACTACCTCAGTTTCAAAATCATGTAAAATGCCAACTCACAAGGGATGAGACGACAGGGGTGCCAGCTGGTGCAGCCGGTTTTGGGGGCACAGGAGGTGCTTCTGGAATATTCCCAGCAACTACAGCTGCCTCACACTCCTCATCACTCTTCCCCATTTTCTTAATGGAGTCATTCCTGCTTGTTTCACCGGCCCTTATCGAGAGCCTTCGTGGTGCAATTTTGGTTGCGCCGGGCCTTGCACATACGAGGTTTTGATACAGTTTCAATGGCTTCGGGCCCACATAATCAAATTTCACACCTCTACTAGAAGTCGAATTAACTGAATTCAGCATCATGGAAGCCATGATAACACTAGTGTAACTATCTGAATTATCTGCTCAATACACTGGAAAGGAAATTGAAACAGACAACACATTAATGGCTTTGATTTCAACTCTTACATAAGAAGCATTTCTACGTGCTTTATACCAATGTAGATAAATTTTAGTTTATGGGCTCTCCAAGAAACTGGAAAAAAACTAATCTTTGAGGCTTGATTCGACTTGACACGCAGCAATTCATAGAAAATGAAGAAACAGAAGCATCAAACACATGATTAACAAAGCCTTCAGCATTTGGGTTTCGAAAGATGAGCAAAAAGATCCATTCTTTTTCAGATGCTATGATTGAAATGCTAATAATTCAAGCAAAAGATTAAGATTATTCCCTGAGATTATCTGAATCCATAGTTCAAACCCTGATAAAATTTCCAAAAAAGATTAAATTCAGAAATAAAAACTCACCTTATCTGCACGACGAGGAGGAAGACAACTAAGGTAGCTGGGATTTCAGATTACGGTCTCTTGTCACGTGAAAATTTGCAGACAGTGATGACAATTTTTGGTTTTGATCAATGGGATGCGATAGCGACTTCTACGGGCTCCGCATAAAATGCGACTATAGTTGAAATTGGAGAAGATTGTAGAGTAGGAGACAGAGACTACGGTTGGTGGTAGTGGTTTGATTTGCTAACTGTGCCTATCAATTTTGACCACAAAAATAAATTGCTAATCTCTTTTAAACATTCTCACCTTACACGAGTGGTTGAAGGGTAAATAAAATGTAAATATGAGACTTTTTATTTTTGCAGTTTGAAATAACTCCCATCAGTTTGGAATATTTTTACTTTAACTCCGCATAAAATTATATTACATAATAGGATATAAATACGACATTAGAACGTTTTAGTACTATATTTTGTAAAAATTATATAATATACTTTGAGTGGTATTTTAAGTACTACATTATGTGAAAATCATATGACATTCTGCCCAAATTGGGAGCTAAGTAAAAATATGATACCCAATTGGAGATTATCCCACATTACCCGTTTCTATAATATACGAATATTTTTTAAAATATTATTTTATCATGTTATATCGTGTTGAAAACTCTATTCAACCATTTAACATAATAAATTCAATATATATATATATATATATATATATATATGTGTGTGTGTGTGTGTCAGATATCATAATATCTATAATCCGTATATCAAGTATTTTGATTATCGATGAACATCTTAAAATTATACCAAACGGACGATTATTTCACTATATTACCAAAAGAAAAAACAAACAATTCTATCGATAATATGACTATAACATAAATTATTTTCTATATTATAATGCATTAATATGGATACAATGACAAGACAAGATACAACACCGATAAAATATACATTTTTTTTTTCAATGGAGGATTTTTCGTAATATTTCAAACTTGAAGGGGAGTTTGTGTAATTAGGGAAAAATTTAGGGGCCTGTGAGTGTAATTATCCAATGAGTTTATTGCTATGATGCACAGACACTTCTAAAAATATCATTTTGCCGTGTCGTGTCGTGTCATGCCGTGTCGTGTCGAACACTCGTGTCCGACACCGTGTCCGACACTCCTTACGTGGGAAATTCAAGAAAAAATCCGTGTCGTGTCGTGTCCGTGTCGCCGTGTCTGCATTCGTGCATCATAGGTTTATTGTTATTGCACATGAATGGCCAGGTGAAGGTGATTCCATGGAGAGATTGTTCGAAGGTGTTATCGATGTGTCATCTCTGTTCCGGCCGAGATTGTTCCAAGGTGTAATCGATGTGTCATCTCTGTTCCGGAGATTGTTCCAAGGTGCAATCGATGTGTCATCTCTGTTCCGGCCGTTCAATTCTTGATCAGATTAGCACATGATGGAGGGAAAGGGAATTAAGTGAAGCTTAGAGCCAAGTAGCTTATGCACTTGCTATTGCAGCTTGTACTAGATTTGAATTCACAAATAGCTACAGCTTATTGAGATTGAGTTTGATTCTAGAAAAGCACTTATGAGTTATGATGGTTTTTATTTACCCTTGCAATGCCCCATAAGTTTGGCCTATTACTCAACCTTTTACTGAAATTCGAAAAATTACAAGGCCTTCCCCTTGTCCACGGCCAAAAAAATGAACTGTACATTCAAGACTATAATAGCATATCACGCCATACTTTTGCATATGTCAGAGGGAAGTTATTGTAATTTCCCAAATTTAAGGGGAAGTTTGTGTAATAGCTAAACCTCAAGTTGTGTCAATGCAATCATTCCTGTCAAATAATAGCAAGAATGACAATCCAATGCCTGAAACTTCATATCTTGAAACAGAATCTATATGATCTCATAATTAAAATCTCCAAATTACTCTACAATCATAAAAAAAACAGCGTCACAAGAGAAGGCTAAGCAATAATCTAAAGAACACTGAAATTGGCTTTAAGACATGTCATTTTGATTTTCTAACTTTTTTCCCCCCTTTTTCTACTTTCATCGTCTCAAGCTAATGCCAAAATCTGCCAATAAGCTACCTGTAAACAAGTACTAAATTGGATCAACTGGCTTTTTACTCATCCACAACAAAAATCCATTATATATTTTACGGGACTTGCACTGCATTACCTTCTCTTTAGAGTTCGTCATTTTTAGGCTCGTCTGTTGTCGTAGTTTTTGTAGTTGCAGCTCGGCTTTTATTAATAAAATCAATTATATCATCCTTAGTTCTGCTCCCACCATACTGCACGATGCTTCCGGTTGACGACCTGAAATATAATGTTGGATAACCTTTCACATCAAAAGTATCCTGCGGTATGTCATTTGCAGTAGCATCCTACAAAGGGTGAAAAAGAAGAATGAGTGAAATTGAATTGAATATATTCCGAAAGAAGAAAGCATAAAAGAAAATCAGCAAGTTGTTCCCTACTTGCTGACCAAAAAGGGGGCGTTTCAACAAGCAAATCATCCACATGAACTTTAAGAGAGGGAAAAAGGAAAAAGGGAAAATGCAAATAGTGGCACTTAAGCTCGTGATATTTTGTTACATTGAAAATGTATTCCATGTGGTAAAAAAGGGGAGAAAGTTATTTACATAATTTTTATTAGATTTAAAGGTAAGTGAGAGCTTACAAGTTTTGCAATTAGAATGTCATCATCGTCTTGAAACGACGCAGCTACTTCATCCAAGATTGGAGCCAGTTGTTTGCAGTGTCCACACCATGGTGCATAGAACTCCAACAGAACTGCAGAATATGGTTGTTATTTGTTGAGGAAATTGTTCAAAGGCAGCAGCTACCTCAAACTAATATAAAACTAAATATCTATTCTTCTCTGACGAGAACGTAAATAATTAAAACACTGGCTGCATAAATTTTAGCCATAAGCGAAAACAGTTTTGGGTTTAATCACTTCAAACAAAGTTAGGTGAGTCAACTAAAACCTAGAAGAATGTGCGTATGAGCAGAGAAAGAACACACCATTTTTCCCAGAATTAAAAACCATGTCTTGCAGGGTGTCAGCCACCACCACCTTGACAGGTTCATTGTTAATCTCAGGAATGGGCTCAGACTTCTTGTACGGTTTCACTCTACCATCCTTCAATAGGAAGACAATAAAATTACGATCAGATATTTCCAAAAGGAAGCAAAAGAGAAACAAGAGAGAATGATTTTTTTGCCATCCGAACTTTGCGCTTTTTGCAATTTACCATTTCGGTCAACTTTCATTGCAAACCGCCATCCAATCTTTGCATTTGTAACATACAACCATCTAAACATTTTTTTTAGTGGTTTTGGCTAAAAAAACATGACACGTGGCATGTTTAGAAAACATACACGTCAGTTGTATTTTCACCAAAACCACCAAAAAAAAAAAATTTAGATGGCGGTATGTTACAAATGCAAAGATTGGATGACGGTTTGTAATGAAAGTTGACCGAGATGGTAGACTGCAAAAATGGGCAAAGTACGGATGGCAAAAAATCTTTTTCTCGAGAAACAATATACTATTTGCAGGCTGTACCCCTACCTTAAAGTCCTTCAACCATGAAGCAATCTGATCGGGCTCAACATTTGGTTTGATATATTTCTGCATGTCAATAGTCTGGATAACAATGACAGGAACCTGCTCTTCCTTGATACCAAAATACTGTTTTGAAGGAAATAAAAAATCATAACTCAGTAAAGCAATATCATGTCGATAAAAGAATGAAGGACAAGGCAGTCATTTTCACCAACCTGAAAGGCAGGTTTACTAGCCTCAAGATCACCCATTAGGAAAACCAAACCTTTACCCTTGTAAAGCTCTGCCACCTCACGGTATTTTGATTTAAATGCATCAAACTTATCACTTCCAAAGTCCAGAAACAACATTGCCTGTGAACCAACAAGCTCCATAAATTTGCAAGAACAGTAAAAACTGTTTTAAAATTGCAGATTGAACGACAATTCTAAATGAGAATGTGATGTGTATATTACTTGGTTGTTTCAATCTATATTTATTGCATAGTTACTGCACTAATTATCAATGCTTTTAGAAATAACCGAGTAAAGGAGAATGTGTTGGACCTTGGTAGTTTGACTGTTGAAGAACTTAATTACAAAAGGATGGTGCTTGGGATCCTTGTTGAAGAGTGTCACAGTTGGGGTGCTAGCTTCTTCAACGAATTTCACTAGAGCATCCACATCAAATTCCTGCAAGCATTTTTTTGTTCCGAGTTAAAAGCAGATAATGGATGGCATAAATATTTTTCTGGGATAGGAAGGGTATACATAATATTGCCAACAGAAAAATTGTCATGGCTACTATATACCTGGAAGTCAACAAATAGCTCATCGAAAGGCTTAAACAGCCTAACAAGAGGCCCTGAAGCCGATGAGTCACCACGAGGAAGAAGTTTTGCATCCAAAGTATGGCGAAAGTCATAGTCGGCACGCAATCTCTCAGCCAAAGCTGTGAAATTCTGAAACTTCTCTCCAGAAAATTCTGGGAATACACCAACCTATAAAATCATGGGAAATGGTATTTTTATTTTTTTTTTCCATTTAAATTTCCAATATTCTGATATTAAAACAGACACAGAGGAAGAGGACTCACGATAAGAATCTTGTCCTGGTCGATTATAGAACTAGCTTCTTCAGGGGATTTAATTTCACTAGATGCAGGACCACTTTGCTTCTTTAAGTAAGTGACAATGCCATCGGCATCTCGGGGTCCTTTGTAGTCTTGAACGAGACTACCTCCATTCCTGAATATTTTAAGGGTGGGAAAGCCTCGAATCTCAAACTGATTGGAAAGGGCTTTATTTTGCTCGGCGTTTGCGTCTACTTTAGCCAAAACAACTGGAGGATCGCTCTTACTCAGAACAGAGGCAGCTTTCTCATACTGCAAACCCAAATTTAAGACTAATTTAATATGAAACCTAGAAGTTCAGAGTACTTCGGTTGTTACAAGCCAAAATTCATTAACTCATTCAAGAGAAATATTAAAATATACCTCCGGAGCAAGTTTCTTGCAGTGACCACACCTGTCACAACATATCAACACATTAGAAAAAAATTTCTAGTAATTCGATAAGTTTACTTACTGCAGTAGAATTATCAGCTTCAATATAATATCTACTACTGACACGAAGGAGGAAAACAATTTGCCCAAATACGCATAAAACCAAAATACTCCTCGCAGTAGTTAGCTTTGGAGTTTGGACTGCATTGACAGCCAATTCACACACACCAAAAGGTCTTTTCTATCTTCATCACGGTTGGTATCGCAGGTCAAGATTAGCAACACCATCAGACCAATTTAGAAAGCAAGAAAGACCATATAACACCAATTTACTACATCAACATAATTAATCCAATTCAAAAGGTTCCCCTTTTAACACCCATATTTCAAACTACATGGAAGCATCAACGTACATAACCCGAAAAACGAAAAACTACAAATCCATAAAAAATGTCGAGGCCCAAATGCATACAAACCAAGCAAAATCCTACATATTAAGCAATTACCATCAAGATCACGAAAAACGCAATGCAAGTGCTAACCTTTCAAGAAAAAAGAAAAAAAGACCAAACACACACCAACACACGAATCACAAGTCTCAGAAAAAAAAAAAAGGAAAGAAAGAAAAAACCAGAAAAATCAAGATCAGAACAATAATTACCAAGGTGCGTAAAACTCGACGACGACGAACTGCTGGTTGGCAACGAAATCGGTGAAATTGGAGTGTTCCAATGTCACCACAAACTCTTTCGATTCCGACTCCGATTCCGCCAACACCGCCGATCCGGAAACCGCAATCACGGCGAGGAATAAGGATATCCAAACCTTGGATAACGCCATGGCTTCGCTAAATCTGAGCTATCAAAGATCTATTGTTAGCCTCAGTGTTGCGGAGTTGGGGTTTTTATAAGGTTTTTCGACTCTGCAAGTCTTAAGCTTCACGGGATGATGAAACTGATCACTGTCATGCGATATTACGGAATTGCCCTTGCGAAGTCACGGAATTGACTAAAACTACATAAACTCTTTTTAATTACGTGTCTTAATTTAAATTATCTCAAAATACCATAATTTAATTTAATTTTTTTAATTTGGACAATAAATAACATAATTTAATTTAAACATTGTAAGAACTAGAGAGAGATTTCCGTTTTTCTTTTCTATTTTTCCTTAATAAACCTTTGACAAAGAAATTAAATAGGAGCCATAATTGATTAGAAAAGAAAATTAAATTATTTAAATGTTGTTTATAACTTTTATTCTAACCTCGGAGTATTTTTTTCCGTATTTAATTAAACCTTAAAAAATATTTGTAATAATCCCAAGTTATTTTGTTTTTGGAACCATCTATGATACACGAATATTTTTAAAAATATCATTTTATCGTATTATATTGTGTCGAACACTCATATCGGACGCCATATCTAACGCTTCTGACATGAGAAATTTAAGAAAAAATCAATATCAAGACTCCATAACCAACGTTTCTTGTGTCTAACACTCATATCGGACACTGTGTCCACCGCTTCTACCATGAGAAATTTAAGAAAAAATCAATATCACGACACCGTATCCAACGCTTCTAACATGATAAATTCAAGAAAAAATTAATGTCACCATATTCGTGTCATATCTATGTACTACAACAAACCATATATTGACAACATATGCTTACCCGATAGGAGGTTGCCATATATGATGATATGATACTACATTTCCTTTAAATAAAATATTCTTAGTAAAATTATTTTTGTGATAATTAATGTACCAAAAGAGTTAGAAAGTGTCATTTTCATCAGCCAGACAAGGTTTGATCCAAGTGGTTAAAAAGTTGAAATTGAGTCGCTCTAGTCGGCTCGGGAATGTGTGTTAAAAAAAAAAAAAGAAGTCTCATTTTCATCGGATAAACAGAACTTATGAACTTGAGAGAGAGAGAACATTCTAAATCTGATAATAATAGTAAGGATTAAGGTTGTTTGTAGCTAACTAGAAAACTATCCCTAAAAATGGACAACATAAAACATTCTAAACAAAACAGCAATCAACAAATAAATTGAATCACTGTACATAAACTTCCTACCTCTTCTTGCAGCCATTTTCTTCAGAATTTCTCACCACATAAGAAGAAGAACCTTAACATCATGTCCTCCTTCATTCAGACAGGCTCTTGTAAGAGAGAGAGAGAGAACAGTCTTTAGCTAAACCTAACTTCTCCCCACAAATAAGCTACAAAACTTCTCCAATTCCAGCAACTGGATAATTTACACATCCTATTGACTTGCAAAATTACTGGGAACCCCGCTGCAACCGAACATGTTCGTGTGCTTTCAGAGCATCCGATGTGAAAGTCTCCAAAGCCTTGAAAATGGGCACAAGCCCTCCTTGCAAGCTTCTAGAAGCCGCGTCATGCACCAATTTCATAGCGTCCTTGTGCTTTATCCTCTCCTCGGCTACTTTCTGCTTCATGGAATCCAAATCTGATTGGACCACGGACAATCCCGTTTCATCTGACATTTTATCTTTCTCGATTCCCATTTTGCCCTTCTCGAAATCCTTAGACATGTACTCTGCTTTGAGCCTCTGACGCCCCTCCTCGTCCTGTTTCTCCCATAGTTGTCTTAAGCTCATTGCAAACGTATTCATTGCGTTTGCAACTCTTGCCTCGGATATGGCTTCCATGGCTTGTTGCCAATCGTTGCAAATTACGAAAACAGGTGGGGCACCGAGTCGACCGGGCGAGTAGGGAACAGGGCCATCCAGGGTCTCTTCGGGTTTGTACTCAAGACATCTTAGGAGCCAGCCATTTAAAGATTCAACATAGGATTTTTGGAAAGTGATCCACTCATTGAAACGTGCAGACCAAGCACGAAGCTCGCGTTCGAGATTGGTCGTGGCACGTGAGGCAGGGTCCGTTTGGAGAGAGATGTTTGCTCTCAGCTTTCGCATTTTGCTATCCATTATGGCTTGGAACTGCTTTTGGTGGCACTTGAGCATTGCCTTCCACATTCTAATCAGCCTATAGATCATCTTAAATGTTAGATTAAATATAAAGGGATAATCTTACACAGGCATACGGTGATGTTTGGCCCAATGCATGCTACTATAGTCCTCAACTTAAATTCAAATATTGATTTGCTAATGTCAAGATCAAAATAGAATATTCATACGTAATCAGAGATAATATCATCGACTTTATCCATCCAGACTCTAACAGGGGAAGTTTTTGTAATTCTCAAACCTCAGGGTAAGTTTCCAAAAAAAAAAAAGAAAGAGAGCAGGCATTCTACAATTCATTCTTCAAAGACGCAGCAAAAGATTCACCGAGTCGTAGACATTGTCAAAAGCATGAAAATGTCGATGTTTTGGATACACCATTACAAACCCAATTTTCGTTTGCTCTTACCAGTCAAGAATGCAATAGTTCATCAAGGGTAAGATAGCTGAATTGATTAATTCAATCTTATCTTTTCTTGGGGAGGAAAAAGAATCACCTCAATTATTGCAAAATCTTAATATCAAGCAGTAAATGAATCTAAAAAACTACTGTCTGCATTACACACAAGGACAAAATGTGTTCGAACGTTTCAATGAAAAGGAGGAGCTGCATTGCATTTACACAAGTTCCCACAAACAAAGCAAATAATCAGTAGCATTTCAATGCAAATAAGCAGATTCCATAAAATAAAAAGAAAAACAAAATACTCGGCAAAAGTTCCATACCCGTGAATCAATGCAGCAAGCTGGGGTTGCAATTCTTCATCCCTCAACTTGTGTATCCTGCTCGAAATGGCATCTATGGCTTTGATACTAACATCAAGTTTTGTCACTAATTTTCTGATATAAGCTCGAGTTGCATCAATCTTGCCCGACTCAGCTCCTTCCTCATCCAAAGTCCTGAGCCTCTTGCACTGCTTCTCATATATAACCCTCAGTCTTTCTTCATCCTAATCAAAGTAACCACCTACCAAAACTGAGCAATATTGAATTGCAAGACACTACTAAAACATTCTTGAGGGGGAGATGGTAAACATAATAAAAAATCCCAAAAGATTAAAACAGACGAGGTTTTAAGCATTATCCAAGAAATAATTTATTTTACATTCAAGAATCGATTATTACATTTATTTTACTAAAAAACTGATCGATCAATCAGGTACTCTACTTAGCAAACCATAAAATAAAGAAACATATCATCCTGTGCTCGAATCAAACTCGCTCAACTAAATTACCATTAAAGAAAAAGGAAAAAGGGCTAAACCAAATTTACCTTGACTTCCTTGTACAACTTTTTCTCCCAAGCATATAGCTTGTCTAGAGTGGACGAAAGATTACAAGCCTCCGCATCAACATCCCTCCCAACATCTTCAAAGTAGGACTTTGCTGATTTCATTGTGTTGGAAGCTAATTTTGCTGACTGCATTGACGGAGGATCCTCCAATGACAATGATGGATTTATCATGTACATTATCCGAGAGATAATTACTGTAAAGAAAACACAAGTTCATTCTCATAAAACGAATTGAGCAAGTAAAGGTATTTAAAACCATCTTCCAATATATCAGAGCTTCTCAAAGATTACTTCACATCAAAATAACAATTCTTGTTCCTACTTAAACAAAGGCACCAGCCAAATCCAATAAATAAACAGAAACCAAACAAAATAAAGTATAGAATTCAAAATATGCCAAATCCAGCAGATTATTAAACTATAGAGCATTTCAAGGGAAAAAAAAAAAACAGAAAACCACACCTTTAAGAAAGCTAGGCTGATAAGGCAGCTTCCCAACTTCAAGCATGACAGCTACTTCCTTCCCATAACTCGAAGCAGTCTCGAATTCATCTCTAATTTCCGCCACAACCTCCTTCAGATCCCGATTTCCATGAGGGGACAGTATAGTTACACTACTCAAATCACCATCATGCCTCGAAGAAGTAGTCCCCTCCACCTCAAAACTCACTCCTTTCTTCCTGACAGAACTCTCATCCACACTCTTCAACACTATTTCCGGGCTGCTACTGCTTCTCTCATCTGACAAACTAATCGAACCTTCCCTTTCCTCCACAATTGATGGCTTTACACCTTTCCCACTATGTTGAACCGGCATACTAGGTTTCTCACTCTCTTCACTACTCCAAGAAGGCAACGATCTCGAACTACCCTCACCGTTTTTATGAAATGGCACTGATTTCGAACTGCTTTCCCCAATTTCCGACAATGGTATAGATCTTGAACTACTTCCCATACTCCTATCATGAGGCATTGATCTTGAATTACCCTCTCGGTTTTTTCGCACGAGCGGTGCATTATTATAGTGAGGACTACTCTCATCAGAGCTCTTCTTTGCCTTATCTTTCATTCTATTCCGTTTATGAACTTCTTTATAAGCTTCACTCTCAGTTTCTTCCTCCAAATCAGGAATCCCTTCTCTCTCCCTCACCTCGGTGGAATCCGGGCTGCTCGAATGCGACCCATATCCAAATCCCCCACTTGAATAATAATTAGGGTACCCATTATCAAATCCATCAAAAGGGTTAAAGAAATCCCAAGTCGATGCCTTGGGTGAAGGAGGAGGTGGCGCCTCCTTTTCCTTTTGTGCCTTGGCTATTGCAGCCTCATTGTTCCCCATTGTTGGAGGCGAACCATTCGAAAAATACCCATAATTGGCCCCATAGGTTGGATTGCCGTAAATTGCTGGGGAACTCCAATACGAATCTGAGTACCCATAACCTGGCTCCGCCGGAGGCTGCTGAACCACCGTTCTGGTCGCCGGAGCTGACTTCTTCATGTAGTAAACATTCGAATTGCTCGAGTAAAACCAAGGCTCAGCCGGTACCGGCGCCGGCGCCGGAGCCGGAGCCATTCCCTGTGGCTCCCACTGATCCATGTAAGGTTCCCCATAGGAACGGGGTTGCGGTGGATATGGATAGGGATATGGATACGGGTCATTAGCCAACCCACCTCCATAGCCATTAAAACCACCTCGAGGATAGTGAGGAGAAGAAGACTCCTCCTCATGATGCGGATGCCTTACTTCATCGTCGAAGCCCTTCCCCTTATGGGCATGCCTCTGATCTCGATGCGCATCGTTCTCTGAATCATGACCGTGGTGGTGGTGGTGATGGAAATCTTCCGAATCCGCATCTTCAGAAGAAGAATCAGAAATATGTAAATGCGACCCGTTCTCATCCTCATCGTCGTGTAAATGCAGGGGAGATTCGCCACCATTGCCGCGGCGCTTCGTCTTGGAGCCCGGCGGCAGAACCAAAGACGGCGAGGAGAACGAGGAGGAAGAAGAAGAGGGGGCATTAGTAATGAGCTCCTCATCCACGAACTTCCGGAGCGCGTCGCCGACGTCCTTCAGCGACCGGAAATATGAGATGTGGGCAGCGGCGAGGGCGTAACGGTGGTTCGCGGCGGCCCGTATGAGTTCCCTCCTCTCACGGCACCGAACCACCAGCGGCAAGTTCTCCTCCTTCGACCCACTACACCCCATATCAGAGTGAAGTAGTGCTCTGCTTCAACTGCGGCGATTCTGCTCCAATCCCGCCCAATTGCATTCTGAAACGAACGGAGACAAATCTAGAAAGAAGGGTTTCTCGCGTGGGGAAAAATTCAGCGGGTTTGAATGTGTGGGAATATGGAATTTCATCAATGGCGGTGTGAAATTGTTCAGCTGCAAGGAAATGTACAAGCCTCGAAGGGGAAGGTACAATACTCGGTTACTGTGAGGAAGATGCACATTGGATTCGGGGAAACGCGGTAAGAATAACTTTGGTAAGAGAATTGGAACAAAAGGGTTTTGAATTTCTTGAGAAATTTCCCTCACCGTCCGATTTAACGGATCCATTCTTGATCGTCCAAAAATTATGGGAATTTTCTTTTCTGATTTCCAATCTTTAAGGGAAATTATCTTTTCTTATCTTTCCATTCAAATATCAAATTTTAAGTCAATTCATGTTTCATATATTACAATTTACAAGTAATGTAAGTGAAAATCCAGCTATCAATTATCATTAATAGGAATAATTTTATATTTTGGTAGTTCGATTTGATTCGATTCATATAAATGGCGAGTAGAATAAGAAAAAGATTACAAGCAAATGTGCATAATGCAGTATCCAAGTATTCAAATTTAAGTTATATGAGGTTAGGACTTTGGAATTGTTTATAAATGCATTTTAACACACAAGTCTGATAAAAATATTTTTAATAACTAACTTATTAAACTCTTCCATCCTTTTAATAGTTGCGGCTTGCAGGTTGAAAAACAAAATATCTGATTGAATTATATTTTATTACAAAACTTGTGATTGAATTATATTTTATAAATAGATCAAGTGCTATATAGATTATTCAGATTATTATTATAATTTTTTTTTTTTAATACATTCCAATTAGAGTTCCAATTTGAATTATTGTCGTAGAAAAAATCATTTGAATCAATCCTTATCAACTATTCAAATAATTATTTCTCTCAAGAGAATAACTCATGATATTCCATTTCCGAATACAAATATGAAATATCTCATATCTAATCTATTTCCAGATATATTTACGAATACACACACCTCAAAACTAATCTATTTACGGGTACACATACCTAAGGTATAGGAGGTAAAAATCCCGCCCGCAGGGCGTAGCTCAGTTGGTTCCGGGGGCACAGATTTGCAACAAGGTGCAAGGTTCGATTCCCACAGGCTGCAGTGTGGGAGCTTTATTCTTGAGTCCAATTTTGGCTTTGAGAGTGGACTCCTTGTAGACCTAGTGAGGAGCACACCTCCCCCTTAACGGGCCGCTGAGTACCTGATTTACCTTCTCCCACTTATTTTATCGGGCCGGGATGCGGGGAACCCTTAGGGTTGGGGATTTAACCTTTTGCGACAAGAAGGAAAAAAATCCCACGAAAATAATTGTACAGAATGTTATCCCCTATTGGTATGTGTCGGAACCTGCAATCTTTCATGCGTTTGTGTTTGTGTGATGGAGTTTGAAATTCAGAAAGAAACAAACAAACAAAGAAGAATTGTGCCTCGAGATGCGTGTCATCAGTCATGTGAGTGTGTGAAAACTCAAAACTGGGGATTTGCATTCAACAACACAACCCTTCTTCTCACTCTTTGGTTATTTTGCCACTTTTCTTTGCTGCTTCAATATTTTTTGAATTTTGGATCTTACATCAATCAATAATAAGGCTCATACATATACAAATATACAGTTTTACATTGAAAATACGGTCCCAAAATGGGATTTAAATTTTTGTTTGCTCCTAATTTTCAAAATTATTCCTCTTCACTCCCTAGATGAGACTCATAATTTTTGTTATAAAAACACAAGAATTACGTACTTAAACTCCTAAATATTATATATTTTTTGCAATATGTAGTATGTACTGTATAAAATGGGGAGTAAACGAAAATTATGAGTTTCATCTAGGGAGTGAAGAGGAATAATTTTGAAAATAGGGAGTAAACAAAAAAAATTTCAAGGGAGTTTTCAAAAAAGACTCTTTGAAAATATGATAAAAATTACAAATATAAACAAAACGATTCCTACAAATTATGAACGTAACAATAAATTTCTGGAATCACAAATCAAATTAAAAAAATCGAAGATATCTTTTGAATGAGATAACGGGACTCTAACGAATGCTAGGAATCATAAACGCTTCTCAAACATTCAGAACTAAAATATAATTTTTTGATTTAGATAGAATGATAGATTGTATTATAATTAAATATAAATATAAAATTGTCATATATATATATATATATATATATATATAATGAAGTGTAATGTGTATGATTAATGGAGAGGTGGGGTTGGGGGGTGGTGTCAGAGGATGGCAGACGAAGCTCGTGGAACCCGCCATTGGTGGTCATTATTACTATTGGCAAATTGGTATCATTACTTCTCTATTTTACTGTCTCTTTCTTTTCCTTTTCCCTTTTCACTAAACTATTGCATAGAGATAATCACCAATTATTCCCCTAAACTCCCTCCATTGTCACATATAAGTCTTTTACTTCTAAAAGGTCACAAAAGAGGTCTCGTTTTTTACTTTTAATGTCCTTTGAGTTGAACATGAAAAACTTTAGGTAAAATAAAGTATTTTTGGCGTTTATGACACAAATTTGCTTATCCAACTCATAGATTCATGTGGGTTTGGATCTATTGTGATTTAGAAACTCAAATACGAGATTTCTGATTATTCTAAGACAGTCGATCCACTTAGCAATCATAGATTTGATTTGGGATGGAGCACAACTAGGGATTTGATTTTGATTATTTAATGATTCTTTAGAAAATTAGGGTTTTGATTGTGGGGTCGAGGTTTCTTGATTGGATTATTTGGGACTTTAATTAAGGTTTTTGATTAAATTCTTTACGAATGATGTTGGGCTTCTTCCTACCAAGATTTGCATAAGGTGTCAAATCAGTGGGCCATTCAAACTCTATCCATTGGCACACTTTCTCTTAGGCCCAAATCAGACTTTTGACTCTGTTTCTTCACTACTTTTGAAAAAAACATGCAAAAGTGAACCTCCTTTTCTAACTTTACAATTGTTTTTACAACTTTAACTTAGAGCAAATTATTCAATCTATCTTCCTGTTAGGTAGGGTACCAAAATTTACTACAAAGATTTAAAAAGTTAGTACTATATAATTGAATCACATTATTATTATTATTATTATTTTAGGGGGTGGGTGGGTTTGAAGTTTGATTTACAATTACTCCATGAATTAATAATAAATCACATTCCAAGAAATTAGTAAAGGAGGGAAAAACAGCTCTAATCTTGCTTTTACTATAATAAATATTGCTACCACCCTATCATTAAGTTGTGTAATTTACCGGTCTGGCGTTATATACACTAGTTTTACTATAAATCTCGTATTTGAATATCTAAAAACGCAACTACTATTGATAGGAAGAATTTTATACCTAAATGGTCCGACACAACTCGAACCCAAATATATATATATATAGTTTGATAATGCCACGTGAATCTAAATCAGGCACGTGAAAACTTATTAAGACAACATTAAATAGAGTTGTATGCAGTGTAGTGGTTGAGCTTTCGTTTTGTCTTTGTTCTGTTTTGCAAGCAAAGATTCCCAACGGTATCCAGATTCCAATTCAAGAACGAGCTGTTAACCTACTCTTAACAGAAAGTCTTTTATAATAACTACAAGTTCAATTACTGCAACATGTGGATTGGATTTCTTACCCAATGGCCAACTTGGTTACCTAGGTCAAAAGGAATAACCAACTTATTGCATTTCGATCTCGACCGGATTTTCAAAGGGTGAAACTTTTGCTATCGATGTAGTTGTGAATCCAAGAACTCAAACACGAGCCCGCTGATTAAATCAATGTAGATCAAATCAGAATAGTGTTAGAGAGGAAGCGTGTGTTCTTGCGTTAGTCATATTCTAAAGTTGTATAACTTTAGGTATCAATGTAGTTGCGAATACAAGAACTCAAACACGGGAAGCATCAAAGAGAGAGAGTCTGCATGTTTGCGTTCTTGCACGAACCAGTCCGGGCAGTTGAGCCCAATTTTACAGCTTGGGGTTGTAGTCTTATAGATTGGTTACCCTACTTGAGCATATTGGACTTTAGGCCTCTTAGTTATGTTATATTAGGTTTGTAGTCTCCAACTACTTGGAATCTGTTAATGAGATCCCTAAAGTTCTAAATATTGTCAAATTGTAGAATTAAAATCTAGGGCTCTTTTCCTCGTTTCCTTTTCTGTCACTGTTTTGGATGACTAAATTTATTATGCATTAGAAATGGGATTCCAAAGGCACGACGCTCTCCGTACTTATGGTTATTATATTTCCTGTAACTTAAACTCGAAAATACCTAATCGAGTTACCGTAGCACCAAACTATTAAGTTATGTCACTGAGTCACCTTGGAATCAAGAATGACCCGATTGACATGGGTTCCAAAGAAGGAACTTCTGTTAATTTATTGGGTTTCTTTCAAATCACAAGTTACACACACACACCCAAGTGGCTAGACGAGTTCGAACCCAGGTCATTGCTCTCGAAAAATAATCTTTTAACCACTTGAACCAACCCTGTTGGCTTCTTTCAAATCACAAGTTAACTGAAAAGGGATGCATGACATTGGCATATAAAAAGTATCAGCATATTACAACATGAGTTCACCTCAAATATAAACACCTAAAAGGTATGTTGGAACTAAAGAATATTAGAGACAATATATTAGCATGGATTAAGTAATTTCATGCAGCAATGTATGAGCTTCTATATAAATCCCTTTTTCCCCCTTCCCAATTTAGAAAAAGTATAGAAGAAGCACATTTAAGAACGTATATATATTTATAATATGAAAACAGATATTAGTTCATAACCAAAGAAGTCAGATATGCCAAAATAGCAATCACAACCATGATAATGAGGAAAGGGTTTGATTTAAGAGGCTTATCTGGGCTTCCTCCAAAGCCTTCATACTCTGCTCTGATCTTCTGTTTCATACTATCTGAGAGCTCTCTCTGCATTCAAATAAGTAAAACACTCAAACTGAATCTTTATTCTTCACATTTCATTAAAAATGTCCATTTTTGAGATGTGTTGTGCGCACGATTTGTTCAATCTCGTGTTATTTTAAGTAACAACAGAAGAACACTTGTATTCAATATTTAGTCCTGCAGCAAACATAAAAATAAAAATATTTAAGTATTTAATATGATTTACTTTCATTTTAAATTTTATTTTTCAGTTATTCAGTAATGGAATGGAGAGTATAAAGATCATAAGCACAAACCTTTCCCGTTGAGTACTTGGCTGCAACAAATTTTTCTCCCTGAAATTGTGGGGGACTGTCTAATGAGAAACCCTACAAAAGGAATTGTGTGAACATTAGTCTAGTTCATTTTGTTTATTTTAGATAAAAGTAATCAGAATAGAAGAAAATAAAAAATATATTGAGTGGCACGACGTTGCAAATCAGAAAAGATTAGAAAGAGGTGGGATCGGCAGCAAACACAAAATATTAAAATCTGCGCGAAATTAACAGAAATATTTGCTCGTAAGATTTACATTCAACAAACATGAGATAAAGAAGTTTCAGTTCTTTAAAGCTCAAATAAGGCAGTGATTGATCAAAATGAAAAGTACAAGGATAAATACCTCAGGAGGGTCAAATTTAGCTCCAATATTGCTAAGCTTAGCATGGGCTTCGGCATAATCTTTGAAGAAAGCATCTTGATCTACAGCATATTTCTCGGCATATTCCTAACATATTTTACTCTATGTAAGCTCAGAAGCCATAACATACACAAAAAACCTTTTTGAGATGAAGTTTATGTTACAGTTTACCTTGAATGCAGGATCTTCAAATAGAGCAGCATCTGTAGGTAAAACTAGGAGATCCTCATCTTTTCTTTCTTTAATATCCTGCAAACAGATCATTATAAGATTATAACTAAAGCAAATTCTGTTAGAAAAATCAAAACCAGAAAACTAGAGATTATCGTAAAAATAAAGCACCTTAAAATAGGAATTATCAAATTTCAGCCACTTCACTGTCCATGATTGTCCTCCAGGTGCACCTGGTCCATCTTTCTGCCATGCAAACAAAATTGCTTGTTAATGAGTAGCAAATTAAAAAAAAGATAATGTGAATGCGGATGAGTATAATTAGAATTAAAGAAGATTTTAAAAGGATAAAACAGATGGCCTCTTTTATTACCGTATATTTGGTCTCTGGTTTGCCCCATCCACTACGGTCTGGCCTTGACCTTCCAAGAGTATGTGCACCAGAGAGAGCAACTATTTCCTGGTCATTAACAAGTTCATCCATTTTAACAATATCATCAATAACAAATATCATGTTAAATAAAAATATTCAATTACCTTATCATTTAATCCCATCCGGTAGAAGACATCACGTAAATGAGAAGCAGGGGAAGGAGGACCAGCATCTAATAATAAATAAAATCATATTAGTTTATAGTGTTCAACAACGAGCAAGTTTGACAACAGCAGTTGAATGGCAGTAAAGAAAAGAAGTAACTAACTAGTTACTACATAAGATGACAGATCATATTCAGATATGCAATAGAGAACTGATAGGACAAGTTAATCAATGTTCTCTTTCTGTTGCGGTAACTATAGTCACAATTTTGAAGAACCCTCAGACCAAAATGGACATTATGATCCATCAGACCTCATCCTCCATAGTTCATTGAAGTGCAATAGATAGCCAATAACTTATGTAGTTTCTCATGCATATTTCACATGATTAGATTCTTACCCGAATTTAAATACTAAAATGCCATTACGAAATCTTCTCATTAGATGAATGCTATGCTTTTAAACATACACACAGTTGCTACATTTATTTATTACCAGGGAGTCTTCCTTCTTCTGGGCATTGTTCTGGTCCTGATACATCTACTCTTCCATATTTCATTGGAAGCTTAGGACCTCCTGCTTCCTATAATTAGAGCAATTGCATTAGCGAAAGCAGTGCATAGAATGACTTCTCTCATCTCATAAACTAAATTAGAGGAATTAATTACCTCTATAGCAGTGGCACTAGCCAATTGAAATAAATCTGCGTATGTCACACTTGAATACTTGTCCTTAATGGGCTGAAGAAGTTTAAGTGCATTGACAAGGCCTGTAATAGTCAAGCAATGTCAATATTCTGGGTGTATGTACCGATATAAAATGATTCATAAAAGTTGGTGGGAATACCAGCATTCGCTCCGTGTTTCAGTTCAACGTCAAATCTTAAACTTCCATTAGCACCACCCCTTTGTGGCCACTCCTCAATATTCTTGTTATATGTACCAGCATCGTGCCAACCCAGTCGAACCTACATAGTTATAGAAGTACTCATAATAGTTATGACTAGGGGTAACAACAAGCAGATCAAACTAGTTTCACCAACAAGAGTAAAGAACCATGAATTACATATATCCTTTTCTTTCATACGTGTTGTCGTTGCTCTACACTACAACTCCAGTCTTCATTGTTTTCTAAAATTTCAAGGTGTTAAGAGTTATGAGATTCGCCTTCAATTTAGAATTTAAATATTCAGTTCACTTACTCATGACTCTTACTAGATTCGAATTAACATATAGAACTACAATATTGATCCCATCAACCAGTAAAGAAAGGCCATTTATTTAAACCAAAATCCCAAACTACAAGCACGCATGTTCGACAAATCAAATAAGTATAATGCCTCAGAACGGATTCCCCAAATTCAAATAATTCTTCTTCAACAAACAACAGATGAAACAGAAAATGTAATTCGAGTAAAATTACTAGAATTGGATGGCAGAAAGTAGTCTTGAGAAGCTCCTTTATATCCTCACGCGCACTCTTCAGCTGCTCAGGCGCCGACGCCGCGCATTTCGTCACCGACACTGTCGAGTAACCGACTCTTCCACTCGGAAATCGTCGTAGAGAGCTTTTCTAAGAAAAATTCCCATCGAAAATCAGTTAAAACAAGCAAATAGTGGGAAAAAAAAGAAAAAGAAAAATCGAAATGTGTCGTCACCTGGCTAAGGAAGAGGCGCGAAACGAGTGGAGACGATCGGAGGGAGGCGGAGGAGGAGTATGAGAGTCTGGTGGCGGTGGCGGAAGGAAGGAGGCGAGTGGCGGCGGCGGTGGCGGAGGAGAGAGTAGCCATGGCTGTGTTCTGCCGTGGTTGTCAGGCGATCAGTTATTGGATATTTGCTCCTTTTTTTTCGGGCCAAAGGATTTGCGTGGAGGCTCGTAATTGCGCGGGCTTATCTCCGATTCCGTTTCCTACAATTTTGTCAAGTTAGAGTTGACAAATACAATTTCAGTAGGAGCCTATAAAATTTAGAGGCTTGTTACAAATAGGCTTTTTCTTTCTTTTATTTATTTATTTATTTATTTTTTTTTTTTTTTGTGGTAACTAAAATTTTTTAAGTAGGATATATGTCTTACCCTAATTAATATGCTTATATGGGAGCACTGGCAGAGTTTATGTGCAAATAAAATTCTCTACATAGAATATAAGTATAATTATAGCTAAATTAAGAGTATCACTTATAATTATTCATCAAGTTTGGGGAATAAATGTAATTAATCCAAATTAATATCCTCGTCTCATTTTTAACATAAAATATCGAAATTGCATTAGTTCCCATTTAAATCAAGCAAAATATGTAAACATGATTGATCAAGATGATTAATGGATTTATTCTCTAAGACCATGTCTCAAGATGATTAATAGATTTATTCTCTAAGACAATGTCTCAGTTCAAATCCCGCTCCAGCATGTGTTCTTTAAATAAAAATATAAAATAAAAAAACTAAGCAAAAGACTTGCATAAATTCTAGTGTCCTGTCTAGGGGTGGCAAATGGGTGGGTTGGGCTGGGTTTGGGTTGGGTTCATATGGGTTGGGTCTAAATGGTTTGGGTCAAAAATGGGTTCTATACTAATGAGTTCTTAATGGGTTGGGTTCTTAATGGGTTTTTGATGGGTTGTGGTGGGTTTTAATGGTTTGCTCGTGGGTTCAATAATGGGTTATTAATGAGTTCCAACTCAATTCAAGTACTTAAATGTCCAATATACCCTTCACTAATATATTTAACTTATTTTGGATTTATTTGACCCAATTAATATATTTTCAACCCATTTGGTCTATTTTGAGTCCGTTTTTTCGTTTTTCGACATGTTCGTTTTATTTTAGGCTCGTTTAACCCATTTTTGGTCTGTTTCACCCGTTTTTCGACATGTTCGACCTATTCTGGACTCGTTTGACCCGTTTTGGACCCATTTCACCTAATTTTCAATCTGTTCGACCTATTTCTGACTCGTTCGACTCGTTTTGGGTCTTTTTCACCCGTTTTTCGACCTATTCGACCTTTTTAGTAAGCATTTGATCCGTTTTAGACCCATTTCACCCAATTTTCAACCTGTTCGACCTATTTTTGACTCGTTCAACTCGTTTTGGGCCCCTTTCACCCGTTTTTCGACCTATTTGACCTATTTTGGAATCATTTGACCCATTTCGGGATCGTTTCACTCGTTTTTCGACTTGTTTGTCTTATTTAAGACTCGTTTGACCCATTTTTTGCCATTTCAACCCGTATTTTCACCTATTTGACCTATTTTAGACTACTTTGATCCGTTTTTAACCTATTTCGCCCGTTTTTTGATATGTTCATTCTATTTTTGACTCGTTTGGCCCATTTTGGGCTATTTTAACCATTTTTTGAACCTGTTAAATCTATTTAGACTCGTTTTGAACCGTTTGAAGCCCATCTCACCCGTTTTTAAACCTGTTAGACCTATTTTCGATTTGTTTTACTTGTTTTAGGCCCGTTTTTGACCTCTTGACCTATTTTGGACTCTCTTTTAACTTATTTTTTGACCTATTTGTCCTATTTTGGAATCTTTCGACTCGTTTTGAGCCCTTTTCACCCATTTTGGATCTACTTTACCCATTTTGGATCCATTTTATCCATTTAGATCCATTTTACCCATTTGTATCAATTTTACTCATTTTGCGTCCATTTTACCCATTTGGATTCATTTTATCCACTTGGATCAATTTTACCCATTTGGATCCATTTTATCCAAATTTTACCAATTTGGAACCATTTTACCCATTTCGATTCAATTTTACCAATTTGTATTTATTTTACCCATTTGTATCAATTTTACCCATTTTGAATCCATTTTACCCACTTGGATCAATTTTACCCATTTCGATCCATTTTGGATTCATTTTACCCACTTGGATCCATTTAACCTATATTTTATCCATTTGAATCCATTTAACCCACATTTTACCAATTTGGATCCATTTTACCCACTTGGATCCATTTTACCCATTTTGGATCCATTTTATCCACTTGATTTCATTTTACCGATATTTTACCCAGTTGGATCCATTTAGCCCATATTTTACCCATTTGGATCCATTTAGCTCAGTTGGATCTATTTTACCCACTTGGATCCATTTTACCCATTTGGATCTATTTTACTCATTTGGATCCATTTTACCCATTTGGATCCATTTAACCCACATTTTACCCATTTGGATCCATTTAACCCATTTTTGATCTATTTTACCCAGTTGGATACATTTTACCCAGTTGGATCCATTTTACCCATTTTGGATCTATTTTATCCATTTGGATCTATTTTACCCATTTTGGATCTATTTTACCCATTTGGATCTATTTTACCCAATTGAATCCATTTTACCCACATTTTACCCATTTGGATCATTTAACCCATTTTGGATCTATTTTACCCAGTTGGATTCATTTTACCAATTTGGATCCATTTTAACCAATTTGGATCCATTTTATCCACTTGGATCAATTTTACCCATTTGGATCAATTTTACCCATTTTGAATCTATTTTATCCATTTGGATCCATTTTACCCATTTTGGATCCAATTTACCCACTTTGATCCATTTTACCCATTTTGGATCCATTTTATCCACATTTTACCCAGTTGGATCCATTTTATCCACATTTTACCCAGTTGGATCCATTTAACCCACATTTTACCCATTTGGATCCATTTTACCCATTTAGATCCATTTAACCCAGTTGGATACATTTTACCCATTTGGATCCATTTTATCCATTTGGATCCATTTTACTTATTTTGGATCTATTTGGCCCATTTTAGATCATATTCACCAAATTTGGATATATATGATACGTTAGAGTAAACATGCTAAAAATAGGTTGAAACAAGTCCAAATTGGTTGAACAATTCAAAAAATGGATCAAATGGGTCTAAAATAATCAAACACATAAAAAATAGGTGAAATAGGTCTAAAATGGGCCAAACGAGTCCAAAATAGATCGAATAGGTTGAAAAACGAGTGAAAGAGGTCCAAAACTGATCAAACGAGTCCAAAATTGGTCGAATAGGACGAAAAACCGGTAAAAATGGTCTGAAATGGGTCAAACGAGTCCAAAATAGGTTGAACAAGTCGAAAAACGGGTGAAACAGGCTCAAAATAAATCAAACATATTGAAAAATAGGTGAAGCAAGCCCAAAATGGGTTGAATAAGTCAAAAAACGGATCAAATGGGTCTAAAATAATTCAAACACACAAAAAAAATGGGTGAAATAGGTCTAAAATGGGCCAAACGAGTCCAAATAGATCGAATAGGTTGAAAAACGAGTGAAAGAGGTCCAAAACTGATCAAACGAGTCCAAAATTGGTCGAATAGGGCGAAAAACCGGTAAAAATGGTCTGAAATGGGTCAAACGAGTCCAAAATAGGTTGAACAAGTTGAAAAACAGGTGAAACGAGCTCAAAATGGGCCAAATAAATCCAAAACAGGTCTAATAGGTCGATAAATGGATGAAACGGGTCCAAAATTGGTCAAACGAGTCCAAAATTGGTCGAATATGTCGAAAAACGGGTTAAAATGGTCAAAAACGGGTCAAACGAGTCCAAAATAGATTGAACGGGTTGAAAAATGGGTGAAATTGATCCAAAATGGGTCAAACGAGTCTAAAATAAATAGAGCAGGTTGAAAATTTGGCAAACGAGTTAAAAATCGTGTTCGTGTGTGAAAATACGTGTAAAATTATGTTAGTGTGTAAATGTGTGTAAAAAATATGTTATTGTGTGAAAATATGTGTAAAATTGTGTTAGTGTGTGTAAATATGTGTTAGTATGTGTAAAAAATGTGTAATTATATTTAAAAAGTTTATGAATAAAAATATAATATTTAATTTATGGGGAGGGTAAAATAGTAATAAAACATTAAAATTGGATAATTAATCTTAAACCATTAAAGACCCAACTCAAACCCAATATCAACCCACCATAACCTAGGGCTGTCAACGGGTCGGATTCGGACCGGATCAGGAGATTACGGATCCGAATCCGATAAGAGAATCCGAATCCTATAGGATTCGGATTCATTGTTTTTGAATCCATATATAATCGGGTCGGATCCGATCCGATAAAAGATCCGACCCGATTAGTAATAAAATTTATTTTTTTAAATAACAAATTTGATATAAAAAATAAATATAATTACATAATATTTAATAAATAATTATTATTTAATGAATTATTTGATAGTTTTGTTTATATTTATTTAAAATAAATTAATTTAAACTTATTATTAAAAGAAAATATATACTTTTAGAGTAAAATATTTAAATTTTATTATTGTTTAAAATGATAAATATGTGAAAATTTTAATTTTAATCATTTTACTTAATTTTATGTACTAGTAAATAATTTATTTAATTAAATATTATATATAATATCGGATTCGGATTCTTGACGGATCGGATTCCTTAAATCCATATTCGCTCCATTTATTTCGGATAACGAATATTTACAATCGGATATGATCCATCGAATATTTTTATCGGACGAATATGCTAAAATTCGGATCGGACTCGGATCGGATTCGGATTAAAATCCGCCCCATTGACAGCCCTACCATAACCCATGAAGAACCCATTACTCTCCTAACCCATCATTGACCCAACCCAAACCAACCCAATTTAAATTTCATCAAAACCAACCAAACCCAACCAACCTATAATGGGTTGGACCCATTGGGTTCAACCCATTTTGCCACCCCTAGTCCTGTCCCAAATCTAGTGCTGAAAACCATGAAAATTTCCCACAAAAATAAGGCTATTATAATCAGAGCAAATTACAATACAAGAACTATGTAATTTCAAAAGCTTGATCGGGAAACGAACTAGTTAAGATAAAAGTCCTCATATTAACACTATTTGTTCCTTAAGAATTCGAATTCTACACCCACATAATCTAAAACAGCCAATTGAGACTGATATTCCCGAGCCAGATCAGAAGTGGGAACTGCGCCAATGCGATGAACAGCAGCAGATAGTGATGCCTGCTCGAATCGTAACTCCTCACTTCCGCAAAAAGAACTCTCTTCATCGTCTTCACGAGGAAGATTCCCATGCACAAGCACGTCCACGGCAGTAAGAAGTAGTAGGCATAGCCCCAAAACACTTTCCCCAACACGGCTAGGGATAATCCGGCGAAGGTGTATCCAGCATAAGCTACCATGTCCAGCAGAGGAGCTTCCCCGCTGCCCAGGGAGAAAATTGTCATTTTGAGTAGGGCGACTTGGAAGGTCCACCCTACAACCCCCTTAATGAATAGCCAGTTAAGGGCTTCGGGGCTAAACCTGGCAACACAATGTAGCATGTGTTAGATGCCAAATGAGGGGGGAAGGGAATAATTTATGTGGGTTTGGCCAAAACAATATCTAGGGGCAGATTCCAGCAAAATGAAGACAAAGTGAATATATTTTACATGAAATTATAAGTAATTCAAACATGCAAAAATGTCACAACAGGTTCCATAGAACAGAAAACTTACTTTCCATGAAGTCCTAACAATAAGCCAGCAAGAACCACATATGTACCGAATGCCATAAATGGTATGTACAAATCTGGAGCATTTATGTCATAAACAGGTGGCTTGTAGGAGAGCCTGCCCCCAACTGGCTCTGAGATTCTCGTCCAATGGCCCTGAAAGAGAATGAGACGATTGAGTGTGCTGCTTTTGAGAGATTTGAATTATAATAAAAGAGCAGAAATAATCCAAGATAATGGAACTGATTAGTATCACAGAGGACCAAAATCCTTACCCTGTGCAGGAATGGGAAAAGAACCACCTTTAACTTATTCCTCACGTATTGGTCATTGACTTGGAAATAGTATTGAGGGTCGGAAAAATACCTGCTGATCTGTCAGGGTACAAAAAGATTTAAAGAAATAAGAATAAGAAAATTTTAAACAGAGCTGTTTGTCATTCGTTGTGTCAATAACACCCTATCAATGACTAAGAAGAGTGTTCGGCTGAGCTTATAAGTTCTTTCAAGCATCTTATCATATAGCTTACAAAATATAGGAAGTGTTAAGTAAAAATCTTATGAAAGGAGACTTACAAGATAATTTAAATAAGCTTGGGAATACCAACTTAATTGTAAATTTATAACACAATCCCTTGCTTTTGCAGTCATATCAATGGCATTCATTTCTAACATCTTATAAGCTCAAAAAAACACATAACAAGACGTGACAGCTTGTAAGCTCTTCACAATAAGTTTAGCCAAACACCCCCTAATCCCAATGTCAAATATATCTAAAGCTCTTAAATTTTCATATAAAATTCTGCTACATGCTTCAAAAGGCATCACTTACATTGCTTTGTACATACTCAGAGCTAGATCCTAAGATCTTCTCCCCATAAGCACCCAGTCCACCTTTAATGAAGCCTGAACTTGCACCATAGAATGAATTGCCAAAAGGATTTTGCTGTGCATTGGCTGGTCGGGGCACCCCAGACTGAGCTCCAAGATTATCATACATCTCTTAGAGGATCAGGAAATATCTGCAAAGAGGGAAACAGCATCACCTTTGAGATACTTTGTTAGAAGAATATATTACCAATTAACATTCATATCCACGAAAGTCCACACCAAACTCATGTCCACAAATAAATACTTCTTCCCCTTCTCACCTACAGTACCATCAACAAGCTTACATCCAAAACAATTTCAACACCTTTTGTACGTGTTCATCGCAACAAAAAATCCATATTAATTTAAACAATCCTTGCGTATTACACCATAGACCAACATCATACTGTAGGCTAGCATCATGCTTGACAAAAAGTAGAAACCCCAAAATGATGAAATTATACCTACAAATCACTAGAACGATCAAATTAGCATGCCTTGAAATCACTACAAATCGGACAGAGTTATTACTTATTAATGACTAACAGATCAAAACCATCTAGCATCAATCACAGATCGGATCTGAATTTAACATGCTGACAACTGAAAACAAAAACGCATACGATTAAGAATGAATCGATTACCGGTAAGAAAATCGGAAAAGATCTTCCGGCCACCGCCGACGAAAGCTGTAATCGGCCTGTGCGATTGATTGGCGACGAAGAAATGGGGCAAAAATGGAGAATCGATTGAGAATTAGAGATGCAATTTTGAAATTTTGATTTCTAAATAATAAATATAAGGCGCAGAAAATGGGTCTAATTTGGGCCTTATACATAGTTTCAATGGGCTTCGAACAAATTGGAAGATTTGATTTATTTGGCAGGCCCAAAATTGGGCCCAGAAATGGAGAGCTAGACCAAGGCACAATTTACATTAATTTCGAAATAAATCCCTTCATGTTAAGAAAGTCAATTAATGCCCGCTCAAAGGCTGCAGCTGTATTGGACTACCCATGCAAACTCATGCAAATTGTTAACGAGCATACCAATTTAGAAATTTGTATGTAGCAATAAATGCACTGCACCACGTTTCATATAGTAAATTTTACTGTACAAAGCCATAAAATTTTCCTATAAATAGAAGTCATTTGAACCATTGTAATGTACTATTTCAGTAATACATATTCCTACAGATAGTAATATTTCCCTTCATATCTTTTGTCTTGTTTCGCATATTTATTATTCAGTTTCATCACACGTTATTAGCACGATTATTCTAATTCCTCCAAACTTATCAAGCAGAAGACAAGTTTACAAGTATGTCGAATCTTACGAAGCTTGAGTTCACAACTCTAGATCTCAGAGGAAATTTTTTTTTTGTCATGTCTTGATGCAAAGATTCATTTAAATGCAAAAGGTCTCGGTGAAACAATTATGAAAGAAAATGATGCATCAAGCCAAGATAAGGCTAAGTCCATGATTTCACTTTGATGAAGGATTGAAAGATGAATATTTAACTGTAGAGGATCCACTTGAATTGTGGGACAACTTAAGGGAGTTGTATGATCATCAGAAAACTGTTATCCTCCCTAAGGCTCGTTATGAGTTGATTCATTTGAGGCTACAAGATTTCAAAACTGTATTTGAGTATAACTCAATGGTTTTCAAAATAAGTTGAAACTGTGTGGTGAACCTCTCACTGATAGTGATTTACTTGAGAAAACCTACTCTACTTTTTGTTGGAAAACACGAATCAGAAAGCATCGGAAATTTAAAAAAATTTCCAATAAAAGGATCTAGGACTCGCAATCGTGTAACCAAATTCGTAGGGATTAGAAACTTACTTTCTTAATTGTCTTTCTTGAAGCGTTTCAAGCCACCCAATAACGCTCTTCTCGCGGCTTGATCCCCTCTCCTTGGTAAAGCTCGAATCTTCAAACTTCTAACTTGAAGCTCTCTAGAGATAGTCCACCAACTTGACTACAATCTAACTAGTAAGGATGCTAGTTCTCTAGTTAGTGTTTAGGCTTAACCTAGGGTTTTGTTTATCTTGGAGAAAGGATGGTGTTCAACACATGAACCAAAAGAATTGTCGATTAGCTCTAAGGGGAGCTCGAGCTCCCCTATTTATAATAAGGGAGTGGCCGAAATTCCTAGTCCTTATGGACTAGGGTTTTGGTCTCTCTCTCTCTCCTATTACTTGATCATCAAGTAATTTTGACTTTGACTTTGAATTCTAATTCAAATCAACTTTCAAGAGAGCTAAAAATATCCAAACTATTTTTGGATAATTTTATACTTTATTTATTTAAAATAAATAACTTATTTTATCTAATTAATTAATTCATAATTAATTAACTAGATTATTTTTCTCCAAAATAAGACTTTCTTTTTAATTCAAAATTAAACCAAAGTCTATTAAATAATTAACAACTTAGTTATTTAATATCCAATTAAATAGTCACGTGTGGCACACGTGTCCAGTCACGTGACCCACACGTGTGATTTCACACGTGTGGAACCCTCTAGGCCCGATTAACTCGTTTAATCATTTTAAAGCCTCAACTCATGTAACCAAGTTGTTGTGTGTGATCCTCTAGGTTCTCAATTCAATTAGTAGTGACCCTAATTAATTAATTCACTAATTAATTAATCAGTCCACAGATTAAACGACCATAGTCTAGCAACAGGTGTTTAACCCCTAGCTGAATTGGAATGTTCGGATTCGACAGAACCTTTAAGTCATTGATTCATGTGAGATACAATCCTCCTACTTACTATCTCTCAACCAAGATCTAGGGTAAGGGAATAATCAGAACCCTAATAATCCGGTCTTAAAGCTAAGTGCATTTCATATCCATTTGATCTCAATCCAAGAAACCCTTTTCTTGATGTCTTGATCTACTGCCTTGGCCAAGGACTCCATATGGCATATGAATGACTTACACAATAAGAGATCACCTTGCAAATGCAAGTGTAGGTCCTTTCTTGATTCTCATTCACTTTCATGAATCACTTGTGCAGCCCCAGCATAAGCCTTGAATCAGTTGTCTAAGGCAACACCCTTTAAAGCTTATACCTAAGACTACAGAGTTAACTCATAAAGTGACAAGGAACCTCAAGTCTAAGGATCAATTAATCACATCAATGACTCGTGAGATATTTCCTAATCTGGAAGTTTCTATTTCCTGAAATAGAAACTTCCTTTCCCATTTAGGAATGTTCTCACACGGGGCACCTCAGTGAACTTACTTATTAAAGTAAGCACCCTCATGTATCACGCACGTATCAAATATACACTTTGCACCTCCATGAAACAAGGTGGTCCTTCTTAAGGGCGTGATCCCACAAGCAAGCCTTAGAGGAGTTAGGTTGACACTCCCACTGTCGGTAGGACTCATCGGCTTGGAGTATTTTACTAATCATGACTTATGTGATATAGGGCTCGTTTCATGAACCATTTCACCTAAATGGTAGAGTCCTAAAGTCATCAGGATTAGGGGAGTTCTCATACATGCACAGCTAAAGTAAACGCATACCAAACACGAGCATATAAAGAAGTGTTACCTCAATTCGTTATTTCATTCAAAGATTGTCTGTGATTACAATAAGGAAAAACACAAAGCGGATATACAATCGGCTTTCTAGGGCACTATTCCTAACACTTTTCACCCCCTCAAATTTGTTCCTGCAGCAGCAATATCATGAGAAGGGTTTTACAAAATACTCTCAGTTAATCTCATGTCTCTTGGTAATCGAAATGAATAATGAACTTTTGTTGAAAAATCATGAAAGTCGCCCCACTGGATTAGCTCCTTTGTCAGAAGCAAATGCAGCAGTACACAACTACCTCGAAAGAGGTGGTTGTGGTTATGGACGAGGTCGTGGCCGTAGGCATGACCGTGGACGAGGCCATGGAAACTACAGTTATAATCATCCTAGTGGTCCCTCTAGAAATAAAAAGAAAAATCACAAAAACAAACAAAGAAAAGGCAAATATGCCCAAAACGATCATCAGAAAGGTTCAAAAAACCCATCTTTCGGTGTGGTTTAAAGGGCCACTGGACACGTACCTGTCGTATGCTTGACCACTTTGTTAAGCTATATCAAGCTTCAACCAAAGGAAAGGGAAAGAATGTTGAAGCAAATTTTGCAAATAATGATGATATCCCCGATTTCGATAATCCAAATTATGAGATTGAAGCAAATATGGCTCTCAAGGATGATGAATTTAACAACCTTGTTGGTATCACGTATCTTGATACGGCTGATTTTCTTATGTCAAACGAACTCTAGCTTTATAGTTGATTATTAGTAGCATGTTATTTGAATTCTCTATTTGTACTTTATTATGACTAATCATTATGTACTATGTTTTACTATTGTTATCACACATGCTATTTTCATTCTCTTATTATGAATTTTATAATTTGAATATGAAGATATGGATATATCACTGTAATCATATGAGACCGACTAAAATAAAGAAGATATATCGAGTAGTGCAAAATTAATCGAAGGTTCCGGAAGAGCTACAATATTACTACCCCGTGGGACAAAGTTTATTATTAATGATGCATTGTTTTGCTCTAAGTCCTAAAGAAATTTATTAAGCTTCAGAGATATCTGTCTTAATGGATATCACATTGAAATTGAAAATGAGAAAAATATTGAGTATTTGTATATAAAAAGTAAAAGGCGTGTTCTGGAAAAACTACCTGCTTTTTCATCAGGTTTATATTATACACGCATAAGTGCTATTGAAACACATGCCATCACAAACCAGAAGTTTGTAGATCCACAAGACTTTATTATATTTGGCATGATCGATTGGGTCACCTCGGTTTAACAATGTCAAAAGATCATTGAAAGTACGCAAGGGCATCTGTTAAGGAACCAGAAGATTCATCAAATAAGCAAAGATCCGTGTACAGCTTGTTCTCTGGGGAAATTGATTGTTAGACCATCACCAGTTAAAATAAAAGATGAATCACCTGCTTTTCTTGAACGTATTCAATATGATATATGTGGACCAATTCATCCACCATGTGTACCATTTTGATATTTTATGGTATTGATCGATGCATCTACCAGATGATCACATGTTTGTTTGTTATCAACTCGTAATATGGCACTTGCAAGATTGTTTGCCCAAATTATTAAATTATGAGCATAATTTCCTGATAACACAATCAAGAAAATTCGATTGGATAATGCTGGTGAGTTCACATCCCAAACATTTAATGATTATTGTATGGTAACTGGAATTATTGTTGAGCATCCAGTTGCTCATGTACATACACAAAATGGTTTAGCCGAATCATTAATTAAATGTCTTCAACTTATTGCTAGACCAATGATAATGAGAACAAAGCTTCCACTTTCAATATACGGACATGTGATTTTACATGCAGAGGCATTAATTCGCATTAGAATAAGTGCTTATCATAAATACTCCCCGTTTCAACTTACATGTGGTCAAGAATCAAATATTTCCCATCTAAGAATTTTTTATTGTGCAGTATATGTGCCTGCAGCACCATCACAACGTAGTAAAATGGGACCTCAAAGAAGGTTGAGAATTTATGTTGGATATGAAAGCTCATCCATTATCAGATATCTTGAACCTCAAGCGAGTGATATGTTTAGAGCAAGTTTTGCTGACTGTCATTTTGATGAAAACATTCTCCTAGCATTAGGGGGAGAAAACAAACAGTTGGAAAAGGACATTACATGGTATGAACCATCATTACTGCATCTTGATCCACGCACAAACAGTACAAAATGGAAGTACAAAAGATTGTACATTTGCAAAGTATTGCAAATCAATTACCAGATGCTTTCACAGATTCAAAACAAGTGATTAAATCATATATACCAGCAATTAATGCTCCTACTCGAATTGAGATTCCAAAAGGTCAATCTGAGAAAAACATTGCTCATGAATCTACGGCAAGCCTGAAGCGTGGTAGACCACCTGGATTGAAAGATAAGTATCCTCGTAAAAGAAAAGGAGCTAATATGAATGATGAACTCAGTATAGAAAAGAGTGTCCCTGAAGAGATACCAAATGAGAAATATGTCACAAAAGAAATTTTGAATAAGAAATGTGTCCCAGGAGAGACATAAAACGAAGAAAGTGTTCCAGAAGAGACACAAAGCGATATCAATGAAGAAATCTCAATTAATTACTTGTATTCAAGAAAGCTGTGGAATCGAAGTGATATCAACATTGATAAAATATTTTCTTATGCCGTAGATATCATTCATGAAAATGAAGATCATGAACCAAGATCTATCATTGAATGTCAAAATAAACATGATGGAAATAAATGGAAAGATGCTATTCAGGCTGAATTAAATTCTTTGAATAAAAGTAATGTGTTAGGACCTATTGTCCTAACACCTGAATGTGTAAAGCCTGTAGGATACAAATGGGTTTTTGTGCGAAAACGAAACGAGAAAAATGAGATCACAAGATATAAAGTAAGGCTTGTTGCCCAAGGCTTTTCTCAAAGATCCGGAATTGATTATGAGGAAACGTATTCTCCCGTTATGGATGGAATTACGTTTACATATTTAATCAGTCTTACAGTTTTCCAAGAATTGCAAATGTGTCTAATGGATATTGTTACAGCCTATTTGTATGAATCACTTGATAGTGATATTTATATGAAAGTCTCTGAAGGATTTAAAATGCCTGCAACATTAGAATCAAAACCTAAAGAGAAATGTTCGATAAAATTACAAAGATCTCTTTACGGGTTAAAACAGTCAGGATGCATGTGGTATAATCGCTTGAGTGAATTCCTATCAAAGAAATGATATGTAAATAATCTAAGTTGTCTATGCGTATATATTAAGAGAACAACATCTGGATATGTTATTATTGCTGTCTATGTTGATGATTTGAACATTATTAGAACTGCCAAGGAAATCCATGAAACGACAATATATTTGAAAAATGAATTTGAAATGAAAGATCTTGGGGAAACCAAGTTTTGTCTTGGCTTACAGATTGAGCATAAACAAAATGGAAATTTTGTGCATCAATCAACTTATACTGAAAGGGTGTTGAAATGCTTTAATATGGATAAATCAAACCCTTTGAGCACTCCAATGATTGGGAGATCGCTAAATGTAGAAACAAATCGATTTGGTCCTCGCGAAGAAAATGAAGAAGTTCTTGGATCTGAAACACCATACCTCAGTGCAATTGGGGCTCTTATGTATCTTGCTATTTGTACTAGACTTGACATATCTTTTGCCGTTAACTTACTAGCAAGGTTCAGCTCATCCCCAACCAAAAGGCATTGGAATGGGGTTAAACACCTATTCTGATATCTTCGAAGTAAAGTTGATTTGAGATTATTTTATTCTAAAAAACCAAAACATGTTTTGGTTGGTTATGCAGATGCAGAATATTTATTAGATCCACACAAAGCTGGATCCTAAATAGGTTACGTATTTACACTTTGAAGCACTGCGATCTCTTGGAGATTACAGAAACAAACACTTGTTGCTACTTCTTCCAACCATGTTGAAGTCATTGCACTTCATGAAGCAAGTTAAGAATGTGTTTGGTTAAGATTTATGACGCAACACATCTTGACCTCCTGCGGCGTATCAATTGATAAAAGTCCAACAATGATATATGAAGACAATGCCGCATGTATTGCTCAAATGAAGAAGGGATATATCGAAACTGATAGAACCAAACATATCCGACCGAAGTTTTTCCAGTATACACAAGATCTTGTGAAGAACAAAGAGATCAACATTCAATATGTTCAATCATGTAACAACTCAGCAAATCTCTTTACAAAGACATTTCCCACTACCACTTTCAGAAAACATGTTCACGACATTGGAATGCGCCAGCTCAAAGATCTATGAAAAGATCCCACTAATGTCAATATTAGGGGGAAACATACGCAGCTGCACTCTTTTCCTTCTTCATGTTTTTGTCCCACTGGATTTTTTCCTGATAAGGCTTTTAATGAGGCATCACTAAAAACGCATACGGAAGGAATAATTGCATGGGTATCCCAAGGGGAAGTGTTAAGAAAGTTAATTAATGCAGCTCAAAGGCTTCAGCCGTACTATTGGACTACCCATGCAAACTCATGCAAATTGTTAAGTAACACACCAATTTAAAATTTTGTATGTAGTAATAAATGCACTACATCGTGTTTCACACAGTAAATAATTACTGTGCAAGCCATAAATTTTTCCTATAAATAGAAGTCATTTGAACCATTATAATGTACAATTTCAGCAATACATATTCCTACAGATAGTAATATTTCCCTTTATATCTCTTGTCTTATTTCGTATATTTATTATTCAGTTTCAATCACATTTCAATATTTTAGTCAATTAGAAAATTTGTGAAAAATCCTTATAAATTTTTGTGGATATTTCTTATGATTTATGATAATATCATTTATAGATTTGCATTTTTTATGAAACTTGTTCTCTTCCCCATAAGTTCTTTTATTCGTGATTTAAGTTTGATTTTTTAATCTTAACTTTATTTAAAAAATATTAATATTATAAACTGATATCGATACCCTGGACATAATTCAGTTACGGAAAAATTATTATAATTGAGAAATTTAAAAATTACAAAAAATATCCAAGAATATTATTATTTTTTTAATCACATTTTCAATTATGAATGACGTTTTCATAATTGGATTAAACTTCACAAGCACACTTTACTATCCTAATAAAATTTGATTCCATAAACAGCCAAAAGTTCACACTATCATCAAGGTAAATTAAGGTTGAAAAATCAGGCATGTATGTGACATATATTTTGTTTTTAAACGCTTTCAAGGGTTCAAAAGAATCCGAATTTGAATCATTACCTAAAATAAATAATTCTTTAATTACTTGAATCAATTCTTATTAGTGACGTAACTTATTTCTCCTTAATTGTTACTGAGGACAGTAGTAACAGACAATAATTTTTTGTACATAAAAAGAATGAATCTTAAATCTCAAGAAAAATATAAAAAAATAAGAGATTATTCTTTTAACATTCTCACCAAAAATTCCTTTTACCTTTCCCACAAGTAAGCCATCATAGCATGTAATGACACAATCCAAGGAACTAATTTGTTACACCAATCATGGATACAAATCTCAACAAATAACACCTAACACCAAGAAACATAAAGGTCACACATTTTTTGTGGACATTTAATCATATTCATAGTCAATTTTTTGCACCCTCTTAATGAGCTTCATGAAACCTTGGAGCAAATTAATGCATAATTTTGATACATACAAAAAGATTGTGAAATTCGTCTGGGTGTTTTCTTTCTTTCTTTTTGGAAAATAGAGTAGGGTTTAGACTGATATATGGATATAAGCATAACGATATAAATATGATGATATAATTTTTTTTTAAAAATATTTTATGTGAAAGTTTTTCAACACGGATTCGACAAAATACAAGAAGATTATAATTTCCAAAATATACTTGCATTAAATGAGTTAGAAATATTGGGTATTATAACTTAGATCACTAAATAATTAAATTTAACAATTGTTGAAGAAATGGGTCGTTGTGAATTGTGATGCAAACTGATTTGTCATTTCTTGAATATTGTCAATTGGTGATAGGGTCTAGGGATGGTCTTTATTGTTTACATCAAGTTGAAGAATACGGCCAAAAATGTGAAAAGTTAGCAACAATTTTTTATAATTTTAATTAGGATTTAAAAAAAAAAATAAAATTATGCCTATAAAAAAAGTCGTATAAATATAACCCCCACACGGCTTAGATAAACATGATATAAGTTCCACTATTATAAAATTTAAAAATTACACATAATCTCAAATAAGTTTTTTTAATATTTGTGGACTTTGATATATTAATTTTGAGTTGAGATAAAATGACTACGCACTTCATTTAAATATGAAATTAAACCCTAACCGAAACAAGATAATTTGTAATTTATAGAAATTAAGGAGAATAAATTTTATAATATTTTCATCCAAACGGATATAAAATCGAATTATTGCCTTTCTTCATCGAGGACTAAGTAAGGATCATGAGGTCCAGACATTCTTTAATCATTATTAATACATAGTTTTATTGTTGTGGTAGGAGAGCAACTGCGCCAACTGCTCAAATTAGTCTTCTCCTATATATAATATGTGTACTTCTCAAAGTATTTTAATACAAAATAAATGGACTAGAGCTTAAATATGCTAAATAATGATACAAAAATATATTGTATTTGGGATCAATTAAAAGATTTAATATGTCGAGAAACTTCAAATATATATGCTCTCCTTTACTTGCAAGTATGGATTAAGATGTATATAAATTTTTATTTATTTATTAAAGGTCAGGTAATTGAGTGAGAAACTAATTTTTCAAGATATTGAAAACGCTTTACACCGGAATTATGGGGATTTTTTCCAACGTAATTTTTTATCTCCATAAAATTTAAACTCGAAATTTTGATTAAGTGAATTCAAGTCCATATTTATTTAAGTCTAACTGACCATTGATTAAGGTGTATGTAATTGAATCGACAACAAGTATATACATTAAGTCGGTCAATATGATAGTGCCTTCCAAGAATTAATGAAAATTAATATCCAAACCAATAATGCATTTTGTCGTTATAGTCGTCATTCTTTTCTCATGCTTTGATTTTATATCATACGTCCATACCTATGCAATTAAAATAAATAAAATAAATGATAAGTTTATTTTTCTATAAGCTAATTACATCCTTGATTCCATGGGGTCATATTATCTTTCAACCATATAAAAGTTGATATATAATAGTAACTGAAATGTTTTATTACCATGCATGTATATATATCTCAAATTATATCATTTAATCTTATCGTATCATACATTTATCGATTATTAAATCTAAAAAAAAATTGATTTTATTATATTTATATCGGATGGTGTCTATCTATCACAAATTCTTGTAATGGTTATTTTTTAACTCATTAAAATTATCACCAATTACAAAATAAGATAATATGACATAAAAATAACATAATTCAAATAATAAAATACAGAATAAGGAAAAAAATTAAAGCTAACTTCATATTGCAATAATCAAACAAAACTCAATTTCTTGATAAGAAAAAATGGCAAGCACCATTAAAGCTTAGCCTAAAACTTAACTAAAAGTTTTGTATTCAAGATGGTAGGATACTAATTATTATTAGTAGAAAAAACTTTATATTTAAATTATTATCGCGTTCAGACTCCCATATTATTAACAAACAACTTCAACCACAAATAATAGAAACAAAATTGAATCGGTGACTATCATTATCCTAATTTAATGAAAGATTTTGTATTTGAGTACCTAAAATCTCGATTATTATTAAATAGAAAATTTTTATAACTACATTATTATCGGTTTTAGAGTCCTATATACTAACAAACAACTTCAAACCACAAATAAAGGGAAAATTCTAGCCCAGACCCGGTTTGGCCGGACCCAACCAATTAAAAAGGTAAGTGTATTACACTTGCCATTTGATTGGTCACTCTCCCCAAACTTTCCACCAACCACACGATAAGTGTAAAACACTCCCCCCTCGTTACACCGGTTTGATCGAGCCAGACTCGGGCTAGAATTACCCCAAATAAAGTGATACAGATATATACAACAAAACTGAGCCGGCCATCCCACAAAACCAGCCAAAAACACATCAACCACCTTTGAAACACACACACTTGTAGTTGTAGCTACGCATATACATACACAACCAATCAATATATGTATATATAGAAACACACACACGCAAAGATAATACCTTTTGCTAATTGAACAAGTGGGCATTCGAGATATTTCTTGTAAGCATGGCTGTGGGGGTGGAGAATGCGGCGGAGGAGCTGAGATCAGTCTTCACCACCGGCAAGACGAGGACTTTTGAGTGGCGGGTTTCGCAGTTGAAAGCCCTTCTCAAAATAACGGCCCACCATGAGAAAGAAATTGTGGAGGCTCTGCGTTCTGACCTCAACAAACCAGAGCACGAAGCTTTTCTTCATGAGGTGGGGGTTTTAACTTTAAGTTGTTTTTATGTAAATTCGGCGTTAGATTCTGTTTATTGTTTTGTGGGAGCTCGAGAACTGACTGTGTTTTGAGTTCTTGTGCTGTAATAAATGATTTTGCTTGTTTTTTTTGCCATTTGGGAGTTGGGAATTCGTGGTTTTGGGTTATTAAATGTGTGAAGATCTTGTCTTTCTGGTGGAAACATTTAATGTTCCATAGTTTTGGGATCATTAATGAAGAGGGATGTTTTTGGTCTTCTTTATTGTATTGTTCTGTTGTTGTGTGTGTGTGTTTGTGTTTTGTATGTGAGTGTGTGTGTGAGAGTGAGGGAGAGAGATTTCATGGAGATGAGGCCTGCCAAGCACATGGAAATTAGTGATTTTTTTTAAAAAATCCAACTTCTTTCATTGTTTATTTGCAAGAATTGTGATTAAAATACTGCAAGTTACTGAAGATTCATTGCTTCGCTCTATAAGGAGGAAAGAGGGGAAAAACATGTAATTTGAAGCACACAAACATGTTGTATATAAATTTTCTTGTACATGGTGCTTCCATGATTGTACACTTGCCTGCAGTTAAAACGAATGCCTGACATCATCATTCAGAAGATGATTTCTCGTTTTTCAATTGGGATTCAGAACAGGAAAGATAGCATCTCTCAGCCATTTTTGTGTTTTTGGGTGCGGTTTTACACAGCAAGGAGAGTCTTTTAATGCCGTTAGTTTGTCAGAAATCCCGAAGAAATAACTTTCTTTGTGTTACATAAGCTCCTGCATGAGATCAAGACTTTGATCTTATTTTCTCTTCAATTCCAGTATCTTTTCATTTTATTTCATGCAGATTGCTGGAGTAACATCATCTTGCAAATTGGCGTTGAAGGAACTACGTAAATGGATGGCTCCGCAAAAAGTAAATTCAAAATTACTTCAGAGCTTGAAATTGTTACAATTCACTTGATTGTTGGATAAAAGACTCTACTTTTTTAAGTAATTAACTAATTATATTCCTTTGTTTTTCGGTATTTCCAGGCGAAAACATCGATGACCACTTATCCATCGACAGCTGAAATAGTATCAGAACCGTTTGGTGTTGTATTAGTTATATCAACTTGGAACTATCCTTTCTGTATGTCGAATCTATCACTTATCCTTCTCCATTTATGCATTGATAAAGTGATGGATTAATTACTTGAATTTCAGTTACAGCCACTGGGAATTTGCTAAATTACCAACTGCATCCCTCTTCTCGAACGAGAGGGGTATAATCTGTAATTCACAAATTTCCAGGGCACCAGGGGTTGTAAGTGTAATTATACTTAACTGTGAGGCTTTTTCCAATTGTTCCTCTCAATTTATGCATTGAGAACATGTTTGATTAATCACTTAATTACACTCAACCCCTCCTGTGAATTAACTTAAACTACTGATTAACATATTATACAGTAATTTCTCGAACTACAGGGGTATAATGTGTAATTTTCAATTTTCTGGAGTTAAAATGTAATCAGTCTTAAACTGTGTGTCTTCTCCCAATCTAACTCCTCCCCTCCCCCACCCCTCAAAAAAACAGTGTTGTCTCTTGATCCAGTGATCGGAGCTATTTCAGCTGGAAATGCTGTATTATTAAAGCCATCGGAAGTTGCCCCTGCAACTTCAGCTGTCATTTCCAAACTTCTTGGGCAGTATTTGGATACTACAGCCGTCAAAGTTGTTGAAGGTTCTGTGTCTGAAACAACAGCTTTGCTGGAACAAAAATGGGATAAAATCTTTTATACGGGTAATAATGAAACGGATTATATTTCTGATTAATCTTATGAATGAACTAAAATATAAATAGGTTACTTATTAGCATCAGTCTTGAGAATTTTATAGGGAATAGCAAAGTGGGACGCGTTATAATGGCTGCTGCTGCGAAGCATCTTACACCTGTGATTTTGGAGCTCGGGGGGAAATGTCCCCTCGTGGTTGACTCAAAAATTGACTTGATTGTAATATCCTTTTCCCTTCATATATTTGCACTATGTTTTCAATAATTACTAGTATGTATATATAGCATGAAAATGAAGTGTCTTGGATAGTTCAATAGAAACATTGGTTTCATATGTAAAAAAGTGAAAAAGAAAAAATGAAAAATGAAAAAAAGGGTCCATCATTTGTTGTAGTCCAAGTTGTGCTAGTTATATCACCTTTGAAATAAATTTATATGCAAAGTTGTTGTGCTTTTTAAAGGTTGGAGCACGGCGAATAATCTCAGGCAAGTGGGGATGCAACAGTGGACAAACCTGTGTTTCGCCTGATTACATAATAACTACAAAAGATTTTGCTTCAAAACTTGTAAGCAATCTCATTTTATTCAAGAAATTCATCATGCATATCATATCAACCATGTTAATCTTTTTTATTCCTTTTCTGTTTGATCAATTTCTGATGCAACTTCTCAGGTAGATGCTCTTTCATCTGAACTACAGAAGTTCTACGGAAAAATCCCAGTGCAATCAAAAGACTTATCAAGCATTGTAAGTTCCCGTCATTTTGACCGTTTGGTAAGGCTATTGGAGGATGAGAAGGTTTCTGGTAAGATAGTTATTGGAGGCCAACGAGACAGAGAAAATCTGTGAGTTCCATACACTTTTTGGTCTTGCACTTTTGTTTTTCTTATTTTTGAATTTGTAGATGAAAAATCCTTTCTTTTTTTGTTAAATTATTATTATATATATTTTTTTGAAAATTTTACAGCAAGATTGCTCCCACTGTTGTATTGGAGGCACCAGGAGATGCTCTTATCATGAATGAGGAGATTTTCGGTCCATTACTGCCCATTATAACGGTAAAATTTTGAAATTTTGGTGTAAATTTTACTTCAGGCCACTATAAATTTATGTGTATATTCAACATTTGTGAAAACAAAGAGTAAAAAGTTAATTCTCGATTTAGCTTTTGAAAATATTTAGCTTCTTACTTTTCTTGTGTTTGTCTCAAATATTTATTGTGAAGGTCAACAACATTGAGGACTCCATTGGCCTTATTACTTCTAAAGAGAAGCCTCTTGCTGCATATATATTTACGAATGACAAAAAGCTCCAGGAGGATTTCATAACCTACGTCTCAGCAGGAGGCATGGCCATTAATGAAACAACTCTACATGTAAGTCTTTCTCACTTAAAAAAGCTTTTTAAGCATGCAGACATGCCAATATACAAAAGTTTTAGGAATGATTGTCAAATCTCGCCTGCGGTTTGAGAAATTACAGAAACCTCCCCTGGCATGCTCAAATGTTTGGCTTAAAGCTTGTTATAGTCATGAATTTAAATCAAATATTGATGAGTGACTGCTAAGGGAAAATTAGGTTCATATGAAATTAGAGATGGTTTCAACTAAATTAATCGATTTAGATGTCAAGCAAATTCTTTGATAGGAAAGTTATTGTAATTTCTCAAACCTCAAACCTCAAGGGAAGTTCGTGTATTTAGTTCAAACCTCAGGGTATGTCGGTGTAATTATTCCAAAAAACTTTAAATGTTTCTCGTCATGAAAAGTTTTGAGCATTTAGATGAGGCACTAATTCAGTAATAACAAAAACTTCCTGATTCAGCTCGCGGAGCCCTCATTGCCATTTGGAGGCGTTGGGGAAAGTGGAATGGGAGCGTATCATGGGAAATTCTCTTTTGATGCTTTTAGCCATAAAAAGCCGGTTTTGAAACGTCAGTTTAAAGGGGATGTATCTTCAAGGTACCCACCGTATACCCCAGGGAAGCTGAAATTCGTCAAAGCCCTCTTGAGTGGGAATATATTCCGTATTATTCGCGCACTTCTTGGATGGTAACACTTTATGATGAGTTTTCCATTTTTGGTTGCTTTCGTATGTCTCACTATCATCTATATGTAATGGAAGCCAAAAAAATAGATGGAAAAAACTTCTCTATTTTGCCTTGTTTATATATGGCGAACTCATTTCATGTCCATGTACATTGATCTTATACGAAATAACCAATATCAAAATTTGGAAGTTCAGCATATTTGTTTGTTGAGCTATATATCCATGATCGATTCATACAGTTTTCAGGTGGGTTCTTGTTGGATTTTGAATATCCCCCACCCCCTCTTTCCCCCCCTTATATATATCTATATATATATATATATATGTGTGTGTGTGTGTGTGTGTGTGTGTGGATTGGCCTATGTGTGCGTACGTATGCGTGTACCAGTAATAAAACAAATGAAAACTGCAATAAAAGTCGTACACACGCGCGCGCACAGAAGGAAGCAAAAGAGAAGAAATGAGTACCTGAATTGTTTGAATTATATACAACTCCAAATACATGGGATGCATATCTGGAAAAATGGAACGCCTAGTGTGCTAAGTGACTCTTAACTACAAGTAAATACACACCAAAAGAAAAAGAAAAAGAAAGAATCTCGATTAAGATGTTTGCTGTAAGATATCAGCAGCACTTGTTCGTTGTTCTTGTGTCAATGTCTCTGGAAACTTTACTGAAAATGTGATTATCAAGTTTCCTCTTGTTTCTGGCTCGTGTTGCTTTGGCATTCCTTGTTCTGCTATGATCTCTTCGTAACCAGGATATACTACATCGTCGAATTGCAAGCTTAACTTCTCCCCACCGAGCAACGGGATTGAAGGACTGCAACCGGCTAGAGCTTCCACCAATGGGATTTCAAGTTCGAGCTGTAAATCGTCCTCCTGTCTCCTGTACAACGGATGCTCCTCCTCTGCTACTTCGAATATTACGTCTGCAGGGTACGTTCCTGGTATCTCGTTCCCCGTCTCATCGAATGTGATTTTTGTACCTTTCCTCCATCCCGGTTTTACTTTTATGAACAGCGTTTCGTCATGCTCGACTGTTTGCCTGTCACAAGAATTGTAGAAGATTCTGTTTAGTGAATTTTAAGGAACTGTGTTTCCACAATCGGTTGAATCTAGTAATCTAATCTTCTTTAGTAATCCTGGTTTTGAAATTTTCATCCTTTTTTTTATATTTCAGTTATTTATAACAAAATTCTGATTCCATCCCCCTGTTGTGGTACGTGTGACATTTATGATCATATTCCTTCTTTTAGTCATGTCTTGGCTAGCAAATATTGGTGATCATGAAATCAAAACACTACTAAAAAGCCTCATAGTTACCCGTTATCCGTGAGCGCATCTCTCGTGACGTGCATCTTCTTGATGCAACCGAAACAAAGCTCCTCAAGCGTGCACTCGAGTTTTTTCTGCACCGGAGGGGGTTTGGCGACTCCGTTTGAGTTGGAATACAGGATAGTGGTCGAGCCCGTTCTACTGAGAGTGCGGCCAAAGCCCCCTGGTGGCTGTCCATCCATGCTGTTATTCTGGCTCCTCGACCTGAACAGGGCTGATTTCTTGCTCGTGCTCCTTGAGAAGGAAGAAATGCCATGGCTACTGTGCCGTGAAAGCTTGGGGGTCGGCCCCGTGCTTGGAGACACGTGCGGGCTCCACTGCGGTGACTGCAACGGATCCTTAACGGGATCCCAGTCAGTCTGCAACGGCTCGGGGACTCCCTGCGCGGCATCTCCGTCAGAATTCCTCTTCTTGGATTTCTGATGGTTCCCGAATCTCTTGCTCTGCAGGATTCGTAATTCCAGTCAGACCTTTCGTGGATAGATAAACGAAACTCGTGTCTGTGCACGTGCATTGCGCGTATAATACAATATATATAACATATCTATATCTATATCTCTCTCCATACATACATAGGTATGAATGTATTACATTTTTGAAGAGAGATTGCAATGACTTACCTTGACATCTTCCTCATTTTGTTTGTTCTTGGTTTTGTTTCCTGATTTCTTGAGAAACAATAGATTCTTCTCTGGATAGCATTTGGTGAAGAAAGATTTGCAGGCCTTACCAAAGTTTCCAAATCCCACAATGTGGAACAGATCATGGGAATGTGATCTTGAATTGTCTGCCATGGATAATCTCTGCTATGTTACAGAGAGAGAGAGAGAGAGAGAGAGAGAGTAACATTTGGGAGGTCAGCCAAATATGGAGCGCCTTTGAAGCCTTTTATTAGCAACAACAGTTGAGAAAGTTGCAAGGCCACTTCATTTCTTTTCTTTTTTCTCTCTTTAAAAAAAAAAAAAATAATAATAAAAGATAAATAAATAAAAGAGGAAAATATTTTTTGTCATACGAACTTTGTCCCTTTTTGTAATTTACCATATCGACAAACTTTTATTGTATACCGTAATACAATATTTGTATTATATGGTATACCGATATTATTATTTTTTTTAGTGGTTTTTTAACTAAAACTATTAAAAAAAAGTTTAGATGACGGTATGTTAAAAATATAAATATTGGACGACGATATGCAACAAAAGTTTCTCGAGATTAGTTCGAATGACCTAAAAAAAAAAAAAAAAAAAACCAGTAGGAAAAATGCTACTATTCGTAGTACAAATGTAATAACCCTTGTCACAGGACGAGGGTGAATTAGGTTGAAAAACCTGTATTATTATCAGTTAAACAACAGGCTGATAGTTCAATGGATGGAGAAAGAAAATTTCGATGGTCAAAATCAATTTCGATTTAAATAAACACGAAATTGTGCTTCATTTATCCAAAGAAATGGTTTTATTATTCCAAAAAATAACAAGATCACATATTTCCAGAACAAGGTAGTTCAGGCTTTCTCTTTTTTCTTGTTTGATCTTCTTTGTCGATTTGATTTTGGAATACCTCTCCTTGAGTTCCTATTATTCTTTCTCTTTTTCCCTGACATCAAATATTTTGGACGAAGTTAGAAAATTTAGACAATAACTATATCTAAATATGCGTCGTCACTTGTAATTATTGCATCTAAACAAGGGCCAGATGTAATTAAGATTTTTATAATCATAAGCTTCAAAAAGTCTGATTAATTTGGGAGGCGATATTCATATCTCATGAAATATAAATGACATTATTTATCTTTAAGATTATAAAATTTTATAATTTTTAATAATAATAATAATAATATATAAAATATTAACTTTATACAAATTCTTTATTACCAGATAATTTCTGTGCTGCTTGCATGCAATCCTTGACAACCCAACCAATTTTCTGCTTCTCATAATCATAAATCACCAATTTGTCGAGTAAAGCAACGTCTGTGTTATAGCCAAAACAATAATAATAATAATTAAAAAAAAATAAACATTATTAAATCCATGGACATAAAATGTCCTTTTTTTCTTTTTTGGGTAAAATGTTCTATTTATATCATATATATAATTCGTTACCTCCAATTATATTGACATTCTCAAGTTCTGGTCCCAAGTCTTTGCCATCCAAGATCCCCAAGCACACATTACCCAGAGGCTACAATGGAGACAAATAACAAAGAATAAATAGAGGAATGTCGTTGATTTTCGAAAAAGACATCCATTTTTATGATTCTTGATGGGTAATACCAATGAGAAATTTCAATTTTACGGAACAAAAATTGAAAAGAAGGCCTCAATTTGTCTTGATTCCTGACCGCATAAATGGAGGCAGAAATTTTAATTTTATAAAACAAAATTGGAATTTTATATGAATACGAAATGCCCTCAAAATTTTTAGTGGGGATATTCTTTTTTCTTTTTTTGTTTTTTGTTTTGTAAATATTAATAAACTAGGAATAAGATTTTAAATTAATCATCCAAACTATGATTATTTTGTAGTTTCAAAAACTGAATTTCTTTTTTTCTTATTTACATTAGGATTTAAGGGTATTAGTGTTTTCTTCCCAAACTTTTGGAGACTTTTGCACTTTACCCTCGATCTTTTTATTTTAGCTTAATTAATACTAACTTTGATTTTTTTTTGTTTTTTGCTAAATGTAGTTAACTGTATATTAACAAAATTGCAATGATACTTACACTATCTACAAGATAATCCCAAGACTCTAATTGGAAGTACACATCATCTGTGATGTTGAATCTCAAGGGTTTGAACTTTGAAGTAGCTATAAACATCGTATGAAGATGTCAAAGGCTTCCAGCACACTGGAAGATAAGGGTCCTCAACTCGGGTTGCCACATTCTCTGCCAATGTCAACAGCTTAACAAGAAACAAAAAATAACGTGAAATATCAACGGGTTGGTTATTCAAACCCTAACTTGATACGATCAAATCAGTAAAACAGATAAAACAAGGACACTAGTCATGTGATTGATGGAAATTTTAGATAAAATGACGAGCAACCAAATAGCAAGTGTAATATAATATCGAACGAGTTGAGTCTAGATCGATCAGAAATTCCGGTCGTCATCAACATAGTGACAATTGTGAATAGTAATAATGAATTTGGTCATCTCTTTGAACTCGGTACCTTTCCAAGAACAAACGGATATATTATGTAATCGAAGTAGTTGTAAGTAGTCCCGCTGTCGAACAAAAAGGTCAATCCAAAACCAAGTCCTTCTTGTCCATCATAAAACAGGTCTGCAGGACCCAGCTTATTTCCCCCCCTAGAATTCAAGATTTCGAAATTTTTGGCTTATTTTGCAACAATTCTATATATTGAGGATTAAAGAAGGGGGAAAAAAGCAATTACCCCAGCAAAATACCCATCCATATGACTCCCTGCATGTTAGACTGATCATAAGACCCTAACACGAGATATCCAGGTCCGACGCTACTCAAGCAGAGCGCGAAGGCATTCGCGACCATGCCTCGTTCGAATAGCTGCGACAAAATGCTTGCTTTGCCGTTGCCGATGCCAAGAACTCCATCCGCAAATGGAGGCTCGAACCCGACATCGAATTCTTGATGGTATCCGCACCTGTGAATAGGACAATATTTCTCGTCAATCTGATAAAGACCTCAGACGATCCTGTCAATAGATCTGAATATCTAACTAGAATGAATACTTGAGCTATAAGAAAATCGATATGGAAAGCTTAAACAAGTTGCCTTTTCCCCAAATAAGCAGAACGTTTTCTACTTATCATGTGATTGAATAGAGAGATACCCGAAGGTGAGATCCACCTGGGACATGGAGCCACCTAAGGAACTCTGAAGTAGAAATGTATCCTTAACTAGAACACCAAGGGATGATCCCTGGTCTGCATATTCAATCTTGTAATCACATTGTTGATACTGTGTGCTGCATGCTGGATTCCCCGGATGGCTTACGAATCCGCATACGGTGTCATCCTCGCATGACACGAACTTGTTGTTCGTCATGTAAGGTTGGTGAGGGGTCGGGCCCAATTTAAGAGGCTGCGTAGAAATAATTAGTGTCTCTATAAAAGGTACATTTATAGATGTTTTTGGAGCTTATAAGTTCGAGATTGGATTAACCTGTAAAAAATGCACATTGCTAGGCGAACAAGAGATCCATGTCAGGTCACTGCCGGTGTCGATATCAAGAAAGAATTCATTAGGAACCCCTAATATTTGAACCACGGCTTGATACAACCTGCAAGAATTCAAGAAAAAAAGAAGAATGGTTATTTTCAGACGAAAAATGTCGAAGTTTTGAAATTACACAAAACCCCATTTTGAATGATACCCAGATTGATGGAGATCTCCTTCGACCATGAAATAATACGAGTTGGTGCCGCCCTCGTGAGGTTCTCGAGCAGACTGCAGCCTAGTTACATTCAACACTTGATAGGCATCAACCATGCAGCAACACACCAGAAATATTGCCCATATTATGACTGAATATTGAAAGACTATATTTCTCCAATTTTTCATTTTTGTCGCACAATACTGTGTTGAATTTACTTCAGATTATCAATGCCAATTTATATATATATATATACATATATATATATATATATATGTATATATTATTTGAGATTTGGTGTAATTACAAATTAGTCTCTCTTATTTCAAAAATTGCGAAAACCTCTTGGAAATTTCGTTATTTGTGCAGCTTTTGCAGAAATCGCTATAAAGGGATGATTCTGATAGGAAAGGGATACACCAAAACCGAGTGTACGCAGCGGAAATTCAAACTCCTTTCCAAATGCCCAATAAACAATCAACCAAGTATGCCCAAGGATAGAAAAATAATCAACCAAACAAATCGAGAATAGAGACACGAGAATTTTTAACGTGGAAAACCCCTTCAAAACGAAGAGTAAAAACCACGAGGCCTACGAGACCCAAAAACAAATCCACTATAATACGAGGCAAAAATTACAGCGGTTCAACACCAATAAATCTAACTCCAAACACGAACCAAACACCGATTCGATCCAAAACGAACTAGAATACAAAAGGAGAAAGAACACGAAAAATAAGCCGAAATCGCGTCACTGTTCACGCACCGAAAAACCCGACTTACAGTGCTCCAAATCCGATCTCCACCGTTCACTTTCAAGTTCGATGAATTAGGAAGTTGCTGTCCAAAAATCAGCTCGATCGGACCACAAATGACCTCCCGATCGTTCGTGCGAAGTTGCTGTCGCTGCCCAAAAACTGGACAAAACTGGGCAGAAAAATTGCTCTGTTTTTCCCAAAACTGCTGCTGCTATACACGATCAGCAACACTCCAAAAAGAAGGAAAAATCTGAACCTATTCTTCATGGGCTTTCATTATATATTCCAAACAACAACCTTATTAGATTAGGAAAAGGATATTGTGGACTTTAATACCAATTGGGCCAACAAATATAATTGGGCTGGACCCAACAAATCTCCCCCTCCAGCCCAAGTCGAGGAAGGAGACAAACCACCATTTAATCATTCAAACTTGAGACCTGCCATCCCGGCACAAACCTCAAGTTTATCACGACTCACTACCTTTGTCAACATATCAGCACCGTTGTCATCAGTGTGAATCTTTTCAAGCTCAATCAACTTCGAATTCAAAACATCTCGAATCCAATGATACCTCACATCAATATGCTTCGACTTACCATGAAAACTCGAATTCTTGCTGAGATGTATTGCACTTTGATTATCACAAAACAAAACATACTTCGACTGTGAAAATCCAAGTTCTTGAACAAACTTCTTCATCCAAAGTAATTCTTTGCAAGCTTCAGTTGCTGCAATAAATTCGGCTTCTGTAGTAGACAAAGCAACACATTTTTGCAGTCTAGATTGCCAAGCCACTGCTCCCCCTGCAAAAGTAGTCAAATAACCAGAAGTAGACTTTCTCGAGTCCAAATCACCGGCCAAATCTGAATCTGTATATCCAACTAACATCGGTTTCCCAGACCCAAAACAAAGCTTCAAATCTGTAGTGCCGCGGAGATATCTCATAATCCATTTTACAGCATTCCAATGCTCTCTACCCGGATTTGAGAGAAACCTGCTAACTTTGCCAACTGCATGAGCCAAATCCGGTCTCGTACAAACCATGGCATACATCAAACTTCCAACCGCGGATGCATAGGGAACACCTTGCATGTCCTTCTTATCTTCATCATTAGAAGGAGACTGTGCACTACTCAGCTTAAAATGTCCATCAAGAGGAGTACTTACAACTTTGGCTTTATCCATATGAAATCTCTGAATCACCTTCTCAATATACTTCTCTTGAGACAACCACAACTTCTTGGCATTTCTATCACGAGAAATTCTCATGCCAAGAATGTGCTTCGCAGGTCCTAAATCTTTAATGGCAAAAGATTTACTCAACTCATTCTTCAACCTGTCAATTCTAGAAGCACTGTGACCAATAATGAGCATATCATCAACATAAAGCAATAAAATGACAAAATCAACATCAGAGAATTTTTGAATAAATACGCAATGATCAGCATTAGTTTTTGTATAACCCTGCTGCAGCATAACCGACTCAAACTTCTTATACCATTGCCTTGGAGCTTGTTTCAAACCATACAAGCTTTTCCTCAATCTGCAAACAAAATTCTCTTTCCCTTTAACAACGAAACCCTCGGGTTGCTCCATATAAATCTCCTCCTCCAAATCACCATGGAGGAAAGCAGTCTTCACATCCATCTGTTCAACTTCTAAATCAAGACTAGCTGCTAAGCCCAAAATAAGACGAATTGACGACATTTTCACAACAGGTGAGAAAATCTCTTCAAAATCAATTCCTTTCTTTTGACTGAAGCCTTTAACAACTAATCTGGCTTTGTATCTCGGCTGTGAATTATTCTCTTCTTGTTTTAACCGATAAATCCATCGGTTCTTTAGAGCTTTTCTGCCTTCAGGTAACTTGACAAGGTCAAAAGTATGATTGTCATGTAAAGATTGCATCTCATCTTTCATTGCTTCAAACCACTTTTCCTTAAGCTCACTATCCATGGCTTCCTCATAACAATCAGGTTCTCCTCCATCTGTCAAAAGCACATACTCACTAGATGAGTATCTAACAGACTGCGTCCTGTTCCTAGTAGATCTCCTGGGTTGGATTGAAGGTTGCTCAACAATTGGATTATCTTTCCCATTCTGAATTTCATGATCCTCCTCAGCATGATCATGATCAACCCCTGTCTCCAAATTATTCTGATTGTCTAACTCAACTGCATTAGGAAGACTAGCAATAGGTTTTGGATCCAAATCTATCAAATCATCACAAACTGAAGACTCCAAATTACTTGTTTTACCAAAGTCTTCGATGGTTTGATCCTCCATAAAGACTACATCACGACTTCTAACAAGCTTCTTTTCAACCGGATCATAAAACCTGTAACCAAATTCATCCAAACCATACCCAAGAAATATACATTCTCTCGCTTTCGTGTCTAACTTAGACCTCTCATCCTTAGGTACATGTACAGAAGCTTTACAACCAAACACACGTAAATGATCATAGGAGACATCCTTTCCATACCATACCCTATTAGGAACATCAGCATGCAAAGCAACAGAAGGAGACAAATTAATTATATATTCAGCAGTAAGTAAAGCCTCACCCCAAAAAGACTTAGGTAGCTTCGCGTCTGAAAGCAAACATCTGACTCTCTCCACTAGAGTCCTATTCATCCTTTCTGCCAAGCCATTTAACTGAGGTGTTTTAGGAGGCGTCTTCTGATGCCGAATACCCTGTTCTCTGCAATACGAATCAAATGGACCACAATACTCGCCACCATTGTCAGTACGAATACATTTCAGTTTCTTACCAGTTTCTCTCTCAACTGATGCCTGAAAAACTTTAAAAACATCAAATACCTGATCTTTGGTTTTTAAAACATAAACCCAAACTTTTCTCGAACAATCATCAATAAAAGTGACAAAATAAAGTGCACCACGATGAGTTCGTACCTTCATTGGTCCACAAACATCTGAGTGTACCAGTTCAAGAAGCTCAGTTTTCCTTGAAGGGGAATGACTCTTGAATGAAACCCGTTTCTGCTTCCCAGCCAAACAGTGAACACATCTTTCTAACTTTGTATCTTTCAGCCCTGACAACAAATTCTTCTTGGCCAAACAATCGAGCCCCTTTTCACTAATGTGACTAAGTCTCTTGTGCCATAGCTCTGACAAGTTGTCACTCTCTGCTGCATTAACCAAGTTCACACAAATAGAAGCCTTCATCTTATATAAATTATGGAATTTATCACCTCGAGCCACAATTAGATTCCCTTTTGTGAGTTTCCACTGACCATTACCAAAGAAATTGCAATAGCCATCATCATCGAGCCTTCCTGCTGAAATCAGGTGCAAACGAACATTAGGTGCATGTCTAACCTCATGAAGCACCAAACTCGACCCACTGTTGGTTTTCAAACAAACAGTCCCAATGCCTACTACCGGTACCACCGTATCATTCCCCATCTTCAAAACTCCAAAATCACCAGAAGTATAAGAAGTGAAGAAATCTTTCCTTGATGTTACATGAAATGAGGCACCACTGTCAATAACCCAACTGGAATCATCACTGGCTACGACAACTACATTGTCATCATATGCAAGAATAAGATCATCATTGGAAGTAGCAGTAGCAACACGATCATTCTTATCCTGGTCTCTCTTATCGTGCCCATCACGAATGCCTCTACGCTCTTTCTTCAATTTAAAACAATATTTCTTGATATGACCAGGTTCACCACAATGATCACACTTAAATTCTTTCCATCCTGACCTTGACTTGCTTCGACTTTTGCTTCTACCTTTATTATTATATTTATGTTGGCTTCTCCCTCTATTCTCTGAAACCAACAACTCGGGTTGAGACGAATGCTGAGTTTTTCGTCTCATCTCTTCATTCAAAACACTACTCTTCACAAGCTCAACGGTTATACCACCATCAGACGAAGAGTTAACAAGTGAAACACGAAAAGTTTCCCAAGAATCAGGCAAAGTGGTAAGAATCCAAAGTCCGATAATTTCATCATCAAATTTAATGCCCATACCTGTCAACTGATCAAGAACGCCTTGAAACTCATTCAAATGATCAGCAATAGAAGTTCCTTCTTTGTATTTCAACTGCATCATCTTCTTAAGCAAAAACAGCTTATTGTTTCCCGTCTTCGATGCATACAAATTCTGCAACTTCTCCCACAAACTTCTCGCATGTGTCTCGTGTTGAATATGGTTGTAAACATTCTCCTCAACAAATTGTCTGATAAACCCACAAACTTGTTTGTGCTCAAAATCCCATTCTTCATCGGTTTTAGACACGGGCTTTTCAGTTGCAAAAACAGGCAAGTGCAAAGATTTAACAAAGAGGAGATCCTTCATCTTATTACTCCATAGATGATAATTCAATCCGTTCAAAGTTATCATCCTGCTTGTACTCATCTCCATGGTCACACCGGCAAAAGAACCAACGCGGCTCTGATACCACTCTGATAGGAAAGGGATACACCAAAACCGAGTGTACGCAGCGGAAATTCAAACTCCTTTCCAAATGCCCAATAAACAATCAACCAAGTATGCCCAAGGATAGAAAAATAATCAACCAAACAAATCGAGAATAGAGACACGAGAATTTTTAACGTGGAAAACCCCTTCAAAACGAAGAGTAAAAACCACGAGGCCTACGAGACCCAAAAACAAATCCACTATAATACGAGGCAAAAATTACAGCGGTTCAACACCAATAAATCTAACTCCAAACACGAACCAAACACCGATTCGATCCAAAACGAACTAGAATACAAAAGGAGAAAGAACACGAAAAATAAGCCGAAATCGCGTCACTGTTCACGCACCGAAAAACCCGACTTACAGTGCTCCAAATCCGATCTCCACCGTTCACTTTCAAGTTCGATGAGTTAGGAAGTTGCTGTCCAAAAATCAGCTCGATCGGACCACAAATGACCTCCCGATCGTTCGTGCGAAGTTGCTGTCGCTGCCCAAAAACTGGACAAAACTGGGCAGAAAAATTGCTCTGTTTTTCCCAAAACTGCTGCTGCTATACACGATCAGCAACACTCCAAAAAGAAGGAAAAATCTGAACCTATTCTTCATGGGCTTTCATTATATATTCCATGTAACGCCCCATTTTTCAGTCATGCATTATGTTACCTTATATTAAATTTCATCACATTATATGCCTTATATTCTCATGTGTTTATATGAACTTCCATTAACGTGGAAATTTCGTGAACTAATTGATAACGTGCTTAATTGTATGAATTCAGTGATCTAATTGAATTAAATGTCCTTAATTGCTCTCTAGTGTGAATTCTTGGATTTAATTGTATTTCATGACTTGGAGCTAAATGAATTAATTGTTAGAGTTTATCCTTGAGTGCATTATATAAATAAATATATGGACTTAATTGCATTGCATAATTTGGGACTTTGAAGATCATATCCCATGGAATGATATTTGATTGAATGAATTTAATTAACTTGAGGACCTAATTGCAAAATTTGATGATTCATCCATTTTGTTGGAAGACTTTGGATTATATGTATATCTCTCTTTTCATCTACACATTTCATCATCAAACCACACACACACACACACTAATACACGGTTTTTACACCATAGAAGAGAAGAAGGAAAGATTTCTTCATAATTCAAGCTAAAGTTGAGGAATTGAAGAGTTAGGATCATCATCAACATCATATCATCATCTCATCAACCATCTCTTTGATTCAAGGTAGAAATTGGAAATTCTATGAAATTCTTGAATATGTGATCAAGTATGAGTTTAGGGATTTGTTGTTGAATTCTTGCATGATTGAAGTTGAGAGCATGATCTTGATCTTAAGGAGTAAGGATTGCATGAAAATCTTGAAATTATTGAAGGTTGGGAGCATGTGTATAATATGGGGTTTTCATGAGAAATTCTTGATGTTGGGATGTTTATTTCTTGGTCGAATTGATGAATATTGGAAGTATGATGCATATATGAGGTGTTTGAAGCATAAGTTATGGTTGGAGTTTGGTATATTTTGGTTTGGGGTTGGTTTTGCATGGAAACCCCTGTTTCTCCCCTGTTTTTTCGGTCACGCACAGTTGACACGGGGGTGTCAACTTTGCTTTGTGCTGGCGACACGGGGGTGCACGTTGGTTTGATTTTCTGTACCGTGACACGGGGGTGTCACGGTTTGCCTTATATTGACGACACGGGCGTGTCACTTTCCTGCATTTTGCCCAACTTCGGACGAACGCCATTTTCACCTCGGTTTGAATTAGAAAGCGTGCCATATAGCGTTGGAAAGGTCTATGTGTCTACTTTCATACCCAATAAACAAAACTCGATTCCCACTTCTAGAATTTAAGATATTTCAGTTTTCCCACAACATGTACATTTCCAAAAATTGTCGGTTTTGGCCAAACTTCACCAAAACCTTTCTTATTGCTTTCCTTTCACTCTCTTGGCTCCCATATGTGAATTATATGTTGTATATACTTGATTAATTGATAAGCATGCTCTTAATTGACACTTCTTGGTACGTAATTGCTCAAACTTGATTGTGTAATTCCATGCACTATATGAATTGAACTTGAAATGATTGAATATGTGACTCCTTGAGATTTATTTCATCTTTTAAGTGTTAATTGGTTCTCATATATGATTAAGTGCCACTTAATTGTTAATATGTTTGGTTATTAAAGTGTTGGGATGGTTATTTATTTACACGAGCATTGTCGTGCGTCATACTTGGTCTCATTATTGAGTCATGTCTCACGAGTTCCCACATTTCCTTTCTTGTTCAGTTTCTCCAGGGAGGACATCATTGATCGTTTGGGCACTTTCTTGTATCCTTGTCTTGTTCCGTCGCTCGTCAGGTGAGGTTATTTCTATTTGTAAAAGAACCCTACGACCCTATGAGGCTTTGGACCAAAACAAATAATTATATCTATAGTTTTCCGAAAATTGAATTGTTCCTTTATTGATCGATTGATATTATACCGAGTAATTGTCACTGACTATTGAATTGAATTGATTGAATGTTTTGGCGAGTAAATCATGTTCACAGAGGGCCCGAGGGTAGTGTATTGAGCCAACCGGGAAGGCAAGGGCCGACGGGTAACTCTTGCACTATCCTCACCAAATTGCGGGATGACCCCTGAATCCACTAGGAGATTAGTGGAGGAAGGAGTTCCGGGTATAGGGAATCATGAACCCTATACTCAATGAGATTGGATGGCGGGGCCTTGCAATCCCCCATCACCCGGAGGGAGAAGGATGGATTGATTGAAACTGTCTATTTGTGCACTGAATTGATTGCCTGATCACTTAATTGATAAAATGGAATTAATGTACACTGTCGGAGATTGGTTGGAGATTTGCCCTCACTCGCCGGGCCACTGATTATTGAATTGTATTGAAATAACTGAATTGAAAATGGAATGATTGTAATCTCGGGCGAGCCTTGTTTATTTATTAAACTAATATTGTTTATGAAAATCTTACCCGAGTTTACAATTTGCATGGTATTTGCGCTTTTAAATTATAAACCCCTCACTCAGTCTGTGGTAGACTGACACCTCACACTTTTCAGGTACTGTCAGTGGCGTGCTAGGCGGGAGTCCGAGTCGTGTCCAGTTGCCGAGTTGAGTCTAGCATTGCATTTTCATGTTCTTGGTATTTTCGGCTCATCATGTTAGTGGTTTTGGGTTATTTATACATGTATAATGTATTGATAAGTGTTGGTACCTACTATTATATAAATGTTGGTATCTATAAGTAAATATGTAAATATGGTACCTATAAGTATTGATTGCTATTGCTTCCGCTTTTATTGTTCTGAATTGTTTATTGGTAGTATTCGAGGGTACCCGCCTAGCTCTTGAGTTTTTTTATTGTCACCCGTTCGCCATGAGTCCGGTTCATATATGGACTACCCATTTCATGTGTGAGCTAGACTTATGGTGCGGGGGTGTGGCATCTAGGCGTTCCGGGTGCTACATTCCAAACAACAACCTTATTAGATTAGGAAAAGGATATTGTGGACTTAATACCAATTGGGCCAACAAATATAATTGGGCTGGACCCAACAGATTCAACCAATACTGTAAATCGTTTTCATTAAAGTTTTAGGTTGCAGCCCGAAGGTAACCCAATGTTTTCAGTGGTGTGAGCATAGTCAGAATCGACCAGGGTTTTACACGAATAACGTGAAGTAATTAAGGGATGTTCTTTTAATATTTCAAATTAGAGGGATTAATTTATAATTGCACCAAATTAAAGGATATGGTACTTCGTGAAATTCGTCAAATGAGTACGAGGTGCTAAGAGGAAAATCTGGTAGTTGTTTTGAGCACTTTGGTTAAGTTGGACAGATAAGTTTTTGCTGTCCATTGTCCAAACGAAAACAAGAAAACAATGTTCTTGATGGCAGTTAGGAGTTTTAGTATGTCGGATTGGTCTCGTGATGTTATGATCATTACTTCATATGTTCAATTTCAATTTTTGATGAATAATGTAACTTAGCGGTCGATACTATATTATTTTAATTAGAGGACTCATGTTCGTGTCGCCCGTCCTTATGTTTGGCATCTTCCTCGTTTGGTTTGGTCTTGGTTTTGTCATTGTAAAGGGTACAATCCGCGATACAAATGTAATAGCACTTATCACTTGATGGAGTCAAGTTAGGTCGATTGAAAACCCTCTACTAGCTGATAAACAACGGTCTAATAATCCGATAGATCGGGAAAGGAAGTTTCTATGAAAGTCGATCTATTTAAATAATTTTTGGTATTAAATATTGTTGGAAATCAGCTTTGCGGTAGTACCAACTTATCAAACATAATAGATAATTAAGTTTTGCAATATACATTTGATGTATAACAACATAGATAAGTGATTCGAGACATAAGTACCAGAATCATGCCGAAACATACCAATTAAGATATAAATACGAGTTGTATACATTCCAATGTACCAGTGGAAAAATCAGAATACAGATCTGCATACTAGTTAATTATAATATAAGTTCTAGTAGAGTATACAACCATATTAAGATAAATACCAGAAATGTACCAGAACATATTCACATGACAACGAAGATCAGAACAATACTATAAGAGGTAAACCGAGAGACTCACTACAAGAAAACAGGCGAATTCCGAGGGAAAAATTCCCTCGGAAATCCCTCGGAATTTCCAAGGGATTTCCGAGGGACTTCCGAGGGAATTTGCCAAATTATTTTCCGAGGGAATATTCCCTCGGAAATGTTAGCGCCAAGGTTAGTCGCCAAGTTTTCCGAGGGATTCCCTCGAAAAATTTTCTAATATTAAATCTTGAATTTTCTGAGGGATTTTTCGAGGGAAAATTCCCTCGGAAAATATTCAACTATTAAATCTTGAATTTTCCGAGGGAAATTTCCCTCGGAAAATTAAAAATTATTAATTTTTAAACTAAAATTAGTTTCCGAGGGATTTCCGAGGGAATAATTCCCTCGGGAATGTATCTTGAATTTTCCGAGGGAATTTCCGAGGGAAAATTCCCTCGGAAAATTAATAATTATTTAATTTTTAAATTAAAACTAGTTTCCGAGGGATTTCCGAGGGAAATATTCCCTCGGAAAATTTAAACTTAATTAATTTTTAAATTAAAATTATTTTCCGAGGGATTTCCGAGGGAGTATTCCCTCGGAAATTAATTTGATAAATTCCCTCGGATTTCCCTCGGAATTCCCTCGGAATGTTTAAAAATTATTTTTAAATTATAAATTATATAATAATTTATTAAGTTTAGTTACAATTCATGACTATTATAAGTATTATTATTGATATTTTAAAGTATGATTTTTATTAAAGGAGTGAATTGATGGTTATACATATGTAAACAAACATTCGACAAATATTTCGAATGATATCATAACGTTAAGGACATTTGTTTTATTTTAAATTGAAATCGAATTTCGTTTTCACATATTTGTGGAAGATAATTTTTTCTTATTTAATTAACTAACAATGAAAACATTATGTTATTACATTTAATATTTCAAAACAATGTTTTCTCTTTTTTTAATATTTAATTTTTTTCCAAATTCCGAGGGAATTCCGAGGGATTTCCGAGGAAAAATGGTTTTCCCTCGGAAATCCCTCGGAATTCCCTCGGAATTTGCAATATATATTTTTTAAAATTAAGCCCTACATAATAATTTGTTTAGTTTAAATACGATCCATGATAATTATATGTATAATTAGTGAATAAAGTAAGCTAATTTTAGTTATTAAATGAGTGAACTGATGGTTATACATATGTAATCAAACATTCGGTAGGTATTTTGAACGATATCATAACGTTAAGTACGTTCGTTTTATTTTAAATTGAAATCGAATTTCGTTTTCATATATTTGTGGAAGGTAATTTTTTCTTATTTAATTAACTAACAATGAAAACATCATGTTATTACATTTAATATTTCAAAACAATGTTTTCTCTTGTTTTAATATTTCAAAACAATGTTTGCAATATATATTTTTTAAAATTAAGCCCTACATAATAATTTATTTAGTTTAAACACAATCCATGATAATTATATGTATAATTAGTGAATAAAGTAAGATAATTTTAGTTATTAAATGAGTGAACTGATGGTTATACATATGTAATCAAACATTCGGTAGGTATTTCGAACGATATCATAACGTTAAGTACGTTCGTTTTATTTTAAATTGAAATCGAATTTCGCTTTCACATATTTGTGGAAGGTAATTTTTTCTTATTTAATTAACTAACAATGAAAACATCATGTTATTACATTTAATATTTCAAAACAATGTTTTCTCTTTTTTTAATATTTAATTTTTTTCCAAATTCCGAGGGAATTCCGAGGGATTCCCTCGGAAATCCCTCAGAATTCCCTCGGAATTTGCAATATATATTTTTTAAAATTAAGCCCTACATAATAATTTATTTAGTTTAAATACAATCCATGATAATTATATGTATAATTAGTGAATAAAGTAAGATAATTTTAGTTATTAAGTGAGTGAACTGATGGTTATGCATATGTAATCAAACATTCGGTAGGTATTTCGAACGATATCATAACGTTAAGTACGTTCGTTTTATTTTAAATTGAAATCGAATTTCGCTTTCACATATTTGTGGAAGATAATTTTTTCTTATTTAATTAACTAACAATGAAAACATCATGTTATTACATTTAATATTTAAAAACAATGTTTTCTCTTTCTTTAATATTTAATTAATTTTTTTCCAAATTTCGAGAGAATTTCGAGGGATTTCCGAGGGAAAACCATTTTCCCTCGGAAATCCCTCGGAATTTGCAATATATATTTTTTAAAATTATGCACTACATAATAATTTTTTTAGTTTAAATACAATCCATGATAATTATATGTATAATTAGTGAATAAAGTAAGATAATTTTAGTTATTAAATGAGTGAACTGATGGTTATATATATGTAATCAAACATTCGGTAAGTATTTCGAACGATATCATAACGTTAAGTACGTTCGTTTTATTTTAAATTGAAATCGAATTTCGTTTTCACATATTTGTGGAAGGTAATTTTTTCTTATTGAATCTTTATAAACACGATTTTTTTTTCTCTTTTTTTAATTTATTTTATGTCTCGGAATTTGCCATTCTTATTACCAGTATCAAATTTATTAAATATCAAATATCAAATTTATTAGTTATATGTATAAATATATTATTATTGTAATAACATAATACTTTAAAAATACGATTTAAAATACGATTCATTAATAATCTGTTCTACTATACATATATTATCAATATCCAATTTATTAGTTATATGTATAAATATATTATTATTGTAATAACATAATATAATATCAATATCAAATTTAGATTAAAAAAATAAGATAAAATCGAATTTCTACTTCATATATAATGTATTATTAAATTGATATTTTAAAATATGATTTTATTTGAAAGGATTATTTTTAAAATTAATGAATTTTATTTGAGGCGTCATAACATATTAAATTTATTGTGACTCTTTTGAACTTGTTTTATATAGTAATTGAATCAAACTTAATTAAAATTTAAAATTATAAAAAAAATTAAAAATAGATTAAACAACAACTTGAATCATTAACTTCCTACTAACCATATAAACTGATTTTATAATTAAACCAAAAATATAGAATATAATGCTTTTATATATTTATATTATTTTTAGAATGAAATTTATTTTTTGTATATGTTAAATTTATTTTAAGTTATTTGTAATGTTAATATTCTAAAAACTCAATAATTGAATAAAACAATGGCAAAAAAAAAAAAGCGGTAAGTTTCCCGCTTAACCCCAAAACACCCAAAAAGCCAAAAAAATTGGACGACATTTGGGGGGGGGGGGGGGGGGGGGAAGAGCCCTAGCCCAGCCAAAATGTTCTCTTCTCCCCAGTCCACTTCGCCCACCCCAAAAGCGGGGCTTTTCGTTATTAGGGAAACCCAAGTGTTTTTTTAGTAAGTTAACCCCTAGTTTCAAAAGAATTGGGTACATAACCCTTTTCTCAATTTTGTCTAAAAAAATAAATATTAAATATAATTATTTTCCACGTGGGCAAATCGAGTAAGCGATCTCAGAAATCGCACACTCGATTTTTTTTCTTTTATTTTCTTTTATTCTCTTTATTTTCTTTAATTATTTTTATTCATCAAGATTTCTTTAAATCTATTTTTCAATTTTTTCTTTATTTTCATTTATCACTTTTTCTTTTTTATTTATTTTTTTAAGATCCAGATTTGGTTTATTCATTTTTCCTCAAGAAATCGCGTACGCGATTTCTGCCATCGCGCACTCGATTGCAGAAATCGCGTGTGCGATCGCAAAAATTTAGAAATTGCACACGCGATTGCAGAAATTTAGAAATCGCACAAGCGATTTCCACAATCGATCACCACGCTTGATTCATGTAATCGCACGATTATAGAAATCACGTACTTGATTTCTTGAAGAAATCTGAAAAAAAAAAATGCAGAAGAGTAGAAGAAGAAGACGATAAGATTTCTGGATCTTCAATTGCAGAATGCAGTCAGAAATAGTTGCAGAAGATAAAGATACGGCGATGCAGAAGACGAATTCGACGGAGGCCATTGCAGAAGATGAATACACGACGAGAAGACAACTATGGAGGCGATTGCAGAAGACGTCGGCGGCGAGAGAAGGTGAGAAGACGAATCGCGATGAGAGAATGTGAGAAGGAGAGGTGCAGGCGAGAAGACCGTCTCTGTTTTTCATCGTTGAAGGAGAGAAGAAGAAAGAGAAAAAGAGAAGGAGAGAATAAGAAACGGCGAAGAAAAAACTAGGCTTTGATTTGGGTGGGAGATCTGAATTTGAAAGATATGACGTGATTATTAGCCACGTCAGATAATAGAGAATAAAAAAAAAGGGAAAAGAAATTGAGTGTTATATCCCTAAAATAAGTCTTGGGCGTTGTTAAGAAACTGCTGCTATTCAAGGAATTTTACTTCTTAAACCGTTAACACAGAAAACAAGGAAGATTGGGGAAGAAGAAACAGAGATGAGAGAGATTTAGAGAGAGAAATAGATGAGGAAAAGAAATTGATTCAATGCCAAAAATTGCGGCCACACTCCAATCGTACCAGCATATATATGCCGCATTACAGAATGAATAAGCCATAATGGCCAATCACCACGCAGTATTACAGATTAGGGAATAAAGTAAAACGTAATAATAAGTAATGAAAAGAAATAACAACTTTAGTGAGGTCTTCCCGGAACGATGTCGTCTCTACTTGAAGAAACGTTTTAGCGTGTTTAGAAACATATTCCCCTTACTCTGCCCCTTTATCCTCTCCTCATCTCTATGCACATGAAGATCAGCACCATTAGCCTCCATATTCAGCTGCATAACACTACCCCCTCCTTGAGGCAAGGCTTGTCCCCAAGCCTCTAATTCAGGAAATTGCCCCACGATAGGATAGAAGTCCTCCCAGGTAGCTTCAGAGATGGGCAAATGGGACCACTGCACTAAGAGTTGAGTGACAGCAGTGTTGTTCCTCTTTATCATCCTGCGACCTAGAACATTGATTGGCTTTAAGATTACCTGAGCTTCTTCATCTATTGGTGGCAAATGACTAACCACTCTCTCATCAGCCCCTATTTTCAGTTTTAGGAGTGAAACATGAAAAACAGGGTGTATTTTTGCCTCTGGTGGTAGCTGCAACTTATAAGCCACTGTTCCAACTCTCTCAACAACTGAAAACGGGCCAGCAAACTTGGGACTCAGTTTCCACATCTTGCTGTTTCTTACTGACAATTGTCTATACGGTTTCAGTTTAAGATAAACTTTATCACCCACTTTGAATTCCCTCTCTTTTCTCTTCTTGTCAGCTACTTGTTTCATCCTATTTTGAGCCATGTTCAAGTGATGTTTCAAGTGCTGTTGTATTTCAGTTCTCTGAGCCAACAAACCCTCCAATCCAGCTGCTGTAAACTAATCATAAGCTTTAATAGTGAAGTGAGTGGGTTTATAACCATATAGGACTTCAAAAGGGGACATCATCAGTGAGGTATGGTAATTGGTATTATACCATATCTCTGCCATGGCAAGCCATTTGCTCCATTTCTTAGGATACAACCCACACATGCACCGCAAGTAGTTTTCTAAGCATTGATTCACACGTTCAGTTTGACCATCAATTTGAGGATGGTATGCCGTACTGAGATGTTGTGTGACTCCCAACAATACCAGTAGTTCCTTCCACAACTGACTGGTGAAAAGTTTGTCTCTATCACTGACTATACTCTGAGGAATCCCATGCAATTTATATATCTCATTCAGAAATAGTTGAGCTAGGTTTGCTGTTGAAAAAGGATGAGTCAAAGCAATGAAATGGGATTACTTAGTGAAACGGTCTACCACCACCCAAATGGTATCTTTGCCTTCGGACTTTGGGAGCTGTTCAATGAAGTCCATTGTTAAATGCTGCCAAGCTTGATCAGGAATTGATAGGGGTTGCAGCAATCCAGCAATTCTTCCAGTCTGATGTTTGCTTACCTGACAGACTTCACAACATTTCACTACTTTCTCCACTAATTTTAGAATTTCAGGCCATAAAAATACCCCTTTCACCCTCTGATATGTACCTTGGATTCCAGAATGTCCACCAAGAGGTGATTCATGCATGCTCAGAATCACTTTATCCCTCAAATCAGTTGCTTTCCCTACATAGATTCTTCCCCTGTATCTTTGTTAGGAATAGTGCCCTAGAAAGCCGATTGTATATCCGCTTTGTGCTTTTCCTTATTGTAATCACAGACAATCTTTGAATGAAATAACGAATTGAGGCAACACTTCTTTATATGCTCTTGTTTGGTTTGCGTTTACTTTATCTATGCATGTATGAGAACTCCCCTAATCCTGATGACTTTAGGACTCTACCATTTAGGTGAAATGGTTCATGAAACGAGCCCTATATCACATAAGTCATGATTAGTAAAATACTCCAAGCCGATGAGTCCTACAGACAGTGGGAGTGTCAACCTGACTCCTCTAAGGCTTGCTTGTGGGATCACGCCCTTAAGAAGGACCATCTTGTTTCATGGAGGTGCAAAGTGTATAGTTGATACGTGCGTGATACATGAGGGTGCTTACTTTAATAAGTAAGTTCACTGAGGTGCCCCGTGTGAGAACATTCCTAAATGGGAAAGGAAGTTTCTATTTCAGGAAATGGAAACTTCCAGATTAGGAAATATCTCACGAGTCATTGATGTGATTAATTGATCCTTAGACTTGAGGTTCCTTGTCACTTTATGAGTTAACTCTGTAGTCTTAGGTATAAGCTTTAAAGGGTGTCGCCTTAGACAACTGATTCAAGGCTTATGCTGGGGCTGCACAAGTGACTCATGAAAGTGAATGAGAATCAAGAAAGGACCTACACTTGCATTTGCAAGGTGATCTCTTATTGTGTAAGTCATTCATATGCCATATGGAGTCCTTGGCCAAGGCAGTAGATCAAGACATCAAGAAAAGGGTTTCTTGGATTGAGATCAAATGGATATGAAATGCACTTAGCTTTAAGACCGGATTATTAGGGTTCTGATTATTCCCTTGCCCTAGATCTTGGTTGAGAGATAGTAAGTAGGAGGATTGTATCTCACATGAATCAATGACTTAAAGGTTCTGTCGAATCCGAACATTCCAATTCAGCTAGGGGTTAAACACCTGTTGCTAGACTATGGTCGTTTAATCTGTGGACTGATTAATTAATTAGTGAATTAATTAATTAGGGTCACTGCTAATTGAATTGAGAACCTAGAGGGTCACACACAACAACTTGGTTACATGAGTTGAGGCTTGAAAATGATTAAACGAGTTAATCGGGCCAAGAGGGTTCCACACGTGTGAAGTCACACGTGTGGCTCACGTGAGTGACACGTGTCACTGTGACACGTGTCACACACGTGTGTATATATATATATTATATATATATTAAATAATTAATTAGTTAATTATTTAATAGACTTTGGTTTAATTTTGAATTAAAAAGAAAGTCTAATTTTGGAAAAAATAATCTAGTTAATTAATTACGAATTAATTAATTAGATAAAAATAAGTTATTTATTTTATAATAAATAAAGTATAAAATTATCCAAAAATAGTTTGGATATTTTTAGCTCTCTTAAAAGTTGACTTGAATTAGAATTCAAAGTCAAAGTTGGAAATACTTGATGATCAAGTAATAGGAGAGAGAGGGACCAAATCCTTTGTCCATTAGGACTAGGTTCGGCCGCCCCTCCCCTTTCCTATATATAGGGGAGCTCATGCTCCCCTTTAGAGCGAATAGATAATTCTTGGTTCATGTGTTGAACACCTTCCCTTCTCCAAGATTAAATTAAACCCTAGGTTAAGCCTAAACACTAACTAGAGAACTAGCATCCTTACTAGTTAGATTGTGATCAAGTTGGTGGACTTTCTCTAGAGACTTCAAGTTAGAAGTTTGAAAATTCGAGCTTTACCAAAGGAGAGGGGATCAAGCTGCGAGAAGAGCGTTCTTGGGTGGTTTGAAACGCTTCAAGAAAGAACAAAAGAAAAGTAAGTTTTCTGTCTTTACGAATTTGGTTACACGATTGCGAGTTCTAGGTCCTTTTGTTGGAAAAATTTCTTAAATTCCGCTGCTTTCTGATTCGTATTTTCCAACAATCTTATGATTCCTTTTGAGTAAGAATACAATGACATATTCATTGGGTACATAAGCAGTTCTGTGATGATAGTCTGAGCTTCATAGTCCTCTTCATAACTCTTTTCTAGTTCCTTCATCCACTTTGGTTGAAATACAGTAAGAGTACTGCAGTTAGCTTCACCCATATTCTCTCTTCTAGACAAGGCATCAACAGCCTTGTTCTCCAACCCCTTCTTATATTCAATGACATAACTGAATCCCAGTAACTTGGTGAGGTACTTGTGCTGCAAAGGAGTTGAGATTTTTTGGTCAATTAAGTATTTCAGACTACATTGATCAGTTCTAATAACAAAAGTATCATGAATCAAGTAACTCCTTCACTTTTCCACAGCCTGGATAATAGCTAGCAACTCTTTCTCATAAACTGATAGTCCAAGCATTCTAGGCCCCAATGCTTTACTGAGATAAGCAATGGGATGTTTCTCCTGCATTAAGACAGCCCCAATTCCCTTATAGCATGCATCGGTTTCCAAGACAAACTGTTTAGAAAAATCTGGTAGAGCCAAAACAGGTGCTGAGACCATTGCTACCTTCAATTCCTCAAATGCTTTATCAGATTCTGGATCCCATTGGAACTTCCCTTTCTTAGTCATATTTGTCAGTGGCTTAGCAATGATACCATAGCTCTTTATGAATTTCCTATAGTATCCCGTCAAGCCCAAAAATCCCCTCAACTCTTAGACAGTTCTTGGTTTAGGCCACTGGAGCATTGCTTGAATTTTCAAAGGTTCAGCTGCTACTTTCCCTTGACTGATCACATGCCCCAAACACTCCCCCCTATCTTGCCCAAACATACATTTGGAGGCCTTGGCATATAACTCTTGTTCCTGCAGAATCTTGAACACTATCTCCAGATGTAGCTCATGTTCTGCCATATTACAACTATAAATCAGAATATCATCAAAAAAGACTAAGACAAATTTCCTGAGGTACTTTTGGAAGATATGATTCATCAATGACTGGAAAGTGGCCGGTGCATTTGTGAGACCAAAGGGCATCACTTTAAACTCGTATAAACCTGTGTTGGTTACAAAAGCAGTTTTATGAACATCCTCAGGTTTGACTCTGATCTGATGATAACCAGCTCTCAGGTCTATTTTAGAAAAAACTGATGCTGACCCCAACTCATCCAATAAATCATCAATTAAAGGTATTGGATAGTTATCTTTGACAGTAAGAGCATTCAATTTCCTGTAATCGACACAAAATCTCCATCCTCCATCTTTTTTCTTCACTAACAGTACAGGAGAAGAGAAAGGGCTATTACTTGGTTGAATAATCCCATTCCTTAGCATCTCTGTCACTAACTTCTCTATCTCACACTTCTGTAGATAAGGATATCTGTAAGGGTGTTGTTTCATCTTATCTACACCTTCCTTCAATGTGATGCTGTGATCATGTTCCCTCTGGGGTGGTAACCCTTTTGGCTCTCTGAAAATGTGTACATACTTGGATAGTAAGGGCTGCAACTCAGGTGTAGTCTCACACTCAACCCCATCTTCAATAGCTATGATCATACAGGGACACCCAATGACAGATTTCCCTCTCTTCTTAAACATTTGCTGCAGTTTTCTTCCAGTTATCATACTCACTGACATCTCTTTTTGTCCCCCTTGTAGTATGATCTTTTTATCTCTTCTCTTAAACTTAAGAGTTTGTTTATCAAAATCAAAAGTGACGGGTCCCAATTTTCTTAAAGAATCTACTCCAATAACCATGTCACAACCTCCTATTCTCAGCAATCTAGTATTAGTTCTGAACAAGTGACCTCCCATTTCCCAATTGAAATCATTGCACTTAGAGTCACAACACATCTTCTGCATATTTGCCACAGTAACCAATAAGGGAGTGGTGCACTCTATTTCACAGTTAACCTTTCTTGCAAAATCAGGATCCAAAAAGGTATGGGTGCTTCCTGAGTCAATTAACACAGTAAAAGTCTCATTACCTGCTCTCCCTTCTAGTTTGATTGTTTTTGCAGCAGGTTTACCATCCATAGCATTAATGGATATATACATTTCAGTATCTTCATTATCTTCTAGCTCAATGCTATGCTCTATCTCCTCTTCCTCTATCCCAACTATCACAAAGAGATTCCTGCACTTATGGCCAATGTGATATGTCTCATCACAGTTGAAACATAAACCCTTTTTCCTCCTTGCCATCAGTTCCTCCGAACTTAATCTCTTGATAGGTGGATACTTCTCTTGATTAGTGTTTGCAACCCGCTTAGTTCCTTGATCTGCAACACTAGCTTTGACATTCCAGTTCTTTGGCCCTGTTTTTCCTCCTTTCTCTCTCAATTCCATCAGATTTTTTTTTTTCTTAGCTAGACTGATAGCATCAGCTAAGCTCTCAGGTTTGAACATCTCCAGTGTTTGCCCTATCTCTTCTTTTAACCCACTCAAGAAGCTCTTAATGAAATAATCCTCAGATAAAGATCTGTTGATGCTCAGCATGAAAGCCTTCAATTCATCAAACTTGAGAGCATAGTCCTCAACAGATTTTTCTTGCTTCAGCTTATTGAACTGTCCAATCAGATTTTCCTCATTTCGATTTGAAAACCTCAACAGAACCTGATCATGGAAGGTATCCCAACCCATGGTTTCTTTCCCCTCAACATAATCCTGGTACCAACTGTCTGCCATACCCTCCATATTCATTGCAGCCAGTATAATCTTCTCATAGTCACACATCGGATTAAAGAGGAAAAACTTGTGACATTTTCTCAACCATTGCCTGGGCTCACAACCATTAAACTTAGGGAAATCTAATTTGTTTTTTAAATTCCCTGTTCCATTAGTTTCATGGGTTCTACCCCCTGGAGTAGGAAGTATACCTGTATCATGGTACTGTTTAGTTACACTTGAAGAGATCTCACCCAGATTGCTTGTTCCAGCAGACTAGTCTTTTGGGATGGGCTCTCCTGTTTGGTCTATAACAATTGGTATCAGAGCCGGTGGTCGACGGACGGAAAGGGCTACCTATGGAGGGGCTGACCGACGGAGGGGCTGACCGTTGATCGAGTGAAGCGCCGTCGAGTAAAGTGCTGTAGAGTGAGAGCCGCCGGGACGTCGGCTTTCCGTTGAGGGTGCATTGTCATGACCCTGACCAATTGCAAGGTATGGGACTTGTCCCACATCGGTTGTATGGGCAATTGGTGTGGGGTTTATAGGCCAAATGGGCTCTCTCTCCCTTCAGACTAGTCTTTTGGGATGGGCTCTCCTGTTTGGTCTATAACAATTGGTATCAGAGCCGGTGGTCGACGGACGGAAAGGGCTACCTGCGGAGGGGCTGACCGGTGGAGGGGCTGACCGTTGATCGAGTGAAGCGCCGTCGAGTAAAGCGCTGTAGAGTGAGAGCCGTAGGGACGTCGACTTTCCGGGGAGGGTGCATTGTCATGACCCTGACCAATTGCAAGGTATGGGACTTGTCCCACATCTGTTGTATGGGCAATTGGTGTGGGGTTTATAGGCCAAATGGGCTCTCTCTCCCTTCAGACTAGTCTTTTGGGATGGGCTCTCCTGTTTGGTCTATAACAGGCGTCCCTTGTGTCCTACTTGTCTCCCCCAAAAGCCCTTCTCCTCTCACCGTAGAATCGACGGCGTAGGCGAGACCCGAAGGCGATAATCAACGACGACGGAGTGAGGAAAGACTCGAAGGCAACGGAGAGAGGCGATTATCCCATAAGGGCTGCTTCTGGTGTGCGGCGGCGTAATGGGTTTCGCCAAGAAAGGCAGCAGCGCCTCCCTCGCCGGCGGCGTCGGCACCGGAGCGCTGCTCGTGATCGCCGGTTATCTCAGCCTCCAGGCCTTCCATAAGCGCAAGAACTCTTACTCAGCTTTCATTCTCGAGACGGGTATGCCTCCTTTTTATTACTGACTTGTATTACTTTGACGGGCTTCTGAAATTTGTTATCTTTTGTGCATGATTAGAGGAATTGTTTTACTTTGATGGGCTTCTGCAATTGTTATGCTATGTGTATGATTGGAGGAATTGTTTCATTTTGGTTATTTTGATCTGGATCTGAAGAAAAGAAGGCATGATATATTGTTTGTGATCTTTTCTTGAAGCAGACACTGTTGAAAATTGAAATTAGGAAAGTATTTGGGGATAAGGCTTTGATATTGCCATCTTTCGCTACAAATGCATAGGACAAAGTAGGGATTATGTCTGATGAGACTCGGATTTTCTTGTCCTATACTTTACTGCTTTTGATCTTGAGAATTTGATCATCACATTCTTTGCTGTCTTTGCAAGGGTAGGTCAAAAATCTTGGATTTACCTTGCAAGAAAGATAAAACATCTAAAAAGAAGGAAAATAAATCAAATTTGGGTTTTGCACTTCATGTTAGTCAGCCGGTTGGTGCTAGTGGTGCAGGCAGAGTGGAAAGTTTTCTAGAAGTAGGTAATAGTTGAAATTTTTTACACGTTCTTGTATATGTCAGTACCTCAGTCCATACATAATACGAAATGGATGAAGAAAATCATTATACATCAATTCCCTCCCTGTTCCCGTCTCATATTTTATTCATCCAGTATGTAAAGATTTAAAATGGGCTATTTCATAATTGATCTTTTAGGAAATCAGACTCCCTTTGGTTTTGGAGAAACTAGTATGGATGGCAAAGATTTCAGCGGATCTATAAACAACTCACAATTTTCATTGGGTGGGCCAACTGAACAGCATATTCCACTTAGGAATGCTTGGGTGCTTTGTGATGAGTGCCAAAAATGGCGGCGGATACCAGCAACACTAGCCAGATCAAATTGAAGAAACTAACTGTGGATGGTAAATACTGATTATTGCATGATAATTTATTGAGCTTAGGAATGTTGGGTTTATTAATTTATTTTGAAAAGGTGCAAATCTAGTTAGTTAGGGAATGAAGTAGTAAAATACTTTAGTATTACTGATTGACAGGAGCATTTGATTTTGAGCCTTATTAGGCTGTGCTACGGTGTTAGTTACTCCAGTCTTTTGATTTTGTTTTGTTTATCTTGTTAGAAAGTGGCTTATGGATTTGGTATCTTCTATTCTTAAGGACTTGCAAAGATAATGTGGACAAAGGCTTCGCTGACTGCTCTGTTCCGCAAGAGAAGTCAAACTCATAAATCAATGAGAAGCTGGAAATATCTGATGGATCCTGTGAGGAAAATGCTTGTAGCTGTATGGTTATGCAAGAGTTTGATGAATTATGGCTTTATAAGATTGACTTGTAGTATGCTTGATTGGAAATTAGAAGAAATTGTAAAGTTTTGCAAAAGTTTGTTGGATTCGTATTATTTTTATTACATCATTTGTAGTATAGCTTGGATCCAATGTGAAGAATGTTTTGAAGATTTTAAGTATAAAGAATGTATTTGGTTTTTCATATTTTGATTAGTCATACAAAATGTATTTCAGATTTTTTAAATTTAGAACAGGTATAATAATTAATGAAAAAAATAAATTATTTTTTATTTTCCGAGGGAAATTCCGAGGGAAATTCCCTCTGAAAATAAAATCAAGAAGAATTCGGCTAAAAAGATTTCCGAGGGAATTCCCTCGGATATTTTTTCAATTTTATTTTCCAAGGGAATTCCCTCGGAAATCTTTTTGTCCATTTGATATGAGTGAATCGACGGCAAAAGCCGGCTTGCTTTAAAGAAGTATTCGCCCCACTACCGGTGAGTTGGGTTGTCGCGAAGCTTCTTCCAGGATAAGACAGTTTGGAGATTTCCGAATCACAGATACGCACGATCTCAGAAGAATCTCACTCCGACTACTAACCAGGACTCTTATGAGAGAGTGTGGTGTCTGGTTAGTACTTCAGAAAACGTGTTATGTGTGTGAAAGTATGTTTTCTGACTAAACTCACAAGTACCAGTGTGTGTGTTTCGTACCACAGTGTGTTTTTAAGCACCAAAACAGAAATCTATCTAGACTTCTAACCCTTTCTAATTCACCATATTTTACATACTTGTCTCTCTATTTCTCTCTCATATTCCGTGGTCTGGAACTTCAGATTTATAGGAATGGAGTCATAATACGAATAACCATTAATTGTCTTGTTTATGGCAAACCATAAACCTTACAATTAAGATAGTTATAATGCTGAAATAAAGTTACAAAAATGTCTAATAGGTTTTAGACCAGATATCAATCTGGATTCGTTGTATTAATCTCACACAATTACTATTTGTAATTGTCTGGTATCATCCTTATTTCAATATCAAAATAAATGTCTAGCAATAAATCTCATATTTATACTTACCAATATGCAATACTTGGTGTATATATAACTTAATATACAACCTTCGATTGCATATAAAGTACAAATATCATAATATATTTTGTGGAATATAACATATCACAAAGTTCCAATATTTATTGCTTCCAATTTATTTAACCTTAATTTTTAAGAACTTTATTTTATGGATTTCTACCAAGGAATTTGGTATACCTCCAAGAATAAACTTATCCACAAAGTATAATATCAAATTCCAACAATCCCCTACAAACTTGTATTATTATCTGTTAACCGACGAGTTGATAGTTCCATTTATCGGGAAAGGAAATTCCGATGGTCTAAATCAATTTTGGTTTAAATAAACGAGGAATTGTGCATCATTTATCTAAAGAAATTGATTTTATTATTGCAAAAAATAAACAAGATCACATATTTTCGGGACTATGTAGTTCGAGCTTTCTCTTTTTTCCTGTTCGATCTTCTGTGTCGATTTGAAATACCACTCCTTGAATTCCTATTATATTTTCTCTTTTTTCCTGAGATAAAATATTTAGGGATGGAGTTAGAAATGTTTCATTGGGTAACAAAGATTCAAATAAATATAAATATTTATGAGCTCGAGAACTTTAACTATATATAACTTTGGGGAAAAAAAAACTATATATAACCTCGAAAATGTCCATTTTACTCGTAGTTAATATTAAATATATGGAAACTATAGAATTACCAGTGAGTTAATATTAAGTATAATTACATATAAATAGGGATATATACGTGTATTTAAGTGTTTGGGGTTAAACTTAGTTAACCCTTATGTAAAATTCTCGCCAGAACTTGGTTCTGTCAAATCGGTATAATAAAGGATAGGAATCTTTTTCAAGAATAATATTTGTTTTATTCAAAGTTTACAAAATACCATCAGAAATTGGGGGTTCAAGATTTTACCAGAAATCGTAGATGATCTCTACGACTCCAATTTTTTTAATAATTTTTTTAGTGGAGTCGTAGATGATCTCTACGACTCTATTTTGTTTGAATATTTTAATCGGAGTCGTAGAGATCATATACGACTCCATATTATTTTAATAATTTTTTACGGAGTCGTAGATGATATCTCCGACTCCAAATAATATCTTTTTTTTTTTAATTTCAGAATATTTTTAATTGAATTTGGTTAATAAATATAATTTGATATAAATTGTAATTTAAGTTTTAAAATTACATTAGTTGTGTCGATTATAGAATATGTTTGAATAATTCCAATTATTTTTTGCACAAATTCTATTTGTTAAATATTTCACTTATTTAGTGAAAAGAAAATAATACAAGATATTTTATTATATACACAACCACTTATTTTGATACTAGTAATTATGCACACCCTATGTGTGGGCCAAAAAAAACTAAATATTATTATGAAAATAGATTAAAATTTAAAAAATATATTAATAAAAATAAATAATTACTAAATTATGATAAATAAATTTGATAATATTATTATTTTTAGAAAAAGATAATAAGAATATATAAAAGTTATTAAAAGAAAAAAATTATCAAGATATGAGAAAAAAGGAAGTTCAGAGATAATGCGTAAAATAAATAACTATATAAATAAATAAAGAGTTTTGAAGATAAAATAGCCGCAGAAAAGATAAATAATATCCAAAAAAAAAAATAAAAAACTTTGAAAACATTAACGTGATGTGAAAGAAAAGAGAGTGCAAGGATAATACGTCAGTAAATAAAAAAAAATTAAAAAGTCATGAATAGAAAAGAAAAGAGTTCAAGACACCATATTTGCCCTGACGCTTAATAATATAGTATAGATAACATTACAGAAAAAAAATGGTGTCTTGAAAGAGTTTTGAAGATAAAATAGCGGCAGAAAAGATAAATAATATTAAAAAAAAACTTTGAAAACATTAATGTGATATGAAAGAAAAAGAGAGTGCAAGGATAATACGTCAGTAAATAAAAAAAAATTTTAAAAAGTGAGGAATAGAAAAGAAAATAGTCCAACACACGACAAACTTAATAATATAGTATAGATAACATTACAAAAAAGTAATGTTATTATCAAATTTATTTATCATAATTTAGTAATTATTTAATTTTTATTAATAAATTTTTTAATTTTAATTTATTTTAATAATAATATTTAGTTTTTTTTGGCCCACACATAGGGTGTGCATAATTACTAGTATCAAAATAAGTGGTTGTGTATATAATAAAATATCTTGTATTATTTTCTTTTCGCGAAATAAGTGAAATATTTAACAAATAGAATTTGTCCAAAAAATAATTAGAATTATTCAAACACATTCTATAATTGACACAACTAATGTAATTTAAAAACTTAAATTACAATTTACATCAAATTATATTTATTAACCAAATTAAATTAAAAATATTCTGAAATAAAAAAAAAGATATTATTTGGAATCGGAGACATCATCTACGACTCCGTAAAAAATTATTAAAATAACATGGAGTCATATATGATCTCTACGACTCCGATTAAAATATTCAAAAAAAATAGAGTCGTAGAGATCATCTACGATTTCCCTAAAAAAATTATTAAAAAATTTGGAGTCGTAGAGATCATCTACGATTTCTGGTAAAATCTTAAACCCCCAATTTTCGGTGGCATTTTGTAAACTTTGAATAAAACAAATATTATTCTTGAAAAAGAATCTAAAGGATAGTTGTTTTATACTTCTAATGTGATTGATAGAAAATATAAGGAGAGTAACAAATCAAATGATAAGTATATTCAGTAGCGGAGCCACCTTGTCTTGAGGGGGTACAATTGACCCCCCTCAACTTTTATTTTTTTTAATTATTATATGTATATATTTTTGGGGTTGAAATTTTATTATTATATGTATATGTAATTTTATGGAATTTTTTATTATTGACTCCCCTCACCAAAATTAAAATTAACATTAGTTGGGGTCAATATAGTAAATTATTAATAATTGAGACCACACAAATTGAAATTTTAGGGTTTCAATTTTAATTGGACTTTAATTTCTAACTCAAGACCCAGCCAATTGTTGAATCAAGCTCCTCCAATCAAATTCTGTTATATTTCAACCCATATTTCATCTCCTCTCCGCTATATACACAACAATAAAATCAAAATCCTTCAATCGTCTGCAAAGTTATCGTTTAGACATTTATTTTTAATTTGTTTGTCGACTGGACTTTCTTTCTTTCTTTTTTTTTTTTTTACAATTGAATATAAATTTAAAATTAATTTTACTTTTTTTTTTTATATTTTAACTAAGGTTTATTTTATTAATTATCAATATGGATAAGTTTCTCATCATAAAGCCAAAAGATTTGATTCAATCAGTTCGGCCTCCCCAAAAAAGTAAAAAACAAAAACAAGAGGATACGAATCGATTCAAACGTTTTACAGATGTAAACTCACAGTTGCTTACTAATCTAGTTTGCTTGAGTCCCGTTGATTTATTTGTCTCTTTTAACAAAGAAAGTCGAATTCAGTTAACCAAATTTTATCTAGTAGAGTTCTCTAATGTCCAAATATCAATACTGAGAACTATATTATTAATATGAGATCAGATGAAGTTTTCTCTAAATTGAAAGGGATTGGTGATTTTGCTCGAAAATTGGTATAGACAAAAAAAAAATGATGTATATTCACTTGTATACTTGCTTCTAAGATTGACTTTAATTCTACCAGTTGCAACAATTACAATCAGTGGCGGAGCCACATTGCCATGAGGGGGTACAATTGACCCCCCTCAAAAAAAAAAAAAAAATCTTTTATTAAATAGGTATATAGATATATGTATATGTAATTTTATAGGATTTTTCATTATTGACCCCCACCCCCACCAAAGTTAAAATTAATACTAGTGAGGGTCAATATAGTAAATTATTAATAATTGAGACACCTAAAAAATTTATGGGATTTTTCTTTAGTATTATGCTTTGATCGATCCCTCCCCCTAAAAAAATTTCTGGCTCCGCCATTGATTACAATGGAAAGAGCATTTTCTACAATGAGATACATCAAAAATCGGTTCAGAAATAGGATAGATAACAAATGGTTGAATGATTGTTTGATTACATATAATAAAAATGATATATTTAACAGTGTTTCCAATGATTTAATTATGCATCGTTTTTAAATATGGGTAACCGACTTGGACATTTGTGAGATACAAATTTGTAAGTACTTTAAAAAAAATAGTTGAATTTAACTTGTTTTTTTTTTTAGTATTATGCTTTAGTCGACCCCACTCAATAAAATTTCTGCCTCCACCACTGAGTATATTGCTATAATTGGTTGGAGTCCATCTAGTCGGATGTGACCTAAAATTTTCTATTTCAAATAGTCTAGTTTTGGTGGGCCATATTGAGATCTTATGGAATTAGAAAATTATTTTGTAGTTTTAGGATTATAAAATTATATTGGAATGACATTATTTAACTTTAGGATTATAACATTTTGTAATTTTTAATAAAAACTTATAAAATATTAATAACTTTACAAATTCTTTACCAGATAATTGCTTTGCTGCTTGCTGGCAATCCTCGACAACCCAACCAACTTGCTGCTTCTCATAATCATAAATCACCAATTTGTCGAGTAATGAAACGTCTGTGTTATACGAAATAACCTTATCATTAAATTATTTATAAATATAGGACATAATTAATTTCACGGACATATTCTTTGATCTATATTACATTATAAATTCGAATCTGATCAAAGTATATAGTACGTATTTAGAATTGTAGAATTTGTTACCTCCCATTATATTCACATTCTCAAATTCTGGTGCCAAGTCTTCGCCATTTAGGATCCCCAAGCACACGTTACCCAGAGGCTACAATGGAGAAAAATAACAAAGAAGCAAAAGAAGATCGTTGTTGGTTTCTAACAAAAACATCTATTGTTATGACGACTCTTTATGGGGCAGTGCCGGTGAGAAATTTCAATTTTACGGAACAAAAATTGTAAAAAAAAGATATGTCATAATTATATTCCTAACACATGAACGGAGCCATAAATTTTAATTTTATAGAACAAAATTGGAATCTTATATGAATATGAAAGGCGGTTGAAATTTTTGGTGGATAATTTTTTTTTTTCTTGAACTAATAGAAATAAGATTTTAAATTAATAATCCGAACTATGACTATTTTGTATTTCACCAACTGAATTTCCTTTTTCTTTTTCATTTATTTACATTGTACCTTCTTAACAAGGTAAATTGTTATATGCCAATAGGATTAGTTCAAATAGTTAAACAATTTTTTCTTAAAATTTGAATTTCTCTAGTCAGCTAAGTGTATGTTTAAAAAAACAAAAATTGTTACATGTCTCCACCTCATGACTATATAAGGGTTAATATTGAGATACTTGCCGTTGGTATTTCACATTTGGATATAATTATACTTGTATCATACTTAACGAATTTCAATTGAGCATAACCTCTACTGTTCATTGCATATAGTGTTTTTATAAAATATATTAGAAATAATTACGTATAACTACTCTGCATTTAGGCCTAATTACAATGCAATACATTTAAATTGAGAAATTATATTTTAATCCCAAACTCTTGAGAGCCGTTTGTGATCCCTGACCTCAGTTAGAGTTCGATTATGTCATTCCAAAAATACCCCCAATTTTTTTAATTTGATTTGCAACTTCAGGGACTCATGTGTCGTTAAATTTATAATATCGAGATCGTTTTGTTTATATTTAATTTGTAAACTTTAGGGATGATTTTATAATTTTTATCATACATTCAACGTAACACTCATATAAACCAATAGGAATATAAATGTACTTTTATGAATTCCGTTAGTAACCTCAGACTAAATAAGATTTAAAAGCATTAAAATATAATTTTCTGATTTAGATGGATTACGTTGTAATTAGACCTAAATGCAGGGTAGTCAGATATAAATCATTCAATATATTAACCAGCGAAAAAAGAGATATTTTTGAGGCGATGTTTAATTTAAATACTCTAGATTAAATATAAATGTAATTATATCTAAATTACCCCTTTTAATTTAGAAGCTCGTACATAAAAAAATGCAATAATACTTGCACTATTTACAAGATAATCCCAAGACTCTCAATTTCCAGAACACATCTCTGACGTGGAATCTCAAGTGTTTGAAGTAGTTAAAAACATCGGATTAAGATTTCAAAGGTTTCCAACACACAGGAAGATAAGGATCATCCTCAGCTGGGGTGGCCACATTCTCTGCCAACATGCTCAGCTTAAGGAGGGGAAAAAAACAAGTGAGATACCACGAAAATTCTAATTCAAAATTAGTTCGATAAATCAGTGCAACGAAAAGACATATGTTTTTACGTATAATAAACTTGTCGTTATAATTAATTCAGTTCAGTCGACACGTACGTGGACTAGATGATGACTTTGCGCGATCATCTTTTCAAACTCATCAATACCTTCGCAAGAACAACCTGGTATGTTTCAGAACTGAAGTAGTTGTAAGTAGTCCCACTGTCCAAGACAAAGCTCAATCCAGAACCATGTTGATCTTGTCCACCATAAACCAGCTCTCCAGGAACTATCATACTTCCTCCCCTGGAATTGATGATTAATTCGGTTATTTTGGTAAAAGTTTTTGGGCCAAGCCCGCAAGGATTTGTTTTTGGGCATCTCCCAAAAAGACCTCATACTAATGGAGTTAGGTGAACACTTATATATTGAACAAATTTCCGCCAATCTTCCAATGTGGGATGGGTTTGCTACCCAACAATCCTCCCCTCAAACCAAGACCACACCACTTGTGACCTCTCCTTCAGGGTCAATCCATTTGATCCGCCAACCATCTTGCACCGCCGCTACACACCTTTGCGGGACACGCCGCCTGACCTCCTTAATGTCAAGGGGACTTTCGACACAAGGCATCAACCGCAGATCTCCAATTGCTAGGTCACATCACCTGACCTGCCAAACATAGGTCACTCCACCTGCCAAACATCTTGTATCGCCGTCGAACCAAACGGGACCCGCTGCCTGACCAACACTTGCCAGGAAGACTTTCGATACAAGGCACCCCTGCAGGTCTCTGGTCTTGTTGCATCGGGAATTCCTCATAAAACGCAGTCCACCACTCCGACAAGCCCGAACCTGGGCTCTGATACCACTTGTTAGGAAGCGGCGAACAAATATTTAGAAATATAATGCCTAAAATTCACAAAGGAAAAATCAGGCAAAATAAAACTAAATATAACTAAAAATAAACTATTGAAAAGACGTAAATAAAGAAACACAAAATTTACGAGGTTCGACCAAAATAGCTTACGTCCTCGGGCACTACTCAAAATATATTTCACTTAAGAAATATTACAAAGTAGAGAGAGACTTTGTTTCGATGCACTAAGCTAGAAGGGGGAGGAGCCTATTTATAGTGTTAGGTCTGTTGGTTGTGGCGGGCCCGAGGCAGAGTGACGGTATAGCGTAATATTCAAAAATTCGCCATAACCTCGTTATCAAAATATTTCCAAAATATTTTAATAAAGCAACGGAATAAATCGGGCAGCATAACTCTCATATATACAGGCATCGATAACATAATTTTAAATCATCTAGCATATAATCACAATAGGCAAATATCAATTTGGGCAGCATAACGGTATTACCGTACTGCAATATTGGCTATCAACGACACTTTTCCAGCACCTTGATATTTTCTCGTGAAACCGGCAGAGCTTCCCCGCAATATCCCCGATTAAGAAATTGGAGTGTGGGCTCCGACAGTATTTCGCTAAATACTTTGAGAAAATATTTTTCTAGAAAAAACCTTTTTTCTATTTTCAGAAAATCCCTATTTTCTAATAATTAAGTGGATTATATATTAATTATATAACTACCTAATTAAGTAATTAATCCATCCTTAATTAAGGATTAATCAACTGTTGAGAGAGAGAGTGCCGGATGGCTATATTACTGTAAGAAATTGAATTCCAAATTCTTATGTTATAAATGAACAAACCATGACCCGATTTATAGCCAAGAATGGAGGACCTCGCGGACATTTTTCGATTTTCAGCGTGGGCGCCAAGTTCGTTCGGCCAATCAAATTGCACCGAAGTGGAGTACACGCCAAGATGAATCCAGACGCGCCGACCACGCGCGGAAAGGGGCCCGTACGCGCCCATATGGCGGCTGTGTGTCTGGCGCGTGTGGCATGCACGCTGCAACAGGCAGCTGCCACGTGTCCAACCTGGTCCGGTCCGACCAGCGGTTCACGGTTCAGACCGATTCGCGCATGAACCGGTCGGTTCACCTTGGGCTCCAAGCAACGCCACGTGTCGGAACCTAATTCGTCCACGTGTCCAGGTCGGTCAAAGTTTGACCGACCCTAACCGACCGGAACCCGAACCCGAACCGGCGTCCTGACCCGGACCCTTCCAGATCTAATCTGGACCGTTGACTCGCTCTGGTGTGGCTCGATCCTGGCCGCCCATGTGTCACGCCATGTGGCGCCCAGTCAGCGCCACTTGGCGTTGACTCGCTGACGTGGCGTGACATGTCACCTGCCACGTCAGCAATAAAAAACTTTTTTTTTTTTTTGAAAAATTTTTATTTTCTCCAAAATAAAATTTCAGGCATTTTCAATTCTTTGGAATTTAATCTATTTTCTCAAAATAAATTCCTTGGTCAATTTCAAATTCTTTGAAAAATTATTTCTCTCTCTCATTTTAATATTTTCTCATTGATCTTCGTTAGGGCTTGCGAGGGGACCTGCAGGACTAATTAATCTTAGCTCCAAACGGGTCAATCTATTATCATCCCATGACAATAATTGATTACCGTTTAACAATATTTAATTCCACTAAATAAATATTGTTGAACTCTAAAATTGATTAAATTATTCACGAATTTCTCGATCTAGAATAATTTTGCATTTTACTCCTCTGTACAGATATCCATGAAAAATAAATCAATACTACTATCATTTATTTTTCACTTCCAATTTGAAATTTCTTGATTCGCCTTAAGTCCAAATTCCCTGTATGTGAAACACATTCAACATACAACTTCGGTGACGCACACACGGAGTACTTTGGCCAAAGTTTTAATTCGAACTTTTTGCAAATCTATTTCAGGGATATCTTTATACCGTCCAGTAAGGCTACAGATTCCTTGATCAATATTTCTCTCTAGCACATTTCATGCAATCACCGAACATACAAAGTATTTTGGCCACCCGTTACCGAGACCTCACTTCTGAGTACATCACAGTGATTAACACTACATGCCTAAAGTAGAAACACTATCAGGATTAAGAGTCTAATGCTTCCGAGATTTTGTTCATTTTAGATAGCAGTATAAAATGAACAATCTCAGTGGTCCAGTTCGATGTTTCCTATCTCATTGAAAATCATCAATGTGTTATAATTGGAAACTCCATTTCCCTATGACGAAAGACTAATCATCTTATATAACACATTATAGTCTTGAAAAGAACATTTTCTTATCATACTGACTAGAACTTTAATGACACGTGACTTCTGGTATTTAAAGTCTTTTCCTATGAAACACATTTCATATAAAAACACCATCACACGTCATTAATTATTAAATTTGTAAAATACTCATAACTTACTTTAATTTCAGTTTTATTAATCCAAAATATTTACAATATAATTGGATTTTCAGGGCATTAATCTCAACAATCTCCCACTTGCCCTAAATCCAATTGGCTACACATCTAAGACCCATCCCTTCTACATGAGTGTCAAAACTCTTTTGCGCCAAAGTCTTAGTGAAGGGATCTGCCAGATTATTTACTGAGCCAATTTTCACCACTGCCACTTCTCCACGTTCCACATAATCACGTATAATGTGAAACTTCCTCTCGATGTGCTTGGCACGTTTATGACTTCGAGGTTCCTTGGAGTTGGCCACCGCTCCAGCATGTGATCGGCGTAAGTCCGTCCTTGACGCAGTACAATGTGATCGGCGTAAGTCCGTCCTTGACGACTTCTAGATCCATTAGGAAATTTCGGAACCAATACGCTTCTTTGGCTGCTTCCGAAGCTTCCACGTATTCGGCTTCTATGGTGGAGTCAACAATGCAAGATTGCTTAATGCTCCTCCTAGAGTAAACACGTATCCAGACGTCGAACGTCTAGGATCCAAATCAGATTGGAAATCCGAATCTGTGTACCCTATAGGAATGAGCTCATCACTGTGATAGACAAACATACAATCCTGAGTCCTTCTCAAGTACTTTAATATATGCTTTACAGCTATCCAGTGTTGGGGTCCAGGGTTCGACTGATATCTGCTAACTAGACCTACAACATAACAGATATCTGGCCTTGTACATAACATGGCATACATGAGGCTTCCGGCTGCCGAAGCATACGAAACATCTTTCATTTCTTCTGTCTCTTCTGGGTTCTTAGGACACTGATCCCGAGATAGATGAACTCCATGTCTGAAAGGTAATGAACCTTTCTTGGAATTCGCTATATTATATCTTGCCAGCATCTTATCTATATATACTGCTTGTGATAAACCAATCATCTTATTCTTACGATCACGACAAAGTCTGATCCCTAGAATATAATTGGCCTCACCTAAGTCTTTCATGTCAAACTGGTTTGACAACCAAATTTTAACTGCTGACAATATTCCTGTGTCATTCCCAATGAGCAGAATATCGTCAACATATAGAACTAAAAATGTTACAACACTATCATGATGTCTCTTGTACACACATAGTTCATCAGGCAATTGCATAAATCCAAAGGATTTAATTGCCTCATTAAATCTAATGTTCCATGACCTAGACGCTTGCTTAAGACCATAAATAGATCTATCAAGCTTGCATACCATATGCTCCTGATTTCTGGCAATAAAGCCTTCAGGCTGAGCCATGTATATCTCTTCTTGAAGGTGCCCGTTCAAGAAGGCAGTCTTTACATCCATTTGCCAAATCTCATAATCAAAATGAGCAGCAATGGATAGGAGAATTCTTATGGACTTAAGCATTGCTACAGGTGACCCAAACGCATATGCCTCAGCATCCTTCTTGCTGCTAGAAGTAGTTGTTGGTGCTACTATCCCAACAACTGTATTACCTTGGTAGAAATACAAGTTGCTACTTTTCCTTTCACCCTTCAACATCACGAGTGCCCCCGAAGTTGCTTTAAGAATTCCATCTCGCATCGTCACAACTAGACCTTTTGACTCTAAGGCCCCCAATGAGATGAGATTCTTTTTCAAACTTGGCACTAGTCGAACATCTTTCAGAATTCTAGTGGATCCATCGTGATTCCGTAGCTTGATTGAACCTATCCCAGCTATTGTACATGTTTGATCGTTGCCCATGTAAACAGCTCCTCCATCAAATTCTTCAAGATCGAAGAACCACTCCCGGTTGGGGGACATATGATAGGTGCAACCCGAATCCAATATCCACTCGTCTGAACTTAGCGTTAAAGGTATAGCTACTAAGGAAACATCTGACTCTGCGTCGTTTTTGCATTCGGCTACATTGGCATCTTGCGGAGTCTTTCCTTTTTTCAACTTTGGACAGTCTTTCTTCCAGTGTTCTTTATCGTGACAAAAGGCACACTCATCTTTGGCAACTCTGCTCTTCGATTTTGATCTCCCTCTTCTCCCCTTTGATTGGCTTTTCTAACGACCTCTGACCACTAGGGCTTCTGTTGCTCCACTAGCGCTTCCTTTCTTATCCTTCCTCCTCAGTTCATAACTGTATAAGGCTGTACACACTTCGCCGAGCGAAACATCAACCTTCCCATGGAGTAGGGTTGTCTCGAGAAACTCGAACTCCTTCGGAAGCGATCCCAACAACATCAACACAAGGTCCTCGTCTTCAAAAGCCACATCCAAATTCAATAAATCAGCCACCAGCTGATTAAATTGAGTGATGTGCTCATTCATCGTGGTACCGGGAACTTACGTGAAGCGAAACAATCGTTTCTTCATATGCAGCTTGTTCTGACTGTTTTTCTTCAAGAACTTCTCCTCCAATGCCTTCCACAGGTTGCTTGCAGAAGTCTCCTTGCAAAATGTATACTTCTGTTCTCTGGAGAGACACGATCTAATTGTACCACATGCCAACCGGTTGATGGTCTTCCAATCTTTGTCATCAACCTCTTCTGGTTTCTTCTCTTCAATGGCGAGCTCTAAACCTTGCTGAAATAGGGCGTCTAGAACTTCGCTTTGCCACATGCCGAAATGACCGGTTCCGTCGAAGGTCTCCACCGAGATTCTCGTAGTTGCCATTCCAGTCCTTGTCAAGTTGAACGAGCTGGAAGCCGAGGTGGAAGCTGCCTTCGCTTCTTCAGGCGTGATCTCATCCTTTATCATTTTTGCTATTTAATAGCCACCAATGCGCGATGTCAACCGAGCCTGCCGATGTGCGATGCCAACCGAGCTTGCGATGTGCGGTGCCTGCTGAGCCGGCCGATGCAAGGTGCCTACTGAACCTGCCGATGCTCGTTGTTACGCGATGTCAACTGAGCCTGCCTATGTGCGGTGCTTGCCGACGATACCTGTCGATGCTCGTCGATACGCGAAGCCTGTCGATGCTCGTTGATGCACGAAGTCTGCCGATGCTCGTTGATGCGCGATGCCCACCAAGCCGTCTTCGTTCGTTTCTGATGTGGAAGATCAGACTAAGCTACAATCACAGAGCATACTCCGATTTGACTCTTGATACCACTTGTTGCGGACCGCGCACACGTTCACCCAACTCCGCATTAGTATAATATTGTCCGCTTTGGGCCAAGCCCACACTGATCTGTTTTTGGGCATCTCCCAAAAAGGCCTCATACTAATGGAGTTAGGTGAACATTTATATATTGGACAAAATTCCGCCAATCTTCCAATGTGGGATGGGTTTGCTACCCAACAATATCCAGGTCCATCTCTACTCAAGCAGAGAGCGAAAACGTTACCGATCATGTGTCCGTCGAATAGTTGCGACAAAATGCTTGCTTTGCCACTGCCAAGGCCGAGAACTCCATCGGTGAATGGAGGCTCGGTCGAGGAATCGAATTCTTGGTGGTATCCGCACCTGTTAACGGGACAATATGTTCTTGTCAACCTGATAAGACCTCAAATCCTACCAATAGATCTGATTCTCTAACCAGACCTCTAAAAAGAAAAAAGAATTCTGGGACTTACTTGAAGGTGAGATTGACCTCACGCACATGTGAGGCAAGCTTAAGTAGAAATTAATGTGTCCTTAATTAGAACACCAAGAGATGATCCATGGTCTGCATACTCAATCTTGTAATCACATTGCTGATTTTGTGTGCTGCATGTTGGATTCCCCGGATGGCTCACAAATCCGCATACGCTATCATCCTCGCACGACACGAACCTGTTGTTCGTTGTGTAAGGTTGGTGAGGAGTGGGGTACAATTTCAAAGGCTGCATAGAAAGAATTAGAGTCGCTACCAAAGGTACATTTATAAGATGTTTTTGAAACTTATAAGTCGTTGGGTAAATGGACTAACCTATAAAAGATGCACGTTGCTCGGGGAACAAGAGATCCATGTCAGGTCACTTCCGGTGTCGATATCCAGAAAGAATTCATGAGGAACCCCTGCTATTTGAACTACGACGTGATACAACCTGCAAAAATTCAAGGAAAAAGAAGAATTGCGATTTTCAGACGGAAAATGTCAACTTTTTGAAATTACAAAAAGACCCATTTTGAAAGATACCCAGATTGATGGAGATCTCCTTCGACTAGAAAATAATACGATATGCCTTCGAGGCCATCCGCGTGAGGTTCTCGAGCAGACTGCAGTCTAGTTTCTTTCAACACTTGATAGGCATCAACCATGCAGCAACACACCAGAAATATAGCCCATATTCTGACTGAATATTGACATACAATATTTCTCCAATCTTTCATTTTTGTAGCACAATGTTGTGTTGGCATTTACTTCAAAATGATCAATGCTTCTATATATAGGACTGCCTAAAGGCTTTTGGAGTAAACATTAAATTGTAAGGTTGCAGGACAGGATCATTTCAGTGGTGTGAGTGTAGTCAGAATCGACGAGGATTTTACATGAATAATGTAAAATTTAAAACTAGAGTGACTAATTTATAATTACACAAAATTAAAGAATGTGGAACTTCGTGAAATTCATCAAATGAGTACGAGGTGCTAAGAGGAAAATCTGGTTGTGGTTGTTTTTCAGTACTTTGGTTACGTTTGACAGATAAGTTCTTGTTGTTAGATGAAAACAAGAAAACAATGTTCTTGATGACAGTTAGGAGTTAGCATGTTAGATTGGTCTCATGATGTTATAAAAGGTAAGCCACGCCACCCAGTGGTGATGGCGTGAGTATAATTTAACGGTTTGACGCTATGCTAGTTTAATTGGAGGACTCATGTTCGAGTAGTCCCTAGGTTTGACATCTTCCTCTCATTTGGTTTGGTTTTGGTTTCGTAATTGTAAAGGGTACAATCTGCTGTACAAATGTAATAGCACTCGATAGTCACTTGATGGGGTTGAGTTAGGTCGAATGAAAACCCTCTACTTAACTGATAAATGACGGTGTAACAGTCCGATGGATCAGGAAAGGAAGTTCGGATGAAAGTCGATCTATTTTCGTAACTTTTGGTATTAAAGATGTATATATCTAAATCAACTTCAATTTAGATATACGAAATTGTGCATCATTTATCTAAAGAAATTAATATCATTATTCCAGCAAATAACAAAATTTCAGCTTTCTCTTTTCTCTCGATCTATCTTCTCTGTCGATTCGGAATACCTCTCCTTGAATTCCTATTGCTCTTTCTCTTTTTTCCTGAGATCAAAATTTTAGGGATGAAGTTAGAAATGTTTACTCGATAACAAAAATTGATATTGATGAGCTTGAAATTGGTCAGAATTTTAGGTAAGTGAGATGTTTTTTAAATCAAATATAAATTAAAATAAGATTAAATATCAAAAAGACGTCAGGATTCACATGAGATTTTTTCTTAGATCCAATAAATTAAAACAAAATTAAAAGGACACACACACAACAACAGGGGAAAAAAAAAAAAAAAAAAAAAAAAAAGCAAAAAACTAACCTTCGTTGGTCCAATTGGCCACAAAGGTGGGTGTTAAAAAAAAGGGATAATTACCAACGCCCCCCTGAGGTTTGGCGTCATTACAGAATACCCCCTGAGGTTTCGGAAATTACGAACTTCCCCCTGGGCCGTTATCTCCTCCGTTAAATTTAACGAATTGTGTAAAATTTACTATTTTACCCCTACTATGTTGAAACTCAGGGGGGTATATGTAATAAAGAGCCAAAGGTAAGGCGGCTAATGCAAGGACTGAAATTGTTAAAGGGGTTTGATGTAAGTACTTGAGTTTTGTGTCTACCTAGCATTTTTTTTTTTAATAAAATGCTACTTAATGTTATTTTAATATTTTTATGATAGACTAATTTCATACTTATAGTTAATGGATGCTTAATATTTTCTATAGATATTGACCATACATGTTCAATGTTTGAAATAATTGTTTAAACGGCTGGCGGATATTTTTGTGAATTTACTAATACATTTGTTGATATTAGTGTATTTGTTATGATTTTCAATTTTGAGGAAAAAAATTGATAATGCACTAGTTGATCTTTGTGTGGGTTTTTTTATATGAATTTTTATTTTGAGGGAAAATTTGTTATAATTGCAAATAAATTATTTTAAATTAACTTTAAATGGATTTGTACAAAATATATTTAAAACTAAGAAATAAATATGAAAGGAAATTTATAACTTATCATATTTTATAGAAATAAATATGCATGGAATAGCTAATTCAATTTATATTTATAGATAAAATATAAAATATTAAATTAAATAATAACTTTTTAAATACAAAAAATCCAAAATTAATTAATATTACAATTATATCATTAAACTCTAAATAAAATTACAATATGCCCCCTAAGGGTGTTTTTGGAATTTAAATTTGAATTTAACGGTGTAATTAACAGCCGGTGCTATTTGTAAGCGAGGGTGTACTATTCAGGGGGGAGTTCGTAATTTCCGAAACCTCAGGGGGTATTCTGTAATAACGCCAAACCTCAGGGGGGCGTTGGTAATTATCCCTAAAAAAAATTATCACTTTTATAAATATAAGCTCCAAACCATCCAATTTTGGCAGGCGATATTGAAAAATTAGAAATATTATTTACCAAAAAAAAAAATCTTTAGAATTATAAATTTTGTAATATTTTAATAAAAACTTATAAAAAATATTAACATTGTCCAAATTCTTTACCAGAAAGTTGCTGTGCTTCTTGCGTGCAGTCCTTGACAACCCAACCAATTCGCTGCTTCTCATAGTCATAAATCACCAATTTGTCGAGGAAAGAAACGTCTGCGTTGTACTAAATAACCTTATCACTATAGTACTTATAAAATATAGGACAGTATTAAATTAGAGCATATGTTTTTATTTATATTTTATTATAAATTCGAGTCGGGTCAAAGTATCGAGCCTCATTAATTCATATACATATAGTGTGTTCTATTTATAATCGTAGAATTTGTTACCTCCAATTATGTTCACATTCTCAAGTTCTGGTCCTAAGTCTTTGCCATCCAGGATCCCCAAGCACACGTTACCATGAGGCTACAATGGAGAGAAATAACAAAGAAGAAAAAGAAGAATGCCGTTAGTTTCCAAAAAAGACATCTATTGTTATGATTCTTGACGGACTGTAACCGTGCGAGAAATTTCAAATTTACGGAACAAAAAAAAAAAAAAAAAGCATCAATTGTCGTGATTCCTGACGGGCATGAATGGAGTCAGAAATTTTAATTTTATAGAACAAAATTGGAATTTTAATTTTATATGAAACGGCCTTGACATTTTCGATGGGGATTTTTTTTAGTGTTAATAAATTAGGCATAAGATTTAAATTAATCATCCCACTATGACTATTTTGTATTTCACCAACTGAATTTCTTTTGTTTTTATTTACATTGAGCAATGTAAAGTATTACATAATTAACTAAAATGCTGAATGCAAGTGTAATTATATTTAGATATGGAGTACCGTTTATAATTAATCCCTTTTAATTTGAAATTCAGAAGCAATTAAAGTTAAATAAAAAAAAATTGCAATGCTACTTACACTATTTACAAGATAATCCGAGGAGTCCAATTGGAAGTACACATCATCTGTGATGTTGAATCTCAAGGGTTTGAAGTAGCTAAAGACATCGGATGAAGATGTCAAAGATTTCCAGCACTCTGGAAGATAAGGGTCATCCTTAGCTGGGGTTGCCACATTCTGTGCCAACATGCTCAGCTTAAACAGAACAAAAAGAAATGTCGTGAGATCTTGACGTAATTCTAACTCGAACCTAGTTTCATCAAATCAATATAACAAGGGAACGAATATTTTACGCTCGTCCTGTCATTTGTAAAAATTTTAGTAAGAATGACAGGATCAAACATCTAGTACACCTTTAATTAGTTGGTTTGTCAAATCAGGTTTGAACTAAAATTTGCCGACATCAACATAGTGCAATGGTAAGTTGTAATAATGAATTTGCTCCTCTCTTGGAACTCAGTACCTTTGCAAGAACAACCTGGTACGTTTCGGAGCTGAAGTAGTTGTAAGTAGTCCCGCTGTCCAAGATAAAGGTCAATCCAGAGCCAAGTTTATCTTGCCCATCATACAACAGTAGTGCAGGGCCTACCGTATTGCCGATCCTGGAATCGAAGATTTTAAACTTTCGGGGTGATTTTGTAACATTCGTATACAACGAGGGCTGTTTTTTAACTTACGCCCTTTGGTTCGGCAAAATCGGCATCCATATGAGTCCCTGTGTGTTAGACTGCGACCACCCAAACACGAGATATCCAGCTCCATTTCTACTCAAGCAGAGAGCGAACGCGTTATTGACCATGCCTCGTTCAAATAGCTGCGACAAAATGCTCGCTTTGCCGCTGCCAATGCCGAGAACTCCGTCCACGAGTGGAGGCTTGGCCGAGTGGTCGAATTCTTGGTGGTACCCGCACCTGTTAGCAGGACAATATTCCTTGTCAATCATGTATATGTAACTACTGCTAGTAACTGATGTAACGGCCGGGCCAAACAGTGCAACGAGGGAATGAGCGTTTTATACTCCTTGTATGATTGATGGACCTATGAAAAGTTTGCCGAGCCCCAAACTTAAGGGGCATGATAATAACTTTGAAACTAGTGGACATTAGTTCTTTAATTAATTACGTCAAATCTCAAGATAAGTGCAGCCGTACTTTTATGAATTATTTCCTTAGCATAACTCACCCATAAAAACTAGTTTTAGCTTTTAGGGGTGAGTTAGGCCAAATGCATTATTTGACCCCTACAAGGAAAAAGAATTCGGGACTTACCCGAAGGTGAGATCGATCTCAGACTGTGAGCCATGTAAGGAACTCTGAAGTAGAAATGTGTCCTTAACTAGAACACCAAGAGATGATCCATGATCTGCATACTCAATCTGGTAATCACATTGCTGATTTTGTGTGCCACATTTCGGATATCCCGGGTGGCTCACGAATCCGCATACGCTATCATCCGCGCACGGTACGAACTTGTTGTTCGTCGTGTAAGGTTGGTGAGGGGTTGTGTACAATTTCAAAGGCTGCGTAGAAAGAACTTGTCACTGCAAGAGGTACGTTTATAAGATGTTCTTGGAACTTATAATTTCAACGAATAGGCTGGATTTTGGAGCACGGATTAACCTGCAAAAGATGCACGTTGCTAGGGGAACAAGAGATCCATGTCAAATCACTTCCAGTGTCGATATCGAGCAAGAATTCATTAGGAACCCCCGCTATTTTAACTACCGCGTAGTACAACCTGCAAAAATTCAAGAAAATGTTATTTTCAGACCAAAAAAATGTCTGACTTTTGAAATTACAGAAAACCCCATTTTGAAAGATACCCGGATTGATGGAGATCTCCTTCGACTGGGAAATAAAACGATTTGGGTCTGATCTCGTCAGGTTCTTGAGCAGGCTGCAGCCTCGTATCATTCAACACTTGATAAGCATCAACCATGCAGAAACACACGAGAAATATAGCCCATATAATGACTGAATATTGAGAGACAACATTTATCCAATCTTTCATTTTTGTAGCACAATGTTGTGTTTGAATTTACTTCGAAATTATCAATGCTTATCTATATATATATATATATATTGGACTGAGCAACCTCATTGATCCGACTGGCGTTTCTACTTAGTATATAAGGATTCTTGACCGACTCTGAGACTAAGTCTTGACAAGGACTTTTGAGTCGTCTTTAAGTAAACGAATTTTCTTTTACAATTTACCTATTTGAAATTTAGTGTAATTACGTATCAATCCCTCTCATTTCAGAAATCGCAAAAACATCTTTAAAATTTCATTATTCGTGTAGAGTTTGTGGAAACCGCATCCCTAAACCGTTTACATCATATTGATAGTTTGCGGGAATAAGACACTTTCAATGGTGTGAGCATAGTCAGAATCGACGAGGGTTTCACACGAATAATGTGAAGTAATTAAGGGATGTTGTTGTAACATGTAAAATTAGAGGGATTAATTTATAATTATCCCAAATTTAAGAATATGGAACTTCGTAAAATTCGTCAAATGAGTAGGAGCTGCTAAAAGGAAAATATTTGTTGTCGTTTTGAGTACCTGTGTCTAAATGTGACAGATGAGTCGTTTTTGCCGTCCAGATGAAAACAAGAAAACAATGTTGTTGATGCATGAAGATGTCTTTAAGTCTCACTAATCTAATGACATTTAGGAATTAGGATGTCACATCAGTCTCATGTCATGAGTTAGATTTATCATGAAATATTTTATGATACAATGACACAATACTATGCGATGCAGGAATTGTCATGTTGGTTTTTTTTTTTCCCTTCAAAATTTACCATTTGAGAACCGATAAGACATAGTGATCCCGATTTTTTTTCCTTCAAAATTTACTATGTGAGAATAGAGAAGTGTCTAACAATATATCGTATATACAATATTAGGATCGTATGATATTTTTAGAAATATTGGTACAATAAAATTAACTAATAGAATTCAGATTCAATTAGGTTTGTCAATTGATCGAATTTTAATCTGGATTCAATTCGAATCCGATCCGAATTTTAGCATATTGGTCTGATAAAAATATCCGATGGATCATATTCGATTATAAATGTCTGTTATTCGAAATAAGTGGATCGAATATGGAATTAAGGAATTTAATTCGATAAGAATCTGAATCCGATTTTATATATAATATTTAATTAAATAAATTATTTACTAGTACATATTATTAAGTAAACTGATTAAAATTAAAGACCTTTTATCGAATATGATCCGATCTAATTATACATAGATTCAAAAATAATGAATCCGACAAGTTGATCCCTAAGAAAATTGAATGTCTGTTCATTCCAAATCCAACTAGAAATTAAGACCCATTTACAAAATCTTATAGAATAGTGGGCCATGACGGGAAATTCTTGCGTGAGCCGGGTGTGGGCCCCAATTCCTACACCCGGTTCCTTTTTCATTTAAAAAGTACAGCCCCTTTCTTTTTGCTTTTCCATTTCCTTGTCTTTTCTTTCTTTCTTTTTTTTTTTTTTCTTATAACATTTTCTTTGACATATTGTTTCTTTTTCTTTTTTCTTTCGTATTTTTTATATTTAATAAATACTCAAAAATTATAGATATAAACATAAAAAAAAGATATATGAGTTTTTAACTAGTTTTTCTATTTTCATTTTTAATTTTAATATAGTAAATTTAGAAATAAAAATATAAAATAAAATATTATTTTTCTTATCTTTTTGTCTTACTTCTTTAAGATAGATAATAGATGCACAACATTATAAATAAAACATATTTGCTAAAAGAATTATAATTTTTTATGATAAAATGTATAAAAATATATAACAATTTTATATTTAGTGATAACACTCATAAAAATATAATATTTTAATAAATTAAATTCAATGTAGAACTCTAATAAATATATAACATTTTACTATATTAAATTTAGAAATAAAAATAGAACATATTGTTAAAAATCTATATTTTATTTTGTGTCACAAATGTTATATTTATAATATTTTGTGGGATTTATCAAATTTGAAAATAAAATATAATATATATATATATATATATAAAGCAAAGGAAAAATTATAAAAAAAGGAAAAGGAAAGAGAAAAAAATGAGGGTAGGGTTTTGGGTTGGGGTTGTACCTTTTTAAATGAAAAAGGAGCCGGGTGTAGGAATTGGGACCCACACCCGGCTCACGCAAGAATTTCCCGGCCATGACCCATAAGCAATCAACCATTATCAACCTAACCCGTGATTTCGGCCTAGTAGTTTAGCCCATTTCAATTTTATGTGGAATAAAATTAAAACTATAATTCAAGCATGTGATTTTTAAACTTTAATAATACAATTATAATATAAAAAAACTTTGATAATACAACAAGTCAAAATATACTTATTAAATTTAAAATAAACCAAAAATATTAAAATGAAGGCATAACTCTAAAATCATAAGTACTAGAAAATGTTAAAGCACTATTGAGAAAGAGCCGGAGAGGAGGAAAATAAGTGGTGTAATACTAGTTTAACTAAAGTTTTTGTGTTTAAGTTTATGAGAATGCAATTACCACCGGTAGAAAGTTTTTTCCAGCTAAATAGCCGTTTGAACTCGAACTCAAATAAAAGAATTTTATAGTTAAAAAAAATTGTTTATTTATCCTATGATTATTACAACATTTTACAGAAAAAATAATAAAACAATAAAATGTAATCCAAGTATATAATTGAGATTATGTCCGTATTTTAAGGAAGTGGTCAATCTAATAATAAAATATAGATCAAATGTTATATTGGGTCCCTAAAGTTTTAATTTTGTATTATTATAGTCCTCAATGTTCTAAAAGGGATACTTGAGTCCCTAAAGTTAATAATTCGTCTCATTGAAGTCCTTTTGGTCAAATTCTAATGAATTTTTTTACCTTACTCAAGGGTATTCCGGTCATTTAGTATTTATAGTTGTAAAATGATCCCTAAAATTTCAACTTTATATCATTTTAGTCCTCAATGTTTTTAAAGTGTCATTTAAGTCCCTAAAATTAATAATAAGTCCCACTTTGGTTCTTTTGACCAAAATCAGTACTTTTAATTATTTTATTTATTTCACATGAAAAAAGAAGAAATAATATTTATAGTAAGATCGAAGCCTATGAGTTCAAAAATATATATATATATAGAGTTGTTGCCATTATACAATATTTGTTTTAATATGAATTTTCCACATACTATATTTATTCAGTTTAACTTAATTTTTTTTTTAAATTTAGAAAGTGTTTTTATTTCAGATAATTACCTCAAATTATTTTTTAAGAGAAATTATAACATGGAATACATGCTTATCAAATTAAATTTAATAAAGCAATTTATAATTAAAACTCTTTTAACTTGGTGTATCAATATATTTATTTTTTACTATCACATTGTAATATACATATTATATTGGTTGAGATAATTATTTAAAACTCAAATACTCTTTAAATTAATAAATTATCATTGAATTTTAAAAACATTAAATAAATAAATTAAATTTTATTTACAATGAAATTATAATTTTTTTTCCGATTTTGTATTAAACTAAACTGAATAAATATAATAGGTGGAAAATTCATATTAAAAACAAACATGGTATAGTGGCAACAACTCTATTTTTTTTTTTAACTCATAGGTTCATATCTTTCCAAAAATGTTATTTTTTTTTCTTTTTTTTCCATGTAAAATAAATAAAATAACTAAAAACAATGATTTTGATAAAAAGAAACAAATTGAGACTTATTATTAATTTAGGGACTTAAATAACACTTTCAAAATAGAGGACTAAAATGATACAAAGTTGAAAATTTAGAACTATAAATACTAAAATGACCGAAATATCTTTTGAATAAGGTAAAAAATTCATTAGAATTTTGTTAAAAGAATTTAAGTGAGACGAATTATTAACTTTAAGGACTCAAGTGTCACTTTTAGAATATTGAGGATTAAAGTGATACAAAACTGAAATTTTAAGGACCAAATATGGTATTTGCTCTAAAATATAATATATACCAATTAATTAATTCAATTTATTTAACTATAATTAGACGAAACAGAAAATTAGTATAATCTATGACTCTATAGTCTATGCAGTCGAAAGTCGAAACGCGTACTTCGTCTCCCAACCGCGTATTCCGAAGATGAAATTTCCAAGAACCCCAAATGCAGCCACCATTTCTCCCTTCCGACAAAATTTCAGTATAAAACACAAAGAATTAAAATAAATTCAAAACTGTCTTTTTCTACGAGTCCTCTCTCAGGTCTACTCTTTTATGAGTTCATTTCTCTCGCTCATACTCTCTCTCTCTCTTGCTTTCTGTGCGACTGAATCAGATACAAGTGTAAATTACCCCCTTTTTAGCTTTTTCAATCCCTTCCCGAGCAACCCTTTTCGTGAATTTAGTGATCTTGGTGTAAATTGAATGATGTATCTTCAAGCATTGGTGTTGTACCTGTTGGTATGGGGGGCGGCAGCTGCGAGTGTCAGCAAGAAGCAGCCGAAGGGCTCTGGGTCGTCTGTGATTTTCCCTGTTTCTGGAAATGTTTATCCGAAAGGGTGAGTCTGCTGTTCTTGATTCGGTTTCCTTGAATTTGTCTGTGTTTTTGACCTTCTTGATTGATGTTTGACTGTGATTTTCCGCTGGATTTTGAGAGTGAGTGTTGTTGATGATTTGATGAGTGTCTACTTTTGATGAGAGTTGTCTGTTTGATGTTTGGGATGATGAGTTTTTTTGCTGTTAATGTGATGAATTTTGGATTGTTTGATCTTCTTGTTGATGATTTCTTTTCTGTTCCCTTCTGTTTTTGAGCACTTTTGAAATTTGGAATGTTTTGTAAGGGTCAAGACTCTTCTACTTGTGAATAATGACATCAATTTTTTGAAGTTCTTGTCACTAGAATCAATTTCTGCATCAATTTTTCCTTTTCGTTAGAGTGTCTGCTTGTTTCTGGAGATATTTAATCGATTTTTCAGAAGTACTTCTCTCTGTTTAGTTCTTCATCTAATTTCTTTTATTATCCAGCTTTTGTGTTGTTGCCATGGCCTGAATCTGATATCATATGAAGCGACCTTTTTATTATAGGATAATTGCACTGACATGTCCTAAGGTTTGGCACGATTACTTGAACTTTTCCCAGAGGTTTGAGAAATTATGAGGACGTCCCCTGTCAAAGAATTTTACATTATGTTTGTATGGATGGTTTTTGATGATTTCATATCTAATTTTCTATAAGTATCCTATTTTGCTCTTCGGCCTGATCAGTGTTCGAATTTAAATTCATGACCATAGTGGCATGCATTAGGCCAAAACTTAAGAGTATGGCTGGGGGAGGTTCTTGTAAATTTTCTAAGGGGAAGTTTTTGTAATTAGGCCAACCCTCAAGGTATCTCAGTGGAACTATCCCTTTATTTAAAATTTCAACCTTTCAGAGACTAGAAAAAATTAAATATTGAGTTTCTTTGACATCCATAATCGTTTTCTTCATTTAGGTACTATCATGTTGCAATCAACATAGGCCAACCTCCAAAGCCGTACTTTTTGGACATCGACTCTGGCAGCGATCTTACTTGGCTTCAGTGTGATGCACCGTGCACAAAATGCACTCCGGTAAATGCTTTTTCCACCACATTTTAAAATCAATTTCGATAACTTTTTTACTGTTTTGCCGACTATTGCGTGTTGTTTATTTTCAGGCTCCTCATAGCCTTTACAAGCCCACAAAGAACCTTGTCACGTGTCTCGATCCCATTTGTACCTTCTTTCACGGGCTTGAGAACCATAATTGTGAAGGACCACAAGAGCAATGTGATTATGAGGTTGATTATGCCGATCATGGGTCGTCTTTGGGTGTTCTAGTTAAGGATTCAGTTCCTCTTAAGTTCACAAATGGTAGCATGGTCGTTCCACAGCTAGCATTCGGGTGAGGGACACTCCAATTGCTTAACAATTGTTATTTGTTATTATTATGTATGTACATACATTTGTGTGTGTGTGAATTAAATATTTTTCCACCTTGAAATGAAAATTTTATGTTTTTTATGTTAAAAACAATTCTTTTCCAAAGCCACCTGAATGTGAATTCTTTACAATCTATTTGGTTCTAGGATTTGACTTACGAAAAAGAATGTTGAGAAAAAGAAATGAAAAAGAAACTCAAAACCATCCGCTTGTTTGGTTCTGAAAGAAAATAGTAAGGAAACTGACTTTTGACCGATTGGTGAACGTGATATTATAGCACGAGAGTGAACTTTTCATTGTTTTCTCTCTATTTTCCTCGCAACCTTGTGAGGGAAATGATTTTCCTTCGACATTTTGTATTTTTTGATTTTTTTTTACGAGACGATTGGAGGCATATTTGGGCACAATTTTCATAATAATATGTGTTTATAACTCCTATGTAGATGCGGATACAATCAAGAAGTTCAAGATTTAACTCATCTACCTTATACCGATGGAGTCCTCGGCCTCGGCAATGGCAAATCAAGCATTTTGAGCCAACTAAGAAACATGGGTTTGATACGAAACGTTGTTGGTCATTGTTTAAGTGGACAGGGTGGAGGCTTTCTTTTCTTTGGAGATGATTTTCTCCCTGATTCTGGGATTGTTTGGAAACCTATCTTGAGCCATTCGTAAGTTACATCACACACACAAATATATAGTTATTAATTTTAGTATATGAGTGGCTTACTTCTCTGTTTCTACTTGTTATTCAGGAAATACTACTCTTTGGGTCCCGCAGACCTTCATTTCGCCGGTCAAGCTACTAAAGTTAAGGGCCTTCCGATAGTTTTTGATAGTGGAAGTACTTACACGTACTTTAGCACTCAAGCTTACAATGGTCTACTTTATCTGGTGAGTTTTTTCTTTTTAAAAAAAAAATGTTAATTATTTATAAGTAAAAAAGAAGGGCATGATCCAATTTGACATATTTTTCAGCTGCATAGACTTATAAAGAACAAAGTTTGCTTTTTTGCATCTAAGTTTAGTTATTTATTATCTTTGTATTTGTTAAAAAAGTGGGACATCAATAGTAATTCGTGTTTGTCTTGATATTTTTTTATTTTCTCTATTGTAAGCCACTCTCTTTTACGTGCAATGCGCGTATTCTTGACTCGTCAGATTAAAGAAGATTTAAATGGAAAGCAATTGAAAGAGGCAGTTGAGGATAGAAGCCTTCCGGTATGTTGGAAAGGTGCTAAACCCTTCAAATCCATTCATGATGCAGCCAACCACTTCAAGCCTTTGGTATTGAGCTTTACTAATACAAAAAATGTTCAATTTCAACTCCGCCCTGAATCTTACCTTGTTGTCACGGTAAGCAACTCCATTTACACTGTACTTCTGTTTGGTTTTTGCAAAAATTACCATGGATCGAGCAAAATCCGGGCGCCGCAATTCTTTAAAGACAACATTTTTTATATAAATTTTTGTGAACTTCTATATTGTTAAAAAATATTCCTTGGATCCCTAAAGTTCGAGTTCTGGCTTTCCGACTCTGATCTTGAAATGAACCCACACTATTTTTAGAAGGTTAACTCATATACGCTTCAATTCAGGCCCATGGAAACGTCTGCTTAGGCATCTTGGACGGTGGTGAAGTTGGATTAGAAAATATCAACGTGATTGGAGGTACGAACTTATTTTGGAAAAGTACATTCACTACCCTGAGTTTTGGTAAATTTACAAATTAATCTATCTAATTATGAAAATTATGGCATACTTTCTGAATTCTGCAATATATGCGTAAAACTTCCAAATGTACCCCCGTGTACAGTTTCAACAAGGATACTTTTGTAAGTTCGACATATTGGTTACCGAACTTAGAGACTATACCGAACTTTTCAAACCATTAGGATTAATTTGTAAATTCACCTAACCTTACGAGTACTAAAATATTAAGTCATTTCCGGCGATCTAATTGTTTGAATCTTTTCCACCATTTATCCATGTGCAGATGTTTCTATGCAAGATAAACTGGTGATCTACGACAACGAGAGGCAGCAGGTCGGATGGGCCGCAGCGAGCTGCAACAGGCTTCCAAAGTTCTGACCAAAATTACATTTTTGTCCTTGTCCTTTCAGCTTTACTACGCTGAGGGCAATCTCACCCGTAACTTTATTTTTTTTGTTTATTTATTAACAGCGTGGATCGTGATTATCTGCCTCATGCCTCTGGTGGTGGTATCTTGCGAGATATTTGCCCTGCGAGTTTTCATTTCTGGACGGAACGACGCCCGTGGTGATGATTCGCGGTAGATGTAGTTGCTCTATGCTGTACTATTCGAGTAAATATGTGTGAATGTAGAATTTTTGTGTGCAAAAGTGGTAAGCTAAACAGAGGGCATTATACTACTGTAGAGTGAATAACAATAATGGTATTTTGATCTGCTACTTTCCTTGGTGCTGGTTAGAGGGAAGAGTTAGAATATAATTCTTGAGCTTTTTGGTGCATTATAATGTTAGTAATGACAATTTGTGTAATTATTATAATAAAAGAAAGCAAGGGAATGTGTATAAAAATAAGTTGATATTTGTCGATTTATTTTAGAGGAACTTATAAGCCTTCAGGTGCTTGTGAGATTAGTTCGGGTTAGGCTTGAGCTCGATCGAATTGAACTCTCATCACAAGTATTGCAAACTTGGACTTAAAAAGTGAATCCGGTTTGATTCGAGCTTGATCAGTCTGAACTCTTAAATAAAATATTGTTAAATCTGGACTTGAAAGTAAGTTCAGTTTGATTTGAGCTCGATACATATGAGGAGATTAAATGATTGTGAGAATAACTTATTTTGTTATAAATACAACTATTTTAGAAAAGATTAAAAATATTATTTTATCGTGTTGTCGTGTCGAATATTCGTGTTGGACATTGTGATTGACTCTCTTTAAATGAAAATTTCAAGAAAAATTTGTGGTCGTCATATTTGTTTAGTGTCGTGTCCGTATTGCTGGATTCTTATCCGTGTGTGATCAAATCTTGGAAAGAGATCTCTCCTTTTTTGTGTGTGTGTTTCCCCTAAAAAATTATGAGGCTTTTTGTATAATTTATGGAGAAAAATCTCCTTCTTTTTTTATTATTCTGCGAAAGAGAGACATTGGAAATAAGATTTTTAATTCGATAAAGAAGAAATAAAAAACTAATGAAGTTCATAAAATAAAGAAAAATTCTAAGGGCAATATTGGCGCCAAATATGCCCAATGTGCCTGAGCGCCTCCTCTCTGCGGTTCTGGCGCCTCCCATTTCATCCAATTTTAATAAAAGTCGTACACAAAAACACTCTCAAATATCACGACTTCTTACTGTAAACATCAAAGAAAATTGTAAGAAACCGGAGGCAATTCCCCTGCTGCACCATTGTATACCCCTAAAGAGAGAGAGAGAGAGAGGAGGTGAAAGGGGGCAAAATTGCAGACGGCTGAGAACCACCACCACCACCACCAAACGCCGCCGTTGTTTTGTCTTTGGAGAAATGGCGGAGGTAATTTCGCTCATGGACATCGACGACGACAACGATAACATCCGTTCAATGAAACCGAACGACAAGGGTAAAAACGTCGTCGTTTCGGCTGCTCCACCGGACTCCAAGGCCACACCTTGGGTCGAGAAGTACCGCCCTCAGTCTCTGGACGACGTCGCTGCTCACCGAGACATTGTTTCAACCAGTAAGTAACTCTTCGACAGCTCACTGTCGATGTTTGTATCTGATTTGTTTCGCATTTCTCCGAATAGTTTGTGAGCGTAGGATTCTAGCTATCCAGCTGAAGAATTTGACTTCTCAGAGTGTTGAATGTTCTTTGTAGAAATTCTCGGATGCTTCGATTTTCAATTTCAGCGTCGTGGAACCTTTTTGTAGGCTTATTCAGTGGAATTCCGTAGTTCTTTTGCCATGGACTGTATCGTGTTGTAGCTGTGCTCTTATTCTTTTCTGTTTCTGTCTTATGAAGAGACTGTTCAAAACGTCATCAGGGGAAAGCTTTGTACATGCATGTGGACAATTTTACATGTTTAATTTACCGAGTGTATTTGTGTTGCAGTTGATAGACTAGCAAGTGGGAACAGATTACCACATTTGCTACTCTATGGACCGCCTGGGACTGGGAAGACCTCCACTGTGTTGGCGCTGGCTCGGAAGCTTTATGGGAACCAGTTGCACAACATGGTTCTAGAGCTGAATGCATCGGATGATCGTGGTATTGATGTGGTGAGACAGCAGATTCAGGATTTTGCAAGCACACAGAGCATCTCTTTTGGGTATTTTCAAACACCGAGTGTTTCTTCATTAAGTTTGTGGGTGCTTTTGATCCTTTCCTGCATGGAAACGATAAAAAATTGCTATGTTTATCCAGTTATTAAATTTTCTGCTCGAATCGTGAAATAGGTGATTTAAATTAAGAGAGGCAGATTTGTTAAGATTTGTCTAAGTGGCTTCTATTTTGCAGCCCAAAATCTGCAGTAAAACTGGTTCTATTGGACGAGTCAGATGCCATGACTAAGGATGCACAATTTGCTCTCCGCAGAGGCAAGAATAGTTTGCTTTCCTTATGGCTTTTCCCACCACCTTATTATGTTATTAGATTACTTAGATTGCAGAATTTTGCTGGATGAATTTGCTCTGCAGTGATTGAGAAATACACAAAAAGTACTAGATTTGCTTTGATCTGCAACAATGTGAACAAGATCATTCCAGCATTACAATCAAGATGTACACGCTTTCGCTTTGCTCCTCTTGATGCTGTTCATGTCTCGGAGAGGCTTAGACATGTGATTAATACTGAAGAGTAAGTTTGTGTTCATGTTTCTCTATAGCTGGTGGATGACTCTCTTAGATTTTAACCAGACGACTAGCATCATAGAAAAACTATTTTTGTAGCCTCACTGCTGAGCTTGAGGTTAATACCAACTTATCTGTATGTTATGATTCAGGCTTGATGTTTCTGAAGATGGTCTGACAGCTCTTGTACGGCTCAGTGGTGGTGACATGAGGAAGGCATTGAATATTTTACAGGTTAATATCTTGTTTGCAGCATCTTAGTTGTATATAGTTTCATCCTCAAGAAAGAAGCCAATGGGAGTATAAGTAAAAATGATGAGGCTTAATGATGATTTTACTTCTTCTGAATGTCCGTGTGTTAACACACATAAATGATAGTGATCTCGCAATTATCTGTCTCTTGTTTTTAATGTCCTTAATAAAGTTATAGTCTTGTGCCCTTTTTCCTTGGCCTCCCCTCTTTCTAAAATAATGTATCTTTACTGTTTGTATGCAGTCAACACACATGGCTTCTCAGCAGATAACAGAAGAGGCTGTATATATGTGCACCGGGAACCCTCTGCCTAAAGACATTGAACTGATATCTCATTGGCTCCTGAATGAGTCCTTCACCGCTAGCTACAAAAGTATCCAAACATTGAATATCTGTAGCCCTGTACTTTTCTGTTATTCATCTATTTAATTTTTGTCAACTAATAATATGCAGGAATATCTGAAATCAAGACCAGAAAAGGGTTGGCTCTAGTTGATATTGTCAGAGAAGTAACCATGTATGTTCTCATATATTTGTTTTTAATCTGTCAGAAAATAAAAATTCTCCTTTCACTCATCTCTTGCTGCTCAATATCAGGTTTGTTTTCAAGATCAAGATGCCACCGGATGTCCGGATTCAGCTTATTAATGAAATGGCCGATATTGAGTATGTTCCTTTCCCCATCTTTTCAAGATACTGTGGTTACTTCTACGATTACCTATTTTCTACAGTCAGTTTGGTTTCAGTTCTGCTTCACTTTTTATGTCCCCAATTCTATGGGGCTTGCTAGCACTCCTGCCTTGTGTATGTCTGTGTTACTTTTTTGGTAAGTTGCTCTTTATGCTGTGGCATGCAGGTACAGATTGAGTTTAGCATGCAACGACAAGTTACAGCTCGGGTCACTAATTGCTGCTTTTACTCGAGCTAGGGCTGCTTTAGTTGCTGCTGCAAAAAAGTGATGTTTTGAAGTGCTTTTGACTTGATATCTTTCGTTAAATAGCTTGTGGTTTCTGTATGATATCGTGGAGGCATTGTTTTGTTCGCTTACTACCATGTTTTCTCTCGTGCTCTCTGATCAATGATATCGTGCTGTTCTGTCTCATTGTGGTATATTCTTTTTTATTGTTTTTACCTCGACTGTCCTAAGCAACATTGTCAAATTCCATGTTTGAATAGAGGCATTTTAGATACCAGCAATTGAAAATGCAAGGGATACATTGTCATTGATGAGTGGGTGATGATTTTGCCATTGGTTTGTTTTCTCCTTTATAGCTGCACCTTCAATACGGGTACATAAACTACCACATTTATGTACGAGTAAGGTGCGACGGATATGATACAATTAGGGTACAACGATACAAATTATTTCTTGAATTTTTAATGTAAGAGTGTCCGATATGATTCAACACTGCAAAATAATATTCTTTAAAGTGTTGGCCTTAAACCTATATGTCAGCATTAATTTAGCCCTTCAAAATCAAATGCTTACTACTATTTTCCTCAAAATCTTATCATTTTCGCTACATCACAAGTCTTGAATTTTCATTCGTGGGACAAAGTCCTCTTCAGTCCTACAAGTCACAATGATACAAATTTGAATAGATTGAATACCGTATATATATAAATCCCGCAGTTCATATTATTTTCTATCTTTTCAATCTCCAAATCCATATATATCATAGGTTTGCAATAACAGTGCCCGAATACCACATATAACACAGCATTTGGGATTTGGGTGACAAATCAAGAAGAAAGAAACAATTGGGAGGGTTTAATTTCGTAGTGACATTCCAACGTTGAACTTTGGTGGATTCCCACACATTAACAAACCTTTTCTATTTATTGGTCAACATAAATATATAATTAATTAAATACTTGGCAAACTCGACGAATGAAAACATTTTATACTAAAAAAAAAAGTTTAGTCTTGTACAGGCCTAGCCGTTTAGGCTAAAATCCAAGACAGTGTGTTTTTGTTTCAGCCTTGTAAACTAGATAACAGGCATATTTTCATACAGATTTGACAAAAAAGACTTAATTTCTACCACAAAGACCAAACCAAATCAGTGAATCACATAAGTGCGGACACCTCCTGGAAACAACAAACTCATACAATACATTTGGCCTCCTAAAAGAAAATGCCGACACCAAGACTGACTATACTACACCATGCCACTCTAGACCCAGTCTCACTTGCCTCTCCCATCTCAGTCTCACTTGCGGGGACATAAACCCAAGATGTGGAGCCTGTACCGAAGCCATCTCAACCTCCTCCAAATCAGAATCAGAACCAACATGTGGAACCTGTACCGGAGCCATCTCAACCTCCTCCAAATCGGAATAGAAACCAACGCCATCAGGATCAAAATCATCTGCAGGAGGTATATTATTATGGAAATCTTGGAAATCAAATGGGTTATCTGGGGACATATACCCAACATTTGGAACCTGTGCCGAAGCCATCTCATCCTCGTCCAAATCAAAGTCATCCAAACCAAAGTTATCCATATTTCCTAATTCATACACTCAAGTGAAGATTAGAACATCATTACATAAAAAATGGAAGCTGCCAGCAAGTATATATTCTCAATGACAATAAGAATTGCTTGACTTTAAATTAAAAAAAATGGAAATAAGAGATGTCGAAAACGAAGATATTAGGTGGCAAACTAGGAGAGCTTATCCTTTATATCCTTGATCCTTCTGTTAGTTATTAGTCTGATTATATTAGTCTCTAGTTTGTAGTACTTCGTTACATTACTTGCAACATATTGACAATAAGAAATTTTTTTCCAGTTAAAATTATAAACTACAACTCAATTTCAAAATTAAGAACAACCGAATCCGCAAAAATCAGTGTATCTACTATAGCTATGATCAGAAACACCAACTCGTAGAGCTTCTTAGCGAATTTCAGAGCATTAAAACCTAACAGAGCATGTCAAAATTTAAAAAAAAAAAACTGCCAGAGTTTGCACCTAACTTGCTACCTAAGTGGCTTTCTTTAGTAATTGGTTCTTGGAACAGTAAAATACTCAACAGTTGCCCATTTATACCAAATCCTCACGAAAAAGACCACCATTTATATTAACAAGGAAATAAGATAAAAATGCTTCAAGACTTCATCATTAGTACCTTTTTTTCTTCAAAAATCACATCTTTTGACTGGAAGTCAAAACAGCTCTAAGGTGTAGGGTGGATGGGATAAAATAATACAGACTACAGTGATTAAGTTAAATGCATTTGCTTAACATACACCATTGAGTAACTAAAACACTCCAATCAAGAGAAAAGGCAATCCTTCATTAAAAGAATTAGTCTTTCCATTCTGGAAAAAAATTAAAAAATGGGACTGTTTTCTCATATGTGATGTGAATTTGTCATTGATAGTGATTAATTGCATAGATTTGTGAATTTCTGAGTATGAATTGAACGTCAACTCTGACAAAGCAAAACAAGTATTGTAAAGTAGAAAATATTTATGAAAAACAAATAATACTAAAATTTAGAAGGATTTCAATAGATTATCTGTTAGAAGAAGAGTATCTTGCGTCAATAAAACTGCCACTTAGTGTTACCAAAGAATTCAAACCCTTCAACCTAATTTCTCACAACTAGACTGGCGTGATTGAACTTTCAGACTAGAAAGAGTGTGAAATGACTTGCAATCCAAAATAATGCACAAAAATTAAGTTGAAATCAGTACAAATAATGCACAAAAACCGAAGTTGAAATTAAGTTGATTAGTAAATAAGAATGTGACTTTTAAGTCAGGCAGTTATGTTCTACAATTTTGTTACCAGAGACATCACCATACTTCAATAATAAGCATCAGCAATTTCTTAAAGAGCTCTCAGTTTCATATGCCTTCTTTTGGTATCAAAATTAACAGCTCCAAGAAACTTTAAGAATCTCGAACTCCAGAAAACATAGATACACAAACCATATCGACATCCAACTATTGCAGTTAATCAAATGAGGATAAATTCAACTTATTAAATCATGTTGACAACAAATTCAAAAGGTAGCTGGAAATGAAGAGGCAACGAATTTCAAACCCATTATAACGTGAAACTATCCAACAAGCTTAATGCATTCGCCTTCTATCTTAGCCACCTATCAGATATCCAGCTACTACGTATATGCAAAAATACCATACCTACATTGTGATTCCCATTAACATACAGGTACAGCAACCAATGTCATACAGTTACATTCATTAAGGTAATTTTCTAAACCTAAAACATGGAATATAGCAAATGATGTGTTGCCCAAAATCAGGATAAGAAAACTCAGAAACGCAATAAAAGGAAAAGAAAACTTACTAGGTGTAGTGAGAGGCTTAAATGGTGCTCGGCGCTGTAATGTGATGTGCAGAGGAGGTGGAGCAGCGGCGGTGCAGGCGTACGGGCGCGATATCTGTTAGAAAACATACGAACATTCTACAATCCCAACGTGATAAGTGCTAATTTGGCTCACCACGTGATTAACACTGATTTGATTGATGCTGACGAAACCTGACTTTCCTCATTAATTGAGAGCGATTATTGTGCTTAGGTGTGTCGATAAGAAGGCATGATATGGAAGTATGAAACTGGATACCAGGGCATATTCCAAGAAACAACGCTGGAGAATCTACCTTACATACATTTTAGCCTATTTTTGCATTTACACTTAAACTGATACTATGCTGCCAAACACATAATCTCGGGTGCAGCCTCATTTTGCTACTAGTTGAGGAGCACTCGTCCAATTATGTTGCTAGGCCACAAGCTCGTCCTGTACAATAAGCTACTTTTGACAGAAGATCTCGACAAAACTCACTTCACATTTAGCATACAGATTTCATTCATATACTGCAATTTCCGAAGGGTATAAGATAACTAGCCCAGTTTTTCTTCATCACTATTCATATGGATCATTCCTTTGTATCGTGTCATGCTCAGGTTAAGCTTCCTCCCCTGTGCCGAGCCTATACCTTGAAACATCAAAATAAAAATTGCATTTTCTTTCACAAACTTTCTTCTGACATCCTGTTGGACCATGTTATCTCAATTTCAACTGTCCGGGGTGAGCCATCTTTAGTGGTATCTTGGCTAAGGCTGAAAGGACCACTGTATACTCCTTCACTCACTACTTTGTCGATTTGAATTGTGACTCTCCCGAGTGTAGTCTGAGAAAGAGGGATAGTGTGTTCCATAAGAAACAGGAAGTTTTATATAAACCTGATTTGGGCCCCACATATATCATGGTTCGTATTGTGAGACATCTTCAATTCATATAGAAAACTAATGTACTGATATACGAAATGTGGCATAATCTGAACCATTTAATGATCATGATAATTAAAGAAGTTGAGGCAGTTACCTTTCCAAAAGTAGTTTTGCCTCGGCACACAATCTGTAATTTTTGGCCCTTAGGAGGAACGTCGAAGGCCCATGTGAATGCTTCCTTCCATTCAGGCGAGGTGTTATTGTTCACAACCTGGCAAAGTATATAGCAAAGATGATCAGGATTATACGACATATGCAGAATAGAGTATACGCAGCTATAAGTCTCAAACCAAGACTGCTACACCTATCGTGCATTATGTTTCTTTTAACAAAAACTAAAGAGAACTAGTAACAAAAAATGTTGCCATGTATAATTAACCAATAAAAGCTAATGAAAAGGTGCCACGCCTATTTCAGAAGTCCATATTTTATTAAAGTATATCTCAATTATCAAGGTAAAAATCAAGAGCCAGTTTTCAGCATCTCTCATATACTAGCAATTTCAAGATTCAATACCTTTGTTTGCTTAGGAGGGCCAGTGCCAATAGTCAATCGGCAAAAAGCATTAGTACCTCCCATTAACCCCTTCAAGTTGTTTGCTCGTTTAATGGTGACTGTTAGACAACCAGGTAAACAATTCAACAAGCTTTCTACTCTGTCATGGAAACTCGGTGGACATGTTTTCATAAGCATTTGCAATATCGGAATAGCTTCAGCTGCAACAACTGCTTGGGAGTTTGACACATCTAATGGCATGGTCGTCCATGAATGTTTCAGCAAGCATAAGGTGGTCAATATTAAATCCTGTGCAGCCTCGCTCCCCAACTTTAATGCTGAGACCAAATGGGGGATACAGAGTGTCGCTGCTTCAGAAATGTGAAGCTTATGAAAATTGGTGAAAATAACAAGTATCGTCCTCAACACCTCTTCGTTGGCAGTGGCTGTTGACCACAGCTCTCTCTCTAGGGCAGCTGTAAAAGAAATGACAGAGTTTGATAAGAAAATGGTCAAAGATGACTCCCTGAGTTCACCCTACTCTACTGTTCATCTTGTTATGCATGTAAGATTTTTCATAAATTGCCTAAGAATGCTGAATAGTCCTGTTGAATGCTTTTACCCAGCAAAAGACAAGCAACAGTTAATAATAAGAACATTTCTACGAAAGTTACCTGTCAACGATCTGATTAGCTCATTTGATACGTATTCTTGAAGGGTGTGATTTGAAAATAAAAACTTGATGAGCAGTGCTGCCTGTGCAGCAACTTCTGCATTTTGGGAGAGGACCAGTTCTTGAATCACCAATATTCCACCAGCTTCAGCAACAGCTCTCCTATTGGTTCTGCTCCGAATGACAAAGTTTTGCAATGCACAAACTGCCACCATTTTCATTTCCTCCGTCGGTTGATCTTCAAGCAGGTTCACAAGTGCACGGCAGGCAGAAGCAGAATCAGTACATCTGGAGTACCCTTCATGTTGCGAGAGATCACCAAGGGCAAGAGCTGTTAAAAGTCTACCAGTTTGTGATCTTGTTTGTGGGTCTAGCAAATATTGAGCAAGAGGTGCTATTGCATATTTAGAAGCCTTCATTTCCCGTACTCGTGTATTATTAAATAAAACTTCCAGTAGCCTACCAGATGCTTCTTCGCATCGGTGAGACCTCATTAAATCCAACAAAGCATCTATGGCACCAGCCTCAGCCATCAGTTGGGCACTTGATGACTCAGTCTTTTCTTGAACCATGAGAGCGTTTAGTGCAACCTCAATAGTCTCCTCAACTGTTGAGTACAACATTTTCACAAGCGCCACAGCAGGAACATTGTGATAGCAATCAGTACCAGAACGAAGAATATTTGAGAGAACTAATGCAGCAGATTCCCATAAACTCTCAGGGGGTAAAGGATCATCTTGAATGATGACCTTGGATAGCTCAAAAATACCACCTGCTTCAGACACTGCCTTTGGCCAACTTAAGGAGATGTTTTCCAATGCCTTTATGGCAGTTTGTTGTAGCTCCAATATGCCAATTCCAGCCAGCTGAACTAGTGGAACAACGGCACTTGTTGTGGTTATATCCTGCTTAAAATGTTCCTGTGCAAGAAGGTGAGACAACAATTCTGTACCAAGCTGCTGAATTGCTTGTGATGGGGATTCCAGAAATGATATTAGAGGTTCAATGACTTGGCTAGGAGTGAGTTTCAAAGTCGAAAGACTTTGAGGCTTCTCCAGAATGTTGACAAGTGCTTGCAATGCACTATGCTGTCCCCACAGCCCGACATCAGTCTTAAGCAGGACCATAAACAGAGGTTCCACAATTTTTGCTGCAGCTGAGCTTTTAGAAATGGCACTGCTGTTTGTCAAGATGCGGAAGAGTTCAGCAATAATGGCACACGTTGAACTGGGCGCAGTAGGGAGCAACTCAATACAATTATCTATAATTCCCGCATTGACCATATCCAACTTGCGTGGAGTTCTGTCTTTCCCCAATTTAATAAGTGAACAGATGCTTGCTTCAATAAGCCGGAGATTTGTTCCAGAGACCAGGCCAACAAGCATACCAACAAAATCGTGACCTGATTTAATTTCCAACTGCTTTTCGTCATCCAGTAATCTCTCAAAAGCACAAACACCAGATTCTCGGGCAGCTTCATTATCAGACTTCATCATCAAAATCAGGTGTTCTGCGCATTCAGAGGCAAGAGGCATTTCTCTGAATCTTGAATTACCAAAAAATACGCAGCATAATTCTGCAGCATCACTCTTCAATTCCAAAGAAGCGGCAGGTGATGAGAGGATTTTGTAAAGGCTATGAAGAGAATTCCCTTCTGCTTCAGCAAGCATAGCTTCCTCACATTTACTATCAGAAGTCAACTTAATTAATGCACTTAAAGCAGCCTGTTGTTCATCTTCTGAAGTAGAATTAAGCATATCAGCGAAAGGCTGAACTGCTTGCATTGCCGATTCAGAGCCTCTAATAACATCATCATCAAAAAGTTCAACTAAGGCTCTAGCAGCGCTTAATCTGGCCCTTCTTGATCCCAAACGAAGAACAGCAACAAGTTGGTCCATGCAACTAATTGCTGCTTCACATCGAAGAAGATCTGGATTGCTAAACAATATTCGCAGTAACTCGGAAATGGTTGCCTCTGTTGAATCTTGAGGGCTCAAAGACAGATACTTGGATAGTGCATCCAGGACTCCAGCTTCGGCCATTAGTAGTTTGTTGGTATCATTTCCATCTGCTATCTGAGTCAAAAGTTGAACAGTAAACGGAGGTCCACCAGGTCTATCTGCAATGGGTCTCAACAAGTCAACCAGCAAAGGAATAGTCTTTCGAGCAACAGAACCTACTCTGACATCATCAATTTGGAAGAGGGTTTCCAGAACTACCTGGTCAGGATTCCTTACCAAAGAAAATTCTTCAGATAAGGTTATCAGATTGGAGATATCAGATTCCATGTATCCATATAAGGTTATCAAGCCCGCTACTGCACCTGAGTTTGCTATAGCAAGATTGATGCCCTTGTTTGCATGACAAACAAGACTAGCCATTGCCTGAGCAGCAAAGTATTTGTCAATCATTTCATCTGACTTCAAGAGGAGGGCAAGTGATTGTACAAAATGCATTGCTATAGGAGATGAGACAACATCCACATCCTGGAAAAGTACTGCTGCAAGAACAGTGCTTATCCATATTCCCTCAGTGTCCTCAAACTCTGCCTGCAAAGAGGTGCACATTTTCAGGAACCAATTTGACATGGACTATATTTAAAGCAAATTACACTAATACAATAAGATTTATGCCTGGCCTCTGTTTATGATTTTCTGCTCCTACATTTCAATTTCAGCTTACTGAAATGCATATGATATAAATAAGTAGGTGGACATCTTTGATAAGCAGAATTAGTAAGAGAAAAGGAAAAGAGGAATTGGAAGGAATAAGAAATCCCAAAAGATTGCAGCAAAAGCAATCCTATACCCTACCTGATCATTGTTAGTATGTCTCGTAAGCTTGTCAGATAGAGCTTCCAGTACCCCAGCTTCCATCACAGTGGTTTTGTTCTTCAAATGAGATGAAGATACTATAGATAGCAACCACAAGGCAAGCGTACTTCCCAAGACAAGCGCAGGATCAGGCACATTAAAATCATCTCCATCCCGAAAAGCTGACCTATCTCTAAAACCTCCAGGTTTTCTAACTTCAGTTTCAGGGGAAGAACAAGTAGGATTTTGCTTGATCATATCTACTAATGTGTAAGTAAGAGGTTCCATGTATCCAGATACTTCGAGGGCATCCACTGTATGAATTTTATGTTTCTTAGCAGCACAAATTAGAAGTGCTGTTCCACCTACTCTCACTTCTAGGCTGCTGGATTTCATTATTCTACTAGCCAATGCACCAATCGATGCCGAATTTGAGACCAATAAATTAGGAAGCAGAACTGGTTGATCCCCAGAGAGTCTAGACAAAATTTCTATCGCTTTATCTTGCCCTGAGGGCGGTCCCTCACAAAGGCAGTGCACCAGAGAACCTAAGCATGATGGAACTTCAGAAAGGGCAGACCACGGTGGGTAAGTGGAGTTCCTCCCTTGCTTAGTCCGAGTCAAGAGCGCAACAACTTCTAAAGCATCAGCAGCATCATTGCTATTCAAATCCATTTCGATCAAGAAATCAACAACCGCAAGAACAGCAAATCCACACTGAGCACTCCCAGTAAGTACATCACTTACTGGGAAATGATTCAATAGTTGGCAAAGAGCACGTGAAGCACTCTTCTTACCGTCCAGTGATCCTTCACCCAAAACTCTGGTAATAGCTGAAACAACATCCTCCGCCAGGGCTTCTGCAGCTACTTGAGGATCTGACAACAAATTAGCTAAAGCAGCCAATGCAGTTTCTGCAGAATGAGTGGATGATGTTTTTGCTAAGTTGATTAGGGGCTGAACATCACCTTCTGCAATATAAGACATCTTATTTGTGGTCTTAGTCTTGGTTGGACGAGATAAAGCACCCAATGCTCGAGCTGACTGAGTAACAATGCCTTGAGTCTTGCTTGTTAAAAGTTTCATACAGGGATTAATAACTTCATCTGTGGCAAGAGTATCACATATATCTTGCCTATTACTGAATAAATCAGCCAAAATCGATGCTGCATACTCCTGGGTCTTCTCATCTGATGAATTGAGGATCTGAACAAGTGACCTCAGACCCATATTAGCAGTAGCCCCCTTATGCACAAGATCACCATGTGGTGCCGTCGAAAGTACATGGCCGAGAACTTTGATGACATGGGCCTTGGATCTAGGAGTGTCTCCAAAGAGCAAAGCTAGCAATTGGTTAATGGTGATTGAATCAGCAGTCCTAATAAGCTTTGTCAGAGCCTTGGCAGAGGCTTCTTGTCCCTGTAGTCCACCATTTTTCAGGAGCCACAATAATGTTGGTATGGCACCAGAACTTTCAATACAAGCTCGAATATCATCACTGTGACAGGCCAAGTGCCATAAAATATGAGTTGCATCTTCTTTTGCCTTCTCAGATCCAATTTCTATTAACTGGACAAGTGGGGGAATTCCACCAGCTGCAGTGATTGCCCACTTGCTGTCATCCACTTGTTCTGTCAGGATTGCGAGCATTGCAACTGCATATTCTTGATGTTGTTCACTGGCTAAACCAAGAGACGAAATTAGTATCTGAACTCCTTCTCTCTTTCCCAAGGCCTCCCACATGCTTACCTCTTCAGTGGATAACTTTATTAGAGACAAAATCAGATACTCTTGAGCATCCCCCGTGGCCATTGTTATGAGCCCAATAAGCACCTTTTTGGCTTCTGATTGATCGATTGCAGCCGATAAATGAGGATTGCCGTATAGGCTGGCCATAGCCTCAAGGATTCGCTCCTGAATCAGCTTATTATCTCTAGGTTTTAAGAGCATAATTAAAATGCTTTCAATCTTTGTTGATTCATAAAGTTCTTCACCATCACTCAGCTTGAAGATCATTAAAGTATAAGCAAGTGCGCCAATTATATCAGCAACTGGAGCAGCTAACCTTGGTGACCGGGAAAGTTCTCCAAGATAGAGCATTAGTGCGGACATTCCACCACATATATTTGCTAGAGCTTGTGTTGAACGCTGTTGAAGAGCCTGCCCCCACTCTCCTTGCATACCTTCTTTGGACGGAGCAACTATGGCTCCAATTAGCACTGGCATTCCCTGGCCATCAACAATAGCTTGCTTAGCTTTGGTTGATTTCCGAGAAAGTGCTTCCAATGCTTCAGCAGCACTAGCCCTCACAGGGACATCTTTCTGTTCACCTAAGAGCCCAAGCAAAGCTTTGATTGCTCCAGAATCAATAATCTTTGGTAGGCTATCTTCGAATGCCAACATCAGGCGTGCCAGTAGAGAAGCAGCATTGGATTGAACAGCAGAATTGTCAGAATAGAGAAGATCGACAATAATACCCACTCCACCAGCGTCAAGAGATGTTCGCCAGTACCCATCTTTATCGCCACAGAGATTTCTTAGTGCCCCTGTGACAAATCCTTCTACCACTTTGTCCTTATTCTTTTTCAAATTCAACTGCTCCCATAAGGCCGGAACCACCCCTTCTGTAATGAATATTTTTGTGCCCACATGATCATCTGAAAGCCCACTTGATGACAACTCAGATAATGCCTCTGCAGCTGCCTTCCTAGCTTCAGTTTCGTCAGACTTCAAAAGCAAGAGTAGTGGAGGGATGCATCCACCTAAAAGCACCTTTACCCTTAAATCTTCTTCTTTACATAGGATAGTTAATGTTGCAGCAACATTTATTTTTGCCATTAGAGTACCACTCCTAAGGATGGATACCAACAATGGCATTGCTTGGCCATGTGAACCAATAAGAGCTCGCACATCCTTTCTTGTTTTAGCCATACCTAGCAAACGAGCAGTGGTGAGTTCTTTCGCATGTGCCGAAACACTGGAATGCAGCTGCTCGACCAATTCAGCAACCCTTGACGTTGTCTCTCCTGGATCATCCATTTCTCTAGTTCCATTAGAGTCCCTGAAGAAGGTTCACCAAATGACAAATTATACTTAACAGTGGGATTTAACAAACAATGTTATCAAGGGATGTTACAAACTTTAAGCTTCATGAGGAGCTGATGCTTGTTAGGAGTTCAATTGGACATGTCACAATCCACACTCACCCAACCATTGCCATGCTAGTACTATTAGTTTTTCACGATTAATTGTCTGTTTCTTTTCCCTCTTACAGAAAAGAGAAAGACAGTTGAGTACTTAAAATTTGTTTTTAAGAGATAGCTGCTTAGCAGCTCAAAATTTTAACCTGATTTCAAGTAAATAAGCCATTGACAACATTGCTTTTCAAGGAAAAAACAATACATCTATCTCAGAAAAATTACCACATGAATGAACTTACTTATTTTTTTGGGATGGAGATGAAGCCTTTTGGTCCCTAGACGCAGCAGGATTTAGCTCTGACATTCGCGAAAAGACCCCACCTCGTCAAACAAAATTCTCAGCCTCCTGCAGTTTACAACCAATTAAAATTTATCTGCTAGATACAGCACCTAAATACACCAAAGACCAATATTTTTCACCCATTCTAACTCATAATCCATCACACAAGTGAAAATTTCACACATAAATTCCGACAAAATTACTGAAACCCCTCACATTCAATCAACCAATTTTAAACTACGGGGATCCGTATGTGTTTTTCTCTGTGTGTATGTGTGTGAAAGAGAGGAAGATGTTCTGAGGTAGTGTATCATCATTGTACCTGAGCCCAACAATATTGGCAAAATTGCCAGATTTAGCCCCTCCGGAGGTTCCAAGATTTACCCTTTTTTTCACTCCCAAATTTCCCAACCTCAACTTCTAAAGAAACTTTGCTCCACCCTCACCTACATTTACACAGAAAAATACAAAATTTCAAGCCACTGGTACAGTGAAGTAGCTCAGAACCCGGCATATAAAAACAAAACAGATATTTTATCAAACTCGAGCCACCATTTTGGCGCACATACATACACGAATATACAGGTATACGAACAGAGTACATAGTACACTCTCCTTATGCATGAACTAATCAGCATTACAACAACGTGAAATTGGGAATTAATTATAGGATCATTCGAAAGAAAAACACATTAATCAAAACGATGACAGGGAGATCCGATCAGATGCATATTATTTTATTGAAACGCCAATCTGACTGAAACACAGAAACAATAACAAATTGAGAGATTCAACATAAATTAATCAATTAAATGTTAAAGAAATCGGCAGAATTAACCTCGAGATGTTAACTGCTGAAAGAAGGTCGTCAATGGAGGTAGTATTGGAGGGGTAGAGAGAGAGAGAGGGAGGCAGTGAGAGAGTAGAGCTTTCTCTTTCCATTTCCTTTCCTGTCCTTTTCTCTACTGTCATTTTCTCCTATTTTTCTGATGTGCCTCAACACCAAATAAATTGGGAAAATTAATAAAGAGGTTCCTAAATACAAAATAATATATTATAAATAAACGGTCTCAATTATTTTTCTTGATGCACGAATACGAGCATGATACAATACAAATGTTTTGTCGAATTTTTCACGTGAGAAGTGTCAGACACAATATTCAAGATAAGTGTCCAATACGACGCGACAACGTAAAATTGTGTCATACACGACCACAGTACAAAATTTATATTTTTAGAGGTATTCGTGTAATAAAAATTATCATTAAAGAATATTAAATTTCAAATAGTATTTAAATTTTTTTAACACACTCCCTTAAAGTGGTAAAAGATATTCGAATATGATTTTTCTTTTGTGTGCTGCTATGATTTAAATTATTTTTACGTATTTTAAATTTGTTTTATTTTGTGTTCGGAGTTTGGATAAATTCGAATACTAATTTTTAATATTGTTAAGGGAAATGTATTTTAAGTGTTATATTAAATATTTTCAAACTAGTGTAATTTTATTTATTTGAATATTAATTTCAGAAACAAAAGACAGGTAAATATAATTCACATAATGATTAACTTTCCCAATTAATTTGCTGGTTCTATTTACAATTCTAAAATGAAAACGTAATCTATCTTTACTAAAATAAAAATATACAAATTTGATTAGTAAAGTTTATGAAGAACTTATTTCCGTAAGTGAAATAGTTTTAAACTCTCAATCCAATTATTCTGTCTTTTAAAATATTTGTAATTTACCAGTGAAATTAGTTCTTGTAATTAACAAAGTAGGTGTTTATCAAATAATAATAATAATAATAGTAATTACACACACACACAAAAAGGTAAATTTTGAGAATAGAAATTGAGTTAGAATTGAAGGGTCAATGATGCAAGAAAATGAATACGAAAATATATAAAAAGAATGAAAATATACAGGTAATTTGAACTCGAGCCAAATGTTTTATATTTTTCGTATGATTATTAAAAAATTTAGGGAGAAATAATAAATCAAATAATAAATATAATATCTTTATTCTTCTAGTTAATTGAGTCGACTAGAATTTGGGTTAGAATTTTCAAAACACTTGTATAAACTTATATAAGATAGCAACTGATATTAAATTTTAGTACGATTTTAATATGAAAACATAATAGTTGGTATTTATAATTATGAATATTATAAACAAAGAAAACACAAAAGAGGTTCTGAAATGACCGTTAAATTTCAGACATGAAAGGATTATAGAAAATCGTGTAGATTTGTCAGATATGGTGAAAGTACGATTATACCCTTGGTATTGCTAGCGCCACTCCCGGCTGTATCGCTCGAGACACGTGACTTGTTGTCTTGTTCCCGAGAAACCGACAAAATATCAACAGTATTGTATTACATAATTGTGCATGCGCTTTTACTAAAATCCAGATCTAAAATTGCTATAACCAGATTAAAATTAATTTTAATTTACGATTAACAAATCGGCTTTAAACAAAAGGGCTTTCCTTGCTCGATTATCTTTGCTGCTTTTCAATCCTTTCGTGTGGAAAAAAATAATGATTATCACATCAAACTTAAATCCACTTTATTATTGATAATTGTTGTCTATTTTTCATTAATGGAGGTTTTATTACTTCCTTGGTCAAACAAACCTTTCCTTTCAATGCTAATATTTATTTTTGATTTGAATCGAATAATCACCAGAATATCTACGGTCAAGATACAAATTCACCGAAAAATTTACGGGTGGAGAGATATTTCTATAATAGAATTTGCTCTGATGCCATGATAAATAATGTGTTTTGATCAACTCACACTTCAAAACTAACTATTGAAAGGAGAGTTGTCAAATTTTTATGAATACATTGAAGTATCAATATGAGATATTTAATAAATTGAACTATAAGACTATCACCATATAAAAATCCATCCATCAATAACAGTTATTCTCTTAAATAGTTGAAATTTCGAATATGAAACTTTTAATTAAACTAATATAATTTCGAACATCAGACGTAATGCCAAACATCTAAGTTACATGATTTGATCCTTGGTTAAATTATTAACCCAATAGTTGAGTTCCTAGTATTTTGCTCTTATCCTTTGGAAAAAGATGGATATAATTATTGTCTTGTTGAAAAAGGCCACTTTACATTTAAGTAGGTTCATACTTGTCTATATGGTGTTATTGTTTCTTGGAACTTTATAGCAAAAGCTTTTTGAGTCTATGCCTACATGGGCCAGTGGAAAAATTCAAAGACCATATTTGAATTGGGCCTTAGGGACACCCTAAATCACTAGTTTCTATTTCCCATTGATGCACTTTCTACTTATGGGCTTAATTGGGCCTCTTCAAGCAGCAAAAGCATCAATGAAGTATTAGGTTTTACGCTTTATGCCCTGAGCCCTAAAAGGTCTGTTCCCCGGCTCAACTCAAATGGGTTATATAATAAAAGATAAAAAGTGAAAAAAAAACTTATGTTATTTTAGAAGGTGAAGCACATGATGAAGTATTAAAATGTAGAACTCAGGAAACAATGTTGTTTTGCTTATTGCGATTATGGTATGAATGTTTTTGCACCAAGTATCAGTATATCCTAGTTTGGTGAGAGAACTCATTATTGTAGTAGACAGTCGATGTGCTAGTTTGCGACAAAGCAATCACGCCCCTATACGAAATAAATTTTGCGATGTACCGAGATTCGTGCAAACATTTAAAATGCAGACATATTAGAGAAGGAGGACCACTCTTGGCATATTGGTGCAACACGTTAGGGCAGATACTCCAAGTGAAAGTTGGACCCATTTTGTTTGGAGTTTGGACCATCCATCCATCCATGCGTAAAAACAAAGGCCATTCTCTACATTCCTAGAAAATAGTAGAAGTACCGGGATGGGATGATGCTTTAATAGTCAAGATTTCAAGATTTCATTAATACCAAGGAAATAAACAGATAGTTCAGTGGTAAAATATCTTTCATTGGTGAATATTCGAGTCCCAACTACGTAAAATAAATAAGAGTTTTCTAACATTTAAAAGCGCCTATGAACATAAGTAGAACTATACCAACATTTAGAAGTGCCCATCAACATATTTTTAACTCCATTCTAACTTGCGCATTACTAGTCTTTCTCAACACTTCATACTAAATACTTCAATTATTTCCTTTTCTTTTTATTTTTTTCACACTTTTTTTAGACAAATGTTTACAACTTTTACTACTCTCATTTGCACGTTTTACGGGTCTAATTCTTTTTAGAACATTTAGATTTTATTTCAAACTTCTTCCTAAACATTCACCGTTTAGATTGTTTTTTCCATAGGTTTTTTTTCTTACATTGCTGATACACAAATACGAAAAATTGCTAAATTATTATCGAAAAAATAATTATATAGCTATTTTAATTTAATAATAGAATCTCTATTATATAATCCAATTTATAATAAAATGGATTTACACAGCCCGATCTGTATTAATGCATAAATTGCTACAATTATTACCGAATTTCGCTATTTTAAAGTAATAATCGAATCTATCCAATTTATAATAAAATGGATTTACACGACCCGATGTATACACACTTCTTTTTTCCCCCAATACGGGCAAAACCCGTTTACATAAAAGCCCAAATCACAAATCAAATACAACAAATCATACCAAACACTAATCACTATTCACTAATCTCTACCACTAATAATACTAATACACTGCTAATCATATACTTAAGTCGCACGTGCACACTCACCGACCCTAGTCTCCTGTGCCACGTGCGACAAAATGGGGCCCACTTCAAAATGGCTTCGACATGTATGCCAGCACATCCTGCATCGGATCCAGCTGGAAGTTCCCCGGCTGGTACATCCCGGCGGCGCCACCGCCATCCATGAAACCGAAGGGGAAATTCTCCCACTCCGCCAGCTTGGGGGCGGCGCTCTCCACCTCCGGCGAGAGCACGTGCTCGGAGCAGCTGGAGTCCGTGTGCAGACGCGGCACAGAGTCAGATCCGTCGAGGTACATGAAGTCGTCGTACACCACCGGCGACGCCTCCGGAATCGACGTCAGGATGACGGGCTTGATGTCCTCCTCTGACGTCACTGCGCTCGTCACCTGCGTGCTCTGCTGCCGTCGCTCGATTGTGCCCTTTTTGTTGTATATGCGGCAGAGCACCCAATCATCCAGCTGGAGATATCAAATCACAGCCGTCAGAATAAACAATTTCAAATCAACATAATAAATATCAATCATTCTCGATTAAAAAAAAAAAAAAGGATAAGAAGGAATCAAGATTAAACTAAATCCTCTTCTTAATTTATCTTTACCCACCCGAAGACTGTTGTTCTTCTTCCGAGCAGATCTATCCACGTCGGCGAGGCGGTACTCGTGCATAATCCAATTGGTTTTCTCCCCTTTGGGAGCCTTGCCGGAGTAGAACACCAGAGCCTTCTTTATACCGACGGGCTTCGGGTGTCCGATTGGCTTATCGGCACCGGTCGCCTTCCAGTACCCGCTCCCGGCGGCACGATTCGGCCTTGAACCGTTCGGATACTTCCGATCTCTAGGCGAAAAAAAGTACCACTCCTTTTCCCCGTACAAAGCCATACCTGCAACACAGCATCAATGTTCAATCAAATTAACCGATTCAATTGACAAATCAACACAGCAACAATGTCAATTAACAAATCAACAACAGAAATTGAAAAATTAAGCTATTAATTCTTCTTCAATAAGCACCTGGAAGCTCCCACGGATCGTACTTGTAGAGGTCAATTTCGGCGATAATCGGAACGGCAATCGACTGGGAAGCGCATTTCCGGCACAAATAATGCATGACAAGCTCCTCATCGGTGGGGTGGAAGCGGAAGCCCGGCGGCAATTGCAGATCGACGGCGGCTGCGGGGGCGGTCATCTTGTTTTTCTGGCGGTGGAGAAGAGAGAAAGTAGTGTTAGAGGAGAGGGGTTTTGTGAAACTTCGGACGCAAGGGAGGGCGGGGTATAAATAGCGGGGGAAGAAGGGGACACGTGGCAGGGGAGGGGTTCTAGAATAAACGTGGGGGGTGATAAGGGACACGTGGCGATGGTACAAGTAGGGGGAATGATTCTGTCACTGCTTACGCAATGGATTTTGGAGGGACTCGAGAGGTGGAAAGCGGGTCAATGACACGTTGGACCGTCATGCAAACGGTGGACTTTGGACACTACTTTAACGGAACCGGCCTCGGTTAATTACTCTATTTCCCCACTACATATATTATCTTCTTGCCTCCTTTTATTTAGAAAGATTTTTTTATGATAAATTATGTGTGAATTTTTTCTGCATCATACAGGCATGAAGTATAAAAATATAAATTTTCTAATATTAGAAAGGTTTAATATAGTGTCCGACACAACAATATCGATACGTTTATTTAAATATTATTTCTAAAAATAAGAAGTTCAAATGCTTTATATGAGAGAAAATTAATATTAATAATAACAATCAGGGGATCTAAAATTGCTCGTCAATAAAGATTGCAATTATATAAAATAGTTTCTTCGGATAAAGATCTTAATATTCGAAATAAGATACTATCAGTATCATATTTTATAAAGGTCTAACGTTGCTCTTAAATTAAATATTTTAATTTTGATCACTCAAACAAGAATTTTGATGTACCGTCCCTGGAAAACGTATTTTCATGATCATTTGACAATTTTTATAAAGTATTCGAAAATGTTTTTAACATTTAAAAAAGATATTAGGACGATATATGAACACACGACCGTGATGAAATTGGGCCGAATTGAAGTTTCACGATCATGATAATGACAGTAATGAGGAAGGGACAGATTCTGAAGTCTGATTATGGTTCTCATCACGATCGTGACCATATAATCATGTGTTCTTTCGAATTCAAGTTTTTTAAAATGCAGTTATATAATTTTTTTTTTTCACAAAATAAAATAAAAAGCTTAATATATGCAACCAATAATGTGCATATATAAAGCATCATATATGTGTTGCTTGTTTGGGGAGTGTAAGAAGTCGTTACCTTTCATATTATAAGGTCGTGAGCTTCAATTATAGGTCCATAAACCATAATAAATAGTATTAATTAAACCGGCTGGCATGTTACTGAACCGGATAATGCCTGAAGAAAAAACCGGATCGCAAAGTAGTGGTGGCGGGTGGCTAGGTAGAGGTAGGTTGGCCGTTAATGATTGGAAGTCATATATGTGTCAACTTTGAGTGAAGAAAACTTGTGTGACTACCAAGTATTTAATTTAATTTAATTATATAACTCATAATTAATGCAATTATGGATATATAATTATTTGCTAGTTACAATGTTGGACACTTGGATTATATATATTATATAGAATGATTCTTTAATATAATTTGGTTATATTAATATTGAAAAGCAACCATTCTATGATTGTTTATAGTGTTTTCTAAATTATGAAATGTAAAAAAACATATATAAGAAAGCACGGACCGACTAAAAAACGAATTATATAATGGGTTTGAGCTCGATGAACTGGGGCTCGAGCTCGAAAATTGAGTTGGAGTTAAGAGCTCAACTATCGAGATCGTAAGTAGGTTCGACTCGACCATATAAAATTAATTATTTTTTGGCCAAAACGAAGGCAATTTTCAATTCGGTGTAAAAAACTAATCATCAAAATCGTTCCCATCATCAAATGGAGGGCTCTCTCAAACAATCAATCTATCCATGATAGCATGTCCCATTATAATCAATTTGTTTGCACTCTGCACTCTTTTTCGAGTTCTCGAAACATAATTACTTTTCGTCTCCCAAGGTCTTCTCAGGAGTCCACGACAATCCAAGACAAGATTATTCGGGGGTGATATTTAATTGTTTAATATTATAATAAATATAAAATCCTTGGCACCCTTAAACCTTAATTAATTACCGGAAGGAACACAAAAAGTGATTAATTAGCGGACTAAATTGAAAACAAGAAAAGGAAAATAAAAGAGAGACAAAAATAGGATTGATTGATATAAAATTTTTATTTTTTTGGTCGGGAGATTGATTGATATAAAATGATCACAAGAAACTCACTTAAGAAGATGCGCATGACTTTCATGACTTTTAAGCTTTTGAAATAAATGAATAAATAAATAAATAATAAATAATAAAAATAAAATTGTCCAAGTGAAGTGAACTTAGGAACTGTAGAAAATGACAAAAGCTTCACCAGAAGACGCCCAAATGGTGGGCGGCTCCACTCTAATTCACGAACTTTCCACTTCACTTCCTTTTTCCCTTTCATTTTTCAATATTTTTCTTCTTAATAATAGTAATAATAATAAATTTATAAAAAAGGGAAGTTTCATATTAATACTTTTTAATGGTAGAAATAAAAACTCCAGTTTTCTCAATCACTAAATGCATAGTTAATAATTTGTTGCAACGAAGATTTTGTATTCATGCTAATATCTACTTCAAAAGCAAGAATTTTTGTATATGCGGATACAGATATAAAAATATGGACAACACATGACAAGAATAGGATGATACAATTTTTTATTAAATAAGAGATTATCACTTAATAAATATTTGATATAAATATTCAACATAACATGACACGGTAAAATGATATTTTTAAAAATATAAATACAATATGATTATTGTTGCGAATATCATTACAAATTGATATACACTGGTATCATAAACTAACAAAGTGAGATACTAATTTGTTGTCCGAATAATTAAACAGCTTTAAAATTTTAATTTGGAGGGACAAGAGATTCATAGTATCGAATCTTGCATAGTTGCATAATATTGAGATATCTAAACTTGTTATGCCCTAGCAGGTTCGAATCCTCCCTGGCTCAAAAAAAATTCATGTTTTTGCCAACAAGGGTTGATCAAGTGGTCTGAGGATTCTTACTCGAAGGCAAGGTCCCGGATTCGAATCCCTTTGACCACTTGGGATGTGTGTGTGAAAAAAAAAAAAAAAAAAACTTGTTATGCCCTTCATTAGTCAAAATTGGAATAAATATATGCTTAATTCTCCGCTTAATTAATTTCATTAGATTTTATTCTATATAATGATTTTTTATTGTGAATTTAGAACCCTCTAATATCGTGACCTATCTATTTCATCGGATCTATTCCCTTATCTGTCCTCTGATTTTTCCCTTACCAAAAACCAACTTGCAGCAGCCTTTTATTTCATGATGTGATGTTTTATTAGTCCATTTTCATTATTTTTTTATCAAATAAATTACATTCTCCCTTTTGAAGATTAATTTATGCTTATTTTAAATAATTAAAAATCGAGCTGAAAGTTATAAACATTTTATCATGCATGAACTTTGGCACGTTGATTCGGATACAATGAAGTAGTTTTTGAGCAAATTATATTTTTGGTGTGAAAGGATTAGGTTTTTTATAATTTTGGTCTCATATGATCTTTCTGTGGACTTGTTGACTGTCATTATGAGTGAAACCGGTTAAGTTATTTCCTTGTTGTTTCTAAAAAAAAAAATATATATATATATATATATATTATAAGAGATAACTAGATAAGCACATAGTTTAGTGATATATGTCTGTACCTATAGACAATTAAGAGTTCGAATTTCATATGGGGTAGATGAAAAATCAAGAATGATTTAAAAAAAAAAAAAAAAAAAGGAAATTCGCAAAAATGGGAATCCAACAATGTACTTTATAGATCCCATTAACATTAATCAAACTATTAAATATTGAAATTAGAGGACAAGATTTGGAAATAGAAAATTACAAGTCATATATTTGAACATAATGTTGGTTCATGGAAACCTACGTTTGTTTGTGGCGACAAAAGGACAGCAAGAGTCACGCGTGCATGCATTAGGTGAGCCAACTCTATCACCAACTTGCATATAAATATAAATGCAAAAATCTTCTCAATCTTACAGCTTCAACAACGTAACATGATTTCTGCAGCATACATATATATATATATATAAACCGCAAAAATCCAATACATTCTGTCATATTCTAATTAATATCTTTTGTATTTGTGGTTAATATTAATTATATTTAGTTCTTCATACTTAGCTCGTAAGTTTTGATCGATCAGCACCTACTTCCAACTTTGTTATTTTAATTCTTCATGTTTCGTTTAATTAAGTAACGTTGTTCTTCGTATTTATTTTTCGATTGAGAATGATAGGAGCCCATACGTTTCAAGTACAAGATGTTCTGATCCTAACTATTAGGAAAACAATACATGAGGATTTCAATCAACCGTTAATGTATGATGTACATTTTTTGAAATGCTTTCATGAGAGCTAGCTTCCTTTCCCAATCCAATAGGCTGCTAGGGCGAGCTTCAACCCAACAATTAACCGATGTCCATTCAAACCGAAGAAATTGTTCGACCTTTCTTCCATTTAGTTGGTAAGTGGTAACACCCAATTGAATTTTTTTCAAAAAAATGTTTGTCGTTTAGTGATTCGACATGACTCGATTTCGATCTTATAAATCGGAGGGGCGGGGGGCCATTTCCAAATAAATCATGTGGCCACAGAATCTAGTGAGGCTTGCAAGTTGTGATGAGAAAATCGTACAAAGATGTGAATGAATATTGAGTTGCAGGATTGTATTTGGGCTGCATATATCAATATGATCTTAGAAAGGTTTCTCCAATTTTACCCAATCATGTGCCTGTGTTTTGCTCATTCACAATGCGGATAAGCACAAATCAAAAGATTTTGTACTATTGTTGATATGTATTAAGATCACATGTCACAATCACATTGGAAATATAATAAATCTATGCAAGTCCCACATTATTTTTTGGATTTCATACTATTCATCAATGGGTCTAAGAATTTTAATTCATAACAAAAAAAAAAAAAAAAAAAAAGAAAATTATAATCCAAATTTGATCATATCTGATACGATGTATATATTATGTAGCACTTGGTATGCGATGGACATATAGAGTAGGCAAATCGAGTGAACAAACAACGAGCAAATTTAAGATTATTGGGTCGATTCGTCTTTTAAAATCGTACATCATGATATTGTGAAATACGAAAACTTGACAACTTAAAAATGATATCATCTTAATTTATATATTAACTATAACAAAATGGGGAAATTATAATTCAGTATATGTTACGCTGCACTTTTTCTGTGACCGATATACAGGATAGGCCGATTGATTAAACGAACAATGAGCAAATTTAAATTATTGTGTCGATTTATCTTTTAAAATCGTATATGATAACATTGCAAAATATTAAAAGTTGACAACTTAGAAATTATACCTTAAAAAGAGTTCTTTGGTATCTAATTATGTACCTGTTTCTAATTCTTTTTTTAGATCAGAACATTACTTTTGAGGAACGTATGTAGTTTAATCTCCTTACCGTCCGCAGGGTTTAATTCAATTGGTTTTGGAGGGACATATTTATTATGAGGTCCAAAGTTCTATTTTCATGATTTCTAATGTGGGAGCTTTATTTTTGAATTCAATATGAATTTTTTAAGATTGATTCATTATAGGCCGTAGGAGATACATTTCCCTCTTAGCGAACCACTAAGTATATAATTTACTTCTTAATATTTATTTTATCGGGATGAGATATAAAAGACCTTTAGTATTGAGAATTCAACCTTTTAATTTTTTTCTCCCAGTGTAATAGCCTGACCCAAAAATATACGCTTCAATAAATGATGGTGAAAGTTGGTCAAGAAATTGAAATTCTTTATTATGATGCTTGTTTTGTCATTAATACATAGATTCACATGTTTCTCGTAATATTCCAATTAGCCGCCGCAACTTTTCAACACACTAAATTAAATAAATTATCATAATTACAGAATAAAGTATAACTATTGCTCCATTAACCAATAAATGATCATTGATTAGGGTTTGACAAGTATGAAAATGTAGCCATCATCCCTCTTAATTAATTAATTAAACTTAATATAATTAGAAATTAGCAAAGGTTGAAGATAAGCATAGGGCATGACTATAATAATTACTATAAAGAGGAGGGGAAAGGTCTAGGTTAAATGTATGTGGAATTACTTGATTCTTACTTCAAACTTAAATTAATATATTAATAAAGAATGGTTTTGACATTTTGTAATTTTAGGGTTTTGTAATGATTCAATCACATTAATTGCTCAAAACCAATAACTTTCACTAACTATTTGACTTTCTTAACTATTTCAAGATTTAACACGTGATATCTTAATCAGGTGGATTAGACTTTAAATTGTTATCTATATTTTATAAAAAAATTTAGATAGTCATATGGGCTATTAGGTATAAACATATGTATCTCATTTTCGATGAAAATTTTAATAATTTTAGGTAAAAAATAAGTCATATATTAACATCTAAATAACTGATATGATAATGTGAAATTTTTTACAAAATATATATAATAATTTAATTTTTTTTATAAAGTACAAATAATAATTTAAAACATATAAAAATTCAAATAAAAAATTAAAAAGACAAACATAATATAAGGGGTAAGTTATTTTTTCCCCATTAATATATTATACTTATTGAGGCTGTGAATACACGTGGCACTATTATTGATAGCGAAAATTTTAAAATACCGATCCAAATTGTCCAAACCCATGATAAATTAGCTAAATAGAAACTCATGAATAAAATATCCCCAAATTTTGACGATATTATTCAATCTTTTGCCTAAGGACAAAATAATCTAACTGTATGTATACATCACACTGTTGACCATACCTTGTTCCAAATTCCAACTTATGATGTAATTAAGTTCCAATTGAAGGCAATATTTTTAATGCATGTTGTAATAATATAATTGTCCTATGTACATTCATTTGACAAATCAAAACAAACCTTATAATATATGCTTAAAAAAACACTCAAGAAATTAAATATAATACGTCGTTTATACCTAAGACAATTGCAGTAGATTGGATGAGGTCAAATACTTGTACTCCTGGATGAGGTCAAATACTTGTACTCCACGAATTAAATTCAATAGTCATATTTTTTAATTAACAAGCATTTGTGACATGTTCGATACTCGTGAAAATTTAGAACATAATAGTTGATCATTTCGTATTTAATATAATAATGTTGACAACAATTACTAAACTATATTATTTAAATTAGAGAGATTTGCATCTAATTACCTACATTTATGTTTAATACAATGCAGTCTATCTAGATCAGGAAATTACATTTTACTCCCCAAATTTTGAGAACCGTTTGTGGTTTCTAACATCCGTTATGTCATTCCAAAAATATCCATAGTTTTTTAATTGATTTGTGACTCCAGGGACTATATTTTAAAATTCATAATTTATAGGGATCGTTTTATTTATATTTGTAAATTTAGGGAAGGTTTTGTAATTTTGATCATATATTCAATGTACTACTCATACAAACCATCGACGGCATAAGTGTACTTTTATAAATTCCGTTAGAAACCTTAAACCAAACAAAATTAACGGGAACTAAAATGTAATTTCTCGATCTAAATGAACTGCATTGTAATTTAACCTAAATGTAGAATAGTCAGATGTAATATATATTTTAAATTATTATGAACTTCTCACGTGCAAGAATTTGCTCAAAAATTTTTTTTTTTTTGGTAAGAAGAATTTGCTCAATTTAGTCAACCGAAATTGCTGGGTGAAATTTTAATTTTAGTGCACTGTTCATGTGCCTAGTTTAAAAATGGTGTACTTTTCCAGAATATTTTAATTCTGGTGTAAGACGCGTTTTGGAAAAACATCTTCACTGTTCATATGATGAATACGTTTTTCAAGAAAACGTCTTCAATATAATTTCTCGTTGACCAAATTATTTGGGCTGAGGGACTATAAATATTGAAGACGTTTTTCAAGAAAACGTCTTCACTAGTGAAGACGTTTTCTTGAAAAACGTCTTCATTAAACGGCTAAGTTAATTACAGAGAGTTTGGGTTCTCTGCTGCAGAGAACCCTAAATTATCATTTACGAAATATATATTTATTTTTTCATCACATCCAAAACGTGTTTCAACTCCACTTTTCTCTCAACTTACTTTTATAATTCTATTCTCTTCTTTTATATTCTTTTTTTTTTTTACCAAATATTTTTTAATTTATATTTTAACTATTTTCTATGTGAGAAACTAACCGCTTTGGTTTATTATATATATATATTTTTTCTCATATTTTATAATTTTTATTTTTTATTAGTTTTTAAACTTTAATTATATTAAAGATAATTAAACCAAACTCAGATGAAGGCCTATTCAGATAAGTTATCCAACGAATTTTTCACAAAACCCATCTTATCCGTTATCTTCCCTTCACTAAAAATCCGCCCATTAATCCCCTTTCTCACGCAGTGTTTGAATTTAGGGTTCTCTGCTGCAGAGAACCCAGACTCTCTGTAATTAATTTCGCAGTTTAATGAAGACGTTTTTCAAGAAAACGTCTTCACTAGTGAAGACGTTTTCTTGAAAAACGTCTTCAATATTTATCGTCCCTGAGCCCAAATAATTTGGTCAACGAGAAATTCTATTGAAGACGTTTTCTTGAAAAACGTCTTCATCATATGAATAGTGAAGACGTTTTTCCAAAACGCGTCTTACACCAGAATTAAAATATTCTGGAAAAATACACCATTTTTAAACTATGCATATGAACAGTGCACTAAAATTAAAAATTCACCAAATTGCTGCATTTCCATTGGTGTGGTTGGAATAGTAAACTTAGTGCGTGAAAATTAAAATTTTGTTGTCAATTGTCATTGATTAATAAGATTGAAGAGGAAAATAATGGAGAAACGGGGGTGTCCGCCGAAAGTTGTGGACTTGTGGAACTTGACTCAAAATTTCTGATTCACCATCCAAACTTGAATGATGTTAGACTCTTCACTTTTCTTACTTGATTGTGTGTGAAAGAGAGAGTAATCATACTATTTAGTATTTTCTAGTCAACTCCGAGTAATGGTTAATGACCGAAGTATTACCGAAAAATTAATGATGCAAATAAGAAAATTTTGTCGATGAAATCTGATAATTGTAGTAAGATGGAGACCCGTAACTTAAATAAAAAGTTGGTATTACCGTATGATTTCCATAGTAAGATTTAGGTCCCATGGCCTAAACAAAGTTGCTTATCAAAAAGGGACAACATGCATTGTTGGAAGGGGATGATAAAGATTATAGTACTATTATAAAGAAAATGTTAGTTTTGAAATGCACTTTAAAATATATATAGCATTAAACTGCAAATAACTTTAAATCTAAAAGAATACTAAATGGGTTTTGGCCCATGATATTGGGCCTAGGATTCAATTTATTAAGAACAAAATCTGAGCTTACGATTCTTGAAATCTAAACCATAGCTTCATCAAAAAAGAAAAAAAAAAAAAAAAAAAAAAGAAAAGAAAAAGAAATCTAAACCATAGCAAAACATTTTTTTAAAAAAAATTTAAAAATACCCTCAAGTAGCCAAAAGAATGAATTCAACCCCAGATCATTACCCAAAAAATTTTGAACCCAGATCTTTGACTTGGAGGAAATTTTTTTTTAACCACTTGAACTAACTCCTATCGACTAAATCATAGCAAAACATAATTGTACTCAAATTTACTATTTCAGGAGGTTGATTCCCATAATAATTTTATAAAAAGGCATGAGAACAAGAAGTCATATGATGATTCATGAACATTTTCTCTTGAAAGAACTTAACAGCGCACTAAATGCAATATTTGATCCCCAGAAATCTGAATAAAAGTAAACGTCGCCACAATATAACATTTCTGATCAATCTATTACCAAATACCAACTACAGATCATAAAATCCAGCACAGATAGGTAAGTTTTTGAGCACGCTAATCAATCCATCCTTCCCTTGAGGATTCTCTCAGTAACTTCAGTCGGTGTGCTGCAGGAAATAACCATGCAAACAATCAAGTCCGTGGTAAAAAAAACTAGAATGTATGCGCATAAAAACGAGATTTCTGCAAAGGAGGAGGAGCGACCGATAAAATACTTACACAAGATAAACATGGCCTCCCCAGCCACTCAAACAATCACGGTCTATTGATGATATCAGAGCTTGAGAGATGGTCTGAAACAATTCTTCAGGCTCCTGGATTTGATATTCAAAGCAAAATTAGTTAGTGGCCAATGAATTGGAACAATGGAAAAACAGGATTGGAAGAAGGCAAAGTACACGTTCAACTTGGCCACAATTAACAGCTTCAAAAGAAATCATCAGAGTAAAAGGAGAAAAAGGAAGAAATACAAAAAATATTTGCTTCAACAGAAGCAGCATCGACTAATGGCAGTTCAGACGCTACCCAGCATACAAAATGTGCAGCTGCTCGGATTTATGGAAGTATGTAAGAAACGAAAATAAAATCTATTCGTTCGGAAGGTAAATCTCATTTAAGCAGATATGAGCAGTATCAAGCGAGTAACACACCATATCAGGCTTGAACATTGATTCACAGGCACCGTAGAGTGACTCTGAGGCAGTTCCAGATACTACAAAATCTTTGGCAAGTTCCCTGCATTCAAAAAAGCCAACACGAAGACCTTGAATATAATTTATACGAAAAGAGAGGATGTAGTCCAATAAGAAAGTTTGCATTAAACTTCAATCATAGTCCCCATTTAGGCCTCAAGTATTGGAGCATAATATGAAAGATGCTGATGGAATTTTTTCGTGTCACTAACCATGCAAAACAGAATTCGGAAGCACCACCGGACAGTACTCATAATTTGGAATTTTTCAGAGCAGCAGAGTTCATGAATTTGTAAAAAATGTCTAAACTCTACTAATTTGTTTATGTAATAAAAGTGAAACAGAAATAGGGTATGCAAGTGCTAAACAAAAAGCTACAAACTGAGTCAAATGTAAGAGCAATACTAACACTAAATTACCACCACGATAGAGGAAATACCAAACAAACTTTTTAAATTCAAATCACATTTTATTTGGTAGTTACCTAAATTAATTCCAAAAAAAGAAAAAAATCAATCATATAAAGAAACTCTTTTCGTTGCAGCTAGAAATAAATTTCCAACACTTAACTAACTAAAAGTGAAACAATCAGAAATTGGATGATGGAAGGAATTCATCTTACTTAGCCCCAATGGAATCCATAGTGCAAATGAAGGGTTTGTCGTCATCGCCCAGTCCGGCAATAACAGGTTGGGTAAAGTATGGACCAAACCTAGAATCACAAAAAAGAAGAAAGGCATCACGTTAGTCTCTACCAAATGTTGGATATAATTGTAGGTTATCAAGGTTATATGTGCTCTTCTCTATGAATCTTATAGTTCCACGAACAATTATGTCTTAATTTCAACAAGCTAAAAGACAATGAGATTTTCTTCCAGACCTTTTTTCGTAGAGAAGAGCAGATACAAGGCTAGCAAAGGTTTCAGGCTTCATATCCCTTTCTTCCCTTAGATGATACAACTTGTGTCGAAAAACAAGTCTTTGATACCTGCAGTTGGAACCAAACAAAACCCAATTAGCCTACACAGAAGCAATGCAAAAGTTGACCATAGATCCATCATCAGAGAGCAGAGGTTTTAACCAAATACAATAGTATTTGGGTAACATTTTTCTCAGAATACTCCTGATTCAAGATAAAAGTACCCCTTGGTAACAAAAACATATTTCTTTTGAGATGACATCTTTACAACAAGAACTACCACAGGCGAACTACCAACTTCTTTTGAACCATTCCCCAAATGCCAGTATATTTTAGAAGCCATTATCCATAAAGAAAAGAACAAGAATTGGATATATATCATCTTCATACTAAACCACTCTTTAAACGACAAAATCCTTCCTCAAATAAAACAATAACACAAGCACGTACTGTCTGATAGCATACGAGAAAGTAAAAATTGAGGGCATTTATTTGCAAATTAATACTCGCTATTCTAATCAATGTATCAACACGCAAACGAATCTAACAATCAAAAGCCCATGTCATACTTCAAGCTCCACAACACATTATCTCTACCCAATTCACACAATTCTCACCCTAAACAAAATCAATCAGCAATACGAGAAAATCGACAAAAGTTTTAACTGAGAAAAGCAAAATTTACAGGGTTTGAGCATCGGTGGCGAGTCCAGATAGACCGATGAAGAGCTTGTCGTGGATCCTGTAAATCTTCTGAAAGTCAGTGGCGATGGTCTGCAGCTGCACACCAAGCCTCCGGTCGCTGGCGATCGCGAAGCAATTCTTCCCCACCATTGCAACCAAGGCACTCCCATTATACTCGAAGATCTGCAAGAATAAAACTCCACAATTAATCAAATTTCAGCAAAATCACCGCAGAAAAGGGGGGAAAAACTTAGGGCTTAAAATTGGAAATGAAGCAATTCATCGCGCACGATACTTACAGACATTGTTGATGCAGCGATTGAGAAAACAACTCGAAAATTGAAGCTTTTGCTAGCTCTTGTGCGGATGTGAGAGATAGGAAGATTGAGGAGGGGTTTTAGATTCAGGTGAGATGGCTTGGGGAGGGGACAATTCGAAGTGAATGAACCGGACCGGGTTTAGCTTTATCAATCCGGTTCGAAAATTGCTACTTGGATGTAATCTATTGGGCTTATAGAGTATGGGCTGGGGAATATAAGCCCATTGTTTACTGGACTTTCCCCAATAATCGATTTAATTTTGATCTTACACATCTGAATTTATAACATCAAAACTAAAAAATAATTAAGATGATGATAAAATTATAGTCACTACCATCGACGATAAATAAAAAGAAAGATAGTAAAGCCAATTCATATCAGTTGCAAGAATTTGTTGATTAACATATCAATGAGATCACGAATTTGAGTTTTATGGACAATGATGCTAGAGGAAATATTACATCGGCCCAAACAAATGCCCAATACACTTAAGATGGTAGTCTAAACATCAAGAGAAGCCCTAACCACTCTCTCCTAATATTGGGGGAATATTTCTGGCACATGAAAAAGAGAAAAGAGCATCTGCAGAAATATTCAAATTCGAGATATACCGGTTACACCAGAAAAAGGGGGAGTCCCACACCCTCATATCTCTCCCTTATCTACCTACCCAAATACCACCTACCCTAATCATAGCCTCTCTCTCTTCCCAACTATAAAAGGAGTCCTAGCAACCCCATCTCTCCAACTTTTGACACGATATCAGCTCTCGTACTCTCACAATATTCAATATTCTCATTTTCTCAAGAAGGAAGCTCTCAACAAGCGACATTAGCATCGACTACGCCATTCAACGACTCTTTGCATCCCTACCCTTAGCATTAGCATTTATAATTATAGTTCGTTGTACTCTTATTTTGCATTGTAATTCCTCTCGTTCTTAATAAAATTTTTCTCTCTTTATTTCTTAATTTAGTGGTGTGAAAATCGAAGAGCATCACTTAGCGCCATCTGTGGGAATTCTTGAGCTGAGGCGTGAGAATTCCATCAAATCGCACATGGCTTCAGATGGTCTAAGCAACGTTCATACCACGACCGGGCAAATCCCTCCCCTAGTTGCTGCGAGCGAATCACAGATGCAACGGGCCAAGACTGCTGCGAACCGCTCCAGCCAAACAAGCAGGGCAGCGGATAACCAGCCTGCTCGCTGACGATCTGCTTGAGCGAGAGAACGTCCCTCTGCAGCGCTTGCTGGATGCTATTCGGGTGTCGGCATCTAGGGGCAACCCTCGGATTGGAACCACTGGGATTGTCCCGGAAGCGGGCCTCACCAGCCGATCGAGAGGGTCCAATGACAAAAACCAGCAGCTCGCGGATGGAGACCTACCTGCTGATCCACCAACCCTCAGTGACCCTAGTAGCTCATCTGTGCCCGGAGTGTTTTCGGCAGAAGGAGCCCGTCTACCGGCTCAGGAAATACATCAGTCAACCCTTGAGCAGTTGGAGAGGCTCATATCGCAGGTTCGCAACCACCAACATGCTGCTGGAACGTCAGAGGTGATCGAAGGGATGCACCCACCCGCGGGATCCGAAAGTCAGGACCCTCGCCACTTATCAGCAGAGGAGCTGGGAGAGTTAGCAGCCCTGATCCCAGGTACCCAACGAGCCGTTAGGCCACCCAACGTGGAAGGTATCAGAGGAGGGCTGAACGACCAAGTAATACTACTTGCTGATCCATCTCACCTCACCCTGGAGGAGCTGAACAGGAGGATGGATGAGGCTATTGATGCGGCCGTCACGCGCATTGTCCAGCGAGCCCTCGAGCACGCAGGAACACTAACCCGCGGGGTAGTATCACGAGCTGGTGGAACAGAGCTGCCCACTGGAAGGACCCCGCTACCCGAGGGAGCAAGAGAGCGGACTTCCATCGGGAATCCCTCGTTGGTGCGAGTAGAAGGCCGCTGGAAGGATCAACATTCAATCCAATGTGAACCTGCAGGAGACAATGAGTGGTGGTACCCAAGCCGCTGGCGGTTATCAGCAGAGGAGCTGGGAGAGTTAGCAGCCCTGATCCCAGGTACCCAACGAGCCGTTAGGCCACCCAACGTGGAAGGTATCAGAGGAGGGCTGAACGACCAAGTAATACTACTTGCTGATCCATCTCACCTCACCCTGGAGGAGCTGAACAGGAGGATGGACGGGGCTATTGATGCGGCCGTCACGCATTGTCCAGCGACCCCTCGAGCACGCAGGAACACTAACCCGCGGGGTAGTATCACGACCTGGTGGAACAGAGCTGCCCACTGGAAGGACCCCGCTACCCGAGGGAGCAAGAGAGCGGACTTCCATCGGGAATCCCTCGTTGGTGCGAGTAGAAGGCCGCTGGAAGGATCAACATTCAATCCAATGTGAACCTGCAGGAGACAATGAGTGGCGGTACCCAAGCCGCTGGCGGTTTAGTAGCGCCGCACGTAGGGCTCCTACCACCTGCTGATCACCAGCTTGCCAGCAGGAGCCATGGCAAGGCTGAACAACCAGACTGGGCTGCTAGGCTACAACAAAGGTTGGACGATATGGAGAAGCTAATGTGGGCAACTCCCACGCGTGTGCTTCGGAGAGGAGGACCCTTCAGCCAAGGAATTATAGGTGACGAGCTCCCTCCAGGCTGCATGACGTCGGGGCTGCCCGAGTACAATGGAACCACAGACCCTCAGAAACATTTGGACCGGTTCGAGAACTTAGCTTTGCTATATCAATACATCGAATGGGTGAAGTGCAGGGTGTTCCTCACTACGTTTACTGACACGGCTCATGTAGCACCCGGAACGTCAGGCACCACATCCCCCGCACTATAGCCCCAATCCACATATTAAATGACCAATCCATACATGAACCAAAGCTATAGCGAACGGGAGACAATAAAAAAAAACACAAGGCTAGACGGGTACCCTCAATTAAAACCAAACCAACAATGCAGAGTAGATAGAAGCGGAAGCAATACGTCATTCAATACTTATAGGTACCGTATTTATTTATTTACTAATAGATACCAACATTCCATATCAATACAATATCAACTCCAAAATAAATAACAAGGCATGCTACAAAAATAGGTAGAGTATCTGTACATGAACGAAATGTGAGATGAAGTGTTCTAGACTCGAATTAAAGACACTCTAGACTCAACTCCCGCCTAGCACGCCCTGCAAAACAACTGAAAAGTCGAGGTGTCAGTCCAACACGGACTGAGCGAGGGGTTATAATAAATATAAGCGCACATACATGCAGGTTATAATCTCGGGTAATAATTTTGGGAAACAACAATACAATTTAATAAAGCAAAAGATATAATCGCCCGAGGTTACAACTAACTCAGTTTATTAGTTAATCAATTCAATACCATCAATTGTGGCCCGACGAGTGAGGGCAATTCTCCAACCTTACTCCAACTGTGTACAATCAATCAATCAATTATTCAATAGTTAGGTGGTCATGCAACTCATTACGGTGCACAATTAGCAGTTTCAGTCCATCCTTCTTCCTTCGGGTGATGGTGGGATTGCAAGGCCCCACCATCCAATCAGTCTGGGCAGAGGGTACATGAATCCCTAAGCCCGAAACTCCTTCCTCCCCTAATCTCCTAGGGGGTTCAGGGGTCATCCCAATTTGGTGAGAGTAGTTCTCGAGTTACCCGTCAGCCCATGCTTTCCCGGTTGGCTCGAGTCACTACCCTCGGGCCCACAGTGCAATACAATACTCGCCCAATCAATCAATCAATCAATCAATTGTTCCTTCAAAATTTGATAAATCATTTGAAAACCAATTCATTTGAAACTATAGCTATATAGATAGGTTTTGGCTTAAAACCTCACATAGGGTTATACGGGTTCTAGGTAGCTAGAATTAAACCTCACCTGAACGACCCAAACAAACAAGGACACAGCTCACGGAGCCTGCTCCTCGTCACCAGGAAGCTGGTCTGTGCAAGAAAGACAATTGTCCGTGAGACACGACTCAAAATGTACCAAATAGGACGAACGGCGAAAAATGCAACGAGTATGATATAAATATGTAATAGACAAGATTATGTTCATGTGCACTATTAAGAAATTAAATCATACGTTCAAGTCATCCAGTCAATTCATTCGAACTCACAATTAGGGAATAAACAATTAAATACAGTCACTTAAACCAAATAACGAATAATATATAACCAACATATATGTATATAACACATACACGCACAGCCATGCATGCAAAACAATATGCATGAAAAACAGGGGGTGACACGCCCGTGTCACCAAAATACACTAAGCCGTGCCAACCCGTTGTCACGGTACAGCGGTTAACATGCATGAAAAAAAGAAGGTGACACGCCCGTGTCACCTTTACAAGGCAAACCGTGACACCCCCGTGTCACGCTGAAGAAAGGAAAGTTGACACGCCCGTGTCAACTGTGCGTAGCAGAAAAAAAACAGAGTAATAGCAGCAGCAGCAACGAACCAACAACAACAACCCACAAACGAATTCAAACCAAGATGAAAGGCATAAATATCATGCAATACACATACTATCCTACATATAAATCAATATCACTTCATATAAACATCCATTTCCATGTTAGATCATCAAGAATCATTCATTCAAAACCCAAATCATCAACCATGCTCCAAATTCAACATCCACAAGTTGAATGCATATAACTTAAGCTCAAAGTTCCTAAACATATTTCCAACAACCAATACACAATTTAACCTATCCAACACAAAGCCCTATCAAAGTCATATCTTCAAGAAAGTCATCAAAGTTCCATAAATACCTCAAAAGAAAGAAAAGGAAGACAAGATGATGAGATGATGTTGATGATGCTTGTATGATCACAAATCCCACAAATTCTAGCTTGGAATAATGAAATCTCCCTCTCTTCCAAGAAGGGTTTGTCTCGGTTGAGCAAGGAAAACAAAGCAAAGTGTAAGAAATGTTTGTATGGAATGGGAAGCATGATACGTGAAATGCTGCTAATGAAGGGGAAGAAATGGCCAATTTTGCTATTAAGTCGTTCAATTATTTAAGTCATGCAATGAAGTTGAATTCCATAACAAATGATCAATCAAGTCCAATGCAATTAGGTCCCAACTTCATGAAAATGAGCAATTAAGGCCATAAAGAATTAATTCACATTCGGGAAAAATAATACACGTTGCAATCCCGTTCAATTTATGCGATAATTAAAATATGATATGAATTTTCAATAAAATACCAAGAATATAATTTTATAAAGTTATGTCATGAAATGGAAAATTAAAGAAATGATCAATTAATAATTAAAATCTAACTCTCAAACGCACACGTGTCGATCTTACCTGAATTGCCGAAAGCTGGGGCGTTACAATCCTCCCTCCTTAAAAGAATTTGGTCCCCAGATTCACTGATCGGAAGGGAACAACTCTGGATGGAACCTTCTCATCTTGTCTTCGGTTTCCCACGTGGCTTCTTCGGTCTTGTCACTTCTCCAAAGAACCTTAACCGTGGGAATCTTCCGGTTTCTTAATTCCTGAAACTTCTTATCCAATATCTTAACCGGTTTCCGAACAAAGGTAAGGTTCGGTTCCAATTCCACTTCTTCAACGGGAATGATCTCGGTTTCATCGGGGTAGTATTTCCTTAACTGAGAAACGTGAAATACATTATGAATCCCTGTGAGGCTCGGTGGTAGGTCCAATCTATAAGCAACTTCTCCAACTCTTTCCAAAATCTCATAAGGACCTGAGTAACGAGGCTTAAGCTTACCTCCTTTCCCAATCCGAGCAAATCCTTTACGTGGAGACGCCTTCAAGAAAACTCGGTCTCCAACTTCAAACTCGAGATCTCTTCTACGACGATCGGTGTAGCTCTTCTGTCTGTCCTGAGCTAATTTCATCCGTTGTTTTATCAGTTGGACTTTCTCAACCATAGCTTCAACGGCCTTAGAAGGTTTTTCCAATTTCACACCTTTCTTAACACCTTCTTGCTTAGTTCATTTCCACTCTTCCAGGTCAAAGAACAACGGAGAACGACACTTCCGTCCATAAAGTAGCTCATACGGTGCCATTCCAATCGAAGCCTGAAAACTGTTGTTGTACGCGAACTCAATCAAGGGTAGCTGATCATGCCAAGAAGATTGAAAATCCAAAGAACAAGCTCGAAGCAAATCCTCGAGATATCTTATTAATCTCTCGGACTGACCATCCGTCTGAGGATGAAATGCTGTACTAAACTGGAGCTTGGTACCCAAAACCTCTTGCAATTCACGCCACAACTTAGAAGTAAACCGTGGATCTCTGTCTGAAACAATACTAACCGGAATCCCATGAAGTCTAACAATCTCCCGGTTATAAAGCTCGGCTAGCTTGCGAATCTTAAACGACATCCGAACCGACAGAAAATGTGTAGACTTCGTCAAACGGTCCACAATCACCCAAATTCCATCGAATCCACCTTTCACTTTAGGTAATCCGGACACGAAATCCATCGTCACCTGTTCCCACTTCCACTCAGGAATAGGTAACGACTGAAGAAGACCCCCCGGTTTCTGGTGCTCGGCTTTCACTTTCTGACAAGTGAAACTATGCTTCACATACTCGGCCACATCCTTCTTCAATCCACGCCACCAATAATATTGCCTTAAGTCCTTATACATCTTGTTTCCTCCGGGGTAGATGGAATAAGCCGATCTGTGAGCTTCCTCGAGTAATACCCGTTTCAACTCTTCGGGTACAACCACTCGGTTCTTGAAACGAAGAAGACCGGTTTCATCGAACCCGAATGGACACTCCGGATCAGCTCTTGCCTTAGCTACCAATCTCTGAACTTCCACATCCGTACTCTGAGCTTCAAACAACCTGTGCTTCAAACCCGGCTGAACCGAAATATTAGAAACTCGAGCCCTTACAACAAGTGGCTCGATTCCACTACTTTCACCCACTTCCAAGCTCGATACACTAACCTTCCTACTAAGTGCATCGGTGACCACGTTGGCTTTGCCGGGATGGTACTTAATCGTGCAATCATAATCTCCCAACCTTTCCATCCAACGCCGCTGCCTCATATTCAAATCCTTCTGAGTGAATAAATACTGGAGGCTTTTGCGGTGGGTGAAAATCTCAAAAGACACCCCGTACAAATAATGTCTCCACTTTCCAAGTGCAAAGACTACGGCGGCGAGCTCAAGATCATGTGTCGGATAATTCTTCTCGTGCTCTTTCAACTTCCGGGATGCATAAGCAATTACCTTACCCTTCTGAGTCAACACACATCCCAAACCTTCCTTAGAAGCATCCGTATAAACAGCATATCCTTCAGAACCTTCCGGAAGGGCTAACACTGGAGCAGACACTAACTTCTCCTTCAAGAAAGTGAAACTCCTCTCGCAACCTCCATCCCAATCGAATTTCACATTCTTCTTCGTCAACCGTGTTAAAGGAACTGCTAACTTGGAGAAATCCTTAACAAACCTCCGGTAATAACCTGCTAATCCCAAGAAGCTCCTGATCTCTGAGGTATTCCTAGGTTTCTCCCACTTCAAAACCGACTCAATCTTAGAAGGGTCAACTTCCAAACCTTTACCTGAAATCACGTGACCCAAGAATGACACCCTGTCAATCCAAAACTCACACTTGCTGAATTTGGCAAACAACTGATGCTCCTTCAGGGATCTATACACTTATTTGAGTAGTTCGTTTCACTTTTCCTACACCAATTTGCTAGCAGCAAACACCACCAGAAGAATAATAGCAATCTTTTTATAGTAAAGCAAAGAAATGACGAGACTTTAAGGAGCTACATCACTCGGTTCACGAAAGCCGTGCTGGAAGTCCCTTCCGTCACTTTTGAGGTGTGGGCTAGTGCCTTCAAGCAAGGTTTGAAGCAAGGGAGGTATTTTAGGTCGCTGTCCTAGAAGCCGCCCATCAGCTGGGATGACCTCTTGGCAAGGGCTGAGAAATACGTTAATGCAGAAGAGACAAAAGCTGGAAAATATAGAGATTTACATGATAGACGAAGAGAAAGGAGAGAGGATGGATGGCTTCCCGCTTCACCTAAAAGGAGTCGAGGATCAGAAGCGCGTTTATTTTATAGCAGCCGGAGAACCAGGACCAACGAGCTAGAAAGGAGCCCGTAAAGGAGTCGGAAGAGCCTAAGCAGCTCGAAGGTCAGTCAAAAGGAATACCATTTATATCATATTAGGAGGGCCCACGCCAAAGAAGCAGCAGTTCAGTTGTCGGAAGACCAGTCAGTCATGAGGGTCGACCAAACGGGCTGCTCATTCTAGTTGGAGGGTTCGCAACATAGCACGTGGGTGCTACACCACCTGCTGACCACCAGCACAAGAGAGGCATACGAGCTGGAAGACGCCGGTGGCATGAGGCTACCTCGACCATGGAACACCTCAAATCTGAAGAGGTTCTACGTATAATTCAACACCAACTCTCGCTAACCAGCCCGCAGAGCAGCCCGTTCCCTAACCGAGAAATAACGAAAAAATATCATCAGGTTTCACTCATTTCATGTAATTTTTTACACTTAACACCTGATTGTTACTAGCCGCAGCCTGCACCCTACGATTCGCTCTTCCCATACCTTTCTTGATGATGCATTGATGAATAATATGAGGCTGTGCAGCATGTATTGTGATCGGTTAAATTGAAATGAAACATGATGCCTTTGAATGGTGGGGAAGATCATACGAAAGAAACCCGGGTAGAAGAGGCACACAAATAAGATCTCTTGGGAAGGCGCGTTGATTATGAAAATGCCTTGGGAAGGAGTCCAACCGATCACTCCTTGGAGCTTCGCTCCCCCTGCTTTATCCGGTGGGTCGGCCACCCCTCTTGGTAAAGCAGCCTGTCGCAAGAGCCGGAGAGATTTACTCTTGTGAGTCGAAGTCCCACTGCGGTTTGAGCAATAAAAGACACAAAACTTAGCTAAATAACAATGGTGAGTAGCAGCCAGTTCTTATTCTGGACAAGGAAACGAGGTAGAGATCGGAGAAAGCACCCCGTACACTCATTGGGAAGACTGACTTCCAAGTTGAAATTAGCAAAATTACGCAGTGGTGACAACGAAGAAACGAAAATGAAAGCATTTCCCCGACACGAACATTCAAAGAAGGATAGGGCTCAGGCCCACTCCCCGTCACCAGCTGCTGTTGCGTCTGTCTGATCAACGCCCCCTGTTGGGAGTAGTGCCCTGAAAATTCAATTTGTTGAATTAATTAAACTGAATTTACAGCAAGTTGTGAGTATTTCACATATTGATAATTAGTGACGTGTGGTGGTATTCTTATATGAAATGTGTTTCATAGGAAAGGACTTGGAATACCGAAATCACGTGTCATTACAGTTCTAGTCGGTAAGATAAGAATATGTTCTTATTAAGACTATAACGTGGTTATATAAGATGATTAGTCTTTCGTCATAGGGAATGGTGATTCCGATTATAACACATTGATGATTTTCAATAGGACTGGAAACATCGAACTGGACCACTGAGATTATTTATTTTATACTGCTATCTAAAATGAATAAAATCTCAGGAAGCATTGTACTCTTAATCCTGATAATGTTTCGGCTTTAGGCATGTAGTGTTAGTCACTGTAATATACTCGAAGTGAGGTCTCGGTAACGGGTGGCCAAAATACTTTGTACATTCGGTGACAACATGAACTGTGCTAAAAAGTTATATTGATCGAGGAATCTGTGGCCTTGCTGGAAGGTAAAAGATATCCCTGAAATAGATTTGCAAAAGTTCGAATTAAGACTTTGGCCAAAGCACTTCGCGTGATACGTCACCGAAGTTGTATGATGAATGTGTTTCACATACAGAGAATTTGAACTTAAGGCGAATCAATAAATTTCAAATTAGAGATGAAAAATAAATGATAGTAGTTGTAATTTATTTTTCATGGATATCTACACGGAGGAGTAAAATGCGAAATTATTCTAGATCGAGAAATTCGTGAATAATTTAATTAATTTTAGAGTGCAACAATATTTATTTAGTGGAATTAAATATTGTTAAACGGTAACTAATTATTTTCATGAGATGATAATATATTAACCCGTTTGGAGCTAAAATTAATTAGTCCTGCAGGTCCCCCTACAAGCCCCAATTGAAAACCCGAAGAGAAAATATTAAAAATGAGAAAGACAAATGATTTTTCAAAGTGTTTGAAAATAGCCAAGGGATTTATTTTAAGAAAATAAATCAAAGTTCCAAAAAGTTGGAAATGCCCGGAATTTTATTTTGGAGAAAATAAAATTTTAAATTTTTTTTAAAAAAAAAAAGGCTGATGTGGCGGTGATGACTATTGGAAAACTAGAGCAGAAACGCAACGAAAATTTAAAATTTTTCCAAAAGATTGATCATGGACTTGCAATTCTCGTATCGTATCTTAGGGTGTTTAGAAACTTACGTAGATTGAAACTTTCTAGTGATGTCAGTACCGCCTACTGAACACTCTTCAAGCGGAATGTCCCTCAAACGGTTCTCGATAGATCCCAAAGCAGCGATCCTCTAAAGCGTATCCACACCAGTCCTAGAACACGATCAAGCAAGTGAGAATGCTAGTTTTATAACTTGTGTTAATGACTAGGGTTTTGCTTTGAAAACTTTTCTTTTATTTTTCTCAAAAACTTAACACTTCGTGAGTATTGGTCTAAAGAATAAGAGAAACACCACCACTAGTATTTATACTAGTGTGGATCGAGCCCCTTAGGGTTTCCTAAACCTAATGGGCTTTGTTTTCTTGCTCACTAATTAACTAATTAATTATTTAATTTAATTGGAGAAAATAAATTCCCAACTTGTTCTCTAAGTCTTGCAAGAATAACTTTCTCTCTCATACAATAGGAAGTTAGAATTTTCAACTTTCCTAAGGCTAAAAGTCAAGATTCAATAAATTAATTAATTCTTAATTAATTATTTATTGGGTTAAGCTTGAGAAATAAAATCTTAATAATTAATTTAAAATTAATTAAAAGACTTAAATTAATTAATTACAATTTAATTAATTAATTCTAGAAAAGAATTCGCGTGAAATAAAATTACCCGTAGGGGATTCGTACGTGCCACGTATGCATGACACGTGGCAGCCACGTGTGCTGGACATGTGGCAGCTACTCACGCGGCCCTTGCTCCGTTTCGATCAACAATTTGATCCTTCGTTAATCATATTAACATCCTACCATAACCCTCGTGTCCTGGAATTTGTGTGTGACCCTATAGGTTCATTATTCGATTAGCAGTGACAGTAATCAATTAATTCACTAATTAATTAATTATTTCACAGATCACACTATCGTAATCTAGCAATGGATGTGTGACCCTTAGTCGAATAACGAAATGAATCGAAGAACCTTTCGGTCAATAACATACAGTGAAATACGATCCTCCTACAACTCCATCTCTCAATCAAGAACTAAGACATGAGAATATTCTCAGAGCCTAAATATTCTTGATCTTTAAAGTTAAGTTCGTTTCATATCCATTTAGACCTCAATCCAAGAAAACCTCATTTTCTTGATGTCTTGATCTTTTATCCACCTTGGCCAAGGGTTTAAGTTTAATGGACTACTAATAACTCAATCAGTAAGAGATCATTCTTGTTCTTGCAACAAGTGTAGGTCCTTTGTTGATTCTACTAATTCTACATATGCCACTTGTGTATTCCCAACATAGGCCGTGGTTCAGGTGTCTATATAGCGACACTCTTTTGAGCCTATATCAAAGATTACAGAGTTAGCTCATATGAGACATTACAGAATCTCAAGTCTAAGGATTAATGAATCACGTTATTGACCTGTGGGATATTTACTAATCTGGAAGTTTCTAGGAGACATCCTTTCCCATTTAGGAATGTTTTCACGCGGGACATCTCAATGATGAAGTTCTTGTAACAATCACCCTTATGTATTATGAACGCATCATCATATACACTTATCACTCCATGAAACTGAGTGATCCTTCAAAAGGACATAATCACATAAGCAAGTCTCAACAGAGTCAAGGTCGACACTCCCACTGTCTGTCGGACTCTCGACTTGGAGAAGTTTCTAATCCTCGTCTATGGAGTTAAGAACTTGTTTCATGTGTCGTTACCATAACAACAAAGTTCTTAACGGTCTCATCAGATTAGAGGAGTTCAATGCATGCAAAAACACAGTCAACCTAAACAGACATAAATAAGCACATAAAGAAGTGAATGCCTATGAACAAAATCATCTCGTTTATTATTCAAAGACTGTTTGTGATATTACAAGGAAATAGTAAAGCCAAAAGCTGCTTTAAGGGCACTATTCCTAACAATCTCCCACTTACCCGTCAAAGCCACTCAGGTGCTATTCTAAGACCCATCTTCTGAAGATATCCTTCGAAAGCCTGTTGATTAAGGGCTTTAGTAAGCGGATCTGACATGTTCTCTGTCGATGTGACCCTTTCAATTTGCACATCTCCTCTCTTGATGATATCACAGATTAAGTGATACTTCCTCAAAATGTGCTTGGTCCTTTGGTGAGATCTTGGTTCTCTTGCTTGAGCAACCGCCCCGGTGTTGTCACAAAACACTGTAACGGGGTTTTTAATGCTAGGAACTACACCCAGCTCGTGGATGAAGTTTCTTACCCAAACACCTTCCTTAGCTGCATCGTTTGCAGCTAAGTATTCGGCCCCAGTGATCGAATCAGCAGTGGTCGCTTGCTTGGAACTTTTCCAACTCACTGCTCCGCCGTTCAGGCAGAATATGTATCCTGACATGAATTTAAAGTCATCCATGTCTATGCAAAGCTTGCATCACAGTATCCTCTAATGACAAGATCTTGCTGGCCTCTGTAAACCAGGAATAAATCCTTAGTTCTCCGTAAATACTTAAGGATATTCTTTACAGCAGTCCAGTGACCTTCACCAGGGTCAGATTGGAATCGGCTAGTCACACTAAGTGCATAAGCCACATCCGGTCGAGTACATAGCGTTGCATACATTATGCTTCCTATAGCTGATGCATAAGGAATTTTGGACATCTTGGACTTTTCAAGTTCAGTTTTGGGACACAGCTTCTTCGAAAGAACTGTTCCCGGGCCCATTAGAAGTTTTCCACGTTTGGATTCTTCCATACTGAATCTCTTTAGTACTTTGTCTATGTAAACCGACAGTGATAATCCTAACAATCTCTTAGATCTATCCCGATAGATCTTTATACCGAGAATGTAGGATGCATCACCAAAATCCTTCATCTCAAATTGGTTCGATAACCAAGACTTTGTTACTTTCATGTCATCCTTCGCATTCCCAATGAGAAGGATGTCATCTACATAAAGTACCAGAAATTGAACCGAGGTTTCCAATTCATTCTTGTACACGTAGGATTCATTCGGATTTTGAATAAAGCCAAACTATTTGACTGCTTCATCAAATCGAATGTTCCAATTCCTAGAAGATTGTTTCAATCCATAGATTGAACGTTGAAGCTTGCAAACCTTTTGCTCGCTCCCACTGAATGTGAAACCCACGGGTTGCTCCATGTAAATGTCTTTGTCAATGTCTCCATTGAGAAAGACAGTTTTCACATCCATTTGCCATATCTCATAGTCATAATATGCAGCAATGGCAAATAGGATCCTAATGGATTTTTGCATTGCAACCGGGAAGAAGGTGTTGGAAAACACGAATCAGAAAGCAGCGGAAATTTAAAAATTTTCCAACAAAAGGACCTTGGACTTGCAATCGTGTATCCAAATTCGTAGAGATAAGAAACTTACTTTTCTTTTATTCTTTCTTGAAGCGTTTCAAGCCACCCAAGAACGCTCTTCTCGCGGCTTGATCCCCTCTCCTTGGTAAAGCTCGAATCTTCAAACTTCTAACTTGAAGCTCTCTAGAGATAGTCCACCAACTTGACTACAATCTAACTAGTAAGGATGCTAGTTCTCTAGTTAGTGTTTAGGCTTAACCTAGGGTTTCGTTTATCTTGGAGAAAGGATGGTGTTCAACACAAGAACCAAAAGAATTGCCAATTAGCTCTAAGGGGAGCTCGAGCTCCCCTATTTATAATAAGGGAGTGGCCGAAAATCCCTAGTCCTTATGGGCTAAGGATTTTTGTCCCTCTCTCCTATTACTTGATCATCAAGTAATTTTGACTTTGACTTTGAATTCAAATTCAAATCAACTTTCAAGAGAGCTAAAATATCCAAACTATTTTTGGATAATTTTATACTTTATTTATTTAAAATAAATAACTTATTTTTTCTAATTAATTAATTCATAATTAATTAACTAGATTATTTTTCTCCAAAATAAGACTTTCTTTTTAATTCAAAATTAAACCAAAGTCTATTAAATAATTAACACATTAATTATTTAATCACCAAATAAATATTCACGCACATGCACACGTGTCCATGAAGGACACGTGTCACGCACGTGACCCACACATGTGGAACCCTTTAGCCCGATTAACTCGTTTAATCATTTTAAAGCCTCAACTCATGTAACCAAGTTGTTGTGTGTGACCCTCTAGGTTCTCAATTCAATTAGCAGTGACCCCAATTAATTAATTCACTAATTAATTAATCGGTCCACAGATTAAACGACCATAGTCTAGCAACAGGTGTTTAACCCCTAGCTGAATTGGAATGTTCAGATTCGACAGAACATTTAAGTCATTGATTCATGTGAGATACAATCCTCCTACTTACTATCTCTCAACCAAGATCTAGGGCAAGGGAATAATCAGAACCCTAATAATTCGGTCTTAAAGTTAAGTGCATTTCATATCCATTTGATCTCAATCCAAGAAACCCTTTTCTTGATGTCTTGATCTACTGCCTTGGCCAAGGACTCCATATGGATGAATGACTTACACAATAAGAGATCACCTTGCATATGCAAGTGTAGGTCCTTTCTTGATTCTCATTCACTTTCATTAATCACTTGTGCAGCCCCCAGCATAAGCCTTGAATCAATTGTCTAAGGCGACACCCTTTAAAGCTTATACCTAAGACTACAGAGTTAACTCATAAAGTGACAAGGAACCTCAAGTCTAAGGATCAATTAATCACATCAATGACTCGTGAGATATTTCCTAATCTGGAAGTTTCCATTTCCTGAAATAGAAACTTCCTTTCCCATTCAGGAATGTTCTCACACGGGGCACCTCAGTGAACTTACTTATTAAAGTAAGCACCCTCACATATCATGCACGTATCAACTATACACTTTGCACCTCCATGAAACAAGGTGGTCCTTCTTAAGGGCGTGATCCCACAAGCAAGCCTTAGAGGAGTCAGGTTGACACTCCCACTGTCTGTAGGACTCATCGGCTTGGAGTATTTTACTAATCATGACTTATGTGATATAGGACTCGTTTCATGAACCATTTCACCTAAATGGTAGAGTCCTAAAGTCATCAGGATTAGGGGAGTTCTCATACATGCACAGCTAAAGTAAACGCATACCAAACAAGAGTATATAAAGAAGTGTTGCCTCAATTCGTTATTTCATTCAAAGATTGTCTGTGATTACAATAAGGAAAAACACAAAGCGGATATACAATCGGCTTTCTAGGGTATTATTCCTAACAATCTCCCACTTGCCCGTCAAAGCCATTCTAAAGCTACTCTAAGTCCCATCTTCTGAAGATGACCTTGGAAAGCTTCTCGACTAAGGGGTTTAGTAAGTGGATCTGCCACGTTCTCTGCTGATGTGACCCTCTCAATTAGCACATCTCCTCTTTTGATAATATCACAGATTAGGTGATACTTCCTCATAATGTGCTTGGTCCGTTGGTGAGATCTTGGTTCTCTTGCTTGAGCAACCGCCCCAGTGTTGTCACAAAACACAGTAATGAGGTCTTTCATGCTAGGAACAACATTCAACTCTTGAATGAAGTTTCTAATCCAAACACCTTCCTTAGCTGCATCATTTGCAGCTAAGTATTCGGCCTCAGTGGTCGAATCTGCAGTGGTCATTTGCTTGGAACTCTTCCAACTCACTGCTCTGCCGTTTAGGCAGAAAATGTATCCTGACATTGACTTAAAATCATCTAAGTCAGATGCAAAGATTGCATCGTAGTATCCTTCGACAGTAAGATCTTTCTGACCTCCGTAAACTAAGAATAAATCTTTAGTACTTTTCAAGTACTTGAGAATATTCTTCACGGCAGCCCAATGACCATCTCCAGGGTCAGATTGGAAACGACTTGTTACACTAAGTGCATAAGCCACATTCGGTCGAGTACATAACATTGCATACATTATGCTACCTATTGCTGATGCATAAGGTGTATGAGTCATTCTTTCCTTCTCAAGGTTAGTCTTAGGACACATCTTCTTTGAAAGACATGTTCCTACACTCATAGGAAGGTTCTTAACCTTTGCTGACTCCATATTGAATCTCTTCAATACTTTGTCAATGTACATCGACTGTGATAGTCCTATTAACCTTCTAGATCTATCTCTATAGATTTTAATTCCAAGGATATAGGACGCATCACCCAGATCTTTCATCTCGTATTGGTTCGATGACCATAACTTAGTCACTTTCATGTCATCCTTCGAATTCCCAATAAGAAGGATGTCATCAACATAAAGTACTAAGAATTGCACTGAGGTCTCCAATTTCTTTCTATACACACATGATTCATTCGAAATTTGAATGAAGCCAAACGCTTTGACTGATTCATCAAATCGAATATTCTAATTCCTAGAAGCCTGTTTCAATCCATAGATTGATCTTTGGAGTTTGCAAACCTTTTGCTCACTCCCACTAAATGTGAAACCTATGGGTTGCTCCATATAAATGTCTTTATCAATGTCACCATTAAGAAAGATAGTTTTCACATCCATTTGCCATATCTCGTAGTCATAATACGCAGCAATGGCAAGCATGATCCGAATAGACTTTTGCATTGCAACTGGTGAAAAGGTTTCATCAAAGTCCACGCCGGGTCTTTGAGTGAATCCTTTTACAACCAGTCTTGCTTTGTAGGCTGCAATGCTTCCATCAACTCCAAGCTTTCTCTTAAAGATCCATTTGCAACCTATGGGTTTGACCCCATCAGGCAAATCTACCAAGGTCCAAACTTGGCTGGAGTTCATGGAATCCATTTCGGATTTCATGGCTTCTATCCACAGTTCAGAGTCAGAATCTGAAAGTGCCTCCTCATATGTTAAAGGATCATTATCCTTTTGAGAGATTTCATGGAAGAATCCATACCATCTCTTCGGCTGTCTAGGAGTGCGTTCAGAACGCCTTAGAGGAGGATTTACGTGTGTATCGAAATTCGTGATTGGTTGTAGTTGATCAGAAGGAGACGTTTCTTCAGTGGGAGGCGTGGGCTCACTTTGTACTTCCTCTAATTCTATGATCTTGCCTTTCTTTTCTTTAAGGAACGGTTACTCAAGAAAAGTGGCATTTCTGGAAAGAAACACCTTTTGCTCAGATTGATCATAGAAGTAATATCCTATGGATTCCTTAGGATAACCTACAAAGTAGCATAAGTTAGAACAAGATTCTAACTTATCTCCCACTGTCCTCTTCACGTAAGCAGGACAACCACAAATTCTTAAGTAAGAATAACTAGGGATTTTACCATGCCACATTTCATAGGGCGTTTTAGGGACTGACTTAGAGGGAACTAGATTCAAAATCTTTGCTGCACTTTCTAGGGCATAACCCCAGAAAGAAGGTGGTAAGTCAGTGAAACTCATCATGGAACGAACCATATCTAGTAGGGTTCGATTCCTTCTCTCAGAAACTCCATTAAGCTGAGGAGTTCCCGAAGGAGTCCACTGAGAGATAATCCCATTATCTTTGAGATGATTAAGGAATTCTTCACTAAGATACTCGCCTCCTCGATCAGATCGAAGTGCTTTGATCTTGTGACCAGTTTGGTTCTCAACCTCCTTTTGAAATTCTAAGAATTCCTCAAAAGCTTCAGATTTATACTTCATTAAGTATACATAACCATATCGACTAAAGTCATCGGTAAAGGTTATGAAATACTGATGATTTTTTCTTGTGCTTACACTAAGCGGTCCACAAACATCAGTATGGATCAAATCCAAAACCTTAATGGCACGTTCCACAGTTTCTTTAAAAGGGACTTTGGACATTTTTCCTTTGAGACAGGATTCGCAAGAAGTTAACTCCTTAAGATCATTTTCAGAGAATGATCCTAAAGTGTTTATCTTGCTAATTCTGTTCTTGGAAATGTGTCCTAATCTAGCGTACCATAAGGGAGCTGAAACTTTGTCATCTCTCTTACGGTTCGTTTCTCGTTGTATATTTATAATATTGATATTCTGAGTTAGATAAAGTCCATTACTTAGAGTACCGATGTGAACGGAAGAGTTGTTCCGTTTGATAAAGTATTTACCATTCTTAATATAAGTTTCATAACCTTCACAATCTAAAATTGGAACATAAATTATATTACGAATAATGCTCGGTACATAAAGGACTTTATTTAAGACTAACTCAAAACTACTTAAATCTAATCTAATTGTACCTAAAACTCGAGCTTCAACATTTGAGCCATCGCCGATCTTCAAGACACATTCTCCTTCTTTGAGTTGTTGGACTTCACTTAGCATCTGTACATCATTACAGATATGAGTTCCACAACCGGTATCAAGTACCCAAGAACTAGAATTAATAGAAAGATTTACTTCAACGAGAAAGATACCTTTCTTTAGAGTAGCCTTGTACTCTGGGCAGTTTCTCCTCCAATGTCCCGCTTTGCCACAATGGAAGCAAACATCCTCTTTCTGATCTCGCTTATTCTTTTGGGCCTTCCCCTTCGAAACGCCACCAGTGGGCCTAAGGGGTTTCTTCTTCTTCTTTTGGGCTTTCTTGCCCTTACCTTTAGAAGGCCCAGAAGAGGAAGATGGAGCATTCACCATCAAAACCTTATTGTCCTTCTTGATCGTGCTTTCAGCAGTCACAAGCTGACTAATCAGCTCAACTATAGTAGCACCAGCATGATTCATGTTGAAATCAAGGACAAATGGGTTGAATGATGATGGGAGCGAAGCTAGCAACAAATCCACTGAAAGCTCATCTTTCAGTGGCATGTCCATGGAAGCAAGTTTCTCAGTAAGGGCGAGAAACTTGAGTCCATATTCATGGACACTTGAACTGTAGCACCCCAAGCGGTGGGGCACCACACCCCCGCACTATGACCCGACAAGTGGTACGAAATGGAACGTCCGCACACGCACCAAGTCACAGCGAACGGGTGACAAACGAAAAATCCAACCTAACCTAGGCGGTACCTAAACCCCGTACAAGTAAAATATGCAAAAACCTGTATCCGGAAGCGAATCAAAATATGAACTAACAAAAACTTTAATCAATAAAATAAAGAAACAGGTTCAACTAATTCCATGAACTTGTCCTAACCTGTCCCGAATTCAAACATACAACAAAGACGGGTTCAACTAATCCAAGTCCTGTCCTAACCTGTCCCGAAAGTTCATATAATCAAAGCATAAACATAATCCCGTACAAAACATGCTATATACATATTACATAATTACAAACGGATGCAGATTAGAGATTCACAACTTAAACAAATAGATACAGGCTCAAAAGACACGGATTCAACAGACAAGACTCAAAGCCGCCTAGCTCGAACTCCAAGAACCTGAACCTGTAAACTGAAACATAGGTGGGGCGAGGGTCAGTCCACTGACTGAGTGAGGGGGCTGAACTCACACACGCTATACATAATAAGGAGCAGAGCACGTATCAAAAGAAAGATTATGAACCGGGAGTAGGGTTTTGCATACCAAAACCATTTTCCAAAAAGAGCTCATATTTACAAATATATTCATATCTTCTTAAGTTTGAAAACTCGTAAGGATTCATAGATTCAGAAACGCATATGGATTCATATTAAAACTCATAGGGATTCATAATTAGAAACTCATAAAGATCCTTATATTCATAACTCAGCGTGGAAATCTCATAGTGAAAACAAACTCTCCTATCCCGTTTCATAATCAACATAACAAAAGAATTCAAATACCCGGCGAGTACGGGTCTCCAACCTTACTCCTTAAACAAAAGACTCAAAAGATTCATAAGGAAGCATAAATTCATAAAATTCATAGGATTCATAAATTTATAGATTCATATTCCCGTATTCCAACCTTTCTCCGGAAGTCTGCACGCGGGTTACGGGCCAACATCGTGCAACTCAATATACGTGGGGTCGCGAGCCCACAACGTACCTTCTCCGGCCTCAGCCGAAGGCTCAAAGCACCACGCCTTCTCCATCTCCCTCAAATTCGCGCGTAGATACTTTAAAGGAGCGTGTGCACAGGGGTGATAACCGGCGACCCCAACAGCCGCACCGGGTCTCCCTTACCCACACCTCCGAAACCCGGGGATTCAAATAGATTCAAATTGATTCACATAGATTCATAGGAAGCATACCTAACTAGCGAAACATAAAAACGTAAGATTCTTAACTTAAGAAACATTCCATAAGAAACATACCTTACCGTGCAACTCGGCATATGCTATACACATACCTCTCCGTGTCTTCCTAATTCATAATATGCTGAGGGAAATCCATAGTTTGCTAGACGATATACGGTTTGGAGCATAGCCTCGTTGCAAAACCATTTTAAGCTTATATACGCCCATACGTATAATTTCAGAAGGATTCATATCAAATCGAATTAACAAAATTCATAACATATCGTAAGACACCTATTTAATATACATATAGTATATATTCGCATGCGGGCTTGAAAACGAGCATATAGGGTTGTAGGTCACTTTAACTAAAACAAAAATCCTAAAACCCCACCTTACACCGACGAGAACGGAAAACACAAGCCAAGAAGTCCCACTGGAACCCAAACAGCTGACATACACTCCCTGAAGAAACCCTGAACGACTGAACACACACAGAACACAGACTCAGACTCCAAACACAACCACAAAGACGCACGGCCATGCTCACGAATATTCATGATGCAACATATAATCCATATTTATTCAATCAAGTCATTCAGAGCATATTATAATTCATATTACATATCAAGAGATGCATAGCTTATAAATTCATAACATTTATTACATAAAATAAATTAAAACATTAGAAATTTAATTCTTATCAAGTATTAGATCCCTAGACAAATAAACACAAATTGCATTCCAATTTTATTCATAAATCCATAATTACGATACCAATAAACTTACTTCACAAATAGGCATATATTCGCCTAGGGCAATTAAATCAAACAAGGGTCAGGCTTAATTAATCGAATCCCCATTCAAAGTGTAACCAAAATTTTAATTCCAATTAAAGCAGCAACTTACAAAAATTCACTTGATACTAGGTTAACTATATCAACGAAATTACAAGTACATTTAAAATAATTATGACGTATCATTTCATAATTTATTTCTTATGTTTTCATAAAACTTTATAATCAAATACTTTCTAAAATTACACTAACATCCCCTTAAACAAGAAATATTCTTAAGTAGATAGGCGTAAAACGAGGCAAATAAATTCTATAAATCACGAATCAAGCTTATCATATAACATAACATATTTTCATACATCATACAGCTCGTAAATTCAATTCATAGTTCAAACAAGGTCGAAATTACAATTAAAACAATTAACGAAAATAAATACCACAACTTCAAAAATTCATATAAAATCAACCGGACATCCGATTGACGAACGGAAAGTGGCATTGGACTCACCACAACGAAACGGACCTACTGTCCGAAAGTCGCCGGAATGCCGCCACCGCACCCGGCCAAACAGCCACCGGAACACCGCCTCCGGTGGTCGGAAAAATCCCCGGAAGGACAGAAACGTACGCCTCGGCCTGCTTGACAAAAGCCCTCAACCAATTTCAGAAAATACCAAACACATCGGACTTCGTTGACGAAAAACCGAATTAAATTCCAACGACGAAAACTGAAATTAAACGCTAGCCGTAGAACGAAAATGAAATCCGGGCATTGTTAGGAATAGTGCCCTAGAAAGCCGATTGTATATCCGCTTTGTGCTTTTCCTTATTGTAATCACAGACAATCTTTGAATAAAATAACGAATTGAGGCAACACTTCTTTATATGCTCTTGTTTGGTATGCGTTTACTTTAGCTGTGCATGTATGAGAACTCCCCTAATCCTGATGACTTTAGGACTCTACCATTTAGGTGAAATGGTTCATGAAACGAGCCCTATATCACATAAGTCATGATTAGTAAAATACTCCAAGCCGATGAGTCCTACAGACAGTGGGAGTGTCAACCTGACTCCTCTAAGGCTTGCTTGTGGGATCACGCCCTTAAGAAGGACCACCTTGTTTCATGGAGGTGCAAAGTGTATAATTGATACGTGCGTGATACATGAGGGTGCTTACTTTAATAAGTAAGTTCACTGAGGTGCCCCGTGTGAGAACATTCCTAAATGGGAAAGGAAGTTTCTATTTCAGGAAATGGAAACTTCCAGATTAGGAAATATCTCACGAGTCATTGATGTGATTAATTGATCCTTAGACTTGAGGTTCCTTGTCACTTTATGAGTTAACTCTGTAGTCTTAGGTATAAGCTTTAAAGGGTGTCGCCTTAGACAACTGATTCAAGGCTTATGCTGGGGCTGCACAAGTGACTCATGAAAGTGAATGAGAATCAAGAAAGGACCTACACTTGCATTTGCAAGGTGATCTCTTATTGTGTAAGTCATTCATATGCCATATGGAGTCCTTGGCCAAGGCAGTAGATCAAGACATCAAGAAAAGGGTTTCTTGGATTGAGATCAAATGGATATGAAATGCACTTAGCTTTAAGACCGGATTATTAGGGTTCTGATTATTCCCTTGCCCTAGATCTTGGTTGAGAGATAGTAAGTAGGAGGATTGTATCTCACATGAATCAATGACTTAAAGGTTCTGTCGAATCCAAACATTCCAATTCAGCTAGGGGTTAAACACCTGTTGCTAGACTATGGTCGTTTAATCTGTGGACTGATTAATTAATTAGTGAATTAATTAATTAGGGTCACTGCTAATTGAATTGAGAACCTAGAGGGTCACACACAACAATTTGGTTACATGAGTTGAGGCTTGAAAATGATTAAACGAGTTAATCGAGCCTAGAGGGTTCCACACGTGTGATGCCACACGTGTGGGTCACGTGAGTGACACGTGTCCTTGTGACACGTGTCACACACGTGAATTTATATATATATTAAATGATTAATTTAGTTAATTATTTAATAGACTTTGGTTTAATTTTGAATTAAAAAGAAAGTCTAATTTTGGAGAAAATAATCTAGTTAATTAATTACGAATTAATTAATTAGATAAAAAATAAGTTATTTATTTTATAATAAATAAAGTATAAAATTATCCAAAAATAGTTTGGATATTTTTTTGGCTCTCTTCAAAGTTGACTAGAATTAGAATTCAAAGTCAAAGTTGGAAAATACTTGATCATCAAGTAATAGGAGAGAGAGAGGAACCAAATCCTAGTCCAATAAGGACTAGTTTCGGCCGCCCCTCCCCTTCCTATATATAGGGGAGCTCGAGCTCCCCTTTAGAGCTAATTGACAATTCTTGGTTCATGTGTTGAACACCTTCCTTTCTCCAAGATTAAATTAAACCCTAGGTTAAGCCCAAACACTAACTAGAGAACTAGCATCCTTACTAGTTAGATTGTGATCAAGTTGGTGGACTTTCTCTAGAGACTTCAAGTTAGAAGTTTGAAGATTCGAGCTTTACCAAGAAGAGGGGATCAAGCCGCGTGAAGAGCGTTCTTGGGTGGCTTGAAACGCTTCAAGAAAGAATAAAAGAAAAGTAAGTTTTCTATCTTTACGAATTCAGTTACACGATTGCGAGTTCAAGGTCCTTTTGTTGGGAAAATTTTTTTTAAATTCCGCTGCTTTCTGATTCGTGTTTTCCAACAAGTGGTATCAGAGCCACCTCGTTAATCGTGTTTCTGATTCGTCTCAATTATACTGAATTTGGTAGAAATTCTTAGGCTTGATGCGATTGAGTATTTGTAATTGTTTTAGAAAGCCTGAATTACGAAACTGTATTTTTTCCTGAAAGTTTCTGAAAATTGATTTTTATAAAATTTGATTTTGAAAAACAATTTTAGATTTGAAACTGTATAAACTGTTTTTGGATTTCTTGGATTGGTTTTGCTTTTGAACGAAAACACGAAAGGAAAGCCCGGAACACGATGAACACGCGAAACCCCTCGCGCGAAGGAGTCGCGCGCGCGGGCTTCGCGCGCCACCCTCCCGCAACCGCGCGGGAGGCCCTCCCGCACGCCGTCCGCCCGTCGCCGCCCAGGCCTGGCCGGGATAGACCGGCCAGCCTCCCAGCTCCTCCCGCACGCCTGTGCGGGAGCCTCCCGGGCGCGCCTAGGCGCGCCCGCCCAGGGCGACCGAGACTGGCCGCCCACCGCCTAGCAGGGCGCGCCCGCGCGAGGCGCGCGGTATGCGCGCGCAGTGCGCGCACTCGCCTGGCCTTGGCCGGGCGCTGTGCGCGCCTGCCGTGCGCGTCCGCGCGCGCTTGCGACGCTGTGCCCCGTTTCGCGCACGGGCCCCGTTTTCGTGATCCAGCCCCTTTCGTGTTTCGTGCAATCCAGTCCCAATTTTTATTTTAATTTTAAAATTTTATTTTTGAATATTTATTTTAATTTTTGAATAAAAACTTAAAATTGGGATTTTTGAGAAATTGAAACGGTTTATATTTTGGGAAAATACATCTTGATAAAATTATTAATTTTCAGAAATTAATTGGAATTTTATTTGTTTTGGTAATTTGGGATTTATTGAAAACTTTTATAAATAAGACTCGCATCAAGTCGTGTTTTAAGCTATTAGAGCTTAAAGCGAGAATTTTAATTTATTGGTTAAATTTAAATTCGTGCAAAAGCATGTTAGGTGATCATGGGTTTAGATCTATGTATGGTTTTAATTTATGCACATGGATGGTTTAAATTGGGGTTGGAGCCCTATAGTTGCGTTTTTCAATTGAGGTTGGAGCCTCACTTATGTGCGTACTGTTATGTGATTTATTATGTGGCTTTCCATATTACTGTTTTTGAGGCCGGGGTATGCCCCGTGTAATTGTCTAAGGCCAATATGAAGATTGAGCCTTATTACTTTATGTCTTTTTCCTTTTATTGTAATTTGAGAGTAGAGATAGGTGGTGAGGTTTTTATTTTCATTTTGGAGACAATGCACCCATGGAGTAAGATGGACCACATTCAAGTAACAAGGAGGCCATAAGTGAAGACCCCTCAAAATGTTAGGGAGGGGAATCTTAATTGTTAAATGTAATAGAGATAGGGCTCGTATTTTGTTACCGCTTTCCCTTATGTGATTTGAACTGTTTGTGTGGCATGTATGTTAGAACTTGTGATTGTGGAGTGGCTCCCACATATCACGCATAAGATAGGTAGAACCCATGATCATTACATGTTTGTATCATGCTAGGACATGTTATCTGTTTATGTGCTTGTTTGAAATGCATTTAAGTGTACTTGCATTAATCAAGACTAATAAAATTGGATAACATATATGTTGGTGAGGTCGAACCGGACAACTCTCCGGTTGATTCGAAAATTCCCATTAAATATTAAGCTAATTTCGAACAAACAGGTGTTTAATTCGAGATGCAAATTTTGAATTAAATTCCTAGCATTCCATCAATAGGTTTTAAGTTTAGTAAGTAAAGCTAGTTATTGTCCGCGAGTCGTGGGATAGCTAGTGGAGCTTATTAGTTCTTAGTTACCTAATTAATCATTTCAAATGATCAATATTTCGTGGTCAATTTTAGCAAGGGCGATGTCCGCGAGTCGTGGGTCGTTCGAACTAAGTTTTGGTCATGATCTTATGATTGATGGGTCTAGCTTAACGCCTAAGTAAATATGGATGTCGCACGAGTCGTGGGTCCATATTGAAAGATAGGTGATGCAAAAACAATTACTAAGAGTTCTAAAGGTGTTAGAATTGGTAAGTTGTACCTACCTAGGGTTCTTACTTAGAATGTCCGCGAGTCGTGGGTTCGAGGTAAAATGCCTAGGATCTTAGTACCCATTGGGAAACGTGTTCCTCTTAGATCTTTGGGAATTCTAGATCTTTGAAAAACAGTGGGAGCTACAATAGATTAAAGACCTTATCTTTTGTATATCGTTATAATTCAGCATGCTCACTAGTTCTCTGTTTTACCATTTAGGTCGTAGATTCTGTGATTCTCTACGTGTTTTGAAATGGCAACCAAAAACCCTCTTGTATCGATCCTCGAGTCAAACAAGTTGACTGGTCCCAACTATTCTGATTGGCTGAGGAATCTAAAAATCATTTTAGATTCTGAGAAGAGAACTTATGTTCTTTTCGAAGGGGAGCCTAGTCCCGAAGGGGAGGCTCCCACTCGGGCTGAGCGGGATGCGATTCAGAAGTGGAAGGATGATAATCTCCAAGCCCGTTGCCTTATGTTGGCTAACATGTCTCTGGACTTGCAAAGACAACATGAGGCCATGGAATTTGCTTGGGAGATTTACGACCACTTAGAGCAACTTTACCGCCCTCATGAACGTGTTACAAGGACACTTCAAAGGAATTGTTCCACTTAAGAATGAGGGAAGGTTCAAGTGTCCATGAATATGGACTCAAGTTTCTTGCCCTTACTGAGAAACTTGCCTCCATGGACATGCCACTGAAAGATGAGCTTTCAGTGGATTTGTTGCTGGCTTCGCTCCCACCATCATTCAACCCATTTGTCCTTAATTTCAACATGAATCATGCTGGTGCTACTGTAGCTGAGCTGATTAGTCAGCTTGTGACTGCTGAAAGCACGATCAAGAAGAACAATAAGGTTTTGATGGTGAATGCTCCATCTTCCTCTTCTGGACCTTCTAAAGGTAAGGGCAAGAAAGCCCAAAAGAAGAAGAAGAAACCCCTTAGGCCCACTGGTGGCATTTCGAAGGGGAAGGCCCAAAAGAAGAAGCGTGATCAGAAAGAGGATGTTTGCTTCCATTGTGGCAAAGCGGGACATTGGAGGAGAAACTGCCCAGAGTACAAGGCTACTCTAAAGAAAGGTATCTTTCTCGTTGAAGTAAATCTTTCTATTAATTCTAGTTCTTGGGTACTTGATACCGGTTGTGGAACTCATATCTGTAATGATGTACAGATGCTAAGTGATGTTCAACAATTAAAAGAAGGAGAATGTGTCTTGAAGATCGACGATGGCTCAAACGTTGAAGCTCGAGCTTTAGGCACAATTAGATTAGATTTAGGTAGTTTTGAGTTAGTATTAAATAAAGTCCTTTATGTACCGAGCATTATTCGTAATATAATTTCAGTTCCAATATTAGATTGTGAAGGTTATGAAACTTATATTAAGAATGGTAAATATTTTATCAAACGGAACAACTCTTCCGTTCATATCGGTACTCTAAGTAATGGACTTTACCTAACTCAAAATATCAATATTATGAATATACAACGAGAAACAAAGCGTAAGAGAGATGACAAAGTTTCAGCTCCCTTATGGCACGCTAGATTAGGACACATTTCCAAGAGCAGAATTAGCAAGATAAACACTTTAGGATCATTCTCTGAAAATGATCTCAAAGAGTTGACTTCTTGCGAATCCTGTCTCAAAGGAAAAATGTCCAAAGTCCCTTTTAAAGGAACTGTGGAACGTGCCACTGAGGTTTTGGATTTGATCCATACTGATGTTTGTGGACCGCTTAGTGTAAGCACTAGAAACAATCATCAGTACTTCATAACCTTCACTGATGATTTTAGTCGGTATGGTTATGTATACTTAATGAAGTATAAATCTGAAGCTTTTGAGAAATTCTTAGAATTTCAGAAGGAGGTTGAGAACCAAACTGGTCACAAGATAAAAGCACTTCGATCTGATCGAGGAGGCGAATATCTTAGTGAAGAATTCCTTAATCATCTCAAAGATAATGGGATTATCTCTCAGTGGACTCCTCCGGGAACTCCTCAGCTTAATGGAGTTTCTGAGAGAAGGAATCGAACCCTACTTGATATGGTTCGTTCCATGATGAGTTTTACTGACTTACCACCTTCTTTCTGGGGTTATGCCCTAGAAAGTGCAGCAAAGATTTTGAATCTCGTTCCCTCTAAGTCAGTCCCTAAAACGCCCTATGAAATGTGGCATGGTAAAATCCCTAGTTATTCTTACTTAAGAATTTGGGGTTGTCCTGCTTACGTGAAGAGGACAGTGGGAGATAAGTTAGAAACTCGTTCTAACTTATGCTACTTTGTAGGTTATCCTAAGGAATCCATAGGATACTACTTCTATGATCAATCTGAGCAAAAGGTGTTTGTTTCCAGAAATGCTACTTTTCTGGAGGAACTGTTCCTTAAAGAAAAGCAGGGCAAGATCATAGAATTAGAAGAAGTACAAAGTGACCCCACACCACCCACTAAAGAAACGTCCTACTCTGATCAACCACAACCAATCACGAATTTCGATACACATGAAAATCCTCCTCTAAGGCGTTCTGAACGCACTCCTAGACAGCCAGAGAGATGGTATGGATTCTTCCATGAAATCTCTCAAAAGGATAATGATCCTTCAACATATGAGGAGGCACTTTCAGATTCTGACTCTGAACAGTGGATAGAAGCCATGAAATCCGAAATGGATTCCATGAACTCCAACCAAGTTTGGACCTTGGTAGATTTGCCTGATGGGGTCAAACCCATAGGTTGCAAATGGATCTTTAAGAGAAAGCTTGGAGTTGATGGAAGCATTGTAGCCTACAAAGCAAGACTGGTTGCAAAAGGATTCTCTCAAAGACCCGGCATGGACTTTGACGAAACCTTCTCACCAGTTGCAATGCAAAAGTCTATTCGGATCATGCTTGCCATTGCTGCATATTATGACTATGAGATATGGCAAATGGATGTGAAAACTGCCTTTCTCAATGGTGACATTGACAAAGACATTTATATGGAACAACCCATAGGTTTCACATTCAGTGGGAGTGAGCAAAAGGTTTGCAAACTCCAAAGATCAATCTATGGATTGAAACAGGCTTCTAGGAATTGGAACATTCGATTTGATGAATCGGTCAACGCGTTTGGCTTCATCCAAATTTCGAATGAATCATGTGTGTATAGAAAAGAATTGGAGACCTCAGTGCAATTCTTAGTACTTTATGTTGATGACATCCTTCTTATTGGGAATTCGAAGGATGACATGAAAGTGACTAAGTTATGGTTATCGAACCAATTCGAGATGAAAGATCTTGGTGATGCGTCCTATATCCTTGGAATTAAAATCTATAGAGATAGATCTAGAAGGTTAATAGGACTATCACAGTCGATGTACATTGACAAAGTATTGAAGAGATTCAATATGGAGTCAGCAAAGGTTAAGAACCTTCCTATGAGTGTAGGAACGTGTCTTTCAAAGAAGATGTGTCCTAAGACTAACCTTGAGAAGGAAAGAATGACTCATACACCTTATGCATCAGCAATAGGTAGCATAATGTATGCAATGTTATGTACTCGACCGGATGTGGCTTATGCACTTAGTGTAACGAGTCGTTTCCAATCTGACCCTGGAGATGGTCACTGGGCTGCCGTGAAGAATATTCTTAAGTACTTGAAAAGTACTAAAGATTTATTCTTAGTTTACGGAGGTCAGAAAGATCTTACTGTCGAAGGATACTGCGATGCAAGCTTTGCATCTGACTTAGATGATTTTAAGTCAATGTCAGGATACATTTTCTGCCTAAACGGCGGAGCAGTGAGTTGGAAGAGTTCCAAGCAGACTACCACTGCAGATTCGACCACTGAGGCCGAATACTTAGCTGCAAATGATGCAGCTAAGGAAGGTGTTTGGATTAGAAACTTCATTCAAGAGTTGAATGTTGTTCCTAGCATGAAAGACCCCATTACTGTGTTTTGTGACAACACTGGGGCGGTTGCTCAAGCAAGAGAACCAAGATCTCACAAACGGACCAAGCACATTATGAGGAAGTATCACCTAATCCGTGATATTATCAAAAGAGGAGATGTGCTAATTGAGAGGGTCACATCAGTAGAGAACGTGGCAGATCCACTTACTAAACCCCTTAGTCGAGAAGCTTTCCAAGGTCATCTTCAGAAGATGGGACTTAGAGTAGCTTTAGAATGGCTTTGACGGGCAAGTGGGAGATTGTTAGGAATAGTGCCCTAGAAAGCCGATTGTATATCCGCTTTGTGCTTTTCCTTATTATAATCACAGACAATCTTTGAATAAAATAACGAATTGAGGCAACACTTCTTTATATGCTCTTGTTTGGTATGCGTTTACTTTAGCTATGCATGTATGAGAACTCCCCTAATCCTGATGACTTTAGGACTCTACCATTTAGGTGAAATGGTTCATGAAACGAGCCCTATATCACATAAGTCATGATTAGTAAAATACTCCAAGCCGATGAGTCCTACAGACAGTGGGAGTGTCAACCTGACTCCTCTAAGGCTTGCTTGTGGGATCACGCCCTTAAGAAGGACCACCTTGTTTCATCGAGGTGCAAAGTGTATAATTGATACGTACGTGATACATGAGGGTGCTTACTTTAATAAGTAAGTTCACTAAGGTGCCCCGTGTGAGAACATTCCTAAATGGGAAAGGAAGTTTCTATTTCAGGAAATGGAAACTTCCAGATTAGGAAATATCTCACGAGTCATTGATGTGATTAATTGATCCTTAGACTTGAGGTTCCTTGTCACTTTATGAGTTAACTCTGTAGTCTTAGGTATAAGCTTTAAAGGGTGTCGCCTTAGACAACTGATTCAAGGCTTATGATGGGGCTGCACAAGTGACTCATGAAAGTGAATGAGAATCAAGAAAGGACCTACACTTGCATTTGCAAGGTGATCTCTTATTGTGTAAGTCATTCATATGCCATATGGAGTCCTTGGCCAAGGCAGTAGATCAAGACATCAAGAAAAGGGTTTCTTGGATTGAGATCAAATGGATATGAAATGCACTTAGCTTTAAGACCGGATTATTAGGGTTCTGATTATTCCCTTGCCCTAGATCTTGGTTGAGAGATAGTAAGTAGGAGGATTGTATCTCACATGAATCAATGACTTAAAGGTTCTGTCGAATCTGAACATTCCAATTCAGCTAGGGGTTAAACACATGTTGCTAGACTATGGTCGTTTAATCTGTGGACTGATTAATTAATTAGTGAATTAATTAATTGGGGTCACTGCTAATTGAATTGAGAACCTAGAGGGTCACACACAACAACTTGGTTACATGAGTTGAGGCTTGAAAATGATTAAACGAGTTAATCGAGCCTAGAGGGTTCCACACGTGTGATGCCACACGTGTGGGTCACGTGAGTGACACGTGTCCTTGTGACACGTGTCACACACGTGAATTTATATATATATTAAATGATTAATTTAGTTAATTATTTAATAGACTTTGGTTTAATTTTGAATTAAAAAGAAAGTCTAATTTTGGAGAAAATAATCTAGTTAATTAATTACGAATTAATTAATTAGATAAAAAATAAGTTATTTATTTTATAATAAATAAAGTATAAAATTATCCAAAAATAGTTTGGATATTGTTTTGGCTCTCTTCAAAGTTGACTAGAATTAGAATTCAAAGTCAAAGTTGGAAAATACTTGATCATCAAGTAATAGGAGAGAGAGGAACCAAATCCTAGTCCAATAAGGACTAGTTTCGGCTGCCCCTCCCCTTCCTATATATAGGGGAGCTCGAGCTCCCCTTTAGAGCTAATTGACAATTCTTGGTTCATGTGTTGAACACCTTCCTTTCTCCAAGATTAAATTAAACCCTAGGTTAAGCCCAAACACTAACTAGAGAACTAGCATCCTTACTAGTTAGATTGTGATCAAGTTGGTGGACTTTCTCTAGAGACTTCAAGTTAGAAGTTTGAAGATTCGAGCTTTACCAAGGAGAGGGGATCAAGCCGCGTGAAGAGCGTTCTTGGGTGGCTTGAAACGCTTCAAGAAAGAATAAAAGAAAAGTATGTTTTCTATCTTTACGAATTCAGTTACACGATTGCGAGTTCAAGGTCCTTTTGTTGGGAAATTTTTTTTTAAATTCCGCTGCTTTCTGATTCGTGTTTTCCAACAGGCATTCCGTTGGAAAGCTTGTAATGAGCCCTTCAAAAGCCCCTAGCCAAATCATCGAAAAAATCGCCGGAAAAAGGCCGCTGGTTCACCACCGGTCCGCCACCGCCGGTCGGTTCTTGGGCCGGGACCAACACTATCAGCAACGTCTCAACATTCCAAGCAACTTTCGTGAAGGAGCAACCACCAAAAACCCACCGGAAAAGGACCAAATCCGCCGCCGAAAAACTGCCGCTGCGCCACTCGCCGGTTCAACCATCTCCGGGCCATCGTTTGCTCAAATCGACCCCGGAATCGGACTCAGGAGGCCAAAATACGTCGAAAACCACCAAAGGCCGGTCGCGAATCTCGCCGAAACGCGGCGGAGCGAGGTGCTACAGTGCACGCGCCACCGCCGCCGGTCTTCAGTCGGCGCGTGCGCCGCTGTCCGGCCACCGTTGGCCACGCCGCTTGAACTGGAGTTGCGCCGGGATGTCTCCTAACAGATGGGGTGGCGCATGTCGGAGAAAAGTCACCGGAGACCACCGCGAAGAGACGGCGAAGTGGTGGCTCTAAGCCGTGCCACCTGCTGCTCGCCGTAGCTCCACCACCGCTGAATTTCAGGTCCCGATTCTTGTACCATCGTGTCGGGCTCGTCGAGTTGATAAATTTCCACTAATCAAACGTCGAATTCCATCGAGAAACGAGTGAGAACGGACATGTGTGTGTTTTCACACCTCCACTGCATGAACAGTGCCGGATCGCGGGAAGAAGAAGGTTGAGGCTTGAGTTGAAGTTCTGGCACGCAAAACGAGGATCCGGGGTATATATCTCGGGTCCTCGTATGCAAAAACGATCGGAAGAACGGGCTAACGAAGTCAGAATGGGGCAAACTTAGAGTCTACAGACTCGTTTCGATGCCCCGAACGCAAAGCAGGGGTCAAAAAGGTCGAAATCTCGATCGAACGAGAAATGACTGAATAACCCCTAAAAGAGAAAATTGCAAACAAGCCCCTAAACTCTAAAAGAGTTCAAAATAGGGCCACGCAAAATATAAAATCACATAATTATACACATTAAAAGGTTGAAACGTGGCGTACCTTATAAATCGGACGAGCGGGATGTCACATGAACCTTCCCTCATTCTCAAGTGGAACAATTCCTTTGAAGTGTTATACCGTGTAACACGTTCATGAGGGCGGTAAAGTTGCTCTAAGTGGTCGTAAATCTCCCAAGCGAATTCCATGGCCTCATGTTGCCTTTGCAAGTCCGGAGACATGTTAGCCAACATAAGGCAACGGGCTTGGAGATTATCATCCTTCCACTTCTGAATCGCATCCCGCTCGGCCCGAGTGGGAGCGTCTCTTTCGGAACTAGGCTCTCCTTCGAAGAGAACATAAGTTCTCTTCTCAGAATCTAAAATGATTTTTAGATTCCTCAGCCAATCAGAATAGTTGGGACCAGTCAACTTGTTTGACTCGAGGATCGATACAAGAGGGTTTTTGGTTGCCATTTCAAAACACGTAGAGAATCACAGAATCTACGACCTAAATGGTAAAGTAGAGAACTAGTGAGCATGCTGAATTATAACGATATACAAAAGATAAGGTCTTTAATCTAATGTAGCTCCCACTATTTTTCAAAGATCTAGAATTCCCAAAGATCTAAGAGGAACACTTTTCCCAATGGGTACTAAGATCCTAGGCATTTTACCTCGAACCCACGACTCGCGGACATTCTAAGTAAAACCCTAGGTAGGTACAACTTACCAATTCTAACACCTTTAGAACTCTTAGTAATTGTTTTTGCATCACCTATCTTTCAATATGGACCCACGACTCGTGCGACATCGATATTTACTTAGGCGTTAAGCTAGACCCATCAATCATAAGATCATGATCAAAACTTAGTTCGAACGACCCACGACTCGCGGACGTCGCCCTTGCCAAAATTGACCACGACCTATTGACCATTTAAAATGATCAATTAGGTAACTAAGAACTAATAAGCTCCACTAGCTATCCCACGACTCGCGGACAATAACTAGCTTCACTTACTAAACTTAAAACCTATTGATGGAATGCTAGGAATTTAATTCAAAATTTGCATCTTGAATTAAATACCTATTTGTTCGAAATTAGCTTAATATTTAATGGGAATTTTCGAATCAACCGGAGAGTTGTCCGGTTCGACCTCACCAACATATATGTTATCCAATTTTATTAGTCTTGATTAATGCAAGTACACTTAAATGTATTTCAAACAAGCACATAAACAGATAACATGTCCTAACATGATACTAACATGTAATGATCATGGGTTCTACCTATCTTTTGCGTGATATGTGGGAGCCACTCCACAATCACAAGTTCTAACATACATGCCACATAAACAGTTTAAATCACATAAGGGAAAGCGGTAACAAAATACGAGCCCTATCTCTATTACATTTTTACAATCGAGATTCCCCTCCCTAACATTTTGAGGGGTCTTCACTTATGGCCTCCTTGTTACTTGAATGTGGTCCATCTTACTCCATGGGTGCATTGTCTCCAAAATGAAAATAAAACCTCACCACCTATCTCTACTCTCAAATTACAATAAAAAGAAAAAGACATAAAGTAATAAGGCTCAATCTTCATACTAGCCTTAGACAATTACACGGGACATACCCCGGCCTAAAAAACAGTAATATGGAAAGCCACATAATAAATCACATAACAGTACGCACATAAGTGAGGCTCCAACCTCAATTGAAAAAACGCAACTATAGGGCTCCAACCCCAATTTAAACCATCAATGTGCATAAATTAAAACCATACATAAGTCTAAACCCATGATCACCTAACATGCTTTTGCGAGAATTTAAATTTTGCCAATAAATTAAAATTCCCGTTTCAAGTCTTAATGACTTAAAACACGACTTGATGCGAGTCTTATTTATAACAGTTTTCAATAAATCCCAAATTAGCAAAACAAATAAAATTCCAATTAATTTCTGAAAATTAATAATTTTATCAAAGATGTATTTTCCCAAAATATAAACCGTTTCTATTTCTCAAAAATCCCAATTTTAAGTTTAATTCAATAATTAAAATAAATATTCAAAAATAAAATTTTAAAATTAAGATAAAAAAAAAATTGGGACTGGATTGCACGAAATACGAAAAATCGGATTGCGACGGAGAAAACGGGGCCCGTACGCGAAAGGGCTGCGCGGGTCGCGCCGCGCGCTAGTACGCGCGGCCCTCTCGGCCAGTGCGGGCGGGCGCGCCGAGAGGCTCCCGCACAGGTGTGCGGGAGGTGCTGGGCGGCTGCCCTGCGCACGCCTAGGCCAGGCGGGCGGTGGCGCGCGACGCCTTCGCACGCAGGGTTTCGCGTGTTCGTAATCCAGGCTTTTCGTTTCGTGTTTTCGTTCAAAAGCAAAACCAATCCAAGAAATCCAAAAAAGTTTATACAGTTTCAAATCTAAAATAGTTTTCAAAAATTAAATTTTGCAAAAACCAATTTTCAGAAACTTTCAGGAAAAAATACAGTTTCGTAATTCAGGCTTTCTAAAACAATTACAAATACTCAATCGCATCAAGACTAAGAATTTCTACCAAATTCAGTATAATTGAGACGAATCAGAAACACGATTAACGAGGTGGCTCTGATACCACTTATTGGAAAACACGAATCAGAAAGCAGCGGAAATTTAAAAATTTTCCAACAAAAGGACCTTGGACTCGCAATCGTGTATCCAAATTCGTAGAGATAAGAAACTTACTTTTCTTTTATTCTTTCTTGAAGCGTTTCAAGCCACCCAAGAACGCTCTTCTTGCGGCTTGATCCCCTCTCCTTGGTAAAGCTCGAATCTTCAAACTTCTAACTTGAAGCTCTCTAGAGATAGTCCACCAACTTGACTACAATCTAACTAGTAAGGATGCTAGTTCTCTAGTTAGTGTTTAGGCTTAACCTAGGGTTTCGTTTATCTTGGAGAAAGGATGGTGTTCAACACATGAACCGCCAATTAGCTCTAAGGGGAGCTCGAGCTCCCCTATTTATAATAAGGGAGTGGCCGAAAATCCCTAGTCCTTATGGGCTAAGGATTTTGGTCCCTCTCTCCTATTACTTGATCATCAAGTAATTTTGACTTTGACTTTGAATTCAAATTCAAATCAACTTTCAAGAGAGCTAAAATATCCAAACTATTTTTGGGTAATTATATACTTTATTTATTTAAAATAAATAACTTATTTTATCTAATTAATTAATTCATAATTAATTAACTAGATTATTTTTCTCCAAAATAAGACTTTCTTTTTAATTCAAAATTAAACCAAAGTCTATTAAATAATTAACACATTAATTATTTAATCACCAAATAAATATTCACGCACATGCACACGTGTCCATGAAGGACACGTGTCGCACGTGACCCACACGTGTGGTTTCACACGTGTGGAACCCTTTGGCCCGATTAACCCATTTAATCATTTTAAAGCCTCAACTCATGTAACCAAGTTGTTGTGTGTGACCCTCTAGGTTCTCAATTCAATTAGCAGTGACCCCAATTAATTAATTCACTAATTAATTAATCAGTCCACAGATTAAACGACCATAGTCTAGCAACAGTTGTTTAACCCCTAGGTGAATTGGAATGTTCAGATTCGACAAAACATTTAAGTCATTGATTTATGTGAGATACAATCCTCCTACTTACTATCTCTCAACCAAGATCTAGGGCAAGGGAATAATCAGAACCCTAATAATCCGGTCTTAAAGCTAAGTGCATTTCATATCCATTTGATCTCAATCCAAGAAACCCTTTTCTTGATGCCTTGATCTACTGCCTTGGCCAAGGACTCCATATGGCATATGAATGACTTACACAATAAGAGATCACCTTGCATATGCAAGGGTAGGTCCTTTCTTGATTCTCATTCACTTTCATGAATCACTTGTGCAGCCCCAACATAAGCCTTGAATCAGTTGTCTAAGGCGACACCCTTTAAAACTTATACCTAAGACTACAGAGTTAACTCATAAAGTGACAAGGAACCTCAAGTCTAAGGATCAATTAATCACATCAATGACTCGTGAGATATTTCATAATCTGGAAGTTTTCATTTCTTGAAATAGAAACTTCCTTTCCCATTCAGGAATGTTCTCACACGGGGCACCTCAGTGAACTTACTTATTAAAGTAAGCACCCTCATGTATCACGCACGTATCAACTATACACTTTGCACCTCCATGAAACAAGGTGGTTGTAGCACCCCAGACGTAGGACACCACATCCCCCGCACTAAGACTCAGACTCGGTCATGAAATAGAAAGTTCATGCCCGAATCCGAATCATAGCGAACGGGAGACCAACTCACACACTAGGCTAGGCGGATCTAACTTGACAAACTCAGAGTGCGGAAGCAATTAAAAACCAACAACAATAGATAGCGGAAGCATTTAAAACAAAACATGCAAAGCAGGTGACGGGTTCAACTAGCATAGATACCTAATCCCGAATAATAGATCAACAAATATAACAAGTGACGGGTTCAACTAGCATAAATCCCTAATCCCGAATATCAACATAAAGTAACAATCATCAAGTGCCACAAGGGGCCGAATACAAGTGCCACGCAGGGCTACCGAATGGTAAAGTATAATCTCAAGTCTACAAGTCAAAGCATAAGTAAAGTGTATGAAAGACACTGCAACTAGAAAGACTAGACCAACGAAATGCAACTCAAAGGACTCACTCCCGCCTAGCAGACGCCAACAAATCTGCAACTAAAAGATAAAATGAGGTGTCAGTCAACTGACTGAGTGAGGGGGCTAACGCACACCCACAATATATATATATAGAGCACAGCACATTTCATAAGGGTGGACTCATGAACCGGGATTAGGGTTTTACACGCCAAAACAGTTGAAACACCCAAAATAGTATAAGTTCGAAAAACCATTTAGAGAAGCCTATCCTGTTTCACAAATCCCATACATTCATAACATATACCCGGCGAGTACAGGCTTCCAACCTTTACTCCTCATATCTGAACAAAACATAAAGCAGAATCAATCCATCCTCTACTCCAATGATGGAAGAGCCACGCGTTGGCCCTAACCATCAATAACATACATACACACCCTCAAGGGGTAGCGAACCCACAAGAGTCCTCCCCGGCTGTACACCGAAGGCTCAAGATATCACGCCTCTCTCATCACCCTAAGGTCGCGTAATGATATCTCAAATGGAACTACGCACAGGTATATCCCCGACGGCCCTAACCGTCCCGGGGGCTCCTTACCCATAGCTCCTCGGATCCACAAACATACATACATACAGATACCAATATTTCATGGCAACTCGCTACATAATCATAACATATCAGAGCTTTCCAAAATAGCTTACATATGCTTTCATATCTAATTTTCCAAAACAGAGTTGATTCACAAGATCATAAACATATCATATCCAACACATACGTGTATATAATAGATATACTCGCATGCAAGGGTTGAAATCAGCATATTAAGGCCATAGATCGCATAACTATACAAAATCCTAAACCTCACCTGAGAAACGATGAGACGCAGAAACTGAGAAGACGATGAAAACTTGATCGGGTTATCTCTGCCATGGAGATCACTGACAGAAAGGGAAACACGAAGTACTCATGAGACACGACCCAAACATGAACTACAGAGACGCACGGCGACAATTATGAGGTGACATGGAATGATATGATATGTACATAGAAATTACAATGATGCCATGAAAGTATTCACGAACACAATTAATATCCCACAATAGATATACAAGTAACGAGATCAGGTACGAGGCATAAATGCATGATCGATGGCAATAAAACGTTCTAGCAATTTAAGGATCAATCAAATCATATTATATCAGGTAAGCTCATGCTCAAACACTCGGTTTAATTTTAGATTAATACATGTATGTTGACCAATTTCTCAAAAGTGAAACATTATAATACAACTAATCACGACATACAATTATAATTCAAATAAAGACCAATTAATAGGCCAATATATATATATATATATATATATATATATATACATACTTGCACACCCAAGTCACACTTATCATACCAAAGTGACTAACAGTGTACATACTACTCAATTACCGAGTAAATTTAATTTAAAACTAAGCCAAGATACAAATTAACTCATGCACCAAAATAGTTAAACAATCAATATACCTAATATACATACATACGTCCCATCTTAACTAACATATTTAACATACTTGGTGTATATTTTTATATACATATATATACAGATGCACGGACACAACTCACACACTAAATTAATTTACACAAGATTCACTAATTAAGTTCAACCAAATAATTACTAAATACACTTTAACACTGCACTTACACTAACACAATTAATTCTAGAATCCAAGCACAGATTCCACCACATTTATTTCGAACATATTTCTAGTTGCCATCCCAAATTAAGTTTAAAATTTTGCAAAAGCTCAAGCTATCTATACAGGATTTGCAGACATATCTAAAAATATAAGATTAATCAAAATTCGAGAGTTACAAGTATGAATGCACTTCTTATATGAATCTGAAATCCGGCTTTACATAAAACTCACTGGCATCAACGTTTGAAACCAAAGAACAAGTTATCGATTACCACTAGTTACAAAATACCAAATCTAATTAAAACTAAATTAATTAAACACTAATTGCAATAATTGATATGGAAAAAGGGGAATTACAATCAAAGAGAAGCAACTGGTATTGGCGGTGGCGGAAATGCGGAGGTGATGTCGGGAGTTGGTAGTGTCTGTGGTGCTGAGAAAACTGATGGCATTATGAATGGAGGCTGCTGTCGGCGGGAGGGGGATTCCCGGTTCTGCTCAGATCTGGGCGAAGAAGGAGGGAGAAGAAATGGGGTGGTTACTGGATCTAAACCCTGACAACAGTGGTGGTCGTGCATCGGAATCGTACCCGGATCTATGGCCAGATAGCCATTGTTATCGGCGCTTGCAGTGGAGGATGGCTAGTAGTGGTTGTGTCATTCTTCTTCACGGCTGAGAGTGAGGAAAGACAGGGGAGAGACCCTGGCGGTGTCTTGTCGGAGGCTATCGAAATCCATGGCTGTCCGAAGTTGGTGGATGGTGGTGGGACAGCCGGTGATCGAGAGAGAGAGACGATTGCTGCTTGTTTCCTTTGGATCTGGAGCGAGAGAGAGATGATTGAAGGTGGTGGTGCCTCTAAATCGCCGACGGTTGGTGGTGGTGCTGTGGCGGCTGAGGGTGGTGAAGTTATGGCTGGCGAAAGTGGTGATGGCGGAGGGTCGTCGTGGTGGCATAAGGTGATGGTGGAGGATCGTCGTGGTGGCGTAAGGTGATGGTGGAGGATCAGAGTCGCGGCGGCGATGGCGCTGAATGGTGGCGATCGGTGGCTTCGCTGGTGGGGAGTGCTAGCGCCACTGCTGAGGATCGAGAGAAGGAAGAAGACTTGCGCAGCAGTTGATGCTCGAAAAAAAAAAAGGAGGAATAATGAAGAGCTAGGGTTACGCGGTTGATAAAAGGAATTTCTACAAAAATTGCAAACAAGTCCCTCCAAGGTTAAAGTTATGCAATCAAGTCAACAACTTCAAAATAATATCAATTAAACCCAAATTAAAGATTTTGAAATTATACAAGCAGCCCCAACTTTTAAGATAATAGAGTTTAGCTCACATAATTTAAATTAAAGAACAATTAGGTCCTAAACACATATTTCAATTAAGTTCACATATTTTCATAAGATTGAAATTGAGTCCATTGAACTAATAAAACATAAATAATGCAATTCAAGCATAAGTAGAGTTAAATAAACAACAATCCAATCGCACGAGAATGACATCATATCTTGCTCCGAAAATACGGGGTGTTACAGTGGCCCTTCTTAAGGGCGTGATCCCACAAGCAAGCCTTAGAGGAGTCAGGTTGACACTCCCACTGTCTGTAGGACTCATCGGCTTGGAGTATTTTACTAATCATGACTTATGTGATATAGGGCTCGTTTCATGAACCATTTCACCTAAATGGTAGAGTCCTAAAGTCATCAGGATTAGGGGAGTTCTCATACATGCACAGCTAAAGTAAACGCATACCAAACAAGAGCATATAAAGAAGTGTTGCCTCAATTCGTTATTTCATTCAAAGATTGTCTGTGATTACAATAAGGAAAAGCACAAAACGGATATACAATCGGCTTTCTAGGGCATTATTCCTAACAGAAGGTTTCATTAAAGTCTACACCTGGTCTTTGAGTAAACCCCTTAGCAACTAATCTTGCTTTAAAGGCTGCCACGCTTCCATCTACTCCAAGTTTGCGCTTATATATCCATTTACACCCTACGGGCCTGATCCCATCAGTTGGATCAACCAAGGTCCAAACTTGGTTAGAGTACATGGAATCCATTTCGGATTTCATTGCTTCTTTCCACTGTTCAGAGTCTGAATCTAACAGTGCCTCCTTATAAGTTATTGGATCATTATCCATTTGAGATGTTTGGTGGAGAAAACCATACCATCTCTCTGGTTGTCTAGGAATGCTTTCAGAACGTCTTATTTAAGGAGGATTATCGCGTGTATCACTCTCTTGGGTAGGGATAGGGACGTCATTCTCCAAGCTAGGCATGGGACCTTGGTCTCGAACCTCTTCGAGTTCTGCGATCTTGCCTTTCTTTTCTTTAAGGAACGAGTCCTCAAGAAAAGTGGCGTTTCTTGACACAAAGACCTTTTGTTCAAGAGGATCGTAGAAATGATATACTATTAACTCTTTAGGATATCCTATGAAGTTACATAAGCTTGATCTAGCTTCAAGCTTATCTCCCACTGTCCTCTTCACGTAAGCAGGACAACCCCAAATTCTTAAGTAAGAATAGTTAGGGATTTTGCCAAACCACATCTCATATGGGGTTTTGGGTACATATTTGGAGGGAACAAGATTCAGAATCTTAACTGCTGATTCTAGGGCATAACCCCAGAATGATGGTGGCAATTCAGTGAAACTCATCATGGAACGAACCATATCAAGTAGGGTTCTGTTCCTTCTTTCGGAAACTCCATTCAATTGAGGAGTTCCTGGAGGAGTCCACTGAGAGATAATTCCATTATCTCTGAGATGATTAAGGAATTCATCACTTAGATACTCGCCACCTCAATCAGATCGAAGTGTCTTAATCTTGTGACCGGTTTGGTTCTCAACCTCCTTCTGAAATTCCAAGAATTTCTCAAAGGCTTCGGATTTATACTTCATTAAGTACACATAACCAAAACGACTAAAGTCATCTATGAAGGTTATGAAATACTGATGGTTGTTTCTAGTACTTACACTAAGTGGTCCACAAACATCAGTATGGATTAAATCCAACACTTTAGTGGCACGTTCCACTTTACCATTAAAGAGAGTCCTGGCCATTTTTCCTTTTAGACACGATTCACAATGAGTTAACTCTTTAAGTTCATTATCATAGAATGATCCTAAATAAGTTAACTTAGCAATCCTATCTTTAGAAATATGGCCTAAACGTGCGTGTCATAAAGAAGCCGAGATCTTGTCATCTCTTTTGCGTTTGTTTGATTGTTGTATATTCAAAATATTGGTGTCCTTAGTTGTATAAAGTCCATTAGATAATGTACCAAGTAAAACGGAAGCTTTATTCTTCTTAAGATAAAATTTTCCATTTCTAGAGAAAGTCTCATATCCTTCACAATCTAATATTAGAATGGAAATTATATTACGAATAATAGAAGGTACATAAAGGACTTTATTCAAAACTAAAGTAAAGACACCTAAATCTAATCTACACTTCCCAATGGCTTGAGCTTGAACGCTTGATCCATTCCCAACCTTCAAGACGCATTCTTCTTCTTCAAGCTGCCAAATCTCATTTAGCATCTATGCATCATTACAGATATGAGCTCCACAGCCGGTATCAAGTACCCAAGAATTAGAATCAATAAATAGATTTACTTCAACAAAAAACACACCTTTCTTTAGAGTATCCTTGTACTCTTGGCAGTTCCTTTTCCAATGCCCTTTCTTGCCACAGTGGTGGAAAACGTCCTCTCTCTGATCCCTTTTCTTCTTGGCCTTTCTCTTTTTAACCCCTCCATCGGGTTTAAGAGATCCCTTCTTCTTGGGAACTTTCTTCCCTTTGCTTTTAGAAGGCTTAGAAGAGGATGTGACCATCATTATTTTGTTATCCTTCTTTATCGTGACTTCAGCAATCACAAGCTGACTAATCAGCTCATCGACAATAGCATGCGCATGATTCATGTTGAAGTTCAGCATGAAAGGATTGAATGATGGTGGAAGCGATGTGAGCAACAAGTCCACGATGAGGTCCTCGCTTAGAGGCATCTCCATGGATGTAAGCTTCTCGTTCAAAGCGAGAAGCTTAAGCCCATGTTCATGGACACTTGTGTTGGAAAACACGAATCAGGAAACAGCGGAATTTAAAAAATTTTCCCAACAAAAGGATCTTGGACTCGCAATCGTGTATCCAAATTCGTAGAGATAGAAAACTTACTTTTCTTTTATTCTTTCTTGACGCTTTTCAAGCCACCCAAGAACGCTTTTCTCGCGGCTTGATCCCCTCTCCTTCGGTAAAGCTCGAATCTTCAAACTTCTAACTTGAAGTCTCTAGAGAAAGTCCACCAACTTGATCACAATCTAACTAGTAAGGATGCTAGTTCTCTAGTTAGTGTTTAGGCTTAACCTAGGGTTTTATTTAATCTTGGAGAAAGGAAGGTGTTCAACACATTAACCAAAAGAATTGTCAATTAGCTCTAAAGGGGAGCTTAAGCTCCCCTATATATAGGCAAGGGAGAGAGGCGCCGATCCTAATCCTTGTTGGGCAAGGATTTGGTCCCTCTCTCTCCTATTACTTGATCTTCAAGTATTCTGCAACTTTGACTTTGAATTCTAATTCAAATCAACTTTCAAGAGAGCTAAAAATATCCAAACTATTTTTGGATAATTTTATACTTTATTTATTATAAAATAAATAGCTTATTTTTATCTAATTAATTAATTCATAATTAATTAACTAGATTATTTTTCTCCAAAATTAGACTTTCTTTTTAATTCAAAATTAAACCAAAGTCTATTAAATAATTAACCAAATAAGTATTCACGCATATGCACACGTGTCCATGAAGGACACGTGTCACGCAGTGACCCACACGTGTGATTTCACACGTGTGGAACCCTTTGGTCCGATTAACTAGTTTAATCATTTTCAAGCCTCAACTCATGTAACCAAGTTGTTGTGTGTGACCCTCTAGGTTCTCAATTCAATTAGCAGTGACCCTAATTAATTAATTCACTAATTAATTAATCAGTCCACAGATTAAACGACCATAGTCTAGCAACAAGTGTTTAACCCCTAACTGAATTGGAATGTTTGGATTCGACAGAACCTTTAAGTCATTGATTCATGTGAGATACAATCCTCCTACTTACTATCTCTCAACCAAGATCTAGGGCAAGGGAATAATCAGAACCCTAATAATCCGGTCTTAAAGCTAAGTGCATTTCATATCCATTTGATCTCAATCAAAGAAACCCTTTTCTTGATGTCTTGATCTACTGCCTTGGCCAAGGACTCCATATGGCATATGAATGACTTACACAATAAGAGATCACCGTGCAAATACAAGTGTAGGTCCTTTCTTGATTCTCATTCACTTTCATGAATCACTTGTACAACCCCAGCATAAGCCTTGAATCAGTTGTCTAAGGCGACACCCTTTAAAGCTTATACCTAAGACTACAGAGTTAACTCATAAAGTGACAAGGAACCTCAAGTCTAAGGATCAATTAATCACATCAATGACTCGTGAGATATTTCCTAATCTGGAAGTTTCTATTTCCTGAAATAGAAACTTCCTTTCCCATTTAGGAATGTTCTCACACGGGGCACCTCAGTGAACTTACTTATTAATGTAAGCACCCTCATGTATCACGCACGTATCAACTATACACTTTGCACCTCCATGAAACAAGGTGGTCCTTCTTAAGGGCGTGATCCCACAAGCAAGCCTTAGAGGAGTCAGGTTGACACTCCCACTGTCTGTAGGACTCATCGGCTTGGAGTAATTTACTAATCATGACTTATGTGATATAGGGCTCATTTCATGAACCATTTCACCTAAATGGTAGAGTCCTATAGTCATCAGGATTAGGGGAGTTCTTATACATGCACAGATAAAGTAAACGCATACCAAACAAGAGCATATAAAGAAGTGTTGCCTCAATTCGTTATTTCATTCAAAGATTGTCTGTGATTACAATAAGGAAAAGCACAAAGCGGATATACAATCGGCTTTCTAGGGCACTATTCCTAACAACTTGTACCTTCTTTCATTCTGAGATGAAAGAGTTCCTTAGAGGTGTTGTACCTTAGAACACGCTCTTTAGGGAGGTACAATTTCTCAAGATGGTCATAAATCTCCCATGCGTATTCCATAGACTCATGTTGCCTTTGCATGTCCGGAGACATGTTAGCTAACATGAGGCAACGGGCTTGAAGATTATCTTCAGACCATTTCGCAATCGCGTCTCTTTCGGCCCGAGTCGAAGCCTCACCCTCAGGGGTAGGCTCTCCCTCGAAGAGAACATATCTTCTCTTCTCAGAATCTAAAACTATCTTTAGATTCCGAAGCCAATCAGAGTAATTGGGCCCCGTCAACTTGTTTGATTCGAGGATGTATACCAAAGGGTTTTTGGTTGCCATTTCAGTTTGTAGAGAATCACAGAACTACAACCTAAATGGAAAAACAGAGACATCATGAGCATGCTGAATAATAATGATTATACATATTATCAAGGTCTTTAGAAATATGTTCTCCCACTGTTTTTAGAAAGTCCAGAAATCCCAACGACTTTAGAAGAAACTTACTTTCTCAGTGGGTACTAGGATCCCAAGCAATCTTAGTTTTGGACCCATGACCCGTGAGACATCCAAAGGTCTAAGATTCTTAGGTAGGTACTAATTACCAATTCGATCTCTCATTGAATTCTTAGTAATGTTTTGCATCACTGATCTTTTGACTATGGACCCACGACTCGTGAGACATCCATATCTACTTCTCAAGTACTTTTCAAGTACTTAAGAATATTCTTCACGGCAGCCCAGTGACCATCTCCAGGGTCAGATTGGAAATGACTTGTTACACTAAGTGCATAAGCCACATCCAGTCGAGTACACCACATTGCATACATTATGCTACCTATTGCTGATGCATAAGGTGTATGAGTCATTCTTCCTTTCTCAAGGTTAGTCTTAGGACACATCTTCTTAGAAAGATATGTTCCTACACTCATGGGAAGGTTCTTAACCTTTGCGGACTCCATATTGAATCTCTTCAATACTTTGTCAATGTACATCGACTGTGATAGTCCTATTAACCTTCTAGATCTATCTCTATAGATTTTAATTCCAAGGATATAGGACGCATCACCAAGATCTTTCATCTCGAATTGGTTCGATAACCATAACTTAGTCACTTTCATGTCATCCTTCGAATTCCCAATAAGAAGGATGTCATCAACATAAAGTACTAAGAATTGCACTGAGCTCTCCAATTCCTTTCTATACACACATGATTCATTCGAAATTTGGATGAAGCCAAACGCTTTGACCGATTCATCAAATCGAATGTTCCAATTCCTAGAAGCCTGTTTCAATCTATAGATTGATCTTTGGAGTTTGCAAACCTTTTGCTCACTCCCACTGAATGTGAAACCTATGGGTTGCTCCATATAAATGTCTTTATCAATGTCACCCTTGAGAAAGGTAGTTTTCACATCCATTTGCCATATCTCATAGTCATAATATGCAGCAATGGCAAGCATGATCCGAATAGACTTTTGCATTGCAACTGGTGAGAAGGTTTCGTCAAAGTCCACGCCGGGTCTTTGAGTGAATCCTTTTGCAACCAGTCTTGCTTTGTAGGCTGCAATGCTTCCATCAACTCCAAGCTTTCTCTTAAAGATCCATTTGCAACCTATGGGTTTGACCCCATCAGGCAAATCTACCAAGGTCCAATCTTGGTTGGAGTTCATGGAATCCATTTCGGATTTCATGGCTTCTGTCCACTGTTCAGAGTCAGAATCTGAAAGTGCCTCCTCATATGTTAAAGGATCATTATCCTTTTGTGAGATTTCATGGAAGAATCCATACCATCTCTCCGGCTGTCTAGGAGTGCGTTAAGAACGCCTTAGAGGAGGATTTACATGTGTATCGAAATTCGTGATTGGCTGTGGTTGATCAATAGGGGACGTTTCTTCAGTGGGTGGCGTGGGGTTACTTTGTACTTCTTCTAATTCTATGATCTTGCCTTTCTTTTCTTTAAGGAACGGTTCCTCAAGAAAAGTGGCATTTCTGGAAAGAAACACCTTTTGCTCAGATTGATCATAGAAGTAGTATCCTATGGATTCCTTAGGATAACCTACAAAGTAGCATAAGTTAGAACGAGATTCTAACTTATCTCCCACTGTCCTCTTCACGTAAGCAGGACAACCCCAAATTCTTAAGTAAGAATAACTAGGGACTTTACCATGCCACATTTCATAGGGCGTTTTAGGGACTGACTTAGAGGGAACTAGATTCAAAATCTTTGCTGCACTTTCTAGGGCATAACCCCAGAAAGAAGGTGGTAAGTCAGTGAAACTCATCATGAAACGAACCATATCAAGTAAGGTTCGATTCCTTTTCTCAGAAACCCCATTAAGCTGAGGAGTTCCCGGAGGAGTCCACTGAGAGATAATCCCATTATCTTTGAGATGATTAAGGAATTCTTCACTAAGATACTCGCCTCCTCGATCAGATCGAAGTGCTTTGATCTTGTGACCAGTTTGGTTCTCAACCTCTTTTTAAAATTCTAAGAATTTCTCAAAAGCTTCAGATTTATACTTCATTAAGTATACATAACCATACCGACTAAAGTCATCAGTAAAGGTTATGAAATACTGATGATTGTTTCTAGTGCTTACACTAAGCGGTCCACAAACATCAGTATGGATCAAATCCAAAACCTTAGTGGCACGTTCCACAGTTCCTTTAAAAGGAACTTTGGACATTTTTTCTTTGAGACAGGATTCGCAAGAAGTTAACTCCTTAAGATCATTTTCAGAGAATGATCCTAAAGTGTTTATCTTGCTAATTCTGTTCTTGGAAATGTGTCCTAATATAGCGTGCCATAAGGGAGCTGAAACTTTGTCATCTCTCTTTTACGCTTCGTTTCTCGTTGTATATTCATAATATTAATATTCTGAGTTAGATAAAGTCCATTACTCAAAGTACCGATGTGAACGGAAGAGTTGTTCCGTTTGATAAAGTATTTACCATTCTTAATATAAGTTTCATAACCTTCACAATCTAATATTGAAACTGAAATTATATTACGAATAATGCTCGGTACATAAAGGACTTTATTCAAGACTAACTCAAAACTACCTAAATCTAATCTAATTGTGCCTAAAGCTCGAGCTTCAACGTTTGAGCCATCACCGATCTTCAAGACACATTCTCCTTCTTTTAGTTGTTGGACTTCACTTAGCATCTGTACATCATTACAGATATGAGTTCCACAACCGGTATCAAGTACCCAAGAACTAGAATTAATAGAAAGATTTATTTCAACGAGAAAGATACCTTTCTTTAGAGTAGCCTTGTACTCTGGGCAGTTTCTCCTCCAATGTCCCGCTTTGCCACAATGGAAGCAAACATCCTCTTTCTGATCACGCTTCTTCTTTTGGGCCTTCCCCTTTGAAACGCCACCAGTGGGCCTAAGGGGTTTCTTCTTCTTCTTTTGGGCTTTCTTGCCCTTACCTTTAGAAGGCCCAGAAGAGGAAGATGGAGCATTCACCATCAAAACCTTATTGTCCTTCTTGATCGTGCTTTCAGCAGTCACAAGTTGACTAATCAGCTCAGCTACAGTAGCACCTGCATGATTCATGTTGAAGTTAAGGACAAATGGGTTGAATGATGGTGGGAGCGAAGCTAGCAACAAATCCACTGAAAGCTCATCTTTCAGTGGCATGTCCATGGAGGCAAGTTTCTCAGTAAGGGCAAGAAACTTGAGTCCATATTCATGGACACTTGAACATTCCCTCATTCTCAAGTGGAACAATTCCTTTGAAGTGTTATTATCAAAAGCCACCCAAGAACGCTTTTCTCGCGGCTTGATCCCCTCTCCTTCGGTAAAGCTCGAATCTTCAAACTTCTAACTTGAAGTCTCTAGAGAAAGTCCACCAACTTGATCACAATCTAACTAGTAAGGATGCTAGTTCTCTAGTTAGTGTTTAGGCTTAACCTAGGGTTTTATTTAATCTTGGAGAAAGGAAGGTGTTCAACACATGAACCAAAAGAATTGTCAATTAGCTCTAAAGGGGAGCTTAAGCTCCCCTATATATAGACACGGGAGAGTGGCGCCGATCCTAATCCTTGTTGGGCAAGGATTTGGTCCCTCTCTCTCCTATTACTTGATCATCAAGTATTCTCCAACTTTGACTTTGAATTCTAATTCAAATCAACTTTCAAGAGAGCTAAAAATATCCAAACTATTTTTGGATAATTTTATACTTTATTTATTATAAAATAAATAACTTATTTTTATCTAATTAATTAATTCATAATTAATTAACTAGATTATTTTTCTCCAAAATTAGACTTTCTTTTTAATTCAAAATTAAACCAAAGTCTATTAAATAATTAACCAAATAATTATTCACGCATATGCACACGTGTCCATGAAGGACACGTGTCACGCACGTGACCCACACGTGTGATTTCACACGTGTGGAACCCTTTGGTCCGATTAACTAGTTTAATCATTTTCAAGCCTCAACTCATGTAACCAAGTTGTTGTGTGTGACCCTCTAGGTTCTCAATTCAATTAGCAGTGACCCTAATTAATTAATTCACTAATTAATTAATCAGTCCACAGATTAAACGACCATAGTCTAGCAACAGGTGTTTAACCCCTAGCTGAATTGGAATATTTGGATTCGACAGAACCTTTAAGTCATTGATTCATGTGAGATACAATCCTCCTACTTACTATCTCTCAACCAAGATCTAGGGCAAGGGAATAATCAGAACCCTAATAATCCGGTCTTAAAGCTAAGTGCATTTCATATCCATTTGATCTCAATCCAAGAAACCCTTTTCTTGATGTCTTGATCTACTGCCTTGGCCAAGGACTCCATATGGCATATGAATGACTTACACAATAAGAGATCACCTTGCAAATGCAAGTGTAGGTCCTTTCTTGATTCTCATTCACTTTCATGAATCACTTGTACAACCCCAGCATAAGCCTTGAATCAGTTGTCTAAGGCGACACCCTTTAAAGCTTATACCTAAGACTACAGAGTTAACTCATAAAGTGACAAGGAACCTCAAGTCTAAGGATCAATTAATCACATCAATGACTCGTGAGATATTTCCTAATCTGGAAGTTTCTATTTCCTGAAATAGAAACTTCATTTCCCATTTAGGAATGTTCTCACACGGGGCACCTCAGTGAACTTACTTATTAATGTAAGCACCCTCATGTATCACGCACGTATCAACTATACACTTTGCACCTCCATGAAACAAGGTGGTCCTTCTTAAGGGCGTGATCCCACAAGCAAGCCTTAGAGGAGTCAGGTTGACACTCCCACTGTCTGTAGGACTCATCGGCTTGGAGTAATTTACTAATCATGACTTATGTGATATAGGGCTCGTTTCATGAACCATTTCACCTAAATGGTAGAGTCCTATAGTCATCAGGATTAGGGGAGTTCTTATACATGCACAGATAAAGTAAACGCATACCAAACAAGAGCATATAAAGAAGTGTTGCCTCAATTCGTTATTTCATTCAAAGATTGTCTGTGATTACAATAAGGAAAAGCACAAAGCGGATATACAATCGGCTTTCTAGGGCACTATTCCTAACAACTTGTACCTTCTTTCATTCTGAGATGAAAGAGTTCCTTAGAGGTGTTGTACCTTAGAACACGCTCTTTAGGGAGGTACAATTTCTCAAGATGGTCATAAATCTCCCATGCGTATTCCATAGACTCATGTTGCCTTTGCATGTCCGGAGACATGTTAGCTAACATGAGGCAACGGGCTTGAAGATTATCTTAAGACCATTTCGCAATCGCGTCTCTTTCGGCCCGAGTCGAAGCCTCACCCTCAGGGGTAGGCTCTCCCTCGAAGAGAACATATCTTCTCTTCTCAGAATCTAAAACTATCTTTAGATTCCGAAGCCAATCAGAGTAATTGGGCCCCCGTCAACTTGTTTGATTCGAGGATGTATACCAAAGGGTTTTTGGTTGCCATTTCAGTTTGTAGAGAATCACAGAACTACAACCTAAATGGAAAAACAGAGACATCATGAGCATGCTGAATAATAACGATTATACATATTATCAAGGTCTTTAGAAATATGTTCTCCCACTGTTTTTAGAAAGTCCAGAAATCCCAACGACTTTAGAAGAAACTTACTTTCTCAGTGGGTACTAGGATCCCAAGCAATCTTAGTTTTGGACCCACGACCCGTGAGACATCCAAAGGTCTAAGATTCTTAGGTAGGTACTAATTACCAATTCGATCTCTCATTGAATTCTTAGTAATGTTTTGCATCACTGATCTTTTGACTATGGACCCACGACTCGTGAGACATCCATATCTACTTCTCAAGTACTTTTCAAGTACTTAAGAATATTCTTCACGGCAGCCCAGTGACCATCTCCAGGGTCAGATTGGAAACGACTTGTTACACTAAGTGCATAAGCCACATCCAGTCGAGTACACCACATTGCATACATTATGCTACCTATTGCTGATGCATAAGGTGTATGAGTCATTCTTTCTTTCTCAAGGTTAGTCTTAGGACACATCTTCTTAGAAAGATATGTTCCTACACTCATGGGAAGGTTCTTAACCTTTGCGGACTCCATATTGAATCTCTTCAATACTTTGTCAATGTACATCGACTGTGATAGTCCTATTAACCTTCTAGATCTATCTCTATAGATTTTAATTCCAAGGATATAGGACGCATCACCAAGATCTTTCATCTCGAATTGGTTCGATAACCATAACTTAGTCACTTTCATGTCATCCTTCGAATTCCCAATAAGAAGGATGTCATCAACATAAAGTACTAAGAATTGCACTGAGCTCTCCAATTCCTTTCTATACACACATGATTCATTCGAAATTCGGATGAAGCCAAACGCTTTGACCGATTCATCAAATCGAATGTTCCAATTCCTAGAAGCCTGTTTCAATCCATAGATTGATCTTTGGAGTTTGCTAACCTTTTGCTCACTCCCACTGAATGTGAAACCTATGGGTTGCTCCATATAAATGTCTTTATCAATGTCACCATTGAGAAAGGTAGTTTTCACATCCATTTGCCATATCTCATAGTCATAATATGCAGCAATGGCAAGCATGATCCGAATAGACTTTTGCATTGCAACTGGTGAGAAGGTTTCGTCAAAGTCCACGCCGGGTCTTTGAGTGAATCCTTTTGCAACCAGTCTTGCTTTGTAGGTTGCAATGCTTCCATCAACTCCAAGCTTTCTCTTAAAGATCCATTTGCAACCTATGGGTTTGACCCCATCAGGCAAATCTACCAAGGTCCAATCTTGGTTGGAGTTCATGGAATCCATTTCGGATTTCATGGCTTCTGTCCACTGTTCAGAGTCAGAATCTGAAAGTGCCTCCTCATATGTTAAAGGATCATTATCCTTTTGAGAGATTTCATGGAAGAATCCATACCATCTCTCCGGCTGTCTAGGAGTGCGTTCAGAACGCCTTAGAGGAGGATTTACATGTGTATCGAAATTCGTGATTGGCTGTGGTTGATCAATAGGGGACGTTTCTTCAGTGGGTGGCGTGGGGTTACTTTGTACTTCTTCTAATTCTATGATCTTGCCTTTCTTTTCTTTAAGGAACGGTTCCTCAAGAAAAGTGGCATTTCTGGAAAGAAACACCTTTTGCTCAGATTGATCATAGAAGTATTATCCTATGGATTCCTTAGGATAACCTAAAAAGTAGCATAAGTTAGAACGAGATTCTAACTTATCTCCCACTGTCCTCTTCACGTAAGCAGGACAACCCCAAATTCTTAAGTAAGAATAACTAGGGACTTTACCATGCCACATTTCATAGGGCGTTTTAGGGACTGACTTAGAGGGAACTAGATTCAAAATCTTTGCTGCACTTTCTAGGGCATAACCCCAGAAAGAAGGTGGTAAGTCAGTGAAACTCATCATGAAACGAACCATATCAAGTAAGGTTCGATTCCTTTTCTCAGAAACCCCATTAAGCTGAGGAGTTCCTGGAGGAGTCCACTGAGAGATAATCCCATTATCTTTGAGATGATTAAGGAATTCTTCACTAAGATACTCGCCTCCTCGATCAGATCGAAGTGCTTTGATCTTGTGACCAGTTTGGTTCTCAACCTCTTTTTAAAATTCTAAGAATTTCTCAAAAGCTTCAGATTTATACTTCATTAAGTATACATAACCATACCGACTAAAGTCATCAGTAAAGGTTACGAAATACTGATGATTGTTTCTAGTGCTTACACTAAGCGGTCCACAAACATCAGTATGGATCAAATCCAAAACCTTAGTGGCACGTTCCACAGTTCCTTTAAAAGGAACTTTGGACATTTTTTCTTTGAGACAGGATTCGCAAGAAATTAACTCCTTAAGATCATTTTCAGAGAATGATCCTAAAGTGTTTATCTTGCTAATTCTGTTCTTGGAAATGTGTCCTAATATAGCGTGCCATAAGGGAGCTGAAACTTTGTCATCTCTCTTTTACACTTCGTTTCTCGTTGTATATTCATAATATTAATATTCTGAGTTAGATAAAGTCCATTACTCAAAGTACCGATGTGAACGGAAGAGTTGTTCCGTTTGATAAAGTATTTACCATTCTTAATATAAGTTTCATAACCTTCACAATCTAATATTGGAACTGAAATTATATTACGAATAATGCTAAGTACATAAAGGACTTTATTCAAGACTAACTCAAAACTACCTAAATCTAATCTAATTGTGCCTAAAGCTCGAGCTTCAACGTTTGAGCCATCACCGATCTTCAAGACACATTCTCCTTCTTTTAGTTGTTGGACTTCACTTAGCATCTGTACATCATTACAGATATGAGTTCCACAACCGGTATCAAGTACCCAAGAACTAGAATTAATAGAAAGATTTATTTCAACGAGAAATATACCTTTCTTTAGGGTAGCCTTGTACTCTGGGCAGTTTCTCCTCCAATGTCCCGCTTTGCCACAATGGAAGCAAACATCCTCTTTCTGATCACGCTTCTTCTTTTGGGCCTTCCCCTTTGAAACGCCACCAGTGGGCCTAAGGGGTTTCTTCTTCTTCTTTTGGGCTTTCTTGCCCTTACCTTTAGAAGGCCCAGAAGAGGAAGATGGAGCATTCACCATCAAAACCTTATTGTCCTTCTTGATCGTGCTTTCAGCAGTCACAAGTTGACTAATCAGCTCAGCTACAGTAGCACCTGCATGATTCATGTTGAAGTTAAGGACAAATGGGTTGAATGATGGTGGGAGCGAAGCTAGCAACAAATCCACTGAAAGCTCATCTTTCAGTGGCATGTCCATGGAGGCAAGTTTCTCAGTAAGAGCAAGAAACTTGAGTCCATATTCATGGACACTTGAACATTCCCTCATTCTCAAGTGGAACAATTCCTTTGAAGTGTTATACCTTGTAACACGTTCATGAGGGCGGTAAAGTTGCTCTAAGTGGTCGTAAATCTCCCAAGCGAATTCCATGGCCTCATGTTGCCTTTGCAAGTCCGGAGACATGTTAGCCAACATAAGGCAACGGGCTTGGAGATTATCATCCTTCCACTTCTGAATCGTATCCCGCTCGGCCCGAGTGGGAGCGTCCCCTTCGGGACTAGGCTCCCCTTCGAAGAGAACATAAGTTCGCTTCTCAGAATCTAAAATGATTTTTAGATTCCTCAGCCAATCAGAATAGTTGGGACCAGTCAACTTGTTTGACTCGAGGATCGATACAAGAGGGTTTTTGGTTGCCGCTTCAAAACACGTAGAGAATCACAGAACCTACGACCTAAATGGTAAAACAGAGAACTAGTGAGCATGCTGAATTATAATGATATACAAAAGATAAGGTCTTTAATCTAATGTAGCTCCCACTATTTTTCAAAGATCTATAATTCCCAAAGATCTAAGAGGAACACGTTTCCCAATGGGTACTAAGATCCTAGGCATTTTACCTCGAACCCACGACTCGCGGACATTCTAAGTAAGAACCCTAGGTAGGTACAACTTACCAATTCTAACACCTTTAGAACTCTTAGTAGTTATTTTTGCTCACCTATCTTTCAATATGGACCCACGACTCGTACGACATCCACATTTACTTAGGCGTTAAGCTAGACCCATCAATCATAAGATCATGATCAAAACTTAGTTCAAACGACCCACGACTCGCGGACATCGCCCTTGCTAAAATTGACCATGAAATATTGATCATTTAAAATGATCAATTAGGTAACTAAGAACTAATAAGCTCCACTAGCTATCCCACGACTCGCGGACAATAACTAGCTTCACTTGCTAAACTTAAAACCTATTGATGGAATGCTAGGAATTTAATTCAAAATTTGCATCTCGAATTTAAATACCTATTTGTTCGAAATTAGCTTAATATTTAATGGGAATTTTCGAATCAACCGAAGAGTTGTTCGGTTCGACCTCACCAACATATATGTTATCCAATTTTATTAGTCTTGATTAATGCAAGTACACTTAAATGCATTTCAAACAAGCACATAAACAGATAACATGTCCTAGCATGATACTAACATGTAATGATCATGGGTTCTACCTATCTTATGCGTGATATGTGGGAGCCACTCCACAATCACAAGTTCTAACATACATGCCACATAAACAGTTTAAATCACATAAGGGAAAGCGGTAACAAAATACGAGCCCTATCTCTATTACATTTTTACAATTGAGATTCCCCTCCCTAACATTTTGAGGGGTCTTCATTTATGGCCTCCTTGTTACTTGAATGTGGTCCATCTTACTCCATGGGTGCATTGTCTCCAAAATGAAAATAAAACCTCACCACCTATCTCTACTCTCAAATTACAATAAAAGGAAAAAGACATAAAGTAATAAGGCTCAATCTTCATATTAGCCTTATACAATTACACGGGGCATACCCCGGCCTCAAAAACAGTAATATGGAAAGCCATATAATAAATCACATAACAGTACGCACACAAGTGAGGCTCCAACCTCAATTGAAAAACGCAACTATAGGGCTCCAACCCCAATTTAAACCATCCATGTGCATAAATTAAAACCATACATAGATCTAAACCCATGATCACCTAACATGCTTTTGCGAGAATTTAAATTTAACCAATAAATTAAAATTCCCATTTTAAGCTCTAATAGCTTAAAACACGACAGATGCAATTCTTGTTCAAGAGCCTTTTCAATAAAACCCGAAAAACAATAGACTAATAAAATTCCAATTAATTTCTGAAAATTAATAATTTTATTCTTTCAATATTTTCAGAAAATAGAGATTGTAATTTTTCCAAAATTTAAATCGCTTAATTTCTCAAAAAACCCAATTTAATCAAAAATTTTAAAATAATTTTTATTTTAGCAAAACTGATTTTAAAAGATAAAATTAAATGGGATTTTAAGGACCGAAAACACGAAACACGAGAAATACGAACACACGGGCCCGGGACGATGCGGGATCGCCCGCCCGCAGCGCAGGAATGCGCTAGGTGCACGCCAGCACTGCGTACAGCTGGCAGCGATTGCCGCCAGCGTGCGCGCACCAGGTGCGCCCTTGCGCGCAGACGTGCGGCGCGGGCAGGCTGTCCCGCCCATCCCTGGGCGGGCGCTCCCGCGCGATTGCGGGAGGAACAGGCGGCTGTCCCGCACGGTTGCGGGACAGGCGAGCAAGGCGCCTAGGCGGCCGGGATGCCTCCCGCGCGGATGAGGAAGGGCTGGGCGGCGGTGATGGGGCTTGGGCGTGCGACATCCTAGCAAGCCCAGGCCCTTTCTTTTCGTGTCCCGTTTCGTATTTTTGGGTTTCTCCAAAACCCGGTTCAATCCAAAATTAAAAAATTCGATTTAAACATATTTCAATCAAAACGGTTTTCAAAAACACAATTTAAGAAAACAGTTTCAGAAATTCAAGAACAATTACAGTTTCGAAATTCAGGCTTTCTAAAAGAACTCATGAATACCTAATTCGCATCTAAGCCTAAGAATTTCTACCAAATTCAGAATAATTGAGACGAATCAGAAACACGATTAACGAGGTGGCTCTGATACCACTTGTTGGAAAACACGAATCAGGAAGCAGCGGAATTTAAAAAAATTTCCCAACAAAAGGATCTTGGACTCGCAATCGTGTATCCAAATTCGTAGAGATAGAAAACTTACTTTTCTTTTATTCTTTCTTGAAGCGTTTCAAGCCACCCAAGAACGCTCTTCTCGCGGCTTGATCCCCCCTCCTTCGGTAAAGCTCGAATCTTCAAACTTCTAACTTGAAGTCTCTAGAGAAAGTCCACCAACTTGATCACAATCTAACTAGTAAGGATGCTAGTTCTCTAGTTAGTGTTTAGGCTTAACCTAGGGTTTTATTTAATCTTGGAGAAAGAAAGGTGTTCAACACATGGACCAAAAGAATTGTCAATTAGCTCTAAAGGGGAGCTTAAGCTCCCCTATATATAGACAAGGGAGAGTGGCGCCGATCCTAATCCTTGTTGGGCAAGGATTTGGTCCCTCTCTCTCCTATTACTTGATCATCAAGTATTCTCCAACTTTGACTTTGAATTCTAATTCAAATCAACTTTCAAGAGAGCTAAAAATATCCATACTATTTTTGGATAATTTTATACTTTATTTATTATAAAATAAATAACTTATTTTTATCTAATTAATTAATTCATAATTAATTAACTAGATTATTTTTCTCCAAAATTAGACTTTCTTTTTAATTCAAAATTAAACCAAAGTCTATTAAATAATTAACCAAATAATTATTCACGCATATGCACACGTGTCCATGAAGGACACGTGTCACGCACGTGACCCACACGTGTGATTTCACACGTGTGGAACCCTTTGGTCCGATTAACTAGTTTAATCATTTTCAAGCCTCAACTCATGTAACCAAGTTGTTGTGTGTGACCCTCTAGGTTCTCAATTCAATTAGCAGTGACCCTAATTAATTAATTCACTAATTAATTAATCAGTCCACAGATTAAACGACCATAGTCTAGCAACAGGTGTTTAACCCCTAGCTGAATTGGAATGTTTGGATTCGACAGAACCTTTAAGTCATTGATTCATGTGAGATACAATCCTCCTACTTACTATCTCTCAACCAAGATCTAGGGCAAGGGAATAATCAGAACCCTAATAATCCGGTCTTAAAGCTAAGTGCATTTCATATCCATTTGATCTCAATCCAAGAAACCCTTTTCTTGATGTCTTGATCTACTGCCTTGGCCAAGGACTCCATATGGCATATGAATGACTTACACAATAAGAGATCACCTTGCAAATGCAAGTGTAGGTCCTTTCTTGATTCTCATTCACTTTCATGAATCACTTGTACAACCCCAGCATAAGCCTTGAATCAGTTGTCTAAGGCGACACCCTTTAAAGCTTATACCTAAGACTACAGAGTTAACTCATAAAGTGACAAGGAACCTCAAGTCTAAGGATCAATTAATCACATCAATGACTCGTGAGATATTTCCTAATCTGGAAGTTTCTATTTCCTGAAATAGAAACTTCATTTCCCATTTAGGAATGTTCTCACACGGGGCACCTCAGTGAACTTACTTATTAATGTAAGCACCCTCATGTATCACGCACGTATCAACTATACACTTTGCACCTCCATGAAACAAGGTGGTCCTTCTTAAGGGCGTGATCCCACAAGCAAGCCTTAGAGGAGTCAGGTTGACACTCCCACTGTCTGTAGGACTCATCGGCTTGGAGTAATTTACTAATCATGACTTATGTGATATAGGGCTCGTTTCATGAACCATTTCACCTAAATGGTAGAGTCCTATAGTCATCAGGATTAGGGGAGTTCTTATACATGCACAGATAAAGTAAACGCATACCAAACAAGAGCATATAAAGAAGTGTTGCCTCAATTCGTTATTTCATTCAAAGATTGTCTGTGATTACAATAAGGAAAAGCACAAAGCGGATATACAATCGGCTTTCTAGGGCACTATTCCTAACAACTTGTACCTTCTTTCATTCTGAGATGAAAGAGTTCCTTAGAGGTGTTGTACCTTAGAACACGCTCTTTAGGGAGGTACAATTTCTCAAGATGGTCATAAATCTCCCATGCGTATTCCATAGACTCATGTTGCCTTTGCATGTCCGGAGACATGTTAGCTAACATGAGGCAACGGGCTTGAAGATTATCTTCAGACCATTTCGCAATCGCGTCTCTTTCGGCCCGAGTCGAAGCCTCACCCTCAGGGGTAGGCTGTCCCTCGAAGAGAACATATCTTCTCTTCTCAGAATCTAAAACTATCTTTAGATTCCGAAGCCAATCAGAGTAATTGGGCCCCGTCAACTTGTTTGATTCGAGGATGTATACCAAAGGGTTTTTGGTTGCCATTTCAGTTTGTAGAGAATCACAGAACTACAACCTAAATGGAAAAACAGAGACATCATGAGCATGCTGAATAATAACGATTATACATATTATCAAGGTCTTTAGAAATATGTTCTCCCACTGTTTTTAGAAAGTCCAGAAATCCCAACGACTTTAGAAGAAACTTACTTTCTCAGTGGGTACTAGGATCCCAAGCAATCTTAGTTTTGGACCCACGACCCGTGAGACATCCAAAGGTCTAAGATTCTTAGGTAGGTACTAATTACCAATTCGATCTCTCATTGAATTCTTAGTAATGTTTTGCATCACTGATCTTTTGACTATGGACCCACGACTCGTGAGACATCCATATCTACTTCTCAAGTACTTTTCAAGTACTTAAGAATATTCTTCACGGCAGCCCAGTGACCATCTCCAGGGTCAGATTGGAAACGACTTGTTACACTAAGTGCATAAGCCACATCCAGTCGAGTACACCACATTGCATACATTATGCTACCTATTGCTGATGCATAAGGTGTATGAGTCATTCTTTCTTTCTCAAGGTTAGTCTTAGGACACATCTTCTTAGAAAGATATGTTCCTACACTCATGGGAAGGTTCTTAACCTTTGCGGACTCCATATTGAATCTCTTCAATACTTTGTCAATGTACATCGACTGTGATAGTCCTATTAACCTTCTAGATCTATCTCTATAGATTTTAATTCCAAGGATATAGGATGCATCACCAAGATCTTTCATCTCGAATTGGTTCGATAACCATAACTTAGTCACTTTCTTGTCATCCTTCGAATTCCCAATAAGAAGGATGTCATCAACATAAAGTACTAAGAATTGCACTGAGCTCTCCAATTCCTTTCTATACACACATGATTCATTCGAAATTTGGATGAAGCCAAACGCTTTGACCGATTCATCAAATCGAATGTTCCAATTCCTAGAAGCCTGTTTCAATCTATAGATTGATCTTTGGAGTTTGCAAACCTTTTGCTCACTCCCACTGAATGTGAAACCTATGGGTTGCTCCATATAAATGTCTTTATCAATGTCACCATTGAGAAAGGTAGTTTTCACATCCATTTGCCATATCTCATAATCATAATATGCAGCAATGGCAAGCATGATCCGAATAGACTTTTGCATTGCAACTGTTTGCAACCAGTCTTGCTTTGTAGGCTGCAATGCTTCCATCAACTCCAAGCTTTCTCTTAAAGATCCATTTGCAACCTATGGGTTTGACCCCATCAGGCAAATCTACCAAGGTCCAATCTTGGTTGGAGTTCATGGAATCCATTTCGGATTTCATGGCTTCTGTCCACTGTTCAGAGTCAGAATCTGAAAGTGTCTCCTCATATGTTAAAGGATCATTATCCTTTTGAGAGATTTCATGGAAGAATCCATACCATCTCTCCGGTTGTCTAGGAGTGCGTTCAGAACGCCTTAGAGGAGGATTTACATGTGTATCGAAATTCGTGATTAGCTGTGGTTGATCAATAGGGGACGTTTCTTCAGTGGGTGGCGTGGGGTTACTTTGTACTTCTTCTAATTCTATGATCTTGCCTTTCTTTTCTTTAAGGAACCGTTCCTCAAGAAAAGTGGCATTTCTGGAAAGAAACACCTTTTGCTCAGATTGATCATAGAAGTAGTATCCTATGGATTCCTTAGGATAACCTACAAAGTAGCATAAGTTAGAACGAGATTCTAACTTATCTCCCACTGTCCTCTTCACGTAAGCAGGACAACCCCAAATTCTTAAGTAAGAATAACTAGGGACTTTACCATGCCACATTTCATAGGGCATTTTAGGGACTGACTTAGAAGGAACTAGATTCAAAATCTTTGCTGCACTTTCTAGGGCATAACCCCAGAAAGAAGGTGGTAAGTCAGTGAAACTCATCATGAAACGAACCATATCAAGTAAGGTTCGATTCCTTTTCTCAGAAACCCCATTAAGCTGAGGAGTTCCTGGAGGAGTCCACTGAGAGATAATCCCATTATCTTTGAGATGATTAAGGAATTCTTCACTAAGATACTCGCCTCCTCGATCAGATCGAAGTGCTTTGATCTTGTGACCAGTTTGGTTCTCAACCTCTTTTTAAAATTCTAAGAATTTCTCAAAAGCTTCAGATTTATACTTCATTAAGTATACATAACCATACCGACTAAAGTCATCAGTAAAGGTTATGAAATACTGATGATTGTTTCTAGTGCTTACACTAAGCGGTCCACAAACATCAGTATGGATCAAATCCAAAACCTTAGTGGCACGTTCCACAGTTCCTTTAAAAGGAACTTTGGACATTTTTTCTTTGAGACAGGATTCGCAAGAAATTAACTCCTTAAGATCATTTTCAGAGAATGATCCTAAAGTGTTTATCTTGCTAATTCTGTTCTTGGAAATGTGTCCTAATATAGCGTGCCATAAGGGAGCTGAAACTTTGTCATCTCTCTTTTACGCTTCGTTTCTCGTTGTATATTCATAATATTAATATTCTGAGTTAGATAAAGTCCATTACTCAAAGTACCGATGTGAACGGAAGAGTTGTTCCGTTTGATAAAGTATTTACCATTCTTAATATAAGTTTCATAACCTTCACAATCTAATATTGGAACTGAAATTATATTACGAATAATGCTCGGTACATAAAGGACTTTATTCAAGACTAACTCAAAACTACCTAAATCTAATCTAATTGTGCCTAAAGCTCGAGCTTCAACGTTTGAGCCATCACCGATCTTCAAGACACATTCTCCTTCTTTTAGTTGTTGGACTTCACTTAGCATCTTTACATCATTACAGATATGAGTTCCACAACCGGTATTAAGTACCCAAGAACTAGAATTAATAGAAAGATTTATTTCAACGAGAAAGATACCTTTCTTTAGAGTAGCCTTGTACTCTGGGCAGTTTCTCCTCCAATGTCCCGCTTTGCCACAATGGAAGCAAACATCCTCTTTCTGATCACGCTTCTTCTTTTGGGCCTTCCCCTTTGAAACGCCACCAGTGGGCCTAAGGGGTTTCTTCTTCTTCTTTTGGGCTTTCTTGCCCTTACCTTTAGAAGGCCCAGAAGAGGAAGATGGAGCATTCACCATCAAAACCTTATTGTCCTTCTTGATCGTGCTTTCAGCAGTCACAAGTTGACTAATCAGCTCAGCTACAGTAGCACCTGCATGATTCATGTTGAAGTTAAGGACAAATGGGTTGAATGATGGTGGGAGCGAAGCTAGCAACAAATCCACTGAAAGCTCATCTTTCAGTGGCATGTCCATGGAGGCAAGTTTCTCAGTAAGGGCAAGAAACTTGAGTCCATATTCATGGACACTTGAACATTCCCTCATTCTCAAGTGGAACAATTCCTTTGAAGTGTTATTATCAAAAGCCACCCAAGAACGCTTTTCTCGCGGCTTGATCCCCTCTCCTTCGGTAAAGCTCGAATCTTCAAACTTCTAACTTGAAGTCTCTAGAGAAAGTCCACCAACTTGATCACAATCTAACTAGTAAGGATGCTAGTTCTCTAGTTAGTGTTTAGGCTTAACCTAGGGTTTTATTTAATCTTGGAGAAAGGAAGGTGTTCAACACATGAACCAAAAGAATTGTCAATTAGCTCTAAAGGGGAGCTTAAGCTCCCCTATATATAGACAAGGGAGAGTGGCGCCGATCCTAATCCTTGTTGGGCAAGGATTTGGTCCCTCTCTCTCCTATTACTTGATCATCAAGTATTCTCCAACTTTGACTTTGAATTCTAATTCAAATCAACTTTCAAGAGAGCTAAAAATATCCAAACTATTTTTGGATAATTTTATACTTTATTTATTATAAAATAAATAACTTATTTTTATCTAATTAATTAATTCATAATTAATTAACTAGATTATTTTTCTCCAAAATTAGACTTTCTTTTTAATTCAAAATTAAACCAAAGTCTATTAAATAATTAACCAAATAATTATTCACGCATATGCACACGTGTCCATGAAGGACACGTGTCACGCACGTGACCCACACGTGTGATTTCACACGTGTGGAACCCTTTGGTCCGATTAACTAGTTTAATCATTTTCAAGCCTCAACTCATGTAACCAAGTTGTTGTGTGTGACCCTCTAGGTTCTCAATTCAATTAGCAGTGGCCCTAATTAATTAATTCACTAATTAATTAATCAGTCCACAGATTAAACGACCATAGTCTAGCAACAGGTGTTTAACCCCTAGCTGAATTGGAATGTTTGGATTCGACAGAACCTTTAAGTCATTGATTCATGTGAGATACAATCCTCCTACTTAATATCTCTCAACCAAGATCTAGGGCAAGGGAATAATCAGAACCCTAATAATCCGGTCTTAAAGCTAAGTGCATTTCATATCCATTTGATCTCAATCCAAGAAACCCTTTTCTTGATGTCTTGATCTACTGCCTTGGCCAAGGACTCCATATGGCATATGAATGACTTACACAATAAGAGATCACCTTGCAAATGCAAGTGTAGGTCCTTTCTTGATTCTCATTCACTTTCATGAATCACTTGTACAACCCCAGCATAAGCCTTGAATCAGTTGTCTAAGGCGACACCCTTTAAAGCTTATACCTAAGACTACAGAGTTAACTCATAAAGTGACAAGGAACCTCAAGTCTAAGGATCAATTAATCACATCAATGACTCGTGAGATATTTCCTAATCTGGAAGTTTCTATTTCCTGAAATAGAAACTTCATTTCCCATTTAGGAATGTTCTCACACGGGGCACCTCAGTGAACTTACTTATTAATGTAAGCACCCTCATGTATCATGCACGTATCAACTATACACTTTGCACCTCCATGAAACAAGGTGGTCCTTCTTAAGGGCGTGATCCCACAAGCAAGCCTTAGAGGAGTCAGGTTGACACTCCCACTGTCTGTAGGACTCATCGGCTTGGAGTAATTTACTAATCATGACTTATGTGATATAGGGCTCGTTTCATGAACCATTTCACCTAAATGGTAGAGTCCTATAGTCATCAGGATTAGGGGAGTTCTTATACATGCACAGATAAAGTAAACGCATACCAAACAAGAGCATATAAAGAAGTGTTGCCTCAATTCGTTATTTCATTCAAAGATTGTATGTGATTACAATAAGGACAAGCACAAAACGGATATACAATCGGCTTTCTAGGGCACTATTCCTAACAACTTGTACCTTTTTTCATTCTGAGATGAAAGAGTTCCTTAGAGGTGTTGTACCTTAGAACACGCTCTTTAGGGAGGTACAATTTCTCAAGATGGTCATAAATCTCCCATGCGTATTCCATAGACTCATGTTGCCTTTGCATGTCCGGAGACATGTTAGCTAACATGAGGCAACGGGCTTGAAGATTATCTTCAGACCATTTCGCAATCGCGTCTCTTTCGGCCCGAGTCGAAGCCTCACCCTCAGGGGTAGGCTCTCCCTCGAAGAGAACATATCTTCTCTTCTCAGAATCTAAAACTATCTTTAGATTCCGAAGCCAATCAGAGTAATTGGGCCCCGTCAACTTGTTTGATTCGAGGATGTATACCAAAGGGTTTTTGGTTGCCATTTCAGTTTGTAGAGAATCACAGAACTACAACCTAAATGGAAAAACAGAGACATCATGAGCATGCTGAATAATAACGATTATACATATTATCAAGGTCTTTAGAAATATGTTCTCCCACTATTTTTAGAAAGTCCAGAAATCCCAACGACTTTAGAAGAAACTTACTTTCTCAGTGGGTACTAGGATCCCAAGCAATCTTAGTTTTGGACCCACGACCCGTGAGACATCCAAAGGTCTAAGATTCTTAGGTAGGAACTAATTACCAATTCGATCTCTCATTGAATTCTTAGTAATGTTTTGCATCACTGATCTTTTGACTATGGACCCACGACTCGTGAGACATCCATATCTACTTCAGTGTTGAGCTAGACCCATCAATCATAAGATCTCAACCAAACTTAGTCCGGAACGACCCACGACTCGTGAGACATCGCCCATTCTAAAATGGTTAAGAAATATTAATTATATAAAATAATTAATCAGGAAACTAAGTGTTAATAAGATCCATTAATTACCCCACGACTCGTGAGACAGCAACTAGGTTCACTTATTAAGTCCTAAATCCTATTGATGGAATGCTAGGAATTTTATTACCGTGATAAAATGCCTATTTATTCGAATTTAGCTCAATATTTAAAAGGGATTTTCGAATGACCTCACCAACATATAATGTTATCCAAATTTTAATTGTCTTGTTTAATGCAATTTCACGTAAAGTGCATCACAGAAGCAATTAGCAGATAACATGTCCTAGCATGATACTAATTATGAGATGATCATGGGTATCATATCTTATATGTGATTTCGGGAGCCACTCCAAAATCACGAGTTCTAACATTCATGCCACATAAGACAGTTCATATCACAGAGGGGTACATAATTTAATGGAAAACAACCCTATCTATTACATTAATAGAAAACCCTCCTAAACATTTCGAGGGGTCTTCTTTTGGCCACCGTTCTTCAAGTGCTCCTTGTGGATCCTTCATGTTCCATGGGTGCTTATCTCCAAAATAAAAATAAAAACCTCACTTTCTAAGTTCTACTCTCTTTACATAAAGTAATATGACTCAATCTTCATAGTGGCCATAGACAAGTACACGGGGCATACCCCGGCCCAAAAAACAATAATAAGGAAAGCTACATAATAAACACATAACAGTACGCACATAAGTAGGGCTCCAACCCCAATTGAAAAAGCGCAACTATGGGATCCGACCCCAATTGAAATCATCCATGTGCAGAATTTAAAACATACATAAGACTAACCCATGATCACCTAAACTAGCATGATTCCGCTGAAATTTAAATTTACCAACTAAATTTAAAATTCCTTTGACTTCAAGTTACAATTAACTTAAGCAATTTGAATATAGTTCATTATTCACGAATTTATTCAAAATCGAATTCACCGGATTATGACAAAACAACAATTAATTCAAAATTAAAATTTTGTCTAATAAATCATTCAAAGTGATTTTCGTAATTTTCTCGAAAAATAAAAACTTGACTTTAATTCATAAAATCCCAAATTTTATAATTATTTCAAATAAATAATTTTATAATTTTAAAATCAAAATTTAAAATAAATCAAAATTTCGTAATTCGGGATTTTCGAAAACTAAAAACACGAAATGAAAACTCCGGCCAGGAACAGCCTGCGCGAGGCGCGCGGGACAGCCTGCAAGCGCGAGCACACGGTGCGCACGAGCAGGCCGTCTCGCGCACACGGCTTACGCGGCCGTTCCAGGTGAGAGCAACAACATCGCACAAGCTCGCACTCGAAGGCGCGCTCTTGCCTGTGCACCGCCCGGACAGGATGTCGGGCAAGAGGGAAAGCAGGCGGGCGGCCGTGCTAGGCACGCCTAGGCGCTGCATGCGCGGCCCTGGCTGGTCCACCCGCTTGGATTGCAGACGAGGCGGGGCGGCTCTCGCCACCCCATGCAGGTTCGCGCCAAGCCGCGCGCAAACGCGCACGGCTATGCAATCCGTTTCAGTTTCGTAACATAATTTTCCCCAAAATCCAGATTCAGTTTCGAATTAAAATAGTTCTCAACAAACCAGATTCAAACAGTTTAAAACCAAATTTATTCAGGAAATAATTTTCGCAAAATTCTCAAGAAACAGTTTTGTTCCGGCAATTTCGTATTTCAAACTAAAATCATTAATACACAACATGTACTCAAATTCAAGAATTTTCAATCAAAATTCGTAAAGCTGTAACGATACAATACGAGCGTTGCAAAGTGGCTCTGATACCACTTGTTGGAAAACTAGAGCAGAAACGCAGCGTAAATTTAAAAATTTTCCAAAAGATTGATCATGGACTTGCAATTCTCGTATCGTATTTTAGGGTGTTTAGAAATTTACGTAGATTGAAGCTTTCAAGTGATGTCAGTACCGCCTACTGAACACCATTCAAGCGGAATGTCCCTCGAACGGTTCTCGATAGATCCCAAAGCAGCGATCCTCTAAAGCGTATCCACACCAGTCCTAGAACACGATCAAGCAAGTGAGAATGCTAGTTCTATAACTTGTGTTAATGGCTAGGGTTTTGCTTTGAAAACTTTTCTTTTATTTTTCTAAAAAACTTAACACTTCGTGAGTATTGGTCTAAAGAATAAGAGAAGCACCACCACTAGTATTTATACTAGTGTGGATCGAGCCCCTTAGGGTTTCCTAAACCTAATGGGCTTTGTTTTCTTGCTCACTAATTAACTAATTAATTATTTAATTTAATTGGAGAAAATAAGTTCCCAACTTGTTCTCCAAGTCTTGCAAGGGGTTTAGCTCAACGGTAACACAGGTAGCAGAATTGGAACAAGAATAACTTTCTCTCTCCTACAATAGGAAGTTAGACTTTTCAACTTTCCTAAAGCTAAAAGTCAAGATTCAACAAATTAATTAATTCTTAATTAATTATTTATTGGGTTAAGCTTGAGAAATAAAATCTTAATAATTAATTCAAAATTAATTAAAAGACTTAAATTAATTAATTACAATTTAATTAATTAATTCTAGAAAAGAATTCGCGTGAAATAAAATTACACGCCGGGGATTCGTACGTGCCACGTGTGCATGACACGTGACAGCCACGTGTGCTAGACACGTGGCAGCTACTCACGCGGCCCTTGCTCCGTTTCAATCAACAATTTGATCCTTCGTTAATCATATTAACATCCTACCATAACCCTCGTGTCCTGGAATTTGTGTGTGACCCTATAGGTTCATTATTCGATTAGCAGTGACAGTAATCAATTAATTCACTAATTAATTAATTATTTCACAAATCACACTATCGTAATCTAGCAATGGATTTGTGACCCCTAGCCGAATAACGAAATGAATCGAAGAACCTTTCAGTCAATAACATACAGTGAAATACGATCCTCCTACAACTCCATCTCTCAATCAAGAACTAAGACATGAGAATATTCTCAGAGCCTAAATATTCTTGATCTTTAAAGTTAAGTTCGTTTCATATCCATTTAGACCTCAATCCAAGAAAACCTCATTTTCTTGATGTCTTGATCTTTTATGCACCTTGGCCAAGGGTTTAAGTTTAATGGACTACTAATAACTCAATCAATAAGAGATCATTCTTGTTCTTGCAACAAGTGTAGGTCCTTTGTTGATTCTACTAATTCTACATATGCCACTTGTGTATTCCCAACATAGGCCGTGGTTCATGTGTCTATATGGCGACACTCTTTTGAGCCTATATCAAAGATTACAGAGTTAGCTCATATGAGACATTACAGAATCTCAAGTCTAAGGATTAATGAATCACGTTATTGACCTGTGGGATATTTACTAATCTGGAAGTTTCTAGGAGACTTCCTTTCCCATTTAGGAATGTTTTCACGCAGGACATCTCAGTGATGAAGTTCTTGTAACAATCACCCTTATGTATTATGAACGCATCATCATATACACTTATCACTCCATGAAACTGAGTGATCCTTCAAAAGGACATAATCACATAAGCAAGTCTCAACAGAGTCAAGGTCGACACTCCCACTGTCTGTCGGACTCTCGACTTGGAGAAGTTTCTAATCCTCGTCTATGGAGTTAAGAACTTGTTTCATGTGTCGTTACCATAACAACAAAGTTCTTAACGGTCTCATCAGATTAGAGGAGTTCAATGCATGCAAAAACACAGTCAACCCAAATAGACATAAATAAGCACATAAAGAAGTGAATGCCTATGAACAAAATCATCTCGTTTATTATTCAAAGACTGTTTGCGATATTACAAGGAAATAGTAAAGCCAAAAGCTGCTTTAAGGGCACTATTCCTAACAATGACGTATCAGCTGACGTGTCATGCCACGTCAGCGGGTCAGCCGCCAAGTGGTGCTGACTGGGTGCCGCATGTACGACACGAGGACGTTCCAGATTGAACCACATCATCGCTAGTCAACGGCCCAGATCGTGTTGACCGAGGTAGTCAACAGACCGAGAAAGCGGGTCTCGGGTAGGGTCAATGGGCAGGGTCGGTTCATGGTTTGACCGACCCAAACACGTGGACAAATAGGATTTCAACACATGTCACTGTTCAAAACCCATATGAACCGACCGGTTTAACCCTGAACTAGGTCTGGAAGACTGGACCACCGGTCGGACCGCCAGACCGGGACACGTGGCATTCACTGGGTGATGCTCGTGTGAAACACGCTCCAATATACTGCCTCCATGTGGCAGCGCGTCTGGCGCGTGCCACGTGGCGTTGTGTTCACTGTAGAATGCTCTGCCATGTGGCGTGATCCGATTGGCCGAAGTGTACGTGGTTTACACGCGGGATAGTGAAATAACGATTTTGCCCTTCCTTTCATGTTTAAAATGACCCTTTTGCCCCTCTATATTTGGCTATAAATAGCTGCCCCATGCCTCATTTTCTCATTCCGATTTTAGACAAGGATTTTCGGCAGCTTCTCTTTCTTTTTTTCTTTAAATTAATTAATCCTTAATTAAGGATTAATTAATATATAATTAGGTGGTAATATAATTAATATATAAACCACTTAATTAATAGAAAATAGGGATTTTCTAGTTTTAGAAAAATGAGTTTTTCTAGAAAATATTTTCTCGAGTATTTAGGGAAATACTTGCGGAGCCCACACTCCGAGGATCGAGTCAGGGATATTGCGGGGAAGCTCTGCCGGTCTCACGAAAGGGAAATGAGCTGGAAAAATGTCGTTAGATAGTCATGTTTGCAGTACGGTAATATTTTTCAGTTATATTATTTTAAGCATGATAAATCATGTGCTCTTAAGTGTTAATTGCATGTTAGATATTTATCTGCTTAAGTGATTTAAAATTTATTATCAATTGCATGTATATACTTGAGCAGATCCGGCTAGTCTTCCGCTATTGTATTAAAATGTTTTAGAAATATTTTAATACTTGTATTATAATAAACAAAATTTTAAAATGTGGTCCCGCACCGCTACTATTCTGGGCCCACCTCCCAGCACCCCCAGTAGCTGGGTAGGTTCACGCCTGCTCATCAAGGAGGGCTGTATCCAGAAGCTCTTCCATACCACCGGGTAACTCTCAGTCAGCAACCCTGTTAACATTCCGGTCAGCAGCCTTGACAGCTGCCCTATCAGTAGCTGTGCCAGCAACCTTGCACTCTTCCGCTGAGTATTAATTGTAATAAAGAAGAGGTCATGATTATGGTTAAATCAATAAATTTCTAATAATCCTAGATGTGTAGGACTCTTAAATTTTTATCTAGTGCAGATTTTGGCTCATCAAAGGTCTTACGAAAGGAAAGGATAAGACACAATTTTCAGATTATCCACTTGGAGACATGAGGGGCGGGAACCGAACAGATGAGGAGCTGGTTAAGTAGCCCATCACGAGATGTAAACCAGCCGGTTAAGCAGCCAGTTCGAGTGAAGAGAACCAGCCGGATAAGCCGCCAATCCATGAGAAGGGAAACAGCCAGTTAAGCAGCCCGTCACGAGACTTGAACTAGCCAGTTGAGTAGCTCGTCAAGGGATATGAATCAACGGGTAGGCGAATGAATCAGCAAGCAACCTCCGAACAGGCATGGGGAAAGAACCGGCCAAGAAGCTAAATGAAGTAAAGCTTGAAGAAGAGTGAAATGATCGAGTCTACCCCACAATTACTAAAGAATAAGAACCCTCCAAAGAAGACCCGGTAATCAACCAATCAATTATGGTTCCTGGTTTCACTCTTTTTATTCATAGGGGTTTTTTCCCACGTGGTTTTCCCTTATGAGGTTTTTAACGAGACAACCACACCATACAAAGACAAGCTATAGAACTAGCATTCTCACTTGCTTGATCGTGTTCTAGGATTGGTGTGGATACGCTTTGGAGTCCTTCTACTTTGGAGTCTTAATCGAAGGACCGTTCGAGGGACTTTCCTCTTGAAGGGTATTCGTTAGGCGGTAACGACATCAAAAGAAAGTTTCAATTAAAGTGAGTTTCTTGTTATTCCCAACATTACAGTACGAAAATTGCAAGTCAATGATTAAACTTATGAAAAAAATTTAAACTTCCGCTGCGCACTCTTTCGTGTTTTCCAACAAGTGGTGTCAAAGCCATCTTGCAACGTTCGTATTGTTTCTTTACTGCTTTATGAATTTTGATGAAAATTCTTGAATTTGAGTATATGTTGTGTATTCATGGTTTTTGTTTGAAATACGAAGTTGTCGGATCAATACTGTTTCTTGAAAATTTTGCGAAAATTATTTCCTGAATAAATTTGGTTTTAAACTCTTTTAACTTAGATTGATTTGAACTGTTTTAATTCAAAATTGGAAGTTCTGAATTTGCTGAAATTACGAAACTGAAAAGGGATCGGAACGGGTTCGCCTATGCGCATGTGCAGCCCCACACAACTGACCCCGCTGCGCAGCAGACGCCCGAGCGCGCCTAGGCGCTGCCTAGGCGAATCCCGTCCCCCTGCCCGGTTGTGCGCGCGACGCGTACCGATGCTAGTGCGCTACTGTGCGGCGCTTGCCGTTGCCTCGCCTAGGCGGTCTGGACTTCGTTTTCGTTTCGTGTTTTCCAAGTTTCGTAAAATCCCATAAAATCTGATTTTATTTTAAAATTTGATTTTAAGATTATAAAATTATTTATTTGAAATAATTATAAAATTTGGGATTTTATGAATTAAAGTCAAGTTCTAATTTTTCGAGAAAATAATAAGTATCACTTTGAATGATATTTTAGACAAATACTCAATTTTGAATTAATTGTTGTTTTGTCTAGATCCGGTGATTCGATTTTGAATAAATTCTTGAATATTGAACTATATTCAAATTACTTAAGTTAGTTGTAACTTGAAGTCAAGCGAATTTTAAATTTAATTGGTAAATTTAAATTCAAGCGGATTCAAGCTAGTTTAGGTGATCATAGGTTAGTCTTATGTATGGTTTTAAATTCTGCACATGGATGATAACAATTGGGGTCGGAGCCCCATAGTTGGACGTTTTCAATTGGGGTCGGAGCCCTACTTATGTGCGTACTGTTATGTGTTTATCATGTGGCTTTCCTTATTATTGTTTTTGGGCCGGGGTATGCCCCATGTACTTGGCTATGGTCAATATGAAAATTGAGTCATATTACTTTATGTAAAGAGAGTAGAACTTAGGAAGTGAGGTTTTTATTTTCATTTTGGAGATAAGCACCCATGGAATAAGAAGGATCCAGAAGGAACACTTGAAGAACGGTGGCTATAAGAAGACCCCTCAAAATGTTTAGAAGGATTTATATTAAATGCAATAGATAGGGCAGTTTTCCAATAAATACTGTACCCCTATGTGATATGAATTGTCTTATGTGGCATGAATGTTAGAACTAGTGATTTTGGAGTGGCTCCCAAAATCACATATAAGCTATGATGCACGGACACGGACACGGCGACACGGACACGACACGACACGGATACGGCGACACAGATTTTTTCTTGAATTTCCCACGTAAGGAGTGTCGGACACGGTGTCGGACACTCGCATGACACGACACGGCAAAATGATATTTTTAGAAGTGTTCGTGCATCATAGCATATAAGATAGGATACCCATGATCATCACATAATTAGTATCATGCTATGACATATTATCTGCTAATTGCTTCTGTGATGCACTTTGTGTGAAACTGCATTAACAAGACAATTAAAATTTGGATAACATTATATGTTGGTGAGGTCATTCGAAAATCCCATTTAAATATTGAGCAAAATTCGAATAAATAGGTATTTTATCACGGTAATAAAATTCCTAGCATTCCATCAATAGAATTTAGGACTTAATAAGTGAAACTAATTGTTGTCTCACGAGTCGTGGGGTAATTAGTGTAGCTTATTAACTCTTAGTTTCCTGATTAATTATTTTAAATAATTAATATTTCTTGACCATTTTAGAATGGGCGATGTCTCACGAGTCGTGGGTCGTTCCGGACTAAGTTTGGTTGAGATCTTATGATTGATGGGTCCTGCTCAACACTAAAGTAGATATGGATGTCTCACGAGTCGTGGGTCCATGATTGAAAGATTAGTGATGTAAAAATATTACTAGGAATTTTATAGAGATGGAATCGGCAATTAGTATCTACCTAAAGATTCTCAGACCTTTGGATGTCTCACGAGTCGTGGGTCCAAAACTAAGAATGTTTGGGATCCTAGTGCCCATTGAGAAAATAAGTTTCTTCTAAAGTCGTTGGGATTTCTAGACTTTCTAAAAACAGTGGGAGAACATATTTCTAAAGACCTTGATAATATGGAATCGTTATTATTCAGCATGCTCATGATTTCCCTGTTTTTCCATTTAGGTTGTAGTTATGTGATTCTCTATAATTGAAATGACAACCAAAAACCCTGTGGTATCCATCCTCGAATCAAACAAATTGACAGGGCCCAATTACTCTGATTGGCTTCGGAATCTAAATATAGTTTTAGATTCTGAAAAGAGAAGATATGTTCTCTTCGAGGAAGAGCCTGTCGCTGAAGGCAAAGCTCTGACTCGTGCCGAAAGAGAAGCGATTGCGAAATGGTCTGAAGATAATCTTCAAGCCCGTTGCCTCATGTTGGCCACCATGTCTCCGGATAAGCAAAGGCAACATGAGTTTATGGATAACGCTGGGGAGATTTATGACCATCTCGAGCAATTGTACCGCCCCAAAGAGCGTGTTCTAAGGTACAACACCTCTAAGGAGCTCTTTCATCTCAGAAAGAAGGTACAAGTGTCCATGAGCACGGTTTCAAGTTTCTTGCTTTGAACGAGAAACTGACCTCCATGGAAATACCACTGAGTGAAGAACTCGTTGTGGACTTGTTGCTCACATCGCTTCCACCATCATTCAATCCTTTCGTGCAAAACTTCAACATGAATCATCCTCATGCTACTGTAGCTGAGCTGATTAGTCAACTTGTGACTGCTGAAGACACGATCAAGAAGGATCGCAAAGTAATGATGGTCACTTCCTTTTCTGGGCCTTCTAAAGGTAAAGGGAAGAAAGTTCCCAAGAAGAAGGGATCTCTTAAACCCGAAGGAGGGGTTAAAAAGAGAAAGACCAGGAAAAGAAAGGATCAGACAGAGGAAGTTTGCCATCATTGTGGTAAAAAAGGGCATTGGAAGAGGAACTGCCAAGAGTACAAGGATACTCTAAAGAAAGGTATGTTTATTATTGAAGTAAATCTATCTATTAATTCTAATTCTTGGGTACTTGATACTGGCTGTGGAGCTCATATCTCTAATGATGTACAGATGCTAAATGAGGTCCGGCAGCTTGAAGAATGAGAATGTGTCTTGAAGGTTGGGAATGGATCAATTGTTCAAGCCCAAGCCATTGGGACGTGTAGATTAGATTTAGGTGTCTTTACTTTAGTTTTGAACAAAGTCCTTTATGTACCTTCTATTATTCGTAATATCATTTCCATTCCAATACTTGATTGTGAAGGTTATGAGACTTTTTCTAGAAATGGAAACTTTTATCTTAAGAAGAATAAAACTTCCGTTTTGCTTGGTACATTATCTAATGGACTTTATACAACTAAAGACACTAATATTTTGAATATACAACAATTAAACAAACACAAAAGAGATGGCAAGATCTCCGCTTCTTTATGGCATGCACGTTTAGGCCACATTTCTAAAGATAGGATTGCTAAGTTAACTAATTTAGGATCATTCTATGTTAATTAACTTAAAGGTTAACTGATTGTGAATCATGTCTTAAAGGAAAAATGGCCAAAACTCCCTTTAATGGTAAAGTGAAACGTGCCACTAAAGTATTGGATTTAATCCATACTGATGTTTGTGGACCACTTAGTGTAAGTACGAAACAATCATCAGTATTTCATAACCTTTATAGACGACTTTAGTCGTTTTGGTTATGTGTACTTAATGAAGTATAAATCCGAAGCCTTTGAGAAATTCTTGGAATTTCAAAAGGAGGCTGTAGCGCCCCTTATCACTACAACTCCCGCACTGTACTACCCTCGAGTGGATGTGATATAGTTCTCATAATAGGATGCTAATCGAAAATCAGAACATAAAGGCACATAATTCACATAAAATGAAATGTATAACAAATTGATGTTTTCATCTAACCCTTTATTTACCTATTTCTCCTTGCCCCCGAAATCTGGGATGCTACAGAGGTTGAGAACCAAACTGGTCACAAGATTAAGACACTTCAATCCGATCGAGGTGGCAAGTATCTAAGTGACGAATTCTTAGTCATCTCAGAGATAATGAAATTATCTCTTAGTGGACTCCTCCGGGAACTCCTCAATTGAATGGAGTTTCGGAGAGAAGGAACAGAACCTTACTTGATATGGTTCGTTCCATGATAAGTTTCACTGAATTGCCACCTTCATTCTGGGGTTATGCCTTAGAATCGGCAGTTAAGATTCTGAGTCTTGCTCCCTCCAAATCTGTACCCAAAACCCCATTTGAGACGTGGTTTGGCAAAATCCCTAATTATTCTTACTTAAGAATTTAGGGTTGTCCTGCTTACGTGAAGAGGACAGTGGGAGATAAGCTTGAAGCTAGATCAAGCTTATGCAATTTCGTAGGATATCTTAAAGAGTCAATAGGATATTATTTCTATGATCCTCTTGAACAAAAGGTCTTTGTGTCAAGAAACGCCACTTTTCTTGAGGACCCGTTCCTTAAAGAAAAGAAAGGCAAGATCGCAGAACTCGAAGAGGTTCGAGACCAAGGTCCCACGCCAAGTTCGGAGAATAACATCCCTCAGTCAACCACAGAGAGTGTTACAAGTGAAAATCCTCCTCAAATAAGATGTTCTGAATGCATTCCTAGACAACCAGAGAGATGGTATGACTTTCTCAACCAAACATCTCAAGTGGATAATGATCCATTAACTTATGAGGATACACTATTAGATTTGGACTCTGAACAGTGGAAAGAAGCAATGAAATCCGAAATGGATTCCATGTACTCTAACCAAGTTTGGACCTTGGTTGATCCACCTGATGGAATCAGGCCTATAGGGTGCAAATAGATATATAATCGCAAGCTTGGAGTAGATGGAAGCGTGGCAGCCTTTAAAGCAAGATTAGTTGGTAAGGGTTTCACTCAAAGACCAGGTGTAGACTTTGATGAAACCTTCTCCCCGGTTGCAATGCAAAAGTCCATTCGGATCTTGCTTGCCATTACTGCATATTATGACTATGAGATATGGCAAATGGATGTGAAAACTGCCTTTCTCAATGGAGACATTGACAAAGACATTTACATGGAGCAACCCATGGGTTTCACATTCAGTGGGAGCGAACAAAAGGTTTGTAGGCTCCAAAGATCAATCTACGGATTGAAACAAGCTTCTAGGAATTGGAACATTCGATTTGATGAAGCAGTCAAATTGTTTGACTTTATTCAAAATCCAAATGAGTGAATTGGAAACCTCGGTTCAATTTCTGATACTTTATGTAGATGACATCCTTCTCATTGGGAATGCGAAGGATGACATGAAAGTAACAAAGTCTTGGTTATTGAACCAATTTGAGATGAAGGATCTTGGTGATACATCCTATATTCTCGGGATAGATCTAGGAGATTGTTAGGATTATCACAATCGGTTTACATAAACAAAGTACTAAAGAGGTTTAGTATGGAAGATTCCAAACGTGGAAAACTTCCATTGGGCCAGGGAACAGATCTTTCGAAGAAGCTGTGTCCCAAAACTGAACTTGAAAAGTCCAGGATATCCAAAATTCCTTATACATTAGCTATAGGAAGCATAATGTATGCGATGCTATGTACTCGACCGGATGTGGCTTATGCACTTAGCGTGACTAGCCGATTCCAATCTGACCCTGGTGAAGGTCACTGGACTGCTGTAAAGAACATCCTAAAATACTTGCGAAGAACTAAGGATTTGTTCTTGGTTTACGGAGGCCAGCAAGATCTTGTCATTAGAGGATACTGTGATGCAAGCTTTGCATCAGACATGGATGACTTTAAATCCATGTCAGGATACATATTCTGCCTGAACGGCGGAGCAGTGAGTTGGAAAAGTTTCAAGCAAGCGACCACTGCAGATTCGACCACTGAGGCCGAATACTTAGCTGCAAATAACGCAGCTAAGGAAGATGTTTGGGTAAGAAACTTCATCCACGAGATGGGTGTAGTTCCTAGTATTAAAGACCCCGTTACAGTGTTTTGTGACAATACTGGGGCGGTTGCTCAAGCAAGAGAACCAAGATCTCACCAAAGGACCAAACACATTTTGAGGAAGTATCACTTAATCCGTGATATCATCAAGAGAGGAGATGTGCAAATTGAAAGGGTCACATCGACGGAGAACATGGCAGATCCACTTACAAAAGCCCTTAGTCAACAGGCTTTCGAAGGACATCTTCAGAAGATGGGTCTTAGATTAGGACCTGAGTGGGTTTGACAGGCAAGTGGAAGATTGTTAGGAATAGTGCCCTTAAAGCAGATGTTTGCTTTACTATTTCCTTGTGAAATCACAAACAGTCTTTGAATAATAAACGAGATGATTTTGTTCATAGGCAATCAGTTCTTTATGTGCTTATTTATGTCTGTTTGGGTTGACTGTGTTTTTCATGTATTGAACTCCCTTAATCCGATGAGGCCATTAAGAACTTTGTCGTTATGAGAACGGCACATGAAATAAGTTCTTAACTTCATAGGCGAGGATTAGAAACTTCTCCAAGTCGATGAGTCTGACAGATAGTGGGAGTATCGACCTTGACTCTGTTGAGACTTGCTTATGTGATTATGTCCTTTTGAAGGATCACTCAGTTTCATGGAGTGCTAAGTGCATACGTTCATACGTTCATAATACATAAGGGTGATTGTTACAAGAACTTCATCACTGAGATGTCCCGCGTGAGAACATTCCTAAATGGGAAAGGAAGTTTTTTGAAACTTCCAGATTAGGAAATATCTCACAGGTCAATGACGTGATTCATTAATCCTTAGACTTGAGATTCTGTAATGTCTCATATGAGCTAACTCTGTAATCTTTGATATAGGCTCAAAAGGGTATCACCATATAGACACCTGAACCACGGCCTAGGTTGGAATTACACAAGTAGCATATGTAGAATTAGTAGAATCGATAAAGGACCTACACTTGTTAAGAACAAGAATGATCTCTTACTGATTGAGTTGTTCGTAGTCCATTAAACATTAAACCCTTGGCCAAGGTGGATAAAGATCAAGACATCTAGATAATGGGGTTTTCTAGGATTGAGATCGAAATGGATATGAAACGAACTTAACTTTAAAGATCAAGAATATTTGGGCTGTGAGAATATTCCCATGCCTTAATTCTTGATGGAGAGATGGAGTTGTAGGAGGATCGTATTTCACTGATTGTCATTGACTGAAAGGTTCTTCGATTCATTTCGTTATTCGGCTAGGGGTCACACACCCATTGCTAGATTACGGTAGTGTGATCTGTGAAGTGATTAATTAATTAGGGAATTAATTAATTGTTGTCACTGCTAATCGAATAATCAACCTAAAGGGTCACACACAAATGCCATAACACGAGGGTTATGGTAGGATGTTAATATGATTAATGAAGGATCAAATTGTTGATCGAAATGGAGCAAGGATTGCAAGGGTAGCTACCACGTGTCACGCAGTCCACGTGGCTGCCACGTGTCATGCACACGTGGCTCGTGCGTGTGGAATTTTCCACAAGCGAATTCTTTTCTAGAATTAATTAATTAAATTGTAATTAATTAATTTTAGTCTTTTAATTAATTATTGAATTAATTGTTAAGACTATTATCAAATAAACTTAACCCAATAAATAATTAATTGGGAATTAATTGTTTTATTGAATATTGACTTTTAACTTTAGGAAAGTTGAAAAGTCTAACTTCCTATTGTAGGAGAGAAGGTTATTCTTGCAAGACTTGGAGAAGAAGTTGGGAACTTATTTTCTCCAATTAAATTAAATAGTTAATTAGTTAATTAGTGAGCAAGAAAACAAAGTCCACATGTTTATGAAACCCTAGGGATTTTCGAACCCCATAGTATATATACTAAAGGTGGTGCTTCTCTTATTCTTTAGACCAACACTCACGAAGTGTTAAGTTTTTGAGAAAAATTAAAAGAAAAGTTTTCAAAGCAAAAATTATCCTAGCCATTAACACAAGCTATAGAATTAGCATTCTCACTTGCTTGATCGTGTTCTAGGACTGGTGTAGATACGCTTTGGAGGCCTTCTACTTTGGAGTGTTAATCGAAGGACCGTTCGAGGGACTTTCTGCTTGAAGGGTGTTCGTTAGGCGGTAACGACATCACAAGAAAGGTTCAATTAAAGTGAGTTTCTTGTTATTCCCGATGTTACAGTACGAAAATTGCAAGACAACAATTAAACTTGTGGAAAATTTTTAAACTTCCGCTGCACACTCTTTCGTGTTTTCCTACAAACCTGTGGAAGATGAGGAATAAATATGAATACAACGGGGTTCGCGAGCCTTTGAGCGTGTGCCTGAGGAATACAACGACTCTCATACAAGATATGTTATCTTGGCATCAGACTAAGAAGATCCAAAGGCAGGAGGTCAAGACCATCATTTGGGAACCACCCGAGACGGGATAGGTGAAGTTGAATTCCGATGGAAGCTACGTTGATAGTACTCGTCAAGCAACGGCTGGCGGTGTGATTAGAGATGAATGGGGAAACTGGGTGCTGGGCTTTACTATGAAGCTAGGGACTACGAACATTCTAGCGGCGGAACTGTTGGGTATCAGGGAAGGGCTAAATATTGCTTGGGAACGCAGATTCGAGAATATCGAGGTGGAGAGCGACTCGAAGTATGCAGTGGACCTGATTTTGGAGGGTGATGTGACTGAGCACCCGCTGGGGCTCGTTGTGATGGATTGTCGCCATTTGCTTCGCAACCCTTGGAGGAGCAGGCTGAAACATGTTAAACGTGAGGGTAACAGTCTGGCTGACAGAATAGCGAAACTGGGTCACCTGATCTTGGAAGATAAGCAAGTCTGGGATAGTCAGCCTCCTGAGATGCTGATGGAAGATAATTAGTTAGGGTGCTTTGTTAGGCCTTCTTCTGCCACCAAAAATAAATAAATAAAAAATCAATTAACCTCTATTATGAAATTACAGAGAGTGGGTGTGATTAGGTGAGATTATAATTTCCCACCTAAAAGAAAAGGTGATATTACAATTAGGTGAAATTATAATTCAATAATCTAACATATCTAATATAATATCATGATTATTTTTTAAATGATTATGTACAAACACAACTTAATCTCAACTAATAAATATGATAGAAATTAACTCCCAAAAAATAATATTGCATGACTAACACTTTCTTAGTAAACTATACTATATTTACTCTGACGATTATAATACTCTATATAAAAACCAAACATATATTATGAGATCACAAGGGATATACTTGTTTTGTCATTTGTCCAAGGTAAGTAAACCATGCATACAATGCCTTTCAGTTCTTCCAATTAAATCATCTTTATGCACCAAATTTTTGTTCCTTTCCACAACCCCCATACTCGATGACATAAACAAACCATCAATGACATTTTCCCCATACTATATACGTACATATCAAGAAAATTATATGTATTTATGATAAATATACAGTATAATATCATAGGGTTTATTTGACTCATTTCCAATTAGAAAGAAATTAACATATAATTACTTGTTTTTGGTATGCATGTTTTAAGCCATGATTTCATGCATATATTTATATGTATATGTCTTACTCTATGAGAGATATACATATGACTTCCCTTTTCATTCAATTAAAAACATCTATTTTTCTTTGCTTTCTTTGCAAATTAAGCAAGTTATCTGGCTGCAATTCTTTGCATATATGCAAGATACACACATAAATGTGTACATTTGTGTGTGTGAACTGTGAAGAGATAAAGAGGAATTTAATACTTTTGGAAGTTTTATAGCGTTGTGAGGTTCGGAAGAAAGAAAAGAAAAGAAACCCTCTAGGGGTGGAGGGATATGGTGGCGTTGCGGTGGTTGTGGTGGTTTTCCGTGGCGGCAACGGCGGCAGCGATAGGCGGCGCAAGCGGTGGTAATGTGACGTATGATGGGAGGTCGTTGATCGTTGATGGGCAGAGGAAGCTTTTGTTCTCTGGTTCAATTCATTATCCCAGAAGCACTCCTGATGTAAGCTTTCTATCTCTCACTACTTCTTCCTCTTCTTCTTGTCTCTCTTTTCTTGTTGCATTTCTGTAAATTTCTTGTTGAGAATATCGAAGTGTTTGCCCTACTATGATTTTTCTGATGATGAAGAAATCGAGTGCGAGGAGAGTACAGTTGTTTCTAACATTTCATTATAAATTACCTCGACGATTTATTAATACACATGATGTATGTACTGATGAAATAATGTTCATCAACGATTTACGGTCCTTTTCTATTTTGTAATATGAGATGGTTCCAATTTTTCAAGTATATATTCCGATATATTTTGATGCCTGTTTGTTTTGTACTATTAATTATTATATAATATCCATTTGTACAGAAAATTTTACATTTAAACTATATAAATAGAATGTAGAACAAAATAAATATAATATCAATGTCTATATTGCCTCCATATTTGTTTCGCGTTATTATATATACATAGAATAGTTTTTATTAAGATACCCTCTATATATCCTATATTTTAGGAATTTAAAATTTCAAAATAGGACATTTTCGTAATATCAAATCCCATTTATACCTCACTAAATCCGTCAAACATATACTAAAATTTCAAATATTAACCTATATTACTCCCGTACGACTATAAACCTATACAAGATAAAACAAACACTTATATAGAGTATGCTATTCTTTGAATTTATTACCAACTATTAACCAAAAAAACAAGGATGACTACTCTTTTTTTTTTTTCTCTATCACGCGTCATACTTTAATCGTAAAGTCAATGATGGAACATCACATGAAATGTTGTATAATTTTATTACCACCTTATATGTTGGACTAAAATCAAAAGATATATTTATATATGGATACAGATATAGTAATACGGATATGATACAGTACAAATATATATAGTAATACATTTTTATTTTTTAAATTTTTTATATAGGAAGTATCGGACATTATATCTTTTTTTTTTTTTTTTTGGTGAAATCGGACACTATATCTGATATAAATATCGAATACAATACAACACAACGCAATGTGACGATATTTTTAAAAATATCGGTACATTAAAATATATATTCTTCTTAGGAAAATTCCATAGCACGAGATAGTTTGTCCATTTATCGGTCACGTGCAATAAAGCTGCTTCAATTTTGGTCGAATTCGTCCAAGTAAAATAGTATGCTTTCTCGTGAACCAACCTTTTAACAATCTACCTAATAATTCATATTCAGTCATTTTTGTTTTTATTTTTCAGAAATAATTTGGTCCCACGTACTATATATTGTGTCGTTTAACTGAATATATTCTTTCAAAAAAAAAAAAAAAGAATATATTACATATATTCTTGTTATTTATATTCCATATGTTGCATATTAATTAATGTGAAATAGATTGTTTTTTGTTCTTTAAATAGATGTGGCCATCTTTGATATCGAAAGCCAAACAAGGTGGACTTGACGCCATTGATACCTATGTATTTTGGAACCTTCACGAGCCCCAACCACGACAGGTTTGTCTCTCACTTTAAAAAAAAAAAAAAAAATCTGTCCAACTCCGATAGATGACCGATATAACATTTAGAAATTTATCGAAAAAGCGATAAACTGACGGAAATTTCAAGAAATATTGATGGGAAGAACCCGGTTCTAACAACTTGTTAGAAATATGGGATCTGTTGGTTTTCAATCGGTAATTCCAACAGATTTTGGATAGACTCCTCTCGTCAGAAATTTCAGTCGATCGGTTTTTTGCAATTTTCTTGTACTCTCTCTTCCTCTCCCTCTCTCCCTCTTGATTTTGTAATGAAATGCATGACAGTATGATTTTAGTGGAAGACGTGACATAGTGAGATTCATCAAGGAAGTAGAAGCTCAAGGTCTCTATGTTTGCCTTCGGATTGGACCCTTTATTGAGAGTGAATGGTCTTATGGGTAAATTAATTAAAACCTCCCCTTTTATTAAAATAATATTTAAATTATTTTATATTATAAAAATAAATTCAATTTCATCCCTAAATAATCTATAATAGCTAATTTTACTAGATCTTTTTCTCTTGCAGAGGCCTTCCGTTTTGGCTGCATGACGTTCCCGGAATCGTATATCGTACCAATAATGCACTATTTAAGGTTTTTTTTTTCCTTCAAATTTTAAATTTAATCTCCAATAAATTGTAGGAGAATTTATAAAATTTGTGGATTTTTTTTAAATTAATTTTTTTGTTATGGATATTTCATATTTGTGCATGCATGCATGGCAGTTTTACATGCAAGATTTCACGACGAAAATAGTGAACATGTTGAAGTCGGAGAATTTGTTTGCTTCACAAGGAGGCCCTATTATACTTTCTCAGGTACCTAAATTTTTTACTTTTTTTATTATTTCAATCTTATTTTATTCTATTTATTATACAATTTAAAAAATAAAATTAAAATTGATGAAATATTTGCAGATTGAGAATGAGTACCAAAATGTGGAAAAGGCTTTCCGTGATGAAGGCCCACGATATGTCCGTTGGGCCGCAGAGATTACTGTGGGCCTTGATACTGGTGTCCCTTGGGTTATGTGCAAGCAAGATGATGCTCCTGATCCTGTGGTAATATGATTTTATTTATGATTCTTCTTATCAAGTTTTTTACCGTGTCGTATGGTGTCAAATTTTTATTGTGCAGCGTAGTATTTGACACTCATATTTGACACCATTTCCAATCTCTATTATGGGATAAATTCGAGCAATAATCTATATTATCGTGTCCGTGACATTTCATATGACCGGTGACATCTCTAAGATTGTTAACGAATGAGGTCAAAAAATTTTAATTCCTAATAAAAAATAAATTATTGAACAACATGAGTCAATTACATGGTTTGAATTTAATTATGGGGACAAAACAACCTTATAAGTTAATAATTCACCCCACTGCTCAGGCTGTTGTTTGCCCATGCATATCACCATGTTCGTATCCATATTTGCTTGGGGGCTGGTTGGGAATAATTCTTTTATTTTTCAAATTTGAGGAGAGTCGAGATAAATATATACAAAAAACTTTTTTTTTTTCAAAAGCTCAAAATTTTCCCAGATCACGTCAAAATTAAGGGGGTGGGGCTAGGACTGGCGTTGCCATCAACCCCTCCCCCTACCACAATCCCTATATATCCGTACATCATAGTTAGAATGATAATATTATTACACGTGTGGATTACTAATTTTCAAATATGTAATAACATTTTTTTTTAATGTAGATCAATTCCTGCAATGGTTTAAGATGTGCAGAAACATTTGTAGGACCAAACTCACCAAACAAACCAGCAATTTGGACAGAAAATTGGACACATTTGTAAGATATATACACCAAGAAAACTCATCATTTTTGTTTCAACAATGTTGTCTAATTAGATTTTATATATAACCTCAAAATTAAATTTTGAACCTTGTTTGTGTATGTGAAGCTACGATGTCTACGGCAACATCACAAAACAAAGACCAGCCGAGGATATTGCCTACCAGGTTGCCCTATTCATCGTCAAAATGAATGGGAGCTACATAAACTATTACATGGTAACATACTTTAGTTTATTTTTCAAAAGTTATGATTTGAATCTTTATTCTTTTCGTATGATTATGGGAACGAGGGCAATCTTGTCTTTTCATTGTCGGAACAAGGTCGTAAATGGGGTCTTACGAAACTAAAATGCTTTAGGCAATACATACAGAAAAAGTGGCTTATTCGATTAAATTTAGAAAACATCAACTGTTGGAAAATAATTGAGTTCGTTCGAAACGAATCTTGAAAGTGAAATATAATTGTTGAGGTACAGAAAAGCTGAGAGTTATGTTTGTATTGCAACATTATAGTATCATGGAGGGACAAACTTTGGAAGGACAGCCTCTGCATTTGTGATCACAAGTTACTATGATCCAGCTCCAATTGATGAGTATGGTACATATCACATCATGACTTAGATAAAACACAAAAATTTATTTCAACATTTTCAATATTTGACTAAATTTGGAATAATTTTGATTTATAGGTTTGATAAACCAGCCAAAATATGGTCATCTCAGAGAGTTGCATGCAGCAGTCAAGCTTTGCTCACAGACACTGCTTTATGGACAGCAAACTAACTACAGTTTGGGAGAACTGCAGCAAGTAAGAATTTCAAGAATCACTTTTTTCTTTCTGTCTACGAGTTTAGGACAGAGCGGAAATTTTTATTACAGAAAGAACGCAAATTGGGTGTTTTTTCGGGAAGGGGATGTTTTTGATGGTTTGAATTTTAACAAAAGCACGTATAAACTGCAAAATTCCAAACGAACTATTTGCCCAGCTATCTAGAGGTGTTCGTAGGGATGATCGCACTAGCACACCATGGGGTTTGACCTAACTACACGTACTTCCTCTAACGTTTGAGAAATTACAAAAACATCTATCTTGTATTCTCCCAAATTTGGCTTAATGCATGCTATTATGTTCAAGGATATAGCAAAAAGTATTGATTAGTAAGTGTTAACGACAAAATAGGGTATTCATTACAAATTGGGGATGATGTCATCAAAATTCATCGTCTATAGGGGTGTAAACGGATAATAAACGGATCGGATGTATGATTACCATATCCTTATCCGTTTATGATTCGGACAAATACGGATAATATCCTTTTAAATTGAATTCGGATAATATCCTTTTTATACGGATACAAGGCAGATTCGGACGGATTCGGATTTTAATCGGATTTTCAACTATTCAAAATTTGACATAAATTATTTATTTATATAACTTCGAACTTTTAATCAAATTATCAACTATTCATTTATAGATAAATTATTTAATAATTATATAGTTTTGAATATATATATTTTAGACGAATAGAGAAATAATAAGTATATCTATATAGATTATTTTTATGTTTTAGCGAATGTATAAATGTGGTGAAATTATAAATTTTATCATATAATTAATTTGAAATATAATACTTTTATTAATAACATAATATATGTTAATTATATTATCTCTATATGAATATTGACGTGAACATATAGTTACTAATAAAACCTAAGGTTTTTCTTTAATAAATGCGCTAAAAAATTTACTTAATACTAATAATCTATCATACATACACAGTTTTGTGTATATATTTTAATATAATACATTATTTATCGGATACGGATTACGGATAAATCGGATAACGAATATATCTAACGGATAATGAAACGGATCGAATGTTAAACGGATCGGATGCCTTATTACCATATCCTTATCCGTTTATAATTCGGATGTCTATAATCGAATACGGATAATATCCTCTTGAGACGGATTCGGATAATATCCTCTGTAAACGAATTCGGATGCGGACGGATATCGGATTTTCGAATATCCATTTACAGCCCTAATCGTCTAGATGTAATGTAAATTCTTTAATAGGGGATGTTCTTGTAATTTCTCAAGCATGAGGGGAAGTTTCTGTAATTAGACCAAGTTTCAAGGTAAATCGGCTTAAATAATGCCTATTCATAATTATACACAAAAAATACATTGTATTATTCGAAAATCTTTCTTAAACTATAGGCCTATGTATACACCGGAGACAAAGGAGAATGCGCTGCATTTCTAGTGAACACAGATGGGGCAAAGGAGACAGAAATACAATTCCAAAACCAAACATATCTACTTGCTCGAAAATCGATTAGCATCTTACCGGACTGCAAAACTGTGGCATTTAACACGGCCAAGGTATGTTTCGAAGAATACCTTATACGAAAAACTATGAATAATATACATTAATTCATAAGACGTAAACTTAACTATCTTTTGCTTTGTCCTAATCTCAAATAGATAAGCACACAATCTAGTACAAGAACAAGGCAACCTTCTCTGAAGCTGAACTCACTTGATATGTGGGAAGAATACGACGAATTTATTCCGGTGTTTGATGATACCTCGCTCAGGTCGGATACATTGCTAGAGCAAATGAACACTACAAAAGATTCATCAGATTACCTATGGTACACTTCCAGGTGAGTAATATTCTTAAATTTTGACCAAAAAAAAGAGAGTAATATTCTTAAATTTAGCTAATTTCACTTACCTCCCCTGTAACTATTTTCAATTACACCTACCTCCCTATAGCTATTCATATACATGCATGTTGCAGTTACGAACAATCAGAGGAGTCCAAGTCTGTGATCAGTGTAAATTCACGCGGGCATTTGTTACGCGCATTCGTCAATGGAGAACTCATTGGTAAGAACAACGTAGTGACAATATACCATACAATTCACAAACAGAATCAGAAATAACCTTTACTTTAGTCATCTAGAGACAGATAATATTTTACCAGACAAATTAAAATAACACGAATACGATCCTGTTTTGTCGGCTTAGGTTCTGCTCATGGATTTTATAGGAGTCAAAGTTTTACTTTGGAGAGCAACATTTCTTTAAAAAGTGGAGTGAATAATATCTCCTTGCTCAGCATTATGGTTGGCCTACCGGTATTATACCATCTTTTAACTTCTTCAGTTTTATCTGATAAAGTATTCTACATTACTTATGAACTACTTTATGCTTTAATTGAGCGAAACCTCGATATAATATCACTTTTCAATCGGCTACCCTAGGATTCCGGGGCGTATATGGAGCGTAGAGCTTCAGGATTACAAAACGTGAGCATTCAAGAAAATGAAGCTGTCAAAGATATGACCAGTTATTCTTGGGGATATCAGGTGAAATACATATATTCATATTTTGAAAATATGTATTAATTTTCCCTCCAATTTTCACTTTTGTTTTTTTGGTTTCGAAAAGGTTGGATTACTCGGAGAAGTGTCGCAGCTATACACGGAAGAGGGATCAAGCAGCGTAAAATGGAGCAAACTGAACTCCTCTTCTCAGCCCCTAAAATGGTATAAGGTAAGGATTAAAGTCTCCCCTAATTTAAGTTTCCCAACTTCTTATATAATTATTGCATAATTACTTCAATAAATTTTCTTATAACTCTGTTCTATCAGTCCAAATTTGATGCACCAGAGGGCAGCGATCCCGTTGCACTGAATCTTGGCTCCATGGGGAAAGGTGAAGCATGGATCAACGGCGAAAGCATCGGACGGTATTGGATTTCTTTCCTTACACCAGCGGGCACTCCCTCACAAACATGGTAACATTATCACTCCAAACTGTTCATCAATTATCATGTTATGTTATTTAGGAATAATTACATTGACATTTCTTTACGTTTGATCTAGTTACACAAACTTACCCTAAGGTTTGAGAAATTACAAAAACTTCTCGAACATACTCTTAAGATTAGGGCCACGAATTTAAAATCAAAATAAACCACTAAGTATAGAGGGAAAAAGTAAAATAATCATAAAAAGTTAGAGGCGACTTCATCAATCCAGATGTTGAGTAATTTGCTTGACGAGGGAAGTTTTTGAAATTACCCAAACCTCAGGGGAAGTTTGTGTAATTAGGCCAAACCTTAGGGAATGTCAGTGTAAATTTATATTTCTTTGATTTACACACTCCTATTTTCAGGTATCATATACCAAGATCCTTCCTTAAACCTACAGACAACTTACTAGTATTATTTGAGGAAGAAACCGGCGACCCTCTTCGGGTGTCTGTAGACACTGTTACAATAACAAAAGTATGCAGATATGTTTCAGATTCTAACCCTCCTCCAGTACATTCACGGAAAACACAGGAAACCTTAACCAAACATGTGCATCACAAGCATCATACAAGAAGACCTAAAGTTCATCTTCGTTGTCCTAAAAGAAAAAGAATCGTGAAAATCTTGTTCGCGAGTTTTGGAAGCCCTTTAGGCGATTGTGGAAATTACGCTGTAGGGAGCTGTCACTCAGTGAATTCAACTGCCATCGTTGAGAAGGTAAGCTTTGCTTTACTTTGCGAAAATATGAAAGTAAGTTCTTGAATTAATAGATGGGGGTTAGCTGTAATTTTTTCTATTCGAACTCGGAAAAAAGAAATAGAAATTTGACTATGATTTCACCGTGAAAATCGGAGCAAGATTGCTGACATCAAAGTTTACACGATAAAAGTTCAAATTACCAATGTTGTTGATTTCAGTTGTTTCGACATTGTTTTTAATTGAAAATGAAGCATTCGAAAGAGTAAATTACATAAATTACACATACACCCCATAGGGTCGATGACAATAAGCCTCGTGGGTGTAACTAAATTACACATCTACCCTCGAGGGTCAAGAAATGGGACGATAGTCCGGGTACTGGTAATAAGAGGTCTTTTCTGTGATTATGCTGAACCTCATGAGAGATTGAGAGTTAAGTGACCAACTGCAATTCACAACTAACATAATGTTTTGGTTCCTTATGTGACTGTTGCAGGCTTGTCTAGGGAAGAAGATGTGTTCGATTGCTTCGTCATACGAACAATTCGGGGAGGATCCATGTCCAGGAATTCCTAAGGGATTATTAATCGAAGCTCAATGCCAATGATAATAGTTACAAACAACATCTTAGTTTCATACCAAAACTACAGTTCAGAAAGGAAACACAACAAAGAAAAGTATACTGATTCTTCATCTAGTAGATAGAAGAAAGTGTAATCTAAGATGGGCAAAGTGTAATGGCAAAAAATATAAACAAAATATCTCACATTATTTACATGTATTTCGAAGAAATAAAACAGTCATGTATCTGATAATGTGTGAGTGCAGGAAACATTAAGTAAAGGGTTAAAAAATCGCCTAATTATCGAAATTTGGTGACGTACAGCATTGCAATGAGACTTGCGTGCGTGTATACCCAATTGAATTGTGGGTCGTTTGATCATACACGATGAATTAGCTTTTATCTTAGAGACAATCACACTGACAATGTGAGGCCCTACCAAATTACACAAACTTCCCCGGAGGTCTGAGAAATTACACAACTTCCCTTTATCGATAAATATTTGATAACATGAACGACATTTCTAGTTTTCTATGAATTATATGTCTGGGGAAATTGCAGTTTCTTGAACCTCAGGGGAAGTTTGTGTAATTAAGTAAAACCTCAAGGTATGCCAGTGTGCCTTTGTTTTACAACAGCTTCACACATGTAATGGAAAAAATATAAAATGTGCACATATTTTTTCCTCATTTGCCACTTGTTTTCTTTTTCATGGCTAAAAATTCTTTTGTTTCTTCCGTTGTCTGGATTTCAATTTGAAGCTTCTCTGACCTTATCTTTTGAGAACCCGAAAGGCTTGATGGCAATATAGCTTTCTGAGAAGGCAGTTCAGCTATGAAAAGCAGAGTTTGTGCCCATCCAGCATACTTCCCATATTTGCTAACGAAAGCATCCGCCACACGACCACACAATTTAGGTGTCAAGCGAGCGCCCGCCAGTTCTGGGATCAGATACCTCGTTGCAATCTTGATATGTTGACAAGAAACATATTTAAGGATCAGCAAAATTAATCGGGTATAAAACATCACAATATGTTTGTAAGACACTGATATAATATCTCTCACCTTCCACACATGAGTATCAACAGGAATAGCATGATGTTGATCTAATGAGAAGAGAGCAATGCATGCAGCCACCTTGGGACCCACGCCAGGTAGAGTCGAGAGGCCATCAATTGCCCCTTGAAGATCTAATTTACGAAGAGAAGAAAGCCACTCAATACCTCCCTCGGGTTTCGATTGCAAAGCTGCCACAGTGCCAACAATATATTTAGCCCTGCTCGTTTTTTCAAGAAAAATAAAATGGGGTTAAGAAAAACAGACATATCCTTTATTATCTGAGGTACATTTTGAACTCTCTTCAATCAAGATTTACAACGTTTACTTCAAACAAATGACACAAAAGATGTTCACTATCAGATTTTAGTAAGCAAATTACAACTTCAAAATAAAAGATTCAACCTTTGTCATGATAAATATCATTCCACTTCTCAGATAGGGATTTATACTTAAGAACATGAACATACTGTGAAATAACCTTCGCGATGAAGCGAATGCAATGCAATAAATATCAACCGATACCAGCACTTGTGAGCATCGATTCATTATACACATAAACTTTTGACAACATTAACATCACGAACAATATTGGTCATCTACTAAAAAAAGCAGAAATTTTTCTCATAAGAACATAAGCATTGTGTGAAATAACCTCTCAATGATGCCAATGCAATGCAACAAATACTAACCCAATTCAGACACCAACACTTGACCATTATACACATGAACTTTAACACATCATTAAAAAACAAGCAAGATTAATTCATCTCTGGCAAATGCAAGAAAGAAGGCAAACCTGTATCCGAATCCAGCTTCTCTAAGCTCAGCTTCAGACACCATTGCCAATCTCTCCAAAGTCGGAAACTCGAAAAAATCAAACCCTCCAACACTCCCCAAAAAATTCCCCTTTGAAGAAATAAAATCCACCATTTTGGTAATCCTCTGAATATTATTGTTAGAGGAGCAAATGAATTGAATCAAACACTCCAATGGGTCCTGCCTCAGAACCCTAGCACCCTCCAAATACAATGCCAGCTCTGCAAACCTCTCATCAGAAACCTTAAACTCATCCCACATCTCACTTAAAGAAATGCCCATGTTCAGAAAATCAAAAAGATCGATTCTTGCCATCTCCTCATTGTCTGTAAAGTGACAACAATACCCTAATTGATCGTCCTCGAGCTGTTTGAGGGAGACGAGGTGTGGCCCAATTGGGCCCGTGTATTGTAATGGGCCGGTTTCTCTCCACCGGAAAGTTTGGCCGGTGGGGAAAGTGAGGGGCAAATAGAGCTCCGACTTGTTGATTTTGAGGGGTTTCCATTTGATTCCGGCGGTATCGACGGCGGCGGGGAGTGGTGGGGCATTTTGTAAGATGGTGCGGCGTTTCTTGGAAAGGGGATTGATGAGTTTGGTGAATGATTGAAGTTGTTGCGGCGGGGGAGGAGTTGAAGGCGGCGGCGCCGATGGCGATGGCGAGGGTGATTTTGGTCTTTTCATCCTTGGGAGATATCTGGGTGACTGCATGTGGGGTGTGGAAGAAGAGGGTTTGCAGAGTAATCTTCTATTCTTCTTCTGAAGGCACAAGGTTCAACTTGCAAGAAAATAGGAAATAATGGGGTGGGAATTTAGTTTTCACAAAGATAAAGGACTAAACATGTAATTTCACACTAAGAAAACAGCGTTCAAGGTTAAAGACTACATTTTTATGGGTTTAATTAAGGAGCCTTTTTCGATTAATCTAAGTTCTGTTCTAATTTTGATTAGTGCATCCAAATAAATTTAAAAAAAAAAATAAAAATGAAGGTATAATCCTAATGCTCATATTACGTTGACGTGTTTCTGATTTCTTTTGTTACATTCTCTCTTTACAACAATGTGAAGGGGACTAATTGGAGCCCAAATGATGGGGAGCTATAAAGCGTGGTTTATCTCCTGATCACTCCTGGAAATTGAATGTGAAAGCAGCTGTAGAAGAGGCCTTGCTGCTGCTGCACCTGCTATAAAGCATGGCTCGTCGGGACGCTGTGATGGCGCGGCGGACGGCCGTTCCCCCTTGACATTTTGATGCAACAAAAACGATTAGAGCCAGTTGTTTACGATCCCTAAGGTTTTAAGTAAAAATATGGATTTTTCTTACAACTCAACTTAGCATAAACACAAAATGCATTCTTTTCTTGCTTTTCTTCACTTCCCAAAGCCTACAAAACACAGCATCTTGCCATTACAACTTTGAAACAAGAATCAAAATCTACTCAAAAACCTTTTCATTAACTAAACAAGGGAAAACAGTACTAGCAGACAATACGACTTGTTGGCAAGTAGCCAACATAGGGTGGGGGGTTACGAATGACCAATGAGTATGATCATGCTATACATGCGAATCAATATACTGGAACGCTGCAATTCCTGCACACTGCCTAGATCTAATCAAGAGAGAGTTGATTAACAATGAAGGTCTCATAAACTCAAGTAAATAGTATTCATTCTTGAATAGTATTAAAGAAACTCAAGTAAGTAGTATTCATTCTTGAATAGTATTAATAGTATTTATCTGGAGGTTTCAAAAATTACAAGAAAGGAAAAAAAAATCCAGTCAAAGAATTTAATTACACGTAGATCTGTTCATCCCATGTCTAATTTTTTATAAATCCATTATTTTGTCCCTCACACTTGTTGATTAATTTGATTTTACATTTAGGTTTGTAAGAGCATGCCTCAGGCCAAATCTTAGAGTATTCTAAATAAAGTTTTTTGTAATTTTTAAAATCTAAGGGGAAGTTTGTGTAATTATGACCTAATTCAAGGTATGTTAGTGTAACAATCTCTAAATTTATTAATATAAACGAACATTTGTGAGAATTAATGTAACGCCCCGTGTCTTCGTACGTACAGATATGACGCCACAGGGTTCGATATTTGCGCTTCTAATTATTTAAGTATGCCTTTATATGTTAATTTTAATGTTTATATGCTAATTGAATTTATATGGAATTATTTGTTAAGTGTTTATATGTCAATTTTGAACGTTTTTGCCCGTTTAGCTCCGTTTTCCATCCGTATGCCTCCGTTTCAATTTCAATTTTTGTAATAATTTGTTATGCATGAGATATATGAGTTATGAATGTGTTTAAATGCTCATTTTACGTTTTTTTTAACTCGTTCGTTGAGGTCCTTGACCATTTATTTATTTTTGGGATTCGAGGGTCTAACGGAGTTTTAGCACACCTTGTGTTCCGGAAGGCGTAGCTTGAGATCGGGAATTCGGATTCGAGTTCCGGGAGCAATGCTGGACTCGTAACGAAAATTTGGAGCCAATGAACCTAACCTTGTATTTTTCTAAGCCCGTTTGGACCCCCGAAATTTGCCCGAAACGTGAGCCTAGCGCGTATACGACACCTCTTCACCGTTTTGCACCGTAATTTATCCGTTTTAACTCCGTTTGACCCGATTCTTGAACCTATATTACCCTAACTCAAAACCCTACCAAACCCCACTCACCATTTCGGCCCCCAGCAGTGCAAGAACCAAGAAAGAAGAGAAAAAGGGAGAAGAGAAGGGAGATCCCGCCACTATTCATCCATGGAGGATATTGGGCTCGTTCGACCTCCAATCTTCGTCAAATCCAAGAGGTAAACATATTTTCTTGATCTCCATTCAATTATACAACTTTCAAGCCATGAATCTTCCATTTTAAGTATGATTTGAGCATGATATGGATAGGTATGTGAATAGTTGTGGGTTTGTGAAGAATTGTGTATATCTTGCTCGTTTTAGCTTCGATTCTTGATCCGTGAAGTGCTATGTTGTAACGCCCCAATTTCAGGTACGCACGACACGTGTGATTTTGAGGGTTAGGATTTAATCGTAATTCTTCTATTTATTAAATTCCTACATTTTATGATAAATGATATAAATTTATTCTGATATGTTTACGTGGAAATAAGTGAAATGTGTATCAATTTAGGATTTAATTGTTACATGAATTATTTGCTAAAAATGATTTAATTGCTTAATTGCCTTTGATTGATCATTTATTTAAATTGGAGGACCGAATTGCATGAAATGTTAAAGGACTAAATTGACCACTTTCCAAACCTTTTATACTTAATTGCATGATTTATAAAACTTGGAGGATTTGATTACAAATATTACATTTTTCCTTAATTATACCGATATATACATCTCTTCTCCAACCTTCATCTCATTCATCATCAAAACATCTATGTTTGCTCCCTTCTCTCTACCGACACACAACCTCAAGGAAGAAGAAGTGATCCATGTGATTTCATCCAAGTTTTCCTAGGAAATTTCATGTTTGGGGCTCAACCATCCCTCTTCATCTTCTTGCATCTCATCTTCCTCCTTCAAGGTAGACATGGACATTTCATGAATTCTTGAATTACATATATGAAACTAGGGTTTAGGATTCAAGCTTGATAATTCGTGTATTTGATGTTAGAAGCATGATTAGGGGCTTTTAACATGAATTAGAACTTGAATTCTTGAAAATATGGAAGAATATGGCATGAGTTCATATGTGAGCTTAAGTTAGTAATTATGGTGATCAAGGCATGATTTATGTGTTTATATGGGTTCTTATTATACCATGAGCATGAATATATGTTACTTTGATGAATATTTGCATTTGGAATTGAAGTTATAGGAGTTATGAAGCTTGGTTGTTGAATTCGTGCATCCCCTGTTCTTCTCCCCTGTTTTCTGAACCTTCTGTGTAACGGGAACGGCCGTTCCCGTCCCCTTTGCAATTGGGGAACAACCGTTCCCATTATTTGAATAATGTGTCAGGCGGCGAGGACGGGAACGCCCGTTCCCACTTTGTCTCACAGACGGGAACGGCCGTTCCCATCTTCAGGGAGCCCGACAGTGGGAACGGCCATTCCCACTTTGAACTGAAACCCGGAACGGCCGTTCCCAGCTCTCTGGAAGTGCAGAAACATTCTGCATAAAATGTTAAATCCCAAACCCTTTTCTTTACCTTTATTTAACCCCAACATGATATTATATGATCAATTACATGTCGTAATATGAATATATCATGCTACATTCGTGAATGCATATCATCTCGTTGTACAGTCATGTCGTGCGTCTTATTTGGTAACATTGATAAGTTATTGTCTCACAAGTACACCGTGTCCTGTTTCTTGTCCAGTTACTCTCCCGGAGCGGAGATTGTGATCAACAGAGCACGTTCACGCTTCCATGAGTCGTGTGTCACCTGTCAGGTGAGGTTTAATTGCTAGTTACTTAGAACCCGTATTACCTTATGTGACTTTTGGGCCGAACGGTATAAAGGTATATATATATTTACAAGTGTTTTCAACTACCAAGTCGTGTTCTTTAAAGGTAATCGTGTTCCCTGAAAGTAAATCGTGTTTCCTGAAACTAATCATGCTCATGACAAGCAAATCGTGTATCGTGTTTATGATCAAGTCATGAATCGTGTCATCGTGTTACCGTGATCGTGTTTGGCGAACTCGTGTACCGTGTATCGTGTTTATGGGCCCGAGGGTGAGTGTTTGAGCCAACCGGGAAAGCATAGGGCTGACGGGTAACTCATAACACCTCTCTCAAACCGTGGGGATGCCCCTTGAATCCACCAGGAGGTTTGGTGGAGGAAGGAGTCCCGTACGTGGGAGTCATGCTCCCGACGTACGTCGTGTTATCGTGGGTGGTTCGGGCCTTGCAAACCCACCACCAATGGAGTGAAGGATGGATTTCATGTTATTGATCGTGTGCACTTTAATGACTTGCATGATAACCTAATTAAATGAAAGTGCAACCCTTGTTCACTGTAAAGGTTGGTTGGAGATCGTGCACGCCCCTCGCCAGGGCCACTGATAGTTATAATAACCGTGATTATCCTGTTAAACTTGATAGTTATAATCTCGGGCGAGTCCTTGATATTCTTGCACTTATATTGTTGTTATTATTGTTTTAGTTACAAAACCTTACCCGAGGTTACAACTTGCATGTTCTTTGCGCTAATATATATCTACGCCCCTCACTCAGTCTTCCATAGACTGATACCTCCACCTTTCAGGTTCTTGCAGGTGCACACTAGGCGGGAGTCGAGTCGTGTCAAGTCCAGTCCATGTAGTCGAGTCGATCACGGTGCATATTGTTTATTGTCGTGTTAGAATTGTTAATATAGTTACTTGTTATTTATATTCGGAGATGATAATGTATTGATATGGAAAGCTAGAACATATCTTGTCTTACTTGGCAATCGGAACATGTCGTGACATGTTTATTGACTATATTTGATCATGATTACTTTATGCTTCCGCTTAATTCCGTCGCACGTTTAAGTTCTTCCCGCCTAGCTTGTCGGTTATTGCATTGTCACCCGTTCGCTATAGGTTGGTTCATGTACGGATGACCCATTTCGTATGTGGATTGGCCTATAGTGCGGGGGTGTGGCGCCTCCACGTGTAAGGGGTGCTACATATGTACTCCTTGATTCATCCTTGATCTATTCTTAGTCTTGTATTTGATTTATATGTTGTGTGGAGAGATCCACCATTGTTGAAACCTTGGAGATTTTGAAGCTTTTATGGAGGTTTTGTTGGATTTGTTGTCTAGCCTTCGATGTATGCTTCGTGTGTTGGGTTGTGCTGCGTTTTTGTGCCATTTTGTTGCTTGCCTTCGTTCCTAGCTTGCTGTCTTGCCTTGCCCTGCTTTCCCCTACTTTTTGAGCTGCTGCTGCTACTCTTTTTCCTTCCTAGATGAAGCGCGCGGCTGTGCACGTTTTCTTCTTCAAATTCGCGAGGCCACGCGGAAATGCTCGAGTTTGGGGAATTTTTGCTTCCGCGTGGCTGCGTGGCTTCTCAGGCCAATCTTCACGCGACCGTGCAGATTCAATGCAAGTACCACCCACTGCAGGCCGCATTAATTGCGGTCACGCCAAGTACAGTGTCAGGCGTCTTGCCAGGAGCAGACAAACAGTGTTTTAGCCGTAAAAGCACTGTTCCGGCTACTAGTCGTCCCTCTCCAACCAGACCAGATCCACACCTTCTTGGAGGTGTACTTGCACCTACGGAGACCATCTCCTTCCTATATAAACCCACCTCCATCATTGGCAAGGGTAAGTTTTCCTTTATTCTCTGAGTCCATATATCCTTCGCATTATCGACCCGGAGCTTGAGCTGACTTGAGTGTCAGAGTGCCAAAAAGGGTCCAACCTCATATTCCCCTATTTTGGTCTTTGAGTTCACGTTTGTTCCTTGTTTCAGCTAAGGAAAGCATCAGAGTTGCCTCACGTATACAAATATCTTGGGTGATTGGGAGTCGTAGTCTGCAGTCTAGCGTATAATCAGATTTTGACACCATCAATAACCTTCCTTGCAACCCTTGTATTCTTTATGTGTTTTGTAGCGCCCCCTAACACTACAACCCCGTATCGTAGCACTTCCCGAGTGGATGTGAGTCCTAACACTCGAGAAATACTTCGGCGAATGGACAAGACAATGCAATACCAAACATGGAATTTAAAGTACAGCAGAAGATAGACAATTTAAAACAGAAGAATTTGATATCTCAAGTTAACCGAAATTTATATTACTAGGTTAAGAAGTGAGATATTTATAGTGATAAGTCTAGAGCCAACACGAGAGTGCTTATTAAAAGATGTACATGCACTCTTAATATAATCCTGATTTGCTAAGATAGGACACCTTAAAGCTTCAAGATACCTCTAAGGTGTAGTTCCGTGGATTCCTGAAATCATGCATTTGAAACCAGGCGAGAGGTTAGTCAAAGTAACTAAGTGAAGGAGGATAATATCTTATAGATATACGTTTAAGTATATATAAATGTATATAGAATCAGGAAGGTATTGATCTAAAATAATGGCAATAGGATAAGCAATCATAATCCGGTTCATAATAGGTTTAAAAACAGGGATAGGGGAAATTTGGAATATTTGTAGAAATATGAACCGGTCAATAAAAGAGTTTTATTGCCCGCAAGCGAGGCTTCTCCATCCGTAACTCCTTAAATATTTGGTAAAACAGTAACGGCACTGTACAAGGTACCGATACTTTAATAAAACCAATATGATAATACCTCCGCTACTCCTTGGTGTCAATAGGGGAGCAAACCCTAGAGACGGTAAACAATAATCGGGAAGTAGTGTTCCCTTATCTCTTGGCGTGGAATAACTAACCTCCAGCTAAATCACTACAAGAGTTGGTGGCAGTCAGCATCACCAACAATACCCTCGGCCCGATACCCTTCTGGGTGATTGCTCGATACGGATACAACCGGGGCCCATAACATGAATCAAGAACAATATTTTGCTTGCATAACCTAGAATCAACGTTTGATAAAGTGGATTTAATATATAACGTCCTAGTAAAACGTCGATTCTGGTATGAAAGTATTTTCCCTTTAAAAGGGATATGATAATATGATATTATATATATAGGGTAATAAATCATAAATAATAGGTAGGCTTGAAAATAGTTTTTATTTAGATACGTAAGTATAGGCATGATTCCAGTTGAAAACATTTTAACCCTCACCGAGTGTCTTGACGGTCTAGATAAAATCCTTGGGATTCCACTGTTCAATTATATCCTCGCCTGAAAGTACTACTACCGGCTTAGGACTAAGTCTTAATACTCAAATAAACAATGCACAAGAAATTCTAACAAGCTAGAGTTATATTTTGGAAATTGTTATTTAATCCTCTTTTTTGAAAATTCTAAATAAAAGTTCTTTCTAAAAATTCAAAATATTATTTTATATTAATATTTGAAATCTCTACAAGATTTTATGAGTCAAAGTCTTCATTTGAAATTAAAAGTCAAAGTTACTATTGAAAAGGTTACTATTTAATCATAGGGGATTAAACATTCTTAAACACAAAATTGAACACACACTTACACACACTAGGCACGCGGTACACACACATACTTCAAGAACATCAAGAACATGTTCATAAGTCTATTTGAATATTTATAGGACATATTAACATCTAGATCATATATATTCTTATTCATAACATAAGATTTGAGACATAATGTAGCAAAATATATAAATTTCTCATGAAAAATAATTTCTAATTAAATTTCCTAAGCATGCATTCATACTAATATTCAAGAACATATTCATGAGCATATGAACACATATTCATATAATAAACATGCATTTTTATAATTTAAATTCCTAACTTTAATTCATGAAATATAAATTCCTAAAATAAAATCTCCTATCATAAATTTCTAAATATAATATAAAGCATATAGAATATAAATTAAATTGTATAATTTAAATAAAACTTAAATTAAAGCATAAATTAAAGCATTAAAAAAAACTAGCCTTGAGAGTGTGGGTACGTGTGTGTGTGTGGCGTGAGTTGAGGGAGAGGGAGAGGAGAGTTTTATGTGTAGGAATTGAAGGAATTTGTGAGGTATAAAGTGGTCTCTTGAAGGGTATTTATAGGTAGGAATGAGGGGTCTTCGTGCAATTTCTAAAAATATGTTAGAGATGTGGGAATTTCTAAATCACGTTGTGAATTTCTGGAGTAAATGTGGAAGAATTTAAATCTATACAAATGTGTGGGATTCTTGTAAGAGATGTGGAAGAATTAGATTCATATCTCTAAACTTTCTATTTTTAGAAGTTGCTATTTTTATAAGGTTATGTCATGAATGATGTTATAGTAAATAAAAATAAATATAAAATAATATAAAATTTATTCAAGAGTCGAGAGATGAGAACTTGAAATTGTAAAATAATGAAAGAATGAGTGAAAAATAAGCTTCGTTATGATTATAAATGTGGAATATTTAGGTTTTTCGTTTACAAATCATGAACGTTAAAGATGATGAAAATCATGATAAAATTATATGAAGGAAGCTATGATGAAGTTTAAAGGTTGGAAAATTTATCATATTTTAGAGAAAAATTCAAGAAACGTTTTAAGTATAATTTTAAATATTGAATGAAAACTAATTGTTTAAAATAAAACGAGAACTTTTAAAAAGGAAAATATTTGTAAAATATGTTACGATTGGAATCAAGTTTTGGTATGAGTATGAAAATTCATAAAATAATCCAAGGATCGTTTTGACTATAATATTGAATAGGGAAAATGTTGAAATTCGAAAATCTCAAAATATAGGGTTGAAGTAGGGTTTTTGGCCGGTTTTGGTTACTACGGGAGTTATAATGAGAATTAGGGTTCGGGAATGATACCATAGTTCATAAAATTTTACAAGGATTCATTTGAACCTAATATTTGATAAGTAAAAGTGTCTCTATAAATTCCTACATTTAGGAACGATAATAACTAACTATAAGTACTTCCTTCCTAACCTTTTTCTTACCTATTTCTTCTTGGCGCCAAATCAGGGCTGTTACATGTTTAATGGATTCCTTTCACCTCTAAATGATTTATATACATTGTTAACATGTATTATAAAGTGTCATGAATTGAATATGGAATGAACCAATGATAATGAATGAGCATGATTTATTCGTGCAAAGAGTGATTGAATCTTTTATGTGTCTAAGTGGCATTAATTGTGCATATGAGCATCTTCATTATACATTGTTATTTCTTATGCATGCCATGTCATGTTAATGCATTGTCGTGCATCATATATGGTTCATTTGGAGTCTTGAGTCTCACTGTAGCACCCCGCACGTGAGGCACCACATCCCCCGCACTATGGCTCAACATGAGTAACGAAATGGTAAATCCGCACCCGTATCAAACCATAGCGAACGGGAGACAAACAGAAAGACCCTCCTAGGCTAGGCGGAACTTAGACCCTGCAAATATAACTAATCAACAAGACATAATGTAACAGAGAACTAAAACCAATACATGCATTGGCCACGGGCCTGCAGAAATTAAACACTCGAACTACATGCAGACTTGGGCTCCTCAGGCCTCTTTTAAATCATAACAACGCCCGACAAGGCAATTCGATAACAATTACATAAAGAGTCAAATTCATGATCTTACAGAGTCGACTCAAACGCAATATAAGTACATATGTGAGTGCAGAGACTCTTCTAACTAAGCTTGACCGACTCAAAGACTCGACCAAAACTCCGCCTAGCTCGAACTCCAACGTTAAACCTGCGCACTAAAAGGTTGGGGGGGGAGAGGGTCAGTCTCTAGAAGACTGAGTGAGCAGAAGCGATATAGGAATATATAAAACATGCACATACAAGTCATAAATCCCGAGCAAGGTTTTATTTAAAATTAGTTCCCGAAAAGGGCAATTAAATGACTAAGCGGTGCTCGAACTTTACGACTAATCATATTAAATTTATTAAGTTTATAATTCATACATAAACATAAAGGCTCGGCGAGTGAGCGTGCATCATCTCCATCCAAACTCCGACCGTGTACGACAAATATCATTAATATATTAATTAGGTGATCATGCAATATCTCATAATACACACAGATTATATATCATATCATAAAACATATTCCTTTGGACTATCCGTGTCCCGGCCTTCCCGCACGGTGCATATCAATCATAAACATAATCATAATCATAAAATAAGTTCCAACCTTCTTCCTCCGGGTGGTGGACGGGTTTGCAAGGCCCGACCACCTAAACATATCATTGTGGCTATGAGGTTCATGAGGCCTCAAAGCCCGGTTAGCGTTTCCTCGTCAAAACCTCCTTGAAGAGGTCCGTTTCGCCGTTAACATAATGGAATCAGCACATGGGATCACCGTCGGCCCTTGCCTCCCCGGATAGCCACGTGTACTAATTCCTGGGTCCGTGAACATAACATACATGCATAATCTTGCCAAAACATATCAATTCATAAGAAACATAACATAATCCATAATTCATTTGGAAAAAGGTTTACTTGATCAATATTTACTCGATGACTCGACTTTAAAAGTAACATATATATATATATATATATATAAGGTTTTTGGCCAAAGCTTGTCACATAAGGTTGTAGGGTTTAGTACGTAACTAGAACGAAAACACCCTCACCTGAAACATGACGATACAAGGATACGAGTTACCAAGTGCCTAGTTGATCAGGATTTCTCCACCCTGGAGATAACTGTACAAAGGACAATGTAACGTGTTCGTGAGACTCAAGACTCTAAATGAACCATATAAGACTCACGGCATGAAATGAACATGATATGGATGCGTAAGAGATGATATTATGTCATGAACACGTTCATGTGCACTATTAATGCGTTTAAATCCCATAAACGAGTCATTCACTCCTTCAAGGAAGCGTTCATACTCATTTAAGTCATGAATTTCATATTTCATAGTAATTCACTACAAGAATTCAAATAACGAACATATCACGTACCATAAAATGTTTATGTTCAGAAAACAAATAATTAATTACATTCAAATCAATTTAACCTAAGAATTCAAATATAATCATAGCACATACTATCTCACGTTTACAATTAGAAATTAGATAAATAAAACGTTCAAGTAACACTCGGTAAATTAAATACGTGAAATAGTTATCAATTAAATTCTAAAATTGAATTAAATCAAATAATATTTAAAATATATAATTAATATATATATATATAATATATAATAAATATATTTATATATATACTCATATGTACATACATAACTATATATATATATATTCACGCAAACTAAAGTACCAAGCCATGCATGCAACTACTTAACATAAATATTATGCATGCATGATATACTCACACAATATATATATATAGGTATACAGCAGTACACACATGCATGCATACTCTAAGCCTTCATCAACCATGCACAAAACTCACGCACCCCTGCACAACGAAAAACAGCAGCAACAGCAGAACTGAACATCAGCCACACACCCACACACTCGCAGCAACACAAGGAAGCATCGGCCCAGCAACAAGAAAGGAAAAGAAAGAAGCAGTAAAAGGGAAGAAGAAAAGAACAGAGAAGCAGAGCAGCAGCTACCTGTAACACCCCGCACGTGAGGCGCCACATCCCCCGCACTATGACCCGACACGTGTACGAAAGGGAGAGTCCGCACACGCACCAAGTCACAGCGAACGGGTGACAAACGAAAACGCACACACTAGCTAGGCGGTACCTAACCCTGTGCAAAAGAAAATATGCGATACATGACAGCGGAAGTAATACGAAATGCCAACTTACAAAAACTTTCCTACCTTAAACACACAGTATCATACAAACATCACAATCAACTAAACGGGTTCGACTAATGCAGCAAACCTGTCCCGAGCAATCATATATTCACAACGGGTTCACCTAATCCGAGCACCTGTCCTAACCTGTCCCGAATTCCATAAATTCAAATCATAAATGCAAACCTGCACAAACATATCTTAAATAACATTTACAAATCATAAACCAGAGCCAGAACTTAATAAACTTAAACAGATGGACACAGACCCGACACACAACCGCCTAGCACGAACTCCAACGACCTCCAAAGCGAAGCCTGCGAACTAAAACATAAAAGGGGAGGGGTCAGTCCAAAGACTGAGCGAGGGGCTACACACACGCGCGTATATACATATACAGAGCACAACACATATCATAAAGGGGAGTTCGTGAACCAGGGCGTGGTTTTTGCATTCTAAAATATTTCTCACGTGATACTAGATATAAGAGAGTAAAAGAGTTAGGCCAAAGGCCAAAAATCCCAATTTTATTAATTAGAAATCCACTCCCGTTTCCCGAACAATTTCTTAACAAACTAACTTAATGAAAACAAACACACCAAGCAAACGTTCAGACAAAAGGGGAAAATGTGCACAGGAGTAATACTCGACGCTCCGAGGCTCCTTACCCACATCCTGATGACCATGCACAGGAGTAATACTCGACTCTCCGAGGCTCCTTACCCATAATCACCGGGCCCCCAAACAAAGCAGAGTCAAACTGTAGCGCCTCCCCAACAGTACAACCCCGCACCGCAATACTCCCTGAGTGGAGGTTAGACCCAACACCCAGGAAATACTACGGCGAACGGTCAGGATAATATATGAATGGAGTATTTATCACAGTGCAGCGGAAGATAAAGAGATTCAACTTTACCAATGAGCGGGGAGGATAACGTATAATGAGTAAGGATTATCATTATTGAGCAAAGTAGTTCACAAAAGAGTACAACAGGTTGACATGCAAGGACAAAGTATGAGATGGTTTGTTTCTACAGAGAGTAGGCTCAAGACAGTGTACTCTTAGGATCGGATCCAACCTATGGTTGTAGTACTTCAAGATACCTCTAGTTGTCATTCATTGATTCCTGAAATCATGCATTTTAAAATAGGCGAGAGGGTTAGTCAAAGTGACTAAGTGAAGGGGGTATGAGGGTTTATAGATATATGTATATATATATATTTATATTTATATGATCAAGAAGATCTTGATCTATAATATTAACAATAGGATATAACAAATAGGAAACGGTTCATAATAATTGTAAAACAGGGATGGGGTAGTTTGGAATCTTTATAGAAATATGAACCGTTTGTAACAAGAACATTAATACCCGCAAGCTAGGCCTCTCCACCCATAACTCCTTAAATAATTGGTAAAATAGTATCGGGCTGATCAGGCTCCGATACTTCAATAAAATCAAGAATATTAACTCCGCTACTCCTTGATGTCAATAGGGAATCAAACCCTAGAGACCACGAACTAGATTCGGGAGGCAGCTATCTCTCCCTCATCCCTTGGCGTGGAGTAACTAACCTCCAGTTAAACCACTACCAAGAGGTGGTGGCAGTCCGCAGCACCAACAATACCCTCGGCCCGATACCTTCCGGGTAATTGCTCGCTACGGCTACAGCCGGGGCCCATAACAGGAATCGAGAACAATATTTTTCTTGCATAACCCGGAATCAATGTTTTGATAAAATGGACTTGAAATATATAATGTTCTAGAAAAACGTTGATTCCGGCAAGAAAGTATTTTTCCCTTAAAAGGGATAGTGTAGTAAAGTAATATATATATATATATATATATGGCAGTAAATCAATATGATGGGTCGGCTTGAAAATAGTTTTTATATAGATACGTATGTATAGGCATGATTCCAGTTGAAAACATTTTAACCCTCACCTATACCGGTAGTCAGACATTGTAACGTGGATTCCAGTGCGCCTGAAAGTATTAACTACTATAGACTTAGAACTAGGTTCCTTATATTAATCAAATAAGCACATAAAACACACAATGTTCATGCATAAAAGGATTACATCAAGTAAACACATAAACTATATCATGTTAGAGAATTCCCGATAAACTCTAATTTTAACCGTTTAAGGGAAATTAAGTAATTAATCAGGTTTCATGAATTCTTTAACCACTTAAATATTTATTAATCACATTATAATCCTTATTATAACATTAGAAATGAAATTTAGAATTTAATTTGACAATGTAGGTTATATTTTGAAAATAATTCACAATTTACCGATTTTTGGAAAATTCGGATAAAATCTTTATTTAAAAATTCCAAAACTAATTTTATAATTATTATAATAATATTTTCGAAATTATCAGCTTATGGGTTGACCAAAAAGTCAAATTTACTATTGAAAACATTTACTATTCAATTTCTTATGAATTAAACATCTTACAACACAAAATCGAACACACACACTCACACACTATCACAAGTGCACTTAAAATTATTCAAGAACAACATGAACATGTTCTTGAGCCTATTTGAGTATTCAAAGAAGGTATGTAACACACTTGATCATATTCATATTTATAACATAGAATTTGAAGCATAATACAGCAAAATATATTAATTCTCTATGAAAATTAATTCTAAATAAATTATTCTTGACATGAATTTAATCAAACAAGATCATAATTATTTAAACACATATTCATATCATATCATATCATAACTCATGCATTTAATTAAATAAAATGCATATATCTTATCACATTTTTCCTAAACTAGCATAAATAGCATATATTTCATAAAATAAATTCCTAAAGCATAATTTAATTAATCCTAGGCATGCTACTATTATTTTCATACTAAGAACATTATATAAAGCATGAAATAATAAAACAAAAACATACCTTAGAGAGAGGGAGAGGGAATGGCGTGAGAATTGGGAGAGAAGAGAGTGATTTTGTGTGTTGATTTGTGAGGTATAAATGAGGCTTGAGGGGGGTATTTATAGGTAGTCATGAGGGGTCTTTAAGCAATAAATGAAAGTTTATGGGAGATGTGGTTGCTTATGATTTCAACAAATGCTTGGTAATAAATTAGGAGATGTGGTTAAATTACATGTTAAATAAATGCTAGGTAATTAACTAAGTAATGTGGAGAAATTACATTCATTTGTTTAATCCTTCTAGAAGACCATGTGGTCATGGATGATGTCATTTTGATTAAAAATAAATGTAAAATTTATTCAAGAGTCGAGAGGTAAAAGATTGAAGTAGTGAATTAATGAAAGAATGGGTGAAAAATGAGCTTTGTTTTGATTATAAATGTGAAATATTTAGATTTTCGTTTATAAATTATGAATATGAAAGATGATGAAAATCATAGGAAAATTATATAAACGAAGCTATGATAGAGTTTAAAGTTGGGAAAAATCACTATAATGTAGAGAAAACTTCAAGGATCGTTTCAAGTATAATTTCGACTATTGAATAAAAGCTAATTTGTTCAAAATAAAATGATGATTTTTAGAAAGGAAAATATTTATAAAATATGCTATGGTGAGATCGAGTTTTTGGTAAATGCATGAAAATTCATAAAATAATTTAAGGGTCGTTTTGGTTATAATTTTGAATATCAAAAAGTAGATGAGTAGGGATTTATTGATGATCGAATCATAAGCTAGGGTTTTTGCCGGTTTTTTATACTACGGGAGCTAGGATGGGAATTATGGTTTACGGAGAGTATCACGATCCTCGAAATAATGTGAGGATTCTTTTGGTTAAAATATTGGGTAGTGAAAGTGTTTCGGGAAATGTAGGAATATTTTTGAGCTGTAGGGGTATTTTTGTAATTTTTAACTTGCCCCTGTTTCGGGCTGTTACACAAACCATCAAATCAGAGGGGAAATGTGCACAGGAGTAATACTCGACGCTCCGAGGCTCCTTACCCACATCCCGATGACCATGCACAGGAGTAATACTCGACGCTCCGAGGCTCCTTACCTATAATCACCGGCCCTACACATACACACACAACACCCCTACACATGCACTCACACACACACACACCACCACTCACAAACTCACGCACGCCACGTTCATAACCATAATCATATCATAGTTTACGCATTCGAATCAACACGAAACATATCACAACGCACACATCCCACATACTCATTCACAAACATAACACGTACAATCATACATATCGTACTTGCATATCTTATATCCAACATAACACCACGTCACACATATTCGTATTGCACACGTATCTACATATATACGCAAGGCTTATATTCGCATGCAAACATATAGACACATATCAATAGGGTATAACTATAACCTAACCTCACCTGGTACCAAACACAGCCGAACACAAAGCAGAAGGTCCACCCCGGAACCTACACGACTCACTTGTCACCACCCCGGGTGCACCTGATCCACTGAACACACAAAACAGCCCACAAAGCTCAGACTCAGACAGACAACCACACAGAGACGCATGGCAAATGCAATCACATTATCTCGTATCGATTCATATATTGCACATTTACAAAGCAATCAAATCAAATTCATATATAACATTTCATAAACTTGCACGCATTACAAGGCCAAATAAATCATGTAATAACATGCTAGAAATTCATTTAAATCCACGGGGTCATAAGCAACTTCCAACTAAGTTACATAATTATTCAAGTTCTCATATTATATTTCATACAAATTTGCACGTATTACAAAGCTAAACAAATCGTAATAGCATGCTTCGAAATTTATATAAATCTCACGAGGTTACCTATTAAACCCCAATCATACCAAGTTCATATAATTCCTACGTGATATACCCAAATCATATGTTACAAAATGGATTCACTTAGCAAGGTTGAACAAATCAAATCAAACAATTTCATCCTGTTTCAAAATTACACAAACACCCCCTCTAATCTAATCAATTAGCATAAATTCAATAAATCGGGGTTCAATTTACAAATTACAAAGTCCATACTTATCACATTCCATATCATAAATGATTTCATACATAACGGAATACATTTCGATCGGCAATTAAAGCATACGACAATTAATTTACAATTAGAACAATTAATCAAATAATTCTCAAATACACAATAAATTCGTAGAAAATAAACCAAGTGTCCGATTGACGAACGGAAAGTGGTATTGGACTCACCACAACGAGGCGGACATTCTGTCCGAAGCCCGCCGGATCGCCGCCACTGTAGCTGCCGGAATAGTGGCCGGCCGCCGCTCGGCCGCCACCGGAACGTGCCGGAAAAATCTCGAAAAATCACCCGTGCAAGGATTCGTCATGCTCAATCCAATTCCTCAATCAATTTCTGCAAATTCCAAGCCAATCGTCACCAATTTCAAATCCAAGAATACGAAAACCCTAAAATCTTCAAACTTCAATTACTTTCAAACCGGTGAACCAAAGTGAGATCCGAAAGAGGCATCGGCTTACCCGTGACGAGCTTTACGAAAGCCCTAAGCTTTCTCGCCGGAAAAATCCTCGGAGGTGGCGCCACCGATGCGCCGCCACTGTAGCTACCGCGAACTGCCGCCAAACGGCAAAATCTGGAGTCGACCAAATGGGGTTCATTAGTTCTCGTCGTTCCGAACAACTTTCGTGAAGGGCCCGAGGCCAAAAGATGACCGGAAAAGGCCCCCGTTGAGCTCCGAAGTTTCTGCCGCCGCACACCACCCCGGAACCACCACCTACGGCCAGAAATGGGTGAAAACGATGCCGGAAATGGACTCAGGGGGTCGAAAAACCTTGGAAAACACTAACCTTGGTCGGAAAAGGTCGCCGGAGCGCCGCCGTGACACTGTTCACGAGGCGGCGGCGCATTGGCAGCGCCGCCAACGTCATTCGCTGCGCCGGAAGCTCCTCTTGCCGTCTGTGGGGCGCGTGTCGCCGGAGAGTGGCCGGAAGCCGCCGCGAAAGGGCGGCGAAGTGGCAGCTCCGCCACCCTCCTCCAGCCGCGTCTGAAAATGGCGGATATCTCCGCCGCCGCTCGTCGGTTGGTCGAGTTCTTGGTACGGTTGTGACCGCGTCGTCGAGCTCGTCGAAATGGACTAGTGGTTCGTCGAATTTCGTCGAGAAACGAGCGAGTTTGAGCAAGTGTGTGAAAACACACCTCCACTGTGTGTATGTGTCATGAAACACGGGGAGAGAGAGAGAGAGAGGCTGAAGCTGGAAATATGGCACGCAAAACGAGGATCCGGGGTATTTATCTCGGGTCCTCACGCGTAAAACGATCGGAAGAACGGGCTAACGAAGTCGGAATTAAACAAACTCAGAGTCTACGGACTCGTCTCGATGCCCCGAACGCGTAGAAGGGGTCGAAAAGGTCGAAATCTCGATCGAACGAAGAATGACCGAAAAACCCCTAAAAATATAAAATTACAAACAAGCCCCTAAACTCATAAAGAGTTTAAAAGAGGGTCACGCAAAGCATAAAATCACATAATTAAACACATAAAAAGGTTAAATAGTGACATACCTTATAAGTCGGACGATCGGGATGTTACACTACCCGCCCGGGTAACCTATCCCACTACAAATTCCCCGGCCGGGTAAGGGTTACAGAAGGTTTCTGCAGGCTGCAGCATGAGTGCCCGGCCGGGTATTCTCCAAGAGAAAACTCTCCCCTCCCGGGGAGAGTGTTACAGAAGCAGCACAGACACAGCAACCGCAAACGGAAGAACAGGGGATGGAAAAGCAAGGAAAGAAGCAGGCCAAAACATACACATGCTTTACAATCAATTCATGCCAACACTCAAGGTAAGAAGGGACTTCAATACTCAGCAAAATAGGCATGAATGAACCTCAACAAAAGCAGCAAAACTAAGAACGAAAAGGCAACAGCTCTAGCGGGAAAAACAGGGGAAGAAGAAGAAGAAGAAAAGGGAGCAAGCCAATACATGATCAAACAACCATTAACACAGCTGCAAATAAGCTAAAAATGAACAACATTTAACACCAAAACAAGTTCCAAAAGCTAGCAGCAAACCTGTACGTGATGGGAGGGAAGAACAGTTCAAAAATTCATTCAATACGTGAACATTCCAATAATGATATCTCACCAAACTCTTAACCATCAATTAATACAAGCCTACTCTGTCATAAATGGAGTATAAGAATCATATATATATCATCAAACAAGTCAGAGATCAAGAGAATTCAAGAAATCATCCAAATGCTTCAAAACCTAACTGTTCCTTCACATGCTTAAGAATCCTATGAAATTTGATTCAGATTGAGAGATGAGTAGATCAAAATGACCAGAGACGAATATATAACATAATCCTAACTCACCTCGTTGATTGGATGAAGGTTGATCGAGATTTGAGCTCAAAACCTCAAGGATTGCACTGTTGCGGGAAAACAGAGATGCAGAAGCTTTGGCTGAAGTTTTTGGTTTGTGTGAGGGTTAGATCGAGATGGGGCAGGTAAGGAATGGTAAAGGGTTGAACTAGGGTTAAAATGCCACCAACCATAGTTAATTTGGTTAAGTTTTGATCAAGTTATGACCAATATAGTGAAAGGTGGTCATATTGATGTCGTTTCGTTTTTCGGTTGGATTTCGGAGGTTCAAATGATCTCGGAAAATTATAAGGCTAAGTTTATTAAACTTGAATCTTCGATACAAGTTCAACGAAGTTGACGGAACTCGAATCCGAGTTCCCGAGCTCAAGATATCACGTACGGAACCAAGGGTGCGCTAATTGCTCATTAGCCCCTGATTTGGTTCCACGAATCAAATTAAATTCGTTAACATATCAAATAAATTCGAAACGATAAACCGAGCACGTAGGCATGTTCATAACACATATATTTACGACATACTACAATTTCACGACATTTCGATATCATTTCATAGAAGAACGATGCACCAATTAAACAGCCATGCACATATTCATAATAAATCCATGCATAATAAAAATTAAAATTAAATAAATTAAATTCTATTCTAAATATAAATCAAGGTCAACGAATTAATAACATTAAGTCAGATAATTTAGGTTATCAATTAATTAACACTAAGCACTTAATTAACAATTTAATTAACATTAATCACTAGAATAACGAGATAACTAAATTGATAGTAAATTGAAATAAAATAAAATAAAGTAAAATAATAACAATTTATATTAAAATTAAATATTTAACACACTTATAAACAATTAATCACATAATTAAATAATTTAGATGCAAAATTTATAAACAATTACGACATATTTATACGAATGAAAAACCGGGGCGTTACACTCACGAATGCACCGTATTCTCTCTTGTACAGTTTTCTCCAGGGCGAAGAATTGTTGGGTTCTTAAGTTACTGTTAGGATTAATTTATACCTTTATTTAAGCATGTTTTATGTCATGTTTTGACAGATTCTAGGCCTTACATTGTTATAATTGCTCTTAGTTCAGGTATATTTCGTTCGGAGATGGTTCGTGGTGAAAACGAGGCTTGAAACGGATTGTTGGATGTCAAAGATGATCAAAACATGTGAAGATTTGATTTTCCTACCTCTGGAAGATGGGAACGGCCCTTCCGGGGCTTTGTGTATTATGGGAAGGGTCGTTCCCGGAAGTCAACCTTTTTTCCTTGACCGGGGATGGGAACGGTCGTTCCCGTACCAAGCCTTTGCTGGGAACGGCCGTTCCGGTCGTCGCTGATGCACATTTGAGAAGGGCTGTTCCGGGGAGCTTTTGGAACTATTTAAGAGGAATTTCAGCACTTCTTTAGGGAAGACTCGTTTTATGGCTTAAATTAGGGTTATTTAGGAGTCTCATCTTTGATCCTTAGAGCATAGATTAGATTGTAGTTGTTAATTCCATTCTAGAACAATTCCTTGTCTTTACTATTTCCCTAGTTAGATTTAATTGCTTTAAGCTTGATACTAATGTCTCTAGTTTTGGAATTTGTTCATGTTTTTTAGATTTATGAATTTGTTCATGTTTTTGAGATTTATGTCTTAGATACTTGATATTTGGTTTAATTAATGAATATGCATGTTTATAGTATGATTTCTACTCTTTCCTTGCTTTCTAGTGTTAATATGAGTGGCTAATTAAGTGTTTGATGAAATGCCTAGGTGGGACTACTTGATCTTATGCTTGTGAAATTGTTTTGTTTGCATGTTTAAGCTTGATCACCTTAGATATGAACTTAGATTTGCATGCTAATTGAGAGATTGTATGTAAATTGGATGAGATTTCCCAACACTTAAGGGTTAAGTATAAAGAGATTTAGCTTAGACTTGAGCAATTAAGCAATTGATTAACCGGGCCAAGCCGCTAGTTAGTTTCTTGCACTAATCTTGTTTAATTGATCTAACTATTGAGCTAATGACCACGAGAGCGTCGTTAGACGTAATTAGGTACACGCATTTGACTTAGAGATGAGCTTTTGCATATTTTAGTGATTAGAATTGTGAGATCCTTGTCCCACAAAAGCACTAATTGAACACGAACCTTGCATGATCATTACTTCCCCTTGGCACTTAGTTAACTTGGTTATTTGCTACTTTATTCGCTTTCTAGTTGTTTCTAGTTTGTTAATCTTAGTTAACTTTCATTTCTGTAATTAGTTAATTCACTCTTGCACTCGACTTGGTCTATAGATTGGTGAATACATTAGGTAATTGATTGATTTACTCCTCCCCGTGGATTCGACCCCTTTTGCTACATTGATTTATTGATGCTTGCACTTGGGCTTTATTAAAACTTACGACAGTTACCTTCAAGTCTTCCTTTCTTCTTGGTATTATTCGGTAAGGTGTAACAGGTGGGTTATCTACTATTAGCTAAATTGACCCGATTTACCATATGTGAAAATTTTAAGCCGAATTAGTATATTTATATATCGAGTCAAATTATTTCAAACGTAAATTATTTCTTTATGTATCCCTACCTAATGATTTTGGCGAGAGCATGAATGCAATCACAGGTCCAGGAACTTAGTGCATGTGGCTATCCGGGGAGGCAAGGGCCAACGGTGATCCCATGTACTAGTTCCAATCAAACTACGGCGAAACTGACCTCGCTAGGAGATTTAGCGAGAAAGGGGAAGCAGGCTTTTGAGGAGTCATGAACCTCACTGGCCACCATGAATAGGTGGACAGGTCTTTGGCCGAGTCCGTCCACTAACCGGAGGAAAAAGGTGTAAGTGATTATGAATGATTATGATTATGACTACGAATGATTATGAATGAATGAATGAATGGTGTGTGATTACTAATGAATGAATAAATGAATAATGCACACACGAGGAGAAGGTTGGAGAATTTGCCCATTCGTCGGGCTCACGTAATGACCTAATGAAGGAATGGATGAAATTGATTGTTGTAATCCTGGACGTTGTTTCTTTGTTTTACCCACTTGGGAAATGTTTCAAAACCTCGCATGGGATTATAACTTGCATGTGTGGGTGTTTAAATTCTGCGCTATTTATGTATTAAGCCCCGTTTTATACCCACCAGTCTCTTATAGACTGAACCCGGTTTTTTTTCAGTTTTCTTGTAGGTTTGGAGGGCTAGGCGCGAAGTCGAGTCTGTCAAGTCCTTTGGTTAAGTCTGAGTCTGTTCATATGCATATTGTAATTGAATAAGTTATACGAAGAATATATTAATTGTTATGATTATATTACATTGATTCGGGACAGACTTCTAGGGATAGATTGAACCCGTGACTTTGAATTATGATTTATGTTTGAATTTCGGGACTAGGTATCTATGCTAGTTGAACCCGTCAATTATTGCCTAAATTGGTGATTGATTATATGTTATGCTTCCGCACGTGCATTTGCTTTTGTTGGTTTGCTCTTTTGGTTTCGAGGTTTTAGCTCCCGCCTAGCATAGCGAGTGAGTTGTGTCCCCGTTCACTCTGATTCGACACGTGTATAGATTACCCATTTCAGATGCAGGCTAGGTTTTAGTGTGGAGGATGTGGCATCACGTGCTGGGGCGCTACAATTAATCAATAAAATAGATCCAAAAATACATGGAAGGGAACATTTTACCTATTATCCAACCCATATGCCAATAACACCATATTAAGACATATCAACACCATTAAAGCCAAGAAATCAAAGCATGGGGAACAATAGTTAAAGCTTTTATCTTATTAGTCCACAAACATTTCATATAAACCTTGGCATCGAAAATACAGAGCAAAATATCACATTTCTTGCTTGAAAAAATATAAAATGGCTCTATGGCGGCAATGGGATATCAGCAAGATCCTCTCTGTATGGAAGACGTTGCATTTCAACAACATCTCCGCTACCATCCTCCATTCGAACTACTTCGGGTTTCGTGGTGTCAATAAACGTGGCAACTTTGTCCTTTCGAAACATAAGATAGATCACTGATCCCATATACACTCCCATGAGAGGGAATACTATGATTCCAATAAACACATTCGCCACTTTAGGCAAGTGGTTGTGTATTAGCCATCCGACGAAAGCTGTAGTAAGATAGTATATATTGATGCCAATGATTCCCAATCCTAATATCCACGAAAACACGATGATCTGTACAAGGGACGAAGTCAAAATATAAGATGAATTACAGCTAATATTCGTAAGATTTGAGGTCTTATCAAACAATTCATTTGATATTGTGAATAACTCTGAGATCTTGACATTCTCTCTTTTGGAGGAAACAGTCATAACAAAAATAGCAAATATGGTGTTTTTCCATTAAAACTGAAATCTCTTGATACAATATTGTAATTTCTAATATTCAAAGAACGTGTTTACAACTTTTACAAAAATCCCAAATTTCAAGGGATGATAATAAAGGTAATTCGTTTATATATACTTACAAATATTGAGTTCTTGTGAGGGCCCATCTTGGTGGCACTAGTGCTGAATTTGAGGAGTGGAATGAGAGCAAACGGAAGTTCAAAAGATAGTATCATCTGCAAAAATTAATTTTTAGAAAACTTAAGGAAAGATATTTTCAAATTATTAGTAATTTTTGATCAGTCATAAAACAAATGTCATTAAAACTTTATATAAATGTAAATTCACTACGAACCGATGCAATGATGATTAATCGACCGGCTCCGGAAGATCCTCCTATTATAGAAACAATTAAACTCGGCGTGATAGCAATGCACCTTGTCATCAAATTCCTCATCCATTTTTTCATCTTCAAATCCAAGAACCCCTGAAAATTTCATACAAAATTAGCAACAATATATATTAAAAAATATATATATCATAATAATTAATATGTAAAAGATATTACCTGCATGATAAATTGACCTGCATAAGTGCCTGTTATGGCTGAGCTTTGGCCTGAGGCTAACAATGCAATGGCATAAACTATAGAGCTTGATTTCCCCAAAACATTCTGAAATTTACGGATAAAAGAAGTTTATTTCCGGAAGAAAATTTACTTTTTTAAATATTTTTTCATTGATTTAATTTAAAATAAAAACTATTAAGAAAATTGATGAATATTATTTTGATAGAACCTTGAGGAGAAAAGAGGCAGAATTAAGTGTTAGATCACTGCAACGATTTGTGTTGTCTGGTGAGAGATCCTCAGCTAAACAAACCGTTCCGGATACAGAAATAACGGCAACATTTATCAAAAATGCTATAAATAGTGCAAATCCACTCTCCATAAGAAAGAATCGACAAGCATCCTGAAATTAATTAAGAGAAATCATGTCATAAGTAATTCTTTGTTTTTGGTACCATAATTTGTTATATTTCAAAATTTAATATCATATTGACTTGTTTCCTCAATTTACATACCATAATTTAAAAAAAATGAATCAATTTACGTACTAGCATGCCTTGGTTGTTTCAACAAACAAACAAAATCACGTGACGTATATGCAAGTTTTTTTTTTTACCGCAACTCACATCTCAAATGACTGAATCCCATCAATATGCACATTAATATATATTTTAAATTGTGGTATGTAAATTCTAAATTGAAATCAATTAGTATAATACCAAAATTGATATATAGGAAATAATTGAAAAAATATCACAATAATTGAGATGAGCCATATTTATCATATAATTACTTTGATACAGATATAATTAATAGAACAGGCTAGCTCTTTGTATGTATAGGCTATAGCAAGACTAAAAAAGTTGACAAAATAAAAAGGAGGTAGTGGTTTTTGTATTTATTACCAACCAAATGGTTAGACTATCAAATTAACAACGCTATAGATTTTAGCAGAAATGACTTTACTAACACGAATTTAATGGTTTTACTTACGTTAATTCCACGGACTGAATTGGGCACCTTCCGAGAAAGGACTAGAGCAGAATGAAGAAACAAATTATGCCTGTCAAAAATATTGGAAGAGCAAGAATAATTAATTAAATTCAGTAGAAATCCTTTGAATAATGGAAGTATCATAATTTCACAAACTTTAGAAATAATTTGTTTAATTAGAACAAAACCTAGAATATTACGTATTTTTTATTTAAAAAATGAAATTTGCTATCCGTAATCCAATCCAGACAAGTCAGAGTTCAAATCCATTTCGCCTAAAACTGTCTAATTAGATAACAAGTATATAATCTTTGTCATTTTATTATTTTTTCACCACTAACGCAAAACAATCTCCTAATTCTCGTTATATTGACTCGACCAAATGTAAATAAACTTACGGCATAACGAGTGCACCGAGGAGCGCAATGGCATCACCAGTAGCACCTTGGCCACTCAGCTTAGGAATAAACATTCCCTTCATTACTCCCTTTGCTGGAGGTCTCACATAGCTTAGTTCTCCAAAGAAACAGGCAGCCATTATAAATACTAGTATTGCTATCAACAACTCTAGCTTCCTCACCTGCATGCCTCCACATTTTTTATTTTTCAAGAAAATTAATTAAAATATTAAAATAAATAGGTTTTAAATGATTAATTCAAAATATTTTTGACACATACAACAAGCATTAAATTTTTAGAATTCTGAAAATATACTCGACTCGAGTTTTTTCTTCTTTTTTTTTCAACTCAAATTATACTGAAAGAAATTATAATAAGTGCTCATAAAAACAAAAAAAATATCAACAGAATTGGTTTAAGTGGTTAATGAGTTTATTCTCCAAGCATTTGAATTTACGTGAGTTTAAAAAGCAAAATGTACTCGTAAAAAGTAATGCATCAGATAGAGTAGTTGTAGAAAGAAATTAAAGTTATAAAAAATTTAAGATAATAATTTAAATTTATCTGTTGGAGTGCTTATCTACTAGACTTGTACGTCACCATGGAAGTTGTTTTGGCATTTATCTTCAAATAAATAAAAATATAAAAATATATACATATATATTAATTATTTATTTTTCCTTGAGGAATAAAACTATTATTAGGTAGTGGCCAGCCATACTACTATATTAAATGCATTCGAAGTTTTGTCCGCTTTCTAGTGGTTTGACATTAATTTCCCAAAGTCTTTTTAATATTTTTATTCGCAATGAAGTTTGGTAAATATATGATTTAGATTTAGGGATTAATTATTTATAAATATTTTAAAGCATTTTTAAATCAATATGAATTTATTTAAAAGCAAACAAAATTAATTTCAAAATCTCACCGAATTGTAAACATTTCAAAGGGAAACTAACTTTCCGAGGAAAAACACATCAATTATTAAACTTATATAATGATCAATCCTGAATATAATTTTTAATTAAATCGATTTGTAAAATATGTTAAACGAAACAAAAATGAAAAGATAAAAGGCTGAAGAGTTTAATAGTAATAATAATAATAATAATCTATAGTCTATACTATTTATTAAAGCGAGAGATCAAGTTTGGTCTCTTGGACTCTATTTTTTTTTTTTAATTATTTATTAATTCATTTTATCCGACTTTATCACATTTTCTTAATTTCTCTTTTCTCTCTCATCACTTCTCTTCTTAGTTCTTAACTTCCCTTTTTTTTTTGTCATCACTTGCATTCTTTTTCTTATCACTTTTCACTCATAGTTTAAAATTTTATAATTACTAATATGACATTATCTTATGCTATTTATTTATTTTTTTTATTTATCATAAATTAGTGATTATATTAAAAATAAATATAGAATATATATTTAATAAAAAAAATTAATTTTCATATATTTATATAATAGTTATTTTTTATTTGCACATACATCTGACGTGTAAAATTGCTAGTAATAATAACAAAACTTACACCATATCTCTGGAGTCCGAGCAAAAGAAGAGTACTGAAACCGGTTAATAGAACACCAACCCAAACTGGGATGTGGAATAATATATTCAATGCGAAAGCAGTCCCGATCACTGTGATCACAAAATATTAATTCCAATCATTATAACGTATTAAATTAAACAATTATTAAGAAAATTTAAATATAATCATTACAAATTGCGCTTAACTCGCCCCTTCTGTTTCGTCACATATATATGGTTTTTTTTTTTTTTTTTTTTTAACACGCACAACCAAGTCCTTCGAGAATGAACCCATTAACCGCTTGGACTAACCCTTGTTGGCTCGTCATATATATAGGGTTAATTAAATTACAAATATCACTCTTTAAAAAATAAATAATTACACTTAATCCTAATTTTCATTTAAAAATTGTTGACATAAAAACTCGAAAATACCCTCTGTTGACTTTAGTCAATTTTTTTTACTCTAATGTTACTCTAGGGGTTAATTGTATTTAATTATACTAATAAGGGGGTTAAAATTAATATTTTTTGAAACTGTTATTTTTTGACAAAATTTAATATAATCACAAACTCGTTATGCTGTTCGACTAAACTCGTTGGCTCCACGTTCGCCGAAAGTTGCTTCGTCACGGTCAACATTTGATAGATTCATTGTGAGACATTCCAAATCACAGGGTTCGAAATGCTAATTAGATATATCAAAGGGTTTTTGGTACAATGAACTCTTTAATCCGTACTTGTAATTATCCAATTTAATCTGGGACGAGTCGTAATTTACCCTAATATGAATTCTCAATTTTCCTCACTATTTATTTAGAACATTTTGTAAACCAACATAATTTAAAACTCTTATATACACAATGAAAGTATCACTATCCATCTTTAATGATAACATGGCTGGTATTTGTCGATAGGCTAAAAATAATTGCAATTATTAAAGTTTACGAATTACTATTTCAAGATAAATACAAAGTGGGCTACCTGAACTTGCAGAAACCGGCACTATCTTCTATAAGTTTGTGTTTATTCATGTTTCCTCAATTTTTCGTTTATTACGATAATCCTTTCAAGGTTTCGTATTGGTGAGCACTTATACTAAAAATTAGGGGAGAAAGAGACTTTGATCGGAATTGATTAAATTTTAAACTGCATCGACTCTTACATCAACCTATTCAAAAATCCGACTAAGATTTTACATAAATGATAAACCCTCCTCAATATTTTAGCGAAAGGCAAAATTCGATGAGTAATTTGTAATTTAGCAAATTTAGGGAGTTAACCCTAATTTAAGGGGGATAACTCCCCGGCTACCCTCAAGTTTTGATAAAATTACAAAACAATTTCCACCATAAACTTTCTACACAAAAGAGGGATCGATTTGCTTTTTTTTTAGATAGTGAATGGAGTTCCTTCTTTTACTCGATCCCATTCACTGGTCCTGATCATTCATACTAGAAAGCGATTTTCTTACTTCTTTTTTTTTGTGTCAGCTCATGATCTAAACGAGTCGCATATACACCCTAGTACATGTTCCTCGGCGTCGAGGACATCCCCGAAGAGCGGGGGATTTCGTGACATTTTGAATTGGTTGTCTTGTATTTCTAATAAGTTGTTTAATAGTTGGCATGTTGAATCATATACATAATGGTCTGGTTTAGATTGATCCTAACCAGATGATTATGAAGTTATTCTAGTTAAATATCATTAACAATTGGTACTTTATTTCTACTTTATAAAATTCCTCCATAAAAATTGCCGAACGATCGGAAAGTCCCCACGAAATCATGTGTTTTACGATCAATGAAATACCCAATTACCTTCAGGAATGTCAGCAGCAATAACAGCAAGCTCGGCCAACAGCCAAAGACAGTATTTAACGATTAGTGGGTACTCAGCCTTGCAATGCTCCGACAAATGTTTGCCTGCATAAATCATTATATAATCCAAAAATAAACCTTAATTTACTCAATAAAAACAAACATAAACACACACACATATATATATATATATATATATATATATATATATATATTTGAAGAGAAAAATGGAACATTAAATGTTGGTGCAGTGGTACCGGTGGCAACTCCAAGATTTGCAGCAAGCGATTGAATTACAAGGGCGAACACCAATCCGATAAGAATCACCCATAGCAACTGCAAGTGTACATTATTATATTAGATAAAATTAGTATGAAATTTGAGTTAAAACTCTATATTTGTGTGTGAAATTGAAGAATTGTGTTGATTACTTACTTCATATCCATGGTTTGCTCCTGCTTGAAGATCAGTTTCCACTGTAATTTAAGTAGAGATTGAAATTAATTCGTTTAGTAGTAAAGAAAATAATTTTATGATAAAAAATATATATATATATAATGACTTACAATTTCCGGGATCAAGGTAAGCTAACGAAACTAGAAAACCAGGGCCAACATATGACAAGAATTTTCTCCATCCAGGTTTCTGCCAATTTCATGCAAAATGATTATATCGAGAGAAATTCACAACATATGACAAGAATTTTCTCCATCCAGATTTCGGCCAATTTCATGCAAAACGGTTATATTGAGAGAGAAATTAACAGACAAATAATCAAGGAACCTGTTCTTGCTCAAATTCTTTACTGCCGCCGTTCAACGGCGGTGGTGTCTCCGGCACAGCAACTATCCGGTGGCTGTTTCCACCGCCACCGCCACTTCCTTGGTGTTGCTGTTGCAGGCTTCCCATATTTCTCTGCTGAGAGTGCAGTGAGGTCTTTTGAGTTTATTTAAGTAACAAGGATACTTTGTGTGATTTGACTCAAAAGATGGCCTTTATTTATAGTCCATGAGTGAATAGAATATCACCCGTCCCAGTCCCAGAAACCCTTCTTTTTCTTATTATAAAATAGAGAAATAAACATTACGAATTTTATGGAAGTGTTAATTTTATTAACGTATTATAATTCAAAATCGGTTCGACCCCAACCTACACCCGCACCCACACCATCCAATATGGCCGCGCGCGTAATTCCGCACGGCGTGAAAAACCGTGCGCTCGGCGTATGCACACGTCCCGTATGGCACTGCATAAATATATACGTGGATAATTTTATTGAATTTTACTCATGCCACATAATATTTTTAAAATATTTAATATTTATCATGTTAATTACTTGTATTTATATCCAATTTTTTTCTCAAAGTCAGTTAGTAAATAGTTGTAAATATATATTATATAATCTTCAGAATATCTGGATCAAATATTTTATGAGGATATGTTTTTATTTGTTTCTTTGGACGATGTTTGACTGGGTTCTTGGAGTTATCTTCAAGAAATGCAAATTATAGTTCAAAATGTTTACAAGAATCAAAAGTATGGTAAAAATGCCATTACTAACATATTATAAAATTTTAACCTTATTTTGTGCCTAGCACTTTAAGAGCTTATTTTTAAAATAAGATGGATCATATTGTAAGCTCCAAAAATATTTTATACGATACCAGAGCTTATACGATTCTGAAAATAATGAAATAATACGAAAAGTATTCGAAAATTAACATGGCCGTGTCATGTTTTCTGATTGGAGCATCTATCAAAATTAAAATATATATATATATATATATATATATATATATATAGATAGATAGATAGATGAATCATTTTAAAACAAAATAAATATTTTAATTTTAGATTAAAAGAACTCTTTAATTTCATTCTTAATATTATCTTCTATTTTCTAATACACAGATACTTTTAAAAATACTATTTTATAGTATCATGTCATGTTGGATATTCATATCAGATACCGTGCCCTATTCAACACTTTTCACCTAAAATTTTTTTAAAAAAATTATATCACTATATTTATATTATATCGTGTTCATATCACCGTATCCGTATCCATGCACCATAACTTCAATTAGACCTATATATGTGGTTAAAATCATGCCGCCTATATTTACATAAAATAATTTCGAACAGCCATGCTAAGCTCAACACCTAGGTCATGCCTCACATTTAAAAAGGAAAATAACAACAGAGTGACAAGGATTCTTCCATGGGAATTTTTTAATTCTAATATATACTTATACAACATATATAAAAGAATCTTTTGTTATTAAGGACAAAGAGAAGATACTCAACACTGAGAAGCAACAAATTAAAGAAGTAGGGAAACTTGCATATAATACATTAATACATACCCCCCATGGATTTGGCTTTGTTATAAATTGCTTCTTTGTTTTCAAAAGATCTCACAAAAGCTAACTTATATTTTATTATACATGTCGAAATTAGACAAAATTTGTGAAAATCATGACAAAGAGAGGTTATAAAAAACGCTTAATTTTTAAGTAGAGGTGCTGCAAGGGACGAGGGCCTTTTGACGGTGTAAAAAAAAAGTGAGAAACCAAACCCACTTTTATTTTAATAAAGGAACAATTCATACAGTATAATTGAACCGTTCCACGATATATTAGTTTAATTAAATTTTTGTGTTAAAGTCTTTTAGTACGAACTTACTATAGCACCAAGAGTTCTGTAACCTCATCATATAGTTCATTTATGTGGCGGTCGAGTCTACGAAGAACTCTACAACCTCATTATATAGTCAGATCGAAACTTTAAGGTATAAAGTTTTTCCTACCGATAATAGTTACGTACCCAAAAACTTGAACAGAAGGCAGCTGAAATTAGTATAGTGCCGAATTAGTAATTAGTTGTACCAATTGGTGGTGCAATTACCTCATCATCACATAAATCCATGAGGGAATATCTAAAACTTTTTCTATCTATAATTCATAATATCCAATTATCCAAACCCAACTCATCAAAGTAGACTATATATATATAAATTATCAAATTCTTGATAAACCACTCCCTTTCTTAGGTCACATATATGAGAGAGATGGCTCTTCTAAATAGGCATGAAATGCACTGGTTTTCTTCTGATCACCGAACCTTTTGGTGGTTAGTCATTTGTCGAGGATGAGGTATGCAGTTATCTCTACTCTTAAAACTTTGATGACTTTCTACAAGTTTAATTTATTTATCTTTCTCCAATCAGAGGGGAATTATATATACAATATCTTACCATCAATGTTAATATTAAAAGAATCATAGGCCGTTGACATATGTTTCTTAATTATCCGCCATGGGTCGTGACAGATTCCATCGGATAAGATAGAAGCAATTACCAGATCTTTATCTTAAATTTGTGGAAGCAAACATCTTAAGTTACAAGTGGTTTCGATCATTTGGGTGTTGTAATCGTAATGGCATCATTGATACGACTATCTTTTCAGTAAGAAAATGGAAACCTTCAAGTGATGATAAACTATCACGCGAGATCTGGTTTGCTGGATATTAAACAAGTTACGATGTAACGTACAATGTACCGATACGGACACAGTGATATGAATTTTTTTCTTGAATTTCTCAAGTAAGGAGTGCCGGATGTGTCGGACACAACATGAACTTTCAGACGCAGGGGTTTCAATCTCAAGGGGAGAGAAACCAAACCAGATCTGGAACAGGGCCATCGCGCCGGGCAACGGCGCCACCACGGCGCAACCAAGACCAAGAGAAACCGCCGGTTAGGTGCAGCAAATGCCAGCGTCCAGGGCACAAAGTGGAGAATTGCTACGAGGTGATCGGTTTTCCCGCCGGCTGGCGTAGCCAACGGCGAGACGCTGCAGCGCAGGGCTACGGCGCAGCACGGGTGGCGGTTGAAGTCGCCGGAGAAGACACAGACACCCCTGGGTTAGGGTCTGTGACCCGCGAAGGAGAAGGAGAAATTGGGGCGGCACATCTTGCAAATGGGGGAGAAAGTCTGACTTTAGGTATGGAAATGGAGGGTCCGAAATTCCCATCTTACCCCCCCACTTATGTTTCTTTCAATTATTATTGCTCTAATAATTCACAAGCCTTTGTAAGTCAGTCAAAATGTGTGCCCAAACTTTGTGATAATGAGGCAGGTGTACCGCGGAAAGTAGAAAAAGACTCACGCTGGGTAATTGATTGTGGGGCCAGTGATACTATGACATATGATCAATCAGATTTAATAGACAGCAGTGTTCCCAAGAGACCAGCTATTCAAGATGCAACTGGCAAAATTTCCCGGGTCCAAGGGGCAGGAACAATTGTTTTATCTCCTGATTTAAAGTTGAAGAATTGTCTTTATGTTCCGGATTTGTCTTATAAATTGTTGTCTATAAGTCATGTCACCAAAGAACTAAATTGTATTGTTCTAATTTATCCTACTTTCTGTCTGTTACAGGATATTCAGTCGGGGAGAGTGATTGGGTGTGGTACTGAAAGTGGGGGGTTGTACTTTGTCGATGAGGTGGCCCAACAAGGAACTGCATCGCTTGCTCACGGGACAGTGGAACGTCAGAAATGGTTGTGGCACCGACGCTTGGGACACCCCTCGTCAGGGTATCTTCAGTTTTTATTTCCTAAACTTTTTCAGACTAGTGATAAATTTTCTTGTGAGACTTGTATGGTTTCGAAGAGTCATAGACAGCATTTTGCTTTATCCAACTCTAGAGCCAAAACTGTTTTTTCTTTGATACATTCGGATGTTTGGGGGCCAGCCCCATTTTTGGGTGATTGTAGCTCAAATCATGGTTTTAAGTATTTCGTGTTGTTTGTTGATGATTGCTCTCGAATGACATGGGTTTACTTTCTTAAACAAAAATCTGATGTACCCTCAAAATTTGTGGAGTTCTTTAATATGGTTCGTGTCCAATTTAAAACTCACATCCAGGTTCTCAGGTCTGATAATGGGGGGGAATATGTCAACTCAACACTCAAACAATTTTTCAGGGATAATGGGCTTGTTCACCAAACATCTTGTCCAAATACCCCACAGCAGAATGGGGTAGCCGAAAGAAAAAACCGTCAGCTCCTTGAGATGTCCCGAGCCATGTTACTAGAGTCTCAGTGTCCAAAGTCTTATTGGCCCGAAGCAATTGCTACCTCAGTTTACCTTGCTAACCGTCTTCCCACTAAAACATTGAACTTTGTTACCCCACTCAAACATCTTAGTACTCAGGTTAGTGTTCCGTCCACGTTAATCTTACCTCCTCGGATCTTTGGTAGTTCTGTGTTCGTTCATATCCCTAAGTCTGATCGAACCAAACTTGATGCGTGTGCTCTGAAATGTGTCTTTGTGGGGTATGGGGTTAGTCAGAAGGGATATAGGTGTTTTCATCCTCCCACTCGTCGTCTTTACACAACCATGGACTGTGACTTCCTTGAAACCGAATATTACTTTCCCCAACCCAGTGCTCAGGGGGAGAGTAGTCCGAGACAACAGGATCAACTGGATTGGGTGTCACAATCCTGGCCAGACATAGTCCCAACAGAGCAAGTAGGCGGAACCACCGAGCCTACCTCATCCTTGGTACAAACCCACACACACTCTCATGGTCCAGTCACTCAATCCGACAATCCTGAGGTATGTAATAGTGACATGGTTAGTTCTGCTAGTACCATTCCTGTTGTTGAAACTAACAGTGCAGGGAGTGAAGAAGCTCAGGGGGAGCATGAGACAGAAATTCAGAACACACAGGAGAATAGATATGTGTTGCCTCCACGGGCAACCAGAGGAGTGCCTCCCAAGAGATATGAGCCTGAACTCATAAATAGAGCTTCGAGGTATCCTATAGCTGATCTAGCTAATGGGAATCTCTCATCACGAGCCCGAGCATATGTTGCTTCTGTTTATTCGGCCCCGGTACCAAGTAAAGTGGAGGAGGCACTGAAGGATGACAGGTGGGCCCAGGCTATGGAGGATGAAATGAAAGCCCTTGAGAAGAACGGTACTTGGGAAAAATGCAAACTCCCCAATGGAAAAAGAATGGTGGGATGTCGATGGGTATTCACTGTCAAACATAAAGCAGATGGAAGTGTAGAACGGTATAAGGCCAGACTAGTGGCCAAGGGATACACCCAAACTTATGGGGTTGATTACTCAGAGACATTCTCTCCAGTGGCAAAGATTGACACGATCAGAGTGTTGTTCTCTATAGCTGCAAATCGTGATTGGCCACTGCACCAGTTCGATGTGAAGAATGCGTTTCTGCACGGTGATCTGATAGAAGAGGTCTATATGGAACCTCCTCCAGGATTCTCAGGAGAATATGGGAAAGGAGAGGTATGTAGGCTGAGAAAAGCGTTATATGGTCTGAAACAGTCACCACGGGCCTGGTTTGGTCGGTTTACCATCGCTATGAGAAAGTATGGATATCATCAGAGTAACTCGGATCATACGTTGTTCCTAAAAAGAAAAGGTGAGAAAGTTACCTGTCTCATAATATATGTGGATGATATGATAATTACGGGGGATGATTCAGAAGAGATATCCCAGCTTCAGAAGAATCTGTTCAGAGAGTTCGAGATGAAAGACTTGGGGGAGCTTAAATACTTTCTAGGGATAGAGGTGCTAAGGTCCAGACAGGGGATTTTTATCTCTCAAAGGAAGTTTGTTCTAGACCTCCTTGCTGAGATTGGGTTACTTGAGTGTAAACCAGCTGACACTCCGATAGTTGTGAATCATGGCTTACAGATGGTAGAAGGTGCAGAAGAAGTTGATAAAGGACAATATCAACGCCTGGTGGGGAAACTGATTTATCTCTCGCACACCCGGCCAGACGTAGCCTACGCAGTAGGGGTTCTGAGCCAGTTTATGCATCAACCACAGAAAGAGCATATGGATGCAGCTTTGAGAGTTTGTCGGTACTTGAAGGGATGTCCTGGAAAAGGGGTTTTGTTTCAGAAACATGGACACTTAGATATTGAAGCATATACAGATGCAAATTGGGCAGGAAATCCGGTAGACAGGAAGTCAACTGCTGGGTATTTCACATTAGTTGGGGGAAACTTGGTGACGTGGAGGAGCAAGAAGCAGAAGGTCGTAGCCCTCTCAAGCGCAGAAGCAGAATTTCGAGGCATTGCACGGGGAGTGACTGAGGTCTTGTGTGTAGCACCCCTATACGTAGGGATACCACACCCCCGCACTATAGGCCGATCCACATACGAAATGGACAATCCGTACATGAACTAACCTATAGCGAACGGGTGACAAAGAAAAGAAAAGACGAGCTAGGCGGGACTAAACCCCAAGTCAATACAAAACCACGACATAACAATTAAAAGCGGAAGCATTAATTCCTATATATATACATATAGGTACCATATTTATCAGATAGATACATATAGATACCAAACTAATTATCAATACCTTAGCATCTCTTATACATGATCAAGTATTCAAAATGTGATAACAATAGACATGACATGAGAAGTAGTAAAATATATACATGATGGTACACTGATAGACTCGTGACAATGCAAGACTGGACCAGACTCCCGCCTAGCACGACCGGCTCTCAAGTACCTGAAAAGTGAAGTATCAGTCTACCGAAGACTGAGTGAGGGGCATAAATATATATTAGCGCAATCACATGCAAGTTATAACCTCGGGTAAGGTTTTATAATTAAAACATTATACGTTCACAATAATAGAGACTCGCCCGAGATTACAAGTACCAATATTAATTACTGGATCGTTTCATGCAATCAATCAATACATGGCCCCGGCGAGTGAGGGCGATCTCCAACCTTACTCCAAAGGTACATGAACATGCTTGCTTGTTTAATATTCAATAGGTGATCATGCAATTCACTTATTGTGCGATCGTGTGATAGTGTATTCATATAACACATTCATGAAATGACAATCATGCAATAACCCGAGGCGCATCCGTGGTGCCGGACTCGTCCCCAGTCTCCTTTTCCCTCCGGTTTGATGAAGGGATTGCAAGGCCCCAACATCCAATCTCATTGAGCAGAGGGTACATGAATCCCTAAGCCCGGAGCTCCTTCCTCCACTAATCTCCTAGTGGATTCAGGGGTGACCCCTAGTGTGGTGAGGATAGCGCCAGAGTTACCCGTCAGCCCTTGCTTTCCCGGTTGGCTCTAGTCACTACCCTCGGGCCCAAACGTAACCGTCATGCTACTCGCCTAAACATGCATGAAACAATACCTGACTTGCTTGCTTGCTTGCTTACTTGAACCTGGCTTGAAATGATCAATGATTTATAGAAAATATAACCGTAAATACTATTTTGGCCAAAGTATCACATAAGGGGTATACGGGTTCTATGTAACTAACAATGAAACCTCACCTATACCGACAAAGACAAGTAGGTACGGCCTACGGGGCTTGCTCCTCGTCCCTACCCTCGTGACCTGTGCAAACACGACACTTATACATGAGACATGACCTAAAATGCCCAAAAAGTGACGAACGGCGGAAAAGTATCGAGATGATCACGAAAATGCAATGTGGTATGATAACATGTTGTTTCACATCATATTAGCACATATTACAGCAATTCGGGGTCAAAGAAGTCGTTGGATCGAGGGGCTAAAAATGTAATTTTATGCAGAATATTTTGTTCTGCATTTCAGGTGGGAACGGCCGTTCCGGATTCCCTTTGTAAATGGGAACGGTCGTTCCCATTACCCCCAAAAGCGCGCCAACGATTTCCCCTTTTAAAATGCGCGGAAGCTGGGAACGGCCCTTCCGGCACAAGGCCAAAATGGGAACGGCCGTTCCCATGCTCGGCCGCCCATATTATTTGAAAAGGTGGGAACGCCCGTTCCCACAATGCCTTGAGGCTGGGAACGGCCGTTCCCTGTTTCTGCAAATATGAAGAACAGAGAAAAACAGGGGAGCGCTACGGGAATGCAAACAAAGCACCCAAAAATCCATTTTCAATCCACCAAGTTATGTTTTGCTGGAAATATGATGCATATAGGTTCAAGAAATAATATCATAACACTTAAACACTCAAAACACACAAGATCATCAAGAATTCATGATTTCACACTCATGATCATACTTGATCATTCAAGCTCAATTCTCAACCAATTCATGCATAAATCATGCTATAATTCATGATATAATCACATATTCATGCTTCCAACTTCAATTAACTCATCTAACATATAAATCCCAAACCCTAGCTCAATCATACATGCTCAAGAATCAAGAGTTCATGCACAACCAACCTTGGAAATGAAAGAAAGGAAGAAGATGGATGAAGGTGATGATCAAGCTTCCCAAACTTGGATTAATACTTGAAATTCTTGGTGAAATGGATGAAAATCACTTCCTTTCCTTTTCTTCTTAATACCGAGAGAGAGAGGAAGCAAATATGTTGAAGAATTTGGAAGCCAAAATGATTGAAGAAGCTTGGAGATGATATACCGTGATATTTTGGGAAAATATGAATATTTGCAATTAAACCCTCCAAGTTATTTAAGTTAAGCAATTAAGGATATCAAGTTTGAAAAGTGATCAATTGAGTTCTCAAAGGTTTCATGCAATTGGGTCCCTAAATTTAAAAGAATGCACATATAGGGTCAAATTGACAATTAAATCATTTTCGGTAATTAATTCACGAAATAAACATTTTCAAGTTTTGAGATAAATTATAAGTTTAATATGAATTTCATCAAAATATTATAAATTATAATTTATAAAATTATTTGAGGCATAAGATATTAATAAATAAAAACCGGGGCGTTACAACTCTCCCCCCCTTAAGAGGACCTGGTCCCCAGGTCCAATGTCAAGTTTTAAAACGATGCACAATTCATAAGAGAACCCCGTTTCTTGAACAAGAACGAAAGAACCCCGTCTTTCACAGAAGGTGAGAAACCCCGTTTCTCAGCAAGGAGTGAGAGAGCCCCGTCTCTCACAGAAAAGGAGAGAGCCCCGTCTCTCACATGCACTAAAGTAGTTCAAGAAGTAGATAGCGAAAACAATGGCATGAATGTTGCATAGACAATTAGAATCAGAATACTTTCACAATTATCACATAGACAATTAAACCATTTAATCGCATACTTATCACTCATATTTAACTAGTTTGCAATGCGCAAGAAATTAAATACACTAGCAATGAGATCAGTAATGCACGTGGTATGCATGGTTAAGGGTACCGTTCACCGTTGGTTGTATCATGTATATAATTGGTACCTTCCCGTGCTCGCACTGGTAGTCTTCCACCCCCGGGAGTTTTACCTCGTAGCCTTGAGCAAGTGTCGATGCGATGCTCGTCACTTCCACAGTAGAGACATAATCCCAACCGTTTCCTACAGCCATCATAAGTGTGGTTATCACGTCCACAATAACTGCAAAGAAGTTTCCCAGAAGATGTTGTGGAAACTGGGTTACATGAAGTTCCCGAACTCGATCCAAGTGATTTCTTCTTTTTCTTGCGAGACCTTTCCTGAGGTGCCGGGGTATGATAAGAGATAGGCCGCTTTCCTTTGCTAAAAAGCTGTCCCGACTTCGAACCTGAAGCCTGTCCGGGGTGAGGATTAGATCTTCTTGCCTCCAACGAGGTGGTGCCTCGGACCTTTTCTAGGGAGTCACTCGGAGTTAGTTCCCACACTCTTTTGATTTTCTTGAGCTGAGATCCGGTGGAATCCTTGTTTCCTTCAAAGGGTCTTGAGGATGGTTGGTTTTGAAATTCCTTAAATGCCATCGAAATTTGGCCCGACTGTGCTGCTAAGTCCCGCGACCCGGAGGAAACATACTCTTTTATCTTCTGGTCTACTAAACGAACCAAAGACTCGAAAAACTCCTGAGGCGGAGCCGGAGGGGATAAATGTGAAGAAACCCTAGGTGCCTGTTCCTGAGGAGGGTGGCCTTGAGACATCCTGTAATCAAGACACTGAACATGCATGTTGAATTAATATGCCAATGCACGTAGTACACTCAGAAGTAATAACTCAGCACAGTGGAGCAATTAAGTTCAATCGAGGGAATCACATATATGTAAAGAAATTTAAATTTAAAGTAGCGTATGATGCACGTGCTTATGTATGCATTGAACCTGTCACCGGAGTAATGGAGAAATTTATCTCGACATGAAATTCCTTGTTTGTTGAATCCTAAGCTTGCCTTGAACTTGGTAATCATTCCTTATTTTCCCACGATCTTCTATTCTTCAAATTTATCTAACCTTCGCTTGAACATTCCCACGGCTCAGTATTATGATTTCTGAAACCCGAAGTCTTTTATGCTCCCCAATTGTTGCCTGAATCCTCTTCATAGTTGTCACTTTGATCCAATTCCCTTGTTTACTCTTTGAGAGTTTGAATAATTGAATGAATTCCCTTTTCCGTTGTTTGCACTCGATCACCCAACCTTTACCTAGCAATTCGTGGCCTTTCTTTACTGTCTTCATTCATTGCTTCATGTCCTTTAACGCAATCTCACCACACGACAATTCAGCTTGGATCTGGATATGCCCACTACTGAAATCTCTAACATGGTTGTCTTTCAATTTCATATTCACTGGAGTGCTGAGCTTCCTTTATCCCTTCCTAATTGAGATCCCAAAATTGTCCTTGTGTTAACTTGGGGTAACTATATGATCCCCAAACAAGAACTCTGGAATTCAATTTCTGTTCCACTTATGGAATTAATTTCCTGACCCCTCTCGAACCAAAAGTCTCCAGTTATTCTCCTAATTTACCAAGTTGCCACTGTGACTGAAACCCTTCAAGTCTACTCTTCCAACTTGAATCGGTTATAGAACTCTTCCTCTTACTTACCTACTTCTGAGCATAAAATTTCCTTCCAAAATTCCTTATCATCCGTTGTCATTTTCATTTGGTACTCCAATCTCCCAATTCTCACTCTTGCACGACCCTCCAAATTGAATCCGGAAAATAACCTCATTCCACCCGGTTATAGAGTCCTAGGAGCTTTACCTTTCGTGAATCCAAATCTGCCAGCTCGATTGAAATGATCTCCCTCTCCTGCTTGAATTTGCTTCCCAATTAACCAAGTCTCAATTTAACAACACACCTGAATCTTGAGTAATTAGTACCCCAATCTCCTTCACCTTATCCTCGGATGAAATAGCCATCCTAACCCGGTAGACGCGTCATCTTTGATAGCACAAATTTCCTTCAGTGAATTCTTTTGTTTCGGATCTCATTCCTTGAATCATAACTCGATGAACTTGCCTTCGAACTTTTCCATATTTGATCCTTAGTCTAAAATTCCTTGGTAGCACTTTCTGTGAATTGATGATCCAAGTTGAAAATTCTTAAATTTGAGATGCTTCTACTCGTTGCTCCATATCTTCCAATTCAACCACATCATGGTCGACAATCCTCTTTTCCCTAGTATTATACTCCCAGTTAGACATCTACGAAATTCCTTTTTCCTTCCAACCCTTGAACCATTCGCTAATGGCAATCCGGTTATTCTCCCTCTAATTAATACTGTGCTTCTCTTGAGTACTTTCCTTTACCATTCCCTACCTGTCAATGTATTCTCTCGATACGACAATTTATCTTGACTCCGAATATAATCCTGTCTTACCCAATGTAGAACCCCAACCCTGTTGGTTTCCATAACTGATTGTTCGATTCTTTCTGGCTGTCGTGTTAGAAATTTGAATCTAATTAAGTTAAACCCAAAGATAACTCCCAAACATGTACTTCGAGCGAAAACTTAATTGACTTTCTTCCACGCCCTGAGTTTAGCCTCAACCTGCACACCCTTCTCAAATCCTGTAGTAGCCCATAAATATCGAGCAACTGGCCGTGGTTTGATATTCTTTCTACAACCTGTAACTCACAATTTTCATTGAAATAAATGCATGCAAGTGAGGCATGCTCATGTCACATAATAGTCACATAATTAATGCTCGCGATGAAAATTTAATATAAATGCAACAAGTAGTATATTAATGTTTAAATAAAGCACATTAAGCACATAATTGCAAAGAATTCCGGATCAATTAATTGACAATAAATTGCAAAACTCAATGCAAAGCACAGGTTATCAAGTAATCGAATTAATTCAGAGAATTCAAATAGATTCAAATAATATGCAAGACTCTCAATCAACAATTAATCCTATGCCGTTCGACCTAGACTTGACACGACATGACACTAGAACCTCGGTTTTGCAACCGGGCTCTGATACCACCTCAGGTGTAGCACCCCTATACGTAGGGATACCACACCCCCGCACTATAGGCCGATCCACATACGAAATGGACAATCCGTACATGAACTAACCTATAGCGAACGGGTGACAAAGAAAAGAAAAGACGAGCTAGGCGGGACTAAACCCCAAGTCAATACAAAACCACGACATAACAATTAAAAGCGGAAGCATTAATTCCTATATATATACATATAGGTACCATATTTATCAAATAGATACATATAGATACCAAACTAATTATCAATACCTTAGCATCTCTTATACATGATCAAGTATTCAAAATGTGATAACAATAGACATGACATGAGAAGTAGTAAAATATATACATGATGGTACACTGATAGACTCGTGACAATGCAAGACTGGACCAGACTCCCGCCTAGCACGACCGGCTCTCAAGTACCTGAAAAGTGAAGTATCAGTCTACCGAAGACTGAGTGAGGGGCATAAATATATATTAGCGCAATCACATGCAAGTTATAACCTCGGGTAAGGTTTTATAATTAAAACATTATACGTTCACAATAATAGAGACTCGCCCGAGATTACAAGTACCAATATTAATTACTGGATCGTTTCATGCAATCAATCAATACATGGCCCCGGCGAGTGAGGGCGATCTCCAACCTTACTCCAAAGGTACATGAACATGCTTGCTTGTTTAATATTCAATAGGTGATCATGCAATTCACTTATTGTGCGATCGTGTGATAGTGTATTCATATAACACATTCATGAAATGACAATCATGCAATAACCCGAGGCGCATCCGTGGTGCCGGACTCGTCCCCAGTCTCCTTTTCCCTCCGGTTTGATGAAGGGATTGCAAGGCCCCAACATCCAATCTCATTGAGCAGAGGGTACATGAATCCCTAAGCCCGGAGCTCCTTCCTCCACTAATCTCCTAGTGGATTCAGGGGTGACCCCTAGTGTGGTGAGGATAGCGCCAGAGTTACCCGTCAGCCCTTGCTTTCCCGGTTGGCTCTAGTCACTACCCTCGGGCCCAAACGTAACCGTCATGCTACTCGCCTAAACATGCATGAAACAATACCTGACTTGCTTGCTTGCTTGCTTACTTGAACCTGGCTTGAAATGATCAATGATTTATAGAAAATATAACCGTAAATACTATTTTGGCCAAAGTATCACATAAGGGGTATACGGGTTCTATGTAACTAACAATGAAACCTCACCTATACCGACAAAGACAAGTAGGTACGGCCTACGGGGCTTGCTCCTCGTCCCTACCCTCGTGACCTGTGCAAACACGACACTTATACATGAGACATGACCTAAAATGCCCAAAAAGTGACGAACGGCGGAAAAGTATCGAGATGATCACGAAAATGCAATGTGGTATGATAACATGTTGTTTCACATCATATTAGCACATATTACAGCAATTCGGGGTCAAAGAAGTCGTTGGATCGAGGGGCTAAAAATGTAATTTTATGCAGAATATTTTGTTCTGCATTTCAGGTGGGAACGGCCGTTCCGGGTTCCCTTTGTAAATGGGAACGGTCGTTCCCATTACCCCCAAAAGCGCGCCAACGATTTCCCCTTTTAAAATGCGCGGAAGCTGGGAACGGCCCTTCCGGCACAAGGCCAAAATGGGAACGGCCGTTCCCATGCTCGGCCGCCCATATTATTTGAAAAGGTAGGAACGCCCGTTCCCACAATGCCTTGAGGCTGGGAACGGCTGTTCCCTGTTTCTGCAAATATGAAGAACAGAGAAAAACAGGGGAGGGCTACGGGAATGCAAACAAAGCACCCAAAAATCCATTTTCAATCCACCAAGTTATGTTTTGCTGGAAATATGATGCATATAGGTTCAAGAAATAATATCATAACACTTAAACACTCAAAACACACAAGATCATCAAGAATTCATGATTTCACACTCATGATCATACTTGATCATTCAAGCTCAATTCTCAACCAATTCATGCATAAATCATGCTATAATTCATGATATAATCACATATTCATGCTTCCAACTTCAATTAACTCATCTAACATATAAATCCCAAACCCTAGCTCAATCATACATGCTCAAGAATCAAGAGTTCATGCACAACCAACCTTGGAAATGAAAGAAAGGAAGAAGATGGATGAAGGTGATGATCAAGCTTCCCAAACTTGGATTAATACTTGAAATTCTTGGTGAAATGGATGAAAATCACTTCCTTTCCTTTTCTTCTTAATAACGAGAGAGAGAGGAAGCAAATATGTTGAAGAATTTGGAAGCCAAAATGATTGAAGAAGCTTGGAGATGATATACCGTGATATTTTGGGAAAATATGAATATTTGCAATTAAACCCTCCAAGTTATTTAAGTTAAGCAATTAAGGATATCAAGTTTGAAAAGTGATCAATTGAGTCCTCAAAGGTTTCATGCAATTGGGTCCCTAAATTTAAAAGAATGCACATATAGGGCCAAATTGACAATTAAATCATTTTCGGTAATTAATTCACGAAATAAACATTTTCAAGTTTTGAGATAAATTATAAGTTTAATATGAATTTCATCAAAATATTATAAATTATAATTTATAAAATTATTTGAGGCATAAGATATTAATAAATAAAAACCGGGGCGTTACATTGTGGCTGAGGAAATTGCTCGCAGAACTTGGTTTTTCTATAGCAAGGACATGTAAGTTGAGATGTGACAATCGAGCTGCTATTAGTATTTCAGAAAATCCAGTACAGCACGATCGTACTAAACACGTGGAGGTTGACCGACACTTTATTAAGGAGAAGCTGGAAGAACGTGTTATTGATATTCCCTTTGTTAGGTCAGAGGATCAATTAGCAGATATCTTGACAAAAGCAGTGAATGGGAGGATTTTCCGTGAAGTGTTGAGCAAGTTGAGCATCCTTGACCCGATACTCGACTTGAGGGGGAGTGTTAAGAAAACGGATAATTAGGGATTTGTGAATATCTTGTTATTTAGTTACCGTATATAGCTGGAGTCCTTTTTGTAGTATATATTGTAACCTAGTTGCTTTGTATTGAATCACGTAATTTACAGAGAAATATACAGCCTTCCAAAAACCCCAAAACTATGTCTTCTTCAATAGATAACACTCCTGGCTTCTTGAAAGAATCATCAGTCTTCATGTTTAGAGAAAGTAGATTGCGGGAGTTGTTCTTGTTTGTGAAATGTGGCTGATCTATATAGAGTTTGGAGTTTGAAGATTTTGAGGGGAAATTTTCTAGCTTGATTAGAGGCGGGAAGGTGGGGTTTGTGGGCCTATATGTGTTGAAGTTTCAAAGGTACATATATATATGGTAAGTCTACTAATAAAGACAACATCTGTATGTGTAACTAGGACACAAAATGACAATGTTTTGGTCATAATTGGGAAGAGAAAGAGCAACAACAAAGGATGGTAGAGTAATTTCAAGTGATTTCTCATACAATTTGGGCATTTAGACACTTAAAATCATCGATACATCCTATCTTAATCTTGGATCTTATTGAAAGCTACGCATTTCCCATTTCTACTTTTTTCTATTTTCACTTATAGAAAGAGACTTCAAAGAAAAAATGGGAGTGTAACGAGGCAAAATAGGTGGGGATATCCAATTGAACTGATAAGAATGCAACACCACATTAGTTTGTAGTCTTGTATGGTCCAACAACAAAGTAGAAAATGAAGCTCAAATTTGACTTTGTTGCATCAATCAATCACAAACAAGAAAATGGCATCTTGAAAAAGAAGCCATGACTTGTTGCGGGGCAAAATAATTAACAATAACATGCTGCAATTTCATTAGAGTTATGGAGTCAAATAATACATCATATCAACAAGACTGCGCATGGGATATTCAATACTTTCTTCTTCTTTTTTTAGATAAAAATAAGATCTTTGATGAAAAAAGCAAGTTCAGTTCTTGATTCAAATGGTGTAATTTTGAGCTTTGGACCTTCGGCTAAAGTTTTAAATCATTTTCCAATTGGAGATAAAAGATTTGTTAATACATATGACAGAACCAACATAAGCAGTACTGAACATACAAAAGCTCTGAGGTCAAACGAGAAACTTGGTGTCTAAGATGAAGGCTAGAAAGTGGATGAAACAAAGGACCTTGATGCCAAATTCCCGAAAGAAAATTCTTACGGCATGTTGTTAATTGCACGCATTGTGTTGCTAGCTACATCCAAGAGTTGCAAGTACTCGTCTGCTCCGTCTACAAGACACTGCAAATGTCAAAGAAGGGGGCAAAATCTTGCATTAGCTTGTGCTTCTTCTTGATTGAACTACACATTGCTTATGCTAAAATACGACAGCCAAATTGTGTGGTTATGCACTGTCATGAAACAAAATGATTCGGCTAACAATTGTAGTTTCACTTAAAACGGGATTGTGAGCATATTAATATTCTCATTAGGTGTGCATATAGTGGAAATAGGAGGGAAAAGAATTTCACCTTATCTGTCTCAGCAAATTTCTTGCATATTTTTGCTTTCTGCTCATCTGATATATCATCTGATTCAACTATTATATCATACAACTGAAATATGAACTAGGTCAGCATTTACCAACCGCAAGATAGACAATTTACTAATTTAGTAATGCAATGTCAAATTGTCAATACCTGGGAAAGCATCTGAGAAGCGGGATATCCTTCAGCAATTATATTTTTGACTTCTTTGTCAGCTGTGTCAAAATTACCACTTTTGCAAGCAGAATATAGAGCCTGCACAACTTCCTGAGGAATGACCTGATCATGGACATTTTGTCAGGTCGGGATATGGACAAGTAATTTAGATTTCTCTGAGAGAGAGAGAGAGAGACAGAGAGAATTGGACGTAAGCACTTTCTGATGTGAGAAAATAGCTAATCATCTGCAGTCACTGTTATGATTCTAGAGTAAATGAACTTACACCGGACACACTAATTAAATCTTTGGATGAAATCGACGATCCAAATAGGCGAGTGGCACCCTGCAATACATGAGAAAATTAAAACAAAAAAAAAGTAAAGTTATCTGTGACACTAAGTTCAATAAAATGAAGACAAACCATTATTTCATTTTTGCTAATTTAGCACCATATAGACATATCTGTCGTATTATCTAATATGCATGTATTATCCATGTGAGTGAGTGGCCTACATCAGTTTAAAATGTTAACTAAAAATATATATATAGCTTACTTGTAAATATGTTATCGCCCGGCGCAGATCACCTTGAGAAATAGAACTTAAGGTTGAAAGAGCCTACATCAAAGGCCATATCATGATTCAACTTTGACCCAAAAGGGAAAAAGGGATAAACGAGCATGAAGTGACAAGGATGCCAACCATACCTCAGAATCCAAGTTAAGACCTTCCTCCTTGCAAATATATAATATGCGATTGCTCATTATTTCTTCTGTAAGTGGCTTGAATCTGAATTTCGCACACCTAGATGCAAGGGGTTCTATAATTCTGAACCAAAAAGATCATTTTTAAAATCAAATCTGAAGAGGGTGAGCAATGCAAGAAATAACATGAAGAGAGATTTAAATATTGCATCTGGCATATTATATGTTTAAATTGCTCCAATTCTGAGCATATATATGTATGTTTTCATGTACTGTTGTATGAATATGTGTGTATATATATAGATATGCATATACATACATGCACGTGTGTGTAGTTATAGAAAATGATATAGATAAAGACAAAAAAGAAAGAGAAGAGTCAGACCTACCTGCTGATGTAATTACAAATGAAGAAGAATCTTGTAACTTTTGAGTACGTCTCCATGGTGCGCCTCAAGGCATTCTGAAAAGTTAGAAGTTAAAACTCCACTGCCATATGCATGAAAATAGAAAATAAATTCAGAAATTAATGCACTTGCCTGAGCATCTTCTGTCATGGAATCAGCCTCATCAAGAATAATGATCTTATAAGGTGGGCACGGATAACCACTACAGCAAGGTAGAAATGCATAACAATGAGCATAAACAAGCTCATTTCAGTAAGATAAATTATTAGCTAAGTAATCTATATATCAAGCATACCCCTGACGAGTAGAACCAACAGCAACAGCAGCAAAGTTTTTAATTTTTGTCCGAACAACATTGATCCCACGATCATCACTAGCATTCAGCTCCAGCACTCTAGACTTGTATAATTCAGGTCTACAAATAGAGGATGGTTCAGTTCAACTTCAACACTTCAAAATTCATTAACCATATTAGAGAGCCACTGCATAATATATACACAAAAGATAATTCTAACTCAGCAAAATTTACTTATTGACCTTCCAAACGTCTTCTTTCTGCCTCAATTATCAAGAAAATAATTTATTAGAATCTTTAAATGATACCCACATACAACCTCATACAGAGCCAGCCATTGTAAGGCAAAAACAACACAATGAAATCCTCCACTTTATCCCAAAAGAAATACAAACCGTTATTAGCTCACAACAAAACAAAAAGGCAAACCAAGAAAATGGAAAACTAAACTCCCAAAAATCAATGAAAATTACCCGAAAAGTTGATGAGCAATGGCAAGAGCTGTCGTTGTTTTTCCAGTTCCCGGAGGCCCATAAAATAGCATGTGTGGACACTGAAAATTCACCCAAAAAAAGACCAATAAATAAACAGAGAAAATAAAAACTACGCAAAATAGGAAGCAAAAATCGAAGAAAATATTACATTCGTTGTCTCGAGAGTGTTGGTGAGAACTCGAACGACCTCGTCTTGATGAGCAACATCCTTCACCTGCTTCGGCCGACTGCCGATTGACAAAAATCATTAAACAAATATTTGGGGGAAATGGAGAAAAGTAGTAAAAATTGCGAACCAATCTGTGCGTGCGAGTGTGAGAGAGGTTTTCAGTGAGTGAATTTACTATTTCTCGACCCATGGCTGAGAGCTCTGCACCAGTGGCGCCATTGCTGCAAGAGAAATCGAGGTTTTTGCTTCACAGGGTTTCCCGCTATTTTATGTTGGGCAAGAAAATTGGGGTTTAATATATGATGCAATTTTGTTTTATTTTGGTTTCAGTCCTTGAATTTTGTTTTATACCTGATATAGACTCATAGTAAGGTATATGTGGAGTTGTAACCCATCAAAGTTCATTAAATTACATAATCGGCCACATTAGTTGAGATATTTTACACAAAAGAGCCTAGAGGATAACCCCAAATCTCCAATTATTGTCATTTTGAAGCCAAAGAACTTATGGCAAAAGGACCGATAGTTTTGTCTTCTAATAATATCCTTTTCTCCGATTTTAATACTTATATCTAATATCGTGTTAAACCCTTTTCATATGATAAATTTAAAATTAAAATTTGTATTGTCGCATTACATTATATTCAGTACTTATGTTTGATATCGTGGCGAACACTTTTTATTTGATTTTTTTTTTTTAAATTTTTATCTTTACCATCAAGACACGAGATGAGTTCAAGGTTTTTATTGTCGCATTATATGATGATTGAGATTTAAATTTAAATGGAACTCCAGAAAAATTGGGGGAAGGGTTGGGAGGTTTGCGTCACTCCCATATGCCCATTGTTAAATAATCCGAATATCCAAAGAAATCCAACGAAATATTGCAAGAAGAAAGAAAAAATGTTAGCTCAATTTAGAGAAAACTTACTAGAACAAAAAACTTATTAACTCCATCATTGTTAGGTTAGGAAGAGGCTAGAGTTCTGAGAAGGGAATCGGGAAATGCATATTTCAATTAATTTACTCATACAAATCAATGCTCACTACCAAAAAAACAGCCATTTCCAGACGAACTTTTCAGACGATATTTCAGACGAGTTCGTCTGGAAAATTCAATTTCCGACGAACTTCCGGCGAAATTCCGACGAACTTGAAGGCGTCCGAAAAACACTCGTCTGAACATATTTCAGACGAACTTTCAGACCAAATTTCCGACGAACATATATTCCGGCGAAATTTCCGGCCAAATTCCGACGAACAATTATGTCGTCCGATATCTAGAGTTCCGACGAACTATTTTTCCGACGAACTCCCGACGAACTTCCCGGCCAACGGTCCGACGAATTTCCGACGAAACGTACCAAGACAAAATTTCGGTCCAAAATTATTCCGACGAACCAATTTTTTCAGACGAACATTCAGACGAACTTTCAGACGAACTTGTTAGAATTTTATTTTTTAATATTCTTTTTCAGACGAACTTTCAGACGAACTTTTTAGAATTTTATTTTAATTATTATTTTTCAGACGAACTTCCAGACGAACTTTCAGAATTTTATTATTTTTATTATAAATCCAGACGAACTCTTTCGTCGCAAATTTATTTTCTTTTTATAATATATTTTCGAAATTTTTATTTTTAACCTGTTTTTAATAACATTTTTTGTCAATTGTATCCATATAAAAACGATGATTTGAAATTTAATAATATAGATAAATTTGACAACATTATAATTGCGATCCTTCAACAATAAATTCATACAAGAACATCCAACAACATCAATTCCAAATCCTACGTAGATAAATTCGTACATGAAAATTGACAAATTCTAACAACTTGAAAGTTTCTAAATAATAAAAGGAGTGCAACAAGTTTCAATCTGATAACCTTTTTTCCAAAACACAAAACAAACACGTCATAGTAGTCTTGTTCCTTTTCACTTGCTTCTTCTAAATTCCTTTTCACTTGCTTGTTCATCGATCTGACAGAACATAAAATACAATAGAAATCAATCAAATAAGCACCAATTCCACTTGAATTTAAGAATTTAAACAAACTCAACAAACGCTCTAGGTCATAAACTAACTAAACATATAAAGTTCAGAAATTCCAAATGCTCATGCAAGAATTTTCAAATTCAAGAATCAAACTAAAAGCAACATAATTCAACAAGGAAAATAAAAAACTCTCCTTGCTGTTGTATCACTATCAAAAATTCAAACACAACTCATCATTGTAATTCATCATTCATCATTCACCATTTATAACAAGAATCAAATCCAAAACAACCTAGTTCAACATTCTCACTAACCTGCTTGGTCATTTGATTGGCCTCGTACATTGGAGTTTGCATTAATCTGTTGTTCAAACATAGTTGCCATATGTTTTATTGCAGATAAAATCTCTCCCTGCTGCTGTGCAACTTGCTCCTGTTGTCATCGCAACTCAGCTTGCTCCTCGATCATTTCGTTTCGTAATGCAGCATGTTGTTCAATCAATTGTTGTTGCTGCCTTCTCAATTCATCAAGTTCTGGCAATGTAAGCGAGCTAGTTGAACAATGCTGAGAACTAGTGGATGCACTAGTAGTACGTGAGCATTTGCTCTTCAAGTAGGGCATCCCGTACACCTCACCCTTCTTGTTTGGGCCCCCAGCAGCTTGTTGCCATAATTCAACATCAGTAGGCAAGTTAGCTCTATCCTCCTCACTAAGTTGAGCTGCTTGTTGGTTCCTAATCTCTTTCAACTTCTCATAGTTTTCCTAAATTATTATATCATTTAGTTGTAATCATGAATTTGTATAACAACTAAAATAAATGATTAACAGGTCATAAATATATTCAAACAATTAAACTTACATATGTCAACCGTGAACGCTCGTCAACCCATCTATCTCCACCAACATCATCACTCTCCTCATTATTTCCTTCACCCCCTTCACCAACATCACCAACATTCGCATTTGGTATTTGCTTTTTATCCGACTTTCTGGTGCGAGTTATCTTATATATCTCTTCATGGGGGATGTCCCTATTTTCCCTCTCGCTCTGCAATTAATTTATACTTAATAGTATATTTATTCAAATAACAAATATAATTTAAAATATTTGCAAGTTAATGACTTACCAATCTTTTTCGAAGAGTAGCAGCTGAAACGCACCCACCAGTATGAAGTACCCCTCCTTTACTTGAAGCCCTATTTTGCTTGTTTTTCACAGACTTGGCTAAGAATTCCGGGGTCTTCCACCATTCAGACAAATTATCATAAACTGACTGCAACATCCATCCCGGCTTCGTCGCACCTATAAATTAATTTCAGACCAAATGTTTTGTCGGTATTTCGTCTGAAATATCAGACGAAATTCAGACCTTTTTCGTCTGAGTGATTATTTACGAAATTATTTAGAAAGTTCAGACGACATTTGGTCGCAATAGTTCGTCTGAAATATTTGTTCGACGGAAATTCATCGGAATGTGGTCGGAAATTTTGCGTCATAGGCGAAAAGTAATATTTAATTAGGTACGTCGGAATTTGGTCGGAGTTTGGTCGGAAAATTTCAGGCCAAAATTGTTGGTCGGAAAATTTCGTCTGAAATCGTCTGTTTTTTTGTAGTGGCTGAAAAATCTGGAATTTCTTTACAAAAAATTGGATGCCTTATTTTTTCGGGTTCCAAACTCTAGAAAAACTAACATCAGTTCAATTCAAAAAGGCATAGGTTGAATCCAGATCGAGTTTCTTACTTATATAAGGAAATCTTGGATTACTTTTTTATGCTGGAAGGAAAGTGTAAATTAACCATTGGGTTTGATTAATTATATCACACAAAATCTGCCCAATTAAATGAACCCTCATGATATGGAAACATATAACCAACATACAAAATTCAAACATAATCTAGAGCACAAAATAATTCACCACCTTATAAACATTTGGGTTAATTACACCTAGCCCCCATATTAGATGGGGTAATTACAATCTGCCACCATTTTTATATTAAATTACAGACACCACCCTTCAGGAAATAAGAAATTACATTCAACCCCCATTTTCGTTTAAAAGTTGATGACGTCAGCAAAATTTTTAATGAAACCCGAAAATACTCTCAGTTGACTTTGATCAAATTTTTTATTCTCATGTTGTCCTTGGAGCATCTATCAAAATTAAAAAAAAAATATATATATATATATAGATAGATAGATGAATCATTTTAAAACAAAATAAATATTTTAATTTTAGATTAAAAGAATTCTTTAATTTCATTCTTAATATTATCTTCTACTTTCTAATACACAGATACTTTTAAAAATATTATTTTATAGTATATATCATGTCATGTTGGATATTCATATCAGATACCGCGCCCTATTCAACACTTTTCACCTGAAATTTTTTTAAAAAAATTATATCGTTATATTTATATTATATCGTGTTCATATCACCGTATCCGTATCCATGCACCATAACTTCAATTAGACCTATATATGTGGTTAAAATCATGCCGCCTATATTTACATAAAATAATTTCGAACAGCCATGCTAAGCTCAACACCTACGTCATGCCTCACATTTAAAAAGGAAAATAACAACAGAGTGACAAGGATTCTTCCATGGGAATTTTTTAATTCTAATATATCCTTATACAACATATATAAAAGAATCTTTTGTTATTAAGGACAAAGAGAAGATACTCAACACTGAGAAGCAACAAATTAAAGAAGTAGGGAAACTTGCATATAATACATTAATACATACCCCCCATGGATTTGGCTTTGTTATAAATTGCTTCTTTGTTTTCAAAAGATCTCACAAAAGCTAACTTATAATACAACAGTACATGAAAACATACATATATATGCTCAGAATTGGAGCAATTTAAACATATAATATGCCAGATGCAATATTTAAATCTCTCTTCACGTTATTTCTTGCATTGCTCACCCTCTTGAGATTTGATTTTAAAAATGATCTTTTTGGTTCAGAATTATAGAACCCCTTGCATCTAGGTGTGCGAAATTCAGATTCAAGCCACTTACAGAAGAAATAATGAGCAATCGCATATTATATATTTGCAAGGAGGAAGGTCTTAACTTGGATTCTGAGGTATGGTTGGCATCCTTGTCACTTCATGCTCGTTTATCTCTTTTTCCCTTTTGGGTCAAAGTTGAATCATGATATGGCCTTTGATGTAGGCTCTTTCAACCTTAAGTTCTATTTCTCAAGGTGATCTGCGCCGGGCGATAACATATTTACAAGTAAGCTATATATATATTTTTAGGTAACATTTTAAACTGATGTAGGCCACTCACTCACATGGATAATACATGCATATTAGATAATACGACAGATATGTCTATATGGTGCTAAATTAGCAAAAATGAAATAATGGTTTGTCTTCATTTTATTGAACTTAGTGTCACAGATAACTTTACTTTTTTTTTGTTTTAATTTTCTCATGTATTGCAGGGTGCCACTCGCCTATTTGGATCGTCGATTTCATCCAGAGATTTAATTAGTGTGTCCGGTGTAAGTTCATTTACTCTAGAATCATAACAGTGACTGCAGATGATTAGCTATTTTCTCACATCAGAAAGTGCTACGTCCAATTCTCTCTGTCTCTCTCTCTCTCTCTCAGAGAAATCTAAATTACTTGTCCATATCCCGACCTGACAAAATGTCCATGATCAGGTCATTCCTCAGGAAGTTGTGCAGGCTCTATATTCTGCTTGCAAAAGTGGTAATTTTGACACAGCTGACAAAGAAGTCAAAAATATAATTGCTGAAGGATATCCCGCTTCTCAGATGCTTTCCCAGGTATTGACAATTCGACATTGCATTACTAAATTAGTAAATTGTCTATCTTGCGGTTGGTAAATGCTGACCTAGTTCATATTTCAGTTGTATGATATAATAGTTGAATCAGATGATATATCAGATGAGCAGAAAGCAAAAATATGCAAGAAATTTGCTGAGACAGATAAGGTGAAATTCTTTTCCCTCCTATTTCCACTATATGCACACCTAATGAGAATATTAATATGCTCACAATCCCGTTTTAAGTGAAACTACAATTGTTAGCCGAATCATTTTGTTTCATGACAGTGCATAACCACACAATTTGGTTGTCGTATTTTAGTATAAGCAATGTGTAGTTCAATCAAGAAGAAGCACAAGCTAATGCAAGATTTTGCCCCCTTCTTTGACATTTGCAGTGTCTTGTAGACGGAGCAGACGAGTACTTGCAACTCTTGGATGTAGCTAGCAACACAATGCGTGCAATTAACAACATGCCGTAAGAATTTTCTTTCGGGAATTTGGCATCAAGGTCCTTTGTTTCATCCACTTTCTAGCCTTCATCTTAGACACCAAGTTTCTCGTTTGACCTCAGAGCTTTTGTGTGTTCAGTACTGCTTATGTTGGTTCTGTCATATGTATTAACAAATCTTTTATCTCCGATTGGAAAATGATTTAAAACTTTAGCCGAAGGCCCAAAGCTCAAAATTACACCATTTGAATCAAGAACTGAACTTGCTTTTTTCATCAAAGATCTTATTTTTATCTAAAAAAAGAAGAAGAAAGTATTGAATATCCCATGCGCGGTCTTGTTGATATGTGATAACTCGTTAATTCGTTGTCATTATGATTGAATTATTTCCCGAATTGTGCTTGAATTGATATTATCTTAAAAGAAATTGAAGCTTTGTTGTTTATATTGTGGATTTCGGGTTCAAATGCGAGATTGGTGCGAATTGGATTGTTTTATGAAGGAGTTTTTTATAAAAGCTGGACTTACTGTTTTGTTGACTTGCTGCGTGAGAAAATTAGAAAGTTTGGAAGCAGTTAGAGTTTAATTGAGGAGAAATTGATTAATTTTGAAGGCTAAATTGTTCTTGATTGGAATGAGCTGCCATCGTCATGGAATTAATTGGAAAGCCCAAGTTGAATTGTTGTGGGGCTTAGCAATTAATTTCTGAGATGGAGTTTTTGAGGCTGCACTTGGTGGAATTAATGTTGGACTTTATGATAATGGGCTGCCGTGATCTTTGGATTTGCATTGAGAATTGGTTGACTTTTTTATCCGCTAGTGGGCCGCATGTAGGGGACTTAATTGATTTGGATTTGTGGGATGCGCTTGTGATTGGGAATTTAATGTGAATGACCCAGGTTTAGTTGAAGAATTGGAGTGCAAGTAATCAATTCCTAATTGCATGAGAAGTCTTTTGGGCGTAGCTTTGGGGAGGCGTGAGATTTTATATATATTTCGGACTGCAGCTCTTTGAGGAGGTAACAAGTAGAGCAGTTTCGCGCGTGACTGTGGAGCAGCTTGGAGCAGGAGTCGGCCATCACAGTTCTTCTTTAGTTTAATTCTTTTGTTTTGTTTTTAGTTTATTTATGTTAAAGAATTCCTTTAGTATTATTTTTATGGATTTTAGTAGCTAAACCTTAATTATCTAGCTAGGGATTATAGATTCGATTTGGATATTGTGAGACCTAAACGTTTTTATTATTTTAAGTTTATTTAGGCATTTATCTTATCTCCGTGTTTCGTGTTTATTGTGATTAGGCAATTTCGGGATAGTGCACGATCTCTAGGTTGTTTAATTTGCATATAGTCATTCTTGATGCTTGAAGTGTAGTAAAGTTGATTGATAATTTGTGGTAAATTAGTGACAGGGTCTTAGCGATAACATTCCTCGTTCACTAAGGGATTTGATAATCTAATTTAAATCTTGTGTGTGTCACGACTTGGTTTATTAGGATTGGTGTTTTTATGGTTCTTAATGCTGCAAATTCATTAAATCCTGTCGAGTGTCTCTAGGGGTTGTGAATTTGTTAGGGAAGATAACTGTCGAGTGTCTCTAGGTTATCCGATTAATTAAGTAAAAACGAGGTTGAGTCGAGTGTCTCTATCAACTATAGCCAATCTGTCTGAATAACTTGAATTTATCATTGAGTCGATGATCAATATAACAATTCGAATCGAATATCCCTGGCTAGGTAATTTTCCTTTGATTGATTTAATCCTACGTGATTTTACTTGCTTAATTTTAGTTAGTTTCTAATTTTTGTTATTTTATTTTAATTGCATACTTTAGTTATAATAATCCAAAACCCCCCTTTTAATTATTCATTTTCGTGAATTTCTTGGAATTGTTAGAAATAAGTCAACCAGTCCCTGTGGATCGACCCTGTTTGCACTATACTCTATGTTTAGTTGTTAAATAGGAATTTTATTTATTTTTGGCGGATTCGACACCTGTCAAATTTTGGCGCCGTTGCCGGGGACTGTGTTTTTAATCGATTTTATTTCTTTTCATGAACAGGAGCATTCACGGGAAGGACGATCATTCAACAATGTTTACAAATGCACAACAGTTCAACAATTATGCAAACATTCCACAACAGGTTAACGAGGTCAACTCTTCACCTTTTGATGAACTTAAGAACATGATAAGTGTTTTGGCTTCTAACCTTGGTGCAGGTGTACCCCAAATAGCGAAGGTCTGTCAATTGTGTGCGAGCACGTTGCATCCCACCGACGCGTGTCCATCACTTCAAGAATCCCCTTTCGAAAATGTGGACCCATTTGGATATCAACCTCCGACGTACAATCCATACTCCAACATGTACAATACCGGATGGTATGATCACCCCACTATGAGTTATGCACCGAATCCACCAAACTTCCAAAACTTCGTACCTACACCTCCACAACCCCAACAACCAATCCCTCAACCGTACCCACCTTTCAACCCACAAGCTGATCAGATTGAAAACTTGGAGACCTCAGTTAAGAACTTGGAGACCCAATTGTGTCAAATTGCAGCCTCATTGAGCAGAATAGAGAATCAACGGAAACTTCAATCACAAACGGAGGATCAGAGGCAAAACATGAGTGCAATCACGATCCTAAGTGATGAGGAACTGTCTTCCCCAGTGGAGAAGACCAAAACTCGCCAGAACAGAGCAGAAACAGAACAGACAGTCGACTTGACCGTTGAGCGTGACCACGTCTTAGGGTCCAGTCACTACAGAGAGTCAGAAATTAAAGTCCAGCCTAAGCCATGGGTGGAACCACCCCCGTTTCCAGAGCGCCTGATCCAAGCAAGAAAACAAAAGGAGGAACAAGGCATTCTTGATACTTTCCGAAAGGTTGAAGTCAACATTCCTTTATTAGATGCCATTCAACAAATTCCACGCTATGCGAAGTTTCTTAAAGAGCTCTGCACCAACAAACAGAAACTAAAAGGTAATGAAAGGGTGAGTGTTGGAGAAAATGTCTCCGCGGTTTTACAAAAGAAATTACCACCGAAATGCAGAGACCAAGGTATGTTTTCAATTCCGTGTAAAATAGGTAACCTTGGTATTAAGAAAGCTATGTGTGATTTGGGTGCGTCGATTAATATTATGCCTCTATCTGTTTATAATGCACTTAATCTTGGTCCCTTGAGAGGTACAGGTATTATAATCCAGCTTGCTGATCGATCCATTGTGTACCCGGAAGGAGTGTTGGAGGATGTGCTCGTACAAGTCAACGATTTGGCTTTTCCTGCTGACTTTTTCGTGCTAGATATGGAGGATGATAAATCCTCTAAGCCTTCTGATATTTTGCTTGGTCGCCCATTTTTAAGCACTGCTAGAGCCAAAATAGACGTTTATAATGGATTGTTAACTCTTGAATTTGACGGTGACATTGTTAAATTTAATGTTTACGATGCTATGAAACATCCTGATAAATTGTCTAGTGTGTTTTGTGTTGATGTGATTGAAAACCCAAGTATTGAAATTTTTTAGCCTAATAATGTGGAAAAACTAAGCTTTAAATCTTTTCAAAATTTGGTAGTAGAAAATTTTGAGAGTAAGCCGAAACATGTTGGTTTGCATGATGATATCTATGATATGGTTATTCCATTAGAGCATGTTAGACCTTTGAATAAAAAGGCTCCGAATTTGAAACTACTTGATGACTTGGCTAATTTAAATTCTTTCATTTTGCAGGCACCTATTGAGGAACTCAAGAATTTTTTGGATAATCTGAGATATACCTTCAAGGGAGGAGGAAAATTTGCAGATTCAAAGCCTACACGAGCTGAATTTCTGGATGAGCAGTTTTTCGATCCACGTGACCATAAGACGTGGCCACGCTCTGAGGTCACGCGCTGGTATGCTGATCTTATTGATCATTTAAGTACTATCTTCCTCAGATCTCATATCTTTTTCGAGTACAGGAATCTTAGTGATCGTGGTAAGCCTTTCTACAAACGGTTGATGGAGCCTTTGATGAGGAAGTATCAAGCCATGTTGCGAGTCTCTTCAAGTTACCACCCCCAATCTAGAGGCCGCAATGGACTAGAAGATTCATCTCCACACAGTCGAGGGGATTTGTATGGAGGGTGTACCTCCATTTGAGTAGCACTTTAACGAGTCTTGTCAAGCCTAAGACATAAAACAAGGGCGCTATTGGGAGGCAACCCAAGTTTTGGCGATTTAGGCGTCTTTTTCTTCCCTTAGTTTCTTTTCTTTTGGTTTTTTCGGTTCTCGTGGTGTTTCTATTGATTTGCTCCCCTTTTCTGTCTTGCAGGCTCGTGTAACTTAGCCCAGATAATGCTGATATGCTGCTGATAACTGCTGTTAATTTTCTGCTAACATGACCCTTGAGCGTGGTCACGCCTAACAGCCACGCCATTTCCAGAATTTCAAATTAAATGGGAAATTTACATGCCTAGATGCCCTACCTCCCCAACCCAAACTTCAGGGAAGTCCTCTTTACTCTAGATCTTGATTTTTCTTATGCCTTGAGGACAATGCATGTTATAAGTGTGGGGGGGACACTAGTGCTAGAATTGAAAATTTTTGTTTTTGTGGCTGAAATTGTGATTTTACTTCGAACTTGAGATGCTGATAATTGTGGATATTTTGCCCCCATTTTGAATGCTTTCTATTAGGTTTGATTGTTGAATTTTGCTAGAACGAGTTACGCTTGTTAAATGCATGAAATTTGTGTGAAATTTGATAAATTAGTATAGTAGTATGCCCTCATTTCTTGCGCACCATTGAATGAAATAATGTTCTTTGCTTAGATAGAAAGGTCTTTGATTTTCAAATTAGTCTAAAAATTGATTAGAATGCATCTTAGCTTCCTTCGAGGCGAAATTTTTAGTTAATGATTGATTTGGGAAATGACTTAGGCGATCGTTGTCGGTGGTAAGCCTTTTCTTGATCTTATCACAAATAAAATTATTCCGTTTGACCCCGCTGAGCCTGAATGTTGTGCAAAATTTCTTTTTAGCCGCGTTACAAGCCACATGCACAACATTAATTTCCTATCCTTCTTTGAATCACACCTTGCTTGCTCATTTTGGGTATGTATTTTTAGATGTCTTGGGCTCCTTTGTATTCTCCATTGTGTTTGAACTTTGAGAAAATATTGTATATTGTTGAAGATGAAATGAGAAAAAAAATGATGAGAGAAAAAGAAGTCAAGAAAGGAAAAAAATGAGCAGAAAATATAGAAAAAAAAAAAAGGGAGAGTATGTTTGATATGAAAAGGGGGGAAATTTAGTTATAAGGCAAATAAGGGGAGTCCGGTAGATGAAAAGGGAATTACTACGGGTTTTATTGTAAAATGTGTAAGCTTGGTGTGTTAAGCCACTAAATTCCAAATTTTCCTAACCTTTAACCCAAGCCTTATATTACAAGCTCGAAAGACCTATCGATCTCGAGTCATGAGTTAACTACATTAGTGGAGATTGGAGTGAAGGATGCATTCGAAGTTGATAATTGGTACTTAGGCGAAAATCATAAACTAATCAATCTAGTCCTTGTACATTCTTCCGTTCAATTCACACTACATGACACGAGGGTATGCTATGTATACTAATTTGTTGAATTTTGTGCAATTGAGTAGTGTGTTGATGAGTTAGATTTGTTTAGGCGAGAATTTGATGATTGCCTTTCTGATTGTGTTTGATGGGTGACATTGTTTTCATTTGATTTTCATGATTCCTCGAGGACGAGTAATAGGCTAGTGTGGGGGGATTTGATAACTCGTTAATTCGTTGTCATTATGATTGAATTATTTCCCGAATTGTGCTTGAATTGATATTATCTTAAAAGAAATTGAAGCTTTGTTGTTTATATTGTGGATTTCGGGTTCAAATGCGAGATTGGTGCGAATTGGATTGTTTTATGAAGGATTTTTTTATAAAAGCTGGACTTACTGTTTTGTTGACTTGCTGCGTGAGAAAATTAGAAAGTTTGGAAGCAGTTAGAGTTTAATTGAGGAGAAATTGATTAATTTTGAAGGCTAAATTGTTCTTGATTGGAATGAGCTGCCATCGTCATGGAATTAATTGGAAAGCCCAAGTTGAATTGTTGTGGGGCTTAGCAATTAATTTCTGAGATGGAGTTTTTGAGGCTGCACTTGGTGGAATTAATGTTGGACTTTATGATAATGGGCTGCCGTGATCTTTGGATTTGCATTGAGAATTGGTTGACTTTTTTATCCGCTAGTGGGCCGCATGTAGGGGACTTAATTGATTTGGATTTGTGGGATGCGCTTGTGATTGGGAATTTAATGTGAATGACCCAGGTTTAGTTGAAGAATTGGAGTGCAAGTAATCAATTCCTAATTGCATGAGAAGTCTTTTGGGCGTAGCTTTGGGGAGGCGTGAGATTTTATATATATTTCGGACTGCAGCTCTTTGAGGAGGTAACAAGTAGAGCAGTTTCGCGCGTGACTGTGGAGCAGCTTGGAGCAGGAGTCGGCCATCACAGTTCTTCTTTAGTTTAATTCTTTTGTTTTGTTTTTAGTTTATTTATGTTAAAGAATTCCTTTAGTATTATTTTTATGGATTTTAGTAGCTAAACCTTAATTATCTAGCTAGGGATTATAGATTCGATTTGGATATTGTGAGACCTAAACGTTTTTATTATTTTAAGTTTATTTAGGCATTTATCTTATCTCCGTGTTTCGTGTTTATTGTGATTAGGCAATTTCGGGATAGTGCACGATCTCTAGGTTGTTTAATTTGCATATAGTCATTCTTGATGCTTGAAGTGTAGTAAAGTTGATTGATAATTTGTGGTAAATTAGTGACAGGGTCTTAGCGATAACATTCCTCGTTCACTAAGGGATTTGATAATCTAATTTAAATCTTGTGTGTGTCACGACTTGGTTTATTAGGATTGGTGTTTTTATGGTTCTTAATGCTGCAAATTCATTAAATCCTGTCGAGTGTCTCTAGGGGTTGTGAATTTGTTAGGGAAGATAACTGTCGAGTGTCTCTAGGTTATCCGATTAATTAAGTAAAAACGAGGTTGAGTCGAGTGTCTCTATCAACTATAGCCAATCTGTCTGAATAACTTGAATTTATCCTTGAGTCGATGATCAATATAACAATTCGAATCGAATATCCCTGGCTAGGTAATTTTCCTTTGATTGATTTAATCCTACGTGATTTTACTTGCTTAATTTTAGTTAGTTTCTAATTTTTGTTATTTTATTTTAATTGCATACTTTAGTTATAATAATCCAAAACCCCCCTTTTAATTATTCATTTTCGTGAATTTCTTGGAATTGTTAGAAATAAGTCAACCAGTCCCTGTGGATCGACCCTGTTTGCACTATACTCTATGTTTAGTTGTTAAATAGGAATTTTATTTATTTTTGGCGGATTCGACACCTGTCAAATTTTGGCGCCGTTGCCGGGGACTGTGTTTTTAATCGATTTTATTTCTTTTCATGAACAGGAGCATTCACGGGAAGGACGATCATTCAACAATGTTTACAAATGCACAACAGTTCAACAATTATGCAAACATTCCACAACAGGTTAACGAGGTCAACTCTTCACCTTTTGATGAACTTAAGAACATGATAAGTGTTTTGGCTTCTAACCTTGGTGCAGGTGTACCCCAAATAGCGAAGGTCTGTCAATTGTGTGCGAGCACGTTGCATCCCACCGACGCGTGTCCATCACTTCAAGAATCCCCTTTCGAAAATGTGGACCCATTTGGATATCAACCTCCGACGTACAATCCATACTCCAACATGTACAATACCGGATGGTATGATCACCCCACTATGAGTTATGCACCGAATCCACCAAACTTCCAAAACTTCGTACCTACACCTCCACAACCCCAACAACCAATCCCTCAACCGTACCCACCTTTCAACCCACAAGCTGATCAGATTGAAAACTTGGAGACCTCAGTTAAGAACTTGGAGACCCAATTGTGTCAAATTGCAGCCTCATTGAGCAGAATAGAGAATCAACGGAAACTTCAATCACAAACGGAGGATCAGAGGCAAAACATGAGTGCAATCACGATCCTAAGTGATGAGGAACTGTCTTCCCCAGTGGAGAAGACCAAAACTCGCCAGAACAGAGCAGAAACAGAACAGACAGTCGACTTGACCGTTGAGCGTGACCACGTCTTAGGGTCCAGTCACTACAGAGAGTCAGAAATTAAAGTCCAGCCTAAGCCATGGGTGGAACCACCCCCGTTTCCAGAGCGCCTGATCCAAGCAAGAAAACAAAAGGAGGAACAAGGCATTCTTGATACTTTCCGAAAGGTTGAAGTCAACATTCCTTTATTAGATGCCATTCAACAAATTCCACGCTATGCGAAGTTTCTTAAAGAGCTCTGCACCAACAAACAGAAACTAAAAGGTAATGAAAGGGTGAGTGTTGGAGAAAATGTCTCCGCGGTTTTACAAAAGAAATTACCACCGAAATGCAGAGACCAAGGTATGTTTTCAATTCCGTATAAAATAGGTAACCTTGGTATTAAGAAAGCTATGTGTGATTTGGGTGCGTCGATTAATATTATGCCTCTATCTGTTTATAATGCACTTAATCTTGGTCCCTTGAGAGGTACAGGTATTATAATCCAGCTTGCTGATCGATCCATTGTGTACCCGGAAGGAGTGTTGGAGGATGTGCTCGTACAAGTCAACGATTTGGCTTTTCCTGCTGACTTTTTCGTGCTAGATATGGAGGATGATAAATCCTCTAAGCCTTCTGATATTTTGCTTGGTCGCCCATTTTTAAGCACTGCTAGAGCCAAAATAGACGTTTATAATGGATTGTTAACTCTTGAATTTGACGGTGACATTGTTAAATTTAATGTTTACGATGCTATGAAACATCCTGATAAATTGTCTAGTGTGTTTTGTGTTGATGTGATTGAAAACCCAAGTATTGAAATTTTTTAGCCTAATAATGTGGAAAAGCTAAGCTTTAAATCTTTTCAAAATTTGGTAGTAGAAAATTTTGAGAGTAAGCCGAAACATGTTGGTTTGCATGATGATATCTATGATATGGTTATTCCATTAGAGCATGTTAGACCTTTGAATAAAAAGGCTCCGAATTTGAAACTACTTGATGACTTGGCTAATTTAAATTCTTTCATTTTGCAGGCACCTATTGAGGAACTCAAGAATTTTTTGGATAATCTGAGATATACCTTCAAGGGAGGAGGAAAATTTGCAGATTCAAAGCCTACACGAGCTGAATTTCTGGATGAGCAGTTTTTCGATCCACGTGACCATAAGACGTGGCCACGCTCTGAGGTCACGCGCTGGTATGCTGATCTTATTGATCATTTAAGTACTATCTTCCTCAGATCTCATATCTTTTTCGAGTACAGGAATCTTAGTGATCGTGGTAAGCCTTTCTACAAACGGTTGATGGAGCCTTTGATGAGGAAGTATCAAGCCATGTTGCGAGTCTCTTCAAGTTACCACCCCCAATCTAGAGGCCGCAATGGACTAGAAGATTCATCTCCACACAGTCGAGGGGATTTGTATGGAGGGTGTACCTCCATTTGAGTAGCACTTTAACGAGTCTTGTCAAGCCTAAGACATAAAACAAGGGCGCTATTGGGAGGCAACCCAAGTTTTGGCGATTTAGGCGTCTTTTTCTTCCCTTAGTTTCTTTTCTTTTGGTTTTTTCGGTTCTCGTGGTGTTTCTATTGATTTGCTCCCCTTTTCTGTCTTGCAGGCTCGTGTAACTTAGCCCAGATAATGCTGATATGCTGCTGATAACTGCTGTTAATTTTCTGCTAACATGACCCTTGAGCGTGGTCACGCCTAACAGCCACGCCATTTCCAGAATTTCAAATTAAATGGGAAATTTACATGCCTAGATGCCCTACCTCCCCAACCCAAACTTCAGGGAAGTCCTCTTTACTCTAGATCTTGATTTTTCTTATGCCTTGAGGACAATGCATGTTATAAGTGTGGGGGGGACACTAGTGCTAGAATTGAAAATTTTTGTTTTTGTGGCTGAAATTGTGATTTTACTTCGAACTTGAGATGCTGATAATTGTGGATATTTTGCCCCCATTTTGAATGCTTTCTATTAGGTTTGATTGTTGAATTTTGCTAGAACGAGTTACGCTTGTTAAATGCATGAAATTTGTGTGAAATTTGATAAATTAGTATAGTAGTATGCCCTCATTTCTTGCGCACCATTGAATGAAATAATGTTCTTTGCTTAGATAGAAAGGTCTTTGATTTTCAAATTAGTCTAAAAATTGATTAGAATGCATCTTAGCTTCCTTCGAGGCGAAATTTTTAGTTAATGATTGATTTGGGAAATGACTTAGGCGATCGTTGTCGGTGGTAAGCCTTTTCTTGATCTTATCACAAATAAAATTATTCCGTTTGACCCCGCTGAGCCTGAATGTTGTGCAAAATTTCTTTTTAGCCGCGTTACAAGCCACATGCACAACATTAATTTCCTATCCTTCTTTGAATCACACCTTGCTTGCTCATTTTGGGTATGTATTTTTAGATGTCTTGGGCTCCTTTGTATTCTCCATTGTGTTTGAACTTTGAGAAAATATTGTATATTGTTGAAGATGAAATGAGAAAAAAAATGATGAGAGAAAAAGAAGTCAAGAAAGGAAAAAAATGAGCAGAAAATATAGAAAAAAAAAAAAGGGAGAGTATGTTTGATATGAAAAGGGGGGAAATTTAGTTATAAGGCAAATAAGGGGAGTCCGGTAGATGAAAAGGGAATTACTACGGGTTTTATTGTAAAATGTGTAAGCTTGGTGTGTTAAGCCACTAAATTCCAAATTTTCCTAACCTTTAACCCAAGCCTTATATTACAAGCTCGAAAGACCTATCGATCTCGAGTCATGAGTTAACTACATTAGTGGAGATTGGAGTGAAGGATGCATTCGAAGTTGATAATTGGTACTTAGGCGAAAATCATAAACTAATCAATCTAGTCCTTGTACATTCTTCCGTTCAATTCACACTACATGACACGAGGGTATGCTATGTATACTAATTTGTTGAATTTTGTGCAATTGAGTAGTGTGTTGATGAGTTAGATTTGTTTAGGCGAGAATTTGATGATTGCCTTTCTGATTGTGTTTGATGGGTGACATTGTTTTCATTTGATTTTCATGATTCCTCGAGGACGAGTAATAGGCTAGTGTGGGGGGATTTGATAACTCGTTAATTCGTTGTCATTATGATTGAATTATTTCCCGAATTGTGCTTGAATTGATATTATCTTAAAAGAAATTGAAGCTTTGTTGTTTATATTGTGGATTTCGGGTTCAAATGCGAGATTGGTGCGAATTGGATTGTTTTATGAAGGATTTTTTTATAAAAGCTGGACTTACTGTTTTGTTGACTTGCTGCGTGAGAAAATTAGAAAGTTTGGAAGCAGTTAGAGTTTAATTGAGGAGAAATTGATTAATTTTGAAGGCTAAATTGTTCTTGATTGGAATGAGCTGCCATCGTCATGGAATTAATTGGAAAGCCCAAGTTGAATTGTTGTGGGGCTTAGCAATTAATTTCTGAGATGGAGTTTTTGAGGCTGCACTTGGTGGAATTAATGTTGGACTTTATGATAATGGGCTGCCGTGATCTTTGGATTTGCATTGAGAATTGGTTGACTTTTTTATCCGCTAGTGGGCCGCATGTAGGGGACTTAATTGATTTGGATTTGTGGGATGCGCTTGTGATTGGGAATTTAATGTGAATGACCCAGGTTTAGTTGAAGAATTGGAGTGCAAGTAATCAATTCCTAATTGCATGAGAAGTCTTTTGGGCGTAGCTTTGGGGAGGCGTGAGATTTTATATATATTTCGGACTGCAGCTCTTTGAGGAGGTAACAAGTAGAGCAGTTTCGCGCGTGACTGTGGAGCAGCTTGGAGCAGGAGTCGGCCATCACAGTTCTTCTTTAGTTTAATTCTTTTGTTTTGTTTTTAGTTTATTTATGTTAAAGAATTCCTTTAGTATTATTTTTATGGATTTTAGTAGCTAAACCTTAATTATCTAGCTAGGGATTATAGATTCGATTTGGATATTGTGAGACCTAAACGTTTTTATTATTTTAAGTTTATTTAGGCATTTATCTTATCTCCGTGTTTCGTGTTTATTGTGATTAGGCAATTTCGGGATAGTGCACGATCTCTAGGTTGTTTAATTTGCATATAGTCATTCTTGATGCTTGAAGTGTAGTAAAGTTGATTGATAATTTGTGGTAAATTAGTGACAGGGTCTTAGCGATAACATTCCTCGTTCACTAAGGGATTTGATAATCTAATTTAAATCTTGTGTGTGTCACGACTTGGTTTATTAGGATTGGTGTTTTTATGGTTCTTAATGCTGCAAATTCATTAAATCCTGTCGAGTGTCTCTAGGGGTTGTGAATTTGTTAGGGAAGATAACTGTCGAGTGTCTCTAGGTTATCCGATTAATTAAGTAAAAACGAGGTTGAGTCGAGTGTCTCTATCAACTATAGCCAATCTGTCTGAATAACTTGAATTTATCCTTGAGTCGATGATCAATATAACAATTCGAATCGAATATCCCTGGCTAGGTAATTTTCCTTTGATTGATTTAATCCTACGTGATTTTACTTGCTTAATTTTAGTTAGTTTCTAATTTTTGTTATTTTATTTTAATTGCATACTTTAGTTATAATAATCCAAAACCCCCCTTTTAATTATTCATTTTCGTGAATTTCTTGGAATTGTTAGAAATAAGTCAACCAGTCCCTGTGGATCGACCCTGTTTGCACTATACTCTATGTTTAGTTGTTAAATAGGAATTTTATTTATTTTTGGCGGATTCGACACCTGTCAAATTTTGGCGCCGTTGCCGGGGACTGTGTTTTTAATCGATTTTATTTCTTTTCATGAACAGGAGCATTCACGGGAAGGACGATCATTCAACAATGTTTACAAATGCACAACAGTTCAACAATTATGCAAACATTCCACAACAGGTTAACGAGGTCAACTCTTCACCTTTTGATGAACTTAAGAACATGATAAGTGTTTTGGCTTCTAACCTTGGTGCAGGTGTACCCCAAATAGCGAAGGTCTGTCAATTGTGTGCGAGCACGTTGCATCCCACCGACGCGTGTCCATCACTTCAAGAATCCCCTTTCGAAAATGTGGACCCATTTGGATATCAACCTCCGACGTACAATCCATACTCCAACATGTACAATACCGGATGGTATGATCACCCCACTATGAGTTATGCACCGAATCCACCAAACTTCCAAAACTTCGTACCTACACCTCCACAACCCCAACAACCAATCCCTCAACCGTACCCACCTTTCAACCCACAAGCTGATCAGATTGAAAACTTGGAGACCTCAGTTAAGAACTTGGAGACCCAATTGTGTCAAATTGCAGCCTCATTGAGCAGAATAGAGAATCAACGGAAACTTCAATCACAAACGGAGGATCAGAGGCAAAACATGAGTGCAATCACGATCCTAAGTGATGAGGAACTGTCTTCCCCAGTGGAGAAGACCAAAACTCGCCAGAACAGAGCAGAAACAGAACAGACAGTCGACTTGACCGTTGAGCGTGACCACGTCTTAGGGTCCAGTCACTACAGAGAGTCAGAAATTAAAGTCCAGCCTAAGCCATGGGTGGAACCACCCCCGTTTCCAGAGCGCCTGATCCAAGCAAGAAAACAAAAGGAGGAACAAGGCATTCTTGATACTTTCCGAAAGGTTGAAGTCAACATTCCTTTATTAGATGCCATTCAACAAATTCCACGCTATGCGAAGTTTCTTAAAGAGCTCTGCACCAACAAACAGAAACTAAAAGGTAATGAAAGGGTGAGTGTTGGAGAAAATGTCTCCGCGGTTTTACAAAAGAAATTACCACCGAAATGCAGAGACCAAGGTATGTTTTCAATTCCGTATAAAATAGGTAACCTTGGTATTAAGAAAGCTATGTGTGATTTGGGTGCGTCGATTAATATTATGCCTCTATCTGTTTATAATGCACTTAATCTTGGTCCCTTGAGAGGTACAGGTATTATAATCCAGCTTGCTGATCGATCCATTGTGTACCCGGAAGGAGTGTTGGAGGATGTGCTCGTACAAGTCAACGATTTGGCTTTTCCTGCTGACTTTTTCGTGCTAGATATGGAGGATGATAAATCCTCTAAGCCTTCTGATATTTTGCTTGGTCGCCCATTTTTAAGCACTGCTAGAGCCAAAATAGACGTTTATAATGGATTGTTAACTCTTGAATTTGACGGTGACATTGTTAAATTTAATGTTTACGATGCTATGAAACATCCTGATAAATTGTCTAGTGTGTTTTGTGTTGATGTGATTGAAAACCCAAGTATTGAAATTTTTTAGCCTAATAATGTGGAAAAGCTAAGCTTTAAATCTTTTCAAAATTTGGTAGTAGAAAATTTTGAGAGTAAGCCGAAACATGTTGGTTTGCATGATGATATCTATGATATGGTTATTCCATTAGAGCATGTTAGACCTTTGAATAAAAAGGCTCCGAATTTGAAACTACTTGATGACTTGGCTAATTTAAATTCTTTCATTTTGCAGGCACCTATTGAGGAACTCAAGAATTTTTTGGATAATCTGAGATATACCTTCAAGGGAGGAGGAAAATTTGCAGATTCAAAGCCTACACGAGCTGAATTTCTGGATGAGCAGTTTTTCGATCCACGTGACCATAAGACGTGGCCACGCTCTGAGGTCACGCGCTGGTATGCTGATCTTATTGATCATTTAAGTACTATCTTCCTCAGATCTCATATCTTTTTCGAGTACAGGAATCTTAGTGATCGTGGTAAGCCTTTCTACAAACGGTTGATGGAGCCTTTGATGAGGAAGTATCAAGCCATGTTGCGAGTCTCTTCAAGTTACCACCCCCAATCTAGAGGCCGCAATGGACTAGAAGATTCATCTCCACACAGTCGAGGGGATTTGTATGGAGGGTGTACCTCCATTTGAGTAGCACTTTAACGAGTCTTGTCAAGCCTAAGACATAAAACAAGGGCGCTATTGGGAGGCAACCCAAGTTTTGGCGATTTAGGCGTCTTTTTCTTCCCTTAGTTTCTTTTCTTTTGGTTTTTTCGGTTCTCGTGGTGTTTCTATTGATTTGCTCCCCTTTTCTGTCTTGCAGGCTCGTGTAACTTAGCCCAGATAATGCTGATATGCTGCTGATAACTGCTGTTAATTTTCTGCTAACATGACCCTTGAGCGTGGTCACGCCTAACAGCCACGCCATTTCCAGAATTTCAAATTAAATGGGAAATTTACATGCCTAGATGCCCTACCTCCCCAACCCAAACTTCAGGGAAGTCCTCTTTACTCTAGATCTTGATTTTTCTTATGCCTTGAGGACAATGCATGTTATAAGTGTGGGGGGGACACTAGTGCTAGAATTGAAAATTTTTGTTTTTGTGGCTGAAATTGTGATTTTACTTCGAACTTGAGATGCTGATAATTGTGGATATTTTGCCCCCATTTTGAATGCTTTCTATTAGGTTTGATTGTTGAATTTTGCTAGAACGAGTTACGCTTGTTAAATGCATGAAATTTGTGTGAAATTTGATAAATTAGTATAGTAGTATGCCCTCATTTCTTGCGCACCATTGAATGAAATAATGTTCTTTGCTTAGATAGAAAGGTCTTTGATTTTCAAATTAGTCTAAAAATTGATTAGAATGCATCTTAGCTTCCTTCGAGGCGAAATTTTTAGTTAATGATTGATTTGGGAAATGACTTAGGCGATCGTTGTCGGTGGTAAGCCTTTTCTTGATCTTATCACAAATAAAATTATTCCGTTTGACCCCGCTGAGCCTGAATGTTGTGCAAAATTTCTTTTTAGCCGCGTTACAAGCCACATGCACAACATTAATTTCCTATCCTTCTTTGAATCACACCTTGCTTGCTCATTTTGGGTATGTATTTTTAGATGTCTTGGGCTCCTTTGTATTCTCCATTGTGTTTGAACTTTGAGAAAATATTGTATATTGTTGAAGATGAAATGAGAAAAAAAATGATGAGAGAAAAAGAAGTCAAGAAAGGAAAAAAATGAGCAGAAAATATAGAAAAAAAAAAAGGGAGAGTATGTTTGATATGAAAAGGGGGGAAATTTAGTTATAAGGCAAATAAGGGGAGTCCGGTAGATGAAAAGGGAATTACTACGGGTTTTATTGTAAAATGTGTAAGCTTGGTGTGTTAAGCCACTAAATTCCAAATTTTCCTAACCTTTAACCCAAGCCTTATATTACAAGCTCGAAAGACCTATCGATCTCGAGTCATGAGTTAACTACATTAGTGGAGATTGGAGTGAAGGATGCATTCGAAGTTGATAATTGGTACTTAGGCGAAAATCATAAACTAATCAATCTAGTCCTTGTACATTCTTCCGTTCAATTCACACTACATGACACGAGGGTATGCTATGTATACTAATTTGTTGAATTTTGTGCAATTGAGTAGTGTGTTGATGAGTTAGATTTGTTTAGGCGAGAATTTGATGATTGCCTTTCTGATTGTGTTTGATGGGTGACATTGTTTTCATTTGATTTTCATGATTCCTCGAGGACGAGTAATAGGCTAGTGTGGGGGGATTTGATAACTCGTTAATTCGTTGTCATTATGATTGAATTATTTCCCGAATTGTGCTTGAATTGATATTATCTTAAAAGAAATTGAAGCTTTGTTGTTTATATTGTGGATTTCGGGTTCAAATGCGAGATTGGTGCGAATTGGATTGTTTTATGAAGGATTTTTTTATAAAAGCTGGACTTACTGTTTTGTTGACTTGCTGCGTGAGAAAATTAGAAAGTTTGGAAGCAGTTAGAGTTTAATTGAGGAGAAATTGATTAATTTTGAAGGCTAAATTGTTCTTGATTGGAATGAGCTGCCATCGTCATGGAATTAATTGGAAAGCCCAAGTTGAATTGTTGTGGGGCTTAGCAATTAATTTCTGAGATGGAGTTTTTGAGGCTGCACTTGGTGGAATTAATGTTGGACTTTATGATAATGGGCTGCCGTGATCTTTGGATTTGCATTGAGAATTGGTTGACTTTTTTATCCGCTAGTGGGCCGCATGTAGGGGACTTAATTGATTTGGATTTGTGGGATGCGCTTGTGATTGGGAATTTAATGTGAATGACCCAGGTTTAGTTGAAGAATTGGAGTGCAAGTAATCAATTCCTAATTGCATGAGAAGTCTTTTGGGCGTAGCTTTGGGGAGGCGTGAGATTTTATATATATTTCGGACTGCAGCTCTTTGAGGAGGTAACAAGTAGAGCAGTTTCGCGCGTGACTGTGGAGCAGCTTGGAGCAGGAGTCGGCCATCACAGTTCTTCTTTAGTTTAATTCTTTTGTTTTGTTTTTAGTTTATTTATGTTAAAGAATTCCTTTAGTATTATTTTTATGGATTTTAGTAGCTAAACCTTAATTATCTAGCTAGGGATTATAGATTCGATTTGGATATTGTGAGACCTAAACGTTTTTATTATTTTAAGTTTATTTAGGCATTTATCTTATCTCCGTGTTTCGTGTTTATTGTGATTAGGCAATTTCGGGATAGTGCACGATCTCTAGGTTGTTTAATTTGCATATAGTCATTCTTGATGCTTGAAGTGTAGTAAAGTTGATTGATAATTTGTGGTAAATTAGTGACAGGGTCTTAGCGATAACATTCCTCGTTCACTAAGGGATTTGATAATCTAATTTAAATCTTGTGTGTGTCACGACTTGGTTTATTAGGATTGGTGTTTTTATGGTTCTTAATGCTGCAAATTCATTAAATCCTGTCGAGTGTCTCTAGGGGTTGTGAATTTGTTAGGGAAGATAACTGTCGAGTGTCTCTAGGTTATCCGATTAATTAAGTAAAAACGAGGTTGAGTCGAGTGTCTCTATCAACTATAGCCAATCTGTCTGAATAACTTGAATTTATCCTTGAGTCGATGATCAATATAACAATTCGAATCGAATATCCCTGGCTAGGTAATTTTCCTTTGATTGATTTAATCCTACGTGATTTTACTTGCTTAATTTTAGTTAGTTTCTAATTTTTGTTATTTTATTTTAATTGCATACTTTAGTTATAATAATCCAAAACCCCCCTTTTAATTATTCATTTTCGTGAATTTCTTGGAATTGTTAGAAATAAGTCAACCAGTCCCTGTGGATCGACCCTGTTTGCACTATACTCTATGTTTAGTTGTTAAATAGGAATTTTATTTATTTTTGGCGGATTCGACACCTGTCAATATGATGTATTATTTGACTCCATAACTCTAATGAAATTGCAGCATGTTATTGTTAATTATTTTGCCCCGCAACAAGTCATGGCTTCTTTTTCAAGATGCCATTTTCTTGTTTGTGATTGATTGATGCAACAAAGTCAAATTTGAGCTTCATTTTCTACTTTGTTGTTGGACCATACAAGACTACAAACTAATGTGGTGTTGCATTCTTATCAGTTCAATTGGATATCCCCACCTATTTTGCCTCGTTACACTCCCATTTTTTCTTTAAAGTCTCTTTCTATAAGTGAAAATAGAAAAAAGTAGAAATGGGAAATGCGTAGCTTTCAATAAGATCCAAGATTAAGATACGATGTATCGATGATTTTAAGTGTCTAAATGCCCAAATTGTATGAGAAATCACTTGAAATTACTCTACCATCCTTTGTTGTTGCTCTTTCTCTTCCCAATTATGACCAAAACATTGTCATTTTGTGTCCTAATTACACATAAAGATGTTGTCTTTATTAGTAGACTTACAATATATATATGTACCTTTGAAACTTCAACACATATAGGCCCACAAACCCCACCTTCCCGCCTCTAATCAAGCTAGAAAATTTCCCCTCAAAATCTTCAAACTCCAAACTCTATATAGATCAACCACATTTCACAAACAAGAACAACTCCCGCAATCTACTTTCTCTAAACATGAAGACTGATGATTCTTTCAAGAAGCCAGGAGCTGTTCCGTTCAAGTGGGAGATCCGACCCGGTGTTCCCAAGACCCAAAACCCACAACCACCGCCCAAGATCCAAGAGCCGCCGAACGATCATTGCTTCGAAGTTGAATTTCGAGAGGTACATAAAAGGAAGCACAACGTACAACGTAAGAAGCAGCATTCCCCTACAAGCATCCACAACGACCCTTTTATGAAAAATCCACCCAAACTCAAGCCCCCGCCTGCCGGGCTATACTTTCAGCCTCCATTGGTGACCCGAACCCCCTCACTGAGATCATCCCCTAGTTCACGTTCCCACCGGTTTGGACTCACGAGCCGGATGGGTATTGCCCGACCCGACCTTGTGGACTCAATTGGGTGCTTGCCCTCGCTTTCACCAAGGAGGAGAAATGGAAATAGAAACGGTGATCCGCAACATGAACCCGAATATAATTCAGATCTTGAGTTTTCAGCCCGATGGTCTGTCTCGAGTAGGAAGTCTGTCTCTCCTTTATCTTCTTCTTTTGCTTCTTGCCGGTCTTCGGCCCGACCCGTGAGTGATGCGGAATGGGCAACTTTCGGGTTGTTTTAGAGCAAGGTTATTTAAACACACAACAGGAGAGCTACATATAAGTGATGGTACACAATGCATACGCACCCCCTCACTTAAAAAAGCATTTCATTTTTATCGTGTATTCTCAATGGCACTACACTCATAAATATCTGGTAGTTAGAGTTAGGCACAACCCTAACTTCAGGGTCCCGACTCTTCCACTATAAATACAGGACAAAGATACCAGCGAGATTGTAAAATGTAAGTCTTCTTTTTTGAATTTGAGTTTCTGTAATAAAATGGCTTGGTTTGCAGTTCGCCACGAAGAAAAAACATTGGTAGTATATGCTTTCTCAAGCTCAAGTTACAACATCTAATAATACACGGACAATTCTAAAAATATCATTTTGGCGTATCATGTTGTGTCCGACATTGGTAGTATATGCTTTCTGTAATAAAATGGCTTGGTTTGCAGTTCGCCACGAAGAAAAAACATTGGTAGTATATGCTTTCTCAAGCTCAAGTTACAACATCTAATAATACAAGGACAATTCTAAAAATATCATTTTGCCGTATCATGTTGTGTCCGACACATCCGGCACTCCTTACTTGAGAAATTCAAGAAAAAAATTCATATCACTGTGTCCGTATCCGTACATTGTATGTTACATCGTAACTTGTTTAATATCCAGCAAACCAGATCTCGCGTGATAGTTTATCATCACTTGAAGGTTTCCATTTTCTTACTGAAAAGATAGTCGTATCAATGATGCCATTACGATTACAACACCCAAATGATCGAAACCACTTGTAACTTAAGATGTTTGCTTCCACAAATTTAAGATAAAGATCTGGTAATTGCTTCTATCTTATCCGATGGAATCTGTCACGACCCATGGCGGATAATTAAGAAACATATGTCAACGGCCTATGATTCTTTTAATGTTAACATTGATGGTAAGATATTGTATATATAATTCCCCTCTGATTGGAGAAAGATAAATAAATTAAACTTGTAGAAAGTCATCAAAGTTTTAAGAGTAGAGATAACTGCATACCTCATCCTCGACAAATGACTAACCACCAAAAGGTTCGGTGATCAGAAGAAAACCAGTGCATTTCATGCCTATTTAGAAGAGCCATCTCTCTCATATATGTGACCTAAGAAAGGGAGTGGTTTATCAAGAATTTGATAATTTATATATAGTCTACTTTGATGAGTTGGGTTTGGATAATTGGATATTATGAATTATAGATAGAAAAAGTTTTAGATATTCCCTCATGGATTTATGTGATGATGAGGTAATTGCACCACCAATTGGTACAACTAATTACTAATTCGGCACTATACTAATTTCAGCTGCCTTCTGTTCAAGTTTTTGGGTACGTAACTATTATCGGTAGGAAAAACTTTATACCTTAAAGTTTCGATCTGACTATATAATGAGGTTGTAGAGTTCTTCGTAGACTCGACCGCCACATAAATGAACTATATGATGAGGTTACAGAACTCTTGGTGCTATAGTAAGTTCGTACTAAAAGACTTTAACACAAAAATTTAATTAAACTAATATATCGTGGAACGGTTCAATTATACTGTATGAATTGTTCCTTTATTAAAATAAAAGTGGGTTTGGTTTCTCACTTTTTTTTTACACCGTCAAAAGGCCCTCGTCCCTTGCAGCACCTCTACTTAAAAATTAAGCGTTTTTTATAACCTCTCTTTGTCATGATTTTCACAAATTTTGTCTAATTTCGACATGTATAATCAATCGTATAATATTTTCTTAAAAAAGATACTTTTGCCTTGACATAATATTTTTAAGATTGACGACAAATTCACATTTTAGGCATAATAAGTTTAAAATTGCACGTTTTCATACATTACATGCTTAGATAAACAAAATTCGAATAGATACAAGTACAAATTCATAATGTAAAAAAACCCCAACTTTGAATTTGAAACAATTTCCAATCAAGACTTACATAAAAATAAATAAAATAAAATTCAAATGTAGCAAAATAAATATTTATGTCACATTTTTCAATTTCCTTTTTGGCCACATGCCAAGTGCAACTGCTTTCCCAATGCACCAGACCCAGAAGATCCGCTTCGCTTCAAATTCGAATTCAAAATTGACCCCCAAACACTAATCCCACACCCCCGTCACGCTTCCCTCCCTCACAGCCAATCACATTCCATGAACCCCGCACCTCATTGGTCCGTCATGTGCAAATCCTTCCATCGGTGACCGCAGCAATTCAAAAAGACAGCTCCCGTGGGCCCCACCTCTGTCCGCTCCTAACGAATACCCAAACCTAATCGGACGGCTCAGATCATCCCGCAATTCAAATCGCTCACACCATTTCTGCCCGCTTACAAAAAGCAAGCAAACACCCCATTAAAGGATTAAACCTCCTTTCTTCTCAGAGTGGAGTTTCAATTTTTCTCTGAATTCTTCGTTGATTTGGGGTTTTTGTGATTGTCTTTGCGGTTTCTTTGTCCGCCATTGTTGTGGTGTGGGGCAATGGCGAGTGTGAGGAGGTCGACGACGTCGTCTCTGGCGAAGAGGCATGCTTCGGCGTCGGAGAATCTTGGCAAGGTGGCGGCGATGACATCTGGGGCGGCGAAGAAACGACCCGCGCTTGCGAATATTACTAATCAGAGGCATGGCGGTGGGGGTTTCAATTCGGGGAAGGCGTCTGCGCCGGAATCGTCGAAGATTGTACGTGTGATTTCGTGACTTTTTGCTTTCTAGTTTGGTTTTGTGTGATGAAGAGATCTGGGGTGTGTTTTGGGTGGTTTTCGTGGCATGTGTGATTCTAATGGACGTGGATGATTGTTGTTTATCTTTGTTGGGTTTGGGTTTTGAGAATTTTACGTGCGGGGGTTATGGGGGTTTGGAATGTGGAACTCTTTCGTTGTTAACCCATGTGAGTTTTTTGAAGTTTCATAACTCTGTTTAACTATCTTGGAATCTATCTTGGACGTAAATCAGTATGTGTACATGTTTCTGGGATTAATTATACTTGTACGATGTTTTTCGTGTTTCTTGGTGAAAAACCCACCAAGTGTTTGAACATTTTCTTTGCAAAATTTGATGGGTTTTGTTCCTTTTTTTTTTTTTTTTTTTTTTTTGGTTCACTGATTTCCCTTTTCTTTTAAACAATTAAGGTGTTTATATTTGGTTGTTTTCAAATTCAAGTGAATTTTAAGATGAATTCTTTATCCAGACAAGTGTTTTCTTGATGTTCCTTGATGTTACTGGACTTTGTTTACTTTATGTTTATGGTTAAATTTGTTGGCCCACTTGAATAATTAACAGTTTTCAAAAAGGATTCGTGTTATCTCTTCTGCGTTTACTTTATTAAAGAAATTGGATGTCTGTAAAAAGAAGAAAGCCTTAACTCGATTTTTAAAAGAACAGGTATGATACTATTCAACGGAAATTTGTAGCTACATGACCTAAAATGGAAAAACCATTTTTTGAATCTCATGTCCACTAATGCATCATCGAACTTTATATGAATTCCCCTGTCCCTGTGTTGGTGTTTTTTAGATGAAGTTAAGCAAGAATTATTCTTCTCCCGACAAGTTTGAATTGTTAAGATAATAATTTGAATTTTGAAATAAGAATTCTTATAGCTTTGTTAATATTGGACCAATTTGTCATTATTTGAATTCTTCAGGTACCATGTTCAGCCAAGATTGTGAGCATCAAAAAGGGCTCTTCAACTTCAACAAATGCAAGTTTCTCTGGAATTCCCCTGCATCCAACCTCCTCTGTAAAACAGAGCACGGTTGCAGCCAATAGACCTCCATCCATCTCAAGAAGTGATGTAAATCTGCCAAAGATTAGTGCTGCACCAGTTTCGTGCAGCGTGAGTGTGTCTTCAGATAAATCGGACTCGTTATCTGTTTCAATGGATGAATCTATGTCCACTTGTGATTCCTTGAAGAGTCCAGAGTTTGAATACATGGATAGCAATGAAATGGCAGCAGTTGATTCCATTGAGAGGAAGGCCTCTAACATGCTTTGCATTTCGGAGAACATGGACATTGCAGGTATCGTACTCTTACTTCGTGTGGTAATTGTTTTGCCTCGTTTTATTTGTCGGGGTTGTAATTAAGCCATTTTACTTGATGATTCTTTCAGGGAATATATGCAAGAGAGATGTACTTGCAGCAATTGACTCAGATGAAAAAATTGTGGATGTTGATGAGAATTTAGATGATCCACAGTTATGTGCAACCATTGCTTGCGATATTTACAAGCACTTGAGAGCATCTGAGGTGCAAATGATTGCTTTTTAGTTTTTATGTTAATATTGTTTCTTTAACAATTGAAGTGCCATTTGTTGACTAGTTTCTTTTTCATGCAATTTCAGGCAAAGAAAAGACCAGCTACTAATTTCATGGAAAAGGTTCAGAAAGACATCAATTCCAGCATGCGGGCGATTCTCATTGATTGGCTAGTTGAGGTAAAATTCCTTTCCTTTTCCTCAATTTCGTTGCAGTTCTTTATTCTCTATACATTTTATTATAGTTTTGTTTCTACACTGTAAATGAGTAAATTTTCTAACTAAAAACAAATATTGGATCACAGGTTGCTGAGGAATACAGACTTGTTCCTGACACATTGTATCTGACTGTTAACTACATAGATCGATATCTTTCTGGAAATGTAATGGATAGGCAAAGGTTGCAATTGCTTGGTGTGGCTTGCATGATGATTGCATCGTAAGATTCGTTCTTAAAAAGTTTCTTTCTATGTATCGACCATTATGCTTTTGCTTGAAAAGAAGTGTTAATGTGGATATGTACTTTGCAGAAAATATGAAGAGATTTGTGCACCTCAGGTGGAAGAGTTTTGCTACATAACAGATAACACTTACTTTAAGGATGAGGTACTTTAATTTCTTCGAAAAAAGAATCCTTCATCACTTCTATATTTACTTTGATGCATATCCTAATGTTTCCAACTTTTCAGGTTTTGCAAATGGAATCTGATGTCCTGAATTACCTGAAATTTGAAATGACAGCTCCTACTGCTAAATGTTTCTTGAGGTGAGAACTCCCTTTTCATGTGTCGGTTTATGACGATTCTTTTGAATAAAGATGCTAACTTCCCTTGTTACACATTGGATCTTTGCAGGCGATTTGTTCGTGCAGCACAAGGTGTCAATGAGGTATCATCGGCGTGTCTCTATTAGTAGTAACCTCCATTTTACATTAGAAATCATCTTTCTTGAGACTAAAATATGTAAAAAATGACTACATTTTACAGGCTCCATTGCTGCAATTGGAATGCTTGGCCAACTACATTGCAGAGCTTTCCCTTCTAGAATACAATATGCTAAATTTCGCCCCATCTTTGATAGCTGCTTCCTCAATTTTCTTAGGCCGGTTTATTCTTGTCCCGTCTCAGAGCCCTTGGGTATGTAAATTGTTGAGAATTACTGGTTAGATTTTCTAAACATGTGCTTTTTGGGATATTTTCCTAAAATCTTCATTCTTATTAATGTGAATGCAGAATCCTACCTTGAGGCATTACACCCTTTATCAACCCTATGATTTGCACGACTGCGTTTTGGCGTTACACGGGCTCTGCTGCAACAATCAAAGTTCTAACCTGCCAGCAATTAGGGAAAAATACAGCCAGCACAAGGTGAGCAAAAATTTCTTGTATCATTCAAAACGACAGTTTTGACCTGCTTCTTGGCACATAATGAACTAATACAAGTTGCTTTGTGAATCAGTACAAATTTGTGGCAAAGAAATACTGTCCTCCATCCATACCTCCAGAATACTTCCACAATGTTAGCAGTTAGTCTCAAAATCATTCAGCTGTTCCAATGCTCTGTTGGAGATGGGCCTTTTCTACACTTGAGGAACACCGTTTCCTATTTCGCGCCTCTTCAGTGGTTTTCGTCGAGGAATCGTGCCAGAACTTGGCATGAGGGAGAGAGGGCTACAATCGGGATTTCCTTTGTATTCTTGATTTCACATCGATGATCGGTCCCCTCTAGTCTTGTGTACTGATATGATGTTTCACTCAGTTTTAGACCTAACAATGAGTTCATGTATAGCTTTCCTCTAATTTTTCACTCCACTCATTCAGATAAACTGTCATTTTCCTCGACTGCTGCTTTTTGCTGTGTTTGCTCCTTTTAGTGCAACTTTAGATCAACTATTGTGTGTGTATAGAATTACAAACACTTCTCATAAATTAAGCACCCAAAATTCCCAAACTATATAAGCAACCACCAACAAAATATCAACACAGATTTTATTGCCTCAAGAAACATATCACAAGCCAAGTTGGCACAAAACCTTTGATTTTACAATATAAAGCTACAAGATATATTATACAAGGTAAGATACATTGTTTTTTGGCAAACTCAATGAGCACACCCCTTAGAAGAGCTTGATTCTTGATTAGGGTTTCCATTGAGCCAATGACAATCCTCAAATGAGCACCTTGATCCTCCACTAGGCCCTTCAACATTAGTTGGGAACATGAATTTGGGGCTCCAAGTTGGGGTCCCATCCTCATAAGCGTTATGGGTCATTCTTTGGATCCACGACCCATCCGATTTGATCACGAATATCTCACCATAAGGTTGGTAATGATGCATGTTTGAAATGGGTTCGGCAGAAACTCCGGCATAATCTGAGGTTAACACAATGTATTGACTATCAGGGCTGAACCACGGGTGGTTAGTCCGGCCCCCCAGTCCACTCTGGATCACCTTTTGGAGCCCTGTTCCATTAGGATGGATCTTGAATAGCTCGAACCCACCTGCACCCGGATTCTCCCTATCGGATGCAAATGCGATCCATTCACCATCGGGTGACCAATTACACATGGTATCCGACCAAGGACCCTCGGTTAACCTATAAAGCCCACCCGCTTCTCCATTCACGGCATCCATAATGTAAAGATTTTTATGACCCGTCCGGCCTGATCTGAACACAACCCATTTTCCATCAGGCGAGGGCGAAGGGAACGCATTGTTTTCACCTCCTACGGTTAGGGTTTTTGCTCTCGGTTCTTCGTCGTCAACGTTCACCGATACTATGTCGACCTTCGTGCTCTCACTAGCAAAATCGGGTCCAACACTAGTGTAAACCACTCCTTTCCTCTTCCAATCCCATGCTGTGGCAAAGCAAGTGTCGGGAAGGATTTCCCGAATGTCCGACCCGTCACTATTCATCACATAAAGGCCCGGAAAATCAATGTAAGCAATCCGTTCGCCATCGTGCGAGTACGAAGGGAACGACCCGTCAACCCGGAATAAGGAAATATCCGGTAATGGGCTCTTAACATTCTCAAGAACCAAGTCATTGCTCTTTCCATCATTGGTTGCTCCCCTGCATCTGTGGTACCCGACCCATTTAGAATCGGGTGAGAAAAACGGGTTCAGATGATGGGCGTTCCGGTTAACGGCTCGGGTCAACTCAGTGAACTCGTTCGTCTCCACATCGTATAGCTCTATGTGCCGGTATTTGGAGTCGGGTCGTCTCGTAGCCATTGCTATCAACCTCTTATTAGCCGTAGAAGCCGCCGGAGTGAAAGCGTGCAGACCCGGCGGCGTGACTCGCTGAATCACCACCGAGTCTACACCGAGTTCGCCGTCTTTAACCTTAAATGACGCCCTGAAAACACTCCACCACCCATCATCACATCTCCGGTGAAAATACAGGGTTGAATCATCGGCCCAACTCGGCCACCCCCCATGCTCAATGATCTTGACCCGGTTCGACCCGTCCCGAGTCGAGAACACGTAAATATCCGTACCGAGTTCTTGAACTTCCCCATCCCATCCCTCCTCCCCATACGACGCCACCGCGGTCCAAACCCCCGACGGCGACACAGCGGGGCTGAAATCCGCCACCCCTTTCGGCGTCAGCCTCCGAGTCGACCCGGTCACCAACTGAGTCGAGTAAACCGCAGCCCAACTCGCCCGTGACACACCCGGGTCTTCGTGAGTAGACACGTAAATCAAGCTCTGACCCACCAAACTCGGCTTATCCTTCATCGAAACCCGGCCTTTGCTCTGCTCATCCCCCACCAAAAGAACCTGCAACCGATTCGACTCAGTTGAAGCCTCAAGAACGGATCTTGATCCCGAACGAATAGGCGAAGTGTTATAGAGAGCATCGAGGTAGATTTTCGAGGACCCATTTCGCTCAGTGATGTAAATTACATGTGCAGTGGGGTTGGGTTTATTAGGAAGGATAGGAAGCATGGATAGTGATGAGGGAGATGGGAAATAGCCATTGTAATTGACGGACTTACCATCGGTGAGACGTGTTTCGTGTGATGGGTTTGTGGTGGGCAGAGCGTAAATGTCGAAAGCGTAGCTTGATCGTCCCAGAGTTGTGAAGGCTATGGTGGTGGCGCCGCCGGCGTAGGCGGCGGCCGGGAAACTGGAAAATGATGAGATAAGGAAATTGAAGATGAGGAAGAAAGAAAGATAGTGATGATTTGAGGTTTTCATCTTGTTGATAGTCTGGATTTGAGATTAAGGGTTCATCTTTGGATTAGGAGTGAAGTAACGTTTATAGTGTGAGAGAGAGAGTGTGGATGAGTTGCAGGTGGCAGATTATCTATGGTATATTGGTATCTTATCAAGAATGTCAATGTCATATCTAGAATTATATTATATATCATAATTGTGATAATTTTTTTTTAGACTCACAAGCCCAATTCGCAGAGTGAAGTGGGTGAACCGAGTCATTGAGCATAAACTAACAATACGAACTGGACCAATCTTCTTCTATGCTTATCTAAATCCATTTCAATTGGATTGATTGATTTAAAATCTCCAATTTGATATTATGGTATCGGTATAAATCGAAATTTTCTTATGATCCAATTCTGATTGGTAATAAATATCAGGGTTTTGTAGTATTTGATTATGCATCAGCTACACCTTCGTAATTCTAAATCTTCGGATTCGTTACCGTCCCTCCTGTGATACTCCAACCTAAAACCTGTGAATGCAAAATGTTTGATTGAATAAATGAATCTTACTGATTTACTAATCGGAATGGTGATTCGAATCGGGATCATTGTCCTAAAAAAAAATAACCCTTTAATAACTTACATCAATTCTTGTCGGCACCATAATTATGATAATTGCTTGGGAAATTCGAAACCTTTTTTTTTGGAAAATTCTAAAATTAATATGTGGAATCACTAAATTAGGCATCAGATTCTAGATGGTAAAGCATTCGAGAAAAAACTCAAAAGTTAGAGAAGCTCTTAGAGTCGAAGCAAATTTTGATAAAGTCATTATTTTGACTATAAGAAATTAAAGATAATGTTTTGTCACATAATATAATTTTTAATATAGTTAATGACGCAAATGTTGTGTTTGTACATATTGAAAATTCAAACTTAAATGCGTCAGCGATGACATAAGTTTGTGTCTTAAATCTTAATGTCCCATTTGTTGCCTGTGGGGTTAATGTTGAAGGGCTTATATTCATCTCTCATATCTAAATATAGAAATCTAGTCTACTTCATTCCACTCTTTTGCTGCTTAATTTCAACAATTTGCAAATATTGTCAATATTAAAGGAATTAAGGGTGCCTTTGTTTGGAAGTGTTTCAAAAACCAACTTAATTTAAGAAGAAATAAGCTAAAATATAGAATTAACTCGGACATGCTTTCGAATTCTGCTTATAGCTTATACAATTTCTAGATTTATTTAAATTTTCTTTTGACAATAATATTATTATTAAAATATTAATATTCATAAATTAACTGTTTAAATATAAATAAAACTCTAAGAAAATGTTTACTTTCTTGATTTATTATACAGTTGAATTTAATATGGCCATGTTAAAATTTTGTTAAATATCTAACTCAATTTGTTTACTACAATAGATTGTCCTAGTTAATTAACAACTTCTTTTTGGAGTTGTTAAATAGCATGATGTATTCTTATATTTTCTTAGAAGTCGTTTAGTTCTGTAGAAAAGGTTGGATGAATTATTTAATAAGTCATAAAAAATTGTTTACTTTGAAAGGGCTAGGACCTATGGGATAAAACAAGGCCTTGTAGATAAGTTTGAAAAGAATAGAGTATATTGCAACTTCCAAAAGCTATTGCTAAATAATCAGCTTATAAACAATCAAAGTAAACAAGTTCATTTTTTTTTTTTGCCTGTTAACCGATTTTATTAAATTTATCATATTCATAATCATAACCAAAATCCAATAGATTGAGAACATAAGACTCTTACAATATTTTAGTAAACATAGAAATTGGTGTGTTAAATAACTAATACATCCATTTTTAATAAAGTAAACTATCTCTACCGTTTATATGTTTATTACATTTTTTCTTTTAGACATGGTTTTGAATTCTGCTATAGCTAATTTTTGTATTTTTTATATTGGGCATATTTATATTGAGATGTTACTCTTTGTATGTAAGATAGATTTATTATGGATCACCAACACTTGAAATATTTGTTTCAATAAATCTGATGGATATTTATGTTAGTTTACTAGTGCATTAATAGATGTTGGTATATTTTGTTATAGTTTTCTATTACAGTGGAAAATTTTGTTATTTTCAAACAAATAAGTTTAAATAAACTTATGTAAAATATACATAAAACTAAAATATAAACATAAAGTATGAAATAAAAATATAAAATATCTATTTCGATTTATACTTATAAATAAAATATAAATATTATATCAAATTATAAAATTTTAAATTAAAAAATATAAATTTAACTAATATTAAAAATATATCATCATATTTTCAGCAAATTATTATAATTTACCCCCTAAGGGTAGGATTGGAATTTTTAAAAATAATTTGGCTGAAATAGCAAGGGCAATTTGTTACAGAGAGTGTAAACCTCAGGAAGGATTCTCCCTCGCCCCTAGCGGCAAGCGTTAAGCCTGAACCACCCAACCCCATTATTAATGTTCATAATTTCTCAAATCTTAGGATAGAATCCGTATTTTCGCCATATCTATAATAATTATCCCAAGAATTTAAATAAATTTGGATGATATGATTTTTCATGAACGTAAATTGCCCTGAAATCAATATTTGAAGTGGAATATGTTGCCATTGAATTTTGTGTAAGTGAACCCTCTTCTGAGTAATGCAAAAAATATCTCACAAGATTCTTCTGTCTTCAACAACACCCATGATCATCTTTACCATCCGTAAGAGAACACCTCAAAAAGCATGTCGGAAGACGGCATCGTTCAAGATTTCCATAAATCGAAGCCAAAATTGTTTCTGTCTCATCCTCTACCTGAATGTTTCTGTACAACTGTGAAGACTGCAGTGACCTTCAATCTCTATATAATTGAAGCTAGTTTTTAGGTAAAGTTGGTTCTTTTGTGAGCTCTGGTAAGGTTCATTCTTGGATGAAATAACTTGTTCTTGAAACTTTAGCTTAATTGATTTACAACTCTGTCGATTACAAACATTACCATTTTGCAACTACAAGGATGAGAAACATATTAGCAAACAGAATCAAATTTCTCTTGACTTGACAAAGACTTAGATTTCCCGGGTTCGAAATAAAGCTGGGATCTTGATTGAGCACATTATATATATCTCAACAAAGCCCAAAAATTGCTATTACCCCAAAAATTCTGCCTAAAATTTCCTACGAATTAATGGCTCCAATCGCAGTGGGGGACACGATCCCTGATGGCAACTTGACCTTTTTGAATGAAGAGGGTCGATTCGAGGCCGTATCGATTTACTCCATTATCGCCGGTAAGAAGGTCCTCATCATAGGCGTTCCCGGTGCATTCATGCCTGAAAACAGGTTATTCCTACCTCTACCTTTTCATTTTATTTGTCTCAATTTTTCCATCTACTTTTTAATTAATTAATTTATATTTTGTATAAAGATGGTTGTACACCCCTGAGAAAATTCGAAGACGTACCAACACACATTGTTTATCAGTGGTATGTATGATTGAATTGGCAACTTTCTTGAATGTTTGATTCCGAGTAGAACTGTAGTTAGGAACAATCTGAGAATCATTGTTCTTAACTAGTAATGCAACACTTGCATGCCAATTAAAAAAACCTTACAATTCCTTGTGCAGTGAATGATCCATATGTGGTGAGGGCATGGGAATTGGCTCGTTTCCCAAGAGATAAGCCGCATGTCAAGTTTTTGGCTGATAGCAAGGCATCTTATGTTACATGTTGGTTTTTCTTCTATTCGTGGTGGTGAAAATATGATTGCCCACAAATCATTCTCCTAGGGTACATAGATCATTTGCACCAAAATACACAAGTCTCCTAGGGTACATAGATCATTTGCACCAAAATACACAAGTCATATGAATAATCACACTGTGCCTTTTCATCTGTTGCTTCGGATTCTCTCGAAGATCCGCGTTGTGATGTAGTTTCGCCTTTGTGTTAGCACTGTTATCAATTTGTCTTATTCTATGTCTTCCCGATAGACTAAATGTTGCACAATAATGCTTAGGGATTGAAGTACTTGGAAGAATTTACTGGGGGATATGGTAGAGGAGCTCAAACAAATGAAACCACAAGTAATTTTTATGCAATCAAAAAGGCAGACAACGCTGTTGATGCTCAAATGACTCCAGTACGTATTCTATTCCAAATTGTTAGCAATATTAATAAAGTAAAATGGACCAATTACTAAATTGCTAAATTGCTCATCCGGAGCTCGAGAGCCATATTCTTTGAAAGCTGGAAATCCTTCATCAACGGAAGCAACTCAGGATGTTTTTGCAGCATCCACTCATTAGGCTGCAGTATCCCCCCATTAATCATTTGCAGCGTCCCCCCATTAATCAGTTGCAGCACTATTTCCCCATTAGGCAGCACTATTGCCCCGTGCTCCAGGAAACCCCCATTAGGTAGGTGCAGCATCTCCCCATTAGGCAGCTGCGCTCTTGCCCCATTAGGCAGCACTAGCGTCCCATTAGGCAGCACTATCGCCCCATAAGGAAGCATCAGCGCCCCCTTAGGCAGATATATCAATCCATCAGGAAAGATCATCGCTCCATTAGGCAGCTTTATTCCCTCATAAGCCACGCCATTAGGAGCCGGCATCATCATCCCCCCAGCAGGCTGCATCACCAGTACCCCCCCAACAGGCTGCTGCATCCCATTAGGCTGCTGCAAGTTGTCCATCTACAAATCAAGAGAACATACAAGAACAGTATAACTACATCAAAAGATTATAATAGGAATTGCAACAATCAACAAGTAAATTAAATGTAATTAGAGTAACTTAATTACTTTTTTTTTTTTTTAGATGGAACTTTGTCTATTTATAATGATTTGGACAAAAAGAATCACAAAAGATCCACATCCAAGAGAGAACAGAAAACATGCAGATTCACATCCAATGAATATTTTTGAAAAACATAATAAGGCTGAGCAAAAAGTGTTACAATGCAGTCCCGTTTGTTAACTTGTTTTCCCGCTATGAATCATGGAAGTGAAGAGAACAGCCTCTTCAGGCTTTCAATTTGCACATACAGAGAACCATGGTCTTGTTTGTTTGTTTCACATCCAAGAGAGAACAGAAAACATACAGATTAACAATTAGGGCTGTCAACAGGTTGGATTCAAAAATTCCGAATCCGAATCCACAATGAAAATGGATGTACCGATCGACAGGTTCGTTTTTATTACCGTAAATTCAACTGAAGAACATCAATTTAAATGATAAATCCGAATATAATCCAATCATAAATCTGCATCTCATTAACAATTGCCCAACTATTTGAATGGCTGATGGCAGAAAAGCCAATGTGAACATAACCAGAAATCATCATGTAAAATTCTTCCAAGAACGTAAATATCTAACTGAAAACCAAAATTCGGAACTAACAATAAGGAAATCCAAAAGCAAAAGAAAACTAGACGTCTCATATCAATTCTAACCATCAATCCATCATCATATGAATATAAATATAATCCACAACGAAGAACACCTTCTCAAGTCTCAACCCATGCAGAACAAATCCTCACCTTCCTCAACCAATGCAGAACAAATCCTCAGAACTTGAGCTTCGAGAAAAACCAGCGATTCTTCCCGGACTTAAACCTCTCTTGGATACTGTTAAAGAATATGAAGAGTCCGCTTTGACGGGGACTAGGGTTGGGTTGCTTTATTTGGGAAAACACCTCACGAGGCTAAATAAGAGATAATTTCGAACGCTCCTTGATATTTGGTGAAATTAAATATTACTTCATAAGGTTTAAGAAATTAGAAACTCACTCTCTCATAAATTTTATCACCGTTAATTATACTATTTAAACTCATATTTATATTTCAAAAATATTGTAATATTAGTAAGAATTTAATGATATAATTGTAATATTAGTTAATTTTGAATATTTTGTATTTAAAATTTTGTTATTGAATTTGAATTTAATATTTTACCTATAAATATAAATTTGTAAGGTTAAATTTTGTACAAATCAAATTTCAAACGTATTGATATTATAGATCAAATCGAAAGTCTCGACACAAAGAAGTGAAGAACAAAATGGTGGTCTCAAAATCAAAATACAATAACCAACAAATGAGGAATCATCGGTTAAAGATGATACACGACTGATGAAGATTTGCAAGCAAATTTCGACGCTTGCGATGGCCAATAAGGTCGAAAGGGATATGAATTTTGTTTTTCTTGGAGAGAGGAACACGATGCTAGTGGTCTTGACTCTTGGGTCTGCGTGACGGACGAAAAATCGACGGTCAAAATTCACCTTAATCAGAATATTCCGCCGAAATTTTTTAAAAAGGGTTAAGTGTAATAATTTCGAAAGGTTGGGCGGCAAATCACCCAAAATGAAAGGATGGGGGGCAATCCTCCCTAAGGCCCAAAGGACGGGGGGTTTGTGTAATTAACCGAATAAAAAAAACCCAACTTTTCTAATTTTACCGTTGTTGCCACCTTTGCGCCGCTGCTGTTCCATTGTCCGGATGAATTGGATGATGGGACCACCACCGTTCAATTCGTCTCGTTGAGACGTTGGAAATAGCTGCCAATTTAACTCCATTCCATCGTCGGAAACGCTGTTCGAAGGCCTAAAAGTCGCGCCACTGTGCGGTTGCCAGCGTCGTCCTTAAACGGCGATATCTCCGCCAAAATAGCACATCAATCCTCGGGATCACTCCCAATATGTAACGTCCCGATTTCCAGACAGTCAGGTACGCTCGACACGTGTGAGTTTCGAGCGTTAGGATTTTATTTTATTATTTTCGTTTATTCAATTTATACATGTTACATTAATTTTATAAATTACATCTCAACATGATTACATGAGAATATGTGGAAAGGTGTTAAATTGTAAATTATTGTGCTATTGGAATTCAATTGCTACGTGGAATAATTGACGAACATGATTTAATTGTTTTATTGTCCTTAATTGACCATTCATTTAAATTCAAGGACTAGATTGCATATGTAGCTCTTGGACTCAATTGGATTAATTGCCAAACCTTTATCTCTAATTGCATAACTTGCACACTTTAGGGACTTAATTGCAATTTTAATCAATTCATCAAAACCAAGGCATGAATCACGTTAAATGCTTCCTTCATCTTCCATTTTTTATGTCATACAAAACATATACACTTTTGCTTCTTCCTCTCTACCGATTCAAGAACATCAAAAAGGGAAGAAGAGATTCATCGTTTCAAGTCATGATCATGGAGAAATTAGGAGGTTTGAGGCATCATCATCATCTCATATCATCTCCATTTCTTCCTCTCTCGGTGAATTCATTAAAGAAGAAGGGAAGTGAAGCTTCATCATCATCAAGCTATCTTTTCTCCAAGCAATTATATTAAAGCTTGAAGCTTCATCATCATCATCATCTCTCATCTCTTTCCTTCAAGGTAGACTTGAATAAGTGATTCTTGAATTAACATGTGAAGCTAGGGTTCATGATTTGAGCTTGATAATTGGTGTATTTGTGCTAGAAATAGGATTACATGCTCATAGCTTGAATTTCATGTTTGAATCTTGAGAATTATGAAGGTATATGATGAGTTTTTGTTTGAGGTGAAAATTGATAATTATGAGAGTTAAGGCATGATTCATGTGTTAATATTGAATTTTACTGAACTATAAGTGTTTAAGTATGTGCCTTGCATGATTTATGTCATTTGGGAATTGATTTCATGGATTATGAGATGCTTTGGAGATGTGTTCGTGCTCCCCTGTTCTTCTGCTCTGTTTTCTGTATCTTCTGCGTAACGGGAACGGCCCTTCCCGTTCCCTTTGTATTGGGGAACGGCCGTTCCCATATTTTGAATGATGTGCATGGTTGCGAGGACGGGAACGGCCCTTCCCGTTTTGGCTTGTAAGCCGGAACGGTCGTTCCCATCTTCGGGGAGCAACTTCGGGGAGCTGGGAACGACCCTTCCCATTTTTAAACTAAGGACCGGAACGGCCGTTCCTAGGCCTCTGGAGAGGCAGAAACATTCTGCATAAAAATGGAATTTTAGAGTTTAACTCCAATGGGTTATTTGACCTCAAATTGTGATTATATGATCAATTACATGTCAAAACATGATATTTACATGCTACATTGTTCATTGCATGATATCTCATTACGTGATTAGGCCGTGCGTCCCATTTGGTATTGTTCTTGAGTTATTGTCTCATGCACGTACATTGTCCAGTTACTCTCCAGGGCGGAGATTGTTGATCATGAACACGTTCACTCATCCATGAGTCGTCGTGTCGCCTGTCAGGTGAGGTTTAATTCTAGTTATATAGAACCTATATAACCCTTACGTGAGTTTTCGGCCAAAAGGTAATTATATCTATAATTTCCATAAAATATTCATGATTACAATCAAGCCATGTTTCACGCAAGCAAGTCATGTTCATGAAAAGCAAGCAAGCAAGCCATGTATCGTGCATGTTTTAGGCGAGTAGCATGACCGTTCACGTTGGGCCCTAGGGTAGTGGCTTGAGCCAACCGGGAAAGCAAGGGTTGACGGGTAACTCTCGCGCTATCCTCACCACATTGGGATGACCCCTGAATCCGCTAGGAGATTAGTGGAGGAAGGAGTTCCGGGCTTAGGGATTCATGTACCCTCTGCTCAACACGTCGTGGATGGTGAAGGCTAGCTACCTTCCCATCATTGGAGTGAGAAGGAGACTGGGGACGGGTCCGGCACCACGGATTGTCCTCGGGTTATTGCATGATTTCCATACCATGAATGTGTTACTTGATTACACTATCGCACGATTGCACGATAATTGAATTGTATGATCACCTATTGATTAACAATCAAGCAAGCATGTTTCATGTACATTGGAGTAAGGTTGGAGACCGCCCTCACTCACCGGGGCCATGTATTGATTGCATGAAATGATCAAGTATTGAATATTGATAGTTGTATTCTCGGGCGAAGATACCTTATTATTGAACTTATATATTTCTCTTTTATAAAACTTTACCCGAGAATATAACTTGCATGTTACCTGCGCTAATGTTTATTTAAACCCCTCACTCGGTCTTCACAGACTGACGCCTCCACCTTTCAGGTTATTGCAGGTTCAGGCTAGGCGGGAGTCAAGTCGAGTCCAACCGAGTCCATGTAATCGAGTCAAGCACGGTCCATATTGTTTATTATTGCCTAAGAGTTATTATTGCAATTAATTGTTATATATTCGGAGATGATAATGTATTGATATATGAACTAGTATACGAGTTATGTGATGAGTAATTAATGTCAAAGCATGTTTAATAGTATAATTGCAAGTTGATCGATTATGCTTCCGCTTTATTTTGTTGCATGTATAATTTAGTCCCGCCTAGCTTGTCGTTTTATTGCATCATCACCCGTTCGCTGTAGGTTAGTTCATGTACGGATTACCCGTTTCATGCGTGGATCGACCTATAGTGCGGGGGTGTGGTATCTTCACGTGTAGGGGTGCTACACAATAGATTCCTCCTAAAGCGTACTACAATTCCTATGCCGTGGGTGCTCCGATTAGCAGCCGAAATCGTTGGAAACGAAGTTTGAATATCGCACCTGTTGCGCGTTATGTCGGCCGCCACTTCGCAGACAATTATCTCCATCGTCCCGTCGTTTTAGGCCATGAAACCACTCCCAAGTTGTAGCTCTCTCGTCGAGTAGATGAATTTCCATACCTCATTCGAATTCCATTATCGGAGCTGGCCGCACGACCCGTTCAAAGTTTCAGCTAATTTAAGTCGTGATCAGCCATGTTGGGTTTTTTTTATTTTAATCGAGGAAGGAGATGAATTTAGGGTAAAATTAGAAAAAAAATTATAATAGAGGGGTATTTTGTTAAATAAGAATAGTTTATGTAATTACGTAATATTTTTTATTATTTTCCTCAAACATGAATAATTCACGTCATATACCAATTTAGATTTTGGAGGAAAAATAAGGAAAATTCCCAAATTTCTACCACATAAAATGTGGAGGATTAAAATTGAGAAAAATCGAATAAAAAATATATAATGTGAGAAAAGGTAAAAATTTAGAATCAAAATTGAAAAATGGCATTTCCAAAAGGAACGATATTTTCCCAAGAATTTATATAAGTTTGGATCATATCATCTCTAGTTTTTCACGAACCTACGTTGCCCTGAAAACAATATTTGAAGTGGAATGTGTTGCCATTGAATCTTGTGTAAGTGAACCCTCTCCTGAGTTATGCTGGAAATATCTCACAACACCCATCATCATTTTCACCATCCGTAAGAGAACACCTCAACAAAAGCATGTCGGAAGACGGCATTGTTCAAGATCTTCATAAATCGAAGCCAAAGTCGTTTCTGTCTCACCCTCTATCTGAATGTTTCTATCCAACTGTGAAGACTGCAGTGACCTTCAATCTCTTTATAATTGAAGATAATTTTTAGGTAAAGTTGGTTCTTTTTTGAGCTCTGGTAAGATTCATTCTTGGATGAAATAACTTGTTCTTCAAACTTTAGCTTAATTGATTTACCACTCTGTCGATTACAAACATTACCATTTTGCAACTACAAGGATGAGAAACCTATTAGCAAACAGAATCAAATTTCTCTCGACTTGAGAAAGTCTTATGTTTCCCGGGCTCGAAATAAAGCTGGGATCTTATATCTCAACAAAGCCCAAAAATTTCTATTAAATTTCAAAATCCCCCAAAAATTCTGCCTAAAATTTCCTACGAATTAATGGCTCCAATCGCAGTGGGGGACACGATCCCTGATGGCAACTTGACCTTTTTGAATGAAGAGGGTCGATTCGAGGCCGTATCGATTTACTCCATTATCGCCGGTAAGAAGGTCCTCATCATAGGCCTTCCTTGTGCCTTCATGCCCGAAAACAGGTTATTCCTACCTCTACCTTTTCATTTTATTTGTCTCAATTTTTCATCTACTTTTTAATCAATGTATTTATATTTTGTATAAAGATGGTTGTACTTCCCTGAGAAAATTCGGATGACATTTAATTCGAGGACGTACCAACAAACACTGTTTATCAGTGGTATGTGATGGAAATTCCCTAGATATGCAGGAGAAAAGGAGTGAAAGAAAATACGGTATTTTGTAATATGTAGTTCTGATATTCTGTATTCTCAATGATTATAAAATACAAAGTATGTACATATTTATAACTATTTAAAGTGGAAGTTATCCCTATACAGAACTAGATAAGAATAGAAGATGGTTATAACTTACAAACCAGATAAAACTAAATATATTAAATAAAATAAAACTAAATATTACTTCTATATTCTAACGGTATGTATGAATTTACTCACTCTCTAGAATTGGCAACGTTTCTTAAATGTTTGATTGATTCCGAGTAGAATTGTAGTTAGAATTTAGAAACAATCTGAGAATCATTGTTCTTAACTAGTAATGCAACACTTGCATGCCAATTTTGCTTGCCCCTTGAAGAATATTGTATTGTATCGTATTATTATTAGAACCTTACAATTCCTTCTGCAGTGAATGATCCATATGTGGTGAGGGCATGGGAATTGGCTCTTTTCCCAAGAGATAAGCCACATGTCAAGTTTTTGGCTGATAGGCAGCTTATGTTACATCACTTGGCCTTCATCTTGACCTCACTTCTCGAGGATTTGGTGTTCGATCTAGCACGTTTTCCATGGGTCTGGATGACCGACAGGTTAAATTCTATCTTTTTCTTTTTTAAAGAAAATGTTCTATAGGGAATATATGTTTTAGATTGATTAGAGATTTGAAGATGATATTTTATCCAACATTTTTATTTATTACAATCTGAGAGATTTTCTGAAGTTTTGGTCAGTCATTTTGAAGAACTTTAAGGAGGACCATGTTTGTATATTATAAATTCAGAGATTTACCTATTTATCCATGTTAAGAGCATATTTGTGCATAGTAAATTTCTGTTACCTTGTGTCGGAAGACAGAAGTTTGTTCGTGCATATTTAGATAGAATGATCAAGAAATGATGAATCCGACTTATATTTGAGGTCTAGAATTTTGCAGCATACTTGTTAATTATCTTACACAAACCATTCATGCAGGTTGTTCGATTATCACAGTGCGAAGAAGTTTTGGCTCCACCTTTATCGTTCTTAGAGGTATGCACGCAATCCCTAATCCCACATGAGCAATAAAACTTTCGCATGGATTGTCTCTTTTTCGTGATCGGGAAACAATTTTTCCTTTTTTTTTTTCTGCCCCCTCTGGTTTTGTTTCTATTTCGATTTTTGAAAAATTTATGTTTTATTCTGATAAGGTTTACCATGAGATTGTGAACCTTAAATCTCTGAAGCTGTACAAGTCATTTTACTCAAGTGATGAGTTGATTTTTGTTTAAGTTTCAGGGACCTTGAATAATTTTGGACGTATGATATCATTAAATTTGATTTCCAATTTCATTGAGCACTTACGTGAATTCTATTCAAGTCAGTGCATATCTTGACTACCATGTTAATTGTGTGTACTCAAGGCCTTGTAGACTCGCCTCCCTAACCAGAGATCTTGAAATCCGAACAACACTGTTAGCTTCCTTCTTTCCCTATAATTCTTAATATCGTATTTTGTGTTTCTGTAATAACAAATCTGTTGGTTGGTCTTTTGCTCCTTTTTTTTTTTTTTTAAATGTAATTGCAGTTGGTAAATTTTTGTTCAACACATTGCTGGATATTTAATGGTTTGTTGTGTGGCCTATGTTTAAAGTTCTGGAGGGTTATTGTCAGGAATTCGTTCATGTTAATGAGTTCTAGGCAGCATATCACTTGTAAAATTTGACTGACATATAAATGAACACTCTTAACTCCACATGTAATTACCTTTTGATGCACAGAGACCAATACCAAACGTATCAAGGGCTCCAATCGCGGTGGGTGACATCATCCCTGATGGTATGCTGATCATGAATCAGCAGGGAAATATTGAGCCCGTGTCTGTGTACTCCATTGTCAGCGGTAAGAAGGTCATCCTCTTGGGCGTTCGCGGCACCTTCTTGTTCTCCAGGTTACACTCTTTCTTATTTATTCATTATAATTTCTCCAATTTTATTTATTTATTTATTTAATTAACGACCCCCCTCCACATGAAGCAAGCGTTTGGTTCGATCCTTCATTGAGAAGGCAGATGAGTTGAAGTCGATGGGTGTCGTAGAGATCTTATGTATCTGTGGTATGCAATTACTTTTTACGTATTTGATAATTTAAATTGGCAATTTCAGTAAAGTATTACTTGGATGTTTGATCTCTCAATTCTCTCAAATTGTTGGACATATTTTTTAGAATTAGTAGTGTGTTTGATGGCAAAAAGTTTGAGAATCAATCTCCTTTCTAACGAATAGTCAGTTGTTCTTCGCTAGTAAATTTTCCATGCGAACTTTGCCCCTTGTCGAATTTTGACAATGTTATTATATTTTGTAGTGAATGATCCAATTGCGACGAGGGGATGGAAATTCAGATGTTTTAAACGCGATGAACACATTAACTTTTTGGCTGATCCCACTGCAGCATATGTTACATCACTTGGACTTAAAACTAAGAAATATACCGTATATGGCATTCGGTCGAGGACATTTGCCTTGTTGCTCGAGGACCTTAGGGTTAAGGTGGTTGAAGTTGTGGCTGATGTTACCGGTAATGATACTCCTGTGGCTGAAAATATGCTTGCGGCTATGGCTGGAGCTGAATTAAGAGCTATGGAGATATAGCTGAGGGCATTGTGTTCCATACTCGAAGGATCCTATTAAGTATCAATAATGATGTGTAGTTTTGAAACCTGTACAATGTTTTAATGTGTATTTGAAGAGATTTGAACTCTGACGTAATGTGTTGGGATGTGAAATGCTGTTTGAGTTTATAAGCCTAAACATATTTGTCAGCATTAATCTAGTTTTGGTGCTAACTTAACTAAATGTTCTAATTTGAACTCTTGAGATTACAACTTTTGTCGATATATGAATGGGATAATTATGAATAGTCGAGGTATGACGAAAATATAGATTCTCCCCTAAGATTTAAGAAATTGCGAATATTCCTTGAGATTTACACTTTCTTTCACAGATTATCCCAACCGTTTAGATTTTGATAGCGTCAGCAAAATTATTTTTAAAAATTTCGATCCTACCCTTAGAGGTTAAATTGTAATAATATTAAAAATATGATGATATATTTATAATATTAGTTAAATTTATATATTTTAATTAAAAAAAATATAATTTAATATAATATTTGTATTTTATCTATAAGTACAAATCGAAATAGATATTTCATATATAATTATTTCATACCCTATATTTATATTTTAGTTTTATGTATATTTTTCATAAGTTTATTTAAACTTAGTTGTTTGAAAATAACAAATTTTTTCTCTGCAATAGAAAATTATAACACAGACACGAGCATGAATGAATGAATTAATAAATTCACATAAGTATCCATCAAAGTTTTTTAAACAAATATTTTAAGTGTTGGTGATCTCTAATGCATCTACCTTAACATCTTAATTTAAACATGCATGTCCAATATAAAAAAAAACATATATACACATTCATAAACTCTAAGTATGAAATTTTTTGGTGCGAACTCTAAGTATGAAATTAATCCATCATAAAAATATTAAAATATTATTAAATAACATTCTTTGAAAAATAATATTAGATAGTTACAAAACTCAAATATTTACATCAAACCTCCAAAAAATTTTAATACTTGCATCAACCCCATTGTCTCTGAAATTTTCTTACATATTTTCACTTGAGTTTCAATAAATGAAGGACAAAATAGTACATTCTACTAAATTTAACAGAAAAAATAACGGAATCAAACTTCAGAGGGAATCTATAATTTCGCCATACCCCAGGGTGGCTCGTACCATATATGAATAGAAGAAACTAGATTGGGAAAATATAAATCTGCAAAACAAAGAAAGATGGAGGAAAAATGAACTCTATTTTGTGTTGACATTATCAATTGTTCAGGGATGATACTCAGATCACTCTTAGATGTGATGTTTTGGCACTATTACAGTTCATTTTCTTCTGCAAATTCAGCTTTCTATGGCCCTTAGCTTTACCATGTTCTTGTTCTCCTCAGGGTGGATCAGCTCCTTCTTTCCCCCTTGCTGTTCTGTCATACAAAAAGTAGTGAAAAGTATGTCTGTTCCTGACATCATGTATACTGAATCCTACCACGAAATCATACTTGAAGTGTACCAAGTTTCACTGTTTGTTCTGTGAAAATATGCTGTCTTCTTTTAATTTAATTAGAAAGTTTCCCCATCTCATCATCGACGTGCTGAATAGAGACTCTGATAAGTCGCAGAAGTGAGGCTTGCTGCCATTTCTTGTGTAAAAGCTCTCCAGTAGGGAGGGAATCACATGAAACTCTCTGTAATTTGTCTGAATCCCAATGATATATTTGGGATTGAGCCGTGAAGCTGCCATTCAGGCTCGGCTATCGGATAATGATGATAAAATGAGAACAGAGGCAGTTCATGTGGTGTCATTTGATATTCTAATTTTTTGTCCCTCCTAATTAAAAATTTTACCCCTTTAATTTTTATATTTTAAATCTAGACAACGTTAAATCCTGGCTCCGTCCCTTTTTTCAAGGGAATTCAGCCCTCTGAATTTGTCTTTGCTCTTTCAACTTTTTGATTTTCACTTCAATTATCTAGATTTCGGTCCAAAGTGAAGTCTTGAAAAGGTTGGCAGAAGTATACCAGGATTATTGCAAAAGTAGTGAGGAAGGTATCACTGTTCTCAATGAGCACCTTGAAGAGATTCCTTGCAAAGTTTTGAGGCTTTGCTATGAGAAAGACTGTCTGGAATTCAGGTAAGCCGATACTTTGGAAAATGAGTTAAAAGATTTTCCCCCTTTTCACTAAAATGAAGTATTGTAGGTTTGGTTTGAAATCCAGGCCTCAAAGAATGGAGCTTTCTGCTATCTGATTTGTTCCCCTGCTTCTCTTTCAATAGAGGAAACGACGAGGCATTTGATCCTTGCTCAGCTGTTTGAATAGATTACCAGTGGGTGGTTGTCATTTGCAATGTTCAAATGTGTATTATCTGCTTAATTTGTTTTCTTCCGTTAACATCATACATTGGAAAAGAAACAAACCATGTGCCAGCTTGACAACCCCTTGCCTCATTAGTTAGCTTTTGAGGTGAGTTAGACCGAACACAAACTTTCACATGGTATAAGAGCAGAAAACAAACCACGTGCTTGTTAATATATGCTAAGACAACTCTCACCTGATTAGCTAGCTTTTGAGATGAGTTAGGTTGTAGCACCCCGGTACACGTGGAGGTGCCACACCCCCGCACTATAGGTCAGTTCACATACGAAATGGTCAATCCGTACACGAACCAACCTATAGCGAACGGGTGACAATGCAATACTCGATAAGCTAGGCGGGATAACCAAAACATGCAATAAGATAAAGCGGAAGCATAAAACAATTTCTAACAAATAGTTTCACTTATTCGATCTGGATATTCCTCATTTATCACGTAGTGCATAATCTAGACTATCATATCAATATATTATCATCTTCAATTAACAATAACAATAATAGTGAAATGCACGAACCACGGATGACACGACTACATGAACTGGACCCGGCTCGACTCACTCCCGCCTAGCGTGTACCTGCAATACCTGAAAGGTGGAGGCGTCAGTCTGTGAAGACCGAGTGAGGGGTTTACATATATATATTAGCGCAGATAACATGCACGTCATATTCTCGGGTAAAGGTTTATAAAAGATAATTATACAAGTTCAATAATAACATAGCTTCGCCCGAGAATACAACTGTCAATATTAATTACTTGTTCATTTCATGCAATCAATCAATACATGGCCCCGGCGAGTGAGGGCGGTCTCCAACCTTACTCCAAATGATCATGAACATGCTTGCTTGTTTATTAATCAAGAGGTGATCATGCAATCAATTATCGTGCTATCGTGCAATAGTGTAATCAGGTAACATATTCATGGAGTAACAATCATGAAATAACCCGAGGCGCATCCGTGGTGCCGGACTCGTCCCCAGTCTCCTTCTCCCTCCAATGATGGGAAGGTAGCTAGCCTTCACCATCCACGACATATTGAGCAGAGGGTACATGAATCCCTAAGCCCGGAGCTCCTTCCTCCACTAACCTCCTAGTGGATTCAGGGGTGACCCCAAATGTGGTGAGGATAGCACCAGAGTTACCCGTCAGCCCTTGCTTTCCCGGTTGGCTCTAGTTACTACCCTCGGGCCCATCGTGAACGATCATGCTACTCGCCTAAACATGCTTGCAATCATGAACATGGACAATCTTGGCTTGCTTGCTTGAAACATGACTTGATAAAATGTAGCTATCAATCATGATCAATAGTTTATGGAAATTATAAATATAAATACCTTTTGGCCGAAATATCACATAAGGGATATACGGGTTCTATGTAACTAGAAATTAAACCTCACCTGACAGGCGACACACGACTCGTGAATGCGTGAACGTGCTCAGGAGCCACAATCTCCGCCCTGGAGAATAACTGGACAAGAAACGGGACAATGTGCGTGCATGAGACCATAATTCAATTATATTATTCATATAATGACGCACGGCATAATCATACACGAGACATCGTGCAATACACAATGTAGCATGAAAACATGTTGTTTCGACATATAATCAATCATATAATAGCAATTCGGGATCAAATAAGCCATTGGAACGAGGGGCCAAAATTATAATTTTGTGCAGAAACTTTCTGCACTTCCAGTGGCCTGGGAACGGCCGTTCCGGGCTTTAATACAAAATGGGAAGGGCCGTTCCCCAATCCCGAAGCGGCTCCCGAAGATGGGAAAGGCCGTTCCGGCTTACAAGCCAAGATGGGAACGGTCGTTCCCGTCCTCGCCGTCAAGCAAATCATTCAAACAATGGGAACGGCCGTTCCCTACTTACAAAGGGAACGGGAAGGGCCGTTCCCGTTACGCAGGAAGAACAGAGAACAGAACAAAACAGGGGATGCTCTCGGGACAAAACCAAGCATCCCCAAAACACCCCAAAATCATCACAACATGCAAGAATTCTGGAAATATGTATGTATACATGTTCAATATACATTAGTATGCAACCAAAACACATAAATCATGCTTTAATCTCCATAATCACCAACCTTAGCATATATACAAATTTATCATATAATCTCATATTCTTCAAGAATTATACATGGATTTCAAGCTATAACTATGTAATCCTATTTCTAACAACTTATACACAACATATCACTTCCAATTCATGAACCCTAGCTTCATATAATTCCCAAGAAAATCATGTATGCTCATATATACCTTGAATGAGAAATAGGAAGAAGGAAGTGATGAAGCTAGATGATTGAGCTCCTAAGCATGGAATTTCCTTGGGAAAACCTTGATGAATTGATGAAATCTTCCTCTCCCTTCATGGAGGTTTTGGTTCGGTGAAGCAAGGAAGAAGAATGAGATGCTTGTCATGAAAATGAAGATGATTGATTGAGGGAGATGCATATAACGTGATATTTGGGGAAATATGTAATATTTATGGTTTAATCCCCCAAGTTTATAAGTCATGCAATTGAGTATACAAGGTTTAGAAAGTGATCAATTAGGTCCAAAGAGTTCTCATGCAATTTAGTCCCTCAAAGAGAACGAATTGAGCAATTAAGGACAATTGGCAATTAAATCAAATTGGACAATTAATTCATGTAATCATGTTAAATCACAATTTATAAAATTAACATAACACTTGTAAATTGAATAAATAAAATAATAAAATAAGATCCTAACGCTCGAAACTCACACGTGTCGAGCGTACCTGACTGTCTGAAATTCGGGGCGTTACAACTCTCTCCCCCTTAAGAGAATCCGTCCTCGGATTCCATGTCCTGAATTCTTGGAATTTAATTGGCTCTTACATATTCATCCCACGCGGGTTAGCTACTCCCCGTCAGGGATTAGTTTGAAAGAGATCTTCATTCCACAAGGTCCGCCAAGATATGAAACCACGACCCTCAACTTCCGGAGTCTAATCACTCGAAAGAAAATCTAGCCTTCCACTATAACAAATTGACAAATAGTTGAAAATACTGAGAGTGCCCCGCCTCTCAAACAATTAACGAGAGAACCCCGTCTCTCGAGCAAGGAACAAGAGAACCCCGTCTCTTGACAACCCTGAGAGAATCCCCGTCTCTCACGCACACGAAATAAAATTCAAGCGAGCACTTAGGTACATACTTACAATTAATACACAAGGATCAGATAAAATTATTATTTACGCAAGTAATTGTTCAAGTAACAATTATTAATAAACAAGAAATCATATACAAGACTAACGAATTAATAATAAACAATTAATAACAACAAGGAGTCATATACAGATTTAACAAAATAATGACAATGATAAAATAACGATGCTCGTGGTATGCATGATGAAGTGTACCGTTCACCGACGATTGAAATTCTGGCACGGAATTAACTCGGTTGAATGCTTGATTCGTTAGTTGAGATTTTCCCCGCTTTGCACCACTACGGTTCGATATTCCCCATTCTTGATAGCCATTTCTGCCATTGTGCTATTTTCTAACATAATCCGTAAATCATCATTAATCACCACATCTTCAGACCCGTCTGAATTACAGATTTGCCGGTTGAACCATTCTTGCACTGATTTTCACATTTACTTTCCAATTCCAGAATTAAGAACACCCTGATATTCTTATTAGAGTGTAATTGCCCGTTCCAGCTTAGAAGACTGACTTTGTGTTCCAAGCAAGCTCTTGTCCAACGAGCAGAGAAAACAGGTGTTACCATTTCTCCAATCTCAATACTTAAGGTAACCATTTCCCGAAGCAGCATTCCTGACTCCTTGTTTGCAATCTGAAAGTTGAGATCTTACTCCCTTAATTAACAATACGGCGGACATTTGCAATAGAGGAATCAAGGTCATCGTCCCGTGAGAGTAATTCAGCAAGCACACTTGTATAGATACCGAAGAAATCAAGTCCTAGTAACACGTCTTCCATTTGATCCCTGAAATTTGATAACATACCCAACAATTCCACAAAATGTCTTGAAAGAGAGGATCACCCAGTCCTCCATCTTTTTGAAGCGTTTATCGTAGACTGATATATTTATGAAGGCGACCACAACAGCACGAATGAGAGCACCTTGTACCATCCCAGGCATCTCTAGGGTATAAGTAATAACTTCGTAAGAAAACTCTTGTCGGATTAAACTTGGTTATCCATTTGCCCTCTACTTCCCACTTTCTTCCATTCCACTTATGATAAACACTCTGGATAGCAAGAGGGATCAAGATTCAAGATTTACTATCCAAATTTAGCCGGATCGGATCCCTATTTCCATTTACTGAGTCAAATGCTATCCTGAGTTTATCGGAGGATTGCAGACAGTGTACCCACTTTCCTGGAAATGATGATAAAACAAAGGTACTGTCGATGATGAGACTTTTCTTTGTATAAGAGGGAGGAAAGGTTTAGCTAACTGCAACTTCTTTCACATGGTTCTGATAGAGGATTCCCGACTCTCCTGAATGTTGTCCAACTTCCGATTTAATTCATTCCCAGACCGGCTCTCCCCCTTAAGAAAATGGGAACTTTCTTATCCTTTGGGTTCCTTCTGTCCCTTCCCACTTGCAAGCTTCTCTGCTGATTCAATTCCCGTAACCTTGTCTTTGCCCTGCTGATCGTTAATCAAAATGTTGATTGATGATTTCTTTATAATTCTTTCTGTTATTCCCATACCCAATTTGAAGCTCCTTGACTATCACCACTTTGATTTGATATTTAAAATTCTTCAATATCCTATACCCCTTCTGCTTTTCATGAAAATGCCATGTCCTGTATTTACCCTCTACTGCTTCTAAAGTTGATATCTGTCAAGCTAGCACTCTAATCCATAGCGGGAAAAGTTCTTTCTCCTACCCTTACTGAATTCTCGAAATGCTAATTAGTTTCTGAAGGTTAGAAGGCCCACTGAACATTTATCTGCTTGAACTTATCATCATTTTCCAGTTTCCCAAAATTTCCAATATCTCCTTCACACCTCCTGCTTCTACTAACTCCCAAACCAATACTTCTCACAACCCCAAAATTTTGCTAAACTCCCAATCATAATCAAATAACCCGGTTATCACCATGGTACCCACTGATTCAAAATCTTTTCCTTAAATTCAAGTGGTAGAAATAGGAGCAAGGATTGGGCAGAACATCCGAAAAGCCTATTGACAATAAACACTAAATAATGCATGATGATTAAAGTGTTAATGCGCATATTGCCACTAATTTAAAATGCAGCATTTTAAAGCAATTACATCACTTGAAAGTATACATATGAATAAGGAATGTAAAGAAAGTAAATAATTCAACCATATATTCAAGACGTCAAGTAGGAAATTTCAAATATAATTGGAACAATATTTATAAATGAGAAATAATTTAATTAACAATTACGATGCACGTGCTTATGAATGCATTGAAGAACCTGGCACCGTAGTAACATTAAGCTCAATTTCGAGGTCCACTCTTGGTTGACCAAATTGCAGCTTGATTCGAACGACTGATCCATTTCTGAAATCCTCAATTCTCCAGTTTTGATTCATATTTTTCAAAACCTGTTACTCATAACTCATTTGAAACTAAATGCATGCGGGTGAAACGTGTTCATGTCACGTAATTATCACATAATTAATACCAGCAAGAATTTAATATATAATGCAACAATTAATTTACCAATGCTTGGAATATAGCACATCGAGCAAATAATTGATGCTGATAACAAGAATTTAATATAAATTGAAGCAAGTATTTCATCAATATTTAAAATAAACACGTTGGTCATATAAGTTCCAAACAATTCAAGATCACTCAATGGCAATTAATAGCACGAATTAATATAAAGTACAAGTTATCAAGTATTTCAGGTAATTCAGAGAATCCAAATAGCCAATTGATTTCAATTAAAATGTAGGACTCTCACATTATCAAGTAATTCCTATGCCGTACGACCTAGACTCGACACGACACGACACTAGAACCTCGGTTTTGCAACCGGGCTCTGATACCACCTCAGATGTAGCACCCCGGTACACGTGGAGGTGCCACACCCCCGCACTATAGGTCAGTTCACATACGAAATGGTCAATCCGTACACGAACCAACCTATAGCGAACGGGTGACAATGCAATACTCGATAAGCTAGGCGGGATAACCAAAACATGCAATAAGATAAAGCGGAAGCATAAAACAATTTCTAACAAATAGTTTCACTTATTCGATCTGGATATTCCTCATTTATCACGTAGTGCATAATCTAGACTATCATATCAATACATTATCATCTTCAATTAACAATAACAATAATAGTGAAATGCACGAACCACGGATGACACGACTACATGAACTGGACCCGGCTCGACTCACTCCCGCCTAGCGTGTACCTGCAATACCTGAAAGGTGGAGGCGTCAGTCTGTGAAGACCGAGTGAGGGGTTTACATATATATATTAGCGCAGATAACATGCACGTCATATTCTCGGGTAAAGGTTTATAAAAGATAATTATACAAGTTCAATAATAACATAGCTTCGCCCGAGAATACAACTGTCAATATTAATTACTTGTTCATTTCATGCAATCAATCAATACATGGCCCCGGCGAGTGAGGGCGGTCTCCAACCTTACTCCAAATGATCATGAACATGCTTGCTTGTTTATTAATCAAGAGGTGATCATGCAATCAATTATCGTGCTATCGTGCAATAGTGTAATCAGGTAACATATTCATGGAGTAACAATCATGAAATAACCCGAGGCGCATCCGTGGTGCCGGACTCGTCCCCAGTCTCCTTCTCCCTCCAATGATGGGAAGGTAGCTAGCCTTCACCATCCACGACATATTGAGCAGAGGGTACATGAATCCCTAAGCCCGGAGCTCCTTCCTCCACTAACCTCCTAGTGGATTCAGGGGTGACCCCAAATGTGGTGAGGATAGCACCAGAGTTACCCGTCAGCCCTTGCTTTCCCGGTTGGCTCTAGTTACTACCCTCGGGCCCATCGTGAACGATCATGCTACTCGCCTAAACATGCTTGCAATCATGAACATGGACAATCTTGGCTTGCTTGCTTGAAACATGACTTGATAAAATGTAGCTATCAATCATGATCAATAGTTTATGGAAATTATAAATATAAATACCTTTTGGCCGAAATATCACATAAGGGATATACGGGTTCTATGTAACTAGAAATTAAACCTCACCTGACAGGCGACACACGACTCGTGAATGCGTGAACGTGCTCAGGAGCCACAATCTCCGCCCTGGAGAATAACTGGACAAGAAACGGGACAATGTGCGTGCATGAGACCATAATTCAATTATATTATTCATATAATGACGCACGGCATAATCATACACGAGACATCGTGCAATACACAATGTAGCATGAAAACATGTTGTTTCGACATATAATCAATCATATAATAGCAATTCGGGATCAAATAAGCCATTGGAACGAGGGGCCAAAATTGTAATTTTGTGCAGAAACTTTCTGCACTTCCAGTGGCCTGGGAACGGCCGTTCCGGGCTTTAATACAAAATGGGAAGGGCCGTTCCCCAATCCCGAAGCGGCTCCCGAAGATGGGAAAGGCCGTTCCGGCTTACAAGCCAAGATGGGAACGGTCGTTCCCGTCCTCGCCGTCAAGCAAATCATTCAAACAATGGGAACGGCCGTTCCCTACTTACAAAGGGAACGGGAAGGGCCGTTCCCGTTACGCAGGAAGAACAGAGAACAGAACAAAACAGGGGATGCTCTCGGGACAAAACCAAGCATCCCCAAAACACCCCAAAATCATCACAACATGCAAGAATTCTGGAAATATGTATGTATACATGTTCAATATACATTAGTATGCAACCAAAACACATAAATCATGCTTTAATCTCCATAATCACCAACCTTAGCATATATACAAATTTATCATATAATCTCATATTCTTCAAGAATTATACATGGATTTCAAGCTATAACTATGTAATCCTATTTCTAACAACTTATACACAACATATCACTTCCAATTCATGAACCCTAGCTTCATATAATTCCCAAGAAAATCATGTATGCTCATATATACCTTGAATGAGAAATAGGAAGAAGGAAGTGATGAAGCTAGATGATTGAGCTCCTAAGCATGGAATTTCCTTGGGAAAACCTTGATGAATTGATGAAATCTTCCTCTCCCTTCATGGAGGTTTTGGTTCGGTGAAGCAAGGAAGAAGAATGAGATGCTTGTCATGAAAATGAAGATGATTGATTGAGGGAGATGCATATAACGTGATATTTGGGGAAATATGTAATATTTATGGTTTAATCCCCCAAGTTTATAAGTCATGCAATTGAGTATACAAGGTTTAGAAAGTGATCAATTAGGTCCAAAGAGTTCTCATGCAATTTAGTCCCTCAAAGAGAACGAATTGAGCAATTAAGGACAATTGACAATTAAATCAAATTGGACAATTAATTCATGTAATCATGTTAAATCACAATTTATAAAATTAACATAACACTTGTAAATTGAATAAATAAAATAATAAAATAAGATCCTAACGCTCGAAACTCACACGTGTCGAGCGTACCTGACTGTCTGAAATTCGGGGCGTTACATAGGTCGAGCGCAATGTAAAAAATTTCCAAGGAGTGTGTCAAAGAGAACTTGGTGACTAGAAAGCACTTTCTGAATTCTTTCACCTACTTCCTACAAAGTGTGAGGAAGAGAACTGGTGACTAGAAAGCATTTTTTGAATTCTTTCATCTACTGCCTACAAAGTGTTCTTGTCTTCGTAGTGATGAAGAAGAACAAAAGCACTTGAAGAGTTGAATTACATTGATTCATTTTTTATTTGTATTTTGTTTACAGCTTTCCTTAAGATCTAATAAAGATGCATTCCCTCATCATAATTCCTTTTCACGGATTTGTTACCCGGACCTTTATCTGTAGAGGTTCAGAGAAGAAATTTCTGTTACTCCTGAAGGTCTTCTGTTTCATTTAGTGTACGGAAAAACTTAAAACATTTCATTCTATAATTTAGATCACCTATTAATACACTTGACAAGTGTGGATGAATGAAATAGGAGATGAAACATAAATTTGAAATAAGAAATCCAAAGCCGTAAAGGAGAATCCTTTTAATGAACAAAATCCAATTGTAATACAAACTTTCTCCAAAATTGAAATGCGCAAAGTCATGGAATTCATTGTGCAATAGGGAACATATACCAGTCCCTTTATATTACTACTCTTCTAATTTTGTACTATTAATGCTTAATAATGGAAAATTTTAAATCTATGATGTATTGATACAAATACGACGATACGGGTACGATACAATATGAATATGAAGATTGAATTTTTTTTTAAATTTTTTACGTGAAGAGTGTCAAAAACAAGTATCCCGATATAGCAAAATAATATTTTTATAAGTGTAAGGTGCATTGGAGTTTCAAATCCAAAGGATGATGCGATGGTATTGAGCCCAATCAATTTTCTTTTTTGTTACATTGAGCCCAATCAATAGTGTAGCCCATTATATCATTTCTCAAGAAAGCCCAAAAAGTGCTTTTAAACTAACAAGTACAATTCAAGGGCGCCAACGTAGGTTAAAATCTCCCTAAATCGCTCCCTCAAATTCGCCTATATGCATGTCCGAAAATTCTTGCTCACGCCCAATCGAAACCAAACCAATCAATCAATCAATCTTGATACGAGTAAGTGTATTATATTTACTATTTAATCTGTCACGGCCAATATTAACACTTTCTTGTTCATTGTACTGCATTTGTACGGATCCCACGATAAGGGTAGACACTCGTTGTCTCTCTTGTTATATATACTAGGTTGACCGAACTGACTGAAAATTAAGGCATACGAAGCAATGGCTCCGATCACGGTGGGAGACACAATCCCTGATGGTAACTTGAGCTTCGTGAACGAACAGTTCTTATTCGAGAGCGTATCTATTTACTCCCTTATCGCCGGAAAGAAGGCCCTCATCATAGGCCTTCCCGGTGCCTACATGCCCGATTGCAGGTTATTATTCCTCTACTTTCTCTGAAATTTTCATCTACTTGTTAATTAATTAATTGTTAGTTTGTATAAAGGTGGTGTTACCAACCTGAGATAGTTCAGATGGCATTTCATCGGAGGTCGATCCAACAAACATTGTTTATCACTGGTCTGAATCCACTCACTACTCTCTAAGTATTTCATTCTTGATTTGGCAACTTTCGAGTAGAATTAGGAAGCCTTAGTTATGGAATATTACTTTTTTGGAAGCTAATCTCCATCGTATTTTTTAGCTGTGATTACAACTAAAAAATATGGTGGAGATTAACTTCCAAAAAGATAATATTGCTTTCTTAGTTAATTAGAAACAATGATCTGAGAATCATGAATAGTTCATTGTTCTTAATTAGTAATATTTGCATTGCCCCTTGAAGAATACTGTATTATTATTATAAACTTGCAATTCCCTTTTTCAGTCAATGATCCATATGTGGCGCTGGGATGGGGAAAGGCTTTTTTCCCGAGAGATGTTCCACATGTCAAGTTTTTGGCTGATAGCAAGGCAGCTTATGTTACATCTCTTGGCCTTGACGTTGACCTCACATCCCAAGGATTTGGTGTTCGGTGTAAGAGATTTTTCATGCTTCTTGAGGATCGAAAGGTTAAATTCTATCTTTATTTTGAGGAAAAAGCTATATAAAGAACACATGTTTTAGATTGATTGGAGATATCAAGATAATATTTTATCCAAAATTTTTATTTAGTACAATCTGAGAGATTTCCTGAAGTTTAATTTGGTCAGTCAGTTTGTAGGTCATAAGTTCAGAGTTTACCAATTTATCCATGTTAAGAGCATAATTGTGTTTATTAAACTTCTGTTACCTTGTGTATGTGAATCAGTTTGACTGATGACTCAATGCATGTAATGTTTCATCTGCTTCTTGTATTGGAAGACAGAAGGTTGTCTCTGCATATTTAGATAGAACGATCAAGAGATGATAGATCCAGCTGTATTTGTGGCCTAGAATTTTGCAGCATACTTGATAATTATCTTACACAAATGATTCATGCAGGTTGTTCAAATGAATGAGGCGCAAATATTTTTGGATCCTATTCTATCATCCTTGGAGGTATGCATGCAATCCTACATGAGCTCTTTTTTGTGATCGGGAAATAATTTTCCTTTTCTCTCTTTTTTTCCAGCCCCTCTGGTTTGGTTTCTATTTCTACTTTTGGAGAGTTTACCTTTCACTCTCATAAGGTTTTGGACGTATGATTCAATAAATTTCATTTCTTGTTCCATTGAACACTTACATGAGTTCTACTCAAGGTCAGTTCATATATTGATTACAATGTTAATTGTGTGTACTCAAGTCCTTATAGACTCGCCTCCCTAACCAGAAATCTTGAAATCCGAACAATTCTGCTAGCTCCCTTCTCTCCCTGTAATTCTTAATATCATATTTTGTGTTTCTGTAATTACAATTTTGTTAGCGGCTCTTTTGCTGGAATTTTCCCCCCACTTTTTTTTTTCCCCTTAAAAAAGGTGATTTTGTTGGTAAATTTTTAGTCAACACATTGGTGAGATATATAATGTTTTTCTTGTGTGGCCTATGTTTAAAGTTAGTGACTTCTAAGCAGCATATTTTTTTATAAAATTTAACTGACATATGAATGAACACTCTTAACGCCGCATGTAATCACAGAGACCAACACCAAACTTATCAAGGGCTCCAATTGCAGTGGGCGACATCATCCCTGATGGTTCACTGACGTTCATTAACCAGCAGAGTCAAATCGAGCCCGTGTCTATGCACTCCATTGTCTCTGGCAAAAAGGTCATCGTCTTGGGCGTTCGTGGCGCCTTCTCACCTAGATGCTCGTTAGTGTCTTTCTATTTTATTCATTATAACTTCTCCAATTTTATTTATTTATTTAATTGACCCCCCTCCGCATGTAGCAAGTATTTGGTCTACTCGTTCGTTCAGAAGGCACATGAGTGTAAGTCGATGGGCGTCCAAGAGATCTTATGTATCAGTGGTATGCAATTACTTTTTAAGTATTTGATAATAAAAATAGCAATTTTGCTAGAATATTACTTGGATGTTTTATCTCTCAATTCTCTCAAATGGTAGGACATTTTTCTAGAATTAGTAGTGTTTGTGATGGTAAAAGTGTGAGAATCAATCACCCTTCTAATGAGTAGTCGGTAGTTCTTTGGTAGTAGTATTTGCATGCGAATTTTGCCCCTTGTGGAATTTCAACAATGTTGTTATACTTTATAGTGAATGATCCATATGCGATGAAGGGATGGAAAAGGGCATATTTCAGAGACGACACAGAGATCAACTTTTTGGCTGACTCCACTGCAGCTTATATTACATCACTTGGACTTTTAGATGACCTATCGCATACCGAATTTGGCATTCGTTCGAAGAGATTTGCCCTGTTGCTTGAGGACTGCAGGGTTAAAGTTCTTGAAGTTCATAGGAAAGATCTTGGTATGCGTGATATGCTTGTGGCTGGAGATATGCTTGTGGCTATGGCTGGAGCTGAATTAAGAAATATGGAGATATAGCCAGGGCATTTGACTGCTCCCTACTTGAAGGACCTTATTAGATATTAATAAGCATATTCATGATGTGTAGTTTTGATACCTGTGGAATGTTTTAATGTGTATTTGAAGAGTTTTGAACTCTGATTGTTGGGATGTGAAATGTTGTTGGAGTTTATAAGCCTAAACCTATTTGTCTGTCCGCATTAATCTAGTTGTGTAATACGGATGACACTTGTGCAGTGTGTGGTGCAAGTGGAGAAAACCTCCCCCATGCTTTGTTTCTCTGTCCATTCGCAAGGCAAGTGCGGGCGCTGGCCCATGTTCAGCTACGATGTATTCAACAGCTTGCCGGTAACTTCTTGGATGGACTGCTGCGAGTTTTTGAACTCTTGGATGGAGATGAAATGTGCAGATTGGCAGCGATTACAAGGGCTTTGTGGGGGAGTCGGAATAAGAGGAAGATTGAAGGTAAAGGATTTGAACTGACAGAAGTTATCACCTATGTAGAAAGCCACATCATGCGTAGAACCTTTCTTGAATCGGTAGATTCAGCTCCTGCACTACCGGACACTAATAGGAAATGGAGTAGGGCGGAGGAAGGTTGGATTAAAATCAATTTTGACAGTGTTGTGTTTAAGGAGGATAATGCTATATGTATTGGTGTTGTGGCTCGAGATTCCAAAGGGAATTGTGTGGGATGGAGAGCTCATGCTTCAGACCCCTAATTAGTAGCTGAATCACATGCAGAAGTTTCAGCCGCCAGACTTGGGTGGGATTTTGTATGGCGTAACATCATTTTGGAAGGAGACAATGTTAATCCGATCAAGCACCTTCAACATGACGCGGAGGATATGTCTCACTTGGGAAACATTCATTCATGCTGAAATTAGACTAGTTACTTTCTACTTTGTTAATGTTTGTTTTTCTTTAATAATATTAAAAAGTAACACTTAACATTTATATATATATATATTAATATAATATGAATATTTTAAAAAGAATGTAATTATATATTCTTATTTTTAATACATATAATATGAATATTTTTTAATATTATTTTAGCATTCAAAGTAAGGGTATTTTAGCGTTAAGACATTTAATGATTAACCAAATGGAACGAGAGGGTGATATGAAAAAAATAAAATAACATAGATTTTTTGGAACTAATTTTTATGAGAGAGGATTTTTCTTACAATTTTAAACAAACACAGGGCCTTTGATGTAGTTAACTCTTTATTTTTTTGATACAAAAAGTAATTAATTTTGAGGATTTTTCATAAATAATATTTAAATTAAACCGGATTCGTAAAGTGTTATTGAAAGTGGACGGGTTAAAATTTTGTTATAGAACGCCAAATGGTTTGGCGTTCTTTCATTTTTTTATTATTTTTTTTAACGGGGTCGCCATATAATATGGCAACCCAATGAAAAAAAATTTTTTTTTAATATTTTAATTAAGGTTGCCATATGGTATGGCAACCGGATGAATTTTTTTTAATATTTTATTAAAGGTCGCCATATCATATGGCGACCACATTAATTTTTTTTTTTTATTTTTTTAATATTCTAATGACTTTAGGTTAGTTTGTAAATTAATTTTGGAATCTGGCATAAAGAACAAAGAGCACAAATGATGAGAGATTTTCAAGAATAATATTATTTTTACTCCGATTTAATAAAATAATATCGCTTTGAGGAGTATTAAAATTTTAATACAAGTCGCGGGTGAGATCCGAATCCCGTAGCTCAAGTTATAGCTAAAAAACGAATCAAATAGGGTAAATGGGTCATATGGACTAAAATTTACTTCGTCGGAGGTTTAAACAGCATCGAAAAAATATGAGGTTTGTTTCATTGGATCCGAATCGTCAAAACGAGTCCAACGGAAAAGAGGAATTCAAATCCGAATCTCGTAGCTCAAGTTATAGCTAAAAAACGAATCAAATAGGGTAAATAGGAATTCAAATCCGAATCTCGTTTTAACAATCCAGATCCAATGAAATAAACCTCGTATTTTTTCGATGCCGTTTAAACCTCCGACGAAGAAAATTTTGGTCCATATGACCCATTTACCCTATTTGATTCGTTTTTTAGCTATAAATTGAGCTACGAGATTCGGATTTGAATTCCTCTTTTCCGTTGGACTCGTTTTGACGATTCGGATCCAATGAAACAAACCTCATATTTTTTCGATGCCGTTTAAACCTCCGACGAAGCAAATTTTAGTCCATATGACCCATTTACCCTATTTGATTCGTTTTTTAGCTATAACTTGAGCTACGGGATTCAGATCTCACCCGCGACTTGTATTAAAATTTTAATACTCCTCAAAGCGATATTATTTTATTAAATCGGAGTAAAAATAATATTATTCTTGAAAATCTCTCATCATTTGTGCTCTTTGTTCTTTATGCCAGATTTCAAAATTAATTTACAAACTAACCTAAAGTCATTAGAATATTAAAAAAAAAAAAAAAAAATTAATGTGGTCGCCATATCATATGGCGACCTTTAATAAAATATTTAAAAAAATTCATTCGGTTGCCATACCATATGGCAACCTTAATTAAAATATTAAAAAAAAATTTTTTTTTATTGGGTTGCCATATTATATGGCGACCCCGTTAAAAAAATAATAAAAAAATAAAAGAACGCCAAACCATTTGACGTTCTATAACAAAATTTTAACCCATCCACTTTCAATAACACTTTATGAATCCGATTTAATTTAAATATTATTTATGAAAAATCCTCAATTAATTTTTAGATAAATCTATTTTGTTCATAATATATCTAGGGCTGTCAATCGTGCGGATTCTCATCCGTATCGAATTTCAATATATTCGTCCCATAATTATAAATGTTCTCCCGGAAATTTCCTCCTCAATGACTCCGATCGCAGTGGGGGACACAGTCCCTGATGGTAACTTGAGCTTCGTGAACGAACACTATTCGTTCGAGACAGTATCGATTTACTCCCTTATCACCGGTAAGAATGCCCTCATCATAGGCCTTCCCGGTGCCTTCATGCCTGATTGCAGGTTATTATTCCTCTACTTTCTCAGTTTTATTTTTCTGAAACTTTCATCTACTTGTTAATTAATTAATTAATTCATATAGGTGGTGTTACCAACCTGACAAAATTCGGTTGGCATTCCATCAGAGTGGGATCGATCACACGTTATTTATCACGAGTATGTTTGAATCTACTCACTCACTCTCTGAGTATTTGACAATTGATTGCCAACTTTGATGTGTGAGTTGTAATAGAAACAATATAGCTGAGAATCATGAATTAGGAGTATTTGCATTGCCCCTTGAAGAATATTGTATTAGTATTATAAACTTGCAATTCCTTTTTGCAGTCAATGATCCATATGTGGCGCTGGCATGGGGAAAGGCTTTTTCTTTTTTCCCAAGAGATAAGCCACATGTCAAGTTTTTGGCTGATAGCAAGGCAGCTTATGTTAAATCTCTTGGCCTTGACGTCGACCTCACATCTCAAGGATTTGGTGTTCGGTGTAAGAGGTTTTTCATGCTTCTTCGCGATCGAAAGGTTAAACTTATCCATGTTTAAAGCATATTTGTTTATAGTAAATTTGTATGTGAATCAGTTTGACCGATGACTCAATGCATGTGATGTTTTCATCTGCTCCTTGTATAGGAAAAGAGAACTTTGTCTCCACATATTTAGATAGAATGATCAAGATATGATGAATCCAACTGTATTTGAGGCCTAGAATTTTGCAGCATACTTGCTAGTTATCTTACACAAAGGATTCATGCAGGTTGTTCGATTGGGTGAGCGGCAAATAATTTTGGATCCTCTTCTATCATCCTTGGAGGTAGGAATCCCACATGAGCTCTTTTTTGTGATCGGGAACCATTTTTCCTTTTCTCTCTTTCTTTTTCTGCCCCTCTGTTTTGGTTTCAATTTCTATTTTTGGAGATTGTGAACCTTAATGCTCTGAAGCTGTACCAGTCATTTTTCTTAAGTGTTGAATTGATTTTTATTTACGTGTCGAGGACCATGAGTAATTTTGGACGTATGATATCAATAAATTTCATTTCTAATTTTAAGGTCAGCGCATATCTTGATTACCATGTTAATTGTGTGTACTCAAGTCCTTATAGACTCACCTCCCTAACCAGAAATCTTGAAATCCGAACAACTCTGCTAGCTCTCTTCTCTCCCCGTAATTCTTAATATTGTATTTAAACGTGATCGTTGTTGGTAAATTTTTGGTCAACACATTGGTGAGATATATAATGTTTTTCTTGTGTGGCCTATGTTTAAAGTTCTGGAGGGTGGTTGTCAGGAATTCATTCAAGTTAGTGACTTCTAGGCAACATATTTATTTGTAAAATTTAACTGGCATATGAATGAACAGTTCTAACTCCACATATAATCATAGAGACCAACACCAAACGTACCAAGGGCTCCAATTGAAGTGGGCGGCATCATCCCTGATGGTTCGCTGACCTTCATCAACCAGCAGAGTCAAATCGAGACCGTGTCTATGCACTCCATTGTTGCCGGCAAGAAGGTCATCGTCTTGGGCGTTCGTGGTGCCTTCTCACCTAGATGCACGTTAGTGTCTTTCTATTTAATCATTATAATTTCTCCAATTTTATTTATTTATTCAATTACCCTCCATATGTAGCAAGCATTTGGTCACCTCGTTTGTTAAGAAGGCAGATGAGTTTAAGTCAATGGGTGTCCAAGAGATCTTATGCATCGGTGGTATGAAATTACTTTTTAAGTATTTGATAATTAAATTTGCAATTTTGTTAGAATATTACTTGGATGTTTTATCTCTCAATTCTCTCAAACAGTTGGAATTCTTTTTATAATTAGTAGTGTTTGTGACGGCAAAAAGTTTGAGAATCAAATCACCTTTCTAACGAATAGTTGGTTCTTTGCTAGTAGCCCCTTTGTGGAATTTTTACAATGTTGTTATACTTTTTTAGTGAATGATCCATATGCAATGATGGGATGGAAAATGGCATATTTCAGAGACGACACAGAGATCAACTTCCTGGCTGATTCCACTGCAGCCTATGTTACATCTCTTGGACTTGTAGATGACCTATCACATACCGAATTTGGCATTCGTTCGAAGAGGTTTCTCCTGTTGCTTGAGGACTGCAGGGTTAAAATTCTTGAAGTTCATAGGAAAGATATTGGTATGCGTGATATGCTTGTGGCTGGAGATATGCTTGTGGCTATGGCTGGAGCTGAATTAAGAGATATGGAGATATAGGTGAGGGCATTTGACTGTTCCCTACTCGAAGGACTTTATATATAGTAATAGGCATATTAATGATGTGTGGTTTTGGAACCTGTAGAATGTTTTAATGTGTATTTCTGACGTAGAAGTTGTACATAACTTCGTAGAATGTGTTGGGATGTGAAATGTTGTTTGAGTTTATAAGCCTAAACCTATTTGTCAGCGTTAATCTAGTTTTGTTGTCAAGTTTTTATTTACTTTTGATCTATGATTATTGTTTGTCACATTATCTTTCATAGATTAAAAGCACACTAGTTGTCCGGAAAGTACCCTCTTTGATGATATCAAAATAAATGAGTGGTTTGAGCAATATTTCCTTAGGAGAATATTTCTATGGATTCCTTTTGCAGATCAGTGACAGACTCCGTTCCTTTTGCAATTTGGATTGGACTTAGTTTTTTCTCCAAAGTAATTTTGATTTCTATTGATTCCTTTTGCAGATCTGGGATTTTGGCTTAGTTGCAGGACTAGTTTTCTCCTCTTTTTTCCTCTATTTATGAATTTACGCTTTACTTATATATATTAATTTATTTGAAAACAATGAATTTTCTTTTTTGCAAATTTTGGAGATTTTGGTACCTTCCTAAAACCATAATCAAACCGTTATCTTTCATTTGTATTTGTAATCTTAATCTTGATGGTTTATTTCCACAGGCATTGCAGCTGGTTAGATTCCAGGATGACGGATACATTAACAGAAGATAATTAATGAAAGAGTATGCCTGAAGTTCTCCTGTTTTTTTTTTTTTTTTCCTTTTTCTCCTTTGCAAGAACCGGCGATTGCGAAAACCAAAAATCTCAAACGTATTTATGATGTTCACAGGTTGAGAAATGTCACCAGAAGAAGAAGGTGTCGTGAGTTTTATTGCATTCTTAAGCACTACTAATCTAATCTAGATCAGTTAGTGTACTATAATTTTCATGTACTAGTTTTCAAGTTATACACACTTCGTTTAGAACAACTCCCCATAGGGACCTAGAATGCAAAAAGGCTAAATAACATATTAACTAAATGGTACTGATTGCATCTTATTAATAAACCATCTATTTATACATTTTGATTTCTAGAATATTTCACAAAGTATTGATTTTTCTAGGGTTTTTTAAGTTAATGTCTCCTGCAAAAGACGAGCACATGGCTATGGCTTAAGTGTTGAGCATCTGTACTTGTGTATTGACAGGTTATGGGTTCAAATCTTATTGGGTGTAGCTAGCATTGCATTAGTTTACGTTTTTCTAAAATATTTTGTTATTGCTTGTCAATATGAAAAATAATTTGTTTATATAATAGATCACAAAATAGCAATATTATCTGTATTTGTTTTTAAAAAATATTAATATAATATACGAATCAATAGATATAATAATTAGACATCCGATAGATATAAAATAATTTGTTTATATAATAGATCATAAATAACAATATTATTTGTATTTGTTTTAAAAATATATTAATATAATATTCGAATCAATAGATATGTTTTTTTTTTGGTAGAAAACAACAACACAACAAGAAGAAATTAAAGCAACTCTGCTTCCTTCACATCCATCTCCAGCGTATCAGCGGGAGGTTCATTCCAGACTTGAAGAAGTTTAGCTTCATGCCCTTTCTTGGCTAGAGTGTCTGCACAAGCATTAAGTTCCCTATGAATGTGCTTCAATTTGACCTCCCATGGTTTACAGAGAAGGTCTTTGCAGTCCGCCCCATGGAGTTTCTGATCAAGCCTCCGAACGACGTTGACTCTCGTTCCTTGAAAAACTTCTGTCGGTGTTAAGTTTGTGCCACCCTTCCGGAGGTTTCTTCCATCCCGCAAGGCCAACCCTTTCCTTCCTTAAACTTATTGAGATCCAAAGCCAAAGTTTTGATGCTCTTAATCTCCATCCAAAACGGGACTTTGTATACCTGGAAAACTCCTTGATTACGTGACTTCCAGATTGTCCAGATCGTGGCAAGAAAGATATACATCCAGGGCCATTCCGGAGCAACAATATTCCGAAGTTGCAGAAGCCAATTCTCCCCCCTCAAAAGTAAAGTACTCCGTTGGCATAATGATGTGATCCCAGAGCCTACGTGCATATTGACAGCCACGCAGCAGGTGGAATATGCTTTCCGGTCCCCTGTTACATATAGTGCACATCGCAGAGGTGGTGAGACCTCTATCGAAATGAAGCGCATTCGTGAGAAGGCTTTGATGACCACACAACCAGAGGAAAGTTTTGAGTTTCCAAATCCAATCACAACTTCTCTGGTAACTGGTAACCATCTCCCGTTCCCATAAGGCTGTCATAAGCCAATTTACAAGAAAAAACACCGTTCCTAGTCAAATACATTACAGGCTATCTTTTAAATAAAAAGGTCAAAATTCAAACGCGTGACATAGGTTTAAATCTCCCAAATTTCTCTCTCAAATTCGCCTTTGTGCGTTTCGGGAAATTTTTACTCAGCTCAGTTGGCCGTATTCAATAAATTATACTGATTCATTTGTTACTCAGCCACGTTCAATCGATTAATTACATATAAATATATATATATATATATATATATATATATGTGTGTATTTAAGTGGCCGAGGGTTAAACTTAGTTAACCCTTATATAAATTCTCGCCAAAACTTGGTTCGGTTCTATCAAATTGGTGTAACGAGGGACAGGTATTTTATATTTTTAGTGTGATTGGTGAAAAATATATATAAGAGGGATAACGAATCAAATGATAAGTACATTATTATAAATTGGATTCGATTGAGTCAGGTCTGATATATAATTTTCTACTTCAAATAGGCTGTTTTGGTGGGCGATATTGAGATCTTATGGGATTATAAAATTATTTTGTAGTTTTAGGATTATAAAATTATATTGGAATGACATTATTTAGCTTTAGGATTATAAAATTTTGTAATTTTGAATAAAAACTTATAAAAAAATTAACTTTATACAAATTCTTTACCAGATAATTGCTTTGCCCCTTGCAGGCAATCCACGACAACCCAACCAACTTGCTGCTTCTCATAATCATAAATCACCAATTTGTCGAGTAATGAAATGAAACCTCTGTGTTATACCAAATAACCTTATTATTAAATTATTTATAAAATATAGGACATTTATTAATTTGGGTTGTTTACCCCATACGAAATTGAATAATTATAATTCATACCCCTTTAAATAAAAATATTACACAACTTATGGGTTTAAAAAAAACAAATGAATCTGAATGCGATCACATTTTTTATAAAGACCATCTCCAAAATAAAATTTTACAGCATTTCCCTCAGTTTTCCTCCTCAATGGCTTCGATCAAGGTTGGGGACAGAATCCTTGATGGTAATTTGAGCATCGTGAACAGAAAGTTCGTATTCGAGACCATGACCGATGAGTTCGTATTCGAGACCGTATCGATCTACTCCCTTATCGCCGGAAAGACGGCCCTCATCATAGGCCTTCCCGGTACCCACATGCCCGATTGCTGGTTATTATTCCTCCACTTTCTCATCTTATTTATCTTAATTTTTCATCTACTTGTTAATTAATTAATTCATATTTTGTATAAAGTGCTTGCTACCATCCTGACCATATTGGGTTCACATTTGATTCGAGTCTGTTCCAACAAACATTGTATATCACTGGTATGAATCTATTCACTCTCTTAAGTATTTCATATCAAATTGATTGTCGACTGTTCTTAATTAGTAATTCTTGCATTGCCCCTTGAAGAGGGTTGTGTTGTTATTGTTAACTTGCAATTCCTTTTTGCAGTCAATGATCCATATGTGTCGCACGTATGGGCAGCTTCTTATTTCCCCAGAGATAAGCCACATGTCAAGTTTTTGGCTGATAGCAAGGCGGCTTATGTTAAATCACTTGGCCTCGACGTGGACCTCACGTCTCATGGACTTGGTGTTCGGTCTAAGAAGTTTACCATGGTTCTTGTGGATCGAAAGGTTAAATTCTATCTTTATTTTAACGAAAAAGTTAGAGAGAATATATGTTTTAGATTGATTAGTCCAAAATTTTGATTTATTACCATCTGAGATATTTTCTGAAGTTTTGGTCAGTCATTTTGAACAACTTTACCGAGGACCATGTTTGTATGTTATAAATTCAGAGATTTACCTATTTATCCATTTTAAGAGCGTATTTGTGTATAGTACATTTGTGTTACCTTGTGCATGCAAATCAGTGTGATTGATGACTCAATGCATGTAATGTTTAATCTGCTCCTTGTATCGGAAGACAGAACTTTTTCTCTGCATATTTAGATAGAACGATCTATATATGATGAATCTATTTGAGGCCTAGAATGGGCAGCATACTTGCTAAGTATCTTACACAAAGGATTCATGCAGGTTGTTCAGTTGACTGAGTGGCCAATGATTTTGGGTCATCCTCTACCATCCTTGGAGGTATGCACGCAATCCCACATGAGATCTTTTTTGTGATCGGGTAACATTTTTCTTTTTCTGCCCCTCTGGTTTGGTTCACATTTCTATTTTTGGAGAATTTATGTTTCACTCTGATAAGGTTTACTCGTGAGATTGTGAACCGTAATGTGCTGAAGCTGTACCAGTCATTTTACTCAAGTGTTGAATTGATTTTTATTTACGTTTTGAGGACCTTGAGTAATTTTGGATGTATGCTATCAATAAATTTCATTGAACACTTACATGATCTATTCGAGGTCTGTGCATATCTTGATTACCATGTTAATTGTGTGTACTCAGGTGAGTCCTTATAGACTCGCCTCCCTAACTAGAAATCTTGAAATCCAAACAATTCTGCAAGCTCCCTTCTCTCCCTGTAATTCCTAATATCATATTTTGTGTCTGTAATTACAAATCTGTTTGCTGCTCTCTTGCTGGATTTTTATTTTTTCCTTTTCAAAAAGAAAAGGTGATTTTGTTGGTAAATTTTTGGTCAACACATTGGTGAGATATATAATGTTTTTCTTGTGTGGCCTATGTTTAAAGTTAGTGACTTCTAAGCAGCATATCATTTGTAAAATTTAACTGACATACGAATTAACTCCGCATGCTCAATCACAGAGACCAACACCAAACGTATCAAGAGCCCCAATTGCAGTGGGCGACATCATCCCTGATGGTACGCTGACCTTCATCAAGCAGCATCTTCACATTGAGCCCGTGTCTATGCACTCCATTGTCGACGGCAAGAAGGTCATCGTCGTGGGCGTTCGTGGCGCCTTCACACCTAGATGCACGTTAGTGTCTCTATTTTATTCATTATAATTTCTCCAATTTTATTTATTTATTTAATCCACCCCCCCACCAAAACCCCGCATGTAGGCACCGTTTGGTCACCACATTCGTTCGGAAGATAGATGTGTTTAAGTTGATGGGGGTCCAAGAAATCTTATGTATAAGTGGTATGCAATTACTTTTTTTAAGTATTTGATAATTAAATTACCAATTTCGGTAGAATATTACTTGGATGGATGTTTGATCTCTCAATTCTCTCAAATAGTTGGATATCTTTTTAGAATTAGTAGTGTGTGATGGGTAAAAAGTTTGAGAATCAATCGTCTTTCTAAAGAATAGTCTGTTGTTAGTAGTATTAGCTTGTGAATTTTGCCCCTCGTGGAATTTTAACGATGTTGTTATACATTGTAGTGAATGATCCATATGTGATGACGGGATGGAAAAGGTATTTTTTCAAAGACAACACATACATCAACTTTTTGGCAGATTCCACTGCAGCCTATGTTACATCACTTGGACTTGTAGATGACCTATCGCATACCGAATATGGCATTCGTTCGAAGAGATTTGCCATGTTGCTTGAGAACTGCAGGGTTAAAGTTCTTGAAGTTAAAAGTTAAGATGTTGGTATGGATGATATGCCTGTGGCTATTGCTGGAGCTGAATTAAGAGCTGTGGAGATATAGCTGAGGGCATTTTGACTGTTCCCTACTCGAAGGACCTTATTATATACTAATAAGCATATTAATGATGTACTGTTTTGGAAACTTTAGAATGTTTTATGTGTACTTAAAAGAGATTTCAACTCTGATATATGTAGAATATCTAAACCTATTTGTTAGCATTAATCTAGTTTTGTTGTAAAGTTTCTACTTTGTGAATTGTGTTTGGGTGGTCTTCTATGATTATTGTTTGTTACATTACATTTTATAGATTAAAAGCACACTACACATCAGCCTCTTTTGATATGCTTTGACGATCAAAATAAACGAGTGGTTTGAGCTGAATACAAGAATGATCATTACGTTCTGCCGTTAAGAATCTATTCCGCGTCTTCCAAATTTTCAGCAGTTCCCTAATCTAAAGCCTTGAAGAAGCCGTTAAGAGATTTGATCTTCATCTCCCCTAACTCCTAAGGTACCGATTCAAGGCCCGAAATCCACAAATAAGTGTCCAGATTCTTTTTGGCTTCGTCTGATATCTTGGATGCTTCGTCCATTTCACCAACCCTCGCATAAGTACTGTACAAATCTCTGCCTGATAATTACACAATTCATTGCTGCATTTCCAGGATTCAATCATCTAAAGAAGCAATTTTTTGGCCCTGTCAGTATCTTCAAAGTTCAACCCTACACAACTTCTTAATAACACTTAGAAAATAAGATCATAATTGTCTTAATATTAGAACAACCATGGGAATTTTAAATCTTCTTCCCCAAATGTTCGTATCTTGTAGCTACAATTTGAGGGTCCATAATCACGACATCTGGTTGAATTATAGGTACTCTCGATCGAAAGAATAAAATAATAATTTAAAATCACTTTGTACTTAGTGATATATTAATATCTCATTACACCTTAGGCTGCTCCATACTTAATGATTAGTATTTTCTCCTAATTTTTGGTATTCTCTTATTCCTTTACTAATCAGGCATCTCAAAAAACAGGAATTTAAATATGCTCTCTTCAAGGAAGAGTATATGTCCCTATATATATACAAAGATTAGAAACCACTTGTAACTGATCACATATACATACAGATTAGATACATTAACCACTCGTTTATTTTGATATCATCAGAGCATATCAAAAGAGGCTGCTTTCCCGACAACTAGTGTGCTTCTAATCTATGAAACTTAATGTAGCAAACAATAATCATACACCAAAATTAAATAAAAAACTCGACAACAAAACTAGATTAATGCCGACAAATAGGTTTAGGCATATAAACTTCAACAAGTCAACAACATTTCACATCCCAACACATTCTAGGAAGTTACATAGACATTCTATTTTAGAGTTCAAATCTCTTCAAATACACATAAATCATTCTACAGGTTCCAAAACTATACATCATTAATATGCTTTATTAATATTTAATAAGGTCCTTCGAGTAGGGAGCAGTCAAATGCCCTCAGCTATATCTCCATATTTCTTAATTCAGCTCCAGCCATAGCCGCAAGCACATCTTCAGCCACAAGCATATCATGCATACCAAGATCTTTCCTATGAACTTCAAGAACTTTAACCCTGCAGTCCTCAAGTAACAGGGCAAATCTCTTCGAACGAATGCCAAATTCGGTATGCGATAGGTCATCTACAAGTCCAAGTGATGTAACATAGGCTGCAGTGGGATCAGCCAAAAAGTTGATCTCTGAGTCGTCTCTGAAATGAGCCCTTTTCCATCCCTTCATCACATATGGATCATTCACTACAAAGTATAACAGATTAACAGCATTATAAAAATTCCATAAGAGGCAAAATTCCCATGCAAATACTACTAGCAAGGTGATTGATTCTCAAACTTTTTGCCATCACAGACACTACTAATTCTAAAAAGATATCCAAATATTTGAGAAAATTGAGAGATAAAACATGCAGTAATATTCTACCAAAATTGCTAATTTAATTATCAAATACTTAAAAAGTAATTGCATACCACTGATACATAAGATCTCTTGGACGCCCATCGACTTGCACTCATCTGCCTTCTCAACAAACGAGTAGACCAAGGGCTTGCTACATGCGGAGGGGGGTCGTTAATTAAACAAATAAATAAATAAAATTGGAGAAGTTATAATGAATAAAATAGGAAGACACTAACGAGCATCTAGGCGAGAAGGCGCCACGAACACCCAAGACAATGACCTTCTTGCCGGCGACAATGGAGTGCATAGACACGTGCTCAATTTGACTCTGCTGGTTGATGAAGGTCAGCGTACCATCAGGGATGATGTCACCCACTGCAATTGGAGCCCTCGACAAGTTTGGTGTTGGTCTCTGTGATTACAGGCAGAAATTTAAGAATGTTCATTCATATGTCAGTTAAATTTTACAAATGATACGCTGCCTAGAAGTCACTAACTTTAAACATAGGCCACACAAGAAGAACATTATATATCTCACCAATGTGTTGACCAAAAATTTACCAACAATGATCAATAAAAAAAAATGTAAAAACTCCGCAAAAGAGCCGCTAACAGGTTTGTAATTACAGTGAAACCTGAGGAGCTCATGTGGGATTGCATGCATACCTCCAAGGATGATACAATAGGATCCAAAACTATTTGCGCCTCACTCATTTGAACAACCTGCATTAATCCTTTGTGTAAGATAATTAGCAAGTATGCTGCAAAATTATAGGCCTCAAATATTCATCATTTCTTGATGGCTCTATCTAAATAAAGTTCTATCTTCCGATGAAACATTGATTCGCACACACAAGGTAACAGAAATTTACCATATACACAAACATGGTCCTCCAAAAAAGTTGTGACTAAATCTCTGAGACCATAATAAATAAAATATTATCTTCAAATCCCTCATCACACATATTTTATTTGAAAAGAAAGCATAGAGTTTAACCTTTCGATCCCCAAGAAGCATGACAAACCTCTTACACCGAACACCAAATCCTTGAGATGTGAGGTCGACGTCAAGGCCAAGAGATTTAACATAAGCTGCCTTGCTATCAGCCAAAAACTTGACATGTGGCTTATCTCTTGGGAAAAAAGCGGTTCCCCACCTCAGCGCCACATATGGATCATTGACTGCAAAAAGGAATTGCAGGTTAATAATAACTAATAATAAAATATTCTTGCAAATATAACAATGAAGGTGGATTCAGACCAGTGATAAATAATGTGTGATCGATCCCCCTTCGATGAAATGCCACCCGAATTTTGTCAGGCTGGTAAGCCCACCTTTATTTTATACAAAATAAAAACAGATTAATCAACAAATGATGATGATGAAATTTGCAGATAAATTTGCAGAGGAATGATAACCTGCAGTCGGGCATGTAGGCACCGGGAAGGCCTATGATGATGACCTTCTTAGCGGTGATAAGCGAGTAAATCGATACGGTCTCGAATAAAAACTGTTCGTTAACGAAGCTCAAGTTACCATCAGGGATTGTGTCCCCCACCGCGATCGGAGCCATTGCAGACTAAGGTTGAGGAGCAAATTGAAATTTGAGGCAGAAATTTTAAATTGTAGACTTCATCTGAAATCTGAATCGTGGTTTGGGCCGAATACTTTCATTGGCCCAAGGCCCTGTTGCAGCCCAAAGGCCTTGTTGGTCCAATTAATTGAATAATTGGATTATTTAATAATTCTTTACCAAAAGTTTTTAGGTCATGCCCCCATTTAAATAATTTTTTTGTTTATTTGTTATAAATTACCTACTAACATAAATCCTCACGCACATAAAAAAGGGTCAAAATGAACAAAAGTGCCATGCAGTTATGTTCTTTCTCAAGATAATATATATAGGTTGTCACTGGCATAAAAAAGTGTAAGATAACAATGAACAAAAGTGGCTGTTGAAACTGTTACCAACAGAATTACACTCAATCCTTAAATTAATTTATTAAATTACATTAAATCTCCAAGGGCATTTAGGACATGTCAAATTTGACTAGAGTGATCTTTTTTTATTTTCAAAATATTTTTTACTCGTGTTAGCAATTTTTTGAAAACATTGGGCCTAAGTGTATAGGCATGTCAATTAATTAGTCAGATTCGGATCGAATTAGAAGATTTTGGATTCATTGATTTTAAATCCATACATAATCCGGTCGGATCAAATTCGATAAAATATCTGATCCAATTAATAATAAGATATAATCTTTTTTGTAAAAATATAAATGTCATTACCTAATATTTACCTCTTCAAATTGAGAAAATAGTCTTTTGTTCGGAAGTTAGGATACCAATCTTTTATAGCAAATAAAAATGTTTAAAATCCCTTTCTCTTTAATTAATTTAATTCTATGTATATATACTTCCATTTGGTTTTTATGCCAAAAAGTAAAAAGAGTTACTTTTATGCGATCTCCATCTAGAATATCGAAGAAGTTAATTTCCGCCCACTATTTTACATTAATATTTCCAAGTTGATCAAAGTGTAGAAGGTTAAAATTTACGTCCAATAAAAATGCGATACTTTACAAATAAATATATATTAAATATTAAAAATAAAGATTTTTTATTTTAATATTAGAATTTTAAACAAATCATCTTCCTTTAATTAAATAGTTAATTAATTGTTATTATAATATATATTAAATGTGTCAAAATTCAAAATTTAGCAATAAAATCAAATCAAGCCAAATAAAGAAAGTTAAATGCAATATTTTGGAAATCAAATTATATCTTGTGATTTATAGAAGATATTACGAAATCGAGGAGAACCAATCAGAACAAAATCTTCTTTCGATGATTATGGAAAGGATTGTCGCTCCTACACCTCTAAATAGAAGCATTCTACGAACCAAAAATCACAACTCACAACAACTCAAAGATACGAAAGAGTAAGTAATTACAAAGAAAGGAGAAAGAAGTAATTCGGGTTTTTCAGCATCGTCGGCGTTTTTCGGCATCTTCGACGGTGTTCTTCGTGGGAGTCAACATCTTCGACATTCAATCTAGAATTGAAGCATCAAAGTAGTGTTTCGGCGTTGCACTCCTCAAATGGACTCAGGTCAAATTCAAATCGATCCAAGCGAAGTTCAAGGCGTTCTTCGTGGAAATTAACAAATCAAAGCATTCGCAGCAAGGCGTCAAGTCCGCTGTAACGCCCCAAAATTTTGATGCGGGGGACTAAAATTGATAAATGTGGAATAAAAAAAGATACAATATAAAAAAAAAAAATTAAAAGATTAAAACCAAAATCGAACAAGAGTATCTTTAAAGAACAAAAAATGATATTTTTTCTAGAATATATGTTCTCCACTAATATATACATCATATCAACACATTAAATGAAGAAGAATAAAAATAGTAGAGATAAGTATGCATTACAGATGTAATCATTAATGCATGGATATTCATTTTAGATGGTCATTCGCCAGGTAGCCACTCCCCTTTTTCCTTAATAAATAAAAAGAGGAAATTGCACCGGTAGCCACTCCCCTCCTGTAACATCAAAAAACCAAAAACAAAAAAACTTGTGTTAAAAAAATTCCCTTAAAGAACACTACATTTTTTTATTTTTCTTTGCATAAAAAACCCTACTTCCGGTAAGTGACTTACACACGCTTTGATTGCATGTAAAATTAAGTTTTTATTCACTTTTTCATATAAAATGACTATTTTGTCCATACAATATATTTATATATAATACAATATATAAATATTATATATAATTCATAATTTCTCGATAACGCTATCATTTGGTAGGAGGTTAATTTGAATTCCATCCGAATTCTAATATAGAATTAAAAATTGAGATCCGTTAAAGGCTCGAATTAAAATTTTATTAAATTAATTATTTTATGTATCAAAATTACTAATAAAACAATTGGAATTAAAACTTCAACATATACATCATTATATTCGATAATATACAAGTTATATATGAGTTTTCATAAATCACCTCGTTCAAGGTTCTTAGGCTGGGTGAGACTCATCAGATTTAAAGGCACTCTGTTTTTTTTTGCATCATAGGATTACCTGAACTCCTGAGTCCTAACAGTCTTTCTCATAGCAAAGCCTCAAAACTTTGCAAGGAATCTCTTCAAGCCTCAAGGTGCTCATTGAGAACAGTGATGCCTTCTGCACAACCTCTGCAATAATCCTGGTATACGTCTACCAACTTTTTCAAGACTTCGCTTTAGACCGAAATCTAGATAACTGAAGTGAAAAATCAGAAAGTTGAAAGAGCAAAGACAAACTCAGAGGGCTGAATAGAAAATGACACCTTCTTGTCCCCAAGTCTTTCTGCTGCTCCGTGCTCGAGCTATCAAATTTGAGGATTCAAAATTCCGACCTTAGCTAGCTCGCACACCACATGAACTGCCTCTGTTCTCACTTTATCATCATGAAAATCATGATCCAATACCCGACCCTAAATGGCAGCTTCACAGCTCAAATGTAATTTTGAATAAATCAGAAAAAATATAAGCAGAAATATGCTAAACCGCAAATATATCATTGGGATTCAGACAACCTACAGAGAGTTTCATGTGATTCTCTCCCTACTGGATTAGTTATGCAGAGAGCTTTTGCATAAGAAAGGGCAGCAAGCCTCACTTCTGCAGAAACTTTCTACTGGATATTCCTGTGCAACATGTTACCCATGCAATGCTAGAAACTTTCTAATTAAATTAAGAGCTTTAATTTGGACATCAACCTGATCAGTCTGTAAGAAAAAATACAAGAGAAACAGAGACTAAGAATGTATCAAGAGTCATCTTTGAGCTTGAACCACAAAAAAGTGGGTATGTAAATAAGAAGACAGCATATTTGACAGAAGAAGCAGGGACAAACCATAGGATTAATCAAACTTTGGGGGTGCTTTATCTATGTTGGCAGATCTATGTTTTCCCAATCTAGTTTCTTCTATTTATACGTCTTGAGAGTGTTTTTACCTTATCTACAAATCCGTCCAATCATTAAGGTTTAACAGGATATCGACCAAAGTTGTAATCTCAGGAACTCAAATTAGAATAGTACAATAGAAATTTACTACTACTTTGTTTTAAAGCCCATTTACATGGGTCGAGTCGGGACGGACCACTTAGAGTGTAAAGTTCTCCCTATCAATGGTAACTGCATTCGCAGAGACTCGAACTCGAGACCTCTAATTAAGCTAGCATAGCACTGAACCGCTAAGCTATACCACTTGTTGGTGGAATTTACTACTACTACTACATTGTTTGTGTAGCTAATTTATTCTAAGACCACACAAAACACAATTCACAAAGTAAATCATTCAAAACATCAATACAACAAAACTAGATTAATGCTGACAAATAGGTTTAGGCATAAACTCAACATTTCACATCCGTAACACATTCTCGTATGCTTAGTTTGAGGTTTTGGGTAGTTTAGTGAAGTAAAGCTTGGGAATCCAGGATCTGGTTCAATATGTTCCACTCTGTTGTATGGAGCTGTTCTGCTCTTTTGTATCTTCTGATTTAATAAAGCTGTCTTTTCAAAATCCTAAGTTTGATAACTTAGGTAGAGGATTAATCTCCTTGGCTCATGTTTTACACAGTCGTGGGGGCCAAATCTCTCTAAATATCTTGTCTCTTTACTCTACACTTCTTGTACCTTGTTTGAGACTTATTGATTGATGTTTGAGCTTGCTAAGTAAGTTGATACAACTTCTTATCTGATATACATTGACTGAACTTGGTTAAGTTCAAAGATTGAGCTTCTGGACTGAAATCAGTCTTATCAAGTCTGAGATTAAGACTCAAACTTCAAAGCAGACTTGCTTGAGTTGGGCAGCTTTGCTCATGAACATTAGGACTGAAATTTGAGTTTGTGAGCTTATCTGGCCTGATAACTAGTATCGCCTCCCGCCCAACTCTATCGGCAGGCCCTTTCTTTTGCAAGACTTAAAAATGTCTCTTATGGCCCAATTATTATTACAGTGTGGATGTGTGTTTTTTTATTGTGAATTGACATAATTGTCCATTATTCTACTTAGTTATTTTATTTATTTTTCCCAAAAATTAATAATTAATAGGTTTTGTAGTTCAATTTAACTATTAATTTGATATTATTTAGTAAATTCAATTTTGTTTTAAGTCTAACTCTTCCAATTCTCTCAACTTTTCATATTTTCATTTTATCGAATAAATTCAATTTCGTTGAAGTCTAACTTTTCCGATTCTCTCAATTTTTTATATTCAAGAATAAAAAAATCAAACAAAAAAAAAAAATGAAGCCGATAAGATCAGAAATTGAGAGAGAAATTGCATGGCAAATAATGAATTATTCTCGTACAAGATACACTGACTCAGCTCAATATATACTTGGGTCAATGAGCTTTGTACATGTGTAAAAATACAATAAAATGGGAGGTCTCTTAACTGACCTCAATCAGATTACAGCTAACTTAACCAACTAATTTAGACCATTAATTGGTCATTATTTAATCGGTAATAGAAGCAAGTTAGGTCTTAGGAGATAGTGGAAAGAATAAATTAGATTAAAGATTAGGGCACATTAAATCAGAATATGAAAACTGAAGAGAATACCAACCGTTGGAACTTAAATATAGTTGAATTTATTCGTCAAAATCAAATAAAATAATTAAAGTGAATTATTGATTATTGGGCTACATAAGTTATAATTAAATAATTAAATTAGATAAGGGTACTTATGTCAATTCACAATTATGACTAATTTGTATTGTGGGTAAATTAAGGTAATAATTATTCGACTGGTAAGTAGTAGGATTTCCAACAGGATACTAAAACCATAAAAAGTTCATATTCATCATGGATAGTGAGGTAAATAAATTTTACCACAAAATATTTTCAAAATGCTGTATGTGTATCAGTGTATGCCTCCAATGGATCGAGCAAAATTATAAATCATATTGTTTTTGACGGGTTTGGGGATTAAAATACAGATATTTGGTGAAATTTTACCATGGGACCTATATTTTCTTCATAGATAATTATTTTTTTATATTTTTTATTTTATTTTTGATTAAAATATTGGAGTATTATGAAAGATGGGAGTATATTATTTATTTACATATTAATTCTAAGATTTATAAGGAATAAAAATGCATGGCATATATTCACAAATTTGGAAAAACATTATGAAAATAATTTGATTTTCAATAAAACTTATATAATAATGAATTTAATAGTGAATAAAAATAATCAGAATTATCCAACGTCAATCTACCAATTGCGTTGGTTCTCCAAGCAAGTATAATTATGAACAATGCTGAAGTAAAGTTTATCAATAGAAATATCACGTTCGACCTAATAGAATTCAACGAAATGAAAGGCAATTTTGTTAAAATCAATTGATTAGTAATTTTAAATTATCTTTATTAAAGAATTTTAAGTTTCTTTATATGTTTTAGAATAAATATCTAATATTGGAACATTATAGATGTAATTAAATTTGTGTGATGAAGGTGAAACAACAATTTTAATTCTTGAGAAATAACAAAAGCATAGACTATAGAAAAGAAATCATAATCATGGATGATAAGTAAGTAAAGAATTATACATTTACGGTTTTGTACTATGGATGTTAATTAAAATTTTTGAATTTTTGTCATTGGATACTATCATAATTAACTTTTAGAATGATCTACCCATGACAAGGATAATGATTACAAAAATGTAAAAACTAATAGAGAAATATTGGGAATTTTAGGACTAACAAAAATATATATCAAGTTATGATAGACAAACTCATACTAATAAAAACATAATCACATGTAATAAATATATTTTATGGAGAAAATTGTTCAAAATAAAATAAACAAATACTTATTACAAGGTAAACTCCAAATTAAAAATAATTTCTACAACGACCATATTTCTCAATATAGTCTCTTCAAATACACATTAAAACATTCTACCGTTTTCAAAACTACATATCATCAATATGCTTTTTAATATTTAACAAGATCCTTCGAGTAGGGAACAGTCAAATACTCAAATACCCTCAGCTATATCTCCACATCTCTTTATTCAGCTCCAGTCATAACCACAACCATATCTTCAGCCGCAAGCGTACTAGTACCAGTCATAGGAGCTTCCCAAGCAACTCTAACAACCTTAACCCTGCGGTCCTCAATCAACACAGCAAACCTCCTCGACCGAATGCCAAAGTCGGTATACGAAAAATCAACTTCAAGTCCAAGTGATGTAACATATGCTGCAGTGGGATCGGCCAAAAAGTTGATGTGCTCGTCATGTTTGAAACATCTGAATTTCCATGGCCTCGTCACAATTGGATCATTCACTACAAAGTATAACAACATTGTAGAAATTTCACAAGGGACAAACTCCTCATGGAAAAATAACTAGTGAATAGGGACGGAGTCAGGATTTCATGGAAGGAGGACGAAAATTAAAAATATATATAATTTTTTTTAAATAAATATTATTTTATTAAAAATAAAAATATTATTTTATTCGATATATATATATATATAATTTTTTTTAAATAAATATTATTTTATTCGATATACATAAATAAAACAAGTATAATTTAAACTAAGTATAACTTAAAACCTTTGTCATGGATTGATGAAGTACTCGCTATTATTTTAACAAATTTTTTTGAAGTAAAGTTCCAAATTCTTTTTATGTGCCTATATAAACTAAAAATATTATGGACTGCATTTAACATGATTTAGAATAAAATAATAGACTTTGTTAACAAAACAACATAAGAAAATAAAAAATCATTTATCTTTAACCTATTTTGATAGCCATAGAGATAAAGATAACTATAGTTAACAAATTAATTATAAGTATTATCCATAATAAAAAAAAAAAAAAACTAAAATTACTATTTAAGATACAATTTTTTAACTAAATAATTTATCCATAATAAAAGAAAAACTAAAATTAACATAGTTATCTTCGTCCAACTAAAATTACTATTTAGATACAATCTTTAAACTAAATAATCTATCCATAATAAAAAATAAAACTAACACTGTAATCTTAATAATAAATAAAGAAATCTTAATATACAAAACTCATATCAATAACAATTAAACACGGTATATTATCTAAAATTAAATACAGTTATCTTTATCCTATTTTCATAGAAATAAAAATATGATATTTCGTCACGGTATAGGACTCTGCCAATACTAAATTATACAAAATTAAACACTACTTATCTTTAACCGATTCAGATACAATCTTTTCTCAAAATATTAAATTAATTTATCATTAACAAAATAATCATAAATTTTATCTAAATAATTTATTTATAATAAAACTATAAAAAATAAACTAAATATAAGTTAATATTAGCTTTTGGTTTTATTGGATAACTTGGGACCAGGAACAACTTCTTTTTTTTCTCACAAGTGTACATTTTGAAGATTAGAAAAATGAGAGTTTTAAGTTGAAGAGAAGAAAAAAGGAAGAATAGAAAAATGAAAGAGGAAGAAAACAGATGAAAGAGAAAGAAGATGTAGTCTTCAAGTAAATAAAGAAAAAATATTAATTTTGAGATTTTTTTAATATCGAAAAGAAGGTCAAAAGATTTTAGTGGGAAACAAAATAAAAAGTACATTTGAATTGAGAAAAAGTAAAAAGTGGATTTGGATTGAGAAAAATAATCGTAAACTAATACTAAAAATAAATTTTAAATTGGTGAGTGTAATTTTTTTTTTTTTTTTTTTTTTTTGATGGGGAGGAGGGGGGATAATAAAAATTTTAAAATTTATGTATATTAAAAAAAAATTTAAAAATTTGGGGGGGACCCACAAGATACATAAGATCTCTTGGCCACCCATCGACTTAAACTCATCTGCCTTCTCTATGAATGAGCGGACTAAACGCTTGCTTCATGCGGATGGGGGTTGTTAATTAAATAAATAAATAAAATTGGAGAAATTATAATAAATAAAATAGAGAGACTTTAACATGTAGGCCAAGAAGGCGCCGCGAACGCCCATGACAATGACCTTCTTACCGTTGACAAGGGAGTACACAGACACTCCTGGTTCATGATCAGCATACCATCAGGGATGATGTCACCCACTGCGATTGGAGCCCTTGATACGGTTGATATTGGTCTCTGTGCATTACAAGTAAATTACATACAGAGTTAAGGGTGTTCATTCATAGGCCAATTAAATTTTACAAGTATGTTGCCTACAAGTCACTAACCTGAATGAATTCTTGACAATAACCCAACGTTAAACAAACCATTAAATATCCCACCAATGTGTTGAACAAAAATTTACCACCAATGTGTTGTTACGTTCTTCAATTAAAGGTCATCTGAATTTTCTCAGGGGAGTACAACCATCTTTATACATTTTTTTGTTTTTTTTTGGTCCATCAGAGGTCTTCAAGGAGACCAAAGAGGACATTACATCCTCAAACCAAAACCAACAGGTGGCTCATACCACTCCATCCGACCCAAGTCGATCTCATGCCCTATCTTCGCGAACTTATCAGCACTATCATTGCATTCTCTAAACCCGTGTTTAAGAGTTGCATTCCAAGGCATCCGAAGTAGCATTCTCCAATCTTCAATAATATTCTTCAACGGGTGATCCTCAATCTCGTCTTTCAGCACCCAAGGCACCACGATCTCAGAGTCAACTTCGACTTCAATGCTTGTGTATCTCCTTTCCCAAGCTATCTCCAATCCCCGTCGGAGCCCGCGGAACTCAGCCATATTAATGGAGACATGGCCAAGATTCATGGAATTAATACAACTAATTTATATATATTAATGAATTAATACCACTAATTTATTTGTGAATTAATTGGACAATTTTCTATGCATATGCATCACTAATTTAATTGGACAATTTCCAAGGGGAGGAGAATATTTCTTTGGATTGCTTTGCAGATCAGGTGGTTTGCTTATCCCGAAAATATTTTCTCCTCTTCAGGTAATGCTTTTCTATGTTAATTTATATTATTCCTAATAATAAATGGGTTGGGCTTGGCTGGCCCAGCTCAGGTCCTAGTAAGCCTGTCACTGTAGCGGGCTGGGTTGATCTAGGACCATTTTGAAGTGGGCCGGTCCTGGGATGGGCTTTTTTAAACTACAAGTAGCCCAGATCGGCCCACAAACCAACTAAAAATGGCCTGGGCCGGGCCTGGGTCGGTTTCTAGCGAATTCAGCTTATTCAATTTTGTGGGCTTGAAAAGTGGGCCTAATTTTTTTTTTAATTTTTGATCATATTAAAATTTAATATATTTTTTGTTTAATATTAATAATAGTTTATCTTTTTATTATATTTATAAAATTTAACATTCTTTAAGTTATTCTTTCCGTTAACATTTTATGTGAACTTTAATATTACATTTCAATGAACTTTTTAGGTTAGTTATATATACGAGTACATTAGACATTATTATTTCTAAATAACAAAAAATACTTTCAAACATTGCTACTTCATTTATTTTATAAATTTGAATAATTTCATTGTACATATAATGATTGACAAATATAATCTAATAATTCTATATTCTAGTTTACATATAAAATCAATCCGGAATCATTTGCCAATCGTACATCGGCATAGAAGAACTTCCATATGGATACTCGGCATTTTGTGGGAAGTCCATTCGTTCAAAATCAAGTTCTTCACAAATTGTTGAAGAATTATCGGGAATGGTGGTTGTTTCAAATGCAGTCTCATCGTACGAAGGATAGTTTTGCAGTGGTATCCATCTTTCTACCAATCGGTGCAATTCATCTTGTCTATATTGTTGATCTAACCAATCCTTCCATAATATGCAAAATTTGATGGATTTTGGACTTAATCGGCTTCTTCTATCGGTAATAGTTCTTTCACCTACACTAAAAGCACTTTCCGAAGCCACAATAGACATTTGAGATGTTAGTAGATCACGTCCAATCGAAGAAAGAATCGAAAAAATCTATTGTTCCATTTTCCACCATTCTAAAATATCGAATTCATCCGAAACATTATCTAATAATGGAAGTTGCAAGTAATGTGTTAATTCATATGTTTGTCTATTAGATGTGGTTCTATTTCTTTTAATTGAACTTAATAAAGAAAATACGGATCTTCCGGATTTATTTGATGTCGCTTGTGTAGAAGATATTTCTTATTGTGTCACACACGAACTAGTAGAATACATATCAACTAATGCATAAACCATGGAACTAACTTCATTTGTTTCTTCCCCTATATTTATTGAATCACAATTAAGATAAGAATAATATTTTTCCATCAAAAAAATGCAACCTTCTAATTTACACCTAGGATAAAAAAACATAAGATAAAACACATTTTGGGAAGTTTTGTATAATACTTGTGACGCCCCGAGCGTGGAGCTATCACATCCCCCGCACTAGAACCCAACACGCATATGAAATGGAGAATCCATATACATGCTAAGAGCTAGCGAACGGGTGACACTCAATACCACGTCTAACTAGGCGGCGCTATACAGACAGTTAACAACAATTAAACGGATAGCGGAAGCAACTCATCACGTAACCAATCATTCAAAAGCTCAACATTAACTAATTTACATAAATAACGCTCACGACCAACATATCAAAGGTAATACGGTGTATTAGACAGTAACTACATTACGTGCCAATATAATTTCCAACTAATATCATACATGAAAGCATCAAGACTAGGACTCGACTCAAAAGAAAGCTAGACAACCCGCCGTCTAGTCGACTCCCAAAACCTGCAATCAATACGAAGAGACAAGAAGGAAAGAGAAAGAGGGTCAGTCGAGTGACTGGTGATGGATAACAATATACAAGGTATAATTAGTGCAATAATAAGAGCTGCAATGCACAATAACACTTCGCCTCGACAGGATATAACCCATTTTACAATACAATTATTTTCATTACAATACTAGGGCGTATATCGGGTTAAGGGTTTTCATGCAATCAGTGGGTACCGAGTTATACCCGTTCTCCAACCTTTACTCCACAATCAATCAAGACCAAGAACAATAACAAGAAACCATCCTTCTGCCTCCGGGTGACGGAAGAGGTAGCGAACCCCTAACCATCCAAGAACACTCGAGTCATAGCCCGTTCGGTACTATGCTCCTTCGGCCAAAGCCGGTCACAGGTAATACGTGATATCCACTACCTCCGAAGATAGCACGTACACCCATAGAGGTCGCAGAGTAGGATCACCGTCAGCCCTATGCTTTCCCGGATCCCCTAAGCCACGTTGCCTCGGGCCCAACAATCACAAGCACTCGTTATGCAATGCATGTAAGATACATTTCCATTTTCATTTGAGATTCATGAACCCACGCTTTAGAACATATATGGATAACTCATTTGATATTAGAAACCATTTCCGGTAAAACCGGGAAAATAATAGGCAATGGCTTATTTAATACATAAATACATATATGTATAATAGTTCGGGTAAGTAACAATCAAATCGTGTAGGCCATAACATCGGTATAGTATTGATTACAGCAAGAGAATAACCTCACCTTGACAACCTCGACAAAAGAGGACAAAACAAGATACAATCTAAACCACCGGGCCCTTGGAAGGATCACCTGAACAAAAGACACGATTACGGTTGACATTAGACCCAAAAGGACCAACTAAAGACGCTCGGCGATGCAAAACAATGCCATGAAATGATATGAGCATAAATTCATATGCAATGAGATTATAATTATGTAAGGAATGAGCAAATATAAGCAATCATGACACATTAAGAATTAACTATCACATTGAAGATTACTTAGGGCAAGTTTAGACGTCCTTCATGCAACTTTAGTAAAACAATATACTCATATAAGAACATTTAAATTTGAAATAAAGAATATATATCACATATGAAGTTCGATAAACGGAAATAAAAGATGAAAAAGGGCAAGAAACGGCATTTGGGCACAATTTAGCAAAAGCTGGCAGTTTTCTCCAAATGCGCAAGCTGTAAAGAATTTGACATATCTTAAGATTGAGAAGTTGTAATTAAGTTTTGTTTATTGGAAATGAAAGTAGACAAACAGGACTTTCCAACCATACATGGTTCAAATTTTAGTTCAAAGTGTATCAAAAATGACATAGGTACAAAGTTGAGCAATTGCAGATTCCCGACAGATTGACGACACAATTTTGGATCGATCATATCTCCCTCCTCAGAAATGATTTTAAGGTGATTCCAATTGGAGAATGATCTACACTCAAAAAGTTTCAATGGTCCAAAAATCAGCTCAATCGGAGTTCATTTGAGGAGGTACCCGGCCGGGTAAAATAAAAGGCAAAAGTTCCCCGCCCGAGGAAAACTGTCCAGAAAATCTCCTGGGCAAAAGAGGAGGATCTCTAATATCTCTAAAACTCATTTTTAATTTAATTAATGGACAACTTAAAAAAAATTAAACTAACTATAAACAAAAAATAATTATAAATCACAAATATTGCAAGTAATTAATTATGATATAAAGGAAAGATGTTACCGAAATTGATTCGGGAGCTCCTCAACATGAATTGCCCAAAAATTCTTCCAACTATATTGTGAATTGGAGGAAATATGATAATAAAATATAATAATATATAATGTAATAATTAATAATTAATAAAAAATAATATAGTATATGCTATTAGAAATAAATTTGAGTAATAAGAACTTTGAGAGTTGAGACTTGAGAGTAATTGATAAAGATAGAGAATAGAATTGAGAATATGGTGAAGAAATGTGTTCAGAATTGTGGTATTTATAGAAGAAAAAGTAATTAAAAAATAATAAATAAAGTTAACGTTACACATAAGATTTGAGTTGCACTGTGCTTTTCACCCGTTACATTTGCCTCTTACAGACTTACAATAAGTGGCTTATTGCCAAATTATCAATTCAAGAATTCAACTTCAAGTCATTCATTTAATTAGCCAGGCCACAGCCTTAGGTACTATCCGTTAATTCTGAATTGGACTTTACAATATTTTACATGGAAATGGAATTCAAAGATAGTGGGCTTTGAAGGCTTCTATTAGGTGGACCTATTACTTGGAGAAAATCTGCTGCATGACTGAACAACAACTACCTATAAATTAAAAAATAAAAAATTATGGACTTAAATAGCGGGCCTAAACCGGGCTTGGGCTGATCCTGAACTGGGCCTGGTTCACGGGCTGATTCGGGTTGATAGTGGGTTTAAGTGGACCGATTCACGGGGTGGACTTAAAAATTAAGCCAATAGCAGTCCACTTTAATACCTCAAACCCGGCCGAGCCCGCATCATAACATTAATGGGCTGGGCCTGGGTCAGTTTCTAATTATGCAAAATTTCATATGTATTTGCTTTCCTAGATCTTGGAATTACTGATTTATTTGAGAATTTAGGACAATCTTCTATCCTAGTATCAGCTCTTTACCTAGGATATTAGTCTCTTCTTTACTTGGTAGTTGCTACATTAGCTCTTTGAATATATGAATTCCCTGAAAATATTCCCCAAGTTCTTCAGAATTGAGAATTTAAAATGCTTTTATGAAATTTATCGGACAAAAACAACTTTTATCTCACACATACATAATTATTCAACAACTATAACATAATGGAGTTTGTAAAACAAAATTTTAATTAAACGATAATCTTCTCCTCTCTTTACTTATATACGTTCATTTATTTCTATGAATTTCTTATCAAAAATTCTTGCTTCAATATAATCCATAGAAGAGAAACCAAAAACCTGCTTTTAACCTACGAGTAATGCTTTTAAACCCGATCCGCGGTTCAACCATTGGTTTTAAACGTGGTCCGGTACTTACTCGTTCGTTCGACCGGCTCAAAAATTGATTTTAAACCTTATTCGGTACTTAGTCGTTCGATCCATTCAACCATTGGTCCAACCAATTTAACGTCATAATTGCTAATAATTATATTTAGTACTTATAAATAAAATATTATTATCTACCTATATAAACCTATAATAGATTAGTTACCAATATTTCACTGTTTGATATACATATTAACATATTTCAAACTATGTACAATATGTTTAAATATCTCAATATAATTTATCTTTTTTTTAAATAAATATACTTATCTATCTAATATTCATATAATTATATATATTAATTTTATATGGAAACATATATCGTGGAGAGGGTGAGGACCAGAATTCTTTCTTATTTATCATAATTTAATTCTAATTAAAAAAGGCAAAGAAAATAAGACAAATATACATATAAATCTGATGTGTATTCTGCATGTTGTTACTCTCTCTCATGTATTATGTATGTTTTTCTGCTTATATTGACATAAAATCTTTTTCTTATCTCTAGTGCAGCTTGGCCGACTTTTTAAGTTTTAATAAATAAAGAAGTCTTATGAGAATATTGATTATCTCACTGTTTCGAACAATAAAAATCAGCAAAGTTATTATCCTAAAAAATGACAGATCTCAATGTTCATCATCATTTTATCATTTGCTCGTCAAGACAAAAACAACAATTGTTCAGTCTTAACAAGAGAGTTACCAAAAAAACAGTTCTTAACAACAAGAGTTCAAAAAAAAAAAAAAAAATCGCTCACAAAAACAATTAACAACAAAAGTTCACATATAACGGGGGGTCATCAGATGGCAGGGGAGGAAATGGATCATAAACAGAACATTAACACAGATTCAACTCAATATAATCCAAAAAAAAGACTAAGGAGAAAGTAATAAAATGTTCAGCTCAAAAAATAACAACTAATCACTCCTCACCAATCCAAAAAATAACAGGTAATAACAACCGAACACTCCTCACGAGTGCCTCCCTCACCCTCCTCATCAGGTAAATCTCTCTCCTTGAGGTCCAACACGTCAAAATCAAAATCTCCCTCCGGGCGGTCCAGCTCGTCCTCATCCAAATCCCCCTCCGAGCGGTTCAGATCGTCCTCATCACTCACATCAGGAAACTCGCCCTCAAAATCATCTATATTGCCAACGTCGTCATCAGGATCGATATCTGCAATATTTGTCTCGTTGGGGATTTCTGGTGTTCGAGTCTCCATTGGGGGTCGTTGCATCCACTCGGGGAGATATTACCCTTTGTTGAAAAGGAACTGAGACCAGCCCCTAGATAAATAAAATAAAAGATATCAAATGGACAGTAAAATAAAAGCACATGCAGATTACTCATTAGATTGAGATAGAAAATATTACCGATGCCCAGTCCCATCCAAAGCCCCACTGAACTTGCTGCAAATCTGTGACTCAAAACAAATCATAGAGAAAACACATAAATCATGCCCAACGCCAAACAATCATAATCCAACAAAAAGTTATAGCACATTTCATTCTAACCTTGTCCATCAAGAATTTATCAACCAAAAACATCAATTTATCAAGAATTTATATACTGCAAATTGATATAGATAGCCAATAAGTTAAAATTTTCATTGGGAGCAACAGAGTCTTTTCTACAAAATAATCAAATTTTCATTGGGAGCGTTCAAAACTTTTTCTTGATTTCTCGCCTTTGCGTTCAAACCGAAACTTTGATTATTCTGTAGAAAAGGTTTTGTTGTTCCCAATGAAAATTTTAACTTATTAGCTATCTATAAATTGATAATTTGCATTAGATAAATTCTTGATAAATTAATTTTTTAATTGATAAATTCTTGATGGACAGGGTTAGAATGAGATGTGCTATAACTTTTTGTTGGATTATGACTGTTTGGCGTTTGGCATGATTGATGTGTTTTTTCTATGATGTGTTTTGAGTCATAGATTTACAGCAAGTTCAGTGGGGCTTTCAATGAGGCTAGGCATTGATAATATTTTCTACCTCAATCCAATGATCTAAATGTGTCTTTGTTTTACTGTCCATTTGATTTCTTTTATTTTATTTATCTAGGGGCTGGTCTCAGTTCCTTTTCAACAAAGGGTAATATCCCCCAAGTGGATGCAACGCCCCCCCGATGGAGACTCCAAGACCAGAAATACCCAACAATGACAACAATGACAATGATGACAATGAGACAAATATTGCAGATATCGATCCTGACAACGACGACGTTGGCAATATGGATGATTTTGAGGGCGAGTTTCCTGATGAGAGTGATGAGGACGATCTGGACCGCCAGGAGGAGGGTCTGGATGAGGACAAGTTGGACCGCATGGAGAGAGATTTCGATTCTGATGTGTTGCCTGGTGAGTTACTGATGAGAGGGAGTTTGACGTGCTGGACCTCAAGGAGAGAGATTTACCTGATGATGATTTAGGTGATGAGGAGGGTGAGGGAGGCACTCGTGAGGAGTGTTCGGTTGTTATTACCTGTTATTTTTTGGATTGGTGAGGAGTGATTGGTTGTTATTTTTTGAACTGAACATTTTATTACTTTCTCCTTAGTCTTTTTTTTTTATTATATTGAGTTAAACCTGTGTTAGTGTTCTGTTGATGATCCATTTCCTCCACTGCCATCTGATGACCCCCGTTATATGTGAACTTTTGTTGATAATTGTTTTTTAGAGCGTTTTTTTTTTTTTTTTTTTTGAACTCTTGTTTTTAAGAACTGTTTTTTCGGTAACTCTCTTGTTAAGACTGAACTGTTGTTTTTGTCTTGACGAGCAAATGATAAAATGATGATGAACGGGTGAGATCTGTCATTTTTTAGGATAATAACTTTGCTGATTTTTATTGTCCGAAACAGTGAGATAATCAATATTCTCATAAGTCTTCTTTATTTATTAAAACTTAAGAAGTCGACCAAGCTCTACTAGAGATAAGAAAAAAATTTTATGTCAATATAAGCAGGGTTTAGTTTAGGGAAAAAAAGGTTTATGTTAGGAAAAAACATACAGAATACATGAGATAGAGAGAATAACAACATACAGAACACACATCAGATTTATATGTATATTTGCCTCTGCTTTTTTTAATTGGCATTAAATTATGGTAAATAAGAAAGAATTCTGACCCTCACCCTCTCAATGATTTATGTTTCCATATTAAATTAATATATATAATTATATGAATATTTGATAGATAAGTATATTAATTTAAAAAAGGATAAATTATATTAGGATATTTAAACATATTGTACATAGTTTAAAATATGTTAATATGTATATCAAACGGTGAAATTTTGGTAACTAATTTATTATAGGTTTACATAAGTAGATAATAATATTTTATTTATAAATACTAAATATAATATTTTACAAACTCCATTATGTTATAGTTGTTGAATAATTATGTATGTATGATATAAAAGTTGTTTTTGTCCGATAAATTTCATAAAAGCATTTTAAATTCTCAATTCTGAAGAACTTGGGGAATATTTTCAGGGAATTCATATATTCAAAGAGCTAATGTAGCAACTACCAAGTAAAGAAGAGACTAATATCCTAGGTAAAGAGCTAATTCAAATAAATCAGTCCTAAAGAGAAGAATACTCAAATAAATCAAAATTACCTTGAGGTGGAGAAAAATAAGTCCCAGATCTAGGAAAGCAATCCACCTGGGAAAGCAAATACATATGAAATTTTGCATAATTAGTCCTGAATAAATTAGGAATAATATAAATTAACATAGAAAAGTATTACTGATGCGTTCCAGCCCAAATCCTTAATGATTAATCTCCTTCCTCAAGGATCTTACCGAAGTAAGCCAGAGTTTAGGAGAGATCAATCATAGAATATCGGACTTATTGTTCTTATCGTTTAGTTATTCACGTTTCCTGATTTTCATGAGGATTATCATGATTGGAGTTATCTGTTGGAGATCTCATATCTGAGTTGTTATGATCCTACAGAATTCCTTTATCTCTAGCTCGCGTTATGGGTTGAGTCTTGGGCTTGATTGTGTTGGGCTGAACCTTGGGCTCTAAAGTATGTCCCCAACAATTACCTAAAGAGGAGAAAATATTTTCCGGATAAGCAAACCACCTGATCTGCAAAACAATCCATAGAAATATTCTCCTCCCCTTGGAAATTGTCCAAATAAATTAGTGATGCATATGCATAGAAAATTGTCCAATTAATTCGCAAATAAATTAGTGGTATTAATTCATTAATATATATAAATTAGTTGTATTAATTCATTAATAAAGGGAGGAGAATTACCTTGAGGAGGTGAAAAAACTAAGTTATATTGACAGTATAGATCTGCCAAAGTCTCAGATGGAGAAGAACTCACACTTGATATGCATAGAAATATAATCAGATCTGCAAAAAGAAAGAATTCATACAAAATTAGAAGACTGTCCAATTAATTCAGAATTCATGGAAAGATTGTCCAATTAATTCACAAATAAATTTCTGTGCAAAAGAAGATTGGCATAGAAATTTGTCCAATTAATTATATATAGAAAATGAATTGAGTCCCATTAATCCACAAACCTTATTCCTATTAATTCATACATGTATATATGTATATGAGCAAAGAAAGAAGAAGAAAATTCCAATTACCTTTAGGAGGAGAGAAAACTGAGTCAGTGCAGATCTACAGATGGAAGAGAACTGAGGGCTCATTTACTTCACTTATTTGCTATCCAATGGGGTTGGTTAATTTTTTTTGGAAAAATCTGGTTATTTTACCTAGTGACATCTTTACTTTGATGCTTTGGGATTTAGCCTAACTAGTACATAACTAAGTGGTCTTTACCTTGATGGATAGTTCACAATTGGTTTGTGGTCCCAATGACGACAATGCCCATACATTAAAAAAAACGTGTCCAACGGTTATAATACCAATTTCCCTTGCCATATATCAATTTGCGATTTCCTTCAGCAACATCTCCGCGGTTGAGATAACAATGTTTCTTCTCCATCTATGCTTCATTCCAAACGGTCGGTATTTCTTATGGTTTATGGAACTTGAAGTAGAGATTAGATTACTCGGCAATTTATTTGCCCCTTTATCAAGTGTTCCTGCGTTACGGTTGTTCTGTTAGCAGCTTACATCCAACAAATACACGAAATCAATTTGGTAAAATAGCAACCCTTTTTGGTGTTTTACTGTACATATCAAATTAAGTCCTCTTTCAAAGTTCATTCCAATAACTGGTGAGCATTGCCACATACACACACCGTAACATAATTACTTGAAACTGACAAATTTAACAATAGATAAAACCAATTACTCACGTACCCTAAACCATTAAAATTAAAGGAATATTCTCTGAAACTTACATCTTCAGTTGGTCAGTAGTCGATTTCTTCAAACAATTTCCGCGGAATCTGAAATTTCCCTTACAATTCCCTGCTTGACGCAAAATTATGAAAGAAAAAACCCTAACATCAGAGCTGCGCAAGAGATCATATAAATGCGATAAACAAATAAAATTATGACTAATGTTAAAGGAGTTCAAGTAAGGAACCAATTTCAGCCGCTAGGACACACGAAAAACAAGAATTACAAACTCTCCCTCCTAGCTAAATGAAGCCTGGGATTTCCCTCTTTTGCAATGGCGGGATGCGAAAAAAAGTGGAGGAAAACCGTACAAGCAAGGGGGTATACTTGGAATAAGCTAATAATTTAGTTTACTCCGCATGTAAAAAATTTATACTAACTCCTCACTTCAAATTTATAATTTGACTTCACTCACTCATCTAAATTAACTAAAATACTCTTACTTTTTTCTTTTTTCTTTTCATACTTCAATTCTAAACCTAGTACTTCAACTTTTACGAATAATACTCTAGATTTTTAATTTGAATATTTTAATGTTTATAAACAATACTTTAATTATAAATTTAGGAACTTTAACTTTTATAAATAATACTCTAATTTAACACGTAAATACTTTAACTTTTACGAATAATAGTCTTTTTTTTTTTTTCTTTATTTTTTCTTCTCGTACTTTAATTTTAAACCTGAGTACTTTACTTTTACAAATAATACTCTACTTTTAAATTTGGATACTCTATTTTATAATTTCGACACTTTATAGTTTTTAATTAATACTTCGAAATATAAAACAACAATTAATTTTTACCCCAGCATCCACCTACACAATATATATTAATTTTTACGTATGAAGTATGGAAATTATATTTTGGAGTATTAACATACAAAACAAAAGTATAAAATCGTATATATAATGTATTATATTAACAAAATAGTTTGTGTAGTAGAAGCTGTCTGCATAACTAATCCAGTAGTGAGAGAATCACATGAAACTCTATGCAAGTTGTCTAAACCTCAATGATATATTTCCAGTTTAGCATATTTCTGCTTATATACTTTTTCTGATTTATTCAAATTACATATGTGAGCTGTGAAGCTGCCATTCAGGCTCGGGTAAGGTTGGATCATGATGGTGTGCAAACTAGCTAAGGTTGGGAATTTCAAATCCTCAGATTTGATAGCTTGAGCAGAAGAAAGACTTCGGGATAAGGTGCCATTTTCTTCGAGGGCATTCACCTCTGAATTTGCCTTTGCTCTTTTAACTTTCTGATTTTCACTTCAATTATTTAGATTTCGGTCCGAAGTAAAGTAGTTGGTAGAAGTATACCAGGTTTATATGCCAGTCTAACACCAAATCATAATCATAATTAAGGCGAGAAAGAACTGAAAAAATTAAGCAAATTTCATTCTAACCTTTTGCACAGGCAGAAACGGGAAATGAGCAGGCGGGGAGGGGCAAGTTAACTCAGGTGCTCGTAACTGAAAAGTTTCATTGGATCATAGCTTGTGCCATGGGCGAGCTACCACCTACATATGAAAAGTTATAAGGAAAGCGCGATCCGATTCGGATTCTCACAAAATTACAGCATCAAATCACTCACAAAATTACAGTATCAAATCACATTTTTCATCAATCGGATTCGGATTTCTCACAAAACTACAGTATCAAATCGCATTTTAAAAGGAAGGAAAAGCAGGACTCGGAATTCGGATTCTTAGAAAATTTACAAAATCCTAATCATAAGCAATGCAGGATATTCTAATACCTTCTTGATGGGAGTACGGATCGTGATGATGAGAATGCAGGTAATCTGAGAAACGTGGATGAGAATCAGCAGATCTGAGAATGAGAACGTATGAGCGCCTCGGTAATCTGAGAAAGGCAGATCTCAGAACCTAGATTTAGGGTTTGGGTTTCTTATGAATTTGGGCTGCATATTAGCCCAATTCCTGAATTGGGTTTGTAACCGGATCATATCTGTAATCTTAATACAATATCTAGACTTTGAAAAATATTTATATCCTTCTATATATTTTGGAAAAAAATTTATCTTTTTATCCCTAATTTGGGATTTTTGCCCCTACAATTTCACTATTTTTAAAAATAATATGATTTATATTTTTAATATTATAAATTTTCGTCTCCTTTATTATAATTTTTTTTTTTGGGTCCTTATTTGCATCCAAATATCATAGATAAAAGTAACGAATTAACTAATTCATTACAACGATTGAAAAACATGAAACCGTTTGACGTACGGTACAACAACTGATCTATTTTAAAACTTTTAATTATAGTCTAATTTGTGCATAGTTAGTACTTATTTTTCTTAAGAAACAGTTAAATATTTGATCTCTATTATTGTTCCAAGAAACCTTTAATTTGACATCTCACCTAATGGCTAATGCTGGTTTTCGACCTAGCAATTTGTGCTTTCTCGTGCCCTTGACTTGTTGACAACATTTGTTTGGCCAATCGACAATTATTCAAGAAATAGTTAACAACATAATTTATTTATTTTTGTACCAAAAGAAAATTAAATAATTTATTTATTTTGCCATGAATCTCCACAGCATAATTTAATTTCTTTTGGTATGATTGCCTATTATTTACCTAATCAAGAAATATATCTAAAAGATATCACTTTATCAACTATGACACACATGCACAATATAATACGATGCGGATATATCATGATAGGTATTTTTTTTGAAATTTTTTTACTTAAGAAGTGTGTGATATGTTGCTTATCTGGACTATTCAATAAAATACGATAAAATAATATTTTAAAAGTATTAGTAAATTTGTTGTGCCATTTTGGTTAAATGTATTGAATGCTGAAAAGGGTTGTAGCTAGAACTATTAGCATTGCTCTTGTAAGAAAAAAAAAAACAATGAGGATGCATTCACCTTGAAGGTGGATTTTGAGGGTCTTTGTCACGTTGTACACCTGATGTTGTACATTGAAGATTATTGCAGTGTTGGCTCGTATTCGGAGTGACATTTGAGATCATGAATGGACACATTGGGTGACCATTTGCATTATTTCACTTCAATTCCATTCATTATGTCAATTAAGTTAGGAGAAAGCTTCCATACATATACCGTTCGCCTAGTGTCTTTCATACTTGCTCTTTTTCTCATGTTCATCGTAGTACTAATATGGTAGTTCACATCTTTGTCAGAAATGTAGTCTTGGCTAGCGTTGTTGGTGTGGACTTTGTTTTCATTTTGTTGTCGGCCTTGTTTTTTTTTGGATTCAATCTATGAACAACTCTCTCGTCTATTGACTGACTTTTCCTTCCAAAAAAAATACAAGATGGTGAGCGTAATTACTAAATCGAATGAGATTGAATCTACTCTTAAATGCCACTATCACCTTATCTTTGGTACGTCGTGGATCTCTCCATAATCGTACATACACACAAGGATTCTACTTCAAAATTGATACACACTCTACTATCTAATTGTAACATAGACTTAACTTATTCTCTAAACATTAATTGTTAAGAGGAAAGATAACTCACCCTTATGCTGGCGCAACCGAAGTAATCTCTCAATTTGTATGAACTAAGCAATATATATTTGACGTAACTCGATTATTTCAAAATTTTGTTAATAAAATGAGAATTGCCCGAATATTATCAGGAAGTAAGTTGTTTAGTATTTTTACCCAAAAACATTTAATAGTGAGGCACACGCATACTTAGGTAAACCTAAAAAAGGTGAATTAATCCAAGTGATTTACTAACTATTTACCTCTGCAAATTGAGAAAAAAGTCATTTGGACACCTCAAAATGACTAATTTCCTCATTACATTTTAAGTTATTTCATACCGAATGATATATTAATTTTTTCATCCGGTCGAAAAAATGAAATAATAATTTAAAGTTATTTCATACTCGAAAAAATGAAATAATAATTTAAAGTTATAATGATGTATTAATTTTTTGATTAAAATTTAGACACCTCAAAATGATTAAATTTCTCATGACATTTTAAGTCTTTATCATACTGAAATTTAGACATTCTAAAGTAACCACTCCCCATGTTTACAATATATTATAGGTACCGGTCGGAAAAAATGAAATAATGATTTAAAGTTATTTCATACCCAAATGACCCCTTCCTTGTTAGGATTTTTTTTTATAATTTTGTCCAACATTTTAATCTAAATGAGCTTTTTAAAACACGGGACACCCCAAAAAATGAGTTTTTACATCTAGCTATTAAATGAATACAATAGTTTTTTAATAATTTTTTTAATGGAGAGGTGATTGTTTGTAATTTGAATATTCACTTGGGTGTCCAATATTAATATATCTAAATGTGGAGATATTATGTTATTTAAAACTCGTCGGGGGCTATATGTAAATAAGTCATTGTATGTAAAAGTAAAACAAAATTTGTTGCCCAAATGGGCCGTGGAACAAATATAATGGTTTAATTAGAATTTTGGACATGGGCCAACTACGAGAGGCGAATGAATACAAAACTAATTTTAAAGGTTTAAAAAATTATAGTTCAATTGCTAACAATAATGTATAGACTCATAAGTTATTAGCACAAAAATATACAGAGATAATTTTAGAACGTATTTTATCATAAAATATTGTTTTGAAAATTAAGAAAAATAATAATTAGTCATGCTAGCCGATATATTAAATTTCCTTTTGTAATTAAGTACGAATACAAGCAAATTATATTATATTATATTAAATGAGTTTGAAACAATAACATTCTAATCTCATTTGATATGAAGTTTTATGGTATGTTCATTGGATTTGAAAACACTCTTGTTCATCTATAATTTATGGACCATTCGATACATTCTCATACGCGATTGACATCGATAATGGTGGTGAATCACCGCGTATTCATTCACTATACATAACAAATCGCCATCGAAATCAAGCCCGAGTCTCCCCCGTATCGCCGCTGCCAACAACACACCTGAGGTAGTGAGATTAGTAGCTCTCATGTGTTCAAACGAAGTCAACACTCCAGTCAAATTAGTCAAAGTTGTTGCATGTGAAGATGATGGTGCAATGAGCTAGCACCACTGTAGCAACGCACACGACGCAAAGGAAAATAATTTCTTTTTTGCTTTTACTCTTTAGACTGCCAGAGTTGACTTTCCTACCTTATTAATGGCCTTTGTGTGGGCCCAATATCAGATTGTTTCCTGACCCAGATGCAAATAGTTGATTGTTTTCTGACCGTCCAATGTGGACGGAATATCATTGTCAATTTTTCTTTTAATAAATATAATTATTTTGAGGTGATTATATTTATTTTCTCATGCAACAAAACAATTTTTTAGTAATCCACGAGTTATTACAATTTAATAAAAATTATAAGATAGATGATCAGTCATCCATGTTATAATAAATCCTTATGAGATAATTTTAATCTCAACTTAATTCGGTAAAATGAGCGCGATAATTAAGGATAAGGGTATATTATACTTTTATTATAATAGATATTGAAAATTTCAGAGGGATGACCAAATGATAATAAATGTATTTCACCTATGATATGATCAGATGAGATTCGAACACATCGTTAATATGCTTGTCGAAAAATAGTTAAGATGGAATTCCGATATTTTATTATATTCGTTAGCATAAAAATATGCAAATTTATATGCATCAAAACAAATCGGAATTTTCGTACCTTGAATCATGAATTCCTCATTGAACAAACTTAAACTATTTCAAAGGATTAATTTGTTAATTATATATATTGGGAATTTTCTAATTCAATTCGAATCCAACTCGTTGGATAATCCTAGAATAGTACAAATGCATCAAAACAAATTGTAAATTTTCATCCCTTGATTGAAGATGACGATCGAAACCCTAATCGAACAACTCTTTTTTCTTTTAAATTAAGAAAGAGTCAATTTTTTTTGTCTAGATATATGGTAACTAAAATTCAACATGACATAAGCATAAATGCACTTTTTGCCGCATAGTCAAACTATTGAATTGTCGACATATATGTTCCTCTCAAAAGTCTATTTATTAGTCATGACTCATGAAATTGAAATAATTGAACTTCAATAATTCTATACAAAGACAATGATTATAGTTTTGTTTAACTAGTTAGAGGCACAAATTTTCTAGCTGGATCAAAGGACAAATGGAATATTTTAATAAAAGCCCGGTATATATAAATATTTTTAAAAATATAATTTTATCATATATTATGGTATTAAATATTACTTTGTATCATATATTAGGTTGTATATCTTTCACATAATAAATTTAAAGAAAAAATTTATATATTTGAATCAATATCATATTTGTAACCTTAACGCCCTGTATATCCAGATTTTGAAAAAAAAAATTATATCCTTCTATATATTTTGGAGAATTTTTATTTTTTTTCTCCCTAATTTGGGATCCTCCTTAGATATTTTACACCTTTTATTTTAAAGAAAATTACAATTTTACCACTTTTAAAAATAATATTATTTATATTTTTTATACTATAAATTTTCGTCCCTAATTATGGATTTCGGTTCCGTCCTTAACCATATCAAAATATTATAGATAAAAGCAACGTATTAATTGATTCATTACAAGAATCGAAAGACATGAAACCGTTTGATGTACGGTACAACGACTGATCTATTTTAAAACTTTTAATTATAGTCTAAAACTTTCAATTATTATAGTCTAATTTGTGCATAGTTAATATTTCTTTTTCTTAAGAAATAGTTAAATATTTGATCTCTATTATTGTTCCCCAAAACCTTGAATATGACATCTCACCCTAGTGCTAGTTTTCGGCCTAGCATAGCAATTTGTGCTTTCTCGTGCCCTTGACTTGTTGAGAACATTTGTTTGGCCAATGGACAATTATTCAGGAATAAGTTAACAACATAATTTATTAATTTTTGTACCAAAAGAAAAAATAACAATTTATTTATTTTGTTATGAATCTCCACAACATAATTTAATTTCTTTTGGTATGATTGCATATTATTTACGTTATCAAGAAATATATCTACAACACATCGCTTTATTAATTATCATACACAAACACAATACAATACCACACGATATGATACGTCATAAATATACCGTCATATGTATATTTTTTTTTTTTTGAAATTTTTTATTTGAGAAGAAGCTGATATGTTATCTGACATGACGGTCCAACAAAGCACAACTAAATAATATTTTTATAAGGGTTTGACAACTCATTAATTTTTTGTGACATTTTGGTTAAATGTATTGAATGCTGAAAAGGGTTGTAGCTAGCACCATTAACATTGCTGTCATAAGAAAAAACAATGAGAATGCATTCACATTGAAGGTGGATTTGAGGGTCTTTGTCACGTTGTACAAATGTTGTTGTTATTGGCTGTGTGGGGATAAGAAGTGCAGCATATTTATGTAGCTGGAAAATGGTAGGGCAGGTGAAGACTAGTTGACTAACCTGTTTTGAAGATTATTGCAGTATTGGCTCGTATTCTGAGTGACATTTGAGATCATGAATGGACACATTGGGTGACCATTTGCGGTATTTCACTTCAATCCCATTAATTATGTCAATTAAGTTAGGAGAAAGCTTCCATAAATACACCGTTGGCCTAATATCTTTGATACTTGCTCTTTTTCTCATGTTCGTCGTAGTACTAATATGGTAGTTTACATTTTTGTTAGAAATGTAGTCTCGACTAGCATTGTTGGTGTGGACTTTGTTCCTCACTTTGTTGTCGGCCTTGTTTTTTTGGATTCAATCTATGAATAACTCTCCCGTCTATTGACTGGCTTTTCCTTCCAAAAAAATTACAAGATGGTGAACGTAATTACTAAATCGAATTTGGTTGAAACTACTCTTAAATGCTACTATCATCTTATCTTTGCTAGGTCGTGGATCTCTCCATAATCGTACATACACACAAGGATTCTACTTCAGGCATTGATACACCTTCTGCTATCCAATTGTAACATAGACTTAATTAACTTATTCTCTAAACATTCATTGTTAAGAGGAAAGATAACTCACCTTTATAAGTTGACGCACCCGAAGTAATCTCTCAATTAGTATTAATTAAGCAATATATGTTTGACTTAACTCGATTATTCTGAAAGTTTGTTAATAAAATGAGAATTGATTGAATATTATCAAGTAAGTTGTTTAGTATTTACCCAAAAACATTTATTAGTCAGGCACACGCATTCTTAGGTAAACCTAAAAAAGGTGAATTAATCCAAGTGGTTTACTAACTATTTACCTCTGCAAATTGAGAAAAAAGTCTTTTGTTTGGAAGTTAGGATACCAATCTTTTATAGCAAATAAAATTATTTAAAATTCCTTTTTCTTTAATTAATTTAATTCTATGTATATATACTTTCATTTTGTTTATTCTAAAAGAGTTACTTTTATGCGATCTCCATCTAGAATTTCGAACAAATTAATTTCCGCCCGCTATTTTACATTAATATTTCCAACTTGCCAAAAGATTTTGTCAACTAATTATTTAAATAATTAAAAGCCCTCATAATTTCATGTCCCACTAACTTTTGAAATTAATATTTTCAAGAATTTTCAAAATCTGCGACTATTCGCAGCTTCACATAAAATAACAAAAAGAATCATTGGAGATATTTTCAAATGGTTAGGTACTTTTAACTGTTGAAACTAAGGTGCGAGGAAAACCCACCAAAGCTTTGCTTTTCACTTCAATTTTATAATTATGATTAGAAGTTAGAACACGTATAATACCAACTATCACTTTAGGATTTATATTATCTAAAATAATTTATAAAGATTTTCTTGAGAATATATTATTTCATGTTTTTTTCCCACTTATTTGACATAGATAATATCTCCATAAAATCCCATTTTAATGTCCAAACAAACGGCATACCAATTTGTAGTTTATGATGCATGGGTATGGATGAAGAAAAATAAATACGACACATACATATTATTATAAAATTTGAATTTATTGCGTAAAAAGTGTCAACATAATATCCCCACAAGTTTATGAATATTTTGAAGAATTTGTGCATCATACCAACTAGTGAAGGAATTAGTACTAGATACTTCTAATGCATGAACACTTTTAAAATTATCGCTTTTCCACGTCATGTCATGTAAGACACCATTACTGAGACTCCTCACATCGAAAATTAAAAAATACCCTAATTAGATATACATACTATGTCTATACGATTATACCCGTTGACACATGTAATTTGTTAACAACTGAAACTGAACATACTATAAGTTCTAGTAATGAGAAATATAAAAGGGGATTTGAAGGTGATTTGCAATTAAAGGAAAGGATAAATACACTATTTTTAAAGAAATTTAAATGAAAAATGAGACCATTGTTACGAAACCGAACAAAAAGTTAGATATTCATTTATAATAGGTTATTTCTATATTCAATTTCAAGATATACATTAAGTTCAATCGCAAAACTCATTTCCAACTAACTTGCAGACTTAATATGAAATAACACTAATATATGAACATACATAAATGAAAAAAAGTACTTATATAACATGTTATTATATTATAAAGTCGCACGAAATAAAAGAAATATTTTGGAGTCAAATATTGCAGCTTGGCCAAAAAAACACCTTTTTGACTGATGCAATGCAATCCCACTCCAAAGGGTTTGCTCTCATTATTTATTTCTCGAATCCATATCTTAACAGAATTAATTCTATATATGTACTTGTGAACTTTTTGCATGAAAAAGATAGATCCAACCCACTTTTTATTTCATAAATAGTGAATTAAAAATATAGATTTTAGTTTCGTCCGGACCACAATATCTATCATCGGCATAATAATTGAATCCTCTCATTAATTTGTAGACACCTCAAAAAGCAAGATAACTGATTGAAAATTTTAAAATTGCTCCGGCCATACCTAAAGTCGGAGGAAAAAATAATAGATTTTTTTATAAGTTTATGGTAAAGTTTTTTCTTGAACAAAATCAATTAATTAAAGAAATTAATTATAAATGTCGGGAATATTGTATATGAAATTATTTTAATTTTTCAAAAGCAAAAAGAGGTATAATAAATTTAATGATTTAGGGATTTAAGAGAATTTATTGAAAGTGGTGACTGGAACATTTCGAAAAATTGTCTCAAAGGAATAATCTGTGTGTTTGTTTTAATGATGATCACCAACTCAAGATAAGAGGGAACTTATAGTTTTTCTCCACAGCGAATATATACTGAAATTAAATTCTTTGGTTCTTTTGTCATTTTCATAATAATGGCAACAAAAAGTTTGCATTGTATTATTGAACTCCTAATTATCAAGTTGTTTTAATTCTTTGACTCGGATTTTTCCAAACCTATTATTCACATAATTTATATATACTAAATTTGAAATTTTCAAGTCACAAGAAATGTTATTGTACAACTCAAACTAATTGAGATGAGTCTATCGTGCATGAATATAGACATTGTGATACGAACACGACATGAATACCGCGGTATAAATATTTTTTCGTTAAATTTTTCATGTAATGAGTGTCTGACGTGACACGACACAGTAAAACAATATTATTATTAGTGTTCGTATATGATAGGTTTTGGTATTCATCATATTTTGCAGTTCTGCTCATATAATTTTCATGATTTTAATCGTATATTTCCCAAAATTATTGTATTTGATAAATTATTATAATATTAACCCTAATATTGCCAAGACACCAAATATATACATTATATAGCACTATGAGTCACAACAAATACAAATGTAGGAATACAAATAAGATATATATTAGGTGTCTCGGCATGATATCCAATGCGACATTACAAATTGATATCTTAAAAGAGTCCGTATGCCAAAGGTACATGAACACGTTAGAATTCTCTATTTTATTTAAAAATTTTAATCTTGGTGCTGAGAGCAATTGGATGATATTAATATAGCAAATGTGCACGTTTCAGCAGCCATTAATCTATATAGACCCTGATTTCTAAAGATTTAGCATGATTCTTAATTTTAATCACATATATACATTAAAGCCAATCCATAATTAAAGTTTCTAGATTTAATTAGGGTATATAGTGGGGTTTTATTATTATTAATTATTTATTTCTTTATACTACTTCGTGCCGTGGAAATAAAGATGATGTGTACAATAAATTTAATTAATATATTGGGAAAGTACTAATTTGGGAATAAGTTTCTACCTCAGCCTCGATCAAATTATAATAACTAATTAGTCATCTAAGGACTAAGAGTGTATTTTTAAATATATATATATATATATATATTAAAAAAATTATAATAATTACTAATGAGCAAATTTGCCTTAATATTAGAACAACTATGTGAATTGAAACTCTTCTCCCCCAGATGTTCGTATCTTGTAGCAAAAAAACAATTCATATCCATCGTTATATCAGCCAAACTCATAAAATACAAATAATTGCATGGTATAATCTAATTTAACAATTAATAAACTACTAGTAATTCTGCATACTCGATACGTATGCAAAGAAAAATATATTATTACTTAAATATATTAAATTAAATTATTCATCTTAATATAAATTTAATAATTATATATTAATAAAAATATTTAAAATATAAATTAAAAAATATAAGAAAAAAAAATGAAAAATAAAAAAAAAATAAGATCAGCGAAAAGTGGAATTAATAGATAAATAATTAATTTATACACATCCTGCGTATATTTAAAAAAAAAAATTAAATAAAAAAACAAATAAAATTCAAGAAACCATAATTAATCTCACGCTTAATAATAGAATATTGATACAGTCAAAAATCAAATACCTACTTTTTTAAATAGAAGACTATTAACTTTCTTGATATTTGAGAACCTTTTGAGTATTTTTGTCTTTATAGGAAAAAACCCCTCAATTTGAGGTTACAAGATCGCGACATCTAGCTGAATTATATGTACGGATGGAAAAGAATGAAATAATGATTTAAAATTATTTTGTACCAAATGATATAGTAATTTAATTTCCTCGTTATATTTTAAGTTATATCTTATATTTTATGCTACTTGCTCCATACTTGATGATTAGTATTTTCACCGAATTTTAAATAGTTTCTTATTCCTTCACTAATATTCAGGCACCTAAACAATGGGATAATTGATCATAGAATTTAAATATGCTTCATATTTGAAGTCATGGATCGAATTTCCAATATTTAATTAAATCTCTTTTATCCAACCACATCTCAGTAATGAATTTCATGTTATGATTGGGACAATAACTCATTATTGTGTCATGTCAAATCCCTCAATTTTAATAGAAAAAGAATCTTAGGTTATTAATGACTTGTCAAAACAATCATGCTCTCGAGGAACCGTAGGAATTTAGTTGAATTATTTTAAAGAATATGTCAAAAATAATCTCTTCCTTTTTTTTTTTTCGACAAGAACTGAGGCTGTAAGAAAAAGTGCTCATTATCACAGTGCAAATGTTCTATTTTCACAGACATTATTAGTTCCATGAAATCTATTGGTTGCTTAGTTTTATGAAATTATCAATGTTTTATTTAGTATATAATTAAGTTAACAAAAAGAATGTTTTCCCACTAACATACACAATTGTGGCAACTTGAGGCCTCTGAAAATTAAGTTATGATCAGTTTCCCCACAACTTCTTCGTATTCCTCGTAGCAAAAGGTTGAATATCCAACCCTAAGGGCCTCTACACCCCGGTCCAACGAAGTAAGAAGGAGGAGGTAAATCAGGTACTCAACGATCTGTTAAGGGGGAGGTGTGCCGCCTACAAGTTTACAAGAAACCCACCCTTAAAGCCCATAATGGCCTCAAGGATATTGATCCTACACTGTGGGAATTGAAACTTACATCTTGTAACAATTTTGTCCCTTCGAAACCAACTGAACTACGTCCTTTGGGCACTTTTTTGTATTTCTCTAATCATTCTGGAGAGAGAGATGTAGAGAAAGGTGGGAGAGAGATAGAACGAAGGTAGGGGAGAGAGAGGGAGAGAGAGAGAGGGGAAGGAGAGAGGGAGAGAGACTGAGAGAAAGAATGAGGGAGAGAGATGGAAAGGAGGAGGGAGAGAGATAAAATTAGGCATAATATCTAAAAGCATAATTTTCCATCATGGAACCGATATTTGTTGGCTACTTTGCTTTAATAATATCGTAGATGACTATAGTTGTAACTTGTACGTAATTGTTTACCATATAATTCAAACCAAGTAATCATATATATCTTAGACCTTTCGCAAAAGAAATTACAGACAATGTGGGAGGTCTCAAGATTCAACGTCTGATGCTTCAACTCCAACCAATTAGTTACGTAGGTATGATCAACTAATTTTCATATCATAGGCTAAAATCATACGAATTTCTTAATTCCCATAAATCGAACATTGAAATGCTACAATACAATCATGCATACATACATGTATTTAGGTTTAATTACAACATAGTATATCGAGTCAAAAAATTATATTTTAGATCCTGTAAGTCTTGTTTGGTTTGAGATCCCTATCGAAATTTGTAAAAATATACTTATATACCTAACGACTTGCATGAATGTTACATTCAATATATAATCAAAATTACAAAATCATTCATAAAGTTTACAAATATAAACAAAATAATTCCTACGAATTATGAATTAAGCAACTCAATCTCTAGAGTCATAAATCAAATTTAAAAATTCGAGGATATTTTTGAAATAACATAATGGAAATTTAAAGGACGTTAAAAACCACAAATAATTCTACAAAAAAAAGGGACTAAAATGTAATTTTTCAATTTAAATGGATTGCATTATAATTAGGGATAAATGTAAAATAGACCCATATAAATCTTCCTAGATTAAGAAACCAAATGTAGATTTACAGATTTGAGAATAACTTAATAATGATTTTGTACCTTCTTCAAAATGGTGAATTAATCTCGTTCTTGATCATCGGTAGATGTAACGAGAGTCGTGAACTGCCGCATAAAATCTTTAGCAATCTATTTGTTTTTGGTTTTGTGTATTGTGTTGATTTGCGAAACTTATTAGATCCCAAAACTCAAGATATTAGGTATGATTTTAAGCAAAATGTAGGTACAAAATTTTGTTTTTTTCTTAGAGTTGGGATATTAGGCTTGACATTCAACAAAGATATAGCCATATAGGTATTGATTCAATTTGTTACACGCACTGAAATTACAAAAAGACGATGCCTTCACTCACGAGTGCCATATTTGAACAAGATCACTAGATTCTTTCTTCCAACTTCTATTTCATTTCAATCTACTAAAATAAAATACACACAATACATACCATATATATAGAGCTTGATTACGATGATGCCGACTTTGGATCTCATGTTTCAGGTTTGTATTTCATATCTATTTCGCTCACATACACACGCTACAAATATATAAATGCGATTGATATTAGAAGAGAAAAATGATTACAATATGAAAAAAAATTTAAAAATCTCTCCTATAATCTGGACCACCTATTTGTATATGTGTCGTGTGCATACAAACAAAATAAAAAATGAAACACGAAACTAAAACATAAAATTAGCTAAAGATGCTAAAGTTGCTCATGTGCATCAAAATTGTCATGTTACCCTATATGATGGGTTCAGAATGTGAGGATCCGAATCCGATCACTTTACGATTTGTATTTGTGGAGGAAACCGCCGGAGATTCGCTGGAGATGAGAAAGTGGGTTCTACCTGTTGGGACAAGCACAATAAAAGTCAGAAGGCCAAGCTGGGGGAACTGGGGGTGATACCCAGTTTGGCTCTCCGACGCTCAAGTCAGCTCAAGGTATGAAGAAACGTAAGTTCAGTCACAGTTTCAGTGATGAAGAATGCTTACCAGTGTAGAAGATGACTTTAGCTATTTATAGTTGAGGGTCAAGGGCCCTTTGGTAATTTGCCTCAAGTGGTCCTGGCCGAATGTTGCCCTAACACGTGGCGCCATGAGAAAGAAACCTAGGAGGAATCTTCTGCAAAAGCGGCCAAAAGTTGGTGCTGGTAACAGTGGCAGGTGCGCGGGCATGTACGTTGTGTCAGAGAGCCATTTGGGTGGTTGGTAACGATGACTTAAGAGCGCGCTCGTGACAACCTGGAGTATTGGAAGCCAAGATATCCGCTGGGGGGAATGAAGGCTACAGTTCAAGTGACGAGCCAAAGGGGAGGCCACTCTGAGGGAGTGTGACGCTCGAAGAGGGCTTCCTTGGCACGTGGGCGTGCCAATCATACAGTATGAAGGACGCTCGTGAGAGTAACAGCGCTCGTTGGGCTTAACTCATGAAGAAGGATTGCGCTCGTTGGGCTTAGCGCTCGGGTGCTGATGGGTGCAACCTTGGGGAGACAGATGTCACCATCTCGGTGAGGCCACATGTCCTAACGTGGGACGATCGTATTTTGATCCCATCATTTTGCCCCCCAATTCTGTAGTCCTTAGTGATAAGGACTGTAGAATTTTGACACGTTATATCTTTTGCATGTAACGCTCGTATAGGATTTGGCGTGTTGAGCAATTTTTCCTCTGATTGTGCCATTAATGCGGTCTTTTCAACTGACCGCTCGTAATGCTTCTGCACTGAGCGTTGTACTGTTCTTAAGGATCCGAAACGTCAGAGCATTAAATGCGGGCGCGCGTGGTGCGCGTGAGCATCGGGAAGCATGTGACGGTTCCATAAAGTGGGCAGTTTCCTAGGCGGGAAATGATTACCATTTTGAATTCATTGCCGAAAAAGGTACCAACTCCCATCCCTATAAGTACGGGATTCTGAAATCTTGCTATTCTTTACGCATTCTGAACTTCCAAGCATCCTTTGCAAAAAGAATTCTCTCGCACACCAGTTCTTAGAGCATCTTCAACCTCTCTCCCAGATTTTCTCAGAAACTTTCAAGGTAAACTTCCAGCGTAATTTTCTAACTCTGCTAACTTTAGACTCGGACTTTAGGGTTTTGTAATCCCTTAGGTTTTACTCCTTTAGGGAATCCTAATTCCTTTCCAGAAAACTCCCATCCTCTAACCCGGATTGAATCTCTCCCAAATCTCAGCCTCTGCCATGGCTGACCAACATGTTGAAGAATTCGCCCGTGAAATCCATGAAATGGCCACTGAGAGTTCCTCTTCTCCCGATTCCCCTAGAGATGAGGAGTTGGGGGCGGCAGTGATGGCCATGGAGGATAGGAATCCAGGCGGAGTGGATCCTCTCTTTGAGGAGATGAATCTGGTAATGGAGGCAGAAAGGCAAGGGGTTACTCTCCCCATAACGCAGAGTGCCACTCACCCCCACCGCCATACCGTGACGGTGGCTGTCGTGAACCCGCTACCGATGGCGGAAGTCATAACAGGGCCTACAGAACGAGCCCACAATAAAGGAAAAGGCAAGAAATCCCAAAAATCCAAAGGGCCTAACAAGGGTGAAGGATCAGGCTACCAGGCCACCGAGCGCACTCCTGAGGAGACTCCCAACACAGTTACTTTGGGAGAAGTGAAGACGATGTTGGCTCCTATTTACTGGGACGAGCGCTATACATGGAGAATTCCAGAAAGCCACGAGCGGGCCAACAATCCGCCTCCGGGTGAAATGGCTGTATATGTGGACACAGTGAGTTCAGGAGGCTTGAGGTTCCCTGTCTCGATCTCGATGGCTCACTTGTTGAATGATCTGGGCCTCTGTCCATCACAAATCGTGCCCAACGGCTTGGCTCTATTAACCTGCTTTGTGATTCTGATGAGGAGCATGGGTTATGAGCCCTTCTTGCGGAACTTCAACGCCCTCTTTCAAGTGGTCAGCTCCTCCCGTTCATCTCCCGAGGCTGGTTTTTACTATGTTCAGGCGAAGGCCCATATGAAACTGATCAACTCGCCCTCGAGCACCTATGGCCCCGATTGGAAGGAGAAGTTTATCTTCGTCAAGGCTCCAACAAAAGAGGGCTTTGGGGTGCCCACGCAATGGGGCTCGTTTGCAAAGAGCCGCTTGCCACCCGCACTCCCCAAAGATTGGGCCAAGAGCCTGGCAGCAACCCTGAGGGACGAGGGTCACCTCATTCAAGCGAAAGATTGGATAGATGACGGGGAGCTCATGTTCCTGTGTGGTCTTTCCAACGACCCTCATTACCTTGACAACCCTCCGGCTCGTGACATAGAGAGAGATGGTTAGATTCTTAGGGCACTAACTTTAGATAGGAATGAATGCTAACTGCTTCTCTGTACTTGTAACTTGCAATCTGAGCAGATGGTTTGAGGATTTCTAACCCTCGAAATTTCCATTCTTGCAGGAGTTGCTATATTAGAGATGGCAGGAGGAATCAGACAAGCCGCACGCTTCGCTCATGCCAACAGGAATCAAGCCCAACAAGGGGACCAACAGCGCGAGCAACAGCGCCCTCGCAATCGTAACAATCGCGGTGATGCTCGTAGCAGTAGTCAGGGCGCCAGTTCGAGCGCTAATCCAGAGGTTCAACCCCCTCGTGGGTGAGGGGAGAGTAGACTGGCCGACAGAGAGACCAGGAGGCGGTTGACTACAGAACGAGCGGGAGATGTTCAACCCCCTCTGGCTACAGAACAAACGAGGCCAATAACCACCTTAGCAATAACCGAGGCCCCACCGAGCGCCAGTAGGCCTTCCCGCAAGAGGAAGAGGATGCCCGATTCAGTGGCAATAAAAGGCAAGGGCAAGCAGGTGGCCGAGGGCCCCAAGGGCGAGGGAGATACTTCCTCTTCAGAGGAGGAACACTTATGGGAGTTCTCCCGACGAGGGGACAGAGACTTCACAGGTGCTCCCGACGGTGGGCCAGTTCTGCTAAGGCCTGGCACGCTCGCTCAAGTTGTCACCGAGAATCTCTACAGCAACCAGTTCTCGGTGGACCACCGGTATCTCTTCAGTGAGTCTGTGGAGAAAGTGACCTATGACGCGGCCCACGCCTTAATCTCCGTAAGTCTTCACTCCTTGCTTTCTTTGCTAATTTCTGTAAGTTAGCATTTTTTGGCTAACACTTCCCTTTCCTCCAACTTATGCAGCAAGTTCTTCCCCGGCTCCGAAATGTGCAAATGCGAGCCTCCACTTATGCCGAGCGCAAGGCCAAGTACAAGAAGATGGCCCGCTCCAACGATCCTGCTCAGATTCAAGCAGAGTTGGATGCTGAGATTACAAAGTATGAATCCCTCAAGGATTCGTACAATAAAACGGAGGAGGAGCTGGGAAAACTGAAAGAGGATTTTCGGGCGGTGGAGAGCGCTCGAAGCGGTTTGAGCGGCCAGTTGGCTCAGGCTAACGAGCGCTGCAAGAAGGCAGAGACAGAGCGGGAAAGCTGGAAGACGAGGGCTCTGGAGGCCGAGAGGAAATTCAACGACGCCGTGAACGAGTGGCCTCGGAGTTTGGATCGTGCGAACAAGGAGGCCCTTATCAAATTCTGCCACTCAAAGGCCTTTAACTTCGCAGCCTCGTTGCACTGCCTGGATGAGGCTCAGAAGGCTTTCAATCTAGCCATCGAGCAGGGCATACATAAGGGGCTAACAGATCCTGCCATGAAAGAGGCCGAGGGCACGGGGCTCACATTCAATGAGCGCTGCGAGGAGGAGGATGACGAGGGGGATAACCCTGCGGAGTCCATTGCGGAGCCAGAGTATGAATTCCTGGTCAAACTCCTTCAGGATGAGTATATGGATGCTCACCCGTCAGGGGGTGCCTCTCAGGCCGCTCCCAATGACCAGCCTGAAGATGAGCCTCAAGGGCCTGTCGGGGAGGATGCCCACGCTAATGAGCCCAACGATCCACAAGTGCCCGAGCCGCCCGTTGTCCAGCCTCAAGAGCCAGAAGACCCAGTTTATGGTCCAGTGGCCCAAAACATACTGGTGATTGTTGATGAAGATATTACCCCAGCCGCCTGAAGCTTTTCTCTTATAACTTTTCTCTGTATTTTCCTGTTTTAATGCCTCTTTTCTTTCTTCTGAAACAATATTTCATAGGCCTTTGAGCCCTTTGCCTTGTAATATTTTTGCAGTGAATATACATCCCTTTTTCATGACTTTGTTCTTTTGTTCATTTATGAATCAGAACTCATACTTAGAGCTTGCTGGAACAAATCTTGTAATAATAAGACTGTGTGTAGCATACTCTGTGGATGTTTTATTTCTCTGATAAGCCTTTAGGACTTTGAGAAATTTTGTTAACTTCTGTAAATTTTGAAAATTCGCCTAAGTCTTGAGCGATCGTGAGGGTCTTATTGTGAGATTGCCCCCCTTACTCAAGACTTGTATAAATTTTTGCCTTTGTCATAAGTCTTGAAAATTTGTCTAAGTCTTGAGCGATCGTGAGGGTCTTATTGTGAGATTGCCCCCCACTCAAGACTTGTATAAATTTTTGCCTTCGTCATAAGTCTTGAAAATTTGTCTAAGTCTTGAGCGATCGTGAGGGTCTTATTGTGAGATTGCCCCCCACTCAAGACTTGTATAAACTTTCGCCTTTGTCATAAGTCTTGAAAATTTGTCTAAGTCTTGAGCGGTCGTGAGGGTCTTATTGTGAGATTGCCCTCGTTCAAGACTTGGGGACCTTCTTCTTATTCCCGGAAATTATGCTAAGTCTTGAGTGTTTACGAGGGTCTTACTTAGAGGTTGCCCTCGTTCAAGACTTGTGACGCTCCGTCTGTAAGGGATCCCACTTTCGAGCGCAAGGCATTGTAAGAAACGGCCAAGGCCTACTAGGATTTTCCCCATCTCTTTAATTGGTTATGAGCGTAACCAGTCTATCCTTATGAGGGCGTCCCCCCAAGCGGAGTAGAGTGCTGGCCAGCGTAACCCGTGCGAAATATCAGCATAGGAAGGGATTGCCAACCACGCTCGTGAAAACGAGGGACATGGGTCTCATCCATTCAAGCGATCAAAGAAACATAATGTTAGAACAATTTAAGAAAAAGTTATACTGGAACTTACTCACAATTGGAAGTACAGAGGAACCCAACAAGGAGGGTTGTTACATTATGTTCCGCAAAGAGCTTTTAAACATAAAATCGCCGGAGGTTACATGCGTTCCAAGGGCGAGGCAAGCGCTCTCCTTGAAGTGTCTCCAGCGTGTAAGTGTTGTTAGCTCTGAGTTGTACGACCTTGAATGGGCCTTCCCAATTGGGGTCCAATTTCCCCACGTGCCTGGACACTTCCACTTTCTTCAAAACCAAGTCTCCCAACTGGAAAGTTCTTTCCCTTACACGCTTGTTGTACTGCTGGGCCACAGATGCTTTATAATGGTGGATCTTAGCCCAGGCTTTGTTTCTCCTTTCATCCAGCAAGTCCAACTCCAGGCTCCTGTTGCCATCGTTGAGCTGAGGCTCGAAATAGCCGACACGAGCGGATTCATTTACTATCTCCGCTGGTATCATTGCTTCTGATCCGTAAACGAGTGCGTAAGGAGTTTCTCCAGTGGCCGCTCGTGGGGTGGTGCGATAAGCCCAAAGCGCTCCTTGGAGTTCCTCAGCCCATTCACTTTTCTTGCTCTCAAGCATGGTTTTCAGATGTTGTAAGATGATCCTATTGGTAACTTCTGCTTGCCCATTGGCTTGAGGGTGTCCTACAGAGGTAAATCGCTGCTCGATCCCCAACTCAGAGCACCATTCTCGTGTGTCGGCTGCTATGAACTGGGATCCGTTGTCAGAGATAAGCACCCTCGGGATGCCGTACCTGCAAATGATGTTTTTCCAAATGAAGTCCCTCACAACCCTGAAAGTGATTTTTGCAACGGCTTCGGCCTCGGCCCACTTGGTGAAGTAGTCGACGGCTAAAATGACAAACTTCTTTTGTCCCGCAGCCATGGGCAAGGGGCCCACGATGTCTATTCCCCACTGGTCAAAAGGCCAAGAAACGTCTATTGGGATCATTTGTGCGGCTGGCAATTGAGGGAGATTTGAATGAAATTGGCACTTAGGGCACTTCCTCGAAAATTCAATGGCATCTTGGAGAACTGTAGGCCAATAAAACCCACTTTTCAGGACCTTCTTTGCCAGGATACGCCCACCGGAATGATTCCCACAGCTCCCATTGTGGATGAGCTCAAGCGTCTCCTTCGCTTGTGAGGGCCTTAGGCATCTCATTGGGGGTCCCTGGAATGATTTCTTGAATAACCTCCCCTCGTGATCCAAAGCGAAACGAGGGGCCTTACTTCGGACTTTCCTAGCTTCCACCTTGTCCGTGGGGGGAATTCCGTCCCTAAGGAAGATGACGATGTCATCAAGCCAACAGGGCTCGTTTGGATCAATCATGGCGATTACCTTAGTGGTGATCCTTTCCTTGATCAATGGTTCTTCAGCTCTAAGGAACGTGACAGAACGTTCAGAAGTGCCCTCCAAAGCTGACGCAAATTTCGACAGGGCATCCGCACGCTCGTTCTCCTCTCGTGGCACCTGAAGTAGATGAAATTCCTTGAACTTCCCGATGATTTCTTTGGCTTTACTCAAGTACTGCACCATGGTGGTTTCTCGAGCCTCATAAGTTCCTTCAATCTGGCTCGCAATTAATTGTGAATCCACGTAAGCGGTGATTCTGGAGGCTCCATTCTGAAAAGCAATATTCAATCCTTGCACGAGGGTTTCATATTCTGCCTCGTTATTAGTAACTTGGAAATCCAGCTTGATTGCAAAATCCAGTTTAATCCCATCGGGGTTTCTAAGGGCCACTCCTACTCCTCCCCCTTGAGAGGTTGAGGAACCATCTGTGTGTAGGACCCATAACCCCTCACTCTCCTGAACGGCAGGCTCTAAACCAAAGCGTTCTGCCAACAAATCAGCTATCACCTGTGCCTGTATCGCGGTCCTGGGCTCGAATCATAAGTCAAACTGGATCAATTCGATGGCCCATTTGATTAATCTTCCAGACACATCTGGCTTAGACAGCACTTGCTTCAAGGGTTGGTCGGTGAGAACCGTTATGGAGTGCGCTTGAAAGTAGGGTCTCAGCCTTCTGGAGGCGTTAATAAGAGCAAACGCGAATTTCTCAATCTCTAAATACTTCTTCTCGGCTCCTTGCAATGTTTTGCTCAGATAATAGACAGGTAAGTGTTTCCGCTCCCGTACAGCGATCAGAACTGCGCTTGTGGCCTCGGAAGAAACGGAAAGATACATAAACAATCTCTCACCTTCGACGGGCTTAGTCAGCAGTGGTGCGCTTGATAAGTAAGCCTTCATATCTTGCAGCGCCCTTTCGCATTCTTCTGTCCAAGCAAAGTTACGTGCGTTCCTCAAAATTTTGAAGAAGGGAAGGTTCCTGTCCGCCGAGCGCGAAATAAATCTGTTCAACGAGATGATTTTGCCTACTAGGACTTGCACTTCCCGCAAATTTCGAGGGAAGGGGATCTCTAAGATAGCCTTGATCTTCTCCGGATTGGCCTCAATTCCCCTCTGGCTGACCATGTACCCTAAGAACTTTCCCCCTTGCACTCCAAAGGTGCACTTCGAAGGGTTCAACTTCATTCCATACTGACGCAGGATCGAAAAAGTGCGCTTGAGATCTTCCAAGTGGGAGTCCTGGCGCTCGCTTTTGACAATCATATCATCCACGTAAACCTCCATGGATCTTCCAATTTCTTTTTCAAACATCTTGTTGACGAGCCGTTGATACGTAGCTCCAGCGTTCTTGAGTCCGAAAGGCATGACTAAGAAGCAATATACCCCCAGATGGACGACAAACGAGGTTTTGGGGCGGTCTTCTGGGGCCATAAAGATCTGATAATATCCCTGGAAAGCGTCCATCATGCTCATGAGCTCGCAGCCAGCGGTCGAATCTACCAATTGATCAATCCGGGGTAGCGGGTAAGGATCTTTAGGGCAGGCCTTGTTGAGATCAGTGAAATCGTTGCACATGCGCCATTTATTCGCGCTCTTGGGCACCAAAACGACATTACACAACCATTCCGGGTACAAGATGGGCTCGATATATTGAGCCTCCAAGAGTTTATTAACTTCCTCTTCGATGGCTTTCTTTCGAAAGCCATGTACATCCCGCTTTTTCTGCTTGATGGGTTTGAAAGAGGGATCCACATTAAGCCTATGGACAATGATGCTTGGGTCAATCCCTGTGAGGTCGGAGGCTTTCCATGCAAATACATCACTGTTTTCCCTGAGGAAGTCAATCATCATAATCTGAGAAGGCCCCGAGAGGTTAGATCCTATCTGAGTAGTCTTATCCTTGTTTCCGGGTTCCAGCTCAATGGTAAGGAACTTCTCCGAGGGTTCGATCCTTACCTCAGGGCGAGGAAGTTCGAGCGCCCTTTTCTTTCCCGTTAAGCGATCACCGAGCGCGGGTCCCCCTTCTACTGGCTCGTCTCCTTCCGAGGACGATCCACCAACGGTCCCTGGGGGAGCACCCTCGAGGGGATTCTCCACGTTGTTTCCCTTCTTCCTTTGGTTCTTCTTCTTGTTCAACTTCGCCCTTTTCCGCGCTGGGCTGTCCTCGTCTAAATTGGGGAAATCTACTGATTTCTTGGTGGAACCAATTTGGAAGGTTTTCTCCACTTTTGGCTTTCTAAGGAACAGTATGTAACATTCCCAAGCCTCTCGCACATTGCACAGTACTTCTCCCACGCCCTCGGAGGTAGGGAATTTAATCTTCTGGTGGTAGGTGGAGATGATGGCTTTGAAATCCACGAGGGCAGGGCGCCCAATTATGATGTTATAAGGAATGTCAATCTCCACCACCGCGTATGTTACCAAGAGTGTCTTGCGCTGAGGGGCTCGGCCGAATGAAGTAGCTAGGCGTATTTGCCCTCGTGGGACAACTTCCGAGCCTCCAAAGCCAATGAGGGCTGTTTTGAGAGGCTCGAGCGGAAGGTCAGCCTTCATCTTTAAAAATGTAGAATAAGGCAAAACATTAACGGAGCTTCCACTATCCACCAACACCCTTTTTACAACATGATTATGAACATCTATACTAACCACCATGGGGCAATCGGAGGTTAGACCCTCCCCATGGGGTGTTACAATATGTTCTAAATCCCTATCATCAAAGCCTATTACATCATTCTCTCTTGACCTTTGAACGCTCGGACTCTGGATGGCGTAGATGGGTTTAGGCACTGCTGGGCGTTGGTTGTAGCTCCGGACATACCTCCGCCGGGAGGCGTTGGAATCCCCTCCTGACGAGCCCCCTGCAATCATATTTATGACTGCGAAAGGTTCGTTTTCTTGCACAGGGGCTTTTCCTTTACCGCCCCGGCGGCTGCTGCTTTCAGGGGGTCCCCTACCCCTTGGGCTCCTCGATCGGGACGGACTCCTCCTTCTTCCTCCGGCGCGCTCGTTGCATTGTTCATCATACCGCTCGAGCACCCGGACAAATTCCTTCAAGTGGCCCCCCGCGACGAGCCTCTGAATCTCAGCTTCCAACTGGCGGCACTCATCCGTGTCGTGCCCCCTCTGCTTGTGGAATGCGCAGTATTTGTTCGAGCACCGGAGCGAGTCCGTTTCCCTCATCTTGATGGGTCTCTTAAAGAGTTTTTTATCGGAGAGGTTGTAGACTTCGGAATTCGGCCTGGTGAGCGGGACCCGCTCGAATCGCCGAGGGGGTGGTGGAGACCTTTTGCGCTCTTGAGGGCGCTCCTTCTTGACTACCACCTCCCGTCCCCGCTCGTGATGGGGTCGCTCGTTCCTGGCTGGACTATGATGCCGGGGACCATTCGTCCCATACATGTCTTCGAGCGCGAAGAACGGCTCGGCAACCTCTCTTAAGGCCATGAGGGTCCCAGGCCTCCTTTTCACAATGGCGTCGGCAAATTTCTTGCTCACATACTGCTTGTGATCCACAGCCTGAAAGAGCACTGGGATCAAGAAATCCATAGAAGGCCTCTCCACCTGTAGGATTTCCTTGTTGAAGCGGGCGAAGAACGAGCGCAGAGACTCGCTCTTGCCTTGCACCACATTGTACAGGGCAGTAGGTGCGGTGACTGGCGCTTTCAAAGAATTGAAGTGGTTGAGGAAAGCATGAGCCAGCTCTTCATATGAGTGAATCGAGCGCGGCGGCAGTCGCTTGTACCACTCCTGAGCCATTCCCACTAAGGAAGTGACAAACACTTTGGCCCAATAGTTGCTGGAATGCTCGTAGAGGTGCATTAGATGTAAAAAGTGATCCAGATGTTCAGCTGGATCAGTCGTCCCGTCGTATCGGTTGATGGAAGTGGGGATTTTGGCCATGCCTGCTTGGGCCATCAAAACTTCCTCCACGAGGGGCGAGCCCCTCGCCAACGGGTGGTACTCATACGTGCCGAAGTTTTCCTCCGGCTCCTTGCGGTGGGGGACCTTTGGTGGGGGGTCCTTGGTACGGGTGCTTTTGGCGTCAACCCGTTCATCCCGACTAGGGGAGATCTGAGTTGATCGCCCTCGTGAGAGCTGTCCCACAATATCCTTTAAACCCTGCAGCTTGTCTTGCACAGCCGCGAGGATGTCAGGATTTACGTCCCCTTGTCTGTCCCCGTGCCTGGGGGCTCGAGAACCCCTTCTGGAGACATGAGAGTCTCCTTCATTCTCGTTAACTCGCTCCGTGGGCTCCTTGTTCCTGCCCATGGAGGGACGCTCGTTGCCCTCCTGCTGGGGCACTTCTCTGACTGGTGGTGGCGGTGGTTGTGCCCTCAGGACAGCCTGGGCTTCTCTGAGGGGAAAATTTTGTTGTCCACCCAAAGGGGCAGCAACTTGAGTGGCCTGCCCAGAGGGAAAGTACATGGAATGGAACCTTTCCCATGCTCCCTGGGCCGCCTGAACCTCACACTGGGCATAGAGAGACCTCAACTGCTGGGTGGTTAGCGGAGGTAACTCCACTCCTTCAATCTCCTTGGGGATCACCACCGGGAGCTGGATCTGACCAGCATGATACGGCTGGACCGGCGGCATCATAACAGCCGGAGTGAGGGTATATCCGGGTGGGGGCATCATGTAACCCTGCACTCCGAGGTTCATCTGGGGATGGACCCATGGGTTCTGAGCGGGCTGCGGAGGAACAGAGAGAGAGACTCCTCCAGCGACGGTAGGAATCGGCAGTGCCGGCGGTGTAGGTGGGGGTATTGATGACTCTGCTTGCGGAGTCACTCCAGCGGCGGGAGGTGCTCCACCAACGGTGACGGAAGGAGGCGGGGCTCCACCAGTAGCGGTGGAGGGAACAACGATATTGGCATCCTGGGAGGCGTTATCTCCTCCTCCCACTGCTCCAGACCTTGTAGCGACCATGACTGGAAAGGGTAAGAGTGTGCTTGCTCTTCTACCAACAATAAGAAAGAAAGGGGGTGGAGGAGTGGTTTCCCACAGACGGCGCCAAAAATGATGGGTTCAGAATGTGAGGATCTGAATCCGATCACTTTACGATTTGTATTTGTGGAGGAAACCGCCGGAGATTCGCCGGAGATGAGAAAGTGGGTTCTACCTGTTGGGACAAGCACAATAAAAGTCAGAAGGCCAAGCTGGGGGAACTGGGGGTGATACCCAGTTTGGCTCTCCGACGCTCAAGTCAGCTCAAGGTATGAAGAAACGTAAGTTCAGTCACAGTTTCAGTGATGAAGAATGCTTACCAGTGTAGAAGATGACTTTAGCTATTTATAGTTGAGGGTCAAGGGCCCTTTGGTAATTTGCCTCAAGTGGTCCTGGCCGAATGTTGCCCTAACACGTGGCGCCATGAGAAAGAAACCTAGGAGGAATCTTCTGCAAAAGCGGCCAAAAGTTGGTGCTGGTAACAGTGGCAGGTGCGCGGGCATGTACGTTGTGTCAGAGAGCCATTTGGGTGGTTGGTAACGAGGGCTTAAGAGCGCGCTCGTGACAACCTGGAGTATTGGAAGCCAAGATATCCGCTGGGGGGAATGAAGGCTACAGTTCAAGTGACGAGCCAAAGGGGAGGCCACTCTGAGGGAGTGTGACGCTCGAAGAGGGCTTCCTTGGCACGTGGGCGTGCCAATCATACAGTATGAAGGACGCTCGTGAGAGTAACAGCGCTCGTTGGGCTTAACTCATGAAGAAGGATTGCGCTCGTTGGGCTTAGCGCTCGGGTGCTGATGGGTGCAACCTTGGGGAGACAGATGTCACCATCTCGGTGAGGCCACGTGTCCTAACGTGGGATGATCGTATTTTGACCCCATCACTATAAATGAAAAATAAGCACATGCTAAAGGTTGGAACTTGGAAGAAAGATATAATTCAAAACTTTTAGCCATTTGTGCATTAAGCGCATACAAAAATAACAAATAAGTCCCACAAAATTTTAATTGGACCTAACTCGATGATCAGATTTAATTATGATAAATGTATTCAGTAATCGCTAAGTTTTTTAGATTTAATTCGATCGAACTAGTTCCGAACTAAAACTTCCTATTACTTAAAATAATTGAAGAATTCAGTCAAATAAACATTTGAATATATAAACGACATCTTTAAAGGAGATATACCCCTTTGATAAAAAGGAGTAATTGTCTTTGTGTAATAACCTTTCTTTCCTCAGACTTTGGGAACCCAACAATGAGCGAATACGATCCCAAATGTCCATCCATCAATGGAATTATTTCAACTTTTTTCCTTAAAAAAAGAGAAAATTTCATGCAAAATCAGTACGATCACCAGTTTTGGACCAAAATGTAATATTCTAAACCCACTCTTAAAAGAAAATGTTTGACTGATAATAACTTATGACAGTTGTTGTCACTCAATTACTTATAGAACTCTTATACATGCATTAATAATACAACTACGTTATTTTAGGTATCCATGATTAACATCAAAGAAGAACCTTATTCCATTTGTTTTCTTTCTTTCTTTCCAATTCTTGAATGATAAAAAGGGATGGAGGAGAAGAGCCGTAGCTTACAAACTATCTTGATTCTCATTAAAATAGACAGGTTAATTAAAATATCATTTCGTCCCACTATTTTTGTACTTATATATATATATATATTGGTTCTAGTTCATTAGAGTGTGTCACACATTGCATAAGAATTGCAACCCATTCTTGATAGTATTGCAGGTTTTATCAAGGGAGGAGAAGAAATAATTAGTAGACAACTATGACAGTAAGAGCCCTTTAATCTCTTCTTATTCTTCTGTGTATGTGTGTGTGTGTTTTGGCATTTTTCAATATGGGGTGTGGCGGTGATGAAAAATAATCAAAATTTTAGTTCAAACTCAGCTCGTCCACAACCCCAAAGTAATCATATGAGTTATGACTTATGACAAGTCATAAGTGTATTATACTTGTTGTTTTATTTGTTATTGTTTCTAAAATCTCTATCAATCGCCAATATATGTAAAGTATCCGTTCTCTCATAATACTGATTTGACTGAGTTAGATTCAAATTAGAATTGTCTTTGAGTGTATCACACGTGAAATTTATTAGTTGGTCATTGTGCAAAAGTTTTCATCAATCACAAGTACGATATACGTAAAATATCTGTCATCTCGTTATGTTGATTTGTTCGAGCACATGGGACAGAATTATGTAGAAACCAGAAGTTAATGCAAACTATATGCCTACTTTTGTATGTATATTCTGTCAGATACCTATACTAGGCATTATTAACAGTACCTAACTCAAGTTTTGTTGAGAAAATACATACCTGATCCTAACCTCTGTTGTTTTTGTTGGGTAAAAAGATTAAAAAGCTTCATGTTTTCTCACCTTAGTATCATTGCAAAAACAAGTGTGGAAAACACATGGCTTATGTTAATTGAGACTTGGGACAAAGATTGTCCCATACCAAGAACATCTTCTATGCCACTTGTCTCAGCACATGCCTATCCCCCGAACTAACCGTAGTTATAGTTTTTCATTACATGCTCCTTTTTAGGCCCCCAATCCCCTACCCCCATCCCTTTTTACCTTACAAGAAAATAAATTTATTTTCCTTTTTCTCCATAAATTTCAAGAATCTTGCATTAACTTTCCTGATATCTTTTAAAACAGGGGTCAGAGGTGTATTTATGTCAATTTGACACGTATAAGCTACGTTTCAAGTGACAATAGGGGGTGAGCGTGGGGGTGGGGGGTTTCTACCCCCTTGGGGTTTCTTTATTGTTAATTCAAACCGCATGGTTTTATATAAATTCAAAACAAGAAATTTAATCAAAAGTATAGCATGAAAGTAACAAATCATGATGGAGTATCTCCATAAAACATTTCAAACTTGAGTCAACAATATACCTATAATCTATCTTTTCAAGAGGGCCCTTCAAGGTGGTGGGCCGTTTTAAGCTTTCCAACACAATTCTAAAGAGTTGACAAACGCGTCTCTCTCTTGTGAAATTTTTTGTCATGTGCTTTACATACAAGCCTAGTTGCATAAATCTATGCAATTTCTCCTCTTATATATACCCTGCAATCCATGGAGGAATTCATATCGAGAGCTATAATCCTTAGCAAAGCTCCACTCTTCACTCCCATACCATCTTTCATACTTTAGCCATTATTACAGAAAACCCCATTTGAAAATCTTGCAGAAGTTCTTGAAAAGTGTGCGAAAACATCAGTGTCTCATGTGTTTCTGCAACTTAGTTTAACTACACTGTCGAGATAAGCGCACTTGACTATATAAAGGAGCAATCTTTACAAAATTACCAATCTGATTTTTCGTTTCTTGCTTCTTTTTTTCTATTGGAAAATATCAAGATGAGTGAGGGAACAGGAGCAAGGCACCAAGCTTTCGATGTCTCCATCAATGTGGCTGCTCAGGGTGGCTCCAAGTGTTATGATGATGATGGCAAGATCAAAAGAACTGGTATTTTTCTAGCTGTTTCAGCTTCAAGACTCAATTTTTATGGGTTTTTCTGATGTTTCTTCAAATGGGTTCTGATTAAATGTGTGTTTTTTTCGCTAGGAACTGTGTGGACTGCGAGTGCTCACATAATAACAGCAGTTATTGGCTCTGGGGTTCTGTCTTTGGCTTGGGCGGTGGCTCAGTTGGGTTGGATTGCTGGACCAACAGTGATGTTGTTGTTCTCATTTGTCACATATTACACTTCTGCCCTTCTGGCAACTTGTTACAGAACTGGTGATCCTGTCTCTGGCAAGAGAAATTATACTTACATGGATGCTGTTAGAGCCAACTTAGGTAAAAAAATTGGATCTTTGTAGTAATTACTGGAGTTGAATTCACCATGGGACTTATGCTGTCTTGTTTAGGACAAAGTTGTTGGAAATCTGTTAATTCTTTGGGTTTTCTCAGGTGGGTTCCAGGTTAAAATTTGTGGGGCGATTCAATACATGAATCTTTTTGGAGTTGCTATTGGTTACACCATTGCTGCATCCATAAGCTTGCTGTGAGTATATGTGTATATATGGGATTTTGGAATTATTAATATTTTTGTGGTTGCTAGTATGATTTTTCAAGATTTAGTGATGTTATTTTGCAAATTTTTTGACGGAACAGGGCAATTGAGAGGTCTAATTGTTTCCACACTAAAGGAGATGCCAGTCCTTGTAGAGTTTCAAGCAATCCTTACATGATTGCATTTGGTGTTGTTGAGATCATTTTCTCTCAAATCCCTGATTTTGATCAGATTTGGTGGCTCTCAATCGTTGCTGCTGTTATGTCCTTTACTTACTCCACCATTGGTTTAGGCCTTGGGATTGGAAAAGTTGCAGGTTATAATTTCTCTATTTTCAAGTGTTTTCAACCCATAAAATTTTTTATTTTTCTCAGCCTTGAGGCTTGATATCATATAATACCTGAAAAACAAATAAAGATTTGATTTTTCTTGATTTTTCAAGTGTTGGACCGATAAAGACTTAATCTTTCACTCCTGTTGCTGTCATAACAGAAATTGGAAAAATGAGGGGAAGTCTCACTGGTATAAGCATTGGAGCTGTCACTGCAAGTGGAACAGTCACTGAAACACAAAAGATTTGGAGAAGCTTCCAAGCTCTTGGAGCCATAGCTTTTGCCTATTCCTACTCCCTCATCCTCATTGAAATTCAGGTACAATTCAAGAAAACCAAGAACATCACTAATCCCAACAATTAATTGACAAAAAAAGGAAAAGAAAACTAATCCGGTTCGACGTTTCTTGAAAACGACAGGACACGATCAAATCCCCTCCATCCGAATACAAGACGATGAAGAAAGCCACATTCATAAGTGTAGCAGTGACAACGGTCTTCTACATGCTCTGTGGCTGCTTCGGCTATGCAGCTTTCGGAGACTTATCCCCCGGAAACCTCCTAACGGGCTTCGGCTTTTACAACCCCTACTGGCTTCTCGACATAGCAAACGCCGCCATTGTGATCCATCTCGTTGGTGCTTACCAAGTTTACTGCCAACCCCTCTTCGCCTTCGTTGAGAAAACGGCATCAGAATGGTTCCCGGATAGCAAATTCATCACCAAGGAGATAACGGTCCCCCTCCCGGGATTTAAGCCCTTGAATCTCAACCTTTTCAGGCTTGTTTGGAGGACGATCTTTGTGATCCTCACAACTGTTATTTCCATGTTGCTGCCATTCTTCAACGACATCGTGGGGATTCTCGGAGCCTTCGGGTTCTGGCCGCTAACGGTCTATTTCCCGGTTGAGATGTATGTTAAGCAGAAGAGGATTCCCAAATGGAGTGCAAGCTGGATAAGCTTCCAGATCTTGAGCATGGCTTGTTTGATGATATCCATTGCTGCAGCTGTTGGTTCTTTTGCTGGAGTTGTCAATGATCTCAAGATTTACAAACCCTTCACAACTAGTTACTGAGCCAAAAGGGGTTCAGATTTTTCATAATTTGGATGCTTTTTTCATCTTTTTTTTTTTTTTTTCTCAAGAAATCATTAAAAAAAAAAAAAAAGAAAAATTATAGTAGGATTTTAATTTTTAGTTTTTTTTTTTTTTTTTAATGTTGATAAGAAGCTTAAAAGGGTCGAGGATTTCACAAGAGGGGAAGAGAGAAATAAAAAAGGGTTAATAATGAATGTATGTATTTATGTGGAATTCAAGAATCCCACATTTTTCTTCAAATGTAAGGTGAAATCTATTTCTCAGTTGAAATAGTAATGAGAACTTTACTAAAGTTTGTTGAGGGCTTTATTTTATTTCTTGGACAAGTTATAATTTTGTTTGTTTGAGTTCTCTAATCAAGTACTTAATTCAGGTTAATTAGTTTTGAATTTAAATACTCTTTTATTCACAATATTATTGTTCTTTTTGTTGTCATTTAGCTTCCCGTGACTGTTGACAATAGTGTTTATTAAACAATAAAGAAATGTTAATTTTTTATACTAAAATTTAATCAACTTTCAAAGCAAACAAAACCAGTATAATTTTCGAATGATATTCCGCGGCATCCGAAATTTTGAAAAAAATAAAAAAACGTGGAAAAAATAAAAAAAATAGTATAGTTTGATCAACAATCAACTGAAATTCAGGCAACAATTGATGAAAAACATTATAATTATGATGCAAATTAGTGTCAATGACCATGTGCTTCTACAAGTCGAGACAAAATAAAAATATTTAAACTTTGGGGGATATATATAACTTGTTTTTATTATATTTTCTTTAACAAAATACAAAGCTCTTTAATATCTGTCCAATCCACGTTTTGGAATCATATGAATTATTGATCTCCACGGCACGTATTTAATACAATCATGATTCCCTCCTCAACTGCCAAATGATTTTGCAAGAGATACTTAAGTGATAAGTAATTTTATCAAAGTTTTGGATTATACACATGTGTTATTGATAAATTTCAGGTTATACTCTATAAATTTAAACAATATCTGATCGTGTGTTTAACGATTCACGGATCTCTACATGGCAATATGTGGAGTCCAACAATTTCATATTACACTCCATTGATTCGTAGACTACTTCTATACTACCTAACAGATTCACGGGCACATATCGAAGTATCAATATGTAGAGTTCAATATTCGATTATAAAGTAATCTCCCGGTCATACATATTTGTGCAAGAAACTTGCTGAAACAATTGTCTATGCCAAGCTATATTGAGAAAGAAGAGAACCCCACAAGAAGCACTTCCCTCTTGATTGAACTTGACACAATTTATAACTGTACAAATACATAGAGAGTCTGTTGAGTATTGGTTACTACTATTTTAGCATTGGTTTCAAGTTTCTTTAAACATGTTGAAATTGATTGGGGGTGTGGGGGTAGGAAGCATGGAGGAAGTGGGAAGTTGAAGTTGATGTTGATGGAAGTGTTTGGGACCATAACCACAACAAATAATGCTATACTTTTTGGAAGGAGGCTAAAGGTATAGTTCAACTCTTTTGAACCAAAAGAGAGATGAATCTTTTGGAGTTTGGCATTGTTGACCATCTATCATATATATATATTTACGTCCTCTCATGAATTTAATAATTATATTATACACCCAAAAGAAGTCAATATTTTGAGTTATGATGCACGAAAACTTTTAAAAATACCACTTTATCGTGTCGTGTCGAACACGCATGTCCGATACACACGTGTAAAAAAAAAAATCCGTATCGTATCGTGTCCGTATCGCGGTATCCGTATCCGTGCATCATAGATTTTGAGATATTATTAAATTCATAAGGGATGTAAATGTAATTATCAAGTTCATGAGGGGGTGTAAGTGTAATTATCTGACTAAGGGTACCAAATTATAATTTTTTAAATTTTGTCGGGCTCCATATGTAATTATAGTATATATTACATATAAAAGTAGGTTTGGATGCTCTATGCTCACCACCACCAAAATGATGGATGGAGGACAAAGTACAACCTCAACAAGTTAGGATACTATAACATCAAGAATCAATTCAACAATTCCATCATCCATAAAGGGATTAAGATTTTTTTAGCGATGATTGCACCCACTTTTGAAAAATCAAATAAGTATAAACAGTATTCTCTTAGCAAAATATCATTCATCTTGAGTAAAATTTGAAAGTTACATAAACCATCCTCAAAAGTTTGAGAACATGAGTATATTTATAAAATCTCAAGGTGCATCAGTAGTGATGGTGGTGGTCAGTCATATCAAAATGGAAATTTTCAAGAGAATTTGATAGTTCCATCATTTTCGAGTATCATTCTAGTAAATAATAAATAGACACCTGATAATTTGTAATAATTGTCAAAAACCAAGAAAATAGTGAATTACTATAATCAACCATATAAAATAAAATCCAAATCCCATTTGACCAATTCCAAATTAAAATATTTATTCTAAAATACTCTTGCTTAAATTCTATGATAATTCTTCAAAATGATACAAGTATGGTTTGATTCAATTGCAGCATGGGAAGTTAGGATAAGATAGGCTTCATTTGCAACTCTATACTTATCACTATAGTCCACTTGTAGACTTCGTGGGAAGCCAACATACTAAATGCCCAATTGGTTATAAATACAAACATAAAATATCCCTCATGGGCCTAGGTGATCTATTTTCCACAAAATTCAACTTTATATATGACAATTTATAATGTCGAAATTAAAATTTTAATTAGTAGCAAGTATTAATTATATTTTTTATGTCTTTCATCTTAATAAAAATTGCAAATAATTTGAAGAAAGTCCTGCAAAGTTTTAACCTAAATTATTAAAATAGATTTTCTCAAGAATTCGAATAATTTTACAAGTTATTATTGCATACTAAATTCACAAGTGGCTGCAAAGGATATTAGTGAATGCTTTACAAATCCACTCAGTATTATATTTTAATTTAAAAAAATTGCACAAAAAAGTGAATAAAATGGAAGAAATTAATTTTTTATTTTTTTTTAAAAAGCAATTTAATAATTATAATTTGATGAATGTTTTCCACATTCTCTCATTCTTTTTTCTTTTAATTATAGGCATTAGCTAAAGTAATTATCCATTCATACAAAGGGCCATCAAACGAGGCTTATATTAAATTATGCACGCGTTTCTTGGGTAAGAGAGGCGGTTGGAGGGACATCCCCCACTGTAAATATATGAGTAAAATTTAATTTATTCCCTTGTAATATTCAAAATGTTTCAAATACCTCTTTGAAATAAATTTATTTTAATCTAACCCCTTGTGATATCTAAAAAAATTCACACCGCCTTCCTAGTTAATTTTTAGTCTAATTTTCTATTTTTAAATAAAAAATGACCTCTTATATATCAATTAGATTTAAATTAGTATTAATATTTTTGTATTGACAACATATTTATCTTGTTTGAGTAATTGCTTTTATTCATTTTTGTTATTTAAAGTATTATTCGATTTTTGTTGTTAAAATTTTTTTATTTGAATTTGAATTAATAAAAAAATATTATTATTTTTTCTATAATTGTTGTTAAAATTTCATATTTGAACATAAATTGAGAACAGAAAAATATAAGTTTTTATTTTTATTGAGAAGATTATATTATCATCCATGCTAACTAAAAATAAGGGAGAGAAAAAAGAAAAAAGTTTGAGGATGAAAACATATTTACTAGGTGGAAGTTTTGGGGTGGGGTGAAGGAAAAAAATAATTTAAAAAGAGAAAAAAAAATTATATTAAAATAATAGAATATTTTAAATATTTTAAAACCTAAATAGGAGTTACACTCTCAAATTTGGAGAGTGAAATTCACATGCCACTACTAGAGGTTATTTGAAATTTATTTAAAATTAGTAACCCGATACGTTCTATGCGTGTGCAAATTTACTATTTAGATAAATAGTATAGGATAATGTTATATTAGTTAAGAAAAATTAAATATGAAAACACATAGGGTGAGGAAGGGTATGTTTTCTATTGGATGCAGGTTAACATGGACCGCTGTGGTGACAACATGCATGTGGATAATGGGACCAACTCAAGGCGGTCAGGCATTAACAAGGAAATTGACGGATTCATATTTAAATGGCAGCCGAATTACAGGAACCGTGCCTCCAATTTGAACTGTGCTCATAGTGAGATTATGCACGTTGATCCTGTGGACACATTCGACATAGTTGCGAGTTCGTGTTGCAAGCATGACGCTATTCCGACTCGTGCTGTTGCCCGGTTGTCTGGGCGGCTGTATAGGCCAACACGGGCTCCGTTTGAGTCGATTAGGGAGAGGGATCGTTTACCTTTTTATGCCCATGAGCTGTATATCTTTTCCTTTTATTTTGTGGGGCATTTTTGTAGCTTCTCGCTTGTGGACCTGTGGATCGTTTTTCACTCGTTGTATTTTTAGTTCCTTCGGTTGCTATATATGAGGTGGGAGACTCGGCAAAAATCCTACAGTCTTTTTGACCGGTTTTCCCAAAAAAAAAAAATAATAATAATAATTAAATATGAGAAGAAAAAAATAAAAATTATATAGAAAAAGAAAAGAAAAAAATTGAAATGAGGTAAGAGAAAAGATAAGTTCTTAGGAAAAAAAAAGAGAGAGAGAGAGAGAGAGAAAAGAGAAGCTAATAAAAAATTGTTGGAGTGATAAAAAAGATAAATAAATGAAAAGAAAAGAGAAGAGAAAAACGTAAGAAAACAAGCGGACAAAAAGAATAAATAAAAAAAAAAAGAAAAAAAGAGTCGAAGAGACTAAACGGTTATTATCTGTCTTTCTCGCTTAATATAATTGTAGCGCCTCCCCAACACTACAACCCCGCACCGTAATACTCCCTGAGTGGAGGTTAGACCCAACACCCAGGAAATACTACGGCGAACGGTCAGGATAATATATGAATGGAGTATGTGACACAGTGCAGCGGAAGATAAAGAGATTCATCTTTACCTATGAACGGGGAGAATAATGTACAATGAGCAAGGATTATCATTATTGAGCAAAGTAGTTCACAAAAGAGTACAAAAGGTTGACATGCAAGGACAAAGTATGAGATGGTTTGTTTCTACAGAGAGTACGTAGGCTCAAGACAATGTACTCTTAGGATCGGATCCAACCTACGGTTGTAGTGCTTCAAGATACCTCTAGTTGTCGTTCATTGATTCCTGAAATCATGCATTTTAAAAAATAGGCGAGAGGGTTAGTCAAAGAGACTAAGTGAAGGGGGTATGAGGGTTTATAGATATATGTATATATATATATATATTTATATTTATATGATCAAGAAGATCTTGATCTAATATTAACAATATGATATAACAAATAGGAAACGGTTCATAATAATTGTAAAACAGGGATGGGGTAGTTTGGAATCTTTATAGAAATATGAACCGTTTGTAACAAGAACATTAATGCCCGCAAGCTAGGCCTCTCCACCCATAACTCCTTAAATAATTGGTAAAATAGTATCGGGCTGATCAGGCTCCGATACTTCAATAAAACCAAGAATATTAACTCCACTACTCCTTGATGTCAATAGGGGATCAAACCCTAGAGACCACGAACTAGATTCGGGAGGCAGCTATCTCTCCCTCATCCCTTGGCGTGGAGTAACTAACCTCCAGTTAAACCACTACCAAGAGGTGGTGGCAGTCCGCAGCACCAACAATACCCTCGGCCCGATACCTTCCGGGTAATTGCTCGCTACGGATACAGCCGGGGCCCATAACAGGAATCGAGAACAATATTTTGCTTGCATAACCCGGAATCAATGTTTTGATAAAATGGACTTGAAATATATAATGTTCTAGTAAAACGTTAATTCCGGTATGAAAGTATTTTTCCCTTAAGAGGGACTTATAGTACAATAATATGTATATAGGGTAGTAAATCAAAATGATAGGTAGGCTTGGAAATAGTTTTTATATAGATACATATGTATAGCATGATTCCAGTTGAAAACATTTTAACCCTCACCTATACCGGTAGTCAGACATTTGTAATGTGGATTCCAGTGCGCCTGAAAGTAATAACTACTATAGGCTTAGAACTAGGTTCCTAATTTTAATCAAATAAGCACATAAAACACATAATGTTTATGCATAAAAGGGTTACACATACTCTAATCAATTAAACACATAAACTATATCATGTTAGAGAATTCCCGGTAAACTCTAATTTTAACCATTTAAGGGAAATTAAGTAATTAATCAGGTTTCATGAATTCTTTAACCACTTGAATATTTATTAATCACATTATAATCTTAATTATAACATTAGCAATGGAATTTAGAATTTAATTTGACAATATAGGTTATATTTTGAAAATAATTCACAATTTACCGATTTTTGGAAAATTCGGATAAAATCTTCATTTAAAAATTTCAAAACTAATTTTATAATTATTTTAATAATATTTTCGAAATTATCAGCTTATGGGTTGACCAAAAAGTCAAAGTTACTATTGAAAACATTTACTATTCAATTTCTTATGAATTAAACACGTTATAACACAAAATCGAACACACACACTCACACACTATCACATGTGCACTTAAAATTGTTCAAGAACAACATGAACTCGTTCTTGAGCCTATTTGAATATTCAAAGAGGGTGTGTAACATGTTCAATCACTTTTATATTCATAACATAAGATTGAAGCATAATATAGCAAAATATATGAATTCTCTATGAAAAATAATTCTAAATAAATTATTCTAGGCATGAATTTAATCAAACAAGATCATAATTATTTAAATACATATTCATATCATATCATATCATAACTCATGCATTTAATTAAATAAAATGCATATATGTTATCACATTTTTCCTAAACTAGCATAAATAGCATATATTTCATAAAATAAATTCCTAAAGCATAATTTAATTAATCCTAGGCATGCTACTATTATTTTTATACTAAGAACATTATATAAAGCATGAAATAATAAAAGAAAAACATACCTTAGAGAGAGGGAGAGGGAATGGCGTGAGGTTGGGGAGAGGGAGAGAGTGATTTTTGTGTGTTGAATTGTGAGGTATAAATGAGGCTTGAGGGGGGTATTTATAGGTAGTCATGAGGGGTCTCTAAGCAATAAATGAGAGTTTATGGAAGATGTGGTTGCCTAATGTTTCAACAAATGCTTGGTAATTAAATTGGAGATGTGGTTAAATTACATTATGAACAAATGCTTGGTAATTAACTAAGAAATGTGGAGAAATTATGCTCATTTGTTTAATCCTTCTAGAAGATCATGTGGTCATGGACGATGTCATTTTGAATAAAAATAAATGTAAAAATAATATAAAATTTATTCAAGAGTCGAGAGGTAAAAGATTGAAGTAGTGAATTAATGAAAGAATGGGTGAAAAATGAGCTTTGTTTTGATTATAAATGTGAAATATTTAGGTTTTCGTTTATAAATTATGAATATGAAAGATGATGAAAATCAAGAGAAAATTATATAAACGAAGCTATGATAAAGTTTAGAGTTTGGAAAAATCATTATAATGTAGAGGAAAATTCAAGGATCGTTTCAAGTATAATTTCGACTATTGAATAAAAGCTAATTTGTTCAAAATAAAATGATGATTTTTGGAAAGGAAAATATTTATAAAATATGCTATGGTGAAATCGAGTTTATCGTAAATGCATGAAAATTCATAAAATAATTTAAGGGTCGTTTTGGTTATACTATTGAATATCAAAAAGTAGATGTGTAAGGATTTATTGATGATCGAATCATAAGCTAGGGTTTTCGCCGGTTTTTGATACTACGGGAGCTAGGATGGGAATTATGGTTTACGGAGAGTATCACGATTTTCGAAATAATGTGAGGATTCTTTTGATTAAAATATTGGGTAATGAAAGTATTTCGGGAAATGTAGGAATATTTTTGAGCTATAGGGGTATTTTCGTAATTTCCAACTTGCCCCTGTTTTGGGCTGTTACAATAATACTAGTAACTTTGGCACACTCGTTGCGTGTGCAAATTAAGAAATTCTATTATTTAAAATATATTTAAATTAATTTTTATATTAATATATATTTTATTACTATTTTTAATATAATTATTAAATTAATATAAATAAATAGAGAATAAAATACCAAAAAAACCTATTTTAGAAAAAAAAATTATCAAAAAGAAAAGAAAAAGAATTGAAATGAAATGAGAGAAGAGTGAGGTTAATACGTAAGTAACGGACTAAAACACATCATGTGTGATTAAGTGAGTAAAATAAATAAATAAAAAAAAAAAAAAAGAAAAAGAAAAAAAGAGACCAAGTCCAAGAGATCACACTTGGGTCTCGTGCTTAATAATAGAGTAAGATAATAGTATAGATGACGAGGAGTTTAATTGAAATAAAATTAATAAAAGAAGATATTTCAAATATTTTGAATATCATAAGGAGGTAAATTAAATTTTACTCATAAATATGTTTTTATTTTTGTTAATAAAGCTTATAAATTTTATTTTTCCTTATAATCTATGCAAAAAAACTATCCACATTCTTGATTTCGCCTTTTTGTTACAAAAATTTTGATTACATTCCTGGGTATAATATATGATTAGCCTCGTCCAAAAATAATAATAAAATATACATATATATATTAGCAGCTTCAAACAATCAAACGTTTATTTTATTTTATAACTAAAAATTTAGGAAGAAGCGTGGTTATCCGATTTTCAAGATCGGTCTGTACCAATTTCGGAGAGTTACGGAATTCTATTTAAATTGTTAATCAGTACGATTTTTTTAAAATTTATCAATAATTTACCAGCAAAGAACTATGATCAGAAAAAATTTGATTTAAAATCATAAATATTTAAAAAAAAAAAATTAATTATTTGAATCAACTCTTATCTAGAACCTCGAGTGTTTATAATGCTAGGATTAGGAGGAGGCCTCTATCTTAATTACATTAATAGCAGTTTTGACCATTTATAATTATGGGAGGTAGACTTGTATCTTAATTGGCTAAGTACATTACTAGCAGTCTCGACTCTTTATAATGGTGGGAACAACTAGCTATTCCTATGCCTCTATCTTTTAACACAGTAGAAAATATCTTGTGATATTATTTTAGGGATAATTACATCCGATTATCCTCAAATTTGGCATAATTACAATTTAACTTTTATTCTTTATATATTTATCATATCATCCCTACATTTTACGTTTCATTGAGATCCATAGCGCCCGTTAGGGTTCCATTAAGTTGGTTAGTTATCCTTCTTAAATTGTCCTTAAATTTATTATAAATATATCTCTATAATTTTTTTTTTAATAACAAAACGATCCATGATCTTTTTGAAATTTTGGAAGGACAGTTGATCAACTTTAATGGAATCCTAACGGATATCAGAGATATCAAACAGAATGTAAAGTTTAAAGACTATATGTTAAATACTCAAAAATAAGAATTAAGTTGTAATTAGGCCAAATCTAAATATTATTAGATGTAATTTTCTGTATTATTTTAAAGCAAAAGCATGTTGTGCTAACGAATCATGTCTTTCAAAACTTATGTCAAATTTGCCTCGAAAAGCACCTCTTTCTTTTCTTTTATAACAAAAAGAAACTCTCAAGACATAAAGTGAAAAGTTCAACCTAAGTTTATTTAAATTTATTCAATTAGTAATTTAGTGTTACGATAATGGGGGCCTTCAAGATTCGTGGGAATTAGGGATCTTTGGCTAGCTGCATTGTGGGGTACTAATTATATGGCTTAAGAATCATGACTCCTCGTGGTGCACGAATGGCACGAGTGTGGAGAAAAGTGACAATATTTTATCATGAAAAGTGACAATAATTTTATTGAGAAATTTAGTCAATTTCTCAATAATTATTGCCTCTTAGTGAAATGAAGATAAGGATAATGTCCCACTTTGTTTTTTTTTTTTTTCTTTCCCAAGTTAGTTTGAAGTGAACACAAATTTTTTTACTTAAAATGATATAGTGTCTCGTTCCGTACGTTTAGTATCATCATTTGTGATTTGACCAAGGATTTTATATGGTGCTACTAAATCAAAAAGTGAATTAATTTATTAATTAATTAAAATATGGTTGTCAAGAGGTCAGATTCGGATTATATATAAAAAACTAGGGTTCGGAGCTGATAAAATAATCTAATAATCGGATTTGAGTTCAAAACTAGGGTAATTTTCATTGCTTCGGTGATAGCCTTTGCGTCCCGATACGTCAGGTTCGGTCTTTGAGGCAGTAATGACAGCATCGTTTCGCGCATCGAGGGGATGCAACATGGTCTTCCGTGTGTGATAAGTGTTGGAAAACACGAATCAGAAAGCAGCGGAATTTAAAATTTTTTCCAACAAAAGGATGTTGAACTCGCAATCGTGTATCCAAATTCGTAAAGATAGAAAACTTACTTTTCTTTTATTCTTTCTTGAAGCGTTTCAAGCCACCCAAGAACGCTCTTCTCGCGGCTTGACAACCCGTCCCTCGAAAGTCTCTTTCTACTTCAGAATCCATTGTCGGGATAGCAATCCACACCAACCTAGATTCAATTCATGTTAGAGATGTTCTTAACAATATAACATAAAGAAAGAAACATGAAACGAGAAAAGTAGGATTGAAACTCCCTTCGAAAATCAGTTTTGCGAAAGTAGAAAACTGCCAGTCACAAAACCCTCGTGAAAAAATTCATCCTTCAGGATATGGACGAACGGTTTTCGCCATCTTCTTTGGTTCGATTTTTTCATTCGCTTCACGTCGGGTTCAGAATCGTTTCATCATCCCTTCTGATCGTTTTGCTTAATCCCCACTTTTGGTAAAGCTCGAATCTTCAAAACTTCTAACTTGAAGTCTCTAGAGATAGTCCACCAACTTGGCTACAATCTAACTAGTAAGGATGTTAGTTCTCTAGTTAGTGTTTAGGCTTAACCTAGGGTTTTATTTTATCTTGGAGAAAGGAAGGTGTTCAACACATGAACCAAGAATTGTCTATTAGCTCTAAAGGGGAGCATGAGCTCCCCTATATATAAGAAAGGGGAGGGACGAAATTCCTAGTCCTTAATGGGCTAGGATTTTGGTCTCTCTCTCTCCTATTACTTGATCATCAAGTAATTTTGACTTTGACTTTGAATTCTAATTCAAATCAACTTTCAAGAGAGCTAAAAATATCCAAACTATTTTTGGATAATTTTATACTTTATTTATTTAAAATAAATAACTTATTTTATCTAATTAATTAATTCGTAATTAATTAACTAGATTATTTTCTCCAAAATAAGACTTTCTTTTTAATTCAAAATTAAACCAAAGTCTATTAAATAATTAATCACATTAATTATTTAATACATAAATAAATATACACATATATTTATACACGTGTGTGACACGTGTCACAATGACACGTGTCACTCACGTGAGCCACACGTGTGGTTTCACACGTGTGGAACCCTCTTGGCTTGATTAACTCGTTTAATCATTTTAAAGCCTCAACTCATGTAACCAAGTTGTTGTGTGTGACCCTCTAGGTTCTCAATTCAATTAGCAGTGACCCTAATTAATTAATTCACTAATTAATTAATCAGTCCACAGATTAAACGACCATAGTCTAGCAACAGGTGTTTAACCCCTAGCTGAATTGGAATGTTCGGATTCGACAGAACCTTTAAGTCATTGATTCATGTGAGATACAATCCTCCTACTTACTATCTCTCAACCATGATCTAGGGTAAGGGAATAATTAGAACCCTAATAATCTGGTCTTAAAGCTAAGTGCATTTCATATCCATTTGATCTCAATCCAAGAAACCCTTTTCTTGATGTCTTGATCTACTGCCTTGGCCAAGGACTCCATATGGCATATGAATGACTTACACAATAAGAGATCACCTTGCAAATGCAAGTGTAGGTCCTTTCTTGATTCTCATTCACTTTCATGAGTCACTTGTGCAGCCCCAACATAAGCCTTGAATCAGTTGTCTAAGGCGACACCCTTTAAAGCTTATACCAAAGACTACAGAGTTAACTCATAAAGTAACATGGAACCTCAAGTCTAAGGATCAATTAATCACATCAATGACTCGTGAGATATTTCATAATCTGGAAGTTTCCATTTCCTGAAATAGAAACTTCCTTTCCCATTTAGGAATGTTCTCACACGGGGCACCTCAGTGAACTTACTTATTAAAGTAAGCACCCTCATGTATCACGCACGTATCAACTAAACACTTTGCACCTCCATGAAACAAGGTGGTCCTTCTTAAGGGCGTGATCCCACAAGCAAGCCTTAGAGGAGTCAGGTTGACACTCCCACTGTCTGTAGGACTCATCGGCTTGGAGTATTTTACTAATCATGACTTATGTGATATAGGGCTCGTTTCATGAACCATTTCACCTAAATGGTAGAGTCCTAAAGTCATCAGGATTAGGGGAGTTCTCATACATGCGCACGTAATGGAAACACACAAAACACGTATTGGCATATAAAGAAGTGTTTGCCTATAATCAATCGTATATTATTCAAAGATTGTCTGTGATACAAGAAAAGTCCCAAAGCAGATTACGTCGAATCGGCTTTCTAGGGCACTATTCCTAACAATAAGGGCATTGTTTCGCGCATCGAGGAAGTGCAACACGGTCCTCTAGGTGTGACAGCGGCCTCGTTTCGCTCATCGAGGGGAAAGATGGGTCGGTCTTCTAGGCGCATTGATGGCCAAGGTGCGCACTTCGAGGGGTCACTTTTCCCCTCCTATAAATAAGAGGGCACCCCCTACTCATTCTTCATATTTCTCTTTGCAAGAATTCGATCCGCTCTCTCCCCCCTTTGACTTCCGATCGAGAATTAGGCGAGGCGCAGAGGGTTAACTTCGTCTTCAAGCCAAACAAAGAGAGGTAATTTTCGGCGTTTCTTCCCATCTTCTCCTTCTTTGCGAGAAATATGTCTAGAGGACCCTATATGTGCGTAGTCTCCGATGAGAGCGAGGTGGAGGAGCCGTTCACCCCCTCCGCGGGTTGTTCCGGTTCATCGGGCGGTGTTCCGCCATTACCCAACATGGATTTCGGGTCATTTTTCGACTCCTCCGACGAGATACGGGTTCAGGAATTCCGGGCAAACCGTGGCCGGGCTTCGACCTCGAGACCCCAACGCCGGATCGAGGAAGCAGAGGAAGACGAGGAAGAGGAAGAGGGGCCGAAGGAGTGTACTTCCGGCCAACCCCAGGGACGATCCGGGCATGTCTACCATACTCTATCCGACGTCGCCCAGAGAGCGTTGACATTATCGGGCAAAGAATTTCGAGAGGTTCGCAATTGGTGTAGCGTGATGCCCGAGGGTGTCATGGCTCGGTTGCCCTTTGACGGGGAGACCGTAGGGGCTCCACGATCCAAATATGCTTTCGGTCTATACCATTCGACGATGAAGTATGGTTTCCGATTTCCGACCCACCCGTTGGTGTCAACTTTTCTCGATCGGGTGAATCTGTGTCCGGCTCAGCTTGTCCCGAACTCCTTCGCTTTGATGTACAGTGTGATCATCATCCTCAAGTGTTTGGGGTTCGAGCCTCGGTTCGAGGATTTGGGAGAGTTTTTTCTCCTCGTTAACTCCTCCAAGTCTGGGGCCGGCTACTACTACCTCCAAGCTAGGCAAGGTCGAAAGCTGGTGGATATCCCGGTCTCCTCTCATGGGCTTGGTTGGAAGGAGAGGTTTTTCTTCATCGACTGCTCGATGCCTCTTCCCTTCCGTTCGACATGGACCACCAAGGAACCCAAAAAACTTCCAACACGGAAAAGCGTCTGGCTGCACAAAAAACGGTCTTTCGAGCACTTGACCAACCTGGGCCCGCTCGACCCCGAGTACTTGATGAGGACGGGACACTTGGTCGAGGCGGGTTTGGTCCCAGGGACGAGGTTGCGTAATTTCCACTTCGGTGAGCCTCCGCCTCAGGCCGGACCCGCCCGATCGGGTTACGCGCCAAACCCTCCGCCCGTTATGTCGATCTTGTCATGGGGATCGAATTCGATCCGTCGGTGCGATCGATCCGTTCGATCGACTCGTATCGGATCGATGTCGATCCGTTTGTGTCGGATCGTATTTCGAGTTTTCGCTTCTATGTACATTATTCAGCACCCTTCTCTTTCAAGGTACTAATCGATCAATTTCTGCAGGTCTGCACATCTTAGCCATGAGTCACGTGGAGAGGGTGAAAAAGAATATGAAGCTGAAAAAGGGCTAATCGATCCCGCAGGCTGAACAGGAAAGGGTTGACCACGCGATAGCTGCGATCCACGGAGCTCTGCCGGAGGCTCAAGCCGCGGCCCAACAGCCCCTCCGAAGGGTCCCCTCGAATTTTCAACCCATGGAAGAAGTCCAAGAGTAGGGGCAGGCATCGGATGCGGTCGAGCCCGATCCTGAGGACCCCGATCAAGTAATAAATTTGGACCACTTAGATCTTTATTTCGACTTCGACGAAAATCTTTATGATCTGACTCTTCCCCATGAGGAACAGCTGGCGTCCAACAGGCGCTTAAGAAAAAAGAAGAAGAAGGTGACTGTGGAAGAGGTGCCGGTCGAAGTCGAGGGGGATTCCAGCGGGTCGGATATTGAGAGTAAGTTGTTGAACTTCAAACAGACCCTACCACCTCAATGGCCTGGTGAACTCGAGAGAGTTCGGGAGGACGGGTCGGTTCGGAACCTTGGCGTCGGTCATCCCGATATCAGCTTGTTGTCCTCACTTTTCAACACCGGTTGTGTGATCGACGAACAACGGGTGATTCATAAGGAGCCCGTCGATCACCAGAGGTATAGGCTCAGCAAGGCTATCTTCGGCGTAAGTGCTCCCACCTTATACTCGTCTCTTCCTTTTTTTTTTTTTTTTTTTTTTTTTTAGGATCAGGATCGACCCGTTGTGTTCGGTTCGAGATCGACCGGTTGTGATCGGGTCGTGAACGATCCGTCGCATCGGGTCGTTTCCTCTTGCATATTCTTGTTTTGCCGAACCATGACGATTCTCGCATCCATGAACAAGATATTCTCCCAACCGCCATCAGCTTGTCCCAGAAGGCGGAGGTTTATCAAGAGGAGATGGTCAAGTACAAGGAGAAGTACAGGGCTGCCAAGGCCATGCTGAGGTCAACCAAGGCAGAGAAGGTAGCTGAGCTCCAGGAACGGCTGGACGAGCTGCAGAGCCTTAGGGAGGAAGAGGCCCAAACGCGCGCAGCGGAGTTGCAGAGCGCCCTCGAGCGGATGGAGGCCATGGAGATGGCTTGTGCAACCGAACTCAATGCGATCCGGGCCGAAACCAAGGAGAAAGTTCAACAGGCGAAGGCCGAGGGGGACGCGTCCCGAGCGGCCGCGTTGGCGGAAGGACATGCTAGGATTGACGCCATGATTGAGTCTTTTCGGAAGGCTAAGGGCCCGATCGAGCAGTATGCGGTTTGTGAGTTTATGGAGGGTCCAGCCTTCGACGAGGCGAACACGGTCATGGCCGCGATCGACTTGGAGGCTGGCTTCAAGATTGCGCGCAATCAGCTCAAAGCCCAGGGCCTGATTCCGGTGTCCTTCGACGAGTCTCTCATCGGCCTAGACAAACCCGATCCGTACCCCGATCCGTTAGAGGAAGATGCCGAACCTCCAGTGGACATCGATTGGCGTCACCATAAGTACGGGTTTGTTGTTGATATGGCCTTCGCCAAGAGGGATAAGAGGGATCCCGTCTATGAGCTTCCTCCTCCGGTCGAAATCGAGAGCTTCCTACCGTCGACCCGACGCAGTCGAAAGAAGTCCTCGGGCCGTACGGGCGCCTCGGGCTCCTCTCATTCTCAGCCTTGATATTTTCATGTATTTTTTAAGACAACTTAATTCAACCCAACGACAGGGGGTGTCGCCGTGTAAACATTATGTTACTTCGTTTCTTTAGCTTTACTTTCGCCACAGTATTCTTGAGATTTGATAGGTGGGATCGTGTTTGATCCCATCGAGTAGCGGAATTGAGTCTGACTCCAATGCGAATGGGGGGTCGATTTCGATCCCCTATGGCCCGAGCCAATTTTTGGGATCGATTTTGATCCCGTGTGGCCCGATGGATCGATTTCGACCCGAGCCAGTTTGGTGGGATGATCCCTACTCCTGCTAGATTCGATTCATTGCCCGAGGAATTATTCATTATTAGTCCCGTTCTCGTCGGGTCGTTGAACGACCTCGTTGGACTTGGGGATTTGTAAGTACGAGAAAGTAATCAAAAAGTTTTTAGCAAATGTGGTCATTCCCTCCAGATAACATGATCGTGGATGGGATGCATAACTAATACATAAGATGTAAAAATGGTTAATGAATTTTATTGAACGGATCGAAATCGGTCCGAAGATAGGTCCGGGACCGGGCTTTGATCGGGCTCCAGTTCGGTTAACTATACAAGATAAGCCTTTTTCTAACATAAAACTTCTTCAGATTGTGTACGTTCCAAAGTCTTGGTAGTGGTGCGCCGGTCATATCTTCGAGCTTGTATGCCATGTTTTTGCCTACTTTAGTGACTCGGTAGGGACCTTCCCAATTAGGTTCAAGTTTTCCCACGTGTTGGAGGACCTCTACTTTCTTCAACACTAGATCCCCGATCTGGAATGCACGGGGCCTGACGTGTTTGTTGTATGATCGGGTTGCGGCCGCCTTGTATTGCTTAATCTTCTGGTACGCGCGTTCCCGCTTTTCCTCAATCAGATCCAAGTCATCGGATCGATTTTCGTTATTTCTATCGAGCTGGTACTGACTGACGCGGGCCGTTTCGTGTAATAAGTCCGATGGAATCACAGCCTCCGACCCGTATATCAGGGAATAGGGGGTTTGGCCCGTTGCCGTTCTGGGGGTCGTTCGGTAAGCCCAAAGGACCCCGTCGAGTTCGTCCGCCCACGCCCCCAGCTTGGCATCGAGGCGGGTCTTCAAATTTTGGATGATGATCCGGTTGGTGACTTCGGCTTGGCCATTCGTTTGAGGGGGGCCGACGGTCGTGAACCTGAGGTCGATCCCGATGTCCCGACAGTAGCTTTTGGTGTTCTCGCTTCGGAACTGGGGCCCATTGTCACAGATGAGAACCCTCGGGACCCCGAAGCGGCAGATTATACTTCTCCAGAGGAAATTTCTTATCACCGCATCAGTTATCTTTGGGACTGCTTCGGCTTCGACCCATTTTGAGAAGTACTCGACGGCTACTATGGCGAACCGTTTTTGCCGAGGGGCCAGGGGGAAAGGACCAATAATATCGATCCCCCATTGATCGAAGGGCCATGAGACATCGATCGCGATCATGGTTGCGGGATGTGTGTGTATGAGGTTGCCGTGTTTTTGGCACTTGGGGCATCTCATTGAGTGCAGCTTCACGTCTTGGACTAGGGTCGGCCAGAAATATCCGCTTCTTAAGATTTTGTGAGCTAGGGCTCGACCCCCTGAGTGGTTCCCGCAGTTCCCTTCGTGGATTTCTTCTAACACATCTTTGGCCTGGCTCGGGCGGAGACACCTTAGCGGTGGACCTGTGAATGATTTCTTGAACAATCTCCCTTCGCGGTCCAGTAGGTATAGCAGCGAGCGATATTTCATCCGCCTCGCCTCTAACCGGCTTTGAGGTAGTGTCCCGTCCTTTAGGTAGGAGACTAAACTATCCATCCAACACGGCTCCTCCGGGTCGATCGCCGCGACATCGATCCGATCCGCATCGATGACCCGACCGGGTGAGACGTGAAACGAAATGGTCCCGTCTCGGGTGCCCTGCAGGCCATTCGCGAGTTTGGATAGCGCGTCCGCTCGCGCGTTTTCTTCGCGGGGGACTTGCTCGATCCGGAATTCTTTGAATTTTGAGGCCAATTCTTTAACCATCTTGAGATAATTTGCCATCGATTCTTCTCTCGCTTCATACGTGCCATTGACCTGTCCCGCGACAAGCTGGGAGTCGGTCACAACTGCCAATCTGTCGACCCGATGCTCCGTTGCGAATTTCAGTCCCGCGATAAGTGCCTCGTATTCCGCTTCGTTATTAGTGGCCTTGAAGTTGAGGCGGACGGCAAAATCGAACTGTGTACCATCCGAACTGGCTAATGATATCCCTACCCCTCCCCCCTTGGAGGTCGATGAGCCGTCAACGTACATTGTCCAACTCAAGGGATCGGGGGTGTCCTTTGAGGGCTTTGTGTTCTTTTCGACTAAGAAGTCAGCCAGAACTTGAGCTTGTTGGGTGACTCGGGGTTGGAAAGTGATGTCGTGTTCACTCAACTCCACCGCCCATTTCATCATTCGACCCGATACGTCGGGTTTAGACAAGACCTGCCTGAGAGGTTGATCGGTTAGCACCACGATCGGGTGCGCCTGGAAATAGGGGCGTAATTTTCGAGCCGCATGTGTCAGCGCGAAGACGAACTTCTCAATCTCAAGGTAGTTTCGCTCCGCCCCATGCAAGATTTTGCTCAGATAATAGATGGGCATGTGTTTTCGATCCCTAATGGCGACGAGGACCGAACTAAAAGTTTCGTCGGAAAGGGAGAGATAGAGGTACAAGGTCTCCCCTTCGTTGGGCTTGGCCAACAGCGGTGGAGATGCCAGGTACTCTTTAAGTTGTTCAAAGGCTCTATCGCACTCCTCATTCCATTCGAACTTTTTTAAGTTTCGTAGTATTTTGAAGAAGGGGAGGTTCCGTTCGGATGATTTGGATATGGACCGATTTAGGGAAATGATCCGGCCTACTAAAGATTGGACTTGGCTTATACAATCGGGTCGAGGTATGACCCGGATAGCCTCGATCTTTGCTGGGTTCGCTTCGATCCCACGCTGGCTAACCATATACCCGAGGAATTTCCCTCCTTCGACCCCAAAGGTGCATTTGTCCGGGTTGAGCTTCATATCATACCTCCTGAGGACTTCAAACGCACGACCCAAGTGGTTGAAGTGATCACATGCCCTTCTGCTTTTGACGATCATGTCGTCCACATAAACTTCCATTGTTTTACCGATCTCCTCCTTGAACATCTTGTTTACCAGTCTCTGGTAGGTCGCTCCGGCGTTCTTGAGACCAAACGGCATCACCTTAAAACAATAGATGCCCTTGATAGTTATGAAGGCGGTGTGGGGTCGATCTTCGGGCGCCATGGAGATCTGGTAGTATCCTTGAAAGGCGTCCATCATGCTCAGCATCTCACAACCAGCTGTCGAATCGACGAGCTGATCGATCCGAGGGAGCGGGTACGGATCCTTCGGACATGCTTTGTTCAGATCCGTAAAATCGTTACACATCCTCCACTTGCCCCCTGTTTTTTGCACCAAGACTACATTACACAACCAATCGACGTATTGGGCTGGGGTCACGTAACCCGCATCGAGCAATTTGTTGACCTCGGCTTCGATGATTTCGTTCCGCTCTTTGCTTTGAGTTCTCAACTTTTGTTTTATGGGTTTGTGGGTCGGATCGAGACCGAGGCGGTGGCAGATCACCTTCGGATCGATTCCGACGAGGTCCTTCGCGGTCCATACGAACACGTCGGCATTCTCTTGGAGGAATTCGATCATCATCATCTCGTGCTGGGGGTTCATGTTTGCCCCGATCTTTGTTGACTTGTTGCTATCATTCGGGTCTAGGGGTACGTGCTTCAATGAATCAGATGGTTCGATCCGACCTACTGCTTTCCTCTTTTGAGCCACGCGTGAACCTTCGGCTCCTGTCTTTGGCGCCGCGAGGTCGAGCTCTGAACTCGCATAGGTCTGGAGATCGAGACCCCCACTTGCATCTTTTTCCTTGTCCTTGGGTTCCTTCAGGGTGATTGCGTAACATGCCCAACTGTCCGGGACGTCGCACTCCACCTCTCCGACCCCATTCGGGGTTGGCATTTTTAATTTCTGGTGGTATGTGGAGATTATGACTCTGAATTGAATAAGGCCGGGCCGGCCAAAAATCATGTTGTAAGCAAGGGGCATGTTTACAACAACGTACTCGACCTCTTGGGTAACTCGCTGAGGCGATGTTCCCATCGAAGTGAGTAGTTTGATGCGCCCAAGCGGGACAACCTGGGATCCTCCGAAGCCGGACAGAGGCGTTCGGATCGGATCTAATTTCAAGTTATGCAGTTTCATTTTTTCAAGCGTAGAGTAAAGGATAATGTCCGTGCTACTTTCATTGTCAACAAGGCATTTGGTTATATTGTAATTAGCTACTCCCAAGGTCACCACCATCGGACAACTAGGCGTTTCACCCTCCCGATGTGGGCCCGAGCGGCTGTCATTTTCACTAAAGCTAACCTCCTGCCTTTCCCACTCTTTGCTGTGCTCGATCTGGAGGACCTCCTCGTGGGGTCCGTTGTATTCTCAAGCCGCCTTCTGGATATTCTTCTTCCTTGCAGCATTGGAGTCTCCACCCTCGTGCCCCCCAGCGATCATGTAGATAGTGCCATTGGTTGGGGGGTTGTCCTCAGTCCTTTCGAGGGGCTGCTTTCCGGATCTTCTGGACGGGGATCGAGATTGATCCCGGAGGGGGTCCTGAGTTCGACCGGCTTTCTCGGAGTAGTGGTCTATCTTGCGAACGAAATCCTTCAGATGCCCTCTTTGGATAAGTCTCTCGATCTCGTCGCGAAGGGTGTTGCATTCTTCAGTGGTGTGACCCCATTACTGGTGGTACCCGCAAAACTTGCCTGACTTCTGGGCTTTGGGGCCTTCCCGGATGGTTTTGGGCTTATTCAGGAGTTTCTTGTCCATGACCGTGAAGATCTGTTGGACGGTTGCATTGAGGGGAACATAGTTTCTCCGATCGATTTGGGCCGGCGGATCGGTTTTGCCCTTCGATTTTTTGACCTCGAACCCTTTCCGGGATGGGGTTGAGCTCGATCCGTAGTGATGAGTTTCGGAAGCGGGCCCGTGAGCTAAAGCCATTTCCTCGACCCGCATGAAACCATGGGCGAGGTCCTGGATTTCAGTCAGGTTTTTGGGGCCGGCCCTGACTATCTCATCCGCCCACAGGCGGTTGCGTAGCGCTCGATGGACGACCGGAAGCAGAGTGTCCATTGTCGGGTCCTCGACCCAAACTACTTCCCTTGAGAATCGGGTGAAGAAGTCTCTAAGGGATTCCCCCTTTTCCTGTCGGAGGTTGTTGAGGTAAGAAGGAGCTAGTTTTTCCCCTGCCATGAAGGAGAAGTGAGCAAGGAACCGATCGGTAAAGTGATTGTAGGTTCGGATGCATCCTGGCGGTAGGCGGATGAACCAGTCCTGCGCCGGGCCCGTTAGAGTGGTGACAAATATCTTGGCCCAAATCTGTTGTGGGTGAGAGTGCAGCAACATTCGGTTCTCGAATGAAGTGACATGTTTTTCGGGATCGGTCATCCCGTTGTATAGAGGCAACCCCGAGGGGATGCAATCCCCGTCGCAGGTTGTGCGGAGAATATCCTCAGAAAATGGAAAGGCTTCCTCCCGATCGGATCGGTAGCGCAGTGGTCGGCGGTTCAACCCGGCGCGTAGATCGACCTGCCTCTGGGAGATTATGGAACCACGATCCCCCAGACGGTCCTGCACCCGTCTTCTTGGCGGATCGATATATCGATCCGGGCTGTTGTCTTGGCGGGCTACGGCGATCCTGGCCGCCTCGTTGCAGGCCGATCGTGTGGGTATCTGGTTTCGCAGGTCATCGTACTCTTCGTGGTCGTCATCGATCGCTCGTTTGCCACGATTCGCGCGGCTAGGATGTTCCGAGTCCCCATGGCCCTCCAACGGGACCTGTTTGCTTCCTCCCGCAGGCGGCGGGGGAGGTGCATATCCTTGGACCGGTACCTGGCCTGCGCCCGTCTGGGGGGGAAGGCCCCAGATGACCTGAGCGGGTCCGCCGTTGAGCGGCTGGAGGTAATAGGGGACAACAGACCCGTAAGTCTGTGCCGTGGGTCCCAGACCGCTGGCTATCACTGGGTTGGGGATAGCAACTGGGCTCGCCCTTGGCAGCTCAGGGCGTCTTGGTTCCCGGCCCTCTACTTGGGCTTGTTCGATCTCGACCCGCCACTGGTCGAGGAAGGTGTCAAGGTCTGCCTGTGTAATGGCGACCCTCGGCGCGACCTCTGTTGAAGGTACGATCGCACTGGCGCTGGGGCCAGCAATCCCGACGACGGGGGGAGCAGTGGGGAGATGACCAAGCGGTGCGTTGGTGTCGTGCCTGCCTTTGGTGACCTCCTCCAAGTCCCCCTCCTGTCGGGTCTTCCTAGTGTTCACCATGATTGCAAGAAGAAAGAAAGTGTTTCACTCAAGATCGAGGTGGAGAGAAGTGTAGTTTCCCACAGACGGCGCCAAACTGATCCGGCCTAAAAATGGTTCAGCTGAGTTGGAGGTCTAGCTGACACTCTCGGGTCAATCAGTCAAGAATTTATAATGTGGGCTCTTTAATCGATCTGAAAAACACTTAGACAAACGTGAGCTCAAAGGCCAAATTGGGGACTTGGGGTTGGACCCAAGTTTGGCACTCCGACGCTCAAGTCAGTAGGAGATTCTTAGAGAGAGAAATAAATGCTAGGGAAGTGAAATAAATGCTCTTAATTGCTTACCGACTACTGTTCAAGACTTGGGTATTTATAGTCAGGAGCATTTAACACAGTAGTGCGTGTACCGCGACTATGCATTAAATGCTCTGTAGTCGATCGGTTCGTTTGTCGGATGCCTTGGGGTCGAGTGTACTTAGTTTCCCTTTTGGGCGTAGACATGTACCGGAAGCATTAAATGCACTGTAGCGCGTCTAGCCGTGGTGAATCGGGGAGTTACACGTGTCCCGACAAAGATGCTTTTTGGCATCTTGTCGCCAGGTGACGTAGGATCTCGATCCGAGAGATCGAGGTCAAGCGGGTCGTGATGAAGTATGTCCGTAATGGGGGACCCGTTAGTGGGATCGAGTTCGACCCCAACCCTTGCGCGGGATAAGGACGGCTCATGCGTGGTTCCCGCGTGGGGATAAGGACGGGATCGTGTGCGATCCGTTGGGGCAAACGGGATCAAAACCGATCCCTTGAGACAAGAGGGGTCGGATCGACTCCCAGAGAGGAGGGGTCGGATCGACATTTTGAGACGAGGGGACGGGTCGACCGGGTCGATCCTGTTGGGGACAAAGGGCTCGAACACGATCCCTCTAAGGCAAAGGGGATCGAAATCGATCCCTCAAGGCAAGAGGGATCGAAATCGATCCGCTCATGGCCATGGGATCGAACTCGATCCGTGAGGCACGGGGTCGGGTTCGATCCGCTAGTTCCGTCAGGCATAGGGAACGGGGTCCGCTTGAGGTGGCGAGATGCCCACGTGGCTCGGCCATTTTATGCCATATCAGATTCGATCCCTTAATTACATACTGAGCCTGAATTTATTTATAATCAAGTGTAATTTATCGAATATTTCTAATGTTGTAGAAAGTGGGATTGGATTCGGATCCGATCCATTGACAACCCATGTCTATACATACATATATAATTAGTATATGTCCATAAGGGCCATAACTCCATTGCCAAAGTTAGTTTCTGTAATCCCATTAATACAGTCCAGCCCATATTAATTGCTTTAATAGTAAAATTACAATATGAAAGCCCATATAATTGACTAAGCTCATAAGAATTCTTAAAGCAAACCATAGCTACTCTTGGTACAATTTTAGCATCATGAATCGGCCCACTTTAACTTAGTAAAAATCTAATAAAATAACTTCATCACATGCATCCCCAGTATAAATGAGCACTTTAACGTCATTCTAAATTAGAGATTGTATATTTGAGTTTCACGGTATTTATATTATTAGTTAGGATAATTTTGTATATCTTAATAGCTCGACCTATTGGAGTCTGGAGAGCTTTTTATACCGTAATGGCCCAACTCTGCGAGTTTCTATCTTAATGGCACTGATCCATAACTTCTTATATTTTAATGATCGAACCCGATTCATATTTATAATTAAATATAGAAAAAATGAAAAAAACAACTTAATCCACACGTGCACAAATACCACATCCATGACCAAACTTTTCGTATTCGTACCCACGACCTTTGACCACCCACATTATATTTCTAACACATCATTTCAAACCCAAACTCCTCACCTTGACCCACAGCCACAGCAGCCAACATTGATGCTGACTCCATACCTTTCTCAATAGTCAATCCCCACAAATTAAAATTTAAAACCATACCAAAAACAAAAAACCTCAACTTTTCAGAGAAAGAACAATCCTCAAAACAAACATGATCTCCCATAACAATCTCATCATCCTCATCTTCCTCATCAATTTTCAGACAAATGATGCATCAAATTCATCATGCCCCATCAACTTCAGCTACGTCTCCACCTTCCCATGGGACACTTCCCTCTGCATGCATCAAAGCTGCTGCCAAACCCTCCGCAGCCTCTTCGGCATAGGTCTGGCACTGCATCTCAATAGGACCTCCCAGTTCTACCTCCCCGACGCTAACACCTCGTCATCGTGCATGTCGGATTTCCACGAGAAGCTCGTTTCCTTGCCGGTTCCCGTCTCGTCGTTCCCGGCGTGCTTCAACGACACGGAGGAGTTTGTCAACGATCCGTCCAGCAGCTGCGCGGGGATCATGACGTTGCAGGATTGGAGGCGGGACGTCGAGATGTATGCTCCGCTTGAGGCGTCGTGCGACGGGGACCTACGAGCGCTGACGAGGTGCGGTCTGTGCGTCGAGGCGGGGATGAGGGTGAATTCGTACCTCGTTTCTCGGCACCCCAACTCCACGAAATGCTTCTTCTTCGCCGTGTTCTACGCCGCGGCCATTGTTAATGATTTTGGGGCCGAGGATGCGAGAACGGCTTCTTGCATCCTGGGACTCCCCCTGTCCCGATCTGCGATCGGGGAACAATCGACGAACGATCACACGAATCGGAGATTGATCCTCGGGTTCGTTGGGGGCATAGCGGGGACTTCTCTCATTGCTGTTATTCTCTTTGTGATCTACAGAAGGTGGCACAGAAGGAGAGAACATGATCTGATGCATGAAAAGTATGTCCACTCTGTTAAGTCCAAGGTTTTGCCGAACACAGGGGCGAAATGGTTCAATATTCAGGAATTAGAGCAAGCCACAAACGGATTCTCGAACAACAACATGATCGGCCGAGGCGGATTCGGAGTCGTATACAGAGGGACGCTCTTGGATGGTACCGATGTAGCCGTCAAGCAGATTCTTGATTCGGATTACGACAAAGGGGACGACGACTTTGCGAACGAGGCAGAGATCATCAGCAAGATACGCCACAGGAATCTTCTCTCCTTAAGAGGCTTCTGTGTCACGAGTGAGAGATTCAATGGCAAGAAAAGATACCTCATTTATGATTACATGCCGAATGGGAGCCTAAACGACCACATATTCGTCGAAAACAGCCCACAAAAGTTCTTGTCCTGGCCCGAACGCAAGAACATAATCCTTGACATAGCGAAAGGGCTTGCATACTTGCACTACGGTGTCAAACCAGCAATATATCATCGCGATATAAAGTCAACCAACATTCTTCTTGACAAGGATATGAGGGCCAGAGTTTCGGATTTTGGATTGGCAAAGCAGAGCACTGAGGGCCAATCGCACCTCACAACCAGGGTTGCCGGGACGCATGGGTATCTGGCGCCGGAGTACGCCCTCTACGGGCAGGTGACCGAGAAGTGTGACGTCTACAGCTTCGGAATAGTCATTCTTGAGATCATGAGTGGGAGGAGGGTGTTGGATGCGTCGCAGCCGTCCAAGATTCTGATCACGGATTGGGCGTGGTCGCTCGTGAGGTCTGGAAGGGTTGACGAGGTCTTCTGCGAGTCGATGAGGGATGGGGCGCCGAAGGGGATCATGGAGAGGTTTGTCAGGGTCGGGATTTTGTGTGCGCATGTGATGGTGGCGCTTAGGCCGACCATCGATGATGCACTGAGGATGCTGGAAGGGGACATTGATATCCCGAAGCTACACGATAGGCCGGTGCCTCTTGGCCATGAGATGTTGCAAAGGTCGTTTGAGTTATAGCACGATGGTTGCAAGCAACGGAGCATGAGCTGGTTTTAGACTTTTAGCATTAGTAGTTGTGAAAATCTATGTACATGTAGTGTAGTATTTGTCTTATGATAATTACACTAACCTCCCCTGAAGAGGTTTGGCTAATTACACAGAATTCCCCTTGAAGTTCAGAAATTACGAAAAACTTCCCCGTGTCCAAAAAATTTGATGATATCATCTTTAATTATTTCAGATACCTATTTTGATTTTGACCAAAGTCACATAATACGGCTGGCGGTGCGAATGCCCTAGTGTGCAAAATTTTGAAAAAAAAGTTGAATGTGAGAGCACTTTAAAGTGTTTAATAAAAATACATTTTAAATAATTATATTTAAAGCATAAAGGGCGATTTACATCTGACTACCCTGCTATTTGGGGTAATTACAACGTAGTCCATCTGTTTTAAGAAATTACAATATAGTCCCTGATGTTTATGTTCCGTTAGAGATCCCTGGAGACTGTTAGGGTTCCGTTAATATTTTGGTTTGTTCTTCCAAAAAGGTAGGGATCGTTTTGTTATGGAAAGAAAACACCAGGGACTTATTTGTAATATTTACAATATTTTCCATATGAGATTAGTTAAGTTTTGGGGCCTTTCTTTGCTTGGGTTTCTCGAAGAGAATGTAAATTTTATTGGTGATTTTGGGTTTTGAGAGCTGATTTTCTGGCCAATTTGTTGTCAAGAGTTTCGATTCAGAGGTTTGAAGCTATAATTAGTTTTAATTTCAGCGAGGACCGCTAGGTTTATTCCAAGAAAATTGATTTTTTTATGGAATTTTTTGAGTTTTCATCTCCCTCTTCTTAGTTCTTATCCTTCAGCTTAGAACAAATTTTTTGGGATTCCTACAAAGGCAATGTATATTAATTACATATGAAGGTAGTTTGAATTCATTTTTATTTGGGCCTTCTACTCTATTCGCCACTCAATTGCATTCAAGAGTTTTATTTTGCAAATCTATATCGCATTTGAGGCATCAAATCTTCGGGATGTTGCTTTTTGTGTTTTACCTTAATCTCTCATTTTGTTTTTTAATTTGAAAATTAAGAGAACTTTCGATAAATCCCGCCGGATTTGGGTGATGGGGAGCAAAATGATAAATCCCGCCGGCCGCCAGTGGGGTTTCAATGGAACAAAGAAATAATAATAAAAAAACAGATTAAAGATGCTAAGATAATTAGTTTTTTTAGATTTTTAATTAGATTTTTTGAATTTGGATTTTTAATTTGAATTATGAATTTAATTAATTTAATTTTTTAAATTTGAATAGGAATTTAATTAATTTGAATAGAAATATAAATAGTTAGGGTTTTTTGATTAAATTAAAAAATTTCCTTTTATTAATAAACAATTTGTATTTAATGATTCATTAAAAATATTTAAATAATAATTAGCAATATTATATTTATTAAATTAATAAATAATTTATATTTAACGATTAATTGTAAATATTGTATAATATTATAAATAAGTCCCTGGTGTTTTTTTCCATAACAAAACGATCCCTAACTTTTACGAATTTTACAATACAGTCCTGGGGGCATTTTTGGAAGAACAGGCCAAACTATTAACGGAACCCTAACGGTCTCCAGGGATCTCTAACGGAACATAAACATCAGGGACTATATTGTAATTTCTTGAAACAGATGGACTACGTTGTAATTACCCCAAATAGCAGGGTAGTCAGATGTAAATCGCCCAAGCATAAATTTATTTTATATATAATTTTAAAAATAATATAATACAAAACTTGATTTTATTTAACTATTAATAATACCAACCTAATTCCATCATTTTATCATAATGATATGTTAAATTAAAAAAAATTAAAATTCATCTTTATATCGTCAAATGCATAAATTTAGAAATCGTAAGTGTGGAAAATTAAAATTTTAAATTATCTTAAAGCGAACAATGCATACAAATTCATCAATATAGAGAATCGAGTACGAGTGTGTAGAGTATAATAAAAGGACCATGTGATTTAAATTTTGACACTAACATGCGTAATATTTGGGCCAGAAGTAAATCATTTGAGGCCTAGTTTAAATAATGGGCCTGAAATATATAACCCAAGGACTACTTTGATTGCGTTAATTATTGTAATTAAAATCAATTAAATTAAACTTAATTTAGCAAGAAAGCAATCTTCTTCAAGGCAAGTCTTTCTAAATCCAGAACTGAAGTCAATCATAATCCGCCGCGAAGTTAGAATCCCCCGCCATGGAGGAGGCGGAGCCGCCGGAGTGCCCGGTGTGTATGCAGCCGTACGACGCCGTATCGGCCGTCCCACGCGTCCTCACGTGCGGCCATACCACCTGTGAGGCTTGCCTGAAGCAGCTCCCAAATCCATTTCCCAACACCATCCGATGCACTGTCTGCACCCTTCTCGTGAAATTCCCAAACTGCCCGTCTTCGCTCCCCAAGAACCTCGACCTCCTTCACTTCTCCTCTGTTCTGCAGAACCGCGGCCTGGGGAAGGGCGAAACGGTAATTTCACGATCATCGTGGCCGGAAAATGGGGGAGATCAGTCGGGTTTGTTTTCTTTGAATTTGAAATTGTGGTCGTATGAGTTCTACTGTAAGTGGAAGAAATGGGTTCTCCCTAAAGATTGTATCTTGATTGAGAAAGTGGATTTGGAGAGTGATGGTGGGGTTGTGTGTGGGAAAATTCTGAAGTCGTTTGAGAGTGATTATGTGATGGGGTGTGTTTTGAGGGAGAAAGAAGATGTGGGTCTCTTTAAAGTTGGGATTTTTTTGGAGGGCGATGAAGATCCTAAAATTTTGAAATCTAGCTACGAGTCGAGGATTGTGACTGTTTTGTGGGAGATGGAAGAAGAGAAGAGAAATGAGTTAGGAATCATATTAAGCGCAGCTCATCGAGTGCGTAATGTAGGAAAGGCTTATGGGTTTTGGTATAATGAGGATGATAATTCCGTTTATATGGTTTTTCAAAAGTTTGCTTTGCAGAATTTGGTGAATTATGTGTTTATGAAAAAGGATGAAGGAGTGGAGAGGTCGATCAGTGATGAAATTTGTGCTTTGGGGATGCTGGGAATGGAGATGTGTGAAATCTTAAGCTGCTTGCATTTTGAAGGGCTCGTCATTGGTTTCTTGAGTATGAGTTGTTTTGCTTTCGATCAATTTGGTCGTGTTAATGTTGACTTGACTGAGATTATAAATACGGGTAGGATGGTGAATATGGTCGTGCAAAAGGCTAATGAAGATTTAGAGCTTACATTGAAGAACAATTTATTTGACAAATATCTTACTTTTATTAGCCCTGAGATGTTAATGCAGTTACTAAGCAAGGGCGAGATTGAGTTGGATAGTGAAAATAGATACGAAGTTGGGTGTGCTTCAGATGTTTGGTCATTAGCTTGTTCACTGGTTTATCTTATAGTTGGAAAATCTTTTTTGAACGAGATGGAATCTTTCCTGCACATATTTGTTAATGCAATCAAAGATGGAAATGGTTGTGTCTTTTCCAGTCCGTTCATGAGTTGGGTTGACAAAATTGCAGCCCTGCTAGAAACTCAACTGAGTGTGGAATATGCTTCTCTAAAGGGACTCTTGTGCAGATGTCTGGCTTTCGACCCTGAAAACCGGCCCACTTTAACTGAAATATGGAAATGCATGAGGGGTTTGATTATTAAACAAGAATTTGACATGGGACTTGGCTTTAAGGAGGAAATAAAGAAGGAAAACTCAGCCCGCTTTGTAATACTAGGAGAGCTTTTTCAGATAGCCAAAAAAACTGATAAAGAGTCAATAGATGGTTTGCTGGAAAAAGATGAGACTGTGGAATTGAGTGTTCAAAGGGATGTTGTTGAAGGCGTTTCGAGGGGTCATATCAAATGCATAGAGATGAAAGGTCATCTTGATTCTGTCACTGGGTTAGCTATTGGAGGTATGATTTACCTTCTCGTTCTATATTTGTGATATTTTTTGACAGCATTGCTTTAATTTCTGTTTCTTCACATACAGGATTGGTTAAATAAGGTATAGAATGATAAATTTGAAGTTAGAACAGTTCAGACTTTAGTATTATATGGTAGCATGAGGAGAAATAGAAAGAAAATGAAACGGATAAATAAGGTAAAGCATACACAACTATCTTTTGAGGCGAATACAAATGTTTCCCTAGTGTTTTCCTTGCTAAAATCCAAGAACTGTACATAGTATTAGCGGTTGAGATTCTATAATCAATTCCATATTCCTTATTTTTGTCTTTTTGGGCATAGGCGGGTTTCTTTTCAGCTCTTCCTATGATAAAACAGTCCATGTCTGGTCTATGCAGGTACATGATTTCATATCTATTATTCTCATTTATTCACTGTTTATTCTTGTTATGTTACTTATTTCGTCGTCCAACTAATCTCAGGAGTTTACTCATGTACACTCATTCAAAGGTCATGAGCATAGAGTTATGGCGGTTGTTTATGCGGATGGTGAACAACCATTGTGCATCAGTGGTGATAAAGAAGGTGTTATATGCATTTGGATAGCAAGTTTTCCCTTTGCTGATGAGCCTGAAAAGAAATTGTTTGAGGAAAAGGATTGGCGCTATAGTGGCATTCATGCAATGGCTGTTTCTGGAACTGATTTCATGTATACGGGCAGTGGGGACAAATTAGTCAAAGCATGGTCACTAAAGGTAATTAAATATGCTCTTGTTTGAGTTAAGACCATGTTTGGCTGGACTTATAAGCTCCTTAAATATATTTTGATCATTTCTCTGAATATCCTAAAATAAAATATATGGGGCTTAAGCTCCTAAAAGAATGCAAGCTGCTAAACTTTTTTTTTCTTGAAACATATTATAAGGTCATCTAGCCCTAAATGCTAAAAGTACATAAATATCCTCATTTGTTCTTAAATATCAAGAAAATAAGGTTTTTCTAATGATGCTGAAGGTGCTTATAAGCTCTAAAACTTTGGTTAGCCAAACACCCTCTTATGTTTCAGTTATTTCTTACCTGAACTGAAATCCATCATTTGGTCTAATTGTTCAGGATTACACACTATCATGTGCTATGAGTGGTCATAAGTCAGTTGTCTCGTCCCTAATAGTTTGCAATGGTGTTCTTTATAGTGGAAGCTGGGATGGGACTGTTCGTTTGTGGTCACTAAGCGATCATAGTCCTTTAGCTGTATTGATGGAGGACAAAATTGGAAATGTAGCTACCGTCTTGTCTCTTTCAGTAGAGCACCACTCGTTGTTTGTTGGCCATGAGAACGGTAGCATTAAGGTAACACTTGGTTTATTTCTTGGATGTTTAGAGTTACAAGGACCAAATTTGCTCCTTTTTATGCAATTACACAGACACCCTCTTGATTTCAAAATTACTGTGACTTCCCTTGTAACTTATCTCCATGTTACATTTACCCCCTTCTGTCAGTGAGTGGTTTATCGTCATTGAAATTTTTGTGCATTTTTCCTATTTTCTTAATAAAATTTGCCAGTTTTAACCTTTGATCAGTATGTTTAGAAGGGGCATCTGTAATTTGCAACCAAGATGGATATTAAGTAGAAATAGTATTTATTTGGGAAGAATTGTCCTTGGATTGAGATTATAGAATCACTAATATCAATCTTCTCTCTTTTCCTCTTTAGATATGGCATAACGATGTCCTTCTGAAGTCTACACAGACTCAAAAAGGTGCAGTCTTTTCAGTCATCAAGAATGGGAAATGGCTATTCAGTGGGGGCTGGGACAAGACAATTAGCGTGCAGGTAAATAGTGTGTCGAATAGGAACTACTATGCATCGGAGATTCTATTCATGTGTTTTGATTCATCAATTCAATTCTTTATTATCATGTATTCCATGATCCAAAATTGATAAAAAGGGCAATTTTTCGAGGCGTACACCTAATTTTCCTGGGATGTTTTGAGACCTGACGCATCAAAACTCATTGATCCAGATGTAAATTCCTTAAGGGGGGGAGTTTTTGTAATTTCTTAAACCGGGAAAGGGAACTTTGTGTAATTAGGCCAAACTTCAAGGTATGTCATTATAACTATCCCTTGTTGCATTTATTGATAAGATTGTGATTTGTAGGAAGTATCTGAAAATGTCGATGGAGTGGAAATCGCAGACGTTGGATCCATTGCATGTAATTCTACCATAACATCTCTCCTATATTGGCAAGGGAAGCTGGTTGTTGGACAAGCAGATAAAATAATAAAGGTAACGCCTGTAAATTCTTGCACGAACCCTGTTTCAGCCCCCACATATGCTCTGAATGGTTCACACTGTGCTGCATTTTTCGTATATAAATATTCTTTTTCCCGAACAATTTGAATCGTTTGGTGCATATTTCCGTCCCATTTCATTCAAACGACAACTTAGGTGTCTAAATTACACTCACAACTTGGTGATATATAAAGTTTTCACCATCTTTATCAGGTCTACCATGGCGTGTAAGCAAGCTCTCAGATATCGACCATATCTTAACCGATTATAACAAAAATCCATTCCTTGATCTTGTTGGGAGCGCGATCGGCAGTCGACCGGGCCAAGATTCATATAGTTATAAATACAGCAGAATAGAGAAAGAAAATGGTGTAAGATTGCAGAAGCCATTGTACAGATCAAAAGAAGATATACAGAAGTATAAAGATTGTCTTTTTGCTGTCATATAAATTTATAATATACAAGTTCTCACATGGTGTAGATTTGTGTGTGGTGTGTGTTTTTTAGGGTTTTTCTCAGCATTTAATTATTTTATTTCACTATATATAAATTTAAATACAACCAAAAATATATAGAAAATATAAACAATACAATCTTGAAGTAAAACGTTCTAGTTTGGTTCTTGTTCTTCATGAACATGTCAAGATAATTGTACATAGATCCGAAAGTATATTAGCGTATCCAGAACTTCTGAGTTTTTCACTATGTAATAAAAACTTTACAAATTACACCTTAATTGTCGGACGCAGATTGAACCCATTTTAGGAAATATATATTCACAAAATTACTTTCATTCAATATTTTTTATTTGATTTGAACCGAAATAAATGAAATCCCATTAGATTAAAATAAAATTTACTAATTATTGACATTGACAGTTGAAGCCACAAATATTGGACATGTAACTCATGTCCATATTATCCAAATATATATATTTATTAACATAATATTGACCAATTTCTTGAATATAGTAATAAAAATGTACTTTCTGAAAAAAAAAAAAAATACTTTATCACAAAAGTCCGAATATATTTTGTCCTCAAGCCCACCATCGATGCAATCCACAAAAATTAGATTTTTCGTATTTCCCTATATCCAAAAAAATAGTACCAAAAATAAATTCAAATAATATAAAGTCACCATATAAATAGACCATAGGAATTTCTTTTTTAATTTATGGAATAATTACAGAATATTTATTTATAATTTTGATGATGCCATGGCAACATCAAGTTGTTATTTTTCTAACAATTATTACTATAATTGCTTATGCCACTTCCACATGAATCCGGCCGCCGTCGGAACGACGCCGTTCTGTCACCGGCTCGGTTGCGCCGCGATCTCCGGCGGTGGTTTGCGGTTGCAGAAGTGGAAGAGAAAGAAATTGGTGGAGGTGGGACGGCGTCGTTTTGGGGTTGTTGTCAGTGCTCAGCTCTCAAGCTCGCTGTCAGTTAACATTGGCTTGGATTCTCAGGTGGGTTTCTTGATTTTTGTGTATTAGGGTTACTGAATTGGTGTTTGTTACTGTTTCATTAGTGTTTTTTGAGGGTGTTGAAATGGATTAAGTGATTGAATTTGGTCGGTTGCTGCCTAATTTAGGAATGAATTGCTGAAATCGCGATTTTGTTTTGATAATATGTTTGTATGTGGGTGAATTGTTTGTGTGTTTGTGATGAATATGCTGAATTGAGCTTGTTCTGTGCCCTAAATTGAGTTGTTTGTGCTTGAATTTGAAGAGTAATTTCTCCCAAGATTCATCATTGCCATGGGTGGGGCCTCTTCCTGGCGATATAGCTGAAGTTGAGGCGTACTGTAGGATCTTTAGGGCAGCGGAAAGGTTTCATAATGCTTTAATGGATGCTTTGTGTAATCCACTGACCGGAGAATGTGCTGTTTCTTATGACATGCCGTCGGAAGACAAGCCCTTATTGGAAGATAAAATTGTTTCAGTTCTTGGTTGCATGGTGTGTTTGCTGAATAAAGGGAGAGAAGATGTCCTTGTGGGAAGATCCTCTTTCATCAACTCGTTTCGTGATTTGGATAAAACAGTAATGGATGATTATCTACCTCCACTTGCAAATTTTCGTTCTGAAATGAAAAGTTATTGCGAGAGTTTACATGTTGCCTTGGAGAATTATTTGATGCCGGGGGATGATCGAAGCTTAAATGTTTGGAGAAAATTGCAAAAACTGAAAAATGTATGCTATGATTCTGGATTTCCAAGAGGGGACAATCAGCCTTGTCAGACATTGTTTGCAAATTGGAGTCCTGTTTATTTGTCAGATGCTGAAAATTCAGAGGTTGCTTTCTGGAAGGGTAGCCAGGTGACTGAAGAGAGTCTGAATTGGCTTCTGAAGAAAGGATTTAGAACAATTATTGATCTTAGAGCCGAAACTGTGAAGGATCGTTTCTGTGAAGTCGTTCTTGATGAAGCTATCTGTTCAGGGAAGATTGAAGTGATTAAACTTCCGGTTGAAGTTGGTACTGTGCCTTCCTTGGAGCAGGTTGTTCAGTTTGCTACTTTGGTCTCGGATTCGAGTAAAAAGCCAATTTATGTGCACAGTAAGGAAGGAAGGCGGAGGACGTCATCAATGATCTCTAGGTGGAAGCAATATATGGATCGTGCCTCAAGGCTGGTGGGTCCCACTGGCCTTAAAGGTCAAGAAAATCAAGGAATTGAAGATTCTGATTTATCTATTAACATTGAAGAAACCAAATCCTCTCAGGATGGAAATGATTTGGTCCCTCAAAAATCCGACATTAATTATCAAGATTCTACAGCCACACAAAACCAATTTCTGAGCGCTGAAGAAGGTGATGATACTGTAACAACCACTGAGGACACAACTGTGATATCTGTTAATGGTGGAGTAGAGTCAACTATCAGCTTCTACAAAGATGTGAAGCCACTGGAGTCTCAATTACCGCCTCATGATGTTTTCTCGAGAAAGCAGATGTCGAAGTTTTTGAGAAATAAAAAGGTTTCACCCGGAACATACTTTACTTATGAACGGAAAAGATTGGATATGATATCTAGTTTACGATACAAGTCCAATGGGACTGTATTGAAGAAAGAAGATAACTCTAAATTAACCACCGATGAAGAAGTGGAAATGAATGAAACCCCCAGCAGCATAAATGGGTCATATCAGGATTCTAATGTTGTTTTTAGCCCTATCACTACTCGTGTAGATAAAGCCAATAGTGGTGTGGGCTACGGTAAGGGTATGGAAAATGGTTCTGTAAACACAAGCAATGAAGCAAAAAAGACTGCCACGTCTGCAATGGTTTCTGCACAGAATAGGATTGATGTTCAAAGCTACCTCACTTCGGATGATGAAAACTTGGATGTTCTTGAAAGCAATATGTGTGCTTCAGCAACTGGTGTTGTGAGAGTGCAGTCGCGAAAGAAAGCAGAGATGTTCTTAGTCAGAACAGATGGGTTTTCTTGTTCCAGAGAAAAGGTAACTGAATCTTCACTGGCTTTCACTCATCCCAGCACTCAGCAACAGATGCTTCTGTGGAAATCCACCCCAAAGACTGTGTTGTTGTTGAAGAAACTGGGACAGGAACTCATGGAAGAAGCCAAAGAGGTATGTGTCCTTTTTATGCCTATATGTGTGGAGATATTGTTAATTATTGCCAGAATGTACTGGAAAACTTTCTAATTATATCATCTTTTTGTATAGCTAGGATAAAAAAAAATTAAGATTTTAAGTTCAAAAAATATGTTTGTATCTATTCAATTGTTGGGTGGTTTATTGGTGATTCTTCCAATAAGAAAGACTTGTGTTGTAGCAATATTCTTAAAACAGATTTTGGATATGGTAGTCTCATTGAGTTGATTTTGTAACGTTTTCTCTGTGTCCATTATTCTGACCCCTGTTATTTATAAACCAGTAAATATGTGACATAATGCAGGTTGAAATTTTCAGAACAAATGCATTTCTTTGTCTGTCTTAAACTGCGTTTGCTTTCATGACAGTTATTACTAGGACTAGAATTTCAACTTATCAAAACCATCAATCTATGTATAATTGGCTCTGTTTATGACAGGTTGCATCATTCTTACATTATAAAGAGAAGATGAATATTCTTGTTGAGCCCGAGGTTCATGATGTTTTTGCTAGGATTCCGGGATTTGGATTCGTCCAGACATTTTACAGTCAAGATACAAGGTCCAAAAGCTTTTAAAATTGATGCTGTCTTTGCTTTCCACATGTCATGGAAATCGGAAAATTATGCTTCTTAACTGACCTCGTAACGTGTCCCTATTGCAGTGACCTTCATGAGAGGGTCGATTTGATAGCTTGCTTGGGAGGCGATGGTGTAATACTTCATGCATCAAATTTATTCAGAGGAGCCGTTCCTCCTGTCGTCTCATTTAATCTTGGATCCCTAGGGTTCCTCACTTCCCATACCGTACGTCTCTTTTCCTCATCCATTTTCTTTTTCTGGTTCCCGGTGGAGTGTAGAAGGCCCCCCACCCCACCCCAAAAATTTTTTATTTTCTTTTCTCCTTTTGGTATTTCACCCCTGAACTTGCACCCTTTTTTTGGGTATATGTCATTGCAGTTTGATGATTATAAGAATGATCTTAGACGAGTGATTCATGGGAACAACACCACTGACGGTGTTTACATTACCCTTAGAATGCGTCTCCGTTGTGAAATATTTCGAAACGGGAAAGCTGTGCCTGGCAAGATATTTGATGTCCTCAATGAAATTGTAGTTGACCGTGGTTCTAATCCGTATCTTTCAAAAATTGAATGTTATGAACATGACCGCCTCATAACCAAGGTATTTGGGTTGATATACTTCAGAAATTATGAAATTAATGCAGATAATTCTTCGGCTAAATCTTTATTGTACCTAAGGTTATTCTCTAATTACAGGTACAAGGTGATGGGGTTATAGTAGCCACTCCCACTGGAAGTACAGCTTATTCCACAGCAGCTGGAGGTTCTATGGTAAGTTTTGACGAGAACAACTCCAAAGATTGAACATTTCTATCTGGGTTTTTGGTAATTTAATAAATCTTTTTCTTGTTTAAATTCAGAGAGAAACTTATACCTTTTTTTTAAATAAATCGGTAAATTCGTGTAAAAATATGGCTATTTCCATTTGCAGGTACATCCAAATGTTCCTTGCATGCTCTTCACACCAATTTGCCCACATTCCCTCTCATTCAGACCAGTCATACTTCCAGATTCTGCAAGACTTGAATTAAAGGTATCCTTCTGCACTTCAAGAAATAAGAACAATGTTACAACCACAATTAGATAACAACTTCACTTAGTTCAATTACCTATGTTTTAGCATAATCATAATCTTTTTTATATTTTGGATGTGTTTAATTACGTTTAGATCCCAGAGGACGCACGAAGCAACGCTTGGGTCTCGTTTGATGGCAAGAGAAGGCAACAACTCTCGAGAGGAGATTCAGTTAGAATACACATGAGCCAACATCCCCTTCCAACTGTCAATAAGTGTGACCAAACAGGTGATTGGTTTCGAAGCTTGGTTCGTTGCTTAAACTGGAATGAAAGGCTAGATCAGAAAGCCCTTTGAGGGCCATATGACACCGATAGATACTTTTTCCCCCTTTTTTCTGTCAATGTATATATTACTGTACAGTTTATATAGCTGAAAAGTTACAGATTAATGGATGAAAGCATTGTAATAGGCTTCCTGTTGAGCTGATGTACATTTTCATATAACTTGTAATGTCTGAAGATGGACAAATATTCTTGACCAATGAAGTTGGTAGTCACACTTTACTAACGAAGAGGTTGCAATAGAATTTGTCACATCAACAAGGGGCGTATGGTACATGCAAAAATTTTAGGCCTATTCAATTTTGGGATCGTTACACCGACATATCCTAAGGTTCTCACCCGATCTCACACTTCCCCTTTGGTTTGAGAAATTACGAAAACTTCCCCTACTAAAGAATTCACCAAAGATTGCTCTCGAGTCTCGACACTTATAGATCAATAGTTAAGTTACCGACTCTAATAGCATGCATTAGCTCAAACTTCCCTTGTTGTAGACTGAAGCTAGAGACTCAACTCATTACATGACAGATATTCTCAAGGTTTAATTTGACAAAAATAATCAAATTGAGAGCTCAAATTAATCAAGAAATCAAATTATTCAAATTTATAAATAAATACATAATAAAAAATAGAAAAAAGAGGCCTGAATCTGATACAAATACATTATAAAAAGAAAATCTGATACAAATACTTCATCCCTTCATACACATGATGCAGAAGAATGACAAGAAGCCCAAGAAAACATTGTTGCTTCTCTTGGACAACTTCTTTACATAGAATCAAAACAACAAAGTTAAAAAAAAACAAAACATTTTATCAATAATGAGTAAATATGAAATAAATAAAATCACATATTTACTGCTTTGAGCCCCTCACATAGCCTTCACAGCTTGAAACCTAGGCTCTTTGGGATCAAACTTTTGCTCAACATAAACTGTCATATAATCCCCAAACAAAAACCTAGGGTACTTCTCTCCATTCTCCTCCTCCTCCCTCAGCTCCACTGCCGGCTCGATTGTCGCCTCGAACGATGGGTTGTAAAATGATGCTATCGACCTCCTGGTTCCGTCCGGAGTGGCCAGAACCCGGTGCCAGACACTCTTGTACCTCCCGTTGCTCAGCACTTCGATCTGATCGCCGGTATTGATCACTATGGCATTTTTCAGGGGCTGCACGTCGATCCAAACCCCGTCTTTCAGGATTTGGAGCCCGCCCACCTCGTCATCTTGGAAGAGCAGGATTATGCCCCCTGCATCTGTGTGGGCCCGGAGCCCGTTCACCTTGTCTGGGTGCGGGCACGGGGGATAATGGCTCACCTTCGTCCCAAAAAACGCGCTTTTTTCGTGGTCCCCACCATTGAAAGCCTTGTTTATGTACCCCTTTGGTAGGCCTAAGTTTTCATCCATTACTTCCATCACTTTGATGGTTAGTTTCTTCAGCCCAGCCCTGTACTCCTCCATTGTCTCCCTGTTTTTCCATGAACAATCACACAATTATTAGAATATATCCATGCATTTAAGCAAGAACAAAAAAAGTAATAGAACTAAATAAATATTAAAATGGATATAGAAATAAAATATAAACTTTCGAAAAGGTAGTTGACGAGCCAACAGAACACGAAAAAGATTGAAAATCTCATCTCTCTCTCTCTCACTCTCTCGCCCATACATACACACACGAAAATAGTTGGCGAACCAGCAAAAACTGATCGAGAAAGGGTGGAACTCAAATGATCGAAGATTCAAGTGAAAAGAAAAAAAAGATTGATGATCTCAATCTCTCTCGCTCGCACAAGGATAGTTGGCGAACCAGCAAACATTCAGAACCGAACGAAAAAACGTGCAGAACTCAAACAATCAAAGATTCAAGAGAAAACAAGCCAAAAAAATGCAAAATACACACACACACATCAAATTCTTACTTGAAATCAATGGTCTTCGACGGCCATTCATCACCATTGTCATCTGTGAGGAGGAAAACATCTTCCCAATCAACACTCTCCACTTTCCCGTCACTCTTACTCTCCACCAGCTCATTCAACATCTTCACTACTCTCGAGTTCTTGAAATTCGGCTCTCTCTCCTCCTTGTAGCACTCAGATGCAACCTTCTTCACCCTCTCAAGAAGCTCCTCAGAAATCCCATGATTGATCAACTGTTCACAATCCAAAACAGACAAGAAACATTAGCAATCATCATTGCATGCTTATATAAGCAAACATTAATCCACTCGAAAAAGATACACATATTCGAAGCTTCTTACCTGGAAAAACCCCCATTCTTCACAGCAAGTGGCGATCTGAGCAAGGGTTTTGGCCCTCTCATCTCCCTCAATCTTTGAGAAATCAATCACTGGGATCGCCATGGATGATCAAACTCAAGAATCTTGATTATGAATGTGAATACGTGAGTGGTGTGTGATGTTATATATGTATTGTTGAATTGAAATGGTTTGGTGAAATGGCTGCCTCGTGAAGGGGTATTTATAGTGGAGCAATGATTTTCCCCCGCCATCTTGGAATGTCAACTCTTTGTGTTAATGTAATTGAGAATTTGTATATAAATATGTTCAATAATTAAGTTAGCCATTGGAGTCATGCAATGGACGGTGACATAATGTCAAAACTAATATATATATGCAACGCCAGTCAATGTTTTCTTCATCATCATATATCATTATCATCTAAAGTAAACCCTTCTTTAATTCTATAATTAGTATGTAGGGAAAATTACAAAAATGGTATACCAACTCGGGTCAATTTGCAATTTTGGTACAAAATGTTTTCTAGCGATATCAAAACTCCACAGCTCCAAAAATTTTGCAAAATCATGCAAAATTTCGCCGGAGCTGAAAAACCGGACGGAAAACCGCTCCATTTTAATTAAACCGCTTCTAACGTGGCCTCTAGTCCTGCGTGGGTCTAACGTGTTCGACACATAAGACTAACATTGCCAACAAGCACATGATATGTGTGACACCTATTTTTACAGTTAAAAAAAAAAAAATTAAAAGCCTAAACACTGCATCATTTCAAAAGGCAAACGGTTCAATTTCTTCCCAAAATCATTCAATATATCTTACATACCTTTGATAACCATAGTGGTGAAGAACCCCAAATCCAATAATCTTAAACCCTAAATAACCACACTTAATCTCTGTAAGTTGTGCCGCGATTACTACTCCGGTGTGAATCTGGGTGGTGAAGAAGGCTGTCATGGTGGAGATTGACAGCCATGCCAGTCGAAAGGAACCTAGGCCTGCATATGGTAAGTTACTCTTTTCCCAACTTAGAGTTTTTGTTCGTTTCTTGAGTTTTGATGTGGGTGCCGAGTTTCTTTATGTTTATGTGTGGAGAAAGTGGGGAACTTTTTGAATATTGTATGGGTGTTGTCTGCTTCAATGGTCCCCATGGTCCCTCTATGTACTGTTCTTTTTTTTTTGGAATGTGGTGGTTGATTGCATTAAAGAAATGGGTAAAGACTGAATAGTTTATTGTATCCCCTTTCTCTTTTATTATGTACAGATCCAAAGTCTTCCCTTTGGACATTGACAATATATTGTAATAGGAAACTAGAAACTGACCGTTATGTGGGTGGTAGACGACGTAAGGTTGACTACGTCGACATTGATAAGCTGAATTTTGACTCACTTGAAGAATATTTGCAAGATTTGTTTGTAGAAGGCGCCAAAAAGTTGGTTTATACTCCTCTCATGGGTGGCAATAGACTCATCGAAACTGATGAAGATCTTTGGCGACATGGGAGGAGCTTTAAGTTGGGGGGTTGGGAGTACAGATTGTATATTCAGGGCCTTGTACCTAATGAAAATGATGCAAACAAAAATTGTGGGCAAGTTAATGATACAAATGCAGCAGTAGATATTCAGGGCCTTGTACCTAATGAAAATGATGCTCCAGTTGAAGATAATGTTGCAATGGAACAACCTACTCAAAATGAGGAGTTCTTAGAGCCAATTGAATCTGTATCAGTAAATGAGTTTTTTAAGAGGTTTGACAACACTAATGAATGGCTAAATGAGTATGAGCGTAGGTTTGGCAAGAAAAGCACTGGTAATCTACCTGAGAATGAATTTGATAGTGGTGATGTAGAGTTCTGTGTGGATGATGATTACAATTCTACTGATGATGAGAATCTACTGAATGATGTTTATAAGGAATTTGAGAAAGAGCCTTCATATACTGTGTATAGAGCTGTGGTAGATGGTAATGAGTTAGAATGGTTAAACTTTGACAGTGATGGAAATGGGGATGAAGATTTTGTAATACCTGATTCACCTAATGTGTCTGATGATGATAATCTCTTTAAAGATAATGTCAGTGATAATGCTAAGTTGGGAGAGGATGAACAAAATGATGGAGGTGATAAAATGAGTGATATGGGGTATGAAGGTGAGGATGTGGTGGGTTGTGAGGAAGATGAGCTAAACATGAATAGAGTGTCTAATGATGAAGGTGAGGATGTAGAATCTTTTCCTGAGTTCAATGAGAAGAACAGATTTGATCCTGAATTTGATCTAGGGCAGACTTGGAAAAGTAAAGATAGTTTCAAATTTTGTGTAGACTCATATGCTATCGAGATTAGAAGAAGTTTACCTTGTAGCAGATCTGATAGCAGGAGAGTCTATGTTAGATGTGCTGAAAGGGGATGCCCCTTCAAGATGAATACTATTAAAGTTACCAATGCTTCAACAGACAATGAAGAAGCTTGGGTGCTCAGAGAGTTGTGCTTAGAGCACAAATGTGAGGAAAGCTAGTATGTATCTAATATTAATGTCAACTGGTTGGATGAGAAGTACATTGCTTTGTTTAAGACAGATCCCAAAAGGGTTGTACAGGGTTTTAAGAAAGATGTTGAGAAAGGCCTGAATGTTGAAGTGTCCACCATGAAAGCATATAGAGCTAAAGCTTTAGCATTGGAGAAGCTACAAGGTGACCCTGATCTGCAATATACAAAGCTTTGGGATTATGCAGAGGAATTGAGAAGTACTAACCCAGGATCCACAATCATTTTAGGCACTGATAATGTAGATGGTGAGTTGAAATTTGCCAAGTTTTATGTGTGCTTCAGTGCAATAAAAATTGGGTTCAAGAGCTGTAGGCCAATCATAGGAGTTGATGGGTGCCACCTAAAAGGGCCACATGGTGGAATATTGTTAATTGCTGTCAATGTAGACCCTGATAATGGAAATTTTCCAATTGCATATGCAGTTGTGTCAACTGAAAACAAGGAAAATTGGTGATGGTTCTTTACTGTGCTGAAGACTGATTTGGATCTTGGAAATGGAATGGGATATACCTTTGTTTCAGACAAGCAAAAGGGTTTGATTTTTGCAATGCCTGAGGTGTTTCCAGCTGCAGAGCACAGATTCTGTGTAAGACACATGGTATTGAATATGATGTCAGCTGGCCACAAAGGAATTGTGATAAAAAATGCAATGTGGAAGACAACTAATTCTTGTACTGTAACTGAATTTAAGACTGCAATGAGGGCCATTAAAGACAAGTTTCCAGATGCTGCTACATGGCTACAAGACAAACATCCATCAGAATGGTCAAAGAGCCATTTTCTGGAGTATTGAAAGTGTGATATGAACCTTAACAACTGTTGTGAGTCATTCAACAGTTGTATTCTTGAAGCAAGAATCAAGCCCATTATAACCATGCTGGAGTGGATCAGAGAGTACATAATGAAAAAGTGGAACTTGGCAAGAGAGACAACTGAAACTTGGGAAGGTAATTGCATAGTATGTAATCTTGCTTAATGTTCACTAATTTTACAAGTTTTTGACCTTATTTTTGTTTTTCTCAGGTATAATTTGTCCTCAAATTTCTGCAATTCTATAGAGGTATGGGAAGCATGTAGGTGGTTTCAGGCCTTTGAAATCATCAAGAACACATTACCAGATTCAATGCAGTGATGGTGGACAACATGCAGTTGATCTGGGAGCAAAGACTGGCAGTTGCAGAAGCTAGCAGCTCACTGGAATACCCTGTCCACATGCTCTGAGTGCTATTAACCACTCCAAGTTGCAAGCTGTAGATTTTGTGGATGAATTTTATCATGTCAGCACCTTCAAGGAGGCTTATGCAGGAGTGATCATGCCCATCAGTGGTCAAAATGTTTGGGGCCAGACACTCTTTGTTCCCCCCATGCCACCTAATTTTGGTAGATAGGCAGGTAGGCCTGCAAGACTAAGAATGAGGGGGATTGATGAGCCCAGAGATTCAAAGAAGAAAAAAAAAAGAGTGTCAGTCATAAGAAAGCTTAGGAGATTTCAGAAGACAATCAAATGTGGCCACTGTGGTCAACCTGACCACAATGCACTTTTCTGTGAACAGCTTCCTGAGAGTGCAAAGTGTAAAAGGGACAGAATCATAAGAAGAGCTATCAGTGTAAGTATTTCATTTAAAAAAAATATACTTATAAGTTTATTTTTATACTTATAAGTTTATTTTCATGCAGGGTCCTGGTGAAACTTCCAATGCACATGCTGGTAATACAAGCTCCAACAAGAACAGGAAGGTAACAATGATCATGCAGAGGAAATCAATTTAAATCGGGTAATATGCTTTATATGTGTGGGTTACATATAATATTTGGATGTACACTTGTAACTAACATTTACTGATGTAGGTCATCCATCCCCCATTGGTGGTTCAACAAGAAGAAATTCCTATCAGTCAACCTGTGCAGAATGATGCACCTAACTATAGCATCCCAGATGAACCCACTCTACAAGGGTCTTCTATGTTTCAACAACTGAGTATGGGCAACAATATAGAGAGAGCACCAAGAAAGAGGCAGTTATTTACAGTTGAAGATGTGCAAAGAGCTGCTAAAACGGCTATGAACAGAGGCAAGAAGGTAAAGCAAATTAAACTAGCCGGGTTAAATTGAGAGTCCCTCCAAGCTTGGTTGATGAAGACATTGCACTGACTTAGCAAAGTGTTAGTGGTCCTATGACTACTAAAAATATCGTCATAGAGGGTGGGAAGAAGTTCTTGAGCTTGGGTTGATGATGTGGATTATATGTTCTGTGGATTATCTTTGGATGTTTCCTATGTCGTGGATGTTATGTATAGTTAACTAGACACTTTTGATGACTGAAAACTTTAGAATATGCACTTTTGCTGCATCTTTTGGTACGTACCTTTTGAAACACTTTGGATATATTTGCCTACTATGAATGCATTGTTAGTTACATTTTAGTATTGTCATTTCCTTTGATATTGTTTCATCCAGAATCCATAAAAGCTAAGATCAAATGAGGAATGTACAAATGCAATTACTAGAGAACCATAATTTCATTGATAAAAAAGGATTAACAACACAAGTCCTCCATTAATAACAAAAACAACAACAATGACACCTGCATTCATCTACAGAACAGGACTCCAACCAAGATACACAGAACAATAACGGTTGCCTTCAAACAACGTTCTTGTCTCTCCATTTTCTTCTTCGCCTCTGCAAGACACACATCCATTTTCTCAACATCTCCCTCAAGTTTGTTGATTTTCTTCAACAATCCCGGTATGATAATCTTCTATCTCTAGCACATGGGTTGGTTAAACCAACGAAAAAATTTGCAAACCTAAAAAATAAAACAGAAAAAAGAAACAATATTTTCCATGAGTATGAATTCCTTATTACAATTTTGTGGACAAGGTTCTTGCAACCAAAAAATTACCTGAGATCGGCATCCCAAGAAACGACGTCCTGGGTGTTCTCCTCTCCAAGCAGTCCGCATAGCAGCTTCCTCCCCACAGTAGCATGAAACTCTTCCAAGCTTGGTAGCAGTCCTGGGCAGCTGTGCTTGAAGATGCCATGAAATTATAAAGAGAGATGTAGCTAGGGTTCTAAAGATGTGAATAAAATTTCTTCCCAACATGTAAAGAAATTTAGGGTTAACAGATGTTCTTTAATATATGCAGTCGATGGGATGGGAATGGGAGGGAAATTTTCCCCCCAAAATGCTTTCCTTTTTTCTTTTTTAATTGATATTAAAATCCATGTGTGCAGTGGTTTGTGACTTGTCCATAGTGGTTTTGCCACATTCTAAACATTCTAGCCACATGGGATGCCATGTCAGCTTTCCGTCCGATTTTTCAGTTCCGGCGAAATTTTGCATGATTTTGCAAAATTTTTGGAGTTGTGGGGTTTTGATGTCGCCGGAAAACATTTTGTACCAAAATTGCAAATTGGCTCGAGTTGGTGTACCATTTTTGTAATTTTCTCTTAGTATGTAGGATTAATGTACGGCTATGATGTACGGATTCGGATACGGGGACACAAACACGTTACAATACAGATTTGACGATACAAATTTTTTCTTGAATTTTTTTCACGTGAAAAAAGTGTCGGGCATGAGTATCCAATATGGCAAAATGAGATTTTAAGAAGTGTCAAGCATTAGAGATATATAATCAGGCTTAGTTGAAATAATTCTTGCATGAGTCAGATGTCTGATCTGGTATATAAAGTTATAAACTAACGGTTCAGATTAAATTTCATTTATGTTCTAATTTTTTTAAATATACTAAAAATATAAGGTTTTAGGTATTGGATATTTGAGTAATTGAGTTCACACGGAAAACTTCATTATGCTAATAATATACGCGGATCCAAAGTTATATCGACGTGACATCGATCATTTTTATCTTTTTTTTTTTTTTTTTTGAAGAAAACTATACACACGATTTATTTTCGTGTTACGATGATATTCAGATATAAGTATGAAAATAAAGACTCGTGAATATCAATTTTCTTAATATTTACAACGTGATATATAGATATTGGAACGATACAAGTCATCATGAGGATTGTCCACAACACGACACGACACGACACGACACGATATATTTGAAAGAGTTCATTGCATCTTCATTGTATGATATGATGTAAGATCAATGAAATAAAGAAATAATTAACCGTTGTGATCTGCAGGGCATGCATGATTTGAGGGTTAAGAAAGGTGACTTTATAATAAATAAAGTTAATAGTCAAATATTAATTAACTCAACAGAATTTACCAAGTCCTTGCTTCGTACGTAATCGACAAATTAAATTAACCGTCTTTTGCAAATAATGATATTTTCCAATAAAATAAACTATAGATTATACTATTAATTAAAAATATTATTAGTTAATATATTTGGCAAGTTTTGTTGTGCCATCGTCGGCCATTTGATTATTATACTAACTGTCAGAAGATTAGGGCGCAATTGCAGCTGTTACAGGTAATATTGATGGCTACATTAATTAATTATAATATATATATATATATATATATATATATATATATATATATATATATATTATAAATTAACAACATATATACTAATGTCACAAATTATTTTATAATATTTGACATTATTGTACAAGCCAGCTTAATCTCTGACAATATTAATTTTAATAAATCATATATATATATATATATATATATATATATATAGTTAAGATAATTATTTAAATAATTCTTTAATTTTTGTGCAGGGAGTTGAGCTTTCCATTTTTGAGCTATGTAATATATGTAAATTAATTGAATAAAAAAAAATATATGTAAATTAATTAGTGGAAAACATGATTATACTATAATTAATTATTTTTTCTCATTTAGCCACATATTTCGTGCCACCTTGCATGATTTCCGATTAAAATAAAAAATATATTGTTGAGTACGTAAAGGGACATTCATATGGTTCTACTAGAAAAATATTTTCTCTCTCTTTATAGTTGACTTACTTTTTCCTATTTATTATTAATTATCTATATAAATATGGAGCTACATAATTATTCAAAAAGATAAACAATAAACATTTAGTTATTTATTTTTATATTTGAGATTTCTTATTATAATTATTTATTTTGGTATCATTTTTTTAATATATGATTGCCTCCCTCAATTTTAGAAAGAAAAAAATATATGTTCCCATACAGCCATATTACAAATTCTGATTTCGTATCTGTATGTTACTATCACAATACTCCATATTATGAATTCATAAGAATGGGTCATTGAAATTATATTTTACAATAAACTATTTAGAGTTACTTTTATATTAATGCATCTCATGAAATCACAATACGTGACATATTGCATAGAATATTAAATAGAAAACTGTCACCCCACAATTTTGTCACTTATTCATAAAGGAAATACTAATTATTCGTAAGCAACTCAAGAAATTTTCTTAAATTCGACCTATAAAAGAAGAAGAGAGTAACGGTCAAATCCTGCTATCAGTTAGAATTTTCGATAAAAAAAAAAACTACCAAATCACCAATAACGTAACTCGAACAAAAACAATTATTAAAAAGAATATTTTTGGTTAGTCATCGGTATTTCAAACATTTGGCGTCAAAACAATTATTAAAGGCATGTTGTAGCCAAATTCTATTCTTTTTTTTTTTTTTTTAAAGTCAAACCCCTCAAAGGGAGATATTATCGAAGATCAAGAAGAAAAATACAAAAAAGAAACAAAAAAATTAACGCAGGCCGAAGCTAAAATTCCAATAAATTTGTGAGCTATTATATTAGCATCATGTCTAGTAAAAGAAACAAACTCCTTGAAGTTGAAAACCGATCTGGGTGAAGTTCTGCAGCCAGTTTCGCAGCCGCCTTTTCTCCGGGTTAAGAAGAACAGATTAATTGGCCTACAGCAGATAACTCGGCCAAAAATTTCTTCGGAGAATCACATAAAATAATAAAAAAACTAACTAAACTTCAATAGGCAAGGGACAAAACTTTCATACGGAAGAGATAAAACTTCCATTCGGAAGACTTGAAAGAAAACATAACGAGAAAGATAGAAAGACGCAAACCGTCGATTGCAGCGGATTTCTCGAATATGGAACAAATTTGAGAAGCTGACGGTAGAATAGAATTGAGTCAGTCCGACGGTGAAGCAATGATAGAATTCTCCATCGCCGGATCGAAATTTCAATTGACAACTTTATCTTGAGTTTGAATTAGGTAAAATAGGGTTTCAGCTTTCAAACATTTGGCGTCAAAACAATTATTAAAGGCATGTTGTAGCCAAATTCTATTTGATTAGTTAATTAGCGTCATGGACATCCAGTCTAGCCAGTAACTTGGAAATTAAATTCTGTTGAATTAATTATTTAACTTAATTTCTTTTGTGTTTAGTGAATTTCCTTCAATAATAAGAAATTCTTTAATTATAAATCCACATGTTGCTGACAAATGGTGTTACTCTCGAGGCTATATTTATAAAGAGAACTATCTATATTGTCCAGGATGCCTGCACACAGATTTGAATTCTTTTTGGTCAATTTATTAATTAAACTTATGACAATAAATGATTGTGACAGTATTTTTATTTACTCTTAATTATTTCTTAAAATAGAATTCCATGTATGTCATTTATAGATGGGGTCATTGACTTAAAAGTAATTATTCAGAAAATTATATATCATTCGGCTACAAATATTTTTGAAAGTTATTTTCGTTTCATGATCGGGTATCTCAATATTTTAATTATTATAATAATATTGATTTGCCATTTTGTAAACGTGTGATTCGAGTATGATCCAACAATGAAATATTCGAATTATATGCCGCTTCAAATCAGTTGGATTTTAGTTATAATATTTTTAGATTTTAAAAAAATCATTATTAATAAAATTATATGATATTTTATATATATATTTGATAAAATAAATATTATTAAAGCTTGTGAAGGCGTTTAGCGTGGTCGGCCAGGTTTTAATCTTCTTGTTCGTAGTCAACTTCCTGTCGTGACCAAATGACAAAGTGCGCGGAACGACGTCGCTTACACTTCAATTCATTATTTTTTTGGTTCTTAATTCATTATTAGTACACTTTTTGAAATCCATTATTAGTACACTTAAAATTAATTAAGAAAATATACAATATTAATGTGCATATATGTGTTTGTGCGTCTATTATATATATATATATATATATATATATATATATATATATATATATATATATATATATTACATATATATATACCAACAAATAACAAGTATGGTAATTTTATAAAAATAAAGGAAGAATTTCTAATATATATTAATAATGAGTGGAGTTCAACTTTAGGTGTCGTTATCAGATTAGCAGTAATTATTTAATCTTTGATTAAATTAATTACAATAGTTGACATTGTCATAGTTAAATTATATTATCCTCTTTCAGAGCTCGAACTTCATTAAAAGTGGACACAGCAGTTATATAACTGCCCATTAATTATGGTTTATTGAGATTTGTCGTAATTAATTAAGAATTAGAAAAAGTCATTAGGTCGTACTTAACTTTTCCATAAAGAGTAAATTGCACGAAAGAGACATAAAATATAGCAATTAATGTTTTATTATTAGAATACAATTATTGTTATTTTTATTGGCTATACTTTTTTATTAAATCGTCATTGTTTATATATAATATAATCAGCAATTTTAAATCGAACCTGAATCAGCCAAATCAATATAATGAGGGGACCAGTGTTCTACACTTATCGTGTGATTGATGAAAAATTTAAGGAAACCGACAAATTAAATGACAAGCATATTACACTTGTCACTATTAGTTGAGTTCGTTGAATCGAATTTGGACCAAAAATTTTCATATGAATAAGTGCATTATGTTTTTCTATTAATTAAATTAATAGTTCTTTTTAGTATATATCTATACTATATTATTAAGCATCAGGGCAAATGTGGTGTCTTGGACTCTTTCCTTTTCTGTCCCTGACTTTTTAATTTTTTCTTTTCTTTTTATTTATTAACGTATTATCCCTGAATTCATGGACTCTTTTTTTTCTTTATTTTTCAATTTTCACACATCAATTCTACCCACGTATTTCAACAGTTTTTTTTGCTTAATCTCTTCCCCATTCATTCATTCGACTCTTAAATTATTTTCTTATTTATTTACGGCCCCAACACCATCTTCATTATTTCACTTTTCTCTCACTCTACTTCAATTCTTTTTTTTTCTTTAATGTATATTTTTTTATCTTTTTCTCCTTATATTTTATATTTTTTATTTATCATAATTTAATAATTATATTAAAATTGTTTATAGAAAATATATCAATATAAAAATTAATTTTAATATATTTAATAATAGTATTATTTTTATTTGCACACGCAACGAGTGTGCGACATTTACTAGTATTAATTACTCGATAAGTATAAATATTTTATATCCTGTAATTATACTAATTTGATCGTTATACTTCAGCCCCATCCTCTACGCATAATATGCCGTTTTGTATTTTCTTGCTTGGGTCTTCGTTTATTTTGGTAATATTAATTAATATGTAATTAAATTTGTTTAAATTACACTTAAAAGGATATCAAAATAGTCAAATTCATGAGATCCATGGCCTAATATTAAATTTTGGTGCTAAGAAACAATTACACGCAAATGTGTATTTAAATGTATTAGTATATATACATCATATACATCATATATTATATATATTAGAATATAAAAATAAAATTGATATGGGTATTATTAATATTTAACCTAAGCCCAAACTTTTATCAATTATGGACTTTAGAAGCCCAAATAATCTATACCCTTAATATTAGGGTTTCACTTTCACACTATAAATACTTGGAAGTGATACATTTTTCTAAGAGCATAAGCATCACTCCAGAGTAGCTGCCAATGCCATACTCATTTTTGAGGAATTGAAAGGTTCAATCTGGGCACCATTTTTGGTTGAGGACCCAAATCGATTCAAAATACAATTTATACTTTTACACCTTTCTGAGTACTCCGATCAGATTCGAACATACCATAAATTAAATAGACTATGAAATTCTTAAAAAAAAGATTATATATTTACCTTAATGCAATATAATTACTGAAATTTGATTTTTAATATCTTAACTTAACCTATAACTCGATCAAATAATACAATAAGAAAACAAATATTTTATACTTGTTACGTGAGTCTATTTTTATAGTTTGAGAGTCATCACTCAAATAACAATCGCAATACAACTAATGGTAATATGATCGGATCTAACTTCAAATTTTCTGGAAACGACTACAAAAACACACGTACACACAAATCAAGTTAAATCTTCGAGGGCAATGACCAAAGTCCTTGTATTTATATCTGTTAATTTGAAACTATCACGAACAACATAGAGAGTGCCTAAATTAAACACATCATTTCTTAGTCATGGCAAGTTCATAACAAATCATCCTTCAATAGTATATATAAACTCTGCAAAATCCCCAAATAAATTAATATTAGCAGCATAATTACGTGTATGTATGTATGTATATATATATATATATATATAAACATGCAAAAATACTTACCATTAATGCAGAAGGATTAGTTATTTATAAACCGGAATCTTGAAGATTAGGGTGAGTAGGTTGAAGACGATACGAGTTTGAATGAAGAACTGGTAAGTTTCCCAGCTGAAGATCATCTCCAAAGAAAGGGAAATGATTCAACAATGGCTGCTGCTGTTGTTGTTGATGATGGTGATTTTCGAGTTCTGCTTGCTTCTGAAGTTGATTGTTCATCAACTAGTTCATTCAAAAAAAGAAAATTAAAGAATTGAGTAATATAATAATATTAACCGGGATTCACGTCCTCTAGTAATTCGGTGTATTTATAAAAAAGAAAGTCTCTCACGTATTAGAAATAACGATAAAATTAGCTCGTATGGTTGCAATTTCTGTCACGGATATTATTCCACCAGAAATGGAACTTTAGGGTTAGAAGTATCGTCATTTCAATTACCATATGGAATTTTTTGTAAATACACTAAATTTCGGGGATAGAAAATAAATTAGCGCAAGATATTTATCGTAAAAGTTGATCATAATAATTTACCCATTGATACGTTTATAAACCGGGATTCATGTCCGCTATCCCTGATGTTGGGTGTACTTACAAAAAAGAAAGTTTTTCGGGTATCAGAAATAACGATACAGCAAGCTCGTATGATTGTAATTTCTGCCGGGGATATTATTCCACCCGAAATGAAACTTTAGGGTTAGAAGTATCGTTGTTTCAATTATCGTATGGACTTTTTTGTAAATACACTAAACATCGGGATAGAAAATTCAATTAACACAAGGTATTAAGCGTAAATGTTTGATGATAATAACTTACCCATTGATACATTTCCTGGTTTTCCTTCTCCAGCAGTACTTCCTAATTCAGTGTTAGTAACAAAAACAATTAATTCTAATAAAATTTTATTGACGTAAAAATAAATAAATATGGTATAAATTAAATAAATTACCGTCTTCTTTAGATTTTCCAATTGCTCGTGAAGAAGCTGAAACTGCATATCATCATTTAAAAACAAAAAATTAAAAAAAAAAAGAAATTTATTTTATTTTGTCAGTAATATATATTATTTTTCGTAGAATTGTCTACATTTACGAAATTCAAATAAGTAGGTTTAGCATATAAGCTATAATCTAAATTAATCTAAGATTAATATAAGCAACTTCATATTATTTGCGATCATAAATGTTTGTATGTTCACTGGTTGTTTTGGTTGATTATCTATGAGGTGGGGACCTCGATAATAACCCTACGATCATTTTAATCGGTTTCTTTAAAAAAAACTTGGAATAATCCAATTTAAAGTGTAAATTTAATTTTTAGGGTTTTCTTATATTTGGACTCCTCTATGAGTATATAAAATTACAACTAGGCCCCTATTAGTCAACATACTCTAGTTACACCCTACGAAAGACACATTAAATTTCACATCGGTGGTCCAAATGTAATTAGTAATTAGATAGGGGGTGTAAACGTAATATAATTGACTAACAAGGTTCTGGTTGTAATTTCACATGCTCGTATGAGATATATCCAAGTATAATGAACCCTAATTTATATTCTAAATTGAAGAATTTTGCTTTTTTTCCGTTTCTTACCTTTCGAGCTCGAACCTTTTGAAGCGAATGTTGAAGCTGATGTTCGAGGTCGTCGAGCTCCTCAAACCGTACACTGCTCAAATCATCCCCTTTGTACCTTTGAAGGCTCAACTGAAGACTAAGGGTTTCATTTTTCATTCTTGTTAATTCTTTATAAGCTTGATCCTGAAATCAATTGGTCACATTACAAATGTATATTATGTACATTGCATGGGAATGATGCGACAGAAAAAGAAAAGAAAAGAATCAAAAGTCATATATTTACATAGTTAGAGGGGGATTTTTGTAATTTCAAAAGTTAATTAAAGTTGATTAATATACATTGTATTCCATGGATGGTCCAGCCCGATTGTCATGCTCTTGTATGGAAATCCCTTTAGCTTTCACATATCTGTCTATTATCTGCTGCATACTGCGGAGATTAGAAAGAGGGTTAAAATGTAATTTTCTGAAACATAATTAAAAAGATCCCATGAAATTTTTCTGAATAAATTGCAGAAAATCATCAAAACATGTACTTTATTCTTGAAAATATATATATATTGAAGATTTCAAGATATATATATAACCTTAGGGGAGGTGTGCAGTACTTAGTGAGTTTTCCCTTGCTAGAGAAGACAATGAGCCCAATCTGGGCATCACAAAGAACTGAAAGCTCGTGTGTCTTCTTCATCAATCCCGACCGACGTTTAGAAAATGTAACTTGCCTGCTTGTGTTGTTCTCAATCCTCTTCACTTCAATCTTCCCTCTTCCCATTATATATTTTAACAACCCTAAATCATTGGCAATCTTGTTAAAGTACCAATTGATTTTACAGAATTAAAAAAAATTACACAAAACCCCTTTATGTGAGGTGGTTTTTTCTTGTTTAAGCAAGATTACAACAAAGATTAACAAACAAAAGAGATAAAATTATCCAGTATTAGAATATTGATGGACATGATTGTGGAGCAAGAATTCAGAAATGAAAGCAAAGAAAATACGAAAATGAGTTATCTTAATTGAGGCTTAGGCTGTGGAAGTGGAGATACTAAGAGACACTGAAAATTAACTATCATTGATTTGGAAAGCAGCTGGAGATTTATGGCAAAATTACTTACAGCAATTTCTGTACGAAATTCTTAAACTGGAGAATGGAGAATTCTTTCTTGAGATGGACGAATAAAAGAGAGAAGAAAAGAATATGGTTGAAACTTGATTTGTTTATTTACCTTGTTCTTCTGAGTTCTCTTGTTGGAAAATAGGGTTCTTGAACGTTCTTCTGATTTGTTTATTTACCTTGTTCTTCTGAGTTCTTGAATAGGGTTTATTTACCTTATTTAACAGAAGCCCTTGTATATATAATATATTATCAGGGAATCCTTTGTTACTAAATTCTTGTGCATGTTGACAAAAGCTTATCTTCCCCTTTTTGTTCATCTCTCTCTCTCTCTGTATGCATGCATGTTATTGTTATGCAGCATGAATATGAGTCTGTAGCTCCAATGATATGTGCATATAAGCATGCATGCATTCGGCAGGCATACACATGCAAGAAACTACATATATCCACGTTTCTGTAAATGTATACATAACAAAGAGCGAATAAAAAAGAAAAATTATCAAAAGACACCGAAAGAAAATTATTAAAGTGCTCCAAGTATAAGAAATGTCTGTGTAATTAATTAGCGGTTCGGTACTTTGTTAGGTTAATTAATTAATAAAGATTTCGCAGATACAACTATATATCTTTATTAGGGAGAGACACTTTAAACTTTAGAAGTCGACTTGGTCTTATTCGGACGTATGAACATATAATAATAAGGATTTATTACCAAAAGAAACTCTTAAGATCAAAACCATTAATTAATGTAGTTGCTAAATGATTCTCTTTTTTTTTTTTTTTTTAGGTTCTATAGCCAATTTCTATGGATAAAGTTAGAACGGACCACTTAGGATATATATAAAGCTTTCCCTGCTATGGTATCTGCGTTACCAGGTACTCAAACTCGAGACATCTAGCTAAGTTAGCATAATGTCGAACCGTTAAGTTACAACACTTGGTGGTGAAAATATTCTCTTATGCCCTTAAACTAACAAATGTAAATTACTTACTGGTAATTTTAATCCGTAGGTTAAAACCCAATATTACTTATTAAATCGAGAAAGTGACGTAAATATCAAAGAAAAATTGACATTCATATGAAGGAAACTGAGACCAACATATTAGGTGTGACATCTCTCTCATCCACATAAATGCATGCATCCTATGATAACACATAAATATATATATATATGGGTAACTTTTTTGAAAGTCTTGTAAAATTGTTGGATTTATGAAGAGAATGTGTGTATGAGGAAAGTTTTCATTGGTGTTGATGTATAAGTATAACCACCACTACTGTGGCTACCAAATAATATTCCTCAACTTTTCCCTATTTTAGTTGGAGAATAAAGGCACTAATTTCAAATTTTTCCAAGAAAAGGAACTGTCTAGGGTTGGACCAAAACCCTCATCATAATTACTTACAAGACAAATTAATTCTCATAATTCTTCTTTTCCCACACCCACATAAATGGGACGTAACCAAAATTTACAACAACGGGAAGAAAAATTTATAATATCAAAATTATAAATAATATTATTTTTAAAAATAGTAAAACCGTATTTTTTTTTTTTAAACTAAAAATATAAAATCTTTAATTTATGAAATGTGAAAGTCCCTAAACAAAATAAAAAATAAAAAAAATCCAAAATTTAGGGAAAGAGAGCCACCCCTGCCAGTCACGTATGATATAATACAAATAGAGTCGAAAGAAGAAAGAAAGCCATTTTCATCATTTGAATGGAACAAAATTATTAATGTGTGTTAACCCGTGTAGTGTGTGTTTATACAAAAGAAATGTTTGGGTTTTAGGCATTACAAGTTAGAATTTTCGAGTGAACTTAAGCAAAAGAGTATCGACTTTGTCCATATTCATATATACATCATCAAATAGTGTAACTTAGAACCTCGATACTATATTATCATAATCAGACATTTTGTTTTAAAATATTTGGATACGCAACTACCATTGGTAAAAAAAACTTATATTTTTGTAGTACAACCCGACTCCATCAATATAATTTACTACATATATATATATAATGTTGCCTAAGTCAAAATCTGATGAACCAGATCTGGTAAACAAAGAGCATTGAAGTTATTGGTCAATTCTGAATTATGTGAAGAGTGGACCAAATAGAGTCATGATGATATATGTATTTAATACTTTTGAGTATGCAAAATGGATGTAACATCACACATTTTACCACAACAGGTAACTGTCAAATACGCAAATTACGCCTGTTTCCTTCCTTTCCTCCCTCAGTCCAATTCACATGGCTTGTCATATTTTCTGCCACTTTTTTTTCTTTTGGTTTCTAACTTCTGTTACAGTACCAACTTTAATCATATTTATAAAATTAATTAAGATAATACAATAAAAACTAATATATATGAAAATAAATTGAAGGGTTAACTACTTAGCTTTCATGATTAAGAATGCACAAAAGGTTTAGTTTCACAAGACATCTTTTAACAATTTTAAGTGTTCAAAATATTTTCCTCATTTCTTTTATATAAATTTGCATTTTTCACATCAGTGGGATCAGCAAGAAGATAGCAGCTATAATTCTTCATTCATCTATATGCGTAAATACATACAAAATTTAAAAAAAAAAAAAAAAAAGATTAAAAAAATAACTATTATGGGATCAGCAAGAAGATAGCAGCTATAATTCTTCATTCATCTATATGCGTAAATACATACAAAATTTAAAAAAAAAAAAAAAAAAGATTAAAAAAATAACTATTATGTAAACCCCTCAATACAAGTTAGCTCGAACGAGTTGACTCTTACCTGACTCAACTCGGGTTCTCGGATCCGGATGGTTGAAGGTTTTGTTTAGAGAGAGAACCAGCATGCTTATGGTGTTTGTGGTTTTCCTCAGTCTGGGGTTCAACAATCTCTGCATTTGGCTTCCTCTTTACTTTCTCCTTGGGTAATACATCATCGGTTGGGGCATTTGCTAAGGGAAGAGGGGCATGAGCAACGACAGCGCGATCGCGGGGATCTTTCAATGATTTCTCATGAATATTTAATGCCGGATTGATGTTGATATTAAGAGCTTCCCCTAGAGTTGTATCTTCTGCTTTAGGTGCTAACACCTTCTTTCTCTTGATCTTCTCTTGATCCTAAGGAAAATGTGAACTTCAATTTCATGTTGTATTCCATTTGACAAGTAGCAACAAAAAAAATAAACGACTAATGCCAAAAAGGCAAAAAGAAGAACAGTCATGTGTGGGATGATTACACTGATATGCCCTGGGGTTTGGCCTAATTACACAAACTTCCCCTAAGGTTTAAGAAATTACAATAACTTCTCTTGTCCAGAACTTGCAGTGTTACATCAGGATCCATGAGTTTTGATGATCTCGTGTCTAATTTCTTTTTATGAATATTGACCTTCGACACTAACTGGTCGATATTTCACTTTAAATTTATGACTAAAATAGCATCTGCTAGGCCAAACCTTAGGGTATGTATGGAAGTTTTTGTAATTTCTCAAACATTTTGTGTAATTAGGGCAGACCTCAGGGTATATCAGTGTAATTATCTCAAAAGATACTGTGACTGTCTAAACTGTTAATTATCCAAAAGAGCTGACCCCTTCAGATAAGTATGGATTTACGGGCACATTCTTAAAGCAATAAATTTTTTTTAAAAGGCTATCAGATTTCCTTCAAAACAAATAATATACAAGTGGAACAAATAAAAATATCCCATACCTTCCGCTGGCCAGATAATGCTCGCCTCCTATCTTTTGCTTTGTTTATTGCACGTTTAATTCCATCTGTGTCCATGACTCCACTAGGCCACATAGCTGCAAGCTGCACCAGGGAAAGGGTAAACATTAAATTTTATATAAATAGCAGATATAATAATAGTTACACAAATCATATAAGAATTACCTCTTCATACAACTTTCTGACTGGTGGGCCTGAATCTTCTTCCAGTCTCTGAAGTGAAAAGGCAATAACAAGTTAAATATACTGGTATAATATTATCCTTTGGGCGAACTCCTCCAGTGGTAATAGGAAAATCTGATATACCTCAACATAAAGATCATACAAGTCACAGATCTTATTTTCCAGTGCATCATCCATTTTGTATTTTTGTTTCAAGGCTTCCTTCCCATCGTCTGGAAGATCATCTGAATTTGAAATGGGTTGCTCAGCCTGCAGAGTTGTAGATATCAGTTCAACTAAAAGCGAAATATTGTTCCTCATTATTTTGCATTGCAAATATCTAAGGTTCACGGTTTGATACAAATATCTAATGCATTCCCAATCAAATGTGAGAGAACCTCACACTCTTTCATAATTAAAAATGGCAATATCATTATAAATCGACTACAGTTCAATCTCAGCTACTGTAATTAAAATTAGTTCAAATAAAAGGCATACTTTGGGTTTGATATATGGAATTTGCAGCTTAACCATCTCTGCAACTTCTTGTTTTATCTTCTGTAATCGATCATCCTTCTCCCTCTTAGCTGACAATCCCAGATTAGCCATGACTTTAAGATTTCTCTGAGAGCAAGCACAATCAATTAGCTGTGGTAGGAATAAACATTTAAGCACATGATGTAAACATGCTGCATTGATTGCTACAATTGCTGAGACAAATAATCAAGCTAAAATAAGGGCAACAAACAAGAGGTTGACGATTGCAGGTCACCACCAGTCAATAGATCACACAGTGGCATTCTCTCGTCTAACAGTTTGCTTATGATTATCATATTTTATGTCACATCATTCTCCAAAATTCATATATATCTACAAGTTCATTAAGTCGTCTCACACACATAAAATTTGCCAAATACAATACTGTCAGAAGTCAGCAGCATGACTATCTGTGCAGTCTCTGACAAGAATGCATCAGATCAAGTTATCAACCTTCCTTCAGCGCAACAGGGAATTTCAACCAGGGGAAAAGGGGGAGCGAGTTTTGAAGGCAAACGAAAAGTCAAGAAAAGCAAAATAGTGATCTTTCATAACTTGAATCCTTATGAGAAAGAGCAGATACCTTCAGCGTCCTAAGTTGCATCAAATGGCCCAAAATGCTCATCAGGCGATTGATCACATCCTTTGGTATTTTCCCATAGCTGTTTTGCTGCAGCCATCCCAAAAGCATAAATTTAATGAAAGCACAAAAGTATAGGACCATAGTTGGTTAAATTCAAGGGACAAAGATTAATGATGACATTTTATTAGCTGTGAAGTACCGCTAATCTAGCAACTTTTGCAAGTTTCTGCTTTATGTCTTGCGGTAATCTCCTTTTGACCAACTGAGAAGTATTATCATGATCTTGAACCTCTGTTGAAGATGGTCTAGCTGTAGGTTTTCAAACATATACAAGAAGTAAATAATCATGGCATACGTTACGATTTATCATTTAATACGGGAGAAAATGTACAGATAGTATAAATAGTAAAATACATTCAGCAACTATCTTCTCTAACTCTCTTATGGCCTTCTCCAGCACTGTAATTCTTGGCCTGCTATTAGATCCTTCTTTTCGCGGCATGGGGAGAACCTTCTGTACAAAAACGATTCATAAAGACCTCATACGGAAAATAAAATATGCCAATAGAAGAATTTCTGTTCAAACTAATAAGATCATATACAAGTTTGAGATACATTCAACGACCGGAATATTCAGAATATCAATTTTATCCCTTCAGATCTTTACATGAAAATGTCAATAAATGCAACACATCACACTGAACCAAGTGCCAAAATTAGTCATTCAAGGGATCCATCATCGACCATTTCAGGATAACAGTACAAAACTAGTTAACAATAGTATTGCAGATTAGATAGCCCACATTATAAAAGGAAATTGGCACCAACTCTTTATGTTACCACAAATGTAAGTACATGTTTAAAATATTCTGAGCGGATACTGAAGTAAAATAAAAGAACACTGAAATTTGACAACTACAGATTTGTTCTATAGACTGATGGTTATAGAAAGAATCATGTCAAATCTACGAGAAACTTAAACTTGTCATGCCAATCCTTCATCAAATTCCCTGTGATGCCATACCAATCCATGCAAAACAGGTACAGAGAAAGTGAAGTGACACTCCTACTTGACACATATGTAAACATTTCGGGTACATGGGATCACTTCAAGAACAATTAAATGCAGAAAGGCATACACATAACGAGCACTCACCGTAGTTTGTGTCGAATCCCTGCTTGCAGGGACATTAAGGTCAAATCTTTCAACAAGTCCACCTTTTTCTTTTCGTTGAATAGTTTGATGGAGCTCATCAGCATTACTCGGTTGTTTTCCAGAATGAGATTTGCTTACATGCGAACTTTTATCATTTGACCTCTGGTCTGAGGTAGCATGAAGTTCACTACTCTCTTTCCGTTTGTTATTATGATTCTGTGATGACAGAGTCCCACTTCTCTGCTGGTCGGCATCCTTATCCAGCTTGATGCTATCTACATTCAACAGTCCTGAAGGATCCGTGGTAATTTGGGTATCTGCAGTTTTCCTCTTCAATGAAGCTTCGACAGCATTTGTTGGAGAAGGTATGTTCGGCGCAGCAACTCTGTGTTGCGGACTGGTTGATTTTCTTTCAGTAGAGGATGATGTTTTTCTACCTTTACTACCCATTTTCACTTGTTTATTTGGATTTGGTCCATCTTTCCCACTTTGGCCTTTTGTCACATCTTTACGCCTCCTTTTCTTTGGTTGCTCATTCTTCGATATGGTAGGTTCACTGTAAAGAGAAATAAAGGTAAGGCATTATGAGTTAAAAAAAAAAAAAAATTCCCGGCAACTGATAAAGGAAACAAAATAACAGTTTGTAATACAAAATAACAGTTTCCCAGTAAGTTGAATGATGTCAATTGAAGAGAAGTGCTTATAAACACAAAAATGAAGTGTATAATGCAAAGATTCAAGATCCATAAATTATTTTAATCTTTTAATCAAATAATAATTAATTCTTTCTCATTTTATAATAGTTGCAGCAGAAGAAAACTAATTTAAGAAGTAAATGCTTCTTGACTCTGGCTCATATGATCATATCTCCAATTCCAAAGTTTGAAGAACATGAACAAATCTTGTGGTTGGTCTTAAACATGGATGCTGCATCATGAATAAATAGGTTCCACGAATAATGATGGATAAATCTTACTAAAGTTTCTGAAATCTAGACATCCCTTTCCTACTGAACTGATTCAATGAAGTGCAAAACTGCATCTAATCTTAACAATAGTGTTCTCAATCAAATATATAGAATTAAATGAAAATAACACATACATGCGCTCCAACTTCCCACGATTAATGAAAAACCCGTCGTGTTTTATGGTTGACTTATCAACCTGGAAATAATCATCCTGCACAGAACATCAATTTCAATTAATAACAAACCCATGCAAATATATACATAATAAAAAGAAAAGAATAAGTAAAGTAAGAATAAGTAAAGTTGCACAGTGCAATGCAACTAATTAATTAAAAAACACAGCCTACCAACTCCGCATCATCAATGAATGAATCATCCGTATCATACTCATCATCATCAGGCACATCATCTAGAAAAACATCTTCCTCTTCGCTACTTCCATTACCCTGAAATTTTCACACGTACGGCATAAACTAAATTAGTTCAGCAAACAAAGAATCGTAGACATTATATCACCAATTAAGAACCCAAGTTAGCAACCCCTAGATAGTAATCACCACTCATCACTGCATACACAGGATTCAGCCCATTTCTGCCGTCACTAAACTGTCAAGCATGTACCGAGACTAAAACAAAAAGTTCCAAGAAAACTCAATCCAACGGGGCAACTAACATGCAGAACAACAACAGAAACCACACCAGTTTAAACGGTATTAAACTTCTGTAAACTTACATTCCCATTATGACACCACCAACATCGACTAACATTAACATTTCATGGATTCGTTTTCACTAGATTACAAAACATTCAATGTGCTACTACAGCTCCATTTAAAGCATATCTACAATAAAACCTTCCAAAACCGAACATTACTAACCAAAATCATCCAAAACAAATCAAAAACCCCAAACAAACATGATCAATCAACACCCAATCCAAACCCAACACAACGTACCGCATACATTCGCTCGATTCTCTCAATCACGTTGCTCAGAAGGTTTGGCCCCGCCTGCGCTTGTGCATCCTTCGGCTCATTCTCCTTCAGTTGTTTCGAAGGTGCCGGCAAAGGAGGAGGCGGCGGCGGCGGCAGGGGCACGGGCACCGGCTGCGGAACAGGCTGCTGGTGAGCTTCGGAAGACGGGCGAGAAACTGATGGACCAGGACCATTTGATTTATTCGAATTGGACTCTTTCAGCAGCTTCTTCCACGAAACGATGGTCGTCTCGCCGGGACGCACTTCCACCGTGAAGCGAAGGCGGTCGCCGGCGGATTCGAATGACGGTGGTTTCGACACGGCGGCGGAATCGGTGCCGCCAACTACTACGCCTTCAACCATTAATCGCCAACGAATTGATGGAATTTTGATCTCTGAGATTTGAAGAAAAATAGAGGGAAAATTTTGGGGGAAAAACCCTAGAGAGCTGAAAAGGGGGATTTATTTCTTCGGCTTTGTAACGGTCGTACAGAGGTTAGAAAGAATAGTTGAAAATTGTAGAGGTAAAAGGGCACAAATCTTTACTTAATTGCAGTTTCACCCCTAAACTCTTTATATTTACACTTTTTCCACTTACTTTTTTTTTTTTTTTACACCTAATTTAATTTAAAAATAAATTACTTTCTATTCTTGTTTTCTAAACCCTCGGCCATCATCGCTTTTAGGGTTTTTCTCAAGCATTTCTCTGAACTTCGGCTGAGAGTGAAGAATGTGGAGGAGATTGGTAAAAGGAGTTTTGCTCCGCCGATGTGCGGCGGCGCCGGAGGTTCGTGTTGCCCCTTCTCATGTCCAGGTAACCCACCACGAAACTGTAAATCTTCCGCTGCGTTCTATTGAATCTGCGTCTTGTGTTTCTCTTTTCTCGAGGACCTCGCATTTTCAGCAAAATCCGAGGTTCTTCTCGTCAAACCCAGCTGAAAATTTGGATGATGGTGGGCATGCGGCATTCAAAGCCGAAAATGAAGATTCTATCTTTGATGATTCTGTGAACAATTTAGGATCGGAGAGGGATTTGGGCGAAGGGTTTGACGGTTCTGTTCCTTCGAATGAAAATTGGGAGTCTGCTGCAATGGAGGATGAGAGTACAGGACAAGTGAAGGAGAATGATCCGGAGAAGGTGGAGGCTTTGTTGTCTTTGCTCCAGAGCAGTGGTACTGGCGGTGAGTCTTCAGAACATAATTTCGACGGGATAGATTTGGTTTTTGATGATGAGTTGTTGCTAAAGGTGCTTGAAACACCATATATTCCTGGAGATAATTTGATCGGTTTCTTCAGCTGGGTTTTGAAGAAACCTGAGATTAAGGCTACGACGCCGATGCTCGATGCACTTGTTAGTGCAGTTTGTGTAGAAAACGGGAAGAGGGAAGCGTATGCATTGTGGGATTTGGTGCAGGAGTTAGGAGAGAAGGAGAAAGGGTTATTGAGCACAGCGAGTTTAAATGAGTTAATTGCTGCATTTTCGAAGTTAGGGAAAGGGAAGGCTGCATTTGATGTTTTCAATAAGTTTGAGGAGTTTGGATGTCTCCCGAATGCTGATACGTATTATGTAACTATTGAAGCTCTATGTGAGAGGTCCTTTTACGACTGGGCTTGCTCAGTTTGTGAAAAGATGCTAAATGCAGATCAATTGCCGGGTGCCGAGAAAGTTGGGAAGATAATTTCTTACTTGTGCAAAGGTGGCAGGACAAAAGATGCACATTTGGTTTATCTGTATGCAAAGGATAAAAATATCAGTCCTTCTCGATCGACTATCGACGTCTTGATTAGCTCTCTTTGCCGACTGGATAAAGCTGCTAAGGGAACTGTCAAGGAAATCAATAAGGAGCTTGATAAAGAAGCTGCGTCATTGGCTTTAGGATTGTTGGGTGATTATTCAGCTGAGAATCGGAAATATGCAATTAAGTCGTTTTCAAGCGTTATTAAGAAGTTGTGTTGGATTGAAGATGTTGATAGGGCCAAAAAATTGCTTCTTGAGATGACTGAATCAGGGCCACCTCCTGGAAACGCAGCTTTCAATTATGTGATTAACGGGCTCTCTAAAGCTGGAGATATGGAGGCGGCCCTGTACGTGACGAGACTGATGGAGAGCAGGGGCTTAAAACCAGATGTGTACACTTACAATGTGCTTATGAGTGGTTATGCAAGGGGTGGTGAAATGGACGAAGCATCCAAGATATTCAATGAAGCCAAAAAGAATCATTCAAAACTGAGTCCGATCACATTTCACACACTTATTCGTGGATTTTGCAAGCTTGAACAGTTCGATAAGGCCTTGAATACGCTGGCGGAGATGCAGCAGTATGGAGTTAAAGCTAGCCATGATGAGTACAATAAGCTGATCAAATCTCTTTGCTTCAAGGCTTTAGATTGGGAAACTGCTGAAAAATTGGAAGAGGAGATGAGGGCAAATGGCGTGATTCTTAATGGCAGAACAAGGGCGCTTATTAGTGCAGTCAAGGAGTTACAGCTAGGAGTGAGTACCGAAGAATCATCTAAGTCATAATTCATAACCAAATTCCTGTTTTGCCGAAGCAAATATAACATAGATGTTGCTTTTTCACAATTATGAATCGTTTTCTTTAGAGAAGCATGCATTCTGAGCGCGACGAACTTGAAGTTCTTACATGTTTTTTTGAATTTGGGAGTTTGTGGAATGAGATGTATTGTCTGTTAGTAGTTAGTAGTTGTTTAGCTTTCAACCAGGCTTTTTTATTGGTCAATAATTTTGGTGAAATATTTACTTAGTGATTTGCCTTTGCAATGTTTGCAGACAATGATTTATCACAACCGATGAGAAGAAAAGAAATTATTGTAGTGTTATATTTGTGCTCAATCAAGATCCCAGCTTTATTTCCTGCCTGAAAATTATAATAGATTCCTAGTTATCAAGACGAGAAATTTGGTTCTTTTTTGCGACCCCAAATGGCTAGAGAGATTCAAATTCGGGTCAATGCTCTGGGGAAATAACTCTTTAATCACTTGGATCAACCGTGTCTGCAATTTCAATAACAAGTAATTTCATCTATGAATTAATCGAAGTTCATTTCCTGTTAACTTTTCCAGGAGTCCCGGTTCCAATCAGATGCTATATTTCTTGCTACTTTCAGATGACGCAGAAAGAGGTAGTGGAGTTTATTCCAGAATAACAATGTGTATTGAGAGAGAGAGAGAGAGATTAAAATCAAAGAATTTTGTGACAAATACAAGTGCATTCCATATTTTAACTCATTTCAACATTCAATGAAAGAAAAAACTTATACTTTGTGTAAGTTCGGTGTGGAAAAATGTGTGTGCAGGAATTCATTCGACTCTCATCTTTCTATATATCTCAAGAAACAAAAACCTGTGAATAATTTCACAAAAGAACCAACTTTATCCCTACTCTATGAGCTGAGACCAAGTGGGTGCAGCCTTCACCTAAAAACTATTTTCAATGATCCCAGTAAAAACCAGACCAACAAAAATCGCGCCCACCTGTTGGAAAGACAAGCAATTTTCTCTCAATGAAGCTATATTCCGGAAGCCAACTCCCCTTTTAAGTAATGTAGACGAAAATCGATGGCCATATTCTTTATATGAACTCAGAAACAATCAGGTTGGTATCTATACAGTGATCCTAATCGTCAGGGTCCATTTCCTCATCCTGCTCTGTCGAGGGTACTGTATCAGCTTCGGAATTTTCATATGATTCCTGAAAATCTGGATCATTTTCATCTTCTTGTGTATCAGTATCATCACTACTGCTGCTCTCTTGAGATACAACGGCTCTAAGACCTTGTTGCAGTGATTTTGGGCACTCGTCGTGTCCTCCATATATGAATTGAAGGTTACTGCCCTTCTTTGTCTGCTTGGAATCAGCAGTCTTCACAGTTGTACATGAACATTCAGGTAGAGGGTGAGACAGAAACGACTTTGGCTTTGATTTATGAAAATCTTGAACAATGCCGTCTTCTGACATGCTTTTGTTGAGATGTTCTCTTACAGCAAGAGTCCAGTTGCGTGGAGGATGGTAAAGATGATCATGGGTGCTGTTGAAGAGTCTCACGAGATACTTCCTGCATAAATGAGGACAGGGTCCATTTACTGAGGGAGGAACAAGATTCAATGGCAACAATTATAATTCAGACATAACTCGCCATAAACCACACTTTGAAGAACAAAAAGCGCCTTTTCCTAAATCTAACAACTGAATTTTCCATTAAGAAATTGCATAGTTTACGCTCAACAATGGATCTGCACATAGTTAAATTGCACACACTTCAAACTGGACTTTTTACTCAAGAAAAAAAAGGGGGCGATAATTGATTTTAGAGAAAATTTATAGATGTTATCATCAAAATTTATTGATGCATATGTAATATAAATTTTTTGATAGGAGTTTGTGTAATTAAGCTAAATCTCAGGGTATGCATGTAATCATCCTCAAAACGTTTTGGCTTCTTACCTGTCAGGTCTATATGTTCTACTTGAGGCCATTCTGTACAACCGATGTCCCATTACTAAGCCTGAGAAATCTGGCCTTCCACTACCATCATTGTCAAAACCAGGAAAGAAGGCATCAGCTTCCACAGAAACGATATAATCAAGAGCATCCCAAAGCAAACGATGGGCCTGGTCCCTTAAATTATTTGTAGAAGGATCTGGTTCAAAATCTTTTTCAGCTATCCATCCATACCAGCCTTCTTTTTCATGACGATAAATAGGTCGGCCAGGAGGTGGAGGAAGAGGCCTAGGCCGAGGACCAGCTTTGTCCCATTCTTCTTTTAGTTGTTTTGCACTCTTTGATGGTGGGAATTCAAAAGAATCTGGAGGAAGTTGGGATTCCCGACCAATCATATTGGTCAGCTCTTGATTACTGCACAAAGAAGTACGATCCACTAAGTTGGCGTACATGCCACGTAAAGGAATCAGAACCCTTTGACCACCAAATGTTTCAGAACCTGCCAAGTATATTCTTGTTCTAGGAGGGTAACCCATAGCTCTGAACAGAAGTCCAACCTACAATTATTTAGCCAAGAACACAAGCTCTTGCTTAGACATGTAATATATGTTGGGCAAATATAGCAGTTACTATCATAATTAGATATCACAGCCTCTTTCACCCATCGGCTGTTTGCTTCAACTTTTAACTCAGATTCTTTTTGTCACTCTTTTCCGTCTATCCATAGTTCAATCAAATCTTGGGCAGAGGGTAAGAAAATGCTTAAGGTGATAAGGACAAAATCATGACTTTATTAGAAAAGACATTAACTGGAAATGGAAGGACAACAAACAGATTATTAAAACCCAAGAGGTCCAACTAAAGTTTATATACAACTAAACGAAAACATATGGTAACCAAGATAAAGTTGAAAAGGAACAAGCATGTACCTCCTCTGGCATTAGTGGGCACGAACCATTTCCTTTTCGGGAGTATGAATCCACTTTTAGGTCATCTTTTATTATTCCTTGTTTGATCATCTGAGCTCGTCGATATTGTATGAATTCTGTGTGTATATCCTATCAAACATGGGAGAAGGGGGTGTCAGTAATAAGAAATAATAATGTATTTTCCTTGCATAACAAAGTGTGATCAATCAATTACATATCTCATATAGTCGAATAGAGAGAATGCAAACTACATGATAGATGAAGCTAATATGCCATGCATGATTTTATAGCATGAGTTTTTCCACTACATCATTGTGTAAAATATAAACAGAAGACAAAACCAAATCCACAAATGACCTTGACCTCAACCCAACTATTCAAACATCAGAAGAAAAATATAAGAGTAAAGCTCGTAAAACTATGATTAAGATGCAATGGTTACCTGAAAAAGTTCAGCACAACCATGATATGCTAGGGTATCCCTTTTCAACCCTGGATGATAAGCAAGATATGGTTGACCAGAACCTCTCAGCCTGTGGAATGGAAAGGATCAAAACACAAGAGCATAACAGTATGCGTTAATCAAAATCATATCTTCCGATTTCATGAAAACTAGTCAAAAAACTTCGGGGTTTCTAGACTACAAGAATCCTTACTTGTCTATCAAACCACTAACTATGAAAAATAGCAAATGCAAAGAGGTTACTCGCCTTTCTATCATTCGGCGGGCAACTTCAGTAATTTCTGCACGGAAATGAAGTGCTTCAAATGCAACTCGGCACCTGAGCCTCTGGTACTCAATCAAGCTTGAGGGAAGAATGGACTGGAAAGAAAAAAGAGCAAAATCATGGAGGGAAAAAGTACCAAGCTATAAGTCGCTTTCGAGTATGAAACAATAGGAAATCAGCATGTCTTCGACTTGGAGTTCTAAGGAGCCAGTTAACCAACAGAGAAAAGGAATGATATATGGAACACAATGACCAAAAGGATTTTATTATGCGACAACTGCTCCAGCAAAAGAACATTCTTGCATAACATTTATAGAGATACTCCCAAAAATATGTCAACACTCAAAAGAGAGAAGAAATAAAACTATATGTACCTGCAAGCATCCTCCATCAGTAATTATTATGCCAACGACCTTAGCCCTCTTCAGTTTTGGTAAGACTTCATGCAAATAAAATTTAGGAGGAGAAGAACTTTTCGGTCTGAATATTGGATATTGTTTCTGTTTCCTTCCCTCCACTAAGTTTGCTGGTAGACTTTTTACAATGATCACATCTCTTTCCAGAGAGGTTATGAATTTCTCTTCATCGTAAAGATATTGAAAACTCTTGAACTTGGAACTGCATTGATTTGATCATCTTAGTATTTCGAAATGCCATAGTTCTGTAAATTTTCCTTCTTAGTGTTTTTTTTTTCTTTTCAAAATTTAACAAAAACCTGATGCCTTTTGATTGCAAGCTTTCTTGAATCTCGGGTAAAACAAGTGTGGCATTTAGAAGCCTTGATACTGCAACCAGATCGCATATCTAGCAAATTTGAAATCCATTAGCAGCTTCAGAGTTCAGTCTGAGCATTACAGAAACAAGGTTTATAAGGGAAAAGTGAGAATACCGAGGCTCTTATCTTCTCAAAGCCACCATGAATTTTAGCATATATGAAACCATTGCTCTGCTCCTTGGGGACTGAAACAGTGTATTTGGTTAGTTTTAGATGGTGGAGAAGCATGGTAAAACAGAAACATTAGTTAAGTGGAAACAAATACCACACATTAACATTACTCCTCCAGCCAAAAATAATCTTCATATTGAGCAATTTCAACAGTCCCTTTCAAATCCATGGTTTTATAAGTTAACATTATTGTGAATGAAATTAAAACATGGATTTATAAGTTAACATTAACATTACTCTATTCACAGTCCCTTCAAATCCATGGTTTTATAAGTTAACATTATTGTGAATGCAAAAAATCCATTTTATTTTCCCCCTTTAAGCTATCAGAACAGAATGCATCTAAGTTTCCAACACAAGTTTCACAAGTTACAACAATCATAATATAGACTCATACGCAAATAGCAATTTTTACATAATCTGCTACATGGTATGATATATCTGGAAATGAAAAGCACAGGTATAACACCTCAGTGAGAACGTACAATCCATAATACATATAACCTCTATAGACAAGTAACAAAATGTTTTATCCCATGTTTCTATCACAAAATTTTTTAAATCCAATAGCAACCTAAGTGGGCATTACCAGGATGATATAGTTTACTTCTTGGGTTTGCATATGGCTGCAACGGCTCCAAGGCATTCATCCTTCCCCACAACCTCCTATATCCAGCACCCTTCACCACCATCCAACAAAATTATCCACACATTAACAGGATACAAAGAATCTCATTCGTTACAAAACTTTATTCAGCTCAAACGAATTCGACAGATGAAAAGTTCATCTAATAACTTCTTTCACCTTTCTGGTGTGGATGTCAACGTGACTCATGTCTTCAGTAAAAGCTGTAACTGCACTGTACTGCACTAGACTGGCACTCGACTTTGCAAGAAACATATGCACCAATATCGATGCAAACGACAACACTAGTCCACCGAGTGCTGCCCATTTCAGTTTCGATTTCACTCTAATCCTCTCGGTCCACGCCATACCTATCTCCAACTCCTCCCTACACTACAAATCTGCATTTGACAATCAATAGCCCCAAATGGAACTAAATTAACTACCATCCCAGTAGCAACAGCATCAAATCCAACTAACATATGCAAATGTTCTAAAAATAACCCGAACCCTTTAGAAATCCAATGAAATCAACCCCAAATCTTGATTACACAAACAAACTCCAGACAATGAGCATAACCAGCAGATAAGAACGAGTGAGATAATTACCTAGAGAATGGTCAAACAACAGCATGAGTAGCAAAAACCTCGAACTCAATGGAGGCTTTTTATACAGCTAGATCAAAACCGAGCCACCGTACTCCAGTAACCAATTTAAGAGGAAGAAACAGCGGGATCCATTCCCCATGCAGGCATCAATGCAGATTCAACAACAAAAACATAAAAAACTAAAAATTAAAATCTGGGTTTCGTCCAAATCACGAAACCCTTTATCGGTTTATGGCAATTAATTAAATTTATCGGATCGATGCGGAAAGGAATCGTGATTCCCGGTGCTCGACACTGTTCCTGATCGATTCCCTAAAACCCAGAGGAAATTTCAAATTTAAGAGCAATCTAGCAACACAGAAGCAATCGAGCTTGATTGGAGGAGAGCAAGAATTGAAAGCTTAAAGGGTTTAAAGATTTACGTATGTAAAATTTGAAGATTGGATTGCCAACTGTAAATGCGTTTGGGCAACTGATATTGTTGTTCTTATTTCGTTTTCTCCATTTTTTTTCTTATTTCTTCGATGTTGTATATTAATTAATTTAATTAATTAATTTCTTTTTTCTCTTAATAAAATATATGAAATACATATTATATTTCGAACATTTTCGATTACCAAGATACCCTCAATAAGTGTTTGACTCACAAAAATTAAATTTAGAATAAAATTATTACTCAATAAATGTAGCTAGAAAAAAAATAACCAAACCAATACTGATTCATACAAGCTAAATCTTCTAATCGATAATTAGGCCAAAGAAAGAGCTTCAATTTCATTAATTGATTTTTTACTCTATCAAGATGATTATTTTTATGGAAAATTGTCGTCTGTTTTCTACGTTCTTTTCATTCTAAAATACTAATTTCTATCTCCATCATTTATATTCTTCGAATTGAAATAAATTAGAATTCTCAATTTTCTATGATGTCTAAATGATAAAATTGTTTCAGGAACAACCAAATCAAAAGGATGTCTAAACAATTTTATAGTTTCAGGAACAAACAATTCCAAAACAATTTTATAGTTTCAGGAACAAACAATTCCAAAGTTCTTGATCAAAATACTAACTTTTAGTGTATTACTTTATTTATTATTTTTTCTACTATATAGTTTATTTATAAAGAGATTATAAAACATAATAGTTTTATCATACAAATATAAGAACAATCAATTTTAATTTATTTTTGATATTGTCTTTATTTTTATTGATCAATGATGCACACTACACATATTTAATTTGATTGAGATAAGAAGAAAAATTATATTCATTTTGTGTCAATATTGATTGCTTTCCCTTTCTTTTTCAAAATTAAATTATTTGTGTTTTAATTTTCGATTTGTTGTTTATCCTTAGTCCTTTGTTAAGAATTAAATATTATATTATAGACGTTATTGAAAATATATAAGCATAAATGATATCATAAAAAAATAAAAAAGAATAAAAATCATATTTATACAAAATCTTTAATTCTTCAAAGGAAAAAAAAAAGGTGTAACGAACTATATATTTACTATATGTTATTTTTTATGCGACAAATTATAGATTCAATAAACTTTCAAACATGTACTTAGGTAGGTAGTATCAGAGGTTTTGAACTATTTTAATATAGATTAGTAAAAGATAGTTGATAGTTATTGATATGTTATTATTAATTATTATAGGATTGGGTGATAGATCAACTAACTTATTCCAAAGGGTTTATTTTTCATAGCTAACTAACACAAATTTGAGAATGACCTTTTTAAACAATATATTTGTTTATATACACATGATATGTTTATTGGCTTTTAAACCAATAAAAGTTAGGGATAAATATTTTTTGCCATTCGAACTATGCCCATTTTTGCAATTTACCATCCAAACAATTTTTCATTGCAAAACGTCATCCAATTTTTGTATATGTGACAAACTGTCATCTAAACCATTTTTTTTTGTGGTTTTGGGGAAAAAAATTGACACGTCACACCAAATCACCTTCAGATGGCGTTTTATCACAAATGCTAAGATATCCCTAAAAGTTATAAATAATCGGAAGTTACACATTTCAAGAATCAACAATATCTTATCATTTTATGGCATTAAAAAATAAAATTATTAGACTAAACCAATTTTTAAATGTAAGAAAGTCATACCAATATTTTTTTTTTGTCTACATCTCATTTAACAGAACTTGAGATATACTTATCACGACAACTATTTTTTTTTTTTAATAACTTTCGTAATCTAAACCTTCTAGATAATCAATTAAAATCTGCCTTTTGTTAATAATATTTTAAAAATAAATACAATTAGCCAAAATATAATTTATGAGGTTAAATGGCACAAAACTTTTTTCGCAGCATGCGAACTACCAATTCTACCCCTCAACACCCGCAAGCCTTCCCTCCATCAGCTGTAAATAACATCCAAAATCAAGGGCAAATTGAAAACACTATACATATTAAATTTAGTTGAGATAAGAAGAGAAATCATATTCAGTTTGGGTCTATGTTGATTGCTTTCCCTTTTTTTTTCTTCCAAAACTGGATTATTTGTGTTTTAATTTCGATATGTAGTTTATTTTATTTACTTTAATTGATATATTAAATTATATCTATAGATTTTATTTAAATTATATAAGCATAAATTATTTTACAAAAAATATTATAATTCAATTAAATTAATAAAAACTATATTTACACAAAATCTTTATTTGTTGTGCAATAATAATAATAATAATAATAATAATAATATATTATTATTATTATTATTATTATTATTATTATTTTAACTTTCTACATGTGTTATTTTATATTTTTCTCTTAACCTTTTTTTCCCCCTCTCACCTTACTCTCATTTTTTTATAATATATTTTGATTATTTCCCCATATCTTTTCTAATTTCTATTTTATATTATCTTTTAAATTTTAGTTATATTAAAAACAATTATAAGATAATTTTAAAATAAATATTAACATAAAAAAATTAATTTAATACATATTTAATAATAATAATTTTATTATTTTCACATGTTTTAATTTCGATTTTGATGGGTCTGAATATGGGGTACAGAGTCATATCACTTTAGAATTTGTTTAAAGGTGGGGGGAACCGATGATGATCGCCGGAAAAGATGGTAGGTTCTACCTGTTAGGACAAACACCAAAGAAACAGAGGTCAGACGGCCAAGCTGGGGGAACTGGGGGTGATTCCCAGTTTGGCTCTCCGATGCTCAAGTCAGATGATGATTTGAAAGTGAGAATATGTGAAGTATGAAGTTACAGTAATGGAAATCGCTTACAGTGGAGAAGATGAACTTGTCTATTTATAGTTGAGGGTCAGGGACCCTTTGGTCATTTGCACCGTGTGGTCCTGACCAAGTGTTGCACTAACACGTGGCGCTATGAGAGAAACCTAGGAGGAATCTTCTGCAAAAGCTGGTGAAAGTTAGTGTTGGCAACAGTGGTAGGTGTGCGGGCATGTACGGGGTGTCAGAGAGCCGTTTTAGGGGGTTGGTAACGAGGGCTAAGAGCACGCTCGTGTCAACCAAGAGCCTTGGAGACCAAGGAATCCGCTAGGGTATGAAGGCCAAGGCTCATACAACGAGGGGGAGTAGCGCTCGGAGAGAGTTTCCTTGATAGAGTGGAGCTTAGCCTGGTACGGCGGAGTGCGCTCGTCAGAGAGCGGCAGCGTTGATAGCTCATGCGCGCAGCAGGGATGGCACGTGTCCCTATGGGACTTTGACGCTCGATGGGTTTGTACGCTCGTGAATAATTACCTTAATCACAAGGGGACATGTATCGTTATCTTGAGTTGCCACGTGTCCAAACGTGGGACGAACGTATTTTGACCCCATCAGATTTGTAGTTTATTTTATTTACTTTAATTGATGTATTAAATTATATATATATAAATTATTTTACAAAAAATATAATAATTCAATTAAATTAATAAAAACTATATTTACACAAAAACTTTATTATTATTATTATTATTATTATTATTATTATTATTATTATTATTATTGTAACTTTCTAAAAGTGTTATTTTATATTTATCTCTTAACTTTTTTTTCCCCTCTCACCTTACTCTCATTTTTCTATTATATATTTTGATTATTTCCCCATATTTTTTCTAATTTCTGTTTTATATTCTCTTTTAAAATTTTAATTATATTGAAAACAATTATAAGATAATTTTAAAATAAATATGAACATAAAAATTTTAATTTAATACATATTTAATAATAATAATTTTATTATTTTCACACGTATAGAGTATGCGAGAGTTACTAATTTAGATAAAAGCATGCAACAAATAATATATCTACTAAAACTTATGTGATTATTTAAGTGGCAAATTATAATTCAATTATCAAAATATATATATTTAGGTTGGTACTTGGTAGTATTAGAGGTTTTGAATGATTAAATATAGGTTAATAGAAAATAGATATTCATATATTATCTATACTATACTATTATATTAAGTGAGAGAGCCAAGTTTGGTCTCTTGGACTCTCTATTTCTTTTTATTTTTTATTCTTCTTTGATTTTAGAAAAGAAACCCACCCCACGTACAACATCAACCGTTCTCAAACTATTTTCTTGGACTCTTTATTTCTTCTTAATTTTGTTTTAATTATTTTTTAACAAAATACTCAAGTACAAAACTAACTCATTTCAAATGTGTAAAATACTAAATCTTAATTTTTATTTGTTTACAATATTAATATTGGACTCTCCATTTCTTTTTTTTTCTTTTTTTTTTTTGAAAAGAAATCCACTGATGGTGCAGGAATCTGGGTTCCTAAAAATGCAACAACACTTTCAATATTTGTTTAAAAGGGGAAAGACCATCACAGGCGTGAAAGCCTCAGGAACTGGGTTTCCTTTTGAGCGTGGGTTCTTCCAGCTAGGATAACACCAAGAGTGCATAGTGTGATGATGATGCAACTGTGGTGAAGATGGTACAGAACTTGGGAGGAAGATGAAGAAAGATGGAGGAATTATGCCCAGTATAATGAGTGCAGTGTGTATATCGAAGATGACTTGGGAGAGAAAGCATGTGTTCTCCCTTATTTATATGTTAGGGGTGAGGGTAGTTTGGGTAATTTGACTGTGTGGTCCCAAACCTGTGTTGCCCTAACACGTGGCGGCCTGTGACGGCATGAGAACGATGACTCTGAAAAGCAGGCGGCGTGTCAGGTACGAGGTGCGCACTGCCGTTGTGTCAGAGGTTGTTGGTAAGGGTCGTGCGCTGGGAGGCTCAAGATTAGTCCCGCGGGTGTACGGATGCCCTACAAAGGGGAAGGCCATACTCGAGCGCCAATGACGCTCGAAGAGACGCACGAGGAGGTCTCCCCTGGCAGATGACCTACGAGCGTCAACTACACGCAGGTGCCCTCAGGGGTGGTCTACGCGCATCAACACGCGTCAACCACTTGGCTGCCTTCCGGCGGCGCTTGCCGGCGCGTGGGGACACGTGTCGGCGCGTGGTTGGTGGCGTTGGATTCATGGTGACGAGTTCTTCAACGTGGTGTCATCTGATTGGTCGTCTTGGGACGCGGTTTGTACGCGGTTTGCAAAATGACCAAAATACCCTTCAATTTGTCCCTAAAATGACCGTTTTGCCCTCATAAATTTGCCTATAAATAGGCTGATACCCACCTCATTACTTCATAACATTTTGGGAGAGGTTTTGGCTAGTTCTTAGCTTTGAAACCATATCCCTTTTCTCTTAGTTAATTCCGATTTATTTTGGAATTAATTTTAATTAGGTGTTTATATAAAACGCCTAATTTCGGGAGATTAAACCCTGAAAAGGGTTTTCTAGTTTAAAGTTTATTTTCTCTAAGTATTTAGAGAAATACTTTCGGAGCCCACACTTCGAGGGTTTCTCTGGGGTTATTGCAGGGAAGCTCTGCCGGTCTCACGAGTGGAAAAGGAGCTGGAAAAATATCGTTAGATAGCCATGATTGCAGTACGGTAATAGTTTTCTGTTATTTTATTTTAAGCATGATAAATTATGTGCTCTTAAGTGTTAATTGCATGTTAGATATTTATCTTCTTAAGTGATTTAAAATTTATTATCAATTGCATGTATATACTTGAGTAGATCCGGCTAGTCTTCCGCTATTGTATTAAAATGTTTTAGAAATATTTTAATACTTGTATTATAATAAAAATTTTAAAATGTGGTCCTGAACTGCTACTGTTCTGGGCCCACCTCCCAGCAACTGATTTCAGAGTCGTGCTCTAGATATATACATGCATTGATATGATGCATGCGATGCATAATTTTAAATCTGCTTCTATGCACGTAAATTCTGTCAAAGGAGGCTGGTTTTTAAGTGGGACCGTTTGTGACCCCTCCAGTGTTTCCTGTGAATTTGCGTAGAATGGTAATTTTCTGGGAATCGATTTCAATAATCTTCCTGGTTAATTACCGAATCAGTAAACAGGATTTAAATTATGAGATAATTTATTTATAACATGTTTACTTTATGCCATTTATTTTAAGCATGATAATTATGTGATAATTATATGAAAGGATGCTTAATTGTTTTATGGCATGATCATGATAATATGAGATATTATGTTATTTACAATTATGTATATTTTATTTAATGTGATTAAATAATAATGTTTAATGGAGATTAGACGCAATGCATAATTGGACTAATATTTTTCGGCCTAATTAATAAATAGTTATTAAATTGTCTTAAAATATTATTGGGATTTTAAATATGATTTAGTAATCCTAGTGGGAGGGTATTAATTAGATTAATTACTTCCAACAATAAGACGCCAAAAATGATTATTAAATAATCAAAAGATAATCCACACCTTTTAAAAAAATTCAAGTGGGAGCGAGATGAAAAGAGTTGGATTCTCACGGCCTTCATTACCCGTCTATAGTATAGTGGATGTATACTACTCCCTTCGGCGGGTATATATTCGCGGTATACAAGATTAGACTTCTACGGATAGAATGAAATACGGGGAAGTCAGCTCGACCACGCCTCCGTGGAGTGTCTTGACCTACTCGTACGGACTTCTAGGTAATGGCACACACTTGACTAAGTAATGTATTAACCTCCCTTCGGAGCTCTGTTACATTTACTTAGAGGCCAAGGGTTGACGTGGTGGATTAACATTGTTTGGTAAGAGTTATCTAGATGACATGTTAATAAAGAATAGTTCCTGCTTTTCTAAGCGGTTTTCAACCTCGCCTCCGGGGAGTCAACTGCAGTTAGTTAAGTCACCATTGAGTAAATCAAAATGCTTACGTGGATTTCATTTATTGATTGGACGCAGAAGAAAATGAAATACATAATCATAACTTGCATTTATTTATTTATTTCAGTTTTATAAAAACGATCTCTCTTAGCCCACTCCATACTACATGTCTATAATAAGGAAATAGGCTAGTAAGGGTTCAACTATGCTGACTAGGAAATGAATATTGACATCGTGTTGAGACACGAAAGTTTACGTACTCACTGAACCTTATCCGAAAATTTCGGAAACTACAACCAGTCTGGATTAGAAAGACACTCATTCTAAATGGATCAAGTGTGATGATCTGGCTAGTCTTATATCCTGACATCTGTTTTAAATGTCCTTGAGCATCAGATACATGAGATGCCCACTGATAAGAACATGTTTTGAAAACAGAATCGTATGAGGTTCGAGCCAATAAGAAGGTTGTTAGTTACAAAGATGTTTGAAGGATCACTGGCTCATAATCATATTATGAATATGATAACTAATCTAAACGAGATTGAAAGCCTCTGTGCTTAAAGAAACAATCTTAACAGATAGGATACGATCCTATGCTCTCTGCCTAAGTCGTTTGTACGCTCAAGATTAATTTTAAATTTTTTTAAAAACCCAACCTGAACCAATAAACGACCTCAATATGGCAGAAATGGTGATATAGACTAAGGGAAAAGTTCTCTTTAATCAGACATCAATATCCACGGCCTAGAGAGCCAGTAAGTGGAAGAAAGAAAAAGGAAAAGTTCCTAATCGAAGGTTCAGAAATAGAAAGTCAAATCCGACAATGGAAAAGTGTTTCTATTTCGATGGTAACGGGTATTGGAAAAGAAGTTGTCCAAAATACTTAGTTTGTCTGTTTGTTACGCCGTTTAGATAAGATATGAAGATATCTTACTCGTTGAAAGTATGTTTAGTTGGAAATTCACCAGAATCCTGGTGTGTGAACTTGAGATCAACTAATCATATTTGCAATTCGTTGCGAAGATTCAAACTAACCAGGAAGTTTGAAAAACGGCTAACACACAACTACTGCTCGAGGATAATACAAGTCTAATTGTATTAGCAGTAAGGACTATAGAGTCGTATTTTGGCAATAGGGTTTTTATATTATACGTGCCATATATACAGAAATTTGTTTTTTATAAGTTATTTGATAAGTAATGGTTCAACTTTTTGTTTTGAACAAAAGTTTACCATTAAACAAAATAAAAGGTTTATTTGCTCTGGCACAATAAAAGATGGTCTTTGATACCTCAATGAAAAACCCTAATTTAAGTTTAACATTAAGAAGCTTGACTTACCATCTAAGAGGAAAAACTTCTACGTGGCATCAACGTCTTGGTCACTTTTATCCGAATAAGATCCAAAGACTGATTATCGAGTCTTTTCGACTCGACAGTGTCAGTCTGCGAATCCTGTTTAGAAAAGTAAAATGACCAAGAAAGTTCCTTTTGAGACAAAGGGTATTAAGCCATAAACTTGCTTGAGTTAGTTGATACGAACGTATGATACTATGAATGTTCAAGCAAGAGGAAGTTTTGGATATTTCATCATTCATTTGAACGATTACTCTAGATACAGATATGTTTATTTGATGAGACTTAAGTCTGTATTTTGAAAAGTTCAAAGAATATAAGACTAAAGTCAAAGAGTCAAATTAGAAAATATATCAAGGCACTTCGATTAGATCAAAGTAGTGATAAGTATCTATGCTCAGAGTTAAATAGAATTTCTCAAATGAGATTAGATCTCAACTATCTGTATGAGATACGTCTTAGCAAAGATGTATTACAGAAAAGAGAAATAGAACTTTGATAATGATGGTAAGATTCATGAAGAGTCATGCTACCCTACGAAGTTCGTTTTGGGGTCTTGAGCTCAAAGCAACAAATACACTAAACCTAGTTCTATCTAAGTCAGTTCCTAAAACACTGATGGATCTGTAGTTGGGGTGAAAACCCTGTATCTCTTATCTCCGGATTTGAGGTAGCCTGGTCCACGAGTTAAGGATAGATCCTGACAAGTTAGAATAAAGAACAAAGGTTTACTTGTTCTAAGGTTATCCTAGAAGAACAAGAGCTGGTATATTTTGTAATTTGAGAAATCACAAAAGATGTTTGTGAATGTTTCAAAGATAATTACATAGATAACCACAAAGGGTGGAGGCAAAGTAGTGTTAAAAGAAATAATAGTATTAGATACTGATTTCCATAAACCCATGATAATTGAAAAATGTATTAGATACATGTGATGTATCAAATACAACATGTGATGTAGAGACGTGTACACGAGAGCATCATTGTAGTGGGAGGATTGTCATGATACCTGACAAGATACTTAAGATTAACCCAAGTGGTTGAATCTAACGTATCTGATCCTGTCACGTGTAGTGAAGCTGTGGATGACATAGACGCTGACCATTTGGTCAAAAGCCATGGAATCTAAGTTAGAATCTCTGTATTCTAACAAAGTCTTGAGCTTGTAGAGGCGCCTGAAGGCATTAAACCCATTAGATGCAATTGGGTTCTACAAGAAAATAAAATGAGAAATGGACGAAAAGTAGAGACTTTAGAGCAAACTTATGGCAAAGGATTTTACCCAGAAAGGAGAAATTATTTATGAGGTCTTCTTGCCTATGGCAATGCTTAAGTCCATTATCCTCTCCATTTTATCTCATTATCGATTATGAGATTAGATAAATGGATGTAAAGACTATGTTCTTGAACGGGCAATTTCAAGAAGAAGAGATACATGGTACAACCTGAAGGCTTCACAGCCAGAAATCAGGTGCATATAATGCAAGCTTAATAGATCGATTTATGATCTTAAGCAAGCGTCTAGATTATGGAGCATCAGAATTATAAGGCAATTTAGATTCTTTGGATTTGTATAATTGCCTGATGAACCATGAGTGTACAAAATGACATCATGATAGCGCTGTAATATTTTCATTTTGTACGTAATTAATATTCTGCTCATTGGGAATGATGCAAGAATTTTGTCAGTGGTCAAGATTCGGACGTCAAATCATTTTGACAAGAAAAGACCTATGTGAAACCAATGTTATTCCAAGGATCAAACTTTTGTCGTGATCATAGGAATAAGGAGATTGGTTTATCACAAGAAGCATATATGGATAAGATGCTGGTAAGGTATAATATGACAAATTCCAAGAAAAGTTCATTACCTTTTAGATATGGAATTTATCTATCTCGGGATCAGTGTCCTAAGACAACTGAAGAGATAGAAGACATGATTAGAGTTCCGCAGTGGAACCTTTATGTATGTCATATTATGTACAGGGCCAGATGTCTATTATGAAATAGGTCTAAGTCAGCAGATATTAGTCAAACCCTAGAATCTGACATTGGGTAGTAGTGAAAGCATATATTGGAGTACTTGAGAAGGACTTGAGATTATATGCGTGTCTACCACAGTGGTGAGCTCATTTCAATAGAGTGCACAGATTCAGATTTACAATATGATTTGTATTCTAGATGTTTGACATCAGAATAAGTGTTTACTCTAGAAAGAGCTACCGTTAATTTGGGAATGTTAAGCAAACTTGTATTGCTTACACCACCATGGAAATCAAATACATGGTAGCTTGAGAAGCAGCCAGTTAGATGTACTGGATTCATGGTTTCCCAGTTGTTGGCTCAGAGAAACATCTAATAGATTCCTTCACTAAAGTATTGGCGCAAAAGAGTGCAAAACGAGTTTTGACACTCGTGTGAAAGGAATAAGACTTAGATGTGTGGCCAAATTGAATTTAGGGCAAGTGGGAGATTGTTGGGAATGGTGCCCTGAAAATTCAATTGGATTGAATTAATTAAACTGAATCTACAGCAAGTTATGAGTATTTCACATATTAATAATTGATGACGTGTGGTGGTATTCTTATATGAAATGTGTTTCATAGGAAAAGACTTTGAATACCGAAATCACGTGTCATTAAAGTTCTAGTCGGTAAGATAAGAATATGTTCTTATCAAAACTATAACGTGGTTATATAAGATGAGTCTTTCGTCATAGGGAATGGTGATTCCAATTATAACACGCTGATGATTTTCAATAGGATTGGAAACATCGAACTGGACCACTGAGATTATTCATTTTATACTGCTATCTAAAATAAATAAAATCTCAGGAAGCATTGTACTCTTAATCCTGATAATATTTCGGCTTTGGGCATGTAGTGTTAGTCACTGTAACATACTCGAAGTGAGGTCTCGGTAACGGGTGGCCAAAATACTTTGTATGTTCGGTGATTACATGACATGTGCTAAAGAGTTATATTGATCGAGGAATCTGTGGCCTTGCTGGAAGGTAAGAGATATCCTTGAAATAGATTTGCAAAAGTTCGAATTAAGATTTTGGCCAAAGCACTTCGCATGATACGTCACCGAAGTTGTATGTTGAATGTGTTTCACATACAGAGAATTTGAACTTAAAGCGAATCAATAAATTTCAAATTAGAGATGAAAAATAAATGATAGTAGTTGCAATTTATTTTTCATGGATATCTACACGGAGGAGTGAAAGGCGAAATTATTCTAGATCAAGAAATTCGTGAATAATTTAATTAATTTTAGAGTGCAACAATATTTATTTAGTGGAATTAAATGTTGTTAAACGGTAATTAATTATTGTCATGAGATGATAATATATTAATCCGTTTGGAGCTAAAATTAATTAGTCCTGCAGGTCCCCTTGCAAACCCCAATTGAAAACCCAAAGAGAAAATATTAAAAGGAGAAAGAGAAATGAATTTTCAAGGTGTTTGAAAATAAGTCAAGGGATTTATTCTAAGAAAATAAATCAAGTTCCAAAGAGTTGGAAATGCCCGTAATTTTATTTTGGAAAAAATAAAATTTTAATTTAAAAAATAATAATAATAAATAAAAAATTTCCTGACGTGGCACTGACGTGTCACGCCACGTCAGCAAGGTGGGCCCAAGTGGCGCTGACTGGGTGGCCGCGTGGCACGCCACGTGTGCGACACGTGGACGTCCCAGATCGTGCCACGTCATCGCGCTTGAACGGCCCAGATTGGTTCTGGACCGGGCCGATCAACGGGTCGGATAACCCGGGCAAACGGGTCAAGGTATCGGGTTAACGGGTCGGATCTCGGATAGGGTCGAACCGGTCCTGTCCGGGTAGGACCATACCCGGATACGTGTCGCGTTCTGGAGTGGTCTACGGGCATCAACACGCGCCAACCACTTGGCTGCCTTCCGGCGGCGCTTGCCGGCGCGTGGGGACACGTGTCGGCGCTTGCGGTGGCGTTGGATTCGTGGCGACGAGTTCTTCAACGTGGTGTCATCTGATTGGTCGTCTTGGGACGCGGTTTGTACGCGGTTTGCAAAATGACCAAAATACCCTTCAATTTGTCCCTAAAATGACCGTTTTGCCCTCATAAATTTGCCTATAAATAGGCTGATACCCACCTCATTTCTTCATAACATTTTGGGAGAGGTTTTGGCTAGTTCTTAGCTTTGAAACCATATCCCTTTTCTCCTAGTTAATTCCGATTTATTTTGGAATTAATTTTAATTAGGTGTTTATATAAAACGCCTAATTTCGGGAGATTAAACCCTAAAAAGGGTTTTCTAGTTTAAAGTTTATTTTCTCTAAGTATTTAGAGAAATACTTTCGGAGCCCACACTCCGAGGGTTTCTCTGGGGTTATTGCAGGGAAGCTCTGCCGGTCTCACGAGTGGGAAAGGAGCTGGAAAAATGTCGTTAGATAGCCATGATTGCAGTACGGTAATAGTTTTCTGTTATTTTATTTTAAGCATGATAAATTATGTGCTCTTAAGTGTTAATTGCATGTTAGATATTTATCTACTTAAGTGATTTAAAATTTATTATCAATTGCATGTATATACTTGAGTAGATCCGGCTAGTCTTCCGCTATTGTATTAAAATGTTTTAGAAATATTTTAATACTTGTATTATAATAAAAAAATTTAAATGTAGTCCTGGACTGCTACTGTTCTGGGCCCGCCTCCCAGCAGCAGAGCCACTCAGGATACAGGATCTCTTCTATGTACTGAGCCTCAAGAAGTTTGTTGACCTCCTCTTCAATGACTTGCCTTCTGAAACCATGGACGTCCCTCTTCTTTTGCTTGATGGGTTTGAAGGCAGGGTCCACATTGAGCCTATGGACAATCACGCTCGGGTCTATCCCTGTGAGATCGGAAGCCTTCCATGCGAATACGTCAAGGTTCTCCCGGAGAAAACCGATCATCATGATTTGAGAGGGACTATCGAGGTTTGAACCAATCTGAGTGGTTTTATCGGGATTCCTGGGCTCCAATTCAATGGTCAAGAACTTTTCGACGGGCTCAATACGAACTTCAGGCCGGGGAGCCTCGAGCGCTCGCTTTTTCCCAATAAGCTTGCCGCTACTCTCATCCGAGGGCCCGTTACCCTCGTTCTCAGAGGAGGATCTCTCGACGGCCCCCGGTGGACCATTCTCAGTGTGCTGGGTCCCGTTCGGGGCCTTCTTTTTGTTCTTCTTTTTGTAAAGTTTGGCCCTCTTGCGTTCGGGGCCATCATCATCCAACTCGGGGAAGTCAACCGACTTTTTGGTGGAGCCAGCCTGCGTAGTTTGCTTGGGCTTGTGGCTTCGAAGGGAGAGAATGTAGCATTCCCAAGCCTCTTTAACGTTGCAGAGAACCTCGCCCGTCCCCTCGGGAGTGGGGAATTTGACCTTTTGGTGATACGTTGAAATTACTGCTTTGAAATCTACGAGCGCGGGTCGTCCAATGATGATGTTGTAAGGGAGATCCACTTCGGTCACTGTGTAAAGGACACTCAAAGTCTTCCACTGTGGGGCGCGACCAAAAGAGGTGGCCAAGCGTATTTGTCCACGAGGGACAATCTCGGAACCCCCAAACCCGACGAGGGCTGTCCTGAAGGGTTCGAGTGGGATGTCTGTTATATTCATCTTTTGAAACGTGGAATAAGGGAGAACGTTCACAGAGCTTCCACTATCAATTAAGACCCTCTTTACAACATGGTTATGGACGTCTAAACTAACCACCATGGGACAGTCAGAGGTTTCACCAATCCCATGGGGTGTTACAATGTGTTCCAAGTCTTTCTCTGTGAACCCTACAACGTCATTCTCTTTTGAGCGTGGAGTGCTGGTGACGGAGAGCATGGGCTTGAGCTGGGAAGTCCTTTGGTCGTAGCTCCGAACGTGGCGGCGCCGAGAGGCATTAGAGTCGCCACCCGAGGGTCCGCCAGCGATCATGTGGATGACCGCAAAGGGCTGATTCTCCACATCGGCGGCTTTACCTTTTCCGCGGTCGCTCGTCTCAGTATGATGGCGTCGGGGACTCCTTGAGCGCGAACGGCTTCTCCCCTTAATTCTCGCTCGTTCGGCGCAGTGTTCGTCGTATCTTTCCAATACTTTCACAAATTCCTTGAGATGCCCCCCATCAATGAGCCTCTAAATCTCGCTCTCAAGTTGGCGGCACTCGTTGGTGTCATGACCCTTCTGCTTATGGAAAGCACAGTACTTCCCCGAGAGTTTCTGAGCCTCGGTATCCCTCAACTTCGGCAGTGTCTTGAAGAGCTTCTTATCCGCCATGGAATATACTTCAGCGATTGGGCGGTTGAGGGGAATCCGTTCGAACTTGCGCGAAGGCGGGGAATTTCGGCGAGCGGGAATAGGGCTTCGGCGGCGACCCCTGTTAGATTCCCCTTTGTCCTCGGGGACTTTACTGGGGCGAGGAGCGTTCGCCATTTTCTGATCCTTGGCGATGTACATATCCTCGAGGGTGAAGTAGAAGTCGGCTATGTCCCTGATCTCCATCAACGAGCGTGGCTTCTTCTTGGCTACCTCTTCGACAAATTCCTTGCTGACATAGTGTTTCATGTTGATAGCACCAAACAGCAAGTGCCTTAGGAAATCCATGGAGGGCTTTTCAACCAGCAGGATTTCATTGTTGAATCTACCCATAAAAGACCGGAGGGTTTCATTTGGGCCCTGCACTAAGCTGTAGAGAGCCGTGGCAGCTGGGGCGGGGGTCTTCAAAGAATTAAAGTGGCTCATGAATGCGCCGGTTAGATCCTCGTATCCTTGGATGGAGCGCGCGGCGGGGGGGGGGGGGGGGGAGGGGGAGGGGGGGGCAACTTCTTGTACCAATCTTGCGCCATTCCTATGAGGGAAGTGACAAAGACTTTTGCCCAATAATGGTCGGGATGCTCATAAAGGTGCATTAGATGCACGAAGTAATCCAGGTGCTCGGCTGGATCAGGGGTTCTGTCATAGCGGTTGATGGATGTGGGGATTTTGCCCATCCCCGCTCGGGCCATCAATACCTCATCGATGAGGGGTGAACCGCCTGTCAAAGGCCTTTGGTTCTCGCCCTCGTTATCGCGCTCGTCGTAGTCTTCCTCCCTCCAGCGGCGAGGGGCCTGGTTCTTGGGGGCGCGAGCGTCTCTGGCCTTGGATATCTCGTCCCCATCGCGGGGGACTTGAGACCGTGCTCGAGAGAGCTGCTCCACCAAATTTTGCAACCCATCTAGTTGGTCTTTGACAGCGGCAATCCGGGCGTCGTCGCCTCCCCTCTTGCCGGTTCTTCCCGTGGCCCTGGATTGGACCTCTTCTTCATTATCCCTTACCGTGGGGGCCCTCTCTTTCTCAAGGGGGGCCGTTCCTTATCCACCCTCAGGGGCGCGTCCTTTTCCGCTGCTGGTGGCGGTTGTGCTCGCAGTACGTTCTGAGCTGCTGTTAAGGGATGAACCTGTAGTCCCCCCAAAGGTGCTGCCGTCTGGGCCCCTGCGTTCGAGGGAAAGTATACAGAGGTAAAGTGTGTCCAAGCCTTCTAAGCTGCCTGTATTTCACACTGTGCATAGATCGCCTGAAGCTGCTGCTGGGTTAGCTGGGGCGCCTCCAGTCCTTGAATTTCTTCCGGTAAGGACACAGGTAGTTGAAGTGCGCCCATTTGGTAGGGCGGTATTACGGGCACCATGCTTGGTACTACCCCGGGCATCATTCCGGGTTGTACATAAGCGTATCTCGGCGGTGGCATGGTCATGGAGTACACATCGGGATGGGAGACTGGAACGTTGGGGATGAGGGCCGGTGGAGGAGGAGCAGAGCCGGATCCTCCTACCTCGTTTCCACTGGTGGGGAGAGTTGCAGCGGCGAATTCTGTGTTACCGGTCCCATTTTCAACAGTTGGGGGTGGTGTACCTCCGGCGGGGGAATTGTTACCCACGTTTTCTTCATTAACGGGAGGGAGAACTCCCCTGTTCTCCAGAGCTCTGGACCGTGTTGCAGTCACCATATTTAGAGCAGAAGGTGTTACAAATCAACTAGCTCAAAGAAGGATCCGATGAAGATAAAGATGATGGCGATGGATTTCCCACAGGCGGTGCCAAAAATGATGGTGCAGGAATCTGGGTTCCTAAAAATGCAATAACACTTTCAATATTTGTTTAAAAGGGGAAATACCATCACAGGCGTGAAAGCCTCAAGAACTGGGTTTCCTTTTGAGCATGGGTTCTTCCAGCTAGGATAACACCAAGAGTCAAAGTGTGATGATGATGCAACTGTGGTGAAGATGGTACAGAACTTGGGAGGAAGATGAAGAAAGATGGAGGAATTATGCCCAGTATAATGAGTGCATTGTGTATATCGAAGATGACTTGGGAGAGAAAACATGTGTTCTCCCTTATTTATATGTTAGGGGTGAGGGTAGTTTGGGTAATTTGACTGTGTGGTCCCAAACCTGTGTTGCCCTAACACGTGGCGGCCTATGACGGCATGAGAACGATGGCTCTGAAAAGCAGGCGGCGTGTCAGGTACGAGGTGCGCACTGCCATTGTGTCAGAGGTTGTTGGTTTGGGCCGTGCGCTGGGAGGCTCAAGATTAGTCCCGCGGGTGTACGGATGCCCTACAAAGGGGAAGGCCATACTCGAGCGCCAATGACGCTCGAAGGGACGCACGAGGAGGTCTCCCCTGGCAGATGACCTACGAGCGTCAACTACACGCAGGTGCCCTCAGGGGTGCCTCCCTGGAAAGGGTGGTTCTGAGGGCCGTGGTGTGAGCGTCAGTTTTGACAGCTTGAACGCTTTACTTAAACAGTTGGACGAGGCTCATGGGCCTGTATTAGTCAGCAAGTGAGTGGGCTGGGTTGGCCCGCGAGCCCATCAATGCGAGCGCCCAATCTCTAAGTCGGCTGATGGCGACACGTGGACGTCTCTGATACGAGCTTGATTTTATGTCTCATCATCCACCACACGTACAATATCAACCGTTCTCAAACTATTTTCTTGGACTCTTTATTTCTTCTTAATTTTGCTTTAATTATTTTTTAACAAAATACTCAAGTACAAAACTAACTCATTTCAAATGTGTAAAATACTAAATCTTAATTTTTATTTGTTTATAATATTAATTTTTCATAGCTAACACACACAAATTTGAGAATGAACTTTCTAAACAATATATTTGTTTATATACACACCATATGTTTATTGACTTTTAAACCAATAAAAGTTATAAATAATCAAAAGTCACAAACTCAAGAATCAAAAATATTTTATTGCATTAAAAACAAATTTATTAGACCAAAACAATATTTAAATGTAAGGAACTTTGCACCAATATTTTTTGGTCTATATATTGAACCATAAGTAAAAAAAATTTTGATAGGTAGATTTTGAACTTTTAATCTCCCTAAAAATCAATTAAAATCCATTTCTTGTGATGTTGTCGGTTACTATTAGATCAAAACACATTGCTACTCGTATCAATATTAGAATTATAAGATATTTTATTAATAATATTTTAAAAATAAATACAAGTGCCAAAAAATAAAAAAAATTTGAGATAGAAATTAGTGAAAGGTGAAGAAGAAACCAGGAAAGACAAATAAAGGGTAACATTGATAATTTATTGCATGTGAAGGGACAAAAAGTGCAACATAATATAACTTAGGGGGTTAAATGGCACAAACTTTCTTCACAGCATCGGAACTACCAATTGTACCCTCCAACACCCGCAACACTCAACCTCCATCAGCGGTAAATAGCACCCAAACCAAGGGCAAATTGGAAACATGGAGATCAACAAAACCACAGCTTCCGCCATTAACGAAGCTCATTCACCCCATTAGCTCCGATATCAGAAAACGAGGCGAACAGAGAGCCGGGATTTCTCCAAGGGCGGTTACCCCTCTCCCTTCGCCGATGAATTCGGTTGTAAAATCGGATAAACAGCCCTTAATTCCATGAGACAAGGAAGCAAATGTGTATATATATATATATAGATCTGTGTGTGACAGTGAAACTGTTGCTGCTGCTGCGCTGCTACTTGGGGAACTTTCTTTTTCTTTTCTTTTTTTTTCCCCTTTCGTCTTCGACGATTCGGATCCGCGTTCGGGTCTCGGATTCGGTTCGAATTTGTTCCCAAGGGAATGTCAATGGGTCGGATTTTAAGGGGCTGTGATGATGTTTGCGTTCTGGAGTATGGTTTTCTGGTTGTATGAGCTAATTAATGAGGTGGGCATTGGAAATAACGACGCGTATCTTGGCGGGGCGGCGGCGGACGGCGCGTGGGGATCACGCGCAACCGTCGGCGGCAGCCATGGCGGTTGTCGGGTTTTCCTTTGGCTTGACATACGCCAGATCTGAGCCTCAAAAGATTGAATTCCGAGTTGTATTGATGAGAAAATATTTTATTCTCCTCTTTTTTGAATCTTATTTTTCTAAATATTATAATTAATCCTTCAATTTTCTTTTATACCTTTATTTTTTATCTCTATTTTTTTTCCAGTCGTACTTTACTAATAATTTATCTTTTTAATGTGAGATTTAAAATAATTATATAATTAATTAACTTTACATTTCATATTTCTTAAAAATGGATAAAAAGCATAATAATTTTTTTGTTCATCTTCGGTTCTTCGCTCAAATTACAGCAAAAATTCAATTAATAATTCACTTAAAAGACATAGATTCCACAAAAAAGAATATATAATTCTATAATTTACTACTTTAATTTTCTTAATATAATAATAATTCCTAAGACAGAATTAATACAAGTACAATTAGAAAATAATGATAATGAAAATTTTGTCTAACTATGTTAATTATACTCAACTATAGACCCAACATAATTCTTTTAGAGAGCGTTTGATATATGAGTTTAAACGATAGACTAATGAATACAACTGGAGGACCTTCAGGAGGAACTATGTTAATTATGTTTGATGAACTTAATTAACATATATAGAGAGGAACTTTGTCTTTGGATCGCAACTTTCCTACAGGATCATGCTCTCCTTGTTGAATAGTAACTTAAAACTTGTCTTTGGCAGCTGCAGAACAGATAAAATGAATGAAATTCATAATAATTGGTTTAATAAGTATTAGATGTGGAACAAGTTTACGCACCTTGACAAGTTTATAAACCCCTCTTATGCCGAGATGTGAACTATTAAGGGTCAACATGGAACATGAAATTTAAATGCGAGATACAGTCTGTTTTGATACTTTCTTAAAGTATGTGTTCGACCTAACTTACCTTAAAAACTAGCTGATAAGGTGAGAGTTACTCAAATTTTAATTATAAAGTAGTACGTGATTTAGTATTCTAAAATTCCTGTTCCAAATGTGTTCATGCTTATTTTTGGTATTATGAGTAACTAAATATCTTTAGTGAGCGGAATGTGTAGTTGCACCTAGGGGTGTAAACGGATATTAAACGGATCGGATGTATGATTACCGTATCCTTATCCATTTATAATAGAGAAAAAAGAAATAGAATTCTTAGGGTTAAAATTGAGTGATGCAGGAATAAAATTGCAATCTCATATTTCCCGAAAAATCTTAGAATTTTCGAATAAACTAGACAATAGAAATCAAATAGAAAGGTTTCTTGGATGCTTAAATTATGCTGAAGGATTTATTCCAGAATTAGCAAAGAAAAAGCATGAAATACAAAAATTGATAGAAAAAATAATACAAAATGATGGAATTCTAAACATACAGATATAGTTATTAGTCTTAAAGAGAAATGTAAAACATTACCAGAATTAAGACTACCAGAAGATAAAGACAATCTTATTGTCCAAACTGATGCTTCAGATTTATATTGGTCTACAATTCTGAAAACAGATCTAAATGAAATTTGTAGATATACCAGTGGAACTTTCAGTCAAGCAGAAGTAAATTATACAACACATGAAAAAGAACTACTTGGTATAATAAGAGGAATTGAACAGTTTTCTCTTTTTCTTCTACAAAAACCTTTTGAAGTTCATACAGATAATACTCAAATTCAAAGTTTAATTCAAAATAAACTTCCAAATAAACCTCAATATAGGAGACTTTATCGTTGGCAAGTTTTCTTGTCTCATTATAATTTTAAAATAAAACATATTAGAGGAAAGGATAATTTTTTAGCAGATTTCCTTTCTCGAAATTTTGAATTTGGTCTTGATTAAAGGCGAGTATATGCGTATACATATACCTAGTCCATCTCAAACGGTAATGGTAAAGACATTATCAAATCCGTTAATGGGTGATGATTTCCCAAAAATCATATTGAGAAGAGTATATGCTTATACATATACCTAGTCCATCTCAAACGGTAGATGGTAAAGACAATAACAAATCCGTTGAAGGGTGGTGGTTTCCTAAAAATCACTTCAAAGCTAATAAAGTTTGAATTTATCTTCGTTTTGCAAGATGAAGGACATACAAGGACATGATGAAATAAAAACTGAAGTTGATACATTGAGAGTAATTTCTCTCGATATAAATGAAGCACTAAACATCTTTGAAGACTCCATACAAGATAGTCTCAAGGTTTTATCCGATCTTGTCATAGAAAATGCAAAAAGAATGGATAATTTATACAAAAGAATTGAGAAATTCGAGAACAATAAAGAAAAGGCAGAGTGTTCAGGCAGTAAAAAGCCAGAGATGTTTGTGAAAATAGAGGAAGATAATAAGAAAAAAAAGATAAAAGTCGAGGAAGAGAAAAAGACATCCTCTACAAGAACAATAAAAATAGAACCACTGCAAAAATCTGGTTCTTTTAAAACTGTGCAAATAAAAGGTGAATACATTCCAAAACACTCATATGATAAAGAATATAAAAGAATGTTTGATCTGGCATACAACTATCCAGATTGTGAAGGAATCTTTTATTCAAGTGGAAACACAATATACCCAAGGTTGACTGCAATCAATGGGGTTGATCCTAACCAAGTTCTAAAACTTGCTGAATTTGGTTTTCTTGATTTGATATACCTTAGCAAGGATAAAAAAGAAATAAGTGGCTTTGAGGGTACATTCAAGTCCAAAGTTTCTCAATTTGCTAAAGGAAGACAATGCGTCTTGAAATTCTACACCATATCTCCAGAATTGGATGGAAATTGATGGTATGAGGCACTTCATATTGTCTCAATAAATCCATTATACAGCAACATCAGCTTAGAAGTTGGAAGGAAAAACTTCAAGCCTGCAATATACTCCCCATAATGGGTTGTTACGAGAAGAGCTCTTGGGATAAAAGCCTTACAAAGTATCTCAGAGAATCTTCTGAATAAAGGTTTTCAAACCATCTTTGCTGCTGGTAACTGGTTACTAGTTACTAAAGGCTCTCCAAATGATCCAAGATCTGGATTACTAGAGGAATACTGCAGGTGTCTTGTTACCCATAGAACTATTTGCTCCACTGCTACAAGACAAGAGGCGTGCAAATTGATTGGGTGCCATACAGACATCAAAATGTGACAGCATAAAGAGAAAAGTCCAATAGAGAGACGTAAGCAATGACGTCTGCAACCATTATAAAACTGTCGGCAGGATCTCAGCCGTAAGAGCAAATAGCTCATCCCTCACGTAAGTGCATGAAAATCTCATATTAAAAATTCAAGTCATGGAATATATCAAGTACTGGAGCAATTAAATAACATATATAAGACATAAAGGAGACAAAAAAATTAAATAAAAAGCAAAGAAAGACAAGGCAAAGACGCAACAACAGCAATAGCTCGAGCACGGGGGTGCCAGAATGCATGCATAGGCGTTCCACGGTACAGCACCAAAACTGGGCCAAAAGTTGTTCAAGCACGGGGGTGCCAGAATGCATGCACGGGCGTTCCACGGTACAGAACCAAAACTGGACCAAACGGGGAACGGAACGGGCGTTCCCGAAGTCTGACAGCAGTTCGTTCTTCATCTTTGCAGCTGAAACTGACCCAAAACCAAGACACAACAAAGGATACACATAGAGCAACACATATACTACAAATCCATGCCATAATACACGAGAAAGAACACAAAAATCCCAACATTTCAGTCTCCAAAACATGACAACAGCTGTGCAAGGAAGATCAGTTTATTTTCTGCACATTTCTTCAAGTTTCCATGAAAATCAACAATGGTAATTCATGCTAGGCTCAAGTACCATGAAAGATAAGACAAATACTGAAGTTAAGGAGTTCAAAAGCTCAACAAACATGCATCAATTCAGCTCATAAAGCAAGCAACATCAAGGATTCAAGAATTGAAGCCTAACCTAACTATTCATTCATCATCTTCAAAAATCATGAAAACATGCTCAAAATTGGGGATAAAGAGAAAAGTAACTTTGGAAAAATATAAAGAGAAAAGTCCAATAGAGAGACGTAAGCAATGACGTCTGCAACCACTATAAAAATTTCGGAAGTTCAAATAACTTTGGAAAAATATAAGGTTAAGTTCATCAAACATAATCAACAAGGAGAGCGTGATCCTGTAGGAAAGTTGCTATCCAATGATTAAGTTGCTATCCACAAAAAAGAATATATAATTCTATAATTTACTACTTTAATTTTCTTAATATAATAATAATTCCTAAGACAGAATTAATACAAGTACAATTAGAAAATAATGAAAATTTTGTCTAACTATGTTAATTATAGTCAACGTTAGACCCAACATAATTCTTTTAGAGAGCGTTTGATATATGAGTTTAAACGATAGACTAATGAATACAACTGGAGGACCTTCAGGATGAACTATGTTCATCAAACATAATTAACATATATAGAGAGCGTTGTGTGTCGTTAGAATGAATACAACTGGAGGACCTTCAGGAGTAACTAATGAAACTCCAGAATCTTCTATGGGTTCTAACGATAATTAATCTAAAACATATTATAGATCTAAGAGAAATAAAGAACAAAATAAGAAGAATATATCTTATAATCCAAAATATCAACCTACAAAACAATATAGTGAACCTATAAATCTCAAAGGAAGTAAATTAAATCTAGATTGCCAAATAGATAATAGAAAAGCTATAGTAAAGTGGCAGAACGATATGATAGCCTTCTTGTTAACCCAAGATGAAATATATTGGGGAGCTACTAAGAAGAGTAAATATATTATAACTACGTTTGATAGAATTGTCCATAAATGGTACGAAAGAGTATCTCCTGATATACAAGGAATAATGAAAGTCGGAATGGAATCTGGTTTTGATACAGATATAAGAACAGGTGTACAAAGTATAGTTGATAATATATCTGATGAATTTTTAGGTGAATCATGGATAACTAATAAAGAAATAGAAATGGAAAGAGAAAAAGAGGAAGTAAGAAGTAATCTTATAAACCTAAGTATATTCTCAATATGTAATATAAAAAATTATGTATGTGAATTTAGAGATTATTATTATACTCAATACTATAGTACAAAATCTCAAAAAATAATGCTAAATATGTTTTACACTAAACTTCCTTATCCCTGGAATAATCACATGAATAAAGTATGGAGAGAAAAGAAAGATATGTATCCTCAAAATCTAGGAGGAAGAATAAAAGTATTAACATCAGAACTTAAAAGAATATGCAGTGAACAACAATTATATAAAAAATCTAAAAGAATAACTAAACTCTGTTGTGATACAGTAGAATTACCTACACAATGGGAAGTAATAGAAAAACTTACCCTAAAATGAATAAAAGAAAATTTTATAAGAAAAATATAAAAAATATAAAGATTTTCAAAGAAAAAATATAAAACCTAGAAGATAGTTTTTTAAAAGAAATAAGTATGAAAAAAAATCTAATAAAGAAATAAATAAAAAATTAACTAAATGTCAATGTTGGAATTGTGGAGAAGAAGGTCATAAATCTCCTGAATGTTCGAAACTTAAAGCTAAACATATTAAAAATATAGAAATTGAATTTTTAGAAATAAGAGATGAACTTGAAGAAGTTTCTGATATAGAAAGTTATTTTGGAAAAGAAATATATATAGAAGAATCTGATTTATCAGAAAATGAAAATTCTTCAGAAATAGATTTTGAATCAAAATGAGTTATGAAATAACAGAGTTATCTGATGAAGAAATAGATATTTATGAAGGACCAGAAGGATATGCATAACGCATTACCTTCACTAAGAAACTCTAGATAAGATAAAAAAAACTAAAATTAAATGCTACAAATCCTAGCCAAAGTATTTTTAAGGGAATACCAAGTCTTATAAAAAGAAAGAAAATAAATATATAGGACTACCATGAAGTAGAAAAATCTATAAATATTGAACATACTTCAAGACAAGTTAAGATTAACTTATTAACAAAAGCTACTATAAATTAAGTTTTGAACAAAATAAAAGATAAAAGAGAAAAAAGTAAAATTCAATATATGTATTTAGGAAGAGTTCAATTCCTACTAAAATCATTGTTTAGAGAATGAATAGATAGTCCTATAGTACTTTCTCTTCATGATCAAAGATTTACAGATGCGAAGAGAAGTCATCTAGGAACTATAGAAGGAAATTTGTGTTATAAACAAATATTATTTGATTTATATCCTAAATATAGTGTAAATATAAATGATCATAATATAGATGAAACATTAAGTTTGCATTACAAATTCATAAGAGATATAGGATTGAAAGATAAAAGTAAAGTTTTCTCTATTTACTACAGAGCATTATATGTTCTAAGTAATAGTAATTATGGGAAAATTTATCAGGATAAACCACATTTAGAAATAGATGAAGAATGTAGAGAGCTTCAGCTAAATTACCTTTTCTTGAAGACCCTAAAGAAATAACAAATTATGAATTAGAAATCACAAATAAACCTCTGATAGAAGAAGGATCTTCTTGTAAAACTCCTCAAATAGAATTTGGAAGAACTTGTATATCTAGAAGAAGTTAAAGAATGAATATAACTAGAACTTTGAGTATAAACAAACAATCAGTAAATAAAACAATGATCATTTTAGGAGAATACTTTAATGGTAAAAAATATATCAAAGAACCAAAAATTTAATAGATACAGGAGCAAGTGCAAATCACTTTGCTAAAATAAAAAAATAAAGGGTTAATGATAGAAACCTTAAATGAGAGTTTTTATTATGAAAACTTTGAAGGAAAGATAGTTGCATGTAACCAACAAATATCTATCCCAATAAATATTGATAAAACTAGAATAATTGTTAAATGTAATTTAGATGAAAATATGACAGGAAGTTCATATGATATAATCTTAGGAAATGTTTTCCTTGATAGTTGTAATTATTATAAGATAGAGAAGGAAGGAGTAACACTCTGCATAGAAGATAAAGTCATACATTGCCTAAGAATAAAATGAAAGGATATAATTTTACAGTTAGTGTTTTTATTTAGGTAGGAATAAGAGAACCCCCCTGAAAATGAAATAATAACTTGTGCCTTAATAGATACTGGATCTGAAATAGTTATTTTCAAAACTTTCTTGATTAATAAATTGAAGGAGAATGGAAAAATCAGAATAAAAGGTGTAACTGGTAAATCACAAGATATACATAGATCAACAATAGATGTTGATATTGTCGCAGGAAGTAAAATAATAACGGTTCCTAGAATATATGAATATAATGAACTAGAAGTTGATATATTGTTAGGGAATGATTTCCTACAACAATTTCAATATTATATGCAAAATGCATATTCTATTGTGCTTAAGACAAAATGTGGTCATTTATTAAAATTACCACGACTAAACCATCCCTTCAAAATTCAGCCAACTAAGCGTGGTGGACACTCCATATATGAAAAAAATACAAATACCAATAAATAAAATATTTATAAAAAGAATAAATTTAGAAACGGTTACTAACAAGATAAAAGAAAATTACAGTGATCATCCATTGGCTTTTTGGAAAAAAGACTATCCAAAAGCTAGAATAGAATTAACAGATAATATCATAATTAAAGAAAGACCTATGAGATATACCTTAAGTGAAGAAGATGAATTTAAAAAACAAATTAAAGAGTTATTAGATAAAGGATTGATTAGGAAAAGTTTTAGTCCCTTTTCTAGTCCAGCATTCATGGTAATGAAAGAACCTGAAAAGAAAAGAAATAAAACAAGAATGGTAATAAATTATAAAAGATTAAACCATTTTACTCAGGGTGATAGTTACCAATTACCCAATAAAGAAGTATTAATAGACCTAGTAAAAAGAAAAAGGTTGCAGCATATAGTGATTTACAATTTACTGATCTGAAATTTAATCCTCCATAAATCTGTCAATAATCTAGAAAATTCAATAATGCAAAAAGTTCATCAATAACTTACGAATTTTCCTTTTACAATGCTTAAATTTTCAGTCAAAACTATATCTATTTCCCTTCGAAGCAAATTTCTCAATCCCATCCTCAAGAGACTTCAATATCTCAAGGAAGAAATAGAAACAGAAAGCACTCATCGTCCATCGTAAATGGAGAAACAGAAAGCACTCAAGAAAGAAATAAGAAACACAAAGCACTCAAGGAAGAAATAGAAACAGAAAACACTTCAATTCCTTCCATGAGAGATGCGCTGTTGTCCGTTGCGGGTCATAGGTGGAGAAGACGGTGGTTGTCGATGAGGGCCGCCGGTGCCCGGTGGTGCGTCGATGTGGGGTGGCGGCTGGCGGTTAGGGTTAACTTAGGTTGGAAACGAGAAGGGCTTTGATTGGAAATGGGAAAGGAAAGCTAAAGTCTGAACGCTGAAGTGAGAATTCATTAAGTATATTTACAAAGTTAAGTTTTTTTTTTTTCCTTTTGTTCTCTTATTTTTTGTTTACATAGTTTTATTTTATTTTTTATTTCTATTTTATATTCTTCAAGTACTGTTTTTAATCTTAAAATATTGTTTATATTTTAAATGGATTACTTGATTAGTTTTTAATAATCTTACCATTTATATTGCCAAAAGATTTATATAGTAATCTCTATCTTTCTTATGGCTATTCATTCTACCATGATAGTATTCATTAGGATATTTGTTATAATGATCTTTATACCATTTATACGTTGAGTCAAAATATTTTATTGATTCAATTATTTTTCTTTTATCAAATATTTTCATTTTGTTTTATTATTTGGATTATATGGCTCTGATACCAGATAGCCGCGGATATATTTGCAATATATTTATATTTTGGTGATATTTAAACATGATATTAAATTGATAATATTAAACATGATTATTTATAAATTTGATTGTAGCCTTTTCAATATATTTTAGTCTTTTTATTTCAGAAGCTAAAATTATCTCATGGAACTCTATATCTCTAAGAATGGCATATTCTTCAAAATCAAATAAATTATCTTTATTAATTGTTCTAATCAGTCTTAATTTTTCTTTCTTAATATAAATTCTAGATTTTTGAAAAGTAATATCCATCTGCACATATTTTGTTGCTTCATAGATTCTTTTATAATGTTTACATGGCATTTTTATGCTTATAAATTGTGCCAAACGAAATCTAAGCAAAAACAAAATGATAATTCTTCAATTGTTAATTGACGGTGTAGCACCCACGACGATAGGCACCACATCCCCCGCACTATAAGTCTAGTCCACATATGAAATGGGTAGTCTATACATGAACCGGACTCATAGTGAACGAGTGACAAATAAAAACGACTCCCTAGCTAGGCGGAATCTAACCCTGTACCAATTAAATCTCAATGCCAAAACATGGTGCGGAAGCAATAACTAAGCATGAATATCAAAATGGCCATAAGCCCAACAATTCCATAACATAATTAATTCCATCATGCATCCTAACAACGGGGTTCGACTAACATGCAACCTGTCCCGAATCAAGAATCAAGAATCAATAATTGGCACACAGTCCCCAATATACATAATGTGATACAATTAAATCATAAAAAGATGGAATGTGATATGGCTAAAACACGCTCGTCCCACGTTTGGACACGTGGCACCTCAAGATAGTAACACATGTCCTCCTGTGGTTAAGGCAGTCATTCACGAGTGCCCAACCCCCCCGAGCATCAAAGTCTCACAGGGACACGTGCCATCTCTGCTACGCACACACGTGATAAGCGCTACCACTCTCTAACGAGCGCACTCAGCCATACTAGGTTAAGCTCCAAATCTATCAAGGAAGCTCTCTTCGAACGCTACTCCCCCTCATTGCATGAGCCTTGGCCTTCATCCCTTAGCGGATCTTCTGGCCTCCAAGGCCCTTGGTTGACACGAGCGTGCTCTCAAGCCCTCGTTAACAACCCAAAACTGCTCTCTGACACCTCGTACCTGTCCGCACACCTGCCACTGTTGCCCGCACCACCCTTTGTGCCAGCTTTTGCAGGAGATTCCTCCTAGGTTTCTCCTTATTGCACCACGTGTAAAGGCGACATTAGGGCAGGACCACAAAGGGGTAAATTACCAAAGGGTCCCTGACCCATAACTATAAATAGGAGTCTTCATCTCCATCCCGGTAAGCAATCTCCATTATTGCCACTACATAGTTCACATATTAACTCTTTCAAATCATCATCTGACTTGAGCGTCGGAGAGCCAAACTGGGAATCACCCCCAGTTCTCCCAGCTTGGCCGTCTGACCTCTGTTTCTTTTGGTGTTTGTCCTAACAGGTTGAACCTACCTTCTTCTCCGGCGATCCTCATTGATTTCCCCACCTTTAGACAAATTCTAAAGTGATTAGATTCTGTACCCCATATTCAGACCCATCATTTTTGGCGCCGTCTGTGGGAAACCTTCTCTTTCGCCTTCCTTGCTAGTAGAAAAACAAACACCTGTTACTTAAAGCATCATGGTCACCACACGTTCCGGAACAGCAGGTGGAGAAGATAATCTTCCCCAAGACGTGAGCAGTCGTCCCCCTCCGCCTGTGATTGGGGGCGCACCCCCGGCTGATGAGTCTGCTCCCCCCGTGAATCCCCTTTCCACTGCCATTGCAGGAGGACCTGGGATCCTTGTTTCCCAGGGCCCTATCCACTCGCCGCCAGCCCAGCCTGGCGCGTATCCCTATATGATTCCGCCACCAGGGTACGCCTTGACTCGGACTCCTATGATTCCTATGGTCCAGCCTTACCATGCTGGACAGATGCAGCTGTCCATCGTTCAAAGAAATTGATGGAGTAGAGCTGCTACCTCTAACCTCGGAACAGCTGAAGGCTCTGTACACCCAATGTGAAATCCAGGCCGTCCAAAACGCTTGGTAGAATTTCACCACCACCTACTTTCCCCCAGGGACAGCCGCTCAAATGGCCCCTCCACGAGGATGGCAGGTTCATCCATTAACGGCGGCTCAAAATGCCCTGTAAGCCAGACCGCCGCTTCCGCCTGCCAAAGAGAGGGAGGTTCCAGTGAAAGGGGGTGACGAGCTCCCTCAGACCAGCAAAAGTAAGGGCCCGGCGGATAGAATCAACTTGGAAGATGAGGGAGACTCTCATACCTCCAAAAGAGCTTCCCGAGCCACAAAGCAGGGGGACAAAGAGAGAGATGGAAATCCTAACCTCCTCGCGGCTGTGCAAGACCAGCTGCAGGGGTTAAAGGATATGGTTGGACAGCTCTCTCGAGCGCGGTCTCCGATCTCCCACAGCAGGGATGAACGAGCCGATGCCAGAGACGCTCGTCCCAAAGACCGCCAGCCACGAGTCCCCCACCGCCAGGAGTAGGAAGAGAAATTTTGCACTTATGAATATCATCCACTGGCGAGGGGCTCCGCCCTCGTAGAAGAAGTTTTAATGGCCCAAGCAGGAATGGCCAAAATCCCCACTTCCGTCAACCGCTATGATGGGACAACAGATCCAGCGGAACACCTGGATCATTTCTTACACCTGATGCACTTGTACGAGTATTCGAGCCACTATTGGGCCAAAGTCTTTGTCACTTCCCTAGTAGGAATGGCTCAGGAATGGTATAAGCGGCTGCCGCCATGCTCGATACATTCATATGAGGAGTTGGCTAACGCTTTCCTAAACCACTTCAACTCTTTGAAGGCCCCTGTCATTGCACCCACAACACTTTACAATATAGTGCAAGGCAAGAATGAATCTCTTCGCTCGTTCTTCGCCCACTTTAACAAGGAGATATTGCAAGTGGAGAGGCCTTCCATGGATTTCTTGATCCCGGTGCTCTTCAAGGCTGTGGATCACAAGCAATACATGAGTAAGAAGTTTGCCAATGCCATTGTTGAGAAAAGGTCGGGATCCCTCATGGCCTCCTTGAGAGAAATTGCTGAGCCATTCTTCGCGCTCGAAGACATGTATTGTAGCGCCCCGACGTCACAGCCTTCCCCGCACTGGAGATTCCTCAAGTATTGGTTAAGAACCTCCACTTGAGTACACCCCAGTAAGCGGAACAAACACATTTATATCAAATGAGCACATAGGAGCAATTTAGCATGCTTAACAAAATAAACATATAATCCGATCGATCCATTTTCTTTTTAAATTTACCTGTCCCATTAGTATTAAATTTTGGGGCGTCACAATTCTCCCCCCCCTTCAGGAATCTGGTCCCCAGATTCAACATTGCCAGCTTTAAATAATTCTGGATAATACTTTCTCATTTTCTCTTCCGGTTCCCATGTGGTTTGTTCAGTTTTCTTGTTCTTCCACAACACTCTTACTAAATGTATTTGTTTCTCACGAAGCTCTTTCACCCTTCGGTCTTGAATCTGAATTGGTTTCATATCGACGGTTAAATCTGGCTCAACTTGTATCTCTTCTATGGGGAGGATGTGTGATTCATCTGGAAAATACTTTCGAAGCTGAGAAACGTGAAATACATTATGTATTCCCGTTAAACTTGATGGAAAATCCAACCTATAAGCGGTCCTCCCAACTCGTTCAAGGATCTGAAATGGACCAATGTATCTTGGGCTGAGTTTACCACCTCTACCAATTCTTGTAAATCCTTTCTTAGGAGAGGTTTTTAAAAATACTCGATCTCCAACTTCGAACTCTAGGTCTCTTCGTCTTTTGTCGGTGTAACTTTTTTATCGGTCTTGAGCTTCTTTCATTCTTTGCCTTATAATCTGAACTTTCTTTATAGCCTCTTGAATCAAATTTGGAGTTGTAGCTCGACGACCATTCTTTTTAGTCCATCTCCACTCTTCTAATTCCCAATAAATTGGAGATCTACATCTCCTTCCGTACAAGGCTTCATATGGAGCAACACCAATCGAAGCTTGATAACTATTATTATAAGCAAACTCGATCAAGGTCAAATGGTCACTCCAACTAGTACGAAAATCTAAGGCACAAGCCCTCAAAATGTCATTCAAATACTTGATAACAAGTTCTGACTGACCATCCGTTTGTGGGTGCAAGGCTGTACTGAATTTTAACTTTGTCCCCAAATACTTGTGTAGTTCCTGCCATAAGTGTGAAGTGAATTTAGGGTCTCGATCTGATATAATGCTCATCGGAACCCTATGTAGCCTCACAATCTCTTTATGGTACAATTTCGCCAATTTCTTAACCTTATCTGTTGATTTAACTGGGAGAAAATGAGCTGATTTAGTTAGGCGATCCACTATCACCCATATACTATCATATCCACCCTTCACCTTTGGTAATCCGGTTAAGAAATCCATGGTCACCTCCTCCCATTTCCATGTAGGTATAGGAAGTGGTTGTAATGTTCCACCTGGGCGTTGATGCTCTGCTTTTACTTGCTGACAAGTCAAACATCTTCTCACAAAGTTGGCCACATCTCGTTTCATCCTATTCCACCAATACTGACTCTTAAGGTCTTGATACATCTTGTTACCACCTGGATGGATAGTGTTTGCTGATTTATGAGCTTCCTCAAGAATCTCCCTCTTTAATGATTTTGGTACGCAAATTCTGTTCTTAAATCGAAAAATACCCAAATTATCAGACCCAAACTCAGAATTCTACTCATCTCTACTTCTTTTAATTTGTCTCTGAATCCAATCATCTTGTAACTGTGCTGCTATAATATTCTGAACTAGTTCCGGCTGGACTGAAATATTTGTAATGTGAGGCCTGGACCTCACTAGAATGCCAATTCTATCTCTAACCTCTTCAGTAGAAGTCCCTTCCATATGAGCTACACTTGCTTTTCGACTTAAAGCATCTGCTACCATATTAGCTTTGCCTGGATGGTACTGAATTTAACAATCATAATCTTCGAGAAACTCCATCCACCGCTTTTGCCTCATATTTAAATCCTTTTGTGTACACAAGTACCTCAAACTTTTATGATCCGTGAAGATCTCAAAAGACACTCCATAAAGATAATGTCTCCACTTTGCTAAAGCGAAGATAATCACCGCTAGCTCTAAATCATGCACCGGGTAATTTTTCTCATTGTTTTAATTTCCTTGAGGCATAAGCAATCACTTTACCATTTTGCATCAACACGCAACCAAGTCCCTCCTTAGAAGCATCAGTATACACTGAAAAACCATTTGTTCTCTCTGGCAATGTCAAAACTGGAGATGAAGTTAATCGCTTCTTCAACTCTTGGAAACTGCTTTCACATTGATCATTCCATTCGAATTTCACATCTTTCTTTGTTAGTTCAGTTAATGATGCTGCTATTTTAGAAAAGTCCTTTACAAATCGTCTGTAGTAACCGACCAATCGCAAAAAACTTCTTACTTCTGATCGTGTTTTTGGTTGTTCCCATTTTGCCACTACCTCAATCTTTGAAGGATCAACCTCGATACCATTACCCGATATAATGTGGCCAAGAAAAATGACTCGATCAATCCAAAATTCACATTTGCTGAACTTAGCATATAATTGGTGTTCACAAAGAGTTTGCAACACAATCCGTAAGTGCTCTACATGATCCTCGACAGTCTTAGAAAATACAAGAATATCATCGATGAATATGACCACAAATTTACAAGATAGGGTCTGAAAATCCTGTGCATCATGTCCATGAATGCCGCTGGAGCATTAGTTAACCCGAATGGCATCACCACAAATTGAAAATGTCCATAGCGTGTATTAAAACCAGTTTTTGGAATGTCCTCCCTTTTTATTCGAAGCTGGTAATATCCTTGTCTGAGATCAAGCTTAGAGTAGACTTTCGATCCATGAAGTAAGTCAAATAACTCCTCTATATGGGGTAGGGGGTATTTGGTTTTCACTGTCATGCGGTTCAACTCTCGATAATCAATACACATTCTCAATGAACCATCCTTTTTCTTTACAAAAAGAACCGGTGCACCCCAAGGTGAAATGCTCGGTCTAATATAGCCACTTTTCAATAAGTCCTCCAATTGCACTTTTAATTCCTTCAGTTCTGCTGTAGCCATTCTATATGGAGTCTTTGAATAAGGTTCCGAACCCGGCACAAGATCAATAACAAACTCGATTTCACGATCCGGTGGCAATGAATTTAAACTCTTAGGAAACACATCTATAAACTCTTTAACCACTTCAGTATCTTCTAATTTAATCTGATCTTTCGGTTTATTCAAAATGTAAGCAATATACCCGGTAGCCCATTCTTTAGTCAATCATGTAGCTTCGGCAGCTGAAATCAACGGAATCCTTTCTACTTTGTCCCCTCTGATCTCATTTTGTTCTTCTAAATCATTTCCTAACATCACTTTCTTTTTAAAACAATCAATTTTTGCCCGATGATGATACAACCAATCCATACCAAGAATAATCCCATACCTCGACATCGAAATCCCAATCACATAGGCATTATACTCCTTATCCCCAATTTTCATTGAACAAGATTTATAGATACGATCGGATATATAAGAAGATCCTAGGGGAGAACTAATCTCAAACATATATGGTAAACATTCAAAAGGTACAGACAATTGAGCAATAATATCAAGAGCAATAAACGAGTGAGTAGCACCCGAATCATACAAAACTTTAATTGGGATGCCTAAAAAATGCAAAGTACCTTCCACCGTGGCAGTCGGGTCTGGATCGTGCTCCTCACCCCCAAGAGCATATGCACGTGCTTGCACTTTTGGTTTACCCGAAGAAGCTGCAGGCTGGCCTTCTTTCTTTTGACCCCGTTCTTTCAACTCTGGACAATCTTTAATCATATGTTTGGGGTCACCGAACCTTAGACATCGCCCCAACAACTTCCAACAAGTAGACTCATCATGCCCCTTACGACCACATCCTTCACATGGCTGACCTGATTTGTCAGACGAGTTAGGTACTACTGACTTAGACCCAATAGGATGGAATTTCTTCTCTAAACCTGTCTTAGTACCACTAGAAGTAACCATTGGCCTCTTCGATCCAGAACTTTGTGCTTTAGCAACAGTCTTAGAGGTAATATTTCTAATGTCTCTCATCTCTGATTCCACTTCCATAGGTCGTGCAACAACATCTCTATAAGTCCGTATATTCAATCCCATTAGTCCTTCGCGTATCTCAGGCCTTAGTCCCTGAATAAACCTCTTTGCTTTCCTCCTATCATCAGGTGTAATATGGGGAGCATATACAATAAGACGAGAAAATCGAGCCTCATACTGCTCCACTGAATTTGTACCCTGAATCAAGTCCATGAATTCCCTCTCTCTCTTATCCCGAACCACCTCAGGAATATACTTCAATTTGAAATCTGAAAGGAACCTGTCCCAAGTCATTGGAATATCCTCTGCTTCCCAATCCTCTTTAATCCCTCTCCACCAATCTCGAGCCGAACCCTTCATCAAATATACAACATACTCTACTCTTTCTGGATCTCCACAATGCATGACCTCAAAAGTTTTAATAAGGTCAGCAAGCCACTCCTCAGCCTTCAAATCATCTGGTTCACCCAAAAAACGAGGGGGATTATGCTTCATAAACCTGTCTAAAGATCTATCCTCTATCTGAACCTCTTGTGCTTGTACTGGTGGAACTGGCGGTGCTGCTTGTGGAATCATATTTTGCACCATTTGTCGCATAAGATCCATGAACTCAGCAAGTTTAGGGTTAGGTACTGGAGCACCCTCACATGGAGGGACTGGTGTCCTATCTCGAGGGGGGCCTTTGAGAGGATATTTCCACTATCCTGTCAATTAAATAACTAGTAGATACAATGCATGCGGATTAGTCACATAATTCACATTATTTCAATCAAGATCAAGTTCACATAGTTATATCAAGTAAAACAAAAGCAATCATGACTCGATCCCTAAGCCGTGCGACCTAGACCAAAGAAGCCACATTCAAAGCACCGATCCTTAACCGAAGAACCGGGCTCTGATACCACCAAAAGAGGGCTGTAGCGCCCCGACGCCACAGCTTTCCCCGCACTGGAGATTCCTCAAGTATTGGTTAAGAACCTCCACTTGAGTACACCCCAATAAGCGGAACAAACACATTTATATCAAATGAGCACATAGGAGCAATTTAGTATGCTTAACAAAATAAACATATAATCCGATCGATCCATTTTCTTTTTAAATTTACCTGTCCCCTTAGTATTGAATTTTGGGGCGTCACATGTATGGGTCGAATGGGCCCCGACACCTTAGCCCCATAAGGCACGAGCGTCACCAGGAGCGGGGTCGAGAAGATGTTATCAGGAAGGAGCACAAGAAATCGCCCCTAGCCCCTCGTCGGTTCGAACGCATCCCCCTCACAAGGCCGAACTCAGAAGTTTACAACCTTTCTGACAAGAAACTCTTCGAAAGACCCATCAAGATGAGAGACACTGAGGCCCTGAGGTGGTCAAACAAGTACTGCGCTTTCCACATGCAAAAAGGGCACGATACAGATGAGTGCCGCCAGTTGGAGAGTGAAATTTAGAGGCTAGTTGCTGGCGGGCACTTGAAGGAGTTTGTGTGAGCCCTAGAGCGTTTCGACGAGCGTTGTGGTGAGAGATCGCGTGAAAGAAGGAGGAGCCCATCACGCTCGAGGAGTCCACAAGGGCGAGGCCCTCTTGAGAGTAGCCATTGCGACAAGGGGAAGTCCCAAGAGCAGGAAAATACCCCTTTTGCAGTCATCAACATGATACCAGGAGGTTCCTCTGGAGGAGATTCTAATGCTGCCCGGCGACGGTATGTCCGGAGTTATGATCAACGCTCGTCGGTGCCCAAATCAGTCTATGCCATCCGGGAGTCCAAAGACGACCGCTCAAAGGAACATGATGTGATAGGATTTACAGATAAGGACTTAGAACATATTGTAACACCCCATGGGGTCAGTGAAACCTCTGAATGCCCCATGGTGGTTAGCTTGGATGTCCACAATCACATTGTAAAGAGGGTGTTAGTGGATAGTGGAAGCTCTGTTAACGTTTTGCCCTACACCACGTTCCAAAAAATGAATATTACCAATATTCCTCTCAAACCGCTCAAAACAGCCCTCATTGGCTTTGGAGGTTCTGAGGTTGTCCCACGAGGGCAAATCCGCTTGGCCACTTCATTTAGCCGAGCCCTACAACGCAAAACACTCATGGCCACCTACGTAGTGGTGGAAATTGATATCCCCTATAACATCATAATCGGGCGACCGGCTCTTGTAGATTTCAAAGCGATTATCTCCACCTACCACCAGAAAATCAAGTTCCCCACCCCCGAGGGCGTCGGAGAAGTTTTGTGCAATGTACGAGAAGCCTGGGAATGCTACATGCTATCCCTCAGAAAGTCTAAAACAGAGAAAGCATTTCAAATTGGGTCCACCAAGAAATTCGTTGATTTTCCCAATTTGGACGAGGACGGTCCCGTGCGCAAGAGGGCCAAAATGAACAAGAAAAAGAACAAAAAGAAAAATCTCTGCAACAAAGATATCCACGAAGCTGCCCCACCAGGGACAGTTGGAGAGTCTTCATCTGAGGAAAACGAGCGCGGGCAGGATGAGCCTAGGGATGATGGCCATCTGACAGGAAAGAAAAGGGCGCTTGAGCTCCCCCGTCCAGAAATGAGGATTGAGCCCTCAGAAAAATTCCTTACTATTGAGCTAGAACCGGGGAACAAGGATAAAACTACCCAGATTGGGTCCAACCTCTCTGGACCCTCGCAGATCATGATGATAGACTTCCTCCGAGAAAATATTGATGTCTTTGCATTGGAAAGCCTCGGATCTTACCGGGATTGACCCAAGCGTCATAGTCCACCGGCTCAATGTGGACTCATCCTTTAAGCCAATTAAACAGAAGAAGCGAGATGTGCACGACTTTCGGAAGAAAGTTATTGAAGAGGAAGTTAACAAGCTCCTTGAAGCTCAGTATATCGAGCCCATACTGTATCCAGAATGGTTATGTAACATGGTACTGAAGCCCAAGAGCGCAAATAAGTGGCGGATGTGCAATGACTTCACGAATCTTAACAAGGCTTGCCCTAAAGATCCTTACCCATTGCCCCGCATAGACCAGTTGGTGGATTCGACCGCGGGATGCGAACTCATGAGTATGATGGATACCTTTCAAGGATACTATCAAATCTTTATGGCCCCGGAAGACCGCCCCAAAACATCGTTTGTCGTCCACTTGGGTATATATTGCTTCCTAGTCATGCCCTTTGGGCTCAAGAACGCTGGGGCCACTTATCAGCGCCTTGTTAACAAAATGTTTGAAAAAGAAATTGGGGGATCCATGGAAGTGTACGTCGATGATATGATTGTTAAGAGCGAGCGTCAGGGCTCGCACTTGGAGGATCTCAAGCGCACTTTCGCCATTCTGCGTCAGTATGGGATGAAATTGAATCCCTCAAAGTGTACTTTTGGAGTGCAAGGAGGAAAATTCTTGGGCTACATAGTCAGCCAGAGGGGAATTGAGGCCAATCCGGAAAAAATCAAGGCTATTTTGGACATCCCATCCCCTCGTAATCTCCGGGAAGTGCAGGTGCTGGTAGGAAAAATCATTTCTTTAAATAGATTTATCTCGCGCTCGGCGGACAGAGACCTCCCTTTCTTCAAAATTCTACGCAACGCTCGGAATTTTGCTTGGACTGAGGAGTGTGAGAAGGCGTTGCAGGACATGAAGGCTTACCTTTCGAGCGCTCCGCTCTTGACCAAACCGGTTGAGGGTGAGAAGCTGTTTATGTACCTCTCCATTTCAACCGAGGCAACGAGCACAGTACTGATAGCTGTACGGGAACGTAAGCACTTGCCTGTTTATTATTTGAGCAAAACTTTACAAGGGGCCGAGAGGAAGTATTTGGAAATTGAGAAATTCGCATTCACCCTCATTAATGCATCACGACGGTTGAGGCCCTACTTCCAAGCACACTCAATAACTGTCCTCACTGATCAGCCTCTGAAGCAAGTGCTGTCCAAACCAGATGTGTCGGGAAGATTGATAAAATGGGCCATTGAGTTGAGCCAGTTTGATTTAAGTTTCGAGCCCAGAACTGCTATACAAGCGCAGGTTGTAGCTGATTTGTTGGTTGAACGCTTTGGTTTAGAACCTGCTGTTCTAAAGAATGATGGTTTATGGGTCCTACACAAGGATGGTTCCTCAACCCCTCAAGGGGGAGGAGCAGGGGTAACCCTTAGAGACCCCAACGGAATTGAGTTAGACTTCGCAATCAGGTTGGATTTCCAGGTCACCAATAACGAGGCAGAGTATAAAGCCCTTGTTCAAGGATTGAAAATCGCTTTTCAAAACGGAGCCTCCAGAATTACCGCCTATGTGGATTCACAATTAATTGCAAGCCAGATTGAAGGAACTTATGAGGCACGTGAAACCACCATGGTGCAGTATTTGAGCAGAGCCAAGGAAATTATTGGGAAGTTTAAGGAATTCCATCTACTCCAGGTCCCACAAGCAGAAAACGAGCGCTCTGACGCTCTATCAAAATTTGCCTCAGCCTTGGAAGGTATCAGTGAGCGCTCCGTCACGTTTCTTAGAACTGAAGAGCCTCTGATAAAAGAGCAGGGCAACAAGAGAGAGGTCGCCATGATTGATCCGTACGAGCCGTGCTGGCTTGATGATATTATAAGATTTCTTAGGGATGTCGTTTGTCCCACTGACAAGGTGGAGGCCCGGAAAGTTAGAAACAAGGCCCTTCGGTTTTCTTTAGACTCTGAGGGGAGATTATTCAAGAAGTCATTTCAAGGACCCCCGATGAGATGTCTACGGCCCTCGCAAGCTAAAGAAACACTCTAGCTTATTCACAATGGAAGTTGTGGAAACCATTCAGGGGGGCGTATCCTCGCAAAAAAGGTCCTGAGAAGTGGGTTTTATTGGCCCACACTTCTCCAAGACGCTATAGAGTTCTCCAAGAAATGCCCTAAGTGTCAATTTCACTCTAACCTCCCACAACTACCAGCCACTCAGATGGTCCCTATAGATGTCTCATGGCCCTTTGACCAATGGGGGATCGCCATTGTGGGTCCCTTGCCCATTGCAGTCGGACAGAAGAAGTTTGTCATCTTAGCTGTCGATTATTTTACCAAATAGGCCGAGGCTGAAGCCGCAGCAAAGATTACTTTCAGGGTCGTGAGGGACTTCAATTGGAAAAACATTATCTGTAGTTATGGCATACCCAGGGTGCTCATTTCAGACAATGGGTCCCAGTTCATAGCAGCTGACACCCAAGAATGGTGTTCAGAGTTGGGTATTGAGCAACGTTTTGTTGGAAAACAGGAATCAGAAAGCAGCGGAAATTTAAAAATTTTTCCAACAAAAAGATCTTGGACTCGCAATCGTGTATCCAAATTCGTAGAGATCAAGAAACTCACTTGGTTAGTAGCTTTCTTGACACGTTTTGAGCCGCCCTCAAACGCGCTTCATGCGGCAATGGCAACCCGTCCCATGAAATCTCTTTCTACTTCAGAATCCATTGTAGGGATAACAATACACACCAACCTAGATTCAAATCATGTTAGGGAAGTTCTTAACAATATAACATAAAGAAAGAAACATGAAACGAGAAAGGCATGATTGAAACTCCCTTCGAAAACCAGTTTTGCGAAAGTAGAAATCTGCCAGCCATAAAACCCTCGTGAAAAAATTCATCCTTCAGGATATGGACGAATGGTTTTCTCCATCTTCTTTGGTTCGATTTTTTCACTCGTTTTCTGTTGGGTTCAGAATCGTTTCATCATCCCTTCTGGTCGTTTTGCTTGATCCCCACTCCTTGATAAAGCTCGAATCTTCAAAACTTCTAACTTGAAGCTCTCTAGAGATAGTCCACCAACTTGGCTACAATCTAACTAGTAAGGATGCTAGTTCTCTAGTTAGTGTTTAGGCTTAACCTAGGGTTTTGTTTATCTTGGAGAAAGAATGGTTTTCAACACATGAACCAAAAGAATTGTCAATTACTCTCTAAGGGGAGCATGAGCTCCCCTATATATAGGAAATGGAGGGGTGGCCAAAAATCCTAGTCCTTATGGACTAAGGATTTTGGTCCCTCTCTCCTATTACTTGATCATCAAGTAATTTTGACTTTGACTTTGAATTCAAATTCAAATCAACTTTCAAGAGAGCTAAAATATCCAAACTATTTTTGGATAATTTTATACTTTATTTATTTAAAATAAATAACTTATTTTATCTAATTAATTAATTCATAATTAATTAACTAGATTATTTTTCTCCAAAATAAGACTTTCTTTTTCATTTAAAATTAAACCAAAGTCTATTAAATAATTAACAAATTAATTATTTAATATATAATTAAATAATCACGTGTGGCACACGTGTCACAATGACACGTGTCCACTCATGTGTCCCACACGTGTGGTTTCACACGTGTGGAACCCTCTAGGCCCGATTAACTCGTTTAATCATTTTCAAGCCTTAACTCATGTAACCAAGTTGTTGTGTGTGACCCTCTAGGTTCTCAATTCAATTAGCAGTGACCCTAATTAATTAATTCACTAATTAATTAATCAGTCCACAGATTAAACGACCATTGTCTAGCAACAGGTGTTTAACCCCTAGCTGAATTGGAATGTTCGGATTCGACAGAACCTTTAAGTCATTAATTCATGTGAGATACAATCCTTCTACTTACTATCTCTCAACCAAGATCTAGGGTAAGGGAATAATTAGAACCCTAATAATCTGGTCTTAAAGCTAAGTGCATTTCATATCCACTTGATCTCAATCCAAGAAACCCTTTTCTTGATGTCTTGATCTACTGCCTTGGCCAAGGACTCCATATGGCATATGAATGACTTACACAATAAGAGATCACCTTGCAAACGCAAGTGTAGGTCCTTTCTTGATTCTCATTCACTTTCATGAGTCACTTGTGTAGCCCCAGCATAAGCCTTGAATCAGTTGTCTAAGGCGACACCATTTAAAGCTTATACCAAAGACTACAGAGTTAACTCATAAAGTGACATGGAACCTCAAGTCTAAGGATCAATTAATCACATCAATGACTCGTGAGATATTTCCTATCTGGAAGTTTCCATTTCCTGAAATAGAAACTTCCTTTCCCATTTAGGAATCTTCTCACACGGGGCACCTCAGTGAACTTACTTATTGAAGTAAGCACCCTCATGTATCACGCACGTATCAACTATACACTTTGCACCTCCATGAAACAAGGTGGTCCTTCTTAAGGGCGTGATCCCACAAGCAAGCCTTAGAGGAGTCAGGTTGACACTCCCACTGTCTGTAGGACTCATCGGCTTGGAGTATTTTACTAATCACGACTTATGTGATATAGGGCTCGTTTCATGAACCATTTCACCTAAATGGTAGAGTCCTAAAGTCATCAGGATTAGGGGAGTTCTCATACATGCACAGCTAAAGTAAACGTATACCAAACAAGAGCATATAAAGAAGTGTTTGCCTATGATATTAATCAATCGTATATTATTCAAAGATTGCCTGTGATACTAGGAAAGTCCCAAAACGGATTATGACTAATCGGCTTTCTAGGGAACTATTCCTAACAATCTCCCACTTGCCCGTAAAAGCCATTTAGGTACTCTAAGTCCCATCTTCTCAAGATGCACTTTGACATTGCCGCTCGTCTGAGGCCTTGGCGGCGGAGACGGAGCAGGAATAATAGCTCCGCTCGCTTGAGGAGCGACCGGGGCTCGGAATCATCCTTGTATCCGGGTTGGGTGTTTGATTTCTCCCTCTACCTTGACTGGCGCTCGAACTTGTGGCTTCATGACCACCACACTCGTTGCCGCGACCTGCGCCTCGGGGTGGTGGGTTCTGTTGATTTCCTTGGTTGGCTTGACGCCTGTTGGCATTGGCAAATCGGGCAGCTTGTTGGATTCCTCCAGCCATGATGATGTTTACTCCTGGGGTAAGAAAAAGTAACGAGGGTTAGAAACCCTTGAACAAACTTCACAAAATACAAATTACAAATGCAAGTAAACAGTTAGCATCCCTATCTACAAGTTAGTGCCCTAAAATCTAACCGTCTCTCTCCAAATCCTGAGCAGGAGGGTTGCTGAGATAATGGGGGTCGTTGCTAAGTCCGCAAAGGAACATGAGTTCCGCGTCATCCATCAAATTTTTGGCTTGTATCAGCCAGCCCTCGTCCCTTAATGCTCCAGCTAGTTCTTTACCCCAGTTCTCAGGGAAAGTGGGGTCCAGACGATTCTTCACAAGTGAGCCTTTCCCGTACGAAATCCACTCTCGTGATACCCCGAAATCATCATCCGCCAGGGCTTTGATGAAAATGAACTTCTCCTTCTAATAGGGCGACGAGCGCGGGGAACTAACAGCTTGCAGTAGGGCGTTGAAATTTGCCATTGAGGGCTCGTATTCGGTACACTCCATGAGGATCACGAAGCAGGTTATGAGGGCGAGTCCGTTGGGCACGATCTGCGAGGGACATAGGTTCAAGTTATTCAAAATATTGGCCACCGGGACCGGGATAGGAAACCTCAACCCCCCAGAGTTGATTGTATCTTTGTAAACTGCCATCTCTCTAGGGGGTGGGTGGTTGGCACGCTCGTGATCAGCAGGGATCTGCCAGGTGAAGTGCTCGTCCCAATATATTGGTGCCAGCACAGTCTTAATCTCCCCCAAAGTAATTGTGCTGGGAGTCTCGTCAGGGGTAATCTCGGTCGCTTGCATACCTGAGCCCTCACCCTCGTTTGACCCTTTGGCCTTCTTAGCTTTTTTGGGCCCCTGTGGTTTCTTCTTTTTGCCCTTGGCATGGGCTCTTTCGGAGGGTGCCGCTTCCCCCTCAAATTCAGGGACCGGGATCGCGACGGCCATGGTCACGGCATAGCGGTGAGGATGGGTCACACTTTCTGTTATCGGGAGAGTCACCCCTTACCTCTCCGCTTCCATCACCATGTGCATCTCTTTAAATATATGTTCAACCCCTCCTGGGTTCCTTTCCTCCATGGCCGACACGGCGGCATGCAAATCTTCATCCCTTGGAGATGAATTCTGACTTGTCGCCCCCTCAACCTCCCGGGCAAATTCTTCTACATGATCTCCAGACATGGTTTGAGAAGGATTTTCGAGAAGTGGAAGGGTTTTCTTTTAAGAATCGGAAGGAGAGGCAGAATTCAGGGATTCCGGGAAATAAGGGGGATGTACTGAAAACTAAATCCTAACCTGTTCTAAGGTTAGCAAAGTTAAAAGATTTCACTAGAAAGTTACCTTGAGTTTTCTGGAAAAACTTGGAAGAAGGTTGTGAGTGCTCTGAAAGTGGTTTTGCAAAGAGTTTTTCGCAAAAGTATGCTCTGAAGATTTGTCCGTGTAAAAATGGGTATGGATGCAGAATCCCTTATTTATAGGGATGGGAGTTGGTACGTTTCTAGCGAGTAATTTGAAATTGCAATCATTTCCCGCCTAGGAAACCGTTCACTTTATTGAACCGTCACGTGCTTCCCAAGAATCACGCGCCCCACGCGTATCAGCATTTAATGCATAGACGTTTCAAGCGGTCAGAGGAAAGGAACGCATTTAATGCATAGACGTTTCAAGCGGTCAGAAGAAAAGACCGCATTTATGGCGCAATCAGAAAGATAATTGCCCAACACGCCATGCCTTATACAAGCGCAGCGCTCGATGGAATACATTGGTAAAATTCTACAGCCCTTATCACCAAGGACTACAGAATTGGGGGGCAAAATGATAGGGCTAAAACACGCTCGTCCCACGTTTGGACACGTGGCACCTCAAGATAGTAATACATGTCCTCCTGTGGTTAAGGCAGTCATTCACGAGCACCCAAACCCCCCGAGCGTCAAAGTCTCACAGGGACACGTGCCATCTCTACTGCACACACACGCGATCAGCGCTGCCGCCCTCTAACGAGCGCACTCAGCCATACTAGGTTAAGCTCCTAAGCTATCAAGAAAGCTCTCTTCGAGCGCTACTCCCCCTCAGGGAAGCTTCCACTCCCTCTCATTGCATGAGCCTTGGCCTTCATCCCTTAGCGGATCTTCTGGCCTCCAAGGCCCTTGGTTGACACGAGCGTGCTCTCAAGCCCTCGTTAACAACCCAAAACGGCTCTCTGACACCCCGTACCTGTCCGCGCACCTGCCATTGTTGCCCGCACCACCCTTTGCGCCAACTTTTGCAGGAGATTCCTCCTAGGTTTCTCCTCATTGCACCACGTGTAAAGGCGACATTAGGGCAGGACCACAAAGGGGTAAATTACCAAAGGGTCCCTGACCCACAACTATAAATAGGAGTCTTCATCTCCATCCCGGTAAGCAATCTCCATTATTGCAACTACATAGTTCACATATTAACTCTTTCAGATCATCATCCGACTTGAGCGTCGAAGAGCCAAACTGGGAATCACCCCCAGTTCCCCCAGCTTGGCCGTCTGACCTCTGTTTCTTTTGGTGTTTGTCCTAGCAGGTTGAACCTACCTTCTTCTCCGGTGATCCTCAATGGTTTCCCCACCTTTAAACAAATTCTAAAGTGATTGGATTCTGTACCCCATATTCAGACCCATTAGAATGTAACTTGAGTGTACAAGTGACTTGAAGAAAGCTAAGACTCGACTCCCGCCTAGCAAAACCTGCAAGAACCTGGAAGAGTAGGAAATAGGGGTCAGTCTCTAGAAGACTTGAGTGAGCAGGAGCTGTACATATATATATAAAACATGCACATGCAAGTCATAAATTCCGAGCAAAGTTTTATTTAAAGTTAGTTCCCACGAAGGGTAAGAGATAACTAAGCAAGCTCGGACATTACGACTAATTCATATTAAATTCATTAAGTTCATAATTCATGATAATAATAATGGCTCGGCGAGTGAGCGTGCATAATCTCCAACCAAAGTCCGACCGTGTACAATAACATGATTAATACATTTTGAATACGTGATCATGCATTACATAATAATACATGCAAGCCATAACATGAGACATGAACGTTTGGGCAATCCGTGTCCCGGCTTCCCGTACGGTGTATAATGACAATAACATAATCATGAAATAAGTTCCAACATTCTCCCTCCGTAATGGTCGGGCCTGCAGACCCGAACCATTTAATAATAACAATATCGAGACGGGGGCTCATGACTCCTACCCGCTCCTTCGATGGGTTAACCATCGGCTCAAGAATAACTCACCTTCCACACTACACAGTCGCGTGAGAGATTCTCAATGGGTACTTTGTGCGATGGCTTAGCTATACGTCGGCCCTGTTGGAAAACACGAATCAGAAAGCAGCGGAAATTTAAAATTTTTCCCAACAAAAGGACCTTGGACTCGCAATCGTGTATCCAAATTCGTAGAGATAAGAAACTTACTTTTCTTTTATTCTTTCTTGAAGCGTTTCAAGCCACCCAAGAACGCTCTTCTCGCGCCTTGATCCCCTCTCCTTGGTAAAGCTCGAATCTTCAAACTTCTAACTTGAAGCTCTCTAGAGATAGTCCACCAACTTGACTACAATCTAACTAGTAAGGATGCTAGTTCTCTAGTTAGTGTTTAGGCTTAACCTAGGGTTACGTTTATCTTGGAGAAAGGATGATGTTCAACACATAAACCAAAAGAATTGCCAATTAGCTCTAAGGGGAGCTCGAGCTCCCCTATTTATAATAAGGGAGTGGCCGAAATTCCTAGTCCTTATGGACTAGGGTTTTGGTCTCTCTCTCTCCTATTACTTGACCATCAAGTAATTTTGACTTTGACTTTGAATTCTAATTCAAATCAACTTTCAAGAGAGCTAAAATATCCAAACTATTTTTGGATAATTTTATACTTTATTTATTTAAAATAAATAACATATTTTATCTAATTAATTAACTAGATTATTTTTCTCCAAAATAAGACTTTCTTTTTAATTCAAAATTAAACCAAAGTCTATTAAATAATTAACAACTTAATTATTTAATATCCAATTAAATAGTTACGTGTGGCACACGTGTCATAATGACACGTGTCCAGTCACGTGACCCACACATGTGATTTCACACGTGTGGAACCCTCTAGGCCCGATTAACTCGTTTAATCATTTTAAAGCCTCAACTCATGTAACCAAGTTGTTGTGTGTGACCCTCTAGGTTCTCAATTCAATTAGCAGTGACCCTAATTAATTAATTCACTAATTAATTAATCAGTCCACAAATTAATTAACCCCTAGCTGAATTGGAATGTTCGGATTCGACAGAACCTTTAAGTCATTGATTCATGTGAGATACAATCCTCCTACTTACTATCTCTCAACCAAGATCTAGGGCAAGGGAATAATCAGAACCCTAATAATCCGGTCTTAAAACTAAGTGTATTTCATATCCATTTGATCTCAATCCAAGAAACCCTTTTCTTGATGTCTTGATCTACTGCCTTGGCCAAGGACTCCATATGGCATATGAATGACTTACACAATAAGAGATCACCTTGCATATGCAAGTGTAGGTCCTTTCTTGATTCTCATTCACTTTCATGAATCACTTGTGCAGCCCCAGCATAAGCCTTGAATCAGTTGTCTAAGGCGACGCCCTTTAAAGCTTATACCTAAGACTACAGAGTTAACTCATAAAGTGACAAGGAACCTCAAGTCTTAAGGATCAATTAATCACATCAATGACTCATGAGATATTTCCTAATCTGGAAGTTTCAATTTCCTGAAATAGAAACTTCCTTTCCCATTTAGGAATGTTCTCACACGGGGCACCTCAGTGAACTTACTTATTAAAGTAAGCACCCTCATGTGTCACGCACGTATCAACTATACACTTTTCATCTCCATGAAACAAGGTGGTCCTTCTTAAGGGCGTGATCCCACAAGCAAGCCTTAGAGGAGTCAGGTTGACACTCCCACTGTCGGTAGGACTCATCGGCTTAGAGTATTTTACTAATCATGACTTATGTGATATAGGGCTCGTTTCATGAACCATTTCACCTAAATGGTAGAGTCCTAAAGTCATCAGGATTAGGAGAGTTCTCATACATGCACAGATAAAGTAAACGCATACCAAACAAGAGCATATAAAGAAGTGTTGCCTCAATTCGTTATTTCATTCAAAGATTGTCTGTGTTTACAATAAGGAAAAGCACAAAGCGGATATACAATCGGCTCTCTAGGGCACTATTCCTAACAGGCCCGATGTCGAACCGGTCTCCATTCACATATTTCCCCGGGGCCCAATATATGTGCATGATCAATGTGCATAATCTCGCCAAAACATTCAAGTCATAATCATAAATATTATAATTCCTTTCATAAATCTTGAGAAAGGGTTTACTCGATGACTTTACTTTGAAATCAATATATATATACTTTAGGTTTTTGGTCAAAACTTATCACATAAAGGTTGTAGGGTTTATTACTTATCTAGAATGAAAACACCCTCACCTGGACGACGACGAAACAAGGATACGAGTTATACCGGGTGCCTATTTGATCCGGAAGTCTCCACCCTAGAGATGAACTGTACAAGAGAAGGCATAACGTGTACTCGTGAGAAATGACTCGATATGAAACCACATAAGACGCACGGCATGCTTATGAAGTGGAGTATCGTGTCATAACATAATTCATTACGTAATGAAGCATAAGAATGTCATGGAATGGTGTGATCGTGTTCATATGCTCAATTACTCAAACAAATTCAATTTCTATACCGAGCACAGATTCAAACAATCAAACTTAAACAAGTACAGACCAAGGAGTATCAAATAAGAGCATAATTATCAATTAATCAAGCATATAATCCATATAAGTCACATACGCGAGCCAAGGAAGTGATAGGAATGCAATATGAGGGGTTTTGGCAAAGTTTGGCAAAAGTTGACAATTTTCGGAAATGTACAAGCTGTGGAAAAACAGGAATATCTTAAGTTCTAGAGGTTGAAATTGGGTTTTGTTTGTTGGATATGAAATTATACACACAGACCTTTAAAATGATATATGACTCAAATCGTAGTTCAAAGCGAGGAGGAAATGGTGTAGGTCCGAAGTTGAAGGAGTGCAGATTTCCGATAAAGTGGCGACACCAAAATGAATTGATTATATCTCACAAATTAGAAAGGATAATGAGCTGATTCCAATTGGAGAGTATTCTAGACTTCAATAGGTTTCCATGGGTTCAAAATCAGGTCAATCGGAGTTTGTATAAGGGAGAAACGGGAGTGTGAAAAATGGTATGAAAGCAGAAATGGGCATGTGAAGTTCCTCGGGTGAGGCAGTAGGTTGCTACACGGGCGTTTGGTGAATGAACGGGGAGTCCAAACGCCCGTTTGGGAAGCCGCTGGACGAAAAAATAGGGGAAAAACAGGGCAAGACTCGTAAAATGTCTCCCAAGCCACTCCAACACCAATCTACAACAATTAAACATCTCAAAACTAGTATACAACATGCATATAACTCACATATGTCATTTAGGCAACATATAACACAAGTGGGGGCTAAAGATCAAACCAATCAATTCATATAAATCCTCCAAATTACAAATATGTACAAGTCATTCAAGTTACAAGGAAACAAGGCTAAGAACTCAAGGATATATATATATATATATATATATATATATATATATATATATATATAAAGTCACAAATTCATGCTAGAAACATGTAAACACCATCAAGTCACCAAGCCCTAACTATTCACACAATCAATCTCATGAAATATCAAAACCAACCTTGGAATGAATGGAAGAAGATGATGAAGATGATGAGATGATAATGATGCTTGGTTCTCCCTTCTCTACTACTTCTTCTTCTTCTTGCTTGGCGATCCAAGATGTGATGAAGATGATGAATGAAAGGGGTTTAGTGTGTGTGTGTTAGAGAAAGAGTGTGTGTAATGTGTATGAGTCTTGCAAATGATATATGTATAGATATAATGCATATACATATAAAGTTAGATATTATAAATATAATATGTATATAATTATCTCAGTACTTATTATTATATACATATATAATGAATGTGTGAGTGTATTAGTATAACATGGATATATGAATGTATATATGTATATACTGCATGTTGATAATTAGTTGCATGAATGAATGAGATTAGAAAATATCAATCTTATGAAATAAGTTTAAGTATATAAATAGATATATATACATATATATATAAATGAAAAATATGTTATAAGATGAAATGTATAAATTATGCATAGGTTAAGAAATGGAATTGTAATTAAAATGAACACATAGACAATTAGACAATTAATCACATAAACCACTTAGTCACATAATTCAATTAAGCACGTTTAACAAATCTAACTCCCAAACTCACACGTGTGGCGCGCATACCTGAATAATTTGAACATGCGGTGCGTAACAACCTCTCCCCCTTAAAATGGACCTGTCCTTAGGTCTACCGCCGCGAGTTTTGGACCCTTAAGCAACTCTCCCGTGTTCATCCCACGAGGGTTAGCAACTCCCCGTCAGGAATTAGTTCGGAAAAGGTCTTGAAGCAACAAGGTCTTCAAAGCGGTTAAGTCAAGACCCTTAACTCACCGGAACTACCCACTCGAGAAACTAAACTGTCGCTAGAGCAGCTAAACAAGTAGAAAGCAACAACGAGAGAGCCCCGTCCCTCAACAAACAAAGGGAGAACCCCGTCACTCAAAACAAGCACGAGAGAACCCCGTCCCCCAAACAAACAACGAGAGAACCCCGTCTCTCAACAAAAAGAAAGAGAAACTCCAAACACAACATGAAAGGACTCAACACCCCAAGGCACAAAGCAAGCACCAACCCCCAAAAATACAATCACGTTACACAACAAGCACACAAGAAGCAATTAATACAACAACAATCAAAGCACTTATCATCATAAATTATTTAAAGTCAAGTTACATGTATCCATATGCCATGAATATATGATATACCGTTCACCGTTGATCGGGAATCTTCCATAATAGTAATTTAACTCAACATTTAATTGGTCATTGGAGATCCCTTTACCTTTAACGTTACACTTTGAAATGCCCAATGTGATCTACACTTTAATATCCACCTAAGTTACTCCACAACCAACTTTTCTTTCCATATGAATTCCACGGTCTGAAGTTCCCTCCTACTTGAGGCCCACTTGATCTTGATCCAATCCACTTATCCTTCACCACGGATTATACTCAGTCTTCTCGAACGCTAGTGCTAGTCTTTAATAGCTTGAATTCTACTCTCAAATTCCAAAAGTACCACTGATTCATTATAGAAAGCATCTGACGAGCCTATAACATGTCTTGTTCATGTGGTGCATTGCCTCGTAGATTTTCCACTTCCAACACTCGGTTGAGTTAAATCTTACTTTGTCCCTTCTGAACTATGATAACTTAATCAGCTTTTCTTACCCAAGATCTTCCTTGCCAATTTCTTCTCGATCCCATCACCTTCACGGTATAAAGTATGTTATACGAAGCACCATTCTTTTTAATCTTAGAAGATTAAGTTGGTAAATGTCTCAATACAAAAACTTACGACATTGATCTTGTAGTCGAGGTTACCATCAATCATCCTTTTCTCCATCTTATCCTCTTTAGTTCTCAACTTTCTTTGCATCCCCTGTTAGGAATAGTGCCCTAGAAAGCCGATTGTATATCCGCTTTGTGCTTTTCCTTATTGTAATCACAGACAATCTTTGAATGAAATAACGAATTGAGGCAACACTTCTTTATATGCTCTTATTTGGTATGCGTTTACTTTATCTGTGCATGTATAAGAACTCCCCTAATCCTGATGACTTTAGGACTCTACCATTTAGGTGAAATGGTTCATGAAACGAGCCCTATATCACATAAGTCATGATTAGTGAAATACTCTAATCCGATGAGTCCTACCGACAGTGGGAGTGTCAACCTGACTCCTTTAAGGCTTGCTTATGGGATCACGCGCTTAAGAAGGACCACCTTGTTTCATGGAGGTGCAAAGTGTATAGTTGATACGTGCGTGATACATGAGGGTGCTTACTTTAATAAGTAAGTTCACTGAGGTGCCCCGTGTGAGAACATTCCTAAATGGGAAAGGAAGTTTCTATTTCAGGAAATAGAAACTTCCAGATTAGGAAATATCTCACGAGTCACTGATGTGATTAATTGATCCTTAAGACTTGAGGTTCCTTGTCACTTTATGAGTTAACTCTGTAGTCTTAGGTATAAGCTTTAAAGGGTGTCGCCTTAGACAACTGATTCAAGGCTTATGCTGGGGCTGCACAAGTGATTCATGAAAGTGAATGAGAATCAAGAAAGGACCCACACTTGCATTTGCAAGGTGATCTCTTATTGTGTAAGTCATTCATATGCCATATGGAGTCCTTGGCCAAGGCAGTAGATCAAGACATCAAGAAAAGGGTTTCTTGGATTGAGATCAAATGGATATGAAATGCACTTAGCTTTAAGATCGGATTATTAGGGTTCTGATTATTCCCTTGCCCTAGATCTTGGTTGAGAGATAGTAAGTAGGAGGATTGTATCTCACATGAATCAATGACTTAAAGGTTCTGTCGAATCCGAACATTCCAATTCAGCTAGGGGTTAAACACCTGTTGCTAGACTATGGTCGTTTAATCTGTGGACTGATTAATTAATTAGTGAATTAATTAATTAGGGTCACTGCTAATTGAATTGAGAACCTAGAGGGTCACACACAACAACTTGGTTACATGAATTGAGGCTTGAAAATGATTAAACGAGTTAATCGGGCCAAGAGGGTTCCACACGTGTGGCTCACGTGAGTGACACGTGTGTAAATATATGTGTATATTTATTTATATGTTAAATAATTAATGTGATTAATTATTTAATAGACTTTGGTTTAATTTTGAATTAAAAAGAATTAATTAACTAGATAAAATAAGTTATTTACTTTAAATAAATAAAGTATAAAATTATCCAAAAATAGTTTGGATATTTTAGCTCTCTTAAAAGTTGACTTGAAATAGAATTCAAAGTCAAAGTTGGAAAATACTTGATGATCAAGTAATAGGAGAGAGAGACCAAAACCCTAGCCCATAAGGACTAGGATTTTCGGTCAACCCTCATTCCTATATATAGGGGAGCTCGAGCTCCCCTTGAGGCTAATTGATGATCTTCTTTTGGTTCATGTGTTGAACACCATCCTTTCTCCAAGATAAACAAAACCCTAGGTTAAGCCTAAACACTAACTAGAGAACTAGCATCCTTACTAGTTAGATTGTGATCAAGTTGGTGGACTATCTCTAGAGAGCTTCAAGTTAGAAGTTTGAAGATTCGAGATTACCTTGGAGAGGGGATCAAGCCGCGAGAAGAGCGTTCTTGGGTGGCTTGAAACGCTTCAAGAAAGACAATTAAGAAAGTAAGTTTCTAATCCCTACGAATTTGGTTACACGATTGCGAGTCCTAGATCCTTTTGTTGGAAAATTTTTAATTTTTCACTGCTTTCTGATTCGTGTTTTCCAACATCCCCAACTTCATCTCCTATAGTATCTAGATATTCTCGAAGTTTTATCTTCTTTAGGTTTGGGATTGTACCAAATGCTAGAACTTCCATCTCATGTCTTACTACTTTCATCGAAATCTCGTTACTTACTAACTCTTAAATTTCCGTCGTTCCTCTCGAGAGTGACCCGTTGGAGCATGATTGTGATCTTAATTTGTTTCCCGGTCAGGCTTTCCCCCTTAAAAATTTTATTCTCAATTCTTTGAACTTGTTGTATCACCCATGGGATAGAAAATCTCCAACTCCTTCAGCTTTGCTTTCCCGATCAGTGATCTCACTTACAATCACTTTGAAATGATTAGTAGGGGTAATATCTCACTGCTCCCGTTCCCATTCTCCTGTTCCAATTCCAAAATCCCTTAAGATCCCATTTTGTTCGATTCATTGCAAACCCCAGATTCTTCTTTTCTTGATCTCATATAACTTGATAGGGCTTATTCTTGATGAACGTGATGGACTAAATTATCCTATCAAGCAAACATCAAGCTATGCATGCCGGGTAAAAATGCTCGACGCATGTAGCACATTTGGGACAAACAAGGTATGTATCATATTAGGGAAATTAAATCAATCTAATACACATATAAGAGAATTAAATTATTTAACACAATGAATGGTGCACGTGCCATGAATGCGAGTACCTTTCACCATGTAGGTAAGCTTTAGCTCGGAGGTTTGATCTTTTGCTCTCTAATCCGTTGTTCATCTCTTGCTTACCCACGGTCTTCTAACTTCCTTGGTTTCCTTACATTCCCGGCGCGATCTAACAAGCTTCCGAATTCCTTTGCATCAAGTGGTATATTCTCATGATCTGAGGTTGTTACTTGCTTCTAGGCCTTCTATATCCGAGTGAGTCGATCCCCTCAAATCTTCTCTCGAACAATTCTTCATTTGACCAATTCCTTACCATAATAGCTATTCCAACTAAAGCTTCCTTGTTCTAACCTTAAAGGATTCCAATGGTCAAGCAACTTCATCTTCCATCGAACCTTGATTTAAATGTCGATCCAAGTATCTGGCTTATCCCCTTCATGAATCCAAAAGTTGAGTGGTCTCTTAGTTCACCTTGATCCGGTTCCAATATCAAAAGTCTTTTTATTCCTCACCCCGAACTAAATTCCTGATCATAACTTCAATCTCGAGAATCTTCTTTTAGCCTCTTCATTCTGACAATTCAATTCTTCTCAAAGTCCCCATCCTAATTATTAATTCAAACTTTTAATATTAGTACCCTCAAAGTGTCCATTCACCGAATCCTTAAGTTGATGATGCCTCTCAAATCTGATTGATTAACTTTCATTTTTAGATAGATACGTGCATTGCTCTTGTGAGTTGTAACCTCGCATATCTTCTAATGATCTCGTCAACTTCATCCGACACGGACCTTATCTCATAATTCGAAGTATCCCGACTCCGATTCGAATCACTCCATTTAGCCCTCTAGAATCTTAACCCTAGAATCCTCAAAATTCTCATCTTCGATCCCTTTTGATTCAAATATTGAATCTTAGTGCCTTCAAGTCTGCTCTTCAATTCTTTCTTGAATTAATCGGGCCTCTTGAACTTGATTAACCAAGTTCGTTTGCGGGGTAGGAGCATGTGTTTATTTGGGTTCATAACGTCACTCTCTCATACCATTAGCCCAACCATGCTCAATCTTCACACATGGTTTGATTCCTAACTCTATCTTGATCTCTCAACTTCTAACCTCATCATAAGGATCACCAATTACCCGCGTTCTTCTAAATCTCCAGAGACTTCTTCAATTCACCCATATCCAAAAGAAGAGCTCTTGGCAAGTTGTTTTGGTTCCGAAAATTGGTCGTGGTTTGATGTTATAATAATATCCTACAATTCACAACTCAATTCAAATATAAATGCATGGGGTTAGTTAATGCATATGTCACATAATGAGCACCAAAAACACGCATCGATGCAAAATGCAACACATAAATCAATAAAATTTAAGTCAAACACATTTAATAACATGTTTTCCATGTCAAGTTTCAATAATAATGCTCATGATCAATGCGGTGCGCACGTTGACACGTTGTTCCTAAGTCGTTCGACCTAAACTTGACATGACACGACGCTAGAGATCCCGGTTTTGCAACCGGGCTCTGATACCATCTTAGGATATAGCACCCGCGATGATAGATACCACATCCCCCACACTATAAGTCTAGTCCACATATGAAATGGGTAGTCCATATATGAACCGGACTCATAGTGAACGGGTGACAAATAAAAATGACTCCCTAGCTAGGCGGAATCTAACCCTGTACCAATTAAATCTCAATGCCAAAAGATGGTGCGGAAGAAATAACTAAGCATGAATATCAAAATGGCCATAAGCCCAACAATTCCATAACATAATTAATTCCATCATGCATCCTAACAACGGGGTTCGACTAACATGCAACCTGTCCCGAATCAAGAATCAATAATCAATAATTGGCACACAGTCCCCAATACACATAATGTGATACAATTAAATCATAAAAAGATGGAATGTGACTCGAGTGTACAAGTGACTTGAAGAAAGCTAAGACTCGACTACCGCCTAGCAAAACCTGCAAGAACCTGGAAGAGTAGGAAAGAGGGTTCTGTCTCTAGAAGATTGAGTGAGCAGGAGCTGTACATATATATATAAAACATGCACATGCAAGTCATAAATCCCAAGCAAAGTTTTATTTAAAGTTAGTTCCCATGAAGGGCAAGAAATAACTAAGCAAGCTCGGACATTACGACTAATTCATATTAAATTCATTAAGTTCATAATTCATGATAACAATAATGGCTCGGCGAGTGAGCGTGCATAATCTCCAACCAAACTCCGACCGTGTACAATAACATGATTAATACATTTTGAATACGTGATCATGCATTAAATAATAATACATGCAAGCCATAACATGAGACATGAACGTTTGGGCAATCCGTGTCCCGGCCTTCCTGCACGGTGCATAATGACAATAACATAATCATGAAATAAGTTCCAACCTTCTCCCTCAGTAATGGTCGGGCCTGCAGACCCGAACTATTTAATAATAACAATATCGAGACGGGGGCTCATGAGTCTACCCGCTCCTTCGATGGGTTAACCATCGGCTCAAGAATAACTCACCTTCCACACTACACGGTCGCGTGAGAGATTCTCAATGGGCACTTTGTGCAATGGCTTAGCTATACGTCGGTCCGATGCCGAACCGGTCTCCATTCAAGCATTTCCCTGGGGCCCAATACATGTGCATAATCAATGTGCATAATCTCGTCAAAACATTCAAGTCATGATCATAAATATCATAATTCCTTTCATAAATCTTGAGAAAGGGTTTACTCGATAAAGATTTACTCGATGACTTTACTTTGAAATCAATATATATATACTTTAGGTTTTTGGCCAAAACTTATCACATAAAGGTTGTAGGGTTTATTACTTATCTAGAACAAAAATACCCTCACCTGAACGATGATGAAACAAGGATACGAGTTATACCGGGTGCCTATTTGATTCAGAAGTCTCCACCCTGGAGATGAACTGTTCAAGAGAATTCATAACGTGTACTCGTGAGAAATGACTCGATATGAAACCACATAAGACGCACGACATGCTTACGAAGTGGAGTATCATGTCATAACATAATTTAATATGTAATGAAGCATAAGAATATCATGGAATGGTGTGATCGTGTTCATATGCCCAATTACTCAAACAAATTCAATTTCTATACCAAGCACAGATTCAAACAATCAAACTTAAATAAGTACAGACCAAGGAGTATCAAATAAGAGCATAATTATCAATTAATCAAGCATATAATTCATATAAGTCACATACGCGAGCCAAGGAAGTGATAGGAATGCAATATGAGGGGTTTTGTCAAAGTTTGGCAAAAGTTGACAATTTTCGAAAATGTACAAGCTGTGGAAAAATAGGAATATGTTAAGTTCTAGAGGGTGAAATTGGGTTTCGTTTGTTGGATATGAAAGTAGACACACAGACCTTTAAAATTATATATGGCTCGAATCGTGGTTCAAAGCGAGGAGGAAATAGCGTAGGTCCGAAGTTGAAGGAGTGCAGATTTTCGATAAAGTGGCAACACCAAAATGAATTGATTATATCTCACAAATTAGAAAGGATAATGAGGTGATTCCAATTGGATAGTATTCTAGACTTCAAGAGGTTTCCATGGGTTCAAAAATTAGGTCAATCAGAGTTCGTATGAGGGAGAAACGGGCGTGTGAGAAATGGTATGAAAGCAGAAACGGGCGTGTGAAGCTCCTCGGGTGAGGCAGTAGGTTGGTACACGGGCGTTTGGTGAATGAACGGGGAGTCCAAACACCCGTTTGGGAAGCCGATGGACGAAAAAATAGGGGAAAAACAGGGCAAGACTCGTAAAATGGCTCCCAAGCCACTCCAACACCAATCTACAACAATTAAACATCTCAAAACTAGTATACAACATGCATATAACTCATATATGTCATTTAGGCAACATATAACACAAGTTGGGGCTAAAGATCAAACCAATCAATTCATATAAATCCTCCAAATTACAAATATGTACAAGTCATTCAAGTTACAAGGAAATAAGGCTAAGAACTCAAGGATATATACATATAAAGTCACAAATTCTTGCTAGAAACATGTAAACACCATCAAGTCACCAAGCCCTAACTATTCACACAATCAATCTCATGAAATATCAAAACCAACCTTCGAATGAATGGAAGAAGATGATAAGATGATGATGATACTTGGTTCTCCCTTCTCCACTACTTCTTTTTCTTCTTGCTTGGAGATCCAAGATGTGATGAAGATGATGAATGAAAGGGGTTTAGTGTGTGTAATGTGTATGAGTCTTGCAAATGATATATGTATAGATATAATGCATATACATATAAAGTTAGATATTATAAATATAATATTTATATAATTATCTTAGTGCTTATTATTATATACATATATAATGAATGTGTGAGTGTATTAGTGTAACATGGATATATGAATGTATATATATATATATAATGCATGTTGATAATTAATTGCATGAATGAATGAGATTAGAAAATATCAATCTTATGAAATAAGTTTAAGTATATAAATAGATATATATACATATATATATATAAATGAAAAATATGTTATAAGATGAAATGTATAAATTATGCATAGGTTAAGAAATGGAATTGCAATTAAAATGAACACATAGACAATTAGACAATTAATCACATAAACCACTTAGTCACATAATTCAATTAAGCACGCTTAACAAATCTAACTCCCAAACTCACACGTGTGGCGCGCGTACCTGAATAATTTGAACATGCGGGGCGTTACAGACGGATATATTGTAACTGTCTATAATCTAAAATATTAAAAACATAGCTCTAAATGTCTCTTTGTTCATATTATTCATTTATTCAGTTTAATTTTCTTGTTCATAAATTTTTTCTATAGCTATTATAATTTTATTTATAAAATTTTATTTTTTATTTATTTTTGCACAATCTTCATCACACTCCATTTGGTTTATATTATGCTTTTCTGTATATTTTCTTCCTAGCATTCTCATTCTTGTATTTAAGAATTGTTTTACAAAATGCCTAAAATGTCTATTAGATGTATCTTCATCAAAGCATTTACAAAAATTACATGCAAGGAGTAGTTCCCTACTAAAATCACCATCTGAATTATCATCCATGATATATAAAATTTTTTAATTTTGATTTTATTTTAATTTTATAGAAAAAATAATATATAGGATCCTTTTGCATTGTAAAAGGTTTGGGTTCAAAATACAATTTATGAAAGTTGTAGTGCTTGATTGAATTTTTTTTTATTTTATTGTGTAGAAGTTGTCGATGAGATCAACAACTTCTACTACTTTATTAAATCCTCAAAAAGTAGTGTTACTTTATGAAATATTTTTGGAATAAATATTATTCTAGAAAATGTCTCTGTGATGCACAAATAGCCAGAATTTCAACTCCACTATTCAAGCGAACAAATACACTATATGTGAATATAATTATAAACACCGTATTACGTATTTTTTCTTAAATTTATTATGAGAGAAAAAAATTAAATAACATATTTTATAAGTATTCATGTATTAGATATAATAATAAACTATTTTTTTTTATTCTATAAAGAAAAATAATTAGCTTCTTCCCAACTTTTTATCTCCTTTTTTTTTTCTTTTCACTCCTTACTTTAATTTATTTTTTTTTTCTAAACTCTCTTCCTTATATTTCTAATTCTATTGTATATAATATTTTTGTATTAATATTTTATTTTCTTATATACCATTTAATTATCATAAATTTAATTATAAAATATATATCAATATTGATCGTGTCGGAATCCTACTGCTTGGCTCGAGATGAAAATTGATCAATCATTCAAGTATTTATATTCAAAGGGACATTGTTCGATTTGGAAGTTGGTTGGAAAAAAAATAAACATAAGCTCGAAGACGACCTAAAACAAAATGGGGTTAATGTCATGCAACCGAAAGATAGTGTTCCGATATCGACACATTTAATGTCCCGTGAAATAGGTGGGCCCAAACTGTACTTGCTATCAGAGGCTAGAGGCTGCTTGTCCACTTATTGTTACGACTGACCTCGACCTAGTCAAACAATGCGGATCGTCGAGGCATGGCCAATTTTAAGGCAAACAATCAGACCTATGGGTTGAGCAAAGGCTTTAGGCAAAGACGATGATAGTTTCGAGTACTTCCGAAATTATCTTGTTCGACTACAGAGTAAACACACCCAATCAAATGAGTGACTAACACGTGGCGCAATAGAATTGGGTCACATTAAATATAAAATTTTATATTAATATATAATTGAATAACAAATTTTTTTTTACCTATGTATAATGGGTCGAGTTACCTTTTAAATTTAAGAATGCCTAATTAAAGCATTAGATTTTTAGAATTAAATCCCTAAATGGTATTTAAATTTGAAGTATGCTCTTGGGACCAATTTTTTTTATTAACTCCCTATCTTAGAAATTAAATTTTTTTTTAACTCTCTAATTATTTTAAATTAGCCTAATTATCATTTATTTAACCATGTTGCTGAATAGCACGACAATTTCTCAAAATTCAAATATAATTTCACAACTACATAATTTTATATTTTCATATTTATAGAAAAGTTATTTATACAACAACTAACTATTGTGTAGCATAATAGTTTGTCAAAATTCAGAGATAATTCTACAAATTCAATATAAATACTTTATATTAAGAAAAAAAAATCACTGCTACGTAACATGATAATTCGTCAAAATTCAAATATAATTCTATAAATTCAAATATAAATATTTCATATTAAGAATAAAATTTTCATTCAACCCCAAATTGCTAATTAACACAATAGTTCCAGAAATTACGATATAATTCCACAAATAACAAATTTTATATTTCATATTCACAAAAAATTTCTTCACACTAATTGTTTTGTACTGCATCAAATGAATAAGTAACAGAGATAGGAGAGTCCTAGGTTTCGAGAACTCTTTAGCGACTTCGTTTTGACGTTGTGTGGCTATGGCGCCGGCGCTTCCCTGGCCACCACAGAGCCGGGGAACATACTCGGACAGCCTATGCAGTGATCTTACGTTGTGATAATCAAAGCTAATAACAGATACGCACCCTCACTAGTTGATAAGAAAACGGTGAAAACAACAGCTGGAAAAGTTCATCTTTTCAAATGTGATCCCAATAGATGACGTTATGGCACTGTCACGGAGTGTAACGGTATTACAAACATCACATTTTCAGACGACAAGATTACGGAACTCTTGGCTCCGTTTCAATTTGCGTTGGTTGGCAAGTTTTCCCATGGGTACCCTACCGTGCCTCGCTTACATAAACTTTTCATGGACCTTCAACTTTCTGGTGAGTTCAAGCTCGGACTTTTGAATTTTAAGCATGTACTTATACGCTTGGATAACCAGGAAGATTACAACAGAATATGGTTGAAGAAATTTTACGTATTCGATGGATTTTCTATGAGGGTTTTTAAGTGGACGTCGACGTTCAACCCGAAAATTGAATTGTCGATTGTCCCAATTTGGATTCGATTAGAAGGTTTAGAATCTCAATTTTTCAAAGAGGAAACATTGTTAGAAATTGCTAAACAAATAGGAGAATCTTTTTGTTATGATGAAGGAACACATGATGTAAAACGGCCATCTATGGCCCATGCGTAGAGATTGACCTGATTAAGCCAAGAAAGGATTGAATTACATTAACATATCATGGTGGAACGCACATTCAACCAATTATTTATGAGAGATTTTCACCGTATTGCAAACGACGCAATAAGCTTGGACATTTATGGTGATAATTTGGATCATAGGAAAGCTTCGGTGACATACAAACAACCACAAATGAGGACCTTAGAGTGGTTATCACAGGAAAAAGATCCTCCAAAATTGAGGTCCAGAACACTGCTGAAGATGAGCGAAATAACCTTGGAATAAACAATCACATATCAACCAAGTAGTGGGATCAAAAAACTTTTGCAAAAGCAAAAACTGGAAACGATGTTAGATGATTGGATTACGAACAAAACCAAGACAGCCAACACTTGGGACAACAAAATAAGGCTGCATTTGGTTTAATCAAGGATAACAATGATATGGTTGTTGAATGAGGTCATTACACTTGACCATCATAATGAAGTGAAGGTTTTGGATAAATGAAGAGATGAAGTAAAGTGATGAATGTTACAAATGAAATAAAAGTAAGAAGTTACATGTATTTAGTGATGCTATAACTTCATAGCATTTACGATTGAAGTTTATTATATTTAATTGGAGTCTTTTAACATTACTTTTAGACTAGTATAAATAGAGGAGTAGTCACTTGAATTTGTAAGACACAAGACAAGATAAGAAAATAACAGAGAAAAGAGTTAGAAAGAAGAGTCGAGTTTTTGTAAGAGTTTGAGTGTTGATTGAGTAGAGAAAATAAGAGTGAATTTCTCCTCTCCGCTTCATTCTCTTCAATAGTCTTTGTCTTCAAATATATTATTTTTTCCATCACGCTTTCGCAATAAAGTGGCATCAGAGCCACGCTGAAATGGCTTCAATGAGTGCTATCTCTTTTCCCAAACTTACAAAAGATAACTATGAAAGGTGGAGCATCCAAATGAAGGCATTCCTTGATGGACAAGGAGTTTGGGAAAATATCGAAGAAGAGTATATAGAACCAGAAAATCTAGCTGGTGATAGTAATACAGTCAAACAAAATGCACGAGAAACAAAAATGAGAGAACAAAAGGCTCTCTCATTCATACAATTCACCGTGGATGACAACATCTTCGAGAAGATTGGATAAGCCGACACAGCAAAAAAGGCTTGGGATATTCTTGCCAATACTTTTAAAGGTATTGATAAAGTAAAGAAAGTAAGGTTGCAGGCACTTCGAGGCGAATTCGAATCACTACAAATGAAGGACTCCGAGGCGGTATTTGACTTTATTTCAAGATTACTTTCTGTTACAAATCAACTTGAAAGTAATGGAGAAAAATGGAGGGCAAACGAGTCGTAGAAAAGATCCTTCGATCCCTTGATCTGAAGTTTGATCATATCGTGGTGGCCATCGAAGAGTCCAACAATGTGGAAAATATGAAGGTTGATGAGCTCGTGTGTAAACTACAATCCATGAAGAGAAGTTAAAAAGGCGAGCCAAAGAACCAGTTGAGCAAGTATTCCAAGCAAAGTTGCACATCGGAGAAAAGTGAGATGATGCAGAAAGTAGCTATCGTCGAGGTGGCTTTATATCTCGAAGTGGTCGTGATCGCGGATGAGGTCGTGGTAGAGGACGGGGACGAGGTGCCCCAACTATAAATCGAAGTGAAGAAACTCACTTCGAAGCCAGAACCGTAAAAGGACGATTCCGAGGTCGTGGAGGCCAATCAAGGTGGCAAAGAAAAAATGATGTGGAGTGCTTCAATTGCCATTGAAATGGACATTATGCCTATGAGTGTCGAAATGGACCAAATAATGAAAGGGAGAGAAACCACTTCGCTCAAGAACAAAAGATCGAAGGTCTTTTGCTAGCCCATAAAAATCAAGACGGAGGAAAAGAGAGCATCTGGTACCTTGACACTGGTGCTAGCAATCACATATGCGGACGCAGACACATGTTCGTCGAGATGGATAAATCAGTTAGTGGTGATATCTCTTTTGGAGACTCATCAAAAATACAAATTGAAAGACGAGGTAATATTTTGATTCGTTTGAAGAGTTGAGATCACCAATTTATTTCAAAAGTCTACTATGTTCCTGGAATGAAGGCAAATATTTTGAGTTTAGGCCAACTTTTGGAGAAAGGATATGATATCCACATGAAAGACAAAATTCTCTACCTTTGAGATAGCAAAGGAACATTGTTAGCTCATGTACCAATGACAAGCAATAGGATGTTCTTAATGAATATTAAGAACGATGTGGCAAGATGCTTGAAAGCATATGTCGAAGATCAGTCATGGTTATGGCACTTGAGGCTCGGACATCTCAATTTTGGAGGCCTTAAGTTGATGTCAACAAACAGAATGGTGAATGGATTTCCTTCCGTAAACCACCCCGATCAATTGTGTGAGGGTTATTTTGTAGGAAAACAACATCGTCAAAGTTTGAGAAGGAGAGAATGACTCATACACCTTATGCGTCAGCAATAGGTAGCATAATGTATGCAATGTTATGTACTCGACCGGATGTGGCTTATGCACTTAGTGTGACAAGTCGTTTCCAACCTGACCCTGGAGATGGTCACTGGGCTACCGTGAAGAATATTCTTAAGTACTTGAAAAGTACTAAGGATTTATTCTTAGTTTACGGAGGTCAGAAAGATCTTACTGTCGAAGGATACTGCGATGCAAGCTTTGCATCAGACTTAGATGATTTTAAGTCAATGTCAGGATACATTTTCTGCCTGAACAGAGAGAATGACTCATACACCTTATGCGTCAGCAATAGGTAGCATAATGTATGCAATGTTATGTACTCGACCGGATGTGGCTTATGCACTTAGTGTGACAAGTCGTTTCCAATCTGACCCTGGAGATGGTCACTGGGCTACCGTGAAGAATATTCTTAAGTACTTGAAAAGTACTAAAGATTTATTCTTAGTTTACGGAGGTCAGAAAGATCTTACTATCGAAGGATACTGCGATGCAAGCTTTGCATCAGACTTAGATGATTTTAAGTCAATGTCAGGATACATTTTCTGCCTGAACGGCGGAGCAGTGAGTTGGAAGAGTTCCAAGCAAACAACCACTGCAGATTCGACCACTGAGGCCGAATACTTAGCTGCAAATGATGCAGCTAAGGAAGGTGTTTGGATTAGAAACTTCATTCAAGAGTTGAATGTTGTTCCTAGCATGAAAGACCCCATTACTGTGTTTTGTGACAACACTGGGGCGGTTGCTCAAGCAAGAGAACCAAGATCTCACCAACGGACCAAGCACATTATGAGGAAGTATCACCTAATCCGTGATATTGTCAAAAGAGGAGATGTGCAAATCGAGAGGATCACATCAGCAGAGAACGTGGCAGATCCACTTACTAAACCCCTTAGTCAAGAAGCTTTCCAAGGTCATCTTCAGAAGATGGGACTTAGAGTAGCTTTAGAATGGCTTTGACGGGCAAGTGGGAGATTGTTAGGAATAGTGCCCTAGAAAGTCGATTGTATATCCGCTTTGTACTTTTCCTTATTGTAATCACAGACAATCTTTGAATGAAATAACGAATTGAGGCAACACTTCTTTATATGCTCTTGTTTGGTATGCGTTTACTTTAGTTGTGCATGTATGAGAACTCCCCTAATCCTGATGACTTTAGGACTCTACCATTTAGGTGAAATGGTTCATGAAACGAGCCCTATATCACATAAGTCATGATTAGTAAAATACTCCAAGCCGATGAGTCCTACAGACAGTGGGAGTGTCAACCTGACTCCTCTAAGACTTGCTTGTGGGACCATGCCCTTAAGAAGGACCACCTTGTTTCATGGAGGTGCAAAGTGTATAGTTGATACGTGCGTGATACATGAGGGTGCTTACTTTAATAAGTAAGTTCACTGAGGTGCCCCGTGTGAGAACATTCCTAAATGGGAAAGGAAGTTTCTATTTCAGGAAATGGAAACTTCCAGATTAGGAAATATCTTACGAGTCATTGATGTGATTAATTGATCCTTAGACTTGAGGTTCCTTGTCACTTTATGAGTTAACTCTGTAGTCTTAGGTATAAGCTTTAAAGGGTGTCGCCTTAGACAACTGATTCAAGGCTTATGCTGGGGCTGCACAAGTGATTCATGAAAGTGAATGAGAATCAAGATAGGACCTACACTTGCATATGCAAGGTGATCTCTTATTGTGTAAGTCATTCATATGCCATATGGAGTCCTTGGCCAAGGCAGTAGATCAAGACATCAAGAAAAGGGTTTCTTGGATTGAGATCAAATGGATATGAAATGCACTTAGCTTTAAGACCGGATTATTAGGGTTCTGATTATTCCCTTACCCTAGATCTTGGTTGAGAGATAGTAAGTAGGAGGATTGTATCTCACATGAATCAATGACTTAAAGGTTATGTCGAATCCGAACATTCCAATTCAGCTAGGGGTTAAACAACTGTTGCTAGACTATGGTCGTTTAATCTGTGGACTGATTAATTAATTAGTGAATTAATTAATTAGGGTCACTGCTAATTGAATTGAGAACCTAGAGGGTCACACACAACAACTAGGTTACATGAGTTGAGGCTTAAAAATGATTAAACGAGTTAATCGGGCCTAGAGGGTTCCACACGTGTGGGTCACGTGAGTCACACGTGTCCTTGTGACACGTGTCCCACACGTGTATAAATATATATATTGTATATATATGTTAAATAATTAAATGTGTTAATTATTTAATAGACTTTGGTTTAATTTTGAATTAAAAAGAAAGTCTTATTTTGGAGAAAAATAATCTAGTTAATTAATTATGAATTAATTAATTAGATAAAATAAGTTATTTATTTAAAATAAATAAAGTATAAAATTATCCAAAAATAGTTTGGATATTTTTAGCTCTCTTAAAAGTTGACTTGAATTAGAATTCAAAGTCAAAGTTGGAAAATACTTGATGATCAAGTAATAGGAGAGAGAGGAACCAAATCCTTGCCCAACAAGGATTAGGATCGGCGCCCCTCTCCCTTTTCCTATATATAGGGGAGCTCATGCTCCCCTTTAGAGCTAATGGGCAATTCTTTTGGTTCATGTGTTGAACACCTTCCTTTCTCCAAAATCAAATAAACCCTAGGTTAAGCCTAAACACTAACTAGAGAACTAGCATCCTTACTAGTTAGATTGTGATCAAGTTGGTGGACTTTCTCTAGAGACTTCAAGTTAGAAGTTTGAAGATTCGAGCTTTACCAAGGAGAGGGGATCAAGCCGCGAGAAGAGCGTTCTTGGGTGGCTTGAAACGCTTCAAGAAAGAATAAAAGAAAAGTAAGTTTTTCTATCTCTACGAATTTGGTTACACGATTGCGAGTCCTTGGTCCTTTTGTTGGGAAATTTTTTAAATTCCGCTGCTTTCTGATTCGTGTTTTCCAACATGTAACGCCCCAATTTCCGGAAGTTCAGGTAAGCACGCCACGAGCGGCTCTTCGGGAGTTGGGAGATTTAAACTATTTCATTTATTTGTTTATAACATTCATCATATTATATGCATCACATCTCTTTACATTTATATAAATTGTTATTCATGAGAATTATATGAACTAGTTGATACATATGATTTAATTGTATTAAATGTCCTTATTTGCTCTTTTGTGTGAATTCTTGTACTTAATTGTATTTCATGATTTGGAGTTAAGTGATCTTTTGTGTAGAGATGAGACTTATTTGCATGAATTTAAATTAGAGAGGGACTTGTTTGCAAAATGTGGTGATTCATGCACTAAGTGGAAGATATACTATATCTTATATGCATCTCTTCTCCCACATTTCATACATTACACATTAGATCAAATTTCACACACACTCACACACTAATAATCGATCAAAACACCAAGAGAAGGGAAGGAATAATTTATCTCAATTTCAAGCTATAATTTGAAGAAGTCTTGAAGTTAGGAGCATTATCATCATTACCTCATTTCTTACTTGGATTCAAGGTAAACATGAATTTGGATGAATCTTTTGATTGGTGATTGAGTAGGGTTTATGAATTATTTGATGAATTCTTGCAATATTTGGGTTAGGAGCATGATTAGGATGATTAGATGGAAGTTTGCATGAATATTTGGAAGAATATGGAAGTTGGAAGTATATATATATATATACTTGGGGTTTTCAAGCTTGAATTTTGATACTTTGATGTGTATTTCTTGGTTGTTTGTTGGATAAGTGTAGTATAAGGTGTATTTGATGTGTTTCAATAAGTGTTGTGGAGTAGAACTTGCATTTGTAGTTGTTTTGGTTGTTTTGGTCCGGTTTTGCCCTGTTTTGTTGCTGCTGCGTATGTGGTGGCGACCGCGACCTGATTACATGTAAAAATGGTCCCGGCCGCTACCCGTTTTTGGCCCACTTTTGAGATTTTGAAAAAATGGATGAAAAATTCTGCCAAAAATAGGGTGGTTGCACCCGCGACCCCATTTGTGAAGAAATTGGTCGCGCGCCCGACCCGTTTTTGGGCAAGTTTCGAGATTTTGGAAAAATTGGATGAAAATTCGTGCAAAAATACTTGGTCGCGACCGCGACCCTATCCTCTACTGCATGAAAATTTGATTTTCCAACTTTTCTTGCATGGTTTTACTGACTCGATTCCGGTACGAGCACTTCATTATTATGTCATATAATGCATTATGTTATGTGTATTACTAATATCATGTAATTTCATAGATTGAGTTTCATAGGGGAAGTTTGTGTAATATTGTCATACGTTGAACTATGTCTTGAATAGTTGATCATTGTTATCCTAATTGCTAAATTAAACATGTTATGATAATTATTGATTGAAATTACATGATTGACACTAATTGAACATGCCGTTCGTCTTAATTGGTTCATGTGAGTCGAGTCTCATGTACACTTGTCCTTGTACACAGATCACGGTCCAGGAGACGAGGAGCACACTCCTTAGAGCTTTTCTTTCACTTTAGGTTGGTTGGTAAAGGTGAGGTTTAATTTTAGAGATATAGATCCCATATAGCCCTATGTGCCGTTTCGACCAAAAGTATCTATATATCTATAGTTTTCAAACTTTATGAATTTCAAATGATTTCATGAATTTATTGAACGGATTGATTGATTGGGCGAGTAAAGCATGTTCACTTTGGGCCCGAGGGTAGTGTATTGAGCCAACCGGGAAAGCACGGGCTAATGGGTAACTCTTACACTATCCTCACCATTTTGGGATCACCTCTGAATCCACCAGGAGGTTTGGTGGAGGATGAAATCCCGTGCGTGGGAGTCATGTTCCCGACGTACACCATGATTGGATGGTTGGGTCTTGCAAGGCCACCATCACCCGGAGGAAAAAGGGTTCATGAAACCGCTACGTGATTGCACTTAATTAACTTGCATGCTCACTTGATAAATGGAAATGTCATTATTGTACACTGTTGGGAGTAAGGTTGGAGAATGCCCTCACTCGCCGGGCCACGTATTGAATTGATAATTAAATGAATTGTTAAATTGGTTCAGTTGTAATCTCGGGCGAGAACTCCTTCTATTCCTGAACTTCTTTTATGTTCTATAAAATCTTACCCGAGGTTATAGCTTGCTTGATATGTGCGTTTATAATTATTTAAACCCCTCAGTCAGTCTGTGGTAGACTGACACCTCACATTTTCAGGTTTTGTAGGGAAGTGCTAGACGGGTTCGAGTCTTTTGGTCGAGTCTAGCATTTCACTCTCATTTTGGTACTTGTGCATTTAAGTTGGTGAAAGCTTTTGTATACTATGGTTTAATGACAAGAACTTGAAATGGATGTTATGGAAACAATGAACAATATTGCTTTTGGAATGTATGTAAATGATTAAGTTATCTTTTCTGTTTATGCATGGTCGTAATAATTGAGGGTTAGCCTGCCTAGCTAGTGTAGTGTTTTTTTTATTGTCTCCCGTTCGCTATAGGCTTGATTCATGTATGGGTACTCATTCCATATGTGGATTGAACTATAGTGCGGGGGATGTGGTGCCTTTGCGTTAAGGGTGCTACATCCTAAGGTGGTATCAGAGTCCGGTTGCAAAACCGTGGTTCTAGTGTCGTGTCGTGTGAGTCTAGGTCGTACGGCATAGGATTAATTGATTATTTGATAGTCTTGCATTTTATTTGAAACTATTTGACCTTATTTGAAGTATGTGAATTATGTGCTCTATGAACTTAATTACATCTATTCATACTTGTTAATCAGACATGCATGTACAGTGTTTGTAATTTCAGGATGCCTCGTGGAAGGCCTCGCAGAGAGCATTCTCCCGGTCATCGGCATCACCATCGTGACCGAACTCCACCACCACCCCCTCAAGCTCAACCCCAGGATTTCTTGAACTCAATAGTACAGCTTATAGATCAAAGATTGCGAGATTATGTGCCTCCTGCACCACCAGCTCCTCCTCCAGCACCACCGGCCCCAATTTCAGCTATTTTAAGGGAATTTCAAAACCAGCATCCCCCTAGATTCTTCAAAGGAAATGACATGCAAGTCGAACAGTGGCTTAAGGAGATTGAACGAATTTGGGAACTTATTCCTTGCGAGACTCGAGAGAAAGCTAGATGTACCCTCACTTTGATACAAGGAGAAGCTTATTCTTGGTGGGAAAGCACCAAGATTGTTTTAGATGCAGCCGAAGAAGAAGTCACATGGGAGGTTTTTACAAGGGAATTCAAGAACAAGCTTATTCCTCATTCATCTCGTACTAGAAGACTCAGGGAATTCACGGAGCTCAAGTAAGGGAATAAATCAGTTGCCGAGTATATAGCTGAGTTTGAGAGATTGTCCATATATGCACCCAATATTGCAGGTGATGATTTTCATAAGGCTATGCCATTCGTGCAAGGTTTGAGGCCGGACATTCAAGTTGCAATAGAGGCCGTCAATACAAGTACGTGGAAGAAGGCTACTATTAAAGCTCTCAAGGTTGAAGATTCGGTAAATGCTCGGAGATCTACATATAGATCAAGTCAGGGTTCCGGTTCAGGATCGAGGCCGAATTATAATCCCGGAAAGAGGCCAATCAATTATGATGTCACTCTCCCACAGTCTAAGGGCCCGATGAAGAAATTTAAGCCACAAATGCCACTAGTGCCGGTTCAGAAAGCTCCCCGGGTTATTCCTGCCGCACCACCCTCTACCGGGAAGCCGAGATGTTCTTATTGTGGGTTGCCTACCCATACCTATGAGAATTGCCGGTGTCGTCTGAATCTTTGTCTGATTTGTGGGAATGCCGATCATAAAGTTGATACGTGTCCGGATAGACGGGATCCACCGACTGGGGGTCAGAGGCCGCTTATTAAAGCTCGTGCATATGCTCTGGAGGGCGAGGAAATGGATGAAGATGTAGATCCCGCCGCCGTTGTTGAAGGTACCATTTGCATTCATGGCATGAACATACATACCTTGTTTGATCCGGGGGCTACCCACTCTTTTATTTCTTGTGATATTTCTGTGAAACTGCCTCTATGTGTTACTTTTTCTTCTGCTTATTATGTTGTGAGTACTCCTTTTGGTGGTAGTGTAAAAACTAACCGGGTTTTTAGAGAGGTGCCGGTGAGTATTGAGGGTCGGGTTTTCTCTACGGATTTTATTGAATTATCTATGTCTCGGTATGGATCTATCTCGGGAATGGATTGTCTTTAGAAGTACTGTGCGACCGTTGATTGTCGGACTAAGAGAGTTCAGTTGGGTTCAGAAATTATAACGGGTCGGAGTTCTAAAACGGTGTCTTTATTATCTTTCTCGGAAGCTCGAAAATTGGTTTGTGATGGGGCTATGGGTTTCATAGCTTATATTCTTAATCAACCCAAGGATCAAGTGAAGTTAGAAGAAATGGAGGTTGTTAAGGGATTTCCCGAAGTGTTTTCGGAAAATTTAGATTCATTGCCACCGGAAAGGGAGATAGAATTTGTGATTGACTTGTATCCGAATGCCGAGCCATATTCAAAAACTCCATATCGGATGGCTCCGACAGAGTTGAAGGAATTAAAGGTGCAACTTGAGAGTCTTTTGGAAGTCGGGTATATTAGACCGAGTTCGTCGCCGTGGGGTGCCCCGGTTTTATTTGTGAAGAAGAAAGATGGTACTTTGAGGATGTGTATTGATTACCGGGAGTTGAATCGGATGACGATTAAGAATAAATATCCTTTACCCCATATTGAGGAGTTGTTTGATATACTCCAAGGATCCAAAGTTTATTCGAAGCTTGATTTAAGACAGGGGTATTATCAACTACGGATCCAGGCCGAGGATATTCCAAAGACGGGTTTCAATACAAGATATGGGCATTACGAGTTTGTGGTTATGCCTTTTGGTTTGACAAATGCTCCCAAAGCTTTTATGGATATGATGCATAGGATCTTCCGGCCTTTTCTTGACAAGTTTGTTGTGATCTTTATCGATGATATTTTGGTTTTCTCCAAGTCGGTTGAGGAACATGCAAGGCATCTAGAGCTTGTGTTGAAAACATTGAAAGAACACTAACTGTTTGCGAAATTTACTAAATGCGAGTTTTGGATCGACCGAGTTTCTTTCTTGGGCCATATTATTTCGGGGAACGGGTTAGAAGTTGATCCTTCTAAGATTGAGGAGGTTTTGAAGTGGGAGAGACCAAAGAATGCCTCTGAGATTAAAAGCTTCTTGGGATTGGCGGGTTATTATAGGAGGTTCGTGCAAGATTTTTCTAAAATTGCCGCTCCTTTGACTCGGCTAACAAAGAAAGATTTTAAGTACGAATGGAATGAAAGTGGTGAGAAGAGCTTTAGTGTTTTGAAGGAGAAATTGGTTTTGGCCCCGGTTTTAAGTCTTCCAGAGGGTTTTGAAGGATATGCAGTTTATACGGATGCATCTAGAGAAGGTTTGGGGTGTGTTTTAACTCAAAATGGCAAAGTTATTGCTTATGCTTCCCGAAAGTTGAAGGATTATGAGAGGAATTATCAGACACATGATTTAGAACTTGTCGCGATAATATTTGCACTTGGAAAATAGAGACATTAATTGTATGAAGTTACATTTGAGATTTTCACGGATCATAAGAGTCTTCAATATTTATTTACACAGAAAGATCTTAATTTGAGGCAACGGAGATGGATGGAACGGTTAGAAGATTATGATTGTGTGATCAAGTATCATCCCGGGAAAGCTAATGTAGTTGCCGATGCTTTAAGCCGGAAAGTTGGTGTTTTAAATTTAGAGGTTGGAGAAAGTGGTAAGATCGAGCCTATTGTGATAAAAGCCCAGGTATTTAATATCTCGATTCAACCGGAATTGAAACAGAATTTGTTCAAGGCTCAAGGTAAAGATCCGGAAGTGCAAAAGTTAGTTGCTAAGGCAAGAGAGGATCCGGAAAGACCCTTTGGGTTTGATTAAGCTGGTTTTCTTCGCTTCAAGAACCGAGTAGTGGTACCCCGACGAATTGAAAAGGGTATTGCTTGAAGAAGCTCATAGATCGGCGTATTCGGTGCATCCGGGAGGAAACAAAATGTATAAGGACTTGAAGCAATTTTATTGGTGGCGTGGATTAAAGAAAGATGTGGCCGAGTTTGTAAGATGTTGTTTAACATGTCAGAAGGTTAAGGCCGAACATCAAAAGCCGGGAGGTCTTTTACAGCCGTTGCCTATCCCCGAGTGGAAGTGGGAAAGGTGACAATGGATTTTATATCCGGGTTACCCAAGGTGAAAGGCGGGTATGATGGTATTTGGGTGATCGTAGACAGATTAACGAAGTCTGCTCATTTCTTACCGATTCGAATGTCTTTTAAGATTCAAAAGTTGGCTGAGATTTATAATAGAGAGATTGTTCGCCTTCATGGAATTCCGGTGAGTATTATTTCGGATAGAGATCCCCGCTTTACTTCTAAATTATGGCGAGAATTGCAAGATATTTTGGGAACCAAGCTTCAGTTTAGCACGGCTTTTCATCCTCAAACCGACGGCCAATCTGAAAGGGTAATTCGATATTTGGAAGATTTGCTCCAGTCTTGTGCTTTGGATTTTCAAAATTCATGGTGTGATCAACTTCCATTGATTGAATTTGCATATAACAATAGTTATCAATCCTCTATTGGCATGGCTCCTTATGAGTTACTCTATGGTCGGAAGTATCGGTCCCCGTTATTCTTTGATTTAGAGGAATGGAAATGGACAAAACAAGAAGGGGTAAAGAAAGGAGGGAAACTTGAGAAATCTTCTAAATCCGTGAGAGCCATGATTGAGAAAGTTCAGCTTATACAACAACGGATGAAGGCTGCACAAGATAGGCAAAAAAGCTACGCCGATGTTTGCCGGAGATATCTTAAATTCGAAGTTGGAGATCGGGTTTTCTTAAATGTATCTCCAAGAAAGGGGTTTTCCCGTATTGGAAAGGGATGAAAGCTTAACCCTCGCTATTTGGGTCCGTTTGAGATTCTTGAGAGAATTGGAGAAGTGGCTTACAGATTGGACCTACCTCCTAATCTTACCGGGATTCACAATGTTTTTCACTTATCTCAGCTCAGAAAGTATTATACGAATGAAACAGAAATTCTCCCCGTTGAAGAAGTTGAATTGGAACCGAATCTATCATTTGTTCAGCAGCCGGTGAGAGTTTTGGATAGAAAGTATCAAGAATTGAGAAATCGACAGATTCCTATGGTCAAGATATTATGGAGAAGCGATAAAGCTGAAGAAATAACTTGGGAACCGGAAGAGAAGATGAAAAGGTTCCATCCTGAGTTGTTTATTTCCGATCAGTGAATCTGGGGACCAGATTCTTCTGGGGGGGAGAGTTGTAACGCCCCAGTTTCCGGAAGTTCAGGTAAGCACGCCACGAGCGGGTCTTCGGGAGTTGGGAGATTTAAATTTAACTATTTCATTTATTTATTTATAACTTTCATCATATTATATGCATCACATCTCTTTACATTTATATAAATTGTTATTCATGAGAATTATATGAACTAGTTGATATATATGATTTAATTGTATTAAATGTCCTTATTTGCTCTTTTGTGTGAATTCTTGTACTTAATTGTATTTCATGATTTGGAGTTAAGTGATCTTTTGTGTAGAGATGGGACTTATTTGCATGAATTTAAATTAGAGAGGGACTTGTTTGCAAAATGTGGTGATTCATGCACTAAGTGGAAGATATACTATATCTTATATACATCTCTTCTCCCACATTTCATACATTACACATTAGATCAAATTTCACACACACTCACACACTAATAATCGATCAAAACACCAAGAGAAGGGAAGGAAGAATTCATCTCAATTTCAAGCTATAATTTGAAGAAGTCTTGAAGCTAGGAACATTATCATCATTACCTCTTCACATCACCTCATTTGTTACTTGGATTCAAGGTAAACATGAATTTGGATGAATCTTTTGATTGGTGATTGAGTAGGGTTTATGAATTATTTGTTGAATTCTTGCAATATTTGGGTTAGGAGCATGATTAGGAAGATTAGAGTAGAAGCTTGCATGAATATTTGGAAGAATATGGAAGTTGGAAGTATATATATATACTTGGGGTTTTCAAGCTTGAATTTTGATACTTTGATGTGTATTTCTTGGTTGTTTGTTGGATAAGTGTAGTATAAGGTGTATTTGATGTGTTTCAATAAGTGTTGTGGAGTAGAACTTGCATTTGTAGTTGTTTCGGTTGTTTTGGTCCGGTTTTGCCCTGTTTTGCCCTGTTTTGTAGTTGCTGCGTATGTGGTCGCGACCGCGACCTGATTACATGTAAAAATGGTCGTGGCCGCTACCCGTTTTTGGCCCACTTTCGAGATTTTGAAAAAATGGATGAAAATTTCGGCCAAAAATAGGGTGATCGTACCCGCGACCCCATTTGTGAAGAAATTGGTCGCGCCCGCGACCCGGTTTTGGGCAAGTTTCAAGATTTTGGAAAAATTGGACGAAAATTCGGGCAAAAATACTTGGTCGCGACTGCGACCCATTTTGTGAAGGATTTTGGTCGCGACCGCGACCCTATCCTCTACTGCATGAAAATTTGATTTTCTAACTTTTCTTGCATGGTTTTATTGACTCGATTCCGGCACGAGCACTTCATTATTATGTCATATAATGCATTATGTTATGTGTATTACTCATATCATGTAATTTCATAGATTGAGTTTCATAGGGGAAGTTTGTGTAATATTGTCATACTTTGAACTATGTCTTGAATACTTGATCATTGTTATCCTAATTGCTAAATTAAACATGTTATGATAATTATTGATTGAAATTACATGATTGACACTAATTGAACATGTCGTTCGTCTTAATTGGTCCATTCGAGTCGAGTCTCACGTACACTTGTCCTTGTACACAGATCACGGTCCAGGAGACGAGGAGCACACTTCTTAGAGTTTTTCTTTCACTTTGGGTTGGTTGGTAAAGGTGAGGTTTAACTTTAGAGATATAGATCTCATATAACTCTATGTGCCGTTTCGACCAAAAGTATCTATATATCTATAGTTTTCAAATTTTATGAATTTCAAATGATTTCATGAATTGATTGAACGGATTGATTGATTGGGAGAGTAAAACATTTTCACTTTGGGCCCGAAGGTAGTGTATTGAGCCAACCGGGAAAGCACGTGCTGACGGGTAACTCTTGCACTATCCTCACCATTTTGGGATCACCTCTGAATCCACCAGAAGGTTTGGTGGAGGATGAAATCTCGTGCGTGGGAGTCATGTTCCCGACGTACACCATGATTGGATGGTTGGGTCTTGCAAGCCCACCGTCACCCGGAGGAAAAAGGGGTCATGAAACTGCTACGTGATTGCACTTAATTAACTTGCATGCTCACTTGATAAATGGAAATGTCATTATTGTACACTTTTGGGAGTAAGGTTGGAGAATGCCCTCACTCGCCGGGCCACGTATTGAATTGATAATTAAATGAATTGTTAAATTGGTTCAGTTGTAATCTCGGGCGAGAATTCCTTCTATTCCTGAACTTCTTTTGGTCATTTAAGTTGGTGAAAGCTTTTGTATACTATGGTTTAATGACAAGAACTTGAAATGGATGTTATGGAAACAATGAACAATATTGCTTTTGGAATGTATGTAAATGATTAAGTTATCTCTTCTCTTTATGCATGGTCGTAATAATTGAGGGTTAGCCCGCCTAGCTAGTGTAGTGTTTTTTTTTATTGTCTCCCGTTCGCTATAGGCTTGATTCATGTATGGGTGCTCGTTCCATATGTGGATTGAACTATAGTGCGGGGGATGTGGTGCCTTTGCGTTAAGGGTGCTACAACCAATCCATATTCACCCCAGCAAAATGGAGTAGCAAAGAGGAAGAATCGATCCATTTTGAACATGGCTCGAAGCATGTTAAAAAGCAAAGATTTACCTAAGGAGTTGCGGGCCGAAGCTGTGGAGTGCGCTGTGTACTTGTTAAATCGAAGTCCGACAAGAAGTTTGTGGAATCAAACTCCACAAAAAGCATGAAGTGGATACAAACCGAGTGTATCACATCTGAAAGTATTTGGAAGCATAGCCCGCATGCATGTTACAGATCAGCATCGAAGCAAGTTAGATGATAAAGTGAGAGGTACATTTTTATTAGATATGATCAACATTCAAAGGGTTACAGGTTGTATGATCCTATGAATAACAAGATTAAAGTGAGTTGGGATATGTACTTCGATGAAAAGAGCTAATGGAATTGGAGTTCTGAAGAAAAGGAGCAATATAGCTTCTATCCAGTCGAGATGGAGCCCAGTCGAGGTGAAAATGAAGAAGAATCGGAGGAGCCGATCACTCCGACAACACAATCACCATCTACTTCCACCTCGACAGAACATGATTCAAAGTATAGGTCCTCAAGGAAAAAGGTCATTGAATTATATATATATGATGAATTGAATCAAAACAATACATTGTTTTGTCTATTTGCAGATACGGAGCCAATTGATTTCGAAGAGGCTTTGAGGAGTCAAAAATAGAGAAAGGACATGGATGAGGAGATTGATGCAATCAAAAGAAATTATACGTGGGAGCTAACCACGGTACCAACAGGATACAAACCCATCGGAGTAAAGTGGGTTTACAAGATCAAAAGAAACTCACAAGGTGAAGTCGAGCACTACGAGGCGAGACTTGTAGTGAAAGGTTACAAGCAAAGGGCTGGAATTGACTATGATGAAGTGTTTGCCCCTGTTGCAAGATTGGAGACGATCAGACTTTTGATCTCAATGGCAGCACAAAGCAAGTGGAGAATTCATCAAATGGATATAAAATCGGCTTTCCTGAATGGTTACCTCAAAGAAGAGGTGTATATCGACAACCAGAGGGTTATTTTGTTCAAGGTCAAAAAGAGAAGGTGCTGAAATTAAAGAAAACTTTGTATGGTTTGAAGCAAGCTCTGAGAGCATGGAATAGTCGGATCAATAAATTTTTTCAAGAGAAGGGATTTGAAAAATGCCCTCATGAGCATGCTTTCTATGTAAAGAAAGAAAACGAGAACATATTGATAATATGTTTATATGTTGATGATTTAATCTTTACAGGTAACGATGAGAAAATGATGGAGAATTTCAAAAAGGAAATGTCCAAGAAGTTCGAGATGACTGACATTGGCTTAATGTCATACTACCTTGGAATCGAAGTGAAACAAAGGGATAATGGAATTTTTATCTCTCAAGAAGGTTATGCTAAAGAGGTGTTGAAGAAATTTCAAATGGAGGATTGCAAAGCAATAAGCACCCCATTCGAAGTTGGAGAGAAGCTGTCAAGTTACATTAGAGGAGATCGAGTAGACCCCACAATGTTCAAAAGCTTAGTCGGGAGTCTAAGATACTTGACATACACAAGGCCAGATATCCTTTACGCTGTCGGGATAGTTAGTCGATACATAGAGAAGCCAACAACTTATCATTTTAATGTGGCGAAGAGGATCCTTCGATATCTCAAGGGTACAATCAGTTTGGGCTTATTCTATCCTACTACTAACGACATGAAACTAGTGGGATACAACCATAGTGATTGGGCAGGAGATATTGATGATCGTAAAAGCACTACCGGATTTGTGTTTTTTTATGGAAAAACTGCTTTTACTTGGACTTCAAAGAAGCAGCCATTGGTGACATTGTCAATCTGCAAAGAGGAGTACGTGGCTACAACATCAAGTGTTTGTCATGCTTTATGGCTAAAGAATTGGCTTAAAGAGATGGGGTTTAAGCAAAGTGAAGCAACCGAAATTTATGTCGATAACAAGTCAGCGATTGCATTGGCAAAGAACTCAGTTTTTCATGATCGAAGCAAGCACATAGATACTCGTTTCCATTTCATTCGGGAGAGTATAGTGAAGAAAGAAGTGCAGGTAAAATACGTGAAAACTGATGACTAAATAGCTGATATTTTCACGGAGCCACTCAAACATGAAGTTTTCGAGAAGTTGAGAAGTTTGCTTGGCATGATGAGTCAAGTTTAGGGGGGCGTGTTGAATGAGGTCATTAAACTTGACCGTTATAAATGAACTGAAGGTTTTGGACAAATGAAGAGATGAAGTAAAGTGATGAATGTTACATGAAATAAAAGTAAGAAGTTACATGTATTTATTTGATGCTATAACTTTATAGCAATTAGTATTGAAGCTTATTATATTTAATTGGAGTCTTGTAACATTACTTTTAGACTAGTATAAATAGAGGAGTAGTCACTTGGATTTGTAAGACACAAGACAAGATAAGAAAATAAGAGAGAAAAGAGTTAGAAAGAAGAGTCGAGTTTTGTAAGAGTTTGAGTGTTGATTGAGTAGAGAAAATAAGAGTGAATTTCTCCTCTCCACTTCCTTCTCTTCTATAGTCTTTGTCTTCAAATATTTTATTTTTTCCATCATGCTTTCGCAACATGGTTCTTCATTCTTAAAGCCATGGAAATGAGGAGAATGATTTTAGCTTGATTAATGACTCTCAGAAGGGAAAGGAAAGGTCAGAAGAAGGAAAAGAGCATGGAGAACATGGTATAGACGAAGAGGAGCTGAGCCAGGAACACGAGGAACCGCCAGATAATTTAAAAGAATATCAAAATTCTGAGGAATTTGTAGAAGATGGTGACAATCTGGATAACCCACAACTGGTGGATCAGGAAGATGAAATGGAGATAAAGGATAAGACTATCTTCAAACGATCCAACTCATTCAATTATGGATCTCCTATTCCTGCTCAAACAACTACAAGGAAAAAGAACACTAAGGATGACACAACAATACAAGGTCGTCCGCCTCAACAGATGGGGATCCATGATATGTGGACTTATCTGGAATATCCGGGGGATTGCCGATGATGGTAGACGACGCCTCTTCAAGAATTATCACAGGAAGAACAAATTAAATTTTCTTGCTATTATTGGCCTCAAAATCCCCCTTGATACTAACTTTATGGCTAATAAATTTAATTTCAGCAAGGTTATTTATAATAATTTTAATAATATTTGGTTTTCTCGTGCGAGGGTATGCAAATCGAAGTTATTGGGGATGACAAACAATATCTTCATATGAAATACACATTATATTTCTAACATTTTCAATTACCAAATTAATTGCATTTTTTTTTTCTGAATAAAATATATGAAATACATATTATATTACCTGACTTATGTATTTTAATTTAGGGATAATTACGAACGACCCCCTAAGGTTTGGCGAAAATACAGATTACCCCTTGAGGTTTGAAAAATTACGAACAACCCCCTGAGGTTTACATTCTCTCTCACAAATTGCCTCAACAGTTAATAACGGTGTTAACTTTTGCTGACATCAGCAATATTATTTTTAAAAATTCCAATGATACCCTTAGGGGGTATAATGTAATAATATTGAAAGTGTAATGATATATTTGTAATGTTAGTTAAATTTGTATTTTTCAATTTGAAAATTTGTAATTTAATTAATACGTATATTTTATTTATAAGTATAAATCGGAATAAATATTTCATGCATATTTATTCCAATAAAGTATGATAAAAAATTACATATTCCACTTTATATTTATGTCTTAGTTTTATGAATATTTTGCATAAGTTTATTTAAACTTTGTCCCTTTAAAATAATAAATGTTTTTAATGGAATAGAAAATCATAACAAACACGATAAATTCACATAAATATCCACCAGAATTATTTAAAAAAATATTTTGAACGTTGGTGATTTCTAATGCATGTATTTTAAATACATGCATTCTTATTTTTTTTTTTCAAGAAAATATTTGGTAACCATAAAATTTAGGAATGAAATTAGTTCAATATTAAAATATAAAAATATCATTAAGTAGCATTCTTTGCTAAACCAAAAGTTAACGATTGGGACTCAATGTGTTCAAAATTATTTCTTATGGGATCCAATATGTAAACAAAAAATCCTATGGGACCAAATATGATATTGAGTCAGTCTAATGGGACCAAAAGTATAATTTTCCCGTATTTAGCACTTCTGTATTTAGGAGAATTTTTCAAAAATAATATTTAATATAAAACGAATTCATAAAATGATATTGACATTGGATGGGTTAAAATTTTATTATAAGTCGCCACAATGAGTTTTTTTTATTTTTTTTAAACGGGGTCGCCACACTAGCTTTTTCTTTTTTTTAATATATTTATGTCGGGGTCGCCAGAGATCTAGGCAACTGCCTATTTTTTTATTTTTTTTTTAAATTTCTCTTTGGGGTCGCCAGAGATCTAGCCCACCCCCATTAATTTATTTATTTTTTAAATATATTTTTAGGGGGTCGCCAGTCACATGACCCCATTTAATTTTTTTTTAATTTTATTTTATTAAGGGGTCTCTTTGGAGATTCAAATGATATCGAAAAAATATGAGGTTTATTTCGTTGGATTCGAATCGTTGAAACGAGTCCAACGACAAAAACAGAATTTGAATCCAAATCCCATAGCTCAAGTTACAGCTGAAAAACGAATCAAATAGGGTAAATGGGTCGTATGGATTGAAATTTACTTCATCGGATGATCAAACTGTTGGGAAAACGAGACAGAAACGCAGTGAATATTTAAAAAAATTTCCTAATAAGTTAGAATCTAATCTTGCAATTCCTATTCCCAAATTCGTAGAGATCAAGAAACTCACTTAGATAGTAGCTTTCTTGACACGTTCTAGCCGCCCAAGAACGCTCTTCACGCGGCTTGATCCCCAAAAGCTCATTCGAATCTTTCAAGACTTCACGATAGTAGCCCTCTAGAGAATTAGTCCACCAACCGTGACCACGATTCGAACAGGGAGGATGCTAGTTCTATGTTCGGTGTTTTAGGCTCTAGGATTTAGTGTATAATATTTGGAGAAGGAGAAATTGTGTATCATCATCTCATGGGGTTCGAACCCCTCTATTTATGAGGCTACATGTAGCACCCGAGCGCAAGGTACCACATTCCCCGCACCGAGGCCCGACCCGAATATGAAATGGACAATCCATACCCTAGCTAAATCACGGTGAATGGGGACATACACACTCGCTAAGCTAGGTGGGAGCTAACTATCGCAACCAAAGAGACAATAAAATAGAAATATTACGAATGCGGAAGTAAAATACATACATAAATAACAAGATAAGCAAGGAGCAACGGGTTCAACTAACATAGACACCTAATCCCGAAATTCAATAAAATCATAAAAAATCAATTCCAGATTCTTTCTATTCCTGTAAGCTTATCTTGAATTCATGATAATAGTAATAATCAATACCAATCATACATCTTCATACTTAAACAAATCATAGTGCAATGTGCATATGGACAGACTCTGACTTAACCGAAAGACTTAATAGACTTGACTTCCCGCCTAGCACTCCAAACCCGCAAGAATACTGAAAACAATCCGGGTTCAGTCTATACGAGACTGGTGGGTATAAAATGAGGCATAAATAGCATATATAACAATATTTAAACATTCACATACAGGTTATAATCCCAAATGAAGTTTTTAGAGCGTTTCCCAAGTGGGTAAAATAAAGAAGTTTAACGTTCATTTTTCATTCTTTAGGTCTTTTGTGGCCCGGCGAGTAGCCGTGCATTATCTCCAACCAACACCTCGTGTAGTTCATTAAACATTCATTCTTTCTTTCTTTCTTTCATGCATTACGTTCTTTTGTGCACATTCATGAACATTTACACCTTCTTCCTCCGGGTGATCGGCCCGAACCATCCATTCATTGACCAAAAGGGGAACATGACTCCCCTGATGGCACTCAGCGTCCATTCCTCGCTAACTCCTAACGAGGTCCGGTTACGCCGTTCATTGGTGGAATTAGTGTGAGGGATCACCGTCAGCCCATGCCTCCTCGGGTCACCACTCACACCAAGTCCCTAGGCCCCGTTCTGTATATTCATTCATTCTTTCTCGCCAAAACATTTGGTAGGTTCATAAAATAAAGGTTGTACTTTTAAAATCATTGACCCTTGAAAATGACTCTATATACATATATACTTTTGGCTGAAATCTTTACACATTGAGAGTATATAGGGCCATTTAACTAAACAGTAGAGAAACCCACCGGTACACCTCTTACCGAACAATACCAAGAAGAAAAGGAGAATCGAAAGTGTCCTATGAACCCGGCATCTCCACCCTGGAGAAAACTGTACAAAAGACAACGTAACGTGTTCGTGAGACTCAAGACTCCAAATGAACCATATATGACGCACGACATGCAATGAACATGACATGAATGCATACAAGATAATATTATGTAATGAACACGTTCATGTGCACGATTAACGTATTTAAATCATATAGAGACAAGTCATTCATTCGTTCAAGGAAACGTTCATATTGATTCAAGTTCAATCCTTACACATTTCATAACAAATCAATTCAATAATTCAAATTAACGATCATATCAAATACTATAACACGTTTACAATTATAGAATAGCCAAATAATTACATTTAATTCAAGATTGGAAATTAGAAAGGAATATGAAATAGGTAACAATTTAATTTCCATAATTCGATTAAATCAAATAATATTTAATATCTAATGAACATATATATATAAATATATGTGTACGTACATAATCATGCAATTTACCCATGCATGCATATACTAAAACAAACAAATTAAATCAATACTATAAATATATAATCAACCATGCATTAAATAAATAATAATATATATATCAACCTAATTATATATATATGTAGTTATATTACAGCATGCATGCATTTCATACATTTATTACATATATATATATATGTACGTATATAGCATGCAAATATTACAAGAATACATGCATGCAAATAATACAATACTAAAATATGCATGCATACATTATATATTATATATATATACGTACACACACACCCTGCATGCATGTATTACACAATTACACAAACAAACATACTTGTATGCATACATTTATATATATAAACACACAACATTACATGCGAGGAAGAATGAGAAAGTAGCAGCCACGCACAGCGCCCCCAAACAATCTTCCGGCCCGGGTACTTAATACACAGCATACTTCCCAGCCGGGTAAAGAGAGAAAACTGTTACAGAAGCTCAAAGGCAAGGTCCCCGGCCGGGTAAACCTCACACACAAATCTCCCTGCCCGGGGAGATGGATTACAGGCATAACAAAGTACAGCAACAAGCTTCAGCCTTAGATTTAAAAGCAAGTAATCACAGCAGCAGTTAGTAGGAAATTTAGGCAGGAATTTCAGCAGTAAAACATACCCAAAACTCCCACCATTAACTGAAACGAACATCCAAGAACAAGGAAGAAAGAGCAGCAGCAGACTAGCAGTCCAGGCCAAAAAAAAACAGGGCAACACCTCACAAAACAGGGCACAACCAATCCAACACTTACTCAACATGATTAAGTATGTATGTGCATCAAACAAGGCAAAAAGGAGTACCAAATGACAGCAAGTTCAGTCCTAAAACGTAGCAGCAACAGTTCATACGAAGAACAGTTTATTTCTAGCATAAACCTTCAAGTTTCATGAAGTTCAAAAATGGTGGGTTCTCATACACTTAACATACAACAAATTCAAGTTCAAATATACATACTAGGAGTTGAAGTGGTCAGATTTCATGCACAAATTCTCAAGGAAATAGAATCTAAATCATGAATTCAAAAATGGAGTCATAACCTAACTATTTCATCATCTCTTCAAAATCCCATGCTCACATGCTCAAAATTGGGGATGCATAGCTTAAAATGACACATATTGAATGTATATCACAACCCTAAACTCACCTTGTTGATTGGATGGAAGATGGAAGAGATTTGAGCTTGAATCTCCAAGTATGGCAAGGGTTACGGGATTTTTCTGGAGCAGGGGCTTTTGGCTGATTTTTCTTGGTGTGTGGTGTGTGGTTCGGCTTGGGGCTGATATGAATTGTTAGTGGGTTGAGTTAGGATTCCAAGGAATCAAACCATGGTTAATTTGGTCAAGGTTTGAATGAGATATGGCTCTTTTGGTAAAATGTGGCAGTTTTGGCGTCCGTTGCATGTTTCGGTTGAATTTCGGAGGTCCAAATGGTCTTGGAAAAATATGAGGCTGAGTTAATTAAACTCAAATTTTCGTTACGAGTTCAGCGAAGTTGACGAAACTCGAATCCAAGTTTCCTAGCTCAAGATATGACATACGGAACCAAGGGTGCGCTAATTGCTCATTAGCCCCTGATTTAGATTCCAAGAACAAAATAAATTCGAAACTCATGCAAATTAACTCAAAAACATGAAACGAACGTATATTCATATTCATAACACGTATATCTCCAACATATTAAATTTTCACAAAATTTCGATATCAAATCAAATAAAAACAAAACGCGTTTATAACACTCATGAGCAATGCATAAATAAATTCAAAGAATTTCATAAGATATAACAAAAATTCAAATTCATATTTGAATATTAATCAAATTGCATGAGTTAAATATACATTACATCAAAGTGTAAAAATTAATTTAATTGAAAGTCAAAGTGCACGAAATTAATATAGTTTAAATTAAAATGCATGGGTTCATATTCATTAAAACAAAATGCACCCATTACCTATATTCTAAATTCAAATGCACGAATTAAATATGTATAAATATAGTATTAATAACATTAAGATTAAAAATCATTAATTCGCATATAATTAATGTTAATTAATTTAGGATATGATTAATTAACACACTTTAACATTTAAGTATTTAAAATTAAATATATAAAGAATTAAAATATATAAAACACTTATAAACAATTAATTCGCACAAATTGATAAACACATACGTCATGCTATACGACTGAAAACTGGGGCGTTACACTAGGGTTCGAACCCCTTATCTTTGTGCAAAAAAATTCCAAACTCCTTTTGAAAGGGATATCTTGCTTGGAGACCAAGTCTCTTACTTTGACCAAAAGTCTCCTTTCGATCAACTTGGAAAGTAAAAATTTAGTCTAACTCTTTTAGACATTTATTTTTACAATAAATAACTTGAAGACTATTAATATAATTAATTCATAATTAATTATTCATTAGACTTTATTCTCCAAATTAGGACTTTAATATTAATTCAAAATTAAATCAAAGTCCATTAAATAATTAACACATTAATTATTTAATAGGGCAATTTACATTTAGATACCCTGAGGTTTGCCCTAATTACAAATCAGTCCCTCTTGTTTCGAAAATTACATACAAGTCCCTAAAAACACTGTTTCATTTGAGGTCCCTGGACGCCGTTAGGGTTCCGTTAATTTTGACAGGACTACATTGTTGATGTGATTTAGTTAAGGGGTCGTTTTGTAAGAAAATTCATAGTTCAGGGACTTTTTTGTAATATTTTTTGAAAATTCAAATGTCAAAATTAACGGAACCCTAACGGCGTCCAGGGACCTCAAATGAAACTGTGTTTTTAGGGACCTGTATGTAATTTTCGAAACAAAAGGGACTGATTTGTAATTAGGGCAAACCTCAGGGTACCTAAATGTAATTTGCCCTTATTTAATATATATGCACATACACACACATACACACGTGACTACACGTGTCACAAGGACATGTGTCATACACGTGTTCCACACATGTGCTTCACACGTGTGGACCCCACCATTCTCCTAATGGTTCGATCAACTCGTTTAATCGATTCAAGCCTTAACGCACGTGACCGGTTTGTTGAGTGTGACCCTCTAGGTTCTTAATTCAAGTAGCAGTGATCCTAATTAATTAATTCCCTAATTAATTAATCAGTCCACAGATCAAACGGTCATAGTCTAGCAACAGGTGTTTGACCCCTAGCTGAATAAGAATGTATCAATTCGACAAAACCTTTAAGTCATTGATTCATGTGAGATACAATTCTCCTACATCCCATCTCTCAACCAAGATCTATGGCAAGGGAATAATTAGAACCCTAATAATCTCGATCTTAATGTTAAGTGCATTTCATATCCATTTGATCTCAATCCAAGAAACTCTTTTCTTGATGTCTTTGATCCACTGCCTTGGCCAAGGACTCCTAGATGGCATATGAACGACTTACACAAAAAGAGATCAACTTGCTCATGCAAGTGTAGGTCCTTTATCGATTCTCATATACTTTCATGTGCCACTTGTGCAGCCCCAGCATAAGCCTTGAATCAGTTGTCTAAGGCGACACCCTTTAAAGCTTACACTTAAGACTACAGAGTTAGCTCATAAAGTATCAATGGAACCTCAAGTCTAAGGATCACTTAATCACATCAATGACTTGTGAGATATTTCCTAATCTGGAAGTTTCTATTTCCAGATATAGAAACTTCCTTTCCCATTTAGGAATCTTCTCATACGGGACACCTCAGTGTACCTACTTAGAATAAGCAAGCACCCCCATGTATCACGCACGTATCAACTATACACTTTGCACCCCATGAAACAAGGTAGTCCTTTTTAAGGGCGTGATCACAAGAGCAAGCCTCAAACGAGTCAGGTTGACACTCCCGCTGTCTTTAGGACTCATCGGCTTGGAGTGATTTCTAATCATGACTTATGTGATATAGGGCTCGTCTCATGAACCACTTCGCCTAAATGGTTGAGTCCTATGGGTCATATTGATTAGGGAAGTTCTTATACATGCGCAATCAAAAGTAAACACACAATTAAACAAGAGCATATAAAGAAGTATTGCCTTAATTCATATTATTCAAAGATTGTTTGTGATTTACAAAAAGGAAAGTACTAAAGGTTACTATTACATCGGCTTTCAGGGCACTATTCCTAACACAAACATCATCGAAAAAATATGAGGTTTATTTCATTGGATCCAAATCATCAAAACGAGTCCAACAACAAAGACGGAATTTGAATCCAAATCCCGTAGCTCAAGTTACAGCTGAAAAACGAATTAAATAGGGTAAATGGGTCATATGGACTGAAATTTGCTTCATCGGATGATCAAACGACATCGAAAAAATATAAGGTTTGTTTCATTAGATCCAAATCGTCAAAACAAGTCCAACGACAAAGATGGAATTCGAATCTGAATCTCATAGCTCAAGTTACAGCTAAAAAATGAATTAAATAGGGTAAATGGGTCATATGAATTGAAATTTGCTTCGTCGGATGTTCAAACGACATCGAAAAAATACGAGGTTTATTTCATTAGATCCAAATCGTCAAAACAAGTCCAACGACAAAGACGGAATTTGAATCCGAATCCTGTAACTCAAGTTACAGCTGAAAAACGCAAATAGGGTAAATGGGTCATATGGACTGAAATTTGCTTCGTCGGGGGTTCAAACGACATCGAAAAAATACTCTATTTGAACCTCATAATTTTTCCTTGTAACTTTTTGATGTCGTTTGGAAAAAAAAACTTGTAATTTTTTCCTCGTAACTTTTTGATTCCGTTTGAAAAAAAAAAACCTCATAATTTTTCGATGTCGTTTGAACCTCGCAAATTTCAGTCCATATAACCTATTTACCCTATTTAATTCATTTTTTAGCTGTAACTTGAGCTACAGGATTTAGATTCGAATTTTATCTTTGTCGTTGGACTCGTCTTAACTATTTGGATCCAATCAAACAAACCTCATATTTTTTCGATATCGTTTGATCATCCGATGAAGCAAATTTCAGTTCATATGATCCACTTACCCTATTCAATTCGTTTCTCAGCTGTAACTTGAGCTAAGGGATTTGGATTCAAATTCCGTCTTTGTCTTTAGACTCGTTTTGACGATTTGGATCCAATAAAATAAACCTCGTATTTTTTCGATTTCGTTTGATCATCCGACGAAGCAAATTTCAGTCCATAGGATCCATTTACCATATTTGATTCGTTTTTCAGTTGTAACTTGAGCTACGAGATTCGGATTCAGATTCTGTTTTTGTCGTTGGACTCGTTTCGATGTTTCGAATCCAACGAAATAAACCTCATATTTTTTCAATATCATTTGAATATCCGAAGAGACCCTTAATAAAATAAAATTAAAAAAATTAAATGGGGATCCTGTGACTGGCGACCCCCTAAAAATATATTTAAAAAAAATTAAATTAATGGGGGTCGCCTAGATCTTTGGCAACCCCCAAGAGAATTTAAAAAAATAAAAATAAAAAAATAGGGGGTCGCCTAGATCTCTGGCGACCCCGACATAAATATATTAAAAAGAAAAAAGAAAAAGCTGTAGTGTGGAGACCCCGTTTAAAAAAAATAAAAAAAAAATCATTGGTCACCACAAAATGTGACGACTTATAATAAAATTTTAACCCGCCCAATTTTAATACCATTTTATGAATTCGTTTTATATTAAATATTATTTTTAAAAAATCCTCCAGTATTTATTTTTGATCTTTCCACTTATTGTTATTTGATTTAGCCTACTGTATTTAGAGTGAATTAGCCTATAGCCTTGAGAATGTAAAATGTATGAATAAGTCTTTAATCTTTTTCTTGTTACTATGTTTGTTATTTGATTTAGCCTTGTTGTATTTAGAGTGAAAGCCTAAACCCTTTTTCTTGTTATTGAGATTGTAATATGTATGAATTAGCCTTAATATGAGCTTATGGATCCTTAATCTGAAAATACACATACTAAGCCATATCCTTTATCTGAAAATACATATACTTATCCATGCAACAGGTGACATATCATGTCCTTATGGATCATCCAGTGCTGGACGTCCGTGCAGGTCTATTACCTGAGGTACAAACCGAGCCCGTGCAGCATCAGCAGCCTTTGCATCCAGCTGAGGACTTCTTTGATGATCTGGACCTACCTCTTGCCCCCAGTGCTGGAGGTCCTAGCAGGTCTATTACCTGAGGTGCAACCCTAGCCCGTGCAGCATCAGGAGCCCCTATATCTGGCTGACGACTTCTTTGAAAATGTAGATCTCCCTCCTGCCCGGCAGGAGGCTCGTAGAGCACGACCGGTAGCTCAAGTGGTATGTCAAGTAATGTTTTTAAAACCGGACCGGAGGGCAAACCGGAGGCCTAGGTTACCGGTCGGATCTGTTCAACCAGTGGTCCAACCGGTATAAATAAATAATTATTATTTTATTAAATATATGTATATTTATATAATATTATAAAATTATAAAAACGGGTAATGTGGGATAAAATCCCCAATTGGGCATCATATTTTTACTTAACTCCCCATTTTGGCAAAATGTCGTATAATTTCCACATAATGTAGTACTTAAAATATTATATTTTTCACAAAATGTAGTACTAAAACGTTAAAATATTATATTTATATCCTATTATGTTGTATAATTTTATGGGGAGTAAAGTAAAAATATTCCAAATTAATAGGGAGTTATTTCAAACTGCCCCATTATAAAAACCTATTTAAAATACAAATATTTGAAGAAAAATAAATTTTTTCACGTAAAATCCACTAAATTTCTATCAACTTATTTACATACTAATCCAACAAAATTCTTGAAAAATGAAAGAGTATAATATATATTGAGAAAAGATGAAAAAAATGAAAAAGAAAAGAACAAATAAATTAACACCCAATAAAAAAAGAAAAAAAGAAATATTAACTAAAACCCTAAACTGTAACTACTAAAGAAGCACCGCCGTTCAAGAATCCCAATTCCCATAAGAAAAACTCAATTATTTCTTCACCAGCTTTCAACACCTCCATTCTTCTTCAAACCTCTTTGTACTCTGTAGTAGCCCAGAGATAGAGAGACTTTCTCATCATTTGTATCACTTTCTTTCCCTTTGCACGCCTATCCGGTCATTTGAAAAAATGAAAGGTTAGATTTCAATTATTTGTAGCAGGCGGAAAAAGAAGGTCGGCTGCAGTGACAAGCACGAAGGGCGCGAAACGGTGCACGATGATGGTGAAAACGTGGGAAGAAAAATTAAAAAAATATATATGTTGTTTTCATGAACCGGCGGTCCGATCCGGGTTTTAGGCATGGAACAGCCGGTTAACCGACCGATTTTGTCGGCTCATGACCGATCCGATCCCTACCGGTTTTATAGGGTCTACCGGACCGGAGAGGCCACCGGTCACCGGTTGAACCGGTCCGGTCTGGTTTTAAAAACACTGATGTCAAGTGCACGACTCCCAAACTGCTGATCTAACCAATGCAAAACACTTTCTCGAGCGGGGTAAAGTGTGTCGCTATCACTCGAGGGTTGAAAGCGCTAAAGTGAGAGATATCCAGCAGCGTTTTTGTCAACAACATAATGGGTCGATTCTATTTTTATTCTCAAGAGCAATCATTTAGGTCAATGCATTTCGCTTGTTAAAAATAGAATCGACCAATCATAAAGGAATCAGAACCCTTTGACCACCAAACGTTTCAGAGCCAGTCAAGTATATGCTTGTTCTAGGAGGGTAACCTATAGCTCTAAACAGAAGTCCAACCTACAATTATTTGGCCAAAAACATAAGCTCTTGCCTAGACATGTAATATATGTTGGGCAAATATAGCAGTTACTATTGTTAATTTGATATCACAGCCTTTTTCACACCCCAGCTGTTTTCAACTTCTAACTCAGCTTCTTTTTGTCACACTTTTCCAGTTATCCATTGTTCAATCAAATATTGGGCAGAGGGTGAGAAAATGTTTAAGGTGATACAGACAAAATCAGGACTTTAATAGAAAAGAAATTAACTGGAAAAGAAAAGACAACAAATAGATTATTAAAACCCAAGATGTCCAACTAAAGTTTATATACAACTAAACGAAGACATATCAAGATAAAGTTGAAAAGGAACAAGCATGTTACATCCTCTGGCATTAGTGGGCACAAGCATGTTTCCGGATTCAACTTCAGTCTATTGTGCCTGAGTGTGTCAAATGTCTCTTACAGGTCTTTGCCGTGTTTGCTGGCACTGCGGCTCTTGGCCAACATGTCATCCACGTATATCTCCGTGTTCCTTCCAATTTGTGCTCTAAATATCTTGTCCATCATTCGTTGATATGTGTCGCCCGTATTTTTTAGTCCAAAAGGCATAACAATGTAATAATATGTACCAAAAGAAGTTATAAAGCTTACCATTTTATAGTCTTCTTTTGCGAGTGGGATTTGATGGTATCCCTGTGTCGTATCCATCATGCTTAGGAGTTTACACCCAACTGTTGAATCCACCAACTAGTCTATTCTTCGAAGGGATAATGATCTTTTGGGCATTCTTTGGTAAGATCTCGGAAATCAGTACATGCCCGCTATTTGCTTTCTGCTTTCGGGACCAACACAATATTGGAGATCCATTCTGGGAAATATATCTCTTTTACATGCCCCGCTCGTAGCAGCTTCTCCACATCTGCTCAGGTGATAGCATCCTTGACTGCTCCAAAATCCCGTTTCTTTTGAATAAATGGCTTGCTCCCTTCAATTATGTGTAAACAATGCTCGTCTACCGATGGATCGACTCCTGTCAAGTCATTGGACGTGAATGCAAATACATCCACATTCCTTTACAGTGTGTTGATTATTTGTTCCTTCAATTCTTCTGACAATCCGGCTCCTATCCTTGTGGGCGTTTTCTTCTGTCCTAGAATGAGTTCCATACTCATCAACTCTCCCTCTGGCTTCATCTGAACTTCTTCTTCATCCGCCTCTCTTTTGATGCTCCCACCTTGGTTTATTTTACCTTTGTCTCCTACTTCTCCTCTTCGCTTCTCCTTTCGAATAACTTCCACATAATATCTTCTTGATGTTGTTTGATCTCCTCGGATTTTCCCCATTCCTTCCCCTATTGGGTACTTCAATTTTAGGTGGTAAGGGAAAGCAATTGCTTCGAACAATCCTAAAGACGGCTTACCCAAAATAACATTGTATGAAGATGGTGCATCTACTATGAAAAATCGTACCTACTTCGTTTTTGCATAGTATCCACTCCCCATTGTCATTGCTAACATGATTTGCCCCAGGGGTTCGACCATCTCTCCTCCGAACCCGTACAGTGAAGTGTTAACCGGTTCTAACTCTATTTCTCCCAGGTCCATCTGTTTGAAGGTATGTTGGAAAATAATGTCTACGGAGCTTCCTCCATCAATGAAGATCCTCGCGATCTGATGGTGAGCTATGATTGTCGTAATAACTAGGGCATCATTGTGTGGTACCTGTACTCTTTCCAAATCTTCGGGTCCGAACAGGATAGGAGGTCATGTTCATGGACATATCTCTAGTACCTTCTCATTTATATCTGCTCGTGCGTACCGCTTTTGCGCTCTTTGAGAATCTTCGTCCATTGGTCCTCCCATTATCATCTGTATTATGCCTCCGATTTGATGTTCTCCTAGGTTTTACTCGTTTTTTGTTGCTCTTCTCGATCCTGTTCGAATTTCTCCCTCTTTGTTCATTGAAGGCCTTTCTGTAACCTGTTCCGCCAACTTTCTCTCCCGGACCAGGTGTCATGCCCAAAAAATTAAGACGTGACCGGCCATGCTGTCGATTGCATCCCGACAATATGAAGCCTTCTTAAACAATAAGACTTGATAATAATTAATCCTATACAAAGACAAAAGTACAAAATCATTTAAAAGGTACAGAGCATCTACAATCCCGAACATGAAATTAAATTCATCTACCCATCTTCTTCACTTCCAAATAACGATTAATTATCTAGAAAAAAAAAATTAGCAAGGGGTGGTGAGTTGCATACTCAATAAACAATTCAAGACTTTTCCTACCCAATCAAGCATACTTCCAAATTTTGTCATATTATACATATAAAATCATACCAATTTTCATGTCAATAAGCAGTAGCAATTTTCAATCAATGATTCAATGGACCAGTTTATTCGGCTCAAAGAACAATACAAACCATCATTCTGATCCTAAGCAGGGTTGTCGGCTAAATGGATATCCATGGACAATAACCAAACAATAGTCCAGCTATACTCCCGCCGGGTGGCCAAACAATGATGGAACTAGTTTCGGGCGCCAACAAATAACCCAATGGTCTAAAATGCTGATCTGATCAATCTATAAGCTTAATTGCAATAATTATATTTTCATGAAAAATATAATTTTCATACATAACGGGAAATAATAATTTATTTATATGCTTGATCTTAATTTTCATAAAAATTCACAAATTTAAGAATACATTTTACATATAAAAACAGTTTAAATGAAACAATATCAATATTTTATAAAAATATAGTAAAGTAGAAATCGTCAAGAATTACTTACTTCAATGATGATGGAAACCCGACTTTCATAAAGCAACGAAATAAACTTCTTTTCTCTCAAATCACGATGAGATTCATAAACTAGTGGAATAAATGTGTATCTCTAATAACAAAATTAGAATGGAAAACTGAACCTACAGAAAAGAAAAAATAAACTTACAGAACTCTAAAACCTAGATAACTCTAATATGGCTATTAATAAATAGAGTTTTTAAATTACTAATGAATAAAGAACTATTAACAGAATTCCTAATAAATAAATAACTCTTAACAAAAAATTGATAATCCTACTATTCCAGAATGTAAAATAGTGATCAAATTAAGTTATCAATATCTTTGAGAAGTTTAAAACAATTCAAATACGTCTTGGGATTGCCACTACTCCCATTATCTAATAATATTACTACTATTCAAATAACAAAGAATATATTTAAGTAAATAAATAAAATAAAACTTTTTTTTTTAAAGAAAAAAATCTCGGTCTCACACCAGGCGCTCCATTTCGTCTTTCAAACGACCACACTTAATTGTTTGGTGGTCATACTCATTGTGATATTCGCAAAACCATTGGGATCGAGGTCTTTGCTGTGTTTCAGATCTCGTTCTTGGCCAATGGAAACCTTCTATCTGCCAGATTCGTCGTGACAGCCTCATATGGTTCTTTTAATTCTGTATAAGTATCGTATCTCGCGAATTTTCTTGTTGGTGCTCCATCTTGTCTGACCTTATTTTCCAATGTTGCGAATTCTTCGACTGGTTGTTTCCTGTAACCTCTTCTATTGTAGCTCTTCTAGTAGCAATGGTTTCTTCTAAGTTCACGTATTTTCTAGCTCTCTTTAGCAGTTCATCAAAGTCTTGAACGGGGTCTAGGGCTAGGAATGGGATAATTCTCCTCTCGTTAACCTTGTGTAAAAACACTAACTTTTACTTCTGTAGATGTAAATGGGACATCTAGAGCCTCCTTGTTGAACCTTTTTCCTTACGCCCTTAACGGCTCCCCTATGCCTTGCTTTATCGTAAATAGACTCAGCGAGGTCCTTTTATATTGCAAGGAGCTAGCGAACTGGCTCTGGAACATCCTGCGAAAATCTTCGAAGTCTTTAATGCAGTTCGACGACAATAAGGTAAACCATCTTCTTGCCACTCCTCATAGGGTTGTAAGGAAAACCCTGTATTTGATGCCATTCAACAATTTATGTAGCTTTGCCACGTGAGGGATCTCCAGTTCCATCGTAGCTGGCTATGTTTACTGAACGAAAACCCCGAGATAGGTCCACCTCTTATATCTCTTGAATGAATAGCCTACCCTTTACTCCACTGCTTGGCCCTCCAAACTCTTCTTCATGTCCACCGCGACTCGCTTTAAGTCCAACATCTTTTCTTCTAGGTTATTCACGCCTTTATTCCAGGACTTTCTGCTCCGAGACATTTCCTGTGCGAACGTACGATCTTCTTCTACATAATAATCTTCCTCATCCTCCAGATTTATTTGCGAAATTGGAGATTGGGATTGCCTCATAGGGAATTTGCCACATCTTTGTGCACGATTCTGATCCGTTTTGCCTCATTAGTTTTCTGCTTTTGCACTTCTGTGATAAGTTCAACGATTGTGTTTAATTGTTCGATAGTCATGCCTGTCGGCAAAACCGTGGCTCCCGCCGTTCCTCTGTTCGCTTGATTTGGGTTAACGAAATCAATCTTGATTCCGGGTCCATTTCCCCGATTATTATCACTTTTTCCGCCTGCTTGATCTTCCGGTATGCCTCCATCCATATGCTCCTTTGCTCGATTATTCCTTTCCCGTGACATTTCTGTCTTTATCCTGAGGAAAATAGATTAACGAGGGAAATATCAGGGTTTTTGTGGGTTGGTCCTGGATTGGAACCCCAGTTTTTTGTTAGATTTTTTTTTTTGTCCACAGACGACGCCAATGATGAGTACCTCTCCCCTGATCTTCTTTCCTTTCACTCTCCCTCTCTATTCGTATTATGTTCTGCCTTTTCTTCTTGTTCTAAGTCTTTATTTATAATGTTTCACTTGGGTTATATCCGAGATTTACCATAGATTTGTTCTTATCAAATATTGACGGATATTCCCTGAGAGATCCTTATGTTGCCCTACTTCTTTGTTTTCTGATAAGTATTATCTACTCGTCTTATCTTTACATAAATCTAGAAGGTTGTTATTACCGTAATACCCTATGTTGCTCTGTTCGCCGATACCAAGGCGAATAGGACCATGTGCTCTGGGCCAAACAGATATGCTTAGATAGGATCCCAACAAATATATTGTATATTGGGAACATAAAATAGACGAATTTCAATTAGGATAAGTTTTTTATCTTATTAGAGATCAATTATTAATTAACCGAAGTTTAAATTATCTCTTAGGTCTCTAGTTGATTTTCTTTCTCAGTCATGCTTTACTATTAGTTTAATTTTTGAATGCGATATTTGAAATAATTATTAATTAATTAATTTTACATTTCATGTTTTTTAAACAATGGATAAAAAGTAAAATTATTTTATTGTTCGTTCGTCTTCACACAAATTTACGGCAAAAACACAAACAATAATTCACATAAAAAATAAAGATTCCCAAAAAAATAATAAATAAGTTACTACTTTTGTTTTCTGAATATAATAATAAATATTCATATATAATTCATGTTGGTATAATCAGAAAAATAATAATAAATAACAAAGTAAAGTTTTTCTCTTTCCTTAAAATAATCAACACTTCACCCCCCATCACCGTAAATAACATCCAAACCAAGGGCAAATTGGAAACACGGAGATCAACAAAACCACAGCTTCCGCCATTAACGAACCTCACTCACCCCATTAGCTCCGATATCAGAAAACGAGGCGAACAGAGAGCCGGGATTTCTTCGAGGGCGGTTGCCCCTCTCCGTTCGCCGATGAATTCCGTGGTAAGATCGGATAAAACAGCCCTTAATTCCATGAGACTAAGGAAGCAAATGTGTATATATATATATATATATATATATATATATATATAGATCTGTGTGTGACAGTGAAACTGTTGCTGCTGCTGCGCTGCTCTTGGGGAACTTTCTTTTTCTTTTCTTTTTTTTTCCCTTTCGTCTTCGACGATTCGGATTCGTGTTCGGATCTCGGATTCCCAAGGGGCTGTCAATGGGTCGGATTTTAAGGGGCTGTGATGATGTTTGTGTTCTGGACTCTGGAGTATGGTTTTCTGGTTGTGTGAGCTAATTAATGGGGTGGGCATTGGAAATAACGACGCGTATCTTGGCGGGGCGGTGGCGGACGGCGCGTGGGAACCACGCGCAACCGTCGGCGGCAGCCATGGCGGCGGTCGGGTTTCCTTTGCCTTGACATACGCCAGATCTGAGCCTCAAAAGATTGAATTCCGGATCCTGTTGATGAGAAAATAACTTTTTCCCCCTATTTTTTGGATATTATTTTTTGAAAAATTATAATTAATATTTGAATTTTGGTTTATATCTCCATTTTTAATCTCTACCTTCTTTTTTCCCGGGGGACTTTACTAATAATTTATCTTGTTAATGTGAGATTTAAAATAAGGAAAATTTAGTTTTAAGTAAATTAATTCGTTATTATATAACGATAAAAATATGTTATTATACAACGATAAAAAAGATTTTTTTATGATTTTTCACCTAATAATTTAACAAACAATAGAATGCCTAATTTAATATTAATATATAATTAAATAACAATAATTTCTTTTTATACCCATGTATGACGCATCAAGATATTTTTTTTAATTTAAAAATGCCTAATTAAAGATTGGATATTTAGAATTAAATTCCTGAATGCTATTTAAATTTTAAGTATACTTTCGGGCCTTTTTTTTTTTTTTGGGGCCCAAAATTTGTTATTAACTTCCTATTTTAAAAATTAATTATTGCTTAACTTTCTAATTATTCTGAATTGATCTAATCATCATTGATTTAATTATGTTGCAAAATAACATGATAATTTTTCAAATTTTAAATATAATTCCATAAATATATAATCTTATTTTTTCATATTTATAGAAAAGCTCTTTATTCAACAAATAACTATTGCTTAGCACAATAATCTGTCAAAATTCAAACATAATGCTACAAATTCAATATTAAAAAAATACTTTTACATAACACAATTCCTCAAATTTTAAATATAATTCTATATATATAAATATTTCATATGAAAAATAAATTTTTTTCATTCAACCCCCAAGCCTCGATGGCTAAATAGTACAATAGTTTCACAAATTACGATAACAACAAATTTTATATTTCATATTAGTAAAAAAGTTCTTGACACTAATTATTGTGTATTGTATTAATTTCTCAACGTTCAGATATAATTTTACAAATTCAAATGCAAATACTCTATATTAAGTTCATCATTTAGACACGATTTTTAAATAACTTAGTAAATTCTCAAAATACATATATAACTCCACAAATGTAAAAGTGAATACTTCATATTAATAAAAAAGTTATTCATTTAACGATCAATGGTTTGAAACACAATAGTCTTCAAATTACCTATTCAAATATAAATATTTCATATTAAAAGAATTAAAGATAAAATAGATCATTTAAATTAGTAGTTAGTCAACAAAAAATAAAATAATAATTTAAATAATAATCTAAAAATTTGTCTAAATTAGGCAGTGGATTAATATTTTTTATTAAATGGGGAGTTTTCTCAAAAATCCCCCCAAAACGTCCACTAAAAGGGAAAAAGAAAACATTTATTAAGTAACATCTAAGAAAAATCTCTATAATATCCTCAGTTGCCACGCGTCGAACACCCAGAACCCGCTTCCTCATGCTTGTACTTTGTTCTTCCAACGTTGTACCTTTACTGTGTTTGTGCGTGCGAACGGAATAGGTAAAAAAGATTCCCAGGTTTTGGTCGGAGCCTCTCTCTCTCTCTCTCTCTCTCTCTCCCCTCTTCTTTCTATCCATCTCACTATTTCCCTTTCGCCCCCTTAAAAACCGTTAGCTGATACCGCCAAGCAATTCTTCTCGCTTACAAGAGCAAATTAGCGGAATTTTTATATATAATTTTGCCTGTTTCTTCTGTTTGTTGTTTGTTTCATTCAATGATCAAGCTGGGTCGTTGATTTTTGCCGTGTTTATTGACTTTCTCCTGGTAAGATCCCACTATCTTGGTAATGTGTTTAGTTAATTTGTGTTTTCACGGGCGTTTATGTCTCGGCATTGGCTTTTGAGGTATTTAATTAGGGTTTTGATTTTGTTAGGAGCTAGGGTTTCTGTTATATCCGTTTGTGGGCTTTTTTGGGATTGGTGGGGTTTGTGTTTGCATCGAATTCCTACCTGCATTGTTGTCAAGTAACGCAATCTGCTTTATTTTTACCTTTTTCTTTGCATGGTTGCCTTTCAATTGCTATTTTGCATTCACAAGTTGTTGATGACAAATATGGTTTGTATGTTTAAGTATGCGAGTTCGTTGTTTTCTATGTGAGTGGAAATGGGTTTTTATGTGTTTGTCGTCTGTGCACCAGTTGGTGCATTTGATGTAAACTTGCGCATATAGTGTTTTTGGAGGTCAACAGGATGTTGGAATTGGTTGCTATGAATATCCCTAATGAGTTGTAGAAAATAATATAATGAATCATTTTGCTAAAGGAATTCAATAGATCAATTTGTTATTCCAGGTTATATATGCTGTAAGTATCTGGGAGAGGGTGCTTTTATGGGTGGCATGCCCGGTGCTGCTGAGGTTTTTCATCGTATCTGATGAATCTCAGCGAGCAGGGTAACATGTTTACTCAAACATCCTTTGTAGAAAATGAAGGTGGAGTCAAGGCAGAGTCATCTATGATTGATCTTGATTCTGTGATTGGAAGATTGTCTGTTTCTCCTGCCCCATATGAATCCTCTCGTATAGCAGCCGATGGATCATCTGTGAGCAGAGTCAAATCAGATGCTTCAGGTGGTGATCTTCTTTCAGCTTTCAATTCTATCAGTGTTCTCGAGCATGATGAACCAGGGGATGATCTAGCAACAGATAAAACTAAAACTTATGCTTTTGATTCCATTGGCCAAGATGACTCATCTGTAGAGAGATTTGATGAGGGTAAATTTACTAGTGAATTTGTTTCTCTTGAGTTAGCCAGTTCTGCTGACCCAGCTGAACAAAGGGATTGTGAAGCTGATGTCTTTGATAGAACTGACAAAAATTGCCAATCAAATCATCCATTAATCGTATACACATCTTCTCGGAGGAGAAGTGCCTGCTACACCGAATCAAATCAGAACCACGAGTCTGGAAAATCATCAAGATGTAGGAGGATAGCCAAGAAAAACTCAGGATTGGATTTAAGTTCCTTGCATATATTAAGAAAAAGTAGGAGCTCGTTCTCCAAGACAGCTCGATCTTCAGTTTGGGGTGGACATCTAGGAAATATCTTACCGAATTTAGGTCATGAGGATAAACCAAGAAGAGCAAAAGGCGGAAAAGGAAGGACGAATGCTATCGAGGATCAGAAAGGTCAGAAAACAATTGGGAAAAGCCCTCCAACTGGTCATATTTCTTTGAAGATTAAGATTGGTAATAAAGGCTGTAGCATCGTTAATGCTACTGAAAATTTTAATGTTTCAAAGAAAGAGATTCCTGAATCATTTGAAACTATGGAAAACAACTTGGCAGAAAAAGTCCCTGCCAACATGGTTTCAGAACATGGAAGGGATTTCGGGAAAGTGGCAACATCTGACACTTCTGCTGTGAGAACTCATCTTGATGTCAGGGATGCTTGTGATAATCTGTCTTTCAGTGCTTCACGTGACTTCCATAAAATCATGAGCCAGGGCGAGGTAGATAATTTAGGAGCTTCCACTGAAAACCGTTCTTCAGATGTAGGAACTTCGCCTGATTCAGAAGTTATAAACCCTGTTCCTGATGCCTTATTTTGTGAAAAAGGTTTACCAGATATACAAGATGATCCAACTAATTCAATGCCATGTGTTTCTCCAAGTGATGTCCCGAGTTTGATTTTATCACAGAAGAAATCCAAGAAAGGAAAGAAGAAAGATAAGCTCCATCAAGTAGGCGATCTTACTATGGAAGGCAAACTAACCGGTGCTGAAACCACAGATAAAACTAAAATACCTGGTCCTATGTATGAATTTTCAAATTTGAGTTTACTAAAAGCTAAATCTAAGAAGGGAAAGAAGAAAGATAAATGTTGCGACGCTGGTGATTGTAGTGTGGAAAGCAAGCTAGCTGGTGCAGAAACCACAGATAATGCCACAGGACCTGTAGATCTTGGAGAAGGTGAAAAAGTGAGTCATCTCTCTTTTTCTAGTGACGCCTTAACAAAACCATATTTTAATAGTGCTGAAATTAATCCTTGTTATGGGATTTCTTCTATTGTGTCAAACTTACAGGTCTGTGCCGCGTTGATTCCTTGCAGCAGTGGTAAAAAATTCCCTAAATGCTCTAAATCAAAGGGAGGGGCCAAGGGTAGGTCAAAAATCTTGGATTTACCTAGCAAGAAAGATAAAACATCTAAAAAGAAGGAAAATAAATCAAATTTGGGTTTTGCACTTCAAGTTAGTCAGGCGGTTGGTGCTAGTGGTGCCGGCAGAGTGGACAGTTTTCCGGAAGCAGGTAATAGTTGAAATTTTTTACACATTCTTGTATATGTCAGTACCTCAGTCCATACAGAATACGAAATGGATGAAGAAAATCATTATACATCAATTCCCTCCCTGTTCCTGTCTCATATTTTATTCATCCAGTATGTAAAGATTTAAAATGGGCTGTTTCATAATTGATCTTTTAGGAAATCAGACTCCCTTTGGTTTTGGAGAAACTGGTATCGATGTCAAAGATTTCAGCGGATCTATAAACAGCTCACAATTTTCATCTGGTGGGCCAACTAAACTGCATATTCCACTTAGGAACGCTTGGGTGCTTTGTGATGAGTGCCAAAAATGGCGGCGGATACCAGCAACACTCGCAGATCAAATCGAAGAAACTAACTGTGGATGGTAAATACTGGTTATTGTATGATAATTTATTGAGCTTAGGAATGTTGATTTTATTAATTTATTTTGAATGAAGGTGCAAATCTAGTTAGTTAGGGAATGAAGTAGTAGAACACTTTAGTACTACTCCAGTCTTATTAGATTGAGCCTTATTAGGCTGTGCTACGGTGTTAGTTACTCCAGTCTTTAGATTTTGTTTTGTTTATCTTGTTCGAAAAGTAGCTTATGGATTTGGTATCTTCTATTCTTAAGGACTTGCAAAGATAATGTGGACAAAGGCTTCGCTGACTGTTCTGTTCCACAAGAGAAGTCTAACTCAGAAATCAATGAGGAGCTGGAAATATCTGATGGATCCTGTGAGGAAAATGCTTGTGATGCCATCCCCAAGCCTAATCACAATCGTTCAAAGGGTATATATATATATATATATATTGTATTATTATCCCAATCTTTAACTTGTTGACAAACTTCGAAATGGTTTCTAGATGATATGCATCTCCCACCATTGCCCTATGAGTTGATTTTGTATGATTATGCAGTTGTGCAGCAGTCATCATGGTCGCTTATTAAGTCCAACTTGTTTCTGCATCGTAGCCACAAAACACAAACTATTGATGAGGTGAATGCTTAGCTTTGACCATATTTACATAATTATACTTCACAGGACTGTTTTTCTCTATTTTAATAAATTGCAAATGCATACTTGTGTCTAGAATCTTGATGTGTTTATGACCTTTTGAGACGTTAGGCATTCGAGTTACTCCGAGTTCATGCGTCAAACATCCATCATCCAGTTGCTGGATTCAATGTGTTGTCCACCTGAAATGTTTTGCTTTTTGTTTGTGCATAGGTGATGGTTTGCCATTGCAAACCTCCGTCAGATGGCAGAATGGGTTGCGGAAATAAATGTTTGAATCGGATGCTCAATATTGAGTGTGTTCGAGGAACTTGTCCATGTGGTGAACTTTGTTCAAATCAACAGGTTCAGTTTTGTGTTCATTCTACTTTCAGGTTGAATTTGTGTGCTATTGTGCCTACAATTAGTTTACAACATGCATTCTCATTGCAGTTTCAAAGGCGCAAGTATGCAAAGTTGAAGTGGTTCAGGTGTGGAAAAAAGGGCTATGGCCTCCAGGCACTTGAGGATATCTCTCAGGGACAGTTCCTTATAGAATATGTTGGAGAGGTAACTTTCTTGTTTTTTTAACCACTTTATCACCTCCAATATTTGAAGGAATCACCACAAGTTAATACGCTATTTTCAAAATAATAAAACAATGGGCAATACATTCTGGATGAATCATGCAATTTTTAGGGTTTCAAGATTCCGGCTTTACTGCTTTTCCTACAGGAAATGGAAAAACCTCTTTTGTTGTTAGGCATAGTAATTGATCACTCCTATCTGTTTGTGTGTTCCTTGAATCATAGTGAAAAATAAGATTGGCATCTGGAATTGCTCTTGAAGCTTTTGGTCAAGTTAGGTTCCTGAGGCTCCTGGTCTACTTTTATCGTCTGAAACCATGATCATGTGTTTTTAATCTATGACTTAGAGACAAAATTCTCTCTTAATCAGTTTCTTCTCAACTCTCTTAAGCCAAGAAAAAGTGGTCATGGGTCTTATTTTACTTCTCGCACATGACACACATGCCACAAGGATTGAGGTTAATAGGTCTTTGGAGCCAAACCAATTGGAATCTGGAAGTCTTTTTAGAGTGATAAATCATTTGAACTTTGGTTAGGCCTTAGATTTCATGCAGATTTATAGGACTAGACAAATGCTTGCTTTATCCTATTTTGCATAGAAGAGTGAACTAAATATCCACTTTTCATGTATTTATTATATTCTATGGATGGTGCAGGTACTCGATATACGTGCTTATGAAGCTAGGCAAAGACAGTATGCTTTGGATGGTCATAAACATTTTTACTTCATGACATTGAATGGCAGTGAGGTCTGTTACCATCTCTCTTTGCTCTATTTGTCCATCAAAAACGTCTTTGTTTGGTGTCATATGCTCATGTTTTTCTGTATGTTGTTTCATGTTCTCTTGCTTTCTATGCCTCTGTTTCAGGTAATTGATGCATGTGCTAAAGGAAACTTGGGTCGGTTTATAAACCATAGTTGTGATCCGAGCTGCCGCACAGAAAAGGTATTTTCGTGACCTAACCTTTCATACTGGTGTACACCTATGTATTTGATTCTGTATGGAATGAAAACTGAGATTTTGCAAAACTTGTTTTTTACTGTAAATTCTTGTCGGACATGTTGCTTGAAGTTTGCGGAAATTCTCCTGCATTTTATAATTATTGTTTGACTAGTTATGTTGCAGCTACAAGAGCATCTGGCTGGCTTCCCATTCTCTGTCTATGTGTATAGTGTGCATTTCTAGTTGCAACTGGTTTATAAGATGTGGCTAATTCATATGGTCATGTGGATTCAATTTCTTCTGTCAATCTGTTTCTTTTGTTTATCTCCATCAGTCTAACTAATACATATATTCTGATCAGCTAATCATTACATTAGTACATTATTTTCTCAAAAAAGAACTTCTTCCTTAAATGGTTGCAGATGCTAGTCTTGAGAAGTCTGATTAGACATAGAAGTATCAAGATGTTGTTTTCTGGAAACTACTTCTGAACTCTATATTATCTTTCCTCTCGATCTGAATTTAATTCTCTCTTTTTATGTTTAAGCAGAATAGATCCATTTTTCCGTGATTTGCCATGTTTGACAGTCTGTAGCTTCAAGGAAACAACTGCTTAAATTATGTCCGGCAAATTTTCTCACTCAACTTTTTGTGTGCCTGACAGTGGATGGTGAATGGAGAAGTTTGCGTTGGACTATTTTCTTTACGAGATATAAAGAAGGTAATATTCCCTCATCAAGTCATTTCATGCCCACTCGTTCCATAATTGTTTATTTATGTGCGTAGAGAATAGGGTGGGTGTATGCGGGGAGGGAGGACCTATTACATAGTTGGAGCAATATTCCTTCTTAGCTTCTCATAGTCTATTACTTGTAACTGGAGCTATTTTCCTTAAACTGGAGAATAAACATGGTGACTCTTTTGGACATTGCATGGCAGGGTGAAGAGGTTACATTTGATTACAACTATGTGCGTGTATTTGGGGCTGCTGCAAAAAAATGCGTGTGCGGTTCACCAAATTGTCGGGGCTATATAGGCGGAGATCCTACAAATTCTGAAGTTATTGTTCAAGATGATTCAGATGATGAATTTTCAGAACCTGTTATGACCTGTGGAGATAAAGAGATGAAAGAAGATTGGAGTGATATAATATCGAATTTGGTAAATAATACAGAAAATGAAATTGCAAATGAACTGATTAGTGCTGTTGGGGAGAGCATTGCAGAGTCGCAAACAGCTGAAACTTCAACTCAAAAGGTTGAAGGTGTTAACTCTGCTCCGGTTGTTGAAACTATGGTTCGAAATAGATTTGAAGTTGATGATCTTGTTGATAATGATTCTGCTACTAATGCCAAAATTTCCAGTGAGTCTATGATTGGATCTGTTGTTCCTACTTTTAAGGTTGAATCTGAGGGTTTGCCATGCCAGAAACATGAGTCTTCCCAACTTATGGATACTTCCCAACAGTTAGATGGTATTCCGGATAAAGCAATGCCATCGGCTCATGAATTGGCCACTACTATTGCATCACTTAGCAAATCCTTGTCCGATACAATTGAATCCCAGAGGAAGTTGAAATATGCTACTGTGGGAGAAAACCATGATCTATTGAAGTCCAATTCACCAGCTAAGACTAAACGTTCATCCTCTTCAATTAAAAAGGGGAAACTTAAACCGAATGCTGTTAATAACAAAGCAGCTCCAGATGTGGATAAGTCTAATGCAGCACTGAACAAGTCCAAAAAGTTGCCAGAACTTCCTGTAAATACTCATCTCGAAACAGGTATTCAATCATCTAATCTATAATAACTTTTGAATTAATCTCTGTTGAGTTTTTGTGGTATTGAGCTCCTAATTTCTTGCAGTTGAGGGGAAACTCAATGACTTGCTTGATGCTGAAGGGGGAATAAGCAAGCGAAAAGTAAGTTCTTCCTTTGTACCACCAACTTTTCTCATATTCTTCACTCTCTTTTTTCTGCAGAATTAGATGCATTTCTGTTTCTGTCTTGTAAAACTTGGTTGCCAGTTTCCTCAATTTTGCTTTCTATAAAATCAAATTCTGATTTCTTAGTTTATATGTGTTTTGTCACCGTTTTTGTATTGTGTTTTAGACTGATTATGTACTTGATCCTGGTTATGTGCTCGTAGTTTGTTGTTTTCTATGTCTAAAGTTCTCTTATGATGTAATAGGATGCATCAAGAGGTTACTTGAAACTTCTTTTCCTAACTGCTGCCTCAGGGAATAATGGCCATGGTGAAATTCAGAGGTATTTTTCAGATACATTGTCATGCAATATCTTACTCATGTAATCTAGTAAAAGGTAATTGTTTTCTTGCGAATACTGATTCACTTGTGTTGTGATTTCTTCTGTCTTTTCCAGTAACCGAGATCTTTCAATGATATTGGATGCACTCTTGAAGACAAAATCTCGAACTGTTCTGGTTGACATAATCAACAAGAATGGTAGTGATTTCCTGAAGAGATCTAGTAGCACATAATTTATACTTCATTATGTGTCAGCATCTTTTATGACAATGAACCTTTTCCGTCTGCAGGTTTGCAGATGTTACATAACATAATGAAGCGGTATAGAAAAGAGTTCATCAAAACTCCAATTCTACGCAAACTTCTTAAGGTAACATTGTTGGATCAGTATAATTTTTTACTTCAATTGCATGAAGAAGATTATACAGGGGGCTTGTGAATTTTGGGTCTTCTACACCCGTGCCCCGCTCAATTACTCGTTTGAAGGAAATGGCTAATACTTAAAGTTTAAACGAAGTGGACTTTCTCATTACTAGGAAAAGTTTGCACTAAGCTTTTGTTTCAAGAAGTGCTCAAAAAGTTGATCATTTGCTAGAATATACTAGTACTGCTACAAGTTTGAATAAACATAATTAAAAGTTTCTTTGACAGTTGCTGCTCACTGTTTTTTGCATTAGGTACTGGAGTATCTAGCAGTGCGAGAGATAATTACTTTGGAGCACATTACTGGAGGTCCACCTCGTGAAGGAGTGGAGAGGTAATAATTCTGCTTGATGAGGAGCTGGAGGTTTTAGTGTTTGTGAATTCATGTCTACATTGAATACCATTTTCATGTAACCTCAAGGGAGATTCATTCTTATGCCAGGGCAGAGTTGCACTTCTTATCTTATTTGAGAGGTTTAATGCACTATAAACTTGGAAGTATTCAAAATATGTTCTGATCTATACTTTTTGAAAGATATCCAAATTGAAATATTGCCTGCTGCTGTTGGGTGGTGTTACCTCTTGCCCAGAAAACTTGTTTCTTTTTGTGCATATTTGGTGAGGTTACGACTGCCTACAATTGAATCGAAATAGAATGAACTAATACAATTCCTCGTGCACTAATTTTGTCATTTTTATTTGATATTCAATGAGAGCTTTCTGATGTAGTATAAGCTAGAGTAGAGCACTACTGACTTTTTTTTTGTCTTGTTAGTCATATTTAAAGTGAAATTGATGGTTAGATTCTGAACCAATGAACCAGTTGGTCTTAGCCATTAAATGTGAACCAGTTATGACAGAGAACCTGTTCAAAGACTCAATTACATTACCTTCTCAAATTTGATTTAAAGAACATCATCACTCCTTTCACGATAATTCTAAACTCCATCACAATGGGAGATGTTGGTTTCTCAAGTGCCTGGATCAAAGCTGAACAAATGAGAGTTCTTGTCAATGTGGACCGCGCTATACTAAGAGGAGCCATTGCCTTCCAATATCTGCTTCTTTGTTTTTATTTTGTGCTCTAGTTTTATGGTTGTGCCTTTTTTCCCCATTTTTCTTTCCCTGAAATACATCGTGTTCTGTAATTGCAGCTTTAGAGATTCAATACTGGTTCTGACAGAACATGCTGACAAACAGGTAATGGATGAACATTTTCTCCCACTCTACAAGGTCTGGGACATGTGTTGCTGTTCTTAACATTTGACCAATTTGTATTTTTCACCTGTTTTACTGCTCTCAGGTGCATCAAACTGCACGGAATTTTAGGGATAGGTGGATTCCGAGATCCCTCAGGAGAAATTGCTGCATGGAAATGGATGATGGAAGGATTGAATATCAGCAGCGTTCCAGCAATGGCGGAATGTCAGTTTCATACGATAATTGGAGTGACAGAGTTGGAAAATCTTCAGAAACAATAAATTCTTGTAAATCACAGTCAGTTTCTGCATCTAGTACAATCGATACTCCCAGTGCAGACAACCCCTCTGCTACAGGTACCAACTCCAACACAAATGGTACAAAGCCGCGTAAGCGCAAGAGCCGATGGGATAATCCAGCAGAAGACTATCCACACTCACGAAGTAGGCCCCTCTTGGAAGTTGCCGAAAGGCCGGAAACTGATGAAGATGCCCCACCTGGGTTTTCAACTCCCTGTAAAAGCCCTATAATTCCATCTAATGTTATATTGGGCGATTCACAGCCAAGGTTCATTGCTCGTATGCCTCTCTCCTATGGAGTTTCCTGTTCTGTCGTGCAGCAAAGTGGGGCCCATCTTCCAGGATTGTCTGTGGGATGGTCCATTGCCCCTGGTGTACCATTCCATCCGTTTCCCCCGTTGCCTCCCTATGCCTGCACCACTTCTGCTGCTAAATGTGCAGAAAAATCAGAACAAGAAAACAATGTCTCAGTTGCAAATGGCTGTTCAGACTTTCAGCAAGGGGGTTCCTATAACCTAGGAAGAAAATACTTTAGGCAGCAAAAGTGGAATCATTCGAAGATGGCCCCACCATGGGTTCGAATGAGAAATGGCATAGGAAACGGAGGGAATGATTTTAACAATTCTGAGGTTAACTGGAGAGGAGAATTTCAACATTGAATTCATCAGAGCATTTGTTATGGAGAAACTTTTAGCTTCATTTTATAGGAGATTTCAAGGAGCTGTTTAAAATACTTCACCATGCTCCTTTTAGTGTACAACAATTCTTTTCAGCACGGTAATTGCAGTACTGCAATATTCTTTTGTTTCTTCGGTTTTATCTACAGTTGTGGGCGGGTAAGGTCGTGGTAAATTACATGGTTGCTTCTCTTGAGGAAGATTCATACCTTCAAGAAAGGTAAGAGCTTTCTTCTCTATCTTCAGTTTCGAATTCGCTATACGATTTGTGGAAATAAATTTAACTTGTCTTCTTAAGGATTCACCAGGTAGATCATAATCACCTTTTTGGTGTAAATTTCATTTGAATATGGTGTTCTGTTATCCAGGTTATCCTTGCACACAAGCTGATTGAAATACTACTACTTATAGCTCGTTAGCTTTTACTTTGTTCCTGTTCTGGTCTCATACTAGCAACTTCCTTTACATTTCAACTTCCAAGATGGATAGGGTTTGTATGTAATTCCTTCTTTACTAATGTACCGGTAACCTGCAAAATTCTCATGAACACTCTGTTTGGATTTCACGTATGCATCGAACAGTATAAGTTGTGCAATATTTTCCATGAATTTATACAAGAATATCAATATTCAGATACCGGACTCATAAGAATTTTAATATTTCCCATGAAGTTATACAAGAATATCAATATTCAGATACTGGTCTCATATAAGAATTTTCTAATCGTACACACCGGTGTAAATATTGAAAAAGAAAAATCTCATTTTTCATGAAACAAGTTTCACAACGTAATTTCTTTTCTTGGTGATGCAACAAAATCCAACAAGAGATGCAAACCCTATATACACTTGATTACAACATGTGCCAATAACAAAAAACAAAATTACAAGGACACCCATCAATATTGTTTCAATAAACTTCTGATCTTCACAAAGCACCATGTTTTCAGCAACGTCTTATGCCTTCTCCAACCATCAAAATACTTCCCGATCACCTTCCAATAACTTTTCCTCTTCTGCACCACACTCCAATACTCGGCCACATTTGGCCTTGTATTGATATACTTCTCCTCCAAGTTCAAGAGAGTGAGTCGACTCAGTACCGGCACAAAGACAACATCAGCCAAAGTGAACTCCTCCCCAACCAGGAACGTCGTTTCACTCAGCTTGCTCTCTGCTTCATCAAGAATCCTCTCAAGGTGCTCTTCGCTGCGTCTTAGGATCTCCTTTTCTTGCAACTTCTCCTCTGTTTCGTACGCCTCCTTAAGCTTACGGTGGTATGCACTGGCGAGTTCTGGGCATTCTGCCATCCGGGCAATTATCACACGCCTGAGGAATTTTGAGAGAGAGAGACGGTGTTTGGGAGGGAGGTGAGAGAGAGTGAAGAACTTGGGGTTCCACTGTTGGATTTTGTACATCCACTGCATGATTTCCCCATTGCTCAGAGTGGATTCGTCGCATCCCGATGAGACCATCGCAATTCTTTCTATGTACCTGCATATTGTAAATCTTTAATATAAGGAGCCAATAATCAAACATGGAACTAAATAACTAACAATGAACTTTCAATTTGAACATTCTCTAAAAAGGATCCATTTCTGTACATTTTAAAAAACGGGGGACTTCTTTGTAATTTCACCATGCCTCAAGGATGGTAGATGTAATTCATCTTTATTGTATTACCACTTTCAAGCATGTGCATTTCCAACTTTTACATATCTTTTTGGGACTTAGATTAAGGCCCATAATTTACAGGGGGTTTCTGTAATTTTTGAAACATGAGAACTTCTTTGTTCTTTCACTAATTCTGAGGAAGGTGCAGATGGAACACATCAAGAAACCATACCCTCAACACCCCAAGTTTCACATAGCTTAAATTAGTTATAGAAAGATCAAAGCACAAATCATGAAACATAGTTTTCTTTAGTTCCTTTAAACTGCAATAGAAGTAAAGATCAAAATATCTCCATTAATGGTTCATAACTTCAGGAAGAGAGTAAAGCGAAGACGTACTTGATGATTTCTATAGTGTCAAACAAGATGTGGGAACCATTCTGGAAAACCGGAAGCTTCGCGGTAGGATTCTTCCGGAAGAAACTCGAATCGAGATTCTTGCCCGTGATGGGATTAGCATGGAAAGATGTGTAATCAATGTTCTTCTCTTCCAATGCAAGCCTCACTTTCTGGCTGTCTAACGAATACGGATGGTGATACAGCTGCATTTTCGCACCAACATCGACTTTCTTTCAAACACTTTGTTCTTTATATTCCTGCAATAAAACAAGTGTTCTTACAGTTACATTCAGAGACTGAGCCAATATCTTCAGGGAGGGGGCGAAATTCAACAAATATCGGAGTATCAGACAAAAGAATTCATGTGAAGGGAAAGCAAAGTGATGGCGTACAGTTATAATAGATCACACAGGTGAGAGAGTTCAATTCAGACAACCTCACAACATTGTTATACCAGAAATTTAAACTCATACAGAAAGTATTCCTATAGTTTCAACAGACTGATAACTCAATGCTTTGGTTCAAATCCAAATCCCAAAGAATAAATCACACACACACACACACACAGGAAACAACAACAGTAACAGAAGAAAAGTTCAATCTTTTAACAGAGTTTCACTAAATTAACATGAAACCTCAACGATTTTGGTTTCTCAGAAGCAGCAAATCCCAGATATTACAGCATAATCCACAGACCACATACGATTTCATAAACAGCCAAAAACTAACAGAAACACCAAAAACCATCACAATAATCAACACAGCACAGAAACACACATACAAGGGAAGCTTTAAACAGTAAGAAACACCAATTACCAATTAAAATCCAGCCAAGGCTCCCCCAAAACAGAGCCTATTGAGAAATCTTGTGTGTTTATGGAGATATGGACAGCACGTGAAACAAGAATAAAAAAAGATACCCCTTTTAATGTGGGTGCTGATCAAAAGGCTTAAAGGGTCTTCGAGAAAGAGAGATATAAAGGAAAGAAAAGGTTTTTGGGAAGAATTTTGACAACCCAGAAAGAACAATTTCTGTTCTTGCCAAGAATCTCAGAAATTTATGGAAAGGGACAGTGTTTGATTGATTCTTGATATCTTAAACAGTAATAGGTAACTGCCCACCCCCCATCATTTTTCTATATTGACCTTGATCAACTCGTCTTTGCCACCCCCCATAACTACCACCCCCCATTATCATATTCATGTTCAATTATTTTATTAATTCCTTTTAATAAATTAGAGTATATTTTCCTTTCTATTTGGAGTAGGGCTAGGAACTTACTGGAAAGTTCTTGAATAAAATTCAATTTTGAGACATTTTTTATTTAAACTGATATTAATTCTTTTAAAATGGTTTTTTTTTTTTTTTTTTTTTAATGATATAGCTAACTGAACCGAATCATTTTTCTCTCTCTTTATTCTCGTTTGTTGTGTCTTTTGTTTTAGAGAAATAAGTAAATAACCCTAGTTAGGGTTAATCTCCTATGGTGAGCATGATTCTAAATGTATATTTAGATTTTATTTATACCGTTTGTGTTAGGTTTCTTTAGTGACACATTTCATGGAGTCGGGGTATTCGGGAACCCTATGGCTTCTTCCGAGTTCGACCTTTTCGAGAGCATGTTCTTATGCGAACTTCTCAATTCGTGAGTTAGGTCACGTGTCTTGTAAGGAATGGATCCAACATTAATAGTTACACCCAAAACTTGATATATTCATAATACGGCTAATAGTGAATTAGTATATCATTTAAAATTTTTGAATGACTTTCTTAGAAAATATCTTTAATGAAAAGTTCCCGCGTGTTATGGGTCGCACTTGTGTCCTAGGTTGCGGCCATAACTTTGAGGCGTTGGTTGCTAGTGATTCGGGAATATCGTCCCGCCGGCGTTTTGGAGCAGAGGGCCTTAACGAAGTGGGATCGGAATACTGTTCGACAGGCGTATTCTTTGATTTAGGAAGATGATCTCCACCAAGTTTGGGGTCATTCCGAGTCCTTTTGGGCTTTGGAGTTGTGGTGCGACCGGGAAGCGGTCGGCAGCGCGGGGGCAAGCCAAAAGTACTCTGAGCAGAGAGATCAAACGAAAGAATTTCCCGGAGATATTTTATGGGCAGCTTCCCTCATGTGTTGGGACGGTCTCCGTAAAGTTTCAAGTCATTTGGACACTGTTTAAGCAATGAACAAGCCTTGACAACAATTTGCTGTCATAGAAGGGCAGTTTCATAAATTTAGCATATTGCGATGGCAATTCCCGAACGATGGAGTCTCGGACGGGACTGAAAGTCTGGAGTATGAATATTGAAGTCAAGGGCTTCGTTTGACCGAAAACGACGGGCGATTTGGAGGTTGGATGCGGGATTTATGCAAAAATCGCGTTGCTCGGCTAGCTTGAATGTCTAGTGTGGGAACAAAGGAAACTTCTTTTAAAAGTACTATAAAGGGGGCATGCATTGGTGAGCATCGGCCAGCCCTCCCCGTGCTGTGATGGCACTAGGCGAGCACTGTGTGGGCAAGGGCTGCCAGCGTGGGCCAGTACTAGGAACCTAGAAAAGGAACTTAGTGTCCTCAGGCGGTTTGGGAACCAAACGAGCGGCGTAGGATGGTGGGTCCTCTTTGGGTATCAGTTAGGCCACAGAGGTTATGCATGAGTTCCCGCTAAGCCCAGCGGGCTGTCCCTGTGTTGCTAGACCCGAGAAACACCTCAAGGCCGATTGAGTGATCAGGATAAGTTCTCCAAAGTCCCGTGAACTAACTCATAGATAAGTGTGAAGGGTTCACGCACGACACGGGGATCCGTAGGCTTAAGATATGGGATTGTTGGGCAACAATGCATAGTGGGCATGACGGCAAGTTGCCTATGAGCTTGAAGACAAGTCCTAAGCTTCGTGCGGGACAATTGTGTTGGAAAACACGAATCAGAAAGCAGCGGAATTTAAAAAATTTTCCCAACAAAAGGATCTTGGACTCGCAATCGTGTGACCAAATTCGTAGAGATAGAAAACTTACTTTTCTTTTATTCTTTCTTGAAGCGTTTCAAGCCACCCAAGAACGTTCTTCTCGCGGCTTGATCCCCTCTCCTTGGTAAAGCTCGAAGCTTCAAACTTCTAACTTGAAGCTCTCTAGAGATAATCCACCAATTTGATCACAATCTAACTAGTAAGGATGCTAGTTTTCTAGTTAGTGTTTAGGCTTAAACTAGGGTTTATTTGATCTTGGAGAAAGGAAGATGTTCAACACATGAACCAAAAGAATTGACAATTAGCTCTAAAGGGGAGCATGAGCTCCCCTATACATAGGAAAGGGAAGGGGCGGCCGAACCTAGTCCTTATGGACTAAGGATTTGGTCCTTCTCTCCTATTACTTGATCATCAAGTAATTTTGACTTTAACTTTGAATTCTAATTCAAATCAACTTTCAAGAGAGCTAAAAATATCCAAACTATTTTTGGATAATTTTATACTTTATTTATTTAAAATAAACAACTTATTTTATCTAATTAATTAATTCATAATTAATTAACTAGATTATTTTTCTCCAAAATAAGACTTTCTTTTTAATTCAAAATTAAACCAAAGTCTATTAAATAATTAACAAATTAATTATTTAATCACCAAAATAATTATTCACGCACATGCACACGTGTCCATGAAGGACACGTGTCACGCACGTGACCCACACGTGTGATTTCACACGTGTGGAACCCTTTGGCCCGATTAACTCGTTTAATCATTTTCAAGCTTCAACTCATGTAACCAAGTTGTTGTGTGTGACCCTCTAGGTTCTCAATTCAATTAGCAGTGACCCTAATTAATTAATTCACTAATTACTTAATCAGTCCACAGATTAAACGACCATAGTCTAGCAACAGATGTTTAACCCCTAGTTGAATTGGAATGTTCGGATTCGACAAAACCTTTAAGTCATTGATTCATGTGAGATAGAATCTGTTGGGATTAATGCCCTGAAAGTCCAATTATATTGTAAATATTTTGGATTAATAAAACTGAAATTAAAGCAAGTTATGAGTCTTTTACAAATTTAATAATTAATGACGTATGATGGTATTTTATATGAAATGTGTTTCATAGGAAAAAGACTTTAAATACCAGAAGTCATGTGTCATTAAAGTTCTAGTCAGTATGATAAGAAGATGTTCTTATCAAGACTATAATGTGTTATATAAGATGATTAGTCTTTCGTCATAAGGAAATGAAGTTTCCAATTTAACACGTTGATGATTTTCAATGAGATTGGAAACATCGAACTGGACCACTGAGATTGTTCATTTTATACTGCTATCTAAAATGAACAAAATCTCGGAAGCATTAGACTCTTAATCCTGATAATATTTCGACTTTAGGCATGTAGTGTTAATCACTGTGATGTACTCAGAAGTGAGGTCTCGGTAACGGGTGGCCAAAATACTTTGTAGGTTCGGTGATTGCATGAAATGTGCTAGAGAGAAATATTGGTCGAGGAATCTGTAGCCTTGCTGGAAGGTTAAAGATATCCCTGAAATAGATTTGCAAAGTTCAATTAAAACTTTGGCCAAAGTACTTCGTGTGTTCGTCACCGAAGTTGTATGTTGAATGTGTTTCACATATAGGGAATTTGGACTTAAGGCGAATCAAGAAATTTCAGATTTAAAGTGAAAAATAAATGATAGTAGTATTGATCTATTTTTCATGGATATCTGTACAGAGGAGTAAAATGTAAAATTATTCTAGATCGAGAAATTCGTGAATAATTTAATTAATTATAGAGTTCAACAATATTTATTTAGTGGAATTAAATATTGTTAAACGGTAATCAATTATTGTCATAGGATGATAATAGATTGACCCGTTTGGAGCTAAGATTAATTAGTCCTGCAGGTCCCCCCGCAAGCCCCAACGAAGATCAAACAGAAAATATTAAAACGAGAGAGAGAAATGATTTTTCAAAGCGTTTGAAAATAGCCAAGGAATTTATTTTGAGAAAATAAATTAAATTCCAAAGAGTTGGAAATGCACGAAATTTTATTTTGGAGAAAATAAATTTTTCGAAGAGAAAAAAAGAAAAAAAAAAAAAAAAAGGAGTTTTTTGCTGACGTGGTAGATGACGTGGCACGCCACGTCAGCGGGTCAGCGCCACTGGGCACTAGCGTGTCCGACACATGGACGATGAAGATCGTGCCACGTCGGCTAAAAGGAGCGGCCCAGATTAGACCTGGAAGGGTCCGGATCAGGGCGCGGGTCCGGGTTCGGGTCGGATAGGGTCGGTCAAGGTTTGACCGACCCGGAAACGTGGACAAATCATATTGTGACACGTGTCACTGACCGAACCAAGCTGGACCAACCGGTTCACGGCTGAACCGATCTAAGGACTGAACTGCCGGTTGGACCGGACCGGTTCGCCACGTGGCAGCTGCTGTGCCACCGTGGGGTTCACACGCGCCAAGCACACAGCCGCCACTTGGGCGGCGCGTGCGGCGTCTGCTGGGCGCGTGCTTCGCGCCGCTGGACTCGTGGCGGCGCAAGCTCCTGCGTGGCGTCGTCGGATTTGCTGAACTTGTCGGCTAAGGACGCGTGGCAGCCGGTTTTGCTTCGAATTGACTATTTTACCCTTGTAAATTGTCCTATAAATAGGCTGTTGGTGTGCTGATTTTTTCAATCAGTTTTTGCAATTCATTTTGAAAAGTTTGGCAGCTTGAAATGGCCATTTCGGCTTCTCTCTCTCATTTAATAATTAATCCTTTAATTAAGGATTAATTAATATTTAATTAGGTGGTTATATAATTAATATATAATCCACTTAATTATTAGAAAATAGGGATTTTCTGAAATTAGAAAAAAGGGTTTTTCTAGAAATATATTTTCTCAAAGTATTTAGCGAAATACTACCGGAGCCCACACTCCAATTTCTTAATCGGGGATATTGCGGGGAAGCTCTGCCGGTTTCACGAGAAGATATCGAGGTGCTGGAAAAGTGCCGTTGATAGCCAATTTTGCAGTACGGTAATACCGTTATGCTGCTCAAATTAATATTTGCATATTGTGATTATATGCTAGATGATTTAAAATTATGTTATCGATGCCTATATATATTAGATTTATGCTGCCCGATTTATTCCGCTGCTTTATTAAAATATTTTGGAAATATTTTGATAACGAGGTTATGGCGAAATTTTTTGAATATTACGCTGTACCGTCACTCTGCTTCGGGCCCGCCACACCAACAACTGGTATCAGAGCGGGGCTCTGATTATATACTCGCATTGATAAAGCATAAGATGCATAATTTTAAATCTGATACTGTGCACGTAAATTCTGTGTAAGAAGGCTGGGTTTTAAGTGGGACCGTTGTGACCCCTCCAGTGTTTCTGGGAGTTTGCGTGGAATGGTAATTTTCTGGGAATTGATTTCAATAATCTTCCTGGTTAATTGTCGAATCAGTAGATATGATTTAAATTATGTGATAATTTAAAACATATTTATTTAAGGGGCCATAAAAATTTAAAACGTGATAATTATTTGCAAGCATGCTTTTAATTTTAAAATTGGCATGATAATATGTGATATTATGTTGTTTCAATTATGCATGATTTATTAGATAAATAATGTTTAATAGAGATTAAATACGATGCATAATTGGATTAATATTTTTTGGCTTAAATTAATAAAGAATTATTAAAGCCTTAGAATATTATTAGGATTATTTAAATAATCCTAGTGGGAGCTTATTAATTAGATTAATTACTTTCAAAATCAATAAGACGCCAAAACTGATTATTTAATAATCAAAGATAATCCACAAATTCTATAAAATTCAAGTGGGAGCGAGATGAAAAGAGTTGGATTCTCACGGTCTCCATTACCCGTCTATAGTATAGTGGATATATACTACTCCCTTCGGCGGGTATGTATTCGCGGTATACAAGATTAGACTTCTACGGATAGAATGAAATACGGGGAAAGTCAACTCGACCACGCCTCCGTGGAGTGTCTGATCTACTCGTACGAATTTCTAGGTAATGGTATACGCTTGACTGAGTAATGTATTAACCTCCCTTCGGAGCTATGTTACATTCACTTAGAGGTCAAAGGTAAACGTGGTGGATTAACATAGTTTGGTAAGAGTTACCTAGATAGCATGTTAATTAAGATTAATACTTGCTTTTCTAAGCGGTTTTCGACCCCGCTTCCGGGGAGTCAACTGCGGTTAGATAAGTCACCATTGTGTAAACCAAAAATGCTTACGTGGATTTCATTTATTGGTTAGACGCAAAAGATGTAAAATATAGAATCATAACTTGCACCTTTTAAAATATTTCAGTTTTAAAGCAATGACGACCGCTAGCCCGCTTCAATCGATCCTAAAGGAAAATAGGCTTGAAGGGTCTAACTATGCTGACTGGAATATGAATCTTGACATCGTGTTTGGTCACGAGAATCTGAAACAAGTGCTCACTGAACCTTGTCCGGGGGTACCGGAAACTACAGCCAATCAGGATATGAGAAATGCTTACGCCAATTGGATCAAGTCCAATGATTTGGCTAGGTCTTATATCCTGGCATCTATCTCCAATGTTCTCAAGCATCAAATGCATGAGATGCCAACTCCTAGGAACATGATGGATCATCTCCATCAAATGTTTGGAGGACAGAATCGAGCCAAGAGGCTCGAATTGATGCGGAGGCTGTTAGTTACGAAGATGTCTGAGGGATCACCTGTTCAGGATCATGTTATGAACATGATGGCTTGCCTGAACGAAATTGAAAGCCTTGGTGCTAAATTTGATGATCTCAGCAAACAGGATATGATCCTATGCTCTCTGCCAAAGTCGTTCGACACATTCAGGCAAAATTATTCTATGAACAAATTGGATTTTTCTCTGCCTGAATTGGTGAACGAACTTAAAGTGGCGGAGGGAGTAATGAAAGCTAAGGGAACTGTTCTCCTGGCTCAGGCGTCGACTTCCACGGCTCCAAAGGCCAACAAGTGGAAAAAGGGAAAGGGAAAGATTCCCAATCCCAAGAAAAAAGTTCAGAAGAAGAAAGGCAAACCCAGCAAGGGAAAATGTTTCCACTGCGGAGAGAATGGGCACTAGAAGAGGAATTGTCCAAAATACTTAGCAAGTCTTCCTGCTAAGCCATCTGGACAAGGTATATCGATATCTTGTTTAATTGAATTATGTTTAGTTAGAAGTCCACCAGATTCCTGGTGTGTGGACTTGGGTTCAACTAATCATATTTGCAATTCGTTGCAGGGGTTCAAGCTAACCAGAAAGCTTGAAGATGGCGAGATGCAGCTACTGCTCGGGGATAATACAAGTATATCTGTATTAGCAGTAGGGACTGTAAACTTGTATTTTGGTGATAGGGTTTTGATACTGAAAGACATTCTGTATATACCGTGTGTTCGCAGAAATCTAATTTCTGTGAGTTGTTTAATAAATAATGGTTTTAGTGTTTGTTTTGAACAAAATTTTACCATTAAGCAAAATAAAAAGTTTATTTGCTCGGGCACGGTAAAAGATGGTCTTTTCTTGTTATACCCCGATAAAAACCCTAATTCCGAACTTAACACTGCTACGCTTGACTTACCATCCAAAAGAAAAACTCCTATGCCTAATGAGGCTTACAAGTGGCATTTACGTCTTGGTCATATTAATCCAAATAGGATCCAAAGACTAATTTCAGATGAATTGTTGAGTCCCTTGGACCTAACAGAACTACCAGTCTGTGAATCCTGTTTGGAAGGTAAAATGACCAAGAGATCTTTTAAATCTAAAGGTAATCGAGCTACAGAATTGCTTGAGTTAATTCATACGGATGTGTGTGGTCCTATGAGTATTCAAGCAAGAGGAGGTTTTGAGTATTTCATCACTTTTACGGATGATTACTCCAGATACGGATACGTTTCTTTGATGAGATATAAGTCTGAATCTTATGAAAAGTTCAAAGAATTCAAGGCTGAAGTTGAAAATCAAACTGGAAAACGTATCAAGGCACTTCGATCAGATCGTGGTGGTGAGTATCTGTCTATAGAGTTTCTAGAATTTCTCACTGTAAATGGGATTAGATCTCAATTATCTGCACCGGGTACACCCCAGTAGAACGGTGTTGCAGAAAGGAGAAATAGAACTCTAATGGAAATGGTAAGATCTATGATGAGTCATGCTACCCTACCAAGTTCGTTTTGGGGCTTTGCACTCGAAACGACAGCACACATATTGAACCTTGTTCCATCCAAGTCGGTTCCTAAAACACCAATGGAACTGTGGCGAGGGCGAAAGCCCAGTGTCTCCTATCTTCGGATATGGGGAACCCCAGCTCATGTGTTAAGGAAGGATCCTGACAAGTTGGAATCAAGAACAGAGGTTTGCTTGTTCATAGGATATCCTAAAGGAACAAGAGGTGGTACATTTTACGATCCGAGCGATCACAAAGTGTTTGTGAGCACTAATGCCAAATATCTTGAAGATGATTTCGTAAATGACCACAAGGGTAGAAGCAAAATTGTGTTAGAAGAAATGACAACATCAGATTCTGAATTCCAAGAACCCGTAGTAACTGAAAATGTGTTAGATACATATGATGTACCAGATACAACATATGATGTAGGGACGAGTACACAGCAACCTCGTCGTAGTGGGAGGATTGTCAGAGCACCTGACAGATACCTAGGATTAACCCAAGTGGTTGAATCTGAAGTATCTGATCCTATCACATATGATGAAGCTATAAAGGATATAGACGCTGACCGTTGGGTCAGAGCCATGGAATCTGAATTAGATTCAATGTATTCAAATAAAGTCTGGGAACTTGTAGAGGCGTCTGAGGGCATTAAACCTATTGGATGCAAATGGGTCTACAAGAGAAAAAGGGGAATAGATGGAAAGGTTGAGACCTTTAAAGCAAGGCTTGTGGCAAAGGGTTATACCCAGAAAGAAGGTATCGATTATGACGAAACCTTCTCGCCTGTAGCAATGCTTAAGTCCATAAGAATTCTCCTATCCATTGCTGCTCATTATGATTATGAGATTTGGCAAATGGATGTAAAGACTGCCTTCTTGAACGGGCACCTTCAAGAAGAGATATACATGGCTCAACCTGAAGGCTTTATTGCCAGAAATCAGGAGCATATGGTATGCAAGCTTGATAGATCAATTTATGGTCTTAAGCAAGCGTCTAGATCATGGAACATCAGATTTAATGAGGTAATTAAATCCTTTGGATTTATGCAATTGCCTGATGAACCATGTGTGTACAAGAGACATCATGATAGTGTTGTAACATTTTTAGTTCTATATGTTGACGACATTCTGCTCATTGGGAATGACACAGGAATATTGTCAACGGTTAAGATTTGGTTGTCAAACCAGTTTGACATGAAAGACCTAGGTGAAGCCAGTTATATTCTAGGGATCAGACTTTGTCGTGATCGTAAGAATAAGATGATTGGTTTATCACAAGCAGCATATATAGATAAGATGCTGGCAAGATATAATATGGCGAATTCCAAGAAAGGTTCATTACCTTTCAGACATGGAGTTCATCTGTCTCGGGATCAGTGTCCCAAGAACCCAGAAGAGACAGAAGAAATGAAAGATGTTCTGTATGCTTCGGCAGTCGGAAGCCTCATGTATGCCATGTTATGTACAAGGCAAGATATCTGTTATGCTGTAGGTCTAGTCAGCAGATATCAGTCAAACCCTGGACCCCAACACTGGATAGCTGTAAAGCATATATTAAAGTACTTGAGAAGAACTCGGGATTATATGCTTGTCTATCGCAGTGATGAGCTCATTCCTATAGGGTACACAGATTCAGATTTTCAATCTGATTTGGATTCTAGGCGTTCGACGTCTGGATATGTGTTTACTCTAGGAGGAGCAGTCGTAAGTTGGAGGAGTATTAAGCAATCTTGCATTGCTGACTCCACCATGGAAGCCGAATATGTGGCAGCTTCAGAAGCAGCCAAAGAAGCGTATTGGTTCCGGAATTTCCTAATGGATCTAGAAGTCGTCAAGGACGGACTTACGCCGATCACATTGTACTGTGAGATGATGGAACGGTGGCCAACTCCAAGGAACCTCGAAGTCATAAACGTGCCAAGCACATCGAGAGGAAGTTTCATATTATACGTGATTATGTGGAACGTGGAGAAGTGGCAGTGGTGAAAATTGGCTCAGTAAATAATCTAGCAGATCCCTTCACTAAGACTTTGGTGCAAAAGAGTTTTGACACTCATGTAGAAGGGATGGGTCTTAGATATGTAGCCAATTGGATTTAGGGCAAGTGGGAGATTGTTGGGATTAATGCCCTGAAAGTCCAATTATATTGTAAATATTTTGGATTAATAAAACTGAAATTAAAGCAAGTTATGAGTATTTTACAAATTTAATAATTAATGACGTATGATGGTATTTTATATGAAATGTGTTTCATAGGAAAAAGACTTTAAATACCAGAAGTCATGTGTCATTAAAGTTCTAGTCAGTATGATAAGAAGATGTTCTTATCAAGACTATAATGTGTTATATAAGATGATTAGTCTTTCGTCATAAGGAAATGGAGTTTCCAATTATAACACGTTGATGATTTTCAATGAGATTGGAAACATCGAACTGGACCACTGAGATTGTTCATTTTATACTGCTATCTAAAATGAACAAAATCTCGGAAGCATTAGACTCTTACTCCTGATAATATTTCGACTTTAGGCATGTAGTGTTAATCACTGTGATGTACTCAGAAGTGAGGTCTCGGTAACGGGTGGTCAAAATACTTTGTAGGTTCGGTGATTGCATGAAATGTGCTAGAGAGAAATATTGGTCGAGGAATCTGTAGCCTTGCTGGAAGGTTAAAGATATCCCTGAAATAGATTTGCAAAGTTCAATTAAAACTTTGGCCAAAGTACTTCGTGTGTTCGTCACCGAAGTTGTATGTTGAATGTGTTTCACATATAGGGAATTTGGACTTAAGGCGAATCAAGAAATTTCAGATTTAAAGTGAAAAATAAATGATAGTAGTATTGATCTATTTTTCATGGATATCTGTACAAAGGAGTAAAATGTAAAATTATTCTAGATCGAGAAATTCGTGAATAATTTAATTAATTATAGAGTTCAACAATATTTATTTAGTGGAATTAAATATTGTTAAACGGTAATCAATTATTGTCATAGGATGATAATAGATTGACCCGTTTGGAGCTAAGATTAATTAGTCCTGCAGGTCCCCCCGCAAGCCCCAACGAAGATCAAACAGAAAATATTAAAACGAGAGAGAGAAATGATTTTTCAAAGTGTTTGAAAATAGCCAAGGAATTTATTTTGAGAAAATAAATTAAATTCCAAAGAGTTGGAAATGCACGAAATTTTATTTTGGAGAAAATAAATTTTTCGAAGAGAAAAAAAAAAAAAAAAAAAAAAGGAGTTTTTTGCTGACGTGGCAGATGACGTGGCACGCCACATTAGCGGGTCAGCGCCAAGTGGCGCTGATTGGGCGCCAGCGTGTCTGACACATGGACGATGAAGATCGTGCCACGTCGGCTAAAAGGAGCGGCCCAGATTAGACCTGGAAAGGTCCGGGTCAGGGCGCGGGTCCGGGTTCGGGTCGGATAGGGTCGGTCAAGGTTTGACCGACCCGGAAACGTGGACAAATCATATTGTGACACGTGTCACTGACGAAACCAAGATGGACCGACCGGTTTCATACTTACCATCTCTCAACCAAGATCTAGGGCAAGGGAATAATCAGAACCCTAATAATCTGGTCTTAAAGCTAAGTGTATTTCATATCCATTTGATCTCAATCCATGAAACCCTTTTCTTGATGTCTTGATCTACTGCCTTGGCCAAGGACTCCATATGGCATATGAATGACTTACACAATAAGAGATCACCTTTCAAATGCAAGTGTAGGTCCTTTCTTGATTCTCATTCACTTTCATGAATCACTTGTGCAGCCCCAGCATAAACCTTGAATCAGTTGTCTAAGGCGACACCCTTTAAAGCTTATACCTAAGACTACAGAGTTAACTCATAAAGTGACAAGGAACCTCAAGTCTAAGGATTAATTAATCACATCAATGACTCGTGAGATATTTCCTAATCTGGAAGTTTCTATTTCCTGAAATAGAAACTCCCTTTCCCATTTAGGAATGTTCTCACACGGGGCACCTCAGTGAACTTACTTATTAAAGTAAGCACCCTCATGTATCACGCACGTATCAACTATACACTTTGCACCTCCATGAAACAAGGTGGTCCTTCTTAAGGGCGTGATCCCACAAGCAAGCCTTAGAGGAGTCAGGTTGACACTCCCACTGTCTGTAGGACTCATCGGCTTGGAGTATTTTACTAATCATGACTTATGTGATATAGGGCTCGTTTCATGAACCATTTCACCTAAATGGTAGAGTCCTAAAGTCATCAGGATTAGGGGAGTTCTCATACATGCACAACTAAAGTAAACGCATACCAAACAAGAGCATATAAAGAAGTGTTGCCTTAATTCGTTATTTCATTCAAAGATTGTCTGTAATTACAATAAGGAAAAGCACAAAGCGGATATACAATCGGCTTTCTAGGGCACTATTCCTAACAATCTCCCACTTGCCCGTTAAAGCCATTCTAAAGCTACTCTAAGTCCCATCTTCTGAAGATGACCTTGGAAAGCTTCTCGACTAAGGGGTTTAGTAAGTGGATCTGCCACGTTCTCTGCTGATGTGACCCTCTCAATTTGCGCATCTCCTCTTTTGATAATATCACGGATTAGGTGATACTTCCTCATAATATGCTTGGTCCGTTGGTGAGATCTTGGTTCTCTTGCTTGAGCAACCGCCCCAGTGTTGTCACAAAACACAGTAATGGGGTCTTTCATGCTAGGAACAACATTCAACTCTTGAATGAAGTTTCTAATCCAAACACCTTCCTTAGCTGCATCATTTGCAGCCAAGTATTCGGCCTCAGTGGTCGAATATGCAGTGGTAGTTTGCTTGGAACTCTTCCAACTCACTGCTCCGCCGTTTAGGCAGAAAATGTATCCTGACATTGACTTAAAATCATCTAAGTCAGATGCAAAGCTTGCATCGCAGTATCCTTCGACAGTAAGATCTTTCTGACCTCCGTAAACTAAGAATAAATCTTTAGTACTTTTCAAGTACTTAAGAATATTCTTCACGGCAGCCCAGTGACCATCTCCAGGGTCAGATTGGAAACGACTTGTTACACTAAGTGCATAAGCCACATCCGGTCGAGTACATAACATTGCATACATTATGCTACCTATTGCTGATGCATAAGGTGTATGAGTCATTCTTTCCTTCTCAAGGTTAGTCTTAGGACACATCTTCTTTGAAAGACATGTTCCTACACTCATAGGAAGGTTCTTAACCTTTGCTGACTCCATATTGAATCTCTTCAATACTTTGTCAATGTACATTGACTGTGATAGTCCTATTAACCTTCTAGATCTATCTCTATAGATTTTAATTCCAAGGATATAGGACGCATCACCAAGATCTTTCATCTCGAATTGGTTCGATAACCATAACTTAGTTACTTTCATGTCATCCTTCGAATTCCCAATAAGAAGGATATCATCAACATAAAGTACTAAGAATTGCACTGAGGTCTCCAATTCCTTTCTATACACACAGGACTCATTCGAAATTTGAATGAAGCCAAACGCTTTGACTGATTCATCAAATCGAATGTTCCAATTCCTAGAAGCCTGTTTCAATCCATAGATTGATCTTTGGAGTTTGCAAACCTTTTGCTCACACCCACTGAATGTGAAACCTATGTGTTGCTCCATATAAATGTCTTTATCAATGTCACCATTGAGAAAGGCAGTTTTCACATCCATTTGCCATATCTCGTAGTCATAATACGTAGCAATGGCAAGCATGATCCGAATAGACTTTTGCATTGCGACTACCTATGGGTTTGACCCTATCAGGCAAATCTACCAAGGTCCAAACTTGGTTGGAGTTCATGGAATCCATTTCGGATTTCATGGCTTCTATCCATTGTTCAGAGTCAGAATCTGAAAATGCCTCCTCATATGTTAAAGGATCATTATCCTTTTGAGAGATTTCATGGAAGAATCCATACCATCTCTCCGGCTGTCTAGGAGTGCGTTCAGAACGCCTCAGATGAGGATTTTCGTGTGTATCGAAATTCGTGATTGGTTGTGGTTGATCAGTAGGGGACGTTTCTTCAGTGGGTGGCGTGGGGTTACTTTGTACTTCCTCTAATTCTATGATCTTGCCTTTCCTTTCTTTAAGGAACGGTTCCTCAAGAAAAGTGGCATTTCTGGAAACAAACACCTTTTGCTCAGATTGATCATAGAAGTAGTATCCTATGGATTCCTTAGGATAACCTACAAAGTAGCATAAGTTAGAACGAGATTCCAACTTAACTCCCACTGTCCTCTTCACGTAAGCAGGACAACCCCAAATTCTTAAGTAAGAATAACTAGGGATTTTACCATGCCACATTTCATAGGGCGTTTTAGGGACTGACTTAGAGGGAACTAGATTCAGAATCTTTGCTGCACTTTCTAGGGCATAACCCCAGAAAGAAGGTGGTAAGTTAGTAAAACTCATCATGGAACGAACCATATCAAGTAAGGTTCGATTTCTTCTCTCAGAAACTCCATTAAGCTGAGGAGTTCCCGGAGGAATCCACTGAGAGATAATCCCATTATCTTTGAGATGATTAAGGAATTCTTCACTAAGATATTCGCCTCCTCGATCAGATCGAAGTGCTTTGATCTTGTGACCAGTTTGGTTCTCGACCTCCTTTTGAAATTCTAAGAATTTCTCAAAAGCTTCAGATTTACACTTCATTAAGTATACATAACCATACCGACTAAAGTCATCAGTAAAGGTTATGAAATACTGATGATTGTTTCTTGTGCTTACACTAAGCGGTCCACAAACATCAGTATGGATCAAATCCAAGACCTTAGTGGCACGTTCCACAGTCCCTTTAAAAGGAACTTTGGACATCTTTCCTTTGAGACAGGATTCGCAAGAAGTTAACTCTTTGAGATCATTTTCAGAGAATGATCCTAAAGTGTTTATTTTGCTAATTCTGTTCTTGGAAATGTGTCTTAATCTAGCGTGTCGTAAGGGAGCTGAAACTTTCTCATCTCTCTTACGCTTCGTTTCTCGTTGTGTATTCATAATATTGATATTCTGAGTTAGATAGAGTCCATTACTTAGAGTACCGATGTGAACGGAAGAGTTGTTCCGTTTGATAAAGTATTTACCATTCTTAATATAAGTTTCATAACCTTCACAATCTAATATTGGAACTGAAATTATATTACGAATAATGCTCGGTACATAAAGGACTTTATTTAAGACTAACTCAAAACTACCTAAATCTAATCTAATTGTGCCTAAAGCTCGAGCTTCAACGTTTGAGCCATCGCCGATCTTCAAGACACATTCTCCTTCTTTGAGTTGTTGGACTTCACTTAGCATCTGTACATCATTACAAATATGAGTTCCACAACCGGTATCAAGTACCCAAGAACTAGAATTAATAGAAAGATTTACTTCAACGAGAAAGATACCTTTCTTTAGAGTAGCCTTGTACTCTGGGCAGTTTCTCCTCCAATGTCCCGCTATGCCACAATGGAAGCAAACATCCTCTTTCTGATCACGCTTCTTCTTTTGGGCCTTCCCCTTCGAAATGCCACCAGTGGGCCTAAGGGGTTTCTTCTTTTTCTTTTGGGCTTTCTTGCCCTTACCTTTAGAAGGCCCAGAAGAGGAAGATGGAGCATTCACCATCAAAACCTTATTGTCCTTCTTGATCGTGCTTTCAGTAGTCACAAGCTGACTAATCAGCTCAGCTACAGTAGCACCAGCATGATTCATGTTGAAGTAAAGGACAAATGGGTTGAATGATGGTGGGAGCGAAGCTAGCAACAAATCCACTGAAAGCTCATCTTTCAGTGGCATGTCCATGGAAGCAAGTTTCTCAGTAAGGGCGAGAAACTTGAGTCCATATTCATGGACACTTGAACCTTCCCTCATTCTCAAGTGGAACAATTCCTTTGAAGTGTTATACCTTGTAACACGTTCATGAGGGCAGTAAAGTTGCTCTAAGTGGTCGTAAATCTCCCAAGCGAATTCCATGGCCTCATGTTGCCTTTGCTAGTCCGGAGACATGTTAGCCAACATAAGGCAACGGGCTTGGAGATTATCATCCTTCCACTTCTGAATCGCGTCCCGCTCGGCTCGAGTGGGAGCCTCCCCTTCGGGACTAGGCTCCCCTTCGAAGTAGGGATGTAAACGAGCCGAGCCGAGCCGAGCCCGGCCCTTTTTCCCTGGCTCGAGCTCGACTCGACCAAGCTTATGAGCGGCTCGGCTCGCGAGCCATGAAAAACATATTTTTTTATTTAAAAAATAATTATTTTTAATATTTATATATATTTATATATAAAAATAAGTATATATATATATAATATTATATATTATATAAGTATTTATATATATAAAAATTAATATTTATTTATTTTTAATTAAAAATAGTGGCTCGCGAGCCACGAGCCAAAAACAAAGGAGCTTGGGTTCGAGCTTGGCTCGGCTCGAGAAAGCTCGCGAGCTGGCTCGCTTGTTTACATCCCTACTTCGAAGAGAACATAAGTTCTCTTCTCAGAATCTAAAATGATTTTTAGATTCCTCAGTCAATCAGAATAGTTGGGACCAGTCAACTTGTTTGACTCGAGGATCGATACAAGAGGGTTTTTGGTTGCCATTTCAAAACACATAGAGAATCACAGAATCTACGACCTAAATGGTAAAACAGAGAACTAGTGAGCATGCTGAATTATAACGATATACAAAAGATAAGGTCTTTAATCTAATGTAGCTCCCACTGTTTTTCAAAGATCTATAATTCTCAAAGATCTAAGAGGAACACGTTTCCCAATGGGTACTAAGATCCTAGGCATTTTACCTCGAACCCACGACTCGCGGACATTCTAAGTAAGAACCCTAGGTAGGTACAACTTACCAATTCTAACACCTTTAGAACTCTTAGTAATTATTTTTTGCATCACCTATCTTTCAATATGGACCCACGACTCGTGCGACATCCATATTTACTTAGGCGTTAAGCTAGACCCATCAATCATAAGATCATGATCAAAACTTAGTTCGAACGACCCACGACTCGCGGACATCGCCCTTGCTAAAATTGATCACGAAATATTGATCATTTAAAATGATCAATTAGGTAACTAAGAACTAATAAGCTTCACTAGCTATCCCACGACTCGCGGACAATAACTAGCTTCACTTACTAAACTTAAAACCTATTGATGGAATGCTAGGAATTTAATTCAAAATTTACATCTCGAATTAAATACCTATTTGTTCGAAATTAGCTTAATATTTAATGGAAATTTTCGAATCAACCGGAGAGTTGTCCGGTTCGACCTCACCAACATATATGTTATCCAATTTTATTAGTCTTGATTAATGCAAGTACACTTAAATGCATTTCAAACAAGCACATAAACAGATAACATGTCCTAGCATGATACTAACATGTAATGATCATGGGTTCTACCTATCTTATGCGTGATATGTGGGAGCCACTCCACAATCACAAGTTCTAACATACATGCCACATAAACAGTTTAAATCACATAAGGGAAAGCAGTAACAAAATACGAGCCCTATCTCTATTACATTTAACAATTGAGATTCCCCTCCCTAACATTTTGAGGGGTCTTCACTTATGACCTCCTTGTTACTTGAATGTGGTCCATCTTACTCCATGGGTGCATTGTCTCCAAAATGAAAATAAAACCTCACCACCTATCTCTACTCTCAAATTACAATAAAAAGAAAAAAGACATAAAGTAATAAGGCTCAATCTTCATATTGGCCTTAGACAATTACACGGGGCATACCCCGGCCTTAAAAACAGTAATATGGAAAGCCACATAATAAATCACATAACAGTACGCACATAAGTGAGGCTCCAACCTCAATTGAAAAACGCAACTATAGGGCTCCAACCCCAATTTAAACCATCCATGTGCATAAATTAAAACCATACATAGATCTAAACCCATGATCACCTAACATGCTTTTTGCGTGAATTTAAATTTAGCCAATAAATTAAAATTCCCGTTTCAAGTCCTAATGACTTAAAACACGACTTGATGCGAGTCTTATTTATAAAAGTTTTCAATAAATCCCAAATTAACAAAACAAATAAAATTCCAATTAATTTCTGAAAATTAATAATTTTATCAAGAATGCAATTTCCCAAAATATAAACCGTTTCTATTTCTCAAAAATTCCAATTTTAAGTTTTATTCAAAAACTAAAATAAATATTCAAAAATAAAATTTTAAAATTAAAATAAAATTTGGGACTGGATTGTACGATAAACGAAAACCGGATTACGAAAACGGGGCCCTTGCACGAGAAGGGCCGCTTGTCGCAGACGTGCGCGCGCTGGGCGTGCACGCCGCGCGCTCCTGTGCGCGGCCCTCTCGGCAAGGATGGCGGGCAGGGATGGGCGGCCAGTCTCGCCCACTAGGCGCGCCCGGAAGGGCCTCCCGCGCGGTTGCGGGAGGGTGCTGGGCGGTGTCGCCCATGCGCGCGCCTGGGCAGGCGGCGGCTAGCGCGCGAAGCCCGCTCGCGCGACGTCTTCGCGCGCGGGGTTTCGCGTGTTCGTCGTAATCCGGGCTTTGTTTCGTATTTTCGTTCAAAAGCAAAACCAATCCAAGAAATCCAAAAACAGTTTATACAGTTTCAAATCTAAAATAGTTTTCAAAAAATTAAATTTTGCAAAAACCAATTTTCAGAAACTTTCAGGAAAAAAATACAGTTTCGTAATTCAGGCTTTCTAAAACAATTACAAATACTCAATCGCATCAAGCCTAAGAATTTCTACCAAATTCAGTATAGTTGAGACGAATCAGAAACACGATTAACGAGGTGGCTCTGATACCACTTGTTGGAAAACACGAATCAGAAAGCAGCGGAATTTAAAAAATTTTCCCAACAAAAGAATCTTGGACTCGCAATCGTGTGACCAAATTCGTAGAGATAGAAAACTTACTTTTCTTTTATTCTTTCTTGAGGTGTTTCAAGCCACCCAAGAACGCTCTTCTCGCGGCTTGATCCCCTCTCCTTGGTAAAGCTCGAATCTTCAAACTTCTAACTTGAAGCTCTCTGGAGATAGTCCACCAACTTGATCACAATCTAACTAGTAAGGATGCTAGTTCTCTAGTTAGTGTTTAGGTTTAACCTAGGGTTTATTTGATCTTGGAGAAAGGAAGGTGTTCAACACATAAACCAAAAGAATTGTCAATTAGCTCTAAAGGGGAGCATGAGCTCCCCTATATATAGGAAAGGGAAGGGGCGGCCGAACCTAGTCCTTATGGACTAAGGATTTGGTCCCTCTCTCCTATTACTTGATCATCAAGTAATTTTGACTTTGACTTTGAATTCTAATTCAAATCAACTTTCAAGAGAGCTAAAAATATCCAAACTATTTTTGGATAATTTTATACTTTATTTATTTAAAATAAATAACTTATTTTATCTAATTAATTAATTCATAATTAATTAACTAGATTATTTTTCTCCAAAATAAGACTTTCTTTTTAATTCAAAATTAAATCAAAGTCTATTAAATAATTAACAAATTAATTATTTAATCACCAAAATAATTATTCACGCACATGCACACGTGTCCATGAAGGACACGTGTCACGCATGTGACCCACACGTGTGATTTCACACGTGTGGAACCCTTTGGCCCGATTAACTCGTTTAATCATTTTCAAGCCTCAACTCATGTAACCAAGTTGTTGTGTGTGACCCTCCAGGTTCTCAATTCAATTAGCAGTGACCCTAATTAATTAATCAGTCCACAGATTAAACGACCATAGTCTAGCTACAGGTGTTTAACCCCTAGCTGAATTGGAATGTTCGGATTCGACAGAACCTTTAAGTCATTGATTCATGTGAGATACAATCCTCCTACTTACCATCTCTCAACCAAGATCTAGGGAAAGGAATAATCAGAACCCTAATAATCCGGTCTTAAAGCTAAGTGCATTTCATATTCATTTGATCTCAATCCAAGAAACCATTTTCTTGATGTCTTGATCTACTGCCTTGGCCAAGGACTCCATATGGCATATGAATGACTTACACAATAAGAGATCACCTTGTAAATACAAGTGTAGGTCCTTTCTTGATTCTCATTCACTTTCATGAATCACTTGTACAGCCCCAACATAAGCCTTGAATCAGTTGTCTAAGGCGACACCCTTTAAAGCTTATACCTAAGACTACAGAGTTAACTCATAAAGTGACAAGGGACCTCAAGTCTAAGGATCAATTAATCACATCAATGACTCGTGAGATATTTCCTAATCTGGAAGTTTCTATTTCCTGAAATAGAAACTTCCTTTCCCATTTAGGAATGTTCTCACACGGGACACCTTAGTGAACTTACTTATTAAAGTAAGCACCCTCATGTATCACACACGTATCAACTATACACTTTGCACCTCCATGAAACAAGGTGGTTCTTCTTAAGGGCGTGATCCCACAAGCAAGCCTTAGAGGAGTCAGGTTGACACTCCCACTGTCTGTAGGACTCATCGGCTTGGAGTATTTTACTAATCATGACTTATGTGATATAGGGCTCGTTTCATGAACTATTTCACCTAAATGGTAGAGTCCTAAAGTCATCAGGATTAGGGGAGTTCTCATACATGCACAGCTAAAGTAAACGCATACCAAACAAGAGCATATAAAGAAGTGTTGCCTCAATTCGTTATTTCATTCAAAGATTGTCTGTGATTACAATAAGGAAAAGTACAAAGCGGATATACAATCGCCTTTCTAGGGCACTATTCCTAACAAATTGTGGGTTGATGCCAAGTTAAATGAGTCTTGGACTTACGAGTTGCCCTACTCGGGCGAGAAGTAAGCGAAGGGCGCCGAGGCGCACCTAAGACCTAAACGTCCCGAGCAAGCGACGAGCACGAGGATTGCGTGTTGGGCGTGCTAGTGACCCTTCATGCCGAGACGGAGCACGAATGCTCTCGTGCCATCAAGAGATGCATTGTTGGGACCCGAGATTGTGAGACGTATGACAAGCATGCTAGCTTGTAGAACATGAATGGGCGAGTACCGAACACGAAGTGCGGTACAAGTAAGCGTTCGGAAGCTATCGCTAGTGCGCGAATGATGCTAAGAAGAGCAAGGGTCATCATAAAGACTCAAGGATGAAAAACGGACCAAAAGTTTTGAAAAACCTGAGGGAACCTCACGGACGAAAAATTGTTCTGCTGCGCAAGAAAATGAGTCCGCCCCTGACACTGCGTAAGTCACATGCTCGGATTTCGGAAAAAAAAAAAAAAGAATAAACAAGATTTGGTGGTAGGGGTGAATATGAAATGTTTTTATAGTTTCAATATTTGAGACGTCCAATAAAATATTAAGAACTAAAGTGATATAATATCCGTACTTTATGAATCATTTGAGGTCATATATAAAATGTATTACATGTGATCCACAAAATGGGACATTTCAAGGCCCAGACCCAATAAATAAAATATTGGGCTTTATTCAGCCCTCCATTTTGTAGGCCTAATCTATCTCTTCTTAATTATTAGCCATATCTAAAAATAGTAATTCACATGATAAATCATTTTATTACCACCTTTTCACCATTTTTTTTATTCAATCCAATCCTCATTTTACATTTTATTTGAAAAAATGTAGCTTCGTTTACAAACTCGGCGACATAAAAATTTTAAAGTAAAGAAATCACCAAAACCCTCATAACATGAATTGGGAATTTGGGACCCAACAAAAAATGCCATAACATGAATAAATCATAATTATTACGTGATTTTAAAATATTAAAGCGGTTATTGTTTAATTTGCACTATAATTGCACTCATAACATTTGTTTTCAAAAATCACAAATGGGCCTTATTTTTCCAAGGCCCAAGCATGGTTATAAGTGGGCCATGCAGCTTTAACTAATGAATTTGGGCATGGGTCCATGAATGAGGACAAATTTAATTCAAAGGAATAATATTAATAATAATGAATTAATTAATTGAATTTAATAAAAATATCTACCAAATTTATGACATAAATGAGATGCACCTAATTTCTTGGATGCAATAATAAATATTGAGATTTTAATGTGGGTTATGGGTCGATATTGCATGAAACGTCAACTTCTTTAGATATTTCACATCATAATTTTAATATTTTTTTCCCAAAAAAACGTGACACATTTTCCTATTGGAAAAATATGGATCCACGTAGTAATATTTGCTTGGTCCGATTGAGAATATGTTGGGCAGCATTTAATGAAATTATATTGAAAATAGGTACATAGTTTTTTTTGGGACAACTATAAGATCGGTGTATATTATTTTTGTATTATATTTATTTTTTTATTTGAGTTCGAGTTATAAGATATACTTTCTTTTTTTTTTTGTTTTTTATGTCCATAACAGATTTTAAAAGTTTATTCACCTAAATTGGCTAAAACAGAGTTAACAGCAAAATTGAGAATATGGCTCGTCCTTATGTAGGTTGAAGTCATATTTTTAGTCAAAATGTGGATTATTGAGTTAGCTTCACGATAGACCAAGTGAAAGGATCACGACCCAAATAGATGAGTCGTTGAACAAATGTTTTAAATTACTCGAATTCAATTCATCATTTGTTAGATTTTGAATTTTCTGAATAACCTTGAGACAATGGTTATTGATGGCTATTCTAAGTCATCCAAAGTCACAAGAGCCATAGTAATTGCTACTAACGTCAACCACTCTCGTCTCCGTCCTCTTAGGATCCTACCCATCCCTCCTCTTCATCGTTTTCTTACCATCACAAGTGTCACCAGAGTCCCAACAACAACACCGATCAATGTTGATTTCTCCTACGTTAGCGTACTTTACTCTATTTTAAAATAGTTTTGATCATCTCAAACTTTAATCGTTATCGTTTTCGACGATTCACTCTAGGGCATCCATAATTGACCGTTAAAGTAAGTTTGCTAGCATCAGAATATCAAGTTACACTAGCCGGCCGGGATTACTGCGCCCCATATTGCCGTGGATGATATGAATTAATATAGAATTTTAAGTGATTTTAAAATATGACTAAAACTCAAGTAATTTTATATTGTTGCACATCTCTAACAACCAAATTAATTTACTTGAATTATATATTTGTTAGAGATCACCTATTTATGGGATGATTGACCACATCCCTAATTGATTTAGATAGGCCTGATTTGTAGGGATTTATTCCCGGATAGTTGTTATATATTTTCCTTGACTCTTGTACTTTGGGTATACGAAAATATGATTCTCAATGAATACACAGAAAAGCTTTCCCGAAGACTATGTTCTAACATGGTATCAGAGCAGTGTTAGAACCTCTGGGACTCAGTACTAATGTCATCATCGTCCCTACCAATCCCGAACCCTAAATCTGTTGAACCCCAGCATCAACCAAACATGTCAAACCCAACCGAAACCAATCAAGATCTCTCAATCCAAATAGCAAATCGGTTGAGAAATAAAAATCAAAACCAACAACCTAGGCCTGACTCAGAGAGTTTATCCAACGGAACTCAGGAGAAGGCTGGGCGAAAAAACATCCACTCAGACGGTGCCGGAAGCAACGATAGCGCTGGTCACCGGACATCATCACGGGAGAACAGAGGAAACCGGCAAGCCAGGGTCGCGATTGGCGATGGAAAAATGACCGGAAATATTGGATCAGAGAGTGCCGCTGTAGGTGTCATCCGGAGAGACGCCGGTGCAGCGGCGACGACCGTTGGACGGGCTAGCATCGCCTTCACCAGCAGCGTCGAAAATAACAAGAAGGAGGAAAGTGGCGCAGCAGGTAAAGGGTTTGAGAATGGTGACTCAAACCCTAAATCCCTTTTTAATATGGTGCCAATTTTTGATAAAAGGTCCCCCAATTCTCAAGAGTTACATATTGGACCCCAGAATTATGATAGTTGTGCTTTCCACACCGAAACCACTACTAATAGATTCTCAAATTGGATTTTCGATTGTGGGGCAACCGATTCTATGACATATGACTCAAGTGATTTAACTGAACCCATAAATCCGAAAAAATCTCATATTGAAACTGCTAATGGAGATTTGGCTATGGTTGAAAAAGAGGGATCAATTCGTATTACTCCTAAGCTGAAATTGAGCAATTGTCTCCATGTGCCCTCTTTATCCTGCAAATTACTTTCCTTGAGCCAAATCACGAAAGAACTGAATTGCGTAGCCCTGATATATCCTCGATTTTGTTTGTTACAGGACATTCATGCGAAGGAGATCATTGGGCGTGGTACTGAGCGGGGTGGATTGTATTATGTTGATGAGGTGGAGAACCCGTCTAGAGCTCTCCTTTCAGTTGGAACAGCAGATACGCAACTATGGCTCTGGCATCGTCGTCTTGGACATCCTTCAGTTGGGTATTCGAGATTCTTATTTCCTACTTTGTTCAAGAATAATCAGAATATGAACTTGTCGTGTCAGACTTGTCTTGCTGCTAAGAGTCATAGGACTTCCTTTAAGCCTAATAATACTAGAGTTGAGACTGTGTTTTCTTTGGTACACTCAGATGTTTGGGGGCCCGCCCCGGTTACAAATCAAAGCCAGTTTCGATATTTTATACTATTTATTGATGATTTCTCGCGCACGACTTGGGTATATTTTCTGCGTCACAAATCTGAGGTGTTTGATACATTTGTGGCTTTCTATAAGATGGTGCAAACACAGTTCAATCACAAGATTAAAGTACTTAGGTCAGACAATGGGAGAGAATTTGTTAATCAAGAGATGAACAGGTTTTTTCGAGAACAGGGCCTAATACACCAAACCTCTTGCCCCAACACCCCACAACAAAATGGTGTTTGCGAAAGAAAGAACCGAACCATACTGGAAATGACTCGAGCCCTGTTAACCGAATCCTACGTTCCTAATCACTTCTGGCCTGAAGCTGTTGCCACTGCAACCTATTTGACAAACACCTTACCCACTAAAATCCTAGACCACAAGACACCCCTAACTGTCCTCCAAACACAAACCAACATACCACCTCATCTCACCCTACCACCTCGGATCTTTGGATGCACTGTGTTTGTGCATATTCCCAAATCTGAAAGAACTAAATTGGATCCCTGCGCAACGAAATGTGTCTTTGTGGGTTATGCCCCTCATCAGAAGGGATATCGTTGCTACAACCCTGTCAGTAAACGTATTCATGTCACTATGGATTGTGACTTTGTGGAGACTGAGTACTTCTTCCTCACCTGGTCCAGTGTTCAGGGGGAGAGACAAAATGAATCCCTGTACTGGCTGAGCTACCCTGATTCAAGCGATCCGATTTCTAACTCTGAGTCAGAGCAGAACAATGAAGACCTCAGTACCACGATCTCAACTCTGCCCAATGATCCTCCTCCGGATGATGTCCAAACCGAGGTAACCGAAAATCTTGACTCCCTCTCTGTTATTCATAATAATATTGATTCCACAAATGCTGCTGATACTGTTTTGGAGAATGTAACGGTGAGTCACAGGTATTCTCTACCTCAGCGAAGCAACAGAGGGATTCCTCCCAACAGATACTCCCCTGATCGTGGATCCCGCACCACCAAATATCCCATAGGAAACATGGTCAGGGGGAGCATGTCCGAAGTCGCTAAAGCTTTCTTTGGGAACCTCTGTGCGGAACAGATCCCTAAAACAGTACAAGAGGCCAAACAAAAGAAAGAATGGGAGGAGGCTATGAGAACAGAAATGGAAGCACTGATAAAAAAATGAAACTTGGGAGAAATGCCAACTACCCAATGGAAAAAAGGTGGTTGGATGCAGATGGGTGTTCACGGTGAAACATAAGGCGGACGGCTCTGTCGAGAGGTACAAAGCCCGATTGGTGGCAAAGGGGTACACGCAGACGTACGAAATTGACTATTCTGAGACTTTTTCTCCAGTGGCGAAGTTGGATACTGTTCGAGTATTACTTTCAGTGGCTGCTAACAAAAATTGGCCCCTCCATCAATTCGATGTAAAGAACGCCTTTCTACATGGGGACTTGACAGAAGAGGTATACATGGAACCCCCTCCGGGTTTCGCAGGAGACTTTGGGAGAAATGAAGTGTGCAGACTCCGCAAAGCCTTGTATGGATTGAAACAGTCACCACGCGCCTGGTTTGGTAGGTTTACCCTGGCTATGCAGCGTCATGGGTACATACAGAGTAACTCTGACCACACCCTGTTTCTGAAAAGACGAGGAGACTTGATCACCTGTTTGATTATCTATGTGGACGACATGATCATAACGGGAAGTGATTCAGAAGAGATAAGCCAACTCAGAGAAAATCTCTTCAAAGAATTCGAAATGAAGGACCTCGGGGGTCTGAAGTATTTTCTGGGAATCGAGGTTCTGCGGTCAAATAAGGGGATCTTCATCTCACAACGGAAGTATGTCTTGGACCTACTAGCTGAAACATGGATGCTCGACTGCAAACCTGTGGAAACACCGATACAGGTAAATCATAGGTTGAAGATAGAAGAGAATGGGGAGCCAACCGAAAAGGAAAGGTACCAACGCCTGGTTGGTAAACTGATTTATTTGTCCCATACGAGGCCCGATATTGCGTATGCCGTGGGGATCGTTAGCCAATTCATGCATCAGCCACAGAAGGAACATATGGAGGCAGTAGAACGGATCATCCGATATCTAAAAGGAACAGTTGGAACAGGAATTATGTTTAGGAGGCACGACCATCTTGACATAGAGGCTTATACTGATGCAGATTGGGCTGGGAACCCAAATGACAGGAGATCCACCTCTGGATTCTTTACACTGGTCGGAGGAAATGTAGTGACATGGCGGAGCAAGAAGCAGAAGGTGGTAGCTTTGTCCAGTGCAGAAGCAGAGTTTAGGGGCATAGCAAAGGGAGTGGCTGAGATAATTTGGCTGAGAAAATTGATGACAGAGATTGGGATGTCACCTTCAGGCCCGAGTTCCCTGAAGTGTGATAATAGAGCGGCTATCAGCATCTCCGAAAATCCAGTCCAGCATGACAGGACTAAGCATGTTGAGGTTGATCGACATTTCATCAAGGAAAAATTGGAGAGTGGTATCATCACGATTCCGTTTGTCAGATCGGAAGATCAGCTGGCTGACATATTGACCAAGGTAGTCACCGGACAGATATTCAAGACAGCGCTGAACAAATTTAATGATTGGCGACTCAATCACTTAACTTGAGGGGGAGTGTTAGAGATCACCTATTTATGGGATGATTGACCACATCCCTAATTGATTTAGATAGGCCTGATTTGTAGGGATTTATTCCCGGATAGTTGTTATATATTTTCCTTGACTCTTGTACTTTGGGTATACGAAAATATGATTCTCAATGAATACACAGAAAAGCTTTCCCGAATACCATGTTCTAACAATATTATATTTAGCACGAGTATGAACTTATAATATAGTGGCAGTCACTTGCAATAACCTAGCACGTGAAAAAAACTATAGCCGGACCTACAAAGTGGCAAATTAGCAAAGATAAAAATCAAGTGTATGCCTAAACTTTAATAGAAAATAAAAATGTCACATGCATATAATCCTAAATGGTCTCATGCATATATTTGGGGTACATTGTTCATCAAAGAATGGACATGCAATAATATGTGCGGTAAAAAAACAACTTACCCTCGTCTTTTTAACTTTTTATTCAAAATTTTAGATATTTCATATTTTTATTTATATTTTATAAAAAAAAATTAGATTATTATCTTGACCATTTAGGTGTTAACACGTAACTCATTTTCAAAAATTATTTTTATAAAGGTAATTTGAAATTTTTCACAAAGTATAGATGATAATTTGAAACATTTGGAAGTTCTGATAAAATATTAAAAAAAACGATTACAATATAGGGGGTAAGTTGTTTTTTCTTCTAATATGTAATATTAATAAAGTTTAGCTGGTCTAACAGGATAAGATGTTATATTACTTAGAAAAAAGTATAAGAATTCAAAATTTGATTCAGTGAATAGGGTAATTTGGTAGGAAGAATCTCCTTCATAATGAATTTCTATATTACACAAATTTGAAACCTTATGTGAAACAACTGGATCAGGAGAGTTATCCCTGTATTAGGTGTGTGCCTTTGATGCACGGTATTTTTAAGAATGCCATTTGCTTATATCGTATATATTTTTCAAGTAAAAAATAGAAGAAACAATATGTGTTATTATATTTACATTGTGTCGTGTTCATGACAATGTATGATAAGTGTTTGCGATAGTTTGAAAAAAGAAATCAAACTAAAAAAAAAAAGAACAAGATTATTTGTAATATTGCCTTTCCCACTGACATTTCCACTATTTAAAGAAGCATTTTCTCTCCTCCTTTTCTCAATTTCTTATTTCATTGTATGATTTACACTTTAGGCTTCACAAATTTCTTTTTTTTTTTTTTTTAAAAAAAGGCTTAAATTGCAAAATGGGAAATTATTTGTCTTAATATGTGATGCGTTCTAGCCCAAATCCTTAAAGATTAATCCCTCTTTCCTCAAGAATCTTACCGAAGTAAGCCAGGGTTTCAGAGAGACTAATCTAGAGATCAGACCAAAAGCTTAGATCGTCATATCTCAAGGGTCGTTTATATAGAATATCGGACTTATTGTTCTTATCGTTTAGTTATTCACGTTTCATGAAGATTATCATGATTGGAGTTATCCGACAGAGTTGTTACGATCCTACAGAATTCCTTTATCTCTATCTCGCCTTATGGGTTGAGTCTTGGGCTTGATTGTATTGGGTTGAACCTTGGGCTTTAGGGTATATCCCCAACAATATGGATTCAAATTTTCTTTTGGACACTTATAATTTCATTATTATTATTATTATTTTCATCAATTTAGGTTCTTTATTAATTATATCCAATAACATAGGGAACATTATATGGTGCTAATTTCATTCTCTCTCTTTTTTTTTTTTTTTTTTTAATTCTTATATTTGATATTTAAAACAATAATATATTGCACACAATAATTATCATAAAAAATAATGAAAAAACATTTGTTTGACACGTGTGTGAGAGAAATTGCCACGTGTGTGTATGTAGTTGGAGGGGTCACGTGAGGAGTGTGGGCGGAGGTGGAGCATGGTCGGTTTCCTTGTCCACTCAATAAATGACTTCAATTACATTTATTTCCCTTTTCCTCATTATTTTTTTAATAATATTGTCACAAAATATTCTTTTTGTACATGCCATTATAAAATCACTAAATATAAATGGAAATATAGTACCAAAAGATAAATAAATAAATATTTTATGTTTTAATTAGGTTCGTTGGAAAAATATCAATCTACTTCGTATTCGATTTAAAATCAATCATTAGAAATAATTTAAACTAGACTAATTAAAAGATATTTTCATTTAATCATATGTACTGTATAGTGTAAAACAATTGATAAAAAAAAAATTAAAACTTATCTGGATATACACAAAATCAGGAAAATACATATTATATTATTTTATATGTTTTTATAACTACAATCAGGTATAAAAGAATATAATAATATATAACGATTGAATTATGATATATATAATTTTGAATTATTGTATCTGCACCTAACTCAAAAGTGACGGATTATAATATCTTTTTAACCGAGAATGTTAATTAAAAACTTTCGACTGACTATTTTCAGATTGATGGATTCGATTGGGATGGATTCGAGAATCACAAGAGTCAATCCCCCAAGGTTAAATTTCAGCCTCAAGCAACCCTCCATTATATTTAAGAGCCATTCATTTTTCGTGTTTAACTTACCAACAAAGAGGCACATTTTAGACCTACAAATTTAGATAACATTAATTAATTAAAAACTATGCCGTACTCAACATACGTAGGCGTTACATGCATCATATATTATTTTAATAATTTAATTTAATTACAACTTGCTCAACATTGTTAATTCTCTTTGATCAAATGGTTTTTACTCAACAATTTATTTCATTTTCACTCTTATTCCAAGAATGTTAGTTACCTAATTTTATAATCTCAAATAATATTAGATTCATTGTATTCAAATGTCAAGAATCATGCTTCTATTCACTTGCCGAATCGTACCAAACACATATTTTCTAAATTTAGAACATACCTTTTGCATTTCTAAACGTTAGGTTTCTTGTTTATCAATAAATTTCTCGTTTATTAACAAATCGATTCTATATATCAAAATTTCGAATTTCACTTATGTACCCAACAAACTTTATTTATTCATTTTATTATAAGATAGTTTATATAAAAAATTAAATAATGAATAGATTATGATAATCAGATGCATACACCGAATGAATTACGCAAATGTAAGGATTTTTAGCTCCGTACCTACCAAGCTTGATAATAGAAATATTATCAAATATTGGGATGTTAAATATTATTATTTTTATTATTATTAAAATGAAAATAGTCTAATAATCAAACTTACCCTAAAATTAACTAAATTATAATTTAATGATGGCTATATATTTACCGCACCCTAATTTGACTTTCAAAGCAAATAATCCTCTTCCTGTAATTAAAATATTAGTTGAGTTGTGCACTCATAATTAATTTGTGCTAGTATAGAGTATAGATCATTCTACTACACATAAATTTCTACAATATTTTTTTGGTCAAAACTAAATAATTATAATTAATATAATAACTCGAGCCAACCACTATTTTCACAATCTTATTACATAAAAATAGAATTAATTAATAATCGCATTATTTTAAATAAGCACATAGTAATTAGTGTCTCTCACTTTTTATTTATTTATTCCCTCCCTTTTCAATTAAATTAGTTTAAAAAATATTTCTTAATATTCTAAAATTTAAAAAGCATATGAGAAAAATATTTTTCCAAAGCTTTTATCATAAATTACTTTCCAATTGACACGTATTTATGAAATATACAATACAAACTAGTTGTCCCACAAGATTAGGTACCAAAATTAATAACAATAATATCTCTAATTTAAATAGTCATAATTCAATTAGATTATACTTTTTTTTAAAAGCAATTAGATTATACTTAATTAAATATAAAGATAATTACATGGATCAGATAGTCACATCACACAATTAATATTAATAATTATGAAAGGGGGCAATTCCCGCCCCCTATAGAGACATAGTCAAAGACCAATACAACCTTCATGATCACCAACTTGATAAACAATACACAAAATACTTAATTTCACAAATAAATCATAGAATAAAATGATATAAATATATTTTCTATGTAAAGTATGAGTTATTTAAATTTAATGAATTAAACTTTTATTGATGTATTATAATAAAAAAAATATTTACTTTTCATAGTCTTATTATTTTATAAAATCATATCTTAATGTTGTGGGGTAGGACCGACCATTGGAACATAAAACTACTCATATTAATAATAATTGTATGTCAAATATTCGAACACAAAATTTCTAATTAAATTAATATAATAGTTATTTTTGCACCACTAAAATATATCACATGATAGTACATGATATTTTACATGAAAAAAATTTATATATAAACTATAAATCGTAAAAGGTAACAATTTCTTGATAATAAACTATTGTATATGTAATAATGAGAATTTTTAATTTTTTGCTCATAATTATGATTTTCTTTTTCTAATTTTTTTTTTCTATGATTTAATTTTATAGGTCGGAGACATAAATTCAAACTTAAAACTTTTAATTAAATTAATATAGCTGAGAGATAATTACAATGGCAAGGTGATTTAAAAAAAAATGATTTGCTGAGTTGAAAAATAAATAGATAGGATATTTAAAAATGAAAATATAAATGGGTGGGTCCCACTTCATGGGTGCTGAAAAAGAAAAAGATGTATAGCTGCTTTGTAGTTTGTACTAATAACTTAAACCAAAGCATCACACAACGCTATGCCCATCAAAATTTCTTGGTGGAGAGAGAGAGATTGCAGACCATATGCCTCCTCTGACATAGCTACAGAAACCTCGAAAAACTCTAGACAAATTTCAGTTAAGCTAATCTTAGTTAACGACGGCTCTGTTTTATTGCATGATTTGTCTGCAGTGTTGTCGCCGGCGCGGCAAAAAGGTAGAGTAAGGAAGAATCTTGGGAGGAATCAGCTCTGTTTCAACTTTCATCATGACCCAGATGGTGGTGGCCGCCGACGAGGAGAGCTCCGGCGGGCGGACGGTGGTGGTGGGGGTGAAGCTCGACTCGAATAGTAGGGAGCTGCTCACGTGGGCTCTGGTTAAAGTCGCTCAGGCTGGTGATCGTGTTGTTGCCCTTCATGTTCTGAACAACAATGGTGGGTTTTTTTAGTTTTTTTTTTGAAGAAACATGTTGTGAAGATTGAATTTTTATTGCGTGAGATTTGAAATTAGTTGATTTTCTGAAATGGGGTTGTGCAGAAATCGTGGATCGTGATGGGAAATCGTCGCTTTTGTCTCTGGTGAAGGCTTTCGACTCGATTCTTGATGTTTATGAAGGGTTCTGCAATCTGAAACAGGTAAAATAATTTCATTTTCCAGTTTCTTGAAATATTTGGCATGGTTACTGAATATTTACTCACAGGAGAATGCAGGGGATTCATGAGTATAATAAACTGCAGTTATTACAACAGCATATACCATATTCATTTTCATGTTATTTTGACATAAACTAGATTTACTTCTTCGTATGAAGTAATTTAAATGTGAATTCAACTGTTTAAGGCATTGTCGGTGGGTCTCAGCTGCCAGACCCCAGAACTTTAATAATCCATGAACTTATTAAAATAACATAAGATCATTTATGAGTTCTAAGTTCTGACATCTTTGGTATAATTAGAACAACTGTGAATAAATAAATAGTTTTCAAGTTCATTAATTTAGTGATTATCTTTGAATGCTGCAGGTGGATCTCAAGCTGAAGATATGCAGAGGTTCCTCGGCCCGTAAAATTCTTGTTCGCGAAGCGAAAACGTATTCTGCAACTGAAGTGATTGTGGGAACTGCAAGAACTCATCACACTATTCGATCATCGGCCTCCGTTGCTAAATACTGTGCAAGAAAACTGTCAAAAGAGTGTTCTGTATTAGCAGTCAATAATGGAAAGATTGTTTTTCATAGAGAATCCAGTTCACCTGCTGCTCGTCTTAGCTTGAAAGGTAATTTCGTAGTTGATACAATCGGCAATCAGGGTCGGAGTTGGAAAATTTTATTTATTGGTCAAGATTGAATTTCTTGCAGAATTAAAAACTTTATAATTATAGGGACAATTACACTGGCATGCCATGACTCATGAGGTTTGATTTAAACGTAAATCATTTGACTGGAGAAGATTTTGTAATTTCTCAAAACTCAGGGCATGTCTGTGTAATTGTCCCTTATGTTTAACACATCCTGTTTTTCTTGGGAGGGGAGGATGAGGTAATTTTGAAAATTTGAAAATTCAATAGATAAATATAAGGAGAACCCTTTCTAATTCATCTTGGTTTTGCTCGAGCAGATATTGAGCATGAACGTCGAAACGGTTTACTAAATGCCCTTTTTCAGAAATCATTCAGTAGGAGCATAAAAGTTCTCAATGGCGATCTCCCAATGTTGACATGGGAAGAAGGTTCTTGTGGTAAATCAAACCGTGACTGTTCGGTTTGTTCACCGCTCGATGTGGGACCCAATAGCCCTAGCATCGACCTATCAGATCACAGCCCTTTAGATGACGATGAGCAAGACAATTCAATGGCTATAGTACCGGTGCATAAGCCGTCAGCGGCAGAATCCACTACAACTGCATGCTTGTTAAGAGATTTACCGGAGGTGAAACCTGGTTGGCCGCTTCTCCGGAGAGTCAATCAGATGCCCTCGTTTAATTTGAGGCAGATTTCTGTGGTGCAATGGGCCATGAGTTTGCCGAGTAGATATTATTTTTCAATTGAGAATTCGAGTAGGAAAGAGAATGACTCTTCTGAGCTAGATGGAGAAAGTGGAGCCATTGTTAGGGTTGGAAATGGGTGTGAGTCGTCTCCTTCGTCGCCCGATTCCAGCTCAAGATCCTTACCGGAAGAACTCGAGGGTCTACACGAGAAGTATGCAGCCACATGTAGACTGTTCAAGTTCCAAGAACTTGTTGCGGCAACATCCGGTTTCATGCCAGGTGCCAAAGTTTTTGCCACTGTACAACAATTACAGAAATATCCCTTATTTGTTTCTTAGCTGTACACTTCTAGTTGATGAATGATTACATTGTTAAATTAATCTTGTTTGATACTGCAGAGAATATGATAGGTAAAGGAGGTAGCAGCCAGGTTTACAAAGGTTGCCTTCCGGATGGGAAAGAACTTGCTGTCAAGATTTTAAAACCGTCCGACGATTGTTTGAAAGAATTTGTTCTAGAGATTGAGATTATCACAACATTAAATCACAAAAACATAATCTCGCTTTTCGGGTTCTCATTCGAGGATGGTCATCTTCTCTTGGTATATGATTTTCTATCAAGAGGAAGCCTTGAAGAAAATCTTCACCGTATGTCGTGCTATGACATAATCATAATGATTATGGTTTTTATTTTGATACTCTCTCAAGAATTCAGCTCATTATATGTTATGACTTATGAAACAGGTAATAGAAAGGAGCAACTAGCGTTTGGTTGGAGTGAGAGATATAGAGTTGCAATCGGTGTAGCCGAGGCTTTGGATTATCTTCACAAGAGAGAAGGACAAAAAGTAATCCATAGAGACGTCAAGTCGTCGAATATACTTCTCTCTGACGATTTTGAGCCACAGGTACTGCTATAACCATCAATTTTAGATTCAAGATCATTATCCGACTTTCCTTCTTTTTTTTTCCGTTTAAATGATGTAATTTTCATTCGATTATTTTAAGCTCTCCGACTTTGGGCTAGCAAAATGGGCATCGGACACTTCAACACTCACAACTTGCAGCGATGTTGCCGGGACATTCGGGTTGGTGTTTTTTCATTTTTACATTTTCTTGGGTTTGAAGGCATTCTCATAGTGGCAAGAAAAGAAAAGGAATAAGAAGAAGATACAAATTTTGATTTATAACATATAATATTAGTATATAGTTTGCTGATGAACATTTTTTGTCGTGATCAGATACTTGGCTCCTGAATACTTCATGTACGGTAAAGTAAATGAGAAGATTGACGTATATGCATACGGTGTCGTTCTTCTCGAGCTTCTTACGGGGAGAAAACCTATAAGCAACAATTGTCCTAAGGGCCAAGAGAGCCTTGTCATGTGGGTATGTTCTATACTTATCTCCTGTGTCTGATTATGTTTCTTCATATCAAAACAGTTCTATAATATATACATGTGAATTTTATTGTTTATTTGTTTATTTTACAGGCAAAGCCCAATTTAAATTCTGAAAAGTTCGTGCGATTACTGGATTCAAGCTTAGGCAGCAACTATGATCACGAGCAAGTCGAGAGGATGGTTCTGGCTGCTTCCCTCTGCATCCGTCGTGCACCTAGAGCTCGGCCCCAAATGAGCATTGTAAGTCATCATTGTCAAACCTTCTAGATACCTATAACTATCGTTATGTATGTATGAATGTTGTATAAAAAGAAAAATCTTGATATTTCAGGTGTTGAAGCTTCTTCAAGGCGATCCGGAAGTGATAAAGTGGGCAAGATTGCAAGTGAATGCTTCGGAGGGGAGCGAAACGAGGCTACAAGCTTATAACTCTCTAGAACGACTCGATTCGTTAGAAGAGGAGTTGTTTTCACAATCCAATCTTCAATCTCATTTGAACCTTGTGCTGCGCGGGATGGAAGAGGACTCGCTCTCCTTAAGCAGCATCGAGCAAAGTGTTTCGTTAGAGGATTATCTCCAAGGAAGGTGGAGCCGGTCCTCTAGCTTCGACTGAATGTCAACGTCGGAGCAGAATGCTCGTGCATTTTTCTAGTATTTTTAGTGTGTTGTTGCATGATATGGGCTTGGATGTGAGGTTGTTTGTTGGTGTGCCCTCCTCCTCTCCCCCATTTGTGGTGGTTTTATAGAGTAAATAGGAAGGATTTGATGTATTTTTCATACTCAAACCCTCCTCACAAAGTGTTGTATAGACATTATTTGAATGATTATAGTATTCTTGCCTATTCCATCTCTTCTTTCCTTTTTCTCGACTAATAATAAAACCTCGTTCGAGTTAGGTTTGCCAAATACAGTAAAATTTAGAGGTTGGTATACACTTGATCTGATTAACTGAAAATTTAAAAAGTATATGTCAGAAGTATCAAATTATTCGAGCTTGATTCTCGTATTGATCGATAAAAACTTGACTCTTGTATTGATCGATAAAAGCGTATCAAACTATGAAATCAAGCCAACACAAGTAATCCAAATAACTGTTGAAATATAAGTTCTTCACTTTTTGACTCAAATTTGTTGATATTATTCCTAATGAATTTTATTTATTTGTTGATTCCAATTGAACTTTATTATGGCTATCATTTTCATCAACTTATTAATGATTGTAACATATGAGGATGCTCATGTGCTAGTGATTGTAGCCAAAGCTTTTTAGGATTTATATCCCAAAAGACCACCTCACATTTCCACATCTTCTATTGTAGTGCCCATTTCTTCTTCAAATTCAACTTTATGGCTTGAAAATGATTAATATCTAAGTCACAAACCAAATATATTAAAATGATTAAAACATTTTTTCATTTTTTAATTGTTAGAAATTTAGTAAATTTTCTCGATCAGCTATGAAAGTTTAAAGTTTCATCTATGATGGGTGGATATAGATACGGCGATACGGACACAACGCGATTGAGATACTACGATAAAAATCTTTTCTTTTATTTTCTATGTGACGAGTGTCGAACACGGTGTTCGACAAGACACAGCACAACAAAATGAACATATTTTTAGAAGTATTCGTGCATTATAAAATTTAACTCTAAGAAAATTCAATGAAATAACTAATGAGCTTAATTTACACGACAAAGTCGAGATCCGATTAATTTTTGAGTTCCACTAAAGGACAAGTTAGTATTATTTTAATTTTATGTAGCAAAAATAAAATAAAATAAAGAGTTAGAAAGTAAAAGGAGGATTGATTTCAAAATATTATTATTAATATATATATATATATATTTTGAATTTCAAAATTTGAAGGAAAGTGTGTACAGTTGCATTTTGTTATGCTTTTTAAAAAGAAATGTTATCCCACAAGTTTGAACTTTGAAATGTCAAATGTTTTTGGTGGCAACTAAATGAACTTAGGCCCGAGTCCAAATTGCGTGACCGAAAGAGTGCAAATTTGGGCCTAGGGCTGTCAACGGATCGGATTCAGGCTGGATAAGAATATTTCGGATCCGAATCCAATAAGAATATCCAATTATCGGATCGATAGGATTCGGATCCATGAATGTTGAATCCGCATAAAATCGGGTCGGATCCAATCCGATGAGAGATTAAACCCGATGAACAATAAATTTTAAGATATTTATATATATATATATATAAACATATAATAATTATTATTTAATTAGTTAGTTATTATTTTTACATGTATTCATGTAATATTTGTTAATTTAAAATTATTAATGAAAGATTACATATTATTTTAAGATAAATATTGAAAGATATATTATTAATGCAATGATACATACATTGGAAGTTTAATTTTTAATTATTTTTATTAGTATTCTTTATTAATAAAATATTATAAATAGCCGGATTCAAAGATATATTATTAATGCACTGATACATACATTGGAAGTTTAATTTTTAATTATTTTTATTAGTATTCTTTATTAATAAAATATTATAAATAGCCGGATTCGAATATTTAACGGATCGGATTCTTTAATTCCATATTCATTTCATTTGGGGTGCAAAAAAAAAAAAAAAAAAAATTCACTTCATTTATTTCGAATAATAGATATTTATAATCGGATATGAACTATCGAATTTTTTTATCAATCAAATGTGCAAATAATCAGATCGGATTCGGATTAAAAATCCGACCCATTGATAGCCCTATTTGGGCCTACAAAATTACAATGGGCTAAAAATCAGAATATGGGCTTTGTCCATTACTAGGCCCATGAGAATTACAGCTTGGGGCCTAAATCCTAATACGAACCCGATCCAAGAATTGACAATTCCGACTAATAAAAAATCATATATGATTATAACGATCCGATTCAAATTAATTCGGATTCGACATTAACAATATGTTTAATAGAGAATTCGAATTGAAACTTTCATCGGAGTCGAATTTGAATTTTCCTGATCCGATCAGAACCCGATGGTAAATAATCATGACATTGCCCATTGTCAAGTGATTTTCCAAGTACCCCTTACTATTTTTTTTGAAACTTACATGTGAAATTTTTTCCCAATGAGCCATTTGCAAATTCATCATGTTTATTCAATTTATAGTTATTTAAAAGTTGTGATTTATGACGTAAGAGTTGCATCACACATCCTATTAACACAAGACTTCTTCAAGAAAAAAAAAAATCAAACTCAAATAAAAATCTTCTCCGCCGCCGGAAATTGAAAGAGATTCACACGCAAAGAGAGAAGAAAGAGTCAACCAATAAGCAAGAATCCAAGGTAACGCAAGGAATCCGACGGAAATCCGACACTGTAATGGATCTCCCACCGCCGCCGCCGCCACTCTTCCACCATCACCACCATCTAAGGTACGAAAACGCTCTTCACCATCCTGATTTCCTTCCGCCGCGGCATACTCGCGATCTTCCTCCACCGCCTCCGGAGCGGATTCTTCTACCACCGCGGCCGCCGCCACTACCGCGGTCGCATCCGCCGCCGTGGCGTGAGATGGCTCACCCGCCTCGCCGCAGTTTTTCCCCACCTGTTGTTGAAAGATCTCGTGTCTACGAATTCGATCGACTGCGTAAACCCTATTCCCGTCCAGATATCCTACCGCCGCAGCGAGAAAACATTCCCTTGCGGCTTATCCGGGATTATCCTGAGCGAAGCCCTATGTTTAGGGATGAGATTTTGCATCGCGGTTGCGGTGATGATTATGTACGAGAGATTCGGGAGAATTGGGATGGTGATTTGGAGTGGCGTGAGACGAGGCGTCTTCCTAGGGTTGCTGATGCTCGAGATTGTCAGAGATACCGCGAGTTTCGAGAAAATTGGGATGGTGATTTGGAGTGGCGTGAGATGGGGCGTCTTCCTAGGGTTGCTGATGCTCGAGATTGTGAGAGATACCGCGAGTCATACGACAGGAGGGATGACGAGGAGAGGAGATGGGGTAATGGAATCGGTGATTGGGATCGTGATTTGTACGGCGAGAGGGATTATAAGGAGAGGAGATATGATAATGGCATTGGTAGTTGGGATCGTGATTTGTACGGCAAGAGGGAATATAGGGAAAGGAGATTAGATAGTGGTATTGATGATCTACGACGTGAGTTGTGCAGTGAGAGTGTTTATGAGGAGAGGAGATGGGACAATGAAGCTAATGACTGGGGCAGTGTGTTGTGCAGCGGGAGGGAATTTGATGAGAGGAGGTGGAACAATGAAACTAATGACTTGGGCCGCGAGCTTTATACTGAGAGGGATTTTGATGACAAGAGATGGGATAATGGAACTAAACACAGTGGCGGCGAGTTTAACTTTGAGGGGAATAATGATGTCAGGAGATCGGATTGTGGTAGTAATGGCAATGTTTTTTCACGATTAGGGAATAGGGAACCTGTATCTGTGAAAGCTGGTTCGAATTTGGGTAGGTTTAGTGGTAGGCTAGGGAGTGGGGTAAGCAAGGTAGAGTTTGCTCGTTCTAAGAAGAAGAGGAAATTGGAGAAAAATAGTTCTTTACATAGGGCTCCGTTTGGAAAAGATTTCAACCGGCACAGTGGAGGTCATAAAAGCCAACATGTTTCAAAGAAGTCGAGTATTGATGGCTTCAGAGGCAAGGAGAAAGAAAGGTCTGAGTGTTTGGAAACAAGTATGAAAGAAAAGAGAGAGAGGGAACAGAGTCCTATGGAGCTTGCTATTTCATTTAAGTCGAATGCAATGGTGGCAAAGGCCATTTTGGGGCCATCTCATCCAGCTTCTAGTACTATGGCTGGTTCGCCATCGGCCAAATCCGGTGAGGATGTGGTTCAAACTGCCGTTTCAACTGGTGGGTTAGAGCTCCATACTAATACTATGTCTGGTTTGCCATCGGCCAAATCCAGTGAGGATGTGGTTCAAACTGCCATTTCAACAGGTGGGTTAGAGCTCCATTCTAATCCACAAGGAACTTCAAAAGAGCTTCTAGATAAGGAAGCGGTTTTTGCAAATAGAAGTATTGTGGCAGTAGGAGCTGATAATGAGTTAGGTGAAATTGCTATAAATAATGAACCTGTGAAAGATATGAAATTATTGGGCCCCACTAATTCCCGATCTGCTAAAAGACGTGCATACAGGTTAAGAAAAAAGCAGAGAGCTTTGCAACTTTTGCACGAAAACAACATCCAGATTGAAAAAGATAGTGGTGGAAATTATACTTATGATTTCAGTGAGAATGCTGCCAAGAATGAAACTGATGTCAGATATGGTGCAACACATGTATGCAGACCAAAGAAAAAGAAGAGAGGTGGACATCAACTTTCACCTGAAAGCAATCCAGAGATGAAAAAGGACAGTGGCGATATTATTAATATTAACGGTTGCACAACTAGTTCTGCTGTTGGCAAGCAGCGCAAGTCAGATACAGCTCTCAAAGGAAATCTCTCTTCTGCATTTATTGGTGTGGTTCCTGACACTGCTTTGCTGCTTTCATCTGAGGATGTAAGTATCGAGGAAGGGGAAATTATTGATGATTATTATAAACCCTTCGTTCCTGATTCGAAGAGAAAAAGAAACAGTTCGACCACATCCTCTGCTTCTTCAGACGAATGTTCTGACTATGGAGAGAGATTGGTCATTGTTGATCAGGAAGCTGATCTTGTTTGTCAGTTGAGATCTGATGAGGCTTCATGTCATGCAAATCAAACATTTTCTGCTGATGATTGTAACCGTGGAGATCTAATTATGCACAATGGGGCTCCTGTATTGGATACAGAGAAGAACCCAAGTGAGTGTATTGATCGAAATAATGCACTGGGCCCCGATAAGTTTATTGATATTAGTAAACACCCTTTTCAGGATGGGGTAGTGTTATTGGACAAATCTTCTTCTAAAGGATCTTCAAAAGCTATGGTTTCTATTGAAGGTCATCGCATTACTGGCTCGTCAAGACCACAGCAAAACTGGATTCCGGAGGTCCAGGAATATAATTTTTTCTCACGGACTTATGAATCAAATACATCTTCAGAGTCTGACAGTGCATTACTTCAAGAGGCTGGCAATGTTACCAATTCTAATATGGGCTCCCCAGATACTACTTCAGAGGAGTTCGTTTTAAACCTGGCTGATACATCCCAAGTTGGTTGTGATGCTGAGCATCACCAAAGTTCAGAAGGTGCTGCGGTTGCAGATGATTCAAATATTAGTTTAGGGACTTCCATGAGTTCTAATTTTCATGCGGCAGATCAGAACGGGGTCATTTCTCAGTTGGACGTGTCCCTTCCCAATGCTTTGAGCAAGCAGTCATTATTTGACGGGGCCAATCTATTACATTTGGTGGACCCTGTTGAAGAATCCCCAGAGGCAGTTAGTAACGTAAAAAGTTGCTCAACTAATAATTCATCCAAGGTCACTAGGAAGAGAAAAGCTAGAGATGCTCTTGCCTGTTTTTCTGGTTCAAACACTAATGTGCTTGTTGATGCAACTGAATCCATTGATTCTGAAGATGCAAGAATTTTGGGGGAGGATCTTACTCCTGCCGCGGAAGTAAACTTTTTGGATGAGGAAGACAACTGCATGGAGGATAACTTGTCAAAAGGAGGGCCCTGCAGAGTGGAAGATTCAAGCCTGGGAGTTGATTTTGGTGCAAATGGCTTATTCCCTGGCTACAGAAAGAAGATCAAAGCTGTTAGCCCAGTATCAAATCTCTCAGGTCCGTTGGAAGATGATGTGGTTGTAGATGAGCTTACCCATGATTGCTCAAAACTTGATAAGGGTTATAACAGAAGAGCTGATTCGGAAGCTGAACAAAGAAAAGATACTTCACCTTCTTCTGTGGCCGCGAGTAAATGTGGTACCACGGATAGCGAAGGTAAATTTGGTAGAAACCTGGATGGGAGTTTGGCTGATGGAAACAAACTGAATTTGAATGATGATCTGGCTTTCCTCGCAAACAATTTATCTTTCTATGCTGATAGAAATGGTGTCTGTCCATCCAATTCTGGTGATGAGCTAATAGTGTCTTGCTTTGACAGGCCATCCTGCACAAGTTCTCCTGAAGAACTGCTATCATATTCAGACTTGACTTTTTCAAGAAACAATAAGGGATTAACTAGCCAATCAGCAAAAGAAATGGTATCTGGGGAAGACATTATATCTAACAAAAAGCATGCAGTTTCCAGTCCTAATACATTTTCTCTTGGCAAATCTTTGAAGAAGGCAGTTTCAGATGACTCACGGTCTAATGCTGACATTCTGCCTCATACATCTGAGGATAAGGGTAAAGTGGTGAAGGAATTGAGTCTTGCACATGGGAAACTGACTTTGAGCAAGAACCCATTGAATTCTGCTGTTCCTAAAGTTTTTCCCAGTCACCGTTCATTAGGTTTTAGCAATTTAAGGAAATTCCATTCAACTCATGTTCCGAATTCAAGAACGTGGCATCGAACCGGTAACTCCCCTTTTGCAGCTGCTGAACCAAAATTACAATCTCCTCCCCTTCCTCAGAGTCATGGGACAATGACCTCCGGAACTGTACAGAGTTCATATGTAAGAAAGGGTAATAGCCTAGTGAGGAAGTCTTCCCCATCTGCCGCCGCTTCACCTGGATTCCATGGTTCAAGTACCTTGGTCTCTAGATTGACTCCTGTTATAGATAATTTGAAGGATATCCAAGCATCTGATAGAAAGGCTGGTAATGCTCATGCTCCAATACCATCGGGAATAAAGCGGGTAAGTCTTTCTGAAACACCTAAGGTGCTAAATCATAGTGTGAAACCATTAAACTGCACCAGTTCCAAATTGCAAGATTCTTTGCCAGTGGGAAACCCTGCTGAAAATGATTGTTGTAAAACATTAGATGCTTTGGGGGAGAGTACAAAGTCTTCTGTGGATCCGGAATGCGAAACTGCTCCAGTCAACATTTCAGATAGCCAGAGTACCCTTGAAGAAGGGAATTTGGGCAAAAAAATAATATATGTTAAGAGGAGATCTAATCAATTGGTCGCAGCTTCTAATTCTGATGATACGTCCATATCAGGAGTAGAGAAAACACAAGGATTGTCCGATGGCTATTATAAGAGTAGGAAAAATCAGCTTGTAAGAGCATCATCAGAAAATCATGTTGAGACAAGGGATGCAAATACAAACTCATGTGAGCTTGTGTCCCACACAATTCGGCCTAAAATTTCTATCAGGCATCTGTCTGCATCTGCCAGGGCTGGTAGATATTCAAAACTTTCATTTGTGTGGAAACTACATGATAGCTCTTCAGAAAAACTTAAGAATTTGGTGGGACCTCAGAAAGTGTGGCCGCGTCTGGCTCCTTGGAAAAGAGCGACATACCGGAGAAAATTTAGGCATGCTTTAGCTACACAAGCAAATAACAGTTCCTTTTCAACTGCCAGGTATGCAGTTTATGCATCTTTTGGTTTGCCCGTTACTCCCTCAAGATTTTCTCTGACTTTGGGTTTTGAGGTATAAACTAATGATTGCTTTTATGCATGTGTGCTCTATTTTTGGCCTTTGTAGCCAAAAATTGCTGTTTTCAAGAAAGAGAGGTGCCATTTACACAAGATCAACACATGGGTATTCTCTCAAGATCTCCAAAGTTTTAAGTGTTAGTGGCCGTAGTTTAAAGTGGTCAAAATCAATTGAGAAGAACTCGAAGAAAGCCAGCGAGGTTTGTTCAGCACAAACACTCATATATATAGAGCTTAAATCATGCAAGTGATTATTTTATGTATGCTTTTTCTGTAGGAAGCTACACGAGCTGTTGCTGCAGCTCAGAAGAGGGAAAAAGAAGAAAAGGATGCTGCTCCAATTGCTTTAAAGAGTCGGAATCATGTTTCTCGTAAGTCGGTTCTTAATGTAAAGCTGCGTCCAGGTACACCGCTCTGCAATCCTGGTGTGGCATTTCAGATATGCATGTTAATTTTTAGGAGAAAAACAAGAATGTTAGTTAATAATGACTGTACTCGGCATACGTGCATGTAGAATTATTTTCTGGATTGGTTCATACTTTGATTTCTTGAACTATATAACAACTGGTACTCTATATTTTGGAATCACATAAACAGGAGAGCGGATATTTCGTATTGGTTCAGAGCGATACAAAATGGATCCAACAAGGAGGACACTTCACAGGATTACAAGTGAATGTATGGTTTCCCTGTTTTGTTTTCCATCCTTTGTTTGCAAGGTTATTCTTGCACATGACATTATGTAGTTCAATCCATTTTTTTTTTCTTTTATTTCCCTCAAAATGTACTGACCATGCCTTTGAAAAGTAGATAATATATTATGATGGCCTTTTTTAGTAATAAAGTTCGGTTCTGGAGTCAACCTTTCAGATTTAAAATTTACATGCATCATAATTTTCCATTCTTTCATTAAAATCTCATGGGCGGGCTCTGTTTGGTTTTGCATTTTGTTGTGCTACATGTTAATCTCTTTCAAATCTATCTATTATGCAAAATATCTTTAAGAGGCTCTGCTCTGCATTTGCTTTTTTTTCCCAAATATATCCATAGAGCATATTGTTGCTTAGGACATTTAATAGTGCAACCTAAAGCAAATGTGTTTTAAAACTCTGAGCTACATGTTTCTAGTGCTTTATCTTTGCACCTTTCTTGTTGGTGTAAGCACTTGTTATAGTATAATTCGTATGTATCCCCTAAAAGAGTGACCTCTAGGGGTTTCCGGGCTGGCCAGTATTTGTAAAAGTAATTTGATTTTGGGGTCTGTTTTCTCCATGTCTTATGCAGCGGAGCAAGAACCTTCGTCTTTGGTCGTTGTCCCGTCTGAGAAGAAAGTTAAGAGATCTTATGTTCCCAGGAGATTATTTATTGGCAATGAAGAGTAAGTTCTCTTGGACGCTATTTTCCAATGTTGAACTTTCCAATGTTTGAACCTTACATAATGTACTGGAAGTTGATAACTGAATGAGAATTAATAATTCCATCAAAGGAAGATAAAATAACCATACCGGCATAGTTGGTTTATATTTACCTTCTTCTTGAACTATGTATAGATATGTTCGAATTGGCAATGGTAATCAACTGATCAGAGATCCTAAGAAACGAACTCGTGTCCTGGCAAGTGAGAAGGTTCGGTGGAGTTTGCGTACTGCCCGATTGTCTTTGGCTAGAAAGAAAAGATATTGTCAGTTTTTCACTAGATATGGAAAATGCAACAAGGATGATGGCAAGTGTCCTTACATCCATGATCCCTCTAAAATAGCTGTCTGCACTAAATTTCTGAGTGGTTCATGCTCCAAGCTTGACTGCAAACTGACTCATAAGGTAAGAGAAGTATTTGTTATTATGGTTCTTAACCAATACTACTAATTCCATATTTATTCCAAGTGAATATTTGTCTTGAAGGTTATCCCTGAGAGAATGCAAGACTGTTCTTACTTTCTGAAAGGTATGTGTTAAGAGTGTCGTATGTGTCTGTTGGAGAAATTTTCAAAGGGACAAATATCTTACTCATTTTCTTACAGGATCGTGCTCTAACGAAAACTGCCCGTATAGACATGTAAATGTGGATCCTGATTCTACCGTTTGTGAAGGTTTTCTCAGAGGTTACTGTGCTGATGGCAATGAGGTATTGCTTACCAGGCCCCACCCCACTGTCCCCACCCCAACCCTTCCCTTCTCTCTCGCCCTATTGTTTTTGGGTTTTGAATATATCTTTGGTCAAATAAAAAGATACTTTTTTTTGGGAGTAATTAAACTTTTGCCTGCTGAAAGTTACTGCCCAATGACTGCACATCCCGAGGCTGGAGAGATGGGGTTTATATAGCACCCTGAGTCGCGCCAACACCTGTTTGTTTTACAATCTTTTACACTATGTTTGGTTCTGGGATTTAAGGGAGGAAAGGAAAGGAAAGGAAAGGAAAATGATGAGGAAAAGTATAGTCGGTGTGGTGGCTAAAGGAAATAGGAAGGAAAAGGGAAAAAGGAAAATTTGATGCAAAAATACTTTGTGAAGAAGGAGAATTACTTGCAAGATAGTGACAAAAAAACATAGAAAACAAGAGGCTTACACAACTCGTTTTTATTCTAATATAGGAGTCATTTTCTTCACCATTTTATGCAAGATTTTTCCTACTTAATATATAGGAGTCATTTTCTTCACCATTTTTCTTAACCAAGTTGAGGATTTAGCTTTGTTTTTTTTTATATTTATATTTTCTTTCCAACAAAATCCTTGAATCAGACATAGTTTTCAAGATTCAAAAGAAAAAGTACACCCTTCACACGCACACTACCCCACTAATCTTGTCTTGTGAAACCGGTCATATCTCCCAAATTGCAGTGCCGGAAGAAACACACCTATGTTTGTCCTGCGTTTGAGGCAACCGGTACCTGCCCTCAAGTGTCGACATGCAAGCTTCACCATCCTAAAAAGAAGACCGAAAGGAAAGCAACAACCGAGCAGCAGAAGGTAGTACGAGGCCGATACTTTGATGGTGGGCTCATAGGGGATGATGACGCGGCAGCAACTGAGAAACTCTCTGCAAATGGTAAGGACAACACATTAATTTTCCATGAAGGGAAATTTCCTGATTTTATTAGCTTAGATGTTGGTGATGATGAGGAAGTCGACCCCACCTCATTGCCCGATGCCCAAATCAGGCTCGTCCAATGATGAATTTGGATAAGTGTATATATCCATCCCCTGCAATCGACTGTCGGGATGGACCATCAGCTTCTTAGTGTTGGAGAAACTGATTGACTAACAGGTCTGTTGTGACGTGTTCTTGTAATTTTTACATTAGATAGTTTAGATTATAGGGTAGAGGTTTATAGGGTTTAGGATGTTTACATGAATTGTAAGAAACAAAATATTGAGCAATGAATATATTTTCTGCTTGAGTTGAGTTTTTCTTGTTTTCTTTTATCTATGGAATAATTACCGATCAACCTATATGACCCAATTTCATGGTTGAGAAACTACGAGAAACACCTATTTTTCACAATTTCTCAAGTTGTTTTTTCTTTACTACTGTGCAAACCTTAGGTGTTTTCCTTAATTTCTCAATTATGTGTTTTTGGTTCGTAATTGAGTTAAATATCGTGCCTTTCGGACTTTCGGTTAAACAATTTTGGTCAACAGACACCCTTCATATATATTATAGTATAAATATGACCGTTGGGCGCGAGTTGCAGTGACTGCGTCGCTCTTATTAGCTTTACTTATATACCATTTGCATGTACAATTAGGTATAGTACAAGAAAAACATGTGTAAATTTGGTTGATTCTGTCTAGGTAGCAGCATGATTTGTACACATTGGAGTGATGCATTCATTCTTTCTCATGCTTTTTTCCCTCCCCATTTAGAATCTTAACCGTTGAATTAGCCTTATAGTCATCGCGCAACAACGATAGCAGCTCCAATGCTGCTGAATGCTTGATTCCTAATCACATTTTCATATGATCATCTAGACTGAAGTAAATGCAAGAAAGGTGTTCATAATCTTGGAATAACAGAAAACACTTCTGTATAAATGACCAATCTGCGTTAGATAGGTCATCAAGCAGGCCTCAGTTGCCCATGTAACAATTTCCTCAATTATGCTCATGACTTATATACAAATGCAAACACAACTTCGAAGTTAAAAGATAACAATCATATCTTTCATTTGGACCCATCCGTAAGCGCATCTATCTCGCATTTTCTGTACCGTGGAGGCTGCCAACTCAACCAGAGGCCTTATTCTAGCCAGTTCTTTCTCCACAAGCAATCTTTTTTTACTTTCAATCTGAAACACTCAAAGCAACTCAAAGTTAGTGGCTCTGTTCATTAGATTGCACATCAAAGTACAAGTCCAGGCATTAGGAAGAATTATAACCTTTTCAATGCAGCGGACAGTATCTAAAGTGTGGCAGAAATATGACAGCTGCCTGTACAAATCAGCTTCCGTGTACTATCGAGCGGATCACATAAAAACAGACGAATGTCAGCTAACAAATGCATTTATCCAACGACGCAGGATGGTGAGTGTTAAAGTAAGTTTAGAGGTGAAAACCTGTCTAATGAGATGTCCACTGCACCGAGGATAGTTTGGACAGGCTGTTCCTCTTTCAGAATCTACAAGTACTCGGAGATTAACACTACGGGTGGTGTAGTTGCAAGTTTCATCATCACACTGTAAGGAACACAAAATTTAGTAATCGATATTTTGCAAGGTTGCAAGGTTGAAAGCCAGTCGTAGCAAACTGATTAATTGTTTGTGTAAATACCGTCATCTGGCCCTTGTAATATATTGACATGAATCCTTCTGCCCGTCTCTTTACCTGATCATTGAAGGTTTAAAAAAGAAAATGTTGTAGAAGGTAAATTAACAGGAAGGACAATTGTTGGAGAATAGCAGAAATGGCTTATATTGGGGTTAGGTGAAGTAAACCAGTAACAGTTTTGGAGAAACTTTACTCTTTTGGTTATATAAGTTGATCAGTGTAATTTACATTTTTTCGTCTAATAAACATGATCGGGATACCTGTGCCAGATCCAAGAATCTGCAGCGAAGTATGAAAGCGGAGGTATTACCTGGTTTGCTATAAAAGCAGAAGATATTTTCCCACCACTTCCTTCCTCGGGGCATTTTGGACAGCACAATTTGTCCCAGAAATTATTAGACGAGTCAGTTCGCACATCACCTGCCGTTGTACTGTTCAATGCACGTACTGAGCTTAATATGGGCGAACATTCAAAATTGCTCGAACAGGTGGGGCATGACAGAACCAATGGTTCACAACCTCGGTATCTGCAGTTAGATATTACATTGAAATGAGTTTTTAAGAAAATAATTCGAAAAAAGGTGAGGGCAACCTTCTCTCTTATTTCACCGTTGGTTGTTATGCAGATCAGGACATTCTCAATATAGAGTTCAATGTTCACAACTTTCGCACACAGAAATAAGTACCTCTCCTCGTCATCTAATGCGAACAATAGCAAGCTGGATGGATCAGTGCTGACAGAATCACTTGATTTGTTCTGGAACTGAGAAATCAAGATTCAGCTGTTACTTGAGCATGCCATAACCAGATCCCCATTTATAAGCTATATATTCTAGAGAAGCCATTTACCTTTGATGAGTCGAGCCCTAAACAATCAGCCAAACGTCCTGGACTTGTTCCTTGAATTGATGCACATAGACGCGATATCACAGGATGAATCTGCACAATGTTTGGTAAAGGTCTGAGCAATCAAAACGGAGAATGTGCAGAGAAACCAATGACACCTACTTAAACGAAAGGCCCAAAAAAAAAAAAAAAAAAAAAAAAAAGACATGCCTGCTGTGCAAGATAATAGTCGATATCAATAGTCCATTTCTTGCTGTCTTTTTTCAGTTCATCAGGATGTCTTGCTCGTTGGGCAATGCCGGCAGAGCTAGTCGAACCAGTTCCCTATAAATACACATGCATCAGGTTATGCTCTTCTCTACAATTTTATGTGAAGAATATGATTTGCAGGAAACCCGTATGCATTACATCAACATTAACAGATACCAAGGACAGGCAAAAAAAGATAAGAAGCGAAAATATAGTGAACCTGCTCACAACAAATGACATAAGGTACTGTATCTCCAGCAGAACAACCGGTTACGTAGCCACTTCTCTTCAGTCTAAGTGCTACCTAGAAAACCACATAAAAGTATAAATTCATTATAGAAAGGTGATAGTGAATGGTATGATCATTTGTGATGTTATGAACTTATATACCTGTACATGAGGTTGATTTCTAGCATCACGATATGCTGCAGGTAGTTTAGTTAGTGTTTTCGTGATCACATATTTCTCCAGCGGTATCTGTCCATTCCTCATTTCATCTTGTACCTGAAATTAAATATATTCTATCCGTTATTAAGCTATCTATATTTGTCCAGAGATGGAGCTTTTATGTGGCCCCGTGACAATGAGAAAAATCCCAATTTGCTTCTCCCAACATACGGCAAGTTGATAGTATAAAGCAAGCAAACTGTCATCCGAAAATAAGTTATCTGAATACATCTGCAACTTCCTCATAAAATTCTAGCCGTAAGACGACTCCAATTAAGGATATGTCTTTTTTAGATGAGCATATGAGCTAGTCTCCTGAAATCAGATAGTCAGCGGACGGCCAGCCACAAATCATGTTTACCTGTGCTTGAAAAACTCTTACGAATTTATCATAACGTGAAAGCTCTAAACTTTTTACCCCCTGTGATTAGGCATTAAAATTTTCGACCAAAATCAGAAACTTATATATGCACATCAGCAAATGGTATCAATTTAAATTAAAGGAAACGGAAAGATAACAATAAGAAAATATCCAAAATCTGCCATACAAGCTCAGGAAAGTACCTTCATGAGTGAATTGTGTATTATTTCAACAACATCCTCACATGACCTGAAGCATTAGAGCACCATCGATGATAAGCTTCGGAAAACAGTTGGCCAGAGGCAAATTTAAAATTTGATATCCTAAGGAGTTAGCAAATGAGTAACTGACCCGCCAGATAGTATTTGACTGAGGCAGAAATCTCCTAATTCCTTTGACAACAAGCTCCAGTCACGCCGAACCATATCAAGACCTTTTCTCTCGATAACCTAAACCGAACTAAATTTAAGCAATAGAAGTAAATATATACCAACTAAACCTCAGAAAAGTGTAGGGAAGCCACCTCATAAGATGTACCATCCTTGAAATGCATTTTGACAACTGCATATTTCTTCTTCTTGAGCAATAGCATTCTCTTGTACAAGCCATCAAGGTCAATCTCCAGACACCTATATTTCTTGTTAACCTATCAATATCATGATGGCAGTATGTTTTACATTAAAGATACTTTCAGATAATTTTGTTGAAATAAATTCTGAAACCAATAAAACAATATTAAGATGACTCATTTCGGAGGCATCCATGTTTTGGCTCACATACACATCCAAAATAATCAATCAAGATAACGTAAGTTAGTTATAATTAGATGTCTAGTGAGTATCGCATTTCACCCCTTGAAACAGAAATGCTTGGTCCCAATAATTAGAAACATAGATTCAAAACACACCTCCTGAATGACCTTTCGAGCTATCAATTTAGCTTTTCCAATATCATCAAGTCCGCTATGTATCATTATTGAATCTGTGTCACCATAGATCACCTGCTTGAAGAAGAGTAGTCTAGCTTAAGCGGTCCATAAGTAGCAGTTAAATGAGAGGAATCAATGCAGGTGCTGGAAAATTAAAAGAACCTCGGAGTACTGACCTCTAAGTTCAGAGTATTTTGAACAAGATCAACAGTGCTCTGTAAGATTTCCCTTCCCTGAACAAAATATGTAAGTTAACAACAATATCATCTCAAACTGGCAATTGTACATGATCATTGTTCACTTTCACCAGTTATATGCAACTCTTACTTGTAGCGTAATAAGTTCTGCCAGGGGTTTTGCATAGAATCTGGAGTTGGAGAATCCCAGGCATCCATACATGCTGCACGGAATTTTTTTGAAATGAATGAATAGCATGAAAGCAATGGAAGAAGCTCTAACAGAAGTTAAATAAAAAAATAGGCATAAACCTGTTTGCTGTCAGTTTTAGAGCTTGTTGCTGTATGTCAAGCTGCTGAACTTTGAGACCAGATGACGTCTTTAGCCACGATTTTACCATTCTTCTTCTCTCCACCAAATTCTTAAGCAACTGCACAATAACATAAATTACATGTAAATACCTAAGAATTGCAAGACTTTTTGGCTAATCAGTAATTTTGTTATGCATTCATTGATTCACTAAATGATGTAAAAATGAGAAAGGATAAACACAAGTGGCCCAGCATACGTATTTCCAAGAAAAGACATTCAGTGTTTACAGTTATTGACACATACTATTTTCAAAATAGGTGCAACATACAATGCTAGCATTGGTCGTAGTGAGTTTTCATGTAAGGAATGTTTTACCTCTGGTAGAACTCCGGTCCTTTTACTAGATGGTAAATGGGGAACTGATCCATCACTTGATCGTTCCACAGTAGTAAAACAAATATTGTATTCCTACACCAGAGTCAGCAGATGACGGAAATAATTACGTCTTGAGAAAGAAAGTAGCTATTCAAATAATTTCAGCAAGAAGCCATTGAAGCAGGTTCAAGAAGGATGTATTGAACAAATATGAAATAAAATTAACCTGAATAATGGAAGGGTAAAGACTGTTGAAATCAAGAAGTAATATATACTTGTCATACAGTCCTTTCTTGGGCTCCAACACCAAACCTCCGGCATAGGAAGATCTCTTTTTGGTTTTTGCATGAGCATTCTCTTGAGGCTCATCATCCAAATTAGTATAGTCAGGGTCAATCTCCTTGCTCTCAGCACCATTACTAATTTTACGTTTTGTGGTTTTTGTGTCCTTGGATTGAGTTGAAAACTTGTCTGGGACAATAAATTTTTTGGCATGGAATGCGTGTAACAAAAGATATTCCACTCTTTGAGCCCTCGCACCCTGAAATAAGAAAGATATGCATCGTAGTGTTTGCAAACTTTGGTGACTAGGATCACATACAAAAATGCATAAGCTCAAGAGTTCACCTGGAGAGTTTTATGCCAAAGATTGCCACTAATATTAGTCAATTGGCGTGTGAGGGGAAGAACACTTAGATGGAACATGAGTTCCATTGATAACCATGCATCTGTTTCGCCATACTCAATCTGCAAAACAGGGAAGTGAGAAACAAATGATGCAGTCATCAAAACAAATAGTTTAAGATGGTATATCAAAGATTGATCCATCACGGACGAAATACAATTGAATCTAATGCGAGAAAAAGATTTTAAGTTGTCAAGGAGTTAATCTGAATTGGAGCAAGAGGATAAATACTAGAAACATTGAGGTTATGAGATTTACAACTGGGACATTGTACTTAGGCTATTTGTGCTTAACTATTCTACACGATAAAGATATAGTGTAATCTTCTTCCAACTTATTACATGAAAATCAACTCACTTCAAGGGAACCTAATACCAAAGGCAAATTAGTTAGTTGTCCTGTCCTAGGCGATATCCATATTAAGGGAATCATTGTCATTCACTTTAATTGATTTTCAACGTCAAAATACTTCAAAGAGAACCGAGGACTTACAAGTTTCATAAGTGATTCAAAATTCTGAAACATTTGAGGAATATCATTTGGAGTGATCTCCTTACGGTCCTTATTTAGCTGTGTCTTTACTAGTTGTGTCAAGGAATAGCTGACCTGGAACAATAAAAACGAGCAAAAAATAAGAAAAGGTCAATATCCTAAACAGTAGACCAGTATAACCCACCTCCTTTAATAGGTCACGCGAACAGATATAGGTATCACATAAGAGACGCCCGGCAATGCATGACATGATTCCGGAGCTTGCTCCTGAATCAAACATTGAGCTTCCTTTAGTAAGGTTGGGAATTTTAGAGCGTTTAAGACGGCCAATTTTGGACCACATGTTGTTGTGCACCCTGCAAGCCTGCAAAATGCTAAAAGTGAGGCATTCCGGCACAAAAGCTCATTCATGATGCTCACATACAAATTTTATACCAGAGAAACAAAGCAAAGACAGCAGATAATACGGTTTAATGCAAATTAAACTTGAGATGGAGTGAGACAGAGGAGTAAGCTGCGTATTAAAAGGCTAATTTAATATAATTCAAGAAAGCAGCTGCCTTATTTGAAAAACATACACATTTACAATTTCCACATGACATGACGGAGAGCAGAAGATATTAGATCAAACAAGCAGAAAAAAGCATCGAGCTTGATCTTGTGAGTGTCAAAAGTGCTACACTGAGGTTTACCATCATTTACAACATCCAATACAATAAGTGCTAATGGATAATCACCTGGACTCTGTGAAGAAGGACATCCAGATCAAACCCAGATATATTGTGCCCGACTAAAACATCACTATCCAATTTGTGCAACTCAATCATCAAGCGATTTAACAAAGCCCGTTCGCTGAAAAGACAAATCATACAAGTACAGAAGACATGTTAGCTAATGCCAAATGTAAACCTAAGGAAAACTGGGACATAGAGGAACAGAGGAGTGGGTCGAACTACTGATAGCATCAAGACTTGCCTGTCTTCGTAGCAAACATTTGACCCAGCCTTTGCATTTCTCTTATCGACCTCTTTTTTGAAACCCATTGGAAATATGCCTCCCTCAAGTTTACGCACAGCAGTAAAATGACTAAGCATACCTGGACGACTCCACTCTGAGGCCATCATGGGTGTATCTATCTGGAAGATTCATCACTCAGTTAGAAGGCTTTAATTGTATGAGAGTATACCATGGTAGTTTCCCCGCCCAAACTAGTATGATATGTATGAAGTAATTTTAGGACAACATGAAACCATTGGGATAGGAAATCGCTGAATAGTCCATAATTTCAACTTGGCAAGATATGAATGTCAGCAGAAAGGAGATAGACAAACATATCCTGCAATTATGGTACTAACAGGAAAAGTTTGAAATGAAGAAGAGAAGAGAAGAAGGGAAAAAGAAAGGATGGCTTGCCCCTCCTCTCTCCTTGGAGAGAAGAAAGAAATACATGCTAAAAACAAATCGAAACAATTTTAGAAAACCCGAAAAGAAAAAATCCATCATGAAAGCATGAAGTGTGAGGTTGATATGCTATACCTTAGCCCTATGGCAGCAAATGACAGATGCAGAAACAATTTCATTTACATTCTGTTTCTCATTGACGACAGTTTTCAAACTTATTGCTGTAACAACAACCGGAGGGATCTCTGAAATATTCTTCAAGGAAGTAGAAACTTGAATGTCCTTTGGGGAATCAACAGTAACCTCAAACTTACACCAGCTCACCTGTTTAGAATGTGAAGAAAATAATTCATCACGTAAAGAACACATCATTTTTCTGAAAAAGAAAATGAAACAAAAAGCTATAGAAGACTAACACGTTGAGAAGCTGCGCAGCTGGAGAATTTTGAAATTGATAGCCATGATGGTCCTTTTATTTTCCTTTTAATCAGGAAAAGCTCCAGAGCACTGCATGCAAAATTTATCATTAATTTATTTATTTTGTTAATAAGGTTGCATTGGGTGCATAGATTGTATCCATATAGCCTTTAAGTTCATCTCAAAACAATTTCATCATGAAGCAATATCTAATCAAATTCAGAGGAATTGCTTCTCAACAAGGAGATCAGAAGAGAGAGCCTAGGCAAGTATTGTTGAGGAATGATCGAAGTCTAGAACCAAGGATGATACCAAACGTATGAAGATGAAGACTATCAGATAATAAACCCAGTAAGCTAATAAACGAAAAATTTGTGGACATATTTCATCTACTACAACAAAAGAGGTGGTCTTCCTCTGTTATGCACCTAACACTGCTTAACTCTACGTACAATGTGCAACTATATCCTGGGGAAGACTTCAAGCTGTCACATTACTAGAATGATACTGTTTTTGCTGATACCTGGTATGAGTTCCAAATAAAGCACAGAAGTTGCTTCCCTTGAGATCTTTTGGAAGAACCGGATCCTGTGAAGACAAAGGATAATTGAGGTAAATGCTTAAGATTGATTCCCATTTTCCTTACAGCCAAGCTGAGAAGTATGACCATCCAATCTTCAATTTTCACTCAAAAGACCAAAGTCTTGACTCTTAAGTAATTTGAATTCACACACACAACAGTTTCAAACTTTCAATGTATCAAATTTTAGTATACCTTGAATGGATAGTTGATCTTGAGAACATAGTTCTCGCCGTGAGGTACGCCTTGCCTCTCAAACGCATAATTTCTCTGGAAGAGGAGTAAAGAAGCTCCGCGAGTGAGGAGTTGAAGATATATTTTGTAATATAGCAGTATGATACTCGTCTGTATTATTGCATGATAGGAACCCAGAGGGCAAATTTTAAAACTTCAACTATTTAATCCAACAAATGATCTGATCCATTTGATTTACTATGTTTCCCACCTTAACAGGTTTCATGCGGGCACTTGAAGTTGAAACATTTCGTTCACGCAACTCTTTTCTCATTTCAGTCTCCAAGTCTGATGCAAGTTCCTAACAGATAAATTTGGTCCGTCAAAAGGAGGAAGAGAAACAAAAATAGTACAGAAGAATAAAATGGCATTACTTTACATTTCTCTTTTCTTCCGTAATTGTGCCATTTTGCATGAACGACGCAGTTGGAATTGCATAGATACATCTCTGCATGTTTTTTACCACCACACAGCAGCTATGGTATGTGCCACCTGATTTAACCTTAATCACAATAGTCACAATCAGATGTCAAGTAGCATGAATGACAAATTTCAAATTGCTTATGGGGACAAATTATTTGACAGCACATGAGCATACCTTTCCAAAGAGATAAACATTCCCAGCATTATCGCCATATACCTCCTCGTGTGCGTCTAGTATGTAGAACGGCAATGATCCATCAGACTCCACTTCCAAATCCAATTTCTCTTCACAGCTTGTGCTTTGATTTACCACAGGCCCAAATCCATTGCCATCACCAACTGCATTTTGCCCTGCACCTCTCACAGCTTGCTGCCCGACAGTTGCACTCGACGTTGGATCTGTTGCCTCTTCCATTTTGGCATCGAGATAAAACACCTTTTTACCCACCTCTTTCACTTCAGTCGTACTCCGAAGACATTCTTTACTCCCATTATCAATATCTTCTGAATTCTCCTTCACTACCTGGCTTCTTTTTATTAAGTCAGAGGAATTAGTTCCTCTTTCTGCTGCCTGCAAACTGCTCCCCGCAGTTAAGATGTTTTCAACTTGTCCATTTACATCACCATGACTGTCATTAATCTCACGAAACCCTGATGTAGCAGATGCAGATTTGTTCGTATTATTCAAATCCAAATAGTTAGAAATTGTTCTCCTTCTCCTCTCCCTATCATTCTTATCAGGTGCAAACTCAGCAATTACATCTTCGACAATACTATCGCATGATAAATTCTTCTGTAAGTCTTTCTTGAACACAGACGAAGTAGACATATTAGAAATCCTTTGCTTACCCATCAAAGCAGATGTTTTTTTTCACAATTTCCTTCTCCAAATCAGGATCGTTTTTCTTTCGTTTCGGCCTCCCAGATTCTCCCTCGGATTCTTTACTTCTCTCCTCGTCGGTGGGAAGTGGTAGAAATGATTGACAAGAATTGTATTTTCGCGCCAAAAAAAAAAAAAAAAAAAAAAAAAAAGAAAGAAAAGATTTCCTTTAATATGAAAGTCTGAAGCCCTAATGGGCCAAAACCTTTCTCCAAACTCTACTTGTTTGGCCTGGATGCTATTTTCCAATCTGAGATGAAAGTTAAGAGATCTTATTCATTGCAATTTCTCGTGGATGCTATTTTCCTGGAAGTTGATACCTGAATGAGAATTCATAATTGCCTTCTTCTTGAATTGGCAATGGTAATCAACTGATTAGAGATCCTAGTGTTGTGTTGTGTCGTGTCCTGGCGACTGCCCGATTGTGTTTGGCTAGAAAGAGGAAATATTGTCGGTTTTTCAGCAGGAATGGAAAATTCAACAAGGATGATGGCAAGTGTTCTTGCATCCATGATCCCTCTAAAATAGCTGTCTGCACTATATTTCTGGATGGTTCATGCTCCAATCTTGACTGCAAACTGACTCATAAGGTAAGAAAAGTGTTTCTTGTTATGGTGCTTTACCAGAACTACTGATTCCATATTCTGTCCAAGTGAATATTTGTGTTGCAGGTTATCCCTGAGAGAATGCTAGATTGTTTGTACTTTCTGATAGGTATGTGTTAGTGTGTCGTATGCGTCCGTCACTGAAAGATTGCTCGTACATTCTGATAGGTATGTGTTAGTGTGTCGTATGCGTCCGTAACTGCAAGATTGTTCGTACTTTCTGAAAGGTATGTGTCTGTTACTGCAAGATTGTTCGTACTTTCTGAAAGGTAGGTGTGAGTGTGTCTTAGGCGTCTGATGCTGCAAGATTGTTTCTACTTTCTCAATATAGGAGTCATTTCTTCACCATTTTGCTTAAACAAGTTGAGTATTTTGATATATTTTTTTAAGCTTTGAGGATTTTGCTTTGTTTTTTAACTTTTATATTTTTTCTTTCCCACAAAATCATTGAACCAAACATAGTTTTCAAGATTCAGCAGAAAAAATTGCAGTGCCGGAAGAAACACACCTATATTTGTCGTGCTTTTGAGGCAACCGGTACCTGTCCTCATGTGTCTACGTGCAAGCTTCACCATCCTAAAAAGAAGACTGAAAGGAAAGCAACAACCGAGCAACAGAAGGTAGTACGAGGCCGATACTTTGATGGTGGGCTCATAGGAGGAGATGATGCAGCAGCAACTGAGAAACTCTCTACAAATGGTAAGGACAACATATTAATTTGCCATGAAGGGAAATTTTCCATTGATGAATAGAGATAAGTGTATATATCCATCCCCTGCAATCGACTGTCGGGATGGATGAGCAGCTTCTTAGTGCTGGAGAAACTGATTAACTAACTGTTCTGTTGTGATGTGTTCTTGTTTTACATTTGATAGTTCAGATTATAGGGTATATGGGATAGGATGTTCACAAGAATTGTAAGAAACAAAATGTTGAGCAATGAACATATTTCCTGCTTCAATTGGGTTTTTCTTGTATTTTCTTTTTTTATCTATGGGATAATTACGAATAGCCCGTCACCCAATTTCATGGCCGAGAAACTGAAAAAAACACCCTTACAAAGTGCTATCACAATTTCTCAAGTTGTTTTTCGTAACTATTGTCCAAATCTCAGGGTGTTTTTCATACTTTCTTAATTACGAGCTTTTTTGTTCCGTAATTGAATTAAACCTCAGGATATTCAGTTAAATGGGATCCAGAATGCATCAGCAGCAAGTGATCTGGTTAGGGGCTACAGAATTTTAACTAAATTTCCACTGTAACTTGATGAAGTGATTTGTATCAAAAGTACCAAGGCTAGGAGCTAAAAATTAAATCAAGTAAAATAAAACAAAGTAAAATAATTAGGGAGGGGATAAAAATTGGGGAAAGGGATGCATTTGTCCATTGAAATTTTGTGGCACATACTCTCTCTCTCAAAAACAAGAATCCTTATCCACAAGTAATGGAGTCCAGAAGAAAAACCTTGGCCTTCCATTCACAACTTGAGATAACCACTCTTTAACTCTGAAAAACTTCAAGAAAAGTCAAAAGAACAGGGAAACAAAACTATCAGAATACTAAAACCATGGCTGCAATTTCCTCCCCCAGCTTCTCCATGGTGGGATGGAGAAGTGGCAACAAAAAGCTGAGAAAAAGAAGTCAATTCTTAGTGTCAGCCCAAGAAGCAGAAGTTCAAGAAGATGTCAAGGCAACAGAATTAGGAACAGAAACGCAAGAAGCAGAGAAGCAGAAGCAGCAGGCGGCTCCCGCCAGGACGCCGCTGAGGCCGGTGGAGCCGCAGCAGAACGTGAAGAGCAAGAACATGGGCAGAGAGTATGGAGGGCAGTGGCTGAGCTGCACCACCAGACATGTTCGGATATTCGCGGCCTACATCGATCCCGAGACGTGCGAATTCGATCAGACACAGATGGATAAGCTCACTCTCATCCTTGATCCAACTGATGAGTTTGTGTGGACAGATGATACCTGCAATAAAGTTTACTCCTATTTCCAAGAGCTTGTTGATGATTATGAGGTAACTCAGCTTCTGCTTTTTCTTGCTTCATTCTACCATAAGACTAAATGCAGATACTTCTATTATATAACAACTAAGTGCAGATACTGACAACATAGGAATTCTTCATATGATAAAACAGGGAGCTCCATTGACGGAATACACGCTTCGGCTTATCGGTTCGGACATCGAACACTACATCAGGAAGATGCTTTATGAAGGAGAGATTAAATACAACATGGAGGCAAGAGTCTTGAACTTCAGCATGGGAAAACCAAGAGTAGGATTCAGTTATGATGGCCAGCTTCAAGACACAAAGTAGTGTTTTTGATGTGCATTGTGACATTCAGGGAAGGTATTATGTAACATAGAGTTTACTTGAATTATCCAAAAAAAGGAAAAAAAAAAGATTTATATAGTCTCAAACAGCACATAAAAGTAGGAATATTCTATCATCCGCAGGCATTACATACAATAGAATCTGTTTGAAATTAAGTATTTTTTGGCAGTTTGCAAATAAACCCCTAAAATTCTTGCCAGCTCACTTTTTTTGTTTTTTCGATCGAGATGCTCCGTAGTTTTTGCTTGTGGAAGGATTTAAAGGGGGTTCCGGCACCACTGAAAGGCATTCGAGGTCTTTCCATGGTTGAAATGCTCCTTCTCGGGTCAAATGCTGATCAATAATAACAAGCAAAATGTCATTTAGAATGATGGTGTTCTAATTTTATGGTGAAATTAGATTCAAGAAGGAAGATGGGACTTTAGAAAGACAGAATCTTTCAATACGAAGGCACAATAATGAAATACTCAATTTCAAATCATAAACGTTAAGTTATTCGGTGTCAAAAGCAAAGTTTGATGATACTCCGCAACAAAATCTACAGAGGGGAGGTTAATGTAATTACAGATAATCAAGGGTCGGGTTAGTATGCTTTGGTACGATAGAGCATTTCAAAAATAGAGATAGATGAAATAACCTGAAGCCAGAAGAAAAATCCACGCAAGATTGTCAAACGTCTCGGAAGTTTACATTTGTATTTGGTGAGTTTTCTCTGAACAGCTGCATAAATTGAAGTATACATCAGATAATATGCCCAAAGAAAACAATGGTTGTGATTAGATGGAAGGCCATTTTCTGAAAATTGATCTGATAACAGATAGGAAATAGTATTATACATCTGTATGGATGGATTGTTTTTTAGGACAAAAATAAAATAATGAAAATTATGGGAATGATTTTCAACTAACCGGGGTAGTAAACAACATATTTCCCACTACGGAATGATTCAAAATGCTTGAAATACTCCTCTCTGTCGTACGGTTTTTCAAGAACACTCAATAACTGTTCTCTGAATGTATTAGAGGGACTTGATCTATCACCTTTCTCGGAGCCATCCTCATGTATCTGTATAGATCAAATATGTAAAACAATAATAACATTAATAGCACTTCAACAAAAGAATATATGAGCATAGAAAGATAAAGCAAGCCAAAAACATACATTTCTATAGATTATCTTCGGACAGGGATATACATCAACATTGTCAGGACTCGATTCATCTTCAACTTCTGTTTTAATATTAATCCCATTAATATTTTTGCGAGCCTTGGCAATCATAAACTCAGAACATCTCTTGATTCCTATCTCTTCAGACATGTTCCTAGATTTTCTCACACCAGAGCTAGTCTTTGTCCTGACTGATTTAGGAGGTTGACCATGCTTGCGCTTATTCTCCTCACGAGATGGCTTTTGTATTACAGCATGACTTTTGCGAGGTCGTCCGCGTTTCTTGCCAGGACTCGATTCATCTTCAACTTCTGTTTTAATATTAATCCCATTAATATTTTTGCGAGACTTGTCATTCATAAAATCAGAACATCTCTTGATTCCTTTATCTTCAGACATATTCCTAGATTTTCTCACACCAGAGCTAGTCTTTGTCCTGACTGATTTAGGAGGTTGACCACGCTTGCGCTTGTTCTCCTCATGAGGTTTTTGTATTACAGAATGACTTTTGCGAGGCCGTCCACGCTTCTTGTCCTTGTTCTCCTCAATTTTGACTTCTTGACCAAGACATTTTGTACGAGCGCTGGTCTTCTTAGTCGGAGGCGATGGAGGGATATTTTTGCGCCAATTATTCTCACCAATGGTGCATGTCCTCGATCTAGTCAAACGCAGGTCCATCTGATCAACGACTGTATGGTTTAGCATTGTACGGTCCACATTTCTTAATTTTGGGACAATCTCCACACCAATCAATTTCCTTGACCTCCCTCTCTTGCTACAGGTCACTCCGCCACCCTTTCCATCTAATACTACTTTGCTGTTGTTCATGTCCGTCTCAAGTGGACCAACAGGCTCACCATGCTCTGCAGCTCCAACCCGTTCCCCCAAATAACATTCAACACAGCACTCACATTCTTCATCTGAACACATATCTCGGTATTGACTAACCACAAGAGCACCTTCTTTCTCACAATCTAGTACAGATGACTCGCCATCCGGCTTCCTGTATTCAGGATCAGTCTCCCCAGAACTATAATCATTGTGATTGCCTTCATCTTTGTCTTTCTCCTCATTTTGTGACTCAGGAGTTTCAAAAGTGCTACAAAGCAACAACAGAACCTTTTTGTAGTTCTTATCTATATTATCATCTTCTTTAACACTTTTCCGTACTGCATGCAATTCCTTCTCAGTTGGTGTGAGCCACATTGCTCTTGACCTTCTCATATCATGATAAGCGTCAAAAGAAGAGATGGGAAGCTGTAGTTTCTTTCTAACCATTTTGACTTGAAATTTTACAGAATAGGCACGAAAATGGCGATATCCTGCAACATTGTATTTTGTTAGCAAAAGAAGAACAAAATCAGGTCTTGAGAGGAATAGAAGACATATATGGTTCAGATATAATCTTGCAATTCAAGAATGACACAAGATCTCATTTGAATCCGTTTATTATCTGTCAAACTAAACGCAACACATAAATACAAAAAAGACACACACATCGCCGGTGCCCGAACAAACACATACACAGCTTCTCAGATCTGTAAGCAAAGTCCTCCCACAAGTCATTGAATGTTAAAGAACACCATTCAAGAATTCACACAAACAGACATAAAGTAGAGAATAGAAAAAGAGTTCACATAAGAACTGAGCAAAAACAAGAAAAGACCAAGATTTTCACGTGGGCTCACCGCAATCCCGCTTATTAAAAGCATAAAAAATTAACATCAGAAAAAGAAGCTAAAATTCATCCACCTGAAAAGGAAGACACAGTACAGTCGGATAGAATAATAAACTGTACGAGGTTGCACTTCCAAATATTAATAGCCAAACAATTATATTTATTCTTTTACATCATTCTCGGTTCAGCTTAAGATAGAACAGTTCCATATATAACACCAAACAGTCAAATGCTTCCATGTAAACATACTAAGTTTCTTTGATAGAATTTAAACTAATTATAAAGCTTAATTTTAATTCACACCCGTAAACCCGCATGGCTCAGCATTGGTAATGGAAACTGAAATTCCAGAACAAATTCGGGGGGGTGGGGTTTGGGACGAAAATGTTGAGACTTGCACTCGATTACAAAGCATAATGAGTTCCAGAGGAGGAGGATAAAGATGAGATTTTTTTTCATACCTGAATCTTGGAAAGATCAAGAACTGCCGTTAAATCGCCTCAAAACAGAACGCCGATGAGGTTTAACACACCTCTAAATGTGTGCTTCTGCGTGTGTGATTCTTTCAAGGGGAAGAGAAGAGAGTTGGTAAGCAGCTTTAAATTCAGGCTTATGCTCTGGTCATCATCCTGGTCATCTCATTTTCCGAAAAAAGTCCAGTCTTTATTACAACACCAGGCGAAAGTATGACACGTTTTTCCATTTCTGTTGAATGTTGATTTTTACAACAAAAACGTGTTTCAATTTCTTGCTTTGTTCTTGAAAGAAACGTTTTCAGTTTCTGATAATTGGGAAGGGGTTTTTCCAGTTTTAAACGCGTTTTAGCTTAATGATATCATTATCTATATGTTCAGTAGAAGAATCAAGAATCGAAGTGCAAAGAAATACTAAAAGATGAAGATGACATGGAAGAACAACCTTAGAGACGGCAAAAGCAAGACGAGGAAACGGCCCATCTCAGTTAATCCTGATCTTCCCTTTGAAGGTCTTAATTCCACTTCTGATGCAAATACCTCAACAGAGTCGCTGAAGGAAGGCGAATTGCTTGGAAACGACGACGTAGGTGGGAAGAAGATTGAGGAGGATGAGGAAAGGAAGGATCTTGCTGGAGAATTTGAAGCTCAAGGCAATCAACTTGCTGAGGTACTAGACTTCTCTTCTCTTATTTGTTTCTATGCAGTTTTGTTACATGGGTTTTGGGGGTTTTGATTTACTTATGTTGTTTTTATCATGGGATGTTTGTTTGATGTGGTGTATGATGTTGGACTAGTGTCAAACTAAGTCTTTTAGTGTGTTAGAACGTAGAAAGGATTGATCTTTGAGGGTAAATTTGAAGGTGTTCTTTCCTTTTCTTGAAAAGGTTGCAAGTTCTTGGTTGGATAAGAGATTAGATTGCTGATAATATTAGGAAATGCATCATAGAGAATGTTGGAGTAGATTTACATGGTTCTTTCCTAGGTTGGAGGTGGTGAGGTGGGGTAAGGGGGATTCTGCAGGGGTGAATTGTTACATTTAGAGGACAAAGGTTTTAATTTTTTTTTCAGAAACTGAGTATATGTTATTTGATCTTACCCAAGGGTGGGGGGAGGGGGTTGAAAATGCGATTAATGGAGTTTTGATTTAGTGATTACTTGAATGGGATGGTTCTGAGAACCATATTTTTCGTGGATTTATAGTAACTTAGTTTAGTCATTGACTGTGTTGCTATTCGTAATTCTTTTTCCCTAAAGGAGGGAAAATATCGCGAAGCACTTGGGAAATGGGAGAGTGCAATTACATTGAAGCCCGAACGAGCTGTTTTGCATGAACAGAAAGCTCAGGTTTTGCTTGAACTTGGAGAGGCTTGGAATGCTCTGAAAGCTGCAACTCGTGCGTCCTCTTGTCCCTTTTTTGTTTCAATTTTCTTTACTTTTATCCATCTTGAAGGCATACAAGTCATATGATAAATATATAAACTCCTCATTTTCTTGTTAAAATGACTTGCCACTTGTGTAGGGATAGAGCCAGGGATTTTAACTTTGGGACAATGAAGGGAAAGTTCTGAAAATATATAAACACACACACACACACACACGTATATATGTATTCCTTTTGGCATGTGTCGGATAAGTTTGCACGTAAAGTGGGTTGTGGGAGGGGGGTGGCCACCCCCACCAACTTATCTGAGTTGCATTACTTGAGATATGAAGTTTTTGTTCCTTTCATTATGAAATTTGATTCAACCTACTTCATTTGTTGAGATTTGATCCGTTTTCTTTGTTGGTTTGTAGGAGCTACGGAATTGGACCCGAACTGGGCTGAGGTATGCATTTCTGTGTATTCTGCTGTCATTTGTCTGATCAGTATAAAAAGATGTACTGTTTTGTGACTAGAGTATGGCAATCGAACAGTCACTTGTGCTTCTTATCCTTTTTTTTCCTCTTATTTTATGGACACGGTTAAGAAAGAACGTTATTTCGTCAATATGAAGTAATTTTAATATGAAATACGGGCCATGCCACCAGAAATGTTAGTTTCAACTGGTTATTGATGGAAAATTGTGCATTCTAAGATATGATTACATATTTGTCGTTTGATTAAGTTGAATAAACAAAAGAACTCCTTGAAATGTTGCATTATTGTTTCACATAATCCTGACATGTACTTAGTTTTCCTCATTTCTTTCTATGTAGGCATGGATGACTCTCGGTCGAGCCCAATTGAACTTTGGAGAGCCCGATTCCGCCATTGAAAGTTTCGACAAAGCATTAGCTATTAAGGTAACTATTTCCTCGCCAATTTGTTCCTGTGTAGTATATTCTCCTCTTACATTTTCACATTCTCTTTTGAAATATGGGAATATTACACCGACATACCTTGAGGTTTGACCAAATCACACAAGCTTCCCCTAAGGTTTGAAAAATTACAAACATTGTCTCTAATCTTTTATGAATATCCTATTTCGTCAACATTTTTCTTTGAATTAACACTTATTACAATAATGGCTTGCATTAGACCAACAGAGTATGTCAGGGGAAGTTTTTGTAATTTTTCTGCATCAGACCAAGGGTATGTGAGGGGTGAAAGTAGACGTAATTAGGGCAAATCCAATGGTATGTGAGTGTGAGTATCCCCTGAATTACTACTGCATTTTGCAGCCCGATTGTGCCGAGACACGAGATGACCGGAGGACAGCATTGCATCTAGTGAAAAGGAGAAAACAACTTCACTCTACAGGCTTGAGTTCAACCGAAAACCGTTTTCTTGTTGGAGATCAGGGCTGAAGGAACATTTGCCAGAAATAAAAAAACCTGATTTTCTTCTAGAGATAGGTAAGCTAATATGTGTGTAGGATTATATTCCACCCTGTATATGGAATCCCTTTTCATCTTTTTCAACTAATAGACCCGTTCGGATCCATCATTCGATTTCTTTCTTTTTTTCTTTTTTTTTTTTTTCACACAACCCCCAAGTGGCTAGAGGGATTCGAACTCGGGCCATTGTACACTTTAATTACTTGGACCAACACCTGTTGGCTGATCCATCATTCGACTTAAATCAACCCAACCCAACCCAAGACCATCTGGTTAGCCATTCCGAACCCATTTTGCTGCCTAGATATAGATAAAAATAGTGAAAATAATAGGAAACAAGGCGAATTGTCATAAATAAACATGAGTTTTTGGTGATAACATAGTTATTGACTAATAAAATCTTGAAAAACTTGATCCCCAACCCAATAGCTTCTCAATTGAGAGCTTTCATAGTTCCTCAACTGAGAGCTCCTAAGAGGACCACTTGGCAGCAACATCAATTTCAGGCTCCTATCATCAAAACCACCTAACATTCTACTAAGATTTTCAAAGAAAAAGGTCCAACTAGCTTTATTCTCAGTTTCAACCACTGCATAGGCTACTGGATACAGTCCATTATTCCCATCCAGAGCAATTGCAGCCAACAAACCCCCCCCCCCCCCCCCCCCACCCTCCCAAAACTCTCCTTTGAGGTGACATCCATCAAACCCAATGAAGGGTGCACACCCAGAGCAAAATCCTTTTGAAGTAGCAGACAAACCAATGAACATCCTTTGGAAAGTAGGGATTACACTATGACTCCCTTCATCAAGAATTTCAGACTATAAAGTAACAGTTGCACCCTCATTATATTGTTGTAAGACCCTAGCATAATATGGCAACCTTCTATATGATTCACTGTGACTCCCTTCAATTTTTTCTAATGCTTTCAATTTGGCTCTGTAAACTTGCATTTAGTTGGGTTTAATGTTGTATTTGTCCAATTTAGCTTGAATCTGCTTAGGAGTTATGTCAGGGGTTTTCCTCAGCCATTTCACCAACTTTCCAGCTATCCACTCAATAGTAGCCTCTTTTGTACAGTCACCTCTTAAACAAGAATGGAGCATGTTGTATTTTTTTATCTGAAAAGTTTTCCCATCCATCATCACTGAAGCATGTAATCTCCACTGACAGCCATAACTCTCACACTCTGCAGTAAACCTTTGTAAATCATTCTTTACACTTACAATATTAAAACCTTCTTGAATTATAAACTCTGTCATTGTTCTCCTCAAATGCTCAACATCAGAGAAATATTTTTCCACCCACAACTGAACCTTACCACTTCCATGATCTACATTCTCAGGTTGACAGTTGTATGTACTCTTAAGGGGGTCATCATCAAACTCTTCATCAGAAAAATTTACAGCCTCACAGTGGTCATCAGATTCATAATTTGACATTTCATCTGATTCATTAGTAGCATCAAAGTCAATACTGTCAAGATTTTCTACATCTATTTCAGGCACACAAAGACTATCAACACTACTGTTATCTTCATCATCAGAATGAATAAGCTTTCTTTTTTTTTTTTTTTTAGTGTTAACAGAACCTTTTTTTCTTTTTTTTAGAATTTCCTGCACACTTTTTTCCCTTCCTCGAACTACCTTCATCTGTTCCAGAATTAGGCACATTACCAACAACACTATTAATGTTCAAATCACCATGCAAATTTTGTACTTCGACCCTATTTTCACTTGATTCAACATTAACCGTTTGGATGTTCGCATTCAAATCATTCACAGATGACACAACAAAAACATCAAATACATTTTCAGTAGCATTCCTTTCAAACATCAGCAGAACATCTTCATCATCATAAACAACCATTTTAGAGGTAGACCGGTGTATAGAAGCAACTATAGTACAATGATCACCATCTAATTTCAACAAGTCCTTAATGTCAGCATGAAAATCAAACAAGCTGTACTTATCTAGATCAATATTGTATAGACTTGCAATAGTGTCCTTGAAATGTACAACCAATGTAAAAGTTTTTTCCACCATTGTACCTGCTTTGTAAAACACAGTATATTAGTTGGTAAAATTTTCAAAAAAAAAAAAACAAAACTTTGCCCTAAAATCTTCGAAATCGCTGAACCCTAGGCGAAAAAAATAGAGGGTTTTTACAGACGGAAGGTAGAACCCTAATTATCTGAAAAAAAAAAACTTGAGTAATACATCTGATAGGGTTTTAAATAGCCAAAAATCGGAAAAATACTGCCTAAATCAGAATTATTATAGCTTTTTTCACAAAAAACCTGCGCAGAACCCACAATAACGTCCTTAAACACACAAAAATTTAATTTCCAACGTCAAATCCCAGACTTGTATATGAAATACTTTATAAAAAAAAATTGATGGAAAACAAGGGTCTTGGGTGCTGTTTAAAACTCACCAATGGCACTAGGAGCTCAAGATACAAGATGTCACTGCCGAAACAAGGTCCCCGTAGCAAGAAAACCAAACAAACCTATCACTGAAGAAGCTCAGCGTGAACGGCCATTGTAACGCCCCAATTTCCAGATAATCAGGTACGCTCGACAAGTGTGAGTTTCGAGTGCTAGGGTTCCATTTTATTATTTCGTTTATTCAATTCATACGTGTTATATTAATTTTTATAAATTGTATCTCAACATGTTTACGTGAAAATATGTGAAAACGTGTCAATTCAAGAATTATTGTACATATTGAATTTAATGGTTACGTGAATTAAGTGCCCAATTTGTTCTAAGTGCTTAATTGACCTTGATTGTCATTTATTTAAATTAGTGGACCAAATTGCATGAAAACATTCTTGGACTAAATTGATCGTTTTCCAAACTTGTTATACCCAATTGCACAACTTACAAACTTGGAGGATTTAATTATAATTTCATATATCTCACCAAAATCAAGGAGATGAGTTACGTTATATTTCTTCCAACATCTATGATCATTTCATTTCATGCCAAAATTATACCTTTAGCTTCATTGCCTCACCGAACTCAAACCTCCATGGAAGGGAGAGGAATTTCATCATTTCAAGCTAGTATTTTGGGAGAAACTAGGAGCTTTGAAGTTCAATCATCATGTTATTCCATCTCTTGTCTTCTTTCTTTGATTCAAGGTATATGTGGATATATACATGAATTCTTGAATTATCATTTGAAGCTAGGGTTAAGATTCTTATGGATTAACATGTTTATGTGATGCTAGAAGCATGACTCTAAGCTTTAGACTTGAATTCCATACATAAATCTTGAGAAGTATGAAATTATGTGATGAATTCATAGTTGAATAGATGATGATTTTGATGATCAAGGCATGAAATGAGTGTTTAGGTTGGATTTTATTGCATTTTAAGTATGCTAGCATGATTCTTTCATGAAATTATGCATTTGGGGATGGAATTATAAGTGTTTTGTGAGGTTTTGTTGATGATCCGTGCTTCCTCTGTTTCGTCCCCTGCTTCTGTACTTCCTACATGTCGGGAACGGCCCTTCCGTCCCAGTTCATTCTGGGAACGACCGTTCCCACCCATTTGAAAATGACAGGGCGCGAGCATGGGAACGGCCCTTCCCAGTTTTGGCCTGTGGCCGGAACGGCCGTTCCCAGCTTACTGCGTATGCTTGAACAGTACTGGGAAAGGCCCTTCCCATTTTCAACTACGGGCCGGAACGCCGTTCCCAGCTGTCTGATCAGGCAGAAACTTTCTGCACAAAATTGAGAATTTCATTTCCTTTTCTTTACCCTTAATTGACCCCAACATGCTATTATATGATCAATTACATGTTATAACATGATAATTAAATGCTACATTGTTCATTCCTTGATATCTCGTTATGTGGTTATGTCGTGCGTCCTATTTGATAACATTATTGAGTTATTGTCTCACAAGTACACAATGTCCCGTTTGTTTGTCCAGTTTTTCTCCAGGGCGGAGATTGTCCATCATGAGCACGTTCACGTATCCACGAGTCATTGTGTCGCCTGTTAGGTGAGGTTTAATTGCTAGTTATATAGAGCCCGTATACCCTTATGTGATCTTTTGGGCAAAAAGGTATTTATATCTATAATTTTACATGAAATCACTTATCATTTCAAGCAAGTCTTATTCATGAAAAGCAAGCAAGCAAGCCATGTTATTGTCGTGAATCGTGCATGTTTTAGGCGAGTAAGCATGACCGTTCACGTTGGGCCCGAGGGTAGTGGTTGGAGCCAACCGGGAAAGCATGGGCTGACGGGTAACTCTGGTGCTATCCTCACCACATTGGGATGACCCCTGAATCCGCTAGGAGATTAGTGGAGGAAGGAGTTCCGGGCTTAGGGATTCATGTACCCTCTGCTCAACACGTCGTGGATGGTGAAGGCTAGCTACCTTCCCATCATTGGAGGGAGAAGGAGACTGGGGACGGGTCCGGCACCACGGATTGTCCTCGGGTTATTGCATGATTTTCATTACTTGAACGTGTTACTTGATTGCACTATCGCACCTATGCACGATAACTGAATTTGCATGATCATTTGTTAAATAAGCAAGCAAGCATGTTTCATGTACATTTGGAGTAAGGTTGGAGACTGCCCTCACTCGCCGGGGCCATGTATTGAATGCATGAAATGAACAAGTATTTAATATTGATAGTTGTATTCTCGGGCGAAGAGTACTTCACTATTGAACTTATACATTTATCTTTTCTAAAAACTTTACCCGAGAATATAGCTTGCATGTTATCTACGCTAATATTATTTAAACCCCTCACTCGGTCTTCACAGACTGACGCCTCCACCTTTCAGGTTATTGCAGGTTCATGCTAGGCGGGAGTCGAGTCTAGTCCAGTCCATGTAATCGAGTCAAGCACAGTGCATATTGCTTATTGTTGCCTTAGAATTATGATTACAATTAATTGTTATTTGTTATGTATTTTAGGAGATGATAATGTATTGATATGTAAAATTGAGTTTTGGTTTACTTGTTAAATGTTCGTCAAGTCATGCTTCCGCTTTCAATTTTATGTCTTGATTTTATTTTATTTTAATTGTAGTCCTGCCTAGCTTATCGTCTTATTTGCATTGTCACCAGTTCGTTGTGGGTTAGTTCATATACGGATTAACCATTTCGTATGTGGATCGACCTATAGTGCGGTGGTGTGGCATCTCCACGTGTAGGGGTGCTATAGCCATGGAGGATTCTTGGTAAGTTCGTAGGGTTTTCTCCATTTCTAGAGAGAGAGAGAGTACTAGGAATGTGAAGTGTTTTTGGGATGGTGCTTACCTGCGCAATGTACAAAATATTGCAATTGAGGGTGATATTTTAATTTCAAATATACGGTTGTATTACAAATACAAAACTAATTACAAATAGGTCCCTAAGGTTTCTTACATATTACAAAACGATCCCTTAGTTTCTGGATTTTTTCAATACAGTCCTTGAGGGCATTTTGGTCATTAAACATATAATAATAAAATATTCAGGGGTATTTTTGGAAGATCAAGTCAAAATTTTAACGACCGTTATGGACTTCTAACGGAATCAAACCTTAGGGACTGTCATGTAAAATCCAAAGTTATGTGAACTGCTGTGTAATTAGGCCATACATGAGGGACCCATATGTAATTCTCCCTTAGGGATGTAAACGAGACGAGCCCGTTCGCGAACCTAACGAGCCGAATCAATGAAGGTTCGGGCTCGAATTCGAGGTAGTCGAACCCGAACTGAACCCTGGCTCGATTCGCAACCTTCGCGAACCGAACCTGAACCCTTTCTCTCTAAAATTTAGGTTCGCGAGCTAATATTTTAATAAAAAATAAAATATTTATTATATATATTATTAATTATGTAATAATTATATATATATATATATATATATATATATATATAATTAAATTAATTTATATCTAAAATATATTATAAAACAAAATACGTATTCAATGAATTTGATTATCTCAATCATAATTTCATTGCAAATTATGAGAAAAGCCCTAGCAGACTTGTGTTCTCTCCAGAGTACAGCCGCCCAACTCTTCCAACAACGTTTGGACTTTTCACCGCCGCGACAGTCCGCGCCGCCCACCGCCCATCACCGTCGCCATCGCCATCGCCGCCTTGACTCTAGCATCTTTCGACGCAAGCACCGCGACTCCACCATGGCGACCCAACAGCTGTTCGAAGTATGAATCAAACTAAGATTCAAGAATTTTTTTAAACTTTCTTCAATTTCTCTTATCAGATCTAGAAATTAATTTCTCCATCACAATCCAATCGACATCAAATCTAGAAATTAATTTTTCCATCACAATTCAATCGATTTCTTTTATCAGATCTAGGTGGTTTAATCCATCTTTTTTGGTTTTCTTCTGCCATTTTTCGCTTGCTTTTCTCCTTTGATTAGCACGAGCCGGCGAGACGAACTCGAACCTAGTCGAACCGAACTCAAACTCCCATTCGAACCGAACTCGAACCACAAATTTAAGGGTTCGTCAGGCTCGAGTTCGAGTTCGGGTACGTGAAAAATGAGTCGAACTCGAACTCGAACCTAAAAATATGGGCAAGGTTCGGTTCGGTTCGGCTCCGTTCGTTTACATCCCTATTCTCCCTTCAAAATATACTTCAAATTAAGGCATATGAGTAAAATAGAATTTAGAATTTTTATCATACTTTATAAGAATAAATATGCATAAAATATATTTTTCCATTTATATTTATAAACAAAAGTATTTTTGTACATTGCTATATTGTTGTATATATGCACACACACACCAATCACATGTATTTTATTATTTGAAAAATGGGATAATTACAAAAATGGTATACCATCTCCACCCATTTAGCAAAAATGATACTTAGATTTTTCCGGTAACAGATATACCCCACATCTCTAAAAAAATTACAATTTAATGCTTTTTTTTGGCGAAAATCCGAAAACCCGACCCGAAATCCAACGTGGCACGATTTTTTCTTAGGTGGCAATACCATTATAGCCACATCAAATGCCATTGTACATGTGTTAATTTTATCCATTTAATTAAAACACAAAAAGCCAAATAATATTACTAACAAATTTTGATTTAAAATTAATTGGACAAAGTCAAATAATTATATATATATATAACATTACATTCATTATAAGAAATACAAAATACATAAAATAATAAATTTTATAATATCTAATTATTTTCACACACATATATGTATAGAATATAGTATTGAATTTAATTAAAAAAATATCTAACATAAAAAATTAAAAATAAAAGAAATTAATATTTGAATATGAATATAGTTAAAAAGATTAAGAAATTTTATATAATTTTTAATTTTGATTATTAATATTTTACATTTACAAAAATATTCTTTTCACCATTTACAAAAATATTTTATGAATATCTTTGTACTTAAAATATATTAATAACGTATTTCATTTATTACAAATATATTAGAACATAATCATCTTCTTGGTTAGAACATCATCTTCTTCTTGAAGTTTCTTGTTGAAGAACGAAGGAAGAGGCAGCGATCGAGGCGACGGGCGACGGGCGACGGCGACATGGAAAACGCTGATCCACGCCTCCTCCAGCCAGATCCACGCCTACTCCAGCCAAGATCCACCATAGATCATCACTGAACCCATTTCCCTTCCCCTAGATCTGGCGCCTCCACCATCGCCAGAGAGAGAGAGAACTGCGGTGGCAATTTGGTGGTGGTGTTAGTAGTGGCGGTGGGTGGTATGGGGGCACAACGGTGGTAACGGGTTAGTTTCAGCCTCACAAACGCCACCACGCCTTAATGTTCATCCTCCTCAGCACCGGTGATGTTTTGGAGATTTTCTCCATGTCTGGGGTGAAGCTTTCCTGGAACTTTGATGGGAGGTCCCTGAATTCCGAAACTAGGTCTTCATCTTAGTCGTCCTGATCGATCCAGCTCGGGAGTTTCTTTTGGGGCTTCTTCGGCTGGGTTTTGTCGGGCTTGGGCTTTTTCGATTCTTTGGTGGGGGGTTTCGTTCTTGGATGGTGTTAGTTTGGTTAGATCTGATGATGATTTGTTGGTTGAATCCGTGGACGATTTGGAGGTGGAGTTGAGTTTCTTGAACTGGGATTTGAGTATTGTTGAAGAAGAATCTTTGATTTTGTTTTTGGATGAAGCAAAAGTGGAATATCTAAGGAGCTTTGTTTGGTTTTGTTTGCTGGGAGCACGAAGAGTCACTCTCGGATATCCAAATCTGTAGCTTTTCCAGATTTTTTCAATTTGGATATCCAAATCTAATTTCTTCGTACCTTCGAATCTGAAGCTTTTCCAGATTTCCTCAATTTGAGTATCCAGATTTTTTAAGATGGATTTTTGAATCAACATCTAGTATTCCCAGATGGATCTAATTTCCTCAATTTGTGGATATCCTGATTTTTAAATCAAAATCTAGGATTTTAAATCAAGATGGATGATTGAGAATAATTAGTGAGGGTGCTTTATTTGGTTTGAACTTAGAATGTAGCAGAGAATGGAGAATTGAAGGTAGAAGTTGAAGACAGGGAATAATATTGAGAATTGGATGAGGACGAAATTCAAGATCTTTTCCCACGGAAAGCAACGAAATTTAATCCATAACCAAAATCTGATTATTTTTCTGAGAATTGGATGAGGGACGAAGAACCCAAAATCTGAGTTTTTTTTTTTTTAGTTTTCTTTTTAATTTAAAATTTCATGAATAATATATTATGTATTTAATTAAATTCAATACTAAAATATATAAATATATATACATGTGAAAATAATCAAATATCATAAAATATATTATTTTAAGTTGGAATTTTGTTTAAATGAGATGATTTTTCCCTCATTTTTCGTTTTCAGATTTTATTTTAATTTTGTTATATGAATTTGCAATTAGTTTTTTTTAGGTTATATACATGTCCACCAACTCAGTACCTATGTGGCAAAAAAAAAATTACGTGGCACACTCGAAACGTCCACGCGTAAATAAGTGCCACGTCATTAGTGGTTTCCGGCGTCTTGAACTGCTCCGGTGAAAAAGTGCATTGATTTGGGCGGTTTTTGGAGGTGTGGGATATATCTGTTACCGGAAAAATCTAAGTACCATTTTTACTAAATTGGTGGAGATGGTATACCATTTTTGTAATTATCCCTTTGAAAAATAATATTAGAAGTTACTTAAGTACAAGAACATATTTTCTTTTATCCATATTTTTTTTCTACAAACTCTGATTAACATTTTTGCGCATAACTTCTTTGACTTCTTTGCCATATATACTTCTTTTCTTTGACTTCCATACATAAGCACCGAGTTTATGCAAGTTCATAAAATATTCAAAAACTTAATCGAGCTAGATACAGTAGGGCTGTCAATGGGTCGGATTTTAATCCGAATCCGGTGCGAATTCGATCCGAATTTTAGCATATTCGTCCGATAAAAATATCCGATGGATCATATCCGATTATAAATATTCGATATCCGAAATAAATGGAGCGAATATGGATTTACGAAATCCGATCCGTTAAGAATCCGAATCCGATATTATATATAATATTTAATTAAAAAAATTATTTACTAGTACATAATATTAAGTAAAATGATTAAAATTAAAATTTTCACATATTTATCACTTTAAACAATAATAAATTTTAAATTTTTTTCTCTAAAAATATATATTTTCTTTTATTAATAAGTTTAAATCAACCTATTTAAAATAAATATAGATAAAATTATCAAATAATTCATTAAATAATAATTATTTATTAAATGTTATGTAATTATATTTATTTTTTATATCAAATTTGTAATCTTAAAAAATAAATTTTATTGTTAATCGGATCGGATCTTTTATCGGATCGGATCCGATCCGATTATGTATGGATTCAAAAACAATACATCCGAATCCTATAGGATTCGGATTCGGAACCGGTTATCGGATACTCTTATCGGATTCGGATCCGGAATCTCTTGATCCGGTCCGAATCCGACCCGTTGACAGCCCTAGATACACCCTTGAAGCCACTAGTTCATAGAATATATATACATGCAGGCTGCAGCAAGAAGACTACATTTTGGATTGAAAAAGAAATAATTAATGAAAGATCAATTACTAATCTTCCACTTGGACGAATCAAATTAATGCATCGATATATATATTTCCAAAAAAATCTTTCATGGTTCCCTGAAATTTTCAACCCAAATAATCCTTTTAAAAATTGCAAACTATTCCAACAAAACCATTAAAATAATTCAAATTCAGCATGAAGAGCAAATATATGAATAAATTATAGGCATAGTTGATGGTGATGGTCGCAGTTAGGGGTGTAAAAAATGGACCCGACCCGCCAACCCGACCCACCCGCCTAAATTTCGGGTTAGGATTGGGGGTTATCGGGTCGGACCCGAATTTGACCCGGAGGGGATGGGACGGGTTAGGGTGGGTTTCGGGTTGACCCGGGTCAACCCGAAAAATGTTGTGGGTGACCCGCCAACCCGAACCCACCCGATTTAACCCGACCCGACCCGAAATTAAAAAAAAAAACACTATATTTAATTTTTATGAAACTATAATTTTTATTTAAATTATATGGCGTATTATAATTAGATAAAAATTTATGAAATGATAATTGGTTTAGAATTAGATATACTTAAAAAATAATAATTAATTTATTATTTGAGAATAACGTGATTTATAATGTTAATGTTATATAATTTGTCTAAATTATATCATTTTGTTAATTAGAAAGACATACATGATTGTAATATGGTTATAATTAAACGGAGTTTACGGAAAAGAAGAGATGTATTTATTTAAATTTAAACAATTAGAATAGCATTATGATTAGTTTAGTAAAAAATATATTATTCGATCTAAATAATTATTATGTATCTAATTTATATTTTACATAATTGCCTTATTGATTGAATTTTATTAAATTTATATAAATAAGAATTTAAATAGAGTTATATAACAAGTAATTATAATTACACTTAGAATTAGATCTTAATTAAGATTATAAAAAGGTTTTTAATGTGGGTACAATTTATTAGAGTTAGATTTAGAATTTAATTAAGATTAGACTTGTAACCAAAGTTTTATCCATAATTAAGTACTTATAAAATTTCAATAATAATTTATAATACATATTAGTTTACATAATTAACTTAATTAGACAATAGTGAAATCATTATTGTAAGGATATTTTGGCGACCAATAAATTTCAAAAAAAAAAAAAATCAAAAATTAACTCGTATTTTTATAATATAATATAATAGAATATTAAAATAATGGTTAGTAAAATAATTTTTTTCTATAAACATGTGATTATTATTTGAGAATAACGTGATTTATAATGTTAATATTATATAAATTTGTCTAAATTATACAATTTTGTTAATTAGAAAGACATACATGATTGTAATACGATTAGAATTAACCAAAAGTTTACGGACAAAAAGAGATGCATTTATTTAAAGTTAAACAATTAAAATTTCATTATGATTAGTTTAGTAGAAAATATATTATTCGATCGAAATAATTTTATGTATCTAATTTACCATTTTACATAATTGCCATATTGATTGAATTTTATTAAATCTATATAAATAAGAATTTAAATAGAGTTGATATAAAGCTTAATTATAATTACACTTAGAATTAGTTCTTAATTAAGATTATAAACAAGTTTTTAATTTGGATACAATTTATTCGAGTTAGATTTAGAATTTGATTAAGATTACACTTGTAACCAAATTCCTATCCATCTCACCTCATCTCACCCGTTTTTCAACCTGTTCGACCTATTTTGGACTCGTTCTACTTGTTTTAGCTTCGTGTTTGACCTCTTTACCCACTTAGATTCATTTTACCCATATTTTACCTATTTTGAATCCATTTTACCAATTTGCATCCATTTTACCCATTTTGGATCCATTTTATCAGTTCGTATCCATTTTACCCACTTGGATATATTTTACCCATTTTAGATCCATTTAATCCATTTAGATCCATTTTGGATCCATTTTACCCATTTGGATTCAATTTACCAATTTTGGATCCATTTACCCATTTGGATCCATTTTACCAATTTGCATCTGTTTTACTCATTTTGGATATATTTTAACCATTTAGGTTCATTTTACCCACTTGGACTCATTTTACCAACATTTTACCCATTTTGAATTCATTTAACCCAATTGAATCCATTTTACCCATTTGGATTCAATTTACCCATTTTGGATCCATTTTACCCACTTAAACTAATTTTACCCATTTTGGATCCATTTAACCCACTTGAATCCATTTTACCCATTTGGATCCAATTTACCCATTTTGGATCCATTTTACCCACTTAAACTAATTTTATCCATTTTGGATTCATTTTATCCATTTAGATCCATTTTACCCATATTTACCTATTTGGATCCAATTTACCCATTTTGGATCCATTTACCCATTTGGATCCATTTTATCAATTTGGATCTGTTTTATCCATTTTGGATTTATTTTGTGCATTTACCCATATTTTACCCATTTTGGTTCATTTTATCCACATTTTACCCATTTTGGTTCATTTTACCCACTTGGATTCAATTTACCCATTTTGGATCCATTTTACCCACTTGAACTCATTTTACCCATTTTGAATTCATTTTATCCATTAAAATCCATTTTACCCACATTTATCCATTTTGAATCCATTTTACCCATTTGGATCCAATTTACCCATTTTGGATTCATTTACCCATTTGGATCCATTTTACCAATTTGGATCGGTTTTACCCATTTTGGATCTATTTTGTGCATTTAGGTTCATTTTACCCACTTGGATCCATTTTACTCATTTTGGTTCATTTTACCCATTTAGATCAAATTTACCCATTTTGAATCCATTTTACTTACATTTACCCATTTGGATCCAATTTACCCATTTGGATTCATTTTACCAATTTGGACCTGTTTTACCCATTTTGGATCAATTTTATCCATTTGGATCCATTTTGGATCTATTTTGTCCATTTAGGTTCATTTTACCTACTTGGATCCATTTTACCCATATTTTACCCATTTTGGATCAATTTTACCTACTTGGATCCATTTAACCAAGTTGGATCCATTTTACCCATTTTAATTAATTTTATCCATATTTTACCCATTTGGATCCATTTTACCACTTGGATGTATTTAATCCACTTGGATTCATTTTACCAATTTGGATCCAATTTACCCATTTTGGATCCATTTTACCTACTTGGACTCATTTTACCCATTTTGGATATATTTTACCCATTTTGGATCCATTTTATTCATTTTGATCCATTTTATTCATATTTTACCCATTTTGGATCTATTTTACCTACTTGGATCCATTTTACCCATTTTAATCAATTTTATCCATATTTTACTCATTTTGGATCCATTTTACACATTTGGATTCATTTTACCCACAAAGGGACAATCAAAGAATGCAAGCTCGAGACTGCAATTCTAACAAATTTGTGGGCAATCATTATTATAAGGATATTTTGGCGGTCAATAAATTTTAAAAAAAATCCAAAAATTAACTCATATTTTTATAATATAGTATAATAGACTATTAAAAAAAGGGCTAGTAAAATATTTTTTTTCTATAAACATGTGATTATTATCTGAGAAAATTGTGATTTATAATGTCAATATTATATAATTTGTCTAAATTGTATAGTTTTGTTCATTAGAAAGACATATATGACTGTAATATGATTAGAATTAAACAGAATTTATGGACAAAAAGAGATGTATTTATTTGGACTTAAAGAATTTAAATTTATTATGATTAGTTTAGTAGAAAATATATTATTCGATCTAAATAATGTTTATGTATCTAATTTTTATTTTACATAATTACCTTACTGATTGAATTTAGATAAATAGGAATTTAAATAGAGTTGATATAGAACTTAGTTATAATTACACTTAGAATTAGAACTTAATAATATTTATGTATTAATTTTTTTTTATCTTATATTAATTGCAATTATGTCAAACCTTACAAATTATATATTTTTATATATTGTTATCAAGTTTTAAAATACTTTAAACATAAATTAGAATTTAAAAAAATCAAAAAAAAAAAAAAGAAGAAAAAAAAAAAAGAAAAACGTTTCGGGTCGGGTTATTCGGGTTGACCGGGTTATCGGGTGACCCGAACAGTGTTTGGGTCAACCCGAATCCAACCCGAGCCCGATCGGGTCGGGTTCGGGTTGGGATTTTCGGGTTCAAATTCGGGTCGGGCAGGGTTCGGGTTGGGATTTTTCACGTAATACCCCTACCTCAACCCGACCCGAACCCACCCGACCCACCCGAATTGACACCCCTAGTCGCAGTCAGGGTTGCGGGAACCGTCTGCGCAGTTCCGCTGAGTTAACGAGTGCGGATATAAGGCCCGAAAATGCTTCCACATTTCCCCTGAGTTAAAGGGTGCGGATATAATACCTGAAAATGCTTCCACTGAGTTAACGTGCTAACTCTTCTTTTCTTTCGTCTCAATTTATTTATTTTTTAATAAACTCTTCCATATTTATTTTATAATTTTTCCTCATATTTTGTAATCTATATTTTAATATTATTTTTATTAATATAATATTGTCATATTTATTTATAAAATTTAATAATTATATGAAAAATAAGGAAAAATTACATTTGACTATCCTAATACGATAATTATTTAATTACAACGCAATCCATCTTTATTCGAAAATTACAATTTAATCCCTAAATATTATGGACCGTTTGTAATCTCTCTATTCGGTTAAGGTTCCATTAGGATTGAATCTATCCTTCCATTAATTTAATGAGTAAAATAACAAATTTATCCCTACAATATACACATTCCAACAAAACAACCCCTAAATGCATATAACAATGCAATCCTTGACGATTAAATTGTAATTTCCGATTAGAGATGGACTGCATTTAATTATAGGCTAGTCAGATGTAATGTTTTCTAAAAATAATTATAAAATATATATTAAAATGAAAAAATTAATTTCAATAAAATTAAATAATAATTATTTCATTGCACAAGCACGTGAGTGTGCAGAAAATTACTTGTAAAATTACTAGAACCAATTAAATAACAAGGACACCTCAAACAAGGGTAATAAAAATGAAGTGTCATAGACTCATAAATCGACATGAGTTTTTAGTGAAAACATGAAGCACCTAGCTAGCTAATTACTTTCTAATAGAATCTGGAAAAACTTGGTTTCCAACCCAATAGCTTCTCAATTGAGAGCTCTTGAGGGGAGGACATGGCAACAATACCATTTTCAGGCTCCTATCATCCATATCATAGATATACATGTTCCTATTATTGGCAACAGTACAATATATGGAATTAGGCTCGACTCCTGGAGAAGAAGGGCAACAAAATCCATTCGAATGAATATGGCGGTGCCGGTGATGGCTGAGAAAAATTGCTTGCTCGCCTATATCGTCCAGCAGCACGCACTCCTTTCGTTCAAAATCAACTCGGTAAACTCTGTAGAGCACGCCTGCATCGTAGAGCTCGCTGCACGCCATCATTTCGTCAATCAACAGGAGGTCACCATGTATCGACTCAACAAAGTAAGTTCTCCAACCCGAAGTCCATGTCGGTGCTAGATGATTGGTAGGCTTGTCCCACGGCAGTATTGGTCTCAACTCGAGAGTCTTTCCGGCAATATGAGCTATCAAAATTTGATGGCTGGGGCCGGGCTCGAGGCCGTGCCTCGTGTGGCAATATATCTTTCCTTGAAAAGACACTGCTCTCAGTGTATGTAGTACTATACCTTCAAATGACTGTTTGACGAACTCATCGTCCTCTCCGACCAAACAAAAGGCGATGAAATCATAAGAAATGAAGAGAATGTAACAATTCGGATCCTTGGGAGATTTAGACAACACACATTGTTTGTAATAGACTAAATCTTGCAATTTCGGGAGGTGGATCGTCTCCCTAGACGTGGGATTCCAAAGGCAAGAATCGTTGTTTTCATGGTCCACGAGAACAAGCCAACCATCATGAGTTGAAGCAAGTATATCCTTATTGGCCAACTCGGGATTGATAACTGTTTTTTGAGACGTATTGGAAGTTAAGCTGTATAAAGATTGTTCCATGTACTCCCCCTCCTGTGATATCATCAAAAGCTTTGGGGGAAGACCACACGTATGCCCAATTTCCTCCATCAAAATTGTATGACTTTCGGCTGGTTTTCCTACCCTTTGAGGTGCCTACGATTCAACAAAAAAAGTCGACAATGGATGCCTGGTTGAAATAATCAACGTAACACAAAATTCTTGGGTTTTAATACACGAAATAATCCCTTTGGTACGAACGAATTGTAATTTCAAATAAGAGTACGAAGTAAGAACATCATGTAAGAATATTTCTTTTGGACTTCTATTAATTGATGGTTGTATTAAAATAAAACGGGCTAAATAAATACGGTTAATGGGACAAGACTTATCAGGCTTATTGGTTTGACCCACTATAGTTAAAGCCTTGATGTTAGCAGACGTGGTCTGACAGCTGGTGTAGGCCCACTCTAGAAAGCCCGTGATGGGAGGGCTTCTAGGGTTATATTTATTGATGGCTAGGTCCCCTCTCCACTCCACGTTCTTGATATTCTGCTTTCCCATTAAGCTGTCAACTGTCGGTGTGAGAACGAGAGGAAGATCTAGCCAGAGAAGTAGACCATACCACGCGAAATTGCCCAACAAGATCGGTAAATATCAGGTTCAATTCAATAGGCGAAAATCAGGTATATCTACACTTTCAATTATATCGGTGTTCTAAATTCATGGTGTAGATCTTGACTAAAATTCCATTACAGTTGGTATCAGAGCCATACACCTATGGATTTAGAACCCTAATTGAGATTATTGATCTAACACGAATATCAAAATACAGACTTAAAATTTTGAGACATCAAATCCGTAATTTGATCTATATGATACTCTCTAATTTATGACATTTAAATTTCGTCAGTTTGTCTATTATTGTTGTGATCTCAGAAATTTACATTCCGCATGTCTAAGCATGATTGATAAATCGCTTTTGTTATATGTGATTATGCTGCGTAAATCCCTTATATGACGTATGCATTAATAGATCTGTTATAAAAGCATTAATCTTGAATTCTTGTTGCGAAATTGTGAACTGCTGTGATTACCCATACATGAATTACCATTACTTTCTTTGTGATTAGGTGAATATTTATGGTGGGTCACATATTGATTAGTCATGCTAGTTTTTCTTTATTTTATAAACCTAATAAATAAGAATGTACAGTTCAATCTCCCAAATTGTTTTCAATTATAGAATTTTTTAATTGGCTTTTCTTTAGATTTATTTATTGACGGACTTAAAAGATTAATCACCCCTTTGCTGCATTGATCTTAGTTCTTGTGGTAAATTGAATTGTGGTGGGACCGTCAAACTCTGTATAATCAATCTTGTTATATTATTCTCTTATCAATTTGGCTACGGGCTCATGAGACTACATCATCAACCATGTCCTATGTTCTACAAAGTCTTGGAGTTATTTCAGTTGCCGATCGATCTGGAAGCAACTATGGGTTGAGACTTTTTCTCATAAGGACGAAGACAATATGTTTGATAGTAGCATGGAAAGTCAGACGTTTTGCAGCTGACGTAACTTTTGACATCAAGTCTCTTGAGTTCATGCAAAGGAGAATATGCTTTGGAAGGTTAGTTGTCTCTTTTGCTCTTGTTCGATTCAATTTGAGATATATGTGATCAAATATTTTTATTAAATGACAATTATATTGGGATTAAATTGTTCATTATTCAGTAAGTTTTTGTAAAAGGTGAATGTGATAGAAAATTCACATATTTGATCATATTAATTGGAATCAAATTATTTTTATTGACTGCTTTACATGAGTATTCAAACAAATTGGATCTTGGGAACAATTTGCATGCAACATAGTATATTATAGATAACTTCCAAAAGTACATAGTTTTCGTACTTTATTTTGTGGGAGTATTTGCATACATATCGTGCGTGTGCAAATTGGACAATTTATTTGAACTCGGTTATGTTCTTAATTTATTAAGTTTAAGTAGATAGTTACACCAAAGTGTTCTATTTATGACGACTTGTAAAATTCGGAACATGCATATTTCGAGTGAATGAATTATTATGCATTTTTTGCCTGCCCAAAGGGGGTGAGATATGTATGATAATTTTATTTTATTTGTGCAAAGCATATTGATAGGGGTACATCAATCCAGAAAGTTTAGTTTCCCAAAGGAAGCGATTTTCGAACATTGATGTATTCTTATACCGTTTTGCACGGGGGAGGCCTATTACGTATGGCATACTCTGCCCAAAGGGGAGTTTGTCATGACACCCTGGACTCTCCATAGAGTAAAGCCATATTTTTTAGGCTTATTCTTATTGATTGTCTGTTGATCATAATATGTTGCATTCATGGTCTCCCATATTATCACTATGAGTTTAAATAGTAATGTTTTTGTATACATAGTTTGAAGTATACATGCTCATATGTAGAACTCCATCATGTGTATGTTATATTATTTTATGTGATTAATTGTCCTATATTCAAACGTGCATGATATATCACATGAAGATTGAGGAATTCTTATGATGCATTATATATATATCCTACTTGTTTAAATGGAGTTTACATGAATAAATATTTTGAACTATTAACGCAGAGCATATTGACTGGAATTTACTAATTTAGAGGGTTTGTTCTCCCAAAGGAGTCAACTTTTCGAAAATTAGAATATTCTTGTACCACTCTTGCATGGAGAAAATATGTTTTGTGTGATAAACTCTGCCCAAAGGGGAGTTCGTCATGAGAAGTATTAATTTTCTCATAAATAAGCTATGTTGGTTCCAGCTTATTTTAAATAAGTGTTCTTGTGGCATAATTACATTGCATTTATATAGTTGTGCATGTGATTAGAAACTTATTGTGCATTAGCATAAATGGTAGGCTAATACTCTTTGGTTGAGGTTGTCACTTGTTGTGGTATTTGGAACATAATATTTATTAATTGTTTTGAGTTTAGGCTATATGAGAATTTATTTGGAACAAGTAAATTTTAAGCCTAAATATAAATTTTGACACAATATGTTGGTAATTGTGGGCTAATTATAGGCACGAAGTTTCTTTTGAAAAATCCCTAAAAATTTTATTTTTAGTTATATGATCAATGTGGGATTCTCTTTTCTAATGTGAAATTTTAGTTACTTGAGTAAATGCTTGTGTCACATTAGCAAGAATCTTTCAGTCGGTTTTGAGGTTCCAAGAATATTACTTAATTTTTGGGTTCATGAAACATAATTTTATGACTATGTGTCATTCATATAAATTGATTGTTCACAATTTTCTTATATTATGAATTAGAGATTTTTCTATACTAATGATGACTTTAGCTCTTAGTCTTGTTTTCAAGATACCTTTCTTGATATATAAAGAAAATTATTCTTTTCAAGGTGATTTTAAAATAGTTGAGTAAGCCATTTAAATATAATTTTGTTGAAGCTATAATGATATTGGAGAAAATGTCAAATTCTAAAATTCCGCATTGATTGTAAGAATTTGACTATGAGTTTCACCTTAAACTGTCACTATATATGTCATGTTTCTTTCCAAATGAGTTGACAAGAGTTATATTCGACATGTACTTTTAGTACTTTGAGAAATTATGTTTGAACTCTTATATTTGGAAATAAAAGAAAGTTCTTGAATTCAAACTTGAACATAAATCTTTATTTGATATTCCATAAAATTGTCAGTTTTGGGTTAGTATACAATATTTAAAATGATTTGATCTTGCACTTTATTTGATTATTGCTTGATTCAAATATTTGATTTTTGTCATATGCATAATGATATTGGTTAAATCTGAAATGACATGATATTTTAGGTATGACTGGTAATTTTAAATTTTGATCTCCACTACTAGCTTGATTCCCAATATGTGATAGGAATGTGTGAAAGAAATAGTAAACTCTTTTAAGATAATTTGTTATTTATACAATGAGTTCTTTCACTTTAAGATCCTATTCAGTAGATATCTTAAAATTTATTGGGATAAAGATGTCTTGCATTTATTGCAAATTAGGGAATGATTTTTATTTTGTTATCAAATTGATCTTGGTTCAATTTTTAACTCATCTAGATATGTGGGAGTTCATACCGTCATGAACTCATATTAGTCTTGAATTTATCTAGGTATGTAGGAGTTCTTTCACAATTGTTTTTGTCAAAATTGATTTCAAAGAAATTATTTAAAAATGGGGGTGAATGTGGATACATTAGTTTTTAATAATTTCTTGCAAATTGTGAAAGATGGAATTTTTTTGCTATATGGAATAGTTGAAACACCCCATAACTTTTGTGAAACACAATCTTTTCTCAATCTGCGGTGACCATTAGCTAACCGATCTAGCATTTGAGACACTCATGTATCGATTGTTAGAATGTCATGTTGATTTAGTGAAATATCTTGAAAATAATAAACTTGACTATTATTACTATTATTTCACTAGAATTTGATAGAGATCGGCACTTTATATAACCTACATGTGCATACTGGTTAGTAGGTTTGAGAAAAGAAATATTTTGAAAGTGAGTTTTGGATATTGATTAATTCACGGTGGTTTTTCTTAAGTTTTATTTAGTAGAAAAACACACTCACAAAATAGGAAACTTGGTGTTTGGTGATTAACTCTCCTAGTTTCCGTATTGATATGATTTTGTCAATAAATGGTTTCTTATAAAAGAAACTTGACGAGGACAATTATTTTGGTTGAAAAGACATATTTGATTGGCCTATTGAGGAGCATACTATGTTCTGGCTCTAGTGGCTAATTGTAGATAGATATCCATAATTTTCACGTAGATATGTGATGATTATTGAATCAGTGGGAGTACATGTACATCTCTTATGTTTTATGATGATGATATACTACTTGTCAGTATTGATAATGTTACTCCATACATGAAACTGATGTGGCCTTATTTTGACATAGCATATTACCTATGCTAGTATGTAAATCTCTTGATATTTTGACAAGAGAATATGTGAGTGCATCTTACAATGTGCGCATTAGTCTATGTGATTTGTTTATATTCATAATCCAAATAAAATATGCATTCTGAATATCTTATGTGCACTCAATGCGAGACTATTTTTGACTCATTAATGATTCTTTTATTCACACATGATTGAGTTGTGTGTCTCGCATGAATATTTATCTTAAGATTGGGTGTTGTTCTTAAGAAATGTTGGGTATGTCTTATAAACATACCATATAGTATATTGAGCATTGAATGAGACATATATAACTTCCTGAGAAGTTGTTGAGTTTTCTTGGGATTTCACGTTGTTTTAGAAATCCATATCTTACAAGAGAACTGTAATTTCCTTTGGGTTTCATATTGCTCTCGAGACCATATATGATAAGGAAATTAGATTTTCTTGGAATTTCATATTGTGCAGAAATTCGTATCTTACAAGAAAATCGGAGGACTGACAATGAAATAGCAATATTTGGGGTCATATTTTGATGCTATTTCTTGCTACGCCACCACGTCTAAATCAATGTCAGTGGAAGTTGCTGGTATTTGTGACCATGGAAGGTCTTGCATCAATAAGAGATGCAATTATCACCATGATCCAATATTTGGTAACTTTCGCCGGATCGGATTGTTTAAAGTCTTGTCTGTTACCGTATTGTCTTTCAAAATCTGTGGCCACAGTCAAAATTGTTTTTGTGTAATTTAGCCCGAGAGTCGTTTTTTAAAATAGTGTCTTTTTCTTGTCTTTTGGAGTCAAAACTTCAATTAATATTGTCCAGTGGGAGACTGTAAGAATATTTCTTTTGGACTTCTATTAATTGATGGTTGTATTAAAATAAAACGGGCTAAATAAATACGGTTAATGGGACAAGACTTATCAGGCTTATTGGTTTGACCCACTATAGTTAAAGCCTTGATGTTAGCAGACGTGGTCTGACAGCTGGTGTAGGCCCACTCTAGAAAGCCCGTGATGGGAGGGCTTCTAGGGTTATATTTATTGATGGCTAGGTCCCCTCTCCACTCCACGTTCTTGATATTCTGCTTTCCCATTAAGCTGTCAATTGTCGGTGTGAGAAGGAGAGGAAGATCTAGCCAGAGAAGTAGACCATACCACGCGAAATTGCCCAACAAGATCGGTAAATATCAGGTTCAATTCAATAGGCGAAAATCAGGTATATCTACACTTTCAATTATATCGGTGTTCTAAATTCATGGTGTAGATCTTGACTAAAATTCCATTACACATCAAAGTTGAAATTTTCAATTATTTACTTACCAGGAAAAACAAAACTTGGAGAGGATTTTAAATCGAAACCCAAAAAATATCAAATATTTACTTACCAAAATCTTGGGAGGAATTTAAATATACAATTAAAGTTCGTTTCCTTGGCCTCCACGTACCTAACATATATAAACAGATAAGGTCGAAGTTCTATGGGATGAGATTCCAAGATTACTAAGATTCACTAAGATATGTAATAGGATTCACAAAGATTCAGATGGACTTTTTTTTTTTTTTTTTAATTGTTATTATTATTAGAGCAGATGTCATATTTGGTCCCTAAAGTTTCAGTTTTGTATCACTTTAGAATTCAATGTTCTAAAAGTGACACTTGAGTTCTTAAAGTTAATAATTCGTCTCACTTAGGTCCTTCTGATCACATCAGCCGGAGAACATGAAACAATCTTTATACAGCGTAACTTCAATAAGTCTGAAAAAACAGTTATCAATCCCAAGTTGGCCAGTAAGGATATACTTGTTTCAACTCACGATGGTTGGTTTGTTCTCCCTAAAGTTAATAATTTGTCTGTGTTATTTGTAGAAATCGTTTGCTATATTATTGTCTTGTCAGTGGAGCAATACGGTTAGGAGAGAGTCGTCCCGTATTGGACCTTTGCAGCATTCCAAGTATTATTTGCTGAAATATCAAGTCCATGTTTTGCATAAATTCTTGATTAATTCTCCAATTTTAATATCATGTTTTCGAGATTGTTGAACAAAAATATGCTCACTTTACATGACAAGTTAATCAAAAAGGGAAAATTCTTGATTGTTTTTTTTTATATGTGCAGCAAAGCAAAGCATCTTGAGACATTGCAACGGCCTCCATTCCGTTCCTCGCAACCACGATAGTGAACCATGATCCGAGCTCCCAAAAATAAGGGAAAATTGCAAAATTGGGATACCAACTGACCCCATTTTGCACTTTGAGTACAACTCATTTTCCGGTGGCAAAAAAAAACTCTATATCTCTAAAAATTGGCAATTTTGGGTCAATTTTCACCGGAAAACACTATTAGCCGCCGAAAAACAGGTCGTGCGCCTCACGTGATTACTCAAAAATGCCTTACGTGTAAATTTATCTGATGTGGCGAAACCACCATATACATGTCACAAAACACTATCCATGTGGCAACTAAACTTTATTTAAAAATCAAATCTGTCGAAAACATGAGTGAGAGGGAGAATTAAGTAGACCCTTAAATACTTAATTTACATACAATAATTTATATTACTTTAATATCTAATTATTTCAAATATTATACTAACATAATACGAAAATAATACGATATATATATATCACTAACATAGTAAAAGATAACCAAAAAAAAAAAAAAAATCATAAATACGTAAATTCAATCATCGTCGAATAGCTATTTTGCTTCAATTTGCCTTAGCCATGGGATCCAAGAGCTTGTGAGGCTCTTAGAGACCTGATGTGAGATTGCCTGCTTGCCTCTTTGTTGGACCGCCGGCGCGAACACAGTGGTCTCTGACCAGGACCAGGAACCAATTCGAATTTGGCTTTGATTAAGGCTTTCAATACATACATAGTCAATTCCGGTCCAATAGCAACGGTGGTAATGCCCTGCGGTGCGCCCTTGCTTTCTGCTCTGCTGTTCGAATTCCCACGGCTCTGAACAAGAGCCGCAACAACCAGAATGAAATATTATTCTATCTGTTCAAGACGGTGGATTTGAATGTTTATCATTACTACTAAATATTTAAAGATGGTACAAATAATTACCAAATATTCATTAATTATCAACTGGGAAACCTTCAAAATCTAATTCTATGAAAAATAGCTTTACCATTCTAATTTCTAATAAACTATTTAAAAATTGAAAACTAAAAAAAGGGAAAAACACAAAACAAAAAAAAAAAAGAAAAAAGTTATATGCTAGATCTGGACCTGAGGATGAAGGTTGGACTTCGCAGTTAAGAGTGGGTGGTGGTGAAAGATTCTCCCTCGTTTTCTTCCTCCATGCTCTCCCCATCGATTCTCTCTCTCTCTTTCCAAACAGCGGTGGTGGGTGGCGCGACGGATTTGGTTGTGGTGTTGAGTCGATTTGATGGTGGTTGTCTCGGTGGTGGGTGACGCGACGGATTTGGTGGTGGTGGGTGGCGCGGCGGATTTGGTGGTGTTGCTGAGTTGATTTGATGGTGGTTGTCTCGGTGGTGGGTTTGAGTCGATTTGATGGTGGTTGTCTGCGTGGTGGGTAGCGCGGCGGATTTATGGGGGTGTTGAGTCGATTTGATGGTGGTTGTCTTGGTGGAGGTGAACTTGGGTGGATCTGGCGGCGGAAGCTTTGTGGCAAGTGGGCAACAATGGCGATTTATGGTCGCCGGAAGAGCTCGCTGGAAAAGAAGCCCTAACCGTCTCCACCGTTGCCGCGATTTTGCTCCTTTATAGACCACCACCGCTGAAAATTGGGTCACGAAATTAGTTTTAATGCGACCCTCGGGTTGCGGTGATCGAAAAGCACTGCTCATACATGAATTCGACAAAAAAAAAAAGGAGAAATGTCACGAACTGAGTTAATAATGACTAATTTGACAACACAAACACCAGAAAAGTATATATCTATTGAATTAAACTTCCAAACAACATCAATGTAACAGTAATTGAGAATGGGGAAAGAAATTGAGAAGAAACAGGAGAAGAGAGTTCAGATTTAGCTTACACAAAACTTGCCCCAAAAGTGAGCTAAACAACAGACTAAATACGTGCACACTCAGAGTCACAACTCAGTGTAACAAACTCAGAAAGAAAGGAATAATCTCTGCTAAACGGTTTCATGCTCATTCTTGCCAATGGTCCCCTCCATGACAGCAGCTTCCCTTAGCTCCACAGCCGTAGGATCTTTACTTTGATCAATGGTCTGGATTATCTGCTTAGCATAGCTTTTCTCAACCGTTAGATCATTGGCGCCCAAATCAACGGTGTTGATAGTATCTGGATAAGTTGATACGACGAAGTTTTGCTTCAAGGCTTTAAACTCAATTCTACGGCCCAGATTAGTTCCTATCCAACGGCTCATGTTCAAATTGGTATTTGGAGCCAAATTAAAGCATTCCATGACATCACTCCCTTCTTTTTGGAATCCTTGACCCTAAGGATTAAAGTTAGGAAACTTACCAGCCATGTAGTTGAAATCCTCCCATGTAGCTTCTTCTTTAGTACCATGGTTCCACTGTACCAAGATTTGAGCAACAGGCTTGTTGCCTCTAGGAATTAGCCTCTTATCCAACACTGCCAAAGGAAATATTTTGAATATTCCATCTTCTGTGATCTCTGGTAATGAACTGCAAGGAACATGTTTTTCACCAATTTTCTTCTTTAGCAGCGATACATGGGAAACTGGGTGTATCAAACTCCCCTGGGGTAGCTCTAATTTATAGGCCACCTCTCCCACCTTAGAAAGTACCTTGTAGGGTCCAAAATACTTAGGTGCTAATTTCAAGTTTTTTCTCAAAGCTACTGAACTCTGTCTATACGGTTGCAGCCTGAGATACACCATGTCACCCACCTTGAAGGATCTTTCTGTTCTGTTCTTATCAGCATATACCTTAGTCCTATGCTGAGCTCTATCCAAGTTTTCCTTGAGAATAATATTGAACCTTATCCTCTCTTGAATCATATCCTTTACTCCCTCATTACCAGCTTCAAAATAAGGACCCAGAATCACCTTAGCAGGAGTGTATCCATAAAGTGCTTCAAAAGGAGTTAATTTAAGACTTGAGTGATAATTGGTGTTATACCAGAATTCTGCCATGGATAACCATTTCTTCCACAACTTAGGTTTCATGTGACACATGCATCTAAGATAAGTCTCTAAACACTGATTAACCCTCTCACTTTGGCCATCAGTTTGGGGATGATATGCTGTGGATAGAGACAAAGTGGTTCCAGTCAACTTGAACAATTCTTTCCAGAAACTGCTGGTGAATATCCTGTCCCTATCAGACACAATGGAATGTGGCATTCCATGCAATTTGTAAACATTATCAAGGAAAATCTTAGCCACCACTTCAGCTGAAAAAGGATGAGCCAGAGCAAAGAAATGTGCATATTTGCTAAACCTGTCTACCACCACCAATATCACATCTTTCCCTTCTGATTTTGGTAGCCCTTCTATAAAATCCATGGTAATATGGATCCAAGCTTGCTCAGGAACTGTTAAGGGTTGCAATAAACCTGGATATTTAACATTTTCATGTTTCACCCTTTGGCATACATCACATTCCTTCACCCACTTTTCTACTTCTTCTTTCAATTTTGGCCAACTAAACATAGACTTTACCCTCTGGTAAGTACCATGAATCCCAGAATGTCCCCCTAAGGATGTGTCATGCAGAGTTTGGATGATCTTGTTTTTCAGATTCATATCATTTCCCACACAAATTTTTCCTTTCTTTCTCAACAATCCTCCTGTCCAAGAATAATCAGGAAAGGCATTAGCATCTACTGTTTTAGCTGTTAATATCTGAGATAACAGTTTATCCTTAGAATAGGATTCACTAACTTCAGTGACCCAAGAAGGTACTACTGATGAAATGTAATGACACTGCAAGGAAGAATGATCTATCCTTGACAATGCATCAGCAACTATATTTTCCTTTCCCTTCTTGTATTGAACTTCATAATCAAACCCCAACAATTTAGAAATCCACTTCTGTTGTAATATGGTACCCACTCTTTGCTCAAGCATATATTTCAAACTCTGCTGATCAGATTTGATAATAAAGTGATGGCCTTGAAGATAATGCTTCCACTTGTTCACAGCCATCAGAATTGCCAAAAATTCCTTCTCATACACAGACAGACCAAGGTTCTTTGTCCCCAAAGCTTTACTTAAGTAAGCAATTGGTCTATTTTGTTGCATCAGGATAGCTCCTATCCCCCCATTGCTTGCATCAGTTTCCAGAATGAATGGTTTATGGAAATCTGGTAAGATAAGCACTGGAGCTGTAGATACTGCTCTTTTCAGTTCTTCAAATGCTACTTCTGCCTTATCATTCCAAACAAAGTTGTCCTTCTTCAAGAGTTCTGTTAGGGGTTTACTTATCATCCCATAGTGCTGAATGAACTTCCTGTAATAACCGGTTAACCCCAAGAAACCTCTTAATTCCTTAACAGACTTAGGCCTAGGCCAGTTGATCATTGCTTTTATCTTCTCTGGATCAGTGGATACCCCTTCCATGGATATGATGTGGCCTAGATAATCAACACTGGTCTTACCAAAGCTGCACTTACTCAGCTTGGCATAGAGTTCATTCTGTTTCAAAATGGTAAGTACAATATGAAGATGTTTCAAGTGTTCCTCCCAAGTTTTACTATAAATCAATATGTCATCAAAGAAAACCAAAATGAATTTTCTAAGATAAGGAAAGAAAATCTTGTTCATCAGGGATTGAAAAGTGGATGGAGCATTGCATAATCCAAAGGGCATGACCATGAACTCATAGTGACCATTATGAGTAATAAAACTGGTTTTAGCAATATCCCCTTCTCTCATTCTTATTTGAAAGTAACTAGACCTCAAATCTATTTTGGAGAAATACTTAGAACCATGCAATTCATCTAACAATTCATCAATGACCGGTATAGGGAAATTATGCTTTACAGTTAAGGTATTTAAATACCTGTAGTCCACACACATTCTCCACCCTCCATCTTTCTTCTTGACCAAGAGTACTGGGGATGCAAAAGAGCTCTGACTTGGTCTGATGATACCCTCCTTTAGCATGCTTTTGACCAAGGTTTCTATCTCATCTTTCTGAGCATGGGAATACCTGTAAGGTTGCTGCTTCTTAGGGACAGAATCTGGTTTTAACTCAATACTGTGCTCAATATCCCTTCTTGGAGGTAAGGAATTTGGTTCTTCAAACACCTGTTTAAACTCATTCAGAACCCTTTTTAATGATGAATTTTCAATTTCTTCACTCATAGATACAGCTGTGAGAGAATACAACTGACCTATTTCCACATTATCTCCATTCTTGAGCATCTTCTCTACTCCTTCAGCTTATATAAAATCAAATTCAGATTGGTTCCTGAGAGCTTGTAAACTGACTCTATTTCCTTCTTTCAACACAGAAATCCTCTTGTTTTTGTAGTCCAATCCCACCGGACTCATACTATTTAACCAGTCACCTCCTATAACCATATCAACCCCTCCTAGATCAAGAACTCTTGCTGGAAATTTAAACTTGTGATTCTGAATTTCCCATTCAAATTCAGGGAAAATTACATCACTCACTAACTGTACCTTACCAGCAGCCTTAACCCGCATTGGTTTAGTACTTAATCTCTTGCCACTCAGAGTTTTGGCCATCTCCTCATCAACAAAGCAAGTAGTGCTTCCACAGTCCAATAATATTAAAGCTTCCTTTCCTTCAATACTGCCTTTAAGTTTGAACATGTGAGGGTTGCTTGTTCCAGTGATAGAGTGTATAGATATAGTCATCTCCTCACTATCATTATTCTCTTCCATCACCCCATCCTCTACTCTGAAACATTCCTCCAATCCACCCCAATCATCCTCCTCCGGTATGATGATAAAGAGCTGTTTCTGTGTACAGTGATGACCAGGAGAATAGACCTCGTCACAGTTGTAACAAAGGTTTTTTCTCTCTCCTAGCTCTCATTTCTGCAGCTGTTAGGAATCTCCTTGAGGTTGGTAAGGACTTAGTAGAATGATTGCTCTTGTTAGAAACCCAAGGTTTTGGTGAGGTGCTTGGAATATGAGCTTTCATGAGTGGCTTGGATGAGTGATGATGTTTCCCTGCCCCAGTAGCTCTAATCAACAGAGCATCAACAACTGCTTCTTGGTTCTTAGCGTAGCTGATTGCATCTCCAAGATTTTGTGGTTTTCCCGCAAATACAGAGGCTCTAATTTCATTCTTTAGTCCACATATAAATGCCGCAATGAAATACTCCTCTGTAAGGTTCTTACTAAACAACAACATTTGAGATTTTAAGTCTTCAAACTGAACTAAATATTCCTCCACTGTTCCCGTTTGTCTAAGCCTATGAAATTCACCCACGATCATTTGCCTATCCCCTACATCAAACCTTTTCAGAACCTCGTCAACCAACTGATTCCACGTTATATGAGTTTTAGTTTCAATGAGACTCTGTAACCATGTTTCCGCAGTACCCGAAAAATATATTGAAGCTAATGTAACTCTCTCAAATTCAGGGATAGTGGGAAGAAGTTGGAAGTACCTCTGGGTTTTTCTAACCCAGCCTCTGGGATTAGATCCGTCAAATGCTGGAAACTCGATGTATTTCTGAGCTGTAGAAGACCCATAACTCCCTTGTGATTGTTGTGAGTTCATTTCAATCGGATCTGTATGTTGAGGCACTGATCCAGCTCCTTTATCATTGGATGCAGATAGCCCTTCACCCAGGACTGACTGGTTCTTATGGTATTTATACATCTGATCTGCGATTGCTCCCATTTGCATAGTTAGCTTCTCTATAGCAGCTGTAATATCATTGAATTTCCCATCTGATCGTTGCTCCGCCGCTACTCTCATGGCTCTCTCTTCAATCAACGCTCCTTCTTGTTTTTTTAACAGCTCTTGAATCTCCTTTGATCTGAGTCCGTCTGCCATGGCTAGTCCGTGTGGAAAGCCTGAGCTCTGGATACCAAATGTCACGAACTGAGTTAATAATGACTAATTTGACAACACAAACACCAGAAAAGTATATATCTATTGAATTAAACTTCCAAACAACATCAATGTAACAGTAATTGAGAATGGGGAAAGAAATTGAGAAGAAACAGGGGAAGAGAGTTCAGATTTAGCTTACACAAAACTTGCCCCAAAAGTGAGCTAAACAACAGACTAAATACGTGCACACTCAGAGTCACAACTCAGTGTAACAAACTCAGAAAGAAAGGAATAATCTCTGCTAAACGGTTTCATGCTCATTCTTGCCAATGGTCCCCTCCATGACAGCAGCTTCCCTTAGCTCCACAGCCGTAGGATCTTTACTTTGATCAATGGTCTGGATTATCTGCTTAGCATAGCCTTTCTCAACCGTTAGATCATTGGCGCCCAAATCAACGGTGTTGATAGTATCTGGATAAGTTGATACGACGAAGTTTTGCTTCAAGGCTTTAAACTCAATTCTACGGCCCAGATTAGTTCCTATCCAACGGCTCATGTTCAAATTGGTATTTGGAGCCAAATTAAAGCATTCCATGACAAGAAATCCCCAATTTCTAATGTGGTTGTGCCGTTCATCTTCTTCGGTTGCGGGCTTGGGCTAAGGCTGGATTGGTTTTTTTCCTTTTTCTTTTTCCTTTTTCTTTTGATTTTCTTGTAGTTTTCATGTTAATTTGATTTCATTAGTAATATATTATGTAAAATAAAGTATAATTTATATGAATAAAATTATTAAAAATATATTATATTTCCTAAAATACAAATATATATTATACACAACATAAATAAAATTATAAATTATAAATTAATTAATTTTTAATTATATACATAAAATTATATTTTAAAAGTTGTTTATTTGAATTATTTCAAAGTTGTTGATTTGGATTATATATTATGTTTAATTTCAAGGGACTAATGCCACATAAACAATCTTTAAATGATGTGGCTATGATAGTTTTGACACGTCAGTAGATTACACACATGAAGTGGTATTTTATTGCCATATAGGATAGCAGGTCGGATTTCCGGTAGGGTTGGGTGATTTCCAGTGAAAATTGATCCAAAATTGTCAATTTTTAGAGATATAGGGTTTGTTTTTGCCACCGGAAAATGAACTGTCCTCAAAGTGCAAAATGGGGTCAGTTGGTATCCCGATTTTGCAATTTTCCCCAAAAATAACAAGTTATCGTGTGTGGTATTATTTGCCGATTTTTTTCATATTTCATATCAAGCATCAACTCTTGAATTCAATGTCATGTTTTCCAGATTGTTACAGGCTCACTTTATATGACAAGATAATCAAATAAAGAAATTCTTGATTGTTTTTCTATATGTGCAGCAAAGCATCATGGCTAATTGGGCAGATCTTCCTGACGATGTATTGAGTTTGATATTCTCAAACATTTACAGCATAAAGGACAGAAGTAATGTGAGGCTTGTATGTAAATCCTGGAATTCAGTTGCATTGCTCTCACCTTGTCGTCGCCCGACTCCGAGCCTGATGTTCTACCAAAACAGCATAAGTTCGTGGAAACTCTACAAGTTCAGCGGTTTTTTTCGTGAGAGTTATCCCGATCTCGAGATTGAAGATGGCAAAGATGGCAAGGTTGTTGCAGAAATACTCTGTTCGAGGGATGGATGGTTGCTCATCTCTTTCAATTGATACTATCTGTTTTTTTTCAGACCTTCCGACGATGAGTTTTTGGAGGGAACCAGGCGCGATGCACCGATTCAGTGGTACAAAAAATATTATTTTATCCACCCGCCTACTTCCCCAGATTGCGTCATTGTAGGGCTTTTGAGCAACGGCCGAAGGGTGGGAATAGGGGTCCTAAAGGGGGGAGAGAATAACTGGAGCAACTATACCTTCGAGAACACGAGGTTTGTAACGTCCGTGTCAGGTCCAATTTTAGATGATGGATTATTATACTATTTGGATGTGGAGGGAAACGTTGGAACGTTTAATATTGAAGAACGTCGATCCACTTTTACTATCCATGATGGTTGTCTGTTGCCTGATCGTTTACGGGGTGAACTACGACAACAGTTCTTGATCAAACTCGACGGGGAGGAGGACGGAAAAGAAGCTGCAATTCTGGCTGTTTTTGTTTACGACCATGGAAAAAAGGTCAAAGTGTATAAGTTGTTGAAGCGAGAGATGAAATGGGAATTGGTGAAGAGCTTAGGTGACAAGATGTTATATGTGAGCCCGGCAGCATCGTTTGCTGAGACTGCACCGGTGAGAAGTATGGCAAACAAAATATACTTCCCTTATTTATATGACGGCGATGATAGTGTCGTGTATTACTCGTTGGACACTAAAGAATATATATCATTCATTTGGTGGTAACTATTCTTTCAACTCTCAAAAATATCTTTCGTCTGGTGGTGAGCAATCAGAAGGTAAGTGCAATGGTCTTAGAGAATTACCTTTTGCTACATGGGTTACTAATGTATTACCCAAATAAGTGGTCTAAGGATTCTAGAATTAGTCGTGTCTTGGGACTTGGATGACACTCATATTGAATACTGTGTCGGATATCTTTCAGTTGGCAAATTTAAGAAAAAGAAACCAATTCTAGAGTTCATTTCATTGCATCATAGATTATAGATTATGAATTCAAGTTTTTCTTTTTCCTTTTTTTTCTTTTTTTGTTAATGAAGGAGGCTTTTGCAGCAATAATATTTAAACTCTATTTAGTTTAAGGGCAAATTACACCAAGGTCCCCTGAGGTTTCGCATAATTACAGATTAATCCCTTCACTTCTGGAAATTACGGATTAGTCCCTATAAATACTGTTTCAATTGAGGTCCCTAGATGCCGTTAGGGTTCCGTTAATTTTGACAGGACTACATTGTTGATGTGATTTAATTAAGGGGTCGTTTTGTAAGAAAATTCATAGTTCAGAGACTTTTTTGTAATGTTTTTCGAAAATTCAAATGTCAAAATTAACGGAAACCTAACGACGTCTAAGGACCTCAATTGAAACAATATTTGTAGGGACTAATCTGTAATTTTCAGAAGTGGAGGGATTAATTTGTAATTATGCCAAACCTCAGGGGACCTTGGTATAATTTGCCCTTAGTTTAATAAAGTAATATCCTTTGCAATTGTTTTAATTTTTTGCTAGGACTCGTGGAAGAGTCCAACGACTTTAGGAAATATTTTTGTTTTTATTTTATATACTTTATATTAATTATAAAAGTGACCCCAAACTTTTTAAATATTTTAGATAGGTATATAAAGAATATTTTTATTCATCATATCAAGAAATTATGCATAAATATTGAAATTAATCATGCTTCAATAATAGAAGTACTCTAAAATTCATCCTATAATTCATAAAACACACAAATAATTTGTAAAAATTTTATTACCTCTCTTTATCTCCTTCCTCTTCTACAATTCTGATTTATTGATCCTCTAAGACTTGTCTTCGTTTCTCCTCGGTTAGCCCTTCTTGTTCCAAAAAGTCCACACAGCTTCATGCTTTCATGGACATCAACTGGAATCAGACTTCAACCTCCACGGAAAACCTCACTACGGCTTATAAGTTTCAATAAAAGTTTGCAGGAATAAACTGTAGTAAAAAGGTTTAATAAAACTCTTAACAAAGTATCTATCTCGTGTATATGAAAAGGAGAATTTTATTTCCTTCAAAAGAGGTTTATACAAACATTATATATTCTGAAAAGAAGATTTATCTAAACTACAACACTCAAACACTCAAAGGCTCTAAGACACTCAAACAATTTTACATATGACTTTTTGTATTTCAGACAAGGTCCTTTTCACCTTACAAGATAACTCTATTTATAGGTTATATTCTTGCTACTATTCGGACTTGAAATTTTTATTTGGAATCCACTGCTTTATCCTTCAACGATCCAGATATTGCCGACACTTTTCTATGGTTGTGCCGACACTTTTATTTGCCACTTGTTAAATGGAGTATGACGTCATGGCACTTGTCACTTTCTTGCTGATGTATGTGCTTACATCATTTAATGGGTACAACCCATCAACTTGCAAGCTTCTTGTCTAGTCTCTGCAGTGCAAAAAAAATCATGTTTTTCAAATTTATTTATGAATTCCATTAAAAGAGGAGAGCTTATTTTTCCTCCTTCGGTGAGCAGAATCCAATTTCCTTTACTCATTAAGGTCTCGAATTTATATTTGTACAGATTTTCTGCAACACTGTGGATGGCTTTTATTCCCAAGGCACGTCTTTGGACAATCCATTCTTTAGTAACTTGGATCTTCTTTATAGGTTTATTTCCTTGCTCAATCTTTATGGTGTCAGAAAGGTGGTCTGCAGTGATCATGAAGAACGCTTCATGTCATATATGCTTCTCTGGTTCTGGAGATATGGTGTAGAACTTAAGAACCACCTGCCTTCCTCTGGCAAATTTACTGATTTGAGGTTTTAGGGTATCATCAAATCTGGATATTTTTCTGAGATCTTTACTTGGGTAGATTATATCAAGGAACCTAAAACAATCATATCTTTAAACTGCTTCTGGGCATGCTCCCATTATGTAAGTTAACCTTGGATATATGTTCTTGCCTTTAGAGAAAAATATAGTATCTGTATTTTCCATACTATATATTTCATCAACTGTATGAATATATAAACGTTCCCATTCAGTGTTATGAACATATTTTTCTACTTCAATCTTTATTGCCTTTGGAGAAGACTCCTTTTCCAGTTTTATTTCAATGACTGAGGTAACTTTATTCTTGGCTTCTTCTTTATTTTTCTCACCAGATGACTCAGCTTTTTCTATTTTTATTGACTCAAAATTTTCAATATATCTTTCTAACTTTTGAGTCACTTTACTCACCTTTTCCAGGTTTTCAGTTACCAAATCTATCAATGAAGGGAGATTTTTATACATATATTGTTCTAGAAGAACAGTTCCTTCATAGAGATCTTCTGACATACTGTTGATATATGAGATCTCTTCTTTTATTTCGGAAATATCAATTTTATCCTCCATCTATAAAATCGAGAAAAGTTTATTAAAATCTTTTCAAGATTTTCTATAAGTGATTTTTGGAAAATCACCACCCATTAACGGATTTGACTGCGTCTTTACCATCTACCGTTTGAGATGGACTAGATATATGCATACCCATAGATTGGTCTTCTAAGTTTCTATAACTGATTTTTGGGAAATCACCACCCATTAACGGATTTGATTTTGTCTTTACTATCTACCATTTGAGATGGACTAGATATATGTATACCCATATATTGGACATTTTGAGTCAAAATCTATATTTCTTGATAAAAAATCGGCTAGAAAATTATCAGTTCCTTTTATGGGAATAATTTTGAAATTATAGAGAGATAAGAAAACTTGCCACCTATGTAACCTCCTATAATTAGGTTCACTGGGTAGTTTATTGTTAGCAAGACTTGGAACTTGGGTGTTATCAACATGAACAATAAAAGACTTTTGGAGTAGGAAAAGTGAAAACTTTTGGATCCCATTTATTACTCCTAGTAATTCCTTTTCATGCGTAGTATAATTTATTTCTATTGATTTAAAAGTACCGCTAGTATATCTACAAATCTCATTAAGATCTGTTTTCAAGATTGCAGCCCAATATAAATCAGAGGCATCAGTTTGAAGAATTAAGTTATCATTTTTATCAGGAAGCCTTAATTCTGGAAGAGTTTTACATTCTTCCTTTAACTTTATAACAATTTCTGTATGTTTTGGCGTCCAGCCTTTTGTATTATTTTTTCTTAATAACTTTTGTATATCATGTCTTTTCTTAGCTAACTCAGGTATGAAACCTTCAACATAATTAAGACATCCTAAAAATTTTTCTATTTGTTTTCTATTTTCTAATTTATCAGGAAACTCACTAATTTTCCTAGATATACGAGGTTGCAATTTTATACCTGCAGCACTTAATTTTAATCCTAAGAACTCAATTTCTTTAGTTTCTATTACTGCTTTTCTTTCAGATAGGGCAATACCGTTTTCTTTACATAATTTAGCAAAGAGTAGAAGGTGTTTTCTATGTTCTTCTATGGTATTCGAACAAATAAGAATATCATATATATAAACAACCATAAATTCTCTATATTTGCTAAATATATCGTCCATCTTTCTTTGATATATTGATGGAGCATTTTTTAATCCAAATGGCATTACCAACCATTCATAATGTCCTTGAGGGGTACTAAAAGCGGTATATTGGATGCTATCTTCTTCCATTTTTACTTGCCAAAATCCAGATGTACAATCAAATTTTGAGTAATATGATTTATTCTTTACTAAGTCTATTAATACTTCTTTATTTGGTAATTGGTAGCTATCACCTTTAGTGAAATGATTTAATCTTTTATAATTTATTACCATTCTTGCTTTATTTCTTTTCTTTTAAGCTTCTTTCATTACCATGAATGCAGGACTAGAAAAGGGGCTAAAACTTTTCCGAATCAAACCTTTATCTAATAGTTCTTTAATTTGTTTTTTAAATTCATCTTCTTCACTTAAGGTATATCGCTACAAGAAAAATTGGCTTTTACTACAATTTTTTTTACTACAATTTTTAAAACGTAGGAAAAAGCGTTTATTTGCTACAAAATTAAGACCGTAGAAAATAAATATGAAATAAGACGAGTATTCACTACGATATTACATCATATCAAATAATTTAATTTAAACGACGTAGTTTTATTTTTTTTTACTACAAAAACTTTAAAAAAATCTTAAAAGATGCCTTAAAAAATTTGGCTCTAAATTTTTTTTTTTCCCTCCATTTTATTCCCAAATCTCCCGCAGAGATTAGACCTAATATATAGATAAAGAAATAGAATAATCCAAAAGAAAGTGGAAGACTAAAAGAGGGGTGAGTTTGCTAGAAAAAACAAAAAGGAAATTGGAAGGTTAAAAGAGGGGTGACTTTGCTGAAGAACACCGTGCGGGCTTCAAGCTTAGAAGTGAAAATTTTCAGCCTACATTCAACCTGCCGCATCTCGATAAGAAGGTAACAATCGGTTCACTTTCGATGTAGTGAAGCAACAGTGTTTAGGTCTGAAATAATTTGTTGTATTTCTTGAAAAAATAGGCTATTGTTATTGGGTTTTTTGTTTGCCCACTCCGCTTCCGACCTATTTTTGGATGGTTTCTTCGTTTCTCGTATTCTAGGATTGTTAGTTTCTGAAAAAGACACTTCGATTTTTTATAGGGTTTTTACAAAATAAAATAAAATTTTCTAGGTGCAGCCCACACACTAGACCGTGTATCTGTGAAGAATTTGCTAAATATCCAAAAGTATTTTACGGAGGTATTTGTTAAATGTTTATAACCAAAAGAGATAAATCAGACAGTAACTCTTTCTATGGTGTATGTTCTGTTTCTTTGCCTAAAATTTCAGATATGGTGTATATTAATTATGGGTAATGAAGTTTGGTTTTGAAATTCATGATTTTGACTATAATGAGCGAGACTTAGCAATTAGGAGTAAGACAAATGGGTGATATCATCAGTATATGAAAGGATTCAATGCCTATTCTTATTTTTTATTTCATTCTCTGTAGAGATATATACTTCATATCTTGTGACCTATAGGAGATATTATATAGACATTTTTTATATGAACTTAGTAATCTAAATTTGGTACTTTAAGTCATTGCTGCTAATATGTTGTCAATTTTAGATGCTTTCAAACCACAAAAGTCTTTAATATAGGTTGAATTGATGTTTGCGTTTGAGACTTCTAATGCATTTGTCTTCTATTTTGGGAGAGCAATATATTTATGAGTTGATCAAATCTAACTAAACAATATGTCAACTATGACAATATATTGGATTTACTATTATTTTGGTTTTCTTGATATGTAAAATGATGGATTAATTGAGAACCAGAAGAAACGTATGTAGATATTCTTATATATTCGTACAACAAAGTAAAGCATTTCCTATCTGTTGTGGCATTTAAATATCTGAAATTAGAGGATTGAATTTTGTTTCAACTGATAATGATATATTTCTTTGTTTTCTTTTGAAATGTGATGCTTTCTTTGCTTATTTTTTCCTTTGTTGCTAATATTTTCCTTTAATTAGATACATGAATTGAATGAATTTCTAATTCTCTCATATATGCAGATAACATGACCAAGAACAAAAAGAGACAACATGGGACCTTAATTGCTCAAACATGCGAAGTGGAGAAGAATGGTAATGATTTCATTAATAAATTTGTGTCTTCATATTTTTTGTTTATAATAATTATCCACAAATTTTTTCTTTTGTTTTGTGTAGGCATTGCTACTAAAAGTAAGGCAATCGATACCACTCAAAACAAGATAACAAAGCATGGGCCAGAAGGTCTAAATTGCCATCTACAATCTCAAGCAACATCATTTGGAGGTGCTAGCTACTTCATTTAATAAATAAATTTAACAATTTTTGTATAAACATATAATATTTTGCAGATCAACATCAAATGCAAGAGGACTTGGATCTGTCAGAACCTCAAGCCACTTCATGTGATGGTATAATGTTGCATTTGTGCTATTAATTAAGAACTAGAATGTAACTTGAATATTTTTATTGGATAACAATGGTATAATGGTTTAATGATTTATAATGTAAATTGAATATTTTTATTGGATAGCAAATTGCATAAGTGATTCTCAAGTTAAGACAGGACGAGGTGCGGCAAAATTTCCTAAGGAGTGGAACACTGGAAAGAAGCTTCATGTTTTCTTGGATAGAAAAGGAAGTGTGGTCGAATCTGACTATCAAAAGTATGCCACTGCTCTAGGATGTTTAGCTCGTATTGGAGTTAAGTTACCCTTAAGCAGCAATACTTTCAACAACATACCACAATATCAGAGAGACATGGTTTGGGATGAAGTGGAGGTATGATTAAATGCTAAGTAGTGTTGTGTGTGTCTGTGTATAATTGTTAATTATATGATATTGTTTAAAGTTTAATTTCTGTGAAATATTCAGGATAATACGGAGCTACCTCCTCAAGCAAAGACTGTAGTAATGGATACGGTTGCTGACATTTGGAGAAAATGGAAGAGCTATGTAAAAAAGAGATATTTTGTACCGCACAAGGATGATGAAGAATTTCTCTTACAACCACCAGCTGATGATAGAATACAATTAGATCAATGGCTGGAGATGGTCACCTACTGGAAAAATGTTAAAGTCCAGGTTATTAATTATAAACAATAGTTTTATCTTAATTTCTTAGAGTAAAATGGAATTGATTTTCTTTTGTTTGATGTGAAATGAACTGTAGGATATCGCTGAGCAAAATTCAATAAATGTTTTAAAGAAACAATGTTTGCATAGAACTGGAAGAACTCCTTTTTCTACATTAGAGGAGGAGGTAGTATCTAAAACTTTGTTGAAGCTTATGATTTTTTATGTTGGTTCGCTATTTATAATTTTATTTCTTATTACAACACATTTTAGATGTTAGCAAAAGGGATGAAAACAGTTGCTGGGCTTGATGTGTGGATGGAATCGCGCAGTCGTGGAAAAGGGATCCAAGACGACCCTACAACATTAGATTTACATGTATAAAATCAATTTAATCATATTGTTTATGAGTCTTCTCCTTTATTTTGATTTGATAATATTAATTTATATATCTCACAGGGACAATTTAGTAGAGAGCTTTCGAAGAAGCCTTTGGAAGAAATAACAAAAGAGTACAAGGATGAACTTTTTCACATAGCTCTAGGGAAAGGAAGGCGTCATGTTAGGTGTGAAGGAAGAGGAAGTACTGTAAATCAATCACATGGTAAGAAAATTCCAAGAGATGAAGTGATGTCCTCCCAAGATCGAGAGGAATTACAAAAGCTTAAGGATGACTTTGGTAAACAACAAGATGAGATGCAACAAATGAAAGAGAAGTTGCTAATAGAGCAAGAAAAAACAAGTTTGTTGAATAAGAAGTTAGAGCTAGTTTTGAGTCAATTTCCTACCATCTCTTCCACTATATTACACGAAGCTCCTCAAGTAAGAACATAGAATTGATGGTCTATTTATTATATATTCCTTTTTTTTATCTTTTGAAATTCTATTTTGTAAAATTTGACATTATTACAGGTCCATGATGCAACAAACTTACATATTTCTGGTTCTAATTCTTCACAAAATGCTCCCATAAACGAACAACATCAATCTGATGGTCTACCAGACCAGGATCCCTCTATTGAGCATGAACAGGTTTTAATATTTTTTATTGTTGTAATTACTGGAAATTAGCTAGTTTGTTACTTAGCTTTGTTTTACAGCTTTCCTTAACTGTAATTAGTTTGGCACTTTGTTAGATGTTGCCACACGTAAGGTGTTGATTAGATTACTTAGATAGAGTTAGTTGTACTTGAAGATTAATTTTTCATAGTTTAATTTGATTGTGATTTGTTTTATTTATGTAGGTTGTTGCTGCTGGGGATGCCGGACAAGATGTTGATGATTTTTATCGAATTAAGGTATAATTGAACTTTTGAAAGTTTAGAAGATCATATAATTAGTGAAACATGAAATAGTTACAAGCGAGGCATCTTCTCTAACTAGTGTTTCATAATATTTTCATAGGTTGGGGCTAAAGTGCATATATATTGTTATGGAATACCAAAAAAGATTGTGGTGGTAGGTATTTTTTATGGCTATATGGATCGTAATGGAGATAGACCTCAATATTGCCAAGTGGGGATCAAAAAGGCACTTGTTCCAAATGAAAGGTTACCGAAACCTCGTCATGGTATCGTAAATATTGGACAAGCCATAAACAAATGTATCCAATGGGATTTAATTAATGTATGTACCTTTGCACTTTTTTATGTTTTTTTTGTTTTTTTGGTCAACTTGAACTTACTTTCATACTTTATTTTTCATTTCGAAGATATGTGATTTTGGTGTGTTTTGTTTACAGGTGGCTGCAATGTAGATGAAGGGTGGTTAATGTGTAGATGAAGCCTCTTTTGGTTAAAGTTTTGAGGAGGAATTCTGACTTCAGTTGGGCAAGTTTTTGTGTGTGGATTGAAAAACTAACTTAAGTGTTTTAAGTTAGATAGTTTCTATGATGCTCACTCTTTTTGTTTTGTCGGAAAGTGGAAACAATGATTTTTGGTGAATGTATATGAATACGGATATAAATATATATATATATATATATATTTGTTACTTTGTCAATTCATTGGAGCTTCATGTGCATGTATAATGTATAATTTTAGGTGAAATGTGAAATATTTAGCTTTTATTAAATAGCAAATAAAAAAAGAATATTTAGTATAATAATTATTACAATAAAACTAGCGTAGCAACAAGTTAAATAGGTGTAGCAAATATTACTTTTTTGCTACGATAAATTTTAGCGTTACAAATAATAACTTTATGTCATTATTATTGGCTACGAAAAGATAGACGTAACAAAAGGCTAAAATTTCGTAGTAAAAAATATTTGCTACGTTCATTTGTCGTAGTAAAAACATTTGTTACGGCTACATCAACTACGGTGGAAAAAACGTAGTAAATGCGTAGCAAAAAGCCTTTTACCACGAATTTTGGCTGTTTGCTATGATTTTATGACCGTAGTAAAAACCAATTTTTCTTGTAGTGTATCTCATAGGTCTTTCTTTAATTATGATATTATTCGTTAGTTCTATTCTAGCTTTTGGGTAATCTTTTTTCCAAAAAGCCAAAGGATGGTCACTATAATTTTCTTTTATCTTGTTAGTAACTGTTTCTAAGTTTATTCTTTTTATAACTATTTCATTTATTGGTATTTGTATTTTTTTCATATATAGAGTGTTCACCACTCTTAGTTGGCTGAACTCTGAAGGGATGGTTTAGTCGTGGTAGTTTTAACAAATGACCACACTTTGTTTTAAGCACAATAGAATATATATTTTGCATATAATATTGAAATTGTTGTAGGAAATCATTTCCTAATAATATATCAACTTCTAGTTCGTTATATTCATATATTCTAGGAACCATTATTATTTTACTTCCTAGGACAATATCAACATCTATTGCACATCTGTGTATATCCTGTGATTTTCCAGTCATACCTTTTATTCTGATTTTTCCATCTTCCTTCCATTTATTAATCAAGAAGGTTTTGAAAATGGTTATTTCAGATCCAGTATCTATTAAAGCACAAGTTATTATTTCGTTTTCAGGAGTTTCTCTTATTCCTACCTGAATGAAAACGCTAATTGTAAAGTTATATCCTTTCATTTTATTCTTGGACAATATATGACTTTGTCTTCTATGCAGAGTGTTACTCCATCTTTTTCTATCTTATAGTAATTACAACTATCTAGGAAAGCATTTCCTAAGATTATGTCATAGGAACTTCCCGTCATATTTTCATCTAGATAACATTTAACAATTATTCTAGATTTATTAATATTTATTGGAATAGATATTTGTTGGTTACATGCAACTATCTTTCCTTCAAAGTTTTCATAATAGAAACTCTCATTCAAGGTTTCTATCATTAACCCTTTATTTTTTATTTTAGCAAAGTGATTTGCACTTGCTCCTGTATCTATCAAAATTTTTGGTTCTTTAATATATTCTTGACCATTAAAGTATTCTCCTAAAATGATCATTGATTTATTGGCTAAATTTTTATTTATACTCAGAGTTCTGTTTATATTCGTTCTTTGATTTCTTCTAACTATACTATTTTTTCCGAATTCTATTTGAGGAGTTTTACTAGAAGATCCATCTTCTATCAAAGGTTTATTTATGATTTCTAATTCATAATTGGTTATTTCTTTTGGGTCTTCAAGTAGAGGTAATTTAGTTGAAGCTATTTCTCGACATTCTTCATCTATTTCTAAATGTGGTTTATCTTGATAAATTTTTCCAAAATTCCTTATGCATCAGCTATAGGAAGCATAATGTATGCGATGCTATGTACTCGACCGGATGTGGCTTATGCACTTAGTGTGACTAGCCGATTCCAATCTGACCCTGGTGAAGGTCACTGGACTGCTGTAAAGAATATCCTTAAGTACTTACGAAGAACTAAGGATTTATTCCTAGTTTACGGAGGCCAGCAAGATCTTGTCATTAGAGGATACTGTGATGCAAGCTTCGCATCAGACATGGATGACTTGAAATCCATGGCAGGATACATATTCTGTCTGAACGGCGGAGCAGTGAGTTGGAAAAGTTCAAAGCAAGCGACCACTGAGGCAGAATACTTAGCTGCAAACGATGCAGCTATGGAGGTGTTAGGGTAAGAAACTTCCTCCACGAGCTGGGTGTAGTTCCTAGCATTAAAAACCCCGTTACAGTGTTTTGTGACAACACCGGGGCGGTTGCTCAAGCAAGAGAACGAAGATCTCACCAAAGGACCAAGCACATTTTGAGGAAGTATCACTTAATCCGTGATATCATCAAGAGAGGAGATATGCAAATTGAAAGGGTCACATCGATAGAGAACATGGCAGATCCACTTACTAAAGCCCTTAGTCAACAGACTTTCGAAGGACATCTTCAGAAGATGGGTCTTAGATTAGCTCCTGAATGGCTTTGTCGGGCAAGTGGGAGATTGTTAGGAATAGTGCCCTTAAAACAGCTTTTGGCTTTACTATTTCCTTATAATATCACAAACAGTCTTTGAATAATAAACGAGATGATTTTGTTCATAGGCATTCACTTCTTTATGTGCTTATTTATGTCTGTTTGGGTTGACTGTGTTTTTGCATGTATTGAACTCCTCTAATCCGATGAGGCCGTTAAGAACTTTGTTGTTATAGGAACGACACATGAAACAAGTTCTTAACTCCATAGGCGAGGATTAGAAACTTCTCCAAGTCGAGAGTCCGACAGACAGTGGGAGTGTCGACCTTGACTCTGCTGAGACTTGCTTATGTGATTATGTCCTTTTGAAGGATCACTCAGTTTCATGGAGTGATAAGTGCATACGATGATGCGTTCATAATACATGAGGGTGATTGCTACTAGAACTTCATCACTAAGATGTCCCGCGTGAGAACATTCCTAGATGGGAAAGGAAGTCTCCTAGAAACTGCCAGATTAGGAAATATCTCACAGGTCAATAACGTGATTCATTAATCCTTAGACTTGAGATTCTGTAATGTCTCATATGAGCTAACTCTGTAATCTTTGATATAGGCTCAAAAGGGTGTCGCCATATAGACACCTGAACCACGGCCTATGTTGGGATTACACAAGTGGCATATGTAGAATTAGCAGAATCAACATAGGACCTACACTTGTTGCAAGAACAAGAATGATCTCTTACTGATTGAGTTGTTCGTAGTTATCATAAAATCTTTAAGAATCAGTTTACTTCACCGGAATAATCCAATTGGGTTGAAGAATGAGTAGTAAATTTATTGTTATATAACACAATAAACAATGTTTACCTCATTAGTTAAGAGTATTTGGTTAATAAACTATTTATTGTTCTTGTTTACTTGAGCATGTATTTATCCATCTTATTTTTAGTCATTTTCCATTATGCCCTCAACCATCAGACCTACTTTAATTTGGGAGGACAAAAGTGAGGATAAATATGTCATTTACCACCTTACCCAAAATTTGGGTTATTAATTAGCAACTCTCGCAATGAGTTGCTATTTAACATAATATTTTCTAACATTATCTAAGGCTTAACCATTAACACAAGGCCTTATGCATTATGAGGTAAACATCAATTAAGGGGGTGTTAGTTAAACCATGTAAATTATTTATTTTAATATATTAAAAGGGAAAATTATAAATTTGGGACATTAAATACCCTCAAACTGATATTTCATGTCACTAAGTGTCGCAATTATAATTTAATGACTTCAAGTGGTGAAAAATGGTAATTTTATAATCATATGCCGCCAATTCCAAATTGATGCCGGAGTAAGTTTGAAAACAGTGATGTGGCACCGAGAAATCTTGGTGGAAGTATTCAACCTCTCTTTCAAGTTTGTTAATTTTCTTAAGGAAACCGGAGATGATGATCTTGGACCTTACACACATCTGTGGGTTGCACCAGAAAAATAACCTACATGTCTGAAATGTAAGGTTCAAAAGAAAAAGGAAATTAATTAAGAGAATTTTAATGGAAAAATCGTGGACATATTTTATCTGGGCAAGAGATGAAGTAACAACCAGAATTATTAGGTTTCCATATGTTCACTTAACCACAAGGTCCACAACCTTCCCACACTCAAACATTACTTCTCCATATATAGTTGACGTTCGACATGGTTGGGAATTCCTTCTTTTTTTTTTTCCAGTTTGTGTGGTTTTTAGTGAGTGTGGGTCCAAATACTACATAAAAAACTATCTATGTGGCTCTTGGTTTGGACACGTCTCTAATGTACGAACACTCGTACCCGACATCGTGTGTAACACTCCTCAAATGAAAAATTCGAGAAAAAAATCTATGTTATGTATCTGCCTCATATTCGTATCGCCTTATCAATATCCATGCATCATAGGGACACGACAACAAAAAGTTGCAACATCAGCATTTTCAGACGATCCAGACTTGCAAGTGACTTGCTCCGACGTCAATTTGGAATTGGGGAAAAAATTGTCCTTAAATTGTCACTTTTCACCACTTTGAGTGGCTTAGGATATCCTGTTTTATATTTGTGTTTCATCTTCTGTTTCACTCATCACTTTGAATGTGTAGATTGATACTCGACTGTATTCTCCATTGACAAGTGAGCATGATAGAATGTGCTTGGCTTTAGCATTCATAGAAAGTAATTGTTTGTCTTTACTACTATATTCTCCTTTCACTTTCGGTATCTCTTGCCCTTTTTTTTTTTTTTTTTGTTTCTTTCTTTTTCGTTGATACTTTTTTTCCTTCGGTCACAATTTCCCATAGATCATAACCTATGGAGATAAAATAATACTCGATTTGTTCTTCCATGTAGTATAGTTAGTACCATCAAATAAAGGTACATTTATGTTGCACGGACACGGACACGGACACGGACATGGCGACAAGGACACGACACGACACGGACACGGCGACACGGATTTTTTTAAAATTTTAGGACACGACACGGCTCCGACACGGCTATATATATATATATATATATATATATATATGTATATTAAAAATATTAATTTATATAACACTAAGCCAAATATTCTTTATTTTATTCTTACCAAAAAAATATACATATATATATTCTTTACTTTATAAGTATAAAATAGTTTTTGACCTATACACTCAATTGTAGCAATTAGTATTTGTTAATGTAATATTGTGGTTGGATAAATAAAAAACAAACAGGCTGAAATACTGAATGACTCAATAAAGTAAATTACAAAGTTTAATGGGCCAAAGGCCCAAACGATTATTATAGTTTGATTAATTGATTGAGAGTTGGAGTCTTGGAGAAATATCTGGCTTAACCTAACCTAATGCGCCACAAATTCGTCTACATTTCTTTTTACAGTTTCGTCGCCTGCTCAAACTTAACGAAATGAAGCTGGGTTCTCCTCCTAATATGTTGTGCATCTATTGGACTCCATTCTAGAGAGTTTTCTGCCGCTGCACTTTGTCTTCCTCACTGAGCTTTTGTCATCCAATGTTCTGCCGATGGTGGTTCCTCAAATCCCGGATCTGGCTTAAGAGCCACCGCCATCTCCTCCTTGGGCGGCGTCGCCACCCACGCGACCGACATCCCTGCTCGCTGTTGATGTGGCGGCGGCGCTGATCTCGTCGGTTGTTGTGGCAGTGCTGATCTCACCGTCGTCTTTCCCAATTCCACAGATCCGGAATATCGGGGTTTTCTTGTCCCACTCCCCTTTCTCTCAGTCGTGTCGGACACTCCGTCGTGTCTCTCTCTCTTTTTTTTTTTTTAAATTCAAGACACGGCTTAGGCGTGTCGGACACGTGTCGGAGGCGTGTCCGTGTCCGACATTGCACGGCGATTTTTTACGGTGTGTCCGTGCATTAGAGAGGTGCATGTGTGCGATATGGTGTTTTAGTGAAATATTTCATTTTAGTAGTGGATTTGGATCGAAAAATAGGTGATTAAACCTTTTTGTTTTTGAAAAACCTGCTCTGGTACCAATTGACACCCTTGAGGGGTGGATTGGTACTTCGAATAATTTTTGGTATTTGATAAAACAAAGTATCAGTGCACAAGAAACGAAGATAAAATGAAATAGATACTGAAAAGAAAATGCACGAGCGGTTTATATAGGTTGGCAAGTTTACTCCTGTCCCCAAGTTATGAGCTTAGGAGTTTTGCAAATAAGATTTATTAAGTTCCACGATTACAAGAAAAGACTTATAACCCTGTACAACTGGCCAACACTTGTGGGATATAAGTAAGCCTCACTCACTTACTTATCTCAAAACATGCATAAATGAAATATTACCTCAACTCTGGTATAACACACCGAAGTAACAGAGATTACCCGTGAGAACTACCGTCTCCACAATACAACGCTGGATTATCACAAATCCTTACAACACTCAAGAAAAACACCCGTCTTACAGACTTTGTCTTGCATTAATGGACTTACAGACACAACACTCAAAGTCTTGCTCTTATGGATTTACAGACTTGTCTTGCACTTATGGACTTATAGACGTTGTCTTCTTCTTCATATGTGCATGACTTTATATGACCGGAACTTATGCTGCGAATGGAAGAAGTCGTTGGAGCCAATCAATTAGGATCAATGATTCTTTCCTCAATCTTCCTGCCGGTATTTGGTTAAAAATCCTTTCCATGCTTGATTTTTGTCAATCAATTACCTTGAATGTAGGAATCATGATTTGCTAGGATATGCTTAATAACTTTCCTTTTCAATTAGACAAAATCCTGCAAAATAACATTCTCAAAATATATGCCAGATATGAATCTTTTCAAAGAAAATATATTTTAATAAATTATCAACAAAACAAAGACTAACATAATATACTAATGAAAAGAACAACTCAAACAAGCTGGGTAACAAAAATGAATTGTCATAAACCATCAAGCACCTAGCTAGCTATTTACTGTCTAATAAAATCTTGAAAAACTTGGTTTCCAACCCAACAGCTTCTCAATTGAGAACTTTTATAGCTTCTCAATTGAGAGCTCTTAAGAGGAGGACATGGCAACAATACCACTTTCAGGCTCCTATCATCCATATCATAGATATATAAGTTCCTATTATTGGCAACAGTACAGTATATGGAATTAGCCTCAACTCCTGGAGAAGAAGGGCAACAAAATCCAGCCCAATTGGTATAGATGGTGTAATGGTTGAGAAATATTGCTTGCTTGCCTATATTGTCAAGCTGCACACACTCTTTTTGATCAAGATCCACTCGGTAAACTCTGTAGAGCACGCCACCATCGTAGAGGCAGGGGGACGCCGTCATTTCATCAATCAACAGGAGCTCGCCGTGTATCGACTCAACAAAATAAGTTCTCCAAATTGCACTCCACGTGGGACCCGAGACACTGGCAGGCTCGTTCCATGGAAGTATTGGTCTCAACTCAAGAGTCTTTCCAGTAATATGAGCAATCAAAAATTGATGGGGGCCGTGCCTCGTGTGGCAGTATATCGTTCCTCGAAAAGACACTGCTGTCAGCGTATGTAGTACCATTCCTTGAAATGATTGTTTGACGAACTCATCGTCTCTCCTAACGAGACAAAATGCAATGACTTGCCAAGATATGAAGAGAATGTAACAGTCGGGATCCGTGGGAGACTTAGACAACACACATTGATTGTAGTCGGCTAAATCTTGCAATTTGGGAAGGTGGATCGTCTCCCTAGACGTGGGATTCCAAAGGCAAGAATCGTTGTTTTTGTTGTCGACGAGAACAAACCAACCATCATGAGTTGAAACCAGTATATCTTTACTGGCCAACTCGGGATTGATAACTGTTTTTTCAGACGTATTGGAAGTTAAGCTGTATAAAGATTGTTTCGTATACATGTTCTCCTCATTCCGTGATATCATCAAAAGCTTGGGGAGACGATTAGCATCTTCGATTTCCTCCATCGAAATTGTATGATTTTAACTCTGTTCTCAACTCTCTCTCGTCTACAATTCAACGAAGAAAGTTGACAGTTAAAGATTCAGTGTCAAAATATCAAAATTTCAGGACGAAATTGAAGAAAAAGTGACGTCGTGAATGTTGTTTCAATTTTACCATGATAATGCCCGAAATAATCCCTTTTATGCGGACGAATCGTAATTTCAAACAAGAATACGAAGTACGAAGATCAAAGTTGAAAATTTCAATTATTTACTTACCAGGAAAAACAAAACTTGGGGAGGAATTTAAATCAGAACTAAAAAATTCTCAAATATTCACTTACCAAAATCTTGGGAGGAATTTATACATTTTAGCCATGGCCTCTACGTATTTAATATAGACAGACTAGGTCGAAGTTGTATTGCATAAGACTCCAAAATTACTAGGATTCATAAGGATATGTACTAAGATTCACAATGACGTATTTAATATTATTATTTTTAGATTCATATGGATGTATACTTCTCTCAGGATCGATTTGCTTCTTAATTGACATCAATCTTGTTAATCAAAAGTAAGTGTTAATTTTATGTTTCCTTATTTGCCTTTTTATTTGTAAAAATCGTTTGGTACATTATTTTCTGTGTTATTTGTAGAAATCGTTTTCTATATTATCGTCTTGCCCGTGGAGCAATACGGTTAGGAGAGAGTCGCCCCGTACGTATTGGACCTTTGCAGTATTCCAAGTATTATTTGCTGAAATATCAATAGTCCATATTTTGCATAAATTCTTGATTAATTCTCCAATTTTAATGTCATGTAATTTTCGTGATTGTTGAAAAAATATGCTCACTTTACATGACAAGTTAATGAAAAAGGGAAATTCTTGATTGTTTTTTATATGTGCAGCAAAGCATGATGAGTAATTGGGCAGATTTTCCAGACGATGTATTGAGTTTGATATTCTCAAACCTTTACAGCATAAAGGACAGATGTAATGTGAGGCTTGTATGTAAATCCTGGAATTCAGTTGCATCGGTCTCACCTCGTCTTAGCCCGACTCCCAGCCTGATGTTCTATCAAAACAGCACCCGTTTGTGGAATCTCTACCAGTTCAGCGGTTTTGTTCGTGAGATATTTCTCGATCTCGAGAGGGAAGATGGCAAGGTTGTTGCAGAAATACTCTGTTCGAGGGATGGATGGTTGCTCATATCTTTCTACCGATACTATCTGTTTTTTGTCAGACCTTCTGACGATGACGACGAGGACGATGAGTATTTGGAGGCAACCGGGCGCGATGCACCGATTCAATTGTACAAAAACTATTGTTTTGTCCACCCGCCTACTTCCCCAGATTGCATCATTGTCGGGCTTTGTAGCAATGGCGCAAGTGTGGAAATAGGGGTGCTTAAGCGGGGAGAGAATAACTGGAGCAACTACACCTTCGACAACATGAGGTTTGTAACGTCCGTGTCAGGTCCAATTTTACATGATGGATTATTATACTATTTGGATGTGCTGGGAAACGTTGGAACGTTTAATATTGAAGAACGATCTACTTTTACTATCCATTATGATTGTCTGTTGCCTGATCGTTTACGGGATGAACTCCGACACCAGTTCTTGATCAAACTGGACGGGGAGGAGGAAGGAGAAGAAGTTGCCATTCTGGCTGTTTTTGTTTACGGCGATGGGAAAAAGGTCAAAGTGTATAAGTTGTTGAAACGAGATATGAAATGGGAATTGGTGAAGAGCTTAGGTGACAAGATGTTATATGTGAGCCGGACAGGGTCGTTTGCTGAGACTGCACCGGTGAAAAGTATGGCCAACAAAATAGTCTTTCCTTATTTACATGATGGCGATGAGAGTGTGGTGTATTACTCGTTGGACACTAAAAAATATCATTCGTTTGGTGGTAAGTATTCGTTCAGCCCACGAAAATTTCTCCGGTCTATGCGTAAGAATTTGGAAGGTAAGTGGAATGGTCTTAGAGAATTGCCTTGTGCTACTTGGATTACAAATGTCTCACCCAAATAAGCCGTCTGAGGATTATAGACTACCACGCACGAGTACTTATAAAAATATCCTATTAGTATCAGAAACTAAACAGTTCTGTTTATTTATATTGCATGTCTATTGAATTCTTGTTATTAAGTTGGTGAATTTTGTGGACTTATTGTCGTTACTAACTGATAGCTTTCTAGTATTCAAGCAAATCTATCCATACAATATTCGACAACGTAATATTCTTGAGGCCACTTCACAAAAGATTTATGTTCTTCAATCTACACCACCTAAATCAACAATTATACAAAATTTTGCACTTTCTTGAAAGCTCAAGCAGCACAAAATCTGCTACTATAGTCTCCCTTCCCGAAACATCTTCTCTTCGAAATTCAGAGATTTGGCTGCAATTAGAAGCATATCCACACCACCCGCCTTCTTGCGACCCTCTCCGCTCTTCAGCTTTCCATCGAATGACCTTTTTCTCACTTTACCCTTCAAACTCTCATTCGAAAGGTTAGCTTTATGTGTGAGTTGGACTCCAGTGTCACATTTTGTACAAAACCACTTCCCTCTTGGTACAGTCAAGCGTGGCGGTTTCATGCAGTAAATGTGGTACGCGGGATCACAGCTGTCACATAGAACAGTCTTATCATCATCTTTATCAACTACAGTTTCTACACAAACAAGAAGGGCAATACCAGCAAGGCCCGTAAGACACAACTGCTTACTTGTCAAGCATTTTGCAGGGTAAAACTTCTGCAAACACAAGGAGTGACCACATATCCTGTATTCTTCTTTGTTTGTAACCTCTGTTCTGCAAACCATGCAGTGTGGAGGTCGTCCCGTATTTAGCCTCTCGCAAGCTGTGCAGTCGTCGTGTGGGGATTCGATTCCCTTTGCAGTGTAGTTAACACAGTACCAATTTTTTAGGGAAATTATTTCGTGGACAGGTGGAGAGATGCAGGAGATGTGGTACATTTCCTCACAAAATTCACACACTAGACTGTTTCTCCCATTTGACTCTTTTAGACAATGTGGGCACATATGAACTGGATTGAGTGCATCGGATCCTGTTAGGTCTGCTTTGTGGAAGTTGAATTCTTTTATAAGGAATGCGTATGCTGATGCAACAGCAATTTCTCAGAGATGCTGTGGCCAGATACCTGCAGATGTTGGGAAGTAAAAGCCAAAATGAGAAGATTCGACACACATGAACAAAGAAATAAACCCAAACAAAATTTGGACTTTAAAAGATATCGAAAAGAACCAAATGTATGCAACCTAACTCGAAACCTTTTCATTGAATGATGTTGTTGTTATGTCTGAAAGGTATTTTGCAATGGCAGTCGTATCAGTGCCAATCTGATGGAGTTTTATCCATATCTACAAGGAAATGTCAACACTGAGTACTAAAGCATGCATTTGTATGTATAATCACATAAAACCACATTTTACTCAACTTCATAATACTAGAGAACAAATTGAAACAGTAAAGGGAAGGCTCAATCCATTCAAGAAACGAGATAGTGTAAGAGATCCTTTAGCGAAATACCTGTTGGAGGTCTGAGTGAAATAGCAAGGGCGAACTTTCATATGCTCTGTTCTTCATCCTTGAGTTTATGAGACTCAAATCAATTAACTTCTCAGCCTTGATTCCATTTTCAAGGAGTAAGGTGCATAATTGGCCAAACTTTTCTGAAATGACAATATCGAAAAGGGTACGCTGACAGAGCTCGGTAAAGTTGTCCTGATTTGATCCACTGGACTTCATGTCCACACTGCCCTTAACACTATTTTGATGGCCGTCATGGATAGACCCAGTTGGGAAGGTATATTTGCTCCCAGATTCACAAGAATGAACAAATTCCTGCACAGGGAACCACAGTAGTCTGCTAAGATCTAGTAATTACAGTCTGCACCGCAAAATAGCTTGCATAAAAGATAAGTCGACCCAAATAATCGGACAAATGAAGAAGCAAATAATTTGACCCACAAACTAAATTTACTTTTCGAACAAAGATATATTGTGAAATAACCAACTAACATGTCAATGAAGAAACAAATTAGTCCATACTAAAAATGATGACATACCGTGCATGCCTTAAGAGAAGTTCTGCTACCACTTTCTGGATGGAATACAAGTGCATCTTGGATGCACTTTCTCAAAACACCATCACTTCCCAACGAGTTGCATATTTGCTCCAAACCAACATTTCTTTGGTGGTTGAGTGAGCAACCATCGGGGGCAATTCTGGGAGCATGTGACCTTTTCCTTGCTACCTTGATCGCATGAGTTCTTGATTGACTACAAAACCAAACTAAGAAATCTGAATACAAGCACTGAGAAGACATAACAGAAAGAAAGGGGAAACCTGATAACAGAGACATAAATCACAAAAGCCATAACAAACAAATTCAACGCAAAACGTCAGTACAAGATCTTATGGCAGCATTAGATCCACACACTCAAACAGGCATAGCTATGCCAATAGTAACAAGCCAAAGAATTTTAAAACTTATTCGGTGAGTTGTTTACTGGATAAAGAGTCCTAACAGCCTTGCAATATTCTAAATAACAAGGACGCCCAAGTGCTTCAGGTTTACTTAGATACAAAGTACAAACATTTGCAAGCTTCAACAATTTTTGTAATGAAATCTATTATTCCACATACCCTTTCTCTCTTATCACAGAAATCATCAGACTTTTACCCGGACCGATAACTTCCCTTAAGATAAAGTCCCCAAAGTTTTGCCAACTGCAGTTTCTATAGCCATAAATTCATACATAAACAACTGCACACGAGAACATCAAATTTAAACAACAGGAATTGCACTTCAAGTCCCACTGTACTCACACACAAACAAAAACGCGACTGAGAATTGCAAAAAACAAGTTTCCGAATTTCGATATAGAGAAGTACCACACCTTCCCACCGAGGTTAGATTCAGATTCATCACTGCCCATCACATCCTTCACATCTTTGAATTTCTTTCGCCGCTTATAGGTACGCAAACAACTCCTCAACCCTGAAGAACAAGTTTAGATGACAGGTGCAGTGCCATTAGCCTTCACGGCATCAACACTTGACTTCAGTACACCAGTTTCCTCATGACTTGCACAATCAAAAGCATGGTTCTTGTTCTGCTCTAGATCCATCTCCATTCTTCAATTGAACTTACCCAAGAACTTAAACCGCTATCGTAACCGAAAATCAAGCCAAGTAGCATCCCACTTCCCAGAATCACAATTTTCCAGTCAAATTTCAATTTTTTTTTTAAACCACACGCATCTTTCTCTTCCATGATACATGAAACCAGATCACCATTACCGCCTAATGCGCAACAAATTGGAAGTGAACCTTAAAGATTAAGTACTCAAGAAACTCACAGCCCATTTGATTTCGACAGGAAATGGAGATAACTAGCAGATTGCGAGCACTTACTGGATTTTGAGCGAGAATCAACACTACCTCAGCTGTTATTTGTTGCCGTAGAGGAGAGATACAGAGCGTCTGTTTCTGTTTGGTGGGCTTTTTTTTGAATTTTGAAAAATAGGAGGGCTTTTTTATATTTATCTTGCCGGTGCTTTTTGTTTACAGGAGAACCGGTTAAACCGGGTTCCACAGTTAATGGTCGCTCCGATCGGTCACTTTCTGTTATGATTAACGAGCTCAAATACAAAACATCTAATTAAATTAGCATAACATTAAAAAGCTAAACTAAACCATTACACTTCCTAACCAGATGCATGTGCGGAACCGCCACATGGCAGCCCCACAAAGTTACGCGTGGCAATCGTTAGAAAAAACCCAAGAACATAAATACCCTTGGTTGAGCACAAAACGAGAAGCAACGATGGTGATGGTGAAGACGAAGATGAATCTCTCCTTCTCATTGTGTATTTCTAGTTAATTGGTTCTTGAGTTGGATTAGCTTTGATGCATGGATATATTTCTAAAAATATTATTTGTATCGTATTGAATACTCATGTCTAGGCCTGTCATTGGGTGGGGAATATTCAATCCAAACCCTAAATTTTAATTCCCCAAATCCAATCCAAATCCATATATCTAGTTTTTATCCAAATCCAAAACATAATTAAGTGTGGATTTGGATTGGATTTTTGTCCATGGATATCCAAACCTGAAAATTATCTAACCTTTGCCCACCTTAATTTCTCTCTCTTCATTTTCCGCCCAATAGCTCCAGGCCTTCAGTTGAATTTGAATATGAGTTTTCACTTAGGAATGTTGTATTATGTTTTAATTATTGAAATATGTATATACTACTATTTAATTAAATAAAGAGTTAAATTGTTTTAATTTTATGCTCCATCTTATTATTTTAAATTATATATAATTATAATTAAAATTTATTATCAAATGTATTATGAATTATGTAAAAAATAAAAATAAAAAATTTTCAAATCTATATCAAGTAATATTATTGACAAAACTGTAAAATTTTTTATCAGGTTTATACATTTATTTGCTATGATGCATGAACACTTCTAAAAATATCATTTTGCCGTGTTGTATCGTGTCGGACACTCGTGTCCGACACTCCCTACATGGAAAATTCAAGAAAAAATCCGTATCGCCGTATCCGCATCGTGTCGTGTCGTGTCCGTGTCACCGTGTCCGTATCCATGCATCATAGTCTATTTGTAACTATCCAATATTAAAAATTAGATTAATATGTAGGGTAAAAAAAATATTAATTACATCAGTTTAACAATATTGAATAAAGTTATTGGCACTCTATTATATGAGTTTCAACTAAAAATGGATATATACATTTTTTTACTTCAATTTATATAATCTGTACGAATTAGGCAGCAATATATTTATTGATTCGTAACTTTTTTTTTTTTTTTTAAATTGTTATATTCTAATTTCAGTTAAAAGAATACATCGAATTAAAATCCAAGATGATGAAAACAGATGGTGCAGGAATGTGAGTTTCCTAAATGCAACAATCACTTTAATATCTGTTTGTGAAAGGGAAGACCATCACAGGCCTTGAGCCTCAGGAACTGGGTTTCCAAGGTGCGTGGGTTCTTCCAGCTAGGATAACACCAGAAAATCGTGCAGCAAAGGTACAGGAAAAATGGTGAAATGTATGGAGCTTTGGGGAAGATGAAGATGCAGAGAGAAGATGCCCCGTTCTGTGTATGCGGTGAGTATGCAGAGTTGGACTTAGGGGAGAATGCATGAGTTCTTCTCTATTTATATGTTAGGGGTGAGGGTAGAAGGGTAAATTGACCATGTGGTCCCAAACCTGTGTTGCCCTGACGCGTGGCAGCCTGTGAGGGTGTGAGAGTGACATCTCTGAAAAGGAGACGGCGCGCCAGGTGCACTGTGCCCTGTACCTTTGTGTCAGAGGTTGTTGACGAGGGTCGTGTGGGATGAGGGAATAATATCTCCTTATGAAGGTGAGAATCCATCGCACGAGGGACAGACTCATTTACGAGCGTTGATGACGCTCGGGAAGTCCGCAGATGGGCTCCTCGCGGTAGATGACCTTCGAGCGGCAAGATCCCGAACGTCAATCATGGGACCCTCGTGTGGGTGCTTCCCTGTGATGGGTAACCCTGAGGGCCCGGGTGCGAGCGCCAGACCCGTCAGATCTGGACTTTTACCGTAGTGGTCATTCGCTGTTTGACGGCCCACCCTTGCTTACCAACGAGTGGGCTGGAAAGGCCCATGAGCCCTTTAAGGCGAGCGTCTGAGACTTAGTCTGCGACATGCAGACACGTGGACGGCCCTGATTCGAGAGTGTTTTTAGGCCTCATCATTTTGCCCCCCGAATTCTGTAGTATCGCTTCGAGCGTACTGTAGAATTTATAAAGGATGAACCATGAGTTTCAAACATCCGAGGGCTAGACCATTACCAGCGAGGAGACTGCTGGTCTTCCGCAACGTATACCAACTGACGTCGCATTAAATGCTGTCTCATCCGCATTTAATGCTGTCTCATCCGCATTTAATGCTGAGTGGAAACGTGGGCGCGTGTACTCCGGGAGACGTGAGGCGGTTAGCAAAAGTGGGGGGATTTCCTAGGCGGGAATGATTGCATTTTGAATTTCCAGCCCTAACCCATGTAAATTCTTCCCTATAAATAGGGGCTTGCAGGGCTTGGGGACCTTTTTCACGCATTCAAACTCTTTCAAGAACATTTGCAGCAAGAAACTCTATCAGCTTTACAAATTCCGGCGACCTTCTTTTCTTCAGACTCTTAGGTAAAAATTCTCTTCCTCTCCTTTTATCTTCCCCGTGCTAACATTAGTTTTAGGTTGTGCGAGATAAACCCTTGAGAGAAGAAACACTATCTACCACTGAGTTTGTTTCTGAAAGTTTATCCCCCCTTAAGCTCTCTGTTAGAAATCCCATTTCCAAAAAATTGAAAACTGACCATGGCCGGAAATCAAGCCGATGACTATGTACGGGAGATTGAAGAGATGTCAGTGGGGAGTTCCTCCCCTCACGGCGACGTTCCCGTAGCTGTTCCTTTAATTAGGGCACACCCAGGTGAAGCTATTCCCATGGCGATTTCGGTGGCCCAGGCCCCAGTTGACGCCGGGGAGGAGGAGGTGAACGCTGCTGTTCAAGGGATGAACGAGCGTGTTCCCGGTGAGACGGATGATCTCTTTGAGGAGATGGCCAATGTAATGGAGATGCAGAGGCAAGGGGAGAGGGTATTCCCTGTTTTGAATAGCGCCGTGAGACCTCAAGATCACAGGATCACAGTGGCTATGGCGGCTCCCGAGGGTGAAGCGGGTCCATCCGGGCGTCCATTCGAGGCTGAACCTTCCAGAAGGCGACAGAGGAGAGGCAAGGAGCCTGCCACTCGAGTAAGGCAAGACAACCGCCATCAGACGGACAGGTCTCCAGACGAAATTGAGAGTATCATGACCCTCGGTGATTTGGAGGAGTTGAGGGCGAAAGCGTATTGGGACGAAGTTGTGTTCCCCATGAGACTTCCTGAGGAGGGGGAAAGGGCTAATCGACCACCGCCTGGGATGATGACGGTCTACTGGGACGCAGTCCTTGCTGGCGGTCTGAGGTTTCCAATCGCTCACGATGCCGTCATCATCTACCATCATCTAGGGCTTTGCCCTTCACAAATTCTACCCAATGGCATAGCCCTAATCAATACGTTCATAATAACGATGAGGGCTCTGGGAAAATCACCTTCGATAGTCAACTTTGACAGCTTAATCCAAGTAGCCCGCTCGCCGCGCTCGTCGCCTACAGACGGATTTTACTACGCCCAAGCCAAATCAGGCTTTAAGATGATAAATTCCCCATCTACATCTTATGGCGAGCACTGGAAGGAAAAATATTTTTTCGTGGGGGCTCCCGGGGGGATCTTTGGAGTTCACCGGCAATGGATGATTCATGGCGAGGGTCCATTGATCAGGGAAAGGATGAGGAACAAGGATTTTGAGGAGTGGGCAATGGGGTTAGCCCTCGAGATGAGAGCTGAAAAGAAGTGGATTAAAGCGGAGACATTGATGAAGGACGAAAGGATATTGTTCCGCTACGGACTATCTTGCCCCCCTGATATGATACTCCACCCCCCAACTGACATCATGGCCCTCGACGGTTAGATTCTAGGAACTAACCCCTCTAACCTTTAGAATAGCTCTCTGACTTACAGTTACCATTATTTTCATGTTTATACCATTCAAACATCCAGTTTTCTGACGCTCGTTCCCCTCTATCTGCAGGCATCCAAATTCTCTCTCGAGGCATGAATGCTGAAGCCCTTTCACGTATGTTGGGTGCCCAAGGGCCAGCGGTCGATCCTTCACAGCAGCAACAGCAGCAAAACCGCCCTCCCCCTGCTCCGAGAGGTAGGGTTAGTCGCCGAGGATCGGGCCGCGGACAAGGAAACGCTCGAGGGGGCGCGGGGAATGTGGCTCCTCCCACGGGCCCCATTGAGGATCTAACACTGGAGGGTGCCCGCGAGGCCACTCCTCCGCCGGCGGCCCCCGAGGGCCCAATCTCTCTGAGTTCGAGCGGATCGCGGAACCGCTCGGGCGAGCCTGTCCGAATTCATGAAATCCTCCGCGCCGACCGTCAGGGGAAGAGAAAGAGGATGCCAGACTCCCTCCCCATTTCAGGTAAGGGAAAGGAGGTGGTCGTGGGCCACCGTGGCGAGGGCAGCGACACTTCATCTTCCGAGGATGAAGAATTCTGGAAGATAGGCTGCAAGGGTGACTCCCGTTACAAGCGCCAGCGGACTGAGGGTCCGGTGCTTCTGAAAAAGAGCGCCCATTCAGTGAACATTGTTTCTGACATCGTCGGCAAACTCCAGTTTTCCGGCGATCATGACAAGTTGAACCAATACGATGCCGCTCGCGTCGCTGACGATGCCTGTCACGCTCTTCTCACCGTAAGTTCTTACTATCCTTTGAAGGTTTTTAACTTTCAATGTTTGCATTCGAGCGCTAATCTTTGTGTCTGGTTTGCCAGGAGGTAATCCCTAGGTTGAAGAACTTGCAAGGGCGAGCGCAGGCCTACTCCGAGCACAAGGCCAAATACAAAAAACTGTTGCGCATCTCCGACCCTGTTCAGCTGCAGGAGGATTACAACAACCTCCACGCTCAAATGTCCGCTGCTGACCGTGACATGGCCCTCCTGAGGGAGAATCTTCAGAAGACGGAGGATGCTTATCTTACCCTTAACGAGCGCCACAGAGAGGTGAAGGAGGAACGGGATCAACTGAGGGTGCAAAACCAGGATCTGGGCAGGCAGCTGGCGGAGAGCACTCGCCAGAATGAGGAGACCAACAAGGCCCTTGAGGACTTGCGGAGCAAAGTCCAGGGGTTAGAGGCGAGGGTATCCTGGGAGGCTGTGAAGAAATTCGTGCGCTCAAAAGCCTTTGTGTTCGCGGCCAACATCCAGTGCTTTGACAATGCTCGTCGCTTCTTCCATAAAGCGATTGGGCAAATGGTGAGGTTGGGACTGGCCCCTGAAAGCGCTCGATCCGATGCTCGCCTGCGCATGGATCTTGATGAGAATTGCGAGCCAATGGTTCAGGAGGAGGATCCCACGGACAATCTGGCAGAGCCTGAGTATCAGGAGTTGGTGGAAACACTCCAAAGGGAGTTCATTGCTGCCAACAGGGTAGATCCCGAGCCTCTCCTGATAGAAGATGAGGGCACTGTCATGGACGTCGCGGATGCTGAGGAGCCTGGTGAGGCCCAAACCTCTGATGTCAACGTGTTGGCCCCCGTTCCCATCGCGACCGCCCCTCCCGAGCCTGAAAACCCAGCTCAGTGATGCTTATCTCCGCTGCCCCTCTCTCACTTCAATGGCTTAAATCTCCTTCCAAACTCGTGAACGATTTATGTCTGTAATTAATTTTTCAATTATGTGTTGAACATTTTGGGCCCTCCTAAGTTGCTTTCCCATAAATTTGAACTCCTTTCCTTTTGTATGAATGTACGAACGATTTCTTTCTTGCTTTTGGATGGTGGATGATGTTAATTTGTTTAGCTTTGCCGCTTTCATATCGAAATCTGCTGTTTGAGCGTTTGCGATTAGTGCGTAAGTAGGCTAGGACACTCATCACCATGCATATTAAGCTTAGATGCTCGCGACGTCGAGTGGATGGCTTGTTGCAAGTACGAGCGCGAGGGTGTCCCTTAGGAGGGTTCCCTGGCCATAGTAGAAATGAACTGTGTATTTGGACTTAGAAAACCTTTGAGGGAATACAGGCGCGAGGGTGATCCTTATGCATATCCCATGGCTGTATTCTCCTTGAGGCTTGAATTTGAACTTAGGAAATCCCTGTAGGATTGGCTTAGTAGGGGTAAAAAATGAGCGTAGTCGTAGTGTTAGTGGCATCCACTATTTACGAGCGTGCTCTTACTCAAAGGGTCACAGGGGGTTCTTACGTGCACGAGCTGGAGCGATGAACACTCAGCTGGCGTAAGTTGAGCGTTGGGCTCCCCGTTGTCGGACGCGCTCATTTTTAGGACCAATTCTTACAAAACGTTCAAACTGTTATAGGTGGATGGTTATCGACACCTGGACAGTATAACTTTGGTATGATTGAGGTATCGCATGGGCTTTTCGATGTGGAAGATGCTCAACACGGAGTAAGCTTCTTGCCGCTCGAATCATTAGATCAGATAAGAAAGCAAGTAAAATAATAAAAACGAAGTATTAAATACTTACTGTTATATAGATGCACTCTCGGAAATGATTACATCGTGCTTTCCATCAAAGAAAAATATTTCATGCCGCGAACGGGCCATTACAAAGAGGTTGAAGTTTACACATAGAACCTTCTAAGGTTACATGCATTCCATGGCCTAGGGAGACGCTCGCCTTGCAAAGTCTCTAGCAAGTAGGTGTTATTTGCCCGTACCTGAATGACTTTGAAGGGGCCTTCCCAATTAGGGTCTAATTTACCTACGTGTTTGGAGACTTCAACTTTCTTGAGGACCAAGTCCCCTAGCTGGAAGGTCCTTTCTTTAACACGTTTATTGTAATGGCGAGCAATGGTTGCTTTGTACTTGTGAATGCGTGCCCAAGCAGCATTCCTCTTCTCATCCAGCAAATCTAACTCGAGCGCCCTGTTGGTCTCGTTGACGGCAGGCTCGAAATAGGCTACGCGTGCGGATTCTTGAGCAATTTCCGCGGGTATCATGGCCTCAGAGCCGTATACAAGAGAATAAGGGGTTTCCCCCGTTGCCGCTCGCGGAGTGGTACGGTAAGCCCACAGAGCTCCCTGAAGCTCTTCAGCCCATTCTCCTTTCTTACTCTCGAGCATCGTTTTCAAATGCTGGAGTATGGTTCGGTTGGTCACTTCAGCCTGACCATTTGCTTGAGGGTGACCCACGGAAGTGAATCGTTGCTCGATCCCTAGCTCATAGCACCACTCCCGTGTGTCGGCAGCGATAAATTGGGAACCGTTATCCGAGATGAGCACCCTGGGGATGCCGTATCTGCAGATGATATTTTTCCAAATGAAATCTCTCACAACCTTGAACGTTATCTTAGCGACCGCTTCTGCCTCAGCCCATTTGGTGAAATAATCCACAGCAAGTATTACGAACTTCTTTTGCCCGACCGCCATTGGGAGAGGTCCCACGATATCAATGCCCCACTGATCGAAAGGCCAGGAAACATCAATAGGAATCATTGGAGCTGCCGGTAACTGGGGGGTGTTGGAGTGGAACTGACACTTAGGACACTTCTTGGAATATTGAATGGCATCTTGCAATATCGAGGGCCAATAGAACCCACTCCTTAAGATTTTCTTCGCCAAGATTCGTCCGCCTGAGTGGTTCCCACAACTTCCGTCGTGTACATGCTTTAAAACTTCTTTAGCCTGCGAGGGTCTCAAACATCTCATCGGTGGGCCCTGGAAGGATCGCTTGAATAATCTACCCTCGGTATCCAACGAGAAACGAGGAGCCTTGCTTTTGATCTTCCGAGCCTCAACTTTGTCGCTCGGGCAGGTTCCATCCCGGAGGAATCTGACAATCTCGTCAAGCCAGCAAGGCTCGGAGGGGTCAATCATGTGCACTTCTTTCGAGGGTTCGCCTTTACTTATCAGTGGTTCCTCCGTTCTCAGAAATGTAACTACGCGTTCGCTATGGCCGTCCAGAGCGGACGCGAACTTCGAAAGAGCGTCAGCGCGTTCGTTTTCTGCTCTCGGAACCTGCAAAAGATGAAATTCCTTGAACTTGGCTATCTCCTCCTTTGCGCTCGATAGATACCGTGCCATGGTGGCTTCTCGAGCCTCATAACTACCATCGATTTGACTCGCGATCAACTGCGAATCAACATATGCTGTGACACGAGCGGCCCCATTTTGGAGCGCAATCCGGAGCCCTTGGATGAGGGCTTCATATTCAGCTTCGTTGTTGGTGACTTGAAACGCCAGCTTGATTGCGTAGTCGACTTCTGCTCCTAGGGGATCCCTGAGGGTCACCCCGGCACCCCCCCCTTGTGAGGTCGAGGAGCCATCCGTGTGTAAAAGCCATAAACCCTCGTCCGCCTGTGGCACAGTCTCCAAATTGAAACGTTCTACCAACAGATCGGCCACTGCCTGAGCCTGTATGGCTGTGCGAGGCTCGAAGGAGATATCAAACTGGCTGAGTTCGATGGCCCATTTGATTAACCTTCCCGAAACATCCGGTTTGGATAGGACTTGCCTGAGTGGTTGATCTGTTAGCACTGTGATGGAGTGAGCCTGAAAATATGGCCTCAGCCTTCGGGATGCGTTAACGAGCGCAAAGGCAAATTTCTCAATTTCCATATACCTTTTCTCTGCCCCCTGTAGAGTCTTGCTCAGGTAATACACTGGCATATGCTTACGCTCGCGGATTGCTACGAGGACAGCGCTCGTTGCTTCTAAAGAGACTGATAGATAGACAAATAAGTTCTCCCCCGGGATTGGCTTGGTTAACAAAGGCGCGCTCGACAGGTACTGTTTCATGTTCTGCAGGGCCTTTTCGCAATCCTCGTTCCAGGTAAAGTTCCGAGCGTTGCGCAAGATTTTAAAGAAGGGTAAATTCCGGTCTGCTGAGCGGGAAATGAACCTGTTTAACGAAATGATCTTACCCACGAGTACCTGGACCTCTCTCAGATTGCGAGGGGAGGGAATATCCAGGATTGCTTTGATCTTCTCGGGGTTTGCCTCTATGCCTCGTTGACTGACCATGTATCCCAGAAACTTACCACCTCGAACGCCAAAAGTGCACTTTGAAGGGTTCAACTTCATTCCGTAGCGACGAAGGATATCGAAAGTCTGCTTGAGATCCTCCAGATGGGAGTGTTGGCGCTCACTTTTGACTATCATATCATCCACGTATACCTCCATAGATTTCCCAATTTCGTGCTCGAACATCCTATTGACAAGGCGTTGATAGGTTGCTCCCGCATTTTTGAGCCCGAAGGGCATGACTTTGAAACAGTAGACACCCAAGTGCACAATAAACGCAGTTTTGGGGCGATCCTCGGGCGCCATAAAGATTTGATAATATCCCTGAAAGGCGTCCATCATACTCATGAGTTCACATCCGGCTGTAGAATCTACCAATTGATCGATCCTCGGTAGTGGGTAATGGTCTTTGGGGCACGCCTTGTTGAGGTCAGTGAAGTCGTTGCACATACGCCACTTATTAGCGCTCTTAGGAACGAGCACCACATTGCAAAGCCATTCCGGGTACAAAATCTCCTCGATGTACTGAGCATCAAGTAACTTAGTAACCTCCTCTTCGATAACCCGTTTCCTAAAGCCATGAACGTCCCTCTTCTTCTGTTTGATGGGCTTGAAGGTTGGATCCACGTTCAATCTGTGGACAGTGACGCTCGGATCTATCCCTGTGAGATCAGAAGCTTTCCACGCAAAAACGTCTAGATTCTCCCTTAGGAAGTCGATCATCAAAACTTGCGAGGGCCCATCCAGGCTTGAGCCAATCTGGGTTGTTTTATCCGGATTCCCAGGCTCCAATTCGACGGTCGAAAACTCCTCGGTGGGCTCAATCCGAACTTCCGGCCTCGGTGCCTCTAACGCTCGTTTCTTCCCAGTGAGCGTATTTTTGGGCTCATCACCCTCGTTTTCTGAGGAAGAACCCTCTACGGCCCCCGGTGGCCCATCCTCGGAGCACTGAACGTCTCCAGAGGTCTTCCTTTTATTCTTCTTCCGGTACAGCTTGGCTCTTTTGCGCTCAGGGCCATCTTCGTTTAACTCTGGGAAATCAACGGATTTCTTAGTAGACCCAGGTTGAAGGGAATGTTTGGGTTTGTGGCTTCGAAGCGAAAGTATGTAGCACTCCCAAGCTTCTTTGACGTTACATAGAATTTCTCCAGTACCCTCGAGGGTCGGAAACTTGACTTTTTGATGATAGGTAGAAATTACAGCCTTGAAATCCACGAGGGCTGGGCGCCCAATGATAATATTGTAAGGAAGATCCACCTCGACGATGGTGTAAATGACGCTCAAAGTTTTCCGCTGTGGGGCGCGACCAAAAGAGGTGGCCAATCGAATCTGTCCGCGAGGGACGATCTCGGAACCTCCAAACCCTACGAGGGCAGTTCTGAGAGGTTCGAGGGGGATGTTCGTTATATTCATTTGTTGAAAAGTTGAGTACGGGAGAACGTTCACAGAGCTTCCACTATCAAATAAAACCCTCTTTACAGTGTGGTTATGAACGTCTAAACTAACCACCATGGGACAGTCAGAGGTTTTTCCTATCCCATGGGGTGTTACAATATGTTCAACATCTTTCTCGGTAAATCCTATAACGTCATCCTCCTTTGAGCGCAATGAGCTGTCCACAGAGAGCACTGAGCGAGGGAGCGTTGGTCTTTGGTTATAGCTCCGTACATGACGGCGACGGGAAGCATTGGAGTCGCCTCCTGAGGGGCCTCCCGCAATCATGTGAATGACCGCAAAGGGCTGATTTTCCACATCCACCCCCTTCCCTTTGTTGCGCTCGCTGGTCTCAGTGCGCTGGCGATGAGGACTATGGGAACGTGAGCGGCTTCTCCTTCTTTCGAGCGCCCGTCTTGCGCAATGTTCGTCGTACCCTTCCAGTACTTTCACAAACTCTTTGAGGTGCCCCCCGGCAATCAGCCGCTGAATCTCCTTCTCCAGGTGACGGCATTCGTTGGTGTCATGCCCCTTCTGCTTATGGAAAGCACAATACTTCCCCGAGCGCTTTTGAGCCTCGGTCTCTCTCAGCTTGGGCGGCCTTTTGAACAACTTCTGGTCCGCCAAGGAATAAACTTCGGCAATTGGGCGGTTGAGGGGGACTCGCTCGAGCCTCCGCGGAGGAGAGGGATGACGACGAGCGGGTATTGGGCTGCGGCGGTGACTTCGGTGGGGCTCCCCTTTGTCCTCGTGGACTCTGCTGGCGCGAGGGGCATTTGCCATTTTCTGATCCCTCGCTATGTACATGTCCTCGAGGGTAAAGAAGGAGTCGGCAATCTCCCGGATTTCCATCAACGAGCGCGGCTTCTTCTTGGCCACTTCCTCCACAAACTCCTTGCTGACATAATGCTTCATGTTGATAGCCCCGAACAGAACATGTCTCAAAAAGTCCATCGAGGGCTTTTCTACCAACAGAATTTCTTTATTGAACCTCCCCATGAAGGACCTGAGAGTCTCGTTGGGCCCTTGGACCAAACTATAAAGGGCGGTCGCGGCCGGGGCCGGTGCTTTCAGCGAATTGAAGTGGCTGACAAAAGCATCCGTCAGGTCATAATATCCTCGGATTGAGCGCGGGGGGAGCTTTTTGTACCACTCTTGGGCCATTCCAGTGAGGGAAGTGACAAACACCTTGGCCCAGTAGTTGTCCGGATGGTCATAGAGGTGCATTAGGTGCACAAAATGGTCCAGATGCTCAGCCGGATCCGTAGTTCCATCATACCTATTGATTGACGAGGGAATTTTACCCTTCCCTGCACGGGTCATCAGAACTTCCTCGACGAGGGGGGAATCGCCCGCCATGATCCTGTAATCTCGCTCGTCGGGGTCTTCATAGCTAGCCTCTCTTCTCCGGTGGGAAATGGGGCTGCGTGGTCGCCGAGCGTCTCTGGCCTTGGACCTCTCGTCCCCCTCACGGGGGGCGTGAGACCGCGCTCGAGAGAGCTGCTCTACCACGTTTTGGAGCCCTCGAATTTGGTCTTGTACAGCTGCTAGCTGAGGGTCACCGACATTCCTGCGGTTTGCCCTCCTTGTGGCCCTTGACTGGACCTCTTCATCATTTCCGGCCGCCTCATTTCGAGGAGCCCTGTCATCTCCTCCCACGGGTCGTTCTTGCTGGACCCTCGGTGGGGCTTCATTTTCTTGATTCGGAGCAGCCGGGGGAGGTTGCTGTGCCCGTAGAGCATTTTGGGCCATTGTCAAAGGATGTGCAGGGAGCCCGCCCAAGGGTGGGGCTACCCGAGCGCCAGCGTATGAAGGGAAATAAGCCATAGTGAAGTGTTCCCAGGCATTCTGTACAGCTTGGCTCTCGCACTGAGCGTACAACACCTGAAGTTGTTGCGTAGTGAGTTGGGGCATCTCCACCCCCTGTATTTCCCTTGGCACTGCTAGAGGGAGGTTCAACGTCCCCACTTGATATGGAGGGACCAAAGGTATCATTCCCGGCGTTGTTCCAGGCATTACTCCGGGCTGCGTGAGTGCGTATCCTGGCGGCGGCATGGCCATAGGATATACGCCAAGATGTGAAGCAGGGATACTTGGGGCGGAAGTTGGGGGGGGAGGATTGGAACCTGATCCTCCCGCTTCATTCCCAGTTGGGAGGGGTGCCGTGGCATCAACGTTTCCGGCCGCAAGGGGCGGTGCCCCTCCGGCGAGAACAGGGTTCTCTGCGTTTTCTCCGTTGGTGGGAGGAAGACCTCCCCTGTTCCCTAGAGTTCCAGATCTTGTGGCAGTAACCATGATTCAAGACTTGGGTGTTACTTTTCAACTAGCTTTCAGAAGAAGAGATTGGCAATACCAAAGACGGTGGTGATGGTTTCCCACAGACGGCGCAAAAAATGATGGTGCAGGAATGTGAGTTTCCTAAATGCAACAATCACTTTAATATCTGTTTGTGAAAGGGAAGACCATCACAGGCCTTGAGCCTCAGGAACTGGGTTTCCAAGGTGCGTGGGTTCTTCCAGCTAGGATAACACCAGAAAATCGTGCAGCAAAGGTACAGGAAAAATGGTGAAATGTATGGAGCTTTGGGGAAGATGAAGATGCAGAGAGAAGATGCCCCGTTCTGTGTATGCGGTGAGTATGCAGAGTTGGACTTAGGGGAGAATGCATGAGTTCTTCTCTATTTATATGTTAGGGGTGAGGGTAGAAGGGTAAATTGACCATGTGGTCCCAAACCTGTGTTGCCCTGACGCGTGGCAGCCTGTGAGGGTGTGAGAGTGACATCTCTGAAAAGGAGACGGCGCGCCAGGTGCACTGTGCCCTGTACCTTTGTGTCAGAGGTTGTTGACGAGGGTCGTGTGGGATGAGGGAATAATATCTCCTTATGAAGGTGAGAATCCATCGCACGAGGGACAGACTCATTTACGAGCGTTGATGACGCTCGGGAAGTCCGCAGATGGGCTCCTCGCGGTAGATGACCTTCGAGCGGCAAGATCCCGAACGTCAATCATGGGACCCTCGTGTGGGTGCTTCCCTGTGATGGGTAACCCTGAGGGCCCGGGTGCGAGCGCCAGACCCGTCAGATCTGGACTTTTACCGTAGTGGTCATTCGCTGTTTGACGGCCCACCCTTGCTTACCAACGAGTGGGCTGGAAAGGCCCATGAGCCCTTTAAGGCGAGCGTCTGAGACTTAGTCTGCGACATGCAGACACGTGGACGGCCCTGATTCGAGAGTGTTTTTAGGCCTCATCAAAAACGTTCATAATAATTTTTATCCATGGTATAAAATTTATTTTAAGGTTTAGATAAAATTATAATGTTTTGATAAAGTTTACCTTGGAAAAAACTCTATTATCCTCTTTTTTTTTTTTTTTTTCCATTTTGTTGTGAGTTCGAAGTTTGTAGATTGACTAGACATAAATAACACATGTTAAAGTAGTATTATTTATTTTACAAATTATTATTATTATTATTATTATTTATAAAAGAAAGCATAAATATGTGAAAATCTTTGGGCTGCTCGAAAACTGTGATAGTAAGGTTTGTAAAAAAAAAAAGAAGAGGAAAACAAATCAAATATTACCTTGTGTTTTAGATGGACGGGGACATTGGGCCTTTAATATTCAAGGGGTCTCATGAGCTTTGGGTAGGTTTGAAAATCCACCCATAAACATTGGATTTTGTTTGGGTGAACATCCATTGGGTGTAGAGACTTTGGATTTGGATTGGATTTGAATATAAAATATTTGGATTTTATTTAGATTTGGGCTTGGATTGGATAATATCCACCCAATGCTAGGCCTACTCATGTCAAATTCCGTATCCAACACTCCTCATTTGAGAAAAATCAAGAAAAAATTTGTATGTCTGTATTTGTATTGTGTCGTGTCCGTATTGCCATATCCATATTCATACATCATAGATTAACAGTATGTATATGATAGATTAACAGTATATAGATGGTAAGAGCAAGTTCAAATGTTTGTAGTTTCCCTACACAAGAAGGAAAATTTCTTGTTTACTACAGCAACAAACAGTGTGTGTATATATATACTCACGGAAGAATACAAAAAGTGGAACAAAAGATCTTGATCGGAAATGAATACTTGCTAGCTCGCGCACTTGCAAGAACAAATGCGAAAGATTCTTACAATCTCTTCTCGCAAGTTAGAAGCTTCCAGCTCGATTGAGGACCCTCCCCGGAGTCGAACATGAAGGTCACCCATCCTATTGCTTTCGCGATTTCTTGAAGTTGATCGATGACAACGCTCTTGTCGTGTATGTAAACCCGTCCCCCCGGTCTTAGGATCCGGTCCATTTCCAGCATGATGTTTGAGATGTTGCATCTATGACCAACATGATTAAGAAATGATCATCAGACAATGTCTTTTCTTTGTTTTCGGGATGAGTTAGGCATGCGTTAGTTGTGTTCGTGTAGAAAATATGTACCTCTTTTGCTCGACTGAGAAAAGACTAGCTGCATTCAACACGTCGTATGTTCTAGGATAAGTGTCGAATGGCTCGCACCTGTATATATAACATTTGCGTCATTACATGGGAAAATCTATTTCAGACTCAAATCTGACTCGACCAGATTGAACCAATCAGATGATAAATGTATTATTCTGCTTCAGTTTGCACGAAAGAGAGTAGGCTGTGAGACCATACCAATCATGCATTACTCCTATAAGACCGCGATCGTATATCACGGGCAGCGTATTCGAACCGCTAACGGGGACGACATTCATTACCCAGCAATCAACATTAAAATCAACTAAAGCTGCTGCATACCTGCAAACACATAAACAAAGCAAGATCTCATAAAATTTTAATTAAACCATCAGCAAAAATGATAGTATAGTGTTAGGGGATAAGGCTAATCACCCCCCATATCCGGCTTTCATGTCCATCGCATTGCGTATGTTTGAGCTGTTCAGATGTAAGGACTGTACATATCCCCTCACGTTATCGTTTTGATACTTTGAATCCGCTTTGTACAACTCCTTCCTTGATTTATCGGCATCCATTTTTATGCTGAAAAGGCGATCAGGTGGAGAATGCAGCCTCGCCGGCCAATTGGTGATGTTAGCTCCATAGCCGTTTTCGGGTAAACGTGCGATGCACAGTTTCAACTTTACATACCTGTGCAACAGAATCGAAACAGGATCATATATTTCTGTATCCATGTCGAATTCCAATTACTCTCATCCCCTCTGACAGAATCCTAGCTCCATCACTTATTTGGTACAGTGTTTTTATCCGTTCTCTGTGCAAAGTTTTTTCCATGGAGAAACAAGATGATTAGTTCGAATATAATACCATATATCGTCCGGATTATCATCTGTGTCGCATAGTGGAGGCCCTGTGTCGCGATCGCCATTGAGATAGCAGCTGTTGTTGATAGGCTTCTGCCAAATAGCGATTTCGCTTTCCTTATTTACAAGCGTCCAGCAAAGGTTGTCGGCAAGAAGCACCATTTCTGTGAGGAGTTAAGGATGACAGACAGACTTCAGAAAGAATGTAATGAATAAGTTAAAGGTAAGATATGAAGATTTGCGACCTTCCCATTGTCGTCCGAGTTCGTGTTCGTAACCAGGCCATGCTGCCCATATAAAGTATCCTCCAGCTCTAAGTATCCTATTTGCCTCAAGAAGCAAAATCCCATCTTCACCAAAATTAATCAATGAAATGAGGAACATAAACTGAAGTAGAAAAACATTGGGATATTTTACTTGAAATAGGAAAATAATAAAGCAACAAGCATACCATCAATAGTCCAATTGATTCTGCAATTCGAACAATGAATCAGATCGAAAGCTTGGCTCGGGTAAGGCAAACGATGAGTTCCGAATGTAGTCACCATCGCAGGAACACCGCGTTCAAGCGCGAGCTGAATTTGATTCTCACCAACATTTTTCAGACCTATTGATAAAGTGGTCACATTTCGGTCCATCAAATAAGCGCCGAAATCTGCAGTTCCAGAGCCGATATCTAAAACAACTCGTGTACGTTGGCCAAATTCAATTTCAGGTACCATCTGTATACATCAGGTTGAATTCATATATGAAATATAAAATAGGTATAATTACACTGACATGCTCTGAGGTTTGGACTAATTACAAAAACTTCCCCTGAATTTTGAGAAATCACTAAAACCTCCCCTGACAAGCTCTATGATTCGGCATAACGTGTGCCATTATATATAGTCATGAACATAACTTCAATAGAAAAATAGTGCATTAATAAGAAATTGGAGGTGAAAAGTTCAAAATCCATCGATCAGATATATTTTAAATGCTTCGACAGAGGAAGTTTTTGTAATTTCTCACACCACAGGGGAAGTTTCTGTAACTTTGCCAAACCTCATGGTATCCCAGTTGAATTATCCCTACAAATTATTGCTTGATTTCAAGTATATGCAGAAACTAACCTGGGATATCTGATCCAGATATTGATCACTTCGAGCTTTCGGAAATATAAATTTATCACCTTTTCTTGATACGTACTTTCGGCTTCCTTCGTCTTTGACCAAGCGCTGAAGAGGGATGTTATCAAACCATACCTGCAGTCACATTTTGAGATCATTCAGTAATTATCATGAGAAAGAAAGCAATGAAGCCAGAAATTCCTATTTTCTGTGAAAAAGGTTCAATTTTTGCAAAAAAAAAAGGTATACCTCATCCCTGCTTTTAGGCCATGGAATGTGAAGCTTGTACCCTTTAGGCCAATGCACTAAGCAATCCAACCCTTTCCCAATTTCAGGGCAATGCCTCTCATATTTTGATGAATTAAACCTTAAATCAGCCTCCACATTGTCCAAACAAGGAATATAGTTGAGCAAATTCTCATCACAAACTCTGAATTTCTCAAATTTTATGACTTTATTATTATCTGTTTCTTGATCCTTGTCAGAACTGTTGTTGGCGCCCACCACCACACTCTGTATGAGACCTTCATCGAATTCTCCCACAATGAAGTCATCCGTCATGATTCCCATCTCGTTTATGATCCCCGTTCTCTCCAAGAACGCCGCCGCGGGCGGCGGCGGCGGCGGGAGAGGGGCAGAAGTGGCGGCGGTGTGGGTGGAGTTGAAGAAAGAAAGGTGCTTGCTTTGGATTGGAGTGGGAAGGGAAAAATGTCTGAAGAGAAAGAAGAGAGTGAAGTAGAATAGGGAAAAAGATATGATCTTTATGAATGTTGGGGTGGTGGGATTGTGGGGTGGTGAAGATGAGCTTGTAGGTGTGGCTTTCATGGTGTGTTTGTTTGTGTCAGAGAGAGATAAAGAGAAAGAGAGAGAGAGAGAGATCGAGAGAAAGAGGGAGAGAGAATTCTTGGTTCAGAAAATGGAAAGAAAGGAAGATTTGAGGTTGGGTTTTGAGATTCTTTGCTGAATTTGCATGTTTCACTAGGAAAAAAAGTCAGAAATTAGGCCAAAAGTTATTTTGCATAGTAAAAGCAGTTTGTGGCTTTGTGCATGAACATTTTGGCAAAAGAAAATCATCCAGTACTCTACCTCCGGTTTCCTCCAGTTTCAACTGAAGTTGCTGAGAAAATATGTGGGCGGGTCATTTGACCTTAGAACGACTTTGGTCTACATGCGAACACTGCAGCGTTGTAGCACTGCAGGGGTATGAGGCAGAGGGACGTTTACGCTACGATTTTGTTAAAGACTTAAAGTAAGATTTTAATTAATTATAATTAATTCATTGAAGATCTCATCAAAGTTGATGAAGAGAAATTCATTGGGAACCAAAAAAGCACATGAGGAAGGAAATTAATTAACGATTTAAGAAGGGGCAAAACAAAGAGGACATGTTAGATGTTTGTTTGAAATTAAAATTGGTAATTAGTAATAATTATATTCGGATACAAATTTAAGCATGTTTCATGCTTTACCCTGTATAAGTATTTAACTTATAAAAATTATGTATTAATATTTGATTTGTTGACCTATATTACACCAAACCGACAATTAATTTAGGAGAATGTGGTTGAGTGAAAATGACTCGTCTATTTTTAACCAAAGTCAGGAGTTTAAATCCTAAATTTGGGTATAGAATAGCTTGAAATTTTTTGGCCAGCTATCTCACTGTACGAGGTATCTATAATTTAACGAGGAAACTAATCACTATAATGATGATAGAAGTTCTGATCTAGTTACTATCTGAATCTATTAATTAACATGTATTAACACAAAATATACTAGAACCTAATGGATTGTTCTTAGACGATTTTATAGTTTTTACTTGTCTTTGTATACGTTTGAGTTTCTAATATTTTCTACAAATGTTCAACTAGTTGACTCTGTTGTTCGATTTATTAATCCTAGCAATTATTTCACCAAAATAATGCACATTTTAGCAATATTAATATATATTTATATATAATATTTAATTAAATGATGTATTTGTAATATATACTCAAACAATAAAATTTGATCACAAACTAATTAAACTCCAAGATATATACATATATATACTTTAGGAAGAATCTAATGAATCAAGCAACATCATATCCTTGAACTCCTCGAAGTCGAGCAACCCATCCGCATTAGTATCGTACACTCCAATCATATCCTTACAATCTTGTCCACAATTCTCCTCCCACAACCCTAATTTGGACAATGCAATTTGGAGCTCCTCACAAGAAATGAATCCATCGCCATTCAAATCAAAAACCCTAAACGCTTCCCTAAGATCCCTTTCCAATACCTCATCATGATCATCACCACCATCTTTTCTTTCTATTTCACATGATTTTTCTTGGAAAAGATTGTTACCCTTGACAATCAAAGTTTCGTAAAAAAACAAAAAATCGAGTGGGTCGAGGGTTGTTTTGCCTACCAGAAGCTCGAGCTCGTCTCGTTTGCAGTAAGCGCCGATTCTTTCGAGAAGCCACATAAGCTCATCTATGCTCACGAGCCCATCTCCGTTTCTATCTAGCTTGTTGAAAATCTTGTGCAAGTGGATCTTTTTGAGGGGAGACATTGTGGCTATAAAGTTGAGGCAAAAAAAGGGAGCTCAAGCTATATTGATCGTGAATGATTCTTGGTAGCATGTAGTTAATGACTAAAGGCATATATGTACACTATATATAATATGTGTTGTGCGCGTGTATTCATCTAGATTATTCAAACCACAACCTTTCCATGTTGTGCGCGCCGGTATAGATTAAATTGACAATGAAAGTCTTGTGATTGAGAGTTGTAGAGAAGTTTAAAGGAAGTTTCATGGAAAAAGAGAAGCAGAACGAAACCGCTTTCATGAAAACTTCTTGTTAGGTTATTGCTATAGTTATGTTTGCGCGTCTATATATATATATCAATTTTTTATTTTTATTTTTTTTTCTCTAACTCATTTATTTGAGTTCGAGTCGAAATAAAACATTTAAATATAAAACTCTTTATACCAATGGTAGCTGCATTATCAGAACTCGAACACGAGACATGTAGTTAAAGTAGTATAGCGTCTAATTAGGACTACAAACGAGTCGAGTCGAGTTCTGGCCAAAAGCGACAAGTTGAACTTGAGCTTGAAAATTGAAAGGTTAGCTCGAGATTTTCTCGTGCCAAACTCGAAAATATATATACTATATATGCTATATGTCTATATAATATAAAAAGTATATATTTATTTAATATATAATGTAATATACATATGTATAATTAAAAATATATATATATATAACCTCTAGTTCACGAGTCGCAAGCCTAGATATACATAGCTTAGGATCGACTTGAAGCCTAGCTCAGGTTCAATGGAGCTCGACTCGATATCGATCCAATCTGATTTTAACCCGAGTCAGCTTAAGCTCGATCGTAAGGATCACGAGCTGGATCAATTTGTTTGCAGCCTTATACAAAACAATTAAACTATAGGATTAAACTTTTTTTTCACCCCAACGTTTGCACTTTAGTACCCAACTTTTAAAATTTAAGGATTTGATACCAACCTTTAATTTTTGCATAAATAAAATCTCTCGATACTCATCCTCTCCCACCATGACAAATACATAAAATCTCTCGATACTCATTCCCCTTCACTCATACATACCTTACTCCCACTAAATCACTTTCCTGAGAAATTCAACCAAAGAGGATGTTAAGAAATCGTACAAGAGATTGACGAATAAATCATATAAGTGATATGAAGAAGAGATAGATCTATGATTTGCACGACAGGGAAGGGTTTAAATTCTGGCTGGCTATGGAGTGAGAGGGAGGGAGTTTAAGTTCTGCCCAAGGGATGCGGAAGATATTTTCGAGTTAGGCCTGGGCCTGGCATTGGGTGGGGAATCCCCAACCCAAACTCTAAAATTTAATTATCCAATCCAAATCCATACTTTTATATCAAACTAAGTCCACATTTTAGTTAAATTTGAGTTTCGATTGGATCTTTATTCATGGATTTTAAAATCTGAAAATATCCAAAGGTCAAATGTACAAACCGACTCTATTTTTCAAAATTTCCATTAATATTAATTATGTGGGTGCATTATATTTAGGGGTGGTGTCGGGATCGGGAATTGTTTTCTAAATGGTCGGGAAGTTAGGGATCCCAAAATTCCCGATTATAAATTAATATATAAATATATATATGTTAATAATATATATTAATAAATAATATTAATATAATATATAATATATAATATCATTATATACGTAACATACATATAATATATAATATATAATAGTATATATATAATATTAATAATTGTTGAATTGGGAAAGCAGATTTCATGTTCTCTGTAGTTGGCTAATAAGACTGATCAGTAATCCTGTATATTGCATTTAAGGTAAGATTATCCTTGATGGTGCAGGAAATCGGACTTCCAAAATGCAACAACACTTTAATATTTATATGGAAAGGGAAAGACCATCACAGGCGTGAGAGCCTCAGGATCTGGGTTTCCTTTTGAGCGTGGGTTCTTCCAGCTAGGATAACACCAAGAGTGCAAGATGTAATGGTGATGCTACTGTGGTAAGAGTAATATGAAGCTTGAGAAGATGAGGGAAAAGGCCCAGAACAATGTATGCAGTAGGTATGCAGAGGAAGACTTGGGAGAGAGTGCAGGTATTCTCTCCTATTTATATGTTAGGGGTGAGGGTAGATTGGGTAATTTGACCGTGTGGTCCCAAACCTGTGTTGCCCTAACACGTGGCGGTCTGTGATGGCATGAGAGTGATAGCTCTGAAAAGTGGACGGCGTGCCAGGTACGAGGTACGCACTGCCATGGTGTCAGAGGTTGTTGGCGAGGGCCGCATGAAAGGAAGGCCCAAGGTCCGCTCCGCTAGGGTTCGAATCCATCACGGTGGGGAGGGATCATACCCGAGCGTTGGTGACGCTCGAAGGACGCACGGATGGGTTCCCCGCGGCTGATGACCCTTGAGCGTCAAAACCACGAGCATCGGGAAGGTGCCCTCGCGTGGGTGCCCTCCTCAAAAGGATAGCCCTGTGGGCCGAGGCTCGGGCCCACAGACCCCTTACCTGAATAGTTGGCCGAGGCTCAAGGGCCTATATTAGTCTGCAAGTGAGTGGGCTGGGTTGGCCCGCGAGCCCATCAATGCGAGCGTACAGTCTTCAAGTCAACTGATGGCGTCACGTGGACGGTTCTGATACGAGCGTGTTTTAATGTCTCATCATTTTGCCCCCCAAATTCTGTAGTATCGCCTGAGCGTACTGTAGAATTTAAGAGGGACGAGCCTTAACTTCCTTGGATATTCGAGCGTCAAACTTCTGCACGAGAAGTGACCATTTGGCTTCCGTAACGGACACGCTCTGATAATGCATTAAATGAAGTCATGTCCGCATTAAATGCGGAGTGGGAACGTGGGCGTGTGTACTCCGGGAGGCGTGAGGCGGTTACCAAAAGTGGTGGGCTTCCCCAGCGGGAAATGATTACCATTTGAAATTTAAAACCCTAACCAATACAAATCCTCCCCTATAAATAGGGATTTGCAAGGTCTCGGGATCTCTTTCACGCAATCAGTCTTCTTCAAGCATACAAACAGCGAGAACTTTCTGCAATTTCTACAGATTCCGGCGAATCTTTCCTTCAACCCTTAGGTAAAACTTCATAAACCTTTAATTTCTTTACTAACTTTAGATTTAGGTTGTGCGTGAGTGATCCTTCTAAGTGAAGAATCCTTTTTGCCGTTGAATTTATTCCAGAAATTTTCTTTCTCCCCTGAATCTCTTGCGAAAAGCTTCATCTCTAATAGCCAAAACCCAGATATGGCAGACGATAACGCAGATGCTTATGTGAGGGAAATAGATGAGATGTCGGTGGGGAGCTCTTCCCCTCATGGTAATGTACCTACAGCAGTTCCAATGGCCAGGGCTTCCTCAGGCGAGGGGATTCCTACTGCTATTCCAGTGGCCCGGGCTCCGGTTGAAGCCAGGGATGAAGAGGTCGACGCCGCCGTTCAAGGAATGAACGAGCATGCTCCTGGACGGGTGAACGACCTTTTTGAAGAGATGCACAACGTAATGGAAATGCAGAGGCAGGGAGAGAGAGTGTTCCCTATGTTGAATAGTGTCGTAAGACCCCAAGATCATAGGATCACGGTGACAGTCGCGGCTCCTGAGGGCGGTGCAGGGCCTTCCGAGCGTCACGCTGAGGCTGAACCTCCCAGAAAACGCCAAAGAAGGGGAAAAGAGCCTGTAACGCGAGTGAGCCAAAATAACCCTCACCAAACCGACAGATCTCCGGATGAGATTGAGAGCATCTTGATGCTCGAAGATTTGAGGGAGTTGAGGGCCAAAGTGTAGGACCCCGCACGTGAGGCACCACATCCCCCGCACTACGGTCTAACCCGAGCAACGAAATGGAGAGTCCGCACTCGGATCAAACCGTAGCGAACGGGAGATAAACAAAACAAACACTAAGCTAGGCGGAACGTAGACCCTGTCAAGCAAAATCAACCAACAAAGCAGAGTACAGCAGAAGACTAAAGATCAAGCACAAGCATTGGCCACAGGCCTACAGAAATTAAACACAGGGCTCACATGCAGACTTGGGCTCCTCAGGCCTCTTTTAAACAATTACAAAACCCAACAAGGGCAATTCAAATAACAAATGCATAAGTATACATATACAAATCTTACATATTGATCCGAATTCAAAAAAAAATACAAATGAAAATGCAGACTAAACTAACTCAGACCGACCAACTCAAAGACTTGACTCAACTCCGCCTAGCTCCAAACTCCAAAGCAGACCTGCACACTAAAAGATTGGGGAGGGAGAGGGTCAGTCTACAACTCGACTGAGTGAGGGGGCTAACGCACACCAACACATATATACATATAGAGCAAAGCACGTATCAAACAAAAGACTATGAACCGGGAATAGGGTTTTACACACCAAAGCTATTTTCCAAAAGAACTCATATTTATACATATATTCATAAACTCAAAGTGTGAAAACTCGTAAGGATTTATAGATTCAACAACGCATATGGATTCATATAAAACTCATAGGGATTCGAATAGATTCAGACCGATTCACATATTCAAACTTACATGGATTCATATATATTCAAATTGATTCATAAATTCATAAATTCAGAGCTTAATCGTATAAATCTCTTATAAAAACGAAATCTCCTATCCCGTTTCATAATCGCCAAAACAAAAGAATTCAAATACCCGGCGAGTACGGGTTTCCAACCTTACTCCTTAATCAAAAGACTCAAAAGATTCGTAAGGAAGCATAAACTCATAAATTCATAAGATTCATAAATTCTAAGATTCATATTCCCGTATTCCAACCTTCTCCGGAAGTCTGCACGTGGGTTACGGGCCCACATCGTGCAACTCAATATAGGTGGGGTCGCGAACCCACAACGTACCTTCTCCGGCCTCAGCCGAAGGCTCAAAGCACCACGCCTTCTCAATTTCCCTCAGAGTCGCGCGTAGATACTTCAAAGGAGTGTGTGCACAGGGGTGATAACCGGCGACCCCAACGGCCGCACCGGGTCTTCCTTACACACACCTCCGGGGCCCAGGGATTCATAAGATTCGTATGGATTCATAAGACTCATAAAGAAACATGCCTAACTCGCGAAACCTAGAAACATATGACTCATACCTAAGAAACATACCATAAGAAACATACCTTACCGTGCAACTCGGCATATGCTATACACATACCTCTCCGTGTCTTCCTAATTCATAATATGCTGAGGGAAATCCATAGTTTGCTTGACGATACACAGTTTGGAGCATAGCCTCGTTGCAAAACCATTTTAAGCTTATATATGCCCATACGTATAATTCCAGAAGAATTCATATGAAATCGAATAACAAGATTCATAACATATCATAAGACACATATTTAATATGCATATGGTATATATATTCGCATGCGGGGTGAGAAAACATCACATTAAAGCCATAGGTCGCTTATCTAAAAGAAAAGATCCTAACCCTCACCTTAGACCGACGTGGCCAAGAATGAGACAAATGATTCACCCCGAAATCAACTCGGATCATGAAACACCACCCTGGGTGCACCTGGACAAACTGAAGACAATATGCAAAACTTAGACTCGAGGACGAACCATATAGACGCACGACATATGCTTAGTCACGTAAGAGATGCAAATACTTAGTCAAAAGCTCATACACATATCAAATTCATACAAGACATGCAAAAACACATGTATCATAGCTTAAGAAATTCATAATATGCATTAAAGCATGTTCATGTGCACAATTAATGCATAATGAAGCATCTAAAAACATAACAAGGCGCATAAGCGATTCGTGCAAACAACTCAGATTACTTAAGAAACATAAAATGCATAGAAAGAGCAAATGCATATACATAAACATGCTAAAACAAGTTAGGAATAAATTCAGAGGTGGAAAGATACGAGAAAAACGGAATAAGAACACAAAAAGGGGTTCCGAGTGAAATTAGACTAACGCTGACAGTTTTCCAAGATGCACAAGCTGTAGGAAAAAGATTATAACTTGAGTTTGAGAAATGGGAATTAAGTTTTTCTTGTTGGAAATGAAAGTAGACACATATATCTTTAAAATGGTAGGTGTCTCGAATCATGGTTCAAAGCGAGAAGAAAATGGTGTAGGTTTGAAGTTGAACAAGTGCAGACTCTTGGCGAAGTGGCGACACCAAATTAAAACGATTATATCTCACAATCTAGAACGAATTTTGGGGTGATTCCAATTGGAGATTGTTCTAGACTTAATAAGGTTGAACATATCGAAAAATCAACTCAATCGGAGGTCATATGAGGGGGTACCCGGCCGGGGAAAAACAAGACAGAAATCTACCCCGCCGGGAAAACAGTGCAAAAACTTTCTGCACTAAAACGACCCGCCCGGGTACTTTTAACACACAAAACTACCCGCCTGGGTAGTCCTTCTGGACGAGAAAAAGAAGCAGAAACAGGGGCTAAACATGGAGGAAACCAAAAATGATCAAAACCACCTCAAAACTCAACCAAATGCAATGAAAATCAAGGCACAAGTTCATGGAAACATGCTCTAACACATATCTTAAACTTAAGGCATGAAACAAACAAGAAACCTAGTTGCCATTTCATCTTCTTCAAGCTCCATTAATGGTGTTATATGCAATGCTCACCCAACAATGAAAATTCCAACATTTATGCAACAAGGAAACTCAAAAGAAGAACATATATCAAATTTAGATCATATAATTCAAGTATGAAGGCAAGAGATCAAATTTTCATACAAGAATACTATTCATCATCTTCTCCAAGTTCATAGAATCAAGAAAGGAAAGCAAGATTCAATCGGTAGAATCGAACCACGTAAGGAGAGGATCACAAATCTTACCTTGAATCTTCGATCGGTTGGTCGGATCTCGCAAGCTTGAGCCAAAGCTTGAAGGGCCAAATGGGGAGGTTTTCTTCTTCTTCTTTCTTGCCTTGTTTTGATCATTCCCAAATGAGGGGAAAAAGGGAGATATTTTCAGCCATAAAGGGCTGAAACAGGTCAGTTTACGGGTCGGGTCAAAAAGGATCCGGTCCACTCGGATCGGATTTTAAAATGGTAGGGGTATCAAAAGGCTTTAGAAAATTAAAAGGTTAATTTCATCAAATCCGAATCCTCGAAACGAACTCAATGACAAGGTCGGAATTCGAATTCGAATTCCCGAGCTCAAGGTAGCCACGAGGGCTAAAACACCCTAATTAAAATTAGGTCCCTAATCGGCAAATATTGGAAGATTGAGTCCAAGTACATTTAATAAATTCTAAAGCGCACACGATTAAGTAAAATTACGAATTGACACGTAAGGCATGCTAATCACATAATTACTGAATTAAACTCTCCCGAGAAATCGTACCTGGATTACCGAGAAGACGGGGTGTTACACAAAGCATACTGGGATGAAGCGGTATTTCCCATGCGCCTTCCCGAGGAGGGTGAGAGAGTAAATTTACCGCCGCCAGGGATGATGACCGTTTATTGGGACGCGGTTCTGGCCGGGGGTCTGAGGTTTCCGATCCCATCCACCGTTTGTACCATTTACCATCATCTTAGACTGTGCCCTTCCCAAATTCTTCCAAACGGCATTGCCCTGATAAACACCTTCGTAATACTGATGAGGGCCTTAGGCTACGAACCCTCCGTTGATAATTTTGATAGTTTGATCCAAGTGGCTCGCTCAACACTTTCATCCCCCACAGATGGGTTTTACTACGCCCAAGCCAAATCCGGCTTTAAAATGATTGACTCTCCCTCCACTTCATACGGCGAGCACTGGAAGGAGAAATATTTCTTCGTTGGGGCTCCTGGGGGAATTTTCAGGGTTCACCGAGGGTGGTTGATACACAGTGAAGGGCCACTGATTAAGGAAAGGACAAAGAACAAAGCTTTCGAAGATTGGGCGAAGGGACTGGCCCTCGCAATGAAAAATGAGAAGAAATGGATCAAGGCTGAGGTTCTGATGAAGAATGAGGGAGTATTATTCCGTTATGGCCTATCCTGCCCTCCGAGCATGATAACGAATCCTCCAGCAGATATCATGGCCCTTGATGGTTAGATTCTAGGAACTAACTGCTCTAACTCTTAGGATAGCATTGCTGACTTCATTTGATTTCTTATGCATTTGTAGTTGTTATCCAAACAACCAATTTCTGACGCTCGAATTTTCCCGTTTGCAGATATTCAGATACTAACATCAGGGATGAACGCCTAGGCTCTTGCTCGCATGATGAACGTTCAAAGGGCTGGAGGCAACCCCCAGCAACAACAGCAGCAACAGGCACACCCTCCTCATGCCCCAAGGGGGAGAGGAATCCGGTGAGGGGCCTGACGTGGCAATGATGGCGCTCGGGGTGACGCCGGGAACGAGGCTCATCCCGCGGGCCCCATTGAGGATTTGACAGTTGACCACGCTCGAGGGGCTACTCCTCCTCCGGCTGCCCCCGAAGGTCCCATTACATTAAGCTCCAGCGGCTCCCGCAACCGCTCGGGAGAGGCGGTCCGCTTCCACGATGCAGTCCGGACCGACAGCCAGGGAAAGAGGAAAAGATTGCCAGACTCCATCCTCATTTCTGGCAAAGGTAAGAAGGTGGTCGTGGGCCACCTTGGCAAGGGCAGTGATACTTCCTCATCGGAGGATGAGGACTTCTAGAAAATGGGCTGCAGGGGTGATGCCCGTTATAAGCGCCAACGGACCGAAGGTCCTGTACTGCCGAAGAAGAGCGCGTACTCCGTGAACATCGTTTGGGACATCGTCGGAAAACTTCAGTTTTCTGGCGATCATGAAAAGTTAAGTCGCGGACGATGCTTGCCACACCCTCCTGACGGTTAGTCTTTAATGTCCTTTGTGTGATTCCCACATTTCCTACTTTAACTTAGATACTGACCCTCGAGTCTGGCTTTCCAGGAGGTAATCCCTAGGCTCAAGAACTTGCAGGGTCGTGCGCAGGCCTATTCTGAACATAAGGACAAATATAAGAAGTTGTTGCGCATCTCTGACCCCGGTCAGTTGCAGGAGGATTACAACAACGTCAGCGCTCAACTGACCGACGCCAACCTTGAGAAGGATAGGCTGAAGGAGGATTTGAAGCGGCCTGACGTTGCGTATTTGGTCATCGACGATCGCCATAAGAAGCTAAAGCAAGAGCGCGATCAGTTGAGGGATCAAAATGGGGAGTTGGGACGCCTGCTGGCCGAGAGCACACGCCAAGGTGAAGAGGCCAAGAAGACCCTCGCTGAACTGCAAGTGAAGGTAGCAAGCCTTGAAGAGAAGGTGGCATGGGATGCAGTGCTGAAGTTTGTGCGCTCCAAAGCCTTTGCTTTCGCTGCCAATATGCACTGTTTTGACAACGCTCGCCGTTTCTTTTACAAGGCGATTGGGCAGATGGTGAGGCTGGGGTTGGCCCCGGAGAGCGCTAGAACCGATGGCCGTCTACGCATGGATCTGGACTATAACTGCGAGCCTATGGTTCAGGATGAAGATCCCTCTGACAGTTTGGTGGAGCCGGAGTATCAAGGACTTGTGTCGATGCTCCAGCAAGAGTTCATAGCGGCCAATCCTATAGACCCCGAGCCCATTCAGATAGACGACGAGGGCACCGTTGTGGAGGAACCTGTCGATGAGCAGCCTGGAGAGGCTCAGGCTTCCGATGCCCATGCGTTAGCCGTCGTTCCGATTTCTACTGCTCCCCCAGAGCCTGGGAATCAAGCCCAGTGATGCTTCTCCAACTGCCATTTCACTGTTCTGCTAGTTTAATTTTCCATCCCCGTTTGCGAATACTTTAATTTTTTTGTACTCAAATTCTATATTTCTGACAATGGGTCTAAATTTGTTTCCTATCCCTCCTTGGAATGCCCCTATTTATTAAAGTTTGATTCCCTTCAGTTTTGAACGCCGGGCAAGTTTACCTCTTTATTTGATGATTGTATGCATGTTTTCTTGGGTATTTGAGTATTCGCAATGGGAATGTATGTGCACTAGGGTGTTTCTTTTGAGGGTACCCTGGCACTTATCAGCATGCGCTTTAAGTATAGGATTTGGTAACACCTGACCATTTGAGAGACGGATGAATGTGTGGGCACGAGGGTGTTCCTTACGAGGGTACCCTGGCCGTAGTCATAACGGGGCTCGAATTTGAACTTAGGAACCCCCTAAGGATTTAACTAAGTATTGACCTTAGATATGCGATGCATACTTTCGTTTCGAGCGTTCCATCGACTTGAGTGAACTTAGAAATCAACTGTAGAATTTGTCAAGTATGGAATGCAACGTTGGCCTCATCCTCGGGTATTCGGGAAAGGCCTTGCCTGGAATTTGCCCCTTGCGAGCGTACTTCTGCCCAAGAAAGTGAGGGTCACTGGGGGTTTACGAGCGCGAACTAGCGTGGTGAATGCCCAGTTGGCGTAAATTAAGCGTTCAGCGTCCCCCTTTTTGACACGCTCGTTCTTACGGCTTATCCACTTATGATCATCAATGTTAACTTGGAGTTAATGGGGTATTAATTAAGCCGTTCGACGTGGAAGATGCTCGACACGGAGTAGGCTTTCCGTTACCCGGAGCATTAATCAAAAGGAAATCAAATAAATGACATAATAATGGATCAAATACTTACTGTTATACTTGCAATTTAAAGATGATTACATCATGCTTTCTGTCAAAAGAGGGTACAAAGTGCCCTGAGCGGGCGATAACAAAGGTTGACACTTACCCGTAGAATCACCTAAGATTGCACGCATTCCACGGTCTAGGGAGACGCTCGCCTTGCAAAGTCTCTAGCAAGTAGGTGTTGTTCGCTCGTACTTGAATGACTTTGAAGGGGCCTTCCCAGTTGGGATCCAATTTACCCACATGTTTGGAGACTTCCACCTTTTTGAGAACCAAGTCCCCTAGCTGGAAGGTTCTCTCCCTGACACGCTTGTTATATTGGTAGGCTACGGTCGCCTTGTACTTGTGGATGCGAGCCTAAGCTATGTTCCTCCTCTCATCTAATAAATCCAATTCGACCGTCCGGTTGGCTTCGTTGATTGCAGGCTCGAAATAGGCAATGCGAGCGGATTCTTGAGCGATCTCCGCAGGTATCATAGCCTCGGAGCCATATACGAGGGAGTAAGGGGTTTCCCCCGTTGTCGCTCGCGGGGTGGTACGGTACGCCCAGAGGGCGCCTTGAAGCTCTTCTGCCCATTCCCCTTTCTTACTTTCGAGCATTGTTTTCAAATGCTGGAGTATGGTTCGGTTGGTCACTTCAGCTTGGCCGTTGGCTTGAGGATGGCCCACGGAAGTGAAGCGTTGCTCAATCCCCAGCTCATAACACCAGTCCCGTGTGTCAGCCGCAATGAATTGGGAACCGTTGTCCGAGATGAGTACCCTCGGGATGCCATACCTGCAGATGATATTCCTCCAGATGAAATCTTTCACAACTTTGAACGTTATTTTGGCGACCGCTTCGGCCTCGGCCCATTTAGTGAAATAATCCACGGTAAGTATTACAAACTTCTTTTGCCCGACTGCTATTGGAAGTGGTCCCACAATGTCAATGGCCCACTGGTCGAAGGGCCAAGAGACATCAATAGGGATCATTTGAGCGGCCGGCAGTTGGGGGGTGTTAGAATGAAACTGGCACTTAGGACACTTCTTGGAGTAACTGACGGCATCTTGCAATAGCGAGGGCCAGTAGAATCCGCTTCTCAAAACTTTCTTGGCCAGTATTCGACCGCCCGAATGATTCCCACAGCTTCCGCTGTGCACATGTTCCAACACTTCCTTGGCTTGCGAGGGTCATAGGCATCTCAACGGTGGACCTTGGAAAGACCGTTTGAACAGCCGACCGACGCTATCGAGAGAAAAACGAGGGGCCTTACTCCTAACCTTCCGAGCTTCTACCTTATTGCTCGGGCAATTCCTATCCCTGATAAACTTAACAATGTCATCCAACCAACAAGGCTCAGCGGGGTCGATCATGTTCACCTCGCTCGAGGGTTCTACCTCACTAATCAGCGGTTTCTCTGTCCTGAGGAACGTGACTGTGCGCTCGCATGAGTCATCAAGGGCTGAAGCGAACTTGGAAAGAGCATCAGCACGTTTGTTTTCTGCTCGGGGGACCTGCAACAAATGGAACTCTTTGAACTTGGCGATCACATTCTTAGCCCTCGCTAAATACTGCACCATAGTGGCTTCTCGAGCTTCATAAGTGCCCTCGATCTGACTTGCGATCAGCTGGGAGTCAACATAAACAGTTACCCGAATGGCACCATTCTGGAAGGCTATCCAGAGCCCTTGGATTAGAGCCTCGTACTCAGTCTCGTTGTTGGTGACCTGGAACGCTAACTTAATAGCGTAATCCGCTTCTGTACCGTGAGGGTCTCTGAGGGTCACCCCGGCTCCCTCCTTGTGAGGTCAAGGAGCCGTCTGTGTGCAGGAGCCACAACCCTTCCTCCACTGGGGGCTCGGTATCCAAATTGAATCGCTCCACTAACAAGTCCCCTACCACCTGGGCCTGTATCGCCGTGCGAGGCTCGAAAGAGATGTCGAATTGGCTTAGTTCAATGGAGCATTTGATTAACCTTCCCGATACGTCTGGCTTTGCTAAAACCTGCTTGAGGGGTTGGTCTATGAGCACTATGATAGAATGAGCTTGAAAATAAGGCCTTAGCCTTCGAGAAGCATTGACGAGCGCAAAAGCGAATTTCTCTATTTCCATGTATCTTTTCTCCGCCCCTTGCAAAGTTTTGCTCAAATAGTAGACCGGCATGTGTTTACGCTCACGGATAACCACCAAGACAGCGCTCGTAGCCTCTGCGGAGACTGAAAGGTAAATAATCAAGTTTTCTCCAGGGCTAGGCTTGGTCAACAGTGGTGCGCTCGCGAGATATTGCTTCATATCCTGCAAAGCCTTCTCACATTCCTCACTCCAGGCGAATTTGCGAGCGTTGCGCAAAATCCTGAAGACTGGTAGGTTCCTGTCCGCCGAGCGGGAGATGAACCTGTTCAATGAAATAACCTTTCCCACTAACACTTGAACTTCCCTCAGATTTCGAGGGGAGGGGATATCAAGGATTGCCTTAATCTTTTCTGGATTCGCCTCTATACCACGCTGACTGACCATGTACCCCAAAAATTTACCACCCCGAACTCCAAATGTGCATTTGGAGGGGTTCAATTTCATTCCATAATGGCGTAGGACGTTGAAAGTTCGTCTGAGATCCTCTAGATGGGAATGTCGGCGCTCGCTCTTGACTATCACATCATCTACATATACTTCCATAGATTTTCCTATCTCGCGCTCGAACATTCTGTTGACGAGGCGCTGATAAGTTGCTCCCGCATTTTTGAGTCCGAATGGGATTTTGAAACAGTAAACTCCTATGTGCACCACGAACGAGGTCTTGGGGTGGTCCTCAGGCGCCATGAAGATCTGATAGTATCCCTGGAAAGCATCCATCATGCTCATGAGCTCGGTAAGGGATAAGGGTCTTTGGGGCACGCCTTATTGAGGTCCGTAAAGTCATTGCACATTCGCCATTTGTTGGCGCTTTTGGGGACGAGTACCACGTTGCAGAGCCATTCTGGATATAAAATTTACTCAATGTACTAGGCGTCAAGGAGCTTACCCACTTCTTCTTCAATGACTCGTCTTCTGAAACCGTGGACGTCCCTTTTCTTTTGTTTGATTGGCTTGAAGGCCGGGTCCACGACACTCGGATCTATCCCAGGGAGATCAGAAGCTTTCCAAGCAAATACATCAAGGTTCTCCCGGAGAAAATCAATCATCACAACCTGGGAGGGACCGTCGAGGTTAGAGCCAATCTGGGTGGTCTTATCTGGATTCCCCGGCTCCAACTCGATGGTCAAAAACTTTTCGGTGGGCTCAATACGAATCTCAGGCCTTGGAGCCTCGAGCGCTCGTTTTTTTCCAGTAAGCCTGCCCCCCTCCTCACCCTCGGGTCCGTCACCCTCGGTCCCGGAGGAAGATCCTTCGACGGCCCCGAGCGGCCCGTCTTCCGGGCGCTGGGCTCTACTGGGGGTCTTCTTTTTATTCTTCTTTTTGTACAACTTGGCCCTTTTGCGTTCCGGACCATCCTCGTCTAATTTGGGGAAGTCAACCGACTTTTTGGTGGATCCTGTCTGAATGGCTTGTTTGGGCTTATGGCTTCAAAGGAAAAGGACGTAACATTCCCAAGCCTCCTTAACATTGCATAGAATCTCGCCCGTGCCCTCAGGAGTGGGGAACTTGACTTTCTGATGATAAGTGGAGATTATTGATTTGAAATCCACGAGGGCTGGGCATCCAATGATGATGTTGTAGGGGAGGTCCATCTCAACGACGGTGTAAAGTACGCTCAAAGTTTTTCGCTGTGGGGCGCGACCAAAAGAGGTGGCCAAGCGAATCTGTCCGCGAGGGACAATCTCCGAACCTCCAAAGCCAACGAGGGCTGTTCTGAGGGGTTCGAGAGGAATGTTCGTTATGTTCATTTTTTGAAACGTTGAGTACGGGAGAACGTTCACAGAGCTTCCACTGTCAATCAAAACCCTCTTTACAATGTGGTTATGAACGTCTAAACTAACCACCATGGGACAGTCAGAGGTTTCACCGATCCCATGGGGTGTTACAATGTGTTCCAGATCTTTCTCCGTAAACCCTACAACGCCATCCTCTTTCGAGCGTGGAGAGCTGTCGACAGAGAGTACGGGCTTGGGCAGGGATGAACGTTGGTCATAACTCCAAATGTGGCGGCGTCGGAAAGCATTAGAATCGCCCCCTGAGGGTCCACCGGCAATCATATGAATGACCGCAAAAGGTTGATTTTCAACATCCGCTGCTTTCCCCTTGCCGCGATCGCTTGATTCGGTGTGGTGGTGGCGAGGGCTGCGCAAGCGTGAACGGCTCCTTCCTCTACCTCGCGCTCGCTCAGCGCAGTGTTCATCGTATCTTTCCAGCACCCTCACAAACTCCTTGAGGTACCCCCAGCGATAAGCCTCTGAATCTCGCTCTCAAGCTGGCGGCATTCGTTGGTATCATGCCCCTTCTGCTTATGAAAAACGCAGTACTTTTCTGAGCGCTTCTGAGCCTCAGTCTCCCTCAACTTGGGCGGTCTTTTGAACAGTTTTTTGTCGGCCATGGAATATCCTTCGGCGATGGGGCGGTTGAGGGGATCCGCTCAAACTTACTCGGAGGCGAAGAATTACGACGAATGGGAATAGGGCTGCGACGGCGACCCCTGTTAGAATCTCCTCTGTCCTCGGGGGCTTTGCTGGGGCGAGGGGCGTTCGCCATTTTCTGATCCCTCGCGATGTACATATCCTCGAGGGTGAAGAAAGAGTCTGCTATATCCCTAATCTCCATCAATGAACATGGCTTTTTCTTGGCCACCTCCTCCACAAACTCTTTACTGACATAGTGCTTCATGTTGATGGCTCCAAAAAGAACGTGCCTTAAGAAATCCATCGAGGGCTTCTCCACCAGTAAGATTTCTTTGTTGAACCTTCCCATGAAGGACCGGAGCGTCTCGTTCAGCCCCTGGACCAAGCTGTAGAGAGCAGTCGCTGCTGGGGCTGGTGCCTTTAAAGAGTTGAAGTGGCTTATGAAGGCGTCCGTCAGGTCATAGTACCCTCGGATGGAGTGCGGGGGAAGTTTCTTGTACCAGTCTTAAGCCATTCCGGTGAGGGAAGTGACAAACACCTTGGCCCAATAATTGCTCGGGTGATCATACAAATGCATCAGGTGCACAAAGTGATCCAGATGCTCGGCTGGATCATTGGTCCCATCATATCTGTTGACGGACGTGGGCATTTTGCCCTTCCCTGCACGGGTCATCAATACCTCCTCAATGAGGGGGGAATCGCCCGTCACAATTCTGTAATCCCTGTCCTCGGGATCCTCATAGCTGGCTTCCCTTCAATGGCGAGAAATTGGGCTACGTGGTCGGCGAGCGTCTCTGGCCCTGGACCTCTCGCCCCCATCACGGGGGACTTGAGACCTTGCTCGAGAGAGCTGCTCCACCACATTCTGGAGCCCCTTAAGCTGATCCTGTACTGCGGCAAGCTGAGGGTCACCGACATCTCTGCGGTTTGCCCTTTCTGTGGCCCTTGATTGGACCTCTTCGTTGTTTCCAACCCTCTCATTTCCCGCTGGTTGCTGCCATTGCTGGACCCTCGGCGGGGCCTCATTTTCCTGAATCGGTGGTGGGGGAGGTTGCTGGGCCCTCAACGTAGGCTGCATCCTTGTTAGTGGATGAGCTGGGAGTCCTCCAAGGGGCGGAGCCGCACGACCGCCTGCCATGGAGGGAAAATACGCAGCGGTGAAGTGTTCCCAGACATTTTGAACAGCTTGCTCCTCACACTGCGCGTAGAGCGCCTGCAGCTGCTGAGGGGTGATTTGTGGCATTTCCACCCCTTGTATTTCCCTCGGAAGCGACGTGGGGAGGTTTAGGGTCCCCACTTGATACGGCTGGGCCACGGGCACCATTCCGGGCATCATTCCCGGTTGCCTATAGGCATATCCCGGCGGGGGCATGGCCATGGAGTACACGCCGGGGTGGGAGGTTGGCACGTTTTGGGCAAAGGTTGGGGGAGGAGGATTGGAGCCAGACCCTCCTGCCCCATTTCCTCCGGGGGGGAGAGTTGCAGCGGCGACCTCAGTATTTCCGGTGAGTGAAGGGGCCGCACTGCCAGCGGTGGCGTCGTTCCCTGTATTCTCCTTGTTGACAGGGGGATGAGCACCATTACCTCCTACCGCTCCTGACCTTGTTGCAGTGACCATGTTTAAAACCCAAGGTGTTATTTCTAAACTAGCTTTTAAGGGAAGAAACTGATGATGATGAAGATGGTGGTGATGGATTTCCCACAGACGGCGCCAAAAATGATGGTGCAGGAAATCGGACTTCCAAAATGCAACAACACTTTAATATTTATATGGAAAGGGAAAGACCATCACAGGCGTGAGAGCCTCAGGATCTGGGTTTCCTTTTGAGCGTGGATTCTTCCAGTTAGGATAACACCAAGAGTGCAAGATGTAATGGTGATGCTACTGTGGTGAGAGTAATATAAAGCTTGAGAAGATGAGGGAAAAGGCCCAGAACAATGTATACAGTAGGTATGCAGAGGAAGACTTGGGCGAGAGTGCAGGTGTTCTCTCCTATTTATATGTTAGGGTGAGGGTAGATTGGGTAATTTGACCGTGTGGTCCCAAATCTGTGTTGCCCTAACACGTGGCGGTCTGTGATGGCATGAGAGTGATAGCTCTGAAAAGTGGGCGGCGTGCCAGGTACGAGGTGCGCACTGCCATGGTGTCAGAGGTTGTTGGCGAGGGCCGCATGAGAGGAAGGCCCAAGGTCCGTTACGCTAGGGTTCGAATCCATCACGGTGGGGAGGGATCATACCCGAGCGTTGGTGACGCTCGAAGGACGCACGGATGGGTTCCCCGCGGCTGATGACCCTTGACGTCAAAACCACGAGCATCGGGAAGGTGCCCTCGCGTGGGTGCCCTCCTCAGTAGGGTAACCCTGTGGGCTGAGGCTCGGGCCCACAGACCCCTTACCTGAACAGTTAGCCGAGGCTCAAGGGCCTATATTAGTCGGCAAGTGAGTGGGCTGGGTTGGCCCGCGAGCCCATCAATGCGAGCGTACAGTCTTCAAGTCAACTGATGGCGTCACGTGGACGGTTCTGATACGAGCGTGTTTTAATTCATTATCTTGGTGTAAATTTTAATTACTTAGTTAATTTCATTATCTTGAGCAAATTCTAATTATTATCAGTTATCACGCATCATTTTTTAATTTTTTATGATGTTTTTGTAATAGCATTTCGGAGGCCCAGTTAAGTTAGTTATAATTAGCTCAATTACAACTGAATCATGCAGTCCAATTTTAAAGGATTTATATAGCCCAATTTTTTTTTTTTAAAAGGAAAGAAAAAATATTTCGGGTGCCCCTATCATGTCCCTATCCCGATTGTAATATAAATGACCCTCCTACTTTTATTATTTCGTTCATAAGATTTTAATTTGAAAAAAGAAATTTATTTTTGAACAATCCTATCGATTTAATTTTTTCATTCATAAGGTCTATTCGAACAATTTAACATTGTTTAAGAAATGCAAACATCACATCTCAATAGACGAATTGATATTTAGTAATATTATGCTAGTTTAGATCAAAGTCTAATTTTTGAATAATTAAAATGAGTTATTTTTAATGGAAAATGATACTTTACATTTTATTTATTCTATCCTAACTCGAGTTCGATAAACAAAATACAAAAAGGAATATTATATAGTGATATACTTCAATAAATAACATAGTGTCTTAAATAAACACATTATGTTCACAGCTCTCAAGCAGAGAGAGAAAATCTCATGTACATGATATATAGTTGGACTTTTCTAATATTCAATAGATTTTTGATTGGGCCTATAAAATATCCAATGGATTTTTCAAATTTTGAATAGGTTTGAAAGCCTACCCACAAATTTTGGATTTAGTTTGGGTGGAAACTCATTGGGTTTTGCCATATTAGATTTGGACTTAAAAAACTTGAATATTATTTGGATTTAGGCTTGGATGGGATAATATCCACCGAATGCCAGGCCTATTTCGAGTTGTTCTTTGGTGGGTTAGAATTGGATGTACAGTCCTCGCGGCGCCTCGGCGGTGGTGGTGCCAAGCTGAAGAAGACCGATTATGGAAATTAAGACTGTCGTGTAGCTTGGATCTGAATGGTTTGCATAATTTTGATTGAAGGGATCCGATTTTCCTGTTTTTTTTTTGTTCTTTTTTTTTGTTTTTGTGTTTTTCAATTCTTTAATTGGTAAAAAACTAAAATGGCCTTTTTACCCTTTAAAAACTCAAGTGCAAGTTAGGTGTGGTATATTGGTCGGAATATTCTACAAGGTTTTGAAATTGGGCGCTAAAACGAACAAAAATCGATGGTTGGATATTAAATTCTTAAATTTTAAAGATTAGGTACTAAAGTACAAATCATCCCAAACATTGGGATGCGAAAATTTTTTAACCCTAATCTATACTATTTAGTGGTAATTTATGTATATTACAATTAGCCATTTATATTTATTGTTGCCAAGTGATATCAACTAACATGTCACGTGGATGTCATGCGGATTGCGAAAGGGCATATTTGCTCGAATAATATCGCGGAAATTCTTGGCTGAGCCGGGTGTGGGAATAGGTGAATAAAAAAATATAAAATTATTATTTTTTATTCACCTATTAGAACCGGATGTAGGGATCGGGGCTCACACCTGACTCATCCAAGAATTTTCCCCCCTTAGGCCCTTACAAAAGTCAAATAAAGGATGTGTACTATTACTATACGTCTTATACCATTCACAAATTGAGCTCAACAGAATCTGGACCAATTGTTTCAAAAAAAAAAAAAAGAATCTGGACCAATCATATGAATAAATATAATATATTTATTGTTTAATATGTTATTTTAATTTATTTAAATTTATATAAATTACACGACAAGATATCCTAATGTTCTAATATCCTCTTCTCCCGTTTTATTATTTCACCAAATTGATTCGTTGACGTCAACAATTCCTCGAATATCTTTAACAATTGCGTCCATTTGGAAGATAGATATCCGATGATGACAGGATGTTGATTGTTAATACAAGCTTATGTAACCTCAAAAATCTACCTATAATTACATAAAATATCAAAAATTGAGGCTGCAATTATCCTATTTTATTACATCTCAAGTTGGCCAATAAATTCATTAGTGGACTGGTCATCTGCCTCATTAATACCTTCATTATTAATATTAGTTTACATCACAATAGCGTTTCCTTCCTAGTTTCCTTGGGCTTCAATATATATTAATGTAGAAATAAATGCTAATAATTTTTATTTACTCGTGAGATGCTATAATACGACAATTCTTTTTCCCTCATATATTCATTTATCGGTTCCTGTTATTTTTTCTATTTCATCTCCAACTTTATTCATATACACATGTCATGTATATTGGTAGACTTTGAGATAAGGAGAGAGAAATAATTGTTTAAAAAAAAAAAAAAAATCAAAAGAATCTCTCTTTTAATCTTAATCGTCCACCAATACACTTGGCGTGTATGAGGAAATGAAGCTGGAGATGCAATAGGAAATCTGGGTTCGAACTAATTAACTTGAACCATTAAGATGTACAACTTTTTTGAACCATAGGAGAATATGAAGTGACTCGAATAAAAAAAAATATATGGTTGAATTAGAATAATAAAATTTAGAATGGCTTTGTTCATTATTTTTTTGATAATTTATTATGATTGAGCAATAGTTTGTGCTTAAACATGACATCCCGGTATATAATTGATTGATATGTAACAATCCTCAATGACAAAACAATATATACAAAGAAAACAATTCTTAACCTAATATCATTACATGCCTTTAAGAATTATTCAAAGAATCAAGCAACATCATATCCTTAAACTCCTCGAAGTCGAGCAATCCATCCGCATTAGTATCGTACACTCCAATCATATCCTTACAATCTCGTCCACAATTCTCATCCCACAACCCTAATCTCGACAAAGCAATTTGGAGCTCCTCACATGAAATGAATCCATCGCCATTCAAATCAAAAACCCTAAAAGCTTCTCTAAGATCCCTCTCCAATATCTCATCATGATTTCCATCTCTTTCTACTTCACATTTTTCTTGTGGGAAACTATTTGTCCCCCCCTCAATGATCAACGTTTCACAAAAGAACAAAAAATCGAAGGGGTCGAGGGCCGTTTTACCTACCAGAAGCTCGAGCTCGTCTCGTTTGCAGCGGACGCCAATCCTTTCAAGAAGCCACATGAGCTCGTCTATGCTCACAAGCCCATCTTCGTTCTTGTCAAGATTGTTGAAGATCATGTGTAGGTGAAGTTTGTTGAGCGGGGACATGATTTTGGTAATTAATGAATTAAAGGGATTTAGGAATATATATGTTCTTATGAATGATCCTGAATTTGGTGCAATGTAGTTTCTAATAAGTACTGTATTTATAGGAGAAACCGAACTTTGTCTTCTCCACTATATTCTCAACACGATTCAATCTCATCTTACTATTAAGTTGTACTATGGTACGGAATAAACTATGAAAGTCTTGTGGTTGAGGTTACCTTGAAGGTCGCACGAAGCTTCATGGAACAAGGGAAGAAAAAGAACAGAGGATTCTCTCATTTTAAGAGGACTTTTAGTTAGGCAGGCACGTACGTACGAAATTGATAATCTTGACAAAACTCAATTTCGTTTTCATATTGATTAATTCTAACCCGGATCTGATTAACTTATACCAATATTATAAATAGATGAGTGTTTAACCCGTATTATGTGTTGAATATGTTATGCATATATATATATATTAGTTGTTGGAGAATTAATATATATATGATTAATTGTTGAAGGGTTAATCATTAATTATGCAAAGGCATATCAAAGGTTGTTTGGAAAATATGCATTGGTTATCGTGTCCCACATTGGAAAAATAACACTAGGCAGACAACTTTATATATTAAAATGTTGTATGTGTTATTAAATTATGGGACCCAAGAGAGGACTAATGGGCTCACTCGCGGTGCGGTGCACCGCACCGCCCGCGCACGCGCCCGCGCGCGCACGTGCGCGCACGGGCCGGGGCCGGGCATGGGCGAATGTGGCGTTTGATGGCGCACTTTGCACTTGAGAACCAATGTCCAGATACATCCAATTAGTCCGTTGGCATCTGTAACAGCTGAGTAGTGGGCATTCATTGGGATTGAATTTCAGGTCTTTACACCTGAAATTAATCCATTCAATATTCCCATTACAGTTTTGTTTTTGGCCAACACTTGAGAGCTATAAACAGCTTCATCCCTCACCTGAAGAACACAGCAAAACTCACCTGAATTCTGGCAAATTGCTATTGTCCGAATTCATAATTTCCAGCTTGATATACATCCTAAAAGTAAATCGTCTGCAACCTTTAGCAAACTCAGAGAGTAGGGGCGATTAACACTTTAAGGACAGGGACTACCCGTGTCATTCTGATCTCATTCCACCCATTTTCTCAACAATGTTAAAGTGTTAACACATGTGAAGATGGAATCAGAATCCTTCCGCATCATGAACCAGCAGAAATTGGATCGCTTCGATGGAAACAATTTCAGCCGCTGGCAAGACAAGAAGAAGTTCCTGCTTACCGTTTTGAAGCTGGCTTATGTTCTGGATCCCAGCCTGCCATCGATTCCAGAAGATCCTCCTGCTCCCCAGCAGCCTGTTGATTTGGATCCACCAACCACTGAAGCAGGTGGTGCTCCTCCTGCCAATCCTCCGACAACAGGAGTTGCTGCTCCTCCCAACACTGCAGCAACAGGTCCTTCCAGGAATGCTATGCAGATCCACCAAGAGATTGTGGAGACTCTTCAACAGCAAAGGAGGAAAAGGGCTGAAGATGAAGAGTTGGCTCGTGGTCACATCCTCAACACACTTTCTGACAGGCTGTATGATCTATACACAAACGTGAAGTCGCCTAGAGAGCTTTGGGAGGCCTTGGAATACAAATACAAGGCTGAGGAAGAAGGTACTAACAAGTATTTAGTTTCTAAATATTTGGATTTCAAGATGGTTGATAACAAACCGATTCTGGAGCAAGTCCATGAGCTCCAAGTAATCGTTAACAAACTCAGAATGGTTAAAATTGTCCTTCCAGAGACATTCCAGGTTGGTGCAATCATTGCAAAACTTCCTCCAGCCTGGAAAGATTATGCAAAGCGTTTGATGCATAAATCTGAGGATTTGTCCTTGGAACAAATTCAAAAACATCTGCGTATTGAAGAGGAGGCTCGGAAACGCGATGGAAAGAATTTGGTTCAAGGACAATCGAGTGTGAATTTTGTTGAATCTGGAAATTCTTTTAAAAAGAAACATTTTGGTGTTAAAAAGAATTCTGGACAATTTAAGAAAACCATACAGAAGCCTAAACCTTCTAATGCTGCTAACAAAAGAAAAGGCAAGTGTCATGTTTGTGGAGAAACAGGACATTATGCGAGAGAATGCCCACAACGGAAGAGTGGATCCGGAGTTGCAAATATGGTTGGGGAGAACCTAGTTGCCATGGTGACTGATCTTAGCCTCGATGTGGCTATGATTTCTGAAATCAACATGGCAAGTGAACTTTCTGGCTGGTGGTTAGATTCTGGAGCTACCGTTCACATTTGCAACGATCGAAGGCTTTTCAAGACCTTTGAAGAAACTGTTGGGCAAGAGGTTCAGATGGGAAACAACTCCAAAGCCAGTGTTGGAGGCAAAGGATCTGTCGAACTCAACTTTACCTCCGGGAAGAAATTAACTTTGATTAATGTCTTGTTTGTACCAGATGTTAGGAAAAGTTTAATTTCTGTTGATTTGTTAGATAAGAAAGGTTTTAAAATTTCTGTTGAGTCTGGCAAAGTCATCATCATGAAAAATGGTGAATTTGTTGGAAAAGGCTATGCTTGTAATGGGATGTATAAGATGTCTATCAATAATATGATTTCTGCTTCTGCTTATATGATTTCTTCAATTTCTTTATGGCATAGTCGATTAGGACATGTTAGTGCAAAGAATTTGAAAAATATGCATGCAATGGGATTAATTGATATTGGTAAAAACGAACTTGATAAATGTGAAATATGTGCAAAATCAAAAATTGTAAGAAAGCCTTTTCCAAGTGTTAAAAGAGAATCACAAATATTAGATTTAATTCATACTGATATTTGTGAGTTAAATGGAATTTTAACTAGAGGCGGTAAAAGGTATTTTATTACTTTTATTGATGATGCTAGTCGTTTTTGCTATGTGTATTTGTTAAGAACTAAAGATGAAGCTCTTAGTTCTTTTGCGAAATACAAATCAGAAGTAGAAACCCAACTTGAGAAGAAGATTAAGGTTCTACGTTCTGATCGAGGCATGGAATATTGTTTGAATGCCTTTGATACACTTTGCGAAGAAAGTGGTATCATACATCAAACAACTGCCGGTTATACACCCCAGCAGAACGGTGTAGCTGAAAGGAAAAATCGTACCTTTCTGGATATGATAAATTGCATGTTAAATCATGCAAATTTACCTCACAACTTATGGGGTGAAGCCCTTCTGTCTGCGTGCCATATTCTAAATAGGATGCCTAGTACTGTTGTGAAGTCTAGTCCCTATGAAATATGGAAAGGCAGAAAACCCAACATAAGTTATTTCAAAGTGTGGGGGTGTGTGGCTTACTTTCGGGTTCCTGATCCTAAACGGACGAAGTTAGGGGCTAGAGCTATTAAAAGTGTATTCGTTGGATATGCTCTTAATAGCAAGGCCTATAGACTTCTCGATTTGGAGTCTAACGTGATAACTGAATCCAGGGACGTGGAATTCTTCGAAAATACGTTTTCAAAAGATGTTGGAAACGAATCTGTGCCACTCCAAATTGAGCCTAGAGGTCCTATAAGGCCGGTTGTGGAAAACGATGTTCCTAAACAACAAGTTGAGCCTAGAAGGAGTACTAGACCAAGAAAAGAGAAAAGTTTAGATAAAGACTTTATCTCTTCTGATGCTTTATTATTCTTGGTGGAGGGGGACCAAGATAATAAAATGGTAAGTGAAATACCATATGTATTTTCACTTGAGACGGATCCTAAAACATTTTCAGAAGCTATGGCTTCTCGAGATGCTTCTTTTTGGAAGGAAGCTGTAAACGATGAAATGGATTCGATCTTGGGTAATAATACTTGGGTATTAGCAGACTTACCTCGTGGTTCTAAACCCATTGGGTGCAAGTGGGTATTTAGAAGAAAACGAAACACTGATGGCACTATCTCAGCTTTTAAAGCTAGATTAGTCGCCAAAGGATTTAGACAAGTAGAAGGGATTGACTACTTTGACACTTATGCACCGGTGGCTCGAGTTGCATCCATTAGAATTCTTCTTGCCTTAGCCTCTCTTTACGATCTGTTTGTTCATCAAATGGACGTAAAGACAGCATTTTTAAATGGAAATTTAAAAGAAGAAATCTATATGGAACAACCTGAGGGTTTTATAGCACCGGGAACAGAAAATAAAGTGTGTAAGTTAGTCAAATCCCTGTATGGTCTAAAACAAGCACCAAAACAGTGGCACGAGAAGTTTGGCACTGCTATCTTGAAATTCGGATTCAAGTATAACAGTGCTGACAGGTGCATTTACTCCAAAAGTACGGCTGACTATATGGTGATAGTCTGTCTATATGTCGATGATATGTTGATCATCGGAACGAATATGATTGGAGTAAACGAGACTAAAAAGTATCTATCCTCGGTCTTTAAGATGAAAGATTTAGGTGAAGTAGATACCATTTTAGGCATTAAAGTTAAAAAACATAGTGGGGGTTTTTCACTAAACCAATCTCATTATATTGAGAAAGTTCTGACTAAGTTTAATCACCTAAAGATCAAGGAGGTGAATACTCCATTTGACAATGGACTGAAACTTAAAGAAAATACTGGTAGAGCTATTGCACAGCTTAAGTATGCAAGTGCCATTGGAAGCCTTATGTACGCAATGCATTGCACTAGACCAGATATTTCATTTGCAGTTTCAAAACTTAGCAGATACACGAGCAGTCCCAACGCTGATCATTGGAAAGCTATTAGTAGGGTACTTGGGTACCTTAAGAGAACTATTAGCTTTGGTTTGTTCTATAACAAATTCCCTAGTGTATTGGAAGGGTACTCAGACGCGAGTTGGATAACTAGCGTGGGAGATAATAAATCCACAAGTGGGTGGGTTTTCACTCTTGCCGGTGGGGCTGTTTCTTGGGCAAGCAAGAAACAGACAATAATCTCTCACTCTACCATGGAATCTGAGTTCATAGCTTTGGCACAAGCTGGACAAGAGGCTGATTGGATTAGAAATATGTTGTTAGACATAGATCTATGGCCGAGTCCAATGCCTCCAATTTCGTTGTATTGTGACAGCGAAGCTACGCTTACAAAAGCGTATAGTGGTACCTATAATGGTAAGTCTAGACATATTGGTCTTAGACATGCATTTGTGAGACAATTGATACAAGATGGTATCATAACAATTGTCTATGTGAGGTCAAATAAGAATTTGGCTGACCCATTTACTAAGCCTCTGACGAGAGACTTAGTAGCTACAACTACTAGAGATATGGGACTTAAACCACCCGAACCATAAGTGATGGTAACCCTACCTATAATCTAGGTTACCCCTGGTTATAGGTTCAAAGGGAAAAACAAGTCACGAGTTGGTTTGAGCTATCAAAGTGGTCTCATATGTAGTAAAAGATAGCTCAGTGAGTTGCAAAGTGACAAGGTTGAGCTACGCTCTTAACAAAATGCTGCACTAATGCAACTAGTGCTCGAGAAAAATTTTGCCTATATGAACAAGAAGTGAAGCCGCTTCTTATAGAGAGTTGTGGTTTACTCTCTTAAAGGTTCATGAAATGGGATATGGCGTATGGCTTTATAAGCGCAAAGCAGTGGAGTGCTTGCTGTATGAGAAAGAAAACATGCGTGTGATAACTCCGATTGCATCACGAAGGAGTTGAGGTTCAATCTACGGACACCATCAACTTCGGTGCAGTCTTGAGTTATTTACACTAAGGGAAGGTTCAATGTTCGTCACACCTTCCTCTAGGCATGTGATCTTTGACAAAATCTTCAGGGACTTGTCTGGCAAAAGAGTAGTTTTCCAAACAAGTGGGGGATTGTTGAATATGTTATGCATATATATATATATTAGTTGTTGGAGAATTAATATATATATGATTAATTGTTGAAGGGTTAATCATTAATTATGCAAAGGCATATCAAAGGTTGTTTGGAAAATATGCATTGGTTATCGTGTCCCACATTGGAAAAATAACACTAGGCAGACAGCTTTATATATTAAAATGTTGTATGTGTTATTAAATTATGGGACCCAAGAGAGGACTAATGGGCTCACTCGCGGTGCGGTGCACCGCACCGCCCGCGCCCGCGCGCGCACGGGCACGGGCCGGGCATGGGCGAATGTGGCGTTTGATGGCGCACTTTGCACTTACATCCAATCAGTCCGTTGGCATCTGTAACAGCTGAGTAGTGGGCATTCATTGGGATTGAATTTCAGGTCTTTACACCTGAAATTAATCCATTCAATATTCCCATTGCAGTTTTGTTTTTGGCCAACACTTGAGAGCTATAAACAGCTTCATCCCTCACCTGAAGAACACAGCAAAACTCACCTGAATTCTGGCAAATTGCTATTGTCCGAATTCATAATTTCCAGCTTGACATACATCCTAAAAGTAAATCGTCTGCAACCTTTAGCAAACTCAGAGAGTAGGGGCGATTAACACTTTAAGGACAGGGACTACCCGTGTCATTCTGATCCCATTCCACCCATTTTCTCAACATTATGTGATTTTATGAAAATTTTAGAAAAAATAGTCAATTAAATTCTAGTATAATACACTTATCCTATAATTATTAGGGGATTCGGTCGGATCTTGCTAAAAAATTAAAGTTTCCCTTCAGATCGATTAGTGTATATTAGAAAGTTAGATAAATCATACAACAACAAAATAATACACTAGCTATATAATTAATTAAATAAATCGATCTACCGGCATATAATTCTTTTACTATATTCTGAAAAAAAATTGTTTCAAAGAAATTTAATATAATTATTAATCATGATTTATACCGACAGTGATGCCTTAGTCCAAGAAGTCGAGCTATCATATCGAGCTACCTTAATTAGTTTGTTACTTGTTTGTTTCAACTTGCCAATTAATGACTAACCAGTCTAACCTATAAAGAAATTCTAACCCCAAATTGATTTAAAACCAGTATTAATTATATATGGTGAAATACGTTGTTGCAAATTATTTAATTCAATCAAATTAAAATTAATTATATGACGAGTGATCGGGTCGATTTTCGGGTTATTGACTTGGCTCGAAAAGGTTGACCTGATCACTTAGATTTTATAAAGTGGGAGTCCTCGAAGCTAGGTAGAGCTGTGAGATGGAAGAACAAACGTTAGCTAATACCGACGATGGACCAAGGGGGGAGGAGGGGGGGGGGGTTCCCTCTGTTGGTACTCCGACGCTCAAGTCAGTGTCGAGTAACTAGGAGTTGTTCGAGTTGACTTGGAGTGCAATAAATGTGCTTTTTTTTAATAGCATTTATGAGGGAGTATTTATACCTGGGGGGGTAATGATGACATTCTGTACTTGCTGCTGGGGCATTTAATGCATGCAGGTGTGGTACAGAGGGCCACTCCGCATTTAATGCTGGAGGCGGCTAAGGGGGACCCACTGAAATGATCTGCTCGGCATCGACCTCCAGGCGTATGGGTCGGCCATGCATCGACCTGCAGGCACCAAGTCGGGGGTGCCTAGTCAACCAGCGGGCTGAGGATCGAGGCTTACCCGACCTTCTACTGGGTAGGTCGGCGCGATGGTACCATGGTGGCCTGCGTAGCAATTATGACTGGCTAGTCCGGAGCACTTGTCAGACGGCTATCGGCCCAAGTAATATCCACGTGGCTTGGCTGTTATGGCCCACGTCACAAGCCCCCTGAAAGGTGGACGTCAGGGTGACGTGGTGGCGACCTTTCAAATTTCGAAAGTGGGCCCATGCACAATTATGGCGATGGTTCGCCTTCGATTTTCCTGCCTAAAACACCCCTATGTAAAGCCTCGTGATTGTCATTCTTATCTTTTACTTTAGCGATCCCAAACTTCTCAAAACTTCAGAGCTTTTCGAGTTAGGCAGACGGCGATTTCGGTTCATATACGCTTTACGTTTTTTGCATTCAAATTTCTGTCGATTTTTCTTTCTTTGAGACCGTTCGTAATCAAGAGAGAAAAACCCCATCTTGAATCACGTTGGACTCATTCCCTAACAAAACCCTTGATTCTTATTTCGAGGAGAAGGCAGAGCCAAAGGGAATTAAGTCGAAGTTAAAAGTTCGAGCAGTGGGATGTCGTCTTCGACCTCAACCAGTTTTGACTCAACGAGTAGGAATATGGGTCCTGAAGCTAGTACAAGTTCAGGTACCTCGAGTTTGAATCAGGAGGAATCTGTACAATCCCAGGTTGCCTCCGACCAAGAGGTGGATGTTGTAGAAGCTTCGGGAGATTCTAGAGATAGACATTCGACTTCTCCGGTGGGTCCATCCATGATCGTCGAGCCGATTATCGTAGTGACCCCGGTAGGGATGAGGATCGACCGGGAGACGTCGGTTAGGGCTGAGGAAGCCGGCCCCTCGACCTCCCGTCGATACGGTCTGAAGGATGAGGAAGAGGAGGAATTTATCCTGGTGGGGGATTCATTCTCCGTCTTGTCCCTTGTAAAATTTCTCCCAAGATGTTCGAGTACTTGCGGGAGCTTTTGTTCGGTGGAGCCCCCGAGTATGACGGGTATAGCGTGATTCGACCGGGTAAAAGAGATACTTTGATAGACCCCCCGGCCAACTACATAATTGTGACTTGGAAAATTGTGAAATCAGGTTTTCGAGTCCCCATTGCCGATGACTTAGCCGACTTACTGAACTACCTCAACATCAGCTCGATCCAGCTGATGCCCAATGTATACGCGATGGTGAACGGGAACCGCATTTTGATGAGGTATCTAGGCATTCCAATGGTTGGGGGTCTGCCATGAGTTGACGACCGAGAAGTCGGGCTCGGGGCCTAGGTTTGTGCAACTGGCCTTCAAACAAAACTATAAATTGCTCACATCTCCAACGATCTCGAACGGGCAGGGGTGGAAGAAGCAATATGTGTATGTCGAAAGCCCGGTTGGCTGGCCGAATTTGATAAATCGTCTCTGGAACTGGAAGTCAGTGGCGAAGCTTCCAATTGGTGAGCCAAGGTGGTCGAACACATTTCTTCGAGATATACGAGCCCTTAGGATGCTCGACTGGAAAAAGCTGGTCCAGGAGAAGAATTTGGTTAACTTTGGGTTAGCCCCCGGGACTCCGAGTCGCTCTTTCGACCCAGGTACAAAGAATGAAACAAGTTAGCGTCAAGCCATTATAAGTTTACATATTATAACTCCCCTCTCTAGCATTGTTCGAGATGGCACTGAATATGCCTCTTTATTTTGCAGATAAATTGTTGCACATGTGCCATTTCCCCCCGGTCTTTGCCACTAAAACCAAGTTACACAGCCAGTCGACGTACTTGGCCGGCGTCGAGCAGCTATTCACTTCTCCTTCGATTATTTCATTTCTCCCAACACTCTGCGTGCGTAACTTCTGCTTAATCGGCTTAAAAGCGGGGTCGATGTTTAGATGGGGCATGATGACCGAAGGGTCGACCCCAACAAGATCATTAGCGCGCCATGCAAAGATGTCGACATTATCCCTGAGAAATTGTATCAAGGGGACCTGCTCGAGCTCTTTGCTGGGACGCGAAACTCCAACATGCGTAATCTTTTCAGTCTGACCAGGGAGTAACTTGATTTCTTCGGTCCAGCTGGCAGCCTCGACATGGCTTTCGGCGCCCTTCCTTTGTTTTTTGGCCAATTTCGAGGTGATCTTATGCGATCGCTCCGGATCTTGGATATCTCGATCCTCGAGCTCTTCGTTGTCGATCTCGGGAATCTCAAGCACTGGTACGACCCATTTGTCGGGCAGCTTTACTTTCTCTATAGAGGTCGAATAACAGGTCTAAGCGGTCGGTATATCGCATCTGACCTTACCTATCCCCACCGGGGTCGGGAGTTTAATCATCTGGTGGAACATCGAGATTATCGCTCGAAACTCAATGAGGTCGGGTCAGCCAAAGATGATGTTGTAGGCTGAAGGCTGCTCGACTACCAAATACTCGACTTCCAAGGTCGCCCTCTTAGGGAGAGTTCTCATGGAGGTGACAAGTCGGACCTGTCCTTTCGGCTAGACCTCTGCGCCCTCGAAACCTGTCTAGAGAGTTTTTAAAGGCTCTAGTCGAATTTTTTTAGCCAAGTTCATTTTAACAAGAGTTGAGTAGTAGATAATATTTACTGAACTTCCATTATCAACAAGGGTTTTTGATATAGAGTAATTGGCCACATCGAGCGTAACCACCATCGGACAACTAGGTCTTTCGCCCTCCCGTGGTGGTGCGGCGATTAGGTCCTTGTTGCTAAAAGTAACTTCCTCTTCGACCCATTTCTCCTTAGGCTCAACCTGCATCACCTCACTCGGTCCGTAGTAGCTGTGCTGGGCTTCCCTCCGAGTTCTCTTTCGGGCAGACTTAGTGTCTCCCCCAGTCGCCCCCTCAGCAATCATGTCGATCCATCCGAAGCGGGAGAGATTGTGGTCGTTTCTCTCGGTCGACTGCTTGGCTTCCCTCTGTCGGGGTAGGATGCGCTCCTCGGCCCGTAGGGCGAGTTCGTCGAGCTTCTTGACAAACTCTTGTAGGTGGCCCCCTTGAATCAACCGCTCGACCTCGTCTCTCAGAGCAAAGCACTCCGAAGTATTGTGGCCCGTCTGCCTATGGAAGTGGCAGTATTTCCCTGAAACCCTGGTTTTCTGTGTTTCTTTGATTGGCTTGGGATTCTTGAATAACTTTTTGTTAGAGATGTTGTAAATCTCGTCGATCGGCCTATTGAGAGGGGTGTAGTGCTTCTTAGAGTCACTCCCCGAGCTTTGATCGACTCGGCCGTTGTTGTCTCTCCTTGGCTCGCTCCTTTCGTGAGGTCTCCATCTTCCTCCCAGAGCCGCCCCTTTGGGCCATTTCAACTTCCTCCACTCGCATCCAATCCTCCGCAATCTCGAACAGCTTTGGAATAGAGTCGGGGTTCTTTCGGACTATGTGTCGGCCACATTCCTTATCGTGTAGAGCTGTGTGGAGGGTCAGGATCAACATATGCATGCTAGGTGCTTGAACCTGGACCGCTGCTCGCGAGAAACGAGTGAAGAAATCCCTAGCGTTTCGTCCTCTTTCTAAACGATATTATAAAGATAGGTTACCGGTAGTTTGTCACCTTTTACTGATGAGAAATGGGCGATAAACCGGTCAATCAGCTCGTCATATAAGCGGATACACCTCGGGGCCAGCCTTGAGAACCAGTCCTGGGTTGCCCCAACGAGGATGGTAGCAAAAATTTTGGCTTGGATGTCGGGAGAGTGGACAAACATGCTTATTTCGATTTTGAACCGATCCACGTGCCTCTCGGTGTCGGTTGTGCCATTGTAAGTAAGAAGGTTGGTCGGCATTTTATCCACTGCCATAGCCTCTAGTATCCCTTCGCTAAAAGGGGATCGAGCTTCTCGTGCGCTTCTGAACTTTCGGGCCGGTTGTGGTCCGTGAAGCGGGGGAACATTGTCTTGATCCTGGAGCCCAAGAACATCTCGGCCGCGTCGAGGAGGGAGGGGGTTAACGTAGGATTCTTCCTCCTCCAACGTATCGACTCGGGGATCCCGAGGTGGTGGGCGATGCGGTGATCTTTCTCGTTGGGGCAAACGATTTCGGAGGTCATCTTTTCCTACCATAAAACCTCGATTAGCCCATCTGGGGGCTTCAGGATCGACCCTAGCCCCCAATCGATCAAAGACACTAGAGTTTCTCGGCCCCTGCTCTCTTTCCCCGCTAAGTGATGAACCACGGGACCTACTGACCGCCTCCAAGGCGCGCCGTAGCCCGGTCGTCCTATCTTCTTTTGGACCTGGGAGGATCGACCCCCTTGATGAGTCTGCTCCATGGGATGCTTGTCTCGGCGTCGACCTGATTTAGCCTCTTGCTCTATGGGCAAGACCTCAGTACGCGGCTGCCTTCGGCCCGCCCCTTGCCTCTGGGCCGGGCTAGATGGTGGACGTGGACTGTAGTAATCCGGCTGATAATAAGCAGGAGGAGGGGGATACCCCTAATGTGAATGGGGGTAACCAAAATGCGTGGGGCGGCCCATAATATAGCGGGTACTGGCCCGAAGAGGGAGTGGTCGGGCTGGCTAGAGGCTTATTAAGGAAAACCGGGGCCGGGCCCTCCGCAGCCACCTCAATGGCTTCGGCCTGGCACTTTTCAATATAAGCATTCAAATCGGGAGCCGAATAAACTATCGCAACAGGCGCCCCGCGAGTATTGCCTCCCGGGTTGGACAGGGAAGTGGCTAGTTACGTTCCCTATTGGGGTATGTCGATCTCCTGCCCGTTGGCCCCGAATACTCTGTGGCTAAGTAACTCCATTTGTTTCAAGGCTTTTGCTCGAAGGTTCCCACAGAAGGCGCCAAAATGATCGAGTCGATTTCCGGGTTACTGACTTGGCTCGAAAAGGTTGACCTGATCACTTAGATTTTATAAAGTGGGAGTCCTTGAAGGCCGAAGCTAGGTAGAGCCGTGAGATGGAAGAACAAACGTGAGCTAATACCGACGAGGGACCAAGGTGGAGGGGAGGGGGGGTTCCCTCTGTCGGTACTCCGACGCTCAAGTTAGTGTCGAGTAACTAGGAGTTGTTCAAGTTGACTTAGAGTGCAATAAATGTGCTTTTTTTTAATAGCATTTATGAGGGAGTATTTATACCTGGGGAGTATTCCAACCGAAGAGGGCTTTGGGGTGATCACGGAATGGGGCTCGTATTCCAAGAGTCGTTTGCCACCCTCACTCCCCAAAGATTGGGCCAAAAGCCTGGCAGCAACTCTAAGGGACGAGGGTCACCTTATACAAGCGAAGGACTGGATAGACGACGCGGAGCTCATGTTCCTATGTGGCCTTTCCAATGACCCTCACTATCTTGACAACCCTCCGGCTCGTGACATAGAGAGAGATGGTTAGATCCTTAGGGCACTAACTTTAGATAGGAACGAATACTAACTGCTTCCTTGTATTTGTAACTTGCATACTTAATAATTCTTGTCTAAGGATTTATAACCCTTGAAATTTTCCATTTTTGCAGGAGCCGCTATACTAGAGATGGCTGGTGGAATCAGACAAGCTGCTCGTTTTGCCCACGCCAACAGAAACCAAGCCCAACAAGGGGAACAACAGCGCGAGCAGCAGCGCCCTCGCAACCGTAACAACCGCGGGGACGCTCGTAGCGGCGATCAGGGCGCCAGTTCGAGCGCCAATCCTAAGGTCCAACCCCCTCGTGGTCGAGGGGAGCGTAGAGTGGTCAGCAGGGAGACCAGGGGGCGGTCTTCTTCAGATAGAGCGGGCGATGTTCAACCCCCCATGGCTGCAGAACAAGTGAGGCCAGCAACCACGCTGGCGATAACTGAGGTTCCCCCGAGCGCAAGTAGGCCTTCCCGCAAGAGGAAGAGGATGCCCGATTCTGTTGCAATCAAGGGCAAGGGCAAACAGGTAGTCGAGGGCCCCAAGGGCGAGGGGGAAACTTCCTCTTCCGAAGAGGAACATGTATGGGAGTTCTCTCGCCGAGGGGATAAGGACTGCACAGGTGCCACGGACGGGGGGCCAATTCTGCTGAGGCCTGGCACGCTATCTCAGACTGTCACCCAAAATCTTTATAGCAGGGCCCAGTTCTCAGCAGACCATCGGCATCTCTTCAGCGAGTCTGTAGAGCAAGTGACCTTTGATGCGGCCCACGCTCTAATCTCCGTAAGTCTTCACTCCTTACTATCTTTGTTGATTTCTGTAAGTTAACATCTTTTTTTTTTTTTTTTTTTTTTTTTTTTAACACTCTCCTTTCCTCCCACTTACGCAGCAAGTTCTTCCCCGGCTCCGAAATGTGCAAATGCGAGCCTCCACTTACGCCGAGCACAAGGCCAAGTACAAGAAGATGGCCCGCTCAAATGATCCGGCTCATATCCAATCGGAGCTGGACATAGAAATCGCCAAGTATGAATCCCTCAAGGATTTGTACAATAAAACGGAGGGGGAGCTGGGAAAGCTAAAGGAGGATTTCCAGGCGGTGGAGAGCGCTCGGAGTGGCTTGAGCGGCCAGTTGGCTCAGGCTAATGAGCGCTGCAGGAAGGCAGAGGCCGAGCGCGAAAGTTGGAAGACGAGGGCTATGGAGGCCGAGCGGAATTTCAACGCCGCCGTAAACGAGTGGCCTCGGAGTCTGGAGCGTGCAAACAAGGAGGCCCTTATCAAATTTTGTCACTCAAAGGCCTTTGGCTTTGTGGCCTCTCTGCACTGCCTGGACGAGGCTCAAAAAGCCTTCAACCTTGCCGTCGAGCAGGGTATCTATAAGGGGCTCACCGATCCGGCCATGAGGGAGGCGGAGGGCACAGGGCTCATGTTCAATGAGCGTTGTGAGGAGGATGACGAAGACCAAGAAGACCCTGCCGACACCATTGCTGAGGTGGAATATGACTTTCTAGTCAAACTCCTCCAAGATGAGTACATGGATGCCCATCCGGCAGGTAATGCTGCTTCATCCGCTCAGCATGAACCGCCTGAAGACGAGCCGCAAGCGCCCCTTGTGGAGAATGTCCCCGCCCCTGCTGCTGAGGACGCTAACGCCCCCGTCCAGGGTGCCAATGAGCCCAACGATCCCCAAGCTCAACCGCAGGAGCCTGAGGGCCCAGTATATGGTCCCGTGGCTCAGAACATCCTTGTGATCGTTGACGAAGACATTGCTCCGGCCGCTTGAAGCCTTTCCTCTTCCCATGTACCTTCATGCTTTTCTGTATTTTTCCTTTCTTTTTGAAACAATGTTCAGTGGCCTTTGAGCCCTTATCTTGTAATATTTCTCCCTTGCAATGAATATATATCTCATTTTTCATGACTTTGTTCTTCTGTTCATTTTTCATGGATGTTTTATTTCTCTGGTGCAATAAAAATTTGTCTAAGTCTTGAGCGGTCGTGAGGGTCTTATTGTGAGATTGCCGCCCGCTCATGACTTGTATAAATTTCCCTTGAAAATTTGTCTGTCATGAGCGATCGTGAGGGTCTTATTGTGAGATTGCCCCCCGCTCATGACTTGTATAAATTTTCCTTGAAAATTTGTCTAAGTCATGAGCGATCGTGAGGGTCTTATTGTGAGATTGCCCCCCGCTCATGACTTGTATAAATTTTCCTTGAAAATTTGTCTAAGTCATGAGCGATCGTGAGGGTCTTATTGTGAGATTGCCCCCCGCTCATGACTTGTGACATTCCTTCCACCTTTGGGGGATTTTGCTGATTCTTGAGTGTGTGCGAGGGTCTTACTGAGTGGTTGCCCTCGTTCAAGACTTGTGCAATGCCTTCTCGATTTTGAGGCCATCGTTCGACCGCTCTGGCTCTTATCATTTTCCTGACTCTGCAGGAAATTCTATTTTCGAGCGCAAGGCGTTATACGAAACGGCCAAGGCCTACTAGGATTTGTTCTTGTAGGAGGTCCCGTTTTCGTGCGCAAGGCGTTGTAAGAAACAGCCAGGGCCTACTAGGATTTTCTCTTGTGGGTGATCCCGTTTTCGAGCGCAAGGCGTTTTAAGAAACAGCCAAGGCCTACTAGGATTTTCTCTTGTGGGTGATCCCGTTTTCGAGCGCAAGGCGTTTTAAGAAACAGCCAGGGCCTACTAGGATTTTCTCTTGTGGGTGATCCCGTTTTCGAGCGCAAGGCGTTGTAAGAAACAGCCAAGGCCTACTAGGATTTTCTTCACCGTCTTCTTCCAGTTCGCCTAATTGGTTATGAGCGTAACCAGTCTATCCTTATGAGGGCGTCCCCTCATGTGGAATAGAGTGCTGGCAAGCGTAACCCATACGAGATAACAGCATACATATTGGAATGAGTTGCCAACCACGCTCGTAAAGACGAGGGACGTGGGACTTATCCATTCAAGCAACCGAAGAAACAGGAATATTATGGAAATTAAAAAGATTATGTTACCGTTTACTTGTAATTGGAAGTACATAGGAACCCCACAAATAGGGTTGTTACATCATGTTCCGCAAAGAGCTTTTAAACATAGAACCGCCGGAGGTTACATGCGTTCCAAGGGCGAGGCAAGCGCTCACCTTGAAGTGTCTCCAGGGTGTAAGTGTTGTTAGCTCTGAGTTGTACGACCTTGAATGGGCCTTCCCAATTGGGGTCCAACTTCCCCACGTGCCTGGATACTTCCACTTTCTTTAAAACCAAGTCTCCCAACTGGAAAGTTCTTTCCTTCACACGCTTGTTGTACTGTTGGGCCACAGAGGCTTTATAATGGTGAATCTTAGCCCATGCTTTGTCTCTCCTTTCATCCAGCAAATCCAACTCCAAGCTCCTGTTGCCATCGTTGAGCTGAGGCTCGAAATAGCCGACACGAGCGGATTCATTTACTATTTCCGCTGGTATCATTGCTTCTGATCCGTACACGAGCGCGTAAGGAGTTTCTCCAGTGGCCGCTCGTGGGGTGGTGCGATAAGCCCAAAGCGCTCCTTGCAACTCCTCAGCCCACTCACTTTTCTTGCTCTCAATCATGGTTTTCAAATGTTGCAAGATAATCCTGTTGGTAACTTCCGCTTGCCCATTAGCTTGGGGGTGCCCTACAGAGGTAAACCGCTGTTCGATCCCCAACTCTGAGCACCATTCTCTTGTGTCCGCTGCGATGAACTGAGATCCGTTGTCAGAAATGAGCACCCTCGGAATGCCGTACCTGCAAATGATGTTTTTCCAAATGAAATCCCTCACAACCTTGAAAGTAATTTTTGCAACCGCTTCGGCCTCGGCCCATTTGGTGAAGTAATCGACGGCTAAAATGACAAACTTCTTTTGTCCCACAGCCATGGGCAAGGGGCCCACAATGTCTATTCCCCACTGGTCAAAAGGCCAAGAGACGTCTATTGGGATCATCTGTGCGGCTGGCAATTGCGGGAGATTTGAATGGAATTGGCACTTAGGGCACTTCCTCGAAAATTCAATGGCGTCTCGAAGAACTGTGGGCCAATAAAACCCACTTCTCAGGACCTTCTTTGCCAGAATACGCCCTCCGGAATGATTCCCACAGCTTCCACTGTGGATGAGTTCGAGCGTCTCCTTCGCTTGTGAGGGCCTCAGGCATCTCATTGGTGGTCCCTGAAACGATTTCTTGAATAACCTCCTCTCGGGATCCAATGCGAAACGAGGGGCCTTACTTCGGACCTTCCTAGCTTCCACCTTGTCCGCAGGGGGAAGTCCGTCTCTAAGAAAGATGACGATGTCGTCAAGCCAACAGGGCTCGTTTGGATCAATCATGGCGATCATCTTGGTGGTGATCCTTTCCTTGATCAATGGTTCCTCAGTTCTAAGGAACGTAACAGAACGCTCGGAAGTGCCCTCTAGAGCCGATGCAAACTTTGACAGTGCGTCCGCACGCTCGTTCTCTCCTCTCGGTACTTGAAGTAGATGAAATTCCTTGAACTTCCCAATGATTTCTCTGGCTTTATTTAAGTACTGTACCATGGTGGTTTCTCGAGCCTCGTAAGTTCCTTCAATCTGGCTCGCAATTAACTGTGAATCCACATAAGCAGTAATTATGGAGGCTCCATTCTGAAAAGCAATATTCAATCCTTGCACGAGGGCTTCATATTCTGCTTCGTTATTAGTAACTTGGAAATCCAGCTTGATTGCAAAGTCCAGCTCAATCCCATCGGGGTTTCTGAGGGCCACTCCTACTCCTCCCCCTTGAGAGGTTGAGGAACCATCTGTGTGCAGTACCCATAACCCCTCATTCTCCGCAACGGTGGGCTCGAAACCAAAGCGTTCAACCAACAAATCCGCCACAACCTGAGCCTGTATCGCGGTCCTGGGCTCGAAGCATAGGTCAAACTGGCTCAATTCGATGGCCCACTTGATTAATCTGCCGGACACATCCAGTTTGGACAACACTTGCTTCAAGGGTTGGTCGGTGAGAACCGTTATGGAGTGCGCTTGAAAGTAAGGCCTTAGCCTTCTTGAGGCGTTGACAAGAGCGAACGCGAATTTCTCAATCTCCAAGTACTTCTTTTCAGCTCCTTGCAATGTTTTGCTCAGATAATAGACAGGCAAATGTTTCCGCTCCCGCACAGCGATCAGAACCGCGCTTGTGGCCTCGGGAGAAACGGAAAGATACATAAATAATCTCTCACCTTCGACGGGCTTAGTCAGCAGTCGTGCGCTCGATAAGTAAGCCTTCATATCTTGCAGCGCTTTTTCGCATTCCTCTGTCCAAGCAAAGTTACGTGCGTTCCTCAAAATTTTGAAGAAGGGAAGGTTCCTGTCCGCCGACCGTGAAATGAATCTGTTCAGCGAGATGATCTTGCCTACTAGGACTTGCACTTCCCACAGATTTCGAGGGGAGGGAATTTCCAAGATAGCCCCAATCTTCTCCGGATTGGCCTCAATTCCCCTCTGGCTGACCATGTACCCCAAGAACTTTCCCCCTTGTACTCCAAAGGTGCACTTTGAAGGGTTCAGCTTCATTCCATACTGACGCAGGATCGAAAAAGTGCGCTTAAGATCTCCCAAGTGGGAGTCCTGGCGCTCGCTTTTGACAATCATATCATCCACGTAAACCTCCATGGATTTTCCAATTTCTCTCTCAAACATCTTGTTGACGAGCCGCTGATACGTAGCTCCCGCGTTCTTGAGTCCGAAAGGCATGACTAAGAAGCAATATACCCCCAGATGGACAACAAACGAAGTTTTGGGGCGGTCTTCTGGGGCCATGAAGATCTGATAGTATCCCTGGAAAGCGTCCATCATGCTCATGAGCTCGCAGCCAGCGGTCGAATCCACCAATTGGTCAATTCGAGGCAGCGGGTAAGGATCCTTAGGGCAAGCCTTGTTGAGATCAGTGAAATCGTTGCACATGCGCCATTTATTCGCGCTCTTGGGCACCAAAACGACATTACACAACCATTCCGGGTACAAGATGGGCTCGATATATTGAGCCTCCAGGAGTTTATTAACTTCCTCTTCGATGACTTTTTTCCGAAAACCATGTACATCCCGCTTTTTCTGCTTGATAGGTTTGAATGAGGGATCCACATTAAGCCTGTGGACGATGACGCTCGGGTCAATCCCTGTGAGGTCGGAGGCTTTCCACGCGAATACATCCCTGTTTTCCCTTAGGAAGTCAATCATCATGATCTGAGAAGGCCCTGAGAGGTTAGATCCTATCTGAGTAGTTTTATCCTTGTTCCCGGGCTCCAGCTCAATGGTAAGGAACTTCTCCGAGGGCTCGATCCTTACCTCAGGGCGAGGAAGTTCGAGCGACCTCTTTTTTCCCGTCAAACGGTCACCGGGTGCTGGCTCACCCTCTCCCGGCTCGTCTCCTTCTGAGGACGATCCCCCAACAGTTCCTGGCGGTGCACTTTCGAGGGGATTCTCCTCGCTGTTTCCCCTCTTCTTTTTGTTCTTTTTCTTGTTCAATTTCGCCCTTTTCCGTGCTGGGCTGTCCTCATCTAGGTTGGGGAAGTCCACTGACTTTTTGGTAGAACCAATTTGGAAGGTTTTCTCCGTTTTAGGCTTTCTGAGGGACAGCATGTAACATTCCCAAGCCTCTTGCACATTGCACAGTACTTCTCCCACACCCTCGGAGGTAGGAAATTTAATCTTTTGGTGGTAGGTGGAGATGATAGCTTTGAAGTCCACGAGGGCCGGGCGCCCAATAATGATGTTATATGGAATATCTATCTCCACTACTGCGTATGTTACCAAGAGTGTTTTGCGCTGAGGGGCTCGGCCGAATGAAGTGGCCAAACGAATCTGCCCTCGTGGGACAACTTCCGAGCCTCCAAAGCCTATGAGGGCCGTTTTGAGAGGCTCGAGTGGAAGGTCAGCTTTCATCTTTAAAAACGTAGAATAAGGCAAAACATTAACAGAGCTTCCACTATCCACCAACACCCTTTTTACAACATGATTATGCACATCTACACTAACCACCATGGGGCAATCAGAGGTTATACCCTCCCCACGGGGTGTTACAATGTGTTCTAAATCCCTATCATCAAAGCCTATTACATCATCCTCTCTTGACCTTTGAGCGCTTGGACTCTGGATGGCGTAGATGGGTTTAGGCACTGCTGGGCGTTGGTTGTAGCTCCGGACGTACCTCCGTCGGGAGGCGTTGGATTCCCCTCCTAACGAGCCTCCTGCAATCATATTTATGACTGCAAAAGGTTCGTTTTCTTGCATAGGAGCTTTCCCTTTATTGCTCCGGCGGCTGCTGGTTTCGGGGGGTCCCCTACCCCTCGGGCTCTTTGACCGGGACGGACTCCTCCTCCTTCCTCCATCGCGCTCGTTACAACGTTCATCGTAACGCTCGAGCACTCTAACGAATTCCTTCAAGTGGCCCCCCTGCAACGAGCCTCTGAATCTCAGCTTCCAACTGTCGGCACTCATCTGTGTCGTGCCCCCTCTGTTTGTGGAAGGTGCAGTATTTGTTCGAGCGCCTGAGCGAGTCTGTTTCCCTCATCTTGATGGGTCTTTTGAAGAGCTTCTTATCAGAGAGGTTATAGACTTCTGAATTTGGCCTGGTGAGCGGAATTCGCTCGAATCGACGAGGAGGTGGTGGCGACCTCCTGCGCTCCTGAGGGCGCTCCTTCTTGACGGCCACATCCCGCCCCCGCTCGTGATGAGGTCGCTCGTTCCTGGCCGGGCTGTGATGCCGGGGACCGTTCGTCCCGTACATGTCCTCGAGCGCGAAGAACGGCTCGGCTATTTCTCTTAAGGCCATGAGGGTCCCAGGCCTCCTTTCCACAATGGCATCAGCAAATTTTTTGCTCACATATTGTTTGTGATCCACAGCCTGAAAGAGCACTGGGATCAAGAAATCCATTGAAGGCCTCTCTACCTGTAGGATCTCTTTGTTGAAGCGGGCAAAGAACGAGCGCAGAGATTCGCTCTTGCCTTGCACCACGTTGTACAGGGCAGTGGGTGCGGTGACTGGCGCTTTCAAAGAATTGAAGTGGTTGAGGAAAGCATCGGCCAGTTCTTCATATGAGTGGATCGAGCGCGGCGGCAGTCGTTTGTACCACTCTTGAGCCATTCCCACCAACGAAGTGACAAACACTTTCGCCCAGTAGTTGCTAGAATGCTCGTAGAGGTGCATTAGATGCACAAAGTGATCCAGGTGCTCAGCTGGATCAGTTGTCCCGTCGTAACGGTTGATGGAAGTGGGGACTTTGGCCATGCCTGCTTGGGCCATCAGAACTTCTTCCACGAGGGGTGACCCCCTCGCCAATGGGTGGTACTCGTATGTGCCGAAGTTCTCCTCCGGCTCCTTGCGATGGGGGACCTTTGGCGGAAGGTTTTTGGTATGGGTGCTTCTGGCGTCAACCCGTTCATCCCGACTAGGGGAGATCTGAGTTGAACGCCCTCGTGAGAGCTGTCCCACCATATCCTTGAGACCCTGCAGCTGGTCTTGCACAGCCGCGAGGATGTCAGGATTTACGTCCGCTTGCTTGTTTTCATGCCTGGGGGCTCGTGATCCCCTCCTGGAGACATGAGAGTCCCCTTCATTTTCATTCACTCGCTCCGTGGGCTCTTTGTTCCTGCCCATGGAGGGACGCTCGTTGCCCTCCTGCTGGGGCACTTCTCTGACCGGTGGTGCCGGTGGTTGTGCCCTCGGGACAGCCTGGGCTTCTCTGAGGGGGAAATTTTGCTGTCCGCCCAAAGGGGCGGCAATCTGAGTGGCCTGCCCAGAGGGGAAGTACATGGAGTGGAACCTCTCCCATGCCCCCTGGGCCGCCTGAACCTCACACTGGGCATAGAGAGCCCTTAACTGTTGCGTGGTTAGTGGAGGTAATTCCACTCCTTCGATTTCCCTGGGGATGGCCACCGGGAGCTGGATCTGACCAGCCTGATATGGCTGGACCGACGGCATCATCACAGCTGGAGCAAGGGTATATCCAGGTGGGGGCATCATATAACCCTGTCCCCCAATATTCACCTGGGGATGGAACCAGGGGTTCTGAGCAAGCGGCGGAGGGGTAGGGAGAGAGACTCCTCCAGCGGTGGTGGGAATCGGCAGTACCGGCAGTGCAGGTGGAGGTGCGGAAGACTCTGCTTGTGGAGTCACTCCTGCGGTAGGAGGTGCTTCACCGCCGGCAATGGAGGGAGGCGGGGCTCCACCAGTAGCGGTGGAGGGAATAACGATGTTGGCATCCTGGGAGGCATTATCTCCTCCTCCCACAGCTCCAGATCTTGTTGCTACCATGACTGTCAAAGTTAAGGGTATGCTTGCTTTTCTACCAACAAAGAGAAAGGAAAGAAATAGTGGACTGGTTTCCCACAGACGGCGCCAAAAATGATGGGTTCAGGAACGTATGGGTCCGAATCCGATCACTTTACGATTTGTAATAGTGGAGGAAACCACCGGAGCTTCGCCGGAAAAGAGGAGGTGGGTTCTACCTGTTGGGACAAGCACAAAAGTCAGAAGGCCAAGCTGGGGGAACTGGGGGTGATACCCAGTTTGGCTCTCCGACGCTCAAGTCAGTTCAAGGTCTGAAAAGAAATGTAAGTTCAGTCACAGTTGCCGTGATGAAGAAAGCTTACCAATGTAGAAGATGACTTTGGCTATTTATAGTTGAGGGTCAAGGGCCCTTTGGTCTTTTGCCTCAAGTGGTCCTGGCCGAATGTTGCCCTAACACGTGGCGGCGCAAGAGAGAAACCTAGGAGGAATCTTCTGCAAAAGCGGCCAAAAGTTGGTGCTGGCTACAGTGGCAGGTACGCGGGCATGTACGTTGTGTCAGAGAGCCATTTGGGTGGTTGGTAACGAGGGCTTGAGAGCGCGCTCGTGACAACCTAGGGTATTGGGAGCCAGGATATCCGCTGAGGGGAATGGAGGCTTCAGTTCAAGTGATGAGCCGAGAGGGGAGGCCACTCTGAGGGAGTGTGACGCTCGAAGAGGGCTCCCTCGGCATATGGATGAGTCAATCGCACGGTATGAGGGCGCTCGTGAGAGTGAGCGCTCAATGGGCTTTAACTCATGAAGAAGGATCGCGCTCGTGAGAGTGAGAGTGAGTGCTGATGGGTGCAGCCTTGGGGAGACAGATGTCATTATCTTGGTGACGCCACGTGTCTTAACGTGGGACGATCGTATTTTGACCCCATCAAATGGGGCATCATGAATCTTTAAAGGCTAAAGGGGGGAAAAAAAAGTCATGAATCTTTGTTTGCGTAATTATATGGTGATTTCTTGATTCGAAATACTTTAAGAAATATCCAAAATTATCACAAGAAATCAACCCAATTATAGGGTCGTTTTATCACGAAAAATCAAGGTTGCTTCATTAGAATTACCTCTTCTTTAGGGAAATCATGAATTCTTTATTTTTTGATGACTGATACTTAAGAACTAGCATAATTTCGATCCTACGCTCGTCCAATTATGTAGGAGTGGAGTCAGAATTTTAATCAAGGAAAGCAAAATTAAAAAAATGCAAAAAACTTAAAAATTCTGAGGGGAATTATCAAAATCAAGGGATAATTTTTGAAATCTTATATAGAAATTTTAAAGTATTTATACAATCAGACCAAACTTCAACATATGTTTGTTCAATAATGTCTCTTTAGTACAAGAAATCAATATTTTTTCATTAGAACTAAACTTCATTAGGAAGAATTGAGAATTATTAAGTATTTAGGAAATTATTGTCCCTTACTTACAAGCAATCAAATTTCTTTATTAGAACTAACACTTCATTACAAGAAATCCAGAATTCTCGATTTCTCCATTATGAATACTTAAAAATTAATGTTCCTTTATTACAAGAAATCTGAATCTCTTGATCATTAGAACTAGCACTCCAATATCGTAAGAAACGGGTGGTTTTTGAAATACTTAAAAAACTTATGGATTTATCCTTTTCTGTTTTGGTAGGAAAAATGAGAAGTCGAGGCAGAGAGGCTCCAGTCTAAAGCAAAGAATGTCGTGGAATTTACGCGAGGACTTACATTGTATTCCGATAGAGACATATATAGGGAATTCAAACTTACAAACTTGTCCGGACGAACTCTTCATATTTCACTTAACCTAATCGGGGTTCTTGTAATACCTTGTACTCGACATTAAGCATTTAATTACTAGTTTAGAAATAGAACAATGTAAGTAGAGAAGGTTTATATCCCCGTTGGAAATCCTATCGGTAGAATCATTTTCTGACGGGTTTCTGATCGATATAACTCTGGAATTCCACTGTTTTTGGCTACCACATGTTACCATTTCCCATTGATGAAATATTCAAAATCAGAAATGTTATTAACTAATGCAATACTAATTCTCTCTCGACCGAGTTAGTTAATTACTGGCTATGATGCACGGACACTTCTAAAAATATCATTTTGCCATGTCGTGTCATGCCGTGTCGTGTCGGACACTCGTGTTCGACACCGTGTCCGACACTCCTTACGTGAGAAATTAAAGAAAAAATCCGTATCGTCGTATCCGTGTCGTGTCGTGTCCGTGTCGCCGTGTCCGTATCCGTGCATCATAGATTACTGGTAAAACAATATAAACTTTCAACGTGGAGAATAATTAATACTAATTCAATTCACTAATTCTTTCTTGTCACGCCAGCTGCATCACGTTGATTGTCTAAAAGTTGAAACAATAACTAATCACAATCTTAGTTATAATTTTTTTATCAAAAATAATAAACTGTATACGGTGTTAAAATAATACTAAAATAAAATATCATTAATATATTACTTAAATTCAAAATTTTCATAATTGTTTATCATAAATCGACTGTTTACTAAACTATAGGTTTTTCGTATAGGGTAAATCTTTCTTTGCACCCCAACCTTTGGGGTGCGTTGTACTTTGGTACCCAACCTTTGAAACGTTGCACTTTAGTACCCAACCTTTGAATTTTGTTGCACTTTAATTTAGTACCCAAGTATAGACGTGTACCCCAATGGTTGGTACCACGTGGCATTTTCTCATTGGTCGGGATACTAAAAGTGTATAAAATTCAAAGATTGGGTACTAAAGTGCAACGTTTCAAAGGTTGGATACCAAAGTGCAACGCACCCCAAAGGTTGGGGTGCAAAGAAAGATTAACCCTTTCCTATAAGCAACAAAAGACGGGGCAGAAAGAGACTGCAGAAGCAGTCATCCCCCTTAACCAAAAACAAACAAAAAAACTAATAAATCAAATTAATTAAACTAAAAGAATAAAATAGCCAAAATGATGCAATTAATCTCGAAATACACCGCAAATTAAACTCTAAAAAAATCAAGAATTTATAAATCATCCTAACTATATTACAACACAAAACTCATGCTAATAATTAACACAAATAATCCCAAGAAAATCAATCAATCAAAAAAAAAAAGCTCAGCAAATTACATCTCAGAATCAGAAGCCGGAGAATTATTACCAGACATCATGTTCTTGAATTCTTGAAAATCCAGCACCCCATCCGAGTTCTCATCATACACACCGATCAAATCCTTACAATCATGCCCGTTTCGTTTCTCCCACAACCCTAGCCTCAAAAGCACGTCCTTCAACTCCTCGCCGGAAATGTAGCCATCGCCGTTCAAGTCGAAAACCTTAAACGCTTCAAGAAGATCGGTCTCATAACCCCCGTCTGGATCGCATGATCCTCGCTCGGCGAGCTTGGACGCGACCATCTTCTCAAAGTCGACATAATCGAGGCTCGTCCGGCCAACGAACTCCTCGAGCTCTTCCAAAGTTGTCTGGATGCCGAGTCTTTCGAGAAGATGGTGGAGCTCCTGAATGCTCACTTCGCCATTGTTGTTCTTGTCAAGATTCCTGAATATCCGCTGGATATCATCCGGGGTTATTGGAGACATGTTGTAAGATTCTTGAAATTAGAACCTAGAGAAGAAATTTAATTATATGTTACAAATTTACAATATTTTTGCTAAAGAAAGTAAAGGGTTTTTTAATTTAGTTTAGATGTATGGAAAGATTGAGAATTTATTGAAGTTTATATAGGGTGGGTGGGGTTGGTGGGGTGGGGGTGGGAATTGTATGTAATATAAATATAATGTCCGCATTGTTTAACGGTCTTAATGAAAATGACGAAGATGGAGGTCCACTAAGTAGAAAATATTATGAGATATTCGAAAATTTGAGAAGAAGTTGAAGAAGAGTAAACGGGACTTATTCCGTGGCATGTTTTTGATCATTTATTTTAAGAATTATATATATTTGCATAGTTTTTACGATTCTTCTTTTGTCCTTTTATTTCCTAATTTCTAGTTTGTTCCTTTTGGGAAATAAAGATATTCCTCAAGGCATCTTTATTTGGAATTATTTATTTTTGGATGAATTGGGAAAACTGTATGGCTTAGAATTTTCCCTTAGAATTAAATCATGTCATAGTATAATTGACGGAAATATAGGATGAGATTAAAGTATTGTGGCTTATGATGTACAGGTATTTCTAAATATATTATTTTGTTGTATCGTGTCATGTAGGATACTCGTATCGGATACCGTATCCGATACTCTTCACATAGAAAATTCAAAAAAGAATTCATGTTGCCGTATCCGTACCGTGTCGTCGTATTCACATCCATATATCATAAATTGTGGCACACAACGTTTGAGGGTTTCAATATATAATACAAGATCTTTATTTTCTTTAATTAAGGTATAAGTGGAGTCTACGCACACCTTCAGATTCACTTTCAATCTTAAAAATATAAAAGAATATTTTGCCCCTCTCTCCGGTCAGAGAAGAGAACATTCTAAATGAATAAACCCTTTTTTTAGACCATCTAATTAACTATTTTCAACGGTCAGTAACTAATGTATTAGTTGTAACGGTCAGGAAGAGAAAAGGAATTAATAACAGGACGGGAATTTAAAGTATTTCACTATTTAATTAGTAGGGATAATGATATCTAACTACTCTCATATTTGGTCTAATTACAATTTATTCCCTATTTTTTTTCATATTTACTATATAATCCCTAAACTTTATATTCCGTTTGAGATCCCTGGCGTCCGTTAGGGTTCCATTAGGTTGGTTAGTTTTCCTTCCTAAATTGCCTCTGAATTTATTATAAATACATCCCTACAGTTTCATTTTAATAATAAAACGATCCCTATTATTTTTGAAATTTCGGAAAGACAACTGATCAACTTAACGGAACCCTAACGGACGTCAGGGAGTTCAAACAGAATGTAAAGTGTAGGGACTACATTATAAATACGTAAAGAATAGGGACTGAGTTGTAATTAGGTCAAACCTAAAGTTAGTTAGATGTAATTTTCCCTAATTAGTAAATAATACTAAATATCGTATCTTATATGAAATCATTCTTAAATTATTTCTACCTTAAACTACACTTATCCTGCCTACAAACTAAAACTATATTGTATCGGACTATTACAATGTAAAATTGTATTCCATTAATAATGGAATAATTATGAACAGTTTCTTGAACTATGATGAAATTACAAATTTTCATTTGAGATTTGAGAAATTATGAGTTCCCCCCTAACCCGTTATTTCCTCCTTTAAATTAATAGACTGTGCGATTTTTTTACTATTTTATCCTTCATGTGCTGAAACTTAAGAGGGTATATATAAAAAAAATTTAAAAACAATAGGGTTAATGCAAGTACTGAAATTTTTTGGGGGTTTTGATGTAAGTACTTAACTTTGTAACTATCTAATTTTTTTTCCAAAGAATTCTACTTAATGATATTTTAATATTTTTATGATGAACTAACAAGTATACTTGTTTTGTCACTCAAAAACTTCTCTCAAAAAATTCTTTCTCTAGATTCTCTTTATCCAAAAGTCATTTCTTTGTTCATATCATTAGAAATGGATCTAGATCTCTGATTTCTTTGAGATCTAGATCTCTATTTTATTATTTATTTTTCTATTTTCTTTTACTATTGTTGTTTCTCTTGAATGAGAGTACTTATTCTCTAGCATGAGAGCATATTTAGTTTGTTTTTTCTTCAAGTTCATAGATCTAGACAGTTACTATTGGCTGAACATGATTCGAGTTCAAATGATTGCATCTGCTTCTAGAATTAAAGTGATTGCATCTGCTTCAGGAATTAAATCAGATAAGACATGCCTGATCATGAGAAGTCGGAAGGGGATTGGGCAAAAATCTATCTATGTATCTAAGATAGATACATAGATAGATTTTTGCCCAATCCCCTTCCGACTTCTCATGATCAGGCGTGTCTTATCTGATTTATATATATATATATATATATCTTATAAAAGGATGAGTTGAGTTTGTGGTTTCTTACAAAATACGGATCTCCTAAAATACCCTCATAATAATTACGTTAATAATTATTAGTCAAGGATAATTATGTAAATACGTGTTATAAATTATTAATTTAACTATATTTAAAATATTGACTTAAAATAGGACTCATACGGATCGCTTAAAATACCCTCATAATAATTACGTTAATAATTATTAGTCAAGGATAATTATGTGAATACGTGTTATAAATTATTAATTTAACTGTATTTAAAATATTGACTTAAAATAGGACTCTTGATAAAATTAAAATCTTTTCAACTTACCAAAAAAAAAAACGATACATAGTTCAATAAGAATTGTTTTAATATTGATATATTAATTAATTGTATTCAAATTTTATAATATAAGTTATCCATTTTTAAATTTAAAGTCTATAATTTAAAATTTTATAATAAGATATATCTAACGAATTGAAAAACAACGAAATGATTTACTGTATAAATTTTAATAAAATTTCATAATTATGTAATATAAAATATTATTTAAACTAAATGAGTTACATAAAATAATTTTCAATAAATCAATTGTAATTCTAATTATCTAAGTCCATGATTCTAAATATATAAGTTGATAAATTTTCTTAAATTATAATTATATTATAATACTATAAGCTTATCTAATTAACAAAATAATATAATGGCATGGTGTACCTTAAATATTTTTTAATTAACTAATTAGTTCTAATATTGATGGGGTCAAAATACGACACCTGTCCTCTTGTGATTAAGGTAGCTATACATGAGCGCTCGGAACCCACAAGCGTCAGCGTTCCTCAAGGACACGTGTCGTCTCTGCTACGTGTGCACGTGATTAACATCGCCGCTCTCTAACGAGTGCGATTCATACTACATGGCTAAGGCTCCAACCAGTTAAGAAAGCCCTCTTCGAGCGCTACACTCATTCAGGGAAACTTACACTCCCCCTCATTTTATGAGCCTTGGCCTTCATCCCCTAGCGAATTCCTTGGTCTCCAAGGCTCTTGGTTGACACGAGAGTGCTCTTAAGCCCTCGTTACCAACCCCTAAAACGGCTCTCTGACATCCCGTACATGCCCGCGCACCTGCCACTGTTGCCAACACTAACTTCCACCAGCTTTTGCAGAAGATTCCTCCTAGGTTTCTCTCTCGCAACGCCACGTGTTAGGGTAACATTCGGCCAGGACCACACGGCGCAAATGACTAAAGGGTCCCTGACCCTCAACTATAAATGTAACACCCCAAACGGAGGATGCCACATCCCCCGCACTATGACCCAGACCCGGAACATGAAATGAAAGTCCATGCCCGAATCCGAATCAGAGCGAACGGGAGACCAACTCACACACTAGGCTAGGCGGATCTAACTTGACCAAAACTCAGAGTGCGGAAGCAATTAAAACCAACAACAATAGATAGTGGAAGCATTTAAAACAAAACATGCAAAGCAGGTGACGGGTTCAACTAGCATAGATACCTAATCCCGAATAATAGATCAACAAACATAACAAGTGACGGGTTCAACTAGCATAAGTCCCTAGTCCCGAATATCAACATAAAGTAATAATCATCAAGTGCCACATGGGGCCGAATGAGAGTGCCACGTAGGGCTACCGAATAGTAAAGTATAATCTCAAGTCTACGAGTCAAAGGATAAGTAAGGTGTATGAAAAGATAAATGCAAATAGAAAGACTAGACCGACGAAGTGCAACTCAAAGGACTCACTTCCGCCTAGCAAACTCCAACAACCTGCAACTAAAAGTGTAAATGAGGGGTCAGTCAACTTGACCGAGTGAGGGGGCTAACGCACACCCATATTTAGGGCTGTAAATGGATATTCGAAAATCCGATATCCGTCCGCATCCAAATTCGTTTACAGAGGATATTATCCGTATTCAATTATAGACATCCGAATTATAAACGGATAAGGATAAATAAGGCATCCGATCCGTTTAACATCCGATCCGTTTCATTATCCGTTAGATATATCCGTTATCTGATTTATCCGTAATCCGTATCCGATAAATAATGTATTATATTAAAATATATACACAAAACTGCGTATGTATGATAGATTATTAGTATTAAGTAAATTTTTTAGCGCACTTATTAAAGAAAAACCTTAGGTTTTATTAGTAACTATATGTTCACGTCAATATTCATATAGAGATAATATAATTAACATATATTATGTTATTAATAAAAGTATTATATTTCAAATTAATTATATGATAAAATTTATAATTTCACCACATTTATACATTCGCTAAAACATAAAAATGATCTATATAGATATACTTATTATTTCTCTATTCGTCTAAAATATATATATTCAAAGTTATATAATTATTAAATAATTTATCTATAAATGAATAGTTGATAATCTAATTAAAAGTTCGAAGTTATATAAATAAATAATTTATATCAAATTTTGAATAGTTGAAAATCCGATTAAAATCCGAATCTGTCCGAATCCGCCTTGTATCCGTATAAAAAGGATATTATCCGAATTCGATTTAAAAGGATATTATCCGTATCCGTCCGAATCATAAACGGATAAGGATATGGTAATCATACATCCAATCCGTTTATTATCCGTTTACACCCCTACCCACATTATATATATATATGAAGCATAGCACAGAATAAAAAGGATGGACTCATGAACCGGGGATAGGTGTTACATACCAAAACGTTTTGATAGAACCCGAATAAGATATAGATATAAGTTTAGAAACCATTTTCCAGAAAGACTCTATCCCGATTCATAATTCCATAACATAGCATAATCAACTGCTCGGCGAGTACGAGCTTCCGACCTTTACTCCTCAGAATCATAAATCAAAAACAATCCAACCGCTACACCAGTGATGGAGGAGATGTACAGTCCCCAAACATCTAATAATAAACCGTCTAAAAATAGACTCACCCTCAAGGGGTAGCGAACCCACAAGAGTCCTCCCCGGCCATAGCCGAAGGCTCAAGATACCACACCTTCCCTACAGTACGGGTCGCGTGAAGATATCTCAAATGGAACTACGAAATGGATAAATGCCCCGACGGCCCTAACCGTCCCGGGGGTACCCATTCCCGCAGCTCACCAGGATCAGATCCACACACAGATCACAACGGATCACAACAGAACAGATCACAACGGATCACATACGCCAATCTTTCGTGGCAATCTCGCTACATAATCACAACACAACTGTTTTTCCAAAATAGCTTACATATGCTTCAAAAACTGGTTTATACATTTCATCCCTACGCGATGGAACTTTAAGCCTCATGACCTCCACCCACGCAGGACGCACACAAGATCATAAACATATCATATCCAACACATACGTATTTATAGTAGAGTATACTCGCATGCAAGGGTCGAAATCAGCATGTAAAGGTCATAGGTCGCATAACTATACAAAATCCTAAACCTCACCTCGTAGTAGTAGAGTCTGAGAGTGTGAAGGGCCAAACACTCTAAACCTCGGGCCCACCGGCACCACCAAACTCTGTGACAAGACATACAGAAGCCCAGACTTAGACTCTATATGAACCAAACAAGACGCACGGCGTTGTTCAACATGATCGTGGTTATGCATATCAATGCTCAACAAGGTCATATTTACAAGCAACCGACACGCAATTCCATATCCGAAGATGCAAGATCAATTTAGGAAGTCAATGTATTCACAAAATGCATATTAAATCATCCAATGTCACAGGGTTCAATTATAATATTAGAATTAAACATGAAGTTCATGTCGAGTTATAAAGTGCATAAGTAAGAGCAACTTGATCATATAAACATACAAGGTTGTTGTACGTAGATGGTATGCTTGATACAAATAAAGAGTGCATTTAATTCACTTAAGATCATACTTTACAACTTCACAACATGTTTGGTATACAAGCTCAAGTCACATTCATAGTTTCATAAATATTACACTTACATCCCCTAAGTCATTTATAAAAGTTTAGAATTATTACACAAACATCCCCTTAGTTGATTACTAAGCATAATTGTTCGTTTAAAGTGTTTATACAATTATTCAACTAGGAATTAATTACTTACAAGCATGACAATTATCAATTTATCGTAATTCATAATATACAATTTTCGAGTAGTAAGAGTAAATCAAGATATTACAATTCTAACTCCTATCATGCATAAAGTCTCAAGTTGTTCAAGTATCTTTCATGTATCTCAATTTTATATTTGAAACACAATTTAAAACAAACATAACATTGAGAACGACTCAAATCCATATAAAGAAATCACAACATGTTCGTTCTTCTAAAATATCATTCAAGTTCATTTAGTCACATAAAAGATTAGTTTCTAAATATTACACTAACACCCCTTCATATCTAAACACATAGCATAAATTCATCACATCGGGATTCAAATTGTAAATCGAAACATTCATACATATCACAATCCATTCAATACATGTTTTCGATTATGATTGGAATACATCTCGATCAACAAACCAACAATAACCAATTTATTTGCACTTAAAACAATTAATTCAAATAATCACAGTTACGCAAAATAATTCGTAATAAATAGATCGAGTGTCCGATTAACGAACGGAAAGTGGCGTTGAACTCACCCCTATGAGACGAACATTTTGACCAGACGCCGCCGGAACGCCACCACTGTAGCTGCCGGAATTTGGTCGGACCGCCGTCGGGCCGCTGTCGAAGGTCATCGGAAAAATCCCGAAAAATCAGTCCTGAATGAAGTCTTCGTGCCCGTTTCGAATCCTCGATCAATTTTTGGAAATTCCAAGCCGATTGTCCTAGATCTGAAATCTAAGAACACGAAAACCCTAAATCTTCAAACTCAAATTACTTCCAAACCGGTGAACCAAAATGCGATCCGTAAAAGGCATTGTCTTACCCGTGACGAGCTCTTCGAAAGCCCTAAGGTAGCTCGCCGGAAAAATCCTCGGAGCTAGCGCCGCCGTTGCACCGCCACTATGCCGCTGCGATCCGCCGCCAAACCACCGAATCTGGAGTCGCGTGATCACAGGCCACTAGTTCTCGTCGTTCCGAACAACTTTCGTGAAGAGCCCGAGACCAAAAGATGGCCGGAAAAGGCCCTCGTTGGCCGCCGAAGTTTCTGCCGCCGCCCACGTCGCCGGAACCACCACCTACGGCTAAGATCTGGTAAAATTGATGCCGAAAATGAACTCAGGGGGTCGAAAAACTTTGGAAACCATCAAGCCCCGTCGAAAACCACCGCCGGAAGCGGCAGAATCGCGCCGCTACAGGAACCGGTGCCGCCGCCGCGAGCTTCAGGCGGCGCCGTCGCCGTCGCCGCCGACGTCAACCGATGTGCCGGGATGTCTACTTTCTGGGTCTCCGACGCGTGCATCGAGGAGGTGGCCGGAAACCGCCGCGAAAGGCCGGCGAAGTGGCGGCGGTTTGGCACCTCCGCCGCTGCTACTGAAATCCAGCGATAACTCCGCCACCGTTCGTCTTTAGGCCGTGAAATTGGTACTCTTACGTACGTCTCGCCGAGATAATCGAAATGGACTATTCGTTTGTTGAATTCCGTCAAGAAACGATCGAGTTATAGGCTCGTAACCGAAGCCGCACATAGTACCCGCGGGAGAGAGAGTGGGAGAGGAGAGAGAGAGAAAAGAGATTGGGAGAAATGTGTCTTGTGCACAAGCTATATACTACCGGGTATCCTTATCGCGTAGCAAAGAGACATATCGCGTACAATTAATCGTAAATAAAATCGGTAAAGTTACGACTAAACCTTCAAGCTCCGAATAAATTTTATAAATTAAAATGAAAGAGATAGATTTACCCATTAGAGTTTAATTCAATTTAATTTTAGAAACCTTTCGTACAATTTAACGACACTTCGTAAACACATGATTGACAATTAATCTCAAGGAATTCAAGTAAACCAAAATTAAACAAGTTAAGTAACATGATGGATTTAAAATCAACTTGACAATTATTTCATGGAATAAATTCGAATTAAATCAAATTAGACAGTTAGGGTTAAATATGCACGTAATTAATCAAGTTGACAATTAATCTTAGAATAATTCGAATGAACACATATTAAATTGAATTTACATTAAATCACATAATTCAAGAACTCTTAAATTAAACACACACAAGTGTAGAGACTTACTTGTTAATATCGTCAGGACGCCCTTCGAGAATACGGGGCGTCACAATAAATACGCGAGTTCATCTTCTCCACTGTAAGCAACTTTCATTACTGCAACTCCATACTTAGCATATTCTCTTTCAGATTTTCATCTGACTTGAGCGTCGGAGAGCCAAACTGGGAATCACCCCCAGTTCCCCCAGCTTGGCCTTCTGACTTTGTCTTCGTGTTTGTCCTAGCAGGTAGAACCCCCATCTTTCCCGGCGATCATCAACTAGTTTCCTCACCTAAACAAATTCTAAAGTGATCGGATTCTGTACCCCATACTCAGACCCATCATTTTTGGCGCCGTCTGTGGAAAACCACCTCTCAACTCATTTCTCTCCTTCTGCTAGTTGAAAAACAAACACCCAGTATCTTCTCAACCATGGTGACTACCAGGTCCGGAGCTGCGGGAGGAGGAGAAGATCTTCCCCATAATGTCAATACCACCACCATCCCATCCGGCACAGTTGGTGGAGCGCCACCAGTCGAAGGGGTGCCTCCGCCGACGGATCCTATGATTCCGCCGCCAGCACCACCGACACCACCCGTTTCTGGCACCGCCGGAGGTGCTTCCCTCCCCACTCTTCCGCAGTCTTCCCAGAACTAGTGGGTTCATCCTCATGTTAATCTGTGAAGGCAACACTACATGATGCCGCCGCCAGGATATACGCTTACCCCCACCGTTGCGATGCCGCAGATTCAGCCCTACCATGCCGGCCAGATCCAGCTCCCGGTGGTGATCCCCAGGGAGATTGACGGGGTGGAGTTACCCCCTCTAACCCCCCAGCAGCTGAGGGCTCTTTACGCCCAGTGCGAGATTCAGGCGGCCCAGGGGGCATGGGAGAGATTTCATTCCATGTATTTTCCCTCTGGGCAGGCCACTCAAGCCGCCACTCCTTTGGGCGGACTGCAGACCTATCCGCTTAGGGAGGCTTAGGCCCTCCTGAGGGCTCAACCACCACCCCCGCCCGCCAGAGAGACGCTCAACCAAGGCGAAAACGAGCGTCCCGCTTGGACAGGGGCAGAGAGCCCACGGAAAGAGTCAACGAAGATGAAGGGGACTCTCATGCCTCCAAAAGGGCCTCCCGAGCCGCAAAACCCGTGGATAAAGAAGGAGATGGAAATCCTAACCTCCTCGCGGCTGTGCAAGACCAGCTGCAGGGGATAAAGGATATGGTTGGACAGCTCTTTCGAGCGCGGTCTCAGTTCTCCCACAGCAAGGATGAATGAGTCAATGTCAAAGACGCTCGTCCCAAAGACCGCCAGTCGCGGGTCCCCCACCGCAAGGAGCAGGAGGAGAACTTTTGCACTTACGAATATCATCCACTGGCGAGGGGCTCCCTCCTCGTGGAAGAAGTTTTGATGGCCCAAGCAGGAATGGCCAAAATCCCCACCTCCGTCAATCGCTACGACGATACAACCGATCCAGCGGAACACTTGGATCATTTTCTACACCTGATGCACTTGTACGAGCATTCGAGCTACTACTGGGCCAAAGTCTTTGTCACTTCCCTAGTAGGAATGGCTTAGGAATGGTATAAACGGTTGCCGCCACGCTCGATACACTCGTATGAAGAGTTGGCCAACGCTTTCCTCAACCACTTCAATTCTTTGAAGGCCCCCGTCACAGCGCCCACAGCACTCTACAATATAGTGCAAGGCAAGAATGAATCCCTTCGCTCATTCTTCGCTCGTTTTAACAAGGAAATCTTTCAAGTGGAGAGGCCTTCCATGGATTTCTTGATCCCAGTGCTCTTTAAGGCGGTGGATCACAAGCAATACGTGAGCAAAAAGTTTGTCGATGCCATCGTGGAGAAAAGGCCAGGAACCCTCATAGACTTAAGAAAAGTTATCGAGCCATGGACTTAAGAGAAGTTGTCGAGCCGTTCTTCGCGCTCGAAGATATGCATGGGACGAATGGGCCCTGGCATCACAGCCCAGTGAGACACGAGCATCACCAGGAGCGGGGACGGGAAGATGTTATCAGGAAGGAGCGCAAGAAATCGCCCCCGTCCCCGCCCCCTCGTCGTTTCGAACGCATCCCACTTACAAGGCCAAACTCCGAAGTTTATAACCTCTCCGACAAGAAACTCTTCAAAAGGTCCACGAAGATGAGGAAAACTGACGTTTTGAGACGCTCAAATAAGTATTGTGCTTTCCACAAGCAAAAGGGGCACGATACGGATGAATGTCGCCAACTGGAGGTGGAAATTTAGAGGCTCATCGCGGGGGGGCATTTGAATGAATTTGTGAAGATATTGGAGCGCTATGACGAGCGCTGTCATGATCGTTCAAGAGAAAGGAGGAGGAGCCTGTCGCGTTCAAGGAGCCCGCGAGGGAGAGGCCCACCTGAGAGCAGCCATCGCAACAAAGGAAAGGCTCCTGAGCAAGAAAATACCCCTTTTGCAGTCATCAACATGATAGCAGGAGGTTCCTCCGGAGGAGATTCCAACGCTGCTCGTCGACGGTATGTCCGAAGTTATGATCAACGCCCCTCAGTGCCCAAATCAATCTACGCCATCCAAAAGGCAAATGATCAACGCTCAAAAGAGAATGATGTGATAGGGTTTACTGATAAGGACTTAGAGCATATTGTAACACCCCATGGGGTTAGTGAAACCTCTGACTACCCCATGGTGGTTAGCTTAGATGTCCACAATCACATTGTAAAGAGGGTGTTAGTGGATAGTGGAAGCTCTGTTAACGTTTTGCCCTACACCACGTTCCAAAAGATGAATGTTACCAACACCCCGCTCGAACCCCTCAAAACAGCCCTCATTGGCTTTGGAGGTTCTAAGGTCGTCCCACAAGGGCAAATTCGCTTGGCCACTTCATTTGGCCGAGCCCTGCAGCGCAAAACGCTAATGGTCACATATGCAGTGGTAGAAATTGATATTCCCTATAACATCATAATCGGGAGACCGGCTCTCGTGGATTTCAAAGCTATTATCTCCACCTACCACCAGAAAATCAAATTCCCCACCCCCGAGGGTGTCGGAGAAGTCTTGTGCAACGTACGAGAAGCCTGGGAATGCTACATGCTATCCCTCAGAAAGTCTAAAACAGAAAAAGCATTCCAAGCTAGGTCAACCAAGAAATCCGTTGACTTTCCCAACTTAGACGAGGATGGTCCCGTGCGCAAAAGGGCCAAGTTGAACAAGAAAAAGAACAAGAAGAAATATCCCAGCGCCAAGGGCTCCCTCGAAAATGCTCCGCCAGGGACAGTAGAAGAATCCTCCTCTGAGGGGGATGAGCGTGAGGGTGACGAGCCCCTTAATAATGGACGTTTGACAGGAAAGAAGAGGGCACTCGAGCTTCCCCGTCCAGAAGTGAGGATCGAGCCCTCAGAAAAATTCCTTACTATTGAGCTAGAACCAAGGAACAAGGAAAAAACTACTCAGATTGGGTCCAACCTCTCTGGACCCTCGCAGATTATGATGATTGACTTCCTCAGAGAAAACATTGACGTTTTTGCGTGGAAAGCATCTGACCTTACAGGGATTGACCCGAGCGTCATAGTCCACAGGCTCAATGTGGATCCCTCGTTTAAACCCATAAAGCAGAAAAAACGGGATGTACACGGTTTTCGGAAGAAAGTCATTGAGGAAGAAGTTAACAAACTTCTAGAGGCCCAATACATTGAGCCTATCTTGTACCCAGAGTGGCTGTGTAACGTGGTATTGGTGCCCAAAAGTGCAAACAAATGGCGTATGTGCAATGACTTTACTCATCTTAACAAGGCTTGCCCTAAGGATCCATACCCATTGCCCCGGATAGACCAATTGGTGGATTCGACCGCCGGATGTGAACTCATGAGCATGATGGACGCCTTTCAGGGGTACTATCAAATCTTTATGGCATCAGAGGACCGCCCCAAAACTTCATTTGTTGTTCATTTGGGGGTATATTGCTTCTTAGTCATGCCTTTTGGACTGAAGAACGCTGGAGCCACTTATCAGCGTCTCGTCAACAAGATGTTCGAAAAAGAAATTGAAGTATCCATGGAGGTTTACGTCGATGATATGATTGTCAAGAGCGAGCGTCAAGGCTCACATCTGGAGGATCTCAAGCGCACTTTTTTCATTTTGCGCCAGTATGGGATGAAATTAAATCCTTCAAGGTGTACTTTTGGAGTACGAGGGGGAAAGTTCTTAGGTTATATGGTCAGTCAGAGGGGCATTGAAGCCAACCCTGAGAAAATCAAGGCTATCTTGGAGATCCCCTCCCCTCGAAATCTTCGGGAAGTGCAAGTGCTAGTAGGAAAAATCATTTCCCTGAACAGGTTCATTTCACGCTCGGCAGACAGAAACCTTCCTTTCTTCAAAATTTTGCGGAACGCACGAAATTTTGCTTGGACTGAGAAGTGTGAAAAAGCATTGCAAGACATGAAGGCTTACCTTTCGAGCGCTCCGCTCCTGACCAAACCAGTTGAAGGCGAAAGGTTATTTATGTACCTCTCCATTTCAACTGACGCAACGAGCTCGGTACTGATAGCTGTACGGGAACGTAAGCACTTGCCTGTTTATTACTTGAGCAAAACATTACAAGGGGCCGAGAAGAAGTACCTGGAAATTGAGAAATTTGCGTTTGCCCTCATCAACGCATCAAGACGATTGAGGCCTTACTTTTAAGCGCACTCAATAACGGTCCTCACTGGTCAACCTTTGAGGCAAGTGTTATCCAAACCAGACGTGTCTGGAAGATTGATAAAATGGGCCATTGAGTTGAGTCAATTTGACTTAAGTTTCGAGCCCAGAACCTCTATACAAGCGCAGGTTGTAGCGGATTTTTTGGTTGAACGCTTCGGTTTAGAACCTGCTGCTCCAGAGAACGAGGGTCTATGGGTCCTGCACACGGATGGTTCCTCAACCTCTCAAGGGGGAGGAGCAAGGGTAACCCTTAGAGACCCCAATGGGATTGAGTTAGACTTTGCAATCAGGTTGGATTTTCAAGTCACCAATAACGAGGCAGAATATGAAGCCCTTGTGCAAGGATTGAAAATTGCTTTTCAAAACGGAGCTTCCAGAATCACCGCTTATGTTGATTCACAGTTAATTGCGAGCCAGATTGAAGGAACTTATGAGGCTCGAGAAACCACTATGGTGCAGTATTTGAGCAAAGCCAGGGAAATTATTGGGAAGTTCAAAGAATTCCATCTACTTCAGGTCCCGCGGGCAGAAAACGAGCACGCTGACGCTCTATCAAAATTTGCTTCGGCGTTAGAAGGTACTTCTGAGCGTTCTGTCACGTTCCTTAGAACCGAAGAGCCTTTGATCAAGAAGAGAATCATTAAGGAGATGGTCGCTATGATTGATCTGCACAAGCCTTGCTGGTTTGACGATATTATCAGATTTATTAAGGATGGCGTTTGTCCCACTGACAAGGTAGAGGCTCGGAAAATTATAAACAAGGCCCCTCGATTTTCTTTAGACTCAGAGGGAAGGTTATTTAAGAAGTCATTTCAAGGACCCCCGATGAGGTGTCTAAGGCCCTCGCAAGCAAAAGAAACGCTCGAACTTATTCACAATGGAAGCTGTGGAAACCATTCAGGAGGACGTATCCTAGCTAAGAAGGTCCTGAGGAGTGGGTTTTATTGGCCCATAGTTCTCCAAGACGCCATTGAGTTTTCCAGAAAATGCCCTAAGTGTCAATTCCATTCTAACCTCCCTCAACTGCCAGCCGCTCAAATGATCCCTATAGATGTCTCATGGCCCTTTGACCAGTGGGGAATCGACATCGTAGGGCCCTTGCCCATCGCGGTCGGACAGAAGAAGTTTGTCATTTTAGCTGTCGATTATTTTACCAAATGGGCCGAGCCTGAAGCCGTAGCAAAAATTACCTTCAGGGTCGTGACTTCATTTGGAAAAACATTATCTGCAGGTATGGTATACCGAGGGTGCTCATTTCAAACAATGGATCCCAGTTCATAGCAGCTGACACGCCAGAGTGGTGTTCAGAGTTAGGGATTGAACAGCGCTTTACCTCCGTGGGCCATCCCCAAGCCAATGAACAGGCGGAAGTCACCAACAGGGTCATTCTGCAGCATCTGAAAACAATGCTAGAGAGCAAAAAGAGTGAATGGGCAGAAGAATTGCAAGGGGGCACTCTGGGCTTATCGCACTACTCCACGAGCGGCCACTGGCGAGACACCTTTCGCGCTCGTATATGGGTCAGAAGCAATGATACCAGCAGAGATTGTAAACGAATCCGCTCGTGTAGCCTATTTCGAGCCTCAACTTAACGAAGATAACAGGAGCCTGGAGTTGGACCTACTGGAGGAAAGAAGAGATAATGCGTGGGCAAAAATACACAGATATAAGGTGTACAACAATACAACAAGCGTGTGAGAGAAAGAACTTTCCAGCTGTGAGACTTGGTCTTGAAGAAAGTGGAAGTATCCAAACATGTGGGGAAATTGGACCCCAACTGGGAAGGTCCGTTCAAAGTCATACAAATCAGAACTAACAACACTTACACCTTGGAGACACTCCAAGGCAAATGCTTGCCTCGCCCTTGGAACGCATGTAACCTCCGGCGGTTTTATGTTTGAAAGCTCTCTAGGAATGATGATGTAATAATCCCACTAATGGGTTCTATGTACTACTTCAAATCTCAAGTAAGTTATAATACATTCTCTTGAATATTTCTTTACTACTACTTTTAAATTACGCAAATGGATATGACCCACGTCCCTCGTTTCCACGAGCGTGGTTGGCAATCCGTTCCAATACGCACGATATTATTGCACATGGGTTACACTTGCCAGCGCTCTACTCCACATGGGGGGACGCCCTCATAAGGATAGTCTGGTAACGCTCACAACCAACCTGATGAATCGGAGAAAAAATGCAAAGAAGATCCTAGTAGGCCTTGGTCGTTTATCACAACGCCTTGCGCTCGAAAACGGGATCGCCTGCAAGTCCTAAAAATCAACGGGTAACGTCACTCGGAATGAATTTTCACAAGTCTTAAACGAGGGCAATCTCTCAGTAAGACCCTCGTAATTACTAAAGACTTAGTAAAATTTTCCAAGTTAAGCAAAATTTTCACAAGTCTTGAACGAGGGCAGTCTCTCAGTAAGACCCTCGTAATCACTCAAGACTTAGTAAAATTTTCTAAGTGAAGAAGGACTTTCACAAGTCTTGAATGAGGCCAGCCTCACAGTAAGACCCCCATGATTACTCAAGACTTAGCAAAATTTTCTAAGTATAAAAGAAATTTTTTTACAAGCTTTTAAAAAAAAAAAAAGGGGCAATCTTTCAATAAGACCCTCATACTTACTCAAGATTTAGCCAAAACAAGACCTATTTTACTAAGCATGTTACATACAATCTTAGTATTACAAGATTTTGTTACAACAAGCGCAGAGTAAAATTTCACAATCAAGGAAATGAAAGGAGAACATTATGAGGGAAAAGAGGAACTTCATTAATTAAGGCTCTTCGCCGAAAATTACAAAACAAGGGCGCAGGGGCCCATAACATTCTTACAAAAAAGGCACTAAGACAGAAGAAGAAGAATTACAACATAAGCAGATGAGGAAGAACTTCAGGCGGCGGGAGCGACATCTTCATCCAGAACCACCAAGATATTTTGGGCCACGGGGCCGTATACTGGGCCCTCCGGCTCTTGTGCTGGGGGGGCGTTTTCATCTTGGTTCTGGGCAACTGAAGGCACAGGCTCATTGTTTCCCGGCGATTGGGGGGCATTGGGCTCGTTGGCTTCATTTGCATTTTCAGCGACGAGAGCAGGAACATTAACAACAGGCGCCAGAGGCTCGTTCGCCGGAGGGTTTTCAGAAATAGCGCTGGCATTTTTATTCCCCTCATTTTGTTCAGTTTGAGAGGCTTCTTCCGGAGGATGAGCCGCCATATACTCATCTTGGATGAGCGTAACCAGAAAGTTGTATTCCGGCTCAGAGATGCTGGACTCCGGGTCCTCAAGGTCTTCATCATCCTCAACACAGCGCTCGTTGAACATGAGCCCCATGCCCTGCGCCTCGCGAATGGCCGGATCCGTCAAGCCCTTATGAATGCCTTGCTCAATGGCCAAATTGAAGGCCTTTTGAGCCTCATCTAAGCAATGCAAAGAGGCCGCAAAATTGAACGCCTTGGAGTGGCAGAAGTTGATGAGCGCTTCCTTGTTGGATTGCTCAAAGCGACGAGGGAGTTCGTTCATGGCATCAGCATTTTTCTTTTCCGCCTCCATGGCCCTCGTCTTCCAATCGTTGCGCTCGGCAGTTAGCTTCTTATGATTCTCCTCAAGCTGGCTAAACTGGTTGCGCCAACTCCTTCGAGCGTTCTCAGCGTTCGTAAAGTCACCTTGCAACTTCTTCATCTCGACCTCCATCTTGTTGTACTCTTCCTTGAGGGAAAGGTACTTGGCCGTCTCAGTGTCCAACTCTTCCTGAAGCTGGGCAGGATCGTTCGAGCGCGTCATCTTCTTGTACTTTGCCTTCCGGTCAGCGTAACATAGTTCCTTTAGTAACCATATAATATTTTTCAATTAACTAATACTAACATAGTTGTAATTATCTAAATCTAACTAACCATATAATATTCCTTTAGTTTATATAATAAAATATAAATTAAATACGTAAATATTATTTAGATAGGATGATTCAAATAATCTATATATATTATAAAAGTATAAATAGAGTTTTCAATTTTTTAAGATACCACAATTTAGAATCGCAGGTTGTCAGACCAAAATTACTTTAAATTAATAATTTTAGGGAGATTCAATGTGTGTGCATATAAAAATAATGTATAATAATTTTATTAAAAAAAATTATATTGTTCAATTATACATTCTTTGAATTTTTTTATATAAATATACTCTTTTAATTGCTTTTACTATATACATAAAATCAATAGTAAAAAAATAACATTAATCTAAAATAATATTCATTAGAAAAATATAAATAAGAAATTAAAATAAAATGAAAGAGAGAATGACAAAGAGAGAATAAAAACAAGATAAAGAATAGTTAGTTAAAAGAAAGTGTTACTTGATTTTAATGTATATACATACACATAACAAAATTAAGGAACAACTCAAATAATTCTTTTATTTGATTCAATAATGATGTCAATCGGATATCAAATTTTTCGACTGCAAGTGAGGTTCTTTCACATGAAGAAGAATACATGTATTTATTGATTTTGTTATGTTTTACTTAGTGATCCGTTGTTAATTATATCATTTATTATTCTTGATTTCAAAGTACAACAAGAGTTTTTTTTTTGGAATAGTTACAAGATTTAAAATATCATTTATTCAATAAGGATATTTCTGGAAAGGTGGTTATACATGTTCGTGCAATTCAGTTTTAAAAGAGATGGTTGTCACATACTTATATTAGGATCAAAGTATAAAATTATAATACATGATCAACTTAATAAATTTATCTGTGCCGAATTTTTTGATTAAGAAAAGAATCTCGAACTTTATAAGTTAGTTATGAAACACATGATACATGAATCATGTGGATGAAAGAATTGATGACACAATATAACAAACTATTGTAACATGAAGAGATTATTTAGTTTTAAAAGTCAACAATTAATTGGCTCCAATTCAGGAATAAACATACACGTTTCTTTCATATCTAAACCATAATGAGAAGAAAGAGGAACCAAATGAATGCTCTCAAAAAGCGACGAACGGGTAACCAATAATGACCAATTGAAGCCACATACTTGGGAATACTACACCTAACTATTCAGTGGAGATACCAACGAAGAGGTGATGAGTGTTGGTATTATATACCTTGCACCAACAAACCTTAAGGCAACAAAGGAAAAATAACTTGCAAGAACGACCTCAAATGAGGTAATCTTGAGGGTAATGAAGATCATGCACCTATACAAAGAGCTCAAAGAATATGGTTTCCAAGCCTACTTTTTTCAAACCTATTAAGATATACTAAGAGACTCAGTGGTGAAATTTATCAATGATTGCACGGAGAGAGAATCAATTCCCAAGAAGACTTATCAGATGTGAGACAATTAGGACCCAAAGGACGCCCAAGACTTATTTAGGGATATAACCCTCGATTTCTTTTCCCTTTTTTTTATTCTCTATTATCTGACGTGGCTAGTTTTTTTTATTGTTATATTGATAATCACGTCATATTTTTCAAATTCAGATCTCCCACCCAAACCCTAGTTTCTTCTTCGCCGTTTCTTCTTCTCTCCTTCTCTTTTTCTCTTCTTCTTCTTCTCTCCTTCAATGATGAAAAACAGAGACGGTCTTCTCGCCTGCACCTCTCATTCTCACATTCTCTCATCGTGATTTGTCTTCTCACCTTCTCTCGCCGCCGACGTCTTCTGCAATCGCTTCCATTGTTGTCTTCTCATCGTGGATTCATCTTTTGCAATGGTCTCCGTCGAATTCGTCTTCTGCATTGCCGTATCTTTGTCTTCTGCAACTATTTCTGATTGCATCTGTCATCTTTACAACGTTTTCTGCCATTGAAGATCCACAAATCTTATCTTCTTCTACTCTTCTGTATTTTTTTTTTTTTCAGATTTCTTCAAGAAACAAGTACGTGATTTCATGAATCAAGCGCGCGATTTCATGAATTGCTCACGCGATTTCAGAAAATCGAGTGTGCGATTGTGGAAATCGCGCACGCGATTGTGGCAATCGCGCAAGCGATTTCTGCAATCGCGTGCGCGATTTCTAGATTTCTGTGATCGCGCACGCGATTGCAGAAATCGTGTGCGCGATTGTGGAAATCGCTCACGCGATTTCTGCAATCGCGTGTGCGATTTTTAGATTTCTGTGATCGCGCACGCGATTTCTGCAATCGAGTGTGCGATATAAACCAAATCTGGATCTTAAAAAAATAAAAGAAAATAAATAAAAAAGAAAAATTGATAAATGAAAATTAAAAAAAATTGAAAAATAGATTTAAAGAAATCGTGACGAATAAAAATAATTAAAAAAAAAAGAAAAGAAAAAAAATCGAGTGTGCGATTTCTGAGATCGCTCACTCGATTTGTACACGTGGAAAATAATTATATTTAATATTTATTTTATTAGACAAAATTGAAAAAAGGGTTATGTACCCAATTCTTTTGAAACTAGGGGTTAACTTACTAAAAAAACACTTGGATGTCCCTTATAACGCAATGCCCCTATCAGACGTTTATTTGCCTGATTTCGAAAGTTAATGCTCCATAAAATTAAACGAGTTTCGACCCCTTACGTTGTGTAACGTATTGCTCAAAATGATTATACTTCGTTTAAGTCGCATATCAAAGAAATTATGAGCCCAAACCAGAATAGTTTCATTCCCGATCGAGGCACCCATTACAATATCTTGATGCTTCAAGAAGTGTTACGAATGCTACATCACTCCAAAGACAAAAAAATGGGGCATTGTGCTGAAATTGAATCTTGAAAATGTGTACAACAAAGTCCGATGAAATTTTCTAAGGAAAACTCTAACTTTCTTCAAATTTTCGAAAAAAATCATCAATATCATTATGAAGAGAACAGAGGGAATACAATCGGAGATTCTATGGGATGGTGAATCGACGGAGGCTATACGGATGTGTGGCATTAGATAAGGTAAACTCTTGTCTTATTTGTTCGTACTATGCGTAGAACAACTTACGTATATGATTGAGAAAGTCATTTCAGCCGGACATTAGAAGCTAATTATGGTATGCTAGAGAGGCCCTCGCATCTCACACTTTTTTATTACGGAAGATATAATATTGGGAGCTAAAACTACCGTGGATGGAACGAAATGCATTCAAAATGTGATTGAGGTGTTTTGCAAGACATTGGGTCTCAAATTAAACTTGAGCAATTCACATGTGCAGTTCGCACCTTATGTGTCAAATGATTTAAAACAACAATTTACTAGAATTTTGGGCACAAAAAATACAGGCAACTTAAAGAATTATCTGGGGGTGTAGATGAACTTTGGCTAAAAGTATAATGAGCATTTTTCAGTTATAATTAATATAGTCGAAAAGTGTCTCTTAGGATAGAAAATCAAAATGACAAATCTTGTTGGATGAATGACAATTATTAAATCTACCACATGCACACAAATTAGATCCCCAATCAGGTGTGTGATAAACTTGATCTACTCAAACACAATTTTAATTAGGCAACTCATATAACAAAGAAATGGACCCATCTTTTTGGATGGAAGATTAGAAAGAAACGAAAAGGCAGATTGGATCTTAGAGAAGCCCAAAAAGAAATATAGCGATACTCGACAAAACGGAATGGAGAATGCTCAACAAGAAGACAACGGTGTGAAACTAGATACATAAGAAAAAATATTTAAAATGTGTGTGGGGGGAGGAGGGGGGGATGGGGGAAGGAGGGAGACATCCTTGAACATAAGCCTCAACTTATGGATTTCCGAGCATGGAAGGGGATACTTAGAAGCACTTGGACATTGGAACCATTTTTCAAATGAAGGATTGTAACGGTGAAGGGACGTTTTTATGGAATGATAGATGGTTATCACAAGGCAAACTAGCGAACATCTTTGGAGATAACATTCACGAAGAGGATAAAGATCTTATGGTATATATGTAATCTCATTTGCATAAATAAAAATTGAAACCTAGATAAGTTGAAAACAGTACTGCCTAATAAGGTAGCGAATGAGATGCATGGTGTCCAAATCGCACTGCATGATAACGGAGATAAGAGAGTTTGAACTGGATCAACTAACAACGAATTCTCCCATAAAATGGTCATAGTCTGCTTATGGTGTCGGATGAAACATGAGAGAAAAATTGAAAATGAATTTGGAAGTTCAAGATTTTCTTATGGCTTTGCCAATATGATAGCTTGCTAAAAAACGTACTGAGGTACGATAGAAAATTTAGGAAAAGCAATGTATGTACGCGTTGGTAAATGACATGAATATGTGGATCACATGCTGAAAAGTTGTTCGTTCGCACTTTGGGTGTGGGTAAGATTGTTGATGCACAGATTGAATGAAATCTTCGTAGCTTACGAGTGCCGGATGGGCTCAAAGAGAGCTTTTATAGCAAAATTCAGAGCAATATGTTATCAGAATATCTTGAGTGGATTGTCTTGATCTTGACGCTCTGGAATATTTGGAAAGACGAAACTATCAAAATGTTATGAAGTTTAGAAGTGTCACTCTTTGCCACATAAAAGAGTTATCTGAGATTTCAGTACTAATCAGTGAGGACAAAAAATACAGACAAAAGAAAATATGAATTGAGTTATCGTGGAATAAACCCGACAAAGGATTGATGAAACTAAACTAGGATGGAAACTTTTATAACCACACCAACAATGTTTTGTCCAGGGGCGTCATTCGAGATGACAGTTGGAGATGGGTATTAGGATATGCTATGAATCTTAGTAGAGTTTCAATAATTTAGCAGAGTTATTGGGTTTACGTGAAGGATTAACACTAGCTTAGGAGAGGCGTTTTCCCAGAATTAATATGAGGATGGATTCGAAGATGATCGTAAAATGTATAGTAACAAAGGATATTGAAAAGCAGTCAATCAGAAATGTAATATTTGATTAGCGATGTTTACCCCAAAGACTCTAAAAACTTGGATTAAATAAACCACAAGAGAAAAAAACATACATGATGATGGATAAATTGATGAGGATAGGCCACAAGGTTCACGATTGGTTACTGCGTCTAGAATGCTTCACCGGCAAAATTAGATGAGTCTTAACTTGAGACAACTTTTTCTTGTGTTAGGTTGCATTTAGGACCAATAAAAACATCGGATAGATAGGAAAGAAAAACTAATAAATATGATTAGATGAATAAATAGTGCAAAAAAAAATAATATTAGTTATATCTTTTTTTCACTATACAAGATACATGCATGTTTTGCTTTAAGGGAGGTCGACAGGATTGAAAACAAATCCTTTTATGGTATGAAATGTATAAGAAATGCAACATATCAATTTACAAATCTGAAAAGAGTTTTTCCTATAGAAAGTGCAATGATGAAAATATAAAATATATACCAAAATAATATAAAAATATCAGACCATCAATAAGTATATTTTTATTTATAAATTTCATATTATAAATTATTTTAAATTAATAATAGATACAAAGTTGTACTAAATATTACACATGAGGGTATAGCGCTTTCATCATATTATTTGAGGAGTATATAAGTTGATGAATATATAAATATCAAAAATCAATTGAGAATCTATTTAATTTTATAAAATATTATTTCTTTAATACTTTATATAAATAAATAAATTATCAAAAATTCCATTAATAGTTTGTATAGGTAAATTACTATCACTTTTAATTGTTCAAGTAGAATATCACTCAAAATATTATAGAAACTTAGTTTACAAGTATCTACGGAGTTTTGCTTTTCCATTGCAATTAATTGAAAAGTAAAAGTTATCAATTGAAAATTCAAAACGTACAATCTGAGATATAAATGGAAAGCAAAATATAAATACTCATTATATCAAACTAAAATTATAGAAAAAAAGATAAAGATTAGGGAAAGGAGATAATATTGAAAATGATGTGACACCCTTGAGGGGTGGACTAGTACTTCAAACAATTTCTGGTATTTGATAAAACAAAGTACTAGTGCACAAGAAACAAGGATAAAATGGAATATATATTGAAAATAAAATGCATGAGTGATTTGTACAGGTTCGGTACCGAGAGTGTAATGTACCTACATCCTATCCCCAAGTTGTTAGCTTGGGAGTTATCAAAATGATTTTCATTAAGCACGTGGAGGTCACAAACAAAACTTTGTAACCCATTACAACACAATTCACAGTAGGATAAATAAGCTACTCTAACTTGTCTATCTTACAACTCACACAAAAGAACAATCTTACCATAAAATCAACACACGTTGAAGTACCAGAGGAAACCTTCCTCACCATACATCAAATCCAGTGACACACTGGAAGTACCAGAGGACAACTGCCTCATTACCACAAAAGCCAACAACTGGAATGCCCGATACTAGTACCACGGTACGCCCGGTAACAAGTGTACCACAGGTCAAGCCCCACACGAACGCCTGATACTGACAATACCGTAATCAAGTCCCAAAACACTCAAAAGAGTGGACGCCTCACTGACGTGATTTTTTCTTTGCATTTGCATGACTTTATATTGTAGGAACTTGTGTTGTGTATATAATGGATCCTTTGGAATCAATCTTGTCAGCCTCAATTAGTGATTTTTTCCTTCCATACTTGATTTCGGATCATTCAAACAATGTTGATTGATATTTTTCCTTTTTCTTTGACAACAAATCCTTGTCATAATTGACTCCTTCTGAAAATAATACATGTACATACAAGGAAATCAAATCATATAGATTAAATGGAGTTAATTCAAATTATATTTTCATAAAAGGAAACTAAATCATGCAAGATATGTAACATGATGATATGTCAAATCCACGGTTATGAGAGATGAATATTTAATTCAAGGTAATTATACTAAAATTGGTGATAATGATATATCAAAAGTTATAATTTCTTAAGATTATGGAATAGAGAAAAGAAAAAAAATAAAAAATAACAGTGTTCCCATTTAAATGATGTAATCGAGATCAAAAATATACAAAAAAGGTTAGGTGCAGAAGTCATAATTTTAAAAGTAAATAAAACTAAAAATAAATCACAAATTATAATAATAATGACCAGAAAAAAATAAAAGGAATAAAGTATATATAGTTAACATAGCATTTTATATGATCTTTTAGGTTTTTGTCTATATTTTTTATATATGTCATTTCATTTATTAAATATATTTAGATTATAAACTATTACTTATGCTTAAAAGTTAGAATTATTTGGAAAAATTAATATATACTTTAAACATTTTATTTTTATATAATCAAATAGTTTTAAATATTTTTATTTTTTATTTATTTGAATATTTCTCTACTTTGAATTTCTATTTATTGTACATCTATTTAATTATATTAGATATTTTTAATATCCTAATTTATTCAATAAACATAATAGCTAAACCTATTTAAATAAATTAAATGATAAACGTACAATGCACGTTCATTTCAGTAGTTCATTTAAATGGAGTAGTTTTCAAAAGCAAGAAGGTTGTATGTTATACCTAAAGTATGGATAATAATCTTTTCTCACTTGGTAATATTTCCTTGGAAAATACGATAATAGATGATATCAAGATGATACTTTCGCACTTTTCGGATGTTGAATTTAAAGTGACACATTACGTGACACTTAATACTTTGATGGGGACTCTGAATTCCCTGATATAATTTATCTTTGTATTGTGGAAGATTTCTGTATATATATATATACATATATATGTAACTAATTTCATACTTAGAATTTATGAATGCTAATTTTTTTATTGTTTTTTTATATTGAGCATGCATGTAGCACCCGGAACGCCGAGATGCCACACCCCCGCACTATAGCTCAGTCCACATACGAAATGGAAAAATCCGTACATGAATTAAGACTATAGCGAACGGGTGACAAGAGAAAAGAAACACTAGCTAGGCGGGACTAACCCTCAATTATATACAACAATGCATAACAATCAAAGAAAAGCATAATATAAGTCTATACCATTATCCTTCAAGTTCATTTCCCATGATTCAATATACACAATTTCAAGTATACCAAGCTCTAGATACAAAATACATATGCGTCAATAATGTACATGAACCGTGCTAGACTCGAAATAAAGACCACTTGACTTAACTCGATTCCCACCTACCGCCAACCCTGAAAACCTGAAAAGTTGAGGTGTCAGTTTACCAACGACTGAGTGAAGGGTTTATAAATAAATATTGGCGTAATTAACATGCAAGTTATAATCTCGGGTAAAGTTTTAATAAAGGAAACAATATATGTAACGCCCCGAATTTCATTAATTACATTCTTATGTTTATTATAATTTTATAAATTATATTTTATCAAAATTTCATGAAATTCATATTAAACTTATAATTTATCTCATAACTTGAAAATGTTTATTACGTGAAATAATTACCGAATATGATTTAATTGTCAACTTGCCCCTATATGTTCACTCTTTTAAATTTAGGGACCAAATCGCATAACATTTTCAAGGACTTAATTGATCAATCTTCAAAGCTTTTCATCCTTAATTGCATAATTTAAACTCTTGAGGGACAAAATGGCAAATTGATCATTTCATCAAAATCAAGGATGGTGATTCACGTAAATACATCGCCAAGCTTCTTAGGATCATTAACTCCCAAATTCATCCAACATATTTGCTTCTTGCTTGCTCGGTTCTTCAAGAAGAAAAGGGAAGAAGAGATTTTATCATCACCATCAAGTTCACTCAAGAAATTCCAAGCTTTTGAGCTCAAAATTCCATCTTCATCTTCTTCCTTCATTTCTTTTCATTTAAGGTGGGTATGTGCTTGATTATATGATCCTTGATGATTTAGGGTGTAGCTAGGGTTTATGATTTATGTAATAAATGGATTATATGCTACTTGAGGCATGAATATATGATTATATAATGAATTGAAGCATGAATTCTTGGAGTGTTTGAGCTTTTATGGTGGATTTGGATATGAACATGAAAGTGGGAATTCTTGGTATTCTTGAGTGATTTAAGTGTTTTACTTACCATTTGTTGTATATTGGACATGAATACATGCTTATTCCCAAAATTCATGCATTTTAATATGGATTGCGGGTGTTCTTATTGTTATGCCGAGAGCCTCCCCTATTCTGCTCTGTTTCCGCATTTACAGAGGAACGAGAACGGCCCTTCCCGTCCCCAGTTCATTCTGGGAACGGCCGTTCCCACTCCTTTGAACTCAAAAGCTGGCGCGCATGGGAACGGCCGTTCCCATTTTGGCTTGTTGGCCGGAAGGGCCGTTCCCATCAAAACGCATTTCCTAAAATACAAAGCGCTGGCACGTTTTAGAAGGGCCACGGGAACGGCCCTTCCCGCATTCAAGGGAAGGCCGGAACGGCCGTTCCCATGCCGCTGACAGAACAAATGTGACTGCATAAAATTACAATTTTAGCCCTATGATCCGATGATTCCTTTAACCCCGAATTGCTATTATATGATTGAATATGTACTGAAACAAGATGTTTTCATGCCACATTGTGATTTGCACGTCATCTCGTTACACTTTCGCCGTTCGTCATATTTGGTCTATTTAGAGTCAAGTCTCACGTGTACACGTCTATTTTGCACAGACCAGCTTCGTAGGGACGAGGAGCAAGCCCCGTAGGCCGTGCCCTACTTGTCTCTTGTCGGTAAAGGTGAGGTTTAATTGTTAGTATATAGAACCCGTATAACCTTTATGTGGATTTCAAGCCAAAAAGGTATACACATACTTATTTCTAACGTTTTCTAAACTTATACACAATTGCAAGCAAGTCATGTATCATGATTGATTGATTGATCGTATTTTGGCGAGTAAAGCATGTCACGTTGGGCCCGAGGGTAGTGGTTTGAGCCAACCGGGAAAGCATGGGCTTACGGGTAACTCGAACATTATCCTCACCACATTTGGGGTCACCCCTGAATCCGCTAGGAGATTAGTGGAGGAAGGAGCTCCGGGCTTAGGGATTCATGTACCCTCTGCTCAATGAGATTGGTGTTGGATTGTGGTGGGCCCGAAGCCAGAGTGACTGTACAGCGGAATATTTCAAAAAATTTCGCCATAACCTTGTTATCAAAATATTTCTAGAATATTTTAATAAAGCAGCGGAATAAATCGGGCAGCATAACTCTAATATATACAGGCATCGATAACATAATTTTAAATCATCTAGCATATAATCACAATATGCAAATAATAATTTTGGCAGCACAACAGTATTACCGTACTGCAAAAAATTGGCTATCAACAGCACTTTTCCAGCACCTCGATATCTTCTCGTGAAACCTGCAGAGCTTCCCCGCAATATCCCCGATTAAGAAATTGGAGTGTGGGCTCCGGTAGTATTTCGCTAAATACTTTGAGAAAATATTTTTTAGAAAAACCCTTTTTTTTTAAAACCTGAAAATCCCTATTTTCTAATAATTAAGTGGGTTATACATTAATTATATAGTTAAGGATTAATTACCTTAACTAGAGAGAGAGAAGGCCGAGAGGCATTTTAGAGCTAGAATTGCTGCTCAAAATCTTCTAAATAAAATGAATTGTCACAGCCCTATTTATAGCCAAGAATTGAGGGTTATATTCGTACAAAATCCGATATTTGCCGTGGACGCCAAGTTCAGATCACCAATCCGAGACCTCCACGTGGAAGAGGAGCTCACTAGGAGTCCGCAACCCCCGAGCACGCGCCGAACGGGCCCCGCACGCGCCCACACGCGCCGCCCATGTGGCGGCTGTGTGTTCGCGCGCGTGAGCCACACGCTGGCACGAGCACGTGCCACGTGTCCGGTCCGACCGGTCCAACCGGCGGTCCAGCGGTTCGGGCCGGTTCACACATGAACCGGTCGGTCCAGGTGGTCTGGACCCCCATCCACGTGGCAAATCCCTATTTGTGCACGTGTCCGGGTCGGTCAAACCGTGACCGACCCTAACCGACCCGGTCCGTTCCAACCCTTGATCCGGACCGTTGACTCGCGCGACTTGGCGCGATCCTGGCCGTCCACGCGGCGTGCCACTTGGCGCCTTGTCAGTGCCACCCGGCGCTGACCCGCTGACGTGGCGTGACACGTCACCTGCCACGTCAGCACCTCTGCCACGTCAGCGAAAAACTTTTTTTTTTTTTTTTTTTTTTTGAAATTTTTTATTTTCTCCAAAATAAAATTTTGGGCATTTCCAACTCTTTGGAATTTAATTTATTTTCTCAAAATAAATTCCTTGGCTAATTTCAAACTCTTTGAAAAATTATTTCTCTCTCTCGTTTTAATATTTTCTCTTTGATCTTCGTTGGGGCTTGCGGGGGGACCTGCAGGACTAATTAATCTTAGCTCCAAACGGGTCAATCTATTATCATCCCATGACAATAATTGATTACCGTTTAACAATATTTAATTCCACTAAATAAATATTGTTGAACTCTAAAATTAATTAAATTATTCACGAATTTCTCCATCTAGAATAATTTTGCATTTTACTCATCTGTACAGATATCCATGAAAAATAAATCAATACTACTATCATTTATTTTTCACTTTCAATCTGAAATTTCTTGATTCGCCTTAAGTCCAAATTCCCTGTATGTGAAACACATTCAACATACAACTCGGTGACGCACACGCGAAGTACTTTGGCCAAAGTTTTAATTTGAACTTTTTGCAAATCTATTTCAGGGATATCTTTAAACCTTCCAGCAAGGCTGCAGATTCCTTGATCAATATTTCTCTCTAGCACATTTCATGCAATCACCGAACGTACAAAGTATTTTGGCCACCCGTTACCGAGACCTCACTTCTGAGTACATCACAGTGATTAACACTACATGCCTAAGGTAGAAACACAGCCAGGATTAACAGTCTAATGCTTCCGAGATTTTATTCATTTTAGATAGCAGTATAAAATGAAAAATCTCAGTGGTTCAGTTCGATGTTTACAATCTCATTGAAAATCATCAATGTGTTATAATTGGAAACTCCATTTCCCTATGACGAAAGACTAATCATCTTATATAACACATTATAGTCTGGATAAGAACATCTTCTTATCATACTGACTAGAACTTTAATGACACGTGACTTCTGGTATTTAAAGTATTTTCCTATGAAACACATTTCATATAAAAATACCATCACACGTCATTAATTATTAAATTTGTAAAATACTCATAACTTGCTTTAATTTCAGTTTTATTAATCCAAAATATTTACAATATAATTGGATTTTCAGGGCATTAATCCTAACAAACTCCCACTTGCCCTAAATCCAATTGGCTACATATCTAAGACCCATCCCTTCTACATGAGTGTCAAAACTCTTTTGCGCCAAAGTCTTAGTGAAGGGATCTGCTAGATTATTTACTGAGCCAATTTTCACCACTGCCACTTCTCCACGTTCCACATAATCACGTATAATGTGAAACTTCCTCTCGATGTGCTTGACACGTTTATGACTTCGAGGTTCCTTAGAGTTGGCCACCGCTCCAGCATTGTCACAGTACAATGTGATGGGCGTAAGTCCGTCCTTGACGACTTCTAGATCCATTAGAAAATTCCGGAACCAATACACTTCTTTGGCTGCTTTTGAAGCTGCCACGTATTCGGCTTCCATGGTGGAGTCAGCAATGCAAGATTGCTTAATACTCCTCCAACTAACGGCTGCTCCTCCTAGAGTAAAAACATATCCAGACGTCGAACGCCTAGAATCCAAATCGGATTTAAAATCCGAGTCTGTGTACCCAATAGGAATGAGCTCATCACTGCGATAGACAAGCATATAATCCCGAGTCCTTCTCAAGTACTTTAATATATGCTTTACAGCTATCTAGTGTTGGGGTCCAGGGTTCGACTGATATCTGCTGACTAGACCTACAGCATAACAGATATCTGGCCTAGTACATAACATGGCATACATGAGGCTTCCGACTGCCGAAGCATACGGAACATCTTTCATTTCTTCTGTCTCTTCTGGGTTCTTGGGACACTGATCCCGAGACAGATGAACTCCATGTATGAAAGGTAACGATCCTTTCTTGGAGTTCGCCATATTATATCTTGCCAGCATCTTGTCTACATATGCTGCTTGTGATAAACCAATCATCTTATTCCTACGATCACGACAAAGTCTGATCCCTAGAATATAACTGGCTTCACCTAGGTCTTTCATGTCAAACTGGTTTGACAACCAAATCTTAACTGTTGACAATATTCCTGTGTCATTCCCAATGAGCAGAATATCGTCAACATATAGAACTAAAAATGTTACAACACTATCATGATGTCTCTTGTACACACATGGTTCATCAGGCAATTGCATAAATCCAAAGGATTTAATTGCCTCATTAAATCTGATGTTCCATGATCTAGACGCTTGCTTAAGACCATAAATAGATCTATCAAGCTTGCATACCATATGCTCCTGATTTCTGGCAATAAAGCCTTCAGGCTGAGCCATGTAAATATCTTCTTGAAGGTTCCCGTTCAAGAAGGCAGTCTTTACATCCATTTGCCAAATCTCATAATCATAATGAGCAGCAATGGATAGGAGAATTCTTATGGACTTAAGCATTGCTACAGGAGAGAAGGTTTCGTCATAATCGATACCTTCTTTCTGGGTATAACCCTTTGCCACAAGCCTTACTTTAAAGGTCTCAACCTTTCCATCTATTCCCCTTTTTCTCTTGTAGACCCATTTGCATCCAATAGGTTTAATGCCCTCAGGCGCCTCTACAAGTTCCCAGGCTTTATTGGAATACATTGAATCTAATTCAGATTCCATGGCTCTGACCCAGCGGTCAGCGTCTATATCCTTTATAGCTTCATCATATGTGGCAGGATCAGATACTTCAGATTCAACCACTTGGGTTAATCCTAGGTATCTATCAGGTGCCCTGACAATCCTCCCACTACGACGAGGTTGCTGTGTACTCGTCCCTACATCATATGTTGTATCTGGTACATCATATGTATCTAACACATTTTCAGTTACTACGGGTTCTTGGAATTCAGAATCTGATGTTGTCATTTCTTCCAACACAATTTTGCTTCTACCCTTGTGATCATTTACGAAGTCATCCTCGAGATATTTAACATTAGTGCTTACAAACACTTTGTGTTCTCTCGGATCATAAAATATACCACCTCTTGTTCCTTTAGGATAACCTATGAACAAGCAAACCTCTGTTCTTGATTCCAACTTGTCAGGATCCTTCCTTAACACATGAGCTGGGGTTCCCCATATCCGAAGATAGGAGACACTGGGCTTTCGCCCTCGCCACAGTTCCATTGGTGTTTTAGGAACCGACTTGGATGGAACAAGGTTTAATATGTGTACTGTCGTTTCGAGTGCAAAGCCCCAAAACGAACTTGGTAGGGTAGCATGACTCATCATAGATCTTACCATTTCCATTAGAGTTCTATTTCTCCTTTCTGCAACACCATTCTGCTGGGGTGTACCCGGTGCAGATAATTGAGATCTAATCCCATTTGCAGTGAGAAATTCTAGAAACTCTGTAGACAGATACTCACCACCACGATCTGATCGAAGTGCCTTGATACGTTTTCCAGTTTGATTTTCAACTTCAGCCTTGAATTCTTTGAACTTTTCAAAAGATTCAGACTTATATCTCATCAAATAAACGTATCCGTATCTGGAGTAATCATCCCTAAAAGTGATGAAATACTCAAAACCTCCTCTTGCTTGAATACTCATAGGACCACACACATCCGTATGAATTAACTCAAGCAATTTTGTGGCTCGATTACCTTTAGATTTAAAAGATCTCTTGGTCATTTTACCTTCCAAGCAGGATTCACAGACTGGTAGTTCTGTTAAGTCCAAGGGACTCAACAATTCATCTGAAATTAGTCTTTGGATCCTTTTTGGATTAATATGACCAAGACGTAAATGCCACTTGTATGCCTCATTAGGCATAAGAGTTTTTCTTTTGGATGGTAAGTCAAGCATAGTAGTGTTAAGTTCGGAATTAGGGTTTTTATCGGGGTATAACAAGAAAAGACCATCTTTTACCATGCCAGAGCAAATAAACCTTTTATTTTGTTTAATGGTAAAATTTTGTTCAAAACAAACATTGAAACCATTATTTATTAAACAACTCACAGAAACCAGATTTCTGCGAACACACGGTATATACAGAATGTCTTTTAGTACCAAAACCCTATCACCAAAATACAAATTTACAGTCCCTACTGCTAATACAGATATACTTGCATTATCCCCGAGCAGTAGCTGCATCTCGCCATCTTCAAGCTTTCTGATTAGCTTGAACCCCTGTAACGAATTACAGATATGATTAGTTGAACCCGAGTCCACACACCAGGAATCTGGTGGACTTCCAACTAAACATAATTCAATCAAACAAGATATCGATATACCTTGTCCAGATGGCTTAGCAGGAAGACTTGCTAAGTATTTTGGACAATTCCTCTTCCAGTGCCCATTTTCACCGCAGTGGAAACATTTTCCCTTGCTGGGTTTGCCTTTCTTCTTCTGAACCTTTTTCTTAGGATTAGGAATCTTTCCCTTTCCCTTTTTCCACTTGTTGGCCTTTGGAGCCGTGGAAGTCGATGCCTGAGCCAGGAGAACAGTTCCCTTAGCTTTCATCACTCCCTCCGCCACTTTAAGTTCGTCCATCAATTCAGGCAGAGAAAAATCCAATTTGTTCATAGAATAATTTTGCCTGAATATGTCGAACGACTTTGGCAGAGAGCATAGGATCATATCCTGTTTGCTGAGATCATCAAATTTAGCACCACGGCTTTCAATTTCGTTCAGGCAAGCCATCATGTTCATAACATGATCCTGAACAGGTGATCCCTCAGACATCTTGGTAACTAACAGCCTCCGCATCAATTCGAGCCTCTTGGCTCTATTCTGTCCTCCAAACATTTGATGGAGATGATCCATCATGTTCCTAGCAGTTGGCATCTCATGCATTTGATGCTTGAGAACATTGGAGACAGATGCCAGGATATAAGACCTAGCCAAATCATTGGACTTGATCCAATTGGCGTAAGCATTTCTCATATCCTGATTGGCTGTAGTTTCCGGTACCCCCGGACAAGGTTCAGTGAGCACTTGTTTCAGATTCTCGTGACCAAACACGATGTCAAGATTCATTTTCCAGTCAGTATAGTTAGACCCTTCAAGCCTATTTTCCTTTAGGATCGATTGAAGCGGGCTAGCGGTCGTCATTGTTTTAAAACTGAAATATTTTAAAATAGTGAAAGTTATGATCTTGTATTTTACTTCTTTTGCGTCTAACCAATAAATGAAATCCACGTCATTTTTGGTTTACGCAATGGTGACTTATCTAACCGCAGTTGACTCCCCGGAAGCGAGGTCGAAAACCGCTTAGAAAAGCAAGAATTAATCTTAATTAACATGTCATCTAGGTAACTCTTACCAAACTATGTTAATCCACCACGTCAACCTTTGACCTCTAAGTAAATGTAACATAGCTCCGAAGGGAGGTTAATACATTACTTAGTCAAGCGTACACCATTACCTAGAAATTCGTACGAGTAGATCAGACACTCCACGGAGGCGTGGTCGAGCTGACTTTCCCCGTATTTCATTCTATCCGTAGAAGTCTAATCTTGTATACCGCGAATACATACCCGCCGAAGGGAGTAGTATATATCCACTATACTATAGACGGGTAATGGAGGCCGTGAGAATCCAACTCTTTTCATCTCGCTCCCACTTGAATTTTATAGAATTTGTGGATTATCTTTGATTATTAAATAATCACCTTTGGCGTCTTATTAATTTTGGAAGTAATTAATCTAATTAATATGCTCCCACTAGGATTATTAAATAATCCTAATAATATTTTAAGGCTTTAATAACTCTTTATTAATTTAAGCCAAAAATATTAATCCAATTATGCATCGTATTTAATCTCTATTAAACATTATTTATCTAATCATATTAAATAAATCATGCATAATTGAAACAACATAATATCACATATTATCATGCCATTTTCAAAATTAAAAGCATGCTTGCAAATAATTATCACATAATTATCACGCTTTAAATTTTTAATGGTCCCTTAAATAAATATGTTTTAAATTATCACATAATTTAAATCATATTTACTGATTCGGTAATTAACCAGGAAGATTATTGAAATCAATTCCCAGAAAATTACCATTCCACGCAAACTCCCAGAAACACTGGAGGGGTCACAACGGTCCCACTTAAAACCCAGCCTTCTTAGACAGAATTTACGTGCACAGTATCAGATTTAAAATTATGCATCTTATGCTTTATCAATGCGAGTATATAATCAGAGCCCCGCCCTGATACCAGTTGTTGGATTGTGGCGGGCCCGAAGCCAGAGTGACGGCACAGCGGAATATTTCAAAAAATTTCGCCATAACCTTGTTATCAAAATATTTCTAAAATATTTTAATAAAGCAGCGGAATAAATCGGGCAGCATAACTCTAATATATACAGGCATCGATAACATAATTTTAAATCATCTAGCATATAATCACAATATGCAAATAATAATTTTGGCAGCACAACAGTATTACCGTACTGCAAAAAATTGGCTATCAACAGCACTTTTCCAGCACCTCGATATCTTCTCGTGAAACCTGCAGAGCTTCCCCGCAATATCCCCGATTAAGAAATTGGAGTGTGGGCTCCGGTAGTATTTTGCTAAATACTTTGAGAAAATGTTTTTCAGAAAAACCCTTTTTTTTTTAAACCTGAAAATCCCTATTTTCTAATAATTAAGTGGGTTATATATTAATTATATAACCACCTAATTAATAATTAATTAATCCTTAATTAAGGATTAATTACCTTAACTAGAGAGAGAGGGGGCCGAGAGGCATTTTAGAGCTAGAATTGCTGCTCAAAATCTTCTACATAAAATGAATTGTCACAGCCCTATTTATAGCCAAGAATTGAGGGTTATATTCGTACAAAATCCGATATTTGCCGTGGACGCCAAGTTCAGATCACCAATCCGAGACCGCCACGTGGAAGAGGAGCTCGCCAGGAGTCCGCAGCCCCCGAGCACGCGCCGAACGGGCCCCGCAAGCACCCACACGCGCCGCCCATGTAGCGGCTGTGTGTTCGCGCGCGTGAGCCACACGCTGGCACGAGCACGTGCCACGTGTCCGGTCCGACCGGTCCAACCGGCGGTCCAGCGGTTCGGGCCGGTTCACACATGAACCGGTCGGTCCAGGTGGTCTGGACCCCCATCCACGTGGCAAATCCCTATTTGTGCACGTGTCCGGGTCGGTCAAACCGTGACCGACGCGCTCCGACCCGGTCCGTTCCAACCCTTGATCCGGACCCGTTGACTCGCGCGACTTGGCGCGATCCTGGCCGTCCACGCGGCGTGCCACTTGGCGCCTTGGTGCTGACCCGCTGACGTGGCGTGACACGTCACCTGCCACGTCAGCACCTCTTCCACGTCAGCGAAAAACTTTTTTTTTTTTTTTTTTTTTTGAAAAATTTTATTTTCTCCAAAATAAAATTTTGGGCATTTCCAACTCTTTGGAATTTAATTTATTTTCTCAAAATAAATTCCTTGGCTAATTTCAAAATCTTTGAAAAATTATTTTTCTCTCTCGTTTTAATATTTTCTCTTTGATCTTCGTTGGGGCTTACGGGGGGACCTGCAGGACTAATTAATCTTAGCTCCAAACGGGTCAATCTATTATCATCCCATGACAATAATTGATTACCGTTTAACAATATTTAATTCCACTAAATAAATATTGTTGAACTCTAAAATTAATTAAATTATTCACGAATTTCTCGATCTAGAATAATTTTGCTTTTTACTCCTCTGTACAGATATCCATGAAAAATAAATCAATACTACTATCATTTATTTTTCACTTTCAATCTGAAATTTCTTGATTCGCCTTAAGTCCAAATTCCCTGTATGTGAAACACATTCAACATACAACTTCGGTGACGCACACGCGAAGTACTTTGGCCAAAGTTTTAATTCGAACTTTTTGCAAATCTATTTCAGGGATATCTTTAAACCTTCCAGCAAGGCTACAGATTCCTTGATCAATATTTCTCTCTAGCACATTTCATGCAATCACCGAACGTACAAAGTATTTTGGCCACCCGTTACCGAGACCTCACTTCTGAGTACATCACAGTGATTAACACTACATGCCTAAGGTAGAAACACAGCCAGGATTAAGAGTCTAATGCTTCCGAGATTTTATTCATTTTAGATAGCAGTATAAAATGAACAATCTCAGTGGTCCAGTTCGATGTTTACAATCTCATTGAAAATCATCAATGTGTTATAATTGGAAACTCCATTTCCCTATGACGAAAGACTAATCATCTTATATTACACATTATAGTCTTGATAAGAACATCTTCTTATCATACTGACTAGAACTTTAATGACACGTGACTTCTGGTATTTAAAGTATTTTCCTATGAAACATATTTCATATAAATATACCATCACACGTCATTAATTATTAAATTTGTAAAATACTCATAACTTGCTTTAATTTCAGTTTTATTAATCCAAAATATTTACAATATAATTGGATTTTCAGGGCATTAATCCCAACAATTGGTTGGTGGGGCCTTGCAATCCCACCATCACCGGAGGAAGAAGGAGACTGGGGACGGGTCCGGCACCGCGGATTGTCCTCGGGTTATTATCATGATTGCATGTATTGATTGTTCTACCTGAATACACCTGCACGACTACACGATAGCTTAATTGCATGATCACTTATTAAAAGATAAAGCAAGCATGCATTGTATATAGTTGGAGTAGGTTGGAGATTGCCCTCACTCGCCGGGCCACATATTGCACGCATTGAAACATGAAAAGGATTAAAGTACTTAATATTGGTAGTTGTAACCTCGGGCGAGTTTATGTGATTGTGAACTTATATTACTTTTAATTATAAGACCTTACCCGAGGTTATAACTTGCATGTTAATTGCGCTAATATATATTTATGCCCCTCACTCAGTCTTCCATGGACTGACGCCTCCACCTTTCAGGTTGTCGCGGTCGTGTGCTAGGCGGGAGTCTGAGTCGTGTCTTGTCATCCAGCCGGGTCTAGCACTGCACACATTTTCATGATCTTACTTCTGTCATGTCCTGAGTTAGTACATTATAGTACTTGGTATATTTGGGGACTTTTGCTTGTATAATATATAGGAGATGATAATGTATTGGTATCTGTTGGTATCTATTAGTATTTATATTGTTGATGTAAATATGGTACCTATATGTATTTATGGGTTAATGCTTCCGCTTTTAACTTTTATGTCTTGGTTTTGTATTGCTTTGGGGTATAGTCCCGCCTAGCTCGTCTTTTCTTTTATTTGTCACCCGTTCGCTCTAGGTTAGTTCATGTACGGATTGTCCATTTCGTATGTGGATCGACCTATAGTGCGGGGGTGTGGTATCTCTACGAATAGGGGTGCTACAATATAAGTTCAAATAAAGTAGCTCTTGCCTGAGATCACAACTATCCAATTTAACAATACAATCAATTACAATTCACTTCAAACAGTGGCCAGGCGAGTGAGGGCAATTCTCCAACCTTACACCAATAGTGAACATTGCATGCTTGTTTAATTATCATGTGATCATGCAATTCAATTATAGTGCACACGTTTCAATTTCATGAACTCTTTTACTCCGGGTGATGGTGGGTTTGCAAGGCCCTAACCATCCATGCTACGTACGTCAGGAACATGACTCCCACATACGGGATTCCTTCCTCTACCAAACCTCCTGGTGGATTCAGGGGTCGTCCCAAAGTTGTGAGGATAGTGCAAGAGTTACCCGTCAGCCCTTGCTTCCTCGGTTGGCTCAATACACTACCCTCGGGCCCAAACGTGAACATGCTTACTCGCCCAATCAATCAATCAATCAATCAATTCCGTGAAATCAGTTGAAAATCAATAAGGTTAGGAAACTATAGATATATAGATACATTTTGGCCAAAAACATCACATAAGGTTGTAGGGGTTCTACATATCTAGAATTAAACCTCACCTGTGCCAACAATTAACAAGGATACAACTATGAAGCGTGCTCCTCATCAACGGGAAGAAGATCTGTGTAAAAAGGGACAAGTGTTCGTGAGACATGACTCGCATGAACCATTTATGACGCACGGCAAAGTCATGATCAATATGTCATGCAATAACAATTAAGGAATGTCAAATAAAAGCATAATTATCAATAAAACAAGTATATATATCATATATTTTACATACGGGAGCCAAGGGAGTGAAAAGAATGTAATAAGAGAGGTTTTGGTGAAGTTTGGCAAAAACGGACAATTTTAGAAAACGTACATGCTGAGGGAAAACTGGAATATCTTTAATTATAGAAGTGGGAATTGAGTTTTTTTTTTTTAGAATGAAACTAGACACAAAGACCTTTCCGATGATATATGGCTCGTTTTCTAGTTCAAAGCGAGGAGAAAATGGCATACGCTTGAAGTTAGGCGAGTGTAGTTTGTCGAGAAAGTGGAGACACCTAAAAGAATTGATTATATCTCACAATTGACAAAAGATATTGAGACAATTGGAGGTTGTTCTAGATTTCAAGAGGTTTCCGTGGCTTCAAAAATCAGGTCATTTGGAGTTCGTATGAGGGAGAAACGTCCGTTTGAAAATTGGTCTGAAAGCAGAAACCGGCGTGTGAAAACCTTCTGTAACAGTGCCAAACGGGCGTTTGGTGCCTGAACTGGGAAGCCACACGGGCGTTTGGGAGTATTCTGTCCGAAAAAACAGGGGAACAAACAGGGGAGTCACGAGAAATGGCTCCCAAGCCATATAAACACCAAATCAATGCAAGAATCAACTCAAGACTAACATATATCATGCATATAACTCATATATATCAATTAGGCACCATTTAATCCATGGAAACTTGTATAGATCATCAAGAATTCATCATACAAACCCCAAATATTATCATGTCTTCCAACCTCCATATAGTTCAAGAATTCATGCAAGCCTCCAATTCTAATTAACATAATCATGCTTCTAACCTCAAATAAACAAAGAATGACATCCAACTCATCAAAGCCTACTCAAATATATCTCAAGAGATTCACACAATTAATCCATCTATACCTCAAAGAAATGGAGAAGATGAGAAAGGATGATATGGTGATGCTTCACTTATGCAAATCCTATTTGAATTCTAGCTTGGAAAATCCCTCTCCTTCTTCCTTGGTGTAAATACCGTGTTTTAGTGTGTGCATATGTGTGAGATTTGGATGATATTTGATGAATGAAAATGTAATGGAAGAGATGAATATGATATTATAAATATTTCCTCCACTAAGATGCATGAGTCACCACATTTTGCATTTTAGTCCTTACCTCATACTAATTTACAAGTTAGAGATGCATCCACTCGACATACATGATAGATGATTATATACATATATATATATATATGAGTTTCTAAAAGAATATGATACAATGGAGTTAAATTATATGATCAAGTAAAGTCACATATAGACACTTAGGCACGTTAGCAATTACTTCACGTAAACTCCACGTTAAGGATAATTCATAGAAATACATAGGAATATATTACATATAATAAATACATGTTAGAAGTGAGTGGAATGAGGGTAAAAATGCAATTATAATATATAATGATCAAGTGGATGTATATATATATATATATATATATATATATATATAATATATATATAAATTGTAGAAATATATAGTCAAGTATAAAATATCTAGCTATGTATGCATGATTCATTTATGTTATATTAATGCAATTAAGCCCACATTATGAAAATAGATCAAGTAAGGTCATATAATCAAATAAATCATGTTTGGCAATTAATTCACGTATCACTTAAATACAAGTTATGCAATAATTCATGATTTGAGAATAACATCCTATTTTTCACATAAACGTATAAGAATATAATTCATATAATGTCACGTAATGCATACTAGAAAAATTGGGGCGTTACAATGCATGTTTATATTAGATATATTCTTTGTATGCAAGGTAAATGTATTAGGGATCACAAACATTTAAAAATATTTGTTTCAACAACTCTAACGAATATTTATGTGAATTTTTTAATGCATTGATAGATGTTGGTGTGTTTGTTATAAACTTATAGTTTTCTATTCCAAAGGAAAATTTTGTTATTGTCAAACAAATAAATTTAAATTAACTTATGCAAAATGTACATAAAACTAAAACATAAATATATATAATGTATGGAATAAATATTCATGAAATATCTATTTTGATTTGTACTTATAGATAAATACAAATAGTATATTAAATTAAAATTTTTAAATTAAAAAATACAAATTTAAGTAATATTACAAATACATCTTCATATTTTCACAATTATTATAATTTACCTCCCAAGGGTGGGATTGGAATTTTAAAAAATAATTTTGCTAACGTTATCAAAATTTGACACCGTTATTAACGGTTGGGGCAATTTGTGAGAGAGTATAAACCTCAGAAAAATATTCGTAATTTCTCAAATTTCAGGAGAAAATCCGTTTTTTCGTCATACTCAAGTGGTTGTTCGTATTTATTCCATTAATATATAAAAAGTACAAATAATAATTGGGATATTTCCCGATCTTGTAAATGGAGCAATTGGATCGGAAGATCTGCCTCCACATCAGGCTTCGGCATAAAAGAATAATCGGGATATTTCATCTAGTCTACTCAAATAATTTTGCATCTAAAGTCTAAACAAAGCTACAAAAGGCCAAGGTGCTTCCTTCCCATTCAAATGAAGCTTCTCTTTTGGTCCATATACAACAAAATTTCAACCCCTTGAAGCATTAGCCCCAATTTCCACGCAAACTCCAAGTCCAAAAAGAAAACATTTTTTTTTTTTTTTTTTTTGGGTACAAAACCAAGAAAACAAAATTAATTGCACAAAGTAAACCATCTCTCTCCAAGTTTTCAACCTCAGAATTTGGGGAGAAAACACCACAGGAATTTAACATAAGTCAATACATCAGAGCAATAACACACTGTTTATCAGAAGAAAATAAGGTCTACAAATGTTCTCAAGGCTAAACTACCAACCCACTAACAAGCAGGGGTGGTATTTGTAATTTCTTGACCAAATTATCGAGGAACGAGTATTCATTTTCATGATGAACCGGGGCTTCCACGAATTTGTTTCGACAAGTTGTGGAAGTCCGGAAAGAATTTATTTTTGGAAATCTACAAAATTCGGTGATCTAAAAAATTTCATGCACTTAAAAATACAACAGAAGTTGTGAATAGGCATCTATTTTCTCGACTTTTCTGGGGCCGAAAATCGTAGTAAATTCAGGATGGCAGGTAACGTTAACCATGATAAGTTAGCAGACATGATAGTACGTACATGAGTTTTGGGTAAAAATGTCCCAGACATGATGAGTTAGCAACAGAACTCTTGCTAGAGAGCAATGAACCCGGAAAGCTCACAGACAAAAGAATATAATAGAGTTTAGTTCAATTACATCTACACCCCCTCCAAAATTGTAATATTACAGTCAGCACCCACAAGCATGGAAAAGTTACCAGAAGTATGAATAATGTAACTAAAGATGTAATTGAAGAGTTCATGGCTCTTTAAATGCCAAAGAGATGTTCTTGATCTATTAAAAATTTACACATTCCCCAGGGTTACATACACATTCTACTTCAGAGTTCAAATCACTTCAAACACACATAAAACATTCTACATTTTCCGAGATTTGTACATATCTTTGGCCGTATATATATCTATCCCAACCTCCTTTACCCTACAGTCCTCAAGCAACAGGCCAAACATCCTCGACCGAATGCCATGTCCCATGTCCGAGAGGTCATCTTCAAGTCCAAGTGATGTAACATATGCAGCAGTGGAATCAGCCAAAAACTTGATGTGTTTGTCATCTTTGAAACATGTCAATTTCCATCCCCACATCGCAAATGGATCATTCACTACAAAGTATAACAATATTGTCAAAATTCGCATGCAGATGTCACTAGCGAAGAACAACCGACTATTCGTTAGAAAGGTGATTGATTCTCAAACTTTTTGCCGTCACGCACACTACTAATTCTGAAAGAATATCCAATTTGAGAGGATTGAGAGATCAAACATCCAAGTAATATTCTACCGAAATTGTCAATTTAATTTTCAAACACTTAAAAAGTAATAGCATACCGCTGATACATAAGATCTCTTGGACACCTGCTGACTTAAACGCAATCGCCTGCTCAATGAACGAGCTCACCAAATACTCGCTTCATGCAGGGGAGAGGGGGAGTGGGATGGGGTGGGTGGTTAATTAAGTAAATGAAAAAAAAAAAGGAGAAATTACAATGACTAAAATAGCAAAACTCTAACCTGCATATGTGCAAGAAGGCACCACGAACGCCAAAGATGACGACCTCCTTACCGGTGACAATGGAGTGTATAGACACGGGCTCGATTTGATTCTGCTGGTTGATGAAGGTCAGCGTACCATCAGGGATGATGTCACCCACTGCAATTGGAGTCCTTGATACGTTTGGTGTTGGTCTCTGTGATTACATGTGGAGTTAAGAGTGTCTTTCATATGTCAGTTAAATTTTACAAGTGACCTTGAATAGAATTCATGTAAGTGTTCAATGAAATCAGAAATCAAATTTATTGATATCAACGTGTCCAAAATTACTCAAGGTCTCTGAAAGTTAAATAAAAACCAATACAACACTTCAGTAAAATGACTGGCACAGCTTCAGAGCAAAAAGGTTTACAATCTCACAAGTAAACCTTATCAAAATTAAACATAAATTCTCCAAAAATTAAAAAAGAAGACAATCAAGGAATAAAAACAACAATGTGGAAATTACAGAAACAATGCGTTAAAAAGGGATTGTGTGCATACCTCGACGATTGGTAAAGGCGGATCCCAGTCTTTCCGGAACTCTCCGTATTCAACAACCTGCATGAATGCTTTGTGTAAGATTATTGCAACAACGTCCATCTGTAAACATAAGTCTACAGAATTACTGTCCTACTTGGATGTACTTAATGGCAATTATTCTTTCCACAAGTAACTTGAGCAGCAAATGCTTACAATAATTAACAAGTATGCCGCAAAATTCTAGAGCTCAAATATAAATTGTCTCATCATTTCTTGATAAAAGAATAAGGAGATAGCTTAGTGGTGAACATCTACACCTGTGAGTGAACAGATCATTTCTTGATCGTTCTATCTGAATATGCGGGACAAAGTTCTGTCTTCAGATACAAGGGAGGAGCATACGAAACATTACATGCATCGAGTCATCCGTCGAACTGATTCGCATACACAAGGTAACAGAAATTTACTATACACAAATGTGCTCTTAACATGGATAGAAATAGGTAAATCTGTGAATTTATAATATACAAACGACTGACCAGAACTTGGAAAATCGTTCAGATTGTAATAAATGGATAAAACATTATCTTCGAAGCTCTCTAATCAATCTTAAACATATGCTCTTTATATAACCTTTTCCTTAAAATAAACATAGAATTTAACCTTTCGATCCTCAAGAAGCATGGCAAACGACCTAGACCGAACACCAAATCCTCGAGATGTGAGGTCGAGGCTGAGGCCAAGTGATGTAACATAAGCTGCGTCGCTATCAGCCAAAAACTTAAGATGTGGATTATTTCTTGGGAAACAAGCCATTTTCCATCCCCTCACCACATATGGATCATCCACTGCAAAAGGAATTGTAATGTTATAATAACAAAAATATAATATTCTACACACAAATACTTCTACTCGAAGTACTGGGAGAATTGAGAAATCAAACGTTCAAGAAAGTTGGCAATTCAGCTACCAAATACTTGGAGAGTGATTTCATACCGCTGATAATTAATGTTTCTTGGCTCGACCTCGAATTAAATGTCCTCCAAATGAACTCAGGGATGCACCACCAACTTCATACAAAATAAATAAATTAATTAAGAAGATGAATGAGTAGGTAAAATTTGAGACAAATAATATGAAAAAGTAGAGGGATAACCTGCAATGGGGCATGAAGGCGCCGATAACGCCTACGACGAGGACCTTCTTATCGGTGATGATGGAGTAAATGGATACAGTGTCAAATCCACCCTCTTCGTTCACGAAGTTCAAGTTACCATCAGGGATTGTGTCCCCCCCTGCAATCAGAGGCATTGATTCACAAGGATGAGGGGAAAAATTGAAGAAGAAGTTCAGGGTATTTTGAGGGTTCGGTCCAGTTTGGTGCAGTCCGGTTTGGTTGTTTTTTCTAGCCATAGCCACGAGCATATCTCTAGCCAAAAGCATATGATCACCAAACCTATGAACTTCAACAGCCTCAACCCTACGATCCTCAAGCAACATGGCAAACCTCTTCGACCGCATGCCAAGTTCCCTATGCGCATTTGCAAGTCCAAGTGATGTAACATATGCTGCAGTGGGATCAGCCAAAAAGTTGATGTGTTCATCGCGTTTGAAATATGTCCTTCTCCATTCCCTCATCACATATGTATCATTCACTACAAAGTATTACATTGTCAAAATTCCTCAAGGGGAAAAATTTACATGCAAATATTATTAGCGAAGAACAACCAACTATTCGTTAGAAAGGTTGATTGATTGTCAAACTTTTGCCATCACATACACTACTAACTCTAAAAAATATCCAACAATTTGAGAGAGTTGAGGGATCAAATACTTAAAAAGTAGTTCCATACCACTGATACATAATATCGCATGGACACCCATCGCGTTAAACACATGTGCTTTCTCAATGAACGAGCGGACCAAACGCTTGCTTCATGCGGAGAAGGGGAGAGGGGTATGTTATTTAAATAAATAAATAAAATTGGACAAACTATAATGAATAAGATAGAAAGACTCTAACCTGACGGCCAAGAAGGAGCCGCGAACGCCCAAGACGATGACCTTCTTACTGGTGACAATTGAGTGCATAGACACGGGCTCGATTTGACTCTGGTGGTTGATGAAGGTAAGCATACCATCAGGGATGATGTCGCCTGCTGCAATTGGAGCCCTTGATATGTCTGATGTTGGTCTCTGTGAGAGTTAAGAGTGGTCATTCATATGTTAGTTAAATTTTACAAGTGATATGCTGCCTACAAGTTACTATCTTTAGTACACACAATTAACATGGTAATCAAGATATGCACTGAACTTGAGGAAACTTGAGGAGAATTCATGTAAGTGTTCAATGGAATCCAAAATCAAATTTATTGATATCATATGTCCAGATATACTCAAGGTCCCCGCAACTTGAATAAAAATCAGCACAATCAGTATAATGACTGGTCAGCTTCAGAGCATTAAGGTTCACAATCTCACGAGTAAACCTTATCAGAATGAAACATAAATTCTCCAAAATAGAAATAGAAACCAAACCAGAGGGGGCAGAAAAAGAAAGAAAGAAAAGGAAAAATGTTTCCCCACAAAAAAGAGGCAATCTGTGCAAAAAAGTTATTGCTTATGTGGGATTAACTTCACTAAACGTATGCTTTATTTCAGAGTCTCGGACCACTACTACCATGTTAGGTTCATTTTCAAAATACTCAAATCACAGCAATGACAATCATGGAACAAAACAATAATGTTGAAATTACAGAAACAATGCGTTGAAAATGGCCTCCATATTTCAGAGCACATCAGGAAATGGTTTGGGATTGCGAGCATACCTCAAAGACTGATGAAGGCGAACTCCAACTGCGTCTTGGATTTCTTTGTCTGAATTGAACAACCTGCAGCAATCTTTGTGTAAGATTACGGAAACATCGTCCATGTCATGTAAAGAAAGGTTCTATGCTACAGAATTAATGATCAAAAGTAACAATCCCACTTCAATGTACTTATTGGCAATTATAGTAATTAACTTGAGCAACAAATGTTTACAATAATTAACAAGTATGCTGCAAATTTCTAGACCTCAAATGTAAGTTGGATTCATCATTTCATGATCGTTCTATCTGAATATGCGGAGTCAAAGTTCTGTCTTCTGATACAAACATTACATGCATCGAGTCATCAGTTAAACTTATTCGCATACACAAGGTAACATAAATTTACTATATTATCTTCAAATCTGTCATCAATCAAAACATATGTTCTGTATATAACTTTTTCCTTAAAAACAAAACATAGAATTTAACCTTTCGGTCTTCAAGAACCATGCCAAAACTCTTACACCGAACACCAAATCCTGCAGATGTGAGGTCGATTTCAAGGCCAAGAGATGCAACATAAGCTGCAGTGGTATCAGCTAAAAACTTGACATGTGTATTGTTTCGGAAGTAAGACCATTCCCATCCCTTCACCACATATGGATCATTCACTGCGAAAGGAATTTGTAATGTTATAATTATAATAATACAATATTCTTCAAGGGGCAGCATGCAAGTATTACTAGTTAACAATGGACTATTCAAGAAATCAAACATTCAAGAAAGTTGTCAATTTCATACCACAGATACATATTGTTTCTTGGGCGGAGTCGATATTATAGGTCTCCTGAAAGACCTCAGGGGCTTGCAACCACCTTTATATGAAATGAATGAATAAGTAGATGAAAATTTGAGACAAATAAAATGAAAAAGTACAGGTACAATCAGAGATAACCTGGAATCGGGCAAGAAGGCACCGGAAACGCCTAAGAGGAAGACCTTCTTACCGGTGATAATGGAGTAAAGCGATAGAGTCTCGAATTCACCCTGTTGGTTGATGAAGTTCAGGTTACCATCAGGGATTGTGTCCCCCACTGCGATCGGGGCCATTGCTCCTTCCTATGCCTTCATTTCAGAGTATCATCTCATGAATATCCTTAGAAAGTAATAAAAACAAAATATTGTTCATGAATCTCAAATTCCATGCACATAACGGTGTTTGCACAGCAGATTATTGACATGAAAATGTAAAGAGATAAAAAAAAAAAAAGAAAAGAAAGATGACGCATGACCCATAGAATAATCTAAAGCGTTCAAACTTTCAGGTAATTCTAACTAGAACCTAGTTCGGTGAGTGGCAAGTATTTTAGGTTTGTTATGATTGGTGAAAATTTTAAAAAGGATAATCAATTAAACAGAAAATATAATATATTTATCATTATAATTGATTGGATTGGAACGAACCTATTCTATCACAGAATTTTCCTTCACTTATTTTTCAAGTGTTTCCAAAATTGACCATAATTATTAATTCCATTCAGTTACATCCTAATTATTGAAAACTAGCATACGTCCCGTGCTATGCACGGTTTTCATATAAAAATTATAGTTTTTGATTTATAATATTATATATTAGTCGTAAATATTATAAACTAAGATAATATTAAAAAATTATTTATTTTAGAATAGATAGTTAATTTATTAAATGAAATAAAAAAGAATGAACAAAATAGAAATATGTTAACCTTTTCTATTGTTAAATTATAAAAAAAATAAAAAAAGTTTAAATTATAGTAAATAGAAAAAAATTTCATTAAAGAAATCTACAACAATTAAAGTAACTTATAAAACAATTAAAAAATAACAATTTTTAGACTGCAAAAAAAAATAAAATAAAATAAACTGACATATATATATATATATATATATATATATATATATATATATATATATATATCTCGAAGAAATAGGTAATTGAAAAAAATATATATATCATTGAATCCAAATGTAAACTTATTACTATCATCTATTGTCAATCTATTGTCAATATCATGTCAAAAATCAATGATAAACATGAAATTAATGATAAAAATAGATTTGTACAAAAAAAAATGATAAAAATAGATGAGAAATTAATGAAAACAAAAAATTAATAAAAATGTCCTAAAACATATTAAAGTTCAAGGTGAAAAAATTATAAAATAACATTTCTTAATTGCGTGAAGAAATTATTAAATCTAACTTTTAAATGTCTCTAATTATAAATGTGAAATCAACTCAAAGAAAATCATAAATCATAAATGACTAAGAAAAGAACAAAAAGTTAAAAAACCGAAAATCCTTCGATAATTTGATTAGTCTTGAGCATAGTGTTAAATACTATTTTATTGCACTAACAATCGCAAAAGATATATTTTACTTTAAAAATATAATTATTAAAAATTTCAAAAATAAAATATTAAAAAATACTTCAAATGCGTCAAATAAAAAATAATTTAAATATTAATTTAAATACAATCATTAAATACAATAAATTTCTTTGAATAAAAGAAAAACAATTAAAAAAAGTATTAAAAATTATAACAATGAAAAGTTAGAATAATTAGATAAATTCGTAAAACAATAAAAATAAAAGTTCAAATCCTCCAAATAAATTTCATAAAAAACATAAATAAGATCTCTAAAATGTTAAAATCAACAACAAAATATATATAAAAATAATAATAAATCAAAACAAAGGTAAAAACTAACAAAACTTTGTGTATCAATACGTAAATTTTGAATCTTTATAATTTCTCGAGATGAAGTTTGCAACGTAAAAAATAAGAAAATAATGCTTGTACCATGATAGAGGCGAAAAAAGATGTATGGAATCGGAGGTGTGGGAATGAAGAGAGAATGGGTGAGGCATGAAAAAAAAAATAACATTTGAAGATAATGGATGAGTGCTTAGAACTTTTATAATAAATATAAGAAACCCTAAAAGATAAATAAGGATATATATTAAGTTATCAATTTAAAAGATTTCGTAAATTAGGGAGATAATTGATATGGTTTGAATTGTTTTCAAAAATTAAAGATTCCGATTATTACTAAATGACCTACCATAAAAATAATTTTATCATTTAAAATAATTCAAAATTCTAGAAAATTAGAATTTGGTCAAAATTAATATAATTGGGTCAAAAGACACCCTTCCTATATATTATAGTATAGATAGATAGATAGATATATTCCATAGAATAGGACTGGATCGGAATATTTTATAATTAGGAAAGATATTTCGACATAATAGTATTGAAATTGGATTTTTACCTCTACAGAATCACGTAAAATCCACCTCTTATGATTTTGTTAGTCTCTTAGTCCAAGGAAATTGTTCGAATTGACAGTCAGGTATGTGTTTCCTGATTCATGATATCGTAATGGAATGATCTGCCAAATTTTCTAGAGTACTATCTCATCGGTTCAATATGCATCAGATTTTTCCCGAATTTTTCTAAATTATTTCGTAATTAAACTAACAGATATGCAAGTATTACAACAATATATTGAATTAGTATTTCATTCACTTTGGATTTCAGGAATATATATACCAAGATGAGCCCAGAAGCATTTTTAACAGATGTACCATCCGATATCATGATACATATTTTTTCCAGGCTTCCTGTTAGAACCATCCTAAGTTGCAAATCCGTTTGCAAGCCCTGGCTCAACTTACTGACCTCTCCCGAGTTTGTCAAGTGCCATCTCTCTAATTCAAACCCTAGCTTAGTATTCTCAGACCGTGAGTATGATGACAACAATCCACTCGTATACCATGAAATCGAATACGAAAGATACTCTATAATCACCGTATTCAGCTTCATGGAATTCAGTGGTTGCCGTAAGGGAACTAATAGCATGGTGATAGAGGGCTCGGTTAATGGTTTAATGTTATGTCGCACAAAGTATTATTTGGATTCTAATTACTACATTTGCAATCCGATCACCCGAGAGTATATTAAGCTTCCTCATCCACAAAAGATAGACTCGGAATTCAGCGAATGTTTGGGGTTCGGGTTTTGCAAAAAGAAAGGTCAGTATAAGTTGATTAGGTTTTCTTATGACACTAGTGATAATCACCTTTTGACGTGTGAGGTTTACACACTGGGAACAGGATCATGGAGGAGTAGAGGACCATTCCCATTGCCCCTGGTGGGCACCGGTTGATATATGAGTGTGATACCGAAGGGGTATCTGAATATGAGTGTGATACCGAAGGGGTATTCTTGAATGAAAATCTTCACTGGTTGGCGACCCTTCTTGAATGAAAATCTTCACTGGTTGGCGAGAGATCCCGAAGATCGTTGTTGGATTTCTTATTTTGATCTCGAAACTGAACTATTTAGCTCATTTTCTACACCTATCAGGAGGGCTACATCGAATCTGATTGCTTCAGGGGACTGCCTACATTTAATTGACTATGAATGGGAACGGAAAGAAATTAACTACTGACGTAAAGCAACTGTCTGGTCCATGAAGGAATATGGGGTTGAAGGATCATGGACAAAAGAATGTGTGATTAGCGGAACCTGGTATTCATATGGTCAATCTCATACGATTTTATATGTCAGCAATGTTTTCAGCAATGGCGACGTCTAGATTAAATTGGCTGATACACAGAGCCTTTTATATTATTCCAGCAAGAGTAGAACTGGTAGAGTAATGCGTGCACCGGAGCTGCCTGGGTTTGAGCCGAAGTACGTAGGGATGCTTTACAGTCCGAGCTTTCTTTCACTCAAAAGTTATACAATGGAGGATGTGAAATTATTCTGATCATTTTGTGCGTTGATTTTCTGCAAACCAAGTGCTAAAACAGATGCAAAAGTACATTTATACTTTGTTTATTCTTTGAATTTGCAAGCATTATCTTAGTTTTGTTCACCTTGTGCTTTGAGGAAAGAGATACCCGTTTATAATAACAGAAACTAGCAAACTCAGTCGCTCCTCCCAAATCCTCTCTCTGTGTCCGACATATATGTCGAAACTTTTTATCTCCTGAGGTTTATTGAGATATCCTATGCAGTTTTCAATCAATCAATGTCACTTGGTGTCCACATCATATCCGTATCGTTGTATCTCTATCCGTGCACTAGTCTTCTTCCCATTGTACTTATAGTAAATCTCCGTGCATGTTGTTTTCCGATTCCATAAGTTGATAATACTCTCGATTTTCTCCATCCTAATACCGTATTCAATCTATTTACTTTTCTAAAGCATTTCATCTGCTGAATGTGCATCAGTTTTTACCCAATCTTCGTAATTTATATTGTAAAATTACACCAAAAAATTTCAATTATTATTTCATTCATTTTGGATTTCAGGAATATACCAAGATGAACCACGAAGCAAAACCGGAGATGACAAAATTTCATACAGTATAATACTCGAACCCGGAGAATTTCATACAGTATAATACTCGAACCCGGAGAAAAAAAAAAACGTTTTCGGAAACCTAAAAGAATAATAGGGATATTTTACAGAGTCTATCCCTCAAATAACTTAGCATGTAAACATAGCTTCAAAAACCAAGATGCTTCCTCCCCATTCAAGTGAAACTTTTCTTTTGGTCCACCAAGAAAACAAAATTAATTGTACAACAATGAAGTAAACCATCTCTCCCAAGTTTTCAACACCCCTGAAATTGAACATAAGTCAATACATCAGAGCACTAACACTCTTTACCAGAAGAAAATAAGGTCTACAAATGTTCTCAAGGCTAAAATACCACCCCACGAACAAGAAAGGGTGGTATCTGTAATTTCTTGACTAAATTATTGAGGAAAAAGTATTCGTTTTCATGATGAACAGGGGCATCCACTAAATCTTTTCAACAAGTTGTGGAAGTCTGACAGAATTTATTTTCGGAAATCTACAAAATTCGGTAATCCAAAGAATTTCATGTACTTAAAAATACAACAGAAGTTGCGGAAGGACCTCAATTTTCCAGGTTTTTTTTTCTCATGGCTTCAGCGTGTACGTTCCAGGCTCTTTGTACGTTCCTTCCAACTGCTCCACTTTGTTTATTTTGAAACCTCTGATCCGCACTTCTTCAGGGATCGAAGTATCCTTAAAATCGACATTTTCAATTGTCCATCCCGCGTTTTGCACAGAACCTCCAACCTTAACCTGTTAAAGAATGCCAAAAATCACATTACTTGTTAAGAAAGCCATTTTTCTTTTTTCCTTTTTTGATATTTATGGTTTAAAGAATGCCAAAAATCAAAATACTTGTTAGAGAACCCTTTTTTTTTTTCTTTTTTTTGATATATATAACTATTAATTACTCATCAAGTTTGTACATATATTTCAAAAGCATTGTACAAAGATCTAATAGTTTCAACATAATGATATATCTTCTAAAGCATTTTACAAAGATCTAATAGTTTCAACATACCTCTGCACCATCAACAGCATCAATAACAAGAGCTCCATCTAAGGCCAAATCTTCAAGATAAATGCTTTGGCCCTTTAAGGCAAGGGTGGATTTTCCTGTAATATAGCAATTTCCACTGATTTTGCTTTTAACATCTGAAAAGGTGAGGCCCCATTTAGGTTTGCATACAATACGGGGCCATACATCCACCTCCTGTCCGTTGAATACTTGTTGAACTGGATCATCTATCTTAACACCAGCCTGTCACAGAAAAAGAACATTAATGGCATGCCTAAATAATTTATTGTAAACATTAAGGTTTATGTATTATGTCATTAAAGAGTACCTTCTTCAAAATAAGGCTGTGTGCCCTGTATATGGCCATCTCTCCTGAAGTAGCACTGTGATATGGGTTACCTTTAGGTACCTTAAAAATGTGAAAATAAGTGTGAGATATTTTCTAAAAAAAAAAAACCTAAAACTGACTTATTTCTATTCATATTTTATTTTTTGGAGAAAAAATTTGCACGATAAGAAATGAACTATAGTGCTTAGTGAATTATTAATGAATTCTTGTACCTTAGCTGCATCTTCGGGATTGTTCTTCACAGGTGCATAAGCTAACCAAGCATCCATGGCCTGAGTGGTTAGAAAAGTAATTTTGATATGACAATATGATAATAGTTTTAATGAAGAATAAAGAAAAAGTTTGAAAATCGAGTGTCAAATAGAATTAGTGCTTTTGCTTACCGTAAATCCAACTCTAGCGGAAGGTGGCAGGGTTTTAGGATAATCTTGCATCATACATTCAAGTCGGGTAGATGATTTGAATGCGGTTTTTGTAGAATCTTTATATCTGAAGTTAGAGTAAACACCATTATGCTTATGGTAAGGCACCATGGCTGATGGATTGAGAAATGAAAAGAGCTTACTTGGGATTAACGAACTCCTTTATGGCACCCCCTGTTTTCGAAAGCTCCTCCATATAAGGTCCAACTTCCAAAATCAACTGCATTACAAACCTAAAAAGTCAATGCTAAAGTACAGATGGAAACGAAAGGTAGAGTTCAGCCATAAAGTGAAAATTTCATGAATTCATTTGATATTCATTGTACCAAAACTAGACTTCTATAGAATGTGTGGAGCCAAATATATCAATATAAACCATTTTAATATAATTACCTTTCTGGCAAGTCACTGCAATAGTTTTATAATACAAAAAGGAACCAAAACTAAACACTTTTTTTGCATGCGGAATACTTCTATAAAGGGAAATGTAAGTAACAAATACAGAATGAGTTTTGTACAATACATACTTGGTTTATGTTTCCAGGGAAAGGAGAATAGCCTGTTTCACAGTTGACATCACCATCAGCGTAACCTGTAGCTCTCAGCAATGGGTCGAGTTGATTGTATTCCACATTTATCACCATAGTCCTCCCTAACAAGAATTTTTTTTCCGATAACTCAATACATTAAGTACAAACATGTCAACTTTCCTCTATTCTATGAAAACTTTTTCGAAGAGAAGCTTTATTTTAAGAGTTAGTCAAGTTGTAATTCAATCGTTTGCTTGGAAGATAATGAAAAGAAAAAAACACACTTGGACTAATAAATTGAAAAACCAAATATAATCAGAAAAGTTTTCCAAAGTCGCTTGTAATAAGCACTCGCAGCAATGTAACCTACCATCTTGGTGAGTTAACTTGGTAATCCCTCCAATAGCTTCCTTAGCTTTCCGAGGAACAGCAAGAGAATTAACATGGTACTCTTTGAGGGCACTCACACCCAATGAAGCAGGAATTGCCTGTAGCATGAAACAGAAAAAGAATGAGAAAGTCCAGAAGAAGTTCATCCAAGAGATAAAAACGAATAATAATAAAAAACCACATTTCAGTTAAACCTTGAATAGAAGCCCATTAGTATCTTGGAAAAACAAAACCCATCTACGTCCACTGTCAAGCCTGGAACAGAATGCACAGGGTAAATCATGAAAAATGGACAGAGAGATAAAAGGTTCTAAAAATCACAAACAAATTCCCATTTTAATAGCATGAGAACACCTGAAATTCAAGTGGGAAACATACCATTCTTTAAGGAGGCCACTTGAATAAAGAAGTGAATGGACATCACCATGACCATGAGGCTTTGTCTACATAAATTTCGGAAATTTTAACAAATAAGAATCATGTCACTGAAAACAGCAGGCATATGATTCTGTCCATCTTTACAACTTCATATATATTACCTGGATTTTGTACTTATTATTTGGATCCACAGCAAGCCTGGCATCATTATCATCTAGACAAGCGACTTTTTCCTGAAAAACCGAAACAAAGGTTAAGTCAAGTATAACATATTCACATTCCCTGAACTTCATGCCACCTTATTACCTGCTTCAGCAATTTAACTTGTGATGGTTTCATCCCAAAATAAGAATTTTTCTCTAAGAGCTCTAATGTACGTGAATGGGTGTCATCTGATGTCATTATGGCAAAAGGAATCTCAGTTGGTCCTTCACCTACATTTATGAAAGGATGTAAAAGAATGAAAAGAACAGATATTTAGTAGTTTCTTGGTTTCAATGAAAGTTCTGAAACAAAGTGGCTCAAATCAGAACCCAAATAAACAAACCTGGGGCTAGGCGACAGCTAGTCTCTTGTAAGGCAAGAATAGATTCAATGTAGTGCTGTAAGAAACATGTTCCTGTAGTAGACTCTAATGGGAGAGCTACCTGAGGTGGAATAGATTGTCAAAAAACTAAATTTCCATAAGCACATAAAAATGTTTCACAATAGCCGATACGCATTGAAATATGATTAGCACTATATTTAAAGTTGTCACCCCAATAGAAAACCAAACATTGATCAATATAACTTTGACGCCAGATTGATTTATACCTTTATACCGTTGTAGCCAAGACGCTCTCCAAGGCCCCCTGCAACAAGCACAAATGCAGCCTTTCTTGCCTCGCGGACACCAGCATCTTCATATTGAACAAAAGTATCATCACCAAATGTCAATACCTCTCCTGATGGAACCTGTTGAAGATATGATAATGAAACCAGTTCGAAATAGGGTACAAGTCACCCTTCCAGAATAACAGATAGCGTGAGTTACTTTAGCAATCAAAAACAGCAAAGATAAACTAACTTACCGAAGGAGTAAATCCATCATATGGGTTCTTCCCGGCCTTTGAATCTGCCAAAAGTTCTCTAGCCGTTTTGATGTAGGATGCTAGGCCCCCAGGATAACTATCATTAAGTTTAGCGACCTGGAAGTTTATTCATAGAAATTAAACTAATTAAAAATATACTCTCACGAAGGAATTTATTTCTCAAACAAAGAGAAAAGTAGAAGCATTTCAGTTCAGTTGAAAAACTGAATTATCCAAAGAATGAAGCCTACTAATACAAGAAATTAAGGAAATCTGATCTCAACATGCAAGTAGACCAAAGTAAAAAGCTTGACAGCTAAACTCAACCATTACAACATTCCATCCACATACAAATCAACTAGACTCAATTGTTAATCATAAATCAACCCTCATATATCGAGTTCAACAAAAACTACGGTGTAATTTTTCAATGATTATAGAAACTAAAGATCAAACAAAATACAGAGTTAAACAAAATCACCTGATCAAAAAACGCACGCTTCTCATCATCTTCAACCCCGGGCTCGGGCCAATGCTCGAATAAATGCCCCTGATTCATTTCCAACAGCATCTTCGCCAACTCCACCTACACAAACACCCCCCAAAATCACATATACAGACAATTCATCAAATCAGAAACAAAAGATTCTAGGACGCCAAACTAATAAATCATGAATTTCAACATAATTTATCTGAAAACGCTTTCTACTCCAAATCTAAGCTATAATCTCAGCATAATTCGATTCAATCTCAAGTTTTTAATTCAAGAAAGGAAGAAGAAAATTCAACCCAAAAAACAAGAAACCAAAAAGAAAGGAGAACCAACGCTAAGCAGACATTTATAAAGTTTCCCTTTTTCACATGAAAAAACCACCCAGCTAAAACACTCTGATCCCGACATCAGCAACAACGCCCCAGAAGAAAAACAACAACAACAGACTTATCCCGCAAAGAACACTAACGTCTAGATTAATGGAGAGATCTAAAAACAGCTCAACAACCATATTCAAACTTACGCAAATTAAACAATCTCTGCCCATACAAATCGTACAAACCTGCTGAGGAGAGAGGATAGAGAGATTTTTCTGGAGATTTGGAGAACCGCCATTGATTTGGAGTTTGGAGAGTGCCTCGGCGGTTGAATCAGCAGCCATAATTGGGTTTTTCAGACACGATCTGATACAGTAATAAGGAAGGAGATCAACGGATTCGTCGAGTACGAGGGTAGCAACAACTGTATTTATCAAATTCTTGTATGGAATATATAGTAATATATATAGAGAGAGAGAGATTATGATAAAGATTTTATTATACTTGTCAGGAATGGGTCCCCAACAATTTCAAACTCTAATAAAATTTAAATACCCGGATTTCGTAAGGGGAAAATTAGGTAAAAATATTTATAAAAATTATTATATTTCTCCAATAAATATAATAAAAGGTATATTTTAATTTAATTAGGAAAATTTACAACTATATTTTACTTTTATCTACTTTGCTTGATTTACTTTTTCGAATCGGATCAAATTAGTGAGCTGTAAAATTATGTATATATTAACAAGATCTGCATTTGAAAATTATCTTTGGTTTTTATTAAAACATGTCCGATTAATATATTTTAGAAACGGAATCAACACTTCGTATAAAAGAAATTAAAAATTAAAAGAGGGACAATTTTATCATTTAAAAGAAGTTGAAATTATTAAATAATTATGAACTTGTATACATAAATGAAGTCATATAAATATGAGTAAAAATTTGAAAAACTACACACACATTCCTTCTTTTTAATCGAGAGTCAGATATCTATTGATTATCGAGATCCAGTTAGCTATTGATTATTGTGATTAGTTCTCTATTTGAATCGCGTGCGTAGAATAATTGATGTCCATTAAGACATTCAGGTATCTATCAGTTATCGTGATTGGTTTTCCATTGAAATTGTGTGCACATAAGGACAACAGATACACTTAAATATTATGTACTTTTTGAAATCTTTAAAAAGAATTGAGGGGGCCGGGCCCCCCTTCCCCAATGTTCCATCCCTTTGTTACAAAAAGTGGTCCTGTCCAATGTCACATTTTTTTTAAAAATTGGGAAAAGAGCGAGGAATATGACATAGCATAAAGGCCTCATATGTCAAATACATTTTAAATATAATATGTAACAAACCCAAGCACATCTCTCTGTGTCAATGTCTTTCCTGTGTAATTAACTACTTTACTTACTAAAAGATACATTTTCCTCGCTCTTTTCCCAATTTTTAAAAAAAGTGTGACATTAGACAGTACCACTTACTTACTAAAAGATACATTTTGTAAAATTCTAAGTCAAATTCCTAAGTGGCATATTCCATGGCACATCCTTTACCTAACATTCAGTTGTTCTTCAGCTAAAAACTTGGCTTTCAATTGAAGCTAAAATCATGGCAAAAGCATCAAGACAGACGAACAATTCCCATCTTAAGTATGGTTTAACAAGTTAATAAAATGTGTCGATATTCTCGTATTAAGTTATGGGGATAATTACGATTTTTTTTTTTTTTTTCTCTTTTTAACACATGTATATTCAAGTGAAATTCAAACCGAAACATTACCCTACCCCATTACCTACGAATAGCTTGTTGATGTGTAGTCCGATGATACAATAAACGCTCATAGCTTGAGAAATTACAAACGACACCCTTCTCGTGGTGTTTTTCATAATTTCTCTACCATGAGGTCTTATCCCAATGATATAATAAAGGGGCAATTACATCTAGGTCCCCTGAGGTTTGCCCTAATTACAAATCAGTCCCTCTTGTTTCGGAAATTACATATTAACCCCTATAAATACTATTTCAATTGAGGTCCCTGAACGCCGTTAGAGTTCCATTAATTTTGATCGGACTACATTGTTGATGTGATTTAGTTAAGGGGTCGTTTTGTAAGAAAATTCATAGTTCAGGGGTTTTTTTGTAATATTTTTCAAATGTCAAAATTAACGGAATACTAACGGCGTCCAGGGACCTCAATTGAAACAGTATTTATAGAGGTTAATATGTAATTTCCGAAACAAGAAGGACTGATTTGTAATTACGGCAAACCTCAGGGGACTTAAATGTAATTGCCCCTATAATAAACCCTCATAGTTTGAGAAATTACAAACGACCCCCTTCTCATGGTGTTTTCTCATCGTAATTGGATTAAACCGGGTTCGTATTTATAAGTAAGTTATATCAGTGACTTTATAATCCAACTGTCATGGGACGGATGTACTTTACATTTACTATTTGGAAACCTGTTTGAACAACATCAAAGTCAAAACCATGTTTGAACTTAAAACTTCTCATACTACAACTGCTGCAAAATCTTAAGACAGCAAATGCTATAAATATGTGTGATATTACAATGTGGGGTGTAGTAATGCCTGTATCTACTGCAACGTTCCACTCGGCTGCGGGATATGGGAACCGATTATTGGTCCGGTGTACAAAGATTTTGGACTTTATTCAATACCAATTCAAATTGAGGGTTCCATGTAAGAAGCAGTGTAGCTGTACATCGTCTCTGCATAGTTTCTGGGAGTTTTGTTGGAGATGTCGTTGTAGTTGATCCGCCTTTTATTACAGTAATAGTTAAGCTAGGGTTGCTCTTTTCCCTTTTGCTTCTCTCGACTGCAGGTAAACACGAGAGGGTAAAAGACCGCGCAAGTCGCCACAATAAACTCAACTATGTATGTGAGAGAGAGTGAGAGTCTGTGTGGTTGTGAGTCTGTGTAGGGGTGTCTGACACACACATGTGGGTGTGACTCTGTCAAATTTGCATATGTGTGTTTATGTCAGTATCAGATTGTAATACATACACCTGTGAATGGCTTTGAGTGTTAATGTCAATGTGTGTGTGTGAGTGTGTGTGTGTGTCAAACACACATTCAACTTTCAAGTGCTAAGAAATAAGAGCACTTAAAAGAACACACAGAGTTACCACAATGCACCGGAGGAAGGTGTTGTATATACCCTGAGGTTTGGGGATATTTATACTGGCAATATCCTGAATCTTGGTTTAGTGACAAAAATTTCCCTAGAGGTTTTATTATAATCATAAATTTAAATTCAAACATTGACAGTAAGTATCTAGAGAAAAATAGGGTATTCATAAAAAAAAGTAGAGATGATATCATCCAAATTCATCGATCCAGATTTAAGGTAAATTCTTTGAATGGGAATTTTTTTAGTTTCTGAAACCTCAAGGTAAGTTAATGTAATTAGGTCAAATCTATGGGTATACCAGTGTAATTATTCCTAGATGAAGAGAGAGAGAGATAGGGACCTGAGCAGCTACAGATCGCTTTGCATCAAGGAACTGGCTGTAAATATCATACAACCTTCTCTTCTCCGATTCTGAAACAGACGGTTTAGCCTTCGATGCAACAGACTTCAAGAGAGCATTGTTTATGACAGGTTTCTTTCCAGCATCACTAACATCTTCCCGGTCCAGAAGCTCGTGAACTGCTTCGAGCTGTGTATCCGATAGAAGGGCCTGAAGGTCAGCTCCACTAAACCCTTCAGTCATACGAGCCACGTTTTCCAAATCAACATCACTACCCATTGGTAACTACAGTGGGGAAACAATCAAAATAATCAATTCAGAAAAATGGTCAGATCAGTTCTTAGTGAAAACAAAATCACAGTGATCTAAAGCTCGTAATACTAGCAAATTTTCCCTTTCATGTAATGGTTGTACTTGAAGTGGCACGAAACGAGGGAGGAAAGAAAATGGTATTATGTTCGATTTATCTTCAAACAGTAGGAGGGGAATATTTAGAATGACTTTCCTATAATTTCAAAATCCATTCTGATGCTATCATTATTTTGCCTCCACAAGGAAGTTTTTGTAATTATGGCAAACCCAAGGTAAATCGATGTACTCATCCCACAATTCAAATTCAATAACAAGAACAAGAAAATAAACCAAGAAAAGAAAGAAACATCAACCTGAAGTTCAAGGTAACAGAAACTAGCACACGATAAAGATTTAAACAAGTCTTTTACCACGATGAATAAAACCAAAATAGGGAACAATTATTTTGCATTACGGGTAATAGGACCAACCTTTCTTGAAAGAACTTTAAGAATATCCAACCTCTCCTGCTGTGATGGGAAATCACAAAATAAAAGTCTGTCCAGCCGACCAGGCCTTAGAAGTGCAGCATCAAGCAAATCTGGCCTACTGTTTGATTTTCAAAAGGCAAAGTTTTGCACAACAAAATGAGATAAATAATTTATATTAGTTCAACAAAAAATAATAATAATATAATAACACAGGAACGATTCAAATAAAGGATCTTATTCTGTATTGCAAAAAATCATTAAACATGGAGCCACATACTGGAGAGCCAAACTTACCTTGTGGCAGCAAAAACAAATACACCAGTCAAGACCTCAACACCATCTAATTCTGTCAGAAACTGGAACAAAAACGAAGATCTCAGTAATAAAGAGTGAAATGAGACATGAGAAAAGGACAGTGAAAGAAACACAGTCTTTGGAAAGGAGAAAAAGAAACTAACTTGATTGACAACTCTATCAGTCACTCCAGTATTATCGTGCCCTCTCTTTGGAGCTATAGAATCAAATTCATCAAAAAAGAGAAGGCATGGAGCTGCTGCAGCTGCTTTAGCGAAGATATCCCGAACCTGGAATAGTTCAATCATATTAGTCATTTGACTATAAAACATAACCAAGATGCCCATTTTGGATATCAGTATTTTGTCCAAAATATGGTAATTCTAGGGCCATACCAACCAGCCAGCATGTATATTGACAACCAACCAAGTCCAGATTTTCAGGTGACAAAATAGCAAGCAGATGGTTAAGCCTTGCACATTTAGCTACTTATTGTAAATCATATGAGCACAGAATTCATCACGCGAACCAGAACAAACTTGGCTTCTATAGTTCAGTTGTGCATGACATTACCGAGTTAAAAACAGTACTAAAAAAGTGACTATTTTGTACGCTTTTCAAATCATTACCAACCGCACCCCTCCAGTAACAAAAAATCCTTGGACCATCTTTAGATGTGTTTTATTTCAGTTCTACCCTAGAATTCAGTTAAATGACAAATTGACCGAGAAAGGATAAACTATTATTTGGAGGAAGAACACATACATTAAGGGACTTTTTATCAATTAGAGAAAATCAGAGAAGAGAAACAAAGTTGGAATCACACAGGGTAAAGATATCTTACAGCTTGTTCAGAAGCACCAATATATTTATTAAGCAACTCAGGCCCTTTCACTGAGATGAAACGTAGTGAACAAGCAGCAGCAGCTGCACCAACAATATGTGTTTTTCCACAACCAGGGGGTCCATACAAGAGAACATTGGAACGTAATCTCAGTGGAGCTTGTGCAAAGATGTTAGTGAATTTTGAGGGCAGCTCAATCATCTAATGCAAAACAAAAAGAAATAGATCAGTATCTAAAAATTTATGACAATGTAAAGTTACTTCCTCCGCACAATGAACAATACGTACTTTGTAGAAGCTCTTCTCAGATAAGGAACCAAGCAAATTATAACAGCCAAGAAAAACACATTTGAATGATCAAGGAAAATGAGAAACAAAAGTATGACACAATCAGATTAACATGCATCACATTTTTAACGTAAAGTGACGTAAACAGTTAAAGACCGAAGAAGTGCACCAGTGGTAGAGAAGATTTACCTCTTTAATAGCATTTCGAATATCATTAAGGCCTCCAACATCCTCCCAACCAGAGCGACCACCTTCAGCAGCTGGTTTAGTAATGTCACGCATTGCCACTGGGAGGAAGTTTTGCATTGCTTGCAGAAAGTCGTCCCTAAGTAGAGTAGGTTTCTCATTTCCTCCAGAATCCAAATCAGGAGATAATGAGCGACCGATGGCAGCATGCACAGATCTGTCAACCAGTATTTCCTGAATTGAAGATTGCATATAGGTAAACCTTGAGAACATTTAGTAGTTAAAAACAATTAAGTACATGGATAATCAATAGAACTTTGTAAGTTGTTGCTTAAGTTTGCATCAATCAATTACCAGATCATAAGCATCATATCCATCGCATTTGGATGCTATATCTAACAAAAGATCATCAGAACACTGCAAGGATCGCTTCTGCATCTCATGTTTCAATATGGCAGATCGTTCGGCAGCAGCGGGTATGGGCAGATTGACATGAAAGTCGAATCGTCCTGAACTCAGTCAATTTTTACGTGTAAGATAGAGTCATCTACATGAAGATGAGAACTCTTAACAATTGTTTATTAAATGCAGTGGGGCTAACCAGAAGAGCTCAAGCTCTTGGGAAAACTAGAGAGGGACTGGGCAGTAGCAATGAATGCAACAGGACCAATTTGGCACAGGCTTCTTTGCTTTTCCTATATGAATCAAAATATGAAAATAAATACATTAATAAACCAAAAAGTAAAGTTGCTTGCCTGGCAATATTTGTCATTCCACTACTTCTATGCATGCCCACCAGTAGAATTTGCCACACTCAAAGAATTTTGTATACGAGTTATCCATTAAACTAGAAAGATGAGACAGTAAATATATGTGGTAGAGGGAATTGCTCATGCAATGAAAAAAATGCAGAGAGATTCGGAAAGATCACGGGAGGTAAAAATACAAGCTGAGCCAACATCAAGCCAGTGAAATGGATTTCCTTTTTCTTTACATTTCTGAGAAGCAATTTATGCTTTAATCATTTTATTCCGTGTGTATGCCACAGTAGCTCCAGTTCAACTTGTAAAAACTCATCAATAAACATCAGATGGGTGCAGAGGTAGAAAATATAACTATTAGATACATAAAAATCTTGCCTCATACTCGTCTAGTATATCAGCGAGAAACTCAATAAGTGCTGCGGATGTTAATGAAGGCTGAGATGCCTCCATATCTGAGGAAGGTGCAATGAGGCTATCAAGATCATCCAAGACAATTACAGAGGGTGCACGATCTAAAGCTTCAGTGATGTAGCTCGAAATTTCTTGACGGATAGTTGGAGGCTTCTCCAGAGTGAGCTTAGAACAGGATACAAACACTCTGCAGAACAGAAAACTCATTAAAGAGGATTTGAATTAATTACCGCCAAAATTCTTGTAAAAAGCTAGGTCTAACAGTCTAAGGAAGTCTAAAAAAAGAAGCAAGTTATTAACTACAGTACTATGCTACAGAACTACCAACAATGTTCCGATACCCAAAGAAAATCTTACACATGGGCCAAAATATCTTTACATCCTTCAATAGATTTTGCAGAGACTCTGGCCAATAATGTTTTTCCAGAACCCTACGCAACACAAATATGATAGATTAGTAACCATCCTCCTTTACAGGAAAACACTAGAGATAGGGACTATAGTTTCATTATGCTAAATAGATAAGTTGGTAGGTTATTGTGCATAACTAACAGAAAATAAGTCACATGTGGTGCTAATGAGTTGGTATTGTGCATAACTAGATATGTTGGTACTGTGCACATAGCAAATGAACTACTTTTGATTGAACTTACTGGAGGTCCACATATAAGAATATGCCCAGGCAACGGAAGATTATAGCTGCTGAACAACATTCCAGATGTAGGAGATAATAAAACTGTCAACCCTGCAGGCACCAAAATAGGAAAAAATGTTCATCACATGCATAAATATTTCAGTATTACAATGCCAATAATTATGTTGAAAAAGGGACGGATGAAATCGACATAAAGATAGAACCACAAAAGGTTTATTCTATAATGTCAACATTGAAACTGGTGATTGTCAAATGTCATCTGATTTTCTGGAAAGCAACTTTGGACTGTAAACGGGGTTCTTCAGTGGTTTGGACCTAGATCCTCTGTTAAAAATTTACAATCAAAGGAGCCTAATTTCAACTCTCAGTTACTTTGGCATTACAAAGCTGCTAAAATCACACAGTTTACTTGAGTTTCCTTTCCTTAAAAACTCTTACAAATCAGTTGCGACAGAATGATGACTTAGCTATGTGTGAGTGTGAGAGCGGGGGTGGGGGTGGGGGGAAGGGGGGTATAAATAGAGTAAGTTTGCTGTTGCATACAGTCCCATATTAGTCTAACAGCCAGCACAACATGCATCACGAGCTAAGCGCTTAGGCTAATCTATGCACTTACGAGGGCGAGCACGGATGCATTTTCATTCACAACAATCTCCAATAATACAATACCTTTTAGCGCCAAAACACTATTAATGTTATTTGTTAATTACAATATCAATTTCACATCACAAAAAATAAATAAATAAATAAAATAAAATTGAGGAATATTTGCTCTCTAACATTAAGAATTAGACCAGAGCGATAAGACGTTTAAACTAAAGCAATTAGGTGAGAAAATACCTACTGGATTTTACATCAGATGGAGCTGTACCCATCCAATCCAGTGAAGGGGTACCAGCAGTAAGGACATTGTCAGGAGGTGTCTCACAGACTGCATGAGAGAACGAAATATCACCCAATTGCATATTTGCAAGCAGCACGTCTAAACTTCTCGAAATGCAGTTGTCTTTGCCGTTTTTGTCAAACACAAGTTCATGTGCAATAATATCTTGAGCATGAGGAGATTCAACTGAAAGTGATAGAATGTAAAGGACATCAACTGACGGTTCTTCAGCTTGGTTTCTGTGCTGGCGAAATTTGTTAATGGATGTTTTTACCTTGCCATGTCTAGGCAATCTGGGATTTTTTACTTTTAGATGAAGTAATGTTTTGCTTCCTATAAACAACGAACTTACATCCTCTTCAGAATTTGAAACAATAGTATCAAGCTGAGCAAGATACCACATACGTACAAGAGATGATAAACCATTTCCAATGCCAACCTTAGCATTAGTTTCTCCAGCATTAGTAGTATTTTCTTCAGCCCCAATTTTGTTCGTTCCAGTAGAAAGAGCTGCTACAATCTTATCATGAAAAGACCAATCACTAATACCCACTTCAGAATTTGAGCTAGCTCGATGCAGCATCTCTTTACTATTATAGTTCTCATGGTTTACTTGAGCTTCTACATCATTGTTCTCATTAACCTTGTTGTTCTCCAACATCCTGAAATGGTAAGGTGAAATGGAAACTGAAGGAATGTCTTTCTTCATGTTAATATTGCAACCTTTTACATGTACCCCTGAAAGAAGGATAGGCAAATGAATTCCAAAATATAACATACAGAGGAAATAAACGAGAACAACAATAGATAAGAGCCACAACAGTAAGCCGTAAGAGGATGGAAATAAAGATTGTAAATGGTGGCGATAACTCAAATTAGACAGTCTGGTGATATCAGCTCAGGCAACAAATTAACTTACATGAGTGAAGTCCAGCTTCCACATAGAGGCGAAGAGACTGAGATAGCATTATGTGTCCTTTTGCCACTGACTCTGAGAATAATAGACGGACAACAATTTGATGGGCATCCTGCTTATCAGTAATATTACCATTGTTGACTTCCTTTTCAGTTGCACTGCTTTTAGAATGCAGCTTTTTCTTGCTCTCTCTTGATAATAGTAGTTGTGAAGATATCATTACAAACTGAAGAGAACTGAATGAATACTTTCTAGCTGTTTCTGGATGCATAAAAACACCAGAAGTGAACAACACTTCAATTTTAACACCATTTTCATCAAACTTGTAATTAAATCTACTGTCTAGATCTTGGACCCGAAGTTGTGCTTTCGGAACTGTATGGCCCTCTTCCTGAGACTGAGTGGATGGATTTTTACGTCTCTTTGGAGCTACTGCAACTTCAGTTCCGGGCACGAGCTGGACTGGAAAAAATTTTCACATGTCAAATAACTGCATATTTCCCATGAACTTCCTGGGATCAAGCATCAGCAATAATAACAAGCACTTCTGAATGAAGAGATAATGTTCAGGAAAAGCAAAATACTAAAACAGTTAGAAAGAAAATTACATGGTGCTCAATATTTTCACAAGTTTCAAGCAATATGAGAAACATACCACCAAAATTGGAAAACTAATAAAACTATGAAACTAGAAGGACTGAAGCTAGAATCATGCCATATACCTACTGGTTTCTGGGGAAAGGTCGACATGACAAGAAACACGACAACTGTCTGACCATGCAACCACAACGGAAACCGCATCTCTTCATGAACAATTCCAATCTGCTTCCAATAAAAGATAAGTTATAAGCGCTCCAACACCTAAGATTAGATCAATAAACTCCCACTTAAAACGATACTAATCACACACTCAACTCAGTTCCCGACTAGCAAATACATTCAAACTACCGCAACCCCATAAACACAAACATAAACACAAATGCAATTCCCACCCACTAATACACTGCATCAATTCATCCAAGAAGCAATAACAAAAGTTCAAATCACAAAATCTCTTCAACACAACAAACAACAGCAGAATCAAGCACACTACCTGCTTCAAAATAGCACTCTCAGCAAGCTCAGAATTGAGCTCCAAAATCTCCCAATCATCCTCCGTAAGCGGCTCAACCGTCACCAGCGTCGCCTTGGGCAAATTACTAACCACACGCACTTTCACCACAGTCCGGTCACTCAATCCAATGCACTCCGCATACTGTCCAGCAATCTACAAATCCAAACCAAACAACATAAAATTCCAACTTTCAACTAGACCTAACTTAACAAAACATCTCAATTCCAACTTCTCCGCAGTACCTCAATCGAAGAAGGCGAGGAGGAGGCGGAACCGCACCAAGCCACGTGCCAGAGGCGTGCATCTGAGCGAAGCTCAATCGCGAGAATTGGAGGCAGGTAACCGGACTGAAGCGTCTGAATTAGCGGAAGAGGAAGAGAGACGAAGCAGCTCTCTATTCCCCCTACCACTCTCACCTCAAACTCCATAGCTGACGAGCTTCAGTATCTGCTATTTCTCCCTTCAACGAAAAATTGGAAGTAATTATTTTTGTATATTGAGAGAGAAAATTGCCTACTATTAACATGGAATGCGCTTTAGGAAAAAGTGTGTTCGGTATAGCGACTATGGTATTTACTGGAGAGAACCGGAGGGAATCAGCACGAACAAACGGCTTCGGTTTATCTATTTGAATTTCTATTGGAAAGCGTGGTTATCAGTTGAAGCATTTGTATGGATTAGGGTTGTCAACGAGTTCGGTTTTAATCCGAGTTCGATTTGTATTCGACTTGAAATTTAGTATATTCTACAGATAAAAATATTTGATGGATCATATTCAACTAAAAATGTTTGTTATTCGAAATCAATGAATCTGATTCGTTGATGATCCGAATGTAAGAATATTTCTTTGGACTTCTATTAATTGATGGTTGTATTAAAATAAAACGGGCTAAATAATACGGTTAATGGGACAAGACTTATCAGGCTTATTGGTTTGACCCACTATTGTTAAAGCCTTGATGTTAGCAGACGTGGTCTGACAGCTGGTGTAGGCCCACTCTAGAAGGCCCGTGATGGGAGGGCTTCTAGGGTTATATTTATTGATGGCTAGGTCCCCTCTCCACTCCTCGTTCTTGATATTCTGCTTTCCCATTAAGCTGTCAACTGTCGGTGAGAGAAGGAGAGGAAGATCTAGCCAGAGAAGTCGACCATACCACGCGAAATTGCCAAACAAGATCGATAAATATCAGGTTCAATTCAATAGGCGAAAATCAGGTACATCTACACTTTCAATTATATCGGTGTTCTAAATTCATGGTGTAGATCTTGGCGAAAAATTCTTACAGTTGGTATCAGAGCCAAACATTCATGAATTTAGAACCCTAATCGGGATTATTGAATTAATATGAATATCAAAATAGGGAATTGGAAATTTTAATCTCATCAAATCCCTAATTTGATATAACTGATGTTCTGCGAATTGATGAAATTTGAATTCGTATTTTGTGCTTGCAATTCTGTTGTTTTGATGGTCAGCGCATGGGTTATATTTTTGTTAAAAATATATGATATATATGCTGCATATTCATGTGAATTTTCTTTATGTCTTACGTATTGCTTCAATATTGACGAACTTCCTTTTGAGTCATCAGTAATTCCCAATAACATTTGTCTTGAATGAAAGTTGGATGGTAAATCTTGACTTTGTGCTAGAGATAGATGCACGAAAGGAGACATACCACCTAACTGTTTCTTTAGCTATCACATGGAAATTAATTGATTGTATGTGGGCTCATGACGTAATCTCCCGAATTTTGCTTGGTGGTCAAGAAATAGTATTATATTCCAATTTTTCCTGTTATGTCTTTAATTGGTCATGTGAATCTTATTTATTTCGAATTTTCAGAACATTAACCTAGGAATGGAATTAATCTACACGGATTGCGAACAACCAGTAATCACCTTGTTATAGATTAATATTGGATTATTCGCTTGATTTAGTCAAAGTACATATTGTATGCTCCGTGTATTTTAGGTTAATTTGAAACTTAGTTGCTTGTTAATTATTCTGCTTAGTCAACTAAGTTGAGACTGAATAAATAATTGGATGCAACAGATTAATATTTGTAACTTCCAAAATACATATCTTTGGTATTTTATTTCGTGGGAGTGTTGCATACATATTGTGCGTATGTAATTTAGGCAATTTTATTTATGCTCGGTCGTGTGCTTATTTTGCAAATTTCAGTAGGTAGTTACACCAAAGTGTTCTATTTATTGAAACTTGTAAAGTCAGTAACACGCATATCTCGAGTAAATGGATTGTTGTGCATTCTCACCTGCCCAAAGGGGGTGAGATGTGTACAATGATTTCATTTGTTTGTGTAAAACATATTGATAGGGTACAACAGTTAAGGAAGTTTGTTTCCCAAAGGAATCAGCTTTCAAAATTAGGGTATTCCTATACCGTTTTGCACAGAGAGAACTAATATGTGTGACATGCTCTGCCCAAAGGGGAGTCTGTCAAGACATCCTGGACTCTCGTATGAATAAAGCTATATTTGTTGAGCTTATTCCAATTATTGCCTGTTGATCTAATTTGTTGCATTCTTGTTATTTGTATCAGTTGCAATAAACTTGAATAGTGGTACTGTTATGGTTGATGTTTTGAATGGTGTGATTCTGCCTCCTTATAATTATTTCTTACAGTTGGTACTTGAGAGATTACCACATAACAAAATAGAGACACAAGTTGTTTTGGGCAAGATTAAAACCTCTCTTATATTATGTCAATTTGAAAGCTCGCTTGTGGGTTGAGGTGTTTATTTCAGTGTTCGCATGTTTGGAAGACACTGAGAAAGATGGTTTTCCACCCGAGGCATTTTGCAGCCGAATGTGACTTTTGGTACCAAATCTTTTGAGTGAGAGCATGTTTTGGAAGTGTTCGCATGTTTGGAAGACACTGAGAAAGATGGTTTTCCACCCGAGGCATTTTGCAGCCGAACGTGACTTTTGGTACCAAATCTTTTGAGTGAGAGCATGTTTTGGAAGGTTAGTTGTCCCTTTTGCTCTTGTTCAGTTCAATTTGAGATATGTGTGATCAAATATTTTATACTGAATGAACATTGTGTTGAGATTAAATTATTCATTATTCACTAAGTTTTTATAAAAGGTGAATATGATATAAAATTAACATATTTGATCATATTGATTGGAATTGAACTATTTTTATTGACTGCTTTACATGAGTATTCAATCAAATTGGATCTTGGGAATAATTTGCATGCAACATATTATATTATGGATAACTTCCAAAAGTACATAGTTTTCGTACTTTATTTTGTGGGAGTAATTGCATACATATTGTCCGTGTGCAAATTGGGCAATCTATTTGAACTCGGCTATGTTCTTAATTTACTGAGTTTAAGTAGATAGTTACACCAAAGTGTTCTATTTATGAAGACTTGTAAAATTCAGAACATACATATTTCGAAGTGAATGAATTATTATGCATTCTTACCTGCCCAAAAGGGGTGAGATATGTATGATAATTTCATTTTATTTGTGCAAAACATATTGATAGGATGCACCAATCAAGAAAATTTAGTTTCCAAAGGAAGCTATTTTCGAACATTGAGGTATTTCTATGCCATTTTGCACGGAGAAGCCTATTACGTATGACATGCTCTGCCCAAAGGGCAGTTTGTCATGACACCCTGGACTCTCTATAGAATGAAGCTATATTTTCTAGGCTTATTCTTATTGATTGTCTGCTGATCATAATATGTTGCATTCATGGTCTCCCATATTATTACTATGAGTTTAAATAGTAATGGTTTTTGTATACATAGTTTGAAGTATACACAATAATATGTTGAACTCCATCATCTGCATGTTATATGATCTCATGTGATTAAATGTCCTATATTGAAACATGCATGACATATCACATGAATATTGAGGAATTCTTATGATGACAAAATATATCCTCACTTGTTAAATGGAGTTTATATGCATAGATATTTTGAACTATTGATGCAGAGCATATTGATTGGAATTTACTAATTTAGAGGGTTTGTTCTCCCAAATGAGTCAACTTTTCGAAAATTAGGATATTCTTGTACCGTTCTTGCATGGAGAAAATATCATTTGTGTGATAAACTCTGCCCAAATGGGAGTTTGTCATGACAAGTGTTGATTTTCTCATGAATAAGCTATGTTGGTTACAACTTATTTGAATAAGTGTTTATGTGGCATAATTACTCTGCACTTATATGAATTGTGCCTGTGACAAGATACTTTATTGTCTATTAGCAGAGATAATAAGTTAATACTCTTTGGTTGAGCAGTTCTCTTGCCTTGGTATATGAAACAATACTGTTAATTGTTTGATTTTAGGCTATATGATAATTTACTTGAGACAAGTAAAATTTTAAGTCTAAAATATAAGATTTGCCACAATGTATTGTAATTGTGGGCTAATTATAGGCATGAAGTTTCTTTGAAAAATCCCTAAAAATTGATATTTTTTAGTTATATGATCAATGTGGGTTTCACTTCTAATGTGAAATTTTAATTATTTGAGTAAATTGCCCGTGTCACATTAACAAGATTTTTTCAATTGTTTTTGAGTTTGGAAGATTCCTTAAACTTTTAGATTCGTGAACCATGTTCTCTGATTATGTGTAACTTAATTGTTCCGCCATATTACTTACATTATGAATTAGAGATTTTTCTATACTCTAATGGCGACTTTACTCAATTTTTAGTCTTGTTTTCAAGATACTTTTCTTGAGATATAAAGAAAATTATTTTTCCAAAGTGTTTTCAAAATAGTTGAGTAAGCCTTTTTTAAATATAATTTATGGAAGCTATAATGGAAAAAAAAAGTCAAATTCTAAAATTCCGCATTTATTGAAAGAATTTGATTGAGTTTCACCTTAAATTGTTACTATATCTGTCATGTCTAGTTCCAAATGAAATGACACGAGTAACATTCAACATATACTTTCAGTACTTGTATAAATTATGTTTTGACTCTTATGTATGAGAATAAAACGAAGTTCTTGTATTCAAACTTGAACATAAATCTTCACCAAATATGTGTAAAATTGACAGTTTTGGGTTAGTATGCAATATTTAAAATGATTTGATCTTGCACTTTATTTAACTATTGCTTGATTCAAATATTTTATTTTTGTCATATGCATACTGATATTGGTTAAACCTGAAATGACATGATGTTTTAGGTATGGCTGGTAATTTTAAATTTTGATCTCCACTACTAGCTTCATTCCCAATATGTGATAGGAATGTGTGAAAGAAATAGTAAACTCTTTTAAGATAAATTTATTATTTATATATTGAGTTCTTTCACTTTGAGATCCTAGTCAGCAAGTATCTTAAAATTTATTTGAATAAAGATATCTTGCATTTATTGATTTTTGGGAATGATTGTTATTCCGTTATCAAATTGATCCTGGTTCAATTTTAACTCATCTAGATGTGTGGGAGTTCATACCATCATGAACTCATACTAATGTTTAATTTATCTAGATATGTGGGAGTTTTTTCACAATTGTTTCTGTCAAAATTTGATTTCAAAGAAATTATTTAAAAACGGGGTGAATATGGATATATTAGTTTTTAATAATTTCTTGAAAATTGTGAAAGATAAAAGTTTTTGTTATGGAAAAATTGAAACAGCCCATGACTTTTATGAAACGTGATATTTTCTCAGTCAGTGTTGGTCATTAGCTAACCGACCAAGTATTTGAGACACTCATATATCAATTATTGGACTGTCTTGCTATTTTAGTGAAATATCTTGAAAATAATAAATTTGATTATTATTATTATTATTATTTCACGAGACTCTGAGACAGATCGGTGCTTTATATAACCTACATGTGCATATTGGTTAGTAGGTTTGAGAAAGAAAATATTTTGAAAGTGAATTTTGGAATATTGATTAATTCACTGTGACTTTTGTAAGTTTTATTTAGCAGAAAAACACACGTCACAAAATAGGAGACTTATGTTTGGTGATTAACTCTCTTAGTTTCCATGTTGATATGGTTTTGTCTAAATAAGTGGTTTCTTATAAAGAAACTTGACGAGGACAATTATTTTGGTTGAAAAGACATATTTGATTGGCCTATTGATGAGCATACTGTTTTCTGGCTCTAGTTGCTAATTGTCGATAGATATCTATAATTTTCACGTAGATATGTGATGATTATTGAATCAGTGGGAGTACATGTACATCTTTTATGTTTGTATACGGACACGATACAATACAAATATAATAATACGAAGTAATTTTGTTTTTAAATTTATCTTATCCGATATTTGGTAACTTTCGCCGGACCGGATTGTTTAAAGTCTTGTCTGTTACCGTATTGTTATTTAAAATCTGTGGCCCCAGTCAAAAAACTGTTTTGTGTAATTTAGCCCGAGAGTTAATTTTTAAAATAGTGTCATTTTTCTTTTGTCTTTTGGAGTCAAAACTTCAATTAATATTGTCCAGTGGGAGACTGTAAGAATATTTCTTTGGACTTCTATTAATTGATGGTTGTATTAAAATAAAACGGGCTAAATAAATACGGTTAATGGGACAAGACTTATCAGGCTTATTGGTTTGACCCACTATTGTTAAAGCCTTGATGTTAGCAGACGTGGTCTGACAGTTGGTGTAGGCCCACTCTAGAAGGCCCGTGATGGGAGGGCTTCTAGGGTTATATTTATTGATGGCTAGGTCTCCTCTCCACTCCACGTTCTTGATATTCTGCTTTCCCATTAAACTGTCAACTGTCGGTGAGAGAAGGAGAGAAAGATCTAGCCAGAGAAGTCGACCATACCACGCGAAATTGCCAAACAAGATCGGTAAATATCAGGTTCAATTCAATAGGCGAAAATCAGGTACATCTACACTTTCAATTATATTGGTGTTCCAAATTCATGGTGTAGATCTTGGCGAAAAATTCTTACACCGAAACCAATCTTTTATTATATTTATTAAATTAATCATTATATAAATAAACATACTAACATTGACTATTAAAGTTAAAATTTTAACAGATATATAATAAACATACTAACATTGACTATTAAAGTTAAAATTTTACGATTTTCTGAATAAAATATGATCATTTGTTGTTAATAATTTTAAATTAGCATATTTTTCAAAAATATATAAGTAAAATAACAATAATTCATTAATAATATTTTTTACATAACGATTATATATTTATATTTATTTTTTATAATTATTATTTTTAAAAATAATTATAATCAAATTTAAGACTAAATGAGACAGATTTTTTACTGGATCTAAACTCGACCCCGTTATTAGCCGAATTTAGTATTGATGAATCCTTATTGGATTTGGATTCGAATTTCTCTGATTCGGTTTGAATTCGACTCATCGACATCCTTAATTTGGATTCTGGAAAATAAAAATGTGAGAGGAACCAAACATGGACATGTTGTTATTTTTCTGTTACCTAAGAGATCACTTAGTTTTGGTGCATGAAATCAGTCGGCAACACAAACAACGTACAAACGAATTTTCTTAAAAATAATATGTTTAATTTTATAAATTGAAAATAAAAATATATGGCATGCACAAAACTATTTATAAAATTAATATTAATTAGAATTCAACTCGATATATATGAATTTATTCTCTCCTGGCTCGCACATCAACACACAAAACACACATTATAATTGTTGGAATTTACATTAAATTACATTATAATTGTTCTAGAAATAAATATTATATGCCATAAAAGAGCCATATTCCTGGAAATGCTGTAACTATTTACATAAACACACACAAATGCAATCAACATCAGCAAGATATATAAATTTATAAAAATGTCTTGCAAACCATGAGAAAAAAACATTGCGCTTCTTAATTCCAAGAAATTACATCAAAGATTCCAAGAAATTCAATTGTGATTAATATATTTTCTCTTAATTTATCAAATTATCGTATCGTATTATGTCAGATGTTCATATCGAATCCTGCACCAAAAACCTTTCATTATGATGATATACTACTTGTCAGTAGTGATAATGTTACTCCATACATGAAACTGATGTGGCCTTATTTTGACGTAGCATATTACCTATGCTAGTATGAAATCTCTTGATATTTTGACAAGAGAATATGTGAGTGCATCTTACAATGTGCGTATTAGTCTATGTGATTTGTTTACATTCATAATGCGAATAAAATATGCATTCTGAATATCTTATGTGCACTCAATGCGAGACTATTTTTGACTCATTAATGATTCTTTTATTTGTACATGATTGAGTTGTGTGTCTTGCATGTATATTATCTTAAGATTGGGTGTTGTTCTTAAGAAATGTTGGGTATGTCTCATAAACACACCATATTGTATATTGAGCATTGAATGAGACATATATAACTTCCTGAGAAGTTGTTGAGTTTTCTTGGGATTTCATGTTGTTTTAGAAATCCATATCTTACAAGAGAACTGTAATTTCCTTTAGGTTTCATATTGCTTCCGAGACCATATATGATAAGGAAATTAGATTTTCTTGGAATTTCATATTGTGCAGAAATTCGTATCTTACAAGAAAATCGGAGGACTGACAATGAAATAGCAATATTTGGGGTCATATTTTGATGTTATTTCTTGCTAAGTATGCAAGAAATTAAACATCAAGGAAATGCCTACTTAATTCTATTTTACACAATATATATATATAATAAATAAGAATATGGAAACGAGTAGGAATTTGAGTTTCCGCGGAAACGGAGACATAAGTACGTCAAAAAATTAAATTGCAATAAAATGAAAGTTGACCTTGGGGATTCTAGGTGATTGCTAATTAAATGAAATATTAGAAAAGGTCAAGCGTTTAAATTGCAAAGAAAAAGGGTCAAAAATCACCATTTTAATCCATTATTTGTCCACGCAAACTATATGTTTATGTAGTAATAAAATTAAAATTCAACGTAATATGTTGCCTTCATGAACATATATCTCATCCATAGACATTTTTTAAAATATCATTTTATCGTGTGGTGCTGTATTGGATACTCATGTCAAAGTCAAACATCATATTCGACACTTCCTCAGGTAAACAATTCAAAAAAAAGTTTTTATCACCGTATTCTTATTATATCCAGATTATCGTGTCCGTATCCATATATCAAATAGGTACATTCTCAGTTTCTCACACATCAACACACACAGTGTGTTGTTATTTACATTGTGAATATAATATTGGCTTCTCTCTCTAACCCCCTCTGCGAAACAGAGCAATGCATACGCTCACACACAAATACACACAAATGATGTTAATATCTACACTTCCATTGTAAAAACATAGCTCATTTCATAAGATAACACAAGGAAATTTCTTGTGTTAACAATACCACACAAGAACACAAAAGAAATACATGAAACAGGGCAGAAAAATACTCAGATTAACCCACACAAACACACCAACTTATGATCAAATCAACATCATCTTTGGAAATTCATCAAGAAATGGGCTCATTTCTTCCTTGAAATCTCCAAGAATTACCATCAAAATTACACCCACCTCAGAAAGAAGGGAATTACAGAGAAACAATGCATCATAACCCCTGAAACTCTATAAATTGCCCCCAATCTAGCTTCAAAGACACACCACAAAAACACAAAACATATACAGAAAGAAAGAAGAGAGACAAAGAGAGATCATACATATTATATACAGTCACAACACGAGTACGATGGATTCCAACAAGGGCTCGAGCAGCAGCAGTTACACAGGTTACGACGGAAGTGTTTTCCCGAAAGAAAGGGATCATGTTTCCACTATGGTTGGCAAGAAAATTGTTAAGGGTGGCAAGGAAGTTGTCACGGCTGTTGGTAATGTTATCAAGAATCACAAGAAGAAGGGAAAAGTAAACCCTGAAGGTTAATTCTAACTAGCAAAATTAATGTTTGTGTGTACGATACTTAGTTCGCCATTCGTCTGTTGTTGTATACGTAATACTTTATCATTATGTGTATTGTGTAGGTCAAGTGGTTAGGCAGTTCAGTTCATATTTATATTCCATGTATTTGTGCTATAATTTGTTGTTCAGTTGATTATATACAAGTATTTGAACTTATTTACTTTCTGTATATCTTTTCAACAAGAAGTAGTAGTTACACTTTCATTTCTCCGTCATATATAAAAGATCTAAGGCAAACGTATTACTGAGGCACATATGAGATAGCATAGCACACAAACTTCTGAAAGAATCAACTGTATCATGCAAGATCTGAACTGAATCCTGGTAATCATGACTATGTTTCAAGAAATATTTCCAACTAACTGCAAATAAACATGAAACTGATCGATCCATTTTGATTCGCAACAAGTTCCGCGATATAACTTGAAACTTCAACATATTTTGTGTTTTCTCCACTCAAATTCAATAGATTAACCGTTTAAAGAAACAGGAAGGAAATGGAAATAGCTATAATTCACAACAACAAAGCTGTCAAGATTTCTACAGTAAATAAAATGCAGATACTCCGTGTTTAGATTAGGGGTATAAGCTGAGGCGATTCTGCCCACGAATTTGATGGGCTTGCTCGATTGAAGCTCGCCTCAAGCTTTTTTGAGATCGAGATCGAGCTCAAGTCTTTTGAGATGCTAGTCCAGATGCTAACTTGAAACTCCTGAAATCCCTAAACTTCATCAACTGTGTTTTTCAAGAACTTTTGCATACACCACAGATAACTTTCACTTGAAGGGAGAATTAACAACTAGCCAAAACATAATCACAATCACATCAACAGATACAATACAAAAGGGCAACCTGGAAGCTGAGAAAAATTGCAGGATTTTTACAGAGCGAGAGCTCAATCGTGGAAATAATACATTCAAATTTCAATCAAGAACCAAAGATGCAATACAATCACAGCATGGCAAGAATGCACTAAACAAGCAGGAAATCCCATGATGAATTGTAACAGTTGTCTTAGCATAATTGCTAAAAGCACTAATCTTTCTATTTTTTCAGCAGACATTTATGATCTTCGATGAACAGAAGCTAAAGCCATAATCTTGAAAGTTGTACCTTACTGTAACTTACTCGTTTAAGACGGAGACCCAGTATCAAATTGGCTCCCCTGCTTTCCTTTTCGGAGAATTTTAGGAAAAATGAAGAACAGGGTGTTCAAGGCGACGTCGTTAAGCCCTTTAAAACCCTAATTGGGCGACTTTGTGTAAAAATTCCTAATTGGGCGATGGTATTGTTTTTAAACGATGGAGATTAAAGTGTAATGTTTCATTATATATATATAATTTTAATTTAGTGGTCTCATTATCATTCAAAATTTCACTAAATTAATACAAGCAAATAAAATGAAAAAATAAAAAAAAACTATGAGGGGACGTAGTGACCACTTGTTTCATTAAGTTACACTTAATTGTTATACAAATTCACTTAATATAAGCATAAATATTAAGAAACATGATTTTATTAATTTTACATCACCTGTAAAATAAATACTCTTAAATTATGAGCTCCAATCACCATTTCGTTACAATTTTTTTTTCTTTCCAAGCGTTCATTTGAGTATAGAATGAGTTGAGTCGACCCAAAAATTCGATAAACCAATATTTGTGCTCGAATTTACGAATTTATTGAACTTGAGAGTTGAGCCGGTCTTAAAACTCATTAACACCAGCTATTTCGTAATTTTGTTTTGGGAAGAGGTTATTTAAATAAAAATAAATATAACTTGGAGTGAGAACAAATTTGCTGGTGCTTTTCTTTCCATAGCCAAGATGAAACAACTTTAAGATAATAATTTATTTTTTTTCAATTAGCTGCTCAAAATTAAAAACACTTATACTAAATCGACTCACCCCATGAATCAAGGGGAGTTATATTTATTAATTTATATTATAAAAAAATCAACACACAGCTTAAACTGTTACAATCTTTTTAAGATATATTTTTTAGGACGAAAATGAGATAATTCTAAATTAGTAGTCCAATACAATACGAGGATGATTGAGTCATGTTTATTGTGTGACAGATGAAAAGTTTAGATTCTAAACAGAATGATAAATCGAATAGCAAATCCAATATATTTATTATAGGATTGATTTGGTTCGGTCGGATCTATAATAAAATTTTCTAAAAGTATGTGGTTGCCTTCACTATAGATTATGTTATATGTATAATAACATAGTTAAAGGAAAATAAAATTTTGCATTATTTTCAGTATTAATATTTTTTGTTGTTCCTTGTTCAATAAGTTTTAGGCTCTTGAAGATGTGAATGGAGAATCATGAATTGACCCTAAAAGTTACACCAAAAGAAAATGTACCTAAGAAGAAGACAAATAGATATTGACATTAAATTTCACAATCGTCAATTCATTTCATGTTAGCACTCCACACAAAATGTGTATATTGTGTTATTGATTTTGGTATATTTTTAAAAATATTATTTTATCGTGTCATGCCTAGTATTAATTCAGACATTTGTCATATAAATTTTTTTAACAGATGTATATATGTGCATTATCGTATCTATGTTGTATTCGCATCTTTTTGTGTGTGTGTGTGTGTGTGTGTGGTAAAAGGAGACTCAAGGAGTCTCAACGAATAGGGCAGTCCTCCTGTAAAAGAATTTTCAAATCATTATTTGGGCAGTTCCATAAAATCAAACTGTTACATGTGTAATTTTTTCTTGTAGCTTTCAAGTTAAATATGAGTAATTTTTGTTTCCCACGTAGGAGCAAGCAAAACTTGACAATCAGTTATCAAATTTCATAAAGGATGTTGATCAAGGAAATGATCACGTTTTTTAATTAGAGAAACAATAACTTGTGACTTGAAAATCGTGTTGTATCCGTATCTATCATCATAGATTATCATCAATTCTTCTACCACACGTACCATTGGTGGAGCCAGGGACCCATAATTAAAGAGATCATTACGTACATATATAAGGATAATTTTAAAGTCAAGAAAATTATGATCAATCGACATACGAAAACACCCCCAAACTCTGCATTCAATATTATACATAATTTTGAAGTGAGGAAAATCACCAGTACCTCCTAATTACTTGCACATACACACACAATCCACACACTACTCTTGGAAAAATAGTGAGGAAATGGGCAGGATTCTTCCTTGAACTTCACAAAGTTATTAGCAAATTACAAAATAAAGCACGGCCCATGTATATAAATACTCCCACATTGTAAGAAACTGAGGACATATAACAAGTTCTAAATCATAGATTATTTACACAGATATTATAAGGGCAGAATGAATTTCAACAAGGGAGAAAGCAACGAGAAAAGTGGGAGTGTTCTTCCCAAAAGAAGGGAGCATGTCTCAACAAAAGTGGGAAAGAAAATAGCTCAAGTTTTGGCAAAAACTGGGAAATCTGTTGTTGATGCTGCCAAGAATAACAAGAACAAGGCCAAATAAAATCGAGGAAAAATATTTTTTGTCATTCGAATTTTATCCCTTTTGGTAATTTATCATTCCGATAAATTTTCGTTGCATACTGTTATCTAATATTTGCTTTTGTGACATATCGCCATGTATAACTTTTTTTAATGGTTTTGGTTAAAAAATACCGGACGTGTATGTTTTATAAACATGTCACGTGTCATATTTTTTTAAACCAAAACCACTAAAAAAATTTAGATGACGGTATATCATAACCACAAATATTAGATGACCATATATAATGAAAGTTTGTTGGGATAATAAATTACAGAAAAATACAAAGTTCGTAAATAATTGACTTCTTATGTAGAATGTAATATGTGTGTGTCAGTGTGTGTATATATGTCAAATTATTTGTTTGCCATTATCGATTTTAATTTAATTTTCTCTTCTCTGTTGTTGTTTGTTGAGCAATACGTGGTGTGGAATCAATGATGCAAGGTATAAATATGGGGATACGAGAATTACACAGTATTAATACCACAATACGATATATTTTTTAGACTTTACTGTATAAAAAATGTCTAGAGCGAAATGATACGACGAAATAATTTGTTAGTAGTGCACGTACGTGTTGTGTGGAATCTATGATGCAACTTGCAAGGTATAAATATGGGGATACGAGAATTACACAATATGAATAGGAGACTTTTCAATAATAGCATACTATTGAAAATGACATTTCAAAATAAGTGTAAAACGCATACCTGAAAAGCGTTTCCAAAAAACCATGCCACAGTTGATATTTTCTTACAAATCAATACTAGAAACTTTTGAAATATTATATTTTCAACCACAATACTTTTCATGAAAAACTATAGTGAATATTTAACGGATTTATACAAAGAATATAATAACCATAAAAACTTATACTTAACAGCAAGAAATAATGGACACTGGTATATTGCTAGATATCATAAAGATTGGGTAGAATACTATTTAGAACAGATACAAAAAACTATTTCTATACTAAGACGATTTGGAAAATAAAATAGATAAATATGGACCAACATCAAAAACAATTAAAATGTCAAGAAATAAGAAAGATAAGAGAAAAAATTAAACAAAAAACGGACATATTAACTAAAACAACTAATCCAGTAGAATATAAAAAGCTAGAAAAAATCATTCAAAGCCTTAGACGGAGTGAAGAAAATTTTATAAAAAATAGAATACATGATCCCACTACTATTACAATACTAGAAAAATATATTAAATTCATAAAACTATCAAATGAATTCATAAATCAAACAGAGGAGGTAATACCAGAACTCATAGAAGAAAATAAAAAAGTAATAAAACGGTGTCGTGAAGAAATAACTAAATTAAACGTACTTTCTTCGGCATGAATAAACAAAGAAGAATAAAAACAAATATTACAAAATCAGGAAAAAGACTAGAAAGTGCGATAATATACAAGTCTATCATGAAAAAGATTTTTATATATGAGAGAAATAAGATTAAAAATATAACAAATAATGATAAACAAATTAAAATAACAAATAAAAAGTTTGTAGAAAAAATATATCAAAGGGAAATAAACGGATAAAAATGGATCAATTTAATAAACAGATAAAACGAAGAGAATTAAGACTGATTCGAAGTATAATAAAACAAGAAACTCTAGTTTTAAACTCAATAACTAATCCAATAAACTATAAAATTCAAGAATAAATTCTCAATAGTAAAAAACGAAGAGAAAAACAACTATTGAAAAATGAGATATACACTCCAGTTAATTTAATAAGATTAGAAAAATACATGACATGGTTAAAACAACATAATAAAGAAACGGAAGAATTTAAAGAACAAACTGAAAATACACTAAAATGGTGCCAGAGACTAAGAACTAAAATAAATATACTCTCATCAGCATGAGTTTTACACAAGAATTACAAAAATTTGTGGAAACATTAAACGAACAAGTACAAACTCTAAATAATACAGTACAAACATTAACTGAACAATTAATAAGTACTAATGAAAAGATGTCTCAACTTGAAAATACAATTACAAACATCAATAAAACTCAAGAAATCGAAACATACTATAACATTGATCAAAACATTTTCTCTTGTCATCAGGAGGGGGGAGAATATCCACATTTATTTCACACTACTACAAACCCACAATTAAACACCATTATAGATATGTTACAACAAATTCTTTTAGATAAAAAACAGAATGTTATAAATGAAATAGACAATACATAAGAAATCTTAGATAAACTTCTACGAGAAATCAAAGGAAAACAAGATGAAAACCAAATTGGTACATCTGAAGAAAAACAAATAATACTTCCTATGTCAAATTGTCAAGAATTATTGAAACAACTCAAAGAAGTAATTATACGAAAAGAATATTCTAGGCATATAACTATTGCTGATCTTGAAACATATTCTGGAAACAAAAAACCTTTTCAAATAGAAGCTCCACGTTTATAATGGAAACTTTTGATTTAGAAGAAAAAATCGCAGAATTAAACAATTTATTGGAATCATTAAAAATAGTTGATGAAGAAAATAAACAAAATCATACATTAGAAGCTATAAAACCAGAAGTGGAAAATGAAGAAGTAATATATGGATATGAGTCATCAGAAGACGATGTGTTAGGAATGGAACACAATTTGAAACAAGAAAAAGATAAGAAAGATATTCCAGAGAGTAGTAACACAAAGGAAGAAGAAATTAAATGGGAAACTTATCAAGAAGATAAATATACTAACCCTTTAAAAAATTCAAGCATACAATACAACTATAAAAAAGGATATATTCCTAATAAAAAAGGAAGATGGTCTAAAATACCTGAACAATACATACCTTCAAAAGGAATATTAGGAGTCGACGGAATATTAAATTTAGATTGTGTAACAAATAAATCAATACTTATTACCGAATGGGCACATAAACTAGGATTAATCATCGAAACTGAAGATAGATTAAGACTAGGAATTTTTAAGACAATATTTAATTTTGTACAATATAAAACAACAGGAAACGTAACACGTTACTTAGCCTCATTATCAGAAGAACAGAAAACACTCTTGATAGGAGGAGATTCAATAGATACTTTTTGGAACATAGTTGCAAAAATATACTCAGAATTTGTCGGAATACCTATACAAGATTCAGGACTCTTTGTTAATAAAAGAGAACAAGATAGAGCAGCATACCATCTTGCCAATACACAAATATTAGACATGTGTGCTATAGAACACTTTAATTGTGAATACAATATGTATTACTATAGTTTATCCAAAGAAAACAGAGAAAAATATTTATCTTTATACTTTAATAAATTACCTTATCCGGTTGGCCAAATCATATATGCAGAATTCAAGAAACAAGTAGATGAAGGATTCGTTTCAGAAACATTAGGAGGAGTGCAAACTGTAGTAGAACAATTCTTAGGAGATAAATGTTATGAAAGAGACTTACACAATGCAGTTAAAAACAAAGTCACGATATGTTGTGAGGGAAATCCTTTAGTACCTCAACAATACGGAGAAAGTCCATATATAATTCGACCAAACAAAAAAAGAAAATATAAGAGAAAGGATAAAAGATATAGATGGAGAAAGAAACCTAAAAAATGGATTGATAACAATAAACATAAATTTCAAAAAAGAAGAAGACGTTTCTTTAAAAAGAAAGAATACAAACCTAAACAGAAATACTGTCCAGAAGGAAAGAAAAAATGTCAATGTTGGCTTTGCCATGAAGAAGGACACTATGCTAGGGAATGCCCCAAACAACGAAAACAGCCTGAGAAAAAACTATATATACTTCAAGTAGCTCAAACATACGATCTAGAACCAATAGAAGAAGACTATTCTGATCTAGAAAACATATACGAAATAGAAACTGTTACAGAATCAGAAAATGATTATAGTACAGACGAAGATTTTTAAATGAAAAATTCTAACGCTACATTCATAGAAGTAAGAATAAAACATAAAACAATTAAAGCATTTATAGACACAGGAGCAAGCTTATGCTTTGCTTCACCAGCTCTTACAATATTCAAATGGAAAAAACTTAAACAACCATTAAAAGTAATGATAGCAGATGCAAGTCATTACTATATATGGTATGCGACATACTTAGAAAAAGTTTGGATACAGGGATATTGTTTTATTATACCATCTATATACAGACACGAAACAGGATTACCATTTATTCTAGGAAATAACTTTTTAAAATTATATAGACCTTTTTGCCAAGATCTAAAATACATCACTTTAAAATCACCTGTCAATGAAAAACTATCTCAAAAGAGTAAAACAATTGAAATACCTATAGTAAAGATTGAAGACAGAAGTAATCTCATAGACAAAATAAATTATTTAATTAATCATGAATTAATACTTTTTATAAAAACAAATCTTGAAAAAGAAATAGAAGAAATTTTAGACTCTGTCACTAGTGAAGATCCCCTAGACAAAGATAAGAATAATAATTATATGATAATTGAAATTAAACTTAAAAATCCTTTAGACGAAGTAAATGTCAAAAATAATATACCCTACTCTAAAAGAGATATTGATGAATTTAAAGAAGAATGTAAACAACTTTTGGAAAAAGGATTAATTTCCGAAAGCAAAAGTCCACATGCAGCACCTGCATTTTATGTAGAAAACAAAAATGAAATAAAACGAGGAAAACGACGAATGGTCATAAATTATAAACAATTAAATGAAAAAACTATAGGAGATGCATATAAACTTCCTAGAATTGATTACATCAAAGATAGATTGAAAGGAAAAACATGGTTTAGTACTCTAGATGCTAAATCAGGATACTGGCAATTAAGATTGCATGAAGATACAAAACCTTTAACAGCTTTTACATGTCCCCCACAGAAACATTACCAATGGAATGTCTTACCATTTGGTTTGAAACAAGCACCCGGAATATACCAAAGATTTATGGATAAAAACCTTGAAGGTCTAGAAGACATTTGTCTTGCTTACATCGATGATATTATCATCTTTAGTAATCAAGATAAAGAAGATCATTTGAAAAAACTAAGAATAGTTTTGAAACGATGCAAAGACAAAGGACTAATTCTTTCTAAAAAGAAAGCAGTCTTATGTAAACAAAAAATTGATTTTCTTGGAAATACTTTTGATTCACAAGGAAACATAGTTCTTCAAGACAACATTTTGAAAAAATTAAACGAATTTCCAGACCAAATTTCTGATCGGAAACAACTACAAAGATTTCTTGGATGTTTAAACTACATTTCTGATCAAGGATTCATAAAGAACCTTGCTAAAGAAAGAACACAACTACAAAAGAAACTTTCTGAGAAAATACAATGGAATTGGAGAATTAGTGATTCGATACAAGTACAGAAAATAAAACAGTATTGTGAAACATTGCCTGTTTTATACAATCCAAAGGAAAATGATTTTATTATCATTGAGACAGATGCTTCAAATGATACATGGTCTGGCTGCATGCTTGCAATACCAGCTGAAAAAATGAATACAGACGACCTTGAAGGTCATATGAATACAAGAACCAAAAAGGTTCGCGAGATTACACAACTCTGTAAATACATATCTGGAACATTTACAGAAACCCAGAAAAATTATACAGTCCATGAAAAAGAGACACTTGCATGTCTAAAGATACTTCGGAAGTGGAAACTCGAGCTTTTACCTCGAGAATTCGAGCTTCGAACAGACTCAAAATACTTAACAAACTTCTACAGGTATACACTTCGAGACAACTACAATCAAGGAAGATTGATACGTTGGCAGCTCGAGATACGAAGATACCAGTTTCACATCGTATACATAAAATCAGAAGAGAACGCTCTCGCAGACACACTCACACGAGAATGGAGGCCGCGATAGCCTTGATGAAACAAAACATTGAAACAATTGATCGTGAGATACAACAATTCACAAAAGCCAAATATCTGGAGATACAAAGATTCACAGAATCCAAAATGACACAACGACAAGAACTTATTGCCGCACTACACGCTGTTCAACAAGCAGCCGGACTTCCACCATCAGAATTCCCAGCAAGCGTGGTGGATCCATCATCAAAAACATTCACAAAATCAAAAACATTTCCACAAACAGCAGCAGAAGGGAATACTTCATCATCAGCAGACAGTGAAGATGAAAGAAAACAGGTCAAAAAATGGTACACAATATTCAATGGTCCAAGCCGTGGGATTTACGACCATTGGTCCAAAGCAAGTATACACATACTGGGACACTCAGGAATAACACATAAATCCTATACCAGTTTTGAAGAAGCAAAACAAGCCCTTGAAGAGACTAAAACCTACAAAAATACTCTCCAAACCACTCTTCAAACCCAAAACAGTCTTAAAGAGAAAATGAGAGTTCTTGGAAACATACCCACAATAAACCCAATGGACCGTGTTCGAACACCAGCCCAAAAAGAGGCCCAAATACAACCCTCAAAAGAAAAATTCGACAACCTTTTGAAATCCATTTTTGAATACAACCCAGAGATAGACAAAAACAAACTTTTTTGGTACCCAGTAAACAGAAACGGCCCAAAAGTCGTTGTATTTGAACAAACAGACCCAGACTTGATATACCAATTCTTCATACATGGATTTCTTGACACCCTATACTTTAAAAACCCAAACTGTTTTCGAAAATTCAGCCCAAAACTAATGTCAACACTTCAAGACTATGCTAAACGAGTCTCAAAAGGAAACATGGATAAAGAAATAGTCTTCAAATCTACACTTTCATATCCTATCTTCAACGAAGAAGGAGTATTGGTACACTCTTACGGAATTATCAAACTGATAGTTTCAAACGGAGAATACCCCAGCATCGACACAATGAAAACACTTGATGACATAAATGAGACAGTGGCAAAACAACTAAATCAAATATTTTATGCATCACAGGAGATAAACAAGGACAGCAATGTCAAAATAAACTATAAATCCAATTATCATTTGATATACGGATCTTCAAGATACACAATTCCCCCGTTACAACTGAAAACGTTGGAAAACTTTGAGAAAACTTTTATCAAAATTGAAGAACACAGCCTGAAGACACTTCCTATGGAAGTCAAACTCATCTTCTGCGAATACAGCGAAATAATTGATGAACACAGCTGTGCAATATGCCAAGATAGACCAGAAAACAAAGCTGAAGAAACAGGGTCCCACAATTCAAATGAGTCAATAAAAGAAGACACTGTTACTGAAGAATAATGTAAACTGACGCATGCAATGACGTCAAACACTCAAGGGAATACGCAAGCAATGACGAACACACCTCAATAATGCAGACTTTATGTCTCTGTCTGCTTTTAGGTGCAGTTGTTGAGCACCATTATTATCTTTTCTTTATCTTTTTTACTTTTGTACATTAGTATTAGCTTTTTGCATTATTGGTCTCTGTAATAGTGAATTGAGCGCCTATATAATGGCCTCAATATAGTATGTAATATTCAGACTTGAATGGAGAAAAAGATCATGTGTTGATCAAAACTCTCTGAGTTTCAAAAGCCTTTGAGCTTTTCTTTTCTGTTGGCCTCACGCCTGAATAGCAGAACCATACACAACCATACACAACTAAGCAATTCTCATACAAAAATCAAACATATATTTGAAAGAGATGATGAACAGGTAACATGGAGTGCATGAAGACAGTAGATACGAATACACAAACAGGTAAACAATACAAACTTTGCTATGAAACCGTTATTTATATTTTTGTATACTAGAAATTATATACATGGAAACTAGTTTGATAGATCAGATAGAACACTTTGAAACAACTGAAGAATACGGATATTTTTGTCAAGATATTGTTATTGATAACAAGAAATTAAACAAAGTTAGAAGAAGAGAGTTAAACTTAATTGATGGACAAGATATGAAAACAGATTTAAAAACAAAACTGAGTAGAAAAAACATTGTGTTATATGGAAAATTTACATGTGAAACATCTATTGAAATTTCTACAACAAAAGGAACACAGGCTATTTCGTTAATAAACAAGGCTGATATAATTCAGAAAATTAAGAAAGCAAAATATACACCTAGTGAAATAGGATATATACATATTTCTACAATACAAATACTAATTAAAAGCACATTTGCTGAAGGAATAAACTCACCCATAAAACTAGCTATATGTGATGATAGAATTATGAACATAAAAGATAAAATACTTGGGATAGTTGAAGGAAACTTAGCTTATACTAAACTACTTTTTAATGTAGCTTTACATTATGCTATACCACTTGTAACAGAAAAATTAGATAAATCTTTAAACATTGCTTATAAATTTGAAAGACAAGATTTAATGGAAACAAATGATTATCCATTCTCAATAACATATACCATTGGATATGCTCTAACAAACAGTCATCATAGTATACAATTCAGAAATACAGATAAAATATATATGGAAGACATTTTTCGAGAAGTTTCTCGTATAAAATATATACCAAAAACACCTATTATACAACAAGTTAATACGAATGTTTTTCAAAACAAAACACCTAAACTTCTAAAAAGTAAAAGTACATATTATACATATCTACCACCAAACCAAAGAACTAATGAAACTAGTACTAGTACACGGGCCTCTATTAAAAACTTTAAAGAAGAGGAATCTTCTAATGAAATAACTGAAAACGAATTCACACAATTAGCCGATCAAATGGCTAAATTAACCACTACTATCAAGGAAACACTCTGATTGCCTCTCTGGTATCAGAGCCCGTATACGATTCTAAACATTAAAAACTAAAATAATAATCCAAAAATGTATGATTATAATAGACAAAAATTCTATAGAGACAATATAAAAGCAATAAACGAAAGTTATGATAAAGAAGTAAAACTTTACTTAAAAGCTAAAAACGAAGGCCGAAAAATAGACGGAATACAACATTTGAAAAACATTATTAGTCTAGAAAAATCAAAACAAATAGTTACACAATTAACTATAACATAATGGAAAGATTTAATTACAAAACAAGAATAACACGAGATATACGAGAATTAGAAGAACAAGTTATTATAGACGAATATCTTGTTAAAATGGCATACCATAATTTAAGACACGATAAAAATATATCACAACGAACTCAAGAAATAATGATAAGAACTGCAAACGAAGATTTAAACAATACCAAAAGAAAACGAGATACTGCATATCAAATGTCACACGCTTAAATATGAGTTATAAACCAAAAATAGAATTAGATACTATAACAGAAGAAAGATACCGATTAAAAGAAATCATGAAAACCAAAAATATTAAACAAATGGGAAAAAATTTGGAAACATCTTTACAAAAAGAAGAAATATATAAGAAAAATTACGAAAAAACAATAAATAAAGATATATTAAACCGAGATACAATTATACAAGGTATAAAAGAAAAAGGAGAAATAATAAATCATATAAATAATAAATTTATAGAAAAAATATATGAAAGAGAAATTAATGGACCAAACTGAAAACATTTATAAACTATAGGACTTGAAAGAAAAATACAAAATAAAGACAATAATGAAGACGTTAATGAGAAAACCTTTTTACACTAAAATTAAAATACAATATAAATATACACTAAAATTGTAAAACCAAAGTCAAAGCATACTACTTTTACAATTTCACCATATGAATACCACAATACAATATTTTTTTTCAGATTTTACTGCATAATAAATATCTAGAACGAAATGATACGAAGAAATAATTTGCTAGTAGTGCACGGACGTGACTGTATGGAATGCAAAGTGTATTGCATGCAATTGTTGGACATATAGAAATTTTGTTTTGAGTTAAAAGAATTAATTTAGAGCAAATTTTCCTAGTTTTGGTATACGAAATTCTTCGATATACCGACATTTCTAAAATATTATTTTGATGTATCGGACACTTGTGTCAAGACACTGTATCTGACACTTTCCGCAAAGAGAAATTCAAAAAAAAAGTTGTATTGTCATAGGTATGTCATATCGTATCCATATTACTATATTTGTATTCATATTTATATTCATATTCGTACATCATAAATAAAATCAGTCAGCAACATAAATAATGTAAACGTGAATTTTCATTATTCTACTAAACAAAAGTAATTTGATAAATCGTTGAAGGAAATTTCATGTAATCAACTCAGGAAATACCCAAGAACAAACGAGTATCGTAAATTTGTAATGTCATGCAAATTAAGGTAATTATATGTATGCACGCAAACTATTTATAAAATTAATATTAATTCGAATTCAATTTAATATATATGTATTATATTGTCTCCTAGCTCACACATCAACACGCAAAACACACATTATAATTGTTGGAATTTACCTTAAATTACATTATATATATATTTTTTATTTCTTTTAATACACACACCCAAAGTGGTCAGAGGGATTTGAGCTCGGGTCTTTGCCTTCGAGAATCAACCCTCAGACCACTTGACCATAAAAGAGCCATATATAATTGTTCTAGAAATAAGAATTATATGCCATAAAAGAGCCATATTCCTGGAAGAAATGCTGCAACTATTTACAGAAACACACACAAATGCAATCAACATCAACAAGATATATAAATTTATAAAATCATGACAAAAAAACTGTGCCCTTTACTTAATTAGAAATTACATCAAGATTCGAAGAAATTCAATTGTGATTAATTTATTTTACGACCCTCTTCATCTATTAAATTATTATATCATATTATGTTAGATATTCGTATCAAATCCTGCACCAAAAAACTTTCATAAGATAAATTAATCTGTATTTTATATATATATATATCCAATATAAGAGAAGTGTATGGTACTGATACGAATATCCAATATGGTTGAGCAATTAAGAGGGTCTTAAAATAAATTAATCACAATTGAAATTCTTCCAACCTTTATGTAATTTCTATGAAGAAAAAGGTACCTTTTTTTTTCCATTCCAACATGGAAAATGTCTTCTTAAAAGGAAAAGCGAAGAATTAAATTGAAACGATTAAGAATTTAATTTTCCGAATGAAACAAAGACCTAAGTTTTTAGATTATTCTAAGTAATTGCTAATTAAATGAATATTTGACAAAGTCAAAGCTTTTAAACCGTGAACCAAAAAAGGTAAAAAATCACCATAATTAATTGTCCACGCAAAACTATTATATTTATGTAATAATAAAATTAGCATTCAACTTCATCTGTTGTCTACATGTATATGACTATATTCTCTCACATCAACACAAAACAAACCCAACAAAAATTCTAGCTCAAACCCGATTCGATCGAATTCAACTATCATATTTGATTAATAACTTTCGCTAAAATTTTCATCAATTATACATCAAAGTGTCAAACATTCGCCTCCTCATTACACCGATTTGACCGAACCAAATTCGGGCTAGAATTACCCATGCACAGAGGGTTGAAATTTACATTTGAATATAATATTGACTTCTCTCTCTAACCCTCTCGGCATGAATTATTTGGAAACAGAGCAATGCATACGCTCACACACAAATACACACAAATGATGTTAATATCTACACTTCCATTGTAGAAACATAGCTCATATCATAAGATAGACAAGGAAATTTCTTGTGGTAACAATACCACACAAGAACATAAGGAAATTCATGAAGCAAAGCAGAAAAATACACTCATTAACCCAACACATCCACACACAAACACACCAATTTATGAACAAATCAACACCATCTTTGGAAATTCATCAAGAAGAGGGCTCATTTCTTCCTTGAAATCTCCAAGAATTGCCACCAAAATTACACCTCAAAAGGAAGGGAATTAGACAGAAACAATGCATAATCATAACCCCTCAACCTCGCTCTATAATAGAATAGGCCCCTGATATCTTCAAAGACACACCACAAAAACACGAAACATATAAAGAAAGAAAGAAGAGAGAGAGAGAGAATACAAACGATTATGATGAATTCCGACGAGGCTTCAAGCAGCAGTGGTTACACAGGCAAAAAGAGAAGTGTTATCCCAATAAAAAGGAAACATGTTTCCACTACGGTTTTCAAAAAAAACTGGAGGGAGAATTGAAGAGGGTAGCAAGAAAGTTGTCAAGGGTAGCAAGGAAGCTGTCAAGGCTGTTGCTAATGCTGTCAAGAATCACAACAACAAGGGAAAAGTAAACCCTCAAGATTAGTCAGTTAGTTACTTCTAACTAGCAAAACTTGATGCTTGTTTGTACTATACTTAGTTTGTTATTCTTTTGTTGTTGTATACGTCAAATACATCATATTATTATTTCATAAATCCTTATTATACCTCGCTGTTTAGTTAAAATATATACAAGCAGTTGAATTTATTTACTTTTTCTTTATCGTTTCCTGGTCATATGTAAGGATCTCAGGTGAACATATTACTGAGGCATTCATGAGATAGCACACAAACTTCTGAAACAATCAAACTGCATCATGCAAGATCTGAATTCAATCCTTGTGGTCATGACTATGTTTCAAGATATATTTCCAACAAACTGCAAATAAATGCGAAGCTGACGATTGAAACTTGAACATACTGTGGTTTTTCCACTCAAATTCAAAACAACAAAGCTGTCAGACTTTAGCCGTAAATAAAATTCAGATACTCCATGTTTATATTAGGAGTATAAGATGAACCGAGTCGGCCCATGAATTCGATGAGCTGGATCAAGTAAAAGTCGGCTCAAGATCAAACTTTCTGAGCTCGAGCTCAAGTCTTTCAAGATGCTAATTAGAACTCTTGAAATCCCTAAACTTCATCAACTCTGTTTTTCAAGAACATGTGCATAAATCACAGATAACTTACCCTTGAAGGGAGAATTAACAACTAGCCAAAATACAGTCACCGTCACATCAACAGATGCAGTACAAAATGGCAACCCGAAAGCTGGGAAAAATTGCACCATTTTTACAGAACGAGCGCTCTATAATGGAAATAATATATTCAAATTTCAATCAACAAATACAATCACAGAATTGCAATAATGCAGTAAACAAGAAGGAAAACCCACGATAATTCGTAACAAATATCTTAACATAATTGCTAAAAGCACTTAATCTTTCTATTTTTCAGCTGACATTTGTAATCTTCAACGAACAGCAGCGAAATTCATAATCTTGAAAGTTGTACCTTTTGTAGCTTACTCGTTTAAGCAGAGTCTCCGTAGCTAATTGGCACCCTTGACCCTCCTCCAGCTTTCACTTTTGAAGAATTTAGGAAGAATGAAGACCAGGGTGTTCTTCAAAGCCGCGTCGTTAAACCCTTTGTAAACCCTAATTGAGCAACGTATGCGAAAATTCCTAATTGGGCGATGGTGTTCTTCAAACGGCGTCGTTAGGAGAAGAATTCTTTTTTATTTTTTGTGTGTGATTAAAGTGTAATAATGTTTCATTATATATACTAGCAATTCTGGCACACTCTATGCGTGTGCAAATAACAAAATTATAATTATTTAAATATATATATTAAATTAAAATTTTTATGTTTATATTTGTTTTTAATATGATTAAAGTTTAAAAACTAATACAAAATAGAAATTAGAAAATATGAGAAAAAATAAAAATATATAATAGAACAAAGCGGTTAGTCTCTTAAAAATTGTTAAAATATAAATTAAAAAAATTTGAAAAAAAATAAAAGAATATAAAAGAAGAGAATAAAAGTAAGTTGAGAGAAGAGTGGATTTGAAACACGTTCCGTATGGGATAAAAAAAAATTAATTAATTAAATAAAAAAAGAAATTAGAGACCAATCCAAGATACCACACTTGGGTCTCGCGCTTAATAATAGAGTAAGATATATATTATATATATATATAAATATTTATATATTTAATTTTATTTAGTGGTGTCATTATTATTCAAAATTCCACTTATTATAGACATTCCACTTAATATACGCATAAATATTACGAAAGATGATTTTATTACTTTAATAAAACTTACACCACTTAAAAAATAAGAACTCTTCTTTGAAAATAAAAATAAAAATAAATAAATAAGAACTCTTAAATTATGAGCTCAATTCACCATCTCATTATAAAATTTTTTCTTTTAAAGCATTCGTTCGAATGTAAAATGAGTCGAGCAGATTGACAAACTCTTTTTTTTTTTTTTTGACAAGAGCCAATATTATTACTTAAAAAGAACCATCCAACATTATAAAAGTGGAAGCATAATGAGGGATATCAGAGTCCCCTCCTGAAAACAGAGGCGTTCCTAGCTAGATTATGTGCTACCTTGTTTTCTCTTCTACGAACACACTTAAGAGAGACAACAGGGATAAGAGATAGAAGAGAAAAATGTTTTTTTGGTATATCAAGTAGCCCAAGTAAGGAATTTTAGCATATTTCGTTTTCCGGTAGCAAATTAAACCATTAAATGGCAATTTCAGTATAATTTTGGCTGGAAATGTAAGACCACCACCGATAAACAAGCATGGTTTTCCAAATGGCAAAAACTGGGACACATGGACACAGATGGCCGAAATTGCCTTGCCATGTCTTATTTTTTGTCCACATCAACGGCCACATGTGCCAATTTTGGGGGGGAAATTTTTCCCCACAAAACAAACCATTATTTTTTAATTTTCTCATATATTATTATTGTTGTAAAATAAACATGAACAAATGCCTTTTTCACCCAAACACCACATTGACCATGATTTCGAACCCTATTTCCCCAAAAACTTCTAATTTCGAGCTGTGCTCTTCCGGAAATTTGAGAAAGAGTCGAACCCAACTGAAATTAATTGACAATGGCAACTGGGTCATCATCAAATGCTTCTTCGGAGCAACCTTCGGAGTTTGTGAGCAACGCGTCAACCATGTTCTGTTTTTGTGGAAGGATCGCTGCTGTGAGGACTTCATGGAAACCTAGCAACCCAGGAAGGCGCTTTTATGGTTGCTCCCAAATGGTACGTTGTGCTGCCTTTTGTTTTTGTTTTTTCTTGCATTTATGGTTCAAAAATTTTTTGTTTTGAGTCTTGCATAACTGGAACAAAACTCAAAATTCTTGATTAATTAGATACTAATTAGTTGATCTTGTTGTTGTTGGTCAAAAAATTCATCCAGAAATGTAAATTTTTTCAATGGCTAGATGGAGAGATTTGTGATAGGTCGAAGATTATTATTGTTGTTGTTGGTCAAAAAAATTCATCCAGAATAGTAGCGGTTCGGGACTACATTTTAATTTTTTTATTATAATACAAGTATTAAAATATTTCTAAAACATTTTAATACAAAATGAAAGACTAGCCTGATCTACTCAATTATATACATACAATTGATAATAAATTTTAAATCACTTAACCAGATAAATATCTAACATGCAATTAACACTTAATAGCATATAATTTATCATGCTTAAAATAATACAACTGTAAAATATTACCTTACTGCAAACATGGCTATCTAACGATATTTTTCCAGTTCCTTTGCTTTCACAAAAGACGGTTACCGCGTTCACCTCCCGGGAACCCTATACACGATCACTCCTCGTGAAACCGGCAGAGCTTCCCTGCAATGACCCCAGAGAAACTGTAGCACCCGAGCGCAAGGTACCACATCCCCCGCACCGAGACCCGACCCGAATATGAAATGGACAATCCATACCCGAGCTAAATCACGGCGAACGAGGACAAACACACACGCTATGCTAGGCGGGACTAACCCTTGAACCATATAATCAGAGTAAACATTAGCGCGGAAGCAATAACTGATCATAACATATATACAATGAACATTCAAGCTCCAAAAATAATTCATTTACATCTTTCACATGCCGTCACGGCCCAAAACATGTACGCTCCAAAACAATAATCATATACAAAGATCAAATGTAAGAGTATGCAAGTGTAAGACCTATGACTCGAATTCCCGCCTAGCTCCTGACACCTGCATAAAACAACTGAAAACCAAACGGGTTCAGTCCAAAAGGGACTGGTGGGTATAAAAATAGGGCATAAATATAATATACGACGGTATTTAAATAGTCACATGCAAGCTATAATCCCAAGTGAGGTTTTTAAAGAATTTCCCAAGTGGGTGAAATAGAGAAATCATCAAAAGGGATTATAACGATTCATTTACATTAGGTCATTATTGGCCTGGCGAGTGGGCGTGCATTATCTCCAACCAACACCTTGTGTAGTTCATTAAACATTCATTCATTCTTTCTTTTCATGCATAACATTCTTCCGTGCACATTCAATAACATTTACACCTTCTTCCTCCGGGTTGGTGGTGGGTTTGCAAGGCCCGACCACCCATTCATTGACCAAAGGGGAACATGACTCCCCAGATGGCACTCAGCGTCCATTCCTCGCTAACTTCTAACGAGGTCCGGTTATGCCGTTAATTGGTGGAACTAGTGTGAGGGATCACCGTCGGCCCGTGCCTCCCCGGATAGCCACTCACACTAAGTCCCTGGGCCCCATTCGTGCATTCATTCCTTTCTCGCCAAAACATTTGGTAGGATTTACAAAATAATGCTTTACGTTGCAAACATTTACTCTTTAAAACGACTCTATATACGTATATTAATTTTAGTCGAAAACTTTTCATATTGGAGGTATATAGGGTCATATATCTAAATAGAAGAGAAACCCACCTTGAACGGCAAAAAAGAGAACACACGAGCCTCACTGACTGGCCTCGTCTCCAACGGAATCAAAATCTATGCAAGAAAGGTGAAGTGAGACTCAATATGACCATTAAGACGCTCGGCAATGTCATGATCATGATATGAATGTATAAAAGAATATATCATGTAATGAACACGTTCATGTGCACAATTAATACATTTAAATCATATAAATGAGCCTTTCATTCGACATTAGAAACGTTCATATTCATTCAAGTCATAAATTCACATTTCCAATCAATTCAATTAAAGAATTTCAAACATGATCATAGCACGTATTAAATCATATTTACAATTAGAAAATAGACAATTAAATACATTCAATTCAATATCGGAAATTAAATAAAACAAGAAATAAGTAACAATTAAATTCTATAATTCAATTAAATCAAATAATATTTAATATATAATAAACATATATATATATATATATATATATATATATATATATATATATATAAATGTATAAATATATATACATTTGCATGAATATGTACACGTACCTATGCATGCAAATATATCTAATTATATATGTCTAACATGCATGCATATAACAATTCAAAGTATATCTTTATACATATATATATATACATGTATATATAGCATGCATGCATTCTCTAGTGTATATATATACGTAAATACACATGCACACACATAACAGTACATGCATGCAAACAATTAAAATAAAACGTATGCATGCCTAATATATTAAACATGCATGCACTACTACAATCAAACCCACAACCAACATGCATGCAGGAAGAAAAGGAAAGCAGCAGCAGTTCGGCAGCCCCAATTCAAAAGTATGACATGGCCGTGTTGGTTTCCAGTTTAAAATGGACACGGCCGTGTCCGATTTTATAAAATTCAGGTAACCAAGTCGAAGCATCAACACGGCCTCGCCCATTTTTCATTGGATTTGAACACGGCCGTGTTGCCTTCCTTCCTCGCACATCAGCTGCAAAATAACGCAGCAAGACCCCCTGTTTGGACATGAAAATGCAACAGCAACAAGCAGCAAAAAGGCAGCATCCAAGGGCATGAAATGCAACAGCAATATAGCATGAACAAGCCACTTAAAGGCCTTAAAACTGACAGCAACAAGCAAGAAGACGCAGCAGTTGACAGCAGCAAGAAATCAGTCCAAAAACAGGGTAAAAAATCACGAAAAACAGGGCAACATCTGATCTCACTAATCCCATCAAATTCAGGTAAATTAGGCCTTCCAATATGTAGTAAAACAATACCAATTTGACATATAAATCAGTCCCAAAGTAGCTCAAACATGAGATGCAGGTATACGTGACCATTACATGAATTTTCCTCAAAGTGCCATTAATGATATCTCATGAATACTTCAACTACCATGTAATCAATGATCATAAATGCAAACAAGATGTCAAAACAATCAGATTCAAGCTTGGAATCAATCAAAACCAACAAGAATTGAAAGAGATCATAAAAAATGCTCTAAACCTTACTATTCATTCAATCAGCCATATCTTCATGAAAACTGACTCAAATTTAGGGATGAAGGGATGAAAATGACCAGGAATGAACATATATTACAACCCTAAGCTTACCTTGTTGATTGGATGAAGGTTGGAAGAGATTTGAGCTCCAAAATCTCCAAGGAAGGCAAGGTTGCGGAAATGACTGGAAGGCAGTGGCTTTGGCTGAGATTTCTGATTTGTGAGAGGGTTGGTTCGGTTAAGGGAGGATATAACAAGTTAGGTGGTCGAGTTAGGGTTCCATAGCATCAAACCATGGTTAAATTGGTTAAAGTTTGGATGAGTTATGGTCATTTTAGTGAAACATGGTCAGTTTTGTCGCCGTTTCGTTTTTGGGTTGAGTTTCGGAGGTCCAAATGACTTTGGAAAAATATAAGGCTAAGTTCACTAAACTCGAATTTTTGTTGCGAGTTCAGGGAAGTTGACGGAACTCGATTCCGAGTTCCCGAGCTCAAGATATCAATTACGGAACCAAGGGTGCGCTAATTGCTCGTTAGCCCCGGACTTGGATTCCAAAATTAAAATAAATTCGAAACTCATGCAAATGAACCCGAAAATACGAAACATGTTGGAAAACACGAATCAGAAAGCAGCGGAATTTAAAAAATTTTCCAACAAAAGGATCATGGACTCGCAATCGTGTAACCAAATTCGTAGAGATAGAAAACTTACTTTTCTTTTATTCTTTCTTGAAGCGTTTCAAGCCACCCAAGAACGCTCTTCTCGCGGCTTGACAACCCGTCCCTCGAAAGTCTCTTTCTACTTCAGAATCCATTGTCAGGATAGCAATCCACACCAACCTAGATTCAATTCATGTTAGAGATGTTCTTAACAATATAACATAAAGAAAGAAACATGAAACGAGAAAAGCAGGATTGAAACTCCCTTCGAAAACCAGTTTTACGAAAGTAGAAAACTGCCAGTCACAAAACCCTCGTGAAAAAATTCATCCTTCAGGATATGGACGAACGGTTTTCGCCATCTTCTTTGGTTCGATTTTTTCATTCGCTTCACGTCGGGTTCAGAATCGTTTCATCATCCCTTCTGATCGTTTTGCTTAATCCCCACTTTTGGTAAAGCTCGAATCTTCAAAACTTCTAACTTGAAGTCTTTAGAGATAGTCCACCAACTTGGCTACAATCTAACTAGTAAGGATGCTAGTTCTCTAGTTAGTGTTTAGGCTTAACCTAGGGTTTTATTTTATCTTGGAGAAAGGAAGGTGTTCAACACATGAACCAAGAATTGTCTATTAGCTCTAAAGGGGAGCATGAGCTCCCCTATATATAAGAAAGGGGAGGGACGAAATTCCTAGTCCTTAATGGGCTAGGATTTTGGTCTCTCTCTCTCCTATTACTTGATCATCAAGTAATTTTGACTTTGACTTTGAATTCTAATTCAAATCAACTTTCAAGAGAGCTAAAAATATCCAAACTATTTTTGGATAATTTTATACTTTATTTATTTAAAATAAATAACTTATTTTATCTAATTAATTAATTCATAATTAATTAACTAGATTATTTTTCTCCAAAATAAGACTTTCTTTTTAATTCAAAATTAAACCAAAGTCTATTAAATAATTAATCACATTAATTATTTAATACATAAATAAATATACACATATATTTATACACGTGTGTGACACGTGTCACAATGACACGTGTCACTCACGTGAGCCACACGTGTGGTTTCACACGTGTGGAACCCTCTTGGCTTGATTAACTCGTTTAATCATTTTAAAGCCTCAACTCATGTAACCAAGTTGTTGTGTGTGACCCTCTAGGTTCTCAATTCAATTAGCAGTGACCCTAATTAATTAATTCACTAATTAATTAATCAGTCCACAGATTAAACGACCATAGTCTAGCAACAGGTGTTTAACCCCTAGCTGAATTGGAATGTTCGGATTCGACAGAACCTTTAAGTCATTGATTCATGTGAGATACAATCCTCCTACTTACTATCTCTCAACCATGATCTAGGGTAAGGGAATAATTAGAACCCTAATAATCTGGTCTTAAAGCTAAGTGCATTTCATATCCATTTGATCTCAATCCAAGAAACCCTTTTCTTGATGTCTTGATCTACTGCCTTGGCCAAGGACTCCATATGGCATATGAATGACTCACACAATAAGAGATCACCTTGCAAATGCAAGTGTAGGTCCTTTCTTGATTCTCATTCACTTTCATGAGTCACTTGTGCAGCCCCAGCATAAGCCTTGAATCAGTTGTCTAAGGCGACACCCTTTAAAGCTTATACCAAAGACTACAGAGTTAACTCATAAAGTAACATGGAACCTCAAGTCTAAGGATCAATTAATCACATCAATGACTCGTGAGATATTTCCTAATCTGGAAGTTTCCATTTCCTGAAATAGAAACTTCCTTTCCCATTTAGGAATGTTCTCACACGGGGCACCTCAGTGAACTTACTTATTAAAGTAAGCACCCTCATGTATCACGCACGTATCAACTATACACTTTGCACCTCCATGAAACAAGGTGGTCCTTCTTAAGGGCGTGATCCCACAAGCAAGCCTTAGAGGAGTCAGGTTGACACTCCCACTGTATGTAGGACTCATCGGCTTGGAGTATTTTACTAATCATGACTTATGTGATATAGGGCTCGTTTCATGAACCATTTCACCTAAATGGTAGAGTCCTAAAGTCATCAGGATTAGGGGAGTTCTCATACATGCGCACGTAATGGAAACACACAAAACACGTATTGGCATATAAAGAAGTGTTTGCCTATAATCAATCGTATATTATTCAAAGATTGTCTGTGATACAAGAAAAGTCCCAAAGCAGATTACGTCGAATCGGCTTTCTAGGGCACTATTCCTAACAAAACGAACATATATTCATATACAAGACACATATAAGTCCAACATATTAAATTTGCACGAAATTTCGATATCAATTTATATAGAAACGAAGCACGTAAAGGTCACTCATAAACAATGCAACAATAAAACCATAACATTAACAAATAATATAAAATTAAATTCGTAAATAATAAAATTTGAAAATAAAGTCAACGAATTAATGAATAAATTAATTAATATGATTAAAGCATGATTAATTAACATAACTCTCAATTATTAATTTAAAATAATTACTAAATTAACGAGATAATTAAAATGATATTAAAATAAAATAAAATAAAATAATTTATAAGAAAATTAATTATAAAACACGTATAAACAATTAATTCACGCAAATTGGTAAACACATACGTCATACCTTTATGACCGAAAAGTCCGGGCGTTACAGAAACCCTCGGAGTGTGGGCTCCGAAAGTATTTCTCTAAATACTTAGAGAAAATAAAACTTTAAACTAGAAAACCCTGTCTCCCGAAATTAGGCGTTTTATATATAAACACCTAATTAAAATTAATTCCAAAATAAATCGGAATTAACTAGGAGAAAAGGGATATGGTTTCAAAGCCGAGAACTTAGCCAAAACCTCTCCCAAATCCTCATGTCGAATCCACAATATCTCAAATCTAAACCTCCTTCTACCAGACAGCTTTGGTGGCATTATATTGCTAAGGTCGACCAAAATAGGTGCGTGATCAGATTGGACAGACTCTAAATGCTTAACTCTCGCCCCGGGAAACTTAAGTCTCCAAGCAATATTAGTTACAGCCAAATCGATTCGTTCCCGGACCGTTCCAGAACTTCGATATCTGTTGCACCAAGTGAATTTACAACCCTCATACCCTAAATCCATTAAGCCACAATATGTTAAACAGCTACGAAACGTTGATATCTGACCCGGTTGTCTTGGTACACCCCCTCTTTATCCGAATTGTATAATATTTCATTGAAGTCTCCCCCACATAACCATGGATAATCAGCACCCCTGCTCAAGTGCCATAGCAATTCCCATGTAACTACTTTGCCGGTTGAATCTGGTAATCCATATATCCTAGTGAAACGCCAACAACTGTTATTTGGCTCGGACGTAACCAACACATCGACATGGTTTCTCGAATAGCTCCTTAATGATACATACACCTCGCTTTTCCAAAGGAGCGCAACACCTCCTCCTGTACGTACTGAGTCCACACAAATACCCTGAAGATTAAGTTTATTTTTTAAAAACTCCACCCGTCCTGTTCTACATTTTATTTCTGATAAGAACACCACTGAGGGAGAATGAGCCAGCAAAAGGCCCTCTAGCTCATGAACTGTCGGGGTTCTCCCAATTCCTCGCCAGTTCCAACAAAGAAGCCTCATTGTAATCGACGAGGTTGCCGAGCAATCTTCACCGAAACAGTAAGATCATCAATCACCCGTGGTGCCTTATGATTAGCTGATTTGGGGTGACTCGTCTTCTGGAGATAAGAAGGGAGTTTACGTTTGTTCTGTGAATGGCTGCTGAGGGAAGAATGCGTTTTAAGTTTAGAAGTAGGTGTAGATTTGGTTCGGGCCTTTGAACGGGTTTGTGAAATGAACGTCGAGGTTTCTTGAGATGAGTTAGGGATATTAATAGGTTGCACCTCTGGCTTGACCATCGGTGAGAAAGAGGTTTCGGCAATAATCGTGTCTTCGGCACTATCGTCCACCATATTGACACAATGAATATTATCGAAATAGGAGGTATCCGGTCTTGATATTGTGATAAAGGTTGGCACCGAGGGAGAAATATTGTCTGACTCGGGCTCATAATTGTGATGCATATGGATCGGATCATTCGTATGCACGGGGAGTTGAAATTGGTTGTGGGGGCTTGTGCGTCGTTTGACTGCTATCAGCTTGCAAAGCATTAAAAATTTGGGTAAATGAATAGATTATAGGGACGTTGGAAATAGGTGTGGCTAAGGCTAAAGTTTGTTGTTGGCTAATAGATTTGGAAATTGGGCCATTATATGTATTAGAATTAATGGGGTGGGCCTTGTCCTTTTGAGCTTGAAAGAGTGATGTACTAGGTAATGAAAACGGGCCTTTATATAAATGTTGGGTTAATTGGTGGGTCGGTTTTGTGGGTATTTGAAGATATATGTTGTTAGGTTTCAGGGGTAGCTCATGTGAAACATGGAGTTTGGGTGAGCTTAAATATTGGAATTCTGAAGCTCTCTCATTTGATATTTGCACTCCACTTTGCCGACTAATCTGGAGTTCTAGATTACTCACCGCCAGCTCATCCTTCAAGTCAGAAAATTCAACGTTGGGCCGACTCTCATCTACCGACCTATTCTCTGATGAGCCACTGCCCCATGCATCATCTGCCGACAAGCCGTCCATGCAGGACGGATCCCTTCCCACGTTCGGCGTACCAATCGATGCCCCAATCATCCCGATTGCGGCAGCCGCCGCCTCAACCAGTATCTGTTGTTCTGTCTTCGAGAATGGCCGCCGCGCATCCGTTCGCCTACTGAGAGGCCTGGCTGGCCATCTTCCTCCCGCTGGGATGCGCTGATCTCTCCAACCGGATGCGCTTTGCACCGCTCCTGCTCTTAACGATAGTCCAAATGGAAAATCCGGCGCGGGGTCAACGAACCCATCTTCACATGGTAACGGACACGATCTCATGATATGATCGAGGCGACCACAAAGATAACAGTAATTGAGTAAATTCTCGTAGCTTAAAGAAACTCGTTTCTCTTTGATTTTTAAGCTCTTCTTTAATGGTTTGAAGACATTTAGCTGCACACGGATTCGCATACCGTTTACTAGTGCGTTCACACCATTCCCCTGAACGCTATGTTTTGAAACCCGGACCGGCCGGTCGGACCGGACCGGCCGGTCGAACCGGTTCGACCGGTGACCGGCGGCCATTCCGGTCCGGTTATCCCTCAAAACCAATTGTCGAGCGGACCAGTTTGGCCATCTAAAAATCGGTCAAAAACCGGTTAAATAACCGGACCGGACTGGTTAACGGGCCGGATGACCCGGATTTTCCCTTTTTTTTTTTTCAAAAATTAATGTTATATTTTGGTACCTGCAAGAATTGAACCCCAGACCCTAGGGATATAAGGAGAGTACTTCAACCATGACCGCCGCTTTCAATTGTTGCAATCCTAATTTCAAAGCAAAATATATATAACGCTTTTGCCAAAGATCATATTGGGAAAAAATTTGAATTCATTTAACAAAACGAGAAACTAATGTTTATTATTTATTTTGCTTTTTATAATATATATTTATATAACTATAAATTATGGGTGATATTCTTTTTATTTATGACTCTATAATAAAAGTATGATATTGTTGAATTAATCTTTTATTTATATTATTAATTTGTTAGATGTTGATTATTTTTCAATTTAGTTAGATATTTTATTATATTTGTAGATTTATAATTTAAAATTTTATTATTAGAGATGTTGTTTAAAAATTAATAATAAACTAAAAGTAATTAAAATTATAATTTCTTTTATATAATTTAGTTTATTTGATTATTTTTAATTCATATTTATAATATTATATAGTATATATAATTAAATATAAATATTATTTAATTATGACATCATACCGGTCAGACCGATGGTCCAACCGGTCGAACCAGTAAAACCAGTAACCAGTAAGCCTTCCCGGTTCGACGTCCGGTCCGGGTTTCAAAACATAGCCTGAACGTCTAGTTCAAGAAACCGACCGATACCATTCCCAATTGCCGTAACAACCGACCTCGTCCAACTACATAACGGAAGGTCGTGCACGCGAACATAGAAATCGCACCACTGTAGGTTCACCTCCGCTGGATTTTCTTCCTCAGTTATACTTCTCAAGACCACTAAACTTTGATCGAACGCCCACGGCGCCTTTTCCAAGACGTGTTGCCTATCTACCGAGTGATTAAAGATCATTATAAATCGCCCCTCATTTATCCTTTTAATGTCCATACCTTTGCCCGGATTGATAGCATGTATGATGGTCGATTTAAAGGCTGCCCCACCACCAAAAATTGCTTCGGAGAACCCCTCGTCTCCAAGACTTCATCCTCCACTAGCACGATGTCCTCCTCTTCTCTGACGGACATGTTCATGGCTCGCCTGAGGGATTCTGTCACCGCTTCCATAAAGGGAATAGGTATGAGCTATGGATTGTCGCTTTACTGATTGAATTGGCTGGGTTGGTAAAGAAAAGGAAAACTCCCAGGACGAGAGAACACAATACTCCCAGGGCGAGAGAAAAAAACGATTATTGTTGTGTTTTAATTTCAGGCTGACAAACTCAATGAACCAATGCCGTGCTCGAATTTGCAAATTTATTGAGCTTGAGACTGAACCAAGCTTAAAACTCAAAAATCTATATTAATGGTAGCATTTGCATGTGGGAAGGCCATAAATTTTTCATTGCAGTTAAAACAATTATGTATTAGCCTCAACGATTTTGACAAAAACATGACATACAAATGAGCAAATGATATATGGGTACATATACGATTATCTGATTTTCAAGTGACAGACTAATATTTTATTTTAAGAATCAACACATGATGTGTTTGTATATTAATATTCGTAATAACTTTATTTATTTTTAATTAGTATTGACTAACTAATTAGTGGTGAAATATTAGCAATTCATGAATGATTTCACCGAAATCTTACTTTGTAAATTTTTAAACTTGGGAAAAAAATTATGTACTATTTTATATAACGGGATAGAAATTATAATTATTCAATCTCACGTCACTAAATATAAAAAAAGGCCAATTATTAAAGAGGACCAACTATGTTGAAACTTTTCTAAAACCCCCTAGTTTGAAAATTTTTTATTTTTAATCACCATTATACAACATATTTTTTGTAAACCCCCCAATCACAAAAAAAGACTTTTTTACCCTCTAGTTTTATTTTAAGATTGATACCACATACAATTCACCATATTCCAACTAAAGTCATTCTTCTGCCTCCGCCGGTTCCGAGTCCGCCGTCGCCACAGCCATTATCCTGATATCATAGCACCCCCAATTGTTCCTATTGCCTAATTGATTCGATAATTGAAGAGCACACCATTTACTTGATACAAAATCTAGAAAACCTACTTTGTGATGGATTTCGTCGGCTTGGTGACTGGTTCGATACGTTGTAGTGTATTTTTTGAAGACGAACATCATATCTTTCAACTTCGGGAGAACGAGACGCTTGCAAAAGTGTTTTCGGAGATTGAGAACCATTGGTCCGAGTTCGATCCTGATGCATATGTGGTGCAGTACAAGGCTGCCCATATGGAAGATGAATTGTGGATTAGTTTGAAGAAAGATAGTGATGTGGAGAGTATGATGTTAGTGCATGGTCTAGCAAAACAGCACATTGCAAAATTGAGAGCAATTCAGCCCCTTCAATTTCATCTCAGTTAATGACAATGATGTGCAATAGACGGGAGCAAAGTCATGAACGGCAAACGCACTTTTGTATGGATATAGAGGTAATGGTTAAGACTGAATTTGAAGCAGGGAGAAACCTGGATGTCGTGCGAGCCGACTCAATGACATTTGAGGTGAATGAAGGGGAATTCCGACACACAGTAGACCTTGGCAAGCGGGAATGTTCTTGTAATTACTGGTAGGTCTTAAAGCTTCCTTACAATCATGCTTGTGCGTGCATTGACAAGGTCTACGATTTTTGTGATGAAACTTATTCAATTGAAACATTTAAAAAGGCATATGAAAACGTTATTTTCCCTGAACCAAATGCTGATATGGACTCAAATGTAGATGTTCAAATCAGGCCGCCGGATGTGAGGCCTCAGCCTGGTCGACCGAAGAGAACTAGGTTCCCGTCATAGGTCGTCAAAGCTGTTACAGTGTGCACATCATGTAAAAGGCCGGGACATAACAAGAGAACATGCAGGGGACCTGTGTTAAATTGACTGTTTATATGCTGCTGAGTATATTGTTGAATTCGAGATCCTAATCACGTTTCTGTGATTTGTTTTCGCACAGAAAATGAAGTGTGGGCGAGATTTCGGAGGATGCATGACAATTTAGCGTGATGATGGACCTTGCAGAATACTCTATCTTTGGAATGTCTATTTTGACTTTGTATTTAGAATTGTTCCATCTTCTAAATGAATGTTTTTTCCTTGTTTTTTTAAAAATTATTTTTGGGTTTGGGTCGCTGTATTTGTATGTCTGTGTAGATAAATGCGTAATAAAAGGCAGACTTTGTCCAGTGAAAGGTTAAAAGTGCATAATTGAAGGCAGACTTTGTCTATTGAAAGGTTAAACAGTGCATAATTGAAGGCAGACTTTGTCCAATAAAAGGTTAAAAGTGCGTAATTGAAGGCAGACTTTGTCCAGTGAAAGGTTAAACAGTGCGTAATTGAAGGCAAACTTTGTTCAGTGAAAGGTTAACAATGCGTAGTTGAAGGCAGACTTTGTTCAGTGAAAGGTTAAACAGTGCGTAAATGAAGGTAGACTTTGTCCAGTGAAAGGTTAAATAGTGCGTAGTTGAAGGCTGACTTTGTCCAGTGAAAGGTTAAAAGTGCGTAATTGAAGGCAGACTTTGTCCAGTGAAAGGTTAAAAGTGCGTAATTGAAGACAGACTTTGTCCAGTGAAAGGTTAAATAGTGTGAATCTTAATTACGTATTTAGTGTTTATAAAAGTTACCATGATCATTACATGTTGTAAATCTCCATTACGTATAAACAATGACACGTAATATTGAGTTACACGTTGTGGACACTTGCGTTATTCCACTACTTTATTGAATCTTCACCACAACTTTACAATAATGATAAATCTTGAATCATGGTCATAACACCACAACATTACAGTAATGATACTCAAGATTTATTGAATCATGGCCACAACACCACAACATTACAATAATGATACTCAAGATTTAGATTTATTGAATCATGGCCACAACAATACAACATTACAATAATGATACCACAACTTTATTGAATCATGAAAACAATGTTACAACATTACAATAATGACAAAGTCTGCCTTTAATTATGCATTTTTAACCTTTCACTAGACAGAGTCTACCTTTAATTACACATTTTTAATTTTTAACCTTTCACTGGACAAAGTCTGCCTTTAATTACGCATTGTTTAACCTTTCACTGGACAAAGTTTGCCTTTAATTACGCACTTTTAACTGTAGCACCCACACGGTAGGTCACCACATCCCCTGTATCAAAGCTCAATCCACATACGAAATGGGAAGTCCGTACATGAACCAAGTAGTGGCGAACGGGAGATCTGACAGACTCACACCTAAGCTAGGCGAAACGTAAACCCTGAACAAACAAAATCCAAGCAAAACAAGAATGCGAAAGCGAAAATAAGCCATACAAAATTCAATCGTACATAAACAGGTGACGGGTTTAACTAGCATAAATACCTAATGTTGGAAAACGGAATCAGAAAAGCAGCGGAAATTTAAAAATTTTCCAACAAAAGGATCTTAGTCTCGCAATAGTGTATCCAAATTCGTAGAGATTAGAAACTTACTTTTCAATAATCTTTCTTGAAGCGTTTCAAGCCACCAAAGAACGCTCTTCTCGCGGCTTGATCCCCTCTCCTTGGTAAAGCTCGGATCTTCAAACTTATAACTTAAAGCTCTCTAGAGATAGTCCACCAACTTGACTACAATCTAACTAGTAAGGATGCTAGTTCTCTAGTTAGTGTTTAGGCTTAACCTAGGGTTTATTTTATCTTGGAGAAAGGATGGTGTTCAACACATGAACCAAAAGAAGATTATCAATTAGCTCCAAGGGGAGCTCGAGCTCCCCTATATATAGGAGGGGGAGGGACGCCCAAACCCTAGTCCTTTTGGGCTAAGGATTTGGTCCCTCTCTCCTATTACTTGATCATCAAGTAATTTTGACTTTGACTTTGAATTCAAATTCAAATCAACTTTTAAGAGAGCTAAAATATCCAAACCCTTTTGGATATTGTTATACTTTATTTATTTAAAATAAATAACTTATTTTATCTAATTAATTAATTCACAATTAATTAACTAGATTATTTTTCTCCAAAATCAGACTTTTTTTTTAATTCAAAATTAAACCAAAGTCTATTAATTAATTAATAAATTAATTATTTAATATATATACATACAATATATATATATATATATATATATATATATATATATATATATATTCACGTGTGAGACACGTGTCACAATGATACGTGTCACTCACGTGACCCACACGTGTGGTTTCACACGTGTGGAACCCTCTTGGCCCGATTAACTCGTTTAATCATTTTCAAGCCTCAACTCATGTAACCAAGTTGTTGTGTGTGACCCTCTAGGTTCTCAATTCAATTAGCAGTGACCCTAATTAATTAATTCACTAATTAATTAATCAGTTCACAGATTAAACGACCATAGTCTAGCAACAGGTGTTTAACCCCTAGCTGAATTGGAATGTTTGGATTCGACAGAACCTTTAAGTCATTGATTCATGTGAGATACAATCCTCCTACTTACTATCTCTCAACCAAGATCTAGGGCAAGGGAATAATCAGAACCCTAATAATCCGGTCTTAAAGCTAAGTGCATTTCATATCCATTTGATCTCAATCCAAGAAATCCTTTTCTTGATGTCTTGATCTACTGCCTTGGCCAAGGACTCCATATGGCATATGAATGACTTACACAATAAGAGATCACCTTGCAAATGAAAGTGTAGGTCCTTTCTTGATTCCCATTCATTTTCATGAATCACTTGTGCAGCCCCAGCATAAGCTTTGAATCAGTTGTCTAAGGCGACACCCTTTAAAGCTTACACCTAAGACTACAGAGTTAACTCATAAAGTGACAAAGAACCTCAAGTCTAAGGATCAATTAATCACATCAATGACTAGTGAGATATTTCCTAATCTGGAAGTTTCCATTTCCTGAAATAGAAACTTCATTTCCCATTTAGGAATCTTCTCACACGGGGCACCTCAGTGAACTTACTTATTGAAGTAAGCACCCTCATGTATCACGCACGTATCATCTATACACTTTGCACCTCCATGAAACAAGGTGGTCCTTCTTAAGGGCGTGATCCCACAAGCAAGCCTTAGAGGAGTCAGGTTGACACTCCCACTGTCTGTAGGACTCATCGGCTTGAAGTATTTTACTAATCATGAATTATGTGATATAGGGCTCGTTTCATGAACCATTTCACCAAAATGGTAGAGTCCTAAAGTCATCAGGATTAGTGGAGTTCTCATACATGCACAGCTAAAGTAAACGCATACCAAACAAGAGCATATAAAGAAGTGTTGCCTCAATTCGTTATTTTATTCAAAGATTATCTGTGATTACAATAAGGAAAAGTACAAAGTGGATATACAATCGGCTTTCTAGGGCACTATTCCTAACAATCTCCCACTTGCCCGTTAAAGCCATTCTAAAGCAACTCTAAGTCCCATCTTCTGAAGATGACCTTGGAAAGCTTCTCGACTAAGGGGTTTAGTAAGTGGATCTGCCACGTTCTCTGCTGATGTGACCCTCTCAATTTGCACATCTCCTCTTTTGATAATATCACGGATTAGGTGATACTTCCTCATAAGGTGCTTGGTCCGTTGGTGAGATCTTGGTTCTCTTGCTTGAGCAACCGCCCCAGTGTTGTCATAAAACACAGTAATGGGGTCTTTCATGCTAGGAACAACATTCAACTCTTGAATGAAGTTTCTAATCCAAACACCTTCCTTAGCTGCATCATTTGTAGCCAAGTATTCGGCCTCAGTGGTCGAATCAGTGGTCGTTTGCTTGGAACTCTTCCAACTCACCGCTCCGCCGTTTAGGCAGAAAATGTATCCTGACATTGACTTAAAATCATCTAAGTCAGATGCAAAGCTTGCATCGCAGTATCCTTTGACTGTAAGATCTTTTTGACCTCCGTAAACTAAGAATAAAACTTTAGTACTTTTCAAGTACTTAAGAATATTCTTCACGGCAGCCCAGTGACCATCTCCAGGGTCAGATTGGAAACGACTTGTTACACTAACTGCATAAGCCACATCCGGTCGAGTACATAACATTGCATACATTATGCTACCTATTGCTGATGCATAAGGTGTATGAGTCATTCTTTCCTTCTCAAGGTTCGTCTTAGGGCACATCTTCTTAGAGAGAGATGTTCCTACACTCATAGGAAGGTTCTTAACCTTTGTTGACTCCATATTGAATCTCTTCAATACTTTGTCAATGTACATCGATTGTGATAGTCCTATTAGCCTTCTAGATCTATCTCGATAGATTTTAATTCCAAGGATATAGGACGCATCACCAAGATCTTTCATCTCGAATTGGTTCGATAACCATAACTTAGTTACTTTCATGTCATCCTTCGAATTCCCAATAAGAAGGATGTCATCAACATAAAGTACTAAGAATTGCACTGAGGTCTCTGATTCCTTTCTATACACACACGATTCATTCGAGATCTGAATGAAGCCAAACGCTTTGACTGATTCATCAAATCGAATGTTCCAATTCCTAGAAGCCTGTTTCAATCTATTGATTGATCTTTGGAGTTTGCAAACCTTTTGCTCACTCCCATTGAATGTGAAACCTATGGGTTGCTCCATATAAATGTCTTTATCAATGTCAGCATTGAGAAAGGTAGTTTTCACATCCATTTGCCATATCTCATAGTTATAATATGCAGCAATGGCAAGCATGATCCGAATAGACTTTTGCATTGCAACTGGTGAAAAGGTTTCGTCAAAGTCCACGCCAGGTCTTTGAGTGAATCCTTTTGCTACCAGTCTTGCTTTGTAGGCTGCAATGCTTACATCAACTCCAAGCTTTCTCTTAAAGATCCATTTGTAACCTATGGGTTTGACCCCATCAGGCAAATCTACCAAGGTCCAAACTTGGTTGGAGTTCATGGAATCCATTTCGGGTTTCATGGCTTCTATCCACTGTTCAGAGTCAGAATCTAAAAGTGTCTCCTCATATGTTAAAGGATCATTATCCTTTTGAGAGATCTCATAGAAGAATCCATACCATCTCTCGGGCTGTCTAGGAGCGCGTTCAGAATGCCTTAGAGGAGGATTTTCGTGTGTATCGAAATTCGTGATTGGTTGCGGTTGGTCAAAAGGGGACGTTTCTTCAGTGGGTGGCGTGGGGTCACTTTGTACTTCCTCTAATTCTATGATCTTGCCTTTCTTTTCTTTAAGGAACGGTTCCTCCAGAAAAGTGACATTTCTGGAAACAAACACCTTTTGCTCAGATTGATCATAGAAGTAGTATCCTATGGATTCCTTAGGATAACCTACAAAGTAGCATAAATTAGAACGAGATTCTAACTTATCTCCCACTGTCCTCTTAACGTAAGCAGGACAACCCCAAATTCTCAAGTAAGAATAACTAGGGATTTTACCATGCCACATTTCATAGGGCGTTTTAGGGATTGACTTAGAGGGAACTAGATTCAAAATCTTTGCTGCACTTTCTAGGGCATAACCCCATAAAGAAGGTGGTAAGTCAGTGAAACTCATCATGGAACGAACCATATCAAGTAGAGTTCGATTCCTTCTCTCAGAAACTCCATTAAGTTGAGGAGTTCCCGGAGGAGTCCACTGAGTGATAATCCCATTATCTTTGAGATGATTAAGGAATTCTTTACTAAGATACTCGCCTCCTCGATCAGATCGAAGTGCTTTGATCTTGTGACCAGTTTGGTTCTCAACCTCCTTCTGAAATTCTAGGAATTTCTCAAAAGCTTCAAATTTATACTTCATTAAGTACACATAACCATACCGACTAAAGTCATCGGTAAAGGTTATGAAATACTGATGATTGTTTCTTGTGCTTACACTAAGCGGTCCACAAACATCAGAATGGATCAAATCCAAGACCTCAGTGGCACGTTCCACAGTTCCTTTAAAAGGAAGTTTGGACATCTTTCCTTTGAGACAGGACTCGCAGGAAGTTAACTCTTTGAGATCATTTTCAGAGAATGATCCTAAAGTGTTTATCTTGCTGATTCTGTTCTTGGAAATGTGTCCTAATCGAACATGCCATAAGGGAGCTGAAACTTTGTCATCTCTCTTACGCTTAGTTTCGCATTGTATATTCATAATATTGATATTCTGAGTTAGATAAAGTCCATTACTTAGAGTACCGATGTGAACGGAAGAGTTGTTCCGTTTGATAAAGTATTTACTATTCTTAATATAAGTTTCATAACCTTCACAATCTAAAATTGGAACTGAAATTATATTAGGAATAATGCTCGGTACATAAAGGACTTTATTTAAGACTAACTCAAAACTACCTAAATCTAATCTAATTGTGCCTAAAGCTCGAGCTTCAACATTTGAGCCATCGCCGATCTTCAAGACACATTCTCCTTCTCTGAGTTGTTGGACCTCATTTAGCATCTGTACATCATTACAGATATGAGCTCCATAACCGGTATCAAGTACCCAAGAGCTAGAATTAATAGAAAGATTTACTTCAACGAGAAACATACCTTTCTTTAGAGTAGCCTTGTACTCTGGGCAGTTTCTCCTCCAATGTCCCGCTTTGCCACAATGGAAACAAACATCCTCTTTCTGATCACGCTTCTTCTTTTGGGCCTTCGCCTTCGAAATGCCTCCAGTGGGCCTCAGGGGTTTCTTCTTCTTCTTTTGGGCTTTCTCACCCTTACCTTTAGAAGGCCCAGAAGAGGAAGATGGAGAATTCACCATCAGAACCTTATTGTCCTTCTTGATCGTGCTTTCAGCAGTCACAAGCTGACTAATCAGCTCAGCTACAGTAGCACCAGCATGATTCATATTGAAGTTAAGGACAAATGGTTGAATGATGGTGGGAGCTGTTGGAAAACACGAATCAGAAAGCAGCGGAATTTAAAAATTTTTCCCAACAAAAGGACCTTGAACTCGCAATCGTGTATCCAAATTCGTAAAGATAGAAAACTTACTTTTCTTTTATTCTTTCTTGAAGCGTTTCAAGCCACCCAAGAACGCTCTTCTCGCGGCTTGATCCCTTCTCCTTGGTAAAGCTCGAATCTTCAAACTTCTAACTTGAAGTCTCTAGAGAAAGTCCACCAACTTGATCACAATCTAACTAGTAAGGATGCTAGTTCTCTAGTTAGTGTTTAGGCTTAATCTAGGGTTTTTTTTTATCTTGGAGAAAGGAAGGTGTTCAACACATGAACCAAGAATTGTCAATTTTCTCTAAAGGGGAGCATGAGCTCCCCTATATATAGGAAAGGGAAGGGGCGGCCGAACCTAGTCCTTATGGACTAAGGATTTGGTCCCTCTCTCCTATTACTTGATCATCAAGTAATTTCCAACTTTGACTTTGAATTCTAATTCAAATCAACTTTTAAGAGAGCAAAAAATATCCAAACTATTTTTGGATAATTTTATACTTTATTTATTATAAAATAAATAACTTATTTTTATCTAATTAATTAATTCGTAATTAATTAACTAGATTATTTTCTCCAAAATAAGACTTTCTTTTTAATTCAAAATTAAACCAAAGTCTATTAAATAATTAACACATTTACTTATTTAATACATATATATATATTCACACGTGTGTGACACGTGTCACAGTGACACGTGTCACTCACGTGAGCCACACGTGTGACACGTGTGATTTCACACGTGTGGAACCCTCTTGGCTCGATTAACTCGTTTAATCATTTTTAAGCCTCAACTCATGTAACCAAGTTGTTGTGTGTGACCCTCTAGGTTCTCAATTCAATTAGCAGTGACCCTAATTAATTAATTCACTAATTAATTAATCAGTCCACAGATTAAACGACCATAGTCTAGCAACAGGTGTTTAACCCCTAGCTGAATTGGAATTTTCGGATTCGACAGAACCTTTAAGTCATTGATTCATGTGAGATACAATCCTCCTACTTACTATCTCTCAACCAAGATCTAGGGCAAGGGAATAATCAGAACCCTAATAATCCGGTCTTAAAGCTAAGTGCATTTCATATCCATTTGATCTCAATCCAAGAAACCCTTTTCTTGATGTCTTGATCTACTGGCTTGGCCAAGGACTCCATATGGCATATGAATGACTTACACAATAAGAGATCACCTTGCAAATGCAAGTGTAGGTCCTTTCTTGATTCTCATTCACTTTCATGAATCACTTGTGCAGCCCCAGCATAAGCCTTGAATCAGTTGTCTAAGGCGACACCCTTTAAAGCTTATACCTAAGACTACAGAGTTAACTCATAAAGTGACAAGGAACCTCAAGTCTAAGGATCAATTAATCACATCAATGACTCGTGAGATATTTCCTAATCTGGAAGTTTCCATTTCCTGAAATAGAAACTTCCTTTCCCATTTAGGGATGTTCTCACACGGGGCACCTCAGTGAACTTACTTGTTAAAGTAAGCACCCTCATGTACCACGCACGTATCAACTATACACTTTGCACCTCCATGAAACAAGGTGGTCCTTCTTAAGGGCGTGATCCCACAAGCAAGCCTTAGAGGAGTCAGGTTGACACTCCCACTGTCTGTAGGACTCATCGGCTTGGAGTATTTTACTAATCATGACTTATGTGATATAGGGCTCGTTTCATGAACCATTTCACCTAAATGGTAGAGTCCTAAAGTCATCAGGATTAGGGGAGTTTCTCATACATGCACAGATAAAGTAAACGCATACCAAACAAGAGCATATAAAGAAGTGTTGCCTCAATTCGTTATTTCATTCAAAGATTGTCTGTGATTACAACAAGGAAAAGCACAAAGCGGATATACAATCGGCTTTTAGGACACTATTCCTAACAGGAGCGAGGCTAGCAACAAGTCCACTGAAAGCTCATCTTTCAGTAACATGTCCATGGAAGCAAGTTTCTCAGTAAGGGCGAGAAACTTGAGTCCATATTCATGGACACTTGAACCTTCCCTCATTCTCAAGTGGAACAATTCCTTTGAAGTGTTATACCTTGTAACACGTTCATGAGGGCGGTAAAGTTGCTCTAAGTGGTCGTAAATCTCCCAAGCGAATTCCATGGCCTCATGTTGCCTTTGCAAGTCCGGAGACATGTTAGCCAACATAAGGCAACGGGCTTGGAGATTATCATCCTTCCACTTCTAGATCGCATTCCGCTCGGCCCGAGCATGCTGAATTATAACGATATACAAAAGATAAGGTCTTTGATCTAATGTAGCTCCCACTGTTTTTCAAAGATCTATAATTCCCAAAGATCTAAGAGGAACACGTTTCCCAATGGGTATTAAGATCCTAAGCATTTTACCTCGAACCCACGACTCACGGACATTCTAAGTAAAACCTTAAGTAGGTACAACTTACCAATTCTAACACCTTTAGAACTCTTTGTAATTGTTTTTGCATCACCTATCTTTCAATATGGACCCACGACTCGTGCGACATCCATATTTACTTAGGCGTTAAGCTAGACCCATCAATCATGGATCATGATCAAAACTTAGTTCGAACAACCCACGACTCGCGGACATCACCCTTGCCAAAATTAACCATGAAATATTGATTATTTAAAATGATCAATTAGGTAACTAAGAACTAATAAGCTCCACTAGCTATCCCACGACTCGCGGACAATAACTAGCTTTACTTACTAAACTTAAAACCTATTGATGGAATGCTAGGAATTTAATTCAAAATTTGCATATCGAATTAAATACCTATTTATTCGAAATTAGCTTAATATTTAATGGGAATTTTCGAATCAACCGGAGAGTTGTCCGGTTCGACCTTACCAAGTTACCAACATATATGTTATCCAATTTTATTAGTCTTGATTAATGCAAGTACAACTTAAATGCATTCCAAACAAGCACATAAACAAATAACATATCCTAGCATGATACTAACATGAGATGATCATGGGTCTATCCTATCTTATGCGTGATAAGTGGGAGCCACTCCACTATCACAATTCTAACATACATGGCACATAAATAGTTTATATCACAAAAGGGAAAGCGGTAACAAAATACGAGCCCTATCTCTATTACATTTTCAATTGAGATTCCCCTCCCTCACATTTTGAGGGGTCTTCACTTATGGCCTCCTTGTTACTTGAATGTGGTCCATCTTACTCCATGGGTGCATTGTCTCCAAAAATGAAAATAAAACCTCACCACCTATCTCTACTCTCAAATTAAAAGAAAAAGATATAAAGTAATAAGGCTCAATCTTCATATTGGCCTTAGACAATTACACGGGGCATACCCCGGCCTCAAAACAGTAATATGGAAAGCCACATAATAAATCACATAACAGTACGCACATAAGTGAGGCTCCAACCTCAATTGAAAAACGCAACTATAGGGCTCCAACCCCAAATGTAAACCATCCATGTGCAGAAATGTAAAGCATATATAGACTAGTACCCATGATCACCTAACATGCTTTTGCGAGAATTTAAATTTAGCCAATAAATTAAAATTCCCGTTTCAAGTCTTAATGACTTAAAACACGACTTGATGCGAGTCTTATTCATAAAAGCTTTCAATAAATCCCAAATTACTAAAAACTAATAAAATTCCAATTAATTTCTGAAAATTAATAATTTTATCAAAGATGTAGTTTCCCAAAATATAAACCGTTTCTATTTCTCAAAAATTTCAATTTAAAGTTTTATTCAAAAATTAAAATAAATATTCATAAAATAAAAATTTTAAAATTAAAATAAAAATTGGGACTGGATTGTACGAAACACGAAAAAAAACGGATCACGAAAATGGGGCCCGTGCACGAAACGGGGCGCACGCGAGGCAGGCGCACACAGCGCCCGGCCAAGGCCGGGCGAGTGCGCACACTGCGCCGCTTGCGCGGGCTCCCCTTCTCGGACATGTGCGGGCGACGGGTCGTCAGTCTCGGCCGCCCTGGGCGGGCGCGCCCGCATGGCGTGCGGGAGCTGCTGGGCGGCAGCCCTTGCGCGCGCCTAGGACAGGTGGGGGGCGGCGGCCCTTGCCCTCGCGCTCGTCGTAATCCGGGTTTTCGTTTCGTGTTTTCGTTCAAAAGCAAAACCAATCCAAGAAATCCAAAAACAGTTTATACAGTTTCAAATCTAAAATAGTTTTCAAAAATAAATTTTGTAAAAACCAATTTTCAGAAACTTCAGGAAAAATACAATTTCGTAATTCAGGCTTTCTAAAACAATTACAAATACTCAATCGCATCAAGCCTAAGAATTTCTACCAAATTCAATATAATTGAGACGAATCAGAAACACGATTAACGAGGTGGCTCTGATACCACTTGTTGGAAAACGGAATCAGAAAAGCAGCGGGAATTTAAAATATTTCCAACAAAAGGATCTTAGGCTCGCAATCGTGTATCCAAATTCGTAGAGATTAGAAACTTACTTTTCAATAATCTTTCTTGAAGCGTTTCAAGCCACCCAAGAACGCTCTTCTCGCGGCTTGATCCCCTCTCCTTGGTAAAGCTCGAATCTTCAAACTTCTAACTTGAAGCTCTCTAGAGATAGTCCACCAACTTGACTACAATCTATTTAGTAAGGATGCTAGTTCTCTAGTTAGTGTTTAGGCTTAACCTAGTGTTTATTTTGTCTTAGAGAAAGGATGGTGTTCAACACATGAACCAAAAAAAGATTATCAATTAGCTCCAAGAGGAGCTCGAGCTCCCCTATATTTAGGAGAGTTAATTGCACGCATACCCCCTGTGTTATGCCTAATTAGCACTCTGAACCTTGTGTTTCAACAATTAGCATAGAAAACCCTGTGAATTATTTTAATTATCACTGAGAACCCTGCGTCAGTGATTGTTGTTACACGCGCTCTAATTGCGGCTGGAATTACGAATTCTCTCACTTATTGGCTGTTAAATGACATTAATATCCCCCTTTAACCTAATAAAATTAAATCCATATATATATATTTTTTTTGAATTCCACAAAAGACACTTCAAATATTATAAAAAAATAAAAACAAAATGAATAAATTTTTTTTTTAAATATGTTTCACTCTTAGAATTTACATTACATTAAAAATATATATATAAATATATAATATATTATATTATGCATCTATATATTTATATAACCCAATAACATATATATATATATATATAGTAAGATGATGATTAATAAAATATATATTTATTTTATTATTTAATGTAAATTTTCATGTTTGATGTTTTTATAAAAAATTATAATTAACGATTTTTTTAATCATATTTTAAATATTTTTTTCTTCAACTATTTCCTTTTTTTTTTTTTTTTTGACAATTATTCATGAAGAATGAGAAGCAGCAGCAGACGCAGTTGATGATTGATCAAGAAAAACAAAAGGGCTATAAGCTTTTTCCAGTAATAATACCCAGGAAACAGAGCAATCTCACAGAGTCACACACACCCCGGGTGACTGTAAGACGAAAAGGGTTGTTGATTTTGTTAGAAATCAAAGGCGAGAATAGAGGGGCAACCACCCATGAAAATCTCATCTCCCTTTCTTGCCTCAATTCTTGAGTAGGGATTTCGCAATTCTTGCAGATCTCTCCCACCCCATCGCCGCTGCTGTCCGCTTCACCTCGAACCAGATCTGGTCGGAAGGTGGCCTGGAAGGGAAAAGGGGGATGGTGTGCGGTTGCTTGAGGTTGAAGAGGTGGGGGTGGGGGGTGGGTGGTGGAGCCAGATCTGGCGAGCTCCAGATCTGTCGCGATGGTGGTGGCGGAAGTGGTGAGATGTAGGGGGTGGTGGCGGGGCGATGGTGGAGATGAAGGGGGTTGGAACTCACCGGAAACCATGGCTGGCGAGGGCGCTACGGGTATTGAGGGAGAGAGAGCAGAGAATCGTTGATCGTTGGAGCAGAGAAGCGTTGGAGAAGATGATATAGATATAATACATATATACATATAGATATATATTATGTTAATATATAATATTATATATATGATATTTATAATACACATCATTAATCATATGATATATATAAATTTATATGATAAAATATATTATTTAATATTAGTTTTAATTAGTTATAAAGTATATACATATAGATATATATTAATATAAACAAGAATGAGAAAGGAATGTGAAATATCTTGGTAACTCCCAAAGGGGCAAAACAGACATTTCCCTTCCTTCATCGCCGTTTGAGTGTTAAAGGGGGCGGTGAGCAAATTTAAAATTTCACAGGGTTTTTTATGCTAATTGTTGAAACACAGGGTTTTGTGTGCTAATTAGGCATAACACAGGGTTTTTGACGCAATTAACTCATATATAGGAGAGGGAGGGACGCCCAAACCCTAGTCCTTTTGGGCTAAGGATTTGGTCCCTCTCTCCTATTACTTGATCATCAAGTAATTTTGACTTTGACTTTGAATTCAAATTCAAATCAACTTTTAAGAGAGCTAAAATATCCAAACCCTTTTGGATATTGTTATACTTTATTTATTTAAAATAAATAACTTATTTTATCTAATTAATTAATTCATAATTAATTAACTAGATTATTTTTCTCCAAAATCAGACTTTCTTTTTAATTCAAAATTAAACCAAAGTCTATTAAATAATTAATAAATTAATTATTTAATATGTATATATATACAATATATATATTCACGTGTGAGACACACGTGTTACTCACGTGACCCACACGTGTGGAACCCTCTTGGCCCGATTAACTCGTTTAATCATTTTCAAGCCTCAACTCATGTAACCAAGTTGTTGTGTGTGACCCTCTAGGTTCTCACTTCAATTAGCAGTGACCCTAATTAATTAATTCACTAATTAATTAATCAGTTCACAGATTAAACGACCTTAGTCTAGCAACAGGTGTTTAACCCCTAGCTGAATTGGAATGTTTGGATTCGACAGAACCTTTAAGTCATTGATTCATGTGAGATACAATCCTCCTACTTACTATCTCTCAACCATGATCTAGGGCAAGGGAATAATCAGAACCCTAATAATCCGGTTTTAAAGCTAAGTGCATTTCATATCCATTTGATCTCAAGCCAAGGACTCCATATGGCATATGAATGACTTACACAATAAGAGATCACCTTGCAAATGCAAGTGTAGGTCCTTTCTTGATTCTCATTCACTTTCATGAATCACTTGTGCAGCCCCAGCATAAGCCTTGAATCAGTTGTCTAAGGCGACACCCTTTAAAGCTTATACCTAAGACTACAGAGTTAACTCATAAAGTGACAAGGAACCTCAAGTCTAAGGATCAATTAATCACATCAATGACTCGTGAGATATTTCCTAATCTGGAAGTTTCCATTTCCTGAAATAGAAACTTCCTTTCCCATTTAGGGATGTTCTCACACGGGGCACCTCAGTGAACTTACTTGTTAAAGTAAGCACCCTCATGTACCACGCACGTATCAACTATACACTTTGCACCTCCATGAAACAAGGTGGTCCTTCTTAAGGGCGTGATCCCACAAGCAAGCCTTAGAGGAGTCAGGTTGACACTCCCACTGTCTGTAGGACTCATCGGCTTGGAGTATTTTACTAATCATGACTTATGTGATATAGGGCTCGTTTCATGAACCATTTCACCAAAATGGTAGAGTCCTAAAGTCATCAGGATTAGGAGAGTTCTCATACATGCACAGCTAAAGTAAACGCATACCAAACAAGAGCATATAAAGAAGTGTTGCCTCAATTCGTTATTTTATTCAAAGATTGTCTGTGATTACAATAAGGTAAAGTACATAGAGGATATACAATCGGCTTTCTAGGGCACTATTCCTAACACCTAATCCCAAATATCAAACAATAATCATAAATTCAACGGGTTCAACTATCCCTAGAAGCTTGTCCCGAATAATATATCAATGCATATTAAAATTTCAAATTCCATATTCATATATAATTTATACAAAAGTCATATTTAAAGAAATGCAAATGCACGACAACCTACTAAAACAAAAGACTTGACTCGAAACAGACTCCGAAAAACAGACACACTCCGCCTAGCACGAACTCCAAGCTGAACCTGCAAACTAAAAACATAAAGAGGGGAGGGGTCATTCTTAACTCGACTAAGTGAGGGGTTAACACACGCACACTATAAATATAAGGAGCAAAGCACGTATACAAAATCATAATGTTCATGAACTCAGGGATAGGTTTTGCACGCCAAATCATTTTCCGTGATAAATACATATAGGGCTTACTTAGCAAAAGCAAACAAACCAACTTAGCAAACCGAACAAACCTATCAATTCCTAACATATTTCATAACTTAACTTGACTTATAAAACGTTCAATTTTTAACTTAATTTAGAATCTATCCTTGTTTCACGAACCTTAACAGAACAGACACATAATAGAGAACTCGGCGGGTACGAGCTCAGACTCCCCCAACCTCCTCAAAACATATCATAACAAAAGTAAAGCAGAAAACTTACAGACATAACATATCATACCAACCTCAAATCCGGTGATGGAAGGGTGTATACGCCCAGACCATCGATTCATGTATGTGTGGGTCGTGAGTGCATAAATCTCACGCCCGAGGATTCCATCCCCCAGCCAAACCTCCTGGTGGGTTCCGGGTTGACCCTTATCATGTGGAGACTATGCCCAGGTCGAACACGATAGCCTGATGCCGTCCCGGGATTCCCAACCCACAGTCCCCGGGGCCCAACAAACACACATCATATCAAACATTCAACCCGCTACAACAGAGATAGACAGACATAACTTATACATATACACATACCACTTTCCGTGTCATTCATAAATACTTGGTCCTTGCCAAACTTGGCTCATGAGAAGCACACGGTTAGAAACATAGCTCCACGTGACAAGACATATCAAATCGTTCCAAAACAAGCATACATAGGCTTGTACATTGCTTAACATACTTGCAAACCTTTGACGTATCAAACAAATACATATTTCAAACTTATTTATATACATATAAGGCTTATTAAACCACATGCAACCAAAAACGAGCACGTTGCATTAAGGTTTAACTATATCCTAACCTCACCTTACACCGACGATGCCAAAGACAAGACGTTTGATCCACCCCGGAATCAACTCAGCCAACAAAACACCACCCCGGGTGCACCTGGACAAACTGAACATAAGAACAAGACTTAGACATACGAATGAACCAAATTAACACACGACATATGCTTATGAAGTGGTGTAAAATGTCATGACATGACTCAATATGAAATAAATTATAAATATGTTATGAATTGAAGTGATTGTGTTCATGCCAATTAATCAAACGAATTCAATTCATGTAAAACATGGATTCAAGCAATCAAATTTAAGCAAGTAAGGACCAAGGAGTGTCAATTAAGAGCATAACTACCAATTAAATAGCATAAAATTCATATAAGTCACATACAGGAGCTAAAGGGGTGAAAGGAACTCAAGAAGAAGGATTTTGGCGAAGTTTAGCAAAAGCTGACAATTTTCGAAAATGCGCAAGCTGTGGGAAAATAGTAATATCTTGAGTTATCGTAGTTGAAATTGGGTTTTTTTTATTGGATATGAAACTAGACAAATAGACCTTTCTAATGGTATATGGCTCGAATTCTGGTTCAAAGTGATGTGAAAATGGCGTAGGCCTAAAGTTGAACGAATGTAGATTTTTGGCGAAGTGACGACACCAAAATGGATCGATTATATCTCACAAATCAGAAAGGATATTGAGGTGATTCCAATTGGAGAATACTTTAGGCTTCAAAAGGTTTCGTTGGTTTGAAATTTAGGTCAATCGGTGCACGTTTGGGGGGCTAAACAGCCGTTTGAAAAATGTACTGAAAGCAGAAATGGGCATTTGAAAGCTCTCGGGGTGAGACAGGGGATGCCCAAACTGGCGTTTGGGAAATACACAGGGGGACGAAACGGCCGTTTAAGAACCGTCTGATTGAAAATCATTGAACGGTAACAATGGCAGAAAAAGGAACAAACCCCAAGCTCCCATGAACTCACACAACACCGAAACGCACGAAATTCATACCACGAAGCATATTCAATATGTAGGTCATATATTTGCATATAAGAGCTCCCAAAACGAGCTCAAACACATAAATCCCGAACCTAGTACTATTCATCATCTTCCCCACATAGCACGTAGGCACAAATCGAGGCACGAAGAGATATTAAATTGAAGCAATTAATGAAAGGGTCACAAATCTTACCTTAGGTCGTTGTTCGGACGGTCGGATCTTGCTAGCTCGAGCTCGGAAGCTTTTTAGCCAAAATGGGGAGAAATGCTTCTCTTTCTCTCTTCCTTGCTGCTGCTAATCGATCAAGTGAGGAGGGAAAGAGGCTTGGCCCTTTTTAGGGCCGGGCAAATGGGTCGGTTAAAACGGGTAGGGTCAAATGGTATCCGGTCTGTTCGGATCGGATTCTAAAATGGTGGGCGATCAAGTGGTTTTAGAAAAATAAAAGGTTAATTCATTGAATCTGAATCATCGAAACGAACTCAATAATAGGGTCGAAAATTGAATTCGAACTCCCAAGCTCAGGTAGCCACGAAGGCTCAAACATCCTAATTATAATTAGGTCCCTTATTTACAGATATTAGACAATTGAGTCCAAGTACAATTAATTAAATTCTAAAGCACACATAATTAAAATAAATCTCATGTTGACAGGTAAGCATGCTAATCACATAATTCACAAAATACAGAATTAAACTCTCTCATGACGCAGTACCTGGAATGCCGAAGAGATGGGGCGTCATAATCTCCCCCATAAAACCACGAGCAACTCTCCCGTATTCACCCAAGTTCGGGGTTTGCGACTCCGACAAGGGTTAGCCCGAGAAAGGTCTTCCAAGCATGAAGGGGTTCAATTGTTCACTTCAAGCTTCATACGAAATCGATCCCGACTAGGAGTAGTTCGGATTTTTCGCACTATAGGAGGCTCACAAGTGATTCAACTCCCACCGCTTGAATCCATCCAAACCAACCCACAATTCGGGACCACGAGTGGAGTGGTTAAAGAACTCCTACCACTCGTTTTCCAACCCAAATTCAATCAACACCTCAACTCAGAGTTCCAAGTTGACATTCGAACGTTGCTCACCTCTAGTCGTAGGCTCTCGGAAAAATTACGAGAAGACTGTTGCAAAGCATGACCCTCGACTTACCCCGAAGCAAAAGCACTCACTCTCTCAAACTACCCCCAAAAGGGCAACCAACAACAACAACAACAACACAGACAAAGGAAAACTGAAAGATGAATGATACACGTGATATGTATGTTTAATGTACCGTTCACCGACGTATTGGAATTCTGTCTCTAAGGTGCTTTGTTCGATGTCAAAGTTCCATTGTTTACAATTAAGTCTTGAAAGTCGCGATGCCTTTTATGCTTCAAATATCATCCCAGTCTTCAGCCTTGAAAATTCTCCTTTTTAATTCGACCTTCCAATCTTAAGTGTTCTCTTGGTCTCATTCTTATTCTCAAGAATTTAATTTTCCTGGTCTTCGGTTAATTGTTTAGATCCTTTGTATGACTTATGAGTCCGGTGAACCATCATCAACCTCATAGCCGAAATCCTTTGCCCGTATGTGTCTTGTAGAAATTCTAAGAAATAACCTTGTTTCGTTCTTCGTTGGAAATTCGAAATCCCATAAAACTCACCCAAAGCCCTTAATAATTTTCATCAAATCTTCTTCTCCAAAGACACGGTTAAGTAGAAATCGGTCACCATGCCCCGGGATTATAGTTGATTAAATTTGTTCCTAAAACCCAAGTTTCCAATCCCTCGCTATGTTTGTTTAGATCTCAACGTTAGTGAGACTCCTTGGTGCCTTTCTTTAAATACTTCTCATAAATTTAATTTCCGACGCCTATGTTATTCTTCGAGCTCGGATCTACAATAAATTGCACCTTATGCTTGGTAAAATAACCCGCCCTGAAACTAAAGTTTCTTCAAAGTACACTCCAATTCCCAAGCCTTCAACCTTGCTCGTAGATTTCTCAAACCATTCTTCTTCAACACATTTTTCATGTCCCCATAAGATTCAACCCAACCTCGGAAGGAAATCCCAAATTTCGTCCTATTCTCAAACCACCCCTTCCAATTTCCATTAAACAAAACTCGTCGGCTTGAATAAAGGAACATCCTAAAAGAGAACACTTGATATGCATGTCGGGTCAAAGTGCGAATGAGATGCATCACTTAGTTACCATTTAAACACGTAGTAACAATAATTAACAATTAGAGACAATTAACAATTAAGGCATGGATGGCAATAAATTGCAAGATTAAAATGTGATGGATGCACATGCCATGGATGAAATTAGCTCAATGCCCGGGTTCATGTTGGTCTCTAATTCGAAGCCGGCGATCCTATGCTCATTGTCTATTAGCCCTTGCTCGACCGCAATCGGGAAACTTGTGTTACGAAGACCCGCAAGCGTAGCATCTCTTTAATCTAATACAACATCCTTCATAAGTATGATTGGTTCCTCCACAATGAGTGATAACTACCAACTTTACACCAAAACACACAATTGATTCCGGCTTATGATGCCGCTCGATCTTCGTTAAACCTCATCCGGGCAGAACAAGGCCTGGGAAGGTATCAAATCGGAAAGGAATCTGAATATATGTAAGATGATTGAATTAGTAGTAAATTTTAAACCCAAGTGTTAGTTTGTCAAAAGATCAATTATAGCACAAGGGGTCGAATCCCGAGGGAAGGGGAAATCAAAGTCAATTGCCAAGTGTGTTTGTTAATCTATAGACGGGACAAAATTACGAGTAATGAAATTACAACTAAGTAAGAACGAAAGGTAAACAAGAGCAAACGAAAGCAAACAAGTAACTAAGCACTTAAACGAAACTCAAGGAATTTAAAGGGAGCCGGGGGAATAACACGTTCATAAGGCTTCGGTGTAAACTCAATGCTTCAATAAATGAGGTTGTTCTTACAATTCTAATCACTTATATATACACTAGCTTTTCTCAAAGTGAAGTACGCGTACCTAGCCTAGGACAAAGCCACTCTCGTGATCATTGAAACAAAGGTTAGGCTAAAAACTCAAGATTAGTGTCATTAACTAATTAGCAGCTTGACATGATTAATCAATGATTCAATTGTTTAAAGCTAAGTTAAATCTCTTTAGACCTAAACTTTAAGTGTTTAGGAAAATATTACCAAATTCACAAACAATTTCTCAGTTAGAAGGTGAATTAAGGATCGAGTATAAGTAGGCCACACTCATACAAGCTTTGAAACCATTTTCCCAACATAAGAACCGAACTCATTCATTGAGACATTTTATCAAACACCTAATCCTCACTTTGTGTCATTCCCCTAGCTTTTAAGATCTAGCCACTCATATCCACATACTTAACCCAAGAATAAGTTGAATCATTCTAAAAGTAAATCATATTCATAGATCAAGATTCAAACTAACATCAAAGGTTAAAAGTTCATACAAGAGGTAAATCTTACTTAACTAAACTAGGAAAGGAAATTACACTAAGTAAACTAGGAAAGCATTAAAGAAATTGAAAGCAAACTATTTTTGTCGAATGATCTTCATCACTTCTTGAAAAGAGAAGGTGTTCTTCCCAAGAACCATCCACAGCTGCCTCCAAGCTCCAAATTAGGTTAGAATTGAAGATGCCTCGAAATATGCAGATTAAAGGCTTATATACTCTTAGAAAAACGCATCTCTGGGGAAATCCACGGCCGTGGATTTACAAGGCTAAAGATATCCACGGGCGTGGATATTAGAAACGCGCTAACGACATCTTGGTGAACGAATTGAGGGGTTTCTGTCTCGTTCCCACGGTCGTGGATAAATTGAACTGTAGAAATCCACGCCCGTGGATCCCATATAGATGCTAATCCTTGCTTTAACTGTTATAAATTGGCCAATACTTCACCCACTTATTCAACGGGGGACCTCACTTCGGATCAAATCCATGAGCCTAAAATCCTTATGGTCAGAAATCGATTTGAGTCCAAAGGAACATCATCTTCCGAAGGTTGCCACCCAACGCTCTTAGCTATCATAGTTACAAATCCTCCATAAGCAAAACTACCTTGCCTCCTTTTTGCAGCAGAGAGCATTCTCAGTATTAGAATATAAGTGCCATCAATTTTTACCTTCTCCGCCATGCAATCCATTAAAATCAGCTCAGCCACATTCACATGTCCAGTGGCTTGTGCCCTTACACAAAACCCCGCCGAAAGGATGCGGTGCACAATTCTTCATTTAAGAGAGTGAATGTAAGTAGCTTTAGCAACATTAGCTAAGGGAAAGATTATTCAGAAATTCTCTCGCTCCTCATTTTCCCAGCGTGGTAGCCTAGTTAGCACTTCTTCATCCTCGTCACCATTGAGAAAACCAAATATGTTCCGAAGTTCAGAAGCAGTCACAGTGTACTCCCAATTATGGAGACGGAAAGTGAGCCTAGCATTCATCCATTGCATTGTGAGAATGAACTCACGAGTGATTCTAGGATAAGTGAGCTCATTCTTAGCCAAGAAGGCACTCCATCCAATTCCTTCATTCAAGACATTGATACTATCCTAAATTCCAAGTTCTTCTAAGATGGGAACGTACATGAAATATGTAGGATGAAGAAGACGATCTATCACGCGATCAAATGGATTGTAAGGCTCCGGTTGCATAGAGGAAGAAGAGGATTTCTTGGATGAAGAGGCCCTGCTGGTGTTCACACATTTCTTAGGTGCCATTGTTGTATTCACGATCATCTAACCAAGGATTAGCAACAATTATGGAACAAAAGTTTATTCAGGAATTTCATCGAACACCTTGTGTGCACCAAATATGTGTGTGGTTTTAACTCAATTCTAAACTGTAGTGTGTTCTAATATGCTTAAAAGCAAGAATTTGCAACAAATACTCATCAGCAAACAATTAACTCTAGGAATTTAAGAAATACAAACTAGAATGTAACTAGGGTTCAAAAACCATTTATGCTACAAAAATCTACAAAATCTCAACAAATCCTAGCATCCCTGCAAAACTTCATGCTTATAACAAATAACCAACCAAGAACAACTCAATATGTCAACACAAAATCGGATTAACATGCTTCTAGGGTTTCAAGATACAAAATTTTCACAAAAATTGCAAGAAATTCGAAATTGTAGCCTACCCTAAGCAAATAAAGCATGAATGCAACAAGTTTTGTAAATACTTTAAGGATTGAAAGAACAAGAATTTCAAGTAGGATTTAGATTTGGAGAGGGAAAGGGTGATAAAGCTTCAATCTTTACTAAAATTTCAGAGAAAAGGAAGGAAACGAAGCTTACCAAGTGAGAGGAGAAAAGGGGAAAAAAAGTGTCGGAACAGTGCTCGGAAGACCGCCTGAAAATTGCCTTGGTTCGCGTGTGCGGGAATAAGAAGTGAGATGAGTGTGTTTGAATATGTGAGAACGTGTGTTGTCTCATGTGTTTTAGCAAGAAAAAGAAGCAGACGCGGGTGGTTGGGGGGCAATTAAATGAAAACGCGTTTCACAATTAAAGGGAAAAATGTGTCTGTGAAAATCAGGAATCCACGGCCGTGGAGTATTTTGAACTGGAAAATCCACGGGCATGGATTTAAGAGCAGAATATTGGGTGTTTCGGTAATGTTATCCACGGGCGTGGATTTTAGGTCAGTAAATGTGGAAAATCTGTAACGAAATCCACAGCCGTGGATTTGTAAGAGAGGGATTATCCACGGGCGTAGAAGGGAGGTTAGTGTAATAAATCAAAGCTTATCGTCCGGGAATTAGAAAAATAAACCACAAAATGACTCAACCATAATGAAAACAAACCGGAGACAATAAAACCTCAACCAAACCAATGACCAAATACGACCTCAAAAACCGCAAATTCGGTACTTGAAAGTGCTACATCAAGTAATTCATGCGCAAATAAGCATCACAAACCATAGTATACCGAATTGTACCCCAACATCTCATTACACAACATAAACAAGCAAACGGTGTTTAAACATGCGAGGATATAGAATTTTCCATATCAAATTCAACATGACAATCCATAGTACACCAATGCAAAAAAAAACTACTACTTCACACTTAATACGAAACACATCATTCATACTCTCATTACGATTAGGAACATCAATCAAAACATGCATTCAAGCATTTCATGAGCAAGAATTGAATACGAAAATTTGACCTCATCCCCATATAAGGGGTGTCGACACGTTAAAAGTACACCACCGAGGTATCTCTTCTTTGAAATCAACAACCTACACACCATGAGATAAGAGCAACAAGAAGAACTTAGAGACCACCCAAACGAGAAAGGGAAGGAAAGAAAGAGTAAGGGAAAGAGAAGTAGTTCTAAGTTTATAGTCGCTAGCTCGACTTTGTCACCAAATTAGATGGTCGGAATGGTGAGCACACACGAGGTGCTCTTCTCAACGGGCTCTCCCACAAAATAAGGCTTCAAACGCTGCCCATTAACGAGGAAGGTTCCAGAATTTTCGTTTCCAATCTCTACAACTCCATTCTCAAGAACCTTAACGACTCGAAAAGGACCCGACCATCTAGATTTCAACTTTCCGGGAAATAACTTCAATCTTGAGTTGTACAACAATACTAGTTATCCCACTTTGAACTCCTTCACCCTAATGTGTTTATCATGCCATTACTTTGTTCGTTCTTTATATACCTTAGCATTCTCATACGCGTTTAACCTAAATTCCTCGAGCTCATGAAGTTGTAGGACCCTATTTTCTCCTGCTTGCTTAAGATCGAAATTAATAGCTCGAATGGCCCAATACGCTTTGTGCTCAAGCTCGACCGGAAGGTGGCAAGCCTTTCCATAGACCAAAATATACGTAAATGTCCCAATCGATGTCTTGAAAGCTGTTCGGTATGCCCACAACGCACATCCAATTTGGTGGCCCAATCTTTCCTCGATCTGCTCACGGACTTTTCGAGAATTTGCTTGATCTCCCTATTTGAAATTTCGACTTGTCCACTCGACTGAGGATGATATGGAGTGGCAACACGGTGATGGACTCCGTACTTCTTCAAGAGGATTTCAATAAACCAGTGTGAACCTCCGTCGCTTATGAGAGCCCGTGGGACTCCAAATTGAGTGAAAATGTTCTTCTTTAAAAACTTCAATACAACCTTCAAATCGTTCGTGGGACTCGCCACGGCCTCTACCCATTTCGAAATGTAATCAATGCCTACAAGGAAGTATTGATTCCCATGGGATGACGAAAACGGGCCCATAAAGTCGATGCCCCATACATTAAACAACTCTATCTCTAAAATATATCACAAAGGCATCTCACATCTCTTCCTTATGTTTCCCGTTCTTTGACAAGAGTCACACTTTTCTACAAACTTATGCGCATCTTTAAACAATGAGGGCCACCAAAACCCGATTGTAATACTTTCGCAGCTGTCTTTCTTAAACTTGAGTGGCCTCCATAGGGACTCGCATGACAATGATCCAAAATCTTTTCCATCTCATCCTCAGGAACACACCTCCTTACCAATCCATCCGAGTAATTTTTATATAGCAAAGGCTCCTCCCAAAAGTAATACTTAGCATCGGAAAGAAATTTTCTTCTTTGGTGGAAGATCAAATCCGGTGGTATAATTCTACTCACCAAGTAATTTACGAAATCCGCAAACCATGGTACCTCAGAAACCATCTTAAAAAGTTGCTCATCCGGAAAATTTTCAGTAATGGCCACCTCTTGATCCTCACCTTTCTGCTCAAGCTCCAAACGAGACAAATGGTCTGCTACTGCATTTTCTGTTACCTTTTTATCTTGGATCTCAAGAACAAATTCCTGAAGTAGCAAGATCCATCTAATGAGACGAGGTTTGGAGTCCTTCTTTGACAACAGACATTTGATAGCTGCTTGATCCGTGTAAACCACGGTCTTCGACCCTATCAAATACGGACAAAATTTATCAAATGCATGCACATTAAGTGTCTTGCTAGAGTATGCAATAACGTGTAAACGTTTCTCCCTTTTCTGGCCAAGAAAAACTCCTATAGCCAAGTCACTCCCATCACACATTAGCTCAAATGGTAAAGTCCAATCCGGTGCCACCATAATCGGGGCTGAAGTAAGCTCCTTCTTCAATCTGTCAAAAGCAAGCAAACAATCATTATCAAATATAAATTCAACATCCTTTTGTAAAAGCTTGCAAAGAGGTATGGTAATTTTAGAGAAATCCTTGATAAACCGATGATAAAATCCGGCGTGACCAAGGAAACTCCTAACTCCCTTAACATTGGTCGGTGGTGGCAATTTAGCAATCACTTCGATCTTAGCCTTGTCAACCTCGATCCCTTTTTCGGATATTCTGTGACCAAGTACAATTCCTTCATTTACCATAAAATGGCATTTCTCCCAATTCAAAACCAGATTAGTCTCTTCACATCTATGCAAAACTTGAGTTAGATTATGCAAGCAATAATCAAATGAAGAGCCAAATACAGAAAAGTCAACCATAAATATCTCCACGGTACGCTCAATAAAATCAGAGAAAATAGACATCATACAACATTGGAAAGTTGCGGGGGCATTACAAAGACCAAAAGGCATTCTCCTAAAGGCAAAAGTGCCATAGGGACAAGTAAAAGTACACTTCTCTTGGTCTTCCAGTGCTATAGCTATTTGATTGTATCCCGAATACCCATTTAGAAAACAATAGTCCCGCCAACCTTTCCAACATTTGATCAATAAAAGGCAATGGAAAATGGTCCTTACGGGTTGCACTATTCAATTTCCTATAGTCAATGCACACCCTCCAACCCGTGACCGTGCGTGTAGGGATAAGTTCATTCTTCTCATTTTGGATAACCGTCATTCCCCCTTCTTCGGTACCACTTGTACTAGGCTAACCCATTAGCTATCCGAGATATGATAAATTATTCCTACATCAAGTAGATTAAGAACCTCAGCCCTCACTATTTCTTTCATATTAGGGTTAAGCCTTCTTTGATGTTCAATCGAGGGTTTATGGTTTTCCTCCATTAAAATTTTATGCATGCATATTGAATGGCTAATCCCCTTGATGTCCGAAATTGTCCATCCTAGTGCTCTAACGTGCTCCCTCAAAACACATAATAGCTTCTCCAATTGCTCATCACTCAAACAAGATGCAACAATAACCGGTAAAGTGTTCTCTTTACCAAGATAAGCATATTTCGAATGTGAGGGGAGGGGTTTCAATTCAAGTACGAGAGCTTTCAAAGTAGAAGGGGGAGGAATGGGTTTACCACGTCCCAATTCCTCGAAATTGTACCTTTGACGGAAAGGAACATAAGACATTGCTTCCAAGGGCTTCACGTAAGTGGCAAGTTCTTCAAGAATCTCCTCGTTGTCTTCAATTTCCTTTACACTTTGTAAGCATAACTCCAAGGAGTCCTTTTTGTGCATTTCAATCATGTGGTGATTCTCCATCACTTCAACTCGATAGCACTTTTCATCCATGGTTGGGTTCTTTATTGCCTTGTACAAGTTAAATTCCACATTTTCTTCACCCACTTGTAAAGGAAGGTGGCCATTTTTCACATCGATCAAGGCCCTGGCCGTAGCTAGGAATGATCTTCCCAAAATGAGAGACATACTCTCGTCATCACCTATGTCAAGGACAACCAAATCCACCGGTATATAACACTTTTCCACTTTGACAAGCACATCATCCAGTACTCCCATTGGATACTTCACCAATCTATTCGCAAGTTGTAGGGTCATATTCGTTGGCCTTAGCTCCTTTAGTCCCAATTTCCTACAAGTAGACAAGGAAATCAAACTTACACTTGCACCCAAATCACATAAAGCATTATTAAAATGTAAAAGACCAATGGTGGAAGGGATAGAGAAACTCTCGAGATCCTTAAGTTTCGGTGGAAGCTTCTTTTGTAAGATGGCACTACACTCCTCGGTGAGTGCAATGGTGGCAAATCCTCAAGCTTCCTCTTGTTGGCCACTAGCTCCTTCAAAAACTTCAAGTATGATGGCATTTGAGCTCAAGCTTCGGTAAACGGAATGTTGATATGAAGTTACTTTAGCATGTTTAGGAACTTCTCGAATTATTTCTCTTTTGCTTGTTTTTGAAGCCTTTGTCAAAATGGCACCGGTGGGACATATGGTTTAGGTGGAATGTAGACATTTGGCTTCAAAGGAGACTCTTCTTTCTTGTCATCTTTCACACCTTCCTTCATTTTACTCTTTGCCCCATCCAAATTCGGACTATCAAGATCAATTCTCACTTCATGTCCCTTCCTTTCCTCCCCATGCTTGTCTCTATCTTTCAACTCACTCATCTTTCCCTTCCCTTTGTCAAGATTCACTTCCTCTTGCTTCTCAACATCCTTCCTCTTACTCGATTCGGTCTCATACCCACTAGGCATAGGGGGTTCATCATAGGTCTTTCCACTCCTTAGGGTTATGCCTTTGCAATGTTCTCTTGGGTTTGTATCCGTCTTTCCAGAGAATGTTCCTTAAGGTCTATGATTGATGGTATTTGCAAGTTGTCCAATTTGGACTTCAATGTTTCGGTTTTGTGTAACCACTTGATCCACTTGAGTTTCAAGTTTTTGTATACGGTCCGAAGAAACAGTGATAAACCTTTCCAAGGTAACTTCTCAACCTTGTTTTTGCTCGGTTGGTTGAGGAACTTGAGGTCATTGTGGTTGAGGGGGTGGAGCTTGATATTGAGTTTGAGGAGTTTGGTATTGTACTTGTTGTGTAGGGATAGGAGGAGGAGGTTGTTGGTTCATGGGTTGTCTCGGTTGGAAAGGAGGTCTTGGGGCATTTTGAACGTTGGCATTGTTTGACCATGAAAAATGGGGGTGGTTTCACCAACCGGGGTTGTATGTGGGTGAATAAGGATTATTAGGGGGTCTTGGTTGATTTAGAGCATGCACTTGCTTGGGAATTTGAGACTGGCTAGGTGAAACATTTTGGGATGCATAATGACACGAACCAAAATCGTGTGGCCCATTACAAATCTCACAAGTTATCGGTGGTAATGGGGGAGATTAGGTTGAAACAGCATTCACCTTGAATTGCTCTACTTACCTTTCCAAGGCTTCGATCTTGGCTTGCATGGAGGTGTACTCTCCCAATTGCATCATACCGGGTGTAGAGTTTGAAGGCCGTGGGATTGGTGCATTTGCCCTTTCGGAAAACCAAGAGTTATTAGCCGCTATCTTTTCTTACAAGTGGATTGCATCGGCCTCATACATGCTCATAATAGCACCTCTCATGGCGGAGTCAACCATTACCTTCAAAGCTTGGGAGATTCCTTCGTAGAATAATTGGACAAGCTTCCAATCCTCGCAACTATGATGGGGGCATCTTCTTTGCAATTCTTTGAATCTCTCCCAAGCCTCATATAGACTTTCCCCTTCATATTGCCGGAATGAGGTGATTTCATTCCGGAGCTTCACCGTCTTTGCATGAGGAAAAAACTTATCCAAAAACGCTTGTGACAATAAAGCCCATGACCCCTTAGTCTCATAAGAAAGTGCACTATACCAAGCTTTCACTCTATCTTTTAAGGAGAAAGGAAATGGGCAAATCCTAATGGCATCCTCCGTGACGTTGTTTAATTTGAACGTGTCACACACTTCGGTGAACCAATTAACGTGTGAGATCGGATCTTCCGTAGCCAAGCCGGTAAATTGGTTTTGTTGGAAGAGAGAAATGTAGGCCGCCTTGATTTCGAAGTGGTTCGCCGCCACACCCGGTCTTCCAAGGTTTTGTTGTATACTCTCCATACTTGGCATGGCATAATCCCTAATTTGCCTTTGAGGTGGTTAATTTGGATGATTTGGTTAGAGGGATGGTTGAGGTTGATTTTGTACATTAGGATTCGGTAAGGGACCAATTCTATCGTTCCCGGCCATCTCGAACGGTATATGTTCAATTTCTTCTCATCTTTCTCTTTTTAAAGCACGGAGCTTCTTTTCAATCTTGGGGTAATGCTTGAGATTGTCCCAACTCCGAGCCCTTTGCATACACCTACAAGAGACAAGGAAACGATCAACAGTAACAAAATTAAAGGTCTAAGTTACTAACTACTAACACTAAAACAAGAGTGATTCCAAATGCCCTCCCCGACAGTGGCGCCAAAAACTTGATAACTACCAACTCTATACCAAAACACACAATTGATTCCCGCTTATAAGGCCGTCCGATCTTCGTTAAACCTCATTCGGGCAGAACAAGGCCTGGAAAGGTATCAAATCGGAAAGGAATCTCAATATGTGTAAGATGATTGAATTAGTAGTAAATTTTAAACCCAAGTGCTGTCAAAAGATCAATTATACCCAAGTGTGTTTGTTAATCTATAGACTGGACAAAATTACGAGTAATGAAATTACAACTAAGTAAGAACGAAAGGTAAACAAGAGCAAACGATTTCACAAACAATTTCTCAATTAGAAGGTGAATTAAGGATCGAGCATAAGTAGGCCACACTCATACAAGCTTTGAAACCATTTTCCCAACATAAGAACCGAACTTATTCCTTGAGATATCTTATCAAACACCTAATCCTCACTTTGTGTCATTCCCCTAGTTCTTAAGATCTAGCCACTCATATCCACATACTTAACCCAAGAATAAGTTGAATCATTCTAAAAATAAATCATATTCATAGATCAAGATTCAAACTAACATCAAAGGTTAGATTAAAGGCTTATATACTCTTAGAAAAACGCATCTCTGGGGAAATCCACGGTCGTGGATTTACAAGGCTAAAGATATCCACGGGCCCTCGTGGATATTAAAAACGCGCTAACGACTCTTCCCTAAATCCACGACCGTGGATTATTTGTACATAGGACATACACGACCGTGGATTCTTGGTGAACGAATTGAGAGGTTTTTGTCTCGTTCCCGCGGGCGTGGATAAATTGAACTGCAGAAATCCACACTCGTGGATCCCATATAGATGCTAATCCTTTATTAACGGTCATAAATTAGTCTCATAATGCATGGAAATGAAGATACTGCTCCGTTTTCTTCCCGTTGTCTACTCTCGTGGTTAAAACACCTACAAAAAAGCATTAGATTCTAATTAAGCTTCAATTTTGGGCAAAAAGTACATAGAATAAGCCTCAACGGAGCAAGAATTATCGGGTTAACAACGAGTATATGGTTGGAATTCTCTCTCGGCTCGAGGGGTCTTCCGGGACTGATGCTTCTTCTTTAGTCGCCCTTCCTCAACTTAGGTACCATACCGAGAGGGTCTCTCCTCTACTTGTAGATTGGAGCACGAGCCTAGCCCGAATGTTTGCTCTGATATATTTTCCCCTTTGTCTCTTATTAGAATCCAAGTTTCAACCCTTAAAGCTCTCTTCGTGGCCTTGTCCCACGTGCTCGTATCCTTTGCAATTAGGGCTTCCTTGAATTCATTCCTAAGGCCTTCCATGAAGTATTTGACCTTCATCTGATCGTTACCCGTAATAATGGGCACATACCCGCCCAACTTTTCAAATTCCTCTATGTATTCCATAACGGTCTTATCTCCTTGTTTTAAAGTGAGGAATTCTTCAAGTCTTCACTCGTGCAGAATAGCCAGTGCAAACCTCTTTTGGAACTCTCGAACAAACACTTCCCAAGTTAGCTCATCTCTTGTTACCTCTAATTGTTGAGCAACCCTTTTCCACCATTGCCTTGCTTGCCCTTGTAGAAGAAACGTAGCAAGGCGAGCCATCTTGAGAGGTACGTGGTCATATTTCAAAGATGCCTTCTATTTCCGAAAGCCACTCGTTAGCCCTTATATCATCTCCTTCTCGAAATTGGGGAGGCTTAAATGCTATGAATTCCCGGTACATCATCGCCATCGGATTTATTGGTGGTACTTCGGTGGAAGGTTACCTTTGATATCATAGATTTGGATGAGAAGATTGACTGTAGGGTTATTGACGCGATGACATCCTGAAAATCTCAACAACCAAAATATATATATGCATGTCGATTAGTAAGTGCTCATGTCACATAATAAATCAAGTAAAAACATCAAAGAAATGCAATGCATCATGCGATGTATATCCAAGTAAGTGATTAAAATTTCGATGCATAGCTTATCAAATCGTGATGCAAATGCACATATAATCAAATTATCCTATGCCGTTCGACTTAGGCAGACACAATCTGACACTGAACCTCGGTTTTGCAACCTGGGGCTCTGATACCACTTAAGGATGTAGCACCCCCATGGTAGGTCACCACATCCCCCCACCAAAGCTCAATCCACATATGAAATGGGAAGTCCGTACACGAACCAAGTAGTGGCGAATGGGAGACTTGATAGACTCACACCTAAGCTAGGCTGAACGTAGACCCTGAACAAACAAAATCCAAGCAAAACAAGAATGCGAAAGCGAAAATAAGCCATATAAAATTCGATCGTACATAAATAGGTGACGGGTTCAACTAGCATAAATACCTAATCCCCAATATCAAATAATAATCATAAATTCAACGGGTTCAACTATCCCTAGAAGCATGTCATAAATAATATATCAATGCATATCAATTTCAAATTCCATATTCATATATAACTTATACAAAAGTCATATTTAAATAAATGCAAATGCATGATAACCTACTAAAATAAAAGACTTGACTCGAAACAGACTCCAAAAGACAGACACACTCCGCCTAGCACGAACTCCAAGCTGAACCTGCAAACTAAAAACATAAAGAGGGGAGGAGTCAGTCTTAACTCTACTGAGTGAGGGGTTAACACACGCACACTATGAATATAAGAAGCAAAGCACGTATACAAAATCATAATGTTCATGAACTCAGGGATAGGTTTTGCATGCCAAATCATTTTCCAGTGATAAATACATACATGGCTTACTTAGCAAAAGCAAACAAACCAACTTAGCTAACCGAGCAAACCTATCAATTCCTAACATATTTCATAACTTAACTTGACTTATAAAACGTTCAACTTTTAACTTAATATCCCTGTTTCATGAACCTTAACAGAACATACACATAATAGAAAACTCGACGGGTACTAGCTCAGACTCCCCCAACCTCCTCAAAACATATCATAACAAAAGTAAAGCAGAAAACTTACAGACATAACACATCATACCAACCTCAACTCCGGTGATGGAAGGGTGTATACGCCCAGACTATGGATTCATGTATGTGTGGGTCGTGAGTGCATGAATCTCACGCCCGAGGATTCCATCCCCCAACCAAACCTCCTGGTGGGTTCCGGGTTGATCCTTATCATGTGGAGACTATGCCCAGGCCGGACCCGACGGCCTGATGCCATCTCAGGATTCCCAACCCACAGTCTCCGGGGCCCAACAAACACACATCATATCAAACACTTAACCCGCTACAACATAGACAGACAGACATAACTTATACATATATACATACCACTTTCCATATCATTCATAAATACTCGGTCCTTGCCAAACTTGGCTCATGAGAAGCACACGGTTAGAAGCATAGCTCCACGTGGCAAGACATATCAAATCGTTCCAAAACAAGCATAAATAGGCTTGTACATTTCTTAACATACTTGCAAACCTTTGACGTATCAAACAAATACATATTTCACACTTATTTATATACATATAAGGCTTATTAAACCACATGCAATCAAAACTGAGCATGTTGTATTAAGATTTAACTATATACTAACCTCACCTTACACCGACAAGGCCAAAGATAAGACGTTTGATCCACCCCGGAATCAACTCGACCAACAAAACACCACCCCGGGTGCACCTGGACAAACTGAACACAAGAACAAGACTTAGACATACGAATGAACCAAATTGACGCACGGCGTATGCTTATGAAGTGGTGTAACATATCATGTCATGAATCAATATGAAATAAATCATAAATATGTTATGAATTGAAGTGATTGTGTTCATGCCATTTAATCAAACGAATTCAATTCATGTAAAGCACGGATTCAAGCAATCAAATTTAAGCAAGTAAGGACCAAGGAATGTCAAATAAGAGCATAACTACCAATTAAATAAGAATAAAATTCATATAAGTCACATATGGGAGCCAAAGGGGTGAAAGAAACGCAACAAGAAGGATTTTGGCTAAGTTTAGCAAAAGCTGACAATTTTCGGAAATGCGTAAGCTGTGGAAAAATAGTAATATCTTAAGTTATAAAAGTTGAAATTGGTTTTTTTTTTTATTGGATATGAAACTAGACACATAGACCTTTCGAATGGTATATGGCTTGAATTCTGGTTCAAAGCGATGCGAAAATGGCGTAGGCCCGAAGTTGGACGAATGTAGATTTTTGGCGAAGTGGGGACACCAAAATGGATCGATTATATCTCACAAATCAGAAAGGATATTGAGGTGATTACAATTGGAGAACACTCTTGTAACGCCCCAGCTTTCGGCAATTCAGGTATGAACGACACGTGTGCGTTTGAGAGTTGTAATTTAATTATTTATTGATCATTTAATTCATTTTTCTATCATGACATAATTTTATAAAAATTATATTTTTCGTATTTTATTGAAAATTCATATCATATCATATTTATTGGATATTTTGAACGTGATTGCTACGTGAATTATTTTCCCGAATGTGATTTATTTCTTTTATGTCCTTAATTGATCATTTTCATGAATATGGGATCTAATTGCATTGGACCACATTGATCATTTAAAATTGAATTTGGACCTTATTGCATAACTTAATAAATGAAGGGATTTAATTGCAAATTGGCCATCTCTTTTCTCTTCTTCTCTAGCATTCACGTACCATTTGCTCCTTTCTTCATACAACACTTCATCCTTGCTTCATTTCTTCCCTTCTTCAACCGTGATCAACCCTAGCTAGACAAGAGGGAGATTTCTTCCATTCAAGCTAATAATTGTGGGTTTTGGGATCATACAAGCATCATCAACATCATTTCATCATCTTAGCTTCCTTTTCTCTCATTTGAGGTAATTGTGGAGATTGGTTGATTTTCTTGTAAAAATATGTTATCTAGGGCTTTGTTATATGTTGAGTGAATGGTGTATTGGTTGTTGGATATTTATTTGTGAACTTTAAGCTTGAGTTTGATGCATATATCTTGAGTTGTATGAGCTTGAAGCATGATGGAATATTTGGGTTTCAAATGAGTGAATATTGATGATCTAACATGGGATTATATGTTTTTATGAGTTATTGTTGATCAATATGCATGTTAGCATATATATTGCATCTAATATTTGCTTTTGAACTTGGCTTGAAGCCATTTTTGGTGATTGTTGTTGTTGTTGCCATTACTGCCCTGTTTCTGCTCTGCTTTCAGATGCTCTCGTATTCTGGGAACGGCCATTCCCAATCCCAGTTCAAAACTGGAACGGCCGTTCCCATGATGCTGAGACTTTAGACCAGCGAGACTGGGAACGGCCGTTCCCACTTTAGCCTGTGAGCCGGAACGGCCATTCCCAGCCAGGACGCGTTTATATTTTGAAAACGCTGGCGCGCTTTCTTCAGACCATGGGAACGGCCCTTCCCATTTTCGAAGGAAGGCCGGAACGGCCGTTCCCACGGCCATTGTAGAGCAAAAGCTACTGCATAAAATTAATTTTTCAACATCATCCTCCAATCCTTTCTTTGACCCCTAATTGATGTTATATGATCGCATACATGTTGAAACGTGATATTTTTATGGTGCATTGTATTTTTCTCGTCGTCTCGTTGCTTTTCCGCCGTTCGTCATATTTGGTACATTTTGAGTCGTGTTTCACGGACAATTGTCTTTCTTGCACAGACCAGCTTCCTGGTGACGAGGAGCAGGCCCCGTGAGCTGTTTCCTTGGATTATTTTGGGTCGTTCAGGTGAGGTTTAATTTTAGATATATAGGACCCGTACAACCCTATGTGATGTTTTAAGCCAAAACCTATCTATATAATTATAGTTTTCAAATGGATTGGTTTTCAAATGTTTTATCGAACTATGGAAGGAATTGATTGATTGATTGATTGATTGATTTGGCGAGTATTGTATTGCACTATGGGCCCGAGGGTAGTGACTCGAGCCAACCGGGAAAGCATGGGCTGACGGGTAACTCGAGAGCTATCCTCACCAAATTGGGATGACCCCTGAACCCTCTAGGAGATTAGAGGAGGAAGGAGTTCCGGGCTTAGGGATTCATGTACCCTCTGCCCAGATTGATTGGATGGTGGGGCCTTGCAATCCCACCATCACCCGGAGGAAGAAGGTGTCATTGAAACTGCTAATTGTGCACATTAATGAATTGCTTGATCGCCTAATCACCTAATAATTGATTGATTGATTGTACACAGTCGGTGTAAGGTTGGAGAATTGCCCCACTCGCCGGGCCACGAATTGATTGTATTGAATTGATTGAATTGAAATTGGAATAGTTGTAATCTCGGGCGATAGTATCTCTTTTAAACCTATTAGATCGTATTGTTTTCCAAATTGTTACCCGAGGTTATAACTTGCATGTATGTGCGCTTATATTTATTTATACCCCTCGCTCAGTCTGTGTTGGACTGACACCTCAACTTTTCAGTGTTTTGCAGGGCGTGCTAGGCGGGGATTTAGAGTCTTGTAGTCTTTAGATTTTGGGTCTAGCACACTTCATTCCACATTTTGTTTATGTACAGTTAGCTTGGGATATTTTGTATCAGGCCCTGTTATCTATATTGTTGAAAAATGATCATGATTTGATAGTGTGAATATTGGTATCTATACGTAAATAAATAAATATGGTATCTATACATATCGAATGAATGTTATTGCTTCCGCTTTTAATACTCTGTCTTGCATATTGGTTGGTTTTAAATTGAGGGTACCCGCCTAGTCTTGAGTCATTTTATTGTCTCCCGTTCGCTATAGCTTTGATTCATGTATGGATTGTCCGTTTCATATGTGGTTCGGGGCTATAGTGCGGGGGATGTGGTGCCTGGCGTTCCGGGTGCTACATCCTACGGTGGTATCAGAGCTCGGTTGCAAAACCGGGTCTCTAGTGTCGTGTCTTGTGAGTCTAGGTCGCACGGCATAGGAACTAATTGTCAATTTGAGAGTCTTGCATTGCTATTTGATACTTGAACCTACTTGGCTTATTTGAATTTGGGGTGACTTGTTGAGTTTTGAAGTTATGTGTAATTTTGAATTATTTGCACACATTGGCATTGGCTAACCGAACACGCATAATAGTGACTTGATTTCAGGATGGCTCGCGATAGACATCATCGTGATCGTTCTCCTAGACATCGACATCATCGACATCATCGCAGGGAGAGATCACCACCTCCTCCTCAGGCTCAGCCACAGGACTTCATGAATGCAGTGGTGGGTCTTATTGATCAGAGGGTTCGGGATTATGTTCCACCACCACCACCAGTTGCACCACCACAGCCTGGAGGCCAGATTTCAGCTGTCTTTAGGGAGTTCCAGAACCAGCATCCTCCCAAGTTTTACAAAGGGAATGATATTCAGGCCAAGCAGTGGCTCAGGGAGATCGAGAGGGTTTGGGAGCTTATCCCGTGTGGATCCCAGGAGAAGGCCCGTTGTACGCTTTCTTTGATTCAGGGTGAGGCCTATTCCTGGTAGGAGAGTGCCCGGATAGTGTTAGAGGCAGCAGGTGAGGAAGTGACTTGGGAAGTGTTTGTCAGAGAATTCAGAAACAAGTTTATTCCTCCATCTTCTCGCACTAGAAGATTGAAGGAATTTACAGAGCTCAAGCAAGGAAGCCGGTCAGTTTCAGAGTATATCGCCGAGTTTGAGAGATTGTCCCGCTATGCCCCTAATATAGCGAGTGATGATTTCCATAAGGCGATGCAGTTTGTTCAGGGCCTTAGACCGGATATTCAGGCAGCGATTGAGTCGGTCAACACGAGCACCTGGGTGAAGGCTACCAAGAAGGCTCTATTGGTTGAGGATTCAGTGAATGCGAGGCGGTCTTCTTACCGTTCAGGCTCAGGTTCGGGCTCAGGATCAGGATTGGGATTTAGAGGTACTGGATCGGGTTTCAGAGGTGCCGGATCAGGGTTTAAGGGTTCAGGATCGGGATCTGCTTCGGGCAAGAGGCCGATGGTTTATACTTCTCCATCACCAGCTCCACAGGGCCCAGGGAAGAAGCCCCGACCTGCAGGACCAGTGATTAGAGCTCCAGTTGCTCCAGTTGCTCCAGCTTTACCACCACTACCCGAGAGGCCTGCTTGTACCTTCTGTGGTCGGAGGACGCATACTGATGATAACTGCAGGAGGCGTCTGGGTTTATGTTTGCTTTGTGAGAGCGACGAGCATATGGTAGACGGATGTCCGGATAACAGGATGCCACCACCGGGAGCACAGAGACCGCTGATCAGGGCTCGTGCTTATGCTTTGGACGGAGAGCAGCCGGATGCTGATGTTGATCCAGCCGCGGTAGTTGAAGGTACCATTTGCATACATGGAACGAACATTTATACCTTGTTTGATCCGGGAGCTACTCACTCCTTTCTTTCGAGTGCTATATCTGTTTCTCTGTCTTTGCCTGTTACTCGCTCTTCTGCATGTTATGTGGTTAGTACTCCTTTTGGTGGTAGTTTAGAATCTGATCGGGTGTTTAGAGAGGTTCCGGTGAGTATCGACGGCCGAGTTTTCTTGTCGGACTTCATTGAGCTGCCGATGACTTGCTATGGATCTATCTTGGGCATGGATTGGTTGTACAGACATTCTGCCACAGTTGATTGTAGGGCGAAGAAGGTTCAGTTGGGATCAGATTTGGTAGTGGGTTGGAGTTCCAAGACTGTACCGCTACTTTCTTTTTCTGAAGCTCATAAGTTGGTTCGAGAGGGAGCCACGGGTTTCATTGCTTATATTCTCAACAAACCTAAGGATCAGAGTAAGCTGGAAGAAACGGAAGTAGTGAAGGAGTTTCCCGAGGTCTTTCCTGAGGAATTGGATTCTTTACCTCCAGAACGGGAAATTGAGTTTGTGATCGACTTATACCCTAACGCAGAGCCGTACTCCAAGACTCCGTATCGTATGGCTCCGGCCGAGTTGAAAGAGTTGAAGACTCAACTTGATGCGTTGTTGGAGATTGGGTATATTAGACCGAGTTCTTCTCCTTGGGGTGCACCGGTTTTATTTGTAAAGAAGAAGGACGGAACCTTGAGAATGTGTATAGACTATAGGGAGTTGAATCGGATGACGATCAAGAATAAGTATCCTCTTCCACACATCGAGGAGTTGTTTGATATACTTCAGGGATCGAAAGTATATTCGAAGTTGGATTTGAGACAAGGTTACTACCAGCTGCGTATCCGAGCAGAGGATGTTTCTAAGACAGGATTTAACACTCGGTACGGGCATTATGAGTTCGTTGTGATGCCGTTTGGATTGACTAATGCCCCAGCAGCTTTTATGGATATGATGCACAGGATCTTCAGGCCTTTTCTGGATAAGTTCGTGGTTATTTTTATTGATGATATCCTGGTTTTCTCGAAGTCTGCCGAGGAGCATGCAAGACACCTTCAGTTGGTATTAAGGACTTTGAAGGAGCATCAGTTGTTTGCCAAGTTCAGCAAGTGTGAGTTCTGGATTGACAGGGTGTCATTCTTGGGTCACGTGATTTCGGGCAACGGTTTGGAAGTCGATCCTTCCAAGATTGAGTCGGTTCTGAAGTGGGAGAAACCTAGGAATGCCTCTGAGATTAGGAGTTTCTTGGGATTGGCAGGTTATTACCGAAGGTTTGTTAAGGATTTCTCCAAGTTAGCAGCTCCTTTAACCCGGTTGACGAAGAAGAATGTGAAATTCGACTGGAATGAAGATTGTGAGAAGAGTTTCACTTTCTTGAAGGAAAAGTTAGTGTCTGCTCCAGTGTTAGCCCTTCCGGAAGGTTCTGAAGGATATGCTGTTTATACGGATGCTTCTAAGGAAGGCTTGGGATGTGTGTTGACTCAGAAGGGTAAAGTGATTGCTTATGCATCCCGGAAGTTAAAAGAGCATGAGAAGAATTATCCGACACATGATCTTGAGCTTGCTGCCATAGTCTTTGCACTTGGAAAGTGGAGACATTATTTGTATGGGGTGTCCTTCGAGATTTTCACCGACCACAAAAGCCTCCAGTATTTATTCACTCAGAAGGATCTGAATATGAGGCAACGGCGTTGGATGGAAAGGTTGGAAGATTATGATTGCACGATTAAGTACCATCCCGGCAAAGCCAACGTGGTCGCCGATGCACTTAGTAGGAAGGCTAGTGTGTCGAGCTTGGAAGTGGGGGAAAGTAGTGGAATCGAGCCAATTATCTTAAAGGCTCGAGTTTCTAATATTTCAGTCCAGCCAGAATTGAAGCACAAGTTGTTTGAGGCTCAGAGTACGGATTTGGAAGTTCAGAGATTGGTAGCTAAGGCAAGAGCTGATCCAGAGTGTCCATTCGGGTTCGATGAAACCGGTCTTCTTCGTTTCAAGAACCGAATGGTTGTACCCGAAGAGTTGAAACGGGTATTGCTCGAGGAAGCTCACAGATCGGCTTATTCTATCCACCCCGGAGGAAACAAGATGTATAAGGATTTAAGGCAATATTATTGGTGGCGTGGATTGAAGAAAGATGTGGCCGAGTTTGTGAAGCATTGTCTCATTTGTCAGAAAGTGAAAGCCGAGCATCAGAAACCGGGAGGTCTTCTTCAGCCGTTACCTATTCCTGAGTGGAAGTGGGAACAGGTGACGATGGATTTCGTGTCCGGATTACCTAAGGTGAAAGGTGGATTTGATGGGATTTGGGTGATTGTGGACCGTTTGACGAAGTCTGCACATTTTCTGCCGGTTCGGATGTCGTATAAGATTTGCAAGCTAGCCGAGCTTTATAACCGGGAGATTGTTAGGCTTCACGGGATTCCGATTAGTATCGTTTCAGATAGAGATCCACGGTTCACTTCGAGGTTGTGGCGTGAATTGCAAGAGGTTTTGGGTACGAAGCTCCAGTTTAGTACAGCTTTTCATCCTCAGACGGATGGGCAGTCCGAGAGATTAATAAGGTATCTCGAGGATTTGCTACGAGCTTGTTCTTTGGATTTTCAGTCTTCTTGGCATGATCAGCTACCTTTGATTGAGTTTGCGTACAACAACAGTTTTCAGGCTTCGATTGGAATGGCACCGTATGAGCTACTTTATGGACGGAAGTGTCGTTCTCCGTTGTTCTTTGACTTGGAAGAGTGGAAATGGACTAAGCAGGAAGGTGTTAAGAAAGGTGAGAAATTGGAGAAACCTTCCAAGGCCGTTGAAGCTATGATTGAGAAAGTCCACTTAATAAAACAACGGATGAAATCAGCTCAGGACAGACAGAAGAGCTATGCCGATCGTCGCAGAAGGGATCTCGAGTTTGAGGTCGGAGACCGGGTATTCTTGAAGGCGTCTCCACGTAAAGGATTTGCTCGGATTGGGAAAGGAGGTAAACTTAAACCTCGTTATTTAGGTCCTTATGAGATTTTGGAAAGAATTGGAGAAGTTGCTTACAGATTGGACCTACCACCGAGCCTCACGGGGATTCATAATGTATTTCACGTGTCTCAGCTGAGGAAATACTACCCCGATGAAACCGAGATCATTCCTGTTGAAGAAGTGGAATTAGAACCGAGTCTTACCTTTGTTCAGAAACCGGTTAAGATATTGGATAAGAAGTTTCAGGAATTAAGAAACCGGAGGATTCCCATGGTTAAGGTTCTTTGGAGAAGTGATAAGACCGAAGAAGCCACGTGGGAGACCGAAGACAAAATGAGACGGTTCCATCCAGAGTTGTTCCCTTCCGATCAGTGAATCTGGGGACCAGATTCTTATAAGGAGGGAGGATTGTAACGCCCCAGCTTTCGACAATTCAGGTATGAACGACACGTGTGCGTTTGAGAGTTGTAATTTAATTATTTATTGATCATTTAATTCATTTTTCTATCATGACATAATTTTATAAAAATTATATTTTTCGTATTTTATTGAAAATTCATATCATATCATATTTATTGGATATTTTGAACGTGATTGCTACGTGAATTATTTTCCCGAATGTGATTTATTTCTTTTATGTCCTTAATTGATCATTTTCATGAATATGGGATCTAATTGCATTGGACCACATTGATCATTTAAAATTGAATTTGGACCTTATTGCATAACTTAATAAATGAAGGGATTTAATTGCAAATTGGCCATCTCTTTTCTCTTCTTCTCTAGCATTCACGTACCATTTGCTCCTTTCTTCATACAACACTTCATCCTTGCTTCATTTCTTCCCTTCTTCAACCGTGATCAACCCTAGCTAGACAAGAGGGAGATTTCTTCCATTCAAGCTAATAATTGTGGGTTTTGGGATCATACAAGCATCATCAACATCATTTCATCATCTTAGCTTCCTTTTCTCTCATTTGAGGTAATTGTGGAGATTGGTTTGATTTTCTTGTAAAAATATGTTATCTAGGGCTTTGTTATATGTTGAGTGAATGGTGTATTGGTTGTTGGATATTTATTTGTGAACTTTAAGCTTGAGTTTGATGCATATATCTTGAGTTGTATGAGCTTGAAGCATGATGGAATATTTGGGTTTCAAATGAGTGAATATTGATGATCTAACATGGGATTATATGTTTTTATGAGTTATTGTTGATCAATATGCATGTTAGCATATATATTGCATCTAATATTTGCTTTTGAACTTGGCTTGAAGCCATTTTTGGTGATTGTTGTTGTTGTTGCCATTACTGCCCTGTTTCTGCTCTGCTTTCAGATGCTCTCGTATTCTGGGAACGGCCATTCCCAATCCCAGTTCAAAACTGGAACGGCCGTTCCCATGATGCTGAGACTTTAGACCAGCGAGACTGGGAACGGCCGTTCCCACTTTGGCCTGTGAGCCGGAACGGCCATTCCCAGCCAGGACGCGTTTATATTTTGAAAACGCTGGCGCGCTTTCTTCAGACCATGGGAACGGCCCTTCCCATTTTCAAAGGAAGGCCGGAACGGCCGTTCCCACGGCCATTGTAGAGCAAAAGCTACTGCATAAAATTAATTTTTCAACATCATCCTCCAATCCTTTCTTTGACCCCTAATTGATGTTATATGATCGCATACATGTTGAAACGTGATATTTTTATGGTGCATTGTATTTTTCTCGTCGTCTCGTTGCTTTTCCGCCGTTCGTCATATTTGGTACATTTTGAGTCGTGTTTCACGGACAATTGTCTTTCTTGCACAGACCAGCTTCCTGGTGACGAGGAGCAGGCCCCGTGAGCTGTTTCCTTGGATTATTTTGGGTCGTTCAGGTGAGGTTTAATTTTAGATATATAGGACCCGTACAACCCTATGTGATGTTTTAAGCCAAAACCTATCTATATAATTATAGTTTTCAAATGGATTGGTTTTCAAATGTTTTATCGAACTATGGAAGGAATTGATTGATTGATTGATTGATTGATTTGGCGAGTATTGTATTGCACTATGGGCCCGAGGGTAGTGACTCGAGCCAACCGGGAAAGCATGGGCTGACGGGTAACTCGAGAGCTATCCTCACCAAATTGGGATGACCCCTGAACCCTCTAGGAGATTAGAGGAGGAAGGAGTTCCGGGCTTAGGGATTCATGTACCCTCTGCCCAGATTGATTGGATGGTGGGGCCTTGCAATCCCACCATCACCCGGAGGAAGAAGGTGTCATTGAAACTGCTAATTGTGCACATTAATGAATTGCTTGATCGCCTAATCACCTAATAATTGATTGATTGATTGTACACAGTCGGTGTAAGGTTGGAGAATTGCCCCACTCGCCGGGCCACGAATTGATTGTATTGAATTGATTGAATTGAAATTGGAATAGTTGTAATCTCGGGCGATAGTATCTCTTTTAAACCTATTAGATCGTATTGTTTTCCAAATTGTTACCCGAGGTTATAACTTGCATGTATGTGCGCTTATATTTATTTATACCCCTCGCTCAGTCTGTGTTGGACTGACACCTCAACTTTTCAGTGTTTTGCAGGGCGTGCTAGGCGGGGATTTAGAGTCTTGTAGTCTTTAGATTTTGGGTCTAGCACACTTCATTCCACATTTTGTTTATGTACAGTTAGCTTGGGATATTTTGTATCAGGCCCTGTTATCTATATTGTTGAAAAATGATCATGATTTGATAGTGTGAATATTGGTATCTATACGTAAATAAATAAATATGGTATCTATACATATCGAATGAATGTTATTGCTTCCGCTTTTAATACTCTGTCTTGCATATTGGTTGGTTTTAAATTGAGGGTACCCGCCTAGTCTTGAGTCATTTTATTGTCTCCCGTTCGCTATAGCTTTGATTCATGTATGGATTGTCCGTTTCATATGTGGTTCGGGGCTATAGTGCGGGGGATGTGGTGCCTGGCGTTCCGGGTGCTACAACTCTAGACTTCAAAAGGTTTTTGTGGTTCAAAATTCAGGTCAATCGGAGCACGCTTGAGGGGCTAAACGGCAGTTTGAAAAATGTACTGAAAGCAGAAACGAGCGTTTGAAAGCTCCCGGGTGAGACAGGGAATGCCCAAGCGGGTGTTTGGGAAATACACAGGGGGACGAAACGGCCGTTGGAGAACCGTCTGACTGAAAAATCATTGAACAGTAACAATGGCGGAAAAAGGAATAAACCCCAAGCTCCCATGAACTCACACAACACCGAAACGCACGAAATTCATACCACGAAGCATATTCAACACATAGGTCACATATTTTCATATAAGAGCTCCCGAAACGAGCTCAAACACATAAATTCCGAACCTAGTACTATTCATCATCTTCCCCACATAGCATGTAGGCACAAATCCAAGGCACGAAAGAGATACTAAATCGAAGCAAGTAATGAAAGGGTCACAAATCTTACCTTAGGTCGTTGATCGGATGGTCGGATCTTGTTAACTCGAGCTCGGAAGTTTTTTGGCCAAAATGGGGAGAAATGCTTCTCTTTCTCTCTTCGTTGCTGCTGCTGATCGATCAAGTGAGGAGGGAAAGAGGCTTGGCCCTTTTTAGGGCCGGGCAAACGGGTCGGTTAAAACGGGTAGGGTCAAACGGTATCCGGTCCGTTCGGATCGGATTCTAAAACGGTAGGTGATCAAGTGATTTTAGAAAAATAAAAGGTTAATTCATTGAATCCGAATCATCGAAACGAACTCAATAATAGGGTCGGAATTCGAATTCGAACTCCCAAGCTCAGGTAGCCATGAAGGCTCAAACATCCTAATTATAATTAGGTCCCTTATTTACAAATATTGGACAATTGATTCCAAGTACAATTAATTAAATTCTAAAGCACACGTAATTAAAATAAATCTCACGTTGACACATAAGCATGCTAATCACATAATTCACAAAATACAGAATTAAACTCTCTCATGACGCAGTACCTGGAATGCCGAAGAGATGGGGCGTCACATTAACCTTTCACTGGACAAATTCTGCCTTCAATTACCCACTTTTAACCTTTCACTGGACACAGTCTGCTTTCATTACGCACTTTTAACCTTTCACTGGACAAAGTCTGCCTTTAATTACGCACTTTTAACCTTTCACTGTACAAAGTCTACCTTCAATTATGCACTTTTAACCCAATTTTTTTTTAAAAAAAAAGGAGAAACAGTCATTAAGAACATGGAATACTAAATACAACTTCAATTATACAGATGAAAAAGATTGTCTGTCTAGAAAAATATTGGCTAACTTAAAGCGGTACTCGACGATATTATACGTCTTTGCATATGTCTTGAACACATCAGTTTCTCAAACAAGCAGCTCACCATACAGACACATTAATACGCCACAGTCAGTGATTCCCTTATCCTGAACTCTCATTCGTGCCCGCACTATTTCCCTTTGTTTTGAAGCCCTAACAACATTGTTCTTAATCCAAAACTTCTAGAGGAAATCTGCATATATTTCGACATCGATGGAAGCTTCTTCTGTATGCAACGAGTTGTAGTGTAAGAAACGTTTGTGCTCGGTTTCATATACTAACATATGCCAGGGAGACTGTGTTAGTATAGGGAGAACAACATAACGACATGAGTACATAACAGATGCAGATACTTCGTTTAGGACCATGGCGTAATCGCTTTTCACTCCATATAGCATAAAATGGTCGATTGCAGATGAGACAATATAAGGGCCAGTCTTCTTCCTTGACTTTCCTACAGTCCTGCTCCTCAATTTGCTCACAAACTCACTTGTCACATGAGGGTTGAAAAAATGTACATCGTGAAATTTGTGCACAATGTAACCAGGACTGGTTAGCAGGTCGTAATAAGCCAGAATAATGCCATCGTTGGTCTCTTTCCCGAAAATGAGATCTCGTAGATCCTCACCAAGGACAAAATTATTTTTATTACTCTGATAGACAATATTAGATCTGCAAAAGATTATAATAAAACAATCAACACGCTACAGTTAACTCAACTCATTGAATGAAGTAAGAACCCTTACTTTTGGTCCTCCGTGTAGCTCATAATCAAGTTAAATGCCCTTGTACGTTGCTCCTCAGTGTCCACCTCACAGCCTGGGGGCTCCTTAGGCATACTGTCCACGTAAGCCCCAACCAGCACAACCTAATACATAAGTATCCAATGACAAATCAAATACACACACATAAACAAAGCCACAGTCATATTGTCTCACCGTTTCTTCCATACGCTCCCTCACATCGTTCTTCCGTTTCGATCTAACCTCATCTCCTCTGGAATCACTATCACCATCACAGTCCCCATCCAGATGCCTATCACCATCCCGATCACCTTCCCCATCCTGACTCAAATCAACCTGAACTCCTTCATCGACACATTCAGCTTCCTCTTCCACAAAATCCGTCTGAACTCCTTTATCGACACATTCAACTTCCTCTTCCACAAAATCAGTTTGAACTCCTACATCGATACCTTGTGCTTTCTCTTCTATGCAAACAACTTGAACCCCTTCGACAACAAAAACTTTTTCATCCGCTTCGGACATACTTCTCTCCATTTCACTAGCCGCTCGGAAGAAAATAATCTGCGTATTTTTAAATCAATAGAATTTGTTACAAATCAGTTGAATAAAAAATGCATACTAGTTCAATAAATTCAGAAGATTATGGACTTACATCTGACCGGAAAATACTTTCCAGAGCCTTCTTTGCATTGGCTTTTGTATTAGGCAGTGCACTCCCCTTCCATTTGAACCACCGAGGGAATGCTATTAACCTTCTCGAGGTGCCGAACTTCTGAATTCTTTCATGAAACCATGCCTGACATAAACAATAACTTAAGCTCGTGCATATATAGGTATAAAGCGGCACAATCTAGCAAAACCAAGCCAATGACTTACCAACAAACCCATAATACAACCATCGACGAAATCATGTTTATCCATAACATGCTTCTGAATACCTTTGATCAAAAACATATGAGCAGCCGTGCCCCACGCGTATTGTCCAATACTGGACAAATCATCAACATACCAAACAAGCGCAGCAGGCACACGTAAACTGCTACGCGAGAACAACAAACAATTAAAAACGTAAAAAATGTACATCCGTAAAAAATCATCAATCCCATCTTCATCACTCCTTCCGATGAAATCGTGCAGTTTACGCTCGATGTTGGCTCGGGAGACATTGCTTCCCTTATTGCAAAAATGCTTGATCAAAGTATTGGATTTACTCTTGCCCACTACCATGAGAGGCTGACCGGAATGCCGCATACCAATAACAATGATGAATTGCTTCTCATAAAATACAACTTATTGGCTTCCAAATTTAAATGTGTTGGTGCTGCAGTTGTAGTAATCGAGCAAGAATCCTACTCTGTTAATGCTCCCCTTTTGATCCGACGCTCCCGTCAAATAACCAAACGACGATTTTTTAACAGCTATAAGTTGATCGGGAGACATTTGGTCACGAATTTTAGAGATAAACTCACTGAATCTCTCCAACACGCACTGATGCAAAATGGAAAACACTCGCTTCTTCGCAAGCGGGACCTCAGCATCCTCGTGGATATTTACCTCTGAACTTTTTCTCTTTCCCCTGCTTGTTTCAACAGGGGAAGGAACAATTATCAAAGGTGTCGTCGGCAATGAACGAGCCATCTATTGGAAAAAAATAGATTCAATATTCAGTATTTAAGAAACTATTGAAACCCTTATTTGTTGAATCAATTACCAAGTAGAAACTGGAATCCAATGGAAAAAATTTCAATTTCGGATAATTTATGGAAGAAAACTAACTTGGACAGGTTGGGTGCGACGTACCTTCCTTTTAGATCTTACCATTGTGTCCGACGAGCAGAACCAAAGTGAGTGTCGTGGGGGAGTGGCTGTTAACTGGAAGGAGTTTCTCCTCTAACGTGGGTGTGTCGGCCGTTGACTCTCCAACTACTTCTTCCGCACTTCTCGGCGGTCGTGTGCGGTGTTGACGGTGGTGGGCAGTGGTGGGAGATGGTGAAGAATCAGAAATTCCCATGCACTGAAGGAGTGTGATGCTTGGGGTATGGATTGTTATTATTCAATTTCATTAGAGATAATTTGATAATTTTACATCATTTACAGTTAGGGAGGATTTCGAAAAAATATATAATATATTAAGGGTTCAGGACTTCATTCGCTTGGATGATTCATTAATTCTCTGTATAAAAAATTCCTAAAAATAAAAATGTAAAATTTTAAAGGGCATCGTGAGGTTAAAATCCCCAAAATTTTACCCACAAATTTCCTCCTCTGCATTCTGTAGAGCCGAAGCAGAAGAGGCAACTGCGCACGGTTAGTAAATTCCGCGTTTGTTTCTCTTTTTGGTTGTTTGAGGCGATCGATTCTTTTTCTTTTTGTGCATTTTCATGTCTAACTGCTGTGCAAATGGAGTCTTAAATTTAGTGTTTGTTTTAAAATTTTAGTTCGACATATTGGTGGAATCTGTTGCCTTTGTGCGTTTCATTTACGGAATTTTGTTAAGATATGTAAAAATTCTGAAGGGCTCCCTTGCTTAGATGAATTCATGTCGGTTTGGTGCATGAAATTCCTCGGATTTCATATGCATGAACTTTGAAACTCATGAATAATTTTTGCTGTTTGTTTTTATTGCTTTCGAACGATATTCATGAGATATTTCTTTGAGATTCATGAACAAGGTTTCATTTTGATTATTACATATATCAGCAATGGCCCCGATCGCAGTGGGGGACACAGTCCCTGATGGTAACTTGGACTTCATCAACCATCGGGGTGGATTCGAGACTGTATCCATTTACTCCATTATCACTGGTAAGAAGGTCTTCCTCTTAGGCGTTTCCGGTGCCTTCATGCCCGATTCCAGGTAATCCCTCTACCTTTTCGTTTATTTTTCTCAAATTTTATGTACTTATTAATTTATTTGTATAAAGGTGGTGGCATGCCCCTGAGGAGTTTCTGGGGACATATAATATCGACTCGGCCCAAGAAACACTATGTATCTGTGGTATGAAACTACTCTATAAGAGTTTATTAATTAAGTTGGCAACTTTCTTGAATGTTTGATTTCTCAATTCTCCAGGTATTTCGAGTAGAATTAGTTCCGTGTGAATTCTTATTAGAAACATTTTGAGAATCATGAATAGTCCTTTGTTCTTAACTAGTAATACACTACCATGCGAAATTCGGCCCATTAAAAAATTTTGTATTATTATTATAACATTACCAATTCCTTTTGCAGTGAATGATCCATATGTGGTGAGGGGATGGGAATTGTCTTATTTCCCAAACAATACACATGTCAAGTTTTTGGCTGATACCACTGCAGCTTATGTTACATCACTTGGCCTTGAAATCGACCTCACATCTACAGGATTCGGTGTTCGGTCTACGAGGTTTGGCATGGTTCTTGAAGACAGAAAGGTTAAATTCTATGTTTTTTTAGGAAAAAGTTATATCAAGAACATATGTTTTAGATTGATTAGAGATTTGAAGATAATATTTTATCCATTTATTACAATCTGAAAGATTTTCTAAAGTTTTTGTCAGTCATTTTAAAATATTTAATATAACCAATTGAACTTTACAGATGACCACATTTTCATATTTTAAATTCACCAATTTACCTATTTATCCATGTTAAGACTTGCAAGCGAATCAGTTTGACTGATCACTCGATGCATGTAATCTTTCATCTGCCCCTTGTATCTGAAGACAGAATTTTGTCTCCACATACGATCAAAAAATGATGAATCCAACTTATGTTTGAGGTCTAGAATTTTGCAGCATATTTGTTAATTATTGTAAGCATTTGTTGCTCAAGTTACTTGTGGAAAAAATAATTGCCAATAAGTACATTAAAATGGGTTTGCAACTGTGATCAATTTCTAGCATAGAACCTTTTGTTTACACAAAGCATTCCTGCAGGTTGTTCAATTCAGAGAAAGAAACCCAAGCAGCTGGAGTCCACCTTCATCACTCTTTGAGGTACGCACGCAATCCCAAACCCTTTCGTGATGTTGTCTGAAATATGTATGCTATTTTTAACAAATTGTTTCTGTAATTTCGACATTATTGTTTCGTTCCATGATTGTCATTGTTGTGATTTGAGTATTTTCAAAATGAACCTAACATGGTAGTGGTTCAAGACTCTTAAAAAACTTTTTTCCTCGGCCATTTATCAGTGAAGTTAATCCCGCCTAAGCAATAACTTTTTCACACTGATTGCCTCTTTTTCGTGATCAGGAAACATTTTTCCTTTTCTTTCTTTCTTTATCTGCCCCCTGTGGTTTGGTTTCTATTTCTGTTCTTGGAGAATCTATGTTTCTTTCTAATAAGGTTTACTTGTGAGATTGTGAACCTTAATGCTATGAAACTTACCAGTCATTTTACTGAAGTACTGTGTTGATTTTTATTTAAGTTTCAGGGACCTTGAGTAATTTTGGACGTATTTTGTATCAATAAATTTGATTTCTGATTTCATTGCACACTTACATGAAATCTATTCAAGGTCAGTGCATAACTTGATTATCATGTTAATTGTGTTTGTTGAAGTCCTTATGGACTCGCATCCCTAACTACAAATCTTGAAATCCGAATAACACTGCTAGCTCCCTTCTCTCCCTCTTGATACTTACCAAAATTGCGGCAACACTAAATTTGTAATTGGGCTTTGAGTTGTGCGAGTGCAACAGACAATTATCGAGGTTGCTCAATAGGTGCTCAGTAGAAATAAACCATAGAAACCGATACAATGAAGATAGACAACAACAATAAATGTAAATAATAATAAATAGCAAAGAATAAGAGATAATAATGCCAGAAAAAGTTGGTGAGTAGAGTATATGATAGCTTATAGAGTAATGAGATAAAATTGCAATTAGCCCTCAACAAAATAGCTTCCCACTCTTTTATAGCCAAGCAACTCCTAAGCCTGCACCAGGCAAGTAGTCAGCACCTAACTTTCAGCTAGGGTGATGGGTAGTTGAGAGAAAATGGGGAAGTTACAACTATCATTTAATATCAACCTCCACCATTATTCCCCATATCTCTCAACTAATAAAAAATGTATTGACTGAGTAAGACTTTGGGAGATGTGCCCGGGTTGGCCGAGACCCGCTGCGACCCATCTGTGTCCACCTGATCACCTGGTAAGCACAAACGCTCCTGCCTGCTAAGCTCCTTCCAGATAGTGGGTACAAACTTCCTGCCTGCTAGATGCAGCCTTGTTAGGCGTTTCTGATTTGGGCCGTTCGACATCACAATGTTCTCTTTCCTCCTTCCACTTTACATCAATCCCAAACACCAAATAGCTATTTTTATGGCACATGACCTCTAATTCTTAATATCGTCTTTTGTGTTTTTGTAATTACAAATCTGTTGGTGGTTCTTTGCTGAATTTTTATTTCGTTTAAAAAGGTAATCGTTGTTGGTAATTTTTTGTTCAACGCATTGGTGGGATATTTCATGTTTTTCTTTCATGGACAATGTTTAAAATTCAGGGTTGTTGTCAGGAATTCGTTCAAGTTAGTGACTTATAGGCAGCATATCACTTGTAAAATTTAACTGTCATATGAATGAACACTCTTAACTCCACATGTAATTAATTTTTAATGCACAGATACCAAGGCCAATTGGATCAAGGGATCCAATTGCAATGGGTGACATCATCCCTGATGGTACGCTGACCTTCATGAATCAGCAGGGTCAAATTGAGGCCGTGTCTATGTACTCCATTGTCACCGGTAAGAAGGTCATCATCTTGGGAGTTTTGGGCGCCTTCTTGCCCATATGCAGGTTAGAATCTTTCTATTTTATTCATTATAATTATATTCCAATTTTATTTGTTTATTTATTTATTTAATTAACCCCTCCCAATAAAAAATTGGGCATGAAGCAAGTATTTTGTCCGCCCGTTCATTGTGAAGGCTGATGAATTTAAGTCGATGGGTGTCCAAGAGATCTTATGTATCAGTGGTATGCAATTACTTTTTAAGTATTTCATAATTAAATTAGCCATTTCGGTAAAATATTCCTTTGATGTTTGATTTCTCAATTCTCTCAAATTGGATATTTTTTGATTAGTAGTGTGTGTGAAGGAAAAAAGTTTGAGAATCAGTCACCTTTCTTATTCTTCGCTAGCAATATTCACGTGCCGATTTTGCCCCTTGTGGAATTTTGACAATATTGTTATACTTTGTAGTGAATGATCCATTTGTGATGAGCGGATGGAAATGGCGTTTCAAGGACAATGGACACATCAATTTTTTGGCTGATTCGACTGCATCATATGTTACATCACTTGGACTTGCAGATGTGCTTAGGGAACTTGGCATTCGGTCAAAGAGGTTTGCCATGTTGCTTGAGGACCGTTGTGTTAAGATGGTTGAAGTTCATTGGACTGGTAATGATATGCATTTGGCTAAAGATATGCTTGTGGCTATGGCTGGGAAAACCGACCGAATCGAACCGCACCAAACTGGGCCGAGCCCCCCAAATTTTCCCCTCAAATTTCCCCCTCATCCTTGTGAATCGATGGCCCCATTTGCAGTGGGGGACACAATCCCTGATGGTAACTTGAACTTTGTGAACGAACAGGGTGGATTCGAGACTGTATCCATTTACTCCATTATCACTGATAAGAAGGTCCTCGTCATTGGCATTACCGGTGCCTTCATGCCCGACTGCTGGTTATCCCTCTACTTTTTCCCATTTTGTCTCATATTTTATCAACTTATTCATTTTGTTAATTAATAAATTTATTTTGTATAAAGGTGGTTGTGCACCCCTGAGTTCATTAAGAGGACATTTAATTCGAGGTTGAGCCAAGAAACATTATTTATCAGTGGTATGAAATTACTCTCCTAGGTATTTGGTAGTTGAATTGACAACTTTCTAGAACGTTTGATTTCTCAATTCTCCCAGTATTTCGAGTAGAATTAGGTACGTGTGAATTCTAATTAGAAATAATTTGAGAATAAATCTCTTTTCTAATGAATTATCCATTGTTCTCAACTTGTAATACTTGCATGCCAACTTGCCCCTTGGATAATATTGTATTATTATTATAGCATTACAAATTCCTTTTGCAGTGAATGATCCATATGTGGTGAGGGGATGGAAAATGGCTTATTTCCCAAGAAATGTTCCACATATCAAGTTTTTGGCGGATAGCACGGCAGCTTATGTTACATCACTTGGCCTTGACCGCGACCTCACATGTGAAGGATTTGGTGTTCGGTCTAGGAGGTTTGCCATGCTTCTTGAGGATCGAAAGGTTATTAAATTCTATGTTTTTTTAAGGAAAAAATCATATAAAGAACATATGTTTTAGATTGATTAAGGATTTGAAGATAATATTTTTTCCAAAATTTTATTTATTACAATTTGAGAGATTTTCCAAGTTTTGGTCAGTCATTTTAAAATATTCAATGTAACCAATTGAACTTTACAGATGTCCACATTTGTATATTATCAATCTAGAGATTTACCTATTTATCCATATTAAGAGTATATTTGTGTATAGTAAATTTCTGTTACCTTGTGTCTGCGAATCAGTTTGACTGATGACTCGATGCTTGTGATGTTTCGTGTGCCCCTCCGTTGTATCTGAAGACACAACTTTGTTTCCGCCTATTCAGATAGAACGATGAAGAAATGATTTGTTCACTCAATAGTGCAGATGCTTACCTCTAAGCTATCGGCTTGTTCCTTTATCATGAAATGATGATACAACTTATATTTGAGCTCTAGAACTTTGCAGAATACTTGTTAATTATTGTAAACATTTGTTGCTCAAGTTACTTATGGAAGGAATAATTGCCATTAAATACATTCAAGTGGGATTGGTATTTTAAACATTAACGTTGTAGAATAGAACGTTATGTTTACACTTGGACGACGTTGTCATAATCTTACACAAAGCATTCATGTAGGTTGTTCAATTCGATGAGTTCCGAAAAGACTGGGATCCGCTTTTACCAATCTTTGAGGTATGCCCACAATCCTTTACCCTTTGCTGATGTTGTCTGAAATATGGATGCCATTTTTAACGCATTGTTTCTGTAATTTCCACGTAGTTTTATTCTGTGATTGTCATTGTTGTGATTTGAGTATTTTGGACATGAACCTAACATGGTTGTGGTTCGAGATTGCAAAATAATTAAATAAATTGTTTTCTGGGTGGATGTATCAGTGAAGTTAATCCCACATGACCAATTTCGCACTGATTGTCTCTTTTCTGTGACTGGGAAACATTTTTCCTTTCTTTCTTCCATTCATTCCTTTTTTTTTTTTTTACTCCCCCCCCCCCCCCCCCCCCCCCCCCCCCCCCCCCCCTCCCGCTCTAATTTTTATTTCTGGAGAATTTATGTTTCATTTTGATAAGGTTTACTAGATTGTGGACCTTTATGTTCTGAAGCTGTACCAGTCATTTACTGAAGTGTTGTGTTGATTTCATTGAACACTTGCGTGAATTCTATTCAAGGTCGGTGCATATCTTGATTACCATGTTAATTGTGTGAAGTGATGTCCTTATAGACTCGCCTCCCTAACCACAAATCTTGAAATATGAATAGCTCTGCTAACTCCCTTCTCTCCCTCTAATTCTTAATATCGTGTTGTGTTTCTGTAATTACAAATCTGTTGATGGCTCTTTTGCTGGATTTTCTTTATTTTGTTTAAAATGTAATCGTTGTTGTAAATTTTTGTTCAACACATTGGTGGGATGTATAATGTTTTTCTTGTGTGGCCTATTTTTAGAGTTCTGGAGGGTGGTTGTTAGGAATTCGTTCAAGTTAGTGACTTGTAGGCAGCATGTCACTTGTAAAATTTATCTGAAATATGAATGAACACTCTTTAACTCCACATGTGATTAACTTTTAATGCACAGAGACCATCATCAAACGTATCAAGGGCTCCAATTGCAGTGGGCGACACCATCCCTGATGGTATGCTGACCTTCATCAACCAGCAGAAACAAATCGAGCCCGTGTCTATGTACTCCATTGTCACTGGTAAGAAGGTTATCGTGTTTGGCGTTCGCGGTGCCTTCTTGCACAGTTGCAGGTTAGAGTCTTTCTATTTTATTCATTATAATTTGTCCGATTTTATTTATTTGTTTAAATAACAACCCCCCTCTCTTTCTCTGCATGAAGCAAGCATTTGGTCCACTCATTCATTGAGAAAGTGAATTCATTTAAGTCGATGGGTGTCCAAGAGATCATATGTATCAGTGGTATGCTATTACTTTTTAAGTATTTGATAATTGCATTGGCAATTTCAGTAGAATGTTGCTTGGATGTTTGATCTCTCAATTCTCTCAAATTGGATAGTCTTTTAGAATTAGTAGTGTATGATGGCAAAAAGTTTGAGAATAAATCACCTTTCTAACTGATAGTTGGTTGTTCTTTGCTAATAATATTTGCATGTGCCCCTTGTGGAATTTTGACAATATTGTTATGCTCTGTAGTGAATGATCCATTTGTGATGTGGGGATGGAAATTGACAAGTTTCAAAGACGATGGGCACATCAATTTTTTGACTGATCCCACTGCTGCATATGTTACATCACTTGGACTTGAAGATGACCTCTCGGATATGGAATTTGGCATTCGGTCTGGGATGTTTGCCCTGTTGCTCGAGAACTGTAGGGTAAAGGTTGTTAGGAAAGATATATGCATGGCCGAAGATATGATTGGCGCTATTGTTAAAGCTGGGGTACAACGGTGGAGAATTCGGAAAATGTAGAACGTTTTATGTGTGTGTGAAGAAATTTTAACTCGGACGTAGAATATCTGTTTAACTTTGGAGAATGTGTTGAGATGTGAAATTTTGGTTGAGTTTATAAGCTAAACCTGTTTGTCAGCATTAATTTCAAATATTAGGGAATCCGTAATTTTGTCATACTTCAAGGCGGCTCGTTATAAATATTTGATTCATCAATATTTTTTGTTTGTTTTCGGTTAAGGGGGGCGACTGCTTCTATCGTTCTCTTTTCCTTCGTCTTTTGGTGCTTATACAGAAAACTAGTAGTTTAGTTAATAGTTTGATTTATGATAAATAATTACGAAAATCTTGAATATAAATATTATATTCATCATACTTTATTTTGATATCCCTACTTGTCTTAATTTGCCCCGTTTATTTTTGTTAATGCAATAAAACCTGATTAATACCATATATAATTTGTTTATGATAATTAATAATAACTGAAATTGTGATTAATTATATGTAATTCGTTTCAACTTTTACATAATCAACTTGACGCAGTTGGCATGGCTAGGGCTAGAAAGAACCTCTGGGTAGGTTAAGTGAAACATAAAAGGATTCATCCCGACAAATTAACAAGTTTGAATTTTCGATAAATTAATTAGAGGTCCCAAATCCAAATATTTGGGAATGCAATTATTATTGATAAAGAAAGCTTTACATACTAAATGGTTCATCCGGACTTGACCTACAGAAATGTGCTATAAAAACAAAAAGGATTAATTACATTTGGACCACATGAAAATATATGAAATTACAACTCATATCCCTCTTAATTAAAAAAAAACACTTACACCTATTCATGAAATTGATAATTACAAAAACCACCCAAGAACTAGGTTTCCATCAAATTTTTGTTGATGTCACTAAAATTTTGACATGAATTTCCTATTTTGCCCATTAGTTCACTTTAGCAATCTTTTATTTCTATTGTTGCCCCTCGTTATATCTATAGAGCCAATTTCAAAAATAATATTTGTTTCAAAAAAACTTTTATAAAGTAATACTACTTTTATATACTTTAATAAAGTAATATAAATTGTCATCTTCAATGGCGACTTTGAATAGTAAAATTGCCATTCCCTTTGGCGACTTTCAAAAATTGATCAACCTTGGGTTTTTCTAGATTGATAAATTGCAACAGTCAATACATTAACTTTTAAAATTATATTTCTAGCCCAAAGCTTTTTTGCAAAAAGGCCTATCTATTTTTTAAAAATATCAAATAAACCCCTAAATTGTAGCACCCGGAACGCTAGGTAGCCACATCCCCCGCACTATAGTTTAATCCACATATGAAACAAACACCCATGAATGAATCAAGCCTATAGCGAACGGGAGACATTAAGAAAACGACACACTAGCTAGGCGGGACTAACCCTCAAATAAATACCAGCATGCATAGCAACAAACGGAAGCATAGAAAAATACATTCACTTCATTAATCATTTTCCGTTTCATGCCAACATTTCCAAAATTACATATTCAACTTTCAAGTACAAGTCATAATATACATAAATACCCAAAAAAATTCATAAGAGTTGAGGTTCATCAATAAGGTACATGGAAAATAAGACTGACAATGCTAGACCCAAAAAGAGTAAAACTTGACTCAATCCCGTCTAGCACTCAACTTGCAATACCTGAAAATGTGAGGTGTCAGTCTATGAAAGACTGAGTGAGGGGTTTATAAATATAAGCGCAATTACCATGCAAGCTATAATCTCGGGTAAATTTTTATAAAGGAAATAATATAAGTTCAAATATTAAAGTAATTCTCACCCGAGATTACAACTAATCAATTTAATAATTCAATCATTATCAATTCAATCCGTGGCCCAGTGAGTGAGGCAATTCTCCAACCTTTCACCAAAAGTGTACAATCATGAGTGTTTCAATTTATTAGGTTATCATGCAAGTAATTACGTGCGATCAATTAGCAGTTTCATGAACTCCTTCTTCCTCCGGGTGATGGTGGGCTTGCAAGTCCCAAACATCCAATCATGGCGTACGTCAGGAACATGACTCCCACGCACGAGATTTTTTCCTCCACCAAACCTCCTGGTGGATTCAGAGGTGATCCCACATGGTAAGGATAGTGCAAGAGTTACCCGTCAGTCCTTGCTTCCCCGGTTGGCTCAATACACTACCTTCGGGGCCCAATGTGAACATGCTTTACTCGCCAAATCAAACAATCAATCCGTTCATTCATGAAATCCGTTGTAAATCATTAAGATTTGAAAAACTATATATATATATATATATATACTTTTGGCCGAAAACAACACATAGGGTTGTAAGGGTTCTAAGTATCTAGAATTAAACCTCACCTGACGAACGATGGAACAAAACAAGGATACAAGAAAGTGCCCAAACGGTCAATGATCTCCGCCCTGGAGAAAAACTGGACAAGAAAGGAAATAACGGAAACTCGTGAGACGAGACTCAATATGAGACCAAGTATGACGCACGACCATGCTCATGTAAATAAAGAAAACAAGTAATCAAGTGACACTTAGCATGTATGAAAACCAATTAACACCTAAGAGGTGAAATTAATATCAAGAAATCATGTATTCAAATTATTCAATTATTTCAAGTTCAATTCATGTAAGGCATGGAGTCACATAATCACGTTTGAGCAATTAAGTACCAAGAAGTGTCAAGTAGGAGCATACTTATCAATTAATCGAGTATAATTATCATATAATTCACATATGGGAGCCAAGAGAGTGAAAGGAATGCAATAAGAAAGGTTTTGGTGAAGTTTGACAAAAGCGGACAGTTTTAGGAAACGCACACGCTGTAGGAAAACAGTGATATCTTTAATTTTAGAAGTGAGAATTGAATTTTGTTTATTGGGAATGAAACTAGACACAAAGACCTTTCCGAGGATATATAGCTCGTATTTTAGTTCAAAGTGAGGAGAAAATGGCATAAGTCCGAAGTTAAGCGAGTGCAGTTTGTCGGGAAAATAGCGACACCTAAAAGAATTGATTATATCTCACAAACTAGAAAATATAATGAGATGATTCCAATTGAAGAATATTCTAGACTTCAAGAGGCTTCCGTGGGTTCAAAAATCAGGTCAAACGGAGTTCGGACGAGGGAGTGTTGAAAATAAAGTGTTGAAAAATAAAGTGTTGAAAATGGATATTTACATGAGTCTTCCAAAAATGAGATGACAAAGCACCTTTTTGCATTTAAGTCCCCAAGTTTTATAAGTCATGTAATGAAGTTCTATTTCATGAAATATAATCGATTAAGTCCCAAAGAATTTCATGCAATCTAGTCCTCGAATTATAGAAGTGGATCAAGTAAGGTCATATAATCAAATAAGTCACATTTGGCAATTAGTTCACGTCTCAATTAGGAATAAATCATGTAATAATTCTCAAGTTATGGAAAATGATCAATTAAGGACAATTAATCAAATAAGTCATGTTCGGCAATTAATTCACATAAATTCTCACGTTAACAATAATTTCATGTAAACAATTAGTAATATAATATCACATAATATCATGTAAGGTATAATTGAAAATTGGGGTGTTACATAAATTACTTTTTAAAACTTTTAATTTTTTAAATAAATTGTAATGGACAAAACATCAATACACCCTCTTTTTAAATGGTATCAGAGCCTAGAAGACGATGTCTTTTGGGATAAAAAATATAAAAATTTAATAAAAATAATTATAACTACTATGTATATATTATTTGAAATAGGAATTATAATATGGTTTCAAATTCTAGATGAATATAAAAGATTAAATGATCTAGAAGAAGAAATGAATTATCTAGATATTGATGGTTTTAATACCGATATATCCTATGATGATACAGATTGGCAATATCCTTCACCATGAGAATTTTAAATAAACGTGAGTTGGCTAATTTATATAATTTTTATGATGATATGCTAAAATATTTTCTAAAAATGAATAAATTAAATCCTTCCAATTACTAGAAAAAGAAGATAAGGAAGTTTAGAATAAAAAGAAATTATTATTCAAACCTCCTTTCTATATGAATCTTTATTGGAAAGATTGGATAAACAATATAAATAAAATATTAGAATTGGAGACAAGAATAGAAAAGCTAAGAGATGAAATAAAAACTTCAGTAGATAAAGAACTTTGTAATAAAAATAAAAATGATATTAAGAAGTTAAAAATTTACTAAAAAGGGAAAAGAATAAGGCTTTATTAAACAGAGTAAAAGCTGAAAAAATATGGAAACGATAGATATAGACCTTCAATCTATAATAGAATCGATTAATAGAATCAAAGAAGAAATGTTAAATCTTCAATATTCTATAAGAGAATTAAAGAATGAAGTTCAATTAAATAGAATTAATATGAAGCAGCTTGAAATAGCCATTAAAGAGAGAGAAAAAAGATCTAAAGCTGAAAAATTAAAAGATATAGAAAAGGAAATAAAAACTCCATTTAAAGTAATAAATTTAGAAAAGGCCAAACCATATGAAAAAGGTTCTTTTGATGATTATATGCTAAATACCATAGTTCCAAGAATGCTAAAAGAACAAGAAGAAAGTTCTAAAGGAGCTATTGAAAGGCTTAAAGCTAAAGGAACTAATATAGAAAATGAAAATAAACAAGAAGAAAATCAAAATCAAATACAAACATGAATGAAATAAACGATTTAATAGAAGATTTTGAAAAAATAAACTTGGAAGATATAGTAGAATATGAAATAAGAATGAATAACGCCGGTTCTTCGGGAACTAAAAGAGAAGATGGATCAACATTAGAAGATCCAGATGAATCTATGGGATCCAACGAACCAAAAAGTTATCCAACTTATTTTAATACAAAGAAAAATAAGCATCAAGATAAAAGAAATAAAGGTTATAATGCTAAATATCACCTTAATGATGAATATTCAGAACCCATAAATGTAAATGGAAGCAAATTAAATTTGAATAATAAAAGAGATAAAAGAAAAGCCCTAGCCAAATGGATAAATGATATGATTGCATATTTCCTAAATCAAGATGAGATATACGCTACAACAACTAGAAGAACAGAATATATAATATCTACATTTGATGGAATTATAAATAGTTGGTGGAAAGGAATTTCTTCTGACGTACAAGGAATAATGAGGACTGAAACAGAAACTGGTTTTGATAAAGATATTAGAACTGGAGTAGAGCGAATGACCTACTATATAGCAGATGAATTTTTAGGAGAACCCTGGATAAATGATGTAGAAAAAGAATATTTAAAAGAAAAAGAAGAAGCTAGAAATGATCTTATAAATATTTCAATATGCTCTATGAAATTCCTTAGAAATTATATAGAAGAATTTTGTGACTATTATTATAGACAATATTGGAGTGGAGAGTCACAAGACATATATCTTAGAATGTTCTATTCGAAACTCCCAAATCCATGGAATACACATATAAATAAAGTTTGGGAAAAAGAAAAGGAAAATGTAAGTAATAATCTAGGTGGAAGAATAAGAGTTTTAATAGATGAATTAAAAAGACTCTGTTATGAGCAACAACTATACAAGAAATCTAGAAAAATTTCAGGACTTTATTGTTCAAAATTAGAAATGCCTACCCAATGGGGTTGTATAGATAAAAGTAGGAATAAACCTTATAGAAAGAGAAAATTCAAAAGAAACAAATACAAAAAATATAAAAAGTTTGATAGAAAAAATATAAAACCAAAAAGAAGGTTTTTCAAAAGAAGGGAAAAAATTAATAAGAAATCTACAAAATGCAGATGCTGGAATTGTGGAGAAGAAGGTCATAAATCACCAGAATGCCCTAAACCTAAAAAGGTAAGAACAATAGAAGCTGAATTTATAGAAATTATAGACGAACTTGAAGAAGTTTCAGATATAGAAAATCATATAGGAAATGAAATATATGTTGAAATAAGTGAAGAAAATTCTTCAGAAAATTCTGAATTTGAATCTGAATCTGATTAAATGGATTCTGAAATATAGAATTATAAGGAAGATGAAATAATAGAAGAAGAGAATACAGTAGGATATGCTAAACGAATAACTTTTAGTCAAGAAACACTTGACAAAATAAAAAACTTAAAGTTAAGTGCAGCAAATCCAACAAATAATATATTCACTGGATTGACTAATTTAGTGAAAAGAAATAAGATAAATATCTATGACTATCACGAGGTGGAAAAAGCTATAAGTATAGAAAATACCTCTGGAAATGTCAAGATAAGTCTTATAACAAGAGGAATAGCTAATAATCTATGATGCACGGACACTCCTAAAAATATCACTTTGCCGTGTCGTGTCGTGTCAGACACTCACGTGGAAAATTCAAGAAAAAATTCGTGTCGCCGTATCCGTGTCGTGTCGTGTCCGTGTCGCCGTGTCCGTATCCGTGCATCATAGCTAATAATGCTATAAATAAAGTGAAAAAATCTCTTAAACCAAAGATACAGTATATATATTTGGGAAGAGTACAATTTCTAGTTAAATCTCTATTTAGAGAATGTATCGATAGTCCATTAGTTTTATCTTTACATGATCAAAGATTTAGAGATGCTAAAACTAGTCATTTAGGAACAATAGAAGGAAACTTGTTTTATAAACAATTTCTTTTTGATGTTTTTCCGAAATACGGTATCAATTTGTAAGATGAGAATATAGATGAAGTTTTAAACTTACACTATAAATTTCTAAAAGATATAGGTTTAAAGGATGGCAGTAAGGCTTTCACTATTTACTATAGAGCACTTTATGTGTCAAGCAATAGCAATTATGGTAAAACTTATCAAGATGAACCATACTTAAAAATAGATGAAGAATGTAAAGATATAGCCACAGCAAAACTACCGCTTTTGGAAGTAATACAAGAAATAGAACCATATCAAATAGAAATTAATAATAAACCAGAAATGGAAAAGAGATTATTACCCTCTAATCTTAGTTTCTAAGGAAACAGGTTATTAGGAGGTAGTTCTAAATATTATCTTACTGGAGAAAATTCTGGAATAAAAACAGAAAGAAAGTTAACTGTTAATAAATCTCTAAGATATACAAATTCAATGATTATAGAAGGAGAATATTTTAACGGAACTGATAGAATATTTGGACCTAAAATATTAATAAACACAGGAGCTAGTGTTAATCGCTTTGCTCAAGTAAAAAATAAAGGACTAATAGGAATGATTACTAGTCTACCAATCCAATATACGACCTTTGATGGAATTAAAGCAATGTGTAATCAAGAGTTATATGTCCCAATTACTCTACAAGTTATAAAATTGAAAGTTAAATGTTGTATAGATACATACCTGAATGGAGAATTCTTTGATATAATTCTAGGAAATGAATTTCTCAATAATTGTGAATATTACAAAATAGAAAAGAATGGAGTACACTCCAAATACAAGAAAATGAAATATTTTGTCCTAAATATGAAAGGAATTAATTTTCCTTTAAGTGTTTTTATACAATTAACACTTTTAAAAGGAAATATAACAACTTGTTCTTTGATAGATACGGGATCAGAAATAACAATATTTAAAACATTCTTAATTAAAGAATGGAAAACAGATAGCAATATAAGAATTAAAGGAATAACGGGACAATCTCAAGCTATTAATAAAGTAGCTAAAGATGTAGAAATAATACTTGGAAGTAAGATAATTCTTATTAAACAAGTATATGAATACAATTCTTTAGAAGCTGATATATTATTAGGAAATGATTTCCTTGAACAATTTCAATTCTATACACAAACGTATATATGGTAACATTAAAAACATCTTGTGGACATCTTCTTAAAATACCACGAGTCAATAAACCATTTAGAGTTCAGCCAGCTGAGCGTGGTGGACGACAGGTGTTTGAAAAAATTCCAATACAAATAAATACCATTTCTATAAAAAGAATAAACTTAGATTCTATTAAAAAGAAAATAGAAGAAAACTATAATAATAACTCATTAGCTTTTTGGAAAGAAAGTCACCCTAAAGCTAAAATAGAATTAACTGAAAATGTAATTATAAAAGAGAAACCTATGTTATATACTATTGAAGAAAGACAAGAATTTAAAAAACAAATAGAAGAATTAATGAATAAAAAACTTATTGGAAAAAGCTTCAGCCCTTTCTCTAGTCCTGCTTTTATGGTTATGAATGAAGCAGAAAAGAAGAGGAATAAAGCTAGAATGGTAATAAATTTTAAAAGGTTAAATTATTTTACTAAAACAGACAGTTATCCTTTACCAAATAAAGAAGTTATCATAAATCTAGTCAAAAACAAGTCTTTCTATTCTAAATTTGATTGCACATCAGGTTTTTGGCAAATAAAAATGGAAGAAGATAGTATTCAATACACTGCATTTAGTGCTCCTCAAGGACATTACGAATGGCTTGTAATGCCTTTTGAGCTAAAAAATGCACCATCGATATACCAAAGAAAAATGGATAATATCTTCTCAAAATATCATAATTTTATGATAGTATATATAGACGATATCTTAATCTCTTAAAATACAGAAGAAGATCATAGAAAATATCTTTTATTATTTGCGCGAATTTGTAAAGAAAACGGAATTGCTCTTTCTGAGAGAAAAGCCATAATAGAGAAGAAAGAAATAGAATTCTTAGGGTTAAAATTGAGTGCTGCAGGAATAAAATTGCAACCTCATATTTCCCGAAAAATCTTAGAATTTCCAGATAAACTAGATAATAGAAATCAAATAGAAAGGTTTCTTAAATGCTTAAACTATGCTGAAGGATTTATTCCTGAATTAGAAAGGAAAAAACATGAAATACAAAAATTGCTTAGGAAAAATAATACAAAAGGATGGAATCCTAAACATACAGATATAGTTATTAGTCTTAAAGAGGAATGTAAAACATTACCAGAATTAAGACTACCAGAAGATAAAGACAATCTTATTGTCCAAATCGATGCTTCTGATTTATATTGGTCTGCAATTCTAAAAACAGATCTAAATGAAATTTGTAGATATACCAGTGGAACTTTCAGTCAAGCAGAGGTAAATTATACAACACATGAAAAAGAACTTCTTGGTATAATTAGAGGAATTGAAAAGTTTTCTCTTTTCCTACGAGTTTTTTGCTTGGATACCCCCTGTATTATGCCTAATTAGCACTCTGAACCCTGTGATTTGAAAATTCTCAAAGAGAACCCTGTGATTATATAAATTAGCACTGAAAACCCTGTGATTGTATTAAAGTTAGCACTCAAAACCCTACAACCACGGCTGTAGGGTTTGAAATTCTAATTGAGTGCTAATTTATTACAATCACAGGGTTCGCTTTGAGAATTTTCAAATCACAGGGTTCTGAGTGCTAATTAGGTATATCATAGGGTTTTTGATGTAATAAACTCCTTTTCCTACTACAAAAACCTTTTGAAGTTCATACAGATAATACTCAAATTCAGAGTTTAATTCAAAACAAACTCCCAAATAAACCTCAATATAGGAGACTTCATCGTTGGCAAGCTTTCTTATCACATTATAGTTTTAAATAAAACATATTAGAGGAATGGATAATTTCTTAGCAAATTTCCTTTCTCGAAATGTTGAATTTGGTCTTGATTAAAGGCGAGTATATACGTATACATATACCTAGTCCATCTCAAACGGTAAATGGTAAAGACTTTATCAAATCCATTAATGGGTGATGATTTCCCAAAAATCATATTGAAAAGAGTATATGCTTATACATATACCTAGTCCATCTCAAACGGTAGATGGTAAAGACGATAGCAAATCCGTTGATGGGTGGTGATTTTTCAAAAATCACTTCAAAGCTAATAAAGTTTTAATTTATCTTCATTTTGCAGGATGAAGGACATACAGGAACTATCCGAAATAAAGACAGAGGTTGATACATTAAGTGTAATCTCTCTTGATATAAACGAAGCACTAAACATCTTTGAAGACTCCATACAAGATAGTCTCAGAGTTTTATCCGACCTTGTCATAGAAAATGCAAAAAGAATGGATAATTTATGTAAAAGAATTGAAAATTTAGAAAATGATAAAGAAAAGGCAGAGTGTTCAGGCAGTAAAAAACCAGAAATGCCTGTAAAAATAGAAGAAGAAATAAAAAACAAGAGATAAAAGTTGAGGAAGAGAAAAAGACATCCTCTACAAGAAAAATAAAAATAGAACCACTTCAAAAATCTGGTTCTTTCAAAACTGTGCAAATAAAGGGTGAATATATACCAAAACACTCTTATGACAAAGAATACAAAAGAATGTTTGATCTGGCATATAACTATCCAGATTGTGAAGAAATCTTTTACTCAAGTGGAAACACAATATACCCAAGGTTAACTGCAATCGATGGGGCTGATCCAAACCAAGTTCTAAAACTTGCAGAATTTGGTTTTCTTGATTTAATATATCTGAGCAAAGAACAGAAAGAAATAAGTGGATTTGAGGATACATTCAAGTCCAGGGTTTCCCAATTTGCTAAAGGAAGACAATGCGTTTTGAAATTCTACACTATATCCCCAGAATTGGATGGAAATAGATGGTATGAGTCACTTCATATTGTCTCAATAAATCCATTATACAGCAACATCAGCTTAGAAGTTGGAAGGAAGAGCTTCAAGGCTGCAATATACTCCCCTGAATGGGTTGTTACAAGAAGAGCTCTTGGGATAAAAGCCATACAAAGTATCTCAGAGAATCTTTTGAATAAAGGTTTTCAAACCATCTTTGCTGCTGGTAACTGGTTACTAGTTACTAAAGGCTCTCCAAATGATCCAAGATCTGGATTACTAGAGGAATACTATAGGTGCCTTGTTACCCATAGAACTATTTGCTCCACTGCTACAAGACAAGGGGCGTGCAAATTGATTGGGTGCCATACAGACATCAAGATGTGACTACATAAAGAAAAACTCCAATAGAGAGACGTAAGCAATGACGTCTGCAACCACTATAAAACTGTCGGTAAAATCTTAGCCGTTGAAGAAAAAGATAAATCAAAGGGCTACCAATACAAGTGAAGATTTCCTTATCTCTAGGGAGAGAAATCTTATCTTTTCACGCGGTTTCTACGCTATATTAATAGACTTTGCTTGTAATAGAGAAGGGCATCGAAAAATCAATAGTCAAGAGTGAGAAAGAGTGTCTGAAAGAATTGTAATATGAGTGTTTCTTTTGTACTGAGTATGAAAAAATAAACCCATAAAGGGGAAATAAAATCCTTTCTTTCATAAATCACAAGTCTTATTTTGTTTTGAACTTATTAAATTTCTTTACTCCCTTATCCTTCAAAAATAGATTATCATTCTATAAGCCGTAGTGATTTTTCCGTTAGAGATCGAAGCTGGTTTTTCGTGGATGTCCATATAGGCAGGAGGCCGTCGGGACTTTAAGAATTTTAAGCTGATCAAGGAAGAAGAAGACGAGTCTTAGAAGAATCCGATAGATCTTTATTGAAGACGAAGGAGATAAAGAAAGGTAATAAACTTTACTCAAAATATTTTGTGTTATATGATTTTAATGGATTTTAAAGTACTCTTGTTAAAATCAATATTTGATGAATTTTGCTATTAAAATTGATTATTTTAAATATAATTCTTGGAGCATACTCATAAAACATATATAAAACCATGGATGATAATGATGATTATAGTAGGGAACTACTTTACGCATGCAATTTTTGTAAATGTTTTGATGAAGATACATCTAATAGACATTTTAGGTATTTTGTAAAGAAATTCCTAAATGATAGAATGAGAAGATTGGTAAATGAACATGCTGATAAACATAAATCAAAAGAAATAGATTGTGATGAAGAATGCAGAAAAACAAATAAAAAATTAAATTTTATAAATAAAGTTATAATTGCTATAGAACAAGTTTATGAACTAGAAGGATCATCAGATTCTTAAAATAAGATGAATTCCAGAGAAATAAAAGCAGATATAAAAAGGCTAGGATTAAGACTAAAAGCTATAATATCAGGATTTTCAAGTTCTTGGATCATGATGAAGATTTTTAAGATGGTTGACAAAGAAAATAGATTATCAGAATATGCAAAAGAAGATTATAAACAAATTAAAACAATAAACAAAAAGTTAGTAGAAAAAATACATCAAAGAGAAATAAATGGTTAAACATGGATTTATATGAAAAACAAATGAATAGACAACAAAGAATAAAAACAGGAAAGGCAATAAAATATAATAAAGAAAAGTTAAAAAATATAGATGATCAATTTCAGAAAAATATGCATGAATATATATTAAAAGGCTTACAAGAATAACAACAATATCTTATGAAAGATATAATAATTTCTAAACATACTTTACTTCGTTTAGAAGATGGTATTAATTATATTAAAAGGCAAATTAAAGAAATAATATGATCAATGCAAAATATACCTCGTTATAATATAATGGATAAACGGATATTAGAAGAAAATAATGAAACTATAAGTTGGTATAAAAATAAAACAAGAAAAATATATATTCTTTCAGCAGCATAATTATATTTTTTTACCCATATACTTTTTTAATTCTTTAAAAGTTTTGGGGTTAAATTTATAAATAACCTAAAGTATAGGATAATGAAACAAAAAATCACCTATACTACTGTTCATAAACCCCAATCTCTATGGCAACTTATAGTAGAAAATAAAAAATTTATAAATTGATATTACTTTATGAAAAACCAAAAATTTAAATATTAATTTTGAAAAAAGCCCTATATCTATACTGATATTGGAATCTAAATGCATTAGCAAAATCAATTAATTGATTTTTTTTTTCACCAAAAAAAAAAAATTAATTGATTTTTTTATTAATAACTAAACAATAACTAACACAATTTTTATTTCTACGATTTTATATTCACGTTTACAAATTAAAATCTTAAAATTTATACTTTCTCTATATTAATTGATTTTAGTTGTAGTAGTTCTTGTTTATCATATATTTAAATGTTTTTTATTTTTACTTTTAAATATGTTTATTATTTTCTATGATTTATATATTTTTTACTTTACAAATCAAAGGAAAAAAAATAATATTTGTTCCGTAATAATTATTTTTGGTAGTCGTTCTTATTTATCATTTTACACTTTACTATTTTTTCATTTTAATTTCAGGTAAATTAAAATTTGACCATTTTTTCTCTAATTTATTAACATAACATGAAATAAATATTAGATTTTGTGTTCAACGTGAGAAATTTCACGTATCGGCATTCGGCCATCCACCAAAAGCCGTAATTGATTTGTGGGAAATGAGGAAATAAAAAGAGAGAAAGAGTCTTACAAAAAAAAAAAAAAAAAAAGAAAGAGAGAAGGAGGAAGACCCTAGAGGAAAAGTTGGGCACATGTACTGCAAAGAGAACCAAAGAATTGAAGAAATTTGTATTAAAAATTAGTAGTAAAAATGAAAAAAAAATGTAATATAAAATTTGAGATTTGAACATGAAAGAAAAGGTAACTGTGGTGACAGCAAAGGCGGAGGAGGTTAAATTCAGAAATAAAAGCAATCCGAGTCATCGCAATGTAGTAACACCATAAAACCTCTTTCTCCATCACAATCGACCAATATTAACCCTAGATCTCTAAAACCGCCACCATCTTGCCACCACTTTCACCAACTCAAATCCACAGGCGCACGCAGGAAGAGAGAGAGAGAGAGATGACACTGTAGACGAATAAATTTTTGTCTAATTAAAATACGACATATGGGTTTAAATATTAATTATCAAATTTAATTCATTCTATTTTTATATTTTTTGGATAAATATTAAATTAGAATCCATAAAATATTTAAATAGATTGATTTAATTGATAATTTTAATATTTATTGTGTCAACAAATCAAGTATCGACATGTGTCAAAATTGAAGTGTTCCGACGAATCAAATCAAGCCTTGCAGTCCAGTTGGTTATGACCAATCAAATTGCGGCACGTGGCATGTTTCAACACGTGGACCAATCAAGTCAAAACACATGTTATTTATTTATTTTCTTTAATATAAATTTATGTTAAAGTGATAAATAAATAAATACATTTGATATTATCCCTTTAAATAAATAAATTAATTAATTAAGGGATAACTATCACAAAACTCAACCCTACACCTATAAATAGAGGTCATGGGTAACACTTCATCGACTGAGGAGATCGACACCAAGGACGGGGGATCAACACTTCGACATCGACAAGGAAGAGAACGACATCAAAGGAGTTTTCACGCCATCAAGTCTACGTATGTGCGCGAGTCTTCCGTCATCAAGTTTGCTAAGTCTTCTTCTCCTCGTTTTCAAGTATTCAAATCTTCGACTTCAAATCTTCTCACCGTTCTTCAAGTCTTCGACATCAAATCTTCACGTCGGTCTTCAAGTCTGCAAATTCGTCCTCAAGTATTCTTCAAACGTGATCTTCAAATCCGATTACAAAAATTCTTCAATTTCATCAAAGTATCAAGAGATTGAGATCTTCGCCAAGTAGTCTCCATCCGTCAAATTCGGAAAAGATCAAATTCACGTATTCGGGAATAAGCTTCACGCCCTCGAACACAAAATTGAAGAGAAGAATCAGAGGAATAGATTTGCTAGGATTTATTCCATCAAATTCGTTAAATTCTTTAAATTTCTATATTTGTTGTTCATACTATTTTTCGTCTTGTAACATTATTTTGCAGACAATAAAAATTATTGTGAACAAATTTTGGCACGCCCGGTGGGACAGATCCTACCTCTCATCTCTTCTCTTCCCTATTGAATTCCTACTTCCACGAGTTCTTCATGGCTCCTAAGAAGGATCAACTCGCGCGGAAAAATAAGGAAGTCAATCCAAATTCAAAATCTTCTACACATGGTCATCTCAATGACTCAAAATCATCTGATGGCTCGACTCCTTCGACCCCTAAGGAAACTAACCCGAAGGAAACTCCCTTTGGAGGGAATACTAAGAGAACTGAAGCGATGACCAATGGAGAGCAAGTTGCGCAAATGGCTCAAGAGATAGCTCATCTGCAACAAGCCTTGGAAGAGAAGGATTTCCAGATCGCCCAACTCATGAGCAAACTAGAAAACAACGATCCTGCTCAGTCTAGCCGCAATCCTCGGACTCCTTCGGTTCAAATCACCGATGGAAAGCAAGTGAATTTTCCTTCTCAAAAACACGACTCTGCGAGGACAAATCACTCTGTCGCCGCTTTATCTGTTCAGGAACTGCAGGACATGATAACCAACACGATATGAGCTCAGTATGACGCTTCATATCAGAATTCTCCATCATATGCAAAACCATACACTAAGCGCATCGATTCCCTAAGAATGCCAATAGGTTATCAACTACCGAATTTTCAGCAGTTCGAGGGCAAAGGCAACCCCGAAGCAACATGTCGCCCACTTCGTAGAAACTTGCAACAACGTGGGGACATATGTAGATCATTTGGTCAAGCAGTTCGTACGATCGCTTAAGGGAAACGCGTTTGATTGGTACATCGACTTGGAGCCCGAATCAATCGACAGTTGGGATCGGATGGAGAGAGAATTTCTCAATCTGTTCTACAACACTCGCCGCACAGTAAGCATGATCGAGTTGACAAACACAAAACAATGGAAAAATGAACCGGTCGTGGATTACATCAACCGTTGGCGAGCACTGAGTTTGAACTGCAAAGATAGACTCTCCGAAATATCTGCAGTGGAAATGTGTACTCAAGGAATGCATTGGGGGCTCCTCTACATTCTTCAGGGCATCAAACCTCGTACTTTTGAAGAGTTAGCTACTCGTGCCCACGATATGGAACTGAGTATTGCAAATCACCGATCTTTGTTTTCACTAGGAGAAAAAGAAAGAGAAAGAGAAGATAGCTGGAAGAATGAGAAGTTTTTCAGAGCCTTTACCGAAGAGCCCATAGTTGCTACAAAAGTGCCTCCAAGTATTGAGAAGAACATAAATTTTGGAGACCAACACAACTCAAACGACAATCATTGGCTTACTCTCATAGAAAAACAACAAAAGGAATACCCTTTCGCTAACGCCGATGTCCCGTGTATTTTCGATGAACTCGTTGAAAGAGGGTTGATCAAATTGCCCGAGCCAAAACGCCCGGAAGAAAGTAGCAAAGTGACTCATCCCAAATATTGTAAATATCATCAAATTATCAGTCATCCTATCGAAAAGTGTTTCGCGGTTAAGGAAAAGATAATGTCATTGGCCAGTGAAGGCAAAATAATCCTTGAAGATGATGACAGTGATGACGGGAAAGATGAAGATGTTGCTGAGGTGCATCATGCCAGTTTGATTGCAACTAGGAACCCTTTGTGCAATTCTCAAAGTAAGAAGGTGATCTTTCCTCCATCAGAACTCTCGGGGGCATCGACAATGCTTCAGTTTGGAAGTCTAGACCCAATTTTGGTGAAAAAACTTGCTTGCTGACAAAAGAAGTGAGCAAGAAGCAACTCCTCTCAACAAAGCTACTGATGGCGACAAATGGATTCTCATGACTCACCGAAAAAGTCTACAACATGTTGATCAAGTTCTTCCACCACTTTCAAAGGAAAAGCCAATGCGAACCAAGATCAATAGACGAAATCCACCAAGAAGTTCGAAGAATTCTCGAGCAACTCAAAAGAAATTAGAAAAGATATGCAAGCTAAATCCTGCAACACTTGGAGATTTCTTTCCACTTGCATTTCTTGGAGAAACCGACAACGTGTTTCCAAGCAAAAACAACAAACTGACGGATAAAGCAAAGCTACGTGTCAACATCCGAAAGTCAAATTCCAAAAAAGACCATCATAGATGAAGGAGAATGCTCCTTAACACACGAGCCTAAACTGCATGTTACTCCTTATTTGCATGAGTATAAACTATGGCAAAAAAAAAAAAAAAACAAAAAAAAAAAAAAAAAAAAAACAAAACAAAAAAACTTCGAACTACGTCATGACTTGATCCTCTTTGGGGGTACGTAGGCAACTTGAATACTAAATTTTCAAGTTCAGTCATATCTTTAAACAAATTTGAGTCTGTTCCCAAAATCACTTAGAGCTTGTTCCCAAAATCACTTACACTGGTTGGGAGTTTCAACAAGCTCGTGAAATTCCAATTCTGGGGGCATACGCTGCAGTCATTCAGAATCGTAATAATTTTTAGAATGACGAACAAATCCACAAAAAGATATGAAAGGACAACTTTATTCCACAAACGGAGTACTTTTACATCAAAATGATCCAAAGGAGTACAAAAAAAATGGCAAAGTTGCTACATCTTGTCAAAATTCTTCATGTGGTGTCTCCAACTCTTTCAACACCCAAGTCACTTGTCAGAGTTTCAGCAAAATCAACAACTTTTGGACGCCGCGACAAATTCCTTTCCCGTGGAGTGATGATTCACCCTGCTTCCATGTCTGACCCAAAACATCTTAGACTTCTCTTACTGTCAAGAGGAAGGGTCTCGATCTTTTGATGATTCAATTCCTTAACTCGTTTTTTTCCCCTTCACCTGCAAAATAAAAAAGAGAAACAAAAAAAAAAAGAAGGAAAACTGTAGCCACGTCTCTTTATCCATGTGAAATCTCTGAATCACCTTCTCAATATACTTCTCTTGAGATAGCCATAACTGTTAGGAATAGTACCCTAGAAAGCCGATTGTATATCCGCTTTGTGCTTTTCCTTATTGTAATCACAGACAATCTTTGAATGAAATAACGAATTGAGGCAACACTTCTTTATATGCTCTTGTTTGGTATGCGTTTACTTTATCTGTGCATGTATAAGAACTCCCCTAATCCTGATGACTTTAGGACTCTACCATTTAGGTGAAATGGTTCATGGAACGAGCCCTATATCACATAAGTCATGATTAGTAAAATACTCCAAGCCGATGAGTCCTACAGACAGTGGGAGTGTCAACCTGACTCCTCTAAGGCTTGCTTGTGGGATCACGCCCTTAAGAAGGACCACCTTGTTTCATGGAGGTGCAAAGTGTATAGTTGATACGTGCGTGATACATGAGGGTGCTTACTTTAATAAGTAAGTTCACTGAGGTGCCCCGTGTGAGAACATTCCTAAATGGGAAAGGAAGTTTCTATTTCAGGAAATGGAAACTTCCAGATTAGGAAATATCTCACGAGTCATTGATGTGATTAATTGATCCTTAAGACTTGAGGTTCCTTGTCGCTTTATGAGTTAACTCTGTAGTCTTAGGTATAAGCTTTAAAGGGTGTCGCCGTAGACAACTGATTCAAGGCTTATGCTGGGACTGCACAAGTGATTCATGAAAGTGAATGAGAATCAAGAAAGGACCTACACTTGCATTTGCAAGGTGATCTCTTAGTGTGTAAGTCATTCATATGCCATATGGAGTCCTTGGCCAAGGCAGTAGATCAAGACATCAAGAAAAGGGTTTCTTGGATTGAGATCAAATGGATATGAAATGCACTTAGCTTTAAGACCGGATTATTAGGGTTCTGATTATTCTCTTGCCCTAGATCTTGGTTGAGAGATAGTAAGTAGGAGGATTGTATCTCACATGAATCAATGACTTAAAGGTTCTGTCGAATCCGAACATTCCAATTCAGTTAGGGGTTAAACACCTGTTGCTAGACTATGGTCGTTTAATCTGTGGACTGATTAATTAATTAGAGAATTAATTAATCAGGGTGGGTCACTGCTAATTGAATTGAGAACCTAGAGGGTCACACACAACAACTTGGTTACATGAGTTGAGGCTTGAAAATGATTAAACGAGTTAATCGGGCCAAAAGGGTTCCACACGTGTGAAACCACACGTGTGGGTCACGTGACCGGACACGTGTCCTTGTGACACGTGCGCCACACGTGTGAGCATATATATATTATATATATATTAAATAATTAAATGTGTTAATTATTTAATAGACTTTGGTTTAATTTTGAATTAAAAAGAAAGTCTTATTTTGGAGAAAATAATCTAGTTAATTAATTATGAATTAATTAATTAGATAAAATAAGTTATTTATTTTAAATAAATAAAGTATAAAATTATCCAAAAATAGTTTGGATATTTTTAGCTCTCTTGAAAGTTGATTTGAATTAGAATTCAAAGTCAAAGTCAAAATACTTGATGATCAAGTAATAGGAGAGAGAGAGACCAAAACCCTAGCCCATGAGGACTAGGATTTTCGGTCCTCTCTTGATTATAAATAGGGGAGCTCGAGCTCCCCTTAGAGCTAATTGGCAATTCTTTTGGTTCATGTGTTGAACACCATCCTTTCTCCAAGATATACGAAACCCTAGGTTAAGCCTAAACACTAACTAGGCATCCTTACTAGTTAGATTGTGATCAAGTTGGTGGACTATCTCTAGAGACTTCAAGTTAGAAGTTTGAAGATTCGAGCTTTACCAAGAAGAGGGGATCAAGCCGCGAGAAGAGCGTTCTTGGGTGGCTTGAAACGCTTCAAGAAAGACAATTAAGAAAGTAAGTTTCTTATTCCTTCGAATTTGGATACACGATTGAGAGTCCAAGGTCCTTTTGTTGGGAAAATTTTTAAATTCCGCTGCTTTCTGATTCGTTTTTCCCAACAATAACTTCTTGGCATTTCTATCACGAGAAATTCTCATGCCAAGAATATGCTTCGCAGGTCCTAAATCTTTCATGGCAAAAGATTTACTCAACTCATTCTTCAATCTGTCAATTCTAGAAGCACTATGACCAATAATAAGCATATCATCAACATAAAACAATAAAATGATAAAATCAATATCAGAGAATTTTTGAATGAACACGCAATGGTCAGCGTTAGTCTTTGTATAGCCCTACTGCAGCATAATTCACTCAGACTTCTTATATCATTGCCTTGGAGCTTGTTTCAAACCATACAAGCTTTTCCTCAATCTGCAAACAAAATTCTCTTTCCCTTTAACAACGAAACCCTCCGCTTGCTCCATATAAATCTCCTCCTCCAAATCGCCGTGGAGGAAAGCAGTCTTCACATCCATCTGTTCAACTTCTAAATCGAGACTAGCTGCTATCCCAAAGCAAGACGGATTAACGACATTTTCACAACGGATGAGAAAATCTCCTCAAAATCAATCCCTTTCTTCTGACTGAAGCCTTTAACAACTAATTTGGCTTTGTATCTCGGCTGTGAATTGTTCTCTTCTTGTTTCAACCGATAAACCCATTGATTTTTTAGAGCTTTTCTACCTTCAGGTAACTTGGCAAGGTCAAAAGTATGATTGTCATGTAAAGATTGCATCTCATCTTTCATTGCTTCAAACCACTTTAACTTAAGCTCACTATCCATGGCCTCCTCAAAACAATCAGGTTCTCTTCCATCTGTCAAAAGCACATACTCACTAGATGAGTATCTAACAGATTGCATTATGTTCCTGGTAGATCTTCTGGGTTGGATTGAAGGTTGCTCAACAATTGGATTATCTTCCCCATTCTGGATTTCATGATCTTCCACATCATGATCATGATCAACCTCTATCTCCAAATTATTCTGATTGTCTAACTCAACTGCATCAGGAAGATTAACAATAGATTTTGGATCCAAATCTATCAAGTCATCAACACCAGAAGACTCCAAATTACTTGTTTTACTAATATCTTCAATGGTTTGATCCTCCATGAAGACTACATCACGACTTCTAATAAGTTTCTTTTCAACCGGATCATAAAACCTGTAACCAAATTCATCCTGACCATACCCAAGAAATATACATTCTTTTGCTTTCATGTCTAAATTAGACCTCTCATCCTTAGGTACATGCACAGAAGCTTTATAACCAAACACACGTAAATGATCATAGGAGACATCCTTTCCATACCATACCCTATTAGGAACATCAGCATGCAATGCAACAGAAGGAGACAAATTAATTATATAGGCAGCAGTAAGTAAAGCCTCGCCCCAAAAAGACACAGGTAGCTTCGCATCTGAAAGCAAACATCTGACTCTCTCCACTAGAGTCCTATTCATCCTTTCTGCCAAGCCATTTAACTGAGGTGTTTTAGGAGGCGTCTTCTGATGCCGAATACCCTGTTCTCTGCAATAAGAATCAAATGGACCACAGTACTCGCCACCATTGTCAGTACGAATATATTTTAGTTTCTTACCAGTTTCTCTCTCAACTGATGCCTGAAAAACTTTAAAAACATCAAATACCTTATCTTTGATTTTTAAAACATAAACCCAAACTTTTCTCGAACAATCATCAATAAAAGTGACAAAATAAAGTGCACCACGATGAGTTCGTACCTTCATTGATCCACAAAAATCTGAGTGTACCAGTTCGAGAAGGTCAGTTTTTCTTGAAGGGGGATGACTCTTGAATGAAACCCATTTCTGCTTCCCAGCCAAACAGTGAACACATCTTTCTAACTTTGTATCTTTCAGCCCTGACAACAAATTCTTTTTGGCCAAACAATTGAGACCCTTTTCACTAATGTGACTAAGTCTCTTGTGCCAAACCCTGACAAGTTGTCACTCTCTGCTGCATTAACCGAGTTCACACAAATAGAAGCCTTCATCTTATATAAATTATGGAATTTATCACCTCGAGCCACAATTAGATTCCTTTTTGTGAACTTCTACTGACCATTACCAAAGAAATTGCAATAGCCATTATCATCTAGCCTTCTTGCTGAAATCAGATGCAAACGAACATTAGGTGCATGTCTAATATCTTGAAGCACCAAACTCGACCCACTGTTGGTCTTCAAACAAACAGTCCTAGTGCCTACTACCAGTACCACCGTATCATTCCCCATCTTCAAAACTCCAAAATCACCAGAAGTATAAGAAGTGAAGAAATCTTTCCTTGATGTCACATGGAATGAGGCACCGCTGTCAATAACACAACTGGAATCATCATTGGCTAAGACAACAACATTTTCATCATATGCAAGAATAAGATCATCATTGGAAGTAGCAATAGCAACACGATCATTCTTATCCTAATCTCTCTTAGCATGCCCATCAAGATTGCCTCTACGCTTTCTTTTCAATTTAAAATAATATTTCTTGATATGACCAGGTTCACCACAATGATCACACTTAAATTCTTTCCATCCTGACCTTGACTTGCTTCGACTTTTGCTTCTACCTTTATTATATTTGTGTGGGATTCTCCTCCTATTCTCTGAAACCAACAACTCGGGTTGAGACGAATGCTGAGTTTTTGGTCTCATCTCTTCATTCAAAACACCTACTCTTCACAAGATCAATGGTTATACCACCATCAGATAAAGAGTTAACAAGTGAAACATGGAAAGTTTCCCAAGAATCAGATAAAGTGGCAAGAATCCAAAGTCCGACAATTTCATCATCAAATTTAATGCCCATACCTGTCAACTGATCAAGAACACCTTGAAATTCATTCAAGTGATCAGCAATAGAAGTTCCTTCCTTGTATTTTAGCTGCATCATCTTCTTAAGCAAAAACAGCTTATTGTTTCCCGTCTTCGATGCATACAAATTCTGCAACTTCTCTCACAAACTTCTCGCATGTGTCTCATGTTGAATATGGTTGTAAACATTCTCCTCAACAAACTGTCTGATAGACCCACAACCTTGTCTGTGCTCAAAATCCCATTCTTCATCAGTTTTAGACTCAGGTTTTTGAGTTGCAAAAACATGCAAGTGCAAAGCTTTAACAAATAGGAGATCCTTCATCTTATTACTCCATAGATGATAATTCAATCCATTCAAAGTTATCATCCTACTCGTATTCATATCCATGGTCACATCGGCAAAAGAACCAACGCGGCTCTTGATACCACTCTGATAGGAAAGGGATACACCAAAAATGAGTGCACGCAACGGAAATTAAAACTCCTCTCCAAACGCCCAATAAACAATCAACCAAGTATGCCAATGGATAGAAAAATAATCACCCAAACAAGAATAATAGAGACACGAGATTTAACGTGGAAAACCCCTTCAAAACGAAGAGTAAAAACCACGAGGCCTACGAAACCCAAAAAACAAATCCACTATTACACGAGGCAAAATTACAATAGTTCAAACACCAATAAATCTAACTCCAAACACGAACCAAACATTGATTCGATCCAAAACGAACTAGAACACAAAAGGAGAAAAAGACACCAAAATAAGCCGAAATTTGAGTCACTGTTCACATGCCCAAAAACCCAACTTACAGTGCTCCAAATCCGATCTCCACCGTTCACTTTCAAGTTCGATGAGTTAGGAACCTGCTATCCAGAATTCAGCTCAATCGGACCACAAATGACCTCCCGATCGTTCTCACGAAGATGCTGTTGCTGCCCAGAAAACTGCTCAAAATATGCAGAATATTTTCTTCTCTTTCACGTCAAAAACGGATGCTGCTAAAAAGAGAATAAAAATCCAAATAAAAGCTAACCTATTCAACTAAGAAATATGTTTTATAATGGGCTTTGATTTTAGCTTGGGCCAACAAATGATTGGTGGCTGGACCCAACACGCACCCCACCCACCAAGTCCCACCGCCACCACCGTCCAATAGTTGATGTCTCCTCCTTTACCCTACGCATCCAACACTCATTATACTCACCAAGTTTCCGTCACCGTCGCTCAATCTTCCAAGAGGAACCAGAAAGAACAAGAGAGAGACCTTGCTTAGATTTGAAACGAATAAAATTGGACTATTGAGCAGGGCTACTGAGTGCTCTTATCGACCTATTTCACTCATGGTTCGGGCGTTAAAAATCGGTGAGGTTTTCTACTTTCCGCCTTCTCTTCCGATCTTTGCCACCGACAACACTAGCTCCGTCCACGCCCCAATACCCACCCCAATCTGGTCTTTAGGTATGTGTATCTGTGTATCTCATTTAAAATTTTCTCCTTTTTGTTTAATTGATTCTATAATAATAAAGATCATGTGAACTAATTTGAGAATCACTTGATGACAAATGGTATATTCACTTGGTAGGTCAACATAAATTGACAATGTAAGGATGTTATCTTTCTTATTTTACTGTACCGGTTGAAAATGAAAATGTGGGTTCTGCTGGTTATTTGATTTGTGAAATGGGGTTGAGTTATTTGATGATTTTTAATTTTTAGTAGATAATAGTTTGTAGTAATTTGGGATTGTCTTAATTTTCTGAGATTTTCCAGATGTGTATGCTCTATTTGCTTGAATTTAATTTTTGAGATTTTCTAAATGTGTCATATTCGTATGTTCTATTTGCTTGAATTTCTTGCTTCATGGATTTAAGAAATTCTTCTTTAGACTTGTTGGGAAATTCGACATGCAACTCGTTAAATTTATTTAAATAAGTGTTATTCTTATGTTTAATTTAATAAATTATTATTTAAATAAAAGTTTCTAACTTGATTAAATAAATGTAATAAAGTTTTTAACACTCCCTTCATTTTGAAAAGTTCATGTACAAAACCAATTGTATAAAATCTATCTATCCATTTATGACTAAACTAATAGTATTGAAATTAGAAAAACAATCAAATAAAGTAACTATAAAAAACATTTCAAATTCGGGAAACATCCAGATAAACATTCAAGTAAAGAAACGATTATTTGTTTAAATAAATCTAACTTTTAAAGGGAAACATCCAGAGAAACATTTAAATAAAGAAACGATTATTTGTTTACATAAATCTAAACTATATAAAGAACTATGTAAATTGAATATACTTCATTCCTTCTCTTGTTTGATTTTCTTTGATATAATGTGCGATTTATTTTTGGTTTTCTTCATGAAATTACTTTGAAGTTTATCCTCGCTGTCGCTCAAGATGTAAAGATCATTTGTACTTTCAAGACTATGCATTTCGATCTTAATTCTTTTTCCTCCCTTTTTGACCTCAATTATGGAGACATCGTTATCTCTTTTTTTTTTTTTTTACCTTTCCGTTTCTTATTGATTTCGCAATCTTTAAGAATTGTAGATTTTTGTATATCATCATAATCATCATTTTTTTGGTAATCACCTTGGTGTAAATCTTCACCTCTCAAAATTGTAGCGTTCGACATATTATCCTTTTGAACATTATCCTCTTGTACCAAATCTTCATCATCTTCTTCATAATTGTAGTTTGATTCAAATTTCTTTTTACCTTCCATGCATATGTTGGGTTCTACTTTTTCGATTGCATCAACTACCGCATGCAACTTTCCATTGACAACTTCTACTCTTTGATGAGTGCAATGAGAAATCGAAACTCCGTTGATGCTTGTAGATTCTATCCCCTATAATATCTTGACTTATGTTCTCCCTAAACCATTAAAAGTATTAATAATTTGACCATAAAATATATTAATTGAGATTTTAATGATTTGTTTATTTATGAAGTAAAAAACCAATGTTTTATGAAAATTAATTACCTCTTCAGTTGATTTTTGATATAGATATAATGAGCATGCATCCTATATACATTGTTGCTGACTTTTCAAATAATGTGATGGAAGCACTACACCTTCATGTATAACATTTAGCACTACTCCGTACTTATTATTAATTCAAAAGTTATTTAAAAAATAAAAATTTAAATTAAAAATTTATTTATTGATGGCATGATATTGTATAGTACCTCGGTATTGTTTGTATATCTTCGGCATTGCATTTTCTACAGGAAACACCCTCTTCAGATTTGTTTATTGATATATTGCATTTTTTGCATGCCTCATACCATGAAGAGGATTTATTTTTAACTGTGTCAACCACTCCTTTAAAACTATAATACATATCCTGCATAGTTTAAAAAATATAACCAATATTAAATATTTTTGCTATTTTATATTAAATGACCAAATTATAAATACATTAAATTAATTACCTCAAATACTGCAAATCTTTTGTGCTTGTCTTATAGCGTCACTTCTTTTATGCTTTTCATTCTTTCTTTCATTGATAACGCTTGTATATCGAGTGATGTTGAACTTGTTTTGAATCTAATAACATATAGAGTACATGTTAGAATTAAAAATAAAAAACTAAGTAATTTTGAATATTTGAATTCTTATTTTTGTTGCATATGCAAAGCTTTGTCTTGCATTGGGTTTACTTCTAAAAATGATGCTTGTGTAGTTTGGAGTTGAAATTCACCTATTGACAAATAATAAAGTTAAGATTATGTATTTATAAAGATATATACATCTAATTATATATTAAAATATTGAGCTTATTAAACTCTTTGATCTAATCTAACATCTTTTGAGATATAAAGTTGAACATCTTCCATTGAAGGATAATCTTTTAATCTTCTAAAAACGTTTGCATAGGGATTTACCTTCAAAATTTTTATTAGTTTTTTAACCGTAACTTGAGATAAAGTTGAATTCTCCAATACCTTCATTCTGTTCTCAACCTTATTTTCAGTCTCAACAAAGTATAACTGAAAAGGGCCAGGACCCCCTTCACTGGAAGTTAATCCTGGAAGGTCTTTGTACACCATTCCTTGTGCTCGAAAAGTATATACACCTTGTCGTGCCAATGCAAGCTCTTTATCTAATTTCACTCCAAAAGTGGTAAAAGAAAATATACAATTGAACAAACGAATATTTGCCCAAATCCTATTGCTTCTTCTGATTGCGAAGTGAATAACTCATATAAATCATCTAGAATTTCAATATTCGCTAGTTAAAATTTTCCGTTGTCACAGCAAAATGTTGGAGGCTCGTACTCAAATCTTACAGCTCCACAATTCATGCAATTTGACATTCTTTTTAATTCATGTATCGTCATAATGTATTGAACCTAAAAGAGAAATATAAGTAATATTTTCAATTAAAATATGAAATTATATTTGATTATTATATTTAGTTAAAAAAAATGAACCACTAACCTTTATATTTGTCCATCACAGTGATAGATCTTAGAAGCCATGTATTTCAATTTCGTATTCCTTTTTGTTTCATAACTTTATTTTTGTATTCTTGTTTATCGATTCACTTAAATTGAAATATTTCCTTTTTATTGAAGCAAGACGCCTATGTCGATATATCTCTGCAACTGAAAAATAAAAAAGATAAGAGAATTAATAATATACCATTATTCAATTCTAATACATCTTAAAATATTATCAAATTTATATTATTGTTACCTGATAATGAATTCAATGTTGAATACTGTCCACGTAACATTTTTCCACCACAAGAAATAAATCTTCAAAAAGTTCCCCAAGCAAAAGAACCCCTTTGGAAGGCCTGTGAAATGGAATTTCAAATATTAAACCACCAAATTAAATAAAAATAAAAGAATTCGTAGTTAATATTTCTCATATTATCTATTTTCTAATATTTCTATTATGCTATGGATGGCTTGAGAAGCATAATTATCTAGCTCTTGTTTTTATTTAAGTAAATTCTGTATATTTTGGTCAAGAAATCAAAATCTTAGACATCTAAGTAGTGGCGTGTTAATGGGATATTAGTACTTGCTAGGGAGATTGTATTAAGAAATTATATTAATATCGATTTTGCGAAGTAAGAAATAAGTTTACTAAATCATCTCAAAATTCTAAAAAAAAAAAAGCCTATCAAATAAGAGTATTTCAGTGCATGCAACCCAAACTATATGCATATTGCCAAAATATGGACGCACCATCTCTAGCTACTTGTGTATCAAAATATATAATTGTGCTAATTATTTGTTTATACAGGCTAATTAATTTGAGCTTTGTATTATCTTTCCTGGGAAACAATCTCCATATATAGCAATACAAATCCGTTACTACAACGTAATCGTAATGTATAATATTTGTTATTGTTGATACAATTTCACAATATTTCTGTCATTACTTTTGCAATTTATATTCAATTATTTATATTACCTTGTTAGTATATATGAAAAATAAAATGCATAATTGACTCCACAATTTAGGTAAAATGAGGTGTGGTAATATCACCAGGGTTTGGTGGGATGTCAGATTTTCAAAATTGTACCTCTATGAAAAGATTGTTTTATAATAAATACAAAATTCATTTTGATTTTTCATAAATGGTGTTGGGTATTTAATTTTGACGAAAAATTTAAGAATTTACTTAAAAAGTATGATGAGTATCCCTTGTAATAAAAAGCCCCTTTATTTGATTGCAGCGTAAGTGCTCAAATCTCCTGCGCTAATGATCGATAGAGAAACAAAATTTTCTATTATAAATTTTAAATATAGTATTTATAGATATTAAAACAGATTTATTGAAATTTGATTAGAATTAAAATTATTAGTCTCGGCACGCTCAGTAGAATTAGGCTAGTGTTTTGTAATTATTGGAAAACTTATCGAATTATATTTCTAATATACATAGATTTGATTATAATTAGAACTATTAGTCTTGAAATTTGCCTGTTGCGTAAAAGAGTAAAAATGCTATAAGCTGATTTTCAAAGATTGTTGCTCAGTTTCGAGATTCTTTTGGTTTGCATCAAAGATCGATGCGGCTATACTTCAAATATGACCAACTTAAAAAGATGCACATTAATTGCAAATACCAAAGAAATAAAATACAAATACATTTTTGTTATTCTTTTTAAAGAGAATTATGGTTAATTTCTCAATTAATCTAGATAAAATATAAAATAAACTATATATTAACACAAAAAAAAAAAACCGAAACAAACAAACACCTCGTGGAAGAAAACACCATGGTCCTTTTTCTTTTTTTTTCCTTTTCTATCTAGCATACTGTTTATAATTTTAGAAAAACTTATAGAATTATTTTATAATATATATAGATAATATGTTTAGACCTATAAAATTATAATATTTTGTTAATTAGATAAGTTTATAATTTAAGGAACAACAAATGATATTTCGAGTTTAATTATTAATTACGTGGTTATTTTGCTTATGTTGAGATAGTCGGATCTGAAATTATGGGCAGCTTGTATTTTTCAATGCTTAGGACTTTTCAACATTAAACAATTTTGATAATTTATTTCAAATTCAGAGTTGTTAACGAATTATAGTAGTTATGTCGGAATGAGAGATTTGATCATTTCACTTTATGTAATGATAAAACGGCCCTTGAAAGAATCAACTTGTTTTTTATAGGTAGAGTGTCTTTTTGCCCGTTTGCAATTCAGTTAATTAATACAAATATGTGTGTGTTCGTTCATGTTTAGTTTGTATAACCATGTTCAATGAATTTTGATGTTATTTGTTTATATTTGTTCTATTAAATTGCAGCTTCTGAGATGTCTGGTTATTAGTTAAATGAGATTCTTGATGATAGAATAAACTTTTGAATTTATGCACATACCATTTTTGAATCCTTTTAAAACACATAAAATTATGCTTCTAAAATTATGTTCCAAACACGTTTCATCTTGATAAGAGGTTTCTTTTTCATTATTATACCTCGACAACAGGTTATTATTTCTTAATTATTTGATCTTATTCATAAAGTGCATTATAGCCTTGGGGCGTTTTTTGGGAAGGTCATGGTGATACTGTTTTGGCTTGAAGTGCTTAAAATACATTGTTGAGGTGCGTGTATATTTCATATTATATTTCTTCGTTGTAATTCGTGATCTATCTATTCATAAATGCAGATACTTAGCACTAAACCATTTGCTCATCTTTCTAAACAACAGCGCAACGTACGTCAAGAGGGTAGTTGGTAATTGACGAAGGAAAAATAGATTTATTACAAGGTTGAGTACTCAGGATCAGATTAACACCATGACTAATTTTAATAGGTCTCAAATTTGGATCTACATGATTTAAATTTCTAATTCACCTTTATATATATATTTTTTGATCTCTCAGAGTTTCCCCCCACCCAATTGAGTGAAGGACTAATCTCCCGAGGTAGCTGAAGGCGCTTATTGCGGGGACCTCTCCCAACGTAGTTTTTTACATCCACAAGGTTCGAACCCGAGACCTTGCTTAAGTGAACTCAAGCCTTTATCCACTTGAGCCAACTGCCCGTTGGTACCTCTATATATAGTTCTTTTGTCTTATTTTGCTTTTTTTTTTTTTTTTAAATGAGTTTTTATAGTCTCTTAGCTTGTATGAAAATGAGTCTGTCCCATCAAAGTTTTAATTTCTCCTATAGAAATTAGAGACTATATTTCTCCTATGAGAATTTTCTAAAATCTTACGTTAGAATATATATTTCACTATGAGAATAACCTCTTCATACAAGGCACTCTCCATGGCTAGAAGAGGGGATAGTTCTGGTTTCATATTATATTTGTTTGTTTAACTGTTATATAAAATTATTAAAATTATTTTCGAAAGAGTTTGATTAGAATATTTTAAAATATTATGTAAATTATTTTTTATTTAGTTATATTGTTTTATCAATTTCATAACCTACTTATTATTTGTGACGCCCCGTGTTTTCGATGTATAGGTATGCGCCCCACACGTGTGAGTTTGATAGTTAGAATTGTTTTGCATGCTACTTTGAGCAATGTGCTTATATGATTAATTGAATATGTGATATAGTTACTTATATGAGCTCTTGATTTAAATTCTTTCATCACATTTCATACACATATACATCTTATAATTCATGTATTTCATAAACATATCATATAACATATACATATATATATATAAGCATATGCATTTATATACATATAATATATATAATATAGCACCCTATACGCCAAGGCACCACATCCCCCTCACTATAGCTCGGTCCACATACAAAATGGATAATCCGTACATAAACCAAACAAATAGCGAATGGGTGACAACATAAGAAACAATCTAGCTAGGCAGGACTAGACCCCAATTCATTTAAATCCATTACGTGAAAAATTCAAAAGCGGAAGCATAAACACTATCATTCCATTATCACATACCAAGTACCCAAAAGATCATCATATTCTAGCTCACATATCAATACATTATCATCTCCAAGATTACATAAACATGTCAAAATCCATAAGAACATAGGTAATCTGTATGCATCACTATCATGGAAAATATGCTATGCTAGACTCAGCTAGATAAAAGACACAACTCTGACTCCCGCCTAGCACGCGACCGTGAACATCTGAAAAGGAGGGTGTCAGTCTACCGAAGACTGAGTGAGGGGCATAAATATATATAAGCACAAGTAACATGCAAGTTATAACCTCGGGTAAAGCTTTTAAAATGAAAGTATTATAAGTTCAAAAATAGAATATTCTTCGCCCGAGATTACAACTATCAAGTTTAACAATTCATTTAATCAATTTTATTCAATACGTGGCCCGGCGAGTGAGGGCTAGTCTCCAACCTTTACACCAATCGTGAACAATACATGCTTGCTTTATTAATTATCACGTGATCATGCAATTCAATTAGTGCGAGCAAGTAGCAATTTCATGAACCCTTCTTCCTCCGGGTGATGGTGGGTTTGCAAGGCCCAACCATCCATGACATGGTGTACGTTGGGAACATGACTCCCACGCACGGGACTCCTTCCACCACCAAACCTCCTGGTGCCTTCAGGGGTGATCCCAAAATGGTGAGGATAGTGCAAGACTTACCCGTCGGCCCTTGCTTTCCCGGTTGGCTCAATACACTACCCTCGGGCCCAAAGTGCAATCATGGTACTCGCCAAAACATGCTTGAATCAATATCATTCATGGCTTGCTTGCAACGATTTATAATTTGGAAAGAACGTTTATAATTATAATACGTTTTGGCCGAAAACTACACATAAGGGTTGTAAAGGTTCTATGTAACTAGAACAAAACCTCACCTGTGCGACAAAGTATAACAAGGATACAGTCTACGATGCCTGCTCCTTGTCACCGGGCTCGTGATCTATGCAAGAAGGACATGTGTACATGAGACTTGACTCAAAATGGACCAATTATGACGAACGGCGAAAATGCAACGAGACGACGAGCAATACCCAATGTAGCATGTAAACATCATGTTATGGCATGTAATTGATCATATAATAACAATTTGGGGTCAAGAAAATGATTGGGATTGAAATTGAAATTTTTAATTTTATACAGAGAGTTCTGCCAGAGAGCTGGGAACGGCCGTTCCGGCCCTTAGTGTAAAATGGGAAGGGCCGTTCCCATGCCCTCCGAAAACGTCCCACGTTTTTAAATTTAAAATGGCGTTTTTGGCTGGGAATGGCCCTTCCGGCCAAAGGCCAAAATGGGAACAGCCGTTCCCAGGTTCGCTCACCTGCTTCATTCAAAAGCGTGGGAACGACCTTTCCCATAATGCACTGAAGCGGGAAGGGCCGTTCCCATGCTTCTGCAACTTGAAAAACAGAGCAGAAGCAGGGGAAGGTTTCGGGACAAAATCAACAACATCAAAACACCAAATTTTAACCATCAAAATGCAAGATTTCTGGAGGTTTGCATATGTATACATGTTCAAAATACAATAAAATTCCATATAAACACTTAGAACCCACATGGTCATCAAGATTTTCCACTTTCAAGCTCATACATAAATTCTTTATATAAGCTCAAATCTTACAAGAATTCATGCTTCAATTCATGGAAAAATCATGTAGTCACGTAGTAAACGACAAATAATCCATATACTCCATGAATCCCTAACCCTAGCTTCAACAAATTTCATCAAGAAATCACATATTCATGCACACACCCACCTTGAATGAGAATAGATAGAAGAAGATGATGAAAATGGATGATCAAACTTCAAACTCAGAAATTTCCTTGGAAATTTGATGGAAATCAATGAAATCTCTTTCTCCTTTCTTGATGGATGAACCGAGTGCACAAAGAAGCTAAGTGTTGGAGATTCTTGGATGAAAAATGAAATTGGAAGCATGAAGAATGCTTCTTACGTGATTCACCATTTTGAAATTGATGAAATGCATAAATTGCAATTTAATCCCTTAAGTGTATAAGTCATGCAATTAAGGATGAAAGTTTGGCAATTAATCCAATTAAGTCCAAGAAATGTTTATGCAATTTGGTCCTTGAATTTAAAAGAATGATCATATAGGGACAATTTGACAATTAAATCACGTTCGGCGATTATTTCACGTAACAATCATTTTCAGGTTGTGCAATAAATTCTCAATTTGATATGAATTCATATAATTTCATGCAATTGTAATGATATATGATTCGTATAAACATGATGAAATGTAAGAAAGTAATAAATAAAATAAATTCCTAACGCTCACAAACTCACACGTGGCGTGCTTACCTGCTTGTCCGGAATCGGGGCGTTACATATAATATCCTTATTTTTTACTTTATACATATATGTTATATATCTATACATATATTACATATACTACACACATTATATACAATATATCATATATATACAAGACTCACACACACAACACACACAAAATCTCTATAACACACATAACACACACAAACCCTTTCTTCCATTTTTCATCACACTCATCTTTGATCAAGTTAGAAGAGAAGGAGTAGAGATTCAAGAGGGATCATCATCTTCATCATCTGATCATTTCCATTGCATCATTTTCTTCGAAGGTTAGTTCATGGGTTGGTAACTATACATATATATATGTAGGTGTGTGTATGTATGAGGGTTTGTTAAAACCTTGAGATTTTATTTAATTTCTTGTTGTTAAGCATGATATTATGAGTAAACCTATGTGAATTCATGAATTCTTATACTTGTTTCTTGGTATATGGATAATATATACATGTATGATTGTGGAAGGGTTTGAATGATTGCTTGGATGGATATAATTGCCCAAACTTGTGTTTTATGTGTTGTTGATGAAGTATATGATGTGTTTTAATGTTGGTATATGATTCATGTCACTTTCGGATGATTATTATGGTTGTTTTTGGGTTGATTCCCGAGCTCCCTTGTTTTACTCTGCTCCATTTGTCGAACAGGACGAGACGACACGGCCGTGTCGTCTTTTGCACTAAAACTGACACGGCCGTGTTGATCATTCGAATTTTAAAAAAAAAACGGACACGGTCGTGTCCAAAACCTCTTGAAACTTGACACGGACGTGTCCATCGTTCGAACTTGGCCTTTTTATTTTACAAAAATCGGACACGGCCGTGTCCAAATCCTTTGAAAATGCAATATGGTCGTGTCCCCTGAGAGGGAAGCTTTGGAACTTTTATTCGTATTTCTTGTTATTAATTCCTGTCTCATTTATGATTTATATGTTACACGAATGTATCCTTATTTATGTAGCATTGTCATCTTTCATGTCATATCATTTCCTTGTACATGCCGTGCATCGATACTTGGTAGATGGAGTCCAGTCTTACTCTAGTTTCTTACCTTTTTCTTTCAGAGGCGATCCAGGCCACAAGGATCCGGCTCCTTAGCTTTTCTTTCCCTTCTTTTGTCTAGGTGAGGTTTTATTCCTAGTTAATTAGAACCTTAATATCTCATGTGACAAATTTGGCCAAAATGTATTACTTATACTTATATTTTGGAAAATGACTCAATGATCAAATGTTTTCAAATGATTTCATGAAAATATTTTAGCGAGAATCATGCACATGTTATTTGGGCCCCGGGGAAATATGTGAATGGAAACCGGTTCGGCATCGGGTCAACGTATAGCTAAGCTATTGCATATAGTGTTGGAAAATACGAATCAGAAAGCAGTGGAATTTAAAAAAAAAATTCCAACAAAAGGATCTTGGACTCGCAATCGTGTAACCAAAATCGTAGGGATTAGAAACTTACTTTCTTAATTGTCTTTCTTGAAGCGTTTCAAGCCACCCAAGAACGCTCTTCTCGCGGCTTGATCCCCTCTCCTTGGTAAAGCTCGAATCTTCAAACTTCTAACTTGAAGCTCTCTAGAGATAGTCCACCAACTTGACTACAATCTAACTAGTAAGGATGCTAGTTCTCTAGTTAGTGTTTAGGCTTAACCTAAGGTTTCGTTTATCTTGGAGAAAGGATGGTGTTCAACACATGAACCAAAAGAATTGTCAATTAGCTCCAAGGGGAGCTCGAGCTCCCCTATTTATAATAAAGGGAGGACCGAAAATCCTAGTCCTTATGGGCTAGGGTTTTGGTCTCTCTCTCCTATTACTTGATCATCAAGTAATTTTAACTTTGACTTTGAATTCAAATTCAAATCAACTTTCAAGAGAGCTAAAAATATTCAAACTATTTTTGGATAATTTTTATACTTTATTTATTTAAAATAAATAACTTATTTTATCTAATTAATTAATTCATAATTAATTAACTAGATTATTTTCTCCAAAATTAGACTTTCTTTTTAATTCAAAATTAAACCAAAGTCTATTAAATAATTAACACATTTAAGTATTTAATATATATATATACAATATATATATATTCACACGTGTGGGACACGTGTCACAAGGACACGTGTCACTCACGTGACCCACACGTGTGGTTTCACACGTGTGGAACCCTCTTGGCCCGATTAACTCGTTTAATCATTTTAAAGCCTCAACTCATGTAACCAAGTTGTTGTGTGTGACCCTCTAGGTTCTCAATTCAATTAGCAGTGACCGTAATTAATTAATTCACTAATTAATTAATCAGTCCACAGATTAAACGACCATAGTCTAGCAACAGGTGTTTAACCCCTAACTGAATTGGAATGTTCGGATTCGACAGAACCTTTAAGTCATTGATTCATGTGAGATACAATCCTCCTACTTACTATCTCTCAACCAAGATCTAGGGTAAGGGAATAATCAGAACCCTAATAATCCGGTCTTAAAGCTAAGTGCATTTCATATCCATTTGATCTCAATCCAAGAAACCCTTTTCTAGATGTCTTGATCTACTGCCTTGGCCAAAGACTCCATATGGCATATGAATGACTTACACAATAAGACATCACCTTGCAAATGCAAGTGTAGGTCCTTTCTTGATTCTCATTCACTTTCATGAATCACTTGTGCAGCCCCAGCATAAGCCTTGAATCAGTTGTCTAAGGCGACACCCTTTAAAGCTTATACCTAAGACTACAGAGTTAACTCATAAAGTGACAAGGAACCTCAAGTCTTAAGGATCAATTAATCACATCAATGACTCGTGAGATATTTCCTAATCTGGAAGTTTCCATTTCCTGAAATAGAAACTTCCTTTCCCATTTAGGAATCTTCTCACACGGGGCACCTCAGTGAACTTACTTATTGAAGTAAGCACCCTCATGTATCACGCACGTATCAACTATACACTTTGCACCTCCATGAAACAAGGTGGTCCTTCTTAAGGGCGTGATCCCACAAGCAAGCCTTAGAGGAGTCAGGTTGACACTCTCACTGTCTGTAGGACTCATCGGCTTGGAGTATTTTACTAATCATGACTTATGTGATATAGGGCTCGTTTCATGAACCATTTCGCCTAAATGGTAGAGTCCTAAAGTCATCAGGATTAGGGGAGTTCTCATACATGCACAGATAAAGTAATCGCATACCAAACAAGAGCATATAAAGAAGTGTTGCCTCAATTCGTTATTTCATTCAAAGATTGTCTGTGATTACAATAAGGAAAAGCACAAAGCAGATATACAATCGGCTTTCTAGGGCACTATTCCTAACATATAGTACCCTTTGAGATATCCTCACGCGACCAGGTGTCCGGGAGGCGGGATATTCTTCAGCCGATGGTTAACCCATCGAAGGAGCGAGTAGGAGTCATGACCCCCCGTCTCGATATTGTACCATGAGGTGGGATGGGCCTTGCAAACCCTTCCATCACCCCGGAGAAAGAAGGATGGAAAATTATGATTTCTTTATGATTATGATTATGAATATTAAGTTATGTTATGCATGAACACTCAATTATGTTTTATGCACTCATTGTGGGAGTAAGGTTGGAGAATTGGCCTCTCACCGGGCCACGTAATGATTATGATTTGATAATTAATAAATTGATATCCGTAATTTCGAGCGATGCCTATTCTAAACTTCCCACTTGAGCTTTTAAAAAACATTTCTCGGAGTTATGGATTGCATGCGCATGAGATATAATTATTAAGCCCCTCACTCAGTCTTTCGACTAACCCCATGTTTTTTTAGTCTTTTGCAAGTGTGCTAGGCGGGGAATAAGGGTTCTAGAAGTCTTTATTTTGGTCCTAGCATATCACTTGTTCAGCATTTCATACTCTACTTCTTATGTTTATGTATTACGGTATATTTTGGAGAATTAGTGTGAATATTTGTTGTCCGTGTAGGCTTCGTTGGAGACTTTGTATATCCCTATATGATTAATGAACTATGCTTCCGCTTCTTATGTATTGCATTGTTATGATTTGGTTTAAGGGTTAGCCCCGCTTAGCCAGGTTTTATTTTATTTTAGTCACCCGTTCGCCATGGATTCGATTCATGTATGGACTTCCATTTCATGCGGATTGGGTACTTGGTGCGGGGGATGTGGCGCCTTTCGATGCGGGTGCTACAATATTAGAATAATTCTCTTCCACCAAGAGTTCTATTTCAAATTAATAAGTACTCTTTTAATGTATTTAATTTAATATTTTATAACATGTATTTACATAATCACCCCTAACTAATAATCATTGACATAACTATTATGAGTGTATTTTAGGCGATCAACGTTTTGTATGAGACTTTCGTGCTTTTATAAGATACTAGTGAAATGAACGTGCGTTGCACGTTTATCATTAATTTTGTTTAAATAAGTTTAGCTATTATGTTTATTGAATAAATTAAAATATTAAAAATATCTAATTTGATTAAATAAATATAATAATATTTTTGATGAACTATTTTGATCTTAAAAAACTACACATACAAAATATTTATATGAAATTTCTATTTCAAATTATGTACAATAAGTAGAAATTCAAAGTAGAGAAACATTCAAAAAAATAAAAAATAAAAATATTTGAAATTATATTATTATATAAAAAAAATAATTTAAAGTGTATAATAATTTGTACAAATAATTCTAGCTTTTAAGCATAAGTAATAGTTTATAACTTTAAAATATATTTAATAAATAAAAAAACATATATAAAAAAAGGTTAATCTTGATCGGTCCCCTGTCCTTTGGGGGGTTCTGCACTTACCCCCCTATGCTTTGATTTTTATCATTTACCCCCCTAACCTTTGAAAAATATTATACTTAACCCCGTTAAAAAATTTTGACTGTCGATTTATCCTTCGTCACGGCAACCCAAGTTTCAAGACCACCGCCATCGTGTTCATCTCTCCAAGGAGAACAAAGCCCATGCATACCCCAGTCGACCCTCGTAGCCGCCAAAAGCTTCGTTCATTGTCTTTAAACGATGATTTCTGCTTCGTCGGTTGTCGGATTTTAATTTTGAGACCATTGTTGTGTTCCTTGCGTCGAGAGCTTCAATTTGATATATAATATCAACACATTTGAGATCAGCTTTGTATAGATTTGCTTTGTTAAAGTTTGTACAAGGAGTTAAATGTGATATTTTTCAAAGGTTATGAGGTTAAATCCTAAAAATCAAAGCATATGGAGAAAACTGCAAAACCCCCCAAAAGGACAGGGGGTTGACCGGGATTAGCCCTATAAAAAATATAGACAAAAACCTAAAAGATCATATAAAATGCTATATTAATTATATATACTTTATTCTTTCTATTGTTTGATTTTCTTCAATATAATTTGTGATTTATTTTAAATTTTTTTTGTGAAATTTTGGAGAACCTTTTCGCTGTCATTCAAAATGTAAAAGTTATATTCACTTTCAAACTTTGACTTTTGCACCTTATCTTTCTCTATAATTTTAATCTCGATTCCGTCATTTAAAATGGAAATATTGTTTTTTTTTTTAAATTTCATAATCTTGAGAAATTGAAGTTTTGGTATATCATTATCACTCTTGGGTTCCTTTCTAATCACTCTTTTCTCTCATTTTATCTCCTATTCTTTCTTATGCCTGTAATGATTCCTCTTCCCTTATATATAGATATCAGACTCCTCTTAGTCATAATTACTCGTTCTCTTCTTAACCTAGATTTGTTCTTATCTTCAAGCTTATTTATGAGATATTTCATAGAATCTCATATGTGTCAACCTCTCTAGCTTTTAATCTCACCAGTTCGCCTCACGCCGCTTCATCGGTTTGCCACCTGATAGAGAACTGACCAGCCTACTCCTCAGGCGAGTTGATCTTAGGTTTGGTTCCATTATAGGCCTAATGAGTATGTCCCCAACAATCATTAATTTTAGTATAATTACCTTAAACTAAATATCCATCGCTCAAAACTGTGGGTTTGACATACCATCATTTTCAATATTACCTCCTTTCCTAAAAATCTCCATCTTCTTCTCCATAATTGTAGTTTGATTTAATGAGTATTTTTATTTTTCTTTCTCCATCTTCTTCCCATCTTCTTTCTATTTTTCTATTTGATTTTACAATCGAAAAATGCTCATCGTAGTTTCAGCTAAAGTTCTAGCTTATGCACCCCCAATTAGTTCCTTAAGTTGTTTATATTTTCCATGCCCAAAATTCTACTAACCTACTGTTTTAAGTCATTTGACACATAAGGTACGAACAACACATGTAATTTGCTAAAGTTTAATTTGAGATCCAACGCCTTGCAAAATGCCTCAACCACACTTTAAATGCACTTTGCTCCATCCACGGTTTCTTTGGCTCCCAATATTAAGTTGTCCACAAAAAGCAAGTTTGAGATGTGAGGCCTTTTCAAACACGCCGTAAATATTGACTTCCAGGCCTGGCTGAAATGGTCTCCTCAATTATATGTGTAAGTTGTTCCATGTAGAGTACAAACAAATAAGGTGAGAGTGATTGCCTTATCTAATGCCATGCATCTGTACAGCCTCCGTCGGTTCACCATTCTATAGAATCTCTAATTATATCCTCTACATTCTGTTCATAATGATATTGATGATTTTCTTCGAGAATTTGAAGAAAGTTAAAGTTTTTCTCAAAAAATTCTACCGAATTTTGTCGTACGCCTTTTCAAGATTCAATTTCAGCACCATGCCCTTTTTTATCGTTGGAGTGATGTAGCATTCATAACACTTATTTAGGCATCAAGATATTGTGATGGGTGTCTCGGCCGAGAATGAAGCTATTCTGGTTCGGTCCCATAATTTCTTTGATATACGGCTTAAACGGAGTATAATCATCTTGGTAATCATTTTTGCACAATACATTAACATAATGGCCCAAAACTCGTTTATTTTTCTAGAGCATTAATTTTTTAAATTAGACAAATAAACAATCGATAATCCTTCTTTGGAATTGATTCTCTCTCCATGCAATCATTGATGAAGTTCACTATCGAGTCTCCAACTATGTCCTAATAGGCTTTAAAAAAGTAAGTTTGACCATCTACTCCCAGCGCTTTGTAAAGGTGCATGCTCTTCACTATCTTCAAGATTTTCTCATTTGAGGTTATTCCTGCCAAGTTATTTTTCCGCTAACACCTTAGGGTTCGTTGGTGCAAGCTAATATCAAGACTCATCACCTCATTAATGGTATCTCCATTGAATAGTTTGGTATAGTACTCCCAAGTGTGTAACTTCAGTTGATCATTATTCGTTGCCCCTTCATTGCTTATTTTGAGAGCATTCATCTGGTTCCTCATTCTTCTCGTTATGGTTGAGAGATGAAAGAAACGTGCATGTTTATCCCTTGAATTGGAGCCAATTAATTCTCGACTCTTAAAACCAAATAATATCTTCTCGTTGTAATAGTTTGTTATATCCTGCCATCAATTCTTTCTCCAAATCTTATGAATATTTACCTTGCTTGGCTCATGCATAATGCTCTGAAAATTCTTTATATATATATTTTTTTTTTCGCTTTTCGAGCACATTGAAAATTGTTCAAGGACCATTATTTTTGAGTAATGATCCCAAGTCAAAATGTCCTTCAAGTTTTGATTCGACCAATAAGTCATATATTGCTACTTTGGAAAATATAAATCTAAATTGATAACTGTAGCACCCCTGCACGTGGAGATGCCATACCCCTGCACTATAGGCCGATCCATACACGAAATGGATAATCCGTACATTAATTAACCTAGAGCGAACGGGTGACAATAAAATAACAAGCTAGCTAGGCGGGACTAGACCCTTAAGTAAATTAAATCCAATACATGAAGTTCAAAAGCGGAAGCATAATATTATCATTTCATCATCATATATTCAATCTCCAAAACTTCTCATATCGATACATTACCATCTCCTAAATAACATTCATATATATGTACTCAAAAGCTACTAACACGATACCCTGAAATGCTAACACATAGGAAGAAATGCTTTGCTAGACTCAGTTGGATAAAAGACACGACCCGACTCCCGCCTAGCACGCCACGGACGAAACCTGAAAGGTGGAGACGTCAGTCTGTGAAGACCGAGTGAGGGGCATAAATATATATAAACACAAGTAACATGCATGTTATAACCTCGGGTAATGTTTTTGCTATACAAACAATATAAGTTCAAGGATATAATACACATCGCCCGAGATTACAACTATCAAGTTTAACACGATAATCACTTTTATTACAACAATCAGTGGCCTTGGCGAGGGGCGTGCACGGTCTCCAACCAAACCTCGACAGTGAACAAGGATTACACTTTCATTTAATTAGGCTATCACACATGTCATTATAGTGCACACGATCAATAACACGAACTCGATCATTCTCCAATGGTGGTGGGTTTGCAAGGCCCGAACCACCCACGTAACACGTTGTACGTCGGGAACATGACTCCCACGTACGGGACTCCTTCCTCCACCAAACCTCCTGGTGGATTCAGGGGGGCATCCCCATGGTTTGAGAGAGGTATAAGAGTTACCCGTCAGCCCTATGCTTTCCCGGTTGGCTCAAACACTCACTCACGAGCCCATAGTGCACGATACACGATAATTCGCCAAAACATGATCACGGTTTAATCACGGTAACACGGTACACGGCTTGCTTGTAACACGATACACCACTTGCTTTTCATGAACATGACTTGCTTTCAATGAACACACGGTTTACTTATAAAGAACACGACTTGAGAGTTTAGAAAACACTTGTAAATATATATTTATACCGTTTGGCCCAACAGTCACATAAGGTTATACGGGTTCTAAGTAACTAGCAAATAAACCTGACCTTTACCGACAAAATGCAAGTCGAGACACGGCCTACGGCCCCTGCTCCACGTCACGGGAAGTTGGTCTGTGCAAGGGATACATGTATACATGAGACTTGACTCTAAATGGACTAAATATGACGAACGGTGAATATGCAATGAGATGACAAGAAATTTGAAATGAAGCATGAAAACATCTAGTTTTAGCATGTATTCTATCATATAATAGCAATTTGGGATCAAAGAATGTATTGGGTTAAAATCCCAAAAATCACATTTTATGCAGTAGCTTTTGCTCTGCCAGACGTATGGGAACGGCCGTTCCGGCTTCCCTTTGAAAATGGGAAGGGCCGTTCCCGTGCCCCTTTAAAACGTGCCAGCAACTTTTGATTTAAAACGCGCCTTTGCTGGGAACGGCCCTTCCGGCACGCAGGCCAAAATGGGAACGACCGTTCCCAGTATCGTTGACCCGCCTTGATTCAAGCGCATGGGAACGGCCATTCCCATAATGTACTGAAGCGGGAAGGGCCGTTCCCAGCTTCTGCAAATTTTAAAAACAGAGCAGAAGCAGGGCATGGCTACGGCAACAACAAAAGCAACCACAAAACTCTCGTTTTGATCAATAAATGCAAGGACTTCTGGGAATATACATGCATACATATTCAAGATATGATAATATATCATTTAAACACACAAATCATGAAAAATCATCAAGAATTCAAGTTTCCAAGTTCATGCTTCTCTTGATCATTCAAGCTCAAATTTCTCAAGAATTCATGGAACAAACCATGCTATGATCACATATTCATGCCTTAATCAACACATAACTCATTTATGCCATAATTCCCAAACCCTAGCTTTCACCTATATGATCAAAATCATGACTTTCATGCATATAGCCACCTTGAAGTGAAAAGAAATGAAGAAGAAAGATGATGAAGATGATCAAGCTCCAAATCTTGCAATATTTCTTGAAATTCTTGGATGAGATGATGAAAATCTTTTCTTTCCTTTTTGTGGAGTGGTTCGGTGAGCAAAGGAAGCACATTGATCGATGATTTTTGGATGAAAATGATCAAGGAAGCTTGGAGATATAATGTTACGTGATTCACCATTTTTGATTTGTGTGAAATGCCACAATTTGCCAACTAATCCTCCAAGAAATCAAGTTATGCAATTGAGGATATGTAGTTTTGAAATATGATCAATTAAGTCCTTGGAAAGTTATACAATTTAGTCCCTAAGTTTAAAGAAATGAACATGTAGGGACAATTTCATAATTAAATCACTTCCGGTAATTATTTCACGTAATAATTATTTCCAAGTTATGAAATAAATTCTAAATTGAATATGAATTCGTGAAATTTTATGAAAGTATAATAAAATATAATTTATATAATTATAATGAATATAAGAATTTGGTAAATGAAAATTGGGGCGTTACAATAACTGTTGTATCAATCTCATTCAAATTAAATTCGAAAATTCTCCATGTCATTTCTTGAGCTGACACTCAATCTAACATCTTGAAATTTTTAATCTAATCTTTGAAATTTTGTTTACCATTGTACGCAATATTAATTCTCACTTTGCCATGTCCTTTGTAAATATATTTGTAAAGATATTTTACTTTTGACCTTAAGATTAAAATTTTCTTCTTTTACTAACTATTCTTTATCTTTTTTTTATATCATCTTTGTCATTGATCTTGCATTCCATTTTCTTATTTGTATTTCTCTAATGAGTATTATTTCAAATTTATGTTAATTTTTTTTATAATTTATTTTATGTATGTAGTTGAAATAATTAAAAGAGTATATTTATGTAAAAAATTAAGGAATGTTTAATCGAATACTATAAAAATTATTTATAAAATTAGATTATATCTTATTTTTATATGCACACACATTGAGTCTCTTTAGGATTATTAATTTAAAGTAACTTCGGTCTAACGACCTGACATTCTAAATTGTGATATAATAAGTCGTAAGAAACCAAAACTGCTGTTTTTACTTTTACGTATTTAATTTATATTTTATTATATAAACTAAAGGAAGATTATATGGTTAGTTAGATTTAGATAATTAAAATTATATTACTATATTAGTATTAGTTAATTAAAAAATATTATATTAGAATTAATTAATTTATTGAAAAATATTTTATATAAATTATTCAATTATATTATTTTGTTAAATAAATAAGTTTATAGAATTATAATATGATATTAATTTAAGAAAGTTTTATGAATTTAGATAATTAAAACTATGGCCTTATATAATTAGACTTACATTAGGGATTTATTTATTGAAAATTATCTTATATAACTTGTTTAATTTAAATAATATTATATTTTACATAATTATAAAAATTTATTAAAATTTATAAAGTGAATCAATTTGTTGTTTTTTGGTTCGTTTTTAGATATATCTTATTATAGCATCTTAATTATAGACCTTAAAATTAAAAAATAGACATCTTGTATCATAAAATTTGAATACAATTAATTGGTACATTGATATTAAAATAATCCTTGTTGAACTATATATATTTTTTTGGATAAGTTGGAGAAATTTTAATTCTACCAAGAGTTTAAGTTGATAAGTACTTTTTAAATATAGTTAAATCAATAATTTATAACATGTATTTACATTATTATCCTTGACTAATAGTTATTGACGTAATTATTGTGAAGATATTTTAGGCGATCAGTATTTTATAAGAAACCAAAAACTCAACTCGTACTTTTATAAGATATATAGATATAGATATAGAATATTCAACGGATTATTTTTCTATTTATTATATTTTATCTAAACACTCACTCCTTTTATTATTATAATTTTTTATTTTTTGTTTTAATTTCTAGTTATGAAATAGGGGTTTTGCAACTTACATCTTTCCAAATTTCAATCCTTTTTATATTACGTTTTCAATTTATTTTTAATTAAAATTTTTTTTTTTGTAATTATAGTCTGATTTCGGCCCGAATTGCCACATATCTCCAATTTGGGCCAAATTCTGTAATTTCTGCGAACTTAATTGTTTTACAATTATTCCACTTTAAAACACAATTAATATCAATTGCAAATAAGGATTTCACACCAAATATAATAATATAGATGACAGAGCAAAATGAAAAAACAAAAAGAGAAGGAAAGATAAAATAAATATGTTACAAAAACATTTATAATATAAATTTTTAAATATAAAGAATAATATTAAATGTTATTAAATATTTGACGTAAGGTGGGATAATATCTTATATATGTTGATTTTGAGCAAATTAATCAAACCATCAGATTTTTAAGAGTACTTTGTAATTAACCAAAATATTAAGGATATTATAGTAATTTTCTAAGGAATTAGTACTGAAATAGTTATTCCCTTTTGTAGTTTGAGCGTGTAAAAAACACCTTTCATACTCAGAGTTTTGAATGCTAATTTAATATAATTATAGGGTTCGTTTTCAGACATTTTAAATCATAGGGTTTAGAGTGTTAATTAGGTATAATATATAAGGGGTGACCGAGCAAAAAACTCTCTCTCTCTCTCTCTCTCTCTCTATATATATATATATATATATATATATATATATATATAAGGGATAATTACAATTTTGGTCCTCCAACTATACCACTTATTCTCTTTTAGTCCCCGACTGTTCAATTTGACAAAACTGGTCACTGAACTACCACTTTTTTTTCAACCTTAGTCCTGCCGTCAGCCTAGGCGTTAAGTTAAACGGAATATGCTTGTTAGTTATTCACGTGCAACTCACGTGACTAATTATAATTGCCCTAACTCAGATTTCACCAAAATTGAACAAAATATGTCATCGTTTCTCTCCCAAATACAAAGAACCCTAGACACCCCATTTCCCCCAATTTATATTTGTCCATAAATCTCCCAAATTTCTTCAATTTTTAGCACCCAAGGATGTAATCGTAGACGACACTGAGCAAAAATAGCAAATTTTTGTGAATTTCGTGTGTGCAAGGTTTTGGGGGTGTGGTTTCAGAAAGAATTGGTGTGAAATTACAAAGGAGCTGAAGCTGGAAAATGGCTCTCAGACCACCATGGGTGCGGGAAAGACCTAATTATAGTGAGTATTTGCATTTCTTGTTGCTCTTTTTCCTTGGGTTGTTTGAATTCTGACTTTATTTTTCATTTTTCACAGCTGAGTCTACAATGTACAGCATCAAACTATTTCATGGGGGTAAAATGGTAGAGGTGCCCGTTCGGAGGTATGTTGGGGGTACATTAGATTACTTTGACAAAATTGATGGTGATTTGTTTGGAATGCTTGAATTGAATGACATTGTAGAGAAGCTTGGATATGACACAAAATCATGTAAACTGTGGCACAAATTTGGGAGTAATTTGGAGAGGGGTAGTAAGTTAATTGAGAATGATGCTGATGTGCTTAACTTACAGAATTACTTAGTTGAGTTTGATAGGATGTTAGATATTTATGTTGAGCATGTTGGTATAAATGAACCCATTATACCAGAGCCTGTGATTGTGTTTGATAGTGAATCAAATGCCATCCCTTTCCCTCAAAATGACATTCCTGAACCTAATGTCTCAGAACCTGATACGCAAAATACCTCCAACTGTTTTGATTCTGAGCCTTTGATTGACTTTTCCTTTCTTGATGATCCTCCTATTGAAGAGCATGTTGCTGTAGAATCTGATGATAGTGATGATAGTGACTGTGAATCATTTAATGATAGTGATTATGACATGTGTGAAGATGATGCAAATTATGCTGATTATGTTGACGAGGATGTTGAGTTATATGGTTGTGAGGAACAATCTAAAAAAAAGGCAATTGTTGATTTTTTAACTCAAGAGGAGGTTGAGAGATTTGAGGCAGAGATTTATGGGGATATAGAGGACAGTGATGATTTTGAGAGTTTATATGGATCTGATTAAGAACTTGGGAGATCATTTCCTAAGTATAACCCTAAATTAGATGGTAAGAATCCTACATTGAAGGTGGAGCTGACTTTTGCGAGCAAAAAAGAGGCTAAATTTGCAATTGAATCACACTGTCTTAGGAGGGGGATTAGTTTCAAGTTTGTCAAAAATGATAGCAAGAGACTCCAGGTTAAGTGTAGGAAAAAGGGTTGTTCTTGGGGGTTGTGGGTGTCTCCTGCACAGAATGATAGGTCATGGCAAATCAAGAGCTTTAATCCTGTACATAACAAGTGTCCTTGGGCTTATAACAATACTAGCTTGAAGAGTGGGTGGTTAGCTAAAACTTTTGTAAAAAAGCTGAAGGGTAATTCTAAAATGGGGGTAGATGCTTTCAGAGATGAGATGAGAACCACTTTGAAGGTGAACATTTCAAAACCACAAGCTTACAGGGCATTTAAAAAGGCAAAAATGATTATTGAGGGGACTTTGAGGCTGCAGTTTGCTAGGATTAGAGATTATTGTGCTGAATTACTAAGAAGTAATCCTGATTCAACTGTAGTTCTTAAGTTGATTGAAAATGAAGAGGGAAAATCACAGTTTCAGAGGATTTATATATGCTTTAAGGCATGTAAGGAAGGGTTCAAAGCTTGTAGGAAAGTTGTAGGGGTGGATGGGTGTTTTCTGAAAAGTCCACAGGGTGGTATGTTACTCACTGCAGTTGGTATTGACCCCAACAATAATATGTTTCCTATTTCTTATGCTGTGGTAGAGGGTGAAACTAAGGACACTTGGGTGTGGTTTCTTAATTTACTTGAAAATGATCTGGAGATTGGTAACCAATATGAGTGGACTTTTATGAGTGATAAGCAGAAAGGTTTGATCCCAGCTTTTGAGCATGTGTTACCTGATGCTGACAATCGTTTCTGTGTAAGACATCTACACAGTAACATGAAAAAGGATGGCTTCCATGGGATGAGCATTAAAAATGCTCTTTGGGCTGCAGCAAGGGCCACTAGAATTGAGGAGTTCAGAACCAAAATGGAGAGTTTGAAAGCTATTGATGAGGATGCATATAACTGGTTGATAAAAAAAGAACCAAGCCAATGGTCCAGAGCATATTTCAATACTATACCAAGATGTGACATACTCCTCAATAACATGTGTGAGAGTTTCAATGCCTTGATTCTATCTGCTAGGGATAAACCAATTATCAGCATGTTGGAAGCAATCAGAAACACCATCATGACAAGGTTCCAAGTGAACAGAGACAAGGGCAAAGATTGGGATGGTAAAGTCTGTCCTAAAATTCTGAAGCTCCTTGAGAAGAATTCCAAAGAGGCTGGAGAGTGTATACCCATTAAGGCAAGTGATTCTAAGTATCAGATTCAGGGGCCATTTGATCAACATGTTGTGGATGTGGATCAAAGATCATGCAGTTGCAGAAGGTGGGAGTTGACAGGCATACTTTGTAGACATGGTATTTCTGCAATTTGGTGCAAAAATGAAGAACCAGCAGATTATGTTCATAACTTCTATAGCACAGAATCATATGTGAGGGCATATCTACCAGTCATCAACCCACTTCCAGGACCTGAAGTTTGGCCTTTCAGTGATCTCCCACCACCTTTACCACCTGTGTATGAAAATAGGCCAGGAAGGCCTAAAAAGGCAAGGAAGAGACAAGCAGATGAGCCTCCAGTAGCCAATCCCAATAAAATGAGGAGATTTAACACAAAAATTAAGTGTAGAAGTTGTGGAGTGCAGGGGCACAATTCTAGGACTTGCAAGGAAAAAAACAAAGGCAAAGATGTGACTGTGAACCTAGACCAATTCTTGAGTGGTCAATCCCATGCACCTCAGATTTCAAGGAGTGAGTCTGCCAAACAATCTACAAAATCCACAACTAAATCGGCCTCTTCAAGGAGAGAAAAATTGCCTGTAAGTATCATATTGTAAATTTTAAATTCAAGATATTATTTCTACTATTAATCTGTTGCAATTTGCATTTCATAGGTTAAGAGCTCAAGAAAGAACACTGGGATTAGGATTGGTGGATCCTCAAAAAAAATTAAATCAGTCAATGTAAGTTGCATTACATATCAAGTACTTTTTAGTTACCTTATGTCTTTATGTTCTAATAATTGTGTTTTTTTTTCAAAGCTCACTCAAAACTCCACATCGAGTACACCGGTGATAGTTCGGGGAGGTGTGAATTTTATCACAGTGCCTAACCTTCAGAAAGCAAGTCAAAAGGGAAAAGAAAAGGCATCAAAGTAGAAGTGACTGAATTTCATGTTGTGTTATTTAATTTTTTATTTGAAAATGATGTACTTTGGATTGGATGAACATTATTGTTGTTTTGAATGACTTAATATGAAGACATGGTTGTGCGAAGTTTATGTAAGACATTGTTGTTTATGTAAGACCTGGACTAGTGTTTAATTTCCAGTTTGAAGTTTATGGAAGACATTGTTGTTTTGAATGACTTAATATGAAGACATGGTTGTTTGTTGAGACCGTTTTTGTAATGTTGATCCACATTCAATTTCATGTTGCAGTGTACACAGGTTGTTGCAATGCTAAAACACATATTGTTATATAAAAAGAACACATTTTATTGCACAACAATAAGAAACAACTACAGCCATACATTAAGACATCCCAACAAATTGTTACAGTTCTAGCCTATTTATTAGCAAGAAACAACAACAACATGACCATAAAAACACACCCCAACATGAAACCATTGAAAAACGAAGAACATCGACTTGTCTTCTGGGACACCTTCAACCCATTCCGATATTTTTCAACTAAAATTTCCAACTCAGATTCACGTTCCATCATTTCCTGTAACTCATGCTCCAGATTTTTCTTATCCCGACGCAAACGTAGCACAACTTCTTTGGCCCGACTACAAAAAATTGGATCCAACCACCTATAGAAACCGCAAAATCCTTCTTCGAGCTAGAATAAACATAAAAGCAAAAAACATTAAAATAAAACACAAAATTAAAGAATTATAAAAGATTTGGCGAAATTCTAAATACCCCATAATTCGGGCACGCCCAAAATCTTCTACCGGGATTTAAATCGGTCCATGACGTTCTCAATGGTAATTCATACCCACATTTGCAAAAAACTCGTTCAACTGGACCATTTCGCCTTTGTGAACTCCAAGAATTCGAATCTGTGGACATGGTGGCCGTAAATCACTTCTCCAGTGCAGCAACTAAGGAATGTGAGGGAAAAGGAAAGAAACGGCGCCAAAATAACAATAAAATTAGGGTTCCGTTTAACTTAACGCCTAGGCTGACGGCAGGACTAAGGTTGAAAAAAAAGTGGTAGTTCAGTGACCAGTTTTGTCAAATTGAACAGTCGGGGACTAAAAGAGAATAAGTGGTATAGTTGGAGGACCAAAATTGTAATTATCCCATATATATAATTAACATGTGAGTGTATGAAATGGATGCCACACAAGCAAATTTTGACATGTCAGATTACACATGAGTAAAATCGGACGAAAATTATAAAAAAATTTAAATTTGAGGACAAAATTGAAAATGAAAAGAATTAAAATTCGAAAAGGTGAATTTTATGGAAAAGAAATTTCCATCATTTTCTTTCCCAATATATAATATCCCATTTCACTCCATTGTCTGAAAGCTAAATTGTTATTTGTTAATTTTGAATAAATTAACCGAAATAATAATTTGAAAATAAAACCATACGATATTGTTGGCAAACACAATAGAATGTGCAATAAATTCATAGCATTGACTTACATAAACCAATCTGAGGAAGCTCTAAAGAAAATTTGATCTTATTCCTACTCCCATATTGATATATTTTGTTTTGGTAATGAGGAAAGAGGATACAGCTATCCCTCTCAAATCAGGAGGTGCTTGCTCCCAGCTTTCCAACCTGCTATCCAAAGCAAGACCATTTTAGTCAGAAAATCCGCTCCAGCATTGATATATACCAATATAGGAATGCTGATATACACGGAAAGTGGCAATAAAGCAAGCAAACATAAAAACAACAATCATGAAACCTTCACAGTCTCACACTGAATGCATCCATGGACAGTGGAATTTATGGGATAAATGACAAAATGAATTTCTTTTTCCCCACTTCTTCGTAATAATATCACAAACATTGTTTCAAATAGCGGAAGAGAATCTTTTGCTAAAGAGCATACGTCTCATCCAGAAGTACTGTATCAATTAAAGGAAATAAACCTCTTTTAAAATCCTAATTAAACAAGCCACAAAGATGCCTACTGCGCGCAGGCGCAGCCCCCATTTAATGAATATCATCATTTACTTTCAAGTTTAAAATTCTCTTACTCACATTACATTACACTTTCACTCTCAAACCTTCAACCCTAGCTTCCTTCACAAAGATGGCCGATGCAGATCCAAATGACATTTTCAATTTCCCCGACCGAGACGAGTATTGGTTTGAAGGTGTGCATCCGGATATCGACGATCCCGACGTACCTGAAACTCCTGTTATTTTTGACAACGTCGGCGCACATGGCTTCAACGCTGTCCCCTTGACCTTTTTTTATCAACATCCTGAAGGTTTGAAGTTTATAATATTCTTGTTTTTGGTTTGTTCTCAATTTGTTTCTTTACTTACATGCCGGAGGTTTTCTGTTTGAAATTTAGTCTTGCTTGTTTCTTTGCTAGATCTGTTTTTCTTTTTCCTCATATTTTTGTTTTGGTTTCAACATGTTCTTGTTTCTTTCTTGCTAGGTGATGATTATCCCACTGGCGTGCCGCATGAAGGTCCCACTGAGGTGGCGCATGAAAATCCGACGGAAGTGGCACATGAAAATCCCACGGAGGTGGTGGATGAAGATACCGCCGAGGAGTAAGTATTGTGATGAACTATTGGTTTGGAATTTGGAATCTTGGTGTATATTTATCTCAGAATATTTAGAATTTGGAATCTTGGTGTATCAGAAAATTAGAAAAAAGACGTAAACAAATATTTAAAATAATAATAATAAGGTTAAAAAAATTCTAATATATATATTACGTGTATATATGTGACCTCGAATTTATATTACTAAGCAATGTGTTTAACTTACATACTTAAAGAACAGCATATGCGACGCACAGAATTTTTATACAATTTTATTTGTCTAAAATAATATAAGATATTGTAAAATTATTTTGGTATAATAAATGAAATCTCTCCATTTAGGATGCACACTCATATATATATCAAAACTTAGTGCATTAGAATACAGTTAAAACTCCCTTATGGAAAAAAAAGAAATGAGAGAAGTTTAAAAGATTAAAATGATTATCAATTCAACCTAATGGATCACCTTTAAATGTTGAACAACCGTAGCAATGGTTAAATAACAATGACAATCGAATGTTCACATAAAATTTATAAGAAAAGTTAAACTAAATAAGGAAGACATTAAAGATACTCAATTAAAGGCTAAATTGATGTGTGTTGAATAATATTATTTATTAAGACAATTAATTAAATGATTAAGGAAAAAGAATTATTTGGGAAATAAAAAGGTTCATTCAAATATATTGAAGGAACAAAGAAATATATTGAGACATACTAATTTAAAAAATCACCAAAGTAAGATAAAATTTATGCTAAACAATCATTCAAATAATCTTTATAAAAAACTCAAAAATCTCAAAGATTAAAATTTAATCAAAATAAAGTAATTGTGGTAAAAAAAAAAGACTCAATTATATAAATAAAAAATAATTATAAAAAATTTTATCCACTAAAAATTTAACAAAGAAATTAAAATTAAAATCTTAAATAAAAAAAATCAATAAATAATATTTTAAGAATAAAATAAAATTAATGAAAAAACAAAAATTAAATAAAAATTACTAAAAACTCAAATCCTATTTATTTAGTACAATACCATAAAATAAAAACGTATTTTATAAAGTATAAGTAATATACTAACCTAATTACAGAATATTGAAACATAAATGAAAAATAATACCCAAAAGGAGCGACAAATGACTTAAAAGTTAATAAAATAATAATGATAAAAAAAAAATTGGTTCTAAGAACTCAAATAAAATAATACAAATTTATAAAATATCTTGAAATTCAGTTGATCATGATATATAGACCTATGAAAACATATAGTAGTTGTGTGAAATATATAAGATAGTAAATTTACTTATTTAAATAACCGAAGAAAAATATAACATTAATGAATACTTAATGTTTTACCTGACGATTAATAGAATATAAAAGTTAATATTTAAGAATATAAGAGATATAAAAAAGTATTATTGACTTCAAATAATTATTCTTAAAACCCTCAAAAGACATTATAATATCATCCGTTGTCTAAACTATAAGAAATATTAAAAAGAAAAATATATATAGTTAAAAGTACAATATAAAGATTTAAAAGAAATTAATAATCAAAGAATACTACATGTGCAGATGCATTCAAGAAAACAAATATAAATTAAAAATAAAATGATGTAAATTATGTTAATTTGTTAATAAATCTCAAAATGCAAGGGAAGTGATGAAATGAAAAAGGCCAGAAAAAGAACTTAATAAATCTTAAAATACAATAACAAATAGAAAAAAAAAATTAATATATATATTTAAGAATAAAAATACCTGTTGAGATTGAAACTTAAACTAATAAAATAAAAATTATAAAATAAATATAGTACGTATTAAAAAATAATAATACTTTTCATAAAACTCATAAAATAATAAAATAATTCTTTTCAAAAGCTTAAGAAAAGCCTTCAATAGAAATGAAAAGGGAAAAAAAAAAATAGAAAAACAATTAAAAATGGTAAAGAAGAGGACAAATGCTTAAGAATCAAAGAGTGAAATTCCACCAAAGAGAAAATACCAATTTATTCATAGAATTTTATGGCAAATGAATCACATTATATCCTCTTAACTGAGGAAATTGTTCTATTTATCTTTTAAGATGAAAATCAAGTAGCAATCAAAAACTATAAATTAACTCTCAAATATTGGTTTTTAACTATGGGTTGCGTTAATATTTTGAACTAAAGGAAAGATCTCAAATTTATGCAGTTACCATATAAGATTATTATGAGTCTTACGTAAATTAAGGGATTCAGCCAATTTAAATGCGTATCAATTAGTAAATTAAAAAGAATGCCTAGTTGGATAACTTAAAAGAAAATATATGTTAAGCTTTTCTTACTTTTCTTTTTTTTTTTAAATATATGTTAAGCTTCTATATAGAAACAAAAATAATTTTAACAATTAATTATTAAAAAAAATATATGATATTGAATCAATTAAATTATATTTTTTTGTTTCGGTGGAATTTAATACAAATAAATACTCAAGTATATGAATAAATTATTTAAGAATAATTCGAGTATGTCAAATAAATAATCAATATAAATATTAATTTAAATATAATTTTTAAATACAATAAACATTTTTAAATAAATAAAAACAATTAAAAAATATTAAAAATTACAAAAATGGAAGATTAAAAAAATTAAACAAATTCATAAAACAATAAAAAAGAAACGTCCAAATCCCTTAAACAAATACCATAAAAAACATAAATAAAAAGATTTTGAAAATTGTTAAAATCAACAATAGTAAAATAAAAAAACATATAGTATACAAAACTAAAAGTAAAAACCATTAAAATTGTATGTACCTTGAGAGCCGAAAAGGGATGAAGGCGAATGGAGTCGGCCATGTAAGAGTAAAGAGAGAAAGGAAGAGATGAGAGCAAAAAAAATATAAATGAAATAAGGGTAAAAACTACTACGTTTAGAGAGAATAGATAAGTGTTTAGAACTTTTATAATGAAAATAAGAGAACCTAATAGATAAATAAGAATACGTAATTAAGTTATCAATTTTAAAAGATTTCGTAAATTAGGGAGATAATTGATATGATTTTTGAATTGCTTAGACAAATTATATATTGTAATTAATGTCAAATAACTTTCCATTACAATAATTTTGTTAATTAAAAAAATTCAAAATTCTAGAAAATTAGTATTCAGTCAAAATTAACACATTTTGGTCAAAATACACCCTTCTTATATATTATAGTATAGATATAGATATAGATATATGGTATATAATAGATATAGATATAGATAGATTATAAAAGTATTAACATAAAAAAAAAAATATTTAGTACTATAAAATAAAAGAAAAACTGATTTATAAAGTATAAGTAAGATAATAACCTAATTATTTGAAAAATGTGGTTATAGAATATTAAAACCTAAATAAAACTAATTTGAGACTATGAACAAGATGCCAAATTTGATAAGTTACCCTGCATAATGAATATTACCTGTGCAGAGTTGAAGGTGGCGACGAGTACAATGAGGTGTATCATAGGTTTAAAGATATGGGTTTGGACGAACGCCTGCTTAAGGGCATCCTTGTGTTCGGTACATATTCAATTTCCTATTTCATTCTTAAATTTGGCACTTTGTTGAGTCTAATTATTTCTGTTCTTTTTGATGTTTTAAAGGTTTTCTCAGACCTTCTGGAATTCAGCAGAAAGGAATGGTTCCTTTTTGCCGCGGTTTTGATGTAATAGAACGAGCTGTATCTTCAGCGGGAAGAACCTCTAACTTCTGCGCAGGTATTCTACAGAAACTGGAGTACGAGCGAGATGAATGCCAGGCTCTAGTCCTTACACCAAGCTGTGAAATTGCGAAAAAAATCGAGAAGGTGATGCAAGAGTTAGGTGCTTATTTAGATGTTAAAGTGCATGCTTTTATTGAAGGCACGGATGATCGTGACGTTGCACGTATTCTTTTAATGGGTGTGCACGTTCTGGTGGGTACTCCGAGTCAGATCTTACACCTATCGAGTTCGTTTCAAGTCCTTGATGGCATTAAAACAGTGGTGATGGATGAAGCTGATGAAATTGTTTCTAGAGGATTCAAGCAACAGGTAAATCTCTTCACCTTATTTTGCATTACTCCTTAATCATTTCCATTATTTTAATCCTAATCGATCCTTAATTCTTTCCATCAGATTGACGATATCTTCGCCTTGTTGAACCCCGAGGTCCAAGTTGGTGTATTCTCAGCGACCCTGTCCAGTGAAACAATGGAAATGGCCAGGAAGTTCACAAAGAATGCCATCTGTATTCGCATGACAAGTGATGACTTAACCCTAGAAGGTACTATTAAATCTAGTGAATGATAATTTAGAAGAAACTGAAATAAGTTAACAGACTATATATACACTATATGAGTTAGTATGCATAGTTCAGTAAATTACACATGCACCCCCTGTATACATGTATGTCATATTTAAAAACTTGTAAGCTGTATTTTCTATTCTCAAATTATCAATATGCTTCTCTGTTTTGAGTAACTTTCTCTCTGATCTAATTCTACGTTCTTCAGGTATCCAACACTTCTACGTGAACGTTGAGCAGGAAATATTAAAATTTGACTACCTATGTGACGTTCTTGAAAATAACGAAGATATGGATCAATGTGTGATATTTGTCAACGGATCTGATAAGGTTAAGGAACTCACAAACAGAATGCGCGACGAAGGTCAAATTGTCTCAAGCATAGACGAGGAAACAGAGCTACCTGAGAGAGAAACAATAATGCAACAGCTCAGATCGGGTGCCTTAAAATTTTTTATCACTAACGATGATTTGGCATATGGTATTGATTTGCATCTTATCAATTTCATTATCAAATACGATATGCCGATTCAACAAGAAACCTACGTGCGCCGTGTTGGAGTAAGCGGGAGTTTGAAGGAAAAACCGCGTATTGTTGTTAACCTTGTCGTTGAGGAGGACAAAGAGAAGTTATTGGAGATTAAAAATTGTTACAACATTGAGATGGATGAAGTTGAAGCAATTCGTGATTGATAAGTGTATCTTTTTTAGAATATTTGATGACATAGCATAGACAATGACTTGGGAAGCTTTTCAAGTATTTGTAGGTTAATATTGCATAGACAATGACTTGGGATTATGAACTTTTGTAGGATTTTCATGTGATGATGCTATGGTTTCTATAGGATATTCTATGCATGCTTATTTTGATGTATTTTAGCAGCTCTACAGGGTTGGTTCCTCATTTTTTTTTGATGATGTTAATATCTTCTGTATATTGCTATATTATCTTTACATGTATGCTTTGAAACCACAATCTCAATAGTATATGGACATAGGCTATGTATAAGGTTCTAAAATTAGAGCAAACTCCACCAAATTCATTTGTAATGTTTCACAAAATTACAGCAACCTCCCTCGCATGACCGAAGTTATTGAATATTCCTAACTCAATGCCATGACAAAGGATCATATAATTACTGATCCGGAAGACATGCATACATAACCAAAAAAAGGGGAAAAAAAGAATCACATGAGGCTAGTTTTGAACAAATTTTGCCTTCTCGGTCAAATTATTTTTTCTACTTCTATTGTCTTGCCGTTGGCTCCACCGTTTGCGTTCGGTCTGACTTGCTCTAAGAATTTTTCAACACCGATGTAAACACTGTGGGAAACGTGAAAGAGTTTGAGTGCATCTCAAATGGATCATGTCCTGCTACCTCTCTTGAATGTGGAAGTTATGAAAAAAGAAGATGTAAACATTATATTGTGGGATCTTCTTTAATGTCCGTTGCATCCGGCTAGCAAGTGAGCGGTTCTTTCGGGCGGGCATCTACTGCAACGCAAGCACCCTCACCCGGTCGAGTCATATATATCAAATTTCCGGATTTCAGCTTATCATCGGTTGAGGATCGGATAGTTTCTGTTGCAGCTACTTTGGAAACAGTTGTTAACTCTGCTGAATCTCCCATGACGGAAGAATATATTTCTTCTCCTTTGGATGATGAGCAACTCAACAACAGAGGGCAAGGTTAGTTTATTACCTCTGTGTCTCTGTGACTTACTGTATTCTTAGTCCTACATAAATTTGCTTGTTACTAATCCTGGTCTGAAACTTTTATTCAGTTACTTCTCAGGCTGTGTTACTCTTATGAACAATTCAACATATTCTCTCTGCTCTGGTGCTGTTACTGTTCATTTGCTTAATATCAATTAGAGCAAATTATATTTTTAGTCCAATAGGATTAGACCTTTTACAATTTTAGTCTCATATCTTTGAGATTAGATACATTTAGTCTCATTATTTTTAAAAAGTAACAATTCTGATCTCATTCATCAAAGAATCGATGGAAAATGTATTTTTTTGCTGTTAAATGCAATTTGGGGGAAGAGTTATTGTTCATTAGGTTGTTTTTTTGTAGGAGTTTGCTTATTAATACCTCATTTTAGCACCACATTACCTTGATGAGAGTGATTAAGAGTAATTCTTCAAAGTTGATTCAGGGCGCTAAAATGGGTATTAATAAGTAAATTCCAACAAAAAACAACCTAATAAATAGTAACTTTTCTCCCCAAATTACACATAACAGAAAAGATGCATTTTTCGTTAATTATTTGATAAATGGGACCAAAATTGTAACTTTTTTGAAAATAATGGGACTAACTGTGTCTAATTTCAAGCACAATTTCAGTGACCTATCGATCGAAAAGAAAAGGAAAAGGGAAAAAAAAAAATCAGTTAGAAAAACATGTGTGATGTGTGTGAGTCAATTATGCATAGCTATAAATATGGCGATACGGACGTAATACGTTATAAATATGTCGATACTAATTTTTTCTTAATTTTGCTATGTGAAAAGTATCGAACTCTAATATTTGATACAACACAACATGATATAATAAAATAAAATTTATAAAAAGTTTTTGTACAATAGAATAAAAGTGATGTTCAAAAAAAAAAAAAAAAAAGAATTCAAAAGTGAGAGTGGATATAATAATACTAGGGGAAGAATACCCAAGAAAACCCACCCGCCGGAAACAATGGCGGAGGACGGCAGCAGAGCACGGCGGAGGGTATGAACACACAAAGCAAACGACGGAGTGTTGGAATTTACAAATAATTAAATTAAAATTTTTGTAGAAATAAATATTATATGTCGTAAAGAGCCATATTCCAGGAAATGCCACTAACTATATTGTAGAAACACATAAAAATTTATAAAAATGCAATCAACATCAAGAAGATAAATTTATAAAAATGTCTCGAAAATCATGAGAAAAGAAAGGGTTTTCTTCTAAGAAATTACATAACGAATAGAAGAAATTCAATTGTGATTAATTTATTTTAAGACCCTCTTAATTTATCCATCTTATTGTATCAGGTTGAACATTTGTAAAGAACCCTGTACGAGATATCTTTCATATGCTAAATTTAATTCGTACCATTATAGTTGTATTTTTCGTGCGCGTATACAATAGTTCTATAATTTAATTATGCAGGAAAATATATATCACTCATAAATATGAATATTGAAAGTCCATGGGATGTATTTTCTTAAAAGAAAAGGCAAAGAACTGAATTGAAACGACTAGAAATTTCATTTCCGCGGAAACGAAGACCTAAGTTTGTCAAAATATTATTAATTTAGACTTATTGCAATTAAAGGAAAAAATGAGAAAATAATTAGCCACCTTTACGTTGACCTGGGATATATTATTCGAGAAATTTGCTAATTAAATGGAATAAGACAGGGTCAAGCTATTACATTGTAATAGTAAAATTAGGATTCCACATAATATGTTGCCTTCATGTATATTCTCACACGTCAAAAAAGGGATACATGCCCACTGGACGTAGCTCAATTGGTTTTGGAGGGACAAATTCGCTACAAGGTGCAAGGTTCAAATCCCATGAACTTAGTCGTAAACACGAGCAATGCATAAACGCACACACAAATACACACAAGTGATGTTAATTCCTACACTTTCATTATAAAACATCGCTCATATCACAAGATAACACAAGGAAATTTCTTGTATTTGAAACCAATTTAACAATACAACGCCAGAACACAAGAAAATACATGAAGCAAAGCAGAAAAATACACATTAACCCACACATCAACACACAAACACACAATTTTATGAACAAATCAACATCTTCTATGGAAATTCATCAAGAAAAGTACCCATTTCTTCTTTGAAATCTCCAGGAATTACCACCAAAATTACACCTCAAAAAAGAAGGGAATTAGAGAAACAATGCATAATCATAACCCCTCAACAGATCAATAAATAGGCCCCCGATATCTTGAAAGACACACCACAAAAACACGAAACGTATACAGAAAGAAAGAACTAGAGAGAGAGGGAGGTAGATCATACATATATATATATTCACACGTAATACACACGGTTACGATGAATTCCAACAAGGGCTCTAGCAGCGGTTACGCAGGCAACAAGGGAAGTGTTTTTCCGAAAGCAAAGGAACATGTTTCCACCATGGTTGGCAAGAAAATTGCTGAGGGCGGCAAGAAAGCTGTCAAGGCTGCTGCTAATGCTGTCAAGAATCACAACAACAAGGGAAAAGTAAACCCTCAGGGTTAGTTAGTTAATTCTAACCAGAAAAACTTGATGTTTGTGTGTACTTTACTTAGTTCGTTATTCGTTTGTTGTTGTATACGTTATACCTCCACATAATGGGTATTGTGTAGGCCAAGTGGCTAGGCCGTTAGTTCTTATTTTTATTTCATAAAATTGTTGTATAATTGGTTGTTCAGTTGATACTATATACAAGTATTTGAATTTATTTACTTTTTCTATGTTATTTCAACCAGTATTTACAATTTCATTTCGAGGTCATGTATAAGGATCTCAGGTGAACATACTACCGGGGCATATATGAGATAGCACACAAACTTCTGAAACAATCAGACTATATCATGCAAGATCTGAACTGAATCCTTGTAATCATGAATTTATGACTATGTTACAAGAAATATTCCCAAAAGATTGCAAATAACCACAAATCTGAAGATCCCTTTCGATTGCAACAAGTTTTTGCAGTAACGCTTGAAACTTCAATGTGTTGTGCTTTCTTCAATCAATATCCAATAGATTACTCATTCAAAGAAAAGGGGGAAATGGCTATAATTCAAAACAACAAAGCTTTCTGATTTCTGCCATAAATAAAATGCATGTATGCCGGGTTTAATTTAGGTGTATAAGATGGGCGGCTGAGTCGGGCCATGAACTCGATGAGCTGCCTCGAGTTAAGCTCGAATCTCGCTCAAATCGTTTGAGATAAGCCTGAGCTTGAACCTAAATTATTGTTAAAGTTTGACTCAATGACACCCCAAGTTCAGATGCTAATTAAAACTCTTGAAATTCCCAACCTTTCATCAACGGTGTTTTTCAAGAACTTTTGCATGAACCACAGATATCTTCCACTTGAAGGGAGGATTAACAATTAGCCAAAATATAGTCACAATCACATCAACATATACAATACAAAAGGGCCGGCAACCTGACAATTGGGAAAAAAAAAATGCAGGATTTTTACAGAACGAGAGCTCAATTGTGGAAATAATATATTCAAAACCAAGAGCCAAAGGGTACAATCACGGCATTGCAATAATGCATTAAACAAGAAGGAAAACCCACGATAAATTGTAACAGATATCTAAAAGCACTTAAATCTTTCTATTTTTCAGCTGTCATTTATGATCTTCAATGAACAGCAACTTAAGTCATAATCTTGAATTATACTTTCCGTAACTTACTCGTTTCAGACAGAGTCTCAGCAGCTAATTTGCTCCCTATAGCTTTCGCTTTTGGAGAATTTTAGGAAAAATGCAGGCCAGAGTGTTCTTCAAAGCGGAGTCGTTTAGCCCTTTGAAAACCCTAATTGGGCGATGGTCTTGCTTGAAACGACGTTGCTAAGACGTTTGAAAATCCTAATTGGGCGACTTATGTAGAAATTCCTAATTTGGCAAATGGTGTTGTTTAAAACGGCGCCGTTAAAAAGAGGAAATTGAAATATTATCATTGTGATTGAAGTGTAATGTTTCATCATATATAGATAGTGTGTGTGTATATATACATATTCAATTTTAATTAACGGCCTCATTATTATTCAGAGCTCCACTTACCCCAGCTGGCTAAAACCCCGACTGTCTTACCCCTTAGTGTGTTGAGTGTTTTGCAAATCGAGAGGAACCTATCCTATAAATTCTTAACTGATTAACCTGAATCTGTCATTCAGTTCGACTCCTCAAATCGACCAGATTTGAGCCGAATCAGATCTTATTACTTAATTAGTTAATTAATTTTCCACCAGTTGAAAAAGTATTATGAGCTCCAATTACCTTTTCGTTATCATTTTGTTTCAAGCATTCATTCTTCGTGTAAAATGAGTTGAGTTGTCCGACAAGTTTGATGAACCGATGTTCGCGCTTGAATTTATTGAACTCGATACTCACTACTCACAATTACATATTAATGCTTATTCTAACATTTAAGTTATAAGATATCAATTCAAAGTACTTAGAGTTTGTTGTTCTCGTAATTTATAGTATTACTATTACAAAAATTGTCCTTATATATTTTATAAGCACTTGGGCGAAACAATTTAGTCTTAAAAAATTAGGATTGAACTCTCGCCTCAACCTTTCCGATAGATAATAATCATAGTAAAATGTGGTTGTTTGTTCAAAATCTCCCGCATTTTCTAGATTAGAGAAATTAATATATAGAGACGATCAGGGGGAGTGACCCCACTAAAAATTTTGTTATAGTTATTTATGTATATATTTAAAGTGTAATTTTTTTTCCAAAATACCAAATTATAATTATTTGACCCCATAATAAAATAAGTAAATTGTAATTGACCCTAAGGTGAATTAAAAATTTGAGGGTACTGTTTACCGACTCTAAAAATAAGTATTTATAATAAGCGTTACATTATACTTTTTTTATTTTTTATAATTAAATGGAGTTCTGTTTAGATAATATTAGATAATATTAAATTGCCAAAATGATTTTAAAAGATTTGGGAATAAATTAGTAACTTGATAAAAACTAAAAAGGTGAAGTAATCTTTTTTTTTTTTTCAATCACTCCACTAATTAGCTTTTGTACTATTGCAAAGTTTTTCAATTTTTAATTTTTGTTTTAATTTTCAATCATGGAATAGAGTTTGCAAACACTCATTTTATCATTATTCGTAGATTAAACAGATTAATTCATAAACCTGTACTTTGTTATATTTTGATTATTAGTTCATGTATATATATATATATATATATTCTCTACCTCGTTTCCATATTATAAAAAAGTAGTCTATTTAAATATTTTATAAATATTTTTAATTTGTATAAAAATTTAAAACAAAATTATAAAAGTTTGTTAAGTAATGTTCTAACAAGAATAAATTTTTTGATCCCAGTGATTGACAATCCTGGAGTCGCCACTTGAGACGATGACACTGTGCTACTTTATTTCCACAATTAACTTCAAAACTTCAAATTCAAACAATTGTAACTTCATTTTCCTTTTTTTTTTTAGGTGGAATTAGAGACATTTTAAGTTGTTTTATAATTAATTGTGTATAATATTGGTCGGTGCGTTGTTAATTTTTTTTTAATCAATTATTTTACCGTTAGAAATTCATCCGTAAAATTTTCGAAGATCATATTAGTATAGATTGTTTCAAATGTATTTTTGACAAAAATTTGACCGTATCTTGTAGTGATTAGTGAAGCAAGCCCAAAGTTCTTCAACTTTTATGACATAATATATAGTACAAGTTAACATTTGTTCCATACTCAAATGAAATGTATTTCCTTTTTTAAGGTCCAGGGTTCGAATCCCTGTGACTACCTGGGGTGTATGTTAAAAAAAAATAATATATATATATATATATATATATATATATTTCCTTTTTCCTAAGCGGGAGGAATTTAATTGGTTTAATTTAATGCGCATGACAACAAATTTTCCTTATTATACTTTGGTCCCAAGCACAATTTCAGCGACCTATCTATCGGAAAGAAAAGGAAAAGGAAAAAAAAATCAGTTAGAAAAACATGAGTGTGAGTCAATTATGCATGCTATAAATATGGCGATACGGACGTAATACGTTATAAATATGTCGATACTAATTTTTTCTTAATTTTTCTATATGAAAAGTATCGAACTCAAATATTTGATATAACACGATATGACATAATAAAATAAAATTTATAAAAAGTTTTTGTACATTAGAATTCAAAAGTGAAAGTGGATATAATAATACTAGGGGAAGAGTACCCAAGAAAACCCACCCGCCGGAAACAATGGTGGAGGACGGCAGCAGAGCACGGGCGGAGGGTATGAACACAACACGTAAACGACGGAGTGTTGGAATTTACAAATAATTAAATTAGAATTTTTGTAGAAATAAATATTATATGTCGTAAAGAGCCATATTCCGGGAAATGCCACCAACTATATTATAGAAACACATAAAAATTTATAAAAATGCAATCAACATCAAGAAGATAAATTTATAAAAATGTCTCAAAAATCATGAGAAAAGAAAGGGTTTTCTTCTAAGAAATTACATAACGAATGGAAGAAATTCAATCGTGATTAATTTATTTTAAGACCCTCTTAATTTATCCAGCGTACTGTATCATATCGAACATTTATAAAGAACCTTGTGCTAGATATCTCTCATATGCTAAATTTAATTTGTACCATTGTAGTTGTATTGTGTCGTGTGCGCATATGATCGTTCTATAATTTAATTATGCAAGAAAATATATATCCCTCGTAAATAAGAATATTGAAAGTCCATGGGATGTGTTTTCTACTTTTCTTAAAAGAGAAGGCAAAGAACTGAATTGAAACGACTAGAAATTTAATTTCTGCGGAAACGAAGACCCAAGTTTGTCAAAAAATTATTAATTTAGACTTATTGAGACAGGGTCAAGCTATTACATTGTAATAATAAAATTAGGATTTCACATAATATGTTGCCTTCATGTATATTCTCACACGTCAAAATGGGGATACATGCACACATGCCCGTTGGACGTAGCTCAATTGGTTTCGGAGGGGCAAATTTGCTACAAGGTGCAAGGTTCAAATCCCATGAAATTAGTAGTAAACACGAGCAATGCATAAACACACACACAAATACACACAAGTGATGTTAATTCCTACACTTGATTGTAAAACATCGCTCATGTCACAAGATAACACAAGGAAATTTCTTGTATTTGAAACCAATTTAACAATACCACACAAGAACACAAGGAAATTCATGAAGCAAAGCAAAAAAATACACATTAACCCACACATCAACACACAAACACACAATTTTATGAACAAATCAACATCTTCTATGGAAATTCATCAAGAAAAGTACCCATTTCTTCTTTGAAATCTCCAGGAATTACCACCAAAATTACATCTCAAAAAAGAAGGGAATTAGAGAAACAATGCATAATCATAACCCCTCAACAGATCCATAAATAGGCCCCCGATATCTTGAAAGACACACCACAAAAACACGAAACGTATACAGAAAGAAAGAACTAGAGAGAGAGGGAGGTAGATCATACAAATATATATTCACACGTAATACACACGGTTACGATGAATTCCAACAAGGGCTCTAGCAGCGGTTACGCAGGCAACAAGGGAAGTGTTTTTCTGAAAGCAAAGGAACATGTTTCCACCATGGTTGGCAAGAAAATTGCTGAGGGCGGCAAGAAAGCTGTCAAGGCTGCTGCTAATGCTGTCAAGAATCACAACAACAAGGGAAAAGTAAACCCTCAGGGTTAGTTAGTTAGTTAATTCTAACCAGAAAAACTTGATGTTTGTGTGTACTTTACTTAGTTCCTTATTCGTTTGTTGTTGTATACGTTATACCTCCACATAATGGGTATTGTGTAGGCCAAGTGGCTAGGCAGTTCAGTTCTTATTTTTATTTCATAAAATTGTTGTATAATTGGTTGTTCAGTTGATACTATATACAAGTATTTGAATTTATTTACTTTTTCTATGTTATTTCAACCAGTATTTACAATTTCATTTCGAGGTCATCTATAAGGATCTCAGGTGAACATACTACCGAGGCATATATGAGATAGCACACAAACTTCTGAAACAATCAGACTATATCATGCAAGATTTGAACTGAATCCTTGTAATCATGAATTTATGACTATGTTACAAGAAATATTCCCAAAAAGATTGCAAATAACCACAAATCTGAAGATCCCTTTCGATTGCAACAAGTTTTTGCAGTAACACTCGAAACTTCAATGTGTTGTGCTTTCGTCAATCAATATCCAATAGATTACTCATTTAAAGAAAACGGGGAAATGGCTATAATTCAAAACAACAAAGCTTTCTGATCTCTGCCATAAATAAAATGCATGTATGCCGGGTTTAATTTAGGTGTATAAGATGGGCGGCTGAGTCGGGCCATGAACTCGATGAGCTGCCTCGAGTTACGCTCGACTCTCGCTCAAATCGTTTGAGATAAGCCTGACTTGAACCTAAATTATTATTATAAGTTTCCAAGTTCAGATGCTAATTAAAACTCTAGAAATTCCTGAACTTTCATCAACAGTGTTTTTCAAGAACTTTTGCATGAACCACAGATAACTTCCACTTGAAGGGAGGATTAACAATTAGCCAAAATATAGTCACAATCACATCAACAGATACAATACAAAATGGCCGGCAACCTGACAATTGAGAAAAAAATATGCAGGATTTTTACAGAAAGCGAGCTCAATTGTGGAAATAATATATTCAAAACCAAGAGCCAAAGGGTACAATAACAACATTGCAATAATGCACTAAACAAGAAGGAAAACCCACGATAAATTGCAACAGATATCTAAAAGCACTTAAAATCTTTCTAATTTTCAGCTGACATTTATGATCTTCAATGAACAGCAGCTAAAGCCATAATCTTGAAAGTCGTACCTTTCTGTAACTTGCTCGTTTAAGACGGAGACCCAGTAGCAAATTGGCTCGCTCCACCTTTCCTTTTTGGAGAATTTTAGGAAATTGAAGGCTAGCCAGGGTCTTCTTCAAACTTCAATGAACAACAACTTAAGTCAGAATCTTGAATTATACTTTCCGTAACCTACTCGTTTCAGACAGAGTCTCGGCAGCTAATTTGCTCCCTCTAGCTTCCCCTTTTGGAGAATTTTAGGAAAAATGAAGGCCAGGGCATTCTTCAAAGCGAAGTCGTTAAGCCCTTCGAAAACCCTAATTGGGCGATGGTCTTGCCTGAAACGACGTCGTTAAGCCCTTTGAAAATCCGAATTGGGCGACTTATGTCGAAATTCCTAATTTGGCTATGGTGTTGTTTAGAACGACGTCGTTAAAAGAGGAAATATTATCATTGTGATTAAAGTGTAATGCATCATTATATATAAATAGCGTGTGTGTATATATACTAGAGTAGTTGACCGCGCAATGCGCGATAAATTATGCCCGTTAATATAGTTAAAACTGTGCCTGTTAATATAGAAAATTCTTAAAGAGTATAGAACAAAGTTTGTGCAACTTGAACATCTCAACCAAGTACACAGTAGCAATTTGAAAGAATAAAAGAACAAAAATGGAGGAAAGTACAATTCAACCAAATATACAGTAACAATATGAGAGTGTGTAAAAGCAGAAATGGAGAAAGACCCCAGTTAAGGTTGTAATTGAACTAACATCAGAAGCCTTGCAATATTTACAAGTCCAAAATTTCACAAATAACTATTCCAAACTTATATCTAACTGATGCCCTTTATGAGGTTATGAAATATGTTTCTCGAACGTGAAATACATTTTCCATTAAGCTCATGTCCGGACTATATATAATAGCTTGTACTTGAGTTTCCTGCCAGAAAATTTGAAATGAGGAAGAGACCTACAAAGTGGTTCTGAAACATATCAACTAAAGTATATAGAAGATGCACTTACATCTTTGTCAATGAACAAGAGTTTTTGATACTTCTTAGGGCTTGATTGAGATTGGCGAGGACTGAGTTTCAATTTCAGCAATCGGGAGAAGGGTTCGATACATTTTTCTTTATGCTGTAAATATCATGAAAAAGATCACAAAAATCTTGAAAATAAATTGAAATAATCAGTTTTGTGGTCATGGAGAAAGAAAATTTTAAATAAATGGGTGCAACAGTAACCTATGTATATCTCCTCTTAAACTTATATATTATAAGAGAACTAATTTGGTTCAAGGTTTCGATATCACTAACTAAGGAATGGAAACTCATATGAAAACAAACTTAAAACGGCTATACCACAAATAACCTTTATAGTAACAATTAATTTAAAGATTAATAATAATACCATCACATGCTGTATTTTTCAGTTGCCATCAGTGGAAAAATTAAACAGGCATGTGATCAATTAATTAAACAAAAACAAGAATTCATATGAAGTTTGTATTTATAAACAATTTGAATGCATGCATGGATAGACTCGTGACACATACCTTCCACAGGTCCAAAGTAAGATCGGTGTCATCAATACCTGCACAGGCGGAACAAAGTCCAGAAGTTAATTTTCAAGTGTGTAGAAAATTAAAGCTCATGTGAGATGAATTTAAGGTAAAAATGTATGCTTGGATTAATACAAACTTTACCACACACTGATCAAACGTTAACCCTCGGAACATCAAAATACTAATTTACTAAAGCTTTAGCTAACAATTGCATATTTTTCCACCTTGTTTCATATACAGAAAAACAAGAAAACGATCTTATTCAAAGTTTAAACCAGAATTCAATTCCAGAGCCGCACAGAACTTCTCATAATTGACCACAAAAGGTAACCAACTAAAGTACAAAAACTGAAAAATCAAATGGGTAGGTAGGGAATCACTGAATTACACCCAAGTTATTAACCAAAAATATGATAAAAATGACAATGAGAAAATCAATTGAAAAAGAATGAGCACATTTGCATATATATATTGTAGATTTCTGACAAAATTAATTAAGGATTTTGTACTATTAGGGTTAAGTGTAGGAAATAGGTTTAAAGTTGCAGATGGAGAAGTCTTCTTGGAAAAAGCTATCAGAAGCGACTTATGGCTTCAGAGGAAATAATAAAATGTAGAAGGAACCTGACACGCACAGACACGTCCCCGTGGAGAAGTCGGTGGAGAAAGGAAGGAGGAGCCATCTGCGAGGACACGGTGGAGGACACGTCGCCGTGGAGAAGTCGGTGGAGATGTCTTTGGAAGCCCGAAAGGAAAAACGAAAAAGAAACCCAAAATATTCAAGGAACGACGTCGTTTTGGCAGAGAAGGGGGGAATTATCCAATGCTTTACAGATGGCTGCACTCGGACGACGAAAACTCCCTACCGCTCTTATATATATAGGGTAATAATATATGCATATTCAATTTTTCTTAATGGTCTCATTATTATTGGAAGCTCCACTTAAAAGCAAAAAGAAAAAAGAAATTGCATGAGCACCTATGATGCACACACACAGATACACTTATAAAAATATCATTGTTGTGTCTTGTTATATCAAACGCTTTTCACCTGACGAATTCAAACAAAAAATTTATATTGTTATATCTAAAATCGTTTCGTATCCATATTCATGTTGTATCCAAATTTATGCACCATAACTAGTGGCCTACTTGGTTCATTATGTTACACTTAATTGTTATACAGATTCCACTTAATAAACGCATAAGTAATATTAGAAAAGATGATTTTATTACGTAATTAATTTTACACTACCCGAAGAATAAAAACTCTTATATTATGAACTCCAATCACCATCTTATTGTAATTTTTTTTTTCTTTTCGAGCATTCATTCGAGTGTAAATGAGTTGAGTCAATTGACAAGTTTGACAAATTGATGCTTTAGCTCGAATTTTTTTTTTAGTAAAAAAAGATTGAATCCCACCCAGATCCGACGAAACAATTAGGAAAAATAATTTAGGTGCTCTTAATACTCTCATATTGCATGCCGTAAAATTTGAACCTTACACTTTATAATAAATTTATTCTCCAATCATCAGGTACATGCTTCATCGCGAGCCAATCTTAATATATCAATGGCAGCATTTATATGTGGGTTGCGACTTGCGACTGACATAAGTACGTATTGTCTTCAAAAATTGTTCTTTTTTTTTTCCTTGATTAGGGTAATATATATAGAGAAAATGATATTGTGATACTGATATATACTTTATTCGGACATGCATTGACTTACTTTATTTCCATAATTAACCTCAAATTCAAAGAATTGTTATTTTATTTAGGGTTAATTACATCTAGACCCCTTCCGAATTTATTATATTACAATTGGATCCCTGTTAATCATTTTATTACAGTTTGACCCTTTCTAAAATTTCAAAATTACTAAACGGTGAAGAAAAGATACAATTTCGTTAAATATTTCACGAAATATTCCAAATAATTGTGAAATAACCATTATATTCAAAATAATTGTGAAATAATTGTTGTTTAACCATTTATTTATTCTAAAAAGACGTGATTTTTTTTTCCCCTACTTTTATAAAACATGATCTTAGAACCAAATATAATAGTCATTTCACAATTATTTGGAATATAAGACATTTATTTGGAATATAAAGTGAAATATTTAACCGAATCGTACCTTTTCTTCACCGTTTAGTAATTTCGAAATTTTAGAAGGGGTCAAACAGTAATAAAATGACTAACAGGGGTCCAATTGTAATATACTAAACTCGGAAGGGATCTAGATGTAATTAACCCTTTTATTTATTTATTTTTACTTCAAATTAGAGACATCTCAAAGTTGTTTAATAATTAATTAACTTGAGTACATAAGTTCATAAAATTGGTGGGTAAGTTGTTATTTTCTTTTATTTTCAATTATTTTACCATCATCAATATCATTTTTCGATAAGTATATCAGCCCAAAAACTAATTTTCTCGGGTAAAAAATCCACCCATATAAATAATTTTCAACGTAATTCCGACTAAACCCATCGGAGTTTGACGTGGCTTGCAGTGAAGCAGGAGCCGTATAGCTTCCAAGTTCTTCTAACTTTTATAATTTTCATTCACATGCATTCATTTGTTCCTAATTAGTTCCCACCAAAAAAAAAAAATTTGTTCCTAATTAGTCAATTGAAATCATTTTTCTTTGAGCCAAGTGGGAGGAATTCAATTGCAATAATTTAATGCATGAACCTGTGGGGTATAATATTTGCCCCCCAAGTCCAACACAGAAAATAACAAAATTTACTCATTATATATTTCGGCCCCCAAACACAATTTTCTCAGTTGAAGAAATGAGTGAGAGTGGATATGATAATACTTACTAGTGGGGCATTCGGTTAAAAGGGATACCTAAATTTTTTTTTAGTTATGTAACCCCTAGTTTTAAAAGAATTGGGTATATAACCCTTTTCTCAATTTTGTCTAATAAAATAAATATTAAATATAATTATTTTCCACGTGTACAAATCGAGTGAGCGATCTCAGAAATCGCGCACTCGATTTTTTTCTTTTCTTTTTTTCTTTTATTTTCTTTTATTCTCTTTATTTTTTAAAATTATTTTTATTCTTCTTCAATTTTTTTTTCTTTTTTTCTTTTTTCTTTTATTATTTTTATTTATCTCCTTTGAAGACCGCGTGACTCGATCTTCAAAGGAATTCACGCGACTTCATAGAATTATGAAGTCGCGTGCTCGACTATCATAATCGCGCAGCGACTTCATAATTCTATGAAGTCGCGTGATTTCTTTTGAAGATCGAGTCACGCGATCTTCAAAAGAATTCACGCGATTTCATATATCTTCAAGTTCTTGAAGATTGAGACAAAAAAAAAAAAAAGAAGAAGAAAAATATTATCGATAATTTTTAAATTCATCCGATTATCTTTGTCATGCTTGTACAAGGAGAGGAGATTCATCCTGATTCATCGTTGAAGAAGAAAAACTGAATTCATCCCGATTATCGACGGCGAGAGAATGTGAGAAGACGAATCGCGATGAGAGAATGTGAGAAGGAGAGGTGCAGGCGAGAAGACCATATCTGTTTTTCATCGTTGAAGGAGAGAAGAAGAAGAGAAAAAGAGAAGGAGAGAAGAAGAAACGACGAAGAAGAAAAGAAACTAGGGTTTGATTTGGGTGGGAGATCTGAATTTGAAAGATATGACGTGATTATTAGTCACGTCAGATAATAGAGAATAAAAAAAAGGGAAAAGAAATTGAGGGTTATATCCCTAAAATAAGTCTTGGTCATCCCTTGGGCACTAATTGTCTCTAGTTACTAGGGGAAGAACCACCCAAGAAACCCCGCCCGCCGGAAATTACAATGGTGGCGGCGGAGGACGGCGGCGTGCAGTAGCCAGAGGGCCCGAGGATTGCCACCGCGGCGGGGAGAGGTATTGAGAACTATCGTGGCTGAACTTTCCGGAGGTTCTGCGACAAATCATCAGTCCCCATGATAGGGTTTCTATTTTTAATTTTACTTTTTACTTTATGTTTTTATTTTCTTTTTAAATATTGGTGTTATGGGTTATGTTAATTGGCGAAATTAAAATGTCAATAAATTGTGTATAGTTGTGTTTTTTAATATTTTTTATCTTTACTAGTCATTTTATTAGGGTTTTTTTTGTTATGATTAGTTAAAAACTAGGGTGTAGAAATATTTTGAAAAATATTATTTTATTGGTTAATATCATGTCACGTCAATACTCTTATCTGATAGTGTTAAATATGTATTCTTTAATGACTTTTGTGTAGGAGGAAGTGGTTCAATAGGCAAAATAGGAATTTCAAAGGCCATAAAAAGTTGTTCATATCTTATACTCTTCTTGTCCAATATGGTATCGTATATGACAAAATGATATTATTATGTCTATTGTATCAAAAAAAAATTAATATGTCTAATTAGGTTTGATTAAATTTATTGGCCTGACACTATTCGCTTCTATATACAAAATTTTACCTAATTTATACAATTTGGACAACAGCATTTAATTCCATTTAATCGTGATTTACTGGATTAAATTTACACAAATCTTCTATATCTAACCTTTGTTACAGTTATTTAAAAAGAATGGTACATTTTGTCCAATATTATAACGGAGAATACGATAAATTTATTTATTTAACAACGGGATTGTCTTTGTTATCTCCCCAAGGTTTGTTAAAATCCTCATTCACTCCCTCATTTTTGGTCCATCCCTACTAACTCCCCAAATCAAAGTTTGAATTTTTATTTGCTCCCTAATGGCCTTAATTAAGTGATTAACCCCTAAGGCTGCGTTTACTATACTTGGTTGGAAAATGGTGGGAATGGGTTAGCAATAGAAAAAAAATTGGACTATTTATCTATCAGGCCCTTTTACTTTGAAGTTTTTGAGTTATAACAATTTGGGCCACCATTTACTTTGCTTGGTTGGTGTCCATTGGTTAATACCTCATTTTACCAATATACCCAAACTTTTTTTTATGCGGGGAAGCCAAAGTTGAGGAAAATTTGGGTGGGAAAATACAAAAGGACATGAATGTAATTTCAAGTGTTAATTTAGGGACAAAAAGGTACTTTCAACTAGTCTCACATCAATGGATAAATTAAAACCTCACTCAAGATGAGATATGTAATCAACCCTTTCCCAGCAGTTAAACCGGGGCTCCAATTTAATGGTTGGAATTGAACCTTGCAAAGTAAATGCTAGTTTATATATCCCACCCGGCCTTTATAGGCATAGTAAACGGAGCCTAATAACTTAATTGAGTGATTAACCATTAATAATATTACCCACCTTTATTACTATTATTATTGTTATTGTATATTTCAACATTGACTACCAGAAAAAAGGAAAAGGGGATCGATGCAGCGCTGAGGAAGAAAGTGTTCTACCGCCGGCGCCGATTTGAAGACGTTCCCGGTGGGTTTCCGGCGACGACTCCATCTTGCCTAGCGTACGAACCTGTCCCGCAATTTCTCTGCACATTTAGAAGATGCCATCTATCTCGCCGATCCCGTCGATGCAATTTACTGTAATCGGCTCCGACGACCTTCGCCGACGAAATGTAGGACTGATTATTGACTCCCCTCGTTGCTAATCTCAGGCAATTTTTGAATTAATTGTTGCCTCTGTTTCGGCATTAATTGTTGCCTCTGAATTAATTCTTTCCTTTCACCATTTTTTAGCTCAGTTTGCTGAATTAATTGTTGCCTCTGTTTCGGCATTAGACATGGGTAGCCCACATGAAGTTGGTGAATGTAGCACACCTGTGCGTCTTCTTGGTGGTATTCGTTATAATCACAAAATGCAGGTAATCTCAATTAGGGTCGACTTTAATTTGACGACTTTGAAGACAATTGTATGTGGTTGTTGGCCTGAGGTAAACATGAATGAATTAAGATTAACCTACACTGCGCCTCATGCTAAGGATCATGAAGTTAGGTTATTGAGTGATGAAGATGTTTATAACATGATTGATCTGCATAAAACGTTCAATTTGACATATGTTGATATTAAGGCCACTGATAGGGATGATGAAACCGAGCATATGGGATCGACTGGGTTCAGGTACTTTGTATTTTGCTACAATGTTGTATTTTGCTACAATGATGAAACTGACCTGTTGTATTTTGCTACATTGTTTTGTTTGGCAGCCTTGTTAGGTACCGAGGAGAAGATACGAGAACGTCACTTACACCCCAATCTGAGGCTATGGCTTCTAATTCCCGAGATTCGTGGAGTATGGCTTTCAGTTGTGGTGACTTGTGTTTGATGTATTGACTTGTGTTTGTTGTGGTGACTTGTGTTTGTTGTACGAGATATGGCAAATTAGATGCATATACCAACATATTGATAAGTATATACGAGATTGTTTTCCAGAAATTATACGAGATATGGCCAATTAGATGCGGTATTCGGCCATTTATGTACGAACATATTGATAAGTGTATACGAGATTGTTTTCCAGAAATTATACGAGATATGGCCAATTAGATGCGGCATTCGGCCATTTATGTACGAACATATTGATAAGTGTGTACGAGATTGTTTTCCAAAAATTATACGAGATTTGGCAAATTAGATGCATGTACCAACATATTGATAAGTGTATACGAGATTGTTTTCCAGAAATTATACGAGATATGGCCAATTAGATGCGGCATTCGGCCATTTATGTACGAACATATTGATAAGTGTATACGAGATTGTTTTCCAGAAATTATACGAGATATGGCCGATTAGATGCGGCATTCGACCATTTATGTACGAACATATTCACAAGTGTATACGAGATGAAGAAAGATGTGTCATCGCAACAAAGGATACGTACAATTACTGAATTAGTACGAATGGTATGCCGTGTGATACTATAATGCATTATTATGTGTTATACGTACTAAATGAGATTCGTTAATTGAAGCGTTTGGGACATTGCACCAAGTGATACATACTAGAGTAACATATATGCGGTGTTGCCATGTAGCAATTGAGACACAAATGCTATTATGGGATCTTATATTACATGCAATGTAATTATGTCACCTTGTTCTACCAACAATGACCACTTATACGACTAAAAGTTGTGTAATTCAGGCTTACGGGGGGTTGATAGAAGTTTATACGCGGAACTTCTCAAGAAATTATACGAGATATGGCCGATTAGATGCGGCATTCGGCCATTTATGTATGAACATATTCATAAGTTTATACGAGATTGTCTTCCAGAAATTACACGAGATATGGCCGATTAGATGCGGCATTCGGCCATTTATGTACGAACATATTCACAAGTGTATACGAGATGAAGAAAGATGTATCATCGCAACAAAGGATACGTACAATTACTGAATTAGTACGAATGGTATGCCGTGTGATACTATAATGCATTATTATGTGCTATAAGTACTAAATGAGATTCATTAATTGAAGCGTTTGGGACATTGCACCAAGTGATACATACTAGAGTAACATATACGTGGTGGTGCCATGTAGCAATTGAGACACAAATGCTATTATGGGATCTTATATTACATGCAGTGTAATTATGTCACCTTGTTCTACCGACAATGACCACTTATACGACTAAAAGTTATGTAATTCAGGCTTACGGGGGGTTGATAGAAGTTTATACGCGGAACTTCTCAAGAAATTATACGAGATATGGCCGATTAGATGCGGCATTCGGCCATTTATGTACGAACATATTCATAAGTTTATAGGAGATTGTCTTCCAGAAATTACACGAGATATGGCCGATTAGATGCGGCATTCGGCCAATTACGTACGAACATATTCACAAGTGTATACGAGATGAAGAAAGATGTGTCATCGCAACAAAGGATACATACAATTACTGAATTAGTACGAATGGTATGCCGTGTGATACTATAATGCATTATTATATGCTATACGTACTAAATGAGATTCGTTAATTCAAGCGTTTGGGACATTGCACCAAGTGATACATACTAGAGTAACATATATGTGGTGGTGCCATGTAGCAATTGAGACACAAATGCTATTATGGGATCTTATATTACATGCAGTGTAATTATGTCACCTTGTTCTACCAACAATGACCACTTATACGACTAAAAGTTGTGTAATTCAGGCTTACGGGGGGTTGATAGAAGTTTATACGCGAAACTTCTCAAGAAATTATACGAGATATGACCGATTAGATGTGACATTCGGCCATTTATATACGAACATATTCATAAGTTTATACGAGATTGTCTTCCAGAAATTACACGAGATATGGCCGATTAGATACGACATTCGGCCATCTATGTACGAACATATTCACAAGTGTATACGAGATGAAGAAAGATGTGTCATCGCAACAAAGGATACGTACAATTACTGAATTAGTACGAATGGTATGCCGTGTGATACTATAATGCATTATTATGTGCTATACGTACTAAATGAGATTCATTAATTGAAGCGTTTGGGACATTGTACCAAGTGATACATACTAGAGTAACATATATGTGGTGGTGCCATGTAGCAATTGAGACACAAATGCTATTATGGGATCTTATATTACATGCAGTGTAATTATGTCACCTTGTTCTACCAACAATGACCACTTATACGACTAAAAGTTGTGTAATTCAGGCTTACGGGGGGTTGATAGAAGTTTTTACGCGAAACTTCTCAAGAAATTATATGAGATATGACCGATTAGATGCGGCATTCGGCCATTTATGTACGAACATATTCATAAGTTTATACGAGATTGTCTTCCAGAAATTACACGAGATATGGCCGATTAGATGCGGCGTTCGGCCATTTATGTACGAACATATTCACAAGTGTATACGAGATGAAGAAAGATGTGTCATCGCAACAAAGGATACGTACAATTACTGAATTAGTACGAATGGTATGCCGTGTGATACTATAATGCATTATTATTTCCATCATTCAACAATTATACAGCAATTCTTGACCTCAATTAACTACAAATCCAAAAGGGCTACACAGTAAAGATGAAAATTTTATTTTCAAGAAAGAGGGAGCACCTTCTTGACAATCTCCAGACTAAGAGCAGCAATCTGCGCATCAAGAGCCTTCACAGTCTCGTCCCTCTGCGTCTCCAAGCTCGCCAACGCCTCTTGCAGCTCCGCCTCCACTTTCTTCCTCCCCTCCGCCTGCTTTTCCTCCACCTCAATCTGCGTTTCCTTCTTCATCTTGTTCAGCGCCGCCGCGATCTCCGCCCTCGCCGCCCTCATCACCGCCGCCGCCTGCTCCTCGAGCTGCTTCACCTCGCCGGAGGTGTCCTTCACGCTGTTAAGCTTCTCCCTAATGACGGCGTCTCTCTCATCCATGAATTTCCCATTCAACTCACAAAATTTCAGTGGGTATATATATATATATATATATATATATATATATATATATATATATATGGGTTTTGATTTAATTAAGGAATTAGAAGTGTTTGTGAGGAAAATTAATAAGCTTGAAGGGTATCTTCGTAAATTCAGCCAAAATAGGGAGTAAAGGGAGATTTATAAAGTATGTTGGGGAGTTAGTGGGGAGAGAATAAAAATGGGGGAGTTGAAGGAAATTGGACCAATGGGTAGGGGAGTTATTTAGGATTTTCCGTTTAACAAAATCATTATATCCGTGTGATATATTATTCAGTTTATTTCCAAACACAACAATGTTATTTTTAAGATTTTGCTCCACCAATAATCAAATATCAATCTCTAAATTGCATACGACAATGAGTTATTCCAATAGCCACTCATTTAAGCAATGATGACGAGCGCTGGGCCTAGATTTATGACGTCATAAATGAATATATCATTTTGTATTTATACAATTGATTGTTCCAGTCGTTGAATAACGATAACAAACAAACGTGACAGAAAAATTAAACCAATAATTGGATTGATTAGTTAACTTCCTCACTAAGTTGGCTACTCTTATCATATATGTTACAAAAGTCAATAAAATATTGCAAAATTTTCCATTATTCCGCGTATTTATCATGTGCTTCATTGTCCAAATTCCATGAATTTAATTATTATAATTATAAATATAAATAATTGCTGCATTCTCAACTTGGCATCTTTAATCGAAGTTGGGAAAAAAGATGGGAAAAATTGGATTTGATGCAAGAGGTGGAGCCACCCATGTCCTCGATCGCCCGCGGCAGGCAAGTTGCGCCGCCCAAGAAATATATTTTTTTAAATATACATGTTCAAAAAAATAAGAGATTCGAATTTAAAGTTATTATTTTAAATTTTTTTTTAATCAATTGGGTCAACCAGGGTTGATAGTCAAGGAATTTTTTCATATCATACTTTATTGCTCTCTAAATAAATAATATTGGAGTGGTAAAATTGAGATAATTTAAGTATATATATATGTAAATATTTTTGTGGTGATTTGGATTTCGGGGTCATGTATTGTATATTTTGGTTCACAAATAAAGTGAATAATATTTTTGACCTTTTCTTGTGAATATTGTGTTTATGGAGATAGTTTTAGCTTAATTAAGCTCAGATTTTATTATTTTAAAGCGATTTTTAATTGCCATTGCTTATTTTGAAATTTCTATTCATTTCGATCTCCCTTTTTTTTCTTCATACCGGAAATAATGAGTGATTGGCTCCTAAACACTAAATAAAGCTCGAAATTTTAATAATTTCTACATTTATTCTGTGAAACGGTACAAATTTTAGAAAAAATAATCAATTAAGTATAAAAAATTTAATAAACTCGTTAATATGCTAAGGTTCATTTCGATCTATAACCCTAGATTTGAATGGGTGCCCATAACCCTAGATTTGATCAATTAGGATTTAGGAACCCTTTTAGAGAAAAACAACTAAATATAATAATTATTCAAAATAATATTCTATATCTTTTTTCCGCTAAAGACAACCAATTAAGCAATTTAGTCAAGGCAACATTAACCATAAATCCACAATCAAGCAAAATACCGTCACGATTTATGTGTAATATATAGGATATCTCTGAATTATTTCCCTTCCCACACCCGGATGTATATCTTTACCTCCAATGATGCACAAACACGACACAATTTGAATACGACGATATAAATTTTTTTTGAATCTTTTATGTGAAGATTGTAGAACATGGCGAATATCTGACGCAACACGCGACAAAATGATATTTTTAAAAATGTCTCTGCATTAGAAATTATCTCTAATTTTCACCGGCACTTTGGCTTCAAACATTCTGCTCGACATATGGATCATGTTTCATTATTCTTATGTTTGATGCTTTCGATTGATTAATATATGAGGTGGGACTTCATTAAAAACTTTCAATGATCGTATTGGTCTGGTTTTGGTTAAATGAAAAAGAACAATATAGTACAATACCTTAAGGTGGGGCATTCCAACTCTTGATATGAACATCTAAATTTTGTCCCATCTTATTGGGAAATTGAAATTAATAACTAAAGCTCATTAATCCCACCTGAACTCGAGTACCATTTTAACTTGGAGATTTCTAACGAAAACCCCGTGGGAGTTTGTCATATTAAAATTCAAGAAATTATTTCCGACGAACACGTACCTCCTAAAGTTCTTTTAACTTTTACGATTGATGAAACAATTAATAGTGCAAACTGCAAATTAAGTGACCCTCACTCACATGCATATGTTCCCAACTCCCAGGTGGGTGGAGATTTCTAATTGGTTCAGTCTAATGCGCATGCACTTGTGGGGTTATAATATATATTTGGCCCCCCTACACTGAAAAAGAAAAACATCAATTTTTCTTGATTATATATTTGGTCCCAAGCCCATTTTCAGTGCCCGTCAATAGAAGGAGCCAAAAAATAGTCACAATCACATCAACACATACAATACAAAAGGGCAACCAGAAAATAGAGATATCTAAAAGCACTTAAAATCTTTGTATTTTTCAGCTGACATTTATATATGATCTTCAATGAACAGCAACTAAAGTCATAATCTTGAATTTTACTTTCCGTAACTTAACTCGTTTCAGACAGAGTCCCAGCAGCTAATTTGCTCCCTCTAGTTTTCCCTTTTGGAGAGTTTTAGGAAAAATGAAGGCCAGGGTTCTTCAAAACGGAATCGTTAAGCCCTTTGAAAACCCTAATTGAGCGATGGTCTTGCTTGAAACGACGTCGTTAAGCCCTTTGAAAATCCGAATTGGGCGACTTATGTAGAAATCCTAATTTGGCTATGGTGTTGCTTCGAACGACGTGGTTAAAAGACGAAATATTATCATTGTGACTCAAGTGTAATGTTTCATTATTATTCAAAGCTTCACTTATAAGCAAAAAATAAAAAATAAAAAATCTAGTGATCTATGATCTACGAATATTTTTAAAAATATTATTTTGTCGTGTCGGATATCGTGTCCGACACTCTTCATATAAAAAATTCAAAAAAAAAAAATCTGTATCGCGATCTCCGTATCATATCGTATTTATGTTATTATATCGGTACATCAATATTACACTTATTTCTATGCACATTCCACTTAATATGCGCATAAATATTAGAAAGATGATACTATTACTTAATTAATTTTACATCACTTAGAAAAAGAAACAATTCTTAGATTATGAGCTCCAATCACCATCTCATTACAATAATTTTCTATTCAAGCCATCATTCGAGTGTAAAATGAGTCGAGCCAACTTACAAATTCGATAAATCAATGTTGGTGCTCGAATTTCTTGAATTAAAGAGTCGGATGCATGCTTTTTTGGTGAATCGTGAGCCGATCTTAATACTCAGTAATATATATTTATAATGACAGTATTTACAAATTGACAAGACTCGTAGAAAATTTATTCTTTTTTTCCTTGACTAGAATAATACATACTGTATACTATATAGTGACAATGACATTGTGATATTTTATTTGGATATTGTGCTACTTTGTTTCCATAATTAACTTCAAATTCAAACAGTTGTTATTTTATTTGTTTTTTTACTCCGAATTAGAGACATCTTAAAGTTTCTTTTATAATTAAATAATTTCAGTACATAAGTTCACGAAATTGGGGGATAAGTTGTTAATTTTTTTTTATTTTCAATTATTTTACCATTGGAAATTCATCAGTATAATTTTTCGATAAATGTATTAGCCTAAAAACTAGTTTAATTTTTCCTGTCGACAGTTGGAGCTCGACATATTTTGTACATATTTTTAATGAAACGGACTCAAATTTTCAGTTTCAATCATGTTTTTCATCTCCTATTTTATTAATCTATACACGTCAAGTGTATAACTAAACGTTTAAGATTATACGAGAGAATTTTTTAATTTTTTTAAAATTTTAATCATTTATTAATACACAAAACGTATGCACATAAATAAAATAAATAGGAAATACAATTCAAAATTGGATCAGGAGATCTAAATCCAAAACCAACCAAACCCGTCAGAGTTTTACGTGGTTTGTAGTGAAGCGATAGACGTGTAGAAGTTCCAAATGTTCAACTTTTATAACATAATAATTGATCCATAGTACGAGTGATTTTGGATAGCATGCATTTTGTTCCCAACTCAATGGAAATATTTCTATTTGACCAATACGAAAATTTTACTCAAACTCAATTCTATCGAACTTAATTAATTAAAAAGATAAATATACTATATTTATAATTTGATTTGTCATTATCTCTAAATTTTTCACCAACGATACAATAAGTATTATATAACACTCACCGTTATAGCGATTTAAACGAGCCAAACTCGTATAGAATTTGCATGATCCAAGTGGAGGAATTTAATTGGACTTATTTAATGGGCATGCACTTGTGGGGTATATATAATAGTGCCCACCACAAAGAAAAAAACAAAACTTCCTTGCAATATATTTGACGGCCCCCCAACACAATTTTCTCAGTTGAAAGAAAATGAGTGAGAGCGGATATGATGATACTAGGGGAAGAACCACCCAAGAAACCCCGCCCGCCGGAAACGATGGCCGCGACGGAGGACGCCAACAGAGTACGGCGGAGCGCGATGGCCAGAAGGGCCGAGGCGTGCCACAGCCACCACGCCGGGGCAACGTGTTCAGAGCTATCTTGGCTGATTTCGCCGGAGCTCCTCCTGCAAGTTGTCAGTCCAAATGATCGGGTTTCCAATTCCGCTGCAAAATGAATGTTTTCCAGTAGTTTCATTTTATTTCTATTTTTAATTTGGGGTTAATTTCATATTCCGGTCGTCCTTTAATTCAAAGTGCGTTTTGGTCTCTAATTTTGAATTAGAGTAATTGCCCCCTAACCTTTGAAAATATTCATATTTAATCCCTTTAAATAGAGTAGATCTATACGGAGCAGATTTCAAATGTGTTGACATTATATATCAACCGAAGATCTCGACGTAAGAAATACAACGTTGGTTTCGAAATCAAAATCTGACAATAAAAAATGGTGCACGCGATAGGCGGAACTTTGCAGCAGTTTCTAGACTATCAATAGAGTCGATCGAGTATGAGGTTTGTTCGCCTTAGAGAGATCAGAAACACGATGAAATGGTCTTGAAATTTGGGTCACCAAGACGGAGAAGAAATCGACGGTAAAAACTTGTAAAAAGGGGTTAAGTACGATATTTTTTAAAAGTTTAGGGGACAATCACACTAATTAAGTGACAAAGCACACCAAAAATTAAAGGATGAGTGATTGTGTGAAATTAACCCTTAATGTTATGTAGGTTTTTTTGCTTTTGTTTTTATTAAATGTTGGTGTGATGGGTTATGTTGATGGGCGTAATGAAGACGTCAATAAATTGTTTATAGTTCTGTTTATTGACTTTTGTTATCTGTACTGGTCATTTATTAGGATTTTGGTACGATTTTATATTTCAGTCAAAATTGTATTTTTAGTTCTATAAGTATTTCTGCAATCCAATTCTGGTTATGCAAACATATTTCTAAAACAATCTTTAGTTCTCCAAGTTATTAATTTTAGCATAATGGGTGTGAATTCTCAAGTAAAAAAAAAAAAATTCAAAAAATTCCCAAATTATAAACCCTAATTATATAGCCTATAAATTGAGAAAGTAGAACTATATATATATTGTGTGTTAGCGATCTAGAATTTTACCCAATTATAAATTAAACGAAGTGAGCGAATGTGTGTGAGGAACTAAATATGAGATGTCTAACAAAATTTACTAAGAATGGAGAAAAATATTTTTACCATCTGAACTTTACTTTTTTTATAATTTATCGACAAACTTTCTGAATAACAATTTTGACCTTTTTGGTTCACAAATAAAGTGAATAACAATTTTCACCTTTTTCTTGTGAATATTGTGTTTATGGAGATACTTTTAGCTTCGAACTCAGATATATATTAAAGCAATTTTCAATTGCCATTTTTAGTTTGAGTAGTTCATTTTTATTCATTCTTTTTTTCATTTTTTTTCATAGCAAAAATAATGAATAACCAGCTCGTAAACACTAAATAAAACACGGAATTTCGAGGATTTCTACGTTTGTCGTGTAAAACTTTATAAATTTTAGAAAAAATAATTAATTAAATATAAAAAAATTTAATATGCTCGTACTAATATGATAGCTAGGTTCATTCGAACTAATACATGCAATCGTTAATTATATGAAGTAGGGAAGCACTTAGAAATTTGAATGAGTGCCCATAACCCTAGATTTGATCAATTAGGAACACTTTTAGATCAGAAAAACAACTAATTATATTAATAAATATTCAAGATAATATTCTATATATATATTTTCCCTAAAGGGGTTTGGATCGATAAATATATGAGGTTGGGCTTCGTTAATTAAAATCTCAACAGTCACATTGGCCGTGTTGATCTGCACAGTTATTTCCTTATCAACAAATTGTCCCTTTATTTGGAAATTGAAATTAGTAACTAATGTTCATTAATCCACCTGAACTTGAGCACCCTTTAACATAATTAACTTGGAAATCAAGCGATTAGTTTCTAACGAAACCCCCCTCGGAGTTTGTCATATTAAATTATTTCCGACAAACATGTTTAAAATGAGCTTTCTGACCTTATCAGAAACTCATCAGCACGTACAGTGGATTTCCAGACATATTTCCAAGAAAACCCCATTGGAGTTTTGTCCTGATTGTACGTGTATTAATGTAGTGATGAAGCAAAGAAACATGTACCTCCTAAAGTTGTTTTAACTTTTATGAAACAATTAATAGTGCAAACTGCAAAGTGATTCTCACTCACATGAATTTGTTCCCAACTCAATGGAAACATCCCCAGGTGGGACGAGATTTCTAATTGGTTCAATTTAATGCGCATGCACTTATTTGGCCCCCACCCCCAAAGAAACAGCAAATTTTCTTGATTATATATACCATTTTCGGTGCCCATATTCCATCCAAAATTAAAGAGAAGGAAAGAAAAGTGAAATGAGTGAGAGTGGGTTAGGGTATGACAATACTCGGGGAAGAACCGCCCAAGAAAACCCTCCGGCCGGGAACAACGGCGGAGGACAGCAGCCGATCAGGGCGCCGGCTGCCAGCAAGAGAGGGCGAGGCCTGCCACCACCGCGCGACGGGAACATATTGAAAAATATCTTGTCTGAAATGTGCGGAGCTTCTCCTACAAATCATCGATCCGGGTGATTAGGTTTCTATTCCGTAATTCTAATTCAAGTTTGGCCGAGGGTGAGTGTTTTACACTTCTTGTGTAGTTGTTTGACAATTTAGAGAGAGTGAAGCCGGATGTGGGTTCAAAATTTTCCCATTCCATGTATGCGTACGTGATGTATTTTTCATTTTATTTCTATTTTTAATTTTATATTTGCTTTTGTTTTCTTTTTAGGTTTTGTTGTAATGAGTTATGTTGATTGGCGAAATTAAAACGCCAATAAATATTATATATATATTATTGTTTTCCGTTTATTAATTTTTGTTATCTTTACTGGTGGTTTATTAGGCTTTTGGAACCATTTTATTTTTTTAGGGAAAAAACTACATATTTTTCCTGCCAATCTCTATTTACAGAATTAACACGCATGATTAATTTGATTTTCTGATATTAATATTTCACATCCTTGCAGTGTTATTCTCTAATTATATCGCATACCTCTCAATAGTAATAATTTCTTGAAAATATTCTACAATTTTAAACCCTAGTTTTCGCCTGTGTTAAGTAAAGTAATATAAAATTAAGGGAAAACTGTAAATTTATGCAGTAGCATTCCCTAATTTGCATTTTTTGACTTTAATTTGACATTTTTTTATTTTAGGGATACTTACTCCAAAAAATTTGTAATCTAGATTAAATTCCAACCGAATTCCTAATTTCTTTCCGGAATACCGTCCTTGTGCTTACGTGGCCGCCCGGAATACCATCTTTGTGCCGACGTGGCCGCTCCTCGGAATACCGCCTTTGTGTCTACGTGGCCGACATGGCCAAAATTACAAATTTTTTTGGAGTAAATGTCCCTAAAATAAAAAATATCAAATTAAAATCCAAAAATACAAAATGGAGTATGTTTTTTTTTTAAAAAACAAAAAAAACAAAATTGAGTATGTTACTGTTCCAAATTTGGAGTTTCCCCTAAAATTAAATGTAAAAGTTCAGAGTAAAGGTGTTAAAAATAAATAACTTATAAGGCCAAATGACTAACATATTTATAGAATCGAAATTGGATAAAGGACATATTTATCAGACCGAAAATATAATTAAAAATTGATTTTTTATTGTGTCAATGTATATGTATACTTTGCTCCAAATAATATTTTATTTTGTTAATATGGACGGTACTCTCTTATGTCCCATATTAAAAAATTAAAAATAAAATAAAAATATTCTTATTATGGCAATGTGTGGACACCTATGATTCGTGTCGTGTCGTGTTAGACGTTAACACCATGCATGTCTGATATTTTTCACGTGATAAATTAAAAAAAAAATCATATCATCATAATCGTGTTATATTTGTATTGTGTGTCCGTATCATTACATCACATATGACACAAAATAATTTTTTTTTTCCTCTTCAAAATATTATCGCATTGTGTGGACACAAACATATTTGTAAAATTTTGCTCCATGAATATCTATCTATATTGAACCCGACAATTAGTTGTAATTGTGACAAACTCACATTTGCCACTCATTTAGGCATATGATGACGATTGCGGGCCCAGATTTATCACATCATAAATAAATATATTATTTACGCAATTAATTAATTATTGCAATCATATTATAACACCCAACAAAATATGACAAAATTCTAGAACAATTATTGGCTGTATTAATTAACTTCCTCACTAAGTTGGCAAGTCTTTTATCTTATAAATAAATATGTTAAAAATGTCAATAAAAGCTTGCAAAATTTTCCAATATCCCGCGTGCTTATCATCTGCGACTTTGCTTCACTGGCCAAATTCCACGAACCTAATTATAGTAAGTTACTATAAATATTTGCCACATTCTCAACTTGGGAACATTTAGTCTTTAATAGAAGTAAGGAAGAAAGATGAGAGAAACTGGATTTGATGCAAGAGGTGGAGCCACCGATCAAGAAACCTCCTCCGTCACCGCCGTTCTCCCCGGAGGCGGCAGCAGTGGACAGGTTGAGACGGCGCAGCAGGTGGTGGCGCCGCCGAGGGTGAAGGCCGAGGTGGTGCCGAAGAGGGGGTCTGTGATCAGAACCATCATAGCCCAGTGGAGTGGAGCTTTTGCTCCTAAATCTCAATCCGACGGATGAGATTTATTGATATTTAAGTATATATGTTTATATGTGAATATTTTGTATATATTGTGGTGATCTTGGGTCGTATATTGTGTATTATTTATTGTCGTTAGAAAATAACTATGATGCGCAAATAATTTTTAAAATATTATTTTGTCGTGTCGTATCTTGTCTTATCTGACACTCCTCACGTAAAAAAAAAAAAAAAAAAAAAAAAAAGTTTTATTGTATCCGTATTGTATCGTGTCCATACCGTACATCATAGTGGCCCTTTTTCTTGTAAATATTATGTTTATGAAAATATTTCGAGCTGAATTAAGTTCGGATTTAAGCAATTTTCAACTGTCACGGCTTTGTTTTGAGTTTTTCATTTCTATTCTTCTCATTCTCTCTTTCTCTCTCTTTTTTTTTTTTTTTTTTTATAATTTTCATAGCAAAAATAATGAAGAACCTGCTCATAGACACTAAAAATGAATTATGTAATTCGGAAGACAAAACAAACATTTTATATTTATTGTGTGAAAATTGTGGATGTTTTAGAGAGAATGATCATTCGTTAATAACATTGATTGATTTTGGACAACGAGTTTGACTTTGCAATTAAGTAGTGGGGAAGCCCTTGATTAGAAATTTGAATTTGGTGATCATAGCCCTACACTTGGTCAATTAGAAACCCTTTTTAGAGAAAACAACTAATTAAATATATTAATCTTTTAAGATAAATTTGTTTTCTCTTTTGGTCCTAAAGACGGACTAAGCAACTCAACCATAATCAAGCTCCATACCTTCGGGCGGGGCATTTGAGTTATTCAAATGGACATCTAAATTCTATCTCATCGTAATAAGTTGATCTAAACACTTGTTTCCTTCTTGTCTGATGTGTGTGAGATTTATTTGTCAAGGCTTTCACAAGAAACTCCGAACAATCCTCAAGAATGTATTTCAAGTGGTGTTGATATTGAAAAATATTACAATTTATCCTTCAATGAACATCAACCATTCGAATCATAACCTTCGATATATTAGATGTCCTTATAATTTAACGATTGGACTAATCACTTTAACTAACAGTGAATGCTCTAGTCCAAAAATATTTATATAGATGTAGATATATAAATATTAAATATTAAGATAATTATCAAAAAAAACCCTGCAAAATATAAAAAATACAAAATAAACCATATATTTCAAAAATTAACATAAAAAATACTATATTTTATAAAAATGAGCAACAAATGCCCTCGCGCATTTTTGAGCCACATGTGCCAAAAAAATTGTTTTTAAATATGAAAACTACCCTTTTATGAAAATAAATGTTAGGAAATACGATAATTAAGGAGAGATTGTTATTTCCTTTTAAAACTAATTTACTAGAATCCCTGACTTGTACGGAAAGGCTAGGATAAATATACGATCTCTGTATCTGTTTTATTCATTCAACAATGGCTTCAATGAAACCTTTTCCTTCTCTATACACTACACCATGGCATCAGAGCAGTGTTAATAATCCGTGGGACTCAGTTCATACATCATCGTCCTAATACCCTTCCCGAATCCTCTGACATCAATCAAACATGTCAAGCCCTATAGACCAAAAACCAGAAACCAGCACAGACCTAAACCTTCAACTCGCAAACCTGTTGCGCAACAACGTGCAATAATCAACCACAGAAAATCTCTCAATTGGGATTAAATTAAACAACGAAAATTACCCGGTATGGGCCCGGCTAATGAAGATGGCGATCGGAGGGCGGGGCTGCCGCTCGCACATCACTGGAACTCCACCTGCACCAGAAGTCACGGATTCCTCGTATGATCAGTGGGAACAAATTGATCAGATGGTTTTCACATGGATCATACAAAATATGGATGGAAACTTAATAAACAGCGTGTTACAATACCCGACAGCGAAGGCCCTTTGGGATGGCCTTTCCACAACGTATGGCAACGGCACCGACCTGCTTCAACTGTTTGATCTACACAGAAGAGCAAACACGATGAAACAAGGTTTCGACAGCCTGGAGGATTTCTGGGGCAAATTACAGGCTATTTGGATGGTAATTGATCGGAAGCAGCCGAATCCAATGAAATGTTCGGAAGACGTCACCGCCTTCAATAAGATCCAACAAAAACAGAGGCTCTACCAATTCCTTACAGGTATTGATGAAAAGTATGAGCAGATTAGGCGAAACCTACTGAAACTCGAAACCAAACCCTCAGTGGAGACCGCCTACGCCACTATCCGACGGGAGGCTACCCGTCTTCAGATTTTAAAGACGGAAACCGATGGCGAAGGGGACCCGTCATCATCGGGCATCGGATCGGGACTAGTGGTGAAAGGAGCAAGGAGCAGCCGTGTAAAATCCGACGGGAACAGGCGCAGTGATGGCGGCGGCCGGCGACCACCCCCACCTCGAGAAGATAAGTCCGATTTGGAGTGCTCTTACTGTGGGAAACGAAAGCACACAAAGGAGGGGTGCTTTGAGCTTATTGGGTATCCTGATTGGTGGGAAGGAAACCGGAAAGGGAGAGGTGGTTCGACGGCAGAAGGTGGAAGCCGCCGCGCGAACGCCACCATAGGAGAGAATCAGGGCGGAGCGACTGAACCGGCGAGAGGAGAAAACACCGCTACAGGTATTGCCCAACACAGGGACGCCAGTGCAACGACGTCGGGGACAGCGGCCGGTGGGCGGGACAACATCGTCGCCGCCGCTGGGAGAGAGATGGAGCAGATCTGGAACGCAGGTAAAGGGTTTGAGTCAAATGACTCAAACCCTAGCTTCTTTGAGTATATCCCCCCTCATTTATCATTATTTACAAATCAGCCCCTTAATGTGGATAATCTGAAGAATGACCCCCTTAGTTTGCATACGTCACATAATGGTCCAATAAGGGAATCACGATGGATAATTGATTGTGGAGCTACAAATACAATGACATTTGATCCTTCTGATTTAACCGAACACACTCAAAAAAATTCTCGTATTCAAACAGCTAATGGAGCATTTATGGAAGTTAAAGGGTAAGGGACATTTAGTGTTTCACCGCGTTTAAAATTGAGAAATTGCCTCTATGTTCCGTCTCTCTCATGCAAACTATTATCTCTCAGTCATGTAACAAGTGAATTGAATTGTGTGGTGCTGATATACCCTCATTTTTGCCTTATACAGGACATTCATACGAAGGAGATCATTGGGCGTGGCACTGAGCGAGACGGACTTTACTATGTAGATGAACTGGAGCAACCTTCTCGAGTTTTCTTGTCAAAAGGCACTTCCGAAAAACAAATTTGGCTTTGGCACCGGCACCTTGGACATCCGTCGATTAGGTATCTGCGAGTGTTATTTCCTACACTTTTTCAGAATAATCAAAATTTACAGTTATCTTGTCAAACTTGTTCTGTTGCAAAGAGTCATAGAACTTCCTTTAAACCCACGAACACTCGGGTTCAGTCTATGTTTTCATTAGTGCATTCAGATGTTTGGGGACCGGCCCCTGTTACTAATCAGAGTCGGTTTCGATACTTTGTGTTATTTATTGATGATTTTTCACGTATGACTTGGGTTTATTTTCTCCGGTACAAATCGGAAGTCTATGATACTTTTGTTGCATTCTTTAACATGATTCACACCCAGTTCAGTCAGAAAATCAAGGTACTAAGGTCAGACAATGAGCGCGAATATGTTAACCAACAAATGAATGATTTCACAACCAAATAAGGTATAATCCATCAAACCTCCTGTCTAAACACACCTCAGCAGAATGGAGTTGCTGAACGAAAAAACAGAACCTTACTTGAGATGACTCGAGCCCTATTAACCGAGTCACAAGCCTCAACTCATTTCTGGCATGAGGCCGTAGCCACCGCAGCCTACCTCACAAACAGATTACCCACCAGAATCCTTGATCATAAAACACCACTTTCTGTCCTTCAGACACAAGCTACCATTCCCCAATCTCTTACTCTCCCTCCACGGGTCTTTGGATGCTCTGTATATGTGCACATTCCGAAAGCAGAACGAACGAAATTGGATCCATGTGCAGTTAAAGTGTGTTTTTGTTGGTTATGCCCCTCATCAAAAGAGGTATCGGTGCTATAACCCCGCCACACGTCGGGTGCATGTTACTATGGATTGTGAATTTTTAGAAACAGAGTACTACTTTCAAACCCAGCATAGCTCTCAGGGGGAGTAACTGGGTGACTCTCTATGCTGGCTCGATGATTCTGATACTGGTCTTTCTTCGTCAACCGATTCCGCCCAAAGCAACAACGAGCTCAGTATCACCACCAATCATCCTCCTCCGCATGATGTCCAAAATGAGGTAACTGATTCTGTCCCTACCTCCTCTATTCCTGATAATGAGCTTGTTCCAGATACAGTTAACCCTATTGTGGATGACACAGAGAATAACAGGTTTATCTTGCCTCAGAGGAGTAACCGTGGGATACCCCCGAATCGATATTCACCTGATCAGAGGTCGTGAACCTCCAGGTATCCTGTGGGGAATATGGTCAGGGGGAGCATGTCTGATGTAGCTAAAGCCTTTGTGGGAAATCTATACAAAGAACCGATCCCGAGATCACCTCAGGAGGCTATGCAGATTAAGGAATGGAGGGATGCTATGGTAGTAGAAATGAAGGCCCTAGCAAAAAACGAAACGTGGGAAAAGTGTGAATTACCCCAAGGAGTGAAACCAGTGGGAAGCAAATAGGTTTTCACTATCAAATACAAGGCTGACGGGACAGTGGAGAGACATAAAGCACGTCTCGTGGCTAAAGGGTACACCCAAAGATATGGGATCGATTACTCTGAGACCTTTTCTCCGGTGGCAAAGTTAGATACAGTACGGGTCTTGCTCTCAGTGGCAGCCAATCAGAATTGACCCCTTCATCAGTTCGACGTGAAAAATGTTTTCCTACATGGCGAGATATCGGAGGAAGTATATATGGAGGCCCCTCCGGGTTTCTCAGACCGTTTCAAAACAAATGAAGTTTGCAGACTCCGAAAAGCTTTGTATGGGCTCAAACAATCTCCGCGGGCTTGGTTTGGGAGATTCACTGTAGCAATGCAGAAATACGGGTACAGGCAAAGTAATTCTGATCACACCCTGTTCCTGAAAACCAGAGTAACCCTGATAACTTGTCTTATTATCTACGTGGAAGACATGATCATCATTGGGAGTGATAAGGAGGAAATGGAACAGCTGCGTGAGAATTTGTTCACAGAATTTGAGATGAAGGATCTAGGGGGCCTGAAATACTTCCTGGGAATAGAAGTTATGCGGTCCAAACAAGGGATTTTCATATCACAAAGGAAGTATGTGTTGGAAAACACGAATCAGAAAGCAGCGGAAATTTAAAAAATTTCCAACAAAAGGACCTTGGACTCGCAATCGTGTATCCAAATTCGTAGAGATAAGAAACTTACTTTTCTTTTATTCTTTCTTGAAGCGTTTCAAGCCACCCAAGAACGCTCTTCTCGCGGCTTGATCCCCTCTCCAAGGCAATCTCGAATCTTCAAACTTCTAACTTGAAGCTCTCTAGAGATAGTCCACCAACTTGGCTATAATCTAACTAGTAAGGATGCTAGTTCTCTAGTTAGTGTTTAGGCTTAACCTAGGGTTTTGTTTATCTTGGAGAAAGGATGGTGTTCAACACATGAACCAAAAGAATTCTCGATTAGCTCTAAGGGGAGCTCGAGCTCCCCTATATATAGGAAGGGGAGGACCGAAAATCCTAGTCCTTATGGGCCAAGGATTTTGGTCCCTCTCTCCTATTACTTGATCATCAAGTAATTTTGACTTTGACTTTGAATTCAAATTCAAATCAACTTTCAAGAGAGCTAAAATATCCAAACTAATTTTGGATAATTTTATACTTTATTTATTTAAAATAAATAACTTATTTTATCTAATTAATTAATTTGTAATTAATTAACTAGATTATTTTTCTCCAAAATAAAACTTTCTTTTTTAATTCAAAATTAAACCAAAGTCTATTAAATAATTAACACATTAATTATTTAATCACCAAATAAATATTTACGCACATGCACACGTGTCCATGAAGGACACGTGTCACGCACGTGACCCACACGTGTGGAACCCTTTGGCCCGATTAACTCGTTTAATCATTTTAAAACCTCAACTCATGTAACCAAGTTGTTGTATGTGACCCTCTAGGTTCTCAATTCAATTAGCAGTGACCCCAATTAATTAATTCACTAATTAATTAATCGGTCCACAGATTAAACGACCATAGTCTAGCAACAGGTGTTTAACCCCTAGCTGAATTTGAATGTTCGGATTCGACAGAACCTTTAAGTCATTGATTCATGTGAGATACAATCCTCCTACTTACTATCTCTCAACCAAGATCTAGGGCAAGAGAATAATCAGAACCCTAATAATCCGGTCTTAAAGCTAAGTGCATTTCATATCCATTTGATCTCAATCCAAGAAACCCTTTTCTTGAAGTCTTGATCTACTGCCTTGGCCAAGGACTCCATATGGCATATGAATGACTTACACAATAAGAGATCACCTTGCATATGCAAGTGTAGGTCCTTTCTTGATTCTCATTCACTTTCATGAATCACTTGTGCAGCCCAAGCATAAGCCTTGAATCAGTTGTCTAAGGCAACGCCCTTTAAAGCTTATACCTAAGACTACAGAGTTAACTCATGAAGTGACAAGGAACCTCAAGTCTAAGGATCAATTAATCACATCAAAGACTCGTGAGATATATCCTAATCTGGAAGTTTCCATTTCCTGAAATAGAAACTTCATTTCCCATTTAGGAATGTTCTCACACGGGGCACCTCAGTGAACTTACTTATTAAAGTAAGCACCCTCATGTATCACGCACGTATCAACTATACACTTTGCACCTCCATGAAACAAGGTGGTCCTTCTTAAGGGTGTGATCCCACAAGCAAGCCTTAGAGGAGTCAGGTTGACACTCCCACTGTCTGTAGGACTCATCGGCTTGGAGTATTTTACTAATCATGACTTGTGTGATATAGGTCTCGTTTCATGAACCATTTCACCTAAATGGTAGAGTCCTAAAGTCATCAGGATTAGGGGAGTTCTCATACATGCACAACTAAAGTAAACGCATACCAAACAAGAGCATATAAAGAAGTGTTACCTCAATTCGTTATTTCATTCAAAGATTGTCTGTGATTACAATAAGGAAAAGCACAAAGCGGATATACAATCGGCTTTCTAGGGCACTATTCCTAACAATCTCCCACTTGCCTGTCAAAGCCATTCTAAAGCTATTCTAAGTCCCATCTTCTGAAGATGACCTTGGAAAGCTTCACGACTAAGGGGTTTAGTAAGTGGATCTGCCACGTTCTCTGCTGATGTGACCTTCTCAATTTGCACATCTCCTCTTTTGATAATATTACGGATTAGGCGATACTTCCTCATAATGTGTTTGGTCCGTTGGTGAGATCTTGGTTCTCTTGCTTGAGCAACCGCCCCAATGTTGTCACAAAACACAGTAATGGGGTCTTTCATGCTAGGAACAACATTCAACTCTTGAATGAAGTTTCTAATCCAAACTCCTTCCTTAGCTGCATCATTTGCAGCTAAGTATTCGGCCTCAGTGGTCGAATATGCAGTGGTCGTTTGCTTGGAACTCTTCCAACTCACTGCTCCGCCGTTTAGGCAGAAAGTGTATCCTGACATTGACTTAAAAACATCTAAGTCAGATGCAAAGTTTGCATCGCAGTATCCTTCGACAGTAAGATCTTTCTGACCTCCGTAAACTAAGAATAAATCTTTAGTACTTTTCAAGTACTTGAGAATATTCTTCACGGAAGCCCAGTGACCATATTCAGGGTCAGATTAGAAACGACTTGTTACACTAAGTGCATAAGCCACATCCGGTCGAGTACATAACATTGCATACATTATGCTACCTATTGCTGATGCATAAGGTGTATGAGTCATTCTTTCCTTCTCAAGGTTAGTCTTAGGACACATCTTCTTTGAAAGACATGTTCCTACACTCATAGGAAGGTTCTTATCCTTTGCTGACTCCATATTGAATCTCTTCAATACTTTGTCAATGTACATCGACTGTGATAGTCCTATTAACCTTCTAGATCTATCTCTATAGATTTTAATTCCAAGGATATAGGACGCATCACCCAGATCTTTCATCTCGAATTGGTTCGATAACCATAACTTAGTCACTTTCATGGCATCCTTCGAATTCCCAATAAGAAGAATGTCATCAACATAAAGTACTAAGAATTGCACTTAGGTCTCCAATTCCTTTCTATACACACATGATTCATTCGAAATTTGAATGAAGCCAAACGCTTCGACTGATTCATCAAATCGAATATTCCAATTCCTAGAAGCCTGTTTCAATCCATAGATTGATCTTTGGAGTTTGCAAACCTTTTGCTCACTCCCACTGAATGTGAAACCTATGGGTTGCTCCATATAAATGTCTTTATCAATGTCACCATTGAGAAAGACAATTTTCACATCCATTTGCCATATCTCGTAGTCATAATACGCAGCAATGGCAAGCATGATCCGAATAGACTTTTGCATTGCAACTGGTGAAAAGGTTTCATCAAAGTCCACGCCGGGTCTTTGAGTGAATCCTTTTGCAACCAGTCTTGCTTTGTAGGCTGCAATGCTTCCATCAACTCCAAGCTTTCTCTTAAAGATCCATTTGCAACCTATGAGTTTGACCCCATCAGGCAAATCTACCAAGGTCCAAACTTGGTTGGTGTTCATAGAATCCATTTCGGATTTCATGGCTTCTATCCACTGTTCAGAGTCAGAATCTGAAAGTGCCTCCTCATATGTTAAAGGATCATTATCCTTTTGAGAGATTTCATGGAAGAATCCATACCATCTCTCCGGCTGTCTAGGAGTGCGTTCAGAACCCCTTAGAGGAGGATTTACGTGTGTATCGAAATTCGTGATTGGTTGTAGTTGATCAGAAGGAGACGTTTCTTCAGTTGGAGGCGTGGGCTCACTTTGTACTTCCTCTAATTCTATGATCTTGCCTTTCTTTTCTTTAAGGAACGGTTCCTCAAGAAAAGTGGCATTTCTGGAAACAAACACCTTTTGCTCAGATTGATCATAGAAGTAATATCATATGGATTCCTTAGGATAACCTACAAAGTAGCATAAGTTAGAACGAGATTCTAACTTATCACCCACTATCCTCTTCACGTAAGCAGGACAACCCCAAATTCTTAAGTAAGAATAACTAGAGATTTTACCATGCCACATTTCATAGGGCGTTTTAGGGACTGACTTAGAGGGAACTAGATTCAAAATCTTTGCTGCACTTTCTAGGGCATAAACCCAGAAAGAAGGTGGTAAGTCAGTGAAACTCATCATGGAACGAACCATATCTAGTAGGGTTCGATTCCTTCTCTCAGAAACTTCATTAAGCTGAGGAGTCCACTGAGAGATAATCTCATTATCTTTGAGATGATTAAGGAATTCTTCACTAAGATACTCGCCTCCTCGATCAGATCGAAGTGCTTTGATCTTGTGACCAGTTTGGTTCTCAATCTCCTTTTGAAATTCTAAGAATTTCTCAAAAGCTTCAGATTTATACTTCATTAAGTATACATAACCATATTGACTAAAGTCATCCGTAAAGGTTATAAAATACTGATGATTGTTTCTTGTGCTTACACTAAGCGGTCCACAAACATCAGTATGGATCAAATCCAAAACCTTAATGGCACGTTCCACAGTTCCTTTAAAAGGGACTTTGGACATTTTTCCTTTGAGACAGGATTCGCAAGAATTTAACTCCTTAAGATCATTTTCAGAGAATGATCCTAAAGTGTTTATCTTGCTAATTCTGTTCTTGGAAATGTGTCCTAATCTAGCGTGTCATAAGGGAGCTGAAACTTTGTCATCTCTCTTACGCTTCGTTTCTCGTTGTATATTCATAATATTGATATTCTGAGTTAGATAAAGTCCATTACTTAGAGTACCGATGTGAACGGAAGAGTTGTTCCGTTTGATAAAGTATTTACCATTCTTAATATAAGTTTCATAACCTTCACAATCTAAAATTGGAACAGAAATTATATTACGAATAATGCTCGGTACATAAAGGACTTTATTTAAGACTAACTCAAAACTACCTAAATCTAATCTAATGCCTAAAGCTCGAGATTCAACATTTGAGCCATCGCCGATCTTCAAGACACATTCTCCTTCTTTGAGTTGTTGGACTTCACTTAGCATCTGTACATCATTATAGATATGAGTTCCACAACGGTATCAAGTACCCAAGAACTAGAATTAATAGAAATATTTACTTCAACGAGAAAGATACCTTTCTTTAGAGTAGCCTTGTACTTTGGGCAGTTTCTCCTCCAATGTCCCGCTTTGCCACAATGGAAGCAAACATCCTCTTTCTGATCTCGCTTCTTCTTTTGGGCCTTCCCCTTCGAAACGCCACCAGTGGGCCTAAGGGGTTTCTTCTTCTTCTTTTGGGCTTTCTTGCCCTTACCTTTAGAAGGCCCAGAAGAGGAAGATGGAGCATTCACCATCAAAACCTTATTGTCCTTCTTGATCGTGCTTTCAGCAGTCACAAGCTGACTAATCAGCTCAGCTACAGTAGCACCAACATGATTCATGTTGAAATTAAAGACAAATGGGTTGAATGATGGTGGGAGCGAAGCTAGCAACAAATCCACTGAAAGCTCATCTTTCAGTGGCATGTCCATGGAAGCAAGTTTCTCAGTAAGGGCGAGAAACTTGAGTCCATATTCATGGACACTTGAACCTTCCCTCATTCTCAAGTGGAACAATTCCTTTGAAGTGTTATACCTTGTAACACGTTCATGAGGGCGGTAAAGTTGCTCTAAGTGGTCGTAAATCTCCCAAGCGAATTCCATGGCCTCATGTTGCCTTTGCAAGTCCGGAGACATGTTAGCCAACATAAGGCAATGGGCTTGGAGATTATCATCCTTCCACTTCTGAATCGCGTCTCGCTCGGCCCGAGTGGGAGACTCCCCTTCGGGACTAGGCTCCCCATCGAAGAGAACATAAGTTCTCTTCTCAGAATCTAAAATGATTTTTAGATTCCTCAGCCAATCAGAATAGTTGGGACCAGTCAACTTGTTTGACTCGAGGATCGATACAAGAGGGTTTTTGGTTGCCATTTCAAAACACGTAGAGAATCACAGAATCTACGACCTAAATGGTAAAACAGAGAACTAGTAAGCATGCTGAATTATAACGATATACAAAAGATAAGGTCTTTAATCTAATGTAGCTCCCACTGTTTTTCAAAGATCTAGAATTCCCAAAGATCTAAGAGGAACACTTTTCCCAATGGGTACTAAGATCCTAGGCATTTTACCTCGAACCCACGACTCACGGACATTCTAAGTAAAACCCTAGGTAGGTACCACTTACCAATTCTAACACCTTTAGAACTCTTAGTAATTGTTTTTGCATCACCTATCTTTCAATATGGACCCACGACTCGTGCGATATCCATATTTACTTTGGCGTTAAGCTAGACCCATCAATCATAAGATCATGATCAAAACTTAGTTCGAACAACCCACGACTCGCGGACATCGCCCTTGCCAAAATTGACCACGAAATATTGACCATTTAAAATGATCAATTAGGTAACTAAGAACTAATAAGCTCCACTAGCTATCCCACGACTCGCGGACAATAACTAGCTTCACTTACTAAACTTAAAACCTATTGGTGGAATGCTAGGAATTTAATTCAAAATTTGCATCTCGAATTAAATATCTATTTGTTCGAAATTAGCTTAATATTTAATGGGAATTTTCGAATCAACCGGAGAGTTGTCCGGTTCGACCTTACCAACATATATGTTATCCAATTTTATTAGTCTTGATTAATGCAAGTACACTTAAATGCATTTCAAACAAGCACATAAACAGATAACATGTCCTAGCATGATACTAACATGTAATGATCATGGGTTCTACCTATCTTATGCATGATATGTGGGAGCCACTCCACAATCACAAGTTCTAACATACATGCCACATAAACAGTTTAAATCACATAAGGGAAAGCGGTAACAAAATACGAGCCCTATCTCTATTACATTTTTACAATCGAGATTCCCCTCCCTAACATGTTGAGGGGTCTTCACTTATGGCCTCCTTGTTACTTGAATGTGGTCCATCTTACTCCATGGGTGCATTGTCTCCAAAATGAAAATAAAACCTCACCACCTATCTCTACTCTCAAATTACAATAAAAGGAAAAAGACATAAAGTAATAAGACTCAATCTTCATATTGGCCTTAGACAATTACACGGGACATACCCCGGCCTCAAAAACAGTAATATGGAAAGCCACATAATAAATCACATAACAGTACGTACATAAGTGAGGCTCCAACCTCAATTGAAAAAAAGCAACTATAGGGCTCCAACCCCAATTTAAACCATCCATGTGCATAAATTAAAACCATACATAAGTCTAAACCCATGATCACCTAACATGCTTTTGCGAGAATTTAAATTTAGCCAATAAATTAAAATTCCCGTTTCAAGTCTTAATGACTTAAAACACGACTTGATGCGAGTCTTATTTATAACAGTTTTCAATAAATCCCAAATTAACAAAACCAAATAAAATTCCAATTAATTTCTGAAAATTAATAATTTTATCAAAGATGTATTTTCCCAAAATATAAACCGTTTCAATTTCTCAAAAATCCCAATTTTAAGTTTTATTCAAAAATTAAAATAAATATTCAAAAATAAAATTTTAAAATTAAAATTGGGACTAGATTGCACGAAATACGAAAACGGATTACGAAGGAAAAATGGGGCCCGTACGCGAAGAAGACCGCACGCATGCGGTGTGCGCGCACGCGTGTCAGGCGCGCACGTTGCGCGCTGCTGCGTGCGGTCCTCCCACATGCTTGCAGGCGGGTGTGGCGCGCCCGGAACGCCTTCCGCGCGGTTGCGAGAGGGAGTAGGCGCTGGGGCCTGCACGTGCCTAGGTCAGGCGGGCGGCGGGGCGCGGGGTTTCGCGTGTTCCTAATCCAGGCTTTTCGTTTCGTGTTTTCGTTCAAAAGCAAAACCAATCCAAGAAATCCAAAAACAGTTTATATAGTTTCAAATCTAAAATAGTCTTCAAAAATTAAATTTTGCAAAAACCAATTTTCAGAAACTTTCAGGAAAAAATTACAGTTTTGTAATTCAGGCTTTCTAAAACAATTACAAATACTCAATCGCATCAAGCCTAAGAATTTCTACCAAATTCAGTATAATTGAGACGAATCAGAAACACGATTAACGAGGTGGCTCTGATACCACTTGTTGGAAAACACGAATCAGAAAGCAGCGGAAATTTAAAAATTTTCCAACAAAAGGACCTTGGACTCGCAATCGTGTATCCAAATTCGTAGAGATAAGAAACTTACTTTTCTTTTATTCTTTCTTGAAGCGTTTTAAGCCACCCAAGAACGCTCTTCTCGCGGCTTGATCTCCTCTCCAAGGTAATCTCGAATCTTCAAACTTCTAACTTGAAGCTCTCTAGAGATAGTCCACCAACTTGACTACAATCTAACTAGTAAGGATGCTAGATCTCTAGTTAGTGTTTAGGCTTAACCTAGGGTTTTGTTTATCTTGGAGAAAGGATGGTGTTCAACACATGAACCAAAAGAATTCTCTATTAGCTCTAAGGGGAGCTCGAGCTCCCCTATATATAGGAAGGGGAGGACCGAAAATCCTAGTCCTTATGGGCTAAGGATTTTGGTCTCTCTCTCCTATTACTTGATCATCAAGTAATTTTGACTTTGACTTTGAATTCAAATTCAAATCAACTTTCAAGAGAGCTAAAATATCCAAACTAATTTTGGATAATTTTATACTTTATTTATTTAAAATAAATAACTTATTTTATCTAATTAATTCATTTGTAATTAATTAACTAGATTATTTTTCTCCAAAATAAGACTTTCTTTTTTAATTCAAAATTAAACCAAAGTCTATTAAATAATTAACACATTAATTATTTAATCACCAAATAAATATTTACGCACATGCACACGTGTCCATGAAGGACACGGGTCACGCACGTGACCCACACGTGTGGTTTCACACGTGTGGAACCCTTTGGCCCGATTAACTCGTTTAATCATTTTAAAGCCTCAACTCATGTAACCAAGTTATTATGTGTGACCCTCTAGGTTCTCAATTCAATTAGCAGTGACCCCAATTAATTAATTCACTAATTAATTAATCGGTCCACAGATTAAACGACCATAGTCTAGCAACAGGTGTTTAACCCCTAGCTGAATTGGAATGTTCGGATTCGACAGAACCTTTAAGTCATTGGTTCATGTGAGATACAATCCTCCTACTTACTATCTCTCAACCAAGATCTAGGGCAAGGGAATAATCAGAACCCTAATAATCCGGTCTTAAAGCTAAGTGCATTTCATATCCATTTGATCTCAATCCAAGAAACTCTTTTCTTGATGTCTTGATCTACTGCCTTGGCCAAGGACTCCATATGGCATATGAATGACTTACACAATAAGAGATCACCTTGCATATGCAAGTGTAGGTCCTTTCTTGATTCTCATTCACTTTCATGAATCACTTGTGCAGCCCCAGCATAAGCCTTGAATCAGTTGTCTAAGGCGACACCCTTTAAAGCTTATACCTAAGACTACAGAGTTAACTCATAAAGTGACAAGGAACCTCAAGTCTAAGGATCAATTAATCACATCAATGACTCGTGAGATATATCCTAATCTGGAAGTTTCCATTTCCTGAAATAGAAACTTCCTTTCCCATTTAGGAATGTTCTCACACGGGGCACCTCAATGAACTTACTTATTAAAGTAAGCACCCTCATGTATCACGCACGTATCAACTATACACTTTGCACCTCCATGAAACAAGGTGGTCCTTCTTAAGGGCGTGATCCCACAAGCAAGCCTTAGAGGAGTCAGGTTGACACTCCCACTGTCTGTAGGACTCATCGGCTTGGAGTATTTTACTAATCATGACTTATGTGATATAGGGCTCGTTTCATGAACCATTTCACCTAAATGGTAGAGTCCTAAAGTCATCAGGATTAGGGGAGTTCTCATACATGCACAGCTAAAGTAAACGCATACCAAACAAGAGCATATAAAGAAGTGTTGCCTCAATTCGTTATTTCATTCAAAGATTGCCTATGATTACAATAAGGAAAAGCACAAAGCGGATATACAATCGGCATTCTAGGGCACTATTCCTAACAATATGTACTTGACCTCCTCGCAGAAACAGGAATGCTGGACTGCAAACCGGTTGACACTCCGATCCAGGTAAATCAAAGACTCAGGATACGGGAGGATGGAGAACCAGCAGAAAAGGAACGGTATCAAAGATTAGTGGGGAAACCGATTTACTTGTCCCACACGAGACCAGACATTGCCTATGCGGTAGGGATAGTGAGTCAGTTCATGCACCAACCACAACAAAGTCATATGGAGGCAGTGATGAGGATAATACGGTACCTAAAAGGCTCTGTAGGCAATGGGATCATGTTCGGTAAACATGGGAGTTTAGATGTTGGAGCATGCACAGTTGCTGATTGGGGCAGGAAATCCAAATGACAGGAGGTCCACCTCAGGGTTCTTTACCTTAGTTGGGGGAAACGTGGTAACGTGGAGAAGTAAGAAACAGAAGGTTGTAGCTCTCTCCAGCGCTAAAGCAGAGTTCAGAGGGATTGCAAAAGCCGTTACAGAAGTCATTTGGTTGAGGAGACTTATGACGGAGATTGGGATGGCTCCAAAAGGCCCCGGACGGATAATGTGTGATAATAAAGCCGCGATCAGTATCGCAGAAAACCCTGTACAACATGACAGAACCAAACATGTGGAGGTTGATCGGCACTTCATAAAGGAAAAGTTAGAAGAAGGCACCATTGAGCTACCATTTGTGAGATCAGAAGACCAGTTGGCTGATATCCTGACTAAAGCAGTCACGGGACAGGCATTCAACACAGCTTTGGACAAGTTATGTATCGGGGATCCGATAACTTAACTTGAGGGGGAGTGTTAGGAAATACGATAATTAAGGAGAGATTGTTATTTCCTTTTAAAACTGATTTACTAGAATCCCTGACTTATAGGGAAAGACTAGGATAAATATACGATCTCTGTATCTGTTTTATTCATTCAACAATGGCTTCAACGAAACCTTTTCCTTCTCTATACACTGCAACAATAAAAATAAAAACTAGACAACAAACAAACATTTATAAATCAAAAAATTTCAAAGAAGTGTGAAGGAATTTAAAAGAAATGATTAAAAATGATATACATTATAACCTCGATAAATTAATACTCGATAAATTAATAACCTCGCTAAAATAATAATTTTCTTCGGTCCCGAGTCGGGATCAACGTAGTAAATTAATAATTCGCTAAATTTATAAGATAATACAAAAAAAAAAAAAAAAAAATCATATAGGTCCCATTTGATATATAAATTAATAATTCATCTGTATCAAAATATTTCATACATAATACATAAGTAAACTAAACAGGTTTCTGAAAATATGAATCTAATGTTGTTTGTTTCTTCTTGAAATCAATATCACCTTGAATCTCATCTCTAACCCTTCTTATTGCATTAAGAATATCAGGTGTAGTCTTCTCATATTGCAAAAGGAAGTGATGTAAGGTGATTGTAGTTAATGTATGTACGTGTAACTACATTAATAATTGAGTGGATTTATACATTTTAATGAATGTAGGTACATGTAACTGCATTAATAACTAAGTAGATTTATATATTTTATTAAGATATACATAGAATATTGAAAATGTATCAGCAAAAATATATGAATTTGGTTAAGTATGCATAATTAATAGTCAATGTACAAATTAGTTTTCACGTACATCTAGGTACATTCATAATATGGACCCAAAAAGTATATCATTTATAAATTAATAATTATTAATTTATACGATTAATTAATACCTCGCTAAATTAATAAAATTTGACGGTCCCAACAGTATTAATTTATCGAGGTTATACTATATAAAAGAAATCAATAAAGAATATAAATAAATTTTCATTGAAGCAAAAACTTAAAGACGATGATTTATGATGAAATACCACCGAGAACCAAGAATGGACAATATATTATCAAAAACAAAAACAAAGATTTACTCTATTAATAGGTGAAAGTTTTCGTTGTTCATTTTTATATAACATAAAAACTATCATAAGGTTTATTGCTCATTTTCGATATTTTATAATGTTTTTCCAGTAATTATTTAATTTTATATTCAAGATTTACATGTAAAAACTATCATGTAATTATTGAACAAAGAAAACGAGCCTCTCATAAAACCAAACCATTGTGATAATTTGAAAATCAAACAAGAATAATAAACACCAAAATAATTGTACAATTCTTGGCTTGTCCCACCTCAAAAAGGTTAAAAACCCCACATTACATTCTACAATAAACTATAAAAAGTGAACATAAAAATCATCATTATTTTCCAATTTGACCTATATAACCGTTACCCAACGGGTTAAAAACCCGGGCAAGAAATTTCAAAAATCTGAAAAAGTTGCAGACTCAAAAGCAAAAGCCAACCATTACCTTTTTCCCCCTTTGCCATTTTAGCAATTTCAAAGACTTGTTACATTATAATAGTGTACACAAACAACATTTTTTAGACTTTGTACAATCACTCTTGCAACATTTGTCTCCAGACATCCCACATCGGGAAAACAATGGGTTCTTGCATTAGCAAATGTACGAGATCGAAGAAGAGATTGAAGGAGGATGATCTTGGCCATGTCCATGATAAGCTTGTCATCTCACAAGATCCCCTGATGCCTCGAGTTTCTCCGAGAAAAACAGCGAAAATGGCCCCCGAGAGGCCTCTCTCTCCACCCCCATCTTCTCCCTCCGCGTCCTCTAGTTTTTCTTCGTTTTCTTGCTCGACGAATAGCAAATCATGCGCCGTGGCCTCATCAACATCATCTTCATCGTCGTCGTCGTGTTATTCGTCGGTTGCGAACGCAAAGGACCGATCTTTTTCCAATGAGTTCCTATGGTCTTGTGTGAAGGACAATCCACACATAATTGGCCTAAGAAGTCCCATGATTACCAAGGAGGAAAGTGCTCTTGAAAATCAAACTTCACTATTTTACCCCTCACCGCTACTACAGAAACCAAAGCAGTCAATCCAAGAAAAGCCTGTGATTACTGTTTCAACGCCTAAGAAACGGGCCCGTGCCAGCTCTCCAACTCTCGTCAGGCAAAAGAGCTTCAGAAGAGATCATAGCTCTTTGGTCCCGGGCCTGATACATAATGGGCCTGGTCTAAGATCACCTTCTCCAAGCCGGAGATTTACCGGGCCCACGGAGAAAAACAGAAGCTTTTCGACAACCGGGCTATCCGATAACTCTTGTAGACGAAGCCCAGTTGTGTCTAAGGGGATCAACAACAATGCAGTTAATTCAGCTACTTCTAGTGTGAGACGGGAGAGTTTTCGGGCCCCAAATGCAAGTCCGGCCCGTGATTCGGCTATCAAGGGTAGCATTTCTTCAAGGAAAAAGGATACGCTTTCTCAACAAGTTTGTGCAAAGAATGGTGGAGTTGCAGTTGGTGATATTCAGGGCCTGGAAATGGATACCATCATGGAGGATATTAATAATCCTCTTATCGCCCTGGATTGTTTCATATTTCTATGAAATTTAGCTTGCTTTTTGTGTGGTTTGTGTGATCATTATGAATCTTTGTTGATGTTTATACATTCTTTTTAATGAGTTTGTGGAGTACTACAATCGTGGACAGGTTTCGAAATTTGTAGCATACATAGAGAAAGCAAACAAGAGATTGTTTCTTTAGAGTTTAGCCCTCTCTGTTCTCACATTTTTGGTTTGCATTGGGGATTGAGTGTGATTAATCTTATTGATTCATATTGAAATTTTCGTGAGTTATTTGTCCCAAGTGCGAGTGATTCATCTTTGATGGGGGCAATCAGTAATTTCAAGAAACTGATGACATGTTTTGTATGAGCTTACACAGAATAGTTACAGGCAAGATATCCTTATCTTGCACCATTTCAAAATATATTTCAAGAGTTCATCCATGCTTGAATCATTGAATCTCAATGACACACTATTCAAGTTTTATATAAATGAATTTTAACCGAAAATGGCTGACGTTTACAGCTTTTGCTCTGCTCTGCTCGAGCTAATAACTGGCCGAAAAGCGGCATCTAGGGGACTTTTGAAAAATGATGAGAGGGAAAAACAATGGCTAAAAGCTCCTGTTTCGTCTCACAGCTCTCCGAGCAGTCGTCTCATGGACTGACTCCCGACTAAGGATGGTTTCCGTGCACGAATTCTCACTCATAATATTTTCCAGGGTGATCGCCACTTCTCTCATAGTCTGCCCAGATGGATCTTGAAAACACATCAGCGCCAGCTTAGCAACTCGTGTTGCTTGCTCGATCCTCCCCTGGATGTCGATCCGATCATCAATGACACTAATCAAGTCATTTCCACTAGGTGAAGAAACCAAGCACTGAACGAGGCCATGGACCTCCTTTCCTGTCAATAGCTCTGCCAGGATAACTCCGAAGCCGTAAACATCTCTATTCACTGGCAATATTTGCCCGAAAAATAGTCCAGATGCACCTAAATAGGCCTGAATATCAGAAGGCGACGCGAAATTGTGGATTTTGACAGTATAGCCATGATGCAATAATATACTGGAACTGCTTAGGTTTCCATGTGTAATCGGCAGCCCTGCATCGGAATGAAGGTAAGCAAGCGCTCCAGCAGTTTCTGCAGCGATCCTCAGACGGATATCCCACGTAAGAGACTGCGCGAGATCATCGTCACGAATGTAGTCATAAAGGGTCTTAACAGTGATGAATTCATACACCAGAAGTGGTACTGGTGTCTCCAAACAACAGGCAATCAGCTTCACAAAGTTCCTGTGGCTAATACGGGAGAGAGCGACTAGTTTAGTGATGAAAATCTCGATGTCTCTGTCATCGACATAGCCTAGTTTCGTTATGGTTACTCTCCGGTTCGATCCATCAGGCAATGTTCCTTTGTAGGTGATTCCTGAAGGCTGACATCTGTACAGAACTCGGTTTTCGTTGTAGTTGTCTGTGGCCTTTTTGAGATTGTCTGCAGTGAAGATTGCGAGCGTTTTATGGTTTGAGAGCGTGTTTTCGAGGAGCTTGCCGCCGTTTCTATGGAACAACTTCTTTCGTAGATTCGTTACTTTCTTTTGCTTACGCCTCCAGAATATCCAAGAACTGCCAACAGCAGGAACCATGAAACCTGTTTGCATGTTTGAGTATAAATCCAATGTATAAACAATAAAAGGAAGAAAGAATGAAAGATCCATGATGATGGCATTCAGTAAACTTACCAGAAACTATGTAGAACATGGTGGAGCCATTAATTATAGCTTCAGAATGGCGGCAACCGTCGCCATGTTTCTTTCCATCTCCTTTGAACCCCTTCGGACAAGGACACGAATAATTCCCCTCCAAATTCTTGCAAGTTCCTTCACAGGGCTTCAAAGTCGCACACTCATCAATATCTGGAAATCAAACAAACACCATTCGTTAAAAAGGGAAAGTGCAATGATATAGATGATAGTAAAAGAACCTTTAACTTCACAAAACAGTGCAAAGACAAGCATATAGCTTAGTCGTAAGCATCTACACAAGCGAACAGATCGATCACGTATACGAGTTTCGTAGGAGTAGTTAGGGAACCAGCAATCCCCTTAAAACCAATCTCCCTAAGCCTACTTTATCTATCTTAAGGATAACTGGTTCAAGTTTAAGGATAGCGGGTTCTAGAGAAAGTCTTTCCATCGGTCCATAAAAAAAAAGGAACTTCACATAATAGTGTACGTATTACCATGACAACCATCAACAAGATAAGGATTGCCCTCAAATCCTGTCAAACAATTGCAGTGATATCCAATTCCATTGCTTGAATCACTGCATTCACTATGCTTTGCTCTGCAACCATACGTAGAACGATCACTCAAGGCTTCTCGACAAGTAACACTTCCAACGGACCATTCGAGAACAACAGGGACACTCTTTCTCTTCTGAAAATCCTTAAGATGTAAAGATGAGAACTCGAATCCCTCAGATTCAACCACGAACGCGTAACCGCATGGATTGAAGCTCTTCACCCTAGTGTGGTTCCTAAAACTACGAATATCCACTGAGAAGTTTCTAACTCCTTTAGGAATAGGATTTTGGCAACAACCAATCCCATTGCACGTCCGGTTCGCCACGCTGTCCATGTCGTCGCACCAAGAAACGCACCCAGCACTCGTATGCTTCCATTCTTGATCGGCTCCCTCAACGAGTGCATACGTGTCGCATCCAACGGCTGTGAATATGTTTCGCGTGCTGGAAATCAGGAAGTTGGAGAAGACAAGCTCGGATATGGTGCTACGGACTTGTGCACCGGATGTATCGTAACAATCACTGGCAACAGATGATGAAATTCTGAGTAATCCATCGAGGGATACGTCAAGAACTTCAATATCCATTATGAAGGGCTTTGGAGGACTGAAGGAGTGATTGCAAGTGATGAGGAAAGATTCATCAAGACTACATTCGGGACTCGTGCCGAACGGAAAAGGGATCTTCACATCTCCACATGTAGCCAGACAGTGTGGTGGTAGTGATGAACAAATTTGATCTGTTAGTAACAACAGCATCAGAATTATTGTTTGAAAAATCATGGCTTCTGTGAGTTTGTGAATGAATTCTTTTCTCTATGGAGAGAAGTTAATAAAGTGTTATTAGAACGGTTGAAAAAGTTGACTTCAGACATCATTTTCTAGCAGGTTTCGTGGAAATTTAAGTGATAATGACGGGACTTGGGCGGTGTAATGTCTCGAATTAGACTATGGAAAATTACAGGAAACCCCTCGGTGTGTCCATTGACGATCTGTTCGTGTTTGATTAGGACGTAGACTTGCGAAGGCATCGTTCCGTACTCTCTTCAGAGGACGCTGTCGGACACGATACAATACGAACCCTTTTGTCGTATCAAGTACAAAGGCTGATAATTAGTACGGTGTAATTGTTCAAATAAATCCTGCAAAAAATCTGCCTTAAAACATGAGTAAATTTCCATGAAACAGCCCTTGTGGAAATTAGCTGCATTTATGAATTGCTACTCCATTTCCTGAAAGCTCTTTTCATTGTACATCAAAACGTGTGTTGACTGCTAAATTTGAGAATTAATGTGAGGAGGGGGGGACCAAGAAGTTGGAAAATTTGGATATCAATATCATAAAGGAAAATTTTCATCTTGCACACAACAACAATGTCTGAGACAAGAGACCATGTTTCTGTTCACATGGACAACATACTTCTTGGCTTGCCTTCATCCCCCTGCAACCCCACAATCTTCAGAGTAGACGAAGATCTGCGTTACAAAAACGAGAAGCTTTACGATCCAAAAGTAGTTTCAATAGGCCCTTATCACCACGGCAAAGAAGGCCTCAAGAAGATGGAGCAGCACAAGTTCAGGTACCTGAAGCTTCTACTCAAAAGACGAAAAGAGTCGAGCGTTGATAGATATGTCGTTGCAGTGAGATCAGTCGAAGAAAGAGCCCGCAAATGTTATTCAGACAGCATTGAGTTCATTACCTCGGATGAATTTGTCGAAATGCTTCTTCTCGATGGTTTTTTCATCATTGAGTTGCTTAGAAAGTATGGATTTGATGAGATGAGAGAGAGTGATGATGTAATATTTCAGTATGAACAAGTTCTCAGCCAGTTAAAGCATGACTTGATGTTGGTTGAGAATCAGGTCCCATTTTTCGTTCTTGATCAGCTTTTCAGCATGACGAAAGCTGGAAATCCAGACGATGATATTGTTTATCTGATCCAGCTTTTTACGGAGGACATCTCTCCATGGCCCGAAGCTTCAGAAGTCTCTGGAAATGTATTCAAGAAAGCTGATCATTTTCTAGGCCTCATGCACAGTATCTGGTGTCGTTCGTTTGCTAAAGTGACAGCCCCAAACACTTTTGTGAGAATTGAGGAAGAAAAGACGGTGACTATCAATTCAACCGAAGAGCTACACGAAGCGGGAGTCAAGTTTCAGAAGCAGACAGTAAGTAATTCCAGCTTAGACATTAAGTTCACCAAAGGGGTCTTGAAAGTTCCAATCTTTAACGTTTCCGATGAAACAGAGTCCGTTTTCAGAAATCTCATTGCGTACGAGCATTTCCTGATCGATAACCACCCTAAATACATTACAGATTACGCGTACTTTCTGCATTGTCTGATAAATTCAGCAAAGGATGTGGAGATATTACGGCGTTATGGGATTCTAACAAATTTGCTTGGTGATGATGAGATGGTTTATACTATGTTTAACCGGTTAGGCAGAAATATACTTATGTCTGCTGATTTCTGCTATGCTGATGTGTTCGAGAAGATGAGGGGGCATTGCCGTCGCAGAAAGAATAGATGGATGGCGAATTTGAGGCGAAACTACTTCAACGGTCCTTGGGCGGTTATATCTTTCTTTGCTGCTCTTATGTTGCTTCTTTTTACATTGACACAGACTGTGTTTTCTGTTCTGTCATACGTAAAGTCTAAGTGACGTGTTTGTTATGATAATGTACTATCCTTTTCTTACATTAATCTGAACTCAATAAACCTCGGATGTCGCAACGAGAGCGAGAATTCTAGTTCTGTTACTGTACATACAAACAGGAGCCACGGGATAGCTGCTGCACGTCGAGTTGTCCAACTAAATTGGGGGTTTTAGTTGTCTCTTCTTTTTCTGCTTTGAGGATATCCATATTTGAAAAGTTCCATTGCTGCAAAAGTTTGTTGCCTTATAATAGTTTGTCCATAAGTGAAAGTGGAAAACAATTTCAAACAAGAATGTCAGCTTACTTTGATCTTTCCAACATCTATAAATTGAGGTCCAAGAAAGTTACAAAAAATTTACATTAATCCCCCCAACTCTCAATATCTTTAACATATTATCTAGTGAAACGAGTTATGTTTATTCTTGGCGAAAATAACAACATATATTACAGAATCTGGAGTACAATGTGTAATCTCTAACATTAACATAAAACTTGCAGTTTTATTCTACATACAATTAAGAGACAGTTTTTTCCTGTAAAAAATTGACAATGCTCAACCGTTTCACAAATCTACACGTTAGTTCTTCAAATCCCCGACATGGGATCATCAGACGAAAGAAGCCCTTTTGCGCCAATGTGCTGCTTCTGCTCTCTTCTGTACAAATACAACATATTCATAGTTAGAGAAATTAAGCCAAAGTTACTTCAGTAAATGCTAAACTTTCCCTCTCTGAAGAAGGCAGCATCAACCAATCCATTTCTGTGCTTTTCTAAGATTTGTTGACAGAATCCGTACCTCTTGAAGGAGTTGATGAAGGAATTGGCCGCTTCTTGGGCATTATTTGCTCCCAACCGTATGCCTTAGGCAATTTGGATGCTTCTGAGATGAAAATGAGAGCAAGAAAGCTCAAGAAAATCAGCTGGGATTCCATGATGAATAGTATGCTTCAGAGACAGCTTCTTTTAAGCTTTTAATATAGGGTTGCTCTTTTTAGGTAGACTTTTTTGGCAGCAGACATCTTGAGCAATCTAAGAAGTGCAGCCAACTTATAAACAAATGATGAGGGCGAAAAACGACAGACTAAAAGCTCTCTGAGCAGTCATCTCGTGGATTGACCTCCGACTACAGAGTATGGATAGCTTCCGCGCATTAATTCTCACTCATAACATCCTCCAGGGCGATCGCCACTTCTCTCATAGTCTGACCAGATGGATCTGATAAACACCTCTGTGCCAGCTTAGCAACTCGTATTGCTTGCTCAATCTTCCCCTTGATACCGATCCGATCATCAAGGATACTAATCAAGTCATTTCCACAAGGTAAAGAAACCAAACACTTAACCAGGTCATGTTCTTCTGCAGATTCAACCACCTCCTTTCCAGTCAATAGCTCTGCCAGGATAACGCCGAAGCTGTAAACGTCGCTCTTCACTGTCAATATTTGCCTGGAAAATAGATACTCAGAAGACAACAATCCAGATGCACCAAAATAGACCTGAATATCAGAAGGCAATGCGAAATCTTGGATTTTGACAGTATAGCCATGATGTAATAATATACTGGAGCTGCTTAGGTTTCCATGAGCAATCGGCACCCCTGCATCGGAATGAATGTATGCAAGCGCTCCTGCAGTTTCTGCAGCTATCCTCAGACGGATGTCCCACGTAAGGGACTGCCTGAGATCATCATTGCGAATGTAGTCGTAAAGGGTTTTAACAGTGATGAATTCATAGACCAGAAGTGGTACTTGTGTCTCCAAACAACTGCCAATGAGCTTTACAAAGTTCCTGTGGTTAATACGGTAGAGAGCGATTAGTCTAGTGATGAAAATTTCAATGTCTCTGTCATCAACATAGCCGTATTTCGTTATGGTTACTCTCCGGTTTGATCCATCCTGCAGTGTTCCTTTATAAGTGATTCCTAAAGACTGACATCTGTACAGAACCCGGTTTTCGTTGTAGTTGTCTGTGGCCTTTTTGATATCTTCTGCCGTGAAGAATGTGAGTGTTTTCTGGTTTGATAGCATGTTTTCGAGGAGCTTGCCACCGTTCCTGTGGAACAATTTCTTTCTTAAATTCATTACTTTCTTTTGCTTACGCCTCCAGAATATCCAAGAACTGCCAACAGCAGGAACCATGATACCTATTTGCATGTTTGAGTATAAATCCAATGTAAACAATAAAAGGAAGAAAGATCCATGATGATGACATTCAGTACACTTACCACAAACTATGTAAAGCACGGTGGAGCCATTGATTATAGCTTCGGAATGGCAACCGTCGCCATTTTTCGTTCCATCTCCTTTGAACCCCTTCGGACAAAGACACGAATAACTCCCCTCAGAGTTCCTGCATGTTCCTTCACAGGGCTTCAAAGTGGCACACTCATCAATATCTGGAAATCAAACAAAAACCACTCATTAAAAAGGGAAAGTGCAATGATCTACGGTAATAAAATAGTTTAAAGTATTACCCTGGCAACCATCAACAAGATAAGGATTGCCCTCAAATCCTGTCAAACAATTACATTGATATCCAACTCCATTGCTTGAATCTCTGCATTCACTATGGTTTGCTCTACAAACATATATAGAAAGATTTTTCTTAGCTTCTTGACAAGTAACACTTTCAACAGACCACTCAAGAATAACAGGGACACCCTTTCTCTTCTGAAAATCCTTCAGACCTAAAGATGAGAACTCGAATCCATCCGGTTCAACCTTGAACGCGTAACCACATGGATTAAAACTCTTCACTCTAGAGTGGTTTCTAAAACTACGAATATCCACTGAGAAATTTCTAACTCCTTTACAAATAGAAGTTTTGCAACAACCAATCCCATTGCACGTCCGGTTCGCCACACCGCCCATGTTGTCACGACAAGAAGCATTTGCCGCACTCGTGTGCTTCCGTTCTGGGTTGGATCCCTCAAGGAATGCATACCGTGTGTTCCGTCCAATGGGTTTAAGTTTGTTTCGCGTGCTGGAAATCAGGAAGTTGGAGGAGATGAGCTCGGATATGTTGTTTTGGACTTGTGCACCAGATGTATCATAGCAATCACCGGCAACGGATGATGAAACTATGATCAGTCCATCGAGGGATATGTGGAGAACTTCAATATTGGTTAAGAAGGGCTTTGGAGGACTGAAGGAGTGATTGCAAGTGATGAGGAAAGATTCATCAAGACTACAACCGGGACTCGTGCCGAACGGAAAAGGGATGATCATATCTCCACATGTCGTTGGACAGAAAGGTTTGTTCAGTGGTGATGATGAAGAAATTTGATCAGTTAACAACAACATTAGAATTATTGTTTGAGAAATCATGACTTCTGGGAGTTCGTCGATGGTTTTGTTTTCTCCATGGAGGGAAGTTAATAAAGTGTGGAAATGGTTAGAAAAGATTCTATTCAGACAGCATTTTCTAGTTGGTTTCCTGGAAAATTACAGAAGAGTACAAAGGTTGATAATTGGCATGGTGTCATTGCTTAAATCATTCCAGCAAAAATATCTCGCCAGTAATTTCCATGCAACATCCCCTGTGGAAATTATCTGCAGTCAGGAACAGTTGATTATTAAATTCAAAATTAATGTGAAAAAATAAAAACAAGAAAAAAAAAATGTTGGAATATTTGGAATAAAGGTGTCGATTCTTGGGCAAAAATCTCATCTTGCAGACAACAAGAATGGTTCACCGGCCGCCGCGATAACTGCCAGAACCGGATCGGCTGTGGGCGTTCCACCTCGACGGGGTTGGAATGCCGGCATCCCGTTTTCTCCAGCAACTAAGACATCTGTCGAGAATGATTTGATTTGTCCAGCAATTCGCTGAAAATCAGACCTCCAAATCAAAATCACTTCAAATCAACATGAGAACCACCATAAGTGAACCTCGAAAATGGGAGAGAAAATAATACATACAGTTGGATACTTGGAACAATCAAAAGTCTCTATCTCACTAATTTCACTAACACCTTCAATCACGTTATTGTAGAAGACATCCGGATCATGACCAATTGGTGTCTCCACGCCCGAGGCCGAACCTGTCACAACTCACAACCACTCTCCTTTGCTTTGCCGGAGAATAAATCTCGGGCTTAATTTCCATGGTAGGCAGTACAACTATTGCCATAACTTCTCCTATAATTTACATTGTAATCCCATAGAACCAAGATTCAATTTACAGTAAAATCATACAAATGTATAACTATGCACAAAAAGGGAAAAAAAAAAAAAAAAAAGATCAAAAATTGGAACATGTAGTATCTAAGAAGTCCATAAGAAATAAAATACATATTTAATCTGACAATACCATCACGTTCTCAACAACACTTAGATTGAAGGGGTAAGTAAAGTGATAATCTAAAAATGTTTTAAGACTGCAACCTTTACCTAACTGAGGAACACATATTCATTCTCATACATAAGGAAGAACAACTTTAACATAACAATCAACTTTATAAGCACAAATCAGGGTTTACAAATGCACATCTCAAACTAACAATCACCTATTCACACGCAGTAGTTGGCATATAAGTAATACAACAACGATTACAGTTGAACATGTGACAACATTCAGAAAGAGTTAAAACCAGTTATGTCACCAATTTGCAAACACATTTTTTGCTAAGTTATCCCTAAAATTGTTCCATCATGAGGTTGCTTCAATAGATAATTTATCTTGTCTTAAATGGAGCCTTGTTTTTTGAGAGCCTATACCGCCTTCATAGATAATTAGAATTTACTATTGATTTCCATTTCTATCAAAAAAACTGAAACTATTATCAATCGTACTTCCTCAACGAACCCAGTCACTCAAAGCCTATTATCAACTTTATTTCATCAACAGTCACTTAAATCTAATGATTCGATTATCAGACGAATATGATATATTAACCTCAAAATGTTGGATCTAGCCACAGATCAAGCACAAATAGCTGGATAATTTACCCTTTATTTTCCTAATTTTCAATAAATCAATAGTGCAGTTCAAATTAAGTCGGATCACAATACAAATTATTGAATAAATATTTCTGATATGTATGACCATCCACACCTGCAGATCTAAAAAGGGATATTAGAATTCTGGGTTAAGCTGTGAGAAATAAGAAGAACGTGTTCGAAATTCACAAAATAGTTTTTATTTCAACAAAAAGTAGAGATACTTACTTACGGGTGACAAAGCAGCTACAAGAAGAATAATTGAAAGCCCAGAACGGGCAAAAAGAAAGAAATTAGTCTTCTGATTTCTGCTATGCCGATGTGTTCGAGAAAATGAGGGGGCATTGCCGTCATAGAAAGAATCGATGGGTGGCGAATTTGAGGCGAAACTACTTCAACGGGTTATATCTTTCTTTGCTGCTCTTATGTTGCTTCTTTTTACATTGACATCTCTGTGTTCTCTGCTCTGTCATATGTGAGGTCTTAAGTGAACTTGTTCGTTATGATAGATATTGTATTTGCTTGATGGTGGAAGGATAATCCCAAAATTTCCCATGAGATTAAATATAGTTATATACCCCAAATCTTTTGCTCAGAGTTGGGGATTAATTTAATTATTTTGTATAACTTTATAGATGTTGGAATTAGGGGTGTGTTCTGAGTCGAACTTGACGAGCCAAACTCAATGATGGATGTCTAGGTCACCAAAAATAAAGTCGTCCCAAGTACCGAATATAAATAAACCGAAGGAAATAAATAAACTAGCTACTGTGTTTCTTCCTTCTCCCGGTTTGTAGTGCAGCGGGTCATCAATTCTTCCCCCACGTTCATGTGAAATCTGCCCACTAACTCCACCTTTTCTTCAATGTCTTGTGACCCCCCGAATCTCCAAATAACGCACACGTTCTCAAAACGTGCTTTTTAAAGTCTTGCTCCCTAGTTTTCCAAAAATCAGCCACTAACTAAACACGTTCCTTCACACTTTAATTCTTCTTTTATTTCCAACATGGTTCTATGGGCTTGGACTCTCAATGATACCTAATGGAAGAAGAGAAATAATGGGCCAACCTTTTCTGAATAGAACTCTACAATCTGGACCCCCGAATGCAGCCATGTTCATCAAATTCCCAATTAAACAAATGGGCTTATATTATCAATTGCCAACCACCGAAAGGCACTGAAGCCCAAAGTCCCATGAATGCACACTTCTAAATCTTATGTCTTGTGATTGATTTCCAAATGCTAACTACTTCCAATTTGAGTCCTCTTTTTGCATGTAATACCCAAGTCACGCGCGTGAATAGGCTGTATGAAATCAGTTTCTTCCAAATAGGTCACGGACTGCCAAATCAACATGAATTAATCCAAAGAGCCCTTTAGCATGCCCTTTTCTTATAATAACATAAATTTAGTCAAATATCCATAAACGAACCAACCATGAAGCAAAATATATAATAATTTAAGCTCAATAATCCCTCGATTGCACAACGTATTACTCAAGCTAGCTCAACTCGAACTCGGACGATGTCAAGCTCAAGCCAAGCTTAATCGAACTCGAGTTGTGTGTCAAGCCAAGCTCAAGCCTATTTCTTTGAAACTCGAGACTTGCAAGCCAACTCGCAAACTAATATATATATATATATAGATATGCATGTTGTATTATATATATACTAAATTAATATACATTTATATGATTTAATAATATTAAATATATGATATATTATATATTTTTATCTACTTATGTTTGACAATAAATATGATTCAATAATATTACAATTCAATAATTACAACAACATATTATTATATACAATACCTTTAACATATTACTATGATAATATATAATATTTATTCAAATAAATAATTTAATAAAAAATAGGTTCAATTTACAATAATAAATAATTAATTTGATAAGTATATATCTTAATAAAATATTAGTTGATAATTTGTCTGGTACAATTACAAGATATATAACGTAATTTATACTATATTATATATTATCTATAATTAATACATGTATGATTCTTACTAGATTTTGTATCGTAATATATCATAATAGTATATAATTTTAAAATGACACATTAAACCATATAATATTACCAATAAAATATACTCATAAAATATTCACTCAAATATTTAATATAATAAAATAATAAATATCATATATCATAATAACTAATTAATAGCATAAGTATATGTTTTAATAAAATATTAATTAATAATTTGTATTGTGTAATTACATGATTTATAGTTTTATTATAATATAAAGATCTTTCTGAAAAAAACTTAAAAATATCTTTTGTCCCTTGGTTTATAACCAAGTATGTCGAAAATCATATCTCTGTTATTGAAAGAGAATACAGGCTTACCCATAGTGGAGAAATTTTGAAAGCAAATTTTCCTCCTCCTTACTCTTTCTATATAGAGAAAGGGAATGAGATCCGATTTTATAATGCATTTCAAAAATTATTTGAAAATGATACTTTGCCTATTACTTTACAGCATATGAACAATATGGTTCAACAGCATAATTTTACTAATATGTATTTAATTGTGCTAGGAGAAAATATTTCTTCGTTAAGTAAAAGAGTTGAAAAACTTATATATGATATTAATAATTTGAATACTCAGAATAATAATGAAAAACTCCAAGAAGTTTCTAGGGGAATTATCCCTAGTGTTCAACCTCCTCCTGAAATCAAGGATTTTAAATTAAAATCTATGACTGATCTTGAAAAAATTCTTGATGAAAAATTCAAAGGTCTAAAAATTAGTGCTCTTAATAAGGAATTTGCAGACAGTATGTCTGAAAATGAAGGTTTTTATAATACTGTAAAAGATGAAGTTAATAAATTATCTAAATATGCTGATAAGCCGACTCAAATGATGTATTATTATCCTAGGCCTACTCCTCAAGATATTCTTCTTGAAGAAAATGAGTATATGTTTAATAATTCCTACAGCGGAAAAAATATCTATGAATGGAATATAGATGGTTTCGCTGAAAGACAAATTTATAATACTGTTCATAGAATGCTTATGTATAGCACTGTTTGTAAAACTAATGGTAATAGAGATAAAGATATTGCCAAGATGATAATTGCTGGATTCACTGGTCAATTAAAAGGCTGGTGGGATCATTATCTTACTGATGCTAATAAGCAAGATATTATAAATACTGTTAAAAATGAAAATGGGATTGATACCCAAGATGCTGTTTATACTTTGATTGTTAATATCATTGAACATTTTACTGGTAGATTTTCGGAAAATAGTGATAATATCAGAACTCTACTCCAGAATTTCAGATGTAAAACTCTTACATCTTTTAGATGGTATAAGGATACTTTCCTTAGTAGAGTTATGGAACTTCCTGAGTCTAATAGTACTCATTGGAAGTCCAAATTTATAGATGGTTTACCCTCTCTTTTTGCTGAAAGGGTTAGAAAAACCCTTAGGCAAGGGGATGTTAATATTAATTATGATAGTTATAATTATGGGCAACTTATAGCTGTTTGTAAAACGGAAGGATTAGCTTTATGTAATGAGATAAAGTTAAGCCAACAAATTAAAAGGCATAATATCAGTGAAAGAAGACAACTAGGTCAATTTTGTGATCAGTTTGGGATTTCTAATCCTCCTCTAGAAAAAGATAAGAATAATAAAAGAAAGAAATTTCATAAATCTCCTGAATTTTCTAAACATAAACATAGAAAACGAAGGGAGAAGAGAGAGATAAGAAGAGAGAAAAGGAAGACTAATAGTCCTCCTATTATTTGTCGGAAATGTGGTAAGATTGGCCATTATGCTAATCAATGTTGGACTAAGAAAAAAATCAGAAGCTTAGACGTTGATGATAATATTAAGGACACTCTTTGCAAAATTCTTTTAAATTCTGATTCTGAAACTGAGAAATCATTACACTCGATGATTTAGAAGTTTTAGAAAATGAAAATTATTCTTCTGAATCAGAAGAATGTGAACCATGTAAAAATGGTTTAACATGTGATAATCAGACTGATTCTTCAGATATGGAAGAAGGAACTATTTATCAAATTCTTTCTCAATTCCAGGAAATAAATGTTATCACTAATGACAATATTCTTGATATTTTAAAAATAATTCAAGATTCTGATATGAGATCAAAAATCATTGATCAGATTAATAATTTTAATAATACAGAACAAAATCAAAGTTTTCAAAGAAATTCTGAACCATATTCTATGGCAGAAGTTCAAAAAATTTTGAAAAAGAGACAAAATTATAATCATCCTTCTACTACAATTGATTTATCTTTGGAGATTCAAAATCTTAAAAAAGAGATAAAAGATTTAAAAAATGATAATAAACATCTTGAAGAAAGAGTTTTCAAATTGGAAATAAGCCGTGGAAAACAAGTTTATATTCCTGAAGAAGAAGAAAATCAAATTACTTTTTCTGAAGAAGATAATTTTCTTTCAACTTTTGAAATGGTTATATCACAAAAATGGTTTGTAATAAATTCTATAACAAACACAAATAACTTCAGATCCCGGAGCTTTAACTCTTAATATAAAAACGCATGGTTATAATTCTGCCCATATCCTGATTTTAAATCAAATTTAGAAAATATTAAAGCATCATATAATCTATCTAATAAATCCTTTTTATTAGGAATTGGATATCTTATCCATTTAAGAGCAGTATTAAGAGGTTTATAGTTGATGACTAACCTGGGAACTCCTCTTTCTTGTTCGGCTTTTTTATTAACGTAAAAAGCTGTGCATGACCAAGGAGATTTAGAGGGTCTAATTAACCCTTTATTTTGAAGAGATTCAATCTCTTTTTTACAAAGATCTAAATAATCTTTATTCATTTGACAAGGTCTTGCCTTTGTAGGAATTTTCTTTTCATCAAAATCTTCCTCATAAGGGAGAGAAACTATATGTTTCTTTCTATCCCAAAAAGCATTGGGATGATCATTACATATTTGTAATGAAAATTGATTATGAATGAATTTAATTTTTTCTTGTAATTTATTATTTTTCAAAATATTATCAATATTATTAAAATCAATTTCTTGTTTAAGAAAATTAATTTGTTTTTCCTTTCTATTAATTAAAGAATCCTTTATTTGATTTAAAACTCTAGTAAAGGGTTCAATAATAAATTGGAAAGATATTTCTTTTCCTTCAAAAGTCCCAATAAAACCTTTTTCATCAATATTTTTTATGGGAAATATTTTCTTTAAAAAAGGTGTCCCAAGTATAACTTGGTTGGTAATATTTTTTACCAAAAGAAAGCTATTAGGAATGCAAGCTTTATTTTTGCAAATATAAGCTTTAGGAAGTTTATAATTAATTTTCATTTTTTGACCATTGGCAGCACTTATAGAATGAGTAGTTTTATGAAAATACCTGGTCGGAATAATACCTTCCTGGATACAATTTAAATCTGCACCACTATCAACAAGAGCTATAAGATCTTGTTTATAATTACCATCAATTAAAAGAGAAATTTTTATAAACCATTTTTGTGATATAACCATTTCAAGAGTTGAAAGAAAATTATCTTCTTCAGAAAAAGTAATTTGATTTTCTTCTTCTTCAGGAATATAAACTTGTTTTCCACGGCTTATTTCCAATTTGAAAACTCTTTCTTCAAGATGTTTATTATCATTTTTTAAATCTTTTATCTCTTTTTTAAGATTTTGAATCTCCAAAGATAAATCAATTGTAGTAGAAGGATGATTATAATTTTGTCTCTTTTTCAAAATTTTTTGAACTTCTGCCATAGAATATGGTTCAGAATTTCTTTGAAAACTTTGATTTTGTTCTGTATTATTAAAATTATTAATCTGATCAATGATTTTTGATCTCACATCAGAATCTTGAATTATTTTTAAAATATCAAGAATATTGTCATTAGTGATAACATTTATTTCCTGGAATTGAGAAAGAATTTGATAAATAGTTCCTTCTTCCATATCTGAAGAATCAGTCTGATTATCACATGTTAAACCATTTTTACATGGTTCACATTCTTCTGATTCAGAAGAATAATTTTCATTTTCTAAAACTTCTAAATCATCTGAGTGTAATGATTTCTCAGTTTCAGAATCAGAATTTAAAAGAATTTTGCAAAGAGTGTCCTTAATATTATCATCAGCCTCTAAGCTTCTGATTTTTTTCTTAGTCCAACATTGATTAGCATAATGGCCAATCTTACCACATTTCCGACAAATAATAGGAGGACTATTAGTCTTACTTTTCTCTCTTCTTATCTCTCTCTTCTCCCTTCGTTTTCTATGTTTATGTTTAGAAAATTCAGGAGATTTATGAAATTTCTTTCTTTTATTATTCTTATCTTTTCCTAGAGGAGGATTAGAAATCCCAAACTGATCACAAAATTGACCTAGTTGTCTTCTTTCACTGATATTATGCCTTTTAATTTGTTGGCTTAACTTTATCTCATTACATAAAGCTAATCCTTCCGTTTTACAAACAGCTATAAGTTGCCCATAATTATAACTATCATAATTAATATTAACATCCCCTTGCCTAAGGGTTTTTCTAACCCTTTCAGCAAAAAGAGAGGGTAAACCATCTATAAATTTGGACTTCCAATGAGTACTATTAGACTCAGGAAGTTCCATAACTCTACTAAGGAAAGTATCCTTATACCATCTAAAAGATGTAAGAGTTTTACATCTGAAATTCTGGAGTAGAGTTCTGATATTATCACTATTTTCCGAAAATCTACCAGTAAAATGTTCAATGATATTAACAATCAAAGTATAAACAGCATCTTGGGTATCAATCCCATTTTCATTTTTAACAGTATTTATAATATCTTGCTTATTAGCATCAGTAAGATAATGATCCCACCAGCCTTTTAATTGACCAGTGAATCCAGCAATTATCATCTTGGCAATATCTTTATCTCTATTACCATTAGTTTTACAAACAGTGCTATACATAAGCATTCTATGAACAGTATTATAAATTTGTCTTTCAGCGAAACCATCTATATTCCATTCATAGATATTTTTTCCGCTGTAGGAATTATTAAACATATACTCATTTTCTTCAAGAAGAATATCTTGAGGAGTAGGCCTAGGATAATAATACATCCTTTGAGTCGGCTTATCAGCATATTTAGATAATTTATTAACTTCATCTTTTACAGTATTATAAAAACCTTCATTTTCAGACATACTGTCTGCAAATTCCTTATTAAGAGCACTAATTTTTAGACCTTTGAATTTTTCATCAAGAATTTTTTCAAGATCAGTCATAGATTTTAATTTAAAATCCTTGATTTCAGGAGGAGGTTGAACACTAGGGATAATTCCCCTAGAAACTTCTTGGAGTTTTTCATTATTATTCTGAGTATTCAAATTATTAATATCAGATATAAGTTTTTCAACTCTTTTACTTAACGAAGAAATATTTTCTCCTAGCACAATTAAATACATATTAGTAAAATTATGCTGTTGAACCATATTGTTCATATGCTGTAAAGTAATAGGCAAAGTATCATTTTCAAATAATTTTTGAAATGCATTATAAAATCGGATCTCATTCCCTTTCTCTATATAGAAAGAGTAAGGAGGAGGAAAATTTGCTTTCAAAATTTCTCCACTATGGGTAAGCCTGTATTCTCTTTCAATAATAGAGATATGATTTTTGACATACTTGGTTATAAACCAAGGGACAAAAGATATTTTTAAGTTTTTTTCAGAAAGATCTTTATAAAATTCTTCTTGAAATATTTTTCTATCTTCTTTAGAAAAGTTTTCATAAAGCCATTTTTTAAATGGTTCCCATTTGGGAAGATTAAAATCATTTTGAATTTGTTTTCTTGCCGGAGAACCCGGACTAAAATCAATTTTTGGTTTATTAATCATTATAAAGAAAAATTCATTTCTGAAGCAGTTATATCTGCATCTTTGACATTGTAAATGCCTTTCACAATATTATCAGGTTGAATTTTTAATTCTTCAACCCTTTCAAAATCAGATTCTTCAACAGATTCTGTTTCTCTTATTTGAGAAGTAGAGGCTCTTGAAGGAGATTGTGTAAAATATATAGGGGAAATATGATGATAAGATTTAGATCTTGCATAAGATCTATTGCTTCTTCCTATAAGGTCTCTGGAAGGTTCAAAACTTATTTGAACATTTCCTTCAGAAGTTTGAAGAATACTAGTTGGATTGTAACTAGTATTAGGTTGAGCAGGAACAGCTTGCTCAATTATCCAATTTTCAGGGAAAGTTATTTCATCCCATTTAATAGATCTTCGAGTAGTAATTTCTGATCTACTAAAATTGCTTTCTATAAGAATAGTTTCATCAGCAGGTTTATCAACCATCTTACATCTAGGATTTAAAGTCTGAAGTGGTTTGTAATAAATTCTATAACAAACACAAATAACTTCAGATCCCGGAGCATAATTATAACCATGCGTTTTTATATTAAGAGTTAAAGCATCTAATATATTAATATCAGATAAAGATAACTGCAAATTAGGATAAACATTGAAATAGACTGGACCATGAGCCAGACTGGATTGTATAATACCCATCAAAGATTGTTTCCATATCAAATTTCTACCATCTCTGAGAGCCGCTATAAAACTCTCAGGCAAACCTTCTAAAGTTAAAGGTTTAAAAGCAACTTGAACTAATCCAATATGGATGAATTTATAGATACCTCTGTATTTATTGAGGTCACGATTATTAAGTAATCTAATAATCATTTCATCTTTATTAAGAGAAATGGTTTCCTCAGTAGTTTTGACTACATGCTTGAAACTTAATCTATCAAAAGTTCCAAATTTATAAATAACAGTAGGATCTATTTTAGGAATAGTCCATTTATTAAGCAAATCAAGATTTTGAGGGATATCATATTCTTCTTCGATACTGTTTTTAACAGTATCTTTATTTCTAAACATATTTATCATATGCAGAGAATTGTGTTTAAATGATACCAAAACTAAGATCAATACCCATGGCTCTGATACCATTTCAGAGGATCTTTTATTAAGGCGGAATAAAACAAATAACATTAGTAAAAATAATTATTCTAGAGAATTTATAATCAGAAATTTTTATACTGTACATGGTAATTTTACCATATTAAAAGTAAGCTAGAGATTTAGTTCTTAACCAGTCATGGAGGCAAGCCCTAAAACGCCTAAAATCATGGCAACAGAGTGGGCGAATCCAGACTTCGGTATTAAACCTAATCCCGGCTTATTTTAATTTGAACCATCCCAGAAATAAAAATATTCTGATATAGTATTTTTTTTTTTTTTTTTTTTTTTCAATCCGCCATGAACATTAATCTTAGTAACATGATATCATTTAACACAATGATAATTAGCCGGCCATTATTAAGGCGGCAGAATAAAATACCAAAATAAAAATTTAAAGAACTGAAAAGTAAAATAACTTACTTATTAATTTTGGACACCAGTCTTGCTAGGTTGCAAAATTTTTCACTCAGAAATTTAAAATGTTTACAAACTGGAAAACTTACAAACTTTGTAAATTTCGCTCTGCCTAATGCATTCACGAACTCCCCTATAAATACACAAAATTTTCGGATTTGAAATCCGGAACTGAAAACTAACCTAAACTATTTGCACCATTATGAATGTGCAAAGTACAATTTTATTAAAACTATGGTTACTTTATTAAAACCGCAGCAGGCAAAACCGCTGGTAAAATCTTACCGCAAATGGTAAATGATGGGTGGTTGGCATATCATCCTTTCAAGGTCCCATCTTGTCCTTTCCTTTTCCTTCTTTATTCAAGTATTTTTGAATAACTTGGTCCAAATCTTCGAACATATCCTCATAAGGATTCTGAGCTTCTCCAGCTGGACAATATTCATCATTGGATAAAGTATCCATTGAGGCACTGGATTGTGTATCAAAACTTAGATTTTTCATTAAATCTTTCTTTACTTCCTTAAGGTAGGAAGCCACTTTTTCTTCGTCCGAAACTTGTCCTTTTTCAAAATATAATTTCTTTGAAATATATTCAAATGGACTAGGAGTTTTATTTTGTTCCTCCTGAATAATATATTCATGGATCCTTGTCTTGATATTATCAATGGTTTCTTGGCCTTCCATACTTCCTTCTTTATTTAGAGCCAACATTTTCTTCCAGAACTTAGTATAAAATGTTCTGAATAAGCAAGGTATCTTCTGTTGAGTTTCGCCCAACTCTGGTTCCCATTTCCAAATCCAAGGGATACCATTTCAGAGGATCTTTTATTAAGGCGGAATAAAACAAACAACATTAGTAAAAATAATTATTCTAGAGAATTTATAATCAGGAATTTTTATACTGTACATGGTAATTTTACCATATTAAAAGTAAGCTAGAGATTTAGTTCTTAACCAGTCATGGAGGCAAGCCCTAAAACGCCTAAAATCATGGCAACAGAGTGGGCGAATCCAGACTTCGGTATTAAACCTAATCCCGGCTTATTTTAATTTGAACCATCCCAGAAATAAAAATATTCTGATATAGTATTTTTTTTTTTTTTTTTTTTTTTTCAATCCGCCATGAACATTAATCTTAGTAACATGATATCATTTAACACAATGATAATTAGCCGGCCATTATTAAGGCGGCAGAATAAAATACCAAAATAAAAATTTAAAGAACTGAAAAGTAAAATAACTTACTTATTAATTTTGGACACCAGTCTTGCTAGGTTGCAAAATTTTTCACTCAGAAATTTAAAATGTTTACAAACTGGAAAACTTACAAACTTTGTAAATTTCGCTCTGCCTAATGCATTCACGAACTCCCCTATAAATACACAAAATTTTCGGATTTGAAATCCGGAACTGAAAACTAACCTAAACTATTTGCACCATTATGAATGTGCAAAGTACAATTTTATTAAAACTATGGTTACTTTATTAAAACCGCAGCAGGCAAAACCGCTGGTAAAATCTTACCGCAAATGGTAAATGATGGGTGGTTGGCATATCATCCTTTCAAGGTCCCATCTTGTCCTTTCCTTTTCCTTCTTTATTCAAGTATTTTTGAATAACTTGGTCCAAATCTTCGAACATATCCTCATAAGGATTCTGAGCTTCTCCAGCTGGACAATATTCATCATTGGATAAAGTATCCATTGAGGCACTGGATTGTGTATCAAAACTTAGATTTTTCATTAAATCTTTCTTTACTTCCTTAAGGTAGGAAGCCACTTTTTCTTCGTCCGAAACTTGTCCTTTTTGAAAATATAATTTCTTTGAAATATATTCAAATGGACTAGGAGTTTTATTTTGTTCCTCCTGAATAATATATTCATGGATCCTTGTCTTGATATTATCAATGGTTTCTTGGCCTTCCATACTTCCTTCTTTATTTAGAGCCAACATTTTCTTCCAGAACTTAGTATAAAATGTTCTGAATAAGCAAGGTATCTTCTGTTGAGTTTCGCCCAACTCTGGTTCCCATTTCCAAATCCAAGGGATACCATTTCAGAGGATCTTTTATTAAGGCGGAATAAAACAAACAACATTAGTAAAAATAATTATTCTAGAGAATTTATAATCAGAAATTTTTATACTGTACATGGTAATTTTACCATATTAAAAGTAAGCTAGAGATTTAGTTCTTAACCAGTCATGGAGGCAAGCCCTAAAACGCCTAAAATCATGGCAACAGAGTGGGCGAATCCAGACTTCGGTATTAAACCTAATCCCGGCTTATTTTAATTTGAACCATCCCAAAAATAAAAATATTCTGATCTAGTATTTTTTTTTTTTTTTTTTTTCAATCCGCCATGAACATTAATCTTAGTAACATGATATCATTTAACACAATGATAATTAGCCGGCCATTATTAAGGCGGCAGAATAAAATACCAAAATAAAAATTTAAAGAACTGAAAAGTAAAATAACTTACTTATTAATTTTGGACACCAGTCTTGCTAGGTTGCAAAATTTTTCACTCAGAAATTTAAAATGTTTACAAACTGGAAAACTTACAAACTTTGTAAATTTCGCTCTGCCTAATGCATTCACGAACTCCCCTATAAATACACAAAATTTTCGGATTTGAAATCCGGAACTGAAAACTAACCTAAACTATTTGCACCATTATGAATGTGCAAAGTACAATTTTATTAAAACTATGGTTACTTTATTAAAACCGCAGCAGGCAAAACCGCTGGTAAAATCTTACCGCAAATGGTAAATGATGGGTGGTTGGCATATCATCCTTTCAAGGTCCCATCTTGTCCTTTCCTTTTCCTTCTTTATTCAAGTATTTTTGAATAACTTGGTCCAAATCTTCGAACATATCCTCATAAGGATTCTGAGCTTCTCCAGCTGGACAATATTCATCATTGGATAAAGTATCCATTGAGGCACTGGATTGTGTATCAAAACTTAGATTTTTCATTAAATCTTTCTTTACTTCCTTAAGGTAGGAAGCCACTTTTTCTTCGTCCGAAACTTGTCCTTTTTGAAAATATAATTTCTTTGAAATATATTCAAATGGACTAGGAGTTTTATTTTGTTCCTCCTGAATAATATATTCATGGATCCTTGTCTTGATATTATCAATGGTCTCTTGGCCTTCCATACTTCCTTCTTTATTTAGAGCCAACATTTTCTTCCAGAACTTAGTATAAAATGTTCTGAATAAGCAAGGTATCTTCTGTTGAGTTTCGCCCAACTCTGGTTCCCATTTCCAAATCCAAGGGATACCATTTCAGAGGATCTTTTATTAAGGTCGAATAAAACAAACAACATTAGTAAAAATAATTATTCTAGAGAATTTATAATCAGAAATTTTTATACTGTACATGGTAATTTTACCATATTAAAAGTAAGCTAGAGATTTAGTTCTTAACCAGTCATGGAGGCAAGCCCTAAAACGCCTAAAATCATGGCAACAGAGTGGGCGAATCCAGACTTCGGTATTAAACCTAATCCCGGCTTATTTTAATTTGAACCATCCCAGAAATAAAAATATTCTGATCTAGTATTTTTTTTTTTTTTTTTTTTCAATCCGCCATGAACATTAATCTTAGTAACATGATATCATTTAACACAATGATAATTAGCCGGCCATTATTAAGGCGGCAGAATAAAATACCAAAATAAAAATTTAAAGAACTGAAAAGTAAAATAACTTACTTATTAATTTTGGACACCAGTCTTGCTAGGTTGCAAAATTTTTCACTCAGAAATTTAAAATGTTTACAAACTGGAAAACTTACAAACTTTGTAAATTTCGCTCTGCCTAATGCATTCACGAACTCCCCTATAAATACACAAAATTTTCGGATTTGAAATCCGGAACTGAAAACTAACCTAAACTATTTGCACCATTATGAATGTGCAAAGTACAATTTTATTAAAACTATGGTTACTTTATTAAAACCGCAGCAGGCAAAACCGCTGGTAAAATCTTACCGCAAATGGTAAATGATGGGTGGTTGGCATATCATCCTTTCAAGGTCCCATCTTGTCCTTTCCTTTTCCTTCTTTATTCAAGTATTTTTGAATAACTTGGTCCAAATCTTCGAACATATCCTCATAAGGATTCTGAGCTTCTCCAGCTGGACAATATTCATCATTGGATAAAGTATCCATTGAGGCACTGGATTGTGTATCAAAACTTAGATTTTTCATTAAATCTTTCTTTACTTCCTTAAGGTAGGAAGCCACTTTTTCTTCGTCCGAAACTTGTCCTTTTTGAAAATATAATTTCTTTGAAATATATTCAAATGGACTAGGAGTTTTATTTTGTTCCTCCTGAATAATATATTCATGGATCCTTGTCTTGATATTATCAATGGTCTCTTGGCCTTCCATACTTCCTTCTTTATTTAGAGCCAACATTTTCTTCCAGAACTTAGTATAAAATGTTCTGAATAAGCAAGGTATCTTCTGTTGAGTTTCGCCCAACTCTGGTTCCCATTTCCAAATCCAAGGGATACCATTTCAGAGGATCTTTTATTAAGGCGGAATAAAACAAACAACATTAGTAAAAATAATTATTCTAGAGAATTTATAATCAGAAATTTTTATACTGTACATGGTAATTTTACCATATTAAAAGTAAGCTAGAGATTTAGTTCTTAACCAGTCATGGAGGCAAGCCCTAAAACGCCTAAAATCATGGCAACAGAGTGGGCGAATCCAGACTTCGGTATTAAACCTAATCCCGGCTTATTTTAATTTGAACCATCCCAAAAATAAAAATATTCTGATCTAGTATTTTTTTTTTTTTTTTTTCAATCCGCCATGAACATTAATCTTAGTAACATGATATCATTTAACACAATGATAATTAGTCGGCCATTATTAAGGCGGCAGAATAAAATACCAAAATAAAAATTTAAAGAACTGAAAAGTAAAATAACTTACTTATTAATTTTGGACACCAGTCTTGCTAGGTTGCAAAATTTTTCACTCAGAAATTTAAAATGTTTACAAACTGGAAAACTTACAAACTTTGTAAATTTCGCTCTGCCTAATGCATTCACGAACTCCCCTATAAATACACAAAATTTTCGGATTTGAAATCCGGAACTGAAAACTAACCTAAACTATTTGCACCATTATGAATGTGCAAAGTACAATTTTATTAAAACTATGGTTACTTTATTAAAACCGCAGCAGGCAAAACCGCTGGTAAAATCTTACCGCAAATGGTAAATGATGGGTGGTTGGCATATCATCCTTTCAAGGTCCCATCTTGTCCTTTCCTTTTCCTTCTTTATTCAAGTATTTTTGAATAACTTGGTCCAAATCTTCGAACATATCCTCATAAGGATTCTGAGCTTCTCCAGCTGGACAATATTCATCATTGGATAAAGTATCCATTGAGGCACTGGATTGTGTATCAAAACTTAGATTTTTCATTAAATCTTTCTTTACTTCCTTAAGGTAGGAAGCCACTTTTTCTTCGTCCGAAACTTGTCCTTTTTGAAAATATAATTTCTTTGAAATATATTCAAATGGACTAGGAGTTTTATTTTGTTCCTCCTGAATAATATATTCATGGATCCTTGTCTTGATATTATCAATGGTCTCTTGGCCTTCCATACTTCCTTCTTTATTTAGAGCCAACATTTTCTTCCAGAACTTAGTATAAAATGTTCTGAATAAGCAAGGTATCTTCTGTTGAGTTTCGCCCAACTCTGGTTCCCATTTCCAAATCCAAGGGATACCATTTCAGAGGATCTTTTATTAAGGCGGAATAAAACAAACAACATTAGTAAAAATAATTATTCTAGAGAATTTATAATCAGAAATTTTTATACTGTACATGGTAATTTTACCATATTAAAAGTAAGCTAGAGATTTAGTTCTTAACCAGTCATGGAGGCAAGCCCTAAAACGCCTAAAATCATGGCAACAGAGTGGGCGAATCCAGACTTCGGTATTAAACCTAATCCCGGCTTATTTTAATTTGAACCATCCTAAAAATAAAAATATTCTGATCTAGTATTTTTTTTTTTTTTTTTTCAATCCGCCATGAACATTAATCTTAGTAACATGATATCATTTAACACAATGATAATTAGCCGGCCATTATTAAGGCGGCAGAATAAAATACCAAAATAAAAATTTAAAGAACTGAAAAGTAAAATAACTTACTTATTAATTTTGGACACCAGTCTTGCTAGGTTGCAAAATTTTTCACTCAGAAATTTAAAATGTTTACAAACTGGAAAACTTACAAACTTTGTAAATTTCGCTCTGCCTAATGCATTCACGAACTCCCCTATAAATACACAAAATTTTCGGATTTGAAATCCGGAACTGAAAACTAACCTAAACTATTTGCACCATTATGAATGTGCAAAGTACAATTTTATTAAAACTATGGTTACTTTATTAAAACCGCAGCAGGCAAAACCGCTGGTAAAATCTTACCGCAAATGGTAAATGATGGGTGGTTGGCATATCATCCTTTCAAGGTCCCATCTTGTCCTTTCCTTTTCCTTCTTTATTCAAGTATTTTTGAATAACTTGGTCCAAATCTTCGAACATATCCTCATAAGGATTCTGAGCTTCTCCAGCTGGACAATATTCATCATTGGATAAAGTATCCATTGAGGCACTGGATTGTGTATCAAAACTTAGATTTTTCATTAAATCTTTCTTTACTTCCTTAAGGTAGGAAGCCACTTTTTCTTCGTCCGAAACTTGTCCTTTTTGAAAATATAATTTCTTTGAAATATATTCAAATGGACTAGGAGTTTTATTTTGTTCCTCCTGAATAATATATTCATGGATCCTTGTCTTGATATTATCAATGGTCTCTTGGCCTTCCATACTTCCTTCTTTATTTAGAGCCAACATTTTCTTCCAGAACTTAGTATAAAATGTTCTGAATAAGCAAGGTATCTTCTGTTGAGTTTCGCCCAACTCTGGTTCCCATTTCCAAATCCAAGGGATACCATTTCAGAGGATCTTTTATTAAGGCGGAATAAAACAAACAACATTAGTAAAAATAATTATTCTAGAGAATTTATAATCAGAAATTTTTATACTGTACATGGTAATTTTACCATATTAAAAGTAAGCTAGAGATTTAGTTCTTAACCAGTCATGGAGGCAAGCCCTAAAACGCCTAAAATCATGGCAACAGAGTGGGCGAATCCAGACTTCGGTATTAAACCTAATCCCGGCTTATTTTAATTTGAACCATCCCAAAAATAAAAATATTCTGATCTAGTATTTTTTTTTTTTTTTTTTTTTCAATCCGCCATGAACATTAATCTTAGTAACATGATATCATTTAACACAATGATAATTAGCCGGCCATTATTAAGGCGGCAGAATAAAATACCAAAATAAAAATTTAAAGAACTGAAAAGTAAAATAACTTACTTATTAATTTTGGACACCAGTCTTGCTAGGTTGCAAAATTTTTCACTCAGAAATTTAAAATGTTTACAAACTGGAAAACTTACAAACTTTGTAAATTTCGCTCTGCCTAATGCATTCACGAACTCCCCTATAAATACACAAAATTTTCGGATTTGAAATCCGGAACTGAAAACTAACCTAAACTATTTGCACCATTATGAATGTGCAAAGTACAATTTTATTAAAACTATGGTTACTTTATTAAATCCGCAGCAGGCAAAACCGCTGGTAAAATCTTACCGCAAATGGTAAATGATGGGTGGTTGGCATATCATCCTTTCAAGGTCCCATCTTGTCCTTTCCTTTTCCTTCTTTATTCAAGTATTTTTGAATAACTTGGTCCAAATCTTCGAACATATCCTCATAAGGATTCTGAGCTTCTCCAGCTGGACAATATTCATCATTGGATAAAGTATCCATTGAGGCACTGGATTGTGTATCAAAACTTAGATTTTTCATTAAATCTTTCTTTACTTCCTTAAGGTAGGAAGCCACTTTTTCTTCGTCCGAAACTTGTCCTTTTTGAAAATATAATTTCTTTGAAATATATTCAAATGGACTAGGAGTTTTATTTTGTTCCTCCTGAATAATATATTCATGGATCCTTGTCTTGATATTATCAATGGTCTCTTGGCCTTCCATACTTCCTTCTTTATTTAGAGCCAACATTTTCTTCCAGAACTTAGTATAAAATGTTTTGAATAAGCAAGGTATCTTCTGTTGAGTTTCGCCCAACTCTGGTTCCCATTTCCAAATCCAAGGGATACCAAATTCAGTAAAGAAATGGAGAAAAGGCATTCCTTCAATCCATTTTCCATTGTTCTGAGCATCAAGAATTTTGGGAGAAATTTCTACCCATTGAGAATATAATTCCTGAAAATTATTTGGCAAAATTTTTGCTGTAGGGCCGAAATTGAGCCACCATTGGTATAACCAATTTGGAATGTCCTTATTATAAACATTTGGACAGATTTTAAAAAACCATGAATGTTTATGAAGCTCATTTTGGTAAAGGAATGCTTTATTAAATGCTTCAATATAATCCCAATAATTAAATTTGATTTTAATTTGGGAATTTTGGAGACTATATTCTCTTTCTCGGAGTGTACTTATTCCCCACTCTTCAGCAGATATTATCTGCTTAATAATCACTTTACTAAAGCTATAAACTTTAGTTTGTTTTCCTGCAAAATAATGAGTGAATTCGCAGGATCCTGTTACTTTGAGTATATTCTCAAAATGGGTTCGCTGTTTATATGATCCAGCAGTAAATGATGCATTATCCAAGTATCTTTGCATAAGATGCCAGATATTATCTTTCCATCTCAAATCTTTGTCTTCAAGGAGGAATATTACCTCTTTATGAGTATTTTGCTCATATGGTAGTTCAGATGAATCAATTTCTTCATCCCCTACAATATTAGCGTAGGTTGGAGCAGTTTGAGTATTACTTTCCTGCTTAGCTTTATAAGCTAAAAATTCCTGATATAAAGGATCATCTTTTGGTGTATTACTCGAAGATGATGAAATATTTGCAATATTTTCAGCTATAAGCTTTTGATTTCCAAATTGAGCAATAGTCCTTCCACCTCTTCCTCTATTAGAGGAATTTCTGCCTCCTTGAGGTCTCATCCTGAAAAATTAATAGAATTAAGCTATTAGCTTTTTTAATCTATTTTTTACAGCTATAAGCTGTTTCTCATCTTCCTTGATATAATGATCAAGTGCATTTTTATCCATAATATAGATGCATAAAGATTTAGTTTGCTCAATTTGAGCTTCAAGATATTTTTGTAAAGCTATGAGCTTTGGTATCAACAATCTATGACGCCAGACCATATCAAGTCCAGGTGGTTTAATATTAGTCCTAATATCAAAGGGACCAAATAAAGGGGGATCGAACTCATATTTGAATTCTGCCCAATTTATCATGTTTATCTTCCTATTAGAAGATTCCATACCTGCAAGATTAAGCAATATAATAAGTAATTTCATTCAAAAGTCTTTCATGATTATCAATGCTAGTATTAACATTCATAATAGCATAAGAATAACTGCTTTTCCTGGTTATATAATCCAGATTATTTCTTGGGTCAAGGATTTCATTAATCCTATTATCCCAATAGATAACATTCTTCTCATGTTCCCTAGAAAGGAACACTAGATATTTCACATAATTGTGAATTTTCTTGGCTCTTTCCCAATTGATATTTCTATCAAATCTTTGGGAAGATGATTCCTTCATTCTTCTGGGATTACACATCCTGTAAATATTCACGAGTTAAGAAGTCAGGAAGACTATTGTCAATTCCTTTTTTATAAATGATTTCAAAATCAAAAGGGGCTAATTGAGCCTGCCATCTAGCAAACATTTGCTTAGAAACTTCATGGTCAAAATTTTTTTTAAACATATATTTAGCAGCTTGACAATCTGTCTTGATAACAAATTTCTGATTGTATAAATCATCTTGAAATTTCAAAACACATTTAAGAATGGCTAAAATTTCTTTGGCTATAGTAGCATAATTTTTTTGACTATCTTTCCACTTTCCAGAGTGGAATCTAACAAGGTATTCTTGTTGGTTATGAGGAGATATCTGTTTAAGAATTCCTCCATATCCTATCTCAGAAGCATCAGTCTCTATAATCTTATTCCAATTTGGATTAGCAAGCATTAAACAAGGAAGATTTATAACTCTATCCTTGATTTTTTTAATAGCCTGAGTATGATTCTCTGTCCAAGGTTTTGGATTCTTCTTTAATCTATCATAAAGAATTGCTGTATCTTCAGCAAGATTTTTATAATAAGGAGAAATATAATTTAAACTCCCAAGAAATCTTTGAAGTTGAGTTTTATCAGTAATTTGATTCGGAAATTTTGAAGCAAATTCTATACTTCTATTAATAGGAATTATTTTCCCTTTTTCAATATTATGGCCTAAAAATCTTATTTTAGTTTGAAAAAGAAGCATTTTTTGCTTAGATATGACCAAACCATTTTGGATAACGATTTTCTTGAATATATCAAGATGTTTAAAATGACTTTCAATATTTTTTGAAAATACTAAGATATCATCAATATAAACAATCATGAAATCACTATAAGGATTGAAAATATCATTCATACATAATCTAAAATATCAAGTATCTATATATTCATGATTGTAATTTATTAATAATGATACCAAACTTAAAAATAATAGTATGCTATTATATATTATGTGATTTAATATTCTTGTTACTGTTTAATATTATTCTCGAATGAGAGATAAAAAATGTCCAACAAAAATTTATGGGCTTGTCGAGTCGAATCGAGCTCGGCTTGATATTTGGGCAAGCCAAGCTCAATCCCCAAAAAATAAGCTTGACAAGCTCAAGCTCAATCTCAAACCATGCAAAAAAATTTCAAGCTCAAGCTCAAGCCGAATTTTTTTTTGCCAAACTCGACTCGGCTCGACTCGAAACGCACCGTAAGTTGGAAAGATCAAATTAAGCTGACATTCTTTTCTGATGTTGTTTCCACTTTCTTTTATTGACAAACTAATTAAATTGCAACAAAGTTTTCATGAAAATTTCCAATCAGTTTAGCAAGAAGTTACAAACAACATTTTCTGTTTTTCTCAATGTAACTCAAATGAAAATGATAAAATATGGATATCCACAGAGCACAAATCAAGAGAAAAGACAACTAAAAGCTCCTATCTCATAGCACAACTCTACGTGCAGTAGTTATCCCATGGCTCGTGTTCGTTTTTACAGTTGCCGAACTTGATCAGCACTTCCCTCATAGTAGGCCTATCTGCTGATGAAAGTGATAAGCATCTCACCGCCAGCTTGGCAACTTGTGTAATTTGATATATCTTTGATGGGGGCAATCAGTAATTTCAAGAAACTGATGACATGGTTGGTTTGTATGAGCTTACACAGTATAATTACAGGCAACATATCCTTATCTTGCACCATTTCAAAATATATTTCAAGAGTTCATCTATGCATGAATCATTGAATCCCAATGACACATTATTCAAGTTTTATATGAATGAATGTTAAACGAGAATGGAGATTTTTACGGCTGTCGCTCTGCTATGCTAGTGCTAATAACTAACCGAAAAGCAGCATCTAGTGAACTTTTGAAAAATGATGAGAGGGAACAACAACGGCTAAAAGCTCCTGTTTCGTCTCACAGCTCTCCGAGCAGTCGTCTCGTGGACCGACCCCTGACTAAGGATGGTTTCCGTGCACGAGTTCTCACTCATAACATTTTCCAGGGCGATCGCCACTTCCCTCATAGTCTGCCCTGATGCATCTGATAAACACCGTTGTGCCAGCTTAGCAACTTGTATTGCTTGCTTGATCTTCCCCTCGATGTCGATCCGGTCATCTACGATACCAATCAAGTCATTTCCACTAGGTAAAGAAACCAGACACTGAACCAGGTCATGTTCTCCTTCAGAACCAATCACCTCCTTTCCTGTCAATAGCTCTGCCAGGATAACGCCGAAGCTGTAAACGTCGCTCTTCACTGTCAATATTTGCCCGGAAAATAGATACTCAGAAGACAACAATCCAGATGCACCAAAATAGACCTGAATATCAGAAGGCAATGCGAAATCACGGATTTTGACAGTATAGCCATGATGCAATAATATACTCGAGCTGCTTAGGTTTCCATGAACAATCTGCACTCCTGCATCGGAATGAATGTATGCAAGAGCTCCAGCAGTTTCAGAAGCGATTCTCAGACGGATATCCCATGTAAGAGACTGCGCAAGATTATTGTCGTGAATGTGGTCATAAAGCGTCTTAACAGTGATGAATTCATAGACCAGAAGTGGTACTGGTGTCTCCAAACAACAGCCAATCAACTTCACAAAGTTCCTGTGGCTAATACGGGAGAGACCGACTAGTTTAGTTATGAAAATTTCGATGTTTCTGTCATCAACATGGGCATACATTGTTATGGTTACTCTCCGGTTTGAACCATCATGATCAGGCAGTGTTCCTTTATAACTGAATCCTGAAGGCTGATCTCTGTACAGAACTCTGTTTTCGTTGTAGTTGTCCGTGGCCTTTTTGAGATCTTCCGCCATGAAGATTGCTAGTGTTTTTTGGCTCGACAGCATGTTTTCGAGGAGCTTGCCGCCGTTTTTATGGAACAACTTCTTTCGTAGATTCATTACTTTCTTTTGCTTACGCCTCCAGAATATCCAAGAACTGCCGACAGCAGGAACCATGAAACCTGTTTGCATGTTTGAGTATAAATCCAATGTATAAACAATAAAAGGAAGAAAGATTCATGATGATGACATTCAGTAAACTTACCAGAAACTATGTAGAACATTGTGGAGCCATTAATTATAGCTTCGGAATGGCGGCAACCGTCGCCATGTTTCTTTCCATCTCCCTCAAACCCCTTCGGACAAAGACACGAATAACTCCCCTGCGAATTCTTGCATGTATCTTCACAGGGCTTTAAAGTGGCACACTCATCAATATCTGGAAATCAGTCAAGAACCATTTATTACAAAGGCAAAGTGCCATGATTTCTGATGATAAATGTATGGACACTATGGTAGACCACCTTATCTAACAATTTAAGTTGTTAGATAGGAGTATCATTAAATATTTAAACATCTCTAACAAAAAAAACCTTAAACCTTCACAAAATAGTTTGAATTATTACCATGGCAACCATCAACAAGGTAAGGATTGCCCTCAAATCCTGTCAAACAATTGCAGTTATATCCAATTCCATTGCTTGAATCACTGCATTCACTCTGCTTTGCTCTGCAACCATATGTAGAACGATCACTCATGGCTTCTCGACAAGTAACACTTCCAACGGACCATTCGAGAACAACAGGGACACTCTTTCTTTTCTGAAAATCCTTAAGATCTAATGTTGAGAACTCGAATACATCAGATTCAACCATGAATGCATAACCGCAGGGATTGAAGCTCTTCACCCTAGTATGGTTCCTAAAACTGCGAATATCCACTGCGAAGTTTCTAACTCCTTTAGGAATAGAAGCTTGGCAACAACCAATCCCATTGCACGTCCCATTCGCCACACTGTCCATGTCGTCACACCATGAAACACACCCCGCACTCATATGCTTCCGTTCTTGATCGGATCCCTCAAAGAGTGCATACGTGTCGCATCCAACGGCTGTGAATCTGTTTCGTGTGCTGGAAATCAGGAAGTTGGAGTAGATGAGCTCGGATATGGTGCTTTGAACTTGTGCACCGGATGTATCATAGCAATCACTGGCAACAGATGATGAAACTCTGATCTGTCCATCGAGGGATACATCAAGAACTTCAACATTAATGCTCAAGAAGGGCTTTGGATATCTGGAGGAGTAATTGCACATGATGAAGAAAGATTCATCAAGATAGCAATCGGACCTCGTGCCGAACGGAAAAGGGATCGTCACATTTCCACATGTAGTTGGACAGTGTGGTGGTGGTGGTGATGAACAAATTTGATCAGCTAGCAACATTAGCATCAGAATTATTATTTGAGAAATCATGGCTTCTTGGAGTTTGTGAATGGTTTTCTTTTCTCTATGGCCTCTGGGGAAGTGTTTAAAATGTTTCAAAAAGTTCTACTCAGATTGCATTTTCTAGCTGGTTTCGTGGAAAGTTAAGTGACAATGTTTCTTATGGAACCTGGGAGGTATAATGGCTTGACGTAGACTATGGAAAATTACAGGAAAGTACTGGCTCAGTGGCTTTTTCTTTTTTTTCAGGAAAGTACTGGCTTGTTCCTTGAGCTTTCCACAATCTGTAGACTTGGGAAGTCATCTCGGTGATTTCTTCAGGTACAAAAGTTGATAATTGGTACGCCCCGAGCCTGCAAGCCCTGTTGGACATAAGTGCAAGACTCTGAATCTACCAAGTATAATAGATATTCGTTGGTCATACTTGGACTTTTTGACTTATATACACAACATATTTCGTATATTTTTCCCGATTTGGGACAGGTGCATCACAATAATTGTTAAAATCATTCCTGCAAAAAATCTGCCTTAAATCATAAGTGATAGTGTGGAAGATGAGTTATCCAATGAGAATCTGGCCAGTGATTTCCATGAAACATCCCTTGTGGAAATTATTTGCAATCAGGAACAGTTACTTCATTTCCTGAAAGCCCTTTTCATTGTACTTCAAACCGTGTGTTGATTATTAAATTCAAAATTTAGTGTGAAAAAAAAAAAAAAAAAGAAAGAAAGAAAGAAAAAAGTAGTTGGAATAATTGGATTTCATAAAGGAATTGTTAATTCTTGGGCAAAAATCTCATCTTGCAGACAACAACAATGTCTGAAACAAGAGACCATGTTTCTGTTCACATGGGCAACATACTTCTTGGCCTACCTTCCATCCCCTGCAACCCCACAATCTTCAGAGTCGACGACGATCTTCGTTACAAAAACAAGAAGCTTTACGATCCTAAAGTAGTTTCAATAGGCCCTTATCACCACGGCAAAGAAGGCCTCAGGAAAATGGAGCAGCAGAAATTCAGGTACCTGAAGCTTCTACTCGAAAGAAGAAAAGAGTCGAGTGTCGATAGATATGTCGTTGCAGTGAGATCAGTCGAAGAAAGAGCCCGCAAATGTTATTAAGACAGCATTGATTGGTGACCTCTGATGAATTTGTCCAAATGCTCCTTCTGGATGGTTTTTTCATCGTTGAGTTGCTTAGAAAGTATGGATTTGATGAGATGAGAGAAAGTAACGATGTAATATTTCAGTATGAACAAGTTCTCAGCCAGTTAAGGCATGACTTGATGTTGTTTGAGAATCAGGTCCCATTTTTCTTTCTTGATCAGCTTTTCAGCATGACGAAAGCTGGAAATCCAGACGATGATATTGTTTATCTGATTCAGCTTTTTACGGACGACATCTCTCCATGGCCCGAAGCTCCAGAAGTCTCTGGAAATGTATTCAAGAAAGCTGATCATTTTCTAGGCCTCATGCACAGTATCTGGTGTCGTTCGTTTGCTAAAGTGACAGCCCCAAACAGTTTTGTGAGAATAGATCGAGGAAGAAAAGATGGTGACTGTCAATTCAACCAAAGAGCTACACAAAGCGGGAGTCAAGTTTCAGAAGCAGACAGAGGGTACTTCCAGCTTAGACATTAAGTTCACCAAAGGGGTGTTGGAAGTTCCAATCTTTAACGTTTCCGATGAAACAGAGTCTGTTTTCAGAAATCTCATCACATACGAGCATTTCCTGATTGATAACCACCCTAAATACATTACAGATTATGCGTACTTTTTGCATTGTCTGATAAATTCAGCAAAGGATGCGGAGATATTACGGCGTTATGGGATTCTAACAAATTTGCTCGGTGATGATGAGATGGTTTATACTATGTTTAACCGGTAGGTAGAAATATACTTATGTCTGCTGATTTCTGCTATGCTGATGTGTTCGAGAAGATGAGGGGGCATTGCCGTCGCAGAAAGAATCGATGGATGGCGAATTTGAGGCGAAACTACTTCAACGGTCCTTGGGCGGTTATATCCTTCTTTGCTGCTCTTATGTTGCTTCTTTTCACATTGACTACTGTTCTCTGTTCTGTCATATGTGAAGTCTAAGTGAACTTGTTCGTTGTGATAGAGTATTTGCTTGGATGGTGGAAGGATAATCCCAAAATTTCCCATGAGATTAAATATAGTTATATACCCCAAATCTTTTGCTCAGAGTTGGGGATTAATGTAATTGTTTTGTAACTTTCTTGGACTACGATTAATAGATGTTGGAAAGATCAAATTTAGCTGACATTCTTTTCTGATGTTGTTTCCACTTTCTTTTATTGACAAACTAATTAAATTGCAACAAAATTTTCAACATTTTCTGTTTTTCTCAATGGAACTCGAATTAAAATGATCAAATATGGATATCCTAAGGGCAGAAATCAAGAGAAAAGACAACTAAAAGCTCCTATCTCGTCGCACAACTCTACATGCAGTAGTTATCCCATGGCTCGTGTTCGTTTTTACAGTTGCTGAACTTGAATTCTTGTTCATGGCAACTTCCAAGGTGATCAGTACTTCTCTCATAGTAGGCCTATCTGCTGTTGAAAGTGATAAGCACCTCACTGTCTGTGTAATTTGATCTATCTTACCGTCTGTGTCCACGCGACGGTCCAGAACTGTCACCAAGTTATTGCATGATTGGTTATGTATTACCTTCTCCCCTGTCAACAGCTCTGCCAGCACGACTCCAAGACTGTAAACATCGTTCTTCACAGTCAGTACATCAGAAACAAAGTATTCAGGATCCAAATAACCAATCATGCAATAATCACTATAACCCCGTGGGTGGGTTGATACAGGAATATATACCTTCACATTGCAATCATGGCCTAGAAATATGTTGTACCTGTTGATGTTTCCATGAACGATGGGTGTTTCTGTTCTATAATGCATGTAACAAAGCATGTCAGCAATTTGTGCAGCTATCTTCAAACAGATATCTCATGGAAGAGAGAAATTTGCCTCAACATCGTCGGGTAGACAACCATGAAGGGTCATGGAGTCGATGAATTCGTATACCACAAGAAGGACTGGAGTCTCTAAACAACAACCGATCAGCCTGACAAGATTCTTGTGGTGAAATCAGGAGAGGAAAACCATTTTACGAACAAAAGCCTCACTGTCCCAAACCTCAACCGCGATACACTTTTGTATGATAACTCGACAGTCATGAACGGGCAATATTCCATGATAAGTGACCCTGAGAGATTCTTCACTGCAAAGAACACGAGTTTCATCATAATTGTCTGTGGCTCTTTCGATATCTTCAGCTTTGAAAACAACAAGTTTTGAATGTTTAGATAGCATACTTTCTAGGAGATTACCACCATTTCTCTTGAACAACTTTTGTCTTTCTTTTCTTTGCGCCTCCAAAATATCCAGGAGCTGCCAACAGCAGGAACCATGAAACCTGTTTGGACAGAAAGCGGATTTACGATCCTAAATCAGAGCCACAATCATCCATAATACTTGTTTCTTTAATATAGTAAATCAAAGTTTTAATTACATACATTATATAATATGTATGTATATAAGGTAATTACACCGACACCACCCCTAAGGTACCCAAGTCTCTTCTTTCAAAATTACACCAAACATCCCTTCTTTGCATAATTACAAAACTCAAAATGAAGAATAAGGAGGGTTGTATAGGCCCTGATTGGAAAATTATCTTTTTCAGTGAAATCCCATGTTAAGTCCTTGATCAGATTCGAGAAATTTACCAGAGACTATGCAGAAGATGGTAGAGCCATTAGTTTTACGTTTGGAAAGACTACCTTTGCCATCTTTCTTCCCATCACATTTGAACACCTTCAACATAGCCCACTCATCTATATCTGGCAATTAAAAAACAGATAATTCATCCAAAATGAGATTTTAATCATACATAAAAAAGGTAGCAACTCAATTTCCACAAGGTAACTAAAGGGATATTTACATTTGGCCTAATTACTTGAACTTCCCTAAGCTTAAGAAATTACAAAAACTTCCCTTGGCATACTGTGAGGTCTGGCCTAAAGCACGTCATATAGTCGTGAATTTGAAGTCAAATAGTGATCAGTAAGTGTCAACGGAAAAATAGAGTATTTATTAAAAATTTATCGATGTAATGTAAATTGTTTTAACAGGGGAAGTTTTTGTAATTTCGAAAACCATAGGGGAAGTATTTGTAATTAGGCCAAACCTTGGTGTATGCAGTGCAGCTATCTCAAAACTAACTGACATAGTACCTTTGCAACCGTCCACAAGATAAGAGTTGCCCTGAAATCCTCTCGAACAATGACAAAGATATCCAATTCCAATGCTTGAACGACTGCATTCACTATGGTTTCCCCTACAACCATAGGTCGAAGCATTCTTCAAAGCTTCTTGACAAGTAACATTCCCAACAGACCAATCAAGGACAATAGGGACACCCTTTCTCTTCTGAAAATCCTCAAGATCTACAGATGAGAACTTAAATGCCTCCAATTCAACCACAAACGCATAACTGCATGAATTAAAACTTTTAACCCTCGTGTTATTTCTAAAACTACTAATATCCACAGAAAAACCTCTCACTCCCTTGGGAATAGAAGTTTGGCAACAACCGATCCCATTGCACGTCCCATTTCCCGCACTAACCGTGCTGTCACACCAAGAAACACACCCCGCAATCATCTGCTTCCATCGGGGATCAGATCCCCCGACAAGTTCATACATGTCTCACCCAGCGGCTGTGAATTTGTTTAGCGTGCTGGAAACCAGGAAGTTGGGGGAGGCTGTGAGTTCGGATATGGTGCTATGGACTCGTTCACCAAAACAGTAACTGTCAATAGATGATGAAACTTTGATTAGCCCATCGAGGGATATGTCGAGAACTTCAACGTTGCTCGAAAACGGGTTTGGAGGATTGTAGGAGTGACTGCAAGTGATAAGGAAAGATTCATCAAGACTACAATCCGGACTAGTGCCGAATGGAAAAGGGATGCTCAGATTTCCACAGCTAGTTGAACAGTTTGCTGAATTAACTATAGTTGCCGAAAACAACATTGCTGTCGACACAAATATTGCCACAGAAAGCATATTTCGTTTCGAATCGTTGAATGATTTTCTCCAGATAAAGAGGTGACAAAGTAGTAAGCATGGTCTAAACTCAAAGGCCAATCTGAAAATTTTCTAGCTGGTTTCATGGAAACTTGAGTGATGTTACAACATTTCTTATTCGTTTGTCAAGGTATAATGTCTTGATTAGACGTTAGAAACTAAGAGGAAGGCACTATGGATGAAGAACTGCACTTGTTGTAAATCTGATTAAAATTCGATATCCGTTCGAATCCGCCATATATCCGTGTAAAGAGGATATTATCCAAATCTGCCTAAATAGGATATTATCCGAATTCGACCGGCTCATAAACGACTACGAATATGGTAATCATACATCTGATCCGTTTAAAATCCGTTTACACTCCTAACTAAAGCTGGAAATCCGGACTATGATATTCTTTATCTGATCCAGCTTTTTACGGACGACGTTTCTCCGTGGCCCGAAGCTCCAGATTCCAGAAGTCTTTGCAAATGTATTCAAGAAGGCAGACCATTCAGAAATCTCATTGCGTACGAGCATTTTCTGATTGACAACCATCCCAAAGACATTACAAAATTTTCCAGCAATCAAAATTTTCAATCAGTTTTGGCATTTAAGTTTCTCGAAGCAAGTTTAGTGCTAAATAACAAGAAGTTACAAAAAACACTTTCAATGCTTCTCAATGAACAATGCAACTCAAATGAAAAATGATCAAATATGGATTTCCTCAAGCAGAAAGAGTATCGACAACTAAAAGCTCCTATTTCGTCGCACGACTCTACGTGTAGCAGTTACCCCGTGGCTTGTGTTTGCATTTACAGCTACCGAACTTGAATTCTCGCTCATGGAAACTTCCAAGGCAAACGCCACTTCTCTCATAGTCGGCCTATCTGCTGATGAAAGTGATAAGCATCTCACTGCGAGCTTCGCAAATTGTGTAATTTGATCTATCTTACCCTCTGTGTCCATACGACAGTCTAGAACCCTCAGCAAATTATCTTCCCGGAGCGATGAAATAAAATGCTTATCAATAAACCTTTCTTGTAATGACCTCGTGTTATCTATCACCATCTCCCCTGTCAACAACTCTGCCAGCACGACTCCAAAACTGTAAACATCGCTCTTTACTGTCAACCTACCAAAAATGAAGAATTCAGGATCCAAATAACCAATCATGCCGTAAACACTACAACCTCGTGGATGGGTTGATACAGGATTATTTATCTTCACATTGCCATCATAGCCTAGTAATATGTTGTAGGTGTTGATGTTTCCATGAACGATGGGTGCTACTGTTCCGTGATGCATGTAACAGAGCACATCAGCAGTTTGTGCAGCTATCCTCAAACGAACATCCCAAGAAAGAGAGCTAATTGCATGAGAATCATCACGCAGACAACCATGAAGTGTCACGGAGTCAATGAATTCATATACCACAAGAGGGACTTGAGTCTCCAAACAACAACCGATCAGCCTTACAAGATTCTTGTGGTGAAAACTGGAAAGAGAAACCATTTTACGGATAAAAGCCTCAACGTCGAAATCCGCAACTGCATTACACTTTTGTATGATAACTGGACAGTTATCAATGGGCAATATTCCATGATAAGTGGGCCCGAGATAATCTTCTCTGTAAAGAACACTATTTTCATCATAATTGTCTGTGGCTTTTTTGAGCTCTTCAGCATTGAAAACTACAAGTTTTGAATGTTTAGACAGCGTAATTTTCAGGAGATCACCACCATTTCTCTTGAACAACTTTTGTCTTAGATTATTGACTTTCTTTTCTTTGCGCCTCCAAAATATCCAGGAAGTGCCGACAGCAGGAACCATGAAACCTGTATGGACAGAGGCGGATTCACGATCCTAAATCAGAGCCAAACTTAACTGTAATACATGCTTCTTTTATATAGAAATCAAGGGGTTGAGCATACATTATATAACATGTATGTATATAGTGTAAGTACACTAACACCTCCTCTAAAGTACCCAATTTACCAACCAGTCCATCTTTCGAAATTACACTAAACCTCCCTTCTTGCACGATTACAATACCCAAAATGAAAGATAAGGAGGGCTGCCTGTGTAGGCTCTGAGTGGATAATATCTTTTCATTTAAATCCCATGTAAGCAATTAAAAAAAATAAATCAATGTAATTCATGTTAAGTCCTCCATCAGATTGAAGAAATTTACCAGAGACTACATAGAAAATCATATAGCCATTAAGTTTACTTTTGGAACGACAATTGCTGCCATCTTTCTTCCCACCACCTTCGAACCCCTTCGAAGTAGTACACTCATCTATATCTGGCAACCGAACAAACAAAATTCATCAAAAATGAAATTTTAATCATATATGCAAAAATACCACCTCAAATTTCACGTGGGACAATTACATTTGGCCTAATTACATAAACTTCCCTTAGTTCGAGAAATTACAAAAACTTCCCTTGGCATACCGTGACAATTGAGATCTGGTCTAAAGCATGATATTATAGTCATGAATTTGAACAGTAAGTGTCAACGGCAAAATGGAGTATTCATAAATAATATATCGATGTATAATAGGGGAAGTTTTTGTAATTTCTCAAACCATATGAGAATTTGTATATTTAGGCCAAACCTCAGGGTATGCTGTGTAATTATCTCAAAATTAACTGATGTAGTACCTTTGCAACCGTCAACAAGATAAGGGTTGCCCTCAAATCCTTTCAAACAATGACAAAGATATCCAATTCCATTGCTTGAATGACTGCATTCACTATGATCTGCTCTACAACCATACGTCGAAGCATTCTTAAAAGCTTCTTGACAAGTAACATTCCCAACAGACCAATCAAGAACAATAGGGACACTCTTTCTCTTCTGAAGATCCTCAAGATCTACAGATGAGAACTTAAATGCTTCAGATTCGACCACAAACGCAAAACCACAGGGATTAAAACTTTTAACCCTCGTGTGATTTCTAAAACTACTTATATCTACCAAAAAAGCTCTAACTCCCTTAGGAATAGAAGTTTGGCAACAACCAATCCCATTGCACGTTCCATTTCCCACACTATCCATGCTGTCACACCAAGAAACGCACCCAGCGACCATCTCCTTCGGTTGTGGATCAGATCCCTCGACAAGCGCATACGTGTCACACCCAACTACCGTGAACTTGTTTCGCGTGCTTGAAATCAGGAAGTTGGGGGAGGTGAGCTCGGATATGGTGCTATGGACTCGTGCACCAGATGTATCGTAACAGTCACTGGCTACAGATGATGAAACTTTGATTAGTCCGTCCAGGGATATGTCAAGAACTTCAATATTGTTCAAAAACGGCTTTGGAGGATTGTAAGAGTGATTGCAAGTGATAACGAAAGATTCATCAAGACAACAATCCAAACTAGTGCCGAATGGAAAAGGGATGTTCAGATTTCCACAGCTAGTTGAACAGTTTATTGAATTAGCTTTAGTTGCAGAAAATAACATAGCTGTCCACACGAATATTGCCAGAGGAAGCATGTTTCTTTTTGAATCTTTGAATGATTTTCTCTGGGTAAAGAAGTGACAAAGCATTTAAGCCTGGTCCAAAGGCCAATCTGAAAGTTTTCTAGCTGGTTTCATGGAAACTTGAGTGATGTTACATCGTTTCTTATACATCCGTGCAAGGTATAACATCATGATTATACATTAGAAACGAAGAGGAAGGTGTTATGGTTGAAAAACTGCACTTGTCATTGTTAGCATTACATTTACAACGAGGATCTTGATAAGTTTATTGTGTCAGCATGCAAAGGTCAACTACAATGGTACAAGAAAACTCCGTAAGCAAGGAGAAATTTTCAAACACCGTCCCAGTCAGGCTCACATCAGCCTTTAAAATAATAGTGTGGAAGATGAGTTAACCAATGAGAATGGTTTCTGTAATTTCCATGAATCCCCTGTGGAAATTATCTGCAAATAAACAACAATTATTCCATTTCTTGAAAGCCCTTTTCATAATATATTAAACCGCATATTGACTACTGAGTCAAAACTTTTATGTGAAGAAAGAGAACAAAAAAAGTTGGAAAGAATGGATATGATATAGGAATTCTTAATTCTTGTGGAAAAAAATCTCATCTTGCGGACAACAACAATGTCTGAAACAAGAGACCATGTTTCTGTTCACATGGACAACATACTTCTTGGCTTACCTTCATCCCCCTGCAACCCCACAATCTTCAGAGTAGACGACGATCTGCGTTACAAAAACGAGAAGCTTTACGATCCAAAAGTAGTTTCAATAGGCCCTTATCACCGTGGCAAAGAAGGGCTCAAGAAAATGGAGCAGCACAAATTCAGGTACTTGAAGTTTTTACTCGAAAGACGAAAAGAGTCGAGCATTGATAGATATGTTGTTGCAGTGAGATCAATCGAAGAAAGAGCCCGCAAATGTTATTCCGACAGCATTGAGTTTGTTACCTCAGATGAATTTGTCCAAATGCTCCTTCTGGATGGTTTTTTCATCGTTGAGTTGCTCAGAAAGTATGGATTTGATGAGATGAGAGAGAGTGATGATGTAATATTTCAGTATGAACAAATCCTCAGCCAGTTAAGGCATGACTTGATGTTGGTTGAGAATCAGGTACCATTTTTCGTTCTCGATCAACTTTTCAGCATGACGAAATCTGGGAATCCAGACGATGATATTGTTTATCTAATCCAGCTTTTTACGGACGACATTTCCCCGTGGCCTGAAGCTCCAGAAGTCTCTGGAAATGTATTCAAGAAGGCTGATCATTTTCTAGGCCTAGTGCATAGTATCTGGTGTCGTTCATTTGCTAAAGTGAGAGCCCCGAATAGGTCTGTGAAAATTGAAGAAGAAAAAATGGTGACAGTAAGTTCAGCTGAGGAACTACACGAGGGAGGAGTCAAGTTTCAGAAGCAGACAGAGAGTAATTCCAGCTTAGACATTAAGTTCACCAAAGGGGTGTTGAAAGTTCCAATCTTTAATGTTTCCGATGAAACAGAGGCCCTTTTCAGAAATTTCATAGCATACGAGCATTTCCTGATCGATAACCACCCTAAATACATTACAGATTACGCGTACTTTTTGCATTGTCTGATAAATTCAGCGAAGGATGTGGAGATATTACGTCGTTATGGGATTCTAACAAATTTGCTCGGCGATGATGAGATGGTTTATACTATGTTTAACCGGTTAGGCAGAAATATACTTATGTCTGCTGATTTCTGCTATGCTGACATGTTCGAGAAGATGAGGGGGCATTGTCATTGTAGGCAGAATCGATGGATGGCAAATTTGAGGCGAAACTACTTCAATGGTCCTTGGGCGGTTATATCCTTCTTTGCTGCTCTTATGTTGCTTCTTTTCACATTGACACAGGCTGTATTTTCTGTTCTGTCATATGTAAAGTCTAAGTGAACATGTTTGTTATGATATTTTATCATCCTTTTCTTGAAAGTATAATTACACAAACTTCCCCTGTCACGGGATAACTGCTGCACGTTGAGCTGGGCGAGGAAATAGGAGCTTTAGTTGTCTCTTCCCCTGAGGTTTGACCTAATTACACAAACGTCCCCTTATGTTTGAGATATTACTAGAACTTCCCCTAACATGTTATAGTCATGAATCCAAAGTTAAATATTTTAAGAAAAAGGTTTGAGGGAAAAACAGATATATAGAACTTTATACTGAAATTAGTGCTATTAATTTTACACACACACAGATATTTCTTAGGATGATATTCTTAGTGCTTTACTTGTCAAGACATAAACAAATTGCACAAGTTGAATTGTGTAATCTGCGAAAAAGGTTCACTTTTTTTATACAGAAGTTTTTTGTTACATCTCTTGCATGATTCTCACAGATTTCAAATTTCTCGTAGTCGTGTTTACAGAACAAGAAATTGGAGCATCCATGCACGATTAATGTTCTGTAAGAATACAAACATATCATATAATTGAATATATGAATGATCACCATTTTTCATGATCTTTAGAAGGTAACATTCAGTAATATACTCCTACAGTCCTACTTCTTGTTGAAACGCGGACTCCAGCAAGACACGGTTATATATATATATGCACGTCTGCATGCTGCCAACGTGATAATCTTTTGTCTGAAGATCAGAAACCCTCCAGCTTCAACACGATTAATCTTTTATTCCCGAACATTTCCCAGTTGGGAGACATATTTAGCACATATACATTAATAGTCAGCTCCATGATAATAGGTAATTTAATCAAATAAATGCTGCCAAGATTCCTAATGCTTCAAGACCAGAGGCTGAGATCTCTGTTATTGGGGCTTTAGTCTCGATCCATGCGACATGGAACTCGTGCGCAGCCATATTCGTTTCATTTGTGATCAGCAGCTGATGAGGCATTTTAGGTGGAATAGATTCCTTCTGTTTCTACATCCATTTTCCTATATATATAGCCGTATAACCGGAGAGGAAGTCTTCAAGCAGTTCTCGGTACCTTCTCTCAAACATCAAATGGGTACATTACTTCTGCCCTTGAAAAAGAATAGAAAAGGATGGCTAATTTCCACGTTCGGTCAAACAGTTTTCCATCACAATCCCATCCTTTAGTGGATGATGTATAAAATCACTTGTGCAGGTTAAAGTCGTTCTGCAGAAGCTATATCGACGTCTTCAATATCGTCAAAGGCTAGCTTTGAGATTTGCAGGAAAGCATCAATGATATGATTCAGATGCCTTCAACATAACAAGCCCTCTCCAACAAGCAAGGGGAAGAGTTGCTTGAGGGATCTCTTAGGCTCGTTGATCTTTGTGAAATTTGTAGACAGATTGAATGTTTGACAAAGGAGCCTGTTCAAGAACTCGAATCCTCCATCAGGAGAAATAAATCTGAAACAACTACAGCAGAAAACATCAATGCTTATGTGGCCTCAAAGAAGAAGATCAACAAAATGGTGAACAAGTGCATCAATAATTTGAAGAGTACCAACCATAAAGACAACCAAAATCTTAACGCCATCGAGCTGATGCTTAAGGTAACAGAGATTGTTGGTTTCTGCGTCCTCAAGTCTGCACTAATGGTCATCTCCGGGGCAGAGGAAAGATCAAAGCAAAAGAGTCGGTCATTGCTTTCAAAATTCACGCAAAGCAGCCTTGTGCACTCTGAGATTGAGGCTAATGTCGGTTTGAAACAGTTGAAGGAAAAGGAAATGAGCATCCAGGAAATTGAAGAGGGATTGGAAGCCTCGTTTAGAAGCATAGTCAAAACAAGAGTTTCTCTTCTTAATATTCTTAGCCATTAGCCTCTTTGCATAGAACAAAGTTTTGAAATTTTGATCAAACCTATACAAACTTGTACATACTTCAGTGAATCATCAAAAATATTTACTCATTTTTTATTATCTCTACAACTTTGTGCCCAAATCCTCTGCCGAAGTTCGATTAGTCTTTTACATTTTCTTCCTTTTCTTTTATTCATTTAGTTTTCATTAATCATAATAATGGAAAATAGGTTCAACGGAGAGAAGAGCACAGCAATTAAACGCTAAGAAGACTTTTGTTGTGTGTAAATAATAAGTGATAATTACACTGGCGTTAACCTATATTTGAGAAACTACACAAACTTCCCCCAAATTTGAGAAATTACAAAAACTTCCCCTGACATACCCTAAGATATGACATCACGTGCTATTATAAGGGAAAGGCTTTTGTAATTTCTCAAGCTTTGGGAAGTTTGTGTAATTAGGTCAAGCCAAAGATTTGTTGACAGAATCCCTCTTGAAGGAGCTGATGAAGGAGTCAGCAGTTTCTTAGGCATCATTTGCTCCCAACTTGTGGAACAGGGGCCGGGTGAATTGTTCTTTTGCAAACTTAATTGCAGTTTTATGTCAATTTCCAGACTTCAAACTTGAGTTCAATTGTTGTCCAATGTTTTTCAATACAGCAAACTCAAGTGATGAGTTCGACTGGCACTCTGTGAAAAGAGCACTTTTTAGTTCAGTTCCTAAGCTCAATACTTGAGCTAATCACTTCGGGCAAGATATATGTAATTATGAAAGCTCAGTCTTGAACTTCACCAAGTTCAGTCAATGTAACCAGAAAGGAAGCTAGATTAACTTTCTTATACAAACATACGTGTTAGAAGATACGTCTAATTAGGGTGGTTATATTGTTACCTTAATTAACGGAGATTATCAATCCCTGGCTTGTAGGGATCCTTCTCTATTTATCTTGAGGGTTGTTCTCGTTCATGAGTATTCAGAATCAAACAAGATGAATAATATTTTTTCTTCTCCCACCTTCATATCTATATTTCAACATGGTATCAAGAGCGGTGTTGAAATCCATGGGACTCAGCTTTAAACCATCATCGTCCCATATCCAAACCAACAACCAAACATGTCAGAAATCCAAGAAACCAAACCCAACCCTCAAGAACTTACCCCAGAATTGGCATCTCAGATCACAAATCTGATGCGTACAAACTTGCAAACCCAACCAAACATGTCCAATTCGGAAAACCTCTCAGTTGGACTTAAACTCAACAATGATAATTACCCGCTATGGGCGAGATTGATGCGTATGGCAATCGGCGGAAGGGGATGTCGTTCTCATCTAACAGGAACACCACCCGCGCCAGAAGCAACAGACCAAAATTACGATCTGTGGGAACAAACTGACCAACTAGTGTTCACATGGATTGTCCAAAACATCGAGATCAGCCTAGTTAGCAACGTGTTACAGTTCCCAACCGCTAAAGCCCTATGGGATGGTCTCGCGACCACCTACGGGAGCGGCACAGACCCGCTGCAACTTTTTGATCTTCATCGGAGGGCAAATTCACAACGACAAGGACATGACTCGCTTGAAGAGTTCTGGAACAAACTCCAAGCGACATGGATGGCGATTGATCGCCGGCAACCCAACCCCATGAAATGTACAGAGGACATCAATCTGTTCAACCAAATCATACAGGAACAAAGGCTCTATCAATTCCTTACCGGAATTGATGAGAAATACGACCACACCCGTCGAGATCTGTTGAAACTTGACCCACGTCCCTCAGTTGAATCGGCCTATGCCACTATCCGAAGGGAGACTGCTCGAATCCAAATCTTGAATCCGGCAACCGGTGGCGAAGGCGATGTATCATCACAGGGAATCGGGGCTGGGTTGGCCGCGAGGAGAGAAAAGAACAGCCGAAGCAAATCGGACAGGGGATCTCGTACAGACGGCGGGCGCCGACCACCACCAAAGGAGGATAGATCCGATTTGGAATGCTCCCACTGCGGCAAGCCTAGACACACCAAAGAGGGCTGTTTTGAACTCATCGGTTACCCTGATTGGTGGGAGGGTAGCCGGAAAACAGGGGCACCAACAAATGCCGGAAATAGGCGAGCTCACGTAGCCGTCGGAGGAACTCAAACCCGGGCAACAACCGACGGTGGATGGGAGAATTCAGCCGCCGGTGCCACCACCTCAGGGCCTCGCGATGATGCGGAAATCCGGCGAACGGAGGGCCACGCAGCCGCTGCAATCTCAAAGGTGAAAACAGCCGATTTCAGTGGAGGTAACGGGTTTGGGGGTAATGACCCAAACCCTGATTCTTTTCCCCATTTATTGCCCAAGAGTTACTTTTTTGCAAATAAAACCCCAACTTTAAGCAAATCTCATGTTAGCCCCCATAATTTAACTGATTCACACATTGACCCCCACAATTCATCACAATGGATTTTTGACTGTGGGGCGACAGACACAATGACATGTGATTCCACTGATATAATTGATCCCACACCACCAAAGATATCTAGTATTCAAACAGCGAATGGGGACTTAGTGGAAGTCAAACAAGAAGGGTCAATTGCCATATCCCCAAAGCTAAAATTGCGAAACTGCCTCTATATTCCCTCGTTATCATGCAAACTTCTTTCACTCAGTCATGTTACGAATGAATTGAACTGTGTTGTCCTGATTTACCCTCGGTTTTGCTTGATACAGGACATTCATACGAAGGAGATAGTTGGGCGTGGTACTGAGCGGGACGGACTCTATTACTTGGATGAGCTGAAATCTCCATCAAAAGCTCTTTTGTCAAAAGGGATTGCTGATACTCAAATTTGGCTCTGGCATAGGCGTCTCGGTCACCCATCTGTGGGGTATTTACGGATGTTGTTTCCTACTTTATTTCAGAATAATAGGACTTTGGATTTATGCTGTCAAACTTGTTCAGTTGCAAAAAGCCATAGGGCTACTTTTAAACCCACAAACACTCGGGTTGAATGTGTTTTTGATTTAATTCATTCAGATGTTTGGGGATCGGCCCCGGTTACTAATCAAAGCCGTTTTCGATATTTTGTGTTGTTTATTGACGATTTCTCTCGTATGGCGTGGGTTTACTTCCTTCAGAATAAGTCAGATGTGTTTGACACCTTTACAGCATTCTTTGACATGGTTCATACCCAGTTTGACAAAAAGATCAAGGTCCTTCGCTCAGACAATGGGCGAGAATATGTGAATCAACAAATGAGGGACTTTGCCCAAAAACACGGCCTCATTCACCAAACTACTTGCCCAAATACCCCGCAACAAAATGGCGTTGCTGAACGCAAAAACCGTACCTTACTTGAAATGACTCGAGCCCTCATGACAGAATCCAATGTGCCATCTCATTTTTTGCCAAAGGCCGTTGCCACCGCAGCCTATCTTACAAACCGACTACCTACCAAAATACTTGCTCACAAAACACCCCTATCCGTCTTCCAAACACAATCCCCTATACCACAGGCTCTTACCTTACCCCCTCGTATATTCGGGTGCTCTGTGTTTGTCCATGTTCCCAAGTCCGAATGGTCAAAACTTGACCCTTGTGCTATCAAGTGTGTGTTTGTAGGATATACACCTCATCAGAAGGGGTATCGATGCTTTAATCCAGTGACCCGGCGAGTTCATGTCACGATGGATTGTGAGTTCTTGGAAACTGAATACTTTTTTCTCTCCCAACATAGCTCTCAGGGGGAGACTCTCAGTGACTCCCTATGTTGGCTCAACGATTTTGACAACACGGGTCTTCCATCTGAGTCCAGCACTGATCATCTTAGCAGCAAAGAGCTCAGTACCACCGCCACCAACTCTCCTCCTTCGCATGATGTCCAGAATGAGGTAACAGAACTTGTAAGCTCCCCTTACCCTCCTACAGTTCACTTTGATGAAAATACTGCAGTTACAGTTAACCACTCTACTTTAGATGCTGCAGTAAGTGACAGGCATATCTTACCAAGAAGAAGGAACAGAGGAGTACCGCCTGTTCGATATTCACCTAAACTCAAATCCCGGTCCTCCAAGTACCCAATAGCAAATATGGTCAGGGGGAGTATGTCTGAAACTGCAAAGGTGTTTTTTGGGAGTATCTGTAAGGAAGATATTCCTAGGACAGTACAGGAGGCGGTAGAAAGTGATGAATGGTGGAGAGCTATGCAAGTGGAAATGGATGCCTTAGAAAAAAATAAAACATGGGAAAAATGCTCGCTACCTCAAGGCAAGAAACCAGTGGGGTGCAAATGGGTGTTTACTATTAAACACAAGGCAGATGGGACAGTCGAAAGATACAAAGCACGACTAGTTGCGAAGGGGTACACTCAGACATATGGAATAGATTACTCCGAGACCTTTTCCCCAGTTGCCAAGATTAACACAGTTCGAGTTTTACTCTCCATTGCAGCAAACAAGGACTGGCCCCTTCACCAGTTCGATGTAAAGAATGCCTTTCTGCACGGGGATCTGACAGAAGAGGTATACATGGAAGCTCCACCTGGTTTTTCTGATCACTTTAGAAGTAATGAGGTCTGTCGGCTCAGGAAAGCTCTATATGGACTCAAGCAGTCCCCACGAGCATGGTTTGGAAGGTTTACAATGGCAATGCAGCAGTATGGGTATAAACAAAGTAACTCTGACCACACTCTGTTCTTAAAAACCCGAGGGAATCTCATCACTTGTTTGATCATTTATGTTGATGACATGATAATTACGGGAAGTGATAAAGAGGAGATGGAGAGGCTTCGGGAAAGTTTGTTCAAAGAATTTGAGATGAAGGATTTGGGAGGACTGAAGTACTTCCTGGGGATCGAAGTACTACGATCCAAGCAGGGAATCTTTATTTCACAGAAGAAGTACATCCTTGATCTTCTTGCTGAAACTGGACTACTAGATTGTAAACCAGCAGAGACCCCACTTCAGGTGAATCACAAGCTCAGGATAGAGGAAAATGGAGAGCCTACTGAGAAAGAACGATATCAAAAACTAGTAGGGAAGTTGATCTACCTATCTCACACCAGGCCTGACATTGCATATGCAGTAGGAGTGGTTAGTCAGTTCATGCATCAGCCTCAGAAAAAGCACATGGAGGTCGTAACTAGAGTGATTCGGTACTTGAAAGGTACGGTGGGAACTGGGATCATGTTTGGCAGACACGGCCATTTGAATGTAGAGGCCTATACTGATGCAGATTGGGCTGGAAACCCAAATGACAGGAGGTCCACTTCCGGATTCTTCACCTTGGTTGGAGGAAATATAGTGTCATGGAGAAGTAAAAAACAGAAAGTGGTAGCTCTCTCTAGTGCAGAGGCCGAGTTTAGAGGGATTGCAAAAGCTGTTACTGAGATTGTCTGGGTAAGGAAGCTACTGTCTGAGATTGGTATGGCTCCGGAAGGACCGAGTCGGATAAAGTGTGACAACAAGGCCGCGATCAGCATTTCAGAGAATCCCGTGCAACATGATAGGACCAAGCATGTGGAAGTTGATCGGCACTTCATAAAAGAGAAACTAGAGGATGGTACCATCGAACTCCCGTTTGTTAGATCAGAAGAGCAACTTGCTGACATCTTGACCAAGGCAGTGTCTCGACAGAATTTTCAAGAAGCATTAGTCAAGTTAAGCATTGGCGACTCCATTCCTTCACTTGAGGGGGAGTGTTAGAAGATACGTCTAATTAGGGTGGTTATATTGTTACCTTAATTAACGGAGATTATCAATCCCTGGCTTGTAGGGATCCTTCTCTATTTATCTTGAGGGTTGTTCTCGTTCATGAGTATTCAGAATCAAACAAGATGAATAATATTTTTTCTTCTCCCACCTTCATATCTATATTTCAACAATACGCATCAACCATAAAAGTCTCAAGCAAGGTATGAGAAATGTAGAGCAAGGAGACAAGATATTTAGAGAGGTTTGACCCCGAAGACTGTGTAAAAACGAGTCAAGGAGATTAATCCTCTACCTAAGTTATCAAACTTAGGATTTTTCAAGTTACCAATTTATTGAGATCGGAGTTACAACATACAATGTAGCAGAGCTGTCTGGAACCTGCTATAACACAGCTCGGAACAAATCAGACCAGCTCCTGGATCCTTAAGCTACCTTACAACAACTACCCACCAAGAGAACAAACACACAATCTCTATACCGGTGTAAACACAAAATAGTTTGCAAGAAATAACTTAAAAGGTATCACTTATTGAAATGTATCTTGAGTTCTTTTTATAAGCTTAGACAGATAGCCGTTGCCTTTTGAAGTTTGAAGTCCACTTGGTGCGGTTCGCAAGACATCTCCCCACAGCTATATTTGCTTCCAGTTAACTTTCAATTCCAACGGTTGTTTTTGCTTTAAGCAAATCTCAGTTGACAAAACTAACCATTCAATTTTGATCCTGCAAAACCACGGTTAGAAGAGTAGTAATATATGCATGATGTATTATACCAATTTGCATGAAGATGAGATCCCAAAAAGATGTGTGTTCCACTATGGTTCCAAGGCTTCTAAGAATTTTCACTTCACTTCCTAATCCTGCAAAATGATGCTTTTTGTCAAACCAATCAAAACAATAGATTTCAAAGACTAACACAACTGTATGCCTTAGGCAATTTTGATGCTTCTGAGATGAACATGAGGGCACGAAAGCTCAAGAAAATCTGGTGGGATTTCATGATGAATAGTTTTGCTTCAGAAACAGCTTCTGATTACAGCTTCTTAACTTTTAAGCTCTAAATATTGGGGGTGCTTTTTTTTGTTTCCGAGCTTGACGAAGATGAACTTTATTAAAATGCTGATTCGTGATGACTTTTTCATCATTCAGCAACAGGGTGTTGAAACCTCCAGCTTGGAAATTACAAAAACTTCTCCAGATGTACTCTGAAATTTTGCTTACCGCATGTTATTATGGTCATGAACTGAATCTCAAATATTGATCTGACTTGATGTCATTTCTCCGACAAGGGAACTTTCTGTCATTTCTCAAACCTCGCAGTGGAAGTTTGTGTAATTACGTTAAACCTTGGGGTATATAAGTGTAATTTATCACATAAATATATGGCTTCAAATAAATCAGAATGGAGTATACAATTATATTTAATCTCATTTGAAATTTGGGATTATTCTTTCACCATCGAAACAAATGCAATATCATAACGAACAAGTTCACTTACGACTTTACATATGACAGAATAGAAAACACAGTCTGTGTCAATGTAAAAAGAAGCAACGTAAGAGCAGCAAAGAACGATATAAACGCCCATGGACCGTTGAAGTAGTTTCGCCTCAAATTCGCCATCCATCGGTTCTTTCTACGACGGCAATGCCCCCTCATCTTCTCGAACATTTCAGCATAGCAGAAATCAGCAGACATGATTATATTTCTGCCTAACCTGTTAAAACATAGCATAAACCATCTCATCATCACCTAACAAGTTCATTAGAATCCCATAACGCCGTAATATCTCCACATCCTTTGCTGCACTTATCAGACAATGCAAAAAGTACGCGTAATCTGTAATGTATTTAGGATGGTTATTGATCAGGAAATGCTCGTAGGAGATGAGATTTCTGAAAATGGACTCTGTTTCATCAGAAACGTTAAAGATTGGAACTTTCAGCACCCCTTTGATGAACTTAATGGCTAAGCTGGAATTACTTTCTGTCTGCTTCTGAAACTTGACCCCCGCCTCGTGTAGCTCTTCGGTTGAACTTATTGTCACCGTTTTTTCTTCTTCAATTCTCACAGGCGCATTTCGGGGCTCTCACTTTCGCGAACGAATAACACCAGATACTATGCACGAGGCCTAGAAAATGGTCGGCCTTCATGAATAATTTTCCAGAAACTTCTGGAGCTTCAGGCCATGGAGAAATGTCATCAGTAAAAAGCTGGATCAGATAAACAATATCATCGTCTTCCAGCTTTCGTCATGCTGAAAAGTTGATCGAGAACGAAAAATGGTACCTGATTCTCAACCAACATCAACTCATGCTTTAACTGGCTGAGAATTTGTTCATACTGAAATATTACATCATCACTCTCTCTCATCTCATCAAATCCATACTTCCTAAGCAACTCAGTTATGAAAAAACTATCAAGAAGCAGCATTTGGAAAAATTCATCCGAGGTAATAGACTCAATGCTGTCTGAATAACACTTGCTGGCTCTTTCTTCCATCGATCTTACTGCAATGACATATCTATCAACCTCAACTCTTTTCGTCTTTCGAGTAGAAGCTTCAAGTACCTGAATTTGTGCTGCTCCATTTTCTTGAGGCCTTCTTTTCCGCGGTGATAAGGGCCTATTGAAACTACTTTTGGATCCTAAAGCTTCTCGTTTTTGTAACGCAGATCGTCGTCAACTCTGAAGATCGTGGGGTTGCAGGGGAATGAAGGTAAACCAGGAAGTATGTTGTCTATGTGAACAGAAACATGGTCTCTTGTTTCAGACATTGTTCATTTCTGCAAGATGAGATTTTTTTTTTTTCACAAGAAATTCATTTTTTCCAACTTTTTTTTTTCCTATTTCTTTCTTCACAAAAATTCTTAAACTTAATAGTCAACACGCTGTTTGATATATATTATGAAAAAGACTTTCAAGAAATGATATAATTATTGTTTATTTGCTTATAATTTCCACAAGAGATTCATGGAAATTGCTGAATCCATTCTCATTGGTTAACTCATCTTCCATTTAAAGAAGGCTGATTTGATCATGATTGGGACAAGTACAGTTTTTTTAACCATAATACCTTCCTCTTAGTTTCTAATATCAAAATCAAGACATTATACCACCATGAAACCAACTAGAGAATTTTCAGGTTGGCTTTTGGACCTTGCTTAAGTGCTTTGTCACTTCTTTACCAGGTGAAAATCATTCAACGATTCGAAAAGAAGCATGCTTCCTCTGGCAATATTTGTATCGACAGCACTGTTGTTTTTGCAAACTGTTCAACTAGCTGTGGAAACCTCAACATCCCTTGTCCATTCGGCACTACTTTTGCAATCGCTCTTACAATCCTCCAAAGCCGTTTTTGAAAAACATTGAAGTTCTTGACATATCCCTCAGATGGACTAATCAGAGTTTCAACATCTGTTGCCAGTGATCAGAGTCTATAGCACTAATCAGAGTTCCGAATGATGCCTTGCCAAGTCCACAGCCTAATCAAACACGAAGAGTTCGTCAGTGGACACACTGAGGGTTTCTCAACGTAGACTCCGAGTCAGTCTAAGTTGAAAGTAGAAGGCTTTAGGATCAAGTCAGTACTTTCCTGTAATTTTCCATAGTCTAAGTCAAGACATTATACCTCCCAATTCCCGTCATTATTACTTAAATTTCCACCAAAACCAGTTAGAAAATGATGTCTGAACAACTTTTTCAACAATTCTAATTTCTAACACTTTATTAACTTCTCTTCACAGAGAAAAGAAACCATTCACAAACTCACAGCAGCCATGATTTCTCAAACGATAATCCTGATGCTGTTGTTTCTAACTGATCAAATTTCTTCATCACCACCACCACAACACTGTCCATCTACCTGTGGAGATGTGACCATCCCTTTTCCATTCGGCACGAGTCCCGATTGCAGTCTTGATGAATCTTTCCTCATCACTTGCAATCACTCTTACAATCCTCCAAAGCCATTTTTGGCCAATATTGAAGTTCTTGACATATCCCTCGATGGACTAATCAGAGTTTCATCATCTGTTGCCAGTGACTGTTACAATACATCCGGTGCACAAGTCCATAGCACCATATCCGAGCTCACGGCCTCCCCCAACTTCCTGGTTTCCAGCACACGAAACATATTCACAGCCGTCGGGTGTAACACGTATGCACTTGTTGAGGGATCTGATCCACAACGGAAGGAGATGATTGCAGGGTATGTTTCTTGGTGCGAAAGCGTGGATAATGTGGGAAATGGGACGTGCAGTGGGATCGGTTGCTGCCAAACTTCTATTCCTAAGGGAGTGAGAGGTTTTTCCGTGGGTATTAGTAGTTTTAGAAATAACACGAGGGTTAAAAGTTTTAATCCATGCAGTTATGCATTTGTGGTGGAATCTGAGGCATCTAAGTTCTCATCTTTAGATCTTCAGGATCTTCAGAAGAGAAAGAGTGTCCCTATTGTCCTTGATTGGTCTGTTGGGAATGTTACTTGTCAAGAAGCTATGATGAATGCTTCCACCTATGGTTGTAGAGCAAACCATAGTGAATGCAGTGATTCAAGCAATGGAATTGGATACTGTTGCCGTTGTTTGAAAGGATTTGAGGGCAATCCTTATCTTGTTGACAGTTGCAAAGGTATTATGTCAGTTAGTTTTGAGATAACTACATTGCATACTTGAGTTTTGGCCTAATTACACAAACTTCTCCTCTAGTTTGAGAAATTACAAAAACTTCCCCTGTTAAATAAGTTACATCACATTGACGAATTTTGTATGAAACTATGAATACCTCATTTTTCCATTGATACTTACTGGTCACTATTTAACCTCAATTCATGACTATAGTAATGATTTAGGCCAGACCTCATGGTATTCCCAGGGAAGTTTTTGGAATTTCTCAAACTCAGGGGATGTCTATGTAATTATCCCACTAGTTTTCTTGTGTGATTTGAGGTGGTGTTTTTGCATTATGATTAAAATCCCATTTTTGATGAATTGTGTTTGTTCGATTGCCAGATATAGAAGAGTGTACTACTTCAAAGGGGTCTAAAGGTTATGGGAAGAAAGAAGGCAACGGTTGTCGTTCCAGAAGTAAAATTAATGGCTATACCATTTTCTACGTAGTCTCTGGTAAATTTTTTGAATCTGATGAAGGAATTAACATGAATTACATTGATATTTTTTATTTCTTACATGGGATCTAAATGAAAGATATTATCTACTCAGACCCTATACAGGCAACCCTCCTTATATTTCATTTTCGGTTTTGTAATCATGCAAAGAAGGGAGGTCAGTGTAATTGGGTACTTCAGAAGTGGTGCAGTGTAATTACCCCATATACATACATATTATATAATGTATGCCATTAACCCTTTGATTTACTATAAAAGAAACATGACTGATAAGCGTGGCTCTGATTTGGGATCGTGAATCCGCCTTTGTCCAAACAGGTTTCATGGTTCCTGTTGTTGGCACTTCCTGGATATTTTGGAGGCGCAAAGAAAAGAAAGTCAATAATCTAAGACAAAAGTTGTTCAAGAGAAATGGTGGTGATCTCTTACAAAGTATGCTGTCTAAACATTCAAAACTTGTAGTTTTCAAAGCTGAAGATATCAAAAGGGCCACAGACAATTATGATGAAAATAGATTTCTTTACTGTGAAGAATCTCTCGGGGCCACTTATCATGGAATATTGCCTGTTGATAACTGTCGAGTTATCATACAAAAGTGCAATGTCATTGAGGATTGGGACATCATGGCTTTCGTTAGTAAAATGGTTTCTCTCTCCTATTTTCACCACAAGAATCTTGTAACACTGATAGGTTGCTGTTTGGAGACTCAAATACCTCTTGTGGTATATGAATTCGTCGACTCTGTGACCCTTCATGGTTATCTGCATGATGATTTTCATGCAATTTGCTCTCTCTCGTGGGATGTCCGTTTGAGGATAGCTGCACAAACTGCTGATGTTCTTTGTTACATGCATCATGGAACAGAACCAGCCATCATTCATGGAAACATCAATAGCTATAACATATTATTATTAGCCCATGGTTGCAATGTTAAAATACATAATCCTGTATCAACCCATCCAGGGGGTAGTGTTCACGGCTCGATTGGTTATTTCGATCCTGAATTCTTCATTTCCGGTATGTTGACAGTAAAGAGCGATGTTTACAGTTTTGGAGTTGTGCTAGTTGAGTTATTGACAGGGGAGAACGTAATAGATAGCACGAGGCCATTACAAGAATGTGTTCTTGCCAAGTACTTTATTTCTTCATTTAGAGGAGATAATTTGCTGAGGGTTCTGGACCGTCGCATGGACACACATGGTAAGATAGATCAAATTACACAAGTTGCCAAGCTAGCAGTGAGATGCTTATCACTTTCATCAGCAGATAGGCCAACTATGAGAGAAGTGGCGATCGGCTTGGAAGTTGCCATGAGCGAAAATTCAAGTTTGGTAACTGTAAATGCAAACACGAGCTACGGAATAGCTACTGCACGTAAAGTTGTGCGACGAAATGGGAGCTTTTAGTTGTCTTTTCTCTTTCAGCTCAGAGTATATCCATATTTGATTATTATTCATTTGAGTTCCATTGAGAAAGACAGAAAATGTTGTTTGTAACTTCTTGTTATTTAGCATTAAACTTGCTTGGAGAAAGTTTGTCCATAAAAGAAAGTGGAAACAACTTCAGAGAAGAATGTCAGATTAATTTAGATCTTTCCAACTTCTATTTATTGAGGTCCAAGAAAGTTTCAAAAAAATTACATTAAACCCCAACTCTCAATATCCTTGAGACATATCTAGTGGAAAGAGCTCTATTCATTCTCGGTGAAAACAACAAAAACGTGTTACAGAATCTGGAGTACAATGTGTAATCTCTAACATTAACATAAAACCTGCAGTTTTATTCAACATACAACTAAGAGCCAGTTCTTTCCTGTCAAAAGTTGACAACGTGCAATCGGTGCATATGACTGTTTCATACATCTACACATTAGTTCTTCGATCGAAGAACCCTATAAACAAGTGTATGTTTAATACTTTTTTATATGCACAGAGACCCTGTACAAAATATAAATTGCATGAAGAACCCTATAAACAAGTTAAAGTCTTCTGCAGAAGCTACATCAACATCTTCAATATGCTCAAAGTTGGCTAGCCTTAGAGATTTGCAGGAAAGCATCAATATTATGATTCAGATGCCTTCAACACAAACAAGCCCTCTCCAACAAGCAAGGCGAAGAGTTTCTTGAGGGATCTCTTAGGCTCGTTGATCTTTGTGAAATTTCTAGACTGATTGTAAGTCTGGAAAAGGAGTTTGTTCAACAACTCGAATCCTCCATCAGGAGAAATAAATCCGAAACAGCTACAGCAGAAGTCATCAATGCTTATGTGACCTCGAAGAAGAAGGTAAACAAAATGGTGAACAAGTGCATCAAGAATTTGAAGAGATCCAACCACAAAGACAACCACAATCTTAAGGCCATCGAGATGATGCTTAAGGAGACAGAGATTGTTGGTTTCTCTGTCCTCAAGTTTGCACTAATAGCCTTCTCCAGGGCAGAGGAAAGATCAAAGCAAAAGAGTCGGTCATTGCTTTCAAAATTCGCACAAAGCAGCCATGTGCACTCTGAGATTGAGGCTAATTTCGGTTTGAAACAATTGAAGAAAAAGGAAATGAGCATCCAGGAAATCGAAGAGGGATTGGAAGCCTTGTTTAGAAGCATATTCAAAACAAGAGTTCTCTTCTTAATGTTCTTAGCCGTTAGCCTCGTTGCGTAGAGCAAGGTTTTGAAATTTTGATCAAACGTATACAAACTTGTACATACTTCTGCAAAGAATCATCAAAAATATATACTCATAGTTGATTATCTCTACAACTTTGTGCCCAAATCCTCTGCAGAAGTTCTATTAGTCTTTTACATTTTCTTCTTTTTCTTTAATTTATTTAGCTTTTATAAGCGTAAATCATACTAATAAAAATAGGTTTAAAAGGGAGAAGAACAAAGCAAGTAAATGCTAAGAAAACTTTTGTTCTGTGTAAATAATAAGTGATAATTACACTGACGTTAACTGATATTTGAAAAACTACACAAACTTTCCCTAAATTTGAGAAATTACAAAAACTTCCCCTGACATACCCTAAGATATGACATCACGTGCTATTATAAGGGAAAGGTTTTTGTAATTTCTCAAGCTTTGGGAAGTTTGTGTAATTAGGTCAAAGCCGAAGATTTGTTAACAGAATCCCTCTTGAAGGATCTGATGAAGGAGTCAGCAGTTTCTTAGGCATCACTTGCTCCCAACTCTATGCCTTAGGCGATTTTGATGCGTCTGAGATGAACATGAGGGCACGAAAGCTCAAGCAAATCAGGTGGGATTTCATGATGAATAGTTTTGCTTCAGAAACAGCTTCTGATTACAGCTTCTTAACTTTTAAACTCTAAATATTGGGGGTGCTTTTTTCAGAAAACGTTGTTTCCGAGCTTGACGAAGATGAACTTTATTCAAATGCTGATTCGTGATGACTTTTTCATCATTCAGCAACAGGGTGTTGAAACCTCCAGCTTGGAAATTACAAAAAGTTCTCCAGATGTACTCTGAAATTTTGCTTAACGCATGTTACTATGGTCATGAACTGAATCTCAAATATTGATCTGACTTAATGTCAATTCTCCGACAAGGGAACTTTCTGTCATTTCTCAATCCTCGCAGTGGAAGTTTGTGTAATTATGTTAAACCTTAGGGTATATCAGTGTAATTTATCACATCAATATATGGCTTCCAATAAATCAGAATGGAGTATACAATTATAATTTATATTAAATCTCATGGGAAATTTGCGATTATTCTGCCACCATTGAAGCAAATGCAATATCATAACGAGCAAGTTCACTTAAGACTTTACAGATGACAGAATAGAAAACACAGTCTGTGTCAATGAAAAAAGAAGCAACATAAGAGCAGCAAAGAACGATATGACTGCCCAAGGATCGTTGAAGTAGTTTCGCCTCAAATTCGCCATCCATCGATTCATTCTATAACGGCAATGCCCCCTCATTTTCTCAAACACATCAGCATAGCAGAAATCAGCTGACATGAGTATATTTCTGCCTAACCTGTTAAACATAGCATAACCCATCTCATCATCACCTAACAAGTTCGTTAAAATCCCATAACACCGTAATATCTCCACATCCTTTGCTGAATTTATCAGACAATGCAAAAAGTACGCATAATCTGTAATGTATTTAGAATGGTTATCGATCAGGAAATGCTCGTAGGCGATGAGATTTCTGAAAACGAACTATGTTTCATCAGAAACGTTAAAGGTTGTAACTTTCAGCACCCCTTTGATGAACCTAATGTCTAAGCTGGAATTACTTTCTGTCTGCTTCTGAAACTAGACCCCCGCCTCGTGTAGCTCTTCGGTTGAACAATATCATCGTCGGGATTTCCAGCTTTCGTTATGCTGAAAAGTTGATCGAGAATGAAAAATGGTACCTGATTCTCAACCAACATCAAGTCATGCCTTAACTGGCTGAGAATTTGTTCATACTGAAATATTACATCATCACTCTCTCTCATCTCATCAAATCCATATTTTCTAAGCAGCTCAATGATGAAAAATCCATCGAGGAGCAGCATCTCGACAAATTTATCCGAGGCAATAAACTCAACGATGTCTGAATAACACTTACGTGCTCTTTCTTCCATTGATCTCACTGCAACGACATATCTATCGACACTCGACTCTTTTCTTCTTTCGAGTAGAATCTTCAGGTACCTGAATTTGTGATGCTCCATTTTCCTGAGGCCTTCTTTGCCTCGGTGGTAAGGGCCTATTGAAACTACTTTTGGATAGTAAAGCTTCTCGTTTTTGTAACGCAGATCGTCCTCCACTCTGAAGATCGTGGGGTTGCAGGGGAATGAAGATAAACCAAGAAGTATGCTGTCCGTGTGAACAGAAACATGGCCTCTTTTTTCAGACATTGTTGTTCTTTGCAAGATGAAATTTTTCCACAAGAATTAAGGACTCCTATATGATATCCATTTTTTTCCAATTGTTTTTTCATTTTTCTTTCTTCAAATAAAATTTTAAACTCAGAATTCAATACAGACCCCATTCTCTTTGGTCTGATATATTATGAAAAGGGCTTTCAAGAAATGGAATAATTATGGTTTATTTGCATATAATCTGCAGACGGTTTTTGGACATTTCTCTTGTACCATTCTAGTTGGCCTTTGCATGCTGACAAAATGGACTTATCAAGATCCTCGTTTTCAATGTAATTCTAACAACAAGACAATATACCTTGCCGAACAAATAGGAAACGAACGTAACAACACTCGAGTTTCCATGAAACCAGCTTCTGGACCATGCTTAAATACTTTGTCACTTCTTTACCTGGAGAAAATCATTCAATGATTCGAAAAGAAACATGCTTACTCGAAATATTCGTCTTGACAGCAATGTTGTTTTCGGCAACTAAAGTTAATTCAGCAAACTGTCCAACTAGTTGTGGAAACCTCAACAACATCCCTTTTCCATTTGGCACTAGTCCGGATTGTAGTCTTGATGAATCTTTCCTTATCACTTGCAATCACTCTTACAGTCCTCCAAAGCCGTTTTTGGCCAACGTTGAAGTTCTTGGCATTTCCCTAGATGGATTAATCAGAGTTTCATCATCTGTTGCCAGTGAGTGTTACAATGCATCCGGTGCACGAGTTCATAGCACCATATCTGAGCTCAAAGCCTCCCCCAACTTCGTGGTTTCCAGCACGCAAAACAAATTCACAGCTGTTGGGTGTGACACGTATGCGCTTGTTGAGGGATCTGATCCACAATGGAAGCAGACGATCGCGGGGTGTGTTTCTTGGTGCGACAGCATGGATAGTGTGCTAAATGGGACGTGCAGTGGGATCGGTTGCTGCCAAACTTCTATTCCCAAGGGAGTGAGAGGTTTTTCTGTGGATATTAGTAGTTTTAGAAATAACACGAGGGTTAAAAGTTTTAATCCATGCAGTTATGCGTTTGTGGTCGAATCGGAGGCATTTAAGTTCTCATCTGTAGTCTGCAGAGAAAGAGTGTCCCTATTGTTCTTGATTGGTCTGTTGGGAATGTTACTTGTCAAGAAGCTTTGAAGAATGCTTCTACATATGATTGTAGAGCAAACCATAGTGAATGCTGTCATTCAAGCAACGGAATTGGATATCTTTGTCATTGTTCGAGAGGATTTCAGGGCAACTCTTATCTTGTGGACTGTTGCAAAGGTACTATGTCAGTTAGTTTTGAGATAACTGCACTGCATACACCAAGGTTTGGCCTAATTACAAAAAATTCCTACGGTTTTAGAAATACAAAAACTTCCCCTGTTAAACAATTTACATTACAATAAATTTTTCTATGAATACCATATTTTGCCATTGACACTTACTGGTCACTAATTGACTTCAAATTATGAATATCATGCTTTAGGCAAGACCTCACGGTTTTCCTAGGGAAATTTTTGTAATTTCTCACACTCAGAGGAAGTTTATGTAATTAGGTTAAATGTAATTATCCTGCTAATTTTCTTATGAAATTTGAGGTGGTGTTTTTGCGTAATGATTAAAATTTAATTTTCGGTGCATTGTGTTTGTTCTATTGCCAGATATAGATGAGTGTACTTCTTCAGAGGGGTTGAAAGGTGATGGGAAGGAAGATGGCAACGGTTGTCGTTCCAAAAGTAAAAATAATGGCTATACCATTTTCTACGTAGTCTCTGGTAAATTTCTTGAATCTGATGAAGGACTTAACATTAATTACATTTTTTTTTTTAATCTTTTACATGGGATTTAAATGAAAATATATTTTCCACTCAGAGCCTCTACAAGCAACCCTCCTTACATTTCATTTTGGGTTTTGTAATCATGCAAAGAAGGGAGGTTAGTGTAATTTTGAAAGATGACCTGGTTAGTAATTGGGTACTTCAAAAGTGGTGTCAGTGTACTTACCCTATATACAATGTTACATACATATTATATAATGTATATGTAATTAATCCATTGATTTACTATATAAAAGAGACATTCATTATATATAAGCGTGGTTCTGATATGGGATCGTGAATCTGCTTCTGTCCAAACAGGTTTCATGGTTCCTGCTCTCGGCACTTCCTGGATATTTTGGAGGCGCAAAGAAAAGAAAGTCAATAATCTAAGAAAAAAGTTGTTCAAGAGAAATGGTGGTAATCTCCTACAAAGTATGCTGCCTAAACACTTAAAACTTGTCGTTTTCAAAGATGAAGATCTTGAAAGAGCCACAGACAATTATGATGAGAATAGAGTTCTTTACAGAGAAGATTCTCTTGGTGTCATTTATTTTGGAATATTGCCCGTTGATAACCGTCTGGTAACCATACAAAAGTGTAATGCAGTTGAGGATTGGGACGTTGAGGTTTTCGTTCGTAAACTGGTTTCTGTTTCCCGTTGTCACCACAAGAATTTTGTAAGGCTGATAGGTTGTTGTTTGGAGACTCAAGTCCCTCTTATGGTGTATGAATTCATCGACTCTGTGACACTTCATGATTATCTGCATGATGATTTTCACGCAACTTGCTCTCTCTCTCGTGGGATGTCCGTTTGAGGATAGCTGTACAAACTGCTGGCGTGCTTTGTTACATGCATATTCATAGAGAAGAAACCATCGTTCATGGAAACATCATGTTGTAGCCTATGATGGCAATGTGAAGATACATAATCCTGTATCAACCAGTCCAAGCCGTTTTAGTGATTACTGGATGATAGGTTACTTGGATCCTGAATACTTCATTTCCTCTAGGCTGACTGTAAAGAGTGATGTTTACAGTTTTGGAGTCATGCTGGCAGAGTTATTGACAGGGGAAAAGGTGATAGATAACACGAGGCCACCCCGTTCTTGCTAAGTACTTTATTTCTTTGCTCGGAGGAGATAATTTGGTGACGGTTCTGGACCGTCGCATGAACACAGAGGGTAAGATGGATCAAATTACACAAGTTGCTAAGCTAGCAGTGAGATGCTTATCACTTTGATCAGCAGATAGGCCAACTATGAGAGAAGTGGCGACAGCCTTGGAAGTTGCTATGCGCAAGAATTCAAGTTCAGTAACTGTAAATGCAAACACGAGCCACGGGATAACTACTGCACATAGATGTTAGCAAGGGTTACTAGGGATCTAATCAAATCCCGTAATCTTTGTGTAAATATCCGTTTTCCTTATTTAGCGTAATTCTCTATATTATATACATGTATTGTATCTTGTATTGACAGACAGAAAAGTGAGTAATAAAGAAAAATCCTTCCCAACCATGGTGTTCATAACATACAACATGGTATCAGAGCGGAATTCGATCACACAGTGATCCGTGTTCTTGCTCATCATATACCCAGTACCTGTTTTCTCGGCCATGGCCGAAACCAGCAGCGCTCAGTCCAGCACCGCCATGGGACCGCAACAGCCCGCGGATTCCCTGGCCACACAGCTCGTTAGCCTGATCAGTGACCTGCAGCCCCAAACCCAAAATACTCAGCATACTCAAAACCAAGAAGGGCAGAACAGAGGAGATGACCCATCATCGGTCGGAGCCTCCGACTTAGGTTCCGGATTCTTAGCTCAAGGACCTTCAAAATCAGGGACAACTCCGGTGACTCGGGGTTGCGCCACCAAGCCCCGATCAGGCGTGCCGTGGAGAACCACCGCACCATCACGCCGAGGCGGCAGCGTGAATAAACCGCCGGATAAGTGCAGCAAGTGTGGAAGGCCTGGACATGTCAAGGAGACATGCTTCGAAGTAATTGGGTTCCCGCAGGGATGGCAAGGTCAGCGGTGGAATACCGCCCGTCCGCCGCGGGAGATGGCGGCGATTGCAGACGGCGGAGGTGAGGCGAAAAGTGCAGCAGATGGGGAAGAGAGAGAGAAGGGATTCGTGGGGTTGGCGGCTGAAAATGGTAAAGGGGGGAAGTCTCAAACCCTAAGTAATAAGTGGGGAGAGGGAGATTGTCATTTATGCCCCTCAGACTCACCAATTTTGAATTATTACAAATCAGCCCCAACTCTTTCTAATTATAATACCTATGATACCCCTAATCAAGAAAAGTGCAGATTTCACCCCAATTCAGATGACAGGGACTCCGGTGTGGCACTAAACATGGCGGGACGTAGCATCACTCAGTGGATATTTGATTGTGGGGCCACCAATACTATGACTAATGATCGGTCTGACCTCACTGATCTTGTCCCACCGAAAATTACCTCAATTCAGAATGCGAACGGGGGTCTTGCCCCGGTTCTTGGAGCTGGAACCTTGTCACTATCTCCCACGATCAATTTAAAGAATTGCCTTTATATTCCTAGCTTGTCTTGTAAATTGTTGTCCATTAGCCATATTACGAAAGAGTTGAATTGTACCATGCTTATGTTTCCCGGTTTTTGTCTGTTACAGGATATTCGTTCGGGGAAAGTGATTGGGCGTGGTACTGAACGTGGGGGTCTATACTATGTCGATGAGGTGGCTCAACAAGGAACTGCAGCGCTCGCTCACGGGACAGTGGACCGTCAACAGTGGTTGTGGCACCGTCGTTTGGGTCATCCGTCATTAGGATATCTCCAGGTGCTTTTTCCTCAGTTATTTTCTAAACAGAATAAAATCACTTGTGAGACATGTATTCTTGCCAAGAGTCATAGGCAACCTTTTTCAGTATCCAGCACTCGTGCTAAGTCAGTTTTTTCTCTTATTCACTCTGATGTATGGGGACCCTCCCCGAACACTGGTTTGAGCCATGAATTTAAATATTTTGTTTTGTTTATCGATGACTTCTCTCGGATGACTTGGGTATATTTCCTCAAAAATAAGTCTGAAGTTCCCTATAAATTCATGGATTTCTTTCAGCTGGTCAAAACACAATATAAATCTCAAATCCAGGTGCTTAGGTCGGATAATGGGGGGGAGTATGTCAATACCATTATGAAACAGTTTTTCGAGAAAAATGGGCTAGTTCACCAAACGTCGTGCCCTTCTACCCCTCAGCAAAACGGGGTAGCCGAGCGTAAAAACCGTCAGCTTCTAGAGATGTCTAGGTCACTTCTTCTCGAGTCCCGTTGTCCAAAGTCCATGTGGCCTGAAGCCGTTGCCACCTCTGTCTACTTGGCTAACCGACTTCCCTCGAGGTCTCTTAACCTAGAAACCCCTCTCCAGTGTCTTTGTAAACAAGTCAGTATCCCGTCTGTTTTAGCTCTCCCACCTCGGGTCTTTGGCTGCTCGGTCTTTGTTCATATTCCCAGGCATAACAGAACCAAACTTGACCCTTGTTCCCTAAAATGTGTCTTTGTCGGGTATGGGGTTCACCAGAAGGGGTATAGGTGTTATCATCCACCCACCAGGCGTATGTTTGTCACTTTAGATTGTGACTTTATCGAAACAGAGTATTTCTTTACCTCCCCACTCAGTGGTCAGGGGGAGAGTCAGCAGTCAGACCCACTGAATGGGATACTTTCTCATCCGCCACTCAACTCTTGGCCAGACACAGTCCCAAAAGAGCGAGTAGGCGGAACCACAGAACCGGCCTCTCCCATGGTACAGTCCCCCACTACTCCCACCGTTCCGGTCACCCCCACGGATAATCCTGAGGTTAGTAGTCACATGTTGGGAAGTTCTAGTTCTACTTCAGTTATTTCTTCTCCTATTCTATATGGCCCTAACAGTGCAGGGATCAGTGAAGAACATAAAGAGAGTTATGAACAGGGGGAGATAGAGAGTAACGAACAGGGGGAGACAGAAACAAAGAGTACTGAACAGGGGGAGACAGAAACAAACAGATATGCCCTACCACCAAGAACGAACAGGGGAATCCCTCCAAAAAGATATGAACCCGAACACATAGGCAGAATTCCAAGGTATCCAATTGCTAATATCTCGGTCGGAACCTTAGCAGCACCAGCACGAGCCTATACAGCTGCCATCTACTCGGTCAAGGTTCCAAACCGAGTGGAGGAAGCACTCGTAGAAGACAAGTGGGTTCAGGCCATGGATGCGGAAATGGAAGCACTAGAAAGGAATGAAACGTGGGAGAAGTGCATACTTCCTCCCGGAAAGAAGGTAGTAGGATGCCGGTGGGTATACACAGTGAAACATCGGGCTGACGGCAGCATTGAGCGGTATAAAGCAAGGTTAGTGGCTAAGGGGTACACTCAGACTTACGGCATTGACTACTCAGAAACTTTCTCCCCCGTGGCGAAAATTGACACGATCAGGGTATTGTTCTCGGTAGCAGCAAACCGGGATTGGCCATTACACCAGTTCGATGTTAAGAATGCATTCCTGCATGGAGAACTACAAGAGGAAGTATACATGGAACCACCTCCGGGATTCACACAGGGATTCAGTGATAGAGAAGTATGTAAGCTCAAGAAAGCCCTTTATGGTTTAAAGCAGTCCCCCCGGGCTTGGTTTGGGAGGTTCTCAGCAGCAATGAAAAAATATGGCTATCATCAGAGTAACTCAGATCATACCCTCTTTATTAAAAGAAGGGACGGACTTGTGACGTGCTTGATTATCTATGTTGACGATATGATCATCACAGGGGATGATACAGAGGAGATTTCCCAGCTAAGGAAAAATTTGTTCAGGGAGTTCGAGATGAAAGATCTGGGGCAGCTAAAGTACTTCCTTGGGATAGAAGTACTGAGATCGAAGAAGGGTATATACATCTCTCAGAGGAAGTTCATTCTGGATCTACTAGCAGAAACGGGGTTATTAGAATGTCGTCCAGTGGATAGTCCCATGGTAGTAAATCATGGATTAAGGAGTATTGAGGGGTCAAAAGATGCTGACAAGCCACAGTATCAACACCTGGTAGGGAAGTTGATTTACCTGTCGCACACTCGGCCTGATATCGCCTATGCTGTTGGGGTATTGAGTCAATTTATGCATCAACCAAAGAAGGAGCATTGGGATGCAGCAGTTAGAGTGTGTCGGTACCTAAAAGGATGTCCCGGTAGAGGAGTTCTGTTCCAGAAACACGGTCACTTAAGGATTGAGGCATATACAGATGCAGACTGGGCAGGAAGTCTAGGAGATCGGAGATCCACGTCTGGGTATTTTACTCTTGTTGGAGGAAATATAGTGACTTGGAGGAGTAAAAAACAGAAGGTGGTGGCGCTTTCTAGCGCCGAGGCAGAGTTTCGAGGGATTGCTCGAGGAGTAGCAGAAATACTTTGGCTAAGGAAGCTACTTGGAGAAATCGGTCTCTTGAGCGAAGAAGCGTGTAGCTTGATGTGTGACAATCGAGCAGCGATCAGCATATCTGAGAACCCTGTACAACATGACCGTACGAAGCACATTGAAGTTGATAGACACTTTATCAAAGAGAAAATCGAGGAAGGTATCATTAAGTTGCCACATGTGAGGTCTGAAGATCAGCTCGCGGACATTCTCACCAAAGTCGTGAATGGTAGGATATTTGGGGAAGTCTTAGACAAGTTGCACATTGGAGACCCCACTATACAACTTGAGGGGGAGTGTTAGCAAGGGTTACTAGGGATCTAATCAAATCCCGTAATCTTTGTGTAAATATCCGTTTTCCTTATTTAGCGTAATTCTCTATATTATATACATGTATTGTATCTTGTATTGACAGACAGAAAAGTGAGTAATAAAGAAAAATCCTTCCCAACCATGGTGTTCATAACATACAACAATAGAGTTGTACGACGAATAGGAGCTTTTAGTTGTCTTTTCTCTTTCAGCTCTGTGTATATCCATATTTGATCATTATTCATTTGAGCTCCATTGAGAAAGACGGAAATTGTTGTTTGTAACTACTAGTAATTTAGCATTAAACTTGCTTGGAGAAAGTTTGTCCATAAAAGAAAGTGGAAACAACTTCAGAAAAGAATGTCAGCTTAATTTTGATTTTTCCAACTTCTATAAATTGAGGTCCAAGGAAGTTACAAAAAATTACATTAAACCCCAACTTTCAACATCTTTGACACATATCTAGTGAAAAGAGTTCTATTCATTCTCGGTGAAAACAATAAAAATGTGTTACAGAGTCTGGAGTACAATGTGTAATCTCTAACATTAACATAAAACCTGCAGTTTTATTCTACATACAAGTAAGAGCCAGTTCTTTTCTGTCAAAAGTCGACCATATGACCGTTTCATACATCTACACATCAGTTCCTCGATCGAATCCCAGACGTGGGATCATCCGAAGAAAGAAGCCCTTTAGCGCCGATTTTCTGTTTCTGCTCTCTTCTATACAAATACAACACATCCATAGTCAGAGAAGTTAGGCTAAAACTACTTCAGTAAATGCTAAACTTTCCCTTCTGATGAAGGCAGCATCGACCGATCCATTTGCGTGCTTCTAGAAGATTTTTCAACAGAATTTGTCCCTCTTGAAGGAGCTGAGGAAGGAGTTGGCAGCTTCTTAGGCATCATTTGCTCCCAACTGTATGCCTTAGGCAATCTTGATGCTTCTGAGATGAAAATGAGAGCAAGAAAGCTCAAGAAAATCAAGTGGGATTTCATGATGAATAGTTTTGCTTCAGAAACAGCTTCTGCTTTCAGCTTCTTTTAAGCTCTTAATAAGGGGGGTGCTTTTTTAGGTAGACTTTTTTTTGGCAGCAGACATGTTGAGCAATCTAAGAAGTGCTGCCAACTTGTTTGCTTCAGGAAAGATGAAACAAGTAGCAGACAGTTTGATTAGTTTAATGTTATCTGCTAACATGTTAGAATATATTTTTTTGGTTGCTTTTTTTAATGATCTTATCCTAGCAGTTTGATTATTAAGTGATTAATTTCCTGAGGAGTGAAGCTACCACAGTTAGACCCTACAGTTGTTGGAAACCACTCATTTGTATTCATGGGACAAATCTTTGTTGTCAGAATTGTTTGAAAAGTAAAAAGTAATTAGTACTGGCAATGGGATGACATGCTGTAATACTTCTTTGTTTGGTTATGTTATATGGCTGATGTGGCGGGGTTGAACGACAACTGGCACCACAATGATCCTCACGGCGTTGGACACGTGGACCTTCGAGGACCACATCATGACTCGTGGAAATTGAGCCCACATCAGCATCGGAATCACAAGTGCCAACATCTCCAAATCAGCTCGATAGGGAGTTATCAAGGCGTCGAAGGGGATGTACCGGAGAACCTAATTTGAAGCCCCCGGGCGATGTCAAAAGATCAACATTTAACGTGCAGATCTCCTATACCTTCACACTTGAGTACCAATCTAATCGGGTAATGAACCTCCATCACATTTATTGTAAAAGGTAAGCACATTTATTACCTCCGAACTCCCCTCCCCCTCCCAATTACTTCATTCGAGTTTACAATTTAACCGTATCGACTTAAGCATCAAAATGTCTACGTTGAGAAACCCCCGACTAACCCACTGCTTCATGTGTAGTTTAAATCTTCACATACATGACAATATATACTTTGAACTAACTTATTAAATTCTTGATCAAATAAACAATGCTAACTAACTTTGAAAATTAGAAAAACTCTCCATTGGACAAATATTTTTGTCATTTTTTAATACTCTCATGTAAAGTAGAAAAATATTAAACTTTGTTGTGATTCTTGGAATTCAATGATACAAACATGAGGGGAGGAATGGGCTTTAATAATAGTTAGGGCACTGAGTAGGGAGACAAACCCCAGTTCTAAAGTGGTAAAGTGTGTTTGAGGTCCCCAAATGAGCAGCTTCAAACCCCCTTTTTGTCCACTCCTTTTGCCAAACATGGGATATGTTTATTGCACAAATAAAGAGAAATGGTATGGTTTTGGGAGTTTTAAACAATGAATCTTTCATGGGAAAAGGCGCTGATTTGAGCAGCAACTCCTCCCTCATCCCATGAGACAACCCTATCAAGAAAGTGGAATTGCATAACTTGAGCGATAACCTTGATAAAGTCTAGAATATCATTTTATCGTATCGAGTCGAATACTTTATACGTGAAAATTTCAAAAAAAAAATTATGTTATTGTATCTCTCTCGTGTAATACTTATAAGATCGTGTTCGTGCATCATAAGTTAGTAAACGTTAAAAGGGTGTCAATGATAAGGGTATTTGGATCATTTTGTCACCATGACACTACAATTAGGGTGTCTCGACATTATTCTATTGCAGATCCCGTAACTTATTTCAGGGATGTATTTGATGGTTTGATTATCATATAACTACGATAATGAAATCTGTATAATGTTAACCAACCGACAATCAAAAAAATAACTTTGTTCTTGCAATATTTTGAGCTTAGCTAATTAGATAATACTCAAATTATTGCATACATACATGAGTAAATCTGAGCCATTTTAAACCTTATAACAGCCGAAAGAATAATTTTGTTCCTACAAATATTCCGAGGTCAATCTGTTAAATAATGCTCAATCGCTTTAAAATTTTGATTATTCTTTCTTCCATTCTACCCTAAAAAGTGTAGAATTTAAAGACAAAATAAGAATGAAATTGATAAATAATAAAATAAGAATGTGATAAATGAAGAATGGGGAATGGCTTCTTGGGACTCCAATGTATAATACAAGAGAATAATTAAGAAGCTTTTGTAGACAATGAGGAGTTGGACCTAGGTGGAGCATTGCAACTTTTCTCCCAAGTGGTGGACCAATTTATAATAATCATACAATTGGTGGGTCATTTTGGGAATTATTTTATTTTTTTCAAAAGATTCAACGGCACACGGGGGCATATTATTATTAGTATTATTATTATTATTAAATAAATTAAGCATGGGGCATCTACACAAACGAATGTCCCCTCTATGTTTGACCATTTTGCATATTTTAGTCACATTAATTTAAAATTAGGACTTAGGACCAAGTAAATTAGTCTAAGTTTGACTATAATATCAAGAATTTCTTGAATTAAAGAAAATACATTAGAATTTCGGGAAAAAGAATGGTTATGTTTCATCTATTTGAAAATTTGTTTGTGTCTCTGAATATATTTAAGATAGGTTAGTAAATTCATTGAGATTATGGGTACTTTTAAATCTCCTTTTTTTTTTTTTTTTCCAAAATTTTAGTTTAGAGTAGCTAAATTTGTTTAACAACTTTTCAATAAACGAGCATCATTTCTTTCATGGAACACCAACTTGAAGCCCAATGAGAATGACCCAATTTAATCCAATTTTGAGGCCCAAATTAAAATTAAAAAAAAAAATTTACAATAATAATATTTCCTCTCTTAACGACGCCGTTTCAACAACACCATCGCCGAAATTACGGAGTTTTCTAACATAAGGTCGCCCAATTAGGGTTTTCAAAGGGCTTAACGACGCCGCTTTGAAGTTTGAAGAACACCCTGGCTAGGCCTTCAATTTTCCTAAAATTCTCCAAAAAGGAAAGGTGGAGGGAGCCAATTTGCTACTGGGTCTCCGTCTCAAACGAATAAGTTACAGAAAGGTACAACTTTCAAGATTATGGCTTTAGCTGCTGCATGCTGTTCATTGAAGATCATAAATGTCAGCTGAAAAAATAGAAAGATTTAAGTGCTTAAAGATATCTGTTACAATTTATCGTGGGTTTTCCATCTTGTTTACTGCATTATTGCAATGCTGTGATTGTATCTGTTGATTGAAATTTGAACAAAATGTTTCCACGATTGAGAGCTTGTTCTCTAGGATGCCTGAGAAATCCTGGAATTTTTTCAGAGTTTCCAGGTTGCACTTTTGTATTGTATCTGTTGATGTGATCTGACTACGTTTTGGCTAATTGTTAATCTTCCCTTCAAGTGAAAGTTATCTGTGGACTGTGGTTCATGCAAAAGTTCTTGAAAAACACAGTTGATGAAGTTTAGGGATTTCAGGAGTCTTAATAAGCATCTGAACTAGCATCTCAAAAGGTTTGAGTTTAATTTCAAGCTCAGAAAATTCGAACTTGAGCTGAGCTTCACTCGAGGCAGCTCGTAGAGTTAATGGTCCGACTCGGCTCATCTTATACTCCTAATCGAAACATGGAGTCTCTGCATTTTAATTATGGCAGAAGTCCGACAGCTTTGTTGTTTTGAATGATAGTCGTTTCCCCCCGATGTTCTTTAAATGATTAGCCTATTGAATTTTATTGAAGAAAAGTTGAAGTTTCAAATTTTACCGCAAAACTTGTACGAATCAAAAGGGATTATTATATTCTTGTTTATTGGCAATTTGTTGGAAATATTTCTTGAAACATAGTCATAGTTACAAGGATTGAATTCAGATCTTGCATGATACAGTTTGATTGTTCAGAAGTTTGTGTGCTTTCTCATATAGTCCTTTGTAATTGTTCAACTGAGATCCTTACATATGACTGCAAAAGGAATTGTAAGTACTGCTTGTTGAAAATACATAGAAAAAGTAAATAAACTCAAATACTTGTATACAATATCAACTGAACAACAAATTGTAACACAAATATATTAAATACAAATATGAATTGAACTGCCTAACCACTTGATCTACACAATACACATTATGCATAAGTATACTTATACAACAACAAACGAATCAACGAACCAAGTAAAGTACACACAATCATCAAGTTTTGCTGGTTAAAATTAACTAACTAACTAACCCTGAGGGTTTACTTTTCCCTTGTTGTTGTGATTCTTGACAGCATTCGCAGCAGCCTTGATAACTGTCTTGCCACCCTCTCCAATTTTCTTGACAACCTTTGTGGAAACATTTTCCTTTGCTTTTGGAAAAACACTTCCCTTGCTGCTCGAGCCCTTGTTGGAATTCATTGTATTTGTGTGTATTACGTGTGAATGTATATATATGTATGATCTCTCTCTGTCTTTCTTCTTTCTTTCTGTAGATGTTTCGTGTTTCTGTGGTGTGTCTTTGAAGATATCGGGCGCCTATTTATAATAGAGGTTGAGGGGTTATGATTATGCATTGTTTCGGTCTAATTCCCTTCCTTTTGAGTGTAATTTTGGTGGTGATTATTGGAGATTTCAAGGAAGAAATGAGCCCTTTTCTTGATGAACTTCCAAAGATGATGTTGATTTGTTCATAAATTGGTGTGTTTGTGTGTGGATGTGTGGGTTAATGTGTGTGTTTTTCTGCCTGTTTGATGAGTTTCCTTGTGTTCTTGTGTGGTATTGTTAATTGGCTTCAAATACAAGAAATTTCCTTGTGTTATCTCTATGGTATTAGCTATGTTTTACAATGAAAGTGTAGAGATTAACATCATTTGTGTGTATTTGTGTGTGCTTCTATCCATTGCTTGCCTTGCCGACTAATTCATGCAGGGTCAATATTATATTCAAATGTTAAAACCAACACTCTTTCTGCGGGGTGATTCTAGTTCGAACCTAATTCGATTAAATCGGTGTAACGAGAGGGAGATTGTTTTATACTTATCGTGAAGTTGGTGAAAACTATAGGAAAAATGATAAATACAAAGACAAGCATATTATGTTTGTCATTATAATTGGTTGAATTCAATTGAGTCGGTACAATTTGCATGTACCCCTGTGTAGAATATACATGAAGGCAACATATGAAGTTGAATTTTATTTTTATTATTACATAAATATGTAGTTTGCGTGGACAATTGGACTAAAATGGTGATTTTTGACCTTTTTGTTCGTAATTTAAAACCTTGACTTTGGCTAATTATTTAATTTAATTAGAAATTACTACGAATATTCTATCCCAAGGTCAACGAAAAAGGTGTTTAATTATTTTTTTCATTTTATTGCAATAATTGTAAAATAATTTTTTTTGACAAACTTAAGTCTTTGTTTCCGCGGAAAATCAAATACCTGGTCGTTTCAATCAATTTTTTGCCTTTTCTTTTAAGAAAACATATTCCATAGACTTTCCATATTCTTATTTATTGGTGATATATATGCGTGTAATTAATTATGCATTTTCTTGATGTCAAAACAATCATACAAGAACACGACACAATATAAATTTAATAGTATGGATTAATTTTGTTTTTTAATTTATCATATGAAAAACATTTGATATAAAATTTCTTACGAATGTCCGAAATGATACGTTAAGAGGGTCTTAAAATATTACTCACGACTGCATTTTTTCTATTCTTCTTGGAAGAAAACCCTTTTTTTTCTCATGATTTTCGAGACATTTTTATAAATTTATCTTCTTAATGGTGATTGCATTTTTATAAATTTTTATGTGTTCCTATAATATAGTTAGTGGCATTTCCTGGATTATGACTCTTTACGACATATAATATTTATCTCTAGAACAATTATGATGTAATTTAATGTAAATTCCAACACTCCGTGTGTGTTTTACGTGTTGATGTGTGAGCTATGAGACAGCAATTTAATATATATATATAATAAGTTGAATTCTAATTAATATTAATGTTTTACGTATGAAAAAATTTAAAAATATTTTTATCGTATCGTGTCAGATATCATGTCCGATATTTCTTACATGAAAAATTTTAAAAAAAAATTTATATCGTCGTATCGATATCGTATCGTATTATAATATCACCGCATTCGTATCTGTACGTGATAGATATCAATATTATAAGTAGCTTACTAGTTTGCATCCCATGCCAAATGCACATACTGGCAGGGGCGACCCCACGCCCATCAATGTGGGGTCAGTTGACTTGACCCCCACTAACCTTTTTTTTTTTTTAGTTATGCGTATATATGTTTATTTATTTATATATTTCATGTGTTTTTAAACATGGGGGAATTTGAGAAAACTCCTCAATTGTATAGTCAATTTTTAGTTTACTCTCCAAGTCTAAAAAAATTTTAGTTCACTACCCAATTCACATGCATAATTTGAGTTAGCTCCCCAATTTTGGGGGCGGATACCACATATGGCGATTTAGATACACCATATGACGAATTAGGTACACGATTCTTGAGTTTATCTAAATCGCCATATGTGGTATCTAAATCGTCAAATGGTGTATCTAAATTGCCACATGTGGTATCTGCCCCCAAAATTGGGGAGCTAACTCAAATTATGCATGTGAATTGGGGAGTGAATTAAAATTTTTTTTAACTTGGGGAGTAAACTAAAAATTTTTCAACGCATGGGGAGTTTTCTCAAATCCCCCCTTTAAACATTTTGTTTTAGAAATAGGTCTTTTTTTACCCCACATAAAAAATTAAAAATTGCATTGACCCTTTAATTTTAAAATTATATGTAAAATAAAAAAAATACTATCTAAATATTAAAGCACTCTAAATAAATTATATCTTGTAGTTTTTTTCAATTTCAAAAATGAAAAAATATTTCCCAAAAATCTATAAAACCAAGGGGATTTATTAGTCAAAAAAGTAATCAAAATTATTTAAAGTAATTGAGTCATTATTATCAAAACATGAATTGAATTTAAAAAAAAAAAGAAGAGAAAATTACATTCAACTGTCCCCATATCTGACCTAATTACAATTCAATCCTTATTATTTGCTCATTTACTATATAATCCCTAAATTTTACATTTCGTTTGAGATATCTGACATCCATTAGGGTTTTATTAGGTTGATCAGTTGTTCTTCCCAAATTGCTCCTAAATTTATTACAAATATATCTTTATAGTTTCTTTTTAATAACAAAGTAATCCCTGTATTTTTTGGAATTTGAAAAGAACAATTGATCAACTTAACGGAACTCTAACTCATATCAGGGACTTCAAACGGAATGTAAAGTTTAGTGAATACATAGTAAATATATAAACAATAGGGATTGAGTTATAATTAGGCCAGGTTAGTTTAATGTAATTTTCCCTAAAAAAATTAGTGAACAAGGTTATGATTGAGCTATGGCAGTATGAAATGGTAATTACATATATTGAGAAGAACATATTTATTATAATCAGTAATGATAAAATTATGGTACAGTTTCAGAATATGCAAAATTGTAAAACAAATATTTTAAATAAAATATTTTATTTTTATTAATATATTTTTTGATTGGAAGTTAAAATTTTTTGATCCCATTGCTCGATAATTCTGGAGTCGCATTATATAGTCGTCGTTTGTTGTTGGGTATTTGCTGAGTTGATGATATGACATTTCCTTCCACAATTTATCAAATTATATATATATATTTTTAGTAGAATTATGAAAATTGCGTGTGTACATTTTTTGTGTTGCCGACTAATTTCTTGTACCAAAACTAGGAAATTTTGCTCAAGTCTCAATTAATTCTTTTAACTCAAGATAAAAATTCCCACGCATATATGTCCAAGAAGTGCATGCAATACGCACTGATCTACATTCCATGCTATCATGCATGTGAAAATTAATTTATCGTGTCTTGTTATGTCCCACATTTTTCTATATGATAAATTTAAAAAAAAATTATATCGGCATGTTCATTTATGTGGGCGCATATCTCTTTAGCAACATATTTTCAGGGTCACTTTCTTAGGTGCATCTTCTTTTGCTGCAATTTTTAGGGTCAATTTATGATTCTTCATTCACATTTCCAAGAGCCAAACCTGATTGAACAAGGAACAAGAAAAAATATTAATATTGAAAATAGTGCAATCACTATTTTCCTTTAATTACCAACGTTATTATCTATATTGAATATAATGTGGAAAATTCTAACTCACACTCGACTTGATCGAATCTCAATCAATTTTATATAAAATGTGTTTTACTTGCTATTCAATTGATCATTCTTCCAAAACGCTCAATCAATTATACGATAAGTATAAATCACTCGTTCTCTCATTATATAAGTTCAAAATGTAAATCACATATAAGTCTTAAAACATTATGACGCATTTTAATTTATCTCGATAAAACTATGACGGACATAGTTCTGAATATATGTTAAAACATTATGGCGTAGTTAAATTTATCATGACAAAATACTAACCAATTTTTTTTTCTAATTTACCATAAATGGTTTAAATTACAAGTAATTTTTTTTTATAAAATAAACTGATGAAATATTAATATCTTAAAGTTATTGTTTCATCTTCACTTTGATAAATGGAAGATCACTAGTGATCAAAACCTGGGAAGAAGTCGATCTAAACTCGTTGGTCCATGTCAGCGTATGTGGTTAAAATTTCTGATTTCCGCTGTTCATTTTGTTTTTCCGTAAAGGTCTCATAGGGTTCATTCTCTACTTGTATATGTACCTCTTAATTAGATTTATCGCATTCTAATTAAAGAAGTCAGCCACATTGTATATTCATAGAACATTTCGAGCGTGAAATAGGACACCGAATCTTCTACTTCATTTAGGTGCTTCATCTCATACTCCACGTATCGGATGAGTGATATGTGTAAGATTTTACCAAATTTTCTAACAGATAAAAGTAAAAAAAATCATTATATATCTAATATTAAAAAAAATAAAATTTATATATCCAATAAATTAAAAAAAAAGTCCTACTTTTTTGGAAATATTTTTTAATATTTAAAGTAAAAATATTAAAAATTTTGGTAAAATCTTACACGTGTCACTCATCCGATACATGGAATATGATCAGATGAAGCACCTATATGGAGTAGAAGATCCGATGCCATGAAATAGAAGTTTAATTTTTACAGTTAAATCAAATAGATCCTCGTCTTTTATTATTTATCATGTTTTGCCCTATAAATAGAGGACTTTCATTTGTAACAATCAAGTTTTGTCGGGAGTGCCTATCACCCCATGCACTTCTCATCTCTTGTTCTATTTGTCTAGCTAGTTTAGGGATGTTTTCGAAATGAATCGATTCGATTCCGGTTCGAACTTTTCGAATTCAAAACTTAGTTGGTTCAGCTCGATCAGTTCAGGAATCGACTCAGTTCATAAACATGCCTAATCTAATTCTCTTATTTGTGTCAGGACTAGTGTCTGATATTCAACTTTATTATAACAGAGTAACTGTAGAATAACACAACAAATTACTTTTCTAGATCCATACACGACTTTCAAGATCACATCGCGGCCATTAAGATAGACATAATGACTCTCATCTACTTTGTTCTATTTCACTCTATGTTGTTCTAGTTCATTCTGATATACGTTATGTTCTATTTCTTGTCGCAAAAGGTTGAATCCCCAACCCTAAGGGCCCCCCACACCCCGGCCCGACGAAGCAAGTGGGAGGAGATAAATCAGGTACTCAGCGGCCATTAAGATAGATATAATGACTCTCATCTACTTTGTTCTATTTCACTCTATGTTGTTCTATTTCATTCTGATATACGTTATGTTCTATTTCTTGTCACAAAAGGTTGAATCCCCAACCCTAAGGGCCTCTTACACCCCGGCCCAACGAAGCAAGTGAGAGGAGATAAATCAGGTACTCAGCGGCCCTTTAAGGGGGAGGTATGCTCCTCACTAGGTCTACAAGGAGTCCACCCTCAAAGCCCAAAATGGACTCAAGAATAAAGCTCCCACACTGCAGCCTGTGGGAATCGAACCTTGCACCTTGTCACAAATCTACCCCTCCGGAACCAACTGAGCTATGCCCTGTGGGCACGTTATGTTCTATTTCTTATTCTACGAAAGCTCAGCCACTCTGATCTACGTTGTTGTGACTCTATATACTTTGTTTTATTTCTTGTTCTATCTACGTACAAGTTTTTAGGATCGGTTATGAAAAATCTTTCGCAATTCGGGATATATATGTATTAAATAAGTAAATTTAAATAGCTAGTGGGTTAATTATACAAATGATCTTGAGAATGAGGAATTAGCCCGAGGATGACATTAGATGTAATTAAGTATATATAAATTAAATTTATTTTCTTATCCAAATAAAACTGTTTTTTATTATTTATTATAGTTAAAATTAATTAAGTATCATCAATTAAATATTTTCGGAAATTATACATAATATATTTTTTTATAGGCATTACTATCTTCTCCATCTTCTTGGATAAGTTTTGGGAGTTAATATTTCCTTATTTTAACAGTTAAAAATGTCCAACGAAATCGTTGAAAATGAGTTAACAACTAATCTAGGTTACCCCGTAATTTAGCAATTGTGAATAAATAAGCTTTACTTATAGTTAGGGCTGTCAATGGGTCGGATTCGGACCGGATCAGGAAATTCCGGATCCAAATCCGATAAGAAGATCAGATAATCGGATTTGAAGATCAGATAATCGGATCCAAATCCGAAGATTCATTATTACTAAGTCCACATGTTACCTGGTCGGATCAGATCCGATAAAAGATCCGACCCGATTAACAATAAAATTTAAATTTTTTTATAAAGAAATAAATATAAAAAATATAAATATAAATATATAATATTTAACAAATAATTATTACTTGATGAATTCTTTAATGGTTTTGTGTATATGCATCTAAAATAAGTTAATTTAAGATTTTTAATAAAGAAAAACATATTTTTTAAAATAAATAATTTAAATTTTATTATTATTTATAGTGAACATATGTGAAATCTTTATTTTTAATTATTCTATTTAATATTTTTTACTAATAAAATATTATAAAAAAATCGGATTCGGATCTTTAACGGATTGGATTCCTTAATTCCATATCCGATCCATTATTTCGGATAACGAATATTTATAATCGGATATGATCCATCGGACTTTTTTATCGGACGGATATGATAAAATTTGGATCGGATTCGGATTAAAATCCGACCCATTAACAACCCTACTTATAGTAGTAAACAGTTACTTGAAGCCCAATAAGAATGCCCCAATTTGAGGTCCGAATAACCAAGCACGGGCCTCCCTGAAGCCCAACAAGTCTTCAAAAAAATAAATTTCCTCGTAACTCAAGCAAGAAAATACATAAATATTTTAATTGGTAATAATAATACAAAATATATATAATAATTATAATATATACATATAAAAGTTGAAATTTTCATGGGGGTCTTAAACAATGAATCTTTCATGGGAAAAGGTGCTGATTTGAGCAGCAACTCCTCCCTCATCCCATGAGACAACCCTATCAAGAAAGTGGAATTGCATAATTAGTCTAGAATATCATTTTATCGTATCGTATCGAGTCGAATATTTTATACATGAAAATTTTGAAAAAAATTTATGACATTGTATCTCTGACGTGTAATATCTATAAGGTCGTGTTCGTGCATCATAAGTTGGTAAATGCTAGAAGAGTGTCAATGATAAGGGTCTTTGGATCATTTTGTCACCATCACACTATAACTAGGGTATCTCGACATTGTTCTATTTCAGAAACCGCAACTTATTTCAAGATGTATTTGATGTCTTGATTATCATATAACTACGATGATAAAATTCTGTATAATATTAACCAATTGACGTTCAGAAAAATAATTTTGTTCTTGAAATATTTTGAGCTTAGCTATTTAAATAATATTCAGATTGTCATATAACGACAGTGAGTAAATCTAAGTAATTTTAACCTTTTAACAACCGAAAGAATAATCTTTTTCCTAAGATATTTCGAGATCAATTTGTTAAATAATGCTCAATCATTTTAAAATTTTGATTATTCTTTCTCCCATTCTACCCTAAAAGGTGTAGAATTCAAAGAAAAAATAAGAATGATATTGACAAATAAAATAAGAATGTGATCAATGAAGAATGGGGAATGGCTTCTTGGGACTCCAATGTATAATACAAGAGAATAACTAAGAAGCTTTTCTGCTTTTGTAGACAATGAGGAGTTGGACCTAGGTGGAGCATTGCAACTTTTCTCCCAAGTGTTGGACCAATTTATAATAATCATGCAATTGGTGGGTCATTTGGGAATTATTTTTTTCAAAAAATTCAACGGCACCCGGGGGCATATTATTATTATCTATAGTATAGATTCTATACTATTATATTAAGCGAGAGAGGCAGATAGTAATCGCTTGGTCTCTTGGACTCTTGGATTTTTTTTTTTTCCTTTTTATTTATTTATTTTTTTCATCGATTGTATTTTCTTACATTCTTTTCTTTTTCTATTATTAATTTATTTATTTACCACTCCAATATTTTTCATAACTTCTCTTTTCTCTCACCTCACTTTAATTATTTTTTCTTTTTTTTATGTATAAATTTTATTTTTTTCTTCTCATTTATCTGCTTAGAATTTTTATTCATGTATTTTATCAGTTAACAACTTAGGATTTTAATCTTAATCTTAATCGTTTTTACATATTTTATGGATATTGGTCATCCCTTTAAATTTAAAATTTTAATTTTATCTCTTTATACTTAAAATCTTCATTTCTTATTTACATACACGTAGAATGTGCAGAGTTGCTAGTTATTATTGAGCATGGACATCTAGACAAACGAAAGTCCCTTCTATGTTTGACCATTTTGCATATTTTAGTCGCGTTAATTTAAAATTAGGACCAAGTAAATTAGTGTAAGTTTGACTATAATATCAAGAATTTCTTGAATTTAAGAAAGAAAAATCATTAGAATTTCGGGAAAAAGAATTGTGATGTTTCATCTATTTGAATAATCGTTTGTTTTTCTGAATATATTTAAGATATGTTAGTAAATAATTCATTGAGATTATGGGTACTTTAAGTCTTCTTTTTCTTTTTCTAAATTTTTAGTCAAATTTATATCGTATTATGGTTGAGCTCGGTCGTACGGTTAAGTGTAAAACTATCTCCGTCAATTATAAATATTTATTAATAAACTCAAACATAAATTTTTTTAATTAAAATAATATAGGGTCAAACAACTAAACTTGCTTAACAAATTCCTAATAAATGAGCATCATTTCTTATAGTTCACCAACATGAAGCCCAATGAGAATGCCCAATTAATCCAATTGGAGGCCCAAACTAAAATTTCCAAAAAAAATTACAATAATAATATTTCCTCTCTTAACGACGCCGTTTGAGCAACACCATCGTCAAATTATGGATTTTCATAACACAAAGTCGCCCAATTAGGGTTTTCAAAGGGCTTAACGACGCCGCTTTGAAGTTTGAAGAACACCCTGGCTAGGCCTTCAATTTTCCTAAAATTCTCCAAAAAGGAAAGGTGGAGGGAGCCAATTTGCTAGGGTCTCCGTCTTAGATGAGTAAGTTACGGAAAGGTACAATTTTCATTGAAGATCATAAATGTTGGCTAGGCTTTGTAGATATCTGTTACAATTTATCCTGGGTTTTCCCTCTTGTTTACTGCATCATTGCAATGCTGTGGTTGTATCTCTGGCTCTTGATTGAAAATTGAATATGTTATTTCTAAGCTTCCTGGTTGCCCTTTTGTATTGTATCTGTTGATGCCCTTTTGTATTGCATCTGTTGATGTGATTGTGACTATATTTGGCTGCTTGTTAATCCTCCCTTCAAGTGAAAGTTATCTGTGGTTTATGCAAAAGTTCTTGAAAAACACAGTTGATGAAGTTTAGGGATTCAGGAGTTTTAATTAGCATCTCAAAAGACTTGTTACGAATCAAAAGGGATCATCTGATTCTTGTTTATTGGCAATTTGTTGGAAATATTTCTTGAAACATAGTCATAATTACAAGGATTGAATTCAGATCTTGCATGATACAGTTTGATTGTTCAGAAGTTTGTGTGCTATCTCAAATATGCCTTAGTAATTGTTCACCTGAGATCCTTACATATGATTGCAAAAGGAATTGTAAATACTTCTTGTTGAAAATAGATAGAAAAAGTAAATAAACTCAAATACTTGTATACAATATCAACTGAACAACAAATTGTAGCACAAATATATGAAATACAAATATGAATTGAACTGCCTAGCCACTTGACCTACACAATACACATTATGGAGAAGTAACAACAAACGAATTAACGAACTAAGTAAAGTACACACAATCATCAAGTTTTGCTGGTTAGAATTAACTAACTAACTAACTAACCCTGAGGGTTTACTTTTCCCTTGTTGTTGTGATTCTTGACAGCATTAGCAGCAGCCTTGACAACTGTCTTGCCACCCTCTCCAATTTTCTTGACAACCTTTGTGGAAACATGTTCCTTTGCTTGCGGAAAAACACTTCCCTTGCTGCTTGAGCCCTTGTTGGAATTCATCGTAATAAATCCGTATGATCTCTCTCTCTCTCTCTCTCGTTTTTCTTTCTGTATATGTTTCGTGTTTCTGTGGTGTGTCTTTGAAGATGTCGGGCGCCTATTTATAATAGAGGTTGAGGGGTTATGATTATGCATTGTTTCTGTCTAATTCCCTTCCTTTTGAGTGTAATTTTGGTGGTGATTATTGGAGATTTCAAGGAAGAAATGAGCCCATTTCTTGATGAATTTCCAAAGAAGATGTTGATTTGTTCATAAATTGGTGTGTTTGTGTGTGGATGTGTGGTTTAATGTGTGTGTTTTCTGCCCTGTTTGATGAGTTTCCTTGTGTTCTTGTGTGGTATTGTAAATTGGCTTCAAATACAAGAAATTTCCTTGTGTTATCTCTATGGTATGAGCTATGTTGTACGATGAAAGTGTAGAGATTAACATCATTTGTGTGTATTTGTGTGTGCTTCTATGCATTGCTTTGCTTGCTGACTAATTCATGCAGGGTCAATATTATATTCAAAATGTTAGAACCAACACTCTGCAGGTGGGGTGATTCTATCCCGAATCTGGTTCGATTCAATCGATATAACGAGAGGGAGATTATTTTATACTTGTCGTGTTGTTGATGGAAACTATAGGGAGATTGACAAATAAAATGACAAGTACATATATTTGTTATCATAATTGATTGAGTTCGGTTGACGTGGATTTGAGCTACAATTTTGGGTACGCGTGAGTATCCGTGTGTTGATGTGTGAGAATATACATGAAGGCAACATATGAAGTTGAATTTTAATTTAATTATTGCATAAATATGTAGTTTGCGTGGACAATTGGACTAAAATGGTCATTTTTGACCTTTTTGTTTGCAATTTAAAACCTCGACTTTGGCTAATTATTTAATTTAATTAGCAATTACTTGGAATAATCTATCCCAAGGTCAACGAAAAGGGGTTTAATTATTTTTCATTTTTTTATTTTATTACAATAATTCTAAATTAATGTTTTGACAAACTTAGGTCTTTGTTTCCGCGGAAAATCAAATTCCTAGACGTTCCAATTCAATTCTTTGCCTTTTCTTTTAAGAAAACACATTCCATGGACTTTCCATATTCTTATTTATTAGTAATATATATTTGTGTGTGTGAAAAATATAATTAATTATGCATTTTGTTGATGTTTCCTTGCGTAATCAAATTTTAGAACTATCATATACGAACACGATCCAACGAATTTCTTCTATTCTTGATGTAATTTCTTGGAAGAAAACCCTTTTTGTCTCATGATTTTCAAGATATTTTTATAAATTTATCTTCTTGATGTTGATTGCATTTATATATATATACTCGTTTGCTGTTGGGTATTTCCTAAGTTTTTTTTTTTTTTTTAACACACACACCCCAGGTGGCCTGAAGGATTTGAATCCGGGTCTTTGCCTTCGAGAAACAACCCTCAAACCACTTGGCCAACCCCTGTTGATATTTCCTAAGTTGATTATATGAAATTTCCTTCCACAATTTATCAAATTATTTTCTTTAGTAGAATTATGATAATTCGTGTGTACGTGGTTTGTGTTGCCGACTAATTTCATACACCAAAACTAGAAAATTTCTTTTCAAGTCTCAATTAATTCTTTTAACTCAAAACAAAATGTCTATGTATATATGTCCAAGAATTGCATTCAATACACACTGATCTATATTCCATGCTACCATGTGCGAGCACTTCTATGATGCACTTCTTTGTTCAAAAAACCAATACAAAAACATTTACGAGCACTTCTAAAAAAATCAATTTTTTGTGTTTTATTGTTTCATCTTATGATGTACGAATACAAACACGACGACACAAATACGATACAACACGATACAATTTTTTTTTTAAATTTTCCCACATAGAAAGTGTCGGACACGACAACATACGACAAAAAATAATATATTTAAAAGTGTCGGGCTCATGTGATGAATTAACAAAAAAAGTTTGTACCGTCGTGTCCATTATATCCTGTCCATGTCTTCGTATCCATGTCAACAAATCATAACTTTCATATGATATATTGCTCAACAAACAAATAACAAAAAAATTTAAAATTAAAATTAAAATCTGAATATTAACAAACAGATAATTTAACATATACACTATATATATAGTTAGTTTAGGAAAACACATATTACATTCTATATAAGAAATCAATTATTTATGATTTTATAATATAATTTTATTTGGCCTTGTTCTTGTTATTCTTGGCAGCTTCAACAACATTTGGGGTGTGGGTTTATGTTTCTAACTTTGTATACATCTATTAGTTTCATGCAAAAACTAATGTCAATATCCAATGGTCTTTTCCTTAGGTGCATCTTCTTTTGCTGCAATTTTCGGGGTTAATTTATGATTCTTCATTCACATTTTCAAGAGTTAAACCTTATTAAACAAGAAGAAAAAATATTAATATTGAAAATAGTAAAATCACTATTCTGCTTTAATCACCAATTTTATCATCTATATTGAATGTGGAAAATTTTAATTCACAGCTCACTCAATGACTCAATCAAATTGGTCATTCTCCCGAAACATATCCCATAAAGCAGAACAACCCTAAGGTGAAATTAATCTATTCCCACATATCCCATAAAACAGAAAAAAGAAAAATAACTTTGTATATTCAGGGGTAGTATATGCAATTTGAGGGAGTTATTCAGGGGTAGTATATGCAATTTGAGGTAGTCAGTGTTATATTTCCCCGTCTTTGGAAACTTCGAATACCTTCTTAATATGTTTTCCTTTCCCATGCAACACCTTCTTAATATTTTTTCCTTTCCCATTAGACACTTTTCTTAAAACGATTTGCAGAAATACAGATAGTATGTGTATTTTTTCACCACAATCTATACTATTTTATTAACTCTTGAGTATCTCTTTATTTATTTTATTTTATTTGTTGTTTTATTTATTTATTTATTTATTTTTGAAGACTAGAGGCGCCAACAAAGGCGCCAATTAGACAACAGGAAACTGATTAAGCAGAACTGATACACAGCAAAGCAAGCACAGAGGAAACAAAGCTGGCGGGAACAAAGCTTAAGTGGGGGCACTCAGCAAGGGAAGCCGAAGAGCGTCAACAGGCAGATCATTAAACCCTTCTTGGTATGAAAGTGCATTGCGAGCGAGCCAGTGAGCAACCATATTACCCGTTCTACGGATATTGGAGAAAGAGAACGAGGGGATACAAGACAGTAGCTGGCGAGTATCCGAAATTATATTGCCAGTTTCCGAAAGGTCATCAGTCGAGCAAGCGATCTTATTAATAATATTGAGGCAATCTCCCTCCAAGATAATCGAACTCCAACCACGTCTGGAGGCAAGCTCAGCAGCAGCGCGAGCAGCCATTCCTTCAACAACTTCAGCACTGGAATGGCCCTGGGAGCGAGACGAGAGCCAACCCACACAACCGCCAGACGAGTCATGAGCCACCACACCTATTCCAACTTCTCCAGAAACAACAGAAATCGCGCCATCAAAATTAATTTTGATGGATCCAGAGGGAGTAGCATCCCAGCAAGCCCGAACTAAAGAGAGGTGAACTGAAGGTTGAAGGCGATCCCCAGCAAGGAAAGTCAAGCTGAAATACGAGCAAAAGAGATTGCCTCCCCTGGAAGAACCAGTTTACCTTCAAAAACCTTGACATTCCGGAACCACCAAATAGACCAAAGAATAGTAAAGAAGAGTGCAGTGTCCCCAACGTCCAGGCCTTGGGAGACAACAGAGATCCAAGAAAGCGCATTAGCATCACGAAACGAAATGCAAGCAAAAGGGAGATTAGAGAGAGCCCAAAGTTGGCGCGCAAAATCACAAAAGAAGAAGAGGCGGGGAATGTCTTCAGAAGAGTTCTCGCAAAAAGGGAAAACTTGGGAGAAGGAGCAGTGGCGCTTGAGGAGATTTGAGGAGGTAGCTAAAGCATTGGAGCACAAGCGCCATAAGAACACTTTAATTTTGGGTGCCACATTTGCCGACCAAATAAAAGACTAATTAAGATTAGACGAGGGACCAGCTTTGAAGGTTCTGTGAGAGTCAAGCGAGAGAGCAACGTGGTAAGCACTCTTGACCGAGAAGATTCCAGACTTCGTAAGGTGCCAGATGAGGCGATCCTTTCCCGGGAGGAATGGAGAGAATATAATCAGAGTCCACCAGGAGGAAAATGCTATGAACGAGGTCAAAATCCCAATTACCTATTGTAGGATTAAGAAGATCCTTGACCAAGGACACTTGACAGTTAGGTGGTCGGTGTGATATCGCCTTAAAGGAATTAGGTCGGGGAATCCATTGATCCTGCCAAACCCAAATCAACTCGCCATTGCCAACTCTCCATCTGGATCCTGCCAAGAAAACCGAACGCGCCGCAAGCAGACTCCTCCAGGTAAGAGAAGGTTTATAACCGAGAGTGGACTCACTAAAATTAAAGCGGGCAAAGTAGCGAGCCTTCAGGATCTGAGTGAGAAGATAGTTTAAGTCTGTAGAGATTCTCCAGCATTGTTTAGCCAGAAGGGCCAAATTAAAGGCCTTGAGATCACGAAACCCAATGCCTCCCATTTTTTTGCTCTCACACAAACGTTGCCAATTAACCCAATGAATTTTGTCTTTGTTTCAATTATTCCACCAGAAGTCTCTAATCATGCGCTCAATATCATACAAAAGAGTACCTGGCAGCCGAAAACAACTCATAGAGTAAGCCGGTACAGCTTGTAGGACTGCCTTAATAAGAATCTCTTTTCCGGCTTGAGACAAAAGCTTCTCGGACCAACCTTGGATCTTGGTCTAAACACGTTCACGGATGCAATCAAAGACCTCTTTTTTTTCTAGAACCCACAATAGAAGGGAGGCCCAAGTATTTGTCGTGTTTAGGAACTTCAACAACCCCAAGTCTATGAGTAAGTCTCTCCCGTAGATCACTAGCAACATTCAGACAAAATACAATGGAAGACTTCTGATAGTTCACAGATTGTCCAGAGACCAACTCATATTTTTGAAGCACTTCCTGAATCCCTTCAACCGAATCATGGTCGGCTTTAGCAAAGTGTTGGGATTAGTGCCCTGAAAATTCAATTTGTTGAATTAATTAAATCGAATTTACAGCGAGTTGTGAACATTTCACATATTGATAATTAATGGCGTGTGGTGGTGTTCTTATATGAAATGTGTTTCATAGGAAAAGACTTTGAATATCGAAATCACGTGTCATTAAAGTTCTAGTCGATAAGATAAGAATATGTTCTTATCAAGACTATAACGTGGTTATATATGATGATTAGTCTTTCGTTATAGGGAATGATGATTCCGATTATAACACGTTGATTTTCAATAGGATTGGAAATATCGAACTGGACCACTGAGATTATTCATTTTATACTGCTATAAAAAATGAATAAAATCTCAGGAAGCATCGTACTCTTAATCCTGATAATATTACGGCTTTAGGCATGTAGTGTTAGTCACTGTAATATACTCGAAGTGAGGTCTCGGCAACGGTGGCCAAAATACTTTGTACGTTCGGTGACAACATGAAATGTGCTAAATAATTATATTGATCAAGGAATCTGTGGCCTTGCTGGAAGGTAAAAGATATCCCTGAAATAGATTTGTAAAAGTTCGAATTAAGACTTTGGCCAAAGCACTTCGCGTGATGCGTCACCGAAGTTGTATGATGAATGTGTTTCACATACAGAGAATTTGAACTTAAGGCGAATCAATAAATTTCACATTGGAGATGGAAAATAAATGATAGTAGTTGTAATTTATTTTTCATGGATATCTACACGGAGGAGTGAAATGCGAAATTATTCTAGATCGAGAAATTCGTGAATAATTTAATTAATTTTAGAGTGTAACAATAATTATTTAGTGGAATTAAATATTATTAAATGGTAATTAATTACTATCATGAGATGATAATAAATTAACCGGTTTGGAACTAAAATTAATTAGTCCTGCAGGTCCCCCTGTAAGCCCCAATTGAAAACCCGAAGAGAAAATATTAAAAGGAGAAAGAAAAATGAATTTTCAAAGTGTTTGAAAATAGCCAAGGGATTTATTTTAAGAAAATAAATCAAAGTTCCAAAGAGTTGGAAATGCCCGAAATTTTATTTTGGAGAAAATAAAATAATTTTTTTTTTAAAATAAAAAAAAAAAAAAATTAATGCTGACATGGCAGGTGCTGGCGTGGCATCTGACGTGTCATGCCACATCAGCAGATTATGGGTACTTTTAAATCTCCTTTTTTTTTTTCCAAAATTTTAGTTTAGAGTAGCTAAATTTGTTTAACAACTTTTCGATAAATGAGCATCATTTCTTTCATGGAACACCAACATGAAGCCCAATGAGAATGACCCAATTTAATCCAATTTGAGGCCCAAATTAAAATTAAAAAAAAAAAAAAATTACAATAATAAGCGTGAGAGGCAAAGGTGGTCTATTGGTGTTCTTTTTTTTTTATATTTACTTATCTTTTATCCATCAATTTTCTTCTCTTACGATTTTCTCTCTTCTTTTCTATTTATTTATCTTTTATCTGTTTTCTTCTCTTACATTTTCTTATCTTTTCTTTTCTCTCACCTTATTTCAATTTTTTTCTTTTCTTTTGAATTTTTTTTTAAAGATAGTGTTGTTTTATATTTTATGCTTTCATATTATTTTTATATTAATTTAATAATTATATTAAAAATATTTATAAAATATATATTAATATAAAAATTAATTTAAATATAAAAAAAAATTATAATTTGCACACGCAACGAGTGTGCCAAAATTACTAGTAATTATTAACTATCCCCCACTTATAAAAATTTTCCTTTGCTCCCCACTTTAAAAATTGTGTCTACTAACTACCTAGTTGAGTTTCATAATTTTTCATGACTCCCTATACACCTAAATTGTCGGTTTTACCCTCAATCATTTCTTTTTTTTTTTTTGTAACAAAGAGATTGAGTGCAGGTAGGGTTCTTCTTCCACACTTTTCTTTCCAATATCACCGGCGACGACTCATAGCATAGCAGCACCCCATTTTGCCGTCGACAACTCATAGCCAGCAACGGTGGGGTATTTCCTCAAGAATGATATTCTTCTTCCATCTATTCTATACATCTTGATAGGGCTTGTTGTTGGTTGTTCAAGTGAATCGGCCGCGGAAATCGGCGACGGAATCTCTCTCCGACGAACTCCAGGACTGAGCTTTCACTCCCGTGGTCTCTAACAACAAGCAATTTCTCTCTTTGCACATACCTTTACTTTTGTTTATACCAGCTTTTAGCTTCTTTTTTTAGTTTTCCGTTTCTGAATGTATCCATATGTTTTGGATGATGCAGAAAGGGTATTTCAGCTTTTGTGCTTCCATACAAGAGGACTCCACCCAACTGGCTTAAGATCTCTTCTCAGGATGTATGTTTGATTGCAGAATTTGAGAATTACAATTGCATTGTTGCCTTAATTAAATGAGTGGTGAATGAGGTTTTCATGAGTCGCTTGCTATGCATATGTAGCTTACATTTGATATGTCAATTTCTTTAATCAATGTGTTGATTGTCCATTTTGTTGCTGGGTTAATGGAATACGTTTGCTAAGATCACCTGTTAATCCAGTTGCAACTAGTTACTGTGATGAATTCCTTATTGCTCCTGTTTTCCTAAGTTGAATTTCATCGTGTTCTGGTTTCGTGTAACTGTGATGTTTATTTTTTATTTCTTTTTCAAGATCTGAGTTTATTTGCTTAGCTTGATGATGGCTTATAGGTTGGGGGATTGAAGACGAGTTTGCTTCATTATTTGATTCAATAAGATGATATTAATGGATTAAGATGCACATGAAGATTTGGAATGCATTTAGTTTATCATTTATCAAACTGTTGCCATCGTATTTGATGCCTCTTTTTGTATTGCTCTTTATTTGGATCGAATTTTGTTTTTTTACTTTCTTGATTTTTACGTATTTACTCCATTTTCAGGTTGAAGAGAACATCTGCAAGTTCACAAAAAAGGGATTGACACCTTCGCAAATTGGAGTTATTCTTCGTGATTCCCATGGGATTGCCCAAGTGAAGAGTATTACCGGAAGCAAGATTTTGTGTATTTTGTAGTTGTGAATAGAACTTCCGAAGCACTGATGGTACTCACATGGAGTGAGTTGTTGTCAAAAGAGATCTTACATGTTCATGGTGCAAGCAAAAGAGTCACAATCGACGTGACTGCAAATAGCCTCTTGAATCGTAATGTTCCATGATCTGCAAAACTTATTAGTTTGTATAATTTTGTAGTTGTTTGAACTGGAATGATCTTTGTTATCTGTATTGCATACCTGGAATGATCCTTGTTATCCGTATTGCATACCTGATTTTCCTATATTAGTGTTGCCTCTTGTTTGTTCGGAATTAATACCTTATAGTTAGATTTATGTACTCTATTACTGCTTCTGTAAACTACATATTGACAATTTTGTACTATAGGAAAAGGGTTTTCAACATTTTATACTACATATTGATAATTAAATACCTTAATTATGCTTCTTTATACCACATATCGTCAAATTTGTACTACATGAAAAAGGTTGTATAATTTCACGTCTCTTGGTCAATATAAGCGAATCATTAGTTTTCACGATTATGCTACATATTGGTAATTAAATACTTTAATTTTGCTAATATATACCACATATCGCCAAGTTTGTACTACATGAAAAAGGTTGTATAATTCCAAGTCTCTTGGTCAATATAAGCGAATTCTTACTTTTTAAAAATTTATACTCTATATTGATAATTAAATACTTCAATTTTGCATCCTTGCACTGGATATCACCTAATTAGTACTATAGCGGAGAATGTCGCTTGAGAGCACAAAATGATACATATATGCTAAAACATACATACTAAATGATCAAATACACCAATTGATACAAATGATATGTTGTGTGACAATATATTAATTGATACAAATGATCGATATGGTAAATGGGAATGATTAATATAAGATTATGATCAATATAGTAAATGAGAATGATTAATATAAGATTATGTGATCATATGCTAAATGATCCATATTAAATGAAAAAGTATACTAATTGATACAAATGATATGTTGTGTGACAATATACTAATTGATACAAATGATCAATATAGTAAATGATAATAATCGTATAAGATTGTGTGGCAATATACTAAATGATACATACTAAATGATCAAATATACTAATTGATACAAATGATATGTTATGTAACAATATACTAGCTAATTGATACAAATGACCAATATAGTAAATGATAATGATCAATATAAGATTGTGTGACCTATTATGTGATCATATACTACAAAAATATTATTACAACGTATTTCCATGATTCATTAATTACCCCATAATGGGATATAAATACGGTATTTGAAAAATTGTTTGTGTCTCTGAATACATTTAAATAGGTTAGTAAATAATTCATTGAGATTATGGGTACTTTTAAATCTCCTTTTTTTTTTTCTCTAAATTTTGATTCAAATTTATATCGTATTATGGTTGAGCTGGCTTGTACAATTAAGTGTAAAACTATCTCTGTGAATTATAAATATTTATTAATAAACTCAAATATAAAACTTTTTAATTAAAATAATATTGAGTCAAACGACTAAACTTCATTAACAAATTCCCTGTAAATGAGCATCATTTCTTATAGTATACCAACATGAAGCCCAATGAGGATGACCCAATTAATCCAATTTGAGGCCCAACTTAAAATTTCAAAAAATATTTACAATAATAACATTTCCTCCCTTAACGACGTCGTTGGACAACACCATCGTCAAATTAGGGATTTTTTTTAACACAAAGTCGCCCAATTAGGGTTTTCAAAGGCCTTAACGATGCCGCTTTGAAGTTTGAAGAACACCCTGGCTAGGCCTTCAATTTCCTAAAATTCTCCAACAAGGAAAGGTAGACGGAGCCATTTGCTAATGGGTCTCGGTCTTAAACGAGCAAGTTACAGAAAGGTACAACTTCCAAGATTATGGCTTTAGCTGCTGTTCATTGAAGATAATAAATGTCAGCTGAAAAAATAGAAAGATTTAAGTGCTTAAAGATATCTGTCACAATTTATCGTGGGTTTTCCGTCTTGTTTAGTGCATTATTGCAACGCTGTGATTGTATCTGTTGATTGAAATTTGAACAAAATGTTTCCACGATTGAGAGTTTGTTCTCTAGGATGCCTGAGAAATCCTGGAATTTTTTCTCAGTTTCCAGGTTGCACTTTTGTATTGTATCTGTTGATGTGATCCTGACTACGTTTTGGCTAATTGTTAATCTTCCCTTCAAGTGAAAGTTATCTGTGACCTGTGGTTCATGCAAAAGTTCTTGATGAAGTTTAGGGATTTCAGGGGTCTTAATAAGCATCTGAACTTGCATCTCAAAAGATTTGAGTTCAATTTCGAGCTCAGAAAAGGCGAACTTGAGCTGAGCTTCGAGGCAGTTCGTAGAGTTCATGGTCCGACTCGGCTCATCTTATACTCCTAATCGAAACATGGAGTCTGCATTTTATTAATGGCCGAAGTCGGACAGCTTTGTTGTTTTGAATGATAAGTCATTTCCCCCGATGTTCTTTAAATGATTAGCCTATTGAATTTGATTGAAGAAAACACAACACGTTGAAGTTTCAAATTTTACCGCAAAACTTGTTACGAATCAAAAGGGATCATCAGATTCTTGTTTACTGGCAATTTGTTGGAAATATTTCTTGAAACATAGTAATAATTACAGGGATTGAATTCGGATCTTGCATGATACAGTTTGATTGTTCCGAAGTTTGTGTGCTATCTCATATATGCCTTAGTAATTGATCACCTGAGATCCTTGCATATGACTGCAAAAAGAAATTGTAAATACTGCTTGCTGAAAATAGATAGAAAAAGTAAATAAACTCAAATACTTGTATACAATATCAACTGAACAACAAATTATAGCACAAATATATGAAATACAAATACGAATTGAACTGCCTAGCCACTTGACCTACACAATATATACACATTATGCAGAAGTATATACTTATACAACAACAAACGAATTAACAAACTAAGTAAAGTACACACAATCTTCAAGTTTTGCTGGTTAGAATTAACTAACTAACCCTGAGGGTTTACTTTTCCCTTGTTGTTGTGATTCTTGACAGCATTCACAGCAGCCTTGACAACTGTCTTGCCACCCTCTCCAATTTTCTTGACAACCTTTGTGGAAACATGTTCCTTTGCTTTCGGAAAAACACTTCCCTTGCTGCTCGAGCCTTTGTTGGAATTCATCGTAATTGTGTGTATTACGTGTGAATGTATATATACGTATGATCTCTCTCTCTCTCTCCTTTCTTTCTGTATATGTTTTGTGTTTCTGTGGTGTGTCTTTGAAGATATCGGGGCCCTATTTATAGTAGAGGTTGAGGGGTTATGATTATGCATTGTTTCTGTCTAATTCCCTTCCTTTTGAGTGTAATTTTGGTGGTGATTCTTGGAGATTTCAAGGAAGAAATGAGCCCTTTTCTTGATGAATTTCCAGAGATGATGTTGATTTGTTCATAAATTGGTGTGTTTGTGTGTGGATGTATGGGTTAATGTGTGTGGTTTCTGCCCTGTTTGATGAGTTTCCTTGTGTTCTTGTGTGGTATTGTTAATTGGCTTCAAATACAAGAAATTTCCTTGTGTTATCTCTATGGTATGAGCTATGTTGTACGATGAAAGTGTAGAGATTAACATCATTTGTGTGTATTTGTGTGTGCTTCTATACATTACTTTGCTTGCTGACTAATTCATGCAGGGTCAATATTATATTCAAAATGTTAGAACCAACACTCTGTGTACAGGGTGATTCTAACCCGAATTTGGTTCGGTTTATTCGATATAATGAGAGGGAGATTGTTTTATACTTGTCGTATTGTTGAAAGAAACTATAGGGAGAGTGACAAATAAAATAACAAGTGTATTATATTTGTTGTTATAATTGATTGGATTCGATTGAGGTGGATTTGAGTCTACAATTTTGGGTATGCGTGTGTATCCGTGTGTTGAAGTGTAAGAATATACATGAAGGCAACATATGAAGTTGAATTTTAATTTTATTTTATTATTACATAAATATGTAGTTTGCGTGGACAATTAGACTAAAGTTAAAACCTTGGCTTCGGCTAATTATTTAATTTAATTAGCAATTACCTGGAATAATCTATCCCAAGGTCAACGAAAAAGTTGCTTAATTGTTTTCTCATTTTTTTCATTTCATTGCAATAATTCTATATTTCTTAGTAATATATATTTGTGGGTTTGAAAAATATAATTAATTATGCATTTTGTTGATGTTTCCTTGCGTAATCAAATTTTAGAATTATCATACACGAACATGACCCAATACAAATATAATAATATAGATTAATTTAATTTGCTTTTAAATTTAGCATATGAAAGGTATCTATTATTGGGTTCTTTATAAATATTTGACATGAGACAGAATGATGGATAACTTAAAACAAATTACTAGCAATCGAATTTCTTCTATTCTGGATGTAATTTCTTGGAAGAAAACCGTTTCTATCTCATGATTTTCAAGATATTTTTATAAATTTATCTTTTTGATGTTGATTGCACATATATATATATATATATACTCGTTTGTTGTTGGGTATTTCCTAAGTTGATTATATGAAATTTCCTTCCACAATTTATCAAATTATTTTCTTTGGTAGAATTATCATAATTCGTGTGTACGTGGTTTGTGTTGCCGACTAATTTCATGCACCAAACTAGAAAATTTCTTCTCAAGTTTCAATTAATTCTTTTAAATCAAAACAAAATTTCTATGTATATATGTCCAAGAATTGCATTCAATACACACTCTACATTCCATGCTACCATGTACGAGTACTTCTATAATGCACTTCTTTGTCTAAAAAACCAAAACAAAAACATTAACGATCACTTCTAAAAAAAATCAACTTTTTGTATTTTACTGTTTCATTTTATGATATATGAATACGAACACGACGACACAAATACGATACAACACGACATAGATTTTTTTTGGAATTTCTCAAATAGAAAGTGTCGAACACGATAACATACGGCAAAAAATAATATATTTATAAGTGTTGGTTTCATGTGATGAATTAACAAAAAAGTTTGTATCGTCATGTCCATTTATATCCCGTCCATGTCAACACATCTTAACTTTCATATGATATATTGCTCAACAAACAGATACCAAAAAATTTAAAATTAAAATTAAAATCTGAATATTAACAAACAAATAATTTAACATATACACTATATATATAGTTAGTTTAGGAAAACACATATTACATTCTATATAAAAATCAATTATTTATGATTTTATAATATAATTTTATTTGGCCTTGTTCTTGTTATTCTTGGCAGCTTCAACAACATTTGGGGTGTGGGATTATGTTTCTAACTTTATATACATCTATTAGTTTCATGCAAAAACTAATGTCAATATCCAATGGTCCTTTCCCTAGGTGCATCTTCTTTTGCTGCAATTTTCAGGGTTAATTTATGATTCTTCATTCACATTTTCAAGAGCTAAACCTTATTAAACAAGGAACAAGAAAAAATATTAATATTGAAAATAGTACAATCACTATTCTCCTTTAATCACCAATGTTATCATCTATATTGAATGTGGAAAATTTCAATTCACAGCTCACTCAATCGAATCTCAATCAATCATATATTAAATGTGTTATATTTGTTATTCAATTGGTTATTCTCCCAAAACGTTCTATCAATAATACGATAAGTATAAATCACTCGTCGACCGCTCATTATATTTGTTCAATATGTGAAATATAAACCTCATATTAACATCACGTATATGTCTTAGGCCTCGTTTACTTTGGTGAAAGGGATATTGACAATCATGATATAATAGGTTAGAGTAGTTAGACTATTGGTTAATTACCTTTGTTTACTTTTTGTGTCTTGTTGGCCGTTTATTAAATTTTTTGTTTACTTTTTCTAGTAGTTAATGGCGGTCTATATGTCAATTACCATTTTACCCCTTATTTCATTATTTTGTTTGCCCCCTTCTCGTTATCCCCAGAAGTGAAGAGGAAATTTGGCCTTTTGCTAATCAAATTGGATATGACTCATTCAAATTCAATTAACACCAAATTTTGTAAGTATGATGCACAAAATTACATTATGCCTTAACACACTTCTGTGAATCAACTTCAGTGCCAAATTGAAAATCATAATGCATTAACATGACATCGACACAGTCCCAAATAACAATACATTCCTTCTAAAAAAGGCCATTGCACAGATCAACAAATTCCAAAAACAAAAAAAGACCTTGGAAAGGCTTTCAGAACATCATTCAAAATCTACAATAAACAACATCAAATTGGACTCCATCTAACTATAGTTTATCAATACTTTGCACCCATCCGCAAAACAACTTAAATTGGAGTCCAAAACGCACCCAGATCATAGTTTCAAAAAACCAACATACAACAAACTTGTGTTGAAGAAATTTGCTATTAACGTAGCTTACCATCGATGACCATTTGAACCATCACTTGTCGAGCGCCGGTATTCATGCCGAAAAACATGTTCTTGCCTTTTGATGGTGTCTTTGGCAGCACCCAGTCGCGATGCAACAACACGTAAAATTGAAGTGGACTCGCTGCAGAAATTTGTTATTCCTTCGATAACCGTTTGGCGCTTTCCAACCGTTGCCAATGATGTCTTTGGATGCAAGGACGAGGTTATTCTCTTCTTGTACTGTCCAATCACATCGGTCTTTTACCTTTGACGTACCCACACCCTCCATATGTGGCATAGACGACATCTGCAAAACTTAAATTACAATTTTTGAGGGGTCACTTTATAAAAACAAATAATTTAAGCATTGCATATAAACATAACATACAAAACAGAAAGTAATAGTACATTACACAAATAACAGAATAACAGCTTGTTGAATTACAGACTACACCCTTACTAATTCTATGAAGTTTTGACATAAAACAAGAGCTTTGACATAAAACATGTTGTAAAGAGTCCCAGACAATTTGGGCAGGGATTTTAGCTAGAAGGTTGTACTTCTCATAACATTTACGTCTACTTTCTTGATCCAGAACACCACCTCGTAAAACCAAGCAAACCAGCAACAAGAAATTAATCACTTGAAAGCGGATGATCTCCAAAGCAATAAAAGCCTCTTCCTCGTTATACATACTGTCCATTCTATAATTTTTCAAAGACTCAGCTTATTTGCAAACAAATTCATGAAAACACACATCCTATAAACAAACAAAAAATCGTAAGAATCACACAAACCGGCCAGTAGTGAGTTTGTCAATGCTTAATATTCATGAAGTACAAACCAGTGGAGTAGGATGTAAAACACAAATCCGCCAAAAGCAACTAAACTATCAACAACACAATACACAGACTCCGAACTGTAAAATTCATCAACAACTAATACTCATGGTCAGAATATTTATTCATGTACAATGCAATAACAACTTCCTCCTCATTAAACAAACTCTCCATTCTACAAGTTATCAAATACTCAGCCATATTATATCAAAAATGTATCTTTTAAGCATAATTATATCCAACAACACTCATGCAGCATACAAATACACCACCACTGACGCATCATTCCACTTACGTAACCAACATCAACTGTACCGAAAATCACAAGTTGTTTAATATAGCAAAATTGTTTCTTCCACACATAAATACAACCAACAAGACTCATGCAACAGACAAATAAACGAGCAATCAGACCTTAGCCAACATCAGCTATACCCAAAATCACAGTGGTTGCTTTCAAATAAAGTGGAAAAGCAAGCTAATCTAACAGCTCAAAGAACCATCTACATAAACAAAATCATTTTGCAAAAGTTTAGATTAGTAATATTACCGGATTGTTGCAATGATGAGTATCTACGAAATACCCAAGAACCCTAACCCTGCGTCTCGAATGTTATGCAATACATCAGACTCAATTCAATAAAAAAGGGTGAAAATTTAGGGCCAAATAGAATGAAGATTACCTTTAGCACAGCTATAGTCGTCGATTTCTGTTCGTATCGCCTTGCAATCGTCTAGCTACAACCATTAACTGAAGCCTGCAACTTAAAAAATGAGGGAAATTCCGATTTTCGTTATTAGGTTGGGGGGTTAGGATTTCAATGGCATTCTTCCGTAATTAAAGCCAATCCTTGGATTCAATTGTAATTTACCATGCCCAAGAAAAGCCATGATTAGCAAGACACGCCAAATTCGCATGTGTGATGGAGCTGCCAATTTCTGCCAAACCTACGGGCCTGTACGGTAATTCAAGGCCGCCGCCCATGAAAAGGAAACAACAGATTTCAACAGATAACAGTCTCCAACCCACGGTTACCAAGGAAGTAAACGAGGCCTTAGAAGATTATGAAGCATTTTAATTTATCTCTTCGACAGACATAGTTCTGAATATATCTTAAAATATTATAGCATAGTTAAATACTTAAATTTATCCTGAAAAAAAAACGACGGACATAATTTTACTGATCGGAGAATTTCTCTAATTTACCATAAATGGTTTAAATTGCAAAAAAAAATTTTATATAAAAAAAGCAGATGAAATATTAACATCTTAAAGCTATTGTTTCATCTTGACTTTGATAAATCGAAGGAAGATCACTAATGATCAAAACCCGAGAAGAAGTCGATCTGAACTCCTCCATGATCATATCTCTCGTGTTTTGGTTCATGTCACCGTCTGTGGCTAAAATTTGTGATTTCGGTTGTGCATTTTGTCTGTGAGCCAATCGAAATTACGGTGTGTGGCAAGTGATGTTGTGTGATTTGAGATGTCACTACAATATTATTTAAAATTTATATGTGATAGGAAACTAAGGATAATAGTATGCTTGAAGAGATGAAGAAGATGATATCTCTGCAAATCATGGGTCCGAATCCTGCTAGGCAAACACAAGACAAATCATTAGAAAGTCAAACTGGGAAATATGAGGGAATGCCTAGTGTTAACTCTCTGATGCTCAAGTTAGTAAACCTGGTATGGAGATTTAAGTGAGTTAGAGAGAAGTGTTGTAAATGCTTAGAGTAAAGCTTACTGATCATGAAGATGATTCATTGGAGTATATATACAATGGCGGAGGCACAGTCTAATGATGGGGTACATTTGACCCCCCTAAAAAAAAAATTTATTTATTATTGTGTGTATATATATATATTTGTGTTAATGTGTGTGTAATTTTTTTGAGTTTTTCATTATTGACTCCCCTCATAAAAATTAAAATTAATACTAGTGAGGGTCAATATAATAAATTAATAATAATTGGGATAAAAAAAATAAAATATTATATATATATATATATAAGCCCAAAGACTAATGGCCAAAGAAAAATACACAATCAATAGACTAATGGGCCAAAAAAAAAAAAAAACACACACACACACACACACACACACATGGAGCTAAGTATATATATATATATATAAGCCCACGACTAATGGCCCAAAGAAAAATATATAATCAATAGACTAATGGCCCAAATTTGTAAGTGCTTTAAATAAAAAGTTGAATTTCACTTGTTATTTTTTCTGTGATATTATGCTTTGGTCTGTTGGGAATGGTGCCCTGAAAATTCAATTTGTTGAATTAATTAAACTGTATTTACAGCGAGTTGTGAGTATTTCACATATTAATAATTAATGGTGTGTGGTGGTATTCTTGTATGAAATGTGTTTCATAGGAAAAGACTTTGAATACCGAAATCACGTGTCATTAAAGTTCTAGTCGGTAAGATAAGAATATGTTCTTATCAAGACTATAACGTGGTTATATAAGATGATTAGTCTTTCGTCATAGGGAATGGTGATTCCAATTATAACACGTTGATGATTTTCAATAGAATTGGAAACATCGAACTGGACCACTGAGATTATTCATTTTATACTGCTATCTAAAATGAATAAAATCTCAGGAAGCATTGTACTCTTAATCCTGATAATATTTCGGCTTTATGCATGTAGTGTTAGTCACTGTAACATACTCGAAGTGAGGTCTCGGTAACGGGCGGCCAAAATACTTTGTATGATTCGGTGACAACATGAAATGTGCTAAAGAGTTATATTGATCGAGGAATTTGTGGCCTTGCTGGAAGGTAAGAGATATCCTTGAAATAGATTTGCAAAAGTTCGAATTAAGACTTTGGCCAAAGCACTTCGCGTGATACGTCACCGAAGTTGTATGATGAATGTGTTTCACATACAGAAATTTTGAACTTAAGGCAAATCAATAAATTTCAAATTAGAGATGAAAAATAAATTATAGTAGTTGTAATTTATTTTTCATGGATATCTACACGGAGGAGTAAAATGCGAAATTATTCTAGATCGAAAAATTCGTAAATAATTTAATTAATTTTAGAGTGCAACAATATTTATTTAGTGGAATTAAATATTGTTAAACGGTAATTAATTATTATCATGGGATGAAAATATATTAATCCGTTTGGAGCTAAAATTAATTAGTCCTGCAGGTCCCCCTGCAAGCCCCAATTGAAAACCCAAAGAGAAAATATTAAAAGGAGAAAGAGAAATGAATTTTCAAAGTGTTTGAAAATAGCCAAGGAATTTATTTTAAGAAAATAAATTAAAGTTCCAAAGAGTTGGAAATGCCCGGAATTTTATTTTGGAGAAAATAAAATTTTCATCGAAAAAAAAAAATTCGGTGATGACGTGGCAGTACACGTGGCATGCCACGTCAGCAGGCGGGTCCCAGGTGGCGCTGACTAGGCGCCGAGTGGCGCGCCAAGTGGACTGCCGGGATTGCGCCACGTAGACATGATGTAACGGTCCAGATTTGGTCTGAAAACGGGTCGGTCAAAGCGGGTCAAACGAATAGGGCCAGACCCTATTCGGATAGGGTCAAACCGGGTCCGGTCCGGGTAGGACCAGACCCGGACACGTGTCGGCGTCTGGTGAGGTCACGCGGTTGAACACGCGCCAACCACTTGGCCGACTTGTGGGGGCGCGTGCGGCCACGTGTCGGCGCGTGGTTGGCGGCGTTGTGTCCGCGGCGGAGAGTTCTACCACGTGGCATGCTCGGATTGGTCGGATTGAGACGCGGTTTGGACGCGGTTTCCAAATGACCAAAATGCCCTCGGGTTTTTGCCTATAAATAGGCTGACCCCCTCCCTCATTTCTCATAACATTTTGGGAGAGGTTTTGGCTAGAGCTTAGCTTTGAAACCATATCCCTTTTCTCCTAGTTAATTCCGATTTATTTTGGAATTAATTTGAATTAGGTGTTTATATAAAACGCCTAATTTCGGGAGAATAAACCCTGAAAAGGGATTCCTAGTTTAAAGTTTTATTTTCTCCAAGTATTTAGAGAAATACTTTCGGAGCCCACACTCCGAGGGTGTCCCTGGGGTTATTGCAGGGAAGCTCTGCCGGTTTCACGAGGAGATCGGGTATCGGGTTCTCAGGAGGTGAATTCGGGGAGCTGGAAAAATGCCGTTAGATAGCCATATTTGCAGTACGGTAATATTTTACAGTTGTTTTATTTTAAGCATGATAAATTATGTGCTCTTAAGTGTTAATTGCATGTTAGATATTTATCTGCTTAAGTGATTTAAAATTTATTATCAATTGCATGTATATAATTGAGTAGATCCGGCTAGGTCTTCCGCTTAGTATTAAAATGTTTTAGAAATATTTTAATACTTGTATCATAATAAAAAATTTTAAAATGTGGTCCCGGACTGCGACTGTTCTGGGCCCACCTCCCAGCATAAATGGCCTCGAAGTCTTGAACGAGCGAACAAGGAGGCCCTCATCAAGTTCTGTCACTCAAAGGCCTTCAACTTCACAGCTTCCCTGCACTGCCTGGATGAGGCTCAAAAGGCCTTCAACTTAGCCATCGAGCAGGGTATCCACAAAGGGCTGACGGATCCAGCCATTCGTGAAGCGGAAGGGATGGGGCTCACGTTTAATGAGCACTGCGAGGAGGATGACGATGTCCTGGGTGATCCTTCAGACACAATTTCAGAGCCTGAGTATGAGTTCCTGGTCAAGCTCCTCCAGGACGAATACATGGATGCCCATCCAGTAGCAAATGCCCCCCAAGCCGCATTGAATGATCCTCTTGAAAATGAGCCTCAAGTGCCTGTCGGGGAGGATGCCCATGTCCCAGCTGTTGAGGGTGCCAACGCACTTGCCCCCGATGCCAACGAGCCCAACGATCCACAAGCGCCTGAGCCACCAGCTGCCCAACCTCAAGAGCCAGAAGCCCCAGTTTATGGTCCAGTGGCCCGGAACGTCTTGGTGGTTATTGATGAAGATGTTGCTCCTGCCGCCTGAAGCCTTTCCCTATTTTAGTGCTTTCAACTTTTGTCAAGAAACTTATGGGCCTTTGAGCCTTCATTTTGTAATTTAGGCGAAAGCCTTTTAATGAATGAAATTCCTTCTTTCCTTCAGAATACTGTTTTTTCCTTTTTCTTGATTGCGAATTTTCATATTGCGCTTGTTGTGAACAAATCTTGTAGAAGTAAGATTGTGTGTAACATGCTTAGTGAAAATCGCAATACTCAGATAAAGTCTTTGGAACTTGAAAGATTCCATTAAATATTTTGAAAAATCTAACTAAGTCTTGAGACACCTGAAGGGAGGTCTTGTGAAGGATTTCTTGAATAATTTTCCCTAGGGATCGAGCATGTATTTGAGGGCTCGGTACTTCACCCTTCTAGCTTCGGTTTGATTTTGAGGCACGATGTCGTCTTTGAGATACGCCTCAAGGTCATTATCCAACATGGCTCCGTCAGGATTTCTTGAATAATTTTCCCTAGGGATCGAGCATGTATTTGAGGGCTCGGTACTTCACCCTTCTAGCTTCTGTTTGATTTTGAGGCACGATGTCGTCTTTAAGATACGCCTCAAGGTCATTATCCAACATGGCTCCGTCAGGTCGATTACCGTAACGTTGGGTTGGGATATGTCGATGGCTTGGCCCCCCCCGAGACGAGGTACGAAATGGTCCCGTCGTGGGTTCCTTGTAATCTGCTAGCCAACTTGGACAAGGTATCGGCTCGACTATTCTCTTCCCAGGGAAGTTGCTCAATCTTGAACTCCTTGAAGTGTGCTATTAGGTCCTTTACCATTTTGAGGTATGCGACCATCGAGTCTTCTCGCGCCTCGTAGGTTTCGTTGACCTGACCTGCTATCAACTGGGAGTCGGTCACGAAGGCTATTTTTTCGACTTTTTGCTCGTGGGCAAACTTGAGGTCCGCTAGGAGCATCTCGTACTCTGCCTCGTTGTTGGTAGCCTTAAAATCTAGGCGGATGGCGAAATCGAACTGCATGTTGTCCGAGCTGACCTGGGATATCCCTACCCCTCCCCCCTGAGAGGTTAATGAGCCATCCACGTGCATTGTCCAGCTCAAGGGGGTTGGGATCGATTTCGGAGGAGGTACGTACTTTTCGACTAGGAAGTCAGCCAGAATTTGAGCTTGTTGGGCGGCTCGAGGTTGGAAAGAGATATCATGTTATCCTAACTCAATTGCCCATTTCATCATCCAACCCGAGACGTCGGGTTTGGCGAGAACTTGCTTTAGGGGTTGGTCAGTGAGAACAACTATTGGGTGTGCCTGAAAATAAGGCCTTAGCTTCCGAGCCGAATGGGCCAACGCGAACACGAACTTCTCGATCTCAAGGTAGTTTAGTTCGGCTCCGTGTAAGATTTTGCTCAGGTAGTACGCGGTTAGGTGCTTCCAATCCCGGCGACTAGGACGGAACTGAAAGTTTCTTGGGAAAGAGATAGATAGGGGTACAAGGTTTCCCCCTCGTTGGGCTTAGCCAACAGCAGCGGAGACGACAGGTACTCTTTAAGTTGTTCAAAAGCTCTATCGCACTCTTCGTCCCATTGAAATTTCTTCAAATTACCCAGTACCTTGAAAAACGGGAGGTTTCTCTCCGAGGATCGGGGAGACAAAGTGGTTCAGCGAGATGATCCGACCGACTAGGCATTGAACCTGGAAGATGCATTGGGGTTGGGGTATGATTTGGATCGCTTTGATCTTGGCGGGAATGGTTTCGATCCCCCGTTGGCTCACCATGTAGCCGAGGAAGCGGCCACCCTCGACCCCGAAGGTGCACTTTTCCGGGTTAAACTTCAAGCCGTATTGTCTTAATATATCGAGTAGGGCTGCAAACGAGCCGAGCCGAGCCGAGTTTGGCATGAAATAACAGGCTTGAGCTTGAGATTGATATTTTTTGCCCTGGCTCGAGCTCGGGATCGAGCTTGTCAAGCCTGGCATTTTCGGGCTTGAACTCGGCTCGCCCCTAGCTCGGGATCGGCTCGGCTCGGCTCGGTAAGGTTTGAAATGTTTTTCTTTCCTTTCATTTTTAATAAAATTAGTAATATATATATATATATATATATATATATATATATATATATATATATATTATAATTGTATTAATTAAATTAAATTAATTAATCATATATATTAATATTATATTATTAAATAACATTTATTAAAATTTTATCACACAAAAATATATAATATATAAGAATATAAATGATTGTTTGGTCAATTATTAAACCCAAATATAATATAATATAATATGAATCTATTATAATATATAACATATTTTATACGTTATCTTATTAAATAATATCGTCATATACATTAGTAAACTAAATATTATTAAGATTTAAGGTATAATGTATATTTATCATATATATTATGTTACTAAATAAGATACATTATTAGCCCATATATTAGTAATACAAAAACATATTTTATTATAATATATGATATATAATTACATACTATCTCATTAAATCATAATAGTTAGTACCATACATGTTAGTAAATTATATATGTAATTAAGCATTTGACACACAAAGTTATACATATAAAATACATGAAATATCAAAAACACATGTATACATATATAATATTGATTTAACCTATTAAGATGTATAAGATATAAATAAATATTAATTTAATTATTAAATCAAATACATTATTAGCTCATATATTATTAAGGGACACATATAATACATGATTGATATTAACTTGTTAAACTATACACATTGGTAAATCATATATTTTTAAGATTTTAAGATATATATAATATATACTATATGATATATAAATGTACATTTACATAATACAATATTGGAGTTTGGACCATATATGATTAATAAAAAGATTATTTATATGTATATATATTAAAAATTAAACATATATATATATATATATAAATTATAAAAAAAAAAATAACATATATATGCCAGGCTCGCGAGCTGGCTCGCAAGCCACGAGCCTGGCACACCAGGATCGAGATCGACTCGATGGCAAGATCGAGCTCGCCAAAGCTCGGATCGAGCTCGTCCAACTACGATCTCAAGCCGAGTCAGCTTGAGCTCGGCTCGTAGAGCTCGCAAGCTGGCTCGGCTTGTTTGCACCCCTAATATCGAGTAGGTGGTCAAGATGATCCTGAGCTCTTTCGCTTTTGACGATCATGTCGTTGACGTAAACCTCCATCGTTGTCCCGATCTTGTTCTTAAACATCAAATTCGCCAATCTTAGGTAGGTGGCGCCCGCATTCTTTAGGTCAAACGGCGTTACCTTGAAGCAGTAGATGCCCTTCACCACTATGAAGGCTGTGTACGGTCTATCCTCCGGTGCCACGGAGATTTGGTAGTACCTTTGAAAGGCGTCTATCATGCTGAGCATCTCGCAACCCGCAGTTGAGTCGATGAGCTGATCGATGTGGGGCAACGGGTATGGGTCCTTCGGGCAGGCTTTGTTGAGGTCGGTGAAATCGTTGCACATCCTCCATTTCCAGTCGGTCTTTTGCACAAGGACTACGTTGCACAGCTAGTCCACGTACTGAACTGGAGTTATGTAGCCGGCATCGAGGAGCTTATTGACCTCGCCTTCGATGATCTCGTTTCTCTCATTGCTTTGGACCCTCAATTTCTGCTTGATGGGCTTGTGAGACGGATCGAGCCCGAGGTGATGGCAGATGACCTTCAGATCGATGCCAGATAGGTCCTTCGTTGTCCAGGCAAAAATGTTGACATTTTCGCTGAGGAAGTTGATCATCATAATTTCATGTCCGGCGTACATGTTCACCCCGATGCTTATGTTTTTGCTTCCCTCTCTGGGCACTAGCGGCACTTCCTTAGATGACTCAGAGGGTTCGAGTCGCTTGCTGAGCTTTCTTTTTCTTGCTGTTTGGGAACCCTCTTCACCGGATAGGGAGGTGGGTAGGTCGATCTCATCATCCGCGTAAGTTTGCAGGTCGAGGAATTCGTCGACCTCCTCGTCCTTGGGCGTTTTAGGGTAATGGCATAACACGCCCAACTATCCACCACGTCACACCCGACCTTCCCGACCCCATTCGGGGTGGGCATCTTTATTTTTTGGTAGAAAGTAGAGATGATGGCTCGGAATTGGATGAGGCCGGGTCGACCAAAGATTATGTTGTATGCTAGGGGCATGTTTACGACTATGTATTCGACCTCCCGGGTTACCCGACACGGGGTCGGTTCCCATCGAGGTAAGCAGCCGAATACGCCCTAAAGGTAAAACCTCGGATCCATCAAACCCGGAAGGGGGGGTCCAGATGGGATCGAATTTCAAGTTGTGTACTTTCATTTTAACAAGTATGGAGTAAAGGATAATGTTGGTGGAGCTTCCATTATCGACAAGGCATTTGGTTACATTATAGTTGGCTACGCTAAGGTCACCACCATCGGACAATTAGGCGCTCGCCTTCCCGATGGGGGCCTAGGCGGCTATCGCTAACACTAAAACTAACCTCCTGCTTAACCCAACCCTCACCCTGCTCGATCTGGTAAACTTCTTCATGAGGGCCTTCATATTCTCGAGCTGCTCTTCGGTGGGCTCTCTTACACGCCGCGTTGGAATCGCCACCGACGTGACCTTCGGTGATCATGTAGATCGTACCTTTTATAGCGTCATTATTGTTATCCTTCCTATCGAGCAACTGTTTCCCGGATCGGCGCGTTGGGGATCGGGATCGAGACTTGGAGCGCTCGAGCGATCGACCCACCTTCTCGGAGAAGTGGTTGAGTTTGCGAACAAAATCTTTTAAGAGTCCCCCACAGATTGAGTCTCTCGATTTCATCGCGAAGGGCATTGCATTCCTCAGTGGTGTGGCCCCATTGCTGATGGTAGCCACAAAATTTCCCTGACTTCTAAGCCTTTGGACCCTCGCGTATGGTCTTAGGCTTCTTCAGAAGCTTCTTATCGATGACCGTGAAAATTTGTTGCCGTGTTCAAAGGGATATAGTTTCTGTGATCGATTTGGGTCGGGGGATTGACTTTTTCTTTGTTTTTCTTGGGCTCGATTCCCCTTCTGCTGGGTTTCGAGCAGGACCCAAAGTGTTGGCCCTTCGATCGTGATGGGGGTCCGTAAGCGAGGGCCATTTCTTCGACCCTCATGAATCTGTGGGCGATGTCCTGGATCTCAGTGAGGTTCCACAGCCCAGCCCTCACGATCTCATCGGCCCAGGATCGATTGAGCAGGGCACGATGGACTACCGGAAGCAAATGGTCGATGGTGGGGTCCTTGACCCGGACCACCCTCCTGGAAAACCTGGTGAAGAAATCTCGGAGGGACTCGCCTTCTTCCTGGCGGAGGTTATTAAGGTAAGACGGCGGCAGCTTCTCTCCAGTCATGGAGGAGAAGTACGGGAGAAACCGATCCACGAATCGGTTGTAGGTGGTGATGCACCAAGGCGGCAAGCGGGTGAACCAGTCTTGCGCTGGGCCTGTCAGGATTGTGACAAATAGTTTGGCTCATATTTGCTACGGGTGGGGGTGAAGCAGCATGGTATTCTCGAAGGCTATCACGTGTTTCTCAGGATCGGTGGCCCCGTTGTAGTGTGGTAGCCCCATCGGGATCCTCTCTCCGTCACAGGTCGTGCGGAGTATATCCTCGAAGAAGGGAGAGGCTTCTTTCCTATCGCTCCTGAAGCGTAGAGGTTGTCGGTTCAGTCCCTCTCGCAAGTCAGCCTGCCTCTGGGAGACGTAAGAGCCTAGATCTCCCAAGCGGTCTTGGGCCCGCCTTCTCGGCGGGTCGACGTGTCGAGCCGCGGTAATCCTGGCCGCCTCTTCCCTCGCGGAGGTCGTCGAATTCTTTATTGTTGTCGTCAACCATGTTTTTACCACGGTTTGCGCGACTAGGGTGGTCCGACTCATCCTACCCCTCGAGTGGGGCCTGTTTGCTGCCGGCCGGGGGGGAGGGGGGCGACGACGGTGGTGCGAACTTGTAGGCCTGTCCTAGGCCCGTTTGAGGGGCGAACCCCCAAAAGACCTGGGGGGTCTGGCCATCAAGCGGCTGGAAGTAGTACGGGACGGGGGTCCCAAACGCTTGGACGAAGGGGCCCGCCGCGTTGGCGACAACGGGGCTCAAAATAGTGATTGGGATGGCTCGAGACAACTTTGGGCGCCTGGGCTCTTGTCCTTCGGCCTGAGCCTATTCGATCTCAACCCTCCATTGGTCGAGAAAGGCGTCCAGGTCCGCCTGAGTAACAGTGATCCTCGGGGTTGTCGCTTGCTGGGGCAAGATGACGCTTGCGGCGGTGCCAAAGTTCCCGGCAGCGGGAGGTGCGATGGAGACGTTGCCAAGCGGCGCGTTCACGTCATGCCTGCCTTTGGCAACGTCCTCCATGTCCTCATCGCGCTGGGTTTGTCTCGTGTTCACCATGGTTGTAAGTGGGGTGCATGGGTGTTTTTTCCTCCAGATCGAAGTGGAGAAGGAAATAGAGTTTCCCACATACGGCGCCAAACTGATCCGGCTCAAAATTGGTTTGGCTGAGATGGCAATCTAGCTGGCGATCTCGAGTCGATCAATCAAGAATTTATAAGTGTGGGCTCTTTATCGATCTGAAAAACACTCAAACACACGTGAACTCAAAAGCCAAATTGGGGAACTTGGGATTGGGCCCAAGTTTGGTTCTCCGACGCTCAAGTCAGTATGGGATACGCTTAGAGAGAGAAATAATGCAAAGGACACTATTAAATGCTTTTAAATGTCTTACCAACAACTGTTCAAGTGAGGCGTATTTATACCATCAGCTAATTAACACAGTAGTGTGTGTACGGTAGCTATGCATTAAATGCGATCAAGGGATTGTCCCGAAAGGGAAATGCTCGATCTCACCAAGGGGGCGTAAAGCACGCCATTTTTCCCCTTTGGGCAAAGTCTGGCTCAGAGGGCATTAAATGCGGCGCCAGTGCCGGGGAATGAGAGCGTGACACGTGTCTTGACAGCGACGTGTCTCGGGCGTGCAGAGAGGAGCTCGACGCTTGGCATCTGTAAGTGGGGTCAATAGCCTCTAAGCCTTACTCTGCCAAAGGGCCCAAGAGGTTGGACCCTTGGAGATGGAACTTGGCTCATGTGGGAGCAAGCCCTCAACGATCCGACCCCCACTAGCCTCTCGATCCGGGCACATATAAGGTGGGGGTGGATTTGAGGTTGAGGTCGAGATGGCCCATAGGGCGCAAATCTCAATTCGGGGCGGTCAAGGTGACGTGGGGTCCACGTGGTTCCGCGTCGGGCGTGACACGTGGCCCAATAATATTATGTCATATCACACATATATATCACTTTACACCACAATAAAATTAGAATTTTTTACTCTGAAAATATATATTTTTTCTTTATTAATAATTTTAAATTATATTTTAAATAAATTTAAATAAAATCATTAAATAATAATTATTTGTTAAATATTATGTAATTATATCTAATTTTTTAAAAAAATTATATTTTAGTATTAATGGTTTTGGATACTTTATCGAATCTGATTCGACCCAATTACGTATAAATTCAAAATCAAGTTGAATTTTATAAGATTCGAATTCGAATCCGATGAACCGGAAATCTCCTCATTCAGCCCAAAACCGACTAGTTGACTGCCCTACTCGTAAGCAAAAAAATACATAAATATTATTTTATTTGGTAAATAATAATAAATTATATACATACATATATATACATACATTATATATATATATATATATATATATATATATATATATATATATAAGTTGAAATTTCGAAACGAGTGGTGCCATTGGGCATGGATGGATTTTTATGGTCCCACATAAGCCACAACCATTTTTGCCACTCCAAATTCTTCCCATTGTGTTTTCATCATGTCCACAAACCACTCTTCTTCTCTCTCTACTGCAAAACACACATTCACATTGAGAGAAGAGAGATGCTTGGGTGCTGGAGAAGAGCTGAGAGAAACAATCAGTAATGCAAGAAAGAGGATGAGTGAAATCTGTTCTGCAACCCATGGCCACTTGTAGTAGTGCTGCATTTTCACCTTCCCACATTCTCAGCTGCAAAATCAAGACTTCGCCCCCTTCTGCTGTTGTTCTCTCCCATTCGATCACTGACCGAAGGCCGTCCTACAATTCCCTCGTTTTCCAGGTTCTTGCTTGCTTTTTCTCTGCGATTTGGATAAAACGGGTGTTCTTGTTTGTGATTTTGGTTTGATTTCTGCTCTGTTACGAGTTCGCTGGTTTTTGTAATGATTTGGGATTGTGGGTGTGTTTTGTTTTCTGCTGTTGGAGAACATTAGGAATTTCAAGCACTAGGTTTGATACCATGAATGGTGTTGAGATTTGAAACCCAGATTTTGTTTTAGAGGAGGAGTCTGTACTGAATGATGATGAATCAGGTGGGGGTTAAACAATGGGGATAATTACAGGGACATACCCTGAGGTTTGACATTAATTACATAAACTCTCCTTGTTTTCAATCGTCTCGGTCGATAAATTTACGTGATTTTAGCTCAAATCATGACTGTAATAGCATGAATTAGCCAAATCTTAGTGTATGTCAGGGGAGGTGGTGGTCATTTCTGAAACTTCAGGGGAAATTCTCGCAATTAGGTGAGACCTCATTGTATATTGAAGTAAGTATCCCCAAAGAACTATTATGGGTAAATCTGAAGCTCAGATATTTGAAATTAGTATAGAAAAAGGTGTTTCTTAATGTAACATAACTTCTTCCAACCTGATTCAACCTAAACAAGAATTGCGAAGAGGCAAATCAGTTCTGTACTTGCTAAAGTTTCGATCTTTAATGGAAATCCACGTCTAGGACTCATTTCATATATGGGTTAATGCTATGTCTTTAACTTTGTATGCCTTCTTCTTCACAGGCTGCTAGACTTTTGGGTCCTCCAGCAAGATTTGAAGCTTCAAAGCTTCAAGTCTTGTTTATGGGAGAAGTTGGTGTAGTACCAAAAAGGATCGTGCCAAGAACGTACACCCTTTCCCATTGCGATTTCACAGCTAATCTAACCTTAACAATTTCAAATATTATCCAACGCGATCAAGTAATCTTTCTACTTAGTTGGATTTGCTTATAATCATAATGTGAAAATGGTGATTCTGATTTTGTCTTTTCAATGCTAATAAAGTTGAACGGATGGTACAAGAAAGATGATGTTGTTGCCGAATGGACAGAGATAAATGGTAATCTGTTCCTAAACGTGCATTGCTATGTTAGCGGCCCCAACTCCTTAACTGAACTAACTGCAGAGTTCAGATACCTTATCTTCTCCAAGGAATTGCCATTGGTGAGTTCATCATTTGAAATTGGAGATATTATACAGTTACATTCTGATTAAAAGTTCTAACAATTAGTCTTCTTTCTCCACCGGGTTTCCAGACATTGAATTTAATTCACGAGTCTCTAGTTTCTCTCATGTTTGTGACACAAAACTTCCAGGTTCTTGAGGCAGTGCTGTATGGAGACTCGGATCTTTTCAGAGAGCGTCAAGAACTCATGGAAGCTTTAGTCAGAGTATATTTCCATTCCAGCTCCAAAAAGTATAACCGTATGGAATGCTGGGGTCCGTTAAAGGATGCTGCTAAGGTTCGTGGAGAGAGAGAGAGAGGTACAATCTTGATCTTGCTGAATAATGCTGGTTTTTTCTTCTTCTCTTTTTCAGGGAAAAGGAGTAGAGAACATAAATGGATATTTATCTGCAAGCAAAGAGAATTCGAATGCTCCGAAATTCTGGGCAAGTCCAAAATCTATCTTCCAGGCACTTGCAACTTTCCTGCTATGAGTTTATGCATACAAAAGTGATATATATATATATACATTTCATACCGGCAGGAATTGTATTCAAGGTCATTTGATTGGTTTTTTGTATGTAAGATTAACTCCCAGATGAATTCTTGACTGCCAATTCTTGTTTTAAAGATCATGCTCATTTCAAAGCCAGAAAATTGTACAGATTATAACCTTGTCATCTTTTCCGGTCCCCGACATTTTGCCTGATTACACAAACATCCCTTAAATTTTGGAAAATTACACTTCACCAACATAGCTATGATTTGGCTCAACAAAAGTCAGGTGCAAGTTTGTTTCTATAGTCGAGCCAAACCTCAAGATATATCAATGTTATTATCTGTATAAATTAATTAAAACTTTTAAAGAGATCAAGCTCAAGTTCGAACCTGACTCGACTCCTACGCTTGAGCCTAACAGGCCAAACCAACCTCGAGCCCTGCTTTTCTTAACTAATCAACCACCATCACAAGTGCAACAAACGACATAAAATACAGAAAAAAATACCGCTATATCAACAAACATGTTCCCACAAGTTCATCTCACTTCTACATCATTTACCCCGATATACACACGCCTGGAAGTTTCAAGTCTTTCACAACAATATGACCAACATGTATCCCAGAAAAAGTTCTCAAGAATGTAAGGAGGAGAGAAAAAGGCAATAGCAATCCAAGAAAATATCAACTCACGGTCATTCCTCTCAAAATGACCTATTCGGTTTGGGCGAGGACGACTTCGCCTTGGCAAAATCAACCAAGTCCCTAAAAAGGGCATCTTCGGGCTTTTCCTCCTTCGAAGTTTTGATCGACAGATTCTGAGTTTGCCCTACTAAGCTATCATAAGAAGAACTGGATCCACTACTAGTTCGCGAGGGCCCACCATGGTTTTGCTCGAAAAACTGCTGTCTTTGATTGTACCTGGCCGGTGGGGGTGGAATATTACCTGCAGGTGGTGCAGGAGCTGCACTCCAAGGAGCTGGAGGCAGTTGGTCAGCAGATTTGCTTTTAGGGGCAGAATCGTCTTTTGGCGAGAACATTGTTGCTGTTGGATTTATGAAATCATCATCGGCAGGAGGAGGAGGTGGTGGTGGAGACGACGGAACTGTATGGTTGTTTGGCTGAGAGCTTGTAGCTCCTGATGTTCTTGAGGATTTTTCTGCCTCGTATAGATCACCACTTAGATAATCGACCATGGGAGAATCTGAGCTAACTGGCTTTCTTGAAGGTGGTGGAGGAGGAAGAATTGGGCTGGAACGAACGGGCTCGGTTCTGGGCTTACGGGCCAGGCCTTGTGAGGTATCCCTTGATGACCTGGAAATGTGTCGTTAACAGCATAAGAGCATGATTAGCAAGGAACTTAGCCAAGCACGACCAGTTGTAATTGATTAACTAGTAGGATTGATGGCCATTGAATGGAAATCAAAAAATTATGAGTATAACGGAAGCTTACAAAACATCGGAACGAGAAAGTTGGCCAGAGTTTTGAAGTGTAAGCGGTATTTGAACCGTCATACATGCCAAGAAGAAATAAATGGAGATGAAGCCATACATATATATGTGTGTCTATATATCATCAAGCTCAGTAGAGCAAACCGAGTTCTAACACTACCGTGGTAGTGTTTGCAAACTCTTATAAAGAAGAAAAAGAGAGATAATTTTGCTTCTTAACTTCAAAAAAAGAGGAAAACAAGTGTTTTGTTTTACTGTGCCTACTTCAAATATGCTTTAAATAAGCTAAAGAAGCTCAAAGCTAGAAGCACCCCACGTGTGCTTTTTCTGCGTTTATGTTCTTTTTCCTATTATTTAGAAGTGTCTGTGTGCCTTCTTCTCCAACACTCCCTAATTTAGACCACCAACTTTTACTAGTTAAGCTTCTATAAGTTTCTCCAAAAGCAACAATTCATGTGAACACCCCTAAAAATAATAGAAGCTTCCACCAATAAAGGTAGGGAAAGATTCACTTAGTGAGTATCAACTTACCTGTGCAAATTAGGACAGTACCACAAAGTAACAAACATATACAAATACTTCCATGCAAGCTTACCTGCGTGCTAATTGGGCAAAATCATCTTCAGATTCGTCATCCTCATGATTCACATTCATAAGAGGTGCAACTGGGGTTTCTGTATTCACCACGGGAACTGCTGATGGCGTTCCCTTTGCAATTCCATCGTGCCGTTCAAGAACTCGCTGCAAACTATCATTCAATGCCAATCCCTTCATTAAAAGATTCTCGTCTCTGCCAAACCAAAAAAGAAATGGTAGTTATCATTAGTTGATTTTTTTTCCCTTTAAAATGACCCACAAGAAAAGATGTTGAGAGTTTCGCCGTATTATTACGAAGTATTATTGACAAGAACCATGACGCGCTTTTGGTATGAACGGCACTGATCAACTAAGTCAACAATGATCTCATCCTTCACGCCCTATAATGTAAGGTGAGATTCAAAAGCTTAATAAGCTTAAACACAGGAAAAAAGAGACAACAAGGTACTAAAATAAGTTCAACCTGAGGATTATTCGCATCCAAGGCAGAAAGCATTTCCATAAGAACATCCGCGATTCCCTCAGCATTTTGCATCTCTGGCAAACTGTATCCCAAGGATAGAGATGATAGAATTCAAGATCTTCAGTTTACATAAATAGATAGATAGAGAGAGAGAGAGAAAGAGGGGATATACCTAAGTCCAGAAGCATCAGATTCAAGAGAGGCCCGAACAGCAGCTTCCTCATAGGGAGAAGTATCATGAACTATTGGATGAGATTGTGGCGGAGTAAACAACGGTACACTATTTTCCTCTCGAGGTGGAAATTCTACCCCAGCTGCCTGTTAAATTCAACCAATGAAAGAAAAGCTTAAGCAAGATCAATAAGAGAGATAACAGGAATACGAAGACTAGAAAAAGAAGCAAAGATAATTTAATTTATTACCCTTAATTCATTGTAAGCAGCAAAATACTGTGGAAAACTTCCACCAGGTCCGCCTAAAGCTTCTTGCCAAGAATCTATCAAAATTAGAATCTTCTCTCTCACATTTAAATCAGGCTGCAAGTGTGTATAGCAAATGGATATAAAACATACATTGGGATATAAATTAGTGCGAAAAAAGAAAAAGAAGCATCTTAAGTGAACAGGATAAGCCACCTTCTTTTTCACAATTTTGACCATATCATGCAAAATATCCCGCTCTGCAATCTGCTGAAACACATTTTCACCACAATTTTTGCTTAGAGTCTCCAGCACCTGGATCATAATAAGAGAGAAAATATTAGAATTTGTATACTATCAGTGTCGAATCTTTAATCAAAATCTAATTACAAATGCCCCTTGAAGATATATTTAGCTGAAATACAAAAATATCGAAAGCAACAAACAGCCAAATAAATAACAAGGACATTATTGCCATGATTAGCGACGGGCACACACACATATATATATACTATTTAACTTACAAATAGAGCAAGGAGCTGTATTTTAGGGCTTTTATGTCCAAGTCTTTTCTTGAGTATCTTCAATGCATCCTTTGCTTGCCTGCAAATTTGATTTTAGCTCAGAAACATAGGTAACCAAGTGGAATCTCAAGAAAACCACACTTTATTAAATGAAAAGGAAGAATACCCGGGATCCATGTTTATTATGTCGCATAGCTCGATGTTAACTGCCCAATCTGGACCAATCAGCATATCACTAGTAGCCCTCTCTGCAACCGCTGCCGCATTTGCCATTTTTCTTTTCTATTGTCGTCCTACCAAATACTGAAAATAATTAAATCACACCACTAGAGTAAAACAAGCAAACTGAAACCACTAGACTCAACTACAGATGTCGAGTAAAGGTTTATATCTCCGGAAATTCTGAACCCGTAATAGAAACCGACAAAAAGCACAGGTAATCCAGGCTGCTGGGAGAATTCAGCTATTACAATGAACAGTATGAAAATGAAAAATTAAGCAAAAGAAAAAGCAAATTCACAAATTCAATAAACACACACACACATATAACATCCATGGATAACTACTTAATCAGAACCGCAAATCAAAAGCGAACACCCTCTAATTCTTTCCATCTCTGCAAAGCAAAACCAAACCCTGAAGCAACAACAAGGTGAAATTGAAACTTGTTCACATGATATTGCAAAAAACAAGTCCATAATCCAAAATCCCAATTCAAGAATTCATAACATGACAAAATTAAAACCCCAAAATCCAAAATCAGCGACCCAGCACGGAATTGAGCGAAACCGACCAATAAAACATCAAAGATCACACCTACTCAAGCAAACAACAGAACCCAGTTCGGGAACACAATATCTCAAGATCAATAACTGTGGGAATCAAATCAAGACGGTGCGGACTCCAAAGCAGTAAAAGAAAATCCAGGATCGTTCGAAGATTACCTGCCCAGAACCCTCAAGTCTTGCCGAGTCCACAGAGAGAGAAGACGAAAAGCAAATATATATGGAAATAATTCACCTTCTTTTTTCGATAAAAGCAAAATCTTTATGGTTTGGAGAGAGAAGGCCGAAGGAGGAACAATGTAGATGGGGTTGTGCGTGCAAAATGATGAAATTTTGCTGTGATTTTATGGGATCTTGGTGTGGTTAATGCGTGTGACAAATTTTCAACCTTTGAACCTTGTGATATAGAACAAGGGCAAAAGAAAGATGGAAATTTTGCATCAGAATTCCATGTTTAAGGACGTGTTTGGTTGGTTAATACCTAATACCCCCTAATGCATTCATGACATTTCTAAAAATATTATTTTATCGTGTCCTGTCTTATGAAACACTCAAAATTAATAATGGACATTATCATATTCGTATCATCAAATTTATATCCATCTAATACAATATGAATTAACAAATAGAAAGAGAAGAACCTTCACCAAAAAAATCACATTTTTCTCCTAATCTTTCATTCGGTACATAGTCCATTACTACAAACACAATGATCTGAGATGGAATTACGATTTGAGGGGGGACAAAATTTAAAATATCAATAATAAAAGGAACGAATATTTTAATTTGGAAGGAAAAATTATAAATATTTCAAAGTATGTATATAAAAATTAAAAAAAAAATCTAAAAATTTAGGGTGGCGGGGATCACCCATACCCCCTTGGTTCACAATGATATACCGAACATAGTGATAACACCTACATTTTTTTCCAGTTTACCACGAATACGATAACACTAATATTATTGTTTCGATTTAACACACGGCAGGTGTCCTATACAAAAGCAACATAATTGTAGTAATATTTTTATAATGTATTTGTCCATCCTATCTTAAATAAATTACGTTGAATATATTTTAAATTGAGTAAAAATTCATCTGATCCCTTTCTACCCTACTTTCGTCACTCTAATTTTGTATGCTTTAAATTGCATCATCTTATCTCCTTTCAAACACTATATTTTTTAATTAAAGGAAATAAGTTCACACAAAGACATGATTCAAATTCCATAATTGGCCCCTAATTGTTCATCCACCAAACACACCCTTACACTTCAATAGACCATTCTGCTAAACCGACACGTGGAGGTACTCATTTCTGAACAGGGGCAAATGAGTTACGTTTGCTGAGATAGTTGACCGGCGTTTGACGGTTGCCGTTGGATTATTCTTTTGTTTTGACTTTATTTTTTTCAGCCGGCAAATAATCTACGCAGAAAGCGCGTTTCCCAAACTTCTCAGACCCCACCCCCAAGTATTCGTCTAGAATTCTAAACACACGACTTTTCTTTATTCTCGTTGACCTTTTTATGATATCCCTATTAATTCCCAAAACTATTAATTTTGGCATACTCGTTGCGTGTGCAAATTATAAAATTCTTTTGCTTAAAATATATTTAAATTAATTTTTATATTAATATATATTTGATCAGTATTTTTAATATAATTATTGAACTAATATAAAAATAATATAAAAGCATAAAATATCAAACAACATTCTCTTTAAAAAAAATACAAAAGAAAAAAAAATTGAAATAAGGTGAGAGAAAAGAAAAGATAAGATAAAAAAAATGTAAGAGAAGAAAACGCATAAAAATAAATAAATAGAAAAGAAGAGAGAAAATCGTAAAAGAAGAAAACAGGATAAAAAATAAATAAATAGAAAAAAAGAAAAAGAGAATACCAAGAGATAACCTTTACCTCTCGCCCTTAATAATATAGTATAGATAATAATAATAAAAATGAGTTAGATGAGTACTCACCGAATTTTTTCTCTATCTTTTTTTTTTTCCGTGTATGATTTGGCTTTTATGTACAGTCTTTCTTTTATAGAAAATGAGTTCGGCTAGGATTTAATTCTTCATAGTTACATTTTTTTTTTAATCTTAATCAGATCCGTATTTTATCTTCCATAAATCCTACACAGAGTCCATGCCACGGGCTCCACAAAATCATAGCCCTTTGGGCATCCGAGGGAGCTCACCCCTTGTTTACGCTCCCGAACAGAATATCTTCGTATTTTTCTGGCTGGCCACATATACCTTGGAAGGTGGAATAAGCGAAGGAACTAGGGGGTGTGGCATGAGGTGGCCACTGCCCCCCCTTAAATTAACAAAAATAAATAAAATTTATATTTATTTTTTAAAATATTTATAATTTTGTTCCCTTAATTTAAAATTGTACTCCTTCTATTTTTAATATTTTAATTTTCATCCCCTCTGTATTGGATCATAACTCTGTTTTTGAATGGAACCCAATGGCAATAATCATAGATAGATATATTTTTTTTATAGCATGTTTAAAATCATGTTGGAATCAGAAGGGCAATAATCATAAATGGATATATCTTTTCCATCTATATAACATGCAAAATACAATTGTAAATTATAAATTTTTGTGAGGTACAATATTTAAATCAATTTAGAAAGTGTGACATTAGTTAGATTGAATTATGGAGTTCTTATAATATAGGTCTAAATACATGATTATATTTTAATAATTCGTTGGTATAAAGACTTGTTTAGACATTTTTTTAATTAGAAATTAAATAATTAGCTAACTATTAGTAAGAGTTTTAGGTTTTTGTCACTTATTAATTCCGACCATGACGTAGGAAGGTGGCTTACTTAGTGACAAATTTAACTAAACGTCTTAGGTAGAGAAAAAGCACCAACCACACGTTTTATTAATTCTATTGAAAGTACGAACTCGAGTCGTATTTTGTTGTATTAGACGTTATTTTCTATGAACACTTTTAAAAATATTATCTCATAATATTATAAGTGTTTATATAGTGTCGTACGCATATATAATGCATTACAAGTTAGTTCTATTCATTATGAAATTTTAATTTTGGTTAATAGTATCTGGTATATTTATTGAGATTAAATTTACGTCTATGATATATAGAAATTTTTTTAAAAAGTCATATTTTCTTGTCGCATCCTTTGAAATACTTTTATCTAATATTTTGTTTTTCATTTCTTTGGAATTACCACCCAATTTGTTATGGATTCAAATATTGCAGAGGCTCGATATAAAAACTATATTTCTAATCTTAATTGCTCGATTCATGGGGTCAGATTTGCAACTTTGACATTTTAGAGAAAAAATTATTATACAAATACAAATAATCTATAATCCAAATTAACTAAAATCTTTAGTTGGGTTTTTAAACCCTAATTTACGCGACTCGACTCAAGAAAAGGTAGTCTATTGAAGGTTTGACCCGGCGGCAGAGAATACTATTATTGCTCTCCATCGTCGAATTGATTCAAATCTATACTGTTGTCAGTTTTTCAGATTTGTTTCGACGAAATCCGCCCAAATCTGTTGTCACTCTCTCGGATCTACGGCCATCTTCTTAGATTCGTCGTCACTTTTCCAGATCTGTTGTCATCCTCCCCGAAGATCTGCTCCGTCGCTATTTTTTAAGTTATGTTTTCTTTCAAGTGTTCCGTATGAAAGTTTTGTCTCTTTCGTTTGGAAGTTTATTAGTTAGGTTCTTTAGGTTCAATTTTATTTTTTTTCTGTGATTGTTAGAGAAATTTTTTGGCCGAGTTATCTGTTGTAGGCCAAGGGAACTGTTCTTCTTAATCCGGAGGAAAGGAGGCTACGAAACTTGGAAGAAACAAAATCAACTTCAAGGAGTCGAATCGAATCATATTATTAGGGTTCGTTTTTCGTTTACTAGACTTGATGCTAATATAATAGCTCACAGATTTGTTGGAATTGTCTGCGTTTATTCTTCTGCTATTTCTTCTTGTAGTTCTTCATGATTTGCAATAATATTCCCCTTTGAGGGACTTGGTTTTCAAAAAAGCTAAAATCTTTAGTTAATTTAATATAGTAATCTATTGCTTTTTTTTTCTTTAAACTCACGCATATTCAAATGAAATTCAAATCCGGGACTTTACCCTAAAACTGAGTCAATTAACTACTTGGACCAACCCCTGTCCGCATTTATTTACTTGATGGCATCTAAAATCTATAAGGAAAATTAAAATAACACGGGCCTAAAACCAAATGTAAATCAATTAATTTCTTTTAATACCCAAGCCCAAATTTAGATCCACTAATATAAACTATCGGGCCTAAGTAAGGTCTTATATGTATTCACATATGTTAAGCCCGACTTTCATTTCATTTTCATACTTAATCTATAAATAGCACTAATCCAAAGTCTAATTTCAATTTGATCCGTTTGAATCAACTAATTCTATAACGAATGTAGCACAATTCACCTTAAAATTAATAATAATTTGACTGAATTGGATCTAAATTATAAACCATCATTTATAGGTGTCTTATTGTAATTATCATAACCACATGCTGTATTTCTTAGCTTAAATCTAAATCTAATTAGTTCAAATTCAAACAATTACATAACAAATTTAGAGCGTTCTATCCCGCAATTGATCGTTCTCATTAAAAATATATATATACCAACAACATGAGCCGAACATTCAATATGTAACTAATAGTAGTTTGATCAAATTGAATCTAAATCAGAAGTTATCGTGAAGGTCTTATATCAAAAGAAATATTATGTAATTATACAGACCTCAAGGATCAACAAAGATTGTCAAAGTTGTCAAGTGTTTTTTTTTAAGGGGAGTGTTTTTTAATTTGAATCCTTCCGATCACAGTTCTCTGTTGGTAGATTAATTATAAATTAAAAAAAATTTACATTGATTAATTATTCCCAAATTTTTGTCGACCAAGAAAAAGGAAAACCTCAAGCGTATGTATGTATGTAAATACTCCTAAAGTAATACACGTGCACGAAATATGAACAAAAAATGGATATATGTCCTTATTAAGTTTGTTAACAAGACTTCCACAAAATTCCAGATTTTCAAGGTAATGATATCCATTTGGTGCTGTGGTATCACGTATGTTAGGTGTAACAAAATTTTGGCCACGTAGAGATAAGTCATTAATGTTACATGGGAATTCAATTGGACAATTACGGCTTAGCGTTTAGTTATGTCCAACTTAAATACGACAATCGTGGGAGTTAGCAAGTCAATTAGTCGGTTTGTGTCTTGAGTTCACTTTGAAAATTAGACAATGTGCAACTCATGAATTATATTAAAAAATGGTACAAACTGCTCATTTTTTAATTTTTTCTTTTGTTTCAGATACGAACTCTCGAACTCATTTTCATTCTTATATTCGTGGATCTATCTACGTGTTAATATTTTATACTCGTTTCAATAATACGTATCATAGAATATAATAATTTTTCACTCGTAGGCCACAATTCAGTTCACACATTTAGGAATAATCATATATGCTGCACGAATCCTTTTAAAAATATCATATTATCATGTTCATATTCGGATCGAATACTTTTGATGCAATAGTTTTTTTAAATCAATAACATCGTATTTGTAACGTACCATTCTCGTATCCCATATTTACGAAATCTTCAATATTTTCCAAATGGTGGCATTTACTCATTTGAAATCATTAGTTAAACCAAAATACACAACATGGACAATAACATTTTTCCCTAATAATTGTTAATATGAAATGAAACTATTTTCGTTACAAAATGAAATAGATTCTTGAACTTCCCCTTAAATTACAAAAAACCCCAAAAAAACATTCAAAAAAAAAAAAGAAAAAAAAGAAACAATAAAAGAATGTACACACTACAGAAAATTACATTCTCTCTCTCTCTCTATATATATATATATTTTTTTGAAAACTATATATATTTATTTATATATCTCTAAATTTAGAAAAACTACCAAAATACAAAGAGGGCTTGTGCTTTACTCCACAGATTTGCCTCTTCTGGACTTGAAAAAGACGCAGCAACCCCCTTCGAATCCATCTCTTCTCCTGCATTTCGATTCAAATTACACTTTTATCACTTATGATCGATTCGAAATATATCTCGAAACAAAATTTTTGATTATCTAATTTAGATCCGTCAATTCAACATAGCATAACGAAATAATTTAATCCGATGATCTAAAGTTAAAATTTGATCTCCAAACATTCATTTAAACCTAGAATTTTCAATGGGAACGCAGCCTAAAATTTGATTTATCTAAATATTCTGTGAATATTTATACTAAGGTATATTAATTAGAAAGACAAAAAGAAAAATGAAGGAAAATTTCATGAATTAAAGAAGGTATACCTTCCACCGCCGTGGCTCCGCCCGCTGCCGGTGCTGCCGCGGCCACTACTCCCACTACTGCCGCTGCTTCCGCCGCGGGTGCTCCCACTTACTCGGCTGCTATCACTATCGCTAGAACCCGTAAATTTCTTCTTCCACCAATCCCTCTCACCACCCCCACCGCCGCCGCCGCCGCCCTTCAACCCCATTTCCGGCGGCGGAGAAACTTTCCCCGAACTATTCCGATCAAAGTTCCGCTTCTTCTTGGACCTCAAAGAAAACGGAAACACCATATTCAACACCACCCCTCTATTCTCAAGGCTCTCATTCCTCCTCACCACCTTCACCCTCCGCTGCAAGACCACATTTTTACCCTCCGGAACCCTCACCTCCGCCGCCCGCGGCGGCGGAACACTCTCAACCCGGTTGTGCTCCACCAGATCCTTCAAAGAAAGCTCATACGACGCCTCCGGCATGTTCTTCACCATCTCCATCAGCTCGCACCGCCCCTTCGTGATCGCCTCCGTGCGAGACTCCGGCGACAGCGAGCGCCGGCGGAGGAGGGGACGCGACGGACTGTTCCCCCACAGCGGTGGCGACGCCTCGCCGGAATTATATCCATCGTTCACCGAATTGGGTTCTTGATTCCGATGAAAATTCGGCCTGAATTGCACGATTCCTTCATCATACCAATTCTTGTAGCTTCTTTCATAGTTTTGCGCCACTTCCCTATGATCTTGGCTATTGTATTTGTACATGGTGATGAATTGATGATATGTTTTTACGAGGATTTGTAAGTGGGAAAAAGGGAATATTTTGTGAGGTTTGGGGAAATATATGAATGTCGTCAATGTGTCTATGTCTAGAGTCGCGTTGATTTTAAATGCGACTATGGGTTCAATTTTCTATAGGTGTGGCTAATATTTTTTTGATGTTAAAGATTTGGGGGAAAGAAAGTCAAGGATTTCTAGATGGGTTGTGCTTCTCTCTTATTGAGTCTTGGCTTTCAACATCAATTGTGCTGGTGTTTGATGGTATCCTTTCTTGAGGGGCTATGATGTGTGGGGAAGTTTACATCATCTAATACTAGGATTTGAGGTATAGAAAAATTAGAGCCGGATATTTTACTATTTGAGCTCTCGTGTTTTTTTAATAAACGTTATTTTTCTGGCCATAATTTTCTTTGATTCTACTAAAGTGTTCTCTATGAGGGTTTCGCCATTCAATTGGGTGGGAGATTAATCTCCGGAGGTGATGAAAACATTTTTTATGAGAATCCTTTTCCAACGTAGTTTACCCAAAGCTTTACTTAAGTGGACTCAAACATTTTTTTTTCACTTTAGTCGACTGATCACAAACTCTGGCTATTTTTACCCTTAGTTAGCTCATGCTGAAGGAAAAACAATATCTGAACATATGAAAAAAAATCGATATTTATCGGAAGAAAATTCTTTTGACAACAACAATTTGTTTTATAAAATTGAATCCTGATATTAGATTAGTTTTAATTGTCAATAATTTTTTTCCCTTTATACATAACGTCTTTTTGTTATGTTTTGCAATACGATGGATAATTTATAATTATTATTAGGATAAATATATAAATTAGTGATAAGCATTTGCACCAACGAATTGATCTTATGGGTTCAAATTTTATTGGTGAGTGTGCGCGTGTGTGTTTAAAACAAAAGCTTATAATTGTTATTAGTTAAGAAACTTAGATCAAGCCTTCTGAAGATTTTCTTCTATACAATGCGTAATTGCGTATACATAAGTATATTTAGAGCTGTTGTCAAAAAAAAAAAAAGTATATTTAGTGCCTAATCAAGTAGAGTTCTATATTCGTGCCCCATCAACAAGGTACAATAATTAATAATTTAGCAAATCAACATAATATTAATTAAATCAGGGAGGATCAAGTTAGGAGCAGAAAGATGCATTAATCAAATAATTTTGTTAGGAATGTTATTAATTCTTTCATATATGGTTGGTGCCTGGTGGGGTTGGATTTTCCATTTTCCATTTTCTATTTTCTTTATTGTTTGGTTAAAGTTTAATTAAATACAATAAAATATAAGACAAAAGGTCGCAACTAGTGTGTATATTTTTCTAATATTAAAACTGCTTTAATTATTGCTATAAATGATGAAACCTCATCAAAGAAATTAGTGATCCCCCTTAATTACTATTTTAATTAATTTTCCCTAGGTAAAATAAAATAAATTATCATAATTAACCATACACATTACATTTTAAGCATTTAGATCTCTCAATATTATTTAAATCTAATTTTAGCTTGTGACTCCCTTATATATAAATTAATATTCAAGTTTGTTAGTAAAATAAAAAATATTATTTTTACACATACCCCAATAATTTCAAGTTTCGATCTTTTTTTTCAATTTAGTAATTTACGGGAGTGTCAAAATTGAACATGTTTAGACAATCCAACACGATCCACCCACTTAAATTTCAAATTAAAATTGGAATTTTGGGTTCAAGTTTTGGTCGGATTAGATTCGGGTTGATACTTCTTGCCTAATATTCATATCTCAACTCGATCCGAGGTCACCCAACCAATTCAAATTGACACACCTGATATTTTATCTTTCGCTTATGATGTACAAATATTTTTAAAAATATTATTTTATCAGGTCGAATATTTATTTGATACATCTCACAACTCATGTATAAAATTTAAAAAAAAAATCCATCTAACCATATTCATATGGTATTATGTTCTTATGGTAATATCCATATCCATACTTAATCACATCAAATGTACAAGAAATCTAAACTTTTACATAAATTACAATTTAGTCAACATTTGATTTGATCATGCGTCCAATCACACGTGTGTTCTTTACTTGTTTGTATTTTCATCCTTGAGTCGCCATCTTCTGCAGGACTTAGTAATATAAATTATTAATTATATAATGCTGAGAAGAAATTTTGAGGAAGAATCTAAGGAAAAATATATTAAAGAACAGCTGTAAATATCTAAAATATATGCCTATTAAATTTTTTTCTAGAACATCCACGAATTTAATATCATGTTATGGTCAAAATTTTCAAATGTTGATTTCAAAAAAAATAGTAAATTTGCCTTGATTAAGGGACAATGTGAAATAATTTTCTAGAAGAATATTTGATATACCGATCCTTCTACAAATGTTATTTTGATTTTCAATACAAAGTTGGATGATGGTGTCCGATATCCTTTATTATATAGATATTTTTAAAAATATTATTTTTTAATATCGTATTGTATCAGATATCACGTAAGAAATTAAAGAAAAAAATCGTACCGTTTTATCAATATGGTGTCTTGTCCTTATTACGTTTGTATCCATGAATCATAATCGATAATATATCTGACGGTTATCATGTAAAAATTTAAACATATATTTATATAGGATTAATTATACCTAACCCTCAAATTAAATGGAGTAATTATAACTCGTACATCAAATTAGATGGGATAATGACAACTCTAATTTGAAAATACAAATTGTAATTACCCTATTTAATTTGGGACCAGACGTAATTAATCCTATTTATATCAGGTTGTTTTCATATTATTTTATCATATTATATTTGTACTGCCTTCGCATCCAAATAAAAGATAAATTTATGAAACAATGGGGGGTAGATTTATAATTTCCCAAAAACCAGGGGTGATGTCGGTATGGTGGTCCAGAGTCCTTAACGACGTCGTTTTCGTCTTTGCGGCTTTCTCAAGTGAAACCGGTTAATTTTATTAGATAATACGTAATGAAATATTTTTCTAAAATAGCAATTTCATAATGATTTGTTTTCCCTCTTTTTTTTTTTTTTTTGACAACTTTTCCCTCTTTTTTTAAATACAATATATATATATATATATATATATATATGTCATTTCATATTAATTGTTTCGGTATAAATTCAAGAAAAAGTTACAATTTCGATCCCTCTTCTCAAATTTGATTGTTTTCTCCCTCTAAATAACAATTTCTTTAAATTTTTTTGATCCCAGTTCTGTCTATACTAATACATTACTTTAGTGTTCCTTTACCTTTTCCTTTTCCTGTTTTTCCACTCGAGTTTTCTTCTTTTAATTTTTGATCCTATAGTGACCCGATATGTTGATAATTCTTTTAATTCAATTACGCATGTGAAAAATCTCAAATACTACAAACACATTCTTTAATTTAGAGGAAAAATAGTAATGCTTATATATCTATACTTTAAATATGAGAAAGAACATATAAATTGAAATATTAAACATAGAGCTAAAAAATAAAAAATTGTTTTAACTTTGAATGTGAAATGCAGAAAGTGAGAGATTTCTTTTTGTCCCAAATGGGGGGAAATTATTAAACAAAAGTACAATGAAGTACCAAATATCACATAATTTATATTAATTCCCTTAAATCGGGGCTTTTCTTAATTGTAAAAAAATTCAAAAGGCATCCAAATAACAAAGTAATCATTTTCTCCACTTATAGCGATCAAGTTCACAATTATTTTGTATTTCTTTTTTGCCCCTAAACATTTTTATATTACAAACTGCACGCCTCACTAAAACGAGTTTGGGAAAGACCGGGATCCAACCTTTTGCGAAGTGGGTCGGAGCATATGATGTATATTTCATAAGATAAAAATAATTATCTTCTACTGTTTAAATCGTGTGCATTTCTATACTTTTTTATCTGAACTCTTAATAGGTCATTGATTGCTCATTTAAGGAATATGAATTTCCTATTTGTGCGACGTGAGGGAAACTGAGTTGCTCATTCTTTAGTTTTACCATATTTAAATACCAATTATAGGGACATTGAACTTCCTGATATCGTTGTTTTGTATTTTGCAGAAAATGCTAGAAATTTGTAATTTTGCTTCCATCCCCAATTTTAATGAAAAAAAAAAAGGTCACTAATTGCTACTTAAACTATTTTAAATTGCAGCTTGCCTAGTCATAGCCATCAAATAATTTGAATTGGTTTGCTAGGGCGTAGGCATCTGTGATAGAAATGCACACGAGTCAAGCTTTCATGTTTCTTTTTCCTAATTTAGGATCCGTTCGATCAAGGTCTGAGCTCGATTTGATTGGAGTCAAATCAAAATAACATTATTTTATATTAATTTAGTATATAATAATAATAATAATTCATATATAAATATATATAATGATATATATTGTTTCTTAAAGGATTTTGTATAAATTTAGTGTATATATATATAAAATAATATATTATTTCTAAAAAATTATAATATATAGGTTCGCTAGCATACGAGTAAAGACACAACTAGGTCGGCTTCGGGCTTGAGATGAGTTGACTCGGCAAGCTCGGCTCATCTGCATCCCTAACTCTGAGTGGCTTGGAAACCATATTTTCATTAAATTGAAATTTTATTTAGGTAGTAATGGACTACAATTGAAAATCAAGGTACTAAAGTATAATAAAGTGCATAGTTTGGGCAACAAAGTGTAATTAATATTATAAATTTTAATGTGTGTTTAATGGGCTGAGTTTGGAATTGGGACGGTCCATGACCCTAACGAGGCCCATTAAGGGATGGACTCTCTCTCTAGTAAACACAAAAAAAAAAAAAAAAAAAAAAAAAAAAAAAAAAAAGAACAACCACAACAGAAATTGGGTTTATGGGGCTTTGTTATGAGGGACGCCCAAGTGTTTTTTTAGTTATATAACTCCTTGTTTTTAAAGTTTTCACTGTATAACTTTTTTTTGAATTTTGTCTAATAAAATAAATAGTAAATATAATTATTTTCCACGTGTACCAATCGATGGAGCGATTTTTAAATCTGAGTCACTTGATCTTTAAGATTTTTTTTTCTCTTTATTTTCTTTTATTGTTTTATTCATTTATCACCTTTTCTTTTTTATTTATTTTTTTTTAATTTTTTGAAGATCCAGATTATGTTTATTCTTTTTTCTTTCAGAAATAGCACATTCGATTTCAGAAATTGCCAAGCGATTTCTAGAAACGCTCACTCGATTTCTGAAGCTTACTTGATTTCTTGAAGAAATCTGGAAAAAAAAAAATGCAGAAGAGTAGAAGAAGACCATAAGATTTTTAGATTTTCAATTGCAGAAACGGTTGTAACGTTCGTAAGATTACAAAGATACAGTCAGAAATAGTTGTAGAAGACAAAGATGCGACGATTGCAGAAGACGAATTCGAGGGAGGCCATTGTAGAAGATGAATCCACGACGAGAAGACAACTATAGAGGCGATTACAGAAGACGTCGACGGCGAGAGAAGGTGAGAAGGAGAGAAGACGAAGAAAATCATGGTTGAAAGAGAGAAGAAGAAACGGCGAGTAAGAGAAAGAGAGAAGAAGAAAATAAGGTTTGATTTGGGTGATAGATCTTTGAAAGATATGAGGTGATTATCTGAAAAAATAATAATAAAAAAAAAAAAATTAAATAACCACGTAGAGAAAACAAATTGAGGGTTATATTCCTAAAAAAAACAAAAAGTCTTGGCGTCCCTTGGGGCCTAATTCTCTCGTTATTACATGGGCTCCAAAGTAGGCTCTGTGTTGAGTCATGTCCTTAGCTCCGCCGCCAACACCTCCGCAGCCGCCGGAGTTCACCGCCCCACCGCGGGGGTCTCCACTAAGGCACTAACCACCACGATCCTCAACCACGTCCGCCTCGGGCGCCTTCCGAAAGCGGTCTCCATACTCTTCTCTTCAGCATTGCCTTTGCCTTTCTCTCTTTACGCCCATCTCTTCAGAATTTGCGCGCAAAATAGAGCAATAGTCGAGGCCCGGAAGCTAGAATCCCACCTGGTGACTTTCAATCCGAACCCACCAGTGTTCTTGCTCAACAGGGCCATAGAATGTTACGGGAAATGCGGCTGTTTGGAGGATGCGAAGGAGCTGTTCGATGAAATGCCGAGCAGAGATGGGGGTTCCTGGAATGCGATGATCACTGCATATTCGAGAAATGGGCGAGCGGCAGATGCGTTGGGGTTGTTCTCCGAGATGATTGGGGAGGGGGTTTTTGCTAGTGAGGTCACGTTTGCTAGTGTTCTTGGCTGCTGTGGTGATGTGTTGGAGCTTTGGCTGTCGAGGCAGGTGCATGGGCTTGTTGTGAAATATGGGTTCGTGGGGAATGTTATATTGGAGAGCTCAGTCGTGGATGTTTATGGGAAATGTGGGGAGATGAGTGATGCTAGGAGGATGTTTGATGATATTGCGAATCCGAACGACGTCACTTGGAATGTGATAATTAGAAGGTATCTGGAAATGGGTGAGGGAATTGAAGCCCTGAGCATGTTTTCGAAAATGATAAGGATGAAGGTTACGCCAATGAGTTTTACGGTGTCCAATGTCATTCTTGCTTGTTTGAGTTTTGGAGGAGTTAAAGAAGGTGTTCAAATTCATGCATTTGGTGTTAAAATTAATGTGGAAGAGGAAGAGGTGGTCACAAGTACTTTAATTGACATGTATGCCAAGTGCGGAGATTTGGAGAGCGCAAGGAGGATTTTTGATTTGCCTCATTCTCGAAATCTGATAAACTGTACTTCAATGGTGTCAGGGTATGCTATGAGAGGGAGAATGAAGGAAGCCAGAGAACTGTTCAATGAAATGCCTGAACGAACAGTGATATCTTGGAATGTGATGTTGGCTGGCTATACACGTTTCTTTGAGTGGGATAAAGCATTAGACTTTTTAATATTGATGCGTAAAACAACTAAAGACATTGATCACGTTACACTCGGGTTGATTCTTAATATAAGTGCTGCAATTCCAGATTTAGAACTTGGGAAGCAGGTTCATGGATATGCCTATAGGCATGGTTTCTACACTAATCTATTTGTCGGCAATGCACTTCTTGACATGTATGGCAAGTGTGGAACCTTAGCTCGGGCTAGGAGTTGGTTCTATCAGATGAGCCATTTACGAGATAAAGTTTCTTGGAATGCTTTATTGTCTAGCCATGCTCGTCACGGATTTAGTGAAGAAGCAATGGTGATTTTCTGGAAGATGCTAGGAGAGACAAAGCCTAGCAAATTTACCTTTGGAACACTTTTGGCTGCTTGCGCAAACATATTTGCACTTGAACTAGGTAAACAAATTCATGCATTCATGATTAGAAATGGATACGATATCGATATTGTCATAAGTGGAGCTTTGGTAGACATGTATTCAAAATGCCGTTGTATTACATATGCTATGAGGGTTTTCCGAGAGGCCACTACAAAAGATGTGATTCTCTATAACTCAATGATTTTGGGATGTACATATAACAGGATGGGTGAGAAGGTGGTTGAAATGTTTGAGAGAATGGCGAAGGAAGGCATTAAGCCAGATCAGACCACCTTTCAAGGCATATTGCGTGCTTGTATCTGTGAGGGTCGGGTTAAATTGGGTACACAGTATTTTGAACTAATGAGTGATAGATACTGGTTGTTGCCTCAAATGGAGCACTATGAATCCATGATTGAGCTTTATGGTCAGTATGGGTTTATGGACGAGCTCGAGCGTTTTATGAAAAAGATGCCCTTCAAGCCGACTGCTGCAATGTTGACGAAAGTTTTTGATTTTAGTCGGAAGCATAAGTGGCTTGGGCTTGGAGAATGGGCATGCGAACAACTTAACCATACGAATCCCTTGGTTCCTTTCCGGTTTGACATTGTTGACAACACCTAATGGGTTGCATTATATTTGCATTGCCATGTAGAAACCTGATCAGTTGAAAATTTGTTGTAATTTCGTCAGAAGACAACTAAGAGAAGAGATATTGTGCTGTTTCTTGTATTCAACTCGAATCAAAAGAAAGAGGCTGCTTTCCGGACAACTATATATTGTGCTTTTAATCTATGAAATGTAAATCATAGATCAAAAGTAAATCAAAAACTTGACAACAAAACTAGATTAATGCTGAAAGACAAATAGGTTTAGGCTCATAAACTCCAACAACATTTCACATCCCAACACATTCTCCACACATTCTACCTCAGAGTTCAAATCTCTCCACATACACGTTAAGCATTCTACCGTTTCCAAAACTGCACATCGGTAATATGCTTTTTAATATTTACTAAGATCCTTCGAGTAGGGACAGTCAGCTATATCTCGATAGCTCTTAATTCAGCTCCAGCCATAGCCACAAGCATATTTCCAGGCATAAGCACATTACTACCGGGGCTATGAACTTCAACCACCTTAACCCTGCAGTCCTCAAGCAACATGGTAAACCTCTTTGAACGAATGCCGTATTCAGTACCTGATAGGTCATCTACAAGTCCAAGTGATGCAACATATTCTGCAGTCGAATCAGCCAAAAAGTTGATATCTGTTTTCTTTTCGTAATATGCTCTTTTCCATCCCCACATCACATATGGATCATTCACTACAAAGTATAAACACCACAGTAAAAATTCCAGGAGGGGCAAAATTCGCATGCAAATACTACTACCAAAGAACAACCAACTATTCTATTCGTCAGAAACATGATCAATTCTCAAACTTTTTGCCATCACACAGACTACTAATTCTAAAAGAATATCCAACTATTTGAGAGAATTGAGAGATCAAATATTCAAGAAATTTTCTACCGAAATTGCTAATTTAATTATCAAATACTTAAAAACTAATTGCATACCACTGATACATAAGACCTCTTGGACGTCCATCAACTTAAACTCATCTGCCTTCTCGACGTACTTGTGGACCAAATAACTGCTTCATGCGGAGGGGTATTGTTAATTAAAAAAATAAATAAAATTAGAGAAATTATAATGAATAAAATGGAAAGACTCTAACCTGCATCTGGGCAAGAAGGCACCACGAACGCGCAAGACGATGACCTTCTTACCAGTGACAATGGAGTGCACAGACATGGGCTCAATTTGATTATCCTGGTTCATGCAGGTCAGCACACTATCAGGGATGATGTCGCCCACTGCAATTGGAGCCCTTGATATGGTTGGTGTTGGTCTCTGAGATTATAGGCGGAATTAAGAACATATGTTAGTTAAATTTTACAAGTGATATGCTGCCTAGAAGTCACTAACTAGAACAAATTCCTGACAGCAACCCTCCAGAACTAACAGAAAAATGTTTGGCATGTGGGATTGTGTGCATACCTCCAACAATGATAGAAGAGGATCCAAAACTATTCGCGCCTCACTCAATCGAACAACCTGCATGAACCCATTGTGTAAGATAATTAGCAAGTATGCTGCAAAATTCTAGGCCTCAAATACAGTTGGATTCACCATTTGTTGATGGTTCTATCTGAATATGCGGAGACAAAGTTGTGTGTTCCAATACAAGGAGCAGACGAAACATTACATGCATCGAGTCATCAGTGAAACTGATTCGCATACACGAGGTAACGGACAAATATGGTCTTAAGATGGATAAATAGGTAAATCTCTGAATTTATAACATACTGATCAAAACTTGAGAAAAACTCTGAGATTGTAATAAATATAAGATATTATCTTCCTATCTCTAATCAATCTAACTTTTCACTTAAAATAAAGGTAGGATTTAACCTTTCGGTCCTCAAGAATCATGAGAAACCTCCTAGTTCGAACACCAAACCCATGAGATGCGAGGTCCACGTTGAAGCCAAGTGAGGTAAGGTAAGTGAGGTAACATAAGCTGCCTTACTATCAGCCAGAAACTTGACTTGTGGAAAATTACTTGGGAAAAAAATCTTTGCCCATATCTTCGCCACATATGGATCATTGACTGCAAAAAGGAATTGCAAGTTTATAATTGATACATTGTATATCTATTGACATATTGAGCTTTATATTGCTATATTTACCCCTGACTTGGTGTAAATTGAAGAGATTTAATTGATTTCATGCTTTTGTGTAGGATCAACATTGACTTGCCAAACTTTGGATATTTGTGGCAGCAATCGTGTGGGCTAACTAAAAGAAGCAAGATGTGGGTTTCAAGGGAAAGAGGATTTTGGCCTACTAATTAATTCCCAACCACGTTTAAATCTTTGGGAAGCCACCGTTAATCACTAAGTGAAGGCCCATGCATTAGTTTGGAGAAGGAGCCCAATTGTTTGGTCAGCCACGTTTGGGAAGAGATTCCCAAGTCCAAGCCCTGATTTTGATAAAGAGTTACAGGGGTTACAATATTCAGCATGTTTTTGGAGGTTATTAGTACCACTTAATGGAGTTAGTGGCCATAATGATGGCAGAACGTGGGTAACGAAGTGGAGGAAGAATTGATGCTTCTTTGCACTACAAAAAGGTTCGCAGCAGACTTGGAAGTCAGAACACAACAATTTCTAGTTTTAATTTCTTTTCCCTTTCTTTTCGTTTATTTCATATAGTATGTTGATTTTGTTCAAGACTTTGTTTGTTCAATTCAGTATGAGTAGATAGGTTTCGTAGTAGTTGGGAATTTCCGAATATTATGCTAGACGTGTGAGATTAATCTATTTCAATTAGTTGATTTATGCTATCCGTATTACTTCCGTTTTCTTGTTATTGCTTGTTAATTAGTTCTTTGATTCTGACCAAATCTTGAATTGTTAATTTGCATATAGCTATCTAATTTATTTGGTGGTGTTAACTGAATAATTAGAATTTGTAGCAATCAATACTAGGGCATAAGGCTTGTCTGAATTCGTGTCGAGGAGTTTGCGGTCTAGTTGAGTGAAGCAGGAGTCTCTGCCTAACCGACTAGGATTAGTGTTTCTTTAGTCCTTAAAGCTGTTAATTGATTGAATCTTTGAAGGAGTTTCTGATAGGATTATCGGTTAATTAGGGGATGACTATTAGGAGTTTCTTTTAATCGTTCTAAAAAGTAAGAAGAAACGAGGGAGCCAGAGGTAGTTGGCGACTATAGCTAATCTAGCATTAAGTCAATGAAAATCTTGAATCGATGATCGTAGTCTATGCATAATTAGGAATTTCCCAACTATTATTATTTGCTATCTATTGGATTACTCTAGCTTGTTTTGAGTTTTAGTTCAGTTTAATCATTCCTTGTTAATTGTTGTTAGTTTAATCTAAATCTTAAAAAAAAAAACCCATTTTAATTGTTTATTTCGTTTCTTGGCATATTAAAAGATACAAGATTCTTCCAATTCTCGAGGATCGACACCCATTGCCACTATTTTACAATTCAATTGTGTGCAATACTTGGAATTTTATTTTTGGTGGTCTCGACAACCATCAGTAATAACAAACCAACACTTTTCAGTGGGCAATGCAATGCAAGCAAGTTTATAATAACAATCCAACAATCTTCAAGGGGCAATATAAGTATTACTTATTCATGATTCTCAGATATATGATAAACACAAGACTTAGAGAGAGTGATGGAGGAGTAGATTCAAACCAGTGATAAACAAGGTTTGTTGCATCCACCTGGGATGAAATGCCATTCGAATTCTGTCGCGTTTGTACCACCACCTTCATACAAAACAAAATAAATGAAAATTTCAGATAAGGAAAAAGGTAGAGAGAGGGATGTATGACCTACCTGGAATCGGGTGTGAAGGCAACGGGGACGCCAATCATCATGACCTTCTTGGCAGTGATAAGGGAGTAAATGGATGCGGTTTCGATTTCATCCTGTTCGTTCACGAAGCTCAGGTTACCGTCGGGGATTATGTCACCCACTGCCATTGGAGCCATTGCAGAGGAAACTTGAGGTTGAGGGAGAAGAAGAAGTTTTTGCTTTTGGGATGACTGTGCCGTTGTTTTTAAAATGTTCCACCCATTTATTTTCTCCATAAAATTTGACCTAAACGCCAAAATTTTCAATTTTAATCTCGACTCAAACTCTGTTGAGAAATACATTTTGTAGTTCTTTTTTTTTTTTTTTTCCCTCATAACAAATATATATTAAATAGTAGGAAATATATGATGGGGCAATTTTTGAAAACTCCCCATGGGTTTGAAAACTTTCTTTTAGCTCCTCATTTTCAAATACATCATTTGGGGTTTTAGATACGCGATTCTGGGATTTAGATACGCGATTCTGGGATTTAGATACGTGATTTTTTCCTTGTATTTCAAATACATCATTTGGTGTTTTAGATACGCGATTCTTGAGTTTTAATACATCATTTTTTAAAATGGGGAGCTAAAAGGAATTGGACTTATCATTTGGGGAGTTTTCGGGAATTCCCCGATATATGATTTAAGTGATCTTTAATTATAAAAAATCCAAAAGAATATGTTATGAATTTTGTTTTTATAATAAATAATAAAGAATTTTAGTTTAAAATAGGCAAAAATACAAATTTGGTCCTGCAAGTTTACGAATTTTGCAATTTAATCCTATTCGTTTCAAAATTTACAATTAAGTCCTGTAAGTTTGTAATTTTGGCAATTTCGGTCCTGTCTATTTCGAAGTTTGCAATTAAGTTCTGTAAATTCTAAAATTTTGCAATTTATGTCCGAATTCAGAATGCGCAGGTCGTGCCTAGATTCAAATCGAGACAGACTATTGTTTGTTTGAGCTGCTCCACAAACGCAAATCAGAAGATCTCACTTGTCCTAGACTGTAACAAGTACGTAGAGATTTTCTTGGGACTTTAGTTGTCCGTTTTCAATTTGTTGACCGATAAGATTACTGAGATTGACCAGCTAGTTGAGTTGGCTTGACTATTCTTTTCTATTGGAAATGAGTCGCATGTTTAAGCAAGTCACCTTCTTATAGGCTTCGCTGGACGACACGACATTTTCTTTCAAATATAATTGATGGGGTCAAAATACGATCGTCCCTCGTCAAGACACGTGGCATCACCCCGATGATACCATCTGCCTCCCCAAAGTTGCACCCATATGCGCCCGAGCGCCAAGCCCAACGAGCGCTAGGCCCAACAAGCGCAATCCACCTTCGGGAGTTAAGCCCAACGAGCGCTGTCACTCCCACGAGCGCCCCACAAACTAAATGGTTGGTACGCCCACGTGCCAAGGGAGCACTCTTCGAGCGTCACCCTCCCTCAGAGTGGCCTCCCCTTTGGCTCGTCACTTGAACTGAAGCCCTCTTTCCCCTCAGCGGATATCTTGGCTTCCAGTACTCCAGGTTGTCACGAGCGTGCTCTCAAGCCCTCGTTACCAACCGCCCAAATGGCTCTCTGACACAACGTACATGCCCGCGCACCTGCCACTGTTGCCCGCACCAACTTTTGGCCGCTTTTGCAGAAGATTCCTCCTAGGTTTCTCTCTCACGGCGCCACGTGTTAGGGCAACATTCGGCCAGGACCACTTGAGGCAAATGACCAAAGGGCCCTTGACCCTCAACTATAAATAGCGAAAGTCATCTTCTACACTGGTAAGCATTCTTCATCACTGCAACTGTGACTGAACTTACTTTTCTCTTCAGACCTTGAACTGACTTGAGCGTCGGAGAGCCAAACTGGGTATCACCCCCAGTTCCCCCAGCTTGGCCTTCTGACTTTTGTGCTTGTCCCAACAAGTAGAACCCACTTTCTCGTTTCCGACGAATCTCCGGCGGTTTCCTCCACAAATACAAATCGTAAAATGATCGGATTCGGATCAACCCATTCCTGAACCCATCATTTTTGGCGCCGTCTGTGGGAAACCAGTCCTCCATTTTCTTCCTTTCTTTTTGTTGGTAGAAAAGCAAGCATACCCTCACCTTTAACAGTCATGGTTGCTACAAGATCTGGAGCTGTGGGAGGAGGAGATAACGCCTCCCAAGATGCCAATATCGTTATTCCCTCCACCACTACTGGTGGAGCCCCGCTTCCTTCCGCCACCGTAGGTGGAGCACCTCCCGCCGCAGGAGTGACTCCCCAAGCAGAATCCTCAATACCTCCCCCTGCACCGCCGGAGCTGCCGACTCCCGCCGCCGCTGGAGGAGTCTCTCTTTCCTCTGCTCCGCAACATGCTCAGAATCCCTGGGTCCATCCCCAGGTGATTCCCGGACTACAGAGCTACATGATGCCCCCACCTGGATACACCCTCACTCCGGCCATGATGATGCCGCCGGTCCAGCCGTATCAGGCTGTCCAGATCCAGCTCCCGGTGGTCATCCCCAGGGAGATCGAAGGAGTGGAGTTACCTCCACTAACCACTCAACAGTTGAGGGCTCTCTATGCCCAGTGTGAGGTTCAGGCGGCCCAGGGAGCATGGGAGAGGTTCCACTCCATGTACTTTCCCTCTGGGCAGGCCACTCAGATTGCTGCCCCTTTGGGCGGACAGCAAAATTTTCCCCTCAGAGAAGCCCAGGCTGTCCTGAGGGCACAACCACCACCACCACCGGCCAGAGAAGTGCCCCAGCAGGAGGGCAACGAGCGTCCCTCCATGGGCAGGAACAAAGAGCCCACGGAGCGAGTGAATGAAAATGAAGGGGACTCTCATGCCTCCAGGAGGGGCTCACGAGCCCCCAGGCACGGAGACAAGCAAGCGGACGTAAATCCTGACATCCTCGCGGCTGTGCAAGACCAGCTGCAGGGTCTCAAGGATATGGTGGGACAGCTCTCACGAGGGCGTTCAACTCAGATCTCCCCTAGTCGGGATGAACGGGTTGACGCCAGAAGCACCCATACCAAAAACCCTCCGCCAAAGGTCCCCCATCGCAAGGAGCCGGAGGAGAACTTCGGCACATACGAGTACCACCCATTAGCGAGGGGTTCACCCCTCGTGGAAGAAGTTCTGATGGCCCAAGCAGGCATGGCCAAAGTCCCCACTTCTATCAACCGTTACGACGGGACAACCGATCCAGCTGAACACTTGGATCACTTTGTGCATCTGATGCACCTCTACGAGCATTCCAGCAACTACTGGGCAAAAGTGTTTGTCACTTCGTTAGTGGGAATGGCTCAAGAGTGGTACAAACGACTGCCGGCACGCTCGATCCACTCGTACGAAGAACTGGCCAATGCTTTCCTCAACCACTTCAATTCTTTGAAAGCACCAGTCACCGCACCCACTGCCCTATACAACGTGGTGCAAGGCAAGAGCGAATCTCTGCGCTCGTTCTTTGCCCGCTTCAACAAAGAGATCCTACAGGTAGAGAGGCCTTCAATGGATTTCTTGATCCCAGTGCTCTTTCAGGCTGTGGATCACAAGCAATATGTGAGCAAAAAATTTGCTGATGCCATTGTGGAAAGGAGGCCTGGGACCCTCATGGCCTTAAGAGAAATAGCCGAGCCGTTCTTCGCGCTCAAGGACATGTACGGGACGAATGGTCCCCGGCATCACAGCCCGGCCAGGAACGAGCGACCTCATCACGAGCGGGGACGGGATGTGGCCGTCAAGAAGGAGCGCCCTCAAGAGCGCAGAAGGTCGCCACCACCCCCTCGTCGATTCGAGCGAATTCCGCTCACCAGGCCAAATTCAGAAGTCTATAACCTCTCTGATAAGAAGCTCTTCAAAAGACCCATCAAGATGAGGGAAACAGACTCGCTCAGGCGCTCGAACAAATACTGCGCATTCCACAAACAGAAGGGGCACGACACGGATGAATGCCGCCAGTTAGAAGCTGAAATCCAGAGGCTCATCGCAGGGGGACACCTGAAGGAGTTTGTCCGGGTGCTTGAGCGCTACGATGAGCAATGCAACGAGCGCACCGGAAGAAGAAGGAGGAGTCCGTCACGCTCGAGGAGCCCAAGGGGTAGGGAACCCCCTGAAAGCAGCAGCCGCCGGGGCAATAAGGGAAAAGCCCCTGAGCAAGAAAACGAACCGTTCGCAGTCATAAACATGATTGCAGGAGGCTCGTCAGGAGGGGATTCCAACGCCTCCCGACGGAGGTATGTGCGGAGCTACAACCAACGCCCATCAGTGCCTAAACCCATCTACGCCATCCAAAGTCCAAACGCTCGAAGGGCGAGAGAAAATGATGTAATAGGCTTTGATGATAGGGATTTAGAACACATTGTAACACCCTATGGGGAAAGTGTAACCTCAGATTGCCCCATGGTGGTTAGTCTAGATGTTCATAACCATGTTGTAAAAAGGGTATTGGTGGATAGTGGAAGCTCCGTTAATGTTTTGCCTTATTCTACGTTCTTAAAGATGAATGTTGACCTTCCACTCGATCCCCTCAAAACCGCCCTCATTGGCTTTGGGGGCTCGGAGGTTGTCCCACGAGGGCAGATACGCCTAGCTACTTCATTCGGACGAGCCCCTCAGCGCAAAACGCTCTTGGTAACCTACGCGGTGGTGGAGATCGACATCCCTTATAACATCATAATTGGGTGCCCCGCCCTCGTGGACTTCAAAGCTATCATCTCCACCTACCACCAGAAGATCAAATTCCCTACCCCCGAGGGTGTGGGAGAAGTACTGTGCAATGTGCGAGAGACTTGGGAATGTTATATGCTGTCCCTCAGAAAGCCTAAAACGGAGAAAACCTTCCAAGTTGGGTCCACAAAGAAGGCGGTGGACTTCCCCAACCTAGATGAGGACAGCCCAGCGCGGAAAAGGGCGAAATTGAACAAGAAGAAGAACAAAAAGAAGAGAGGAGACAACGGGGAGAATTCCCTCGAAAGTGCACCTCCCGGGACCGTGGGTGAATCGTCCTCGGAAGGAGACGAGCCGGAAGAGGGTGAGCCAGCACCCGGTGACCGTCTGACGGGAAAGAAGAGGGCGCTCGAACTTCCTCGCCCTGAGGTAAGGATCGAGCCCTCGGAGAAGTTCCTTACCATTGAGCTGGAGCCCGGAAACAAGGATAAGACTACTCAGATAGGATCTAACCTTTCAGGGCCTTCTCAGATCATGATGATTGATTTCCTAAGGGAAAACAGGGATGTATTTGCGTGGAAAGCCTCCGACCTCACAGGGATTGACCCGAGCGTCATTGTCCACAGGCTTAATGTGGATCCCTCATTCAAACCCATCAAGCAGAAAAAGCGGGATGTGCATGGCTTTCGAAAGAAAGTCATCGAAGAGGAAGTTAATAAACTCCTGGAGGCTCAGTATATCGAGCCCATTTTGTATCCGGAGTGGTTGTGCAACGTCGTTTTAGTACCCAAGAGCGCGAATAAATGGCGCATGTGCAACGATTTCACTGATCTCAACAAAGCCTGCCCTAAAGATCCTTACCCGCTGCCCCGGATTGATCAATTGGTGGATTCGACCGCTGGCTGCGAGCTCATGAGTATGATGGACGCCTTCCAGGGATATTACCAGATCTTCATGGCCCCAGAAGATCGCCCCAGAACCTCGTTTGTTGTCCATCTGGGGGTATATTGCTTCTTAGTCATGCCTTTCGGACTCAAGAACGCTGGAGCCACGTATCAGCGGCTCGTCAACAAGATGTTTGAGAGAGAAATTGGAAAATCCATGGAGGTCTACGTGGATGATATGATTGTCAAAAGCGAGCGCCAGGATTCCCACTTGGAAGATCTCAAGCGCACTTTTTCAATCTTGCGTCAGTATGGGATGAAGTTGAATCCTTCGAAATGCACCTTTGGAGTACAAGGGGGAAAGTTCCTAGGGTACATGGTCAGTCAGAGGGGAATTGAGGCCAATCCGGAGAAGATCAAGGCCATATTGGAAATCCCCTCCCCTCGAAATTTGCGGGAGGTACAAGTCCTGGTAGGCAAAATCATCTCGTTGAACAGATTTATTTCGCGATCGGCGGACAGGAACCTTCCCTTCTTCAAAATTTTGAGGAACGCTCGTAACTTTGCTTGGACAGAGGAATGCGAAAGAGCGCTGCAAGATATGAAGGCTTACTTATCGAGCGCACCACTGCTGACTAAGCCCGTCGAAGGTGAGAGATTATTTATGTACCTTTTCGTTTCTTCGGAGGCCACGAGCGCTGTTCTGATCGCTGTACGGGAGCGGAAACACTTACCTGTCTATTACCTGAGCAAAACCTTGCAAGGAGCTGAAAAGAAGTATTTGGAGATCGAGAAATTCGCGTTTGCTCTTATTAACGCCTCAAGAAGGCTGAGACCTTACTTTCAAGCGCACTCCATAACAGTTCTCACCGACCAACCCTTGAAGCAAGTATTGTCCAAACCAAATGTGTCAGGGAGATTAATCAAATGGGCCATCGAATTGAGCCAGTTTGACTTGTGCTTCGAGCCCAGGTCCGCGATACAGGCACAGGTGGTAGCTGATTTGTTGGCAGAACGCTTTGGTTTAGAGCCTGCCGTTCAAGAGAGTAAGGGTTTATGGGTCCTGCACACAGATGGTTCCTCGACCTCTCAAGGGGGAGGAATAGGAGTGGCCCTCAGAAACCCCGATGGGATCGAGCTGGACTTTGCAATCAAGCTGGATTTCCAAGTCACTAATAATGAAGCAGAATATGAAGCCCTCGTGCAAGGATTGAATATTGCTTTTCAGAATGGAGCCTCTAGAATCACCGCTTATGTGGATTCACAGTTAATTGCGAGCCAGATTGAAGGAACTTATGAGGCTCGAGAAACCACCATGGTGCAATACTTGAGTAAAGCCAAAGAAATCATCGGGAAGTTCAAGGAATTCCATCTACTTCAGGTGCCGCGAGAGGAGAACGAGCGTGCGGACGCTCTGTCAAAGTTTGCGTCAGCTTTGGAAGGCACTTCTGAACGTTCTGTTACGTTCCTTAGAACTGAGGAACCTTTGATCAAAGAAAAGGTCGCCACCAAGATAATCGCCATGATTGATCCAAACGAGCCCTGTTGGCTTGACGACATCGTCATCTTCCTTAGGGACGGAATTCCCCCCATTGACAAGGTGGAAGCTAGGAAAGTCCGAAATAAGGCCCCTCGTTTCGCTCTGGATCACGAGGGGAGGTTATTCAAGAAATCATTCCAAGGACCCCCAATGAGATGCCTAAGGCCCTCACAAGCGAAGGAGACGCTCGAACTCATCCACAATGGAAGCTGTGGGAATCATTCCGGAGGGCGTATTCTGGCAAAGAAGGTCCTGAGAAGTGGGTTTTATTGGCCTACAGTTCTCCAAGATGCCATCGAATTTTCGAGGAAATGCCCCAAATGTCAATTTCATTCAAATCTCCCTCAATTGCCAGCCGCTCAGATGATCCCAATAGACGTTTCTTGGCCTTTTGACCAGTGGGGAATAGACATCGTGGGCCCCTTGCCCATGGCCGCGGGACAGAAGAAGTTTGTCATTTTAGCCGTCGACTACTTCACCAAGTGGGCCGAGGCCGAAGCTGTTGCAAAAATCACTTTCAGGGTTGTGAGGGACTTCATTTGGAAGAACATCATTTGCAGGTACGGTATACCGAGGGTGCTCATTTCTGACAACGGATCCCAGTTCATAGCTGCTGACACACGAGAATGGTGTTCTGAGTTGGGGATCGAGCAGCGGTTTACCTCTGTAGGATATCCCCAATCTAATGGGCAAGCAGAAGTTACCAACAGAATCATCTTGCAGCATCTAAAAACCATGCTTGAGAGCAAGAAAAGTGAGTGGGCTGAGGAGTTGCAAGGAGCGCTTTGGGCTTATCGCACCACCCCACGAGCGGCCACTGGAGAAACTCCTTACGCGCTCGTTTACGGATCAGAAGCAATGATACCAGCGGAGATAGTAAATGAATCCGCTCGTGTCGGCTATTTCGAGCCTCAGCTCAACGACGGCAACAGGAGCCTGGAACTGGACTTGCTGGATGAAAGGAGAGACGTAGCCTGGGCTAAGATACACCATTATAAAGCCTCTGTGGCCCAACAGTACAACAAGCGTGTAAGGGAAAGAACTTTTCAGCTGGGAGACTTGGTTTTGAAGAAAGTGGAAGTGTCCAGGCACGTGGGAAAGTTGAACCCCAATTGGGAAGGCCCATTCAAGGTCGTGCAACTCAGAGCTAACAACACTTACACCTTGGAGACACTGCAAGGTGAGCGCTTGCCTCGCCCTTGGAACGCATGTAACCTCCGGCGGTTCTATGTATAAAAGCTCTTTGCGGAACATGATGTAACAACCCTCTGTGTGGGGTTCCTCTGTACTTCCAATTGTAAGTAAGTTCCAGTATAAGTTTTTGTTAATTGTTTTAACGTTATGTTTCTTTGATCGCTCGAATGGATCAGACCCATATCCCTCGTTTTCACGAGCGTGGTTGTCAATCCCTTCCTATATGAATGTTGATACTTCGCACGGGTTACGCTGGCCAGTACTCTACTCCGCTTGGGGGGACGCCCTCATAAGGATAGACTGGTTACGCTCATAACCAATTAAAACGAGATGGGGAAAATCCTAGTAGGCCTTGGTTGTTTCTTACAACGCCTTGCGCTCGAAAACGGGATCTCTTACAAAAGCAAATCCTAGTAGGTCTTGGCCGTTTCTTACAACGCCTTGCGCTCGAAAACGGAATTTCCTGCAGAGCCAGAAAACGATTAGAGCCTGAGCGCTCGCACGATGGCCTCAAAATCGAGAAGGCATTGCACAAGTCTTGAACGAGGGCAACCACTTAGTAAGACCCTCGCACGCACTCAAGACTTAACAAAATCCCCCAAGGGCGGAAGGAATGTCACAAGTCATGAACGAGGGCAATCTCTCCATAAGACCCTCGTATATACTCAAGACTCAGCCAAATTTTTAAGAGAAAAGACAAAATTTATACAAGTCTTGAGTGGGGGACAATCTCACCATAAGACCCTCACGACCGCTCAAGACTTAGACAAATTTACAAGGGCAGAAATTTATACAAGTCTTGAGTGGGGGGCAATCTCACCATAAGACCCTCACGACCGCTCAAGATTTAGACAAATTCACAAATTTTCAAAGATTTACAGAAGTCAGCAAGATTTCTCAAAGTTCTAAAGGCTTATCAAGGAAATAAAACATTCACGGAGTATGCTACACAGTCTTGTTATATGATTCTTAAGTGAACAGGAAAACAAAGTCATGAAAAATGGGATATTTATTCATTGCAACAAGAATTATTACAAAGCATAGGGCTCAAAGGCCCAGGAAATACTGTTACAAAAGGCAGAAAAACAGGAAAATACAGGAAAAGCGATAAAGGAAGAGTCTTAGGCAGCTGGAGCGATGTCTTCATCAACGATCACCAGAACTGGGCCCTCAGGCTCTTGCTGTTGAGCTTGGGGATCGTTGGGCTCGTCTGCACCGGCATCAGGAACGTTGGCAGCTTCAGCAATCAGGACCGGGGCCTCCTCCATGATGGGCGCTTGAGGCTCGTCTTCAGGATCGTCACCTTGGGCCGCACCCCCTTCCCTATGAGCGTCGGTGTACTCATCTTGGATCAGTTTCACCAAGAATTCATACTCCATCTCCGCAATGGTGTCCGTGGGGTCGTTGGGGTCCTCATCTACCTCCTCACAGCGCTCGTTAAACATGAGCCCCGTGCCCTCAGCTCCCTTCATTGCCGGATCGGTCAGCCCCTTGTGAATGCCCTGATCCACTGCCAAGTTGAAGGCGTTTTGGGCCTCATCCAAGCAGTGTAACGAGGCCGCGAAATTGAAGGCTCTGGAATGGTAAAATTTGATAAGCGCCTCTTTGTTCGCACGCTCCATGCTCCGGGGCCACTCATTCATGGTATCAGCAAATTTTCGCTCGGCCTCCAAAGCCCTCGCCTTCCAGCTTTCCCTCTCCGCCTCTGCCTTCTGGCACCGCTCGTTAGCCTGGGCCAGCTGGTTGCCCAAACTGATTCGAGAGCCGTCTACCGCCACAAAATCTTCCTTCAGCTTTCCTAGCTCCTCCTCCGTTTTGTTGTACAAACCCTTGAGGGATTCATACTTGGCAATTTCTGTGTCCAGTTCCGATTGGATCTGAGCCGGGTCATTCGAGCGGGCCATCTTCTTGTACTTGGCCTTGCGCTCGGCATATGTGGAGGCTCGCATTTGCACGTTCTGGAGCCGGGGAAGAACTTGCTGCATAAGTGGGAAGAAGAGTGTTAGCCAAAAAAAATGGTAATTTACAGAAATAAATAAAGGAAGCAGGGAGAGAAGGCTTACAGAAATCAATGCGTGGGCCGCATCGAGGGTCACTTTCTCCACAGACTCGCTGTAGAGATGCCGGTGGTCCGCCGAGAATTGAGCTTTGCTGAACAAATTCTCGGTGACAGCCTGGGCGACCGAGCCAGGCCTCAGCAAAACCGGTCCCCCGTCGGTGGCACCTGTAAAATCTCTGTCCCCTCGACGGGGGAACCCCCATAGATGTTCTTCCTCTGAAGAGGAAGTTTCCCCCTCGCCCCTGGGGCCCTCGACTACTTGTTTGCCCTTGCCCTTGATCGCGGCAGAATCGGGCATCCTCTTCCTCTTACGGGAAGGCCTGCTAGCGCTCGGGGGAGCTTCAGTTATCGCCAGGGTGGTTACTGGCCTGGTTTGTTCTGCAGCAATGGGGGGTTGAACATCTCCCGCTCTCTCTGACCGCCCCCTGGCCTCTCTGTTGACCACTCTACGCTCCCCTCGGCCACGGGGTGGCTGAACCTCCGGATTAGCGCTCGAACTGGCGCCCTGGCTGCCACTTCGAGTGTCCCCTCGATTGTTACGGTTACGAGGGCGCTGCTGTTCGCGTTGTTGGTCCCCTTGCGGGGCTTGGTTCCTGTTAGCATGGGCAAAACGAGCAGCTTGTCTGATTCCTCCAGCCATATCTACTATAGTAACTCCTGCAAAAATGGAAAATTTCAAGGGTTATAAATCCTTAGACCAGAATTGGTAAGTATGCAAGTTACAAATACAAGGAAGCAGTCAGTATTCATTCCTATCTAAAGTTAGTGCCCTAAGAATCTAACCATCTCTCTCTATGTCACGAGCCGGAGGGTTGTCAAGATAATGAGGGTCATTGGAAAGACCACACAGGAACATGAGCTCCGCATCGTCTATCCAGTCCTTCGCTTGTATAAGGTGACCCTCGTCCCTTAGGGTTGCTGCCAGGCTTTTGGCCCAATTTTTGGGGAGCGAGGGTGGCAAACTGCTCTTTGAGTACGAGCCCCATTCCGTGATCACCCCAAAGCCCTCTTCGGTTGGAGCCTTGACGAAGATAAATTTCTCCTTCCAGTCAGGGCCATAAGTACTCGAGGGCGAGTTGATTAGCTTCATGTGGGCCTTCGCTTGAACATAATAAAAGCCAGCCTCGGGAGACGAGCGAGAAGAGCTGACCACTTGGAAGAGAGCGTTAAAATTCCGCAAGAAGGGCTCGTAGCCCAGGCTCCTCATCAGAATTATGAAGCAGGTCAGCAAGGCCAAGCCGTTGGGCACGATTTGTGATGGACACAAGCCCAGGTCGTTCAGTAAATGAGCCATTGAGACCGAGATAGGGAATCTCAAGCCTCCTGAACTCACTGTGTCCACGTATACAGCCATTTCCCCGGGGGGCGGATTATTCGCACGCTCGAGGCCTTCTGGGATTCTCCATGTATACCGCTCGTCCCAGTAAATGGGTGCCATCATCGTTTTCACGTCTCCCACGGTAACTGTGCTGGGAGTCTCATCGGGCGTATGCTCGGTAGCCTGACCCTTCACCCTCGTTGTGTCCTTTGGATTTTTGGGATTTCTTACCTTTTCCCTTGTCACGGGCTCTGTCTGAAGGCCCGGTTATGGCTTCAGCCACTGGAAGTGGGTTCGCAACAACCACGGTCACGGTATGGCGGTGGGGATGAGTGGCACTTTGAGTTATAGGGAGAACAACCCCTTGCCGTTCTGCCTCAATCACTAGATCCATCTCTTCAAAAAGAGGGTCCACTCCGCCAGGATTCCTATCCTCCATAGCCATCACTGCCGCCCCCAAGTCTTCATCTCTGGGGGAATCAGGGGAAGAGGAACTCTCGGTGGCCATTTCGTTAACTTCACGGGCAAATTCCTCAATATGTTGGTCGGCCATGGCAGAAACTGGGATTTGGAAGTTTTCCGGTAAGAGATTAGGGTTTCCTCGAGGAAAGCAATCTAAAGGGTTATGAAATCCTAAAGTCCGAATCTACGGTTAGCACAGTTAGAATTACACTGGAAATTTACCTTGGAGATTTCTGAGAAAACGGGAGAAGAGGTTGAAGATGCTCTAAAGAACTGGAGTGCGAGAGAATTCTTTTTGCAAAGGATGCTGGGAAGTTCTGAATGCGTAAAGAGTAGCAAGATTTTAGAATCCCACATTTATAGGGATGGGAGTTGGTACCGTTTTCGGCAATGAATTCAAAATGGTAATCGTTTCCCGCCTGGGAAACCGCCCACTTTGTGGAACCGTCACACGCTTCCCAATGCTCACGCGCCCCACGCGCGCCCGCATTTAATGCACTGACGTTTCGAGTGCTTCAGAATAAGTACAAAATTTAATGCGGAAGTGTTACGAGCGGTCAGCTGAAAAGACCGCATTAATTACACCATCAGAGGAAGAATTGCTCATTACGCCAAGTCCTATTCGAGCGTTACGTACGGAAGATAGGACGTGTCAAAATTCTACAGTCCTTATCACTAAGGACTACAGAATTGGGGGGCAAAATGATGGGGTCAAAATACGATCGTCCCTCGTCAAGACACGTGGCATCACCCCGATGATACCATCTGCCTCCCCAAAGTTGCACCCATATGCGCCCGAGCGCCAAGCCCAACGAGCGCTAGGCCCAACAAGCGCAATCCACCTTCGGGAGTTAAGCCCAACGAGCGCTGTCACTCCCACGAGCGCCCCACAAACTAAATGGTTGGTACGCCCACGTGCCAAGGGAGCACTCTTTGAGCGTCACCCTCCCTCAGAGTGGCCTCCCCTTTGGCTCGTCACTTGAACTGAAGCCCTCTTTCCCCTCAGCGGATATCTTGGCTTCCAGTACTCCAGGTTGTCACGAGCGTGCTCTCAAGCCCTCGTTACCAACCACCCAAATGGCTCTCTGACACAACGTACATGCCCGCGCACCTGCCACTGTTGCCCGCACCAACTTTTGGCCGCTTTTGCAGAAGATTCCTCCTAGGTTTCTCTCTCACGGCGCCACGTGTTAGGGCAACATTCGGCCAGGACCACTTGAGGCAAATGACCAAAGGGCCCTTGACCCTCAACTATAAATAGCTAAAGTCATCTTCTACACTGGTAAGCATTCTTCATCACTGCAACTGTGACTGAACTTACTTTTCTCTTCAGACCTTGAACTGACTTGAGCGTCGGAGAGCCAAACTGGGTATCACCCCCAGTTCCCCCAGCTTGGCCTTCTGACTTTTGTGCTTGTCCCAACAGGTAGAACCCACTTTCTCGTTTCCGACGAATCTCCGGTGGTTTCCTCCACAAATACAAATCGTAAAATGATCGGATTCGGATCAACCCATTCCTGAACCCATCAATAATTATATTTATTTATTTATTTATTTTTTATTAGATACGTCACATGTATAATAATTTTTATATACAAATTATATATTTTCGTCATGTTATCACAAAGAAATGAGTCACGTGACGAATTCCAGCATCTAATAAATTTTTCTACGAAAATCGGACATAAATTACAAAAATTTAGAATTTACAGGACTTAATTGCAAATTTCAAAACGAATAGAACATAAATTGCCAAAATTACAAACTTACAGGACTTAATTACAAATTTTGAAATGGACAGGACTAAATTACCAAAATTACAAACTTACAGGACCAAATTCACATTTTTGCCTAAATATAAATGTAATTTAAAAATATGAAATCAGAAAAAGAATTAAAAAACATATATAGAATAACATAATTAATAAAGTAATTAACTTTTGTAATATTTACTTATTTCTCATATATATATATATATATATATGATATATAATAATTATTTATAATATTTAATTATTTTAATTTATATATCCAATAATTTGTATATAACTAATTTTTTTTATATATATAACTAAAATTAAAATTAGAAAAAAAGAAAAGATTATGTTGTTCTATATGAATTTTTAATATTTTTTATTTTATTATTTTAATGTGACTTTTTTAAGGAAATAAAAGGGATTGTATTGTTTTTAATTAAATATAATTTGTCTATTATTAATGTTTCAATAAAATTAATGTTTGTTAATAAATAATTTTTTTTATCAAACTCCAAATAAAAAATTTAGTTTTAGATTTTTGTTCATTTAAAATTTTCTTATTTCTAATGTAATTCTATATAAATTGATTTTATTATTTCAATATAATACTTATATTCTAAATTATAATAACTTATTATTTATATAAAAATTGATAAAATATTATAATAATATTTATTGACGTTGCATGATCCGATATCACCACATCATCATTCAGAATTTATAAAGTGAGAGTGATCTGAGCGATTAGGGCTCTTGAAAGGATGAAGATTGCTTAGTCCGAGCGGTTTCTATGTTCTACCTGCTAGGAAAACACAAGCGTTAAAAGATCAAATTGGGGGAATATCGGGGATGCACAATTTTAGGTCTCTGACGCTCAAATCACTAAACATTACATGAAAATTTAAATGAGCTTAAAGAGAGAAAGTGTTAGAAAATTCTTAATTGTGAAATGAATGCATCGTAGTTTATGTAGGAATAAGGCATAAGCCTTTGAGTAAGTCAATAAGTCAATTACATGCAAGTACAATGGATGTTGCCCTGAACACGTGGTGATAACTGACAAAGCTTTCATAAGAGAGAGAGAATATTGAGCTAAGAGATGAACAAAATAAACTGAAAACTTAATTTGAATTATAATTGCTGTACATGTATTATATTTATATACAATGACAAGGCTCCATTTACTATATATGCGCCTTTAATGGGAGGTAAAAGTATTTAACCTCAACCCTTAGTAAAAGTACGCTAACTAGATAAAGGTAAACTGTAATATCCCCCCTCAAACTGGAGCTACGATGTTGATCAGGCTCAGTTTGGAGATATGTGTTTGGAATGGTATGGGAGGTAATGGCTTTGTGAAAATGTCTGCTGTTTGTTGGTCAGTTCGTATGGGAAGAAGATGGATAATTCCTTGTTGAAGCTTTTCCCTAACAACATGGCAATCAATTTGTATATGTTTGGTTCTCTCATGGAAGCTTGGATTTGCTTGGAGGTAGACCCAGAACAGTAGCAGTTCGGGACCACATTTTAAAATTTTTTACTTTAATATACAGGTATTAAAATATTTCTAAAATATTTAAATACAAACAACGGAAGACTAGCCGGAACTACTCAAGTATGTACATGCAATTGATAATAAATTTTAAATCACAAAGCAGATAAATAATGCATGCAATTAACACTTAAGAACACCTAATTCATCATGCTTAAATAAAAACAATATAAAAATACCTTTCACCGAAGATGGCTACTGCACCCGGAGCTTGCCTCCCGAGAACCCGATTCCCGATCTCCTCGCGAAACCGGCAGAGCTTCCCTGCAATTACCCCAGGGACACCCTCGGAGTGTGGGCTCCGAAAGTATTTCTCTAAATACTTAGAGAAAATAAAACTTTAAACTAAAAACCCTTTTTAGGGTTTATTCTCCCGAAATTAGGCGTTTATATATAAACACCTAATTAAAATTAATTCCAAAATAAATCGGAATTAACTAGGAGAATGGGATATGGTTTCAAAGCCGAGAGCTCAGCCAAAACCTCTCCCAAAGTTGGATGGTAAAAATGAAATGCCAAGGCCCCTATTTATAGGGGAAAAACCGAGGGCAAAATAGTAATTTCACCCCCCACTTGCGTGTACAACTTGGACACGAAAACCAAGGTGACCACGTCGTAGATCTCAGAGCCACGAGTCCAACGCCGCCGAGAACGCCCTGTTCCGACACCGCACGCGCCGCCTGAAGGCGGCGCGTGTGAAATACTTTCGGCCTAGGGTTTCGGGTGACGTGGCCAATTCTCATTCGGCCACGTGTCCGGGTCTGGTCCGACCCTATCCGAGAACTGACCCGTTTGACCCGGACCTTACCCGGTCCAGACAAATCTGGACCGTTGACTCATGATGACATGGCGCGATTTTGGCCGTCCACGTGTCGCACGAGTGGCATGCCACGCGGCTGCCCAGTCACCGCCACCTGGGCCCATCTTGCTGATGTGGCGTGACACGTCAGTGCCACGTCAGAATTTTTTTTTTTTTTTAATTTTATTTTCTCCAAAATAAAATTCCAGGCATTTTCAACTATTTGGAATTACAATTTATTTTCTTAAAATAAATTTCTTGGCTATTTTCAAACACTTTGAAAATTGATATCTTTCAATCCTTTTAACGTTTTATCTTCGGGTTTTCGATTGGGGCTTGCAGGGGGACCTGCAGGACTAATTAATTTTAGCTCCAAACGGGTTAATATATTATCATCCCATGATAATAATTAATTACCGTTTAACAATATTTAATTCCACTAAATAAATATTGTTGCACTCTAAAATTAATTAAATTACTCACGAATTTTTCGATCTAGAATAATTTTGCATTTTACTCCTCCGTGTAGATATCCATGAAAAATAAATTAATACTACTATCATTTATTTTTCATTTCTAATTTGAAATTTCCTGATTCGCCTTAAGTTCAAATCTCTTGTACATGAAACACATTCAACATACAACTTCAGTGACACATCACACGAAGCACTTTGGCCAAAGTTTTAATTCGAACTTTGCAAATCTATTTCAGGAATATCTTTTAACTTTCTAGCAAAGCCACAGATTCCTCGATCAATATTTCTCTTTAGCACATTTCATGTAATCACTGAACGTACAAAGGTTTCGGTCATTCGATATCGAGACCTCACTTATGAGCAAGTTACAATGATTAACACTACATGCCTAAAGTCGAAATACTACCAGGATTAAGAGTTCAATGCTCCATAAGATTTGTTCATTTTAGATAGTAGTTTAAAATGAACTATCTTAGTGGTCCAGTTCGATGTTTCCAAATCTATTGAAAATCATCAATGTGTTATAACTGGAAACTCCATTTTCCTATGACGAAAGACTAATCATCTTATATAACACATTATAGTCTCGATAAGAGCTTATTGTTATCATATCGACTAGAACTTTAATAACACGTGATTTCGATATCCAAAGTCCTTTCCTATGAAACACATTTCATATAAGAATATCGTCACACGTTATTAATTACGTTAATATACTCATAACTTGCAATAATTTCAGTTTTATTAATCCAACAAAATACGAAGTATTTACAATGAAATTGGATTTTCAGGGCACTAATCCCAACAGGATTTGCTGCAGTTTGTAAGGCAGATTTGTTGTCATAGTATATAACTGCCGGTTTGTCTAGTTTGATGTGTAGGTCTTGAAGTAGATACTTGAGCCATTGGAGTTCACAAGTTGTAGCAGCAAGTGCCCTGTATTCTGCTTCAGGGGATGATCTGGAAACTGTAATCTGTTTCTTTGATTTCCAACTGATCAAAGAGTCACCAAGGAAGATACAAAATCCTATTACTGATCTTCTTGTATCTATGCATCCTGCCCAATTTGAGTCACTGAATGCTTTCAGAGCAGAGTTGGAGGTTGCTGGAAAGTGTAGTCCTTGGCCTGGTGCTTGCTTGATGTACTTGAGGATCCTTTGTGCTGCTTGGAAGTGCTGAGTTGTAGGTTTAGCAAGAAATTGGCTTAACTGTTGTACACTGTAACTGATGTCAGGTCTGGTAGTACAAAGATAGAGTAGTCTGCCTATGAGTCTCCTATAGTTTGAAATGTCTTCCTGTAGTTTGAAATGTCTGTGTAAGGTTCACCATCTGCTATGAGTTTGATGGTTGAATCCATTGGAGTTGTACAAGGTTTGGCAGCTAGGAGTCCTGTGTCCTGGAGAAGCTCCAAAGCATACTTTCTCTGATTCAATGCAATGCCTTCTTTTGTTCTTGCAGTCTCCAAACCTAAAAAGAATTTTAGTGAGCCAAGATCATTTATTTTGAAAGCATTATCCAAAGAACAGTTTTATGTTATTGATTTCTTCTTGACTTGTGCCTGTTAGTATTATATCATCCATATAAACTAGTAAAACTGTGAATGAAGCAGTAGAATGTTTGACAAATAAGCTGTAATCAGAAAGAGATTATGTATATCCTTGAGAGATAAGAGAAGAAAAGAGTGTTAGGAATAGTGCCCTAGAAAGCCGATTGTATATCCGCTTTGTACTTTTCCTTATTGTAATCACAGACAATCTTTGAATAAAATAACGAATTGAGGCAAACACTTCTTTATATGCTCTTGTTTGGTATGCGTTTACTTTAGCTGTGCATGTATGAGAACTCCCCTAATCCTGATGACTTTAGGACTCTACCATTTAGGTGAAATGGTTCATGAAACGAGCCCTATATCACATAAGTCATGATTAGTAAAATACTCCAAGCCGATGAGTCCTACAGACAGTGGGAGTGTCAACCTGACTCCTCTAAGGCTTGCTTGTGGGATCACGCCCTTAAGAAGGACCACCTTGTTTCATGGAGGTGCAAAGTGTATAGTTGATACGTGCGTGATACATGAGGGTGCTTACTTTAATAAGTAAGTTCACTGAGGTGCCCCGTGTGAGAACATTCCTAAATGGGAAAGGAAGTTTCTATTTCAGGAAATGGAAACTTCCAGATTAGGGAATATCTCACGAGTCATTGATGTGATTAATTGATCCTTAGACTTGAGGTTCCTTGTCACTTTATGAGTTAACTCTGTAGTCTTAGGTATAAGCTTTAAAGGGTGTCGCCTTAGACAACTGATTCAAGGCTTATGCTGGGGCTGCACAAGTGATTCATGAAAGTGAATGAGAATCAAGAAAGGACCTACACTTGCATTTGCAAGGTGATCTCTTATTGTGTAAGTCATTCATATGCCATATGGAGTCCTTGGCCAAGGCAGTAGATCAAGACATCAAGAAAAGTGTTTCTTGGATTGAGATCAAATGGATATGAAATGCACTTAGCTTTAAGACCGGATTATTAGGGTTTTGATTATTCCCTTGCCTTAGATCTTGGTTGAGAGATAGTAAGTAGGAGGATTGTATCTCACATGAATCAATGACTTAAAGGTTCTGTCGAATCCGAACATTCCAATTCAGCTAGGGGTTAAACACCTGTTGCTAGACTATGGTCGTTTAATCTGTGGACTGATTAATTAATTAGTGAATTAATTAATTAGGGTCACTGCTAATTGAATTGAGAACCTAGAGGGTCACACACAACAACTTGGTTACATGAGTTGAGGCTTGAAAATGATTAAACGAGTTAATCGGACCAAGAGGGTTCCACACGTGTGAATTCACACGTGTGGCTCACGTGAGTGACACGTGTCACACACGTGTGTGTATATATATATTATATATATATATATTAAATAATTAATTAGTTAATTATTTAATAGACTTTGGTTTAATTTTGAATTAAAAGGAAAGTCTAATTTTGGAGAAAATAATCTAGTTAATTAATTACGAATTAATTAATTAGATAAAAATAAGTTATTTATTTTATAATAAATAAAGTATAAAATTATCCAAAAATAGTTTGGATATTTTTAAGCTCTCTTAAAAGTTGACTAGAAATAGAATTCAAAGTCAAAGTTGGAAAAATACTTGATGATCAAGTAATAGGAGAGAGAGGAACCAAATCCTAGTCCAATAAGGACTAGGTTCGGCCGTCCCTCCCCTTTCCTATATATAGGGGAGCTCATGCTCCCCTTTAGAGCTAATTGACAATTCTTGGTTCATGTGTTGAACACCTTCCTTTCTCCAAGATTAAATTAAACCCTAGGTTAAGCCTAAACACTAACTAGAGAACTAGCATCCTTACTAGTTAGATTGTGATCAAGTTGGTGGACTTTCTCTAGAGACTTCAAGTTAGAAGTTTGAAGATTCGAGCTTTACCAAGGAGAGGGGATCAAGCCGCGAGAAGAGCGTTCTTGGGTGGCTTGAAACGCTTCAAGAAAGAATAAAAGAAAAGTAAGTTTTCTAACTTTACGAATTTGGTTACACGATTGCGAGTTCAAGGTCCTTTTGTTGGAAATTTTTTTTTTAAATTCCGCTGCTTTCTGATTCCGTTTTCCAACAAAGAGTTTAGAAAACCATTGACTGGAAGCTTGCTTAAGGCCATACAATGATTTTGTTAACTTGCAAACCTTGTTTGGACCATCTGCAGTAAAACCTTGTTTGGACCATCTGCAGTAAAACCTTGTGGCAGTGTCATGTATGTTAGGAATAGTGCCCTGAAAGCCGATGTAATAATCAACTTTAGTACTTTCCTTTTGTAAATCACAGACAATCTTTGAATAATACAAATTAAGGCAACACTTCTTTATATGCTCTTGTTTGATTGTGTGTTTCCTTTTGACTGCGCATGTAAGAGAACTCCCCTAATCAATATGACTTGTAGGACTCAACCATTTAGGTGAAGTGGTTCATGAGACGAGCCCTATATCACATAAGTCATGATTAGAAATTACTCCAAGCCAATGAGTCCGAAAGACAGTGGGAGTGTCAACCTGACCCGTTCAAGGCTTGCTCGTGTGATCACGCCCTTAAGAAGGACCACTTTGTTTCATGGGGTGCAAAGTGTATAGTTGATACGTGCGTGATACATGGGGGTGCTTACTTGTTATAAGTAGGTACACTGAGGTGCCCCGCGTGAGAAGATTCCTAAATGGGAAAGGAAGTCTCTATATCTGGAAATAGAAACTTCCAGATTAGAAAATATCTCACGAGTCATTGATGTGATTAAGTGATCCTTAAACTTGAGGTTCCATTGATACTTTATGAGCTAACTCTGTGGTCTTAGGTGTAAGCTTTAAAGGGTGTCGCCTTAGACAACTGATTCAAGGCTTATGCTGGGGCTGCACAAGTGGCACATGAAAGTATATGAGAATCAATAAAGGACCTACGCTTGCATTAGCAAGATGATGATCTCTTATTGCATAAGTCATTCATATGTCATCTAGGAGTCCTTGGCCAAGGCAGTGGATCAAGACATCAAGAAAAGAGTTTATTAGATTGAGATCAAATGGTTATGAAATGCACTTAGCATTAAGATCAAGATTGTTAGGGTTCTAATTATTCCTTTGCCCTAGATCTTGATTGAGAGATGGGACGTAAGAGGATTGTATCTCAAATATGTCAATGACTTAAAGGTTCTGTCGAATCGAGACATTCTTATTCAGCTAGGGGTCAAACACCTGTTGCTAGACTATGGTCGTTTGATCTGTGGACTGATTAATTAATTAGAGAATTAATTAATTAGGGTCACTGCTAATTGAATTAAGAACCTAGAGGGTCACACACAACAACCCGGTCACGTGGGTTAAGGCTTGAATCGATTAAACGAGTTGATCGAATCATTAAGCGAATGGTGGGGTCCACACGTGTGTAACATGTGTATGACACGTGTCCTTATGGACACGTGTAGTCACGTGTGTGTATGTGTATAAACATTAAATAATTAATGTGTTGATTATTTAATGGACTTTGATTTAATTTTGAATTAATATTAAAGTTCTAATTTGGAGAGATAAAGTTTAATAAATAAATAATTATGAATTAGTTATATTATTAGTTTTCAAGTTATTTATTGTAAAATAAATAAAGTAAAATTAAATAATCTAAAAGAGTTAGATTAGAATCTTGCTTTCCAAGTTGATCAAAAGAAAGACTTTTGGTCAAAGTAAGAGACTTAGTCTCCAAGCAAGAAATCTCTTTCCAAAAGAGTTTGGAATTCCTTGTCCAACTAGGAGTGGGGTTCGAACCCTAGCCCTATAAATAGAGGGGTTCGAACCCCATAGGGAGATGATACACAATTTCTCCTTCTCCATAATTATATACTAAACCCTAGAGCTTAAACACCGAATATAGAACTAGCATCCTCCCTATTCGGATCGTGGTCGTGGTTGGTGGACTATTCTCTAGAGGGCTATTGTCGTGAAGTCTTGAAAGATTCGAAGGAGCTTTTGGGGATCAAGCCGCGTGAAGAGCGTTCTTGGGCGGCTAGAACATGTCAAGAAAGCTACTATCCAAGTGAGTTTCTTGATCGCTACGAATTTGGGAATAGGAATTGCAAGATTCGATCCTAGCTTAGTTGGGAAATTTTTAAATTCTCGCTGCGTTTTCTTTGTGTTTTCCTAACAATGTAGACATCTTCATGGAGGTCACCATGCAAAAAGGCATTGTTGACATCTAACTGTTCAAGAATCCAATTGTTTTGTGCAGTTAAAGCAAGTAAAACTCCAATTGTGGTGATTTTGGCAACAGGGATAAATGTGTCAAAGTAATCTAAACCCTCTGTTTGAGTATATCCTTTAGCAACTAATCTAGCTTTATATCTCTCAATAGATCCATCAGACTTGTATTTAATTTTAAAAACCCACTTACAACCAATTGGTTGGTGATTAGGTGGAAGATCAGCAATTTTCCAAGTGTTTGTTAATTGTAAAGCAGCCATCTCTTTGTCCATTGCATCTCCCCATTCCTTATGTTTTATAGCCTGTTGATATGTTTTGGGGTCAGGGATAGAAGAAATTACAAGTGTGAAATGCTTGTATGGTGATGATAATCTGGAATAATCTAACACAGAAGATAGAGGATTTGGAGTAGATACACCTGATGTTGTGGATGATGTTTGTTGAATGAGATTATAATGGTAATCATGTAAATAAGAAGGTGTTGATTTTGCTCTTTGAGGCCTGGCAACTGGAGCAGGTGGAGGTATGTTATGCTGTTGCTCAAGGACTACTTGCTGAACAGGTATAGGTGCACCATGCTCATCAAGTGATGGAGCAGGTATATGTGCAGCATTATCTATGTAAGCCTGAACATTGACTTCATTAAAATTGTCAGTAGTATAAAGAATATCTGAGGCATTAGGAAGTGAGATAATATTACTATGATTTGCAGTATTCTGAGACTGTTGAAGAGGAAAAATGTTCTCAATGAATTGAACATGCCTTGAAACAAAAATCTCAGATGAGGTCAGATCTTGCAAAAGATAACCTTTAGTGCCAGATTTATAACCTAAGAAGATAGCTTTTCTGGCCTTGGGATCAAACTTACCCCTGGCTTGCTGTAATGTAGAAGCAAAAGATAAGCAACCAAACACCTTGAAGTCATGATAAGGTGGGACCTTACTGTACAAAAGCTCAAAAGGATATTTAAACTGGAGAAGAGGAGTTGGTAAACGATTGATAATATAAACAACATGTATCACAGCAAAAGACCACAAATTTTTGGGTAAATTAGTTAGGAACAACAAAGCCTTTGCAACATTCAGGACGTGTTGATGTTTCCTCTCAACAGTACCATTCTGTTGTGGGGTTTCTACACAAGAAGTCTGATGAATAATTCCTTTCATAGCATAAAAGTGTGACATAGCAAACTCAGGGCCATTATCAGACCTTATGATCTTAATCTGGACATTAAACTGATTTTCCATTAATGTGATGAAAATTTGAAGCTGTGTTCTAACCTCAGACTTTTGTTTGACTAAGGTAATCCAGGTGAATCTTGAAAATTCATCTACAACAGTGAGGAAATACTTATGTCCATAAATAGATCCAGTTGAATATGGCCCCCAAATATCCACATGCAAAAGCTCAAAGATACATGAAGAAACAGAGGTACTAGAGGGAAAAGACAGTTTTCTTTGCTTAGATAGATGACATACATCACAAGATTGACAAGGAAATTTGCATTTTATTGAAGGATCAAGTCTATGAATTACATCCATAGTAGCAGCAAAAACATGACCTAATCTAAAGTGTCAAATATTGTCAAAAGTGACAGTCTGAACAGAACAAACATTAGCAATGGAATTACAAGCTGACAAAGAACTAAAATCAGAGACAGGGACATGCAGTACATATAATCCATGCTGAAGTTTAGCTGAACCAATCATCTTCAATATCTTTGGTTCCTATATCAAACAACCATCATGAGTGAAATGAAGAGAATAAAGAAGGGCATTGGTGAGTTTAGAGACAGACAAAAGATTGAAACTAAACTCAGGAATGTACAAGACATTTGACAAAATAAGTGTAGCTGAGATTTTGACAGTGCCAGCCTGATGAACTCTTATATGACTTCCATTTGGAAGCTTAACAGAAATTGTAGAGATTTGGTGAATATTATCAAATGAATCAAGTGAACAACATATGTGGTCAGTAGCCCCTGTGTCAAGAATCCACTTGTGTGTGAAACTTGAGCAAGATAAAGAATGAGCTATACCTGAAGAAGAGGCAAAGTCTGCACCTGAAGTAGGAACAACAAAAAGTTGATTCACTTGATGAGAAGGGTGAAGCTCCTGGGATGTGCTAAGCATAGACAACAATCTTTGGTATTGATCTTGAGTAAGGGACATGTTGTGAGTTGCCTCATTGATGGAATCTTGATGATTGTCTGAATCTTGAGATTGAGAGTCAGGCATTGAAGACTCAGGAGAGTCATGGGCATACAAAGCAGCAGCCACAGCATTATTGAACCTGAAATTAGGGGGAAAACTATACTTCTTGTAGCATGTTTTCTCAGTATGATTAGGTCTACCATAATACCTACACTTTTGACCATTAGAATCGATGAAGTTTTTAGAGTTCTGAAACCCCCTTCCATAACCTGTTTTGAAGAACCTGAAGACTGTGGAAAATTGAATTTCTGGAAAGAAGGCTTGAAAGCATTAGCAGCAAAGGATTTATGGTCTGAAGTGATAGCAAACTGACGTTCTTGTTGCAATACCATAGAGAAAACCTTAGTGATAGGAGGAAGAGGATCAATTAACATGATTTGAGACCTAACTCCTGAAAATTTCTCATTGAGACCGTTAAGAAACCTAATCACACAGTCACTTTGCTGATAACTCTTGAAAGTTTCAATTACACCACAAGAACACGGATTAGCACAAGTACAGGAGGGTAATGGCCGAAAATTGTAAAACTCATCCCATAAAATCTTCAGTTTAGTGAAATAATCAGAAACAGAAGTTTCACCCTGACTTACAGAGAAGATCTCCTCCTGAAGTTCTGCAATATGAAAGGCATCTCCATGGGAGAATCGCTCCCTAAGGTTTGTCCATACATCGCTGGCTTTGTCCAACCAGAGAATGGAACGATGGATTGAAGGAGTAACAACGTGAGATATCCAAGAAAGCACCATGGTGTTGCATCGTTCCCAAACAGGAAGCAAAGGATCCAGCGGCTGCGGCATAGGCAAAGATCCAGAGATGAATGCATACTTGTTTTTCGATTGAAGTGCCATCTTTATCCCCCGCGCCTAGGTGTGGTAATTGGAACCATCCAGAGCGGGAGAAACCAATTGCAGTGCAGGATTCTCATTAGGATGGAGAAAATAAGGGCTTGAAGACGTAAGTTTCGATTCAGCAGCCGCAATGGCTTCCAGAGATGCCATTGATGAGCAGAGAAGATGATCGAAGAGTTAAAAAAATAAAAAAAATATCAGAATCTGCGCGAAATTGCGATTGGAAACAAGATCGCAAGAAGAATTACGGAAGAATTGTGAAAGAATCGTGATGATTGCGGAAGAACGTGATGAAATTAGATTGGGGAAAAATCAACTGATACCATGATAACTGACAAAGTTTTCATAAGAGAGAGAGAATATTGAGCTAAGAGATGAACGAAATAAAATGAAAACTTAATTTGTGTGACACCCCGACTTTCAGACCGTACTGGTATGACGTATGTGCACGATTTACATTATTTAAATTCATATTCTTTACTCTTTTAATTCTTATTTTAAATATTTCTTATGAATTCGATTGATTCTTATTTGAATATGTACGGGATTTGCTATAGATTGATACGTTGATGCTTGATTGGATTTCAGAAATTTTTCGTTGTTTGAATATGTTGGAGAATTACGTGCTATGAACTTTGATTATGCTCGTTATATGTTTTCGAATTTTTTTGTTGAGCTTTTGGATTTATTGTTTCGTTCGGAACCTAAAGGAGGCTAAAACGCTTTTAACGCACCTTGGGTTCCAATGTGTGTATTTTGAGCTCGGGAATTCGGATTCAAATTCCGTCACCACCGTTGAACTCGTTTCGACGATTCGGGTTCGATGGACTAAGCCTCATAACCTTTTAAGCTCATTTGGTATTCCGAAAGCCGATCGGAAACTTACCTCGCTCTTATATGACTACCTTTCACCTATTTGCATCTTAGTCCCTCGATTCTTGACATATTACCCTCAAGCTTGGCCCCACACTCCACCACAAATCAGCATATTCATCCCTCTCGCTCTCATTATTGGTACAAGCAAGGAAAAGGAGAAAAGGTGCAGCAACTTTGGAGCTTAACCCTTCAACCCGTCACTATTCACACCAAGGAAAATTTGAGCTCTAAACTCCATTTTCTTCCAACTTCTTCAAGAGGTAAGTTAGTATTTGATATGTACATGATTATATGATCATTTTGAGCTATTAATTCCATGCTTTGAGCTATGTTTGGGGTATTTATGGAGCATGGCATGTATATTAAGGGTTTGTTGATCTCATGCAATTCTTGGAGTTAAGCTTTGATTTGAAGATATGTATATGATCCCATATGACTCTAATTTGATTATATGATTCCTCTTTTGAATATGGATGAGTGTGGTGGAAGTTACCATTAATGGAATTCAAATTCTTGCTTGAGAGTCCTTGAGATATATGATGATTCTTGAGCTTTTATGATGATTGGGTGATTATATGTTGTTTAGGAAGTGATTTGCTATGATTTGCATGAGTTTTGTGGTATGAAATGGTTGCTTGTTGTTGCTGCGTGTTGCTCTGCTTCCTTGCTCTGTTTTTGGCGCTAAAACATTGTTGTTGCTGTTATTTTTTTTCGAAGACGAAGGGCCAACACGGTCGTGTCAGCTTTGTACATGTTTTGGACACGGCCGTGTTAGCCTCTCGACTTGGAGCAAATTATTTTTCTAAAATCGGACACGGCCGTGTCCATTTTGTACTAAAACTCAACACGGCCGTGTCAGCCTCTCGAATTAAGCTCCTGAATTAATTTTAATCGGACACGGCCGTGTCCATTTTGAACTAAAACCCAACACGGCCGTGTCATTTGGAAATTTGGCGGCGACAATTGCTCGTTTGATTGCTTCGGTGTTTTTCTCTGTATTTTCTTTCTTCATTTGTAACTCGTATGCCTTGTTAGCTCGTTATATTATGCGTTAAGTACCTTGTTTTGAATTTATGACCTTAATTGATATAAATTATGTGAATAAGATTTGGTAGGTTTTATTTGACGTGTTATGGATTTCATTTGCATTCTTTGCATTCCTAAGCATTGTCGAGCGTCTATTTGGTTCATATTTGAGTCTAAGTCTCGGGTCTTGCTTCCTTTTGTGTTTCAGAGCCTCTTCCGGTCGCGCAAGAGCCCGAAGCTTAGGTGGTTGGTCGCCGTTTCGATCCTACCTTTTGTCTCTTTTGTTAAGGTGAGGTTAGGAATTAGTAGCTAAAATACCCTATGGCCTATAATATGATGAATTTTTCCCTTGAATGCGGATATGGTACATATATTTAAATACGAGTGCTTAAATTATGTTTATGATTTTATGGAATAACTTTGGTCTCTTGGAAACGATATATATACGAGTATATATAAGCTTGATTTTGAATCTCTTTTAGTATGTTTTGTTATGTTGAGCGAGTGTGCCCTGAAAGATGGGATTTTTGGTTTGAATTGGTTTGTGGGCCCTGGAGACGTGGGTAAGGAAGGCCCGGGGCGATCACGGGGTCGCCGGGTTTAACCCCTGTGCACGTTCTCATTTGAGATATTCACGTGCGACCTAGGGAGGTTGGGAAGGCGTGATATCTTGAGCCTTCGGTGGATAACCGGAGAAGGCATAACGTGGGCTAGCTACCCCGTATGTTTTTGGTAATGTAGGTGCTAGGGTTTGATTCCCGACACACCATGGATGCAAAGGTGGATTTATGATTTGATATTTATGTTTAGAGGAGTAAGGGATAGTCCGTTCTCGCCGGGCTTTTAATTATGTTCTGACTGATGGATTATGAATCGAGATAGATGCTTTTCTTACTAAATATTAATTTCGAGCAATGGTTTTGGTGTGCAAAACTCTAGCCTCGATTCATGACTATCAATTTTGATTTGTGCTATGCTCTATACGTATTTAAAGTGTGGGTGTGTCAAGCCCCTCACTCAGTCGAGTTGTGAGACTGACCCTCTCCTTTCCCTTTCAGGTGTGCCGAGCTAGGCGGGGAAGTGCGTCGAGTCGAGTCATACTTAGCCGTTTAGGTCGAGTAGCATTGCATCTCTTTTGCTTTTAGCATCTTGTATGAATTATAACCTTGTCACTTGAATTCTTGTATCTATTTTGGGCTGATAAGCCATGGTATATATATATTGTTATTTTTGCATGAGCTCGTTTGGATCCTGGTTATTGCTTCCGCATATAGGATTAGTGTTTGCGCACTCTGGTGTTGTTTAGCCCCGCTTAGCCTAGTGTGTGGGTGTAGGTCACCGTTCGCTTAGACTTGGGCTCATGTATGGAAATTCATTTCATATGTGGGTTCGGGTTTGAGTGGGGGGATGTGGTGGCCCACTGTTTCGGGCGTCACAATTTGAATTATAATTGCTGTACATGTGTTATATTTATATACAATGATAAGGCTCCATTTACTATATATGTGCCTTTAATGGGAGGTAAAAGTATTTAACCTCAACCCTTAGTAAAAATAAGCTAACTAGATAAAGGTAAACTGTAATACGTGGCCTAATGAGGAAAAACATCCGATCCAAAGACCTGCAAAAAGGGATGATAGCCAGTGTATTGTTGCATGCGGAATGTCAGAGAGTATTGGGTCCTCATGATCTAAGGGATCCTCGTGTGCTATCAAACCTCTTAGAAGCTCTTTACTTTACTTGTTTGTTATCTATTGGGGAGGGGTTATTTTTTTGGAAAATTTTGGTTATTTTATCATGTGGGTTCTTTACTTTGATAGGTTATCATTTTGTTTAAATAGCCAACTAATGTGATGCTTTACTTTAATAGATAAGAAACCATTTGTTTATGGTGTAATTGACTACTCTGCCCTTATATCAATTTGTGTGCCAAACGGTTACTTTCACCCATTCCAGGACTATTTGACACCATTTTACTGAATCATACAAAACAGATTCTCTGGTAGAATTCTTACAAACACTCTTCTCTTTCTTCCAATTATCAAGAACTGAATCATTGAATTCTCCTTCTTGTTCATTTATAAATAAAATATTATCTCAGTTAGTATTTTGTATAAATTTATTAGTTTTATAATTATATAATTGATTTTATATTTTAAATGATTAACAATAATTTGTGAAGAGTTATTGGTTCAACACTTATGTCATCCACAGTATAACTAATGACGTAATAATTACATTATAAATAATATATAAGAAATATAAATTAATAACAATGAAAATAATAAAACTAAAAGAATAATTAAATTTAAGTTTGATGCCTATATTTTGCTAATTAAGTAATTAATATACTCATATAATTATATTTAGACAATATTTTAGACTAACACATAAATATATAAAAAAAACGTAAAAAGCAAAAATATAACCTAATAGAGAATGAGAAGGCCCAACTAGGGATGCAAACGAGCCGAGCCTTGGCTTTTTTTTTTCCTGGCTCGAACTCGGCTCGAGCCAAATGAAATTATATTATTTTTAATTAAAAATTAGTTTTTTTAAATAATTTAATATATTTTTATATATAATAATATATATTTATTAAATATATATACATATATATTATAAATATATTAATTTTTTATTAATTTTATATAAAAATCAATAAAAATATATATATAATATTATATAAAAATAAAAATATTTATATATATAAAAATAAAAATATTATTTTTTAATTAAATATCTTGGCTCGCGAGCCACGAGCCTAACTAAAAGGGGCTTGAGTTTGGGCTTGGCTCGAGCTTGCTCGCTAGGCTCGCGAGCCGGCTCGGCTCGTTTGCATCCCTAGGCCCAACCAACGGCCCAGCAGCCCTTTTCATTCGTACCCTTCATCCCGGCTTTTCCTTCTCTCCGTCTCTGCTAGGATTTTGCAGACCGAAAATGGCGGAAAAAGGAGAAACCCCACCGGAGGACGGCGGCTGACGCTTTTTAACCGGAAAGATTCCGTTCCGCCTGTTCCGACGAACCATGTTTGCAGACGGCTTACGAAGCCACCACCCTCAGTCAAAGCAGATTGAATCTCCCACCACAACCAAACCCAAATTCCACTGAAGCAGCGAAATTTTCCAAGGAAGAGAAGGGTATAAAGATAAAATTGCTCAATCCATTCCTCCCAGCTTAAATAACAACCTCCTTTTTTGGTGGCAATATTCCCACCCGATTTCTAACTTAGTCTCGAGGCCGAGAAAACAGCATATAGACAAACTTGCAAAGAGTGGAAAAGGGGGGGTGTATATAGCCAACCTGATTTCCATTGAAGTAAAGACGCTCTTAGGGTTGAGGGTGTTTTGAAGTTATTTTATTGAACGCAGCAACCAAAGATGAGGCTTTGGAATTTTCTGAGGCAGGATATGGATTCGTGTGTCACACTTTCATAAAATTATTTTTTAAGGAAATAAGGGAGTTGTATAGTTTTTAGTTAGATATATTTTGTAGAGCAAATTGCATTTTTGGTCCCATAATAATAGGTCATTATCACTTTTGGTCCCATGTTTTCTAAATCTGGTTTTTTTGGTCCCGTGCTAATTTTTTTTTTATCACTTTCAGGACTTTCGTCAATTATTTGACGGAAATCACTGTTCATCCGTCAATTTACTGTTCATCTGCCATTTTTTTTTTTGGCCATATCCATTAATTAAGTTCATATATTATATATTTATTATATATAATATATGTATTATATTTTATATAATATGTAATACACGTATACATTATAATATGTAATACACGTATACATTATAATATGTAATTTATAATATGCATTTTGTTATATGTATTTTAATATATATGCGTATTATATATTATATATTATGTACACTTGTATTAATAATATATATTTTGTTATATATTTATTATATATTTATTATATATAATAAAATATGTGTAATACATATATATAATATATGTATTTACGTGAATTATATATATAAATGTATGTGTGTGTATATTATAAAATATACATAAATTATTGTAATACATATATTATAAAATATATACATATATGTGTGTAAATATATTATAAAATATATACATATTATTGTAATACATATATTATATATCATATAAAATACACGTATATATATTATATATAATGCATATATACGTGTTTATATTTTAAAATATAGTACAAAATATAATATGTACGTGTATACGTGTATATATATAGTATATAATATATAATATGTACGTGTATAAATATAATATAATATAGTTACATATATATTATATTATATTTACACACGTTGTTACATATACATATATATATTATATTATAGTACAAAATATAATATGTACGTGTATAAATATAATATAATATAGTTACATATACATATATATTATATTATATATATTATATGTACGTGTATACGTGTATATATATAATACATATATTATTGTAATACATATATGTAATAAAATATGTATATACACATATTTTATTATATATACATAATATATATATATATATATATATATATATATATATATATAATATGTGTAATACATATATATGTATACAATAATATATGTAAATACGTATATATATAATACGTGTAAATACATATATTTTGTTATATATATATAAATACGTATATATATATGTAATATATATAATATACATGTATATATACATATATTATATATCATATAAAATACAAGTATATATATTTTGTTATATATTATATACAATAAAATATGTGTAATACGTATATATACGTTTATAAAATATAATATACATATATTATTGTAATGCATATATACATGTTTATATTTTAAAATATTGTATACTTGTATATATATAATATATAATATGTAACAATATATATTGTTAATACATGTGTGTGATATATAATTTATAATATGCGTATATATTAAAATACATGTAACTATATATATATTATATATACACGTATATTATACATGTATTTTAATATAGTTACATGTCCATAGTTACATGTATATCATATACACGTATAATATAGACGTATTTTAATATTGTTTCATGTACATAATTACATGTATATTATATATATGTATTACACATATTTTATTATATATAATATATAATATATATTATACATAACAAAATGCATATTATAAATTAAAATATATAATATATAGAGTATTAATAATTTAATACGTGTATTACATATTATATAAAATATAATACATATATTATATATAATAAATATATAATATATGAAATTAATGGATATGGCAAAAAAAAAAAAAAAAGGCAGATGAACAGTAAATTGACGGATGAACAGTGATTTCCGTCAAATAATTGACGGAAGTCCTGAAAGTGATAAAAAAAAAATAGTACGGGACCAAAAAAACCAGATCTGGAAAACATGGGACCAAAAGTGATAATGACCTATTACTATGGGACCAAAAATGCAATTTGCTCTATTTTGTATATTATTAATCTTTTAATAAAATTAATGTGTATTAATAAATTACTTTTTTTTTTATCATACTCCAAACAAAAACTTATTTATATTTAATTTTTATTTTAGATTTTTGTTCATTTATAATTTTCTTCTTTTTCATTTTGTTCTATATGAATTTTTTACGTGTTGAGAACGATTTATAGAAAAAACAAAAGTACAGGATTTCCCTTTTAAAAATTGTAGAACTAAAAAAATTCGTATTAAATTTTGTGAGATTAAAAATATAATTTTCTCAAAAAAAATTCATCACGCACGCTAAAGGCCATTAGGACGTCCGTCAATTATTTGGATTTTGGGATTAAATTTATCTAAAAAATAAATGTGTGGGACATTTTAAAAATGGCGGGATAAAAAAATTTCGAATTCTATCCTATCAGACTAAAAATGCAATTTTCTTGGTGTGGGATTTTAACCTAATGTTTTACAGTTTTAGTATGTGAGTGAATTAATTTATGAACTCTTCTGGGGATATACTGTGCTTATGTTTCTTGGTGAGGATCTATGTTGATTCTTTACGTTGCAATGGACGACAAAAGTTTTGATTTTTGCCGCCAAAATTACAAACCCAGTACGAATTTATTGCCACTTACAAGATTCTCAACTAAGGTGCAAAATTCGAGCTTTAGCTCAAATGTAGTTTCAAGAACTGCTGTCTTATGCGCGTTTGCTCAATTCCTTGAACACCCACAATGGTATTCCACAAGGAAAACAGTTGCACCTTCTTTTCCTCAAAAGGGGTGTCTTGTTTTCCACTCTCTCCATCGCCAACCGCCTTCTGCAAATGTATACCAGGTATGGAAGAGTGGATGATGCGCGGAAGTTGTTTGATGAAATGCCTGAGAGAAATTGTTTTACTTGGAACACCCTTCTCGCAGGATATGCTAAATCAGGACGCTGAGATGATTTGTTGAATTTGTTTCGCTCGATGCCCCAAAGGAACGAGTTTTCTTGGAACGTCACTCTTTCGGGAATGACGAGAGCAGGGGAGCTGGATGTAGCGCAGCAGTTGTTTGATGAGATGCCGAAGAATAATGGAATTGCATGAACACGATGATTCATGGGTACGCGAGGATTGGGAGTTCGAGGATGGCTTTGTTGTTGTTTAAGGATGTTTTGAAGTCGGAGAAGGTTGAAAGTGGCGATGTATTGAGCCGTGATCCATTTATTTTGGCGGCGGTAATTGGTGCTTGCTCAGACCTCGTATTTCTTGATTTGGGGAAACAAGTTCATCCGAGAATGATAATTCATGATGAAATAAAATAGGATAAACCAGAGGAAGTAGAGAAAACAAAGTAAACTGAAATACAGAATGAGCAGAAGAAAACAAACGTCTTTATTTAGCATAAACCTTCAGATGAGAAATATATTGGATATTGAAATATTTAAAGATAATCTGCTAAACTCCCTAAAAATAAATACCAAAATATTTGGTAAACTTGTTCTGCCAGAAAATAGGAACGACTAATTGCTAGACAAACCATTGACTTGGTAAACGAATAATTCAAGATAAGATGCACTAACTTTTAACACCCCTTTTAGTGCATGCTTAGCACTAATGACTCAAAGCGCAGCTTTAAATTCTTCAAATTTAGGCTTTGCTAAAGCTTTAGTAAATATATCTGCAGCTTGCTCACATGTAGGGATTACCTCGAGCTCAACTCCTTGATTTAGAACCTTTTCTCGAATGTAGTGATATCGAACTTCAATGTGTTTCGTTCGTCCATGGAAAATCTGATTCGATGCGAGTTTAATGGTACTTTCATTATCACACTTGATCATTTGCACAGGATGATTGATTTCACACATCACGTCTCCAATCAATCTTTTTAACCACATGCATTCTTAGGCAGCCATGATTGCTGCAACATACTCAGCTTCCGTACTTGATAATGCTACCACAGATTGTTTCTTGCTGCACAAGGATATTATTGCAGAACCAACATTAAAACAATAGCCACTAGTTGAGTGTCTATCATTTGCATTTCCTCCCCAATCCGCAGAAGTAATTGGGCCATTTATCAAACTGCACTAATCATCATAGTAAAGTTGAGGCAAGATAAAATAGCCAGAAATTCTACTATTCATAAGCTACCCTCAATGGGTTGTAAACAAGAGAAGTAAACAAGCCCCAAATAACAGCTAAAACTCACGTGTGCATTGTATGTGCATGACTGGAATGACATTAGACAGCTTAAAATGGCCATAACCACAGCAAATAAATATTCAAGTATATGGAGATTTTGGGAAAATTTCATAAACTACCCCTATATTTAATCCCTCTATTATTGATAATTACATCGGGATCCCGAGATTTTGTTTTTACTTCAATTGGTTCATCTGCAAGACTACGGAAATAAACACACTTAACCTAGATGAAGTAAAACTTAATTCATAGACTCTCTCTAAAAACTTGTTCCCTCAAATTTCCTCCTCTGCAATGGCTCCGATGGCAGTGGGAGACACAATCCCTGATGGTAACTTGAGCTTCGTGAACGAAGAGTTGAAATTGAAGACCGTATCGATTTACTCCCTTATCTCCGGTAAGAAGGTCCTCATCTTGGGCGTTCCCGGTGCCTACATTCCCAGTTCCAGGTTATCCCTCTACCATTTATCTGAAATTTTCATCTTTGTTAAGTAATCAATTTTTATTTTAATTTTGTATAAAGGTCGTTTTACCAACCTCCGCAAATTCAGATGGCATCTGATCCCAGGATCCAAGAGACCTTATGTATCACTGGTATGAATCTTCTCAGTCCGTACTCTCAGATAATTGATTGCCAACTTTAGTTACGTTACGTGTGATCAGTTGTAATTAGAAATTCTTTCATTGCAATTCCTTTTGCAGTCAATGATCCATATGTTGCGCGGGCATGGGGACTTACTCTTTTCCCAAGAAATGATCCACCTCTCAAATTTTTGGGTGATAGCAAGGGAACTTATGTTACATCGCTTGGCCTTGACCTCGACCTCACCTCTCAAGGATTTGGTGTTCGGTGTAACAAGTTTGCCATGCTTCTTGACGATCGAAAGGTTAAATTCTATGTTTATCTTATTTGAGTCATTTTAATTTTGAAGAAATTCTTCTTCTATGTTTATTTTAAGGAAAATCTTATTTAAGTCATTTTGATGTTTGTATGTTATAAATTCAGAGATTTACCTATATATCCATTTTAAGAGCATATTGTGTATAGTGAATTTCTGTTACCTCATGTATGCGAATCAGTTTGACCGATGACTCAATGCATGTAATATTTCATCTGCTCCTTGTATCGGAAGACACAACTTTGTCTCCACATATTTAGATAGAACCACCAATGAATCCAACTGTGTTTGAGGCCTAGAATTTTGCAGCATACTTGCTAATTATCTTACACAAAGGATTTATGCAGGTTGTTCAATTTGTTGAATCACAAATGGTTTTGGATCCTCTTCCATCATCCTTGGAGGTATGCACTCTCACCCTATAATTCTTAATAGTGTATTTTGTGTTTCCGTAATTACAAATCTGTTAGCGCTCTTTGCTGGATTTTTACCCTTTTTTAAAAAAAAAAAAAAACTTAATCGTTGTTGGTATATATAATGTTTTTCTTGTGTGGCCTATTTTAAAGTTCTGGAGGGTTGTTGTCAAGAATTCGTTCAAGTCAGTGACTTCTATGCAGCATCACTTCTGAAATTTAATCGCATATGAATGAACACTCTTAACTCCGCATCTATCACAGAGACTAACACCAAACGTATCAAGGGCTCCAATTGCAGTGGGCGACATCATCCCTGATGGTACGCTGACCTTCGTCAACCAGCAGATACTAATCGAGCCTGTGTCTGTGCACTCCATTGTCGCCGGTAAGAAGGTCATTGTCTTGGGCGTTCGTGGCGCCTTCTTACCCAATTGCAGGTTAGAGTCTTTCTATTTTATTCATTATAATTTCTTCAATTTTATTTATTTTTTTAATCAACAACCCCCCTCCCCATGAAGCAAGTATGTGGTCCGCTCCTTCATTGAGAAGGCAGACGAGTTTAAGTCGATGGGTGTCCAAGAAATCTTATGTATCAGTGGTATGCAATTACTTTTTAAGTATTTGATAATTAAATTAACAATTTTGGTAGAGTATTACTTGGATGGATGTTTGATCTCTCAATTCTCTCAAATAGTTGGTTATTTTTTTAGAATTAGTAGTGTGTGTGATGGCGAAAAGATTCGATCAACTTTCTAACACGAACAATGTTATATTTTGTAGTGAATGATCCATATGTGATGAGGGGATGGAGAGCTGCAGTTTTCAGTGACACCACAGAGATCAACTTTCTGGCTGATCCCACTGCAGCATATGTTAAATCACTTGGACTTGTAGATGACCTATCGCATATTGAATTTGGCTTTCGTTCGAAGAGGTTTGCCCTGTTGCTCGATGACCGTAGGGTTAAAGTGGTTGAAGTTCATAGGCCTGGTATTGATATGCTTGTGGCTGAAGATATGATTGCGGCTATGGTTGGAGCTCAATTAAGAGATTTGGAGATATAGCTGAGGCCATCTGACTGTTCCCCTATTCGAAGGATCTTATTAATTATTAAAAATCATATCAATGATGTGTGGTTTTGGAAAGGGTAGAATGTTCCAATGTGTATTTGAAGAGATTTGAACTCTTGACGTAGAATGTTTGGAGAATGTGTTAGGGATGTGAAATGTTCAGTTTATTTGTCTTTCAGCATTAATCTAGTTTTGTTGTCAAGTTTTTGATATAATTTTGCTCTATGATTATTGTTTGTTACATAGATTAAAAGCACAATAGTTGTCCGGAAAGCAGCCTCTTTGGTTTGAGCTGACAAAACAAGAATTGGCCATGAGGTTTGATATTCTATGTCAAGGTTATTGCAAGCTAATTGATTCTTCTGGTGTGTGAATGCGATGAGAGTGTTCTATATCGAGCCACAGAACCACCGCCACCATCACCGGCGGATCTCCTCCATTTTGTGATGTCTCCAATCCCAAGTGATCTTCAAGCCTTCTCTTAAGCCTATCATCTCGGCCGTCGTGATCGAAGCAACCCCAATCTTCAGTCTTCACAAGGCAATTGCCCGTTTCGTCTCTAATCACCCCTTCTACTTTTCATTTTATTTGTCTTAATTTTTATCTACTTATTATTCATTTTGTTAATTAATTAACTTTCGAGCAGATTTAGAAACAATATATCTGAGAATCATTAATATAATAGTCCATTGTTCTTAAATCTTAATTATTAATACTTGCGTTGCCCCTTGAAGAATATTATAAACTTGCAATTCCTTTTGCAGATATGTGGAAAGTCTTTTTTTCCCAAGAAAGGTTCCACATCAATGGACTTGGTCTTCATGCTTCTTGAGGATCAAAAGGTTAAATTCTGTGTTTATTTTATGGAAAAAGTTATATACATATGACTCAATGCATGTAATGTTTCATCTGATCCTTGTATCGGAAGGCACAACTTTGTCCCCGCATATTTAGATAGAACTATCAAGAAATGATGAATCCAACTGGCCTAGAATAATTTTGCAGTATACTTGCTAATTATCTTACACAAAGGATTCATGCTGGTTGTTCGATTTCAAATATCTTACACAAAGGATTCATGCAGGTTGTTCGATTTCAAATCATTTTGGGGCGTCTTCTATCATCCTTGGAGGTATGCACGCAATCCCACATGAGTTCTTTCCTCTGGTTTGGAATCTATTTCTATTTTTGGAGAATTTATGTTTCACCTTGATAAGGTTTACTCGTGAGATTCATGTGAACCTTAATGCTCTCAAGCTGCAGTACCAGTCATTTTACTCAATTGTTGAATTGATTTTTATTCCTTGAGTAATTTTGGACACATGAACACTTACATGAATTCTATTCAAGGTTATTGCATATCTTAATTGTGTGTACTCAGGTCCTTATAGACTCGCCTCCCTAACCACAAATCTTGAACTCCTTATAGACTCGCCTGTCTTACCTCGATCGTATTTCTTGATCCTTTCGATTTTATTTTCGACAGGCACCTAAGAAAGGAAGTAAGTTTTTTACCTTAAGGTATTATGCCAGCAAGAAATGATTGATGGATTCTTGACTTCCTCGGCTATTTTCGGAAAATTACGATGAATAAAAGTTTATGAAATCTAGAGGACTTTACGTTGCAATGGATATGTCGCTAATAACAATCCATTCGAGGCCTTAATTCTTTTCGACGCCATGCACAAAGGAAGAGTGAAGGGAGATTACTCTACTTTTTCTAGCATTCTCAGTGCCTGCAGCAGCATAGGTATTCTTCAAAACTCCACTCAACTCCATGCCCTTTCTCATAAATTAGGAATCGTTTATGACCTCGTCGTCGTTAGTGCCTTAATCGACGCATATGCCAAGTGCCGAGCCCACATTGATGCTTGTTTTCTGTTTGATGAGCTCAAAACACACGACACCGTTCTGCTTAACTCTATGATCACCGTTCTCTGTAATTGTGGTAGAGGCGAAGAAGCAAAACGTATTTTTAGTAACATGACGTCGAGAAGTTTGATCTCATGGAAATTCCATGATAGGCGGTTTGAGTCAAAAAGGTTACCCTATGGAAGCTCTCGAGCTTTTCTCCACGATGAATAGGATTAACCTTAACTTAGATCAGTTCAGCATAGCTAGTGCCATTATTGCATGTGCCAGCATCCCATTTCTTGAACTTGGAGAACAGATCTTTGCTAAAGCTATTATCATTGGAGTAGATCTTGATCAAGTCATAGCGACGTCCCTTATAGACTTCGCAAGTGCGGCATTGTAGAAGCCCGGCGAAAACTGTTTAACCAAATGGATAAATCTGATGAGGTTCCTTGGAATTTGATGTTGATGGGGTACGCCACAAATGGCTATGGAGTCGAAGCTTTAGCTCTGTTCGAGGAAATGAGACGTGCCTGCGTTAAAACTAGTGAGATCACTTTTACTGCAGTTCTATCAGCTTGTGATCACTGTGGATTACTTCAAGAAGGGAAAAAATGGTTTCGTTTAATGAAACGAGATTATCATATCGATCCTGGGACTGAGCATTATTCATGCATGATCGATCTTCTCGTGAGAGGGGGATACATTCGCGAAGCTATCGATCTCATAGACGAAATGCCGTATCCACGTGATGCTGATATGTGGATGATGGCTCTCAGAGGCTGCATTGAGAACAGGGAAAAGGTTTTTGCTGAGAAAGTTGCCGAGAGGGTTATCGAGCTTGATCCTCAGAACTCGGCTGCTTTAGTACAGTTATCCAGTGCAATGGCGTCGACCGGAGACTGGATGCAATCCGCGTTGGTGAGAGATATGATGAGAGAGAAGGGAATTCAGAAGAGCCCTGGCAGAAGCCGGTGTAATCTTTGAGAACTGAATTTGGATTGATTCATCTTTAATCTGCTGTAAATGAAGTTTTTATGGTATATTTTTCTTTCCTTTTCTTGAAAATAAATATTGGTAAATATTTAGTTAGTATAACGCAAGCGTAAATCAGATGAAATTATACGATCTTTGCTTTTGGATGCGGATTATAGAAACGGGATGGTTGTACTGTCGTACCTCGACGTTTGGCCTAATTATATAAACTTTCATTAAGCTTTGTGAAATTACAAAACCCCCCTTGTCATTCTAATCTAAAAGCCTAAAACTATATAAACTCTCATTGAGATTTGAGAATTACAAAAAACCCCATTTGTTATGCTTCCAGATTTAGCCTGAATGCGCGCTATTATAACCATGAATTTTATTTTATTTTTTTTAAAATTTAAAGTCAAATATTGCCCGTATATTTGATTTAATTAGAATAAATTTGAATGTCATGTTAGTACCAGAAATTTGGCACATCTGCCTAATAAATTAATAGCCAGCCTACTTTTTATTTATTTTATGTCATGTCTATACTTATATTTTTTTTTAAATTGAATTGTAGGACGACACCACAAAAGATGGACAAAAAGCTAGATGCCTAAGAAAAAATGAAATAATTGATCACAACATTAAAATATGATCTTTATTCTTAAAATTCATGATGAAATTAAAGCTATTCATATTTCTGCTAAGAGATGAGAGTGACACGTGCAAATGTTCATCTTTGTTGTTGATATAGATCAATATCTATCCCATCATTTTGTCCTCAACTCACTCTTTTTCTATGTGGATCTCATCTTTATCACTACAATAGAAAGAAAAATGGATTTGGGATTCTTTTTTACCTAATTTTCCTCTTTTATATATATAATACATATATATTAATATAGGTAAATAATAAATATACATAGCATTATCGTAAAATGATGATAATTTTTTAGCGAAACGATTAGGTGTTCAGTCCAACATGTATCGCGTGATTGATGCATATTTAGGATATCGTTCACATCCGATTACTTTATATTTAGTTTAATTACAATATAATTTATTTAGGTTAAAAATTTATATTTTAATTTTTGTTAATTTTGTTTGCTCTAAATTCCTAACGGAATTTATAAAATTAATTTATATCTCTAACTGTTTGTATGTGTATTATATTGAACATATGATCAAATTTACAAAGTCATTCTTAAATTTAGAGATATAAATAGGGCTGTAAATGGATATTCGAAAATCCGATATCCGTCAGCATCCGAATTCGTCTACAGAGGATATTATCCGAATCCGTCTCAAGAGAATATTATCCGTATTCGATTATAGACATCCGAATTATAAACGGATAAGGATATGGTAATAAGGCATCCGATCCGTTTAACATCCGATCCGTTTCATTATCCGTTAGATATATCCGTTATCCGATTTATCCATAATCCGTATCCGATAAATAATATATTATATTAAAATATATACACAAAACTGTGTATGTATGATAGATTATTAGTATTAAGTAAATTTTTTAGCGCATTTATTAAAGAAAAACCTTAGGTTTTTTTAGTAACTATATGTTCACGTCAATATTCATATAGACATAATACAATTAACATATATTATGTTATTAATAAAAGTATTATATTTCAAATTAATTATATGATAAAATTTATAATTTCACCACATTTATACATTCGCTAAAACATAAAAATGATCTATAATTCTATATAGATATACTTATTATTTCTCTATTCGTCTAAAATATATATATTCAAAGTTATATAATTATTAAATAATTTATCTATAAATGAATAGTTGATAATCTGATTAAAAGTTCGAAGTTATATAAATAAATAATTTATGTCAAATTTTGAATAGTTGAAAATCCGATTAAAATCCGAATCCGTCCGAATCCGCCTTGTATCCGTATAAAAAGGATATCATCCGAATTTGATTTAAAAGGATATTATCCATATCCGTCCGAATCATAAACGGATAAGGATATGGTAATCATACATCCGATCCGTTTATTATCCGTTTACACCCCTAGATATAAACAAGACGGTCCTTATAAATTATATTTATGAATTTAATAACACGATCCCTAGAGTCACACATCAATTAAAAAATTGGGAATGTCTTTGAAATGACATAATATAACCCTAACGGACGTCAAGTACCTCAAAGGGTTCTCAAAAGTCAGGAACCAAAATATAATTTCTCGATTTAAATGGATTGTATTATAATTAGGTCTAAATATAGGAAAATAAAATTTAATTTATTTTTATTTACAAATTAAACAGCTAATTTAATAATAAACACATGTCACCTAAAACTATTTCCAATTATACCTTGAAAATAATTGATGTAAATGTAAAACCAAAGCTCTCCAAAAATGAAAGAACACAAATCCACAATAATTGAACTTGAACAAGAACGTGGCACCAGTCCACTTCAACTCCTCTTAGCCGTCCAATCTAGAATTTATTTTATATTTCCGTTATTTATTCATCAAAATACTTAAATCAATTTCAAGAAAACATATATAATAATTATTATAGTAATATAGCCCATCACTTTGATGTGGATATTACTTAGTTGTCCATTGTAGACCTCCCTTAGAGTTTGGCACTCATTACATTTATTTTGTCCCTTTTTAGTCCAAACTCAAACCTAACAATTAATTTTAGCCCATTTAATTCTGGGGTAATTTGAGAAAATTCCCCAATTGTATAGTCAATTTTTAGTTTGCTCTCCATGTCTAAAAAAATTTTAGTTCACTCCCCAATTCACATGCATAATTTGAGTCAGCTCCCTAATTTTGGGGGCAGATACCACATATGGCGATCAAAACTCCCCTTTAATTCTAACATCTTAGGAAGGGCTACAATTTTTTAAATTTTTATGGGATAATTATAGTACAAATTTGGTTTGATTTATTGTGTAATCAGTGGAAAATAAAAAAATATTAAATAATAAATATATGCACTTATTATTACTTATTCATAGTATTTTGTTTATGTATATTATTGTCGGTTCTTCAACTATTTTTTGGGGTAATTTCAGCTCGTGTTTGACTCGGCTAAATCGGTGTAACGAGGAGACGAGTGTTTTATACTTGCTGAGTGATTGGTAAAAAATTTAGGAAGAGTGATCAATCAAATAATTATCCTTTTAATTGATTGGTTCAATTAAGTTGAATTTAAATAGAAATTTTCCTATCTTTAAAGATCTGTTTATTATTATAATTGATTAGGTTCGACCAATCGTATTTGGGCTAAAATTTTATCCTTCTCACGCGACGCAACCAAAACAAACACTACACACACAAGCTGTCTATAAAAACAAACACATCACACACCAGTTGTCCATAAACACCCACACTAGTTATGGCTACGTTGTTTGCAAGATCAAGAAATATTGGGCAATATTTTCTCAAGAAAAAGATTATAGCTTCTTTGGAGATTGGTGTTCTCAATCATAATAACAGGCCGAATTACAGCTTATTTTTTCGTGGTGACTTCAAAAGCTTGGCCGGTAATGGAAGCGGGAAGCGGTGGGGGTTGCCGGAAAAGCTGGAAGCTGCAGCTTTCCGGCGGTTTGAGTCTGCCAGAGCAGGAGGACAAGCAGAAGCTGTAGCTTTTTCCGATGAGGATGAGGATGAGAATCAGGTAATGTTGCGAAAAAGCACTTCTTGATGTGGATTTGCTGGCTTTACTCGTAGATTTTAGAGCTTTTCTTGCTTGTATATTCGGTGGAATCAGTTTTACTTTTATCGATAACTTTTTTCAATAGAGAAATCGGGATTTAAGTTACGTATTTCATTTATTGATGCATGTTAAACTAATTGAGAGACAAAAAAAGGTGGAGATTGTAGAATAATTTTTTTAATTTTTTTTTATATTATAATTATTTATCTTTTTTAATTTTAATTGTCCATCGGTATATAAACCTGGTGGTTCGTTAGTATATGATACTAAAATTTACTATTTTTAGGGTGAAAAATAATAGATTTTCAGTTTGTTAGTCATATTATATGAAGATTTTAGTCCGCCTAATTTTAACTAATCATATGTATATTATATTTATTATTTAATTAACAATTTTCTTAAATTTTCAATAAAATATTGTAATATAACTATATAAGATATTATCCCTTATTTATACTGATTTAACTGAAATAGATTCTAGTCAAAATAAATCACCTATTTTTGTGGTGGTAAACACTCGACCATCCCATTTTATTGATTTATCGAGTCAAGTTCAAGTTAAAATTATTTTTATTTATTAAAAAATAATTTTAAAAAATGAAGATCCCACCAATCTTAAAGTAAAATAATAGACTAAAAATGAATTTAACAGTTAAATTAATATAAAAAAATTCTATAAATTTTGTCTGGGAACAAATGTCAGTCTCTGAGTTCATTGATGTTTAATGGAATGATGGGAATGGAACTGTACTAGAAAGGAAAAACTCAATTAAATGGGCCCACAATAAATAGATAATCCATTAATAAGTTAAAAAAATAGTCCCTATAATAATGACAGTTCCATTAAACATAGGTCATCTACATTCTACGTTAGTATTTTGTGAAACATCAGGAAATATCCCAATACCTCTAAACTTTTGCAAAAACATTCCTAATCTTGCAAAACTACCCCAAAGTTCCTAGTCAGGACTAGGTTCAGCAACGAGCTCAACCGAGTCGAGCTTTCACTTTTTTTTGGGGGGTGGGGATTGGGATCGGGCGAGGCTTGTAGAAAGGTGGCTTGAGCCAAGTTCGCAAAAAAATATGTCACAACTTTTTTGCTCGGGCTTGGCTTAATTACGAGTCAGGCTAAAAATTATATATATAATTAAGTATATATATAAATAAATATATTATATACTAAGTATAATATGTATATATATATATATATAATATCTATGGCTCGTGAGTTGACGAGGAGGGATAATTTGGCTCAAGCTTGCCCGTGTCGAAACTGAGCCCTTATCGAGCCAGTTCATAGGCTCGCGAGACTAATAATCAGGGCCTCGCGAAAATAAAACTTTAGGAGTCGTATCATAAATTTTAATAATCAAAGGATTTTTCCGTAAATATATCAAACATCAGGAAATCCACATAAATGTTTCTTATAAAATCTTTAATATTAATTTAATGGAACGGGAACCTGAATTTGAATTTCTCATATATGTATATGTATATTCTTTTTTTTTTCAAGATTTGGGAAAATTATATATACAGTCACTGAGTTTACGAATAATTACAAAATGGTCCCGTAAACAGGAATAAAAAATTTTGACTTTGACTCGATTTTAGTTCAAGCCTTGACTCAGTTCTACTCAAGCTCAAACTTTTCGAATTCAAACTTAAACCTTGACCGGCTTGATTTGCTCTCTATACATCCCTATTAGCAATTTAGCATACATAATTCATAGCAAATTCTAGTCCAAACTCAGAAGAACGCAACTAATTAAAAGAGCAAATGTATTATATTTGTCATTTAATTTGTTTCTCTCCCTATAATTTCCACCGACTGCATAGCGAGTAAAAACACTCGCATCTCATTATATTAATTTGGCGGAGCTAGACTTGGATTAAAATTACCCGTAATTCGTCCCCTTTTTTTCCCTCTCCTGCAATATTTGAGTTCAAGTTTTGTTTGTTTCATCTCATTCTTTGCCACCTGCTCTGCTGCTCCGAATCCAACTGTCCCCAAGCTCCTTAAATCGCTCTACCCTCTTCGATCATACCGATACACATTCTCAACAATTAACATGAATTTTCTCAGAAACATTCTTGAAAAACAGAGTTGTCACAGGTTGATCAGACCATACTCTTCCATATTATTTGGAAAAATTCATGAATCCCAGTTGAATTTAGCTTTCATTAATGGTGTTCTCTGCTTTTCCCGGTTCGAATCAACCTCTGCATTTAGTGAACATCTTCATCTGTTTGACGAGGAAGAAGATGGTAATAGTCTTGTTCAGGTGATTTCTAGTTTCTTGATCACTGCATGCTATGATTCTGCTATAGTATTGGACTATGTAGGCGTAAAGCGACCCCTGATGATGGTAGCTGCGTTTGCAGGGACTCAAATAGGAGGCCTGTGGTTAAGCTAGTTTCGGTAACTATCCTAGTTGAGGGTGATTAATGAGATGAATATTTAGAATGTTTGCGATTATGAACTTGAAAATCATTTGCCTTATGGAATGATAAATATTAAAATGGAATAATATTTTATGATTCGAATTTGGAAAAACAAACTCATGTAGGTAGTCCTGTATTAATATCTCCAATCTCCCCTGTGTGTTTTGGTAATATCATGTAAAGATGAAGGGGTGTTTGTGTAATATGTAAAATTTTGGGGGGTTTTCGTGTAATGTTTCTTCTGAGCTTATACCAACTGTAATATCAACAATCACGGGGGTGTGAATACTAGTTAGGAAAGAAATGGTATTGATTCTCATTTCAGGAATGTGCATTATACTTGCCTAATTTCTATCGTGATCAGGCGATAGACTTTCCCGGTGGAAAGGTCAACTTCACTCCGCGAATTAATTTCATTTCGGAGGCCACAGACAAGAGAGTACCGTGCTATCATGTTCTTGATGACGACGGCTATCCAATTCCGGGCAGCATATTTGAGCAGGTATGTGTGTGTGCTCTCATAGTCGTTCCTGCAGTTATTTCTAATTTCTTGAAAGAAAAATGGAGTCATTGTTCTAAAAGAAACTCGCATTAGGTGGATAAAGAAACCGCGGTTAAGATGTACAAAAGCATGGTTACGCTTCAAGTAATGGATACCATTTTCTACGAAGCGCAAAGGCAAGGGAGACTGTCGTTCTACTTGACCTCAACGGGAGAAGAGGCCATTAACATTGCAACCGCTGCTGCCCTCTCGTCCGATGATGTTATATTACCTCAGGTATACTATACTCACGATGAATGAGATGTTAAATGTTTCTAAATATACCAAAATAGGAACGATAAATACTTTGTACGTGATGCAGTATCGCGAGCCAGGAGTCCTCCTGTGGCGTGGTTTCACTCTAGAAGAATTTGCTAACCAATTGTTTGGAAACAAAGATGATTATGGCAAAGGCAAGCAAATGCCAATACATTATGGTTCTAATAAACTCAACTTCTTCACCATTTCGTCGCCCATCGCGTAAGTTCTTGGACTACTTAAACGAGTTCAGATTGAATTATAAAAAGCAATAACTCATTGAGAAATTAAACTTAGTTATTGTGTTTTATTTGTCAGAACACAGCTGCCTCAAGCTGCAGGAGTTGCCTACTCCCTGAAGATGGATAACAAGAAGGCATGCGTCGTTGCTTTCACGGGCGATGGTGGCACGAGTGAGGTATATATATCTGAATCTTTCATTATTTCAGAAGTATAACTAAGATTAGGATATCAACTTTTGATAATATTGTGACAAATCTGATATTTGACAGGGAGATTTTCATGCCGGGATGAATTTTGCAGCAGTTATGGACGCCCCCGTCTTGTTCATATGCCGCAACAATGGATGGGCCATAAGCACCCCAATATCAGAACAATTCAGAAGTATGCAAGTTCTTGCATCCTCACGCAATAGACACTAAAATTAATTATATCTGATCATTTTGTACATGTTAGGTGATGGTGTTGTTGTCAAGGGCCAAGCATACGGAATCCGTAGTATTCGTGTTGATGGGAATGACACTCTAGCCGTTTATAGTGCAGTTCGAGCAGCCCGTGAAATGGTAGTACGCGAGCAAAAGCCGGTACTAGTTGAGGTAGGGACAGAGCTAAAAGTATTTATTTGCATACATTCTTTGTATCAAAAGCGATTCACTCCAAAAGTTTTTATATTGATGTGTAGGCTCTTACATATCGCGTAAGTCACCACTCAACCTCGGATGATTCCACCAAATACCGGACATTGAACGAGATAGAGCACTGGAGATCAGCTAGAAATCCAGTTACCAAATTCAGAAGATGGGTTCAAAGAAACGGTTGGTGGACCAATGAAGAGGAAACCGAGCATCGGGCAAGCATAAGAAAACAGGTAGAGTTTACAAAGTACGATGAAATGTATTCAAATGCAACGAGAATTTTGAAACTTATTGATCTTCCATTATAGGTATTGAAGGCAATTCAAGGAGCCGAGAAAGTGGACAAGCCTTCTCTTGAGGAACTATTCACCGATGTCTACGATCGTCCTCCCTCAAATCTCCACGAACAGGAGAAATCACTTAGAGAAACCGTGAAGAGACATCGACAGGATTTCCCTACAGATGTGCCTTTGTAGACTCGCACCAGCTCATTACATGTATCTACCTACAGCAAGGCAACAGACATATCACGACATAAGATCATGAACAAGGCGTTGTCGGTTGTACTAGCGCCCAACGCTTGCAAATGTATGTATAAACTGATGAAAAAACAGGAGTTCATGATAAAGATAGATTATTTGGTATTGATCTCTTTACTTCCTTACATTACTAACAGTCTAGCTCTGGTGATAAGTCCTCATATATGTTGATCTATCTTCTCCCAACTGCATGATCAGTTGATTTCATTTGAACTTTTGTAAATATACAAACTTACTGGGGAGGTTACTGTAATAAAAAGATAAAGTTTGTAATGTGAACCTAAGGGGGTTAATTGTAATTATGTCAATTGTTAAATTGGGAATGAAACAATGAGTCAACTATGACGACATAATACACGTACAGATGACGATGTAATAATGTAGTTAAACGATCATGAAGAGCAAAAGTTTAAGGATTATGGCAATCTAAGACACCCCATTTGTCTTCCATCAATATAAGTTTTTGGAGAAACCAAGAAATTAATTCATTTCTCAGAAAACATCAAAATTGATGCTTTGATGTTATCATCAGCAGCTTAGCTATCATCATTGTTGTCTGTTCCTTCCCGCCACAACCCATTTCGAATATGCCCTGTTTATCACACAAACATATATATACAGACATATATATATACACACACACACAGTGACAGAAAGACAGTTATGGCAAAGACAGTGTAAAGAAGAGATCTTTGTTCAAGAAATTACTGAAACAGACATTTTTCAAGAACTGAACAACATTGGAGCTGAAAGAAGATAACATTATTGTTCGAATATTGTTGTAATAAGAGTGTCTTGTCGTGTTGAGCTCGAGAAATCCTCGGTATGGCGACGCCCGGCAGCAGTAGAAGCACGAGTTCTTTGATGCCGGGGCGCATTGTGATTGCGTTTGATGCTACTAAAACTCATGCAACTCAAGAGTTTAAGGATATCGTTACTAATATTAGGATGAGGGATGGGATGATTCAAGAAGTCGATACCATTACGGTGCTCGGAGTGCTGCATAAAGTCCTCCATCCGAGTAAGCATAAACTTTTCGATGAAAAATGTGTGATGTGTCGACGTTTGTTTGGATTTTGGTTTTGAAAAAGCTTTAGAAGAAGTGAATGTTGTAGCAAAAGCTAGGAGCAGTTGAAGTAGTAAAAGTTGAGAATATTTTGAGAAAAAAGTTCATAAGCACCTCTTATTAATAGAAAACTTAAGCTGGGAAAAACACTTAATGTGTGTTTAATTTGCAGCTTATTTTAAGCAGAAATCACAAAGCAATACACTAGTTCTATTTCTTGTAAGCTAAAAGCAGAAAAATCAATTTTCCAGATTTTGGAGAAGATAATCACTAGTAGAAGCTGATGTTTATGGCATTAGAGAAGGAAAAATGTAGAACTAGACATTGTAAACACTTTTCAACTGCTCAACGAAAACGAAAGCTGATAATCACTTATTTTAAGTACTTGCTGACTTTTGAGTTTTCATTCAATTGATCTCTATGTCGTTTTGACTGAGTTTGCATTATTTACCTCTCTGCACAGTGGGATTCCAAATTCAAATAGACACCTCCTCGTTTGTTGGAGCCCGTGTTCGTGCAATCAAAGAAGAAGTCTCGAGAATGGTCGACAAATATGTGGGGAAGCTTCAGTACAGTGCTGAAGAATGTGTAGGCAATGGGGTAATATATATAATTGAAAAACATCTTTTTTCCTATGTATTTCTAGTTTACTGCTCTAACAAGCAAGCTTTCGACAAATCTGCATATTTCATTTGTGACCAAAAAACTCTGTGTTTAGGTCACCGTTGAAGTGAAAATTATCGTTGGTGCTCCATTGAAGAAGGTCATCGTGCAAGAAGCAGTAGCTTCAAATGCGACATGGGTTGTTCTTAATAGGTATGAATTTATAGGGGATGATTACACCGACTTATCTTGAGATGTGATAAAATTACACAAACTCCCCCTAAGGTTTGAGAAATTACCTACCACCTCTATAAACTTACCTTAATTTTTTTTATATAATCTCTTATATATTATTCATCACTACTATTGCACTTGGGTTCATAAGCTTTTAACCTATAATTAGTTCGTTGTTACAAGTCGTTGAATTTTATTTTACCCAAAAACCATAACGACTTATAAGCTCCAAGGTATCATCTTATAAGATGCTGTATATCAGTTTATGTTTTTCGATCAACGGGGTTTCGTGTTTCAACATGGCAAATATTCCATATACAATATTTTTGGTTTTACCTCCATTGTATTTCTTGATCCTTTCGATTTTATTTTCGACAGGCACCTAAGAAAGGAAATAAGTTTTTACCTTAAACACATACCTTGCAAAGTTGCTGTCACCCTTGATAACTTTGGTGTTGAAGTCTTGAGGCCTTATTATTCTGACAAGGTTAAGAACAACGCCGAACATAAGCTTTTTTACTCACGATCCAAGGTTGTTCCTCTGTTATCTACTGACAATTATAATATGATGAGTGACGGCCAGTCCGTTATTTCATGTATGAGCTCACACTCACAGAGAAGCTCAGATAGTGAGAAAAGCAGCTTTATTTCGTCGTTCACCTCCAAATCCAAAGAACAAAGCTTTTCTTCACCGGAGGAATTTGTTGAATATCCTGAGTTGGAAAATTCAGGTTAGAAATGTTGTTTTCCTTCTCTTTTATCCAAGTCTTGCTTCGATAACCTTCCCTCAACGTTTGAAAATTACAAAAACTTCCGTTCTCAAAGAATTTACATTACATCTAGATCAATGAATTTGAACGATGCAATCTATTTATTTTTTTATGAATACCTTATGTTTTTCTTTCACTTAGCGTTCAATATTTAATTTTGATTTCGTAACTATAATTACATGCGTTAAACCAAACTTTAGGACATGTCAGGGGAAGTTTTTGCAATATCTCAAACTCCAGGGGAAGTTTATGTAATTAGGTAAAACCCAGGGTATGACCTAATTATCCCATACACATAGCATATTTCCCTTCAAATTTGTAAAATGATATGCAGATGCAATTTCTAAAGTTGAAATCCAATCCGATGATTCATCCCCAGAGGTGGAAAAACAAAGAGATCTCCATATTGTTTCAGAATCGCGACATGCATGTAATGAGATGAAAACGAGCCTGGAATCGAACGGATTAAGTTATTCCGAGATACAGAGGTCGACAGATGATTTTTCATCTGATAATTTACTGGGAAAAGGTCGATACGGAGATGTTTATAAAGGCAGGCTTAAGGACGGGCAGCCAATTATAGTAAAACTGCAAAAGGAAGAAAATGTACAAGGTTTCTCCGAATTCCATTCTGAAGTATGTGAACTCGGTTTGGTTTGTCACAAGAACATAGTGATGCTTCTAAGTCATTGTTGCAAAGAAAAACTAAAAATCCTGGTTTACGAGTACGCCTGCAATAATTCGCTCGAGTGGCATTTATTCAGTAAGCAATCTCATAAAAAATTACTGCAATATTTCCATCTCAAGTTAACTATTCAGTAACCTGAACTATTTTTCGTTACATTTTACCTGTTTTTCTTAAGAAAGGCCATTCATTAACAAGTTTCCATCATATACTACCGCAATTTATAACGATCCTGTTTTCTGCAAACAGGTAATGCAGAAAATATTCTTGACTGGCACCGGAGACATGCTATTGCCATTGGAATTGCAAAAGGGCTGCGCTATCTACACAAAGAGTGTCGGGGGAGCCCTATCGTCCATCGTGATATCAGACCGAGCAATATATTTCTCACACATGAATATGTCCCTATGGTAGATCGTTATAGATAAAGGCTCTATATACTGGAGGTTAAATTATGTACTTAATGGTTGTTATATTTTCCGATATGCACAGCTAGCTGACTGTGGCCTTGCTAAGTGGAGGAGAAGGAAGGGTGAAAGACAGACAAAAAATATTGGCCCTCTAGAGTGAGTATTGTCAACTTTACCTTGTCGCAAGAAAGGGAAAATCAAACCGGTGGTTTGGTCTAATTACACAAAGTTCCCACGAGGTTCGATAAATTACAAAAACTTCCCCCCATATACCCTAAGGCTTGGCCTATAACATGCTATCATATTCGTGAATTTAAAGTCAAATATCGATTAGTAAGTAGTAAGTGCCAAGGGTAGAATAGAGTATTTATAAAAAAAAATTAGAGATGATATTATAAAAATTCATCAATATAAATTCTTTGGTAGGGGAAGTTTTTGTAATTTCTCAAACCTCAAGTTTGTGTAAATAAGCCAAACCTTAAGGTATGTCGGCAAGAAACGACTGATGCAAATGAGTTCTGTGACGATTTGTGCTTGAGTTTTCTCGGATTGTGTAGATATCTTGCACCGGAGTATGCAGAAAACGGATTTTGCTCTGAGAAGACGGATATCTTCGCATTTGGCATCGTTCTGTTAGAACTGATATCAGGACGTAAAGCTGTGGATTCAATAAGAGACAACCACAACCAGTCCCTTCGACAATGGGTAGTATTTAATCCCTCTTTTCTCTCTTAAAACACACATATGCACACATGTGAGTATAGTATTATTAGCCTCGTTAGCATCATGTTTTACTCATGTGAAGTCAGAAAAAAAGCAAGAAGTTAAAAGTGCGTCTACTTTCATACGATCCCAACTTTCACTATTGATCAAGTTTCCTGATGTCTGAAAATTAAGCCCTTCTAAAAATCAGAAGCCCTTGAAAAGCTCCATAAGGTTCGAATTTTAGTTACGGGCTACATATCTTGAGATTAAATATCTGCTGATATGGTTGCAGGCTACACCATTGATTCAGAAACTAGCATTAGACGAGCTCGTTGATCCTCGTCTGGGCGAGTCATACAGCACGTATGAAGTGTACCAAATGGCAAGAGCAGCTCGCCAGTGTACCCAAACTAAACCAGCTTTACGCCCAACTGTTGGAGAGGTAATAATACTCTGGAAAATTACATTTTCATCTAAGAAGTTTCAACTTTTTTCATAGATTCCCTTTTCGTTCTAAAACATTTCAATCTATCTTGCTAGGTATTGCACCTTCTCGAGGGGAAAAATGATCATCTTCAGCATCTAACAGAGAAATTTACGTCACATTTTCATAACATACAGACACCGCTCTCACATCAGGTGAAATTAACCATGTATTTCTAGTGATAATTACACTAACAAACCTTGAGGTTTTTTTCCTAATTACACAAACTCCCCATGCTATTAAATCATCAAAGAAACTAAACAGGGTAATCATAAGAAACTAGGGGCGATGTCATTAAAGTTCATCGATGAAATTACAATGCAAGTTCTTCGTCAAAGGGGAATTTCTTGTAATTTGTCAAACGCATGAAAAGTTTGTGTAATTATGTCAAACCCCAATGCACGTCAGTGCAATCATCTCTTTCAATCATTCTTCAAAAGCAGTACTGAACGATATCTGTCTTTCAATGTTCTTATTACGTTGTTATTAGGCTTTCATGGCTTGATAGGGTACAAATCTTGCGCTATTTTTCTTTGGCATCGCCATCTCGACGAGCAAGCGAATTCAGCTCAACATTTTCAGGAGACACTAACAAGATTTTTTAGCACACCCCTTTAAGGGGTCAATGTGTAATTTTTTTCATTTCCTGCTGGAAGGATTGTGGTCTTAGCTCTGCAAACTTTATTCTACATTTCTTGAAGATACAAGATGATAACATTTGGTCCATATTGTTAAGAAATATTAGGACTTATGAACGACATGAGTTTGGACAAATCCTCAAAATTAACAAAGTGAAGCAATAAGGGACTATTATCTTCTTATATATTTACATCGATATGACATGTTAATTACTTGTCAAGAAAAATGTTTTTATGGTACTAAAATCATAGAAGATGTTGTGTACGTATATAGACGGAACCAAAATTTAATATGGGGAGAACAAAAATTAAATATCCAAAATTAAGGGAAATTTTTTTCGAATTTAGAGAGATAAAAATATAAATTCTTTAAAATATATATACAAAATTAAAAAAGAATTCAAATTTAGGGCCGGGAGCCCCATGCTCTCTTGGTTCTGTCCCTATGTATGCAGAAACTGTGATAAGAATCGACAGAACAAATGTAATTTTACCTATGTATTATTCTTGATTTTCTTTTTTTTTCGAGAACACTATATATATGGTCAATTGATTTAAGTAATGATTTCCCGACAAATGTCATCTTAATCCGTTTAGTGAAATTAATGCCTCATTACAAATAATTTATAATGAGTTGAAATTCCACTAATTATAGTCATTATCCCGTAGAGGAAAATTTCTAGTTTCAAATTCGAAATCCAACCAATTATCATTTAATTTGGAGAAAATTATTAAAATAGTTCCGTAAAGTGAGCCACTTTTAATTTTGATCCCAACAGTTGTCAATATCTCACTTTTGGTCCCACAAAGTGGCTTTTATCTTAATTTTGGTCCCATTGACCATTTTCCGTCCAAAATAACGGTTGACCGTTAAAAAAGTAACTTTTTAGCCCTTTTGGTTATTTTATATTTTCAAAACTACCCCAAACTATTTAAATTTCATATTTTCACCCCCAAACTATTTAAATTGTATATTTTCACCCCAAACAAAAGATAATATATATTATATATAATATATAATATATAATATATATGTATTATATATTATAATACGTATATAAACATATATAATACGTGTATATATATATATAATATGTATATTTAATATTTTATAATATATAATATATATAATATAATATAATATACATATATATATGTATAATATGTATAATATAATATAGTCTAATATAATGTATATATTATATGTATATATACACATATATGATACATGTAATGTATATATACATACATATATAATACGTGTATATATTTATAATATATGTATATATAATATTTTATAATATATAATATATATATAATACAATATACATATATATATATGTATAACACGTATAATATAATATAGTATAATATATATATATATATATATATAGTATAATATATATATATATATATATATATATGTATAATACGTACAATATAATATACATATTATACATATAATATATATAATATATATATATATGTATAATACGTACAATATAATATACATATTATACATATAATACATATAATATACGTGTATATATTATATATATATATATATATATATATATATATATATATATATATATTATACATGTATAATATAATATAATATATATGTATATAATATAATATATACGTATAATATAATATTATATATATATATATATATAATATATTTTAACAGTAAAAAGAGTAAAAAGTAACTTTATTAAGAAAATAGGGTAAAAATTAACTTTTTTTAACGGTCAACCATTATTTTGGACGGAAAATGGTCAATGGGACCAAAATTAAGACAAATGCCACTTTATGGGACCAAAAGTGAGACATTGACAACTGTTGGGACCAAAACTAAAAGTGGCTCACTTTACGGGACGATTTTGATAATTTTCTCTTTAATTTGTCATTCTTTTTTAAATTTCCACCGACCACACGTTAAATGTCATATTACACCGATTTGACCCAATCAAATTCGAACTAGAATTACCGTAGACTATAAAAGCATATTTGAAAATATTTCAAGATCTAGCTTATTTCTATTTGAAATGAATGGAAATTGGTTTTCAAAAGTGTTAAAAATAAATTAAAATCTCATAATCGCTTACTCGTAAATCCTCTTCATCTTCCATGACCAAACCTTGTGCATTCTCTCCATCCCTCCATTTCATCCAAAATGTCAATTGAAACAGAATTCCCCGCAAACAAATTCAGAAACTAAACTCATGAAAGAGAAACAACTCAAGAAAGAAAAGATGATGTAGATCTCTGGTCAGTTGTCGGGATAAATTGAGGGTTTAGGGTTTCGACCCACCACTTGGTCGGAATCAATGAGGAAGATACCAGCGCTCTTCCAGTTTGCAAAACAGCCTGTACATGTACATACCCGGCGGCCACCGAATTGAGTTACCGGAATCCGAGAGCTAGATAGATTCAAAGGGTGATTGGGAGAACATATACGAAATCGCTTCAAAAATGGAGGAATCTTCACTCTAACAGAAGCTTCCTCTTACTCTGCAGATCGTGAGTTCATATGAAGGGTAATATTGAAATTTCTTTCATATGGTATTAAATCATTAAATGGGTCGTGAGGCCCAAAGTAAATATCCAGTTCAATAAACAACCCAGGTAAACACTGGGTTATAATTTATCCATTGATAACCCAACCCAACCCAACCTTGATGGATTGCTATTATTCCGCACCAAAAAGTGAAACCTCCAAATTTCCTGGGGCAAGTCTGCAATATATTTCAAAACACAACACTGCAACTGGTCAGCTATTTCTCTTCGGAGAAACCCATGAATCGTTTCTGCTTGTCCCAATAACAATCAGAAACTGCAAAATTTAACGCATTGCAATCATCTCTTTGTCACTTCCCGCTACAACACCTGGAATATCCCAGAATATCTCACTGCATTATGCCCCAGATATTCCCCATTTCGCTCTCCGACACAGACACGCTCCCAAAGATTAAGACACCAACAATGGTGTGTTCCCGAAGATTTTTAGAAACGGATTTTGATTTTCTGGACTCTCACCCTCAACTCCATTTCGCGTTCTTGGATTTCTGCAGTATATTTCCTCCAAGATTGGTTCTAATTGTTGCCGCATTGGGGAAAAGGGGAAAAGACTTCATTTTTTATTGTGGGACTTCGATTTTCCGAGTCCTATGCCATCAGAGATGGATAATCCGCTCATGTCTTCGCGTATTTTGTTTGTATTTGATGCGACGAAAGATCGCGGCAACAATGAGTTTAGGCATATTATTCATAATATTCGTATGCGAGGTGGGATTGTGCATCCGGGGGATACCATTGTGATGTTTGGTGTGCTGCATAAAGTTTTGCATCCAAGTATGTTTATTTTATCTGATTTTGTTGCTTTCTGCTTTTGGGAAGTTGGTTTGCTCTGCATTGGTATTGATGTTGCTAGCTATATTTGTTTGGTGTTAGGATTATGATGAAATGGATTATAGAATGTTGGAAAATTGCAATATCCTTGTGTTTTTGAGTTATGAATTTGCTAGAGCGATTGCATTTGGTGGTAATTCTGAGATTGTTTCTGCATATATAGTGGGATACCAAATGGGAGTTGCGCCGGAGAATTTTCTTGGAGCGACACATATCCGAGCAATGGAAGAAGAAGTCACGAAGAAGGTTGACATGTATGTGGGCATGCTACAGTACAGTGCTGAAGAATGTGAAGGAGAAGGGGTAATTTCTACACCTTTTTACTATGTCAGCCATTTGAACATATAACTCTAGTACCAAATAGTGGAAGAACATTTTTGAGCTATTTTCGGAGTAAAAATGGTGGACAATTTTTACGACCTTCGTCAAAATACTTGTGTCAGATCGAAACCCTTCAATCCAAATGTAACCTCAGATTGTTTTGCACATTTCAGTGGGATTAGCATGATTGCATTTCAAGAAATGAGAATGTTTGTAGTTTGTTTCATGTTATGTAGGTCGATATTGAAGTGAAGATTACTGCTGGAACTCCGATAAGGAAGGTGGCCATACAGGAAATAGCAGCTTGTAATCCGGCATGGGTTATACTCGATAGGTAGTGTGTGATATTAATTACACTGATATATCCTGAAATATGACCTAATTACAAAAACTTCCTCGAGGTTCGAGAAAGTACACAAGCTTCCCCTGACATACTCTAGGATTTGGCAACACATGCTATTATAGTCAAATACTAATAAGTGTAAGGTCAAAATAGGGTGCTCCAAAAAAAATTAGGCATGAAATCATCAGATTTAATCAATCCAAATATAATGTAAAATCTTTGGCCAGGAGGTTTCTGTAATTTCTCAAACCTTGGGGGAAGTTTGTGTAATTATGTCAAACCTCAGGGTATGTCAATGTAGGTATCCCAATTATTTTAGTAGAATAGCTGATGAATTCACAATGACAGGCATCTAAGAAAAGAATTGAGGTACTACCTTAAACACATTCCGTGCAAGGCTGCAATAGTCCTCGATAACTACTTGCTCGAAATTTTGATATCTTCTTTCTCTACTAAGGAAAACCATTACATAGAAGATAGACAGTTTTACTCGCTTTTGAAGCCGGTACCACTACCGCCAGCTAGTGATAATGAAAAGATTGAGCAATCAGTTGTTTCTGTTAGCCACCATGGATCTATGATGGAAAGCTCTGATATGTCTAAGAGCACGATATCATCATACACGTCCACCTCCAAGGAGTACAGTGGTTCCTCCCAAGATGAATTTGGGTTGAATAAGAAGCAAGAGGAATCAGGTAAGAAAAGAAAAAAGAGTTAACTACTTTTCCACCTGAATTATATTGGTTTTTACACCGTCCTCTAAATTAGATTTTTGATGAGCAAAATATCTGGATTTGTATAGTTTGAATGGTAAAGTATCATGTACTGAAGTCCTATAATGGAATCATCGTATTTTTGCATGCATGAGATCAATCATCAATCATCATCTCTTAGTCTAATGAATGTTGTTGACAGGCAATCTTGCTAAAAGGGATGCAAACCTAAAGCAAAGAAGGAAGCTGAGTCGGAATAGATCCTCTCATGCACCCATTCTGTGCATTGCTTGTGGATTGAAGACGGAAATGAACTCATTAAGATATAGTTATTCCGAGATTCAGTTTGCGACAAATGATTTTTCTTCTGATAATTTACTAGGCGAGGGCGGATATGGTCTTGTATATAAAGGTAAGCTCAAGGACGGGCAGTGTATTGCTGCAAAGGTGAGAAAGGAAGCGAGCACACAAGGTTTTACCGAATTCCATTCTGAAGTATTTGTTCTAAGCTTTGCACGGCACAAGAACATTGTCATGCTTCTTGGTTATTGTTGCAAGGACAACCTTAATATCTTGGTCTACGAGTATATCTGCAACAAATCGCTCGAGTGGCATTTATTCAGTAAGTAAATTTCAGTATCATAAACTATGAGAAACATATACATATTAAGTGATCAGGGGAAGTTTTATTTTTTCAAAACAATGATTTTTCACAAGGCTAATTTTGAGAAAATTTGTGATTGAGTTGTTACTATCAATTTACCGTCTTAATTTTTGTTATCATTAATGTCAGTGTGAAAACTTAAAAACGCTAACTCTTGTCACTATTAAGTAATATTCTGCCAAAATAAAAATGATTATCACCTAATCAGTTTCATTGATAAAAGCATTACTATCATGTAATACTACAGGTAATACTGAATGTGTGCTCGAATGGCACCGAAGGCATGCTATTGCCATTGGAACTGCCAAAGGTTTGCGCTTTTTACATGAAGAGTGTCGGGGAAGTCCCATAATTCATCGAGACATGCGACCAAGCAATATATTGTTGACACACGAATTTGTTCCGATGGTAAATGAATTATTCAACACAATTTGAGGTCAAAATGTGTTGTGTTTCTATTTTATTGATTGTATGCACAAATAGTTAGGAGACTTCGGCCTCGCAAAGTGGAAGACTGACGACGATGAAGTACAGACAAGAATTCTAGGCACTCTAGGGTGAGTACATGAGTTATAACCTTAATAACTAAACAATGTGTACTTCATTGGCTATTGCAAGTGATTAATATCCTTAAATATTACAAGGTTGAAGGTCTTCTTGCTTTGTTTTTCAGATATCTTGCACCGGAGTATGCAGAAAACGGCATCATTTCTGTTAGAACAGATGTCTATTCATTTGGTATTGTTTTGATACAATTAATCTCCGGACGCAAGGCAGTGGATTCCAAACGGGAAGACCAACAAGTGTCTCTTAGACAATGGGTATGTTTTTTCTGGCTCCACATCTTTATTTTGGGATAATTATAATTACACAACCTGAAGGTTACACAAACTTCCGCGGAGGTTTGAGAAATTACAAAAACTTCCCCTACCCAAGAATTTACATTGAATATGATATGTTATCCTTGACAGTTACTCATGAACATTTGAATTTAAATTTATGACTTTAATAGCATTCATTAAGCTAAACCTAAAGTATGCTGGGGAAAACTACTGTAATTTATAAAACCCCAAGGGAAGGTTGTGTAATTAGTTCAAATCTCAGGGTATGTCAGTGTAATTATTCCTTTTCTCTTCATTCTTGTTTTTTAGATAACTTGCACACGATCAGCCACCTTTTCTTTCTCAAGAGTAAACTTCTTTTCTTTTTAACAAAATCCAGTTTTCTGAAGTAGTATATACAAAAAATGCCTTTGATTTGACGTTTTTATTCTAGATTTTTATTGGGGTATTTTCAGGCATTACCTTTGATAGAGACGCTCGCGTTACACGAACTTGCTGATCCTCGTCTTGGGGAATCATATAACACGTACGAACTGTACAACATGGCTAAAACAGCTTATTTATGTGTACAAACTGACCCGGAGATGAGACCATCAATGGCCGAGGTATACATATGCCCTTTAACACAGAATTTAGAAGGGTTCAATGTAAAAAAATGCAAGAATCGTGCTGGAATTTGCAACCCAGAATTCCAAAACAAATTTCACGCACCATCATAGTAACTTTATGTAATTACAGAAACTTACAGTCTTTGGTTTCAGAATTACAAAGACCCCCTCTTGACTATATCTAATAACCACATCCTCCAATTTTACTCCTTTATCTAACAGTTTAAATCTTTAGCACAACCTTTATGTTTATGAAATCTTGGTGAATTTTGCAGGCTTTGCGCCTTCTCGAAGGGGAGAACGATCATTTGCAGCACCTAACGGAGCAATTCATACCTCATTATCGTAAATAGCAAGACCATTTTGTACATTGTTTTGAGTATCTTCCTTCAGGCTTAAAGGGCATCATCACGCTACTAGTTGCTATTACACAATACAATATTTATCTTGTTGGAATTGAAATGATCGTTTCATGGTTCTATACTTCTATATCCCATTATGGGTTCTCAAGCGGGGGTCCGACCCTCAAGGTGTAAAAGCTCTTCCTACTAACTGTAGTTGCGTATTGCTGACAGGTGTATCTCGTTGTGACAGTGAAAGTTTTATCTTGTTATTTTTTTATCCATCCAAACAGGGGACACATTTCATAAAATTACTGTAGATAATGGCAAACTGCGCATGCCAACAATGTGTACAATTAAAATTAGTCAAACTTGAGAAGCCACTCTAAATACCTATTGGGGCTTGTCTTGTTGAACAATGACCATTTGAATATTTGCCTTTAAATGAGTGATTATTCTGCACTCAAGTTGAGTGGATCCTGTCAACTGGGGTTGACCAAGTGGTTTGAGGGTTCTTTTCCGAAGACAATGACCCGGGTTTGAATCCCTCTGACCACTTGGAGTGTGTGTGTTAAAAAAAAATGTGTTGAGTGGATCCTCTACATTGAAAACAACTTCAATATTAGCGATATGAATTCGATACATCTGATTAAACAAGCGTAGCGACCAAAGATTAATGCCGGCAGTAATGGGTATCGAACAAGAATTATGATCTTCAATTGGCAACACGTGTCCTCGACTTTAATGGGTTGAATTCAATATGCTTGATTAAACCAGTATAGCAATCAAATATAACGCCGATAACACCAGTTATCGAACAAGAATCATGATCTTCGATTGGCAACACGTGTTCTCAACTCGAAGGGCAAGAAATAATCTAGTGGAAGGCAATGTGTGGGATCAAACTAGACAACTTGCTTCATTTCTTTTTGTAGTTTTTGAGCAAGTGGGAAAATATTCAAGCAATCATGGAGATGCTATGGCCCTCTTCAGTCCCTACCAAGCTTCTATTCCTACTATCTAAACGTGTGGTTTTGTCATGTGCCCCATCTAAAACGTACTCCGTAATATGTTATTCACTATCATGTACGAACACGACATGATAGGACACGGATACGACAACACAAACTTCTCTTGGATTTTCCATACAAGAACTGTCTTACACGACTCGACACGACAGAAAGTATCTGCACATTGAAGTTATAACAAACAGACGAAAGAGTTAGTGTCCCTATTTAAGTACAGAACCATATTCAGCCCCATATGAGGAGGTGATAGTGATGAGTCCAAGAAAGTTGAAGGATTGAGGCCTATGAATATGAATAAGTTATAATAAGATTCTGAGTAAATTTTTAGAATCAACTTGTGGTGGAAATTGGAGGTATATATGGTCCAATCCAATCCCTTGCTAATTGCATCTTCAATGGAAGCCATATAGGATCATGGGATTCATGTTTTATTCCAATCGATCATGATAAGGTATAAATGATATGAATATACATATAAATATATGCAGTATGAGTAAGTGCTTAGTTGAAAAAGAAATAAAAAAAACCCTTTGATTAATCAAATTGATTCTTGTGCGTGGAAGTGCTTATGAGCCCACAAGACGTACATTTCACTTGGAACAAAAACAAAAGTGTCACGTAATCTAATATTTTTTTTATCTAAACTCACCCGAAAACTAGATAACGAGGCGAGAGTTGGCTAAACATTATTAGGTAATAAGTAACTTAGAATTTGACCGATATAATCATGTCAACACGAATACGCACACTAGACCTGAATAATCGAGTGTCAACCTAGAACATGAAACTTAATATATAAGATACAACATGCTCTGATACTACGTTAAGCGATATGTGTTTAGCCTAACAGATTCTCAAAACTATATGATAGAACGTGAACTCATAACCTAAAAATAATCCCTAAAATTTAAATGCTTGATGGTCTTCACCTTCAATTGTTCGTGAACTATCTACATGACATATCGAGCTATTTTATGAGTAATGAGTTTTTTAGCGGGTGAGAAGAGTATATTTGAACTTTTTAAACAAGAACATTTAATTTAGGAGATCCCATGAATTAGATTTCTTTTGAATCTAAAGAGCATGATTTTAGTCTTTTAGAGGGGAAAAAAGTGATTTTTTTTTTGGGGTTGTTCATGCCCTTGATTCATTCTTCTCCCAGAATTATAAACAATTAAAGCATATCCATTAATTATTCAAAGTTTTAATTTTTTTTTAAACAAAAGTTTTAATTTATGTATTTATTCCTATGTTGGAGTATATATGGGAAATATAAGCTGGAATACGATTCCATTTCCCTTGGTTTAAATAAATTATGCCAAGTTTGAGATGATGGCACTTATTTTTAAATTATATGAAAACATAGATGCATACACACATATATTTATACAATAAATTTATATCTACTTTCTTTATAAGTTTTTCCCCTATATTTTATTTATTTAGGTTACGTTTTCAAGAATGTTAAAATTTTTGAAAACTCTAACACACTATCAAACTATTAAGTTACGCTATTTTGCCATGATGTTGGAATTTTCAAAAACTCAAATATAATATTAAACTATATATTAAGTTATACCACTTGACCGTCATCTTTATAAGTTCTGATAATCATAAGTTACTTCCATAAAATTTCATAACTTATGCATAGTTACACAAATCTCTTTAATTTTAGCAATATGGATTTCACTACTTTTACATAAATAATTAACTTTTAAGGGGTTTTGTGTAATTTGTTAAATGATAAGGACTAGTTTATAATTACAGCTAATATTTAGGTATGGTGGGTGTAAATTGTGTAAAAATACTATATCTATATATATATATATATATTAAAATGTATGGTGGAGAGCTATGCCTACCATGATTAGACTTTAATATGATAGCAATTAGTGCCAAGTGCCTATAAACTATGCTGGATGTTTGATAATTACGATTATGTTATAATTAATATGATATTAAAAAAGATTATGTTTAATAAAAAAAAAAGAAAAAGGTGATCGGATCTGAATGGGACGCTTTAAAACCTAAATATTTTTGGACAAATGCATATTATTATACAAAATTGTATAATGAAAAGGAAATAAAAACTAAAATTATTAATCTCAGGAGATTATATATATAATTATAAAATTAGAAATTGGGAAGTGAGTTTGATAGAGGGTTTTTTAATAAATATTAAATGATCCCATCTATTTATTTTTTCTTTAATTTTTTTAATAAATAAATGGGCAATGCAGTCGTAGGATTATAACCGTGAACTCCCCCAATATATAAAATCAACCCCAACATCTAAATGTAAACAGGTTCGTGATCCACGGATTATAAATATTAGTTGATTAAGAAATAATGGTTTGTAAATTAAAATTATTAGTGATAAGATATTTATAATAGTGAAAGCTTGCAATTAATATTATTCAAAATTAGTTTACCACATCAATTTAAACACGGGCAAACTCTTTTGAAAGCAATTGTTTCAACGAAAATGATTGGTCCTAATCATGTAGCACACAACGTAAATTCACATTAATGATTGAAGTAAACGATTTTTTTTAGATGATCACAAGTTTTATCACAAATTTTTAATTATAAAATATGAAGTATGAATACATATACGCTGACGACAACATAGATACGACGTGTGACAATTTGTCAGCATAGATACGACGTGTGGCAATTTTAAATTTTACCACGTATTGAGTGTCCTATAATACACGATATCCGATGTGAGTACCTTACATGATACAACACGATAAAATAATATATTTAAAAACTTTGAGAATTAAAGATATTAATGAACTCAACAATTTTGTAGTTAAATCGCTATTAATTTTTTTTTCCTCTTGTTTTTCTATCCTTTTTTTTGGTGGAAATCTTATTTTCTACTAAACTGAGACATATATATATTTGTTGTGGATATTGCTATATTATTTTTATTTGAAAAAATAATGAACAGAATCGACAAAACTTCAACAATGTCCTCAACGTTTATCGATTTTATTCGGATGACTGGATGCTTCTTGAGAAAGCCAACTATGTTCCTAGGAAGTCGGCTAGCATGAGGGATAACTTTGATAATATTGGCTACAGAATGTACGCATTTCAACGTGTTTAATTTTGATGATTCCTAAATTATGGACCATTGTATTTGCATTTTGATATTTGGTTGATTTATTTATGAAGTGGACCTCGTTAATTTTTGTACGGTCGCATTAATCGATTATATATATATAAATATATATAAAAATAAATATTCAGAGTAGTCAGCAAGTAGCATGGTCCCAAAAGATGGACCAAAGCCAAACCCGTTTGACGACAAACTTAATGGGTCAAAACCATAATAAAGTCAAAAACAATGAAACTATCGTGCAATACACGCGCTGACTTGAGCCTGATAAAGACAAAACTTATAAACACTCTCAAAATATTAAAATAATCTCTCACAAAACTTATACGCTATCAAAAATCTAATTTTGTCCTTTTTTTTTAATTATTTATTTCCCCATAAATCTAATTGTCCACGCGCTCCATTCTGTACTCGCGCTCCCATTATTTACCCCATGCACCCTTCTTCCCCACCTTCAACAACACAGATTCCATCTCTCTCTCTCTCTCATATCTCTCTCTCCCTCTCTCATATCTCTCTCTGAAACCCCACCATTGTAGAGAGAGAGAGAGGAGCAAGAGTTGTTAATAATAGTGGGGTTTTAGTGCTCTTCCAACGTCGAAAGTTCTCATTCGTAGTGTTTTTCTTTTCATTTTTGTTTTTCCCCTGTTTATGTTCTTGTCCAAATTTCGGCACAGTCAGTCCCACGTCATATTTATGTGAATCCAACTGTCAACTGCAAACTACCGCACCTCTTGGGCTTCTACAAAGCAGGTTTTTGCTGGGATTATCCTTATCTTCTTGTGTGTGTGTGCTTTGTGTGATGGTTAATGCTTTTCTGAGGTAATTGCTGCTGGAAATTTGCTTGAGACATCGATTTGGTGGTGTATGTATGCAAAGTTTGTGTTTTTATTTGGTGGGCTGTCGTGATTTATGTCAATTTGTTGTTGAGGTGGTTTTTGAGGAGGAGGTTAATGGCTGGATTGTGTGTTTGTGTGTGTGGTTGGGGTGGGATGTGGTCGTACTCGTGGTTGGGATTCATATGCATTTGACAGGTCCTTTTTGCCTAGCAACTGTTTGTGATAAGGCTGCAGTTAATAGTTTTATTAGCTAGCTATTTTTTCTTGAAGTTTTATTAGAACTATGGGGATAAGAAGAGAGTTTTGGTGATTAAGTTGTAACTCACTGGTGAAATAACGGTTCTTGTTGCTCTATATGTTCTTGTCATTCTCTTTTTAGTTTTCAACTTTTAATGTTGTAGCTAGAATGATTCGAAATGACTAATTACATGCTAACAAGCTGTGTTCCGTGACCTTGTTAACTGGTTTTTGTTGCTTCCGGGGGTGGGGGAACTATGGGATTGGGACTTAAATTACCTGCAAATATGATTTTCGTCTAATGAAGAATTTTGGTTACTGTTGGCGAATATATTCCGGTAATTAAAGGAAATTGCTAATGCTTGATTACTCACAATCAGAAAATTATATTGGAAATTGTTCGTGGTGAGGATTTGATCAACAGAGAAACAAATAGGAGAAAAGAAAGTGTGATAGCATCCTATATTTGTCAAAGGTATTGAATTGTGAGGCATAAATTGGAGTAGAGGAAGTCTTAAAGATCTGCATCTCTGTTTTCACTTTTAAGTAATAATACTTGTGTATCGTTGTTAGATTTTGTTAGTAGCTAACTTTTGTATTCAATCAAAATTAATGTCTACTCATTTTCTGCTGCAGTTAGATGCATGTCACAATGTAAAGGTTTTCCCAACCAAATGTGCTGAAAGGAAATAATCTTTGAGCACTGAAATTCTCCACTCCTCATCCAAGGTAGTCCTTTTAAGTTTGTAGAAAATGGGTATGAGATGATAATTTGTTTAATATTGTAACATGAGAGTCATTTTAGACTGTGTTTGAGGAAACATACATGGTTGGTTGTATTGTGGATTTACACAATTGCACTATTTTACCAGTTTTATTGTACAGCTGTAAGAGCTTTCCGAACTTTGGCCGGAACTATGTCTTCCTTATTTCAAACTAGTTTTTCATTTGCTCCAATATCTTGTTAGATGAAGCATTTCTTGAAAATCTCATTTGAACTGCATTTCAATAACACTCATCTGATTTTGATGCAGAGAACAGAAAATGGGTTCGTGGGCATATTTTGATCCCGAGTATGAAACACTAAGCATCAGAATAAATCCTCCCCAGTTCAGTTTCAAAACTTCTCCCTTTGTCGTCATATATGATTCAGATATTCATGTTGAACATTTCTCGGAGTTATTTCTTTCTTAGTTTATTATTTTGTGACGTGTATTGGAATCGCGCCTCTATTGCTGTTTAACATCTCATTTCCTGTTGCAGAGTTTCTGTGGACAACACTAGTTGCAAAGATTGTACTCTGGTTAAGGTAACCCTCTACAAATGTGTGCCTTTCGAAAACTTTTATATTCTCTATTTAATTATGACTTCTTCTTTACTTAGGTTGACAGCATGAACAAACATGGGATACTGCTGGAGGTGGTGCAAATCCTTACCGACCTTGATCTTATCATTACCAAAGCCTACATCTCCTCTGATGGAGGTTGGTTTATGGATGGTACGTTTTCTTTTCCTTATTATAAGTTATGAAAAGTAGATATAATTTAGTTTAAAGTTCATGTAAATGGCCTAACTCTTCGTCTTCCATCTCTGTTGTTTCTTGACAGTGTTTCATGTCACCGATCAACAAGGGCAGAAGATTAGGGACAGCAAGACTATTGAGCACATAGAAAAGGTATGGTTTAATTTTCTCCTATTTCTAAATTTCGACTTAATATGATGCATGTTGGAATCTAAACAGACTCGTTAGTATATTTTATATGCGTATTACCGTAAAAATTCACCGCCACTAAAAAATCAACATCATCATTTGCAACTCCGGGTTATAACACATACAAACCCTACTAAATTGAGAATTGAGAAAGTCCCCTTTCATGTTTTAACATTCTTTTTCACTTAAATATGATAGGCTTTAGGTCCAAGGGGAAACACCTCAGGCATACTAAAGACATGGCCAGGAAAAAGGGTTGGAGTCAACTCCATGGGAGACTACACGGCTGTTGAGCTCATAGGCCGTGATCGTCCAGGTCTTTTATCAGAAATCTCTGCCGTCCTCGCCAACCTCCAAATCAACGTTGTTGCTGCTGAAGTGTGGACCCACAACCGGCGAATAGCCTGCGTTCTCTATGTTAATGATAACGATACTAATCGCGCGGTGGAGGATCCATCAAGATTATCTGCTTTGGAGGAGCAGCTCAAGAACATTCTCGGTAATGATGATAACGTGGCCCATACCAGTTTCTCTGTGGGGTCCACCCATGTTGACAGGCGGCTCCACCAGATGCTGTTTTCTGATAGGGACTATGAGGATGGTGGTGTGGGCGGTGATGGTCTGGTCAAACCCACGGTCACGATCGAGCGGTGTGAGGAGAAGAATTACTATGTGGTCACGGTGAAGTGCAGAGATAGACCAAAGCTCATGTTTGACATTGTGTGTACGCTCACGGATATGGAGTATGTAGTTTTTCATGCAACTATCTCTTCCAACCGTCCCTATGCCACTCAGGTAGAGTTGGGTTCTTTATTATGTTTTCCTTATTTGGAGTGTCTCATGTTGTAGTTTGCTTGTACGATAAGGCACTTACGTATTGCCTGTCATAGAATACCAACATTAATATGTGCTTCAAAGGGCAAGCTTTGGCTGATTTTTTCATTCCAAGCTTTGAGATGAAGAAGGAATATCTCCAAATCGATTTCTATTTGTATTTTTTTGCAATGCAAAGTTTTTCTAAAGTATAGTTGAGCTTAATGTTTCTAGCTATTGAATTGAACTTGTAGGAGTATTTCATACGTCACGTGAACGATTACACTCTAGACAAAGAAGGGGAGAAAGAGAAGGTCGTCAAGTGTCTTGAAGCAGCAATTAGACGAAGAATAAGTGAGGTAACGGAGATGCACCATTATTGAATTATTTGTCACACTGGTGGTGAATATTCACATTTTAATTTGGAAGTTATCAGATTTTAATTGAAATTTCATTCATATCTCATGCATAAGTTTAAGCATTTCCCATCCCCAGAAGAAAATTTGCCAATATATGCAGCTTTTTTGCATTCTCATGATGTATTTGAGTCTATTTACCATTGTTAAAACTGAAGAGATCAAAACACTTCACCAGTCCAATTATCTACATTTTCACACCTAAACTGACTTTTACTGAAGCTTCACCGTCAAATCTACGTACCTTTCAACACATTTCCATATTTTTAACACAGTAAAGTGTCGTATGATGGAATCTCACACGGTCTAGATATGGCCTAAATTACATTCAGTACCAAGGACCCCGACCATATAACAAGGGGTGTAAATGTAATTTTCTCAACCTCATGAGCACACACTGTATTTAGGCTATACCTCAGCTGTGCTTGAGTTCAAATCTCGATATAATCGTTACTCAGGACAAAGGGATATCCGATGGTTACACTTGTTCACGACTTATGAACAGATTTTCTTTCCTATATTTTCTTATGTGGTACAAACTTGAGGTGCATCATAGTATTGACATTAATCATCCTATTTGAAATATATCCTTATTGTTTTTATAGCCAAAGCAAATATAAGACTACCTAACATTAGTTCATCTATCATTAGGGTCTAAGCTTGGAGCTATGTGCAAAAGACCGAGTAGGGCTTCTCTCGGAAGTCACACGAGTTCTTCGAGAAAATGGGCTCTCAGTCACGAGGGCCGGTGTCTCAACTATTGGAGAACAAGCCATGAACGTGTTTTACGTGAGCGATGCTTCTGGAAAACCCGTTGATGCCAAGACCATCGAAGAACTGCGCAAGGAAATCGGGAACACGATGAGGCTTAACGTGAAAAAAGCCCCAACAGATCATAACAAAGCACTTGAAGCTAGTGGATGGGCTAAGACCAGCTTCTTCTTTGGAGGTTTGCTGGAGAAGTTTCGCTCTTGAGGAAAATAAGTAATTTGTACAAAATACTGTTGCAAATATGCAAATATTGTCTAAGTTTGTGCTTATTTTGTTGACTGCTTTGTGCAAGGTTAATGTATGTGGGAAATGGCTCTAGTGGGATGAACTCTGTAAATAAAGAGGGGGAAACTGTAATAAAAGAAAGTGTAATTTTAGCAAGAAATTGGCGCTGTCTGAAGAGTAAATATTATGAATAAATTCATTTTTAGTACCACAAGATATGTCATTTTCAAAATTCAGTCCCAGAATGTGACCTCTCGTGTCTGTGTCCCACCTTGGAAAAATATAAGAGAAACATTCTGTATATGAGTCAAAGAGTCTAATTATAATCAATAGACATTCTTTTTACAGTAATTTATGTTTAGTTTCATGTTATACTCTATGGGTGTGAAAATTGATCTCGCGTCCAATGAACTCGGAGTGTGACACAACTTTGTTAACTTTTTTTAGACCCCCTTAGTTTCTAAACTTATTACTTCCAAAGAAAATTCCTCAGCAAAACTTATTAGTAATCCATCTTTATTGGCACAATCATTTTAAATTGCAAATGAAGTCCATTTCAAAATTCGAATAATTTCATTCTTATCCTTAATTATTTGTCTTAATTTTAAGTTAATGGGCCACTTCATTTGTATTATTTTATTAGTCTTGAGAATAATTCAACTTCACTTTGTCTACCCTAAACTATAATATTTTGTACAATTTGGTCCCTAAATTACTTTATTCCCCAAATTGTGGCCTTACAAATTTAAGAGATTAGAATTGATACGACCCATTATATATATATTTGGTTAGTACGGAATTTTTGATAAAATAAGTGCATACAAGCAAATATTATAAATATGTGTCACATTAATTTCTTTGAACATATACTTAAATTAATGAACATTATCATCAAATGTTGTCGGAAGAGAATTCCATTATTAAAGATCAATTAGGCTAATCATTGTCGGGGTACTCGAGAATGCATCTAGACTAGAAAGATATACAAATTCAAAGGCAGCATTCAAGATGAACTCTTTAGTGAGAAAAGATTTATATAGACAAAATATTGATGATAGAAAAATGCCTAGTATACCTAGGCAAATAGCAACCTTTTCCTTTTCTTTCTTTATTCTATTTATTTAGTTAGGAATCGGATCAAATCATTGAGATATAAAGTTTTCGTATTAAAAGTAATTGAATTTTTCAATGAGTCCCTGACTAAACTATTAAATATTGTACCTGGATAACTTCCTCAATCGATCGGATCCACTTGCTAAACCCCGAGGACAGATCACGTATCAATCCACCATAGATATTCCCCGATTGGAGCATTTTTTGTTAATAAATGAGTGAATAAATCTGGCTTTATAGAGCTAATAGAAACTCCACTTTATGGAAGCAACAATGATGGATTCCCTAGTCGGCAAGCTAGAATTGTTGCATGCATGCTTGCTGTATATGGACTACTAGCCCCCCCCCTTAAGCCCCCGAAAGCATGAGGGATGGGGCATGCTATGTCCAGTAAGCATGCATGCTCAAAGAGAACCGAAACTACTTATACCTATACCCTTCTCTTTAAGTTTCATACCTCGATTTAAGTCTCAATCATGCACTCAAAAATACAGAATTTTCGAGATCATCGATTCATTTTTGGAGGAAAAGAAAGAACATCTAAATACAAACTCTAAACCCTAAAGTTTCAACCGGTAGTACTCTCATTTGAGAGCCAAACATCAAATTCATATAGAAGTTTTTCCCCTTTATTAATTACTCCATCATCTATCTCTCCAATTCTCTCTATCTCCTACTTGAAAGAAGAAGATGGTGGATGGCATTAGTTTAGGACCCACCACTCATGCATATTTGGTGTTGCACCATTAGCCATTTTGGTGTTTGTGGGGGTGTCTCAAAATTGGATTTTGGTTTGATTCATCGTTAGTAGTGATGTATATGTTTTGTTTTGTCACATGAGAGTGATTGATGGCATTTTAGATAGAAAAGTTGGAAACCCTCAATTTATGTTGTATTTTAGATAAAATTGTTGCTACAAATATAATAAATAGGTTTAATTAGTTACAAAGTGGACTATATATATCATCAATTTATGTATATAATGGTCATAATTTTTATGATGGTATTATTTTTATTTGTACCACTGTGTTAAAATGAACCGCGGATTATCGTAACATAAAAGATAAATACACAAATTTGTACGATCTTTTTCTAACTCCGTTATGGTTGACATAAAAGTTCTTTTGGGAATGTGGTTGGCTCTAAATACATATACATTTTTAAAAATATTATCTGATCGTGTCGTATCATGTCGGATACTATATCAAATATTTCTCATGTAAAAAAAGAAAAAATTCATACCATCGTATTCGTATTTTGTCTGTATCCGTACATCATCGATGTTTGGAGTCAGCCTTTTCTTTTCTTTGCTTGGTTGTTCCATTATATATGTAGTATAGGATTTAGACCTTATTAAACTTTAATATTATTATATTTAAAGAAACATTTTTAAGTTACTTTTACTTATTTTATTATATTACTTAACCCTAGAGAAATTAATTCCTTGATAATCAAAGTCATAATTAATAACTTATCAATTCCTAGTTCCTATGAAAGACATAACGGAGTGGATTGCTTCATATGGTGGGGAAAGGAAAGAAGGTCTTTGAAGCAAAATGAATTTATTCTTTTTAAGTTTGCAAGTGCACGCATAATTATTCCCATAATTCTACATAAAGTTATTTTTGACCTTTTATTTCTTAATTATAATGTTTTTCTTTTTTGGGAACATTAAATTATAATATTATTGGACAGCATTGCCAGCCCCGGTTGCTATAAATTTGTCGCAATGTTGATTAGACAATAAGTCTAATTTAATTAATTAGTCAATGGTAAATTATTTTTCTAAATTTTCGAATCTATTACATACTATTATACATGTAATACGACATTATTGTACCCCAAAATATTATATTTCATATTAATATAAAGCTAGTTATATTACTAAAAAGTTCAATTTATAATATTATTATAATCAATCAAAGTTGAAATATGACAAATGTTGAAACCATCCCATCGACGATATAATTATATTTTGTCGATATAAATTACTTTAATTATTTGATATACAATAATTTAGCTCATATAGTTTTTAAAATCGTGCCTTTTATAGAAAAAAAGGGGAAAAAATAATTTAGCTCGAGAAAATATGGAGTTTTAAAATATTTTAGAAAATTAGAACGTTTATTTATGTTTCTTTAATCATCGTATAGTTTTTAAATTTTAAATATTGGTGCTCCATATATTTGGATTGTGGAGAAGATTTCTCATTCAGATACTTTTGCTAATATTATTTTGTTCCCATCAAATTGTGTCGAATATTTTTTATATGAAAATTTTAAAAATGATTTGGAATATCATATCTAGGGCTGTCAATGGATCGGATTTTAATCCGAATCCGATCCGAAATTTATCATATCCGTCCGATAAAAAAATCCGATGGATCATACCCGATTATAAATATTCGTTATCCAAAATAAATGGATCGAATATGGAATTAAGGAATCCGATCCGTTAAAGATCCGAATCTGTTTTTTTTATAATATTTTATTAAATTAATTATTTTATTATTAAATAATATTAAATAGAATAATTAAAATTAAAAATTTGACATATGTTCACTATAAATAATACTAAAATTTAAATTATTTATTCTAAAAAATAAGTTTTTCTTTATTAATAATCTTAAATTAACCTCTTTTAAATGCATATACACGAAACCATTAAACAATTCATTAAGTAATAATTATTTGTTAAATATTATATATCTATATCTGTAGCACCCCTATACGTAGAGATACCACACCCCCGCACTATAGGCCGATCCACATACGGAATGGACAATCCGTACATGAACTAACCAATAGCGAACGGGTGACAAATAAAAGAAAAGACGAGCTAGGCGGGACTAAACCCCAAAACAATACAAAGCCATGACATAAAAGTTAAAAGCGGAAGCATTAATTCATAAATACATACAGGTACCATATTTACATCAACGATATAAATACTAATAGATACCAACAGATATCAATACATTATTATCTCCTATATATTATACAAGTAAAGTCTCCAAACGATAACATACTAACTCTGGACATGACAAAAGCAATATCATGGAAATGTGTGAAGTGCTAGACCCAGCTGGACGACAAGACACGACTCTGACTCCCGCCTAGCACACGACCGCGGCAACCTGAAAGGTGGGGCGTCAGTCCATGGAAGACTGAGTGAGGGGCAATACATATATATTAGCGCAGTTAACATGCAAGTTATAATCTCGGGTAAGGTTTTATAATTAAAAGTATTATACGTTCACAATAATAGAGAACTCGCCCGAGACTACAACTATCAATATTAATTACTGGTTCGTTTCATGCAATCAATCAATACATGGCCCCGGCGAGTGAGGGCGGTCTCCAACCGAACTCCAAATAAACATGTACAGGTTTGCTTGATTATCAATAAATAGGTGATCATGCAATTCACTTATCGTGCAATCGTGCAATAGTGTAATGATATAACACGTTCATGGAATGAAAATCATGCAATAACCCGAGGCGCATCCGTGGTGTCGGACTCGTCCCCAGTCTCCTTCTTCCTCCGGTTTGATGATGGGATTGCAAGGCCCCAACATCCAATCTCATTGAGCAGAGGGTACATGAATCCCTAAGCCCGGAGCTCCTTCCTCCACTAACCTCCTAGTGGATTCAGGGGTGACCCCAAACATGGTGAGGATAGCGCCAGAGTTACCCGTCAGCCCTTGCTTTCCCGGTTGGCTCTAGTCACTACCCTCGGGCCTAACGTAAACGGTCATGCTACTCGCCTAAACATGCACGAAACAATACATGGCTTGCTTGCTTGCTTGAACACGACTTGAAATGATCAATGATTTATAGAGATTATAAATATAAATACCTTTTTGGCCGAAATATCACATAAGGGATATACGGGTTCTATATAACTAACAATTAAACCTCACCTTTAACAACAAAAGACAAGTAGGCCACGGCCTACGGGGCTTGCTCCTCGTCCCTACGACGCTGGTCTGTGCAAAATAGACGTGTACACGTGAGACTTGACTCTAAAATGGACCAAATATGACGAACGGCGGAAATGTATCGAGATGACGAGGAAAATGCAATGTGGCATGATAACATGTTGTTTCAGTACATATTAGCACATATAATAGCAATTCGGGGTCAAAGAAGTCGTCGGATCGAGGGGCTAAAAATATAATTTTATGCAGAATATTTTGTTCTGCAATCGAGGTGGGAACGGCTGTTCCGGGTTCCCTTTGTAAATGGGAACGGTCGTTCCCATGAATCCCCAAAACGCGCCGACGATTTCAATTTAGAAATGCGCCTTAGCTGGGAACGGCCCTTCCGGCACAAGGCCAAAATGGGAACGGCCGTTCCCATGCTCGGCCGCCTTGCTTTAGTTTAGAAGAGGGGAACGCCCGTTCCCACAATGCCTTAAGGCTGGGAACGGTCGTTCCCTGTTTCTGCAACTTACAGAAACAGAGCAAAACAGGGGAGGCTCTCGGCAATGAGCAACAAAGCAACAAAATTCCATTTTCAATCAACAAAGTCAGGATTTTCTGGTAATATGATGCATATGTGCTCAAGAAATGATATCATAACACTTAACACTCAAAGCATGAAATATTATCAAGAATTCCAAGTTTCCAAGCTCATGATCACACTTGATCATTCATGCTAAATATTCAAGAATCTCATGAATTAATCATGCCATAACTCAAGATATGATCATTTAATCATGCTTTGCACAACAAAGAGTTCATCTAGCATGCAATTCTCAAACCCTAGCTCAATCAATTATGCTCAAGAAACCATATATATCCACTTACATGCTCTTGAAGGTAAACAAATGGATGGAGAAGATGATGATGGCAACTAAACTTCAAAGCTTGGATTCTCTTGAATAACTTGATGAAATTTGATAAAATCCTTTCTCCTTTTTCTCATGAAAGAACCGAAACAAGAAAGAAGTAATATGTTGGTGAATTTTGGATAAAATGAATGAAGAAGCTTGAGGAAGCTTTGTACGTGAATCACCATCCTTGATTTTTGTGAAATAATCAAATTGCCATTTAACCCCTCAAATATTGAAGTCATGCAATTAAGTATGCATAGTTTTGAAATACGATCAATTTAGTCCTTGAAAGTGTTATGCAATTTGGTCCCTAAAGGTTAGGAAGAAAATTAAGTAGGGACAATTTCGTAATTAAACCATACTCGGTGAATATTTTACGAAATGAATATTTTCAAGTTATGAAAGAAATCCTCAGTTTGATATAAATTCATAAAATTTCATGAAAGTATTATTATAAAATATAATTTATAAAATTATTTTAAACATAAGAATGTAATTAATGAAATTCGGGGCGTTACAATATCTATCTTTTTATATTTATTTTTTTATAAAAAAATTAAATTTTATTGTTAATCGGGTCGGATCTTTTATCGGATCTGATCCGATCCGTTAACATACAGACAAGAAGATCCGATAACCGGATCCGAATCCTATAAAAGATCCGGAATTTCCGGATCCGGCCCAAATCCGATCCGTTGATAGCCCTAATCATATCTGTACGATGACGTTATATTAGACTATAAGTGATATATATCTCATCAAATATATTAATTTTTCTCTACTTTTTTTTTTTTTTTGGTCGAATTTTTTTTCTCTACATAGAGTTTTCATCATGCAATCAAGATGCATCATACCCAAAAAATAAATATAAAAATAAAATTATGGTAAAAATAACGGCAAATTATTGAACAATACCTGATAAGGTAACAATGTTATCCTAAACCCCCCAATTTGAAATCATACTATTTTACATCCCCAATACACAACATATTTTTTCAAAACTCCCTAAATCGCCTAAAATTACCAAAGTATCCCTGCTAAAATTGAATAATCACAATCCATACCAAGCATCCAAATCCCTTCTCCATCGGCGGGAATTTGTCATTCTTCACCATCTCCCGCCACCCCCCGCCGCTGCAGACCGCCGCACACCACCGCCGACAAGTGTAGAAGAAGTTATTGGAGACTGAACGGCCCACACACCCACGTTAGAGGCGAAACCCCTACGAGTTACCAACCACGCCCCCACGACGAACACTCTGTTTTAGGTCATTGCTTGAAATGGTAAGGTCTGAGAGGAAGGTACGTCGCACCCAACCTGTCGAGGTTAGTTTTCTTCCATAAATGGTCAGAAATTCCATTTTTTTCCGTCATATTCCAGTTTGTATTTGGTAAATAATGATTTTAACTCAACAAGTAAGGGTTTCAGGAGTTTGTTAAATAAGGAACATTGAATCGATTTTTATTCGATAGATGGTTCGCTCAATGTCGACGACGCCGTTGATGTTTGTTCCGTCCCCGGCCGAAACAAGCAGGGGAAAGAGAAAAAGATCAGAGGTAGACATCCATGAGACTGATGAGGGCACGCTTTCGAAGAAGCGGGTGTATTCGATTTTGCATCAGTGCGTGTTGGAGAGATTCAGTGAGGTTATCTATAAAATTCGTGACCAAATGTCTCCTGGTCAACTCGATGCAGTTAAGAAATCGCCGTTTGGTTGTTTTTTGGGAGCGCCTGTTCAGAAGGGGAGCATTAACAGAGTTGGGTTGTTGCTCGATTACTACAACTGCAGCACAAATACATTTAAATTTTGTAGCCAAGAAGTTTTATTTTGTGAGGAGGAATTCAACATTGTTATTGGTATGCGGCATTCCGGTCATCCTGTCGTGGTTGTGGGCAAGAGTAAATCCAATACCTTGATCAAGCATTTTGGCAATAAGGGAAACAATGTCTCCCGAACTAACATCGAGAGTAAACTGAACGAATTCGTCGGAAGGACTGATGACGATGGCATTGATGAGTTTGTACGGATGTACATTTTATACGTTTTTAATTGTTTGTTGTTCCCACGTAGCAGTGTACGTGTGCCTGCTGCGCTTATTTGGTATGTAGATGATTTGTCCAGGATTGGACAGTACGCGTGGGGCACGACGGCTCATATGTTTTTGATTCAAGGTATTAGGAAGCATGTTGTGGATAAACATGATTTTCTTGATGGATGTACTATGGGTTTGTTGGTAAGTCGTCGGCTTGGTTTTGTAGATTGTGTCGTTTATACCTATATATACACCTACTTAAGTTATTGTTTATGTCAGGAATGGTTTCATGAACGAATCCAGAAGTTTGACATCTCAAGAAGGTTGGCAGCATTCCTCGTTTGTTTAAATGGAAAGGGAGTGCACTGCCTAGTACGAAAGAGAATGCGAAGAAGGAACTGGAAAGTATTTGCCTCTCAGATGTAAGTCCGTAATCTTTGGTAATTTAAACCAATATGCATATTTTATTCAAATGTTTTGTAAGAAAGCCTGTTGATTTAAAAATACGCAGATTGTTCCCTTACGAGCGGCTAACAAAATGGAGAGAAGTCTGTCCAGAGCGGAGGAAGAAGTTTTTGTTGACGAAGGGGATCAAGTTGTTTGCGTAGCAGAAAAAGCGCAAGGTGTCGATCAAGGAGTTCAAACCGTTTGTGTGGAAGAGGCACCTGAATGTGTCGATGAAGGAGTTAAAACGGTTTGTGTGGAAGAGGCACCGGAATGTGTTGATGTAGGAGTTCAAGTTGATTTGATTGAGGATGGGGAAGGTGATTGTGATTCCGGACGAGCTGAGGTTAGATCGAAGAGGAACAACGATGTGAGGGAGCGTGTGGAAGAAAATGTGAGAACTTATTACATACAAGATTCAATATTACAATGTCTTTTAACTATGCGCGTGTGTTTGATTTGTCATTGGATAATTATGTATTAGGTGATTGTGTTTGATGGAGCTCAAGTGGACAGTAGGCCTAAGGAGGCCCCAGGATGTGAGGTCGTCACTGAGGAGCAACGGAATAGGGCATTTAATTTGATTATGAGCTACACAGAGGCGCAAAAGTAAGTGTTCTTACTTAATTCAATGAGTTTAGTTGGCAGAATGTTGTTGACTGTTTCATTATAATCTTTTGCAGCCATGATGTTGTGTATACAAGTAAGACGAGTTTTGTCTTCGTGTACGATCTACGAGATCTAATTTTGGGGAAGGAGACCAATGACAATGTTATTCTGTCCTATTACGACCTGCTAACAAGTCCTGGTTACCTTGTGCCGAAATTCCACCGATGTACATTTTATTAACCCTCATGTGTCAGCTGAATTTGTGGGGAAATTGAAGAACAGGGGCACATGAAAGACAAAGAAGAAGACTGTCCCTTACATTGTCCCATTTGCAATCAACGAGTTCATGACGCACCAGATGAAAAGTGACTACGTCATGACCCTGAACGAGGTGTCTTCAACAGTTATGTTCTCATGTCGTTATATTATTTTCCCTTTACTGACAAATTCTCACTGGCATATGTTGGTGTATGAGACCGAGCACAAACGTTTCAGTCACTACAACTCAATGCATACAGAAGAAGCTACCACCGATGTCGAAGTATACTCAGATTTCCTCTGGAAGTTGTGGATTAAGAACAATGTTGTCAAGAGTTCCAACAAGAGGGAATTGGGGCGGGGACGAATGAGAATTCAGGATAAGGGGAGCAATGATTGTGGTGTATTAATGTGTCTATATGGTGAGATGCTTGTTCGATAGACTGACGAGTTCAGGACATATGCCGAGACATGCGACATCGCCGAATACCGCTTTAAGTTAGACAATGCCTTTCTAGAAAAACAATCTGGTTCATCTATATAATTGAAATTTCAATTAGATTGTTATTTATTTTTCCAATGAAAATGTAATAATGCGTAATTGGAAGGGTGATTTGTCCAGTGAAACTGTAGTAATACGTAATTGGAAGGGGAATTTGTCCAGTGAAACTGTAATAATGCGTAATTGGAAGGGTGATTTGTCCAGTGAAACTGTAGTAATGCGTAATTGGAAGGGGAGTTTGTCTAGTGAAAATGTAGTAATGCGTAATTGGAAGGAGAATTTGTCCAGTGAAACTGTAATAATGCGTAATTGGAAGGGTGATTTGTCCAGTGAAACTGTAGTAATGCGTAATTGGAAGGGGAATTTGTCCGGTGAAACTGTAGTAATGCGTAATTGGAAGGGTGATTTGTCCAGTGAAAATGTAGTAATTCGTAATTGGAAGGGTGATTTGTCCAGGGACACTGTAATAATGCGTAATTGGAAGGGTGATTTGTCCAGTGAAACTGTAATAATGCGTAATTGAAAGGGTGATTTGTCCACTGAAACTGTAGTAATGCGTAATTGGAAGGTTGATTTGTCTAGTGAAACTGTAGTAATGCGTAATTGGAAGGGTGATTTGTCCAGTGAAACTGTAATAATGCGTAATTGGAAGGGTGATTTGTCCAGTGAAACTGTAAATAAAACATTGCAACATTAACAAGATTGATTGAATGATGATCACATCATTACAACAATATAGTTATGAACAAGATTCTGAATAAAACATTACAACATTAACAAGATTGATTGAATCATGCTCACATCATTACAATTCAGAATCTTGTTCATAAGTATATTATTGTAATGATGTGAGCATGATTCAATCAAACTTGTTAATGTTACAATGTTTTATTCAGAATCTTGTTCATAACTATATTGTTGTAATGATGTGATCATCATTCAATCAATCTTGTTAATGTTGCAATGTTTTATTCAGAATCTTGTTCATAACTATATTATTGTAATGATGTGATCATCATTCGATCAATCTTGTTAATGTTGCAATGTTTTATTTACATTTTCACTGGACAAATCACCCTTCCAATTACGCATTATTACAGTTTCACTGAACAAATCACCCTTCCAATTACGCATTATTATAGTGTCCCTGGACAAATCACCCTTCCAATTACGCATTATTACAGTTTCACTGGACAAATCACCCTTCCAATTACGCATTACTACAGTTTCACTGGACAAATCACCCTTCCAATTACGCATTATTACAACAAAGTCATTCACCATACAACAAAAAATACAAAGACAAGTGAAAAAAAGTTAAAAAAAAGTCATTCACCAGTTCCATCATTAAGCCAAAATGGTAAGCCTCCACTGAAATCTCGGCCAATCTTCAGTTTCTGTGCGAAAACAAATCATATAAACGTGATTAGGATCCAGAATTAAACAACATACCCAACAACATACAAACAGTCAATTTGACACAGGGCCCGTGCATGTTCTCTTGTTATGCCCAGGCCTTTTACATGATTAGCATACAGTAACAGCTTTGACGACCTGCGATGGGAACCTATTCCTCTTCGGTCGACCAGGCTGAGGCCTCACATCGGGAGGCATGATCTGAACCTCGACATTTGAGACCATATCAGCATTCGGTACAGGGAAAGATCATGAACAGGGCCCGGAAGGGCCGTTCCCAGTTTATAACTGGGACGGGAACGGCCATTCCGGCCTGGTTCGAATTACAGAAGCAAAAATCAGAACAGGGGAAGCTTAAAAAATGGCCAAAAATGGCGAAATCCAAGACCTAAGAGCTGCAACAACTTACCAATAAGCACAAATAATTCATGCAAATCATGCTTGACATAAAACCACTCATAAAACCCAAGAAAACGGGATTAAACATCAATGATCCAAGAATGAAAAAGTTAAGCATAAACACATGATCACATTGAACGTTCAACTAACACATGCTTTCAAGTAATAAATGCAACATATTCCACATATATAACTCATATGTAAAGCTAAAATTCAAATAAAACAATTATAGGACTCATATTAAAAATTTAAACTAAACCCTTACTATTCACATCATGAACAAAAGAAACCATCCAAGGCTCCAAAAGAAGAATTTAAACCATAGAAATGACGAGCATGTCGAGAGGTTTCCGAAACTTACTTAAGCTCGAAGATTGGTCAAGAAACGGGAAAGATATGGTGGATAGAAGCTTGAATCACCAATGAGAGGGTTTGTTTCTCTTTCTTGGCCAAGAGCTGCTGCTATTACGTGAAAAGGAAAGAAAGGAGAAAATGGCTCACTCTTAAGGCTTAATCGGGTTCGGTTCACGGGTTTGGTTACGTGTGTTTGGTCTCCCGTTCGCTATGGTTCGGATTCGGGTACGGATATTCCATTTCGTATTCGGGTTTGGATTATAGTGCGGGGGATGTGGCCCTACGTGTGGGTGCTACATCCTTAAGTGGTATCAGAGCGCGGTTGCAAAACCGGGCTCTAGTGTCGGGTGAGTCTGTCTAGGTCGTACGGCTTAGGACAAGGTGATTATGTGATTATGTGACTAGATGACTTGAATATGTAATTACTTGATTACTTGACTAACTTTTACTTGTATACATGGTCATATACTAATCCACACACATTCATTTTATTTTAATTGTGAATTTCAGGATACCTCCAAGGAGACAAAATAACCGCGAACGTACTCCCGATCTTAATGAACCGGCTGCACAAAATGCTCCTCGCCACCTCCTATGAATGCGGAGAACATTGTTCAAGCTCTCCTTAATCAACTTCAACAAAACCAAAGGAATCAAAACCCCGGGGAAGGCCAAGATATTTCCGGGGTATATAGGGATTTCCGTAGCAACAATCCGCCAAAGTGGTAAGGGGGAGATGATATCAAAGCGGAGGAATGGCTATCCGAGATTCGAGGAATTTGGGAAATATGTCCGGGGAGCTCCCAAGATAAAGCGGTTTGTACGGGACGTATTATTCAAGGACAAGCGGCGGTTTGGCTTAGGAGTGTACGGTCCAAGTTGGAAAGGAATGGAATAGAATTCAATTGGGAAACTTTTGTACAAGAGTTTTATGAGAAGTATGTGCCTCATAGTGCTCAAGAACGTCGGTTGCAAGAGGTTACGGATTTGAGGCAAGGTACTCGGACGGTGGAGGAATATATTCTAGAATTTGAGAGACTCGCGCCTTATGCTACTCACATCACCGATCATGATGATCACAAAGCTCGTAAGTTCCTCCATGGACTTCGCCGGGACATTCAAGAGTCGCTCAAAGCCGCCAATGTGAGCACTTGGGCTAAGGTTACAAAGAGGGCATTACAAGTTGAAGCCCAAAATATAAGGTTGAAGCCTCCATCTTTCTCTTCTTCTCAGAGTTCGGGATCTGGCTCCGGATCGGGTAAAAGACCCGTTTCTTATGCTCCGAGAGCTCCTGTTCCACCGGCTTTTCGTCCCCAGGGTTTCGGGAACAAAAAGCCCAGATTTACCGGTCCCGTGGCACCTCCTGCAGTTCCTGCTTTACCGGCTCCTGCTCAGGCTCCGCCTCTTTGTTCATTTTGTCAGGGAAAGCATCCGGTTGAGCGTTGTTGGAGACTTCTAGGCAAGTGCTATGTGTGCGGATCCTCCGAGCATAAGGTTGATACTTGTCCAAAGAAGAGGCCGGCGGTTCCTGTAACGCCCCGATTTTCAGACAGTCAGGTACGCTCGACACGTGTGGGTTTCGAGCGTTAGGACTTTATTTTATTATTTTCGTTTATTTAATTTAAACGTGTTAGATTAATTTCTATAAATTGTGTTTCAACATGATCACGTGAAAATATATGAAATATATGCCAACTTGGGAATTATGTTATATATCGAATTTAATTGTTACATGAGTTAATTGTCCAAATTGTATTAATTGTATAAGTGTCCTTAATTGTCCAATTCCTTTTCTTTTGGGACCAAATTGCATGAAAGCTTTGTGGACCTAATTGCTCATTTCCCAAACCTGTGGTACTTAATTGCATGATTTATGGAGTTGGAGGATTGCATCATAAATACCACATATTTCCCCAAGTGTATCGATATATGCATCTCTTCTACAACCATCATCTTTCATTCATCAAGAATTATCATCCCTTTCCTCTCTTTTTCTACCGAGCCAATCCATCCAAGAAGGGAAGAGAGATTTCTTCATTTCTTGCCAAAATCTTTGAGGAATTGGGAGTCTTAGGCCATCATCTTCATCATATCTCCATCTTTTCTTCTCCTTCTTTCATTCAAGGTATAGGTGAGTATATATATGATTTCTTGGAATTCATGTATGAGGCTAGGGTTAGTGGTGGAGCTAGCCAACTTGATTATTTGCTATTAGAAGCATGAATACTTGATTATAGTTTGAAATCATGCATGAATTCTTGAAGAATTTGATGATAAATGATGGATTTATTTATGAACTTGAAATTGATGAATTGAGATGATTAAGCTTGGAACAAGTGTTTATATTGTGTTTTATTGCACTTTAAGCATGTATACTTATTCACTTCCATGAATTACTATGTTTGGAATTGAATTATGTGAATTTGAGATGAATTTGGGAGTGGTTCGTGCATGCTCTGTTCTTCTCCCCTGTTTCTGAACCTTCTGTGTAACGGGAACGGCCGTTCCCGTCCCCTTTGGATTTGGGGAACAGCCGTTCCCATTATTTGAATATTGTGTCAGGCGGCGAGGACGGGAACGCCCGTTCCCACTTTGTCTCACAGACGGGAACGGCCGTTCCCATCTTCGGGGAGCACTTCGGGACTGGGGAACGGCCCTTCCCATTTTTGCACTAAAGCCTGGAACGACCGTTCCCAAGCCTCTGGCAGTGCAGAAACTTTCTGCACAAAATTACAATTTTAGCCTCTCGTTCCAATGGCTTATTTGATCCCGAATTGCTATTATATGATTGATTATATGTCGAAACAACATGTTTTCATGCTACATTGTGTTTGGCTCGATGTCTCGTGTATGATTATGCCGTGCGTCGTTTTATGGAATAACATGCTTGAATTATAGTCTCATGCACGTACATTGTCCCGTTTCGTGTCCAGTTACTCTCCAGGGCGGAGATTGTGGATCATGAGCACGTTCACGCATTCACGAGTCGTGTGTCGCCTGTCAGGTGAGGTTTAATTTCTAGTTATATAGAACCCGTATAACCTTTACGTGACTGTCTTAACCAAAAGGTATTTATAGTTATATTTTCATGAAATCATCTATCGTACCAAGTTATCTTATTGTTCATGAATCAAGCAAGTAAAGCATGTTAGTACTCACGAATCAAGCATGTCATGTTCATGATTGCAAGCAAGTACGTTCTCTTGGCCAGGTCCTCCTTAGTGGGGGCGTTGGATTGGTCCTCGTGCCAATGATTGTCCGTCCAATCACAAGATGAACAATACCCTACCGTGTACGTGTGTTCTCTTGGCCAGGTTCTCCTCAGTGAGGGCGCTGGACTGGTCTTGCCAGTGGTTGTCCGTCCAACCACAAGAAGAACAAAGCCCTATCGTGTACCCGTGTTTCCCCTGGCCAGGTCCTTCTGAGTGAAGGGCGCTGGACTGGTCTTGCCAGTGATTGTCCGTCCAATCACAGGAGGAATAAACCCTATCATGTTACAAGCTCGCCATGTAGTGATTGCATGATCCCATTCCATGAATGTGCTAATTGAATACCCTTACATGATTGCATGATAACGGACTTGAGTGCTCACCTAAGGATTAACAAGCAAGCAATCATGTTTATTAATTGCATGAAAAGGAACAAGTATTTAATATTGATAGTTGTATTCTCGGGCGAAGCTATATTATTATTATTGAACTTGTATAATTATCTTTTATAAACCTTTACCCGAGAATATGACTTGCATGTTATCTGTGCTAATATGTATTTAAACCCCTCACTCGGTCTTCACAGACTGACGCCTCCACCTTTCAGGTATTGCAGGTGCACGCTAGGCGGGAGTTGAGTCGAGTCGAGTCCAGTTCATGTAGTTGTGTCATCCGTGGTTCGTGTCTCTAATTATTATTGTCTTTTACGGAATTTTAGTTATCGTTATTGTTTTCAAGAAAGATGATAATGTATTGATATGATGAGTTAGAATACACTTTATTTGGTAAATGAGAAATGAAATGAAATGCTAAATGGAACTATTTGATATTGATTACCTTATGCTTCCGCTTTATTATGCCGCATATTCGAGTATCCCGCCTAGCTTGTCGAGTATTGCATTGTCACCCGTTCGCTATAGTTTTGATTTATGTATGGACTTTCCATTTCATACGTGGATCGAGGCTATAGTGCGGGGGTGTGGCACCTCCACGTGTACGGGGTGCTACAGTTCCAGCACGTGTGTATGCTCTTGAAGGGGAAGAGGAAGCAGCTGATGTGGATCCGAACGCCGTGATTGAAGGTACTATAAACATTCATGGCATATCATTTCATGCATTAATTGATCCCGGGGCTACGCATTCATTTATTTCCCGGGATCTTGTTGCTTCTTTGCCTCTGCATGATGAATTATCTGCGCATGTGTATGTGGTGAGTACCCCGTTGGGAGGTTCTTTGGAAGTTGACAGGGTGTTCAGAGAGTGTCCCGTGATTTTTGAAGGCAGAGTATTCCCCGCAGATTTGATTATTATGCCGATAAAGAAATATGGGGTTATCTTTGGTATGGATTTTCTCTTTCGACATCGAGCTCAGTTGGATTGTTATGCTAAGAAGATTTCTTTGGATACCGTGGTGTTTACGGGTGAAAGATTGAAGTCTAGTCCATTCGTGTCTTTTATGGAAGCTAGTAAACTCCTCCGGGATGGCGCAACAGGGTTCGTGGCTTATCTTCTTAACAAGCCAAAGGACCAGACTAAACTTGAAGAGACTGAAGTTGTAAGGGAATTTCTTGATGTGTTTCCCGAGAATTTGGGTTCCTTACCACCCGATAGGGATATTGAATTTGTGATTGATCTCTATCCGGGAGCTGAACCCTTTTCTAAAACCCTGTACCGAATGCCTCCGGCTGAGTTGAAAGAATTGAAGAATCAGCTTGATGAGTTGTTAGCTTGTGGTTATATTCGTCCGAGTATTTCACCTTGGGGTGCTCCGGTTTTGTTTGTGAAAAAGAAGGATGGATCTTTAAGGATGTGCATAGACTACCGTGAATTAAACCGGATGACAGTGAAGAATAAGTACCCATTACCTCGAATTGAAGAATTGTTCGATATTTTGCAAGGGTCCCAAGTGTATTCCAAGTTGGATTTAAGACAAGGTTATTACCAACTCCGTATTCGGGAAGAAGACATCTCTAAGACAGCTTTCAACACCCGGTATGGACACTTTGAGTTTGTGGTGATGCCATTTGGGTTGACCAATGCTCCAGCCGTATTTATGGATATGATGCACCGAGTATTCAGGTCGTATCTTGACAAGTTTGTGGTTATCTTTATAGATGATATCTTGGTGTACTCGAGAACTGTAGAAGAACATGCTTATCATTTGAGACTGGTCTTGGAAACTCTAAGGGAGCACAAACTTTATGCTAAATTTAGTAAATGTGAGTTCTGGATTGATCGTGTCACCTTCCTTGGCCATATCATTTCAGGTAAAGGAATTGAGGTCGACCCCTCCAAGATTGAAACCGTGGCCCAGTGGGAAAGACCGAAGAATGTCTCCGAAGTGCGAAGTTTCCTTGGGTTAGCGGGTTACTATAGGAGATTCGTGAAGGATTTCTCCAAGATCGCGTGCCCGTTGACTCGGTTAACCAAGAAGGAGGTAAAGTACGAGTGGGATGATGAGTGCGAGAGAAGTTTTCAAGCCTTGAAGGAAAGATTAACTTCAGCCCCAATTCTTACCCTACCCGAGGGATCCGAAGGCTATTCAGTTTTTACAGATGCATCAAAGGAAGGCCTCAGATGTGTGTTAATGCAAGATGGACGGGTGGTAGCCTACGCTTCGAGGAAGTTGAAGGATCACGAGAAAAACTACCCCACTCACGATCTTGAGCTTGCAGCGGTTGTTTTTGCTTTGTTGAAGTGGCGCCACTACCTCTACGGGACGACATTTGAGATTTTTACGGATCATAAGAGTCTGAAATATCTTTTTACTCAGAAGGATCTTAATAACAGACAGAGGCGTTGGATGGAATTTTTAGAAGATTATGACTGCACGATTCAGTATCATCCGGGGAAGGCCAATGTGGTGGCCAATGCTTTGAGTAGAAAAGCAAGTGTTTCCGGGTTGAAAGCAGAGGTTTCGGAGCAGAGTTCAGCAGTTGTGGTTTCAGTGGCTCGATTAGCTAATATTTCGGTTCAGCCTGATTTAAAATAGAGAATAATTGAGGCTCAGGCTACAGATTCAGAGATTCAGGAATTGGTACTTCGTTCTAGGATAGATCCAGAGTCAAAGTTTGGGTTTGATGATTCCGGGGTATTCAGGTTCAAGACAAGAGTTTGTGTTCCGGAAGAGCTCAAGAGGCTAGTACTGGGAGAGGGACACCGTTCAGGTTATTCCATTCATCCCGGTGGTACTAAAATGTATCGGGATTTGAAAGAGTTCTTTTGGTGGAGTGGTATGAAAAGAGATATTGCTAACTTTGTAAAGCGATGTCTCACGTGCCAAGTTGTCAAGGCCAAACACCAAAAACCGGGAGGAGTTCTCCAACCACTTCCAATACCTGAATGGAAATGGGAGCAGATAACTATGGATTTCGTGTCAGGTTTACCGAGGTCGAGAGGGGGATTTGATGGAATTTGGGTGATAGTTGATCGTCTGACCAAGTCAGCTCACTTCCTTAAGGTTAAGATGTCATTTAAAACACCAAAGTTGGCTGAGCTTTATTGTAATGAAGTTGTGAGATTACATGGAGCGCCTGCTAGTATTGTTTCAGATCGTGATCCGAGATTTACAGCTAAGTTCTGGCAGGATTTACAGAAACGGTTGGGTACCAAACTTAATTTTGGCACCGCTTTTCACCCTCAAACGGATGGACAATCTGAACGATTGATTAAGTATTTGGAGGACTTATTAAGGGCGTGCGCTTTGGATTTCAAGGACAAATGGGATAAACATCTAGCTCTGATTGAGTTTGCTTATAATAACAGTTTTCAGGCTTCTATTGGTATGGCTCCGTATGAAGCACTTTATGGAAGGAAATGTAGATCGCCTCTCTTTTGGGATCTTGAAGATTGGCGATGGACTGAGGAGAATAAACTTGAGAGAGCCACACCTCGGGAGAGGTTGGATAAAACTACTGCTAAAGTTAAACTTATCCAACAGAGAATGAAAGCAGCTCAGGACCGTCAGAAGAGCTATGCGGATAAGAGAAGGAGACCCCTTGAATTTGAAGTCGGAGACCGAGTTTTCTTGAAAGCATCGCCTAGAAAGGGTTTCTCTCGAATAGGTCGAGGTGGGAAGCTTAACCCGAGATACCTTGGACCTTTTGGAATTCTTGAGAAGATTGGAGAAGTGTCTTACCGGTTGGATTTACCCCCAAATTTGACCGGAATACACAATGTATTCCATGTCTCTCAGCTCAGAAAGTTTTATCCCGAAGAAGCAACCATACTCCCTGTTGAAGAGGTACAACTAGAACCGGATTTGACAATAGTAAGACACCCGGTTGAGATTCAAGACCGAAAGATACAAGTGTTGAGAAATAAACAGATTCCCTTGGTCCGTGTATTGTGGAGAGATCAGAAATCAGAAGAGTCTACTTGGGAAACTGAAGAGAAAATGAGACAGTTATATCCGGAGTTGTTCTCAGGTCAGGAAGGGAACCTGGGGACCAGGTTTTCCGAAGGGGGGGAGGTTGTGACACCCCGACCTACAGTCGGTACAGGTAGATTATGTGATTTAATATTAATTGCGTTTTAATTAACTGTATTTGTATTATGTGAATTTATTTGGACTTGGTTGAATTAATTGATTATGTGATTTTGGTGTTTGAGCTTGTTGAACCATAACCTCTTTCAACCAAAATTAAAACCGAACCGGAAACCTGGAACCAAACCCGTGAACCGAACCTGGTTAAGCCTTAAGAGTGAACCATTTTCTCCTTTCTTTCCTTTTCACGTAATAGCAGCAGCTCTTGGCCAAGAAAGAGAAACAAACCCTCTCATTGGTGATTCAAGCTTCTATCCACCATATCTTTCCCGTTTCTTGACCAATCTTCGAGCTTAAGTAAGTTTCGGAAACCTCTCGACATGCTCGTCATTTCTATGGTTTAAATTCTTCTTTTGGAGCCTTGGATGGTTTCTTTTGTTCATGATGTGCATAGTAAGGGTTTAGTTTAAATTTTTAATATGAGTCCTATAATTGTTTTATTTGAATTTTAGCTTTACATATGAGTTATATATGTGGAATATGTTGCATTTATTACTTGAAAGCATGTGTTAGTTGAACATTCAATGTGATCATGTGTTTATGCTTAACTTTTTCATTCTTGGATCATTGATGTTTAATCCCGTTTTCTTGGGTTTTATGAGTGGTTTTATGTCAAACATGATTTGCATGAATTATTTGTGCTTATTGGTAAGTTGTTGCAGCTCTTAGGTCTTGGATTTCGCCATTTTTGGCCATTTTTTAAGCTTCCCCTGTTCTGATTTTTGCTTCTGTAATTCGAACCAGGCCGGAACGGCCGTTCCCGTCCCAGTTATAAACTGGGAACGGCCCTTCCGGGCCCTGTTCATGACCTTTGCCGAGAGTGGGAACGGTCGTTCCCATGATCAAAATTTTTTTAGTTCAAAGTTACAGACGCGCGGGGAGAAGTTCGGGTAGTTGGGAACGACCCTTCCCGTCCCCAGTACAAACTGGGAACGGCCGTTCCCATCTTCCAGAAACTTTTAGCGAGGCCAGGAACGGCCGTTCCCTACAGTGAAAGGGCCGTTCCCAGCCCAGCCGAATCCTGGGAGCTGCTACTGCCTTCCATTTTCCATTTTGTGCATACTTAAGCATTTTTTTTGCTTTTCTTTTGTTTGTTTAAGGTTGTAATTTAATTTTAATTGCTTAATTAATTGGGAATAATTGCTATATGTTATGTTTTGTGATTTATATGTTTCATTACACAATTGTTTCACATCCAAGCATGAGTCAAGCATATGCCGAGCGTCTTAGTTGGTTCATTTAGTGTCTAAGTAGTGGGCTTTTGTTTCCTTTTCAGACGAAGCTGCCAGGGTCGAGCCCGAGGCTTAGGGTGATCACTTTCTTTACTTCCTACGCACAAGGTGAGGATTAGGTGTTTGTATAGCTACTCGACCTATAACCTTATATGTCGTTTTCTTGCCCTGCATGTGGATAAATTATATGTATATGTAAATAAGTGTTATGTAATATATGTTATGAGTTTGTGAACCAACTTTGATTTTGAAAAGTAGTATGAAGGTATATGTGAGCCATTGAGAAAATGTTTAATTTCTGTATGTTGCGAGTGGAACCATGAAAGACTGGTTATACGTTGTAATTTGTGTTTGTGAGCTCGAGGAGCTATGGGTAAGGAGCCCTCGGGACGGCATTGGGCCGTCGAGGTTAAACCTGTGCATAGTCTCCACCCGGAGTATCACGTGCGACCTCGGGAGCTAGGAAAGGCGTGATATTCCGATGCCTTCGGTTTACCAGGGAGGACCCGTTGTAGGTTAGCTACCTCTCGGGGGTTTGTTATGATATGGATGGTTAGGGCCAACGCGTGGCTCATCCGTCATTGGAGGAGAGGATGTTTTATGGTTTATGTTTTGTGTTAAGAGGAGTAAAGGTTGGAAGCTCGTTCTCGCCGAGCATATGCTATGTTATGTTTGGGAAATATGAATCGGGGTAGAGTTGTGAAATGATTTCCAAGTATAATATGTTGTTTGAAAGTTTGGTTTGTAAAACCTACTCCGGTTCATAGGTCCACCTTTTGTTACGTGCTATGCTTTATATTTATATAGGGTGTGGATGTGCGTTAGCCCCTCACTCAGTCAGTTGACTGACCCTCGTTTACTCTCTTAGTTGCAGGTTCTTTTGGGGCTTGAGCTAGGCGGAGAAGTGTGTCGTTGTTACACTTGTCGGTCTAGGTTTTGCTAGTAGCTTTTACTCACCTGCATATTATATCATTTTGTATATATCTATTTTGGATACTTGTTGCTTGAGCCGTGATGGCGTTTGTACAGGAATCTAGTGTTGGTACCTATATGTAAATAATGTGAATATATGTATATGTGATGGTACCTATAAATATATATGTGTTGATCTTTCGTTGGTGTTTTTATTTATTCGCTTCCGCGTACTCTGGTGTAGTTTGTTTAGCTCCGCCTAGCCTAGGGTGTGTGTTTGGTCTCCCGTTCGCTATGGTTCGGATTCGGGTACGGACATTCCATTTCGTATTCTGGTTTGGATTATAGTGCGGGGGATGTGGCCCTACGTGTGGGTGCTACAATCCAAGCTCCTCCCTACTTCAAATTCAGCCTTGACCATCACCTCTATATCCATACAAAGGTGCGTTTGCCATTCATGACTTTGCTCCCTTCTATTGCACATCATGGTCATTATCTGCTGCCTAATCTGATCAATCAAAGCAACAATTGGGAGGGATCTCGATTCCTTCACCCAACTGTTCCAACACTCTGCAATATTGTTGTTGATGATACCAAATCGATTACCGGTAAATAATGAATTAGCCCAGTTTTCAGGAGTGGAGTTATTTAAGAAATCTGCGGCCAATGACATTGCTTTAAGGATTTTGTTGATGTGCAGGGAGTACTCAGCCCTGGTAGGAGCATATGCTGCTGCATTGAACACATTGGTCCAATGTTTTTTGTTCAGTTTGGGATAATGCTTCCTAAGGACCTGCGATAATGACAACCAACATCCACTTTATTATCAAGAAAATGAGCATACGTATCAACTCATCACACTAATCGGTAAACAAATATCTGAGTTCTGAAGTTATCCACCAAATGTCTGAGGCAGAATGCATGTTGGCAGCCTGGAAATACCCTTGGCACATGCGTAACAAGTCCCAGGTGCCTGTCGGAGAAGAATGTGTACTGTCTAAAATCACAAAGCACAGGCTGACTTTCAAGAGCATGTCTCAACTTTTGGCAAAACCATTACCAATTCTCATCATTCTCTGAGTCAACGACAGCGTATGCTATTGTAAACAACTGATTGTTCCCATCCTTCGCTGTCGCACAAAGCAAATGACCTTTGAATTTGCTCTTGATATGAGTGCCGTCAAGGACAAATATTTTCTTACAACCTCTAAGAAATCCTACCAAACAAGCATTCAAAGCCATAAACAAGCGGTTAAACCTGTTATCCGGTTGTTTTGTCTCCAAATCACAAATGCTGCCGGGATTCGAACGTCTCACAACATCCACATACCAATGGAGTCGGTTATAAGACCCAACATCAGAACCATGGATTTCATGTAGTGCTATCTCCTTGCCCAGCCAGGCAGTATGGTATGGAATTTCCACATTGTGCTCGTTCCGGATATAGGAAACTATATCTTTCAGTTTGTATTTAGGATTTGCCATGATATTGGCCTTCATCACACAAGGAACCCAATTTGAATCGGCATTGGGGTGTGACCTTTTATTCGTAACAGTTTCCAAACCACAAACATGGTCAACATTTAACTTTCTTATAGCAAACTCGCCGTCTCTCCTACAATAAGAGGCATAAAACCTCCAGTTGCAGTTCTCATCCGGGCAAGTAGCTATAATCTTATCAGTATCATTGTTCATATATTTAAACTTTCGATTCACTGCAATGTGATAATTTTTTAAATGAACCCTACAGTCATTAGCATCCTTAAAGGCCTGTCCAACGCGACGGATGCAACGACTCCAGGATTCATTGTTGTTGGAATTATGAACGACTAGGGCTTGACTTGTCGAGGTCATTCCCTGATCATCCCTTTTCAAATAAGACACAAGCCAAACGAATAACACATCACATATGCATCGCAATCCCAAATCAGCCATATAACAGAGCAAATTAAAATACAGGGACTACCTTCTCTGAGATGAACTTGAAGGGGGCTGAATTGCTCTCAACTTTGCAATGTGTTGTTTTGCTAGACCATGCACTGCCACCATACTCTCAACATCTTGATCTTTCTTCAAAGTAATCCATGATTCATCTTCCATATGGGCAGCCTTGTACTGCACCACATATGTATCACAATCGAACGCAGGCCAATGGGTCTCAATTTCCGAAAACACTCTTTCAAGCGTATCGCTCTCCCGAAGTTGAAAGACATGATCTTCGCCTTCAAAAAATACACTACACCAAATCGAACAAGTCACCAAGCTGCCGGAATCCATCTTCCCAGATTGGGTTTTCTTGATTTCTATCAAACAAGTGGTGTCCGCTTCGATTATCAAATCAAAATACCAATAGCAACAATTGGGGGTGCTATGATAATAGGCTTATGGCTGCGACGGCGGGGACGGGGGCGGCGGCGGACTCAGAATCGCGGGAAGAATCAGAGGGAGTTTAGTTGCAAGATGATGAATCAATCGTGTTTGTATCAGAGTAAAACTTGAGGGTAAAGTAGTCTTTTAAGGTGTTTGGGGGGTTTACAAAAAATATGTGTTATATTGGTGATCACAAATGAAGAATTTTCAAATTAGGGGGTTTAGGATAACTTTTTAACATTATTGGTCCTATTTAATAATTCCCCCTAAAAATAAATCAATGCATAATATATAATATATTCTTGTAGTACATGAAAGTCTAAATGAATTCCACTACTTTATTATATGCAAACGGCTTCGTTTTTGCACAAAAACAAAAGATGTTGGACCTTTCTGGAGCATTATTTTGGACCATTCTTTTTGCTTTTTGATGCTACATTTCCTATACTTTGCGTGTCAAATTATTCTTTATTATTCCAAGATGGGCTTATCAATGATTCATCTTTATTTTTAATATATATCTATAATAGTTGAATTTCCCCATCACATCAAGCTCATACCTTATATCTAATCGAAGATGTGGAAAATAATATTTTGTTATTGGAACCCACTTGACATCAAATTATGATCACCTTAGTTTTGTTGCTATATTAGATATTCTTTTAGCGGCAAATAAGATAAGTATCAAATTGGTAAATATTACAGGTTTTGAGGTATTTACAATTCGAAACGAAAAAATGTGTGTGCATAGATTTGATGAGACTCGAGTTTTTGAATTATTTATCATCGGGAACACGCAAAATACGGCTTGATTTCTTATTATTTAGGATATCCGTCCTATCAAATTTGTCGGTTGAGGTTAAGCGAGATAAAAAAATTTATACAAATATAAATGTATTTTCCAATTCTATTGTTGTGGTGATAATAATATATGCAAAGTACTCCGTTTTTTGAACATGGGTTATGGAAAATATCCTAAAGTTTGAACAAGAGTTATAAATACAATCCGGGAAATTACAAATATACTCTACTTATAGTATTTTTATAATATTTCATGAAAATATTTGTAATTATTCCTAATTTGATTATCAACATAGATCATGTCCATGTTGATGAAATCTACCCAAATTGAAGCTTACAAGTAATTGAACTTATCTTAATATTGACTCTTTAGTTACCTATTCGTTAAATTTATTTAAATTGATGTTAAGTTTTATTCTTGGTCAATGGTTTCTTCATAAAATTAAATGATACATTTTATTTGAAGTATACAAATCACGCGACTTTTCTCAACAATTAATAGTTCCTTTACGTGCAAGATTTCGTGTTCTAATCAACAAAAGTTTATACGTAAACCAACTTGACATACAAATTGGTTAATGTTTTTCGAAATAAACCTTATCCGAATTATCGAACTAAGGCACAATCAAACCAGAATGAAGAAGGCGTTTTTTAGGTTAAGGGTTGATTTATTTGAAAAATTCTAACCCAGATCAAACTCGGCGGAACCCCAATCAATTAAAGAGCAAGTGTGTTACACTTGCCATTTGATTGGTCACTTTCCCTAAATTTTCCACCAACCACAGGGCAAGTGTAAAACACTCACCCCCTCATTACACCGATTTGGCCGAACCAGGCTCGGGCTAGAATTACCCGATTTATTGACGTATATAGCGTCTTTTTAGGCTAAGGGTTGATTTATTGACGTGTGTATATATATATATCAACGGGTTTTCATTTATTGCATGTTCAATTGTTATTTTTAAATTATTTTATTTTATTTATTATTATTATTATTTTTTTGAAAGCCCCTCAAGAGAAGGGAAAACTATTCATTGCATAGATCAGAGGAAATGAGGTCTAATACAATGGAGGGAGCAGGGCCCACACCTATAACACTAGCCGAAGCTGTATTTCTAGTAAGAACGTGAACTACTCTATTAGCATCACGACTTACATGAGAGACTGAACACCGATTAAAGGTACAAGTCAAACTACGAATATTTTTAACTAAGTTACCAGGGTAAGAAGAATCAGCAATGTGTTTAGAGAGTTTATCCATCAAGGTTTTGCAATCGCCCTCGATAATAATGTTGTCCCAACCGAAATCTGTAAGAATATTTTGTTGAACTTATTAATTGATGATTGTATTAAATAAAACGGACTAAATAACACGGTTAACTGTGACAAGACTAATAAGGCCTATTTAACTGACCCACTTTCGTTAAGGCCTGAATTTGATAGACGTGGTCCGACAGCTGGTGTAGGTCCACTTTAGAAAGCCCGTGATGGGAAGGCTTCTAGAGATTTATTTATCGTGGCTAGGTCTCCTCTCCACTCCACGTTCTGATATTGCTTTCCCATTAAGCTGTCAACTGCCGTTGTGAGAGAAGGAGAGGAAGACCTAGCCTGAGGTGTTGATTTGGGGATTACGAGAGATCATCAGAGATGGCGGAATCAGGTAATTGTAATTCTACAATTATTAGGTGTTCCTAATTCATGGTGTGATTCTGGCTCCTTAAAATTATTTCTTACAGTTGGTATTAGAGCCAAACATTCATGAATTTAGAACCCTAATTGGGATTATTGAATTACTACAAATATCAAAATACGGATTAAAAATTTTTATTGCATTAAACCCGTAATTTGATATAATTGATGTTATTTGAATTTATGAAATTTGAGTTCGTATATTTTGCCTATGAATTTATTGATTGGTGGTGCAAACTTGAGTTACAATTGTTATTGAGAATAAATTATATACGTGCTGCGTTATTCATGTGAATCCTTTTGTGAATCAATTTTCGATTACTTGGTTTACTTTTCGGAATTATGTCGTTATTCATAAATTTGCTTGCATCAGATTAATTTTCTATTCTCGATAATGTTTCGTCTTGGATAGAAGTCTATGGCAGTAAATTTCCTTTTTGTGTTGATTTCCTTTAGTCAATTGCATGTGGGCCCATGACCATAACCTCACGGATTTTGGCTTGTGATTAGAAATAGTGTTCTATTCTAGTTTCTCCATTATTAATTGATATTGCGCCTATAATTTGTTTTTAGTCAGATCATTAATCTAGGAATGACATTGGCTTACTCGAATTGTCGTAATATGTGATAACCCGTTTAAGCCAATTGTGGACTAATTCAATTAGAGAATATCAGGGCTAATCACAGAAAACCCCCCATCCTTTGGGGGTTTTGGCACTTTTCCCCCTATACTTTCATTCTTGGCATTAAACCCACTAACCTTTGAAAAATATTATACTTAACCCCTTCAAAAAAATTTGATCATCGATTTCTCCTCCGTCATAGCGACCCAAGCTTCAAGACCACCGTCATCGTGTTCGTCTCTCCAAGGAGAACAAAGCTCATACCCCAGCCAACCCTATTGGACGCCAAAAGCTTCGTTCGTCGTGCGTCATCTTTAACCGATGATTTCTATTTCGTCGGTTGTCGGATTTTGATTTCGAGACCACTGTTGTGTTCCTTGCGTTGAGAGCTTCGATTTGATATATAATATCTACACATTTGAGATCAACTTTGTATAGATTTGCTTTGTTAAAGTTTGTTACAAGGGGTTAAGTATGATATTTTTCAAAGGTTAGGGGGTTTAATGCCAAAAATAAAATGACAGGGGGGAAAGTGCCAAAACCCCCAAAGGATTAGGGGGGGAGGGGGGGGGGGGGGTTCTGTGATTAGCCCAGAATATTATATAACCCCTTATCTTCCGGCTAAATCCGAGGGTTAGTATTTCTTGATTAAATGTTTCATTTTAGTCGACCAAATTAAAGACTAAATAAATAATTTGGATGCAACACATTATATTTGTAACTCCAAAAAATACATATTTTTCGTATTTTATTGTGTGGGAGTGTTGCATACATATTGCGCGTATGTAATTTAGGTAATTTTTATTTATGCTCGATCGTGTGCTTATTTTATAAATTTCAGTACAGAGTTACACCAAAGTGTTCTATTTATTGGAACTTGTAAAATCAGTAACACGCATATCTCAAGTCAATGGATTGTTGTGCATTCTTACCTGCCCAAAGGGGGTGAGATGTGTACAATAGTTTCATTTGTTTGTGCAAAACATATTGATAGGGTACAACAATCAAGGAAGTTTGTTTAGGAATAAGCTTTCGAAAGTTGGAGTATTTCTATACCGTTTTGCATAGGGAGAACTAATATGTGTGATTTACTTTGCTCAAAGGGGAGTTTGTCAAGACATCCTGGGCTCTCAATGAATAAAGCTATATTTGTCAAGCTTATTCTAATTATTGCCTGTTGAACTAATCTGTTGCATTCTTGTTATTTGTATCAGTTACGATAAACTTGAAGAGTGGTACTGCTATGGTTGATGTTTTGAATGGTGGAAACTATAAGAAGTGGAAATGCGATATCGACTTTGCTTTAGGATTAGCTGATATAGATATGGCACTACGTGAGGATAAGCCTGCTCAACCTGCTGATGATGCCACCGATGCTGTCAAAAGGGCTTTTGCTCAATGGGAGAGATCAAATCGCCTTTGTCTCCTAGCTTTGAAGAAATCTATTGGAGAGCATCTAGCTAGTTCACTTCCTGAGACTGACAATGCTAAGGAGCTCTACGATGCGATAGGAGAAAGATATCATGTGTCTGACAAGTTTGAGGCTGGAAACCTGATGAGTGACTTAGCGAGTATGAGATACGATAATTCTGGGGAAATTAGGGAGTACATCCTGAAAATGGTTCACCTTCAAACCAAACTCAAAGATCTTAATATTTCCCTTCATGAAAACTACATAGTTCACACTGCCCTCAATTTCTTACCTGTTGAGTTTAACCAAATCAAAACAGCCTACAATACTCAAAATGAATCCTGTAGTGTCCTTTACCTTAATTCAAAGTGTGTTTCTGAGGAAGAGAAAATTAAGAGAGAGAGTGGTCAAACTGCTTTCCTTGTCCATCACCGTGGCCCTCAACCTCAAAAGGGTTTTCGTAACTTTAACTTTAAAAATCCTCATCATAAGAACAAAGGGAATGCTCGGAAAACTAACAGCCATGGTGCTGGTCAGAACCAAAACTTAGAGGTGAAGAAAGATGTTTTTAAAAAGCGAATGAAGTGTTACTTTTGTAAGAAACCAAACCATAAAAGACATGACTGCCCTGATTTCAAAGCTTGGTTAGAGAAGAAGAAACAAGAAGGTAATCCTTTAGCCTTAATTTGTTTTGAGTCAAATTTAGTTAATGTTCCCATTAATTCCTGGTGGATTGACAGCGGGGCAAATGTCCATGTTGCCATTTCATTGCAGGGATTTATAAGCTAAAGGAAGCCAAGTGAAGAAGAGTCTAAAATTGGAGTAGCTATTGAAGCCTTAGCAGTAGTAGAATGTGTAGTAACTGTTATTTTGAATTTAGACACCAATTTCAGACTAGTTCTTGAGAATGTTTTCTATATTCCGAGTTTTACTCGAAATTTGATTTCTATTTCTGCTTTAGACAATTTGGGTTATAACATTTCTTTTGGTAAAAGAAAAGTTGATTTGGTTTTTGATTCTAAAATTATTGGTTCTGGTATTTTGTCTAATGGCTTGTGTAGATTAAATTTGGCTTCCAATCAAATTTATTCCTTTTTCAATGTTGAAAATTCTGTGTCTAAGAGATCCTTAGTGGCTGACAATTCTTCAGTGTTATGGCATAGGCGTCTTGGACACATTTCTAGAGAAAGGATAGAAAGTCTAGTGAAACTAGATATTCTTCATTCTCTTGATTTTGGCGATATGGGAACTTGTGTTGACTATATTACGGGTAAATTAACCAAGTCTAAGAACAAGGGAGCCACTCGTAGTTCTGAACTCTTAGAGATTATCCATACGGATATCTCTGGTCCTTACATCCCTACTTTATGTAGTAATAGGTATTTCATCACATTCATTGATGACTTTTCTCGATATGGATATATCTACTTGATCAAAGAAAAATCAGATTCTCTTGAAAAATTTAAGATTTTTAAAACTGAAGTAGAGAAACAATTAGGAAAAGTCATCAAGATTGTGAGGTCTGACCGCGGTGGTGAGTATTATGGCAAACATACTGAAACAGGACAACATATGGGACTGTTTGCCAAATACTTACAAGAATCCAGAATAGTTGCTCAATATACCATGCCTGGTAGTCCTGAGCAAAATGGTGTGGCTGAAAGGCGTAATCGTACCCTAGCTGAGATGATGAGGAGTATGATGAGTTGGTGTGAGTTACCTACTTTTCTTTGGGGTGAGGCAATTAGAACTGCTATGTATATCCTAAACCGTGTTCCTACCAAATCTGTTCCTAAAACACCTTTTGAGTTGTGGGTTAGTCGAAACCCTAGTTTGAACCATTTTCGTGTGTGGGGGTATCCTGCTGAAGTTAGAATCTATAACCTTTTTGAGGAAAAGACAGACCTTAAATCTACTCGCGGTTATTTCATTGGGTATCCAGATCACTCTAAAGGATGCAGATTCTTTTGTCCTTCTCGCGGAACTAGAGTAGTAGAATCTCAGACGACGAAATTTTTGGAGAATGATGTTCCTGAAAGAAGTGAAAATTCTCGTTCTATCACCTTAGAAGATCAAACCGATTCTGTTCCACTTTCTTTGCCAATTTCTGATCAGGGTACTAGTGAACCAACGGATTCACCTAGAACTGATGTTGAGGGAAAAGTTGATATTAATCCGGTTCAACATCAAGTCCCAGCTAAAACTTCGAGGCGTACTACTAGAGAAATGCGTTCAGCCATTCCTGATGATTATTATGTTTACCTTGCTGAGAATGATCATGACATTGGAAATATAGTTGATCCAGTAACATACTCGGGTGTAATGTTTAGTCCTCAATCTCACTTGTGGTTCGAGACAATGAGAGATGAAATTAACTCAATGAAAAATAATGAAGTGTAGGAGTTAGTTGATTTGCCTCAGGGATGCAAGGCCATCAGCTGTAAATGGGTGTTTAAGACAAAGAAAGACTCTAAAGGTAATATTGAGAGATTTAAGGCACGACTCATAGCTAAGGGTTTTACACAGAGGGTTGGAATTAATTACAGTGATACCTTTTCTCCTATCTCTTCTAAGGATTCATTTAGGATTATAATGAGTCTTGTAGCTCATTTCGACTTGGAGCTTCACCAAATGGATGTACGTATAACTTTCCTAAATGGTGACTTAGAAGAAGAGGTCTACATGGCTCAACCCGAAGGATTTACTCAAGATGGGAAGGAGCAATTGGTATGTAAACTTAAGAAGTCAATATATGATCTGAAACAAGCTTCTCATCAGTGGTACTTGAAGTTTGATAATATTGTGACTTCGTCAGGTTTTGAGGAGAATAAAGTGGATCATTGCATATATCTTAAGATTTGTAGGAGTTAATTCATATATCTCGTGCTATATGTTGATGACATACTACGTGCTAGTAATGATTTAGGTTTACTCCATGAAACCAAACAAATGTTGTGTCGTAATTTTGATATGAAAGATCTTGGCGAGGCATCTTTCGTAATTGGTATTGAAATTCAACGTGATAGATCGCATGGGTTATTAGGACTTTCTCAAGTGAGTTACAATGATGGTGTTTTGGCTAGATTTAACATGAAAAATTGTAGGCCGGGTGATGTGCCTATTGTGAAAGGTGATAAACTTAGTCTTGCGCAATGTCCGAAAAATGAGCTTGAGCGAGAATCAATGAAAAATATCCCATATTCGAGTGCTGTGGAAAGTTTGATGTATGCTCAAGTTTGCACGAGACCGGATATAGCGTTTGTTGTTGGAGTTCTTGGGCGTTACCTTTCTAATCCTGGGCATGAGCATTGGATTGCTGTTAAAAAGGTTTTGAGGTATTTGAAGAAAACCAGAGATTTTATGCTTGTGTATAGAAAGGTTGATCATCTTGAGGTTGTTGGATACTCAGATTATGATTTTGCTAGGTGTTCAGCTGATCTAAAGTCAACTTCGGGCTATGTGTTTACGATGGCAGGTGGGGCGGTCTCATGGAAAAGTGTTAAGCAAACACTTACGGCCTCATCAACCATGCCAGCAGAGTTTGTTGCTTGCTATGGAGCTACCACACATGTTGTTTGGCTCACGAACTTCATTTCTGGACTTTCTATAGTTGACACGATTTCTAGACCTTTGAGGATTTATTGTGATAATGCCGCTGTCGTGTTCTTTTCTAAGAATAACAAATCCTCTAGTGCTTCGAAGCATATAGAGCTGAAATATCTTACTGTAAGGGACTTGGTCAAGGATGGTACTGTTTTGATAGATCATATTGACACAGATTCTATGTTGGCGGATCCTTTGACCAAGGGGCTTAGACCCATTGCTTTTAAAAGACATGTTGAACACATGGGTGTAATTGAGTCATTTAATATTTTAGGTTGAGTGAGTTGTTCATTTTTATATATATGCTGAACTCTTTGACAATGTATTTTGATTGACATTGATGTTCAATGAGAGACTATCTTTTACTCATTAATGATTCTCTTATGTGCACTTGATTGAGTTTTGTATCTCGCATTTATGTTTATCTTAAGATTGGGTGTTTTCTTAAGAATGTTAGGTATGTCTCATAAACACGCCATATTGAATATTGAACATTAAATGAGACATACATAACTTCCTGAGAAGTTGTTGAGTTTTCTTGAGATTTCATATTGTTTTGGCAATCTATATCTTACAAGAAAACTGTAATTTCCTTTGGGTTTTCCTATTGGTTCTGAGGCCGGTATATGATAAGGAAATTGGATTTTCTTGGAATTTCATATTGTGCAGAAATTCGTATCTTACAAGAAAATCGGAGGACTGACAATGAAATAAAAATATTTGGGGTCATATTTGGATGCTATTTCTTGCTACACCACCACGTCTGAATCCATGTCAGTGGAAGTTGTTGGTATTTGTGACCATGGAAGGTCTTGTATCAATAAAGGATACAATTACCGCCATGATCCGATATTTGGTGACTTTCACCGGACTGGATTGTTTAAAGTCTTCTTTGTTACCGTATTGTTTTTCAAAATCTGTGGCCATAATCAAAACTATTTTTGTGTAATTTAGCCCGAGAGTTATTTCTAAAATAGTGTCATTTTTCTTTTGTCTTTTGGAGTCAAAACTTCAATTAATATGTCCAACTGAGAGACTGTAAGAATATTTTGTTGAACTTATATTAATTGATGATTGTATTAAATAAAACGGGCTAAATAATACGGTTAACTGGGACAAGACTAATAAGGCCTATTTAACTGACCCACTTTCGTTAAGGCCTGAATTTGATAGACGTGGTCCGACAGCTGGTGTAGGCCCACTTTAGAAAGCCCGTGATGGGAAGGCTTCTAGAGATTTATTTATCGTGGCTAGGTCTCCTCTCCACTCCACGTTCTGATATTGCTTTCCCATTAAGCTGTCAACTGCCTTTGTGAGAGAAGGAGAGGAAGACCTAGCCTGAGGTGTTGATTTGGGGATTACGAGAGATCATCAGAGATGGCGGAATCAGGTAATTGTAATTCTACAATTATTAGGTGTTCCTAATTCATGGTGTGATTCTGGCTCCTTAAAATTATTTCTTACAAAATCACGAGCTAACTTAATAGCCGAAAAACAAGCTAAGGTTTCAGCGTATTCTGCGTCACATGGACCAGATTTCCTGGCCATCACCCAACCAACACATAAACCAGAGGAATCGCGAGCTATGATACCGATCCCAATCTCACCAGAGGTCTTGAAAATAGCGGCATTGAAGTTGATTTTGACCCAACCCCGAGAAGGTTGAATCCAGTGGTTCGGAGGTCTGCAAGTAACACGATTGTCGGGGGGGGGGGGGGGGAGGGGGCCGACTCATTGTATGAGGTAATAAAGGAATTGATGAAGTTGATAACGTCAAGCGGTTTCTCTCCCTCTTAAGAGAATCCGTCCCCGGATTCATTGTCATGAATTCTTGGAACTTAATTGACTCTCACGTGTTCATTCCACGCGGGTTAGCTACTCCCCGTCAGGGATTAGTTCGAAAGAGGTCTTCAATCCATAAAGTCCTCCAATGTGCATGAAATCACGACCCTCAACTTTTCGGAGCCTAAACACTTGTAAGAAAATCTAACCTGTAACGCCCCAGTTTTTCAGTTTAAATAATGTGACGTAATTGTTTATAAATTGCGCAATTTAATTATTTAATTATATGATTAATTGTTTATAAAATGTTTATATTTGATTCAAACCATAAACTATTTCTATTTTAATTTAATTCATTTTATTTTACTTTGATAATTGGTGTTTAATTTCTTAATTGAGGTTTCACGTACCTTAACTGCTTCGGTAATTTCTTTAATTAATTATAACATATTATTAGTTTGTTTAATTTATTTAATATGGAATTTAAGTTTAGTAATTTATTTATAGCAATATGAATTCGTTCTTGCGCATGAGTTTTCTATTTGCGCTTCGTTCATATATGTAATGATATCGGATTGGTATGAAAATTTAATATGTTGTAAATATGTGTGTTATGAACATGCCTTTATGCTCGGTTTATGTTTTCGGATTTATTTGACGAGCTTATGAATTTATTTTGATTTTTGGAACCAAGTCGGGGGCTAACGAGCAATTAGCGCACCCTTGGTTCCGTGCGGGATATCTTGAGCTCGGGAATTCGGATTCGAATTCCGTCAACTCCGTTGCCTTCGTATCGACGATCCGGAGACAATGGAACAAGCCTTATACCTTTTTGAAATCATTAAGACCTTCGAAATCCAACCGTAACGGACAATTCGTGCAAGAAGAGATCCTTTGGTTGACTAGTCTTCATGGTGGGACCCCATAACCCTCCCTAAACTTAACCATACCTTAACCATGGCTTGTATGCTTGAGTTAAACCCTTCTCTTATCCTTTTAGCTGCAAAAAACCGAACCATACATCTCCTCTTGCAGCTGAACTGATCGAGAGAGAAAGAGAGAGGAGAAGGAAGAAGAAAACCTTGGCCTTTTGTGATTTTGAGCTCAAATCACCATCTTCCTTCACCAAAACTTCAAGGTATGAATATTTATGTCTTCTCTACTCAATTATGCTTGATTTCATCTACTTAAATCATGATTTGGATCAGTTTTGATTAGGGTTTGAATTATGAGATTGGTATGAACTTTTAGGGATTTTTGCTCTTGTGACCTCTAGGCTTGTGTAGCTGATTTCCTTGCTTAAACATGATCATATGAACTTGTTTCTTGATTTATTTCCTTCCCAACTGATAGTATATGATATTAGGAAGATTTCATCTCTTGCTCCTTTTATGAAATCATGAGATATGGAGCTCCAAACTTGATGTTCAAACCGTTTCCCCTGTTTTCGAACTGCTGTGTGAAATTTGGTGTTGTTGCATGATCATATGGCCTCCATTTCGTGTGAAAATGCATGGAGTTGATGTACACTCATTGTTCTATATGTTAGCATTCATGATTTAAGTATTTGGTTCCATTTGAAGCCTCAAAGCCGCAAGACATGGCCTGTTCTTATGCATGATCTTTGACAGAATTGTTGCTGTTGTGTTTGGTAACTTGTTGGTCATTCTAATGTGCTTTAAATTGTACCATTTTGCATATATATGATGTATATTAGTTGTTTGGTATGTTAGCATGCATTCCCCAAAGTTTCAGATCCAAATTCAAGCCCTAAGTACTTGAACAAGGCATGATTGAACAATTGATCTTTTATGTACGGTTTTTGGCGACCCAGTTTTGTTGCATGGATTCGATGATCTTAACGTGTGATCTAGCCTTTGCACTCTAAATGAAAAATGTTCATAACATGCCATATATGTTGTATATTAAGTTTCAGGGCATTTGGAGTTCATTTGGTATGACTTTGGATTGAGTTTGTATGAGTTCAGTTTTGCCGGTTGGTCTTGCATGCGCCTCAAAGTTCTGTACCGTGACACCCCCGTGTCTCATTTACTCATAAGAGGGAGACACGGGCGTGTCACACCTTCTGGGCAGCTCTGTACTGAGCCACGCCCGTGGCTCAGTTGGGCAAGGGTTGGTGACACCCCCGTGTCACTTCCCATGCGCAGTCTTCGTTACTTCCTCTTCGGTTTTTGATTTGTTTCCCCTCCTTAATGATTTTATCTCCTTTCGTGTTGAACTATGAAATTGTTTGGCTATGTGTTGGGAGTATTGTGGTTCAATTTTGTGGCATTTGGATGAGTTATAGATATGCTTTTGCTTATTGCCGTTTATGTGTGTTTATATGCCGTTTACGAATCGCATCACTCATTTTCTATATCATTTGATTTCTCCTTGTTGTCAAACCTTGAATATATGCTATGTTATGTAATATGAAGTATATGGTAACATTATGGAAGAGGTTGATTATGTTCTATGCTCCTATTTGAATTCTTGAATTAATTTGATTGGAAGATTGAATTGAAGAATTTGAATGAAAATGAATGAATAAGTGAATGACGTGGTTATATGATCTTTATGCCTTCATATCATGCTTGTGCATTGCCGTGCGTCTTATATGGTTCATTTAGAGTCTTGAGTCTCACGAACACGTCTTGTGGTCTTTTGAACAGTTTGTCTCCAGGGTGGAGAGCTTTTGATCGTTCGAGCACTTGTTAACCCGTTCCTTGTTTCGTCACGGTTCAGGTGAGGGTGGTTTTCGTTTTAGCTATGTAACAAACCCTACAACCCTTATGTGAAAAGCTTTGGCCAAAAACCTTATGAATATACATATATGATTTTCAAATGAAGTTATCGAGTAAATTCTTCTGAATTATACGTATGAGCGTATATAAGCTTAAAAATGGTTTTGTAATAAGGCTATGCTCCAAACCGTGTGTCTTCATGCTAGCTATGGATTAGGATGACACGGAGAGGTACGTATATAGCATATGCCGAGTTACACGGTAAGGTATGATTTCTTATAGTATGTATCATATATATGTATTGATATGTTTTGGCGAGATTATGAATAGGATATATCACGGGCCCCGGGACTTAGTATATGTGGCTAACCGAGGAAGCAAGGGCTGACGGGGATCCCATATACTAGTCCCAACCAATTACAGCGGTACCGGACCTCGTCAGGAGATTGGCGGGGAAAGGGAGCTGAGTGCCATCTGGGGAGTCATGTAACCCCTTTTGGTCAGTGACAGGGTGGTCGGGTCTTGCAAACCCACCACCAACCCGGAGGAAGAAGGTTGGTTATTATATGATTATGCTTATGAATATGATATGTTATGATTGATAGGCACTGTGCGGGAAGGCCGGGAATCGGATTGCCCAAACAATATATTTAGGATATGATTTATGGTCTGTGTGTATTATGATATATTGCCTGATCGCCTAATCAATATATTATTGATATTTATGTACACGGTCGGAGTTTGGATGGAGGTTGTGCACGCTCACTCGCCGAGCCTTATATTTATGTATGATTTATGAATGGAATGAATTTAATATGAATTAGTCGTAAAAGTCGAGCATTGTTTATCTATTTTCTTGCCCTTTTCGGGAACTAAATTCAATATAAAACCTTGCTCGGAATTTATGACTTGCATGTGCATGTTTTATATATATGTATTGCTCCTGCTCACTCAGTCTTCTAGAGACTGACCCTCTCCCTCCCCAACACTTTAGTGTGCAGGTTTGGCTTTGGAGTTTCGAGCTAGGCGGAGGGTCTGGAGTCTTTAAGTGGGTCGAGTTAGGCTAGGAGAGTCTCTGCATTCCCTTCTGTATTGGAGTTATGTATAATTCATTTCAGTTATATCATGAAATTGGATACCTATGTATTTAATATGAATTTGGCTTTACTGAGTTTTGCTATGATTTTAAAAGAGGCCTGAAGTGCCCAATTATACTTATGATTCATATGTTTGATTATGTTGATGCATTATTTTTTTTTGTTGATTGATTATCTTTGCAGGGTCTAGTTCCGCCTAGCTTAGGAAGGTTTTTATGTTTGTCTCCCGTTCGCTAAGGTTTGATACGGGTGCGGATTTACTATTTCGTTACTCGTGTTGAGCCTTAGTGCGGGGGATGTGGTGCCTCACGTGCGGGGTGCTACATCCTTAAGTGGTATCAGAGCCCGGTTGCAAAACCGGTGTTCTTGAGTCGTGTGGGAGTCAGTCTAAGTCGAACGGCATAGGGACTATGTGATATTGTGTGCATTGCATCGATCTTGAATATGGAATTTGGTTTCCTTAAGAATTTTGTTGAATTACTTGTTGCATTTTATAGGGATTCTTGTCTTTTGTATTGAATATGTGTCATGAGCATGCACTAATCGCATGCATCCATTCTTGAAATGAGTTATGATTTCTAGATTATAAAGATGCGTGGGAACCTCGAAGACCGTGGGAAAGGCAAGGAATAATTACCAAGTCAAAGTAACCGCGGGACTTGGAGTAGCAAGGAAAAGCTATCGAGCTAACTACTTACCCCATTGGTGACAGGTTCCAAAGCATTCATAGCACGTGCATCATGTTTTGCATTAATTATTTATTCTCTTGATCTTATGTTATCCGTGCATTTCTAATTGGTTTTGTTGCGCTAATGTGTAGTATAATTGCTTGATGTAAACGTGACACATGCATTGCCATCTTTACCCGACATGCATTTTAGTGTCTACTTGATAGGAAAATCTGTCACCTCAATTATCAAGTATATCCTCGCTCGAACCATATCTAAGTTAAGGGAAAGGAAATAATGGAGTAGCACATGACAAGAAAGACAATTGGGAAATAAAGAACGTTAGGTAAGGGATAGGTTAGTGGAAAGGACCTCCGAAGGAAAGTCAGCTTAGATTCATCTTTGGGGTGTTCGGGTCGAATAAGAATGGGGAAGAGAGTTTGAGGGAGTTCGACATGAAAGAGCAATTTTAAGGGGGAGAGCACGACCAAGAGATAAAGTGGAGGATGGAAGTAGTGCTCGAATAAATATGTCAATAGCAACAACGGGGTTGCAAATTAAGGAGAATCCGGATATCCTAATGGTGGCCATTGGAAATGGATAAGAGAGAAGTGACAATGCCAAATTCGGGGGGAAGATTTTCGAGATATAAGGAAGAGAGTTATTCAACGACTCTATGTTTGGAATTCCGAATTGGGAGTGATGAAATTATATGGGAATTTTTGTGACCTCCTAAGATGGAATTAATTAAAGGAAAATTGGATCAAGCTATCATATAAGGGGATGGTGTCGATCAAGATTTATTCATTGAAGTACGAAAGGGTCCAAGACGATATCATCGAGTTATTAGTTATATCAACGGTAACCTACAAGGAAGCTTAAGTAGAGACCAAATGGAAAAAGGGTTGATAATTGGAGTATTGGTCTCAAATTTCAAGAAGCATCAAGAACCTTCTATCTTCGGTGAAGGAAATATGGGACCAGTTATCAAATATAACTTTAAGGGGGATGAAAGGGATTCATGTTAAGGTAGATCCTATTGACAAATACCTCAAGGTTGGGATTGAATCGTCAAGGTGGTCAGGGGTAGTTATTCTCGAGGGTATTTTAAACTTCGATATGAGTAAGACAGTAGCTATGGACCTAACTTCGAGACGGGTGGTCTAAGGGCATTCGGGAAGTCAAATTCGTTTAATTAAAAAGAGTTGGATGGTCAAACGAAGACTGTGGGAAATGGTGAAGACTGGAAATAGTAGAGTCAGAACGGATCTAAGAGTATGATCCTTAAAGGATTTATCAATCGCTTTACCGGGGAACCCTGAAGAGGTTCAAGACAGGCTGGGCACTGAGTTACGTTTGGGACAGATCCTACACTGGACAACGACAACTCTCAATTCTAAACTTTGAAACTTCGGTGAACGGTACTTATAGCATTCATGATACATGCACCCATGCAAATTCAACTTATATAATTTTTATGTTAGATGCTTTAATCTTGTATGGTGTTAAATTACTTGGAATAATTGGATATTAATGTGGGCGACATTTATTACTTGCTCTGGGTGCCTTACGTGATTTTAAATTTGGTTTTGCGTGAGTTGCTTGGAAGTATTGGAGACTTCCTTGCTTTATTTTCGGTTAAGAGACGGGGATTCTCTTATTTTTGGTTGAGAGACGGGGTTCTCTCATTGTTGTTGGAGAGACGGGGTTCTCTCATTGCTGCTCGAGAGACGGGGCTCTCTCCTTGTTGTTTGTGAGAGACGGGGAATCTCTCATTGTTTGTTTTCAAGCGTGTTTTGAATCCGAGGACGGATTCTTTTTAAGGGGGAGAGATTGTAACGCCCCAGTTTTTCAGTTTAAATAATGTGACGTAATTGTTTATAAATTGCGCAATTTAATTATTTAATTATATGATTAATTGTTTATAAAATGTTTATATTTGATTCAAACCATAAACTATTTCTATTTTAATTTAATTCATTTTATTTTACTTTGATAATTGGTGTTTAATTTCTTAATTGAGGTTTCACGTACCTTAACTGCTTCGGTAATTTCTTTAATTAATTATAACATATTATTAGTTTGTTTAATTTATTTAATATGGAATTTAAGTTTAGTAATTTATTTATAGCAATATGAATTCGTTCTTGCGCATGAGTTTTCTATTTGCGCTTCGTTCATATATGTAATGATATCGGATTGGTATGAAAATTTAATATGTTGTAAATATGTGTGTTATGAACATGCCTTTATGCTCGGTTTATGTTTTCGGATTTATTTGACGAGCTTATGAATTTATTTTGATTTTTGGAACCAAGTCGGGGGCTAACGAGCAATTAGCGCACCCTTGGTTCCGTGCGGGATATCTTGAGCTCGGGAATTCGGATTCGAATTCCGTCAACTCCGTTGCCTTCGTATCGACGATCCGGAGACAATGGAACAAGACTTATACCTTTTTGAAATCATTAAGACCTTCGAAATCCAACCGTAACGGACAATTCGTGCAAGAAGAGATCCTTTGGTTGACTAGTCTTCATGGTGGGACCCCATAACCCTCCCTAAACTTAACCATACCTTAACCATGGCTTGTATGCTTGAGTTAAACCCTTCTCTTATCCTTTTAGCTGCAAAAAACCGAACCATACATCTCCTCTTGCAGCTGAACTGATCGAGAGAGAAAGAGAGAGGAGAAGGAAGAAGAAAACCTTGGCCTTTTGTGATTTTGAGCTCAAATCACCATCTTCCTTCACCAAAACTTCAAGGTATGAATATTTATGTCTTCTCTACTCAATTATGCTTGATTTCATCTACTTAAATCATGATTTGGATCAGTTTTGATTAGGGTTTGAATTATGAGATTGGTATGAACTTTTAGGGATTTTTGCTCTTGTGACCTCTAGGCTTGTGTAGCTGATTTCCTTGCTTAAACATGATCATATGAACTTGTTTCTTGATTTATTTCCTTCCCAACTGATAGTATATGATATTAGGAAGATTTCATCTCTTGCTCCTTTTATGAAATCATGAGATATGGAGCTCCAAACTTGATGTTCAAACCGTTTCCCCTGTTTTCGAACTGCTGTGTGAAATTTGGTGTTGTTGCATGATCATATGGCCTCCATTTCGTGTGAAAATGCATGGAGTTGATGTACACTCATTGTTCTATATGTTAGCATTCATGCTTTAAGTATTTGGTTCCATTTGAAGCCTCAAAGCCGCAAGACATGGCCTGTTCTTATGCATGATCTTTGACAGAATTGTTGCTGTTGTGTTTGGTAACTTGTTGGTCATTCTAATGTGCTTTAAATTGTACCATTTTGCATATATATGATGTATATTAGTTGTTTGGTATGTTAGCATGCATTCCCCAAAGTTTCAGATCCAAATTCAAGCCCTAAGTACTTGAACAAGGCATGATTGAACAATTGATCTTTTATGTACGGTTTTTGGCGACCCAGTTTTGTTGCATGGATTCGATGATCTTAACGTGTGATCTAGCCTTTGCACTCTAAATGAAAAATGTTCATAACATGCCATATATGTTGTATATTAAGTTTCAGGGCATTTGGAGTTCATTTGGTATGACTTTGGATTGAGTTTGTATGAGTTCAGTTTTGCCGGTTGGTCTTGCATGCGCCTCAAAGTTCTGTACCGTGACACCCCCGTGTCTCATTTACTCATAAGAGGGAGACACGGGCGTGTCACACCTTCTGGGCAGCTCTGTACTGAGCCACGCCCGTGGCTCAGTTGGGCAAGGGTTGGTGACACCCCCGTGTCACTTCCCATGCGCAGTCTTCGTTACTTCCTCTTCGGTTTTTGATTTGTTTCCCCTCCTTAATGATTTTATCTCCTTTCGTGTTGAACTATGAAATTGTTTGGCTATGTGTTGGGAGTATTGTGGTTCAATTTTGTGGCATTTGGATGAGTTATAGATATGCTTTTGCTTATTGCCGTTTATGTGTGTTTATATGCCGTTTACGAATCGCATCACTCATTTTCTATATCATTTGATTTCTCCTTGTTGTCAAACCTTGAATATATGCTATGTTATGTAATATGAAGTATATGGTAACATTATGGAAGAGGTTGATTATGTTCTATGCTCCTATTTGAATTCTTGAATTAATTTGATTGGAAGATTGAATTGAAGAATTTGAATGAAAATGAATGAATAAGTGAATGACGTGGTTATATGATCTTTATGCCTTCATATCATGCTTGTGCATTGCCGTGCGTCTTATATGGTTCATTTAGAGTCTTGAGTCTCACGAACACGTCTTGTGGTCTTTTGAACAGTTTGTCTCCAGGGTGGAGAGCTTTTGATCGTTCGAGCACTTGTTAACCCGTTCCTTGTTTCGTCACGGTTCAGGTGAGGGTGGTTTTCGTTTTAGCTATGTAACAAACCCTACAACCCTTATGTGAAAAGCTTTGGCCAAAAACCTTATGAATATACATATATGATTTTTAAATGAAGTTATCGAGTAAATTCTTCTGAATTATACGTATGAGCGTATATAAGCTTAAAAATGGTTTTGTAATAAGGCTATGCTCCAAACCGTGTGTCTTCATGCTAGCTATGGATTAGGATGACACGGAGAGGTACGTATATAGCATATGCCGAGTTACACGGTAAGGTATGATTTCTTATAGTATGTATCATATATATGTATTGATATGTTTTGGCGAGATTATGAATAGGATATATCACGGGCCCCGGGACTTAGTATATGTGGCTAACCGAGGAAGCAAGGGCTGACGGGGATCCCATATACTAGTCCCAACCAATTACAGCGGTACCGGACCTCGTCAGGAGATTGGCGGGGAAAGGGAGCTGAGTGCCATCTGGGGAGTCATGTAACCCCTTTTGGTCAGTGACAGGGTGGTCGGGTCTTGCAAACCCACCACCAACCCGGAGGAAGAAGGTTGGTTATTATATGATTATGCTTATGAATATGATATGTTATGATTGATAGGCACTGTGCGGGAAGGCCGGGAATCGGATTGCCCAAACAATATATTTAGGATATGATTTATGGTCTGTGTGTATTATGATATATTGCCTGATCGCCTAATCAATATATTATTGATATTTATGTACACGGTCGGAGTTTGGATGGAGGTTGTGCACGCTCACTCGCCGAGCCTTATATTTATGTATGATTTATGAATGGAATGAATTTAATATGAATTAGTCGTAAAAGTCGAGCATTGTTTATCTATTTTCTTGCCCTTTTCGGGAACTAAATTCAATATAAAACCTTGCTCGGAATTTATGACTTGCATGTGCATGTTTTATATATATGTATTGCTCCTGCTCACTCAGTCTTCTAGAGACTGACCCTCTCCCTCCCCAACACTTTAGTGTGCAGGTTTGGCTTTGGAGTTTCGAGCTAGGCGGAGGGTCTGGAGTCTTTAAGTGGGTCGAGTTAGGCTAGGAGAGTCTCTGCATTCCCTTCTGTATTGGAGTTATGTATAATTCATTTCAGTTATATCATGAAATTGGATACCTATGTATTTAATATGAATTTGGCTTTACTGAGTTTTGCTATGATTTTAAAAGAGGCCTGAAGTGCCCAATTATACTTATGATTCATATGTTTGATTATGTTGATGCATTATTTTTTTTTGTTGATTGATTATCTTTGCAGGGTCTAGTTCCGCCTAGCTTAGGAAGGTTTTTATGTTTGTCTCCCGTTCGCTAAGGTTTGATACGGGTGCGGATTTACTATTTCGTTACTCGTGTTGAGCCTTAGTGCGGGGGATGTGGTGCCTCACGTGCGGGGTGCTACATAACCTTCCACTAAACAAGTTGACAAGTAGCTGAAAATATTGAGAGTGCCCCGCCTCTCAAACAATTAACGAGAGAACCCCGTCTCTCAAGCAAGTAACAAGAGAACCCCGTCTCTTGATAACCCGGAGAGAATCCCCGTCTCTCACGCACACTAAATAAAATTCAAGTGAGCACTTAGGTAAATATTTACAATTAACACACAAGGAGTAAATAAAAATTTTCATTTATGCAACTAATTGTTCACATAAACAATTGATAATAAACAAGGAATCATATACAAGAATAACAAAATAACAATACCCAAATAATAATAAAATAATGATGCACGTGGTATGCATGATTAAGTGTACCGTTCACCAAGGATTGAAGTTCTTGTGTTGAAACAATTCGGCTGAATACTTGATTCTTTAATTGAGATTTTTCTCGCTTTGTACTGCCACGGTTCGATAGTCCCCTTCCTGATAGTCATCTTAGTTCCAATGTTACTTTCTAACATAATCCGTAAATCATCATTAATCCCCACATCTTCATACCTGTTTTTTACCTCAGATTTACCAGTTGCACCCTTCTTAAATTAATTTCCACATTCACTTTCGGGTTTTGGAGTTGAAAACAACCCTAGGTTTCTTGTCATGGAGTGGTGGTATATTCAAACTTGAAAGACTGGCTTTGTGCTCCAAGCAAGCTCTTATCCCACAATAGAGAACAGGTTTTACCATTTCCTCAATCTCTTTAGACAAAGTAACATATTATCTAGAGCAAAGATCTTAAACTCTTTATTTGAAACCCGAAAGTTGAGCTCCTATTCCCTTAGCAAATAACACAGTGGATATTTGATGTAGAAAAGAATCAAGGTCGTCATCCCTTGCGAGTAACTCAGCAAGTACACTTGCATAGAAACCGAAAAAATCGGTCCTAGTGAAACGTCTTCCTTGTAGGATTCTCATCTTTGATCAAAGTATGCTCAATCAATTTATAAAAGTCATTGTCTCTCCCATTCCCATTGTTAACACTTGATCCAAAATTAACAACCTTTGCACCTCTACTTACTTGGTTTATTCGCTTTCACTCCTACTTTCCACTTTCTTCCCTTCCGTTTATTGTAGACATTCCGATAACAATATTTATCATATTGGTGCCTACTCATTGGCCTTGATAGAGAACTCCTACTAGCGTATATTTCGTTAACGAGAGGAATTAAGATTCAAGATTCACCATCCAAATTTAACCAGCTCTGATCTCTTCTTCCATTTACTGAGTCAAATGATATCCTGAGACTATCAGAGGATTGTAAACGGTGTAACAACATCCTTGAGAAGAGTGATAAAGCGAAGATACTGTCGATGATGAGACTTTTCTAATAGAGAACTCTAGAAAGAATCGGTTTTCTTGAAATTCCAACTCCCTCGAGGGAGGATTAACTTCCGGTTTTAGTTATTCCCCGACCGTCTCTCCCCCTTAAGAAAATAAAACTGTCTGATCCCTTGAACTCGGTTACCACCCCTTAATTTCCAACTATATCATCAATCTGATCTGATATTTGTAATTTTTCCAACATCCCAATAACCCTCATAATAATACTCGAACATAATTTCTTCCAATCTCTTGATTCAATATAATCTTAATTGAAACGATAATTGAAATAGAATGGAGAGAGAACCGAACCTATCATAGTAAACACTAAATAATGCATGCCGGTTAAAATGTTAATGCACATACTTACAACCAATTTAGAATGCAACACGTTAGAACAATTATATCAATATAAGGTATGCATATAACAGAGAAACTTGACTAATTTAAACAAGGTACTTAACAAATCACTCATGCAATTTCAACAACAATAATTATAGTAATAAATATAAATGAGAGACAAGTTAAATTAATACAATATATGATGCACGTGGGTATGAATGCATTGAAGAACCTGTCACCGTAGTAGGGGAAATTTTATCCCGGCACTTTTCTTGATTGTTGTATTATAACTTTTCTTGGCTTGTTGATTGTTTCTTGTTTACCCACGGTCTTTTAAATTCTCAAATTTCTCCGACCTAGACTTATACATTTCCCGGACTTGATTTTGAATTTTCTTGAACCCCACTCCTTCATGGTTATCGACATCTAAATGGCTCTCGAACCTTTTCTTCAATTTATTCCTTGGTCCAAAATTTCTTGGTAGGTCTTTTGGTAACTTTAGAATCCGAGGTGGTACTTTTGAATTCAATCGCTTCTATTCTCACGCCACTGATATCTCGGCATTTTCCAAGGAATAAATCTCTAGCGGTGATCTCGGCGTTCATCCTCACCATCACCTTGCCGTTCTTTATTGTTTTCATTTGTTGCTCCATATCTTCCAATTCAACCATATCATAGTTTGTAATCTCTGAAGCCACTTCCTCATCAACTCCTCGAGAATACCTCTTCCTTGTTGCAAGAATTCCCGGCCTAAACATCTTTGAAATTTTTCTTCTTTTTTTTTTTTTTTTTTTTTTTTCTTTCCAACCTCACGAATCTTGTAAATGATTCCCACGCTTGATTCTTCATTTTCGGATCCCATCACTTCGATTTTCAACCCAATAGGAAGGATAATGACTTCCGAATCCTCATACAAATTTCTGGCACGCTTTCTTACCCTTCCCAAGTTAAAGAAGGAATTTTATAGCAAACTGGAGTTGTTGAACAATAGGTCGCGATTTGATATCATTTCCAGAACCTGTCACTCACAACTTATCTTGCAAATACATGCATGTGGGTAAGACGTGCTCATGTCACATAGTTATCACATAATTGAAGCCGATAACGAGAATTTAATATAAAATACAACAAGTAATTCATCAATGTTTAAGATAAGTCACGTTGATCACATAGATTTCAAACAATTTAAAATCAATCAATTGACACTTAAAGCATAAATCAGTGCAATATACAAGTTGTCAAGTAATTCAATTAATTCCAATAAGTTCATGTAAGTCCAAGTAGATCAAGAAATTCAAATAATATGCAAGACTCTCAAATTGACAATTAATTTCCTATGACGTACGACCTAGACTGGACACGACACGAGAACCTCGGTTTTGCAACCGGGCTCTGATACCACCTTAGATGTAGCACCCCTACACGTGGAGATGCCACACCTCCGCACTACAGGCCGATCCACCCACAAAATAAATAGTTCATACATGAACCAACCTGCAGCGAACGGGTGACAAATGAAACAAAATGACCGGCTAGGCGGGACTAACTCGTACATGCAATAGCAATAAAGCGGAAGCATAACCGGTTCAATAACAAATATCACTACTAGCATGCTATATCATTGATCATTTGCCAAGTAACTCGTATACTAGTTCGCATATCAATACATTATCATCTTCTAAAATACATAACAATAACATTAAGCATAACTCTTTTGGAACAATAAATAAACAATTAAATAAAATGCATCGTGCTTGACTCGACTACAAGGATTGGACTCGACTCACTCCCCGCCTAGCGTGCACCTGCAATAACCTGAAAGGTGGAGGCATCAGTCTGTGAAGACCGAGTGAGGGGTTTAAATAGATATTTGCGCAGTTAACATGCAAGCTATATTCTCGGGTAAAGTTTTATAAAGATAAATATATAAGTTCAACAATAAGATATCTTCACCCGAGAATACAACTATCAATATTAAATACTTGATCATTTCATGCATTCAATACATGGCCCCAGCGAGTGAGGGCGGTCTTCAACCTTACTCCAAATGTACATGAAACATGTTTGCTTGATTATTAATCAATAGGTGATCATGCAGTTCAATTTATCGTGCAATTGTGCGATAGTGTAATCAAGTAACACATTCAAGGAATGAAAATCATGAGATAACCCGAGGACAATCCGTGGTGCCGGACCCGTCCCTAATCTCCTTCTCCCTCCATTGATGGGAAGATAGCTAGCCTTCACCATCCACGACGTGTTGAGCAGAGGGTACATGAATCCCTAAGCCCGGAACTCCTTCCTCCACTAATCTCCTAGCGGATTCAGGGGTCATCCCAATGTGGTGAGGATAGCGTTAGAGTTACCCGTCAGCCCTTGCTTTCCCGATTGGCTCAAGCCACTACCCTCGGCCCAACGTGAACGGTCATGCTACTCGCCTAAAACATGCACGAAATATGGCTTGCTCGCTTGCTTGCTTGCTTTTCATGAACATGACTTGAAATGATAAGTGATTTTATGAAAATTATAGCTATAAATACCTTTTTGGCCAAAAGATCACATAAGGGGTATACAGGTTCTATGTAACTAGGAATTAAACCTCACCTGACAGGCGACACAACGACTCGTGGATGCGTGAACGTGTTCATGATCAACAATCTCCACCTTGGAGAATAACTGGACAAGAAACGAGACAAAGTACTTGCATGAGACCACAATTCACGAATATTACCAAATAGGACGCACGACGTGATCAAGTAACGAGACTTCGTGCAATGAGCAATGTAGCAAGTAAATATCATATTATAACATGTAATTGATCATATAATATCATGTATGGATCAATTAAGGGCATAGGAATGGAAATGGAATTCTCAAGTTTTTATGCAGAAACTTACTGCCTCTCCAGAGGCCTGGGAACGGCCGTTCCGGCCCTTAGTTGAAAATGGGAAGGGCCGTTCCCAGCTCCCCGAAGATGCTCCCCGAAGATGGGAACGGCCGTTCCGGCTTGTGAGCCAAAACGGGAAGGGCCGTTCCTGTCCTCGCCGTCATGCACATCATTCAAAATATGGGAACGGCCGTTCCCCAAATACAAAGGGAACGGGAAGGGTCGTTCCCGTTACGCAGACATTACAGAAACAGAGGATGAAGCAGGGGATGCACGAACCATATTCCAAAACACCCAAAACACCATTAAATCCACTCCTAAATGCAAGAATTCTGGAAAATAACATGTATACATGCTCAAGGTACAATAAAAGTCATCAAAACACTTATATCATCCATTGATCATCAAGAATCATGAGTTTCAAGCTCATACATAAATCCATCATATATCACCAAATTTTCCAAGAATTCATGCATGATTCCAAGGTATGATCACGTATTCATGTCTTTAGCAACAACTAATCCATTTATATCAAGAATACATAACCCTAGCTTCATCTAACAATTTCAAGAATTTATACATATATCCATTTATACCTTTGTGATGAAAATAAATGGAAGATGATGATGAAAGATGATGCTTGAGCTTCAATCATGAAATTTCTTAGCAAACTCTAGCTTGGAGATGATGATTTTCCAAATTCCCTTCCTCCTTTGATGAATGAACCGAGAGAGAAAGAATGGGGATGAATATGATGGAAATGAAATGAAATTTGTGGAAGGGATGCATATACCGTGATATATTTTGACAAAATATGATATTTGTGACTAAATCCTCCAAGTTCATAATTTATGCAATCAAGGATACAAAGACAAAAGAATGATCAATTTAGTCCACAAGATTTTCATGCAATTTAGTCCTTAAAGAAAAGGAAGCGAGCATTTAAGGACAATTAAGCAATTAAATCACGTTAGGCAATTAATTCACGTACCAAATAAATTCAATATGAAAAATGATTCTCACGTTGGCATTTATTTCATATATTTCCACGTAACCATATTGAAATGCAATTTATAAAATTAATGTAACACGTATAAATTGAATAAACGAAAATAATAAAGATAAAATCCTAACGCTCGAAACTCACACGTGTCGAGCGTATCTGACTGTCTGGAAATCGGGGCGTTACACGGTTGCCGCGTAGATCCCTCAGCCTTCCTTTTATTCTTGTTGTTCCAAATAGCCCAGAGAGTAGTGAGCAGTTTACTGGCCTCATATGGTTCAAGGGCTTTGAATGCAGTATCAAGACCTCTTGGAAAATCGGATTTCAAGCCTTCAATGAGATGAGATGGGAGATTTGAGAGGGCCCACACCTGTCGGGAGAAAGGATAATTGAGGAGGGCATGTGATTGGTCTTCCGAGGTAGGCCCACACAAGGGGCAATCAGGGGAGGCTGAGCAGTGTCGGGAGAGGAGTGAGGAGCCCGTGGGTAGAATGTTGTGAGTTGCAAGCCACGTGAACATTTTGATCTTCTGACAAACATGGGCTGACCAAATGTTGTGCCAAATGGATGAAGGGTGGGTGCTTGAGGTGAATCCGATGTTGGCTGCGGCAAGCTCACGAGCAAAGTGGTAAGCACTTCGAACCGAGAATTTTCCATTTTTGGTGAAATGCCATATAATTCGGTCTTCCCGTTTAGATTGGTCAAGTGGAATGTTGAGGATAGCTTTAGCATCGAATTCGCTGAAGAACTCATGGAGCAGGCCTTCATTCCAACACCAATGATCAAGGTCCAACAAATGAGCAATAATATTGTCAGACTTTTATTCCATTAAGGAAATAAGTACATGTATTTTAGTGAAGATATTATTTCTATTCAGTTTTATCCAGATAAATCATGGAATTATATAAATAGTAGTTATGAACATAATTTAAATTATAATATTTTTGTGACATTAATTTATTTACCTGGTAATATCAGATAAATCTCCACTTGGGCATCATATTTTTACTTAATTCTCTAATTGGACATCAAATTTTTATTTTACTCCCACATGTAGTATGAATATGATATAATGCAGTATTTATATCCTATTATACTGTATAAATTTTCACCACTCTCAAAATATATTGTATAATTTTCACATAATGTAGTACTAAAATATTCTAATGTAGTATTTATATCGTATTATATAGTATAAATTTTCGGGAAGTAAAGTAAAAATCTCCAAACTGATGGGGAGTTATTTGTAATTGCTCCATTTACATTATAAAATGTTCAAATATATATATATGTATATATAATATGATATAATTTATTCAACAAAACGGGGTATAGCGGAAAAATAAATTATTATTTAAAAATTGAGTTTTAATTAAAGTGGAACTATCAACAAAAATGCAAACCAAACAATTTTTTTTTTTAAACTGTAGCGAATAATAAGTAAACATAACTTTTTATCTCAATTAAAGTATTTATGTAAAAGAAAAATAAATTGAGTATCCTTATTTACTCTTTGCAGATTTGTTATATTTAATTGAGAATAAATAAAACAAACACCTATAGTAAATTAATAAATAATAGACTAAAAACTAAAAAGTAAAAACGGTAAATAAATTCAAAAATCTTGTATTAATATTTTAAATTCAAAACACATAATTCAAATACTAATTCAAATTAGTGAGAAATTAATTTAAACTAATTACTATTAGTGGTCCAGTTTTCTCCAGAAAATCCATTAATTTGCCAAGTAATCACACATCTTCTCTATTAGCACGCCACGTGGCCTGGTTTCGTCTTCAATCTCTCTCTCTCTCCCCCCCTCTTAAACTCGATTTCTCGATGGTCTTTACAAGGCAGAATCCTCCTCCCCCTTTTGACTCATCAAAATTTTCTTAAGGTAAATCACCATTTTGCTCCGAGTCTCCACACACGCACAAGCACAAAAACAATTTGTCCCCCTTCTGTTAACGTTTGATAATCTTTTGGAGATCATCTCCGCCATGATCAAGCGTTTTTCTCGAGAATCTAGCTGTGGAAAGGAGGACCCTTTTGGAAAAAGAGATTAGTTTTGTTGTTTTTGTTAGTATTATTCCTCAAAAACAGAGGAAAAAGGGTGAAAAAGAATTGATTTTTCTGGAAGCAGGGGACACTTGCAGAAGCCCCTTTATGGTGTTGACACCTGTTGAGAGTTTTTCAGTATTTAATTCGTTTTATTAAATTTTCTTGATTATCTCTTTCTTTTGTGTAGGTTTTTCAGATTGACAGGAGCATAAAGGTTGCAGCTTTATTGGGTTTTGGAAAGTAAAATGAGAGGAACAGAGGGTTTGGACTTGAGCTTTGAGAAACTGATGGTTTTTGGTGGCGTTGAGAATATGTGTGGAAGTAATGGTGGTGGAGCGCTGAGATTAAGTGAGTGGAAAGATATTCCGGTGGAGCTGTTGCTGAGGATTTTGTCTCTGGTGGATGATCGGACGGTGGTGGTGGCTTCTGGGGTTTGTCATGGATGGAGGGATGCTATTTCTTGGGGCCTCACTCATCTCTCCCTCTCTTGGTATATACGGGTTCTTGAGTCCCTTTTTTTATTCTTTTATGTTTTGGTCTTAAATCGCATTTATTTCTGTGTTAGTTGTTACTGATTATGCTTCAATGATGAGAATTGTGTATATGTATTGCTTTTCTTGTTGTTAGGTATGATTAAGGTTGTATGTTGTTTCTGGTAGTTTCTTTTGTGAGTAGTGGAAAAAGAAAAGATTTTTTTGCCTGAGATGGGTGGAATTGGTTAGGTTTTCGCTCAGTTTAATCCTTATTTGAGTTGTTGTGTGTTTATGATTGATAAAGATCTCTCTTTTGCCCCTTGTTTATCTAGTAAAGTGAATTCCGCTGTTGGTTTGATAATTGTTTCTCATTTCCAGTGAAGAAGTGGTATTTGAATATATGGGGCAGTTCAACTTTGGAGATAAGTACTATGTGTTAATGTTATTGCTTTCTGGAATTTAGGAAAACCGGTTAAAATTCTTGTTTCAGTTTGAATTTGGGTTGTCGCGTAATGATTCCGATCGTGAGTGATTCTCTTCCTTGTTAAATATTGATGATAAATGTTTAACGTCTTTCATTTCTAAGAGCTCAAGCTTTCAGCTGAGGTGGTTAACTAAGAGCTCAAGCTTTCAGCTGTGGTGGTTAATTTGTTCGAATTCTCAGGTGCAAGAAGAACATGAACAATCTAGCACTCTCACTAATTCCCAAATTCACGAAGCTACAAGTTCTAGTCTTAAGACAAGACACCCCTCAACTCCAAGATGATGCAGTTGAAAAAATTGCGAATTACTGTCACGACCTCAAAGAATTGGATCTCAGCAAGAGTTTTAGGCTTACGGATCGGTCTTTATACGCCTTGGCCCGTGGTTGCCGCGAGCTTGAGAAGCTTAACATCAGTGGCTGTACTGGTTTCAACGATGCAGCGCTTGGATATTTGACTGGCTTTTGCAGAAATTTGAAAATCTTGAATCTTTGTGGGTGCGTTAGGGCTGCGACCGATAGGGCATTGAAGGTATTAAAAAGTTGGGTCATCCAAGGTTGGCCTGATTACACAAACTTTTCTTGTTTCCTTGAGGTTTGAGAAATTACAAAACATCACCTATCAAAGGTTTACATTACATGTGGATTGTGAATTTTGATGATATCATCTCTGATTTGGAATACATTATTTTACCGTTGATACATACTTAACAATATTTAACTTATGACTATGATAGCATGAATTAGGCAAACCTCCCTTGAGGTCAGGGGATGTTCTTGTAATTTCTGGTAAGCTTGTGCAATTGGGCCAAACCTCGGGGTTCGTTAGTCTAATTATCTCTAAAAAGTTTGAGCTGATTTACTTTGTTATTTTGTGCAGGCTATCGGGTATAACTGTAATAAGCTGCAGTCATTGAATCTTGGATGGTGTGATCGGGTGGGTGATGAAGGTGTGAAGAGCTTGGCTTATGGTTGTCCTGATCTTAGAGCCCTCGACTTGTGTGGTTGTGTTCTTATTACAGGTAATCTTTGTTTTTGTTCCGGGAATGTGCTCGTGAAGTGTTTTTTAGAAATTGTTTTTGGTGATTACGACATGTTCTATGGGGATTAAGTTGTTAATATGGTTAGATTGGCTGTTGGCAAATACATTAGTTTTGGAGCATGTGATAATCTGGTTTCTTATTTTAGGAGCTTATGAGTTGGCGATTATAACTTTTGTGCATTAACACGTTAAACATTCTACATATGTTCTAACTAATCTTTCTTGGGTTGATCGATAAAAACAACCCTACTCAGATGAGAGCGTAGTTGCACTGGCAAACAACTGCCTCCACCTCAAGTCCCTCGGCCTCTACTTCTGCCAGAACATAACCGACCGGGCAATGTACTCCCTCGCACAGAGCAGAGTCAAGAACAAGCACCAGATGTGGACCCCGATCAAGAACCGGTTCGATGAAGGTCTCACGAATCTGAACATCAGCCAGTGCACGGCCCTCACGCCGCCAGCCGTACAGGCACTGTGCGATTCATTTCCGGCCCTTCATACCTGCCCAGGGCGGCACTCCCTCATAATCAGCGGTTGTCTGAATCTGACATCCGTGCACTGCGCATGCGGCGTACAACCCCACCGGGTGGTGCCTCGTCTCGCGCACTAAGGCCGTGTTTGGAGAGAACTGTGTAAAGTGTTGGGATGTCTGTGTATATTGTCTTGTATTGAGTTCAAAACGAGGATGTTTGTGGATTATTTGTTGTTGTTTAACTTTGTGGACATTGATGTTTCGAAGAGACTTTTATATTGTGCACATTTTGTGATCCTTTTCTCAAGGCCTTTGGTGTCTGAATCCCGGTGGTGCATTACCTATTGGGTTATCAGTTTAAGGGGGTAATTCTAGTCCGAGCCTGGCAAACCGGTGTAACGAGGGGTTAGTGTTTTATATTTACCATGTGGTTGGTGGAAAGTTTGGGGAAAGTGACAAATCAAATGGTAAGTGTAATATATTTATCTTTTTAATTGGTTGAGTCCGGTTAAGTCGGGTCTGGGTAGGGTTGTAAATGGATATCCGAAAATTCGATATCCGTTCGCATCCGAATTCGTTTAAAGAGGATATTATCCGTATCCGTTCAAAGAGGATATTATCCGTATTCGATTATAGACATCCGAATTATAAACGGATAAGGATATGGTAATGACACATCTGATCCGTTTAACATCCGATTCGTTTGTACATCCGTTAGATATATCCGTTATCCGTAATCCGTATCCGATAACATATATATCTATATATTTTTTATACCTTGATGAAACATTTATTAATTTACACATTATATAATTATTTGAGAATTATAAAAAAAAAATAACAGTAAACGTATATCATATTATTTGTAATAATAAATTCTTTTAATTATTGTAAACATATATTATAAATTATATATTATACTTATGAGTTAATGTGTATAGATTTAATAGATTTATAGTTAGTTATATTAATATTTAATTGTGTTATGAAATTTCAATGTATTATTTTTTATTAAAAAATATATGGAAAACAGATAAACGGATTCGAATTCGGATATCGGATAACTCAATAATCGGATATCCTCACGGATACGGATAATCCGATATTCGGATAATATCCGTCGAATTCGGATACGGATAGCATTTTCATTATCCGTCGGATAACGGATACGGATTCGGATAGCGGATATGCTAAACGGATTCGGATTCGGATACTGCACATCCGTCCCGTTTATTATCCGTTTACACCCCTAGGTCTGAGCTAGAATTTTCCTCAGTTATGGGTAGTTTTGTAGATTATGTCAAAATACTTATACAGAGAATTTAGTACAGATTCGACTCGAAGTCCAACCAATTTTGAGTTGAGGCTAACCGATTGGACTTCGAGTCGAGTCTAACCAATCGTACATTGAGTCGAGGCTAACCGGTTGGACTTCGAGTTGAGTCTAACCAATCGTACAGTTGTAAAGGGGAAGGTATGATTGTACGTTAGTTGATTGGTTAATTTTTTTTGAGCTTTGCATCAAATACGCATGTATAAAATACTTCTTTTCTTGCACCGTTTTGGTCGAACTAAATTTGTACTAAAATTATCCTATAATCTAACAAATAAGCTATATGTTTTATCACCATTGAACTAAAGTTGTATGAAAATTATCCTATAATTTAACAAATTTATAACCATAATAAGTTTAAACAATTACTGTTAAGTGATGTAATTTACTGGTTTAACGTGTTAGTTTAATTAGAGATCTCAAAATTTAGTGGTTTGATGTTATATGAATTTAATTAGATATTTCACGTTCGAGTTTTTATGTATTAGATATTTTAGATTCCAATCTCTGGGTATGTAGTTATAGTTTAAGTCATGGATACACGATTATTATTTTTAAGAAGAGCTTTACATTTTAGTAACACGGTCTGACATATAAATGAGCTATAGCACCCATGACTCATGAGTTTAATAATGTATGTTTTCAATTTTCAAATACTACTTGATGGGCTATGAGCATTGAGCCTGCCATATCACTCCAAAGCCCATTAAGTGGATACTAACTTGACCTATATGGGCCTACAATTGGACTCACATGGGCCTGTTTGGTTCAGGCGATAATTATCACAAACAACTGATTGGGATATTACAAGAAGATAATTATTGAAGATTTAGTCAGAGATAGGATTATGATCTGATTTCTGTGATAATCATCAACTAAATCCCTTATTTCTCGTACAGGGATTCATCATTATACCATTTTTTCACTTATCTTGAAGCTATAAATATGCCCGAGATGATAAATTAAGGAGTAACCCTAAAAACTCCTCCAAAAAATTATTTTGCCATATTTTTAGATTTTCCGCATACTGACCTAGGTAAAACAATTCCTCGAATTATATTTCGTATGCCCGTATATGAGAACTTCTTCGCATCTTTGCAATGTTTGATAGTCGAGTGTTTCTTGTACTTGTTACTAACATTAATTAGTTTATTTTGCGGGTTCTCATCTTAATTATTATTTTCTTCAAACACTTTGAATGGAATTTATAAAATAGTTTCACCGGTGTAAGTGGTAAAGTGTATGTATTGCATTACATTCTCACAAGAGAGGAAGAAGATACATATACGAGATACAAGGGACTAATTACAGTAAGAGAATCAATTTGAATGCCTAAATACAAGCTTTCCTAAGAGAGGTGGAGCTGATTGATGCCACTGATTCCTCAATCTGTTACACGCCCCCGCAAGATGGAGGTTCGGTGGGAGACTCCAATCTTGGCACGGCAAAGCAGGAATGGTTGACGAGGGAGAGCCTTGGTGAGAGTGTCGGCTAATTGATCGGTGGACGAGACATGTTGCACACGCAAGGACCCATTCTGAACCTGTTCTCGGACGAAGTGAAAATCAAGTGCAATGTGTTTCATGCGGGAGTGGAAGACCGGATTAGAGCAGAGATGGGTTGCACCGATATTATCACAGAATATTAGCGGCACTTGCGGGAGTTGAACGCCGAGTTCAGAAAGGAGTGAACATATCCAACGGATCTCCGAGGAAGTGGAGGCGACTGCGCGATATTCGGCCTCTGTTGACGAGCGTGCAACGCTCCGTTGCTTCTTCGAACTCCAACAGATGGGATTGTGGCCAAGATAGATTATGTGGCCGCTAGTGGAGGAGTAATCTTCCTTGTTGCCCGCCCAGTCGGCGTCGGAGAACGCACGAAGAGTAAGCGGGCTGTTACGCCGTATGAACACCCCAAAGTCTGATGTCCCGCGCAGATAACGGAGCAGACGTTTGACAGCCTGAAGATGAACCATTGTCGGGCGATGCATGAATTGGGACAGCCGATTGACGGCAAAGGCAATGTCCGGCCGAGTCAAAGTGAGGTACTGAAGCCCGCCGACTATGGAGCGGTACTCGGCGGGATCGGAAAGAGAGGTCCCGGTTGAGGCCCAAGTCCGTGTCTGGGGACAAAGGTGTGGTTACCGGATTCGCATCGGCCATGTCCATTCGGTTGAGTAAGTCATGGATATACTTGCGCTGTGACAAGAGCAGACCGGCGGGTGTGGTGATGCATTCGACCACGAGGAAGTACGTGAGGGGCCCCAGGTCTTTCAGAGAGAAGCGAGCCGACAGAGTGCTGATGAATGTGGAAATTATCTCCGGATTCGGGCCCGTAATCAAGATGTCGTCCACATACACGAGAACATAGAGTGTGATCTCGGTTGAGGCCAGGATGAACAGAGATGTGTCGGCCAGTGAGTTGCGGAACCCTTGGTTCAGGAGAAACCCGCGCAGCTCAGAATACCATGCGCGGGGCGCTTGTTTAAGGCCGTACAAGGCCCTGTGCAGCTTACAAACATGATTGGGTTGATCCTTGTCGACGAAGCCCGGGGGTTGGACCATGAATACCGTTTCGGTGAGCCGACCCTGAAGGAAGGCATTGTTAACGTCAAGTTGACGTAATGACCAGCCCTGTGTGACCGCCAGAGTGAGGACTACCCGGATGGTGGTTGGTTTGATGACGGGGCTGAAAGTATCATGAAAGTCGATGCCTGGTCGTTGGTGGAACCCCTTGGCTACGAGCCGCGCCTTGAACCTGTCAATGGAACCATCAGCGTTACGTTTAATTCGAAACACCCATTTGCAACCTACCAAGTTTGGAGCGGCTGCTGCCGGGACAAGCTCCCAGGTTCCATTTTTAACCAGAGCATCGTATTCAGCCGCCATAGCTTCGCGCCAACGGGGATCGCGAAGGGCTTGTGTGACTGTCTTGGGTTCAATGTCAGAGGTTGGTATCATTTGAGTGGATAGGGTGAGTTTTTGGGTCGGTTTGTGGATGTTGTTTTTGGACGGGTGGTCATTGGATGGCAGGGCTGTGGTGTGGGAGACTCTGCGTGAGAGGGGGAGATGGGGGCTGATGGCGAGCCGTGTCAGGTATGTTCGGGGGTGGAGCAGCTGGCTGTGGGTTCTGGGATGATGTGGCCGACGGTGGTGAAGGCGCTGACAGCGGCGGGCATTGAGGCGGCGCAGCGGGGATGTAGATGACCGACGGGGGTTGTGGGGAGTGATCGGACGAGGTAGATGGGCTGTCGGGAATAGTGTCTGAGGAGGGGGGAAGAGGCGTGGCAAAAGGGAAGGTTTGCTCAACAAAGCGAACATGACGGGAGACACAGAGGCGGTTGGTGGCGACATGAAGGCATAGATAGGCACTTTGAGTGAGCGAGTAACCAAGAAAGACACACGGGAGTGAACGAGGACTTAGTTTGTTATCGGAGTAGGGACGAAGCCATGGGTAGCATAGACACCCGAATGTGCGGAGTTTGGAATAGTTGGGTGGAGTTTGGAACAGTGTGAGGTATGGGGAGGACATTGAGAGGGTTGGAGTGGGTAGCCGGTTAATTAGATAAATGGTTGTGGCGAAGGCGTAGAGCCAGTATGAGGGTTGAATGGAGGCATGGTGGAGGAGGGTGAGACCTGTTTCGACAATGTGGCGGTGGCGCCGTTCAGAGTAGCCATTGTGTTCCGGCGTATGGGGAGGGGTGGTGAGATGAGAAATACCATTATCAGTGAGGTAGGTAGTGAGAGTGGTAAATTCGCCCCCAATGTCGGAGTAGAAGGTTTTGATTTTTAAGTTGAATTTGACTTCGACAAGGGCTTTGAAACGTTTGAATACATCGGATACTTGGGGTTTATGTGTGAGGGGAAAGAACCATATATATTTACTAAAGTGATCAACAAAGATGACATAGTACTTGCAATTATCGGGAGAGTAAATTGGGGAAGTCGAGACATCAGAAAAGATAACATCTAAGGGTGCAATTGATTTTATTGATGATTCCCCGAATGGGAGGTTGTGGCTCTTATTACAAAGACATGAATCACAATCTAACTTGGTTGGGGAGGGGGACGATTTGAGATTAAAGTGGTGTATAGTGTGGTGGAGAACTGCAGCGGAAGGGTGGCCCAGCCGTGAGTGCCAGTCACCGCCGGGAGGTTGTAGAGAGGAGGAGTAGAGAGCTGGTGGAGGAGGTTGAGAGGGTTGTGCCGGCCATTCATACACCCAGTTATTTGCCCGTCCCGTCATGACCGAAGCCCCCGTTGCCAGATCCTTCACCTGAAAGCCATACGGAGTAAATTCAACAGAGATATGATTAGTTTCACATAGTTTAGAGACCGAAATCAAGCTTTTGTTGAGGGAGGGAACACACAGAACATTATTGAGTTGTAAGGGACATTTATGAGAGGGTAAAGAGATGCAACCCGAGTGAGTAATGGGAAGAGGGGTACCATCGGCGATCATGACATTGTCTTGACTTGTGTAAGGGGTCCGAAGAGACAGGGAATCAAGATCCGGAGTGATGTGGTGGGATGCGCCGCTGTCAAGGAGCCAATTAGGTGGGGAAGGGGGATCCGCGACAGCGGTGAAGTGGGCCCGCGGCTGCCAGGGGGTCTGTTGTGGCGGCGGAGTCCGGCGGGGCTGGTTGTATGGGCGAGAGGGTGGCTGAACGGTTGGCAAGGGTTGGTGGTGCTGTTGGAGTATTTGAAATTGGGGACATCGGCGAGCAGAGTGGCCCTGGGCCCCACAGAGCTGACAGGTGCCGAGATAGGGGCGCTGCGGTCGAGATTGGTTGTACGGAGAGCCCACGGGTGGCGAAGGCCGCCACTGTTTTGGTCTGTTTTGAACGCCGACTTGATTAGCCGAGATTGGTAGAGCGGAGGCGGTGGTGGAGATAGATTGCTGAATGGAGAGCTCCCGGTTGAGGAGTTTTTCATGGAGCTCTGCAAAGGAGATAGGGCTTTTGCGGGCATTGACTGCATCAACGATAGAGCGGTATGATTCGTCGAGGCCATCGAGAACGATGTCTGTGATGTCCTCTTGACCGAGAGGATGACCGAGGAGATTGAGTTCATCGGATTTGGTGCGAATCAGAGTCATGTATTCATGGATTGATTTGGTACCCTTGGTTGTTCTTTTGAGGGTGTCACAGAGTTGTTTTATGTGACCCCTGGAGGCGTTGGCGAAGGTGGTGGCCAAGGTGTGCCAAGCTTCGCGGGAGGTTGTGGCGCTGTGAATCACCGGCGCGACGGTGTGATGAAGGGAACCGGCAAGAGCAGTAAGGATCAGTTGATCCTGTTGGAACCACGCTGTGAACTCAGGAGTGGCTGTGGTTGAGTTGGCAGAGGAGCCGGGATTGGTCGGTTGAACGATAGAGCCATCAACGTAGCCGAAGAAATTGTGGCTACGGAGAAGGGCTTGCATATGGAGTTTCCACGCCATGTAGTTGTTGGTGTGGAGTTTGACGGTACCAGAGGAGTTGATGAGCGTCAGATGGCGAGTGGGTTCGGCCTGGAGTGGCGTGGTGGGGGTTTGGATGGCAGATGAGTTGGAGTCGGTAGCCATTGTAGGAGGAAAAAAAAAAGGAGGGATTGTGGATCTGTGGCTCTTGATACCATGTAAGTGGTAAAGTGTATGTATTGCATTACATTCTCACAAGAGAGGAAGAAGATACATATACGAGATACAAGGGACTAATTACAGTAAGAGAATCAATTTGAATGCCTAAATACAAGCTTTCCTAAGAGAGATAGAGCTGATCGATGCCACTGATTCCTCAATCTGTTACAACTGGGCCTTTTTAGACGAAACAATTTCAAAATAATATTACTTTGCACTCCAAAATTTTTAATAAAAATTTGGGGAATTATAGGTTTTCTTTTTTCTTTTCTTTTTATCCCGTTGTTCATAAATTCTGTTCATAAGTGTAGATACTGCTTGTCTCGAGGGAATTATATGTTTGAAGTGTTCAAAGAATCTAGTCAAAAAAGAAAAAGTAATCATAAATCATGTTCCATAATGTATAAATTCGAAAATATTTTTGGTGAAGGAAATTAAATTAAAAAGTATAGATAGTAAGTCAATTTTCTTTATTGTTATTACTAGCGTATGTCTCGTGATCGCCCAGTATTAATATGCAATATAACTTACAAATAGTATGTATGATTTTTGTAAACTAAAACAGTTTTAAAATAAATAATTAAATCATATAAATAAAAAATAATTTATGCAATACATAAATTTAATAAATAATAAATGAGTTAACGTAAATAGTAAATAAATAAAACTCATGTATGATGGGGTAAGAACATGAGGTGTCAAACTCCGATCACTTTCTATTTGATTGAGGTGGGGAAACTGATGAACGCTCGCTGGAAACGAGATGGGTTTTACCTGCTTGGACAAACACAAAGAACAGACAGTCAGAAGGCCAAGCTGGGGGACTGGGGGTGATGCCCAGTTTGGCTCTCCGATGCTCAAGTCAGGTGAAGAACTGAAAGAGATGAATATAATTTGCAGAGCTCAAGTATGGAAGCTTGCTTACAGTGAAGAAGATGAACTCGCATATTTATAGTTGGGGGTCGGGGACCCTTTAGTCATTTGCACCATGTGGTCCTAGCCGAATGTTGCCCTAATACGTGGCGCTATGAGAGAAACCTAGGAGGAATCTTCTGCAAAAGCTGGTGCCAATGTAGTGCGGGCAACACTGGCAGGTACGCGGGTGTGTTGCTTGTGTCAGAGAGCCGTTTCGGGGGTTGGTAACGAGGGCTAGGAGCACGCTCGTGTCAACCTTGAGGCTTGGAGGCCAGTGAGTCCACTAGGGGATGAAGGCCAAGGTTTGTGCCATGAGGGGGAATGGGAGCTTCCCTGAAGGAAAATAACGCTTGTAAAGGGCTTCTGGGATAATCTGGGGCTTTTGTCCCGTTGTGTGGGGAGCGCTCGTTGAAGAGCGGCCATGGTGGTTAAGCGTCGCGTAACAGAGGAGACACGCGTTGATCAGGGATGGTAGCGCTCGTGACGCTTGTGGATTTTTGGGGGCGCTTGTTGATAAATACCTTAGTCTTGAGGAAGCCACGTGTTACGTTCTCTTGCTACCACGTGTCCAAATGTGGGAGAGCGTGTTTTGGCCCTATCATTTTGCCCCCCAATTTTGTAGTCCTTAGGATAAGGACTGTAGAATTCAAATATCTCAGTTCCTTACGAGGGTGACGCTCGTTAATATCGTGTTGAGCACCTTTCCTCCTGACCATACATTAAATGCGGTCATATCAGGCGACCGCTCGAAACACCTTTGCATTAAATGTTGATGCGCGTGTAGGCGCGTGGCTTTGGGAATACACGTGACGGTTCACTAAAGTGAACGGTTTCCTAGGCGGGAAATGATTGCCTTTCGAATTACTTGCCAGAAACGTACCAACTCCTATCCCTATAAATAAGGGATTCTGCATCCATATCGTCCTTTACGCGAACAAATCTTCAGAGCATAGATTTGCGGAAAACTCTTTGCAAAACAAATTTCAGAGCATTCATAACTTTCTTCCAAGTTTTTCCAGAAACTCAAGGTAACCTTCTGGTGAAATCTTTTAACTTTGCTAACCTTAGAACAGATTAGGATTTAGTTCTCAATACATCTCCCTTACTTCCCAGAGTCCCTGAATTTTGCGTCTTCTTCCAATTCTTAAAAAACCCTTCCACTTCTCAAAAACCTTTCTCAAACCATGTCTGGAGATCATGTCGAAGAATCTTCCCGGGTGATTGAGGAGATGGCAAGTCAGAATTCATCTCGAAGGGATGAAGAATTGCACGCTGCCGTTTCTGCTATGGAGGAGAGGAACCCAGGTGGGGTTGAGCATTTTTTCGAAGAGATGGATTCAACGTTGGAGGCGATGAGGCAAGGGGAAGTTTATCCGGTGACGGAGAGGACCACTCATCCCCATCGCTATACCGTGACCATGGCGATGCCTGCTCCGACGCCAGGGGGGGGGGGGGGGGTCGAGGAGGCTGGGCCCTCGGAGGCGCCCCCAAAGAAGAGGAAGACCAAAAAATCCAAGAAAACCCAGAAATCCAAAGGCACAGACGAGGGTGAAGGCTCGGGTATGCAGGCGACTGAGCGTACCCTTGACGAGACTCCCAACACCATCACTCTGGGAGAGATAAAGACTGTTATGGCCCTGATATAATGGGACGAGCGGTATACATGGAGAATCCCAGCTAAGCATGAGCGTGCGAATCGCCCGCCCCCAGGCGAGATGGCGGTTTACAAGGATGCAGTCGGGTCAGGGGGCCTAAGATTTCCAATCTCGGTTCCGGTAGCCAACATTTTGAATAACTTGAACTTATGCCCTTCGAAGATTGTACCCAACGGTGTCGCACTCATCACCTGCTTTGTGATCCTCATGAAGTGTACCAATTACGAGCCTTCAATGTGGAATTTCAACGCTCTATTCCAGGTTGTCAGCTCGCCACTCTCGTCTCCCGAGGCGGGCTTCTTTTACTATATTCAAGCGAAGGCCCATATGAGACTGATCAACTCTCCATCTTCCACGTATGGCCCCGATTGGAAGGAGAAGTTCATTTTTGTCAAAGCCCCAGTGGATGATGATTTCGGGGTATCACGAGAGTGGATCTCGCACGGGAAAGGCTCCCTTGTGAAGAATCGTCTGGACCCCACTTTCCCTGAGAACTGGGGTAAAGAACTAGCTGGGGCGTTGAGGGACGAGGGCTGGCTGATACAAGCCAAAGACTTGATAGATGACGCGGAACTCATGTTCCTCTGCGGACTTACCAGCGACCCCCATTATCTCAGCAACCCTCCCGTTCGAGACTTGGATAGAGATGGTTAGAGTTCAGGGCACTAACACTTAGATAGGAATACAAACTTTCATGTGTTTTCATGATTTACATTATTTGAACGAGCGTTTCCAACCCTTGTGCTTTTCCTTGTTTTTGTTTTCCAGGACCAGGTATTATAATGGCCGGTGGAGGGATTAGAAACACTGCTAGATTTGCCAATGCTAACAGACGCCAAGCCAATTAGGGAGATCAGCAAAACCCACCACCCCGAGGTGCAGGTCGCGACAACGAGCGTGGTGTTCATCAAGTCACAAGTTTGAGTGCTAGTCAAGGTAGAGGAAAGAATCAAGCACCTAACCTTGATACAAGGGTGATTCCGAGGGCCCCGGTCGCTCCTGAAGCGAGTGGAGCCATTATTCCCGCTCCAGTTCCGCCGCCAAGGCCTCAGATGAGCGTCAATATCAGAGATACTCAAGGAGAAAGCGCCTCAGCCTCTAGAAAGAGGAAAAGGATGCTAGGTTCCTTTTCTATAACCGGTAAGGGCAAACAGGTTGTGGAGGGCCCCAAGGGCGATGGAGACACTTCCTCCTCAGAGGAAGAGCATTTGTGGGATTTTGATCGTCGAGGGGATAGGAGCTATAAGGGTTCCGCGGATGGAGGCCCCGTGTTATTGAGGCACGGATCGCTCTCGAACACCATCAGCGAAGGCTTATTTGAGAGGGTCCAATTCACAGCGGACCATAGGGCCTTGTACTCCGAGTCCGTGGAGAAGGTGACCAGTGACATGGTACATGCCCTAATTTCTGTAAGTCCCCCTCCTCCTCGTAATTTTATTATCTTTCGAAGATGTTATTCCTCAAGATTTTTATTAACACTCCTGCCCTTTCGAGCCCTTGCAGCAAGTGCTTCCGAGGGTGAAAAACATCCAAATGCGTGCCACGGCTTATGATGACCGAAAAGCAAAATACAAAAAGATGGCGTGCTCGAACGATCCCGCCCAGATTCAGGAGGAACTAGATGTGGAGAAGGCCAAGTTCCTCTCCCTCGAGACAGAGCATAAAAAGTTGGAGGCAGAGATGAAGAAACTATAGGATGACTTTACGAACGCCAAAACTGCTCGGAAGAGTTGGCGCACGCAGTACAATAACCTCAATGAGAGCCATTAAAAGCTTACGGACGATCGTAACACATGGAGGACAAGGGCTACTGAGGCGGAGAAGAAGTATGTAGATGTGATGATGCAGCTCCCTCATCGCCTCGAGCAATCAAATAAAGAGGCGATCATCAAGTTCTGTCACTCCAAGGCGTTCAATTTTGTTGCTGCTCTGCATTGTCTCGACGAGGCTCAAAAGGCCTTCAATTTGGCGATTGAGCAAGGTATCTTCAAGGGCTTAACAGATCCATCCGCTCGTGGGATGCCGGACATGGGGCTCATGTTCAACGAACGTTGTGTCGAGGAAGATGACGATTGTGAAGACCTTGAATCAAACCACTCCGAGCCGGAGTACAACTTTCTGGTCACGCTCATACAGGATGAATATATGGCGGCTCACCCTTCGGTAGAAGCCCCTCGTGTAGAACAAAATGAGGGTGCTAATGCTGCCACTATCTCCTCCGAGATCATCCCTACAAATCAGCTTTCAGCGCCCGTGGTTAGTGCTCCTGCTCCAATCATTGAAAATGCCCTTATTCTCGCAAATGAGGTTAATGAGCCCGATGCCCCCCAAGCGCCAGGGAATAACGAGCCCGCCCCTCCTCCGCAAGAACCCGCTGCTCCCGCTCAACAGGAGGTTGTGAACTTGGAAGAGGACGTTGCTACTGCAGCTTAAGCTTTTACTTGTATTTCTTTACTGCATTTTCGTGGGCTATGATGCCTTTGTTTGGAATCGTTGTAATCTCTTCTTTTTTAATGAAAGTTTATTTTCTCGTGATTTGCCTTTGTTTCCTTGTTTACGCTTGTTGTTGTCGAGATCCCACATAAGATTCTGACTAATTTTTAAGCTCAAGTAAAAGAAATAAGAAAACTTGGAAAATTTTATTAAGTCATTGAGTAAATATGAAGGTCTTACTTTGCACGTGCCCCCATTTCAAGACTTGTTAAAATTTTGCCTAAGTATGGATTCTATTTCAAGTTTTGAACGAGCGAAATGGTTCCCTTAATAATGAACCCTGGCTTAGATTTGATAAAAATTTTCAAAGATTGGCCAAGTCCCATAATCGAGTGTGAGTTTTCCCTTCTAAGGGTACCCTTGTGACTGGGACTTGTGCAAATTCATGTGCGTAATGAATTTGTGCCATTCTGTGGATACGCACGAGGGCTACACTTCAAGGGTGCCACTTGTGTGTTCTTGAAAACTTGTCAAAAAGTTCTCTTCTAGTCCACGTAGGAGTTGGCCTTTTCAGCTTTGAGCGCGAGGTGTTGTAATTAGCGACCCAGGCCTACTAGGACTTGTTATCTCTAAGGATCCCGTTTTCAAGCGCTGGCTGTTGACCAGGTCTACTAGCACTTGTTATCTTCAAGGATCTCGTTTTCGAGCGCAAGGCGTCGTGACGGACGACCAAGGTCTACTAGGACTTTCCTTGAGCGTATTTTCCCTTCAATTCTTCATGTTGGTTGTGAGCGTTACCAGGTTCTCCTTATGAGGGCTTCCCCCCACGTGGAGAAAAGCGCTGGCAAGCGTGACCCATTCGCAAAAATGACGTGTGCATTTAAATTGATCGCCAACCACGCTCGTAATAACGAGGGCTGTGGGTATTATCCATTTGCATAAATTAAAAACAGTCATACAGAAATAATCACGAGAATGCATCATGACTTACTTGAGATTTGAAGTAGTACACAGAGCCCATTAGTGGGATTGTTACATCATTATTTTAGAGAACTTTAAACATAGAACCGCCGAAGGTTACACGCGTTCCAAGGGCGAGGCAAGCGCTCGCCTTGCAGTGTCTCCAGGGCGTAAGTGTTGTTAGCTCTGACTTGCATGATTTTGAATGGACCTTCCCAGTTGGGGTCCAATTTTCCCACATGCTTGGATACCTCCACCTTCTTCAGGACCAGGTCTCCTAGTTGGAAGGTTCTCTCCTTAACAAGCTTGTTATATTGTCGTGCCACAGCTGCCTTATATTTGTGCATTTTTGCCCATGCATTGTCCATTCTTTCCTCCAGTAGGTCCAACTCTAGGCTTCTGTTGGCTTCGTTATCCTGGGGCTCGAAGTAGGCTACACGAGCGGATTCGTGTGCAATTTTCGCTGGTATCATGGCTTCGGATCCGTACATAAGGGCAAATGGCGTTTCTCCGGTTGACGCTCCTGGAGTTGTGCGATACGCCCATAGGGCTCCTTGTAGCTCTTCGGCCCACTCGCTTTTCTTGCTTTCGAGCATGGTTTTCAGGTATTGGAGAATGGTTCGATTGGTGACCTCAGCTTGGCCGTTGGCCTGAGGGTGGCCTACAGAAGTGAAACGTTGCTCAATACCCAATTCTGAACACCATTATCTGGTATCAGCTGCAATATATTGCGATCCGTTGTCTGATATAAGTACCCTAGGAATACCATATCTACAGATGATATTCTTCCATATGAAATCCCTTACCGCCCTGAGGTGATTTTCGTGACGGTCTCGGCTTCTGCCCACTTTGTAAAATAATCTACGGCCAATACGATAAATTTCTTTTGCCCGACCGCCTTTGGCAAGGGACCCACAATGTCTATACCCCACTGATCAAAGGGCCATGAGACGTCTATGGAGATCATCTGGGCTGCTGGCAACTGAGGGATGTTTGAATGAAATTGGCATTTGGGACATCTTTTGGAGAATTCGAGGGCATCCTGTAGAACAGTAGGCCAATAGAATCCACTCCTTAGTATTTTCTTGGCAAGGATGCGCCCTCCTCAGTGATTCCCACAACTCCCTCCATGTACATGCTCAAGGGTCTCTTTGGCTTGTGAGGGCCTCAAACTTTTCATTGGTGGGCCCTGGTACGACTTCTTGAAAAGCCTGCCCTCGTTGTCTAAGGAGAAACGAGGGGCCTTGTTTCTCACCTTCTGAGCCTCTATCCTGTCAGTCGGACAAGTTCCAACTCTGAGAAACTTCACAATGTCATCAAGCCAACAAGGCTCGTTAGGATCAATCATGAGTATCGCTTGTGCCATGCCTTTCTTTTTAATCAAAGGCTCCTCGGTTCTGAGAAATGCAACCGAGCGCTCACAGGTGCCTTCTAGTGCTGAGGTAAATTTGGAAAGAGCGTCGGCTCGCTCGTTTTCCGCATGTGGGATTTGCAACAAGTTGAACTCTTTGAACTTCTGAATAGCTTCTTTTGCTTTTCCCAAGTATTACACCATGGTGGCTTCTCGAGCCTCATAAGTTCCTTCAATTTAGCTCGCAATCAACTGTGAGTCGACATATGCTGTTATTCTGGAAGCCCCGTTCTGAAGAGCGATATGCAATCCTTGTACGAGCGCTTCATACTCCGCTTCATTATTAGTGACCTGAAAGTCCAATTTGATGGCGAAGTCTATCTCTACACCCTTGGGATCTTTAAGGGCTACCCCCGCTCCTCCCCCTTGAGAGGTCGAGGAGCCATCTGTGTGCAAGACCCATAGGCCATCATCTTCTATTTCAGCGGGCCCTAAACCAAAACACTCTATCAGTAGATCGACAATCGCTTGTGCTTGTATAACCGTTCTGGGCTCGAAGCTTAGGTCGAACTGGCTCAACTCAATAACCCATTTTATCAATCTTCCGGAAACATCAGGCTTGGAAAGGACTTGTTTCAAGGGTTGATCAGTAAGGACCGTTATGGTGTGTGCCTGAAAGTAGGGTCTCAATCTCCTCGACGCATTGATGAGGGCGAAGGCGAACTTCTCAATCTCCAAGTATCTCTTCTCAGCGCCCTACAACGTTTTGCTCAAGTAGTAGATTGGTAGGTTCTTAAGTTCGTGCACAATAACTAAGACTACGCTCGTCGCCTTCGGGGAGACAGAGAGATAAACGTACAGCTTCTCTCCTTCCATAGGTTTGGTAAGGAGTGGTGCGCTTGAGAGATACGCTTTCATGCCCTGCAGCGCTTTCTCGCACTCATCGGTCCACGAGAAGTTCCGAGCGCTGCGCAGAATTTTGAAGAAGGGGAGGTTCCTGCCTGCTGAGCATGATATGAACCTGTTTAGAGAGATGATCTTCCCTACCAGTACTTGTACTTCCCTGAGATTACGAGGGGAAGGGATGTCCAAAATGGCCTTGATTTTCTCTGGGTTAGCTTCAATCCCTCGTTGGCTGACCATGTAGCCCAAGAATTTTCCTCCTTGCACTCCAAAAGTACATTTGGAGCGATTTAATTTCATCCCGTACTGGCACAGAACGGCAAAAGTGCGCTTGAGATCCTCCAGGTGTGAGCCTTGATGCTCGCTCTTAACAATCATATCATCGACGTACACCTCCATGGATCCTTCGATTTCTTTCTCAAACATTTTGTTAACGAGACGCTGGTAAGTGGCCCCAGCGTTCTTGAGTCCAAAAGGCATGACTAAGAAGCAATATACACCCAAGTGGACAACAAATGAAGTTTTGGGGCGGTTTTCTGGGGCCATAAAGATTTGGTAGTAACCTTGAAAGGCATCCATCATACTCATGAGTTCGCAGCCTGCGGTCGAATCTACCAGCTGGTTTATACGGGGCAACGGGTACGGATCTTTGGGGCAAGACTTGTTAAGATGAGTGAAGTCATTATACATGCGCCACTTATTTGTGCTCTTGGGTACCAATACCACATCGCACAACCACTCCGAGTATAGTATCGGCTCGATACAGTATCGCACAACCACTCCGAGTATAGTATCGGCTCGATATACTGAGCCTCCGAGTATAGTATCGGCTCGAGTATGATCACTTCGAAAGCCGTGCACATCCCGCTTTTTCTGCTTTATCGGCTTGAACGAAGGGTTCACATTGAGCCTGTGGACTATGACACTCAGATCGATCCCAGTGAGGTCGGATGCTTTCCATGCAAAAACATCAATATTTTCCCGGAGGAAGTCGATCATCATGATCTGCGAGGGCCTCGAAAGACTGGACCTGATTTGAGTGGTTTTATCCTTGTTGCCTGGCTCCAACTCAATATTGAGGAACTGCTCCGTGGGCTCAATCCGTATCTCTGGGCGAGGGAGTTCTAGCGCCCTCTTTTTTCCCGTCAATTGGCCATCATCAGCTGGCTTGCAAGCACAACGCTCGTCTTCTTCAGAAGAGGATTCTTCAACCGTTCCCAATGGAGCGGTTTCGAGGGCGTTTGCAACATTGGGATCCCTCTTTTTGTTCTTCTTTCTGTTCATCTTGGCCCTCTTGCGCATGGGACCATCCTTGTCCAGATTAGGGAAATCCACAGATTTCTTGGTGGATCCCATTTGGAACTCCTTCTCCGCTTTGGGCTTTTTGAGGGATAGCATGTAACATTCCCAGACCTCACGGACATTGCATAAAACTTCTCCGACACCCTTAGGGGTAGGAAATTTGATTTTCTGATGATACGTGGAGATAATTGCTTTGAAATCCACGAGGGCCGGTCGCCCGATGATGACGTTATAAGGGATCTCAATCTCCACCACCGCATACGTGACCATGAGCGTCTTTCGCCACGGGGCGTGACCAAACAAGGTGGCCAAGCGAATTTGCCCTCGGGGGACAAGCTCAGAGCCCCCAAAGCCAATAAGGGCTGTTTTGAGGGGCTCAAGTGATACATTGGTGACGTTCATCTTTTGGAAAGTTGAGTAAGGCAAAACGTTAACAGAGCTTCCACTATCCACCAACACCCTCTTTACAATGTGATTGTGTATGTCTAGGCTAACCACCATGAGGCAGTCAGAGGTTTCACTCTCCCCATGGGGCGTTACAATGTGAGCTAGATCCTTATCACTAAATCCTACCACCTCTTTTTCAAGAGGGCTCGAGACATCTGAATCTTTAATAGTGTACACATGTTTGGGCATCGAGGGGCGTTGATCGTAGCTCCTTATGTGTCGATGGTGAGAAGCATTGGAGTCCCCTCCTGATGAGCCTCCCGCGATCATGTTGATGACAACGAAGGGGGTGTTCTCTTGTTCTGTTAACTTTTGCTTCCCACGAGCGCTGCTTTCTGGAGGACCACGTCCTCAAGGGCTCCTTGAGCGCGACGGGCTTTTTCTTCTATCCCGTGGTCTCTCATTGCAATGCTCGTCGTATCGCTCCAGGGCTCGCACGAACTCCTTCAAGTGGCCGCCAACAACAAGCCTCTGAATTTCACTTTCCAACTGTCGGCATTCATCTGTATCGTGCCCTTTCTGCTTATGGAAGACGCATTACTTGTTCGATCGTCTCAGAGCTTCAGTGTCCCTCATCTTAGTAGGTCTTTTGAAGAGCTTCTTGCCAGAGAGGTTGTAAACTTCTGAGTTCAGTCTTGTAAGGGGGATGCGCTCGAAACGTTGAGGGCCTGGAGGAGATTTCTTGCGCTCCTTCTTGATAACATCTTCTTGTCCCCGCTCCTGGTTACGCTCGTGTCTCACTGGGCTATGATGTCAGGGCCCATTCGTCTCATACATATCTTCGAGCGTGAAGAACAGCTCGGCAACTTCTCTCAAGTCCATGAGGGATCCTGGCCTTCTATCTACAATGGCATCGGCAAACTTCTTGCTCACGTATTGCTTGTGATCCATAGCCTTGAAGAGCACTGGGATCAAGAAATCCATGGAAGGCTTCTCCACCTGCAATATCTCTTTGTTAAAACGGGCGAAGAACGAGCGGAGAGATTCATTCTTCCCCTGCACTACATTGTAAAGGGCGGTGGGCGCAGTGACAGGGGCCTTTAAAAGAGTTGAAGTGATTGAGGAAAGCGTTGGCCAACTCTTCATATGAATGTATCGAGCTTGGCAGTAGCTGCTTATACCATTCTTGAGTCATTCCTACTAGGGAGGTAACAAAGACTTTAGCCCAGTAGTTGCTCGTGTGCTCGTACAGGTGCATCAGATGTACGAAATGATCCAGATGCTCCGCCGGATCCGTAGTCCCGTCATAGCGGTTGACGGAAGTGGGAACTTTGGCCATTCTTGCTTGGGCCATCAAGACTTCTTCCACGAAAGGGGAGCCCCTCGCAAGCGGATGATACCCATAAGTGTAAAAGTTCTCTTCCTGCTCCTGGCGGCGAGGGATTCGTGGCTGGCGGTCTTGGGGACGAGCGTCTCTGGCATCGGCTCGTTCATCCCTACTGTGGGAGATCTGAGACCGTGCTCGAGAGAGCTGGCCGACCATATCCTTTAACCCCTGTAGCTAGTCTTGCACAATCGCGAGGATGTTAGGATTTCCATCTTTCTCTTTGTCCCCCTGTTTTGTGGCTCGAGAGGCTCGTTTGGAGGCATGAGAGTCTCCTTCATCTTCCAAGTTGATTCTATCCACCGAGCCCTTACCTTTGCTGGTCTGGGGGCGCTCGTTCCCTTCTTTCTCGGGCGCTCCCTTCTCCTGGGCAGGCGGTGGTGGTGGCGGTGGCCTGGCTTGTAGAACGTTCTGAGCCGCCGTTAGGGGATGAACCTTCCATCCTCGTGGAGGGGCAATGTGAGCGGCTGTCCTTGGGGGGAAGTAGGTGGTGGTGAAATTCTTCCAAGAGTTTTGGACAGCTTGAATTTCACACTGCGTATACAGAGCTTTCAGCTGCTCTGAAGTCAAAGGCGGCAGTTCCACGCTATCAATTTCTTTGGGGATGATGATGGGCAGCTGCATCTGTCCCGCCTCGTACAGTTGGACCATCGACATCATGGGAGTCGGAGTCAAGGTATACCCTAGTGGCAGCATTATGTAGGGATACGCGCCAGGCTGGGCTGGCGGCGCGTGGATCTGACTCTGGGAAGCAGGAATCCCAGATCCTCCTACAGCTGCGGCGGTGGGGAGAGGACCCACGGGGGGAACGACTTTTTCCAGGGGAGGGGCGGACCCATCCGCTGGGGGCGCGCCACCAACCACGGGCGGAATAGGGCGGTTGCTTGCGTCTTGGGGAAGGTTATCTCCTTCCCCTGTTGTTCCGAAACATGTGGTAACCATGACTGGGAGTGTGTATGCTTTTGAACCAGCGAGACAGAAAGGAAGAAGGTGATTTCCCACAGACGGCGCCAAAAATGATGGGGTAAGAACGTGAGGTGTCAAACTCCGATCACTTTCTATTTGATTGAGGTGGGGAAACAGATGATCGCTCGCCGGAAACAAGATGAGTTCTACCTGCTGGGACAAACACAAAGAACAGACAGTTAGAAGGCCAAGCTGGGGGACTGGGGGTGATGCCCAGTTTGGCTCTCCGACGCTCAAGTCAGGTGAAGAACCGAAAGAGATGAATATAATTTGCAGAGCTCAAGTATGGAAGCTTGCTTACAGTGAAGAAGATGAACTCGCATATTTATAGTTAGGGGTCGGGGACCCTTTGGTCATTTGCACCATGTGGTCCTGGCCGAATGTTGCCCTAACACGTGGCTCTATGAGAGAAACCTAGGAGGAATCTTTTGCAAAAGTTGGTGCCAATGTAGTATGGGCAACAGTGGCAGGTACGCGGGTGTGTTGCTGGTGCCAGAGAGCCATTTCGGGGGTTGGTAACGAGGGCTAGGAGCACGCTCGTGTCAACCGTGAGCCTTGGAGGCCAATGAGTCCACTAGGGGATGAAGGCCAAGGTTTGTGCCATGAGGGTGAATGGGAGCTTCCCTGAAGGAAAATAGCGCTTGTAAAGGGCTTCTGGGATAATCTGGGGCTTTTGTCCCGTTGTGGGGGGAGCGCTCGTTGAAGAGCGGCCATGGTGGTTACGCGTCGCGTAACAGAGGAGACACGCATTGATCAGGGATGGTAGCTCTCGTGACGCTTGTGGGTTTTTGGGGGCGCTTGTTGATAAATACCTTAGTCTTGAGGAAGCCACGTGTTACGTTCTCTTGCTACCACGTGTCCAAATGTGGGACGAGCGTGTTTTGGCCCTATCAATGTAAATATCATATTTTAATTAAATAGGTTCAAATATATAGCGAAGAAAAAAATAAACAATTTATATATTAAAATAGTATATATGTTAAAATTCTAGCATTTCATCCCGTGCTATGCACATATTTTTTAAAAATATTGTTATCTTTTCTAATATATATAAATAATGACTTTTGTATTAATATTTTTACAAAATAATAAATCTTAAATTGTCGACCAACTATACTAAAACTTTAATTTAGCTAGTATTAACCAATAAATAATTTTTTTTTCTAAAAATCTCAGTTCTAATGAATTCGAACCAAAAGTTTAAATTTATGTGAAAATAAAATATAAATAATCAACTTAATAATTTGCAGAGATAACAAAAAAATATAATTATTAGAAGCAAATTCAAATCATATCCAATTAGAGACTATTGTAGAAACTTGTAAATTCAAATCATATCCAATTAGAGACTATTGTAGAAAATCACAACAAAAATAATTTGAACGAAAATGAAAGAACATATATATTATATAAAATACTATTGATGATAAAAAAAAAACCTTAAAATGAAAATAAAAATAGAGAATAAATTTATTAAGGAACAAAGAACTATATTGATACATCTTGATTTAAAGAATCACCTTATAAAAATTATGTTGAACTATCATTCAAATTATTTTATAAATTTAATAACCCAAAAATCTCAAAAATTAAAATTTGATGAAAATAAAATAATTATGGTAAAAATAGTTGTGAAAATTCTGTTAATTTAAAAAAAAAAAAAAATACATATCTACATGATGAGGCCAAATTATGCTCGGATCAGCACCGTACATGTGTCGCGATCTGAGGGATCTATTGGTCTAACGCTCGTGGTATTGGGCTCGTGGGTCCAACCCAGCCCATCCCCTGTACCTCTTCTCCAAGCAATACTTGCGTGCCTCGGCCCAAGTCACGAGCGTAGGACCCACCCAACGGTTTCCTTGAACGCTCGCAGTATTGTTCCCGGTGATGCTCCACGCCGGGGCTCCTTCCCTTCCATACCGAGGACACCCTCGATAATCGTGCTCATGTGTCACCGTCTATGACGCTCGGGCCCTCACCGCCTGCGGCCCCCTCGAGAGTAACCAACGCTCGAGTTGGTACTCAAAGATGTTTCTCTCTTCGAGGATTAGTCCCAGCACCATGAGGTGACCCTTCCGAGAGCACTTCAGGAGTAAAAGGAGCATGGCTAGATGCCTGTACGCTCGCCGCACGCTAACTACCTCTGACACCATGGTAGTGCGCACCTCGTACCTGACATGCTACAGGCTTTTCAAAGCCATCGCTCTCACACCATCTCAGGCCGCCACGTGTCTAGGGCAACACTGATTTTGGGACCACTTGGTTACGATTACCCAAATGCCCCGGCCTCAACGTATAAATAAGGGTTTCACGCGCACATTCCCCAAGTCATCTTCTTCATACAAACCACCTGCACTGAGCTGGGATCTTTCTCCTCCATTGCTGTTGCATATTCCAAGCTCTGCATACTTCACTATCTCCCCCCTTTGACTTCATTTTTCTTTCCAAGTGTTATCCTAGCTGGAAGAACCCACGCTCAATCGGAAACCCAGTTCTTGAGGCATACCGCCTATAATGGTCTTTCCTTTTTAAACAAATCTTGAAAGTGTTGGTTGCATAATAGGAATCCACTTTCTGCACCATCATTTTTGGCGTTGTCTGTGGGAAACCATCATCTTCATCTTTAACAGATTCTTCCTCTCTAAGCTAGTCGAGATATAACACCTTCAATTTCAAACATGGTGACTGCAACCAGATCCGGGATTTTGGACAACAGGGGTGGTCTACCTCCAGTAAATGAAGAAAACAGGCCCGACGGAAATATCGTCGTGGATATCACCCTTGCCCCAGCTGGAAATACCCCAGCCGCTGGGGCGAATAAGGACAAGGAGGTCCCGGTGGGTTCTCTTCCTGTGGCCGGAGCTCAGGCGGGGAGCTCCGCAACAACCTTTCCCCCTGTCAACCTTGCAGCCGTTGGGGCGTTGCCGGTGACAATACCGCCTCCTGGGTATGCTTACATGCAACCTGCCATGGTGCCCGGGATGATGCCAGGCATGGTCCCTATGATCCATCCGTACCAGGTGGGTATGTTGCAGCTTCCCATCTCTCTCCCCAAAGAAATTCAAAGAGTGGAGATGCCCCAAATGACATCCCAGCAACTCCAGGCGCTGTACGCTCAGTGCGAAGTTCAGGCCGCACAAAACGCCTGGAACCACTTCGCAGCTGCCTACTTCCTACTTCCCCTCAAGGGCGGACTTTCACATGCCTCCACCAATGGGAGGGCTCCCAGTCCACCCCCTCACAGCTGCCCAGAATGTACTGAGGGTACAGCCGCCGCCACCACCACCGGCACAGGAGAAAGAAGTCCTCCCGAGGGCAGATCCAGAACAGCGGCCCTTGGAGAAGGAGAAAGCCCCTCCCGCAAGGGGAGATGCTGGGAAAGAGGTCCAGTCTAGGGCTACTGGAAGAGTAAGTAGGAAGGAAGGAGATGACCCTCGGATAACAACGGTCCAAGACCAACTGGAGGACCTGCAACATATCGTGGAACAGCTCTCTCGAGCGTGGTCTCAAATCCCCCAAGCTGGGGATGAGAGGTCTAAGGCCAGAGACGCTCGCAATCCACGCAACCAGCTCCCTCGCCGATGGAGAGAGGAGGACTACGAGGAACACGATTTCGAGGGCGGGAACTATAGGCCTTTGACAGACGGTTCGCCCCTCACTGACGAGGTTCTAATGGCGTGCACGGGAAAAGGAAAAATCCCAACGTCCGTCAACCGGTACGATGGAACAACAGATCCGGCCGAGCATTTGGACCATTTCGTGCACCTGATGCACTTGTACGAGCATTCCAGCCACTACTGGACCAAGGTATTTGTGACCTCACTCATTGAAATGGCGCAAGAGTGGTACAAGAAGCTCCCCCCGCGCTCAATTCGAGGGTACACCGATTTGACTGATGCTTTCCTAAGTCATTTAACTCTCTGAAGGCACTCGCGCCTGCTTCCACGGCCCTCTACAGCCTAGTGCAAGGGCCCAACGAAACCCTCAGGTCCTTTATGGGCAGGTTCAACAAAGAGGTCTGATTGGTGGAAAGACCCTCGATGGATTTCGTGAGTCACATACTGTTTGGTGCCATCAACACAAAAAACTATGTCAGCTAGGAATTCACTGAAGAAGTAGCCAAGAAGAAGCCCCGCTCCTTAACAGAATTGAGGGACATTGCTGATTCTTATTTCACCCTCGAGGATATGTACATCGCGAGGGCCCAGAAGCATGCCAGTGCCCCTCGCTCTGAGAGGGGTCAGTCGGATAAAGGCGAGGCCCATAAGAACTGTTAGGAATAGTGCCCTAGAAAGCCGATTAGTCATAATCCGTTTTGGGACTTTTCTTGTATCACAGACAATCTTTGAATAATATACGATTGATTATAGGCAATCACTTTTTTATATGCCAATACGTGTTTTGAGTGTTTCCATTATGTGCGTATGTATGAGAACTCCCCTAATCCTGATGACTTTAGGACTCTACCATTTAGGTGAAATGGTTCATGAAACGAGCCCTGTATCACATAAGTCATGATTAGTAAAATACTCCAAGCCGATGAGTCCTACAGACAGTGGGAGTGTCAACCGGACTCCTCTAAGGCTTGCTTGTGGGATCACGCCCTTAAGAAGGACCACCTTGTTTCATGGAGGTGCAAAGTGTATAGTTGATACGTGCGTGATACATGAGGGTGCTTACTTCAATAAGTAAGTTCACTGAGGTGCCCCGTGTGAGAAGATTCCTAAACGGGAAAGGAAGTTTTTATTTCAGGAAATAGAAACTTCCAGATTAGGAAATATCTCACGAGTCATTGATGTGATTAATTGATCCTTAGACTTGAGGTTCCTTGTCACTTTATGAGTTAACTCTGTAGTCTTAGGTATAAGCTTTAAAGGGTGTCGCCTTAGACAACTGATTCAAGGCTTATGCTGGGGCTGCACAAGTGATTCATGAAAGTGAATGAGAATCAAGAAAGGACCTACACTTGCATTTGCAAGGTGATCTCTTATTGTGTAAGTCATTCATATGCCATATGGAGTCCTTGGCCAAGGCAGTAGATCAAGACATCAAGAAAAGGGTTTCTTGGATTGAGATCAAATGGATATGAAATGCACTTAGCTTTAAGACCGGATTATTAGGGTTCTAATTATTGTTGGAAAACACGAATCAGAAAGCAGCGGAATTTAAAAAAAAATTTCCCAACAAAAGGACCTTGAACTCGTAATCGTGTAACCAAATTCGTAAAGATAGAAAACTTACTTTTCTTTTGTTCTTTCTTGAAGCGTTTCAAGCCACCCAAGAACGCTCTTCTCGCGGCTTGATCCCCTCTCCTTGGTAAAGCTCGAATCTTCAAACTTCTAACTTGAAGTCTCTAGAGAAAGTCCACCAACTTGATCACAATCTAACTAGTAAGGATGCTAGTTCTCTAGTTAGTGTTTAGGCTTAACCTAGGGTTTAATTTAATCTTGGAGAAAGGAAGGTGTTCAACACATGAACCAAGAATTGTCTATCAGCTCTAAAGGGGAGCATGAGCTCCCCTATATATAGGAAAGGGGAGGGGCGGTCGAACCTAGTCCTAATGGACAAAGGATTTGGTCCCTCTCTCTCCTATTACTTGATCATCAAGTATTTTCCAACTTTGACTTTGAATTCTAATTCTAGTCAACTTTTAAGATAGCTAAAAATATCCAAACTATTTTTGGATAATTTTATACTTTATTTATTATAAAATAAATAACTTATTTTTTATCTAATTAATTAATTCGCAATTAATTAACTAGATTATTTTCTCCAAAATTAGACTTTCTTTTTAATTCAAAATTAAACCAAAGTCTATTAAATAATTAACACATTAATTATTTAACATCACATATAAATTCACGTGTGTGACACGTGTCACAAGGACACGTGTCACTCACGTGACCCACACGTGTGGCTTCACACGTGTGGAACCCTCTAGGCTCGATTAACTCGTTTAATCATTTTCAAGCCTCAACTCATGTAACCAAGTTGTTGTGTGTGACCCTCTAGGTTCTCAATTCAATTACCAGTGACCCTAATTAATTAATTCACTAATTAATTAATCAGTCCACAGATTAAACGACCATAGTCTAGCAACAGGTGTTTAACCCCTAGCTGAATTGGAATGTTCGGATTCGACAGAACCTTTAAGTCATTGATTCATGTGAGATACAATCCTCCTACTTACTATCTCTCAACCAAGATCTAGGGCAAGGGAATAATCAGAACCCTAATAATCTGGTCTTAAAGCTAAGTGCATTTCATATCCATTTGATCTCAATCCAAGAAACCCTTTTCTTGATGTCTTGATCTACTGCCTTGGCCAAGGACTCCATATGGCATATGAATGACTTATACAATAAGAGATCACCTTGCAAATGCAAGTGTAGGTCCTATCTTGATTCTCATTCACTTTCATGAATCACTTGTGCAGCCCCAGCATAAGCCTTGAATCAGTTGTCTAAGGCGACACCCTTTAAAGCTTATACCTAAGACTACAGAGTTAACTCATAAAGTGAGAAGGAACCTCAAGTCTAAGGATCAATTAATCACATCAATGACTCGTGAGATATTTCCTAATCTGGAAGTTTCCATTTCCTGAAATAGAAACTTCCTTTCCCATTTAGGAATGTTCTCACACGGGGCACCTCAGTGAACTTACTTATTAAAGTAAGCACCCTCATGTATCACGCACGTATCAACTATACACTTTGCACCTCCATGAAACAAGGTGGTCCTTCTTAAGGGCGTGATCCTACAAGCAAGCCTTAGAGGAGTCAGGTTGACACTCCCACTGTCTGTAGGACTCATCGGCTTGGAGTATTTTACTAATCATGACTTATGTGATATAGGGCTCGTTTCATGAACCATTTCACCTAAATGGTAGAGTCCTAAAGTCATCAGGATTAGGGGAGTTCTCATACATGCACAACTAAAGTAAACGCATACCAAACAAGAGCATATAAAGAAGTGTTGCCTCAATTCGTTATTTTATTCAAAGATTGTCTGTGATTACAATAAGGAAAAGCACAAAGCGGATATACAATCGGCTTTCTAGGGCACTATTCCTAACAATCTCCCACTTGCCCGTCAAAGCCATTCTAAAGATACTCTAAGTCCCATCTTCTGAAGATGACCTTGGAAAACTTCTCGACTAAGGGGTTTAGTAAGTGGATCTGCCACGTTCTCTACTGATGTGACCCTCTCAATTTGCACATCTCCTCTTTTGATAATATCACGGATTAGGTGATACTTCCTCATAATGTGCTTGGTCCGTTGGTGAGATCTTGGTTCTCTTGCTTGAGTAACCGCCCCAGTGTTGTCACAAAACACAGTAATGGGGTCTTTCATGCTAGGAACAACATTCAACTCTTGAATGAAGTTTCTTATCCAAACACCTTCCTTAGCTGCATCATTTGCAGCTAAGTATTCGGCCTCAGTGGTCGAATCTGCAGTGGTTGTTTGCTTGGAACTCTTCCAACTCACTGCTCCGCCGTTTAGGCAGAAAATGTATCCTGACATTGACTTAAAATCATCTAAGTCAGATGCAAAGCTTGCATCGCAGTATCCTTCGACAGTAAGATCTTTCTGACCTCCGTAAACTAAGAATAAATCTTTAGTACTTTTCAAGTACTTAAGAATATTCTTCACGGCAGCCCAGTGACCATCTCCAGGGTCAGATTGGAAACGACTTGTTACACTAAGTGCATAAGCCACATCCGGTCGAGTACATAACATTGCATACATTATGCTACCTATTGCTGATGCATAAGGTGTATGAGTCATTCTTTCCTTCTCAAGGTTAGTCTTAGGACACATCTTCTTTGAAAGACATGTTCCTACACTCATAGGAAGGTTCTTAACCTTTGCAGACTCCATATTGAATCTCTTCAATACTTTGTCAATGTACATCGACTGTGATAGTCCTATTAACCTTCTAGATCTATCTCTATAGATTTTAATTCCAAGGATATAGGACGCATCACCAAGATCTTTCATCTCGAATTGGTTCGATAACCATAACTTAGTGACTTTCATGTCATCCTTCGAATTCCCAATAAGAAGGATGTCATCAACATAAAGTACTAAGAATTGCACTGAGGTCTCCAATTCCTTTCTATACACACATGATTCATTCGAAATTTGGATGAAGCCAAAAGCTTTGACCGATTCATCAAATCGAATGTTCCAATTCCTAGAAGCCTGTTTCAATCCATAGATTGATCTTTGGAGTTTGCAAACCTTTTGCTCACTCCCACTGAATGTGAAACCTATGGGTTGCTCCATATAAATGTCTCTGTCAATGTCACCATTGAGAAAGGCAGTTTTCACATCCATTTGCCATATCTCATAGTCATAATATGCAGCAATGGCAAGCATGATTCGAATGGACTTTTGCATTGCAACTGGTGAAAAGGTTTCGTCAAAGTCCACGCCGGGTCTTTGAGTGAATCCTTTTGCAACCAGTCTTGCTTTGTAGGCTGCAATGCTTCCATCAACTCCAAGCTTTCTCTTAAAGATCCATTTGCAACCTATGGGTTTGACCCCATCAGGCAAATCTACCAAGGTCCAAACTTGGTTGGAGTTCATGGAATCCATTTCGGATTTCATGGCTTCTATCCACTGTTCAGAGTCAGAATCTGAAAGTGCCTCCTCATATGTTAAAGGATCATTATCCTTTTGAGAGATTTCATGGAAGAATCCATACCATCTCTCCGGCTGTCTAGGAGTGCGTTCAGAACGCCTTAGAGGAGGATTTTCGTGTGTATCGAAATTCGTGATTGGTTGTAGTTGATCAGAGTGGGACGTTTCTTCAGTGGGTGATGTGGGGTCATTTTTTACTTCTTCTAATTCTATGATCTTGCCTTTCTTTTCTTTAAGGAACGGTTCCTCAAGAAAAGTGGCATTTCTGGAAACAAACACCTTTTGCTCAGATTGATCATAGAAGTAGTATCCTATGGATTCCTTAGGATAACCTACAAAGTAGCATAAGTTAGAACGAGATTCTAACTTATCTCCCACTGTCCTCTTCACGTAAGCAGGACAACCCCAAATTCTTAAGTAAGAATAACTAGGGATTTTACCATGCCACATTTCATAGGGCGTCTTAGGGACTGACTTAGAGGGAACAAGATTCAAAATCTTTGCTGCACTTTCTAGGGCATAACCCCAGAAGGAAGGTGGTAAGTCAGTGAAACTCATCATGGAACGAACCATATCAAGTAGGGTTCGATTCCTTCTCTCAGAAACTCCATTAAGCTGAGGAGTTCCCGGAGGAGTCCACTGAGAGATAATCCCATTATCCTTGAGATGATTAAGGAATTATTCACTAAGATATTCGCCTCCTCGATCAGATCGAAGTGCTTTGATCTTGTGACCAGTTTGGTTCTCAACCTCCTTTTGAAATTCTAAGAATTTCTCAAAAGCTTCAGATTTATACTTCATTAAGTATACATAACCATATCGACTAAAGTCATCAGTAAAGGTTATGAAGTACTGATGATTGTTTCTAGTGCTTACACTAAGCGGTCCACAAACATCAGTATGGATCAAATCCAAAACCTCAGTGGCACGTTCCACAGTTCCTTTAAAAGGAACTTTGGACATCTTTCCTTTGAGACAGGATTCGCAAGAAGTCAACTCTTTGAGATCATTTTCAGAGAATGATCCTAAAGTGTTTATCTTGCTAATTCTGTTCTTGGAAATGTGTCCTAATCTAGCGTGCCATAAGGGAGCTGAAACTTTGTCATCTCTCTTACGCTTTGTTTCTCGTTGAATATTCATAATATTGATATTTTGAGTTAGGTAAAGTCCATTACTTAGAGTACCGATGTGAACGGAAGAGTTGCTCCGTTTGATAAAATATTTACCATTCTTAATATAAGTTTCATAACCTTCACAATCTAATATTGGAACTGAAATTATATTACGAATAATGCTCGGTACATAAAGGACTTTGTTTAATACTAACTCAAAACTACCTAAATCTAATCTAATTGTGCCTAAAGCTCGAGCTTCAACGTTTGAGCCATCGCCGATCTTCAAGACACATTCTCCTTCTTTGAGTTGTTGGACTTCACTTAGCATCTGTAAATCATTACAGATATGAGTTCCACAACCGGTATCAAGTACCCAAGAACTAGAATTAATAGAAAGATTTACTTCAACGAGAAAGATACCTTTCTTTAGAGTAGCCTTGTACTCTGGGCAGTTTCTCCTCCAATGTCCCGCTTTGCCACAATGGAAGCAAACATCCTCTTTCTGATCACGCTTCTTCTTTTGGGCCTTCCCCTTCGAAATGCCACCAGTGGGCCTAAGGGGTTTCTTCTTCTTCTTTTGGGCTTTCTTGCCCTTACCTTTAGAAGGCCCAGAAGAGGAAGATGGAGCATTCACCATCAAAACCTTATTGTCCTTCCTGATCGTGCTTTCAGCAGTCACAAGCTGGCTAATCAGCTCAGCTACAGTAGCACCAGCATGATTCATGTTGAAGTTAAGGACAAATGGGTTGAATGATGGTGGGAGCGAAGCTAGCAACAAATCCACTGAAAGCTCATCTTTCAGTGGCATGTCCATGGAAGCAAGTTTCTCAGTAAGGGCAAGAAACTTGAGTCCATATTCATGGACACTTGAACCTTCCCTCATTCTCAAGTGGAATAATTCCTTTGAAGTGTTATACCTTGTAACACGTTCATGAGGGCGGTAAAGTTGCTCTAAGTGGTCGTAAATCTCCCAAGCAAATTCCATGACCTCATGTTGTCTTTGCAAGTCCGGAGACATGTTAGCCAACATAAGGCAACGGGCTTGGAGATTATCATCCTTCCACTTCTGAATCGCATCCCGCTCGGCCCGAGTGGGAGCCTCCCCTTCGGGACTAGGCTCCCCTTCGAAGAGAACATAAGTTCTCTTCTCAGAATCTAAAATGATTTTTAGATTCCTCAGCCAATCAGAATAGTTGGGACCAGTCAACTTGTTTGACTCGAGGATCGATACAAGAGGGTTTTTGGTTGCCATTTCAAAACACGTAGAGAATCACAGAATCTACGACCTAAATTGTAAAACAGAGAACTAGTGAGCATGCTGAATTATAACGATATACAAAAGATAAGGTCTTTAATCTATTGTAGCTCCCACTGTTTTTCAAAGATCTAGAATTCCCAAAGATCTAAGAGGAACACGTTTCCCAATGGGTACTAAGATCCTAGGCATTTTACCTCGAACCCACGACTCGCGGACATTCTTAGTAAGAACCCTAGGTAGGTACAACTTACCAATTCTAACACCTTTAGAACTCTTAGTAATTGTTTTTGCATCACCTATCTTTCAATATGGACCCACGACTCGTGCGACATCCATATTTACTTAGGCGTTAAGCTAGACCCATCAATCATAAGATCATGACCAAAACTTAGTTTGAACGACCCACGACTCGCGGACATCGCCCTTGCTAAAATTGACTACGAAATATTGATCATTTAAAATGATTAATTAGGTAACTAAGAACTAATAAGCTCCACTAGCTATCCCACGACTCGCGGACAATAACTAACTTTACTTACTAAACTTAAAACCTATTGATGGAATGCTAGGAATTTAATTCAAAATTTGCATCTCGAATTAAACACCTATTTGTTCGAAATTAGCTTAATATTTAATGGGAATTTTCGAATCAACCGGAGAGTTGTCCGGTTCGACCTCACCAACATATATGTTATCCAATTTTATTAGTCTTGATTAATGCAAGTACACTTAAATGCATTTCAAACAAGCACATAAACAGATAACATGTCCTAGCATGATACTAACATGTAATGATCATGGGTTCTACCTAACTTATGCGTGATATGTGGGAGCCACTCCACAATCACAAGTTCTAACATACATGCCACATAAACAGTTCAAATCACATAAGGGAAAGCAGTAACAAAATACGAGCCCTATCTCTATTACATTTAACAATTGAGATTCCCCTCCCTAACATTTTGAGGGGTCTTCACTTATGGCCTCCTTGTTACTTGAATGTGGTCCATCTTACTCCATGGGTGCATTGTCTCCAAAATGAAAATAAAACCTCACCACCTATCTTTACTCTCAAATTACAATAAAAAGAAAAAGACATAAAGTAATAAGGCTCAATCTTCATATTGGCTTTAGACAATTACACGGGGCATACCCCGGCCTCAAAAACAGTAATATGGAAAGCCACATAATAAATCACATAACAGTACGCACATAAGTGAGGCTCCAACCTCAATTGAAAAAACGCAACTATAGGGCTCCAACCCCAATTTAAACCATCCATGTGCATAAATTAAAACCATACATAGATCTAAACCCATGATCACCTAACATGCTTTTGCAAGAATTTAAATTTAACCAATAAATTAAAATTCTCGCTTTAAGCTCTAATAGCTTAAAACACGACTTGATGCGAGTCTTATTTATAAAAGTTTTCAATAAATCCCAAATTACCAAAACAAATAAAATTCCAATTAATTTCTGAAAATTAATAATTTTATCAAAGATGTATTTTCCCAAAATATAAACCGTTTCAATTTCTCAAAAATCCCAATTTTAAGTTTTATTCAAAAATTAAAAATAAATATTCAAAAATAAAATTTTTAAAATTAAAATAAAAAATTGGGACTGGATTGCACGAAACACAAAAAGGGGGGCCGGATCACGAAAACGGGGCCCGTGCGCGAAACGGGGCACAGCGTCGCAAGCGCGCGCGGACGCGCACGGCAGGCGCGCACAGCGCCCCGCCAAGGCCAGGCGAGTGCGCGCACTGCGCGCGCGCCTCGCGCGCGCGCCCCCTGCTGGGCGGTGGGCGGCCAGTCTCGGCCGCCCTGGGCGGGCGCGCCTAGGCGCGCCCGGGAGGCTCCCGCACAGGCGTGCGGGAGGAGCTGGGCGGCTGGCCGGTCTGTCCCGGCCAGGCCTGGGCGGCGACGGGCGGACGGCGTGCGGGAGGGCCTCCCGCGCGGTTGCGGGAGGGAGGCGCGCGAAGCCCGCGCGCGCGACTGCTTCGCGCGCGGGGTTTCGCGTGTTCATCGTGATCCGGGCTTTTGTTTCGTGTTTTCGTTCAAAAGCAAAACCAATCCAAGAAATCCAAAAACAGTTTATACAGTTTCAAATCTAAAAATGTTTTTCAAAAATTAAATTTTATAAAACCAATTTTCAGAAACTTTCAGGAAAAAATACAGTTTCGTAATTCAGGCTTTCTAAAACAATTACAAATACTCAATCGCATCAAGCCTAAGAATTTCTACCAAATTCAGTATAATTGAGACGAATCAGAAACACGATTAACGAGGTGGCTCTGATACCACTTGTTGGAAAACACGAATCAGAAAGCAGCGGAATTTAAAAAAAAATTTCCCAACAAAAGGACCTTGAACTCGTAATCGTGTAACCAAATTCGTAAAGATAGAAAACTTACTTTTCTTTTGTTCTTTCTTGAAGCGTTTCAAGCCACCCAAGAACGCTCTTCTCGCGGCTTGATCCCCTCTCCTTGGTAAAGCTCGAATCTTCAAACTTCTAACTTGAAGTCTCTAGAGAAAGTCCACCAACTTGATCACAATCTAACTAGTAAGGATGCTAGTTCTCTAGTTAGTGTTTAGGCTTAACCTAGGGTTTAATTTAATCTTGGAGAAAGGAAGGTGTTCAACACATGAACCAAGAATTGTCTATCAGCTCTAAAGGGGAGCATGAGCTCCCCTATATATAGGAAAGGGGAGGGGCGATCGAACCTAGTCCTAATGGACAAAGGATTTGGTCCCTCTCTCTCCTATTACTTGATCATCAAGTATTTTCCAACTTTGACTTTGAATTCTAATTCTAGTCAACTTTTAAGATAGCTAAAAATATCCAAACTATTTTTGGATAATTTTATACTTTATTTATTATAAAATAAATAACTTATTTTTTATCTAATTAATTAATTCGCAATTAATTAACTAGATTATTTTCTCCAAAATTAGACTTTCTTTTTAATTCAAAATTAAACCAAAGTCTATTAAATAATTAACACATTAATTATTTAACATCACATATAAATTCACGTGTGTGACACGTGTCACAAGGACACGTGTCACTCACGTGACCCACACGTGTGGCTTCACACGTGTGGAACCCTCTAGGCTCGATTAACTCGTTTAATCATTTTCAAGCCTCAACTCATGTAACCAAGTTGTTGTGTGTGACCCTCTAGGTTCTCAATTCAATTACCAGTGACCCTAATTAATTAATTCACTAATTAATTAATCAGTCCACAGATTAAACGACCATAGTCTAGCAACAGGTGTTTAACCCCTAGCTGAATTGGAATGTTCGGATTCGACAGAACCTTTAAGTCATTGATTCATGTGAGATACAATCCTCCTACTTACTATCTCTCAACCAAGATCTAGGGCAAGGGAATAATCAGAACCCTAATAATCTGGTCTTAAAGCTAAGTGCATTTCATATCCATTTGATCTCAATCCAAGAAACCCTTTTCTTGATGTCTTGATCTACTGCCTTGGCCAAGGACTCCATATGGCATATGAATGACTTATACAATAAGAGATCACCTTGCAAATGCAAGTGTAGGTCCTATCTTGATTCTCATTCACTTTCATGAATCACTTGTGCAGCCCCAGCATAAGCCTTGAATCAGTTGTCTAAGGCGACACCCTTTAAAGCTTATACCTAAGACTACAGAGTTAACTCATAAAGTGAGAAGGAACCTCAAGTCTAAGGATCAATTAATCACATCAATGACTCGTGAGATATTTCCTAATCTGGAAGTTTCCATTTCCTGAAATAGAAACTTCCTTTCCCATTTAGGAATGTTCTCACACGGGGCACCTTAGTGAACTTACTTATTAAAGTAAGCACCCTCATGTATCACGCACGTATCAACTATACACTTTGCACCTCCATGAAACAAGGTGGTCCTTCTTAAGGGCGTGATCCCACAAGCAAGCCTTAGAGGAGTCAGGTTGACACTCCCACTGTCTGTAGGACTCATCGGCTTGGAGTATTTTACTAATCATGACTTATGTGATATATGGCTCGTTTCATGAACCATTTCACCTAAATGGTAGAGTCCTAAAGTCATCAGGATTAGGGGAGTTCTCATACATGCACAGCTAAAGTAAACGCATACCAAACAAGAGCATATAAAGAAGTGTTGCCTCAATTCGTTATTTTATTCAAAGATTGTCTGTGATTACAATAAGGAAAAGCACAAAGCGGATATACAATCGGCTTTCTAGGGCACTATTCCTAACAATTATTCCCTTACCCTAGATCTTGGTTGAGAGATAGTAAGTAGGAGGATTGTATCTCACATGAATCAATGACTTAAAGGTTCTGTCGAATCCGAACATTCCAATTCAGCTAGGGGTTAAACACCTGTTGCTAGACTATGGTCGTTTAATCTGTGGACTGATTAATTAATTAGTGAATTAATTAATTAGGGTCACTGCTAATTAAATTGAGAACCTAGAGGGTCACACACAACAACTTGGTTACATGAGTTGAGGCTTGAAAATGATTAAGCGAGTTAATCGGGCCTAAAGGGTTCCACACGTGTGAAATCACACGTGTGGGTCACGTGAGGAGCACATGTCCTTGGGACACGTGCCTCACACGTGTATATGTATATATATGATATATATTAAATAATTAAATGTGTTAATTATTTAATAGACTTTGGTTTAATTTTGAATTAAAAGGAAAATCTTATTTTGGAGAAAAATAATCTAGTTAATTAATTATGAATTAATTAATTAGATAAAATAAGTTATTTATTTTAAATAATTAAAGTATAAAATTATCCAAAAATAGTTTGGATATTTTTAGCTCTCTTGAAAGTTGATTTGAATTAGAATTCAAAGTCAAAGTCAAATTACTTGATGATCAAGTAATAGGAGAGAGAGAGACCAAAATCATAGCCCATAAAGGACTAGGAATTTTCGGCCACTTCCCTCCTATATATAGGGGAGCTCGAGCTCCCCTTAGAGCGAATTGACAATTCTTGGTTCATGTGTTGAACACCTTCCTTTCTCCAAGATAAAATAAAACCCTAGGTTAAGCCTAAACACTAACTAGAGAACTAGCATCCTTACTAGTTAGATTGTGATCAAGTTGGTGGACTTTCTCTAGAGACTTCAAGTTAGAAGTTTGAAGATTCGAGCTTTACCAAGGAGAGGGGATCAAGCCGCGAGAAGAGCGTTCTTGGGTGGCTTGAAACGCTTCAAGAAAGAACAAAAGAAAAGTAAGTTTTCTATTCTTACGAATTTGGATACACGATTGCGAGTTCAAGATCCTTTTGTTGGGAAAATTTTTTAAATTCCGCTGCTTTCTGATTCGTGTTTTCCAACAAGTGGTATCAGAGCCACCTCGTTAATCGTGTTTCTGATTCGTCTCAATTAAACTGAATTTTGAGAAATTCTTGAATCTGAGTTACAGTTAGGTATTCTTGAATTTGTATCGTAATCTGAGCTTTTGAATCTGAGAGGTTTCCTGATAAATTGAGAAAATCGTTTTCTGAAAAAAAAAAAAAAAAAAGGGTTTTATTTTAGATTTATTAAAATCGCGATTTTGATTCCCGAATCGAGACGAAAATTTTTCTGAAAATTTTGTACGGAAAACGGTGCGGGACGACGAGGACCAAGCGAGTTTGTCGCTCGTCGTCGCCGCACGCGGACGGGTCCGGAACAGCCTGTGCGGGATCGCCCGCACACCCATGTGCGGGACTGCCCGCACGCGTCCGGAACAGCCTGTGCGGGATCGCCCGCACATCCCTGTGCGGGACTGCCCGCACGCGTCCGGAACAGCCTGTGCGGGATTGCCCGCACACTCCTGTGCGGGACTGCCCGCACGCGTCCGCCCAGCCCTGTGCGGGACTGCCCGCACGCGTCTGCACGGGGCTGTGCGGGATCGCCCGCACGCCCCTGTGCGGGACTGCCCGCACACGCCCGCACACCCCTGTGACGCGATGCGACTTTTCGTGTTTTTGGCCCAAATTTTATTTTAAAAATCTTTTTTTTCTGGAAAAATTTTAATTTTGAAATAAAATTATAATTTGGGAATTTCGGGAATCAAAGTCAATTTTAATTTTTCGGGAAAAGTATAATTATTATTTTTTGAAATAATGATTTTAATAAAATTGTTAATTTTTGAATTAACTTGAATTTTATCAGATTCTAGCTTTTGATTTTGAAATTATTCTTGAACAAGGAACTGTTTTTCAGATTACTTTAAGTTAGTCGAACTTAAAGTTAAAGGAATTTTAAATTTATTGGTAAATTTAAATTCTTGCAATTTATGCATGTTAGGTGATCATGGGTTTAGACTTATGTATGGTTTTTATTTATGCACATGGATGGTTTAAATTGGGGTTGGAGCCCTATAGTTGCGTTTTTCAATTGAGGTTGGAGCCTCACTTATGTGCGTACTGTTATGTGATTTATTATGTGGCTTTCCATATTACTGTTTTTGAGGCCGGGGTATGCCCCGTGTAATTGTCTAAGGCCAATATGAAGATTGAGCCTTATTACTTTATGTCTTTTTCTTTTTATTGTAATTTGAGAGTAGAGATAGGTGGTGAGGTTTTATTTTCATTTTGGAGACAATGCACCCATGGATTAAGATGGACCACATTCAAGTAACAAGGAGGCCATAAGTGAAGACCCCTCAAAATGTTAGGGAGGGGAATCTCAATTGTTAAATGTAATAGAGATAGGGCTCGTATTTTGTTACCGCTTTCCCTTATGTGATTTAAACTGTTTATGTGGTATGTATGTTAGAACTTGTGATTGTGGAGTGGCTCCCACATATCACGCATAAGATAGGTAGAACCCATGATCATTACATGTTAGTATCATGCTAGGACATGTTATCTGTTTATGTGCTTGTTTGAAATGAATTTAAGTTGTACTTGCATTAATCAAGACTAATTAAATTGGATAACATATATGTTGGTGAGGTCGAACCGAACAACTCTTCGGTTGATTCGAAAATTCCCATTAAATATTAAGCTCATTTCGAATAATAGGTATTTAATTCGAGATGCAAATTTCGAATTAAATTCCTAGCATTCCATCAATAGGTTTTAAGTTTAGTAAGTAAAGCGAGTTATTGTCCGCGAGTCGTGGGATAGCTAGTGGAGCTTATTAGTTCTTAGTTACCTAATTGATCATTTTAAATGATCAATATTTCATGGTCGATTTTAGCAAGGGCGATGTCCGCGAGTCGTGGGTCGTTCGAACTAAGTTTTGGTCATGATCTTATGATTGATGGGTCTAGCTTAACGCCTAAGTAAATATGGATGTCGCACGAGTCGTGGGTCCATATTGAAAGATAGGTGATGCAAAAACAATTACTAAGAGTTCTAAAGGTGTTAGAATTGGTAAGTTGTACCTACCTAGGGTTCTTACTTAGAATGTCCGCGAGTCGTGGGTTCGAGGTAAAATGCTTGGGATCTTAGTACCCATTGGGAAACGTGTTCCTCTTAGATCTTTGGGAATTATAGATCTTTGAAAAACAGTGGGAGCTACAATAGATTAAAGACCTTATCTTTTGTATATCGTTATAATTCAGCATGCTCACCTAGTTCTCTGCTTAGCATTTAGGTTGTAGTTCTGTGATTCTCTACAATATGAAATGCAAACCCATTCGTATCCATCCTTAAGTCAAAAGAGTTGACTAAGTCCTAACTAACTCTAAATTGGCTTTGGATCCTAAAATTCGTTTTAGATTCCGAATAGAGAAAGGTGTTCTCTAAAGGGCGAAGTTTTCAATTATGAAAATTCGACCCGGGCCAAAAGAGAAGCAATCTGAGGTGAATGAATTTCTCCAAACCACTTAAGAGCAATTGAACCACCTCATAAAAATGTTACAAGGTATAACATTGTGGAATCATTCAATATTCCAAATGAGAAAACAAGTGCACATGAACAAGGTCTAAAGATCTTATTTGAAGATCTTGTGGTCTCGATCATTAACTGAGAAAAAAGTTCTCAATGCACTGATTGCTTACATTGCTTCCACCATCATTCAAACCCTTTATGCTCAACTAGAATGATGCTAATGTAGCATAGTTAATCATTTAGTTGATAATGGTTGAGAGCATCCTTGAGAAGGAATAAAAGGTTGAGATGGTTAATTCTTCTTCTAAACTCCCTAAGTTAAAGGCTTGAACGCCTAAAGAAGAAGAAACCCTTAAGAGCCCAATGGAGGGGCATGTAAAGGGTGCGCCCAAAAGACACTAGAGATCAAATAGGACGTTTGCTTCTATGGTAGCAAATAAGGACTTTGAAAGGGAACTGCGAAGAGTATGAGCACTCTGAAATGTTACCTCGTTTAGTAATTCTACTAGGAATAGAATTCACTAGTCTTGAGTCAATTCTGCATAATCCGTTGTGCAAAGACTCAAGGCACTAATGTTCTGAACATACAACGAGATAACAAAAGTAAGTGAGATGACAAAGCTTCGAATTACTTTGGAACGTTGAGATATAAAAGGATTAGAAAGTTAGACATCTTAGGATCATTTTTTCGAAAATGAACCTATAGAGTTGACTTCCTGTGAATCCTATCTCAAAGGGAAAAACGTTCCCGGAACATTGTTTAGGTGAAACATGGAACGTTCCAAAATTATAGTGGATTTCGATCCATGCTGATGAGTGTAAGATGCTTAATGTAAGCACTAGATACAATCGTCAGTTTAATCATTATGAATGAATGTACTTGTTAAAGTACAAATTCGAAACTTATATGAAATTCTTGGAATTTCAAAAGGAGGTTAGGAACCGAAGTAGTCATAAGTTATAGGTAAATCGATATGATCGAGATAGCCAATATCTTAGTAACTAATTCCTTAGTCATCTTAGAGATAATAGGATTATCTCTCAGTAAACTAATTCGAGAACACCTTAGTGTTTCTGAATGAGGGAATGAAACCTAATGCAACATGGTCCATTCCATAGCAAGCTTTACTGACTTATAATCATTCTAGGGATAAACTCCCAGAATATGCAGTTAGAGATTTTGAATTTAGTACCTTCCAAAATCAGTCCTTAAGTTGCACTATGCAATGTGGCATATTAAATTCCCTAATTATTCTTATCCAAGAATTTAGTAGAATCCTCTTAAGTGAAGAGGATAGTGGGAGATAAGTTTGAAATGAGTTCAAGTTTATACAACGATATTGAATATCGTTTCTGCAATTCCCTTAGACAAAGGTTGTTTGTCTCAAGGAATGTATCTTTCTTAAGGAATGGTTCCTATAGAAGAAGAAAGACAAGCAAGCAGACCTCAAAGAAATTTGAGAATAAATATCCACGCCACATATAGAAGAAACGAGCCCATCTGATAAAACTTAGCCAAATTTTAGAGCATGTACACGTGTGAAACCCTTCTCTTAAGACGTGTTTAGAACGCGTTCCTAGATAGCCAAAGAATTACTTGAAGAGGAGACACTGTCAGATTTGGAATCTGAGTAGTGTAAGCAAGCCTTGAAATCCAATATGGATTCCATATACTCGAACCAAGTTTTGACCTTGGTTGATCCACCTGATAGGATCAAGCTCTTGCAGCTTCGAGTGAATGAAAGCATTACAACCTTCTTGACGGTTGAAATGCAAAAGTCCATTTGGATTGTGTTTATCACATCCTCATATTCTGACTATGAGATATGATAAATGAATATGAGAACTATCTTGTTCAATATGAGATTGAAAGAGACTGAAATAAGGTATTTCTATAAATCTCATATTCAGTGGGAGTATGCATAAGGTATGCAAATCCCTAAAGTCAATCTGTGGATTGATAAAGGCTTCTAGGAGTTAGACAATTCGATTCCATAGGATAGTCAAATCGTTTGACACAGATGGAAGTCGAATAAGTCTCAAAAGTGTACATAGGAAAGTTAGTGATGTAAGAGTCAATTTTGGTTCTTTGGAAAACGACATCCTTCTCATTAGGAATGTCAAGGATGACATGAAAGTTACCAATTCTTGTTTAAGAAACAATTTGACATGAAAGATCTTAGTGATTATCCTAAATTCTCGACATTCAGATCTATAGAAGATAGATCTAAGAGCATAAATGGATTATCACAAAATGAGAACATAACCACGGTACTAAAAGGAGTTTAGTATGGATAATGGAACATCTCTTTTGAAGAGTATGTGTCCTAAGATAACTTTAAGAAAGTTAGAATGTCCAAAATCCCTTTAAGTGAAAGGGTGCATAATGTATGAAAAGTTATGTACTAAATTAGATATGGCGCAACACTGAGCGTAGTAGGCCGAATCTACTATGACCTCAGAGAAGGTCATTACATCTCTGTAAAGGATGTCCTCAAAGTACTTGACAAGAAATGAGGATATATATTAGTTTACAGAGCCCAAAAGATCTTGTTGTTAGAAGGATATTTGATGTAACCGTTCATCAAACATGGATGATTATGAAATCATTGAAAGGATACAACTTCTACCAGAATGGTAATGCAATGTGTTGGAAAGGGTTCCAAGGACGGACATTGCAAAACTCGATTGTCGTAGTTGAGAACTTAGTCGTATTATATAACGCTAAGTTAAGTGTTTGGGTAAGAAAATCCATCTAACTAGTTAGATGAAGTTCCTAGCATGAAACAACACCATTATCATATCGTATGATTAAATGGATGGTTGCTCAAGTAAGAAAACCAAGACCTCACCAAGAGACTGAACACGTGATTACGAATCACTTTATAAGGAAAAGGTGTTTCCTAAGAGATGTGTAAACAAGAGGGTCACATCAGCAGAGAATATAGCAGATCCACTTTGGAAACGCCCAAAGTCAATAGGCTCTCGAAGTGCATCTTAAGAAGATGGGACTTAGAGTACCTAAATGGCTTTTACGGGCAAGTGGGAGATTGTTAGGAATAGTGCCCTAGAAAGCCGATTAGTCATAATCCGTTTTGAGACTTTTCTTGTATCACAGACAATCTTTGAATAATATACGATTGATTATAGGCAATCACTTCTTTATATGCCAGTACGTGTTTTGAGTGTTTCCATTATGTGTGCATGTATGAGAACTCCCCTAATCCTGATGACTTTAGGACTCTACCATTTAGGTGAAATGGTTCATGAAACGAGCCCTATATCACATAAGTCATGATTAGTAAAATACTCCAAGCCGATGAGTCCTACAGACAGTGGGAGTGTCAACCTGACTCCTCTAAGGCTTGCTTGTGGGATCACGCCCTTAAGAAGGACCACCTTGTTTCATGGAGGTGCAAAGTGTATAGTTGATACGTGCGTGATACATGAGGGTGCTTACTTCAATAAGTAAGTTCACTGAGGTGCCCCGTGTGAGAAGATTCCTAAACGGGAAAGGAAGTTTCTATTTCAGGAAATAGAAACTTCCAGATTAGGAAATATCTCACGAGTCATTGATGTGATTAATTGATCCTTAGACTTGAGGTTCCTTGTCACTTTATGAGTTAACTCTGTAGTCTTAGGTATAAGCTTTAAAGGGTGTGGCCTTAGACAACTGATTCAAGGCTTATGCTGGGGCTGCACAAGTGATTCATGAAAGTGAATGAGAATCAAGAAAGGACCTACACTTGCATTTGCAAGGTGATCTCTTATTGTGTAAGTCATTCATATGCCATATGGAGTCCTTGGCCAAGGCAGTAGATCAAGACATCAAGAAAAGGGTTTCTTGGATTGAGATCAAATGGATATGAAATGCACTTAGCTTTAAGACCGGATTATTAGGGTTCTAATTATTCCCTTACCCTAGATCTTGGTTGAGAGATAGTAAGTAGGAGGATTGTATCTCACATGAATCAATGACTTAAAGGTTCTGTCGAATCCGAACATTCCAATTCAGCTAGGGGTTAAACACCTGTTGCTAGACTATGGTCGTTTAATCTGTGGACTGATTAATTAATTAGTGAATTAATTAATTAGGGTCACTGCTAATTGAATTGAGAACCTAGAGGGTCACACACAACAACTTGGTTACATGAGTTGAGGCTTGAAAATGATTAAACGAGTTAATCGGGCGTAAAGGGTTCCACACGTGTGAAATCACACGTGTGGGTCACGTGAGGAGCACGTGTCCTTGGGACACGTGCCTCACACGTGTATATGTATATATATGATATATATTAAATAATTAAATGTGTTAATTATTTAATAGACTTTGGTTTAATTTTGAATTAAAAGGAAAGTCTTATTTTGGAGAAAAATAATCTAGTTAATTAATTATGAATTAATTAATTAGATAAAATAAGTTATTTATTTTAAATAAATAAAGTATAAAATTATCCAAAAATAGTTTGGATATTTTTAGCTCTCTTGAAAGTTGATTTGAATTAGAATTCAAAGTCAAAGTCAAATTACTTGATGATCAAGTAATAGGAGAGAGAGAGACCAAAATCCTAGCCCATAAAGGACTAGGAATTTTCGGCCACTTCCCTCCTATATATAGGGGAGCTCGAGCTCCCCTTAGAGCGAATTGACAATTCTTGGTTCATGTGTTGAACACCTTCCTTTCTCCAAGATAAAATAAAACCCTAGGTTAAGCCTAAACACTAACTAGAGAACTAGCATCCTTACTAGTTAGATTGTGATCAAGTTGGTGGACTTTCTCTAGAGACTTCAAGTTAGAAGTTTGAAGATTCGAGCTTTACCAAGGAGAGGGGATCAAGCCGCGAGAAGAGCGTTCTTGGGTGGCTTGAAACGCTTCAAGAAAGAACAAAAGAAAAGTAAGTTTTCTATTCTTACGAATTTGGATACACGATTGCGAGTTCAAGATCCTTTTGTTGGGAAAATTTTTTAAATTCCGCTGCTTTCTGATTCGTGTTTTCCAACAAGAACCGCCGCCGTAGTCCAAATACGGCTCGAAAAAACTCTACACCCCCTCGCAGATTCGAACGTATCCCTCTCAACAGGCCCATTGCTGAGGTCTACTCCATGGCGGATAAGAAGTTGTTTAAGAGGCCGCCCAAGATGAGAGAAACCGAGACTCAAAAGTGCTCGGGGAAATACTGTGCCTTCCATAAGCAGAAAGGGCACGACATAAATGAATGCCGCTAACTTAAGAGTGAGATCTAGAGGCTTATCGCTGGGGGGCATCTCAAGGAGTTTGTGAAAATATTGAAAAGATATGATGAGCACTGTGCTGAGCGAGTGAGGGCCAGGAGGAGAAGTCGCTCACGCTCAAGAAGCCCCCGTCACCATCACACAGGGACGAGAGACCGCGGCAAAGAGAAGGCCACCGATGTGGAGAACTAACCCTTTGCGGTTATCCACATGATTGCGGGAGGACCCTTAGGAGGGGATTCCAATGCATCCCGGCGCCGCCATGTCCGAAGCTGTGATCAGAGACCTTTCAAGCCCAAGCTTGTACTTTCCGTCAGCAGCACTTCACGCTCAAAGGAGAATGACATTGTAGGGTTCACGGAAAAAGACCTAGAGCACATTGTAACACCCCATGGGGTCGGTGAAATCTCTGATTGCCCCATGGTGGTTAGTTTAGACGTTCACAATCATGTGGTAAAGAGGGTCTTAATTGATAGTGGAAGCTCGGTGATGTTCTCCAGTACTCAACGTTCCAAAAGATGAATATAACAAACATTCCCCTCGAACCCCTCAGAACAACCCTCATTGGCTTTGTGGGTTCTGAGATCGTCCCTCGCGGACAGATTCGCTTGGCCACCTCATTTGGTCGCGCCCCACAGCGAAAAACTTTGAGCGTTCTTTTTGCAGTCGTCGAAGTGGACCTCCCATACAAAATCTTCATTGGACGCCCGACCCTCGTGGATTTCAAGGCGGTTATCTCAACGTACGATCAGAAAGTCAAATTCCCCACTCCCGAGGGGACGGGCGAGGTTCTGTGTAATGTTAAGGAGGCATGAGAATGTTATATCCTGTCCTTGAGGAGTCACAAGCCAAAACAAGCAGTCCAAGCGGGGTCCACAAAGAAATCTGTAGATTTTTCCAAGTTAGATGAAGATGGTCCTAAGCGTAAAAGGGCCAAACTCTACAAGAAGAAGAATAGAAAGAAGGAAGCAGACGGATCCAAGGATGGCCAGGCTGGCCAACTGGGACCAGTCAAGGGATCCTCTTCGGAGGGCGCCGGTCGTCAGCCCTCGGAGGAAGCCATCGATAGGCTCACAGGAAAGAAGAGAGAGCTCGAGCTCTCGAGGCCTGAGGTGCGTGTCGAGCCCACGGAGAATTTCCTGACCATCGAGTTGGAGCCTGGAAACCCTGACAAAACTACCCAGATAGGTTCCAACCTCAATGGTCCCTCTCAGATCATGATGATCAAATTTTTGCGAGAGAATGTGACGTCTTTGCCTGGAAAGCCTCCGATCTAACTTGGATAGATCCGAGCGTCATTGTCCATAGGCTCAACGTGGACCCAACCTTCAAACCAATCAAGCAAAAGAAGAGGGACGCTCAGGGATTCAGAAGGCAAGTCATAGAAGAGGAGGTGAACAAGCTCCTTGAGGCTCAGTACATTAATGAGATCCTCTACCCAAAATAGCTCTGCAACGTTGTCCTCGTGCCCAAGAGTGCAAATAAATGGCGCATGTGCAATGACTTTACTGATCTCAACAAGGCGTGCCCCAAAGACCCATACCCTTTACCGAGGATTGATCAACTAGTGGATTCGAAGGCAGGGTGTGAACTCATGAGTATGATGGATGCATTCCATGGGTATTATCAAATCTTTATGGTGCCCGAGGATCGGCCAAAGCCTTCCTTCGTGGTCCATGTGAGAATTTACTGTTTCAAGGTCATGCCGTTCGGACTCAAAAATGCAGGGACAACTTATCAACGCCTAGTCAACAGAATGTTCGAGAGCGAAATAGGAAAATCCATGGAAGTATATGTGGATGACATGATCATCAAAAGTGAGCACCAATATTCCCATCTGGAGGATCTCAAATGGGCGTTCAACATCCTACCGCAGTATGGTATGAAGTTGAATCCTTCAAAATGTACATTTGGCATTCGGGGAGGAAGGTTTCTAGGGTATGTTGTTAGCCAAAGAGGCATTGAGGCCAATCCGGAGAAAATCAAAGCGATCTTGGACATTCCTTTCCCTCGAAATGTTAGAGAGGTCCAAGTGCTGGTGGGCAAGATCATTTCTTTAAACAGATTCATTTCCCGCTCGGCCGATAGGAACCTGCCCTTCTTCAAAATCCTTCGCAATTCTCGTAACTTCGCTTGGAGCGAGGAATATGAGAAAGCTTTGCAGGACATGAAGCAATATCTATCGAGCATACCACTATTGACCAAGCCTAACCCAGGGGAGAGCTTGCTTATTTACCTTTCAGTCTCCTTAGAAGCCACGAGCACTGTCCTTGTAGCTGTACGCGGGCGTAAGAATCTGCCGGTGTATTACTTAAGTAAGACCTTGCAGGGGGCGGAGAACAGATATATGGAGATAGAGAAATTTACCTTCGCGCTCATTAATGCATCACGACGATTGAGGCCTTACTTCCAGGCTCACTCCATCATTGTACTCACGGATCAACCCCTCAAACAGGTGCTCTCGAAACCGGACGTCTAAGGGAGGCTAATCAAATGGTCTATTGAACTTAGCCAATTCAACATTACCTTCGAGCCTCGTACGGCGATACAGGCTCAGGCAGTGGCAGATCTGCTGGTAGAACGCTTCAACCTAGATACTGCGCCCTTGGCTAAGGATGGGCTATAGCTTCTACACACATATGGCTCCTCGACCTCACAAAGGGGAGGGGGGGAGGGAGGGGGGGAGGGGGGGTGACCCTTAGAGACCCCCAAGGCATTGAAGTAGATTATGCAATCAAACTGGCGTTCTAAGTCACCAACAACGAGGCAGAGTATGAGGCTCTCATTCAGGGGCTCAGGATCGCCCTTCAGAATGGTGCCGCTCGGGTCACTGCATATGTTGACTCCCAGCTGATCACAAGTCAAATTGACGGCACTTATGAAGCTCAAGAAGCCACTATGGTGCAGTACCTGGCAAGTGCTAAAGAAGTGATCTCCAAATTCAAGGAGTTCCACTTACTGCAGGTCCCGCGGGCGGAAAACGAGCGTGCAGATGCCCTCTCAAAATTTGCATCCGCTCTGGAAGACTCCTGCGAGCGTTCAGTCGCATTTCTTAGAACGGAAAGGCCACTGATTCGTGAGGTGGGACCCTAGAGTGAAGTGAACATGGTCGATCCCTCCGAACCTTGTTGGCACGACGACATCAGTAGGTTCCTGAGGGATGGAACCTGCCCGAACGATAAAGTGGAAGCACGAAAAGTTAGAAGTAAGGCCCCTCGCTTCTCTCTTGACAACGAGGGTCTACTCTTCAAACGGTCTTTCCAAGGTCCACCATTAAGATGCCTGAGACCCTCGCAAGCCAGTTTGAGCATGTGCACAGTGGAAGTTCTGGAAACCATTCTGGCGGTCGAATTCTAGCTAAGAAGGTATTAAGGAGTGGATTTTATTGGCCCTCGCTATTGCAGGATGCCATCAACTACTCCAAGAAATGTCCTAAGTGCCAGTTTCATTCCAACACCCCTCAACTGCCGGCAGCCCAAATGACCCCTATTGATGTCTCATGGCCCTTCGACCAATGGGGCATCAATATAGTGGGACCCCTGCCAATGGCGGTTGGACAAAAGAAATTTGTAATCCTCGCAGTGGACTATTTCACCAAGTGGGCCGAAGCTGAAGCAGTCGCGAAGATAACGTTCAAAGTTGTGAGGGACTTTATCTGGAAGAACATCATCTGCAGATATGGCATCCCGAGGGTGCTCATCTCAGATAACGGTTCCCAATTCATCGTCGCTGACACGAGAGATTGGTGCTATGAACTAGGGATCGAGCAACGCCTTACTTCCGTGGGCCACCCCCAGGCCAACGGTCAAGCTGAGGTAGCCAACCGAACCATACTCCAGCATATGAAAACAATGCTCGTGAGTAAAAAGGGTGAATGGGCAGAAGAACTTCAAGGAGCCCTCTGGGCGTACCGTACTACCCCACGAGCGATAACAGGAGAGACCCCTTACTCCCTCGTGTACGGCTCTGAGGCTCTGAGGCTATGATACCTGAGGCTATTTTGAGCTTACAGCCAACGAGGATAACCGGAAGTTCGAATTGGATTTGTTAGATGAGAGAAGAAACACTGCTTTGGCTCTGATCCACAGGTACAAATCGACCGTAGCCCACCAGTATAACAAGCGCGTCCAAGAAAAGACCTTCCAGCTAGGGGACTTGGTCCTCAAAAAAGTTGAAGTCTCCAAACATGTGGGTAAGTTGGACCCCAATCGGGAAGACCCCTTCAAAGTCATTCAGGTACGCGCTGCCTACCTGCTAGAGAATTTGCAAGGCGAGCGTCTCCCTCGACCATGGAATGCATGTAACCTTAGACGGTTCTACGTGTAAACCTCACCCTTTGTAATTGCCCGTTAGCGGCACTTTGTATTCTCTTTTGACAGAAATGCAAATACAACAATAAGCATCTTTCAATTAATATTTGTCGTTTACTCGCTCTTCCTTAATTAATGGTTTGAATTATCAACGGCATCAACGCCCACACAACCTCACCAAATCAATGCTATCATTGTTCCAAGAACCCTCCACATTGAGTAGCTTGACGCTCGTAAGCGTGTAAACCCTAAGAATGAGTGTGTCGAGAAGGCGGGTTGCCGAATGCTTAACCTACAAACGACTGGATGCCGATCGCACCAGTTCGCCCTTGTAAAACTCCTATGACCCTCATCCTCTTAGGTATGAGTACGCTCATAAGTAGCTAACACTGGGCTAATCTTCTCATGGATACCTAAGTGCGAAGCTCACATTACAGCTACGTTCGCTTTAATCCAACACTTAGCAAATCCTATCATTGATTGCTAAGTTCATTCAAGCTACACGAACGCCCAAATCAGAAATGTACATCACACATAAGGCCAACACTTAGCCAAATCCTTAGTGGGTTTCTAAGTTCGTTCGAGCCTCGCTGATGAATACGGTCAGAGTACCCTTAACAAGAACACCCTCGAACTCATACATTCCCACCACCAACATGCAAGTATCATACAAGAACAGATAAACAGTACTCAACATTCAATATTGAAGGGAATCAAACTTCATTAACAGAAACATTATCAGATAAAAGGCAAAAAACAAGTTCAAACGCATTATCAAAGGTACTAAAAGTCAAGTACGGAGGTTAAATGTTCATAATAGGAATGGAAATAGACGGATGGAATTTGAAGAAAGCAAGTAGAAAACATTATTGAGGTTGATTCTCTGGTTCTGGAGGAGCAGTCGAAATTGGAATGAGGGCTAGCGCAGGAACATTGAAAGCTTGACCGTCATGTAGGTCCCTATTATTCTGAGTGTCTACGGTGACACCATCTTCATCTTCTATGGTAATGGGCGCTGGGTCCACAGGATTAGCCACAATAAACTCCCTCTGGAGCATCATCACCAGATCCTGATACTCGGGCTCCGTCAGGCTCTCCGAGGGGTCCTCGTTTCGGACAATGGGCTCTAAATTCTCATCAAAGTCCATGTGCAAGCGCTCGTCAGTCCAAGCACTTTCAGGGGCCATCCCCAGCTTCACCATCTGGCCTATCGCTTTCCAGAAGAAATGCCGAGCATTATCAAAACATTGGAGGTTAACCGCGAAAGCGAATGCTTTGGAGCGCGCAAACCTCGTCACTGCCTCGCATGCTACCTTCGACTCCAGGCCGACTACCTTCTCCTGCAAGTTGGCAAGATCCTCCTTAGTTGCTTCATTCTGCTGGGTACTCTCGGCCAATTGTCTACCAAGTTCCCCATTAGAAACCCTCAGCTGGTCACGCTCCTCCATGAGTTTTTTGTGACGCTCGTCCAAGGCCAGGTATGCATCGTCGAATTTCTTCAGGGCCTCCCTCAACTTTCCCTGCTCAAGCTCAAACACAGCCAGTTGAGCGCAAACGTTGTTATAGTCCACCTGCAGTTGATCGGGGTTAGAAATGCGCAGCAATCTCTTGTACTTGACCTTGTGCTCGGCGTAAGCATGCGCTCGTCCCTGCAAATTCTTCAGCCTAGGGATCATCTCCTGAAGGACCAATAACAAAAGTTTATACCGGATTCGTGCAAAAGTTGGAACTTTTCAGAACAACTTAAGAGAGCTCACCGTCAAGAGGGCGTGGTAAGCATCGTCCGCAACACGAGCAGTTGATCGGGGTTAGAAATGCGTAGCAATCTCTTGTACTTGACCTTGTGCTCGGCGTAAGCATGCGCTCGTCCCTGCAAATTCTTCAGCCTAGGGATCATCTCCTGAAGGACCAATAACAAAAGTTTATACCGGATTCGTGCAAAAGTTGGAACTTTTCAGAACAACTTAAGAGAGCTCACCGTCAAGAGGGCGTGGTAAGCATCGTCCGCAACACGAGCAGCATCATGCTTGTTCAATTTATCATGATCTCCGGACAATTGAAGTTTGCAGACAATATCCGCAACCAGATTGCTAGTAGCTGCACTCTTCCTTAAAAGGACCGGGCCATCCATCCTCTGGCGTTTATAGCGAGCGTTCCCCTTGCATCTAATCTTCCAGAAGTCCTCATCTTCGGACGATGAGGTATCACTACCCTCGCCACGGTGGCCCACAACAACTTCTTTCCCTTTTCCTGAGATGGGAACGGAGTCTGGCATTCTTTTCCTTTTTCCCGAGCGTTCAGCCCTTGCTGCATCATGAAATCTGGCTAGATCCCCCGAGCGGTTGAGGGAATTACCTGAGCTCAATGCTATTGGCTCATCAGGGCCGACTGGAGGAGTAGCACCCAGGGCGTCATCGAGTGTCAAGTCCTCGATATGGCCAGCTTGACGGCTATCATTTTCGGCACCCCGACGAGCGCCTCTACTACCCTCGCCTCGCCCTGCGCCACGGCGAGCACCTCTCCCTCTCGGAACATTTGAGGGCTGGGGAATCTGCTGCTGCTGTTGCTGCTACTGGTTGGCACCCGCTTGGTGAGCGCACATCATCTGTGCGATACTCTCAGTGTCGATCCCTGCCATAAGTATGTCCACACCTGTAAACATAAACAAACGAGCGTCAGCAAAATATTGGATGAGTATCTGTGCAAGGCGAAGGATGAAGTGTTAATGTTAGTCTAAACGTTTGAGATGTTAGTTCCTAGAATCTAACCATCACGGAACATGGTCCGAGCGGGAGGATTGAGTACCATCTCTGGAGGATGCACTAGCCCATAGCGGAACAATACTTCCTCATCCTTTATTAATTCCTTGGCTTTTATCCACTTCCTCTCGTTCTTCATCACGAGGGCCAGATTCTTCGCCCACCGCTCGAAAAGCTTATTTTCAGATCAATTTCTAACCAACGACGCCTCTCCATAAACTATCCACCCTCGGTGAGCCCTAAAAATTCCCCCGGGTGCTCCCACAAAAAAATATTTCTCCTTCCAGTTCTCGCCGTACGAGGTCGAGGGTGAGTCAATCATCTTAAATCCAGATTTGGCTTGGGCGTAATAAAATCCATCTGTCGGAGACGAGCGCGGCGAATGGGCCACCTGGATTAAACTGTTGAAGTTGTCTACCAAGGGTTCGTGGCCTGTGACCTTCATCAGGATCACAAAAGTGTTTATTAGGGCTATGCCGTTTGGAAGAATTTGAGAAGGGCTAAGGACGAGGTAGTTGTAGATATTAGCGACAGCGGTCGGGATGGGAAACCTCAAACCACCGGCCAGAACGGAGTCTAGATAGATAGTCGTCATCGTTGGCAGCGGGACGGTTGGCCCTTTCCCTCTTCACCGGAAGGCGAATTGGGAACACGGCCTCATCCCAATACACTTTAGCCTTCAGATCTTCTAGGTCATCGACCGTCAGTATGCTCTCTATTTCATCTGGGGTCCTATCAGTTTGGTGAGGGTTATTTACCCTCACTCGTGTCGCAGGCTCCTTCCTCTTCCTTTGACGCTTCTGGGGAGGCTCGCCGTCCGCCCGACGCTCGGAAGGCCCTGCACCGCCTTCAGGAGCCTCAATTGCTACTGTAATTTGGTGATCCTGTAGCCTCACAACACTATTCAAAACGGGGAGTATTCTCTCCCCCTGCCTTTGCATTTCCATTACTAGATTCATCTCTTCAAATAGTTGGTTTACCCCCTGGGGATCACGCTTGTTCATCCCTTAAACGACAGCGTTCAGTTCCTCGTCCCCGGTTTCTACTGGAACCCTTGCTACTGGAATCGCAGTTGGGATCGCACCATCCGGGGAGACCCTTTCCATGGGAATGGCAGTGAGGATTTCACCATGTGGAGAAGAGCTCCCAACGGACATTTTATCTATTTCCCTTACCATCTGGTCTACAACATTTTCCGCCAATAATAAATGAGTTAATGTAAATAGTAAATGTAACGCCCGAGTGTGAGACGTCACATCCCCCGCACCATGACCCGACCCGTATATGAAATGGATTTCCATACATGTGCCAAATCATAGCGAACGGGGACATACACACTCGCTAAGCCAGGCGGGACTAACCTATAACTTAAACCCCAACAACGACCAAAGTAACAGAACAACGGAAGCAATAATTCATATTCCATATACCGAGCTATATGCTCTATGTACCAACATTTAATGTTCAAGTAAGATCAGTAAATCTAATACAAAACATGTACGCCCCATATTCGTATACAATATCCAAAAGATCATGAAGTAAAACATATGTGTGTAATACAAAAGAAATGCTAGACACCATGCAAGACTCTCTCAGACTTGTATCCCGCCTAGCATCCCTTCCTGCAAAAAGAACTGAAACAACTCCGGGTTCAGTCTTAGACAGACTGGTGGGTACAAAATAAGCATAATATCATAATAAGGCAGTATTAAAGCACACACATGCAAGCTATAATCCCAAATGAGGTTTTTAGAACATTTACCCAAGTGGGCGAAGTTAAGAAATCATCATGTGGGATTATAACACTCGATTTCATTAGGTCGTTTGTGGCCCGGCGAGGGGGTGTGCATTATCTCCAACCAACACCTTGTGTAATTCATTAATCATTCATTCATTCATTCATTCGTTCATGCATTACATTCTTTCGTGCACATTCATTAGATCAATCAGTCGATCATTCATATACTCCTTCTTCTTCCGGTTAGGGGACGGGTTTGCAAGGCCCGAACCCTCATTCATTGGTGCTAGAGGGGTACATGAATCCCCAAAAGCTTGGCTCCCTTCTTTCACTAATCTCCTAGTGAAGTCCGGGTTTACCGTAATTGGTGGAACTAGTATATATGGATTCCCGTCAGCCCATGCTTCCCCAGTTCACCAAATACACTAAGTCCCAGGGCCCCCATTCATTGTGAACATTCAATTCTTGCCAAAACTTTTGGTGGGATTTATAAAGTAAAGGCTTAACGTTGAAAACATTGACTCGTTGTAAGACTCGATATAAATATATATATATCTTTGGCCAAAATCTTGCACATTAGGTATATTGGGGTCATATCTTTTAACTAATAGAAGAAAAACCCACCTGATAGACAAAAGAACTCGACAAAGACCTCACTGCTCAGCCTCGTCTCCCACTGGATCAATATCTGTGTGACAAAGGTAGTGTGAGACTCAATTATGACCACATTTGACGCTCGGCAATGCAATTACATGTTATAGGATTCTTGCGCGCATGTAACTCTTGAGGTCATATACCAATCATAAGACATAGCTTTAATAGATTCACGTTGCATATATTTCACGAATACGAATAATAACCATAATATAAGCATTAAAGAGTTTCCCCAAAGCTGCTAATTCAAATGACACGGGCGTGTTACATTTTCAAAGGATTTGGACACGGCCGTGTCCGAATTTTAGAAAATAAAATTCCCAAGTCGAGAGCTTGACACGGCCGTGTTAAGTTTTCAAAGCATTTAGACACGGCCGTGTCCGATTTTCTGAAAATATTTTTCGCAAGTCGAACGTCCAACACGGCCGTGTCCGTTTTAAGTTCAAAGCTGACACGACTTGAAATGAAAAATAGAGCATAAGCTCTGTTTCTGCGAGGGAAAAGCTTGGAGGAGCAGAGCAGCAACAAGGAAGCTCTTAGGTACACTTAGACATGATTTCAATCCACATAATTCATACAAATCATGTAACCCAAACTAAAACACAAGAATTCATGTTCAAAGTTAGCAAAATCATCATCAATCCACAAGTTCTCTAAGCATGGAGCTTCAAGCTACATCAATGGCAACTCATGCCCTAAACCAACAATTCTTAAACTTAAACATGTAGAATTGCTAGAAAGCTTACAAGGATCATCTTTCATGCATCAATTCTCAAATTAAACCATGAAAACCCAATGTTCAAAATCAAACCCCAATTCATGCTCTTATTCAAACAATATGAATTCTCCACTCATGCCAAGTTTTCCATAGACGAAAAGATAGAGGAGGAGATGGAGATTACAAATCACCAATTACCTTGGAGAGAGATGGAAGATTGGTTGATCTTGAGCTCAAGGTTTGAATGATCAAAATGGAGGTTTTCTTTCTTGGAGCTTCTCTTGCTTCATGTGGAGATGATGATCGATATATGTGGAGGCATAAGGAAGGAAATGCTGATATGTAGTGAAGAAATGGGTAGGATACGGGTAAATCCAATTCCGATTCGTTTAAGAAAATAGTTCAAATAAGCTATAATGTCGAGGCTATGGAAAGGTTCGTCGTCGGAGGTTCGGTTAATATCGAAAAGGTATAAAGTCAAGTTTAAAGAATAGGTATCGTCGAAACAAGTTCAACGCGGAAGACAGATCTCGATTTCGACGTCCGGAGCTCAAGATATCAGGAAAATCGTTCAGGGTTGCCTATTATTCAAATAGGTCCCTAAACTTTCAAAAAGTGGCAATTAATCCCAAACTCAATTTCTAATTGAGTCCAAAACATTCAAATAAATTACAATTAAACCCTCGGAGCATACGAAACAAATAATTTCATTCAATTACCACCAAATTCACGAAATTCACATTCCCACAAATCCATTCATGTATTCATATCTCGCATTGGAATGCATATTAAATTTAGACAAATAATTCAAATTATAAACGAATTTAAACAATTAACTAAAATATAAAATCACAAACTTAAATTAAATACGCACATACCACTTACCTGCATGTGTGAAATTGCGGGGCGTTACAGTAAATAAATAAAATTCATGTAAATATCATATTTTAATTAAATAGGTTCAAATATATAGCGAAGAAAAAAATAAACAATTTATATATTAAGATAGTATATATGTTAAAATTCTAGCATTTCATCCCGTGCTATGCACATATTTTTTAAAAATATTGTTATCTTTTCTAATATATATAAATAATGACTTTTGTATTAATATTTTTACAAAATAATAAATATTAAATTGTCGACCAACTATACTAAAACTTTAATTTAGCTAGTATTAACCAAGAAATAATTTTTTTTCCAAAAATCTCAGTTCTAATGAATTCGAACCAAAAGTTTAAATTTATGTGAAAATAAAATATAAATAATCAACTTAATAATTTGCAGAGATAACAAAAAAATATAATTATTAGAAGCAAATTCAAATCATATCCAATTAGAGACTATTGTAGAAACTTCTAAATTCAAATCATATCCAATTAGAGACTATTATAGAAAATCACAACAAAAATAATTTGAACGAAAATGAAAGAACATATATATTATATAAAATACTATTGATGATAAAAAAAAAAACCTTAAAATAAAAATAAAAATAGAGAATAAATTTATTAAGGAACAAAGAACTATAATGATACATCTTGATTTAAAGAATCACCATATACAAATTGTGTTGAACTATCATTCAAATTATTTTATAAATTTAATAACCCAAAAATCTCAAAAATTAAATTTTGATGAAAATAAAATAATTATGGTAAAAATAGTTGTGAAAATTTTTTCAATTTAAAAAAAAGAAAAAGAAATACATATCTACATGATGAGGCCAAATTATGCTAGGATCAGCACCGTACACGTGTCGCGATCTGAGGGATATATTGGTCTAAAGCTCGCGGTAATTGGCTCGTGGGTCTAACCCAGCCCATACCCTGTATCTCTTCTCCAAGCAATACTTGCGTGCCTCGGCCCAACTCACGAGAGTAGGACCCACCGAACGGTTTCCTCGAACGCTCGCAGTATTGTTCCCGGGGATGCTCCATGCCGGGGCTCCTTCCCTTTTGTACAGAGGACACCCTCGATAATCGCGTTCATGTGTCACCGTCTCTGACGCTCGGACCCTCACCGCCTGTGGCCCCCCGCTAGGGCCCCCCTCGAGAGTAACCAATGCTCGAGTTGGTACTCAAAGATGTTTCTCTCTTCGAGGATTAGTCCCAGCACCATGAGGTGACCCTTCCGAGAGCACTTCAGGAGTAAAGGAAGCATGGCTAGATGCATGTACGCTCGCTGCACGCTAACTACCTCTGACACCATGGTAGTGCGCACCTCGTACCTAACATGCTACAGGCTTTTCAAAGCCACCACTCTCACACCATCTCAGGCCGCCACGTGTCTAGGGCAACACTGATTTTGGGACCACTTGGTTACTATTACCCAAATGCCCCGGCCTCAACGTATAAATAAAGGATTCACACGCACATTCCCCAAGTCATCTTCTTCATACAAACCATCTGCACTGAACTGGGATCTTTCTCCTCCATTGCTGCTGCATATTCCAAGCTCTGCATACTTCACCATCTCCCCCCTTTGACTTCATTTTTCTTTCCTGGTGTTATCCTAGAAGGAAGAACCCACGCTCAATCGGAAACCCAGTTCCTGAGGCATACCGCCTGTGATGGTCTTTCCTTTTTAAACAAATCTTGAAAGTGTTGGTTGTATAATAGGAATCCTTCCTGCACCATCATTTTTGACGCCGTCTGTGGGAAACCATCATCTTCATCTTCAATAGATTCTTCCTCTCTAAGCTAGTCGAGATATAACACCTTCAATTTCAACCATGGTGACTGCAACCAGATCCTGTATTTTGGACAACAGGGGTGGTCTACCCCCAGTAAATGAAGAAAACATTCCCTAAGTGAACTAAGTCATCTTCTACACTAGCATTACACACATAACTGGGCATAATCTCTGGTTTTCCTTCCCAAGCTTCAAACACTTCATCTTTCTTACATCCTTACTGCACATTTTCTGGTGTTATCCTAGCTGGAAGAACCCACGCATTTCTGGAAACCCAGTTCCTGATGGTCTTCCCATTCTCAAACAAATATTAAAGTGTTGGTGTATTAATCCCATTCCAGTTTCTGCACCACCATTCTTGGCGCCGTCTGTAGGAAACCATCATCTTCTTCTTCCGTCAGATTCTTCCTTCTTGAGCTAGTTGAGATATAACACCTACATTCAATCATGGTGACAGCAACAAGATCTGGCGCTTTGGAGAACAGAGGGGCTCTTCCCCCAGTAAAGGAGGAGAACCCAGGTGGCGTTGCTAGCGTCGTTGACGTCGCCGCCGTACAAGCCGGTAACACCCCAGTGGACGGAGGCATCCCTCTTATTGCCGCAGGAAACAGAAGTAAAGTGGTCTTAGTTGGATCTCTCCCAGTTGCTGGAACTGAGGTTGGAGGTTCTGCTAATCCTCCCGCGACGCTTGTACCCGCCGCTACTGTCACCAACGCCTCCAACGTTGGGGCATATTCCATAGCGTTGCCACCACCAGGGTCCACGTACATGCAATCCAACATGGTGCCCATGGTACAACTCTATCAAGTAGACACGCTACAACTCCCAGTGTCCATTCCCAAAGAAATCCAGGGAGTGGAAATGCTACAGATAGCACCGCAACAACTCCAGACACTCTACGCTCAATGTGAGGTACAAGCCATCCAAAATACTTGGAAGCATTTTACTTCTGCCTACTTCTCCTCAGGGGTGGACGTTCAGATGGCCCCACCCATTTGGGGAGGGGGGGAGGAGGGGTACAAACTCATCCCTTAATGGCTGCCCAGAACGTACTGAGGGCTCAGCCATCACCACCGCCTCCAGCGCAAGGAAAAGAAGCTCCCCTTGGCTGGGCAGGAACAACTCCCATTGGAAAAAGGGAAAGGCCCTCAAGAAAAGAGGACAGAAGAAGAGGAGGTCCAGTTAGGATTTCCAGAAGGGCGAGCAGGATAGAGGGGGACGATTCTCATTTGGACGCTGTGCAAGACCAATTGGAAGGTCTGCAACAAATGGTGGAGCAGCTCTCTCGAGCGCGGTCTCAAGCCCCCCTACTGGGGGCGAGAGAGCCATGGCCAGAGACACTCGCCACCCACGGAACCTTGTCCCTCGACGTTGGAGGGAGGAAGATTATGAAGAACATGACCACGAGAACAGGAACTACAGGCCTCTGACAGGCAGTTCGCCCCTCGTGGATGAAGTATTAATGGCACGCACCGGAATGGGAAAGATCCCCACGCCCGTCAATCGCTACGATGGAACCACTGATCCGGCCGAGCATCTGGATCACTTTGTGCATCTAATGTACCTCTACGAGCATTCCAGTCACTATTGGACAAAGATTTTCGTCACTTCCCTCGTAGGAATGGTGCAGGAATGGTACAAGAAGCTTCCCCCCCTCTCTCCATCCGAGCATGCAGTGACTTACGAACGTTTTTTTAAACCATTTCAACTCCCTAAAGGTGCCAGTGGCCGCGGCTATGGCGTTGTACAGTTTGGTGCAAGGACCAAACGAGACCCTCAGATCCTTTCTGGGGAGATTCAACAGAAAATCCTACTGGTGGAGAAGCCCTCGATGGACTTTCTGAGGCATGTGCTTTTTGGGGCTATCAACATGAAGAATTACGTCAATAAGGAATTCGTGGAAGAAGTGGCTAAAAAGAAGCCACGCTCCCTGATGGAGATAAGGGAGATAGCTGACTCATTCTTCACCCTCGAGGATATGTACGTTGCACGAGCACAGAAGCAAGCCAACGCCCCATGAGCGGATAAAGGCCCTGAGGACAGAGGAGAGTCCAACAAAAGTCACCGCCGTAGTCCTGTCGCCGCTCGGAGAAACTCTCCACCCCCTCGCAAGTACGAACGTATCCCTCTCAACAGACCTATTGCTGAGGTATATTCCATGGCGGATAAAAAACTGTTCAAGAGGCCACTAAAAATGAGAAAAACCGAGGCTAAAAAACGCTCGGTAAAATACTGTGCCTTCTATAAGCAGAAAGTGCATGACACTAACGAATGCCGTCAGCTTGAGAGCAAGATTCAAAGGCTCATTGCCGGGGGGCATCTGAAGGAGTTTGTGAGGGTGCTCGAGAGATACGATGAGCACTGTGCCGAGCGTGCCAGGGCTAGAGGGAGGAGCCGGTCACGCTCAAGAAGCCCACGCAACAATCGTCCCGAGGAAAGTGACCGTGGCAAGCAGAAAGCCGCCGAAACGGAGAACCAACCCTTCGCCGTCATCCACATGATCGCTGGTGGACCCTCGGGAGGAGACTCCAACGCTTCCAGGTGCTGCCACGTGCGCAGTTATGACCAAAGGCCTTCCAAATCTAAGATTGTACTCTCTGTCGTCAGCACTCCATGCTCAAGGGAGAATGTGGTTGTAGGATTAACTGGGAAAGATCTAGAACACATTGTAACACCCCATGGGGTCGGTGAAACCTCTGACTGCCCCATGCTGGTTAGCTTAGATGTCCACAACCATGTTGTAAAGAGGGTATTGATTGATAGTGGAAGCTCTGTGAACGTTCTCCCTTACTCCACGTTTCAAAAGATAAATATAATAAACATTCCCCTCGAACCCCTCAGAACAACCCTCGTTGGCTTTGGGGGTTCCGAGATCGTCCCTCGTGGACATATTCACTTGGCCACCTTTTTGGTCGCGCCCCACAACAAAAAATTTTAAGCGTCCTTTATGCAGTGGTCGAGGTGGATCTCCCTTACAATGTCATTATTGGGCGTCCACCGAAAAATTTCTGACCGTCGAATTGGTGCCCGAAAATCTAGATAAGACCACACAGATTGGCTCGAATCTCGACGGTCCATCTCAGATCATGATGATCGATTTCCTACTTGAGAACCTTGATGTCTTTGTTTGGAAAGCTTCTGATCTAACTGGCATAGATCCAAGCGTCATAGTCCATAGGCTAAATGTTGAGACCGCATTCAAACCAATCAAGCAAAAGAAAAGAGACGTTCATGGGTTCAGGAGACAAGTGATTGAGGAAGAAGTCAACAAACCCCTCGAGGCTCAGTATATTGAAGAAATCTTATATCCAGAATGGCTCTGCAACGTGGTCCTCTGTTGTGTGTAGAAATTACATGATTTTGAGCGTAATTAGATTATATTTTTGTGTCGTTTGATGCGTTTATGTGTTTATTTTGCTCAATTTACGTGATTTTGGTGTTGGAGTTGCGAAACGGCAAAGCAAAGCAATTTCACGCATTTTTGTAGGAAAATAGGGTAACCCCCGTTACCAAGTAAGAGGGCAATGTCCGTAACTCCCATTAATGGATACAGGAGCATCGCTTGAGGCGGAATATGGGAGTAACGCCCGTTACTCCATTACAATACAGATCTGGTAACGTCCGTTACCAGAGACAGGAGGAGATGATCTCTGGTGTAGGTAAGGTAACGCCCGTTACCCTTAGACAGAAGAAAAGTGGTAACGCACGTTACAACTAATGAAAGCACAGGCACGATTTAGCCTGGTAATGGGCGTTAACAACAATTACACATGGATAGGTAACGCCTGTTATCGCTGTCGATGAGAGAATTTAGGGCTTATTTTGGGAGAGTTCTTCGGAGAAGTTCAGACCTAGCATGGAGACAGTTGCTACGGGAAGTTTTCAAGAGTTTTTTCAGAGAATTCAGACGGATCGATTGTGACTAATTCTATTTTTGTGATTTTATTGTTGCTTTATTATTCAAACTAATTCCTCCTAAATTCAGTTTTCTTAAGTTAGATTTAATTTTCCAGAATTGCTAGAATGTTTATAAGTTTAATTTTTAGACTTTGTTTAGATTTGATGACTATGAATTATTTTAATGCAATTTCCTTTAGTTTTATGAGTTTTGCTCTAATTATGAGTAGCTAATTCTCTAGGGCTAGGGGGGTGATGATGAATGCATGATAGATGTTTGATATAATGCTTGAATGACTTGTGTAATTCTTAGTTTTGAGAGCGGACTTAATTTGAATTGCAACGGTCTGGCCAACCTTAGCATGTCTCAGAATTGCCTATAGATCGAAAGAGTGATGGTAATTTAGATGGTTTTCATAACTTGTAAGTTGTAGGGTACAAAGAGATTTGGTCCAAGCTTATACAACAGTAATCTTATTCCATGCCGAGCTGCTAGAATATTGAATTGCACTAGTCTTGTTCCTATGGTTTAATTAACTATTGGTGATTGCGAGAGCAACATTGAACACTAATTAAGCACTTGGTTACACCTTGAGAGAGGGTAATACAAATATAAGTGACTAGGTTGTAGAATTACACTTGTCAGACGAGTATCATATCAACTCTTGATTGTATGATTCATTACTTTTCCCCTGCCTGTTTAGTTTACTGAATTTATTCGTGTGTCTTAGTATTACTAGTGTTTAATTCTAGTTAATTGTTGATTTCTGTTTTAGTAGATTAATAGATAAAACCACAATTGTTTTCGTTAGGTCTTTAGATTAGAGAAGGATATAGAGTAGTGATTGATTTTCCTTCACTATGGGTTCGATCCTATTGTGCTACGCGTATGTTAATGTACACTTGCACGATTAGTTTTTAATTGTAGTAAAATCTTACAACAAGTTTTTGGTGCTGTTGCCGGGGAAGGCGTTTTAAATCAATATTACTTAAATATTTTGATCTAGTGCTTTAGACCATTATTCTATCTTGTGTTTGTAGTCTTTGTCATTGTGGAATTGAGCTAAGGACTTTCTTTGACCTTGTGTAGATTCGATGGCCGAAGATCCTACCAACACGAGCGACAGAACGGTGGTAGATCCATCTCAAGAGCTACCTCCTATTGCAATTAGAGATTACAATTTACCGAATGCGGGGGCAATTAAAACTGCAACTCGTCCCCTTATTGCTGCAAATAACTTTAAGATCAAACTAGCCATCATAAACTTGCTGCAAAACAATCCGTTTGCGGGATTACCATTGGAGGATCCAACTTCACATCTTGAGTATTTCCTTGAAGTGTGTGATACTTTCAAGATTCATAATGTCACAACCGATGCCATCCGAGTTAGACTCTTCCCATTCTCACTTAGAGAAAGAGCCAAGGCATGGTTGGGCACTGTACCGAATGAATTCTTTCTAAGCTGGGAGGCACTTTCTCAGGCCTTTCTGGCCAAATTTTTCCCTCTCAGCAAAACCACGAAATATAGGAATGAGATCCAAGGTTTCCGACAGATGGATGGAGAGCCTTTCTATGAGTCTTGGGAGAGATTTAAGGATTTACAGAATGAGTGTCCACATCATGGGATTCCTAATTGGCTACTGATTCAGACATTCTATAATGGGATGTTCCCTACTTTTAGAGCAGCAATGGATGCCGCTGCTGGTGGAGCTTTCTTGTCAAAGTCCGAAACGGTGGCTGCTGAACTTTTAACCGATGTTTTTGTGCAAGAAGGGAACTATCCTCAACTGACTAAGGTTGCAGCAGGAGTCATAGAGCTCGATGGCCTGACCTCCATCAATGCTCAAATTGAAGCTCTCAATAACAGATTAGACCAACCTTCCGTGAATGCTATTGGAACACAATTCCAACCAGTGCAGGTAACTTGTGATATTTGTAGTGGTCCACATGTGTTTAACATATGTCCTTATTCCAATGTAGGTGAGCAGGTGCAAGAGGAAGTGAGTTATGCAAATACTGTAAACACCTACAATCCTAGTTGGGGGAACTATCCTCAACAAGCAATACCACAAATTAGACCGCCGTTTCAATCGAGGCCTCAAGATCTACGTCGACCAGGCCTAATCCATATTCCGGGCTGTTATCTGATACAACCAGAACCTCCACCTTACATCCCTCATACTCAACCCTTTCCGGAACAGAAGCAGGGATGGGAGGCTGCACTTGAGAAGTTCATAGCCGTGTCTTCGGACAAATATCAGAAATTGAAAACTCAGGTAGAGCAGGTGGTGAATCGGAATAAGAATTTAGAGACTCAGATCGGTCAGATATCCCAATTACTTAATACAATAGGCCAAAGGAAGTTGCCAGATCAAACCGGAAACAATCATAAGAAACAGTGCAAAGCTATAGCCTTGAGAAGTGGCAAGGAGTCCGAAGGACCAAAGATGCCTATAGATTCTAATGAAGGTAACACTATTGGAAAGAAGCCGGAAGGAGTAGTCGAGACAAAGGAGGGAAATGTAGAAGAGAAAAAGAAAGAGCCCCCTTCAAAGCCAAGGTTGAATGTGGCACCCAATGAGTATGTGCCACCGGTTCCCTTTCCTCAAAGATTGCAGAAACAGAAATTGGAGAAACAGTTTGAGAAGTTCTTAAGCATCTTTAAGGAGTTACATATCAACATTCCTTTTGCAGAAGCATTAGCACAAATGTCAACTTATGTTAAGTTTTTGAAAGAGATCCTCTCTAACAAGAGGAAATTGGAAGAGTATGCCACGATTGCACTCACTGGGGAGTGCAGTACTATTATTCAGCATAAGTTTCCACCGAAGCTTAAGGATCCAAGGAGTTTTTCTATCCCTTGTACTATTGCAATTTAACTTTCAATAAAACTTTATGCGATCTTGGCGCTAATGTGAGTTTAATGCCTTTATCTATTTGCAGGAAATTAGGGTTGGAAGATCTACAGCCAACTACAGTGTCACTTCAATTAGCTGATCGATCAATCACATATCCCACTGGAATCTTGGAGAATGCCCTTGTGAGGCTCGGGAAGTTTTACCTCCCATTGGATTTTCTTGTGCTTGACATAGAAGAGGACCGAGATATGCCATTAATTCTAGGAAGACTTTTCCTTGCCACAGTTGGAGCATTGATTGATGTAAAGAATGGGTTGCTAACCCTAAGAGTGGGGGAAGAGCAAGTGGAGTTTAACCTGTTCAAAACCATGAAAGGACCAGTAGTGGGAGAACAGTGTTTCATGGTAGATGATATTATTTCAATTTCAGCGCTGCAAGATGACCCCCCTTGAATTATGTCTGCAGGGACTGGAAGAGAAAATAGACGGAGAGGAGTTACTTGAAGAAATTGCTGCCTATTCACGAGAACTTGAGGCAACTCCATTCGTACCATTCCGATAAAGGTTTGTTTATGAGGAGTTGGGTACAGGTAAGCCCACTCCTTCCCCTTCGATTGTTAAGGCACCCACCTTGGAATTGAAACCCCTCCCTAATCATTTGAAGTATGCATTCTTAGGTGAATCTGATACATTGCCTGTAGTTGTTTCTGCGGAATTATCTGAATTATAATTAGATGCTTTGTTGAGGGTGTTGAGAACTCATAAACGAGCAATAGGGTGGACTATTTTAGACATTAAGGGGATTAGCCTAGCTATTTGCATGCATAAAATTTTGATGGAGGAAGAGAACAAACCCTCTATAAAACACCAACGCAGGCTAAACCCAAACATGAAGGAATTTGTTAGGGCTAAGGTAATAAAATTGTTAGATGCCGGGATTATTTATCCTATCTCAGACAGTAAGTGGGTTAGTCCTGTTCAGGTTGTGCCTAAGAAAGGAGGGATGACTGTAGTTAAAAACGAGAACAATGAATTGATTCCTACTAGGACAGTCACGGGATGAAGAGTTTGCATTGATTACAGAAAACTAAATACTGCGACCAGGAAAGATCAGTTTCCCCTTCCTTTCGTTGATCAAATGTTAGAAAGATTAGCCGGGCATGCATATTACTGTTTTCTGGATGGGTACTCAGGTTATAACCAGATAGCTATAGCCCCGGAAGACCAGGAAAAATGCACTTTTACTTGTCCTTATGGTACTTTTGCCTTTAGAAGAATGCAGTTTGGATTGTGTAATGCCCCTGCTACATTTCAAAGATGCATGGTGGCCATTTTCTCTGATTTTATTGAGCGTACCATGGAAATATTTGTGGATGACTTTTTTGTGTTTGGTTCCACTTTTGAATCTTGTTTAAAGAATTTAACTCAAGTTATGCAGAGATGTGAAGAGAATAATCTAGTTCTGAATTGGGAGAAGTGCCACTTCATTGTGAAGGAAGGAATTGTGTTAGGCCATAGGATTTCGGAGAAAGGAATTGAAGTTGATGAGGCAAAAATTGAACTGATCGCAAAGTTGCCACCACCAACTAATGTTAAGGGAGTTAGGAGTTTCCTTGGTCATGCCGGATTTTATCGCCGGTTTATTAAGGATTTCTCCAAAATCACCTTACCTCTTTGTAAGCTTTTACAGAAGGATGTTGAATTTATCTTTGATAATGACTGTTTGATTGCTTTTGACAGGTTGAAGAAAGAACTTACTTCAGCACCCATTATGGTGGCGCCAGACTGGAATTTGTCGTTTGAGTTAATTTGTGATGCTAGTGACTTGGCCATAGGAGCTGCCCTTGGCCAAAGAAAGGAGAAACGTTTACATGTTATTGCATATTCTAGCAAAACACTTAATGATGCACAACTAAACTATACCACCACTGAAAAAGAACTGTTAGCTATTGTACATGCTTTTGACAAGTTTTGTTCTTATTTAATAGGTTCAAAAACTGTGGTATACACTGATCATGCTGCCATTAAGTACCTTTTGTCCAAGAAAGATAGTAAACCGTGCCTCATTAGGTGGATATTGTTACTCCAAGAGTTTGATTTGGAGATTAGAGACAAGAAGGGCATAGAGAACGTGGTAGCATACCACTTGTCATGGTTGGAAATTGAGGAGACAGCCGATGAGAAAGAACATGTTATAGTGGAGAATTTTCCAGATGAGCAATTGTTTAAGGTGGATTCTAGAGTACCGTGGTATGCAGATTTTGTGAATTACTTGGTCAGTAAAATTGTACCTCCTAACTTAAGTTTCCACCAGAAAAGAAAATTTCTTTCTGATGCAAAGTATTACTATTGGGAAGAACCGTTGCTTTATAGACACTGTTCTGATCATCTGGTGAGGAGATGTGTCCCACAGGATGAGATAGAGGAGGTGCTTTATCACTGCCATTCCAGCCCTTATGAAGGTCACGCTAGTGCGAGTAAGACTGCTGCAAAGGCGCTACAATCTGGATTTCAGTGGCCTTCACTGTTTAAGGACGCACACGAGTTTATGACGAAGTGTGATTCATTCCAGCGGACAGGTAATATTGGAAAGAGAGATGAGATACCACTGAGATATATTCTTGAGATTGAGCTTTTTGATGCCTGGGGCAATGATTTTATGGGTCCCTTTCCGTCATCCAACGAAAATAAGTACATTCTGGTGGGAGTTGACTACGTATCTAAGTGGGTCGATGCCATAACATCACCGACGAATGATTTCAAGGTTGTGTTGATATTTCTGAGGAAGAATATTTTCAGTCGATTTGGAGTTCCCCGAGCTCTTGTTAGTGACGGAGGATCCCATTTCTGCAATAAGCCTCTAGAGATTCTTTTGAAAAAGTATGGAGTTCACCATCGAGTGGCGACCCCGTATCATCCCCAATCGAGTGGGCAGGTTGAAATCTCCAATAGGGAGATCAAACAGATTTTGGAAAAAACTGTAAGTAGCTCGAGGAAGGATTGGGCATCTAAGTTGGATGATGTACTATGGGCGTATAGGACGGCTTAGAAGACACCTATCGGTACGTCCCCATTTAACCTAATCTATGGAAAACCGTGCCATTTGCCGTTGGAATTCGAGCACAAGGCATATTGGGCAATCAGGGCCATTAATTTTGATATGAAGCTAGCCGACGAGAAGAGAGCTTTGCAATTGCATGAATTAGAGGAATTTCGACTCAGAGCGTATGAAAATGCCAAACTTTATAAAAAGAGAACAAAGAGATGGCATGATAAGCATATCCGAGTGAAAGAGTTTGAAGTAGGAAAGTTGGTTTTATTATTCAACTCTCGGTTGAAGCTCTTTCCAGGGAAATTGAAGTCTCGTTGGTCCGGCCCGTTTCGTGTTACTAGGGTGATGTCAAGCGGAGCCGTGGAGATAGGAAATGAGAGTTCGGGCACGTTTGTAGTGAATGGACAGAGATTGAAGCCATATCTAGTTGGCGAGCCCATGAAAAAACACACTTCGTGTGTGTCACGACATCATGTGAACTAATCAGGATTACCCAGTTAAGCTAAAGACTATAACTTAGAACTAATTTTTCTTTTCTTTTCTTTTCTTTTTCTTTCTTGTTGTTCTCTGGTCTTGTTTTCTCGTGATTCTCTGTTTGTCCCTTTCGTTTGCAGGTTAGTTGGCAAGTTGGTCGGAGTCTGAAGTAAGAGTTGATGCGAGGACCGTGATTTTGAAGCTTAGCGTCAATATTGAGGTCTATTTATTTAGTTGTGTTTGTGTGTGCATGTGTTTGAAGTGCTATGTGAGAATGAATTGTTGCTATAAACTATAATATGTGCTTTAAGGTGTGTTTATCTATTATTGCGAGGGTGCACTATGCGTTGACTGCCTTTTATGAGTTAATTTTTGTTAATTAACGTGATTAAGCACCCGCCAATTTGTGTTTGTGTTCAAATTAGGCTTTTGGGCGAGTTAGATGTAACGGGCATTACACCATTCTTAAGTATTTTACTGTAACACCCATTAATGGCGTCAGGAGGCATGAGTAGTATAGGTAACGGGCGTTACAAATTCGCAGGACATTCCGTGTAACGCCCGTTAATAGCCACAGGCGTCTAGACCAGGTGGGGTAACGGTCGTTACCCCCATAAGGCTAAAACATGTTAACGTCCGTTACCGGACCAAACTCGTGAAAACCTGGGCCTTTAATAACACGTTTTTGGGCGGATCTTTTTAATTCAAAACCTAAACTCTTTCCCCCTCCCATAAACACAAACATACGCACACACGAAAGAGAGCAAGCAGCGGCAGTTTTCATCCTCCAAGAACCACCACCGCACCACTTCATTTGCGCCGCTTCTGCCACTTATCTTTGCGCCACCGTACCCACACACTCAAGCTCCCCCTCTCTATTTCTCGGTAAGTCTTATTCCCTTTGTGAGCAGTGTTCTCCCCTTTCTTGAATTTGAACCCTAGCATAAGCACTTGGGAAGTTTGGATAATTTGGAGTCGAATTGGTTAAAATTGAACAACTTTGGCATGTTAGAACTAGGTTTGGAAAATTGGTTTGGAATTCTAGTTGATTTTGGGAGATTTGTTGTTTGCTCTAGTTCTAGTCATACATTGGTGGTTAGTAACGAGATTGGAGTAGAATTTGAGTGATTTTGGAACTATAACTGTGCTAACTTAGGATAATGTTGGTTTGGTTTGGGGTAAATTGAAGGATCCAAGATAAAACACATATCTTAGGCTTGTGCCCGCAAGGTGTACGATGAATTACTTAAGTGAATTTTTGATTGATAATTGCTTGCTTTGCTTGGTTATTTTTGCTAATTTCAGGAACTCTGGGCCATTTAAAGGTACTCGTGTCGATGGAGCTTCGAGTTCCGGGACTTCTAGGGCTCTGGCCCAAAGTGAAACTAGAAATGTGGTTGTCGAAGGGGTTGGAAACCCATTTGATAGGGTGCTTTTGAGAACGGTTTTCCCCACACAATTTTTAAAAGAGATGTTTTGATCCGCATGGGCGTGTGGGATGAGATACGGACTTTGTTTGATACGGACTTAAATCCCAACACACCTAACTATCACGTACGGAACACTAAGGCGACATATTTGGATAGTGTGGTGTGGAAGATCGTGCATAAGATTTTGAGTTGCAGCTTTTGTGCCCGTAATGAGAGTGAGGGCAATATCCAGGCTACCGAATTGGGTGTCATGTACATGATGAGGGAAGGACGGCGATATAATTGTACTTAGGATTTGACTGCGGGAATGTTGGATGCTGCTAATAAGAACACAGGTGCTATAGGTCACGGGGCTTATGTGACCATGATCGCCAAGAGTTTAGGATGGAGGCCTAAAAAGGCGGAGCCACTGACAATGTATCCGTTCTTGGATGCGGACAATTGGAAGAATATGGGCTTAGTCACTGAGTGGAAGGAGGAGCCCCTTGAACGAAGGTTGTTGCCATGGTGGCCAAAGAGGGCACGAGACAGGTTCAGGAAGATGTATGCTTTGGGCTTTGCTACTTATGATGAGGTGCAGGATGAGCTTAAGGCTGCTATTGACGAGATACCAGATGTTCCTGAGGGGAGAGAGGATGGCCCAAGACCGGTCCCTCAGCAGGAGGATGATGAACCCATGTCCGTGCGTGTTTTGAATATCAGTCTGGCTACGATGAGATTGGATCTTACTGAGGCCAATGCTAGGATGGCCAGAGTTGAGACGGGATTCAATGCTCAGAGGCAGGAGCTGGTGGATTTTCGAGCTCATGTTGATCAGAGATTTGACATATGGACGACCCATGTAGATGAGCAGTCCCAGGGCCTGTATCAGGGCTTGGATGGATATTTCCGAGGCCCTGCTTCACCGCCTGATCAGTGATTTTGTGGGCCTTAGCTTTGTCATTTGTTTATTTGCTATTTGGGTCTGTACTTTTGATACTATGGGATATTTGTGATACTCTTGATACTTTTTCTTTGCTTTTACCCTAGAACTCTTTGACTTTAAATGCAATTGTGCCTTTCCCTTACTTGGAATTTGTGACTTGCGTATTAATTGTTGGATGCATGTTAATTGTCAATTGTCTATGCACTTGATCCGTGTTTCTAGCCACTTGTTCAGGTTTTGGAAGCTTTGCTAGCACGTTGTCGGTTCTTCGTCTAATCAAGAAGTTTTCTTGACCCTTAATTCTTTCATTTGCATGAGGTCATTGCAAAGTTTAAGTGTGGGGGAGGAATTGTCTATGCTTGTTATGAGTTTTATTGAAGATTTGCATGTTTAGACATGGTTAGATGTAGTTTCACTTGTGATTTGCTAAAATTCAAGTAATTTTGAAAATTTTCCCTCATTTTGAACTTTTTCTTTGAAGTTGATTGTTGAGCTTTTTCTAGAATAAGTTAGGCTTTTGAATTGAGGAAATTGCATGAGATTTGATGATTTAGTGTGTTAGTATGCCCTCATATTTTGAGCACTTTCGAACGAGATAATGTACTTTGCTTAGGAAGATGAGTTGATGATTTCCGAGTGAGTCTAAAACTTGATGTAGCACCCCTACACGTGGAGATGCCACACCCCCGCACTACAGATTGATCCACACACGAAATGGATAATCCGTACATGAACCAACCTACAACGAACGGGTGACAATAAAATAAAATGACAACTAGCTAGGCGGGACTAATCTCAAATCAAATAACATAACGAATAAAAGTAAAGCAGAAGCATAATTCATTCAATATCAATTACCTACATCGAGTACGTGTTATCTTTAGTGATCCTTTATCAAGTAAACTATATTCTAACTTTACATATCAATACATTATCATCTCTTAAATATATAATAGATAACAATAATTGTCATGCAACAACAAATAAAATGCACCGTGCTAGACTCGGTTATAAGAACTGGACTCGACTCACTTCCCGCCTAGCGTGCACCTGCAATAACCTGAAAGGTAGAGGCGCCAGTCTGTGAAGACCGAGTGAGGGGTTTAAATAATATTAGCGCAGTTAACATGCAAGCTATATTCTCGGGTAAAGTTTTAGAAAAGATAAGAATATAAGTTCAATAATGAAGTACTCTTCACCCAAGAATCCAACTATCAATATTAAATACTTGTTCATTTTCATGCATTCAATATATGGTCCCGGCGAGTGAGGGCAGTCTACAACCATACTCCAAATGGACATGAAACATGCTTGCTTTGTTAATCAATAGGTGATCATGCAATTCAATTATCGTGCAATCGTACGATAGTGCAATCAAGTAATTCAATCAAGGAATGGAAATCATGCAATAACCCCGAGGACAATTCGTGGTGCCGGACCCGTCCCTAGTCTCATTTTCCCTCAAATGCTGGGAAGGTAGCTAGCCTTCACCATCCATGACGTGTTGAGCAAAGGGTACATGAATCCCTAAGCCCGGAACTCCTTCCTCCACTAATCTCCTAGCGGATTCAGGGGTCATCCCAATGTGGTGAGGATAGCGCGAGAGTTACCCGTCAGCCCTTGCTTTCCCGGTTGGCTCAAGCCACTATCCTCGGGCCCAACGTGAATGGTCATGCTTACTCGCCTAAAACATGCACGATACATGACTTGTTTGCTTTTCATGAACATGAATTGCTTGCATGAAATGACTTGTTGATAATAATGATTATTTTCAAGGAAAACTATAAGTATAAATACCTTTTTGGCTGAAAGCTCATGTAAGGTTGTATAGGTTCTATGTAACTAGAATTAAACCTCACCTGACAGGCGACACAACGACTCGTGGATACGTGAACGGTGCTCATGATCAACAATCTCCGCCCTGAGAAGATCTGGATAAGAAATGGAAACATTTGTGCACTCGTGAGACACGACTTAATAATGATACCAAATATGACGCACGGCATGATCAAGGAATGAGATGGCATGCATTCACGAATGTAGCATGATATACTCATATTATTGCATGATATTAATCATATAATAGCATGTTGGGATCAATTAAAGGTAAAGGAAAGGAATGGAATTCTCAATTTTGTGCAGAAAGTTTCTGCCTGATCAGAAAGCTGGGAACGACCGTTCCGGCCCGTAGTTGAAAATGGAAAGGGCCGTTCCCAGTACTGTTCAAGCATACGCAGCAAGTTGGGAACGGCCATTCCGGCCACAGGCCAAAATTGGGATGGGTCGTTCCCATGCTCGTGCCCTGTCATTTTCAAATGGATGGGAATGGCCATTCCCAAAATGAACTGGGACGGGAAGGGCCGTTCCCGCCATGTAGGAGATACAGAAGTAGGGGACGAAACAGGAGAGGCACGGATCCTTAACGAAACCCCATAAAACATATATAATTCCATCCCCAAATGCATAATTTCATGAAAGAATCATGCTAGCATACTTAAAATGCAATAAAATCTAACTTAAACACTCATTCCATTATTTAATCATCAAAATCATAAACTTTTACCCAAATAAGAACTCATCATATATCTTCATAAATCTCAAGATTTGAGCATGAAATTTAAGCTACAATCATGTAATCATACTTCTAACAACAAATACACCACCTATCAAATTTAATTCATGAACCCTAGCTTCACATGTTAATTCATGAATTCATCTATATACCCACATATACCTTAAAATGAAAATAAATGGAAAAGGAGGATGGGAAGATGATGCTTGAGCTTCAATCATAAATTCCTTAGCAAATTCTAGCTTGAAGATGATGATTGCCCAATTTTCTTTTCTTCTTTGATGAATAAACCGAGAGAGAGATGGATATGGATATGGATATTCTTGTATGAGGTAAAATGATCATGAAAGAATGAAGAAGAAATATAACGTGATTCATGCCTTGATTTTGATGAATTTATTAAAATTGCAATTAAGTCCCTAAAGTGTGTGAGTTATGCAATTAAAGATAAAGGTTTGGCAATTAATCCAATTGAGTCCAAGAATAAAAATGCAATCTAGTCCTAAAATTTGCAAGAATGATCATATAGACATAATTTAGCAATTAAATCACGTTTAACATTTATTTCACGTAACGCCCATTTTCAAGTCATGAAATAATTCTCAAGTTATCCCAAAATTCATATATTTCACGTAAACACATTTGGAATAAAATTAATATAACTCATATAAATTAAATAAACGAAAATATTAGAATAAAATCCTAACGCTCAAAACTCACACGTGTCGAGTGTACCTGACTATCTGAAAATTGGGGCGTTACACTTGATTAGGATGCATTTTAGTCCTATTGAGGCGAAATTTTGAGTTAATGAAAGATTAAGGAAGTGAAGTAGGCATTCGTTGTAGGAGGTTATTAAACCTTAAATATTTATCCTTTTTCACTAAATAACGTAATCTTATTGACCCTGCTGAGCCTAATTGTTGTGCAAAGAATTTTGTAGCCACATTATAAGCCAATGCACAACATAGAAATACCCCCCTTGATAAGTTTTACACCAAGGCTTGCTCATTTGATTTTTATGGTAATTATCTATCTTTTGACCCCTTTTTATTGTTCTTGTGATTGAGAGGTTATTGTACAGAGAAAGAAAAAGAATGAGAAAAGTGTGAAAAAGAAAAGATATGAAAAAAAAAAAAAAAAAAGAGCAAAAGAAGAGAAAGAGAAGACTATGCAAAGTGTGAATTTGAGAGTGTAGGATTCATATAAAGAGTTGGGGCGATTTTCATACTAATGGCGAATGGAAGTGCTTCGTGTTTTGAATAGATTGAATGATGTAAGCTTGGTGAGTAGTCACTTGATCCAAATTTCCATAACTTTACCCTAAGCCTACATTACAAGCTCGAAAGACCTACCGACCCTAAGTCTTGATTTAATTCCATTAGTGGAGATAGGTGCGAAAAGTGTGTTCCGAAGTTGATGATTAGAGCTTAGGAGGGAATTATGAATTTGTTATTCTAATCTTTGTACATTGTTTCGTTTGATTCACACGCTACACAAGGGTATACTTTTCATACTAATTGTTAGGAATAGTGCCCTAGAAAGCCGATTGTATATCCGCTTTGTACTTTTCCTTATTGTAATCACAGACAATCTTTGAATAAAATAACGAATTGAGGCAACACTTCTTTATATGCTCTTGTTTGGTATGCGTTTACTTTAGCTGTGTATGTATGAGAAATCCCCTAATCCTGATGACTTTAAGACTCTACCATTTAGGTGAAATGGTTCATAAAACGACCCCTATATCACATAAGTCATGATTAGTAAAATACTCCAAGCCGATGAGTCATACAGACAGTGGGAGTGTCAACCTGACTCCTCTAAGGCTTGCTTGTGGGATCACGCCTTTAAGAAGGACCACCTTGTTTCATGGAGGTGCAAAGTGTATAGTTGATACGTGCGTGATACATAAGGTTGCTTACTTCCATAAGTAAGTTCACTGAGGTGCCCCGTGTGAGAAGATTCCTAAATGGGAAAGGAAGTTTCTATTTCAGGAAATGGACACTTCTAGATTAGGAAATATCTCACGAGTCATTGATGTGATTAATTGATCCTTAGACTTGAGGTTCCGTTTCACTTTATGAGTTAACTCTGTAGTCTTAGGTATAAGCTTTAAAGGGTGTCGCCTTAGACAACTGATTCAAGGCTTATGCTGGGGCTGCACAAGTGATTCATGAAAGTGAATGAGAATCAAGAAAGGACCTACACTTGCATTTGCAAGGTGATCTCTTATCGTGTAAGTCATTCATATGCCATATGGAGTCCTTGGCCAAGGCAGTAGATCAAGACATCAAGAAAAGGGTTTCTTGGATTTAGATTAAATGGATATGAAATGCACTTAGCTTTAAGACCAGATTATTAGGGTTCTGATTATTCCCTTACCCTAGATCATGGTTGAGAGATATTAAGTAGGAGGATTGTATCTCACATGAATCAATGACATAAAGGTTCTGTCGAATCGAGACATTCCAATTCAGCTAGGGGTTAAACACCTGTTGCTAGACTATGGTCGTTTAATCTGTGAATTGATTAATTAATTAGTGAATTAATTAATTAGGGTCACTGCTAATTGAATTGAGAACCTAGAGGGTCACACACAACAACTTGTTTACATGAGTTGGGGCTTTGAAAACGAGTTAATCGAGCCAAAAGGGTTCCACACGTGTGAATCACACATGTGGGTCACGTGAGTGGCACGTGTCCTTGGGACACGTGTCTCACACGTGTATAATATTATGTGATTAAATAATTAATGTGTTAATTATTTAATAGACTTTGGTTTAATTTTGAATTAAAAGGAAAGTCTTATTTTGGAGAAAAATAATCTATTTAATTAATTACGAATTAATTAATTAGATAAATAAGTTATTTATTTATTAATAAATAAAGTATAAAATTATCCAAAAAGGTTTGGATATTTTAGCTCTCTTAAAAGTTGATTTGAATTAGAATTCAAAGTCAAAGTTTAGAATTACTTGGTGATCAAGTAATAGGAGAGAGGGACCAAAACCCTTAGTCCATAAGGACTAGGGTTTTCGGCCACCCCTCCCCAATTATATATAGGGGAGCTCGAGCTCCCCTTGAGGGTAATTGACAATTCTTTTGGTTCATGTGTTGAACACCATCCTTTCTCCGAGATCAAATAAACACTAGGTTAAGCCTAAACACTAACTAGAGAACTAGCATCCTTACTAGTTAGATTGTAGTCAAGTTGGTGGACTATCTCTAGAGAGCTTCCAGTTAGAAGTTTTGAAGATTCGAGCTTTACCAAGGAGAGGGGATCAAGCCGCGAGAAGAGCGTTCTTGGGTGGCTTGAAACGCTTCAAGAAAGATTATTGAAAAGTAAGTTTCTAATCTCTACAGATTCGGATTCACGATTGCAAGTTTCGATCCTTTTGTTGGAAAATTTTTAAATTTCCGCTGCTTTCTGATTTCTGTTTTCCAACAAGTGGTATCAAAGCCACCTTGTTAATCGTGTTTCTGATTCGTCTCAATTATTCTGAATTTGGTGGAAATTCTTAGGTTTGATCCGATTGAGTATTTGTAACTGTTTTAGAAAGTGTGAATTACGAAACTGTTTTTTTCCTGAAAGTTTCTGAAAACTGTTTTGTTAAAATTTGTTTTTAAAAACTGTTTTAGATTTTAAACTGTATAAACTGTTTTTGGATTTCTTGGATTGGTTTGTCTTTTGAACGAAAACACGAAACGAAAAGCCTGGATTACGAACGCGTCGCGCGCCACTAGGCGCTCGCAAGGGCATCCCGCCCACTCCCTCCCGCAACCGCGCGGGAGGCGTTCCGGGTGCGCCGCCCAGGTTGGGATGAGAATCCCGCAAGGCGTGCGGGATCCCTCGCCCAGGCCCGCCCGCAAGCGGCCGAAAGGCCGTGCACAGCAGCGCGCGGCGTGCGCGCTATAAACGCCTGACCCGTGCGCGTACGGGCCCTATTTTTCTCGTAATCCGTTTTCGTATTTCGTGCAATCCAGTCCTGATTTTAATTTTATTTTTATTATTAAAAATTTTGTTTCATTAATATTTAATTTTAATAGAATTTAAAATTGGGATTTTGATAAATAGAAACGGTTTATAATCTTGGGAAACTACATCTTTGATAAAATTATTAATTTTCAGAAATTAATTGGAATTTTATTAGTTTTAGTAATTTGGGATTTATTGAAAACTTTTATGAACAAGACTCGCATCAAGTCGCTTTTTATGTCATTAGGACTTGAAACGGGAATTTTAATTTATTGGCTAAGTTTAAATTCTCGCAAAAGCATGTTAGGTGATCATGGGTACTAGTCTTTGTATGCTTTACATTTATGCACATGGATGGTTTACATTTGGGGTTGGAGCCCTATAGTTGCGTTTTTCAATTGAAGTTAGAGCCTCACTTATGTGTGTACTGTTATGTGATTTATTATGTGCCTTTCCATATTACTGTTTTTGAGGCCGGGGTATGCCCCGTGTATTTGTCTAAGGCTAATATGAAGATTGAGTCTTATTACTTTTCAGTACTTTTTCATTATTTTGAGAGTAGAATAGGTGGTGAGGTTTTATTTTCATTTTGGAGACAATGCACCCATAGAGTAAGATGGACCACATTCAAGTAACAATGAGGCCATAAGTGAAGACCCCTCAAAATGATAGGGAGTGGAATCTCAATTGAGAATGTAATAGAGATAGGCCTCGTATTTTGTTACTGCTTTCCCTTATGTGATATAAACTGTTTATGTGGTATGTATATTAGAATTGTGATAGTGGAGTGGCTCCCACTTTTCACGTATAAGATAGGATAGACCCATAATCATCTCATGTTAGTATCATGCTAGGACATGTTATCTATTTATGTGCTTGTTTGAAATGCATTTAATTGTACTTGCATTAAACAAGACTAATAAAATTGGATAACATACATGTTGGTGAGGTCGAACCGGACAACTCTCCGGTTGATTCGAAAATTCCTATCAAATATTAAGCTAATTTCGAATAATAGGTGTTTAATTCGAGATGCAAATTTTGAATTAAATTCCTAGCATTCCATCAATAGGTTTTAAGTTTAGTAAGTGAAGCTAGTTATTGTCCGCGAGTCGTGGGATAGCTAGTGGAGCTTATTAGTTCTTAGTTACCTAATTTATCATTTTAAATGATCCGGGATATTTGGGAAAGATTTTCCCTGATTGTAGTTTCCTTGTGTAAGGCTGTAACTTAGGCATGTAATTAGGGGTACACTCTATTTTAGTTTGTAATCTTGGCTCTCTGTATAACATCGAGATACACAGTAATGAATACGATGAAATACTCCTCCAAATTTACTCTTCTTAACATGGTATCAAAGCGGGTTTCGATTCAATAACGATTCGAATACCTTGCTCATCACGTACCCATGGCCTCACCCACAAAATCCAACCCGATGTCAGCAGACTTTCTTGCCCAGATGGCAGAACTTCTCCGGCAAAAACAACCCGAACCAAGCCACCAAACCACCATCAACATCAAACTCAATGATAATAATTACGCAATTTGGTCAAGAACCGTTCAATTGGTACTACTCGGCCGAGGAAGAACGGGATATATTACTGGGAAAACCATATCCCCCGAACCTGACGATGCCGGATATGAGGCTTGGGAACAGACGGATGGCTCTGTTCGCAGTCTCATCCTCAACTCAATGGAACCCGAGATCGCTGCACAGTTTATCCTTTGCCCCAATGCGAAGGATCTGTGGGATGAAATCGAAGCCACCTACCACGACGGGGGTGACAAGCTGAAACTTTACGAACTCAAGCAACGGGCCTATCAAACCAACCAAGGCGATATGACCGTAGACCAATACTATCGGACCATACAAGGGATCTGGAGAGAGATCGATTTTAGGCAACCTCAGACAATGAAGTGCCTTGAAGACCGAAAAATCTACAATTCAGAAAAACAAGAGAATAGGGTATTCGCGTTTCTGTGGGGTTTGGACGGAAAATTTGATCCTATTAAACGCGATCTACTCAGATCTGAGAAACCACCCACCCTGGAGGAGGCTTACAGTGCTGTACGCCGAGAAGATCGCCGTTTATCGGCAATGAATGACCACACCTCCAACGGAATTGGAATGGTAGCGAAGATGCGGTCAGAACCAGGTTCATCATCCCGCGGAATCAAAGGAAGAAAACCGGCCGTCGATACGGGAACCCCCCAGAAATGCTCTGTATGCGGCGGTACCAAACACACTAAGGAAACATGCTTTGAAGTGGTGGGCTATCCTGACTGGTGGGCCGAGTACCAGGCAAGGAAGAAGGCAACAGCTCTTGCCGGTGGCGGCTCACTCCGACCACCAGCCGGCAAGGCAAACCTGATTCGAGGGAGCTTCGAGAGTGGTGGAGCTCGCGGAGGAGATCAGGGGAGGGCAGCGGTCATGCACGGAACCCAGGTTGTCGGCGGCGCCACCAGCCCATCAAGAATTGAAGGCGGCAACACCGTCGCCGGCAACGTAGGGCGTGGTGGAGACGGCGCTAGCACCGGTAAGAATGGGGAAACAACAAATCTAAATGACGGTGGTAAGACTACAGAATCCTCAAAACTAATTTCTGATTTTGTGCCTTCTAATTGTGGGCCTAGCAATAAACTTGGAATTAATGGGAATATGATAAGTGGCCCACGTGAACTTGGAATTAATGGGAATGTGATAATTGGCCCACGTGAGCCTGCATATGTTGATCAGAGACAAACCAGCCCAAGTGGGTCTAAATATACTGTACAGGGACAAATCTTTTTGCAGGGTGGCCACCCAAGCCCGGAAACCGAGTGGCTCATTGATAGTGGATCCACGGATCATATGACCAATGAGGCGTGTGATATTCGGAGTTTTACCACTCCTCGGAAGGAGTCAGTGATAAATGCAAATGGCCTCTCTTATCCGGTCATTGAGGCGGGAAACATCACTTTATCTGGGAAATTGAACTTATCTCATTGTCTTGTAGTGCCCTCTCTCACGACTAAGTTACTATCTGTTAGTCAACTCACAAAGGAGCTCAACTGTACAGTATTAATGTTTCCCTCTTTCTGTCTCTTACAGGATATTCGTACGGGGGAGATCATTGGGCGTGGTACTGAGAGAGATGGATTGTACTACATCAAAGATATTTCACAAACGGGATCAAGTTTTCTTGCTCAGGGCAACAGTAACAGGCAACTATGGTTATGGCATCGCAGATTGGGGCATCCTTCTTTTCAGTATTTGAAACAGTTGTTCCCTAAGTTAGTTTTAGAGTCAAGTTCTTTACATTGCGATACTTGTGTACTTGCCAAAAGTCACCGAAATACTTATCCAAGTTCCAGAAATAAAACGAAGCTACCTTTTGAATTAGTACACTCTGATGTTTGGGGGCCAGTCCCAAATCATATTAATTCCAAATTTCGGTGGTTTATTCTGTTCATTGATGACTGTACAAGGTTCACTTGGGTGTATTTCTTGAAACAGAAATCCGATGTTCCACAGACAATTAAGGACTTCTTTAAAATGATTCAAACTCAGTTCTCTGTCATGATCAAGGTCCTCCGCACTGACAATGGGGGAGAGTTCATCAATCAGACTCTCCAAGGTTTTTTCTCTCAGAATGGGATCATCCACGAGACCACCTGCCCTCACACCCCACAACAGAATGGTGTGGCCGAACGAAAGAACAGGTACATCCTTGAAAGTGCTCGGGCCTTTTTATTTGAGGCCCGTGTACCCAACTCCTACTGGGCCGATGCCGTCTCGACGGCAGTATATGTGATGAACCGGCTACCCACACAAGCTTTACAGTATGAGACTCCCTTGGACACCCTCAGAAAGTTTCACTCCATCCCATCGGTTCTCCTACTCACTCCTCGGGTATTTGGATGCGTGGCGTTTGTACACACACCGAAGCAGCACCGGACAAAGCTCGACCCCTGTGCAGTCCGATGTGTCTTTCTTGGATTTAACCCCACTCAGAAGGGATATCACTGCTATGACCCGACAGGAAAACGTCATTACATTACCATGGACGTGGACTTTCTCGAGACAGAATATTACTTCAGGGCACCTACCAATACACCCCCTCAGGGGGAGCAAGGAACAAATGAGGGACTGAATTGGATGTGTGAATGGTTGGAGCCTTTACAAGAGTACACCACGGCCCCGCACATAGTACTGCATGATGATCCATCTCCATCTCTCTCAGCCACCCCAGAGGAACCCCCAGCATCGAGTATCCCTGAGGTAAGTAACTCTGATCCTCCTGTTTCCATTCAAAGCACATATACTTTACCCCCTCGACAGAACAGGGGCATCCCACCTAATAGGTATAGCCCAGAGAGGGCAAGCAAGTCCAAGTATCCGGTTGCTCATCACGTAGCATCCAAATGTTCACCACAACTGCAGGGGTTCATTCACGCAGTCTATGCTCACGAACTTCCCCGAACCACCAGGGAAGCTCAGGAAAACCCCCTATGGAGGCAAGCAATGGAGGAAGAAATTAATGCTTTGACAAAAAACCAAACATGGGAGATATGTCCACTCCCTGCAGGAAAACACTCCGTTGGGTGTAAGTGGGTTTACAGTATCAAATATAAGATGGACGGAATGATTGAACGATATAAAGCCAGGCTAGTGGCTAAGGGATACTCTCAGACCTATGGGATCGACTACACAGAGACGTTTTCTCCGGTAGCGAAACTGGACACGGTTCGCATACTCTTGTCTATTGCTGCCAATCATAACTGGCCTCTACACCAGTTTGACGTAAAGAATGCTTTTCTACACGGTGACCTAGAGGAGGAAGTATACATGGACTTGCCACCTGGGTTTGAAGATCACCAGAACAAACCCATGGTGTGCAGGTTAAAACGGTCTCTTTATGGACTCAAGCAGTCACCCAGAGCCTGGTTCGGGAAGTTTACTCAAGCCATGAAGAAATACGGATACAGCCAGAGCAATTCAGATCACTCTCTAGTGCCGAGGCTGAATTTAGGGGAATAGCTCGAGGAGTTACAGAAGTTCTATGGGTTCGAAAGCTCCTAACAGAGATTGGTTTCCCTCCAGAGGGGAGAGTCGACTTGTACTGCGATAACAAGGCAGCAATAAGTATCTCACATAACCCAGTACAACATGATCGAACAAAACACGTGGAGATAGATCGTCACTTCATCAAGGAAAAGATCGAATCAGGGATGGTTAACCTTCCTTTTGTGAAATCAGAGGATCAACTTGCAGACATTTTAACTAAGGCAGTGAGCAACCAAAACTTCCACAACGTGTTGGCCAAGTTGAACATGTTCGACCCCCCATGATCCAACTTGAGGGGGAGTGTTGGAGAATCCCGGGATAATTGGGAAAGATTTTCCCTGATTGTAGTTTCCTTGTGTAAGGCTGTAACTTAGGCATGTAATTAGGGGTACACTCTATTTTAGTTTGTAATCTTGGCTCTCTGTATAACATCGAGATACACAGTAATGAATACGATGAAATACTCCTCCAAATTTACTCTTCTTAACATTAGTTACCTAATTTATCATTTTAAATGATCAATATTTCATGCTCAATTTTGGCAAGGGCGATATCCGCGAGTCGTGGATCGTTCGAACTAAGTTTTGATCATGATCTTATGATTGATGGGTCAAGCTTAACGCCTAAGTAAATATGGATGTCGCATGAGTCGTGGGTCCATATTGAAAGATAGGTGATGCAAAAATAATTATTAAGAGTTCTAAAGGTGTTAGAATTGGTAAGTTGTACCTACCTAGGGTTTTACTTAGAATGTCCGCGAGTCGTGGGTTCGAGGTAAAATGCCTAGGATCTTAGTACCCATTGGGAAACGTGTTCCTCTTAGATCTTTGGGAATTATAGATCTTTGAAAAACAGTGGGAGCTACATTAGATTAAAGACCTTATCTTTTGTATATCATTATAATTCAGCATGCTCACTAGTTCTCTGTTTTACCATTAAGGTCGTAGATTCTGTGATTCTCTACGTGTTTTGAAATGGCAACCAAAAACCCTCTTGTATCGATCCTTGAGCCAAACAAGTTGACTGGTCCCAACTATTCTGATTGGCTGAGGAATCTAAAAATCATTTTAGATTCTGAGAAGAGAACTTATGTTCTCTTCGAAGGGGAGCCTAGTCCCGAAGGGGAAGCTCCCACTCGGGCCGAGCGGGACGCGATCCAGAAATGGAAGGATGATAATCTTCAAGCCCGTTGCCTTATATTGGCTAACATGTCTCCAGACTTGCAAAGACAACATGAGGCCATGGAATTTGCTTGGGAGATTTACGACCACTTAGAGCAACTTTACCGCCCTCATGAACGTGTTACAAGGTATAACACTTCAAAGGAATTGTTCCACTTGAGAATGAGGGAAGGTTCAAGTGTCCATGAATATGGACTCAAGTTTCTCGCCCTTACTGAGAATCTTGCTTCCATGGACATGCCACTGAAAGATGAGCTTTCAGTGGACTTGTTGCTAGCCTCGCTCCCACCATCATTCAATCCATTTGTCCTTAACTTCAATATGAATCATGCTGGTGCTACTGTAGCTGAGCTGATTAGTCAGCTTGTGACTGCTGAAAGTGCTGGGATGCGGGCCCAGAACAGTAGCAGTCCGGGACCACATTTTAAAATTTTTATTATAATACAAGTATTAAAATATTTCTAAAACATTTTAATACAAAGCGGAAGACTTAGCCGGATCTACTCAAGTATATACATGCAATTGATAATAAATTTTAAATCACTTAAGCAGATAAATATCTAACATGCAATTAACACTTAAGAGCACATAATTTATCATGCTTAAAATAAAATAACTGTAAAATATTACCGTACTGCAAACATGGCTATCTAACGGCATTTTTCCAGCTCCTAGCCCACTCGTGAAACCGGCAGAGCTTCCCTGCAATATCCCCAGGGACACCCTCGGAGCGTGGGCTCCGAAAGTATTTCTCTAAATACTTAGAGAAAATAAAATTTAAACTAAAAACCCTTTTCAGGGTTTATTCTCCCGAAATCAGGCGTTTATATATAAACACCTAATTAAAATTAATTCCGAAATAAATCGGAATTAACTGGGAGAATGGGACATGGTTTCAAAGCTAAGGAATAGCCAAAACCTTTCCCAAAATGTTGAATGAGAAATGAGGACCCAAGGCCCCTATTTATAGGGGAAAAAACGAGGGCATTTCGGTCATTTTGGATTCAAAAGCAAGGGCAAAATGGTAATTTCACATCCCACTTGCGTGTACAACTTGGACACGAAAACCAAGGTAACCACGTCGTAGATCTCAGAGCCACGAGTTCAACGCCGCCGAGAACGCGGCAAACGGACTTCACACGCGCCCTCACGCGCCGCCACAAGGCGGCGCGTGTGATCACTTGCCGGCTAGGGTTTCCTGGTGACGTGGCCTCTTCAGGTGCTGCCACGTGTCCGGGTTTGGTCCGACCCGGAACCGGACCCGGCCCGACCCTATCCGAAACCCGACCCGTTGACCCGATACCCTGACCCGTTGACCCGGTCAACAAGCTGACGTGGCGCGATCTGGGCTGTCCACGTGTCGCACACGTGGCGTGCCACGCGGCTGCCCAGTCAGCGCCACCTGGGCCACTTGCTGACGTGGCATGCCACGTCAGCTGCCACGTCATCACCGATTTTTTTTTTTTTTTTTTTCCGATGAAAATTTTATTTTCTCCAAAATAAAATTCCGGGCATTTCCAACTCTTTGGAACTTGATTTATTTTCTTAAAATAAATCCCTTGGCTATTTTCAAACACTTTGAAAATTCATTTCTCTTTCTCCTTTTATTATTTTCTCTTTGGGTTTTTAATTGGGGCTTGCAGGGGGACCTGCAGGACTAATTAATTTTAGCTCCAAACGGATTAATATATTATCATCTCATGACAATAATTAATTACCGTTTAACAATATTTAATTCCACTAAATAAATATTGTTGCACTCTAAAATTAATTAAATTATTCACGAATTTCTCGATCTAGAATAATTTCGCATTTTACTCCTCCGTGTAGATATCCATGAAAAATAAATTGCAACTACTATCATTTATTTTTCATCTCTAATTTGAAATTTATTGATTCGCCTTAAGTTCAAATTCTCTGTATGTGAAACACATTCATCATACAACTTCGGTGATGTCATCACGCGAAGTGCTTTGGCCAAAGTCTTAATTCGAACTTTTGCAAATCTATTTCAAGGATATCTCTTACCTTCCAGCAAGGCCACAGATTCCTCGATCAATATAACTCTTTAGCACATTTCATGCTGTCACCAAATCATACAAAGTATTTTGGCCACCCGTTACTGAGACCTCACTTCGAGTATGTTACAATGACTAACACTACATGCCTAAAGCCGAAATATTATCAGGATTAAGAGTACAATGCTTCCTGAGATTTTATTTATTTTAGATAGCAGTATAAAATAAATAATCTCAGTGGTCCAGTTCGATGTTTCCAATCCTATTGAAAATCATCAACGTGTTATAATTGGAATCACCATTCCCTATGACGAAAGACTGATCATCTTATATAACCACGTTATAGTCTTGATAAGAACATATTCTTATCTTACCGACTAGAACTTTAATAACACGTGATTTCGGTATTCAAAGTCTTTTCCTATGAAACACATTTCATATAAGAATACCATCACACGTTATTAATTATTAATATGTGAAATACTCATAACTTGCTGTAAATTCAGTTTAATTAATTCAATAAATTGAATTTTCAGGGCACTATTCCCAACAGAAAGCACGATCAAGAAGGACAATAAGGTTCTGATGGTGAATTCTCCATCTTCCTCTTCTGGGCCTTCTAAAGGTAAGGGCAAGAAAGCCCAAAAGAAGAAGAAGAAACCCCTTAGGCCCACTGGTGGCATTTCGAAGGGGAAGGCCCAAAAGAAGAAGCGTGATCCGAAAGAGGATGTTTGCTTCCATTGTGGCGAAGCGGGACATTGGAGGAGAAACTGCCCAGAGTACAAGGCTACTCTAAAGAAAGGTATGTTTCTCGTTGAAGTAAATCTTTCTATTAATTCTAGTTCTTGGGTACTTGATACCGGTTGTGGAGCTCATATCTGTAATGATATACAGATGCTAAATGAAATCCAACAACTCAGAGAAGGAGAATGTGTCTTGAAGATCGGAGATGGATCAAAAGTTGAAGCTCGAGCTTTAGGCACAATTAGATTAGATTTAGTTAGTTTTGAATAAAGTCCTTTATGTACCGACCATTATTCGTAATATAATTTCAGTTCCAATTTTAGATTGTGAAGGTTATGAAACTTGTATTAAGAATGGTAAATATTTTATCAAACGGAACAACTCTTCCGTTCACATCGGTACTCTAAGTAATGGACTCTATCTAACTCAAAATATAAATATTATGAATATACAACGAGAAACTAAATGTAAGAGAGATGACAAAGTTTCAGCTCCCTTATGGCACGCTAGATTAGGACACATTTCCAAGAACAGAATTAGCAAGATAAACACTTTAGGATCATTCTCTGAAAATGATCTCAAAGAGTTAGCTTCTTGCAAGTCCTATCTCAAAGAAAAGATATCCAAAGTTCCTTTTAAAGGAACTGTGGAACTTGCCACTAAGGTCTTGGATTTAATCCATTCTGATGTTTGTGGACCGCTTAGTGTAAACACAAGAAACAATCATCAGTATTTCATAACCTTTACCGATGACTTTAGTCGGTATGGTTATGTATACTTAATGAAGTATAAATCTGAAGCTTTTGAGAAATTCCTAGAATTTCAAAAGGAAGTTGAGAACCAAACTAGTCACAAGATCAAAGCACTTCGATTTGATCGAGGAGGCGAGTATCTTAGTGAAGAATTCCTTAATCATCTCAAAGATAATGGGATTATCTCTCAGTGGACACCTCCGGGAACTCCTCAACTAAATGGAGTTTTTGAGAGAAGGAATAGAACCCTACTCGATATGGTTCGTTCCATGATGAGTTTCACTGACTTACCACCTTCTTTCTGGGGTTATGCCCTAGAAAGTGCAGCAAAGATTTTGAATCTAGTTCCCTCTAAGTCAGTCCCTAAAACGCCCTATGAAATGTGGCATGGTAAAATCCCTAGTTATTCTTACTTAAGAATTTGGGGTTGTCCTGCTTACGTGAAGAGGACAGAGGGAGATAAGTTAGAATCTCGTTCTAATTTATGCTACTTTGTAGGTTATCCTAAGGAATCCATAGGATACTACTTCTATGATCAATCTGAGCAAAAGGTGTTTGTTTCCAGAAATGCCACTTTTCTTGAGGAACCGTTCCTTAAAGAAAAGAAAGGCAAGATCATAGAATTGGAGGAAGTACAAAGTGACCCCACGCTATCCACTGAAGAAACATCCCCTTCTGATCAACCACAACCAATCACGAATTTCGATACATATGTAAATCCTCCTCTAAGGAGTTCTGAACGCGCTCCTAGACAGCCGGAGAGATGGTATGGATTCTTCCATGAGATCTTTCAAAAGGATAATGATCCTTTAACATATGAGGAGACACTTTCAGATTCTGACTCTGAACAGTGGATAGAAGCCATGAAATCCGAAATGGATTCCATGATCTCCAACCAAGTTTGGACCTTGGTAGATTTGCCTGATGGGGTTAAACCCATTGGTTGCAAATCGATCTTTAAGAGAAAGCTTATAGTTGATGGAAACATTACAGCCTATAAAGCAAGACTGGTTGCAAAAGGATTCACTCAAAGACCCGGCGTGGACCTTGATGAAACCTTTTCACCAATTGCAATGCAAAAGTCTATTCGGATCATGCTTGCCATTGCTGCATATTATGACTATGAGATATGGAAAATGGATGTGAAAACTGTCTTTCTCAGTGGTGACATTGATAAAGACATTTATATGGAGCAACCCATAGGTTTCACATTCAGTGGGAGTGAGCAAAAGGTTTGCAAACTCCAAAGGTCAATCTATGGATTAAAACAGGCTTCTAGGAATTGGAACGTTCGATTTGATGAATCAGTCAAAGCGTTTGGCTTCATTCAAATTTCGAATGAATTATGTGTGTATAGAAAGGAATTGGAGACCTCAGTGCAATCCTTAGTACTTTATGTTGATGACATCCTTCTTATTGGGAATTCGAAGGATGACATGAAAGTGACTAAGTTATAATTATCGAACCAATTCGAGATGAAAGATCTTGGTGATGCGTCCTATATCCTTGGAATTAAAATCTATCGAGATAGATCTAGAAGGTTAATAGGACTATCACAGTCGATGTACATTGACAAAGTATTGGAGAGATTCAACATGGAGTCAGCAAAGTTTAAGAACCTTCCTATGAGTGTAGGAACATGTCTTTCTAAGAAGATATGTCCTAAGACTAACCTTGAGAAGGAAAGAATGACTCATACACCTTATGCATCAGCAATAGGTAGCAAAATGTATGCAATGTTATGTACTCGACCGGATGTGGCTTATGCACTTAGTGTAACAAGTCGTTTCCAATCTGACCCTGGAGATGGTCACTGGGCTGCCGTGAAGAATATTCTTAAGTACTTGAAAAGTACTAAGGATTTATTCTTAGTTTACGGAGGTCAGAAAGATCTTAATGTCGAAGGATACTACGATGCAAGCTTTGCATCTGACTTAGATGATTTTAAGTCAATATCAGGATATATTTTCTGCTTGAACAGCGGAGCAGTGAGTTGGAAGAGTTCCAAGCAAACGACTACTGCAGATTCGACCACTGAGGCCGAATACTTAGCTGCAAATGATGCAGCTAAGGAAGGTGTTTGGATTAGAAACTTCATTCAAGAGTTGAATGTTGTTCCTAGCATGAAAGACCCAATTACTGTGTTTTGTGACAACACTGGGGCGATTGCTCAAGCAAGAGAACCAAGATCTCACCAACGGACCAAGCACATTATGAGGAAGTATCACCTAATCCGTGATATTATCAAAAGAGGAGATGTGAAAATGGGAGGGTCACATCAGCAGAGAACTTGGCAGATCCACTTACTAAACCCCTTAGTCGAGAAGTTCGAAGGCCATCTTAAGAAGATGAGACTTAGAGTAGCTTCAGAATGGCTTTGACGGGCAAGTGGGAGATTGTTAGGAATAGTGCCCTAGAAAGCCGATTGTATATCTGCTTTGTACTTTTCCTTATTGTAATCACAGACAATCTTTGAATAAAATAACGAATTGAGGCAACACTTCTTTATATGCTCTTGTTTGGTATGCGTTTACTTTAGTTGTGCATGTATGAGAACTCCCCTTATCCTGATGACTTTAGGACTCTACCATTTAGGTGAAATGGTTCATGAAACGAGCCCTATATCACATAAGTCATGATTAGTAAAATACTCCAAGCCGATGAGTCCTACAGACAGTGGGAGTGTCAACCTGACTCCTCTAAGGCTTGCTTGTGGGATCACGCCCTTAAGAAGGACCACCTTGTTTCATGGAGGTGCAAAGTGTATAGTTGATACATGCGTGATACATGAGGGTGCTTACTTCCATAAGTAAGTTCACTGAGGTGCCCCGTGTGAGAAGATTCCTAAATGGGAAAGAAAGTTTCTATTTCAGGAAATGGAAACTTCCAGATTAGGAAATATCTCACAAGTCATTTATGTGATTAATTGATCCTTAGACTTGAGGTTCCATGTCACTTTATGAGTTAACTCTGTAGTCTTAGGTATAAGCTTTAAAGGGTGTCGTCTTAGACAACAGATTCAAGGCTTATGTTGGGGCTGCACAAGTGATTCATGAAAGTGAATGAGAATGAAGAAAGGACCTACACTTGCATTTACAAGGTGATCTCTTATTGTGTAAGTCATTCATATGCCATATGGAGTCCTTGGCCAAGGCATTAGATCAAGACATCAAGAAAAGGGTTTCTTGGATTGAGATCAAATGGATATGAAATGCACTTAGCTTTAAGACCAGATTATTAGGGTTCTGATTATTCCCTTACCCTAGATCATGGTTGAGAGATAGTAAGTAGGAGGATTCTATCTCACATGAATCAATGACTTAAAGGTTCTGTCGAATCGAGACATTCCAATTCAGCTAGGGGTTAAACACCTGTTGCTAGACTATGGTCGTTTAATCTGTCAACTGATTAATTAATTAGTGAATTAATTAATTAGGATCACTGCTAATTGAATTGAGAACCTAGAAGGTCACACATAACAACTTGGTTACATGAGTTAGGGCTTTGAAATGATTAAACATGTTAATCGAGCCAAAAGGGTTCCACACGTGTGAATTACACATGTGGGTCACGTGAGTGGCACGTGTCCTTGGGACACGTGTCTCACACGTGTATAATATTATGTGATTAAATAATTAATGTGTTAATTATTTAATAGACTTTGGTTTAATTTTGAATTAAAAGGAAAGTCTTATTTTGGAGAAAAATAATCTATTTAATTAATTACGAATTAATTAATTAGATAAATAAGTTATTTATTTATTAATAAATAAAGTATAAAATTATCCAAAAAGGTTTTGGATATTTTAGCTCTCTTAAAAGTTGATTTGAATTAGAATTCAAAGTCAAAGTTTGGAATTACTTGGTGATCAAGTAATAGGAGAGAGGGACCAAAATCCTTAGTCCATAAGGACTAGGGTTTTTGGCCACCCCTCCCCAATTATATATAGCTCCCCTTGAGGGTAATTGACAATTCTTTTGGTTCATGTGTTGAACACCATCCTTTCTCCAAGATCAAATAACCCCTAGGTTAAGCGTAAACACTAACTAGAGAACTAGCATCCTTACTAGTTAGATTGTAGTCAAGTTGGTGGACTATCTCTATAGAGCTTCAAGTTAGAAGTTTTGAAGATTCGGGCTTTACCAAGGAGAGGGGATCAAGCCGTGAGAAGAGCGTTCTTGGGTGGCTTGAAACGCTTCAAGAAAGATTATTGAAAAGTAAGTTTCTAATCTCTACGAATTCGGATTCATGATTGCGAGTTTCGATCCTTTTGTTGGAAAATTTTTAAATTTCCGCTGCTTTCTGATTCCTGTTTTCCAACACTAAGTCTTGAGGATCTTATGTTTATGAGTACTTGATTTGAGTAGCTAGACTTGTTTAGGCAAAGATTTGATGATTGCTTTGAGGAGATGATTTGATGAGGATGTGTTTTCTTGATTTCCGTATTACTCGGGGACGAGCAATATTCAAGTGTGGGGGATTTTGTTGTGTGTAGAAATTGCATGATTTTGAGCATAATTAGATTATATTTTTGTGCCGTTTGATGCGTTTATGTGTTTATTTTGCTCCATTTAGGTGATTTTGGTGTTGGAGTTACGAAATGGCGAAGCAAAGCAATTTCACGCATTTTTGGAGGAAAATAGGGTAACCCCCATTACCAAGTAAGAGTGCAATGTCCGTAACTCCTGTTAATAGATACATGAGCATCACTTGAGGCGGAATATGGGAGTAACGCCCGTTACTCCATTACAATACAGATCTGGTAACGCCCGTTACCAGAGACAGGAGGAGATGATCTCTGGTGTAGGTAAGGTAACGCTCGTTACCCATAGACTGAAGAAAAGTGGTAACGCCCGTTACAACTAATGAAAGCGCAGGCACGATTCAGCCTGGTAACAGGCGTTAACAACAATTACACATGGATAGGTAACGCCCATTACCGCTATCGGCGAGAGAATTTAGGGCTGATATTTATGTGCGTTTAGAGTCTTATTTTGGGAGAGTTCTTCGGAGAAGTTCAGACCTAGCTTGGAGACAGTTGCTACAGGAAGTTTTCAAGAGTTTTTTCAGAGAATTCAGACGGATCGATTGAGACTAATTCCGTTTTTCCGGTTTTATTATTGCTTTATTATTCAAACTAATTCCTCCTAAATCCAGTTTTCTTAAGTTAGATTTAATTTTCCAGAGTTGCTAGAATGTTTATTAGTTTAATTTTTAGACTTTGTTTAGATTTGATGACTATGAATTATTTTAATGCAATTTCCTTTAGTTTTATGAGTAGCTAATTCTCTAGGGCTAGAGGGTGATGATGAATGCATGATAGATGTTTGATATAATGCTTGAATGACTTGTGTAATTCTTAGTTTTGAAAGCAGACTTAATTTGAATTGCAACGGTCTGGCCAACCTTAGCATATCTCAGAATTGCCTATAGATCGAAAGAGTGATGGTAATTTAGATGGTTTTCATAACTTGTAAGTTGTAGGGTACAAAGAGATTTGGTCCTAGCTTATACAACAGTAATCTTATTCCATGCCGAGCCCCTAGAATATTGAATTGCACTAGTCTTGTTCCTATGGTTTAATTAACTATTGGTGATTGCGAGAGCAACATTGAACACTAATTAAGCACTTGGTTACACCTTGAGAGAGGGTAATACAAATATAAGTGACTAGGTTGTAGAATTACACTTGTCAGACTAGTATCATATCACCTCTTGATTGTATGATTTATTACTTTTCCCCTACCTGTTTAGTTTACTGAATTTATTCGTGTGTCTTAGTATTGCTAGTGTTTAATTGTAGTTAATTGTTGATTTCTGTTTTAGTAGATTAATAGATAAAACCACAATTGTTTTCGTTAGGTCTTTAGATTAGAGAAGGATATAGAGTAGTGATTGATTTTCCTTCCCTGTGGGTTCGATCCTATTGTGCTACACATATGTTGGCATACACTTGCACGGTTGGTTTTTAACTGTAGTAAAATCTTACAATATCCTCATGCCCAAGAGTGCTAACAAATGACGCATGTGCAATGATTTCACAGATCTCAACAAAGTATGCCCCAAAGATCCTTACCCTCTGCTGAGGATTGACCAGCTAGTGGATTCGACGGCAGGATGCGAACTTATGAGCATGATGGATGCATTTTAGGGGTATTACCAGATTTTCATGGCGCCCGAGGATCGCCCAAAAACATCCTTTGTGGTCCATGTAGGCGTTTACTATTTCCTGGTTATGCCATTTGGGCTCAAGAACGCTGGAGCCACGTATCAACGCCTTGTCAACAGAATGTTCAAGCAGAAAATTGGGAAATCTATGGAAGTATACGTGGATGACATGATCGTTAAGAGCGAGCGCCAACACTCACACTTGGATGACCTCAGACGAGCCTTCAATATCTTACACCACTACGGTATGAAACTGAATCCCTCAAAATGTACATTTGGCATCCGAGGGGGAAAATTCTTGGGATATGTGGTCAGTCAGAGAGGCGTTGAAGCCAATCCGGAGAAAATCAAGGCAATCATAAACATTCCCTCCCCTCGAAACGTTAGAGAGGTCCAAGTGTCGGTGGGCAAAATCATCTCCCTGAATAGGTTTATTTCCCGTTCAGCTGACAGAAACTTGCCCTTCTTCAAGATCCTGCGTAACGCTCGGAACTTTGATTGGAGCGAAAAGTGCGAAAGCGCATTGCAAGACATGAAAAGGTACCTCTCGTACGCACCCTTGCTGACAAAACCGGTCACAGTAGAGAACTTGTTCATCTACCTCTCAGTTTCAGCGGAAGCCACGAGCGCGGTCCTCGTAGCGCTACGCGAGTATAAGCATTTACCGGTGTACTACTTAAGCAAAACCCAGCAGGTGGTAGAAAAAAGATATATGGAAATAGAAAATTTTACTTTCGCCCTCATTAATGCCTCTAGAAGGCTGAGACCATATTTCCAGGCTCATTCCATTACTGTGCTTACGGATCAACCACTCAAACAAGTCCTCTCCAAACCTGACGTCTCAGGAAAGTTGATAAAATAGTCAATTGAGCTCAGTCAATTTGACATCAGTTCGAGCCTCGTACCGCTATACAGGCTCAAGCAGTAGCGGATTTATTAGTAGAGCATTTTGGTTTAGATCTCGTGCCCTCGACAGAGGAGGGATTGTGGTTCCCCAACCTCTCAAGGGGGAGGAGCCGGGGTGACCCTCAGAGACCCTCGTGGAATTGAGGTTGACTACGCAATCAAGCTAGCGTTTCAAGTTACCAACAATGAGGCTGAATATGAAGCTCTCGTCCAAGGGCTCAAAATTACCCTTCAAAATGGGGCATCTCAGGTCATTGCGTATGTTGACTCTCAATTGATTACAAGTCAGTTTGATGACACTTATGAGCCTCGAGAAACCACCATGGTGTAATACCTGGCGAAGGCTAAGGAAATCATTTCCAAGTTCAAGGAATTCCATCTACTATAGGTTCCATAAACAGAAAACGAGTGCGCTGATGCCCACTCAAAGTTTGCATCCGCTCTGGAAGTTTCATGCGAACGTTCTGTCTCGTTTCTCAGGACGGAGGAACCCTTGATAAGCGAAGAGAAACCCTCGGGAGAGGTAAGTATGATTGATCCATCTGAGCCTTGCTGGCTTGACGACATCATCAGATTCCTAAGGGATGGAGTTTGTCCGACCGATAAGGTGGAAGCACGGAAAGTCCGGAGTAAGGCCCCTCGTTTTTCACTTGATAATGGGGGTAGGCTCTTTAAGAGGTCTTTTCAAGGTCCACCATTAAGATGCCTGAGACTCTCGCAAGCCAAGGAAGTATTGGAACACGTATACAGCGGAAGTTGTGGGAATCATTCTGGCGGTCATATTCTGGCCAAAAAGGTACTAAGGAGCGGATTCTATTGGCCCTCGTTATTGCAGGATGCCATCAATTACTCCAAGAAATGCCCCAAGTGCCAATTTCACTCCAACATTCCTCAACTGCCAGCGGCCCAAATGATCTCAATCGACATTTCCTGGCCCTTTGATCAGTGGGGCATTGATATAGTGGGACCCTTACCAATGGCGGTCCGGCAGAAGAAGTTCGTAATCCTTGTTGTGGATTACTTCACCAAGTGGGCCGAGGCTGAAGCGGTCGCAAAAATCACGTTCAGAGTGGTAAGGGAGTTTATTTGGAAGAACATTATCTGCAGATATGGCATCCCGAGGGTGCTAATTTCAGATAATGGCTCTCAATTCATCGCTACTGACACCCGAAAGTGGTGCTCGGAGCTAGGCATTGAACAACGCTTCACTTCCGTGGGCCATCCGCAGGCCAACGGTCAAGATGAAGTTACCAACAGAACCATACTCCAACATCTGAAAACGATGCTCGAGAGTAAAACGGGTGAATGGGCTGAAGAACTCCAAGGAGCCCTGTGGGCGTATCGTACTACCCCACGAGCGGCGACAGGACAGACCCCTTACTCCCTCGTTTACGGCTCTGAAGCTATGATACCTGCGGAAGTAGCTCATGAATCGGCACGCGTTGCTTACTTTGAGCCTACAACTAACAAGAGTAACCGGGTGCTCAAATTGGACTTGTTGGACGAGAAAAGAGAAAACACTTGGGCCCGTATACACAGGTACAAAAGCGGCAATAGTCCGCCAGTACAACAAACGTGTTAGAGAAAGAACATTTCAGATGGGAGATCTTGTCCTCAAAAAAGTTGAAGTATCCAAGCATGTGGGAAAATTGGACCCCAATTGGGAAGGCCCCTTCAAAGTCATTCAGGTACGAGCGAACAACGCCTACCTGCTAGAGACTTTGCAAGGCGAGCGTCCCCCTCGACCATGGAATGCATGCAACCTTAGAAGGTTCTATGTGTAAACTCAAACATTGTAAAACCCTCGCTCGAGGCACTGTGTATTTTCTTTTGACAGAAATACAAACTACGTACATCCGTATGCATTTTTCATAATGTTTTATTTAATTATCATCTTGTGATAGTCTATTTTACCTTATGTCAACGCCAACTCCGTGTCGAGGGCACTCCACGTCGAACGGCTTAGTATCTTATTCGTACGGATCCCTCTTAAAACGAGCAGATCCAATTGGGATGTTATTATTACTATTTAAGCTAACTAGACCCACTGCTCTAGTTCGCGCTCGCGATCCCTAAACGGATCCCTCTACTGATGTACGCTCGTAGTAAATAAACACTTGGCTAATTCCTTTGTTGATTTCTGAGTTCAATTTGTACTACTGCTACGCTCAGAAAATATCAAACACTTAGAATAATCTTCACCTAAGCTGTTACTTGCTTGTCCAAGTTTTACGCTGATCATGGCCAGGATTTCCCTCAAGCGGATACCCTCGGGCCCAAATGTTTCTACGTTTTTCACAATCATCCCAGCAATCAAGTGAAAACATCTTTCAAAGCACAACAACACAACGAGAAAGAAACAAGTTCCATTGTCATAAAGAAGAAAATTACGATACTGAAAAAGGAAAAGTACATATCGGATTAAAGGAACTATTGCAAAAAGTTCAACATAGTTAGAGGCAGAACAGAGAAGAGTATTATGAAGGCTAGTCCCCGGAAGCAGAAGCTGGAGCTGCAGAACCCTGAGCGTTAGGATTGGAATCCTCCTCCAAATTCACTACCTCAGCGTTGGAAGCTGGTGCTCGAGAACCAGGGGGAACAACGGATAGAGGAACGGGCGTAAAAACCCGAGGATCAGCAGTCTCTGAAGAAGCGGTTGGAACGTTGTTCTGGCCCTCTCCAATAGAAAGGCTGGAGTGAACCTCGTTTGCAGAGACAGTGGTTTGACCCTCAGTAGCCAGAACTTCCTCGCTGGCATTCCCATCGACCGCCATGGCTCAGGCTCAACCGGATGAGCAGCCATGAGTTCATCCTGGAGTATGACAACCAAGTCATTCTATTCTGGCTCAGTTAAGTTGTCTGAAGGGTCCCTAGTCCCAACGAACGGCTCAAGATTTTCATCCAAGTCCATACGCAGCCGTTCGTCCGAGCGAGCGGAGGGAGGCGCCATTCCCAACTTAATCATCTGCCCTATGGCCTTCTTGAAAAAGCGATCGGTGTTGTCAAAGCAATGAAGGTTCGCAGCAAAGTGGGAGGCTTTTGAGCGGGCAAATTTAAGGACCGCCTCTCGAGCGCCCATGGATTGAATGTCAGGAACTTGCCTTTGGAGATCCTCAAGTTCCTTCTTTGTGTTGTCCAGCTGCTGGGTACGCTCACTCACTGCCTTGGACACCTTCTCTTTATCCTCCCTCAAAGCGTTCCGCTCAGCCTTCAGCTTCTTGTGGCGCTCGTTCAACCTCTCCCGAGCAGCCTCTCGCTCATCCAGCGTTTTCTTGACTTCGTCATGATCAATTTGGAGGGAGTTAAATTGAGCAGTGGTCATGTCCAAATCCTCGTGTAGTCGGCCAGGATCGGCAATCCGTATCAACATTTTATACTTGGCCTTACGCTCGGAGAAGGTCTTAGAGCGTCATTAGAGGTTCTTTAACCTTGGGATCACCTCCTGCATAAGGAATTGAATCCCAATAAGTCTTGAGTAATTCAAGAAAAACTAAAGATTAATTGAAACATCCAAATACTTGCTGCTAAAAGAGCGTGACAAGCATCCTCTGCCACCTGAGCAGCGCTCTGCTCGAATAGTTTATGATGGTTCCCAGAGAATTGTAGACGGTGAACGAGCCCGTGGACCAGCTTGCGGGTAGAGGGGGAATCACCCAAAAGAGTTGGGCCTGCATCCGCGGACAGCTTATAATGAGCGTTCCCTCCGCGCTCGAACTTCCAGAGGCTCTCCTCCTGTGAAGAGGAAGTATCCACATCTTCTCCGGCAACTCCCACAACCACCTCCTTTCCCTTGCTAGAGACGGGGATGGAGTCCGCCAACCTCTTCCTCTTACGTGAGGGTTGGGCTCTTTCCTCCTCCATATGACTGATAATAACTCCTGAGCGGATGCTACGAGAAATGTTGGGGACCAGTTAGATAGGTCCCTCCGGGGGCACGGGAACCATCGCACCCGGCGGAGTTACACCACGAACCGCCCCGCTCGCTTGGTTGGTGATTCGGCCACCGCCGCGACCATCGCCTCTCCCTGAGCCTCGACCATCTCCACGACCTCCGCCGTGACCGTCACCACGGTCTTTCCCTCGGCCGCCATCTCCTTGGCCTACCCCTCTTGCACCGCGGCCCCCTCGTTGGTCCGCTTGTTGTTGTTGTTGTTGTTGTTGCTGTTGTTGGTTGTCCGGCCGGTGAGCGCTCATCAAAGCGACAATGTTTTTAGCTCCTCCTCCATCCATAAGTATATCAATTTCTGCACAAAAGAAATTCGAGGGTCAGATTACCCTTTACGAATACATCATTAAACAAAGGGTTAGCATCTCTATTCTAAGATGTTAGGGAAGTTAGTTCCTAGAATCTAACCGTCTCTGTTCATCGTACGAGCTGATGGGTGAGCAACCATATCAGGGGGACTCACGAGCCCAAAACGAAATAGGATCTCCTCATCATCTATTAAATCTTTAGCTCTAATGAGCCAGTTGGCATTCTTCATGGCGAGGGCCAGGCTCTTGGCCCAATCTACGAGGCTCTTTGAAGTAGATCTGGATTTCACTATAGGCCCCTCGTCATGCTCTACCTACTCTCGAGGAACCCCAAAATCACTGTTAGCAGGTGCCCTCACGAAAAAAAACTTCTCCTTCTAGTCAACGTCGTACGAGGATGAGGGAGAGTCAATCATTCTCAGACCAGACTTGTCTTGGATATAATAAAAGCCATCCCTCGAAGATGAGCAGGGCGAACGTGCCACTTGGAACAGGCTGTTGAAATGAAGAATAGAGGGCTCGTGGCCTGTGCACTTCATCAGAATCACAAAGGTATTCAAAAGAGCAATGCCATTGGGTAAAATTTGCGAGGGGCTCAGGTTGAGGTAATTTAAAATTTCGGCTATCGGAGTAGGAACTGGGAACCTCAGACTGCCCTCGGATACAATAACCTTGTATACAGTCATCATGCCAAGAGGAGGATTGTTGGCACGCTCGTGCGGCTCAAGGCGACGGTAAGTAAAAGCCCCATTCCAATATATTGGGGCCCTCATGGAAGCCATTTCCCTGACCGTCATGGTACTGGGGATTTCATCTGGAGACTTATCCGTCTTATGAGGATCAAAGCCCTCCCCTCGGATTTTAGAATTTTTCCGTTGGGCAGTTGGTTCCTTCCCCTTTCGACGACGTGTGCGAGGAGGCTCTTCATCCTCACGGCATTCGAAAGTCCCAGTTTCCTCTGGGGGGGCAGCAATTACCACCGTAACCCTGTGATCTTGAGGCCTAACCGCACTGTCCAGCACAGGGAACACCCTTCACCCTGGCGCTCCATTTCCTCTATCAGGGCCATCTCCTCGAAAATCTGCTCAACCCCCCCTAGGATTACGCTCGTCCAATCCTTGAACTGCGGTGTCGAGGTCTTCATCCCCGGCCTCTGCTGGAACTTCCGCCATGGGAATGGCGTATGGAATATCATGTTGGGGAGGAGAACTTGCAGGGGATATTTCATCAATCTCTCTCACCGGCTGGTTAATGATTTCATCCTCCATGATTTCTTGTTCTTGGAGATGAGAGTTTTTTTAGGAGAAATATGGAAAAGTGAGGAGTTTTGGAAAGGGCCTACGGTGAAAGAGAGGCTCTAGAACCTAAATCTACTGGTTAGAGTGCAAAAGTTAGAAAGAAAACCAAGTTTAGCTAGAACGGAGAAGAAGAGAATTTCGCCGGAAGCTTGTCGGAATCTGCAGAAAACTCTGAAGCTTGTTATTTGCTCTGAAGGTTTTTGGATGCATAAAAGAACAAAAATGATTTGCAAATCCCTATTTATAGGGAAGGGATTTACACATGATTGGCAGTAAATTCAAAAACACAATCATTCCCGCCTAGGAAACCACCCACTTTTGGTAATCGTCACATGGTTACCAATAATCACGCGCCGTTTCCTTGATACACGCGACCACACTTCTACTAAGCATTAAATGCGAAAGTATTCATGAAGTCAAAATGGCAAGGCCGCATTAAATATGGTGTCAGAACTGTCACAATGGGGATTTCACGAGCGTTACTTCCTAACAGATAGCCAGACCCTCGGATATTCAAAGTCAAAAGTCCAAGGTTAAAATTCTACAGTACACATCAAGTGTTACTACAGAATTTGGGGGGCAAAATGATGGGCTAAATCACGCTCGTATCATCCCCGTAGATGTGTCGAACCCTGGACGACTCGTTCAGATCAACTTGGAACACTTGGGCTTAGACGCTCGAGAAGATGGGCTCGCGATAGTGGATCCTGCCCATCTGCCTATAGCTTTGCTGCCCAAGGTCGGCCTGCCAGAGTGCATCCTTCGAGTGGGGAGTCTTTCTCCAACTCCCGCCTGACGCTCGCAATATTGCCCTGCAGAAACTATCACCACTCAAGACTTGCGTCGCAGGCACAGGGTACTCCCTTGCTTGTTCCACGCTCGTGGCCATCCTGATGCTCGCCTCCCCCACAACGCTCACGTGATCATCGAAGCATATCTCATCCACCGGGGTCCACCTCAGCAGGCCACAGGGCCCCCCTCTCGAGGAAACAAACGACCTCATGGCTGAAGCTTCACCCGAGCGTCCCAACGCTCAGATAAGACCATCTGGGGAATCCATCCCCTCATGCGTCCCAACGCTCGTGTAAGGTCATCTCTGGGACGCGCCCTCAAGCGTCCTTACGCCCGTGTAACCCTCTCTGGGTATCCCGACGCTCATACAACTGTTGTGTAACTGCCACTGGCACCCACAGGTAGTGCGCACACAAATGCCTGACATCCCCTATCACCTGTACGTAGGCATATTTCAGAGATGTCACTCTCACACCATCACATGCTGCCACGTGTCTAGGGCAACCCTGGTTTGGGACTACACGGTCAAATTTACCAAACAATCCTTTCCCTCAACCTATAAATATGGGAATTTACACTCACATTCCCTAAGTGAACTAAGTCATCTTCTACACTAGCATTATATACATAACTGGGCACAATCTCTGGTTTTCCTTCCCAAGCTTCAAACATTTCATCTTTCTTGCATCCTTACTACATATTTTCTGGTGTTATCCTAGCTGGAAGAACCCACGCATTTCTGAAAACCCAGTTCGTGAGGCTCCTACGCCTGTGATGGTCTTCTCATTCTCAAACAAATCTTAAAGTGTTTATGTATTAATCTCATTCCAATTTCTGCACCACCAAAAATAAAAAAAAATTGTTTTAATTTTTGGTATTAATCTATTTTAATCCTAATTAATAATTGTATTAAATATCACCCTAATTATGAGGTGGATGTCTTGGTATATAAAAGTTATCAATTCAATCTTTCTTAACTTAAATCTCATTAATTATGACATTTATTTATATTGATAAAAATATATTAATTTTTAGAAAAAGTTCATATATATATATAGAAAGTATATTATATATATCACCAAAAATAATTATTTTCCTTAGTTACTATTTATTTTCATAATAAAATAATAGCTCAAATAAAGATCAACCAACCATATTTTTTCTATTTAATAAAAAAATTTAAAAAAACCCACAAAATTCTATATCATCAAAATGAATAATAAAAAGTCAAACCTCATTTTTCAAATATATAATAGTATAGATTACATTCTAAATAAAATGATGTGTTACAACACGATACAACTATGTGTTCACAAATATTTGACACATATCTAGATAATCACACTAAATTAATTTTTTTATAAGATTCGAACTCCGTGACCTAACCATTAAATTAATTATCTGCTTATTTCTCACTAAATTAAAATTTAAACCTAGCTATTAACAATAAATAGTACAACAATCTATATAAATATCATAATAATTAATCCATTTCTTTAAACTCTAAGCATTTGAATTTTCATCACTTGATTTTGGAGGCCTTTTGAATTCATCCTTGACAGATTCCACGAAGGTTTCTGCTTTTTCTTCCTCTTCTTGAACCTGCATTTATAAATTATAATTAATTCCTCCTTTAAAAATTAACGAAAAGGGGATATATATTAATAAATGAAAATATTGCAGATAACCCATATTATAAAATAAATAAATAGAATTAAGTGGTCTATATATGATAAGTTTAAAAATAGGGAAAATCTTTGAATAGTACCAAAAAGTTGAAAAAATTCCTTTTAGTTTCTCAATTTTGAAAAAGTTCTCATTCAATCCCCAATTGAAAAACAAAATTCCTTTTAGGTCCCCACAAATAGTACAGGTTCGTACATTGTCTTTAGGAATTGCGTACATTTTTTAGGGAATTGCGTATAAAAATCCCGAAATCTCGTATAAATGTACGCAATTCCTGAATTATTATACAACCTTGGGGAGTGAAAAGAAATTTTGTTTTTCAATTGGGGAGTGAACAGGAACTTTTTCAAAATTAGGGAGTGATAAGGAAATTCAGTTTACACTTGGGGATTTTTAAGGAATTGTCCGTTAAAAATAATACGAAATATAATAAATTAATTAAAAAACCTTATCACCACTAGATAGTTGTCTTTTCACAAAAAAAAAAAAAAAAAAAAAAAAAAAAAAAAAAACCTAGATAGTTGTCTCTTTATCATGCGTCTATTTCATTAATTAAGTCCAACAATGTCACATCAATTCTTTGTACCGTAGTTAAATATATGTTAACATTAACTAATCCATGTTTAAGAAATCTAATGTAATAATTTAATATATCAAGATGATCACTATCATTTTCCTAGGTAAGAAAATGTCAAGCTGTCAACCAACCATTCTTACTATTAGCATGACCTTTGTTATAATAATTTAATAAATGACTGAAAAATAAGTGATTTTGTAACTTTTAGCTTATTTTCAACTTTTTTTTCTTTTGTGTTCATTTTTTTTAATTTTAAGTAGAAATATAGCTAGAATTTAAGTATTTAAGGACATACTTTTGATTTTTGATTCTGACTTTTAAAATTATTTTCCTAAATAAAAAAAAAGTTACTTATAACTTAAATAAAAGATATTTTAATTTTTTTTTCTTCTAAACACTCAATATTTTTAGCTAAAAGACTAATAATTTGTATTATTCCGATTATTTCTGCTTCAGAAAGCAGACACGTTTCCAACTACTCCCTCAATTATATCGAAATAATCGTGCTTTAAATGTTAATGCAAAAATAAAGAAATAGTATTTTGGTATAATTATAAAAAATAAAAGAAAGAAGACCTTATCAATAAAGTCGTCGACTGCTCCAGCTTCCTTGGCTGCTCTTTCAGCAGTTTTTTCAACAAAATCCACAGCTTTTCTGAAGTTTCCGCCCTCCGGCAGCCGGTCTCCGATCTCCTCCGCCACCTTCTCCACCTCCTCCGCCACTTTCTCCACCCCCTCCGCCACGTCCTCCGTTATTTGCATGGCCCTTTCAACCCTACCTACATTTACGTAGGGACGTACATATACTTTCAATTAGCAAGATTCATTTATAATAATCAAGACTTTAATTTTTCTACGATAATTGATCTTCAAATTGTAAATTGAATTTCAAGAACGTGGGAGAATATCCTTACTTTTCAATAATGGCCCCCATTTGTAATTGACAAATGGTACTGCTACAGCTATAGCCACTGCAATAATCCAGCTTCTATGTACCCAGGTTTGATCAACAACAAGAAAGAAATTACTTTCAGACACATAAAACTCATAAAAATAAATGATTACTTGTATAAAAATTGCAAGAATTTCACTATATGATTAGATATATACATGGAAAAAATTGTAAAAATAAGAGTAAAACTAACTCACAAAATATTTGGAGGCGGACCGGAAGGCGGAATCCCTGGCTCGACACCACTACCAATGGCGAAATCTCTAAAAATAAACCAGACGACGAATCTTAACTCGATATTTCTCTAATTAATCGACAATTAATAAAACTTACATATATACATATAAATATATACTTACCTTCTATCTTTGTCAAACTTTTGGAATCTTGAAGAGCTCCTTAGGGTTTGGAATTCATGATTTTCTTTGAGGAAGTCGATTCTTGCCAGGTTTGAAGAAGAATTGTGAAAAAGGGTTTGTGGTCTATAATGGGGCTTGGAAATAGGTTGGAAGCCATTAATCCTAGCTTTCATCAACATCCTGACCAATAATTTCTGCAATATATGCTAAGTGTATGGATTACAAGTGGGGTTTTGTGTAATTTTCTTAAGAATGTTGTGCAAGGTTTTTGCTGAGAAAGAGAAGAATATGTGTGTGAGTTTATAGATAGTTGGTGGGACTTGGAAAGATAGTCAAATGTTGGAACAATGATGAGGCAAATAGACTTTTCAAAGGGATGCATTCTCCACTATTTTTTGATAAAAAGTTAAAGAACTTTGAATATTCTCTTTTTTCTTTTTCTACATTTCGTGTATATATATATATATATTTGCCATCATTTACATATTATTTATAATTTCGGGGCGGCTATGCAACCATAGTACATATTTTTCACGCGTATAAGTGCTTGATTTTTGCTCCATTGTATGTAGGTTAGGGACCACATAGGCGATTCGAACATTACGCCAAGGATGCGAAGATATGGTTTTTTGCTTAAAAATTTTATAGGGTGAGTATTAGATATGGGTATTCGATATAATATAATATAATAAAATAATAATTAAATAATATATAGATACGGACATATAGATTTTTTTTAATTTTTATGTAATAGATATTCAACACGAATATTCGGAACGATATAACACGGTACAGGAACTTGCATTAGAAGGGATCACCAATTGGGAATCCGGACAGTGGTGAAGAGGAGAAACAATATCAATCCTTTTGGTTTGAATTGTAGACTATGTTTATGTTGAGTTTCAGAGTTATCACATTCATCACATGTAAAATCCCAAAAAAAAAAAAATCATTATATGTTGGGATATAAACGGATCGGATTAGATATATAATTATCATACTCTTATTCGTTTATAATTCGGACAGATACAGATAATATCCTTTTAAAATAAATTCGGATAATATCATTTTTAGATGGATATACAGCGGATTCGGACGGATATCGAATTTTAAGCGGATTTTTTAATTATATAACTTTAAAATGTTAATCGAATTTTCTACTATTCATTTATAATATTAGTTATTTAATAATTATAATTTTGGATGTATATCTTATAAGAAAAGAGAAATATTTTCATTTTTAATGAACATATAAATATGGTGGAATTGTATATTTTATAAAAAAAATTGATTTGAAATATAATAATTTTATTAATAACATAATATATGTTACTTATATTATCTCCTCATAAATATTTAAAATAAATAGATGGTCACTTCTAAAGCCTACGTTTTTTTTGTTATTAAACGTACTAAAAAATTTACTTAACACCTAATAAAACTATTATAAGTTATACACGTGTATAAATAAATAAATCTATATATATATATGTATATATATATATATATATATGTCTATTATCATATACAAATTGTATTATCTTCAAACAGATATGGATACTTTTAACGTTATTTACTTATTCCGTAAATCGGAGGCGAGGCACTGCCCCTCTTTTTGGACCTAAGAATTGCCTCGGTGAGCCGGTCCGGGTGGAAGACATTGTTAGGGGAGTTTGGTTGGGGTGATACATTTGTTAAAAGATAACTTAGGTATCCTAAGATGAACTCAACGAGAACAGAAATCTCGTGTGGAACAGAAAGGTAAAAGCTCATTTGATTCTGACTTCCAATACGAATACGAACCTTGAAAGTATGGCCTAACGATTCTTTAAACTTTTGGCATTTGAATCTAGAGGTTTCAGAAAAGTTACCACAGGGATAACTGGCTGGTGGCAGCCAAGCGTTCATAGCGACGTTGTTTTTTTATCCTTAAACATCGGCTCTTCCTATCATTGTGAAGCAGAATTTACTAAGTGTTGGATTATTCAACCACCAATAGGGAACGTGAGTTGGGTTTAGACCATCGTGAGACAGGTTAGTTTTACCCTACCGATGACAGTGACGCAATACTAATTCAGCCTAGTACGAGAGGAATCGTTGATTCGAATAATTGGTCACCGTGCTTGGTTGAAAAGCCAGTGACACGAAACTACCATGCACTGGATTATGACTGAACGCCTCTAAGTCAGAATTCGGGCTAGAAGCGACGCATGCATCGGCCATCCGCTTGCCGACCCGCATAGGGGCCTCCGGCCCCCAAAGGCACATGTCGTTGGTCAAATCAGAGCGGCGGACGAGCCGCGTTGGCCGCCTTGAAGTACAATTCCCATCGAGTGGCGGGTAGAATCTTTTGCAGATGACTTATGTAACGCCCCACGTTTTTGTACGAGCAGGTAAGTGTTATGTGTGTTTATTTCCTTTATTATATGATTTCAATTCTAAATTATAAACTTGAAATTGTTAGAATTTGAATTATTCGTTTAAACTTCGTTTGAATTCTTATTTGGAATATGATTATATGAACGAATTCGTAAGATTATGAATTGCATGAATTTTGAGTTAATTGAATGAAATCGTGTGATTTCCGTATGCCGAGGACTTAATTGTAACTTATTTGAAAGTTTTGGACTCAATTGAAATTGAGCTTTGAGCTTAATTGCCACTTTTTGAAAGTTTAGGGACCTATTTGAATAATAGGCAACCCTGAATGGTTTTATTAATAACTTGAGCTCTGGACCTCAAAATCGAGATCCATCTATTGTGTTGGACTCGTTTCGACGATTCGGATCCGATGCAATTGACCTTATGCCTTTTCGATGTTGTTTGAACCTCCGACGACGCATATTTTAACCAATACGACCCTTATGACTTGAATTGACCCGTTTTCATTAATTCCGGACTTGGTTCGACCCGTATCCGACCCGTTTTCCCCAAAATATCTGAATTTGCTTTCTTTTCTTCTTCTTGCTTCCATTTTGATCGATCAACTTCAGCTCCAAGAGAAGATAAGAGAAGAACTCCAAGAAACCCCAAACTTGATCATACAAACTTGAGCTCAAGATCAATCTTTAATCCAATTTCCTTCCAAGGTGAGATATGATTTGGATTCTCCATACTTTCTTGTATTTTTTCATCCATGAATAACTTGACAAGAGTTGGGAATTCATATAGTTTGAATAAGGGTATGAATAGTACGATTTGGGCTTGATTCTTGTTACCTGCCTATTGGTGATTTATGTTGAGTTTTATTGTATGAAATATGACTCTTTTAACTTCCTAACTTTCCTACAAGCATGAATATGGTATAAGTTGATCAAACCTTGATATGCCATTGATGGACCTTCAAGCTCCATGCATGAAACATGAAGCTATAATAGATGTCTTCAAGGGCTATGCATGAATTCTTGTTTGGAAGATTAATATACATGTTTTTCCTAAATTTGAGATGTATTCCATGTCTTTGCCATGCCAAGTTGTGTATTGTTGTTGCTGGGTTCGAAACAGGGGAGATGTGTGTGTGTGTGTTGTTTTATGTCGCGAGGAAGAAGAAAAAAAATAGGGGAGAATCGCCTGGGCTTGTTAACGCACGTTAACCCTTTTTGTGTTGAGGAAGGTAACGCCCGTTACCTTTCTTCTTTGCTAAAATTTGAACGCCTGCCTCCGTTAACGTCCATTACCCTATTTTGCCTTACAAGCCTTAACGCCCATTACCCTTGTTGGAGGAAGCCACTGCCTCTCTTAACGCCCGTTACCATTTTTTGCCTGGAAATTGGTAACCCCTGTTACCCTTGCAGAGTGAAGTATCAGGGGAAGTTTGTGTAATTTTCTTCTCTTTTCGTTTGTGTTACACGCGAACCTTACTTATGTAATTGATGTGCAATTTGATTGATTATTAATATGCAATTACTTGATTATGAATGCCTTGATACTTGAATATGCAATTTGTTCGGTTATTATCAATGTGACATTGAATTGAAGATTTAATGATTATGAATGAATACATTTTCGCCGTATATTGACTAAATTGAGCGTTTATGAATTTATGTAAACTTAATTGTACTCATGATCATAACCATCTCATGTTATTCTTTCATATGCATCTCATAGCACGTTTATTGCATTGTCGGGCGTCAAATATGGTCATTTGAGTCTCACACTACTTTTATTGCACAGATCTTGGTCTAGTAGGAGACGAGGCCAGGCAGTGAGGTCTTTGTTCTGTTCTTTGGTCCACCAGGTGAGTTTTTCTTCTATTAGTTAAACTAATGACCCGATATACCTAATGTGCAAGATTTCGGCCAAAAGTATATCTATAGTTATATCGATTCTTTCAAGAGTCAATGATTTCGAACGTAAAGCCTTTATTTTATGAACCCTACCAAATGTTTTGGCGAGAATTAATTGAGCACAATGAATGGGGCCCCGGAACTTAGTGTACGTGGTTATCCGGGGAAGCTTGGGCTGACGGTGATCCCCGTATACTAGTTCCACCAAACTACGGTGAAATCGAACTTCGCTAGAAGATTAGTGAAGGATGGAAATCGGGCTTTTGGGGATTCATGTACCCCACTAACCATAATGAATGGGTGTCCAGGCTTTGCAAACCCGTCCACTACCCGGAGGAAAAAGGATTATGTGAGTGATTATGAATAATCAATGATTGTGCATGAAAGATTATGTGTGTGACAACTAGTGATAAAATGATTATTTATACACAAGGTGAAGGTTGGAGACTTAGCCACTCGCCGACCCACGAATAATATAATGAACGAAATTGATTGTTATAATTTCGTTCGTTGTTATCCTTGATTTATCCCACTTGGGAAAATACTTTAAAACCTCGTTCGGGATTATAACTTGCATGTGTGTGTTTAAACTCCGCCTTATTATCGTATTATGCCTATTTTATACCCACCAATCTGTTAGGAATAGTGCCCTAGAAAGCCGATTGTATATTCGCTTTGTGCTTTTCCTTATTGTAATCACAGACAATCTTTGAATGAAATAACGAATTGAGGCAACACTTCTTTATATGTTCTTCTTTGGTATGCGTTTACTTTAGCTGTGCATGTAGGAGAACTCCGCTAATCCTGATGACTTTAGGACTCTACCATTTAGGAGAAATGGTTCATGAAACGAGCCCTATATCACATAAGTCATGATTAGTAAAATACTCCAAGCCGATGAGTCCTACCGACAGTGGGAGTGTCAACCTGACTCCTCTAAGGCTTGCTTGTGGGATCACGCCCTTAAGAAGGACCACCTTGTTTCATGGAGGTGCAAAGTGTATAGTCGATACATGCGTGATACATAAGGGTGCTTACTTCAATAAGTAAGTTCACTGAGGTGCCACGTGTGAGAACATTCCTAAATGGGAATGGAAGTTTCTATTTCAGGAAATGGAAACTTCCAGATTAGGAAATATCTCACGAGTCATTGATGTGATTAATTGATCCTTAGACTTGAGGTTCCATGTCACTTTATGAGTTAACTCTGTAGTCTTAGGTATAAGCTTTAAAAGGTGTCGCCTTAGACAACTGATTCAAGGCTTATGCTGGGGCTGCACAAGTGATTCATGAAAGTGAATGAGAATCAAGAAAGGACCTACACTTGCATTTGCAAGGTGATCTCTTATTGTGTAAGTCATTCATATGCCATATGGAGTCCTTGGCCAAGGCAGTAGATCAAGACATCAAGAAAAGGGTTTCTTGGATTGAGATCAAATGGATATGAAATGCACTTAGCTTTAAGACCGGATTATTAGGGTTCTGATTATTCCCTTACCCTAGATCTTGGTTGAGAGATAGTAAGTAGGAGGATTGTATCTCACATGAATCAATGGCGTAAAGGTTCTGTCGAATCGAGACATTCCAATTCAGCTAGGGGTTAAACACCTGTTGCTAGACTATGATCGTTTAATCTGTGAACTGATTAATTAATTAGTGAATTAATTAATTAGGGTCTCTGCGAATTGAATTGAGAACCTAGAGGGGTCACACACAACAACTTGGTTACATGAGTTAAGGCTTTAAAATGATTAAACGAGTTAATCGGGTAAAGAGGGTTCCACACGTGTGGGTCACGTGAGTGACACGTGTCATTGTGACACGTGTCTCACACGTGAATATATATATTATATATATATATATATATATATATATATATATATATATATATATATATATATATATATTAAATAATTAATTAATTATTTAATAGACTTTGGTTTAATTTTGAATTAAAAAGAAAGTCTAATTTTGGAGAAAAATAATCTAGTTAGTTAATTGTGAATTAATTAATTAGATAAAATAAGTTATTTATTTTAAATAAATAAAGTATAATAATATCCAAAAGGGTTTGGATATTTTAGCTCTCTTAAAAGTTGATTTGAATTTGAATTCAAAGTCAAAGTCAAAATTACTTGATGATCAAGTAATAGGAGAAAGGGACCAAATCCTTAGCCCAAAAGGACTAGGGTTTGGGCGTCCCTTCCCCTCCTATATATAGGGGAGCTCGAGCTCCCCTTGGAGCTAATTGATGATCTTCTTTTGGTTCATGTGTTGAACACCATCCTTTCTCCAAGATGAATTAAACCCTAGGTTAAGCCTAAACACTAACTAGAGAACTAGCATCCTTACTAGTTAGATTGTAGTCAAGTTGGTAGACTATCTCTAGAGAGCTTCAAGTGAGAAGTTTTGAAGATTCGAGCTTTACCAAGGAGAGGGGATCAAGCAGCGAGAAGAGCGTTCTTGGGTGGCTTGAAACGCTTCAAGAAAGATTATTGAAAAGTAAGTTTCTAATCTCTACGAATTTGGATACACGATTGCGAGTCCAAGATCCTTTTGTTGGAAAATTTTTAAATTTCCACTGCTTTTTGATTCCTATTTTCCAACAAGTGGTATCAGAGCCACCTCGTTAATCGTGTTTCTGATTCGTCTCAATTATTCTGAATTTGGTAGAAATTCTTAGGCTTAGATGCGAATTAGGTATTCTTGAATTCTTTTAGAAAGCCTAAAATACGAAACTGTGTTTTTTCCTAAAAGTTTCTGAAAAACGTTTTCGAAAATTTAATTGAAATTATTTTGGATCAAATATATTTAAATCGTGTTTTAAATTTTGGATTGTTGTTGGTTCTTGAACTAAAAGTACGAAACACGAAATCGCGTTACAAAAACGCGAGCCTAGGCGTGCTACGACCGTCCCGCACAGCAGTCCCGCAGCCGCGCGGGACTGCCCGCCCATCCCTCCCGCAGCCAAGCGGGAGGCTGCCCGCCAACGCCTAGGCGCGACCGCCTGCCCCTCCAGCAACGGCGCGGGAGCCTCCCGTCGCCCGCCTGCCTCCCCGCCTAGGCGAGCGTGTGCGCGCAGCAACCTTGCTACTGGCGTGCACGCGCGTTCACGCGCGATGCATGCGGTCCGCCTAGGCTGGCGGGCGGGCGAGGCCTAGCCCTCGTTTCGCGATCTTGATTTTCTTGTTTAGTCCAATCCAATCCCAATTTAATTTTTCTAAAAAATTTTGTTTTATTTAAATTTGAATTATTTTTTGAAATAATTGTTTAAATTGGGATTTTGAAAAACTAAGCGATTTAAACTTTGGGAAAAATTGCAAATTTATTTTCTGAAAATATTGAAAGAATAAAATTATTAATTTTCGGAAATTAATTGGAATTTTATTGGTTTATCGTTCTTTTCGGGCTTTATAGAAAAGACTCTTGAACAAGAATTGCATCTAAATCGTGTTTCAAGTCATTAGGACTTGAAACGGGAATTTTAATTTATTGGCTAAGTTTAAATTCTCGCAAAAGCATGTTAGGTGATCATGGGTACTAGTCTATGTATGTTTTACATTTATGTACATATGTTTACATTTGGGGTTGGAGCCCTATAGTTGCGTTTTTCAATTGAGGTTGGAGCCTCACTTATGTGTGTACTGTTATGTGATCTATTATGTGGCTTTCCATATTACTGTTTTTGAGGCCAGGGTATGCCCCGTGTAATTGTATAAGGCCAATATAGAGATTGAGCCTTATTACTTTATGTCTTTTTCTTTTAATTTGAGAGTAGAGATAGGTGGTGAGGTTTTATTTTCATTTTGGAGACAATGCACCCATGGAGTAAGATGGACCACATTCAAGTAACAAGGAGGCCATAAGTGAAGACCCCTCAAAATGTTAGGGAGGGGAATCTCAATTGAAAATGTAATAGAGATAGGGCTCGTATTTTGTTACAGATTTCCCTTATGTGATTTAAATTGTTTATGTGTCATGTATGTTAAAACTTGTGATTGTGGAGTGGCTCCCACATATCACGCATAAGATAGGTAGAACCCATGGTCATCTCATGTTAGTATCATGCTAGGACATGTTATCTGTTTATGTGCTTGTTTGAAATGCATTTAAGTTGTACTTGCATTAATCAAGACTAATAAAATTGGATAACATATATATTGGTGAGGTCGAACCGGAAAACTCTCCGGTTGATTTGAAAACTCCCATTAAATATTAAGCTAATTTCGAATAAATAGGTATTTAATTCGAGATGCAAATTTTGAATTAAATTCCTAGCATTCCATCAATAGGTTTTAAGTTTAGTAAGTGAAGATAGTTATTGTCCGCGAGCCGTGGGATAGCTAGTGGAGCTTATTAGTTCTTAGTTACCTAATTGATCATTTTAAATGATCAATATTTCGTGATCAATTTTGGCAGGAGCGATGTCCGCGAGTCGTGGGTCGTTCGAACTAAGTTTTGATCATGATCTTATGATTGATGGGTCTAGCTTAATGCCTAAGTAAATATGGATGTCGCACGAGTCGTGGGTCCATATTGAAAGATAGGTGATGCAAAAACAATTACTAAGAGTTATAAAGGTGTTAGAATTGGTAAGTTGTACCTACCTAGAGTTTTACTTAGAATGCCCGCGAGTCGTGGGTTCGAGGTAAGATGCCTAGGATCTTAGTACCCATTGGGAAACGTGTTCCTCTTAGATCTTTGGGAATTATAGATCTTTGAAAAACAGTGGGAGCTACATTAGATTAAAGACCTTATCTTTTGTATATCGTTATAATTCATCATGCTCACTAGTTCTCTGTTTTACCATTTAGGTCGTAGATTCTGTGATTCTCTACGTGTTTTGAAATGGCAACCAAAAACCCTCTTGTATCGATCCTCGAGTCAAACAAGTTGACTGGTCCCAACTATTCTGATTGGCTGAGGAATCTGAAAATCATTTTAGATTCCGAGAAGAGAACTTATGTTCTCTTCGAAGGGGAGCCTAGTCCCGAAGGGGACGCTCCCACTCGGACCGAGCGGGACGCAATCCAGAAGTGGAAGGATGGTAATCTCCAAGCCCGTTGCCTTATGTTGGCTAACATGTCTCCGGACTTGCAAAGGCAACATGAGGCCATGGAATTGGCTTAGGAGATTTACGACCACTTAGAGCAACTTTACCGCCCTCATGAACGTGTTACGAGGTATAACACTTCAAAGGAATTATTCCACTTGAGAATGAGGGAAGGTTCTAGTGTCCATGAGTATGGACTCAAGTTTCTCGCCCTTACTGAGAAACTTGCTTCCATGGACATGCCACTGAAAGATGAGCTTTCAGTGGACTTGTTGCTAGCCTCGCTCCCACCATCATTCAACCCTTTTGTCCTTAACTTCAACATGAATCATGCTGGTGCTACTGTAGCTGAGCTGATTAGTCAACTTGTGACTGCTGAAAGCATGATCAAGAAGGACAATAAGGTTCTGATGGTGAATGCTCCATCTTCCTCTTTTGGGCCTTCTAAAGGTAAGGGCAAGAAAGCCCAAAAGAAGAAGAAGAAACCCCTTAGGCCCACTGGTGGCGTTTCGAAGGGGAAGGCCCAAAAGACGAAGCGTGATCAGAAAGAGGATGTTTGCTTCCATTGTGGCAAAGCAGGACATTGGGGGAGAAACTGCCCAGAGTACAAGGTTACTCTAAAGAAAGGTATGTTTCTCGTTGAAATAAATCTTTCTATTAATTCTAGTTCTTGGGTACTTGATACCGGTTGTGAAACTCATATCTGTAATGATATACAGATGCTAAATGAGGTTCAACAACTTAAAGAAGGAGAATGTGTCTTGAAGATCGGTGATAGCTCAAACGTTGAAGCTCGAGCTTTAGGCACAATTAGATTAGATTTAGGTAGTTTTGAGTTAGTCTTAAATAAAGTCCTTTATGTACCGAGCATTATTCGTAATATAATTTCAGTTCTAATTTTAGATTGTGAAGGTTATGAAACTTATATTAAGAATGGTAAATACTTTATCAAACGGAACAACTCTTCCGTTCACATCGGTACTCTAAGTAATGGGCTTTATCTAACTCAGAATATCAATATTATGAATATACAACGAGAAACTAAATGTAAGAGAGATGACAAAGTTACAGCTCCCTTATAGCACGCTAGATTAGGACACATTTCCAAGAACAGAATTAGCAAGATAAACACTTTAGGATCATTCTCTGAAAATGATCTCAAAGAGTAAACTTTTTGCGAATCCTGTCTCAAACGAAAAATGTCCAAAGTCCCTTTTAAAGGAACTGTGGAACGTGCCACTAAGGTTTTGGATTTGATCCATTCTGATGTTTGTGGACCGCTTAGTGTGAGCACTAGAAACAATCATCAGTATTTCATAACCTTTACTGATGACTTTAGTCGGTATGGTTATGTATACTTAATGAAGTATAAATCTGAAGTTTTTGAGAAATTCTTAGAATTTGAAAATGAGGTTGAGAACCAAACTGGTCACAAGATCAAAGCACTTCGATCTGATCGAGGAGGCGAGTATCTTAGTGAAGAATTCCTTAATCATCTCAAAGATAATGGGATTATCTCTCAGTGGACTCCTCCAGGGAACTCCTCAGCTTAATGGAGTTTCTGAGAGAAGGAATCGAACTCTACTTGATATGGTTCGTTCCATGATGAGTTTCACTGAATTACCACCTTCTTTCTGGGGTTATGCCCTAGAAAGTGCAGCAAAGATTTTGAATCTAGTTCCCTCTAAGTCAGTCCCTAAAACGCCCTATGAAATGTGGCATGGTAAAATCCCTAGTTATTCTTACTTAAGAATTTGGGGTTGTCCTACTTACGTGAAGTGGACAGTGGGAGATAAGTTAGAATCTCGTTCTAACTTATGCTACTTTGTAGGTTATCCTAAGGAATCCATAGGATACTACTTCTATGATCAATCTGAGCAAAAGGTGTTTGTTTCCAGAAATGCCACTTTTCTGGAGGAACCGTTCCTTAAAGAAAAGAAACGCAAGATCATAGAATTAGAAGAAGTACAAAGTGATCCCACACCACCCACTAAAGAAACGTCCCCTTCTGGCCAACCGCAACCAATCACGAATTTCGATACACACGCAAATCCTCCTCTAAGGCGTTCTGAAAGCACTCCTAGACAGACGGAGAGATGGTATGGATTCTTCCATGAAATCTCTCAAAACGATAATGATCCTTTAACATATGAGGAGGCACTTTCAGATTCTGACTCTAAACAGTGTATAGAAGCCATGAAATCCGAAATAGATTCCATGAACTCCAACCAAGTTTGGACCTTGGTAAATTTGCCTAATGGGGTCAAACCTATAGGTTGCAAATGGATCTTTAAGAGAAAGCTTGGAGTTGATGGAAGCATTGCAACCTACAAAGCAAAACTGGTTGCAAAAGGATTCATTCAAAGATCCGGCGTGGACTTTGATGAAACTTTTTCACCAGTTGCAATGCAAAAGTCTATTCGGATCATGCTTGCCATTGCTGCATATTATGACTATGAGATATGGCAAATGGATGTGAAAACTGTCTTTCTCAATGGTGACATTGATAAAGACATTTATATAGAACAACCCATAGGTTTCACATTCAGTGGGAGTGAGCAAAAGGTTTGCAAACTCCAAAGATCAATCTATGGTTTGAAACAGGCTTCTAGGAATTGGAACATTCGATTTGATGAATCAATCAAGGCGTTTGGCTTCATTCAAACTTCGAATGAATCATGTGTGTATAGAAAGGAATTGGAGACCTCAGTGCAATTCTTAGGACTTTATGTTGATGACATCCTTCTTATTGGGAATTCGAAGGATGACATGAAAGTAACTAAGTTATGCTTATCGAGCCAATTCGAGATGAAAGATCTTGGTGATGCGCCCTATATCCTTGGAATTAGAATCTATCAAGATAGATCTAGAAGGTTAATAGGACTATCACAATCGATGTACATTGACAAAGTATTGAAGAGATTCAATATGGAGTCAGCAAAGGTTAAGAACCTTCCTGTGAGTGTAGGAACATGTCTTTCTAAGAAGATGTGTCCTAAGACTAACCTTGAGAAGGAAAGAATGACTCATACACCTTATGCATCAGCAATAGGTAGCATAATGTATGCAATGTTATGTACTCGACCGGATGTGGCTTATGCACTTAGTGTAACAAGTCGTTTCCAATCTGACCCTGGAGATGGTCACTGGGCTGCCGTGAAGAATATTCTTAAGTACTTGAAAAGTACTAAGGATTTATTCTTAGTTTACGGAGGTCAGAAAGATCTTACTGTCGAAGGATACTGCGATGCAAGCTTTGCATCTGACTTAGATGATTTTAAGTCAATGTCAGGATACATTTTCTGCCTAAACGGCGGAGCAGTGAGTTGGAAGAGTTCCAAGCAAACTACCACTGCAGATTCGACCACTGAGGCCGAATACTTGGCTGCAAATGATGCAGCTAAGGAAGGTGTTTGGATTAGAAACTTCATTCAAGAGTTAAATGTTGTTCCTAGCATTAAAGACCCAATTACTGTGTTTTGTGACAACACTGGGGCGGTTGCTCAAGCAAGAGAACCAAGATCTCACCAACGGACCAAGCACATTATGAGGAAGTATCACCTAATCCGTGATATTATCTAAAGAGGAGATGTGCAAATTGAGAGGGTCACATCAGCAGAGAACGTGGCAGATCCACTTACTAAACCCCTTAGTCGAGAAGCTTTCCAAGGTCATCTTCAGAACATGGGACTTAGAGCAGCTTTAGAATGGCTTTGACGGGCAAGTGGGAGATTGTTAGGAATAGTGCCCTAGAAAGCCGATTGTATATCCGCTTTGTGCTTTTCTTTATTGTGATCACAGACAATCTTTGAATGAAATAACGAATTGAGGCAACACTTCTTTATATGCTCTTCTTTGGTATGCGTTTACTTTAGTTGTGCATGTATGAGAACTCCCCTAATCCTGATGACTTTAGGACTCTACCATTTAGGAGAAATGGTTCATGAAACGAGCCCTATATCACATAAGTCATGATTAGTAAAATACTCCAAGCCGATGAGTCCTACCGACAGTGGGAGTGTCAACCTGACTCCTCTAAGGCTTGCTTGTGGGATCACGCCCTTAAGAAGGACCACCTTGTTTCATGGAGGTGCAAAGTGTATAGTTGATACGTGCGTGATACATGAGGGTGCTTACTTCAATAAGTAAGTTCACTGAGGTGCCCCGTGTGAGAACATTCCTAAATGGGAAAGGAAGTTTCTATTTCAGGAAATGGAAACTTCCAGATTAGGAAATATCTCACGAGTCATTGATGTGATTAATTGATCCTTAGACTTGAGGTTTCATGTCACTTTATGAGTTAACTCTGTAGTCTTAGGTATAAGCTTTAAAGGGTGTCACCTTAGACAACTGATTCAAGGCTTATGCTGGGGCTGCACAAGTGATTCATGAAAGTGAATGAGAATCAAGAAAGGACCTACACTTGCATTTGCAAGGTGATCTCTTATTGTGTAAGTCATTCATATGCCATATGGAGTCCTTGGCCAAGGCAGTAGATCAAGACATCAAGAAAAGGGTTTCTTGGATTGAGATCAAATGGATATGAAATGCACTTAGCTTTAAGACCGGATTATTAGGGTTCCGATTATTCCCTTACCCTAGATCTTGGTTGAGAGATAGTAAGTAGGAGGATTGTATCTCACATGAATCAATGGCGTAAAGGTTCTGTCGAATCGAGACATTCCAATTCAGCGAGGGGTTAAACACCTGTTGCTAGACTAAGGTCGTTTAATCTATGAACTGATTAATTAATTAGTGAATTAATTAATTAGGGTCACTGCTAATTGAATTGAGAACCTAGAGGGTCACACACAACAACTTGGTTACATGAGTTAAGGCTTTAAAATGATTAAACGAGTTAATCGGGCCAAGAGGGTTCCACATGTGTGAAACCACACGTGTGGGTCACGTGAGTGACACGTGTCTCACACGTGAATATATATATTGTCTATATATATATATATATTAAATAATTAATTAATTATTTAATAGACTTTGGTTTAATTTTGAATTAAAAAGAAAGTCTAATTTTGGAGAAAAATAATCTAGTTAATTAATTGTGAATTAATTAATTAGATAAAATATGTTATTTATTTTAAATAAATAAAGTATAATAATATCCAAAAGGGTTTGGATATTTTAGCTCTCTTAAAAGTTGGTTTGAATTTGAATTCAAAGTCAAAGTCAAAATTACTTGATGATCAAGTAATGGGAGAGAGGGACCAAATCCTTAGCCCAAAAGGACTAGGGTTTGGGCGTCCCTTCCCCTCCTATATATAGGGGAGCTCGAGCTCCCCTTGGAGCTAATTGATGATCTTCTTTTGGTTCATGTGTTGAACACCATCCTTTCTGCAAGATAAATTAAACCTTAGGTTAAGCCTAAACACTAACTAGATAACTAGCATCCTTACTAGTTAGATTGTAGTCAAGTTGGTGGACTATCTCTAGAGAGTTTCAAGTTAGAAGTTTTGAAGATTCGAGCTTTACCAAGGAGAGGGGATCAAGCCGCGAGAAGAGCGTTCTTGGGTGGCTTGAAACGCTTCAAGAAAGATTATTGAAAAGTAAGTTTCTAATCTCTACGAATTTGGAAACACGATTGCGAGTCCAAGATCCTTTTGTTGGAAAATTTTTAAATTTTCGCTGCTTTCTGATTCCTGTTTTCCAACACAGTCTGTCTAAGACTGAACCCGGAATTGGTTTTCAGTGGTCTTTTGCAGGTGGGAAGTGCTAGGCGGGAATGCGAGTCTTGGAGAGTCTTGCATTAGTGTCTAGCATTTCTTTTTGTATACATACTCATATCATTTTGGACCTTATGTATGTTTTGAGCATGTATGAGGCCATGAGGCCATTGAATAATCACTTTTGTAAATATATATATATATGTATGAAAATGTTATGCTTCCGCGTATGATGCTTGCTTTGTTTAATTTTTGGTTAAATGTATGGTTAAGGGTTAGTCCCCGCCTAGTGTGGCGAGTGTGTTGTGTCCCCGTTCACCACGATTTGGCACGTGTATGGAATTTTCATTTCATATACGGGTCGGGTCTTGGTGCGGGGGATGTGACGTCTTGCACTCGGGCGTTACAACTTAAATACGCGACCGGGTATTGTAAGTGGCTGAGTGGCCTTGCTGCCACGATACACTGAGATTCAGCTTTTTGTCGCTTTGATTCGTCCCTCCCCACACAACTCAAAAAAAAAAAAATTTAACTCCTATCCCTCCACAAGTCCTCTAATTCTTATATGCAAATCGAAATGGAAGTTACGCATCCGGATCCCCGAACACCGCCCAAGTCCCTTGAATACCTCTAACGAGTCCCACGAGAAAATATTGCCTAAGTCCCGAAAAAATTTCCAAGTGTCCCGAGTCGTCCGCAGGTTGTGCGAGAAAACGGCCCGGGCAATGCGGCATAGACCACACCCAGTGCGCTCAACTTGCAAGATAGCCCGTGCACGCCCGACAACACTTGCTGCACAGAGCTAGCGTAGTGCGGGACAAAGCGAGCTGGCCCGAGAGGTTGCGGGACTACGCGTGCGTTGTCCGCACGCCTCTTGCAGGATGCGTGCGCCGAGTGGCACTTGCCTAGCGCATTTCGCCTCTTTAGAGGTTCCCGTGCGAGACATTACTGGACAGTTGCGGGATTGTAGCGGGACCGTTCGGGACAATTGCGGAATAGTCCAGGATAATTGCGAGACAAATGTGGGACGGTGTGAGACATTTCGGAAAGAATGACGGGACTATTATTGAAAAAAATTTTCAAGAATAGAACCATTGCAGATTTTTAAAACGAATGTAACTAATATACAACAGTATAAATCGAATGGAGCTAAAATTATAAGTTTGCCGGACGTATTTTGTTTGAACTCCAAACTGCCAAAAATTCCCATGTTGAAGAAGTCCACTCCACCAAAATAAGTGGCCTTTAATTTTTGAATTGAATTCCTGTGAAACTTAGGAATTAGTGGGGCCTCTTCGCGCGCAAAAAGTGAGCTGATTTCTCCCCAATAAATCCCAAACAATAGCCATTTCCCACTATCCGTCATTAATTACGCCAATTATCCTCGGTAGTATTTCCTCAAACTCCTTCAATAAATTTTTTTCTACAATAAATTATAAAATCAATTAAATATCCATAATTAAAATCAGTATAGTAATTCCCAGCTAAAAATTCGACAAATATACGACCTATCATCAAGCCTTTCTTCCATAAACATTTCAACAGTGGCGGAGCCACCTGGTAGTGAGGGGGTATAATTGACCCCCTCAATTTTTATTTTTATCTTTTATTATATATATATATATATATATATATATATAATTTTATGGGATTTTGTATTATTGACCCCGTGAAAGTTAAAATTAATACTAGGAAGAATTAATATGGTAAATTATTGATAATTGAGACCACACCTAAAAAATATTTTATGAAATTTTTAGTATTATACTTAGTCGATCTCTCTAAATAAAATTTCTGACTCTGTCACTTTCAATGTGTGCGATTCTAATCCTAACTAGGCTCCACCAAACTAGTATAATAATGAGATAGTGTCTTGCACTTGTGGTGAGACTAACAAAATTTTTAGAAAAAATGATTAATTAAATATCATGTTTAATACATTTATTATATAAATAGTTGAAGTTTGAGACATTGGCCACGTCAATTTTGGATAAGAATTTTTCTCACAATCCATATTTGGCTACAGATAAAAAAGTTTGGATAAGAATTTTTCTAAGAATTTTATTTTCTGGCAACCAAAATTTTAATACAATTTCAATTCTTCTTCCTGACCCATATTCAACCTTCTTCTGCATTCTATGTCTATGCATATTCGGACAATGATGGGGAAAAAATGTGCCCCGATTGGTTAGGGAAAAACAGAAATGGCTTTGGTGGAATTTGTATGGATTGAAGATTTCCTTCTAACATTTCCACAACCTTAGACATCGACGGCCTATCCGATGGAGTTGTCTGAATGCACCAAAATCCTACCAGAAACAACTTCTTTGCTCTTTCTTCTATCTCCTCAACCATGAAATCGTTCAATTTCCTCCTTGCTTCAACAACTACATGCTCGTAGAGTTTGTCGGGGAAGCAATTCTCACTCAAATTGGCTGTCTCAACTTCCTCTATTTTCCTACCACCAGCCATTTCAAGAATCATCATTCCGTAGCTATACACATCAGACTTGTGAGAAACTCTTCCAAAATTCCGGGAGAATACTTCAGGGGCAATGTAGCCAATTGTGCCTCTTGTCCCAACTCCAAGTGTGGATAATATACTCTGCTTCTTCTTGCATAGTTTCGCAAGCCCAAAATCGGAAATTTTGGGGCACAAGTCTTCGTCTAAAAGAATGTTTTGAGGTTTGATGTCGAAGTGAATAATCCTAGTGCTGCAGCCCAAATGCAAATACTCAAGTCCTTTGGCAACTCCAACTGCGATTTCGTACAATTTTTCCAAATCCAGCTGATAATCTGCATTCTTGCTAATGAACTTGTCCAATGATTTGTTGGGCATGAACTCATACACTAGAGCTCTCTTATTTTTATCAAAGCAAAATCCCAAGAGATTGACAATATTGATGTGGGATGTTCTACTGATGCTGGCAACTTCATTAATGAATTCTTCTCCGTTGCTATCCATTTCAACCAAAACCTTGACAGCAACGAGGGATCCATCAGGTAGCATTCCTTCGTAGACACTGCCATATCCACCCTGACCAAGCTTGTTACTAAAAGACTTGGTTATTTTCTTTATCTCCGAATATTTGTATCTTTTTAAAGCCAAAGATCCGTGCTGGTGTAGAAAATTTTCCACATCTCCATTGCTTAGTTGTTTGGGGCCGAATGATGAACGTCGCCTTTTCAGGCAATAGACTATGATGGTAGTTATTATAATTGCCGCAGTTATACCAAGAGCAATACCTAAACAGAAAGTTAAGACCCTGACAATAAGTTACATGACCTGATATTGAGAAATGAATATGGATCTTACTCAATTTTAAAAGTTCACAAATAAGGTATAAGGTCTCTTTAAATTTACTCAATGTGTGTTATTTAAGATCCAGCACCAAAGAAGTAAACAGTGAAATAATGTTGAGGAGAGTACTGTAACACCTTACCTACTATACTCCCAGCTGAAACATTTGAGCCTGCAAGAATTAGACATATGTAAGCTTTTCGAATTCATTATTTCAAATTTCTTCGTAAAGTATTTAATATGTTCGTTAAGTTATAATTTAACTTTCCACCAAAAAAAAAAAAAAGTTATAATTTAACTGGCCGGGCATTAAATTGTTAACTGAAGAGCTCTTAAGGTAGTATAAAAATAAGGTTTAGAGTCCGTTGTAATTGATCAGCCGTTCTTCAATCATTAAGTGATATAGTTTAGTAGTTAGACTCTACGCTAACTTAACCAGAAATCTCATGTTTGAGACCATGGGGATGCAATACCATTGATTGAGAGAGTTTTTATATGTTAATGGACCGATCGTGTTCGAATTCAAATAAATGAGTCATAGAGAAAGACCATGGGAACAACTACAATTGATCAAAAGAGTTTTATATCTTAATGGATCGATCGTGTTCGTACTAAAATAAATGAATCATATAGAGAAAAAATAACGGTGCAAACATCACAAAGTGCAGCTAGTTCACAACATCATTACAAAACCAAACCAAAAAAGAACAAACAATGAAGGTACACACTATGTTTGCATGAAGTAGTTCCACATGGATTATGCAAGAAAGAAATTTCTCATTCATATTATATATTTAGTTTTATAATTACTATGGTAATTAGATATATAATAAGTTATAAATCAAATAGTTACGGTTTAAAAATGTGCGGTTTTCGTATATTTACCATATCTTGAACTTAGAAACCATGCGTACCCGAGCTGTCGGACGAGTCTCCATTAGCAGCGCGGCATGTATCAGACACGTATGGCGGATTAGCGCAATAGCACGTCGTTTGATTCGTCTCCAAATCATACCCGCACCGGCCTCCAGACGCTGTACAACCACTACACGCTTTGCTGCCAGTCTTCCACCTAATAAGAAATCCCTCCCGAAAGACTCGAACATCCACATGCGAAACATTGCCGTATCCTCCAGTTTCTGGCTCAACTGGAGGCCCTGGAACCACCACACTGTCTTTACATTCTTCTCCAGGACCATATGCTCCAGAAATAATAAATGCACCATCATCAGACGAACCATTATTAATGGCACAAGAAGTATGAAATGAACCGGGGATGCTCAACCCTGGCTTGCAGCCATACAGAAAGGTGTAATTCTGGTAGGCAGCAGCGTAGTCGAAGAGGTTTAAGTCCAGCGTCGTGTTTGCTATTTCTGTTGGGCAATTTGTGCCCTCCATCAGATCTTCCCTTGAAATCCTCATGGTTTGAGTAGTTTCGTCGATTTCGAGGACACGGAACTTCGTGCTCGTGATGTTGATGTTGGTTACTTTTTTCCGATCGTCGCACGTCAAAACGAAACTGGGATGGCCGCAGTATGGTGGATCGTGAAGACCACGGAAAGGGTACCCGATTTTTGTGATCGTGCTGCCGCAGCTGAATGTGTTGCCGCATGTTTCGTGTAGCTCATTAGGTAGGCTTGATCCATTCCGGGCTTGGACTGGAAGCAACAATTTTATGATCATGAATAGAATTGATGAAGGAAATAAACCGTGAAGAATTCATGTTGACAAAAACATAGTTGTTTTTTCTTTTTCAGAAGGAAAAAAAAAATTTTACACCCCTATGTCACGGATTCAAACTTAGATTCATTATTTCAAACTAGTAATTACGCATTCGATGTGTGTGCTAAAAAATATATATATCATTATTAAAATATATTAAAATTGAAATTTTATATTAATAAAAATTAAATAATTATTAAATTACGATAAATAAGTTTGATAATGTCATATTAGTAAAAGGAAAAAGATAATAAGAATATATAAAAGTTATTAAAAGAAAAAATTATGGATATGTGAGAGAAAAGAAAATTAAGAGATAATGCGTGCAATATTAAAATAAATAAATAAAAAGTTTCAAAAACAAAATCATGGCCGAAAAGAAAAAAAGTTTAAGGGCAAAGGGACAGAAAATAGAAGAATTCAAGACATTAAAACCGTTTTTACTTGATCCTCTCACTTAATATAATAATAGTATAGATAGAAAATCTTTTAGTTACTGGGTCAATGACTCTTGGAAGAAAAATATAATCGGTTAACAGGTATAAAGTAGGCTTGCATTTGCCAATTCTAATCAACATAAATAATGCACACGCAATGAGTGTTCTCGGGTGGCTAGTATTAAGGAGGTAAGTATTTACTTCATGGTAAAAAATTTATGGATGACATCAATCAAATAACAGTATGATACCCTAAAACATCTTTGAATTAATACTACTTAAATTAATTATTTTCTTCGGGGTCAACAGGAAACATCACCAACTCTCATAAGATAATATTAATAACTCTTCGGAGTATACCTATGTAAATTTATAGTTCCCTTAATATCAGAAATTAATAATTCTTAGAATGCTACAACATGGATTAACTACGACAAACTGAAATATGATTCTAGTGGTTTCTGTTTTTTTCCTTTTTTTTTTTTTTTTTCTAAATCCAGTTGCAATTCGTTTCAACTTTTCTCGAAAAATATAAAACTTTTAGACTTAATTATATTTAATCCTCTTTGAAATTTCAAATATTATAATTTATAACATCACCCTGAATTTAACAAAAAACTGATTTGTTATAATTTATAATTCTTAGAAAGAATCAAAATATAATAAAATAACTAATTGAAGTTCAATTTTAATATCTAAAACTTTAAAAGGATGTTAAATGTAATTAACCTAAATTTTAATATTATATTTTCTACCAACACCCGAAATATTGTTAAGCTTGACTAAACGAGATATATAGAGATTAAAATATAATTTTTTAATTTAAATAAATTATATCGTAATTAGGCCTAAATATAAGGTATTAGACGTTAATTCCCAAAAATAATTATAAAGAAAAAGAGCATAGTACCCAAAAATCTACGCTGTTCATGATCCTCCCGCCACCGGATGGAAAACCCAGCAGCAAACGCAGCCTGCAAATCGTCAATCGACGGCGGCGTCTGGTTTTTCAACGACCTCGCCGCCTCACGATTAACCGGCACAATTATATTGCCGTCGCACGTGAAACCATCTCCGGCTCCAGACAATACATGATTCCCAGCTGCCTCGTACAGATTTACGGTTTTAACACCACCACGGCCGTCAGAATCGCAGCTGAACTTGTTCAGAAGCTCAGTAGCCGTCATCTGATTAGCAGTGCAGCCGAAATAGAGCGAGATGTTCTCGTTTCCGGAGAACTCGAAAAGGTCGGGATTCATGGTCGTGTTTCGGAGTATCTTCGGGCATATGCAGTTCCATAGATCTTGTCTAGCGACCTTAAGAGTACGTGTCGGGAAGTCAATTTCCAGGACTCGATAGGATAATGAGGAGATATTTAGCAGAGGGATTGAATCATTTCCATGGCAGTTGGTAAGCTCGAAACCTGGAAGGCCGCAGGAGGGTGGCCGGCCGCCGCCCCAAAAGGGAAAGGTTATGTTCTTTACGCCGCCGCATCGAAATGGCTCGACACAGGCTGCTGCGCCTGCGTCGTTTTGGCAGAAGATGCCTGGGAAATGGATTGATGTAATTATAACGAAGACTGCCCTCACGAACAAGACAAGATGTTTGTGGTTGGAATTGAGACGCATTTTGAGAGCTTAACGAAGCCTTGAAATCATCAGTGGTCGTCTAGTCTGTAGATAATGATAATTAAAGAGGAGGAATTACGACTTTTTATTTTCGGCAAACTGTTATACTTGTGCACTTGTGCGGTCTAAGGAAGCATTAATGAAGACTGAAGACTTTGAAATCTTCCGAAAGAGACAAACGAAACAAACCAGAACGGGGAAAAATTTGTATAGACGAATTCCACCTTCGAGAATTATTTCACTTTTGGCACCATATATTAAGACTTTAATGAATTGTATAGTGTTCCTTTTTACCATGAACCAACACTTCAAAAATTGAACCCGTACTGTCAGAGACGGAGCCAAAGCGGGGCAGGGGAATTTCGAAATTTTTTTATTTTTACCTATATATTTTAGAAAAATTTTATTTTCACCTCCCTAATTTTAAATTTTCGCCTCCCCCAATTTAGATTTTATCCTTTTTATTTTATATTATAGGTTCCTTTCATTCGTATCCATGCATCATAGGTTCCTTTCATTCGTCTCTAAATTTTATATATTAGTTAATTAATAACTAGTGATTTAGCATAATGGTATATAAATAGGAAACAATGTAAAATGGGGATATCGATTATAACCCACTCCTAATTTTAGGATAAAAAGTTCCCGACAAAAATTTTGGTATTATATCTAAAAAGATGTTGCAATTTCATAATTTTTCTCACCAGAACCCATTTTAATGGCCGGGGGAAATTGTTTACATTATGTACATCTCCTCAATCTGTTACTTGAGCAAAATTTCATTAACTTCCTCTACGATAGAAAACCCAAACAAATTAAATAAACAACCCCGGCCCAATCACAACTCCCATAAACTTCAATAACAATATCACTACAACATTAACCATATTTCTAAATCAAATCTGGTAAATCAAAACAAGAGTTACAATAAAAAGTAAACATAATAGACGAAACTAAGTATTCCTCACACTCACTTCTGCATCCTCTAACTCCATCTCCAGTCTATTGATCTTCTTGAGTAAACCCGAATTTATAATATTTTATCTCCCTGTGTTATATAAAATTATTATAATACCCCCTGAAAGATAATAATTCCCAAAAAGACTCTTTCTGCTTTTTAAAAAAAAGTCCCACTGCCTCCTTCGTCAATTTTAAATTGATTTTAGCATGGAAAAGACAACTCTACCCTTTCATATATTACAATTCATTTCAAAGTGCCCAAAAATTTCGAACACGCTGAAACATCAATTATATTTTCAAATTTTTCCCTCTCCTGCTTGCTCGATGGATTCTTGGTAGAATGTGAAACATTGGCTGATTTTTGGATTCCAACAATATTAACAACACAACAAGCTCTTAAAGGTTGCAGCATTATTGTATGTTTAGGATATTTGTGTGTGTATGTTATTTTCCCCTATTTTTGGTGTTTAGCGAAGCTGAGCTCAAGACTCCAAGAGCTATATGCATCATTGCAGAAACAACTGCATCCACTGTCATAGTTCGGAACTTAAAAACAATTTACGGGAAAAGTTTCTCAAGATGAAAATCTGTTGGTTAAAGCCTTGCAGATGCAAGAGTCTAAGATCAACAGCTAAAGTTTCTGTTTTGGTGCTTCTTCCTATGTAGGAGCAGGGATCCTCACGGTAGTATGTGGAAAAAGTGGAGAATAAGGATCATAAGGAAATAGAGAAAAGCTCCGTTTATTGATGTTGTTGTATGCAGCTTTCAGGATTTCACTGCGTTATTTTTGCATTTTATCTGTATTCTATTGATTATTTATACTTAAAAATAAGAATTTATAAATTTTGTTTTGAGCATGTTTTTCAAGTCGATCGCCAAGAGACACAGCTGTAGCTGTTCTCTGCCTCAGATTGAAGAAATTCAATCTCCATTCAACACAAAAGAATGTTTTATATTTCGGCGTCGTAGGGATTAAATTGCAAGATTATATAATTGTGGGGACTAAATTTTAAATCTTATTAAAAGTTTGATTATAGGAGATTGGTGTGAAATCATGGTTATATATTTTGCTGCATAGTAGATTTCATAAAAATTATTAAAAAAAAAAAAAGATAATTGAGAAGTTGATGAATTACACTCTGGAGAAAACGGGTTTGGATCTCCTACTCGAATTTTTTATTTCTATCATCTCCTATTTCACTTACATACACACATCAATATACTACTGGTAAGCGGTTTAAGTTATGAGGAAGAAATAATTGTAATATCGAAAAAATTAAAAATTTTCTAATCTCAACAATTGGCGTGCGTTGGTGAAGAAAATAAACACATAATTAAAATAAAAAATCCAATAACGGAGAAATCAGGCTTGCAACATAATAGAGTTTGGACAAGGACCAACAGATGTAAAATATACAGAATAAACAATGTGCATATATAAAAATAGCATGAAACTACAGGCTGCTCACATCTAATCAATACAAAATTTTACAATTTTAACACCAAATGTAGTTACTTATTATTCTCTGAGGGTCAGGTCAAATATGATTGAGATAACTTACTAAAATTAGCACACTCAAACATCATGATACACACAGAAACAGTGTTACAACATTACCTTTTCTCAGGTGCATAAAAATTCAACTTGATTTCACCAGATCAGGCCTTTTCTTCTCCTGAATCTATCGACGCGATCTGTACTCATTCTAGATTTTTCAGGCTTCGCGGCCTTCTTAGTCTTGTCAAGCCGGCTATCCAGACTGTTTCTAGAAATTTCTGGAAGATCTGGTTGCAGGTCAAACGTGTCCGTTGTACTGCTTTCAGCAGATTTGGTTTTATCATCTGGATTTACTGATGGTGTTGTTACGGAAGATCCATTGGCAGCTGCTGGCTTTGATTTTCCAAGAGCCAGAACAAACTTTTTCAGATGTTTAATGAACTCGGGATAAAGTTCGAGGTTGCAATGCCCGCCTCCGTTTATCCATAAAGGCTCATACTTCACCTTGCAAAGCTCCCAGAGCTGCTTGCCATGGGAGCAATCAACAACTTCATCTGCAGTACCCTGATACAGAACTAATAATTAGCAACCACTGAACTCAATGCCGCAAATTTGGACTAATGCTAGGGTTGCTTTGAGATAAGGATTTACTCTGAAGAAATTAATGCACCAACTCACTTAGAATTGTGTTGATTTTGAGATATCAAAAACAACTTATAGATACCAAGGATCCCATCTAGTAGAGCAACTGATTAGGCTTTCAATGAGCATCAACTACAATGGGAAAAAATTACTGTGCAAGGGTGTGTGTCAGAAATTGTAACAAAGGAAGTTATACTTGGCTCGGAGAAGGGCCCGTGATATTTAGTGTTGGTTCTGGAGAATGGATCAGGTCGGGGAGGGCTTACCGGCTTAATATCACAACTATAGCCAGATGAATCACCAAAAGATCAAATTAGCATCAGACATACTCAAATTTCCACACTATATTGGAAGCATGTCCCCCCATTTAAGTAGTATTAACATGTTTTATCTACTCCAAAACTAACAAGAGTGACTGAACATGTGAAATAAATGGAAAAAGTTCTAGCCATGTGTGATAAATGCCACTACAAGCAACAGCCATAAGATTGGCAACAATCAAACGAGGATCTGCATATGCTTAGATACTCATATCACAATACATCTTAGAGAAAAAGCAATAAAACAAGAAGCAGGGATCAGGGATCAGGTAAAGGAATGGATAAGCCTAAAGAATAATAACTTACGTGAATAACAAGGACTGGACAGTTTATTGCACCAATCTTGTCAATATTCTGTAGTTAACAGAGACATAAATGAGTGTCAGTCAATAACAGAAATGTCCACTAGCAAAATAGTGGAAGAGCCATTATTTGCTCTATAAGATGGGCTTTTACCTTGTAAATATCAAACCAATATGTTCGTTTTACAGGATACAATACCCTTAACCCAGATAAAATTGGGCCGTGTAAGACCACACCTCTCAAGTTCGGGAGACGTGATGCAAGATCGACTGTAGGACCACTACCAACAGACTGGCCATATAATATTAGTTGTTCATCTTTAACCCCGTATTTCTCCTTCAGGCATTTATATACAGCATCAATGTCTGCGTATGTATTATATTCAGTTGGCTGTTTCAGGGAAAAACCAATGGTTGTGTCATATTATGTGAGGATACACATGTAGAGCTTAGAGAAGTACAAATACTTGCTTCAGAAACAATTTTGATATATGTGTGTGTGTAGGATGCTTAACGAGAACATATACTAAAGAAACTTATACAAATATCATTTTAATTCTTTCTCTTACACTGCAAACCACAGATCTGGAGCCTGAGTTTTTAGTTATATCTCTAGTCACATCCTTTTCCAGGAAAGAGCAATTCACATATAAAAACAAAAGCCAGTGTATCTTCAATATAATTGACTAAGTCCAAAGTTGAATTTTTACAATGATACACAATGGCCAGGTTTCCTTAAATGTGTCGGTGTGTTTCAGTTACAGGTAAAGTTATTCTCTAACTCTCGAAAAAATAAAAAACACTAATAATGGAGAGAGTTTTACTTGGTACACATTAAGAACAAGGTTCATTAATGTGCATTTGAATAAAATGTTAATGTTTTAGAACTTGCAATTTGCTCCTTATGAAAACAGTTAACTGTTATGAGATGATGATAATCATGCTGGACTATAAAAATTGTGATGCAAAGACATCTTCCATCATGCATAACATATAGCTGATTTCGGGATTCATTTTTAATATTTACGTGGTTAGGAAATAGGAAGTAGACAATTAAGAAGACATTCAATAACAAGAAAAAAAAGTACCAGAAGACCAATGTTATTTGTGGCATAATCTAGACACTATAGAAACTGTTTATGCTCTCCATGGACCATATCACTTAACATTTGAATGTTTTGGCATATAAATTCACCACAGTAGAAGTAATCCTTTGGAAATTCGAAGAGTATGCTAACATGCAACAAGAATTGCATTTCCATAATACTCTCAGAAACAATACCCTCTCCAACACAAACAAATACTATCAAGATTTGCCTAATTTGATGGAGCCCTCTCGGAAACAGAGCATTTAATTCTTCAATGCAGAAAACATAGTTACAAGGTAAATCACATTTTTGTAGTTTAAAAATTCAATACACCAAACAGAAGGAACACCTGATACAGTCAGCCAAACCAACAAAAAATATTTGAGGCTAAACTGAACTCTCCAACATGAACTTGAGTCCAGGAAGAAAAGATACGCAAAAGAAAAGAGCAATGACAAATGTTACTGAAGTTAGGATCTGTCTTACTAATGTATGTCCTTCCAATTTCTAAGAAACTAAATTAGAAACGAATGGAGCAACTCACTAGCAAAAAATCGGTTGGTCCTTGTGATGACGAACTAGTGACCCAAAAGATTAATATACTGCAGTTTAACGTAGGAATCTAACCTTTCCAGTGGACTGTCCATAACCTGAGTAATCATACCTGAGAACGATAAACAAACAAGTAAATAAGAAATGTAAATTACCATTAAAAACATAGAGCAGTCAATTTCAATTACTAATAGTAGATAAAATATGAAAAGAATTGAAACTCGATGACAGTGCACATCATCAGGGAACATTATCTGGTCAGAAATCTTGTATTATTACTGTTTCACTAATTGAAGGGAATAGTAAATGAAAGCACACTCCCAAAAGCAAACAGATTAGTATTGAAGAAAAGATTCAGAAAAGGGACAGTATTGCACATGTAGATATCAGTTATAAACCAGAAAAAGAATGAAAAATAAGAGAGTAAAATCAAAGAAACATTGCATATACATTAGTATTTAGTGCCTGAAGAAGTAGAAGAGATATCTCACTATCAAAGTACTCTGCTTTCACATACTGTTAACCTACAGAAGCCATTAATAAAAAGAGGTACGTAATTCTAGCAGGACCTTGAACGTAAGCTGTTTGTATATTACCAAATAAGATACCAGTTTAATCATTGTCGAACATTTCTTTCCCAGCCCTGTTCAAACCTTAAGGTGCATTCTACGAGTTACTAGCTGCTACACTATTTTGTCATTCTTTCCTACCACTGAGGACGTCGAAATTGAAGTTCCAATAGGCTCACTACAAGAATTAGAAATTTCTGAAATCTAACTTGCAGGAATTACTTATAATTGTGCAACGCAAAACTCAAAAACCATAAAACAACAAATTTCATTAAGGATTACTCCTCTAGTCTTCAAGCTCTGTTAGCACAAGCAATACTAATAACTGAAAAGCCAATGTTAAAAAATCAGAAATTACCCTATCAGATTGATGCGGAGGCGGAGGGTAATCTCAACGAACAGCTCATACATCTGCCCTAAATCGGCGGCGTTACCGTGGGAATACAGCAGCGTCGCAGTGGCCTTGGGATGGCCGATGTGCACCGCCACGACGTCGTTTCCCCGGCGCGTCCTCAGCTTCAAAACGTCGACGCCCTCCCTATGCGGCACTTCCGGTATGCACAGCGCCCCTCCCCGCGACTCGTTCGCCACCACCGTGTACGACGGCGGTGTCGGCGGGAAGAACGCAAACTTAGCAGCGATCGATGACGTCACCCCGCCCATCCTTCACTTCCACAGTACCACAACTATTCCCCTTTCCGTGGCGGCTGCTCAACAGATTCACCACACAATTCATAAAGAAAGCACGCACCTTTTTTCCCCTTTTGGTACTCAGATCGAAAAAAAGAGCGAGAATTGGAGAGGCGGCGCGTGGGAGGAAGAGGGAGGAGCGAGAGTGGGGGAAATGAAAGCGGAATTTTCAAAGGAATCTGAGTGGTTATCCAATGCGGGGGGTAAGGGTAAGGGTTTGGGGGTTTATTCGAACGTTGGAGTGATTGTGATGAGATTGGAAGTTTTAGTTATGTAGTGGTTTAACTGCGGACACAGTTGCGCTATTTGACGGCGACGTTAAATTATGTTACAAAGTAAATGATAATTTATGAAAATAGTAAGAGATTTCCAAATTTAAAAAAATATATATCAGTCAATTCAATAAAAAGGAAAAAAATAATTCCTTGTTCTGTTACTTATATAGCAATTTCATCACAAAATTTTTTATTTTAATTTTTTGGATCGTTGTTGATAAGGCCTAATTATAACAAGGTCACGTTATGACAAGTGAGCCCTCGAAAAGCAATCAAATGGCCCCCGTTGCTGTCACAATTGTCCTTGTGGATTCCTCCGATCACAAAATCAAAACACTTAAAGAACTACAAATTTTCCCTTGGGAGAATGAGCCCGTTGCACTGGACTTTGTCAATCTAAGGTAGCCCTCGAGACCAAAACGCTCGGAGGGAACCTAGACTGGGCTCATAGATCTCTCTCGAATCATAAGAAGTTGGGACCCTCGTAATCCCTTTGACCCCGCTCGGGATCCTACGATTTGGGATATATAAACTCATATACACCGAGCGTGGTAACCTCTCCGTAACAATTCAATAATACTTTCTAACACATAATGCATGATCTAATAGCCACCTTTCTGGCAGACCTATGATACTTTTTCCTTGGACACCCCTCATTGGGCCACGTGTTTAGGGCGATATCCCTTTTGTACCTAAATTGCCAAAAGGTTTTTACCCTTAACTATATATACTCCGCAAGTCATCTTCTTCAGCAAGTAAGTTTTACATTACAAACGCTCATACTGCAATCCCTCTCCAGCTCACCTAAAAGTTCATATCTGTTTCACTGACTTGAGCGTCGGAGAGCCAAAACTGGGCATCACCCCATATTCTCCAATTGGCTTTCTAACGTTTTGCTTATATTTGCCTAGCAGATAGAACCCACTCATACTGGCGAATCATCTCCAACTTTATCAAAGCATTACTCCCACTAGTTTCTCATTTCATACAAATTCTAAGTGGTGTTGTGGTGACACATCAGATCACGCCTCATCAGTTGTATATTTGTACTTTTATCCTTATTTTAGTATTAAACTTGAACGGGGTTGAGATAGAAAAAGTTATTATTTTATTTTAAAAAATTACATGAAACAAAATAAAAATTAAATAAATCCCAAAAACAAAAGGCTACAAATTGTAAAGGAAGGTGCAATTTCCCATTTCAAAATTTTCATTTTAATTATGTGTTTGGGATCTTTCATTTTATTCACTCACTCCCATCAGATTCATTGATAGGTTGACGATATTAGAATGAAAATCTTTTGATTTTTTTTCTCTGTCACAATTATTTCTTTATCTCTTCGTACCATGTATCGATATTCTATGCTTATGTATATAAATAAAATAAAAAATAAATAAACGAAAATGAAATATGAGAGTTCCCACCAACCGTTGCCTCGAAACACTGAACTTAGTCATTGATGGATTGTATAATTTAGACCGAGAAGCGAAACTTGGTACAATGACAATCTCCGTCTGCCAGAATTAGTTATTCCAATATGCTTTTCTCTTCTTTTTGAGGTCCTTTTCTTTCATTTTTATAGGTCCACCTAACTTTACCAAAAGCTATTTGATTTCTTCCAAAACAGGATGATTGTGAGGTATCATATGCTTTACTGGTCAACACACATATATGAATGATCTATGAATCTAGAATATGTTTCATTAACTATCCTCAAATGTTTCTTTTTCCTTTGATGCTATACTTCAAAGAATAGATTCTATGAATTAGGGTTTCAGTACTTTATAATAATAATTTATAACTATTACATTATATAATAACGGTAATTACACAACGCCAAATTAGATGGGATAATTATAATTCACCACCATTTTTAAATTAAATTACAGACACTACTCTTCAAGAAATTAGTAATTACACTTAAACCTCATTTTCATTTGAAATTTGTTGACGTCAGTAAAAATTTAATTGAAACCCAAAGATATCCTCAGTTGACTTTGATCAATTTTTTTATTCTAGTGTTATTCTTGGGGGTTGACTGTAATTACCTATACTAATTTGGGGCAAAGTGTAATATTTTTAATAAAGTTTTTCAATTATTATTTTTGGACAAAATATAGTCATTATAACGATTATATTTCTCTTTCCACTACAATTGACTATGCACTTCATTCATATTTTTTATTTGACATTATATATTTATTTTTATTTGTAAAAGTTGCTCACATTTTCTTTATATTAAACAAGTCTTATTTTTAATTAATACATTATCCTTATTTACTTTATAAGTAAGCATTTTTTAAGAATTTAATACTTTATAATAGATACTTATCGACAACGACATTTGAACAAATTTTACAATATGAAAACTACAATTTGTACTATGCAGTCAAAGTTGCAAATTATCCTCACTAAATTAAAAAAGTTATGCTCAAATCGAATCAAATCTAATTGAAATTAGTCAATATTAAAAGTTTTAAAAATTATGTACGTGTAAGAGGATTTTTTTTTATTTACATAAAATTTTAACATATATATTACAAATCAAAGCTTGTAATTTTAGTTTATAATTATTAACAATAAACTTATATCTAAATAAAATTTCTAGGTTTGAATTAATAATTTTTATCATTAAGCTAAGTAACTAGAAAAATCAATAATAGAATCATCATAATTAATTATGTTTCCAATTGATAGTTAATTATAGTTAATTAATTCTTACTTTTTATCTTAATATTAATAATAAAATAAATATTTAATTTATATTATTAATAAATTGTAGTTGAAAGAGGAATATAAGTAATTATATTTTGTTCAAAAATGACAATTTAAAAATTTATTAAAAATATTACACTTAACCCCCATATTAGTATAATTAATTGCAGTTAATTCTAAGGGTAACATTGGAATAAAAAAAAATTGACCAACTGTCAACAGAGGGTATTTTCGGGTTTTCATTAAAATTTTTGCTATTGTCAGCAATTTTTAAATAAAAACGGGGGCTAAGTGTAATTATATATTTTCTTGAAGGGTGGTGTCTATAATTTAATCTAAAAATGATGGTGAATTGTAATTACCTCATTTAATTTGGGGGGTAGGTGTAATTAACCCTATCTAATAATATCAAGCTCAAATAAACTATGTCAAAAAAAAAAAAAATACAAATTATTACTTCATAAAGGAAACATAAATAGAACTAATAAGCAGTTGGCTCAAGTGAATAAGGGTTTAAATTCACTTAAGCAAGATCTCATGTTCGAACCTTGTAGATGTAAAAAAATACATTGGAAGAGGTCCACATAAAAAAACGTTCGAACCTTGTAGATGTAAAAAAATACATTGGAAGAGGTTCACATAAAAAAACGCTTTGAGTATCAGTATCATCAAATATTAGATCATTTATCTAATATATATATGTGTATTCATGCAACAAAATATCAAAACCGGAGAAAATATTTATTTGGCCAGCATCATTTACCTAATACAACTTTCTTAGAAAGTAGTGTGCATAATAGTTGAGACCATGGCACACCACTCAGCGTACCTCATACCATAACTTTTAAAGGCCTCCTTTTGAAAATTGCTTTTGGACCTTTCTCAGTTTCTCTTTATATATATATATATATATTATGTCTTCTTTTGCCTTTACCTTCACTAGATTACATTATTCTACATTATATTAGAGAACCATTTTGTTCAAACTTATATATTATGAAAAATAGATTTTTTTTATGTGCTTTTTTCTTTTCTTTTCTTTTTTCAATTTACCATCCCAATAAATTTTCATTTCATACTACTATCCAATATTCGTATTATGACATACTATTATCTACACTTTTTTTGATCGTTTTGGTTAAAAGATATGACACGTGACATGTTTATAATACATACACGTCACTTGTTTTTTAATCAAAACCATTAAAAACATATTTTAGATGATGGTATGTTACAACACAAATATTGAATGACAGTATTCAACAAAAATTTATCGAAAAAATAAATCGTGAAAAGAGATAAAGTTCGGATAGTAAAGAATATTTTCTCTTACATATTATGTGTTTGATTTAACGCATAACTCATCTTAAGTAATAAGGTGAGAATTCCTTTGATATTGTATTTTGTATGTATTCTTTTTTTTTTTTGGTCAACCAGAAGCCCCGGCCGGGGCGACCAAAAAAAAACAAAAACAAAACTCAAGGGACCCCATCCGGAGGAGCCTCCCACTCACAGTAATCCGTGTCAACCTCGTGACCTATCTTGGCCAAAACATCCGCTTTATCATTTCTTTCTCTATAGATATGGCGGATCTTCGCTTCCCACGGCATGTTCAACAGCCGGCGACAATCTAAAATGATGTTATGCAACGGATGATCCTCGACATCATCGCCAGTCACCCAATTCAGAACCACTTCCGAGTCCACCGCCACCTTGATTTTAGGATAGCGCCTCTCCCAGGCAACTTCCAGCCCCTTCCGAAGCCCAAGCAACTCAGCACAATTGATAGAGATGCCTCCAAGCTTCATAGTGTAGCCAACCAGCCAAACACCTTCCTCATTACGAATCACACCCCCAGCCGCAGCTCTTCCCGTATGCTCATAAAAGCTGCCATCAGAGTTCAACTTAACCCATCCCATCTCCGGCGGTTGCTAACTCATCCCTTCTCTCGTATCCCTTCTTCTCCGCTGACTCTTAATGAAAACCTGTTGCATATCTCTAACCAAACCGGCAATGCCATTAAAGGTCACATTCCGGGGCTCATTAATATTATGATACTCTTTCTTGTTGCGAGCCTTCCAAATATTCCAAATGATGGCAAGAACCGCCATCCACCAAGGCACATTGGGATCCAGCTTGTGAGTGATGTTCCATTTCAGAATATGTTCAAGCCAATCTTCCCTCCTGAGTTGCCTGATCTCCGCAAACCTGTGATTGTCCGCGCAAAGCTCCCACACCTTTTGCGCCGCCGGGCACTCTTTGAGCATATGAGCGGCATCCTCCCGACTAGCCTGATACAACCAAAGGAACCTAAGAGCATTAGTGAACAGGCGTTTATGCTGATACAACCAAAGGAATAGTCGGATTTTATTGGGGCACGGAATCCTCCAAAGCCTCTTCCACACGGGCTGCCCCGAATTCTCCGTCGGCGTTAACTGTCGATACGCCGAACTAACTGAAAATTTTTCGTTCGTTGTGCCGTCCCATATGATGCGGTCAGGCTCAGCCCCAAGCGAAAGTGGACACGCTAAAATTTCTTGCATCACCAACTCAGGGAGTTTGGTTTTAAGCCTCTCCAAATTCCATCTTCCATTCGAATCAATCAAATCCCCAACGACCCTATCCTCATCCTCCCTCTCAATCTGAGATTGTAATCTATCTCGTAAGGTGACAGCCGAAAGCCACCGGTCATCCCAAAGCCAGACGTTATCTCCCCGACCGACCCGCCACCTGCAAGCGGACTCCACCGAACTGATACTTCGATTAATACCCTTCCAAACCTTCGAAGCAGTCGGCTTTGGTTGATGATCCAGCATATCATCATCCTTAAGATATTTCTCCCGAAATATACGACTCCACAGAGTGTCTTCTCCCTTAATCAAGCGCCAGCCCGTCTTCGCAAGCAGGGCCATGTTCATCTTCCGAGCTTCCTTAATCCCAAGGCCTCCGTCCTCTTTACGTTTCACCACGGTAGCCCAATTAACCAAATGAGTTTTTCTTTTAGTGGCATCCATAGACCAAAGAAAACCCCGGTTCATCCGATCCAGCTTATCACACACATGGCGAGGAAGCCAATTAGTATGCATTTGATATACCGGGATTGCATTCGTAACGGATTTGATGAGAGTCATTCTCCCAGCTAAGTTTAAGTTACGCGATTTCCAGCCCGAGAGTTTATTCTCCACCTTCTCAAGCATGGTATTGAAAAGGTCCCTCTGATTCCTCCCGAACTGTACCTTAACCCCCAAATATTTCCCAAGGGCATTTGTACTTGTAATTCCAAGAATAACACATATAGCTTGGCTTGAATTCGGAGGTATACATGGCCCAAACATAACTTGGGACTTCTCATAATTGAGCTTTAGGCCCGACGCCATGCAAAAATCACGGATGACACGGGTGATACTCCGCGCTCCCTCCTCCGTGGCTTTCGCACCCAAGATGATATCATCCGCGAATAGCAAGTGAGAAATAGGGGTCTCATTCTTGCAGGCATGGACCGGCTTCCAGTCGCCGCTCATCACCGCCTCTTCAATCAAATACGTCAATCTTTCCATGCACAAGACGAAAAGGTACAGGGACAGAGGATCCCCTTGGCGGATACCACACGTAGGAATAATACCCTCGGTCGGTTCCCCATTCCACAATATCTCCGGGCGAATGCATTGCACCCCGTGCATGATGAGGTCAACGGTCGAACTGGGAAACGCGAAGAAATCCAGCGTTTCCCTCAAGAATGTCCAACTAATCTTGTCATAGGCCTTCTCAAGATCAAGTTTCAGAATCATGCCGCCTTTTTTATCTTTCGAACTATGAAGGGTATGCAGAACCTCTTGAAGCACAAGGATGTTATCATGAGTGCTTCTCCCGGGAATGAAATTGTTTTGATTCGGGCTCATGATATTTGACACAAATGGCTTAATCCGTAGCACCAGAAGTTTCGTAACAATTTTCTTCAACACATTACATAACGTAATCGGTCGGAAATGATTTATGCGCTCCGGTTGAGGGACTTTCGGGATTAAACAAATGAAAGCCCGTCCAATCCCTTCTGGAAAAGCCCCACGATGTAGGCAGTCATTGACAAACTCCACAACCGAAACGCCCACAACGTCCCAATAGTTTTGATAAAAAACGGCCTGCAACCCGTCAGGGCTCGGCGCTGGCGCTTTGAACGGGCTCATCGACTTTACTACCCTATGCACCTCCTCGCTCGTGGCTGGCCGAGCCATGGTCGTAATCTCTCCTGCTGTGAGGGTGCGTTGTAAATTGCTACGCCCCAACTGTCCTCTAATAACCCCCTCGGGTTCGTGGAACACATTGGAGTAGAAGTCCCGTGCATGCTGTTTCAAACGGTCAGCATCCGTCTCACAAATCTCTCCCACTTTCAAAGCACTGATCCGACTCCGCCTTCGGCGTGTAATAGTAGAAAGATGAAAGAACCGGGTATTGTTATCCCCATAAAGGAGCCAGCTTACGCGAGATTTTTGGAACCATAGAATCTCTTCTTGCCGAAGAACATCATTGTACTCGCTAATAAGCATCTTCTCAAGATCAACCAAATGGGGAGGTAGAGTGTTCCGTGAAAGCCGTTGTATCCCACTGATTCTAGCCTTAATCCATCTTTTCTTGCGAAAAATATTACCGAACGTCCCCATATTCCAAGCACGAAGAGCGTCCGGTAACTTCGAAATTGTGTCCACCACACATTCCGTGTGACTCCACGCCTCGGTAATCAGCTTACGGCACCCCGGGTGCTCGTTCCATACCGCTTCGAAATGAAACGGCCGATTTCTTGGCGACTGGGCAACTCCAGTGAAATATGTTAACAACGGGTTGTGATCCGAGTGGGTGCGTGCCAAGACCCTTGCCGTCCCCTCCGGGAACTGGACTCGCCACTCGGTATTAACCAGAACTCTGTCAAGACGTTCCTCAACCACACCCCCACCCCGAACGGTTCAAATCCAGGTGAAACGTGGCCCCGTCGCTCCAATATCCATCAAATTACACTGATCAATATGCTCTCTGAAGTCCAAACACCGACTCCAGTTGACGTCCCGGCCTCCGCTCTTTTCACTAGGACCCAAAATGTCGTTAAAGTCCCCCGTCAGCATCTACGACCTCTGCCAGTCAAGGCCAAGGTGCTTGAGCTCGCGCCACAGATTGTCCCTTCGCTGCATGATGGGGCTTGCATACACCCCAGAACACAACCACTCCGTGCCACTTCGCGGTCCAATGATGGCATGGATGGCTTGGTGAGAGACCTGGAGAATCTCGATTTGAATGTTGTTGCTATCCCACAGGAGCCAGATACCCCCCTCCCGCCCATTAGTTGGCGCTCTACAAGAATTCGGGAAACCCAGCCTGGTTACAATGCTCTCAGCCCGAGCCTCTTCAATCTTAGTTTCGAGCAAGAAGACAACATCAGGTTGTTGCTCTCTAATAACTTCCAAGAAGTTACGTCTGAACTCTGCATTGCCGGTACCTTTGCAATTCCAAGATAAAATCTTCATAGGATTAATCATAGGTAAAAGGATCGTAACATGACTTGTCAATCCAAGTCCCCATCTTCTCCATAAGGAGCAACTACCATAGCAAGCTCATCTACCAGCATTGTCTCATCATCTCCAGCTCTGTAGTTCCGATTGGCGCTGGGGTCCCTTCTCTCCCCGGGTTCCCACCCAAACTGGCCCCGACTCTCGCTTCCAGTAGCGGAAGGAGTGGGTTCGCCGTCAAATGGGCCACCAAACTGATATTCAGGTAGCACCTCTCTAAATTCACCTCTTCCTCTAGGGACACCTCTGTCTTGCCCGTCCCCGCCATCTCCATGTCCGAAATGAAAAAGTCCATCACTGGTGAGAGCTGTGTTTTCAAAATCATAGTGTTCCTTCTCAGACCGACGAGAGTCCTGCGTCGAGACCAAAGTTTTCGTTTCAGTTTCCTTATTAATCTCAGCCGCAGGAGGAATGGACGGGGCAGATGCACCATCTTTTGCCGGGCCTTGATTTGCGCCAATCTCACCCTTCTTCCGGATATATTTCGTCCGTGTATTTGTATTCACAGGTTTAAGAATCCGAGCTGATTGGCCTACGTCTTTTCCTTTATGAAACCGTGATTTGGGGGCAGTCCAATCCTTCTGGACTCTATTCTCTTGCGATTCTGTAGGATTAGTATTAACTGAAACATTCGTATCTTTGGAAATGATATCAAACCGATTCCGATAATTGGGATTCCTATTTTCTGCTCCCCCGGACTTTGATCCGCCACCGTTAGGTTTCGCCGACCGTCCTTTTCTTGCCATCATCCATGTTCTCACCCCTAGCATCCGGCCAGCAATGTGTCGGCTTGCTGCCCGATGCCTCCCCCTGCTCCGGCGCAGCAACAACGACTGTCGATGTCAAATTGCGTACGTCGTCACCTGGTGCTTCCTTAGGCGCCTTGCTTTTTCCCCTTCATTCGGTGACGCGATGTCCCACCCGACCACAGTTAAAATAGATAGACGACAGGTTTTCGTAGACAATCGGTAGTAGTTTGCCGTCCACTTCAATCCCACATCTCAGCGGTTTATCAAGATCAATTTGCACGCAGACGCACGTATATCTACCCTTCTTCCTATAATATGTTTTCTTGTCAATCTTAATGGGCGTTCCCAACCTTGCAACAGTGTAATATAACATGGCTTCCCGGTAATACTCAACAGACAGCTCTGGCACCCGAACCCATGTTATTGCCGTCCTCACCTTGTCTTTTGAGGCCTGGAATTGCGGCTACCATTTCCGAACCACCAAGTAGTGTCCGGCAATCACCCACGGACCCTCAGTAAGGATGAAGGGAGCTTTCTCCGGATCACGTATTTTAAGGATGTAGCAGCTGTGCCCGAGATCAATGAGTTCATAAGCCCCTTGTAATCGCCACATGACGTTAATTCGCGCAGAAAGCACATTGGTGTTTATAGTTCGCCCCAAAATCTTGATAATCAACGAATCCTTCCACGGCTCCTGTAAGGCCTTCCTATAGTCATCCTCAATGACCACTCTCGGGTAGGGGAAATCCTCCGTCGGTTCAAAGACTCTGATCTTGTCCATGTCCAACATGGTCGCCGATTCGAATTTCTTATGCTTTGTATCCTTCCTCCCCACCAAGGAACTTAGGTAGGTTTGATGTTGGAACTCCCCATCGGATCCCCCCGTCTGTGTCTCTGTGTCTTTATCCAGACCCGCATCTGTGGCGGTCCGCACTTTTTTCTTGCTCCGGCGCAATTGATCGGATTCCTCCGTGGAAATCGGATGTGTATTCATAGCGTCTCGTAATTTCCAACGTTGAAATACTATAATGTATAGATATGAATATGACGACAAGGATAGAATACGATACGAATACGACAACATGAATTTTTTTCTTAAATTTTCTGTGTGAGGAGCGTTGGACACGTTTGTCCGACACAAGTATCTGACCCAGAAAACCATGACAAAAATAATTTTTTTAAAAATATTTGTATATCATAGTTGAAGGTATTACAACTTAGAAGAAGACCACATTTTCAGATTTTTGCAAGAGCATGAACAACCATCTTTCTAACTCGACCGACAAAAGAAAAAGAGCACGACAGAAATTGATGAGCGAGGTTCTTAATATCTTGAATGTTTTCGCTGACAAACAAAAAGTTTGGAGTTTAAGTGTTTGAATCGTAATTTGTGATCCCCTTCGATAATAATAGAGTCCCACACTATTTTGATAGTAAGCTCAACGGCAAGCCTTGTTGCTAAGACTTCTGCTTAAATTGCATCTCTGGACCATTAGCCCAGCAATACATTTCTCACTCAAATCTCTAATAATAAATCCGGCTCCCAAAAAACTATTCGATACAAAGACAATTCTGTCAAAATTAATTTTAATAACGCATTGGAGAAGAGGAGACAAATTTCTGTACCAACATCCTATATGCAGCAAAAGAATCTCATTTTAGACCACAAAATGTAGCTCAAATAGAAAAAAACGCGTATATTCATTTGTTTAGATCACTAAAGCGCATGACAAGCATTGACAAATAAATATCTGTAATATCATTTTCTTTTTCTTGATAATAAAAAAGAAAAAGGAAGCAAAGACAAATTAATAATCCAAACAAGAAAATATAGGGGAGAAACAAAGGGTATAGCAAATTACACCACAAAGATAGATAAAACAAGGGCTAAACCAAAAGTTGACAAAAGTTTAATTTTGATTAGATAATTTTATGAATTTTTTTTAACATCTTTCAAATGTCTTCTTCAGATTTTCCATGGCAGTTGCAGCAAACCTGATTCCTGACCCACCACTTAGAAAATAATCTAATGGTCTTAAAAAAAAAAGAATCTATAACATGTTTTTTAATTAATTTATATATTTTGTTCTAATTCCATTTGTAAAACATAATTTTTCTCAACAGGATTTAAGTTGTGTTAAACGGCTAGATGTAAAAATTTTCAGTTAATTAGTAATTGTGTTCCATACGTAACTCTAATTAAATTAATACAATTAAATAGCTAATTTATGTTTGATCGTGCCTAATCCGACATCGGCGTACAATTATTTATAATTTGTTATATATGGAGTCTAAATCGAGCCTTAGGGGCTTGGGTTCTTGATATGCTCATGAGGGATCCGACATTTCAATGAATGAGAGTCCTTTCTACTAGGATAAACACACAGTTAGAATGTCAAACAGGGACTGAGGGGGTTTAATTCAATTTTGGTTCTCCGACCTTCAAATTAGTAAACTTTATATTGAAATTTAAATGATTTAGAGAGAGAAAGTAGTCAGAATCTCTTACCAAATATAACAAGTTATTGCAACATTTATAGGAGCATATCAGGGGTATCCCCAGTTAATTAATTTGCCACTAATAGGGGGTGTCCGATGAGATCAACCCTAACATCTGGCCAAATGAGAGAGTGTCAAGATATGAGGTGACTTTCAATCCTGCAATAATGATACGGTAGTAGTGGGAATGTATGTACGGAAAAGTACAGACCGACATGGAGAGTACTGGACGCTTGAGAATCAACGTCCCTTGGAAGCTAGATGTGATCTGGCTTGGTACCCTCGGAATGAGCTCCTAAGTGGGAGGCGCTGAGTGTAAAATGGTGCTAACCCTTGAGCAATACCTCTCGAGAGGTGACTTAGCATTCTCTCAGTCTTGTTGGGGTGATACCCATCCAACTGGAATCGTTGGCCATTCAATATTTTTTGATTAAATTTAGAGATGTTTATGTGATACGTTTAAATTGGGCCACATCAATGTTCTGTGTTGATCTCAATAGGTTAATTAATTAATTGCGCAACTCCAAGAAATTCATTCTTCCTTGAGTGTTATATAAGCATTTTTTGCAATCATTAATTATTATTTTTCAAAATGCTATAATCAATACAAAATTTTGAATTTGAAAACTTTTAACTATTTTTTATTAGAGTGATCACATAATTACAGAATATTATATTAGTATTTATGTAATTACGGTAGCTACAATATAATCATTAATTACCTCAAGGGTATATATGAATTGATCAGAGTGTAGCTTTTCAAAAAATTTAGACTCAACTCAAACATCTAAAAGAACTTTAACTTAAGCTCATCAAGCTTATAATTTTACTCAAAGTTCATTAAAAAAAAAAAACAAAAAAAAGCTTAAATCTGAACTAGAAGCTTGTTGAACATACAATACATTATGATTTTAATGACTACAATCAATTCCAAATACAACATACCTTAAGAGTACCCATTAAACTAATTATTATTATTATTATTATTATTTTTTAATTAAGGAACCGGTCAATGAGACCGTAAGTTATTACCGAGACCCCCCTCAAATATAAACAATCAAGAGCTCAAGAATACAAACACAACGACATGATCCCATGATCGACAAAACAAAAAATACAAAAATGTCCAAACCACCTAAACACCAAAACCTCAAAGCTATGGGCATGCCAAATATTAAAACCCCTCACGGACATCAAGCTCATTGGCTCGCTCGTTGGCCTCAAGAAGCGCCCAGTCATTCGGGTTGTGACCTTCACCAGAGTGGTCCTACTCAAGCAATAAGCGAACTCATTTTTATTGATGGCGTCCACAGGGTTGTTAAGCACAAAGAGGATCACAATCCCTTTATCTCTTGATTGTTGCCGGACATCATGCACAAAATAACCGTCAAAATAACCCATTAAATTTATTATGATACAACACACTTACTCACGAACAAAATATATTAAAATTCCAATTCTGCCAGAGAAAATTTTCAAACTCGACAATCTCGAATTTCAAAATATTTAATTCAATGCCGAACTTCACTCAAGCCAATTCATCGAGTTCATGAGGCAGCTCGATTCTATTAAGAAGAATATTTTGTAAATAATAAAAATCCATATTAATGAAAATCCAAGCACCATACTGATAACCTAAACGCTAACACCCCCCAATTGTATAAATATAGAGAATTATCAAGAAATCCAAAATAAAAATAAGGAATAAAAAATAGGGCAACCAACCCCATATATTCAAACACCGACGGAATTTTCGACAATACCCTTACACACGATTCCGTACAACTTTTCCTCCGATGTTACTCCGGTATGGCGACGAGAACAGGCCGCCAAGCTCTTCTAAGCAGCCGTTGCCGGAACGTCGCCGACAGCGGCCGCAGCGAGCGGCTTCCGCCTCTCCTCAAACCGCCTCCGCCGCCGCCGGACGGCCGCAATCCCTGCCTCTCATTTTCCGAAACCCTCTCCCCGAACTGCGGCGGCGATGACACAAACAAATCCTTCAGCTTGCGGCTGACCAGAAGCTCCTTTCCCCTCTCCGGTGAGCTCCCTTCTTCCCTCCGATCGGGTGATCCGTCGTTGCAGCCCGGCGGCGGCCTTCGAACGCCGCCATCTCCGCCTCGGCCGAGCAGCATTCGGAGGGTTTTTCTGCGGCGGAGGTGGATGACGGGGCTCGTGGTGGGGCTCCTGGTGGGGCTTGAGGCGACGGCGCACTGGGTTGCTAAGAGCTTGACTTTCTGCAGAGTTGCCATTGTTGTTCACTTGATTAACTTGGGATTGTTGTAGAAATGGAAGGGATAAGATTCTTGGATTAAGTGGAGTGAGGTTTGTGAATAAAAAATGGAGATCTGGGCATATTGTGAGCAGTACTGGCCGGCGAAGTATTCTCTGTTTTCTTATTTTATGCAAGTTTCTGCATATAAAATCACTATAAATTGATTATTGAGCCAAGGAGAGAGAAGAAAGAGCGCAAGTGGACAAATAAACAATGAGGAGAGGAAGCACGACTTTAACACATATCGGGGTAATTATTTAACATTATATGTGTGTGCAAAATTAAATATCTATACTATATTATTAAACGTTAAGGGCAAATATGATGTCTTGAACTCTTTTCTTTTCTGTCTCAGATTTTTTAATTTTTTTTTAATTTTTTATTTATTAACATATTATCCCTGAATTCATGGACTCTTTTTTTTTTTCTTTATTTGTCAGACACAAATTCTACCCACCTAAAAAATATAATAATTATATTAAAATTGATTATAGAATATATATCAATATAAAAATTAATTTTAATATATTTAATAATAGTATTATTTTTATTTGCACATGCAACGAGTGTGCGACATTTACTAGTTATAATTAAATTCTAGAGTTTTTTTTTTTTTTCGGTTCACCCCTATAATATACTTAATTTGCATTTCGAATCTTATGATTTGAAATTTCAAAACGAACACTGTAATTGTATTAAATTAGCACTAAATTAACATTCAAAATCCTACGGTCGTGACAACAACCGAGACTGTAGGATTTTGAGTGCTAATTTAATACAATTACAGTGTTCGCTTTGAATATTTCAAATTATAGGATTCAGAATACTAATCAAATATATCACAGGATTTTTCGTACAATAAACTCTTAAAATTCTACATACAAAAGTTCACCAAATGACAAAAGTAAAAAATATTAAATGAAGTAAAATTATTTCTATTAATAAAATAAATTAATAAAAGAGAGAACGTTTCAACAATGTTAAAGAAAGATAAGGATATAATGAATTTAATAAAAACTAAAATCGAAATTAGAGAAGAGATAATACAAAAATGCTAGAAACTATAATATATGAGTATTTTTTAAAATATTATTTAATCGTATCAAATATTCGTATAGAATGCCGAATGATAAATTCTTTTTAAAAAATGTATATCTGCCTTTTTGTTCATGCATCATTGCGTTCTTGTAAAATAAGAGAAACTAGATATTGAAAAAAGTATGGGATTGTGAGACAAGAAAGAAAACAAATAAGTTATTAGTTTCTCATGTACAATTTTAATTCATTTGTGATTTGTCGAGGGTAGTTTGATGTGTCATCCGTTCAATATACTCAAAAAGTCAGAAATCTTGGTCCTTTCGTTTAATAATCATAAAAAGATATAATAATAAAAAAAAAAAAATAGCTAGGCTCAATAATGTTTTTTCTTCCCAAGGCTCAATAATTTATTTCCTTTTCAAGTACTTAGGATATTATATGAGTTTATATATATATATTTGATATATTTATAATTACAACTTTCATTCCTCAAAACAAATAAATTCATAGTAAAGCATAATGTTTACAGTTAATTTTAAGCTATAGTTTGCATAACTTTTCAAATATTTTGAAATTGTAATTACCCAAGCTCTTATATATTTTAAATTAAATTGAGGGGAAAAAAATCAATTTACATGTGGTAAATTTTTAACTATTAATATCCGATTTATAAAGTTAATTTTTGATTGGTTTGTAATTCAATATAGCATCTATATGTGGCTTGGGAATCCCATTTTGTCTTTAATATTTGTTTCTAGTTTAAGATTCGTTAGGTATCCCAATCCCACTATTCTAGTCCAGAAAGAAATTAATTCATATAATTATATAGTTCGAGTAACATAGTACTAATTAAATTATTAAGCTTCCACCAAAAAAAAAATGCTTAATACTTTTCTTGTATGACACCTATAACAAAACATTTTTTGAAATTGAAGTAACCTCAAACCCATGTTTATTTCATGCGCTCAAGATCTGTAAACACATTGCCGAATGATGCAATCATATAGCTTTAACTTAAATTGAACTCGGCCGTTTTTTTTAATAGTCTAGAATTGAATTATTTATATAATGAGGATATGTGGCCGAGCCGAAGAGATTCATCACTCGTATTAAATGCAAGGATTTAAATTTTCGATTTTGGGTATACACTAATTTTAAATAGAAATAATTACATTTGATTACTCTATATTTAGGCCTAATTACAATGCAATCCATCATTATCAGGAAATTACATTTTAGTCCCTAACTTTGAGAACCGTTTGTGGTCCCTAGGGTTCCGTTATGTCATTTCAAAAATACCCCTGATTTGTTGTTAAACTTATAATTTGTAGGGATCTTTTTGTTTATTTTTGTAAACTTTACGGATGACTTTGTAATTTTGGTTATACATTCAATGTAATACTCATAAAACCGTCAGGGGCATAAGTGTACTTTTATAAATTTCGTTAAGGGACCTCAGACCAAATAAGATTTATAGGGACTAAAATATAATTTTTCGATAATGATGGATTGCGTTGTAATTAGGCCTAATTATAGGATAATCAGATATAAATGACCCTTTTAAATATTCTAAACTATGAATGGAGTAACTTTAAATTCTTTAGTCAATCATCTCATTTTTTTAAAATTCCTACAATTTAATAAGGTTAGTTGTTAGTTTATTAAGAGAATTAATCACTACCATCCGCGATAAATGTTATGTTGTACACTAAAAATAATCTCAACTAGATAAATTATAATTTATACTCATTTTATCATTTAAATTTTAAACTATTTTTCTGTTCTTCGTGTTAGTAGTTTGCAGCCCCCAGACAAAGGATATCATCTTCCCTTAAGTGGCCTTAACTTAGCCACATTTTCTATCTTCTGCACTTCAATCCTCCATTTAGCCAATGAAACCCTACCTTAGTTGATAGAAGGACGTGACCCGTGAATATTATTTTTCATAAAACTGAGTTTTTTCTAAATTTTTATGCTAGTTTATTAAACAGATATTAATTTACAATATTTTCTTTTTTTTGAGAATTATATTAATTTACAATATTAATTACTATAACAGTGTATTCTTTGTTGTTATATTGATGCAATCATACATAATTGACCAAATGTAACAAATAATATAAAATAAACCCTTTGTTGCCAAACTTTTCAATCGAAATTGGATTTAAAAAGTCAGTAGCATATATAACACGTATTATTTTTTCTATTATATTAAGCTAGAAAATCAAGTAGCTAGAAATCGTTTTAATTTATTCGCGTCCTCGTTTTTTTTTTTTTTTTTTTTTTTTAACTTATTTAATTTAAGAAAAATTTCATTTCACATAAATCCATGTCTTTATCTTTAATTTATCTATAATTTTGTTTTAATTCCAACCAACCTCAAATACGTCTCTTTTTCTTTTTAATTTTATTTAATTTAAAAATAAAATTTCCAAGGATCCAAAATTTTATATTTGATCAATGTATTTTTAATAATAATAATATTTTTATTTAAACACGCGTCGAATATGCAAAAATTACTAGTTTCGTATAGTACAATATAATGAAACTAGTTCTAAACCCGTGCCCAAGGCACGAGATACATTCAATTAAAAAATTAAATTATCTTTAAAAACACACATAAATCATGTTTAGAAAATTCATTTGTAAAAATTAAATAAAAATTCAAAAATCTTAACGTAAACAAAAAATAATATACAGAAAAAAAATTAAAAAAAAATTAAAAATATCGTCAAATATTAAATATGAAAAACATAATAAATAAGAGGCAAATATAATAATCGAGATACTTAAAGTACAAACAACCACATATATAAAGAAAAAATTTAATGGATAGAAAAATGGAATACATAAGTTAGTTAATGGAATGGAGAACTTACACAAAGAAGGGTAAAAAAAACGCTGAGACATAATTCAGAATGCAATGCATAGAAAAATAGAATGTAATAGATGAAGAATAATTTGGGATGAATAAAAAATGAAATCTAAAATTTTTGGAAGACGTATTTAAAATGTGAGTTGTACCAAATTTTATAACTATTTTTCTTTTTTTAGGAACTACCAAATGGATAAGGATTCTGAATTTAAATTTTAAATTATTTTAACTGCATTAGATTGAATTAGATTTATGATTGAGAATTTTATTTTGAATTTAAACTTTTCTTACTAACGCATCTTGAGATTTTTATAATAGACGATTTTGAGATTTTTATAATAATTTAATTTAAACAATATTAAAATTTTAGATAAATATAAAATATTTAAAAATATTAAGCGGAAGTGCGATGTGTCCGTATAATATAATAAATTTTATGAGATTTCTTTCTAACAGATTTTGAGATTTATATAATAACAAATTTTGAGATTTGTATGTATAGTTTTAATTTAAAGAATTTTAAAATTTAGATAACTCAATTAAAAAAAGTTTGGATAAACATTAAATATTTTAAAACTATTATTTATTTTCATAATTTAATAAAATAAGACTTTCCACATCAGCATACACGTGGATAGCTTTGAGAGTTCTAAATTATATATATATAGATTAAACAAATCATAAACTAGATCAAAAAAATGTTTCTCTCGATCTAATTACAAACCATGAAACACCTAAATGGAAGTCTTTCAATCGAGCTGATGGAAATAAAAACGAAATTAGAAATTCAAATTGTCAGGTGATGGGAGTCAAACGCTCAAAATTACAATATCTTCAAATTTTGTACATAAAAATAATAAATATTTCTTAAGAAAATATAAAAAAAAAAACTCAAAAAGCGACAAATATTTAGAGGGGCGGGCAAAACAAACGAAGAATCATTTCCCAGAAATTAGAGAGGAAATAAAAACAGACCGTTTGGTAGGTTTCATTATAGAAGGCTTGAAATGTTGTCAGCAAAAAAGGAAGCCCAATTATGAATAAAAGCTCCCTTTCAGACAATGTTAGTGCTCACTAATAGGCTGCTGACAACAAGAGTTGTTTTGTCACATATTTTATTGTTTCCATTTAAAGAAATGAATCGATTGGAAGGCGTGAATTTGTTCTGACAAAGGCTTTTAAGTAACCATCATTATAGTTTGTCCTAAGGACCTAAACTCAGTTTAAAATTTCGGGGGAAAACAAGAGAGAGTTAAGAAAAGGGAGTTCGTATGATTGCGAGTGCAGTAGTTATTGGAGGTTGTAATGAAACTGAAATTCAGACGTTTTGAAAAACTTTGATGATTTGGATCTAATACTGTCTTCCATGTGTCCTAGTTTTCATGGATCTTAATCATCGCACTCTACATTTCAAATACGTTTGGTGCTAAATTTTATGGTGGTACCCTATGGTTTAGGAATACATGAATGTGATACGGATTAAATATGGGAGGGACACGTTAATATGAAATTTTTTGAAAATGTTTAGTGTTAAATTTTATGGTGGTACTGTATAATTCAGAAATATGTACATGAGATAAGGATGCAATAGGAAACTAATTCATTGAAGTGGAATTGTTTTAGATTTGTATGTAATAAATATAGACACGATACGTTACAAAAAATAATATTTTTCAAAAGTTTTCTCTCATCATAAATAACAATTTACGTCAAGAAAGGGGGTCTCTTCAACATGAAACTTGATATGAGTAGGGCGTTCGATCGTGTTGAATGATAATTTCTTGAACAGGTAATGATAAAGTTAGGTTTCCCTATTATTTTTTTTGAGCATATTATTAAGTGTGTTTCCATGGTCTCTTATTCGTTCTTATTAAATGGTAGTGAATTTGGTTTCCTGGTCCTTGAGAGGGGCATCCATCAAGGTGACCCCTTTTCCCCTTATCTGTTTTTGAACAAAAGTTCTCTCTTGTGTTATATAGGATCAAGAACGGCAGGGAAATCTCAAAGGAATCTTTATTTGCAGTAATGCTCCTACCATTTTCCACCTACTCTTTGCCGACAATTAGATAATTTACGGAGCGGCCACTTTGGAAGCTATCAATTGTATTAAAGGTGTAGTCCCCGAGACGTCGAACCGCCACATCCCCTACATTAGAGTTCGATCCATATACGAAATGGGTGATCCGTACACAAACCAAGCAATAGCGATCATTCATCAACCAGCTGCAACCTAACAACGGGTTCAACTATACATGCAACCTGTCCCGATTCAATATCCATAAATCAATTAATGGCTCCCCCACCCAAATAAATAATTCGATACAATTAAACAATTACAATATATAATGTGATGTGAGTGTACAAAGTGAGGCTCGAACAAGGAGACGACTAACTTGACTTCCGCCTAACAATAACCTGCAAGAACTAAAAAAGGGTGGAAAGAGCGGTCAGTTTCTAAAAGATTATATATATATATATATATATGTATATATATATATATATTATTTAACCAAGATAGCATTATTGAAGGCCTTGAGAGAACAAAAATTGGGCCCACCTGAATCTTTGCTATGACATAATTTATTCGGGGTAATGTGGAATAAATCCCCAATTGGGCATCATATTTTTATTTAACTCCCCATTTTGGCAAAATGTCGTATAATTTTCACATAATGTAGTACTTAAAATACCTCTCAAAATATGTTGTATAATTTTCACAAAATGTAGTACTAAAACATTCTAATGCAGTATTTATATCCTATTATATTGTATAATTTTATGGGGAGTAAAGTAAAGATATTCCAAACTGATGGGGAGTTATTTCAAACTACCCCTAATTTATCCCAAGTTATCTAGTGTGTTTTATGAGTATCTCTTTTATTCCACAAAAAATTGGAGATCATCGAGTCAAATCTCACGCAAAAAAGAATCTGGAAGGCGGAAACACCCCATAGTGTAAGAAAGGAATGCCTGGGCAACTGCACGAATAAGAACTGCATTCCCTGCAGTGGAAAGGAGTTTCTCTGAATAACCTTTAAATTTCTTCCAAATCGTCTCCCGAAAGGAGTTGAAAATTGTACTCTTTAAACTACCCACCACTGACGGTAGACCCAAATAAATATCAAAATGGCCAACCAACTACCCACCAATATGAGAATCAAGAGCAATTCTCTCCAGGGGGAAACATTGCCGCTGACACACGATCGAGAAATTTTGATGGTTGATAACTTGACCTGAGACAAGTGCATAGTCATTAAGGGCCTGAGCGATGCAAATGAGGGACTATGACGAAGTTGAGCCACAAATAAGAGTATCATCTGCAAAAAGGAGGTGTGAAATACTCGGAGCACCTCTGCAGATTGAGATTTCTTTAAGCTGGTGGCTCCTAGCCTCCTTATCCTACAAAATGCAACTGAGAATCTCTGGACATAAAAGAAAAATGTAAGGAGAAAGGGGGTCCCCCTGTTGGATGCCACGTTTCGGGATCAGGTGCCCAAAAGTAGAGCCCTCAAGTAAAATGAAATAGGTGATGGAAATAACACAAGACATGATAAGAGAGATGAAGCGAGAGGGAATACCAAAACGGGTGAGAACTCATTTTAGAAAACGCCATTCAACACAGTCGTAGGTTTTGTTCATGTCGAATTTGAGTGCAAAGAAACCTTCATTTCCTTTGTTCTTCTCCTTAAGAAAGTGATTAATTTCAAAGGAAATAAGAACACTATCAGTTTGCAACCAAAAAAAAAAAAATCAGTAATGAGGCATGAGGGGATAAAAGCTGATTGGGAAGGAGAGTTAATACGATCTGTTGGTGAAAATACAATTTTATAGCTGAAAAATACAAGTAATGAACTCAAGCCGAGGCGCAATATCTCGCTATGTTTAAGGAGATTCAAGCCCACTACAACAATTTGTTTTCACCGGTCCAACAGTCACACTTTTGGCCTATCCCTTCCAGAATACAACAGCTCGACAACGTCGTAGAACTCAAGCAACTCTGGACAAGTTGTTGAGTCCAAAGCTCCACCAAAGAACACCCTTCTTTAACTAAAAAAACTCTCTTTTTTAGTGAATGTAGGGACTATGTATGAACAATTTTTGTGTCTCTTTTTTATATATGCCCACCGAAAAAAAATGGCTAAGTAATTGGGTAGTGGTAAAACCAAGGGGTTATACACGTTAATGCAATAATTTCCCATAACCCACTAATACCATGCAAATAAATGAGAAGATAAATGGATGTAAATAATAATAATTTTAATATTAAAATGATCCATTTACCAACACGATCAAACAAAGGTTTGACATGATTAGCAAGGCACTAATGGGTCTTAACTGTGTAATTATATCCGGTTTGTGGCACTTAGATATCAACACGATATAAGTAAAATTAAGACTTTTAACAAACTTATCATGATTCATAAATTCAAGTACACAAGAGATCACATCTTTTACCACGATATCCCAATAATTTTGGAAGAAAAAAGGAAAGGTCATCGGGGCCGAGAGACGTAAGAGGGTACATTTAAAAGAAAGTTTTTTTTAACCTCCTCACCACTAAACGGAAGAAGAAGGATCCGACTCATCTCCTCATCGACTCGCGGTTCGAGTAGGGCAAGAATACAATCAAGGTCGCTATCGGGGCACATGGACGAGGAGAACAAGTCGCCAAAGTAGATGGAAATGACCCCCGGACGTGGCTAGGTGACGAGTCCCAAACACCTCATTCCTCTTTAAGCCCCTGATCATGGAATTGATTTTTGCTCTCTTGGATGCTTTGGAGTGGAATAATCTGGTATTCTTACCTCCTTGGGAGAGCCCGTGGAAAAAGTTCCATGTTTTATACATGAATAAAGGGAGAATTATATCTGACTACCCTGCATTTAGGCCTAATTATAATGTAATCCATCATTATCGGGGAAATTACATTTTAGCCCCTAACTTTGAGAACCGTTTGTGATCCCTAGGGTTTTGTTATGTCATTCCAAAAATACTCTTAATTTCTTATAAAATTCATAATTTGTAGGGATCGTTTTGTTTATATTTGTAAACTTTAGGGATGATTTTATAATTTTGGTCATATATTCAATGTAACACTCATAAAATCATCAGGGGCATAATTGTACTTTTACAAATTCCGTTAAGGGACCTCAGACCAAACAAGATTTATAGGAACTAAAATGTAATTTCTCGATAATGATGAATTGCATTGTAATTAAGCCTAAATGCAGGGTAGTCAGATGTAATTCTCCCCATGAATAAATTAAAACATTGGGTTAATTACACTTAGACCCCATGGGAGTATAATAAACTACAATTTGGTACCTCTTAGTCAAAAAATTACACTTACACCCCCTCATGAATTTAATAATTACATATAACACCCAATATTGTAAGAATCGATTAAAAATCTAACAGAATATTCCTTAAAATTGTGAAAGTCCCGTTATGTCCCTGCTAAAATTGAACTAATTTTAATTATATAAAAAATTTATTAGCAAACGACTAAAATACCCCTTATTTTGGCTCACTTTACGTCGTGTAAAAAGAGTCATTTTTCTCTTTCAATAGTACTCCCTCCTGCCTTCATCAGAACACCATGAAACCTTTTGTGTTACCACCTACGTGACCAACAAAATATCTCTAAAAATTGATTTTTTGGAAACTTAATCCACCGTCTGGAGGTTGGTGGTGACGATAAAAGCTTTTTATAATATTAACGAGACTTTCACAATTATAAGGAATATTCTGTTAGATTTTTAACAGATTCTTACAATATTGGGTGTTATATGTAATTATTAAATTTGTAAGGGGGTGTAAGTGTAAATTTTTGACTAAGAGGTATCAAATTGTAGTTTTATATACTCCCATGGGGGTTTAAATGTAATTAACCCTAAAACATTTGACCCTTTTTAATTTAAGAAATTTTACTTTCAACTCTTTTAATATACTAATTGATTACAAACTCCTTTCTTTAAATAAAAAAAGAAAAATATCGGATTTAAGATCAAAATATTTCAAATGTCCAAGAATTTTTATATGACAAATACCGAATTTTTGTTGTAGTTAACTCTTTTTGTACAACTAGTAATGGATGCACGCCGTCCCTGCGTGCAAAGAATTTTTCTGATACAATTTAATTTTTGAGTTAAATATATTGTTACTTTAATTTATTTTTATATAATGAAATGATGAAACCTTATAAAAAAATAAGTGAACTAAAAACGAAGAATAATACATACTGATAAGATAAATAAATAAATTTTGTTTCGTCAATCATCAACATCACAACTGCTATATGATATGCAATGAGTAGTAAGTCATTTATTAAGCATTCTATAAACAAAATAAAATAATAAATTTTGCATTATGTATATTACATTAATTTTATAAGTTAGTCATACAATTGTTATATGTACCAAAATTGAGGGTTTTAACAAATTACCATGAACAAAAAATTTAAGAATAATTTACACTACCATACCTAAAAGAAATAGGTCTATATATATTTTAAATAAATTTTAAAACTACATACATTTATTTTCATTACGCATAATATTCGTGTTTATTTTCAATTGTTATACTTAAACAATCATTTATATGAATAAAGTTTATGTCCTAAAACAGGCTCTTTCATAATAACTCAATTAAGGACTTCAACCTACTGATCCATTCCCATCGGGAAAATTGCATTTTTGGTATACCAAATTAAGCATTTTTATGTCATTTCGTTTTCCGATGAAAAAATAAACCTTGAACTCCAAAAAATGGCAAAACAATGCAAAATTTGACCCGAAATGCTCATTGTTTACACAAATTTTCGTTGGAATCTGTAATAAATGAATGCAAAATACAAGAAAATAGCAAAACATAGAATTTATTGATTTAATGTAAAAAAAGTGTTACAATCTCTGTAAAATCATCTGATTCTTCTCTACTAGTGGATTCGAGAGCTTGAAGCTTGATCTCGAATCAAACGTAGAACTTGGTTGAATTTGGTTGGAACTGTTGGCTCGCTGCACGGACAACACTTCGAGATAACAAGTGGCAATGACTCGAAGATTTGAGAGCTTGAATACCTTTGCTCTTGAGAGAGTTTTGAAGACTTAGGCTTTTTCCTGATTTATGATTTCGAAGTCTGAACTTGTAACCTTGGAGCCTCTTTTTATAGGCTTTCGGTTCTTCTCTTGGGTTTCGTGGGCTTGGGCCTGAATTTGATGTCTACACAATAAAGAAGTGGGCTTTTATTTTATTTAATGGATCATTTTTTAATCCATTTAATTGATTTAAGAATAAGAATATAAGTTCATAATTCTTATCTCAAATTAAATATTTAAGCCCAAATTTATCGTGGGTTTAGGATAAAAAATTAATAATTAATAGCCGATTTATTTGGGCCACCAATTAATAATTTATTTCCAAATTTTTGGTGTCAACAGATGCCCCCACTTCAAGGTTCGGAACGAGCGTCGAACTTTCGCGAGGCCGGGGTTGAAGTACTCCACCATTTCTTGGCATTTTTGGTGTTGGGCCCGCTTTGTGATTTGAGATTTGTTGGTTATCCAAATAAACTTGAATTGACAATTTTTCACTCGTTGGCCCAAGACAACAACTCACCCAACATTTCCTTCTTTTTTTGCTTTAATTGGGGCCCGCATGTAAGCCCAATTTGAAAGCAATTGCTTTTCAATTTGGTGAGTCAATTCTCAAGACACACAAACGTTTGGATTAGATGTAGCAAAAGAGTACGGAGCACCCACATTTTCCTTTTCGATATTTAGCAAGAGAAATGGGCCGAATATTTACTTGCCTCATTTGCATAACCTCCAAATCACGTGTCCCTCCATTTTCAACTGTAGCGTCATGAAATTGGGTTATTAAATGTATCCCCACAAGCATTATTGGGGCCCAATAATTGAGCTATTAAATGTGAGGCAACCCATTTCCACGTGCATCATGAACAAGGTAGCCCAATCTCTTTTCTCTTTTGTTTTTTTGTTTTTATTAAATTTTGTTGGGCTGCAGATTAGGCCCGACTGGTGACAATTGCTCCCAATTTCCTTTTTGATATTATTCAACACGGGGCATCCCCAATCAAGGCAGCAAACCAGGATTTTAATTTTTCTCTCATATCAGCAGACGGGATTGCCGCTACAGATTACTCAATATCTGTTCGATTATCACCCATTTTTATGCCTTGAAAGATTTCTTTCCCCCTATTTAAATACCATTGCACGAGGGGAATATAATCCTAACCACAAATGTTCGATGAAGAGATGAAGAGCTTTACTCCATTTGTGATGTCGGCAGTTCTCTGTTTGACAACGGTGGTTTTAGCTCAAAGTCGGGAAATTCCTCCGCTGCCGTCGGGACCCTCCGGAGAAGGAGAGCCGCCGCCACCGCATCAGCTGTACGCCAATGGACAGAAACTTGCCGTCGGGGGTCGGGCACAAGAATGAGCAATCCGCCGCTGCCACATACGGCTGCTTGAATTTTGAGGAGCAGATTTTGGTTCCAGGTTGTAAGAGAGATGGCTTTTTTTCGAACCCTTCGTGTCACGTGGTCGTCGAGTATTGCAGAGGACGAAACCTTAGCTCCCGGCATTCTGAGCCAGTTGTTGACGAGCGCATTGCCTTGGATAGCAAATACTTTGAAGAAATCTCTTCAGCTTTGTATATGGCCCACCACTTGGCGGACTTGATTGACCAACAGAAACCTTAGGATCCCTTATGTAGTTTGGATGGAGTGCAAATCAGGAATTGACCTTTTATTTTAATGTCATTATCATTTTTCCTTTCTTTTGCCGTAACCCTTTTTTTGAGTTATGTAGGTGGCGTTAAATGTAAAGACTTAGCTTCTGGTGATCTCGGAAGATGAACAACTAAGCAATTTGATATCTGAATCCGCCACAAACTCCTATTGCAGCCAGCCATGTTGAACTCACCTGAAACTACTATAGATCCACGTGGTAATTTGACACCATTATCTACATCTATGCCGAATCCACAAACATCTCTTGCAGATCCACAAACAACGCAATTTGACACCTGTACTGGTAGCTCCATTCATCCCGTATACCCACATCATTGAAGTTTCAACTGCTATAGAGACATGGATCTGACTTTCGCCTCCACCGAGTCACCATGCAAGCTCCGACAATGACTCTCGTCTTGACACCATCCTTCCTCGACATCACAGAGATACTGACGGAATTTTACTCCGGAACCACCAGCTCATCATTAATGGTCCTCATTTGAAGTTTTTTTTTTTCCTCGGTAAACAAAGCAACCATCTGCGCAACTTGTTCACGATCATCATCCAACATCACTCAGATCCTTGCAGTTGCAGAAAAGTGTCAGACTCTTGCCCCCGATCAGAACACCATTGTCGCAGCGCTCTCCTTCCTCAGCATCAATGAGATCCTGAAAGATTTTCTCTCAAACCTCGACTCAGAACTATAGAGGCTATTCATTCACCACTTCGTGACTCCATCGCATGCATCAACATCCCGACATCAACGGAGATTTTTTGTGGCTAACGTCGTTAGAGACATATGCGCGAAGCATCACTCTGACATCCGACATCAATGAAGATTATGTTTACTGATATCCTTTTTCTTAGCAGCGAAGGACGTGGGCACAAAACATACTCCATCATCCGACCGTCTCCACGCAAATGATGATTCTGCTTGTTACAATTCTCACTTCATGCCCCCACGACAGTAGGAGTGCGTGCACTTTACCTTACCATTCGGACCATGCTCACAAGTCACGAACAATTCTGCCCTTTCAAGCTTTGCAAGTCATATTTTTCATCACCCGACCAAGTGGAAGAGTTGCGGAACATCCTTCAAACCTCCATCAAGCCAAAGTGTTGCGAATTGTTGGTGGTCATCGATCCTTCGCATCATGGAGTTGCATCTCGAGCGGTAGCAGTGGTCAACAACTTCACGTCTTCCCGAACTCCATCGATTTCCCCGACATGCCATCGATTTCTAAATGATTTTGTGCTGTGGAGACAACGTCGTGATGAAATATGACGAAGTGGAAAGACTCAACTTGTCAATGCCGGTTGCGCACCATTTTCTTCTAATGAAATCTCCTCTATATTTTTTTTTTTGTTTCTCTCCCATTTTCGCAGGTGAAGGACGAAAAACGAGTTGAGGAATCAAATCATTAGAAGATCGAGACCCTCCTGATCGCCCATAAGAGAAGTTCAAGATATTTTTTGGCTCCGAAATAGAAGAAGACGAATCATCACTCCAAGAAAAGAGAATTTGTTGTGGCGTTTAACAGATGTTGACTTCGATGGAAACTTTGACAAGAGACTTAGGCGTCGAAAGAAGTGAAGACACCATATGGAGAATTTAGACAAAGTGTATTAACTTTATCATTTTTTTTCCGTATTCCTTTTGTCACTTTGATGTAAGAGAACACCAATTTGTGGAATAAAATTTTCTTTTATATCTCCACGTTTCCTTTTTTTGTGCATTTGTTCGCCATTCTTTGCTCTGATTTTGATCTTGAATGACTCCAATGCATGCCCCAGTGTTGGAATCTGAAGCACTTGTCGAAACTCACGAACAATTTGGATTTGTTTGAAAATATGACTGCACTTGAAAATTTAGTGTTCAAGTTGCCTACGTACCCCGAAAGGAGGATCAAGTCATAACGTCGTTCAAAGTTTTGTTTTTTTATCACAGTTTATACTCATGCGAAAAAGGAGTAACATGCAGTTTAGGCTCGTGCGTCAAGGAGCAAACTTCTTCATACGAATGATTCTTTTTGGGAATTTGACTTTCGGATGGTGATGCGCAACTTGGCTTTATCCATCAATTTGTTGGTCTTGTTCGAGAACACGTTGTTGGCTTCCCCAAGAAACGTAGGTGGAAAGAAATCTCCAAGAGCTGCATGGCCTGACTTACAGGTTATTTCTGATTTTTTCTGACTTGATCGAGAATTCTTCGAACTTCTTGGGGGATTTCGTCTATGGATCTTAGTTTGCTTTGGCTTTCTCCTTGATGTTAGTGGATGAGCTTGATCGACCCGCTGCTTTGGACTTTTTCGGCAAGTCACAAGAATCCATCTATCGCCATCAGTGGTTATGTTGGAAGAAGTCGTCACTGGCTCGATTCCTCGATCAACAAGTAGGGTCCTTGCCGAGTTCGGGTCTAGACTCCCAAATTGAAGTGTTGTAGACGCCCCTGAGAGTGCAGATGGAGGAAAGATCACTTTCTTGCTTTGAGAATTCTGAAAGATGCTCTTGGTTGCGGTAAGGCTAGCATGATTCACCTCTGCAACATCTTCATCAATGTCATCATCGTCGTCGAAGATTATTTTTCCATCATTGGCCAACGACATTATCTTCTCCTTGACCACGAAGCACTTCTCAATAGGATAACCGACTATTCGGTGATACTTGCAGTATTTGGGATCAGCCACCTTGCTGCTTTCTTCAGGGCGTTTTGACTCGGGCAATTTGATCAACCTTCTTTCCACGAGTTCATCGAAAGCATGAGAGACATCGGAGTCAGCAAAAGGGTATTCCTTTTCTTGTCTTTCTCTCAGCGTAGGTCGATGACCGCCATTTGAATTGTGTGGAACTCCAAAGTTCTCATTCTTCTCAACATTCGGAGACACTCTTGTAGCAATCGAAATGGTCATGGACTCTTCGGTAGAGGCTTTGACAAACTTGTCATCTCTCCAATGATCTTTCCTTTCTCTTCCTTGTTCTCCTAGTGGAAATGAAGGTCTGTGATTTGCGATACTCAATTTCATGTCGTGGGCACGAGTTGCAAGATCCTCAAATGTTCGAGGTTTGATTCCTTGGAGAATGTATTGAAGTCCCCAATGCATCCCTTGCGTGCACATCTCTATTGCGGACATTTCTGACAACTTGCCTTTGCAACATAGGCTTAGTGCTCGCCAACGATTGATGTAGTCGACGACCAGTTCATCTTTCTGTTGTCTCGCGTTTGTAAGCTCGATCATGCTCACGGTGCGACGAGTGCTGTAGAAGCGGTTCAAGAATACTCCCTCCATTTCATCCCAACTATTGATGGATTCGGGTTCAAGATCAACATACCAGTCGAAGGCGTTGTCTTTGAGCGATCGTACGAACTGCTTGACAAGAAGGTCCCCACCCGTTCCAGCGTTGTTGCAAGTTTCGATGAAGTGGGCGATGTGCTGTTTAGGATTACCTTTTCCATCGAACTGTTGAAGTTTGGGTGGCTGGTATCCATTTGGCATCTTCAAATCATCAATTCTTCTTGAGTATGGTTTTGAGTATGTGACTCGATTTTGGGATGACCCGCCGTAGTGTGCCTTAATTGTGTTTGTTATCATTGCCTGCAACTCTTCCATGGACAAGGTTGCTACCGAACTTGTTGAATGCGTGGTCTTTTGTGCAAAATATGGCTTGTGAAGTGTCTGATCAACCAGCTTCTCATTCGGAGTGTGTTTTGGAGGAGAAGGACGGTTGTGGCTAGACCCTTCGGTATTTTGTTGCTCCACTTTGTTCATCAATTGCAAAATTTGAAGCTCTTTGTCCTCCACGATCTTCTGCAAATCAGCTATGGCTTGAGCCATCTGAGCAAGTTGTTCTTCCACGTTCGTCACGCTGGTAGTCATCGCAGGCAAACCGGTGAAGGTGGTGGAATTGGCTCTTTTTGGAGTAGAAGGATGGGAGTTGTCCGATCCTGATGAGGTTGAACCGTTGTGCTTGCCCCCGGTTGAGGATTGAGCAATGTTGGCAACGATGTCAGCCACGTTCATATTGTTCAACACGAGTTGATCCCTTTTAAGTGCCATGGAAGTGCTTTTTATGATGGATTTGAGATTTTCCGTAGGATGAAGAGATGAGAGGCAGAGAAGGTCCCACTGGGCATGCCAAAATTTGTTTACACAAATTTTCGTTGGAATCTGCAATAAATGAATGCAAAATACAAGAAAATAGCAAAACATAGAATTTATTGATTTAATGTAAAAAAAGTGTTACAATCTCTGTAAAATCCTCTGATTCTTCTCTACTAGTGGATTCGAGGGCTTGAAGTTTGATCTCGAATCAAACGTAGAACTTGGTTGAATTTGGTTGGAAGTGTTGGCTCGCTGCACGGACAACACTTCGAGATAACAAGTGGCAATGGCTCGAAGATTTGAGAGCTTGAATACATTTGCTCTTGAGAGAGTTTTGAAGACTTAGGCTTTTTCCTGATTTATGATTTCGAAGTCTGAACTTGTAACCTTGGATCCTCTTTTTATAGGCTTTCGGTTCTTCTCTTGGGCTTCGTGGGCTTGGGCCTGAATTTGACGTCCACACAATAAAGAAGTGGGCTTTATTTTATTTAATGGATTATTTTTTAATCCATTTAATTGATTTAAGAATAAGAATATAAGTTCATAATTCTTATCTCAAATTAAATATTTAAGCCCAAATTTATCGTGGGTTTAGGATAAAAAATTAATAATTAATAGCCGATTTATTTGGGCCACCAATTAATAATTTATTTCCAAATTTTCGGTGTCAACACTCATATCCACCGGAAAAGAAAACGGGTTCAGGCAACACCCGCCACGTGGTTATTTTAGTGCAATGTGTTCAAAAATGCTTGGCCACGTCAATTCTTTTATTTTATTTTATTTTTTTTAAACAATTCAATTTATGTTATTTATTCTGAAAATATAATACATTTTAACACACCTAAACACACGATTTTGTAAAAACGTGTGAACTTAACATTATATTAAAAGACAAATGAATTTGACCAAAATTCAGACAAACATACCATTTGCATCCTTCATCTTCATTGAACAAGAAAAGAGAAAGAAACCCACCAAACCCTAAGTCAGCTGAAGTTAAAGTGACATTTTGGCAGCAAAATTTCTCGTACACAGCTTCATTTTCGAAGGCCTTACTTGCAATAATGGTGAGGTTGAGGTCTGAGGCATTTTTTAAGCTTCCACCGCCAATGTACCGTAAGTTTTCATTTTTTTTGCTTTCAAGAAAGGGTTTTTTTTGTCATCCATTGTTCTATTTGTGCTGACTTTAGTATAAAAGGTGTAAGCTTTTTGGTGTTTGTCTTCTTCCATTTCGTTATGTGGTTTATGGTCCCCCCATCTTCAACTCTTTTAAGTTCTGTCCCCACTGAGTTTGTTTAACATTGTTGTTGTGCTTATTTATGAGATCCTGTTGGTGTACTTTTAAATATATATTATTATTATTATTATTATTATTATTATTATTTATTTATTTATTTATTTATTTATTTATTTTTTTTGGAAATTTTAGATCCAGATTCAACAAGTATCACTTTATCTATTTATCATGGCGGTACTTTTGAGAACAACCTGTATGTGGGTGGTAAAATTAGAAAAGTGGATTATGTGGATGTTGAAAAATTGAATTTTTTGAGCGTGGATGAGTACATTCAGGACTATGAAAAAAATTTACATAGCTCTGAACCAAAGGTTCAAACTGATATTGAGTGATGATGAGCTGAAGGTTTATGGTTGGAAATACCTAAAAAATTCTAGAGCGTATCCCCTCTTTATTGAGCCTTTGACTAATGAAAATGGTGAGCCAATTGTTGCTGAAGTCCAGAAAGTAAGTAAGGTGGACATACAAGAAGAAATTGCTGCAATTGAAAAAGATATTATGCAAGAAGCAAAAATGGCTGAAACTGCAACTGGTTCTATACAAAATAATGAAGAAAATACGGTTGACAATGACTGTGGAGTTCGTGAACAAAGAGAAGCAAGTGTAGAATTCTTCGCAAGGGTGGATAACACTCAGGAATGGATTGACGAATATTGTCGTAGGTACCCAGGTCCTGCAAAACAAGCTCAGGTTAACAGTCAATCTGCACCTTATGTTGATAATCAATATGACAGTGATGATTCTTCTGATGGTTTGTATGTAGAATCTGATTGCAGTGGTATGGATGATGATGCTCTATTTGATGAAACTATTGAGAAATCAGTAGAACGGAAATTTACTGTGGAGGGAGAACAAATAAATGAAAATACCTATGTGCAATGGCTTAAATTTGATGAGGTGGTGTTTGATTCTGCAACATCAGATGATGTTGAGTGGGTACTTACTGAAAAGATAACATCTTCATCTGATGATGGTAGCATATTTGAAGATAATGTTAGTAAAAATGCAGAAATTGGTGACAGTAGCCAAAGTGATAGTGGTGTGGAGTCTGAGAGTTCAATTGAACAGAGTGATGATGACATTGTGGGAAGTCAGGATGATGCACTAGATCTACATAGGGTCTCTGATGAGGAAGGCGAAGTTGACTCTTTTCCTCCATTTAATGATAGCAATATATTTGACCCTGTATTTGATTTGGGGCAGACTTTTGCCAGTAAGGAGATATTCAAAAAAAGTGTGACTTCTTATGCTGTTAAAATAAGAAGATCACTTCCTTGTGCAAGGTCCGATAGCAAAAGGGTTTATTATAGATGTGCTGCTAGAGGGTGTCCATTTAAAATGAATGCAATTAAGATGCCAGATACAACAGATGAAAATGAAGCTGCATTCGTTTTAAGAGAAGTCTGCTTAACTCATACTTGTAATGAAGGCTACCATGTAAAAAATGTGAAAACAAGATGGTTAGCAGAGAAGTATATATCTCGGTTCAAAAGTGATCCCAAGAGATCTGTGAAAGGGTTTAAAGCAGATGTGGAGACTGAACTTGACATCAATATTTCACACAACCAAGCATACAGGGCTAAAGTAAAGACACAAGAAATGCTACAGGGCGATCCTGACCTACAATATACAAAGTTGTGGGATTATGCAGAGGAATTAAGGAAAACAAACCTAGGGTCAACTGTAATTTTGGGAACTGATGATAGTGGAGGGCAATTGAGATTTTCCAGATTCTATTACTGCTTCAATGCCATGAAGGTTGGATTCCAGTATTGCAGACCATTAATCGGAGTGGATGTCTGCCATCTAAAGGGGCTCATGGTGGCATTTTGTTGACAGCAGTTGGTGTGGACCCTGGAAACAACAATTATCCAATTACTTTTGCAGTAGTTTCCATAGAAAACAAAGATAACTAGTCTTGGTTTTTCTCTGTACTTAAATCTGATCTGGGACTTCAAAATGGTGAGGGTATCAGATTCATATCTGATAAGCAAAAAGGGTTGATTTTTGCACTTCCTGAAGTTTTCCCTGGTGCTGAACACAAATTCTGTGTAAGACGTATGATTATCAACATAAACAGTGCTGGACACAACGAAGTGGCTTTGACAAATGGAATTTGGAAAGCAGCAAAGGCAAGTACAGTTGGTGACTTTAAGATTGCAATGAGGATGATTAGAATGCAAAACAGTGAAGCAGCATATTGGCTAAGAGATAAATTACCTAATGAGTGGTCAAGAAACCATTTTCTGGAGACTTCAAAGTATGATATGGTACTCAATAACTCATGTGAGTCATTTAATAGCACCATTCTTGAGGCAAAAGATAAACCCATAATCACCATGCTGGAATGGATTAAGGAGCATTTGATGAAGACCTTGCATAAAAATAGGGAAAATGCTGAGACTTTGGAAGGTATATACATACATACTACATAAATATATATTGTCTTATATTGCAAAAGTTAATTTCTTCAACATAGTTTTTAATCCATTTTTGTAAATATTGTCTTTAGGACTAGTATGTCCCATAATTGCCAAAATCCTGGAGAGACATGGCAAGAAGGTTGGTGGATGCAGGCCAATTAAGGCATCTAGAAGTCACTTTCAGATTCAATGCAATGATGGAACTCAGTATGCAGTGGACTTATATACAAGGACATGCAGTTGTAGGAAGTGGCAACTAACATGGATTCCTTGCAAACATGGATTGAGTGCCATCTACAATGATAAGCTTGATGAACTTGATTATGTTGTTGAATGCTACCATGTTAGCACTTACAAGAGTGCATATGCTGGGATCATAATGCCTATTAGCAGTCATCAAATATGGGGTAAGACACTATTCATACCACCTCTTCCACCAAACTTTGGAAGAAGAAAAGCTGGCAGGCCTGTTAAACTAAGGAGAAGGGGTAAAGATGAATCAGAGAGGAAAGGGAGGTCAAACAGAGGAAGACTAGTCATTAGGAAACTCAGGAGATTCCAAAAAATAATCCACTGTGGATATTGTGGACAACCGGGAGACAATGCTTTATTCTATCCTGATTTGCCTCAAAGTGCTAAAGAAAAAGTGAACAGGCTGAGCAAAAGGGCTTTTGCAGTATGTCTTACTTTACTATTTTTGCATTTTGTTTCAGTTCTTATGACATTATTTATATGCACATATCTTTTGTCTTGTTACATATAGGAGGTTGGAGAAACATCACATGCAACACAAGAGCCTGAAGTTAATGACACAATGGTGCATGAGACAACTAATGAAACTACTGATAATGAGGTATAATTTTAACTTTTTTGGGGCTCAACTATTATTCACAGTTATAATAAAGTCTCCTAAAAATCAATTATTTCAGATGATGCAAGACATGCTCCCACCACTTCATCAGAGTCAATTACCAGAAGAACCTGTAAGTCTACCACTGAATCATGACATGGCAAACTAAACAATTGCAGATGAACCCACAATTCCAGGACCATCAATGTTTGATCAGTTGCTAATGGGGAATCCAAATATGCAGAATCCAATACAGAAAAAAAGTTTGAGTGTGGATCAGATTGCCAATATTGGTAAGACTTATATTGCTATGAGAAGGCAGAAAACATTGGGTGTGAGGAGACTTAAAATGAGAGTGCCCCCTACAATGGTGGTTAATGAAGTCCAAATGTCCCAACAAAGTGTCATTGGTCCAATGCTTGATAACACCATATTTTTGCATGGTGGGAAAAAGTACTTGGATTTGTCTGCCAAGAAAAAATCAGGAAGGGTTTCTTAGGTTCTTGTTGTGCATAGTTTCAAAAGAATGGTTGTTTTTGTGAATGGGAGTCAATTTTTAAAACAATGTTAAAACTGATCATTGATTCCTATACATCTTTTGTTTTGTAAGGGTTGGCGAACTGTAGTATGTATTTTGCCACTAATTCTCTGATGCAGCTTTTGTTTTGTAAGGTTGACAAACTATAATGTGTATTTTGTCCTGAACTGATAGCTTGGATGTTTTTATGTTCCTTTATCAGATCTTGGTTCTTGATGTCAAGTCTTTTTTTGGGTTTTTTTGTTGATTGAAGCAATCAATTGGTAATTTGCATTGTATGACCTTAGATTCTGGTACAATTCAACCTTAGATTCTAAGTAGGAATAGAAAATAAACAAAACGTTATCATACAAAATAGCTCAGATCATTAGAAGCTTACAAGATCATACATACATAAACATTTACGAACTATGTCTTACATCACCAAAAAGAGCAGAAACAACAGAGGGCAACAGAACAGAGACACAAACAACCATATTCTCAGCATCCTCAAATTCTGCTCCTCAATTGCAATTTCAGAGCGGAGCAATTGATTCTCACCATGCAGAGACTGATTTTCTGACAAATTCTGCTCCATGAGTTCAATTTCAATCTCAAGGACCTGGATTTTCTTCAATTTTGTCTCCATGACTTCCAATTCAGCCTCCAGTCGATTAATTTTCTTCAACAAACCAGGTATAATAACTTTAGATCTGTCGCACATCTCTCCATCCACCCACTGAAAATATTTGCATTTCTGCACAAAAGATGAAAAAAGTAAATTGAAAAACAACTGATATTTTGAAGATTTATATTGAGAAATGACCACAGTACCATCTCCAAACAACCAAAGAAACGTCTTCCGGGATTACTGGGCTTCCACGAAGTACGCAAGACAACACTTCTTCCACAATGACAAACCATTGGCGGTTGATTTACAAAATTGGATAGGTTGGTGAAATTGGAAGAGGACGATGAACCTGTAAACTCCATGGAGAAAACAAATTTAGTTGCTTGAAGAAATTTTGGGGATGAAAGAGAAATGGATTTTGCCTTGATCAGACTACTCCGCCGACAAATTTTGGGGATGAAAGTGAAACTAGGTTTAGGAAAATGGGGGATGAAAGAGAACAATTTCAATTATTTATTAATTTGTTTATAAATGTCCTGCCATAATTAATGTAGAGGGGGGAATTTTTCCCTCCAATTTATATTACAATAATTTGGAATGTCTATTTGGAAAATAATTAATATAGCAAAATGCCACACACACACACACAACTCCATGACATGTTGGATCATTTTTGCACACATGTGATTTCTGGACACACGTGGAAAACCAACGTGGAATGCCGCCGGTGTTTTCGTGCGTCCGGTGATATTTTGCATGAAATTGCCATTTTTTGGAGTTCAGGGTTTATTTTTTCATCGGAAAACGAAATGGCGTAAAAATACTTAATTGGGGTACTTGGTATACCAAAAATGCAATTTTTCCCATTCCCATCCCAGTCCGCTTGATTTGAGAAAGAATTAGAGCCGAAAGGACCAAATCTCTAGCAAAGCATCTGCAAAAAAAAAAAGAGTTTGGCAAGTCAGTAGTTTACTTGTTCACTCTATCTTCATCTTAGAATATATCTTTTAATAAAAAAAAAAGTTAGATAGCCTCTTTAAAGAATACATCCGAATAATTTAAACGGAGTTCCCCGGAGTATGTACTCTGGGAGGTGGAGTCGAAATGACTATGAGAAATAGGCTAAAGTATTCAAATTAAATAAAATACATCATGAGACAGGTATTTTTTTTTTTTTTTTAATTTTGTTATAGTACCTAGTCTTGGTTAGCTTTAGTTCCATTACCACTCTGATGCGACCTCTAATTGTACAGAGATATTCCTGCAAACCACAAACTGAAATTGAATAATTTACATTACCATACCTGTAAGAAATAAGTGTATATATTTTAAATATATTTTAAAACTACATACGTTTATTTTCATTACACATAATATTCGTGTATATTTTCAATTGTTATACTTAAATAATCATTTATATGTATTTTAAATCTATAATAAAATTCATTCGTTTATTTTCATTTGTTATACGTAAATATCCATTTATATACTAACAGAATCATATATATACAGTTATATATTTTACAATCAGTAGTAAGCCATTTATTAATGCATTCTATAAACAAAGATATAAGCCATTAAGAAAAACAAAGATGGCAGGAAATATATTCAAGGGATAAATACAGACACGCCCCCCCCCCCCCCGGGCCCCCAATCCTTTGGGGGGTAGTGCGCTTTGCCCCCTATGCTTCAAATCGGTGCACATAGGCCCTTCACCTTTGCAAAACGTAATTACCCCTCTGATACTATTCCGACGGAATATTCCGTTCAAAATTAACTTTGACCGTCTATTTCTCCTCCGTCACGACGATCCAAGAGTCAAGACCATTATCATCGTGTTCCTTTCTCCATGACGAACAAAACTCATACCCCATTCGACTCTATTGACCTTCGGAAGCGTCGGAATTCACCGGCAAAGCTTCGTCGGTCATGCACCATCTTTGACCGATGATTTTTCCTTTGTTGGTTGTCGGATTTTGATTTTGAAACAATCAATGTGTTCTTTACATCAAGACCTTTGATTTGATGTATAATATCAACATATTTGACATCTAATTTGTATGTGACATCAATGTGTTAAGTGAACACCTTTCAAAGGCGAGGGGGTTAAATGCACCGATTTGAAGCATAGGGGGCAAAGCGCACAACCCCCCAAAGGATGGGGGGATGTTTGTATTTATCCCTATATTCAATTATACTTACTTGTATGTGTTGACTGCAAAAGGTCGATCAACATGTGAAAAAGTCAACGGAAAGGGCATCAATTTGCCAAATCGAAGAATAGTTAGCAGCCTTGAGTTAATATCCTAGACATAACCTTTGAGAGGAGAAAGCATATTCAACATTTGCGGAAGTTCTCCATGTAATAGCCTAATTTTCGGAGGAAAACATTCATCCACAGTTTGTGCAGCACAACTCGGACAAACTGTTCCCAAAGTGGGCCTATTAGAAAGTTTGCAACATCATTTACTCAACAGAGTTGTTCTTATCAAATATAAGACTTCCCAACAAAATTCTCAAAAAAAAAACAAAAATCATATCAGACTTTTATTATCATATATTTGGAGCATCAACTTAGTAGGTTGAAAGAAAAATACATTATTTACAGCAAAAATACCTTATTACCACATATTGTAATGAAAGAATATACAAAAGGAAGGATAATACATTATTTACAGCGAAAATACCTTTTCAAAGCTACCCGACCATTAAATCACCTAGTATTAAATAAATGATGTTGTTCATTAAGAATAGCAATACTACAATTATAAGCTTAAATACCCAAATCCTCCCAAAACAAATATACAATAAATAGATTTGAAAGGGGAAAGAAAAGAGAGTGTAATATGAGGGATTAAATGAAGTAACACAGTCGAGGTAAAATCTAATTCTCAAACGATCCGATAGCGATTACCATCAGGAAATGATTATTTTTATCACAATATATGAAATGATTTTATGTTAAAGCTGTCAAAATCAGTATCAATTAAGCCCTGTACTCATACTTATTCTAAGAAAAGTTACATGTATTAACAAATTCCTAAACATACCAAACAACTGCTTCCAATAAAATTCCTCTATATATCACACAAAATGCTCTAAAATTCAAACCCTTCAATTGAAAGCAGAAAACCTAAAAGCAATTACCGAAATAAAGTACACACAAACCAAAAGCATATTGCAAAAATTTAAATTGACCTTGCAAGCAAATCTTTGAGCGGGGATTGCTAGTTCGAGGTTCAATCACAAACCAACCTCAAGCAATTCTGGATCTGATTTCCTACTTTCTTCCTTAAATACCGAATTTCACTTTCAAATCCACCATCCACCATTCTTAGACTAACGAAAATGAATCAAGATCTTGCACAAACTGAGAAACAAAACAAATATATTTAGTAAACTTATACTATCTATTGTCAGAGTAATACCCCCATATTCACACTCTAAAGGCCACAGAAATGAGAGTGTTCAGCCCAAACACACCATCAACTGATATTGAAGCACAAAAAAACAGAACAAATCTAGAGGAAATTGGGGGGGGGGGGGGGGGGGGGGCGCAAAAACACACCATCAAAATAATATTGATGCACCAAAAAAAGGAACAAATCTAGAGGAAATTGGGGGAAATACCTGGACCACACTTTATCTAGGACTTCCGATGACATTGAAGCATAAGTTTAGCTATAGAATAAAAAAAAAAAAAAATCAGAAACGGATATTTGTAACGTAAATGAGAAAGGAAAAGATAATTGAAAAAGAGATAAAAATCATTACTGTCGGGATTAACGTAGCCCGTTGAGCAAGAATAGCAAGAGCTGAAGGCATCCGGTTTGACATCCTTCTGGGGTTGAATAAAAAAAACAAAAATCGCAAAAATAAAAAACGGAGATCTGTAAAGCAAAATAGGGAAGGAAAAAAAAAATTAAATAAAAGAGGAAATCATTACCGTCGGACTTAACGCAGCCCCATTAAGCAAGAATCGCAAACAGAGATGTCAACTGGGCCGGGCTGGGCCTATCTAAGCCCACTATAGTAGCGGGCTGGGTTAGCCCGGGATCACCTTGTAATGGGCTTGGCTGGGCTGGGTTTGAATTAAATTATAGTGGCCCAGCTCAGCCCATGAACCCACAAATAATGGGTTGGACCGGTTCCTGGCGAGCTGGACTTAATGGGTTTGGTGGGTTTCGTCTATTAGTTTTGATGGGCTAAATTTGTGGGTCAACTTTTCATTTTATTATCCTTATATTAAAATTTATCATTCTTTTTAATTTTTATTAATATATTTTTATTTTATTACATTTATAAAATTGTAAAATTGCTTTTATTTTGTTGTTTTGTTATTAAAATTTTTCAAGTTATTATTTATCTATGTACGTTTATGTTATATTTTTATACCAAAAAAACATTTAAAGAAACATTAATACTTCATCCTATATTCTCAATAAACAAATCTAATTACATATACAGTGATTATATATAATTAATATAATAATTGTTTCAATTTTATTACAAATGTGTAATTAAATAGCTGGTCCAAATTTATATAGATTGGGCTTGTATTATTTAATTTGTATTTGTAACTTTATAATTAATGTATTGGACTTGTATGAATGGGGCCAAGAAGAGTAAAAATAGAAAAAAGAACGGATTGACTAATATATTGGGAAATTTTGGACTAAGGGAATAACGGGTCTGGGCTGGGCCTGGGCTACGGGCTGGTTATGGGTTTAAGTGGACCGGTTCATTGGCTGGGCTGGGTTTTAGAATCAAACCCAATAGGGGCACAACCTAATACCCCAAACCCAGCCCAGCCCGTCTCATAGTATTCATGGGCTGGGCCTGGGCCGGCTCGAAACGGGGCTGGGTCACGGTTTCGTGGGCTGGCCCGGCCCGGTTGACATCTTTAAGTCGAAGTCGTCAGACTTGACAGCCTTCCGGGGTTCAATCATGCGTAAGACCCGGGTTGTGGCGGAGAGTGGTCTCGGTGGTTCCCGCCGAAGATTTCTCCACCGCTAATAGGTTGTCGCCACTGTGGAAGAGCAGCCGGAGAAGTGAAGAAAAGGAACGCCGGTAAAAGTCGAGCAATAAATGTAGAAAAGGAATGTGGAGGTGGTTTCTTTTTTTTTTTTTTTTTTTTCGAATTTGATTTTGAAAAGGGAAGCAGTTTCAGTCGAGTTCCCATAGAACTACGAACGTGGTGATTTAAAATTGGCAATTTCCCATAAAACCCTTTGATCAAGTGATTTAAAATTGGCAATTTCCCATAAAACCCTTTGATCAAGTATATTTTTGTCGGTGTTGAGGGTAAAATAGGTAGTTCATTAAAATTGGTGTCCAAGCCTCATATAACCACCATTTATGAGACAAAACCCTCTTCCTTTTTTATATTATATAGTATAGATTCTTCGAAATTCATCTCAACTGCAACATTAAATTTGGATTTTGATTTTTGAGTTGTCATTCATATAATCAAGTCCTTCAAAATCCCCAACTTTCCAACTTCAAATGCTTAAATGCAACATTGATTCAAGAAAAATTTGCTACACTTACTTATATCCAGACTGCATTGTCTAAGACAGAATATGTACATAAATCTCAAAACAAAAACAAAAACAAAAACAAAAACAAAAACAAAAACCAAGTCGTGTCTCGTGCTAAAGGACTTTATCAACTATCTCCTACCGGATTCTAGATCTTCAACTGGTAAGCTGGAGTTACGAGATAACGGTAAACCCTGCAAACCGACATTTCTTTGATTTGGCTGGATTTCGATCCCCGTTTCTGAGACCTGCACATTGTTTGTATTCGTGCGCAACTCCTCCAACGCCTGCAAATATGCGTGCGTCCTCCACCCTACAAGGAAGCAAGACGGTCCTTCAACAATGGAGTCAAGTCAATAAAACATGACATGTTCATACTGATAATGCAATCTCATACCAATAGGCTGATTGCTTCGAGTGCAAGTATGATCCAGATTATTTTCTCAAGTTTTTAATTGCACAGATTACTTTCTTGATGTTTGTCCAAGAAGTTATTTGCCCGTATGTGATTTTTGTTATTTGTTTTGTCACGTTTCAATTTCAGTTCGTTTTGTTTGAAAATATTGGCACATAAAACATTAAAAGAACAAATGGCCAAGGACTGAAGGTGAAAAAAATTCAAATCATAACGAACTAAACCTGCAATCAGTCCGTCGGGCTGGTTTCAAATATTGACAGATTTAGTCCGCTCGATCAACTATAAAGAAACGAAAAAATGGCCAAAAAGACTAAATATGCCAATTTTCATAGCATAGGGACTAAAATGGATAGACAAAATAAAGGACCAAACATGATTCAAAGCCCAAAGGACTAATATTGTAGCGTGACAAAATAAAGGACTAAACGCGTCAATTTTCAGTACATAAAATACTAAAATTGAAGTGTGGATATAGGCAGAAGTAAAGAAAACAAAAAAGAATGTACCATCAACATGATATGGAGGTGGGAAGAACTGCAAATAGCAAACAGTGGCAACTACTAGACCTGCCAAAAATCGAAAAAGATATATATTAAAAAAAGAATTCCATCAAACTTAGCAAACTAAATTCTAATGAAACTTTTCTATTATATTATCAGTTACAGAATAAAATAGAAGAACCTAGTAAGCCTCCAGCAAAGACATCCTGCCAGTGGTGCCTGTAGTCATCAATCCGAGAAATGGCAACAAGACATGCAACAAGTAGAGGAAGCAAAACCAGACAGAGTTTTGCAATGTGCCCTCTTCGATTGAATGCCCTTATTTTCCCAGACAAATACAGTGATAAGAAGCCCAGCCCAGAACATGACCCTACATGTTCATACCATAATCAAAGAAATTGATAAGTGAAACAAAACTAAGTGTAATGCAAATGTAAAGCCAAAGAAAATATAATTGGAACTAAAGAGTAAAGATTGTAAACAGTATATAGTCTCTGAAATAAACACACATATTGAAAACATTTTCCTTTTTTTTGGATAATTGGTAAGTTTTAAGATCTATTGTCAAACTTTACTTTTGTGAGCGAAGTAGGCAGTTTACATTTAATAACTTGCTTGAGAGAAAAGAAATGAAGACTTCAGATTTCTCCACTTACATGAAGCATGCCCACTGGGAAAACTCTTATGCCCTTGCTTTATAGCGCTTTCGTCACCATGGCAAACAACATTTCCCCATTGATCATAAGCCTGAAAAGCTACACAATGTTAATCAGGCAAATGAAGATGCGACAGAAAATTTTGTAAGTAATGGTTAGCTTCACGAAAATGATGTATTCTTTTGCTTTTTCTTCTTTCTTCCTTCTTTTTAATTTCAAAATGAAGTTTTGGACACGTCTTACATCTTTTCCATCTGGAAAGCATCGCCAGAAGAAGTCAGGCCGAGGGCGACCAACTGCATCTTTTATGGCATCAGTTATGACAGCTGTCACTAGAACAGAGAACAGAATTCCTGCACACAGAAACAGCTTTCTACAGATTATAAGTCATACATTCTGGTTACTACAAATATGAGGGATAATTACACTGACATAATTGAGGTTTGACCAAATTACACAAACTTCCCCCGAGGTTTGAGAAATGACATAGGCTTCCCCTATCAAAGAATTTACATTACCATCTCGATCCGTGAATTCTGGTACCATTCCTTTTTTTTTTTATGAATACTATATTTTGCCTCCGACAACTAAGGATCAATATTTGAATTTAGATTTATGGCTATAATAGTACGCAACAGGTCAAATTTTAGAGTATGGCACAGGTGAAGTTAGTGTGATTTCTCAAACCTCAGAGGAAGTTTGTGTAAAACTCAGGGTATGCCAATGTAATTATCCTCAAATATAATATGATGAAATATGTGAGAGTATCGTGATACCTAATACGGCATGATGAAGGTCATATACGTCTCTTCGGCGAAGATAGAATAGCAAAAAAACAACAATTGGCAACCCAACTGCAAATATCTAGAATATCTAAAAAGGTCAACAAACAGAGAAGCCTTGTTTGTTTAAGTATTCTAGGAACAGTTTTAACTTACTGGGACAGTAAAAAAAGGAATCGTGCTGCTGTTCTTATGAGGGTACTTGAGATCAGACATCATATCTTTCCCAACAAAGCGATAGAATGGAGGGACGATATTCAAAGCACCTATACTGAATCCTAGAAATATAAGTATTAGCCAGTCGCTCATATGTCTCTTTGCTACTCTGAATCCATGGGACCTCACAGTATGAGCTCCACTCGGGGGTTCCCACATTTCACTCTGCAAAATATAATGGATAATGCACTCATAAGAATTAAAAAAGAGAAAAGAAAGAAGATCAAATCTTAAGAGATCCAACTGAGTGGTACTACCACATTTCTATGGTAATTTTCTAGGAAATTGCTGTGTCACTGAAAATCTATTATGTGCCTAAAACATGTTTAGTGATTAAGAAAGCTGTCTTTTAGTCAACCAAATATAAAAATTTTAAGATCATTTAGTTCATCCAGATGCATATATGGATGTAATAGAAGGGGGTCCAAATTCAGAACAGGAGGATAGATCACAGACTTTTCTTGATATTCTTAACAATAAAAAGAACAAAAGTGGTTTGCTGATTGAAAGTTGTTGTCAATTGTTTGAAAAGGAGAATAGAATAGGAAACAAGCAATTGCTGAACAATCATCCTTACATCTTTTAACTCAGATCAACTCTAGCCATAAACGACGATCAAGAAATTGTATAGTTTGACATTATAACAATTAACATGTGAGGTACAATACTTTTATTTATTACCACGCATATACCTGCTGGTTCTTGAATTCTATCAAAGGGAAGTGGAGCTGCGAAAACCACTCGCCAGTGGCAGACGATATGTTCTGCCTCTGAATTGGAAAATTCAAAAACGGAGAAGACAAACAATAATCAGTCATATACCAATTAACATTGGTTAAATCAAATCACCTGATTTAATTGAATACTAAATCGCTTCCCCATAAAGTATACGTTTATTACAAAAACCAAAACACGTAATTGTGAATTCTAAGACCGATTAAGACATATGGGCAAGAATAAATCTTCCCAAGCACACAAAACAATACAACTATACTAGTAAGCACCCTACATTCATATAACACATACACACTGCATACTTCAGCCAAACAAAACAATCTACTACACTATTTTTCTTATTGAACAAGTTGATCATAACTCTGAAGTCAGCAACTGAAGCAGTACCACCAAAAATTGAAGGATATACATTAAATGATACGAACACACCACCCAGATTTAAACACCATTAAACTCAATGGACTAAGATGGAGAAAACCACAAACCTGGGACCAAAAAGATCCCCCAAAATTGTCAAAACATAAGTTGGATCCGAAATCCCGCCACGGCATGATTGGCGATTCAGTGAGGAAGAAAGCAAACAGAATGTGAAATTACAGTTAAATAAGCATGCCCAGATAAAATACAGTGGAGAAAAGCCCTTGTACAATCCGATTATACAAAAATTCACTGTTCATGAATGCGAACCACCAGTTCAAACGGGTCCACATGGTGTGGCCAGCGAATCTTACCACCACCAATAATTCTATCTCATGCTTTCTCTCGCTAATAATATAATACAACTATACAGTTGACATCGGGAAAGCATATTTGCTATAAAAAATCACAATAACAATCGAGAAAAATAATATCTGTACCTTTCCGAGGACTTTTTGAAGGGGTTCTTGATTTTGAATTTTTGATAGTGAGAGTCGGGAGCAAAAACGGTTGAGATGGCAAGCGGTGGCGCTGAAGCTTGAGTATTATGATGTTTGAGAAGGAAAATTTATGGTTCTTGATGTGAGAGAAAACGGTGAAACACATCATGAATTGCGGCGAAGCGGTGAACATGCAAACTGGCAAAGAAACCATTTTAAGCTTTTATTCTGTTTTGGAGTGTTTCGATCAAAAGATTCGAAGCGGCTTGGAAAAGCCTCCCAACAATGTGAATTATATTCGATGCTATTGAAAATAAAATAGAAATAATTCCTTCAGTTACTTTGCATTTAGTTCTAATTATGACGTAATCTATTATTTTTAAAAATTATATTTCAGTCTTTAATTTTGAGTTTATGTCCTAGAGTCCGTCATATCATTTTAAAAATACTTTCGATTTATTGCTAAATTAATAATTTGTGGGATCGTTTTGTTTATTTTTATAAATTTTAGGGTGATTTTGTAATTTTGATCATATATCCAATCTAATAATTATAGAATCATTAGGAGCATAAATATATTTTTACAAATTCTGTTAAGAGACCTTAAACAAAATAAAATTTATAGGGCCTAAAATGTAATTTTCTAATAATATTGATCTTCATTGTAATTAAGTTTAAATATAGGGAGTATAAATGATGCAATGAAATAATAAGGTGGTAGACTATTTACGGATGGACCTCTTTAAGTTTGAAAATTACACTTCTAATTCAAATCTTCCCACTGATAGAGTGTATAATTTCAATAAACTTTATAGAAATATGGTTTTTGTTTAAAAATCACTTTTAATTAGCAGGTTATAAAGTTTTGCTTTTCATAGGAACGTTTTATTCCAAATCTCGGTTATATTGGTTCGGTGGATATCATTCCTACGTGCATAAATAAATTTGATATAAACTTGTATAATATTTTTTTGGAAAATATCATTTTTCGTCCTCTAAATATATAATTTTTCGATTTTGGTCTTAAATTTTTATCTTTTCTCACATTGTATCCTTTTTTATTCGATTTTTCTCAATTTTAGTCTTTCGCATCCTACGTGACGGAAATTTGGAGATTTTTTTTTTCCCCTCCAAAATCTGAGTTGGCATATGACGTGGATTATTAATGTTTAAAGAAAAAAATAAAAAAAATGCCACGTAATTACACAAAATATTCTTATTTAACAAAATATCCCTCTATTATAGTTTTTTTTTCTAATTTTACCCCAAATTCATATCAAAACCCACATATGTTCTCTCTTTCTTTTTTCCCAACACACATACGCACCGATCACACACACTATCAGAAATCGCTCATTTCTCGATCGAATCTTGCGAATGAGTAGTGTAAATTGAACACCGTGATGCAAGCAACACGATGACACAAACGGAATCGAAATTTAACCGATGACCAGCTCCGGTGACGAAATTCGGTGAAATGAGGTATGAAAATTTATCTACTCGACGAGAGATATAACTTGAGAGTGGTTTCATGGCCTAAACGGCCGGACGATGGATATATTGACCGGCGAAGTGGTGGCCGACGATGACACACGCAACAGGCGCAACTTTGAAATTTCATTTTCGGCGATTTCGGCGGCTAATTGGAGCACCCACGACATGGGCATTGTAGTACGCTTTGTAGCACCCCAAGCAGTGGGCACCACATCCCCCCGCACTAAAGCCCAACACGTGTAACGAAATGGAGAGTCCGTACACGCACCAAGCACTAGCGAACGGGAGACAAACAAAAGCCACACCTATGCTAGGCGGTTTAGGCCCTCAAACAGAGCGCGCATAAAACAAACATACAAGAGCGGAAGCATTAAACGAAATAAATATAGGTAAAGTTTCAAAGATAAACCATATTAGATCGTATTATAAACCAACTTGCCATAACGGGCGCTTGGTCGGGCGGGAGCCTGGCCGAGACCGCCCGCCCACACCGGGCGCTGCTGCGCGCACACTGGCGCGCGCGCGCGCATGCTGCCGAGCGGCGGTGCCCCTTCAACGGGTGGTTTCGGGCATGTTTTCGTGTTTCGTGTTTTCGGTCCTTAAAAATCCCGATTTAATTTAATTTTAATTTTATCTTTTGAAATCAGTTTTATTAAAATAAAATTAATTTTAAAATTTTGATTAAATTGGGATTTTGATAAATTAAAATCGATTTAAATTTTGGGAAAATTACAAACTTTATTTTTTGAAAATATTGAAAGAATAAAATTGTTAATTTTCAGAAATTAATTGGAATTTTATTAGTTTATTGTTTTTCGGGTCTTTATAGAGAAGGCTCTTGAACAAGAATTGCATCTAAGTCGTGTTTTAAGCTATTAGAGGTTAAAGCGAGAATTTTAATTTATTGGTTAAATTTAAATTCTCGCAAGTTGCATGTTAGGTGATCATGGGTTTAGACTTATGTATGGTTTTAATTTATGCACATGGATGGTTTAAATTGGGGTTGGAGCCCTATAGTTGCGTTTTTCAATTGAGGTTGGAGCCTCACTTATGTGCGTACTGTTATGTGATTTATTATGTGGCTTTCCATATTACTGTTTTGAGGCCGGGGTATGCCCCGTGTATTTGTCTAAGGCCAATATGAAGATTGAGCCTTATTACTTTTCAGTACTTTTTCATTTTTTTTAGAGTAGAATAGGTGGTGAGGTTTTATTTTCATTTTGGAGACAATGCACCCATGGAGTAAGATGGACCACAATTCAAGTAACAAGGAGGCTATAAGTGAAGACCCCTCAAAATGTTAGGGAGGGAAATCTCAATTGAAAATGTAATAGAGATAGGGTTCGTATTTTGTTACTGCTTTCCCTTATGTGATTTAAACTGTTTATGTGGCATGTATGTTAGAACTTGTGATTGTGGAGTGGCTCCCACATATCACGCATAATATAGGTAGAACCCATATGTGGTATCACGCATAATATAGGTATCACGCATAATAGAGATAGGGTTCGTATTTTGTTACTACTTTCCCTTATGTGGCATGTTTGTTACTGCTTTCCCTTATGTGATTTAAACTGTTTAAGCTAATTTCGAACAATAGGTGTTTAATTCGAGATGCAAATTTTGAATTAAATTCCTAGCATTCCATCAATAGGTTTTAAGTTTAGTAACTGAAGCTAGTTATTGTCCGCGAGTCGTGGGATAGCTAGTGGAGCTTATTAATTCTTAGTTACCTAATTGATCATTTTAAATGATCAATATTTCGTGGTCAATTTTGGCAAGGGCGATGTCCGCGAGTTGTGGGTCGTTCGAACTAAGTTTTGATCATGATCTTATGATTGATGTGTCTAGCTTAACGCCTAAGTAAATATGGATGTCGCAAGAGTCGTGGGTCCATATTGAAAGATAGGTGATGCAAAAACAATTACTAAGAGTTCTAAAGGTGTTAGAATTGGTAAGTTATACCTACCTAAGGTTTTACTTGGAATGTCCGCGAGTCGTGGGTTCGAGGTAAAATGCTTAGGATCTTAGTACCCATTGGGAAGTGTGTTCCTCTTAGATCTTTGGGAATTATAGATCTTTGAAAAACAGTGGGAGCTACATTAGATTAAAGACCTTATCTTTTGTATATCGTTATAATTCAGCATGCTCACTAGTTCTCTGTTTCACCATTTAGGTCGTAGATTCTGTGATTCTCTACGTGTTTTGAAATGACAACCAAAAACCCTCTTGTATCGATCCTCGAGTCAAACAAGTTGATTGGTCCCAACTATTCTGATTGGCTGAGGAATCTGAAAATCATTTTAGATTCTGAGAAGAGAACTTATGTTCTCTTCGAAGGGGAGCCTAGTCCCGAAGGGGAAGCTCCCACTCGGGCCGAGCGGGACGCGATCCAGAAGTGGAAGGATGATAATATCCAAGCCCGTTGCCTTATGTTGGCTAACATGTCTCTGGACTTGCAAAGGTAACATGAGGCCATGGAATTCACTTGGGAGATTTACGACCACTTAGAGCAACTTTACCGCCCTCATGAACGTGTTACAAGGTATAACACTTCAAAGGAATTATTCCATTTGAGAATGAGGGAAGGTTCAAGTGTCCATGAATATGGACTCAGTTTCTCGCCCTTACTGAGAAACTTACTTCCATAGACATGCCACTGAAAGATGAGCTTTCAGTGGACTTGTTGCTAGCCTCGCTCCCACCATCATTCAACCCATTTGTTCTTAACTTCAATATGAATCATGCTGGTGCTACTGTAGCTGAGCTGATTAGTCAGCTTGTGACTACTGAAAGCACGATCAAGAAGGACAATAAGGTTCTGATGGTGAATGTTCCATCTTCCTCTTCTGGGCCTTCTAAAGGTAAGGGCAAGAAAGCCCAAAAGAAGAAGAAGAAGAAACCCCTTAGGCCCACTGGTGGCATTTTGAAGGGGAAGGCCCAAAAGAAGAAGCGTGATCAGAAAGAGGATGTTTGCTTCCATTGTGGCAAAGCGGGACATTGGAGGAGAAACTGCCCAGAGTACAAGGCTACTCTAAAGAAAGGTATGTTTCTCGTTGAAATAAATCTTTCTATTAATTCTAGTTCTTGGGTACTTGATACCGGTTGTGGAGCTCATATCTGTAATGATGTACAGATGCTAAATGAAGTCCAACAACTCAAAGAAGGAGAATGTGTGTTGAAGATTGGTGATGGCTCAAATGTTGAAGCTCGAGCTTTAGGCACAATTAGATTAGATTTAGGTAGTTTTGAGTTAGTTTTAAATAAAGTCCTTTATGTACCGAGCATTATTCGTAATATAATTTCAGTTCCAATTTTAGATTGTGAAGGTTATGAAACTTATATTAAGAATGGTAAATACTTTATCAAACGGAACAACTCTTCCGTTCACATCAGTACTCTATAAGTAATGGACTTTATCTAACTCAGAATATTAATATTATGAATATACAACGAGAAACTAAACGTAAGAGAGATGACAAAGTTTCAGCTCCCTTATGGCACGCTAGATTAGGACATATTTCCAAGAACAGAATTAACAAGATAAACACTTTAGGATCATTCTCTGAAAATGATCTCAAAGAGTTAACTTCTTGCGAATCCTGTCTCAAAGCAAAGATGTCCAAAAATTCCTTTTAAAGGAACTGTGGAATGCGCCACTAAGGTCTTGAATTTGATCCATTCTGATGTTTGTGGACCACTTATTGTAAGCACAAGAAACAATCATCAGTATTTCATAATCTTTACCGATGACTTTAGTCGGTATGGTTATGTATACTTAATGAAGTATAAATTTGAAGCTTTTGAGAAATTCCTAGAATTTCAAAATGAGGTTGAGAACCAAACTGGTCACAAGATCAAAGCACTTCGATCTGATCGAGGAGACGAGTATCTTAGTGAAGAATTCTTTAATCATCTCAAAGATAATGAGATTATCTCTCAGTGGACACCTCCGGGAACTCCTCAACTTAATGGAGTTTCTGAGAGAAGGAATCGAACCTTACTTGATATGGTTCGTTCCATGATGAGTTTCACTGACTTACCACCTTCTTTCTGGGGTTATGCCCTAGAAAGTGCAGCAAAGATTTTAAATCTAGTTCCCTCTAAGTCAGTCCCTAAAACGCCCTATGAAATGTGGCATGGTAAAATCCCTAGTTATTCTTACTTAAGAATTTGGGGTTGTCCTGCTTACATGAAGAGGATAGTAGGAGATAAGTTAGAATCTCGTTCTAACTTATGCTACTTTGTAGGTTATCCTAAGGAATCCATAGGATATTACTTCTATGATCAATCTGAGCAAAAGGTGTTTGTTTCTAGAAATGCCACTTTTCTTGAGGAACCGTTCCTTAAAGAAAAGAAAGGCAAGATCATAGAATTAGAGGAAGTACAAAGTGAGCCCACGCCTCCCACTGAAGAAACGTCTCCTTCAGATCAACTACAACCAATCACGAATTTCGATACACACGTAAATCCTCCTCTAAGGCGTTCTGAACTCACTCCTAGACAGCCGGAGAGATGGTATGGATTCTTCCATGAAATCTCTCAAAAGGATAATGATCCTTTAACATATGAGGAGACACTTTCAGATTCTGACTCTGAACAGTGGATAGGAGCCATGAAATCCGAAATGGATTCCATGAACTCCAACCAAGTTTGGACCTTGGTGGATTTGTCTGATGGGGTCAAACCCATAGGTTGCAAATGGATCTTTAAGAGAAAGCTTGGAGTTGATGGAAGCATTGCAGCCTACAAAGCAAGACTGGTTGCAAAAGGATTCACTCAAAGACCCGGCGTGGACTTTGATGAAACCTTTTCACCAGTTGCAATGCAAAAGTCTATTCGGATCATGCTTGCCATTGCTGCGTATTATGACTACGAGATATGGCAAATGGATGTGAAAACTGCCTTTCTCAATGGTGACAATGATAAAGACATTTATATGGAGCAACCCACAGGTTTCACATTCAGTGGAAGTGAGCAAAAGGTTTGCAAACTCCAAAGATCAATCTATAGATTGAAACAGGCTTCTAGGAATTGGAATATTCGATTTGATGAATCAGTCAAAACTTTTGGCTTCATTCAAATTTTGAATGAATCAAAGCTTTTGGCTTCATCCAATTCCTTTCTATACACAGATGATTCATTCGAATTTTGGGCCATCAATTTATCCACCAAATTGGACTTCTCCCAATTAATATCAAAGACATGCGCAGCCCATCACAATGCCACGCAATTTTTAGGCCATCTCAATAATTCCCATGACAACACTCCCCCGGCCCACTTGCAATGAGAAAGTCAGCCATCCCCTTGTTAGAATCAATGCAGTTCCACGCGGCCCATCTCCAATTAATACCAAGAAATCAAATGCAACCCACTCAAATCAACATAAGTCAAACCCCCCACTAACAACGTGTATGCATGATTGTTACGTACAATCCAATTACTTATAATTGATCAATCTTTTATACAACAATCACCATGTTCAATCTCAATTTCCAGCATGCATTAATTTTCTTCTCAAAACAACTGAGTTTTGCTTTAATTCCGTATTCGAGTCCCAATTCTACGATAAAACAACAAAGTATCAATTTCTTTCAAGATATAATCAATTAAAGCACAATTCGGGGTATAATTTCATCTGAAAGATGGTGAATTAACGAGTTATCAATCCTAAACGTAGTAACCATCTTGAACCTTGTGACCTATCCTCGTCAATTTATCCGTCATCATATTTCTTTCGAGATTTATTTAATTCAAGTTTCTCAGGGCCTTTGATGTTGGGAAACAGAAACGTAAAGACAGTGAAATTTAAAAAAAATCCCCAAAAATTGATCGCTGCCCTTGTAATTTTTATTCCTAATCTATAGGGTGTTCAAGAACTTACGATTAGTCTTTCTTGAAATGTTTGAGCCGCGTAGAAACGCTCTTCGTGCGGCAAGCCCATCGAACTCCTTCGAATCTTCAAAACTCTAAATTAGGAGTCCTCTAGTAGAGAATAGTCCACATCAACCTCGATCACGATTTAAATAGAGAGGATGCTAGTGCTATGTTTAGTGGTTATTCTATTTAGGGTTTGTATGATGTAATTTGGAGAAGGAGATTGTCTATCATCTCTCTATGGGGTTTGAACCCTATCATTATATAGCTAACGGGTTTGAACCCCTTGCCCTATGTGGGAAAGGATTGAGATCCTTCCTTGCATATGATTTCTTACTATAAAAGAAAAGACTCTCTACTTTGATCAAAACAACTTTTTGATCAAATTGACTTGCAAGAAACTCTATCTAACTCCTTTAGATATTTTCCAAGAGATAATAAATAATGCTAATAATTAATTAATTATTTAGAGACTTTCACTTTATAAATTAGGACTTAATTAATAATCCATAATTAAATTAAGACCCATTAGATAATTAATCAATATTAATTATTTAATTACCATATATAAGTGACATGTGCCTCACGCACGTGTGGCCCTTTCCAACCCTTTGGTTGGATTGATCAACTCTTTTAATCAATTCAAGCCTAAACCCTCGTGATCGGACATTTGTGTATGATCCTTTAAGTTTTTTATACAATTATAACTGACACTAATTAATTAAACTCTTATTAATTAATCAGTTCACAGATCACACTACCATATTTTAGCAACAGATGGGGATGAGTGATCCCTAGCTGAATAAGAATATATCAATCCGAAAGAGTCAATTGTGAAATAAAAAGTGTTGCCATATGATCAAATCGGCTCGTTTATCAAAGATTGTCTGTGATTTATAAAGGGAAAAACACTAAGCTGATTACAAGATCGGCTTTAAGGACACTATACCTACCATTCTAATCCTAATCGCAACGTGCAATAAAACCTAAAATGACACGAATAGAGTTCAGGTGTAATTGGCTCAGAGAAAGAGCATACAGCTGTGATATTTGGAAAAGTGTTTGATGCAGAGGAAATCTCACATATAACGATCATTTGGTCTATATAGAAGGGCATATATCCGGTAGGGGGTTTTGTAAATTCATCAGATTTGGAGGGAAATTTCAGAGAATAAGTTGTGGGGATCTGGAATAAGGTCCTAAATTTTGTTTCTAAGGGATGAAGGTGTTCATCTATGGCGGTCGGAGATGGTGATCTCGGAGGTAGGGTTTGACAAGAGGGTGATGCCATTCTACTTTCTTTCTTTTTACACTACTAATCAGATTTACAACTAAAGAAATGCTATACTCTGGTGTGGTATTAATAGATAATGGAGGAGAAGGACTTATCGAAATTTTCTGCGTATGACATTGAAGCTTGGATTCTAGGAATGAAATAGCCAGCAGGGAAGAACAAAGAAGTGGTGTTAAAGCTTTATTGCATTTTCAGTTTATGGGAAATTTGGAGAAGATTGACACAAATATGTATTCTGAGAAGGGGCAAAGAGGGGACACGCTCCAACAGGACATTTGATGGTTGTTCCAGGTCATTATGGCTACTGGATGAATTTAGTGGGAAAAAAATTAAAAACTCTTTTCTTCAATTTCGCCTATCTAACACGGTTGAATTAGTAGATAAAATACATAATTGAGACAAGAAATTTTATGGGGAAAATCAGGAGTTTTCTGTCATATTGATATTGTGAGTTACTCCTTCTATGCACGTCACAGACTATTCTCCCTGCTCCTTCCGCTCAAGAACTTGGCTAGATTCGGCGCCACCTTCTTTCTCCTCCTCACCGTCAACGACTTCGACCTAGGAGAAGCATCCATCAATGGAGATGCAGATTTTGCAACGTTTCCTCGCCTCAGTTTTCCACTCCCCGTCTGTTGCCTCCATTTCTCAAACTCATTCTCCTCAACCATGTCTGGGTACTCTCTACTTTCATTACGCAACAGTTCAGTTTTGAATTGAATCTCCTTCTCATTCGCCTTCAATGCTTCAACCCAAGCCCGTGCTGCTGCTACTTTCTTGTCAGCGATTTCGGTCGCCGCCGATGCGTGCCCTTTGAGATAATCGTACTCGAATTTGGATATAGTTATCGTTGGGCTGTTTTGAGAAGTAGAAGCTCTGTTTCTGATTGTTTCCTGAATCAGTGATCTTAGCTGCTCCAGTGCGGATGCTTCTGATGATTTGACTGCTTTTAGATCCTGCATTGCAGCTTGTAGCTTTTCCTCTTTGGAGTTGATTTCGGATTCGGTTCTCTCGATTTCTGCTTTTGCCAGATCGATTTCCTCGCGGATTAAAGACTGTTCGACTTCGGCTTCTTTTGCTTCTAATTTGATCCGTTCCAGTTTGGTGGTTAGATCCAACAGCTTTGATTTAGTCTTGTCTGAAGCTGCGGAGGTTGATTCCAGCTTGGAATTGGCTCTCAGAAGCTTGGAAGTGAGATTCTGAATAGTTGAATTTGCTTTCTCCTCTATTATTTTGAATCTATCTGTTTCTTCGGTTACGTGTTTGAATTCGTGTCGGACGATATCCATTGAAGCCATGAACTCGAAGCTTTCAGCTTTAATGGAATCCAGTTCCTTCTTAGTATCCTCAATTTCTCTTGTTATGGACTCCATCAAAGAGGCTTCATCTTTTGTGTTAGGTTCTGTTTCCAGATGGTTTGTATCCTCATTTTGTTGGATCATGCTCTGTATCATCTTCCGAATTTCCTCAATTCGAGCTGAGTATTTGCCAGCATTTTCTCTTCTTTGAGCTTCGATTTCTCTCCGTTCATTAATGGCTTCGAGTCGAGCCAACTCAACCAGCACGTGTTCTTCATTAATCTCATCAATTCCCTTCGTAAGCATTTCAACAGATCGAGAGTGGGACAGTTTTCTCGACATGGACGCTTCTGTTTCCCTCTCTGCTCTCTTCTTTTCTTCTATAATCGAACCCATTTCCTGCTTGAGCTTATACAATTCCAGTTTTACAGATTCCAATTCTCTCACCACTTCTTCAAACTCGGAATCTTCGAAGCTCCATTCTTGTTTCGAAAGCTCGGATTCTGCCTCGTTGTGTTTGATAGTCTCCGTTCTTCCCTGGCAAAGCTCTCTTCTTTTGGTATAGGGCTTCTTAACAAATAAAAAATACATCTCAAGACAACTAAGAAAACGAACAAATCATTGTCAGAAATCTGTAATGCAGCAGGATTGAATCAGAGTACCTCTGCATAATTTGTTTGGAAATTCTTCTTTGCAGACTTCCCTTCATGAATCTGCTGCATGTAAGAACTAATGGCTCCTTTAACCGAACCGATTTTCCTGTCCCGGTGCTTGTCCATCTACAAAGTCTCAGTACCAATTTTCAACTACTTTGCTACAGCATAAATGTTGCCAAATAGTGCTTCATTAAACTGCAGAAATTGGTATCAGTTTCCGAGTTCAAGATTAGAGAGTGGTGAAGTGAAGAGATAAAAGGGTAAGCTGGTGGTGTTTGGCTGTCGTTGGTTGTATCAAAAGGCTATGGATTTTTCCTCCGTGGGCCCCCAACAAAACTGGAAATCCTCTCGGCCGCAGAACAATTATTGACAAACTTTCTTTAAAAATTCTTTTGTGTGTGTTGTGTTTGCTTCTATCTTCACCGTAGCCGCCATTTTAACTTTCATTTATGTCTTTATGGCGGTTAAGGACCATTTAAGCGGTTATAATGCTTAGGTTTGCTAACAGAAAGTACGCTTACAATCTAATGAAAATTATGAAATGGGTCCTTTGAGCTACCATTTAAAAGTTTAGATTAGTGGCGATTTAATGGGAAAATAGCGGTAATTTTCATGGGATATCTTTGTCAAGAACGCTAGCAATACATAAGTGCGAATTCCCTGAACCTTTTGGGGGTCTCCGCTATTATTCCTAATTTAATTTAGGCAAAAAAATTTTCCCACGGCACTATCAAATGATTTAAATGCGCAAAAGATGCCAAGCTGGGCTCGAGGGTTCGGACGATGTTAGTCGCAGGAAAAAGACGAGGGAATATAACTTTATTATTCCTGAAATTTGGACAAGAGGATATGTCTGCATTCCAAAATGCATGGCCACAGTTTGCGAGTGGAACAAATACAAACAATTTTCAATAGGGGCCAATTATTTTCGCTGCCACAACTTGGATGATCTGGAAGGCTAGGAACCTCCGTATTTTTCAGAATGTGAACGAATATTGGAAAGTGACAATTAACAAAATTAAGAGTTTTGTTTCGGACATTCTGTTGGCGTACCCTTCTCCCAAGACTCTTGGTAAAAAACCACGCTCGGGCTGCACTTGGGAGAAGGCGGCCTACGGCTGGATGCGTTTGAATACTGATGGGAGTGTCCTGAAGAAGGGCTCTGCAGCGGCGGCAAGGGGACTCCTTCTCGATTGGAACGGTCGTTGGATTGTTGGGTTCTCAACTAATTTGGGTAGTAACTCAATCACTATGGATGAGTTCAGGGACGGAACCAGGATTTCAGGTAAGGGGGGCGAAAATTTAAAATATAATAATATTTTTTAAAAAATAAATATTATTTTATTAAAAATAAAAATATTATTTTATTCAATATATATAAATAAAACATGTATAACTTAAAACTTTAATTTGATTAAAAATGCACTAAAAAGTTTCTCAAATTTTTACATATTATAACTATAATATTTCCATTCAACAAAAATAAAATAAAATATAATATTCTATATATTATTTGACATATTCTATTCTGATAGTCATAGAGATAAAAGATACAGTTAAGAAATTAATTATAAATGTTATCTATTATAAAAGAAAACTAAAATTATTATTTAAGATACAATCTATTAGCTAAATAATTTATTTGTAATAAAAGAAATACTAAGATTAACACATTTATTTCATAATAAAACACAAACTAAAATTACTATTTAGATACAATTTTTTAACTAAATAATTATCCATAATAAAAGAAGAAAAATAGCACAGTTATATAAATAAGAAACGATATTTTCTTAATACACAGAACTCATATCAACATTAAATTATCTAAAATTAAACACAATATATTATTTAAAATTAAACATAGTTATCTTTATTCTATTGTCATACTGATACTAATTTATCCAAAATTAAACACAATTATTACTTAACCTATTTTCATAGATACAATCTGATGAGACCCAAAATCACACTCGGATCAACGCCGTCCACGTGTCATCATCTACAGACCTAGAGCTTGGACGCTCGCATTACCGGGCTCGCGGAACAACCCAGCCCATTCACTTGTTGACTAATCCAGACCCATGCGCCTCAGTCCACTATTCGAGCGGGAGGTTCAGGCTGTCAAACCCGGCGCTCGTGCTACGGTCCCTCAAATCCACCCTTCCTAGGGAAGCATTCCACGAGGGCTCATCTCTCCTTTACGCTCGAGTATTTGACGCTCATGGGTTATCTGCCAGAGGAAACCCTCTCGTGCACCCCTTCGAGCGTCACTCTCGCTCGTGTAAGATCTGCCCCAAGAGAGGCATCCGTACGCCCGCATGATAGATCTTGAGCTTCCCAGCGCACGACTCTCGCCAACAACCTCTGACACAGTGGCAGTACTCCACGCGTGGTCGGTGCGTCTGGATTCGTCTTGGCGTGTACTCCACTCCGGTGCAATTTGATTGGCCGGAAGAACTTGACGCCCACGCTGAAAATGAGGAAATGACCACGGATGTCCTAAAATTGGCAACTATAAATAGGGCTGCCTTAATTTCATTTATTCAGAGCTTTCTTCTGCTTCTTTTCTCAGTTTAAAAGGTCCGAAATCTCTCTCTCTAATTTAGTTAATTAATCCTTAATTAAGGATTAATTAATTACTTAATTAGGTGGTTATATAATTAATATATAATCCACTTAATTAATAGAAAATAGGGATTTTCTAGTTTTAGAAAAAAGAGTTTTTCTTAAAAAAATATTTTCTCAAAGTATTTGGCGAAATACTGCCGGAGCCCACACTTCAATTTCTTAATCGGGGATATTGCGAGGAAGCTCTGCCGGTTTCATGAGAAAATATCGAGGTGCTGGAAAAGTGCCGTTGATAGGCATATTTTTGCAGTACGGTAATACCGTTGTGTTGCAAAAAATTATTATTTGCATATTGTGATTATATGTTAGATGATTTAAATTATGTTATCGATGCCTGTATATATTAGAGTTATGCTGCCCGATTTTTTCCGCTGCTTTATTAAAATATTTTGGAAATATTTTGATAACGAGGTTATAGCGAATTTTTTTGAAATATTCCGTTGTACTGTCACTCTGCTTTGGGCCCGCCACACCAACAACAGGCTCAGACAGTGGCAGACCTATTAGTGGAGCGCTTCAACCTGGACACTGTGCCCTCGGTGGAAGAGGGGCTATGGCTTTTGCACACAGATGGCTCCTCGACCTCACAAGGGGGGAGCCGGGGTGACCCTCAGAGACCCTCAAGGCGTTGAAGTAGATTATGCTATCAAACTAGCGTTCCAAGTCACCAACAATGAGGCAGAATATGAGGCTCTAATCCAAGGGCTCAGGATAGCCCTTCAAAATGGCGCGCGCTCGGGTCACTGCATATGTTGACTCCCAGTTGATTGCAAGCCAAATTGATGGCACTTACGAGGCTCGAGAAGCCACTATTGTGCAGTACCTGGCGAGTGCTAAGGAAGTGATCTCCAAATTCAAAGAGTTCCATCTGTTGCAGATCCCAAGAACGGAAAACGAGCGTGCGGATGCTCTTTCCAAGTTTGCATCCGCTCTGGAAGATTCTTGCGAGCGTTCAGCTACATTCCTTAGAACGGAGAAACCGCTGATTCGCGAGGCGGGACCCTCGGGTGAAGTGAGCATGATCGATCCCTCTGAACCTTGTTGGCTCGACGATATCGTTAGGTTTCTGAGGGACGGAACCTGCCCGAGCGATAAGGTGGACCCTCGGGTGAAGTGAGCATGATCGATCCCTCTGAACCTTGTTGGCTCGACGACATCGTTAGGTTTCTGAGGGACGGAACCTGCCCGAGCGATAAGGTGGAAGCACGGAAGGTTAGGAGTAAGGCCCCTCGCTTCTCTCTTGACAACGACGGTCGACTATTCAAGCGGTCAGGGTCCACCACTAAGGTGCCTGAGACCCTCGCAAGCCAAAGAAGTATTAGAGCATGTGCACTGCGGAAGTTGTGGAAATCACTCTGGCGGTCGAATTCTGGCTAAGAAAGTATTAAAGAGTGGGTTCTACTGGCCCTCGCTACTGCACGACGCCATCAGCTACTCCAAGAAATGTCCTAAGTGCCAGTTTTATTCCAACACCCCTCAACTGCTGGCAGCCCAAATGATCCCTATTGACGTTTTATGGCCCTTCGACCAGTGGGGCATCGATATACTGGGACCTCTTCCAATGGCGGTCGGACAAAAGAAGTTTGTAATCCTCGCTGTGGACTATTTCACCAAGTGGGCCGAAGCTGAAGCGATCGCAAAGATAACGTTCAAAGTGGTGAGGGACTTCATTTGGAAGAACATCATCTGCAGATATGGCATCCTGAGGGTGCTCATCTTAGATAACGGTTCTCAATTCATCGCCGCTGACACACGAGACTGGTGCTATGAGCTAGGGATCGAGCAACGCTTCACCTCCGTAGGTCATCCCCAAGCCAACGGTTAAGCTGAGGTAACCAACCGAACTATACTCCAGCATCTGAAAACAATGCTCGAGAGTAAAGAGGGTGAGTGGGCAGAAGAACTTCAAGGAGCCCTTTGGGTATACCGTACTACCCTACGAGCAGCAACGGGAGAAACCCCTTATTCCCTCGTGTATGGTTCCGAGGCCATGATACCTGCTGAAATTGCTCAAGAGTCCGCACGCGTTGCCTATTTTGAGCCTGCAACCAACGAGGCTAATCGGACGCTCGAGTTGGATTTGCTAGATGAGAGAAGAAACGCTGCTTGGGCTTGTATCCACAAATACAAGGCGACCGTAGCCCATCAGTATAACAAACGCGTCAAAGAAAGGACCTTCCAACTAGGGGACTTGGTCCTCAAAAAAGTTGAAGTCTCCAAACATGTGGGTAAGTTGGACCCCAATTGGGAGGGCCCCTTCAAAGTCATTCAAGTACGCGCGAACAATACCTACCTGCTAGAGACTTTACAAGGCGAGCGTCTCCCTAGACCGTGGAATGCATGTAACCTTAGACGGTTCTACGTGTAAACATCAACCTTTGTAATTGCCCGCTCGTGGCACTTTGTACTTTCTTTTGACGGAAAGCATGGCAGTCGTTATTATTAATTGCAAGCATAACAGTAAGCATTTTACCAATTATTATTTGCGATTTACTTGCTTTTTCCTTAATTAATGACTTGAGTATCCAATTGCGTCAACGGCCACTCCGTGTCGAGCATTCTCCACATCGAACGCTTGATGACCACTCAATATGTCTCCAAATGAATGCTATCTGTGTGTTGAGAACCCTCCGTACCGAATAGTTTGACGCTCGAAAGCACGTAAACCCTAAGAATGAGCGTGTCTAAAAGGTGGGATGCTAAATGCTTAATATGCACCAACTGGATGCCGATCGCCCCAGTTAGTGCTCGTAAACCCCCAATGACCCTCATCCTCCTTGGTATGAGTACGCTCGTAAATAGCTAATGCTGGGCTAATCCTCTTACGGATACCTAAGTACAAAGCTAACGTTACAGCCACGCTCACCTTAACCCCATACTTAGCAAATCCTACAGTTGATTTCTAAGTTCACTCAAGCTACTGGAACACTCAAATTAGAAGTGTGCATCACACGTTTAAGGCCAATACTTAGCTAAATCCTTAGCGGATTTCTAAGTTCAAATTCGAGCCCAATTATGGATATAACCAGGGTACCCTCGTAAGGAACACCCTCGCGTCCATATATTCCCCTCACTAATGTTCAAGTATTTCTAAGTCCTAATCTTAAAATCCATGATGGAAGACAGCCAGGGTACCCTGAAGGGAAACACCCTCATGCTCGTACATTACCATTGCAGACATTCAAACACCAGTAAAAACAAGCATGCAAGTATCATACAAGAACAGGAGAACAACGCTTAACATTCAGTATTGAAGGGAATCAAAATCCATTAATAGAAACGTTCAAGCAAAAGGCAGAAAACAAGTTCAAACACACTGTCAAGAGTATCAAAAATACAAGTGCCAAAGGTTCAAACGTTCATAGGAAACAGAAAAGTAGAGTTATGAAGCAGCAGATGGAGGAGCATCACTGAGGTTGACTCTCGGGCTCTGGAGGGGCTGTTGAAAGAGGAATGGGGGCCAGCACATTAGCGTCAGAAGTTTGAGCATCGCCTGGACCCTCACCGTCTTGAACATCGACCGTGGCACCATCGTCTTCTATGCCAAGGGGCTCGGGGTTTATGGGGCTGGCGGCCATGAAGTCTCTCTGGAGCATCATCACCAGCTCATCGTACTCCGGCTCTGTCAAGCTGTCTGATGGGTCCCCAATGCGGACAATTGGCTCCAAATTTTCATCTAAGTCCATGCGCAGGCGCTCATCAGTCCGAGCGCTCTCAGGTGCCATTCCCAATTTCACCGTTTGGCCCACCGCCTTCCAGAAGAATCTCCGGGCGTTATCAAAACAGTGGAGGTTGGCCGCAAAAGCGAATGCTTTGGAGCGCACGAATCTCGTCACTGCCTCCCATGCTACCTTCGACTCCAAGCCAGCTACCTTCTCCTGTAAGTTGGCCAGCTCCGCTTTGGTCGCTTCATTCTGGCGGGTACTCTCGGCCAGTTGCCTTCCTAGTTCCCCATTATCCACCCTCAATTGGTCAAGCTCCTCCTTGAGCTTTTTGTGACGATCGTCCAAGGCCAGATAGGTGTCGTTGGATTTTTTCAGGGCGTCCCTCAACCTCTCCAGCTCGAGCTCAGACGCAATCAGCTGAGCGCAGGTGTTGTTAAAGTCCGCTTGCAATTGTCCGGGGTCGGAAATGTGCAGCAACTTCTTATATTTGGCCTTGTACTCGGCGTAAGCCTGGGTTTGCCCCTGCAAATTCTTCAGCCTGGGAATCACCTCCTAAAGGACAACAACATAAGTTAACACCGGATTCATTCAAAAGTTAGAACTTTTCAGAATAACTTAGAAAAACTCACCATCAAGAGGGCACGACAAGCATCGTCAACAACCCGACCGGCGTCATGCTCTTTCAGTTTATCATGATCGGCAGAGAATTGGAGTTTGCTTACAACCTCTGTGACCAGATTGTAAGAAGATAGACTTTTCTTCAGGAGGACCAGGTCGTCTCTCCTTTGGCATTTGTATCGTGCGTCCCCTTGGCACCTGATTTTCCAAAAATCCTCATCCTCCGAGGATGAGGTGTCACCACCCTCGCCGCGAGGGCCCACGACAACCTCCTTCCCTTTGCCAATGATGGGGATGGAGTCCGGCAATCTCCTCCTCTTCCTCGAGCGCTCCGCGCGTAACTCATCATGTATCTGGACCGCCGCCCCCGAGCGGTTGCGGGAGCTGCCGAAACTCAGTGCTATGGGTCCCTCAGGAGTAGCCGGGGGAGTAGCCTCGTGGGCGGCCCTGAGCGTCAGGTCCTCGATGTGGCCTTCGCCGCGGCCAGCGTTTTCCCTACTCTGGCGAGCGCCCCTTCCGCCGTCACCTCGTCCCGTACCGCGACAGGCTCCTCTACCCCTCGGAGCATTTGAGGGTTGGGGAGGCTGTTGTTGTTGTTGCTGCTGCTGATTGGCGCCCACCTGGTGAGCGCGCATCATCTGAGCAATACTTTCTGCGTCAATCCCCTCCATGAGTATGTCTACGCCAGCAAATTGGAAAATTAAACGAGCATCAGCAAAATATTGAAGGAATATTTGTACAAGGAAAATGATAAAGTGTTAATGCTAGTCTAAATGTTAGAGATGTTAGTTCCTAGAGTCTAACCATCGCGGAACATGGTCCGAGCGGGAGGATTGAGCACCATCTCTGGAGGATAAACTAGCCCATAGCGGAACAATACTTCCTCATCCTTCATTAATTCTTTGGCCTTTATCCACTTCATCTCGTTTTTCATCACGAGGGCCAGATTCTTCGCCCAATGCTCAAATTGTAAGAAGATAGACTTTTCAGATCCTTCGCACGAGGTCCGACCGGCGTCATGCTCGTTCAGTTTATCATGATCGGCAGAGAATTGGAGTTTGCTTACAACCTCTGTGACCAGATTGTAAGAAGATAGACTTTTCTTCAGGAGGACCAGGTCGTCTCTCCTTTGGCATTTGTATCGTGCGTCCCCTTGGCACCTGATTTTCCAAAAATCCTCATCCTCCGAGGATGAGGTGTCACCACCCTCGCCGCGAGGGCCCACGACAACCTCCTTCCCTTTGCCAATGATGGGGATGGAGTCCGGCAATCTCCTCCTCTTCCTCGAGCGCTCCGCGCGCAACTCATCATGTATCTGGACCGCCGCCCCCGAGCGGTTGCGGGAGCTGCCGAAACTCAGTGCTATGGGTCCCTCAGGAGCAGCCGGGGGAGTAGCCTCGTGGGCGGCCCTGAGCGTCAGGTCCTCGATGTGGCCTTCGCCGTGGCCAGCATTTTCCCTTCTCTGGCGAGCGCCCCTTCCGCCGTCACCTCGTCCCGTACCGCGACAGGCTCCTCTACCCCTCGGAGCATTTGAGGGTTGGGGAGGCTGTTGTTGTTGTTGCTGCTGCTGATTGGCGCCCACCTGGTGAGCGCGCATCATCTGAGCAATACTTTCTGCGTCAATCCCCGCCATGAGTATGTCTACGCCAGCAAATTGGAAAATTAAACGAGCATCAGCAAAATATTGAAGGAATATTTGTACAAGGAAAATGATAAAGTGTTAATGCTAGTCTAAATGTTAGAGATGTTAGTTCCTAGAGTCTAACCATCGCGGAACATGGTCCGAGCGGGAGGATTGAGCACCATCTCTGGAGGATAAACTAGCCCATAGCGGAACAATACTTCCTCATCCTTCATTAATTCTTTGGCCTTTATCCACTTCATCTCGTTTTTCATCACGAGGGCCAGATTCTTCGCCCAACGCTCAAAGATCCTATTTTCAGATCTATTCCTAACCAAAGGCCCCTCTCCATGAACTATCCACCCTCGGTGAGCTCTAAAATTCCCCCGGGCACCCCCACGAAGAAGTATTTCTCCTTCCAGTTCTCGTCGTATGAGGTCGAGAGCGAGTCAATCATTTTAAATCCAGATTTAGCTTGGGCGTAATAAAACCCATCTGTCGGAGACGAGCGCGGCGAATGGGCCACCTGGATTAGACTGTTGAAGTTATCTAACGAAGGCTCATGACCCGTGACCCTCATCAGAATCACAAAAGTATTTATTAGGGATATGTCGTTTGGGAGAATTTGAGATGGGCTAAGGGCGAGGTAGTTACAAATATTGGCAACAGCGGGCGGAATGGGAAACCTTAAACCACCAGCCAGCACAGAATCGAGATAGACGGTTATCATCCCTGGTGGCGGACTGTTGGCCCTCTCCCCCTCCACAGGTAGGCGAATGGGGAACACTATCTCATCCCAATATACCTTAGCCCTCAAGTCTTCTAGATCCCTGGGCGTCAGTATGCTCTCTATTTCATCTGGGGTCCTATCAGTTTGGTGAGGGTTATTTACCCTCACTTGTGCCGGGGGGGGGGGGGGGGGGCTCGCCCTCAGCCTGATGCTCGGATGGTCTGGCCTCGCCTTCAGGAGCCGCGATCGCCACAGTTACCTGATAATCCTGTGGCCTTACAGCGCTGTTAAGCAAGGGGAATACCCATTCCCCTTGCTGCTGCATCCTCAGGGACAAATCCATCTCCTCAAACAACTGGTCTACACCGCCTGGGTTGCGCTCGTTCATTCCTCGAATAGCCACCCCCAGTTTCTCATCGCCTGCTTCCTCTGGGGCCCTTGCCATTGGGATAGCTGTGGGAATATCGTCATGAGGGGAAGAGCTCCCCACGGACATCTCATCAATCTCCCTCACCATTTGATCTATGATGTTATCCGCCATTACTGGTCTTTAATTCTTGAGGATGAAGCTTTCAATAGAAATTCAGCGAAGAGGAAAAATTCTGGTGTGGATTCAACAACGGAAAAGGTTCCTCACTCAAAAGTATCCCTCAAATACAACCTAAATCTAAGGTTAGTACTGGAAAAATTAGAAATTGCAAGGATTTACCTAAGGGTTGATGAAGAAACTTGCTGGAAGTTGCAAGAATTTGCAGAGACTTTGCTGCTATTTTGCTTGAAGAAGACTTGGAAGCATAAAAGGGTGAAAAAGCTTTCCGGATCCCTATTTATAAGAGAGGTAATTTGCATTAATTAGGGTTTGGGATTTGAAAATGCAATCATTTCCCGCCTTGGGAGACTCTCGCTTTTGGTAACCGCCTCATGCCTCCCCACGTGCACGCGCCCATGTCTCCACTCCGCATTAAATGCAGATGGGACTTCATTTATGGCTGTGTCAGGGGATGTCCGTTACTGAAGACGAACAGTCACATCCCTCCAAAAGATTGACCCTCGAAAATTCAAAGTCAGCGCTTAGAGATCAAAATTCTACAGTATGCTCAAGCACAACTACAGAATTTGGGGGGCAAAATGATGAGACCCAAAATCACACTCGGATCAACGCCATCCACGTGTCATCATCTACAGACCTAGAGCTTGGACGCTTGCATTACCAGGCTCGCGGAACAACCCAGCCCATTCACTTGTTGACTAAGCCAGGCCCATGCGCCTCGGTCCACTATTCGAGCGGGAGGTTCAGGCTGTCAAACCCGACGCTCGTGCTACGGTCCCTCAAATCCACCCTTCCTAGGGAAGCATTCCACGAGGGCTCCTCTCTCCTTTACGCTCGAGTATTTGACGCTCGTGGGTCATCTACCAGAGGAAACCCTCTCGTGCACCCCTTCGAGCGTCACCCTTGCTCGTGTAAGATCTGCCCCAAGAGAGGCATCCGTACGCCTGCATGATAGATCTTGAGCTTCCCAGCGCACGACTCTCGCCAACAACCTCTGACACAGTGGCAGTGCGCACCTCGTACCTGACACGCCGCCCACTTTCAGAGCCATCACTTTCATACCGTCACAGACTGCCACGTGTTAGGGCAACACAGGTTTGGGACCACTTGGTCAAAATACTCAAGGCACCCTCACCCCTAACATATAAATAGGGAGAAACCCATGCTTTCTTCCTCAAGTCATCTTCTCCACAATACGCTGCACTCTAAAACTGGGCACATTTTCCTCCATTTTCTCCATCTTCCCAAGCTCTGTGTTACACTCGCCTCAACTGTATCCTTATTGCACTTGCACTCTTGGTGTTATCTTAGATGGAAGAACCCACGCTCAAAAGGAAACCCAGTTCCTGAGGCTCAAACGCCTGTGATGGTCTTCCCTCTCCTAAACAAATCTTAAAGTGTTTGGTGTTAAAGCAAGCTAAGTTTCTGCACCATCACAATATTTTCTCAAAATATTGAACTAATTTACAATTAACAAATTAATTATAAATTTTATCTATATAATTTATTCATACTAAAACTATAAGAGAAAAATAGAAAAATTAAAATTAAATATAAGTTAATATTATCTTTTGGTTTTATTGGATAACTTGGGAGAAAAATAAGAGTTTTAAGTTGAGTAGAAGAAAAAAAAAACAAGAAGAAGAATAGAAAAATAAAAGAGAAAAAGACGGTAAAGAGAGAGAGAGAAAGATTAATTGGAGATTTTTTAATATGTGAAAGAAGAAAAGAATATCAGAAAACTTCTATTGGGAAGCGTAAAAAGTGCATTTGCATTGAGAAAAAGAATAACTAATACTAAAATTCAAATTAATCTAAAAATAAAACCTAATTATTAGGATTAGCGAGTTGTAATTGGGGGGGAGGGGGTAAATTTATAAAATAGGGGGGGGCAAAATAATAAAATTTCTAAAATTTACATATAATAAAAAAAAAATTCAAAAATTTGGGGGGGGGGGGGGGGGGAAGTTCTAGGCCCAAGCTCCGCCTCTGGATGAGTTGGTGGGACTTAGGCATGGCCTTCAACTTGCTTGGGATAGAAGGATTGAGAAACTTGAGGTTGAAATCGGTTCCAAAGTTGTTTACAAGTTGGTTGGAAACGTGGACATTGAGGCTCATCCGTTTGGAAGCATTATTGTTGATTGTAGATTTTTGATTCATCGTTCGTGGGACTGCACTCTGAGACACATTTTCAGGGAAAGAACGCATGCGCTGACTTGCTTGCTAGGTTGGGTCATGACATTGTGGGGAAGCTGGAGGTTTGGCAAGAGCCTCTTGATCAGTTGGTTGATTGTTTAGTTGCTGAGGCTGTGTAGGGCTTGTTGCCCTCTTTTGTCACCCAAAAAAAAAAAAAAAAAAAAAAGGTGCACACTCTGCGACGTCGCTAAAACCTCAACCATGAGGCGAGGATTTCTATTTGCATGCTTAGCAAAAATATTAAGTTCAATTTGTAATAAATATATTTTTTTATTGTCTTTTTATATGGGGTCAAGCCAAGTCGGATCTGATCGTGTCAGAATCCTATTGGGATGTTCGAGCTAGAAATCGGTTGATTACTTAAGAATTTATATTCGAGGGAAACTGTTCGATCTAGGAGCTAACTGCAAAATGAGAAGCAAATGTGAGTTAGAGGTCGACCTAGGACAGTCTGGGGGTGAACCCAGAGTCAGCACCCCAACGCATAAGTCAGTATCTGGAGAATAGGAGTATATGATTAAGTTGAAGGGTGCAATGAATGCTTACCTATCGAAGTAAATGGAGGGATATTTTTATACCGTTGGGTGTTATGTGGTGGCGCACGGTGAACGAGAAGCATTTAATGATTCCTAGTACCTTTTTTCCGGTGCATTTAATGTCCGGTGACTTAGGTGGGACCTACATCATGTACCTGTTGTTAGGATCAGCTAGGCCGCGATCGAACACCGACACTTGTGGGTTCTGCAAGGTGGTTCTGACCAACCAATTGGTGGTCATGATCTATCTGCAGGTTGATTATGATCTGCAGATTATGATGACCTCGATCGGGATTCTAGATGTGCCATTTGGTGAAGGGGAAACAGACCAAATTAGGACCATTAAGGGGTAGAGCTTTTCTCATCAATAATAGGTGCGTATTCAGGGATCAAACATAAAACTCTTTATTAAGTTAATATGACGAGCAGTTAAGTTTCGCCATTTGTTATTGTTGGGTTTGTAATATCATTATTTTAAATTTTGATATTTTCAATATCATATAGTAGTGAAATTCTAATACGTTTGATATGATTCAGCCGAAAATGGCATGTTGCCGAGCACTTATTCTGGATTTTTTAAAGAATTTTAAAATGAGTCATTTATGTGAATTTATGAGGATTTGACGTGGGTTAAAAGGAAAAATAATATAGATTATGTCTCTTTTAGTTCAAAAAGAGAATATATTACTATGATCTATTCGGTACGAACACTTTTAATAATATTTGTGGAAAAAATATTTTAATATGTCTTATTGTATTGGAAAGCTTTTGTGTTATTATATTTATGTTGTGTCCGTAATTCATGAGTTCATTTATTTTGTCAATGAAATTACTTAAAAAATAAAATATACTTTTATTTATGAATAAATGGTAGTATCCAAAGAAGTAATTTATCCGCACCAAATATGATGCATGCCCGCGCAGAATCTATGCTCACTCTGACTCCCTTCATATAGATCCACGATACATCCTTCCCCCACGTTAACGAACTATTCAAAAATTCCCCACTCAACGGATCACGCCGAGAACGTCAAAGATGATTAGGGCGATCGGATTGAGATCCGCAAGTAGGGTTTAATTTTGATGCGAGCTAGGGCGATCGGATTGAGATCCAAAATTTCATGAAATGGACGTGGAGAAATCGTCGTTGTGCAATTGCGTGGTGAATTTCCTGCTGGAGGAGAATTATTTGCTGTCGGCGTTTGAGCTCCTCCATGAGCTCCTCGAAGATGGCCGCGACGATCAGGCGATTCGCCTCAGAGAGTACTTCTCCAATCCAGCTCATTTTCCGCCCGATCAGATCTCCCGCTTCGGCTCCCTTCGAGGTCCGCTCTATGTGTAACGCCATTTTCACATATAAAACGTGTTTCAGTCGATGTGATTTTGTGCATTCGCGCCATTTTGTACGGGTGTAATGGGCTTACGTTTTGATCGCCTAATCATGCTTTATATTTATTGAGATTTGTTCTTTTGATATCCGGTGATATAGAGGTGGTATTGTTGGCAGTTCTTCATTTGGATGCTTTCTGATTATTGATTTTATAGGCATTTGAACCCGAATTACCTCATGCTTTTTTGTTGTTTGTTTGGCGTAATTCAGGGTCAGGAGTTACTTTGTTAGATTTTATGGTTAAACTGAAGTTATCTTACAGAGAAACGAACTACAATAATAGTGACCTTTGTCTATTTTTTTGTTAAGTTAAATGTCACTTTCATTGATTATATCCCTATGAATTCTCTGAAATATCCTACTGTGCATTTCGGCGTAACTTTTCTGGTTTTCTCAGTGTAGCATAGGCCATAAATGTCATGCGTTCATAATAGAAAACTTATTCTCTTTCTAGATTGGAGCTCTGGCAGCTGGTACTCATCGGCTTATGTATGAGCAGAGCTTCTACACCTAGCTGATTTTGCAAAATTATGTTAATTCTCAGTTTCTTTATGGTATGTAACAGTAATAATTAGTTAGGGTCCTTGGGAACAGAGGAACAACTCATGGATCACACCAATATTCTCCAAGCATGGAAATTTTCAAATGATGAAACGGGACACGGAGTATCAAGCATGAAATAGTTTAGATTGATTTGAAAAGTAGGGATATATGTAGTGTGTATCCTTGTTTCATTCGAGTATATACTACTATGTTTTATCATAGATTTCCTTGTAATGGGATGCCAATTTATTTCTCATATTGTTGATGAGAGCAGTAGCAGAACCTCAGCATCTGCTTGACGAGAAGGGCTCACTGGAAGAAAAACTGGCAGTCAGCGAATATGAGCTTCGTTTGGCTCAAGAAGACATTCTTTACCTGAAGGACGAATTGCTGAAGAAAGGCCCTTCCAAATTCGACGAATCAAAAGGTAAATGCTCGAACTCTATCATTATATCTTTGACATTTGTACAAACCATGGTTGTACTTCTAAATGCACATAAAGAAATTATTTTGATCTTAAATCGAATTGATGTTGAAGTGTAAAATGATTTTGATTTTATAGTCAAGATGGTTTTGCTATGCACATAAGAAAATGATTTTCTTGAACTGTTTTTATTTGCAATGATAAGATAGAATATCTACTACATTTTTGGTTCTGTTTCCTACATGGCATTGAGTTGTGGTTTCTCAAAGTTTTACCAACAGCTGCAGTTATGTTAGTATCTGTAGGAGATGAGATTATCCTTAATCGACATTATTTTTGTTTTATTGTAATTAGCTGTTTAATGCATTTTCAGGGCCAAATGTGGACGTTTCTGTGAAAAAGGAACCAATTAACCAATCCATTGAGAGAACTGTATCTCATCCTGATTTGGGTATTTTGAAGGAGAATGAACGAATGGATATCAACTGTGCAGTGAAGGAGTATTTATTATTAGCAGGATACCGTTTGACTGCAGTGACGTTTTATGAGGAGGTAATCAAATTCTCTTTTAAGCCTTATGATTGTTGCAATAAGCTTAATTCAATGCTATAAGTAGAACTGTTAAATAAGGAAACATCCATTATAGCATCTTATGGTTATGAATCCTAGGTGAGAATACATCAAAGCACAGATGAACTAGAACTTGAAAGTCAAATACGGGGAATAAGGGATTTTTGGATATGGACAAATGACAACTTGTTAAAAAAGTTTTAAATGAGTGTCTCTATGTAGAAATGTCTGCCCAGAAGTTATAAAAATGTATTTATTCACACAGAAAATCATTTTACAATTATCGTCTAAATACATACCCCTGATTAGTAGGAAACAAGTTCCCTTTCTGACTATGGAATAGGTAAATTAATTAGTAATTTCTACCTTTCAATTATTAGGAGTATGTCTTGGTGGTCGCATATTTGAGATTGTGCTTTTGTTTTACTAATAAACTGTGACACTTAAGCAGAGTAAAGAGTACTAGTTCATTTAAATTTTAATTTCCAGTCCTGATTCTGGATATCCTTAAGGCGACTGATCAATACTTTGTAGATTAGCTTGGAAACATTTTGATTAGTCAGAAAGCTATCTGTATGCAAGCCGAATCAACTCCTGTTGTAATCATCAAGATAATACATGCGACACGGTTCAATTGACATCTTAGAAAAAGATAAGGTTATAAGTACTGCTAATGGGATTCTTTGTCTTTTAGGTGTTTTTGGGTTAGATGTTTTACTTGTGGAGGGACCAAATTTTACTTTTTCCTGTACAACAGGTCACTGACCAGAACTTGGATGTATGGCACAACTCATCTGCATGTGTCCCAGATGCATTGCGACAATATTACTACAAATATATTTCTTCCTCTGCAGAAGGTGCTGAGGTACTTCTTGAGTATGCATAGATAAATGAATTCGTCACTCGCTGTAAAGCAATTAAATATGAACCAAAAATCTCATAATTGATGCAATTAATATTCAGGTCCCAAGAATGGGTGGCAAATTGCCCATCCTTTTTGTTATTTACATTTGTGGTCTGCTTGATATGCTAGTTAGCTGTCAGCCATCTACACTTCGCTTTTCCTTGAGAAAAGAAATGGAAATTACGTAGAATGTTTGATGCTATTGAATTTTTCCTTAAGATCGATGTAAACCCAAATATGGACGACTTAAAAGTTACTTATCAGTTAGAAATAGTTTGAGAGTTCTACATATACTAGTTCTTTTATTTAGGCTTGGTCTTTTAAGCAACTTGATGGATGACAACAGATAATATATCACATACATACTGGGTTTTATTCCAGATTATCTGCTTTGTAGTGTCTAAGAACATGTTGATTCATCAATTACGTGCTTTCATATCAATTCTTTTTCTTGTGCTGATTTTCTCATGCTGATAGGTTTTACTTAAAGAAAACAGCAAGCTGAAAAATGAGAGGCAGTCGTTGCTAAAAAGTAAGCAAATGTCTGATGAACAACTTCTCACATTGACAAAATCATTTGAGGTACTGAAGAAGGATGTCAAGGACAAAGAAAACCAGGTAGTTCTCTTAATAATGTTTATAATTCTCGATGTATGTCCAGTTGAAGTTACAGCCGGAATTTTTATCAGGTTCGAAGTTTGAAGAAGGCTCTAGAAAGACAAAGAAAAGATCTAAATGAGTGTAGAGCTGAGATAACTTCACTGAAAATGCATATTGAAGGAGCCCGAACTGGAAAGATCTTGTTATCAACTGACTCTGCACAATCGCAATCACTTCCTGCTGAGAGCCGTAATGAAAAAACAGAACCTTCTCAAAATGAGACAGTGATTCTAAAGGAGGGAAATTATGTGAATGCAAAACCTATTGTGTCATTGAAGATAGAGGGAGGGAATGGACAAGAAGTGCACAAGGTTGAAGAGCCAAAAGTAAATGATGCTGCTTCACCTATAGTGGGTTCATTGACAGATTTAGAAGGTTCTGGTACTCAGTTGTTGGAGAAAGAGGGTTCTGGTGACACAACCAGTCCATCTGAGAAAGTAGAGTTACTAAGTCCTTCAATTGAGAATGGATTTACTGGAAAAAATGAGAATTTTCTAAAGAACAATAAAACACCCTTTTCAGAAACTGATAGCGTAATTACAAGGTCGGACAACCTTGACACTGAATCAAATGCTGAAAAGGTGGCAAGCTCTTGTTCTGTTTCTTGACATGCTAAATTTGATGATCCAGCAAAAATATTTCTATCAGGCTAACATCTAGATCCCATTTTCACTTTTCAGGGCTTAGAAACCATTCAGATACTTTCAAATGCGTTACCTAAAATCGTGCCTTATGTTCTAATCAATCATCGAGAGGTTTGCCACTTTGTTCTCTATGTGTTATTTCAAATAGTTTCACGCTTGCTACTAGAAGCTATGAACCATTATGCAACCTAGAATTGTTGCTTCTCGTGAACTTTGTTGTTATGCATTGTAGGAGCTCCTTCCTCTGATAATGTGTACGATTGAGCGTCATCCAGAAAGTGCTACTCGTGATTCTTTGACCCACACATTGTTTAATTTAATAAAGCGGCCAGATGGGCAGCAGAGACGAATAATAATGGATGTAAGAATCTGAAATTGTAGAAATTGCAGTTTTGTATCTCTTAACTTCACATTTTCTTGAATCTTTCATCTTCTCCAGGCTTGTGTTACTCTTGCCAAGAATGTAGGAGAGTTGAGAACAGAAACAGAATTACTACCCCAATGTTGGGAACAAGTAATAACCATCTTACAATTTCTGGCATTATCTATAGGAGCCAGGACTTCTGCTATCTGATTGGTGATTGTCTTGCATGTAGGTTAATCACATGTACGAGGAGCGTAGAATTCTTGTTGCACAATCATGCGGTGAGCTGGCCGAATTTGTGCAGCCAGAGATTCGTGATTCCCTCATCTTGTCAATTGTGCAGCAGCTCATTGAGGATTCTGCATCAGTTGTCAGAGAAGCTGCTGTTCATAATCTGGCATTGTTGCTGCCTCTCTTCCCTAATACAGACAAATATTTCAAGGTCAGCCTCACTAAATATGCTTCGAGGCAATCATGGAGAAGATATCTGACTTGACCGAATTGCCTACAATGTAAGCTCCGTGATCTAGGAAATGGAGCATTTTCCCCTTGTCACAAAATGATGCCATTTGAGAATATTGAGAAGAAAGAGAAAAAAAGAAAAATTAAAAAGATTCTCTCCGATCTTTACTCCATGTTTGTTTGACAGGTTGAGGAGACAATGTTTAAATTGATTTGCGATCCTTCCAGTAAGGTTGTTGAAACCACAATAAAAGAATTGGTTCCTGCTCTATTAAATTGGGGAAACGAGTTGGATCATATTCTACAAGTTTTGCTCTCATATATCATGGCTGCTGCTCTGGTATGCTCCTATTATGCATATTTTTGCCCTTTCAGCATCCTTAACATTTATTACATCTGATTCAATTTATTTTCCAGCATTGTCCTCCACTTTCAGGGCTTGAAGGTTCCATTGAGTCGCATCTTCGTGCTTTAGGTGAAAGAGAACGTCGGAATCTTGAAGTTCTGTTAAGGCTGCTTGATGAACTGCTTTCACATTTGCACCAGCATGCTGTTGAAACCTGTCCATTTCCAGAAGTTTCGGATACAGGAATATCATGTACTCCTCCTTTGCTTGGTCATTTTGCAGGGTAAGCTTTTTACTTGGCCTTTAAGATCTGAATCAAAGTTTTTTTGATGTGAAGCTATTGTTTTATGGTTCAGGGAGTATGGTTTACTTTATGGCTTAATATTGTTTGGTCAGGGGACATGAAAAATGGCCTGCATTTGAGTGGTTGCATATGGAGTGCTTTCCGTGTTTGATCCGCCTGTCTTCTATATTTCCACCAAAGGAAGATAAGCTAAGAAATCGCATAACGAGGGTACTTTACTTTCTGAATTGGATTTCTTTTTTCCTTTCCTTTTTTCTCTTCTCACTTATGTTGCAATATTTGATGATTTTGGTTATCAAATGCAGTTTTTGTTGGCAGTGACTAGAAAGTTTGGGGAATCTTATTTGACACACATAATGCTGCCTGTCTTTTTAGTAGCAGTCGGTAACAATGCTGATTTGAAATTCTTCTCTTCGGAAGCCCTGTCAAATGTTAAAGGCAATGCTATTAAATAATTTAATAAGTCCTATTACACATCAATATGATTTGTATGGTATTTCTCATCTTGTAACTGTGACAGATTTGAGGCCTCAAACTGCCACAGCTAAAACACTTGCTACTATGGGAGTCTTACCGCTTCTCCTCGCAGGCGTATTAGGACATGCTAGCAAGCATGATCAATTGACAGAGTACTTGAGGGAACTATTGATTCAAAGTCCTGGACAGGACCATAATCAGCCAGCAAAGCATCATATTATGAATTCTGTGCGCTTTATTTGGTTTGTCTTGCAGATCACCTTTCAAATCATGCATCCATTATCATTTTATTAATGCATAAATTTACTTTTGGTACCATAATTTAAGTTTTGATTTGTAGCCGTTTTAATGCATTTGCAAATTACGAAACATTTAAACGGCCAAGGTCATATGATTTGCTTGTTTATATATACATTTCAGTCTATAAATTTGCAAATGTATAAAATTTTGATATGAATTGAATCTTAAAGCATCAATATTTATGGTACGTAAAAAGAATAATACCTGAATCGAACAAAGACAGAATCAAGGTACCAGAAATGACATTAATCCTTTTATTTATTCATTTCTTGACTGATACTCTTTGCTGCAGTAACTTTGAAGAACACCATGATATGATATTTAACATCCTATGGGAGATGGTTGCCAGTTCTGATGTAAATTTAAAAATTGATGCTGCCAATCTTTCCAAAGTCATTGTGAGGCCTTTTTCTTGTGAAGGAATATCATTTGCCCTTGATTTAAGAATGCATTCGGTGTTCACAATCTTATGATGGCTCTGTTTCCCAGATACCATACATTGAAGCAAAGGTTGTTTCTATTCATATTTTACCTGCTCTGGTGACTCTCGGTTCCGATCAATATCTGAGTGTAAAATATGCAAGCATTGATGCTTTTGGAGCTGTAGCAAAACATTTTAAGGAAGATATGGTATATCTACTTGGACTTTGTTTGCACTGCATTGATATGGAACATTTATCATGCTATAAACTGACTGAAGTTATTTCTTTGCAGATTGTTGACAAGATACGCATTCAGATGGATGCTTTTCTTGAAGAAGGATCACATGAAGCTACCATTGCTGTGATTCGTGCACTACTGGTGTCTGTACCACATACAACCGATCAGCTTCGGAATTATATCCTTTGTATTTCCCCAGATTTGTGTTCCTTTACCTTTTCTTTTCTTGATCAATTTCATAACTCTTTATCATCATATATGTATAAAATTCAAAGAATTAATAATCATCCCACCCCTCAAATGACCAAGTCTGGCCCCTTTTGATTAGGATTTCAATCTTGCACCCCATAGAAGAGAATTGATGAATATTCCCCTTGGGAAATACTTCTGTTTTTATTTCTTTTGCAATGCTGAAATTTTGTGTTTCTTTAACACTTTGCGTACATCTGATGTCCAAGATTTTTCAGTTAACTGCATCACCGCCCCCTGCAAGTGATGTAGTACGCCGGCGAGAGAGAGCCAATGCTTTCTGTGAATCAATTCGTGCTCTTGATGCGACAGGTGATTTCCTTCTTAAAATTAATTACTTCTTTCCTTTAACCTCCTTTTAAATTCCTGAACTTGTAAAAAAGAAAAAGAAACAACCACAATATTCAGAATAATATACATACTCTTTGGTTTAACTTGCTTTGTCATGCAGGCATGCTAACTCTACTCATTTACATGCATTTGCACATCCATCATACTCTTTTAACTTAATCCTTACTGCAGTTGTTGGTATATGGGTATTACTTTGTAGTCCTGAAAGCAAATTCTGAAAATGTAACTGATGGTATTAAAACTGAAAGACCTTACTTGTGTTAATAATCCAAAAAATTGATTGATTACCGACAGGTTCTTAGGTTGAACGAACAGACATCCTTTTTCTTACGCTTTATCTACTCGTTACACGAATCATAAATTCGTATTTGTTGTGCAGACCTTGGTGTTTCGACTGTGAAGGATCTCCTCCTTCCTGCAATTCAGAATCTTCTAAAAGACAGCGATTCACTTGATCCAGCTCACAAGGAAGCTCTGGAGATAATATTGAAGGAACGATCTGGTGGAACTTTAGACACCATAACTAAAGTAATGGGTGGTCAAATGGGTTTTGCTTCTTCTGTTAGCAGTTTCTTTGGTGAAGGTGGACTACTTGGGAAAAAGGAAAGTGGAGAAGCTGCAATACCTGCAGCTGCTCCACCACAGGAGATGGTTGAGCCACCACAGCCACCACCTGAGGACACCGCATTCAGGCGTATTATGAGGGGTGGTTTCACGGACATGCTAAGGGCCAAACCTAAGGGGGTTGAAGAATCTCAATCAGGCCAATGATTGCTCTTCTTTTTTCTTTTTCTTATTCATTTTTATATATCGGAGATTTTGGAAATAGAAAAGAAGATAAAGGAATTTTGTTGTTTAAAGAAACCAGAATATCTGGTTTTCCTTTTCAATAAACTCATTTTTATTTTTTTGAAAGGTCATTTCAGATAAGAGGCAGTTTGAAATAACTCCCTATCAGTTTGGAATATTTTTACTTTACTCCCCATAAAATTATATAATATAATAGGATATAAATACTATATTAGAACGTTTTAGTACTACATTTTGTGAAAATTATACAACATATTTTGAGATATATTTTAAGCACTACATTATGTGAAAATTATACTACATTTAGCCAAAATGGGGACTTAAGTCCAATTGAAGATTTATCCCACATTACCCGTTCCAATAAACTCATTATTTTCTCGAAAAGTTGCCAATTAGCATCATTCATATCTATTCTTTCTGGCAAAAAGAGGAGAAATGACAATATTTTTCGTTTTACCGATACCCCGCAATTCTGAAAATTTGTCAGTAACCTACCGGATTTTTAAATAAAAGACATACCCACTTTATGGATATATTTAAGATATACAAAACAAATCTTGTGTATACATTGATCAACTCGAGAATATGTATATACACGTATACACATTTATGTCGATTTTCATCTATAATATTTGGAGCTAACTACCCCAAAAAGGCAAAAACCCTTAGTTATTCGAAATTATCACCAAAAACCCTATGAAAAAAAAATGATATAAAAAATCCTGTGTTTTATAAAATAAACTCACCGCCCCCTATCCCCATCTGGTCAACGAGAGAAGATGAAAACCCTATAATGCCCTTACCCTATAACCCATACAATTCATTGCAATTTCATTTGAAAAACACCATTTCATATTATATATATATATATATATATATGTAATATTATATTTTTTAAAATTATTAATATGTATTTAAAATTTATCATATATATATAAAATATATAGTGTTTTTTATAAATTTATTTTATATATATTAAATTAATTATTATAATTAGTATAATATATATATATATATATATATATATATATATATATGTAATATTATATTTTTTAAAATTATTAATATGTATTTAAAATTTATCATATATATATAAAATATATCAAATATATATATATATATTTATATTAAGTGTTTTTTATAAATTTATTTTATATATATTAAATTAATTATTATAATTAGTATAATATATATATATATATATATATATGTAATATTATATTTTTTAAAATTATTAATATGTATTTAAAATTTATCATATATATATATTTAATTAATATAAATAATTATACATATATAATCAAATTTACTAAAAATATTAATAAATTGATAAATATATATATAATTATCATAAAAATTTAATATATGTATACATTATACACTATTATAATAATTAATACATATATTTGTAAATATATTTTGGTTATATATATGCAATATATATACATATAATAGTATAAATATATAATAATAATAATAATAATAATAATAATAATAATAATAATAAATTAACAAACTTATATAAATTATATATGTATATATAAACATAATTCACAATAATAATAATAAATTAACAAACTTATATAAATTATATATGTATATATAAACATAATTCATATTAATATATATATACATAATATATAGAAATATATATACATATATACCATGTCTTCTTCACCTGGAGTTGCAGACCCGCTGCCTCCACCTCTAGTAGCCAACGCCGCCGCCTCTGCCGCCGTCCAATGGCGCCGCCACCGCCACTCTTTGTCTCTACCTCCACCGCCGATCAACACCACCGCCGCTGCCTCTTCTTCTCCACATCTACACCGCCCAACAACGCCGCCGCCACTGCCTCTCCTTCTCCCCACCTCCACCGCCCAACAGATCCGCCGTCGCCTCTCTTCTCTCCTTCTCCACCACCCCAGATCTCCTCCAACGCCGCCGTCTTCGGATCTTCTCTCCGCCTGCACCGCCTCACACAATCGCCCCAGATCTCCTCCTCCCCGCCGTTGGAACTTATGGCCAGAATTTTTGTTTGGGTTGGGGAGATAATGATGGTGTCACGAACTAAGTAAATGATGCAGAATTTAACAACACAAACCACCAAAGAAATATGATATATATTGATCAAAAAACCCAAATGAACATTCAATGTAACAGTAACTAAGAAGTGAGATGGGAATGAGAGAAAACAGAGGAAGAAGTTCAGAATTAGCTTACATAATACCTGCCCCAAAAGTGAGCAATAACAACCCTAAATACGTGCACTCCCTCTCCCTGAATCAGCCTATGCTAACAACTAAAGAAAGGAATGAAAACGATGCCTTGCAACGACTCTGCTCAAGCTTGCAGCTGTCAACTGGTCCCCTCCATAGCCTCAACAACCCGTAGCTTCCCAACCGTAGGATCCTTACAATGATGAAGGGCTCTGATTAAATCCTCTGATAATTCATTATGGACCCTTGGATTATTACCGCCAGAATCAAGGGTTGAGATCTTACTCGCATAAGTGAGGACGACACCGTTTGGATTGGCCTCTTTAAACTTAATCCTACGGCCACAATTCAAACCGATCCAACGGTTCTCATTTAAATCCGAATTTGCCTCCAATTTAAAGGACTCCATGACAATACTCCCTTCTTTTTGTAATCCTTGACCCCAAGGATTAAAGTCTGGAAATTGGGAAATTACAGAGTTATAATCTTCCCATGTTGCATCTTCCTTAGTACCCTGATTCCATTGCACTAAGATTTGAGCCACCGGTTTGTTATCCCTTGGAATGAGTCTCTTATCCAATACTGCCATTGGAAAAACTTTAAACACTCCATCTCCATTGAACTCTGGCAATCTGCTACAAGGAACATGTTTATCCCCTATCTTCCTTTTTAGTAATGACACATGAAATACTGGATGTATCATACTACCATGAGGTAATTCCAGTTTGTAAGCAACCTTACCAATTTTTGATAGGATCTTGTAAGGACCAAAGTACTTGGGAGACAGCTTTAAATGTTTTCTTAATGCCACTGTAGTTTGCCTGTAAGGTTGCAGACGCAAACAGACCATATCTCCCACTTCAAAAGATCTCTCTGTCCTATTTCTATCAGCATACATCTTTGTTCTCTCTTGAGCTTTCTTCAAATTCTCCTTGAGGTTAATGTTGAATCTAATTCTCTCCTGTATCAGATCTTTCACCCCACTGTTCTTAGTTTCAAAGTAGGGTCCCAAAATCACTTTAGCTGGATTATAACCATACAAAGCTTCAAATGGAGTTAATTTAAGGCTGCTGTGGTAATTTGTATTATACCAATATTCAGCCATAGACAACCACTTCTTCCATAGCTTTGGCTTCATGTGACACATGCATCTCAGGTAGGTTTCTAGACATTGATTTACCCTCTCACTCTGCCCATCAGTTTGTGGATGATAAGCTGTGGTTAGAGATAGAGTTGTACCTGTCATCTTAAACAATTCTCTCCAGAAACTACTAGTGAAGATTCTGTCCCTGTCAGAAATGATGGAATGAGGCATCCCATGTAGCTTATATACATTGTCTAGGAATATCTTAGAGACAGATTCAGCAGTGTAGGGGTGAGCAAGTGCAAAAAAATGAGCATACTTACTGAACCTATCTACCACTACCAATATCACATCTTTACCTTCAGACTTTGGTAGGCCTTCAATGAAGTCCATAGTGATATGGATCCATGCCTTATCTGGAACCTCTATGGGTTGCAACAGCCCTGGATATTTCACATTTTCATGTTTCATCTTTTGACAGACATCACATTCCTTGACCTACTTCTCTACTTCCTCTTTTAATTTAGGCCAACTGAACATAGATTTTACCCTCTGATAGGTACCATGTATCCCCGAATGTCCTCCTAAAGAAGAATCATGTAAATTGTGAATAATTTTCCTCCTCAACTCCTGATCATCCCCCACACACACCTTTCCTTTCTTCCTCAGTAGTCCACCATTCCAAGAATACTCAGGAAATGAATTAATGTCCACTGACTTTGCTTGCAGAATATGGGAAAATATAGAGTCCTTAGAGTAAGATTCACTTACTTCTGTTACCCAAGCTGGCACTACAGATGTGATAAGGCTGCATTGTAACTCAGAATGATCAACTCTTGATAATGCATCAGCCACTAGATTCTCTTTACCCTTCTTGTATTGCACCTCATAATCAAAACCAAGAAGTTTAGAAATCCACTTTTGTTGCAACATAGTACCCACTCTCTGCTCCAACATGTGTTTTAAGCTTTGTTGGTCAGACTTAATGATAAAATGATGCCCTTGCAAATAGTGCCTCCATTTGTTGACTGCCATCAGGACTGCCATAAATTCTTTCTCATACACAGATAGCCCCATATTCTTTGCTCCTAGTGCCTTACTAAAGTAAGCAATAGGTCTGTTTTGCTGCATCAGAACAACCCCTATCCCTCCATTGCTGGCATCAGTTTCAAGAACAAAAGGCTTATGGAAATCTGGGAGGACTAATATTGGTGCTGTGGTTACTGCTCTCTTCAATGTTTCAAAAGCTACTTCAGCTTTTTCATCCCAAACAAATCCATCCTTCTTTAAAAGATCTGTAAGTGGTTTGCTTATCATACCATAGTGTTGTATGAACTTTCTATAGTATCCAGTAAGCCCTAAGAAACCCCTCAATTCCTTAACAGATTTAGGCTTAGGCCACTGCACCATAACTTTAATCTTCTCAGGGTCAGTAGATACACCCTCTTCTGATATGATGTGACACAAATAATCAACACTTGACTTCCCAAAACTACACTTGCTGAATTTAGCATACAATTCATGCTGTTTCAAAATAGATAGTACAGTTTGCAAATGCTTCAAATGATCCTCCTTTGTTTTACTATAAATCAGAATGTCATCAAAAAAGACCAAGATGAATTTTCTAAGATGAGGAAAGAAAATCTTGTTCATCAAAGACTGAAATGTTGAGGGAGCATTGCACAGCCCAAATGGAATAACCAGAAACTCATAGTGGCCATTATGAGTCACAAAACTGGTCTTAGCTACATCTCCTTCCCTCATTCTAATTTGAAAATACCCTGACCTCAAATCAATTTTAGAGAAGTACTTAGATCCATGCAATTCATCAAGAAGTTCATTGTTTAGATACCTATAATCAACACACATCCTCCATCCTCCATCCTTCTTCTTAACTAGTAGCACTGGGGATGCAAAGGAGCTCTGGCTGGGTCTGATTATTCCTTCATTTAGCATTCCTTTGACCAATGTCTCAATCTCATCTTTCTGAGCATGAGAATATCTATAAGGGATCTGTTTCTTTGGTACAGCCTTAGGTTTAAGATCAATCTTATGTTCAATGTCCCTCCTTGGAGGTAATGCTGTTGGTTCTTCAAAGACCTCCTTAAACTGATTTAGAACTTCCCTTACTTCAATATCATCAACAGTTTCAGTGCATTTTTCAGCTGTCAAGGAGTATAATTGAGCAATGTTACCTTGCTCCCCATTCTTCACTAACTTTTCCATGCTTTCAGCTGTTATGAAATCAAAGTTGGATTGAGGTTTGAGAGCTTGCAAGGTGACTCTCTTACCTTCCTGTAACACTGAAATTCTGTGGTTCAGATAATCCAAACCTACAGGAGTTTTACTAAACAGCCAATCTCCTCCCAGTACCATATCTACTCCCCCTAAATCCAAGACTCTTGTGGGAAACTTGAATGTATGATCCTGAATCTTCCATTCAAACTCAGGAAAAATATCATTACTAACCAATTGCACTCTGCCAGCTGCTGTAACCCTCATAGGACTAGTACTTTCTTTTTTGTAATTTAATGTTCTGGCCATTTCTTCATCTACGAAGCAAGTAGTACTCCCACAATCCAACATGATTAATGCTTCCTTCCCTTCAATTTCCCCCCTAAATTTGAACATATGAGGATTTATCTTCCCAGAGATGGAATGGATGGATATAGTAACTTCCTCATTCTCATCATGATCTTCTAGTATCTCACCCTCTCTGAAACATTCCTCCAAACCTCCCCAATCATCCTCTTCTGGTATAATTGTAAACAGTTGCTTCTGTGTGCATTTATGTCCCGGACTATACACCTCATCACAATTATAGCAAAGATTTTTCTCCCTTCTTGCCCTCATCTCTGTAGCAGTTAGGAATTTCCTGGGAAATGAATTTGATTTGCTATAAGAACTTCCCTTGTTTCCACCACTCCATGGTTTACCTGAGGGTATGGTGATATTGTTTCTTGCCACTGATTTAGAATGTTGATTCCCTTTTCCTAGTACATTAGCACTGAGCAATAGAGCATCCACGGCTGCTTCTTGATTTTTTGCATAACTAATGGCATCTCCCAAGTTCTGTGGCTTCCCAGCGAATACTGATGCCCTGATTTCATCCTTCAATCCACAAATAAAGGCCGCAGTGAAATATTCTTCTGTCAAATCCTTACAAAACAGAAGTACTTGGGACTTAAGCTCTTCAAACTGGACTAAATACTGCTCCACCGTTCCAGTTTGTCGTAGTCTATGGAACTCCCCCACTATCATCTGCCTATCACCCCCATCAAATCGCTTCAACAATTCATCAATTAACTGTTCCCAGGTAAGATTGCGCTTAGTTTCAACTAAGCTCTGCAACCATGTCTCAGCAGTACCAGTAAAATAGATAGATGCTAGTGTAATACGTTCATACTCAGGAATAGATGGCAACAATTGGAAATATTTATGGGTTTTCCTAATCCACCCCCTCGGATTGGATCCATCAAACGTAGGAAATTCAATATATTTTTGAGCTGAAGAATTACCGTAGTTCCCTTGCATTTGTTGAGTCTGTCTCTCAGTCATCTATGGAGTATTAGATACAGATCCAGCCCCTTTTTCCCCAGATACTGATAATCCATCTCCTAATACAGACTTGTTCCTATTGTAGTTATGCATTTGATCTGCAATACAGCCCAGTTGTAGAGTGAGTTTCGCCAGAGCACCTGAAATGTCGTTGAATTTCCCATCCATATCACCTAATCTGCTCTCCATTCTTTGTTCAGCAGCCACTCGCATAGCTCTCTCCTCAATCAGAACACCTTCCTGCTTTTTGATCAACTCTTGCAAGTCTTTAGAACGTAATCCGTCTGCCATAGCTCTGGTCCGTAAGGAACACCAAGCTCTGGATACCAAATGTCACGAACTAAGTAAATGATGCAGAATTTAACAACACAAACCACCAAAGAAATATGATATATATTGATCAAAAAACCCAAATGAACATTCAATGTAACAGTAACTGAGAAGTGAGATGGGAATGAGAGAAAACAGAGGAAGAAGTTCAGAATTAGCTTACATAATACCTGCCCCAAAAGTGAGCAATAACAACCCTAAATACGTGCACTCCCTCTCCCTGAATCAGCCTATGCTAACAACTAAAGAAAGGAATGAAAACGATGCCTTGCAACGACTCTGCTCAAGCTTGCAGCTGTTAACTGGTCCCCTCCATAGCCTCAACAACCCGTAGCTTCCCAACCGTAGGATCCTTACAATGATGAAGGGCTCTGATTAAATCCTCTGATAATTCATTATGGACCCTTGGATTATTACCGCCAGAATCAAGGGTTGAGATCTTACTCGCATAAGTGAGGACGACACCGTTTGGATTGGCCTCTTTAAACTTAATCCTACGGCCACAATTCAAACCGATCCAACGGTTCTCATTTAAATCCGAATTTGCCTCCAATTTAAAGGACTCCATGACAGTTGGAGGCCGTCGGCGATGCTGGTGGCATCAACGGATAAGACGACCTCCATACAGTGATACAGGGGGAAGAAGACGATCTTCTTCCTTTTTTTCATTTTCTTTCTTTCTTTTTTTTTTGTTTTGTTTTTTATTTTAAATTAATACATGGGCAAAATAGTCATTTTAGGTGAAAAAGTGATAAAAAACTCAATCATACTTGCATTCAACGCGCGTGTAACGCACGTTCTGATCGCAGGGTTTTTTGTACACATTTTTAAAAACATAGGGTTTTTTATGGTATTTTTTTTTTGGCAGGGTTTTTAGTGATATTTTCGTATAACACAGGATATCTGGATGCAAATTACCCATAATATTTGCTGTATTCAAGCATTGAATTTTGGAGAATCATTATGACAGAATTAGGGATGCAACGGGCCGGGTCTGGGTCTGGGTCAGACCCAGCGGGTTTGGATTCGACCCGTCATAGGTTTGCATCCGATTCAGATCCAATAAGGCATAAACGGGTTTGAACCCGATACAAACCTAGTGGATCCGCTAGACCCGCCAAACCTGTTGGGTTAATTTCCAGACCCACACCCATTAAGACCCGTTTCTGGTTTTGTATCCCAAAATCAATATCCGGATCTTCTAAACTTATTTTTTCACCCTAAATCCGTTAAAATTGACAATCACACACTCTAAAACCTATTTTTTGAGAAATTTATCACATGTTGGTGACGAGATCTTTAAATTCTCTAAATTTTTTGCTGCAAATCATTTTTCATAGCTAATATCCACGAACTGGTTATAAGAAAAGTTCAAAAAAAAAAAAAAAGGAAAAAAAGCAAAGTTCAAGATTCAAGTGCAACCTATAAGGGCAAAAAAAAGAAAGAATTTCAAGAGAAAGTTCAAGAATTTGGTAGTCTCTTCTTCCTCTTAGTATTCTTATTTCTGAGCAAATGTTGCTTCTGTGCTCTTTTCCTTATCTTCCCACTTTCAGAAACCCTAAAACCTTTGTAGAAGTCTGAAAATTTTGATTCTCAAACAACATCAAGATTAGATTAGATTCTTGACTGGTCCTGGACCGACAAAGATGGTCAGACAGTTGTGTGACAGGCTTTAAAAAAAAAAAAATTAGATTTTTTCCATAGCCCATATCATTAAAACATAAAATACACACACCCAACGTGGAATTCAAACCAAATTCAAAGAATTGCCTTGTGGGTCTTCATTTCACATTGCACTTGACAAAGAGTAGAACAACAGCTAGAAAGAAAGATTTCGATAACCCAATACTCAAATACCCAGATCGAGAAACAACTCCACAAGCCCAGATTGAGAAATAAAAAAAAAAGGGGCAAAAAATTATCAAATTCGGAAGCAGTTGTTAAATTTTTATGGATATACAGAAGAAAATGAGTGAAAGAAAATACATATTCTGTAATCCATACATTCACAATAATTCCTAAGATCCGAACTACGTACACAAATATAACCTATCTGTTTGCACTAAAAATTCGTGTTTATTGATTTTTAGTCAATATCGAATAAATAATACAAATTATTTGAGAATTCAAGTAAAAGTAGGTCTTCGATCTTCAGCTTGATCCTCTGACACTACAAAAAAAACTATTTTTCGTGACAATTTGTTGTGACGAAAAATAATAGCGTCATAATAGATTACACTATAGCGACGATATATAAGTTTGTCACCACAAAATAAACTTTAAGAGACAAATTCTTATATGTCACGAAAGACTTTATTTTATATGACAAAATTTAATACTCGTCACAAAATATTCTGACATTTGTCACGCTAAATGGTACAATGTATGGTGACAAATTATTTAACCTTTTGTGACGAAATGTTTTGCCACTTATGTATCATATATATGACAAAATTTAATATTCGTTACAAAATATTCAGACATATGTCACGCTAAATGGTACAATGTACGGTGACAAATTATTTAACCTTTTTTGACGAAATACTTTGCCACTTATGTATCATATATATGAAAAATTTTAGGTTTGTCACAAGAAATTATTTTGTCGCAATAAAAAATAATATCATCATATAAAGTATTGTTATTTTATAAATTATTTGCATGTGACAACTTATAATAGTCACTATAAAATTACGGTATCTTGATAAATTTTTTATTGTCACAATAGGTCATTTGTGGTGACAAAATTAATTATTGTCATGTGAAATATTTTTGTTTTATATAAATTTTTAATTGTGGCAAGTTCTTATTGTTACCATAGAAATATAATGTTATGATAAATGATTGGCCGTCACAATAATTAATTTTTTTGTGACGAAATGTAATATTGTCATATAAAAATTTATTATTTTAAAAATTATTTTGTTATGATATATTCATATTGTCATAATAGAAATATGTTATGTGATAATATATTTATTGTCAATACGATATTTTATATAACTTTAAGTATATAAATTATTAATTAAAACCTAAAAGTATATAAACTAACAATTTTAATACAATACCTCCATAAATATGATTATATTTAATTTAAATAATTATATATTTTATATTTTATATTTTAAAATAATAACACAAAAATATTTAAATAATTAATTTAAATTAGTGTATGAATATATTCCATTGTTATTAAATATATTAAAAGACATAATATTAACATGAAAGAAGCTGTCCAAATTGGTTTAGGAGTCAATATTCTACCTTGGAGACCCGAGTTCGATTTTCAACTAGCGCAATTAATAAAAAGAATTAATTCTCGTGTTAGATCATGCTTGGCTCGATGGGTTCGGTGCTGGCTCCTCTAAGGTGTGGGTGTGGTTCGTGCCAAGGGTGGTTCGGGTCTCACACAAATAAAATTTTTAATTTTTTTTTTATTTAATTATTTTGCGACAAAATATGATGTGGTGACAAATATGTTTGTCACAAGAGGTGCCCAACTGACATGACTGTAGTGACAAATATATGACTATGATGACGATAAGTGTCAAATATGTGACAAAAAGTTTGTCACAATAGAAAATGATATTGTTACAAAAAACATTTGTCATAATAAGTGATCATTTGACCGAGCCTTTAGTGACAAAATCGAATTGCAGTGACAATACATATAAATTGTTATGACAATAAGTTTGTCACGAGAATGAAGTTTTTCGTGACAAAAGTACGTTTGTCACAAACCTATTGTGATGAACGTAGAAATTGTCGTCTGGAACTTTATACGACGGGCCTGTTGCGACGGCGATTGTGACAAAAACAATCGTCACAATAGATCTATTGTGACAAAATTGTCATGTATTGTGACAAATTATTTTGTCACAAAAAAATGTTTTTTTTGTAGTGTGATTCTTCCTTCGGATTTAAAGTTGTTGAATCTTCAAACGTTTCTTGATGAATTTGGGGTTTGATCTTCTTCAACTTCAAATTAAACTTGAAATAACGTTAATTCGTAGGTCCTTCGACTTGTTTACGAATCAAACGCCAGATTTCGGAGAATTCCGCCAAGAACGCCGATGAACTCGTTGGTAATTCCGTGAATTTAGCTTGAATAATAACGCCGATTCGCCGGTATAACGCCTTGATAACGAATCAAATGCCTAAATTTGATAACTTCGGGAAGAAAGGTTTTTAGCCTTTCTTGAACTTTTAGAGAGGTTTTTAGCCTTTCTTGAATTCGTGTTGTGTGTTGAATAAACGAGTGTAGGATTCAAGACTTGTGACCCAAGTCAGCTTTTATTTAATAATTATCTCTTATTTTTTTGAAGAGATAATATCAAATAAATCATATAAATATATATATCTCTTTAATATTTCATTTATTTTTTAAAGAGATAATATCACATAAAATCTCATAAATATTTATCTCTTTAATATTTTATGTTAAATAGATAATATCATATAAGACTTGAATTTGATTGGTCGGTGTGACGCAACATGCCACGTGTCGCCATATAATTTGTTCTAGCTTTCTTTGACCGTAAGACTTGATTTAATTGGTCAAAACATGTCACTTTGACACGTGTCATCACTTGATTTGTTGATAAAATAAAACATTATAATATCAATTTAAATTTAACTATTTAACTTTGAAATTAAATTTAGGATAATTTCAAAATATTAAATAGTAAAATAAATTAATAATATAAAGTTTATTAATCCTCTTACAAATGCCCCCACTTCAAGGCTCGGCGAAAAACGTACCAAGTAATTGTAAGAAGACGGGACTTGAAGTATTTAAAAATTCCAATTTTTTTTTTTTTTTTGTGGAAAATTTAAACAAATTCAAATTTGATAATTTTAATTTCCGTATTTAATCTTAAAATAAGATTAAAGTTAAAATTATACTTGACCACAAGTCACGTGGCTTTCCCAATGCTTGAATAATTAGAAGTAGGAATCTTGATTTATCCAAGAAATTGAATTAACATGAGACTTGTTCATGCACTATGTCTTGTATAAGATTTTTGCATGCATGTGGATGTTGAGATCAACATGAATTCTTCCACGTTAACAAGAATTCCATTCTGCATGGAATTTCCTTCTCTATTAAAAACCTGTAGCAACACCTTCTCAAAAAGGAAATTAGTGAATAATCATGACCCATCATGACAAGACTTCCATTAGACTTTGGAATCCTAATCCGAATTGGAATTGTACCATTCTTACGCCTATAAATAATGGCCCAATTCCCATAATTTCACCATCCAATTCTCAAGTAATTCGTGAAGAGAGCAGTAAGAATAGCGGCGGATCTAGAGACCATAGCAGCATTGCATAATTTCGTGGAGAGAGGCAGGCCTTCCACTTGGAGTAATTAAGCAGCTGAGCAAGCAATAATTTCAGCATCATACAAAATCAAGGATAATTAATTGAGAGCCAAGTCCGTCCGACATCACTTTGCAGCATTAATTTGGGAGTAGGGCTGTCAATGGATCGGATTTTAATCCGAATCCGATCCGAATTTTAGTATATTCGTCCGATAAAAATGTCCGATGGATCATATCCGATTATAAATATTCGTTATCCGAAATAAATGGAGCGAATATGGAATTAACGAATCCGATCCGTTTAGAATCCGAATCCGATTATATATATAATATTTAATTAAAATAAATTATTTACTAGTACATAATATTAAGTAGAATGACTAAAATTATAATTTTCACATAATTATCAATTTAAACAACAATAAAATTTGAATTATTTACTCTAAAAGTATATATTTTCCTTTATTAATAAGTTTAAATTAACTTATTTTAAATAAATATAAATAAAATCATCAAATAATCCACTAAATAATTATTACTTATTAATATTATGTAATTATATTTATTCTTTATGTTAAATTTGTTAAATAAAAAAATTAAATTTTATTGCTAATTGGGTCGGATCTTTAATCGGATATAATCCGATCCGATTATGCATGAATTCAAAATAAATCTGAATCCGGTTGTCGGATCCTCTTGTCGGATTCGGATCCGGAATCCCCTGATCCGGCCCGAATCCGACCCGTTGACAGCCCTATTTGGGAGGCAATAAGCAATAATTCCATAGGAGTCCAGTTCGTGGCATTAAAACAACACCCAAATTTGAGGCATCAACGATTCCGCAACCTCCGGATAGCTACGTTGTTTTGCATAATTTACAGGTAACGTATTTAGTTTTGGTCTTTTCCTTTCTTCGTTGTAATTCGTCCCTCCCCCTTTTGTTTGAGTTTTATTGGTAACTTGCTTTTTCTTCTTTTCTTTTGAGGAACACGATGGTTTACTTTAAAGATATTTCTACTTGCTCCGGCATTAAACATTTGGCAATTCTTGATAACGAGAGACAATCCGAAGAGAAGGCTACGTGCTTGGAGGTGCATGATTCTTTACTTGGTCCATACAGCGCTTCAACCCCGAAGGTGTGGGCTCTACAGGCTACGCACCATCAACTTAAGCAAGACATCAAAGGTGTGGGCTCCACAGGCTACTCACCATCAACTTACCGAAGGTCCAAAGAGTTACCGTAAACAAGACATCAAAGGTGCGGGCTCTACAGGCTGCGCACCATCAACTTACCGAAGGGCAGATTACTTATCATCGCACCATCCCGAAGGGCAGATTACTTATCATTGCACCATCAACTTATCGAAGGGCCAAATTACTTATCATCGCACCATCAACTTATCGAAGGGCCAGATTACTTAACATCATTGGGTCAAGCTATCATTGAAGGCAAAGCCAAGTGGGGAAACGATCTCAAGTTTGATGGTGAATTTCGCTTTATTGACGGATACTGGGAGTGAACTGAAGATATCCTTAGCCGATGTGGAGACAAGTTAAACGATGTTCAACTACATGATGCAATACGGGCCTCTTTATATACTTATGATCGCAACTCCAAGATTATCAAAGCTTTTATTGAAGCATGGTGTCCCTCCACGAATACTCTCTTAACATCACAAGGCGAATTATCAATATCACTGTGGGACTTACATACTTTGGCGGGCATTCCTATGACCGGACTGATTTATGATGAAGTAGTTCCTGATACCAAGGAACTTACTAGTCATGATCACAAGGGAAATATGTTTGTACCTAATTCGTACAAGTATCTATTCGAAGTATACCACTTACTGAAGGGAGATAACCGAAGGCACCAAGTTTCTCAAGTTACAATCGAATCTTGGGTGAACTTTTGGTGCAAGAGACCCCGGAGACATACCCAACCGCCTCCTCGCAAAGATAGAAAGAATGGTCGTCCTAGGCAAACTAATAACCCGCAAGGAGATATTGGTGCCCCCGAAGCATGGAGTTCTACGGAAGATAGACTATTTGCTAAACTTGGCCTCAAAGGAAGCTTGAAGGAAGAAGTTTACTTGGCTGCCTACTTATCATGTTGGATCTTGTGTCTTTGCCTTACCTTGCGACACTGCTGGCGTGATCCGTCCGAGTACCTTTAAAATTGCAAGCACCATGGCTGCCGATCGAAAGGTGGAGTTACCAGTTCCTGTCTTGGCAAGCATTTACAAAGGACTTAACAGATTATCAATGGCTTCACGACCTATTAGGGTTTGCTCTCCGTTCCCTATCCACTTCATATATGGTTGGCTAGCACATTGCTTCAAAACTCACTTCCCACTCAATCAAGATGTACGCGGTCCGCCTATGACTCAATATTCCGGCGAAGGAGGTGCATGATACTATGATGCAAAACAAGCTCAAAAAGATTTATAAAGCTGAACTTGTATCCTGGACTTGCAACACGGCCAAAGAATGGGGAGAACTTCATCATACCAATAATAGAAGAGGTCACGAACTTAAACAACACCTTTGAGAAGGGGTGGACAATTTATCATCGAGCCATACAGTCCTTATCAATTCGGCTTTTATCAAGATGTAAACAACACTGTAACTCCTTCACTTACTCAATTTGAAATTTGATATTTACCTGAAGAGCTTTTAACTCAGAAAGGAAACATAAATCAAGGCAAAGTTGTAAACTTATTTCAATTTGATATTTACTTGAATAGTTTTCAACTCAACAAAGAAATACAAAGTTGTGATTGAATTCAACTTATAACTTGGTATTTACTTGAAGAATCTTCTATCCAAAACAAATCAAAGTAAAGTTGCAAATTTATTCAACTTGTGATTTACTTGAAGAATTTCCAATTCAACAAGGAAACATAAATCAAAGCAAAGTTACGACTGAACTTAGAAAATATCTAAGCTTCCTACGTACCCTTTCAAAAGGGATCAAGTCATAACGTAATTCAAATGGTTAACTTTGTTTGAAGGGGGGGAGCCGTACACAGTTTATACTCATGCGGGCCAGGAGTATTCAAAGTTTAACCACCTTAAACAAGAGTGGGGAATTTCTAATTTAGCCACATGAAATACCATCAGTGGAGTAAGTTAGCAGTTTATCCACATACTTTACTATTGGTGGTTACCGTACATAGTTTATACTCATATGGGTCAGGAGTGACATGTAGTTTAGGCTCGTGCGTCGAGGAGCATTCTGCTTTATCAAGCGTGATATTTCTTCAAGAATTTACCATTTATAGGTCCGATGCGCAAGCCATCCTTGTCAAGCAACTTATAGGCACCATTTGTATACACTTCTTTTACCACATGCGGACCGTCCCATTTTGACATGAACTTGTTTCCCATACGCTGAGTGATGGTAATTGGTCTTCTCACTGCTAAAACCAAGTCCCCTACTTGGAATGATCGTGGATGCACTTTTTTATTAAATGCTCTCGTCATTCGGGCTTGGTAGCATTCAAGTTGTTGTTGTGCTGCAAGTCTCTTCTCATCAAGTGCTTCCAACTCTTCAAGCCTGAGACGAGCATTATCCTCTGGAGTAAGACCTTCTTGAATCGCTATGCGAAGTGATGGTATTTGGCTTTACAAAGGGAGCACGACTTCAACTCCGTAAACTAACGAGTAAGGGGTAGCTTGAGTGGCGGTTCTATGTGTTGTCCGATACGCCCATAACGCTTCCCCAACTTTCTCATGCCAATCCTTTTTTGACTTAGACACAACTTTTTTCAAGAGATTGCATAAAGTCTTATTAAATGCCTATGCCAAACCATTTGCAGCTGCATTATACATTGACGAGTTATGTTGTTTAAAGTCAAATTGCACACATAGTTTGTCCATCAGCTTGTTGTAAAAGGGTCCACCATTATCAGTGATGATGTATCGAGGCACCCCATATCTAAAAATCAGATTGTTTCGAATGAACTCAACTACTGTTTCTTTTTTCACCTCTTTAAGGGGTACTGCTTCTGCCCACTTTGAGAAGTAATCAGTAGCTGCCAATATGTAGGAATGACCACCTGAAGATTTAGGAGTTATTGGACCCACTATGTCAAGACCCCAGGCATCGAATGGCCATGAAGCTACTGTAGGATGTAAAGGTTCAGGAGCTTGGTGAATGAAATTGGCGTGTATCTGACATGCTTCACATTTCTTTGCATAATCCAAGCAATCTTTAACCATAGTAGGCCAATAATAGCCCATCTTTTTGATCCGAAAATGTAGTTTTGGACCTGATTGATATGCTCCACATACTCTTGAATGCGCTTCTGTCATAGCTTCAAGAGTCTCCTCACCATTTAAGCAACGGTAATAAGTTCCCTCAAAAGAACGTCGATACAAAGTATCTTTGTATAAAATAAAGTGAGAAACTCGTCTACGCACTTCAGTTTTATGTCGAGGATTTGATGGCAATTTTCCGTGCTTTAAGTAGTCAATCAATGGAGTCCTCCAATCATCCTCTTCATCAACCGAGATTGATATGGCATTTATATTTTCAATATCAGATCCACTTGCTAATGGCACAACCCAACGATTGCACACGAGCACACTTGTTGTTTCCCCTTTCGATAGAGCCATAACAGTCGCCAAATTAGCCAAAGCATCAGCTATTCTATTTTCTTCCCTTGGTATATGACTCAAAATTATATTCTCAAAATTTGTCATCAAAACTGGCGCTTGTTGATGGTAGGGGATCAAATCTTCTTTCTTGACTTCATACTCATTTAGGAGTTGGTTGATTATCAGTTTGGAGTAACCATATACTTCTATACTGAGAATCTTCATTCCTTGTGCCATTTGAAGTCCAATAATCAAAGCTTGGTACTCAGCAACATTATTTGAGCATAATTCAGCCAACACAAAAGAGTATGGTAAAACAAGCCTTTCTGGAGAGACAAAAACTACTCCTGCTCCTGCTCCATTTGATCGAGCTGATCCATCGAAGAACATCATCTAAGTTGGTAAAGGCTCGACAAAGAAGACTTCTTCGTCGGGAAAATCATCGGAAAGTTCCCACTCCGCTGGAATCGGATGATCAGCTAGGAAATTGGCGAGTGCTTGGCCTTTCACAGCTTTCTATGGTACATATATTATCTCGTACTGATTAAATATGATTGACCACTTAGCTAACCGCCCGGATAATACTGGTTTTGACATTACTTACTTGACCGGATCCGCTCGAGATATAAGCTTTACGGAATATGCTTCAAAATAATGCCTTAGCTTCTTGATCGCGTAGAACAAAGCCAAACATATCTTTTCAACAGGAGAATACTTTAACTCATTTTCAGTCAAGGTTCTGCTGAGATAATATAACGCTCTCTCCTTCCCTTCTTCATTTTCTTGTGCTAATAGGGCCCCGATTGACCGTTCTTGCGCAGCAATGTATAGGATAAGAGCTTTACCTGGTATTGGAGCTCCTAATACAGGCGGGTTCACAAGATGCTTTTTGATACTTTCAAACGCATTTTGACATCCTTTATCTCATTCAAAATTGATGCCCTTTTTCATGAGATGACTAAAAGGTTGGCATCTTCCTGCTAAATTTGATATGAACTTTCGGATAAATGCTAGATTACCTTGTAGACTTCTCAAATCCTTAAGATTTCTTGGCGCGGGCATCCTTTGGATAGCATCTATCTTGACGGGATCAACTTCAATTCTACGATGGCGAACTATGAAACCAAGGAATTTTCCCGAAGTAACACCGAAGGCACATTTAAGGGGGTTCATCTTCAAATTATACTTACGGAGCCTGTCAAACACAACTTGTAGATCCTTAAGATGGCTATCTCTTTTCTTGGTTTTAACTACGAGGTCGTCCACATAACACTCCACGTTCTTGTGCAGCATATCATCAAAGATGTTTTGCATAACACGTTGATATGTAGCACCCGCATTTTCAGTCCAAAAGGCATAACCTTATAACAGTAGATACCCTTTGGGGTGCGAAACGCAGTACACTCCTCATCCTGGGGCGACATTCTGATTTGATTATAACCTGAACATCCATCCATAAAAGATAAGGCCTCATGTCCAGTAGTCGCATCAACCATAAGTTCAATAATGGGTAGCGGAAAGTCATCCTTTGGGCATGCCTTATTCAAATCTCTGAAGTCAACACATATGCGAATTTGACCATTCTTTTTCTTGACTGGAACAATTCTGGAAATCCAGGTGGGGTATTTGACTTCCCTTATGAACCCAGCATCAATAAGTTTGTTGACTTCGGCTTCGATTAAAGGAACTAATTCTGGACGGCATACTCGTTGCGATTGTTTTACCTGTCGGACTCCATGCTTTACGCTAAGACGGTGAGTTGCAATCTTTGGATCCAACCCAGGCATTTCCTTGTACGTCCAAGCGAAGACATCCTTGTATTCCTTTAGGAGACTTGTATATTGGATCATTTCTTCAGAAGACAGAAGTGCACTTACAAATGTAGGTTGATGCTCCTCTATTGTTCCGAGATTGATTTCTCGCAACTCATCTACAGTTGCTTGTACGCCATCTTCAAGTTGTGGAGGTGCCTCTTTAACTTCGTTTTCTACCACTTCAAAGTCAAGATCTTCATTGATTGAGATATGGTGGCTTGTCCTTATGGTGACAGGTTCTTCCGAAGTAATAAGCAAGGATGTGCCCCCAACTAAGAGATGAAGAGTCTGATCTCGCCTCGTTTGTGGTTCTATTGACTCCCCATGATTTATGTCTCTATCAACCTCTGCGCTTTCTCCAAGACGATCAAACACAGAACGATGGTTTGATGCATGTTTGTCCTCAAAAGTCTTTTGGCCCTTAGACCCGAGTCTCTTGAACACAGAAAGACGTTTCATAGGAACACCGAGTCGATCAAACACTAAAACACGTTTATTCTTAGTTTCAATTCTCAATGCAGATATGTGTTGCACGTTTACTTGTTTATCTTTTCGGGACACGCGTATTCTCACCGGTTCCATATGAACATATCCCACGCCCGTCTTAGGCTGATCAACACGAAGTCCTTTCTCTTTCAGCTTAAGTTGTGCTTTCGTGAGCCCATGAATCTTTTCACCAGTCAATTCTGGTCTTAGCCTGCCTAAGGCTGACGACTAGAAAAGTCGTATCCTGATCTTTCTAAGAGTGTGTAAGCCTTCGGATCAAATACTCCTTTTATTTCTCCTGATGACATTGTTGGAGATGGTCCATTTGTCGAAATCAAACTGGTGATGGGCATTATCAGGTTTGATTTCGAAGCTTCAAAGTTATTGACTTTTTCTTCAGGCATAACTTCCGGGTCCAAGTATAATTTGGCATCAGCAAAGTGGGATTCCGCATCGGTAAAAGGTTTTGCATCCGCATCCACTTTCATGATTTCTCCATCTTTCAGATACTTAAAACATTGATGTAGGGTAGATGGAATAACGTTATTTTCGTGGATCCATGGTCGCCCTAATAGAAGGTTATAAGAAGTCCTAGCATAAATCACATGGAGTAGAGTGCTTGCCTTTAGTTCTCCAATTCGAAGATCTGCTCGAATCATTCCTATAGCTCGTTGTCCTCCTTGATTGAATCCTTGAATGGTCAGACGACTTTGAGATAATTCTTCGATAGAGATCCCCAACTTCTTCATAGCGGACTTTGGCATGATATTAACGGCTGAACCTCCATCGATCAATACGCGGTTAACTTTCTCTTCTTGCATGAATCCTGAGACGAAAAGTGGTCGATTGTGTGGTTTTGGTCCTAGTAACAAATCATCATTCATGAAGGCAATTACCGCGCTAGTAACATGACAAGAAGCAACATGGGAAATTTCTTCATCATAGGAGGTAGGGCTCATATTTTCTTTGAAGTATTTCTTTGGAAAAAAGTCGCCCAAAGTCATTGGTTTCCAATAGCAATTGTTTGATGGCCTTTTATGGTTGGTAGGTGCTCTCATCCTTCTCTTTGACTTGCTTTGTCTATACTTGATCGGAGTTGATGTTTTTATCTAAGTAGGGTGAAACTGCTCTACACGTCGCCTTTGCCTTCGTCGACGCGTCACTACGGTCCATTCATCATCAGCTCCCTTATTCTTCGGGTTGGGTTGGATTTTAGGAGCCATTGAGTATTTGAACTTTGGTATGAGAAGGAAGAGATGAGAGGTAAGATGGTCCCACCGGGCGTGCCAATCTGTTTGCACTAAAAATTCGTGTTTATTGATTTTTAGTCAATATCGAATAAATAATACAAATTATTTGAGAATTCAAGTAAAAGTAGGTCTTCGATCTTCAGCTTGATCCTCTGATTCTTCCTTCGGATTTAAAGTTGTTGAATCTTCAAACGGTTCTTGATGAATTTGGGGTTTGATCTTCTTCAACTTCAAATTAAACTTGAAATAACGTTAATTCGTAGGTCCTTCGACTTGTTTACGAATCAAACGCCAGATTTCGGAGAATTCCGCCAAGAACGCCGATGAGCTCGTTGGTAATTCCGTGAATTTAGCTTGAATAATAACGCCGATTCGCCGGTATAACGCCTTGATAACGAATCAAACGCCTAAATTTGATAACTTCGGGAAGAAAGGTTTTTAGTCTTTCTTGAACTTTTAGAGAGGTTTTTAGCCTTTCTTGAATTCGTGTTGTGTGTTGAATAAACTACACATGACCCCTTTATATAGGTGTAGGATTCAAGACTTGTGGCCCAAGTCAGCTTTTATTTAATAATTATCTCTTATTTTTTTGAAGAGATACTATCAAATAAATCATATAAATATATATATCTCTTTAATATTTCATTTATTTTTTAAAGAGATAATATCACATAAAATCTCATAAATATTTATCTCTTTAATATTTTATTTTAAAGAGATAATATCATATAAGACTTGAATTTGATTGGTCGGTGTGACGCAACATGCCACGTGTCGCCATATAATTTGTTCTCGCTTTCTTTGACCGTAAGACTTGATTTAATTGGTCAAAATATGTCACTTTGACACGTGTCATCACTTGATTTGTTGATAAAATAAAACATTATAATATCAATTTAAATTCAACTATTTAACTTTGAAATTTAGGATAATTTCAAATTATTAAATAGTAAAATAAATTAATAATATAAAGTTTATTAATCCTCTTACAAACCTATCTAAAATGGAAATTATTCTATACAAATTTAAGATAGAATAAAAGGTAGTTATAAACTAGATAAAACTAAATATCACAGAAAATCAAATATAGATAAAACTAAATAATAGTTATATATTCTAATAGTCTCCCCTCAAGTTGTAGTTTCGAAAGAATGAAGAAGACTAACTTGAACAAATTACAATGGAAAAGAGCCCAAAGTCCTAAAAGCTTTATTTTTCTGGTCTTGATCCTTGTTTTTTTGATCGTGCAAAATCATTTCCAGTCCTGCAAAATTAGCTTTATTTTTCTGGTTGTGCAAAATCCAATGCACGATTTACCATTGTCTAGATTCGTCCCCCCTTGTTCTCCAAGTTGACATTGAAAAGGAAGGAAATATGCGCTTCACTTTCCCAGATTTAGTTGCCATATTTCGTTAGATCCTCTTGTCAAGACTAGAGCTTCTCCTTGACTTGGGAAACAAATGATACTTCAAAGTCTCGCCAGGGTTGTTCGCGGTCGCTAAGCAGGTTGTCGTGGCTGCCAGGGCTTTGATGGCCACGAGCTTACTTGTTAATTGCTCGTTTTAGCACTTCAACTTCTTGTTTACATTTTGTTTTCGCCATTTTCAATACTTTTTACTAATCTAACTATTCATGAAATGGAGCAAATTATACGCAATATGGAATATAAATGGCGTAAAACTAACATAAATATAGGTTTAAATTCTAACAAAATAAACACTTCTCAGTATGTAAGCTAAAAAAGTCAATATATGGACTGAAAGAAGCCTCCCGATAGTGGTATCCAAAATTCCATTATGTTTTCTTATCCTATATGTGGGTGATATTTTGTTTGCTATCAATTCTAAGGGAATGGTATATGAAGTAAAACAATTCCTTTCTAAAAATTGAGATGAAAGATATGGGTGAGGCATCTTATGTCATCGGCATTAAGATCCATCGAGATAGACATAAGGGTATTTTAGATTTATCTCAAGAAGCCTATATCAACAAGATTTTTGAAAGATTTCAGATGAAAAATTATTCACCAAGTATAACTCCTATAGTGAAGGGTGACAAATTCAATATAAACTAGTGCCTGATGAATGATGTTGAGAAGGAATAAATGAAAAACATTCCTTATGCTTCTGTTGTTGGAAGCTTGTATGCTCAGGTTTGTACAAGACCTAACATTGCATTTGTAATTGGAATGTTAAGGAGATATCAGAGTAACCCAGGTATTGACCACTGAAAAACTATAAAGAAAGTCTTATAGTATCTTCAAGGGGCTAAGGATTACATGTTTACATATAAACAATTAGACAATTTCGAGGTGATTGGGTACCCCGACTATGACTTTGTTGGCTGCGTCGACTCTCGCAAGTCAACATAAGGATAATTTTTATGATTGCCGGTGGAGCTGTACCATGGAGGAGTGCAAATAAAACCCTAATGGCTACTTCCATTATGGAGGGAGTCCATTTCATGTTTCGAGACTACCTCACAAGGATTATGGTTAAAGAGTTCCATTTTTGAGGTTGGAATTGTGGATTCAATTTCCAAGCCAGTAAAGGTACATTGTAAATTCAGCTTCTAGTTACATGGATAAGAATAACATAAGTGGTAGTCGAAGTAAGCATATTGATACCAAATATCTAGCCATAAGGGAACGTGTCAAGAATAAAAAGTGGTCATCGAACATATTAGCACTGAATTGATTTTAGCTGATCTTATGACTAAGGGCATACCACCATATAAATTTAAGATTCATTTAACTAGTATGGGACTAGTTTCTCATATGTAAGGTTTTGTTATTGAACGAATGTTGTGAAACTCTAAATTTTAGGATATTTCTCATATTTTATAGTTTTGGGTACACATTTATATTGTTTCGAGAAATATTAATACAGTTTGAACCTTGAATAAACATAGAATTTATTCTTAAAGATTATGCGGTAAAGTTGAAACCATTCTATACATATTAATACATGGAAGATACTACTCGTTATGGGAGGAACTATCTCCATGATTCATGTATTGTGCTTTCTCAGGTTTAGGTTAATGTGATTTTAAGGATCAAGTGGCAGAATGTTGGCAGTTTGTGATTCGTAAGAGTGAGAATTACTCTAGGACTCATAAACTGCTTAAGGATAAAATTTATCTTATTAAAGTTATTAACTTCTCTCCATTAATTAAATCACATGAATAAAAAATCCACTTATCCGCATTTCTAGCGTTATCGGTGGGATAATTGCTAAAGAAAAACTTTTAAAGAAAGCTGCTACAGAAAAAAATGTAACTAATGGAGTTAGGTACACAAGAGAAAACAGAAAATTCCTAAGGTCTCTAAGCATGAAAAACAAGTGAAAAAATAGATCCATCAAATTGTGAGGTTTAAGTGCTCAGAAAACTCTTGAAGAAAAATATTTGGAGTAATTGGCGAATCACATCGTGATCATCCGACGATCGAATTCTCTCGCCTATACAAATTTCAAAGTAATCAAACAAGCAATGGAGGGAGATATTCCAATCTAAATTCCACTATGTAAATTCATAATCAAGATTTTTATGAATTTTATTTATGACTTACATCTTTTTAAAATAAATTTTATTCCAAGGATAAGAATGATTTATATCCAAAAACTGTCGCTGACGATCAAATCAGCTCTTTTCCAACCATGTTTCAAATTAAATAAAGGGAAAATTACATTCACCTACCCTGTAGTTAGGCGTAATTACAATCCAGTCCATCATTATCGCGAAATTACAAATAAGTCCCTATATTTCAAGTTCCGTTTGAGGTCCCTCGGAACCGTTAGGGTTCCGTTAGATTTAGGTCTGTAATGCCGAAAATACCCTTAGGGACTGCAATGTTATTATCATATTATTCAGGGATCGTTTTGTTAAAAAAATATAAACTATTAGTATCTTTTTGTCAGAATTATATTAATATCATATTTCCTCAAAAATCCAAAAAAAAAATATATATAATTAGTAAACCTTATTTTTCTTGTGTATATTTATATTTTGGAATTAGTTATTAAATATATATTCTTTTATATAATCATATTTAAAAAAATCAAAAAAAAAAATCATATTTTTGTATTTTGAAGAAAATTAATATATTTCTAATAATTTTATTAATGCAAATTATATTTTATTTTACATAATATATTATTAATAAAATTAAATTAAAATCAAAACTCAAAAGAAAAAAGAGAAAGAAAAAATCTCCCGCCACCCCACTGTGAAGAAAATAAATGGCGCATGAATTGGGGAATTCTCGTTTCTTCGCCGAATTTGACGTACGGATAGTGCTTTTCGATCACCGTAACATGAGGATTGCATTGATACGAATTTCGTGGCCCGATATTTAGCAATGGTGGCTGCGTGAAGGATCAAAGTTGCGGCTTTCCTGTGAGATCACCGTCAACCACCATCACCGTCAAGGCGTCAACCACCACGAGATCCTCCCTCATATGTCTCCATCTCCGTCAACAACCACGACCAACACACCACCCGTTCTTCTTCTCTACATACACAATCACTCGCACTCACAAATTTCAGAAATACACTCTCAGAGGACGCCTACAACCCCAAGACCAGCACCATCGACCTCTTTCACTACAGCCGTCGCCTACAACCCCAAGACAACCTCAAGATCTGCAACATACACACACAGGGCTACACACACAGAGGCGATGCAAAAGCTTCATGGCCGCCGCGGCCTATTCTTCACCGCCACCAATTCCACTCAACATCACCCACCACCACCACCATCACTAGATCCGCTAAATCAACACCTCCACCCATGACCAAAACCACCGAATCGACCGATCGTGTCCAGATCCGGCGCCGCACCACCACCATCAATCACTTTCAGTGGCCCTCCAAACCAGATCCGCCATCACCGCCGTTTCGAAGATTCTTCCATGAGAGAGAGACAAATTTGCAGATAGAAATTTCTTCGATGGCGGATAGAAATTTGCAGAGGGAGGGAGTATTTCTTTTTGTTTGTCAGTGGAGGGAGTGGTGGGGAAGAAGGACCGTCGCGCGGTAATGGAATGACGGAGGAGAAGGTGAGGCGCGTGGTGGAATGGTTATGCCGCGTGGGTGGGAAGAGGAGGCAGATTTGGTCGCCGGTGAGCCGACGATCCTTGCAATTTCTCTTGTCGGCGACCTCTGCAATTTGGGGGAGAAGGGATATACGCACATATACATATAATATGTTACATAATAATAATAATAATAATAATAATAATAATAATAATAATAATAATAATAATAATAATAATAATAAGGTTTACTAATTAAATATACACAAGAAAAATAAGGTTTACTAATTATATATATTTCGTTTTTTGGATTTTTGAGGAAGTATGATATTAATATAATTCTGACAAAAAGATACTAATAGTTTATATTTTTTAACAAAACGATCCCTGAATAATATGATAATAACATTGCAGTCCCTAAGGGTATTTTCGGCATTACAGACCTAAATCTAACAGAACCCTAACGGTTCCGAGGGACCTCAAACGGAACTTGAAATATAGGGACTTATTTGTAATTTCACGATAATGATGGACTGGATTGTAATTACGCCTAACTACAGGGTAGGTGGATGTAATTTTCCCTTAAATAAAATGTCTTACTCTTACCCATGCAACAGGGACAAACTAATGATCTGGCGGTTGTACCCCAACCTGACATCATAGAAAATTATTAATAGTTTACATCAATTCATCTTTTATAAGAAATTTTGTTATACTAATGCATCATACGTAGTCATGCCAACTTCCCACAATTCTTTTAATTCGTCAATCAATCAATTACTTCAAATATATATATCAATGTTTTGTTTTGAGCTTTAATTAGACTCAAGAATAATACATGTTAGAAATATATAATCTGACATGTACATTTCTAGAGGGAAATTACAAGGGGTTACAATAACTAGCCAACAAGAAAAAGATGCTGCGGATCGAGATGCAAACGCACATAACGATCTGACAATTAATTTTATTCCAATGGTAAGAATGATTTATATCAAAAAATTGTCACGGACAATCAAATCAACTCTATTTTAGACCCCTTTTTTTAAATAAAATGCCTTATTCTTATCCATGCAATAGGGACAAACTAACATCATAGAAAATTATTAATAGTTCACATAAATTTAGCTTTTATTAGAAAATTTTGTTTTACTGACGCGCCATACGTAGTAACGCCAAATTCTCACAATTCTTTTAATGCATCAATAAACTATTTCAAATATAATTAAATGCTTTGTTTCGAACTTTTAGACACAGGAAAAATACATGTTAGAAATATATATACATCTTGTGCACATTTTTGGTGACAAATTTCTAGGGATTACAATTACTGGCCAACAAAAATAAGATGCGGCTGTTTGAGATGAGGTTGAAACCATTCTCTATGTTGATAATGATCTGAAAATTTATTTAAAACTTTTCAATGCATGATAAGATATGAATTTCTATTTGTTTTATTGTGTTGTTATCCCGTACCTAGACACGGGGTTATACCTCATTAATAAAAGAAGTGCGAACATCCATGCACCCATCGATCAATCTTATATTCATGTTTGATGCCTAGACTAAATTCACGAAATGCACTTCACAATTCACAAACATCACATTGATCAAAATTTCAAATGCTACAATATGAATAATGGAATCATATACCGATATCAAATTCATCGCTGATATTGGAGAAACGACAACAGAATGTAAAGAACAACAAAATAGAACAAAGTATAAATAAACATGATGACCTAGAACAAAAAAATGACTATCCAATCAGCAGATAAAAATAAAGAAAGAATACCAAGAATTAGTAAATAACTGGAAAGGAAAGAAATAACTACAAGGCCCATAAATGGACCATTAATTAATTGCTTATGCGCATTGGAAGCCGTAGGGGACGTCTTTGTGGCAGTTGTTCAAAATCAATTTTAGGTCAACGGGAATATCAATGTTGTTGCCCAAAACATTGGCTTTAATGGCGGTGCAAAGACAAACAGCTGCTTTAAGATCAGCTAACCCTTGAATGAGTGCACAACAGCGCTCTGGTGAAGTACCCAACTTAAGATTCAGTAAGCCACCGCCCAAGTTGGCGCAGACTCCCAAGTTCAGTGCGTTGATTGGGCATATTTCTGGTTTTGAAGGCTCTGATGGTTTTGATGGCTCTGTTGGTTCGGAAGGCTTTGAAGGAATTTTCTTACCTTCCACTACAGAATTAAAATTGACAGCGTTTGTGGATGCTGATTGGGCATCATGCCAAAACACCAGACGCTCTACTTCAGGTTTCTGTGTGCTTTTGGGTAATTCCCTTATTTCTTGGCGTTCCAAGAAGCAAAGTATAGTTTCCAGGTCTTCTGCAGAGGCAGAGTACAGGGCTCTCGCAGTAGCTACTTCTGAATTGGTTTGGCTTGATCAATTACTTAAGGATCTTCACGTTGTTGCTGAAAGACCTGTTGTGATGTATTGTGACAATTTGGCAGCAGTTCACCTTGCCGAAAATCCCTTGTTTCATGAAAGAACAAAGCATATAGAAGTGGATTGCCATTTTGTTAACGATAAGGTTTCCACTGGCTTTTTGAAGTTGCTTCCGGTCCGTTCTGTGCATCAAGTTGCAGACATGTTTACTAAAGCTTTATCTGCGCCTCAGTTGAAGCTGCTTATGTCCAAGTTGGAATTAAAGGATATCTTTCATCCTCCTTAGTCCAACTTGAGGTGGGTGTTTCAGAATTGTTGGAAAATTAGCTGAAGATATTTTTGACAATCACGCTTAGTTTTTACGCTTCTTAAAGTCGTGTTCCATTTTACTTCTTTCTTTGGTCAACTGAGTTGGTTAGTTAGTTGGCTTAGTGTTTGACACGTGTCTCAGTAGATATTTATTCTTCCCCTTTCCAGAACTTATAAATATATAATGGGCTTTTTTCAAAATTAATATTTAAACTTTTGTTTTTTCATAAAGTAATATCATTTTGTAAATTCTTTATTTTCTACTATAAGTTGCCATAGAGATTGGCGTTTATGAATAGTAGTATAAAACTTTTTTATTTTATTATCCTATACTTTTTGGTTATTTATATATTTAACCCCAAGACTTTTGAAATATTTTAAAAAGGGTATACGGAGATTTTATAAAGACCCAAATAGTTTCAATTTGATCCATTAATTTCTCTTTCTTGTATTTTTTCCACAAATTTGTTATTTATATTGTTTATTATTTTTCTTTGTTCTTTTATTCCTTGTAAAACTGTATCTTTATTTATTACAATTTTATTTAATATTCGTTCGTAATTTTTCTTATAAATTTCTTCTTTTTGTAAAGCTGTTTCTAAACTTTTTCCCATATTTTTAGTATTCATTAATTTAACTTATTAAGCTGATGAAAGTACATGAATTATCCTTATTTTATTATTGTACCATTCTATCATTTCATTATTATCCTCTAATATTTGTTTATCAATTAAATTATATCGCGGTATATTTTTCATCGACCATTTTATTTCTTTATTTTGTCTTTTTAACATTTTATTACCATCTTCCAATCGTAATAACATATCTTTAGAAATTTTTATATCATTTATAAGATATTTTTGTTTTACTCTCAAATTTTCTAATATATTTTCATGTATATTCTTTTGAAATTGGTTATTAATATTTTTTAATTTTTCTTTGTTATAATTTATAGCTTCTTTTGTTTTTATTCTCTGATGTCTATTCATTTGTTTTTCATATAGATCCATTTTTAACCATTTATTTCTCTTTGATATATTTTTTCTACAAAGTTTTTATTCATTATATCTATTTGTTTATCATTATCAGTTATATTTTTTATTTCATTAGGATATTCAAAAATTTCTTTCATAATAGATCTGTATTTTGTTGCACTTTCTAATCTTTTTCCTAATCTTTTTATGTCTGTTTTTATTTGTCTAGAATTCATCTTATTGATCTGATGATCCTTCTTGTTCATAAATTTGTTCTATTGTAGACATTACTTTATTTATGAGATTTAGTTTTTTATTTATCTTTTTGCAATATTCATCACAATCTTCATTTTCTTGAGATCTATGTTTATCTACATGGTCTTGTATTAATGATTTCATTTTAGAGTTCAATAGTGGTTTTATCAGTTGTCTAAAATGTTTATTCGATGTATCTTCATCAAAGCACTTGCCAAATTTATAAGCAAGGTTTAATCCTTTTCTGAAATTACTATCTGAAACATCATTCATAATTATATAAAATTTTTGGTTGTGAACAAAAACTTATATATGAAATGAACAATTTTAGTAGCAGAATTAATCAAATATTGATTTTAACAAGAGTACTCTAAAATCCATTCTGAAATCATAATTCACAAAATATTTTGAGTAAAGTTTATTACCTTTCTTTATCTCCTTCGTCTTCTATAAAGATCTATCGGATTCTTCTAAGACTCGTCTTCTTCTTCCTCGATCAGCTCAACATTCCAAAAGTCCTGACGGCCTCCTGCCTATATGGACATCAACGGAAACAAGCTTCGATCTCCAACAGAAAATTTCACTACGGCTTATAGGAACCAGATATTTTTTGGAAAAGATAAAAAGGAGTAAAGAGATGTAATAAGCTCAAAACCAAATAAAATTCGTGATTTATGAAAGAAAGGATTTTATTTCCCCTTTAAGGGTTTATTTTTCCATACTCAGTACAAAGAAAAACACTCGAATTACAATTCTTACAGACACTTTTTCTCACTTTTCCCTCTCTGTTTTTCGATGCCCTTCTATATTACAGACCACCTTTATTTATACAACTCAAAACGAGTAAAGAGATAAGATTCCTTCAGATAAGGAAATCTTAACTTGTATTTGTAGCCACTAGATCTATCTTTTTCTTCAACGGCTGAGATTCTGCCGACAGTTTTATAGTGGTGGCAGACGTCATTGCTTACGTCTCTCTATTAGACTTTTCTTTTTATGCAGTCACATCCGTATGTCTGTATGGCACCCAATTAATTTGCACGCCTCCTGTCTTGTAGCAGTGGAGCAAATAGTTCTATGGGTAACAAGGCACCTGTAGTATTCCTCTAGTAATCCAGATTTTGGATCATTTGGAGAGCCTTTAGTAACCAGTAACCAGTTACCAGCGGCAAAGATGGTTTGGAAACCTTTATTCAGAAGGTTTTCTGAGATACTTTGTATGGCTTTTATCCCAAGAGCTCTTCTAGTTATAACCCATTCAGGGGAGTATATTGCAGTCTTGAAGCCTTTTCTTCCAACTTCCAAGCTGACGTTGCTGTATAACGGATTTATTGAGACAATATGAAGTGATTCATACCATCTATTTCCATCCAATTCTGGAGATATGGTGTAAAATTTCAAGACGCATTGTCTTCCTTTAGCAAATTGAGAAACTTTGGACTTGAATGTATCCTCAAATCCACTTATTTCTTTTTGATCTTTGCTGAGGTATATCAAATCGAGAAAACCAAATTCAGCAAGTTTTAGAACTTGGTTAGGATCAGCCCCATCTATTGCTGTTAATCTTGGGTATATTGTGTTTCCACTTGAGTAAAAGATTTCATCACAATCTGGATAATTATATGCCAGATCAAACATTCGCTTGTATTCTTTATCATAGGAGTGTTTTGGTATATATTCACCCTTTATTTGAACAGTCTTGAAAGAACCAGATTTTTGAAGTGGTTCTATTTTTATTGTTCTTATAGAGGATGTCTTTTTCTCTTCCTTGACTTTTATCTCTTTTTTCTTATTTTCTTCCTCTATTTTCATAGGCATTTCTGGCTTTTTGCTGCCTGAACACTCTGCCTTTTCTTTATCATTCTCTAATTTTTCAATTCTTTTGTATAAATTATCCATTCGGTTAGCATTTTCTATGACAAGATCAGATAAAACTTTGAGACTGTCTTGTATGGAGTCTTCAAAGATATTTAGTGCTTCATTTATATCAAGAGAGATTACTCTTAAAGTATCAACCTCTGTCTTTATTTCGGCTAGTTCCTGTATGTCCTTCATCCTGCAAAATGAAAAAGAATTAAAACTTTATTAGCCTTGAAGTGATTTTTGGGAAATCACCACCCTTCAACGGATTTGTTATCGTCTTTACCATCTACCGTTTGAGATGGACTAGGTATATGTATACGCATATACTCGTCTCAATATGATTTTTGGGAAATCATCACCCATTAACGGATTTGATAATGTCTTTACCATCTACCGTTTGAGATGGACTAGGTATATGTAAACGCATATACTCGCCTTTAATCAAGTCCGAATTCAACATTTCGAGAAAGGAAATCTGCTAAGAAATTATCCATTCCTCTAATATGTTTTATCTTAAAATTATAGTGTGACAAGAAAACTTGCCAACGATGTAGTCTCCTATATTGAGGTTTATTTGGAAGTTTATTTTGTATTAAACTCTGAATTTGAGTATTATCTGTATGAACTTCAAAAGGTTTTTGTAAAAGAAAAAGTGAAAACTTTTCTATTCCTCTTATTATACCAAGTAGTTCTTTCTCATGTGTTGTATAGTTTACTTCCGCTTGACTGAAAGTTCCACTGGTATATCTACATATTTCATTTAGATCTGTTTTCAATATTGCAGACCAATATAGGTCTGAAGCATCAGTTTGGACAATAAGATTGTCTTTATCTTCTGGTAATCTTAATTCTGGTAATGTTTTGCATTCCTTCTTAAGACTAACCACTATATCTGTATGTTTATCATTCCAACCTTTTGTATTATTTTTCCTAAGCAATTTTTGTATTTCGTGCTTTTTCTTTGCTAATTCTGAAATAAATCCTTCAGCATAGTTTAAGCATCCAAGAAATCTTTCTATTTGATTTCTATTATCTAGTTTATCTGGAAATTCTAAGATCTTTCGAGAAATATGAGGTTGCAATTTTATTCCTGCAGCACTCAATTTTAACCCTAAAAATTCTATTTCTTTTTTCTCTATTATGGCTTTTCTCTCAGAGAGAGCAATTCCATTTTCTTTACAAATTTTTGCAAATAGTAAAAGATGTTTTCTATGATCTTCTTCTGTATCTGAAGAAATTAAGATATCATCTATATATACTATCATAAATTTATGGTAATTTGAAAAGATATTATCCATTTTTCTTTGGTATATTGATGGTGCATTTTTTAGCCCAAAAGGCATTACAAGCCATTTGTAATGTCCTTGAGGAGCACTGAATGCAGTGTATTGAATACTATCTTCTTCCATTTTTATTTGCCAAAATCCTGAAGTGCAATCAAATTTAGAATAGAAAGACTTGTTTTTGACAAGGTTTATAATAACCTCTTTATTTGGTAAAGGGTAACTATCTGTTTTAGTAAAATAATTTAACCTTTTAAAATTTATTACCATTCTAGCTTTATTCCTCTTCTTTTCTGCTTCATTCATAACCATAAAAGCAGGACTAGAGAAAGGGCTGAAGCTTTTTCGAATGAGTTTTTTATTTAATAATTCTTCTATTTGTTTTTTAAATTCTTGTCTTTCTTCAATAGTGTATAACATAGGTTTTTCTTTTATAATTATATTTTCAGTTAATTCTATTTTAGCTTTGGGATGACTTTCTTTCCAAAAAGCTAATGGATTATTGTTATAGTTTTCTTCTATTTTCTTTTTAATAACATCTAAGTTTATCTTTTTTTATAGAAATGGTATTTATCTGTATTGGAATTTTCTCAAATACCTGTCGTCCACCACGCTCAGCTGGCTGAACTCTGAATGGTTTATTGACTGTTGGTATTTTAAGAAGATGTCCACAAGATGTTTTTAATGTTACCATATATACGTTTTGTGTATAGAATTGAAATTGTTCAAGGAAATCATTTCCTAATAATATATCTGCTTCTAGAGAATTGTATTCATATACTTGTTTTATAAGAATTATCTTACTACCAAGTATTATTTCTACATCTTTAGCTACTTTATTAATAGCTTGAGATTGTCCCGTTATTCCTTTAATTCTTATATTGCTATCTGTTTTCCATTCTTTAATTAAGAATGTTTTAAATATTGTTATTTCTGATCCCGTATCTATCAAAGCACAAGTTGTTATATTTCCTTTTAAAAGTGTTAATTGTATAAAAACACTTAAAGGAAAATTAATTCCTTTCATATTTTGAACAAAATATTTCATTTTCTTGTATTTGGAGTGTAACTCCATTCTTTTCTATCTTGTAATAGTCACAATTATTGAGAAATTCATTTCCTAGAATTATATCAAAGAACTCTCCATTCATGTATGTATCTATACAACATTTAACTTTCAATTTTATTCCTTGTAGAGTAATTGGGACATATAACTCTTGATTACACGTTGCCTTAAATCCATCATAGGTTGTATATTGGATTGGTAGGCTAGTAATCATCCCTATTAGTCCGTTATTTTTTACTTGAGCAAAGCGATTAACACTAGCTCCTGTGTCTATCAATATTTTAGGTCTAAATATTCTATTAGTTCCATTAAAATATTCTCCTTCTATAATCATTGAATTTGTATATCTTAGAGATTTGTTAACAGTTAACTTTCTTTCTATTTTTATTCCAGAACTTTCTCCAGTAAGAGAATATTTAGAACTACCTCCTAATAACCTGTTTCCTTGGAAACTAAGTTTAGAGGGTAATAATCTCTTTTCCATTTCTGGTTTATTATTAATTTCTATTTGATATGATTCTATTTCTTGTATTTCTTCCAAAAGCGGCAATTTTGCTGTAGCTATATCTTTACATTCTTCATCTATTTTTAAGTATGGTTCATCTTGATAAGTTTTACCATAATTGCTATTGCTTAACACATAAAGTGCTCTATAATATATAGTGAAAGCCTTACTGCCATCTTTTAAACCTATATCTTTTAGAAATTTATAGTGTAAGTTTAAAACTTCTTCTATATTCTCATCTTGCAAATTAATACTATATTTTGGAAAAACATCAAAAAGAAATTGTTTATAAAACAAGTTTCCTTCTATTGTTCCCAAATGACTAGTTTTAGCATCTCTAAATCTTTGGTCATGTAAAGATAGCACTAATGGACTATCGATGCATTCTCTGAATAGAGATTTAACTAGAAATTGTACTCTCCCCAAATATATATATTGTATCTTTGGTTTAAGAGATTTTTTCACTTTATTTATAGCATTATTAGCTATTCCTCTTGTTATAAGACTTATCTTGACATTTCCAGAGGTATTCTCTATACTTATAGCCTTTTCTACCTCATGATAGTCATAGATATTTATCTTACTTCTCTTTACTAGATTTGCTAATCCAGAGAATATATTATTTGTTGGATTTGCTGCACTTAACTTTAAGTTCTTTATTTTGTCAAGGGTCTCTTGACTAAAAGTTATTCGTTTAGCATATCCTGCTGTACTCTCATCTTCTATTATTTCTTCTTCCTTATAATTCTGTATTTCAGAATCCATTTATTCAGATTCAGATTCAAACTCAGAATTTTCTGAAGAACTTTCTTCACTTATTTCAACATATATTTCTTTTCCTATATGATTTTCTATATCTGAAACTTCTTCAAGTTCGTCTATAATTTCTATAAATCCAGCTTCTATCGTTCTTACCTTTTTAGGTTTAGGACATTCTGGTGATTTATGACCTTCCTCGCCACAATTCCAGCATCTGCATTTAGTAGGTTTTTTATTAATTTTTTCCTTTCTTTTGAAAAACCGTCTTTTTGGTTTTATATGTTTTTTATTAAATTTATTATACTTTTTGTATTTGTTTCTTTTGAATTTTCTCTTTTTATACGGTTTATTTCTACTTTTATCTATACAACCCCATTGGGTAGGCATCTCTAATTTTGAACAATAAAGTCCGGAAATTTTTCTAGATTTCTTGTATAAATCTTGTTCGTAACATAGCCTTTTTAGTTCGTCTATTAAAACTCTTATTCTTCCTCCTAAATTATTACTTACATTTTCCTTTTCTTTTTCCCAAACTTTATTTATATGTGTATTCCATGGATTTGGGAGTTTCGAATAGAACATCTTAAGATATATGTCTTGTGACTCTCCACTCCAATATTGTCTATAATAATAGTCACAAAATTCTTCTATATAATTTCTTAGGAATTTCATAGAGCATATTGAAAGATTTATAAGATCATTTCTTGCTTCTTCTTTTTCCTTTAAATATTCTTTTTCAGCATTATTTATCCAAGGTTCTCCTAAGAATTCATCAGCTATATAATATGCCATTCGCTCTACTCCAGTTCTAATATCTTTATCGAAACCAGTTTCAGTTTCAGTTCTCATTATTCCTTGTACGTCAGAAGAAATTCCTTTCCACCAACTGTTTATAATTCCATCAAATGTAGATATTATATATTCTGTTCTTCTAGTTGCTGTAGCGTATATTTCATCTTGATTTAGGAAATATGCAATCATATCATTTATCCATTTGGATAGGGCTTTTCTTTTTTCTCTTTTATTATTCAAATTTAATTTGCTTCCATTTACATTTATTGGTTCTGAATAATCATCATTAAGTTGATATTTAGAATTATATCCTTTATTTCTTTTATCTTGATGCTTATTTTTCTTTGTATTAAAATAAGTTGGATAACTTTTTGGTTCGTTAGATCCCATAGATTCATCTGGATCTTCTATTGTTGATCCATCCGATCTTTTGGTTCCTGAAGGACCAGCGTTATTCATTCTTACTTCATATTCTACTATATCTTCCAAATTTATTTTTTCAAAATCTTCGATTAAATCATTTATTTCATTCATGATTAATCTTCTTTAGTTTGATTTTGATTATTCTCTTGTTCATCTTTATTTTCTATAATAGTTCCTTTAGCCTTAAGTTTTTCTAAATCTCTTTTAGAACTCTCTTCTTGTTCTTTTAGCATTTTTGGCACTATGGTATTTAGCATATAATCATCAAAAGAGCCTTTTTCATATGGTTTAGTTTTTTCTAAATTTATTACTTTAAAAGGAGTTTTTATTTCCTTTTCTATATCTTTTAATTTTTCAGCTTTAGATCTTTTTTCTCTTTCTTTAATAGTTATTTCTAACTGCTTTACACTAACTCTATTTAGTTGAACTTCATTCTTTAGTTCTCTTATAGAATCTTGAAGATTTAACATTTCTTCTTTAATTCTATTAACAGATTCTATTATAGATTGAAGGTTTATATCTATCGTTTCCATATTTTTCCAGCTTTTATTCTATTTAATAATGCCTTATTCTTTTCCTTTTTTAATAGATTTTTTAACTTCTTTATCTCATTTTTATTTTTATTACAAAGTTCTTTATCCACTGAAGTTTTTATTTCATCTCTTAATTTATCTATTTTAGTGTCTAATTCCAAAATTTTATTTATATTGTTAATCCAATCTTTCCAATAACTATTCATATAGAAAGGAGATTTGAATAATAATTTCTTTTTATTCTAAACTTCCTTACCTTCTTTTTATAGTAATTGGAAGGATTTAATTTATTCATTTTTAGAAAATATTTTAGCATATCGTCATAAAAATTATATAAATTAGCTAACTCGCGTTTATTTAAAATTCTCATATTAAGGAGAAGGATATTGCCAATCTGTATCATCATAGGATACATCTGTATAATATCCGTCTATATCTAGATAATTTAATTCATTTTCTAAATCATCTAGTCTTTTATCTTCATCTAGAATTTGGAACCATATAATTATTCCTATTTCAAATAATTTATACATAGTCTTTAGAATTATTTTTATTAAATTTTTATATTTTTTATCCCAAAAGACATCGTCTTCTAGGCTCTGATACCAGCTAGACAGGGGGTGTATTGACGTTTTGTCCATTACAATTTATTTTAAATATATTTGGTTTATTGCAAAAATTCTTTGGAGGTTTATTTGATATTTTTAGAAAATATATAGACCTTTTTATAAAATGGTTTTGGGTTAGAAATATAATTTCTAGAAACTATTGTATCAACTGTTGTAATTTATCAATCTAGAAAAACTCAAAGTCTATCGATTTTTGAAAGTCGCCATAAGGAATGGCAATTTTACTATTCAAAGTTGCCATTGGTTATGGCAATTTATACTACTTTCTTAAAATATAGAAAAGTAGTATTACTTTATTAAAGTTTTTTGAAACAAATATTATTTCTGAAATTGGCTCAATATATAATGGATTGGACTGTAGCTTCTGTCCTTGAGCAATGATAATGAAAATTTCCCAAATTCATTCCTTGGTTTAGATTTCAATAGCTCTGATGGTTTTGATGGCTCCGAAGGCTTTGATGGCTCTGATGGCTTTGAAGGCTTAGTAGGGGGCTTTGAGGGTTTGGGGACATGGGATTTTTTTGATGGTGGAGGACATGCATAAGTTGAGCTGACCATTGTGAAGAAGAGAACATTGAAAAGAATAACAAGAGCCGCTCTTGAAGCCATTTCTTGTGGTGATCACAATTAAAGGTTTTGAATTGCTTGAAACTAAATGCTAGCTTTGATATGAAATTGTGTTAATGGGCAGGGAATTTATAAGTGCAAATTAGGAATATTATTGATTGTGTTGTCATTCTTTTTCCCTTTTAATAGATGATCCATGTGCCCCGCGAAGTATAGAAATATGAAATAATTCATCTTCTAAACAAGTTGGATTTATTAATTTTCACTTTTCAACATGGACACTACAAGAAAATATAGTTTCAGCAACAACGGTGAGTGGTGGCTAAAAGCAAGAAAATGGTCACTGATACCTTTAGCCACCAAAATACAATTGGTCACCGGTGGTCACAACAGGGTACTCACTAAAAGTAGGCAGTGACCATTTAATGACTTGGTTGCTAAAAATGCAATTTTTAGCAATCATCCAAATGTGGTCATTAAAAGTACAACTATAAGCAACCGCTTTTTTTGTCACTGATATAGAATTCTATGGTGGCTATAACCCTGACATGGTTGCAATAGTTGCACATATAGCAACCACATTTCTTTGTAGGTAAAGCAACTAAGTCGTTGGTCGCAATATTGAAAAAAAGTCACCATACAAAACTTACTTTTAGTGACACTAATAAATATCGTTGCTGAAGAAAGTGTTTTAACAACCAAATAATTGATTACAATAACTTTAAAGTTGTCGCAAATTATATTATATCATATGATTTAGTAACCAAAAATGAAATATGTGCTGGTTATGTTTATATATTTAACAATGAAATAATTGGTTGCAATAATTTTAAAACTATTTTCTACAAACAATTTGTATAGTTTGTTATGACAATTCAATTGATCCTCAAATTAAAAATCAAATTAAAACTATTTAGATCATTTAACATTAAATCAATAACTAAAAAAGAAACAAATCTAAGATATCAAAATGTACATTTCTAGGTATATATCACAATTATCAAGCATCAACATAAAATATGTGATATAAGCAAAATTATGTATACATACAAATTCAAAATGTATCTCTTTCAGTACAGGCCCTTAACACATATTGTGAAGCATCATTATAAATAAGTGGGACGAGAGGTACAAAAGAAGTTCATGAGAAAACCATTATTTCGATAAAAGATGAACTCATATATCATTAATGATACAAAATTTAATGGTGGTCATGTGTCTGCTGCAGTACAAGTTGACATGCTCCTATGCCACCTATTATCAGAATCAAACAGTTATATTAAAAAATATCCATCCATAAAACTTTCATATACATGAAGGGCACAAAGTGCAGCATCCCTTTAAAATCAATCAGAAAGGCCAAGGAACGTCAAAATCTTGATTGATTTTAAAGGCACTTTCTGATGTGTTTGCCACATAGGAACGTCAAAATCACAAAGTGCCTATAGGAACGTCAGAACACATCAGATTTTGATTTTAGAGTGCACTTTCTGATAACGTTCCTATGTGTTTGCCACGAATCCAAGACCACATCAGAACACATCAGATTTTGATGTGTGTGCCACATAGGAACATCAAGGAACGTCAAAATCACAAAGTATCTATGTGTTTGCCACGAATCCAAAATAAATAATACTAATAAAGAAAAAAGAAAAAAAAACTAAAATTTCAACTTTAACAATTAAGTTTTAAATAAAGCTGTCATTTGATTTACATGATTGCATCAAATATCAATACCTGGCCATAGTTCAAAACTCCAGCAGAAGGGTTCAGCTCTATGTTCCCATAACGGTTGAGTTTCCCTTTCTTGAATTCCTCATCTTTCCCACACTTCATCATATACATATAATTAGTTTTCATCAAACCAAATCCCAGATTGTCCCAATCCACAATGCCACATTCATCATCACTAAAACTGCAGGAAAAAGAAAACCATAATAAGATCACAGAGAAACAACATAAGTTCTATCGTAAAATGTTTTGGTGAAAAAGCTCCAACATCATATAACTACCAAACTATAAGGGCAGACATCTTAGCTTTCCAACTTATAGAAATTACATCTTGCAACAATTCAAGTCAACACAGAGATAGATCAATTCAATCAAATATGAACAAATAATGGTGCAGGCGGCAAAAACATACATCTCTAGAGCAATACCATAAAAGCAACCTTTTACATTTTCTACTGCAGATAATGATATCAAGAGTAGTATTAATAATGACGTTGAATTGTTAGGATATGTTTAGGAAGACTAACTTGTCCAGCCCATCGGTCCCCACCAGAAGCAAGAGTTTTGGTACTGGACATGACAAATTTTATCCGGAAGGCCTTCGTACCTGAAACAAACAGCTCCATAGATTGACCTCATTTCAAAAGAAGAAATGCTTCCACGAATATCCAATTATTACATAATAATAATGATGATCTATACTATACTTTGTTTTTAATTTGCACATGTATCTGTGCTCGACTGCTAGTCATAATAATTCTTGAATAGGAGTACAGCTTAAACAATCCAATTCATTCGGAAGATAGAAGAAATCATCATACAGAGAGAATCCCTCATACCAGCCTCTCCAGTATTGCTCAATTTCTTCCAACCTACATCAGTGGACATATCTACAGGTCCAGTACAAGGAGCACATAAGTGGGGATGAGCCAAAGCACATGTTATGCAAATAATCAGTTCGATAAAAAGGCTTCTTATATCAATTATTATTTTTGCATAATGAAGAGAAACAAACCAACATTTCAAGAAGAAAATTAGCTACTATGGCTAGCCTACTCACTACTTTCTTGAATCATCGTATACCAATGTGTTGGGAATAGATATACAAGCAGATTAATGTTTCTCAAAGAGCCTCCTTTGACACTTCATTCAATCTGTCAGAAACATATGCACAACCACTATTACCAAAGCTCCAGGTTAATAAATCACATCATCACAGAAAGAATATTGCATGAACTAAATAGGAACAGGTGAATGAGATAATTCTCATGCATGTGAGAATCATTTTTCCAATAAGTTCTGTACGTGGTGAAAAAAACTCAGTTTTCAATTTACACCACTCCTCCCTAGACCGTCAGCTTGCTATAGCTATTTGGCTCACTGTTTAGCAGAAGAATTGTGATAATGAATCTGATATGGTACAAGCTGCAAGCTCTACAAGCACTTATCCACAAATTTTATGGCATCTTGTTTCACCTATTAGTATTCCTCCCACTAGATACCATAAATATGCTTTACAGTTTAAAAAATGTATCTTTTCAAAATTAAATACAATGAATAATATGCTTGCATAGTGTTTCTACTTTCATTTCAGTATTTCAGCTAAAAAATTGCTATTTTTTGAACAATGATCTTTATCTTCTATTTTTCATCATGTTATGTTCGTTCCTTTTTTCATTTTCGCATTGTAATGATATTTTATGCCTCTTCCTTTCCTTTTCTAAAATAATTTTATGTGCTTCAGAGCCAACAGTGTTCATAACTTCAGCACGTTGTCGTCAAAGTCAGGAAAAATGACTTACCTCATGCACCATATTGTCAATTAACTACAAGAAAATCTTAGAACTTCATATACCACCTGTTCTGATGGATTCCACCATGGCAGCTAAAGTGACAGATCTGAAAGTGATGATCTGACAATTGTAAGGATTCAGTTACTGAATGTCAATTGGTTAGTGATCAATATCGCAAATATAACAAGCTAGTTGCTGAAGGAACCAGGTAACAAGACGGTAAGAACAAAGGTTAGAGAAAAAGATATGAAGAATAACCGCAGTACTGAGCATCCATAATATATGTAGAATATATTACCTCTTTCTCAATTGATGAGAAATGTTGCAGTCGATTTGATTAGATCATCTACATAAGCATCAATGAAGCCATTAGTGTTCCTTGAAATTCAATACATCTATTAATGTCAAATAATCAGTATTTGGTCATCAGGATTTTACTTAATGTGGTTTCCATATTTCAATATTTTCTGTATCGACACAAACCTCAACCACATCCACAACAACCAGCCCAGTCGAACTAGGAAGCACCTTCTGTGCAGCAACATGAACAGCAACTGAGCCTCCCATACTTCATTTGAAAACTTAAAACATTTAGATAAAATTCATTTACTGGTTGATTCAGCAAAAACAAAAAACAGACACAACACAGAAACTTGGAAAGATGTGATAAATTAACTGAATGGGACAATGTCATATAGTAGTGTGATTTGTGAAGTTCTTACAAATATAGGAAAAAAATATCATGCAAAAAAGTAAAGGGATGACAGAGGCAATCTTACTCTCAAGCGAATTGTCTTCCCCAACATCCACACATTCTTTTTAACTAGATACAATTATACAAACTTTTAGACATGGTAATTGGATGATATATGAGCATAGTTTTAGTTTTAGATAATGGAGGCACACCCTGTGGCCAATAATCATAATTGCAGGAGGAGAATCCTCATACATTGTCTTCAAGACTGCCAGTGCATCATTGAACAGAGTCTGCAATTATCATCAACAAATTTGAAACAACTATTAACAACAAACTTGTGTAAAGGTGATCTTCACAATGTTAAAATAAAACAACAACAGGATCATTGTTTTCCTCGTCTGTTACACTATCACAAGAGCATACCTCAACAGATAGATCGAGATCATTATCAGTGAATGACTTCCCATGGCCCCTCAAATCCATGGCTACTAATCCAAGTCACTATCATCATAAGATTGAGATGCGACTTCATCCTGACTACTCCAATATTCATCAAATGACTCATCTTCTTCGTTTTGATCTTCTTCAAGATTATTGTCAACACGTGAATGAACAAATTTTTCAGCAATCTCAACCTCTATTGGAGCTTCATCATTTCGTGCTACTGATCCCAACTCTTGTGCACTATCTAAAACTTCAATATCAATACAATTTTCTTGTTGATATGCATCATTACCACTAAGTTCACTTCCATCAACAAATTGAAGAAGCGATGGGTCAATTAGATGTCGATGTTGAGCACTTTGTACCACTTTCCAATTTCCACCCAATTTGGTATCACTAACATAAAATACTTGAGTTACTTGATTGGCTAAGACATAAGGCTCGCTCTCATACCACAATCTACTCACATTTATGCTAGTAAAATCAGTGTCTATATTTTCTGGTTTATGCTTATCTAAGTCAAACCATTTACATCTAAATAACACTGAGCGAAAACCACCAGCATAACTCAACTCAATTACATCTTCTAAGACTCCATAAAATTTTATCAATTTCCCCTTATGTAGAGATTCTGTGCACACTCCACTATTTTGTGTTACTCGTCGGCTATCTCTTTTATTTGTTAGATACTTAACTCCTCCTACTATGCATCCACTACAATTACTAATACGATGATCAGGACCTGATGCAAGAGCAAGAAGTTCATTTGTAGCTTCCAAAGAATCTATACGTCGAAGCTCTTCAATCTAAATTTAATATAACGAATAAGTTAGCATGTGTTATAATTCAAAATTTACCTTGTAATAAATAAACGCCGAAATAGATTGTGAATCTTACTTGATTCCTAAACCATGATGCAAACTCTTTCTTGTGTCTTGCCCTCCAACAAGTAGTGTTTTCTCGCTGCAGTACTTCTTCATGTTCTCTGTATAGATGTAAAACTATAATTAGTATCATAGTATTAAATATTATGTTATAAAACTAAATTAAATTATTGTCACCTCAAATATGGCTCTATCTCCACACAGTTATTCAGTACAAACCAATGTAATTCACTATATTGTTGAGAAGTCATTTGGAGAAAATCCGTTTCTCCAAAAGTTCGGATTTTACTCTTAAAAACAGATAATGTTGCATTTGAATGTTCCTCCCCATCATAATTCCTTTCTTCTCTATTGTATTTTGTCTCAATTCCATGAAGATACAAAGAACAAAAAGTTAAGCATTCTTTCATAATGTAAGCCTCCGCAATTGAACCTTCAGGACGAGCTCTATTCCGAACCATTCCTTTTAGACTGCTGAGATACCTACATTTAAATTCGAATAAATGTAAGCAAAAATAAAGAGTTATATCAAAAAAATACTTTTGAACATAGATATACGCATACCTTTCTATAGGATACATCCATCTATAATGAACAGGACCCCCAAGCTTCGCTTCTTGTGCCAAATGAACTGCTAGATGAACCATGACATTAAAGAAAGCAGGTGGAAAGATCATCTCTAACTTGCATAATATGATAGGAATCTTTTTATCCAAATTGTCAAGGACATCTAATTTGAGTTTTCTAGAACACAACTGTCTGAAAAAGCTTGCCAACTCGGTTATGGCATCAAGGACATCCTTATGTAAGTATCCACGCATTCCTACTGGAAGCAAACGTTGTAATAAAACATGGCAATCATGACTTTTCAATCCTGTGATCTTGCCATCTTTGATATTCACACATCTAGAGATATTTGCAGCATATCCATCTGGAAATTTAACTGTCTTCAAGAATTCATAAAATCCTTTCTTTTGCTTTTGGGATAAAGTATAAAGAGCACGAGGCTTCAAAATTTTAACTTTCCCTTCTTTATCAGTTTTGGCACCTTCTTTTGCTGGTTTCAAGTGCAACTCATTTCTTATACCTATATCCTCTAAATCCAAATGAGCTTTTTCGGTATCTTTCGATTTACCCTCAATGTCTAATATTGTCCCCATCAAATTATCACATATATTCTTCTCAATATGCATTACATCGAGATTATGTCGCAGTTTGAGTTTAGACCAATATGGCAACTCGAAAAATATGCTCTTTTTACTCCAACATGACTTTTGAGAAGAATACTTTCTCTTTTTATCTCTAGAATGCTTCCCAAGTATGACATTTTCCACTTCTTTCAATTGGGCTAGAATTTGGTCATTACACAATTCCTCAGGTTTTGGCCTTAATTCAGTCTCACAGTCGAATTTTAGACTTTTTCGATATGGATGATAACGTGGTAAATACCTTCTATGACCAATATAACAAATTTTACTTCTCAATCTTCGAGATGGAGTATTTGAACTACACCTAGGACAAGCACAATACCCCTTTGTCTGATGTCCAGATACATCACCATATGCAGGTAAATCATTTATTGTCCATAAAAGTGCTGCATGTAAACGAAAACATTCACCAGTTTTTGCATCACGTGTCCTCACACCAATCTCCCATAATTCTTTAAGGCTATCTAGTAACGGCCTTAGAAATACATCAATATTTTTTCCAGGTGATCGAGGACCGGGAATTAGAAGTGCCATCATCAAATAAGGTTCTTTCATACACTGCCACGGTGGTAAGTTGTATGCCATTACAACAACTGGCCATACACTATAAGAATTGTTCATGGTACCAAATGGGTTAAATCCATCGGTAGCCAACCCGAGTCTTATATTACGAGGATCTTGGGCAAACCAAGGGTATTGTTTGTCCAAGTCTTTCCAAACTTCAGAATCTACAGGATGGATCATTGTGCCGACCTCTTCAACTTTGCCATTGTTATGCCACCTCATATCCGAGGCCGTCTTCCTTGACATATACAATCATTGTAACCTTGGTTTTAATGGAAAATGACGCAATATTTTCTGAGGAATTAACTTTCCTTTGCCATCATTTACCTTCCATCTGGACTCTTTGCACACCGGACAACTATTTAAACTTTCGTACTCTTTCCAAAATAATATGCAATCATTTTTACATGCATGAATAATCTCATAACCTAAACCGATGCCTTTTAATAATTTCCTCGATTCATAAAATGAAGAAGGAATAATATTACCATCTGGCAAATATTCCTTGAACAAACTAACAATCATGTCATAACATTTGTTAGTCATTTTGTTCAAAACCTTTATGTGAAGCAACTTAACAAGGAAAGATAGTAGTGATTTCGAACAACCAGGATATAACTTGCATTGTGCATCACTCAGCAATCTCTAAAATTGTTCCAATTCATCATCCATTACGACACTTGGCTGATTAATATCTACTCCCTCATAATAGTCAGATGTATTCTCAGTATTAGCAGCAAACATTAGATCTTCTAACAACTCATCTTCCTCAAATGTTTCATCCATATAACCATGATCATTATCATTCTCATTATATGAATATGGGATTTCACCATGGTGTATCCATTCTGTATAACCAATATCCATTCCTTTGGTGAGTAAATGAAATTTTACCAAATGAGCTGGTTGAAATTTAGAATTCAAGCACTCTCCACAAGGACAAAGCATATCTTTCCCCCGTCCAAGTTTATCTAAAGCAAATCTCATGAAACCTTTAACTCCATTAACGTATTCTTGTGAAGTATAGTCACTAAGTTTTATCCACTCCCTATCCATTTGTATAAGCTAAGAACTACAAAAAAATACAATGTCGGATTAACATATTAATGGCAAAAATATGATCAGTTTGAATACTCAAGACAAATGACCATGATAACATGACTTATAAAATTACATATATTTATTTTATAGTAAAGGGATCTTTCATTCACGCAAGTCCACAATACAAAAGAAAATTCTACCAATAGGTATCAATTTTATATAATTACTAGGCTCATGCTTTTATTAATAAAGTTCCAACATAAACCCAATTTCAAAATCAGTAAAATTTCAGAAAACATACTGAAGCAAATATTTGCAGAAACATACCAATTTTCAGAAATGCCGCAAAACTAGAAATGAGGAATCTACCAAATTAATTTAATCAGCTCCTAAAAGAAGACGAATTGATCAAGTCCTAGTTTAATTATCATTGTAATTGTTCTTTTTTTAAACGGACTGTATACATACCAAAAATATCAATGATTGAGGAAAAGGAAAGAAAAGAAATAAACGACAAAGATTCAATGGAAGAATTAAAGACACAAAAACTTAAAAGCCATACATTACTAACCGACGGTGCAAAGAGAGCAGGACGGACGAGATGGGGTTGAGTGGCGACGGGCAGTGGCGTGGCCGCGCTGTGACTGATGGTGGCGGCGATTCAGATTTCCGCTTGGCTGGAGACGGCAGTTTTGCTTTTCGTTTGGCAATTCAAATGTAGCTAGGAGGAATTTGGGTGTGAATTTGGGAATTGGGAGGCTCTGATCTCTTGCGGATTTGTTTATTACGTTTAGACTTAGTGGAGTTCTTCCGTTGTACATAAGGCTTATGGGCTTGTACCAAAATTAAATCAAATACATCATTGATTTATATTTTTTATTTTTAATATATATTATGATATATATATATATATATATATATATATATATATATATATAATTCAAATATATATATATATGACTTGAAAATTATTAGAAGTCAATATATTCTCAATTATGATATAATTGTTATTCTTTCTTTTTTTTTTTTTTTTTAAACAATAACTATTATTTATTCATACATTGATTTGCACACTTGCACAAACTTACAACAACAAATAATAAAATTTGTAATTAATAAATTATCCTTTTTCCAAGAAATTTAATTCACTCATATACGCATTTACGCACTAATGCATAAGAACTTAAAATCAAACACATGATTTTATATATATACTTGTATTTTTAACGTATTATGCATAAAAAATTTAATTCAATGATATATACATTTACTTAGGGGTGTAAACGGATGTTAAATGGATCGGATGTATGATTACCATATCCTTATCCGTTTATGAATCAACGGATTCGGATAATATCCTCCTTACAAGGATATAAGGCGGATTCGGACGGACGTCGAATTTTAATCGAATTTTCAACTATTCATTTATAGCATAAATTATTTAATAGTTATATAATGTTAGATGTATGTATTTTAGACCGAGTGAGAAATAATAACTTTGTTTCTCTTCCAATATATAATTTTCATTTTTCTTAGTGAATATAGAGATGTGGCGTGATCGATTATAAATTTTTTATAAAATCAATTTGGAAATGTATATTATTGATAGGGGTGTAAACGGATAATAAACGGATCGGATGTATGATTACCATATCCTTATCCGTTTATGATTCGGACGGATACGGATAATATCCTTTTAAATCGAATTCGGATAATATCCTTTTTATACGGATACAAGGCGGATTCGGACGGATTCGGATTTTAATCGGATTTTCAACTATTCAAAATTTGACATAAATTATTTATTTATATAACTTCGAACTTTTAATCAAATTATCAACTATTCATTTATAGATAAATTATTTAATAATTATATAACTTTGAATATATATATTTTAGACGAATAGAGAAATAATAAGTATATCTGTATAGATCATTTTTATGTTTTAGTGAATGTATAAATGTGGTGAAATTATAAATTTTATCATATAATTAATTTGAAATATAATACTTTTATTAATAACATAATATATGTTAATTATATTATCTCTAAATGAATATTGACGTGAACATATAGTTACTAATAAAGCCTAAGGTTTTTCTTTAATAAATGCGCTAAAAAATTTACTTAATACTAATAATCTATCATACATACACAGTGTAGCACCCGGAACGCTGAGATGCCACACCCCCGCACCATGAGTCTAGCTCACACATGAAATGGGTAATCCATATATGAACTGGACTCATGGCGAACGGGTGACAATAAAAAAACTCAAAAGCTAGGCGGGTACCCTCAAATACTACCAATAAACAATTCAGAACAATAAAAGCGGAAGCAATAGCAATCAATACTTATAGGTACCATATTTACATATTTACTTATAGATACCAACATTTATATAATAGTAGGTACCAACACTTATCAATACATTATCATCTCCTATACATCATACATGTATCAATAACCCAAAACCACTAACATGATAAGCCGAAAATACCAAGAACATGAAAATGCAATGCTAGACTCAACTCGGTAACTGGACACGACTCGGACTCCCGCCTAGCACGCCACTGACAGTACCTGAAAAGTGTGAGGTGTCAGTCTACCACAGACTGAGTGAGGGGTTTATAAATAAATATTCGCGCAAGTAACATGCAAGCCATAATCTCGGGTAAGGGTTCATAAAATAGAAACAAGATAAGTTTAATAGTAAAAGATAACTCGCCCGAGATTACAACTAATCAATTTAACAATACACTCAATTTAATTCAATTCAATCAGTGGCCCGGCGAGTGAGGGCAAATCTCCAACCTTTCTCCAACAGTGTACAATAATTCAGTTATAATTAATTAAGTGATCAAGCAATAGAACTTAGTGCACAATTAGCAATTTCAATCAATAACTCCTTCTTCCTCCGGGTGATGGCGGGCTTGCAAGACCCAACCATCCAATCATGGTGTACGTCGGGAACATGACTCCCACGCACGGGATTTCTTCCTCCACCAAACCTCCTGGTGGATTCAGAGGTGATCCCACAATGGTGAGGATAGTGCAAGAGTTACCCGTCAGCCCTTGCTTTCCCGGTTGGCTCAATACACTACCCTCGGGCCCAACGTGAACAATAGTTACTCGCCAAAACAATCAATTCGTTAATCAATCAATCCATCAATCCATTTCCGTGAAATCATTTGACAATCATAAGGTTTGAAAACTATAGATATATAGATACGTTTTGGCCGAAAATCACATAAGGGTTGTAAGGTTCTATATATCTAGAATTTAAACCTCACCTGACGAGCGACGGAACAAGACAAGGATACTAGAAAGTGCCCAACGATCAATGATCTCCGCCCTGGAGAAAAACTGGACAAGAAAGGAAATAACGTGAACTCGTGGGACAAGACTCAATATGAGACCAAGTGTGACGCACGGCAATGCTCATGTAAATAAATAACCATCCCAACACTTTAATAACCATACATATTAACAATTAAGTGGCACTTAATCATATATGAGAACCAACTAAAACTTAAAAGATGAAATAAATCTCAAGGAGTCACATATTTAAAGCATTCAATCATTTCAAGTTCAATTCATATAGGGCATGGAGTCACACAATACATTTGAGCAATTAAGTACCAAGAAGTATCAAGTAAGAGCATACTTATCGATTAAACAAGTATATAACTCATATAATTCACATATGGGAGCCAAGAGAGTGAAAGGAATGCAATAAGAAAGGTTTTGGTGAAGTTTGGCCAAAACCGACAATTTTTGGAAATGTACATGTTGTGGGAAAACTGGAATATCTTAAATTCTAGAAGTGGGAATCGATTTTTGTTTGTTGGATATGAAAGTAGACACATAGACCTTTCCAACGCTATATGGCACGCCTTCTAATTCAAACCGAGGTGAAAATGGCGTTGGTTTGAAGTTGGACAAAACGCAGGAAAAGGTGACACGGGCGTGTCACCAAAATACACTAATCCGTGACACCCCCGTGTCACGGTACAGAAACTCAACCCAACGACACCCCCGTGTCACGCTGAAGAGGGGAAAAGAGACACCCCCGTGTCACTGTACGCAGCAGCACAAAACAGGGCAAAACAGGGCAAACCTACGGGAATTGGCTCCCCAAGCCTTCCCACACCAAACCAAGACAAGAATTCACCCCAAAACTATCATATATCATGAATATATCTCACATATATCAATTAGCCACCATTTAATTCAATGAAACATGCATAGCTCATCAAGAATTCATCCATGAAACTAATATGAAGTCAAATGATCAATCATGCTTCACACTTCATGAACCCAAGTTATAAATGTATGAAACTAGTTCAAAACCAACATATAAAATCCATATAGCCACAAAGACATCACAAAAGTCATAAACCCTAACTTTGCTATCATAAATCCTCAAAGAAATATGCATACTCTTACCTTGAAGATGGAGAAGATGAAGGGAAAGAGAAAGAGAAAAATAAAGTCTTGGAGCTCAAATTCCTTAAGAAAAAGGAATAAAACTTGGCTTCCTTCTCCATGGTTTGATCGGTATAGAGGGAGAGAGAAATGGAAATATCTTTAGCTTGTCTCAAGAATGAAATGAAGAAGGTAATATATGTATATATGTATATATGTATATATGAGATATAATTAATGTGTGATGAAAAGTCTTGGCATTAAACTTATTTGCTCATAAGCCCTTGTCTCTTAGGAATTTACAAGTTAGAGATGTATCAACTTGACATGTATGGGAGATGATTATATAAACACACATATATATATAGCTTCTAAAAGAATATGATGAAATGGAGTTGAATATATATATGTTATGCTAAATCACTTAAATCATGCTTGGAAAATTAAATACACACTCACGAAATTGAATTCACGAAGTTATGGTTTAAATCAAAATTGTAGGTATTCAATTCAAGAAAATTAAATGACGCAAATCAATTAAATATAAATCATGCCATAAATTACAAGATGATAAAATTTCAGGTAAACACTTGATCAAATAATTCACAAATACCATGAAATACATAATTGAAAAACTGGGGCGTTACAACTCTCTCCCCCTTAAGAGGACCTGGTCCCCAGGTCCACTGCCGAGTTTAAAAAAAAGATGCACAAGCAGCAAGAGAGCCCCGTCTCTTAGACAAGTAATGAGAGAGCCCCGTCTCTCGAACAAGAATTGAGAGAACCCCGTCTCTCTAGCAAGTAAAGAGAGAACCCCGTCTCTCAACACTTAGTGAGAGCTCCCCGTCTCTCAAACAACCAAGGAGAGTACCCCGACTCTCACACAAGCAAGAATCCCAAAGAACACTTAGTTAAACATTCACACAGACTTCACGAAATAATCAAGTAGGAGAAGTCAAATACCAACTAGTTTTACAAAAGCAATTAATAAAAACAAAGAACCATACGGTTGAAAATAAAATGTATTTTACACATGATATGCATGTTTTAGTGTGCCGTTCGCCATGATCTTAGAAACTTCAGTGGCAGTAACTTGACTCAATACCTGATTCTTTGATCAGGACCTCTTCTAACCAAAATGCCATTCCTCGGATGCCTGATGTCAGTATGTACCCCAATAATTACTCAATCTCCATCCCGCGATCAATTTTTCTAACCTTTCTACCACCACGGTTCAAAGATTCAATTCTTAAATATGCACTTGATAGTAATCCGACCACCCATTCTTCTTACCAATTATAGTTGACCTCCTCCGATGCCCGGACTAATTATTTGATGACTCTAGGTCTACCCTTTATCCTTCAAAATATTCCCGATCCAAGTAACTCTCAGGTGATCCCTTGCGATAGAGAATGTTCCCGTCGAGTTGTTTTTATCTTGTAATATGGTAATAGTGTCGCACTTCTTTGGTCACTTCGTGCAAATCTTGAATGACAGTCGCTTTCCTTGAAAAAATTCTTACCTTTGATCAAAGTAGACTTACTCAACTTATAAAAATCATGATCTCTCCCATTTCTCATCAAATTTGTTTCAATTTCAACTCGGCTCAAGATATGCCTCCTTATGGCCTTTAAAATCTCCATTTGAGAACTCTAGGCACACGAGATTGAAACTATTGAAGACTTCATTCACCTAGTTCCGATAGGGAGTTTCCGAAAGAACCATTTTCCTTGAAGTTTCAACTCTCCCAAGTGAGATCCAAACATCGATTTTAAGTGGTTCCCCAACCGGCTCTCCCCCTTAAGAAAATAGGAATATTTTCTATCTAACTTCTGGAACTAATTCTACCCTTTCTCAAATCCAAGCTTCTCTTCTTTCTAATTCTCTTGAAGTACCTCCAACAAACACTAAATCCTTCCTTAGTTCTTGAATATCCATTCCATTTCTTGAAGCTCTCACCCTTTCCAAAATCATTTCCTAACTATCCTCATCCTGACCTTGGAGGTCATCAAGCATCTCAATCTCCTAATTCATCCCTTGTTGTTGCTTCCAAGTAACCCCATCATTTGTAACCCTTACACTTTTGTTGCTTCTAACAAATGTAATTCCTTTGAGCACAACCACAAATTTGAAGTCATTTCCCCAGTCGACTCAACTTCCTTGATATCAGCAATCTTAAATCTCGCCACTTGTTCAGACATTTCATCTCACGTTTATTTTTGAAGTGACAACTTCTTCCATCCAACTCCTAACTACTTTTCCCGGCCTTCCAATTGTTCTTTCTCCCTTTTGTTCCTCACTTTGCAACCCAATTCTTTCCGTATCATACTTCGGTTGTGTCTCGGTTGAAGTAATGCTTGATAGATGAGGTGGAGAGATTCTCTTATCAAGAAAACACTTAAAGTGCATGTTGGGTTAAGATGTCAATGCACGTATTACACTTATAATTAATAAATACACAAGTTGGAAAAATTACGCTCAAGTAGGAATGCATATATAATTAAAAAAAATTTAAATAATTTAAACAATGTATGATGCACGTGCTCATGAATGCGTTGAACCTGTCACCGTAGTTGCATCTTTTAGCTTGACACTTGTTCTTTGTTTTGTTGAATTACGAGCTTGCCTCGAATTTGTTGTTTATTCCTTGTTACCCACTGTCTTCCAATTTTCTTCAAAATCCCCAACATCAACCCGTATATTTCCATCACTCGAGGATTGAAATTTCTTGAACTCAATTCCATCCCCAGGTATTCCTTCCAATTTATAGATTCTAAGTGTCGTTCGAGCCTTTACCTTGAATATCTTCTTGTTCAAAGCTTCCTTATCTCAACTCGTATAACTTGGAAATCAAATTATGATTCTTGAACTCCAATGCTTCTACTTCCGTGAAATTGATAACTAGCCCTCTTTCGAAAAGTAGTCTCTAATTGTTATCCTCACCTAGCTATCACCTCAATCGAAATCCTCGATTTAATTTGTATAAGTTTAAATAGTTGAACGAACTCACCCTCCAATTGCTTACACTCAAGCACATAGTCTCCTTAACTTCTTTCACCGTTTCCATTTTTGCTCCATATCTTCCAATTCAACTTCTTCCTTACTCAAAATCTGTAGTGACTTCAATTCCCCTTTTCTTAATCTCTTCATTCTTCTTCATCGATCTAACCTCCTTCAAGATTCCCTTCGTTCCATCCCTCGGTTTGCACAACCTCGTTGAGTTTGGTTGACTAACTTAACTTTTGATGTGGTATGGTGTATGTATTAGTCTTATGATAACCTAGCATCATCTACCCCAACTCCACCTCTTTGAACCTCTTCCATTTACCTAAAGCTCGTAGGTCATTCCACAACTTGATTTTCGATTCCAATGGTGGAAAATCCTCAACTTGCTTTCAACTCCGAACCCTAAGTCCCTAGTACCCTCGAGGCCTCCTCTGTGATTGAGACCTTGAACCTTAAATCACTCTAGAGGTTTTCTTCAGTTTTGCTTCTTGAATGAAATGATCCTACGGATTCCCGTTGAAAAGACTTTTGCAATATAGACGTGTGAGTGTTAATCTTGCAAGTTGTAGGCATCACGCCCTATCACTATCCCGCTAAATATCTACCAACTTCATTAGAGCTTGAAAGTTACTCCCGCCTTTGGTCCTTCAATTCCCGAATCTTAACACTTGAAGTATAACCCAACTAGAGCAATTCATGACTCTTGATTTTCTTGTGTGAAGTTTCCCAGTGCATTCCTTACTAGAAAAAGGAGCTTGCGATAACTTGAGGTTGTCGTAGAAATTGGTCGTGGTTTGATATAATCTTCATACCTATAACTCCAAATTAATTCAAAGCTAAATGCATGCGGTTAGTACATGCTCATGTCACATAATTATATTTGATGCAAAACGCAATAATTAATTCAACTAAATTAAAGAAAACACATCAAACATATAAATTCCAAGTCATAGAAGATCAATTAATCCTCATGTAGTGACATGTATTAATAAAACGAGCAAGTTATCAGGTAGCTCAAGAATGTTCAGGTAAGTTCAAATAAATTCAAATAAGTTCAAGTAGTTCCAAATAAGATGCAAGACTCGTAATTATCAAATAATCCTATGCCGTTCGACCTAGACATGACACGACTCGACGCTAGAACCGCGGTTTTGCAACCGGGCTCTGATACCACCTAAGATGTAGCACCCGGAACGCTGAGATGCCACACCCCCGCACCATGAGTCTAGCTCACACATGAAATGGGTAATCCATATATGAACTGGACTCATGGCGAACGGGTGACAATAAAAAAACTCAAAAGCTAGGCGGGTACCCTCAAATACTACCAATAAACAATTCAGAACAATAAAAGCGGAAGCAATAGCAATCAATACTTATAGGTACCATATTTACATATTTACTTATAGATACCAACATTTATATAATAGTAGGTACCAACACTTATCAATACATTATCATCTCCTATACATCATACATGTATCAATAACCCAAAACCACTAACATGATAAGCCGAAAATACCAAGAACATGAAAATGCAATGCTAGACTCAACTCGGTAACTGGACACGACTCGGACTCCCGCCTAGCACGCCACTGACAGTACCTGAAAAGTGTGAGGTGTCAGTCTACCACAGACTGAGTGAGGGGTTTATAAATAAATATTCGCGCAAGTAACATGCAAGCCATAATCTCGGGTAAGGGTTCATAAAATAGAAACAAGATAAGTTTAATAGTAAAAGATAACTCGCCCGAGATTACAACTAATCAATTTAACAATACACTCAATTTAATTCAATTCAATCAGTGGCCCGGCGAGTGAGGGCAAATCTCCAACCTTTCTCCAACAGTGTACAATAATTCAGTTATAATTAATTAAGTGATCAAGCAATAGAACTTAGTGCACAATTAGCAATTTCAATCAATAACTCCTTCTTCCTCCGGGTGATGGCGGGCTTGCAAGACCCAACCATCCAATCATGGTGTACGTCGGGAACATGACTCCCACGCACGGGATTTCTTCCTCCACCAAACCTCCTGGTGGATTCAGAGGTGATCCCACAATGGTGAGGATAGTGCAAGAGTTACCCGTCAGCCCTTGCTTTCCCGGTTGGCTCAATACACTACCCTCGGGCCCAACGTGAACAATAGTTACTCGCCAAAACAATCAATTCGTTAATCAATCAATCCATCAATCCATTTCCGTGAAATCATTTGACAATCATAAGGTTTGAAAACTATAGATATATAGATACGTTTTGGCCGAAAATCACATAAGGGTTGTAAGGTTCTATATATCTAGAATTTAAACCTCACCTGACGAGCGACGGAACAAGACAAGGATACTAGAAAGTGCCCAACGATCAATGATCTCCGCCCTGGAGAAAAACTGGACAAGAAAGGAAATAACGTGAACTCGTGGGACAAGACTCAATATGAGACCAAGTGTGACGCACGGCAATGCTCATGTAAATAAATAACCATCCCAACACTTTAATAACCATACATATTAACAATTAAGTGGCACTTAATCATATATGAGAACCAACTAAAACTTAAAAGATGAAATAAATCTCAAGGAGTCACATATTTAAAGCATTCAATCATTTCAAGTTCAATTCATATAGGGCATGGAGTCACACAATACATTTGAGCAATTAAGTACCAAGAAGTATCAAGTAAGAGCATACTTATCGATTAAACAAGTATATAACTCATATAATTCACATATGGGAGCCAAGAGAGTGAAAGGAATGCAATAAGAAAGGTTTTGGTGAAGTTTGGCCAAAACCGACAATTTTTGGAAATGTACATGTTGTGGGAAAACTGGAATATCTTAAATTCTAGAAGTGGGAATCGATTTTTGTTTGTTGGATATGAAAGTAGACACATAGACCTTTCCAACGCTATATGGCACGCCTTCTAATTCAAACCGAGGTGAAAATGGCATTGGTTTGAAGTTGGACAAAACGCAGGAAAAGGTGACACGGGCGTGTCACCAAAATACACTAATCCGTGACACCCCCGTGTCACGGTACAGAAACTCAACCCAACGACACCCCCGTGTCACGCTGAAGAGGGGAAAAGAGACACCCCCGTGTCACTGTACGCAGCAGCACAAAACAGGGCAAAACAGGGCAAACCTACGGGAATTGGCTCCCCAAGCCTTCCCACACCAAACCAAGACAAGAATTCACCCCAAAACTATCATATATCATGAATATATCTCACATATATCAATTAGCCACCATTTAATTCAATGAAACATGCATAGCTCATCAAGAATTCATCCATGAAACTAATATGAAGTCAAATGATCAATCATGCTTCACACTTCATGAACCCAAGTTATAAATGTATGAAACTAGTTCAAAACCAACATATAAAATCCATATAGCCACAAAGACATCACAAAAGTCATAAACCCTAACTTTGCTATCATAAATCCTCAAAGAAATATGCATACTCTTACCTTGAAGATGGAGAAGATGAAGGGAAAGAGAAAGAGAAAAATAAAGTCTTGGAGCTCAAATTCCTTAAGAAAAAGGAATAAAACTTGGCTTCCTTCTCCATGGTTTGATCGGTATAGAGGGAGAGAGAAATGGAAATATCTTTAGCTTGTCTCAAGAATGAAATGAAGAAGGTAATATATGTATATATGTATATATGTATATATGAGATATAATTAATGTGTGATGAAAAGTCTTGGCATTAAACTTATTTGCTCATAAGCCCTTGTCTCTTAGGAATTTACAAGTTAGAGATGTATCAACTTGACATGTATGGGAGATGATTATATAAACACACATATATATATAGCTTCTAAAAGAATATGATGAAATGGAGTTGAATATATATATGTTATGCTAAATCACTTAAATCATGCTTGGAAAATTAAATACACACTCACGAAATTGAATTCACGAAGTTATGGTTTAAATCAAAATTGTAGGTATTCAATTCAAGAAAATTAAATGACGCAAATCAATTAAATATAAATCATGCCATAAATTACAAGATGATAAAATTTCAGGTAAACACTTGATCAAATAATTCACAAATACCATGAAATACATAATTGAAAAACTGGGGCGTTACACACAGTTTTGTGTATATATTTTAATATAATACATTATTTATCGGATACGGATTACGGATAAATCGGATAACGGATATATCTAACGGATAATGAAACGGATCGGATGTTAAACGGATCGGATGCCTTATTACCATATCCTTATCCGTTTATAATTCGAATGTCTATAATCGAATACGGATAATATCCTCGTTAAGCGAATTCGGACAATAGCCTCTTTAAACGGATTCGGATGCGGATGGATATTGGCTTTTCGAATATCCATTTACAGCCTTACATTTACTCATACAAATTTCGATAAGAACTAATAAATGATTCTTTTCAATGTATTTGTAACTGAATTAAATTTTTTCATGTATAGTATGTTAAAAATATAAGTATGTATATGAATCATGTATTTGATTTTTGCGTGTAAATAGACATATGACTGAATTAGAATTTCTTAGGAAAAGGATCATTCATTAATCTCAAGTGTTATTATATGTTGTTGTGTTTATTATATATATACTTGTATGTTTAGCATATTATGCCTAAAACTTTTTAAATAATATACATACATTTTGTGACTTATATAAATTTCAATTAACATGACAATAAATTTTAAAATTACCATATGATCCGGACATGACATATTTACATTGGACCAAGTGGCACACCCAAGAGGAGCCATGTAGAAGTAGAACCACATTCACCAACCCATATAATGCCACGGGGATGCCACGAAAACGCCATGTAGAGCCACGTGAATGCCATAAATACACTCCTTCCCCATCCCCCCGAACAGTGTTTGATAAGCACCTTTAAGGCATTTCAACCCTTTTCTCTCAAAAGAATTCAATACTGACTTGAGCGTTAGAGAGGCATCGCCTGTAAAAAAAAATTCAGATATTTTATCTCTTAGGTGTTAAGTATTTTGCAATTCGAAAATAGCCTGCACATATAAATTCTTGACAGATCTTACTAAGTTGGCCAATCAGTTCGACCAAGTTTTATAACTAGCGGATCCTTTTCCTAATAAATTTTAATTCAATCATACATATATTTACACAATAATACATAAAAAAATTAAAGTTAAACACATAATTTTATTAACATATTATTCCTAAAAAATTTTAATTTAATCATACATTCTTCACATATACCTGTCATTCTTACGCAGGAGTCATGCTAATTTTCTACATATTGTTTCAATTTTATCGGATATCCACGAAAAGACTTAATCATAGATACATTTACTTACTAATTCAAATTTCAATAAATAGAACAAAAAATAATAAAAATTAAAATTGATAAGTGGTCCTTTTTAATGAATTGTGCTTGAGTATTTAATCTTTGAAAATTAAGGATTTAATATTTAATATTTGATTTTTGTTCATTTTAGTGCCTAATTTTATTTTTCGATAAAATATTTCTGTCAAAATACCATATAAAACACACACGTGAGATTTATAAGAACAAAATAGACATTTTAGTGCTCTAGTTTTCTTATTTTTGATGCTCTTATGAATCTCATGAGTGGTATTTTGATCGGAAGATTCTACTGAAATATGAAATTGAGTACTAAAATAAACAAAAATCAAATTTTGGACATCAAATTTCAAAAGTTGATTACTAAAATACAATTCATCTCGAATGTCGGGTGCAAAAAATATTTAATCCTTATATATATGATCAATTAATTAAATATTTCATCCTTATATGGGAAATTTTGATTGCCTAATTAAATTCTAAAATTACCAGCTCACAAGAATCTCCTAAGGGTTGCGTCTTCATGGTACGTATAGAATTTTGATGGGTTTGTATTATTTTCTCTTAAGTGTTAGCATTTTGTTAATGGATTTTTTTTCCCTTCAATTTGTGGCTTAATTTTGTTGAAATTTCCTATAAATGTTGTAAAATTTTATGTTTATTGAGCTGATAAAGTGAAATTATAGACTTATTTAATTGAGATAATTATTGGTGGTCAATGGAAATTTGATGTATAATATAAGTATATTTATTTCATTTCAGATCTTCCCTTCTCCCTGATATTCTGATCATATCCTTCTCCGCCACTGTTCCCTTTAAATTATAGATTCTGCCCAATTTTCAAATCAACGAAGATACCAGCTATGGTGTGTGGGGTTTGTTGGTTTTCTTTTTCTCTCTAGAAATCGATGAATTTTCTCTTTAATTGCTCAATTTGAGTTCTGGGTTTTGATGGGTTTTTGGTTTCATCTTCTGTAGGGTGATGCTTCGGAGATTCCGGAGTGGCTTTCGGCAATTCTGACGGAGAAATTCTTCAACGCCTGCATAATTCACGAGGATGCTAGCAAGAACGAAAAGAATGTCTTTTGCTTGGATTGTTGTGAGGGTAATTGCTCCCATTGTTTCCGCAGTCATGGCTCTCACCGCCTTCTTCAGGTTTTCTGGAAATTTATTGTTTGAATCAAATCAAATTCGGCCTGTATATGCTTTGTTTGAAGAAATTTGGGTTTTTTAATTTCTTGATTTTCTCTTTCTCTCACAGATAAGAAGGTATGTGTATCATGATGCTATCAGGCTTGGGGATGCATATAAATTGATAGACTGCGGGGATGCAGATAAATTGATGGACTGCTCTCACATGCAAGTGAGTTGATGATATAAATTGGGTCTTTCATAATTTATGCCATTTTCAAGAAGAATCAATCTTTTTAATTGGGTATTTTTTTCTAAAACTTTTTAACACTTTTTTTCTACTGTTGGTCCAATTGAGAATTCAAGATTCCAAAGTGTCAAACCCAGTTTACTTAGCATGGATGGACACATAATTCAATCTCACCAAGCTCCATCCAAATTGAAATTAACTTTCATCAGTGAGTTCTTTTGACTTTTGAGGGGAAAACCCGATCTTCTTTTTTTTTTCTGTTCTTTTTTGGCGCTAGTTTTTATCAATTTTGGCGCTAATTCTACTTTCTTTCTCCAAGTCATTCCAACCACGTACGTTCGTTGTTCTCTCCACTATCCAGATATCTTTCCCAACTAACTTCTAACTTCTTCTTGGTTCTTTTGGAGTTCTTTAAATTTTCGATTCTACCCATTTTCTGGTATGTATTTCTTTTCCTACATACACTCTATATCAATAGAAAAAGAAGTAGAATAGATCTCTCAAGGTTGAATCTTCTTTAATTACATGCTTTCTTTGATTTTGATTTTTATCGACTCTTTATTTATATGTTAGTTTTTTGCATGTTGCTTCAGATCTGCCAAAGTATGATGGAATTGTCTGCATAAGTGGAGACGGAATTCTCGTAGAGGTATTTATAGTTGCATATTTATGAGCATTAATCTTTCAAAATTATGACTCGCTATCAAGACATGTCTTGATCACTGTACGTACTCATCTGTCCTTCATCAACATTGGCTCTCAACAGGTCCGAACCAAGGCTCGCAAAGACTTCGTTAAAACTTGCCTCAGAAAACTACTTGAAGATTGATTGCACTCTTAGTGTTTGTGGTATTTCCCCAGTTAACCTATTATCTCTTTATGCTTTCACAATAAGTCATACAGATTAATGAATTTAAAATTCTAGAGTGCAGTTTTGATTTCTAGATGATTGGTGGATCTATAGTCTTGTTAAATGATCAAAACTAATGTAGCTCAAATCTGACCATAAGAAATGAAACTTATGAGATATTGGATACATCCCTTATGACCAATTTGTGCGTGAACTGATTTGTTTAATCTATAATTTACTATCATATATGCTTGAGCTTGCGTGCATACATGTTGGAACCGGTGGGCCTCTTAGAGATATCATCAAATTATCCATCCCTTAATAATTTAGCTAGCTTAAGACAGTGAATAAAACTTGTCTTTTATTTATGTTTGTTATGAGTTCCCGAAACCTATACTATTCCAATGTCAGTCATTTCCTTATTCAGATTCTGCTACTCCACATAATTCAATCAAATTTGTACTTTGCTTATGAGGCAATCTTGTAAAAAAACAACTAGAAGAAATTTAGAGCTATTATATACCGACATGATATCCCATGTTGAAGCTATCATCTCATAGAGCGACACTATCTAAAATATTCCCACCACATGAAACATTATTTCCCTTTTAATTTCATATGAAACATTTTCTTTCTTCTATCTTTTATTCCCTTTTGTGAGAGGAAGATGACTGACTGTCAGGAACTTTGATAACGTAACCAGAGCAGGATTGTCAAATTAAAATTCAAAGCACACAAACTTATTAGGAGATGCATTTGCACAACAAGAGTAGTAAACAAACAACAGATTTAGGATTGATATCGATTTTGCTAATCAACTAACCAAATATATAGAATTTGCAAAGAAATTAAACATGTTATCATAAAATTTATTAAGCTACATTGGAGAAACGAATAGCACGAAACTGATCAGAAGGGCATCAAAAGTGTGAGGTACCTCTTTTCTCCTATCACATTTCTTTTTCACTTCATGGAAGGCATTGCCTTCAATAACACTGTTTTAGTTCACCGATTAAGGCATCCACATTACCTTTTATGCATAGTCAGTGGATTTCTTGTTTTGTTATCTGTACATGCTAAATCCGAAGTAAAAGTGCAATTATTTAATGTTTTTACATAAACTCCTAGAAAACATGTAATTGGTTACTTGAGGCTTATGCTTTCTGTTTTTATATCACAGAATTTTAGCGTAATAACTTAAGTACATACCGTTTTCAACCATGAGTGTCAATTCTAAACGTAAAATGGAGTTGTCAAGTGCAATGGCAGCTGTTAACAACACAAGTGATTTGAAACGCAAGTTGGTGTTTTCTAAAGTATTAGCTGCCACAGAAGCTGAGAATCCTTCACCTCGAAAATTTGGTGGTAATAATTAGATATATGTATTTATATTTTTTCTGAAGCAAATATACTTTTGGATTTAGTTAAATTGATGTCTTGACTTACAAATTTCGTAGCAGCAAATAAAAGCAAGAGGGTGACTCTTCCTCGAACAAAAAACTTGAGCAACTCAAATGCATCAAGTTCTTTAGTCGATCAAACTGCTAATACCAAAGATGGAGGTAATAAATCTGTAAACTTATTAACATTTTGAGTTTCCATATACAAGCTCATTTATTTTATTTTTTGGCTAGAGGAGCACTAAGGGAAAAATCACAAGTGCAGAATGTGTCAAATAATTTCGTTCAGGATATTGCAACTACAAACGATAGGGGTAATATCAATAGAAATTTTTATATTTCAATCTTTCTTATTATTATATATTAACAAATTATATTCTGTATAGAAGCAACCGATGATATGGTTGATGAAATCTCTGGGAGTATTAGCGGTAATTACATTCTCTGTCTCTGTCTCTGTCTCTCTCTATGTATATATGTATTCTTTTCCTATTTCCTATTTATATGTTCTTGTTATAATTTTAACTTTTCATATTTTTTTTAAGGATTAATAAATGAAAAGCGAACCCGCGGTCTTACGAGAGGTTTAAATGCACAAAAGTATACTCGTAAATGTGGAGAGAAGCCTAAAATTATTATTCCAGAGGGGATCAACAAACCGGTGGGGGAGCATAGCTCAAAACATGCCACTCAAATTGGGGTATTGATCAGACTTGAAGCGCCAATGCAAGTTGATGGTTGGAAAAATATTTCAGATGACAGAAAACAAGATCTTTTCAGAAAGCTAACAGTAAGTGTTTTCTTTAATATACTTTTAAATTTTTTTGCTTCTAATATAATGATGCATATAATTTCTAACATGTATTTAATTTATAATGTCAAAAGAATAAACTCAGTTACGAAGTAGAAAAACCCCATGTTATCCACTGCATTTGGAAATCCTTCGCCAAACAATACTCTACGTTTCGATTGAATGCCCATAAGTACTATCAAAAAGTTAAAGCTGAAGGTGGTATCACACTAGCTAAACAAAGTATCTACGAGAAGCTTGTCAATCGTGGCGATGATTGGCTTTGGTTGTGTGATTTTTGGGAGACGGAAAAATTTAAGGTATGCTTTACTAATTTTATGATCTTATAGTTGTAATAAAATAGAATTGAAATTGTTTATCGATAAAGTAGGGACAAAATGTAAGGTATGCATTACTAATTTCATTTGTTGATATTTTACAGAAAGTTTCTGAGACACAATCGAATAACAGAGCTAAACTTAAGCACAAACATAAATTAGGGACTAAATCTCGTGCGGCACATCAATACGAGAAGGTTGGTTAACATTTTTTTAGATGAAAAAAAAAAATTTCTGAATTAACCTTGTTAATTATTATGTGACAGAACCTCGATGATATCGATTTGTATGAGCTAGAATTTTACAATGCCAAAACTGGATGGGCTGATGAAGAAGTTGAGGCTAATAATGTAAGAAATTATATTCATTTCATTATCTTTTATTAATTTATTTTAGTTTATGATGAGATATTTATTAGATGTCATATTTGAATAATAGTTTAAAATGAAAGAATTACGAGAGAGAGAGAGCAAGCTTTGCCAGATGATTCTACTCCTATGAGTTCAGATCAAATTTGCATCAGCATTCTTGGAGAAAATTCGTCATATGCAAAATACAAGGGTCTCCGTTTCAAAAAATCAAATCATGATGTTGCTTCAACTTTTGAAACAACTGCAATTCGAGCTAGATTAGAAGAGGAGCTAACAACTACACAGCTTGAATTAGAAAATACAAAAGCCGAGTTAGCTCTTCAAAAGACTACTGTTGAAGCTGTTGTCAAGTGCGTAGAGAAAATGACTGGGAAACGCTTTTCTGATATTATTAGTACATGTGATTGGTAAGTAAAACTTAACTTTTCATGTTTTTACTAGTGTTAGTACAACTTCGCATTTTTTTATAGCCATTAAAAAGAAAATTCATGTGTTTATATGTATATATTAACTTGTCATATGTGGTTAATTTTTTATTATAATTGCAAGAGTGTACAACTAAGTATGATTACTTACATTTTTTTTTTCTGATTTATTGCAGATGCAAAAGTGATATTTGGAGAGAGTTTGGTTGAAAAAAGGACAATGAATCTTAGACTTTAAGTTTTATTGAATAGAATATTTATATATGCTCTTAGTTCAAAACATTATAGTATCTACTATTATTCACTTTCTTTTTATTATTTAGAAGTATGAGTAACCTTTTCTATATGAGTTGGAGGAACCTTTGTTCTGGTGTTTGGTCTTTTATTCTATAGTGACTATTGTGTTTACTTTGCATCTGGTAATTTCCTTGACTTGATCTTCTCAATATTCCGTTTGGTTATAATGCCTAATAATCCGTGATGGTTATTACAATAATTTGAGGACAAAATCATAGTAAATTTATGTTATATTTTTAGTGGAAGGTTATTTGTCGCATAGAAGTTTTAATATGAAGCTGTACTTGTATATTGATCTTGCATGTACTTCATGATTATGGCTTTTGAGGTTCCAGAAGTTATAATCTTTTTCCTTCAATTTAAGGATTTGAACTTCTGTCTGAATTGTTTTTATCCTTAAAAAGAAAAAAGGAGAAAATGTTTCATGTCAATAAAAAGCAAATAGTTTATTCCAATTTAAAAAAAAAAATTTAAATTTTAAAATTAATATTCATCAAGTATATATATGTATATATTCATGAAGATGATTACATCATTGAGCTAGCAAATGAAGTGAGCACCCTGCCAGAACTTGCACCTTGGAGCAGAGTGAAGGAGCTATTTGTGTAAGTTAAATTCTTAATTTTTGTTCTGAAAACATGATTGAATGATTGAAATGCTATTGTTATTCGCTTGTGTGTGTGTGTGTTCTGAAGCTCTGCAGTATTTATTCAGATTCTAGTTTCTTACATTAAGATGGACATGCTGTTTTTGGTAGTATGATGAAATGCTGACAACTAGCTCTCAGTATGATGAAATGCTGAAAATGAAGCTCAGATTTCAGCAATATGATCCTTTAGTTTCCAATTTTTTATATATTTGTTGATTTTGAGATAATCAGTGATATCTTTTGTATTCATTGTTTAGTGGGGGGGGCTGCCTATTGCGTGCGTGGGGACCCAGAGAAAGAAAAGGCAACAATGGCGGTATGAAAAGGGTTTTATCATCTAATATTTGACAGTTAAACATCATAATATAGCTCTGACAGTGATTTCTTTGATGCTATGTTAGTATTTGGAACGAAGAGGATGCGAGTATGACGGAAAAACTTTAGTGGAGTTTTTCAAAGTGCGTTTTGCTTATGCTTTTCTAATTTTCATCCACTTCGGCGTTTTTCTAATTCCATTCAGAGGTTTTCGGTTCTTGCTCATGATATTATTGTTCTTTAATTCAGGAAGGTGAATCTGAGCAGCCCTTGTTAACTGGAGTGATAGTGTAAGTAATCTTTGGCTTTTACCTCCATCAGAAATTAGCCATCAATTCTGATAGATTCTCTGCCTTGTTTGATGTAATTACACTTAGCCCCCTTTGGTATGGATATATTACATATGTCCCCTGCTTCAAAATTTCAGGTTCACATCCACCCCCGACAAGATATCGAACAAGTACTATTTAAGGCCAGCCCCGTTGGAGGACATGGCTAGGCAAATTGCAACGGCTGTTAGCCCGTGTGGGAACAATCGGGAGTATCTCTTTTTACTGGAAAAGGCCATGTTTGACATTGGTAATTATTCTTGAGTTTTCTTTGATGCTGAATTACCCCAATCCCCTCTTAACAGAAGTAAGTGATAATTTGATTTTTAAATGTGCTTATATCCGAACAGGTCATGAAGATGATTACATCATTGGGCTAGCAAATGAAGTGAGGAAGGTTCTTGGAGGAGTTGGTGGTGTACCCAAGGGAAATAAGTCGATCACGTCCGATGTCCCTCTGAAGACCAGTTTGTCGCCCCTTAAGTTGGCACGCTTATCCAAAGCAATTGCCATGGATTCTTGAAAGAGATCTGCTAACAGAAGAAGAAACAATTGAAAAGATGACACCCTGTTTTTCCGACATAAAGTTGCAATGTGCTGATTTAGGCGTCTGTTTTATAAGTTGAGAGCTTTGAGGAGTGCTGGTGTCTTTGGCAATCTGGCAGGTATTAGGGCATCGGCTGACTGACTGTTGCTGTAGACGACATTGTAGTGCTGGTGTCTCTGTTCCTTTGTTGTTGCTTTCATTATTATCTTATAATAAAATGCTTCCTTTTTCATGTAAAAAAAAAAAAGCCTAGAAGGGCTCTTTATTATACGCCACCATTTTATAGTTACTCCTACTCGAGTTCTACATAGCAAGTCCAAATTTATCCCAATCGAGTTTTTTGGTTCAGGCTTAGTCTGAATCTTTTCTAAATTTGGTGGTTGATTTGGTTGTCGAGATTTAGGTCTTAGCTGCTAACTCGATTGTCGTAACTATGATTTGGTTGACTAAGCACTCGAGTGGGACTATGTGAAACTTGTTTAGTTCTAGTTGCCCGAGATTGTTCACGGCTCATCGTTTTTGTGGGCATTTTTGTATCTTCTCGCTTTTGGATGCTTGGCTTGAGACGCTTGTCTTATATTTTTAGGCCTTGAGGTTTAATAAATGAGGGGGTCTCGTTCAACCCCACGGTCCAAGTGGCCGATTATGGGGAAAAAAGGATAAATAAAATAAAATTTATTTAATACTAATTCTCCTTACTATGATATAATTGTAATAATTTATATGTGCAAATTTATTATTTCTAGTACATTAAAATTAAATATAAAATAAATTTATGTTGTAGAAATTTAATTTAAAGATTTTATTTCACTATTCAAAACCATAAAGATGTTAATATTTTCTAACAACAAATAAAATATGCTAAAAACAAAACAACAAATAAAATCTAATGCCTTAATTTTTTCGGCTTTCCATGTAAAACTAGCATTCTATTTGTGAGATGTTTAGTGGCCAGATTTATTAATGGTGGTTGATGACCACTTTCATCATACTTTTAACAACCACTTAAATAGTGGTTGGTAACTTGGTCACAATTAATGTTTTTCTATACCGACCATATTACTCGTCGCTATAAATTATGACTTTGGTTGGAAATTTATGGTCATCATCTATTAAACAACAACGACCATTTATAGCAACTAAAAAAATAATTAGTCGCAAAAAAATTATGTAAATGAATTCTAGCAACCAAATAACTTTTGGTTGCTATAGGTACATATATAGCAACCATTTCTTCTCCGCCGCTGTCAATTTTGTTGTTGAAACTACTTTTTCTTGTGCCGGATTATTGAATTGGGTATTTTAGAATTTAGAGTTATTAGTTTGATTTCCTGGAGTTTTCAATTATCTATCTTTAAATCGAAACGAGGCTTCAGTATTTGATTTTCTATTATTAATGAGTTTTAAAGATTTATAACCAACATATTTGCGGGTTCAATAAATCATGGTGAATCAAGGATTGGATTTGGTGTCTAGGAGAAGACGTGCTTTGCTTTCTAATAATATTTTCTCAGTTTCGTTTGGAAGAACGTGCATGGATGTCTTTGGATTTTAAAATTTAGGGAACCAATTATTATACTTTAAATAAAGTTCGATGTAATTATTTATAATTTTAATAGTAACGAAAGGTGGAACTTCGAAAGCCGCTTCATGGAAATTGCATTTTTGTTGCTCCATTTGCCTGGAATTTTACAATTTATTTCAATGCACAAATTATAATACTGACATGGTTACTAATTTGAATTGAATCTAGGACTAGTGTGAATATATTTTGGTGAGAGGTTCTATTTTGGTGTCTCGAAAGAAACAACCGATCGTGAAACAAGAAAATTTAATTACCCGATAGAGAACGTTTCGGAGCGACTCAAAACGTTTTTCAAGAAAGTTTCTAGTAATGTAAGTTACTGAATAACTTTCTCTTGAGTTTCGAAATAAAAATTACATGCCGAAAATCCTTGTAGAAAAGGGTTTTTTAATTTTCTTTTACGTTTCGAACCCGTTTTCCTCATATTATCATATTTTCCCTCTAAATTATATTGTATGATATCCTTAATAATACACATATATATTAAAATACATATAACAATATATATATTATATTATATATAACATATATGATATTTTGTTTAAGGTGAAAATATAAAATTTGAATAATTTGGGTAGGTTAGGAAGTATAAATAAACAAAATGGAGTAAAAAGCAATATTTTTAACGATCAGACGTTTAATTTGGACGAAAATTGGTCAACTAGACCAAATTTAAGAAAAATGTGATATTATGGGATGCAATGTGAGAACATGACAACTGTTGAAACCAAAATTGCAAAAGAGTTACACTATGGGACGAAAATGATAATTTTCTTGCAATATAATAAATTATTTAATTCTCTATCTTAGTCAAAGGAATTTTGAATCTCGTCATAATTCAATAAGACGTGAGATCAAGCAAATATGTACTCCTTATCATACAAAAAACGAGTTGCACAAGAAGCACGTCCTGATTAATTGAAAATAGTTAGTATTTGAGAAATTGAAGGATCAATACCAGCATCATCATTCCTTACACCATTGGTCTCATGGAACGGATGAAAGTAAAAATAGAAGGAACACAAATGGTTTGTCGCACGTTGTAAGTATGCCTCGTAAATAGGGCTCTCCACTCTAATTTTACTTTTAGCCGTTTTCTTTGTCTTTTCAAGAAATCAATTTTGATTATAGGAGAATTTGTTATATAAGTTAATGAGTAATAATTTAAAGATTATTATAGGAGTCGGGGAATTGTCCATTTAACTTTTGAAAGATTATATCCACCTAAATTGTAGTGGCCATTATTTACGAGTTTCTTCGGTTAAATGAATCGACAAATGCATCATTACATCAAAAAATGTTGGGGGAACACCCTGTGATGTAAATTCCTAAAAAATATAGTTATTTATGTTAGTATTTTACATATCTCATCAAGCAATTCTCTAAAGGTAATAGGCGACAACTACACCATAAAAGATTGAGAATCATGACTCTCATCTCATGTATCTTAGCTTGTCTTGCATCAACACGCCTTGTTAAATTTGATACATAATAATCAGGCATAGGAAGTTATTTTATCCACTCAAATATTGTTCTTTTTTGCTCCAATTTTAACCCATTTTCATCCTTTGTTTTTTTTTTTTTTTTTCTTTCTAGCGTTCATTACCCATAGGCATTAGTCTAATTAAGGTAGCCTACACAACTCTCTCATATCCGTACGTGCATTCGTGTTATACTTTATTTTTCTTCAAATACCCATCAACGTGTTAAAGATATTATCAAAGATATTTGCATCCCATCTAAGTTATGACGGACTAATTATCCTTTCAACAAGGAAATTCCAAAAGATACTTTATTTCTTATGATTGTATTGCACTCCACTCCCGAGATGCTCTACTCATCGGGGTTGATATATAGCTTTTGGAAAGTCACGAACCTGCTCTCAAATTTCATGTCCATTTAACTAAGGAGATGGATTATCATATTCAATCTGATTCTTTTTATAAATTAATTTTATTCCAATGGTAGGAATGATTTATATCAAAAAATTAATTGTCGCGGACAATCAAATCAACTCTATTTTAGACCTTTTTTTTAAAATAAAATGTAACACCCCGGTTTTTCCATTCAATCATTATGTGATATTATATGTTACTTTATAATTTTCATAACATTATATGCATTTTGTTTACATAGACTTATGTGAAATAAACGTTAACGTGGAATTTACGTGAATTAATTGATAACGTGTCTAGTTGCTTATATGTGACCTTACTTGATATATTTTCATAATGTGGACTTAATTGCATTAATATAACATAAATGAATTATCCATACATAGATAGATATTTTATACTTGACTATATATTTCTACAACTTATATATGTAAGTGCATCCACTTGATCATTATATAATATAATTGCATTTACACCCTCATTCCACTCACTTCTAACATGTAATTAAATAAGTAATAAGGGTCTAGTTGCAATAATCACAATCATGCAATACTTTTACACTCTCATTAAATATACACATACACATTTATATATATTATATACATAATACCTACTTTTACTTTATACATATAGGTTATATATCTATACATTACATTACATACATATTATATCATATACATTTTATCTCTTGCATTTCATTCATCTCTTTTCATACAAGAACCACACACACTTTCATCGATCAAAACACCACCAAGAGAGGAAGGAGATTTCATCATTTTTCAAGCTTGATTTCAAGGAAGAAAATTGCATAAATTTGGAGCATCAACATCATCATACCATCATCTCTTCCATCTCTTCTTCATTCAAGGTAGAATTGAGATTTGTATGAATTCTTGAAGTGTTGATTGAGTAGGGTTTGATGATCTTGGTATGATTTCTTGTGTGTAAATGATTAGAAGCATGCTTAGGCTCTTTATATTTGCTAGCTCGCATGAAATCTTGCATAATATGAGAGTTGGAAGACATGAAAATATATGGGGTTTTTTGGATAAATTCTTGATGATTTGGTGCATGTTTCATGGATTACTTGATGCCTAATTGGTATATATTAGTTATATGCTTGATATATGATAGTTTTGGGTTAGTTTCTTGCCTTGGTTTGGTGTGGGATTGTTTTGGGAGCCAATTTCTGAGATTTTCCCCTGTTTTCGCCCAGATTTGCTTCAACACGGCCGTGTCCAACCTTAGTTCATTTTCAACACGGCCGTGTTAGAAGTTAGAGTTGGAATTTTTATTCCGACACGGCCGTGTCAGCTTCCAGACCAATATTGACACGGCCGTGCTGACTTCGTTTGAACTCAGATTGACCTCATTTTTGAACCCACCGAAAGCTCTTGAAGTTTAGAACAACCTCCAATTGGAATAACCTCAATATCGTTTCTCATTTGTGAGATATAATCAATTCTTTTTTGTGTCGCCACTTTACCGACAAACTGCATTCACCCAACTTCAAGCTTACGCCATTTTCTCCTCGCTTTGAAATAGAAAACGATCCATATATCCTTGGAAAGAAATATGTGTCTAGTTTCATTTACAATAAACAAAACTCAATTCCCTATTCTAGAATTTAAGATATTCCAGTTTTCCCTCAGCATGTGCATTTATGAAAATTGCCGACTTTTGCCAAACTTTGCCAAAACCTCTCTTATTGCATTCCTTTCACTTCCTTGGCTCCATTATGTGACTTATATGATATATATACTTGTTTTATTGATAATTATGCTTCTACTTGACATTCCTTGATTGTTATTGCATGATATATTAATCCATGACTTTGCCGTGCATCGTAAATGGTTCATACGCGTCGTGTCTCACGAACACTTGTCCTTGTTGCACAGATCTTCTTCCCGTTGACGAGGAGCAAGCTCCATAGTTGTATTATTGTTAATTTCCGGCACAGGTGAGGTTTAATTCTAGATATATAGAACCCATACAACCCCTACGTGATGTTTTCGGCCAAAATGTATCTATATATCTATAGTTTTCCAAACCTTATTGATTTTCAACTGATTTCATGGAATGGATTGATTGATTGATTGATTGGGCGAGTAAGGCATGTTCACTTTGGGTCCGAGGGTAGTGTATTGAGCCAACCGGGGAAGCAAGGGCTGACGGGTAACTCTTGCACTATCCTCACCAATTTTGGGATCACCTCTAAATCCACCAGGAGGTTTGGTGGAGGAAGAAATCCCGTGCGTGGGAGTCATGTTCCCAACGTACAACCGTTCATGGATGGTTGGGTCTTGCAAGCCCACCATCACCCGGAGGAAGAAGGGTTCATGAAACTGCTAATTGTGCACTGTAATAACTTGCATGATAACCATTGAATTGAAACCTAAATATTGATTGCTCACTGTTGGTGTAAAGGTTGGAGAATTGCCCTCACTCGCCGGGCCACGGATTAAATTGATCATGATTGAATTATTAAATTGATTAGTTGTAATCTCGGGCGAGTGCTACTTAATATTGAACTTATATTGTTTCTTTTTTGAAAACTTACCCGAGATTATAGCTCGCATGGTAATTGCGCTTATACTTATTTAAACCCCTCACTCAGTCTTTCATAGACTGACACCTCACATTTTCAAGTTTTCAGGGTTCGTGCTAGGCGGGATTGAGTCTTTCGTTTTGGGTCTAGCACTTGTCTTTCTCATTTTCTTGTACTTTTCGGATGCATATATAGATTGTTATAGTTTTGGTACTTATGTATATTATTGATGCAAATATGTATTGTTATGTCAGTTGGTATCTATGTATTAACTATGACTTGCTTTGATACTTTTGGAAGAATGTATATATGGTTGATGATAATAAATTTGAATGATGAAATGAAATGAATGTACAGTATGCTTCCGCCTTATTGTTTATGAATGTTGGTATTTAATTGAGGGTTAGTCCTGCCTAGCTAGTGGTTTATTTTCTTTTGTCACTTGTTCGCTATAGTTTTGGTTCATGTACGGATTATCCATTTCGTATGTGGACTGAGCTATAGTGCAGGGGTGTGGCATCTCGGCGTTCCGGGTGCTACATAAAATGCCTTATTGTTATCCATGTAATAAGGACAAGCTGGTCTGATCGTTGTACCCCAAACTAACATCATAGAAAATTATTAATAGTTCACATAAATTTAGCTTTTATTAAAAAAATTTGTTTCATTGATGTGCCATACGTAGTAACGCCAAATTCCCACAATTCTTTTAATGCATCAATCAACGGTTTCAAATATACTTAAATGCTTTGTTTCGAACTCTTAGATACAGGCAAAATATGTGTTAAAAATATATATACATCTCGTGCACATTTTTGGTGATAAATTGCAAGGAGTTGCAATTACTGGTCAACAAAAATAACTATGTTGATAATGATCTGACAACTTATTTTAAAACTGTTCGATGCATGATAAGATATGAATTTCTATTTGTTTTATTGTGTTGTTATCCGGTACCTAGACACGGGGTTATACCTCATTAAAAAAAAGCGAACATCCATGCACCCATCAATCTTATACTCATCAATCTTATACTCATGTTTGATGCCTAGACTAAATTCACGAAATGCACTTCACAATTCACAAACATCACTTTGATCAAAATTTCAAATGCTACAATATGAATAATGGAATCATACACCAATATCAAATTGATAGCTGATATTGGAGAAAAGACAACAAAATGTAAAAAACAACAAAATAGAAGAAAGTATAAATAAACATGATGACCTAGAAGAATAAAATGACAATCCAATCAATAGATAAAATTAAAGAAAGAATACCAAGAAATAGTAAATAATAGGAAAGGAAAGAAATAACTACAAGGCCCATAAATGGACCATTAATTAATTGTTTATGCGCATTGGAAGCCGTAGGGGACGTCTTTGTGGCAGTTGTTCAAAATCAATTTTAGGTCAACGGGAATATCAATGTTGTTGCCCAAAACATTGGCTTTAATGGCGGTGCAAAGACAAACAGCTGCTTTAAGATCAGCTAACCCTTCAATGAGTGCACAACAGCGCTCTGTTGAAGTACCCAACTTAAGATTCAGTAAGCCACCGCCCAAGTTGGCGCAAACTCCCAAGTTCAGTGCGTTGATTGGGCATATTTCTGGTTTTGAAGGCTTTGAAGGCTCCGATGGTTTTGATGGCTCTGTTGCTTCGGAAGGCTTTGAAGGCTCTGATGGTTTTGATGGCTCCGAAGGCTTTGATGGCTCTGATGGCTTTGAAGGCTTAGTAGGGGGCTTTGAGGGTTTGGGGACATGGGATTTTTTTGATGGTGGAGGACATGCATAAGTTGAGCTGACCATTGTGAAGAAGAGAACATTGAAAAGAATAACAAGAGCCGCTCTTGAAGCCATTTCTTGTGGTGATCACAATTAAAGGTTTTGAATTGCTTGAAACTACATGCTAGCTTTGATATGAAATTGTGTTAATGGGCAGGGAATTTATAAGTGCAAATTAGGAATATTATTGATTGTGTTGTCATTCTTTTTCCCTTTTAATAGATGATCCATGTGCCCCGCGAAGTATAGAAATATGAAATAATTCATCTTCTAAACAAGTTGGATTTATTAATTTTCACTTTTCAACATGGAGGATTATTGAATTGGGTATTTTAGAATTTAGAGTTATTAGTTTGATTTCCTGGAGTTTTCAATTATCTATCTTTAAATTGAAACGAGGCTTCAGTATTTGATTTTCTATTATTAATGAGTTTTAAAGATTTATAACCAACATATTTGCGGGTTCAATAAATCATGGTGAATCAAGGATTGGATTTGGTGTCTAGGAGAAGAGGTGCTTTGCTTTCTAATAATATTTTCTCAGTTTCGTTTGGAAGAACGTGCATGGATGTCTTTGGATTTTAAAATTTAGGGAACCAATTATTATACTTTAAATAAAGTTCGGTGTAATTATTTATAATTTTAATAGTAACGAAAGGTGGAACTTCGAAAGCCGCTTCATGGAAATTACATTTTTGTTGCTCCATTTGCCTGGAATTTTACAATTTATTTTGTAACGACCCGTCTTTCGGAACAGGTAAAACGTGTGTGAACGTCCGAGAATATATGTTATATTTCGTTCGATGTATTAATTTCCAAATATTTGTCCTTGATTGCCAATTTTCCAAAGTATGAGTACTTAATTGAATTTTATTTGGCCTAGATATTATTAATTCAAGAGAGTGATCATCTAATTGGATAAATTTCATAACTTGAGGATTAAACTCTAAATTATTATTATTATTATTATTATTATTATTTTTTTTTTTTTTTTTTTTTTAAAGGAGTTTTTACCGAGGCCTCCACCTCATATATAAACAACCAAAACCGAGAGAGTACAGAGGTGCATGATCCAAGGATCAGCTAAACTGTTCAAGCTAGGGTGCCCACGAAAATTTAGACTCTAAATTTGTTTATTAAAGTCAAGCTTACTTTATGACTCATGTAATTTAATAAATGCTTGTAGGCTTTTTATAAAATATCCTTTTCTTCCAATTTCTTCCATGAATTTCAAGAAAACAAGACTGTCTCCTTCTTCTCCCTTGCTTCCTTCTTGCACGATCAATCATCACTCTCACACACCTTCACTTCACTTCAATTTCTTTCAAATTCAAGGTAGAATTTATGTTTTTCTTCATGCATAAACATATCTCCACGGTTTAATTCTTGTGTAAGCATGAGTTTACGTGCATGGTATGAATATATTTCCATGGAAGCTAGGTTATGGTGAAGAATCATATAGCAAAGCATGTTAGGAGGAAGTAGTAGAAGAAATTATGTTAGAAATCATGTGCTTGGAAGAATTCAAGAAGCTATCATGCATGATTCATAAGTAGGGGAAAACTTGAAGTTCATTCATGGAGTTCATGGTTTTGAGGTTGATGATGATGATGATTAGCATGAGTTCTTGGTATATATATTTGCTCCTTGAATGTTCCTAAGTGTGTTTTCATGTGAGATGAAATGAGTACACTTGATTCTAGTTATATCTTTGCAATTTTTGGATGGTTGATTGAGTCCTTGGCTTCCTTTTCTTTCCTCCCCTGTTTTCCCCTGTTTTTGCTCGATTTTCAGCTGTAAATACACTACCCGGGCGGGTAAATTCATGAAGAAAATTTACCCGGGCGGGTAGCCTTGTCCAGACGATTTTCTGGACTGTTTTTCCCCGGCCGGGGAATTTTTCCCTTAGACTTTACCCGGCCGAGTACCCCCTCAAATGAACTCGAAATGAGCTGATTTTTGGACCACTGAAAATTCTTTAAGTGTAGAGTATTCTCCAATTGGAATCACCTTAAAATCATTTCTGAGGAGGAAGATATGATCGATCCAAAATTGTGTCGCCAAATTGTCGGAAATCTGCATTCAACCAACTTTGCACCAATGCCATTTTTGATACACTTTGAAATAAAATTTGGGCCATATATGGTTGAAAATCTCTATTTATATACTTTATTTTTCAACAAACAAAACTTAATTCCGACTTCTCAACCTTAAGATATACTCAATTCTTTACAGCTTGCGCGTTTGGAGAAAATTGTCAGCTTTACCAAGTTTTGCTTAAATGCTCATTTCTTGCGTGTTTCATCGTTTCTTTCCATTTATTGAATCTTATATGTGATATACAATCCTTATCTCAAGTGTAAGTGCTCTTATATAGGTATATTGTTTTACTAAAATTGCATGAAAGATGGCTAAACTTGTCCTAAATGATCTTCAACATGCTAGTTGATTTTAAAGTGCCATGATTGCTCATAATTGCCATTTCTTATGTAAGTATAGTTTCATTGCATATGAATGTATACTCATATCATTTCATGACATTGTTTTGCATCGCCGAGCGTCTTTAGTTGGTCCGTTTGAGTTTAATGTCAACCGTATTCGTGTCTTTTGTTTAGGTGACCTTCCTAAGGACCCGGTGGATTGATACGTATCTTGTTTTGGTTATCTTTTTTCGAGGTTGCCAAGGTGAGGTTATTCTCTTGCTGCAATCAATACTATATCGATACTATGGCTTGCACGATTTGATTGTTCCTCACCCGACCTATTATACATATATATATTATGTATTAAATAAGCCATTGCCTACTATTTTCCCGGTTTTACCGGAAATGGGTTTTTAATATCAAATGAGTTACACATATATATTCTCAGGCGTGTGTTCATGAATCTTGATTGAAAATTAAAAATGTATCTTGCATGCATTTCATAACGAGTGATTGTGATTGTTGGGCCCGAGGCAACGTGGCTTAGGGAATCCGGGAAAGCATAGGGCTGACGGTGAACCTACTTTGCGACCTCTATGGGTGTACGTGCTATCCTCGGAGGTAGTGGATATCACGTATTACCTGTGACCGGCTTCGGCCGAAGGAGCATAGTACCAAACGGGCTATGACTCAAGTGACGAATCGATGGTTAGGGAGTAATTAACCCTTCCGTCACCCGGAGGAAAAAGGGATCTATTTTATTGTATTGTCTTGTGAAGTAAGGTTGGAGAACGGGTATAACTCGGTACCCATTGATTGCTTGAAAAAAAACCTTAACCCGATATACGCCCTATTATTGTAATGGAAATAATTGTATTGTAAAATGGGCTATATCCGGTCGAGGCGAAGTGTTATCGTGCATTGCATATCTTGTTATTGCATTAATTATAACTTGTATATTGTTATTCCTCGCCAATCACTCGACTGACCCTCTTTCTCTTTTCTTCTTGTCCTTTTTGTATTGATTGCAGGTCTGGGAGTCGACTAGGCGGCGGTTGTCTAGCCTTCTTTTGAGTCGAGTCCTATTTTGTTGCTTTCACGTATGATATTAGTTAATGGTGATATTTCCATGTGATGTAATAATGAATTATCCGCCACAATACTTTTGCTGTGTTAGTAGTGAACTTGATTTATGTAAATTAGTTAATGTTGAGTTTTTGAAATTGCTGTTTACTTGATGAATTGCTTCCGCTATGAGCTTAATTGTTGTTGCTCGACTGTATAGCGCCGCCTAGTTAGGAGTAGTCTTGAGTGCCTCTCGTTCGCTAGCTCTTAGCACGTGTATGGACTTTTCCATTTCATATACATGTAGAGTTCTAGTGCGAGGGATGTGATAGCTCCACGCTCGGGGCGTCACATATTTCTATACACAAACTATAATATTGGCATGGTTACCAATGTTTTCAAAAGCGGACCGGAGGTCAAAGCGGCAGCCTTACTGGTTACTGGTTTTACTGGTTCGACCGGTCGGACCACCGGTCGAACCGGTATGACGTAATAAATAAATAATTATTATTTTATTAATTACATATATAATTTCATAAATATGTAAAATAAATTTTTAATTTTTAATATTTAAACAAAAAATAAAATTTCTTTATTCAATATTTTAAAAGATATATTACATCTAAGACATGAAATTATATTTTTTCATACGATGCAAACATTTATTTTTTCCATAAAATTTACAATATTCCAAAATAAGTAATAAAAAAGCAAAGAAAAATAACTTCTATGATGTATTTTTATTTTTTACCTGCCTAAAAATTTAGCACCAAAAAGCCCAAAGCCCAAACCCTAAAAAAAGTTTTATAAAAACCTATTGAAACCCTAAGTCTATCCGCCGCAGATTGTAAAGCCTGTTTATTTTCTATATTTTCTTCTGCTATTTCTTGTGCTATTTAGTTTTCAATTTCTTAGGCAAAGATTCATTTGATATTTCAAACAATCATTATAAGTTTATAACCCTCTTCCTCTCTCTAAGAAGGTGATCTTTTTCCCCCTCTCTCTAACAAGTGTCCACTGCCTCTGGAAGAACTGTTGTTGCAGCGTGAATAGAACAAAAAAGAGGAAATGGAAAAAAAAAAGAAAAAAAAAGAAAGAAAGGCTTAATCCAAAAACTGGCAATCCGGTACGGTTCTCAGGCCCAAAACCGGCGGTTAACCGGCCGGTTTTTCCGGTTCTGTACCGGTCCAATTGCAACTGGTTTTATATGGTGGCTCGGACCGGACCTACAGCCGGTCACCGGTTGAACCGGTCGGACCGGCCGGTCCGGTCCGCTTTTGAAAACACTGATGGTTACTAATTTGAATTGAATCTAGGACTAGTGTGAATATATTTTGGAGAGGTTCTACTTTGGTGTCTCGAAAGAAACAACCGATCGTGAAACAGGAAAATTTAATTACCCCATAGAGAATGTTTGGGAGCGCCTCAAAACGTTTTTCAAGAAAGTTTCTAGTAATGTAAGTTGCTGAATAACTTTCTCTTGAGTTTCGAAATAAAAATTACATGCCGAAAATCCTTGTAGAAAAGGGTTTTTTAATTTTCTTTTACGTTTCGAACCCGTTTTCCTCATATTATCATACTTTTCCTCTAAATTATATTCTATGATATCCTTAATAATACACGTATATATTAAAATACATATAACAATATACATATATATATATATATATATATATATATATATATATATATATATATATAACATATATGATATTTTGTTTGAGGTGAAAATATAGAATTTGAATAATTTGGGTAGGTTAGGAAGTGTAAATAAACAAAATGGAGTAAAAAGCAATATTTTTAACGATCAGACGTTTAATTTGGACGAAAATTGGTCAACAAGACCAAATTTAAGAAAAATGTGATATTATGGGATGCAATGAGAGAACCTAACAACTGTTGAAACCAAAATTGCAAAAGAGTTACACTATGGGATGAAAATGATAATTTTCTTGCAATATAATAAATTATTTCATTCTCTATCTTAGTCAAACGAATTTTGAATCTCGTCATAATTAAATAAGACGTGAGATCAAGCAAATATGTACTCCTTATCATACAAAAAACGAGCTGCACAAGAAGCACGTCTTGATTAATTGAAAATAGTTAGTATTTGAGAAATTGAAGGATCAATACCAGCATCATCATTCCTTACACCATTGGTCTCATGGAACGGATGAAATTAAAAATAGAAGGAACACAAATGGTTTATTGCACGTTGTAAGTATGCCTCGTAAATAGAGCCCTCCAATCTAATTTTACTTTTAGCCGTTTTCTTTGTCTTTTCAAGAAATCAATTTTGATTAAAGGAGAATTTGTTATATAAGTTAATGAGTAATAATTTAAAGATTATTATAGGAGTCGGGGAATTGTCCATTTAACCTTTAAAAGATTATATCCACCTAAATTGTACTGGCCATTATTTACGAGTTTCTTCAGTTAAATGAATTGACAAATGCATCATTACATCAAAAAATGTTGGGGGAACACCCTGTGATGTAAATTCCTAAAAAATATAGTTATTTATGTTAGTATTTTACATATCTCATCAAACAATTCTCTAAAGGCAATAGGCGACAACTACACCATAAAAGAGTGAGAATCATGACTCTCATCTCATGTATCTTAGCTTGTCTTGCATCAACACGCCTTGTTAAATTTGATAAATAATAATTAGGCATAGGAAGTTGTTTTATCCACTCAAATATTTTTCTTTTTTGCTCCAATGTTAACCCATTTTCATCCTTTGTTTTTTTTTTTTCCTTCTAGCGTCCATTACCCATAGGCATTAGTCTAATTAAGGTAGCCTACACAACTCTCTCATATCCGTACGTGCATTCGTGTTATACTTTATTTTTCTTCAAATACCCATCAACATGTTAACGATATTATCAAAGATATTCGCATCCCATCTAAGTTATGACGGACTAATTATCCTTTCAACAAGGAAATTCCAAAAGATACTTTAGTTCTTATGATTGTATTGCTCTCCACACCCGAGATGCTCTACTCATCGGGTTGATATATAGCTTTTGGAAAGTCACGAACCTGCTCTCAAATTTCATGTCCATTTAACTAAGGAGATGGATTATCATATTCAATCTGATTCTTTTTAAAATTAATTTTATTCCAATGGTAGGAATGATTTATATCAAAAACTTGTCGTGGACAATCAAATCAACTCTATTTTAGACCTTTTTTTAAAAATAAAATGCCTTATTGTTATCCATGCAATATGGACAAGCTAGTCTGATTGTTGTACCCCAAACTAACATCATAGAAAATTATTAATAGTTCACATAAATTTAGCTTTTATTAAAAAAAATTGTTTCATTGATGCGCCATATGTAGTAACGCCAAATTCCCACAATTCTTTTAATGCATCAATCAACGGTTTCAAATATACTTAAATGCTTTGTTTCGAACTCTTAGATACAGGAAAAATATATGTTAAAAATATATATACATCTCGTGCACATTTTTGGTGATAAATTGCAAGGAGTTGCAATTACTGGTCAACAAAAATAACTATGTTGATAATGATCTGACAACTTATTTTAAAACTGTTCGATGCATGATAAGATATGAATTTCTATTTGTTTTATTGTGTTGTTATCCGGTACCTAGACACGGGGTTATACCTAATTTAAAAAAAAAAGCGAACATCCATGCACCCATCAATCTTATACTCATGTTTGATGCCTAGACTAAATTCACGAAATGCACTTCACAATTCACAAACATCACATTGATCAAAATTTCAAATGCTACAATATGAATAATGGAATCATACACCAATATCAAATTGATAGCTGATATTGGAGAAACAACAACAAAATGTAAAAAACAACAAAATAGAGGAAAGTATAAATAAACATGATGACCTAGAAGAATAAAATGACAATCCAATCAATAGATAAAAATAAAGAAAGAATACCAAGAAATCTATACTATAATATATAGGAAGGGTGTGTTTGACCCTAATTGAGTCAATTTTGACTGAATGGAATTTTGTGATTTTTTTGAGATTTTTAATTAAAGCTAAAAATTATGATTGGTCTATGGTTATTAAATTTATTTATTTATTTAATAATTTTATACATCCCTTAATTTTTGGAAGTTGTTCTCAATTAAAGTATCAATTTATGGTACAATTTATTAGAATGCATAAGTTTAGGAAAATATATGTTAATTTAAATTCAAATACAAATCATGCAATTAATGGCTATACTCAAAATTCAAATAAAATTTATGAAATTCGATTTTTATTTCTCATATTTTTTGAAATATTTTAATTATAATAAAATTTTCATTGATTGATATGTATGTACTATTTATTCACATTTTAATATACCTAGAATATTTTAATTATAATAAAATCGATACCTAACATTTTAATATTCACATTTTAATACTATTTATTCACATCATTATATATAAATGTGGCAATTTTAATTAATCTCTTAAATTTTACCTAAATTTTTTAAAAAAGAAAAAAAAAATCGATACACATGATCATTCCAATTGGGGTAATTAAATTGCATGGGTAAAATTATTTATTTTTGTTTGAAAAATTACTTCATATATATAATTTAAAATATTTTAATTAATTATGAAAATTTTTATTAAGTAATTTACTTAGAATGCATATTATATATATATATATATATATATATATATATATATATATAGATAAAATTTTACCTATAAATTTAATAAATTATCTACCAATCAATATCTAATTTATTTTCTCTCTCTATGATTTTAAATTTTGAAAATTTTAATTAATGCTAATTGATTTTATATATAGTAATATTTTTACGTAATCTACATTATAAAATGAAATTCAATTCTTCATTTTCATTTATCTGTTGTATTAGTCACTCCATTACATCTCTTTTCTTTTTACATATACATAAATTTCTTTTTCTCATATGTTTCTTCATTTTGTTGTTGATTTCAGTGTTTTGATTTTTTTTCATATTTGATTGTTGTTGTTAGAACCTTTCATGTTATTATTTTTTTTTTTAGTTTTTATCAATTTATATTTCTTAGGGTTTATGTTATAACCATTGGTTGTTTTGTTTATTTGATGTAATTTAACTTATTGTATTTTGAAATTTATTTATTTGTATTTTCTGGGTTTTTTTAATATTTATTGTTATTTTTTTATGTTTTTCCTTTATTATTTTAATATACAATATTTATTATTTTTTATTTATGCATGTGGAGAGATTTCTTGAAATTTTTTGAATATGACCAATGATATATCACTTCCTACTAAGCTTTCGAATCATGTTTATGCAACTACATATTTCAGGCGACAGATTCCAGGTTTGAATGGTGTAAGATTTATTTATTTTATTTGAATTATTTATTATTATTATTATTATTATTATTATTATTATTATTATTATTATTATTATTATTATTATTATTATTCTATAATTTTTTTTAAAGGTATTGACTATAAAATTGAAAAATGTATGTTGAGTTTGTTAACCTATGTTTTCTGTATGCATTTATATATATTATATTTTAAAGGTTTATATATGTATTGTTATATAGATTTTTTTTGTTCATTTTATTCTTTTCTAAATTCAGCACATCTTTCATTTTTTTCAAATATTTTTTAGTTTATCTTATTTTAATTTTGTTTTTTTTAAATCTTTATTTTGTCCATCTTAGATTATTTCAGTGTTTGATATATATGAATTTTATTTAAATTTTTATATTTTGTTTTGAGTTTTTTTATTATTTATAGTTTTAGGGAGATATTTTTTGGTCAAATTTTTTCTTTGTTAAGGACGAAATTATTTGGACGAAGAAAGTAATTAATAATTTTAATTCGCGTGTGATGTATCTTACCATATTAGTGTTGGTCAAATCTTTCCTTTGTTAAGAACAATACCTTTTGACTATTATATATAGGAAGAGCATCTCTAATCATAATTAGTTCAATTGTCATGATTTTTTAAAATTTTGAATTATTTTATTTTAAGAAAGAATTATACTATTAATTAAATTTAAAGTAATATTTATTGAATCCATCAATTACACCATAATCATAGTTATCTTAATTAAAGATTTCATTATGTATGGTAACTGTCTAAATTTGAGATTTTCCTTCATTGCTTATAGTTCAGGAAAATTAACTGAAGAATATGCACAAGTATCGTGCAAATTAATACTCCATTTGACATGAAATTCTATTAACAAATTGAAATTTTTTGGAGGTTGGAATTTTATTTTTTAATTCATGTGCATTTATTTATCTTCTTTGAATTTTGAATTGTTTTTTTTTATTGTTTTTTATGTTATGTTGAATTCTTTTTTATGATTTTGAAAAGCCATTATTTTATAATTTTATCAGTTTTATTTTACTTTTCTTATGTAATGTTCAATAGATATTTTATTTTTAAATACATATGTTATTCTTTTTATATATTTGTTATTACATTATAAATTTTTTTAAGTTCTTCTCGGTCATTTCATTTTATTTTTTCCATTACATAACGAGTTAATTTATCGATCAAAACTTTTTACATCATTTTATTTTTATTTTTATTTTATAGTTTTTGTCTTCTTGAATGCATCTATACATGTAGCATTCAAATAAAATGAAGTGATGTAAATTTTTTTAAACTTATTTTAGACTTCTTGAATCTCTTTATTTTGGAACATAATTTTTAGATAAAATTTAAAGCATGTAAATGTTTTTTTCCCCTCTTATATCGTGATGAAGTGACAAAAAATATTTTTTCTATTGATCATATTTTTCTCATTTTTGAAGAAAAATTAATAAAAAATGATATTAGAATAATTTCCGTGCATCGCACGGGTTATATGCTAGTAGTAAATAATAGGAAAGGAAAGAAATAACTACAAGGCCCATAAATGGACCATTAATTAATTGTTTATGCGCATTGGAAGCCGTAGGGGACGTCTTTGCGGCAGTTGTTCAAAATCAATTTTAGGCCAACGGGAATATCAATGTTGTTGCCCAAAACATTGGCTTTAATGGCGGTGCAAAGACAAACAGCTGCTTTAAGATCAGCTAACCCTTGAATGAGTGCACAACAACGCTCAGTTGAAGTACCCAACTTAAGATTCAGTAAGCCACCGCCCAAGTTGGCGCAAACTCCCAAGTTCAGTGCGTTGATTGGGCATATTTCTGGTTTTGAAGGCTTTGAAGGCTCTGATGGTTTTGATGGCTCCGAAGGCTTTGATGGCTCTGATGGCTTTGAAGGCTTAGTAGAGGGCTTTGAGGGTTTGGGGACATGGGATTTTTTTGATGGTGTAGGACATGCATAAGTTGAGCTGACCATTGTGAAGAAGAGAACATTAAAAAGAATAACAAGAGCCGCTCTTGAAGCCATTTCTTGTGGTGATCACAATTAAAGGTTTTGAATTGCTTGAAACGAAATGCTAGCTTTGATATGAAATTGTGTTAATGGGCAGGGAATTTATAGGTGAAAATTAGGAATATTATTGATTGTGTTGTCATTCTTTTTCCCTTTTAATAGATGATCCATGATTCCATGTGCCCCTCCAAGTATAGAAATATGAAATAATTCATCTTCTAAACAAGTTGGATTTATTAATTTTCACTTTTCAACATGGAGTATTATTGAATTGGGTATTTTAGAATTTAGAGTTGTTAGTTTGATTTCACGGAGTTTTCAATTATCTATCTTCTATATATATATATTATCTTATTAAAGCACGAAAGTTTCTTACAAAATATAGATTGCCTAAAATAACCTCATAATAATTATATGAATAATTATTAGTTAAGGATAATTATGTAAATACATATTATAAATTATTAATTTACCAATATCTAAAAAGTACTTATTAATTTATAATAGGACTCTTGGTATAATTAAAACTTCTTCAACTTACAAAAAAAGAAACATAGTTCAACAAGGATTTCTTTAATATTAATATATTAATTAATTATATTCAAATTTTATAATATAAGTTGTCCATTTTTTAATTTTAAGGTCTATAATTTAAAATGTTATAATAAGATATATCTAACAAATTGAAAACCAACAAATTGATTCACTTTATAATTTCAATAAATTTTGGTAATTATGTAAAACAAAATATAATTTAAATTGAATGAGTTACATAAGACAATTTTCAATAAATCAATCCTAATGTAATTCTAATTTTTTTTTTTTTGAAGGAAACGAGGAGTTTTTACCGAGGCCTCCACCTCGTAAATAAAACAACCAAAACCGAAAAGTTACAGAGGTGCATGATCCAAGGATCAGCTAAACTGTTCATACTAGGGTGCCCACGAAAGTAAGCGACATTGATAGAAAAGGCCCCTCTCAAATTACACCACAAAATAACCGAGATAAAGTCAGCCCCATAAAAGTAAAGCCAAGCTCCGGAGTGGTTTTGATCGCCCCTCTTGCGAAGTGAAACTTTAGGAAAACTCACCGGCCTCTTGAAGAGGCGCCCAGACATCCGGGCAAAGTCAATGGCCATCAGCGTGATACCCATTTGGTGGCAAGAATTCTCATTTATGTCACTCGTGTCCTCAGGGCTACACAAGTGGTTTGGTTGTTGTCGGACAATTTGAACTGAGGATCTGTCAAATTCATAGTTGCAGACTTGTCTAAGGAATGGACAGAGGGGTCTTTGAGCATATCTCTTCTTCTTATTCGCATCGTACCTACAAAAGACAGTGTTCTCGGCCAAGATCCAATCAAGGTTACAATACTTGCTCCATAACTTATTATTCCCAACAATAAACTAAGTAGTCAATTCAACGTAGGAAATAGACCTGGCATCATAGTTAGCCTTTCTCACAAGCCATATATTCAACATGTTTTTGGAAGTAAAACCCCAAACCGACACGAAATCATTGTTGCTGTCTTGAGAAGAATTCTTAGCGACGTCAATAACCTGTAATACAAAGAACGCACATCCATTATCTTTATTAAAATTCCCCAACTCAGGGCCAAAAGCCCTGCGTCTCCCGAGGTAATGGCAGTTGAATCTTCTTGCATTCTTCATCATCTCTTTCCCGAAAGGCAGGCTCGTACTCCGTTGCCTCTTCCAAATATTAGCATCCTGCGCACAACGAAGAAACAAAGCACCTTTCTCCAACCTATTAGCACTAATAATATAGTAAATAAGCCATAAGCGCAGCCTCTTGATATTGAAAGAGTTCATATTCCCATGGAAGACATTCTTAGAGGAAAGTGGGCAGAAAATACCATTATTTACGTAAACCATGTTATGCTGACCCTCAAGGAAAAACAGAGCAAAGTAGCTCATCACATGAGCATTCCTATCCGTGATATGGAGTTGTTCCTCGCCAGAGTGGAGGCGGAACCGTCTCCAACCTGAGAAGGAAGCAATATGTTTATTAGAACAATTGTAGTTAATACAAAAAGTTAATTGCATCTGAAATTCGGCAATCCCCATTTGTCCACCGTGATAATTCCAATTAACTGATTCTCCAAGGGGGAATCTGGATATATCCAAGAAGTTTGAGCTTGTGCCCCTCTCTTTGCCAGGTAGTCCGCTGCTTGATTCCCTTCACGGTAGATATGAGTTATGGACACCTGCATAGTTCTCACCATCTTGTAGAGGTCCAAAATGAGATGGTTTGTTTTAAGACAACCTGTACGTCTGCGGCGCAAGATGTGCAAAATAACCTGAGCATCAAGTTCCACCCAAATGTTATTACACCCTATCTCTTTAGCCATCTTGAGCCCTTGAACAACGGCCATGAGTTCAGTAACGATGTTCGACGTTGTTCCAATACCATGGCTGAAAGCCAACACTACCGAGCCCGTGCAGTCTTGTATGATGCCTCCCGTCCCAGCGGGGCCCGGGTTTCCCTTCGAAGCGCCATCTGTGTTAAGTTTCATTAGGCCCAATCTCGGTCTTAACCATTTAACCATAGTCGTTTTGCTATCCGGAGGTCGTTGTAGAAAGATACCAAAGTATTTAGCCTTTTGAATATTCCTTTCCATGCCCTCCTCTGCATACGCAACATTTTACTCCAACGAAAAAGGTGAGTCCGAACTTGCCGGATGATATTGTAAGGCGTAAACCTAGCTTCATTATGTTTGGTATGGTTCCGTTCAGTCCATATATACCAAAAGATTAACCCGGGTAAGATAACTCTGATATGGTTCTTTCCGCTAAACGCTGACGAGTTTAACCATGCCTGGAACACCATAGCGGGAGAGACGGACCCATCCATCTGGACGCCGAAGATATTAGCAAAGTGTTCCCAAACCCGTTTAGTTTTATCGCCCGAAATGAAAAGGTGTTGCACTGTTTCCAGCTGCGAGCAACACTGGCATTTTGAAGGGAAAACTATGCCTTTCCGGTGTAATCTCTCATCAACGGGGATCCAGTCGAAGATGAGGCGCCAAAGGAAAATCGTAATTGTCGGTGTAAGGTCCGCCGACCAAATTAAACTAGTAAGAGGGTTGAAGTTTCTTCTCTTCCGGATACTATGCCAAGCGGATTTGATAGAAAAATTCCCATCTGCGCTTTTAGTCCAACAAGGGGAATCCGATATCGTAATATCAAAAGGAATTTTTGTAACCTCCTCGACCTTTTCTTGCCCGACTACCGCTTTGAGAATGTCATTATCCCAATTATCTTTACACCAAAAGTCCCTCACTTTAAGCGAGCTCAGGGCTTCATCCGTATGGTTTCCATGAAGCGTGTCCCCAGTCCAGTTATCATGCCAAAATGAGATACCACCTTCACCCAAAATCCAAGCAATGTATTTCTCAGCTTTCTCGCGGGCTCCTGCAAGTTTTCTCCATGTGTGTGAGTGGCTGCTGTTCACCGTAGTTTGCATAGGGTGAGTATCAAAACAATACTTATCTCTCATGTACTCAACCCAAAGGGATTTGCTTGTCCGAAATCTCCACCAAAGTTTCAGAGAAAACGATTCAATGATATCATCAATGTCACGAACCCCTAAACCACCTTCCTCAACCGGGAAACAACCTTTCTTCCAAGCAATCCAGTGAATACGTCTCTTATCGTTCGACGATCCCCAAAAGAATTTATTAGGCGTAAGTTCCATAGATCGCACCATGGTCTTAAGCGGGTTAAGGATTTGGAGAGTGTGCATGGGGATGGAATAAAGGACCGATTTAATAAGCTGAAGCCGTCCCCCATGCGATAGTCTACTCAGTTCCCAGCCCTTGATTCGATCTCTAATTTTAACTATAATGTCATCAAACAAGGCAATTCGACGTCTTCCGTTGAACAAATGAGCTCCAAGATATTTAATAGGTAAGTTATCTCGCTAGAAAACAAGAACCTCTTGAACCAGGTGAGCAGCTATGTCTGAATTATTGCCCACCACAAAAGAGCTTTTGCTGTTATTCAAATTTTACCCAGAGACTTCTTCGTATTTCTCAAGGATGAATTTGATGCGTTGAAGAGACGATCTCTTACTATTGGTGAAGATTATCGTATCATCCGTATACGCCAAATGAGAGATAAGAATTGAAGACGGATTTTTGAATCTGGCTTCCGCATTTTCGGTCATATATTTGTCAAGGAGAATAGATAAATAATCAGCCCCAATGATAAAGAGCGCTGGAGATAGCGGGTCACCTTGTCTTAAACCTCTCGTCGACTGAAATATTCCTGCAGCAGCACCATGCACCGAAACTGAGAACCAGCAATTGTTAACAGCTGCTTGCACCCAATTAATCCAAGTGTCCGGGAAGCCCTTTCTACGAAGAACATCAAAGAGGAATCCCCATTCCATCCTGTCGTACGCTTTGGCCATATCCAACTTTAAGATCACGTTCTTATCCCTGCCACGAGAGTCTATCGAGTTAACCATTTCCTGAGCCAACAGAATGCTGTCACTAATGAGACGACCTTTGACGAATCCACTGTGGTTAGGGGACACAACTTTTGGTAACACCTCGGTAAGTCTCGAATTCATAATTTTGGTGATGATTTTATTCTTAACATTGCAGAGGCTAATGGGTCTAAAATCTGACTAGTGAGAAGGATTGTCTTTTTTCGGGATCAAAATGATCGTGGTGGCCGTGTAGGCTTTAGGTAAGGGAGAACCATGGCAAAAGTCAAGCACCGTCTCGAACACATCACGTTGAATAACGTACCAATAATGCTGATAAAAGCAAGCTCCGAACCCGTCTGGCCCTGCGACGCTGTGCGAGTTAATAGCAAAGACGGCATTTCGCACTTCATCCATAGCGGGTAAACAAATCAGCTTCTTACCATCTTCACTGCTGAGAACCGATTGAACATGCTCAAAATTGCCACTGAGATCATTAGGGCTGCCGGTGGAGGTTAGGAGTTTCTGAAAGAAAACTTTAGCCGAAGCCCTCATTTGATCTTGGTTAGTGATCTCCTCATTGCCATCTTTTATAGATTGAATTTGGCCACGGAACCTCTTTTTCTTAACGAGAGCATGAAAGTAGTGGGTGTTTCTCTCTCCAGCTTCAATCCATCTGCAAGCAGTTTTTTGGCTCCAAAAATCTTCCTCCATGGCCGTAGCTTGATTTCTCAAAGCTATACACTTGTTAAGTTGCATAAGGTGCGCATCAGACGGATTGTTATCATATTTCTCTTCAGCATGTTTGACCTTCATCTCCGCTTCCTCCACCTTATCGAAGACATTCCCGAATCTTTGTTTATTCCAAACTTTCAAGAATTGCTTGAGTCTATTAAGTTTGACATGGAGCTTCCAAAGGCCATGAGATTGAACCGGTTGTTCCCAATTATCCCACATAATGTCATCAAATTTAGGATATCGGAACCACATTTCCTAGAAGCGGAAAGAAACCGGCGAATGAGAGCAATTATCATGACAGGTGTCGAATCCGTCAAAAATAATTAAAATACCTATTCGACGACTAAACAGAGTATAGTGCAAACAGGGTCGATCCACAAAGACTGGTTGACTTATTTCTATTAATTCCAAGTTATCCACGGAAAGAAACAATAAAAAGGGGGGTTTTGAGTTTTTAAAACTAAGGTAAACAATTAAAATAAACTAACAAGAATTAAAACTAATTAAAGCTATCAAGCAAATCACGTAGGATAAAATCAATCAGAGGGAGAATTACCTAGCCAGGGATATTCGATTCGATTTATTATACTGATCATTGACTCAAGGATTAATTCAAGTTATTTAGACAGATTGGCTATAGTTGATAGAGACACTCGACTCAACCTTGTTTTTACTTAATTAGTCGGATAACCTAGAGACACTCGACAGTTATCTTCCCTAACAAATTCACAACCCCTAGAGACACTCGACAGGATTTAATGAATTCGCAGCATTAAGAATCATAAAAACACCAACCCTAATTAACCAAGTCGTGACACACGCAAGATTTAAATTAGATTATCAAATCCCTTAGTGAACGAGGAATTCTATCGCTAAAACCCTGTCACTAATTTACCACAAATTATCAATCAACTTTACTACACTTCAAGCAGCAAGATTAGCAATATGCAATTAAATCTATCTAGATGATCGGGCCCTATCACTAAATAAATCAATCACAATAGACGCGAAACACGGAGATAAGATAAATGCCTAAATAAACATGAATTGATTAAAACGTTTAGGTCTCACAATAATTAAAACGAATCTTAATCCCTAGCTAGATAATTAAAAGTTTAGCTACTAAAATCCATAAAAACAATAATCGAGGAATTCTTTAACATAAAATAAACTAAAAACGAAGGGAAAGAAATAAACTAAAACGAAGAATTGTGATGAAGTCTGCTCCTCGGTGTTGCTTCCAAAACTCCGAAACTGCTGCTCCAAATATTATTACGTGATTCCCCAAAGCTACTGTCCGAATCCTCTATAAATAAGCCAAAGTCCTAATCTCCTAATGCAATTCGGACTTCATCTCTTGCTCCCCAAGAATTAAACACGAATTGGGCTTAATTAAATGAAATCAAGGGCATGTGCAGGCCCACCTCCAATTATCCAATCAAAGTGGGCTCCTCAAATTAATTTCAATAACACGCGCAGCCGACAACAGTCCAAGTTGGGCTTCTCTAAAACAACCCACACACAGCCCACTAGCATTATAAAAATCAAGTCAGACAAATTGGTCCACAATTAAATAAAAGCCAAGGCAATGCGTGCAACATCCCTCAACTTAATTCTTCCATAACTCCAAGCGCAACATAGCTATGCAACCCACTTCTCCATTAAAACAAATCATCAACCTAATTATTTCCCAATTTGCTGCACCTCAAATTGTTACGTGCCTGCATGCATTCTAACCGCTTCCGAATTATCTAATTTTCTCACGCAGCAAGTCAACAAAATAGTAAGTCCAGTTTTTATGAAAATTTCTTTATAAAACAATCTTATTCTCACCAATTTCACATTCGAGCCCCAAATCTACAATAAAAACAACAAAGCATCAATTCTTTTATAGATAACATCAAATCAAGCACAATTCGGGAAATAATTCAATCATAATGACAACGAATTAACGAGTTATCATATCACCATATCGGACTAACAACGGCCTGTGATCCGAACTCCCACGCGAGAGATGCTTAACAACAGTGTTCGGGAAGCTGTCGGCCCAAGATTCATTGACGAGAACTCTATCCAACCTTTGCTGCATCTGACCTTTAGCCCAAGTGAAATTCAGACCCTCAAATCTCGGTTCAATCACGCTACAGTCTTGTATATAATCATTGAATTCAGCCATGCCCAAGAGGTCCGGTTGGTTTCCGCCACACCGTTCTTCAATCTTAGTGATGATGTTAAAATCACCACCGAGGAGCCAAGGAGCAGATTGGTCCTGCACATTTCTCATAAACTCCCACAATTCTCTCCTGCCAGGTGTAGTGGATCTAGCATATATGATAGAAAGGAGATAAGCTTTATTCCAATTGCTGTTGGTCAGTTTGATGTGGAGGTATTGGCGGTTGTCTTCTAAAATTTCCACATTAGTCTCCTGTTCACAGAAAAACCAGATATGGTTAGACACTTTAGAGTAAATTTTAGGGAAACGAAACATACGAGAAAAGAGATTAAAATCTAAATTAACCATAGGTTCAAGAATAGCCATAAAGTTTAAATTATGTCTCCTTCTATATCTTTTAAGGATACTTTGCCGGCCTTCATTACGTATCCCTCTTATATTCCATATCAAGCCGTTTAAAATCATGATCCACCCGAGTTCAAGCCCGATGACCGCGTGGTCATCATTTTAGGGGCTAAAGTATTGTTTTTCTTTTTCACACGTCGGTTGTGGACTTCCGTGAAGCCTATATCGTCGGCTGAGTTTGATCTTCGGTGAGATGCTTGAGTTTTCTGTGTATCTGTGTCATCATCATCCTCAACTGATTGTTCAGCGTCCTCCTGTTCATTATCCGATTCCACCTCTCCACTATCATTGTCCCCCTCCGCAGCACTTTCATCATCCAGCATCGGTTCCCTAACCGATTTTTGTATAGGCAACACTATTTCCAGGGAATCAATATGAACCGTTTCAACCTCGTTGATCGCTGTTTCGTTGCTAGGTTGACTTAAGTCAGCATGTACCGGTTTTGAGGATTTACACCCCGCCGTCTCCTGTCCAGGGCTAGCATTTGTTGTTTCCAAGTTTGGCTCTGGGTTTATCTCTGCATCAGTTGTGGTTTTGTTGTGCAGGGGATAGAAAGTCTTCTCAACCCAAGTCTTAGTTCCCACTGTTCTGGCGATACCTTTAGGACCAATGGTATTTGAGTCTGTTTGAGCTCGCGCTCCCTTGCTACCTGCTGGTCCACCAGATTTGTTAGCAACCTTCTCAGCCTTCCGTTTTTCGTCAATGACTCCACGCAGATCCCTGGTAGAGCCGGCCTGTTCATCATGATCCACTACTTCGTTCATATAGCATTCCTCCAACTTATGTCCGAGTCTTGAACACTGTTTGCAATAGGAAGGGAGTCTTTCATAGATAATGTCTTGGATTTGTATTCCTCCCTCATATCCCAAAGTGATTTGGTGTTTCAGCGGTTTTAGAAGGTCAAGTTCCATACAAACTCTAGCAAATTCCGGTCTGTTAGCATCTAGGGTTCCCTCATCGCAGCAGAGCGTTCACCGACCACTTGTGCAATGTCATATATCGCTTCCTCATCAAAAAATTGTGTCCTGATACCTGGAAAACGAATCCAAATGGGAACAACCGACGACTCTAAATTTAATTAATCATATAATCTTCCTTTAGTTTATACAATCAAATATAAATTAAATGCGTAAATATTATTTAGATAGGATGATTAACATAATCTATAGATATTAAAAAGTACAAATATCATTTTTGATTTCTTACGACTTAATATACCATAATTTAGAATTGCAGGTCGTCAAACCAGAGTTACTTTAAATTAAGAATTTTAAGGAGACTCAATATATATGTATGTAAAAATAAGATATAATAAAATTTTATAAATTATTTTTATAATGTTCAATTAAATATTCCTTGAGTTTTTTATATAAATATACACTTTTTAATTATTTCTAATACATACATAAAATAAATAATAAAAAATAATATTAATCTTAAATAATGTTCATTAGAAAAATATAAATAAAAAATAGAATCCAAGATCAAATGAAGAGAGAATAAAAAAGAGATAAAGAATAATTAGTTAAAAGAAAGAATTACTTGATTTTAATGTATATACAAACGCATACCTAAATTAATGAACAATCCAAATAATAATTTTTATTTGCTTTAATAATGATGTCACTCGGTTATCAAATGTTCATCTGCAAATGAAGTTCTTTCACATGAAAAGGAATGCAAGTATTTATTAATTTTGTTATGTTTTACTTAATGATCAGTTGTTAATCGTATCATTTATTGTTCATAATTTAAAAGACATCACGAGTTTTTTTGGGAAAAGTTGCAGAATTTAAAATATCAATTATTCAAAAAGGAGATTTCTAGAAAGGTGGTTGCACATATTCATGCAATCGAGTTTCAAAAGAAATGGTCGACACATGCTCATATTTTGATAATTTTGGAGTCAAAATATAAAATTACAATGCACGATCACTTGATCAATTTTTCTGTGTTGAATTTTTTGACTAAGGAAAGAATCCCAAACTTTATGAGTTAGTTATGGAACACATGGCGCATGAATCATGTGGATAAAAGAACTTAAATAATTTTTATATGATGGATGGAGAATATAAATATCATTACTCATGTTCATATTACGAAAACACAATACAAAGTAAAGATGGATTTCTGGTCTGTAGAAGGAGAAGAAACAGAGTGATGGTCCAAATTCACAATACACAACTTTATAACCAATATGCAGTACCTTATAACCCATATCTATTATTAAGTTATATTTCTCAATTAACATCGAGATTTTTCTTAGAGTGACAACTGTGAAATATCTTTACAAATATATTTACAAAGGATATGACAAAGTGAGAATAAATATCGCATAGAATGGTAAACAAAATTCCGAAGATTTGATTAAATAATTTGAAAACGAGGTTGAGTCGAATGTCTCTATCAACTATAGCCAATCTGTCTGAATAACTTGAATTTATCCTTGAGTCGATGATCAATATAACAATTCGAATCGAATATCCCTGGCTAGATAATGTTTCGTCTGATTGATTTAATCCTACGTGATCTTACTTGCTTAGTTTTAGTTAGCTTTTTAATTCTTGTTATTTTATTTTAATTGCATACTTAGGTTAGAATAATACTCAAAACCCCCCATTTTTAATTGTTGCTTTTCGTGAATTTTTTGGAATTGTTAGAAATAAATCAACCAGTCCCTGTGGATCGACTCTGTTTACGCTATACTCTGTGTTTAGTTGTTAAATAGGAATTTTATTTATTTTTGACGGATTCGACACCTGTCAAAATTTGACAGGTGTCGAATCCGTCAAAAATAAATATAAACCTATTCACAACTAAACAACTGAGTATAGCGTAAACAGGGTCGATCCACAAGGACTGGTTGATTTATTTCTAACAATTCCAAGGAATTCACGAAAAGCAACAATTAAAAGAGGGGGTTTTGAATTATTAAAACTAAGGTATGCAATTAAAATAAACTAACAAGAATTAAAAACTAATTAAAACTATCAAGTAAGTCACATAGGATTAAATCAATCAGAGGGAAAATTACCTAGCCAGGGATATTCGATTCGAATTGTTATATTGATCATTGACTCAAAAATAAATTCAAAGTTATTCAGACAGATTGGCTATAGTTGATAGAGACACTCGACTCAACCTCGTTTTTACTTAATTAATCGGATAACCTAGAGACACTCGACAGTTATCTTCCCTAACAAATTCACAACCCCTAGAGACACTCGACAGGATTTAATGAATTCGCAGCATTAAGAACCATAAAAACACCAACCCTAATTAACCAAGTCGTGACACACGCAAGATTTAAATTAGATTATCAAATCCCTTAGTGAACGAGGAATGTTATCGCTAAGACCCTGCCACTAATTTACCACAATTTATCAATCAACTTTACTACACTTCAAACATCATGAATGACAATATGCAAATTAAACAACCTAGAGATCGTGCACTATCCCGAAATTGCCTAATCACAATAAACACGAAACACGGAGATAAGATAAATGCCTAAATAAACATGAATTAATAAAAACGTTTAGGTCTCACAATATCCAAAATCGAATCTTAATCCCTAGTTAGATAATTAAAAGTTTAGCTACTAAAATCCATGAAAACAATAACGGAGGAATTCTTTAACATAAAATAAACTAAAAACGAAGGGAAAGAAATAAACTAAAAACGAAGAACTCGTGATGAAGTCTTACTCCTCGATATTGCTCGCCCAAGACATGAACTGCTGCTCCAAAGAAAATTACGTGATTTCTCCCAAAGGACTGCTCCCACGCAAATAAATAACCTCACGTCTCCAAGGCACTTCCAAGAATTCTCATCCAATTCGGATTGTAAAGTCCAATTAAAATTGGACTTTATATCTTGTACTCCAAGGATTAATGCAACTTGGGCCTTTCCAAATAATCAATTCCATGACCCACATTAAATTCACTCTTGCATCTATAAGGTCACGCCAAGCAAACTTGTCCTCCAAATCAAATTCCATGCATGGCCCATTATCTTACACAACTATCAGCCCAAATCAAATTCTCATGGCCTCGTCAATTAATTAAATCCACGGCCCACTTCCATAACAAAACAAGTCAATCCTCTAAAAGCACGCTGGGCCAATTTCAATAAACTCCATGTAAGCGGCCCAATTCTCAATTAAAACAAATTTGCAGTAACTAAGATTCACTCCTCCTCAATTAAATTCCAAAGCACGCGAGTGTACTCAAACAGCCATTTACTTCCCCAATCTTAACATGCATGCATACGTTCCAATTGCTTCCCAATTTCATCAATATAACTCACGCGCAAGTCAGTAATATAGTAAGTCCAGCCATGGTTTGTCCCGTTCCCAAAATCTCATCATAAAACGATCCAATTCGCACCAATTTCAACTCGAAGCCCCGAATCTACAAAATAAACAACAAAGCATCAAATTCTTTCAAGATAATATCAAATCAAGCACACTTCGGGGCATAATTCAATCATAAAGATGATTAATTAACGAGTTATCAAATGGTAAACAAAATTCCGAAGATTTGATTAAATAATTTGAAAATGTTAGATTGGGTTTTAGCTCAAGAAAAAATATGAAGAACTTTTGAATTTAATTTGAATGAGATTGATCTAGCAATTACCAATTTAGATCAATATCATCAAAAGCAGCACTACATGACTTATTGGCCGAATCAAAATTTGAAAAATATTTTGACTTGGGATCATTGCTCTAGAATAATGGTCATTGAACAATCTTTAATGTGCTCGAAAAGCGAAAAAGGCAACCAAAAAAATTTAGAAAAAATTTCTAGAGCATTATATATGAGACAAGCAAGATAAATATTCGAAAGATTTGAAAAAAGAAGTGATGACAGAATATAACAAACTATTGCAATAAGAAGAGATTATTTAGTTTTAAGAGTAAAGAATTAATTGGCTCCAGTTCAGGGATAAACATAAACGTTCCTTTGATCCCTCAACCATAACGAGAAGAAAGAGGAACTAGATAAATGCTCACATAATAGGTGATGAATGGGTAACAAATAATGATCAACTAAAGCAACACACTTGAGAGTACTAAGTACTATTCAGTGGAGATATTATCAAAGAGGTGGTGAGTCTAGGTATTAGCTTGCACCAATGAACACTAAGGTGGTAGTGAAAAAATAACTTGGAAAGAACGACTTGTAATGAGGAAATCTTGAGGGTAGTGAAGAGCATGCACCCGTACAAAGCACTGGAAGCAGATGGTTTCCAAGCCTATTTTTTTTCAAACCTATTAGGATATAGTAGGAGACGTAGTGAAATTTATCAATGATTGTATGGAGAGAGAATCAATTCCCAAGAAGGCTTATCAAACGTTTGTTTATTTGATTTCGAAAGTTAATTCTCCAGAAAAACAAAAGAGATTCGGTCCATTACGTTGTGTAACGTATTGCTCAAAATGATCACCAAGATGATTATACTTTGTTTAAATCGTATATAAAATAAATTATGACCCCAAACCAGAATAGCTAACGTATTGCTCAAAATGATCACCAAGATGATTATACTTCGTTTAAGTCGTATATCAAATAAATTGTGAGCCCAAACCAGAATAGCTTCATTCCAGGTCGAGACACCCATTACAATATCTTACTGCTTCAAGAAGTGTTACGAACGCTACATCACTCCAATGAAAAAAAAAAGGGTATGGTGCTTAAATTGAATCTTGAAAAGGCATTCGACAAAGTTCGGTGGAGTTTTCTAAAGCTTTCTTCAAATTCCCGATGAAAATCATCAATATCAGTATGAGCAGAATGAAGGGGACACAACTAGAGGTTTTATGGAATGGTGAACCGATAGAGGCTATATTGGCATTAGATAAGGCAATCATTCTCGCCTTATTTGTTTGTACTCTGTATGGAATAACTTACGTATATGACTGAGGAGGTCATTTTAGTCGGACACTGGAAGCTAATTACGGTATGTCAGAGAGGTCCTCACATCTCACACTTGCTTTCTACGAACAACATAATGTTGGGAGCTAAGGATACCATGGATGGGGCGAAGTGCATTTACAGTGTGGTTGAGGCATTTCACAAGGAGTTGGACCTCAAAGTAAACTTCAGCAAATAACATGTGTTGTTTACACCTTATATGTCAAATGATTTAAAGCAACAGGTTACTAGAATTTTGGGCATGTAAAGTACAGACAACTTAATGAATTATTTGGGGGTACGGAAGAACTTTGGCCGAAACTATAATGAATATTTCTCGATTGTCATTAAGAGAGTCGAAAAATGCCTCTGGGATAGAAAGCCAAAACGACAAACCTTACTGGATGAATAACACTTATTCTGTGCATCACGAGCTCAATCCCCATCTACTACATGTACACAAATTGGTTCTCCTATCACACGTAAAAAAACTTAATCGACTTAAATACAACTTTTTTTAGTCGACTCATTTAACAAGGAAATGGACCCGTCTTGTAGGGTGGAAGAAGGCAGTTAGAAAGAAGCGAGAAGGTAAATTGGGTCTTAGAGATGCCCAAAAAAAAAATATATAGCGATGCTCGCTAAATGGGATCGAGAATGCTCAATAAGGAGACGATGGCGTGAAACTAGATACGTAAGAAAAAATATTTAAAAGGGGATGACATTCTTGAACATAAGCCCCAACTTATGGCTTCCTAAGCATGAAAGGGGATAGTTAGAAGCACTTGGATGGTGGAACCATTTTATAAATGGAAGATCGGGAACGGTGAATGGACATCTTTATGGAATGATAGATGGTTATCATAAGGAAAACTAGCGGACATCTTTAGAGATAACATTCATGGGGAGGATAAAGATCTTATTGTATGTAATCTCATTGACATAGATAAAAACTGAAACCTGGATAAGGTGAAAACAATACTGCTCAAGGAGGTGGTGGATGAGATACTTAGTGTCCTAATCGCGCTACATGATAACGGAGATAAGAGAGTCTAGACTGGGTTAACTAAAGATAAATTCTCCTATATAATGACTATACTCTGCTTATGGTGTCAGATGAGACATGCGAGAAAAATTGAAAATGAACTTGGAAATTACCTTGGCCCTAAAAGTTCATGATTTTTCTATAGCTTTGCTAATATGATAGCTTTCTCACAAATGTATTGAAGTATGATAGAAAATTTGTGGAAAATGATGTATGTACGCACTGTTGTACAAGATATGAATATGTGGACCACTTACTGAGAAGTTTTCCATTCGCACTTTGGGTGTGGGACAAGATTGTTGATACACAAACTTGAAGAAATCTTCGTGGCTTGCGAGTGTCAAACAGGCTCAAAGAGAGCTTTAATAGCCAAATTCTAAGCAATATATTCCTAGAATATCTTGGGTGGTTTGTCTCGATCTTAATGCTTTTGAATCTTTGAAGCATGGAACTGATGGAGCTATCAAAATTTTATGAATCTTAGAAGAGTCACTCTTCGCCACATAAAAGAATTATCTAAGATCTTAGTACTAATCAGTGAGGACAAAAGTGTAGGCAAAAGAAAATCTACACTTAGTTGTCGTGGGATAAACCCGAGCAGTGATGGGTAAAACTAAACTCGGTTGGAAGCTTTTATAACCATACCAACAATGCTTGGCCAGGGGCGTCATTCGAGATAACAACTAAAGATGAGTTCTAGGATATGCTCTGGATCTTGGTATAGTTTCAATAATGTAGCATAGTTATTAGGCTTACTTAAAGGATTAACACTAGCTTGGGAGAGGCGCTTTTTAAAGATTAATGTGGAGATTGATTCGAAGACGATCGTGAAATGGATAACAACGAAGGATATTGAAAAGAAGCTAATGAGAAATGTAATATTTGATTGGCGAAATTTACTCCAAAAGTCTTGGGAAACTTGGATCAAATAAATCTCGAGATAATGAAACATGATGACAGATAAATTAGCGAGGATAGGTCACAAGGTTTATCATGGTTACTGCGTCTTGAATGCTCTGCCGACAAAACTAGATGAGTCTTAACTTGAGACTACTTTTCCTGTGTTGGGTTGCTTTATTTAGGAACATATATATATATACATATATATATGTATATATATATATATATGTATCGGAGAGATAAATATATATATATATATATATATGATTTGACGTATAAATAGTGCAAAATAAATAATATTAGTTATATTTTGTTTATTATACAATATATATATATATATATTATTGTTTTAAGAGAGACTGACAGGATTGAAACAAATCCTTCTTATGGTACGAAACGTGTAAAAAATGCAATATATCAATATAAACATTTGAAAAGGGTGTTTCCTATTGAAAGTGCAATGATGAAAATATAAAATCTATACAAAGTAATATAAAAATATCGAACCATCAATAAGTATATTTTTGAATTAATAATAGGTACAAAATGAAGCTAAATATTATACATCATATTATTTGAGGAGTACATAAATTGCTCAACCGAGAATTAAATTAATTTTCATAAAATATTATTTCTTTAATACTTTATAAATAAATAAATTATTAAAAGCTCTATTAATTTTTATATAATTAAATTACTAACACTTTTAATTGTTTAAGGAGAATATAGCTCAAAATATTATAGGGAACTTAATTTACAATCCACAGAGTTTTGTTTTGTCACTGCAATCAAATAGTAAAAGTTATCAATTGAAAATTGCATGAGGTAGGTGCAATGTAATTAAAAAAGTATAATCCAAGATGTCAACAAAAATCAAAATAGAAATACTCATTAAATCAAAGTATAATTATGGAGAAGAAGATGGAGATTTGAGAAAGTGGATAATATTGATGATAAATATCAAAAATTACAATATCACAAGATTATGAAATAAAATAGAAAGAAAAAAACAATGCTCCCATTTTAAATGATGGAATCGAGGTTGGAAATATGGAAAAAAAAATAGGTTCAAAAATTATAATTTTGAAAGTGAATATAACTTTTAGATTTTGAATGACGATAAAAAGATTTTGCAAAACTTCATAAAAAAACTAAAAATAAATTAAAAATTATATTAAAAAAATATACAATATAAGGAATAAAATACATATAGTTAATATGGCATTTTATATGATCTCTTAAATTTTTGTCTATATTCTTTTATATATGTTTTTTTATTTATTGAATATATTTGAAAGTTATAAGCTATTACTTATACTTAAAAGTTAAACTATTTGGACAAATTAATATTATACACTTTAAATATTTTGTTTTATGTAATAACATAGTTTCAAATATTTTTATTATTTATTTATTTAAATGTTTCTCTACTTCGAATTTCTATATACTTATTGTACATGATTTGAAAGAGAGATCTAATATAAATATTTTTGTATATATTACTATTCAAAATTAAATGGTTCATTAAAAATATTATTATATTTGTTTAATCAAACTAGATATTTTTAATATCTTACTTTGTTCAATATATATAATAACTAAATTTATTTAAATAAATTAAATGATAAACGTGCAACGCACGTTGATTTGACTAGTTAAATTAAAACGAGGCTTCAGTATTTGATTTTCAATTATTAATGAGTTTTAAAGATTCATAACCAACATATTTGCTGGTTCAATAAATCATGGTGAATCAAGGATTGGATTTGGTGTCTAGGAGAAGACGTGCTTTGCTTTCTAATAATATTTTCTCAGTTTCGTTTGGAAGAACGTGCATGGATGTCTTTGGATTTTAAAATTAGGGAACCAATTATTATACTTTAAATAAAGTTCGATGTAATTATTTATAATTGTAATAGTAACGAAAGGTGGAACGTCGAAAGCCGCTTCATGGAAATTGCATTTTTTTTTGCTCCATTTGCCTGGAATTTTACAATTTATTTCAATACACAAATTATAATATTGGCATGGTTACTAATTTGAATTGAATCTAGGACTAGTGTGAATATATTTTTGAGAGGTTCTACTTTGGTGTCTCGAAAGAAACAACCGATCGTGAAACAGGAAAATTTAATTACCCCATATAGAACGTTTGGGAGCGACTCAAAACGTTTTTCAAGAAAGTTTCTAGTAATGTAAGTTGCTGAATAACTTTCTCTTGAGTTTCGAAATAAAAATTACATGCCGAAAATCCTTGTAGAAAAGGGTTTTTTAATTTTCTTTTACGTTTCGAACCCGTTTTCCTCATATTATCATATTTTCCCTCTAAATTATACTGTATGATATGCTTAATAATACACGTATATATTAAAATACCAATAACAAAATATATATATATATATATATATATATATATATATATATATATAACATATATGATATTTTGTTTAAGGTGAAAATATAGAATTTGAATAATTTGGGTAGGTTAGGAAGTATAAATAAACAAAATGGAGTAAAAAGCAATATTTTTAACGGTCAGACGTTTAATTTGGACGAAAATTGGTCAACTAGACCAAATTTAAGAAAAATGTGATATTATGGCATGCAATGTGAGAACATGACAACTGTTGAAATCAAAATTGCAAAAGAGTTACACTATGGGACGAAAATGATAATTTTCTTGCAATATAAAAAATTATTTAATTCTCTATCTTAGTCAAAGGAATTTTGAATCTCGTCATAATTCAATAAGACATGAGATCAAGCAAATATGTACTCCTTATCATACAAAAAACAAGCTGCACAAGAAGCACGTCCTGATTAATTGAAAATAGTTAGTATTTGAGAAATTGAAGATCAATACCAGCATCATCATTCCTTACTCGATTGGTCTCATGGAACGAATGAAATTAAAAATAGAAGGAACACAAATGGTTTGTCGCACGTTGTAAGTATGCCTCGTAAATAGAGCCCTCCACTCTAATTTTATACATTTTCAGACGATATATTTTGGCCGCAATTTCGTCGGAAAATATTCGATAAAAATTTGACCAATTTGTTTTGGTCGGAAAATTCGTCGCAATTTCGTCTGAAAAGTTAGCCGATGAAAATTTGTCCTTTATCTCTTCGTTGGAAATTTCCTCGCAACTTCGCCGGAAATTTGGTTCGTCGGAAATTTATTGGTTTCGGGCGAGAAAAAGTTTCGTCTGAATTTCGTCGGAGTTTCGTCTGAAAAATTATTCGTCGGAAATTTCGTCTGTATTTATCTGCGACGAGGGTCTTTCAGACGAACTTTAGTTCGTCGGAAGTTCATCTGAAAGTGGTCGGAAATCTTCAATTTCAGACGAAAACGTCCAAAATTTCGTCTGAAATTTTCGCCGGAAATCGGTTGTTTTTTTGTAGTGCCTCCACTCTAATTTTACTTTTGGCCGTTTTCTTTGTCTTTTCAAGAAATCAATTTAGATTAAAGGAGAATTTTTTATATAAGTTAATGAGTAATAATTTAAAGATTATTATAGGAGTCGGGGAATTGTCCATTTAACTTTTGAAAGATTATATCCACCTAAATTGTACTGGCCATTATTTACGAGTTTCTTCAGTTAAATGAATCGACAAATGCATCATTACATCAAAAAATGTTGGGGGAACACCCTGTGATGTAAATTCCTAAAAAATATAGTTATTTATGTTAGTATTTAATTTTACATATCTCATCAAGCAATTCTCTAAAGGTAATAGGCGACAACTACACCATAGAAGAGTGAGAATCATGACTCTCATCTCATGTATCTTAGCTTGTCTTGCATCAACACGCCTTGTTAAATTTGATACATAATAATCAGGCATAGGAAGTTATTTTATCCACTCAAATATTGTTCTTTTTTGCTCCAATGTTAACCCATTTTCATCCTTTGTTTTTTTTTTTTTTTTTTTTTTTTTCTAGCGTCCATTACCTATAGGCATTAGTCTAATTAAGGTAGCCTACACAACTCTCTCATATCCGTACGTGCATTCGTGTTATACTTTATTTTTCTTCAAATACCCATCAACGTGTTAAAGATATTATCAAAGATATTTGCATCCCATCTAAGTTATGACGGACTAATTATCCTTTCAAAAAGGAAATTCCAAAAGATACTTTACTTCTTATGATTGTATTGCACTCCACTCCCGAGATGCTCTACTCATCGGGTTGATATATAGCTTTTGGAAAGTCACGAACCTGCTCTCCTATGTTGCACGGACACGGACACGACACGACACGACACGGACACGGACACGACGACACGGATTTTTCAAAAATTTTAGAACACGACACGGTTCCGACACGGCTATATTATATACAAATAAATATTTCATAAATATAATTATTTAGATTCATATTTCATAGTCATTCAAATTTAATTTCAAATCCAAATAAAATACATTCATATTTCAAAGTCATTCACAACACCTCGAATCACATTTGGTGCTTTTGTGATCAGGAAACAGTGATGGAGGTTATTGAGGACAACCGTCAATTCGTCCATTTAAAGCTCAAGCGAGAGGAATGGCATAGGCCGGTATTCATCACGGTAGTGTATGCTAAATCCTCGACAACGGGACGAAGGGAATTGTGGGAATGGCTGGAGCTAAATCATGAAGCCTCGGAACCATGGTTGCTTGGGGGGGATTTCAACATAATTACACGGGTTGAGGAAAGGAGAGGTGGAAATCGCCCAGACATGCAAGGTATAGGAGAGTTTAATTAATTCATTCAAGATTGCAATTTAATTGAACCGAGCTTTGAAGGAGCTGACTTTACTTGGGCCAAGGGTGATATGAGACAAAGATTGGATAGAATCCTTATTAATGAACATTGGGTAGAACAGTTCCCGAATGTACATGTTAAGCAGCTAGCTCGGGGCAACTCTGATCACTGCCCGCTTCTGACTTTTTGTGAGGACAACATGCAAAAACCGATCCCCTCTTTTCACTTCCAGGATATGTGGCTTCGACACCCCAACATTGAGAAGCTAGTCTCGGACAGCTGGAGAGAACAGGTGACGGCTAAAGGGCTGTGGAGGCTGCCCATCAAACTGTGTCGGTTAAAGAAGGCTCTCAAGTCTTGGAACATAAACGAATTTGGGAACATTTTTGATAGAGTCGGCGAAGCAGAAAAAGAAGTAGAGAAAGCCGAGAGAGTGTACGACAACAACCCAACTGAGACCAACTTGATCGATCTCAACAAAAAAATTGCGCTGCGCAATAGGACGACGACAATGGAAGAAGACTATTGGAGGCAAAAGGCAGCTTGTCGTTGGATAGAGGAGGGTGAGAGAAATACAAAATATTTCCAATCCCTAGTCAAGAGAAAACGGTTTAAAGCGCAGATAAGATCGATTAGAAATGGCCAAGAGAACATCACGGACTTATCTGCTCTTCGACAATCTGCAAATGATTACTTTGTGAAAATAATGACTTCAGATAGAAACCGTTCCTCTCTAGACCATCACCTCCAAATTGTTCCACAAGTTCTAACTCAGGAAGATGGTTTAAATTTGATGTGTGAACCGTCCTTGGAAGAAGTACGAAAAACGGTGTTTGAAATTAGCCCGAACGGGGCTGCAGGCCCTGATGGTTTTGGAGCGAGTTTCTATCAGAGTTTCTGGAACATAATTGGCAATGACGTTTGGGAGGCTGTTATGGATTTTTTTACAGGGGCCAAACTTCATAGGTCTTACACAGCCACTACGGTTATTTTGATCCCGAAAAAAGAGAACCTGTCTCACTGGTCGGACTATAGACCAATTAGCTTGTGCAATGTGAAGAATAAGATTATCACTAAAATTATGAACAACAGGCTTGCTTTGCTCCTCCCCAAAGTTGTCTTGCCTAATCAGAGTGGTTTCGTACAGGGTAGACTCATGCGTGATAATATTCTTTTGGCTCAGGAGTGTTGGAATTTAGGAATAATATGGATGGTTGGAAATTAAGAACAATTAGGATGGAAAGAGGTTTAATGAAGTTGGACACTTAGATTTTGTAATGAGATTTGATGGCTTCGGTTATATTTGAAGAATATTAGGAATGGGAGAAGAAATCTATTGCAAATGGGAAGGCCGAAGGAGTTTATAGATTTGGAAATGCTATATTTCTCATTCATTCCAATTGCAAGGATTACATATATTTATAGGCTCATTAACCGACTTGCACTATGTCGGTTTACAATGTGAATGTATTTTTTATTCTTTGATTTTTATCATGTGCTTAGCTCTAGACATTTCTAGTTTATTAATCATTATTTTAGAATAATCTAGAATATAATCTAAGGCTAATATCTAGATAATTCTTATAGAACATATTTCAAGATTTTTCTATAGATGATTCTAGATGTCTATTTTAATTACTATGAGCACCAATATTTTAATACTCCCCCTTGGTGCTCATTTCAATAATTCCGATCTTTTCTCGTAGTGTGATGTACTTGTCTCGTGCTAGCGCCTTCGTAAAGATGTCTGCTAGTTGATCATTTGTGTTGCAAAATTGTAACTCAATCTCTTGCTTCTCGACCAATTCTCGTATAAAGTGGTGGCGTATCTCAATATGTTTTGTTCGACTGTGAAATACCGGATTTTTCGTCATGGCGATTGTTGACATGTTGTCACAGTATAATGGCGTCGGTATCTCTTCCCCGATTTGAAGATCCAGTAGAATTCTTCTGAGCCAAACTATTTCGCATGCTGCACTTGTTGCGGCGATATATTCTGCTTCTGCTGATGATAGTGCAACTGTTGCTTGTTTCTTAGATGACCAGGAGATTGGTTTAGTGCCTAGACAGAAAAGATATCCACTTGTGCTTTTTCGATCATCAACACTTCCTGCCCAGTCACTGTCTGTGTATCCTCGTAGGCTATTGTCTTCTTCTGATTGATATAAAATGCCTAGTTTCTTCGTTCCCTTGACGTACCTTAAAATTCTTTTTGCTGCTGCAAGGTGGTTCTTGTTTGGCTCGCTCATAAATCTTGATACTACACCAACTGCGTGAACGATGTCCGGCCTTGTATGAGTAAGGTAGATTAGTGATCCCACAAGACTCCGGTAGATGGTCTCGTCCACCTTTTCAGCTTCATCACTTTTTGAAAGCTTCTCATTAGTCATCATTGGTGTCGGCATCGGCTTGCAATCTTTTATTTGAAATTTCTCCAGAAGATCGTCAATATACTTCTCCTGTGATATAAATATCCGTCCAGGCTCTTGCTTGATTTGTATGCCAAGAAAATATTTCATAAGACCAAGATCAGTCATTTCATATTCCCGCATCATAGCTTCCTTGAACTCCTTGATCATTTCTTTGCTCGTGCTTGTATAAATCAGGTCATCAACATAGAGACATAAAATGAGAAAGTCATGCGTACCTTGCTTCTTGACATAGAGTGATGGCTCGTTTAGACTCTTGAGAAATCCATGCTTTTGTAGATAGTCATCTATCTTATTGTTCCATGCTCGTGGAGCTTGTTTGAGGCCATAAAGAGCTTTGCGTAGCCTGTAGACCTTATCTTCATGCCCCTTGATCACATATCCTTTGGGTTGCTCCACGTATATTTCTTCCTTGAGATCTCCATTTAGGAATGCTGACTTGACATCCAGCTGGTAGACTGGAAGCTTTAGTTGAGCTGCAAGAGCGAGGACTGTCCTGATTGTCTCCATTCGAACAACCGGTGCGAATGTTTCATTGAAATCAACTCCGGGTTGTTGGGAATATCCCTTGGCGACTAGTCGGGCTTTATACTTTTGGATGCTTCCATCATCATTGTGTTTGATCTTGTACACCCATTTGAGCCCGATAATCTCCTTGTTTGGAGGTTTGTCTGCAAGCTCCCATGTTTGATTCTTCTCGATCATGTGAATTTCTTCATCCATGGCCTTGACCCATGCTTCTTCCTTAGCTGCTTCTTCATATTTTGTTGGTTCTCCAGCAAATAGAGCATATGCAGCGACATTAATAAGATAATCCTCATAGTATGCTGGAAGTCGTCTATCTCTTTGAGATCGCCTTAGCGTTGGTGCCGAACTTGATTCTTGAATTTCTGTTTGATTTGGCCCTGGAGTTGTTGATGATGGGGTCTGACCTAGATCAGGACCTGGTTCGTGACTTTCCTCTGCGATGGCTGGGACTGGTGATGTATTTGTGATCCATTGCCATTCCGACATTTCATCAAATATTACGTCCCTTGATATGATCAACCTCTTTGTATCTGGGTTGTAGAGTCTGTAACCCTTTGTTTCATCACTATAGCCAATGAAGATGCATTTTTCTCCTCTTTCATCGAGCTTTGTCCGTGTTTGTTTAGGAATGTGGGCATAAGCAATACATCCGAATATTCTGAGATGCTCCACTGTCGGTTTTCTCTTGCTCCACGCCTCGTAGGGTGTCTTATTGAGCACAGCTTTTGTAGGGGACCTGTTAAGGATGTAGACTGCGGTGTTGACAGCTTCCGCCCAGAACTTCTTTGGAAGATTTTTGCCTTGCAACATGCTCAAGGCCATTTCTACAATCGTGCGATTCTTCCGTTCTGCTACTCCGTTCTGTTGTGGTGTATATCTGGCTGTCAACTCCCTTTTGATCCCATGCTGTTTGCAATACTGGAGGAATTTATTGCTTTTGAATTCTCCCCCTCGATCTGTTCTCAGAATTTTTAGAGAGTGCCCACATTGATTTTCTGCGAGAGCCTTGAATTGCTTGAAAAAGGAGAATGCTTCCGATTTTTGCTCCAAAAAATAAACCCATATCATTCGGGTAAAATAATCGACAAATAATAAAAAATATCTTTTTCCACCCAAAGATGGATTTTGAGAAGGACCCCAAATATCTGCATGCACCAACTCTAATGGATTCTTTGCCCTCCAAGATGTTTTAGGAAAGGGCAATCTGTGCATTTTTCCATAAATACATCCCTCACAAATTTTCTTTTCATTATTTATTGAGGGAAGTCCCTTCACCATATCCTTTAATACTTTGAGGCTATTAAAATTTAAATGCCCATATCTTAAATGCCATAATGTGGATTCATCAACTTCTCCACATTTTAAAGAATATTTTTTATCTATGGGCATTTTTAGAGGAAATATTTTATTAGGGGCCATTTTTATCATAGTAATCGACTGACCCTTTTCCTTATCAATAATGATGCATTTATCATTATCAAAATTCACCTTATAGCCTCTTTGGATTAATTGACCAACACTTAACAAATTTTGGGTCAGACCAGGGACATAAAAAACATCATGAATTTTTCTTGTGGAGCCATCTTTTGTTTTTACACCAATAGTTCCCATTCCTTCGACATTTTGACTTCTCCCATCACCAAGAGTAATTTGACTCTTAATGTTTTCATCGAGTGTAATAAAAGATTCACGGTTGCCTGTCATATGATTCGAGCAACCGCTATCTACATACCAGATATCATGTAACCCTTGGTGTCCATTTAAGCATGAAATAAAAACATGATCTTTAAAATTATCTTCTGTAGTAAATCTGGCCTCATCCTTTTGCCGATAAAAACAATCTTTTTCAAAATGAGTATGATTTTTGCATCTCTTGCATTTAAATCGGCAATTCTGTGTATCATGATTATTTTTCTTGCATAATTTGCAATATGGGCCAGATTTACTATTTTCATAATTTTCTCTCCCCTTTCCATAATTTGAATTTCCTCTTTTCTGAAAATTCTTTTTACCATACCCATTTTTCTGATTACCATCCTTCTTAGAAAAATTTAATTGACTTTGGAATGCTCGATCTAGTGGCTGCTCATTAAATCGGCGCATTCTATCCTCATGCGCTTGTAGTGAGCCCATTAATTCCGTTAAAGTTAATACCGATAAATCTTTAGATTCTTCAATTGCAGCCACTATATGATCATACTTAATGGGAAGGCTCCGTAATATTTTTTGAATAATTTTCTTGTCTTCAATTGTATCTCCATAACTTCTTATTTGATTAATTATATTTGAGACCCGATTAAAAAATATTTCAATCGACTCATCTTCCTTCATCAATAACGTATCAAAATCTCTCCACAAAGATTGGAGTTTAATGGAGATTACCTTGTCGGAGCCCTTGTATGCATTCTTCAAGATTTCCCAAGCCTCTTTTGCCGTTGTTGCGACCATGATCCTTGGAAATATGGGTTTCGTAACCCCTTGTTGCATGTATGACAACGCCTTTGCATCCTTCCTCCGATTCTCATTGTATTCCTTTTTTCTGTTGTTGTCCCAAGATTCCAATTCGGCAGCATCTCGGGGTTGCTCGTAGCCATTTTCTATCAAATCCCAAAGACCCTGTGATATGTATAGGGTCTTCATTTGGATACTCCAAAATTCATAAGCCTCCCCCTCAAATATCGGTACCATAGAGGAGGTGTAATTGAACGTTGTAAGATTTTGGGTCATTTGGAGGTAGGAAAGTTGGCTCTTGATACCAAATGTTGGAATTTAGGAATAATATGGATGGTTGGAAATTAAGAACAATTAGGATGGAAAGAGGTTTAATGAAGTTGGACACTTAGATTTTGTAATGAGATTTGATGGCTTCGGTTATATTTGAAGAATATTAGGAATGGGAGAAGAAATCTATTGCAAATGGGAAGGCCGAAGGAGTTTATAGATTTGGAAATGCTATATTTCTCATTCATTCCAATTGCAAGGATTACATATATTTATAGGCTCATTAACCGACTTGCACTATGTCGGTTTACAATGTGAATGTATTTTTTATTCTTTGATTTTTATCATGTGCTTAGCTCTAGACATTTCTAGTTTATTAATCATTATTTTAGAATAATCTAGAATATAATCTAAGGCTAATATCTAGATAATTCTTATAGAACATATTTCAAGATTTTTCTATAGATGATTCTAGATGTCTATTTTAATTACTATGAGCACCAATATTTTAATAAGGAGATGATACATTCTTTGGATTCTCGTGGAAAAAAGAAAAACGTCATGCTTAAGTTAGACATGGAAAAAGCTTATGACCAAATCGAATGGAATTTTCTCTTGAATATTCTCCAGACGAAAAGGCTTCCCTAAAGTGTGGATTGAAAGGGTTCAAGAATGTATAGGGAACTGCTGGTTTTCTGTTTTGGTGAACGGTGCAGCTACGGGGTTGCTTCAGGTCCACTAGAGGCCTGCGACAAGGTGACCCTCTCTCCCCCTCTCTTTTCGTTATTGCCGCAGATTTTTTGTCGATTGCACTTGATAAATGCATGGTCGAGAATGAGTTTTGTAGGTTCAAGACACCAGCTTCGGTTACAATATCACACTTAGCATACGCGGACGACACTATTATTTTCACTAATAGCAAGCAGGAAGCACTCACTACCGTCAAGGAAGTTTTGGATGTGTACGAATCTGTTTCGGGACAAAAAGCTAATAGCAACAAGAGTTCGTGCGTGGTGGGTAACAACTCAAACGAAGCCGCTTCTGCGATTAGAGAGCTGCTAGGTTTTAGAAGAGAATCCTTACCGATCAAGTACCTTGGAGCTCCGTTGCATAGGGGCAGGTGTCAAAAGATCTTCCTGGCTGATGTTATGACAAGATTGAGGTCCCGGTTAAGTGGTTGGGAGAATGTCCGATTATCACACGGAGGAAGACTACAACTTATCAAATCCATTATTTACTCCATTCCTATGCATACTTTTCAGATCCTAAATCCGCCAAAATCAATTATTATGGCCTTAGAGAGGATGTTTAATAGGTTTTTTTGGGGCTCCACCACTGAGAAAAGGAAAATACATTGGGCGCCTTGGAAAAAGGTGTGCTACCCGACTTCTGAAGGTGGCTTGGGGGTTAGAGATATTGAGGATTTAATTTCAGCCTTCTCGCAGAAGCTCTGGTGGCGATTTAGAACGAGCAACGCTCTCTGGGCGTTTTACATGAGGAACAGATATTGCCAAGGGTCGCATCCCAATTTGGCCCCAGTTACAAAATACCACTCCCCAACTTGGAGACGGATATGCGGGGTTAGAGAGCAGACGGAACAGGAAACATGTTGGTCTATTGGCAGAGGCGAACTCTCGTTTTGGTATGATAAATGGGCGGTTGAATGGTGGCATCCGATTGCAGAAGTGGAAAAAAATTCTCATGACAAAGTTAAGCATTTTTGGACAAATGGGATCTGGGATGAGGGCAGACTTGTAGATGCTGTGGGGTCCGAAACTACAGCTAAGATCTCCAAGATCCCTTTCGATGATATGGCAGATGATTTCCCCATTTGGACAGCAAATGAAGATGGCTTGTTCTCTCTCAAATCTTGTTGGCAGAAGATAAGGAAAAGAAGAGAAAAGTCGCTGCTCTTCCAAAGGATTTGGGGGATTAACCTGATTCCGACAATAACGATTTTTTTATGGCAACTTTTCAATGACTGGATTCCGATTGACGAGAGAATTCACAGGAAGGGCATCACTTTCCCGTCAAAGTGCCAATGTTGGTCTCAACTCGAAACACGAGAGCATCTTTTCGTGACAAGCAACAAAGCAAGAGAAATCTGGAGGCATTACTCGAATATGTTTGGAATAAACATGGAGGTAGTTACTACAGTGACGGGACTGATTCAATGTTGGCTAGCTTCTTCAGTTTTTGTGAGCAGAAAACACGTTCGGGTTTCCCTCCCGTGCATCATCCTTTGGTATATATGGGTTGAAAGGAATCGGGTTAAACACGTGGGTGGAAAGTTCTCCACATATAATATCATACGACAGGTAAATTTGTACATGGGCCGATGGAGTGTTTCTAATAGGATGAAACGCGAGGTTTGGAAAGGTGATATTCGTATAGCTAAAGCCTTTGGTGTGCGCCTGGAAAAACCAAGAAAATGCCAGATCATAATGGTGAAGTGGTGTCGTCCCCATATAGGATGGTTTAAATTGAATACGGATGGAGCCTCTCGCGGGAATCCCGGTATAGCGGGAGTTGGAGGAGTCATTAGAGACTGTCAGGGACTCATTTTATATGCGTTTAGCGGTGGAATTGGGGAATCGACTAACACCATGGCTGAACTGTCGGCTCTAGTTCATGGGGTTACCATCACAGCTGAAATAGGATGCTCCCGCTTATGGATCGAAGTTGATGCTCAGGTTGTCTTGGCGATTGTTCGTAGAAGACAATCTGGAAATGTTGAACTTAATATGTTGATCAAAAGGTTTTACATGCAGACAAGACAGATGAGAGTGAAAATGACTCACATTTTCCGGGAAGGAAATGGATTGGCGGATTTCTTGGCAGCTAAAGGAGCAGAGGAACAACAGAGTTGGTCGTTTCCGAATTCACCGTTGATGCGAGAGGTTAAGGGATTCATGCGTGTGGACAAGTTGGGGCTGCCGAACTTCAGGGTAAAAAATAAGGGATGGTTTGCTGCGAATTCAATCTTGGGATGAGGGACGTTTATACCAATGAACCCATGGAAAAGCAAATTGGGAGGAAGGAGCATAAGAGTCTGCATAAATATAGTGAGCCCCCTGTTTTTCATAACAATTTTGATGGTTTAATTTCGCTCGCTCATAAGTTTTTCTTCAATTCCGGCTTTGAGGAGGGTAGTGTGTGTTTCGGTGTGCAGTAAAGCAGCTGGAGCTACAGCAGTTTAAATAGGCGAGGCAGAGCTACGGTTCCCAACAATTGTAAGAGATTTAATAAGTTTGAGGCTAATAAGAGGAGTGGTAATCTTATCTATCTAACTAATCTCAGTCTTTGTAATTATTTTTGGTTTCTTAATTGGCGTGAGAAGGGTGGCTTTGTTTTTGTGGCGCAGATTTCTAACAGACATACATACGCTCCCAGCAACACTACGGAGGATAGTCGCTTTGTGCGGCCAACTCTTACTTATGCAATTGACGGTTATGCCTGTGAACAGCCGGAATTTTTCTCCGCGCATACCTTTCCGGAAACCAGGAAACGTCCTAAGGACGCTGCCGATGATTCGAGCTCTTACTGTGATGAGCTTTGCTTTGAAGCCCAGGAGCCTGGGCGCCACCAAAAGTGGCCAGTGATTGCTCTCCCCTTTTCGGACAGTAACAGGGACCTGTTTTTTAAGAAGAAGCCTGAGCTTAATGTGCCCTTTGAGGTTTCTAGGTGTTGTTTCTTTAAGCATAAGCCCTCGAGTCGTATTATCATTGTTTGGATAGGGTATTTCTGTTTATTTTCCCTCGATGACGAGTGGATTATGGCTTGTATGATTCCTTGGTTCCGGTTGAATAAATGAGGTGGGAGCCTCGTTAAATATCCCACGGTCTCCCTGACCGGTTTCCCCCAAAAAATAAAAAAAAATTCAAAGTCATTCAAATTCAACATTCCATGTCATTCATATTCTTAAAAAAAAAAAAAAAAAAAAAAGCAACTAAATTACGTTCAAATAATACAAAACAAAATAAACTAATACAGTGAGAGAAATGGTATGTTGTTTGGTGTATGGGTCCTCTCTCTCTCTCTCACAGCCATAAACATAAAAGCTGCAAATTCAGCCTTTTCCCCATTGATGGGACACGCCTTATGGCGTGTTAAGCTTTTCAGGAATTTGCAGGAAAGCTCCTTTTCCCCTTTTGATTACTTGCATGAATTCGGTGACGGACACGGCTCCGACACGCCTCCGACACGTGTCCGACACGCCTGATCCGTTTCGAAATTAAAAAAAAAAAGAAAAAAAAGTGACACGGTGTCAAATTTTGAAGTGTCCGTGCATTAGAGCTGCTCTCAAATTTCATGTCCATTTAACTAAGGAGATGGATTATCATATTCAATCTGATTCTTTTTAAAAATTAATTTTATTCCAATGGTAGGAATGATTTATATCAAAAAATTGTCGCGGACAATCAAATCAACTCTATTTTAGACCTTTTTTTAAAAATAAAATGCCTTATTGTTATCCATGCAATAAGGACAAGCTAGTCTGATCGTTGTACCCCAAACTAACATCATAGAAAATTATTAATAGTTCACATAAATTTAGCTTTTATTAAAAAAATTTGTTTCATTGATGCGCCATACGTAGTAACGCCAAATTCCCACAATTCTTTTAATGCATCAATCAACGGTTTCAAATATACTTAAATGCTTTGTTTCGAACTCTTAGATACAGGAAAAATATATGTTAAAAATATATATACATCTCGTGCACATTTTTGGTGATAAATTGCAAGGAGTTGCAATTACTGGTCAACAAAAATAACTATGTTGATAACGATCTGACAACTTATTTTAAAACTTTTCGATGCATGATAAGATATGAATTTCTATTTGTTTTATTGTGTTGTTATCCCATACCTAGACACGGGGTTATACCTCATTAAAAAAAAAAAAAGCGAATATCCATGCACCCATCAATCTTATACTCATGTTTGATGCCTAGACTAAATTCACGAAATGCACTTCACAATTCACAAACATCACATTGATCAAAATTTCAAATGCTACAATATGAATAATGGATTCATACACCAATATCAAATTGGTCGCTGATATTGGAGAAACGACAGCAGAATGTAAAAAACAACGAAATAGAAGAAAGTATAAATAAACATGATGACCTAGAAGAATAAAATGACAATCCAATCAATAGATAAAAATAAAGAAAGAATACCAAGAAATAGTAATTAATACGAAAGGAAAGAAATAACTACAAGGCCCATAAATGGACCATTACTTAATTGTTTATGCGCATTGGAAGCCGTAGGGGACGTCCTTGTGGCAGTTGTTCAAAATCAATTTTAGGTCAACGGGAATATCAATGTTGTTGCCCAAAACATTGGCTTTAATGGCGGTGCAAAGACAAACAGCTGCTTTAAGATCAGCTAACCCTTGAATGAGTGCACAACAGCGCTCTGGTGAAGTACCCAACTTAAGATTCAGTAAGCCACCGCCCAAGTTGGCGCAAACTCCCAAGTTCAGTGCGTTGATTGGGCATATTTCTGGTTTTGAAGGCTCTGATGGTTTTGATGGCTCTGTTGGTTCGGAAGGCTTTGAAGGCTCTGATGGTTTTGATGGCTCCGAAGGCTTTGATGGCTTTGAAGGCTTAGTAGAGGGCTTTGAGGGTTTGGGGACATGGGATTTTTTTGATGGTGGAGGACATGCATAAGTTGAGCTGACCATTGTGAAGAAGAGAACATTGAAAAGAATAACAAGAGCCGCTCTTGAAGCCATTTCTTGCGGTGATCACAATTAAAGGTTTTGAATTGCTTGAAACTAAATGCTAGCTTTGATATGAAATTGTGTCAATGGGCAGGGAATTTATAGGTGAAAATTAGGAATATTATTGATTGTGTTGTCATTCTTTTTCCCTTTTAATAGATGATCCATGTGCCCCGCGAAGTATAGAAATATGAAATAATTCATCTTCTAAACAAGTTGGATTTATTAATTTTCACTTTTCAACATGGAGGATTATTGAATTGGGTATTTTAGAATTTAGAGTTGTTAGTTTGATTTCACGGAGTTTTCAATTATCTATCTTTAAATTAAAACGAGGCTTCAGTATTTGATTTTCAATTATTAATGAGTTTTAAAGATTTATAACCAACATATTTGCTGGTTCAATAAATCATGGTGAATCAAGGATGGGATTTGGTGTCTAGGAGAAGACGTGCTTTGCTTTCTAATAATATTTTCTCAGTTTCGTTTGGAAGAACGTGCATGGATGTCTTTGGATTTTAAAATTAGGGAACCAATTATTTTACTTTAAATAAAGTTCGATGCAATTATTTATAATTTTAATAGTAACGCAAGGTGGAACTTCGAAAGCCGCTTCATGGAAATTGCATTTTTGTTGCTCCATTTACCTGGAATTTTACAATTTATTTCAACACACAAATTATAATATTGGCATGGTTACTAATATGAATTGAATCTAGGACTAGTGTGAATATATTTTGGAGAGGTTCTACTTTGGTGTCTCGAAAGAAACAACTGATCGTGAAACAGGAAAATTTAATTACCACATAGAGAACGTTTGGGAGCGACTCAAAACGTTTTTCAAGAAAGTTTCTTGTAATGTAAGTTGCTGAATAACTTTCTCTTGAGTTTCGAAATAAAAATTACATGCCGAAAATCCTTGTAGAAAAGGGTTTTTTAATTTTCTTTTACGTTTCGAACCCGTTTTCCTCATATTATCATATTTTTCCTCTAAATTATATTGTATGATATCCTTAATAATAAACGTATATATTAAAATACATATAACAATATATATATATATATATATATATATATATATATATATATATAACATATATGATATTTTGTTGGGAAAATTACATCCACCTACCCTATAGTTAGGTGTAATTACAATCCAGTCCATCATTATCGCGAAATTACAAATAAGTCCCTATATTTCAAGTTCCGTTTGAGGTCCCTCGGAACCGTTAGGGTTCCGTTAGATTTAGGTCTGTAATGCCGAAAATACCCTTAGGGACTGCAATGTTATTATCATATTATTCTGGGATCGTTTTGTTAAAAAATATAAACTATTAGTATCTTTTTGTCACAATTATATTAATATCATATTTCCTCAAAAATCCAATAAAAGAAATATATATAATTAGTAAACCTTTTTTTTTTTTTTTTAAATATGATTATATAAAAGAATATATATTTAATAACTAATTCCAAAATATAAATATACACAAGAAAAATAAGGTTTACTAATTATATATATTTCTTTTTTTGGATTTTTGAGGAAATATGATATTAATATAATTCTGACAAAAAGATACTAATAGTTTATATTTTTTAACAAAACGATCCCTGAATAATATGATAATAACATTGCAGTCCCTAAGGGTATTTTCGGCATTACAGACCTAAATCTAACGGAACCCTAACGGTTCCGAGGGACCTCAAACGGAACTTGAAATATAGGGACTTATTTGTAATTTCGCGATAATGATGGATTGGATTGTAATTACGCCTAACTACAGGGTAGGTGGATGTAATTTTCCCTATTTTGTTTAAGGTGAAAATATAGAATTTGAATAATTTGGGTAGGTTAGGAAGTATAAATAAACAAAATGGAGTAAAAAGCAATATTTTTAACGGTCAGACGTTTAATTTGGACGAAAATTGGTCAACTAGACCAAATTTAAAAAAAATGTGATATTATGGGATGCAATGTGAGAGCATGCCAACTGTTGAAACCAAAATTGCAAAAGAGTTACACTATGAGACGAAAATGATAATTTTCTGGCAATATAAAAATATATTTAATTCTCTATCTTAGTCAAAGGAAATTTGAATCTCGTCATAATTTAATAAGACGTGAGATCAAGCAAATATGTACTCCTTATCATACAAAAAACGAGCTGCACAAGAAGCAGGTCCTGATTAATTGAAAATAGTTAGTATTTGAGAAATTGAAGGATCAATACCAGCATCATCATTCCTTACTCCATTGGTCTCATGGAACAGATGAAATTAAAAATAGAAGGAACACAAATGGTATGTCGCACGTTGTAAGTATGCCTCGTAAATAGAGCCCACCACTCTAATTTTACTTTTAGCCGTTCTCTTTGTCTTTTCAAGAAATCAATTTTGATTAAAGGAGAATTTGTTATATAAATTAATGAGTAATAATTTAAAGATTATTGTAGGCGTCGAGGAATTGTCCATTTAACTTTTGAAAGATTATATCCACCTAAATTGTACTGGCCATTATTTACGAGTTTCTTCAATTAAATGAATCGACAAATGCGTCATTACATCAAAAAATGTTGGGGGAACACCCTGTGATGTAAATTCCTAAAAAATATAGTTATTTATGTTAGTATTTAATTTTACATATCTCATCAAGCAATTCTCTAAAGGCAATAGGCGACAACTACACCATAAAAGAGTGAGAATCATGACTCTCATCTCATGTATCTTAGCTTGTCTTGCATCAACACGCCTTGTTAAATTTGATACATAATAATCAGGCATAGGAAGTTATTTTATCCACACAAATATTATTCTTTTTTGCTCCAATGTTAACCCATTTTCATCCTTTGTTTTTTTTTTTTTTTTCTTCTAGCGTCCATTACCCATAGGCATTAGTCTAATTAAGGTAGCCTACACAACTCTCTCATATCCGTACGTGCATTCGTGTTATACTTTATTTTTCTTCAAATACCCATCAACGTGTTAACGATATTATCAAAGATATTCACATCCCATCTAAGTTATGACGGACTAATTATCCTTTCAACAAGGAAATTCCAAATGATACTTTATTTCTTCTGATTGTATTGCACTCCACTCCCGAGATGCTCTACTCATAGGGTTGACATATAGCTTTTGGAAAGTTACGAGCATGCTCTCAAATTTCATGTCCATTTAACTAACGAGATGGATTATCATATTCAATCTGATTCTTTTTAAAATTAATTTTATTCCAATGGTAGGAATGATTTATATCAAAAAATTGTCGCGGACAATCAAATCAACTCTATTTTAGACCTTTTTTTTAAAATAAAATGCCTTATTGTTATCCATGCAATAAGGACAAGCTAGTCTGATCGTTGTACCCCAAACTAACATCACAGAAAATTATTAATAGTTCACATAAATTTAGCTTTTATTAAAATATTTGTTTCATTGAGGCGCCATACGTAGTAACGCCAAATTCCCACAATTCTTTTAATGCATCAGTCAACGGTTTCAAATATACTTAAAAGCTTTGTTTCGAACTCTTAGATACAGGAAAAATATATGTTAAAAATATATATACATCTCGTGCACATTTTTGGTGATAAATTGCAAGGAGTTGCAATTATTGGTCAACAAAAATAACTATGTTGATAACGATCTGACAACTTATTTTAAAACTTTTCGATGCATGATAAGATATGAATTTCTATTTGTTTTATTGTGTTGTTATCCCGTACCTAGACACGGGGTTATACCTCATTAAAAAAAAAAAAGCGAATATCCATGCACCCATCAATCTTATACTCATGTTTGATGCCTAGACTAAATTCACGAAATGCACTTCACAATTCACAAACATCACATTGATCAAAATTTCAAATGCTACAATATGAATAATGGATTCATACACCAATATCAAATTGGTCGCTGATATTGGAGAAACGACAGCAGAATGTAAAAAACAACGAAATAGAAGAAAGTATAAATAAACATGATGACCTAGAAGAATAAAATGACAATCCAATCAATAGATAAAAATAAAGAAAGAATACCAAGAAATAGTAATTAATACGAAAGGAAAGAAATAACTACAAGGCCCATAAATGGACCATTACTTAATTGTTTATGCGCATTGGAAGCCGTAGGGGACGTCCTTGTGGCAGTTGTTCAAAATCAATTTTAGGTCAACGGGAATATCAATGTTGTTGCCCAAAACATTGGCTTTAATGGCGGTGCAAAGACAAACAGCTGCTTTAAGATCAGCTAACCCTTGAATGAGTGCACAACAGCGCTCTGGTGAAGTACCCAACTTAAGATTCAGTAAGCCACCGCCCAAGTTGGCGCAAACTCCCAAGTTCAGTGCGTTGATTGGGCATATTTCTGGTTTTGAAGGCTCTGATGGTTTTGATGGCTCTGTTGGTTCGGAAGGCTTTGAAGGCTCTGATGGTTTTGATGGCTCCGAAGGCTTTGATGGCTTTGAAGGCTTAGTAGAGGGCTTTGAGGGTTTGGGGACATGGGATTTTTTTGATGGTGGAGGACATGCATAAGTTGAGCTGACCATTGTGAAGAAGAGAACATTGAAAAGAATAACAAGAGCCGCTCTTGAAGCCATTTCTTGCGGTGATCACAATTAAAGGTTTTGAATTGCTTGAAACTAAATGCTAGCTTTGATATGAAATTGTGTCAATGGGCAGGGAATTTATAGGTGAAAATTAGGAATATTATTGATTGTGTTGTCATTCTTTTTCCCTTTTAATAGATGATCCATGTGCCCCGCGAAGTATAGAAATATGAAATAATTCATCTTCTAAACAAGTTGGATTTATTAATTTTCACTTTTCAACATGGAGGATTATTGAATTGGGTATTTTAGAATTTAGAGTTGTTAGTTTGATTTCACGGAGTTTTCAATTATCTATCTTTAAATTAAAACGAGGCTTCAGTATTTGATTTTCAATTATTAATGAGTTTTAAAGATTTATAACCAACATATTTGCTGGTTCAATAAATCATGGTGAATCAAGGATGGGATTTGGTGTCTAGGAGAAGACGTGCTTTGCTTTCTGATAATATTTTCTCAGTTTCGTTTGGAAGAACGTGCATGGATGTCTTTGGATTTTAAAATTAGGGAACCAATTATTTTACTTTAAATAAAGTTCGATGCAATTATTTATAATTTTAATAGTAACGCAAGGTGGAACTTCGAAAGCCGCTTCATGGAAATTGCATTTTTGTTGCTCCATTTACCTGGAATTTTACAATTTATTTCAACACACAAATTATAATATTGGCATGGTTACTAATATGAATTGAATCTAGGACTAGTGTGAATATATTTTGGAGAGGTTCTACTTTGGTGTCTCGAAAGAAACAACTGATCGTGAAACAGGAAAATTTAATTACCCCATAGAGAACGTTTGGGAGCGACTCAAAACGTTTTTCAAGAAAGTTTCTTGTAATGTAAGTTGCTGAATAACTTTCTCTTGAGTTTCGAAATAAAAATTACATGCCGAAAATCCTTGTAGAAAAGGGTTTTTTAATTTTCTTTTACGTTTCGAACCCGTTTTCCTCATATTATCATATTTTTCCTCTAAATTATATTGTATGATATCCTTAATAATAAACGTATATATTAAAATACATATAACAATATATATATATATATATATATATGATATTTTGTTGGGAAAATTACATCCACCTACCCTTTAGTTAGATGTAATTACAATCCAGTCCATCATTATCGCGAAACTACAAATAAGTCCCTATATTTCAAGTTCCGTTTGAGGTCCCTCGGAACCGTTAGGGTTCCGTTAGATTTAGGTCTGTAATGCCGAAAATACCCTTAGGGACTGCAATGTTATTATCATATTATTCAGGGATCGTTTTGTTAAAAAATATAAACTATTAGTATCTTTTTGTCAGAATTATATTAATATCATATTTCCTCAAAAATCCAAAAAAAGAAATATATATAATTAGTTAACCTTATTTTTTTTTTTTAAATATGATTATATAAAAGAATATATATTTAATAACTAATTCCAAAATATAAATATACACAAGAAAAATAAGGTTTACTAATTATATATATTTCTTTTTTTGGATTTTTGAGGAAATATGATATTAATATAATTCTGACAAAAAGATACTAATAGTTTATATTTTTTAACAAAACGATCCCTGAATAATATGATAATAACATTGCAGTCCCTAAGGGTATTTTCGGCATTACAGACCTAAATCTAACGGAACCCTAACGGTTCCGAGGGACCTCAAACGGAACTTGAAATATAGGGACTTATTTGTAATTTCGCGATAATGATGGATTGGATTGTAATTACGCCTAACTACAGGGTAGGTGGATGTAATTTTCCCTATTTTGTTTAAGGTGAAAATATAGAATTTGAATAATTTGGGTAGGTTAGGAAGTATAAATAAACAAAATGGAGTAAAAAGCAATATTTTTAACGGTCAGACGTTTAATTTGGACGAAAATTGGTCAACTAGACCAAATTTAAAAAAAATGTGATATTATGGGATGCAATGTGAGAGCATGCCAACTGTTGAAACCAAAATTGCAAAAGAGTTACACTATGAGACGAAAATGATAATTTTCTGGCAATATAAAAAAATATTTAATTCTCTATCTTAGTCAAAGGAAATTTGAATCTCGTCATAATTTAATAAGACGTGAGATCAAGCAAATATGTACTCCTTATCATACAAAAAACGAGCTGCACAAGAAGCAGGTCCTGATTAATTGAAAATAGTTAGTATTTGAGAAATTGAAGGATCAATACCAGCATCATCATTCCTTACTCCATTGGTCTCATGGAACAGATGAAATTAAAAATAGAAGGAACACAAATGGTATGTCGCACGTTTTAAGTATGCCTCGTAAATAGAGCCCACCACTCTAATTTTACTTTTAGCCGTTCTCTTTGTCTTTTCAAGAAATCAATTTTGATTAAAGGAGAATTTGTTATATAAATTAATGAGTAATAATTTAAAGATTATTGTAGGCGTCGAGGAATTGTCCATTTAACTTTTGAAAGATTATATCCACCTAAATTGTACTGGCCATTATTTACGAGTTTCTTCAATTAAATGAATCGACAAATGCGTCATTACATCAAAAAATGTTGGGGGAACACCCTGTGATGTAAATTCCTAAAAAATATAGTTATTTATGTTAGTATTTAATTTTACATATCTCATCAAGCAATTCTCTAAAGGCAATAGGCGACAACTACACCATAAAAGAGTGAGAATCATGACTCTCATCTCATGTATCTTAGCTTGTCTTGCATCAACACGCCTTGTTAAATTTGATACATAATAATCAGGCATAGGAAGTTATTTTATCCACTCAAATATTGTTCTTTTTTGCTCCAATGTTAACCCATTTTCATCCTTTGTTTTTTTTTTTTTTCATCTAGCGTCCATTACCCATAGGCATTAGTCTAATTAAGGTAGCCTACACAACTCTCTCATATCCGTACGTGCATTCGTGTTATACTTTATTTTTCTTCAAATACCCATCAACGTGTTAACGATATTATCAAAGATATTCGCATCCCATCTAAGTTATGACGGACTAATTATCCTTTCAACAAGGAAATTCCAAATGATACTTTATTTCTTCTGATTGTATTGCACTCCACTCCCGAGATGCTCTACTCATCGGGTTGATATATAGCTTTTGGAAAGTCACGAGCCTGCTCTCAAATTTCATGTCCATTTAACTAAGGAGATCGATTATCATATTCAATCTGATTCTTTTTAAAATTAATTTTATTCCAATGGTAGGAATGATTTATATCGAAAAATTATCGCGGACAATCAAATCAACTCTATTGTAGACCTTTTTTTCAAAATAAAATGCCTTATTGTTATCCATGCAATAAGGACAAGCTAGTCTGATAGTTGTACCCCAAACTAACATCATAGAAAATTATTAATTGTTCACATAAATTTAGCTTTTATTAAAAAAATATGTTTCATTGAGGCGCCATACGTAGTAAGGCCAAATTCCCACAATTCTTTTAATGCATCAGTCAACGGTTTCAAATATACTTAAATGCTTTGTTTCGAACTCTTAGATACAGGAAAAATATATGTTAAAAATATATATACATCTCGTGCACATTTTTGGTGATAAATTGCAAGGAGTTGCAATTACTGGTCAACAAAAATAACTATGTTGATAATGATCTGACAACTTATTTTAAAACTTTTCGATGCATGATAAGATATGAATTTCTATTTGTTTTATTGTGTTGTTATCCCGTACCTAGACACGGGGTTATACCTCATTAAAAAAAAAAAAGCGAATATCCATGCACCCATCAATCTTATACTCATGTTTGATGCCTAGACTAAATTCACGAAATGCACTTCACAATTCACAAACATCACATTGATCAAAATTTCAAATGCTAGAATATGAATAATGGAATCATACACCAATATCAAATTGATCGCTGATATTGGAGAAACGACAACAGAATGTAAAAAACAACGAAATAGAAGAAAGTATAAATAAACATGATGACCTAGAAGAATAAAATGACAATCCAATCAATAGATAAAAATAAAGAAAGAATACCAAGAAATAGTAATTAATACGAAAGGAAAGAAATAACTACAAGGCCCATAAATGGACCATTACTTAATTGTTTATGCGCATTGGAAGCCGTAGGGGACGTCCTTGTGGCAGTTGTTCAAAATCAATTTTAGGTCAACGGGAATATCAATGTTGTTGCCCAAAACATTGGCTTTAATGGCGGTGCAAAGACAAACAGCTGCTTTAAGATCAGCTAACCCTTGAATGAGTGCACAACAGCGCTCTGGTGAAGTACCCAACTTAAGATTCAGTAAGCCACCGCCCAAGTTGGCGCAAACTCCCAAGTTCAGTGCGTTGATTGGGCATATTTCTGGTTTTGAAGGCTCTGATGGTTTTGACGGCTCTGTTGGTTCGGAAGGCTTTGAAGGCTCTGATGGTTTTGATGGCTCCGAAGGCTTTGATGGCTTTGAAGGCTTAGTAGAGGGCTTTGAGGGTTTGGGGACATGGGATTTTTTTGATGGTGGAGGACATGCATAAGTTGAGCTGACCATTGTGAAGAAGAGAACATTGAAAAGAATAACAAGAGCCGCTCTTGAAGCCATTTCTTGCGGTGATCACAATTAAAGGTTTTGAATTGCTTGAAACTAAATGCTAGCTTTGATATGAAATTGTGTCAATGGGCAGGGAATTTATAGGTGAAAATTAGGAATATTATTGATTGTGTTGTCATTCTTTTTCCCTTTTAATAGATGATCCATGTGCCCCGCGAAGTATAGAAATATGAAATAATTCATCTTCTAAACAAGTTGGATTTATTAATTTTCACTTTTCAACATGGAGGATTATTGAATTGGGTATTTTAGAATTTAGAGTTGTTAGTTTGATTTCACGGAGTTTTCAATTATCTATCTTTAAATTAAAACGAGGCTTCAGTATTTGATTTTCAATTATTAATGAGTTTTAAAGATTTATAACCAACATATTTGCTGGTTCAATAAATCATGGTGAATCAAGGATGGGATTTGGTGTCTAGGAGAAGACTTGCTTTGCTTTCTAATAATATTTTCTCAGTTTCGTTTGGAAGAACGTGCATGGATGTCTTTGGATTTTAAAATTAGGGAACCAATTATTTTACTTTAAATAAAGTTCGATGCAATTATTTATAATTTTAATAGTAACGCAAGGTGGAACTTCGAAAGCCGCTTCACGGAAATTGCATTTTTGTTGCTCCATTTACCTGGAATTTTACAATTTATTTCAACACACAAATTATAATATTGGCATGGTTACTGATATGAATTGAATCTAGGACTAGTGTGAATATATTTTGGAGAGGTTCTACTTTGGTGTCTCGAAAGAAACAACTGATCGTGAAACAGGAAAATTTAATTACCCCATAGAGAACGTTTGGGAGCGACTCAAAACGTTTTTCAAGAAAGTTTCTTGTAATGTAAGTTGCTGAATAACTTTCTCTTGAGTTTCGAAATAAAAATTACATGCCGAAAATCCTTGTAGAAAAGGGTTTTTTAATTTTCTTTTACGTTTCGAACCCGTTTTCCTCATATTATCATATTTTTCCTCTAAATTATATTGTATGATATCCTTAATAATAAACGTATATATTAAAATACATATAACAATATATATATATATATATATATATATATAACATATATGATATTTTGTTTAAGGTGAAAATATAGAATTTGAATAATTTGGGTAGGTTAGGAAGTATAAATAAACAAAATGGAGTAAAAAGCAATATTTTTAACGGTCAGACGTTTAATTTGGACGAAAATTGGTCAACTAGACCAAATTTAAAAAAAAATGTGATATTATGGGATGCAATGTGAGAGCATGCCAACTGTTGAAACCAAAATTGCAAAAGAGTTACACTATGAGACGAAAATGATAATTTTCTGGCAATATAAAAAAATATTTAATTCTCTATCTTAGTCAAAGGAAATTTGAATCTCGTCATAATTTAATAAGACGTGAGATCAAGCAAATATGTACTCCTTATCATACAAAAAACGAGCTGCACAAGAAGCAGGTCCTGATTAATTGAAAATAGTTAGTATTTGAGAAATTGAAGGATCAATACCAGCATCATCATTCCTTACTCCATTGGTCTCATGGAACAGATGAAATTAAAAATAGAAGGAACACAAATGGTATGTCGCACGTTGTAAGTATGCCTCGTAAATAGAGCCCACCACTCTAATTTTACTTTTAGCCGTTCTCTTTGTCTTTTCAAGAAATCAATTTTGATTAAAGGAGAATTTGTTATATAAGTTAATGAGTAATAATTTAAAGATTATTGTAGGCGTCGAGGAATTGTCCATTTAACTTTTGAAAGATTATATCCACCTAAATTGTACTGGCCATTATTTACGAGTTTCTTCAATTAAATGAATCGACAAATGCGTCATTACATCAAAAAATGTTGGGGGAACACCCTGTGATGTAAATTCCTAAAAAATATAGTTATTTATGTTAGTATTTAATTTTACATATCTCATCAAGCAATTCTCTAAAGGCAATAGGCGACAACTACACCATAAAAGAGTGAGAATCATGACTCTCATCTCATGTATCTTAGCTTGTCTTGCATCAACACGCCTTGTTAAATTTGATACATAATAATCAGGCATAGGACTGGTGTGAATATATTTTGGAGAGGTTCTACTTTGGTGTCTCGAAAGAAACAACTGATCGTGAAACAGGAAAATTTAATTACCCCATAGAGAACGTTTGGGAGCGACTCAAAACGTTTTTCAAGAAAGTTTCTTGTAATGTAAGTTGCTGAATAACTTTCTCTTGAGTTTCGAAATAAAAATTACATGCCGAAAATCCTTGTAGAAAAGGGTTTTTTAATTTTCTTTTACGTTTCGAACCCGTTTTCCTCATATTATCATATTTTTCCTCTGAATTATATTGTATGATATCCTTAATAATAAACGTATATATTAAAATACATATAACAATATATATATATATATATATATTTATATATATAACATATATGATATTTTGTTTAAGGTGAAAATATAGAATTTGAATAATTTGGGTAGGTTAGGAAGTATAAATAAACAAAATGGAGTAAAAATCAATATTTTTAACGGTCAGACGTTTAATTTGGACGAAAATTGGTCAACTAGACCAAATTTAAAAAAAATGTGATATTATGGATGCAATGTGAGAGCATGCCAACTGTTGAAACCAAAATTGCAAAAGAGTTACACTATGAGACGAAAATGATAATTTTCTGGCAATATAAAAAAATATTTAATTCTCTATCTTAGTCAAAGGAAATTTGAATCTCGTCATAATTTAATAAGACGTGAGATCAAGCAAATATGTACTCCTTATCATACAAAAAACGAGCTGCACAAGAAGCAGGTCCTGATTAATTGAAAATAGTTAGTATTTGAGAAATTGAAGGATCAATACCAGCATCATCATTCCTTACTCCATTGGTCTCATGGAACAGATGAAATTAAAAATAGAAGGAACACAAATGGTATGTCGCACGTTGTAAGTATGCCTCGTAAATAGAGCCCACCACTCTAATTTTACTTTTAGCCGTTCTCTTTGTCTTTTCAAGAAATCAATTTTGATTAAAGGAGAATTTGTTATATAAGTTAATGAGTAATAATTTAAAGATTATTGTAGGCGTCGAGGAATTGTCCATTTAACTTTTGAAAGATTATATCCACCTAAATTGTACTGGCCATTATTTACGAGTTTCTTCAATTAAATGAATCGACAAATGCGTCATTACATCAAAAAATGTTGGGGGAACACCCTGTGATGTAAATTCCTAAAAAATATAGTTATTTATGTTAGTATTTAATTTTACATATCTCATCAAGCAATTCTCTAAAGGCAATAGGCGACAACTACACCATAAAAGAGTGAGAATCATGACTCTCATCTCATGTATCTTAGCTTGTCTTGCATCAACACGCCTTGTTAAATTTGATACATAATAATCAGGCATAGGAAGTTATTTTATCCACACAAATATTATTCTTTTTTGCTCCAATGTTAACCCATTTTCATCCTTTGTTTTTTTTTTTTTTTTCTTCTAGCGTCCATTACCCATAGGCATTAGTCTAATTAAGGTAGCCTACACAACTCTCTCATATCCGTACGTGCATTCGTGTTATACTTTATTTTTCTTCAAATACCCATCAACGTGTTAACGATATTATCAAAGATATTCACATCCCATCTAAGTTATGACGGACTAATTATCCTTTCAACAAGGAAATTCCAAATGATACTTTATTTCTTCTGATTGTATTGCACTCCACTCCCGAGATGCTCTACTCATAGGGTTGACATATAGCTTTTGGAAAGTCACGAGCATGCTCTCAAATTTCATGTCCATTTAACTAACGAGATGGATTATCATATTCAATCTGATTCTTTTTAAAATTAATTTTATTCCAATGGTAGGAATGATTTATATCAAAAAATTGTCGCGGACAATCAAATCAACTCTATTTTAGACCTTTTTTTTAAAATAAAATGCCTTATTGTTATCCATGCAATAAGGACAAGCTAGTCTGATCGTTGTACCCCAAACTAACATCACAGAAAATTATTAATAGTTCACATAAATTTAGCTTTTATTAAAATATTTGTTTCATTCAGGCGCCATACGTAGTAATGCCAAATTCCCACAATTCTTTTAATGCATCAGTCAACGGTTTCAAATATACTTAAAAGCTTTGTTTCGAACTCTTAGATACAGGAAAAATATATGTTAAAAATATATATACATCTCGTGCACATTTTTGGTGATAAATTGCAAGGAGTTGCAATTATTGGTCAACAAAAATAACTATGTTGATAACGATCTGACAACTTATTTTAAAACTTTTCGATGCATGATAAGATATGAATTTCTATTTGTTTTATTGTGTTGTTATCCCGTACCTAGACACGGGGTTATACCTCATTAAAAAAAAAAAAGCGAATATCCATGCACCCATCAATCTTATACTCATGTTTGATGCCTAGACTAAATTCACGAAATGCACTTCACAATTCACAAACATCACATTGATCAAAATTTCAAATGCTAGAATATGAATAATGGAATCATACACCAATATCAAATTGATCGCTGATATTGGAGAAACGACAACAGAATGTAAAAAACAACGAAATAGAAGAAAGTATAAATAAACATGATGACCTAGAAGAATAAAATGACAATCCAATCAATAGATAAAAATAAAGAAAGAATACCAAGAAATAGTAAATAATAGGAAGGGAAAGAAATAACTACAAGGCCCATAAATGGACTATTAATTACTTGTTTATGCGCATTGGAAGCCGTAGGGGACGTCCTTGTGGCAGTTGTTCAAAATCAATTTTAGGTCAACGGGAATATCAATGTTGTTGCCCAAAACATTGGCTTTAATGGCGGTGCAAAGACAAACAGCTGCTTTAAGATCAGCTAACCCTTGAATGAGTGCACAACAGCGCTCTGGTGAAGTACCCAGCTTAAGATTCAGTAAGCCACCGCCCAAGTTGGCGCAAACTCCCAAGTTCAGTGCGTTGATTGGGCATATTTCTGGTTTTGAAGGCTCTGATGGTTTTGACGGCTCTGTTGGTTCGGAAGGCTTTGAAGGCTCTGATGGTTTTGATGGCTCCGAAGGCTTTGATGGCTTTGAAGGCTTAGTAGAGGTCTTTGAGGGTTTGGGGACATGGGATTTTTTTGATGGTGGAGGACATGCATAAGTTGAGCTGACCATTGTGAAGAAGAGAACATTGAAAAGAATAACAAGAGCCGCTCTTGAAGCCATTTCTTGCGGTGATCACAATTAAAGGTTTTGAATTGCTTGAAACTAAATGCTAGCTTTGATATGAAATTGTGTCAATGGGCAGGGAATTTATAGGTGAAAATTAGGAATATTATTGATTGTGTTGTCATTCTTTTTCCCTTTTAATAGATGATCCATGTGCCCCGCGAAGTATAGAAATATGAAATAATTCATCTTCTAAACAAGTTGGATTTATTAATTTTCACTTTTCAACATGGAGGATTATTGAATTGGGTATTTTAGAATTTAGAGTTGTTAGTTTGATTTCACGGAGTTTTCAATTATCTATCTTTAAATTAAAACGAGGCTTCAGTATTTGATTTTCAATTATTAATGAGTTTTAAAGATTTATAACCAACATATTTGCTGGTTCAATAAATCATGGTGAATCAAGGATGGGATTTGGTGTCTAGGAGAAGACGTGCTTTGCTTTCTAATAATATTTTCTCAGTTTCGTTTGGAAGAACGTGCATGGATGTCTTTGGATTTTAAAATTAGGGAACCAATTATTTTACTTTAAATAAAGTTCGATGCAATTATTTATAATTTTAATAGTAACGCAAGGTGGAACTTCGAAAGCCGCTTCATGGAAATTGCATTTTTGTTGCTCCATTTACCTGGAATTTTACAATTTATTTCAACACACAAATTATAATATTGGCATGGTTACTAATATGAATTGAATCTAGGACTAGTGTGAATATATTTTGGAGAGGTTCTACTTTCGTGTCTCGAAAGAAACAACTGATCGTGAAACAGGAAAATTTAATTACCACATAGAGAACGTTTGGGAGCGACTCAAAACGTTTTTCAAGAAAGTTTCTTGTAATGTAAGTTGCTGAATAACTTTCTCTTGAGTTTCGAAATAAAAATTACATGCCGAAAATCCTTGTAGAAAAGGGTTTTTTAATTTTCTTTTACGTTTCGAACCCGTTTTCCTCATATTATCATATTTTTCCTCTAAATTATATTGTATGATATCCTTAATAATAAACGTATATATTAAAATACATATAACAATATATATATATATATATATATATATATATATATATATATAACATATATGATATTTTGTTTCAGGTGAAAATATAGAATTTGAATAATTTGGGTAGGTTAGGAAGTATAAATAAACAAAATGGAGTAAAAAGCAATATTTTTAACGGTCAGACGTTTAATTTGGACGAAAATTGGTCAACTAGACCAAATTTAAAAAAAATGTGATATTATGGGATGCAATGTGAGAGCATGCCAACTGTTGAAACCAAAATTGCAAAAGAGTTACACTATGAGACGAAAATGATAATTTTCTGGCAATATAAAAAAATATTTAATTCTCTATCTTAGTCAAAGGAAATTTGAATCTCGTCATAATTTAATAAGACGTGAGATCAAGCAAATATGTACTCCTTATCATACAAAAAACGAGCTGCACAAGAAGCAGGTCCTGATTAATTGAAAATAGTTAGTATTTGAGAAATTGAAGGATCAATACCAGCATCATCATTCCTTACTCCATTGGTCTCATGGAACAGATGAAATTAAAAATGGAAGGAACACAAATGGTATGTCGCACGTTGTAAGTATGCCTCGTAAATAGAGCCCACCACTCTAATTTTACTTTTAGCCGCTCTCTTTGTCTTTTCAAGAAATCAATTTTGATTAAAGGAGAATTTGTTATATACGTTAATGAGTAATAATTTAAAGATTATTGTAGGCGTCGAGGAATTGTCCATTTAACTTTTGAAAGATTATATCCACCTAAATTGTACTGGCCATTATTTACGAGTTTCTTCAATTAAATGAATCGACAAATGCGTCATTACATCAAAAAATGTTGGGGGAACACCCTGTGATGTAAATTCCTAAAAAATATAGTTATTTATGTTAGTATTTAATTTTACATATCTCATCAAGCAATTCTCTAAAGGCAATAGGCGACAACTACACCATAAAAGAGTGAGAATCATGACTCTCATCTCATGTATCTTAGCTTGTCTTGCATCAACACGCCTTGTTAAATTTGATACAAAATAATCAGGCATAGGAAGTTATTTTATCCACTCAAATATTGTTCTTTTTTGCTCCAATGTTAACCCTTTTTCATCCTTTTTTTTTTTTTTTTTTTTTTTTTTTTCTAGCGTCCATTACCCATAGGCATTAGTCTAATTAAGGTAGCCTACACAACTCTCTCATATCCGTACGTGCATTCGTGTTATACTTTATTTTTCTTCAAATACCCATCAACGTGTTAACGATATTATCAAAGATATTCGCATCCCATCTAAGTTATGACGGACTAATTATCCTTTCAACAAGGAAATTCCAAATGATACTTTATTTCTTCTGATTGTATTGCACTCCACTCCCGAGATGTGGCAGGTGTCGAATCTGTCAAAAATAAATGTAAAATCCTATTCGACGACTAAAAAGAGTATAGTGCAAACAGGGTCGATCCACAGAGACTGGTTGACTTATTCCTATTAATTCCAAGTTATCCACGGAAAGAAACAATTAAAAGGGGGGTTTTGAGTTTTTAAAACTAAGGTAAACAATTAAAATAAACTAACAAGAATTAAAACTAATTAAAACTATCAAGCAATTCACGTAGGATAAAATCAATCAAAGGGAGAATTACCTAGCCAGGGATATTCGATTCGAATTATTATATTTATCATTGACTCAAAGATTAATTCAAGTTATTTAGACAGATTGGCTATAGTTGATAGAGACACTCGACTCAACCTCGTTTTTACTTAATTAGTCGGATAACCTAGAGACACTCGACAGTTATCTTCCCTAACAAATTCACAACCCCTAGAGACACTCGACAGGATTTAATGAATTCGCAGCATTAAGAATCATAAAAACACCAACCCTAATTAACCAAGTCGTGGCACACGCAAGATTTAAATTAGATTATCAAGTCCCTTAGTGAACGAGGAATTCTATCGCTAAAACCCTGTCACTAATTTACCACAAATTATCAATCAACTTTACTACACTTCAAGCATCAAGATTGGCAATATGCAATTAAATCTATCTAGATGATCGGGCCCTATCACTAAATAAATCAATCACAATAAACGCGAAACACGGAGATAAGATAAATGCCTAAATAAACATGAATTGATTAAAACGTTTAGGTCTCACAATATTCAAAAACGAATCTTAATCCCTAGCTAGATAATTAAAAGTTTAGCTACTAAAATCCATAAAAACAATAACTGAGGAATTCTTTAACATAAATAAAACTAAAAATAAAAGGGAAGAATTAAACTAAGATGGATGATTGTGCCGAATCCTCGCTCTTGATGTTGCTCCACCCAAGCTCCGGAATCGCTGCTTGAGAGATGTGTTAAGTCCTCCCCTTTCCAAAGTGCTGCTGTCCAAAATATATAGTAAAACTCACGCCTCCAAATCTCATGCACGAATCAATAGTCAAATAGGATTCTAATTCTATGCTCAATTCGGGCTCAATTTAATTGCTCTCCAAGAATAAAACACAACTGGGCCAATCTAAAATAATTCCCAAGGTATAAGCGCAGCCCATAAGCCCAAAGCCTCAAAATTAATTACATGAACCTGGGCTTCTCCCCCACATACACACACGGCCGGCCCACATAATTCCCGAGCACTTGGGCTTCTTCAAAATAGTTCACGTACGCGGTCCATTACTAAGTCCACAGCCCAACCAAGTAGATGGGTCTTCTTCTATCAAATTCCATGCACTCAGCCCATTTCCCAAATAAAGCGAGTCAGCACCAAATTAACCCATTCCTACATAATTGAATTCCAAGGCGTGTGTAGTGCATCCATCAGCCCACTACTCTCCCAACAAAATGTGCACGCATACAGAACTACAACATTGCTTCCCAATTTCATCAAAATAAAATCACTCAGCAATATGCAGCAACGTAGTAATTCTAGCTACAGTTCGTCCCAATATCTCCATCAAATGCCCAATTTTGTATCAATTCGCATTCAAGCCCCGAATCTACAAAATAATCAACAAAGCATCAAATTCTTTATAAATAGTATCAAATCAAGTACAATTTGGGGCATAATTTAATCATAAAGATGATTAATTAACAAGTCATCAAATCCCCCCACACTAACCTATGACTCGTCCTCGAGGAATCATGAAAATTAATAGGAATAACTTCACCCATCAAACACAACTACTAAGGCAATCATCGAATTATCGCCTAAACAAGTCTAGCTCATCAACACATTACTCAATTGCACAAAATTCAATCAATTAGTATAAATAGCGTACCCTCGTGTAAAGTAGTGTGAATTGAATGAAAGAATGTACAAAGACTAGATTGATTAATCTAAGATTATCGCCTAAGTACCAATTATCAATTTCGAATGCATCATTCACTCCAATCTCCACTAATGTAGTTAACTCATGACTCGAGATCGTTAGGTCTTTCGAGCTTGTAATGCAAGGCTTGGGTTAAAGGTTATGAAACTTTTGGAATTTAGTGGCTTAACACACCAAGCTTACACCCTTACAATAGAACCCGTGATAATTCCCTTTTCATCTACCGGACTCCCCTTTTTACAACTTAATTTCCCCCCTTTTTCACTAATCGAACTTTTGTTACTCAAAACACACTCTTACTTTTTTCTTTCTTTGCAATTTTTTCTGTTCTTTTCTTTTTCTCTTTTCTGCTCATTTTTTTTTTCTTGACTTCTTTTTCCCTTTTTCTTTTCATCTCTTTTTTTTTTCTTTTTCAACATTGTATATCATTCTCTCAAAATTCAAGCACAAGGGAGAATACAAAGGAGCCAAAGACATCTAAAATTTCCAATCCAAATGAGCAAGCAAGGTGTGATTCAAAGAAGGGTAGGAAATTAATGTTGTGCATGTGGCTTGTAACGTGGCTAAGAAGAAAATGTGCACAACATGAGGCTCAATGGGGTCAAACGGGATGATTTATTTGTGAAAGGATCAAGAAAAAGGCTTACCACCGACAACGATCGCCTAAGTCACTTCCCAAACCAATCATTAACTAAAAATTTTGCCTCGAAAGGAGCTAAGATGCATTCTAATCAATTTTTAGACTAATTTGAAAATCAAAGACCTTTCTATCTAAGCAAAGAACATTATTTCATTCAATAGTGCGCAAGAAATGAGGGCATACTACTACACTAATTTATCAAATTCTACACAAATTTCATGCATTCAATGAACCTAACTCGTTCTAGCTAAACTCAACAATCAAACCTCATAGAAAGCATTCAAAATGGGCAACATATTTCCATAATTATCACATCCTCGCATTTAAACACAATTTGCAGCAACAACACAGCTATAAAAACAGAAGATGCAGCCTCAAAATTCGTCCAAATCAGTTCCTAAATATCAGTCTACCGAACAGCCCTAAAAATCAATATTCACAGCCTTCAAAACTGACCAAAAAGTCATCAAATTCAGCCCAAATCAGTCCTAAATCATGCAAAATATCACACCAAAATTTCTGAAAATTTTCAGCATATATATACACCCGAAAACAGCCACTAACCCCTTAAAACACGCCTAAACATGCGGAAATAAATCAGTTAAAGCACTAAAAACTCCCCCCACACCTAAAACATGCTATGTCCTCAAAGCATAAAAAGGAAAATTGAGAGGACTTCCCTGAAGTGCGGGGGCGCGCCGAGCGCCTCAATAAGGGGGTGGTGGAATGTGGAGGAACCCTAGGATCAGGTTTATGCTCTTCTTGATGTAGGCAATGTCCCGATCATGGTTACACGTGCCTCCGGGCTGCTGTGACGTAGAAGCTTCAGCGGTTGAGGGTGGAATTTGTTGTGTCTTTTTTCCTTTAAACACCTTCGGAACAGTCTTGGGCAAGGTACCTGCACGACACAAACTATACCTTTCACCGACTTTTGACAACATACACATATTGTCAAGGCATTGTAAATCCAAAGGTTTCATGTGAACTGAAGCAGGTAAATGTGGCTCATCTAAATCAATCAAACGTGCATTCACAACAATTTGAGTCACAACATGGCCTAAAATCAAGTTCCTAGAATGTGCACAAGCAGCATTTATCTCAAGGGCAAGCCAAAAGCCTAAATTAACCCTCTTACCCTCATGCATAGCCCACAAGAAGAACAAAGTAGTTTGTGACAGAATTCCAAGACCATTTACACGTCCCGCAAAAGAATAAGAAAGTAATCTATGTATATACCTAAGGGACGGATCAACCAGATCATAATCCTTAGAAGCACTAGGGATATAATCAACATTCGGTTGATTAGTAAAGGCCCTGTATACAGCAGGAGGATCAAACTCAGGCACATCAGTTAAATCACACAAACTATCCTCATAATCAGCAGAATCCAACTCATCTTCAGCCACAAATCCAAGAAGCACATTAAAATCGTTCAATGACAGGCTAAAATGCTTCCCACACAAAGAAAACTGAATTGCAGCAGGCGAAGATAAATCAAATTCCCCAGGCAGCAAGAATTCAAAACTAGCAAAGAATTCGCGCATTAAATCTTTAAACATGGGATGCTGCATCGTAAAATAATCTTTCCAGCCGATTCTATCAATATATGCATTCACAGGCTCAAATAATCCCAAAGCATGCAGAGTAGTAGAATCAAGAAATCTACCTTGCACAATTTTTTTTGAAGCAAGCTCATTGTACCTGTCTGAGTGCCTGTCATTCGCAAACTCGGGCTCGGAAAAGATGCCAGCTCGTCGTGGCTGCCTCCGGGCTGCTGTTCTGGGTCGGGTCCTGCGTCGGGAAGGCTGCTTTGGCTGAGGAGAATCCGGCTGAGTCTCGTCAGAGGCTGTCGGAACAGGGCCCGAATCCTCCTCTGTCGAAGGCGCAGAGGTGGCGGCAGAATGGTAGCCGGAAGATGTCCCGGCCTCGGAGACTGGATTGGGTGCTGAATCAGAGGGCTCCGACGAGGCGGCTGGGACTGTGGTGGAGGAGGGACCTACGTCAGGCGGCGTTTCGGTCGCCGGTGAAGGTGGTGGTAGAATGGCGAGAGGTTGAGCATGGGCTGTCTCTGCTGGGGTAAATCGAGGTGGCGGAGGACGTCGCGGACCCCTAGGCGGGATGTGGCTCAGGTCTATTAACACCGGCGGCCGCCGCGGGGCTTTATCGAAGAGGCTACTCAAGATCCGATCTGAACGCCGGACGCCTCTCACCGGAGGGCGGCCTCGCTGTTGAAGTTGAGTGAGGGGGAGGGAGGAGGCGGCGGCGGAGTTGTCTTGGCGGAGCTTCATCCGCCGCTCCTCCGCGGTGGTGAGAATGGAGGGCTGTGGTGGGTCCCCTTGCGGTGGTGCGGAGGAAGAAGGCGGCGTCGGAGCGTGGGCCGCCTGAGAAGACGAAGGCTTGGCCGCCGTTGTTGCTCTCGGCGACGGGATGGGAGAAGCAATCTTCCGCTTCTTGGAAGCTTTGGCCATGGCGGTAGCGGATGTGGGTGAAGATGACCGAGATTTATAGTGAGATGGTGGTGCGCTGGTGTTCGGTTGAGGGATACGGTGGTGGAGCGGAGTTAGGAGATGGTGGTTCAGGGTGGAGCGGCGGAAGTTGTCGCCGGTGTTGGGCTGCGGATGGTGGAGCGACGGCGGACTGGCGGAGGAGGCTAGGGTTTTGGGAGCTAGGGATTTCGTCAATTTGGGGAAAAACTGAGTGAAGGTTAGGTTATGTTGGAAATTGGATTTGGGGGAAAAAAAATCAACCGAAAACGGGTCGGCAAAGCAACCGGGCGGGTCGGTTCGTTGGGGGTCCGCGGGTCAGTTGGTAATAGGGGAGGAAAGATCCGCGAACAAGAATGGGTCTGGGCTGCTATTTTTAAAGTGTAACATGGCATGGGCGTTGGACTTGACCACGCTCAAGGGTCATGTTATCAGCACAATTTTTGACAGCAGAATAGCAGCAATATCTGGGCCAAATCTGGACAATTAAGCACACCTGCAACACAGGAAAGAGCAGAAAATCAACAAGAAAGCTAGGAAAACCGGAAAAACAAAAGAAAACACGAAAAAGTGAAACGGGGAGAGGAAATGACGCCTGAAACGCCATATTTGGGTTGCCTCCCAAACAGCGCCCTTGTTTATCGTCTCGGACTCGACGGGCTGATTTAGAAATTAAGCACTTGGAGGAATATCCTCCAATCGAGTCTCTTCAACTGTGGAAGGTTGGAAATTCTCGTAAAATGGTTTCAGCCGATGCCCGTTCACTTTCAAAATGTTTCCGGTTTTCACATCCTTGATCTCAACTGCTCCTTGTTGATTGAAATTCGTAACCACATATGGACCCATCCAACGTGATCTCAATTTTCCAGGGAAGAGACGTAAACGAGAATTGTAGAGTAGAACTTTCTGACCAATTAGAAATTGTTTCCTTGAAATCATCGAGTCATGAAAATTCTTCATCTTGGACTTGTAAATGACCGAATTCTCGTAAGCATCATTACGAATCTCTTCCAACTCCTGAAGTTGGAGCTTCCGTTTCTCGCCCGCTTCGTCCATATTCAAATGACATTGCTTAATGGCCCAATAAGCTCGATGCTCCAATTCCACCGGGAGGTGGCATGCCTTACCATAAACCACTCTATAAGGAGACATTCCCAACGGGGTTTTGTAGGCTGTTCTATAGGCCCACAATGCATCGTTCAGTCTCACACTCCAATCCTTTCTGTTCGGGCTGACCGTTTTCTCGAGAATGGATTTAATCTCCCTATTTGATACTTCAGCTAGACCATTAGTCTGAGGATGGTAGGCTGTAGATGTTCGATGTGTGACATGATACTTGCTCAACAAAGACTCCAAAAGGCGATTGCAAAAATGGGTGCCACGGTCACTTATGATTGCTTTCGGAGTACCGAACCTAGAAAAGATATGAGACCTAACAAACTCCACAACCACTTTAGAATCATTAGTACGGGTGGCTTTAGCCTCCACCCATTTTGAGACATAATCAACAGCAAGGAGTATATAATAATTGCCAAAAGAAACGGGAAACGGTCCCATAAAATCAATGCCCCAAACATCAAAAATTTCACATGGTTGTATAGGATTCAAAGGCATTTGATTTTTAGGACCAATATTCCCTGTTCGTTGGCAATTTTCACAACTTTTGCAACAGATATAAGCATCTCGAAACAAAGTAGGCCAAAAAAATCCACTTTCAAGTACTTTCAATGCAGTTCGTTTTGATCCAAAATGCCCACCACATGCAAAAGAGTGACAAAAATTTAAAATGGACTCAGACTCCTTTTCAGACACACATCTCCTAATTATTTGATCAGAACCTATTTTCCAAAGATAGGGATCATCCCAAAGGTAATACTTAGCATCATTTTTAATTTTATCTTTTTCAGAGCGTGAAAGATTATCGGGTAATAAACCTGATGCTAGGTAATTTACAATGTCTGCATACCAGGGCGTGGCCGTAGAGCGTGGCCACGCCTTACCGTCCAGTGCCGAAAACAGCTGTTCGTCAGGAAATTCATCGCGTATGGGCTTGGAATCAGTCATATCTCCTGGAATTCGGCTTAAATGGTCAGCCACAAGGTTCTCACAGCCCTTCTTGTCCCGGATTTCGAGGTCAAACTCTTGCAAGAGCAAAATCCAACGAATCAACCTAGGCTTCGCATCCTTCTTCGTAAGTAGGTACTTCAAGGCTGCATGATCAGAAAAAACAATGACTTTAGTACCTAATAAATACGAACGGAATTTATCTAAGGCAAAAACAATAGAAAGAAGTTCTTTTTCCGTCGTAGTGTAATTAATTTGGGCATTGTCAAGCATTTTTGAAGCGTAGTAGATGACATGAGAGCTCTTGTCAATCTTTTGCCCAAGTACCGCTCCAACCGCGTAGTCACTTGCATCGCACATGATCTCAAAAGGGTAATTCCAATTCGGTGGTTGCATGATGGGAGTTGAAATCAATTTTTCCTTTAGCACATCAAAGGCTTTCTTGCATTCATCATCAAATTCAAACTCCACATCTTTCTGTAGAAGCCGGCATAGAGGTCGAGTAATCTTGGAGAAGTCTTGAATGAAACGCCTGTAAAACCCTGCATGACCAAGAAAGGAGCGAATCTCCCGTACTCCGACGGGGTAAGGCAGAGATTTTACAACATCAATCTTAGATTTATCTACTTCAATTCCTTTACTCGAAACCACATGACCAAGTATTATCCCTTTATCAACCATAAAGTGACATTTTTCAAAATTCAGGACCAAATTATGTTCAGCACATCGTTTTAGGACTTTAGCAAGATTATCGAGACATTCATCAAAAGAATCACCATAGACGGTGAAATCATCCATAAATACCTCAATAATATGTTCAACATAATCAGAGAAAATGCTTACCATACATCTCTGAAAAGTTGCCGGTGCATTGCATAGTCCAAACGGCATCCTTCTAAAGGCAAATGTCCCAAATTGGCATGTGAAGGTTGTCTTGCTTTGATCTTCCGGAGCCACCGGGATCTGATAAAAACCTGAATAACCATCAAGACAACAATAATGAGATTTTCCAGCTAAACGTTCAAGCATCTGATCAATAAAGGGGAGGGGAAAATGATCTTTTCTTGTTAAAGCATTTAAACCACGGTAATCCATACAAACCCTCCACCCGTTTTGAACTCGAGTGGGTACCATATCTCCTTCATTGTTTTCCACAACTGTAATACCCGTTTTCTTGGGCACAACCTGTACGGGGCTTACCCACTCACTATCAGAAACTGGAAAAATTACACCGGCATCAAGGAGTTTTAGAATCTCCTTTTTGACAACTTCCATCATCGGGGGATTCAATCGGCGTTGTGCTTGTCGTTTAGGCTTAGCATCATCTGTAAGAATGATTTTATGCATGCATGTGGATGGACTTATGCCTTTAATGTCAGCAATTGTCCAACCAATGGCCAATTTGAATTCCCTAAGGACTCGGATCAGCTTCTCTTCTTCGAGCTTGTTGAGTAAATTGGAGATAATCATAGGTAATGTTTCTCCTTCGCCTAAGTAGGCGTATTTCAAGTGCTCCGGCAACTTCTTGAGCTCCAATTCAGGTGCCTGCACGATGGAAGGAAGCAATTTAGTGTTAGAAACCGGTAAATCCAATTTAAACACATTCCCAAACACCGGTTTTAGACTCTCTAGTTCAAGCACAGTATCACACAATTCCTCAGGCAAAACCATGGTTTTTGACCAATTAACCAAGTTTTCAGCATGCAAATCATTGTAAAGTGCATAACTCAAAGCTTCTAAATTATCCAATTGGAAAACCTCATCAGTCAAATCATCAATCACATCAATACAAAACACACTAGACAATTCATCAGGACGTTTCATAGCATCATAGACATTAAATTTAACAATGTCACCGTCAAATTCAAGAGTTAACAATCCATTATGAACGTCTATTTTAGCTCTAGCAGTGCTCAAAAATGGGCGACCAAGCAAAATATCAGAAGATTTCGAAGATTTATCATCTTCCATGTCTAGAACGAAGAAATCAGCAGGAAAAGCCAATTCGTTGACTTGTACGAGCACATCCTCCAATATTCCTTCCGGGTACACTACGGATCGATCAGCAAGCTGGATTATAACACCTGTACCTTTCAAAGGACCAAGATTAAGCGCAGTATAGACAGATAGAGGCATAACATTTATTGACGCACCCAAATCACACATAGCTTTCTTAATACCAAGGTTACCTATTTTACATGGAATTGAAAACATACCTTGGTCTCTGCATTTTGGTGGTAATTTCTTTTGTAAAACCGCGGAGACATTTTCTCCAACACTTACCCTTTCATTACCTTTGAGTTTCCGTTTGTTCGTGCAGAGCTCTTTAAGAAACTTCGCGTAACGTGGGATTTGTTGAATAGCATCCAACAGATGAATATTGACTTCAACCTTTCGGAATGTATCAAGAATGCTTTGTTCCTCTTTCTGTTTCTTCGTCTGAGCCAAGCGCTGTGGAAACGGAGGTGGGATCACCAGTGGCTTAGGCTTCTGGACAATTTCTGACTCTCTGTCTCGACTGGGGCCTACGGCGTGGTCACGCTTATCGGTCACGTCAGCTTTCTGTTCAGATTCTGCCTCATTCTGACTTGATTTGGGTTTGTCAACCGGTGGAGGCAATTCCTTACCACTTCTGAGCGTAATCGCACTCACGTTCTTCCTGGGATCTTCCGTTTGCGATGGCAATTTCCCTTGATTCTCAATCCTGCTCAAAACCGTAGCAATCTGTCCCAACTGAGTTTCCAAATTCTTGACTTGATTTTCCAAGTTATTGAATCGGATATCTTGTGGGTTGAGGGTTTGAGTGGGTTGTTGGTTTTGTTGGGATTGTGGAGGTCTAGGCACAAAATTCTGGAAATTGGGTGGTTTCGGTTTCTGGGAATAGCTGAGGCTAGGGTGGTTTTTCCATCCTGGGTTATACGTGTTAGAGTAAGGGTTGTTATTTTGTGGATGGAATCCTGCGGCGTTCGCGTCCTCTAGTGTGCCCTCTTGTAGGGACGGGCATGCATCGGTCGGGTGAGAGGAGCTAGCACATAATTGGCAAACTGTTGCCGCTTGTGGTGTTCCTGCATTCATGTTAGAAACCAAAACAGATAACATATTCTTGATTTCATCAAATTGGGAAGAGCTCACCTCTTTTACCTGTCTCGTCATGTCGGACTTAGCATAGTATTTTTGTGAAACTCTTGAGATTCTGCTAATCATGTCCGTCAATTCTGCAGGTGTTTTGATCATAATGGAACCTCCACTTGAAGCATCCAACTGTCTTTTGTCGGCAGGCATCAGACCCCTATAAAAGTTGTGGACAATTGAATTCTCCGGCAAGTTGTGATGTGGGCACATTGCAAGTAAGTTCCGGTATCGTTCCCAATACTCATGTAGACTCTCATGTTCCTTTTGCTTGATAGTGATTATCTCCTGAAGGAGATCCAAATATCGCTCAGCTGGGAAAAATCTGTCCAAAAACTTATCGTGCATCTGCTGCCAAGTAGTGATGGTTGTTGATGGTAGAGAGTACAACCATTTTTCTGCTGCATCTTGCAAAGAGAATGGAAAAGCACGGAGCTTGATTTGATCTTCGGTGACTCCGTGGGGCTTGGTAGAGCAGCAAACCGTGTGGAACTTACTAAGGTATTGGTGAGGGTTCTCGTTTTCCAGACCTCGAAAAATGGGAAGTAGGTGAATTATGCCCGTCTTCAGCTCGAAACCAGCAGCAACCTCTGGAAAAGTGATACATAGGGGCTGCTGTGTGGTAGTGGGACGCACCAGATCTTCCATGGTCCTCCGTTCTTCTGCTGGTAGTGCCATAGTTAGGGCCTGGTCACGCTCAACGGTCAAGTCGTATTTCTGATCACTTGAACTGTCCGTATCAGTTCCCTTTTCTATTTCCTTGACCAAATCTGATGTCTCACCTTGTTTCTTGCGTGATTGGGTTTCTTTCCTCTTTTTCCTAGCAGTTTTCTCGATTTCTGGATCGTAAAGAGGGGTGTCCTTTCCGCGAATGCTCCTGTTCATAAAAAGAAATAAAATCAATTAAAACACAGTCCCCGGTAACGGCGCCAAAATTTGACAGGTGTCGAATCTGTCAAAATAAATGTAAAATCCTATTCGACGACTAAAAAGAGTATAGTGCAAACAGGGTCGATCCACAGAGACTGGTTGACTTATTCCTATTAATTCCAAGTTATCCACGGAAAGAAACAATTAAAAGGGGGGTTTTGAGTTTTTAAAACTAAGGTAAACAATTAAAATAAACTAACAAGAATTAAAACTAATTAAAACTATCAAGCAATTCACGTAGGATAAAATCAATCAAAGGGAGAATTACCTAGCCAGGGATATTCGATTCGAATTATTATATTTATCATTGACTCAAAGATTAATTCAAGTTATTTAGACAGATTGGCTATAGTTGATAGAGACACTCGACTCAACCTCGTTTTTACTTAATTAGTCGGATAACCTAGAGACACTCGACAGTTATCTTCCCTAACAAATTCACAACCCCTAGAGACACTCGACAGGATTTAATGAATTCGCAGCATTAAGAATCATAAAAACACCAACCCTAATTAACCAAGTCGTGGCACACGCAAGATTTAAATTAGATTATCAAGTCCCTTAGTGAACGAGGAATTCTATCGCTAAAACCCTGTCACTAATTTACCACAAATTATCAATCAACTTTACTACACTTCAAGCATCAAGATTGGCAATATGCAATTAAATCTATCTAGATGATCGGGCCCTATCACTAAATAAATCAATCACAATAAACGCGAAACACGGAGATAAGATAAATGCCTAAATAAACATGAATTGATTAAAACGTTTAGGTCTCACAATATTCAAAAACGAATCTTAATCCCTAGCTAGATAATTAAAAGTTTAGCTACTAAAATCCATAAAAACAATAACTGAGGAATTCTTTAACATAAATAAAACTAAAAATAAAAGGGAAGAATTAAACTAAGATGGATGATTGTGCCGAATCCTCGCTCTTGATGTTGCTCCACCCAAGCTCCGGAATCGCTGCTTGAGAGATGTGTTAAGTCCTCTCCTTTCCAAAGTGCTGCTGTCCAAAATATATAGTAAAACTCACGCCTCCAAATCTCATGCACGAATCAATAGTCAAATAGGATTCTAATTCTATGCTCAATTCGGGCTCAATTTAATTGCTCTCCAAGAATAAAACACAACTGGACCAATCTAAAATAATTCCCAAGGTATAAGCGCAGCCCATAAGCCCAAAGCCTCAAAATTAATTACATGAACCTGGGCTTCTCCCCCACACACACACACGGCCGGCCCACATAATTCCCGAGCACTTGGGCTTCTTCAAAATAGTTCACGTACGCGGTCCATTACTAAGTCCACAGCCCAACCAAGTAGATGGGTCTTCTTCTATCAAATTCCATGCACTCAGCCCATTTCCCAAATAAAGCGAGTCAGCACCAAATTAACCCATTCCTACATAATTGAATTCCAAGGCGTGTGTAGTGCATCCATCAGCCCACTACTCTCCCAACAAAATGTGCACGCATACAGAACTGCAACATTGCTTCCCAATTTCATCAAAATAAAATCACTCAGCAATATGCAGCAACGTAGTAATTCTAGCTACAGTTCGTCCCAATATCTCCATAAAATGCCCAATTTTGTATCAATTCGCATTCAAGCCCCGAATCTACAAAATAATCAACAAAGCATCAAATTCTTTATAAATAGTATCAAATCAAGTACAATTCGGGGCATAATTTAATCATAAAGATGATTAATTAACAAGTCATCAAGATGCTCTACTCATCGGGTTGATATATAGCTTTTGGAAAGTCACGAGCCTGCTCTCAAATTTCATGTCCATTTAACTAAGGAGATGGATTATCATATTCAATCTGATTCTTTTTAAAATTAATTTTATTCCAATGGTAGGAATGATTTATATCAAAAAATTGTCGCGGACAATCAAATCAACTCTATTTTAGACCTTTTTTTCAAAATAAAATGCCTTATTGTTATCCATGCAATAAGGACAAGCAAGTCTGATCGTTGTACCCCAAACTAACATCATAGAAAATTATTAATAGTTCACATAAATTTAGCTTTGGGAAAATTGCAAAATTGGTATACCAACTCCAAAATTTTAGCGTTTTTGGTACTCTAAATTTTCCGGTGAAAATAAAACCCCACAACTAGCAAAAATAAGCAAAAGAAAGCCAATTTTACCCATTTTAGCCCCAACCCGACCGATATCCGACCCGCTCGATGACGTGCCTCGCCGGAGTCCCAGCTGGCAACTAAAGCCCTGCCACCTCAACGAAAAACCCTTCCAACTAGGATGCCACATACACAATAATGAAAGTGTTAATGACAAATGAGCAAAATTGTTTGGAGGGAAAAAATCCCACCAGAAAACATCCAATCAGTCAAAATGGAAGAACCCTCTTTTTAATCCAAGTTGGGGCTTTTTCAAACAACAACGAAGAACCCTAAATTCCAACTCCTCCTAATTGAAGCTTCTCCCATATGAACACCATGTCCAACTCTCGCTTCTCCTCAAACGTGAACTCAGCGGCCCACTCTGCTTCGTCTCCATGGATGGAGGATGCACCATGTCTTCGTTGCTTTTGTGGAGGGACAGCGGTTCTGCGCACTGCGTGGAAAGGAGAGCACCCGGGAAGGCGATTCTACTCGTGTGTGACTCAGGTTTGAGGGGAAAAAGGGATGTCTTTTATGCTAATTTTGTTGGAGTTGACGCTTGAATAATTTCATTCTTTAACTTGAATTTTATTTTCTTTGAACACAGACTTGCAAGTTCTTTCGGTGGTACGATCTGGAGATGTGCCAACGATCTAAGGTCATCATTCCCGGACTTTTGAAGAAAATAAACAAACTCGAGGAAGAAATAGCTACGATCGAAAAGAAAGTGTGGAGAGAAGCATATTTTCTGGGTTTCAAAGTGTTTGTTGTTGTAGTGGTTCTTTGTTTTTTGTGTGTTGTTGTGCTCAAAATGAGGTATCCGAATGTGTAATTGAGGGATGTTATCATTTCATGTACCACATTTTCCAGTGAAATGATATATGTGTTGTTGATTAATCCGTTTGTTGCTGCGTATGTCATTCATGAATTTGTTTAAAATGATGCAGTAGAAATAAAACAAAAGAATGTGTAAATTGCTTGTACTTGGTCATGTGATGGAAAAGTTGGTGTCTAGTGCACCGATGCATAATCATATATAGTAGCTAATATGTCTGTTACATATTGTTCCCAAAAAAAGGTAAACCAGATTACACCAACAAAATACCAAGTGCCCTACATATCTACATATTGTTCATAAGGCAAACCAGATAACACCAACAAAATAAACTAAGAAACCATAAAGCAATAGCAGCATTCAATCTTTGGTTCCTCACAATTGCAGAAATTTCTTCCCTGAAGTAACCACAAGCTTCTTGCTTTGCAATGGAATAGACACACTCAGCTGAGTCAATATTGGATCTTCTTGGTCCAGAGCTGGAGGAACCCTCAACCGTACTCCAAGAGTCTTTCTTGTTTTTTTCTTCAGAAAGTCCTGTCTTGTTGCTTGTTGCACACCTTCCACAGTATGTATACTCTTAGTACCCTCTTTTTGTCTTTGGTTATTCCCCATTTGCAACTGTTCAAACATGGAAGGTCCTGTTGTTGTTGGCATATCAGATATGCTGTAGGGAGGAATATCTGTGGTTACAGGTTCACTGATTTGTTCATTGACTTCATCAACTTCTGCTACAGGTGGCAGTATGTCCTACACAGTATATACAATGCAATTGTTATGTAATGCATTTCTTATGATAAATTTTAGTTAAAAAAGACTATAATGACATCTACAGTTACCACATTAACTTCCTCTTCCACATCTGGTTCATTCAAATGATCATCATTTCCCATATTTTCACCAACTTCCTGCAGAAGACAAAAGATATCCATGAGTATCAATGAAAAACAAGAACTTAAAGTGTAGATCAAGGTATCTTACCTCAGCTGCCCTTCTTATAAGCCTGTCACGCTTTACTTTTGCACTCCCAGGTAAAGAATCACAGAATAAAGCATTGTGTCCTGGTTGCCCACAGTGACCACAATGTATGGTCTTTTGTACTCTCCTCAATTTCCTTATTATAGGCCCCCTCTTTTTAGCCAATTTTCCCTTGTTCTGTGGCTCATCAATGCCTCTTTTCCTAAGCTTAGATGGTCTCCCTGGTTTCCTGCCAAAATTTGGGGGAAGTGGTGGTATGAACAATGTGTCCCCCCAAACATTTTGCCCACTAATTGGCATCACAACACCAGTATATGCATTCTTGTAAGTGCTAACATGGTAACACTGATCAACAAAGTCTAAAGCATCAAGTTTTTCATTGTGTAAAACAGCAAGAGCATGCATGCATGGAATTCCAGTTAATTGCCACAACCTACAACTGCAAGTTCTGGATCCTAAATCAATTGCATATTGACCATCAACAGTTTGCACTTGAAAGTGTATCCTTGAGGCCTTGATTGGCCTGCAGCCTCCCAACTCTTTACTTGCCTCCTTCACAATACTAGCTATGGTTGGACATACCAGACCTGCCAAAAAGGGCAAAATGATCAGAAATTATGATTGTTGTTCAAAACATGAAATAATTGACAAGATAGCATACCATCCCACTTATTTGCAGTCTCTCTGCTTAAATGCCATTTCTTCATTAGATATTCCCTTATCCATTCTAGCATTGTGATGATGGGTTTAGTTCTAGCTTCCAAAATGCTGCTATTGAATGACTCACATGAATTATTGAGCAACTGATCACACTTTGATGTTTCAAGAAAATGGCTTTTAGACCATTCTGATGGATGCTTATCTTTCAGCCACTCAGCAGCATCTGGGTATTTCTACCTAATCCCTCTCATCACAGCTTTGAACTGAGACACAGTGCTAGCATTTGCTGCTTTGTATATTGCATTCTTCAGTGCAAAACCCTTATGGCCAGCTGAGTTCATATTCACAATCATATGTCTCACACAGAATCTCTGTTCTGCTGCAGGGAAGACCTCAGGCAGTGCATAGATAAGCCCCTTTTGCTTATCAGATATGAAAGTGAAATCCTTGCCATTTCCTAGTTCAAGATCAGTCTTCAAAACTGTGAAGAACCATATCCAATTATCCTTGGTCTCTGAGGATACCACTGCATAACACAAAGGAAAAATGCTGTTGTCTGGATCCACTCCCACTGCTGTTAAGAGGATACCACCATGTGGGCCTTTAAGGTGGCACCCATCGACACCAATTATTCCCCTGCAACTCTTGAAACCCTCTTTCATTGCATGAAAGCATACATAGAATTTTGAAAACCTTTTATCACCCTCAATGTCCTCAATTCCCAATATAATAGTTGACCCTGGATTTGTTGTCCTTAACTCATTTGCATAGTCCCATAACTTACTGTATTGCAAATCAGGATTCCCTTGAAGCATTTTAGTTGCTTTTTGTTTAGCCCTATATGCCTGATCTTTTGAAATGGTAACAAGTAAGGCATCCTCCACATCTTCTTTGAACCCCATCACTGGCCTCTTAGGGTCTGTTTTGAACCAAGCAACATACTTTTCAGCCAACCAATCAGACTTCACATTTTTTACATCCCAACCCTCATCACATGTATGTTCTAAGCATAACTCCCTAACAACAAATGCATCTTTATTCTCTGTTGTGGTATTAACAGCTTTGATGGCATTGATTTTGAAAGGGCAACCATTCTTATCCTCAGAACATCTAACATAGACCCTCCTACTGTTTGATCTTGTACAGGGTAAAGTCCTTCTGGTTTTAACAACATATGAAGTCACTGTTTTCTTAAAGATTTTTTTGTTCTTAAAAATCTGGCCTATGTCAAACTCTGGATCATAAATGTTATTCTCATTGAAAGGCTTAAAAGAGTCAACCTCATCTTCATCATCAGAACATCTGTTAAGATTTATGTATCCATCTTCAGCATACACTACATCCTCACAATAATCTCCTAAGGAAACTGAACTTCCATCACTCAGATTTGCATTTTCTTTTCCAATTTCAGCACTACTGCTCACATTATCTTCAAACATAGCATCATCATCAGAAGTTGGCTCATGCCCATCTATATTAAACCCAGAATCTTCTTCATCATCACTATCAGGAACCATTTCATCACTCATATTTACCTCTTTTACTGGTTCATTTTCTGATTCATTTACTTGTTCATTTTCTGGTTCAAAATCGTCTAATTCAGTTGCCATTTCATTTTCTTGACACTCAGTTTCATTCTGAGGTTTCTTCCCATACCTACGTTCATACTCATCCACCCATTCCTGTGTAGGTTCTGCATTACTCAGGAACTCAACTTCATCTTCACTAAATTTCCTCTTTCCACCCTCTCTATCAGTCTTATCAGTCTTATCAGAAGCCCTACATTCATCCCTATCACCAGCATTAACATTTACCCTCTCCTCAGTGGATGTATCCACACTTTGAATAAATATTGGATATTCCCTACACTTTTTCAAATATTTCCTACCATAGGTCTTCAGGTCTTTCTCAGTGCCAATTGTTCTGAACCCCCCTTCCACAGCGGTAAAAATTTTCTTACGGCTACCCTCCACAAAGATGTCTTGGACATACTCATCAATGGCTAACAAAGTTAACTTCTCTACATCCACAAAATCAATTTTTCTGATTTCCCCATCCACATAAAGATCATTTTCAAAGTTACCACGGAAATAAATTGATAAAGTCACACTTGTAGATTCCGGATCTGTCATGTACAAAAAAATAATAGAAAAAAATTGACTGAATATTAAATACACACCAACCAACGTACAAAAAAGATTAAAGAACCGACATTGGGGACCATTTCAAGGGGAAAAGAACATGAAACTCTGACCATGGTGGACCATTTCAAGGGGAAAACAAAAGCAAACTCAGACATGCATCAGACAAAGAGTTTCACTTCAACCAAAGCACAAATCTTCCCAAAAAAAGACAAAGAAAACGAGGAAAGCACTTACGATAACTAGGTGGTGGAATATTCAGAAGCGCCTTGGACCGTACCCTCACCATTCTCGCCTCAGAAGATTCAGATTCTTCCCAGATGCTCAAACTCTCCACAGATTCCACGTTCCAGATTCAGGGTGTAAAGCAACCCTTCTTCCACAGAAAATTTTTTTTTCTTCCACTATTTTCCCTTGAAGTAATGTTCTGTGTAGTCTGACTGTAACAACATCGAAGCCAAGGATGTGAATATGAACCGTTTCTCCTTTGTGCAAATAAAAGGTCTTTGGCTTTTTCAAAATTCAGGGTTTTGGACTTGACATCAATGTTTCCAATTTTTGTTTTTGTTTTTTATTTTTGGGAACAGCCGTGTGGGCATCCTAGTTGGAAGGGTTTTTCGTTGAGGTGGCAGGGCTTTAGTTGCCAGCTGGGACTCCGGCGAGGCACGTCATCGAGCGTGTCGGATATCGGCCGGGTTGGGGCTAAAATGGGTAAAATTGGCTTTCTTTTGCTTATTTTTGCTAGTTGTGGGGTTTTATTTTCACCGGAAAATTTAGAGTACCAAAAACGCTAAAATTTTGGAGTTGGTATACCAATTTTGCAGTTTTCCCTTTAGCTTTTATTAAAAAAATTTGTTTCATTGAGGCGCCATACGTAGTAACGCCAAATTCCCACAATTCTTTTAATGCATCAGTCAACGGTTTCAAATATACTTAAATGCTTTGTTTCGAACTCTTAGATACAGGAAAAATATATGTTAAAAATATATATACATCTCGTGCACATTTTTGGTGATAAATTGCAAGGAGTTGCAATTACTGGTCAACAAAAATAACTATGTTGATAATGATCTGACAACTTATTTTAAAACTTTTCGATGCATGATAAGATATGAATTTCTATTTGTTTTATTGTGTTGTTATCCCGTACCTAGACACGGGGTTATACCTCATTAAAAAAAAAAAAGCGAATATCCATGCACCCATCAATCTTATACTCATGTTTGATGCCTAGACTAAATTCACGAAATGCACTTCACAATTCACAAACATCACATTGATCAAAATTTCAAATGCTAGAATATGAATAATGGAATCATACACCAATATCAAATTGATCGCTGATATTGGAGAAACGACAACAGAATGTAAAAAACAACGAAATAGAAGAAAGTATAAATAAACATGATGACCTAGAAGAATAAAATGACAATCCAATCAATAGATAAAAATAAAGAAAGAATACCAAGAAATAGTAAATAATAGGAAGGGAAAGAAATAACTACAAGGCCCATAAATGGACTATTAATTACTTGTTTATGCGCATTGGAAGCCGTAGGGGACGTCCTTGTGGCAGTTGTTCAAAATCAATTTTAGGTCAACGGGAATATCAATGTTGTTGCCCAAAACATTGGCTTTAATGGCGGTGCAAAGACAAACAGCTGCTTTAAGATCAGCTAACCCTTGAATGAGTGCACAACAGCGCTCTGGTGAAGTACCCAGCTTAAGATTCAGTAAGCCACCGCCCAAGTTGGCGCAAACTCCCAAGTTCAGTGCGTTGATTGGGCATATTTCTGGTTTTGAAGGCTCTGATGGTTTTGACGGCTCTGTTGGTTCGGAAGGCTTTGAAGGCTCTGATGGTTTTGATGGCTCCGAAGGCTTTGATGGCTTTGAAGGCTTAGTAGAGGTCTTTGAGGGTTTGGGGACATGGGATTTTTTTGATGGTGGAGGACATGCATAAGTTGAGCTGACCATTGTGAAGAAGAGAACATTGAAAAGAATAACAAGAGCCGCTCTTGAAGCCATTTCTTGCGGTGATCACAATTAAAGGTTTTGAATTGCTTGAAACTAAATGCTAGCTTTGATATGAAATTGTGTCAATGGGCAGGGAATTTATAGGTGAAAATTAGGAATATTATTGATTGTGTTGTCATTCTTTTTCCCTTTTAATAGATGATCCATGTGCCCCGCGAAGTATAGAAATATGAAATAATTCATCTTCTAAACAAGTTGGATTTATTAATTTTCACTTTTCAACATGGAGGATTATTGAATTGGGTATTTTAGAATTTAGAGTTGTTAGTTTGATTTCACGGAGTTTTCAATTATCTATCTTTAAATTAAAACGAGGCTTCAGTATTTGATTTTCAATTATTAATGAGTTTTAAAGATTTATAACCAACATATTTGCTGGTTCAATAAATCATGGTGAATCAAGGATGGGATTTGGTGTCTAGGAGAAGACGTGCTTTGCTTTCTAATAATATTTTCTCAGTTTCGTTTGGAAGAACGTGCATGGATGTCTTTGGATTTTAAAATTAGGGAACCAATTATTTTACTTTAAATAAAGTTCGATGCAATTATTTATAATTTTAATAGTAACGCAAGGTGGAACTTCGAAAGCCGCTTCATGGAAATTGCATTTTTGTTGCTCCATTTACCTGGAATTTTACAATTTATTTCAACACACAAATTATAATATTGGCATGGTTACTAATATGAATTGAATCTAGGACTAGTGTGAATATATTTTGGAGAGGTTCTACTTTGGTGTCTCGAAAGAAACAACTGATCGTGAAACAGGAAAATTTAATTACCCCATAGAGAACGTTTGGGAGCGACTCAAAACGTTTTTCAAGAAAGTTTCTTGTAATGTAAGTTGCTGAATAACTTTCTCTTGAGTTTCGAAATAAAAATTACATGCCGAAAATCCTTGTAGAAAAGGGTTTTTTAATTTTCTTTTACGTTTCGAACCCGTTTTCCTCATATTATCATATTTTTCCTCTAAATTATATTGTATGATATCCTTAATAATAAACGTATATATTAAAATACATATAACAATATATATATATATATATATATATATTTATATATATAACATATATGATATTTTGTTTAAGGTGAAAATATAGAATTTAAATAATTTGGGTAGGTTAGGAAGTATAAATAAACAAAATGGAGTAAAAAGCAATATTTTTAACGGTCAGACGTTTAATTTGGACGAAAATTGGTCAACTAGACCAAATTTAAAAAAAATGTGATATTATGGGATGCAATGTGAGAGCATGCCAACTGTTGAAACCAAAATTGCAAAAGAGTTACACTATGAGACGAAAATGATAATTTTCTGGCAATATAAAAAAATATTTAATTCTCTATCTTAGTCAAAGGAAATTTGAATCTCGTCATAATTTAATAAGACGTGAGATCAAGCAAATATGTACTCCTTATCATACAAAAAACGAGCTGCACAAGAAGCAGGTCCTGATTAATTGAAAATAGTTAGTATTTGAGAAATTGAAGGATCAATACCAGCATCATCATTCCTTACTCCATTGGTCTCATGGAACAGATGAAATTAAAAATAGAAGGAACACAAATGGTATGTCGCACGTTGTAAGTATGCCTCGTAAATAGAGCCCACCACTCTAATTTTACTTTTAGCCGTTCTCTTTGTCTTTTCAAGAAATCAATTTTGATTAAAGGAGAATTTGTTATATAAGTTAATGAGTAATAATTTAAAGATTATTGTAGGCGTCGAGGAATTGTCCATTTAACTTTTGAAAGATTATATCCACCTAAATTGTACTGGCCATTATTTACGAGTTTCTTCAATTAAATGAATCGACAAATGCGTCATTACATCAAAAAATGTTGGGGGAACACCCTGTGATGTAAATTCCTAAAAAATATAGTTATTTATGTTAGTATTTAATTTTACATATCTCATCAAGCAATTCTCTAAAGGCAATAGGCGACAACTACACCATAAAAGAGTGAGAATCATGACTCTCATCTCATGTATCTTAGCTTGTCTTGCATCAACACGCCTTGTTAAATTTGATACATAATAATCAGGCATAGGAAGTTATTTTATCCACTCAAATATTGTTCTTTTTTGCTCCAATGTTAACCCATTTTCATCCTTTGTTTTTTTTTTTTTCTTCTAGCGTCTATTACACATAGGCATTAGTCTAATTAAGATAGCCTACACAACTATCTCATATCCGTACGTGCATTCGTGTTATACTTTATTTTTCTTCAAATACCCATCAACGTGTTAACGATATTATCAAAGATATTCGCATCCCATCTAAGTTCTGACGGACTAATTATCCTTTCAACAAGGAAATTCCAAATGATACTTTATTTCTTCTGATTGTATTGCACTCCACTCCCGAGATGCTCTACTCATCGGGTTGATATATAGCTTTTGGAAAGTCACGAGCCTGCTCTCAAATTTCATGTCCATTTAACTAAGGAGATGGATTATCATATTCAATCTGATTCTTTTTAAAATTAATTTTATTCCAATGGTAGGAATGATTTATATCAAAAAATTGTCGCGGACAATCAAATCAACTCTATTTTAGACCTTTTTTTCAAAATAAAATGCCTTATTGTTATCCATGCAATAAGGACAAGCAAGTCTGATCGTTGTACCCCAAACTAACATCATAGAAAATTATTAATAGTTCACATAAATTTAGCTTTTATTAAAAAAATTTGTTTCATTGAGGCGCCATACGTAGTAACGCCAAATTCCCACAATTCTTTTAATGCATCAGTCAACGGTTTCAAATATACTTAAATGCTTTGTTTCGAACTCTTAGATACAGGAAAAATATATGTTAAAAATATATATACATCTCGTGCACATTTTTGGTGATAAATTGCAAGGAGTTGCAATTACTGGTCAACAAAAATAACTATGTTGATAATGATCTGACAACTTATTTTAAAACTTTTCGATGCATGATAAGATATGAATTTCTATTTGTTTTATTGTGTTGTTATCCCGTACCTAGACACGGGGTTATACCTCATTAAAAAAAAAAAAAAGCGAATATCCATGCACCCATCAATCTTATACTCATGTTTGATGCCTAGACTAAATTCACGAAATGCACTTCACAATTCACAAACATCACATTGATCAAAATTTCAAATGCTAGAATATGAATAATGGAATCATACACCAATATCAAATTGATCGCTGATATTGGAGAAACGACAACAGAATGTAAAAAACAACGAAATAGAAGAAAGTATAAATAAACATGATGACCTAGAAGAATAAAATGACAATCCAATCAATAGATAAAAATAAAGAAAGAATACCAAGAAATAGTAAATAATAGGAAGGGAAAGAAATAACTACAAGGCCCATAAATGGACTATTAATTAATTGTTTATGCGCATTGGAAGCCGTAGGGGACGTCCTTGTGGCAGTTGTTCAAAATCAATTTTAGGTCAACGGGAATATCAATGTTGTTGCCCAAAACATTGGCTTTAATGGCGGTGCAAAGACAAACAGCTGCTTTAAGATCAGCTAACCCTTGAATGAGTGCACAACAGCGCTCTGGTGAAGTACCCAGCTTAAGATTCAGTAAGCCACCGCCCAAGTTGGCGCAAACTCCCAAGTTCAGTGCGTTGATTGGGCATATTTCTGGTTTTGAAGGCTCTGATGGTTTTGATGGCTCCGAAGGCTTTGATGGCTTTGAAGGCTTAGTAGAGGGCTTTGAGGGTTTGGGGACATGGGATTTTTTTGATGGTGGAGGACATGCATAAGTTGAGCTGACCATTGTGAAGAAGAGAACATTGAAAAGAATAACAAGAGCCGCTCTTGAAGCCATTTCTTGCGGTGATCACAATTAAAGGTTTTGAATTGCTTGAAACTAAATGCTAGCTTTGATATGAAATTGTGTCAATGGGCAGGGAATTTATAGGTGAAAATTAGGAATATTATTGATTGTGTTGTCATTCTTTTTCCCTTTTAATAGATGATCCATGTGCCCCGCGAAGTATAGAAATATGAAATAATTCATCTTCTAAACAAGTTGGATTTATTAATTTTCACTTTTCAACATGGAGGATTATTGAATTGGGTATTTTAGAATTTAGAGTTGTTAGTTTGATTTCACGGAGTTTTCAATTATCTATCTTTAAATTAAAACGAGGCTTCAGTATTTGATTTTCAATTATTAATGAGTTTTAAAGATTTATAACCAACATATTTGCTGGTTCAATAAATCATGGTGAATCAAGGATGGGATTTGGTGTCTAGGAGAAGACGTGCTTTGCTTTCTAATAATATTTTCTCAGTTTCGTTTGGAAGAACGTGCATGGATGTCTTTGGATTTTAAAATTAGGGAACCAATTATTTTACTTTAAATAAAGTTCGATGCAATTATTTATAATTTTAATAGTAACGCAAGGTGGAACTTCGAAAGCCGCTTCATGGAAATTGCATTTTTGTTGCTCCATTTACCTGGAATTTTACAATTTATTTCAACACACAAATTATAATATTGGCATGGTTACTAATATGAATTGAATCTAGGACTAGTGTGAATATATTTTGGAGAGGTTCTACTTTGGTGTCTCGAAAGAAACAACTGATCGTGAAACAGGAAAATTTAATTACCCCATAGAGAACGTTTGGGAGCGACTCAAAACGTTTTTCAAGAAAGTTTCTTGTAATGTAAGTTGCTGAATAACTTTCTCTTGAGTTTCGAAATAAAAATTACATGCCGAAAATCCTTGTAGAAAAGGGTTTTTTAATTTTCTTTTACGTTTCGAACCCGTTTTCCTCATATTATCATATTTTTCCTCTAAATTATATTGTATGATATCCTTAATAATAAACGTATATATTAAAATACATATAACAATATATATATATATATATATATATTTATATATATAACATATATGATATTTTGTTTAAGGTGAAAATATAGAATTTAAATAATTTGGGTAGGTTAGGAAGTATAAATAAACAAAATGGAGTAAAAAGCAATATTTTTAACGGTCAGACGTTTAATTTGGACGAAAATTGGTCAACTAGACCAAATTTAAAAAAAATGTGATATTATGGGATGCAATGTGAGAGCATGCCAACTGTTGAAACCAAAATTGCAAAAGAGTTACACTATGAGACGAAAATGATAATTTTCTGGCAATATAAAAAAATATTTAATTCTCTATCTTAGTCAAAGGAAATTTGAATCTCGTCATAATTTAATAAGACGTGAGATCAAGCAAATATGTACTCCTTATCATACAAAAAACGAGCTGCACAAGAAGCAGGTCCTGATTAATTGAAAATAGTTAGTATTTGAGAAATTGAAGGATCAATACCAGCATCATCATTCCTTACTCCATTGGTCTCATGGAACAGATGAAATTAAAAATAGAAGGAACACAAATGGTATGTCGCACGTTGTAAGTATGCCTCGTAAATAGAGCCCACCACTCTAATTTTACTTTTAGCCGTTCTCTTTGTCTTTTCAAGAAATCAATTTTGATTAAAGGAGAATTTGTTATATAAGTTAATGAGTAATAATTTAAAGATTATTGTAGGCGTCGAGGAATTGTCCATTTAACTTTTGAAAGATTATATCCACCTAAATTGTACTGGCCATTATTTACGAGTTTCTTCAATTAAATGAATCGACAAATGCGTCATTACATCAAAAAATGTTGGGGGAACACCCTGTGATGTAAATTCCTAAAAAATATAGTTATTTATGTTAGTATTTAATTTTACATATCTCATCAAGCAATTCTCTAAAGGCAATAGGCGACAACTACACCATAAAAGAGTGAGAATCATGACTCTCATCTCATGTATCTTAGCTTGTCTTGCATCAACACGCCTTGTTAAATTTGATACATAATAATCAGGCATAGGAAGTTATTTTATCCACTCAAATATTGTTCTTTTTTGCTCCAATGTTAACCCATTTTCATCCTTTGTTTTTTTTTTTTTCTTCTAGCGTCTATTACACATAGGCATTAGTCTAATTAAGATAGCCTACACAACTATCTCATATCCGTACGTGCATTCGTGTTATACTTTATTTTTCTTCAAATACCCATCAACGTGTTAACGATATTATCAAAGATATTCGCATCCCATCTAAGTTCTGACGGACTAATTATCCTTTCAACAAGGAAATTCCAAATGATACTTTATTTCTTCTGATTGTATTGCACTCCACTCCCGAGATGCTCTACTCATCGGGTTGATATATAGCTTTTGGAAAGTCACGAGCCTGCTCTCAAATTTCATGTCCATTTAACTAAGGAGATGGATTATCATATTCAATCTGATTCTTTTTAAAATTAATTTTATTCCAATGGTAGGAATGATTTATATCAAAAAATTGTCGCGGACAATCAAATCAACTCTATTTTAGACCTTTTTTTCAAAATAAAATGCCTTATTGTTATCCATGCAATAAGGACAAGCAAGTCTGATCGTTGTACCCCAAACTAACATCATAGAAAATTATTAATAGTTCACATAAATTTAGCTTTTATTAAAAAAATTTGTTTCATTGAGGCGCCATACGTAGTAACGCCAAATTCCCACAATTCTTTTAATGCATCAGTCAACGGTTTCAAATATACTTAAATGCTTTGTTTCGAACTCTTAGATACAGGAAAAATATATGTTAAAAATATATATACATCTCGTGCACATTTTTGGTGATAAATTGCAAGGAGTTGCAATTACTGGTCAACAAAAATAACTATGTTGATAATGATCTGACAACTTATTTTAAAACTTTTCGATGCATGATAAGATATGAATTTCTATTTGTTTTATTGTGTTGTTATCCCGTACCTAGACACGGGGTTATACCTCATTAAAAAAAAAAAAAAGCGAATATCCATGCACCCATCAATCTTATACTCATGTTTGATGCCTAGACTAAATTCACGAAATGCACTTCACAATTCACAAACATCACATTGATCAAAATTTCAAATGCTAGAATATGAATAATGGAATCATACACCAATATCAAATTGATCGCTGATATTGGAGAAACGACAACAGAATGTAAAAAACAACGAAATAGAAGAAAGTATAAATAAACATGATGACCTAGAAGAATAAAATGACAATCCAATCAATAGATAAAAATAAAGAAAGAATACCAAGAAATAGTAAATAATAGGAAGGGAAAGAAATAACTACAAGGCCCATAAATGGACTATTAATTAATTGTTTATGCGCATTGGAAGCCGTAGGGGACGTCCTTGTGGCAGTTGTTCAAAATCAATTTTAGGTCAACGGGAATATCAATGTTGTTGCCCAAAACATTGGCTTTAATGGCGGTGCAAAGACAAACAGCTGCTTTAAGATCAGCTAACCCTTGAATGAGTGCACAACAGCGCTCTGGTGAAGTACCCAGCTTAAGATTCAGTAAGCCACCGCCCAAGTTGGCGCAAACTCCCAAGTTCAGTGCGTTGATTGGGCATATTTCTGGTTTTGAAGGCTCTGATGGTTTTGATGGCTCCGAAGGCTTTGATGGCTTTGAAGGCTTAGTAGAGGGCTTTGAGGGTTTGGGGACATGGGATTTTTTTGATGGTGGAGGACATGCATAAGTTGAGCTGACCATTGTGAAGAAGAGAACATTGAAAAGAATAACAAGAGCCGCTCTTGAAGCCATTTCTTGCGGTGATCACAATTAAAGGTTTTGAATTGCTTGAAACTAAATGCTAGCTTTGATATGAAATTGTGTCAATGGGCAGGGAATTTATAGGTGAAAATTAGGAATATTATTGATTGTGTTGTCATTCTTTTTCCCTTTTAATAGATGATCCATGTGCCCCGCGAAGTATAGAAATATGAAATAATTCATCTTCTAAACAAGTTGGATTTATTAATTTTCACTTTTCAACATGGAGGATTATTGAATTGGGTATTTTAGAATTTAGAGTTGTTAGTTTGATTTCACGGAGTTTTCAATTATCTATCTTTAAATTAAAACGAGGCTTCAGTATTTGATTTTCAATTATTAATGAGTTTTAAAGATTTATAACCAACATATTTGCTGGTTCAATAAATCATGGTGAATCAAGGATGGGATTTGGTGTCTAGGAGAAGACGTGCTTTGCTTTCTAATAATATTTTCTCAGTTTCGTTTGGAAGAACGTGCATGGATGTCTTTGGATTTTAAAATTAGGGAACCAATTATTTTACTTTAAATAAAGTTCGATGCAATTATTTATAATTTTAATAGTAACGCAAGGTGGAACTTCGAAAGCCGCTTCATGGAAATTGCATTTTTGTTGCTCCATTTACCTGGAATTTTACAATTTATTTCAACACACAAATTATAATATTGGCATGGTTACTAATATGAATTGAATCTAGGACTAGTGTGAATATATTTTGGAGAGGTTCTACTTTGGTGTCTCGAAAGAAACAACTGATCGTGAAACAGGAAAATTTAATTACCCCATAGAGAACGTTTGGGAGCGACTCAAAACGTTTTTCAAGAAAGTTTCTTGTAATGTAAGTTGCTGAATAACTTTCTCTTGAGTTTCGAAATAAAAATTACATGCCGAAAATCCTTGTAGAAAAGGGTTTTTTAATTTTCTTTTACGTTTCGAACCCGTTTTCCTCATATTATCATATTTTTCCTCTAAATTATATTGTATGATATCCTTAATAATAAACGTATATATTAAAATACATATAACAATATATATATATATATATATATATTTATATATATAACATATATGATATTTTGTTTAAGGTGAAAATATAGAATTTAAATAATTTGGGTAGGTTAGGAAGTATAAATAAACAAAATGGAGTAAAAAGCAATATTTTTAACGGTCAGACGTTTAATTTGGACGAAAATTGGTCAACTAGACCAAATTTAAAAAAAATGTGATATTATGGGATGCAATGTGAGAGCATGCCAACTGTTGAAACCAAAATTGCAAAAGAGTTACACTATGAGACGAAAATGATAATTTTCTGGCAATATAAAAAAATATTTAATTCTCTATCTTAGTCAAAGGAAATTTGAATCTCGTCATAATTTAATAAGACGTGAGATCAAGCAAATATGTACTCCTTATCATACAAAAAACGAGCTGCACAAGAAGCAGGTCCTGATTAATTGAAAATAGTTAGTATTTGAGAAATTGAAGGATCAATACCAGCATCATCATTCCTTACTCCATTGGTCTCATGGAACAGATGAAATTAAAAATAGAAGGAACACAAATGGTATGTCGCACGTTGTAAGTATGCCTCGTAAATAGAGCCCACCACTCTAATTTTACTTTTAGCCGTTCTCTTTGTCTTTTCAAGAAATCAATTTTGATTAAAGGAGAATTTGTTATATAAGTTAATGAGTAATAATTTAAAGATTATTGTAGGCGTCGAGGAATTGTCCATTTAACTTTTGAAAGATTATATCCACCTAAATTGTACTGGCCATTATTTACGAGTTTCTTCAATTAAATGAATCGACAAATGCGTCATTACATCAAAAAATGTTGGGGGAACACCCTGTGATGTAAATTCCTAAAAAATATAGTTATTTATGTTAGTATTTAATTTTACATATCTCATCAAGCAATTCTCTAAAGGCAATAGGCGACAACTACACCATAAAAGAGTGAGAATCATGACTCTCATCTCATGTATCTTAGCTTGTCTTGCATCAACACGCCTTGTTAAATTTGATACATAATAATCAGGCATAGGAAGTTATTTTATCCACTCAAATATTGTTCTTTTTTGCTCCAATGTTAACCCATTTTCATCCTTTGTTTTTTTTTTTTTCTTCTAGCGTCTATTACACATAGGCATTAGTCTAATTAAGATAGCCTACACAACTATCTCATATCCGTACGTGCATTCGTGTTATACTTTATTTTTCTTCAAATACCCATCAACGTGTTAACGATATTATCAAAGATATTCGCATCCCATCTAAGTTCTGACGGACTAATTATCCTTTCAACAAGGAAATTCCAAATGATACTTTATTTCTTCTGATTGTATTGCACTCCACTCCCGAGATGCTCTACTCATCGGGTTGATATATAGCTTTTGGAAAGTCACGAGCCTGCTCTCAAATTTCATGTCCATTTAACTAAGGAGATGGATTATCATATTCAATCTGATTCTTTTTAAAATTAATTTTATTCCAATGGTAGGAATGATTTATATCAAAAAATTGTCGCGGACAATCAAATCAACTCTATTTTAGACCTTTTTTTCAAAATAAAATGCCTTATTGTTATCCATGCAATAAGGACAAGCAAGTCTGATCGTTGTACCCCAAACTAACATCATAGAAAATTATTAATAGTTCACATAAATTTAGCTTTTATTAAAAAAATTTGTTTCATTGAGGCGCCATACGTAGTAACGCCAAATTCCCACAATTCTTTTAATGCATCAGTCAACGGTTTCAAATATACTTAAATGCTTTGTTTCGAACTCTTAGATACAGGAAAAATATATGTTAAAAATATATATACATCTCGTGCACATTTTTGGTGATAAATTGCAAGGAGTTGCAATTACTGGTCAACAAAAATAACTATGTTGATAATGATCTGACAACTTATTTTAAAACTTTTCGATGCATGATAAGATATGAATTTCTATTTGTTTTATTGTGTTGTTATCCCGTACCTAGACACGGGGTTATACCTCATTAAAAAAAAAAAAGCGAATATCCATGCACCCATCAATCTTATACTCATGTTTGATGCCTAGACTAAATTCACGAAATGCACTTCACAATTCACAAACATCACATTGATCAAAATTTCAAATGCTAGAATATGAATAATGGAATCATACACCAATATCAAATTGATCGCTGATATTGGAGAAACGACAACAGAATGTAAAAAACAACGAAATAGAAGAAAGTATAAATAAACATGATGACCTAGAAGAATAAAATGACAATCCAATCAATAGATAAAAATAAAGAAAGAATACCAAGAAATAGTAAATAATAGGAAGGGAAAGAAATAACTACAAGGCCCATAAATGGACTATTAATTAATTGTTTATGCGCATTGGAAGCCGTAGGGGACGTCCTTGTGGCAGTTGTTCAAAATCAATTTTAGGTCAACGGGAATATCAATGTTGTTGCCCAAAACATTGGCTTTAATGGCGGTGCAAAGACAAACAGCTGCTTTAAGATCAGCTAACCCTTGAATGAGTGCACAACAGCGCTCTGGTGAAGTACCCAGCTTAAGATTCAGTAAGCCACCGCCCAAGTTGGCGCAAACTCCCAAGTTCAGTGCGTTGATTGGGCATATTTCTGGTTTTGAAGGCTCTGATGGTTTTGACGGCTCTGTTGGTTCGGAAGGCTTTGAAGGCTCTGATGGTTTTGATGGCTCCGAAGGCTTTGATGGCTTTGAAGGCTTAGTAGAGGGCTTTGAGGGTTTGGGGACATGGGATTTTTTTGATGGTGGAGGACATGCATAAGTTGAGCTGACCATTGTGAAGAAGAGAACATTGAAAAGAATAACAAGAGCCGCTCTTGAAGCCATTTCTTGCGGTGATCACAATTAAAGGTTTTGAATTGCTTGAAACTAAATGCTAGCTTTGATATGAAATTGTGTCAATGGGCAGGGAATTTATAGGTGAAAATTAGGAATATTATTGATTGTGTTGTCATTCTTTTTCCCTTTTAATAGATGATCCATGTGCCCCGCGAAGTATAGAAATATGAAATAATTCATCTTCTAAACAAGTTGGATTTATTAATTTTCACTTTTCAACATGGAGGATTGTTGAATTGGGTATTTTAGAATTTAGAGTTGTTAGTTTGATTTCACGGAGTTTTCAATTATCTATCTTTAAATTAAAACGAGGCTTCAGTATTTGATTTTCAATTATTAATGAGTTTTAAAGATTTATAACCAACATATTTGCTGGTTCAATAAATCATGGTGAATCAAGGATGGGATTTGGTGTCTAGGAGAAGACGTGCTTTGCTTTCTAATAATATTTTCTCAGTTTCGTTTGGAAGAACGTGCATGGATGTCTTTGGATTTTAAAATTAGGGAACCAATTATTTTACTTTAAATAAAGTTCGATGCAATTATTTATAATTTTAATAGTAACGCAAGGTGGAACTTCGAAAGCCGCTTCATGGAAATTGCATTTTTGTTGCTCCATTTACCTGGAATTTTACAATTTATTTCAACACACAAATTATAATATTGGCATGGTTACTAATATGAATTGAATCTAGGACTAGTGTGAATATATTTTGGAGAGGTTCTACTTTGGTGTCTCGAAAGAAACAACTGATCGTGAAACAGGAAAATTTAATTACCCCATAGAGAACGTTTGGGAGCGACTCAAAACGTTTTTCAAGAAAGTTTCTTGTAATGTAAGTTGCTGAATAACTTTCTCTTGAGTTTCGAAATAAAAATTACATGCCGAAAATCCTTGTAGAAAAGGGTTTTTTAATTTTCTTTTACGTTTCGAACCCGTTTTCCTCATATTATCATATTTTTCCTCTAAATTATATTGTATGATATCCTTAATAATAAACGTATATATTAAAATACATATAACAATATATATATATATATATATATATATATATATATATATATATATATTTATATATATAACATATATGATATTTTGTTTAAGGTGAAAATATAGAATTTAAATAATTTGGGTAGGTTAGGAAGTATAAATAAACAAAATGGAGTAAAAAGCAATATTTTTAACGGTCAGACGTTAATTTGGACGAAAATTGGTCAACTAGACCAAATTTAAAAAAAATGTGATATTATGGGATGCAATGTGAGAGCATGCCAACTGTTGAAACCAAAATTGCAAAAGAGTTACACTATGAGACGAAAATGATAATTTTCTGGCAATATAAAAAAATATTTAATTCTCTATCTTAGTCAAAGGAAATTTGAATCTCGTCATAATTTAATAAGACGTGAGATCAAGCAAATATGTACTCCTTATCATACAAAAAACGAGCTGCACAAGAAGCAGGTCCTGATTAATTGAAAATAGTTAGTATTTGAGAAATTGAAGGATCAATACCAGCATCATCATTCCTTACTCCATTGGTCTCATGGAACAGATGAAATTAAAAATAGAAGGAACACAAATGGTATGTCGCACGTTGTAAGTATGCCTCGTAAATAGAGCCCACCACTCTAATTTTACTTTTAGCCGTTCTCTTTGTCTTTTCAAGAAATCAATTTTGATTAAAGGAGAATTTGTTATATAAGTTAATGAGTAATAATTTAAAGATTATTGTAGGCGTCGAGGAATTGTCCATTTAACTTTTGAAAGATTATATCCACCTAAATTGTACTGGCCATTATTTACGAGTTTCTTCAATTAAATGAATCGACAAATGCGTCATTACATCAAAAAATGTTGGGGGAACACCCTGTGATGTAAATTCCTAAAAAATATAGTTATTTATGTTAGTATTTAATTTTACATATCTCATCAAGCAATTCTCTAAAGGCAATAGGCGACAACTACACCATAAAAGAGTGAGAATCATGACTCTCATCTCATGTATCTTAGCTTGTCTTGCATCAACACGCCTTGTTAAATTTGATACATAATAATCAGGCATAGGAAGTTATTTTATCCACTCAAATATTGTTCTTTTTTGCTCCAATGTTAACCCATTTTCATCCTTTGTTTTTTTTTTTTTCTTCTAGCGTCTATTACACATAGGCATTAGTCTAATTAAGATAGCCTACACAACTATCTCATATCCGTACGTGCATTCGTGTTATACTTTATTTTTCTTCAAATACCCATCAACGTGTTAACGATATTATCAAAGATATTCGCATCCCATCTAAGTTCTGACGGACTAATTATCCTTTCAACAAGGAAATTCCAAATGATACTTTATTTCTTCTGATTGTATTGCACTCCACTCCCGAGATGCTCTACTCATCGGGTTGATATATAGCTTTTGGAAAGTCACGAGCCTGCTCTCAAATTTCATGTCCATTTAACTAAGGAGATGGATTATCATATTCAATCTGATTCTTTTTAAAATTAATTTTATTCCAATGGTAGGAATGATTTATATCAAAAAATTGTCGCGGACAATCAAATCAACTCTATTTTAGACCTTTTTTTCAAAATAAAATGCCTTATTGTTATCCATGCAATAAGGACAAGCAAGTCTGATCGTTGTATCCCAAACTAACATCATAGAAAATTATTAATAGTTCACATAAATTTAGCTTTTATTAAAAAAATTTGTTTCATTGAGGCGCCATACGTAGTTACGACAAATTCCCACAATTCTTTTAATGCATCAGTCAACGGTTTCAAATATACTTAAATGCTTTGTTTCGAACTCTTAGATACAGGAAAATATATGTTAAAAATATATATACATCTCGTGCACATTTTTGGTGATAAATTGCAAGGAGTTGCAATTACTGGTCAACAAAAATAACTATGTTGATAATGATCTGACAACTTATTTTAAAACTTTTCGATGCATGATAAGATATGAATTTCTATTTGTTTTATTGTGTTGTTATCCCGTACCTAGACACGGGGTTATACCTCATTAAAAAAAAAAAAAAGCGAATATCCATGCACCCATCAATCTTATACTCATGTTTGATGCCTAGACTAAATTCACGAAATGCACTTCACAATTCACAAACATCACATTGATCAAAATTTCAAATGCTAGAATATGAATAATGGAATCATACACCAATATCAAATTGATCGCTGATATTGGAGAAACGACAACAGAATGTAAAAAACAACGAAATAGAAGAAAGTATAAATAAACAGGATGACCTAGAAGAATAAAATGACAATCCAATCAATAGATAAAAATAAAGAAAGAATACCAAGAAATAGTAAATAATAGGAAGGGAAAGAAATAACTACAAGGCCCATAAATGGACTATTAATTAATTGTTTATGCGCATTGGAAGCCGTAGGGGACGTCCTTGTGGCAGTTGTTCAAAATCAATTTTAGGTCAACGGGAATATCAATGTTGTTGCCCAAAACATTGGCTTTAATGGCGGTGCAAAGACAAACAGCTGCTTTAAGATCAGCTAACCCTTGAATGAGTGCACAACAGCGCTCTGGTGAAGTACCCAACTTAAGATTCAGTAAGCCACCGCCCAAGTTGGCGCAAACTCCCAAGTTCAGTGCGTTGATTGGGCATATTTCTGGTTTTGAAGGCTCTGATGGTTTTGATGGCTCTGTTGGTTCGGAAGGCTTTGAAGGCTCTGATGGTTTTGATGGCTCCGAAGGCTTTGATGGCTTTGAAGGCTTAGTAGAGGGCTTTGAGGGTTTGGGGACATGGGATTTTTTTGATGGTGGAGGACATGCATAAGTTGAGCTGACCATTGTGAAGAAGAGAACATTGAAAAGAATAACAAGAGCCGCTCTTGAAGCCATTTCTTGCGGTGATCACAATTAAAGGTTTTGAATTGCTTGAAACTAAATGCTAGCTTTGATATGAAATTGTGTCAATGGGCAGGGAATTTATAGGTGAAAATTAGGAATATTATTGATTGTGTTGTCATTCTTTTTCCCTTTTAATAGATGATCCATGTGCCCCGCGAAGTATAGAAATATGAAATAATTCATCTTCTAAACAAGTTGGATTTATTAATTTTCACTTTTCAACATGGAGGATTATTGAATTGGGTATTTTAGAATTTAGAGTTGTTAGTTTGATTTCACGGAGTTTTCAATTATCTATCTTTAAATTAAAACGAGGCTTCAGTATTTGATTTTCAATTATTAATGAGTTTTAAAGATTTATAACCAACATATTTGCTGGTTCAATAAATCATGGTGAATCAAGGATGGGATTTGGTGTCTAGGAGAAGACGTGCTTTGCTTTCTAATAATATTTTCTCAGTTTCGTTTGGAAGAACGTGCATGGATGTCTTTGGATTTTAAAATTAGGGAACCAATTATTTTACTTTAAATAAAGTTCGATGCAATTATTTATAATTTTAATAGTAACGCAAGGTGGAACTTCGAAAGCCGCTTCATGGAAATTGCATTTTTGTTGCTCCATTTACCTGGAATTTTACAATTTATTTCAACACACAAATTATAATATTGGCATGGTTACTAATATGAATTGAATCTAGGACTAGTGTGAATATATTTTGGAGAGGTTCTACTTTGGTGTCTCGAAAGAAACAACTGATCGTGAAACAGGAAAATTTAATTACCCCATAGAGAACGTTTGGGAGCGACTCAAAACGTTTTTCAAGAAAGTTTCTTGTAATGTAAGTTGCTGAATAACTTTCTCTTGAGTTTCGAAATAAAAATTACATGCCGAAAATCCTTGTAGAAAAGGGTTTTTTAATTTTCTTTTACGTTTCGAACCCGTTTTCCTCATATTATCATATTTTTCCTCTAAATTATATTGTATGATATCCTTAATAATAAACGTATATATTAAAATACATATAACAATATATATATATATATATATATATATATATATATATATATATATATTTATATATATAACATATATGATATTTTGTTTAAGGTGAAAATATAGAATTTAAATAATTTGGGTAGGTTAGGAAGTATAAATAAACAAAATGGAGTAAAAAGCAATATTTTTAACGGTCAGACGTTTAATTTGGACAAAAATTGGTCAAATAGACCAAATTTAAAAAAAAAGTGATATTATGGGATGCAATGTGAGAGCATGCAAACTGTTGAAACCAAAATTGCAAAAGAGTTACACTATGAGACGAAAATGATAATTTTCTGGCAATATAAAAAAATATTTAATTCTCTATCTTAGTCAAAGGAAATTTGAATCTCGTCATAATTTAATAAGACGTGAGATCAAGCAAATATGTACTCCTTATCATACAAAAAACGAGCTGCACAAGAAGCAGGTCCTGATTAATTGAAAATAGTTAGTATTTGAGAAATTGAAGGATCAATACCAGCATCATCATTCCTTACTCCCTTGGTCTCATGGAACAGATGAAATTAAAAATAGAAGGAACACAAATGGTATGTCGCACGTTGTAAGTATGCCTCGTAAATAGAGCCCACCACTCTAATTTTACTTTTAGCCGTTCTCTTTGTCTTTTCGAGAAATCAATTTTGATTAAAGGAGAATTTGTTATATAAGTTAATGAGTAATAATTTAAAGATTATTGTAGGCGTCGAGGAATTGTCCATTTAACTTTTGAAAGATTATATCCACCTAAATTGTACTGGCCATTATTTACGAGTTTCTTCAATTAAATGAATCGACAAATGCGTCATTACATCAAAAAATGTTGGGGGAACACCCTGTGATGTAAATTCCTAAAAAATATAGTTATTTATGTTAGTATTTAATTTTACATATCTCATCAAGCAATTCTCTAAAGGCAATAGGCGACAACTACACCATAAAAGAGTGAGAATCATGACTCTCATCTCATGTATCTTAGCTTGTCTTGCATCAACACGCCTTGTTAAATTTGATACATAATAATCAGGCATAGGAAGTTATTTTATCCACTCAAATATTGTTCTTTTTTGCTCCAATGTTAACCCATTTTCATCCTTTGTTTTTTTTTTTTTCTTCTAGCGTTCATTACCCATAGGCATTAGTCTAATTAAGATAGCCTACACAACTCTCTCATATCCGTACGTGCATTCGTGTTATACTTTATTTTTCTTCAAATACCCATCAACGTGTTAACGATATTATCAAAGATATTCGCATCCCATCTAAGTTATGACGGACTAATTATCCTTTCAACAAGGAAATTCCAAATGATACTTTATTTCTTCTGATTGTATTGCACTCCACTCCCGAGATGCTCTACTCATCGGGTTGATATATAGCTTTTGGAAAGTCACGAGCCTGCTCTCAAATTTCATGTCCATTTAACTAAGGAGATGGATTATCATATTCAATCTGATTCTTTTTAAAATTAATTTTATTCCAATGGTAGGAATGATTTATATCAAAAAATTGTCGCGGACAATCAAATCAACTCTATTTTAGACCTTTTTTTCAAAATAAAATGCCTTATTGTTATCCATGCAATAAGGACAAGCAAGTCTGATCGTTGTACCCCAAACTAACATCATAGAAAATTATTAATAGTTCACATAAATTTAGCTTTTATTAAAAAAATTTGTTTCATTGAGGCGCCATACGTAGTAACGACAAATTCCCACAATTCTTTTAATGCATCAGTCAACGGTTTCAAATATACTTAAATGCTTTGTTTCGAACTCTTAGATACAGGAAAAATATATGTTAAAAATATATATACATCTCGTGCACATTTTTGGTGATAAATTGCAAGGAGTTGCAATTACTGGTCAACAAAAATAACTATGTTGATAATGATCTGACAACTTATTTAAAAACTTTTCGATGCATGATAAGATATGAATTTCTATTTGTTTTATTGTGTTGTTATCCCGTACCTAGACACGGGGTTATACCTCATTAAAAAAAAAAAAGCGAATATCCATGCACCCATCAATCTTATACTCATGTTTGATGCCTAGACTAAATTCACGAAATGCACTTCACAATTCACAAACATCACATTGATCAAAATTTCAAATGCTAGAATATGAATAAATCATGGTGAATCAAGGATTGGATTTGGTGTCTAGGAGAAGACGTGCTTTGCTTTCTAATAATATTTTCTCAGTTTCGTTTGGAAGAACGTGCATGGATGTCTTTGGATTTTAAAATTAGGGAACCAATTATTTTACTTTAAATAAAGTTCGATGCAATTATTTATAATTTTAATAGTAACGCAAGGTGGAACTTCGAAAGCCGCTTCATGGAAATTGCATTTTTGTTGCTCCATTTACCTGGAATTTTACAATTTATTTCAACACACAAATTATAATATTGGCATGGTTACTAATATGAATTGAATCTAGGACTAGTGTGAATATATTTTCGAGAGGTTCTACTTTGGTGTCTCGAAAGAAACAACTGATCGTGAAACAGGAAAATTTAATTACCCCATAGAGAACGTTTGGGAGTGACTCAAAACGTTTTTCAAGAAAGTTTCTAGTAATGTAAGTTGCTGAATAACTTTCTCTTGAGTTTCGAAATAAAAATTACATGTCGAAAATCCTTGTAGAAAAGGGTTTTTTAATTTTCTTTTACGTTTCGAACCCGTTTTCCTCATATTATCATATTTTTCCTCTAAATTATATTGTATGATATCCTTAATAATACACGTATATATTAAAATACACATAACAAAATATATATATATATATAATATATATGATATTTTGTTTAAGGTGAAAATATAGAATTTGAATAATTTGGGTAGGTTAGGAAGTGTAAATAAACAAAATGGAGTAAAAAGCAATATTTTTAAAGGTCAGACGTTTAATTTGGACAAAAATTGGTCAACTAGACCAAATTTAAGAAAAATGTGATATTATGGGATGCAATGTGAGAACATGACAACTGTTGAAACCAAAATTGCAAAAGAGTTACACTATGGGACGAAAATGATAATTTTCTTGCAATATAAAAAATTATTTAATTCTTTATGTTAGTCAAAGGAATTTTGAATCTCGTCATAATTCAATAAGACGTGAGATCAAGCAAATATGTACTCCTTATCATACAAGAAACGAGCTGCACAAGAAGCGCGTCCTGATTAATTGAAAATTGTTAGTATTTGAGAAATTGAAGGATCAATACCAGCATCATCATTCCCTACTCCATTGGTCTCATGGAACGGATGAAATTAAAAATAGAAGGAACACAAATGGTTTGTCGTACGTTGTAAGTATGCCTCGTAAAATAGAGCCCTCCACTCTAATTTTACTTTTAGCCGTTTTCTTTGTCTTTTCAAGAAATAAATTTTGATTAAAGGAGAATTTGTTATATAAGTTAATGAGTAATAATTTAAAGATTATTATAGGAGTCGGGGAATTGTCCATTTAACTTTTGACAGATTATATCCATCTAAATTGTACAGGCCATTATTTACGAGTTTCTTCAGTTAAATGAATCGACAAATGCATCATTACATCAAAAAATGTTGGGGGAACACCCTGTGATGTAAATTGCTAAAAAATATAGTTATTTATGTTAGTATTTAATTTTACATGTCTCATGAAGCAATTCTCTAAAGGCAATAGGCGACAACTACACCATAAAAGAGGGAGAATCATGACTCCCATCTCATGTATCTTAGCTTGTCTTCCATCAACACGCCTTGTTAAATTTGATACATAATAATCAGGCATAGGAAGTTATTTTATCCACTCAAATATTGTTCTTTTTTGCTCCAATGTTAACCCATTTTCATCCTTTGTTTTTTTTTTTTTTTTTTTTCTAGCGTCCATTACCCGTAGGCATTAGTCTAATTAAGGTAGCCTACACAACTCTCTCATATCCGTACGTCCATTCGTGTTATACTTTATTTTTCTTCAAATACCCATCAACGTGTTAAAGATATTATCAAAGATATTTGCATCCCATCTAAGTTATGACGGACTAATTATCCTTTCAACAACGAAATTCCAAAAGATACTTTATTTCGTATGATTGTATTGCACCCCACTCCCGAGATGCTCTACTCATCCGGGTTGATATATAGCTTTTGGAAAGTCACGAACCTGCTCTCAAATTTCATGTCCATTTAACTAAAGAGATGGATTATCATATTCAATTTGATTTTTTTAAAAATTAGTTTTATTCCAATGGTAGGAATGATTTATATCAAAAAATTTTAGCGGACAATCAAATCAACTCTATTTTTGTAGCACCCCAACACGTAGAGATGCCACACCCCCGCACTACAGATCGATCCACACACGAAATGGGTGGTCCGTACATGAATCAACCTGCAGCGAACGGGTGACAATGCAAAGAGATCAACTAGCTAGACAGGACTAATTCATACGTGCAATAGAACAAAGCGGAAGCATAATATACTATCGATCATTTATCCAATAATGTATATTTGGACTTTACATATCAATACACTATCATCTCCTAAATACCTAACAAATAACATTAACAATAATTTCTTTGAAGTGATAAATAAACAGATGCACCGTGCGGCTGAACTGCAGGGGCTCGACTTAGCTCGATTCTCGCCTAGAATGTACTTGCACGAATATTACATGTATATTGATTTCACGAATAACCACGTCACTCCATTAAACACCATCACTCCAATCACACCAAGATCCAATCACTCCATCACTCCAATTCCCATTCCCTTCATCACTCCCACTACTAGAAAAACGCCCTATAGCAACGGATTTTGGCCCTATTAGCAACGGATTTCGGCTTAGCAACGGATTTAGCAACGAAAATTTTCCGTTGCTATAACCCTCGTGGCTAATCTGTAGCAACGGATTTAGCAACGAATTATTAGCAACGAACTTATAGCAACGGATTTAGCAACGAATTACTACCCACGGAAATTAGCAACGATTTTTTTAGCAACAGATTTTTCGTTGCAAACCAACCAATAATTAATTAATTTTTTGCCTTTTTGCAACGGAATTTCCGTTGCAAAAACCAATAATTCAAATTAATAAATTAAAAATTCATTTGCGGGGCCCGGATGACCCCACCTAACCGAGCCGAGCCCACACGAGCCGAGCCCCAACCAAGCGTGTGAGAGACGAGCCCCAACCGAGCCCCACACGAGCCAACACATTAATTCCACATATTCGCATTGGGTAGGAATTGAACCCTGGACCTCATGTGAAGATGGTTGAACCCCAAACCAGCTAGGCTAACTCAATTGTTGTTATTATTATGTAATTTTTTATATTTAACCACTATCAAAGATTCATATACTAATTTAAATAATTAAATACTTGTTATCATATATTTTAAATAAAAATATTTTTAAATATATAATTATTTATATTATAATACATATTCCGTTAAAAATTTAAATATTTATTAATTAACTACATATCTCAAGTTTTAGTTATGAGATAAAAATATAATGTATATCAACTTAAGTATAACTTTTTATGACATACAAAAAAAAGGATGAAAGTTTTACATAACTAAATAATTAGATTTAATTGTTTTTTGAATAAAGAACTTTTATATTATATGAAGTATTCACTTATACATTTGTATTATTTAGCAATCGTAATTGAATAACTTAATCAAGAATTATTTTGTTAATATGAAGCATTTATATTTGAATTTGTAGAGTTATATCTAAATATTGAAGAATTATTGTGTTAAATTCAATATAAACCCCAAACATGTATATAATAATAATAATAATAATAATAATAATAATAATAATAATAATAATAATAATAATAATAATAATACTGTATATCAACTTAAGTATAAGTTTTTATGACATATAAAAAAAAATGAAAGTTTACATAATTAAATAATTAGATTTAGTTGGTAGTTGAATAAAGAACTAATTTTATGGCAATATGAAGTATTCACTTATACATCAGTAAAATAATATCTGCATTTTGAGAAACTATTGTATTATTTAGCAATCGTAGTTGAATAACTTAATGAAAAATTATTTTATTAATATGAAACATTTATATTTGAATTTGTAGAATTATATCTAAATATTGAAGAATTATTGTGTTAAATTCTATATAAACCCCAAGCATGTATATATATGTATATATATAATAGTAATGTACATGAACTTAAGTATAAGTTTTTATGACATATAAAAAAAAAGATGAAAGTTTACATAATTAAATAATTAGATTTAGTTGGTAGTTGAATAAAGAACTAATTTTATGTCAATATGAACTATTCAATTATACATATGTAGAACAATATCTGCATTTTGAGGAACTATTGTATTATTTAGCAATCGTAGTTGAATAACTTAATATAAAGAATTATTTTCTTAATATGAAACATTTATATTTGAATTTATAGAATTATATCTATACACTGAGGAATTATTGTGTTTCGCAACCGTACATTAGATGTTAAATTAAGAAGTTTTCTTTTAATATAATGAATTTATATTAAAATTTGTAGAATTAAATCTAAATATTAAGAAATTATTGTGTTATGCAACCGTTACACGTTAAATGAAAAACTTTTCTCTTAATATTAATGATTTATAATGTATATTATACACACATATTATATATATGTACGTATATTATATATAAACATATAATATTAATTATTATTTAATATTTAAGATATAAGATATATATGTCTATATATTAAATATTATATAATATATATACATATATATAAATAACATTGTGTGTGAGTGTATATGTAGATGTGTATATGTTATTATATAATATATATATACTTATATATAAATAACATTGTGTGTGAGTGTATATGTAGATATATATATATATATATATATATAAACGTATATATATTATAAATATTTTATATTTAATTATACATAATATACGTTTGTATATAACGTTATATGTATTATAAATATTATATATTTATATATAATATACATATGTATATAATATTATATGTACTATAGATTATATAATATTATATAATATATAATATATATACGATATATATAATATCAATATATTAAATATTATACAATATTATAATAATAATATATATTGTATAATAAACATATATATACATATATAAAAAAGAGAGAGCCTAGGATTGAACCCAGGACCTCATGAAAAGAAAATGAGCATCCAACCAACTTGGATACAATCCGTTAATGTTTTGTTTCAGTGAAATTTTATTTGACTTTTAAATGCACTTAATGGTTCCGTCCAAAATTTAACGGTTGGGACAAAAAATGTAACAAAATGAAACCAACGGGACTATTTTAGTCTAATTCTAAAAGAATAGGACCAAAATTGAAAACGACACAATCCTATGGGACCAAAAATGTAATTTGCTCTATTTTTTATTATTCATTTATTTTTATTCCATATAGCAACGAAAAATCCGTCACTAAATTATAAATATTTTAATTTTTTTTATTCATATGTTTATAGCAACGGATTTTCCGTTGCTAATCTTTTTTATATTTATTTCTTTTTATTTCTTCCTTATAGCAACGAAAAATCCGTTGCTAATATTTTAAATATTTGTTTATTTTTATTTCCCTTTTTCCTTCTATATAGCAACGAAAAATCCATTGCTAAATTAGCAACGGATTTTTCGTTGCTAATATTTTTTATATTTATTTCTTTTTTTTTTCTTTCATATAGCAACGAAAAATCCGTTGCAAATATTTATAAATATTATATTATTTTTTATTAGGTTTTTATTTTAATAGCAACGGAATTTCCGTCGCTATATATACCAATTTATTTATTTTTTGTATTATTTAATTTTAGCAACGAAAAATCCGTTGCTAAAGCATTTTGCCACGATTTTTTTTTTCGTTGCTATATCCGTTGCTAAATAGCAACGAATAATTTCCGTTGCTAAATTTCCGTTGCTATCGGGCGTTTTTCTAGTAGTGTCCAAGAACCTCCATCACTCCAATCACGATAACACGATAATGGGAAGGTAGCGAGCCTTCACCATTCACGATAACACGATACTCGTAGCGTCAGGATTCTAGAGGTGGCTCCTACGGGTTCAGGAGGTGGCTCCCGCACATGTAGCACTTTGCCCCGCAGGTTCAAGAGGTGGCTCCCATATGTGCGTAGCACGCTGCCCCGCATAGCACTTAGCTCCTGCGGCTGACGAGCGTTACACGATAACACGATAGGGCTTTGTTCTTCCTGTGGTTGGACGGACAACCACCAGCCCGAAGACCAGCCCAACGCCCTCACTAAGGAGGACCTGGCCAGGAGAACGCATGTACACGATACCCGAATTGCTTTGCATGATCCTGACAATGACACGATAATCACGGTACGTGCATGGCTTGGCATGACCTGACTTGCTTGCTAGCGAGTGACACAACGATTCAAGAATGTATGAACGCGCTTATTGATCACGATCTCCGTTCTGGAATACACTGGGCAAGGAATAGTACAATTGTACCCTCATTAGACCATAACTTGATAACACTATCAGATAAAACACACGGCATGATCAAGTGACGAGGTGGCTTGCAATGAACAATGTAGCTTAATATATTTATATTATGACATGATATTGATCATATAATAACATATTGGGATCAAATAGAGGTAAAGAAAAGGAAATAGAAATTCATATTTTATGCAGAAACTTTCTGCCTCTCCAGAGGCCTGGGAACGGCCGTTCCGGCCCCTAGTTCAAAATGGGAAGGGTCGTTCCCAGCTACCCGAAGTGACTCCCGAAGATGGGAACGACCGTTCCGGCTTACAAGCCAAAACGGGAAGGGTCGTTCCCGTCCTCGCCGCCATGCATACTATTCAAACTATGGGAACGACCGTTTCCCAAATACAAAGGGAACGGGAAGGGCCGTTCCCATCATACAGAAGATGCAGAAACAAGGGATGAAGCATGGGAGCTCACGAACCAACATTAAATCTCACCAAAACTCATGTAATTCAAGTCTAGCAGTTGTAATTCATGAAGTGAAACACATACACATGCCTTAGGTACAATAACACCCGATTTAAACCCCCAAATCATGCTCTAGCCCCATAATCATCAATTTTCTCCAAAGAAGAATTCATGCAATATTTCCATAAATCTCAAGATTTAGACATGGAATTCATGTCTAAAGCTTGTAATCATGCTTCTAGCAAGTAAAACACAAGCTATTCCATACAAATCCTAACCCTAGCTTCATATATAGATTTCAAGAAATCATGTGTACTTCCCTTTCTTCCTTTGAAGAACTTAGAAGATGAAGATGAAGTTGAGATGATGATGATGATGATCCAAGCCTCTCAATTCCTCCAAAATATTAGCTTGGATTGGATGAATTCTTCTTCTCCCTCTTGTGATGTTTCATCGTGGAAAATGAAAGCAAATATGATGTGTATATCTTGTGTATAATGAAAAGATGATATGAAGTGGAAGCATGGAGAAATATTTAACGTGATTCATCCCTTGGAGTTGATGAATTGGCACAAATTGCAATTAAGCCCCTTGATTAATCAAGTTATGCAATTAAGGATATGAGGTTTGGAAAATGATCAATTAAGTCCAAAGTCCAAACAATAATCATACGATTAAGTCCTCTAATTTAAAGAAATGTAAATTAAGGACAATTAAGAAGTTAAGACACATTTGGCAATTAATTCACGTACCTGGAAAGCCGGAAATTGGGGCGTTACAATTTTAGACCTTTTTTTTTAAATAAAATGCCTTATTGTTATCCATGCAATAAGGACAAGCTAGTCTGATCGTTGTACCCCAAATTAACATCATAGAAAATTATTAATAGTTCACATAAATTTAGCTTTTATTAAAAAAATTTGTTTCATAGATGCGCCATACGTAGTAACGCCAAATTCCCACAATTCTTTTAATGCATCAATCAACGGTTTAAAATATTCTTAAATGCTTTGTTTCGAACTCTTAGCTACAGGAAAAATATATGTTTAAAATATATATACATCTCAGTGCACATTTTTGGTGATAAATTGCAAGGAGTTGCAATTACTGGTCAACAAAAATAACTATGTTGATAATGATCTGACAACTTATTTTAAAACTTTTCGATGCATGATAAAATATGAATTTCTATTTGTTTTATTGTGTTGTTATCCCGTACCTAGACACGGGGTTATACCTCATTAAAAAAAAAAATGCGAACATCCATGCACCCATCAATCTTATACTCATGTTTGATGCCTAGACTAAATTCACGAAATGCACTTCACAATTCACAAACATCACATTGATCAAAATTTCAAATGCTACAATATGAATAATGGAATCATACACCAGTATCAAATTGATCGCTGATATTGGAGAAACGACAACAGAATGTAAAAAACAACGAAATAGAAGAAATTATAAATAAACATGATGACCTAGAAGAATAAAATGACAATCCAATCAATAGATAAAAATAAAGAAAGAATACCAAGAAATAGTAAATAATAGAAAGGAAAGACATAACTACAAGGCCCATAAATGGACCATTAATTAATTGTTTATGCGCATTGGAAGCCGTAGGGGACGTCTTTGTGGCAGTTGTTCAAAATCAATTTTAGGTCAACGGGAATATCAATGTTGTTGCCCAAAACATTGGCTTTAATGGCGGTGCAAAGACAAACAGCTGCTTTAAGATCAGCTAACCCTTGAATGAGTGCACAACAGCGCTCTGGTGAAGTACCCAACTTAAGATTCAGTAAGCCACCGCCCAAGTTGGCGCAAACTCCCAAGTTCAGTGCGTTGATTGGGCATATTTCTGGGTTTGAAGTCTCTGATGGTTTTGATGGCTCTGTTGGTTCGGAAGGCTTTGAAGGCTCTGATGGTTTTGATGGCTCCGAAGGCTTTGATGGCTCTGATGGCTTTGAAGGCTTAGTAGAGGGCTTTGAGGGTTTGGGGACATGGGATTTTTTTGATGATGGAGGACATGCATAAGCTGAGCTGACCATTGTGAAGAAGATAATATTGAAAAGAATAACAAGAGCCGCTCTTGAAGCCATTTCTTGTGGTGATCACAATTAAAGGTTTTGAATTGCTTGAAACTAAATGCTAGCTTTGATATGAAATTGTGTTAATGGGCAAGGAATTTATAGGTGAAAATTAGGAATATTATTGATTGTGTTGTCATTCTTTTTCCCTTTTAATAGATGATCCATGTGCCCCGCGAAGTACAGAAATATGAAATAATTCATCTTCTAAACAAGTTGGATTTATTAATTTCACTTTTCAGCATGGAGGATTATTGAATTGGGTATTTTAGAATTTAGAGTTGTTAGTTTGATTTCACGGAGTTTTCAATTATCTATCTTTAAATTAAAACGAGGCTTCAGTATTTGATTTTCAATTATTAATGAGTTTTAAAGATTTACAACCAACATATTTGCTGGTTCAATAAATCATGGTGAATCAAGGATTGGATTTGGTGTCTAGGAGAAGACGTGCTTTGCTTTCTAACAATATTTTCTCAGTTTCGTTTGGAATAACGTGCATGGATGTCTTTGGATTTTAAAATTTAGGGAACCAATTATTATAATTTAAATAAAGTTCGATGCAATTATTTATAATTTTAATAGTAACGAAAGGTGGAACTTCGAAAGCCGCTTCATGGAAATTGCATTTTTGTTGCTCCATTTGCCTGGAATTTTACAATTTATTTCAATACACAAATTATAATATTGGCATGGTTACTAATTTGAATTGGATCTAGGACTAGTGTGAATATATTTTGGAGAGGTTCTACTTTGGTGTCTCGAAAGAAACAACCGATCGTGAAACAGGAAAATTTAATTACCCCAAAGAGAACGTTTGGGAGCGACTCAAAACGTTTTTCAAGAAAGCTTCAATTAATTTAAGTTGTTGAATAACTCTCTCTTGAGTTTCGAAATAAAAATTACATGCCGAAAATCCTTGTAGAAAAGGGTTTTTTAATTTTCTTTTACGTTTCGAACCCGTTTTCCTCATATTATCATATTTTTCCTCTAAATTATATTGTATGATATCCTTAATAATACATGTATATATTAAAATACATATAACAATATATATATATATATATATCATATTTGATATTTTGTTTAAGGGGAAAATATAGAATTTGATTAATTTGGGTAGGTTAGGAAGTATAAATAAACAAAATGGAGTAAAAAGCAATATTTTTAACGGTCAGACGTTTAATTTGGACGAAAATTGGTCAACTAGACCAAATTTAAGAAAAATGTGATATTATGGGATGCAATGTGAGAACATGACAACTGTTGAAACCAAAATTGCAAAAGAGTTACACTATGGGACGAAAATGATAATTTTCTTGCAATATAAAAAATTATTTAATTCTCCATCTTAGTCAACGGAATTTTGAATCTCGCCATAATTCAATAAGACGTGAGATCAAGCAAATATGTACTCCTTATCATACAAAAAACGAGCTGCACAAGAAGCACGTCCTGATTAATTGAAAATTGTTAGTGTTTGAGAAATTGAAGGATCAATACCAGCATCATCATTCCTTACTCCATTGGTCTCATGGAAAGGATGAAATTAAAAATAGAAGGAACACAAATGGTTTGTCGCACGTTGTAAGTATGCCTCGTAAATAGAGCCCTCCACTCTAATTTTACTTTTAGCCGTTTTCTTTGTCTTTTCAAGAAATTAATTTTGATTAAAGGAGAATTTGTTATATAAGTTAATGAGTAATAATTTAAAGATTATTATAGGCGTCGAGGAATTGTCCATTTAACTTTTGAAAGATTATATCCACCTAAATTGTACTAACCATTATTTACGAGTTTCTTCAGTTAAATGAATCGACAAATGCATCATTACGTCAAAAAATGTTGGGGGAACACCCTGTGATGTAAATTCCTAAAAAATATAGTTATTTATGTTAGTATTTAATTTTACATATCTCATCAAGTAATTCTCTAAAGGCAATAGGCGACAACTACACCATAAAAGAGTGAGAATCATGACTCCCATCTCATGTATCTTAGCTTGCCTTGCATCAACACGCCTTGTTAAATTTGATACATAATAATCAGGCATAGGAAGTTATTTTATCCACTCAAATATTGTTCTTTTTTGCTCCAATGTTAACCCTCTTTCATCCTTTGTTTTTTTTTTTTTTTTTTTTTTTCTAGCGTCCATTACCCGTAGGCATTAGTCTAATTAAGGTAGCCTACACAACTCTCTCATATCCGTACGTGCATTCGTGTTATACTTTATTTTTCTTCAAATACCCATCAACGTGTTAAAGATATTATCAAAGATATTTGCATCCCATCTAAGTTATGACGGACTAATTATCCTTTCAACAAGGAAATTCCAAAAGATACTTTATTTCTTATGATTTTATTGCACTCCACTCCCGAGATGCTCTACTCATCGGGTTGATATATAGGTTTTGGAAAGTCACGATCCTGCTCTCAAATTTCATGTCCATTTAACTAAGGAGATGAATTATCATATTCAATCTGATTCTTTTTAAAAATTAATTTTATTCCAATGGTAGGAATGATTTATATCAAAAAATTGTCGCAGACAATCAAATCAACTCTATTTTAGACCTTTTTTTTTAAATAAAATGCCTTATTGTTATCCATGCAATAAGGATAAGCTATAGTCTGATTGTTGTACCCCAAACTAACATCATAGAAAATTATTAATAGTTCACATAAATTTAGCTTTTATTAAAAAAATTTGTTTCATTGATGCGCCATACATAGTAACACCAAATTCCCACAATTCTTTTAATGCATCAATCAACGGTTTCAAATATTCTTAAATGCTTTGTTTCGAACTCTTAGCTACAGGAAAAATATATGTTAAAAATATATATACATCTCAGTGCACATTTTTGGTGATAAATTGCAAGGAGTTGCAATTACTGGTCAACAAAAATAACTATGTTGATAATGATCTGACAACTTATTTTGAAACTTTTCGATGCATGATACGATATGAATTTCTATTTGTTTTATTGTGTTGTTATCCCGTACCTAGACACGGGATTATACCTCATTAAAAAAAAAAAATGCGAACATCCATGCACCCATCAATCTTATACTCATGTTTGATGCCTAGACTAAATTCACGAAATGCACTTCACAATTCACAAACATCACATTGATCAAAATTTCAAATGCTACAATATGAATAATGGAATCATACACCAGTATCAAATTGATCGCTGATATTGGAGAAACGACAACAGAATGTAAAAAACAACGAAATAGAAGAAAGTATAAATAAACATGATGACCTAGAAGAATAAAATGACAATCCAATCAATAGATAAAAATAAAGAAAGAATACCAAGAAATAGTAAATAATAGGAAAGGAAAGAAATAACTACAAGGCCCATAAATGGACCATTAATTAATTGTTTAGGCGCATTGGAAGCCGTAGGGGACGTCTTTGTGGCAGTTGTTCAAAATCAATTTTAGGTCAACGGGAATATCAATGTTGTTGCCCAAAACATTGGCTTTAATGGCGGTGCAAAGACAAACAGCTGCTTTAAGATCAGCTAACCCTTGAATGAGTGCACAACAGCGCTCTGGTGAAGTACCCAACTTAAGATTCAGTAAGCCACCGCCCAAGTTGGCGCAAACTCCCAAGTTCAGTGCGTTGATTGGGCATATTTCTGGGTTTGAAGTCTCTGATGGTTTTGATGGCTCTGTTGGTTCGGAAGGCTTTGAAGGCTCTGATGGTTTTGATGGCTCCGAAGGCTTTGATGGCTCTGATGGCTTTGAAGGCTTAGTAGAGGGCTTTGAGGGTTTGGGGACATGGGATTTTTTTGATGATGGAGGACATGCATAAGTTGAGCTGACCATTGTGAAGAAGAGAACATTGAAAAGAATAACAAGAGCCTCTCTTGAAGCCATTTCTTGTGGTGATCACAATTAAAGGTTTTGAATTGGTTGAAACTAAATGCCAGCTTTGATATGAAATTTTGTTAATGGGCAGGGAATTTATAAGTGCAAATTAGGAATATTATTGATTGTGTTGTCATTCTTTTTCCCTTTTAATAGATGATCCATGTGCCCCGCGAAGTATAGAAATATGAAATAATTCATCTTCTAAACAAGTTGGATTTATTAATTTTCACTTTTCAACATGGAGGATTATTGAATTGGGTATTTTAGAATTTAGAGTTGTTAGTTTGTGTTAGTGGAATTAGAATAAATTACATGGGGTGTTAGTGTAATTAGAATAAACTATATGTATCAAGAGTAGTTAGAATATTGGGTTGAGGACTGATCCTCCCATGACACGTGGAACTTTACCACAGGAATTTCGAATCATTTTTCAAGTGGGTCATTTTGATTCAATGAATACTTCACAACATAACTTTTTAATTAAGCAAGCAAAGTTAACTTGAGTTTTAAATTTAATTGGATAAAGTTGAAACTTATCTGATTCACGAATCGATTCTAACATTTTTCTAAAGTATGAATTTCGAATCAATTTCTAGGTTGATCATTTTTATTCAATGAATACTTCAAAGCCTATCCTTTTAATTAATCAAACAAAGTTAAGTCGGGTTTTAAATTTAATTTAATAAATTTGAAACTTATCTGATTCACGAATCGATTCTAAAATTTTTCTAAAGTATTAATTTCGAATCAATTTCAGATGGATCATTTTGATTCAATGAATATTTCAAAGCATATTTAAATAGTTAATGATTAAATTTAACTTTGTTCAAAGAACGAAAAGTCAATGTTTGATATAGATTTGATTAAATAGTTAATGATCAAATTTATATTTTGTTCAAATAGCAAAAATAATTTCATTAAATAGTTTGATGTGTACATTATTTGTATTTTAGGTATTTTTTTTAAAACAATCTCTAATATTAAAAAATAAAAGCAATAATAAATACAAAATTGATTTATTTATATTTTTATGTAATTTTAATTCATAAAAATGTGATTAGTGACCGATATAATTTTCACTCAAAAAATCAGTGAACGATTAGTGACCGCAATATATCAAAACTAAACCATCTGTGACTGATTTGTGACCGATAGTAATTGGTCACAATATTAATGACCGATCAATGACTGATTAGGGTTTGAGTCACAAAATTAGTGACCGATAAAATATCGGTCACTAAATCAGTGACCGCAGTAGACCACAGTCAAATAATCAGTGACCAATCAGTGACCGATAAATTTTGGGTCACAAAATCAGTGATCGATTAGTGACTGATAAAATTTAGGTCACAAAATCAATGACCGATTAGTGACTGATTTGTCACTGAATTTTATGCGGTCACTAATCGGTCACTGATTATTATATATATGTAAAATCGGTCATTAATCGGACAACGATCGGTCACTGACCAATGACCGATAAAGCAGTCACTGAAAATCGGTCACTAATCCTGCTTTTTTTGGTATTGTATGTCGATAATGATCTGACAACATATTTTAAAACTTTTCGATGCATGATAAGATATGAATTTCTATTTGTTTTATTGTGTTGTTATCCCGTACCTAGACACGGGGTTATACCTCATTAAAAAAAAAATGCGAACATTCATGCACCCATCAATCTTATACTCATGTTAGATGCCTAAACTAAATTCACGAAATGCACTTCACAATTCACAAACATCACATTGATCAAAATTTCAAATGCTACAATATGAATAATGGAATCATACACCAATATCAAATTGATCGCTGATATTGGAGAAACGACAACAGAATGTTAAAAACAACGAAATAGAAGAAAGTATAAATAAACATGATGACCTAGAAGAATAAGAGATAAAGATTTTCGCACATCCGAACTATGACCCTTTTGGCATTTCACCATCCCAACTATTTTTCACCCGAAACCGCCATCTAAACTTTCAATTCCTGACAAACCACCATCCCACAGTGGTTTTGACCCTTTTTTGAGCGGTTTTGACTCTTTTTTCAGCGGTTTTGGATGTTTTAATAGATGATCCATGTGCCCCGCGAAGTATAGAAATATGAAATAATTCATCTTCTAAACAAGTTGGATTTATTAATTTTCACTTTTCAACATGGAGGAGTATTGAATTGGGTATTTTAGAATTTAGAGTTGTTAGTTTGATATCACGGAGTTTTCAATTATCTATCTTTAAATTAAAACGAGGCTTCAGCATTTGATTTTCAATTATTAATGAGTTTTAAAGATTTATAACCAACATATTTGCTGGTTCAATAAATCATGGTGAATCAAGGATTGGATTTGGTGTCTAGGAGAAGACGTCCTTTGCTTTCTAATAATATTTTCTCAGTTTCGTTTGGAAGAACGTGCATGGATGTCTTTGGATTTTAAAATTTAGGGAACCAATTATTATACTTTAAATAAAGTTCGATGTAATTATTTATAATTTTAAGAGCAAATTATCAAAAACGTCCCGTAAAGTGAGCCATATACGGTTTTGGTCCCAAGAGTGGTCGGTGTCTCACTTTTGGTCCCATAAAGTGGCAATTGTCTCATTTTTGGTCCCATTGACCCATTTCCGTCCAAGATAACGGTTTGACCGTTAAAAAGGTTACTTTTTAGTCCTTTTGGTTCTTTTATATTTTTAAAATTACCCCAAACTATTTAAAATTCACATTTTCACCCCCAAACTATTTATATTGTATATTTTCACCCAAAAAAAAATATAATATATATTACATATAATATATATATATAATTATAAAATATTATAAATATTTCATTATATATATATATCATATATTACAAAATATTAAATAAAATATATATCATATATTACAAAATATTATGTATACAAATATTTATATATATATATATATATATATATATAACCAATTTATAGGATAATTTGTCGTTAGTTGACCCAATCAAAACTCTCTTATCTCCGTTATCATGCAATGCAATTAGGAAATTAAGTATCTCATCCACCACTTCCTTAGGCAATAACGTTTTCAACTTATGCAAGTTTCAGTTTTCATTTGTGCAATGGATTACAAACCATCAGATCTTTATCCTTCTCATGAATCTTATCTCCAAAGATGTCTGCTAGTTTGCTTGTGATAACCATCTATCATTCCATAGAGGCGTCCATTCAACTGCTTCTAACTATTCCTTTCCATGCTCGGGAAGCCATAAGTTGAGGCTTATGCACGGACCATGCGGGATCAAAGAACTTAAATAATTCTTGCATGGTTGATGGAAAATGCAAATATCATTACCCACGTCCATATTGTGAAAGCACAATACAAGGTAAAGATGGATATCCGATCTATAGAAGGAGAAAAACTGGATTGTTAGTTCAAGTTCGCAATGCACAACTTGACAACCAATGGGTAGTACCTTATAATCCATATCTCTTATTAAGGTATAATTGTCATATTAACGTCGAGATCTGCTCTGGAGTGACAGCTGTGAAATATCTTTATAAATATATTTATAAGGGGCATGATAAAGTGGCAATTAATATCACACACAATGATGAACGAAACTCGGTCGATGAGATTAAACAATTTCAAGATGCTAGATGGCTTAAACTCGTTTTTTTTTTTTTTTTTTTTTTGTAGAGTGTTAATTTTTGAAATTAGACAAATACACACCTGATAATCTTTGTTGGTTGCTTATTCATTGTCTATTTTCAGAGCATTCATCTGATTCCTTCTTCTTCTCATTATGGCTGACAGATAAAAGAAACTTATTTGTTTATCCCTAAATTTGAGTCAATTAATTCTCAACTCTTAAAGCCAAATAATCTCTTTTTGTTGCCATAGTTTGTTATATTCTACCCTCAATTCTTCTTCCAAATCATTTGAATATTTACCTTGTTTGTCTCATGCATAATGCTTTAGAAATTCTTTGTATTTTTGTTTTTTTTTTTTGCTTTTCGAGCACATTGGAAACTGTTCAAGAACCATTGTTTCTGAGCAATGATCCCAATTCAAAATGTCCTTCAAGTTTAGATTCGGCCAATAAGTTGTATATTGCTACTTTGGAGAATGTAAAAATAAATTGGTAACTATTGGATCAATCTCATTTAGTTTAAATTAAAAAAAAATTCCATATATTTCTTGAAAGACAACCAATCTAACATCTTGAAAATTTTATTCTAATCTTCGAAATTTTGTTACCATTACGCTATATTAATTCTGGCATATATTTGTGAAGATATTTCAAGTCGTTCTTAATTTTGGTATGCATGTGCATATACATTAAAATCAAGTAATTCTTTTTTTTAAACCAACTATTTTTTATTTCTTTTTTATTTAATTTATCTCTTTTTATATTCTCTTTGTCATTTGATCTTGCATTCTATTTTTTTATTTGTAATCTTCTAGTGATTATTATTTCAGATTTATGTTTATTTTTTTATAATTGAATTTATATATATAGTAGAAATAATTAAAAGAGTATATTTATATAAATGTTTAATCGAATATTGTCAAAATTATGCATAAAATTAGTTTATATTTTATTTTTATATGCACACATATTGGGTTTTCTTAGTATTCTTAATTTAAAGTAACTTTGGTCTAAGAACCTACAATTCTAAATTGTAGAATTAAGAAACCAAAAACGTTATTCGTGTTTTGAAGTATTTAGTTTATATTTTATCATATAAACTAAAGGAAGATTATATGGTTAGTTGGATTTAGATAATTAAAATTATATTAGTATTAGTTATAAAAATTATTACATTAGGATTAATTAATTTATTGAAAAATATTTTATGTAAATCATAAATTATATTATTTTGTTAATTAGATAAGTTTATAGAATTATAATATGATTATAATTTAAGATATGGATTTAGATAATTAGAACTATGGACTTATATAATTAGACTTACATTATGATTGATTTATTGAAAGTTATTCTATGTAACTTATTTAAATAATATTTTATTTTATATAATTACAAAATTTTATAAAGTGAATCAATTTGTTGTTTTTCAATTCATTAGATATATCTTATTATAACATTTTAAATTATTGGCCTCAAAATTAAAAAACAGGCAACTTATATTATAAAATTTGATTACAATTAATTAAAATTATAGAATTAAGAAACCAAAAACGCTATTCGTGCTTTGAAGTATTTAGTTTATATTTTATCATATAAACTAAAGGAAGATTATATGGTTAATTAGATTTAAATAATTAAAATTATATTAGTATTAGTTAATTAAAAATATTACATTAGGATTAATTAATTTATTGAAAAATATTTTATATAAATCATTAAATTATATTATTTTGTTAATTAGATAAATTTATAGAATTATAATATGATTATATTTTAAGAAAGTTTATTGATTTAGATAAATAGAACTATGGACTTATATAATTAGACTTACATTATGCTTGATTTATTGAAAATTATTTTATGTAACTTATCTAAATAATATTTTATTTTACAAAATTACAAAAATTTATTAAAATAAAGTGAATCAATTTGTTGTTTTTCAATTCATTAGATATATCTTATTATAACATTTTAAATTATAGGCCTTAAAATTAAAAAAATAGACAACTCATAATATAAAGTTTGAATACAATTAATTAATATAATAATATAAAAACAATCCTTGTTGAACTATATATCTTTTCTAGGTAAGTTGGAGAAATTTTACTTCTACAAAGAGTCCTATTTTATGTTAATATGTGCTTTTTAAATATAATTAATTAATAATCTATAACATGTATTTACATCATTATCCTTGACTAATAATTATTGAAGTAATTATTGTGAGGATACTTTAGGCGATCCGTATTTTGTAAGAAACTATTCGTGCTTTTATAAGATATATAGATAGATAATAAGTATAATATATAGTATATTATATTATACGTATTATACAGATATATATACATACTATATACTATATTATACTTATTATACATATATATATGTATATATAATATTATAAATATTTTATAAAATATTTATAAAATATTGTAATATATATATATATATATATATATATATATATATTATATATTTTATAAAATATTATATATACAAATATTATATATATGTATACACGTATATATATGTATAATACGTATAATATAATACACAGTATATAGTATGTATATATATGTGTATAATACGTATAATATAATATATATATTATATTATACGTTTATAATATATATATATATATATATATATATATCTAGATATATATATATATATAATACGTATAGTATAATATAGTATATATACAATATAATATATGTATATATATGTATAATATAATATTATATATATATAATATGTTTTAACAGTAAAAGTAACTTTTTTAACGGAGTAAAATGTAATTTTTTAAGAAAATAGGGTAAAAAGTAACTTTTTTAACAGTCAAACCGTTATCTTGGACGGAAATGGGTCAATGGGACCAAAAATGAGACAAATGCCACTTTATGGGACCAAAAGTGAGACATCGACCACTTTTGGGACCAAAACCGTATATGGCTCACTTTACGGGACGTTTTTGATAATTTGCTCTAATTTTAATAGTAACGAAAGGTGGAACTTCGAAAGCCGCTTCATGGAAATTGCATTTTTGTTGCTCCATTTGCCTGGAATTTTACAATTTATTTCAATACACAAATTATAATATTGGCATGGTTACTAATTTGAATTGAATCTAGAACTAGTGTGAATATATTTTGGAGAGGTTCTACTTTGGTGTCTCGAAAGAAACAACCGACTGTGAAACAGGAAAATTTAATTACCCCATAGAGAACGTTTGGGAGCGAGTGAAAACGTTTTTCAAGAAAGTTTCTAGTAATCTATGATGCACGGACACGGACACGGCGACACGGACACGACACGACACGGATACGGCGACACGGATTTTTTCTTGAATTTCCCACGTAAGGAGTGTCGGATACGGTGTCGGACACGAGTGTCCGACACGACACGACATGACACGACACGGCAAAATGATATTTTTAGAAGTGTCCGTGCATCATAGCTAGTAATGTAAGTTGCTGAATAACTTTCTCTTGAGTTTCGAAATAAAAATTACATGCCGAAAATCCTTGTAGAAAAGGTTTTTTTAATTTTCTTTTACGTTTCGAACCCGTTTTTCTCCTATTATCATATTTTTCCTCTAAATTATATTGTATGATATCCTTAATAATACAGGTATATATTAAAATACATATAACAAAATATATAAATATATCTATATATTATATTATATATAACATATATGATATTTTGTTTAAGGTGAAAATATAGAATTTGAATAATTTGGGTAGGTTAGGAAGTATAAATAAACAAAATGGAGTAAAAAGCAATATTTTTAACAGTCAGACGTTTAATTTGGACGAAAATTGGTCAACTAGACCAAATTTAAGAAAAATGTGATATTATGGGATGCAATGTGAGAACATGAGAACTGTTGAAACCAAAATTGCAAAAGAGTTACAGTATGGGACGAAAATGATAATTTTCTTGCAATATAAAACATTATTTAATTCTCTATCTTAGTCAAAGGAATTTTGAATCTCGTCATAATTCAATAAGACGTGAGATCAAGCAAATATGTACTCCTTATCATACAAAAAACGAGCTGCACAAGAAACACGTGCCGATTAATTGAAAATAGTTAGTATTTGAGAAATTGAAGGATCAATACCAGCATCATCATTCCTTACTCCATTGATCTCATGGAACGGATGAAATTAAAAATAGAAGGAACACAAATGGTTTGTCGCACGTTGTAAGTATGCCTCGTAAATAGAGCCCTCCACTCTAATTTTACTCTTAGCTGTTTTCTTTGTCTTTTAAAGAAATCAATTTTGATTAAAGGAGAATTTGTTATATAAGTTAATGAGTAATAATTTAAAGATTATTATAGAAGTTGGGGAATTGTCCATTTAACTTTTGAAAGATTATATCCACCTAAATTGTATTGGCCATTATTTACGAGTTTCTTCAGTTAAATGAATCGACAAATGCATCATTACATCAAAGAATGTTGGGGGAACACCCTGTGATGTAAATTCCTAAAAAATATAGTTATTTATGTTAGTATTTAATTTTACATATCTCATCAAGCAATTCTCTAAAGGCAATAGGCGACAACTACACCATAAAAGAGTGAGAATCATGACTCTCATCTCATGTATCTTAGCTTGTCTTGCATCAACAGGCCTTGTTAATTTTGATACATAATAATCAAGCATAGGAAGTTATTTTATCCACTCAAATATTGTTCTTTTTTGCTCCAATGTTAACCCATTTTCATCCTTTGTTTTTTTTTTTTTTCTAGCGTCCATTACCCATAGGCATTAGTCATATTGAGGTAGCCTACACAACTCTCTCATATCCGTACGTGCATTCGTGTTATACTTTATTTTTCTTAAAATACCCATCAACGTGTTAAAGATATTATCAAAGATATTTGCATCCCATCTAAGTTATGACGGACTAATTATCCTTTCAACAAGGAAATTCCAAAAGATACTTTATTTCTTATGATTGTATTGCACTCCACTCTCGAGATGCTCTATCATCGGGTTGATATATAGCTTTTGGAAAGTCACGAACCTGCTCTCAAATCTCATGTCCATTTAACTAAGGAGATGGATTATCAATTTATCATATTCAATCTGATTCTGTTTTAAAATTAATTTGATTCCAATGGTAGGAATGATTTATATCAATAAATTGTCGCGAACAATCAAATCAACTCTATTTTAGACCTTTTTTTTTAAATAAAATGCCTTATTGTTATCCATGCAATAAGGACAAGCTAGTCTGATCGTTGTACCCCAAACTAACATCATAGAAAATTATTACTAGTTCACATAAATTTAGCTTTTAATAAAAAAATTTGTTTCATTGATGCGCCATACGTAGTAACGCCAAATTCCCACAATTCTTTTAATGCATCAATCAACGGTTTCAAATATACTTAAATGCTTTGTTTCGAACTCTTAGATACAGGAAAAATATATGTTAAAAATATATATACATCTCGTGCACATTTTTGGTGATAAATTGCAAGGAGTTGCAATTACTGGTCAACAAAAATAACTATGTTGATAATGATCTGACAACTTATTTTAAAACTTTTCGATGCATGATAAGATATGAATTTCTATTTGTTTTATTGTGTTGTTATCCCGTACCTAGACACGGGGTTATACCTCATTAAAAAAAAAAAACGAATATCCATGCACCCATCAATCTTATACTCATGTTTGATGCCTAGACTAAATTCACGAAATGCACTTCACAATTCACAAACATCACATTGATCAAAATTTCAAATGCTAGAATATGAATAATGGAATCATACACCAATATCAAATTGATCGCTGATATTGGAGAAACGACAACAGAATGTAAAAAACAACGAAATAGAAGAAAGTATAAATAAACATGATGACCTAGAAGAATAAAATGACAATCCAATCAATAGATAAAAATAAAGAAAGAATACCAAGAAATAGTAAATAATAGGAAGGGAAAGAAATAACTACAAGGCCCATAAATGGACTATTAATTAATTGTTTATGCGCATTGGAAGCCGTAGGGGACGTCCTTGTGGCAGTTGTTCAAAATCAATTTTAGGTCAACGGGAATATCAATGTTGTTGACCAAAACATTGGCTTTAATGGCGGTGCAAAGACAAACAGTTGCTTTAAGATCAGTTAACCCTTGAATGAGTGCACAACAACGCTCTGGTGAAGTACCCAACTTAAGATTCAGTAAGCCACCGCCCAAGTTGGCGCAAACTCCCAAGTTCAGTGCGTTGATTGGGCATATTTCAGGTTTTGAAGGCTCTGATGGTTTTGATGGCTCTGTTGGTTCGAAAGGCTTTGAAGGCTCTGATGGTTTTGATGGCTCCGAAGGCTTTGATGGCTCTGATGGCTTTGAAGGCTTAGTAGAGTGCTTTGAGGGTTTGGGGACATGGGATTTTTTTTATGGTGGAGGACATGCATAAGTTGAGCTGACCATTGTGAAGAAGAGAACATTGAAAAGAATAACAAGAGCCGCTCTTGAAGCCATTTCTTGTGGTGATCACAATTAAAGATTTTGAATTGCTTGAAACTAAATGTCAGCTTTGATATGAAATTGTGTTAATGGGCAGGGAATTTATAGGTGAAAATTAGGAATATTATTGATTGTGTTGTGATAAATCTCATGTAACCGCAAGAGAGAGAAAGAGAGAATTGGGGAAAAACTTTCAGCTCAAATTGAAGAAGTAAAAATTCTAATCTACAGTACGGTTTATACAGGTATATATAGATACGTGTGAGCTGGTGTGATGTCACACGTGTTATGGGAGGATTACTCCTCAGCCCAGTATACTAACTTCTTCTTAACCAATTTCTTTAATACATACAATTTATTTTAATTACACTAACACCCCGCCCCTCTCAAACGCAGGCCAGGATATTGAGGAGGCCAAGTTTGCGCAAGTGTGTTTGGAAAGGACCAGTGCCCAGGGGCTTTGTGAAGATATCTGTTGTTTGTTCAGAAGTGTGAACCGGTAAGAGATGGATAACACCTTGTTGAAGTTTCTCACGAACCACGTGGTAGTCTATTTCGATATGCTTTGTTCTTTCATGGAATATTGGATTAGCAGCAATGTGTAAGGCTGATTTGTTGTCACAATATATCAGTGCAGGCTCTGGATGAGAAATGCAGAAGTCCTTTAGAAGGTATTTGATCCACTGCAATTCACAGGTTGTAGCAGCTAAAGCTCTGTACTCGGCCTCTGAGGATGACCTTGAAACTGTGGTTTGCTTTTTTGACTTCCAGCTGATCAATGAATCACCAAGGAAGAAGACACAAAATCCTGTTATGCTTCTTCTGGAATCCTTGCATCCTGCCCAGTCAGAGTCACTGAAGGCTTTAAGAGTGGAGTCCTTTGTTGCAGGAAAGAAAAGGCCTTGTCCTGGTGCATTCTTTATGTATCTTAATATCCTTAGGGCTGCCTGATGATGATGTATAGTTGGACATGAAAGAAATTGACTAAGCTGTTGTACACTGAAAGAAATATCAGGTCTAGTAGTGCATAAGTATAGTAATTTTCCAATGATCTTCCTGTAAGAACCAATGTCTTCAAACTTGCTGCCTTGTGATGTAATTTGTATGTTGGATTCTATTGGGGTAGGGGCTGGTTTGGCAGCTAAGCGCCCTGTGTCCGCAAGCAAATCAAGAGCATATTTTCTTTGATTCATGGATATTCCTTGCTTTGTTCTTGCAATCTCCAGGCCTAAGAAAAATTTGAGAGATCCTAAGTCTTTGATTTTGAATGATTGATCAAGGAAGTCCTTAACTCTATTGATCTTTGCTTGATCATTTCCTGCAAGAATGATATCATCTACATAGACAAGCAAAGTAGTGAAAGAGCCATTTATTTCTCTAATGAATAAACTGTGGTCTGATAAGGGATTGTGTGTATCCCAATGATAATAAGGAAGTAGATAGCTTGGAAAACCATTGCCTTGATGCCTATTTTAGACCATACAAGGATTTTGTCAATTTGTAGACTTTGTTTGGTCCTTAAGCTGTGAAGCCTGGAGGTAAGACCATATAAACTTCTTCATCAAGTTCTCCATGTAAGAAAGTATTATTAACATCTAACTGTTGTAAGATCCAATTATTTTGAGCAGCCAAAGCAAGAAGTAATCTAATGGTTGTTATTTTAGCCACAGGACTAAAGGTGTCAAAGTAATCAAGACCTTCTATTTGAGTGTAACCCTTAGCTACAAGTCTTGCTTTATAACGTTCTATACTTCCCTCAGCCTTGTGTTTGATTTTGAAAACCCACTTGCATCCAATTGGGTTCTTACCAGCAGGAAGGTCAACAATCTCCCAAGTTTTAGTGAGCTGTAAAGCTTCTATTTCTTTGTTCATAGCATCCTGCCATTCTTTATGTTTGACAGCTTGTTTATATGTTTTAGGTTCTGTTTGAGTTGAAATACTCATGAGAAAGTGTTTGTGTGAAGATGCTATATTATCATAATTAAGGACATCAGAGATGGGATAAGAGTTAGATACACTTGATGATGATGTAACTGACTTCCTGTTGTCTGTGGGAGCTTCAGTGAGATTGCAATGAAATTCTTTCAGATATTGTGGTGCGGTCCTTCTCCTTGCTGGTCTAGGCTGGACAACAGTAGCACCTGCAGGTTGCACTATGGGAACATCTTGAATGTTAGCAGCATTTGCTGGAATAGATATGTCAACACTTAGATGATCAGAGATATCCGGGTTAGAGCCTGTTACAGGAGGAGTTTGATATGTTTGTGTACTAGGAAAGTCTGGATAATGAATGTCAGATGAGTTAAGCAATGGAAATGAAGATGGAGATGATGCAGAAGATATGTTGTATGGAAGAATGGTCTCTATGAATTTCACATTCCTGGAAACAAAGATTTCATGAATATGGACATCCTGTAAGACAAATCCCTTTGTGCCAGATTTAAAGCCCATGAAAATACACTTTCTAGATCTTGAATCAAACTTAGATCTATGTGCAGAGAGTGTGGAAGCAAAAGCAAGGCAACCAAACACTTTGAGGTCAGTATAAGTAGGAACACAACCATACAACAACTCAAATGGTGTTTTGCTATTCAGAAGTGGAGATGGCAGTCTATTTATCAAATGTACAGCATGAATGATAGAGTAAGACCATAGAGTTTTGTCAATTTTTGATTGAAACATCAGAGCCCTTGCAACATTTAAGATGTGCTGATGTTTCCTCTCCACTATGCCATTTTGTTGAGGTGTCTCAACACATGAAGTTTGATGGATGATTCCTTTAGAATTGAAATAATCATGCATGAGGAATTCAGGGCCATTATCAGTGCGTATGATCTTGACCTTAGTGTTAAACTGATTTTCCATTAGTGTAACAAAGTTTTGAATCTGCTGTCTTACCTCTGACTTCTGCTTTATGAGAGTGACCCAAGTGAACCTTGAAAAATCATCTACTATAGTGACAAAGTATCTGTAACCACTAACAGAAGGAGTGGAATATGGTCCCCATATGTCAATGTGCAATAAATGAAAAGCAGAATGAGAGACAGTAGTACTTGGTAAAAAGGGTAACTTTCTTTGTTTTGAAAAGTGACAAATGTCACAGTGAGATACATTTTCTTTGCATACAATTGAAGAATCAAATGAAGACAGAGATTTTAATACAGTCTCGGGCACATGTCCTAGTCTAAAATGCCATATATTTGCATCTGTGACAGGACAAGAATCAACAATATTAACAACAGAGGCCCTATCATGAAAAGATCTAGATCCAAGCAACACATAGAGTCCTGCATGCAGTCAAGCTGAACCAATCATCTTCAAATTCTTTGTATCCTGTACAATAACACAAAAATCTTTGTGAAACAGGAAATAGCAACCAATGCTTTTTGTCAGTTGAGGAACGGATAACAGATTAAACTTGAAGTTAGGGAGATAAAGAATATTAGTCAACATGAGATTTTCAGAGATTTTGACACTACCAATTTTTGTGGCTGTGATTATATTCCCATTAGGTAATTTGACAGAAATGAGATCAATACAGGTAACATTGGTCAACATATTCAAAGAATGACAGATATGATCCGTGGCACCTGTGTCAAGTATCCAAGAATCATGTAAGAAGCTACTAGCAGACATACAAAAGCTACCTGACTCAAGCTGGTTTGAGAATTTGTGAGGATGTTGAGGCAGTGGAAATGTTGTTCACATGATGGCCATCTTGCTGACTTGGAGAAGATGTCTGAAGCAGGCTAACAAGCCTTTCAAATTGTTCACTAGTAAGTGACACAGAAGAAGAACTTCCAGATTGGAATGAGGATGAAGAAGGAACAGAGGTCAGAGAAGGCTTCTCTGCTGTGTGATCAGCCTGAGAGATTTCGTGCTGTGCTTCAGCAGACGAAGAGTAAATAGTAGCTGCAACGGGGTTCTTGAATTTGAAGTGCGGTGGAAAGCTATACTTTCTGTAACAAGTAGCCTCAGTGTGATTCGGACCCCCACAGTGACGACAAGATTTTCCTGAAGTAGCCGGAGCCTTTGAATTCTGGAATTTGTTGAATCCGCGGCCATAACCAGACTTAGAAGAGCCAGCACCATGTTGATTAAACGGTGGTTTAGACACCGGAGGCCAGAATGACTGAGCTGCAAAAGACTTGTGATCAGAATCGGATGAAAACTGACGCTCCTGCTGGATTACCATAGAAAAGACCTTAGTTAATGAAGGCAGAGGATCAATTAACATGATCTGAGACTTTACTCCAGTGAACTTAGCATTGAGTCCATTCAGAAATCGAATGACACAATTTTGTTGCTGATAATCCTTGAATTTGTCAAATGAACCACAAGAACACCGAACAACACAGGAGCAGACAGGCAGGGGACGGAAATTAAAGAACTCATCCCACAAGATCTTGAGTTTGGTGAAGTAATCGGAGACCGATTCATCACCCTGTTTGACAGCATATATTTCTTCTTGCAGCTCTGCGATACGAAACGCGTTACCCCTAGAAAACCGATCACGCAGATCCACCCATACATCTGATGCTTTATCCATCCAAAGAATCGATTGCCAAATAGAAGGTGTAACAACTTTCGAAATCCAAGACAAAACCATTGTATTACAACGCAACCAAACGGGGTAAAGAGGATCAGTGACCATGGGTACCTGCAATTCACCCGAAACCAGGGCAAATTTGTTCTTAGAAAGCAATGCCATCTTCATAGCGCGTGCCCAGGTGTGATAATTCGTGCCATCCAACGGAGGATTGACGAGAACAAGGCCAGGGCTCTCGTTGGCATGAAGAAACAGAGGATTGGAAGCAGTTAATCGCGATTCCGCAGCGGCAATGGCGTCAGCAGTAGCCATGATCAACAAGAAAGCAGCAGAAATACGAATCAATGAAGACGACGTTGGAATTTCACCGGAATTACAATGACGATGGCGGAAGCTAAACGAAAATTCCTACTGATACCATGATAAATCTCATGTAACCGCAAGAGAGAGAAAGAGAGAATTGGGGAAAAACTTTCAGCTCAAATTGAAGAAGTAAAAATTCTAATCTACAGTACGGTTTATACAGGTATATATAGATACGTGTGAGCTGGTGTGATGTCACACGTGTTATGGGAGGATTACTCCTCAACCCAGTATACTAACTTCTTCTTAACTAATTTCTTTAATACATACAGTTTATTTTAATTACACTAACATGTTGTCATTCTTTTTGCCTTTTAATAGATGATCCATGTGCCCCGCGAAGTATAGAAATATGAAATAATTCATCTTCTAAACAAGTTGGATTTATTAATTTTCACTTTTCAACATGGAGGATTATTGAATTGGGTATTTTAGAATTTAGAGTTGTTAGTTTGATTTCACGGAGTTTTCAATTATCTATCTTTAAATTAAAACGAGGCTTCAGTATTTGATTTTCAATTATTAATGAGTTTTAAAGATTTATAACCAACATATTTGCTGGTTCAATAAATCATGGTGAATCAAGGATTGGATTTGGTGTCTAGGAGAAGACGTGCATTGCTTTCTAATAATATTTTCTCAGTTTCGTTTGGAAGAACGTGCATGGATGTCTTTGGATTTTAAAATTTAGGGAACCAATTATTATACTTTAAATAAAGTTCGATGTAATTATTTATAATTTTAATAGTAACGAAAGGTGGAACTTCGAAAGCCGCTTCATGGAAATTGCATTTTTGTTGCTCCATTTGCCTGGAATTTTACAATTTATTTCAATACACAAATTATAATATTGGCATGGTTACTAATTTGAATTGAATCTAGGACTAGTGTGAATATATTTTGGAGAGGTTCTACTTGTTGGAATACTCTGCTATCTTTGGAAAGGATTTGACCTAATTATCTTTCCTTATTCTTAGCTGGTGTTTAGGCATGTAATTAGGTTTAGTCCCTACTTATACTTGTATCTACTGTATAGTTTGTACACAAGAAAGAAACAATGAATACAAAGATTTTTTTCTCCCAAATTACATCTCTTAATCTTAACATGGTATCAGAGCGGGTTTCGATTCATTAACGATTCGAATACCTAGCTCATCATCTACCGATGGAGTCACCCTCTCAGTCAAGCCCGATGCCGGCCGATCTTCTTGCCCAAATGGCAGAACTTCTCCGGAAAAAACAACCCGAACCATCCAACCAAACCACCATCAACATTAAACTCAATGATAGCAACTATGCAATATGGTCAAGAACAGTCCAATTGGTGTTGCTTGGCCGAGGAAGAACGGGATACATTACCGGAAAGACAGTATCCCCTGAACCTGACAATACCGGATATGAGGCCTGGGAACAGACGGACGGCTCTGTTCGAAGTCTCATACTTAATTCAATGGACCCCGAGATCGCCGCACAATTCATCCTCTGCCCCAACGCGAAGGAATTGTGGGACGAAATCAAAGCCACTTACCATGATGGGGAAGATAAGCTGAAACTCTACGAACTCAAGCAGCAGGCCTATCAAACCAATCAGGCCGACATGTCCGTGGATCAATACTATCGAACCATACAAGCGATTTGGAGAGAAATCGATTTCAGACAGCCTCAATCGATGAAATGCTCTGAGGACCGGAAAACCTACAACTTGGAGAAACAGGAGGACAGGGTGTTTGCATTCTTGTGGGGTTTGAATGGAAAATTCGATCCCATTAAACGAGACCTGCTGAAATCTCAGAAGCCCCCCTCCTTGGAAGAAGCTTATAATGTTGTACGACGCGAAGACCACCGCCTCTCCGCAATGAATGACCCTAATTCAGGCGGAATTGGGATGGTGGCAAAGATGCGGTCAGAAACGAGTTCATCATCCCCGCGAAAATAGAAGAAGGAGACCGGCGACCGCCGCTAGTGGACCTCACCAGAAGTGTTCTGTGTGTGGAGGCAACAAACACACGAAGGAAACTTGCTTTGAAGTGGTGGGATATCCTGATTGGTGGGATGAGTACTAAGCGAGAAAGAAAGCAGCAGCCGCCGGCGGCGACTCTCCACGGCCACCAGCCGGCAGAGCAAAGCAAGTTTCTGGGAATCGCGAGGAAGGCACTTACGGCGGAAATCAGGGACGGGCGGCGGTCGTTCGTGGGGCACAGATCACCGGCGGCGCCACCAGCTGGTCAGGAACTGAAGGCGGCGGCGCCACCAACGGCGGCGGCGCCACCAACGGCGGCGACGGACAGCGAGAAACCATCGCTCACTTTGGTAAGGAAGAGGGCGCAGCAGCCCCAATCGGTGAGGGTAAGGCTGAAATAAACTCCTCTACCCTAATTTCACCCTTTGGGCCTACACATATTTGGCCTAATAAATTGGACATAAATGAGAATATGTTTTTTGGTCTTCACGAATTGAAACCTCATGGGGTTCTGCCTACGGACCTTCCTGACCGAATTGGTCAAATTGAAACAGGCCCCACCGGGCGTGCATACATTGGACAGGGAAAATTCTTTATGCAGGTAGGCTACCCGAGTTGTAAAACGGAATGGCTCATTGACAGTGGTGCCACTGATCATATGACCAATGAGAAGAATGATATTCGGAGCTCCACCACCCCTCGGAGAGATTCAGTAATAAATGCTAATGGCCTTTCATACCCGGTTATTGGGGCAGGAAACATCACCTTATCTGAAAAATTAAATCTATCTCATTGTCTTGTAGTACCATCTCTCACTACAAAGATATTATCTGTTAGCCAGCTTACTAAAGAGCTTCATTGTATGGTATTAATGTTTCCCTCTTTCTGCCTCTTACAGGATATTCGTACGGGGGCGACAATTGGGCGTGGTACTGAGAGAGATGGATTGTACTACATCAGCGATATTTCACAAACAGGCTCAAGTTTTTTGGCTCAAGGCAATAGTCACAAACAACTATGGTTATGGCATCGTAGATTGGGACACCCTTCATTTCAGTATTTGAAACAGCTATTCCCGAAATTAGTTTCTGAATCAAATTCTTTGCATTGTGATACTTGTGTATTTGCCAAAAGTCACAGAAACACTTATCCGAGTTCAAGGAATAAAACAAGTCTACCTTTTGAATTAATACATTCTGATGTCTGGGGACCAGTCCCAACTCATGTTAATTCCAGATACCGATGGTTTGTCCTGTTTATTGACGATTGTACCAGATTCACTTGGGTATACTTCTTGAAACAGAAATCGGATGTCCCACAGACGATTAAGGACTTCTTCAAAATGATTCAAACTCAATTCTCCACCTCGATCAAAGTCCTGCGCAGCGACAATGGTGGGGAATTCATCAATCAGAATCTTCACAGCTTCTTCTCTCAGAATGGGATCATCCACGAGACAACCTGCCCTCACACCCCACAACAGAATGGTGTGGCAGAACGGAAGAATCGGTACATACTAGCGAGTGCTCGGGCGTTCTTATTTGAGGCCCACGTGCCCACCTCCTATTGGGCCGAAGCAGTGTCGACGGCAGTCTATGTTATGAACCGGCTCCCCACACAAGCTCTAGAGTATGCGGCCCCGCTAGACACTCTCAGAAAATTCCACTCCATCCCGTCTGTCCTCCTGCTCACTCCCCGGGTCTTTGGGTGCGTGGCCTTTGTACACACCCCGAGGCAGCTACGAACAAAACTTGACCCCTGCGCCGTTCGATGTGTCTTCTTGGGCTTCAATCACACTCAGAAGGGGTACCACTGTTATGATCCGATTGATAAACGCCATTACACCACCATGGACGTCAATTTTGTGGAAACAGAATATTACTTCCGGGCACACACCAGTTCAACCCCTCAGGGGGAGAGTAATACACATGAGGGACTGAATTGGATGTGCGAATGGTTGGAACCACTACACGAGTACAACCCACCTTCAGCACTGCCCAATGAGCCATCTCCATCTCTCTCAGCCGCCCCAGAGGAGCCCCCAACATCGAATATCACCGAGGTAAGTAACCCTGACCCTCCTGTTTCCATTCAAAGCACATATATTCTTCCTCCTCGACAAAACAGGGGCATTCCACCAAATAGGTACAGTCCAGAGAGGATAAGCAAATCCAAGTATCCGGTTATACATTATGTAGCATCCGATTGCTCACCATAACTGCAGGCACTTATTCACGCAGTATATTCTCATGAAACTCCCCGAACCTTTAGGGAGGCACAGGACAACCCACTATGGAGGCAAGCAATGGAGGAAGAAATCAATGCCTTGACCAAAAACCAGACATGGGAAGTATGCTCTCTTCCAGCAGGGAAGCACTCCGTGGGATGCAAATGGGTTTACAGTATCAAGTATAAGATGGATGGTTCGATCGAAAGGTACAAAGCTAGGCTAGTGGCCAAGGGATACTCCCAAACCTATGGGATTGACTACACGGAGACCTTTTCTCCGGTGGCAAAGCTGGATACTGTCCGAATACTCTTGTCCATTGCCGCTAATCACGATTGGCCGCTGCACCAGTTTGATGTAAAGAATGCCTTCCTACACGGGGACCTGGTGGAGGAGGTCTACATGGACCTGCCACCTGGGTTTGAAGACCACCAGGACAAATCCATGGTGTGCAGGTTGAAACGGTCTCTTTATGGACTCAAGCAGTCACCCCGAGCCTGGTTTGGCAAATTTACCCTCGCTATGAAGAAATACGGGTACAACCAGAGCAACTCAGATCACTCACTGTTCATCAAGAGGAAGGAGCATCTGGTCACCCTATTGGTCATTTACGTCGATGATATGGTGATAACTGGAAATGACACTGAGGAGATGGCCGACCTCCAAAGAAGTCTGTCACAAGAATTTGAAATGAAGGATTTGGGAGGACTAAGATACTTCTTGGGCATAGAAGTAATGAGATCGAACAAGGGCATCTTCATTTCCCAGAAGAAATACATACTCGATCTCCTGACAGAAGTTGGACTGCTCGACTGCAAACCAGCCGAGACCCCGATGACCCAGAACCACCACCTGGGAATCTTTCCGGATCAGATCTCCACTGACAAAGAAAGGTACCAAAAGTTAGTGGGCAAACTAATCTATCTGGCCCATACTAGACCAGACATTGCCTATGCGGTTGGGATTGTGAGTCAATTCATGCACAACCCAAGCAATGAACATATGGATGCAGTCATGAGGATTCTGAGATATCTAAAGTCCTCACCAGGAAAGGGACTTATGTTTGCTAAGAATGGGCACAATCGGATCGAAGCTTACACAGACGCTGATTGGGCAGGTAGCGTTACTGACAGAAGATCCACTTCTGGATACTTCACCTTCGTGGGAGGGAATTTGGTTACATGGCGGAGCAAGAAACAGAAAGTGGTAGCACTTTCTAGTGCCGAGGCAGAATTCAGAGGGATAGCTCGACGAATCACTGAAGTCTTGTGGATCCGAAAGCTCCTAATAGAGATTGGTTTTCCCCCAGCAGGGAGCACTGATCTATTTTGCGATAACAAAGCGGCAATCAGCATCTCCCATAATCCCGTGCAACATGACCGGACAAAGCACGTGGAGATAGACCGTCACTTCATCAAGGAAAAGATCGAATCAGGAATAATCAAACTCCCGTTTGTCAAATCAGAGGATCAACTGGCAGACATTTTAACAAAGGCAGTGAGCAATCAGAACTTCCACAACTCGTTGTCCAAGTTGAACATGCTCGACCCCCATGATCCAACTTGAGGGGGAGTGTTGGAATACTCTGCTATCTTTGGAAAGGATTTGACCTAATTATCTTTCCTTATTCTTAGCTGGTGTTTAGGCATGTAATTAGGTTTAGTCCCTACTTATACTTGTATCTACTGTATAGTTTGTACACAAGAAAGAAACGATGAATACAAAGATTTTTTTCACCCAAATTACATCTCTTAATCTTAACACTACTTTGGTGTCTCGAAAGTAACAACCGATCGTGAAACAGGAAAATTTAATTACCCCATAGAGAACGTTTGGGAGCGACTCAAAACATTTTTCAAGAAAGTTTCTGGTAATGTAAGTTGCTGAATAACTTTCTCTTGAGTTTCGAAATAAAAATTACATGCCGAAAATCCTTGTAGAAAAGGGTTTTTTAATTTTCTTTTACGTTTTGAACCCGTTTTCCTCATATTATCATATTTTTCCTCTAAATTATATTGTATGATATCCTTAATAATACACGTATATATTAAAATACATATAACAAAATACATATATATATATATTTATATATATAACATATATGATATTTTGTTTAAGGTGAAAATATAGAATTTGAATAATTTGGGTAGGTTAGGAAGTATAAATAAACAAAATTGAGTAAAAAGCAATATTTTTAACGGTCAGACGTTTAATTTGGACAAAAATTGGTCAACAAGACCAAATTTAAGAAAAATGTGATATTATGGGATGCAATGTGAGAACATGACAACTGTTGAAACCAAAATTGCAAAAGAGTTACACTATGGGACGAAAATGATAATTTTCTTGCAATATAAAAAATTATTTAATTCTCTATCTTAGTCAAAGGAATTTTGAATCTCGTCATAATTTAATAAGACGTGAGATCAAGCAAATATGTACTCCTTATCATACTAAAAACGAGCTGCACAAGAAGCACGTCCTGATTAATTGAAAATAGTTAGTATTTGAGAAATTGAAGGATCAATACCAGCATCATCATTCCTTACTCCATTGGTCTCATGGAACGGATGAAATTAAAAATAGAAGGAACACAAATGGTTTGTCGCACGTTGTAAGTATGCCTCGTAAATAGAGCCCTCCACTCTAATTTTACTTTTAGCCTTTTTTTTTTTGTCTTTGCAAGAAATCAATTTTGATTAAAGGAGAATTTGCTATAAAAGTTAATGAGTAATAATTTAAAGATTATTATAGGAGTCGGGGAATTGTCCATTTAAATTTTGAAAGATTATATCCACCTAAATTGTACTGGCCATTATTTACGAGTTTCTTCAGTTAAATGAATCGACAAATGCATCATTACATCAAAAAATGTTGGGGGAACACCCTGTGATGTAAATTCCTAAAAAATATAGTTATTTATGTTAGTATTTAATTTTACGTATCTCATCAAGCAATTCTCTAAAGGCAATAGGCGACTACTACACCATAAAAGAGTGAGAATCATGACTCTCATCTAATGTATCTTAGCTTGTCTTGCATCAACACGCCTTGTTAAATTTGATACATAATAATCAGGCATAGGAAGTTATTTTATCCACTCAAATATTGTTCTTTTTTGCTCCAATGTTAACCTATTTTCATCCTTTTTTTTTTTTCTAGCGTCCATTACCCATAGGCATTAGTGTAATTAAGGTAGCCTACACAACTCTCTCATATCCGTACATGCATTCGTGTTATACTTTATTTTTCTTCAAATACCCATCAACGTGTTAAAGATATTATCAAAGATATTTGCATCCCATCTAAGTTATGACGGACTAATTATCCTTTCAACAAGGAAATTCCAAAAGATACTTTATTTCTTATGATTGTATTCCACTCCACTCCTGAGATGCTCTACTCATCGGGTTGATATATAACTTTTGGAAAGTCACGAACCTGCTCTCAAATTTCATGTCCATTTAACTATGGAGATGAATTATCATATTCAATCTGATTCTTTTTAAAATTAATTTTATTCCAATGGTAGGAATGATATCTATCAAAAAATTGTCGTGGAATCTCAAATCAACTCTATTTTAGACCTTCTTTTTTAAATAAAATGCCTTATTGTTATCCATGCAATAAGGACAAGCTAGTCTGATCGTTGTACCGCAAAGTAACATCATAGAAAATTATTACTAGTTCACATAAATTTAGCTTTTATTAAAAAAATTTGTTTCATTGATGCGCCATACGTAGTAACGCCAAATTCCCACAATTCTTTTAATGCATCAATCAACGGTTTCAAATTTTCTTAAAAGCTTTGTTTCGAACTCTTAGCTACAGGAAAAATATATGTTAAAAATATATATACATCTCAGTGCACATTTTTGGTGATAAATTGCAAGGAGTTGCAATTACTGGTCAACAAAAATAACTATGTTGATAATGATCTGACAACTTATTTTAAAAATTTTCGATGCGTGATAAGTTATGAATTTCTATTTGTTTTATTGTGTTGTTATCCCGTACCTAGACACTATACCTCATTAAAAAAAAAAAATGCGAACATCCATGCACCCATCAATCTTATACTCACGTTTGATGCCTAGACTAAATTCACGAAATGCACTTCACAATTCACAAACATCACATTGATCAAAATTTCAAATGCTACAATATGAATAATGGAATCATACACCAATATCAAATTGATCGCTGATATTGGAGAAACGATAACAGAATGTAAAAAACAACGAAATAGAAGAAAGTATAAATAAACATGATAACCTAGAAGAATAAAATGGCAATAGATAAAATAAAGAAAGAATACCAAGAAATAGTAAATAATAGGAAAGGATAGAAATAACTACAAAGCCCATAAATGGACCATTAATTAATTGTTTATGCGCATTGGAAGCCGTAGGGGACGTCTTTGTGGCAGTTGTTCAAAATCAATTTTATGTCAACGGGAATATGAATGTTGTTGCCCAAAACATTGGCTTTAATGGCGGTGCAAAGACAAACAGCTGCTTTAAGATCAGCTAACCCTTGAATGAGTGCACAACAGCGCTCTGTTGAAGTACCCAACTTATGATTCAGTAAGCCACCGCCCAAGTTGGCGCAAACTCCCAAGTTCAGTGCGTTGATTGGGCATATTTCTGGTTTTGATGGCTCTGTTGGTTCGGAAGGCTTTGAAGGCTCTGATGGTTTTGATGGCTCCGAAGGCTTTGATGGCTCTGATGGCTTTGAAGGCTTAGTAGAGGGCTTTGAGGGTTTGGGGACATGGGATTTTTTTGATGATGGAGGACAAGCATAAGTTGAGCTGACCATTGTGAAGAAGAGAACATTGAAAAGAATAACAAGAGCCGCTCTTGAAGCCATTTCTTGTGGTGATCACAATTAAAGGTTTTGAATTGCTTGAAACTAAATGCTAGCTTTGATATGAAATTGTGTTAATGGGCAAGGAATTTATAGGTGAAAATTAGGAATATTATTGATTGTGTTGTCATTCTTTTTCCCTTTTAATAGATGATCCATGTGCCCCGCGAAGTATAGAAATATGAAATAATTCATCTTCTAAACAAGTTGGATTTATTAATTTTCACTTTTCAACATGGAGGATTATTGAATTGGGTATTTTAGAATTTAGAGTTGTTAGTTTGATTTCACGGAGTTTTCAATTATCTATCTTTAAATTAAAACGAGGCTTCAGTATTTGATTTTCAATTATTAATGAGTTTTAAAGATTTATAACCAACATATTTGCTGGTTCAATAAATCATGGTGAATCAAGGATTGGATTTGGTGTCTAGGAGAAGACGTGCTTTGCTTTCTAATAATATTTTCTCAGTTTCGTTTGGAATAACGTCAATGGATGTCTTTGGATATTAAAATTTAGGGAACCAATTATTATACTTTAAATAAAGTTCGATGTAATTATTTATAATTTTAATAGTAACGAAAGGTGGAACTTCGAAAGCCGCTTCATGGAAATTGCATTTTTTTTGCTCCATTTTCCTGGAATTTTACAATTTATTTCAATACACAAATTATAATATTGGCATGGTTACTAATTTGAATTGGATCTAGGACTAGTGTGAATATATTTTGGAGAGGTTCAACTTTGGTGTCTCGAAAGAAACAGCCGATCATGAAACAGGAAAATTTAATTACCCCATAGAGAACGTTTGGGAGCGACTCAAAACGTTTTTCAAGAAAGTTTCTAATAATGTAAGTTGCTGAATAACTTTCTCTTGAGTTTCGAAATATAAATTACATGCCGAAAATCCTTGTAGAAAAGGGTTTTTTAATTTTCTTTTACGTTTCGAACCCGTTTTCCTCATATTATCAAATTTTTCCTCTAAATTATATTGCATGATATCCTTAATAATACACGTATATATTAAAATACATATAACTATATATATAACATATATGATATTCTGTTTAAAGTGAAAATATAGAATTTGAATAATTTGGGTAGGTTAGGAAGTATAAATAAACAAAATGGAGTAAAAAGCAATATTTTTAACGGTCAGACGTTTAATTTGGACGAAAATTGGTCAACAAGACCAAATTTAAGAAAAATGTGATATTATGGGATGCAATGTGAGAACATGACAACTGTTGAAACCAAAATTGCAAAAGAGTTACACTATGGGACGAAAATGATAATTTTCTTGCAATATAAAAAATTATTTAATTCTCTATCTTAGTCAAAGGAATTTTGAATCTCGTCATAATTCAATAAGACGTGAGATCAAGCAAATATGTATTCCTTATCATACAAAAAACGAGCGGCATAAGAAGCACGTCCTAATTAATTGAAAATAGTTAGTATTTGAGAAATTGAAGGATCAATACCAGCATCATCATTCCTTACTCCATTGGTCTCATGGAACGGATGAAATTAAAAATAGAAGGAACACAAATGGTTTGTCGAATGTTGTAAGTATGCCTCGTAAATTGAGCCCTCCACTCTAATTTTACTTTTAGCCGTTTTCCTTGTCTTTTTAAGAAATCAATTTTGATTAAAGGAGAATTTGTTATATAAGTTAATGAGTGATAATTTAAAGATTATTATAGGCGTCGAGGAATTGTCCTTTTAACTTTTGAAAGATTATATGCACCTAAATTGTACTGGCCATTATTTACGAGTTTCTTCAGTTAAATGAATCGACAAATGCATCATTACATCAAAAAATGTTGGGGGAACACCCTGTGATGTAAATTCCTAAAAAATTTAGTTATTTATGTTAGTATTTAATTTTACATATCTCATCAAGCAATTCTCTAAAGGCAATAGGCGACAACTACACCATAAAAGAGTGAGAATCGTGACTCTAATCTCATGTATCTTAGCTTGTCTTGCATCAAAACGCCTTGTTAAATTTGATACATAATAATCAGGCATAGGAAGTTATTTTATCCACTCAAATATTATTCTTTTTTGCTCCAATGTTAACCCTTTTTCATCCTTTGTTTCATCCTTTGTTTTTTTTCTAGCGTCCATTACCCATAGGCATTTGTCTAATTAAGGTAGCCTACACAACTCTCTCATATCCGTACGTGCATTCGTGTTATACTTTATTTTTCTTCAAATACCCATCAACGTGTTAAAGATATTATCAAAGATATTTGCATCCCATCTAAGTTATGACGGACTAATTATCCTTTCAACAAGGAAATTCCAAAAGATACTTTATTTCTTATGATTGTATTGCACTCCACTCATCGGGTTGATATATAGCTTTTGGAAGGTCACGAACCTGCTCTCAAATCTCATGTCCATTTAACTAAGGAGATGGATTATCAATTTATCATATTCAATCTGATTCTTTTTTAAAATTAATTTTATTCCAATGGTAGGAATGATTTATATCAATAAATTGTCGCGGACAATCAAATCAACTCTATTTTAGACCTTTTTTTTAAAATAAAATGCCTTATTGTTATCCATGCAATAAGGACAAGCTAGTCTGATTGTTGTACCCCAAACTAACATCATAGAAAATTATTACTAGTTCACATAAATTTAGCTTTTATTAAAAAAATTTCTTTCATTGATGCGCCATACGTAGTAACGCCAAATTCCCACAATTCTTTTAGTGCATCAATCAACGGTTTCAAATATTGTTAAATGCTTTGTTTCGAACTCTTAGCTACAGGAAAAATATATGTTAAAAATATATATACATCTCAGTGCACATTTTTGGTGATAAATTGCAAGGAGATGCAATTACAGGTCAACAAAAATAACTATGTTGATAATGATCTGACAACTTATTTTAAAACTTTTCGATGCATGATAAGATATGAATTTCTATTTGTTTTATTGTGTTGTTATCCCGTACCTAGACACGGGGTTATACCTCATTAAAAAAAAAAAAAAGCGAAACATCCATGTGTTAGGAAAGCGAATAATTACGAGTTTGTTAGGGATTTATTCTTATCCCTTGATAGCTTACCATGTATATACGGATTCTCTTGTAGTATATATATTGTATTTAGCCGTGTATCTGATTAAGAGTTTACAGTGAATAAGATAGAAAAACCTTTTCCCACAATTATGTCTTCTCTAATATTTATCATGGTATCAGAGCTGGCGATCCATTAACCGGATTCGACCTTGCTCATCACTTACCTCAACCTTTCCCGGCCATGGCCGAAGACAGTAGCAGCACCGCAGGCAAGGAGTCACAACAGCCGGCTGACTCCTTAGCCACGCAATTAGCCAGCCTTCTCCAAAATCTACAACCACAACCCCAAACTGAATCACACCAATACAGCATACCACAGACCTTAAACATCAGCGTGAAATTAAACCACTCCAACTACACCCTATGGTCCCGGTTGATGAAAGTAGCGATCGGAGGCAGGGGCAGACTCAACCATATTACCGGCACACCACCGCCACCGCCAATCGGTAACGCATCATACCCTAGATGGGAACAGACAGACCTGATTGTATGTTCTTGGATCCTAGACAATATGGAACAAGAACTAATCACGAATTATGCCGAATATCCAACGGCAAAAGCCTTATGGGATGGTTTGAATGCAACATACGGACAGAGCGGTGACGGATTGCAAATCTTTGACCTTACAGTAAAGGCTAACAACATGAAGCAGGGATCAGACACCATCGAACAATTTTACAGTAATTTGCAAAAGGTGTGGAGAGAAATTGAAATACGGCAACCAAATCCGATGAGGGATGAAGAGGACATTAATACCTTTAATCGCCTCAGATCCGAGACTCAACTCTTCCAGTTTCTCGCCGGGGTTAACGATACGTACGACTCGGAACGACGAGACCTCTTGAAAGAGAGTCCCTTGCCCACGGTCGAAAGGGCGTATGCTACCATCCGACGAGAAGGGTCAAGAAGGGAGATAATGAACGCTGAGGCCCGGAATTCATCATTGGCGAACGGATCTGGAGTCGGAATCGGAACGGGTCTCATGGCTCAGACGAATTCTCACAAAGGGCCAGCGACTTGGGTGCGTGGGGATAATAAATCCCGACAGAATACAGGCGGCCCAAGACGCCCAGCGCCACCACGCCGGGATACTGGCGGCGACCGCCGCGACGGTGGAGGTGAGAGACCTCCGATGCAGTGTGGACAGTGTGGCCGGCCGGGACACAAGAAAGAGGACTGCTATGAGCTGATTGGTTGGCCGAATGGGTGGCGAAGCCGTCGACGCGAGGCGTCGGGCTACGGCGTCGCACGGAGAGTCGATAGCGCCAGCGATGGGGAAGCCGGAAATCCAGTCACTCCGGCGCACCATGAGACGCCGGCTCAACAGAAGGAGGAAAGCTCAATGGGGGCGGCGAGATTTATGGCTGGCAAAAGAGATGGGGAATTAGGTATAAGCAACCAAGAGGGTAAATGTCTGAATTGCCCTTCTACATTTAATGTTAATTCTCCATCATGTGTTGCTTTAAGTAGTCAATCAAAAGAATTTGTTTCCAGTTGTGAAATTAAGACAGGGTCACGCAGAGCTTTGGACAAGGACAGTAGATGGGTGTTCGATTGTGGGGCCACAGACACAATGACTTATGACCCTAATGATCTCACTAACACAACAACACCAACACAGACAACAATTCAGAATGCAATTGGGGGTCTTTCCTTGGTTCAGGAGGCAGGACAAATTGTTTTTTCCCCTACTTTAAAATTACAGAATTGTCTCTATGTACCAGATTTATCTTGTAAATTGTTGTCTATTAGTCATGTCACTAAAGAATTAAATTGCAAGGTCCTGATGTACCCTACCTTCTGTTTGCTACAGGATATTCGGTCGGGGAAGGTGATTGGGCGTGGTACTGAAAGTGGGGGCCTGTACTATGTTGATGAGGTGGCTCAACAGGGAACTGCATCGCTTGCTCACGGGATGGTGGACCGCCAGAAATGGTTATGGCACCGACGTTTGGGACACCCCTCGTCAGGGTACCTTCAGTTATTATTTCCTAAGTTTTTTGATAATAATAGTACCTTCTCTTGTGAGACTTGTATGATTTCGAAAAGTCACTGACAGCACTTTGCTTTATCTGATTCTAGAGCCAACACTGTTTTTTCGTTAGTCCATTCTGATGTGTGGGGACCAGCTCCGGTTATGGGTAATTGCAGTTTGACAGGTGTCGAATCCGTCAAAAATAAATGTAAAACCTATTTAACGACTAAACACAGAGTATAGTGCAAACAGGGTCGATCCACAGAGACTGGTTGATTTATTTCTAACAATTCCAAGTTATTCACGAGAAGTAACAATTAAAAGGGGGGGGTTTGAGTTTTTAAAACTAAGGTAAACAATTAAAATAAACTAACAAGAATTAAAACTAATTAAAACTATCAAGCAATTCACGTAGGATAAAATCAATCAAAGGGAGAATTACCTAGCCAGGGATATTCGATTCGATTTATTATACTGATCATTGACTCAAAGATTAATTCAAGTTATTTAGACAGATTGGCTATAGTTGATAGAGACACTCGACTCAACCTCGTTTTTACTTAATTAGTCGGATAACCTAGAGACACTCGACAGTTATCTTCCCTAACAAATTCACAACCCCTAGAGACACTCGACAGGATTTAATGAATTCGCAGCATTAAGAATCATAAAAACACCAACCCTAATTAACCAAGTCGTGACACACGCAAGATTTAAATTAGATTATCAAATCCCTTAGTGAACGAGGAATTCTATCGCTAAAACCCTGTCACTAATTTACCACCAATTATCAATCAACTTTACTACACTTCAAGCATCAAGATTGGCAATATGCAATTAAATCTATCTAGATGATCGGGCCCTATCACTAAATAAATCAATCACAATAAACGCGAAAAACGGAGATAAGATAAATGCCTAAATAAACATGAATTGATTAAAACGTTTAGGTCTCACAATAATTAAAATGAATCTTAATCCCTAGCTAGATAATTAAAAGTTTAGCTACTAAAATCCATAAAAACAATAATCGAGGAATTCTTTAACATAAAATAAAAGGGAAGAAATAAACTAAAACGAAGAATCGTGATGAAGTCCTGCTCTTGATGTTGCTTGCCCGAGACACGAACTCTGCTCCCTCTGAATATTACGTGACTTCCCCCAAAGGACTGCTCGCACGCAAAATAAATAACCTCACGTCTCCAAGGCACTTCCAAGAATTCTCATCAAATTCGGATTCTAGAGTCCAATTAAAATTGGACTTTATACCTTGTACTCCAAGGATTAATGCAACCTGGGCCATTCCAAACAATCAATTCCATGGCCCACATTAAATTCACTCTTGCATCTATAAGGTCACGCCAAGCAAACTTGTCCTCCAAATCAAATTCCATTGGCCTCGTCAATTAATTAAATTCACGGCCCACTTCCATAACAAAACAAGTCAATCCTCTAAAAGCACGCTGGACCAATTTCAATAAACTCCATGTAAGCAGCCCAATTCTTAATTAAAACAAATTTGCATCAACTAAGATTCACTCCTCCTCAATGAAATTCCAAAGCACGCGAGTGTGCTCATACAAACATTTACTTCCCCAATCTTAACATGCTTGCATACTTTCTAATTGCTTCCCAATTTCATCAAAATAACTCACACGCAAGTCAGTAATATAGTAAGCCCAGCCATGGTTTGTCCCGTTCCAAAATCTCGTCATAAAACGATCCAATTCGCACCTATTTCAACTCGAAGCCCCGAATCTACAAAATAAACAACAAAGCATCAAATTCTTTATAAATAATATCATTTCAAAGCATAATTCGGGGCATAATTTAATCATAAAAAATGATTAATTAACAACTTATCAAATTCCCCCACACTAAACCATTGCTCGTCCTCGAGGAATCATGAAAATCAATAGAAACAACACTAGCCATAAAACACAATCACAAAGGCAATCATCGAATTCTTACTTAAACAAGTCTAGCTCATCAACACATTACTCAATTGCACAAAATTCAATCAATTAGTATAAATAGCATACCCTCGTGTAAAGTAGTGTGAATTGAATGAAAGAATGTACAAAGATTAGATTGATTAATCTATGATTATCGCCTAAGTACTAATCATCAATTTCGAATGCATCATTCACTCCAATCTCCACTAAGGTAGTTAACTCATGACTCGAGATCGTTAGGTCTTTCGAGCTTGTAATGCAAGGCTTGGGTTAAAGGTTATGAAACTTTTGGAATTTAGTGGCTTAACACACCAAGCTTACACCCTTACAATAGAACCCGTGATAATTCCCTTTTCATCTACCGGACTCCCCTTATTACAACTTAATTTCCCCCCTTTTCACTAATCGAACTTTTGTACTCAAAACACACTCTTACTTTTTTTCTTTCTTTGCAGTTTTTCTGTTCTTTTCTTTTTCTCTTTTCTGCTAATTTTTTTTTCTTTCTTGACTTCTTTTTCCCTTTTTCTTTTCATCTTTTTTTTTTTTTTTCTTATTCAACATTGTATATCATTCTCTCAAAATTCAAGCACAAGGGAGAATACAAAGGAGCCAAAGACATCTAAAATTTCCGATCCAAATGAGCAAGCAAGGTGTGATTCAAAGAAGGGTAGGAAATTAACGTTGTGCATGTGGCTTGTAACGTGGCTAAGAAGAAAATGTGCACAACATGAGGCTCAATGGGGTCAAACGGGATGATTTATTTGTGAAAGGAACAAGAGAAGGCTTACCACCGACAACGATCGCCTAAGTCACTTCCCAAATCAATCATTAACTAAAAATTTCGCCTCGAAAGGAGCTAAGATGCATTCTAATCAACTTTTAGACTAATTTGAAAATCAAAGACCTTTCTATCTAAGCAAAGTACATTAATTCATTCAATAGTGCGCGAAAAATAAGGGTATAAGATTATACTAATTTATCAAATTCCACACAAATTTCATGCATTTAACAAGCCTAACTCGTTCTAGCAAGATTCAACAATCAAACCTAATAGAAAGTATTCAAAACGGGAGAAATATTTCCACAATTATCAACATCCTCAAGTTTGAAGTAAAATCACAAGTTCAGCCACAAAAAAAAATTCAATTCTAACACTAGTGGACCTAATCCCCCCACACTTAAATCATGCATTGTCCCCAAGGCATAATAAAAATCAAGATCTAGAGTAAAGAGGACTTCCCTGAAGTTCAGGTTGGGGAGGTAGGGCGTCTGGGCATGTAAATTTCCCATTTATCTTGAAATTCTGGAAGTGGCGTGGCTGTTAGGCGTGGTCACGCTTAAGGGTCATGTTAGCAGAAAATTGACAGCAGCATATCTGCACTATCTGGGCCAAGTTACGCGCTCCTGCAAGACAGAAAAGAGCATAAAATCAACACAAACACCACGAGAACCCAAAAAAACAAAAGAAAAAGAAACTAAGGGAAGAAAAAGGCGCCTAAACAGCCAAAACTTGGGTTGCCTCCCAATAGCGCCCTTGTTTTATGTCTTAGGCTCGACAAGACTTGTTAAAGTGCTACTCAAATTGAGGGACACCCTCCATACAAATCCCCTCTACTGTGTGGAGCTGACTCTTCTAGTCCATTGCGGCCTCTAGATTGGGGATGGTAACTCATAGAGGTTCGGAACATGGCTTGATACTTCCTCATCAAAGGCTCCATCAACCGTTTGTAGCAATGTTCACCAAGATCACTAATGATGGCTCTAAGATTCCTAAACTCGAAAAAGATATGAGATCTGAGGAAGGTAGTAGTCAAATAATCAATAATATCAGCATACCAGTGCGTGACCATTGAGCGTGGCCACGTCTTATGGTCACGTGGCTCGAAAAACTGCTCATCCAGAAATTTAGCTCGTGTAGGCTTTGAATCTGCAAATTTTCCTCCTCCCTTGAAGGTATATCTCAGATTATCCAAAAAATTCTTGAGTTCCTCAATAGGTGCCTGCAAAATGAAAGAATTTAAATTAGCCAAGTCATCAAGTAGTTTCAAATTCGGAGCCTTTTTATTCAAAGGTCTAACATGCTCTAATGGAATAACCATATCATAGATATCATCATGCAAACCAACCTGTTTCGGCTTACTCTCAAAATTTTCAACTATTAAATTTTGAAGGGATTCAAAACTTAGCTTTTCCACATTATTAGGCTCAAAAATTTCATTACTTGAGTTTTCAATCGCATCAACACTTAAAACATTAGATGATTCATTAGGATCTTTACTTGACTCATAAATATTAAATTTTGCAATATCACCATCAAATTCTAGAGTCAATAAGTCTTCTAGAACATCTAATTTAGCATTAGCAGTACTGAGAAAAGGTCGCCCAAGTAAAATATCAGAAGTACTCAAAGAACTTTCATCCTCCATATAAATCACATAAAAATCAGCAGGAAAGATTAATCCATCAACTTGCACAAGTACGTCCTCTAATACTCCATCTGGATACACAATAGATTGATCAACCATCTGAATTATGATACCTGTATCTTTCAAAGGACCAAGATTCAGTGATGAATAAACAGATAGAGGCATAATATTAATGGGTGCGCTCAAATCACACATTGCTTTCTTAATCTCAGCCTTGCCAATTTTACATGGAATTGAAAACATACCTTGGTCTCCGCACTTAGGAGGTAATTTCTTTTGTAAAACAGTGGAGACATTCTCTCCAACACTCAGGATTTCATTACCTTTTAGCTTCCTTTTGTTGGTGCAGAGTTCCTTAAGATATTTCGCATGTCGTGGCATTTGTTGAATAGCATCCAACAAAGGAATGTTAGCTTCAACTTTTCGAAAAGTCTCAAGTACACCTTGCTCCTCCTTCTCTTTTCTCGCTGGGATCAGGCGCTCTGGAAACGGAGGTGGCTCCACCCATGGCTTAGGCTGGAATTTAATTTCTGACTCTCTGTCGCGACTGGAGCCTAAGGCGTGGTCACGCTTAATGGTCAAGTCGTCTGTCTGATCAGTTTCTGCTCTGTTCTGGCGAGTTTTGGTCTTCTCCACTGGGGGAGGCAGTTCCTTATCACTTAGGATCGTGATTGCACTCATGTTTCGCCTCTGATCCTCCTTTTGTGATTGAAGTTTCCGTTGATTCTCTAATCTGCTCAATGAGGTTGCAATTTGACACAATTGGGTCTCCAAGTTCTTAACTGAGGTCTCCAATTTTTCAATCTGATCAGCTTGTGGGTTGAAAGGTGGGTACGGTTGAGGGATTGGTTGTTGGGGTTGTGGAGGTGTAGGTACGAAGTTTTGAAAGTTTGGTGGATTCAGTGCATAACTCATAGTGGGGTAATCATACCATCCGGTATTGTACATGTTGGACACGCGTCGGTGGGATGCAACGTACTCGCACACAATTGACAGACCTTCGCTACTTGGGGTACACCTGCACCAAGGTTAGAAGCCAAAACACTTATCATATTCTTAATTTCATCAAAAGGTGAAGAGTTAACCTCGTTAACCTGTTGTGGAATGTTTGCATAATTGTTGAACTGTTGTGCATTCGCAAACATTGTTGGATGATCGTCCTTTCCGTGAATGCTCCTGTTCTTGAAAAGAAATAAAATCGATTAAAAACACAGTCCCCGGCAACGGCGCCAAAATTTGACAGGTGTCGAATCCGTCAAAAATAAATGTAAAACCTATTTAACGACTAAACACAGAGTATAGTGCAAACAGGGTCGATCCACAGAGACTGGTTGATTTATTTCTAACAATTCCAAGTTATTCATGAGAAGTAACAATTAAAAGGGGGGTTTTGAGTTTTTAAAACTAAGGTAAACAATTAAAATAAATTAACAAGAATTAAAACTAATTAAAACTATCAAGCAATTCACGTAGGATAAAATCAATCAAAGGGAGAATTACCTAGCCAGGGATATTCGATTCGATTTATTATACTGATCATTGACTCAAAGATTAATTCAAGTTATTTAGACAGATTGGCTATAGTTGATAGAGACACTCGACTCAACCTCGTTTTTACTTAATTAGTCGGATAACCTAGAGACACTCGACAGTTATCTTCCCTAACAAATTCACAACCCCTAGAGACACTCGACAGGATTTAATGAATTCGCAGCATTAAGAATCATAAAAACACCAACCCTAATTAACCAAGTCGTGACACACGCAAGATTTAAATTAGATTATCAAATCCCTTAGTGAACGAGGAATTCTATCGCTAAAACCCTGTCACTAATTTACCACCAATTATCAATCAACTTTACTACACTTCAAGCATCAAGATTGGCAATATGCAATTAAATCTATCTAGATGATCGGGCCCTATCACTAAATAAATCAATCACAATAAACGCGAAAAACGGAGATAAGATAAATGCCTAAATAAACATGAATTGATTAAAACGTTTAGGTCTCACAATAATTAAAACGAATCTTAATCCCTAGCTAGATAATTAAAAGTTTAGCTACTAAAATCCATAAAAACAATAATCGAGGAATTCTTTAACATAAAATAAAAGGGAAGAAATAAACTAAAACGAAGAATCGTGATGAAGTCCTGCTCTTGATGTTGCTTGCCCGAGACACGAACTCTGCTCCCTCTGAATATTACGTGACTTCCCCCAAAGGACTGCTCGCACGCAAAATAAATAACCTCACGTCTCCAAGGCACTTCCAAGAATTCTCATCAAATTCGGATTCTAGAGTCCAATTAAAATTGGACTTTATACCTTGTACTCCAACGATTAATGCAACCTGGGCCATTCCAAACAATCAATTCCATGGCCCACATTAAATTCACTCTTGCATCTATAAGGTCACGCCAAGCAAACTTGTCCTCAAAATCAAATTCCATTGGCCTCGTCAATTAATTAAATTCACGGCCCACTTCCATAACAAAACAAGTCAATCCTCTAAAAGCACGCTGGACCAATTTCAATAAACTCCATGTAAGTAGCCCAATTCTTAATTAAAACAAATTTGCATCAACTAAGATTCACTCCTCCTCAATGAAATTCCAAAGCACGCGAGTGTACTCATACAGCCATTTACTTCCCCAATCTTAACATGCTTGCATACTTTCCAATTGCTTCCCAATTTCATCAAAATAACTCACACGCAAGTCAGTAATATAGTAAGCCCAGCCATGGTTTGTCCCGTTCCAAAATCTCGTCATAAAACGATCCAATTCGCACCTATTTCAACTCGAAGCCCCGAATCTACAAAATAAACAACAAAGCATCAAATTCTTTATAAATAATATCATTTCAAAGCATAATTCGGGGCATAATTTAATCATAAAAAATGATTAATTAACAACTTATCACAGTTCTAGTCATGGTTTTAAATATTTCGTGTTGTTTGTTGACGATTGCTCTAGAATGACGTGGGTTTATTTTCTCAAACAAAAATCGGATGTTCCCTGTAAATTTGTGGAGTTTTATAATATGGTTAATACTCAATTTAAAACTCAGATACAGACTCTTCGATCCGATAATGGTGGGGAATATGTCAACTCTACACTCAAACAATTTTTTAGTGATAATGGGCTTGTACACCAAACTTCTTGTCCAAATACACCCCAACAGAACGGGGTGGCCGAGAGGAAAAATCGACAACTTTCGCAAATGTCCAGGGCTATGTTACTCGAGTCTAAGTGTCACAACTCTTTTTGGCCCGAAGCTGTTGCTACTTCTGTGTATCTAGCCAACCGTCTCCCTACTAAAGCTCTTAACTTTGTCACCCCGATCAAACACTTCAGTACTCAAGTTGAAGTCCCATCCATCCTTACCCTACTCCCCAGAGTGTTTGGTAGTTCTGTGTTTGTTCATGTCCCTAAATCTGATCGAACCAAACTAGATCCCTGTGCTCTGAAATGTGTCTTTGTGGGGTACGGGGTCAATCAGAAAGGGTATAGGTGTTACCATCCTCCCACTCGCCGTTTGTATACGACCATGGACTGTGACTTTCTTGAAACAGAGTTTTACTTCCACCAACCCACTGGTCAGAGGGAGAGTCTTCAGCCCAAACAGACACATGACCAACTGGGTTGGGTGTCATATCCCTGGCCCGACATAGTCCCAACCGAACAAGTAGGCGGGACCACCGAGCTTGTCTCTCACACAGTACAACCCCCCACTCATCCTCACAGCGACCAAATCACTCCCCCCGACAATCCTGAGGTATGTAATAGTGATGATTGTAATTCTGTTGAGTCTGGTCATTCTGTTAGCACAATTCCTGTTGATTCTAACAGTGCAGGAAGTGAGGAAACTCAGGGGGAGAACACAGCATCACCACCACTAACATCCGTCCCTGGAAACAGATATGTGTTACCTCCCAGGGCAACTAGGGGGGTACCCCCGAAGAGATATGAGCCTGAACTCGGGAATAGAACACCGAGATATCCGATAGCTGATCTAGCTAAAGGAAATATCTCATCACAAGCCAGAGCATATGCAGCTGCAGTTTACTCAACATCAGTCCCGAGTAAAGTAGAGGAAACACTCAAGAATGACAAATGGGCTCGAGCTATGGAAGATGAAATGGAAGCTCTTGAGAAGAATAACACTTGGGAGAAGTGCAGGCTTCCAAATGGGAAGAAGGTGGTGGGATGTCGATGGGTATTCACAGTAAAGCACAGAGCAGATGGGAGTGTGGAAAGGTACAAAGCCAGACTAGTGGCTAAGGGGTACACACAAACGTATGGGATTGATTATTCTGAGACATTCTCCCCCGTGGCGAAGATTGACACTATCAGAGTGTTGTTCTCTCTCGCTGCGAATCAAGAGTGGCCATTATACCAGTTTGATGTCAAAAACGCATTCCTACATGGCGATTTAAGAGAAGAAGTCTATATGGAGCCTCCCCCGGGCTTCTCAGAGAAGTATGGGAAAGGAGAGGTGTGTAGGTTGAGGAAAGCACTATATGGCTTGAAGCAATCGCCTCGAGCCTGGTTTGGAAGGTTTACATTAGCGATGAGGAAGTACGGGTACCATCAAAGTAACTCAGATCACACATTGTTCCTCAAAAGGAGGAACTGGAAGGTAACGTGCCTCATCATATACGTGGACGATATGATAATCACTGGAGATGATAAGGAAGAGATGTCGAGACTCCGACAGAACCTGTTTCAGGAATTTGAAATGAAGGATTTGGGGGAACTAAAGTACTTCTTGGGTATAGAGGTGTTGAGGTCTAGACGAGGGATCTTTATCTCTCAACGGAAGTTCATTTTGGATCTCCTTGCTGAGGTCGGTCTACTTGAGTGTAAACCAGCAGACACGCCGATAGTGGTCAATCATGGGCTACAGATAACAGAAGGGGCAGAGGAAGCTAATAAGGGTCAGTATCAGCGGTTGGTCGGGAAACTAATCTATTTGTCACATACCCGGCCGGATGTAGCATATGCAGTAGGGGTCCTCAGCCAATTTATGCACCAACCTCAAAGGGAGCATATGGATGCAGCTCTCAGGGTATGCCGCTACTTGAAAGGGTCTGTAGGAAGAGGTGTATTATTTCAGAAGCATGGGCATGTGGATGTTGAAGCATACACTGACGCAGATTGGGCAGGAAACCCAATTGACAGAAGGTCAACGTCGGGTTACTTTACACTAATAGGAGGGAATTTGGTGACTTGGAGGAGTAAGAAACAGAAAGTCGTGGCCCTATCAAGTGCAGAAGCAGAGTTTCGGGGCATTGCGCGAGGAGTAACTGAAGTTCTGTGGTTGAGAAAGTTACTTGCAGAACTTGGTTTCACCTCGACAAGTGCCTGCAAGTTAATGTGCGATAATCGAGCTGCTATCAGCATATCAGAAAACCCGGTGCAGCATGATCGCACGAAGCATGTAGAGGTGGATAGGCATTTTATTAAAGAGAAGATAGAAGAACGAGTTATTGATATCCCTTTTGTACGGTCTGAAGATCAGTTAGCAGATATCTTGACAAAAGCCGTGAACGGAAGGATTTTCAATGAAATTCTAAGCAAGTTGAGCATCGTTGATCCGATACTCGACTTGAGGGGGAGTGTTAGGAAAGCGAATAATTAGGAGTTTGTTAGGGATTTATTCTTATCCCTTGATAGCTTACCATGTATATACGGATTCTCTTGTAGTATATATATTGTATTTAGCCGTGTATCTGATTAAGAGTTTACAGTGAATAAGATAGCAAAACCTTTTCCCACAATTATGTCTTCTCTAATATTTATCACCATGCACCCATCAATCTTATACTCATGTTTGATGCCTAGACTAAATTCACGAAATGCACCTCACAATTCACAAACATCACATTGATCAAAATTTCAAATGCTACAATATGAATAATGGAATCATACACCAATATCAAATTGATCGCTGATATTGGAGAAACGACAACAGAATGTAAAAAACAACGAAATAGAAGAAAGTATAAATAAACATGATGACCTAGAAGAATAAAATGACAATCCAATCGATAGATAAAAATAAAGAAAGAATACCAAGAAATAGTAAATAATAGGAAAGGAAAGAAATAACTACAAGGCCCATAAATGGACCATTAATTAATTGTTTATGCGCATTGGAAGCCGTAGGGGACGTCTTTGTGGCAGTTGTTCAAAATCAATTTTAGGTCAACGGGAATATCAATGTTGTTGCCCAAAACATTGGCTTTAATGGCGGTGCAAAGACAAACAGCTGCTTTAAGATCAGCTAACCCTTGAATGAGTGCACAACAGCGCTCTGGTGAAGTACCCAACTTAAGATTCAGTAAGCCACCGCCCAAGTTGGCGCAAACTCCCAAGTTCAGTGAGTTTATTGGGCATATTTCTGGTTTTGAAGGCTCTGATGGTTTTGATGGCTCTGTTGGTTCGGAAGGCTTTGAAGGCTCTGATAGTTTTGATGGCTCCGAAGGCTTTGATGGCTCCGAAGGCTTTGAAGGCTTAGTAGAGGGCTTTGAGGGTTTGGGGACATGGGATTTTTTTGATGATGGAGGACAAGCATAAGTTGAGCTGACCATTGTGAAGAAGAGAACATTGAAAAGAATAACAAGAGCCGCTCTTGAAGCCATTTCTTGTGGTGATCACAATTAAAGGTTTTGAATTGCTTGAAACTAAATGCTAGCTTTGATATGAAATTGTGTTAATGGGCAAGGAATTTATAGGTGAAAATTAGGAATATTATTGATTGTGTTGTCATTCTTTTTCCCTTTTAATAGATGATCCATGTGCCCCGCGAAGTATAGAAATATGAAATAATTCATCTTCTAAACAAGTTGGATTTATTAATTTTCACTTTTCAACATGGAGGATTATTGAATTGGGTATTTTAGAATTTAGAGTTGTTAGTTTGATTTCACGGAGTTTTCAATTATCTATCTTTAAATTAAAACGAGGCTTCAGTATTTGATTTTCAATTATTAATGAGTTTTAAAGATTTATAACCAACATATTTGCTGGTTCAATAAATCATGGTGAATCAAGGATTGGATTTGGTGTCTAGGAGAAGACGTGCTTTGCTTTCTAATAATATTTTCTCAGTTTCGTTTGGAATAACGTGCATGGATGTCTTTGGATATTAAAATTTAGGGAACCAATTCTTATACTTTAAATAAAGTTCGATGTAATTATTTATAATTTTAATAGTAACGAAAGGTGGAACTTCGAAAGCCGCTTCATGGAAATTGCATTTTTGTTGCTCCATTTGCCTGGAATTTTACAATTTATTTCAATACACAAATTATAATATTGGCATGGTTAATAATTTGAATTGGATCTAGGACTAGTGTGAATATATTTTGGAGAGGTTCTACTTTGGTGTCTCGAAAGAAACAACCGATCGTGAAACAGGAAAATTTAATTACCCCATAGAGAACGTTTGGGAGCGACTCAAAACGTTTTTCAAGAAAGTTTCTAATAATGTAAGTTGCTGAATAACTTTCTCTTGAGTTTCGAAATAAAAATTACATGCTGAAAATCCTTGTAGAAAAGGGTTTTTTAATTTTCTTTTACGTTTCGAACCCGTTTTCCTCATATTATCATATTTTTCCTCTAAATTATATTGCATGATATCCTTAATAATACACGTATATATTAAAATACATATAACTATATATATATAACATATATGATATTCTGTTTAAGGTGAAAATATAGAATTTGAATAATTTGGGTAGGTTAGGAAGTATAAATAAACAAAATGGAGTAAAAAGCAATATTTTTAACGGTCCGACATTTAATTTGGACGATAATTGGTCAACAAGACCAAATTTAAGAAAAATGTGATATTATGGGATGCAATGTGAGAACATGACAACTGTTGAAACCAAAATTGCAAAAGAGTTACACTATGGGACGAAAATGATAATTTTCTTGCAATATAAAAAATTATTTAATTCTCTATCTTAGTCAAAGGAATTTTGAATCTCGTCATAATTCAATAAGACGTGAGATCAAGCAAATATGTATTACTTATCATACAAAAAACGAGCTGCATAAGAAGCACGTCCTAATTAATTGAAAATAGTTAGTATTTGAGAAATTGAAGGATCAATACCAGCATCATCATTCCTTACTCCATTGGTCTCATGGAACGGATGAAATTAAAAATAGAAGGAACACAAATGGTTTGTCGAATGTTGTAAGTATGCCTCGTAAATTGAGCCCTCCACTCTAATTTTACTTTTAGCCGTTTTCCTTGTCTTTTTAAGAAATCAATTTTGATTAAAGGAGAATTTGTTATATAAGTTAATGAGTGATAATTTAAAGATTATTATAGGCGTCGAGGAATTGTCCTTTTAACTTTTGAAAGATTATATGCACCTAAATTGTACTGGCCATTATTTACGAGTTTCTTCAGTTAAATGAATCGACAAATGCATCATTACATCAAAAAATGTTGGGGGAACACCCTGTGATGTAAATTCCTAAAAAATTTAGTTATTTATGTTAGTATTTAATTTTACATATCTCATCAAGCAATTCTCTAAAGGCAATAGGCGACAACTACACCATAAAAGAGTGAGAATCGTGACTCTAATCTCATGTATCTTAGCTTGTCTTGCATCAAAACGCCTTGTTAAATTTGATACATAATAATCAGGCATAGGAAGTTATTTTATCCACTCAAATATTATTCTTTTTTGCTCCAATGTTAACCCTTTTTCATCCTTTGTTTCATCCTTTGTTTTTTTTCTAGCGTCCATTACCCATAGGCATTTGTCTAATTAAGGTAGCCTACACAACTCTCTCATATCCGTACGTGCATTCGTGTTATACTTTATTTTTCTTCAAATACCCATCAACGTGTTAAAGATATTATCAAAGATATTTGCATCCCATCTAAGTTATGACGGACTAATTATCCTTTCAACAAGGAAATTCCAAAAGATACTTTATTTCTTATGATTGTATTGCACTCCACTCATCGGGTTGATATATAGCTTTTGGAAGTTCACGAACCTGCTCTCAAATCTCATGTCCATTTAACTAAGGAGATGGATTATCAATTTATCATATTCAATCTGATTCTTTTTTAAAATTAATTTTATTCCAATGGTAGGAATGATTTATATCAATAAATTGTCACGGACAATCAAATCAACTCTATTTTAGACCTTTTTTTTAAAATAAAATGCCTTATTGTTATCCATGCAATAAGGACAAGCTAGTCTGATCATTGTACCCCAAACTAACATCATAGAAAATTATTACTAGTTCACATAAATTTAGCTTTTATTAAAAAAATTTCTTTCATTGATGCGCTATACGTAGTAACGCCAAATTCCCACAATTCTTTTAGTGCATCAATCAACGGTTTCAAATATTCTTAAATGCTTTGTTTCGAACTCTTAGCTACAGGAAAAATATATGTTAAAAATATATATACATCTCAGTGCACATTTTTGGTGATAAATTGCAAGGAGTTGCAATTACTGGTCAACAAAAATAACTATGTTGATAATGATCTGACAACTTATTTTAAAACTTTTCGATGCATGATAAGATATGAATTTCTATTTGTTTTATTGTGTTGTTATCCTGTACCTAGACACGGGGTTATACCTCATTAAAAAAAAAAATGCGAAACATCCATGCACCCATCAATCTTATACTCATGTTTGATGCCTAGACTAAATTCACGAAATGCACTTCACAATTCACAAACATCACATTGATCAAAATTTCAAATGCTACAATATGAATAATGGAATCATACACCAATATCAAATTGATCGCTGATATTGGAGAAACGACAACAGAATGTAAAAAACAACGAAATAGAAGAAATTATAAATAAACATGATGACCTAGAAGAATAAAATGACAATCCAATCGATAGATAAAAATAAAGAAAGAATACCAAGAAATAGTAAATAATAGGAAAGGAAAGAAATAACTACAAGGCCCATAAATGGACCATTAATTAATTGTTTATGCGCATTGGAAGCCGTAGGGGACGTCTTTGTGGCAGTTGTTCAAAATCAATTTTAGGTCAACGGGAATATCAATGTTCTTGCCCAAAACATTGGCTTTAATGGCGGTGCAAAGACAAACAGCTGGTTTAAGATCAGCTAACCCTTGAATGAGTGCACAACAGCGCTCTGGTGAAGTACCCAACTTAAGATTCAGTAAGCCACCGCCCAAGTTGGCGCAAACTCCCAAGTTCAGTGCGTTTATTGGGCATATTTCTGGTTTTGAAGGCTCTGATGGTTTTGATGGCTCCGAAGGCTTTGATGGCTCCGAAGGCTTAGTAGAGGGCTTTGAGGGTTTGGGGACATGGGATTTTTTTGATGATGGAGGACAAGCATAAGTTGAGCTGACCATTGTGAAGAAGAGAACATTGAAGAGAATAACAAGAGCCGCTCTTGAAGCCATTTCTTGTGGTGATCACAATTAAAGGTTTTGAATTGCTTGAAACTAAATGCTAGCTTTGATATGAAATTGTGTTAATGGGCAAGGAATTTATAGGTGAAAATTAGGAATATTATTGATTGTGTTGTCAATCTTTTTCCCTTTTAATAGATGATCCATGTGCCCCGCCAAGTATAGAAATATGAAATAATTCATCTTCTAAACAAGTTGGATTTATTAATTTTCACTTTTCAACATGGAGGATTATTGAATTGGGTATTTTAGAATTTAGAGTTGTTAGTTTGATTTCACGGAGTTTTCAATTATCTATCTTTAAATTAAAACGAGGCTTCAGTATTTGATTTTCAATTATTAATGAGTTTTAAAGATTTATAACCAACATATTTGCTGGTTCAATAAATCATGGTGAATCAAGGATTGGATTTGGTGTCTAGGAGAAGACGTGCTTTGCTTTCTAATAATATTTTCTCAGTTTCGTTTGGAATAACGTGCATGGATGTCTTTGGATATTAAAATTTAGGGAACCAATTATTATACTTTAAATAAAGTTCGATGTATTTATTTATAATTTTAATAGTAACGAAAGGTGGAACTTCGAAAGCCGCTTCATGGAAATTGCATTTTTGTTGCTCCATTTGCCTGGAATTTTACAATTTATTTCAATACACAAATTATAATATTGGCATGGTTACTAATTTGAATTGGATCTAGGACTAGTGTGAATATATTTTGGAGAGGTTCTACTTTGGTGTCTCGAAAGAAACAACCGATCGTGAAACAGGAAAATTTAATTACCCCATAGAGAATGTTTGGGAGCGACTCAAAACGTTTTTCAAGAAAGTTTCTAATAATGTAAGTTGCTGAATAACTTTCTCTTGAGTTTCGAAATAAAAATTACATGTCGAAAATCCTTGTAGAAAAGGGTTTTTTAATTTTCTTTTACGTTTCGAACCCGTTTTCCTCATATTATCTTATTTTTCCTCTAAATTATATTGCATGATATCCTTAATAATACACGTATATATTAAAATACATATAACTATATATATATATATATATATAACATATATGATATTCTGTTTAAGGTGAAAATATAGAATTTGAATAATTTGGGTAGGTTAGGAAGTATAAATAAACAAAATGGAGTAAAAAGCAATATTTTTAACGGTCAGACGTTTAATTTGGACGAAAATTGGTCAACTAGACCAAATTTAAGAAAAATGTGATATTATGGGATGCAATGTGAGAACATAACAACTGTTGAAACCAAAATTGCAAACGAGTTGCACTATATGGGACGAAAATGATAATTTTCTTGCAATATAATTTTTTTTTTTAATTCTCTATCTTAGTCAAAGGAATTTTGAATCTCGTCATAATTCAATAAGACGTCAGATCAAGCAAATATGTACTTCTTATCATACTAAAAACTAGCTGCACAAGAAGCACGTCCTGATTAATTGAAAATAGTTAGTATTTGAGAAATTGAAGGATCAATACCAGCATCATCATTCCTTACTCCATTGGTCTCATAGAACGGATGAAATTAAAAATAGAAGGAACACAAATGGTTTGTCGCACGTTGTAAGTATGCCTCGTAAATAGAGCCCTCCACTCTAATTTTACTTTTAGCCTTTTTTTTTGTCTTTGCAAGAAATCAATTTTGATTAAAGGAGAATTTGTTATATAAGTTAATGAGTAATAATTTAAAGATTATTATAGGAGTCGGGGAATTGTCCATTTAAATTTTGAAAGATTATATCCACCTAAATTGTACTGGCCATTATTTACGAGTTTCTTCAGTTAAATGAATCGACAAATGCATCATTACATCAAAAAATGTTGGGGGAACACCCTGTGATGTAAATTCCTAAAAAATATAGTTCTTTATGTTAGTATTTAATTTTACATATCTCATCAAGCAATTCTCTAAAGGCAATAGGCGACAACTACACCATAAAAGAGTGAGAATCGTGACTCTAATCTCATGTATCTTAGCTTGTCTTGCATCAACACGCCTTGTTAAATTTGATACATAATAATCAGGCATAGGAAGTTATTTTATCCACTCAAATATTATTCTTTTTTGCTCCAATGTTAACCCTTTTTCATCCTTTGTTTTTTTTTTTTTTTTTTTTTCTAGCGTCCATTACCCATAGGCATTTGTCTAATTAAGGTAGCCTACACAACTCTCTCATATCCGTACGTGCATTCGTGTTATACTTTATTTTTCTTCAAATACCCATCAACGTGTTAAAGATATTATCAAAGATATTTGCATCCCATCTAAGTTATGACGGACTAATTATCCTTTCAACAAGGAAATTCCAAAAGATACTTTATTTCTTATGATTGTATTGCACTCTACTCATCGGGTTGATATATAGCTTTTGGAAGGTCACGAACCTGCTCTCAAATCCCATGTCCATTTAACTAAGGAGATGGATTATCAATTTATCATATTCAATCTGATTCTTTTTTAAAATTAATTTTATTCCAATGGTAGGAATGATTTATATCAATAAATTGTCGCGGACAATCAAATCAACTCTATTTTAGACCTTTTTTTTTAAATAAAATGCCTTATTGTTATCCATGCAATAAGGACAAGCTAGTCTGATCGTTGTACCCCAAACTAACATCATAGAAAATTATTACTAGTTCACATAAATTTAGCTTTTATTAAAAAAATTTCTTTCATTGATGCGCCATACGTAGTAACGCCAAATTCCCACAATTCTTTTAGTGCATCAATCAAAGGTTTCAAATATTCTTAAATGCTTTGTTTCGAACTCTTAGCTACCGGAAAAATATATGTTAAAAATATATATACATCTCAGTGCACATTTTTGGTGATAAATTGCAAGGAGTTGCAATTACTGGTCAACAAAAATAACTATGTTGATAATGATCTGACAACTTATTTTAAAACTTTTCGATGCCTGATAAGATATGAATTTCTATTTGTTTTATTGTGTTGTTATCCCGTACCTAGACACGGGGTTATACCTCATTAAAAAAAAAAATGCGAAACATCCATGCACCCATCAATCTTATACTCATGTTTGATGCCTAGACTAAATTCACGAAATGCACTTCACAATTCACAAACATCACATTGATCAAAATTTCAAATGCTACAATATGAATAATGGAATCATACACCAATATCAAATTGATTGCTGATATTGGAGAAACGACAACAGAATGTAAAAAACAACGAAATAGAAGAAAGTATAAATAAACATGATGACCTAGAAGAATAAAATGACAATCAAATCGATAGATAAAAATAAAGAAAGAATACCAAGAAATTAAATAATAGGAAAGGAAAGAAATAACTACAAGGCCCATAAATGGACCATTAATTAATTGTTTATGCGCATTGGAAGCCGTAGGGGACGTCTTTGTGGCAGTTGTTCAAAATCAATTTTAGGTCAACGGGAATATCAATGTTGTTGCCCAAAACATTGGCTTTAATGGCGGTGCAAAGACAAACAGCTGCTTTAAGATCAGCTAACCCTTGAATGAGTGCACAACAGCGCTCTGGTGAAGTACCCAACTTAAGATTCAGTAAGCCACCGCCCAAGTTGGCGCAAACTCCCAAGTTCAGTGCGTTTATTGGGCATATTTCTAGTTTTGAAGGCTCTGATGGTTTTGATGGCTCTGTTGGTTCGGAAGGCTTTGAAGGCTCTGATGGTTTTGAAGGCTCCGAAGGCTTTGATGGCTCCGAAGGCTTTGAAGGCTTAGTAGAGGGCTTTGAGGGTTTGGGGACATGGGATTTTTTTGATGATGGAGGACAAGCATAAGTTGAGCTGACCATTGTGAAGAAGAGAACATTGAAAAGAATAACAAGAGCCTCTCTTGAAGCCATTTCTTGTGGTGATCACAATTAAAGGTTTTGAATTGCTTGAAACTAAATGCTAGCTTTGATATGAAATTGTGTTAATGGGCAAGGAATTTATAGGTGAAAATTAGGAATATTATTGATTGTGTTGTCATTCTTTTTCCCTTTTAATAGATGATCCATGTGCCCCGCCAAGTATAGAAATATGAAATAATTCATCTTCTAAACAAGTTGGATTTATTAATTTTCACTTTTCAACATGGAGGATTATTGAATTGGGTATTTTAGAATTTAGAGTTGTTAGTTTGATTTCACGGAGTTTTCAATTATCTATCTTTAAATTAAAACGAGGCTTCAGTATTTGATTTTCAATTATTAATGAGTTTTAAAGATTTATAACCAACATATTTGCTGGTTCAATAAATCATGGTGAATCAAGGATTGGATTTGGTGTCTAGGAGAAGACGTGCTTTGCTTTCTGATAATATTTTCTCAGTTTCGTTTGGAATAACGTGCATGGATGTCTTTGGATATTAAAATTTAGGGAACCAATTATTATACTTTAAATAAAGTTCGATGTATTTATTTATAATTTTAATAGTAACGAAAGGTGGAACTTCGAAAGCCGCTTCATGGAAATTGCATTTTTGTTGCTCCATTTGCCTGGAATTTTACAATTTATTTCAATACAAAAATTATAATATTGGCATGGTTACTAATTTGAATTGGATCTAGGACTAGTGTGAATATATTTTGGAGAGGTTCTACTTTGGTGTCTCGAAAGAAACAACCGATCATGAAACAGGAAAATTTAATTACCCCATAGAGAATGTTTGGGAGCGACTCAAAACGTTTTTCAAGAAAGTTTCTAATAATGTAAGTTGCTGAATAACTTTCTCTTGAGTTTCGAAATAAAAATTACATGTCGAAAATCCTTGTAGAAAAGGGTTTTTTAATTTTCTTTTACGTTTCGAACCCGTTTTCCTCATATTTTCTTATTTTTCCTCTAAATTATATTGCATGATATCCTTAATAATACACGTATATATTAAAATACATATAACTATATATATATATATATATATATATAACATATATGATATTCTGTTTAAGGTGAAAATATAGAATTTGAATAATTTGGGTAGGTTAGGAAGTATAAATAAACAAAATGGAGTAAAAAGCAATATTTTTAACGGTCAGACGTTTAATTTGGACGAAAATTGGTCAACTAGACCAAATTTAAGAAAAATGTGATATTATGGGATGCAATGTGAGAACATGACAACTGTTGAAACCAAAATTGCAAACGAGTTGCACTATATGGGACGAAAATGATAATTTTCTTGCAATATAATTTTTTTTTTTAATTCTCTATCTTAGTCAAAGGAATTTTGAATCTCGTCATAATTCAATAAGACGTCAGATCAAGCAAATATGTACTTCTTATCATACTAAAAACTAGCTGCACAAGAAGCACGTCCTGATTAATTGAAAATAGTTAGTATTTGAGAAATTGAAGGATCAATACCAGCATCATCATTCCTTACTCCATTGGTCTCATAGAACGGATGAAATTAAAAATAGAAGGAACACAAATGGTTTGTCGCACGTTGTAAGTATGCCTCGTAAATAGAGCCCTCCACTCTAATTTTACTTTTAGCCTTTTTTTTTGTCTTTGCAAGAAATCAATTTTGATTAAAGGAGAATTTGTTATATAAGTTAATGAGTAATAATTTAAAGATTATTATAGGAGTCGGGGAATTGTCCATTTAAATTTTGAAAGATTATATCCACCTAAATTGTACTGGCCATTATTTACGAGTTTCTTCAGTTAAATGAATCGACAAATGCATCATTACATCAAAAAATGTTGGGGGAACACCCTGTGATGTAAATTCCTAAAAAATATAGTTCTTTATGTTAGTATTTAATTTTACATATCTCATCAAGCAATTCTCTAAAGGCAATAGGCGACAACTACACCATAAAAGAGTGAGAATCGTGACTCTAATCTCATGTATCTTAGCTTGTCTTGCATCAACACGCCTTGTTAAATTTGATAGATAATAATCAGGCATAGGAAGTTATTTTATCCACTCAAATATTATTCTTTTTTGCTCCAATGTTAACCCTTTTTCATCCTTTGTTTTTTTTTTTTTTTTCCTAGCGTCCATTACCCATAGGCATTTGTCTAATTAAGGTTGCCTACACAACTCTCTCATATCCGTACGTGCATTCGTGTTATACTTTATTTTTCTTCAAATACCCATCAACGTGTTAAAGATATTATCAAAGATATTTGCATCCCATCTAAGTTATGACGGACTAATTATCCTTTCAACAAGGAAATTCCAAAGGATACTTTATTTCTTATGATTGTATTGCACTCCACTCATCGGGTTGATATAAAGCTTTTGGAAGGTCACGAACCTGCTCTCAAATCTCATGTCCATTTAACTAAGGAGATGGATTATCAATTTATCATATTCAATCTGATTCTTTTTTAAAATTAATTTTATTCCAATGGTAGGAATGATTTATATCAATAAATTGTCGCGGACAATCAAATCAACTCTATTTTAGACCTTTTTTTTTAAATAAAATGCCTTATTGTTATCCATGCAATAAGGACAAGCTAGTCTGATCGTTGTACCCCAAACTAACATCATAGAAAATTATTACTAGTTCACATAAATTTAGCTTTTATTAAAAAAATTTCTTTCATTGATGCGCCATACGTAGTAACGCCAAATTCCCACAATTCTTTTAGTGCATCAATCAACGGTTTCAAATATTCTTAAATGCTTTGTTTCGAACTCTTAGCTACCGGAAAAATATATGTTAAAAATATATATACATCTCAGTGCACATTTTTGGTGATAAATTGCAAGGAGTTGCAATTACTGGTCAACAAAAATAACTATGTTGATAATGATCTGACAACTTATTTTAAAACTTTTCGATGCCTGATAAGATATGAATTTCTATTTGTTTTATTGTGTTGTTATCCCGTACCTAGACACGGGGTTATACCTCATTAAAAAAAAAATGCGAAACATCCATGCACCCATCAATCTTATACTCATGTTTGATGCCTAGACTAAATTCACGAAATGCACTTCCCAATTCACAAACATCACATTGATCAAAATTTCAAATGCTACAATATGAATAATGGAATCATACACCAATATCAAATTGATCGCTGATATTGGAGAAACGACAACAGAATGTAAAAAACAACGAAATAGAAGAAAGTATAAATAAACATGATGACCTAGAAGAATAAAATGACAATCAAATCGATAGATAAAAATAAAGAAAGAATACCAAGAAATTAAATAATAGGAAAGGAAAGAAATAACTACAAGGCCCATAAATGGACCATTAATTAATTGTTTATGCGCATTGGAAGCCGTAGGGGACGTCTTTGTGGCAGTTGTTCAAAATCAATTTTAGGTCAACGGGAATATCAATGTTGTTGCCCAAAACATTGGCTTTAATGGCGGTGCAAAGACAAACAGCTGCTTTAAGATCAGCTAACCCTTGAATGAGTGCACAACAGCGCTCTGGTGAAGTACCCAACTTAAGATTCAGTAAGCCACCGCCCAAGTTGGCGCAAACTCCCAAGTTCAGTGCGTTTATTGGGCATATTTCTAGTTTTGAAGGCTCTGATGGTTTTGATGGCTCTGTTGGTTCGGAAGGCTTTGAAGGCTCTGATGGTTTTGAAGGCTCCGAAGGCTTTGATGGCTCCGAAGGCTTTGAAGGCTTAGTAGAGGGCTTTGAGGGTTTGGGGACATGGGATTTTTTTGATGATGGAGGACAAGCATAAGTTGAGCTGACCATTGTGAAGAAGAGAACATTGAAAAGAATAACAAGAGCCTCTCTTGAAGCCATTTCTTGTGGTGATCACAATTAAAGGTTTTGAATTGCTTGAAACTAAATGCTAGCTTTGATATGAAATTGTGTTAATGGGCAAGGAATTTATAGGTGAAAATTAGGAATATTATTGATTGTGTTGTCATTCTTTTTCCCTTTTAATAGATGATCCATGTGCCCCGCCAAGTATAGAAATATGAAATAATTCATCTTCTAAACAAGTTGGATTTATTAATTTTCACTTTTCAACATGGAGGATTATTGAATTGGGTATTTTAGAATTTAGAGTTGTTAGTTTGATTTCACGGAGTTTTCAATTATCTATCTTTAAATTAAAACGAGGCTTCAGTATTTGATTTTCAATTATTAATGAGTTTTAAAGATTTATAACCAACATATTTGCTGGTTCAATAAATCATGGTGAATCAAGGATTGGATTTGGTGTCTAGGAGAAGACGTGCTTTGCTTTCTAATAATATTTTCTCAGTTTCGTTTGGAATAACGTGCATGGATGTCTTTGGATATTAAAATTTAGGGAACCAATTATTATACTTTAAATAAAGTTCGATGTAATTATTTATAATTTTAATAGTAACGAAAGGTGGAACTTCGAAAGCCGCTTCATGGAAATTGCATTTTTGTTGCTCCATTTGCCTGGAATTTTACAATTTATTTCAATACACAAATTATAATATTGGCATGGTTACTAATTTGAATTGGATCTAGGACTAGTGTGAATATATTTTGGAGAGGTTCTACTTTGGGGTCTCGAAAGAAACAACCGATCGTGAAACAGGAAAATTTAATTACCCCATAGAGAACGTTTGGGAGCGACTCAAAACGTTTTTCAAGAAAGTTTCTAATAATGTAAGTTGCTGAATAACTTTCTCTTGAGTTTCGAAATAAAAATTACATACCGAAAATCCTGGTAGAAAAGGGTTTTTTAATTTTCTTTTACGTTTCGAACCCGTTTTCCTCATATTATCATATTTTTCCTCTAAATTATATTGCATGATATCCTTAATAATACACGTATATATTAAAATACATATAACTATATATATATATATATATATATATATATATATATAACATATATGATATTCTGTTTAAGGTGAAAATATAGAATTTGAATAATTTGGGTAGGTTAGGAAGTATAAATAAACAAAATGGAGTAAAAAGCAATATTTTTAACGGTCAGACGTTTAATTTGGACGAAAATTGGTCAACTAGCCCAAATTTAAGAAAAATGTGATATTATGGGACGCAATGTGAGAACATGACAACTGTTGAAACCAAAATTGCAAAAGAGTTACACTATGGGACGAAAATGATTATTTTCTTGCAATATAAAAAATTATTTTATTCTCTATCTTAGTCAAAGGAATTTTGAATCTCGTCATAATTCAATAAGACGTGAGATCAAGCAAATATGTATTCCTTATTATTTAATTGAAAATAGTTAGTATTTGAGAAATTGAAGGATCAATACCAGCATCATCATTCCTTACTCCATTGGTCTCATGGAACGGATGAAATTAAAAATAGAAGGAACACAAATGGTTTGTCGCATGTTGTAAGTATGCCTCGTAAATTGAGCCCTCCACTCTAATTTTACTTTTAGTCGTTTTCCTTGTCTTTTTAAGAAATCAATTTTGATTAAAGGAGAATTTGTTATATAAGTTAATGAGTGATAATTTAAAGATTATTATAGGCGTCGAGGAATTGTCCTTTTAACTTTTGAAAGATTATATGCACCTAAATTGTACTGGCCATTATTTACGAGTTTCTTCAGTTAAATGAATCGACAAATGCATCATTACATCAAAAAATGTTGGGGGAACACCCTGTGATGTAAATTCCTAAAAAATATAGTTATTTATGTTAGTATTTAATTTTACATATCTCATCAAGCAATTCTCTAAAGGCAATAGGCGACAACTACACCATAAAAGAGTGAGAATCGTGACTCTAATCTCATGTATCTTAGCTTGTCTTGCATCAACACGCCTTGTTAAATTTGATACATAATAATCAGGCATAGGAAGTTATTTTATCCACTCAAATATTGTTCTTTTTTGCTCCAATGTTAACCCTTTTTCATCCTTTGTTTTTTTTTTTTTTTTTTTCTAGCGTCCATTACCCATAGGCATTTGTCTAATTAAGGTAGCCTACACAACTCTCTCATATCCGTACGTGCATTCGTGTTATACTTTATTTTTCTTCAAATACCCATCAACGTGTTAAAGATATTATCAAAGATATTTGCATCCCATCTAAGTTATGACGGACTAATTATCCTTTCAACAAGGAAATTCCAAAAGATACTTTATTTCTTATGATTGTATTGCACTCCACTCTCGAGATGCTCTACTCATCGGGTTGATATATAGCTTTTGGAAAGTCACGAACCTGCTCTCAAATCTCATGTCCATTTAACTAAGGAGATGGATTATCAATTTATCATATTCAATCTGATTCTTTTTTAAAATTAATTTTATTCCAATGGTAGGAATGATTTATATCAATAAATTGTCGCGGACAATCAAATCAACTCTATTTTAGACCTTTTTTTTAAAATAAAATGCCTTATTGTTATCCTTGCAATAAGGACAAGCTAGTCTGATCGTTGTACCCCAAACTAACATCATAGAAAATTATTACTAGTTCACATAAATTTAGCTTTTATTAAAAAAATTTGTTTCATTGATGCGCTATACGTAGTAACGCCAAATTCCCACAATTCTTTTAATGCATCAATCAACGGTTTCAAATATTCTTAAATGCTTTGTTTCGAACTCTTATCTACAGGAAAAATATATGTTAAAAATATATATACATCTCAGTGCACATTTTTGGTGATAAATTGCAAGGAGTTGCAATTATTGGTCAACAAAAATAACTATGTTGATAATGATCTGATAACTAATTATTTTAAAACTTTTCGCTGCATGATAAGATATGAATTTCTATTTGTTTTATTGTTTTGTTATCCCGTACCTAGACACGGGGTTATACCTCATTAAAAAAAAAAATGCGAAACATCCATGCACCCATCAATCTTATACTCATGTTTGATGCCTAGACTAAATTCACGAAATGCACTTCACAATTCACAAACATCACATTGATCAAAATTTCAAATGCTACAATATGAATAATGGAATCATACACCAATATCAAATTGATCGCTGATATTGGAGAAACGACAACAGAATGTTAAAAACAACGAAATAGAAGAAAGTATAAATAAACATGATGACCTAGAAGAATAAAATGACAATCCAATCAATAGATAAAAATAAAGAAAGAATACCAAGAAATAGTAAATAATAGGAAAGGAAAGAAATAACTACAAGGCCCATAAATGGACCATTAATTAATTGTTTATGCGCATTGGAAGCCGTATGGGACGTCTTTGTGGCAGTTGTTCAAAATCAATTTTAGGTCAACGGGAATATCAATGTTGTTGCCCAAAACATTGGCTTTAATGGCGGTGCAAAGACAAACAGCTGCTTTAAGATCAGCTAACCCTTGAATGAGTGCACAACAGCGCTCTGGTGAAGTACCCAACTTAAGATTCAGTAAGCCACCGCCCAAGTTGGCGCAAACTCCCAAGTTCAGTGCGTTGATTGGGCATATTTCTGGTTTTGAAGGCTCTGATGGTTTTGATGGCTCTGTTGGTTAGGAAGGCTTTGAAGGCTCTGATGGTTTTGATGGCTCCGAAGGCTTTGATGGCTCTATTGGCTTTGAAGGCTTAGTAGAGGGCTTTGAGGGTTTGGGGACATGGGATTTTTTTGATGATGGAGGACAAGCATAAGTTGAGCTGACCATTGTGAAGAAGAGAACATTGAAAAGAATAACAAGAGCCGCTCTTGAAGCCATTTCTTGTGGTGATCACAATTAAAGGTTTAGAATTGCTTGAAACTAAATGCCAGCTTTGATATGAAATTGTGTTAATGGGCAGGGAATTTATAGGTGAAAATTAGGAATATTATTGATTGTGTTGTCATTCTTTTTCCCTTTTAATAGATGATCCATGTGCCCCGCGAAGTATAGAAATATGAAATAATTCATCTTCTAAACAAGTTGGATTTATTAATTTTCACTTTTCAACATGGAGGATTATTGAATTGGGTATTTTAGAATTTAGAGTTGTTAGTTTGATTTCACGGAGTTTTCAATTATCTATCTTTAAATTAAAACGAGGCTTCAGTATTTGATTTTCAATTATTAATGAGTTTTAAAGATTTGTAACCAACATATTTGCTGGTTTAATAAATCATGGTGAATCAAGGATTGGATTTGGTATCTAGGAGAAGACGTGCTTTGCTTTCTAATAATATTTTCTCAGTTTCGTTTGGAAGAACGTGCATGGATGTCTTTGGATTTTAAAATTTAGGGAACCAATTCTTATACTTTAAATAAAGTTCGATGTAATTAATAATTTTAATAGTAACGAAAGGTGGAACTTCGAAAGCCGCTTCATGAAAATTCCATTTTTTTTGGTCCATTTGCCTGGAATTTTACAATTTATTTCAATACACAAATTATAATATTTGCATGGTTACTAATTTGAATTGAATCTAGGACTAGTGTGAATATATTTTGGAGAGGTTCTACTTTGGTGTCTCGAAAGAAACAACCGATCGTGAAACAGGAAAATTTAATTACCCCATAAAGAACGTTTGGGATCGACTCAAAACGTTTTTCAAGAAAGTTTCTAGTAATGTAAGTTGCTGAATAACTTTCTCTTGAGTTTCGAAATAAAAATTACTTGCCGAAAATCCTTGTAGAAAAGGGTTTTTTAATTTTCGTTTACGTTTCGAACCCGTTTTTCTCTTATTATCATATTTTTCCTCTAAATTATATTGTATGATATCCTTAATAAGATACATATATATTAAAATACATATAACAAAATATACATATATATATATATATGTGGCACGAGTCATTTTGGAGCCACTTTGTTGTGATGATGGAACGTATGATGCCAAAAGTCCTGAATTTGCTAGGGTGTGTGTGGAATTGGACTTACTTAAACCACTTAAACATCAGATCACGTTGGGATATGAAGGCTGCATACAAATCCCGGACATAATCTATGAACGGTTGCCGGACTATTGCAAGAAGTGTTGTAGGCTAGGACATAAAGTAGAAGAGTGTTAAGGGGTGGATCAACCTGCTCAAAAGGAACAGTCAAAGGACCTAAGAGACATCATCCAGGAGAAACGTGGAAGAGAAGAAGGTGACAAGAGGGATTTTGGACCTTTAAAGGAGAAACAAAAACGTAAAACAACGGGAAACTCTCTAACTGCAAAAGGTGCTACTGCAGCTGCTACTAATTTGTAGCAGGAGGAAGAAAGAAACAATACTGGACAGCAAAATAAGATACACACCAAGTCATGGGTGGAAAAAAGGTTCGGGAAAGTTCTCAACAAGGAAAAGGAGTTAGAAGATCCCCCCAGGATTCAGGTCACTGAAGTACAACCTCCTGATGATGAGAACGACAAAGACTCAGACACTGAGAAGGGAAATAAAAGCAATGAGGACAACACAGAGGATAAGGAATTGTGCCAGGATTCCGAACCGCCAAATGGGGATACGGATTAGACAGTGAGAATAAATTCTCTTGAAATAGTCCTGCCTATCCAAGAAATGGGAACGACTGAGAAAACAAACTTAGACAGTGAGAATGATCAGGAAGCCTTGAGTGACGAGTCGGACGGAGCCCAATCTAAGGGGAAATCAGATAATCATGATCCAGCATCGCAGAAAAAACAGGCCATCATACGAAGATCTAACTCTTTGGACAACATAGTGCATAAGATTACTGTCAAAGAGATGGCAAAAAAAGGGAACAACAAGCCGGCTCCACCAGCCAAAAAGGCCCCTAAAAGGATGACGAGGTCATCGGGCGTCAACCCTGGTCGATCATGATCTTAAAGGGACTTATTTGGAACATACGAAGATTAGGTAACAGTGGCAGACAACGTATCCTTAAAGAATACCGAAAAAATTTTAGGCTTAACTTTATGACTATCCTAGAGCCTATGATTCCTCTTGATACTAATTATTTTACTCGTAAGTTCAATTTCAATAAAGTGATCTCCAATGTCCCTAATCATATATGGTTTTTCTTTGAACAGGACACGGTTGTGGACATTATGGAGGACAACCGACAATTCCTGCACCTGAAATTGACAAACTCCACCTGGGTTAGATCGATTTATATTACCATTGTGTATGCTAAATCTACAACTCCGGGAAGACGAGAACTTTGGAATCGGATGGGCGAGAATTAGGAGAATTTAGATCCTTGGCTAATAGGGGGTGACTTCAATATAATAACGAAGTCTGAAGAAAGAAAATGTGGTAACCCTCCGGACTTTCTTGGCATCTCGGAGTTTAACAGTTTCATCCACGAGTGCAAGCTGGTGGAGCCAATGTTCGAAGGGTCGGAGTTTACGTGGGCCAAATGGAATATACGACAGAGGTTGGATAGAATTATGGTGAACGAACCGTGGGCAGATTTATTCCCGATGGTACATGTCAAACACCTCCCACGGGGTGAATCAGATCATTGCCCCCTTATGCTTACTTGCGAAGATAAAGAACAGAGAGCCCCTACATCTTTCCGCTTCCAAGACATGTGGCTTAAACATCCGGGTATAGAGAAGAAAATTCGTGTCAATTGGGAGGAACCGATACAGGGCAAAGGTCTATGGCGTTTACACACTAAATTGAACCGTCTGAAGGACTATCTGAAAAAGTGGAATAAAGAGGTCTTTGGAAATGTTTTCGACCGTGTTGCAGCGTCCGAAGAAGCTGTTACGGCAGCTGAGAAAACTTATGATATGAATCCGACGGAAGAAAACTTGACTAACTTAAATCGCAGCATTGCTCTTCATAACAGAGCCACGGCAATGGAAGAGGAATTCTAGAGGCAAAAGGCTGCCTGTAGATGGATCGAGGAGGGAGAACGGAACACTCGCTACTTTCATAGCCTTGTCAAAAAGAAAAGGTTCAAAACGAAAATTCGATCGGTTAAGGTGGGAGGAGAGGAAATCACTAACCCCCAAGCTTTGAGAAACTTGGCGAATGAATTCTTTAAGACTTTGCTTTCAACAGAAGGAGGCAATCAGGACACGGAACAACATTTGAGCATTGTACAAAGGGTCTTGTCCTCTCAAGATGGTGAAAAGCTAATAAAAATGCCTACGAAGGAAGAAGTGCGCGAAGTAGTGTTTAGTATGAGCTGTTACAGTAGAGCGGGACCTGATGGATATGGTGCTAGATTCTATCAAAGATTCTGGAATATACTAGAGGAGGATGTTTGTGCAGCAGTTACGGAATTTTTTGAAGGTAGAAAACTCCCTTGATCTTATACGGCGACTTCTGTGGTTCTTATCCCCAAGAAGGAGAATCCGATGCATTGGTCAGATTACAGACTAATTAGTTTATGTAACGTGAAGAACAAAATTATCACCAAGATAATGAACAGTAGACTAGCTTTAGTTCTTCCAAAGGTGGTTACGTCTAACCAAAGCGGTTTTGTCAAAGACAGGCTTATCAGTGACAATATTCTTCTTGCACAAGAGATGATTCATTCGTTAGATAGTGGTGGCATGGATAAAAATGTGATGCTGAAATTGGACATGGCGAAAGCTTATGATCGCATCGAGTGGAGCTTCTTACTAGAGATACTTAGACGAAAGGGTTTTCCGGATATTTGGATTGAATGGGTCAAAAATTGTATTGGGAATTGCTGGTTTTCGATCCTTATTAATGGTTTCTCCACGGGGTGTTTTCAATCGACAAGGGGCTTAAGACAAGGTGACCCTCTCTCGCCTTCTCTTTTTGTTATTGCTGCTGATTACCTTGCTACCTCTCTCGATAGGAACTTGGCGGAAAACATAGATCGCAGATTTCGGACTCCGTCTTCTATCATGGTCTCGCATCTTGCTTATGCCGACGATACAATAATCTTCACTAACAGCAAGAATCATTCGCTTCAAGCCATCCGGGACATCTTGAATAAATATGAGAGCATTTCGGGAGTGAATGTTGGGAAGAGCTCTTTTATTGTGGGAAATAATGATAATAGGGCAGCTTCTAAAGTCAGAGAAATTCTTGGCTTTAGGCGGGATAGCCTCCCGGTGAGGTACCTCGGAGCCCCTTTTTATAAGGGTAGATGTCGAGTTGCCTATTTTGAGGAAGTGATTAATAAGATGAGATCGAGATTACATGGATGAGAGGGTTCGTTGCTTTCTCACGGGGGACGGTTACAGCTTATTAGATCAGTGCTTTATTCCATTCCGATGCACACCCTCCAAATCTTAAACCCTCCTAAATCTGTGATACACTCTATGGAAATTATGTTCAATAAATTTTTTTGGGGAACCACGAATGAAAGGAAAAGAATTCATTGGGTTGCTTGGAATAGGATGTGTTATCCGACGGAAGAAGGAGGTTTAGGCCTTCGTCAAATGGATGACATCATTGCGTCCTTTACACAGAAGTGGTGGCGTCTGAGAACGAGTAATGCTCTCTGGGCAGTGTATATGAGAGACAAGTATTGCAATGGGATGCATCCCACCAATGCCTCGGTGAAACGTTATCACTCGCCTATTTGGAGACGGATTTGCGGTATTAGGTCCCAAGTCGATAAAAATATAGGTTGGTCACTAGGGAGTGGAGAGATTAATTTCTGGCATGACAAGTGGCCTACCGTGACGGTGCAGCCTGTTTCCGGAGCAGATGTTGATAGCAACTTGAGGGTTAATAACTTTTGGACCCATGGAGCTTGGGAGGAAGACAAATTACGAAGGATTGTAGGCAATGACGCTGCAGAAAATATTGCTAAGGTGCCATTCAATTTAAATACGACTGATAAACCTATTTGGTTATTAAGCTCCGACGGAAAATTCTCCCTTAAGTCGGCCTGGCATTCTATAAGGCAGAAACGTGAACCAACGGAGCTACTTTGTGCGCTTTGGAGGGCTGATCTTACACCGACCATCACGATCTTCTTGTGGAGGCTCATCAAGGATCTGATTCCGGTGGATGAAAGATTGCATCGAAAGGGACTCATATTTTCGTCTAAAAGTCAGTGTTGCTCGGAAACTGAAACTCGGGACCATATTTTTATCACGAGTAACAATGCCAAGATAGTGTGGGAGTATTTTGGGAACATCTTTGGAGTCAAAATTGCAGGCCTTAATAATCCGACTATGATAATGCACGGATAGATGGCATCCTCTATAATCAGAGGTAAAAAACATATACGCGTCATTGTCCCGAGTCTCATTCTGTGGTACATTTGGGTCGAGCGTAACAAATCTAAACACAAGAGCATGCGTTTCTCTCCTTATAACATTATTCGGGAAGTTAAGACTCACATCCTTCGTTGGGGGAGAACGAATCGGTCGAGTCGAAAAGCTTGGCGAGGCGATATTAGGAAGGCCAAGATTTTTGGAGTTCGCCTACAGCAACCTAAGGAACAACATTGCAAAAGAGTTCTATGGAAATGCCCAAGACAGGGAACCTAAGGAACAACATTGCAAAAGAGTTCTATGGAAATGCCCAAGACAGGGATATCTTAAACTTAATACAGATGGGGCTTCGCGTGGGAATCCCGGGCCTTCCGGAATTGGCGGGGTGATAAGGGATAGCGAGGGAGATGTTGTTAAAGCTTTTAGTAGAGGTATTGGTATCGCCACTAATACTGTCGCCGAGTTGACAGCGCTGGTGAAGGGAGTTACAGAGGCTGTGGCTATGAGTTGTAATCGTCTCTGGATCGAGACAGATGCTTTGGTCGCTATGGCGATCATTCGGCGGGGACAATCTGGAGATATGACAGTAAATCAGCTTATTCAAAGGTTCTATTTGCAGGTTAGGAGCATGGAGGTCTCCATAACACATATTTTTCGGGAAGGAAATGGTCTTGCTGATTTTTTAGCTACTAAAGGTGCAGATAGCCAGGCGGCCTGGTCCTTCCCGGAAAATCAAATGATGAATGAAGCGAAAGGTTTTATTATTGTGGATAAATGGGGTCTTCCAAATTACCGCTTCACTTAATTCTTTGCTTCAAGCAATCTGCCAACAACTCTGTTTCTCTTGATTGTTTTAATTATTTTAGTTATAGAGTTTGCAGATACTCCCATGTGGATTATAAGAAGAATTTGATGAGCGTCGATCAGTGGACAAACATCTCTTGGAGGACTAATATTGTTTCAGGGGAGAACTTCTTTTTTATTTTGTCTCTTCCTCACCATTATTACAACTATCCTAATATTATTTTAAGTGGGTGGAAAGATAACTCTGTGTTGCTGGCTAGACACAATAGCAAGCTGAGCTCCATTGGTCAAATTAGTAGCCCTTTCGGGGGGCCGCCAGATTGTTACTTTTATGAAATTGACGGTAGTTACTTATGCGTGAGCACAAACTACTGCCTTGCTTACAACAAAAGTCCTGAGGACACTGCGGCGATACTTGAGACCAATGGTAGTGAGGTTCATACCGAAGCCCGGCAGTCTGGGCGCCTCATCCATAGGCCTACGATTGATCCGTTTCATGCCGCGAGTAACAGGGACCGCCTTATTAATAATGCCCCCGTTTTTTGTTGTATTTTAATGCTTTCCATTTGGCAGTTTGGTTGTAATAGCCTGTCTGATCTCTGGATCATGGCCCATTATTTGTACAATTGGCTCTCGTTGATTTATATATGAGAGGGGGGGGGACCTCGTCTAAACCCACGGTCTCCTCTGACCGGTTTCCTTTAAAACAAAAAAACAAAATATATTATATATAACATATATGATATTTTGTTTAAGGTGAAAATATAGAATTTGAATAATTTGGGTAGGTTAGGAAGTATAAATAAACAAAATGGAGTAAAAAGCAATATTTTTAACGGTCAGACGTTTAATTTGGATGAAAATTGGTCAACTAGACCAAATTTAAGAAAAATGTGATATTATGGGATGCAATGTGAGAACATAACAACTGTTGAAACCAAAATTGCAAACGAGTTGCACTATATGGGACGAAAATGATAATTTTCTTGCAATATAATTTTTTTTTTAATTCTCTATCTTAGTCAAAGGAATTTTGAATCTCGTCATAATTCAATAAGACGTGAGATCAAGCAAATATGTACTCCTTATCATACAAAAAACGAGCTGCACAAGAAGCACGTCCTGATTAATTGAAAATAGTTAGTATTTTGAGAAATTGAAGGATCAATATATACCAGCATCATCATTCCTTACTCCATTGGTCTCATGGAACGGACGAAATTAAAAATAGAAGGAACACAAATGGTTTGTCGCATGTTGTAAGTATGCCTCGTAAATAGAGCCCTCTACTCTAATTTTACTTTCAGCCGTTTTCTTTGTCTTTTCAAGAAATCAATTTTGATTAAAGGAGAATTTGTTATATAAGTTAATGAGTAATAATTTAAAGATTATTATAGGAGTCGGGGAATTGTCCATTTAACTTTTGAAAGATTATATCCACCTAAATTGTACTGGCCATTATTTACGAGTTTCTTCACTTAAATGAATCGACAAATGCATCATTACATCAAAAAATGTTGGGGGAACACCCTGTGATGTAAATTCCTAAAAAATATAGTTCTTTATGTTAGTATTTAATTTTACATATCTCATCAAGCAATTCTCTAAAGGCAATAGGCAACAACTACACCATAAAAGCGTGAGAATCATGACTCTCATCTCATGTATCTTAGCTTGTCTTGCATCAACACGCCTTGTTAAATTTGATACATAAAAATCAGGCATAGGAAGTTATTTTATCCACTCAAATATTGTTCTTTTTTGCTCCAATGTTAACCCATTTTCATCCTTTGTTTTTTTTTTCTAGCGTTCATTACGCATAGGCATTAGTCTAATTAAGGTAGCCTACACAACTCTCTCATATCCGTACGTGCATTCGTGTTATACTTTATTTTTCTTCAAATACCCATCAACGTCTTAAAGATATTATCAAAGATGTTTGCATCCCATCTAAGTTATGACGGACTAATTATCCTTTCAACAAGGAAATTCCAAAAGATACTTTATTTCTTATGATTGTATTGCACTCCACTCTCGAGATGCTCTACTCATCGGGTTGATATATAGCTTTTGGAAAGTCAGGAACTTGTTCTCAAATTTCATGTCCATTTAACTAAGGAGATGGATTATCATATTCAATCTGAATCTTTTTAAAATTAATTTTATTCCAATGGTAGGAATGATTTATTGATAACTCGTTAATTCGTCATCTTTATGATTGAATTATTTCCCGAATTGTGGTTGAATTGATATTATTTTAAAAAGAATTGATGCTTTGTTGTTTATGTTGTAGAGTCGGGGCTTGAAGGAGAAATTAATGCAAAATTGATCTTTTTATGAAGAAATTCACGAAATATAAGGAACTCTCATGGCCTTGTTGCACTTTGCCACGGTTGAGCAGGGATGCGGCTGACTTGCAGTATGAAGAATAATTATTTGGGCCCAAGTGGGAAGCAATTTGAAGTTATGCATGCATGCACGTTGTAGTGGGGTTGACTTATTTAATTGGAGTGGGTTTCATTTGGGTTCTTAGTTTTAATTGGGAATTGGCCACGTGAGGTATGCCTTATAATTTAATAGATATTGGGTTGACTTTCTTGTTAATTATGGGCCGCGCACGTGAACTTTGTTGAAGAAGCCCAATTGCTTGGAATTATTTGTGAGGGGCCCGGATGTGATGATTCTTGGAGAGTAAGGATTAAAGTCCGATTTGCATTAGGATTTTGGGACTTTGGCTTATTTATACACTAATTGGAAGCAGCTCTTGGGGGAATCACGTTAACACTTGGGGGCAGACTCTTTGGACGCAGCTTTGGGAACTTCCGGAGCAAGCTGCTGCACAATTCCACCGAGTTCTTCTTTCTCGTTTTATAGTTTCAATTAGACAATTTAGTTTATCTATGTTAAAGAATTCCTCTATTGTTTTTTATGGATTTTAGTAGCTAAGTTCTTAATTATCTAGCTAGGGATTAAGATTCGATTTTGGATATTGTGAGACCTAAACGTTTTTATTAATTCATGTTTATTTAGGCATTTATCTTATCTCCGTGTTTCGTGTTTATTGTGATTAGGCAATTTCGGGATAGTGCACGATCTCTAGGTTGTTTAATTTGCATACAGCCATTCATGATGCTTGAAGTGTAGTAGAGTTGATTGATAAATTGTGGTAAATTAGTGACAGGGTTTTAGCGATAGAATTCCTCGTTCACTAAGGGATCTGATAATCTAATTTAAATCTTGCGTGTGTCACGACTTGGTTAATTAGGATTGGTGTTTTTATGGTTCTTAATGCTGCGAATTCATTAAATCCTGTCGAGTGTCTCTAGGGGTTGTGAATTTGTTAGGGAAGATAACTGTCGAGTGTCTCTAGGTTATCCGATAAATTAAGTAAAAACGAGGTTGAGTCGAGTGTCTCTATCAACTATAGCCAATCTGTCTGAATAACTTGAATTTATCCTTGAGTCAATGATCGATATAACAATTCGAATCGAATATCCCTGGCTAGGTAATTTTCCCTCTGATTGATTTAATCCTACGTGATCTTACTTGTTTAGTTTTAGTTAGCTTTTTAATTCTTGTTATTCATTTTAATTGCATACTTAGGTTAGAATAATTCAAAAACCCCCCTCTTTTAATTATTCATTTTCGTGAATTACTTGGAATTGATAGAAATAAATCAACCAGTCTCTGTGGATCGACCCTGTTTATGCTATACTCTGTGTTTAGTCGTTGAATAGGTTTTACATTTATTTTTGACGGATTCGACACCTGTCATTTATATCAAAAAATTGTCGTGGACAATCAAATCAACTCTATTTTAGACCTTTTTTATAAAATAAAATGCCTTATTATTATCCATGCAATAAGGACAAGCTAGTCTGATCGTTGTACCCCAAACTAACATCATAGAAATTTATTAATAGTTCACATAAATTTAGCTTTTATTAAAAAAATTTGTTTCATTGATGCGCCATACGTAGTAATGCCAAATTCCCACAATTCTTTTAATGCATCAATCAACGGTTTCAAATATACTTAAATGCTTTGTTTCGAACTCTTAGATACAGAAAAAATATATGTTAAAAATATATATACATCTCGTGCACATTTTTGGTGATAAATTGCAAGGAGTTGCAATTACTGGTCAACAAAAATAACTATGTTGATAATGATCTGACAACTTATTTTAAAACTTTTCGATGCATGATAAGATATGAATTTCTATTTGTTTTATTGTGTTGCTATCCCGTATCTAGACATGGGGTTATACCTCATTAAGAAAAGAAGTGCGAACATCCATGCACCCATCAATCTTATACTTATGTTTGATGCCTAGACTAAATTCACGAAATGCACTTCATAATTCACAAACATCACATTAATCAAAATTTCAAATGCTACAATATGAATAATGGAATCATATACCAATATCAAATTCACCGCTGATATTGGAGAAACGACAACAGAATGTAAAAAACAACGAAATAGAAGAAAGTATAAATAAACATGATGATCTAGAAGAATAAAATGACAATCCAATCAATAGATAAAAATAAAGAAAGAATACCAAGAAATAGTAAATAATAGGAAAGGAAAGAAATAACTACAAGGCCCATAAATGGACCATTAATTAATTGTTTATGCGCATTGGAAGCCGTAGGGGACGTCTTTGTGGCAGTTGTTCAAAATCAATTTTAGGTCGAGCAAATTGCACCAGTACCCCTTGTGTAAGACGAAATAACCAAAAAAACCCTTGTCATAAAAAAGTTCGTTCATAAAACCTTGTGTTAATTTTTTTTTTTGCACGAAAAACCCTAAATCGGACAAGTGAATTACACGCGCGTTGACTGCGTGTAAAATTGAACATTTCTTCACTTTTTCACGTAAAATGTCTATTTTACCCCTAAATTATATTTATTAAATTATATATTTTCTATATGTATCTAAAAATAATTATGTATAAAATAATTACATATATATAAATAAATAAATATATATATATATATATATATATATATATATATATATATATATATATATATATATATATATATGTGTGTGTGTGTGTGTGTGTGTGTGCGCGCGCGTATGGGGCACAACGCCGCCTCCTCCGGCGTTGGGAGGTAACAACAATGGAGCAAATCTGGTGCGGTGGTGGGAAGCAGACAAAGGCGGAGGAGATCCGCTTGTGATTGCGCGGTGATATTGTGGAGAACCGGACACGACAGTGGTGGAATTTGGTGATGAACCAAATCGGGATGTGGTGGTGCGATTGTGGCGGCGGTGACTGTAACGGTGCAAGGATGGCGGTGGTGGCGCTAGGATGGTTGAGATTGGAGCATATTCGCGGGAGGGGGTGGGGCGGCGGAGAGATTTCGGGGGTGGGTTGGCTGGAAGGAGGGGTGGGGCAGCGGAGAGATTTTGGGGAAGATGAAAGTGGGGTGGGGTGGCCTGTAATATAATATTATATATTATATTACATACATATAATAGAATAGAATATTTACATAAAATGTATATTATATTTATTTATTTTTACTTTATTAATAATATTATTAAAAATAATGTTTATTTATTAATATATATATTTTTATTATATTATTATATATTGTATAATATATATAGTGTACTATATAATATAATATAATATAATGTAATATTTACATAAGATTTGTATTATATTTACATACTTTTTTTCATTAATAATATTACTAAAAATTAATGATTATTTATTAGTATATATTTATTATATTATTATATATTATACGATATATATAATATACTACATAATATATCATAATACATATTATTATTTTTAAATAATGTGTATATCATATAATGTAATATTTACATAAACAATGTATATTATATTTATATATTTTTATTCATTAATAATAATGTAAAAATAACGTCTATATATATATATATATATATATATATATATATATATATATTATATATATATATATATATACTTTTATTATATTATTATATATTATTTAATATATATATGTATAATATACTATATAATTATAATATAATATATATTTTTGTTTTTAAATAATATGTAATATTTCATATATTTTTTATTCTTTAATATGTATATTAAAACATACCTAATGAATGAACACTAACCCTTTTATCTAACATGTACGATAAGGTTATTTTGGACAAATCACAACCATTTGTTGACCAAACCTAATGAGGGGGCAGTGTGCAAAAGATAAAGAATATAGGGTCTTATGGACTAATTTTTTTATGATAGGTTTTGTTTTGCTATTTAGGTTAAACACAGGGTTTTTTTTGCAGTTAATTCATTTTAGGTCAACGGGAATATCAATGTTGTTGCCCAAAACATTGGCTTTAATGGCGGTGCGAAGACAAACAGCTGCTTTAAGATCAGCTAACCCTTGAATGAGTGCACAACAGCGCTCTGGTGAAGTACCCAACTTAAGATTCAGTAAACCACCGTCCTAGTTGGCGTAAACTCCCAAGTTCAGTGCGTTGATTGGGCATATTTCTGGTTTTGAAGGCTCTGATGGTTTTGATGGCTCTGTTGGTTCGGAAGGCTTTGAAGGCTCTGATGATTTTGATGGCTCCGAAGGCTTTGATGGCTCTGATGGCTTTGAAGGCTTAGTAGAGGGCTGTGAGGGTTTGGGGACATGGGATTTTTTTGATGGTGGAGGACATACATAAGTTGAGCTGACCATTGTGAAGAAGAGAACATTGAAAAGAATAAGAGCAGCTCTTGAAGCCATTTCTTGTGGTGATCACAATTTAAAGGTTTTGAATTGCTTGAAACTAAATGCTAGCTTTGATAGAGTGATTTGGGAAAATAAACTGAGTTTTCGTTATTGTTAATTGTGTAAAAGATTACATCTTGACCCCAACTTATATGTTAAACACTTCCTACAAGTCAGGGATTTAAGACCCAAATTAACTTGATCTCCCCTAAAATAGAAGATAGGAACAAATCTCCTAACACTCCCCCTCAAGTTAAGTAATAGGATCGCCAATTCTTAACTTGTCAAGCGCCTTCTGAAATGCCTGGCTAGACACCGCCTTTGTGAGAATATCTGCTAGCTGGTCCTCTGACTTGACAAAGGGTAACTCAATGATGCCCCCATCTAGTTTCTCTTTTATGAAGTGACAATCAACTTCCACGTGTTTTGTCCGGTCATGCTGTACCGGGTTCTCTGAGATACTGATAGTTGTCTTGTTGTCACACTTCAGCCGACTCGGATACTGATGAGGAAATCCTATTTCCACCATCAGCTTCGTCAACCACAATACCTCTGTTACCCCTTTTGCAATGCCTCGAAACTCTGCCTCAGCACTTGAGAGGGCAACAACCTTCTGTTTCTTACTCCTCCAAGTCACAACGTTTCCCCCAACCAGAGTGAAATAGCCCGAAGTTGATCTCCTGTCGTTTGGATTTCCTGCCCAATCCGCATCAGTATAGGCTTCAATATTCAAGTGACCATGCCTCCCAACCATTATCCCATATCCAACTGTGCCTTTCAAATACCGCAAGATCCTCACAACTGCTTCTATACGACTCCTCTGAGGCTGATGCATAAATTGACTAACCACCCCGACGGCATAGGCGATGTCCGGCCTAGTGTGAGATAAGTAAATCAATTTTCCCACTAGTCATTAATATCTCCCCCTGTCTGCTGGTTCTCCACCATCTTCTATCACGAGTCTGTGATTAACCTGTATGGGAGTATCTACCGGCTTACAGTCGACCATCCCTACCTCGGCCAAGAGATCCAAAACATACTTCCTCTGAGATATAAAAATACCCCTTTTTGACCGAAGAACTTCAATACCCAAAAAATACTTCAGTCCCCCTAGATCCTTCATCTCAAAGTCTTTGAATAAACTTTCCCGAAGTCTCTTCATCTCTTCAGCATCACTTCCAGTGATAATCATATCATCTACAAAGATGATAAGACAAGCGATCAGTTTCCCCCTCTTCTTTAGAAACAGAGTGTGGTCAGAATTACTCTGTATGTACCCATATTGTCTCATTGCCACAATAAATCTGCCGAACCAAGCACGTGGGGACTGCTTGAGTCCATAAAGAGATTTCCGAAGTCTACACACCTCCCTATTTTTAAAATCACCAAAAAAACCTGGTGGGGCCTCCATATATACCTCTTCTGTCAGGTCTCCATGTAGGAAGGCATTTTTCACGTCAAATTGGTGGAGTGACCAGTCTTTATTTGCTGCTACTGACAGGAGAACTCTGACTGTGTCAATTTTCGCCACTGGGGAGCATATTTCTGAGTAATCGATCCCATAGGTCTGAGTATACCCCTTCGCCACTAACCTGGCCTTATACCTCTCAATCGAACCATCTGATTTGTGTTTGATGGTAAACACCCACCTGCATCCTACCGGTTTTTTTTCCTTCGGGCAGCTTACAAATCTCCCATGTATCATTTTTCTGTAGAGCACTCATTTCAGTCTCCATTGCCTCCACCCACTCATTTGATTGTTCTGCTTCCTGAACTGTTCTCGGAACCTGTTCGGTGTACAGTTTCCCAAAGAAGCCCTGTGCAACTGGTGAGATACTCCCCCTCACCATATTCCCAATAGAATATCGCGAGGTTCGCGATGTATGTTGGGGTGAATACCGACTCGGTGGTATCCCCCTAGTACTCCTGGGTGGTAAAGAATACCTGTCACCAACGCCCTCAGAAGTGGTATCAACAGCATCACTTACAATATCAGCATCACTAATAACACAATCAGCAGTATGATCAACAAAATCAGCAGTATCAGATTCTGGGAGTCCACTTACCTCAAGTAGGACATCATCCGGAGGAGTAGGATCAGGGATGGTACTGAGCGAGTTAGAAGCAGGAGTGTCGGTCGGAATAGGATCGGGGCAACCTAGTGACTCACTAGCACTCTCCCCCTGAGGACTAGGTTGGGCACAGTAGTAGTACTCAGATTCTAGAAAATCACAATCCATGGTGACATGGACGTGCGGGGTGACTGGATTTTAAACACCTATACCCATTTTGACGAGTAGCATACCCCAACAAAATACATTTCACAGCACAAGGATCGAGCTTGCTCCGGTCATTTTTGGGAATATGAGCAAACACCGAACAACCAAATATTTTAGTGGGAAGAGTGAGTGTGGGGGGGGGGGGGGGGGGCGGGGTATAGCTGTTTGTGTTTCCAACATGGATAAGGGGGTTTTATGCGAGAGGGACTTAGTGGGTAGGCGATTTGTGAGGTAAGTTGCTGTGGCAACAGCTTCGGGCCAAAATCTGGAGGGAACATGAGATTCTGTGAGTATGGTAAGGGAGATTTCTAGAAGTGTGCGGTTTTTTCTTTCGGCGACCCCGTTTTGTTGGGGAGTGTTTGGGAAGGTCGTTTGGTGGATTAGGCCATTTTTTTTACAGAAGTCATGCATTTTTTGGTTAAAAGTATTCCTTCCCATTGTCTAACCGGAGGACTCGAACAGTGTGATTAAATTGAGTTTGGATCATGCGAAAAAAAGCCACAAAAGTATCATACACTTCAGATTTATGTCGAAGGAAGTAAACCCAAGTCATGCGAGAGAAATCGTCAATAAACAACACAAAACACTGATAATTCCCTTTATTTGAAATAGGGGAAGGACCCCAAACATCAGAATGAATTAAAGAAAACACAGAATCGACCCGAGTATCATTTGATTTGAAAGATGTACGATGACTCTTAGCAGCTAAACAAGTTTGAAATTCTAGACTTGACATATGATTATTCTGAAACAATGTGGGAAACAATAACCGTAAATACCCAGAGACGGATGACCAAGGTGCCGGTGCCAAAGCCAGATTTGTTTGTTTGTAGTACCCCTTGAAAACAAAGTCGTAGGTAGCACTTCATCAACATAGTAAAGACCGTCCCGCTCAGTACCACGCCCAATAATCTCCTTCGTATGAATGTCCTGTATAAAGCAAAAACGGGGGTACATTAGAACTTCACAATTCAATTCTCTCGTCAAGTGACTTCAAGAAATCATTTTGCAGGATAAGGAGGGGATATATAGGCAGTTGTTTAATTTCAGTTTTGAAGATAAAGCCACTGATCCCTGCTTAACAACTTCAGCCAATTCTCCATTAGCTGTCTGGATATGACTCTGAGTGGGTGGTACCGGATCAATTATATCTGTCTGATCAAAAGTCAACGTGTCGGTTGCTCCGCAATCAAAGATCCACTGAGATAGTTGAGAGGACCGTGTATGATGGGCCTGTTTTAAAATTTTAACACTTTGGGGGTTTCTATGTACAGTGTCACAAGATGGGGGGTCCATTTGCAAATTTTCAGGTTTTAGGGAAAAAGGGAAAATATACGTAAATAAAGGGGAATTAGGGTTTGGATTATTAATTCCAAACCCATTACCTCCATCACAGACATCAGCTTCTCCTCCATTTCTGGCGATGACCCCGGCGGCGGCGCTGGCACAACCTGGGCTGTTGTCACCCGACACACTGGCGATTGTCTCGCCTGACTTTCCTTCTCCGGCTGCTGTACCAGTGTTTCTCCCCTGACCGACGACGCCTACCGCGTTCGCCCGTCTCTGTCCTCCTCCATTCGCCGGAGCTCCGGTCGATTGCCCTTTGCGGTTACCCTCCCACCAATCGGGGTAACTGATGAGCTCAAAGCAACCCTCCTTGGTGTGCTCCGGTTTACCACAGTGCTCGCAAGTCAAGTTAGATTTGTCCTCCTGCTGTGATGTCCGGGGTCTACCGCCGTCTGAGCGGTCGGAATTTTCGGACCACCTCCCTCCGTTGGTCTTGCCCCTGTCGGTTTTTCATACAGCAAATCCAGATCCCACGCCCTGTGATGATATGTCTTCTTTGCCGCCGATGGCCGTCTTCAAGATCTGGAGATGAGCCGCCTCCCTCCGGATTGTGGCGTAGGCTGACTCAACTGAGGGCTTTTGTTCGGATTTCAACAGATCTCTCCTGATAGGATTATATCGATCATCAATCCCAGTAAGAAACTGATACAATCGGTGTTCTTGGGTGATTTGGTTGAATATGGTGATATCCTCTGGGCACTTCATCGGGTTAGGTTGTTTCCGATCAAGCGCCATCCAAATCGCTTGCAATTTGTTCCAGAAAACCTCAAGACTGTCCTGCCCTTGTTTCTGTGTATTGGTTTTACGGTGCAAGTCAAAGGTTTGCAAGGGATCTGAGCCGCTGCCGTACGTGGTTGCAAGGCCATCCCACAAAGCTTTCGCCGTTGGATACTGTAAGACGCTATTCACTAGGCTTACTTCAATATTTTGTATTATCCATGTGAATACGTTTTGATCAATTTGTTCCCGTTGATCGTATGTTAGATCTGTTTCCTTTGGAGTCGGTGGAACACCCGTCAAGTGGGAGCGGCATCCCCTGCCCCCAATTGCCATCTTCATTAGTCTTGCCCGTACGGGATAGTTGTCGTTGTTTAGCTTGAATCCAATCGACAAACTATCGAGGTTGGACAAGTTTGTTTTATTGTTCAGCAGGTTTGCGATCTGAACTGACAGATCTGTATTAGGTTCGGTTTTGGCTTCAGTGATTTCCGACATGGTGGGTTATGGTTTATTGTCTGGTTTTAGGCTAATTTAGGTTTCGGGAAAGGTTTGAGGCGATGATGATTTTATGGCTGAGTCTCATGGATCGAAACTCGGCTCTGATGCCATGTTAAAGAATGATTTGGGAAAATAAACTGAGTTTTCATTATTGGGAATTGTCTAAAAGATTACATCTTGACCCCAACTTATATGCTAAACACTTCCTACAAGTCAGGGATTTAAGATCCAAATTAACGTGATCTCCCCTAAAATAGAAGATAGGAACAAATCTCCTAACAGAATTTATAGGTGAAAATTAGGAATATTATTGATTGTGTTGTGATTCTTTTTCCTTTTTAATGGATGATCCATGTGCCCCGCGAAGTATAGAAATATGAAATAATTCATCTTCTTAAAAAGTTGGATTTATTAATTTTCACTTTTCAACATGGAGGATTATTGAATTGGGTATTTTAGAATTTAGAGTTGTTAGTTTGATTTCACGGAATTTTCAATTATCTATCGTTAAATTAAAACGAGGCTTCAGTATTTGATTTTCGATTATTAATGAGTTTTAAAGATTTATAACCAACATATTTGCTGGTTCAATAAATCACGGTGAATCAAGGATTGGATTTGGTGTCTAGGAGAAGACGTGCTTTCTAATAATATTTTCTCACTTTCGTTTGGAAGAACGTGCATGGATGTCTTTGGATTTTAAAATTTAGGGAACCAATTATTATACTTTAAATAAAGTTCGATGTAATTATTTATAGTTTTAATAGTAACGAAAGGTGGAACTTCGGTAGCCGCTTCATGGAAATTGCATTTTTGTTGCTCCATTTGCCTGGAATTTTACAATTTATTTCAATACACTAATTATAATACTGGCATGGTTACAAATTTGAATTGAATCTAGGACTAATGTGAATATATTTTGGAGAGGTTCTACTTTGGTGTCTCGAAAGAAACAACCGATCGTGAAACAGGAAAATTTAATTACCCCCATAGAGAACGTTTGGGAGCGACTCAAAACGTTTTTCAAGAAAATTTCTAGTAATGTAAATTGCTGAATAACTTTCTCTTGAGTTTCGAAATAAAAATTACATGCCGAAAATCCTTGTAGAAAAAGGTTTTTTAATTTTCTTTTACGTTTCGAACCTGTTTTCCTCATATTATCATAATTTTCCTCTAAATTATATTGTATGATATCCTTCATAATACACGTATATATTAAAATACGGGAAAATTACAAAATCGATATACCATCTACCCCAATTAACCGATCTGGCATACTAAATTTCCGGCCAGCAAGTAAATCCCACAATTCGAAAAAACAAGCAAAACCATGCCAATTTTCAGATGATATTGAAAACAGACGTCGAAAAACCATCCGGGTATTCCCACGTCATTAATCCTTCCTACCTATCAATAATATCTTGGCCACATCGTTTTTCCCTTATTATGTGGCTTTTGTGAAGGTTAATTACATGTACCTCATACATTGTTCACACTTTATAGCGGGAAAATTCCCTCCAAAAAAAATATAACCTAATAATTTGTCTTTATAAAAAAAATAATACTACATTAAATGATTAATATTTAAAACAAGCATAGAACTTGGAAAATCTCTGCTCACCATCTATTTCCTCAGTACCTGCAGTCATAATATTTAAAATAAGGTACAATCACCATTAAATGCAAAGTTAGATAAACCTATAAAAGATATATATATTACCTAAAATGACTGTTGAACCCGAGTTTGATCTTCTTAGTTCATTTGAGTAATCCCAAAGTTTGGTGTATTGCAAATCAGGATCACCTTCAATCATTTTAAGTGCAGCTTGTTTGGCTCTGTAAGCCTGGTCTTTGGACACACATTGACATTCAACATTTTCTCAACATCTGCCCTGAATCCCTTGACACACCTCTTTGGGTCAGTTTTGAACCATGAAATATATCTCTCAGCCAACCACTGAGTTTTCAAATTCTTTACATACCATCCCTTAGCACAGGTGTGTTTTAGACATATGTCTCTCATAACAAAGGCATGTTTTGTAGCACCCCGTACACGTGGAGGTGCCACACCTCCGCACTATAGGTCAATCCACGCACGAAACGGTCATTCCGTACATGAACTAACCTATAGCGAACGGGTGACAATGCAATAATTGACAAGCTAGGCGGGATTAACTCATACATGCGACATAATTAAGCGGAAGCATAAAGTAATCACAATCAATTATTTCCATTTTCCATGTCATGTCATTTCTCATTTACCCAATAAAATATATTCCAACTTTACATATCAAAACATTATCATCTCCAAATATAAAACAATAGTATTAACCACAATTTCATAAGCAATAACGATTAACCAAATACACGAACCATGGTTGACTCGAGTACATGAACTGGACTCGACTCGACTCGACTCCAGCCTAGCGTGCACCTGCAATAACCTGAAAGATGGAGGCTTCAGTCTGTGAAGATCGAGTGAGGGGTTTAAATACATATTAGCGCAAATAACATGGAAGTTATATTCTCGGGTAAAGGTTTATAAAAGATAACGTATAAGTTCAAGAATGTACTCTTTGCCCGAGAATACAACTATCAATATTAAATACTTGTTCATTTTCATGCAATCAATACATGGCCCCGGCGAGTGAGGGCAGTCTCCAACCGTACTCCAAATGAACGTGAAACATGCTTGCTTGATTGTTAATTAATAGGTTATCATGCAATTCAATTTATCGTGCAATCGTGCGATAGTGTATTCATGTATCACATTCATGGAATGGAAATCATGCAATAACCCGAGGACAATCCGTGGTGCCGGATCCGTCCCCAGTCTCCTTCTTCCTCCGGTTGATGATAGGATTGCAAGGCCCTATCATCCATGCTCATTGAGCAGAGGGTACATGAATCCCTAAGTCCGGAACTCCTTCCTCCACTAATCCCCTAGTGGATTCAGGGGTCATCCCAAATGTGGTGAGGATAGCGCCAGAGTTACCCGTCAGCCCTTGCTTTCCCGGTTGGCTAGAGTCACTACCTTCGGGCCCAACATGAACGGTCATGCTACTCGCCTAAAACATGCACGAAACATGGCTTGCTTGCTTGCTTGCTTGCTTTTCATGATCATGACTTGAAATGATAAATAATTTCATGGAAATTATAGATATAAATACCTTTGGCCGAAAGATCACGTAAAGGTTATACGGGTTCTATATAACTAGCAATTAAACCTCACCTGACAGGCGACACAACGATTTGTGGACACGTGAACAGGCTCATGATCAACAGTCTCCGCCCTGGAGAATAACTGGACAAGAAACGGGACAATGTACGTGCATGAGACCACAATTCAAGAACAATACCACATATAAGACGCATGGCTTGATCAAGTAACGAGACATCATGCAATAAACAATGTAGCATATAAATATCATGTTTTGGCATGTAATCATTCAAATAACAACAATTTGGGATCAATTAAGGCATTGGAATTGAAATCCAAAATCTCATTTTTATGCAGAAAGTTTCTGCCTGATCAGACGGCTGGGAACGGCCGTTCCGGTCTGTAGTTAAAAATGGGAAGGGCCGTTCCCAGTACTGTTCAAGCATTCGCAGCAGGCTGGGAACGGCCGTTCCGGCCACAGACCAACACTGGGAAGGGCCGTTCCCATGCTCGCGCGCCTGTCATTTTCAAATAGGTGGGAACGGTCGTTCCCAGATTGAACTGGGACGGGAAGGGCCGTTCCCGCCATGCAGAAATTACAGAAGCAGGGGACGAAACAGGGGAGGTTCGGATCATCAACAAAACCTCCCAAAACACTCATAAATCCATCCCTAAATGCATTATTTCATGGAATAATCATGCTAGCATACTTAACATGCAATAAAACTCAGCTTAAACACTAATTCCATGATTTAATCATCAAAATCATAAACTTTCTACCCAACAAGAACTCATCATATATCTTCATAAATCTCAAGATTTATACATGGAATTCAGGTCTAAAGCATAAAATCACACTTATATCAACAATTAATCAAGTTACCATGCTCAAATCTTAACCCTAGCCTCAATCAACTTTATCAAGAAATCATACATATATCCATCTATACCTTGAAATGAAAATAATTGGAAGAGAGTGATGGGAAGATGATGCTTGAGCTTCAATCATAAGATTCCCTAGCAAATTCTAACTTGAAGATGATGATTGCCCAATTTTCTTTTCCTCTTTGATGAATGAACCGAGAGAGAGATGGTGATGATATGCTTGTATGAAAATGAAATGATCATGGAAGAGTGGAGAAAGATATAATGTGATTCATCTCTTGAATTTGATGAAAGTTCCTAATTTGCAATTAAATCCCTCAATTGTACAAGTTATGCAATTAAGTATAGAAAGTTCGGAAAATGATCAATTAGGTCCAAAAGGTTTTCATGCAATTTAGTCCTTAAATTTACAAGAATTATCATTTAGGAAAATTAGGCAATTAAAGCACGTTCGGGAATTAATTCCCGTAACAACTAAATTCAAGTTATGCAAGAATTCTCGAAATGAAATGAATTTCATATAATTTTCACGCAATCATGTTAAAAACACTTTATAAAATTAATATAACACGTATAACTTGAATAAACGAAAATAATAAAATAAATCCTAACGCTCGAAACTTACACGTGTCGAGCGTACCTGACTGTCTGAAAATCAGGGCGTTACATGTTTGTTCTCAGGGGTTGTATTCAGTACTTTCACTGCATTTATCTTAAAAGAACACCCATTGCCACTTTCTGAACACCTAAGATAAACCCTTTTACTGTCTGATCTTCTAAATAGGAGTGTTCTTCTAGTTTTCACAGCATAAGAAATTACACTTTTCTTAAACAAAGCCTTTGTTACAAATGTCTGCCCCAAATCAAACTCTGGATCAAATACTTTGTCCTCATGAAATTGATGCAGGGAATCACCAACGCCCTCCTCATCAGAAACCTTATTCAAGTCCAGATGATCAACATCATTTCCCACCACATCTTCAGCATAATCACCCAATGAATCAACACTCTCATCACTGCTATCACCTTTGTCATCCCCAATTTCAGCACTTGTGATCACACAGTCATCATACAACTTATCATCATCACTCCCTGCATCAACATCCTCTTGAGGGAGTATATAATCCTCATCATCACTAGAATCAGTGTCAGGAACCACCTCATCAATGTTCAGCCACTCAACAGATTCACCATTTAGCTCTTCCCTTACAACTGTATGTGGAGGTTCAACAGCTTGCTCTATTATGTTATCAAAGAAAGAATCATCATCAGATGAGTTATGTCCACTCTCAATTCCCCAGCTAACATCATCAGACTCTTCAAGTGAAGTATTAACAATTGCTTCATTGTCAGCCATGGTGATTGATTCTGGTTCAATGGTTGATTTGGCTGGATATCTCCAATTGTATTCATCAATCCACTCCTGAGTAGCTTCTACCCTCATAAAAAAATCCTCGCTGGTTTCCCTTTCAGCTGCTCCATGAGTATTCTTATCAACTGTTTCAACCACCTCTTCAACCCTTCTGACATTATCATTTACATTTGTCCCCTCCACATTGTTCCCGGTATTACCTAATTCCTCAACCTCTATATCATTTTGAATCCCTGTACCATCTACATTCTCTCCTTCCAGTACCTCAGGGCCACCATTTTGCACCACCAATGGATACTCTCTGCCCTTTTTAATATATTTTTTACCATACAACCTCAACTCTTTCACATTCTTCAGTGACTTAAAAAGATAATTTACAGCTGTCAAATACTCTTTCTTACTACCCTGAACTATTAAGTCTTACACATACTCATCTAGGGTCAAGAAGTTCAACTTGTCATTTTCCTAATAGCCCTACCCATGTACAGATTGTTTTCAATAGTTCCACCATGGTAAATAACCAAGGTGAGACAAAAAGAATCTGGATCTGTAAAAGTGCAACCAAAAACAAACAAATAACTCAACTTTTACTTGACACCAAATATTTAAAAGACCCACCTACCAACTTACACATGCATTTAGGACAAAAGCTCAGTTCAATAAAGAAAAGGTATGGGGACCATGTCATCGAAAAAGCCACAAACAACCTCGCATTGTGGGTATAAAATAGGGACACTCTCCATACATTGTACACTCCTCATAAAGCTTTAAAAATAGCGAAATAAGTTTGCGAGTGACTTAAGGTATGCTGGTGGCGGTAGGCTAAGATAGCCTTTGGAGCGTACTCTCACCATCTGTGCTTAATTGTGCACCGCCGCACACAGATCTCCACAATCGGAGTTAGGTTTTGGCTTGAAGTTGTCGACTTGTCCTCCAAAAGCGTGAGTTATTTCTTTTGAATGAATCCCTTTCTTTGAAGCTTGAGTGAAGGAGCAGATGAAGTGTTTTGGACACAAACCCTTGTCAAAGATATTAAATTTGCTTTTGAGGAAAGCCCTTTCATATTTCCCTTTTAATTAACCCAGAGGCTGTTGCCACATTACCAAATCCACATGTGCAGTGGTTTGTGACATGGCATGGTAGTTTTGCCATGTGGGATTTAATAATATTAGGTGTCATTTCTTGGAGGACAACTGTAATAATGGGTCGGATCTCCAGCGAGTTGAGCGTTATTCGGGTCAAATATGCGCTAAATTGCTTATTTTTACGACTTGTGTGGTTTGTTTAAGGGCCGGAAATTTAGTGTATCAGATCGGCTAAACTGGGGGAGATGGTATACCAATTTTGAAATTTTCCCATTAAAATATATATAACAAAATATATATTGTAAATTTATAAATAAATAAATAAATATATATATATATATTATATTATATATAACATATATGATATTTTGTTTAAGGTGAAAATATAGAATTTGAATAATTTGGGTAGGTTAGGAAGTATAAATAAACAAAATTGAGTAAAAAGAAATATTTTTAACGGTCAGACATTTAATTTGGATGGAAATTGGTCAACTAGACAAAATTTAAGAAAAATGTGATAATATGGGATGTAATGTGAGAACATGACAACTGTTGAAACCAAAATTGCAAAAGAGTTACATTATGGGACCAAAATGGTAATTTTCGTATAATATAATAAATTATTTAATTCTCTATCTTAGTCAAAGGAATTTTGAATCTCGTCATAATTCAATAAGACGTGAGATCAAGCAAATATGTACTCCTTATCATCCAAAAAACGAGCTACACAAGAAGTACGTCCTAATTAATTGAAAATAGTTAGTATTTGAGAAATTGAAGGATCAATACCAGCATCATCATTCCTTACAACCTTGGTCTCCCATGGAATGGATAAGAAATTAAAAATAGAAGGAACACAAATGGTTTGTCGCACGTTGTAAGGATGCCTCGTAAATAGAGCCCTCCACTCTAATTTTACTTTTAGCCATTTTCTTTGTCTTTTCAAGAAATCAATTTTGATTAAAGGAGAATTTGTTATATAAGTTAATGAGTAATAATTTAAAGATTATTATAGGAGTCGGGGAATTGTCCATTTAACTTTTGAAAGATTATATCCACCTAAATTGTACTGGCCATTATTTACGAGTTTCTTCACTTAAATGAATCGACAAATGCATCATTACATCAAAAAATGTTGGGGGAACACCCTGTGATGTAAATTCCTAAAAAATATAGTTATTTATGTTAGTATTTTACACATCTCATTAGGCAATTCGCTAAAGGCAATAGGCGACAACTACACCATAAAAGAGTGAGAATCATGACTCTCATCTCATGTATCTTAGCTTGTCTTGCATCAACACGCCTTGTTAAATTTGATACATAATAATCAGGCATAGGAAGTTATTTTATCCACTTAAATATTGTTCTTTTTTGCTCCAATGTTAACCCATATTCAGCCTTTGTTTTTTTCTAGCATCCATTACCCCTAGGCATTAGTCTATTTAAGGTAGCCTACACAACTATTTCATATCCGTACATGCATTCACGTTATACTTAATTTTTTCTCAAATATCCATAACCGTGTTAAAGATATTATTAAAGATATTTGCATCCCATCTAAGTTATGATGGTCTAAGAGAAAATATCATTTTTTGTCCTCTAAAAATGCCCTTGTTTGATTCACTACCAGAAAAACGCCCTATAGCAACGGATTTAGCAACGAAAATTTTCCGTTGCTATAACCCTCGTGGCTAATCTGTAGTAACGGATTTAGCAACGAATTATTAGCAACGGAATTAGCAACAAACTTATAGCAACGGATTTAGCAACGAATTACTACCCACGGAAATTAGCAACGGTTTTAGCAACAGATTTAGCAACGGATTTTCCGTTGCAAACCAACCAATAATTAATTAATTTTGTGCCTTTTTGCAACGGAATTTTCGTTGCAAAATCCGTCGCAAAAACTAATAAATTCAAATTAATAAATTAAAATTTCTTTTGTGGGGCCCGGATCACCCCACCTAACCCCGGCGAACCCCAACCGAGCCCGCGCCAAGCCGCACCGAGCCCAAGCGAGCCAACACAATAATTCCACATATTCGCGTTGAGTAGGAATCGAACCCTGGTCCCAAGTGAAGAAGGTTGAATCCCAAACCAGCTAGGCTAACTCCATTGTTGTTATTTTTATCATCTTTTATATTTAACCACTATCAAATATTCATATACTAATTTAAATAATTAAATACTTGTTATCATATAGTTTAAATAAAAATATTTTTAAATATATAATTATTTATATTATAATATATATTCCCTTAAAAATTTAAAAATTTATTAATTAACTACATATCTCAAGTTTTAGTTATGAGATAAAAATATAATGTATATCAACTTAAGTATAACTTTTTATGACATACAAAAAAAAGGATGAAAGTTTTACATAACTAAATAATTAGATTTAGTTGGTTGTTGAATAAAGAACTTTTATGTTATATGAAGTATTCACTTATACATTTGTATTATTTAGTAATCGTAGTTGAATAACTTAATGAAGAATTATTTTATTAATATGAAACATTTATATTTGAATTTGTAGAATTATATGTAAATATTGAAGAATTATTGTGTTAAATTCTATATAAACCCCAAGCATATATATATATATATATATAATACTAATGTATATCAACTTATGTATAAGTTTTTATGACATATAAAAAAAAGATGAAAGCTTACATAATTAAATAATTAGATTTAGTTGGTAGTTGAATAAAGAACTAATTTTATGTCAATATGAAGTATTCACTTATACATCTGTAGAACAATATTTGCATTTTGATGAACTATTGTATTATTTAGCAATCGTAGTTGAATAACTTAATGAAGAATTATTTTATTAATATGAAACATTTATATTTGAATTTGTAGAATTATATCTAAATATTGAAGAATTATTGTGTTATATATATATATATATATATATAATACTAATGTATATCAACTTAAGTACAAGTTTTTATGACATATAAAAAAAAGATGAAAGTTTACATAATTAAATAATTAGATTTAGTTGGTAGTTGAATAAAGAACTAATTTTATGTCAATATGAAGTATTCACTTATACATTTGTAGAACAATATCTGCATTTTGAGGAACTATTGTATTATTTAGCAATCGTAGTTGAATAACTTAATATAAAGAATTATTTTCTTAATATGAAACATTTATATTTGAATTTATAGAATTATATCTATACATTGAGGAATTATTGTGTTTCGTAATCGTTAGATGTTAAATTAAGAAGTTTTCTTTTAATATAATGAATTTATATTAAATTTTATAGAATTAAATCTAATTATTAAGAAATTATTGTGTTATGCAACCGTTACATGTTAAATGAAAAACTTTTCTCTTAATATTGAAGTATTTATATGTGAATTTCGAGCATTTTATATGTGAATTTTAAGGAATTATTGTGTTATGCACATCTTTTAATGATTTATAATGTATATTATAAACACATATTATATATATGTACGTATATTATATATAAACATATAATATTAATTATTATTTAATATTTAAGATATAAGATATATATGTATATATATTATATATATAGATATATAATATTTAATATTATATAATAATATATAATATGTATTTTATACATGTATATATTATATAATAAATATATATATACATATATAAAAAAGGGGAGAGTCTGGGATTGAACCCAGGACCTCATGAAAAAAAAATGAGCATCCAACCAACTTGGATACAATCCGTTGATGTCTTTTTTCAACGAAATTTTATTTGACTTTTAAATGCACTTAACGGTTCCGTCCAAAATTTAACGGTTGAGACAAAAAATGTAACAAAATGAAACCAACGGGACTATTTTTGTCTAATTCTAAAAGAATGGGACCAAAATTGAAAACGGCGCAATCCTATGGGACCAAAAATGTAATTTGCTCTATTTTTTACTATCATTTATTTTTATTCCATATAGCAACAAAAAATCCGTTACTAAATTATAAATATTTTATTAATTTTTTTAATCATATGTTTATAGCAATGGATTTTCCATTGCTAATCTTTTTTATATTTATTTCTTTTTTTTTCTTCCTTATAGCAACGAAAAATCCGTTGCTAAATAGCAATGGAAAATCCATTGCTAAATTTCGTTGCTATTTAGCAACGGATTTTTCGTTGCAAATATTTATAAATATTATATTATTTTTTTATTAGGTTTTTATTTTAATAGCAACGGAATTTCCGTCGCTATATATAACAATTTATTTATTTTTTGTATTATTTAATTTTAGCAACGAAAAATCCGTTGCTATTTTTTTTTCATATATAGCAACGGATTTAGCAACGAAAATTCCGTTGCTAAAGCATTTTGCCACGAATTTTTTTTTCGTTGCTATATCCGTTGCTAAATAGCAACGAATAATTTCCGTTGCTATATGACAGATTTCTAGTAGTGATTTTGGTCCTGATCTTTTAATATTTATCACATTGCATACTTTTAGATTCCACATTTCTCAATTCCAATCCTTTAGCTAAAGGACGCTAAAAATTTGACGGAAAAAGGTGTGTGTCACTCAGGCGCCCTGAATAAATGTGCGTGGCGCGTGAGTGACACACGCCTTTTTCCGTTAATTTTTTAACGTCCGTTAGCTAAAGGACTGAAATTGAGAAATGTGGAATCAAAAAGCTATGCAATGTGAGAAAAGTTAAAAGATCAGGACCAAAATCGAACAAGGGCATCTTCAGAGGACGAAAAATGATATTTTCCCATGGACTAATTATCTTTTCAACAAGGAAATTCCAAAAGATACTTTATTTATTCCGATTGTATTGCACTCCACTCCTTGAGATGCTTTACTCATCGGGGTTGATCTATTACTTTTGGAAAGTCACTAGCCTGCTCCCAAATTTCATGTCCATGTAACTAAGGAGATGGATTATCATATCAATATGATTATTTTTAAAATTAATTTTAGAGTAAAATGCATTTTTAGTCCCATATTAATGGGACATTATTATTTTTGGTCCCATGGTTTTCAAAATTAGTTTTTTTTAGTCCCGTAGTAATTTTTTTTGGTCACTTTGAGGACTTGGTCACTGTTCATCCGTTAATTTCATATATTATATATCATATATGTATTATATTTTATATAATATGTAATACACGTATATATTATATATTTTAATTTATAATATGCATTTGTTATATGTATTTTAATATATATGCGTATTATATATTATATATTATACACTTGTATTAATAATATATATTTTGTTATATATTATATATTATATATAATAAAATATGTGTAATACATATATAAAATATATGTATTTATGTGTATTATATAAAATACACGTATATATATTATATATAATGCATATATACGTGTTTATATTATAAAATATAGTATACGTGTATATATAATATATACATAGTTACATGTATTAGCAATATATACACATATTATAAGTTATATATTATACACATGTATTAACAATATGTAACTATGTATATATTATATATGATGGGCCCAAATCACGCTCAGATCAACACCGAACATGTGTCGTAATCTGAACGGTTCGTTTAAGCTACCTGAAGACGCTAGAGTATGGACGCTCGTGATAATGGGCTCGCGAAGTAGACCCAACCCATTCACTCATTATCTTGTTGTTTAAGACTTGCAGGCCTCGGTCCAAGTCCTGAGCGTGGGATTTGCTTACCAATCCCATCTGGCGCTCGCACTGCGGCCCCATGGAACTCGTGGTCGTATCCACACACCGCTAAAGCCGCCTGACGCTCAGACCAAGTGACCAGAGGAACTCCTCTCGAGCGCTCTGGCGCTCGGGAATATCCATTCAGGATATCCCAGCGCTCGGACCACCTTTTAACGCCCGTACCGTCCTCACCAACTGGGGTACTTGTCTCCCAGAGGTTAGCCCCCCTTTCTTAATGAAGGTCCCCCTCGAGGGCACGCCCAGTTACGTGAGGAGCCTTTTTGGGTGTCTCCAAGCTAGGTAGCAGCTCTATAACCACCTCTGACATACAGTGGTAGTGCGCGCACCACACCTGGCACACCAAAACCACCTATCACTAGGTATCTCTCAGGGATGTCACTCTTACACCATCACACGGTGCCAGGTGTCTAGGGCAACACTGGGTTTGGGACCACATGGTCGCTTTTACTAAAACACCCTTGCCCTCAACATATAAATAAGGGAATTCATACTCACATTCGGGAGGTCACATTTTTTGATGTACAAAACTACATACATATATTGCATACAGAAGTACTGGGCATTTCTTCGTGATCTTCACCTTCCTCTCCAAGTTTAGAAACACTTTACCACTTTTTGCACTTTTGCTGCACGATCCCTGGTGTTATCCTAGCTGGAAGAACCCACGCCTCTTTGGAAACCCAGTTCGTGAGGCTCATACTCCTGTGATGGTCTTCCCTTTCTCAAACAAATCTTAAAGTGTTGGTGTTTTGATCCCTTTCCAGTTTCTACACCATCATTTTTGGCGCCGTCTGTGGGAAACCATCATCTTCTTCTTCCGTCTGATTCTTCCTTCTTGAGCTAGTTGAGATATAACACATACATTCAATCATGGTGACAGCAACGAGATCTGGCGCTTTGGAGAATAGGGGGGTTCTTTCCCCAGTAGGCGAGGAGAACCCAGGTGGCGGTGCCGGCGTCGTTGACATCGCCGCCGTACACGCCGGTAGCACCCCAGTGGACGAAAACATTCCTCATGTTGCCGCAGGAAGCAAAGACAAAGAGGTTTTAGTGGGATCTCTCCCAGTTACTGGAACCGATGCTCGAGGTTCTGCTAATCCTTCCGCGATGCTAGTGCCCGCCGTTATCGTGGACAACGCCGCCAACGTTGGGGCATATTCCATGACGATGCCACCACCAGGGCACATGTACATGCAACCCAACATGATGCCCGGAATGATGCAGGGCATGGTGCCCATGATACAACCCTATCAAGTGGGCACGCTACAGCTCCCAGTCTCCATTCCCAAAGAAATCCAGGGAGTGGAAATGCCACAGATGACACCGCAACAACTCCAGGCGCTCTACGCTCAATGTGAGGTATAGGCCATCTAGAATGCTTCAAAGCATTTTACTTCCGCCTACTTTCCCTCGGGGGTGGGCGCTCAGATGGCCCCTCCAATGGGAGGATGGCAAACACACCCTTTGATGGCTGCCCAGAACGTTTTGAGGGCTCAGCCACCACTCCCGCCACCAGCACGGGGGAAAGAAGTCCTCCCGAGGGGCGAGCAGGAGCAACACCTTGCTGAGAAAGAAAAGGCCCCTCAAGAGAGGGAAGATGCAGAAGAAGAGGTTCAATCCAGGGCCTCCAGAAGAGTGAGTAAGAGGGAGGGAACGACCCTCGGTTAGCTGCAATCCAGAATCAACTTGAAGACCTGCAGCAAATGGTGGGGCAGCTCTCTCGAGCGCGGTCTCAAGTGCCCCATGCTGGGGACGAGAGGTTCAAGGCCAGAGACGCTCGCAACCCACGAAATCAAGTCCCCCGCCATCGGAGGGTGGAAAATTATGAAGAGCATGATCACGAGGGCGGAGATTATAGGCCATTAACAGATGGATCTCCCCTTGTAGAGGAGGTATTAATGGCTCGCACCGGAATGGGCAAGATCCCCACGTCCATCAACCGCCACGACGGAACCACTGATCCCGTCGAGCATCTGGATCACTTTGTGCATCTAATGCACCTCTACGAACATTCCAGTCCCTACTGGACAAAGTTTTTCGTCACTTCCCTCATAGGAACAACACAAGAATGGTACAAGAAGCTTCTCCCTCGCTCCATTCGAGGATACACTGACTTGACAGACGCTTTCTTGAACCATTTCAACTCCCTGAAGGAGCCAGCGCCCGCGGCTACAGCGTTGTACAGTTTGGTGCAAGGACCAAACGAGACCCTCAGGTCCTTTCTGGGAAGATTCAACAAGGAAGTCCTGCTGGTGAAGAAGCCCTGGATGGACTTTCTGAGGCATGTGCTTTTTGGGGCTATCAACATGAAGAATTACGTCAGCAAGGAATTCGTGGAAGAAGTGGAAAAAAAGAAGCCGCGCTCCCTGAGGGAGATAAGGGATATAGCTGACTCATTCTTCACCCTCGAAGATATGTATATTGCACGAGCGCAAAAACTAGCCAACGCCCCACGAGCAGACAAAGGCCCTGAGGATAGGGGAGAGTCCAACAGAAGTCGCCGCTGCAGTTCTGTCGCCGCTTGGAGAAACTCTCCACCCCCTCGAAGGTATGAGCGTATTCCCCTCAATAGACCGATTGCAGAGGTCTATTCCATGGCGGACAAGAAATTATTCAAGAGGCCGCCAAATATGAGGGAAACCGAGGCCCAGAAGCGCTCAGGAAAATATTGTGTCTTCCACAAGCAGAAGGGGCATGACACAAACGAATGCCGCCAACTCGAGAGTGAGATTCAAAGGCTCATTGTCGGGGGGCACCTTAAGGAATTTGTAAAGGTGCTAGAAAGGTACGATGAGCATTGCGCCGAGCGAGCCCGAGCTAGGGGAAGAAGCCGCTCACGCTCAAGAAGCCCACATAACAATCGCCCCTAGGGAAGCGACCGCGGCAAGCAGAAAGCCGCTAAAATAGAGAACCAACCCTTCACCGTCATCTACATGATAGCTGGAGGACCCTCGAGAGGAGACTCCAACACTTCCGCCGTCGCCACATCCGCAGCTATGATCAGAGATCCTCACAGTCCAAGCCAGTGCATTCTCTGGAGGGAGCATCGCGCTGAAAGGAAAGCAAGATTGTAGGATTCACGAAAAAAGACCTAGAGCATATTGTAACACCCCATGGGGTCGGTGAAACCTCTGACTGCCCCATGGTGGTTAGCTTAGATGTTCACAACCACGTTGTAAATAGGGTCTTAATTGATAGTGGAAGCTCTATGAATGTTCTCCCTTACTTGACGTTTCAGAAGATGAACATAACTAACATCCCCCTCGAACCCCGCAGAACAGCCCTCGTTGGCTTTGGGGGTTCTGAGATTGCCCCTCGTGGATAAATTCACTTGGCCACCTCTTTTGGTTGCGCCCCACAGCGAAAAATGTTGAGCGTCCTTTATCCAGTGGTGGAAGTAGATCTTCCCTACAACATCATCATTGGACATCCGGCCCTCATGGACTTCAAGGCTGTGATCTCCACTTATCATCAGAAAGTTAAATTCCCTACTCCCGAGGGAACAGGCGAGGTGCTTTGCAACGTTAGGGAAGCATGGGAATGCTACATCTTTTCTCTTTGCAGTCACAAACCCAAGCAGATGATCCAAGCCGGATCCACCAAAAAATTTGTGGGCTTTCCCAAGTTGGATGAGGATGGCCCCGAGCGTAAACGGGCCATGCTTTACAAGAAGAAAAACAAGAAAAGAGGGATGAGCGCCACCCAGGGCGCAGGAGACGGTCCCCCAAGAGCGCTAACAAATGGCGCATGTGCAATGATTTCACAGATCTCAATAAAACATGCCCCAAAGATCTTTACCCTCTGCCGAGGATTAAGCAGCTAGTGGATTCGACGGTAGGATGCGAACTTATGAGCATGATGGATGCCTTTCAAGGGTATTATCAGATCTTCATGGCGCCCGAGGATCGCCCTAAAACGTCCTTCGTGGTCCACGTGGGTGTTTACTGCTTCCTAGTCATGCCGTTTGGACTCAAAAACGCTGGAGCAACGTATCAGCGCCTCGTTAACAAGATGTTCGAGTGAGAAATTGGGAAATCTATGGAAGTATATGTGGACGACTTGATCGTCAAGAGCGAGTGCTAGCATTCACACCTGGGTGACCTCAGGCGAGCCTTTGATATCTTACGCCACTATGGTATGAAACTGAACCCATCAAAGTGTACATTTGGCGTCCGAGAGGGAAAATTCTTGGGATATGTGGTCAGTCAGAGAGGCATTGAGGCCAATCTAGAGAAAATCAAGACAATCATAGACATTCCCTCCCCTCGAAACGTTAGAGAGGTCCAAGTGCTGGTCGGCAAAATCATCTCCCTGAACAGGTTTATTTCCCGCTCAGCTGACAGAAACTTGCCTTTCTTCAAGATTCTGCGCAATGCTCAAAACTTTGATTGGAGCGAAGAGTGCGAAAGCACATTACAGGACATGAAGAGGTATCTCTCGTGCGCACTCTTGCTGACCAAACCGGTCCCAGGAGAGAACTTGTTCATCTACCTCTCAGTTTCAGTAGAAGCCACGAGCGCGTTCCTCGTAGCGCTAAGCGAGCGTAAGCATTTACCGGTGTACTACTTAAGCAAAACCCTGCAGGGGACAGAAAAAAGATGTATGGAGATAGAAAAATTTGCTTTCACCCTCGTTAATGCCAGCAGAAGGCTGATACCATATTTCCAGGCTCATTCCATTACTGTGCTCACGGATCAGCCACTCAAGCAAGTCCTCTCCAAACCTGACGTCTCAGGAAGGCTGATAAAATGGTCAATTGAGCTCAGTCAATTTGATATCAGCTTCGAGCCTCATACCGCTATACAGGCTCAAGCAGTGGTGGATCTATTAGTAGAGCGCTTTGGTTTAGATCCCGTGCCCTCGGTGGAGGGGGAATTGTGGCTCCTGCACACAGATGGTTCCTCGACCTCTCAAGGGGGAGGAGCCGGGGTGACCCTCAAAGACCCTCATGGAATTGAGGTTGATTATGCAATCAAGCTAGCGTTTCAAGTTACTAACAATGAGGCTGAATATAAAGCTCTTATGCCAGGGCTCAGAATTGCCCTTCATAATGGGGCCTCTCGGGTCACTGTGTATGTTGACTCTCAATTGATTGCAAGTCAGATTGACGGCACTTATGAGGCTCGAGAAACCACCATGGTGCAATACCTGGCGAAGGCTAAGGAAATCATTTCCAAGTTCAAGGAATTCCATCTACGACAGGTTCCACGAGCAGAGAATGAGCGTGTTGATGCCCTCTCTAAATTTGCATCCGCTCTGAAAGGCTCCTGTGAGCGCTCAGTCACGTTCTTTAGAACGGATGAACCATTGATAGCCGAAGGGAAACCCTCGGGTGAAGTAAACATGATCGATCCATCCGAGCCCTGTTGGTTGGAAGACATCATCAGATTCCTGAGGGACGGAACTTGCCCATCCAATAAGGTAGAAGCACGAAAAATTAGGAGTAAGGCTCCTCGATTTTCACTTGATAGTGAGGGTAGGCTCTTTAAGCGATCTTTCCAAGGTCCACCATTGAGATGCCTGAGAACCTCGCAAGCCAAGGAAGTACTTGAACACGTACATTATGGGAGTTGTGGGAATCATTCTGGTGGTCGAATTCTGGCTAAAAAGGTATTAAGGAGTGGATTCTATTGGCCCTCGGTATTGCAAGATGCCATCAATTACTCTAAAAAATGCCCCAAGGGTTAATTTCACTCCAACATCCCTCAACTGCCAGCAGCCCAAATGATTCCGATTGAGGTTTCGTGGCCCTTTGACCAGTGGGGCATTGACATAGTGGGACCCCTACCAATGGCGGTCGGATAGAATAAATTTGTGATCCTCGTTGTGGACTACTTTACCAAGTGGGCAGAGGCCGAAGGGGTCGCGAAAATAACGTTCAGGGTAGTAAGAGATTTCATTTGGAAGAACATCATCTGCAGATATGGCATCCCGAGGGTGCTAATTTCAGATAATGGCTCTCAATTTATTATTGCTGACACACGAGAGTGGTGCTCCAGGCTAGGCATCGAGCAACGCTTCACTTCCGTGGGCTATCCTCAGGCCAACGGTCAAGCTGAAGTCACAAACAGAATCATACTCCAGCATTTGAAAACGATGCTCGAGAGTAAGAAAGGTGAGTGGGCTGAAGAGCTCCAGGGAGCCCTGTGGGCCTATCACACTACCTCACGAGCGGCAACAGGGGAGACCCCTTACTCCCTCATTTACTTCTCCGAAGCTATGATACCTGCGAAAATCGCTCAAGAGTCCGTACGCTTTGCTTGCTTCGAGCCTGCAGCTAACGAGAGTAACCATGCACTTGAACTGGACTTGCTAGACGAGAAAAGGAACACTACTTGGGCTCGGATCCACAATTACAAGGCAACAGTGGTCCATCAGTACAACAAACGTGTCAAGGAAAGGACCTTCCAGCTGGGGGACCTGGTCCTCAAAAAAGTTGAAGTGTCCAAGCAAGTGGGTAAGTTAGACCCCAATTGGGAAGGCCCCTTCAAAGTCACTCAGGTCCGAGCGAACAATACCTACCTGCTAGAGACTTTGCAAGGCGAGCGTCTCCCTCATCCGTGGAAAGCCTACAATCTAAGAAGATTTTATGTCTAAGGGAAAATCTTGTAACACCCCCGCTCGGGGCACTTTGTATCTTCTTTTGACAGAAATACAAATACACCAGTAAGCATTTTTCATACGTTGTCTATCATTTACTTGATTCAGGTTATGGTAATTTACATCATGATTACATCACCGCCAACTTCGTGTTGAAGGTACTCCACGTCGAACAGCTTGATATCCCCTCTTGTACGGGTCTCTCTTAAATGAGCAAGCCCCTTTCTAAATCAACATTAGCAGTGTGTCGAGGGTGCTCCACATTGAACAACTTGATGGTCTTAAGTGCATGAACCCTTCTTAAACGAACGGGTCAAAATTGGGGTTGCTATACGCTTAATTACACCAACTAGATACTAATTATTTTATCTCATTAGATATACGTACACTCGTAGACGATAAACACTTAGCAAATCCTTTTGTTGATTTCTAAGTCCCAGTTTGCACTACAACTACACTCGTTATTACTCAACACTTAGAATAACTTTTGTCAAAGTTATTTCTTCTAAGTTCAAACCTTACGTTGAATATGGCCAGGGTACCCCTTGTATGGAACACCCTCGCACCTATACATTCCCATACCACAAAACTTCTAGCAATCAAAAAGAAGTCAACAAACAACATTCAAAACATTACAACACTGAAAAGTTGAAAGCAGGGTTCCACTGTCCCAAAAAAAAAAAAAAAAAAAGAGAGAGAGAGTTGCGATACTTCAATTGCAAAGTTACATTGCAAAAGCAAAAGGAAGGAAAATTAATGAGATGAGAGTCTATTACAACAGTTCAAAAACATCAATTGGTCAGAAAGAGACTTTATGATGACTAGCTTCCAGGCGCTGCAACCGAGGGTATGGAATCCTGAGCATTAGGATTGAGATCCTCCTCCAGATTCATTAACCCTGGCATTGGGATTTGGTGTTTGCGATGTTCGAGGCTCGGGGGGTGCAGTTGCCAAGGGAACATGTGCCAAGACTTGAGAATCCGCGGTTTGAGCATCACGCTGGCCCCCTTCAATTTGAGCGTCTCCATTGGCACCCTCGTCCACCACCATGGGATCGGATTTTATAGGGTTGGCAGCCATTAACTCATCCTGGAGCATAACGACCAAATCATTGTACTCCAGCTCCGTTAAGTTTTTAGCTGGGTCTCTAGTTCCAACGATCGGCTCCAAGTTCTCGTCAAGATCCATGCGCAAGCGATCGTCTGAATGAGTGGTGGGAGACACCATTCCCAACTTGATCAGTTAGCCCACAGACTTCTAGAAGAAGCGTTTAGCATTGGGAAAGCAGTAGAGATTTCCAGCAAAATCAAAGGCCTTCGAGCGCACAAAATTAAGGACCGCATCCCAAGCAACCTTTGTTTCGAGATCTGCAACTTGCCTTTGAAGATCGGCAAGCTCTTTCCTCACTGATTTCAGCTGTTGGTTACGCTCAATTAGCTCCTGGGTAAGGCCTTTCTTATCGTCTCTCAGCTTATTGTGATCAGCCTTCAACTTCTTGTGCCGCTCGCTCGCCAGGCAGTCTCTTGATCCTCAAGCGCCTTTTTCACATTACTTTGCTCAATCTCAAGAGTTGTGAGTTGAGCGGAAACCGTGTCATAATCCTCCTATAGCTGGCCAGGGTCAGTGATACGCAGCTGCGTCTCGTATTTAGCCTTGCGTTCGGAGTGGGTCTCCGAGCGTCTCTGCAGGTTCTTGAGCCTGGGAAGCACCCCCTACACACGTAATAAAACTTTACTAAGTCCATGATTACTTGAGAGATTCCAGATATCTAGGACAGCGCTCGGACACTTACCTGCACAAAAGCGTAACAGGCGTCTGCCGCCACCTCCACCGCGGTCTGCTCGTTTAGTTTCCGATGATCCCCGGAGAATTGCATACGGTGGACCACTCCGGATATGATATTGCGGGTAGCAAGTGTATCGTCTAGGAGCACAGGACCATCCTCCACCGAGCACTTATAATGCACGTCAGCATTGCGCTCAAATTTCCAGAAGCTCTCATCCTTGGAGGATGAGGTGTCACCATCATCACCTGGGTCCCCCACTACCACTTCCTTCCCTTTGCTAGAGATAGGGATGGAATCTGCAAGTCTTTTCCTTTTCCTTGAGGATTGAGATCTATCCTCATCCAGGTCTCGGAGGATTACTCCCGAGCGGTTGCTGCGGGAAGCGTCGGGGCCCAACTGTACAGGCCCCTCCGTGGGCGTAGAAATGAGGGAGCCCGGGAGAGTAGCATCGCGAGCGTACGTGCTCGTCGGATCCGCAGTTTGACCTACCCCACGGCTACCTCTTTCACCACCCCGACCATTGTCGCGGCCATCCCCTCGGCCGCTTTCACCTCTCCCGGTCCCTCGGCCTGCACCATGGCCCCCTCGTGGGGCTGTCTGTTGCTGCTGTTGTTGCTGTTGCTGACTGTTGCTCGCTTTGCGAGCGCGCATCAAGGCTTCGATATTCTCAGCACCTCCTCCCACCATCAATATGTCTACGTCTGCATACAAAGAAATAAACAAGCGTCAGGTGAACTTCTACAACGCAACAAAGCTTAAGAGTTAGTGTTCCTACTCTGAAGGTTAGCAAAGTTAGTTCCTAGAATCTAACTATCTCTGTTCATCGTTTGGGCGGGAGGATTGGTGATCATATCCGGAGGACTCACGAGCCCATAGCGGAATAATATTTCCTCGTTACAAATCAAGTTCTTGGCTTAATCAGCAACTTGGCATTCTTCATGATGAGGGTCAAACTCTTTGCCCACTGCTCAAAAGGTCAAGAATCGGATCTGGATTTCACTATGGATCCCTCTCTATGTACAACCCACTCTCGGGGAACTCTAAATACACCACCAGGTGCCCCCATAAAGAAGAATTTCTCCTTCCAATTCTCCCCGTATGAAGTCGAGGGTGAATAAATCATTCTTAAGCCTGATTTGGCTTGGACGTAGTAAAAGCCATCCCTCGGAGATGAGCGTGGAGAGTGTGCCACCTGGAATAGGCTGTTGAAGTTGTCGATCGAGGGCTCGTGGCCTGTGGCCCTCATCAGTATCACAAAGGTGTTCAACAAGGTGATACAATTGGGCAGGATCTGTGAAGGACTTAGTCTGTGGCCCTCATCAGTATCACAAAGGTGTTCAACAAGGCGATACCATTGGGCAGGATCTGTGAAGGACTTAAATTCAGAGAATTTAAGATGTCGGCGATCGGGGTCGGAATCGGGAACCTCAGACCCCCTGCAGAAATGGCATCTCTATAGACGGTCATCATTCCGGGAGGTGGAGTGTTGGCTCGCTTTCGTTTTGCAGGAAGACGGGTTGTGTAGATTTCGTCCCAATAAACCTTAGTCTTCAAGGTAGCTAGTTCCGTGAGCGTCAGGGTACTTTCAATTTCATTTGGAGCTCTATCTATTTAATGAGGGTTGGATTTCCTTACTTGAGTTGCCGTTTTCTTCCCCCTTTCGGCGGCGTTTACGGGGAGGATCTTCCCCTGCCCGACGCTCGGATGTCCCCGCTCCCTCTTGGGGGGCTGCAATAGCCACCGTAACCTGATGGTCTTGAGGCCTAACGACACTATTCAACACAGGGAAAACCCTCTCCCCCTGATTCTGCATAAGTATAGACAGATCCATGTCCTCGAAAAGCTGAGCCACTCCCTCAGGATCACGCTCGTTCATCCCTTGAACTGCAGTGTCAAGTTCTTCGTCCTTAACCTCTTCTGGGACTTCCGCTATCGGAATAGCATATGGTATATTGCTTTGAGGAGAAGGGCTTGCACTGGGCATCTCATCTATCTCTCTCACTGTCTGATCTAAAAATTCATCCGCCATCGCTACTCTTGTTCTTGGAGATGAAAGTTTTTACAGGGAGATTTAGCAGAAAAGGGAAATTTGTGTACGGGAACGATCACTCAGAAGGCTTCCTCACACAAGAGTGGTGATCAGCACAACCTAAATCTAGGGTTAGTATAGGGAGAACTCAAAAAAAAAAAAAAAAAAACAAAAGGAAAAAAATCACAATGATTTACCTAAGTTGGAGAAGAAAGTTCATCGAAAAACTCGCCGAAAATCGCAAGGAATTGCAGAAGAGTATGTTGCTGGTTTTCTTTGAAGAACTCTGAGGGCGTAAAGAATGAAAAGGGTTTTACAAATCCCTAATAGTCAGAGGTATGATTGGGGCATTTAATTCAAATGCAATCATTCCCGCCTAGAAAATCTCCCAATTTTGGTAACCGTCACACGGTTACCCAGGCCCATGCGCTGTTTCCTTGAAACGCGCAGCCACGTCTCCACTCAATATTTAATACGGATTTGGTCGAGCGCCAGAATGACAAGATAACATTTAATGAACTGTCAGAAGATGTCCCCTGTGAAGTACATGTTGGAAAACACGAAAGAGTTGAGCAGCGAAAGTTTAAAATTTTCCAAAAATTTAATTGTTGTCTTGCAATTTTCGTACTGTAACGTTGGGAATAACAAGTAATTCACTTTAATTGAAGCTTTCTTGTGATGTCGTTACCGCCTAACGAACACCCTTCAAGCGGAAAGTCCCTCGAACGGTTCTCGACAGATCCCAAAGCAGCGATCCTCCAAAGCGTATCCACACCAGTCCTAGGACACGATCAAGCAAGTGAGAATGCTAGTTCTATAACTTGTGTTAATGGCTAGGATAATTTTTTCTTTGAAAACTTTTCTTTTAATTTTTTCTCAAAAACTTAACACTTCGTGAGTGTTGGTCTAAAGAATAAGAGAAGCACCATCCCTAGTATTTATACTAGGTTGGTTCAAACTCCCAGGGTTTCCAAGAACCAATTGGATTGTTTTCTTGCTCACTAATTAACTCATTTAATTTTTTAATTTAATCGGAGAAAATTGGTTCCCAACTTGTTCTCCAAGTCTTGTAAGAATAACCTTCTCTCTCCTACAATAGAAAGTTGGACTTTTCAACCTTTCTAAAGTTAAAAGTCAATATTCAATAAATAAACTAATTCCCAATTAATTATTTATTGGGTTAAGCTTATTTGAGAATAGTCTTAACATTTAATTCAATAATTAATTAAAATACCCAAATTAATTAATTACAATTAAATTAATTAATTCTAGAAAAGAATTCGCGTGTAATATTATTACATGTATAGGAGCCACGTACGTGCTACGTGTTCATGACACGTGGCAGCCACGCAGTGGCTACGTGACACGTGGCAATGCCCACGCGTTGCAATCTCTATTCTGATCAACAATTTGATCCTTCGTTAATCATATTAACATCCTACCATAACCCTCGTGTCCTGGCATTTGTGTGTGACCCTTTAGGTTCATTATTCTATTAGTAGTGACAGTAATTAATTAATTCCCTAATCAATTAATCACTTCACATATCACACTACCATAATCTAGCAATGGGTGTGTGACCCCTAGCCGAATAACGAAATGAATCGAAGGACCTTTCAGTTAATGACAATCAGTGAAATACGATCCTCCTACAACTTCATCTCTCAATCAAGAACTAAGGCATGGGAATATTCTTAGAGCCTAAATATTCTTGATCTTTAAAGTTAAGTTCGTTTCATATCCATTTTGATCTCAATCCTAGAAAACCCCATTTTCTAGATGTCTTGATCTTTTATCCACCTTAGCCAAGGGTTTAAAGTCTAATGGACTACGAACAACTCAATCGATAAGAGATCATTCTTGTTCTTAACAAGTGTAGGTCCTTTATCGATTCTACTAATTTTACATATGCCACTTGAGTAATACCAACATAGGCTGTGGTTCAAGTGTCTATATGGCGACATCCTTTTGAGCTTATATCAAAGATTACAAAGTTAGCTCATATGAGACATTACAGAATCTCAAGTCTAAGGATTAATGAATCACGTCATTGACCTGTGAGATATTTCCTAATCTGGAAGTTTCAAGAAACTTCCTTTCCCATTTAGGAATGTTCTCACGCTGGACATCTCAGTGATTAAGTTCTTGTAACAATCACCCTTATGTATTATGAACGCATCATCGTATGCACTTATCACTCCATGAAACTGTGTGATCCTTCAAAAGGACATAATCACACAAGCAAGTCTCAGCAGAGTCAAGATCGACACTCCCAATGTCTGTCAGACTCTCGACTTGGAGAAGTTTCTAATCCTCGCCTACGGAGTTAAGAACTTGTTTCATGTGTTGTTCCCATAATGACAAAGTTCTTAACGGCCTCATCGGATTAGGGGAGTTCAATACATGCAAAACACAGTCAACCCAAACAGACATAAATAAGCACATAAAGAAGTGATTGCCTATGAACAAAATCATCTCGTTTATTATTCAAAGACTGTTTGTGATATTACAAGGAAATCGTAAAGCCAAAAGCTGCTTTAAGGGCACTATTCCTAATAATCTCCCACTTGACCGTCAAAGACATTCAGGAGCTAATCTAAGACCCATCTTCTGAAGATGTCCTTCGAAAGCCTGTTGACTAAGGGCCTTAGTAAGTGGATCTGCCATGTTCTTTGCCGATGTGACCCTTTCAATTTGCACATCTCCTTTCTTGATGATATCACGGATTAAGTGATACTTCCTCAAAATGTGCTTGGTCCTTTGGTGAGATCTTGGTTCTCTTGCTTGAGCAACCGCCCCGGTGTTGTCACAAAACACTGTAATGGGGTCTTTAATGCTAGGAACTACACCCATCTCGTGGATGAAGTTTCTTACCCAAACACCTTCCTTAGCTGCCTCATTTGCAACTAAGTATTCGGCCTCAGTGGTCGAATCTGCAGTGGTCGCTTGCTTGGAACTTTTCCAACTCACTGCTCCGTCATTCAGGCAGAATATGTATCCTGACATGGATTTAAAGTCATCCATGTCTGATGCAAAGCTTGCATCACAATATCCTCTAATGACAAGATCCTGCTGGCCTCCGTAAACCAAGAACAAATCCTTAGTTCTTCGCAAGTACTTAAGGATGTTCTTTACAACAGTCCAGTGACCTTCACCAGGGTCAGATTGGAATCGGCTAGTCACGCTAAGTACATAAGCCACATTCGGTCGAGTACATAGCATCGCATACATTATGCTTCCTATAGCAGATGCATAAGGAATTCTGGACATCCTGGACTTTTCAAGTTCAGTCTTGGGACACAGCTTCTTCGAAAGAACTGTTCCCGGGCCCATTGGAAGTTTTCCACGTTTGGATTCTTCCATACTAAACCTTTTTAGTATTTTATTTATGTAAACCGACTGTGATAATCCTAACAATCTCCTAGATCTATCCAGATAGATCTTTATCCTGAAAATATAGGATGCATCACCAAGATCCTTCATCTCAAATTGGTTCGATAACCATGACTTTGTCACTTTCATGTCATCCTTCGCATTCCCAATGAGAAGGATGTCATCTACATAAAGTATCAGAAATTGAACTGAGGTTTCCAATTCTTTCTTGTACACGCAGGACTCATTCGGATTTTGAATAAAGCCAAATGATTTGACTGTTTCATCAAATTGAATGTTCCAATTCCTAGAAGCTTGTTTCAACCTGTAGATTGAACGTTAAAGCTTGCAAACCTTCTGCTCGCTCCCACTGAATGTGAAACCCATAGGTTGCTCCATGTAAATGTCTTTGTCAATGTCTCCATTGAGAAAGGCAGTTTTCTGATAGCATGCATTATTCTCTAATAATCGTGTTTTTGTAGTAGAGTTTTTAGTGCTTTAATTGGATATAATTTGATGCTTTGATCAGTTTTATGTTTATGAGTGCAGCTTTGAGCATTATTATTAAATTGACGATTTTTTGGCCGAAAGTGGGAGATTTGGTACAACTGTACTATGCGTGTGGTATGTTGGAGCATAATATTTCTTTCTGGGCTAAAAAGTGGTTTGTGGATTAGTGTGCTGTTGGGCCGGTTCAATTAAGAAGAATTTGTTTTAGGCAACCTTTGTTCACCTGCATGCATGAGAGAGGTTGGGGAGTTGCTGATTTGATTTTTAAGTTGGAATTAGGCCTTGACAACTATGGCCCGTGAGGAGAACGTTGTAGGACTTTGGATTTGAGGAGCCCAATTTGATTGAATTTGGCAGCAAGTAGGCGTGAAGTTAGAATCCTTTTAGAAAATGATTTGAATAGATATTCAACTTGGTAGCCAAGTCTTGTGTTGGCTATTTAATCATGTCTCGGGGAGCAGATTAAAAAGACACCTTTTCCTACCTCACTTTTGACGCAGCAATTCCGGGGGCGTGAATACAGCAGCTCTTAAAGACGTCCGAGAGCATCGAGATCAATTCTTCTTCTTTTGTTAATTAGTTTATGCTTTTATTTATTTTATATTTTGAACATGATTTTCATGAGTAGCTAATTTCTTAGTACCTAGTTAGGAATTTACAATTTATGTTTTTGACATCGTGAGACCTAATTGGTAATTATAATTCAGTTTTATTTCAAGTATTTATTAATTCTCTGAGTGTCGTGTTTATTGTGATTTTTTTGCTTAGTGATAGTGCACGATCATCTAATTAGATTTAATTGCATATAGCCATTCTTGATTGCATGAAGTTTATGTAATGCGAGATTGATATCTATGGTACATTAACGAGAAGGATTGGTTGCAGTTCTCAACTTGTTAAGGGAGTTAATAATCAGATTTAAATTTAGCACGTGTCGTGACTAGGTTAATCTGACTCATTGAATCCTGTCGAGTGTCTCTAGGGGTTGTGAGTTGATTAGGGAATAACTGTCGAGTGTCTCTAGGTTATTCTATTATTTAAGAGAAAACGAGGCGGAGTCGAGTGTCTCTATCTGCTATAGCTAGTCTATTTGAATAACTGAATTTATTTTTGCTTCTATGATCGATGTCCTAAACTGAATTGTAGATCCTAGCTAGGTATTGGTTTCCCCACTGATTTATCAAAACCCAGTGATTTCAACCAAGAGTCATTGTGAAGGATCATGAAATTTTTTTTTATAAGTGGTTGACGAAGTCTGTGTTGAGGAAGTGTCGAATTGTGTTGAGAACCTCTACGAATGATCATCCCCAATCTAGAGGGGGCAATGAATTAGAAGAATCAGCACCACATAGTCGAGGGGATTTGTATGGAGGTTCTACCTCTATTTGAGTGGATTGATGCTCTTGGTTGTCATCCATGCGCGCTTTGTTTGCCAAAATTTTCCGAATTGCTGTTGTTAAACTGCTGATGCTTTGGTACAGATTTGACCCCTAGGTGTGACCTTACCCTAAGATCATACTATTTTTGCGGGAAAAAAAATTCCCCAGATCTACACTTCAGGGAAGTCCTCTTTTCTCTCGATTTTTTTTATGCCTTGAGGACAATGCATGATTTAAGTGTGGGGGGAGGGATAAGCCTATTTACTGTTTGGCTTACGTGCTTAAATTCGATTTTTTTTTCCTGCGTCAACTGTTTTGACTTGTTGTTTACTTGAATTTGAGGATGTTAGAAATTGTGAATAATTTATTTCTGTTTTGAACATGTTTGCTTAAGCTTGAGCATTAAATTTTTGCTAGAACTTGTTAGGCTATTAAATGCATGAAAGATTGTGGGAAATTTGATTAATTAGTATGACTTCATGCCCTTATTTCTCGCGCATTAATTGAACAGTTTATGTACTTTGCTTAGATAGGTTAGTTATATTTTTCAACTAAGTTCTGAAAGTTAATTAGAATGCATTTTAACTCCCTTTGAGGAGAAATAGATTGGTTGACGAGTAATTCGGGAAATGACTTAGGCATTTGTTGTCGGTGTTTTTAGCCTTTTTACTGATTTTCACTAAATAAAATATCCCGATTGACCCCGCTGAGCCTTAGTATTGTGCAAAATTTCTTTCTTAACCCCGTTACAAGCTAATGCAAAATATGAATTTCCTACCCTTATCTCTGTTACACCTTGCTTACGCATTTTCTTTTCGGGATTGTATTGATTGATGTCTAGACTCCTTTTTCCTTGGTTTGAAGAGAAAAGTTTCATTATGTTTGGAATAGAAAAAATTGTGAGAGTGATGAAAAAAAAAAAAAAAAAAAGAGTCAAGAAGAAAAGAAAAGAAAAATGAAAAAAAAAGAAAAAGAGAAGAAAAAAAAGCAAGAGTGAGAAAGAAAGAAAGAAATATGAGAGAGTATGAGTCTTGTTGCAAATTCAATAAAGGGTTAGAAATTAGTTATGAAAAAAGGGAGTTTTTTGGGAAGAAATAAAAGGGAAACACTTGGGGTTAATTTTAAATGTGTAAGCTTGGTGTGTTTGAGCCGTTGATTTACTTTTTCCTACCTTGACCCAAGCCTATGTTACAAGCTCGAAAGACCTTTCGATCCTGAGTTAGTAGTTGACCAAATTAGTGGAGATTGGAGTGAAGGGTGTATTGGAAGTTGATAATCGGTTCTTATGCGAAAAATATTAACTTATTTGTCTAATCTTTGTACATTCTTTTGTTCAATTCACACTACACACGAGGGTATGATTTTTGTACTAATTGGTTGAATTTCATGTGATTAAGTAACGTGTTTAATTGCTAGATTCGTTTAGGCAAAAATTTCAAGGATCGCTTTAGTAAATATATTTGATGGGAGTGATGGCTCATTTTCACATCCATTTACCATATTTCATAGTCATAATATGCAGCAATGGCAAGCAAGATCCTAATGGATTTTTGCATTGCAACCGGGGAGAAGGTTTCATCAAAGTCTACACCTGGTCTTTGAGTAAAACCCTTAGCAACTAATCTTGCTTTAAAGGCTACCACGCTTCCATCTACTCCAAGCTTGTGCTTATATATCCATTTACACCCTATGGGCCTGATCCCATCAGGTGGATCAACCAAGGTCCAAACTTACATGGAATGCATTTCGGATTTCATTGCTTCTTTCCACTGTTCAGAGTCCAAATCTAATTGTGGCTCCCCATAAGTTAATGGATCATTATCCATTTGAGATGTTTGGTGGAGAAAACCATACCATCTCTCAGGTTGTCTAGGAATGCGTTTAGAACGTCTTATTCGAGGAGGATTTTTGCGTGTATCACTCTTTTCGGTAGGGATAGGGACGTTATTCTCCAAGCTAGGCGAGGGACCTTGGTCTCGAACCTCTTCGAGCTCTGCTATCTTGTATTTCTTTCCTTTAAGGAACGAGTCCTCTCGAAAAGTAGCGTTTCTTGACACAAAGACCTTTTGTTCAAGAGGATCGTAGAAATAATATCCTATTGACTCTTTAGGATATCCTACGAAGTTACATAAGCTTGATCTAGCTTCAAGCTTATCTCCCACTGTCCTCTTCACGTAAGCAGGACAACCCCAAATTCTTAAGTAAGAATAATTAGGGATTTTCCCAAACCACATCTCATATGGAGTTTTGGGTACAGTTTTGGAGGGAACAAGATTCAAAATCTTAACTGCTGATTCTAGGGCATATCCCCAGAATGAAGGTGGCAATTCAGTGAAACTCATCATGGAATGAACCATATCAAGTAGGGTTCTGTTCCTTCTCTCCGACACTCCATTTAATTGAGGAGTTCCCGGAGGAGTCCACTGAGAGATAATTCCATTATCTCTGAGATGACTAAGGAATTCATCACTTAGATACTCGCCACCTCGATCAGATCGAAGTGTCATAATCTTGTGACCAGTTTGGTTCTCAACCTCCTTCTGAAATTCCAAGAATTTCTCAAAGGCTTCGGATTTATACTTCATTAAGTATACATAACCAAAACGACCAAAGTCGTCTATGAAGGATATGAAATACTGATGATTGTTTCTCGTACTTACACTAAGTGGTCCACAAACATCAGTATGGATTAATTCTAATACTTTAGTGGCACGTTCCACTTTACCATTAAAGGGAGTTTTAGCCATCTTTCCTTTAAGACATGATTCACAATGAGTTAACTCTTTAAGTTCATTGTCATAGAATGATCCTAAATTAGTTAACTTAGCAATCCTATCATTAGAAATATGGCCTAAACGTGCGTGCCTTAAAGAAACCGAGATCTTGTCATCTCTTTTGCGTTTGTTTTGTTGTATATTCAAAATATTAGTGTCCTAAATCCTATTGATGGAATGCTAGGAATTTTATTACCGTGATAAAACACCTATTTATTTGAATTTTGCTCAATATTTAAATGGGATTTTCGAATGACCTCACCAACATATAATGTTATCCAAATTTCAATTGTCTTGTTAATGTAGTTTCACATAAAGTGCATCATAGAAGCAATTAGCAGATAACATGTCCTAGCATGATACTAATTATGTGATGATCATGGGTATCCTATCTTATATGTGATTTTGGGGGCCACTCCAAAATCACTAGTTCTAACATTCGTACCACATAAGACAGTTCATATCACATAAAGGTACGTAATTTAATGGAAAAACGCCCTATCTATTACATTTAATAGAAACCCTTCTAAATATTTTGACGGGTCTTCTTATGGCCATCGTTCTTCAAGTGCTCCTTGTGGATCCTTCTTATTCCATGGGTGCTTGTCTCCAAAATGAAAATAAAAACCTCACTTCCTAAGTTCTACTCTCTTTACATAAAGTAATATGGCTCAATTTTCATATTGACTATAAACAAGTACACGGGGCATACCCTGGCCCAAAAACAATAATAAGAAAAGCCACATAATAAACACATAACGGTACGCACATAAGTAGGGCTCCAACCCCAACAGAAAACCCACAACTATGGGGCTCCGACCCCAATTGAAATCATCCATGTGCAGAATTTAAAACATACATAAGACTAACCCATGATCACCTAAACTAGCATCCGCTTGAATTTAAATTTACCAACTAAATTTAAAATTCCTGTAACGCCCCCACCCGTACCGGAACAAGAGGAGAGCGGCGTCTTAACCCCCGCACTGAAGCACCTCTCAAGTAATGGTGTGAGCCATCACTCAAGAACTACTCCAGCGAACGGCTATCTACCAGAACTATACATGTACAACGATGTGGCTATGCAGCGGAAAATCAGAGTATTTTAAAACTTTTGGAAACATGTGCGTGATGGCATGTAACAAGCAAGAACATATCGATCGTGTAAGAGAGACTCGACATATCAGAACATGTAACATATTCACATATAAATACCGATATAGCAGAGTTCAAAATTTCGGTAACAGAGTAGCAGAAAGAGTATAACAAAGATACTCAGGTATTCAGAAACATAAAGTAATGCAGCCATAAAACATATGCAGGACGCCAAAGAGAAAGTAATACTAAGTCCTGACTGAAACAAAAATGACAATCTAGAGCTTCAAGATACCTCTAGACTGCGGCTGCAAGACCTGAAACCACGAGGCAAGAAAACGGGAGAGGTATTAGTCAAAAGGACTAAGTGAGGGAATACTTTAAAGAAAGTACTGAATTAAAGAACTTGAAGTGTAATTCAAAACTGTTAAATGCAATGCTTTAAAGAAGAACTTGAAACAAGTTCGGTTGATAAAACTCTTTGAATGTGATGCTGTAAAAGAATGCACGTTATAAAACATTTTCATGAATGTTATCACACGCGCACACATATGCTGTTGATGGTTCATAGTTCTTTCATAAAACGGGATAAGGGTAAAGTGAACTTTTCCAAATATGAACCATCTTATATGAAACAGAATTTTGCCCGCAAGCTAGGCTCCTCCATCCTTACTGATGGTTGCCGAATCCATCAATTAAATCCTTTACTTACCGTACAAAATATAAAATTGTAATATAACAGTAAAAGGTCGAACCCAAGGGACTAGATGGATTTATATTCAATGTATCCAAGAGAATATTCAAAAGAGACTTAGAAGGGGGGTTGTTTGTGTAATTAGAACAAACTATTTTAAAGCATAAAGTCAGATTCTTCAAATAATTAAAACATAGAATAAAAAGAGTTGTGAAGGTTGATTATGAAAGAAATATCTTAGCTAAGTTGTTACTTCATTCCATGCCTGTATTTAATCCTTGACACAAAGATCGAATCTAAGCAAATGATAGATCAACTTACAATAGACAAGAAGCTTATCTATATCATCCTTTCTTACTTTCAACTTAATCAAGAGAAGCTCATGAATTAAATTCTTACCACATAGCAGTCCCGCGAACAAGTATCTAGGATTTAACTATATGATAGCATTGAGCACCAAAAGGACATTAATCATGATCCAAAATCTCAAGAAGCTTGGATTTATGAGATCATATCACGCATGCCTCACCATATTTTTGAGTAAACATGGTGGTAAACTCTCAATGATGTGTGGTTCTTATATACCTTTACCAGACTATTACGTATCAAGTATTGGTATAACCTCATCAAGTTATTATCTAGGCATCGATTGATCAGAAAGATGATTCGAAAACAACTTATCCAGGTACGTTCACAACATGCATAAACACCATGGACTAGATTCGCATTCATTCAATTAGATCTCATAAATATTGGCAAGGAATAAAGATACAACCTAACTAAGACAAATATATTCAGCCACGGATCATCATGCAAAGTATACGATAAACACTTGAATCATAAACTGAACTTTAAAGCTTAATTGAAATAAAACTAAATCTAAATACTTTAACTTATAAACTGAAAATGATCACAGTTTTGAGGATGGAGCCCCTCGATGCTTCCTGCTGCTAGCTGCTGCTATTTCTTGATTTTTTTCGAAGTCCTCTTAAATTCCCCTCCTTAGCTTTCTTAAATAAAAACATCCTTAAGCCTATCTATTACAAAGATCAAGGGGACAAAGTAGCTTTCCCAAATCCCAATTAGCATGATTAGGATTCTTGAAACTCCAAAAATGCAGGATTAATTCTTGCATGTTAGCCATGTTAGCAAGCTGTTGCATGTGTGCCACCTGTCCCAACAAGAGGATTCAGCCGTACTTGTTGACCGTGGTCTGCTGTACGCACATTGGCCTCAGGGATGATCATGCGTTGGGGTCATGGCTCAGGCATTTTCAACACTTAGCATTTTCTCCTTCGTAATTATGCCAAATCCCCCATTTATCAACTTGTTTCTGCAAAAGCCAAATAAAAGCAAATTAAGTAGAAATCTAATCCAATTCAGGGGGAAAAGTAAAGAGTTTTTCATGTATTTTATGCACACTATCAAATCCCCCCATACTTAGACTTTTACTTGTCCCTAAGCAACAACTTCTATTCTTAATAAACTGTAAGATGATCCTCATCAAACCATATCAGCCCCACAGTTTCTTAATGAGAAAATGTGAACACTAAAATAAGTTTAATAACAAGTCTCCACAGCCTTCAAGATGGAAAAGAACAAATCTTAAGTGTTTAACTTGCTAGAGAATGTTAAGGAATTTAGAATTCATTTAATCATGCATATTTACCAAATAGCTATCACAACATATGATCAAAGGGTGATTATTCTGGACTGTCTAAATTAAAACAAAACAAAAGATAAAGTGAGGGTTCATAGCACTTATACCAAAATTCAAAAAAGTTGTCTATTTCGGGTGTCATAATACCGCTTTGGTAATATATGACTATCCCTAGACTGCACTAAGTGCATCACTCATGGTCACCCATTTTTTTTTTTTTTTGATTTATATTTAGCCTTAGGTAACCAGCGGAGTGAAACTAGCGGATTGCATCAAGCAAATGGCTGTGACAGCCTTATTCAGAGAGCAATGGCTTAAAAAGCCTTATTCAGAAACTAATGGCTGAAACAACCTTATTCATATCCCTCAATCAATATTAAACAACATTCAGCATCAACAACATTCTTTAGACAGTCCAAAAATTACACTCTTTTTCACACATGAAGGTCCAATTTAAGCATGCAATTTCAGTTTTCTTTCATTAGTCCAAATTCAAGAACATTCTCTAGCAGAGCCAAAGAACTTATAAATTTGATCAATTCCAAGAATCAAGCAAGGGAATTCATGCTATTTCAACCTATTTTTCATGTTCAAAAGCTCTCAAATCTAAACATGTTGCACATGAGGTTATCAGGTTCACAACTTCTCACAGCAGAAACACTAGCTATCCAATAGCCACAAAATTCAGTCAAAAATCTTAAAGGAACCATCTAAAACAGGCTATAAGCTTCAAAAATAAAGCAACAGTCATCAAAAGTAGCAGACAAGTCTGGGTCATAAAAAAAAATTTTGTTTAACCACCTACTCCCCACCCCCACACTTATTTCACATTGTCCTCAATGTTGATAAACAGAATTGAAACAGGAGGACTTCCCTGAATGTTATTCAGTGGGTGCCAATGTTGAGGCCTTTTTTGATGGCCTCAATGTCAGTTTCCACTCCTGCTATGTGGGTTGCCATGATGTCCATTGAATTTTCCATGGTTGGAAGTTTTTCCACTGATTTTTCATATTTTTCTATTTTGGCTAGGATTGTTGTGAGGAGAGTTTCGATTCTGTCCAACTGTGCAGAGTCAGTGGTGCTAGTGGTGGCCTCAGATTGGGCTTCTTTACCCTTGCCTTTTGTAACAGGAACTGTACCTGCACCAGGGAAGCACAATACTCCATCCTTTCTTTGGAGTATTCTCATGTTAAGCAGCACATGTTCATCTAATGGAGAAACTTCAGAATGTAAAGTAAGGTCATGATCATTCAGGTCAAGAAGTTCTTCATGCACAACAATGTGAGTAATTAGATGCCCTAATTTAAGTGGCCTATTCCATTTGATGCAGTTATTTATGTGCATAGCAACCAAAAACCTATATTTACCTTCCAATTATTCCACATAGCCCATAGAAAATACAATTCAGTTTTGGTTATTGTGCTCGAACCTTCAGTTCTTTGGGAGAAAAACATTGACAACAATCTATGAGCATAGATTACAGCAGGATCATTTAAGTAAATGCTCTTGGCATCATCAAACTTATCATATTTGCCATCAGTTAACTGCTTAAAGGCTTCATCAGGATCAAATTCTTGGGGAAAATCTCCTAAGCACATTACATCAGTTTCCCCATTAACAGGAAAGTAGTCAAATTGCAAAATTTCACAGAATTGGTTAATTGAATAACTGATTCTTTTGCCTAGTAGTCTGAATGTGATAATACCATCTTCATCCCAATTACAGGCTTGCTTTTTTAGGAATTTAAAGGTTGAATAAAATTCCATTGTGAGTTCATAATAGATATCTGTGTTTATTTCCATAAATTCTTTCCATCCTATGTTATTAAGCAAGGCATAGACAGGTTCAATCAATTCAAACTTCTCAAGTGTAGGCACATCAATTTTCTTAGCAATAGCAATCGAGAGTTCTTTAACCTGATTGTACCTTGATTTTTCCGTTTTAGCAGTGAATTTGAGGCGTCCTCCAAGATTTTGAAACCTTCACTACTAGAAAAAGGGGATTTAGTGACGCTGAAAAGCGTCACAAAAACTTCTTTTTGTGACGCCAACTAAAAGCATCACTTGAGTCACCGTGGCAATAGGTTATTGTGACGCTTTTATTATGACGCGTATAAAGTGTCATTAAAGAGTATATATTGTGACGCTTTTGCGCGTCATATTTGATGTGTAACTAACATAACTAACCTGCTAATATGACGGTAAAAGGCGTCACAATAACATGTATTATGACGCAATTAAAGCGTCATTATAAACGATGTAATGACGAGTATTTTAGTGTCACCGTAAAAGATTTAATGACGGATGAAGCGCCACAATAAACGGTATTATGACGCTGTAAAGCGTCACAATAAATAGTGTTATGACGGTATAAAGCGTCACCAAAATGTTGTTGTGATGGAATATAATGTCATAATAAGTTATATTGAGATGGGGTTATTAGCGTCATAATGGTACCTATTATGACGCTTTTGGGCGTCATTAAAATTTATATAATGTCGAAACAAATCGGAGTCATAAAATATATTATGGCGGTGTATAGCGTCATAATAGGTTTTCTTATGACGAAAAAAAGTGCCATTAAAACATATATTACGGCGGGAAAAAGCGTCATAATTTAGTCTATACAAACAAAATGTAAGTAACAACATAATTAAAAAAACTAAATCAAATAACTTAATATTAGTATGTTTGTAAAATCTCAAATCCAAAATAATATTAGTGAGAAAGGGTACCGAATATATAATAATATTTGCCTAACGCCACCAAACTGACAAAATGATGAAAGTGCAATAGCACTTACAATACTTAGTGTAATTGTGTATTGAATAACTAAAACATAGCAAGTGATCTCACAAATGGCCGGTGTCAATCTTGAGCCATAGCAACCTATATAAAAAATCCCTTGTTGTAGTCAATATTAAATATACCTCGAAAGAAATTTTAGGTAGAGCAAATGACCTGTACTTACCATATTTTTTGGCCATGGAATGACCTCCCCAATCGCATCACCAATAGTTTTGAAATGTGATGTAGGACGAATTAACTCTTCATCAGCTTCCACGGCAACATTAATGACCACCTCACACCAATTGTTTCCCAAAGATACTTGTCCAACTCTTTCCGAAGGATCTAAAGTTCGAACACAACCAATTGCCACAGTTTTCGATGAATCAAACGCACTCTTTAATAATACTTTTGACCCAACCTACACCAGTTAAACAAAATGTAAGCAAATTCCATTTAGTCACCAACAGGGAAAATGTTAAATAGTGCAACTTGCTATTAACAATATCAACAAATTGAGGAGAAAGGTACTGGGAAAAATATCAAGAAGTGCTGAACTCATAATCCTTACATTTAACACATTCTTGGCCAAGTTCTAGAAAAGGATGTAGCTCGTGGATTTTCGGTGCTCTACTGTTCCATCAAATGAACTTTTACCCCTCCTATACGGATGATCTTCAGGTAAGAATATACGGTGGCACATATAACAGAACTTGCGAGATCTATCCAACCAAACTGAATTTGTGTACTTATGACAAACCGGGCATGCATATTCTCCTTTAGTACTCCACCCCGATACAGCTGCATGGCCGGGGAAATCACTTATGGTCCATAATAGAGCTGCACGTAGTTGAAAGTTTTCCTTAGTTGACGCATCATACGTATTTATTCCCTCTTCCCACATCTCTTTTATCTCTGCAACAGCCGGCTGTAGATATATATGAATGTTGTTACCTGGTCCGGAGGGCCCAGGTATAAGCAAGGACAACATCAAGTATGTCTTTTTCATGCAGTCTCCAGGCGGCAAATTGTACGGAATCAAGATCACTGGCCAGGTACTATGAACGACACTCATGGTTCTAAATGGATTGAAACCATCGGTAGCCAAGCCTAACCTTACATTTCGAGGATCTTTTGCAAACTCTGGATGCTGGAAGTCAAAGGTTTTCCAAGTTGGAGAATCTGCTGGATGTCTCATTACCCCATCTTTGATGCGTTCTGTATCAAAGTCTTCGCCGGTATCTTCTTGTTCCCTTTGGATATTTTAGAGGTATCTTGTCCATTATCCACACTAGCTCCGGGTGCAGCCACTAGCCACCGTGGCTCGTCACATGTGTCACACTTTGTTTTGCCTTCATTCAAACCCCAATACAGCATACAATCATTTCGGCAAGCATCAATTTTTTTGTAATTCAACCCCAGATCTTTTAATATCTTCTTAGTTTCGTAGTAGTTTTTCGGAAGTTGAACACCTTCGGGAAATGACTCCCTTAATAACTCAAGCATCATAGTGAAGGAACTATCACTCCAGTTCCCAAGACACTTAATTTGGAGCATTCGAACAATAAAATAAAGCTTGGAAAAATTTTTACACCCCGGGTAAAGTTCTTGTTCTGCATCTTCCATGAGTTTATAAAAATTTTCAGCTTCTTTACAAGGTTTATCATGTTCAAGAACTCCCGGTGTTCCTTCAATATTGTCCATATTATCTTGCACTCCAAAAGCATCATTTAACATTTCTCGCATATTATTTGAACAATTTTGGTCATCATAAACATACACTGTCGACCTACCGTTAGATGACAACTCACCATGTAAAACCCATTTAGTGTATCCAGCTAAAAATCCATGCCAAAGAAGATGTTCTTCTACAATGCTCCTTTTTTTTAATAAGGCATTTTTACACTTCTTGCAAGGGCATAAGATTGGAGCTCCATTCGAATTTGAAAAGGCAATATCCAAAAAATATTTCACCCTATTCCGATATTCATTACTAGCCCTATGCAGGTTCATCCATGTCCTATCCATAATATTGTTCAATGATCAAAACGTAGTTACCTTCTAAGTGATGACAATTTCAAATCTGGAGCTTCAACAGGAACAAGAATTGAACTTATCTACAAAAAAAAAAAAATATATATATATATAAATATATACAATAAGTATACGCTAAATTTAGGCAATATCTATATATGCAATCTGTGACTGGAGAAGTCATGATTGCAACAGCTAATTTGGATGTGCAATCATGCCTTTGTTTTCCCCTCTTGGTTTAGTTGAACAATGAGATATATAATAATCTGTCACAACTAAACAAATTTGTATGTGATAAAAGAATAACAAGTTTAATCACAATAAATTGCAAATTAGTTAGTCAGATTAAAGTTTTAATATATTGGAGCCAATATCATATGCAAGGTAACAAGTATGTAGCTGAAAATCTACAATAGATACTTTGAAAACCAAGGAAACGAGCTAGGGCAAGTATACAACAAGTTCATGCAACATTCACACAAGCACATTTGAGCAGAAACATTATTCATGCACACGTTGTAGAAAGTTCGTCATATAGATCTTTTAAATGCCATAAGTCTCAATCCCAGGGTGTTTCTGTAAAAGTACAGATTATAGAGCAAAGGCGATGGAAAACAGAATTATCACTGCAGAAACACATTTCCAAAAAGTTTACCGTTACCCTATCAATTGAAGTAGGATTAATCTGAAAGTTTATAGAGATATACTCGATACATTCATAAGTACCGCTGTAAAACAGTTTTGAGAAATTCATACGTTTACTCACTCTTCTCAAGGCGTTAATCCAGACCACAAAACAGGGGACAGCTGAGTTGTTCCGAATTTTTCTCGGGTATCAAATGGACTCGGATAATAACAAAATTTGGCAGATATGTACTATAATATGCTATTAATCTCCAGTTAAAACAGTTTTTCAAAACGGGATCGCACGAGCTCGGAATTTAGATTTGAAATGAGTGCATTCATGCTGTCACATAAGCAAAAACCAAGAATTCATGCCAAAAGAAAACTACATCACTCCTAAGCATTTAAACTGTTAAACAAACTAATAATCCAGGCCTTCGAAACTATTAAAACCACAAAGTTCATCAACTCATTCTGTATCCCAGAATTTAAACGAACCAAAGTCATGAATTCAACAAGGAATCTATCTCCCAATCTAGTCCTACCGTAAGCAAGTATATAACTCTATCTGAGGTTTCAATCCCATCATAACTTGCAAAATTTCCAACTAATCAGACTACATCCACACTACTTGTTCAAATAGATACAAGAAAGATATAGTAATGAAGCAACATCAGAAAATTAACACAGAGTATTAACTTTTGGCTTGACAGAAGCACCTGCAGCTTTGACAATTGCACTGATACAGATTTTCCTTCGTCCACAAACTTGTTTTTCTGAAAAAAACAGACGGTTTTTATATGCGACGAAACCACTACAAAATAAGATATGAACATATGACACAAGTTTACAACCTCCAGTGATGTTAATTTTCTGATACTTATATCCAGTATAGCATCTGCTTCCTTGCAACTCAACTTGAATCCTGAAACAGAAGTTAAAGGTTCAGTGGTTGACAATTACAAAATAAGGACAATTTACATAGTCAAATTATTCGCAGTTGAAATTTCTTCTTAGAACAAAACAATTAATAAATTACATTTATAAAACTACCATTTAAGCAATTAAGGAAAATCATGCATAAACACGTATCTTGCTTGGGTCTTAAATTCTTAGAAAAGAGTATCATGAAATATATAAACATCTCTAACACACCCTCTTACGTGCAGAGGGGTATACTTTAGTCTAGCCTTACACGTGAATTTTACTTCTTTTTTTCTAAACGGGCAACAGTTAGGGTTGAATCACTGTATCAACTTGTGGTGGTCCCATGAAAAAGACATTTGCCGATCAAAGCTAAGGTCTAACGACTAAGTCAGCTATTGCTGCTAGCTGCTATGGTCCAGGAGAAAAAGATTTGATCAAAAATGCAAAGAACACTTACAAATTAGCAAGACTCCCAACTGTTCGTTTCAAAGAACCTTATGTTTTTCAAGTTATTTCCTTGTTCATGGAAGGAAAACAAATAGCAAAACACTGCCCATTACAAAGATTTTACGGCTAAATGTAATCTACGCTATTTGTACAGCAATAGTACACAAATTACAGAAACTCGAAGGCAGGGGTGAATGTGTTTGTACTATCAGTTATATATATAAGGTAACTGGAACTGAAACTGATGCAGAAGCCAATAATATTTTATTTCACTAGACAAGGGCCATTGAGTCACAACCACTGCATGCCTTAGCTGAAAGCAATTTGACACTGTTATCGTGTCTGACTCAGAAACTACTTTTTAAAAACAATGCCCGTCCATAACTTTAAAGATACTGAAAGAATGAAAAGTTTATTACAATAAATACACTGATTCTCAGGTAACCTAAGAGATTATTGATCAGCAAGGAAATGCAGTAATAACAAACTAAAAGCTGAAAGGACAACTTTCCCACGGAAGACATAAAACGAAACCAACCCAATTGACCCATCTCCATTTCAGTGTTAGGAGTGTAAAAGTCATAACCTTTCTTCAGCAATTAAAGAAACTAGAAAGCTAATCCCTTTCCCCAAATTATGCTAGGCAAAGGCCATTTTCAAACAAAATACATTACTATCCAAACCTTCTCCCAGACAGTTAGTAATTTCCCCAGCCAAACTGCATCAAAAGTTTCTTCGCATCAGAAAGCCGACAGATTTTCACAGAAGAACATATTTTTGGTTAAACATTTGTATCAACTATTCAATATTAGGTTAGGTATGAAGTTCTCACAAAATAAATCATGTAACTAACAGCCTAACACAACACACAACACCATTAACAAGTAATTTTCCCTCTTTTTTAGCTTAAAATTCCCCATTACAGTAATTTAATATTCAGCCTTAACAAGTAACAACAGTCGCAAGTACCACCTCTTGATAATTCAGACAATTATCTCAAGACCGAGGAAAAGATTCATGGAAAAACATGTATGTTAATTAAAGTTAAAATCGAACCTCAATGTTGAGTAACAGTACAACAAAGGCATTTCAATATCAGAAGCACATTTGCAGTCTAAAAAATCATAGCTGATCAAGGAATTGGGAGTTTGGCTAACAGATTTCGCTCCACTACTCATCTATCTAAATTTTGAGCAAGAAGAAGTCATTGGAGATACATACCTCTTCAATCATCCATCCTACTTGGGAGGAACGTCTGCCTGGACCAGAATGCCAGCAAACAGTGAAAATAATTCCTTGCTCAGACACTTTCCAATCTTCAAAGAAAGCATTTTTCAGAAAATATCTAATCCCACAAAAATTTTGAGCTAAAAAATTATTAAAAAGAACTATGAAAGAACTTTACCCAAGGAAAACAATCAGTTCCTCCATAGGCGAAAACCAAAAGGGTGAAATCTACTCTTGGTTTCTAATTGAACGAAGATGGAGAAGAATAGTGGTTGAGGCGGGCGGCGGAGGTCCACAATCGTCGGCGGTGGCGGTGCAGATGGGTCTCGGAACGAAGTCGACGGACAAAAATGGTGGAAGCGAAGCCAGGTGACGAATCGCTGGCGCTCCGCAGTGGTGTCCTCTCCAATTTCTTCTTTTAGCTGATAATTGCAAAATAGGTGAAAAGTTGAAGTTCTCAGTCTTTCAGACGGGCAATAGAAAATTGTAGGGTTAAAGCACTTTCAATCTTCCATATTTGTTCCCTCTTTTTTTTTTTAGCTGGAACCGCCAATTTTGGTCTGACTCTCCAGTATAATTTTATGATTACTCTAAGCTATTAAGACACTTTTAATTGACAATGTCATGATAAACGTAATCTATTATGACGCTTTTAATTGAGCGTCCCGATAACACTACCATATTATGACGCTCATTATAAAAGTGTCTTAATACTATTGATTTATATTAATAAGTAATTTAATATATAAAATAAATTATACATAATTGGGCAATTCTATATAAAGCGTCACAACAGGCTGTATATTGTGACGCCTTTTCAAAAGCGTCACAATATGGCGTCACGAAATCCCCTTTTTCTAGTAGTGCTTGAAGGAGCAGGGGTCCTTGATTTTGGCACTCTGCTTCTTTTCTGCTTCTTGGGGAGATGTGTTTTCTGTGTAGGCTGGATTGGCACTTCCACTTGTTCTTTCTCAACCTGTTTTTCCTTTTCTGCCACATTCACTTCCTGCATTTCTTCTTCTTCTTCTGGAGCATCTTCATTTTCCTGCTCCACCTCTGCATGAGCATCTACTTCTCCTTCTTTTTCATTATTTCCCTCTTCTACAGTTCTGTGTCCCTCTTCAGTTTCTTCAACGGGTTCTTCTTGATTTTTTTCTTGTTCTTCTTCGACTGGTTCATCCATTTGTATAAGAGTCTCTGCTGCTCTTTCCTCTTTAGAGTCAGTTGAAGAGGGCTTCTTTTTCTTCTCAGTTTTCTTTTTCTTTTTAGATTTCCATTTTGCGCTTTTCTTCTTCGATTTTTGTTGTGATTTCTCAGATTCTTGGGGATCAGATGGCTCTACTTCATCTTCTTCGTCTCTCAGTTGAAATTTCCTTTTCCTGGGTTCGTAGGATTCCCTGACTTGCTTCAATATTGAACCTAAAGTTGGGTCTGTGGTTTGCCGGCGGTCTTCCACCACAATTACAGGGGGTTCAGGGGTTGTAGGGTTTGTGTTAATAGGAGGATGAGGGCTAGGGTTCGTTTCTTCTTGAGGAATTGAGGTTTCCGGCGCAGTCTCAGAGGGTGGTGAGGGTGTATTTCTTGATGGCGCCACCCCCTCTGCATGTACGGATTCTGCTGGTTTAGGGCCAGTTTTTAGAACCCGCCTCTTCTGCGTGACTCTTCTTTTGTACGGTTTAGGCGGAGGACTGGTTTTCTCAGATCTTGTCTTCATCTTCCGGCGAGGATTGCAGTGGTTGAAGATGGTGAGACTGTTGGGTTCTCTTGGCAGAAAGAGAAGGAAGAGGTTTTGGTTTGAAATTTCTCAGGGGTTGAAGATGAAACGTTTCCTTAAAAGTGCATTCCACTTTTAAAAATCGTTTTTCTAATTAACAGGACTTTTAAGGAATAAAGCGTATAACACTTTCTTCTCATGTCAAATCTGTTTTATTTTGCCAAGTGTGGGGAAAGGCTTATGGGATGAGTTTAAGGGATGAGCATTATTAAAGACTCATTTACCTGACTTGTGCTTATCTGCTATTACCTGAAATACACAAAGGAATGGTTCCTCATCAAAAATCACAGTTATGAACTGGAGTGTCAAAAATAGATTAGCCAAAAATTAATGGGTTGCCTCCCATCAAACGCCCTTGTTTAATGTCCGAGGCTAGACAATCACCCTGTCATTATGAGGATAAAGGAATGGGGTTGTCCAAATGGACTTCCTCCATGGTATGATCTTTGAATCCTTCATAAAACTGTTTTAAGCGATGCCCATTGACCTTGAATGCTTTTCCTGTTTCTACACTCTTAATCGCTACTGCACCACGGGGAAAAACATTAGTAACAACAAACGGTCCTATCCATCTTGATCTCAATTTTCCAGGAAAAAGTTTCAATCTAGAGTGAAACAATAACACTTTCTGCCCAATTTGAAAGGTTTTTCTGGAAGTCATTTTATCATGAAAATGCTTAGTCCTTTCTTTGTACAATCTAGCACTTTCATATGCCTCATTCCTTAATTCCTCTAATTCCTGCAACTGCAACTTCCTATGAATTCCAGCATTATCTATCTTCATGTTACATTGTTTTATTGCCCACAAAGCTTTATGTTCTATTTCTACAGGTAAATGACAAGCTTTTCTAAACACTAACCTGTATGGGGACATACCAATGGGTGTTTTATAGGCTGTTCTGTAAGCCCATAGTGCATCATCAAGTCTTAAACTCCAATCCTTCCTATTAGGACTTACGGTTTTTTCCAGAATACTCTTTACTTCACGGTTTGAAACTTCAGCTTGTCCACTAGTTTGTGGGTGATATGTTGTTGATGTTCGATGTGTAACATTGTATTTTTTCAACAGAGCTGCTACAACTTTATTGCAGAAATGGGTTCCTCTATCACTGATAATAGCTCTTGGAGTCCCAAATCTGTTGAGAATATTTGATTTTACAAAACCTACAACAGTTTTAGCATTATCAGTACGTGTTGCTTTGGCTTCAATCCATTTAGAAACATAATCTACTGCAAGTAGGATGTAAAAATTGCCAAAAGAATTAGGAAATGGCCCCATAAAATCTATGCCCCATACATCAAATATTTCACAAATCAAAACAGGGGACATTGGCATTTGATTTCTTGAGCTCAGGTTTCCTGTTCTTTGACAGTTTTCACATGCTTTACAAAATATAAAAGTATCTCGAAACAGTGTTGGCCAATAAAGATCACATTCTAATACTTTTCTTGCAGTTCTTTTTGGTCCAAAGTGGCCTCCACAGGCATACGAATGACAAAATTGTAAAACTGAATTGATTTCTTCATTGTTTACACATCTTCTAATTACTTGATCTGCACAATATTTCCATAAATAAGGTTCATCCCATGCATAATATTTAGCATCACTTTTAATTTTATCCTTCTCTGTTCTGGATAATTTCTCTGGAAAAACGTTAGATGCTAGATAATTCACTATGTCTGCATACCATGGGTTAGATGTTAGGGATGATCTTGTCTTACCTTTAATAATCAGAAATAATTGCTCATCTGGAAATTCTTCTTTAATGGGTGGTGAGCTTTTACTTACCAGAAGTCTACTTAGGTGATCAGCTACAAAATTCTTTGCCCCTCTTTTGTCCCTGATTTCGACATCAAACTCTTGCATCAGCAGGATCCAGCGTATCAGTCTTGGTTTTGCTTCTTTTTTCTTCAATAGGTACTTCAAAGCTGTGTGATCAGAATAAATAATCACTTTAGTACCTAGAAGATATGCACGAAATTTATCCAAAGCAAACACAATGGCTAAAAGTTCTTTCTCAGTTGTAGTATAATTGATTTGAGCTGCATCCAACATTCTTGATGCATAATAAATCACATATGGTGCTTTATTTATCTTTTGCCCCAAAACAGCTCCTATTGCATAATCGCTGGCATCACACATTAGTTCAAAAGGATGATTCCAGTTAGGTGCTTGAATTATGGGTGCTGATGTCAGTTTCATCTTCAGCAAATCGAATGCTTCCTTACAGGCTTCATCAAATTGAAACTCCACTTCCTTTTGCAGTAATTTACACAAGGGTTGAGTTATTTTTGAGAAATCTTTTATGAATCTTCTGTAAAAACCTGCATGTCCAAGAAAAGAACGAACCTCCCTCACAGTTGAGGGGTAAGGTAGGGACTCAATAACATCTATTTTTGATTTATCAACTTCAATGCCTCTAACTGACACTATATGGCCTAAAATTAAACCTTGATCAACCATAAAATTGCATTTTTCATAATTTAAAACAAGGTTATTTTCTAAACACTTTTCTAGAACTCTTGCCAAATTATTCAAGCATTCATCAAAGGAATTACCATAGACAGTGAAATCATCCATAAAAACCTCTATTATATCTTCAACATATTCGGAGAAGATACTTACCATACACCTTTGAAAAGTAGCTGGCGCATTACACAGTCCAAAAGGCATGCGTCTAAATGCAAACGTTCCAAAAGGACATGTGAATGTGGTCTTCTCTTGATCTTCTGATGCCACGGGAATTTGATGAAATCCTGAGTATCCATCGAGACAGCAGTAGTGCGTTTTTCCTGCAAGTCTTTCCAACATTTGATCAATAAATGGCAAGGGAAAATGATCCTTTTTGGTGGCTGAATTTAATTTCCTATAATCCATACATACACGCCAACCATTTTGCACTCTAGTTGGGACCAACTCACCTGCTGCATTTTCAATTACTGTTATACCTGTCTTTTTAGGAACTACCTGCACTGGACTTACCCACCCACTGTCGGAAATAGGATAGATTACACCAGCATTTAAGAGTTTCAAGATTTCTTTCTTTACCACTTCCATCATTGGGGGGTTCAATCTTCTTTGGGCTTGTCTGACTGGTTTGCGATCCTCTTCTAGAATTATTTTATGCATACACGTCGATGGGCTCAAACCTTTTATATCTGCAATTGTCCATCCCAAAGCAGCCTTAAATTCTCTCAAAACTCTTATCAATTTGTCCTCTTCCAGTTCAGACAACTTGTTAGAGATGATCACAGGTAAGGTTTCGCCATTACCCAAGTATACATACTTCAGATGCGATGGCAAAAGTTTGAGTTCTAGTTTTGGAGCCTGCACAACAGAAGGGGGGGTTTTAGTATAAGGGCCACTCAATTTATTCCAAGTCATATTTAATTTAACAGGTTCCAGAGATTCCAGTGCATAAACAACCTCACTAATATATTCTTTCACTTCATATTTAGCCTCTAATTCTTTTAATTGATCAATATAAATACTATCTTCCAAGGCCAAATAAAGTTCATCATAGAAATCTAGCTTTGCAGTAGCTTGTACGAAGTTATCAATGATGTCTATAGAAGAAACATTTGAAATATTTTCGGATGGAAATTTCATAGCTTCATAAACATTGAATTTAATCAAATCTCCATCAAACTCCAGGGTTAACGTTCCACTATGGACATCAATCTTTGCTTTTGTTGTGCTAAAAAATGGTCTCCCAAGTAGCAAATCTGAAGATTTAGATATCTTGTCATCTTCCATGTTAACCACAAAGAAATCTGCAGGAAATACTAAATTATTAATCTGCACAAACACATCCTCCAGCACACCTTCAGGATGTACTATTGATCTATCAGCTAATTGTATGATAACTCCAGTTCCTTTTAAGAGACCTAGATTCAAGGAAGAATAGACTGATAAAGGCATAACATTTATTGATGCACCAAGATCACACATAGCATGATTTATGCCTAAGTCCCCTATTCTACATGGAATAGCAAACATACCTTGGTCCTTGCATTTAGGTGGGAGTTTCCTTTGAAGTACAGCTGATACATTTTCACCCATGCTAATTTTCTCATTTCCTAACAGTTTCTTTTTATTCGTACAAAGATCTTTAAGAAATTTAGCATACCTTGGTATTTGCTTTATGGCATCAAGAAGGGGAATGTTTAACTCAACCTTTCTGAATGTATCTAGAATTTCTTTCTCTTCCTTGGCCTTCTTCATTGATGTCAACCTTTGACAAAATGGTGGTGGGATCACCATAGGTTCAGGCAGTGCAGTAGGTTCTGCTTCTTGTTCTGTTTCCAAGCCATGATCATGGCTTACACCCTTTCCTACTGAATCTGTATCAATATCAGTATTTACTCTGTTTTGCTCTGTTTCTAAATCACCTTGCCCTGCTTTTTGCTTCTTTGTAAGCAATTCGAGTTCCTTTCCACTCCTCAGAGTAACAGCACTGGCATTTTGCCTTGGATCAATCGTTTGAGATGGCAATTTTCCTTTGTTTTCCAGCTTACTGACTGAAGTTGCTAGCTGTCCCAATTGGTTTTCCAAATTTTGAACAGTGGACTGGAACTGCTGCATATTTGCCCTTGTTTCCTACTGAAATTGTTGATTGTTAGTCATAAAGGCTTTGAACATATCCTCTAAAGAAGTACCTGAATTAGAGCTTGAAGGTTGTTGAAAGTTTGATTCATGTGATTGGAAACTCTGATGTGGCTGGAAGTTTTGGGGCGGTCTCTGTATGGGTGGTCTTGACTGAAAATTTTGTTGTCCTTGAAACAATTGAGGTCTTTGTGCATAACTGAAATTAGGATGATCCTTCCATCCAGGATTATATGTGTTTGAATACGGATCATACTTTCTTTGTTGAAAACCTCCTGCCATTGCACTCACATTTTCAGTTCCATCAGCTTGGAGTGTTGGACATAAATCTGTATGATGATCTGGACTGGTACATATTCCACAAACCAAAGATGGTGTCGAGTTTGCCACAGCTAAATTCTGCACCAAAGTTGTTAGTTTATTTAATTGACTTTCAATTAGAGCAGAATTTACCTCATTTACTTTTCTTGTAACATTTTGATGATCCCCAAACTGCTGAGAATTAGCAGCCATAGTTGAGATTAATTGTCTGGCCTCATTAGGTGTTTTATTGACAGTTGCTCCCCCACTCGCCGCGTCCATCATCCTTCTTTCCATAGGAATTAGTCCTTCATAAAAATACTGGATTAAGGCTTGTTCTGTATGTCCATGCTGTGGGCACCTAGCCAATAATTTCTTAAATCTTTCCCAATAATCATGGAGAGTTTCAGACTCCTTTTGCTTTACAGAAACTATTTCTCTCCTTGTTGATACAACTCTGGATATTGGGAAGAATTTTTCTAGAAATGCTGAGGCCATGGCCGTCCACGTTGTGATTGATCCTGGTGGCAAATAGTACAGCCATTCTTTCACATCATCAGCCAGAGAGAATGGGAATGCTCTAAGTTTGATCTGCTCTTCTGTAACTCCATTTGGCCTCATGCTGGAACAAACCACATGAAATTCCTTGAGATGTTGATTCGGATCTTCATTTTCTCTGCCTCTGAAAGTGGGAAGTAAATGAATCAAACCAGACTTTAACTCAAAATCAGCATTCAAAGTAGGCAGAGTTATGCATAACGGCTCCTGGGCTACAGGCGGTGCAGCTAATTGCCTAAGTGTCTGATCATGTGCAGCCATGCTTAATGGATGACCACCGCTTATGCTTCCTGTCTCTATAATAGTAAATAAGCTAACCAAACAGGGGAAGGAATCTGTTTCCAGAAATCACAGCTTTGCTTCTGCAACCTCCTCAATATCTTTTCCTTCCTGATCTGTCTTAATGTCCTCTCAATTTCTGGGTCATACGGGATCAGTTTCTTCGAACGTTCTGACCTAGTCATACAAAGAATACAAAACAGTTCAGCCTAGTCCCCGGCAACGGCGCCAAAATTTGATGGTTGCCGAATCCATCAATTAAATCCTTTACTTACCGTACAAAATATAAAATTGTAATATAGCAGTAAAGGGTCGAACCCAAGGGACTAGATGGATTTATATTCAATGTATCCAAGAGAATATTCAAAAGAGACTTAGAAGGGGGGTTGTTTGTGTAATTAGAACAAACTATTTTAAAGCATAAAGTCAAATTCTTCAAATAATTAAAACAGAGAATAAAAAGAGTTGTGAAGGTTGATTATGAAAGAAATATCTTAGCTAAGTTGTTACTTCATTCCATGCCTGTATTTAATCCTTGACACAAAGATCGAATCTAAGCAAATGATAGATCAACTTACAATAGACAAGAAGCTTATCTATATCATCCTTTCTTACTTTCAACTTAATCAAGAGAAGCTCATGAATTAAATTCTTACCACATAGCAGTCCCGCGAACAAGTATCTAGGATTTAACTATATGATAGCATTGAGCACCAAAAGGACATTAATCATGATCCAAAATCTCAAGAAGCTTGGATTTATGAGATCATATCACGCATGCCTCACCATATTTTTGAGTAAACATGGTGGTAAACTCTCAATGATGTGTGGTTCTTATATACCTTTACCAGACTATTACGTATCAAGTATTGGTATAACCTCATCAAGTTATTATCTAGGCATCGATTGATCAGAAAGATGATTCGAAAACAACTTATCCAGGTACGTTCACAGCATGCATAAACACCATGGACTAGATTCGCATTCATTCAATTAGATTTCATAAATATTGGCAAGGAATAAAGATACAACCTAACTAAGACAAATATATTCAGCCACAGATCATCATGCAAAGTATACGATAAACACTTGAATCATAAACTGAACTTTAAAGCTTAATTGAAATAAAACTAAATCTAAATACTTTAACTTATAAACTGAAAATGATCACAGTTTTGAGGATGGAGCCCCTCGATGCTTCCTGCTGCTAGCTACTGCTATTTCTTGATTTTTTTCGAAGTCCTCTTAAATTCCCCTCCTTAGCTTTCTTAAATAAAAACATCCTTAAGCCTATCTATTACAAAGATCAAGGGGACAAAGTAGCTTTCCCAAATCCCAATTAGCATGATTAGGATTCTTGAAACTCCAAAAATGCAGGATCAATTCTTGCATGTTAGCCATGTTAGCAAGCTGTTGCATGTGTGCCACCTGTCCCAACAAGAGGATTCAGCCGTACTTGTTGACCGTGGTCTGCTGTACGTGCATTGGCCTTAGGGATGATCATGCGTTGGGGTCATGGCTCAGGCATTTTCAACACTTAGCATTTTTTCCTTCGTAATTCTGCCAAATCCCCCATTTATCAACTTGTTTCTGCAAAAGCCAAATAAAAGCAAATTAAGTAGAAATCTAATCCAATTCAGGGGGAAAAGTAAAGAGTTTTTCATGTATTTTATGCACACTATCACTTACTCCAGAAAAACATGATTTCGTAGAGTATCGGACCGAGGTCAACAATAACTCCACACACAGTAGAGTATCAGACCAAGGTCAACAATACCCCACTAACGCATACAAACATGCACCATCCTCCACCGGTTGTCACTTCGGGTAGCTAGCCCTAGGCGACCTGTAAACATGTAATGGGAACAGATTTGCTATCCGTTCCCAGACAGATTATCCTGACTTAACAAACCTCCTGTTAAAAGTCGGTGTCAATTGTCTAAGTGTGGCGGCCGGTATTGGTGATGTCGTTGGCGCTCACCTCCCGAGCATCACCTCCACACATAACCGCCGAGCCCAAACTGTAAACTGTATTCTTGCATTTAAGATTAGCAGTGACCAGAGTACCACTCTAGTATGCTAACTATAACATGTGAAACTGTAACTGTAACATATGATGTTGTCTGTAAAACATATGATTCTGTCTGAAAACATGTGATTCTGTCTGTAAAACATGTGCAACTGTACTTTGAAAACATATGCAAAACATGTAACTGTCTTTGAACAAGCATGCAGAACTTTGGAAAACATGTGCTGTAGATCAAGGTATACTATTAAAGTATGAATGATCCTTTCAAAAGAATGTCCCGATAAAAGGGATAGTTCAAAACGAGGTTTAGCTTTGAATTTCAAAACATATGATACGATAGTATAATCGTGGTTCCAGTTGGAAAACATTTATAACTTCACCTCACCTAATAGTAACAAAAGGTAGGTAGACAGATTATGCGGTGCCCTGGGGATCCCAGTGCTCAACTTTAACTCCTGTAGGTGGTGTACTAGAGTGAGCTTAAGAACTAAGACCCACTACTAACCAAGATGCATATGAAATGCATGAAACAATGAACAAGGAACATATAAAGAACATGTAACACAAGAGAGTAATACCATTTAAGGTATTCAAGAAAGCTAACACACAAAGGAATACATCAAAGTGAGTTACTCTCAACGTTAGACTATGATCTTACTATAACCGAGTAAGCTTTAGTCAAATTATGAATCCTATCGCAAACCTTAAGTTATAAAAGAAGTCCACGAAAGAAAACACATTTTGAAAACACATTTTAGACCCTGGATATGGAAACCCTAGGTGCAAATGTCTATTAAGAAAGCACAAGTTTTATTTCACTTTTACTATTCAAAAGTACTATTCAAGATTACTATTCCAGATTACTATTCACATGTCGGGTCAAAGGGTCGGGTCAAACCCTTACTATACACACATACCCACACACACGGTACACACACACACCATGCACGAACACACACACACACACGGCATGCACACACACACACCCCCTAATTAAATTATGATCTTGATTATAACCTATAGTTTCAAGTTCATGTTAATATAATCAAGTGTGATCTAGGTTAAAGGTATAACCTATGGTTAAGAGATCCAATTAAGGCATAAGATCAAGTTATGAAACACTATTCTATCTTAGGTTATAACATGTGACACTATTAAAGTGTATAACATATGATCAAGGCACTATTCCATTAATCCATATCATATCATAAGCTCAATTCATAATTCAAGAATCATATAACAATGTGACAACATGTCACAACATATATCATATCATATCATATCATATATCTTGAACCTTTGGGCATGTAACATGTAACAATTTAATTCCATACCAACATGTAACAAGTGGTGACATAATTAATTGTAAATCACTATTCCATTAGCTAGCATGCATGAACATAATTCAAATTCCATACACATGCATCAATTCTCATAATATAACAATCATATCACATGATCATAGCATATACTAGAGCAATTCATAACATATTCAAGCATATACTAAACAATTAAAACATATAAACATATATTCAAACATATCATGAAAACTATATAATAAACGCATAAAATAAAATCCTATATGGCTTAGGGAAGACCCTAAGACCCAACCTAAACATAATATAAACATACCATAACATAAAAACATAAACTAAACTAAAACATAACAACTAACCTAGCTACAAAGGGGGGTGCCGACGGCAAAGAGGGGGAGAGGGAGAGAAAGAAAGGGTGTTGTCAACACAACTTTAAGCAAGGATTCTAATGCCATGAGAGGGGTATTTATAGTTGAAGAGAAGCCCCTCACCTTGGAAATAAAATGTAGAGAAGGGTAGGAGAGCAAAACGGAATAGCTTCTCTTGGAAGCTTCATACTCTTGAAGCTAAAAATGGGACTGCTGGGGGGTAATTCAGTAATTTCGTGGCCAAGACTCGAGGATAAGTGGCTGGAAGTATAACCATTCCGACCGGGCAAAAATTAGCTTCGAAACACATATTCATTCGTCGAAATCGGATTTACCGTTTGAAAGATACATTAGTTTTAGTGAATAAAAGTTTTGAGCTCGAAACTCAACACGAGTGAAAAACGACTTTCTAGAATGATTTTCAAGTCCGGATTGTTTCCAAAATTCAAGAAATAAATCGAGAATCGTTTTGAGTCCAAAATCAACTATAAAACGTTTTACCGTTAAAAAGTTGAAAACGTAGAGTGAATAGTGAATCCTCACGTACGAACGTACGCTTCAAAATTTCAAGCTAGGGTTTGAATCAAGAGTTGTAAATCATTTCAAAAATCTTGAAATAGCTCAAGTAGTGCAAATCCGAAGAGAAAACATTTTCCGAATGAAAACCATTCGTAGAAGAAATAGTGAACTAGGGTTTTCGAAAACATTTTCAATAAAACAAAGTTCCGGAATAGATTTCCAAGCCAAGAATGATTTCAAAAGATTCGTCTCGACTCAAGGATCGATTCGACTGTAAACTTGGGTAGAAAAGGTATCAGAATCAAAAGCTCATTTTTAGATGAATAGTAACTTTGGTCGGTAAGTTCCAAAAATACCCTTATGGTTCAAGAAAGACTCTCTGAGCTCGGGAAACAAGTTCAAACGATTGGGAAACATGTGTGATGAACCTTTAGGGTTCGAGTAGCAATATGAACAAGGTAGGCTCGGGTTATGAATAGTAAACTGTATCAAAGGTCAAGAATTCCCCCTTAAAACATGTCAGATCATATACGAGCACAAGTTCATGTAAGAATGCAATGCATGATGATTCAAAAAGTTGGATCACGGTCTATAAACGCTTTACCAATGCCCTTAACTTACTGTTTTCATCCAGGCCCTGTTTTGGGCTGTTACAATCACCCCTCCTTAAAGACAATCTGTCCTCAGATTCTTCCGCTGTGACTGCAAACAACTCAGGGTGATGCTTCTGCATTTTCTCTTCTGTCTCCCAGGTTGCCTCTTCTATCCCATGTCCCTTCCAAAGGACTTTAACTAAAGGAGTTTTCCTATTCCTTAACTCTTGAAACTTTCTGTCTAGAGTCTTAGCGGGCTTCAAAACAGATCCAGTTTCCAACGGTATCTCCTCTACCGGCACAACCTCTGTCTCATCCGAGAAACATTTGCGAAGCTGAGATACATGAAATACGTTGTGGATTCCTGTTAGACCTACAGGCAAATCCAATCTATAAGCAGTCGGTCCGACTCTCTCTAGTATCTCATACGGTCCAACATATCTCGGGTTTAACTTTTCGCCTTTCCCAATTCGGGAAAACCCTTTCCTTGGCGATGCCTTCAGAAATACCTTTTCGCCCACTGCGAATTCCAAATCCCTTCTTTGTCGATCCGCATAACTCTTCTGCCTATCCTGGGCAGCTTTCATTCTCTGGTGAATGATCTGAATCTTCTCCGTCGCTTGTCTTATCCATTTAGCAGAATTCACTCTGATTGGTCCTTCCTCAGTACATCTTGCTTCATCCAAATCCCAGTATAACGGGGATCTACATTTCCTTCCATACAAGGCTTCATACGGAGCAGCTTTAATAGAAGCTTGATAACTATTGTTGTATGCAAACTCCACAAGAGGTAAACACTCTTTCCAACTTTCCTGGAAGTCCAAAGCACAAGCTCTTAGCATATCTTCCAAGAATTTGATCATCCTTTCTGACTGTCCATCCGTCTGTGGATGCGCTGCAGTACTGAAGTTCAACTTCGTTCCCATCAAAGTCTGAATTTCTTTCCACAAGTGCGACGTGAATTTCGGATCTCTGTCTGACACTATACTGTTTGGAACTCCATGTAGTCTAACGATCTCTTGTTGGTACAACTTTGCCAAAGTGCTGACCTTATCCATCGTCTTAACTGGCAAAAAGTGTGCTGACTTTGTCAATCGATCAATGATCACCCAGATACTATCTTGTCCTCCTCTGACTTTGGGTAATCCAGTGACAAAATCCATCGTGATTTGCTCCCATTTCCATGTCAGAATCGGTAATGGTTGCAACTTCCCACTCGGCTTCTGGTGCTCAGCTTTAACTTTCTGACAAGTTAAGCACTTCTTGACATAGTTGGCTATGTCTCCCTTCATTCCATTCCACCAGAAATGCGTCTTAACATCTTGATACATCTTAGTGCCTCCGGGATGTATCGTTTACTTAGTCTTGCGCGCTTCGTCGAGAATCTCTTTCCTCAAAACAGTTGGTACGCATACTCGACCTTTGTACCTCAATATTCCATGTTCATCAACCTTGAACTTAGTCTCATCATCTTTCTCCTTAGATTCGAGACATTTCTTGATCCACTCGTCGTTCTTCTGAGCTTCCAACACTTGCTCTTTCAAAGGTGATATCATCACAACGTTCGCGATTCGAGCTTTAGTTATCACCTCCATTCTCTCTCTTTGATCAACCTCGGGATTGGCAGAAATTTGTGCCAAACGAACTTTCCTGCTTAGAGCATCTGCTACAACATTTGCCTTTCCTGGATGGTACTGAATAATGCAATCGTAGTCCTCCAGAAATTCCATCCATCTCCTTTGTCACATATTCAACTCCTTCTGAGTGAATAGATATCGCAGGCTTTTATGATCAGTAAAGATCTCAAACGTAACTCCATACAGGTAATGTCTCCACTTTCCAAGAGCAAAAATTATCGCGGCTAACTCCAAATCATGTGTCGGGTAGTTAACTTCATGCGTTTTGAGTTTCCTTGATGCATACGCAATCACTTTTCCATTCTGCATCAAAACTCCTCCTAGTCCTTCTTTCGAAGCATCGGTGTAGACTGTGTATCCTTCTTTTCCTTCTGGTAACGCTAACACTGGTGCAGTTGTTAGCATCTCCTTCAGTCTTTGAAAACTTTGCTCACACTTCTCAGTCCATTCAAACTTCCCTTCTTTCTTTGTCAACTTAGTGAGAGGTGTAGCTATCTTCGAGAAATCTTTGACAAACCTCCGGTAGTAACCAGCTAATCCCAGAAAACTCCTCACTTCTGAAGGATTCTTCGGTGATTTCCAATCCATAATCGTTTCGATCTTCGAGGGAACTACTTCGATTCCAGATCCTAATATGATGTGTCCGAGAAACGTAACTCTCTCAAGCCAGAACTCACATTTACTGAACTTTGCATATAGCTTGTGATCCAGCAAAGTGCGTAACACGATTCGAAGATGTTCAGCATGTTCCTCCGGTGTCTTTGAAAGTACCAAGATATCGTCGATGAAGATCACTACAAACTTGTCGAGAAACGGCTTGAATATACGGTGCATCATATCCATGAATGCAGCTGGTGCGTTCGTCAAACCAAACGACATTACTACAAACTCATAATGTCCGTATCTGCCGTTGAAAGTAGTCTTCGGAATATCTGCTTCCCTGATCTTCAACTGATAATACCCTTGTCTGAGATCTAACTTATAGTAGACCTTCGATCCTTGAAGTATATCGAAGAACTCTTCAATATGAGGGAGAGGATACTTATTTTTGATTGCCATCCTGTTCAGCTCCCGATAGTCAATGCATAAACGCAATGATCCATCCTTCTTCTTAACGAAAAGCACAGGCGCTCCCCACGGCGATGTGCTCGGTCGAACATATCCAGACTCAATCAGTTCATCCAATTGCTTCATCAGTTCTTCCAATTCAGCTGGTGCCATTCTATAAGGTGTCTTTGAGTACGGCTCAGCTCCTGATATCGTCTCGATCATAAACTCCAACTCTCGGTCAGGAGGTAACGAATTCAAATGCTCAGGAAACACATCTAAGAACTCGTTCACCACTTCCACTTCTTCGATCTTAAGTTGATCTCTCGGTCTATTCAAAAGATAAGCAACAAATCCAATACCTCCTTTCTGAATCAACTTCTTAGCTTCCATCGAAGAAATCACTGATAACTTCTCAACTTTCCCTTCTGATATCCCACTTTCATCTTCTTCCAAGATGATATCTTTCTTGTAACAATCCAACTTAGCTCGGTACTTAGACAACCAATCCATACCAAGTATAACATCGTATCTTGTCATCGGCAACTCAATAAGATCCGTCGGGTAACAACGGGTACCAATACATATAGGGCAGCGTTTATATACTTGATCCGTAACAAGGCAAGTTCCCAAAGGAGAACTCTCTTCAAATTTATATGGCAAGTATTCAAGTGGAAACTGTAAATGCGCACATAATTTAGAAGCAACAAATGAATGCGTGGCACCAGGGTCATACAAGACCTTAACTGGCGTGTTAAGAATGTGCACAATACCTTCCACAACAGATGAAGGATCAACCTCCTCCTTACCATCCAAAGCATAAGCTCTACCTTTGACCACCGGTTTGTTCGTTGTACCCACCACCCCTTTGTTAGAAATAGTGCCCTAGAAAGCCGATTGTATATCCGCTTTGTGCTTTTCCTTATTGTAATCGCAGACAATCTTTGAATGAAATAACGAATTGAGGCAACACTTCTTTATATGCTCTTGTTTGGTATGCGTTTACTTTAGCTGTGCATGTATGAGAACTCCCCTAATCCTGATGACTTTAGGACTCTACCATTTAGGTGAAATGGTTCATGAAACGAGCCCTATATCACATAAGTCATGATTAGTAAAATACTCCAAGCCGATGAGTCCTACAGACAGTGGGAGTGTCAACCTGACTCCTCTAAGGCTTGCTTGTGGGATCACGCCCTTAAGAAGGACCACCTTGTTTCATGGAGGTGCAAAGTGTATAGTTGATACGTGCGTGATACATGAGGGTGCTTACTTTAATAAATAAGTTCACTGAGGTGCCCCGTGTGAGAACATTCCTAAATGGGAAAGGAAGTTTCTATTTCAGGAAATGGAAACTTCCAGATTAGGAAATATCTCACGAGTCATTGATGTGATTAATTGATCCTTAGACTTGAGGTTCCTTGTCACTTTATGAGTTAACTCTGTAGTCTTAGGTATAAGCTTTAAAGGGTGTCGCCTTAGACAACTGATTCAAGGCTTATGTTGGGGCTGCACAAGTGATTCATGAAAGTGAATGAGAATCAAGAAAGGACCTACACTTGCATTTGCAAGGTGATCTCTTATTGTGTAAGTCATTCATATGCCATATGGAGTCCTTGGCCAAGGCAGTAGATCAAGACATCAAGAAAAGGGTTTCTTGGATTGAGATCAAATGGATATGAAATGCACTTAGCTTTAAGACCGGATTATTAGGGTTCTGATTATTCTCTTGCCCTAGATCTTGGTTGAGAGATAGTAAGTAGGAGGATTGTATCTCACATGAATCAATGACTTAAAGGTTCTGTCGAATCCGAACATTCCAATTCAGCTAGGGGTTAAACACCTGTTGCTAGACTATGGTCGTTTAATCTGTGGACTGATTAATTAATTAGTGAATTAATTAATTAGGGTCACTGCTAATTGAATTGAGAACCTAGAGGGTCACACACAACAACTTGGTTACATGAGTTGAGGCTTTAAAATGATTAAACGAGTTAATCGGGCCAAGAGGGTTCCACACGTGTGAAGTCACACGTGTGGGTCACGTGAGTGACACGTGTCCTTGTGACACGTGTCCTTGTGACACGTGTCACACACGTGAATATATATATATATATATATATATATATATATATATATATATATATTCAGGTGTATATATATATTCAGGTGTGTGACACGTATATATATATATAATACACCTATATATATATATATATATATATATATATATATATATATATATATATATATACGTGTCACACACCTGAATATAATTTGTTAATTATTTAATAGACTTTGGTTTAATTTTGAATTAAAAAGAAAGTCTTATTTTGGAGAAAAATAATCTAGTTACTTAATTATGAATTAATTAATTAGATAAAATAAGTTATTTATTTTAGATAAATAAAGTATAAAATTATCCAAAAATAGTTTGGATATTTTTAGCTCTCTTGAAAGTTGATTTGAATTAGAATTCAAAGTCAAAGTCAAAATTACTTGATGATCAAGTAATAGGAGAGAGAGAGACCAAAATCCTAGCCCATTAAGGACTAGGAATTTCGGCACCCTCTCTCTATAAATAGGGGAGCTCGAGCTCCTCTAGGAGCTAATTTGGCAATTCTTTTGGTTCATGTGTTGAACGCCTTCCTTTCTCCAAGATAAACGAAACTCTAGGATAAGCCTAAACACTAACTAGAGAACTAGCATCCTTACTAGTTAGATTGTGATCAAGTTGGTGGACTATCTCTAGAGAGCTTCAAGTTAGAAGTTTAAAGATTCGAGCTTTACCAAGGAGAGGGGATCAAGCCGCGAGAAGAGCGTTCTTGGGTGGCTTGAAACGCTTCAAGAAAGAATAAAAGAAAAGTAAGTTTTCTATCTCTACGAATTTGGATACACGATTGCGAGTCCAAGATCCTTTTGTTGGGAAAAATTTTTAAATTCCGCTGCTTTCTGATTCGTGTTTTCCAACAAATGGTATCAGAGCCACCTCGTTAATCGTGTTTCTGATTCGTCTCAATTATACTGAATTTGGTAGAAATTCTTAGGCTTGATACGATTGAGTATTTGTAATTGTTTTAGAAAGCCTGAATTACGAAACTGTATTTTTTCTTGAAAGTTTCTGAAAATTGGTTTTTGCAAAATTTAATTTTTGAAAACTATTTTAGATTTGAAACTCTATAAACTGTTTTTTGGATTTCTTGGATTGGTTTTGCTTTTGAACGAAAACACGAAACGAAAATACGGAATACGACGAACACGCGAAACCCCGCGCGCGAAGGAGTCGCGCGCACCGCCCGCCTGGCCTAGGCGCGCGCAGGGCAGCCGCCCAGCACCCTCCCGCAACCGCGCGGGAGGCCCTTCCAGGCGCACCCCAGGGCGGCCGAGACTGGCCGCCCATCACCCGCCCGCACTGGCCGAGAGGGCCGTGCACATCAGCGCGCGTACTCGGGCGCAGCCATTTCGCGTACGGGCCCCGCTTTCTCTGTCGCAATCCGATTTTTCATGTTTCGTGTAATCCAGTCCCAATTTTTTATTTTAATTTTAAAAATTTTATTTTTGAATATTTATTTTAATTTTTGAATAAAACTTAAAATTGGGATTTTTGAGAAATAGAGACGGTTTATATTTTGGGAAAGTACATCTTTGATAAAATTATTAATTTTCAGAAATTAATTGGAATTTTATTTGTTTTGGTAATTTGGGATTTATTGAAAATTTTTATAAATAAGACTCGCATCAAGTCGTGTTTTAAGTCATTAAGACTTGAAACGGGAATTTTAATTTATTGGCTAAATTTAAATTCTCGCAAAAGCATGTTAGGTGATCATGGGTTTAGACTTATGTATGGTTTTAATTTATGCACATGGATGGTTTAAATTGGGGTTGGAGCCCTATAGTTGCGTTTTTCAATTGAGGTTGGAGCCTCACTTATGTGCGTACTGTTATGTGATTTATTATGTGGCTTTCCATATTACTGTTTTTGAGGCCGGGGTATGCCCCGTGTAATTGTCTAAGGCCAATATGAAGATTGAGCCTTATTACTTTATGTCTTTTTCTTTTTATTGTAATTTGAGAGTAGAGATAGGTGGTGAGGTTTTATTTTCATTTTGGAGACAATGCACCCATGGAGTAAGATGGACCACATTCAAGTAACAAGGAGGCCATAAGTGAAGACCCCTCAAAATGTTAGGGAGGGGAATCTCAATTGTAAAAATGTAATAGAGATAGGGCTCGTATTTTGTTACCGCTTTCCCTTATGTGATTTAAACTGTTTATGTGGCATGTATGTTAGAACTTGTGATTGTGGAGTGGCTCCCACATATCACGCATAAGATAGGTAGAACCCATGATCATTACATGTTAGTATCATGCTAGGACATGTTATCTGTTTATGTGCTTGTTTGAAATGCATTTAAGTGTACTTGCATTAATCAAGACTAATAAAATTGGATAACATATATGTTGGTGAGGTCGAACCGAACAACTCTTCGGTTGATTCGAAAATTCCCATTAAATATTAAGCTAATTTCGAACAAATAGGTATTTAATTCGAGATGCAAATTTTGAATTAAATTCCTAGCATTCCATCAATAGGTTTTAAGTTTAGTAAGTGAAGCTAGTTATTGTCCGCGAGTCGTGGGATAGCTAGTGGAGCTTATTAGTTCTTAGTTACCTAATTGATCATTTTAAATGATCAATATTTCGTGATCAATTTTGGCAAGGGCGATGTCCGTGAGTCGTGGGTCGTTCGAACTAAGTTTTGGTCATGATCTTATGATTGATGGGTCTAGCTTAACGCCTAAGTAAATATGGATGTCGCACGAGTCGTGGGTCCATATTGAAAGATAGGTGATGCAAAAACAATTACTAAGAGTTCTAAAGGTGTTAGAATTGGTAAGTTGTACCTACCTAGGGTTCTTACTTAGAATGCCCGCGAGTCGTGGGTTCGAGGTAAAATGACTAGGATCTTAGTACCCATTGGGAAACGTGTTCCTCTTAGATCTTTGGGAATTATAGAATTTTGAAAAACAGTGGGAGCTACATTAGATTAAAGACCTTATCTTTTGTATATCGTTATAATTCAGCATGCTCACTAGTTTTCTGTTTTACCATTTAGGTCGTAGATTCTGTGATTCTCTACGTGTTTTGAAATGGCAACCAAAAACCCTCTTGTATTGATCCTCGAGTCAAACAAGTTGACTGGTCCCAACTATTCTGATTGGCTGAGGAATCTAAAAATCATTTTAGATTCTGAGAAGAGAACTTATGTTCTCTTCGAAGGGGAGCCTAGTCCCGAAGGGGACGCTCCCACTCGGGCCGAGCGGGATGCGATTCAGAAGTGGAAGGATGATAATCTCCAAGCCCGTTGCCTTATGTTGGCTAACATGTCTCCAGACATGCAAAGGCAACATGAGGCCATGGAATTCGCTTGGGAGATTTACGACCACTTAGAGCAACTTTACCGCCCTCATGAACGTGTTACAAGGTATAACACTTCAAAGGAATTGTTCCACTTGAGAATGAGGGAAGGTTCAAGTGTCCATGAATATGGACTCAAGTTTCTTGCCCTTACTGAGAAACTTGCCTCCATGGACATGCCACTGAAAGATGAGCTTTCAGTGGATTTGTTGCTAGCTTCGCTCCCACCATCATTCAACCCATTGGACCTTAACTTCAACGTGAATCATGCTGGTGCTACTGTAGCTGAGCTGATTAGTCAACTTGTGACTGCTGAAAGCACGATCAAGAAGGACAATAAGGTTTTAATGGTTAATGCTCCATCTTCCTCTTCTGGGCCTTCTAAAGGTAAGGGCAAGAAAGCCCAAAAGAAGAAGAAGAAACCCCTTAGGCCCACTGGTGGCATTTCGAAGGGGAAGGCCCAAAAGAAGAAGCGTGATCAGAAAGAGGATGTTTGCTTCCATTGTGGCAAAGCGGGACATTGGAGGAGAAACTGCCCAGAGTACAAGGCTACTCTAAAGAAAGGTATCTTTCTCGTTGAAGTAAATCTTTCTATTAATTCTAGTTCTTGGGTACTTGATACCGGTTGTGGAACTCATATCTGTAATGATGTACAGATGCTAAGTGAAGTCCAACAACTCAAAGAAGGAGAATGTGTCTTGAAGATCGGCGATGGCTCAAATGTTGAAGCTCGAGCTTTAGGCACAATTAGATTAGATTTAGGTAGTTTTGAGTTAGTCTTAAATAAAGTCCTTTATGTACCGAGCATTATTCGTAATATAATTTCAGTTCCAATATTAGATTGTGAAGGTTATGAAACTTATATTAAGAATGGTAAATACTTTATCAAACGGAACAACTCTTCCGTTCACATCGGTACTCTAAGTAATGGACTTTATCTAACTCAGAATATCAATATTATGAATATACAACGAGAAACGAAGCGTAAGAGAGATGACAAAGTTTCAGCTCCCTTATGGCACGCTAGATTATGACACATTTCCAAGAACAGAATTAGCAAGATAAACACTTTAGGATCATTCTCTGAAAATGATCTTAAGGAGTTAACTTCTTGCGAATCCTGTCTCAAAGGAAAGATGTCCAAAGTTCCTTTTAAAGGAACTGTGGAACGTGCCACTAAGGTTTTGGATTTGATCCATGCTGATGTTTGTGGACAGCTCAGTGTAAGCAGAAGAAACAATCATCAGTATTTCATAACCTTTACTGATGACTTCAGTCGGTATGGTTATGTATGCTTGATGAAGTATAAATCTGAAGCTTTTGTGAAATTCTTAGAATTTCAAAAGGAGGTTGAGAACCAAACTGGTCACAAGATCAAAGCACTTCGATCTGATCGAGGAGACAAGTATCTTAGTGAAGAATTCCTTAATCATCTCAAAGATAATGGGATTATCTCTCAGTGGACTTCTCCGGGAACTCCTCAGCTTAATGGAGTTTCTGAGAGAAGGAATCGAACCTTACTTGATATGGTTCGTTCCATGATGAGTTTCACTGACTTACCACCTTCTTTCTGGGGTTATGCCCTAGAAAGTGCAGCAAAGATTTTGAATCTAGTTCCCTCTAAGTCAGTCCCTAAAACGCCCTATGAAATGTGGCATGGTAAAATCCCTAGATATTCTTACCTAAGAATTTGGGGTTGTCCTGCTTACATGAAGAGGACAGTGGGAGATAAGTTAGAATCTCATTCTAACTTATGCTACTTTGTAGGTTATCCTAAGGAATCCATAGGATATTACTTCTATGATCAATCTGAGCAAAAGGTGTTTGTTTCCAAAAATGCTATTTTTCTTGAGGAACCGTTCCTTAAAGAAAGGAAAGGCAAGATCATAGAATTAGAGGAAGTACAAAGTGACCCCACGCCACCCACTGAAGAAACATCCCCTACTGATCAACCACAACCAATCACGAATTTCGATACACACGAAAATCCTCCTCTGAGGTGTTCTGAACGCACTCCTAGACAGCCGGAGAGATGGTATGGATTCTTCCATGAAATCTCTCAAAAGGATAATGATCCTTTAACATATGAGGAGGCACTTTCAGATTCTGACTCTGAACAGTGGATAAAAGCCATGAAATCCGAAATGGATTCCATGAACTCCAACCAAGTTTGGACCTTGGTAGATTTGCCTGATGGGGTCAAACCCATAGGTTGCAAATGGATCTTTAAGAGAAAGCTTGGAGTTGATGGAAGCATTGCAGCCTACAAAGCAAGACTGGTTGCAAAAGGATTCACTCAAAGACCCGGCGTGGACTTTGACGAAACCTTCTCACCAGTTGCAATGCAAAAGTCTATTCGGATCATGCTTGTCATTGCTGCATATTATGACTATGAGATATGGCAAATGGATGTGAAAACCGCCTTTCTCAATGGTGACATTGACAAAGACATTTATATGGAGCAACCCATAGGTTTAACATTCAGTAGGAGTGAGCAAAAGGTTTGCAAACTCCGAAGATCAATCTATGGATTGAAACAGGCTTCTAGGAATTGGAACATTCGATTTGATGAATCAGTCAAAGCGTTTGGCTTCATTCAAATTTCGAATGAGTCCTGTGTGTATAGAAAGGAATTGGAGACCTCAGTGCAATTCTTAGTACTTTATGTTGATGACATCCTTCTTATTGGGAATTCGAAGGATGACATGAAAGTGACTAAGTTATGGTTATCGAACCAATTTGAGATGAAAGATCTTGGTGATGCGTCCTATATCCTTGGAATTAAAATCTATAGAGATAGATCTAGAAGGTTAATAGGACTATCACAGTCGATGTACATTGACAAAGTATTGAAGAGATTCAATATGGAGTCAGCAAAGGTTAAGAACCTTCCTATGAGTGTAGGAACATGTCTTTCAAAGAAGATGTGTCCTAAGACTAACCTTAAGAAGGAAAGAATGACTCATACACCTTATGCATCAGCAATAGGTAGCATAATGTATGCAATGTTATGTACTCGACCGGATGTGGCTTATGCACTTAGTGTAACAAGTCGTTTCCAATCTGACCCTGGAGATAGTCACTGGGCTGCCGTGAAGAATATTCTTAAGTACTTGAAAAGTACTAAAGATTTATTCTTAGTTTACGGAGGTCAGAAAGATCTTAATGTCGAAGGATACTGCGATGCAAGCTTTGCATCTGACTTAGATGATTTTAAGTCAATGTCAGGATACATTTTCTGCCTAAACGGCGGAGCAGTGAGTTGGAAGAGTTCCAAGCAAACTAACACTGCAGATTCGACCACTGAGGCCGAATACTTAGCTGCAAATGATGCAGCTAAGGAAGGTGTTTGGATTAGAAACTTCATTCAAGAGTTGAATGTTGTTCCTAGCATGAAAGACCCTATTACTGTGTTTTGTGACAACACTGGGGCGGTTGCTCAAGCAAGAGAACCCAGATCTCACCAACGGACCAAGCACATTATGAGGAAGTATCACCTGATCCGTGATATTATCAAAAGAGGAGATGTGCAAATTGAGAGGGTCACATCAGTAGAGAACGTGGCAGATCCACTTACTAAACCCCTTAGTCGAGAAGCTTTCCAAGGTCATCTTCAGGAGATGGGACTTAGAGTAGCTTTAGAATGGCTTTAACGGGCAAGTGGGAGATTGTTAGGAATAGTGCCCTAGAAAGCCGATTGTATATCCGCTTTGTGCTTTTCCTTATTGTAATCGCAGACAATCTTTGAATGAAATAACGAATTGAGGCAACACTTCTTTATATGCTCTTGTTTGGTATGCGTTTACTTTAGCTGTGCATGTATGAGAACTCCCCTAATCCTGATGACTTTAGGACTCTACCATTTAGGTGAAATGGTTCATAAAATGAGCCCTATATCACATAAGTCATGATTAGTAAAATACTCCAAGCCGATGAGTCCTACAGACAGTGGGAGTGTCAACCTGACTCCTCTAAGGCTTGCTTGTGGGATCACGCCCTTAAGAAGGACCACCTTGTTTCATGGAGGTGCAAAGTGTATAGTTGATACGTGCGTGATACATGAGGGTGCTTACTTTAATAAGTAAGTTCACTGAGGTGCCCCGTGTGAGAACATTCCTAAATGGGAAAGGAAGTTTCTATTTTAGGAAATGGAAACTTCCAAATTAGGAAATATCTCACGAGTCATTGATGTGATTAATTGATCCTTAGACTTGAGGTTCCTTGTCACTTTATGAGTTAACTCTGTAGTCTTAGGTATAAGCTTTAAACGGTGTCGCCTTAGACAACTGATTCAAGGCTTATGTTGGGGCTGCACAAGTGATTCATGAAAGTGAATGAGAATCAAGAAAGGACCTACACTTGCATTTGCAAGGTGATCTCTTATTGTGTAAGTCATTCATATGCCATATGGAGTCCTTGGCCAAGGCAGTAGATCAAGACATCAAGAAAAGGGTTTCTTGGATTAAGATCAAATGGATATGAAATGCACTTAGCTTTAAGACCGGATTATTAGGGTTCTGATTATTCCCTTGCCCTAGATCTTGGTTGAGAGATAGTAAGTAGGAGGATTGTATCTCACATGAATCAATGACTTAAAGGTTCTGTCGAATCCGAACATTCCAATTCAGCTAGGGGTTAAACACCTGTTGCTAGACTATGGTCGTTTAATCTGTGGACTGATTAATTAATTAGTGAATTAATTAATTAGGGTCACTGCTAATTGAATTGAGAACCTAGAGGGTCACACACAACAACTTGGTTACATGAGTTGAGGCTTTAAAATGATTAAACGAGTTAATCGGGCCAAGAGGGTTCCACACGTGTGAAGTCACACGTGTGGGTCACGTGAGTGACACGTGTCCTTGTGACACGTGTCACACACGTGAATATATATATATATGTATATATATACATATATATGTATATATATATTAAAAAATTAATTTGTTAATTATTTAATAGATTTTGGTTTAATTTTGAATTAAAAAGAAAGTCTTATTTTGGAGAAAAATAATCTAGTTAATTAATTATGAATTAATTAATTAGATAAAATAAGTTATTTATTTTAAATAAATAAAGTATAAAATTATCCAAAAATAGTTTGGATATTTTTAGCTCTCTTGAAAGTTGATTTGAATTAGAATTTAAAGTCAAAGTCAAAATTACTTGATGATCAAGTAATAGGAGAGAGAGAGAGACCAAAATCCTAGCCCATTAAGGACTAGGAATTTCGGCACCCTCTCTTTATAAATAGGGGAGCTCGAGCTCCTCTAGGAGCTAATTTGGCAATTCTTTTGGTTCATGTGTTGAACGCCTTCCTTTCTCCAAGATAAACGAAACCCTAGGATAAGCCTAAACACTAACTAGAGAACTAGCATCCTTACTAGTTAGATTGTGATCAAGTTGGTGGACTATCTCTAGAGAGCTTCAAGTTAGAAGTTTGAAGATTCGAGCTTTACCAAGGACAGGGGATCAAGCCGCGAGAAGAGCGTTCTTGGGTGGCTTGAAACGCTTCAAGAAAGAATAAAAGAAAAGTAAGTTTTCTATCTCTACGAATTTGGATACACGATTGCGAGTCCAAGATCCTTTTGTTGGGAAAATTTTTTAAATTCCGCTGCTTTCTGATTCGTGTTTTCCAACACCCTTTTCCCTTATCCTGGACCCCAAATCTCCTAATCTTGTGCGGGCAACTATCCATCTGGTGCTCAGGGGAACCACACGCGAAACACTGTCCAGCTTTCTTGCGACAGTTCTCCTCAGTGTGTCCCGTTCGGCGACAATATCGACAAACAATTTCCTCTGGACCTGGCAGAGGTGCTCTCTGCTGTTGTGGCGCCCTCTGGTACTGCTGTGGCACTTTCTGCTTCTGTGCTTGGTGTTTCGGTGGAGCGTTCTGCTGCTGACGCTATGGTGTTACCATTGGCCTCTTTCCAGTTCCTTGGGGAAAAGATCCGAAAGGTCGCTTATTCCCTTGATAAGGCTTAGGGTTAGAAGGTCCTTGACGTGCAGTAGTTATCTTGATCTCCTTGTGTGCAGCCTCAACCCTTAGCGCTCTGTCAACAGCCTGGTTGTAGGTCTCAATGTCGAAAGATGCAAGTGCCAACCGAAGTTCGGGCTTCAGTCCATCAATAAACCTCTTTGTCTTGCGACGCTCATCAGTCAGAATATGAGGCGCATACTTGATTAGCCTCACAAACCTAGCCTCATACTCCATCACATTCATAGTTCCCTGAACCAGACTCATAAACTCAGCCTCTCGTGCATCACGAGTCACTTGAGGTGTATACTTCTGCTGAAACTCTCTGATAAACTCATCCCATCTTCCTTCAACGTTATTCTCAATCCACATGTGCTGAACGTGCTTCCACCAATTGTATGCAGCTCCTTCCATAAGAAAAGTAGCATATCGAACTCGTTCACGATCCTCGGGGTTGATCTCCATAGCCTCGAAAATCTTCTCAAGACTAGTAATCCAATTCTCAGCCTTTATGTCGTTCGGTTCTCCATAGAAATTAGGTGGATTCATCCTCAGAAACTTCTCCAATGACCTTTCGTTGTGAGGATTATCTCTCGGTGCACAAGCCCTCATAAATTGTCGTAGCACATCCTTTAATTCCGGAGTTCCTTCCCGTTCAGGGGGTGGCGTGACATCTCTTTGGGGTGGCGTGACATTTCTTTGGGGTGGCAGTGGTGGTACACGATTCCGGGGTGCTCTTCTCGGTGGTATGTTGTTACTGAATTCATAAGCATTCAGATACATATATTCGATGCATGACATATAATGATTCACAGAATCCGTAACCACGTATTCACATTCCCACGTAGTCACACATAAGTATGAGAACAACACATTCCCATAACAACATTTCAGCAAAGATTCAAGATCTTCAAACATATCAATAATCAGAAACAATTGTCAGACAACATGTAAACGGGAACAGAAGCTCGGGTAATATATCAACATATCAGAAACATGTATAACATATCCCAAAACATGATCAACATGTAAACGGGAACAGAACGTGTACTGTCATATCAACAAGAACTGTAACATGATCAACATATCCAGAAGCGTATTCAACATAACAAGAATAATAGCATGCTAACAATAAATGAAATGGCATGATCCTATCAACGGTCCTAATGGTATCTTGAAGCAACTCTAAGACTCATGCAATGACAGTTATGGAAAGCAGTAAACAGATATCCAACATAAAGCCGAAAGTGTTATAACTGTGCAAGGTTTGGTAAAATTTACTACAGGCCACATGTTAACAGTATTAATTCAAAATGGGGAGGACCCAATACTATCGAGTTGACTCCCTTACAGGCCTTACCAATCCGTCCAACCCTGCTGAAAATAACCTAGTAGGTACCAAGTCATCTGAACCGTCATCCGTGGTGCCAAAAGTCGGGGATCATCTACCATAGCTATACATCCCCTCATCCAAAAGTCAGTCCTGAACTGTCCCGGCTATACGTCCGCCATCCATAGATAGATATATTTGCATCAGTACTATATACAGAAATCTCCCATCAGCAATCAACCCTGATAACTGTGGTCCAAATAACCCCTGGTGGTGTCATCAGAAACGGCAACGACCTCACCCTGTCCGTGTCCTGCTGGCTCATCTCCGCCATCATCATCATCATTAGATCCTCCACCGCCTCCATCCGACTGATCCTGCATAGGCTCGGGCTCCTGAGAGGCCTGACTGACATCCTGACCCTCGACCTCCTCAACTGCCTGCTCATCGGATAAGTGATAGGTATCATACAGGCGAGCTCTCACGCGGGCACGGTAGTGCTGGTGACGCTCCATAGAGGTGTCGCGATCGATAGTCATCTGCATAAGATCTGCCTACAACTCAGCAATACGAGCAGCCCTCTGATCAGCAATATGAGTCATCTCTGCAGCATGCTCACGAGCGATGTCCCTATCAATCTGGTACTGCAGTGACTGATCCTGATGGCGCATAGACTCCAACCTGACCTCACGGGTCCTCTGATACTCCTGGAAGTAACCGTCTCTCTCAGACTCGAGATAGTGCACAACTCTGTTAGGATAGGAATACCCAGGTCTGCCACTGTTCCTAGACCTGCGCCAGGTGTAGAAACGAGTGCCTCCACGGCGAGAAACTGCCACAGTACGCGGGGCCTCAAACTGCTCAAAGAAAGCCTCATCCATATGCTGATTAGGATCCTGGTGTGGCTGAACTGCCATAGCTATACAGAAGATACCACAGATATGAAATCCAGATAATAGAAGCATGCAATCCCCAAATCTCCTGTCTCGATGCAATATGAGAATGGTCCTGGATGCAACGCATGAACAATCCATGACGCAACATGAGAGCAATCGAGAAGCGTTTTGAGTCCAAAATCGACTATAAAACGTTTTACCGTTAAAAAGTTGAAAACGTAGAGTGAATAGTGAATCCTCACGTACGAACATACGCTTCAAAATTTCAAGCTAGGGTTTGAATCAAGAGTTGTAAAACATTTCAAAAATCTTGAAATAGCTCAAGTAGTGCAAATCCGAAGAGAAAACATTTTCCGAATGAAAACCGTTCGTAGAAGAAATAGTGAACTAGGGTTTTCGAAAACATTTTCAATAAAACAAAGTTCCGGAATAGATTTCCAAGCCAAGAATGATTTCAAAAGATTCGTCTCGACTCAAGGATTGATTCGACTGTAAACTTGGGTAGAAAAGGTATCAGAATCAAAAGCTCATTTTCAGATGAATAGTAACTTTGGTCGGTAAGTTCCAAAAATACCCTTATGGTTCAAGAAAGACTCTCTGAGCTCGGGAAACAAGTTCAAACGATTAGGAAACATGTGTGATAAACCTCTAGGGTTCGAGTAGCAATATGAACAAGGTAGGCTCGGGTTATGAATAGTAAACTGTATCAAAGGTCGAGAATTCCCCCTTAAAACATGTCAGATCATATACGAGCACAAGTTCATGTAAGAATGCAATGCATGATAATTCAAAAAGTTGGATCACGGTCTATAAACGCTTTACCAATGCCCTTAACTTACTGTTTTCATCCAGGCCCTGTTTTGGGCTGTTACAATTCCCTTGACTTCAAGTTACAATTAACTTAAGTAATTTGAATATTAGTTCATTATTCAAGAATTTATTCAAAATCGAACTTCGGATCAAGACAAAACCACAATTAATTCAAAATTAAATTTTTGCCAAAAATATCATTCAAAGTGATATTTATTAGTTTCTTGAAAAATGAGAACTTGACTTTAATTCATAAAATCCCAAATTTTAAAATTATTTCAAGTAAATAATTTTATAAAATTAAAATCAAATTTTAAAATAAAATCAGATTTTAAAAAAACCGGATTTTATCGAAACCAAAAACACGATATGAAATCCGGGCCCGGGATAATCCACGCGAGGCATGCGGGACAGCCCTCAAGCGCGCGCTCGAGGCGCGCTCAAGCAGGCCGTCTCGCGCGTTATCCCGTGCACAGCCTGCGCGTGCTGTCGGGCGGGAGTAGACGATGCAGCCGCCCCATGCGCAAAACGCGCAAGGCCGCGCGCGTTCGCTTGCGGCTATACTCCCAATCCAAATTCGTTTTGCAATTTTCAAAAATTCCAATTTTAGTTTCGAATTAAAACAATTCAAACAAATCTGAATCTAACCAGCTTAAAATCAGATTTAAACAAAAACAATTTTTCACAAATTTTCAAGAAACAGTATTGATCCGACAGGTTCGTTTTTAAACTAAAAACCAAGAATACCTAACTAATACCCAAATTCAAGAATTTTCATCAAAATTCATAAAGCAGTGAAGATACAATACGAAGGTTGCAAGGTGGCTCTGATACCACTTGTTGGAAAACACGAAAGAGTTAAGCAGCGGAAGTTTAAAATTTTCCAAAAGTTTAATCATTGTTTTGCAATTTTCGTACTGTAACGTTGGGAATAACAAGAAACTCACTTTAATTGAAGCTTTCTTGTGATGTCGTTACCGCCTAATGAACACCCTTCAAGCGGAAAGTCCCTCAAAAGGTTCTCGACAGATCCCAAAGCAGTGATCCTCCAAAGCGTATCCACACCAGTCCTAGAACACGATCAAGCAAGTGAGAATGCTACTTCTATAGCTTGTGTTAATGGCTAGGATAATTTTTTCTTTGAAAACTTTTCTTTTAATTTTTTCTCAAAAGCCTAACACTTCGTGAGTGTTGGTCTAAAGAATAAGAGAAACACCATCCTTAGTATTTATACTAGGTTGGTTCGAACCCCTAGGGTTTCCAAGAACCAATTGGATTGTTTTTTTACTCACTAATTAACTCATTTAATTATTTAATTTAATTGGAGAAAATAGGTTCCCAACTTGTTCTCCAAGTCTTGCAAGAATAACCTTCTCTCTCCTACAATAGGAAGTTAGACTTTTTAACTTTCCTAAAGTTAAAAGTCAATATTCAATAAATAAATTAATTCCCAATTAATTATTTATTGGGTTAAGCTTATTTGAGAATAGTCTTAACAATTAATTCAACAATTAATTAAAAGACCCAAATTAATTAATTAATTCTAGAAAAGAATTCGCGTGTAATATTATTACACATATAGGAGCCACGTACATGTGGCAGTCACGTGTCTTTGACACGTGGCAAGGCCCACGCATTGCAATCTCCATTCTGATCAACAATTTGATCCTTCGTTAATCATATTAACATCCTACCATAACCCTCGTGTCCTGGCATTTGTGTGTGATCATTTAGGTTCATTATTCGATTAGCAGTGACAGTAATTAATTAATTCCCTAATTAATTAATCACTTCATAGATCACACTACCGTAATCTAGCAATGGGTGTGTGACCCCTAGCCGAATAACGAAATGAATCGAAGAACCTTTCAGTCAATGACAATCAGTGAAATACGATCCTCCTACAACTCCATCTCTCAATTAAGAACTAAGGCATGGGAATATTCTTAGAGCCTAAATATTCTTGATCTTTAAAGTTAATTCGTTTCATATCCATTTTGATCTCAATCCTAGAAAACCCCATTTTCTAGATATCTTAATGTTTTATCCACCTTGGCCAAGGGTTTAAAGTCTAATGGACTACGAACAACTCAATCAGTAAGAGATCATTCTTGTTCTTAACAAGTGTAGGTCCTTTATCGATTCTACTAATTCTACATATGCCACTTGAGTAGTCCCAACATAGGCCGTGGTTCAGGTGTCTATATGGCACACCCTTCTGAGCCTATATCAAAGATTACAGAGTTATCTCATATGAGACATTACAGAATCTCAAGTCTAAGGATTAATGAATCACGTCATTGACCTGTGAGATATCTCCTAATCTGGATGTTTCAGGAAACTTCCTTTCCCATTTAGGAATGTTCTCACGCGGGACATCTCAATGATGAAGTTCTTGTAACAATCACCCTTATGTATTATGAACGAATCATCGTATGCACTTATCACTCCATGAAACTGAGTGGTCCTTCAAAGGGACATAATCACACAAGCAAGTCTCAGCAGAGTCAAGGTCGACACTCCCACTATCTGTCAGACTCTCGACTTGGAGAAGTTTCTAATCCTCGCCTATGGAATTAAGAACTTGTTTCATGTGTCATTCCCATAACGACAAAGTTCTTAACGACCTCATCGGATTAGGGGAGTTCAATACATGCAAAACACAGTCAACCCAAACAGACATAAATAAGCACATAAAGAAGTGATTGCCTATGAACAAAATCATCTCGTTTATTATTCAAAGACTTTCTGTGATATTACAAGGAAGTAGTAAAGCCAAAAGCTGCTTTAAAGGCACTATTCCTAACAGTACAGTCAACACTGCTTCCCTCCAAAAGCTTGACCCATGAAAGTTCGAAGCTAACGCTCGGATCTTAAAATTCTACAGTTCACTCAAGTGTAACTACAGAATTTGGGGGGCAAAATGATAGGCCCAAATCACGCTCAGATCAACACCGAACACGTGTCGCAATCTGAACGGTTCGCTTAAGCTACCTGAAGACGCTAGAGCATGGACGCTCGTGATAATGGGCTCGCGAAGTACACCCAGCCTATTTGCTCATTATCTTGCTTTTTAAGACTTGCGCGCCTCGGCCCAAGTCCTGAGCGTAGGATATGCTTACCAATCCTATCTGGCACTGGCACTGCGGCCCCACGGAACGCTCTCTACCCATAGTCCATCCCTTCCGCACCTGGGGAACCCGCTACGAAGGAACTCGCGGTCGTATCCATACACCGCTCGAGCCGCTTGACGCTCGGACCAAGTCGCCAGAGGAACTCTTCTCGAGCGCTCGGATAACCTTTTGATGCCGGTACCGTCCTTCCCACCTGGGGTACTCGTCTCCCAGAGGGTACTCGTCTTCGAGGGCACGCCCAGTTACGTGAGGAGCCTTTTTGGGTGTCTCCACGCTCGGTAGCAGCTCTATAACCACCTCTGACACACAGCGGTAGTGTGCGCACCACACCTGACACACCACAACCACCTATCACTAGGTATCTCTCAGGGATGTCACTCTCACACCATCACACGTTGCCACGTGTCTAGAGCAACACTGAGTTTGGGACCACATGGTCGCTTTTACTAAAACACCCTTGCCCTCAACTTATAAATAAGGGAATTCATACTTACATTCGGGAGGTCACATTTTTCATGCACAAAACTACATATAGATATTGCATACAGAAGAACTGGGCATTTCTTCTTGATCTTCACCTTCCTCTCCAAGTTTAGAAACACTTCACCACTTTCTGCACTTTTGCTGCACGATCCCTGGTGTTATCCTAGCTGGAAGAACCCATGCCTCTTTGGAAACCCAGTTCCCGAGGCTCATACACCTGTGATGGTCTTCCCTTTCTCAAACAAATCTTGAAGTGTTGGTGTTTTAATCCCTTTCCAGTTTCTACACCATCAATATATACACGTATACTATATTTTATAATATAAACACGTATATATGCATTATATATAATATATATACGTGTATTTTATATTATATATAATATATGTATGACAATAATATATGTACGTGTATATATATAATATATACACATACATTATACATGTATAATATGTTTTATAATATATATAGATATATTATATTTTATAATAAATATATATATATATATAATACACGTAAATACATATATTATATATATGTATTACACATATTTTATTATATATAATATATATTATATATTATATATAACAAGATATATACTATTAACGGATAGAAGTGTATAACATATAATATATAATACGCATATATATATTAAAATACATATAACAAAATGCATATTATAAATTAAAATATATAATATATATGTGTATTAATTAAATATTATATAAAATATAATACATATATTATATATAATAAATGTATAATATATTAAATTAGCGGATATGGACCCAAAAAAAAATTAAAATTAACGGATGAATAGTGGTTGCCATCAATTATTTGACAGAAGTCCTCAAAGTGACAAAAAAAAATTACTACGGGACTAAAAAAACCAAATTTGAAAATCATGGGACCAAAAGTGATAATGACCCATTAGTTTGGGAGTAAAAATGCATTTTGCTCTTAATTTTATTCCAATGGTAAGAATTATTTATATAAAAAAATAGCCGCGGGACAATCAAACCAACCCTATTTTAGACCATTTTTCAAATAAAATGTCTTACTCTTATTCATGTAATACGGACAAGCTAGTCTGACCATTGTACCCCAAACTAACATCATAGAAAATTATTAATAATTCATATCAATTTAACTTTTATTAGCAAATTTTGTTTCATTGATGCGTCATACGTAGTTATGCCAAATTCCAACAATTCTTCTAATACATCAATCAACGGTTTCGAATATACATCAATGTTTTATTTCGAACTTTTAGACACAGGTGTATTTCATTAATTTAATTTATTCTAAAATTACATATACACAAACATAGTAACATTTAAGTTATAAAATAATGAAAAATACTTAAGAGTTCGTTATTCTGGTAAATTGTATTGCTAGATGTTATTAAGAGAAGTGGCCGTTATATCTTGAAAAACAATTGCGTTAATTTGTAAGCACCTGGGGAGGGTAATTTTATCTTAACAAAAGAAAGTTGAACTCTTGTCCCGACCTTTAAAATAATTATAGTAAAATCACGCCATCAATTACTAGCGGTAAAATATCCAATTATAATAAAATCACGCCATCCATTGATAGCTCTAAAATATGCATCAATAACTTTTTGTAGGTTTTAGATATTAGGATTGTTTATATTGACATGTTAGTTTTTATGTTGATGGCAGATGTAGTAGGAATCATCACCTAGGGAGTATGTATTTACATAAGTCTTATGAATAATTTATATAAATTTGCTAGTACATTGATATTGGTATGTTTTTTGTTAGAAAAATTCCTTATAATTCCAAACAAATTATCTTAAGAGATAAAGATTTTCGCCCATCCGAACTATGACCCTTTTGGTATTTCACCATCCCAACTATTTTTCACTCGAAACCGCCATCTAAGCTTTCAATTCCTGACAAACCACCATCCCACAGTGGTTTTGACCCTTTTTTGAGCGGTTTTGACTCTTTTTTCAGTGGTTTTGGATGTTTTAACACATGTAAATATGTCGCTCAAAAAATGGTCAAAACCGCTGTGGGATGGTGGTTTGTCAGGAATTGAAAGTTTAGATGGCGGTTTCGGGTGAAAAATAGTTGGGATGGTGAAATGCCAAAAGGGTCATAGTTCGGATGGGCGAAAATCTTTATCTCTTATCTTAAACTAACTTTAAATGAATTTAATTTAATTAATTGTTGAAAAAAAAATTTGAGAGAGAGTGTCAATCTTGAGGGAGTTCGTAATTTCTCAAATTTCAACGAACAATTTATATTTTGGTCATATCTGAAGGGGTCTTATATTTTCTTTTCTCGAGGGAGTTCCTTATATTTTCTTTTCTCTAAAATATTGGTTTGAAATTTTTTTTTAAGGGTGATTTATATCTTACTATCCTACATTTAGGTCTAATTACAACGTAATCCATCATTATCGAAAAATTATGTTTTAGTCCCTATAAATCTTGTTTGGTATGAGGTCCCTTAACAGAATTTGTAAAAATACACTTATGTCCCTGACTGTTTCTGAGTGTTACATTTAATACATGACCAAAATTACAAAATCATCCCTAAAGTTTACAAATATTAACAAAACGATCCCTACAAATTATGAATTTAACAACAAATCAGAGTTATTTTTGGAATGACATAACGGAACCCTAGGGACCACAAACGATTCTCAAAATTAGGGACTAAAATATAATTTCTTGATAATAATGGATTACGTTGTAATTAGGTCTAAATACAGGATAGTTAGATATAATTATTTCTTTTTTTTAATTATGTTTCCACCCCATTCTGATTCTGATGCACCTACTTGACTCAACCTTGTCTGGGTTTGAATTTTCGAGCAACTTGAAGCCCTGCCTCACCGTTAATAAGTTTTGGAACCGAAAGATCAGCCAACGTCATTTCTTGGACTGTGTGATACATCTCATCCATCATTAACGGTTTCACCTCACTTGGTTAATAATATTGTTAAGCCTGCCACATATCTTCTGTCTTTTCCAGAAATCATAAATGCCAATATCATCCACAATATCCCATAAAAAGGAGGACGGAGGACCCTTTGATAAACTTGCTTTCCATCCCATCTATAAATACAGCATCTTTCTTCACACTCAAGCACACATTTTCCGGCCACTAATCAATATCTGATATATATATATATATATACACACACACAGACATTAGTGTTATAAATAGAGTGTGGCTCTTTGAAAATGAAGAAGGTCGCTGCAGTTAGTTTTGCTGCCTGGTTCCTGGTGGCCGCGGCGTTTTTGCTGGTGGCGGAGGTGCACAACACGGCAGCGGCGAATTGCAACCCGTTGGAGCTGAAGCCGTGCCTCGACGCAATAACGGGATCAGCACAGCCGTCGGCAGAGTGTTGCAGCAAGCTTAAGGAACAGGTGTCCTGCTTATGTAGTTACTTGAAGAATCCAATCTATGCGCCCTTCATCAACTCTCCCAACGCCAAGAAGGTTGAAGTCACCTGCGGTGTTACCTTGCCCACATGCTGATTTTGATCGATGTATAAGTCCGCAATATCGGAAAAATAAGTTGTCAGCTACACATGGTACTGAAAATGTTTGTCACTTGTTTATGTACCTTGTTTTCGTGCAAATAAAATAGACATTTAACAATTAACATGGTTAGTTAGTTCGATTTGGTATGGTAACGATTTGGAAAACCAAAATTCTAAAACAATAAAGAAGAGGGAAGAAGACATTTTAATAGAAGACTAGCGTATACCCCGTGCTATGCAAGGTATTTATTATAAAAATTATAGTATATGAGTTATGTTATCATGTATTACTCATAAATATTGTAAACTAAGATATATAAAGTAATCTATATTTTGGATAAAAAATTTATATAGGAAAAAATATTTGTTTACTTAACAATGACATCAAAGATTGTCACATGAAAATTAATTTTTTAAAAAAATGATGAGAGTTATAAATATAAATTTCGATAAAAAAATGGAATTATTTTAAAATTTTTAATGGAAAAAAAAAATTCAAATTCGATCAGATTACAATCTGGATGAAAAAAGATTTAAACAGTTACAAAATAAATAATAAATAAAAGTTAAAAAATAGAAACTAAAAATAAATGTGGTTGAAAAGTAATATTAATCTTACAAATAGAAAAATTATTTGAAAATATAACATATTTCCTCAATTTGGAAAAATCAAATTAGTTAATAATAAAAAATAATAATTAACGAAAATAATAAGAATACAAATAAATAAAAATAATTATCAACAAAAACAACAAACATAATTATAGTAAGTATTGAAACTATAAAACAAATCCATTTAGTGTAAATAAAAATATGATAAAATAAAATAAAGAAAAAAATTACAATAAATATATTTGAACAAAAAGATAATTTCATTCAATTAAAAAGTACAAAATTATTTGATTATAAATAATTACAAAATAAAAAGATGGTGTAAAATAAAATAAATAAAAAATAATAATAAAATAATAATATTAGTTATTGATGATGAATTTATACAAAATAAAATAAATCAAAATATAAAAATCAAGCATTAATTTCAGTTATTAATCACAAATTTATCTTCTCCTTGTAACCAAAAAAAAAAAAATCACAAATTTATAAAATAAATAGAAAGTACTATAAAATAAAATAAAAGAAAAAGACAATAAAACTTAAACTCATTTAAATTTACGTCCCCTAAAAAGATTTTTCCATTCAATTGGAAGGACAAAATTGATTGACAATGAGCAAATACAAAGTAAAAGGATGGTATAAAATAATATAAATTAAAAATAATATTGTTAGTTCTTGATAACAGATCTACATAAAATAAATAAAAAGTAATCAAAAGATAAAAATAAAGCACATATATCAGTTTTTTATAACAAATATATATAGTGTAAATGAAAATTATAATAAAACAAAATAAAAAGATGCTACAATCAAAACTTATAACACATTTAAATTTAAACATCATGAAAAGATTTTTTCATTCAACAAAAAAATACAAAATTAATTGATAATGAACAAATATAAAATAAAAAGATGATGTAACATCCGTTAAATCAAAAATAATACAAAAACGCAATCACATATGCAAATATACAAAAATGAAAAGAACAAATAAATCTTCGAAAGAGGAAAAAGAGAATAAAAGAAGTTGTAATATACTTACATGTTAATGGAACATCTCAAATTTTCTCATAGAAATTGACGACTATAAAGAAAAACTAAGTACACAACTGGTAAAGAAGAAACTGAAAAACAGATTGATACTTATAAAAATTATATCAAACATAATATTTATGTATTTAACAATTCTATTGAGGTAAATTAAGTAACCTAATTAATGATCTTTGTTATTAGGAATTTGAATTTGAATTTGAAAAGTCAATGGCATTTTATGGAAATTACATCCTTTGTAATTGTGTACTAATATAACTAAGGATTTTTCACAAATTTATCCATGATTGACATAATTTTCCATTAAAACTTCATTCAACACAATTTTAAATATATCTTAGGAAAATAAAAAATCCAGCATTTAATATAAAACTCAATTCGTATTATTTATTAATTAAAATAAATCAATGTACTTTTTTTTTAATAATAGATATAGATAGATAACTGATGGGTTCTGAATATGGGTACAGAGTCCGATCACTTTAGAATTTGTTTAGGAGGGAAAGGCCAGTTGAGGTTCGCCGGAAAAGATGGGGGTTCTACCTGCTAGGACAAACACACAGACAAAGTCATAAGGCCAAGTTGGGGGAACTGGGGGTGATTCCCAGTTTGGCTCTCCGACGCTCAAGTCAGATGAAGATCTGAAAGAGAAAATGTAAGCTGAGTAAGAAATTACTGTAATGGAGGTTGCTTACAGAGATGGAGATGAAGACTTCTATGTATAGTTGAGGGTCAGGGACCCTTTAGTCATTTGCATCGTGTGGTCCTGGCCGAATGTTGCCCTAACACGTGGAGTTGCGAGAGAAACCTAAGAGGAATAATCTCTGCAAAAGCTGGTGAAAGGTGGTGTTGGCAACAGTGGTAGGTGCGCAGGCATGTACGATGTGTCAGAGAGCCGTTTGGGGAGTTGGTAACGAGGGCTGGAGAGCACGCTCGTTGTCAACTAAAGCCTTGGTGGCCAAGGAATCCGCTAGGGGATGAGGGCCAGGGCTTGTGTAACGAATTGGAGCGGAAGCCTCCCTGAGGGAGTGTAGCGCTCGAAGAGGGCTTCCCTTGGTTGATTGGAACGTTGGCCATGTAGCGGGAATGGCGCTTGTGAGAGAGCGGTCAAGTTGATCATGTGTATACGTAATAGAGTTAACGTGTGTCTTTGAAGAATGCTGGTGCTTGGAGGGTTTTAGTGCTCGTGCATGACTACCGTAATCGCAGGACAGGTGTCGCCATCTTTGAAGTGCCACGTGTCCAAACGTGGGACGAGCGCATTTTGACCCCATCATTTTGCCCCCCAATTCTGTAGCCCTTAGTTGATAAGGGTTGTAGAATTTTATCCAATGCAATCCATTGTGCGTGTCGCTCGTATGAGGCTTTGCGTGTTGAGCAATTATCTTTCTGATCATGCCATTAATGCGGTCCTTTCGTCTGACCGCTTGTAACGTCCAAACATTAATTGCAGTCCTTTCTTCTGACCATTTGGAGCGTCTAAGCATTAAATGCTGATGCGCGTGGGGCACGTGGGTCTTGGGAAGTACGTGACGGTTCCATAAAGTGAACGGTTTCCTAGGCGGGAAATGATTACGATTTTGAATTTTTGCCAGAATCGTACCAACTTCCCTATAACTAAGGGATTCTGCATCATTTCCATCTTTTACGCGAACAAATCTTCAAAGCATCCTTTTGCAGAAAAACTCTTTGCATTCCAGTTTCAGAGCATCCCAAATCTTCCTTCAAGCTTTCCCAGAAATTTCAAGGTAATCTCCGGTGAAACTTTCTAACTTTGCTAACCTTAGAATCGTAATTAGGATTCAACAACTCCTTAGACTTCTATCTTCCAGAAATCCCCAATTTTCTTCAAAAATCCTCCTCTCTCAAAATCACCATATCCTTCTCAAATTCCAGCATCACTATGGCCGAACATCACATAGCAGAATTTGCCCGTGAAGTTGAAGAGATGGTCGTCCATAATTCATCTCCTCCGGATTCCCCTAGAGACGAAGAGTTGGGCGCGGCCGTGATGGCCACGGATGAGAGGAACCCAGGTGGGGTGGAGCACATCTTTGAAGAGTTGAACTTAGTGATGGAGGCGGAGAGGCAGGGGGTGACTCTCCCGATAACTGAGAGTGCGACTCACCCTCATCGCCATACAGTGACGGTGGCCATTGCAGCCCCGGCACCGGAAACTGAAGAAGCAGCGGGGCCCTCCGAAAGAGCCCGTGACAAAGGCAAGGGCAAGAAAACCAAGAAAGCCAAAGGGCGCAACGAGGGTGAAGGCTCGGGCATGCAAGAGACCGACCGCACCCCAGATGAAACTCCCAGTACAATAACTTTGGGAGAAGTGAAGACAATGTTGGCACCCATTTACTGGGATGAGCGCTTCACATGGAGGATCCCTGCTAGCCACGAGCGTGCCAACTGTCCGCCTCCCGGTGAGATGGCGCCCTACATGGATGTTGTCAGTTCTGGGGGTCTGAGGTTCCCCATTCCAATCCCTGTGGCCCTTATTCTGAACGACTTGGGCCTCTGCCCCTCGCAAATTGTGCCCAACGGTCTCGCACTGTTAACGAGCTTTGTGATGCTCATGAGATGCGTCGGTTACGAGCCCTACCTGCGGAACTTTAATGCTCTTCTTCAAGTGGTCAGCTCGCCCCGCTCGTCACCTGAAGCGGGCTTCTTCTATTACATTCTAGCGAAGGCCCATTTGAAGTTAATTAACTCTCCCTCCACCACCTATGGCCCGAACTGGAAGGAGAAGTTCATTTTTGTCAGGGCCCCCACAGATGAAGGTTTTGGGGTGTCATCAGATTGGACCTCGCATGGGAAGGGTTCACTTGTGAAGAACCGCCTGGAATCTGCCTTCCCAAAGGGTTGGGCCAAAGGCTTGGCGGAGGCGTTGAGGGACGAGGGTCTCCTGATTCGTGCCAAGGACTGGATAGACGATGCGGAACTTATGTTCCTTTGCGGTCTTACTAACGACCTGCATTACCTTGACAACCCTCCCGCTCGTGACTTGGAGAGAGACAGTTAGATTTTAGGGCACTAACATGTAGATAGGAATACTAACAGTATTTTTCCCTTTGCAACTTGCATATTGAGGAATTTGTCTAAGGGTTTTTAACCCTCGTTTCCACCTTCTTTGCAGGAGCAGCGATTTTAGAGATGGCCGGAGGAATCAGACACGCTGCCAGGTTTGCTAACGCCAACAGGCGTCAAGCCCAACAAGAGGAACAACAACGCCCTCGAGGCCGCGGAGCGGGCAGGGGGGACGCTCGGGGTGGCCAGCATGGCGCCAGCTCGAGTACGGCTCCCGGCGCTCAAACTCAACGAGGCCGAGGGGATAGCCGAGTGGCCAATGTGGAGAACAGGATTGTGGTGCGGCCACCTCCTGCGGCAGATTCGAGGGTGGCTGACCCTCGAGCAATCAATCAAGTTAGGCCCCCAACTGATGTGGTGACAAGCGGTGCCCAATCGAGCGCTGGCCGGCCTTCCCGTAAGAGGAAGAGGATGCCCGACACCCTCGCAATAACGGGCAAGGGAAAGCAAGTAGTTGAAGGCTCCAAGGGCGGCGGAGAAACTTCCTCTTCAGAGGAAGAGGATCTGTGGGAGTTCACCCGTCGAGGGGATAGGCACTTCTCCGGCTCTGCGGATGGGGGTGCGGTTTTGTTGAGGCCTGGGACACTCGCTCAGACTGTCAGCGAGAATTTGTACGACAAGGCCCAATTTACCGCTGACCATAGGCATTTGTACACTGAGTCCGTAGAGACGGTGGCCTATGATAAGGTGCACGCCATAATCTCCGTAAGTTCTCATTCCCTTGCAATTTCACTATCTCTGGTAGGTATTACTTTTCCGTATTCTTACTAACACTTTCATTCTTTCGAGCCCGTGCAGCAAGTACTCCCGAGGGCCAAAAATATTCAGATGCGCGCCTCAGTTTATGCTGATCGAAAGGCCAAGTATAAGAAAATGGCGTGTCCGAATGATCCCGCTCAAATCCAGGTGGAGCTGGACAATGAAAAGGCTAAGTACGAATCCCTCAAGGAAGAGTATAGAAGGATGGAAGAGGAGATGAAGAAGCTGCAGGGTGACTTTGCGAGCGCGGAGAACGCTCGGAATAGTTTGAGCGACCAGTTTACCCAGCTTGGTGAGAACTATAAGAAGCTGGAGACCGAGAGTGACGGCTGGAAAACGAGGGCTCAAGAGACAGAAAGGAAGTTCAATGATACCATGAACGAATGGCCTCAAAGCCTTGAGCGAGCAAACAAGGAGGCGCTCGTCAAGTTCTGTCATTCCAAAGCCTTCAACTTCGCAGTCTCTCTGCACTGCTTAGACGAGGCTCAAAAGGCCTTCAACTTGGCCATTGAGCAAGGTATTCACAAAGGTCTGACAGATCCGGCCATGCGCGGGGTGAAAGGCACGGGGCTCATGTTCAATGAGCGAGGCGAAGAGGATGACGAAGATCCTGAGGATCCTGAGGCCAACATTGCTGAGCCGGAGTATAATTTTCTGGTTGACCTTATCCAGAATGAGTACGTTGCAGCCCATCCTCTGGAAGGAGCCTCCCAAGCGCCACTAGATGACCCTCCTGTAAACGAGCCCCAAGCACCTGCTGCGGAGAATGCTCCTATTCCAGCTATTGAAAACATCCCGGCTCCCACCAACAATGCCAACGATCCCAACGCTCCACAAGGGTTTGCCAACAACGATCCTGAGACTCCAGTGGCCCAACACCAAGGAGAGAATGCTCCTCCTGCACAAGAACCAGTTGGTCCAGTTCATGGTCCTATGGCCCAAAACATTTTGGTGATCTTGGATGAAGATGTGGCTCCTGCGGCTTAAGGCTCCTCTCCTTCAGCTTTTCTTACAACTCTTATTGTTTCCGTTTAGGGTTTCCCCCTTTTGTAATAACGTTTATGGGCCTTTGAGCCCCTATTTTGTAATATCTGGCGTAGAGCCTCAATCAAATGAAATTCCTTCTTTTCATAATGCTGTCTTAGACCGTTTTTCTTGAATGCGGAATTTTACTTGGCGCTTGCTGTGAACAAGTCTTGTCGTAATAAGATTGTGTGTAACATGCTTAGTAAAATTGCATTACTCTGATACGCCTTTGATACTTAGAAGATTTTGTTAAATCTTGTAAAACTTGAAAAATTTTACTAAGTCTTGAGTAATCGTGAGGGTCTTATTGTGAGGCTGCCCCCATCCAAAGACTTGAGTAAATTTTTGCTTTTATACTTAGGGAAATTTTGCTATGTCCTGAGTGATTACGAGGGTCTTACTAAGAGACCGCCCTCGTTCAAGACTTGCGGAATTCCTTCTTAACCTTGGGAAATTTTGCTAAGCCTTGAGTGATTACGAGGGTCTTACTGAGAGACTGCCCTCGTTCAAGACTTGCGGAATTCCTTCTTAACCTTGGGAAATTTTGCTAAGTCTTGAGTGATTACGAGGGTCTTACTGAGAGACTGCCCTCATTCAAGACTTGTGAAATTTCTTCCGAATGACATTACCGTTAATCGAGCGCTACTGTGCCTGTTCACCTTCTAGAGTGTGCCAGGGATCCCGTTTTTGAGCGCAAGGCGTTGTGACGAACGGCCAAGGCCTACTAGGATTTTCCTCGTATTTCTCCTCCCATTTAATAGGTTGGTTGTGAGCGTTACCAGTCTATCCTTATGAGGGCGTCCCCCCACGTGGAGTAGAGTGCTAGCAAGCGTAACCCATGTGCGATAACAGTGTATGTATTGGAATGGACTGGCAACCACGCTCGTAGAGACGAGGGACGTGGGTCTTATCCATTCATGTAATTAAAAAAGCAGAAGTACAAAGATACTGAAAAGAATGTATTGCAACTTACTTGAAATTTGAAGTACATAGAACCCATGAACGGGGTTGTTACATCATCGTTTCTAGAGAGCTTTTAAACATAAAACCACCAGAGGTTACATGCGTTCCAAGGGCGAGGCAAGCGCTCACCTTGAAGTGTCTCCAGGGTGTAAGTGTTGTTAGCTCTGATCTGGATGACTTTGAACGGACCCTCCCAGTTGGGGTCCAATTTCCCCACATGTTTGGACACTTCCACTTTCTTCAAAACCAAATCTCCCAACTGGAAAGTCCTTTCTCGCACGCGCTTGTTGTACTGTTGTGCCATAGTTGCCTTATATCTGTGTATTTTAGCCCAGGCCTTGTCTCTTCTTTCCTCCAATAAGTCCAACTCCAGGCTTCTGTTATCTTCATTAAGCTGAGGCTCGAAATAAGCTATACGAGCGGATTCATTTACAATCCCGGCTGGTATCATTGCTTCTGACCCATACACGAGCACGAAAGGCGTCTCGCCAGTGGCCGCTCGTGGAGTAGTGCGATAAGCCCAGAGTGCCCCTTGCAATTCTTCTGCCCATTCACTCTTGTTGCTCTCTAGCATTGTTTTCAGATGTTGCAGAATGATCCTGTTGGTAACTTCCGCCTGTCCATTGGCTTGGGGGTGGCCCACGGAGGTAAAGCGCTGTTCAATCCCTAACTCTGAACACCACTCCCGGGTGTCAGCTGCTATGAATTGGGATCCATTGTCTGAAATAAGCACCCTTGGAATGCCATATCTGCAGATGATGTTCTTCCAAATGAAGTCCCTTACCACTCTGAATGTGATTTTTGCTACGGCTTCGGCCTCAGCCCATTTGGTAAAATAATCGACAGCTAAAATGACAAACTTCTTCTGTCCGACCGCGATGGGCAAGGGGCCAACAATGTCAATTCCCCTCTGGTCAAAAGGCCAGGAGACATCTATAGGGATCATTTGAGCGGGTGGCAGTTGAGGGAGATTGGAATGGAACTGGCACTTAGGGCACTTTATGGAAAATTCAAGGGCGTCTTGGAGAACTGATGGCCAATAAAACCCACTTCTCAAAACTTTCTTAGCCAGGATATGCCCTCCTGAATGATTTCCACAGCTCCCGTTGTGAATAAGTTCGAGCGTTTCCTTTGCCTGCGAGGGCCTTAGACATCTCATCGGTGGCCCCTGAAATGATTTCTTGAACAGCCTTCCTTTAGAGTCTATAGAAAACCGAGGGGCCTTGTTTCTAATTTTTCGAGCCTCTACCTTGTCAGTGGGACAAACACCATCTTTAAGAAACCTGATAATATCATCAAGCCAACATGGCTCATGCGGATCAATCATAGCGACCACCTCCTTGGCAATTCTCTCCTTGATCAAAGGCTCTTCCGTTCTAAGGAACGTGACCGAACGCTCGGAAGTGCCTTCTAATGCCGAAGCAAATTTAGATAGAGCGTCGGAGCACTCGTTCTCTGCTCGTGGAACTTGAAGTAGGTGGAATTCTTTAAACTTCCCAATGACCTCTTTGGCTTTGTTCAAGTACTGAACCATGGTGGTTTCTCGAGCCTCATAAGTTCCTTCAATCTGGCTCGCAATTAACTGTGAATCAACATACGCAGTAATTCTAGAAGCTCCGTTCTGAAAAGCAATTTTCAATCCTTGCACAAGGGCCTCATACTCTGTCTCATTATTGGTGACTTGAAAATCCAATCTGATTGCAAAGTCTAGCTCAATCCCATTGGGGTCTCTAAGGGCTATCCCTGCTCCTCCCCCTTGAGAGGTTGAGGAACCATCTGTGTGCAGGACCCATAACCCCTCGTTCTCCTGATCAGCAGGTTCTAACCCGAAACGTTCAACCAGCAGATCTGCTACCACCCGCGCTTGTATAGTTGTTCTGGGCTCGAAACTTAAGTCAAACTGACTCAACTCAATAGCCCATTTTATCAATCTCTCCGACACGTCCGGTTTGGACAACACTTGTTTCAAGGGCTGATTGGTAAGGACCGTTATTGAGTGCCCTTGAAAGTAAGGCCTCAATCGCCTTGATGCATTGATGAGGGCGAACGCAAATTTCTCGATTTCCAAATACTTCTTCTCCGCCCCCTGTAACGTTTTGCTCAGATAATAAACAGGCAAATGCTTACATTCCCACACAGCTATTAGCACCGCGCTCGTTGCCTCGGTCGAAATGGAAAGGTACATAAATAGCCTTTCTCCTTCAACGGGCTTGGTCAGGAGCGGAGCGCTCGAAAGGTAAGCCTTCATATCCTGCAGTGCTTTTTCACATTCGTCCGGCCAAGCAAAATTACGAGCGTTTCTCAAAATCTTGAAGAAAGGAAGGTTTCCGTCCGCCGAGCGCGAAATGAATCTGTTCAGGGAGATGATCTTTCCCACCAACACTTGTACTTCTCGGAGATTTCGAGGGGAAGGGATCTCCATGATAGCCTTGATTTTCTCAGGGTTGGCTTCAATTCCCCTCTGACTGACCATGTAGCCCAAGAATTTTCCCCCTCGTACTCCAAAGGTACATTTTGAAGGGCTCAATTTCATCCCATACTGGCGCAAGATGGAAAAAGTGCGCTTGAGATAGTCCAGATGTGAGTCCTGGCGCTCGCTCTTAACAATCATGTCGTCAACGTAAACCTCCATGGATCCTCCAATTTCCTTCTCAAACATCCTGTTGACGAGTCGCTGATACGTGGCTCCAGCGTTCTTGAGCCCAAAAGGCATGACTAGGAAACAATAAATCCCCAAGTGAACAACAAATGAAGTTTTGGGGCGATCCTCTGGCGCCATAAAGATTTGATAGTACCCCTGGAAGGCGTCCATTATGCTCATGAGTTCACACCCTGCGGTTGAATCCACCAATTGGTCTATTCTGGGCAATGGGTAAGGATCCTTAGGGCAAGCCTTGTTAAGATCAGTAAAATCATTGTACATGCGCCATTTGTTTGCGCCCTTGCGCACCAACACCACGTTGCACAGCCATTCTGGGTACAAGATGGGCTCAATGTACTGAGCCTCCAGAAGCTTGTTAACTTCTTCCTCAATAACTCTTTTCCGAAATCCATGTACATCTCGCTTCTTCTGCTTTATGGGCTTAAACGAGGGGTCCACATTAAGCCTGTGGACTATGACGCTCGGGTCAATCCCTGTAAGGTCAGATGCTTTCCATACAAAAACGTCAATGTTTTCTCTGAGGAAGTCAATCATCATAATCTGCGAGGGTCCAGAGAGGTTGGACCCAATTTGGGTAGTTTTATCCTTGTTTCCTGGCTCTAGCTCAATGGTGAGGAACTTTTCCGAGGGCTCAATCCTTACTTCTGGGCGGGGAAGTTCGAGCGCCCTCTTTTTTCCTGTCAAGCGCCCATCTTCAAAGGGCTCGCCACCCTCAGGCTCGTCTCCCTCTGAGGAGGATTCTTCTACAGTTCCTGGCAGAGTATTTTCGAGGGAGCCTTTTGCGCTGGGATCTTTCTTCTTGTTCTTTTTCCTGTTCAATTTGGCCCTCTTGCGCACGGGCCCATCCTCATCTAGATTGGGAAAGTCAACAGATTTCTTGGTGGACCCGATTTCGAAAGTTTTCTCAGCCTTGGGCTTTTTGAGGGATAGCATATAACATTCCCAGGCTTCTCGCACATTGCACAATATTTCTCCAATGCCCTCGGGGGTGGGAAATTTGATTTTCTGATGGTAAGTGGAGATGATAGCTTTGAAATCAACGAGGGCCGGACGCCTGATTATGATGTTATAGGGAATATCAATCTCCACTACTGCATAGGTAACCATGAGCGTTTTGCGCTGTGGGGCTCGGCCGAATGAAGTGGCCAGACGAATTTGCCCTCGTGGGACGACCTCCGAACCTCCAAAGCCAATGAGGGCTGTTTTGAGAGGTTCGAGCGGGGTGTTAGTAACATTCATCTTCAAGAACGTGGAGTAGGGCAAAACATTGACAGAGTTTCCACTATCCACTAACACCCTTTTTACAATGTGATTATGGACATCTACGCTAACCACCATGGGGCAGTCAGAGGTTTCACCATCCCCATGGGCTGTTACAATGTGCCCTAAATCCCTATCATCAAAGCCTATTACATCGTTTTCTCTTGAGCGTGGTTCATTCGCCTCCTGAATGGCGTAGATGGGTTTGGGCATTGATGGGCGTTGGTCATAACTCCGGACATGCCGTCGCCGGGCAGCGTTAGAGTCTCCACCAGAGGAACCCCCTACTATCATGTTGATGACCGCGAAAGGGGTATTTTCTTGCTCAGGAGCCTTTCCTTTGCCCCGATGGCTACTCTCCTTGGGGCCTCGCCTCCGCGGGCTTCTAGAGCGCGACGGGCTCCTTCTTCTTTCCCCGGTGCGCTCGTTACAGCGCTCATCATAACGCTCCAAAATCCTGACAAATTCCTCCAGGTGGCCCCCAGTGATGAGTCTTTGAATCTCCGCTTCCAGCCGGCGGCATTCATCCATGTCGTGCCCCTTTTGCTTGTGGAAAGCGCAATACTTGTTCGAGCACCTCAGTAAGTCGGTTTCCCTCATCTTGACGGGTCTCTTGAAGAGTTTTTTATCAGAGAGGTTATAGACTTCTGAGTTCGGCCTGGTGAGCGGGATGCGCTCGAAACGTCGAGGGGGCGGGGGCGACCTTTTACGTTCCTGGTGACGCTCCTTTTTTACAATGACTTCCCGGCCCCGCTCTTGGTGGGGCTCGTTTCTTACTGGGCAGTGACGCCGGGGACCATTACTCCCATACATGTCTTCGAGCGCGAAAAACGGCTCGGCAACTTCCCTCAAGGCCATGAGGGTTCCAGGCCTTCTATCCACAATGGCATCAGCAAACTTTTTGCTTACATACTGTTTGTGATCCACAGCCTGAAAGAGCACTGGGATCAAGAAATCCATAGATGGCCTCTCCACCTGCAAAATCTCCTTGTTGAAGCTAGCGAAGAACGAGCGAAGAAACTCATTCTTGCCTTGCACTATGTTGTAAAGGGTGGTGGGCGCAGTGACTGGAGCCTTCAGAGAATTGAAGTGATTGAGAAAAGTATCGGCCAGCTCCTGATATGAATGTATCGAGCGCGGAGGCAGTCACTAGTACCACTCCTGAGCCATTCCCACCAGGGAAGTGACAAAGATTTTGGCCCAGTAGTTGCTTGAGTGCTCATAGAGGTGCATCAAGTGCAGAAAATTATCCAAATGTTCAGCTGGATCAGTTGTTCCGTCGTAGCGGTTGACGGAAGTGGGGATCTTGGCCATTCCTGCTTGGGCCATCAAAACTTCCTCCACGAGGGGGGAGCCCCTCGCCAGTGGATGGTATTTATACGTGCAGAAGTTCTCCTCCTGCTCCTTGCAGTGGGGGACCCGTGGCTGGCGGTCCTTGTGACGAGTGTCTCTGGCATCGGCTCGTTTATCCCTACTGTGGGAGATCTGAGACCGCACTCGAGAGAGCTGTCCAACCATGTCCTTTAAACCCTGCAGCTGGTCTTGCACAGTCGCGAGGATTTTAGGATTCACATCTCCTTCTTTGTCCCCTTGCTTGGTGGCTCGGGAAGCCCTTTTGGAGGCATGAGAGTCCCCTTCATTTTCGTTGATTCTTTCGGTGGGCTCTCTATTTCTGTCCACAGGGGGACGCTCGTTGTCGCCTTGGCGGGGCGTCTCCTTTGCGGCCGGTTATGGCGGTTGCTCCCTTAGGACTGCCTGAGCCTCCCTAAGCGGGTAAGTTTGTAGTCCGGCCATAGGAGCGGCAACTTGAGTGGCCTGCCCAGAGGGAAAGTACATGGAATGGAATCTTTCCCATGCCCCCTGGGCCGCCTAAACTTCACATTGGGCGTAAAGAGCCCTTAGTTTCTGATGAGATAGAGGAGGTAACTCCACTCCTTCAATCTCCTTGGAGATCACCACCGGAAGCTGGATCTGGCCGGCGTGATAGGGATGAACCGGCGGCACCCTGACGGTGGGGGTAAGCGTGTAACCTGGCGGCGGCATCATGAAGGACTGACTTCCTGGACTCGCATGGGTATGAACCCATTGAGTCTGGGGAGGCTGTGGAAGAGTATGGAGAGAAACACCCCCAGCAGTGCCGGAAACTAGTGGCGCTGGTGGTGGAATTGCAGATTCTGCAAGGGGAGTCACACCTACAACAGGTGGTGCTCCTCCCGCGACGATGGAAGGAGGCAGGGTTCCGCCAGCGGCGGTGGAGGGAATAATGATGTTGGCATTCTGGGAAGTGTTGTCTCCTCCTCCTACAGCTCCGGATCTCGTAGCTACCATGGTTGAGAAGATTTTGGTTGTTCGTTTTTCAACTAGCAGAAGGAAATAAAGGGATAGAGAACTGGTTTCCCACAGACGGCGCCAAAAATGATGGGTTCTGAATATGGGTACAGAGTCCGATCACTTTAGAATTTGTTTAGGAGGGAATGGCCAGTTGAGGTTCGCCGGAAAAGATGGGGGTTCTACCTGCTAGGACAAACACACAGACAAAGTCAGAAGACCAAGCTGGGGGAACTGGGGGTGATTCCCAGTTTGGCTCTCCGACGCTCAAGTCAGATGAAGATCTGAAAGAGAAAATGTAAGCTGAGTAAGAAATTACTGTAATGGAGGTTGCTTACAGAGATGGAGATGAAGACTCCTATTTATAGTTGAGGGTCAGGGACCCTTTAGTCATTTGCATCATGTGGTCCTGGCCGAATGTTGCCCTAACACGTGGAGTTGTGAGAGAAACCTAGGAGGAATATTCTCTATAAAAGCTGGTGAAAGGTGGTGTTGGCAACAGTGGTAGGTGCGCGGGTATGTACGATGTGTCAGAGAGCCGTTTGGGGAGTTGGTAACGAGGGCTAGAGAGCACGCTCGTTGTCAACTAAAGCCTTGGTGGCCAAGGAATCCGCTAGGGGATGAGGGCCAGGGCTTGTGTAACGAATTGGAGTGGAAGCCTCCCTGAGGGAGTGTAGCGCTTGAAGAGGGCTTCCCTTGGTTGATTGGAACGTTGGCCATGTAGCGGGAATGGCGCTCGTGAGAGAGCGTCACGTTGATCATGTATATACGTAATAGAGTTGATGCGTGTCTTTGAAGAATGCTGGCGTTTGGAGGGTTTCAGTGCTCATGCATGACTACCGTAATCGCAGGACAGGTGTCGTCATCTTTGAAGTGCCACGTGTCCGAACGTGGGACGAGCGCATTTTGACCCCATCAATAACGACCGCCTAGAGATATTTATTGGATATTTTTAATAATAGATTTATATATAATATAAATTAATGAATTTTTTTTGTAAAAATTAAAATATTTCAAAAAAAGAGAAATAAATATTAAATTTCATGAGTTTTATTTAAATTTTGAATGTTATCATTAATTACATGAGTTACATTTGAATTTAAATTAAAATATATTTTTTAGATTTATGCATTCAAAATAAGTTTTACCATAAATTGATGCTTTAATTGAGGACAACTTCCAAAAATCAAGGGACATATAAAATTGTTAGATAAATAAATAAATTTAATAACTATCGACCAATCACAATTTTTAGTTTGAATAAAAAATCTCAAAAAAACTACAAAATTTTATTCAGTCAAAATTGATATAATTTGGGTCAAATACACCCTTCCTATATATCTATACTATAATATATAGGAAGGGTGTGTTTGACCCTTATTGAGTCAATTTTGACTGAATGGAATTTTGTGGTTTTTTTGAGATTGTTAATTAAAGCTAAAAATTGTGATTGGTTGATGGTTATTAAATTTATTTATTTATTTAATAATTTTATACATCCCTTAATTTTTGGAAGTTGTCATCAATTAAAGTATCAATTTATGGTACAATTTATTAGAACGCATAAGTTTAGGAAAATATATGTTAATTTAAATTCAAATACAAATCATGCAATTTGATGGTGCAGGAATCTGAGTTTCCTAAATGCAACAACACTTTCACTATTTGTTTGAAAAGGGAAAGACCATCACAGGCGTTAGAGCCTCAGGAACTGGGTTTCCTTATGAGCGTGGGTTCTTCCAACTAGGATAACACCATTGTGTGCAAAAACGTGATGATGAAGCAGCTGTGGTGAAAATATTACAGAGCTTGAGAAGAGGGAGGAAAATATGCCCAGTATGATGCGTGTGAGGAAGATGACTTAGGGGAGAATGCAAGTGTTCTCTCCTATATATATGTTAGGGATGAGGGTAAATCGGGTAAACTGACCGTTTGGTCCCAAACCTGTGTTGCTCTAATACGTGGCAGCCCATGGAGGCGTGAGAACGACACCTCTGAAAAGGAGGCGGCGTGTCAGGTACAAGGTGCGCACCACCTCTGTGTCAGAGGTTGTTGGCGAGGGTCGCGCGAGGGGAAGGCCCAAGGTCCGTTTTGCTAGGGTTCAGACCCGTCACGGGGGTGGAGGATCATACACGAGCGCTGGTGACGCTCGAAGAGTGCACGGATAGGTTCCCCACGGCAGATGACCCTTGAGCGTCAAAACCCCGAGCATCAGGAGCGGGGCCCTCGCGTGGGTGCCTCCCTGAGAAGGGTGACCCTGAGGGCCAGGGTGTGAGCGTCAAGCCTGTCAGCTTGAACCCTTTACTTGAATAGTTGGCCGAGGCTCAGGGGCCTGTACTAGTAAGCAAGCGAGTGGGCTGGGTTGGCCCGCGAGCCCATCAATGCGAGCGTCCAATCCCTCAGCCAGCGAGTGGTGACACGTGGACGGTTCTGATACGAGCGTGGTTTTATGTCTCATCAGTTTGCCCCCCAAATTCTGTAGTATCGCTTGAGCGTACTGTAGAATTTAAAAGAAGCGAGCCTTGAATTTTTGAATATCCGAGGGTCAAGCCTCTGCAAGAGAAGTGACCGCTTGGCTTCCGTAAGGGACACGTTCTGACATCGCATTAAATGAAGTCGTGTCCGCATTAAATGCTGAGTGGGAACGTGGGCGCGTGCACTCCGGGAGACGTGAGACGGTTACCAAAAGTGGGGGGGATTTCCTAGACGGGAAATGATTGCGTTTTGAATTTTCATGACCTAAACGATGTAAATCCCCCCTTATAAATAGGGCCTTGCACAGTCCTTGCACCTCTTTCACGCATTCAACTTTCTTCAAGCAATCAAAAAGCAAGAACTTCTTCTGCAAGATTTTACGGATTTCGGCGAATTCTCCTTCAGTCTTTAGGTAAAACTCCATAATCCTTGATATTCTTGTACTAACTTTAGATTTAGGTTGGGTGAGTGAAACTTTTGAGTGAAGAGCCCCTTTCTGTCGTTGAATTCATTTCAGAAATTTCCTTCTTCATTGAGTTTTCTGCGAGAAGCTTCGCCTCTCAAAATCAAAGAGCAGACATGGCAGGGTACCAAGCAGATGATTATGTGGGGGAGATAGACGAGATGTCGGTTGGGAGCTCCTTCTCTCATGGTAACGTACCCGCAGCGGTCCCAATGGCCAGAGCCTCTCTTGGCGATGAGATTCCAATCGCCATCCCAGTGGCCAGGGCTCCGGCTGAAGTTGGGGATGAAGAGGTTGATGCCGCTGTTCAAGGGATGAACGAGCGCGCACCCGGGGGGGGTAGATGATCTCTTCGAAGAGATGGGTAACGTCATGGAAATGCAGAGACAAGGGGAAAGGGTATTTCCCGTGCTCAACAGCGCTGTAAGACCCCAAGATCATAGGATCAAGGTGGCAATCGCGGCTCCTGAGGGGGGTGCAGGGCCTTCCGAGCGTCATGCTGAGGCTGAACCTCCCAGAAAATGCCAAAAAAGGGGAAAAGAGCCTGCTACACGAGTGAGGCAAAATAACCCTCACCAAATCGACAGGTCTCCGGATGAGATTGAGAGCATCTTGACGCTCAAAGATCTGGAGGAGTTAAGGACAAAAGCATACTGGGATGAGGCGGTGTTCCCCATGCGCCTTCCCGAGGAGGGGGAAAGAGCAAATTTACCGTCGCTGGGGATGATGACAGTTTACTGGGACGCGGTCCTGGCCGGGGGTCTGAGGTTTCCGATTTCTCCCGTCGTTTGTGACACCTGCCACCACCTTAGACACTGCCCTTCCCAAATCCTCCCCAACGGTATTGCCATAATAAACACTTTTGTGATACTGATGAGGGCATTAGGCCATGAACCTTCCGTTGACAATTTTGATAGTTTGATCCAAGTGGCTAGCTCAACGCGTTCGTCCCCCACAGATGGGTTCTACTACGCTCAAGCCAAATCTGGCTTCAAAATGATAGATTCCCCCTCCACCTCTTATGGCGAGCATTGGAAGGAGAAGTACTTCTTCGTTGGGGCTCCCGGGGGAATTTTCAGGGTTCACCGAGGGTGGCTTATACATGGTGAGGGGACACTGATTAAAGAAAGGACAAAGAATAAAGCTTTCGAGGATTGGGCGAAGGGGTTGGCCCTCGCGATGAAGAATGAGAAGAAATGGATCAAGGCTGAGGTCTTGATGAAGAATGAGGGAATATTATTCCGCTATGGCCTATCTTGCCCCCCAAGCATGATAACTAATCCTCCCGCTCAAATCATGGCCCTCGACGGTTAGATTCTAGGAACTGACTATTCTAACTCTTAGGATAGCATCGCCGATCTTACTTGACTTTTTATACTTTTGCAATTACCATCCAAATACCCAATTTCTGACGCTCGTATTTCCCATTTGCAGATATCCAGATACTAACATCAGGGATGAATGCCGAAAGACTTGCCCGAATGATGCGCGCTCAGAGACCTGACGTCAACCCTCAACAACAGCAACAGCAACAAGCACGCCCTCCCAACGCCCCGAGTGGGAGAGGAGCCCGACGAGGGGCGGGACGTGGCAACGAAGGCACTCGCGGAGGCACCGGGAACGAAGCTCCCCCTGCGGGCCCCATCGAAGGCTTGACAGTAGAGGGCGCTCGAGGGGCTACACCTCCGCCGGCCGCCCACAAGGGTCCCATTGCGCTCAGCTCTAGCGATTCTCGCAACCGCTCGGGGGAGCTAGCCCGCTTCCACGATGCAATCAGGGCCGATCGCCAGGGGAAGAGAAAGAGATTGCCAGACTCCATCCCTATCTCTGGCAAAGGAAAAGAGGTGGTCGTGGGTCACCGCGGCGAGGGCAGCGACACTTCCTCATCGGAGGATGAGGACTTCTGGAAAATGGGCTGCGGGGGCGACGCTCGGTACAAACGCCAACGGATGTATGGTCCAGTTCTGCTGAAGAAGAGAGCGCACTCTGTGAACCTAATCTCTGACATCGTCGGAAAACTTCAATTCTCCGGGGACCACGACAAGTTGAATGAGCACGATGCAGCTCGAGTCGCGGACGATGCTTGCCACGCCCTCCTAACGGTTAGTCTCTAGTGTTCCTTGTGGAGTTCCAACTTTTTCTATTCTAACTTTGATACTGATCGTCGCTTCTGGCTTTCTAGGAAGTAATCCCCAGGCTGAAGAACTTGCAGGGCTGAGCGCAGGCCTATTCCGAATATAAGGCCAAGTACAAGAAATTACTGCACATCTCTGATCCTGGCCAGCTGCAGGAGGATTACAACACCGTCAGTGCCCAACTGACTGACGCCCACCTTGACAAGGACAGGTTGAGAGAAGAGTTGAAGCAGTCAGATGATGCCTATCTGGCCCTTGACGAGCGTCACAAGAAGCATCAAGAGGAGCGTGACCAGCTGAGGGTCCAGAATAGAGAGCTAGGCGAGCAACTGGCGGAGAGCACTCGCCAGAATGAGACCACAAAGAAGACCCTCGCTGAGTTGCAGGTTTGGAAGCGAAGGTGTCATGGGATGCGGTGAGGAAATTCGTACGCTCCAAGGCCTTTGCGTTCGCGGCCAACATCCATTGTTTCGACAACGCTCGGCGATTCTTTTACAAGGCGATTGGACAAATGGTGAAACTAGGACTAGCTCCTGAGAGCGCTCGAACTGATGAGCGCTTGCGCATGGACTTAGATGACAACTGTGAGCCTATGGATTGCGACGAGAATCCCTCCGAGAGTCTGGCAGAGCCGAAGTATCAAGAACTGGTGACGATGCTCCAGCAGGAGTTCATAGCAGCCAACCCCATAGACCTCGAGCCCATTCAAATAGACGACGAGGGTACCGTCATGGATGCGCCGGACGACGTGGAACCTGGAGAAGCCTAGACTTCTGACGCCAATGTCTTGGCCGTAGTTCCTATTGCAACGGCCCCTCCAGAGCCTGAAAATCAAGCCCAATGAGGCTCTTCCAACTGCTGCTTCAAGACCTTGCTAAATTTCCATTCTTGTTTATGAACATTTTTAATTTCTGCATCTGATCTCTGTATATTTGATAAAGTATCCGAACTTGGCTCTTTATTGTCTGAATGCTTATGTTCGTTTTCTTCTGTTTTTGAATGTTGCGCATGGTTGTTTTATTACGTTCGATGTTTGCATGCTTATCTTTTCGGTTATTCGAATGTCTATGAGGGGTGTGTATGTGCACGAGGGTGTTTCCTTTGAAGGTTCCCTGGCGCATATCAGAATGTATTCTAACCTTAGGACTGGGGAATGTTTAGCCATTTGAGAAATGAACGTATGGGCACGAGGGTGTTCCTTACGAGGGTTCCATGGCCATATTCGTAACGAGGCTCGAATTTGAACTTAGAAACCCTATGAGGGTTTAACTAATTATTGGCCTTAAGCGTGTAACCCACACTTTTACTTTAAATGCTCCAGCAATTTGAATGGACTTAGAAGCCAACTGTAGCACTTGTCCATCACGGAATTAAGGCGAGCGTAACCGTGGAGTTGGCTTCATCCTTAGGCGTCCGCGGAAGGATCAGCCCAGGGTCTGCCATCCACGAGCGTACCCTTACCCCAGAAGGTAACCCACGCCAGTGAGGGTCATTGGAGGTTTACGAGGCGAACTGTTGTGGTGAACACCTAGTTGGCGTAAATTAAGCGTTTAGCATTTTGCCCCTCGACACGCTCATGCTTGGGGTTTACGCGCTTACGAGCGTCAAGGTGTTCAATCGTGGGGTGTTTTTAACATACAGATAGCGTAGATTTGAGATCAACGGGTATTAATTAAGTCGTTCGACGTGGAAGACGCTCAACACGGAGTAGGCTTTTTGTTACCCAGATCATTAATTAAAGGGAAAACAAATAAATGACATAATAATGGATAAAATACTTACTGTAATGCTTGCAATTTAAAGATGATTACAATGTGCTTTCTGTCAAAAGAAAGTACAAAGTGTCGCGAGCGGGCGATTACAAAAGTTGACACTTATACGTAGAACCGTCTAAGATTGCATGCGTTCCACGGTCTCGGGAGACGCTCGCCTTGCAAAGTCTCTAGCAAGTAGGTGTTGTTCGCTCGTACTTGAATGACTTTGAAGGGGCCTTCATAGTTGGGATCCAACTTACCCACATGTTTGGAGACTTCAACCTTTTTGAGAACCAAGTCCCCTAGCTGGAAGGTCCTCTCCTTGACACGTTTGTTATATTGGTAGGCTACGGACGCCTTGTACTTGTGGATGCGAGCCCAAGCTATGTTCCTCCTCTCATCTAGCAAATCCAATTCGAATGTCCGGTTGGCTTCATTGATTGCGGGCTCGAAGTAGGCAACGCGTGCAGATTCTTGAGTGATCTCCGCAGGTATCATTGCCTCGGAGCCATATACGAGGGAGTAAGGGGTTTCCCCTGTCGCCGCTCGTGGGGTAGTACGATATGCCCAGAGGGCACCTTGAAGTTCTTCTGCCCACTCCCCTTTCTTACTCTCGAGCATCGTTTTCAAATGCTGGAGTATGGTTCGGTTGGTCACTTCAGCTTGACCGTTGGCTTGAGAATGGCCCACAGAAGTGAAGCGTTGTTCAATCCCCAGCTCATAACACCAATCCCGTGTGTCAGCCGCAATGAATTGGGAACCGTTGTCCGAGATGAGCACCCTCGGGATGCCATACCTGCAGATGATGTTCCTCCAGATGAAATCCCTCACAACTTTGAACGTTATTTTGGCGCCCGCTTCAGCCTCGGCCCACTTAGTGAAATAATCCACGGCGAGTATTACAAACTTCTTTTGCCCGACCGCCATTGGAAGGGGTCCTACAATGTCAATGCCCCACTGGTCGAAGGGCCAAGAGACATTAATAGGGATCATTTCAGCTGCCGGTATTTGGGGGGTATTAGAATGAAACTGGCACTTAGGGCATTTCTTGGAGTAACTGATGGCATTCTGCAATAGCGAGGGCCAGTAGAACCCACTCCTCAAGACTTTCTTTGCAAGGATTCGACCGTCGGAATGATTCCCACAGCTTCCGTTATACACATGTTCCAACACCTCCTTGTCTTGCGAGGGCCTCAAGCACCTCAGCGGCGGACCTTGGAAAGACCGCTTAAACAGCCGTCCATCGCTGTCAAGAGAAAAGCGAGGGGCTTTACTCCTAACCTTCCGAGCCTCTACCTTATCGCTCGGGCAAGTCCCATCCCTGATAAACCTAATGATGTCATCCAACCAACAGGGTTCAAAGGGATCATTCGTGTTTACCCCGCGTGAGGGTTCCGTTCCACTAATTAGCGGTTTCTCTGTCCTGAGGAACGTGACTGAGCGCTCGCACGCGTCATCAAGGGCCGAAGCAAACTTGGAAAGAGCGTCTGCACGCTCGTTTTCCATTCGTGGGATCTGCAACAGATGGAACTCTTTGAACTTGGTGATCACAACCTTAGCCTCCTCCAAATACTGCACCATAGTGGCTTCTCGAGCTTCATAAGTGCCATCAATTTGACTTGCGATCAGCTGGGAGTCAACATAAGTAGTGACCCGAACGACACCATTTTATAGGGCTATTCTGAGCCCTTGGATTAGAGCCTCGTATTCAGCTTCATTGTTGGTGACCTGGAACGCCATTTTAATTACGTAATCGACTTCCACACCGTGAGGGTCTCTGAGGGTCACCCCGGCTCCCCCCCCCCTGTGAGGTCGAGGAGCCATCTGTGTGCAGGAGCCACAACCCTCCTTCCACTGGGGGCCCTGTATCTAAATCGAAGCGCTCTACCAATAGGTCTGCCACTGCCTGAGCCTGTATCGCGGTGCGGGGCTAGAAAGTGATATCAAATTGACTGAGTTCGATCGACCATTTAATTAACCTTCCCGAGACGTCTGGTTTTGCGAGCACCTGCTTGAGGGGTTGATCTGTGAGCACTGTGATAGAATGAGCCTGAAAATAAGGCCTTAGCCTTCGGGACACATTAACGAGTGCAAAAGCGAATTTCTCTATCTCCATATATCTCTTCTCCGCCCCTTGCAAAGTTTTGCTCAAATAGTAAACAGGCATGTGCTTACGCTCGCGGACCGCCACTAGGACAGCGTTAGTAGCCTCTGCGGAGACTGAAAGGTAAATAATCAAGCTCTCTCCGGGGCTAAGCTTGGTCAACAGTGGTGCGCTCGCGAGGTATTGCTTCACATCCTGCAAAGCCTTCTCACACTCTTCGCTCCAGTCGAAGTAGCGAGCGTTGCGCAAAATCCTGAAGAAAGGTAGGTTCCTGTCCGCCGAGCGGGAGATAAACCTGTTCAACGAAATGATCTTTCCTACCAGCACTTTGACTTCCCTCACGTTTTGAGGGGAAGGAATATCAAGAATCGCCTTAATCTTTTCCGGATTTGCCTCTATGCCTCGTTGACTGACCATGTACCCCAAAAATTTACCACCCCGAACGCCAACTGTGCATTTGGAGGGGTTCAATTTCATTCCATAATGGCGTAGGACGTTGAAAGTTCGCTTGAGATCCTCTAGATGGGAATGCTGGCGCTCGCTCTTGACTATCATATCGTCCACATATACTTCCATAGATTTTCCTATCTCGCGCTCGAACATTCTGTTGACGAGGCGTTGATAAGTAGCTCCGTATTTTTGAGTCCGAACGGCATGACTTTGAAACAATAAACGCCTACTTGCACCATGAACGAGGTCTTGGGGCGGTCCTCGGGCGCCATGAAGATCTGATAATACCCTTGAAAGGCGTCCATCATGCTCATGAGCTCGCACCCCGCTGTTGAGTCCACCAACTGATCAATCCTCGACAGGGGGTAAGGGTCTTTGGGGGCACGCCTTGTTGAGGTCTGTGAAGTCATTGCACATGCACCATTTGTTGGCGCTCTTGGGAACGAGTACCACATTACAAAGCCATTCTGGGTATAAGATTTCCTCAATGTACCGAGCGTCCAGGAGCTTACCCACTTCTTCTTCAATGACTTGTCTTCTGAAACCGTGGACGTCCCTTTTCTTTTGTTTGACTGGCTTGAAGGCCGGGTCCACGTTGAGCCTATGGACTATGACACTCAGATCTATTCCAGTGAGATCAGAAGCTTTCCAGGCGAATATATCGAGGTTTTCTCGGAGAAAATCAATCATCATAACCTGCGAGGGACCGTCGAGATTTGAGCCAATCTGGGTGGTTTTATCTGGATTCCCCGGTTCCAACTCGATGGTCAAAAACTTTTCGGCGAGGTCGATTCGAACCTCAGGCCTAGGAGCCTCGAGCGCTCGTTTCTTCCCAGTAAGCCTACCCCCTTCCTCACCCTCGTTCTCGGAGGCAGATCCTTCGACAGCCCCAAGTGTCCCGTCCTTCGGGCGCTGGGCTCCATTGGGGGTCTTCTTTTTGTTCTTCTTTTTGTACAACTTGGCCCTTTTGCGTTCTGGGCCATCCTCGTCCAATTTGGAGAAGTCAACTGATTTTTTGGTGGATCCCGCCTGAATGGTTTGTTTGGGCTTATGGCTTCGAAGGGAAAGGACGTAACATTCCCAAGCCTCCTTGACATTGCATAGAACCTCGCCCGTGCCCTCGGGAGTGGGGAATTTGACTTTCTGGTGATAAGTGGAGATTACTGTCTTGAAGTCTACGAGGACCGGGCGTCCAATGATGATATTATAGGGAGGTCCACCTCGACGACCGTGTAGAGGACGCTCAAAGATTTTCGCTGTGGGGTGTGACCAAAAGAGGTGGCCAAGTGAATCTGTCCGCGAGGGACAATCTCGGAACTCCCAAAGCCGACTAGGGCAGTCTTTAGGGGTTCGAGCGGAATATTTGTTATATTCATTTTTTGAAATGTTGAGTACGGGAGAACGTTCACAGAGCTTCCACTATCAATCAGAACCCTCTTTACAACATGGTTATGAACGTCTAGACTAACCACCATGGGACAGTTAGAGGTTTCACCAATCCCATGGGGTGTTACAATGTGTTCCAAGTCTTTCTCTGTGAACCCTACAATGTCGTTCTCTTTCGAGCGTGGGGAGCTGTCAACGGAGAGCACAGGCTTAGGTAAGGATGACCTCTGGTCGTAACTCCGAATGTGGCGGCGCCGGGAAGCATTAGAATCACCCCCCGAAGGTCCGCCGGCAATCATGTGAATGACCGCAAAGGGCTGATTCTCCGTACCCGCAGCTTTCCCCTTGCCGCGGTCATTCATTTCGGTGTGATGGTGGCGGGGACTTCGCGAGCGTGAGCGGCTTCTCCCTCTAATACGTGCTCGTTCAGTGCAATGCTCGTCGTACCTTTCCAGCACCCTTACAAACTCCTTGAGCTGTCCCCCAGAGATAAGCCTCTGGATCTCGCTCTCAAGCTGGCGGCACTCGTTGGTATCATGCCCCTTTTGCTTATGAAAAGCACAGTGCTTTCCCGAGCGCTTCTGAGCCTCAGTATCCCTCAACTTTGGCTGTTTCTTGAACAGTTTCTTGTCTGCCATGGAATATACTTCGGCAATTGGGCGGTTGAGGGGGATACGCTCGAACTTATGCGGAGGCGAAAGATTTCGACGAGTGGGGATAGGGCTGCAGCGGCGACCCCTGTTAGAATCTCCTCTGTCCTCGTGGGCTTTGCTGGGGCGAGGGGCATTCGCCATTTTCTGATCCCTTGCGATGTACATATCCTCGAGGGTGAAGAACGAGTCCGCTATATGTCTGATCTCCATCAACGAGCGTGGCTTTTTCTTGGCCACCTCTTCCACAAATTCTTTGCTAACATAATGCTTCATGTTGATGGCCCCAAAGAGTACATGCCTCAAGAAATCCATCGAGGGATTCTCCACCAGCAGGATTTCCAGGTTAAACCTTCCCATGAAGGACCTGAGCATCTCGTTCGGCCCCTGGACCAAGGTGTAGAGAGTTGTCACGGCTGGGGCTGGTGCCTTCAGGGAGTTGAAGTGGCTTATGAAGACGTCTGTCAGATCAGAGTACCCTCGGATTGAGCGCGGGGGAAGCTTTTTGTACCAGTCTTGAGCCATTCCAACGAGGGAAGTGACAAACACCTTGGCCTAATAGTTGCTCGGGTGATCGTATAAGTGCATCAGGTGTACAAAGTGATCCAGATGCTCGGCCGAATCAGACGTTCCATCATACCTGTTGATGGACGTGGGGATTTTACCCTTCCTTGCACGGGTCATCAGAACCTCGTCGATGAGGGGGGAATTGCCCGTCATGATTCTGTAATCCCTGTCCTCGGGATCCTCATAGCTGGCTTCTCTTCGGTGGTGAGAAATTTAGCTACGTGGTCGGCGAGCGTCTCTGGCCCTGGACCTCTCGCCCCCATCGCGGGGGGCTTGAGACCTTGCTCGAGAGAGCTGCTCCACCACATTCTGGAGCCCCTTAAGCTGGTCCTGTACTGCGGCAAGCTGAGGGTCGTTGACATTTTTGCGGTTTGCCCTCTCTGTGGCCCTCGATTAGACCTCTTCGTTGTTTTCAACCCTCTCATTTTGTGGGGCCCTTTCATTTCCAGCGGGTTGCTGCCCCTGCTGGACCCTCGGTTGGACTTCTTTTTCCTGAGCAGGGGGTGGCGGAGGTGGCTGGGCCCTCAACACATTTTGGGCGGCTAACAGCGGATGGGTTGGGAGTCCTCCTACGGGCGGAGCCGCTCGAGCACCTATACCTGATGGAAAGTAAACAACAGTGAAGTGCTCCCAGGCGTTCTGCACCACCTGCCCCTCGCATTGCGCGTAAAGCGCTTGAAGTTGCTGAGTGGTGATCTGGGGCATTTCCACCCCTTGTATCTCTCTCGGAAGCGACATGGGGAGATTTAGGGTCCCCACCTGATAGGGCTGGACCATGGGCACCATTCCGGGCATCATCCCCGGTTGCATATAAGCATATCCTGGCGGCGGCATGACCGTGGAGTACACGCCGGGATGGGAAGCAGGAACGTTGTGGATGAAGGCTGAGGGGGGAGGAATGGAGCCAGATCCTCCTACCCCGTTTCCGTTGGGAGAATGAGTTGCATCAACGGTTTTCGTGTTTCCGGCCCCATTCCCATCCGTGGGTGGAGGCGTACCCCCGGCGGGGACGTTGTTCCCTGCATTCTCCTCATTGATGGGCGGAAGAGCATCCCTGTTCTCTACCGCCCCAGATCTTGTTGCAGTTACCATGTTTAATGTAAGAGGTGTTATATCTCAACTAGCTTACAAAAGAAACAGATGAAGATGAAGCTGAAGATGTCGATGGTTTCCTACAGACGGCGCCAAAAATGATGGTGCAGGAATCTGAGTTTCCTAAATGCAACAACACTTTCACTATTTGTTTGAAAAGGGAAAGACCATCACAGGCGTTAGAGCCTCAGGAACTGGGTTTCCTTATGAGCGTGGGTTCTTCCAGCTAGGATAACACCAATGTGTGCAAAAACGTGATGATGAAGCAACTGTGGTGAAAATATTACAAAGCTTGAGAAGAGGGAGGAAAATATGCCCAGTATGATGTGTGTGAGGAAGATGACTTGGGGGAGAATGCAAGTGTTCTCTCCTATATATATGTTAGGGATGAGGGTAAATCGGGTAAACTGACCGTGTGGTCCCAAACCTGTGTTGCCCTAACACGTGGCAGCCCATGGGGGCGTGAGAACGACACCTCTGAAAAGGAGGCAGCGTGTCAGGTACAAGGAGCGCACCACCTCTGTGTCAGAGGTTGTTGGCGAGGGTCGCGCGAGGGGAAGGCCCAAGGTCCGTTTTGCTAGGGTTCAGATCCGTCACGGGGGTGGAGGATCATACACGAGCGATGGTGACGCTCGAAGAGTGCACGGATGGGTTCCCCACGGCAGATGACCCTTGAGCGTCAAAACCCCGAGCATTAGGAGCGGGGCCCTCGCGTGGGTGCCTCCCTGAGAAGGGTGACCCTGAGGGCCAGGGTGTGAGAGCCAGGCCTGTCAGCTTGAACCCTTTACTTGAATAGTTGGCCGAGGCTCAGGGGCCTGTACTAGTAAGCAAGCGGGTGGGCTGGGTTGGCCCGCGAGCCCATCAATGCGAGCGTCCAATCCCTCAGCCAGCGAGTGGTGACACGTGGACGGTTCTGATACGAGCGCGGTTTTATGTCTCATCACAATTAATGACTATACTCAAAATTCAAATAAAATTTATGGAATTCGATTTTTATTTCTCATATTTTTTGAAATATTTTAATTATAATAAAATTTTCATTGATTGATATGTATGTACTATTTATTCACATTTTAATATATATATATATATAAATGTGGTAATTTTAATTAATCTCTTAAATTTTACATAAATATTTTAAAAAAGAAGAAGAAAATCGATACACATGATCATTCCAATTGGGGTAATTAAATTACATGGGTAAAATTATTTATTTTTGTTTGAAAAATTACTTCATATATATAATTTAAAATATTTTAATTAATTATGAAAATTTTTATTAAGTAATTTACTTAGAATGCATATTATATATATATATATATATATAGAATGCATATTATATATATATATATATATATGGATAAAATTTTACCTATAAATCTAATAAATTATCTATCAATCAATATCTAATTTATTTTCCCTCTCTATGATTTTAAATTTTGAAAATTGTAATTAATGCTAATTGATTTTATATATAGTAATATTTTTACGTAATTAAAGAATACTTATTCACCTACAATATAAAATGAAACTCAGTTCTTCATTTTCATTTATATGTTGTATTAGTCACTCCATTACATCTCTTTTCTTTTTACATATACATAAATTTCTTTTTCTCATATGTTTCTTCATTTTGTTGTTGATTTCAGTGTTTTGATGTTTTTTTCATATTTGATTGTTGTTGTTAGAACCTTTCATTATTTTTTTTTTTTAAGTTTTTATCAATTTGTATTTCTTAGAGTTTATGTTATAACCATTGGTTGTTTTGTTTATTTGATGTAATTTAACTTATTGTGTTTTGAAATTTATTTATTTGTATTTTCTGGGTTTTTTTAATATTTATTGTTATTTTTTTATGTTTTTCCTTTATTATTTTAATATACAATATTTATTATTTTTTGTTTATGCATGTGGAGAGATTTCAAGAAATTTTTTGAATATGACCAATGATATATATATCACTTCCTACTAAGCTTTTGAATAATGTTTATGCAACTACATATTTCAGGCGACAGATTTCAGGTTTGAATGGTGTAAGATTTATTTATTTTATTACTTTTTCTATTATTATTATTATTATTATTATTATTATTATTATTATTATTATTATTATTATTATTATTATTCTATAATTTTTTTTAAAGGTATTGACTATAAAATTAAAAAATGTATGTTGAGTTTGTTAACCTATGTTTTCTGTATGCATTTATATATATTATATTCTAAAGGTTTATATATGTATTGTTATATAGATTTTTTTGTTCATTTTATTCTTTTCTAAATTCAGCACATCTTTCATTTTTTTCAAATATTTTTTAGTTTATCTTATTTTAATTTTGTTTTTTTTAAATCTTTATTTTGTCCATCTTAGATTATTTCAATGTTTGATATATATGAATTTTATTTAAATTTTTATATTTTGTTTTGAGTTTTTTTATTATTTATAGTTTTAGGGAGATATTTTTTGGTCAAATTTTTTCTTTGTTAAGAACAAAATTATTTGGACGAAGAAAGTAATTAATAATTTTAATTCGCGTGTGATGTATCTTACCATCTATGATGCACGGACACGGACACGGCGACACGGATACGACACGACACGGACACGGTGACACGGATATTTTCAAAATTTTAGGACACGACACGGCTCCGACACGACTATATTATATTTATATAAATAAATATATTATATAAATATTAATTTATGTTACACTAAATATTCTTTATTTAAATAAATAAAAAATATTCTTTAACTTATATAAATTACTTCCAATATGGAATTACTCATGTATATACCTATCATAACGTAGTGAATATATATACTTCTCGTAGGTCATATTAAATCTTTTTTAGTGGGTCATATTACATTTAAATTAAAAGAAGCTGAATAGGGGGAAAAAAAAAAGGTTGGATAATTTTGGAATCTTATGGGCCAAAAAGCCCAAAATGTTAATAAAGAGAGTTGGAGCCTGGAGGGTTTCACAAATAACGTCTGCCTCATTCTTAACCCTACTTGATCTTTATACCGCCGCACAAAATTTCTCTTCAAAGTATGGCATACATCAGAAAAGCTTCGACCATGATATGGGCACTTTTTCTCCTAGAATCGGCCACTTTCAGCGCGCCGGAGGCGGAGCCCTCAACATCTGTCAAGATCTGCTCATGGCAAGGTTTGATTAGTGCAAGGTTCGCCACATCGATTTTGATAGTAAGCGGCCGCATCAACTTCTTCCGCCACCGCGGCCACCACCATTGCCGCCGCAGATGCCAAGCTTTTACTATGTGAGAAGACCAGAGATATCGCGATGCGGCTTTCTCCGTCCAAAAATCCGAATCTGGTTGAATCTGTGTCCAAGCCGTGTCGGACACTCCGCAACGGAGTGTCCGATACCGTGTCGGCTTTTATTTTATTATTATTTTTTTTTAGGATACGGCTCAGACGTGTCCGACTCGTGTCGGAGGCGTGTCCGACACGTGTCGGACACTGCACGGGGTCATTTTTTTCCGTGTCTGTGCTTTAGAGCTTACCATATTAGTGTTGGTCAAATCTTTCCTTTGTGAAGAACTATACCTTTTGACTATTATATATAGGAAGAGCATCTCTAATCATAATTAGTTCAATTTTCATGATTTTTTAAAATTTTGAATTATTTTATTTTAAGAAATAATTATACTATTAATTAAATTTAAAGTAATATTTATTGAATCCCTCAATTACACCATAATCATAGTTATCTTAATTAAAGATTTCATTATGTATGGTAACTGTCTAAATTTGGGATTTTCCTTCATTGCTTATAGTTCAGGAAAATTAACTGAAGAATATGCACAAGTATGGTGCAAATTAATACTCCATTTGACATGAAATTCTATTAACAAATTGAAATTTTTTGGAGGTTGGAATTTTATTTTTTAATTCATGTGCATTTATTTATCTTCTTTGAATTTTTAATTGCTTTTTTTTATTATTTTTTATGTTATGTTGAATTCTTTTTTATGATTTTGAAAAGCCATTATTTTATAATTTTATGAGTTTTATTTTACTTTTCTTATGTAATGTTCAATAGATATTTTATTTTTAAATACATATGTTATTCTTTTTATATATTTGTTATTACATTATAAATCTTTTTAAGTTCTTCTCGGTCGTTTCATTTTATTTTTCCATTACATAACGAGTTAATTTATCGATCAAAATTTTTTACATCATTTTATTTTTATTTTTATTTTATAATTTTTGTCTTCTTGAATGCATCTATACATGTAGCATTCAAATAAAATGAAGTGATGAAAATTTTTTTAAATTTATTTTATACTTCTTGAATCTTATTTTGGAACATAATTTTTAGATAAAATTTAAAGCATGTAAATGTTTTTTTCCCCTCTTATATCGTGATGAAGTGACAAAAAATATTTTTTCTATTGATCATATTTTTCTCATTTTTGAAGAAAAATTAATAAAAAATGATATTAGAATAATTTCCGTGCATCGCACGGGTTATATGCTAGTTATAGTGTAGATGAGAACGAGATGGAATTGAGAACTCTAATCTCGCAATTGATAATGAAATTTGCAAATTGGGGCTAAAAGACGTTTAATATGAGTTATGATATAACGAAAGAGCTACACCAATAACATTTGATTTATAACTTGAAGAGGGAATCAGATCAAATTTCCCAACATCCTAAAAACATGAATACACAAAAAACCATCGGAATTCAAAAGACATACTACTAACATGTGCTCAGCCTAAATCATTCAACGCTTAGGTTTAGAAATATCAAGCTTACAAAGCAATTAATCAAAGATAGCAAGAGCGAACAAGTTGTCATATCCAAAATATCTGAGGTGCTATTTATAGTGGTTGGTTTAAGGCATAAGTTGGGAAGGAAGCATTGGGCTTTTGCTTTACTATTCAATTAAGTGCTTCATTCGCTTGTTTCACTCGATTCATACACGCTAAGTGTATTGATAGGCGGTCCAGGTTATAGGAGAAATTATTTTGGGAAAATATCATTTTTCGTCCTCTACAGATAGCCTTTTTCGGTTTTGGTCCCGAACTTTTCACTTTTCTCACATTGCATCCTTTATGTTTCAAAAAATCTCAATTTAAGTCCATTTAGTAACTGACGTTAAATATTTGACGGAAAAGGTCACGTGTGACGCACGTGGCCTGCATGTGTTAATTTTTTCAGCCCACAAGGTTGTGAAATGGAGCCAAAACGCAGCCGTCTCAAAAAAGGAAGGAAAATTGGGGTATAAATAGGGTTTATTACATTCCCTCCCCCCCCCCCCCCCCCCCCACCAAAAAAAAAACTCGAAATTAAGGTTCATACTTCTCTCTTCTCCATGGCTCATGCAAATGGGGCTGTAATGTGCTTCTGTGGGCGGGCTTGTACCTTGCGCACGTCGTGGACTCCATCAAACCTAGGGAGAAGATTCTACACCTGCAATAACAGTGATGGAGCATGTGGTTTCTTTGTTTGTGAAGATCCTCCTATGTGTGCAAGATCTAAATTTATCATTCCTGGGCTTCTTCGCAAGATTAATGAGCATGAAGTTGAGGTTGCGAGGTTGAAGAAGAGAGAGGGCCGCTTGATTTACATCATTGTTGTGCTTGTGTTATTCTCAATTTTCACCCTTCTTTTCTGAAATTTACTGCATATGTGTGTACTTTGGGATGTTTTGGAGCTTAATGTAATTACCCAAACTACTCGGAATGTAATGCTAATGTACTGCTATTGTACTAAGGTTTTGTAATGCTAATGATAATGTAATGGATTTTATGTGTTGTGAAATTTGTGTGTTTGATTCAATATGTACTGAATATGCATGTATACCAATTCACCAACAAATACCTATTCATCATACAATACCAATTCTACTGCAAAAGACCAATATTCATTCACTGAACAACACAAATTCTTATACAAAACACAAATATCACAGGATACTGTAAACATGTTCTTACATAACAAGTGTGCAAATATCAGAGCTTTCAAAAACATTCCAATTGGTTCTGGAAATATGATCATCCTTAAACATTAACCAACAAAAAACAGATCTAGTGTCATGGACAAAAGTTTTTTATTTCACTACAGAATTAGATCTCTTAGAACTTCCTTCATGTCCCTTTCTAATCCGGTCCAATGTTGCACTAAGGTTCTTTATGGTAACATACTTCTTTCCATCCTTCTTAATAATCTTGCAATTAGTGGGCTTATTTGGTTGTGTCACCAAAGACACTGCAACTCTAGGATGGTCTGGGGAAAATGGAATTCTCCTGTTTGAAGGCTCAACATCATCACTGAAACTTGAGTTAGCTAGTTGTCTTGGTGTTTTGAATCCCTTATAGTTTGTCACTTTCTTCCTTGCCTGAAAAACAAATATAACAATTAAGGTGTGATTTATACTGGATAAAATTGAAACTCATATGCAAAATTAGATAAAACACAAATACTAAACCTATAGTTTGCTTCATTCTTGTAAATTTAGGTTGTGCAGAAACATCAGTCATCACTTCTGAATTTCTTGTACCAAAAACTTGCTCAGTTGCTTCCAATCCTTCATCCCCTGCCACTTGAGAGTCTACTGGTAGGATAGACTAAGATACATCTATCTCATCTTGTGCAAAATATTGTGCTTCAGCCTCCTGCATCAAGTTGTCACTATCAGGATCCATTGGCTCGAACTCCTGACCATTATCTCCATGAGATGCCTTCTTATTCTTGTAGCTTCTTTTGTTATGCCCTGGTTCACCACAGAGGCCACATTTTATCACAAGATATCTTTTCTTCAATCTTTGGGTTCCTTTCTTTCCCTTCCCAGCAGGTGGCTCCTCTTTTTCCCTTCTTCTTGATTTCTTAGGTCTGCCAACACCTCTCTTAGGAAGAGCAGGTATGCAGTTAATTGAGCTTGTAGAAGGCCACTTCTCTGGCCCATTGATAGTGTAGATAAAGGGTTCATATACCCTTTTGAAATACTAAACAGTGTAGCAGTCAGCTACATAATCTTCACCATCATACCTTTGAGCTTGAATGACACTCATTGCATGTTTTCATGGAATACGTTGCAAGTCCTACATTCTGCATGAACATATATGCTTGGATAAGTCAACTGCACATATGCTGCCATCATATCCATGTATCTCGTAGTCCACATCATTTGACTTCACACCCTTGCAATCTATACCAGCTGTCTCTATATTTTTAAGCAACAACTTCCTGATCTTAGGACACAATTTCCTGCTCCATTTTGCCCCCATGTCCCTATTTTGTTGTAATCTCTCTATGAAATGATTTATTATCCACTCAGTACATCTGCAGGATTAAATTTAGGGTATTTTTCAGAATTCTCCTCCTCATCAGATAATTTGTCACTATCTAAGTCATCTGAATGATCAGGGACTGCACGCCTAGACTCTTTCTCAACTACTTCATCATCATCAGACTCTATTTCAGACTGAACTCTCTTCCCTTTATCTTGATCATTACTCACACCCCCATATTCAACCCTCTTATCTATGTTTTGAGAGAATTGATAATCATCTTCATCAGTAGACACATCTATATCACTATCTTTAAAAACATCATATTCATCTGAATCATCACTCTCAACACTCTCATCAACATTCTCAGGCAATGTGCCATGAGTGTCTACACCATCTCCACTGTCTAACTGATACAAACACTCATCCAAGTAGACATGCACAACCCTATCTTTGTGATGTTGAAGGCATATACTGAGTAATTGTTTACCATCCACAACCAACACAAAACTAGGCTCATTCTTAGTGTAATACTTGTTTGGACCACCAAAACCTATTTTATTAGCCATTTCATCAATATAATCCAAGCTCATCCCATTTAACTCCACTTAATCAAACACACTAAAGGTACCACCAGTATATGTAACGGCAATATTGTTAAATTTACCACCATGATGAAAAATCATACTCACAAGAGGATCCAAATCATCTGAAAAAAGCAGAGCACAAAGCAAACCACAAAAAGTAAACAAATATATTAGCAACATTGTTGCCCCACCCCACACAAATGCAAATAAATTATTACAATAACAAGGGGCCACATCAATAAACAAATTTCCACACATACTTCAACATATTCCACCACAATACAAGATAACACACATTTACCCAAGCCAAAAACCATAAAAAAAAAAAACCAAAAAGGGTCAGGGTGCTTACTGTATTTTGGGTGTGAAAACCCATTTAACTTCAACTTTCGAAGACTCATGCTCCCCCATAGAATCTATTTCATCCACGCCAACTCCAAGTTAAGCAATTTCTTAATTGAAATGAGAGCGAAAGTAGAGAGAGGGGTCGAATTTTAACCCTAGGTAATAAATTAGGGCTTTTACTCAGAGCCGTTGTGTCAATTTCAGGCATTATTCAGGCCACTACAAGAATTTCCCCGAAAATCGATGGGAATTTGGAAAATCCCGTTGGTTTTCCGTCGGTATCATAAGATTCCCACGGTAAACCGCCGGGATTCCGACGGGAGAATAGCCGTAGGATAAACAATACTCGGAATAATGTTTCCAACGGGAAGTACCGTTGGTGTCCCGTCGGTTTATATTTCCCGATGGCATTCCTACGGATATCCGACGGAAGCCAAGCGGTCTCGGAGCATAACTTTTCCCACGGCAACTGTCGTCGGTGTTCCGTCGGTTTGTATATGCGACGGTATTCCGACGGGGGACCGACGGTCTGCTTTGTGGGAATGTTCCAACGGGAATAAATTTTAAACGGAAATCCGACGGAATGAACCGTCGGAATATCGTTGCTATACCCTTCCGACGGGCCGTTGCCGTTGCGAGCTTTCGATGAACAATGGATATTTTTTATTACCGATGGGAAAGCCCGTCGGATTTTCGTTGGATTTTCCAACGGCTTGTTTTTTCTGTCACTATTCCGACGGGAAAAATTATTTTGTTTTTCCTAATTTTATTTATAATCCTGTTTTCTAAAGCACCAAATGTTCCATTACATTTTTGTGCTTCATTCAAAATTTGTCTGTTCCAAGAATGCATCAAATATACATAAATCCAACCATACTAAACGTCAATCTAACCAAACGATCTTTTAATGCAATAAGTTTTCTGGAATATGAAACCAAGTATAACCAAAAGATGATTTAATTTCCGTAATAAGTATTCAAAATCTGTTCGGCGAATTAGAGAGAATCTAAACTATGTAATAATATCATTAGCACTTACAAATATCATCTCAGCCTCACCAAACTTTAAAGAAATTTAAAGTAAAAGTGTAACAAGCATTACATGAGAGGCCAATGGAGTAAATTAAGCCCACATCCATAAGCTCCAACCTCCAATCAAGCTGCAACAAGAAAAAACCAAGCATCAATGTCAAGTGTATTAAACAAACAACAGAAACAAAGATTTTGGTTAATTTTTCATAAAATGTAACAACTTCTTCAATCCAAAAAGGAACAAAACATAAGATTTTCTGTCAGTAAATCAGGAAAATATATAAGGCCGGATTAACATATTGCAGTGATTTCCATGACGCTCGAAAATGACGTGGTATGCCAAGCGAATGCAGCAACTTCGAAATTTGAACACATTTCCGCCTAAGGCCTAAAAAAACAGTAGCTTAAACACCACCTAAACCGGAGACAAAATGAAATTTGAAACCAATCCTGCACTATTTATGGCCAAAGATACAAAATACATTAACTTCAACACCATTTGTCCACCTACCAGCCAAAACCAAGAAAAAAACAGCCACTATCACACCGTTTATCAAACCATTTCTGACTAAAACATCAAAAAGCAGCCAGTTTAACACATTTTCTGATTGAAACAATAAAAATCAGCCAAAACAAATGAAATTTCACCAAAATTTGTACCAAAAACAGCCACTTTCACACCCATCTTTGTGACCTCGAGTATTACAAGAGCTACGGAACTAATTGCAACACAAACATCCAGCAAGTTCAAGTACAATTGCAGTACAAATAACATAAATAGTCATGTACCTTCGTCATCATCAGCTGCTGCATCATAATCGTCATCATTCGTCGGGTCAGGCACACTTTTTCTTTTGCTTTGTGATTGAAGCATCTCGAGCACTCGTTGAAGACTACCTATCACCTACTTCTGGGATTGTTTGAGCTCTGAAATGTCTTCCTTCATTCTTTTTAACTCACTGTCTTCCCCCGACTGAGTTGGATGTGGGTAACGAGATGATGACTCTGTTGGAAAACGGAATCAGAAAAGCTGCGGAAATTTAAAAATTTTCCAACAAAAGGATCTTGGACTCGCAATCGTGTATCCAAATTCGTAGAGATTAGAAACTTACTTTCCAATAATCTTTCTTGAAGCGTTTCAAGCCACCCAAGAACGCTCTTCTCGCGGCTTGATCCCCTCTCCTTGGTAAAGCTCGATTCTTCAAACTTCTAACTTGAAGATCTCTAGAGATAGTCCACCAACTTGACTACAATCTAACTAGTAAGGATGTTAGTTCTCTAGTTAGTGTTTAGGCTTAACCTAGGGTTTAATTTTATCTTGGAGAAAGGATGGTGTTCAACACATGAACCAAAAGAAGATCATCAATTACTCTCTAAGGGGAGCTCGAGCTCCCCTATATATAGGAGAGGGGAGGACCGAAAATCCTAGTCCTTATGGACTAAGGATTTGGTCCCTCTCCCTTATTACTTGATCATCAAGTAACTTTGACTTTGACTTTGAATTCAAATTCAAATCAACTTTCAAGAGAGCTAAAATATCCAAACCCTTTTGGATATTATTATACTTTATTTATTTAAAATAAATAACTTATTTTATCTAATTAATTAATTCACAATTAATTAACTAGATTATTTTTCTCCAAAATTAGACTTTCTTTTTAATTCAAAATTAAACCAAAGTCTATTAAATAATTAACAAATTAATTATTTAATATATAATCAAATAAACACGTGTGGCACACGTGACCCACACGTGTCGTTTCACACGTGTGGAACCCTCTAGGCCCGATTAACTCGTTTAATCATTTTAAAGCCTTAACTCATGTAACCAAGCTGTTATGTGTGACCCTCTAGGTTCTCAATTCAATTAGCAGTGACCCTAATTAATTAATTCACTAATTAATTAATCAGTTCACAGATTAAACGACCATAGTCTAGCAACAGGTGTTTAACCCCTAGCTGAATTGGAATGTTCAGATTCGACAGAACCTTTAAGTCATTGATTCATTGTGAGGTACAATCCTCCTACGTACTATCTCTCAACCATGATCTAGGGTAAGGGAATAATCAGAACCCTAATAATCCGGTCTTAAAGCAAAGTGCATTTCATATCCATTTGGTCTCAATCCAAGAAACCCTTTTCTTGATGTCTTGATCTACTGGCTTGGCCAAGGACTCCATATGGCATATGAATGACTTACACAATAAGAGATCACCTTGCAAATGCAAGTGTGGGTCCTTTCTTGATTCTCATTCACTTTCATGAGTCACTTGTGCAGCCCCAGCATAAGCCTTGAATAAGTTGTCTAAGGCGACACCCTTTAAAGCTTATACCTAAGACTATAGAGTTAACTCATAAAGTGACATGGAACCTCAAGTCCAAGGATCAATTAATCACATCAATGACTCGTGAGATATTTCCTAATCTGGAAGTTTCCATTTCTTGAAATAGAAACTTCCTTTCCCACTTAGGAATGTTCTCACACGGGGCACCTCAGTGAACTTACTTATTGAAGTAAGCACCCTCATTTATCACGCACGTATCAACTATACACTTTGCACCTCCATGAAACAAGGTGGTCCTTCTTAAGGGCGTGATCCCACAAGCAAGCCTTAGAGGAGTCAGGTTGACACTCCCACTGTCGGTAGGACTCATCGGCTTGGAGTATTTTACTAATCATGACTTATGTGATATAGGGCTCGTTTCATGAACCATTTCACCTAAATGGTAGAGTCCTAAAGTCATCAGGATTAGGGGAGTTCTCATACATGCACAGATAAAGTAAACGCATACCAAACAAGAGCATATAAAGAAGTGTTGCCTCAATTCGTTATTTCATTCAAATATTGTCTGTGATTACAATAAGGAAAAGCACAAAGCGGATATACAATCGGCTTTCTAAGGCACTATTACTAACAATCTCCCACTTGCCCGTCAAAGCCATTCTAAAGCTATTCTAAGTCCCATCTTCTGAAGATGACCTTGGAAAGCTTCTCGACTAAGGGGTTTAGTAAGTGGATCTGCCACGTTCTCTGTTGATGTGACCCTCTCAATTTGCACATCTCCTCTTTTGATAATATCACGGATTAGGTGATACTTCCTCATAATGTGGTTGGTCCGTTGGTGAGATCTTGGTTCTCTTGCTTGAGTAACCGCCCCAATGTTGTCACAAAACACAGTAATGGGGTCTTTCATGCTAGGAACAACGTTCAACTCTTGAATGAAGTTTCTAATCCAAACACCTTCCTTAGCTGCATCATTTGCAGCTAAGTATTCGGCCTCAGTGGTCGAATCTGCAGTGGTCGTTTGCTTGGAACTCTTCCAACTCACTGATCCGCCGTTTAGGCAGAAAATGTATCCTGACATTGACTTAAAATCATCTAAGTCAGATGCAAAGCTTGCATCGCAGTATCCTTCGACAGTAAGATCTTTCTGACCTCCGTAAACTAAGAATAAGTCTTTAGTACTTTTCAAGTACTTAAGAATATTCTTCACGGCAGCCCAGTGACCATCTCCAGGGTCAGATTGGAAATGACTTGTTACACTAAGTGCATAAGCCACATCCGGTCGAGTACATAACATTGCATACATTATGCTACCTATTGCTGATGCATAAGGTGTATGAGTCATTCTTTCCTTCTCAAGGTTAGTCTTAGGACACATCTTCTTAGAAAGACATGTTCGTACACTCACAGGAAAGTTCTTAACCTTTGCTGACTCCATATTGAATCTCTTCAAAACTTTGTCAATGTACATCGACTGTGACAGTCCTATTAACCTTCTAGATCTATCTCGATAGATTTTAATTCCAAGGATATAGGACGGATCACCAAGATCTTTCATCTCGAATTGGTTCGATAACCATAACTTAGTCACTTTCATGTCATCTTTCGAATTCCCAATAAGAAGGATGTCATCTACATCAAGTACTAAGAATTGCACTGAGGTCTCCAATTCCTTTCTATACACACACGATTCATTCGAGATCTGAATGAAGCCAAACGCTTTGACTGATTCATCAAATTGAATGTTCCAATTCCTAGAAGCCTGTTTCAATCCATAGATTGATCTTTGGAGTTTGCAAACCTTTTGGTCACTCCCACTGAATGTGAAACGTATGGGTTGCTCCATATAAATGTCTTTATCAATGTCACCATTGAGAAAGGCAGTTTTCACATCCATTTGCCATATCTCGTAGTCATAATACGCAGCAATGGCAAGCATGATCCGAATAGACTTTTGCATTGTAACTGGTGAAAAGGTTTCATCAAAGTCCACGCCGGGTCTTTGAGTGAATCCTTTTGCAACCAGTCTTGCTTTATAGGCTACAATGCTTCCATCAACTCCAAGATTTCTCTTAAAGATCCATTTGAAACCTATGGGTTTGACCCCATCAGGCAAATCTACCAAGGTCCAAACTTGGTTGGAGTTCATGGAATCCATTTCGGATTTCATGGCTTCTATCCACTGTTCAGAGTCAGAATCTGAAAGTGCCTCCTCATATGTTAAAGGATCATTATCCTTTTGAGAGATTTCATGGAAGAATCCATACCATCTCTCCGGCTGTCTAGGAGTGCGTTCAGAATGCCTTAGAGGAGGATTTGCGTGGGTATCGAAATTCGTGATTGGTTGCGGTTGGCCAGAAGGGGATGTTTCTTCAGTGGGTTGTGTGGGATCACTTTGTACTTCTTCTAATTCAATGATCTTGCCTTTCTTTTCTTTAAGGAACGGTTCCTCCAGAAAAGTGGCATTTCTAGAAACAAACACCTTTTGCTCAGATTGATCATAGAAGTAGTATCCTATGGATTCCTTAGGATAACCTACAAAGTAGCATAAGTTAGAACGAGATTCTAACTTATCTCCCACTGTCCTCTTCACGTAAGCAGGACAACCCCAAATTCTTAAGTAAGAATAACTAGGGATTTTACAATGCCACATTTCAAAGGGCGTTTTAGGGACTGACTTAGAGGGAACTAGATTCAAAATCTTTGCTACACTTTCTAGGGCACAACCCCAGAAAGAAGGTGGTAAGTCAGTGAAACTCATCATGGAACGAACCATATCGAGTAGGGTTCGATTCCTTCTCTCAGAAACTCCATTGAGTTGTGGAGTTCCCGGAGGTGTCCACTGAGAGATAATCCCATTATCTTTGAGATGATTAAGGAATTCTTCACTAAGATACTCGCCTTCTCGATCAGATCGAAGCGCTTTGATCTAGTGACCAGTTTGGTTCTCAACCTCCTTTTGAAATTCTAAGAATTTCTCAATAGCTTCAGATTTATACTTCATTAAGTATACATAACCATACCGACTAAAATCATCAGTAAAGGTTATGAAATACTGATGATTGTTTCTAGTGCTTACACTAAGCGGTCCACAAACATCAGAATGGATCAAATCCAAAACGTTAGTGTCACGTTCCACAGTTCCTTTGAAAGGAACTTTGGACATTTTTCATTTGAGACAGGATTCACAAGAAGTCAACTCTTTGAGATCATTTTCAGAGAATGATCCTAAAGTGTTTATCTTGCTAATTCTGTTCTTGGAAATATGTCCTAATCTAGCGTGCCATAAGGGAGCTGAAACTTTGTCATCTCTCTTACGTTTAGTTTCTCGTTGTATATTCATAATATTGATATTCTGAGTTAGATAAAGTCCATTACTTAGAGTACCGATGTGAACGGAAGAGTTGTTCCGTTTGATAAAGTATTTACCATTCTTAATATAAGTTTCATAACCTTCACAATCTAAAATTGGAACTGAAATTATATTACGAATAATTCTTGGTACATAAAGGACTTTGATTAAAACTAACTCAAAACTACCTAAATCTAACCTAATTGTGCCTAAAGCTCAAGCTTCAACATTTGAGCCATCGCCGATCTTCAAGACACATTCTTCTTCTTCGAGTTGTTGAACCTCACTTAGCATCTGTACATCATTACAGATATGAGTTCCACAACCGGTATCAAGTACCCAAGAACTAGAATTAATAGAAAGATTTATTTCAACGAGAAAGATACCTTTCTTTAGAGTAGCCTTGTACTCTAAGCAGTTTCTCCTCCAATGTCCCGCTTTGCCACAATGGAAGCAAACATCCTCTTTCTGATCACGCTTCTTCTTTTGGGTCTTCCCCTTCGAAATGCCACCAGTGGGCCTAAGGGGTTTCTTCTTCTTCTTTTGGGCTTTCTTGCCCTTACCTTTAGAAGGCCCAGAAGAGGAAGATGGAGCATTCACCATCAGAACCTTATTGTCCTTCTTGATCGTGCTTTCAGCAGTCACAAGCTGACTAATCAGCTCAGCTGCAGTAGCACCAGCATGATTCATATTGAAGTTAAGGACAAATGGGTTGAATGATGGTGGGAGCGAGGCTAGCAATAGGTCCACTGAAAGCTCATCTTTCAGTGGCATGTCCATGGAAGCAAGTTTCTCGGTAAGGGCGAGAAACTTGAGTCCATATTCATGGACACTGGAACCTTCCCTCATTCTCAAGTGGAACAATTCCTTTGAAGTGTTATACCTTGTAACACGTTCATGAGGGCGGTAAAGTTGCTCTAAGTGGTCGTAAATCTCCCAAGCGAATTCCATGGCCTCATGTTGCCTTTGCAAGTCTGGAGACATGTTAGCCAACATAAGGCAACGGGCTTGGAGATTATCATCCTTCCACTTCTGGATCGCTTCCCGCTCGGCCCGAGTGGGAGTGTCCCCTTCGGGACTAGGCTCCCTTTCGAAGAGAACATAAGTTCTCTTCTCAGAATCTAAAATGATTTTTAGATTCCTTAGCCAATCAGAATAGTTGGGACCAGTCAACTTGTTTGACTCGAGGATCGATACAAGAGGGTTTTTGGTTGCCATTTCAAAACACGTAGAGAATCACAGAATCTACGACCTAAATGGTAAAACAGAGAACTAGTGAGCACGCTGAATTATAACGATATACAAAAGATAAGGTCTTTAATCTAATGTAGCTCCCACTGTTTTTCAAAGATCTATAATTCCCAAAGATCTAAGAGGAACACGTTTCCCAATGGGTACTAAGATCCTAAGCATTTTACCTCGAACCCACGACTCGCAGACATTCTAAGTAAAACCCTAGGTAGGTACAACTTACCAATTCTAACACCTTTAGAACTCTTAGTAATTCTCTATGATGCACGAACACGGACACGGCGACATGGACACGACATGACACGGATACGGCGACATGGATTTTTTTTTTAAATTTCCCACGTAAGGAGTGTCGGACATGGTGTCCGACAAGACACGGCATGACACGACACAGCAAAATGATATTTTTAGAAGTGTCCGTGCATCATAGATAATTGTGCTTTTTTTTTTTTTTTTTTGCATCACCTATCTTTCAATATGGACCCACGACTCGTGCGACATCCATATTTACTTAGGCGTTAAGCTAGACCCATCAATCATAAGATCATGATCAAAACTTAGTTCGAACGACCCACGACTCGCGGACATCACCCTTGCCAAAATTGATCACGAAATATTGATCATTTAAAATGATCAATTAGGTAACTAAGAACTAATAAGCTCCACTAGCTATCCCACGACTCGCGGACAATAACTAGCTTCACTTACTAAACTTAAAACCTATTGATGGAATGCTAGGAATTTAATTCAAAATTTGCATCTCGAATTAAACACCTATTTGTTCGAAATTAGCTTAATATTTAATGGGAATTTTCGAATCAACCGGAGAGTTGTCCGGTTCGACCTCACAAACATATATGTTATCCAATTTTATTAGTCTTGATTAATGCAAGTACAACTTAAATGCATTTCAAACAAGCACATAAACAGATAAAATGTCCTAGCATGATACTAACATGTAATGATCATGGGTTCTACCTATCTTATGCGTGATATGTGGGAGCCACTCCACAATCACAAGTTCTAACATACATGCCACATAAACAGTTTAAATCATATAAGGGAAAGCGGTAACAAAATACGAGCCCTATCTCTATTACATTTTCAATTGAGATTCCCCTCCCTAACATTTTGAGGGGTCTTCACTTATGGTCTCCTTGTTACTTGAATGTGGTCCATCTTACTCCATGGGTGCATTGTCTCCAAAATGAAAATAAAACCTCACCACCTATCTCTACTCTCAAATTACAATAAAAAGAAAAAGACATAAAGTAATAAGGCTCAATCTTCATATTGGCTTTAGACAAATACACGGGGCATACCCCGGCCTCAAAAACAGTAATATGGAAAGCCACATAATAAATCACATAACAGTACGCACATAAGTGAGGCTCCAACCTCAATTGAAAAACGCAACTATAGGGCTCTAACCCCAATTTAAACCATTCATGCGTATAAATTAAAACCATACATAAGTCAAAACCCATGATCACCTAACATGCAACTTGCGAGAATTTAAATTTAGCCAATAAATTAAAATTCCCGTTTCAAGTCCTAATGACTTAAAACATGATTTGATACGAGTCTTATTTATAAAAGTTTTCAATAAATCCCAAACTACCAAAACAAATAAAATTCCAATTAATTTCTGAAAATTAATAATTTCATTAAAGATGCATTTTCCCAAAATATAAACCGTTTCTATTTCTCAAAAATCCCAATTTTAAGTTTTATTCAAAAATTAAAATAAATATTCATAAAATAAAATTTTAAAATTAAAATAAAAATTGGGACTGGATTGCACTAAATACGAAAACGGATCACGAAAAACGGGGCCGGTACGCGAAAAGGGGCTGCACGTAGCAAGCACGCGGCCAAGGCCGCGCGAGCGCGCGCACTGTGCGCTGGAGCGCGTACCTCCTGCCTGAAGCTTGCTTGCGGGCGGGCTGGGCGAGCAGTCCCGCACGCTTGCGGGATTCTCGCCCAGCGGGGCGGCGGACAACGGACGGCCTGTCTCGGCCAGCCCTGGGAGGCGCGCCCGGAAGGCCTCCCGCACGCTTGCGGGAGGGCGATGGCGGTGATGCCTGCGCACGCCTAGGACAGACGGTCGGTGAGCGCGAGACCCTCGCGTGCGACGCCTTCGCGCGCGGGGTTTCGCGTGTTCGTCGTAATCCGGGTTTTCATTTCATGTTTTTCGTTCAAAAGCAAAACCAATCCAAGAAATCCAAAAACAGTTTATACAGTTTCAAATCTAAAACAGTTTTTAAAAATAAATTTTACAAAACAGTTTTCAGAAACTTTCAGGAAAAATATAGTTTCGTAATTCAGGCTTTCTAAAACAATTACAAATACTCAATCGCATCAAGCCTAAGAATTTCTACCAAATTCAGAATAGTTGAGACGAACCAAAAACACGATTAACGAGGTGGCTCTGATACCACTTGTTGGAAAACGGAATCAGAAAAGCAGCGGAAATTTAAAAATTTTCCAACAAAAGGATCTTGGACTCGCAATCGTGTATCCAAATTCGTAGAGATTAGAAACTTACTTTTCAATAATCTTTCTTGAAGCGTTTCAAGCCACCCAAGAACGCTCTTCTCGCGGCTTGATCCCCTCTCCTTGGTAAAGCTCAAATCTTCAAACTTCTAACTTGAAGCTCTCTAGAGATAGTCCACCAACTTGACTACAATCTAACTAGTAAGGATGCTAGTTCTCTAGTTAGTGTTTAGGCTTAACCTAGGGTTTAATTTTATCTTGGAGAAAGGATGGTGTTCAACACATGAACCAAAAGAAGATCATCAATTACTCTCTAAGGGGAGCTCGAGCTCCCCTATATATAGGAGCGGGGAGGACCGAAAATCCTAGTCCTTATGGACTAAGGATTTGGTCCCTCTCCCTTATTACTTGATCATCAAGTAACTTTGACTTTGACTTTGAATTCAAATTCAAATCAACTTTCAAGAGAGCTAAAATATCCAAACCCTTTTGGATATTATTATACTTTATTTATTTAAAATAAATAACTTATTTTATCTAATTAATTAATTCACAATTAATTAACTAGATTATTTTTCTCCAAAATTAGACTTTCTTTTTAATTCAAAATTAAACCAAAGTCTATTAAATAATTAACAAATTAATTATTTAATATATAATCAAATACACGCGTGTGGCACACGTGTCCCAATGACACGTGTCCAGTCACGTGACCCACACGTGTGGTTTCACACGTGTGGAACCCTCTAGGCTCGATTAACTCGTTTAATCATTTTAAAGCCTTAACTCATGTAACCAAGCTGTTGTGTGTGACCCTCTAGGCTCTCAATTCAATTAGCAGTGACCCTAATTAATTAATTCACTAATTAATTAATCAGTTCACATATTAAACGACCATAGTCTAGCAACAGGTGTTTAACCCCTAGCTGAATTGGAATGTTCGGATTCGACAGAACTTTTAAGTCATTGATTCATTGTGAGATACAATCCTCCTACGTACTATCTCTCAACCATGATCTAGGGTAAGGGAATAATCAGAACCCTAATAATCCGGTCTTAAAGCAAAGTGCATTTCATATCCATTTGATCTCAATCCAAGAAACCTTTTCTTGATGTCTTGATCTACTGCCTTGGTCAAGGACTCCATATGGCATATGAACGACTTACACAATAAGAGATGACCTTGCAAATGCAAGTGTAGGTCCTTTCTTGATTCTCATTCACTTTCATGAGTCACTTGTGCAGCCCCAGCATAAGCCTTGAATCATTTGTCTAAGGCGACACCTTTTAAAGCTTATACCTAAGACTACAGAGTTAACTCATAAAGTGACATGGAACCTCAACTCTAAGGATCAATTAATCACATCAATGACTCGTGAGATATTTCCTAATCTGGAAGTTTCCATTTCCTGAAATAGAAACTTCCTTTCCCATTTAGGAATGTTCTCACACGGGGCACCTCAGTGAACTTACTTATTGAAGTAAGCACCCTCATTTATCACGCACGTATCAACTATACACTTTGCACCTCCATGAAACAAGGTGGTCCTTCTTAAGGGCGTGATCCCACAAGCAAGCCTTAGAGGAGTCAGGTTGACACTCCCACTGTCGGTAGGACTCATCGGCTTGGAGTATTTTACTAATCATGACTTATGTGATATAGGGCTCGTTTCATGAACCATTTCACCTAAATGGTAGAGTCCTAAAGTCATCAGGATTAGGGGAGTTCTCATACATGCACAGATAAAGTAAACGCATACCAAACAAGAGCATATAAAGAAGTGTTGCCTCAATTCGTTATTTCATTCAAATATTGTCTGTGATTACAATAAGGAAAAGCACAAAGCGGATAGACAATTGGCTTTCTAGGGCACTATTCCTAACAGACTCTTCACTGCCAGCCACTGTAGGAGAGGTTTTCGGTATATGGTTTATTCCTGTCAGCCTCCCTTTCTTGTTTCGACCCCCTTGAGCCTGAGACCATAATGAAAATTCATCCATTGGAACATAACCAGGATCCTCAAGCAGCCGCTTTGCCTCCTCCTCACGTGTTTGCTGGGACCTCAACTATATAAAAAAATTCACAACAATATATGAATTACATATTAATGATTGCCTATTCACAAGTTAAAACGAAATCTATAGAACAAACCTCGTATTGAAAGCGCTGATCTTCAGTGGGCAGCTCTGCAACCAACTTCTCTCTATCCTCAACCTTTACAAATGTGTAATGGTATAGGGCCCCAGTGTCCAATTTTTGCCCAGTAGCAGCTTCCTGTCAGTTCAAAGTTCATGAGTCCTCTTCATTGAATAATATATAATCTTATTTCATTTTTGTCGGGATAAGAGTCATGATCTAGAAGGCGCTGTTTAAAATTCCCCACTAACAATCAACCTACATTTCAGGTTTACAACTGTTTAAAACCAACAAATTGCAATTAATTTCTTTGCTATAAAATGCGCTAACATGAGGTGAATGAACCTTAACATGGCTCTGAAGCTGCATTTTAGTTTGCTATTAACTGCAGTTTACAAGGTTAAGATGCATGTCAGTTTGCCATAATAATATATGTGTAGAAGTAACATGGCTCACAAGCTGCCAAACAATTCAGTGGTACAATACTACATCATCACCTCCGTCATCATTTCTACCAACCCTTGTGCGCATGGAGTGAATTTGGGTTCGAAATAGAATGAGCAAAAGCTTGCTGTCTCACGGCGTAAATAAGCTTGACAGATTGACCCCTCCACCTCCGCTTTGTTTTTCACAGTTCTTTTAATTTTCCCCAAGAACCTAGATTACAGAGGTAAAAAATATGATTACTTAGATATACATAATTTAAATATGATGTTTCAAAGTTTGTTTGAGGTGTTCAACTTACCTTTCGAATGGATACATCCATCTAAATTGAACTGGGCCCCCCATTTCGAGCCTACTCGATCAAGTGAATCGGCAAATGTTCCATAACGTCGAAAAAAGCCGGTGGGAATACCCTCTCAAGCTTGCAAAGAATGATAGGAATATTTTTTTCCATTTGGTCAAGGTCTTCAAATCGTAGAGTACTTGAACACAAATCCCTGAAAAATTTGCTCAATTCCGCTAGAGGTTTCCAAATATCGTCACGTAGTTCTTTGAATGCAATCGGCAGTAGCTGCTCCATAAAAATGTGGCAGTCATGAATCTTCATTTCATGTATCTTTGCCGATTGAGCATCTACACACCTCGCCAAATTTGAGGAAGATCCGTCGGGCATACGGAGTTCTTTTATCCAATCACAAATTATCCTTTTTTGCGTTAAGGTAAGAGCATACTTAGCCTTCGGCTTTACCCATCGCCCATTACCTGCAGGGATTAATTCTAGTTCAGGACGCCTACACAACTCTTGCATATCTAACCTTGCGTTTATGTTATCCTTTGTCTTTGTTGGGAAATCCATGACCATGTTGAAGATATTATCGAAAATATTCTTCTCGATATGCATCACGTGTAGATTATGGTGTATCAAACGATCCTTCCAATAAGGCAACTCCCAGAAGATACTTTGTTTCTTCCAATTGTGAGACTCACCGCACCCTGGGATTTTTGGATAATCAAGCTGTTCATTAACTTTTGGGAACCCTTCAACTTGTTCCCACAATTCATGTCCAGTTAACATTTTTGGTGGAGGATCATATTCAGTTCGGTTTCTCTTAAAAGAGATCCTGTTGTTTCTGAAAGGATGATTTCTGTCAAGAAACATTCGATGACAATCAAACCAACTGAATTTTCTTCCATTTTGCAAGTAAATTGCCTTACTTTCCCTCATACAATACGGATATGCTAATCTACCATGCGTGCTCCAACCAGAAAGCATTGCATACGTGTAGAAGTAACATGGCTCACAAGCTGCCAAACAATTCATTGGTACAATACTACATCATCACCTCCATCGTCATTTCTACCAACCCTTGTGCGCATGGAGTGAACTTGGGGTTCGAAATAGAATGAGCAAAAGCTTGTTGTCTCACGGCATAAATAAGCTTGACAGATTGACCCCTCCACCTTCGCTTTGTTTTTCACAGTTCTTTTAATTTTCCCTAAGAACCTAGATTACAAGAGGTAAAAAATATGATTACTTAGATATACATAATTTAAATATGATGTTTCAAAGTTTGTTTGAGGTGTTCAACTTACCTTTCGAATGGATACATCCATCTAAATTGAACTGGGCCCCCCATTTCGAGCCTACTCGATCAAGTGAATCGGTAAATGTTCCATAACGTCGAAAAAAGCCGGTGGGAATACCCTCTCAAGCTTGCAAAGAATGATAGGAATATTTTTTTGCCATTTGGTCAAGGTATTCAAATCGTAGATTACTTGAACACAAATCCCTGAAAAATTTGCTCAATTCCGCTAAAGGTTTCCAAATATCGTCAGGTAGCTCTTTGAATGGAATCGGCAGTAGCTGCTCCATAAAATGTGGCAGTCATGACTCTTCATTCCATGTATCTTTGCCGATTGAACATCTACACACCTCGCCAAATTTGAGGAATATCCGTCGGGCATACGGAGTTCTTTTATCCAATCACAAATTATCCTTTGTTGCGCTAAGGTAAGAGCATACTTAGCCTTCGGCTTTACCCATCGCCCATTACCTGCAGGGATTAATTCTAGTTCAGGACGCCTACACAACTCTTGCATATCTAACCTTGCGTTTATGTTATCCTTTGTCTATGTTTGGAAATCCATGACCATGTTGAAGATATTATCGAAAATATTCTTCTCGATATGCATCACGTCTAGATTATGGTGTATCAAAAGATCCTTCCAATAAGGCAACTCCCAGAAGATACTTTGTTTCTTCCAATTGTGAGACTCACCGCACCCCGGGATTTTTGGATAATCAAGTTGTTCATTAACTTTTGGGAACCCTTCAACTTGTTCCCACAATTCATGTCCGGTTAACATTTTTGGTGGAGGATCATATTCAGTTCGGTTTCTCTTAAAAGAGATCCTGTTATTTCTGAAAGGATGATTTCTATCAAGAAACATTCGATGACAATCAAACCAACTGAATTTTCTTCCATTTTGCAAGTAAATTGCCTTAGTTTCCCCCATACAATACGGACATGCTAATCTACTATGCGTGCTCCAACCAGAAAGCATTGCATACACTGGAAAGTCGTTAATTGTCCACATTAATGTTGCGTTCATGGAGAAATTTTGTTTCGTTGATGCATCAAACATAGGCACACCGACTTCCCACAACTTTGTCAGCTCGTCAATTAATGGTTGCAAATAAACATCAAGGTTCTGTTTTGGATTACTAGGTCCAGGAATGATACAAGTCAAGAACATATAGGGCATCGCCATGCACATTTCCGGGGGAAGATTGTATGGCGTCACAATGATAGGCCAACATGAATATGATGCGGCTAACTGTGAGTACGGGGTAAACCCATCATCACACAATGCAAGTCTAACATTTCTCGGGTCACTCGCGAACTCCGAAAAAGTCTCGTCAAAATGTTTCCATGCTTTTCCATCAGATGGATGAGACATTGTCCCTTCTGTACGTTTATTCTTTGCATGCCATATCATATGCGGAGCCGAATTCATTGATGCATATAGCCGTTTTAGCCTTGGAATTAGAGGAAGATAGTGCATTCTAGAGACGGGGGTGAATTTTCTCGTACCTCGTTCACCTTCTTCTTCCTCATATCGAGCAGCACCACGGAATTTGCTCTCCGTTAACTCTACATCATCCTTGTAATATAACATGCACCCTTTGACACAACAGTCGATCTTTACGCTCTCTAATCCTAATTTATGAACAAGTTTTTTGGCTTCGTAGAAGTTCCGAGGCACACTATGACCCGATGGGCATAGATCTGACATTAACTGGATAAATTCGTCGACGAAATCGTGTGTTGTATTGTAATCATTTTGGATGCTCAATATCCTAGCTGCAACTGACAAAATTTTAGAGTAATTATTGGAGCCAAAATTTTCCAATCTAATGGATGAGAATTAGGATTGATTTGCATGCTAGAGATCACTATGAGATTAAATTGATGAATTTTGAGAGATTAACTATGCTAGAATTAGGATTGATGCTTTAAATTGAAGTTAACTTAAATTGGGTTAAATTTTTTAAGAATCCTAAAGTTCTAGGTAGCCTTGTTTTTGAATTTAGGAGTTGAAGGTAGAGATTTATGAGCTTAAATTGTAGTAATTAAGCTAGTGTGAATTTGAGATTAGATAGAGTGAAAAACTTGAGTTAGGACTCACTCACTAGGCTTAAGCACACCGGGTGTTTGATGAATTGTCCATGTAAATTGTGATTGATTTCTTTGTGCTTTGCTTTGCTATCATTGTTTGATTTAGGTACAATGGGTCGCACTAAGCGCTCTAGAGTCCCGGAACCTTTCACTACCTCGTCTAGACTAGACCACCAACCTTTTGGGTCGGATAACGTAACAGTTAATGTCTTTGGGAACCATTTCCAAAGGAATCCAATAAGGAATATTGTGGGTACTAAGTTCTTCGAACGGATGGATAGATTGGAGGTTTGGGATGAAGTGAAGAGGTTATTCGATAACATAGGTTAGCTACCTTTCCTTGAGAGGAGGGATATGACCACTGCTTCCTTCCATGCAATGAATTTTGATCCGGTGGAGAACACTTTGACCTTCACTCTTGATGATATGGAAACTCGGACTTGGAGTGTGAGCAGGATAAGAGATATTCTTCAGTTTCCGGCTAATGCCACCACTTCTTTACCCAGATGGAGCGAGACTCAGCGAGAGGAGGTGTGGAGATCCTTTCCCTGGAGAGAGGGTGTCCCTAGTTATTCCTCCCGGTGCATGCATGACAGCTATTTTGATTCGTTGACATGGGTACTAGTCCACAGGATTTTAGTCCTGGGATTCTGTGCCAGATACGAGAGAGATAGACATATTACAGAAACTGAGTTGGGCATCATGTATTTGATGAAGGAAGGTATTAAGTTCAATGGTACGATCGAGTTCCTTTGGAAGCTGCAGGAGAGTGCTGGGAGTGTGACGGGCACGATTGCTCATGGAGGCTTTGTGACGATGTTTGCTAGAGAGATGAACTGGAGACCGAGAGGAGATTTGCCTATTAGTTTTGGACATATTGGATCGGAGTACTTGGAGACCATAGGCTTAGCTATACCTTGGGAGAGTGGAGAGTTGAAGAATAGTATTTTGCCATGGTGGCCTATCCTTGAGAAAGATCGTTTCTGGCAGATGTACAGCTGGGGGATAGCCCGGTTCGATGAGCTTTCTGCGAGGCAGAATGAGCTCTTGGCTCGGATTCCTGATCGGCCTGATGATGAGTTTGCGGTTCTGCGCAATGCCCCACCTGTTGTTGCCGAGGCTAATGACGACACTCCCGTGACTTTGAGAGGCGTACGTGTAGAACTAGCAGGATTGAGGGTTGATTTGACCACCGTTATCGCTAGAGTTGAAGATTTGGCACATTATGTAGACGAGCGATTCGACGCGTGGGAGGCCGAGTTGGAGGCCAAGTTTGACGGGTTCAGTGCTCGCTTGGATCAGTATTTTGGAGGACCCCCATCGCCCTGATTTTGTTATCTTGATATTTTTCCCCTAGAGTCTAGACATTTGTTTCGTTTATGCTTTACTATGTTTGGATATTTGGTTACACTTGAATTTTTGCTATGTTCGGTTTTCTGATTGGGTTTATGCAATGGTGCTTTTATTTTCGTGAATTTGTGCCTATTATTATACTTGTTGGATGCATGTTGATGATCAATTGTTCGTGCACTTGATCCGTGTTTTCTAGTCACTTGTTCATGTTTCAGAAGTATTGCAAGCACATTGTCGGTTCGTCAGTGATCAGGAAGTTTTCTAATCCTTTAATTCTTTCAAATTGCATGAGGACATTGCAAAGTTTAAGTGTGGGGGAGGAATGTGCATGCTTGCTGCATGATTAGATGTAGTTTCACTTGCAAATTGCTAAAATTCGAGTAATTTTGAAATTTTTTGAAAATTTTCCCTCATTTTGAACTTTTTCTTGGAAGTTTGATTGTTGAGCTTTTGCTAGAATGAGTTAGACTTTTTGAATTGAGGAAAGTTGTATGAGATTTGATGATTTAGTGTGTTAGTAAGCCCTTATATTTTGAGCACCTTTAAACGAAATAATGTACTTAACTTAGAGAGATGAGTTGATAATTTCCTAATGAGTCTACGATTTGATTAGGATGCACTTAGTCCTATCGAGGCGAAATTTTGAGTTAATGGAAGACTAAGGAAGTGAAGTAGGCATTCGTTGTCGGAGGATTTTAAGCTTTTCTATTTAGCAGTTTTTCATTAAATAACGTAATCTTATTGACCCCGCTGAGCCTAATTGTTGTGCAAAGATTTTTGTAGCCACATTATAAGCCCAGGCACAACATAGAAATACCTACCTTGATAATGTAGTTCACCAAGGCTTGCTCATTTGAATTTGTATGACGAGTATCTATTCTTAGACCCCTTTTTATTTGTTCTTGTGATTGAGAATGAGGAGTTATTGTGCGAAAAGAAAAGAAAAAGGAAAGAACAAAGAAAAGAGAGGAAAAAGAGTGAAAAGAAAAGATATGAAAAGAGAAAGAGCAAAGAAGAGAAAAATAAGATTATGCAAAGTGTGAATTTCAAAGTGTGGGATTCAATTGAAGAATTGGGGCAATTCTTGTGTTAATGGTAAATAGAAATGGCCATATTTTGATTAGATTAAATGATGTAAGCTTGGTGAGTAGTCACTCGATCCAAATTTCGATAACCTTACCCTAAGCCTACATTACAAGCCCGAAAGACCCACCGATCCGAAGTTTTGATTTAATTCCATTAGTGGAGATAGGTGCGAAGAGTGTGTTTCGAAGTTGATGATTAGAGCTTAGGAGGAAATTGTGAACATGTCACTCTAATTTTTGTACATTGTATCGTTTGACTCACACACTACATAAGGGTTTACTTTTCATACTAAAGTTTGAGGATTTCATGTCGATGAGTATTTGATTTGATTGTCTAGACTTGTTTAGGCGAAGGTTTGATGATTGCTTAGAGGAGAGGGTTTGATGAGGATGTGTTTTCTTAATTTCTGTATTACTCGGGGACGAGCAATGTTCAAGTGTGGGAGATTTTGTTGTGTGTAGAAATTGCATGATTTTAAGCGTTAAATAGATTATATTCTGGTGCCGTTTGATGTGTTTATGTGTTTATTAGACTCTGTTCAGGTGTTAATAGAGTTGGAGTTACGAAACGGTGAAGCAGAGCGATTTCACGCGAAAAAATGGTAACTCCCGTTACCATTTAGCAGTACACAAGAAGTAACTCCCGTTACTGGCCACAGGAGGAGAGGTTTTGGCGAGAACAGAGGGGTAACGCCCGTTACCCCTATATAGAAGAAAATTGGTAACGCCCGTTACCAGTAAAAATGTTATGGCGATTTAAGGTCATTAACCGGCGTTAACCGGAGCAAGGCAAATATAGTTAACGCCCGTTACCTAGGACGGCGAGAAATCTCCTAGGGCTGCGATATATGTGTGTTTTGGAGTCTTTAGAGGGAGAGAAGAGGAGGAGGTTCAGAGAGAAAAAAAGAGAGAGTTAGACAGAGAAAAAGAGTTTCTTTTCCAAGTTATGACCTAGGGTTTGGAAGAAGACTCAGAAGTTCAGAAGATTTTCAGAGAATTCGAGAAGACGACAGGATTGAATTCCGAGAACAATCTTTGGTCTTATTGTTGCTTTAATTTCCAAACTAATTCCTTTGATTTTAGTTTTAGTTTCATATGCTAGTTTCGTTTTTTAGTATTGTTGAATGTTTATGAGTTTAATTGTTAGACTTTGTTTAGATTCCTTGACGATGCTTTATTTTAATACAATTTCCTTTAGTTTTATGATTTTTGCTTCAATTATGAGTAGCTAAGTATCTAGGGCTAGGGGGAAGTGATGATGATTGCATGATGGATGTCTGATGAGATGCTTGAATGACTTGTGTTAATTCTTAGTTTGAAAACTGGTTTGAACTGACTTGCGATGGCTTGATCACCCGTAGCATGTGTCGCAATTACCTATAGATCGAAAGAGTGATGGTAATTTAGAGGGTTTTCAATACTTGTAAGTTGTAGGGTACAAAGAGATTTGGTCCTAGCTTATACAACAGTAATCTTATTCCATGTCGAGCCGCTAGAATACTGAATTACACTTGTCTTGTTCCTATGGTTTAATTAACTATTGGTGATTGCGAGAGCAACATTGAACACTAATTAAGCACTTGGTTATACCTCGAGAGAGGGTAATTCAAATATAAGTGACTAGGTTGTAGAATTACACTTGTCAAACGAGTATCACGTCAGCTCTTGATTATATGATTCAAAGCTTTTCCCCTGCCTGTTTAGTTTATTGAGTTAATTCGTGTGTTAAGTTGTTAATTGCAATTTTAATTTAGTTATTTGTTAATTTCTGCATCAGTAGATTAATAGAAATAACCATTGCTTTCGTTAAGTCTTTAGATTAGAGAGAAATAGAGAGTAGTGATTGATTTCCCTTCCCTGTGGGTTCGATCCTATTGTGCTACGCGTATGTTAGTGTACACTTGCACTATTGGTTTTTAACTGTAGTAAAATCCGTTACAACATTGAGAAAAATGAGTCTCACTGCACAAAGTAATAAGTGCTCTCCTGCTTGCCAATCTTATGTGCTTTACTTGATGATTTCAAAGGTTCCCTTGGAACTAGGTCGCTCTTCGAAAGGAAACTGTACATCTTTAAATTGCATGAATTGAAGATTGCTTTTGTCTCTAAGCATCTGATATTAAATCTTGAAGACTCAATTGACCTTACCCATGCCTAAGCATGCATCTGAAATTCGTTCACAGTTTCCTCTCTACATCAAAATGGTTTCTTGAACATCTCTCTCGATTTGGGAAATTTGTCTAATGTCATCACTCCTGATAAATGCTGGTGCAGTTGGTTCCTATCTCGTGTGTAAGATCTCTTTGTAAGGGATCTGAATCAAATCTGCTTTGCATAATGACTATGTTTTTCCAAATCATCTGATGAACCTGTCTACTTCTGGAAAACTCTTTTGCCAAAATGGATGATTATTCATAGACTCCTAAAAATGAATTCATATCTGCTGCATTATCATGACTTCATCTCAAATTAATGTCTTGAGTTAAACTTTTTGATTTACTTCATGATTACACATTCATAAAAATGGTGGACTTACCTTTTGAGGTTATTTGGAGATCTGTCTGTTCAAGTCTAGTCTATTAGCTTCGGTTGAAACTTGTGACTTGAACTTTGTTTTAAATGATTAAAATCTCCAAAAATGTAAGTTCTCAAAATTGATCTTTGATTAAAATCATTGCTTATTTGTTCGCTCTGTCACATTATACTCTTGTGAAAAGCTCAAAATGATCATATTGAATTTCTATGTGCTCAGACTCGCCACATCTTAGTAGGTTTGCATCATAAATTCTGCATGAAAATTATTTGTCCAGAACTTGGCCAAAATTCATAAGAAAGGTATTCACTCATAAATCATCATCTTGCATCATTGAACATCCAAGCAAACTGTCCTTTTGCTTTATCTATGTCCTTGCATCAATCCTTCATTATCTTACTCTCATGCAAGTATGGATATTCATTGTTCAATCGTGGGAGCTCATTCATTAAAGCATTAATCTTTGTTCAAAAGAAAAGATTTATCCTGCATATCAGCTTGAACTCAGGAACCAGGGCGGTAGCAAGATCGGAATTAATAAATTCAACTGGTTTGACTGAGCTGAACCAATGATATTGGTTGAATGACCTGCTGACTCATTCTTCATAAAATCAGTAGTCTACACTCTCCTATCCGAGTACACGTGCCTAAAGCTCCTCTCAAACATGCCAAATACCAACACTTAATTAGTCCCCACGTGTGAAAATTCTTGACTTTTCTTGAATCATAGGTTCTTGTGCAACTCATTCTCAAACCCTCATCTGAAATTCCTCCAAGCTTTCTGCTCTCTTCACTTTCCCACATGAAGATATCAACTAAATTTCTCATACCATCTTTGAGCAATAGAACATACCAACCTCAAAATGAGTGATAAACTCAAAGGTCCTTGCTCTTCCTCTGAACAAACCACCTTAGGGTCAACCACCAAGATCAAGCTCAGGATGAGGAAGATAGAAATACCTCTGATCTTTCCATCCAAACAATTGATCCGGCTCTTCTGTTCAGAACCAACGAAGCATTTCTGCTCTTCTCTGAAGAACTTCTGGTAAGGAAGTGGTATAGAGGTATGACAATCAAAATTCCTGAACTTTACCAGTCTGGGTTGGCTGACAGATTTAATGAACTTGGATGGCTCAAGATTTTGCATATTGATGAACCTGTTTATCCTATGTTATGCACTCTGTTCTATGCCAATGCTCAATTTTTCAAAGAGATTGATGGATCTTGCCCACTTGTTAAGTCATATGTGCTCGGTCAAGAAATATGATTCACCACTGAGTCTATCAACTTACTTATTGGGTGTCCCAACACTGGTGTCACTTTCTTTGAGTTGCACACAATTCCTGAAAATGATTCCTTGGATTAGGAAGAAGCAAAGCTCTTACTTTGGAGTGGTAAAGATATTGAAAATTAGGAACTCTCTTCACAAACTCTTCAACCTCAACATGCAATCATTCTTGAAATCATCAAGTCTTCAATTTTATCTAGAATTTCATCATTTGACAAACACTTCTCTGAACTCAAACATGTCTGCATATTTCTTCTTTATGCCTTCCTGAAAAACATCCGTGTCAACTTAGGTCATGTGATTCTCTACTATATGCACTTTTGTGTCTCCAATGGTCTTAAGCTCCCAGACTTTATGATCCTTACTCAAATGCTCAAATCCTACAAGGACATCCATTTTCCAGGAAATTGGAAAGAAAAACCTGAGTATTATCAATGCCTTGATTCAGCAACTCTAAGTCACTCAAGCCTTCAATTCAATTGCTCCAATAGGTATTGGTTTTATACTGGTACCACATCAGCAGACAGTGAAAAACGTGCTCAAATGGCGCTAAAACACAAGGAGTTCAATGCTACAGCTGATGAACTGTGTCTCTCCATGAAAAGGCTCAAGACTGGCCTCTCCTCTCTCACAAACCGTATTATTGAGATCAAGCATCGAAGGAACTAATTACCCTTCTTGGTGATGAAGGGGAAGTGGATAAGTTAATATTTAATATTTTTCTGTCTGGTCGAGTAGGTTGAGTTGACTCTTATCCATCTTCTACTGCATGTGCTTTATATTTAATATGTACTTTATGTTCCTCATGTTTGACTGCTGAACAATGTCACTTTGCATTTCATAAACAATGTCACTCATAATTGAGTTCACTCTCTACATATTCTGCACTTGTATTATTCTATGCTATTTGACAGGGGGAGTTTGCTAGTTTGCTACAAATTGGAAGCTATATTTTCTTGCATTTGTACTTTGATATTTGACAGGGGAAGCATTGTTAACAAGGAATGCTCAAAGACAGGGGGAGTTCTATCGCACTCCAAATTCTTCCGCTGACAGGAAAACACTTTTTTGTCATCATCAAAAAGGGGGGAGATTGTTGAACATACAAAGTGTTTTGATTGAGCCAAAAGAAGTGTGACTATACTGGAAGCATCACTGAACAAACCTTTCTAGAAGACCTCCTGAGATCAGTCAGTGGAAACATGATTGCACAGGTTTCGAGAGATTAAAACAATATTATATTACAACTTGCAAAAACCTCTTTCAGGAACTCAAATCTTGATGAAGTCTGATAATCTCTCTCCCACTTGTTGGCACTGCTGAAGAAAAGAAACAAGAGTCGTTGGTGCCTTGGGAAGACAACCAATTTGAATTTCAAAATTGGTGCAACGGTCATCATCTTGTTGCTATAAAAGGAGATTCACTTCCAACACAAAAACTGATTCTACCATTCTTTGTTTGCTGCTACTTTGTTTACACCGGATAAAAGAGTTAGTGTCTTTTGGTGGGTAGTGTTACAAGAAGATTGGGAATCCTAGAGTTTGGTTCGTATTGTACTGGGCCTTTATTTGCTGAGGGTACCGAACAGGCTCTATTCGTGTTGTATTTTGTAATCTTTCATTCTATCAAAGTGACCCATTGAAAATCCTAAGCTTAACAACCTTAGGTAGAGGATTAATCTTCTTGGTTAGTGTTTTACACAACCTTGGAGGCAAAACCTCTCTAAATCTTGTGTCTCTTGTTCCTACTTCTCTTTATCCTGTTTGACACTTATTAAGCTCTTGGTTGAGCTGATTTATATGCTTCAGTAACTCACTTGATCTGCATTATTTGACATCTCTGAGTTGTGAAAGAGTTACTTGAAGATACAATCATAAAGTGTTTAAAATATCTTGGTGTGAAGCCGTGTGTTATGATTGTTATGATTGAGCTAAATCTCTGAGACACTCTAATATACTTCATCAGCTCCTTTGTTGAACTATTAAGTTATCCAAGCATTGTCATTACTGATCTGATCATCTATCATATCTTGGAGCTGTGAATGATTCAAAGCATTACTCTGACTGGTACAAAGATTGTACCTTTGTTATTATCTGGACTGTGAAATATTTGTGTCCAAGACTTGTGCTTATAGCATCTGTCAAGACCTTTGTCTTGAAACTTGAAGAAACCTTGATCTAAGTTAAGAGTTCACTCTGAGACTCTTGAAAGAGCCTGTAAGCTCACAAGTGTTGATTAAGAGGACATTGCACGAAAATTACACATAAATCAATTCACCCCCCCCCCCTCTTGATTTCTAACATAAATCACGTTACACTAGCTTATGGATCGAAATTGAGTAACAAGTTCCGGCTTCTTACACTTAGGGATGAGAACAATGTGAGTGTAATTGATAGAATCAAGGAAACAAAGGTTATTGAGAAAATTCAAGACGCACGAAACCACAGAATCACCAACAATATGCTAATATTTTTGGTAAAAGAATGGGGGCATACCGTCAGGGCCTGGAGACTTAAGAGGTTGCATATCAGAGAGAGCCCGGTAACCTCCTCGATAGTGAATGGCCGGCCGGGAGGGATCGTTGTACATCGCTTCATCCACCCTTGGCATCACAGATCCTAAAGCATCCTCAATCTCCTCCAAAGACGGCTGGTCCGACTTGAACAACTTAGAGAAATAGTCAGAAATGATTTTTTGGATCTATGCAGAAATCTCCTGAATCATTCCTAAGACCTTTGATAGTATTCGTCTTGAACCTCGCAGTGGCTTTTCTATGGAAAAATGCAGTATTCCGATCCCCTTCGCGGAGCCAATGTGACTTGCTCCTCTGTTTCCAGGACGTCTCGTTGAGTCTTCGAGCTTCTTCCAACTTAAACAGAAGACTCCTCTCCATTTTAGAACTCTTGATAGTGATGGGGCCATTTCTCAAATCGGCAAGTTCCTTAGAAATAATCTCAATATTACGCTGGGGATCGAACTTGGAACTCTTTTTCCAGTCGATAAACAAGGGAAAAATTACAAAATCGGGACACTAATTTCTCCGGCGACAAAAGTGTGCCAGTAAGTCCCAAAATTTGTCAATTTTAGGACAAAGGTCGCCGGAGTGTTCTGATGTGGCGCCGGAGTGCTGACGTGGACACACGTGGATATTGACTCCCAAAATTTTGTGTCCACTTCAGCACTCCGACGCCACATCAGCAGGCTCCGGAGACCTTTGTCCTAAAATTGACAAATTTTGGGACTTACTGGCACGCTTTTTTCGCTGGAGAAATTATTGTCTCGGAATTGCTAGTAGGGGTCACATCGTGTCCCGATTTTGTAATTTTCTTTATCATGAGGCAATGTGCAGCCCACTCAAATCAACATAAGTCAACCCCCCACTAATAACGTATATGCATGCATGTTACATACAATCTAATTGCTTATAATTCTTAATGCACAATGCTGCACTCTTTAACATCCGCAATACCACGGCTAGGGATGGCAACGAGCCGAGCCGGCTCGCGAGCTACACGAGCCGAGCCGAGCCCGAACCCGAACCCTTTATTTCTTGGCTCGTGGCTCGCGAGCCCATATATTTAATTAAAAAAATAATATTTTTAATTTTTATGTATATAAATATTTTATTAATATATAATATTATATATATATTCATTAAATTTAATACAAAATGAATAAAAAATAATATATTTATTATATATATTCATTTAATATATATTATTATATATAAAAATATATTAAATTATTAAAAAAACTAATTTTTTTATTAAAAATAATATTAAAGGCCCGAGCCTCGAGCCGAGCCGAGCCGAGCCGGGTTCGAGCCTTGGTCGAGCCGAGCCCGAGCCCTGAAAAAAGGCCAAGGCTCGGCTCGGCTCGTTGCCATCCCTAACCACGGCTAAGTCTCGAGGTCCGCCTGTTTGCATGAATTTCTTCATAAAACGACTAAAAATACTTCAATTTCGTCTTCGACCCCAATTCTACAATAAGGTATCAATTTCTTTCAAGATAATATCAATTCAAGCACAATTCGGGATAAAACTCAACCATAAAGATGAAGAAATAACGAGTTATCACCACTCCGTGAATAACACTTTTCATGACAAACATGAAGGAGAGTAGTTCAAGTAGTGCAAAACCCCAATTCAGCTGATGAAAATAAAGGTTATCTTATCTCTCTACTGCAAAAATCAGTAGCTAGTCACTACAGACTTATCTTCAAGCTGTCGGAGCGTAATCGTACGTCCCATCATCATTTTGATCATCATCTCCATCCCCCTCAAGCGGTACAATTGCAGGAAGAGGATAATTGTACCCGTCGTCACCAAATTCTTCACTAAGTCGGAGTGTAATCGTACGTCCCATCATCATTTTGATCATCATCTCCAAACCCCTCAAGCGGTACAATTGCAGGAAGAGGATAATTGTACCCGTCGTCACCAAATTCTTCACTAAGGACGACGTTTTCGTACAATGAGTTGTTATTGTTGTTTGAAAGAGAGTTGTTATTGTTGTTTCAAAAAGAAGACATATTTTTTCTTCTTAAAATATACCTTAAAGTATGAAAACGGGGGAATTAATAATTAGTGATACACTTGGTAGTACTATATTTTATTGAATTTTTTATGGACGCCATAGCAAGTGAAGACCATAGACACTTATATAAGCTCAAGAAAGCTCGAAATTCAGCCGAGCGTGAGGTAGCTTAGGGTTTGAACGTGAAAGGGTGTGCTCATTGTGTCTCAATTATGTGGACGAGCCGACACCGTCTATTGTGTCGTGATTCATCCACATGGAAGCTCCACTTGACATGGATGCAAGGTTTTTTTGTTAATTTGGAGATTAAAGTATTGCATTTTTCAATACTAAAATTCAAATGGGGTATTTGCTTTCATAATTTGTGTTTCATCTCATATTTCACTCATATACTTTGAGATACATAAACTACATAGAGCTATATAAAGTTAAAATAGTGAAACTTTGAAGGCTCCTAGTTAACCTATGCCGAACTATAAGTCTATAACATTACAAAGCTACATTTCTTATATTAATCTACTCCGTAAAGAACACTTCCGTGACAAACATGAAGGTGGTCTCTCGCAGGGCAATCTTCAAGCAGCCGGCGCGTAATATGTCCCATCGTCATTTTGATCATCATCTCCATCCCTTTCAATCAGGTTGTTAGTCATTGGCAGAGGGTAATTGTACCCTTCGTCGCCGAAGCTTTGACTACCAACATCGTCAATCTTGTACAAATTGTTGTTGATGTTGGAGAGGTAAGACATATTTCTCTTACAAATGTACCTAAAGTTTGGAAAGAAAAGAGGAACTTATAACTTAGTTATCAAACACACACAAGTTTGAATATTGATGGATGAGAAAATAGGGGAAGACAATTGCTATATATATAAGCTCAAGAAAAGCTTCAAACTTGTACGTGTTTCTACGTGTATAGATGACACATGGCAGCTTCTGATTCGTCCACGTGGGGGCTCAACTTAATAAATCAAGGATTAGTGTGTGAAAATCGAACTACATTTCATTTGAGAGTACTATAACTCGAGAGGAATTTGTGCTTTTTTCCGACAAATGGTAATATTTTGAAAATTACAAAATCGGGACACTAAGTGACCCTTACTAGCAATTCTGGGACAGTAATTTCTCCAGCGACAAAAGTGTGCTAGTAAGTCCCAAAATTTGTCAATTTCAGGACAAAGGTCTCCGGAGCCCGCTGATGTGGCGTCGGAGTGCTGACGTGGACACAAAATTTTGGGAGTCAATGTCCACATAAGTCCACGTCAGCACTCCGGCGCCACATCAGCACGCTCCGGCGACCTTTGTCCTGAAATTGACAAATTTTGGGACTTACTGGCACACTTTTGTGGCCGGAGAAATTAGTGTCCCGAAATTGCTAATATGGGTCACTTAGTGTCCTGATTTTGTAATTTTCCCATAAACAAGAGCTGACAGTCAGAGATTTTCTCAGATAGACCCACCCACCCACACGAACCACCCTTAGGACCCCAACCCTCACCAACAATATGTTCGCAATCTTCAGACTGAGCCGAACTCGCTTCGAACCGAAAAGGGCGCCAACCATGGGGGAGCTGCTGGAAGGAAGTAACGAGAGAGATGAGAATGGGCCTGTGATCCGACACAGGGGCAGAAAGGTGTTCAACAGTAGCAGGAGGGAAAATGAGATTGAATTTCTCATTCGCCAAGCCTCTATCCAGGCGACAATAAATCGTATTCGGAGCTGGTCGTCTATCAGACCAAGTAAAAATAGGGCCAAAGTAACCCAGGTCGTTAATACCAGCCACCGTAATAGCTTTTTCGGAACGCCATCATTTGGGAAGGGGGACGAGGGCATCCACCTTCTTTTTCACAAGACAAGAGAATCTCATTGAAGTCCCCTGCACAAAGCCAAGGTCTCCGAGAGACTTCACTGAGTTTCTCCAATAATTTCCAGGAAGCATTTCGTTTATGTGCAATGGGTTCGCTGTAGAAACCCGTACAACGCCAGCTTTCCTCAGTACCAAAACCATCCACCAAGACATCAATATGATTCTAAGAGAAACTTATAAGACTCACATCAATCAATTTATTCCAAAGGGTCATCTACATGAACCAACTTAACTGGCATTTTATTCTGGTGGCGGAAGTACATGAAACTGCGGGGAAAATCGGTGGCGATGGTGGTTGTGCTGGTGGCCGAAATTTGCAACCCTTTGGGGCTGAGCGCATGCCTGGGGAGTATAACGAGGATGGAGCATCCGGTGGCGGAGTGTTGCTTCAAGCTGAAGTTGCACACGCCGTGTTTCTGCACGTATGTATAGGGCTGTCAATTATGGACCCGACCCGTGAACCCGACACGACCCACCCGCCTAATTATCAGGTTAGGGTCGGGGGTTTTCGGGTCCGGGTCAAATCGGGTCGGACCCGAAATCAACCCGGAAAAGAAAGAGAAATTTCAGGTGGGTTCGGGTGGGCTTTCGGGTTAACCCGAATCCACCATATAAATTCAGAAACCCTACCCTAATTCATTCATTCTTTTCTTTTCCTCTCTCAAGCTGCGCAGCGACGTCTTCAATTAAGCAAAAACCCCCCAAATTTCTTCACTCGTTATCCATCTCGCCGTCGCCGTCCTCCATCTCGCCGCCGCCCACCAGGTATGTAGCCGTTCATCTCTTCTTCTTGTTCTTGTTTTCTTTTTTAAAATTTCTCCAATATTTCTTCATTCACACCACTCAAAATCCGATTTTGATTTTCGACCCTTCCTTGCGCAGATCTACAATCATCATCGTTGCTTGAAGCTTCTGCCGGCATCCTCCGTCCTGATAAGGTAGGACCTTTTTCAGTTCCAATTTGTGGCGTCTGAAACATAAATATCTGGAAATTTCGCACCCGATTTGCTTAATAAAGAGGATAAACTAGATGAGATATCAGGTCCATTATTCATTATTGAATAAATTGTACTTGATTACTGATTTTAATCTCCGGTGTACTTTCTGATATTAATTGTGTTAGTTAATATAATTGACCCCTAATATACCATATAACTAATATAACTACGAATGTATTTAAGAATAAGAGCACTTCAGTTTGTTTGTTTGCGTTTCAGTATTATAAGAAAAGTAAGTTTGTTTATTTATTTATAAGAAAACATATTATAATTTATAGTGTATTTATATTGTTCTAATTCTAATTAGCTTGCCTATTATTTTTAATATTTGAATATCATAATAAGAATCTTATTCTAATTAGTTTGCCTATTATTATTCTAATTAGCTTGAGGAAGTGTTTGTTGGGAAGAAGATGATGATGATGTCGAATCTTGCAATGCTGTGGAATTGTTGTAGGACTTTGAGTTTGTAGTAACCTTTTCAATGTTGCAAAGTATTTTTGAAACTTAAAAAGCTAATTTTATAACTTGAAGGTTTTATTTATTTCTTATGCTCCTGTCTACTCTGTTCTAAATATTATGTTTTCAAGGGGCCAACTTTAATTTGTATTCTTTAATATGCAGGTAAATATCTGGGAGGAGCGAAAAGTATTTGGATCAAGGGGTCTTCTCAAGGAAGAGTTTGTGAAAAAACCTTTGGACAATGGCAATAGAAACCCAAAGCAAGCAGGATTCAAGCTGGTAAAATTCATTTTGTTTCTTGAATGTTGAATAACTTATGAATGTAATATTTGATTGATCATTGTTACTTCTACTTCCGGCAAACAGAGGCCACCTGGCGGAAATGCATTGGACAAGCTGGTTTCAGGTTATCAAGCTTTGTATTGCAATCAATTGAACGAAGATGCCCTTTTTAAATGCAAAAATGTCGTCAGCTTTGTTGATAAAGTGGACAAAGATGTTGAGGGTGATTATGGATTAGGTACATATCTCATCTCTTTTCTGCATTTGATCATATTATTTTGTCATTCCCACTTGTATTCATCAATGAATACTGTAACAATTCTTTTTTCTTTATCTTTTGTTTAATATTATACTTCCCTCATTTTTTCTCAATCGAAAATATGATGTAGTTCATGTCAACGGTAGCATGAGAGACGAGCTGAAAGGGCACCATGCAATATTGAGGGACTGCATTGAACAGCTAGCTGTCGTTGAATCATCTAGGCAGAATCTTCTATCTATTTTGCGGGAGGCTGTCCAGGAGCAGGCAGAACCTTCTATCTATTTGCGGGAGGCTGTCCAGGAATCAGACAAGTTCCGAAATTAGGCAAAGATGTGGATTGTGGAGTCACTAATTTTTTTTTTAGAATGGCACCAAGTCAGTTCATGGAATTGCACTTTCTTTGAATTTGTGGGGAAAATGTACTTGTTTGCATGTTATGTAACTTATATGATATTTCAAGTTGGGTCGGGTCAATTCGGGTTGTTCGGGTTATCAGGTGACCTGAAAATTTTTCAGGTCAACCCGAACCCGAGGTTCAGGTTCGGGTTGATATTTTCAGGTTCATTTCGGGTTCGGGTTCGGGTTCGGGTCGGGTTGGAGTTTTTTGTGTAATATCCCTACCTCAACCCGACCCACCCGAATTGAGACCCGACGCTTAAGCGCTACTTTGATTCTCCCAATGCGACGAAGATTGCTAGAATTGCGGTGTTGCCCAGCCGAAATGTTGATTTGGGAAAGACCCAATTGAGAAAGAGTGAACACAGAAAAATGGAATAAAATTATTGTAACAGATTGTGTTAATTTTCATGTGTCTGTGTGTGTGTGAGAAACCTTCCTAGAAAATGTTTATATGGTTTCGGGTTAAATTGCATTGTTGGGTCCCGTAATTTTGATTTTGGTTTAATATGATTTTTGCAATTTACATTTCATGTCTGAATTTCTATTTTTAGTTTTTTGAACTTCTCAGTTGGATACCTATATGTAGGGGTGTAAACGGATATTAAACGGATCGGATGTATGATTATCATATCCTTATCCTTTTATGATTCGGACGGATACGGATAATATCATTTTAAATCGAATTCGGATAATATCCTTTTTATACGGATACAAGGCGGATTCGGACGAATTCGGATTTTAATCGGATTTTCAACTATGCATTTTGACATAAATTATTTAACTATATAACTTCGAATTTTTAATCAAATTATCAACTACTCATTTATAAATAAATTATTTAATAATTATATGACTTTGAATATATATATATATATATATATATATATAGATATATTAGACAAGGAGACAAATAATAACTATATTTATATATATTAGTTTTATTTTTTAGTGAATGTATAAATATGTTGGAAATTATAAATTTTATCATATAATTAATTTGAAATATAATACTTTTATTAATAACATAATATATGCTATTTATATTATCTCTATATAAATGTTGAAGTAAACATATGGTTACTATTAAAACCTAAGATTTTTCTTTAATAAATGCGCTAAAAAATTTACTTAATACTAATAATCTATCATACATACACAGTTGTGTGTATATATTTTAATATAATATATTATTTATCGGATACGGATTACGGATAAATCGGATAACGAAAAATCTAACGGATAATGAAACGGATCGGATGTTAAACGGATCGGATGTCTTATTACCATATCCTTATCCGTTTATAATTCAGATGTCTATAATCGGATACGGATAATATCCTCTTGAGACGGATTCGGATAATATCCTCTGTAAACGAATTCGAATGTGGACGGATATCGGATTTTCGGATATCCATTTACAGCCCTACCTATATGGCTATATATAATAATTCAGAACCCTTAAAAAGATTGACAATTCACTTAATTAAGCCCACATGTCATTCAAAACCTTTTTTTTTTAGGGTTAATTACACAATCCCTTGTCCTTTGGGCCTTAGGACAAATTGGATATGGATTTTGTTCTTTTTAGCGAGAGGAATATGATAGTAGTGGTCTTGACTCTTGCGTCGACGTGACGGAAGAGAAATCGATGGTTAAAGTTCAACTTTGGTCGGAATATTCTATGAATATTCCGTCGAAAACGTTGAAAAGGGGTTAAATGCAATAATTTTAAAAGCTTACGGGGTAAATCGTCCAAAATAAAAAGATGGGGGGCAACCCGTTCTAAGACCCAAAGGACAGGAGGTTTGTGTAATTAAGCCCTTTTTTTAATTCAAAACCTTGAGAAGATCCACTTCAACGTACATGTAAATATGCAAAATCAAAATATCCACTACTCATCATAATTGCGTTCCCGTTTAATTTTATTTCTATTGGAAATTTGTCTTGTAACCCAAAAAAAAAATCGTCTTTTTGTTCGATGGGATAATTGCGAACTATATCTTCAAATATAAAAAAAATTATGGATTACTCCCTTAAAATTTGAGAAATTACGAGCACTCCCCTAAAATTTACATTCTCTTTTATGAATTGCCTCAATCGTTAATTACAGTGTTAAATTTTGATTATATCAACAATATTATTTTTTAAAATTTCAACTCTACCCTTTGAGGTATATTATTGTAATAATATTGAAAGCGTAAGGATATACTTATAATGTTGGTTAAATTTATATTTTTTTAATTTGAGTAATTTAATATTTATATTTCATTTATAAAATTAAATCGAAATTGATATTTCATGTATATTTATTTTTATAAAGTATGATAAAATTATTTCTATCTTGTGTTTATATTTTAGTTTGAAGTATATTTTTCATAAGTTTATTTAAACTTTGTTCGTTTGGAATAATATCAATCAATACATAAGTAAATTAACATAAATATTCGTCAGGGTTATTTAAACAAATGTTTCATATGTTAATGATACTTAATGCATCTACCTTAATTAAAATAAATAACATTCCAATATGAAAATGCATGTTCAATATGTACAATATATATATATATATAGAAATAATCACTACAAAAAAAAACGGGATTAGTGACCGAATCGGTCACTAATCCTATAAAAATCGGTCACTGATTGCTATCAGTGACCGATCACGATCGGTTGGTAAAACCCTCGTAACTAATTTATTTAGTGACCGATCTTTATCAGTCACTAAATTAGTGACCGACATGTCGGTCACTAACCAAATTATCTACCTCTGTTAAATCAGTCACAAATCGGTCACTAATTCAGTGACCGCACATAAATCGGTCACTAAACTCTTAAATGATGTCAGTCACTAATCGGTCACTAAAGTCTTAAATGATGTCAATCACTAATCGGTCACTAATTTTCTTCAATGATGCTTTCTTCTGTGACCGATACAATCGGTCAGTGATTTAACTGTTCCCTAATTTTGTATTTAATTAAAATTGTATTTTTTTATTTTTAATTCCTATATTATTTTAATGAATCAATTAAAAGCTTAATACAAATAAACAAAAGTAATAATATCAAACAAAATACTTTTTAACATCTAACACAATATCACAATCATATTACAAATTATCCAGAAGTTTCTCAAACCATTAACAACGAAGTCAAATAAGCTTCATCAATTTTTTGATCACCTTCATTGTTCCATGTAAAAACTCCGAAAGACTTATACTTGTTGGATGTTTGGCCCGAATTAACCCCTACTAAAGTATTCTCTAAGCACTTTCTTTGCCTCGGCGATCTTTTTTGCTTGCTCAATGATTTTTGATTCCTTAATTGCAACCTCTTCTCTTTCCTTTGTTAACTTTTCTTCAATCACCTTCATTTGTTCTTCATTGATAGTGTGGTTTAGACTACGTGCCTCATAGTTTTCCTAAAAAATATCAACAATACCATAAATTGTAAGTATACATAATTCGCAAGTGAAAATATATAACTAGTAATTCATTTGCGAATGATTCCTAAATACAAATCAAATATTCATTTGTATTTCAAGTAGCTCAAATGATCAAAAAAAATTTTTATTAATGGAGTATGGCAACAATTTTAAATTCAAAGAACATAAATGGCATAGTGTAAATTGTTCTAACTTCCTTCCACAATTTACTGATGTAAACAAATATCATGTTTCCACACCACAAATATGATCTCATCCACTTTTCCATTAAAAGATTTCAAGTTTCCCACTTTTGTGTTTTAACAATTCTGAACTCCTACAAATGGCTAAAAGAGGCAAACAACGAGTGCATTTCTGTGAGCTTCTTTTAAAGACAATGTGCGCAACAACTTATGCAATTACAAAATATATCAACAATGTCAAAATCACAAATGAAAATCATCAAATCCACAATAACATAAAAATCAATAATCAAACATTGCTATATGAAATCATATCCTAAATCCATTTTAATAAACCAACGTCTACAACGACTTATTCAATTACCAAATATATGAACAATGCCAAAATCTCAAATGAAAAAAAATATCAAATTCATTAAAATTACCTTAACTTTTTTAGACCTTTGATCACAATATTGTCCTTCATTTCCTTGTCTTCGGTGGGCTCGAGCATGAATTTGAAGAGGTGTAATTTTTATAGTTGGATTTTCCATTACCTGCAAAATAATAATTAAAAATATTAAAAAATATAAGAATGACTTTAAATAATATACATAACATTACAAATAAATAAATAAAACAAACCATTCTATGTTCATGCTCCGCAAATGAAATTGAACATCTTGTGTGTCGAGTAATGGAACCATCTTTTTCAGTCATTCGATTTTGCTTTGCTTTAGCGCACTTCTCTTTGTAGTTCGGGGCACTCATGAATGTATATGTACAACTGATATTACTGCATGGATTATTAAAGACAAAATCGGTAAAACTTATGTACAATCAACTGACAAAACCAAATCATGTATGTATATGTACAACTGATAAATAAATTTCGAGCATGCATATGTACAACTGATAACAAATTTCCATATATTTACATGTATGTTTATGCTCATCTACTACATCAATGCAAACACAAGCACCAACAAATCATTGTTTCATATCATTGTTTCTTATCACTCTGTGACGAAGAAGAGTAATAAAGACGATTTTGCCTTGTTTCATATCATTTTTTCAGAGTTTCACATCATTGTGAAGAAGACGATTCTGGAAAAACGTATCATTGTTTCAGAGTTTCATTTCATAAAAAAACCAACCAAGTCAAAGATACGTAGACATATTACTACACAGATTATTAAAGATAAAATCGAAACTTATGTACAATCAAGTGACAAAACCAAATAATGCAAAGCCCAATCAAACAAGAAATGTATTATTTGTGAATGCCATCACAACAGAAGGAAGTTTTTCCCCAACAAAGTCTTATTTAGACCTTAGGACAAGTTTTAGCAACAGCAAGGTCATAATCCATGAAATTTTATTTCATTCAATCTTGTTTCACCAACTGAACACACTTGGTTTTGTTTTCTAGTAAATGTGCAAACCAATTTTACAAGTTCATATGCAAATGAATGATTGTATCGGAGGAAATCAAGATTTACAAGGAAAACTAAAAATAAGAAAAGCCTACTTGATTCACAGATCTTCTGAGATACAACTCTTCACACCAAATTTCAGACGGTGCTTCCACAGAAAGACACGAGCAGGAGTGATTGCTTAGTTTAATAACCTTCCTCTGTAATCTGGTTCAAAAGCACCTAACTGAAGGCAAAAAGAGGTGTGAAGCAATAATCTGAACCAGCAAAGTCCATACATATAAAATCTGTTTAGAAATTTAGCCACCAAAGATTATACAATTAAAATCTGTCTTCAACGTGAATGAGATGAAATAAATCCAAGACTATAATAGTATGCAGGTAAATAATTACAGATGAGACTGTATTAAATGCAAATTGTAATGTGATACAAGATTGCAAAAATCTTTTCAAAAGTTTGTTGTAGAAAAAGCCAGGTGACAACAACTCAACTACAAGCAAACACCTGGCGTGCATGCACAGAAAGCAGTTTTAGAAGGGCCTCGACATTTTTGTGTTGGGCTAATTCCCAGTGGATCCTCATGTAAAATGGAACTCTACACTAAGAAGCGACGAAATTGCGTGATAATCCAACTTACATGGCCCCAGGAAACTATGAAGGAAAATAAAGTAAAATGAAACTTAAGTGTTTTCTTATTCGGTTCCATGGCAGACCTTGGTCCATGCCATGCCCAAAGAAGATTACTAATAACCATTGAATTTAAAATGTTGATACCAGTGAAAACCACAAATCATGTTATTTTCCAAGTGACAGATAAGAGAAGTAATTAATAGCTATTATTCTGTGCCAAAAGATGGGAAGGACTGAAATTTCTTAGGAAAATTAAGGGAAATTCGATTAAATGACTTTACACAAATTCTAATATTAAAAATCACTCACTATAAAGATATTCTAATACAGATTTCCCATTAATACTTTCATACAATTAGATAAGGACATCACTAAGTAGCCCCACTTCTTAAACCACATATGTACTTCCAAGTTCCAACAGAATAACATCAACACCTCTCTCCCTATCAATTCCACTTTTAATTCTGTGTGAACTACTTAATTAAGGGAAATTACCAAGAAATTAGGTTAATTAATTAGAACGTGAGGATATCCTTGCAGCTTTTTATCCAGCAATCCAGGTACATGATTTCAACAGCCTCTCCTACTCTCTCTCAAAAACCGAAAAATTAGGGGAAAAAACAACCACTCTCTCCTCTCCTCCTACTCTCTCTCAAAACCGAAAAATTAGGGGAAAAATCAAACACCTCTCCACCCAACGCCACAAAAGCCTCTACACCATTGTCACTGTCATCCATTCTTTACAACCATAAAACAAAAAATTGATAGGAAATAGGCATTTTGAAGTTCAACAACCAAAAATAATTCAGAAATTCTCAATTCCCAGCTAGCTAGTAATCGCGTCCAAAAACTGACCCGCATTTTGAAATTCTCCTAGCTAGCTCAATTCCCACACACACACCCAACGATCGAGCAAAATCAGGGACTCAACTCAATAAAGCCAATGTGGAGATCTTCAATTCTCAAACCCGATCGTCGCATTCAAGCCCAGATATCCACCAATTCACCAAGATTATTTAATTCAGAAACCCAAGGTGGCTTGAGAGAGAACAAGAGACGGCGGCGCGATGGCTTCAGAGAGAACAAGAGACGGCGGCGCGGTGGCTTGAGGAGCAGCGGCGGTGGCTTGATGCGGCAGGAGCAGCGGCGGGTGGGGTGAGAGGTTCATGGCAGCGGGTGGGATGAGAAAGAATTGAAGCGGGACTTTAATTCTTTTGCCCTAGGTTGGGATGAGAAAGAATGAAGAGCCTTTTAGTTTCACCAATAAAAGCGGGATAACCAAAACACAAAACGTGAAAGCAGGACTTTTAATTTTTTTTCACCAATAATTGGTTTAAAGGGGTGTTCATGGTTCGGTTTTTGGGCCGAACCGAAATTTTGGTTTTTGGGCCGAACCACGTTCGGTTCGGTTTCGGTTTTCGGTCGAAAATCGAACCTTGAAAATATTAATAATAATTAAAAAAAAAAAAAACTTTAGTTGAGATTTAGTGAAAAATATAAAAATTGCAAGCAACCTAAATGCCAAATAATTAAAATGTAGCACCCGGAACGCCGAGATGCCACACCCCCGCACCATAAGTCTAGCTCACACATGAATTGGGTAGTCCATATATGAACCGGACTCATGGCGAACGGGTGACAATAAAAAAAACTCAAAAGCTAGGCGGGTACCCTCAAATACTACCAATAAACAATTCAGAACAATAAAAGCGGAAGCAATAGCAATCAATACTTATAGGTACCATATTTACATATTTACTTATAGATACCAACATTTATATCGTAGTAGGTACCAACACTTATTAATACATTATCATCTCCTATACATCATACATGTATAAATAACCCAAAACCACTAACATGATAAGCCGAAAATACCAAGAACACGAAAATGCAATGCTAGACTCAACTCGACAACTGGACACGACTCGGACTCCCGCCTAGCACGCCACTGACAGTACCTGAAAAGTGTGAGGTGTCAGTCTACCACAGACTGAGTGAGGGGTTATAATTTAAAAGCGCAAATACCATGCAAATTGTAAACTCGGGTAAGATTTTCATAAACAATATTAGTTTAATAAATAAACAAGGCTCGCCCGAGGTTACAATCATTCCATTTTCAATTCAGTTAATTCAATACAATTCAATAATCAGTGGCCCGGCGAGTGAGGGCAAATCTCCAACCAATCTCCGACAGTGTACATTAATTCCATTTTATCAATTAAGTGATCAGGCAATCAATTCAGTGCACAAATAGACAGTTTCAATCAATCCATCCTTCTTCCTCCGGGTGATGGGGGATTGCAAGGCCCCGCCATCCAATCTCATTGAGTATAGGGTTCATGATTCCCTATACCCGGAACTCCTTCCTCCACTAATCTCCTAGTGGATTCAGGGGTCATCCCGCAATTTGGTGAGGATAGTGCAAGAGTTGCCCGTCGGCCCTTGCCTTCCCGGTTGGCTCAATACACTACCCTCGGGCCCTCTGTGAACATGTTTTACTCGCCAAAGACAATCCGTCAATCAATCAATCAATCAATCCATTTTCGTGAAATCATTTGAAAATCATGAGGTTCGAAAACTATAGATATATAGATACATTTTGGCCGAAAATCACATAAGGGTTGTAAGGGTTCTATCTATCTAGAAATTAAACCTCACCTGACGAGCGACGGAACAAGACAATGATACAAGAAAGTGCCCAACGATCAATGATCTCCGCCCTGGAGAAAAACTGGACAAGAAAGGAAATAACGTGAACTCGTGAGACATGACTCAATAATGAGACCAAGTATGACGCACGGCAACGCTCGTGTAAATAAATAACCATCCCAACACTTTAATAACCAAACATATTAACAATTAAGTGGCACTTAATCATATATGAGAACCAATTAACACTTAAAAGATGAAATAAATCTCAAGGAGTCACATATGTAACGCATTCAATCATTTTAAGTTCAATTCATATAGGGCATGGAGTCACACAATACGCTTGAGCAATTAAGTACCAAGAAGTATCAATTAAGAGCATGCTTATCAATTAATCAAGTATATACAACATATACTTCACATATGGGAGCCAAGAGAGTGAAAGGAAAGCAATAAGAAAGGTTTTGGTGAAGTTTGGCCAAAACCGACAATTTTTGGAAATGTACATGTTGTGGGAAAACTGAAATATCTTAAATTCTAGAAGTGGGAATCGAGTTTTGCTTGTTGGAAATGAAAGTAGACACATAGACCTTTCCAACGCTATATGGCACGCTTTCTAATTCAAACCGAGGTGAAAATGGCGTTGGTCCGAAGTTGGGCAAAATGCAGGAAAGTGACACGCCCGTGTCGCCAATACAAGGCAAACCGTGACACCCCCGTGTCACGGTACAGAAAATCAAACCAACATGCACCCCCGTGTCGCCAGCCCAAAGCAAAGTTGACACCCCCGTGTCAGCTGTGCGTAACAGAAAAAACAGGGGAGAAACAGGGGTTTTCATGCAAAACCAACCCCAAACCACAATATCATCAAACTCCAACCATAACAAATGTTGAAACACCTCATATATGCATCATACTTCCAATATTCATCAATTCAACCAAGAAATAAACATCCCAACATCAAGAATTTCTCATGAAAACCCCATATTATACACATGCTCCCAACCTTCAATAATTTCAAGATTTTCATGCAATCCTTACTCCTTAAGATCAAGATCATGCTCTCAACTTCAAGCATGCAAGAATTCAACAACAAATCCCTAAACTCATACTTGATCACATATTCAAGAATTTCATAGAATTTCCAATTTCTACCTTGAATCAAAGAGATGGTTGATGAGATGATAATATGATGTTGATGATGATCCTAACTCTTCAATTCCTCAACTTTAGCTTGAATTATAAAGAAATCTTTCCTTCTTCTTCTTGGTGTAAATGTCGGCTTTTAGTGTGTGGGTGTGTGTGTAATTTTGCTCTTGGAATAAAATGGAATGAAATGGAAGAGATAAAGTGATATATCCAAAGTCTTGCAAATATATGCATGAGTCATCAATCTTTGCAAATAAGTCCTTCTAATATTTGAGTGTATGCAATCAAGTATTGTCTCATGGAATATGATCAAGTCACTCCAAAGGATTTATGCAATTAAATCCCTTATTTATTTATATAATGCACTCAAGGATAAACTCTAACAATTAATTCATTTAGCTCCAAGTCATGAAATACAATTAAATCCAAGAATTCACACTAGAGAGCAATTAAGGACATTTAATTCAATTAGATCACTGAATTCATACAATTAAGCACGTTATCAATTAGTTCACGAAATTTCCACGTTAATGGAAGTTCATATAAACACATGAGAATATAAGGCATATAATGTGATGAAATTTAATATAAGGTAACATAATGCATGACTGAAAAATGGGGCGTTACATAAAATATATGGTATATATATGTATATACCATATATTTTAATTATTTGGCAAATATATATATATATATATATATATATATATAATTATTATGTATATACATATATATTTCTGCCAAATAATTAAATATATGTATATATATATATATATATATATATATATATGCCAAATAATTATATATATATATATATATATATATATATATATATATATATATTAAAAAAAAGAAAAGGCCTTTGGTTTTCGATTCGGTTCGGTTTAACCGATTAACCGAACCGAAAAAAACCGAAAAACCGAACTTTTGGAAAAGGCAAACCGAACACCCCTCGGTCGGTTCGGTTCGGTTCGGTTCAATTTTTCGGTTTTCAGTTTTAATGAACACCCCCGAATTAATTAATAGCGTTGAATATATAAGAGTCTGTTGACTTATATTGAAAATGTGAAAGTTTACTGAAATTCCAATTTCCGCCAAGTTCTCTTTATAATGTGGGTAACTATTGTTTATCATTTTGTTGGCTTTGGTATAATCACTATTAAAATGTAAAAATAACAAATAGAATTTAGTAGACATATATTACCAAAAATACGTTAAGAAATAAAGGTATTAAATTTTATAATTTAGTTTGATAAGAAAAATAGTTAACATGTCTTTGTATAATTTAGTTTGATAAGAAAAATAGTAGACATATATTACCAAAAATATGTATGTTCATTAAATAATAAAGCATATAACGTTGATACTTTAAAAGTATGCATTTTGAATCAATTTTTAGGTGGATCATTTTAATTTAATGGATACTTCAAAATATATTTAAATAGTCCAATGATCAAATTTAACTTTGTTCAAAAAACAAGAAAAGTCAATGTTTGGTATAGATGTGATTAAATAGTTAATGATCAAATTTATACTTTGTTCCTAAATAACATAAGTTGTTGAGTGAGGTAAGCAACCCAACACTCGATTCTCAAAGTGACAAATTAATTAATATAAGTGTGGATGCCCTGAACTAGTTATCTTAGTCCGCAAACTAATTTATCTTGGTCCGTGAATTAAGAATAGGTAATGCACGGGTTAGTGGCTTAATTATTCTAAATTTTTGCTTTAAAGACTTAATTATTTTAAATTGATGTTAAGTTTTGTGGGACTCTCTTGTCTAATATATAGCTGATAAATTAAAATTTCATACCATGATTTAGGCACTCAAGCATTAAATTCTTTTACTAAAATAATTTCATTAAATAGTTTTTAGATATTTTAAAACTTTTTCTCTAATATTAAAAAATAAAAGTATTAATAAATCCAAAATTGGCTTATTTATATTTTTATATATATTTTTTGGAAATAACTAAAATATCATGAAAATTTCATTAATGACCGATTAGTGACTGATTTAATTTTCAGCTATAAAATTAGTGACCGATTAGTGACCGCCGTATACCAAAATTAAAAAATCAGTGACCGTTCTGTGACCGACAAAAATCAGTCACAGTATCAGTGACCGATTAGGATTTGGGCCACAAAATCACTAAAAGATTCAGGTTTGGGTCACAAAATCTGTGACCGATTAGTGACCGATAAAAATGAATCACAAAATCAGTGACCGATTAGTGACTGATAGAATATCAGTCACAAAATCAGTGACCGCAATACACCATAATCACACAATTTGTGACCGATCTATGACCGATAGTAATCAGTCACAGAATCAGTGACCGATCAGTGACCGAATAAATTTGGGGTCACAAAATCAGTGACCGATAAAATTGGGGTCATTAAACCAGTGACCGATTAGTGACCGATAAAATTGGGGTCATTAAATCAATGACCGATTTGTGACCGATTTGTTACTGAAATTTGTGCAGTCCCTAATCGGTCACTGATTACTATATGTTTGTAACATCGGTCACTAATTGGTCACTGATCGGTCACTGAAAATCGGTCACTAATCCCGTTTTTTTTGGTAGTGAATTACATCTAACTACCCTGCATTTAGGTCTAATTACAACTTAGTCCATTATTATTAAGAAATTACATTTTAGTCCCTAATTTTGAGAACCGTTTGTGATCCCTAGGATTTCGTTTTGTCATTCCAAAAATACCCCTAATTGTGGTTAAATTCATAATTTGTAGAGATCGTTTTGTTTATAATTATAAATTTTAGGGATGATTTTGTGTAACACCCCGACTTACAGTCGGTACAGGTAAATTATGTGATTTATTATTATTTGCGTTTTAGACTATTTGTATATGACTTATATAAATTATTTGAACTTATATGAATTTATTTGAATTAATGTTGCATGAGATTTATTCGTTTTAATTTGAGTTGGCCTTATTTGAACCCGTATTTGTTGAACCGAACCAACTTGAACCGAACCCGTGAACCGAACCGGTCCAGCCTTAAAGGCTGAACCATTTCTCTCCTCCCTCATTCTTCACGTTATTTTCAGCAACAACTTAAGCTAAGCCAAAGCTAAAACCCCTAGATTTATCATTCAAACTTCCCAAGCCAAGATCTTCCCCGTTTCTTCGCCTTTTCTTGAACTTAGGTATGCTTCGGAATCCCCTCGTCGTGCTCGTCGTTTCTATGGTTTAATTTCTGAGTTTGGAGTGAGTTTGGTATGCTTTTGTTTCCCTACGTGAATAGTAAGGGTTTATCTAAAAATGTGATTTCTTGCTCTTTGCTTGAGGTGCTTGTTTCAAAGCTTCATATATGAGTTATATAGGTTGTATATGTTGTATTTATTGCATTTCATCTTTGGTTGGTTGAGCATTTATGAATGATCATGATTTTAGCTTGAGTTTTGCATCTCTTTGATCATGCCTTTTTAGTCCGTTTTATTGAGTTATTTGGGTGTTTATATGTCAAGCATGATTTATGTGACTTGTTTGTGCAATTTGAGAAGTTGTGGCAATTTTAAGGGATGAATTTTGGCCATTTTTGGGCACCAAATGGAGCTCCCCTGTTTCTGTAATAAAACCTCTGCTCCAGCCTTTCGCACCAGGCCGGAACGGCCGTTCCCGCCCCAGTTTTAAACTGGGAACGACCGTTCCCAGGCCAATTTACTGTTCATGCCGAGAGTGGGAACGACCGTTCCCATGGCCAGAAACGTTTTTTTAGCTTCTGGATCAAATCCGCGGGGGTGGATTTTTCCTTTGAAAAAAATCCGCGGGGGTGGATTTGAGGCAGTAGCTTTGGAGAAATCCATGGGGGTGGATTTTTCCCCTTTGGAAAAATCCATGGGGGTGGATTTTTCCCTTTGCAACCTGGAAGCTGCCACTGCTTCTCTTTACCTTAATTATGCGATTTTATGACTTTTAATGCTTTTCTTTTGCATGTTAATTGTTATAACTTGATTGATATTGCATAATAAATTGTAAACATATAGGTTGTGCTATACTTATGCAATTATATGATTTAATTGTGACATTTTATATGCGAACATGAATCATGCATTTTGCCGAGCGTCTTCTTTGGTTCATATAGAGTCTAAGTCTTGGGCTTTCGTGTTTTCTTTTCAGAGGAGGTTCCAGTTGTCGAGCCCGAGGCGTAGGTTGTTCACGTCTGCTCGTATTTTGGTCACGCACAAGGTGAGGTTTAGGACTTTTATTAGCTAAGTGACCTAAAGCCTTACGTGATGTTTTCAGGCCGTGCATGTGACTATATATTATATATATAGATATGTATGTGTTGATTAGAATACGTTTATGATCTTGTGAACAACTTTGTTTTGGGAAAAGATATTAAATAAGCCTATGTAAGCTATGTTTTGGAAAAGACTTTACAATTCTGTTAGCGAGATCGCCATGAAAGATTTGGCATTTGTTATGATATGATTTGTATGTGTGGATCCAAGGAGCTACGGGTAAGGAACCCTCGGGACGGTTCGGGCCGTCGAGGTTCGGCCTGTGCGTAGTCTCCACCCGATATATCACACGCGACCCCTGGGAGTTTGGGAAGGTGTGATATTTCGATGCCTTCGGCGTAAAAACCGGGGAGGGCACGATGTGGGCTCGCTACCCCTCGTGAGTCTGTATATGTTTGGATGGTTAGGGCCGCCGGTGGCTCTTCCATCATTGGTGTAGAGGAGTATGTATGATTTCCGTTTTGTTTGTTCTGAGGAGTAAAGGTTGGAAGCTCGTTCTCGCCGAGCATTATGTTTTGTTGTGTATGTTTGAGAAGTATGAATCGGGATAGTGTTTGTGAAATGTTTTAAAGTATATGTATTTGTTTTGGAAAGTTTTAGTTTGTAAAACCTATTCCGGTTCATAATTTCACCCTTTGCTTTGTGCTCTGCTCTATATTTATATAGGGTGTGGGTGTGTGTATGCCCCCTCACTCAGTCAGTTGACTGACTCCTCGTTACCTCTTTTAGTTGCAGGTTTTGGGAGCGTGAGCTAGGCGGAGAAGTGTGTCTTCTTTTGCACTTGTCGGTCTAGGTCTCGTTAGGTGCATTTACATACCTGCACTTTATTATTTTGTATTTGTACAGCTTTGATTTGTATATACTTACTTATTATTTTGTTCGAGCCGGGATGGCTTTTGTACAGGAAGGGTTGGTACTTATATGTAAATACTGTATGGATAGGTGTGTGTTGGTACCTATATATATATATGTGATGTTTTGCTTGTTGCTTTTATTTATTCGCTTCCGCGCACTCTGATTCCTTGTAGTTTAGCTCCGCCTAGCCTAGAGTGTGTGTTTGGTCTCCCGTTCGCTATGGTTCGGATTCGGGTACGGACATCCCATTTCGTATTCGGGTTCGGATTATGGTGCGGAGGATGTGGCCCTACGTGTGGGTGCTACATCCTTAAGTGGTATCAGAGCGCGGTTGCAAAACCGGGCTCTAGCGTCGTGTGGGTCTGTCTAGGTCGTACGGCTTAGGACAAGGTGACTTTTGATTATGTGCATGTGTGATTTGAGTATGTGATTACTTGACTAATTGATTACTTGATTACTTGATTATTTTCTTAAATTGTATACATATTCATATACTAATTTGCATGCATCCATATTGCTTGAATTTGTGAGTTTCAGGATGCCTCCAAGAAGACATATTCATCGTGAACAAACCCCTGATTTGAATGAACCGGCTCCACAGAATGCACCTCCGCCACCACCTATGAATGCGGAGAATATTGTCTAAGCCCTACTCAATCAACTCCAAAACAATCAAAGGGGTAATGCAAATCCGGGTGAAGGACAAGAGATTTCCGCCATATATAGGGACTTCCGGAACAACAACCCTCTAAAGTGGTATGGAGGTGATGATATTAAGGCGGAAGAGTGGTTGTCTGAGATCCAAGGTATATGGGAGATATGTCCAGGGACTTCCCAGGACAAGGCTATTTGCACCGGGCGTATTATTCAAGGGCCAGCGGCTATTTGGCTTAGGAGTGTGAGGTCCAGACTTGAGAGAATGGGTATGGAATTCAACTGGGAGACGTTTGTGCAGGAATTCCATGAGAAATATATCCCTCATAGTGCACAAGAACGTCGCCTCCAAGAGTTCACTAATTTGAGGCAAGGTAACCGGACGGTGGAGGGTTATATTTTGGAGTTTGAGAGGTTAGCTCCTTATGCTACTCACATTACCGATCATGATGATCATAAGGCCCGAGCGTTTCTTCATGGACTTCGTCGGGATATTCAAGAAGCTTTGCAAGCTGCCAATGTGAGTACTTGGGCCAAAGTTACAAAGAGGGCAATACAAGTTGAGGCCCAAATGGCTCGGTTGAAGCCTCCGCCTTTCTCTTCTACTCGGGTTGCGGGATCAGGTTCTGGATTGGGTAAGAGGCCCATTTCTTATGCTCCACGAGCTCCTATTACACCGGCTTTTCGTCCCCAGGGTTTAGGGAACAAAAAGCCCCGTATTACCGGTCCCGTAGCACCTCCTGTTGCTCCAGTTCGACCGGCTCCAGCTCAGGGACCACCCGTTTGTTCTCATTGTCAGGGGAGACATCCAGTGGAGAGATGTTGGAAGCTTCTGGGCAAATGCTTTGTATGCGGGTCCTCTGATCACTTGATGGATGCTTGCCCGAAGAAGAGGCCGGTTGTGCAGGCACGTGTGTATGCTTTGGACGGAGAGGAGGAAGCTGCTGATGTCGACCCAAACGCCGTGATAGAAGGTACAATAATCATTCATGGCATATCACTACATGCATTGTTTGATCCCGGGGCTACGCATTCATTTATTTCCCGGGATATTGTTGCTTCTTTGCCTGTACTTGATGATTTATCTGCGCATGTGTATGTGGTGAATACTCCTTTGGGAGGATCTTTGGAAGCTGACAGGGTGTTCAGGGAGTGTCCGGTGGTGTTTGAGGGTCGAGTTTTTCCTGCAGATTTGATAGTTCTACCGTTGAAGAAGTATGAGGTTATTCTTGGTATGGATTTTCTCTTCAGATACCGAGCTCAGTTGGACTGTCATGAGAAGAAGGTTTCGTTGGGGTCTGTGGTCTTTACGGGTGAGAGGTTGAAGTCCAGCCCGTTTGTGTCTTTTATGGAAGCAAGTAAGCTCCTCCGGGACGGCGCGACGGGTTTTGTGGCCTATCTTTTGAATAAACCGAAGGATCAGGCCAAACTTGAGGAGACAGAGGTCGTGAGTGAGTTTCCCGATGTGTTCCCTGAGAATTTGGGTTCTTTGCCACCTGATAGGGACATCGAGTTTGTAGTCGACCTTTATCCTGGAGCTGAGCCTTTCTCTAAGACACCGTATCGGATGGCTCCTGCTGAGTTGAAGGAGTTGAAAACTCAGCTGGATGAGCTTTTGACTTTCGGTTACATCCGTCCGAGTACGTCCCCGTGGGGTGCTCCTGTGTTATTTGTGAAGAAGAAGGACGGGACTTTGAGGATGTGTATAGACTACCGCGAGCTGAACCGGATGACAGTGAAGAATAAGTATCCTTTACCTCATATCGAAGAGTTGTTTGATATATTGCAAGGGTCCCAGGTGTACTCTAAGTTAGATTTGAGGCAAGGGTATTACCAACTTCGTATCCGGGAGGAGGATATCTCCAAGACTGCGTTCAATACCCGTTATGGACACTTCGAGTTTGTAGTGATGCCGTTTGGGTTAACTAACGCTCCAGCCGTGTTCATGGATATGATGCACCGAGTGTTTAGACAGTATCTTGACAAGTTTGTGGTCATTTTCATAGACGACATCTTGGTGTATTCTAAGTCTGCAGAAGAGCACGCATCTCATCTCAGGATTGTTCTGGAGACACTTAGAGAGCACAAGCTTTATGCCAAATTTAGCAAGTGTGAGTTCTGGCTCGACAGAGTGTCTTTTCTGGGTCATATAATTTCAGGTGAGGGGATTGAAGTTGATCCTTCCAAGATTGAGACCGTGGTTCAGTGGGAAAGACCGAAGAATGCCTCCGAGATAAGGAGTTTTCTCGGGTTAGCGGGTTACTATAGGAGATTTGTGAAGGACTTCTCCAAGATTGCTTGCCCGTTGACTCGGTTAACCAAAAAGGAGGTGAAGTATGAGTGGGATGATGGGTGCGAGAGAAGTTTCCAAGCTTTGAAGGAAAGATTAACTTCAGCACCAGTTCTTACCCTACCCGAGGGATCCGAGGGCTATTCAGTTTTTGCAGATGCTTCGAAGGAAGGACTCGGATGTGTATTGATGCAAAATGGCCGAGTGGTGGCCTATGCTTCTAGAAAGTTGAAGGAACACGAGAAGAACTACCCCACTCATGATCTTGAGCTTGCAGCGGTTGTGTTTGCTTTGAGGAAGTGGCGTCATTACCTCTATGGGACGACTTTTGAGATATTCACGGATCATAAGAGCCTCAAGTATCTTTTCACTCAGAAGGAGCTTAATAATAGACAGAGGCGTTGGATGGAATTCTTAGAGGATTATGACTGCACGATTCAGTATCATCCGGGCAAGGCTAATGTCGTGGCAGATGCTTTGAGCAGAAAAGTAAGTGTTTCAGGTTTGAGTGCAGAGTCTTCAGGACAGGATTCGACAGTTTTGGTTTCAGTGGCTCGGTTAGCTAACATCTCAGTTCAGCCGGATTTGAAACAGAGGTTGTTAGATTCTCAGGCTTCGGATACAGAGATTCAGAGATTAGTGGCTCGGTCTAGGATAGACCCTGAGACGAAGTTTGGGTTTGATGATTCTGGTTTGTTCAGGTTCAAGACCAGAGTTTGTGTCCCAGAAGACCTCAAGAGGTTAATACTTGAGGAAGGACACCGTTCTGGATATTCCATTCACCCCGGTGGTACGAAGATGTACCGAGATTTGAAGAAATATTTCTGGTGGAATGGCATGAAGAGAGATGTCGCGAACTTTGTGAAGCGGTGTCTCACGTGTCAAGTGGTGAAGGCAGAACACCAGAAACCGGGAGGAACTCTCCAACCACTTCCAATTCCTGAGTGGAAGTGGGAGCAAGTGACTATGGACTTTGTGTCCGGCTTGCCAAGATCAAGAGGAGGTTATGATGGAATTTGGGTGATAGTCGACCGATTGACCAAGTCAGCTCATTTTCTCAAGGTGAAGATGTCTTACAAGACCCCGAAGTTGGCAGAATTGTATTGTAATGAGATTGTGAGACTTCATGGGGCGCCTGCTAGCATTGTCTCAGATCGTGATCCGAGGTTCACAGCTAAGTTTTGGCAGGATCTTCAGAGTAGGTTGGGTACGAGGCTTAATTTCAGCACCGCTTTTCATCCTCAGACAGATGGACAATCAGAGAGACTGATTAAGTACTTAGAGGATTTGTTGAGAGCGTGTGCTTTGGATTTCAAGGAAAAGTGGGATAAGCATTTAGCTCTGGTTGAGTTTGCCTATAACAACAGTTTCCAGACTTCTATTGGTATGGCTCCCTACGAGGCACTATATGGAAGGAAGTGTAGATCGCCTCTATTTTGGGATATGGAAGACTGGCGGTGGACGGAGGAGAACAAGCTTGAAAGAGCAACACCTCGAGAGAGATTGGATAAGACCACTGCTAAGGTTAAGTTAATTCAGCAAAGAATGAAGGCAGCCCAGGACCGTCAGAAGAGCTATGCGGATAAGAGGAGAAGGCCCCTTGAGTTTGAAGTCGGAGATAAGGTGTTCTTGAAAGCATCTCCGAGAAAGGGATTTTCTCGAATAGGTCGAGGTGGGAAGCTTAACCCGAGATACCTTGGACCTTTTGAAATCCTTGAGAGAGTTGGAGAAGTGGCGTATAGGTTGGACCTACCGCCGAGACTGACCGGGATACATAATGTGTTTCACGTCTCGCAGCTCAGGAAATTTTATCCCGAGGAATCAACTATTCTCCCTGTTGAAGAGGTACAACTTGAGACGGATTTGACTATAGTAAGGCATCCGGTTGAGATTCAAGACCGGAAGTTACAAGTGTTGAGGAATAAACAGATTCCCTTGGTCCGAGTTCTTTGGAGAGATCAGAAATCTGAAGAGTCTACTTGGGAGACTGAGGAGAAGATGAGACAGTTGTACCCAGAGTTGTTCTCAGGGGACCAGGTTCTCCGAAGGGGGGGAGGTTGTAACACCCCGACTTACAGTCGGTACAGGTAAATTATGTGATTTATTATTATTTGCGTTTTAGACTATTTGTATATGACTTATATAAATTATTTGAACTTATATGAATTTATTTGAATTAATGTTGCATGTGATTTATTCGTTTTAATTTGAGTTGGCCTTATTTGAACCCGTATTTGTTGAACCGAACCAACTTGAACCGGAAACCATGAACCGAACCCGTGAACCGAACCGGTCCAGCCTTAAAGGCTGAACCATTTCTCTCCTCCCTCATTCTTCACGTTATTTTCAGCAACAACTTAAGCTAAGCCAAAGCTAAAACCCCTAGATTTATCATTCAAACTTCCCAAGCCAAGATCTTCCCCGTTTCTTCGCCTTTTCTTGAACTTAGGTATGCTTCGGAATCCCCTCGTCGTGCTCGTCGTTTCTATGGTTTAATTTCTGAGTTTGGAGTGAGTTTGGTATGCTTTTGTTTCCCTACGTGAATAGTAAGGGTTTATCTAAAAATGTGATTTCTTGCTCTTTGCTTGAGGTGCTTGTTTCAAAGCTTCATATATGAGTTATATAGGTTGTATATGTTGTATTTATTGCATTTCATCTTTGGTTGGTTGAGCATTTATGAATGATCATGATTTTAGCTTGAGTTTTGCATCTCTTTGATCATGCCTTTTTAGTCCGTTTTATTGAGTTATTTGGGTGTTTATATGTCAAGCATGATTTATGTGACTTGTTTGTGCAATTTGAGAAGTTGTGGCAATTTTAAGGGATGAATTTTGGCCATTTTTGGGCACCAAATGGAGCTCCCCTGTTTCTGTAATAAAACCTCTGCTCCAGCCTTTCGCACCAGGCCGGAACGGCCGTTCCCGCCCCAGTTTTAAACTGGGAACGACCGTTCCCAGGCCAATTTACTGTTCATGCCGAGAGTGGGAACGACCGTTCCCATGGCCAGAAACGTTTTTTTAGCTTCTGGATCAAATCCGCGGGGGTGGATTTTTCCTTTGAAAAAAATCCGCGGGGGTGGATTTGAGGCAGTAGCTTTGGAGAAATCCATGGGGGTGGATTTTTCCCCTTTGGAAAAATCCATGGGGGTGGATTTTTCCCTTTGCAACCTGGAAGCTGCCACTGCTTCTCTTTACCTTAATTATGCGATTTTATGACTTTTAATGCTTTTCTTTTGCATGTTAATTGTTATAACTTGATTGATATTGCATAATAAATTGTAAACATATAGGTTGTGCTATACTTATGCAATTATATGATTTAATTGTGACATTTTATATGCGAACATGAATCATGCATTTTGCCGAGCGTCTTCTTTGGTTCATATAGAGTCTAAGTCTTGGGCTTTCGTGTTTTCTTTTCAGAGGAGGTTCCAGTTGTCGAGCCCGAGGCGTAGGTTGTTCACGTCTGCTCGTATTTTGGTCACGCACAAGGTGAGGTTTAGGACTTTTATTAGCTAAGTGACCTAAAGCCTTACGTGATGTTTTCAGGCCGTGCATGTGACTATATATTATATATATAGATATGTATGTGTTGATTAGAATACGTTTATGATCTTGTGAACAACTTTGTTTTGGGAAAAGATATTAAATAAGCCTATGTAAGCTATGTTTTGGAAAAGACTTTACAATTCTGTTAGCGAGATCGCCATGAAAGATTTGGCATTTGTTATGATATGATTTGTATGTGTGGATCCAAGGAGCTACGGGTAAGGAACCCTCGGGACGGTTCGGGCCGTCGAGGTTCGGCCTGTGCGTAGTCTCCACCCGATATATCACACGCGACCCCTGGGAGTTTGGGAAGGTGTGATATTTCGATGCCTTCGGCGTAAAAACCGGGGAGGGCACGATGTGGGCTCGCTACCCCTCGTGAGTCTGTATATGTTTGGATGGTTAGGGCCGCCGGTGGCTCTTCCATCATTGGTGTAGAGGAGTATGTATGATTTCCGTTTTGTTTGTTCTGAGGAGTAAAGGTTGGAAGCTCGTTCTCGCCGAGCATTATGTTTTGTTGTGTATGTTTGAGAAGTATGAATCGGGATAGTGTTTGTGAAATGTTTTAAAGTATATGTATTTGTTTTGGAAAGTTTTAGTTTGTAAAACCTATTCCGGTTCATAATTTCACCCTTTGCTTTGTGCTCTGCTCTATATTTATATAGGGTGTGGGTATGTGTATGCCCCCTCACTCAGTCAGTTGACTGACTCCTCGTTACCTCTTTTAGTTGCAGGTTTTGGGAGCGTGAGCTAGGCGGAGAAGTGTGTCTTCTTTTGCACTTGTCGGTCTAGGTCTCGTTAGGTGCATTTACATACCTGCACTTTATTATTTTGTATTTGTACAGCTTTGATTTGTATATACTTACTTATTATTTTGTTCGAGCCGGGATGGCTTTTGTACAGGAAGGGTTGGTACTTATATGTAAATACTGTATGGATAGGTGTGTGTTGGTACCTATATATATATATGTGATGTTTTGCTTGTTGCTTTTATTTATTCGCTTCCGCGCACTCTGATTCCTTGTAGTTTAGCTCCGCCTAGCCTAGAGTGTGTGTTTGGTCTCCCGTTCGCTATGGTTCGGATTCGGGTACGGACATCCCATTTCGTATTCGGGTTCGGATTATGGTGCGGGGGATGTGGCCCTACGTGTGGGTGCTACATTTTGTAATTTTGGTCATATATTCAATGTAACACTCATGAAACCATCAGGGGCATAAGTATATTCTTAGAAATTCTATTAAGGGACTTCAAACCAAACAGGATTTTTAGGGATTAAAATGTAATTTCCCAATAATGATGAATTGTGTTTTAATAAATATAAATGCAGGGTAATCATATATAAATCACCCTATATTTGTATAAATCACCCTATATATTATTACCACAAATTGGTATAAAATAGCAGTGCAACATTATTTTAGTGAAACTAGAAATTTCATATTCGAAATTTTGAGTATGCAACTACTATCGATGAAAAAATCAATTTACACTTAAGTGTTTCCGATCACAAATAATATAGACATTGTACCAAAAAAAAAAAACAAATAATATAGACAACTTTACACCTTTTAATTCGACTCAGTTACGATTTTACACTTACCATTTCCAATTCCAACTATACTTGGTAGCAATCCCCCGATTTGTTACTAAATCTAAGTTGGACACAGCCCACAACCTGGCAGACAATTAATTTCTGCGATATCGTTAATGATAAAATACCAATTTTGTCCCAAAATTTGAATTACTCCAACAAATTTCCAAAAATGAAAGGATCCATGTCTGCTCACCAAATCGGCGCCTCCCCTATAAATGCAGCAGCATTTCTTCACATCACATATTAACTTACACACAATTCTCAACTTTAGAATTTTATACACACAGAGAGAGTTTAATTTTCTGTTTAAAGATGAAGAAGGGTGGCGCGGTTAGTATTGCTGCCTGGTTTGCAGTGGCGATGGTGGTTGTGCTGGTGGCGGAAGTACATGAAACTGCGGCGGTAGATTGCAACCCTACGGAGCTGAGCGCATGCCTGGCGGCTATAACGGGGACAGAGAATCCGTCGGCGGAGTGTTGCAACAAGCTGAAGGTACAGGCGCCGTGTTTCTGCACATATGCTAAAAACCCAACGCTTAAGGCCTTCTTTGATTCTCCCAATGCCAAGAAGGTTGCTAGCATTTGCGGTGTTCCGCTGCCGAAATGTTGATTTGCGAAAGACCTAATTGAGAAAATGGAATAAAATCATTGTAATGGATTGTGTTAATTTCGCGTGTGTGTGGGCGTGCCACGTTAACTTCTTGGGAAGAAAATGTTTAGTATGGTTCAAGGGTTAACTGCATTGTTGGGTCCCGTAATTTTTATTTTGGCTTAATATTATTTTTAAAATTTACATTTCATGTCTGGATTTTTCCTTTTAATTTTATGAACTATTCAATTTGATATTTATATATAATAAATCAGAACCCTTAAAACGATTCACTTATGATGATATCCATTTAATTGCACATGTAATTTAGAACTAGCAACTCCACATATTTGATACAGGACAAATAAAAAATTATTAAGCGTAAACATATAAAAGTAAAAATCTTTTATTAATAAAATGGTTTCTGTTTTTTTATAGAGGGTAGTTGAGTATTTTACATAAAATGGAGAATAAATAAAAATAAAAATTTAAAAATGGAAAGTTATCTACATATATTATAAAAGTACGAATTGGATTTTTTGTTTCTTACAAAATATAGATCGCCTAAAATATCCTTACAATAATTACGTCAATAACTATCCGTCAACGATAATGATGTAAATACATATTATAAGTTCTTAATTTAACTATATTTAAAGAGCACTTATTAACTTAAAATAGGACTTGTAGTATAATTAAAATTTCTTCAACTTACCCAAAAAAGATATATGGTTATTGTTTTATCATTAATATATTAATTAATTGTATTCAAATTTTATAATATAAGTTGTCTATTTTTTATTTTTAAGGCCTATAATTTAAAATGTTATAATAAGATATATCTAATGAATTGGAAAACAATAAATTGATTCGCTTTACAAAATTTTAATAATTTTGTAAAATAAAATATTATTTAAAATGAATGAGTTATATAAGAACTTTCAATAAATCAATCCTAATGTAAGTCTAATGATATAAGTCTATAGTTTTAATTATCTAAGTTCATAAACTTTCTTAAATTATAATCATATTATAATTCTATAAACTTATCTAATTAACAAAATAATATAATTGAATGAGTTACATAAAATATTTTTCAATAAATTAACTAATTCTAATGTAATATTTTTTAATTAACTAATACTAATATAATTGTAATGACCTAAATCTAACTAACCATATAATCTTCCTTTAGTTTATATGATAAAATTTAAATTAAACACGTAAAAGTACGAATAGTGTTTTTATTAGTTTCTTACGACTTAATACCACAATTTAGAATTGCATGTTGTCATATCAAAGTTACTTTAAATTAAGAATTCTAAGGAGACTCAATGTGTGTGCATATAAAAATAAGATATAATCTAATTTTATAAATATTTTTTATAGTATTCTATTAAACATTCCTTAAATTTTTTATATAAATATATTTTTTTAATTATTTCTACTACATACATAAATTCAATTATAAAAATTAACATAAAGCTGAAATAATACTCATTAGAGAAATACAAATAAGAAAATGGAATGCAAGATCAAATAACAAAGAGAATATAAAAAGGAGATAAAGATTAGGTAGTTAAAAGAAAGAATTACTTTATTTTAATATATATACACATGCATACCAAAATTAAGGAACTGTAAAATATTTTTACAAATGACAAAGTGAGAATTAATATTATGTACAATGACAAACAAAATTTCGAAAATTAGATTAAAAATTTCAAGATTTTAGATTGGGTGTCCGCTTAACAAATGATATGGAGATTTTTAGAATTTAATTTGAATGAGATTGATCCAATAGTTATCAATTTAGATCTATATTTTCCAAAGTAACAAAACACAACTTATTGGTCGAATCAAAACTTGAAGGACATTTTGACTTGGGATCATTGCTCCAAAACAATGGTCCTTGAACATTTTTCAGTGTGCAAGAAAAGCAAAAAAAAATAAAAAAAAAAATACAAAGAATTTCCAAAGCATTATGCATGAGACAAGCAAGGTAAATATTCAAAAGATTTGGAGAAAGAATTGATGGCAGAATATAACAAACTATTACAACAAAAAGAGAATATTTGGTTGTAAGAGTCGAGAATAATTGACTCCAATTCAAGAATAATCATACACATTTCTTTCATTTCTCAAACATAACGAGAAGAATGAGGAACCAGATGAATGTTCTCAAAATAGGCAATGAATGGGCAACCAGTAATGATCAACTAAAGCCATACTTGGGAGTGCTACACTAAACTATTCAGTGGAGATACCATTGAAGAGGTGATGAGCATAGTATTAGCTTGTGCTAAAGCTACAGTGGATGGAGCAAAGTACATTCAAAGTATGGTTGGAGGAGGTACGCAAAGCATTAGGCCTCAAATTAAATTTTAGCAAATCACATATGTTGGTCGCACCTTATGTGTCAAATGATTTAAAGTAGTAGGTTAGTAGAATTCTGGGCATGGAAAGTACAGACAACTTAAGGAACTATTTGGGGGGTGCGAATGAACTTTAGCTGAAACTATAATGAGCATTTCTCGAATGTGATTAGCAGAGTAAAAAACCAGCTCTTGGGATAGAAAGCCAAAACGACAAACCTTTTCGAATGAATGGCACTTATTCAGTCCATCATGATCTCGATCTCCATCTACTACATGCACACAAATTGGCTCCGCAATCACGTGTATAATAAACTTAATCGACTCAAGCACAACTTTCTTTAGGCGAATGATATAACAAAGAAGCGGACCCATTTTGTAGGGCGGGAGAAGATGACTAAAAAGAAGCGAGAAGGTAGATTGGATCTTAGAGAAGCCCAAAAAGAAATATAGTGATGCTCGCTAAAACGGGATAGAGAATGTTCAACAAGTAGATGACAGTGTGAAATTAGATACATAAGTAAAAATATTTAAAAGGGAGGACATTCTTGATCAAATATAAGCCCCAACTTATGGTTTCTCGAGCATGGAAGGGGATAGTTAGAAACACTTGAATGGTGGAGCCATTTTGCCAATGAAGGATTGCGAAAGGTGAAGGGATTTTTTATGGAACAATAGATGGTTATCACAAGGCAAACTAACGGACATCTTCGAAGATAACATTTATGAGGAGGATAAAGATCTTATGATATGTAATCTCATTGGCACATATATAAACTGAAACCTGAATAAGCTGAAAAAATTGGTTAAACTTCAGTAAATCACATGTGTTGATGTTACCTTATGTGTCAAATGATTTAAAGCAGTAGGTTACTAGAATTTTGGTCATGGAAAGTATAGACAACTTAAGGAATTATTTGGAAGTGCGGATGAACTTTGGCTTAAATTATAATGAACATTTCTGGATTGTGATTAAGAAAGTCGAAAAGCATATCTTGGGATAGAAAGCCAAAACGATAAACCTTGTCGGATGAATGACACTTATTCAATCCACCACGAGCTCAATCCCCATCTACCACAAGCACACAAATTGACTCCCCAATCACGTGTGCGATAAATTTGATCAACTCAAACACAACTTTTCTTAGGTAACTCATATAACAAAGAAACAGACCCATCTTGTAGGATGAAAGAAGGTGATTAGAAAGAAGCGAGAAGAAGGATTAGGTCTTAGAGAAGCCCCAAAAAAAATATAGTGATGCTCGCTAAAACGGGATGGAGAATGCTCAACAAAGAGACGATGGTGTAAAACTAGATACATAAGATAAAAATATTTTTTTTGGGGGAGAGGGGAGGGGGGCATTCTTGAATATAAGCCTCAACTTATGGCTTCCCGCGGATGGAAGGGGATAGTTAGAAGCAGTTAAATGGTGGAGTCATTTTGCAAATAAAGGATTGAGAACGGTGAAGGTTCGTCTTTATGAAATGATAGATGGTTATCACAAGGCAAACTAAGGATATTTTTGGAGATAATATTTATGAGATGGATAAAGATCTTATGGTATGTAATCTCATTGGCACAAATAAAAACTGAAACTTAGATAAGGTGAAAGCAGTACTGCCTAAGTAGGTGGTGGGTGAGATACTTAGTGTCCTAATCACATTGCACGATAATGGAGATAAGTGAGTTTAGACTGGGTCAACTAACAACAAATTGTCCTATAAAATGAATATAGTCCGGTTATGGTATCGGATGAGACGTGTTAGAAAAATTGGAAATGAATTTGAAAATTACTTTGTCCCCAAAAGTACAAGATTTTCTTGTGGCTTCCCTTACATGATAACTTGTTGAAATGTACTGAAGTGTGATAGAAAATTTGGGGAAAGCAATTATGCACCGCTGTTATACACGAGATAAATATGTAGACCACATACTGAGAAGTTGTCCATTCGCACTTCGGGTGTGGGACAAGATTGATGATGCACAAACTGAACGAAATCTTCGTAGCTTGCGATTGTCGGTCGACATCAAAGAGAGCTTTTATAGAAAAATTCTGTGTAATATGTTACCAGAATATCATGCGTGGATTGTCTTGATCTTAACGCTCTGGAATCTTTCGAAAACATGGAACCGATGGAGCTATCAAAATGTTTTGAAGTTTAGAAGTGTCACTCTTCGCCACATAAAAGAGTTAACTGAGACCTCAGCACTATTAGTGTAGACAAAAAATACAGATAAGAGAAGATATGCACTAAGTTATCGTAGAATACCTAAGAAAGGATTGGTGAAGTTAAATTCGGATGTGAGCTTTTATAACCAAGGCGTCGTTCGAGATGACAATTGAAGATGAGTGCTAGGATACACTATGGATTTTAGTAGTGTTTTAATAATGTAGCAGAGTTATTGGGTTTACGTGAAGGATTAACACTAGCTTGGGAAACGTGCTTTTCGAAAATTAATGTGGGGATTGATTTGAAGATCACTACTACAAAAACAGCATGTTGAGACGCCCTAATGTGACACCCTTTAAAAGGCATCATAATATATCACCTGTTGAGACGCTTTTTCTCGATCCGTCTTATTAGATTTAATTTACATTTTCTATCAAATAATTTTTTAACTAAATGAATAATAATATGACACTTTTACGTAAGGCATCACAATATAATAAGTGTATTGTGACACCTTTAATAAAGGGTCTTAATATGGTATATGTATAATGACATTTTTAAACAAATGTCACAACATATTTCTATTTTTATAAAATCTCCTTTCCATTTTGGCGGTTTCAATGAAAAAAATAGGAGGGAAGGGGCTTTGCTCCCAAGTAAAAACGAGGGAAGTGGAAAAAGTTGTCTGAACATTAATTGTCTCCCGAACTCAACAAGAAATATTGTCTGCTTCGATCCCCCCTTCCTATTTTCCCAACAATAATCAAGTGAGCAACATTAATTAGCTTGGAATATTCCTATTTTCAGCCAAAGAATTGGACTCCAGCTGAAAGGAAGACGACGGACTCCAGCTGAATCGGACGCCACGGGAATCGGACTGGAGAAGGTCTTGCGCGAGGAGTGGAAGAAGACGGACAGCGCTTTGAAGGTCCTGCGCCGAGGAGAAAGACACGGTGGGTTTCAGAGTTTATAAGTTTGTCTAAGATTTTGTGTATGTGAGTTTAGTATTTTTCAACTCAAATTTTCAGTGCTTCGATTCTAGGGTTCCGATTTGCGTGCTTAGAATTGTAAACCTATTTTGTGAAATCTGTATGTGTAAGCTTAAAATTGTTGTCCTTCTTGAATGTAGAGAATCTAATTTGGAATGTCTGGTTTAACTTGAGCTTTGTGCCTATAATCGACTTTGATCTTGGATTATTAACATGGGAAAGTAAAGAAACTAACACTGGCAATGCTTTCTTTGTCAAAAATTTAGCTGTTACAAGAGGTCTTGATAGTAGGGGTGGTCAGTTGCCACTGCCGCTGTTAACTCCGATGCAGTAAGTCCTATCTCGTTTTATCTTAGCACTACTTTGGTTTTTATTGTGCATGCTTAGATGTTAGGATAATGTGGGTGTGTGCTTTCTTCTTTGCACTTACGTTTGTTCTTGAGCCATTTATTTGTACATGGTTAAGTTGAGGAGGCACTCATTATGGCCTTAGCCTGCAAATGGAGATGTTGAAGTACACTGCTGATTGAAATTTCTTTGAGAGTGTCTGTATGAGTAAATATATTCCCTTGATCATGTTTGTTGCCTTCTCTTTCCATATGGTGATGATTATATGTACTTCTCCCCATTTACGTATGTTTAATAGTGAAGATGAGTTCGAAGATTTTTGAAAAAATCTTGCTTGATTCATGATATCTTTAGCTAATTGACCCCAAAGATACTGCTTAACTAAGCATATAGTGTTTGCGTGCATAACTTGGTATATTATAATGGTAAATACATTGCTTGGTGTTGATTGAATGTGTAGAAGGTCCATCGCATTCTCCGGGATTCCTGAGTTGTATGCCCATGTGTGCTTAATTAAACCTGCTTAACTAAACATATAGCACTGACATGATTTGGGATTTCAGTATTGGACTTGGTCAGAATGTGATCTTTTGTATTTCTGTCTTGCAGAATTTAGTAATCTCATTTCATTAGAATCCAGTAAAGTCTGTAACAAGGAAGTGTAAAGAACAACTGCAACAGAACATGTGCTGAAGGCCTTAGAGGTTTGTTATCCCAACACACTGAAATATTTTTGTTTCTTCTTTGTTGGAGTGTATTCTTTTTTACGTAGTCTGTATTCTCTCTGGCCTGATTTAATTTTTGTTGGAGTGTTGATGCTATCTATAACTCAGTCATAATTACTTCAAACCATAAACAGAAAATGATCAGTAATAATCTGAAAATGTTGTAGCTTGTTTTGTATGTTGATCGAGCATTGTTAGTTGTATGTTAAATGAATTAATATGTTTTCATGGAGATGGTAAATTTGAATGTGCCCAATCCCTGACATATATATAAGTTTTGAAACACTATTATTAGACTAAACAAACTTTCATTTGTTCAGGAGAAATAATATAAAAGCCAGAAATTGGTTCTTATTGTCTTGTTATTGAAGTACCTTTGTTAGGATTTTATGAAACATGCTGAAGTATTGAAGTACCCTTTTTTCTTTTTAATTTCAGAACCATTATTTAGAAATCCCTTTTTTTTAACAAAGTATTTGTTGTTTTATTAGGCATCCAAAGTTTATACGGAAGCTGAAGTTTCATCCCACAACAAGAGAACTGACTGTTGCAACATCATAAAAGAAAAGGTTTTATTTCTGTCACAAGAATCTCTTTTAATTGTCTTGTTTGAATTCTGACTTTATGTCTGACATGATTCTACTTTGTAACTGTTAAGAATTATTAACCTTTTAGCATCATGATGGTGAATATGGCCTTATTAATCTGATTAAATCTAAAACGGGCTGTCGAACTTAGTTATTGGGGATCTCCTTGAACTAATATCTCTAGGTTGAGTCTAATCAAACAAACTTTTCCAGAAATTAAAGATACTGTGAAGAAAAATACATAATGTGAAGGGCAGCAGGATAAGATTTCAGTAATTACTTATGTTTTAGAGGGAAATTTGTGTAATCTGTTTTTGTGTGGGTAGGATAATTACTTGTGTGATAGTCCAAACCTTAGGGGGACATTGCTGTAATTAGATGAAGGCATATTAATGACTTTGAAAGAGACTTTTGAGGCTTACTTATTTACATCATTTTATGAAATTCTCTTGCAGGGATCCGGATATATGTAAAGTGTTTGGCATGGAATTGTTTTTGTGTGTTCTGAAATATCATGAGAAGTTAGTGTAAGTTTGGATCAAATCTTATAGTATCATAGCATATTTATCCCTATACATTTACCTCATTAAAAACAGACACAAGTATTGTTATGGATAAACGATGGATGGATTTCTCGAGGACAAGTAGTGAATATCAGAAGGGATTGAAATATTTTTTGAATTTTGCCTGTTCAAATTCAAATGGAGAGCTGATTTTATGTCCGTGTAAAAAGTGTATGAATACCTTATGTAAAAAGAGGAGCGCAGTTGAAGAACATCTGCTGTGGAATGGTTTTTTGACTGGGTACACTAAGTGGATATTACACGGAGAGTTATCATGTAATGGAGAACAAATGACTTATGATTATGGTAGTGGAGATACTTCAAATAATATGCCGGAAATGTTAACTCATGTGTTTGGGATGCAAAATCAAGTAAACGATGTAGAGGGAATTCCCGGAGTTGAGCAGGTAGAAAAACCGTGCGAGGAAGCTGAAAAATTTTATAAGCTTATGGAGGATGCAGAACAGGAACTTTACCCCGGTTGCCACAAGTTTACTAAACTTTATTTCATTGTCCGATTGCTCCAAATCAAGTGTCTCGATAACTGGAGTGATAATTCTTTTACTTTGATACTTGATTTGTTACGTGAATCATTTCACGTAATGATTGTATGTTATATTGGGGCGACAATGAGAGTAAAAATAGTTGTGACACCTGTGGCGAATCCCGATGGTTAATGCCTGAACCTGAATCAAATTCAGCTGAACCAAAGAATGATAAAGGTGCCAAAAGAGTTCCTGCGAAGCTTATTTGGCATTTTCCATTAATTCCAAGGTTACAGAGACTCTATATGAATAAGGAGACGGCATCCCTTATGAGGTGGCATGATGAAGGGCGCACTAAGGATGGTGTAATGAGACATCCAGCAGATTCTCCAGCTTGGAGTACATTCGATTTTAAGCATCCTGAGTTTGCTAAAGACTCACGTAATGTAAGGTTGGGTTTGGCCACAGATGGTTTTAATCCTTTCAGAACCATGAATGTTGCCCATAGTACATGGCCAGTCATTTTCATTCAGTATAATCTGCCCCCTGGCCATTGTATGAAGAAATCGTACTTTATGTTTTCATTGCTCATACCAGGCCCTACTGGACCAGGAAATAATCTCGATGTTTTTTTACAACCAGCCATTGCTGAGGTGAAAAAACTGTGGGAAACTGGTGTTCGTACGTATGATGCTTCTTCTAGAGAGAATTTTCAAATGTGAGCAGCACTTTTATGGACTATCAGTGACTTTTCGGGTCTTGCTGCCATATCGGGGTGGAGTACTAAGGGACAATTAGCATGCCCAGTGTGTTACACAGACACTAACTCCGTTTGGCTAGATCACTCTCGCAAATTTTGCTACATGTGCCACCGTATCTTCTTGCCCGAGGATCATCCTTATCGAAATGACAAAGGATCATTTGATGGAACAGTGGAGCATCGAAAAGCGGGGCAATATTTGAGAGGATCTACAGCATATAACGATTTAAAGGATATTGAAAATATATTTGGGAAAACGGTTGGTGATCGAAAACTGCCTTCTAACTGGAAGAAGAAAAGTATTCTGTTTGATTTGTCGTATTGGGAAACTAACTTAGTGAGACACAACCTGGATGTTATGCACATTGAAAAGAATGTATGTGATAAGATCTTGCATACATTACTTGATTCTGATAAGTCAAAGGACAACTACAACGCTCATTTGGACATGAAGAAGATGGGAATAAGAACATGACTCCATCCTTTCATAGATGAGTTTGGGCGAGAATGGTTTCCAGCAGCATCATTTGCACTGGACAAAAAAGAGAAGGACAGTTTCTGCAAGCTGTTGAAAAATGTTAAAGTTCCTGATGCCTATGCATCAAATATTTCAAGGTGTGTACATTTAAAACCACCTAAGATTTTCGGTCTCAAGAGTCATGACAGCCATGTGTTAATGCAACAATTAATACCTTTATCGTTGCGTAAACTCTTGCCAAGGCCAGTATGTTCTTCACTTATACAACTGAGCCGTTACTTTAGAGACCTGTGTTCTAAAACACTCCATCACAAGGAATTAGCTCGATTAGAAAAGGATATTGTTGTCATACTGTGTAAGCTGGAAAAAAAATTTCCACCGTCCTTTTTTGATATCATGGTTCACTTAACTGTGCATTTGGTAATGGAGGCAAAATTAGCTGGTCCAGTTCACTACCGGTGGATGTACCCTATTGAAAGGTATGTGTAGACATAAATATCTATAATTTAGTTTATTATTCTGTTTTATTACTTTACACTGTATTGATGATAAAATTTTATCACCTTGTAGGTATTTAAGTACTTTGAAATCATACGTGCGGAATAGAGGACGACCAGAAGGTTCAATTGCCGAAGGGTACTTGGCAGAAGAATGTTTATCCTTTTGTGCGCTATATTTTGATGAGAAGGTAGAAACGAGGCTTAACCGATCAAGCAGAAATGACGATTCCAGTTGGGTATCAGCTACAGAAGGCGCGGATATTTTCTTAATATCCGGGAATCCCCTATGGAATGGGAAGGCAATTGTTTTTGACAATGACCAATTAACAAGGGCTCACCGTTACGTGCTATTCAATTGCAATGAAACTCAACAGTATAGAGAGTAAGACACATCAACCAATTTCTTTTCTATACACGGTATCACGAATACTTATAATTTTTGGATCCTTGTATGCAGCGAACATGAAACTCAAATTAGGCGAAAAAAACGCCGGTGTACGGAGCATGAGATCAAAACAATACTTGCTGAATCCTTTGCTAGTTGGCTTAAGGATCGTGTAAGTTAATAGAAGCATTTACACCAGTTACAGTTAACTGCACTTGTCTCTGTACTTTAGTTTCTTCTTGATATTTATTTATATTTTTAATGCAGATTGATGTATTAAATGGAAGTGAAGACGATGCAATGTTAAATGATATGAAAAGACTTGCAGCAGGACCTGTTCCTGTTGGTAGGAGATATAAAGGTTTTAAAGTAAATGGATTCCGTTTTCATACCAAAGAAGTGGAGAGGAAAAGGAAAACACAAAACTGTGGAGTGATGGTTAGTGCAAGTACGACGAGTTTTGCAAGCAAAAAGGACAAGAGACCTATCTTACAGGACATGGTGTATTATGGAGTGTTAAGGGATATAATAGAATTAGATTACACAGGCGGTAAAAAAGTTGTATTGTTTGATTGTGACTGGGTATCGAAGGACAACAGGCTTAAAGAGGATGAAGATGGGTTTACACTGACCAACTTTGCAAACATTAAGCGTCAGAATGAGCCTTATGTTCTTGCATCACAATTTGAACAAGTGTTCAATGTTGAAGATGCCACGAAAAAGGATTGGCACGTTGTGATTAAAACTAAGGCTAGAGACAAGTTTGATGATGATTTTGACACCCTTCTACAAAGTGAAACGTGCAGCGAGGTTCAATGCAATGACAATGAAGAGGTTATGTGGATTCGTGATGGGGCCCCGATAATTCCTGTTGATAGCTTAGAAAGTTAAAGGACTAATGATTTCGAAGATCAAGGAAATGTTTAAGTAATTAGGATAATGACCTGTACAAATTTCAGCTTTAGTAGTAGTTTTATTATTTTTTTTTCTGGGTCAGAAGTAGTTTTATATAATGTTTATACTTGACTTTTGATATTTCATTTAACTGGAAACTGTGTTATAGTTATGGCAAGGACTAGGCTTAACAGAACACACAAGACTGTTAGTCAAACGTGTGGGGCAAGTTCAACCGGGATGGGCCATGGGCAACATGAAAACACCGGTATGTTTACTTTAATCATCATAATTCTATTTAAATTTAGTAAAGACACTGAATAATGCTTGCTTGTAGTCGCAGATACTGATCATAGAAAAGCTAAACGTACCAGAAATGATATCAACGCAGGCAATCTTGATACTCCAGGTGTTGGTTATTTTGCTATATATATATATATATTTATTTTGTATAAGATCAAAGAATGTTTTTTAATTATTACAGTTCAATTTAATTTCAGTTAGTTATATAAGCTGGCTGATGTTTGGTCATAGTTCCAGAGACTGATCGTAGAGAGTCTAATCGTACCAGAAATGTCAACGGCGGGTGTACATATGGAATGCATTTAAATGATATAAACGATGACAATCTTCATCCTCCAGGTATTGGTTAGTTTTATGTATGTGTATTTATGTTGTATCAGATCAAAGAATGTTTTTTAATCATTATAGTTCTATTTTAATTTCAGTTAACTATGCGAATGATGTTTGTTTGTAGCTCCAGTGCATGATCGTAGACAGGCTGATCGTACTACAAATGTCAATGGCGATTCTTCATCTAGAATGCATTTAAATGATATTAATTAGGGTAATACTGACAACTCAGGTACTGATTAATTTGATATATATATATACAGATATATATATAATATCAAAGAAGGTTTTCTGAATAAAACATATGTCTCTTCTAAATAGGGAGTAATGTTGAGAGAGTAACACGAGGAGCTACTAATATGCCACTTGTGTGGGCTAGAAGAGCACCAGTTATAGTGGAGTTTGATGAGTTTGGGAAGCCTGTTGGTCCAAGGAAAAGTGAATATGTCGAGTTCATTGGTACTTTGGTCAGAAATCGAAAATTGCTCCCTCTTGACTACGAAGATTGGCATAAAGTCCCAATGTCTACAAAGAATAAGTTGCTGGAATTGATCAAGGTTTCATTTAACTTTTCCTATTTTGCTTGTTACTGCAGAAACATACACTTGTTACTGCTTATATAAATGTAAAAACAATTAATTTCTTGTGATGTAGGAAAAGTTTACAGGAACACTTGACTTCGAGGATGTTTCTTGGATAACTTTATCGAAGAGCTGGAGAACTTGGAAAAACAGGGTGAAAAGTAAGTATTTTGACCCCAACTCATCATTGGAAGAAAATTTACGCAGGCGGCCTGATGCAGAGGATGGAAGAGTTCTTCCAGATCAATGGAAGAATTTAGTTATTTATTGGAGTAGTGACAAAATACGGGTATCGATTTCAGTTAATTTATTCTTCTGTTATTTGCATAATAAGGCACCTTGCCATATCTTAAGTAGCCTTTTTTCCCCCCTTGTTAGAAACTAAGTGCTCAAAATAAAGAAAATAGAGCAAAGAAGCAAACGATGCATGTTACAGGCAAAAGGAGTTTCTCCCAGAACAGAAATGAGATGAAGGTTTTCCTTTATTACTGATCCTTTTTGGCTTCTGTTTTACCATGTTCTATGGTCAACTAATCAGCACAATGTGTGTATAGAATGGCTCAAACACATCAAAGGATGACCAATCTGCTAATGGTGAAGAAACTGGAAATGAGAATGCACTGAATGTTGATTCAGTGAACTGCTAGGATGGATCTGTTTGGGAGATGCTATACTAAAAGTGGACAAATTTCTAATCCATTTGTTGCAGAGTCATGGGTAACTCAAATTCCTATATGTTAGTATAGTTGTTCTGTGTATTTGAATTTTAAATTTTATATTCTTTATTTGGTACAACAAAAAATGCAGGAAAAAAGGTCTGAACTTGATCCTAGCTTAAAAGATACAGGCCCAAATGACATATTTTCCCAAGTGGCTGGAGAGGACAAAGGTGGGAGAGTTCGAATGTATGGATACGGAATTAGTAGACATGATGTGTACGGTGAGGTTCCCCAGCGAGGCAAGGCTTCTCGGATGCAGCTGAATTGAAGCAACTTGTTCTAGAGCAAAAACATCAAATAGAAGAACTGATGAAACAGAACAAGCATGGAGCTTTAGACAGTTATCACGCTGAAGTTTCGAGAGTCCCTTCGTCATCATCTAACTATTACACACCATCACCTCGTCCCACCAGCTCATGGACTCAGAATGCACCTCTACAGGTAATTGAAATATGATTTTCCTTTTGTGTATTATGGTTAGCTCTTGTTCACTTTATTAGCTTGATCTTTATATGTTACAAATCAATTTCAATAAGTCTCAAGTTTTTATATGTTGGGTCTAGATCACTATGTGCAAGCTAAGCCTGCTTATATGTCATTGCTTTCCCTCCATGAGATGACTTATGACTGTACTCATGACTGTACTTGTTGTCTCTGAAGTCTCAGTGCCCTCTTGATTCGTACCATATTGATCTTGCTATAATGATTATACCGAACTGATAGGATAATGAGCTGGTGCAAGTGATGTTCCATTAGCCATAACTGGTGTATTCTCGTAAGCCAATCTTTTAGAATTTCATGGGTTGCCAAAACTGTGTTCCATTGATTGGATTTGTTGAAGTTTTGTAGTACAAATCTGAAAGATCTTACCTTTATGGAACTTCTAAAGTTTTACGTTATTATTGTTTATGTTTCTTGTTGCATTTGTATATTCTGGTGGGATTGCATGCATTCTAGTCTGTGCGATTCAAAGTATTGTAGGTTAAGTATTTTGTTTTAATTAAGTTATAAGTTGGCGCAATCAATGAATTTCTCACCTGAACAAGTGTACATTACGTATTGTATATATAAAACATACAATCATAATCTTAGAGTACTACTGGGTAATACAAATGGATGTATACAAGTTCCAGCTGTTGTTAATATGCATTACGTCATATACTCTTTGTTTGCCACAATTAAACCTCAATCTTAACTGCTGTGAGAAACTGGAAAAGGTTACTTTGCCACATTTATTGGTGTTAATTTTCCAGAATTGGTTGTCCTTCTTTTAAATTCACCACCGTACCAAAAATATATGAAAGTGATGGTGCATAAATTTCAGGATCTGTATAGTAATTGCATGTTCCTCTTATCAGTTTTAACTCATTACGTTCCTCTATCAGTTTTAACTAATTACTGTATGTTGTTGAGTATAGGTTGGTGCAAAGGTCTTATTGAAGAGTGTGTTTGATTTGAGGAAAACTGTAGCAGTTGGTCATCTTCAAAGCATTGATCCATCGAAACGCATTGGACAATTACACTTGGGAAACAATTGGTATGAAGTCGTTGTAAGTGTCGCAGTAGAATCTGACGAGGATTTGGTTCTCCCTATGTCCAATATGAAAACTATTGGTGATTCCATAGGCGAGGTCGTTGCATGTCCCAAAAACTTGGTAATTTTCACTTTAAAATCTTCACAAGAGTAACCTTATTTATTTCTATATGCTTAGTAACTGTATTTTTTCCTAAAGGTTGTTAGGGATGGAGAGCCATAAAGAAGTTTCACCGCAATGATCGGACCTATCAACATTAGTACTTAAATGCTCAGTTTAGATATTATAACTTATCTATTAAGGTTAGTATATATTTTGGCTACAATTCAATACCATGACATTGGTGTTCTTATTTTGAAATAACAGTGAAAAGACCTTGGATATATTATCATTTTAATTTGTGTGACTTGTTGTGGAATGCATGAATTTTGTTGATGGTATTGAAGAAGAATGGTTCCTTTCTTGTGTTTTGGTTTTTAATTTCATGGACGTTTGAACGATTACTTTCATATCATAATTGTCATTATAAAATAGAAAATTAATTATAATCGCCACTAAAATATATTAAATGAATGTGGTATTGTAAAGTGATGAATTTATGTGTCACAAAACGACTCTTTTCAGACGCACATGAGCGTCACCATATCCCGACTTAACATGAGGCTTACAAGCGTAATAATAGTCGGCTTTCGAGACACTTTACCATGTCATATACATATTTAGCTTTGGTATTCCATTTTCAAAATGAGACACACAAAAGCGTCGCAATATCCAGCCTTTATTATGAGGTTCGTACGCGTCATAATAGCTTGGTTTGGAGACGCTTTATCGCGTCATATTAGTAGTTTGTTTTGGCGGTTAAGCTTCAAATTGTGACACACAAAAGCGTCACAATTTCCCAACTAAAAATGAGGCCCGTAAGCGTCACAACAAAGGTATTTTGAGACGCTCAAATGCGTCTCGAAATCAGTTAGTTTCGGCAGTTAAGTTCACTAATAAGACACAAAAAAGTGTCACAACATTACGATTTCGTGACGCTTTCCACCATCTCAACAGATTCCTTGTTGCGACGCTAAAACTCGTCATTATAATCTATTGCCACACCAGAATGGATGGCGCTTAAGGTCGGTGTCACAACAGCCAAAGCGTCACAATAGCGGCTTGTTGTAACGCATTTCAACGTCGCAAAATCCTGTTTTTCCTGTAGTGGATGGTCGTAAAATGGATAACAATGGAGGATATTGAAATGGAACAAACGAGAAATATAATTTTAATTAGCAAAGTTTACACCAAAGGCCCTAAGAAACTTGAATTAAATAAAATCTCTAGAGAAAGAAACATGATGACGGATAAATTGACGAGAATAGGTTACAAGTTTCAAGATGGTTTCTACGTCTAGAATGTTCTACCGACAAAAGTTTTTGATCTTTTAGGTTTTTGTCATAATTTTTACATTTGTCTTTTCATTTATTAAATATATTTGAAAGTTATAAATTACTTCTTATGCTTAAAAGTTAGAATTATTTGGGGAAATTCTTATACACTTTAATTTATTTTTTTTAAATTTAATAACATAGTTTCAAATATTTTTATTGTTTATTTATTTGGATGTTCTCTACTTCGAATTTCTACTTATTGTAAATAATTTGAAAGAGTGATTTCATATAAATATTTTTATATGTGTATATTTATTTAATCTAATTAAATGTTTTTAATATCATAATTTATTCAATAAACAAAATAACTAAATTTATTTAAATAAAATAATAAACGTGCAACGCACGTTCACTTCACTAGTAACTACTAAAAGTTTTAGTATTAAAAATTAAATTAAAATTTTCCTCACTACTAAATACTTCATTCTCATATCCGTTAGTAAAATAGCAACTCGTTTTCGAATGAAAACCTCCTCTCTATCTTTAATAACCTGTTTAAATATATGCCAATAGGTAAAATATCAAGGGGTATTTTTTGAATAGTACCCATAAGTTGAAAAAATTTGTTTTTGCTCCCCAGTTTCAAAAAAGTTGGCGTTTGCTCCCCATATGAGAATCAAAAGTTTCGTTTACTCCCTATCTTTTGTAAATGAGATATAAAAATTCAAGAATCACGTAAATATACATCATATTGTGAAAAATATACAATATTTGAGGATTTAGTTAGGTGATCCTTGAGTTTTTATACCACATTTTTAAAAAATGGGGAGCTAAAGCAAATTATGATTTTCAATTGGGGAGTAAAAATGAACTTTTTTTAAAATGGGGAGTTAAAGCAAATTTGACTCCCCATTTGGGGATGTTTTTTGGAATTCCCCGAAATATCAATTCATTTTCGAATAGAAAGCTCCTCTCTATCTTTAATAACGTGTTTAAATATATGTCAATAGGGCTCCATGTTGTTAAATTGATTGGAAAACAGGGTGGGTCACTCGATGAAACACTTTTCCTTTTTTTTTTTTTTTTTTTTTTTAGTTTGAAAATATTTTTCCAACGTAAAATTTAACTAAAATTGCCAAAGATTTAAAAAGTATATGTTAAGTAATCGTCGAATCTATCTCTCTTTTTTTTTCTCGTATTTTGTGTTATGTTTCATACACTACAAAAAAAAGGCCGAAAACCGACGGGCATTTTCCGACGGGCATTTTCCGAAATCCCGTCGGTTTTCCGTCGGGAAAGCCGAATTCCGACGGAAAACCGACGGGACGGTGCCCGTTGGAAAATGTATCGTCGGATTTGGGTCCCGACGGGTCCGTTCCGTCGGTTTTCCGTTGGAAACATATTTCCGACGGAATTCCAATGAACATTTTTTTTTCCCAACGAAGTAATTTCCAACGGAAAACCAACGGATTTCCAACGGAGCAAAAAAAAATTAATTTTTGAGTTAACCGATGGAATTCCAACGGAATTTTTCGTCGGTATTCCGTCGGAAATTGATTAAAAATAAAAAAATAAAAAAAATCATTTGTGACACCCCGAACCATCTCGGAAACGAGCCATACCAATTCCTCGGACAAGCCGCGCCGAGCTCGAGCCAACCGAGCCACCCAAATGCGAGAATTAATTCTCACGATAATTGCGCACGAAAGGATTCGAACTCGGGTCTCCAAGGAAGAATGGTGACTCCCTTACCACTTGGTCAACTTACTTCTTATTAATATTATGTTTTTAAATATATTTATACACTTATTTCAATTAATTATTTAAATACTTTTTTATTATTAATTTAAAATATAAAATTTTAAATATATAATTATTTAAATTAAATATAATCATATTTATTGAGATATTATATAAAAATTGCTAGCTTATATACTTTTGTGTTTTAATTATAATGTATATATTTAAAATTATATAAAATATTATTGTAGATGAACAAATAAACTTTATATTATTAATTTAATTGACTATATGCATATAACGTTATATATAGATAATATTATACATATTTTAAAATTTTAATATTATACATGTTGTAATATATATATATATATATATATATATATATATATATATATATATATAATTATACATACTGTAATATACATAATATATGTACACATATTATACATATATTATACATATATATATATTTATACACATATAATATATTATATTTATATATATATGTACATATTAGACATATACCGTAATATAACATATAACATATATATATTACATATTAGACATACCGTAATATATATAATATATATGTTTATATTATATTTATCTCTTTAAAAAAAAATACAAGAGATAATTATTAAATAAGTTTGAGTTGAACTCTAACTCTTGAATTATAAACCTATATAAAGGCGTTCTTCCCCAAAATTATCAAATCAAGTCGTTTGATCCGTTATTAAGACATTATACTGATGAATTGACGTTATATTCAAGCTAACTCCACGGAGTTACCGAAGTGTTCAAAGACGTTCTTGGCGAAATTCTCCAAAATCTAGCGTTTGATTCGTAAATAAGTCGAAGGAACTACGGATTACCATTATTAAAAGATAAATCTGAAGTTGAAAAAGATCAAACCAATTAATAAAAGTTAAATACGTTGAAGAAGATCGAAAATTGAAGATCCACTTTGATATCAAAATTTATAAATTATTTGTATTATTTATCCGATATTTACACAAAGTCAATAAACGCGAATTATTAGTGCAAACAATTATATATAATTAATTGTATTAACTATAATCGTATTTTTCTAATTAAATTTGATTGAAAAATTCCAACGGAAAACCAACGGAATTTTTATTTCATTGAAATTCCGACGGAAAATCCCGTCGGTATTTTTTTAATGAAGAATAAAAAAATACTGACGGGATTTTTCCGTCGGAAATTTTATTTCGTATTTTTTTAATGTAGAATAAAAAAATACCGATGGGATTTTCCCGTCGGATTTCCGTCGGAATTTTTATTTCATTGAAATTCCGACGGAAAACCGACGGGAAATCTCGTCGGTAATTTTTAATGAAGAATAAAAAAATACTGACGGGATTTTCCCGTCGGTTTTCGGTCGGAAAGTTTATTTCGTATTTTTTTAATGTTGAATAAAAAAATACCGATGGGATTTCCCGTCGGTATATTTGGCGCAATTTTTTTTAAAATGCCGCCAAATATTCCGACGGAATTCCAACGGACGGAAAAGCCGTTGGAATTCCGTTGGAATTCCGTCGGTTTTCCGTTGGAAATTCCGACGGGAAACCGACGTGTAACACCCGAAGCGCAAAGGTGTCACATCCCCCGCACTAGAGCCCAGTCCATATATGTAATGGATAATCCATACATGAGCTAAGCCATAGCGAACGGGTGACAAGAAAATAAATGTTATCTAACTAGGCGGGACTAACCCCAAACCAATTATCATAACAGAAAATAAACTGAAGTGCATTAATATCAAGTCCTTAACAAGCAAACCATTTCCAATCTCCTATCAATACATTATCATCTCTCACACATATAACATTTCATAAAACAGTAGATAACAATACATATGTCACAGTAGGATGGACACGTGCTAGACCCAAAATGAAAGACTGGACTCGACACCAATCCCGCCTAGCACACAACCTGCAAAACTGAAAGGTGAGGTGTCAGTCTCCACAAGACTGAGCGAGGGGCATAATAATATATAAGCGCAGATAACATGCAAGTCATAACCTCGGGTAAGGTTTTATAAACGAAAACAATCTAAGTTTAATAACAACACAAAGCCCGCCCGAGATTACAACTATCAGGTTTAACAATCAATCATTTCAATCAATCAATCAATCAGTGGCCCAGCGAGTGAGGGCATTTCTCCAACCTTACTCCGACAGTGTACAATCACGATACTTTTCATTAATTAATTAAGTGATCACACAATCAATTACAGTGCACACATAGCAGTTTCAATGACTCCTTCTTCCTCCAATGATGGTGGGTTTGCAAGGCCCGATCCATCCACGGTAAACACGGTGTACGTCGGGAACATGACTCCCACGCACGGGACTTCTTCCTCCACCAAACCTCCTGGTGGATTCAGGGTTCATCCCCACGGTTGAGAGGAGTGTAAGAGTTACCCGTCAGCCCATGCTTTCCCGGTTGGCTCAAACACTAACTCTCGGGCCCACAGTGCACGATACAATATACTCGCCCAAAACACGATCAATCAATACAATACAATTCGGTAAATCAGTTGCAATTCAATAGAGTTTGGAAAACTATAGATATATATACCTTTTGGCTTAAAACATCACGTAGGGTTGTAACGGTTCTAGATATCTAGCAATTAAACCTCACCTGTACCGACAAAATAAAGAGAAAGACACGGCCTAAGAAGCCCACTCCACGTCACTGGCGTGCCGGTCTGTGCAACAAAGACAAGTGTACATAAGACACGACTCAAAATGTACCAAATAGGACGAACGGAGAAATGCAACGAGACGACGAGCAAAATGCAATGTACCATGAAAATATCTTGTTTCACTTCATTTTAGATCATATAGTATCAAATCGGGGTCAAAGAAGCCGTCGGAACGAGGTGCTAGAAATGCAATTTTATGCAGAATATTTTGTTCTGTCAGGCATGTGGGAACGGCCGTTCCGGCTTCCCTTTGAAAATGGGAAGGGCCGTTCCCGTGGCCCTTCAAAACGCGCCAGCGTTTTCTTAAAATAAAACACGTTTTGGCTGGGAACGGCCCTTCCGGCAAATAGGCCAAAGTGGGAACGGCCGTTCCCATTCTCGCTGGCCTAAACACACACAGAAGCCTGGGAACGCCCGTTCCCAAAATGCACTAAGGAAGGGAACGACCGTTCCCAGTTTCTGCACATTACAGAAACAGAGCAGTTATGCAGGGGAGAACGAACCAAAACCAAAACTCCACAAATGATCATATACCAAACTTCAAATGCATATAATTCATGAAATAAACATGCTTGCATACTTATAGTTCAATAACAACTCATTTAAACACTTAAATCTATGCTTAATCATCAAGAATCATTCATATCAAACCCATAAATGAACTCATGCTCCAAGCTTATAACCTTCACAATATAAGCACCAAATCATAGCTAGAACCATGTAATCATGCTTTCCACAACTCAAACATAAATTACCAAGCTCTACACATAACCCTAGCTCTCATATAACTTCATGTATTTCCCCAACTAAAAGCTCATACCTTGAATGAATGTGAAGAAGGAGAAGAGATGATGTTGTGATGATGATGATACTTCAATTTATGCAATTAACCCTTGAATCCAAGCTTCAAATGATGAAATCCTCTTCTTTCTTCTAGCTCGGGTTTGAACGAGTTGAGCGAGAGAAGGGAGGGATCATGTGTGTATATGTTGGATGCAACCAAATGATATAACCTAGATATTATATAACTAAGCTCTAATTGCAATTTAATCCTCCCAAAACATTAGTCATGCAATTAAGTTCAATCTCATGGAAAATGATCAATTAAGCCCAAGACTATTTCATGCAATTAAGTCCTCAAATTAATAAAATGACCACTTAAGGACAACTATGTAATTAAACAATTAGGTCATAATTGGCAATTATTTCACATTAAATCACATATCGCATAATTGAGAATTTGGGGCGTTACACGACGGAATTTTCCGTCGGTTTTTTCCCGTCGGAATTCGGGTTTTTTTCTTGTAGTGGTGACCTAAACCCCTTCTTATATAGACCTGGAGTCCCATTAGGGTTTACTACTTCTCTCATTCCACGTTAGATTATATCTTATCGTTTCGTCTTCTTTCGTTCCTATCCCCAAGACTCATTTCCTTCTCCATCACGCCATCTCTGTTATTTGTATCTCCATTGGCAGAGTTTGAGGAGCAAACGTATCGAGCGAGCTCTGAATACAGCTCGTCACACACGAGCTCTCTCAGAAGGCAATACTCTCAACTCACAGGATTCTAAAGAGCGAGTTTATATCGCGAGCTCCCCAACACAGCTCGTCGCAAGCTAGCTCTCCTGATTCTAACTCTCTTGAGGCTGGCCACATGTCCTAATTGGGTAGGGCCCCATCAACGTTGATATTTATATTTTTCAAAAATAGAGGGTATTTACAAATTCTACTTTATAAGTTGAAGTTAAAACATAAATCGTAAAATTTATAGATATTTGCATTTTCCAAAAATAGAGGGTGTTTGTAAACTCTACTTTAGAAAAAAAAAATTTTCCGAAAATTATTTTAATTTGTAGATATATATTTTTTTTGTATCATCAAACTTAAAGTTACAATCATAAAAAAAAAATCCTTAATTACTTAAGTCAATTACTGGTTCTATATTCTATTTAATTAGATTCGAATTAGACGATAAATAAATTGCTTTTCAAGAAACTTTTTTTCACAAATAGGTTTTTAACTAACAAACGTTTAAAGAATTAAGTAAAATTGACACTTCTAATCTAATTAGCCATTATTAAACCAAGACCGTTGAGTAATTTGCAGACGTTCATTACGGTAAAAATTCTGAAACCCAACATAAGATCGTCACTTTAATGATCATCTACAAATCTCATCAATTATTGAAGACAACAAGTCAAATCGTATATATCGTTATACATCATACTAAAGATAATGTATTAAGGAGAAATTATGAATGGGAAACTTATCCATGGTCTCTATCTACATAAGAATGGATGGAATTATTTAATTAACTTTGATTTAAATGTGATAATATCATATATGGTATAAAAGGATATTCCAAGTTTCCATCACGAAGTCAGGGCCGCCTGAAAGTCAACTATGATCAACTCCTTTTCTTTTTGGCCAACTTAATCAACAATAATAATATGAAAATGTGATGACGTAAAGTAGTGCATTTTTTAAGTGTCCAAGTTCCATGCATGCAAGAGCAAACATTATTCGCTGGCAGCCGACCACCATTCAGGTCGGTCATGAAATAGTTCTAATTTTTTTTTTCACGTCACTGATGACGATAAGTTGTACATTTACAATCTTTAATCGTTCATTGATGAGTCCGCGAGGCCAGGATTTTGGGATTAGTAAAGTAAGCACTCAGCAGTTTACTTAGCACTTCAAACTCATGACGGCTTTTCATATTCATATCACATTAATATTTTTAATTTTTTTTTTTTTTTTTATTATATCCTATTCAATATAATTTGGTCAGAATCTAACACTTTTATATAAGAAATTTACTCATTCGTATTGTAGTCTTATCATTGTATCAATAAATATTAGCATAATTGGACACAAATATATATAGAAAAAATTGCAAATTTAAAACTCTAACCACGGACCCCATTTTCCATAACTTATTAGACTTTTTATATTTTGAGTTTTATTACAATCTTTTTTAATTTTAACCCCAACACCGTCTGAACCCTAAATCCCATATAAAGATGAGTATGTGGCAATGTTTTATCTATACGGCAAAATCACTATGCCACGTGGGCAATTTATTTAATTTATATTATTTTGAAATAGCAATTTATATAAGCATTTAGTGATTTATACATGGCTCTTTGTAATAACGAATTGTAATTTTGTTAACTGTGCTGTGTCCTTCAATTGAAATGTGATTATTTTTTATTTTTAATTATATCCATTTCAATTATATTCAAGAACAAATAAAGGATTTTGGGAAGGTTGGCGAAATTGAACTTAATTTTCATTTTATAATTTCTTTTTCACACGTACACCCAAACTGAATTCGAACTTAAGATTTTGTATTGAAAATGAAAATTAATAATTTGAAGGGAAACAAAATTGCAAAAAAAAAAACTCAAATTTATTTAAAAAAATTGAGGTTTGTCTATAAAATCAACTAAAAGAATTACCGGAAGACTGTATTAAAAAAAAAGAATTACCAGAAGACTACAAAAATCAAAATGGTGCCGACAGAGCTAACACCCCACTTCCCTCTGTCCCTGAATAAATCGATAAATTTATTATAATTGCAGAAAAAACTATGTTCAATTACTTCTAAAATATAGTACGCGACGGGAGGAGAGAAAAATCCCCTTTAAACCGGATATATATTAGGCTTTATTTATGCTCATAATCTTCAAACTCTGAGTATAAATATCTTCAATAATTTTATTCAATCACGTCTAAGATTATGTCAAACGCCATCTCCTCAGTTACCCAATTTACTGGAGTTGGTTTTTAACGATTTAAAAACTTCACAAGAAGTAACTAGCTTGTGCTTGTAGATCCAAAACCTTCCAAAAGCTAAAGGAATACCAAAATTTTTAAAAAATCAGTGACAAAATACGAATACTTATCCCTATCTCAAAACAATTATAATTTTACTCTCTTGTGCTAATAAAATTTTGTTTAATTCTCCCACTTTCTCGATATTCTTGATTCCCTCCCAAGTCCCAATATGAGGAGTACAAATTCATCATAACTTCGTTTCATGTGAATCAATTTGGTTATTTTTTAAAACATGAGATTGATTAATTAGGAGACCCTGGATAAGGCCTCCACAAGGTGAGCATCAAATATATTATTATAAATAAATATAGGTGTAATTATCCAGTACTAATTTAGTGACCTAAATAGAGGTATGCCAGGTCAGTATCGCCTCAGATATTACCCGTTTAGGCGGTAGCTGCGCGCGATAGACATCAACCACGTTTTCATCTCGCCGCTTTAATAGCACTTGATTCTTTAATATTATCATTTTTGACCTATTTATATACGCCCTACGCGGCGACCAGATTCCGCCCTACCTTCCCTCTTACTCAGTATCTATCTCCGCAGCTATCTTCCTTAATACCAAGATCGAGCAAAAAAGAATTCCAAATCGCTGCCTTAATTCTGAATTATTAGTGAAATCTTTGCATGGCTGCTGCTGATCTCTCAGTCATCCTGCCTCGCGTTCTTATTGTCTCCAGACGAACCGTTCGCAAAAATAAGTTTGTCGATTTTGTAGGTAAGAAATGATCTTTCTTTTTGTTGTTTTGTGAAACCCATTTGATTTTATTCTGGATTTGATGCGGCGAGAGGATATAACGGAAACAAGAGTGATTGTTTGATTTCTCTTTCTTGGGTGGTGGGGTGGCGGCGGCGGTTGGCGGTGGGGTTGGAAATCATAGAAACAAATACCCCACACACATTTCTCACATGAAATTGTTGGTTGATGAAATAAATTTCGATCCCTCTTCTCTGTAATACTTCAATCAGAAACTGAATGATCTCGATAATTATGCAGGAGAATATCATCTTGATCTGATCGTAAGCTATGGAGCAGTACCCGTAATCGTGCCCCGAGTAACGGGCGTCCACATGTTACTCGACAGTTTCGAGCCCATTCACGGCGTTCTTCTCTGCGAAGGCGAGGACATAGATCCCTCTCTCTACGAAGCCGACACCACAAACTTATCTCCAGAAGAATTGGAAGAAATTCGCAGGTTACACGCCAGCGACACCGCCATTGACAAAGAAAAGGACGCAATTGAACTGGGCCTTGCAAAGCTCTGTCTCGAAAGAAACATTCCTTACTTGGGCATATGCAGAGGATCTCAGATCCTAAACGTGGCTTGTGGTGGAACCCTTTATCAAGATATAGGCAAAGAACTGAAGAAAAACGTGCCGGAAGATTGTCGGACATTGCACATGGATTATGACAACTATGATGGGCATCGGCATCCCGTCAGGATTCTAAAGGATACTCCGCTGCATCAATGGTTTAAGGATTCTTTGGATGAGAGGGAAATGGAGATTTGGGTTAATAGCTATCATCATCAAGGGGTGAAGAGATTGGCTCAGAGGTTTGTGCCTATGGCGTTTGCTCCGGACGGTTTGATTGAAGGTTTCTATGATCCTGATGCTTATAATCCTGAAGAGGGGAAGTTCATAATGGGGCTTCAGTTTCATCCAGAAAGAATGAGGCAGCCGGATTCCGATGAATTTGATTATCCTGGATGCCCTTTTGCTTATAAGGTGATTCTTGTTGAATGATCCACTCATCTAAGAGTTTAAGAAATGTTGTGTGTTTGATATATTTTTAAGAATTGTTTTGGAGTCTTGCATGCAATACTTAGTTCCACCCTATAATTAAGTTCTCTTTTTTAATTTCTACAATTGATTGATTAGGTGAACTAAATTGTTCTTCAACTGTTGCAGGAGTTTGCAAAAGCAGTGATTGCCTATCAAAAGAAGGTTAATAGCCTAACAAGTGTGCCGAAGCCTTTGAAACTCGATAAAGAAATGGAGAAGAAGAGAAAGATCATAATGAGAAGCTTCTCACTAGCAAGAAACATATATGAAGGAGGACATAGTTTCAATTCTTCCAAAGAATCCGAACTCGAGGCCGGAGCAGAATTTCTAGAGGTATATCATACATACAAATTAAATTGAAACTTTTAATTCAAATATTTGTTTATTTACTACAAGCTTACTAATATTGTTAATATTTCATTCATTTCTTGATCTGCAGTCAAATACAGCTTTGAACCTTCAACAGCAGACAAGATTGAAGCAAATGGGAGCAACGGTGAGGAATGCATCCGCCTACTTGGAAAGATTGAAACTGAACGAAGAAAAGGAGAAGCTAGCCAGGAACGTGATGGGGAAAATGTCGGTCGAACAGCTATCGGATCTCACAACTTTCTACCACATGATGGAGCAGATCTGTTCTGAAGTGTTGGAAAGGAAACTCCACGGCATAGTCAATGAGCTCACTTCGTGATTCAATGTATGATCCGGCATTGTATGCATGCATTCTCCATGTTGTGTGTCTTTCTCAAATTTAAACGTGTGCTCAAAATTGTTTTGTGAGACAAATCACGAGAAAGCTGAATGATATGAGAGGAATGATGGGTGTTGATGGTTAAGTGTCTTTTTCTTGTCAAAAGATAGTCGTTTTCGGGGCGTGAAAGGAGTGAATACGTGTGCTGATCGATTGTGGTTGTGTCTGAAAGGGATGTTTCATTGTTAGAGTGCCATATAATTCTGTGGTACTGGTGATGAAATCTATTGTTTACCTTTTAATTTAGTTTTTTGTTCTCCGAGGGGGAAAATTGTAATTTACTATAATCAGTATTTTTGGAAGCAGTAAGCTCGGTTCACTTGTGTGTGGTTTATATATATATATTTGAATGAATGGCGATAAATGGATGCTTGGTTAAATTTTTCTTGCACATTAGCAGGAAAAAAGAAGGATCAAAAACTTAATTATTTTCATGATAAAGCTTAAGAAGATTATGATTAAGATAAACAAAGTTTCTTATTTCTGATATACATATTAGTGGTAACTTTAGTATTTGTAATTAAGTATATGGGATAAAAATTTGGCAACATGTACCATTCTTTGGGTGCTGGCTCGTTCAAGGGGTGGGTGTGGCTTGTTCCGGGGTGATTCGGGTCTCACAAATAAAATTTTTAATTTTTAAATATTTTTCATTTGTTAACAGGAATTGGTTCAAGTGGTTAATGAGTTCGTTCTCTAAGACAAGACTTTGGTTTCGAATCACGCTTGATGTGCATGTGTTGAGAAAAATAATTCTAACATTGTTGCCAACAGGGGGCAAAAAAATTTCTAATATTGTTGTCAGGGGCCGGCCGGTCCAAGTGGTTAATAAATTCAAAAAACTCATTACTAACACGTGAATGAGATGCATGTAATTCGAATTCAATAACTTTTGCGATTGGAAAACTAAATTAAGTCGTGTTATGTACGAATAGTTATGTAATCTGAAATTGATAAATCTTGGGGTCCTTTTGTGAATAGTATTACTTCATATTTGACCTGGATTCGATGATTCTTGTGGCTGAACTGATTGCTTTTGTGGCAGAAAAGTTGAATTAAGTTTCATTTTTGTAACCAATAGTTAGTTGAAATTATAAATGAAGACAATTCAAAATTTAAGATGGCTATTCTACAACAAAAACAGACTAGTACAGGTTTGCCAAAACCTTTTTCCCTTTTTCTTTTTACTGAAGGCCGAGAAGTCCAAAGCTACAACTGACTCAAGAACAACTAAATTCAATGCAGGCCGAAATCATATTCTTAGTTAGTTTATGAATTATTATATTAGTGTCACGTCTAATTCAAGAAAATTAAACATTTTCGAACATCGACCAAACTTGCTAGATATTGGTTATGATGTTCCCAATAATCGAGAGATCCTCGGCATCCTTCTAAAATAGGTTTATAATGTTTAAGTTATTCCCTTTCAAAACAATTTTTCTCCATCCGAAGTCTCCCCCCACTTTAACTTCCGAAAGTGCCGCCAAGGCTTCCGCCACTAGAGGATCCGTAGTGTTATTCATCCTATTCGTCTCCCACCCAATACAAAACCCATCCAAATTGCGCGCCACCACGCCGATCCCAATTGCTTGAGCGTCCTCGAACATGGTACCGTCGAAATTGATTTTCACCCGACCCGTAATTTGGCTTGCTCCATTGCTGGTCTCACAAATGTTGCGCTAACTCATCTTCCACGCCCTTCAACCTTTTTCCCTTTTTAGTTTGAATTAGTTTCCAACTTTTCATGTCCTATAAGCATTGAACTGCAAATGATGGCCTAGCACTAAAAGGGCCCAAAGGGCACGTCGAGGTATGGGCCGTATGGCCGCTTTACGAAAAGGAACATGTAGAACCCACAATTAATTATTTTTAGCCCTCAACTTCAATGCCTTCAAAATGTCTCGTGCATGACAAACAACATATATAGCAGTATATACGTAAATGATAAACAAAATAAAGAACAAATCTATATATATCTAATTCAGAATCATCGAGACTATCACGCGTATGCTGACATGGATAGCCTCAATGAATATTGAATATCTTAATAAAATTTTTGGAGTAAAATCAATCTAATTCTCAAAATTTGTTAATCACAAATATTTTAAAATTTTAAAATATCCAAGTATTTAAATTATTTGAATTCAAAGCATGCAACAAATTTATTTATTTCTCAAATTCTATAACTCATTCGACAAATCTTCTCTTAATCATCTGCTCCATATCAAGACCAAGCCAGTCAGAGTAAGTGGCCAGCTCCATTTTTCTCTGATTAGGCCAGCTAGGCAACCCTATCAACATCAAAACACATATCTCATATCCATTAAAGCTGCCATAGAGCTTCACCACTTCTGCACCAGTTCATATTTTGCGAATTGATGAGTCTGTATTTTATAATGATTTTGACACATATCATAAGGATAATCTTGCGATTTTGAAGGTATTTATGAGTCGGAGTCGGTATTTATTTCAAGTAAAGGAAGCATGGAAGTCAGGAGAAGCAGAAAACGAAGGAAATTAACTTCTAAAGCATCAAAATAGTAGCAGATGCGAAGCTCCGCGGTCACCAACATTGAAGCTAAAACTATTAGCGGCTGCGAGAAAAGTCCTAGAGGAGGGATTACAAATTCACGACCCTAGCAGCCGCAAACTCATTCCTTAGCGGCCGCGAAGGACCCGTCTGACTGTTTTTAAGCAAGTTTGGCGAGAATAGAGGAAAAGATGGCTGAATATAAAGTTATTTTGCCTTGGCAACAAGTTGAAAACGAATATAAATATACAACTTGATACAACAAATTAGTATCTTCTCGTATCACCTGCAACTCCAACAGCAGTGACACGTAGTCTCTTAGCTGCCAACAAATATAAGACACTTCGTTAGAGGGACTAGCAGGGATTGCTCCGGCGTAGACGCTCCACTGAATTAAGTCAGATCTTTTAGGAAGATTATTAATCACGCAAGATAGAAAATAGAAATTTTGAACCAGTTACCTTTCCTTGATGATCAATCTTGTATTTATAATGAATAGTGCTTGATCCTAGCCCTCCACGTGTTACGATCTTCTTAACTCAATGGATGCCCTAATTTCCTTTTTGGACTTGGGCTTACCTTCAGCCCAATAAAATTTGCACTATGGGCTTTAGTTAATCAACGCAAAGTGAGCCCCCCTCCATAAACAATTAATTAGCCCATATCATTCAGCCCCCCAATTATTGTTTTAATTAAACTTATTCTAATTGAAGCAATAATTACACTCACAGATGAATCTTTTATTTTTCCTTCTTCCAATTCTATGTAACCTCTCTGCGTGCCACGCTGCGTACATTTATTGCCTTCTTTCTCCACTCACAGTAGTGCAGCTCTTCCCCTTCCCTGTGCCTTCATCATTTCAACTTTTTTGAAATTCGAATTTCAAAAGCCATTACATCACTTCAAAGGGCCTTTTCAACTATCTTAAAAACACAAAATTTTCCTTTCTTATAAAGCTCTCGCTCCCGAAATTTCCCCACTATTTCCTGCAACTGCTTCTCCTCCATCGCCATGGATCATCTCCAAATCTTGTTGCCCCGAATCCTCAAACCGTTAAGTTCTCCCATCTTCCTTCTCTTTATTTCTGAACAGTGCGTAGATAACACAAGCCTTTTCATCATCCTCTTACATTTTCCCCAACACCGAAAACCCTTGTCTTTACCACATCTTCAACACATACACTTAATCACCATATCAATGCCCCTGATTGTTGATTTGTCCGATGTATCAGACTCTAGTGTCAACATCGTGGAGGTCTTCGCCGCTGAAGTTGATTCAATACCTCTTGGCTCAAATTTGGGAAACCCTAGTTCTTCTACTTTCCCGACAGGAGACCCTGCTTCGTCTTCTTATTCTTCTAAACAAACTGACTACAAAACCATCCGAAGTAAGGTCCGTCTTTAAAAAAACTGGAGCTCTCCATAAGGAATATTTTATTCCACCCTCGTATACCCGTATAGCCCCTAAAAAAATCGACCGAATACATCTTCCACCTCCGAATCATCAAACCATACACGCTGCCTGTTTTAGAGTCGGGCTTAGATTACCTTTACATCCATTCGTATCTGAGCTGTTACTTAACTTAAACCTTTGCATCGCACAACTAACTCTCAATTGTTATCGTCATATTACTAGCTTCATAATCATGATGCACTATATGAATCAACACATATCTCTTGAGAATTTCTTCAGTCTATATGAGTTGGCACCATCGGCTAAATATGAGCCAGGTTTCTATTATTTTCGCCCTATCCAAGAACACAAATACCTTCACAAAGTAAAGAATTATTTTGGGAACTGGAAACCTGAGTATTACTTCATAAGAGCCCCAACGCATTAACCTTGGAAAATCCCTTCGAATTGAAATCTTGAAGTGGTCTTTCCAACTGACATTGAACCCATATGGCCCGAAGATTTCTTAAAGCACTCTTAGCCAATTACTACGATAGTGAAATTTTAGTTACCCCCAGCAGTCTTCAGTTGGTGGATTTATGCAATTCCAAATTTAATTTGGCTAAATTGATACTTGGTAAATATCCGCTCTACTAATCTGTAACTATGCCCTTTCCTCATACATCTGCATGTTTCTTTAACGAACCTCTCTTTTTCTTCTGCAGCGTACATCGTTACTCAAGCTACAGTTGACAAAAACCAAGCTCTTGCTAAACAAAAAGTCCAGGGAACCCAAGGAAACTGGTGGGAAACCAGTACGAACCCAGAAGTGTACATCTATCTCATCACTAATACGGCAACAAAAGAAGCCATGTGCAGTTTTAGGAGCAGTCTCACAAGGTCCCGCGTTGTCCACTACATCGCAAGGGACTGAGGCCTCCTTAAACACCCCTTTGGATGCTAGGCCGTTGACCATTGTACCTCCACCTCTACCCGCTTCCTTTGACAAAACTCCCATCATCGTGGATTCTCCTCACACAACTCCTTCAAAGAATCTGAGTGGATCTTCTACTCCACGGGCCACTCTACCTTTGAATGATCCTACTCCGTCAAACATCGCTGACATAGATGTTGGTGGATGTTCTTCCCCTTGCATGACTTTACCATCAACTGACGAAGCTTATCAACGAATATTCAGTGGACCGATTACCAGTGAAATGTTGAATCACATGCTTACTCTTGAAGCAGATCACCTAGGAAGTCATGATAAGACACCTCGAAAACCTATCCCACCATTCGATGCATCAAAGAAACTTATCCTTTCTTGGGAGGTCATGACCGATAGTACAATCATGACTCCAGGTATTCCAGTTGCCCTCTTTGCTAATAGTGTTCTTGACAAAGACCTCGTTTGGTACATAGAAAAAGATCCATGTGCGCTGAATGAGACCTTTGCTACAGCTTTTGCTCAGGTAACTTCACCTCCTTGTATTCACTTTATGCTTCTTCTATTTCCGCGTTGCTTCCTAAATTCCATCATATAATCACTTCATTTACACGTTGAACAGATGTCTGTGTCGTTTCGTGCTTCAATGCTTCAAAACAATTATTGGCGCAACTAACGTTTTGTCGCTCATGAGGCAGCTAAATGTGCCCTTCGATGGTTGACCAGTACCCCAGTACCCGGTGACAAGCTTCGACCATATCGCACGAAAGTCAAAAAGCTCTAGGAAATTTTATGCGATAACCTAAAAGTTATCCTTCAGGAATTTTAGAAGCTATCCCAATCGCACGAGGATGTCGTCCGTGAAAAAAATGAAAGGTCTACAGATCTAGAGCGCCTCTACTCAGATCTTTTGAAGAAACATGGGGATCTCGAAGCCAATGTGCATGACCAAGTGAACAAAGCATTTAATAATGGGGTCAAGGAAGCGGAACAAAGATTTGAAGAGAATATGCCTCATCTCCGCAAGGACATTACCCGAGAGTTCTATACTTCTGGGAGTTTCAAGATGTATGGGACTCAAAAGATATCGGATGAGGCTATTAGGTACTTTACACTTTGCTTGGACCAATTGACCCACATCAATGTGCTCCCTCCCTTCTTTAATCGTGATAGGGTTGATGCGTCTAAAAATGCTACCCTTGAGGAAGTGGAAAAAGATGATGGCGAAGAATTGATCGATGAATTTGATGATATAGTCCAGGAATTGTTAGGTAAGGCTCCCCACACGAATCAAGAATTTGATGCTGATGAGCAGGACGATCAAGGCAATCTCAACAAAGAAGCCCTCAATTATGATGCTTCCATGGATGCTCCTGCCTCTTGAAATCTTTCCATTTCCCTAAATTGGATTAATTAATGAACAATTTTATTTGATATTTTAGTTTTTTTTTTTTTAATGCACTACTGCGTTAGTTTGTGCAATCATCACTTCATATTATCCATATTTTGGTCTTCGCATCTTCTTATCCGCCTATTTGTTTTCGATCATCCTTTTATCTCCAAAAAAAGAAAAAGGAGTTTTAGTTTTAACCTGATTCCTTCTCTTAAGGAGGAAATTGTCGTTGGCTTACTTCTCTTAAGGAGGATAACATCACTTCTGTTCCCTTAGAACCATACATGTTAATCGGACACAATGCTTCAGCCCTTAACATCGTAATTTCGTAACGCTATCACAGGTATTTTCCAATTTAATTCGTTTAGGTTAAACAACCTTGGCTTCTAAGCCTTCATTGAATTTCTGGAAAACTTAAAAGTGTTCTGGCGCCGAACTCTAGGCATAGAATTTCCTCAAATTTTGTATGTTCCAAGTGCGAGGCAAGTCTTTCCCCTCCATATTTTACAATTTGTATGCCCCGCTCTTAGATTCCTTCTTTACCTTAAATGGGCCTTCCCAATTAGGATCCAACTTTCCCACATGCTTCGACACCTCAGTTTTCTTTAGAACCAGGTCACCCACTTGAAATCCTCTCGCTTTGACTTTCTTGTTAAAGCTTCGCTTCATGGCAATTTGGTGTCGTAAGATATTGGCGTGACCCCTGTCTCATATTTCTATGGCCATATCCAATTCCAGTCTTCTAAGCTCCTCATTTTTGAAGGGATTGTAATGTTTAACTCTGAAACTGGCCATACCAATTTCTACCAGGATAACCGCTCCGGCGCCATATACAAAGCTAAAAGGAGAATCGCCCTTGGTGGTTCGAGGTGTGGAGCGATACGCCCATAGAACCCCGGGTGAGTCATCGACCCAATCCACTCCAGAACTCAACAAAGCATTCTTCATGTACGCTAAACACGTTTTCAAACGTTTCAGTAAAGTCCGATTAGTTACCTCAGTCTGGCCTTTCGACTGTGTGAGCTCCTGACACCATTGTACAATTTTTTCCCCTGAAAATTGGGTACCATTATCCGACACCAACACCTTCGGAACTCCGAAGCGACATACAATATTCTTCCAAATAAAATCCATGAGAGTCTGTTCCGAGATTTTACCAAGTGGCTCAGTCTCGACCCATTTCAAGAAATACTCCATAGCTAATAAGATGAATTTCTTCTGCTGCGAAGTTTGGGACAGTGGCCCCAAGATGTCAATTCCCCATCGATTGAAAGGGTAAGAAACCACCAGGGGGTTTGTTCCACTGTGCAAACATGAACAACGTTTGAGAACAACTGGCACTCCTTGCACTTCTTAGAAAATATCACGGCATCTTTGGCTAGGGCTGGCCAAAAATACCCTTGTCGAATGATTTTTTGTGCCAGCGATCTTTCTGCCGAATGATTCCCACAAATCCCTTGACGGATCTCTTTCAACACATAATCAGATTGATTCGGAGATAGGCATCGTAAGAGGGGTCCGTAAAATGATCGCTTATACAATTCACCCTCCACAATCACATATCTGGATGCTCTAAGTTTTAGCTTCCTCACTTTTTCAGGATCAGATGGTACTTCTCCACCAGTCAGGAACTTTATCAATTCGTCTTTCCAGCTAGGCTCCGCCTTGATAATATCCATTATATATACTAACTCACTCTCTGCTATGGTACACTTCGGGCTAATTTTAGGTTCAACCACCTCTAAGAATGTCACAGAGCGTGTTTTAAGGCCTACCATAGAGCTAGCAAATTTAGATAAAGTATCTACCCTTCGATTTTCCTCTCTAGGAATTTGTTTTAATTCAAAACTCACGAACTTCTTACTTATCGCCTTTAGCTGTCGTAAGTACTTAATCATAACTTCTTCTTTAGCTTCATATGTCCCCTCGTACTGATTGGTGACGAGCTAGGAATCCGTGTATGCCGCTTGTTTTCGTGCTCCAACTTCGTAAGCCATATCCATGCCATGCAACAAGAACTCATACTCGGCCTCATTGTTAGTTGTTGGCAAACTCAGTTTAATTGCAACATCTATTTCAACATCACCTGGTCCGCCAATTGTAATCCCAGCTCCTTCCCCTGAATTCGTGGACGACCCATCCACGTGTAAGTCCATAACTGGCTTCGATCTCGGGGTCGTTGGCCATCTCAACTACAAAACCAGCTACAACTTGAGCCTTGATTGTTGACCTCGCTTGATACTCGATATCGAATTCTCCTAGCTCAACTGCCCACTTAACCATTCTTCCTGAAGCCTCAGGCTTCGACAAGGTCTCGTAATAGATCATCAGTCAGGACCACAATCGGGTGAGCTTGAAAGTAAGGCTTTAACTTCCTAGCTATCGTAACCAACGCCAGGGCTATCTTCTCAACATGTAAATATCTCTTTTCCGCACCTTGACGCATTTTACTAACATAGTAAACGGGGCGATGCTCGTTGTCGACAACCTTTGCAAACACAGCACTCACCACATGCTCTGAAACTACTAGGTATACACACAAAATTTCTCCTTTGATTGGTTTTACCAGAAGTAGAGGATTACACAAATACATTTGAGATCGTTGAAAGCTCGTTCACATTCGTCATCCCACTTGAAATTTTTTATATTAATCTTTAATACCTTGAAGAAGGGCGACCCTTTATCAGCTGATATTGAAATGAAACGTGATAAGGAAGCCATCCTTCCTACTAAAACTTGCACATCATGTGGCGTACTAGGAGGCTTCATGTCAATTATAGCTTTGATCTTTTCGGGATTGGCCTCGATCCCTTTCTTTGTCACCATATATCCAAGAAACTTTCCGCCCCTGACACCAAAAGTACATTTCGTAGGATTGAGCTTCATCCTATACTTCCTCACAACGCCAAAGGCCTCCTTCAAATGTGTCACATGATCTTCTGTTGCCACACTTTTGATTAGCATGTCGTCTACATACACTTCCATAGTCCTACCTATCTAGTTTTTGAACATCATATTGACGAGCCGTTGATACGTAGCCCCTGCATTCTTCAATCCAAATAGCATCACCTTATAGAAGCAAACCCTCCTATAACCACAAAAGAAGTGTGTATACTATCCTCTTTTGCTATAAATATCTAATGGTACCCCTGATTTGCATCCATCATACTTAATAGGGTGCATCCTGCCGTAGAGTCTACCAATATGTTAATATGAGACAATGGGTATGAATCTTTAGGGCATGCCTTATTGAGATTGGTGTAATCTGCGCACATTCTCCATTTTTCTGCAGATTTGGGTACGATGACTACATTAGAGAGCCAGTGTGTATACTGGACTTCCACGATATACCCTGCATCAAGTAGGTTACCAACCTCTTGCTCGATGATCCGCTCTCTCTCTACACAATGAGTTCACTTCTTCTGCCTTACAGACCTAAATTCAGGATCGATGTTGAGCCGATGCACTACTATAGAGGGATCAATTCCCTCAAAATCAGAGGCAGACCATGCAAACAAATCCGAATATTCCACTAACAGATTGATCAGATTTACATCTAAATCCTTGTCTAAATCTGCTCCAATTCTAGTTACTTTTTCGGGATCATCTTCGTAACTGAACTTCTTTGTAGTCAGAAGGTTCAATACGACCCTCAAATTTGAGTAATGGTTCTTCTGGCTTCATCTTACTCTTCGATTGTAGCTTCTCTACTTGTTTCGACGCTGGCTTTGATTCCTAGCGTCAATCTGCAGAGTATAGCATTCTCTTTCAGCCTTTTTATCTCCCCGAACTTCTCCCCCACCTCTCTTCGTGGGAAATTTGGCTTTTAGATGTAGAGTTGATACCACAGCCTTGAAATTATTCAAACTCGGCTTTCCAAGAATCACATTGTAAGCCAATGGCAAATCCACAACCACATACTTAATCATTACCTGCTTTCGAAGCGGCCTTTCCCAGAGTGGTTGTCAAATTAATCATCCCTAACGGTATTACTTTGGACCCTCCAAAACCTCGTAGAGGGGTCGTTAGAGGTGTTAAGAGGGCTAGATCTAGCTCCATGGCTCTCAGACAGTCGGTTGTGATAATATCAGAAGAGGCTCCACTGTCAACTAAGACCCGTTCCATGATTCACGAACCAATATCCATAGTAATTACTAAAGGGTCGTCATGGAGAAATTGAACATGTTCCAGATCAGGATCATCGAAGCAAATTCGAGAACTCGGGGTAGTGAACATCACATTCTTGCCATCAATATACCGAGTCATACCTGAGACCCTGACGTATCGTTTCCTCACATTACGGTTGTCACCCGTTGTCGGTCCTCCAGCAATAGTGTATATGACTCTTCTATGTTGAGGACTATCTCCTTGCTCTTGACCTTCCCCTTGCACTTCATGATCATCTAGTTCACGTATGATTCGAGGTTCGATGCGTCGACCGAGATGCTTCTAAATCGACCGAGACCATCGTCGACCTCCTCGCTGCTCCTCATAATGGAAAACAACAGAAACGCAGCGGAAGTTTAAAAAATTTTCCCAAAGCGAATCGTGATCTTGCACTGTTCGCATCGTAACGTTGGGACTCAAGAAACTCACACGAATTGAAGCTTTTTTGAAACGTATTGAGCCGCTCTCAAACGTTCTTCAAGCGATATGAAAATCCCCGTTTCTTGATTCTTTCTTCGAGATTCCAAAGTAGAAATCCTCTAGAGTAATAATCCACACCAACCTAGATTCAAATCATGTTAGTGAGTATGCTAGTACTGTAACATGGGTATTAAGAAACAAGAAACGATAAATAGAGAAGAGCAAGAGAATTATCCCCGAAATTCCAGGAAGTCTGGGCGTGATCATGGTCACGCGTAAGCCTTAAAAAATCGAGCCCCTTGCCCTTTTAAGGTCATGTAGGAATTGGATTCCTACTTTGACTTGTCTTCTATTGTTTCTTTCTCTCCAAGTAAATAATATCTTATTCTAAAAATAAGACATCTATTCTTCTAGAAAGAGAGTTCCTAACTAATTAGGAATATTTAATTATTCTAGCAATAATTAAATATCTTATCCTAATACTTTATTAGAATAATAAAATAGAAGATATTTATTTATTTATTTATTCTAATCAAATTAGAACAACTACATAATTAAATACTTAGAATTAATTCTCCAATTAATTCCATCAAGGACTTTAGAATTAATTCACTAATTAATTCTAACGGACTAAAATTAATTCTCCAATTAATTTTATCTGGCTATATAATTACTCCAATTAATTATATTTAGGGATTTATAATTAATTCTCCAATTAATTAATTCTCGGTTTTATAATTAATTCTCCAATTAATTATATTTGGGCCAATAATTAATTCTCTAATTAATTAACACATGATCCAATTCCACAATTGGATTCACACGTCCCAAACATGCTCTCGAACCCACACGTGTACTTTACACTGTGGTCTCGTTTCGATCAATTATTTGATCTTTCCATAATACCCTTTGAACTTGGTATTTGTGTGTGACCCTCTAGCTAGGTTCAATTTCAGTTAGCAGTGAGCCTAATTAATTAATACACTTATTAATTAATTACCTCACAGATTACACGACCATAGTCTAGCAACAGGTATGTGACCCCTACCCGAAATGTGAATGTATATTCGAAAGAACCTTTCAGTCAATGACATCATGTGGGATACGATACTCCTACCATCCTATCTCTCGATTAAGATCTAGGGCATGTGAATATCGAGAGCCCTACTAACCTTAATCTTAAAACAAAGTTCACTTCATATTCCATTTGATCTCAATCCAAGAAAACTCCATTTTCTTGATGTCTTGATCTAAACACCTTGCGCAAGGATTTTAGGATGGAATCATGAATGACTTGTGTAATAAGAGATCATCTTGCCTACAGCAAGTGTAGGTCCTTTATTAATTCCAACAATTCTCATATGCCACTTGTGTAATCCCAACATAGGTCGTGGATCAAATGTCTACACGGCGACACCCTTTTGAGCCTATATCAAAGATCACAGGGTTAGCTCATATGAGACAATGTGGAATCTCAAGTCTAAGGATTAATTCCTCACGTCATTGACATGTGAGATATTTCCTAATCTGGAAGTTTCTGGAAATGTCCTTTCCCATTTAGGAATCTTCTCACGCGGGGCACTCTCAGTGATGAAGTTCTTGTAACTATCACCCTTATTTATTATGAACGCATCAACCCATGCACTTATCACCCCATGAAACCGGGTGATCCTTCTTAAGGACATAACTACACAAGCAAGTCTCAACAGAGGCAAGGTCGACACTCCCACTGTCTGTCGGCCTCATTGACCTGGAGAAGTTTCTAATCCTCGCCTATGGAGTTAAGAACTTGTTTCATGTGTCATTCCCATAATGACAAAGTTCTTAACGGCCTCATCGGATTATGGGAGTTCTAGACATGCACACGTAATGGAAACACACAAAACACGTATTGGTACATAAGAAGTGTTCGCCTGTGATTATAATCATTCGTATATTATTCAAAGATTGTCTGTGATAAAGGGAAAGTCCCAAAGCATAACAGCTTTCTAGGGCACTATTCCCAACACCTCATTTTTGCGATCTTCCCATTGATAGTTTTCTCCTCCGCCCAGGTGATAATCACGCCTAAGGCTTCGATTTCGGGCATCATCTCTCACCAAATTGTGCAGGTATCCCTGTCGTATCAGCCTTTCAATTTCATCCCTCAAATTCCAACAATCTTCAGTGTCGTGTCCCCTCTCCCTGTGAAAATGGCAATATTTCCCAGTATTAGGAATAGTGCCCTAGAAAGCCGATTAGTCATAATCCGTTTTGGGACTTTCCTAGTATCACAGACAATCTTTGAATAATATACGATTGATTAATATTATAGGCAAACACTTCTTTATATGCTCTTGTTTGGTATGCGTTTACTTTAGTTGTGCATGTATGAGAACTCCCCTAATCCTGATGACTTTAGGACTCTACCATTTAGGTGAAATGGTTCATGAAACGAGCCCTATATCACATAAGTCATGATTAGTAAAATACTCCAAGCCGATGAGTCCTACAGACAGTGGGAGTGTCAACCTGACTCCTCTAAGGCTTGCTTGTGGGATCACGCCCTTAAGAAGGACCACCTTGTTTCATGTAGGTGCAAAGTGTATAGTTGATACGTGCGTGATACATGAGGGTGCTTACTTCAATAAGTAAGTTCACTGAGGTGCCCCGTGTGAGAAGATTCCTAAATGGGAAAGGAAGTTTCTATTTCAGGAAATGGAAACTTCCAGATTAGGAAATATCTCACGAGTCATTGATGTGATTAATTGATCCTTAGACTTGAGGTTCCTTGTCACTTTATGAGTTAACTCTGTAGTCTTAGGTATAAGCTTTAAAGGGTGTCGCCTTAGACAACTGATTCAAGGCTTATGCTGGGGCTGCACAAGTGATTCATGAAAGTGAATGAGAATCAAGAAAGGACCTACACTTGCATTTGCAAGGTGATCTCTTATTGTGTAAGTCATTCATATGCCATATGGAGTCCTTGGCCAAGGCAGTAGATCAAGACATCAAGAAAAGGGTTTCTTGGATTGAGATCAAATGGATATGAAATGCACTTAGCTTTAAGACCAGATTATTAGGGTTCTAATTATTCCCTTACCTTAGATCTTGGTTGAGAGATAGTAAGTAGGAGGATTGTATCTCACATGAATCAATGACTTAAAGGTTCTGTCGAATCCGAACATTCCAATTCAGCTTGGGGTTAAACACCTGTTGCTAGACTGTGGTCGTTTAATCTGTGGACTGATTAATTAATTAGGGTCACTGCTAATTGAATTGAGAACCTAGAGGGTCACACACAACAACTTGGTTACATGAGTTGAGACTTTAAAATGATTAAACGAGTTAATCGGGCCTAGAGGGTTCCACACGTGTGAAACCACACGTGTGGGTCACGTGACTGGACACGTGTCATAGGGACACGTGTGCCACACGTGTTTATTTGATTGAATATTAAATAATTAATTTATTAATTATTTAATAGACTTTGGTTTAATTTTGAATTAAAAAGAAAGTCTTATTTTGGAGAAAAAAATAATCTAGTTAATTAATTATGAATTAATTAATTAGATAAAATAAGTTATTTATTTTAAATAAATAAAGTATAAAATTATCCAAAAATAGTTTGGATATTTTAGCTCTCTTGAAAGTTGATTTGAATTTGAATTCAAAGTCAAAGTCAAAATTACTTGATGATCAAGTAATAGGAGAGAGGGACCAAATCCTTGGTCCATAAGGACTAGGATTTTCGGTCCTCCCTTCCTATATATAGGGGAGCTCGAGCTCCCCTTAGAGCTAATCGAGAATTCTTTTGGTTCATGTGTTGAACACCATCCTTTCTGTTAGGAATAGTGCCCTAGAAAGCCGATTCGACGTAATCTGCTTTGGGACTTTTCTTGTATCACAGACAATCTTTGAATAATATACGATTGATCATAGGCAAACACTTCTTTATATGCCAATACGTGTTTTGAGTGTTTCCATTATGTGTGCATGTATGAGAACTCCCCTAATCCTGATGACTTTAGGACTCTACCATTTAGGTGAAATGGTTCATGAAACGAGCCCTATATCACATAAGTCATGATTAGTAAAATACTCCAAGCCAATGAGTCCTACAGACAGTGGGAGTGTCAACCTGACTCCTCTAAGGCTTGCTTGTGGGATCACGCCCTTAAGAAGGACCACCTTGTTTCATGGAGGTGCAAAGTGTATAGTTGATACGTGCGTGATACATGAGGGTGCTTACTTTAATAAGTAAGTTCACTGAGGTGCCCCGTGTGAGAAGATTCCTAAATGGGAAAGGAAGTTTCTATTTCAGGAAATGGAAACTTCCAGATTAGGAAATATCTCACGAGTCATTGATGTGATTAATTGATCCTTAGACTTGAGGTTCCATGTTACTTTATGAGTTAACTCTGTAGTCTTTGGTATAAGCTTTAAAGGGTGTCGCCTTAGACAACTGATTCAAGGCTTATGCTGGGGCTGCACAAGTGACTCATGAAAGTGAATGAGAATCAAGAAAGGACCTACACTTGCATTTGCAAGGTGATCTCTTATTGTGTAAGTCATTCATATGCCATATGGAGTCCTTGGCCAAGGCAGTAGATCAAGACATCAAGAAAAGGGTTTCTTGGATTGAGATCAAATGGATATGAAATGCACTTAGCTTTAAGACCAGATTATTAGGGTTCTAATTATTCCCTTACCCTAGATCATGGTTGAGAGATAGTAAGTAGGAGGATTGTATCTCACATGAATCAATGACTTAAAGGTTCTGTCGAATCCGAATATTCCAATTCAGCTAGGGGTTAAACACCTGTTGCTAGACTATGGTCGTTTAATCTGTGGACTGATTAATTAATTAGTGAATTAATTAATTAGGGTCACTGCTAATTGAATTGAGAACCTAGAGGGTCACACACAACAACTTGGTTACATGAGTTGAGGCTTTAAAATGATTAAACGAGTTAATCAAGCCAAGAGGGTTCCACACGTGTGAAACCACACGTGTGGCTCACGTGAGTGACACGTGTCATTGTGACACGTGTCACACACGTGTATAAATATATGTGTATATTTATTTATGTATTAAATAATTAATGTGATTAATTATTTAATAGACTTTGGTTTAATTTTGAATTAAAAAGAAAGTCTTATTTTGGAGAAAATAATCTAGTTAATTAATTACGAATTAATTAATTAGATAAAATAAGTTATTTATTTTAAATAAATAAAGTATAAAATTATCCAAAAATAGTTTGGATATTTTTAGCTCTCTTGAAAGTTGATTTGAATTAGAATTCAAAGTCAAAGTCAAAATTACTTGATGATCAAGTAATAGGAGAGAGAGAGACCAAAATCCTAGCCCATTAAGGACTAGGAATTTCGTCCCTCCCCTTTCTTATATATAGGGGAGCTCATGCTCCCCTTTAGAGCTAATAGACAATTCTTGGTTCATGTGTTGAACACCTTCCTTTCTCCAAGATAAAATAAAACCCTAGGTTAAGCCTAAACACTAACTAGAGAACTAGCATCCTTACTAGTTAGATTGTAGCCAAGTTGGTGGACTATCTCTAGAGACTTCAAGTTAGAAGTTTTGAAGATTCGAGCTTTACCAAAAGTGGGGATTAAGCAAAACGATCAGAAGGGATGATGAAACGATTCTGAACCCGACGTGAAGCGAATGAAAAAATCGAACCAAAGAAGATGGCGAAAACCGTTCGTCCATATCCTGAAGGATGAATTTTTTCACGAGGGTTTTGTGACTGGCAGTTTTCTACTTTCGCAAAACTGGTTTTCGAAGGGAGTTGGTGTGGATTGCTATCCCGACAATGGATTCTGAAGTAGAAAGAGACTTTCGAGGGACGGGTTGTCAAGCCGCGAGAAGAGCGTTCTTGGGTGGCTTGAAACGCTTCAAGAAAGAATAAAAGAAAAGTAAGTTTTCTATCCTTACGAATTTGGATACACGATTGCGAGTTCAAGATCCTTTTGTTGGAAAAATTTTTAAATTCCGCTGCTTTCTGATTCGTGTTTTCCAACACTTTCTCCAAGATAAACGAAACCCTAGGTTAAGCCTAAACACTAACTAGAGAACTAGCATCCTTACTAGTTAGATTGTAGCCAAGTTGGTGGACTATCTCTAGAGAGCTTCAAGTTAGAAGTTTTGAAGATTCGAGCTTTACCAAAAAGTGGGGATCAAGCAAAACAATCAGAAGGGATGATGAAACGATTCTGAACCCAACATGAAACGATTGAAAAAATCGAACCAAAGAAGATGGCGAAAACTGTTTGTCCATATCCTGAAGGATGAATTTTTTCACGAGGGTTTTGTGACTGGCAGTTTTCTACTTTCGCAAAACTGGTTTTCGAAGGGAGTTTCAATCATGCTTTTCTCGTTTCATGTTTCTTTCTTTATGTTATATTGTTAAGAACTTCCCTAACATGATTTGAATCTAGGTTGGTGTGGATTGTTATCCCTACAATGGATTCTGAAGTAGAAAGAGACTTTCGAGGAACGGGTTGCCATTACCGCATGAAGCGCATTTGAGGGCGGCTCAAAACGTGTCAAGAAAGCTACTACCCAAGTGAGTTTCTTGATCTCTACGAATTTGGATACACGATTGCGAGTCCAAAATCCTTTTGTTGGAAAATTTTTAAAATTCTGCTGCTTTCTGATTCCTGTTTTCCAACACCCAGAATTACGCTGGTTAGGTGAGGGCCTCGTACATTTTGGCCATTGCAAAACATTGGCATCTATTTCCATCAACGCTTGGTCCCGTGACATCTTAAGTGGTGCATAATTGGTATATTTTCCTCTGCAGTTGGATTCATAGGAGTCATTGCCTCTCCTCCCAACATCCCTGGTTTCCTCATGCCTCTCTCTATTCCTGCTTCGGCCTTGGAAATTGGTGTCCCATCCATGCTCCATAGCATCTATCTCCTCTTCCGTAATGTATTCCTCAGTGATTTCCATAAGCTGAGCCATCGATTTCGGAGCTCTTTTTGCCAATGCCCTGCTTAACGATCCTCTCTTCAACCATTGGATCAAGATACTGCTAAGTATGTCGATGCGCAAATCCGATACTTCTTACGTTTCATCATTGAATCGTACTATGAAATAGCGAAGACTCTCATTTTCCCCTTGCTTAATTTGGAAAACATAAGTTGCAAATTGCTGCGATCTTGACTTACTATCATACTGGAATGTGAACTTCCTGCAGATTTGATCAAAAGGCACAATGGTTCCGGCAGGTAGGTTCGTAAACCATTCCTGAACTCTACCCGTCAAGGTAGTAATAAAGATTCGGCTATTGATAGCCTCGGTTTGACCATGCAGTTGCATGATATTTCCAAAGGAAATAATGTGCTCCTTCGGGTCTGTAGTCCCATCATACTTGGGCAGATCAGGAATCTTAAATCCGAGAGGAAGTGTTTCTTCCAAAATAGAGTGATGGAAAGTTGATCCGCTTCGTAAGACGAGAGGATCCACCACCCTCTTCTCAATACTGAGCTTCTTCTACTTCAACAGACGAATTTGCTCCTCCAATGCTAACACCTGTTCATCTTCGTGCAATGCATTGTATGGAATGCCCATTTTCAGGTCCTCGAAGAGATTAACATTCCTGATTGGAGACTTCACTTTACCCTTACCTTTGTCCTGGGGTATCGTAGCGAGGTATTTTCCTTGATGTGTAACATGTTGGATCACCTTCGTGCTTAAGGCCGACATAACCTTCTTCAGTACATCAGGTGTCACTTGATTATCTAAAGCTCCCTCAGTTGCTACTGCTAATTCGTCAGTTACCCACGTGTTTATTTCTTTAGACATCGTAGGTGATTGTATACCTACTCCTACTCCCTGACGATCTGCGTCCGTGCCATTCATACCTATCGTACTCACCAAAGAGGCCTTAATGAGAAACCAAAGCTTCCCACAAACGGCGCCAAATGATACAACAAATATAAGACACTTCGTTAGAGGAGCTAGCCAGGATTTCTCCGGTGTAGACCCTCCACTGAATTAAGTCAGATCTTTTAGGAAGAGTATTAATCACGCAAGATAGAAAATAGAAAGCTTGAACTATTTACCTTTCCTTGGTGGTCAATCTTGTATTTATAATGAATAGTGCTAGATCCTAGCCCTCCACGTGTTATGATCTCCTTAACTCAACGGATGCCCTAATTTCCTTTTTGGGCTTGGGCTTACCCCTTCAGCCCAATAAAATTTGCACTGTGAAATTTAGTTAATCAACGCAAAGTGAGCCCCCATAAACAATTAATTAGCCCATATCACAACTCCTTATCCCTAATCCGGATGAGAGAGGGAGAAAGAGAGAGAAAGATCGAACGAACAAGTGTTCTACGTGAGAACGAAGAAAGAGACGATCAAAAGGCGAGGAACTAATTCGAACAGCTCTGCAATTTCATCAATTCCAGATTTGACACTCTCTAATTATTTTCTTTTTTGTTTGATTCGTATTACAATTTCCTTTGGTTATTTCATTAGATTAGTGATAGATTTGAGACTATTGAGTATGAACATGAAGTACTGTAGAGTTTTAATCCATTTTATTATTTCTTTAAATATCATGGCAAGAGGAGTGTGTAGTTATGGATGATTGAATGTCAACGAACTAAGGAGTAAATAGATTAACTCTATGTTATGAAAATTTGCGTTTAATTGTATGCGACAGATTAGCCACCTTTAGTATGATGCTTGTTCTCTAGTTGATCGAAAGATAGCTGGTGAGTTGATTTCATTTTCACAACACTTAGGATAAAAGGTACGAAGAGATTCGGTCTTTTCTGAACAACAAACAATTATTTCTTTACCAAACAATTACTTCATTACCTAGCCATCAAAGTTGATAATTACACTAGTCTTGTTCTAATAATATGATCTTCTCCGTCACCTACCCCCACCCTCTACGAGTTTTACTACAACCTCGAAGTCACACTCCACTTCAACCATCTAGTATTGTCTTTCCCATGCAATGGTAAGGTTTTTACGCAGGTAAAGTAGCTCCATCGTCATTATAGATGCTTCCCCCGCCTTGAAAGCAAAATCAGTTAGGCACTTCCCTTTCTAATCCCTTGTGACTCCCCTTGCAGTAGCTTTCCTACCGTTGTCGTAATAGCTACCTTCTATGTTTAGTTTAATCTGTTGGACTTTGTTTTGTTGATGATTTATTGGAATATATTTTCTTTGAAAATATTCATATTTTGCATATATTTTGAGAATGTTATTTTGCAGGATTATGTCCAATTGAAATGGAAAGTTATTAACCATATCCTAGCAAATCATGATTCCTACATTCAAGGCAATTAATTGACAAATATCAACTATGGAAAGGATTCTTAACCAAATACCAGCAGGAAAATTGAGGAAAGAAATCACTATTGATCCTAATTGATTGGCTACAACGGCTCCTTCCATTCACAGCACAAGTTTCGATCATATAAAGTCATGCACATGTAAAGAGAAGACTATGTCTATACACTACTAGAAAACATGGATTTAGCAACCGAAAATTTGCAACCGAATTTTTCGGTTGCAAATTTGACCGATTTCGCAACCAAATTTGCAACCGAAAATCAGAATTTTGCCCAGTTGGATTTGCAACCGAATATTCGGTTGCCAGATTAGTTACAAAAATTTTGCAACCGAAATTCGGTTGCAACTTTAGTTCCAAAAAAATGTTGAATGATCAACATTTTCTAGTGACTTTGCAACCGAATTTCAGCTGCTAATTCGGTTGCAAAAAGTTTGCAACCGAATTTCAGTTGCTAATTCGGTCGAAAAAATAATGGAACCAGTCAAATTTGGTCAAGATATTTGCAACCGAAAATTCGGTTGCAAATTTGGTTGCGCAAAACTTGCAACCGAAATGCAACTGAAATTTCAATGACCAAAATCATTAAAAATAATTTCAAAAACATTTTTGCAACTGAATTTTCCGTTGCAAAATTTCGAGCTATGCTATTATTTTTACTTAAATTTTGCAACAGAAATTCGGTTGCAAAATTTTTATGCAACCGCTTTGCAACCGAATTTCGGTTGCAATAATTTTTATATTTATTATTATTTAAAAAACTAAAATAAGTAATAATTTTTTAAAAAAATGTGTTGCTATTCGATTGCAAAATTGGTTGCAAAAGTGTGTATACTTTATTATATTTAATATATACATAATAACATTATAGTTATGAATTACCCGTCTCCTATAATCTATTTGATGATAATATATATACTTTATAAGTATTAATATATATATATATATATATAATGAATTTTATATAATATCTAAATCATTTCAATATTGTATAAAGAGATCTAAATCTTTTAATATAAGTTTTCAATTAAAATAATAATGAATGTTATAATATATTATATATCTAATTTTAAAGTAAAAATAAGTTAATTAATTATAATTACTTATATATCATGATCATATTAATTATAGTAGTATTAATTAATAACTATTAGTATACCATTGTAATTACTGAAAATTATATGATAACTATAAGGTATTAAAAGTTATGCCTCATAACTATAAGGTATAATAGACATCATAAGTTATTATGATATTATATTTATATAGTGATATATTACTTTTATGTATACATACATATATGTTCGTATTCTATACTATATATAAATTATGTTATACTATAAGTTTCTTAAAATGAAGATATATGCTATATATATGATATAACATATATGTAATTGTAAAATGAAAACAAGTTACTTAAATTTAATTATTTATACATGATCGATCATATTATAGCTAGCGATAGAGCAACATGGGTTGGTCCAAGTGGTTAATGAGTTCATTATCAAATGCAAGGTCCCGAATTTGAACTCCGCTTGGGTATGCGTATATATATATTGATATATTTGTATTAAAGTTCGTTAATTATATGTTTCGTAAAATGTGATATACATACATGATAAATCATTAACATATACTGATACAATATTATATAACATATACGATATTTAAGAATGTGACATCACACGATAATCTATACTATATTATTAAGCGCGAGAGGCAAAGGTGGTCTCTTAGTGTCCTCTTTTTTTTTTTTTCCTTTTTTTATTTACTTATCGTTTATCCATTAGTTTTCTTCTCTTACGATTTTCTCTCTTCTTTTCTATTTATTTATCTTTTAGCCGTTTTTTTCTCTTACATTTTCTTATCTTTTCTTTTCTCTCACCTTATTTCAATTATTTTTCTTTTCTTTTGAATTTTTTTTTAAAGATAGTATTGTTTGATATTTTATACTTTTATGTTATTTTTATATTAATTCAATAATTATATTAAAAATACTTATAAAATATATATTAATATAAAAATTAATTTAATTATAAAAAAAAAAATTATAATTTGCACACGCAACGAGTGTGCCAAAATTACTAGTATATATAATGTGCAAGCTAATTGTAATCGCAACAAGATTAGTCTAATTGATGTAAGCCAATTAAGATATAATGTAACATATGATATAATAGTTGCAAGTCATCCATTATTTTAAAATATAATATATATAATATATAGTTACAAGTATATTTTATTTTTCAGTTCAAAAGTTGCAAGTCTATTAAATGGTATTACAGATGGTTATGTTTGTTAATTTCTATAATATAGAGATATTTACTTTTATGGTAAATATATATTGTATATCATATGCTATATCAATATCTTATTCTCATTGCTAATATAATATGCTATATATTATATTAAATGATAGACATAGCTATAAACTATATTATGAGTGCATAAAACCATTTAATATATATATATATATATATATATATATATATATATATATATATATATTATATATGATATAGATAGCTGAATTATATTAAATAGCATAATATGAAATAATAACTCTACTAATTAATATTTAACTAACTTTCAGATTATTAATAATATAACATATAGTTTGGTATATATTATAATATAATAACTCCCCGCCCCCACCCAACAAAAATTCAATTACACCTTTTGCCAAAAAATTGAGAAACTCCCACCTCCCCAAAATTTCCAAGTCATTTCCCCCTTTCTCCACCAAGGCAAGAGAAAGCCCTAATTTCCCCTCTTCCAGCGTTTCTCCATCGGCAGCCACGGACTTCGCCGCCACCAACCACCACCACGATCCGTCACTCACCCACACTCTCTGCAATCGAATCCCCCAGCTGCCAGCCCTCACCGCCGCTCACTCCCTCGCAGCCACCTTAGTCCCGCAGCCATTTCCTCTCAAGTTTCACTCTCTTGTGGTGCCGTAACCAGCCCGGAGATATCTACACCACCCTCGGCACTGCAATGGCAGTATGATACTTGGAATCAAAATTCCGATCTCGATTTCTGTTGGCCTTGTACCAAGGACCCCACTCCCGAAATTCCTGCTCCGGCACCAACACACGCTTAGTAAGAGATTTCACTTGCCATATTCTTTAGAATTGTTTATTGAACAAAGTGTTGAGCTGTAAGTGTTGACTGAATGGATATTTTGCTAGATTCTGGGAGTGGAGAAAGTTGCAACTTACAAGGAGATAAAGAAAGCTTATTACATGTTGGCTCTGAGGCTACATCCTGATTAAAACACTGATGACGAGGTAACAATTTCAAATTTATTGTTCTTGCTACAAAGAGTCAATAATCTGTGGTCTTGTGCAGAAATTTCAACAACTGCAGTTGTTAGCTATGGGTTATTTTTTTTGATTTGATGATTATAATCTGGAGAATAATTAAAAAGGAGAATAATGCATAATATATTCCATTCAAGCAGAAAATTAGACCATTGGTAATTACAATATATATACTGACAAACTAAGTCTTAATGTAGTCAGGAATGATGTTGATTTGATGTTTGCATACAAGCTTGTTTATGTCTGAACATTTGTCCAACATCTATAATTTTTCTGTTTATTTTGGAAGACACTTTGTCATATTGGGGAAAGTTTCCATAGTTACCATGTGGGACTTGAGTGTGAATAGAAAATGATTATTGCTTCTTGAGAGCATGTGCTGCTAGTGCTAGAGAATTGTGATTCATTTGTATGTGTTGTCGTGATGTACTTATGACTCTGAATCTTGATGAATTTCCTAAATATGGCTTATCAAATTTGCAGGCATATTTCAACAATATCTGGTTTACCAAGTCCACAAGATACGCTTACAGGTGATTTGGGGGAAAAACAGAATTCTTGAGGAAAAGGTACGTCTGTTAACACTTTTATCTGCTAGCTTCTCGCAGAACTTGGAAAAGGATTACCGCGTATTAAATCAGTAAAAAATAAATATTACTTTCAGGTTCAGTTTTTCTCCTATCTGTGTAAACTTGAGCTTTTCATGATATGCGCTCTCTCGCTCTCTCTTTTAACTTTGTAACATCAGAATTTGTTTTCTCTTTCTTGTTATTAAGCCTCAGGTTTAGATTTTCAGAGGGTAAAATATTGTTATAAAAAGCACAAGTATCTGCATATAAATGTTGATCTGATTACATATTTTGTAGAGTAAGATGTGAATAATTACACTAGAAAATTGGAAACAATCTGCACATACAATCCTCATGTCCAAAGATGATAAAGTTTTGAATTTTAATGGGTTTCTTCAACTAGAAAATTGGTTTGATTCAGTATCACGTCGGGGTATTAAGAGAAATGATCAATATGGCCTTCTTGAGATCAAAATCAATGAATCTTATCCAAAAAATGATCCATTCATTTTGGCTCAACATGCATTTCAAGTATATTATGTTCCTTATCCGGGGACAAGGCGAGATAAAGTTCATTGGAGATTTGTGGTAAAAACAAAACCAAGAAGTAGAATAACGAAAGAACAAACTATAGAAGCCCCTTTGCAAGAACATTGCAGTTTTGTGAACCCCGTTGTGGATACAGATCCTCCAGGTGATCTAGTTGATGCTCACGGACGTAGTGAACAAGTTAATATAGAAAACATTCAGATTATGGAATTTGATGAAGTAGGAGAAGTAGAATATGAGGAAGAGGAAGAGGAAACAGAAGAGGAAGAAGAAGAGGATGAGTACGAGGATGAAGACGAGGAGGACGAGGATGAGGATGAGGACGATGAGGACGAGGATTATAATTAGAATATTGTACTTCTACAAAGGTGTCGAATAGAAAGCTCGGGCTTGTCATGTTATGATTTGGTAATGGTCTTCTTTCCTTATGAACAATGCTTACTCCTTTTATGTTTAGATGAAATTTTTTGGATGAATTTTAGTAATCCGATTAGCTTGTGCAATGAATTTTGGTTTACTGTCAGTACTTTATTTTGCTAAAAATGATTTGAATCTTTATACATATTTTGACATAACAAAACTCATTCTTGATGTTCATATTATTGCATTTCTCAGGTTGGTTAACATGGTCCATCAGGAGTTATCATTGGCTGATCAGTTAAGAAAATTGAAGGTATGCAGTTTTGGATAGTGATATAGCTTTGAGTTTTGAGAATGGTCTCTTAGTTAATTGATGAATTAGTTGAGATTTCATAAGCTCAGTCTGCACAATAGGCATTGTCATCTAAATTCTGATGTATCTTGAGAAAATTATCCTCTGTTTACTCTAGTTATGTTTGTTAAGAGGTGAACTCTTTGTTCTCAGAGTATATAGTATCGTATATAAGTATTAGCTTAAATATAATTGTTGCATTAGTTGATTTGGCAGATATATCCGTAGAATAATATTGTTTGGCTCTGCTTTTGGTTCCTTTTGGCTCCTTTTGGCTTGTATACTTTACGCTGTGCTTCGCTTCTCTGATGCTTTCTACATCTTAATGCTAAGGATGAAGTTTGGTAAAATTTCAGATTCCTCCAAGCTCTATGATGAAATTCCTCACAGTTTTACCCTCTTCAAAGTACAACATATTGGATCTTGAAGGATGACACTTCAGGTATAGTTTTCCTATTGAATAACTATTGTAACTTTTCCTTAATAGAGTCTTGAATTTATTGGGACCATTTTGTTTCTTTTTTTTGGATTTTGTTGTAGGCTTCCTTGGCTAATGAATACACAACATCCGTAAACCGTGTTATGTGGAGTCTAATGGGAACCTTTTTGGTATGTGATTGTATATTGTTTCTGCCTATTTCTTTAGTGATGGTTTCATGATGAAACATTTCTGACTTTTTGATAGTTAAAGTAATTTCTTCTTTGGGATTAGATTCTAATGGATAAGTTGTGAGGTTTTTCTATAAATGTTGCTCATTTTGATGTATTTGTAGATATTGTTAACTATTTGGTGGTGTTTTATAATGGTGAATGATTTATGAATTCTTGGTATATTTGTTTATGGATTTTAATTTGTTGTTGGTATATTCTTTTATGTATTATTGTTTTTGTGGTGAATATAGGTTTAAAATTATAAATTTTTGAAAAAAATACACGGCCACTTTTTTGTAATTGTATTTGCAAAATATTAAATTTTAATTTGTTTGTATTTTTGCAACTGAATTTCGGTTGCAAATAATTATAAAAAAAAGTAAAAAAAAAAATCCTTTTGCAACCGAATATCGGTTATGAAATCAGTTCATTTTTTCTGATCGTTTTTGCAACACAGAATTCGGTTGCAAATTAATTAAATAAAATCTAATAAATTATTTTTTGCAACCGAATTTCAGTTGCAAAATTGGTAAACATTTTAAATCAACTTTGCAACAAAGAAGTTTGGTTGCAAATTTCAGTTGCAAAAATTACCTGACACGTCAGCTTTGCAACTGAATTTTCGGTTGCAAAAGTGGTTTCAGATTTGTAACCGAAAATTCGGTTGCAAAGTGACGTGGCTTACATGCCACGTCTGCGTCTTCTCGCAACCGGAATTCGGTTGCTATTTCGGTTGCAAAAAATTCGGTTGCAAAAGTCGGTTACTAAAGTTTGCAACCAGGGTTTTGGCAACCGAATTTTTCGGTTGCAATTCTGTTGCTAATCACTATTTTTCGGTTGCATAAGGCCCTTTTTTAGTTGCAAATTCGGTTGCAAAAGCCATGTTTTCTAGTAGTGATAAGTCCATGAGTGCAAGACAAGTCTATAAGTCCATAAGAGCAAGACTTTAAGTGTTGTGTCTGTAAGTCCATAAGTGTAAGACAAAGTCCGTAAGACCGTAAGTGCAGGACGAGTGTTTTTACTTGAGTGTTGTAAGGATTTGTGATAATCCTGCATTGTATTGTAGAGACAATAGTTCTCACATGTGGGCAGGTAATCTCTGGTACTTCAGTGTGTTGATACCAGAGTTGGGGTAGTATTTCGTTAGTGTGTGTTTGTGAGATAAGTAAGTGAGTGAGACTTATTACTTATCCCACAAGATTGGATTGTACGGGGTTACAAGGTTTTTCTTGTAATCATGGAACTTAATAAATTTTATTTGCAAAACTCCCAAGCTCACAACTTGGGGATAGGAGTAGGTTTGCCGAACCTGTATAAATCATTTGCCCATTTTCTTTTCAATATTTATTCCATTTTATTTTCGTTTCTTGTGCACTGGTACTTTATTTTATCAAATACCAGAAATTGTTCGAAGTACCAGTCCACCCCTCAAGGGTGTCATAATCCATCCCAGTTTGGATTTTTGCCAAACCTCCATCTCACCCACCTGGACGTTTTTTTTCACCTACACTTCATCTCATAATGTATGTAACAACATTATTACTTAATGAGGTAATGATTTTTTGACATGCGAACTATAGCATTTTTTTTGCAACTCACAAAATAAACTATTTCGACATTAAATTGCCATCTAATGTTTACATTTGTGAAATACCATCAATTAAACTCATTTTTTAGTAATTTTAACTTAAAAAAATTGACATGTGTATGCACTATAAATATGTCACGTGTCTTGTGTTTTAGCCAGAATCATTAAAAAATAAGTTTAGATGGTGTTGTGCCACAAATACAAACATTAGATGGTAGTTTGCAAGACAAAATAATTTGTTTTGCGAATCATAAAAAACGCTATAATTCGCATGTATAAAAATCATTATCTCTTACTTCATATATGTGAAGCTCCTACAATCGACTTCTTTTAGGTGAATCTTTAAGAGGATTGGGTAATTTTAATTTCTCAATGTTTAAATTTTCAATTTTGTATTATTTTAAGATAAAATAGGGTTGGTTTGGCAATTACCACAAATGAAATTTAAACACGATATACTAGGACACCGGTATTTACACTAAATTATGTGTTTGTCAAATACTTGACTTCAATCCAACATCAATCTTAATATTAAGTAGTTATTGTTGTTCATTTCTGATAAGTATATTTGGAACGAACTCAATCCCAATTCCAACGGTTTTCCAACGAATTCGTCCCTCAAGTCTTTAACAGAATTTTTATAATTTTTCACTACCAATCCCGAAAATGAGTCATTTACACCATACTCTTGTGTTAAATAAAATGGATAAAGAAAGTTTTATGTTATAAAAATCAACATAAAAAATCCTATGTTTTAAATATATTTTCACACTACCCCCTAGATATCATTATAATTTAAATATAATATCTATATTTTACCCTCACAAATTAAATGTAAATTCTGAATTTCATTTTTCAATGTCTATTATTTATTTATTGGTGACATTTTTTATTTTTTTCTGTTTATGGGGTTCTTCGTGTAATTTTTATTTTATACGGGGGTCTTCGTAAATATAAAAAGTATTAAACAATACAGAGAGATATGAGATGTATATCACAATATAAAAGGGTAAATTAGTCATCTCGCGTCCAATAAATAGAGAAAATTAATGTTCTAATCGCGCTAAAAACACTAGAAATTTTCAAAATTTGTTATGCAAATATTTTAGAAATACATAGTTTTACATGTCAATTTTTATATCACAATATTTTTTGTTTTAATTTGTGTTAATTAGAACTAACACAAGGTGAAATATATAAATAACCCCTCCGAAAATATTAATCACGATTCACGAATCATTGAGAATCTTGGTCCAACACTTCAAATCTTGCTGAAATCAAACTTGAATCGACAACCAACCACCTTACTCCTTGGACAACTATAAGCGTGTGATCCATTAAACGATTGACGCATTCCATTTTATTTTTTTTTTAAATTAACTTGCTTAAGATAATCCCAACAAACTTCATATTTATTTAATTAAAGGAAAGTAAACTTCCTGCAAATTTGTTCCCCGAGTTCTAATAATAAATCAACTTCGATCGAATCAATCACCATTAACAAGTCCCAACAAATCAAATTGCTGAGCAAACTAATAACGTCATTCAGATAATAGTTTCATTTTATACATGTAGGTGTTACTTCAAAGAGTATATAATAACTTATAGTCCCCTACTCTCACATCGAATGAAACTATAATATATAATATGTGCAAAAATATGACTTACTACTATGCTTGAATATTACTTATCCAACTTTACACCTTAACAATTCGACTCAATTCAAGAACAACGTAAGAAAAACCAATAATTAAACTAAAATCATTTTGAAATTTTACATTTTCTCTGGAATTATAATTTTCAGACGGTACGGTGTTATTTTTAATTGTTTATATAATTTTATTTTTCTCAAGTTTTGAAAGTTTGTGCAATTAAATCAAATGTTATGGAGTTATGGTGTTTCAAGATTATTATTCCCAAATAAAAAGCATATGGGCTGGCTCTTTTCTCCTCCAATAATTGACTTCCAATGTTTAATATCAAATTCTTCATTCTCCCCCCACCCCCATCATCTTAGTACAACTCGTATTATACAATAATGAAACAGATAACTTCTTGGAAATTGTCAAACTATGCTCATTTCTTTTCCCATTCCATCACTTTCTCGAAAATAATGTCCCAACTATAATCAATTAACAAATCGGTCATCCTCTTCATCAACATATTCCACAGCTCCAACCTAATCTTCTGTACTATGCTAACACATTCTTGATTCCCTGAAAAATGAAAACCAATAGCATTTCATGGTTTTCTTTGCTTCTAACACTAAAACTCTTCATTCTTTTCCAGGCCCCGACTGGATCAACCCAACCCGACCAACCATACAAAACATGCCTCAACTCTTTCAGCTGCGGCAACATCACCGATATCGGGTACCCGTTCCGTGGTTCCAACGATCCACCGAACTGCGGCCATCCCAGCTTAGTTCTGTCATGCGACGATCGGACAAACATAACCAACATTAACATCTTAACCACGAAGTTTCGGGTCCTCGAAATAGATGAGGCGACTCAGACAATGAGGATTTCGAGAGAAGATATGATGGAGGGCTCGAATTGCCCCACAGAAATCTCAAACACGACTCTGGACTTCACCCTCTTCGACTACGCGGCTGCGTACAAGAATTACACGTTTCTGTACGGCTGCAACCCGTTCTTGAATATCAATGGTTCTTTACATACCTCTTGTGGGGTTAATATTAATGGTTGGCATGATGATACTGCGTTCGTTATTCTTGGGGTCTATGGTCCTGGAATAGCTTGTAAAGAGAGCGTGGTGGTTCCGGCGCCTCCGGTCGAGGCAGAAAATGGAGGATTTGAGAATGTATCGCGGATGGATATTGGAGTCTTTCAGGAAGGGTTTCTTATAAGGTGGAAGATTGGTAGCCAACAGTGTAGTGATTGTACGGCGACCGGAGGCCGGTGTGGGTATGATTTGGAGATGAATCAAACGACTTGTTATTGTGCTGATCCGCCGTATGTTTCTGATAGGTGTGTGGTGAATACTCCATTTTCAGAGGCCAAAAGCCCAGGTATGGATTTGCATATATGGTGTGTCTTAACTTGCAGGGAAACATCTATGTGTGGGACTAGGTTTAATATCATTTATTAGTTTGATTGATTTCATTCATTGGTCTATGGCTTGAGGAGGTAGAATTAGTTCTTGATAGTTAAAATATATACCATATATAGGTAATTTTGAAGTTTAAAACTCTACGACTAATCCTTAAGACACCTCCTGACAGCCGCCACGGGCACTAGCTAATATATAAGGATAACTTTAAATTAAAGTGGGATGTGGAAGAGTCACCAATATCCTCAACGTACATATAGGTGGTTTCGTCATTACCTCAGTAATTAATATTCCCCGATTATTAGATAAAGAATTTTTGATTGCATTTTTAGCTATGGCTTGTTTGGATTCTAGTCCAAAAGTTTGTTACATCACTTGATTGCATCCATTGTGATATGACTATGCAATATGGTTTTATGCTCTACCTACTGCCGGGATAAGAATGGGAAAGACCAGTATTAGGAAGTAAATCTTGATTTGGCTTTTTCTTGTTTAAACATTGTCATCAATTACGCGTTTAATTTGGTTTGGATAGATTCAGGTATAAACTTGTAGTGTTCTCCTTGTTGATGACCGTTAAATTGCCGATTGATGAGTTCCTCTCAAATTGCTGCTCTCTATTTTTTCTGGTGGTCTATTCATGTAATTCTTCCCTTATTCTAGATTTATTTTTATTCTCTAAAAGTAATTTACGCGCCACTCCACAAGAGTCCTACTCTCCTCCTCCTACGCCTCTTAGTCAGTTCGTTGGGGCGAACTAAATCCCAATTTAGACCCATCTCGGGCCCAAAAGGAGTATGTCCCCTACACCAATAACTTTTGGGTTAGCGTAATAGTGAACAACTAAACTATATAATTTTATGGTGGATGAGATGAAAGCTAGTTTAAGATATCCTTATCCCTTAAACCACGACCCCTTTTTGGTACTGGGGTTCTTGTCATATTTGATGGTAAACTTGATTCATAGTATAATTTCGCTAATGAAATAATCGAGTCATAATTCGGAATTGGAAAACATTTTATTTCATGTCTCATCACACATCACCTAAATAGTGAGCAAATCGCAAAGATAGATAACAGGAACAGTTATAACGTATAAGTACTGCCCATTTACTCAACGTGTTGCCCTCTGTAAAAGAGGTTAATTACATGTCCCTGGCTTTCCTCATTATTGTTGGCAAACGACAAACGTTAGGAATTCGGAGGTTTATGGTTTTTGAAATTCTGGCGAATCGGGAATAAAATAAATATTGGAGAAGTGAATTGTGAAGTCGCAATCAGCGTTAGGTAATGTAGGTAGAGATCATGCGTGGCATGGCCTTTGAATAGTGAGTCGTTGACCGTTGAAAAAGATATTTTATTGAAAGGAATAATTATTTATCGTGTTATTAGGGAGTAATCAGTCAAAAGAATAATAGAACATGCTTATTATTTAATTAGTTGAATTTAACAAAATTGTTCCTGAATTAAACTTTAGCTTACTCCATGGTGTGATTGTTATGGGATAGTTTTCTTGAATTTCTAAACTTCGGATCTCTTGCACTAAGCTTGCTTAGTCTGAATATTTGGACCAGGATACTGAATTTTCTTTTTCCCATAACAAGTTCATTAATGTTCCTCCACTGCATTCAATGAAATTCTATTTGTTTATAGGTGTAATAATCGTTTGTCCCTAAGGATAGCGAAGTTGCCCTCTTGATTTTATTTGAGCTTTCCGCTAATTTTTATTTTGAGATAAAAAAATTTTATAATCGAACTATAAACGTTTTTACACTTTCAAATTCAAACTAATTAAGTTTCATTGTGTACTTTCATCCCTATTTTGCATTTAAAAAAAACACCATCTCCAGTCGATTCTTTGTGGTTTCAGTAGATTTCTTATGTTTTTGGTGGACTAAGTAGAAAACAAGTCATTTGCATATAACGTGTTTAATGTTCAGGTTATCAAAACAACTAAAAATTAACTGGAGATAGTCTTTAGTAAAATCCGCGAAGTATGAATAACAGTATGCAACAAAATATGAAGCATAGATGACGGTACGTACCGAAACTTAATTCGGATTTGAAAATGTAAAAACGTCTATAATTTAGACAAATATTTTTTTATCTCTTTTATTTATTAATATACATAACCTAAAAATTATAAATAAACTCTAAATAACTAAATATCTAACTTCTAATTTTCTCCCCCAAAAAATTCTACTTTTTAAGAGGATCAATAAAAAAAAATATAATTTAGTTAAACTTAAAATACGTAAAAGGTAACTCTTTTCTCAAATACATAAAAAGGCAATGAATCCATCACAATTTAAAAAAAAAAAAAAAAAAAAAAACTTAGTTGTCACATGGATATGACATACATATAACTTATTTGATCACATCACCATTATTTTTAATCTCCCTCTCTCCTCTCAACGTCGACATTTGATTTCCGGCTGCTAATGAAATCCGACAAAATACAAATGCTAAAAAACCATAAAATTTCTAAGTTTGTGGGCGATGTAGTCAAATCTTTAGTGATTTATTACACAAACAAGCCTTACGAAACTGACAAATTCGGAATTCCCACTATACCGATACCCTACTAATGATTTAACTATTAAGAAAGATTCCCACCAAAAAAAAAACTATTAACAAAATGCTCTAAATCTTCATCTTCAACAAACTCGTGATTTGTCTGTTCCCTTCATCAGTTCATCTACCTCCTCATTCCCTCCATGTCAACCAAAGACAGCTCCAATACGTCACCGTTCAACGTTCAAAGTTCGGCACCTTCCCGCCTGCCATACCACCACCAAATATGGCTTCTCTTCTTCCCTCACTCTCTCTCATCATTCCCACAAATGGCAGCTTCTCCCCTCCTCATCCTACTCGTCGTCGCCGCCACCCTCCTCACGGCGGCGCATTCGCAACCCGCCACCACCTACGACCACTGCGACCGCACCTTCTCATGCGGAAACATTAGCAACGTCGGTTTCCCCTTCACCGGCGGCGACCGTCCCTCCCACTGCGGCCTCCCCGAGTTCGAACTCACCTGCCGTGACGACTCCATCACCGAGTTGACTCATTACTCGCTCGCCTACCGAGTGCTCCAACTCGATCAAACTCTGAAAACCATGACCCTTTCCCGGTCGGACCTCTTCAACAACGTCTGCCCTTCTGAGTTCCGCGACACCACTCTCAACTCCACTTTCTTTCAAAACAACGGCCAAAACGAAGCATTGAGTTTATTCTACGGCTGCAATACATCCGCCATGAGTATAACGCCCAAGAATCGCTTCGCCTGCGATTCATCTGGTTTGAATTTTACAGATGCGTATTATTTAGTGGGGCCGGTGCCCTTTGACCCGAATTTAAGGATTATATTCTGTAGTATGAATATCAGTGTCCCAGTTTTGAGGGATGTGGGAATCAAGCTCGCTTCGTCGAACCTGAGTCTTGAGCAGGCATTGATGCAGGGGTTTAGTGTGAATTACAGTGTTGGGGATGAGAGATTATGCTCTGAGTGTAACAAATTGAATGGGGAATGCGGGTTTAATTCGGAGACGAGTCAATTCGTTTGCATTTGCGACGATAAGCCTTGTCCTTTTGATGTGACACGTCCACCGGCTAAAGGTGATCCGGGATTCTCCAGTTTGATTTTTCTTGAGTTATTCACTAGATATTTGGTGATGTTGAATGGTAGTGTCTCTTTGTAGAGCAATTGATTATATATGTTGTTTGTTTCTTGATTTGTTTTGAATGATCAGCATTTTCCTTTAGTTTTGGATGAGGTTATATCATGCATACACATATATACCATGAGAGAACTCATGTTTTCTGATCTAATGGCTGTTGCAGGACATGATCTTTCAAATTCTCAAAGGATTATAGGTATGATCTCTTAAGTCATAAGAGCCAAATAAGTTTCTTTTTCCAAACACATTATATTTGAAAAGTTAAAAAACTTATCCTCTGTATGTGTGTGCATCCAGTCATCGTAGCAGCTGTGGCTCTTGCTGGTGTTGGGCTTGGATGGTTGATTTTCTATGGCAGACAGAGAGCGAAAAAGAGCATTGCTTCCAAATCTGTTGAAATTGTGGGCAAAGAGATTTATCAGCCTCCTTCGAGTAAAGGCCTTTCATCCGTACATTCGACTCATTTCACCAAAAGCATACCTTCATATCCATCTCCAAAATCTGAGCTTGTTAGGCGGAGTTCGTATTTTGGGGTGCAGGTTTTCAACTATGGTGAACTTGAAGAAGCTACTAACAACTTTGATCCTTCTAGGGAACTTGGAGATGGTGGATTCGGTATTGTTTATTATGGTATGAATACAACCCTTTTTTATTTCCATGCTGGATTGAGAATCATATGACAACGAACTTCACTTCTTAGTTTCGAAATTACAAATATCCCCTTTTTAATATCTGAATTTGATCAAAACATTGTGAAATTGTATTATCGTCCTCTTAAGGATATCATGTGTGGATTTTGTCCTTTATTTACATTTTAATTTAGTCCTCTAAGGGAAGGATACCTACATTTCAAACCGAATTGGTTTAATTGGTGCAACTTATTGCTAACTTTTGTTTCCTTTTTCGAAAAGGGGTCCTTCGTGATGGTCGTACAGTTGCAGTGAAGCGCTTATACGAGAACAATTTCAAGCGATTGGAGCAGTTCATGAATGAACTCGAGATTCTAACCAAGCTAAGGCACCAAAACCTTGTGAAGCTATACGGATGCACTTCCAAAAGAAGCCGAGAGCTACTTCTCGTTTATGAATACATCTCAAACGGGACAGTGGCGGATCATTTACATGGGAAACGTGCCAAATCCGGTTTGCTCTCTTGGCCCATCCGTTTGAACATCGCTGTTCAAACGGCCGAAGCATTGGCTTATCTCCACAAGTCAGACACCATACACCGTGATGTTAAAACCACCAACATTCTCCTAGACAATGATTTCCATGTAAAAGTTGCTGATTTCGGGCTCTCTAGATTGTTTCCCAACGATGTCACGCATGTGTCAACTGCCCCTCAGGGGACACCTGGCTACGTGGACCCCGAGTACTACCAATGCTACCAGCTTACAGAGAAGAGCGACGTTTACAGCTTTGGAGTTGTTTTGATTGAGCTCATTTCATCTCTAAAGGCTGTGGATACAAACAGGCACAGGCATGATATCAACCTGTCTAACATGGCTGTTAACAAGATTCAGAACCGGATGCTGCACGAATTGGTTGATAAGAGTCTCGGGTTTGAGGCGAATAACGATGTGAGGAGGATGGTGACCTTGGTTGCAGAGCTGGCGTTCAGATGTTTGCAGCAGGAGAAGGATATGAGGCCGTCGATGGAGGAAGTGTTGGAGGGTTTGAGGCGGATACAGAACGGGGATCTCAATGAGCATAAGGTGGATGTTGTTGATATATCGATGGATGAAGATGCTGGACTACTGAAAGGTAGCATGGACCTTCCTTCGCCGGATAGTTGTCATAGTTGATTAATCGGGGAGAGGCTATGGTGGTGGTTTGCTAGAAATGAGTCTGACTGCTCTGTAATAATTTCTTGCCTTCAATTCCTCTCTGAGGTGCAGAGTGTATAATTTGATGTTCGTTTGAATTATTCTGGCAGAGACATGATGTATGTAACTGGTGTAAAATTAATGATTTTAGTTGCAGTCAAATGCAAGTTTTTTGGCATCCTCTGGTGAAAAAAAAAAAAAAAAAAAAAATCCTCTAAAAATGTCATTTTTCGATTTTGGTCTTAACCTTTTAGTTTTTCTCACGTTACATCCTTTTTATTTGGATTTTTCTCAATTTTAGTCCTCCACATCCTACTTACATAAATTTGGGGATTTTTCTTACTTTTTCGTTCAAAATCTGAGTTGGCATATTATATGGATTATAAATAATTTTAAAAAAAACCACTATTTTAAATTTTCTATTATTGCCCTCAACTTCATCTTCTTCCCCAATTTAAATAAAAAATTCTAACGCAATTTCATTCTTAACTATCATATTTTCTGGGTTTTTGTTAAGTGGATTGAATCTTGATTTCACACACTTGTTGGTGTTGTGAGCGGCGATCAAAAGCGCAAGAATTACGCAACCCTTTCTCTTTATTTCCCATCGTACTACAACATAATAGCCGTGGGAACACAGACGGTGGTTACGCGGCTGCGTTCGGCAACGGTGATGGTGGAGGTGCCATTGGGGCTTCAGCTTCAGGGTTCAAGACTTGGTTGCTTCAGACAGAGAAACTTCCGGCGACGGCAGAGGAGGAAAGTTCGGGGATTTTTTAAGCGTTGTCATTGATTGTGAGCTTTTTCAATTGAAATCTTGTAAATAGTTAAAGGATGAAATTGGATTAGGGTTCTTTATTTAAATTGGGGAAGAAGATGAAGTTGGGGGAAATAATAGAAAAAATTTTAATAGTGGGGTTTTTCTCAAATAATGAAAGTTTAGTTAATTAAGTGACATTTTTTTAGTTTTTTTTTTTTTTTTGCCAGTCTTAGTTTTTTTTTTTAGTTATTAATAATCCACATAATATGTCAATTCAAATTTTGGAGGGAAAATTGAAAAAAATTCTCAAATTTTTGCCGCGTATGCAAGAGAGGACTAAAATTGAGTGATGCAATATAAGAAAAGCTAAAATGTTAGAACCAAAATCGAAAAATGACATCTTCAAAAGATGAAAAATGATATTTTCCCAAAAAAAATATTTTTACTAATTGTTAGTGCACAGTAGCTCAATGTACATCAACAGGTTTATAAATCGTTGAATGTAATTATACTCTTCTCAGGTATCTCTTTGCATAGTTTAGTTCATTCTTCTAAGTATCTTTTAAGATGGATTTTTCTTTTAAATCTTTTTTCAACCCAAAGGTATCAAATTTTATTACTGAAACATATAAGCAGAAACAAAACGTGCGGCACAGGCCTAAATGTCAATAGAATCAACGCAAGTCGAAACGGAAAGATTGTAAATTTCGTATGCAAACTCGATCAATTCAATATTTTTGGTACATTTTATTTTCTGCAGATAAAATATGAACGTATTTTTAAAATCAAGTAAGTTCATACACATGTGGCAAATTAGGAGTTCGTCACGTGTAAAATCGGGCTGGATTTCTAATGGGCAAAACCGGGTTCCGATCAAAAAGTACATTAAATTTCATGATTTTTAAGATACGGTTCTCTTTTGTCGTCGGAAAATGATATGTACCAAAAATGTTTTACTGATCAAGTTAGTATACCTTACAATTTTTCCCAAGCCAAAGCTACATACCTATGTGCATGGACACGAACACGACGACATGGATACGACACGACAGAAACACGACCACACGAGTTTTTTGAAAAATTTAGGGCACGGTCCGGTTCCGATACAACTATATTATATATAAATAAATATATTTACATTTATTAATTAATTTAAAATAAGATATTTATAGTAATTAATATTACAAATTTAAATAAAATACATTTTATGTCAAATTCAATATTTAAAGTCATTATAAACAACATTATTACATTTTGCGTGTCATGATATTATGAGAAAGATTAAAAAAAATAAAAATAAAAAATTTAAATTCAATATAATATATTTTTTAGTAAATTTATATAATTCTTTTTTTAAAAGATATATGATCCTCAAATTTTAGAGAAACAATATAAATTTATTTATTTATTTATTTATTTATTTTTTTTGAGTTCCCCATATCCCTCCCGTGTCCGTCTCGCTCTCCGCAGTGTTTGACACGTATCTCCGTCGTATCAATTTTTTTATTAATTTTGGATACTTTTTGTCATATTGGACATGTGTTGGTGGCGTATCCATATCCAACACGTATCCGACACTGCACAGGATGAAAAATCGAAGTGACCGTGCATTAGAACTACATACTTAGCAAACATATGAATTACACAGATCTCTCATATCGAATAAAAGAAAATGAATGAAATTCTAAATTAGAAGAAGCAATGGAACGAATACCTTCAATAATATTATCAAAAATCGAACAATCCAGATCATTAATTTGCAATTTAAGGATGAGTTTTCCATAGTCACTTTCCACCAAAAATTTTCTCCACCCAAAGTCCCTATCCAACTTGATTGCTGACACGACCATCAAAGTTTGCCAGTTCCGGGATAGCCTCTCCACACTTCGTATCCACCTCCCACTCAATGCAACTGCCATCCTCATTCCTCGCCACCATACCAATGCCAAGGATCGGGCCCAATCGATATAAAGCTCCATCAAAATTAAATTTGAAAAACCCCATTGGTGATTTCGGGGATAAGGTTTAGTCTAACCCTTATCACTACTGATTCTTTCACGATTCTAACAATGGAAGCCCTACAGGATATTTTCCTGAGAAATCCACCCAGGATGCGTTTAGGAATTCACTTGAGAAACATTTCTCAAGATGTCATTTAAATGAGTCTCTTCGTCGGACCTGAATATATGAGTCGCTCTAATCTTTTAAGACAATATTTTACCGCTTACTTGCTCGGTTTGCTGCATATGAGTTGGGATCCAAGAGTAGTAGAAATATCGGGCATCATAATTATCTTCCGATACTTCCGATAGATTATTTGGATAATATTTATTGTTATTTTTGGATATTAGACATATGCATTATGCTGAATGGTTATATATGCAAGTTTAAAACATATTATAGGTGATGGTGCAGGAAATAGAATCCTAATGAATCACCAACACTTTCATGATTTGTTTGTGAGAGGGAAGACCATCACAAGCGTTGAGTCTCAGGAATTGGGTTTCCAATGATGCGTGGGTTGTTCCAACTAGGATAACACAAGAGATGATGAAATGTAAGGAGCTTGGGAAAGACGAAGATGCAGAGGAAAAAGGTCCGGTTCAATATGCAATGTCTGTATGTGAGTCCCTGTAAGAGAGAGGACTTAGGGAAAGTGTGTGTAAAATCCCCCTATTTATACGTTGAGGGGTAGGGGTGTTTTGGGTAATCTGATCATGTGGTCTCAAACCCTGTGTTTCTCTAGACACGTGGCGTTATGTGATGGTGTGAAAGTGACTGCCCTGAAAGTTTGGGGCGTGTCAGGTGTGGTGCGCACTACCACCGTGTCAGAGGTAGTTACATTACTGCAGGCGAGCGTGGAATCACCCCAAATGGCCCCCCATGTAGCCGGGTATGCCCTCGAGGGGAACCCTTCGCCAAGGTGGGAGTTAGCTTCTGAGAAATGAGTACCCTCGTTTGTGAGGACGGTAATAGTATCAGGCAACGATCCGAGCGCTCGGGAGGGGTCCCTCTGGCGACTCGGTCCGAGTGTTATGAGACTCGAGCGGTAAGTGAATACGACCGTGGGTTCCCTCGGGGAGGGTTCCCATGGTGTGGAGATGGGCTCTGGCGGAGAGCATTCCGGGGGTCCCCAGGGCGAGCGTCAGATGGGATTGATGAGCAGATCTCACGCTCGTGACTTGGGCCGAGGCGCACAAGTCTTAAGCAGAGAGAATGGGCTGGGCCTATTCCGCGAGCCCAATATAGCGAGCGTCCAAGCTTAGAAGTTTTCTGGTGGCTTCGACGAGCTGCTCAGATGGTGACACGTGTTCGATGTTGATCCGAGCGTAATTTGGGCCTATCAATAGGTTCGTTATGAAATTCTTTAACCCATATAAGGAAAAACGTGGTAAACGAAAAACTATCGTGGCATCAAGAATTAAAGCACAATCAAAATCAAATATGGGACAATGAGCGTTAAATAGTTAGTAGAGGGAGAAGTTTTAGTTTGCTCATAATATTTAAAATTTTTTAATTCCCTATTTTTAAATTCTAATTTCGGGTTATGTGGGATAAATTCCCAATTGGGCATCATATTTTTACTTAACTCTCCAATTGGACATCATATTTTTACTTAACTCCCCACGTATAAATTTCATATAATGTAGTACAAATATGATATAATGCAGTATTTATATTCTATTATGTAGTATAAATTTAGTAATATGTTGTATCCTAAAGTGTTATAAATATATTCTAACTCTCAAAATATATATGCTGTATAATTTTTAATAATGTAGTACTAAAACGTTCTAATGCAGTATTTATATCCTATTATGTAGTATAAGTTTATGGGGAGTTAAGTAAAAATATCCAAACTGATGGGAGTTATTTGCGACTGCCCCTTCTAATTTTTGTTTGCACATCAATTTTTATAAAAATATTCAATTACCCTCCAGAGAAAAAAAAATGACACACAAACAAAAGTTAAAGTATTATTTAGAAACGATAAAAAAGTATCCAATCTTAAAATTAGAAACGATAAAATATCCAAATGACACACAAACAAAAAAAAAAGTATTATTTAGAAACGATAAAGTATCCAAACTTAAAATTAGAGTATTATTCTTAAAAGTTAAAGTACTTACATTTCAAATTAACGTATTATTCATAAAAGTTAAAGTACTTACGTTTATAATTGGAGTATTATTTAGAAATGTTAAAATATCCAAATTTAAAATTAGAGTACTATTCTTAAAAGTTAAAATACTCAGATTTACATTTGAAGTATGAGAAGGAAAAATAAAGAAAAAGAAAAATAAAAAGATTATTATTCGTAAAAATTAAGGTACTTATATTTTAGATTAGAGTATTATTTTCATAAGTACTTAGGTTTATAATTTGAATATTGTTCATAAGTGTGGAAGTATTCAAATTTAAAATTAGGACCGTTTATTTGGGAGTTAGCAATCCATTAGAATCAGATAATAAACAGTGATTTTTTTTTTATAACTTTATATAACCCAGTCTCCAATTTACTTCAACGTTTATTACTTTTTGTTATATACCCCAAATACATGGTCCATTTAAATTTCCATTTTGTAGCCCAGCTAGTGGTATTTTACATTGTTGCCCTCACTTAGGGATATCACTTATCAGTTATCAGCTATATGCCTATATCAATACTATTATATTAAGTTCCGAACATTTTTTACTCCTATTTTTATTATTTTTTTTCCATATTTCTAAATTTTTTTTTTATATTATCTTTTAAATTTTTGATTACGTTAAAAATAATTATAAAATAAATATTAACATAAAATTTTAATTTAATATATTTAAAACCTAAAGTAAATGCACCCAGTAGCGTAGTAAATGAAAATAGCAAAATTAGTAAAAAATTATAAATAAATAAAAAACAAAAAATGAAAAGAGCGAGGGCCAAATTATAATTTTCCTTGATGCCAAAAAAATTGGCAAAATAGCCGCTGTCTCAAAAGGTGAGACTAATTACTTTACCCTTTCCCTACAGTCTACAGAGAGAAAACGCCTTGGTAGTATTCCATTACGGCATGATTGTTAAGATGGAATAGGGTGGGAATGGAATGAGCATTACTGCGTCCATTCCTAAACTCATGATTGGTACCAAAACATGATTAGAAATACTCATTCCCTCGGTAATACCCATTCCCACAAGAATGAGATTACTCATTCCTTTAGTCCCCCATGGTATTAGTTATTCCCAATGTTTAAAATTTATTATTATTTTTATATTGTCATCACATATTTGTTAAATGCATATTATATTTTATTATTTTCATAAATAAAAATTAAATACTATTAATCACGTTAAAAATTTAATAAATTATATTAAATATATATAAATATAAATATATTATATATTTAAAAAACATGTTTAAAATATTATTTTATTTATAAAATTTTATAAATTCAAATATTTTATAAAGAACGAATTTCGATGTTTGCATTAAAATTTATTTTTAAATGTTAAAAAATATATTAAATATAATTAATAATTAATACATAGTCTATGCATCAATAAAAAAATAGTATATATAACACGTTCGATATAAAATAGTAATAATATAGTCTCGCACTCACATATATATAGTACATATAGTAAATGTCATATATATAACACGTTCGATATAAAATAGTAATAATATATTTATATATGAAAATATATAGTTACTCAAAATAAAAAATTTAAAATATATGTTTAATATAAAAATATTTTTAATTATACACTTTTATTATTATTATTATTATTATTATTATTATTATTATTATTAATGAAATAAGTTTAAAATTTTTATTTCATTCCTAACTTTATTACTTGGTGTACCAATCATAACAATGTCATAATAAAGTCATTCTATTCCTTTGTTCATTCAATTACAAAATTCATTCATTTCCTACCTCATTCCATTCATTCATACCAATCATGCCGTGGATAGGGGTCTTATTTAACCAAACTCCTCTATCCAATCAAAGTAAAAATATTTAAATTTAAAATTAAAGTATGAAAAATAAAAATAAAAAATAAGAAAAAAAAATCAAATAATTAAAGGTATTTTACTCGATTTAAGTGTTTGAAAAATGAATAAAAATTAAAAATTAAAAAGAGGAATTAATACTAAAATTTTAGTATTTGAGAGTAAATTAAAATTTCTCCTACTAATGGTTTTTAAAATAATTGTCCCTTCAAATAATATACGTGTTTAATATTTAATGTGTGAATAATATAGTTTTCTGACTTTTACAAATAAATGTGATGGACGGTAATAAATTATAATTATCTATCCTACTATATTAGGTGAGAGAGTCAAGTTTGGTCTCTTGGACTCTATATTTTTATTTTTTATTTATTTATTTGATTTAAAAAAAAGAAACTCACCCACGTACAATACTAACCGTTCTCAATCTCTTTTTTTGGACTCTTTATTTCTTTTTAATTTTATTTTAATTTAAAAAAAAAAAACTAAAAAAACTCAACCTACATACAAAACAAACTAATCTCAAAGACGTAAACTAACTAATGCCAAATACATATTTTATGGTTTTCTGCTTAAACTAATGTCAAACACATGTTTTATGGGTATTCTACTTTAAAAAAATATGGATTTTCTGCTTAAAATTTTATATTGCACACGCATAGGGTGTGCAGAATTACTAGTATAACATTAAGAGTTAAAACATAAGTAAATGATATACGTGTTTAATATTTCATTTTATTAATTAATGCAATTTTTGTATTTTACTTCCGAAGTAATCTAGCGAACAAGAATTTTTTTTATATATATATTTATTTAAAATTAAATACCTGTTTTAGGGTAATATGGGATAAATTTCCAATTGGACATCATATTTTCACTTAACTCCCAATTTGGGCAAAATGTCGTATGATTTTCACATAATGTATACTTAAAATAACTCTCAAAATATGTTGTATAATTTTCACAAAATGTAGTACTAAAACGTTCTAATGTCGTATTTATATCCTATTATGTAGTATAATTTTATGGGAGGTTAAATAAAAATATTTCAAATTGATGGGAAGTTATTTCAAACTGTCCCTATTATTTTGTTTAGATATATAATTTTTTAGAATATATAATAGGGAAAATTACATCCAACTACCCTGAGGTTTGCTCTAATTACGAATCAGTCCCTCTTTTTTCATTTATTACATATCAACCCCTAAAAACACTGTTTCAATTACAAATCAGCCCCTCTTTAGGGGTTAAAATGTAATTGAAACAGTGTTTTTAAGGGTTGATATGTAATAAATGAAAAAAGAGGGTCTGATTCGTAATTAGGGCAAACCTCAGGGTAGTTGGATGTAATTTGCCCTATATAATAATACACGCTCGTAGCCCCCTAAGTTACCTTGCTGGTAAATGCGACAGTTGGGGCAGAGCTTGGGTTGAGCACCATTAAAGCCACCAAAGTCATTACTACTTTAATTTAAGTTGGTGCACCCCAACACTAGGTGGACCACAATTAACGACTTTTGATTTGCCAAATCAATTTACTAATTTATACAACTTGTATGTTGTGTCCGTGGATTTGGACATGGGTGAAAACAGGGGAAAAAGAAACATAAATTTTCCCAATCTTAAACAATGGATGCTTTCACTTTATCTATGTAAAATTAATCTTTCAACTTTTAATTCGTGGGTTCGAGTCTTAGAAATATATACGTTAGTATAACTATTTGTTAATTTATAATTTAAGTTGAATACTGTTTATGTTGTAATAACTTGTACTTTTGTATTTGAGAATTGCAATGACTTTGTGTTCGACTTTATTGATGATTTCTATCGATCGAAAGAAAATTCTATGTTAAAATTATTAATCAGTAATAATTTTCAAGTGTTAATAATCAATATTCTTTAAATCCACTAATTTGTTTACTATTTTTTTATGTTCTTTGTCTTGTTTTTCCAATTTATTTGTAGACGCTTGTTTTTTTCATACGTTCGTCTCTCCTTATTCATCTTACCCTAAATATGTTTTTAGTCCTATTGTATCCATTATTTGAAGAATACTTCATCCGATTGGGTACTCCATGCACCTAGATTTACAATCATTTATCAGTTCGCCTATAGCCAACTGACGAGCTCCGAGCTGCTCTTGGACTTGGGCCTTCATCAAGCCTTTGGGGAGTGCCCAACATGGAGTAACTGTACTAATAAAGTGAAAAACTTTTTCTATATTAATTGTAATTATATATTTACAAGTTCAAATATGGAACTTTTAATTAGTCTAAATTCTAATACAATATCAAATCGTGTATGGATATGCATAAGGTGTATGAAATGATGAGTAAAATAAAAAATAGAACATTAAGTTGAAACAGATATCCAAAACCTTTTCTTCATAGCCTAAATTCAAAGTTTTGTAGAGTATACATATTATTACAAATATCTAACAGCTGCTTATAGACAAATATTTTTTAATTTTGTTTCAAAGTCTTGGATGAATAACCAATTCCATCATTATTCTTATTTCACGAGTTACTTAATTTGACTGCCACATACTGATTACGACCATTTGTAAAGAATTAATTCGTAAAATTTAATTAATTAAATGGTTAACGAATTTCTTCGATAGTTCGGTTTTTATTCATTGTAATTACGTACTGTGTATATATTGATTGGTCATATAAAGTATGTAGTCTACTAATTTATGATATTGACAACAATGACAGGTATTTTCACTTAGTATTTCTTTTGATGTTTTTCCTTGTCTTGGTCAATATAAAGTATATAATTAACTCATTTATTATATTGACAACAATCAAAGGTATCTTCACTTTGCATTTCTTTTAATGCTTTTTTATTATTTTCTTTTTTATTTTCCATATGCGATCTGATTGGTTTTTGTTGGTCAGATAATTTTAGTATGAATTCGATTCAATCAAACTAATATAATAAGGGATTGAGTATGAATGATTGAGTGTTTTATTTTTATGATATGACTAATATTAATTTTAAAAATAATAATTAATTAAATAATAAATTATTTATTTATCATAAAAATTAATTAGAGTTTGAATGAATCTGAAATGTGAATTTCCTGATTGGTCTTGCTATTCTTTGTTAGAGAAATCACAATCTCCACCTTTTCACGTTATATCAAATATTCAAATGTCAAACTTCATGCTTTTTTTTTATTTTTAATTTAATCTTTCCCCTGGACTAAGATAACTTCAACATGATCCAGCAATCATTTTATGACAAGTATAACTATATATACTCACTGTTTTAAAATTTAATTATATTAATTAAATTAGAAAATGTGCTCATTGTCCCTAAAATTTGAGAAAACTACAAAATTAATATAGTTTATCTCAATATGTATGAAGAAATAACCCCTCGAGTTCCATTATCCATACAAAATATTAGGCAAAGTTTGTGAAAATTAACGTCAATAGAGCTTGCTTTTGACTAGTTTAAATTCTAAACCACAATTACTCACCAATAAATTGCAGGTGAGGACATATTTCTAGCTTAGTTATGTTGACAAGGGCGTTCAAGATGACGAATGTATATATGAGAAGCGTATTACACGTTTTAGTTATTTGATTGTTCATTCTATTTAATATTTTTTCATTACTCGATAAATATAAATTACTCAATTCTCTTATTATACTGATATGATCAAACTAAATTTACAATAAAAAATAGAAATCCCCAAAAATAATTCTCCTTAACCTATCCAATTCATTAGTCAATATACATTTCAATTTCAAACTTTGAATATTTCTGGAAAAGAGAAAAAAAAAAAAAGAAAAAAGAAAAAACACAATATCATGATATTTCTCGAAAATTAACATCACACGTCACACAATAAACTAACCAAAATATCATTGAGTCAATAGCTTGCTATAATTCCTAATACCGGCTTTCTTGACTAGCTGACCTTCCTGGCCCTCCACTCCACCACCAAACTACCAAAGCCACATTAATACTTTCCCTAGACTTATAAATCTTGATAAAACACACCTCTCAAGTCTCAACTTCAGTTATCTTATCTTCTCCAACCTCCATTAATCCAAAGCCATGGAAATCATTCCATTCAAAGGAAACCTCTGGAAGAGGCAGCGAAGAGGGTACAACCGGATCTCACCACCCCCCAGGAAAAACGCCAAGATCGTCAAGATCGGAAGCTCCTCGAGGCGTTCATGGCGGCTCAAACTGACACGAAAAGTGCGACTCATGAGGCTCGCCTCGCCCCTCAAGCTGTGGAGCAAATTCAAGAACGCGTACATGAAGGTGATGCTGAGGATGGCGAGCAGCACGGGGACGTCGAACACCATCAACGTCTTCGGCGCGAAGCGAATACCGGAGGCGCGGGATGTTCCGATGGGGTACACGAGAGCCGAGTTCGAAAACCGGCTTATTCTCGAGATATACAAGTCCATGGTGGCTTCTCTTGAACTCGGTAATTACGTCAAGTAGTGTGCTGCCTGTGTATGATATCTAATTCGTTTTCTTCTGTGTTTGGTTTCTTTTTTGTTTCAAGAAATTAATGAAGTGTTTGCTCAGGCACATGATGATGCGCGAGTTTAGCGTTACTTCTGTCCGGAAACTGCGGTTTTGGATATTACTTCTAGCTTCTTCTTCTTCCTTTTTGTTTTTCTATTTATTTATTTTTTATACATGTGCACATCCAAATGGAAATTAAATTTTTTATACATGTATACCGGAACGAAATTAGAATTCAAACCTTAACTTAGAAAATCATTAACCATATGAACCAATCACTATTGGGCCGAAGTGGATCTAGCTCAATTAAGCTTAATGTGTTATGTACAATTGTATTGCCTCTTGATGGTTAGTTTACCTACCCTTTGTCTCTCTCTGTCCCTAGTTGGGTATTCTTTTTTCTTTTCTTTTTTAATTTATCCAATACGGACATACTACACTTGATCTTAGCCGAAAGATCAAGAAAGATCCCTAGATATTTTGTTTCAATTATATATTTCATTTTTTATTTTATTTATACAAATATGGAGAAAAGTGCAATTTCGATTTACCAACTCATTTAATTCGTAATTTTGGTAAAAAAAAATTTGGTGAAAAAATTAGTTTATAACGTTAAAAGTTCATATTTTTATTCACTATTTGATCCGAATAGTTACGACCCATCAAAAATTTCACCCGAAATTCGCAGAATCCATTTCGTGGTAAATTCTCCAACGAACAGGTGGAGATTCGGATGGGTTTTTCGATGGTTCTATCTATTCAGGTCAAATATTACATGAAATTATGAATTTTTGGAGTTATAAGTTAATTTATTTTTACTAAAATTCTGAATATTAGAGTAAATTGGTATATCAAAAATGCAATTTTCCTTACATATATAACATTTTTCTTTTAATACATACCGTCAAGTATAGAGGTATTGATATATATATATATGCAACCTGTATTTATTAATGATTAAAATTAAAAGGAAAAGAAAATTAGAAGAGAGAAAATAAAGAATCATGTCATAACTTTTTTATGTTTGGGGAAGTAGATGGTGTGGATCATTTAACAGCAGTGTTTCTGTAATTAACTCAATAAATTAATTTTTGCCATTATACTTTGTAGTTTTGAGGATTGGATCTCTTCCAATTTTGTTATTTATATCTTGTTTCACTTATTTATATCGGGTGATTATAGTCCGAAACTAGTTTGGTTAAATTAATATAATAAGAAAATGAGTGTTTTTAATTATTATATAATTTATAAAAAATTTAAAATGATAAATTAAATGATAAGTATATTAAATTTACTTTTATAATATATAATTGATGAAAACTTTTAAAAAAATAACAGATCAAATAATAAGTATATTATATTTATTATTATAATTTATTAGGTTGGACTTATCCATTTGATTTAAAATTTTCCATCTAGGTGACGTGTATTAAAATTTTGTTCACCTTTTGTATTAGACTACAACGTAAGCACATACGCGTGCAAATGTGAACCAGTTTCACAAAAGGGTGGAATTTCTCCGCAACTTTATTTTGAATTTGCCAACAATATTTTAAGTGTATCACAAAAGAATTTAATCATTTATTATTAAATACTTTCTATTATTTAAGATTGACCAATTTACACTTATCCCGGCCCATCTTTACTTCTTAGCAAATTCGTTGTATATATTGTGTTAATAATTAGATTTAATTTGAATTTTGTTATAGGTTATCATACACAGATATTTTTAAAAATAATATTTTATCGTATCGTGTCTTGTGGGACATTCATGTCGAACACCGTATCCGACATTGCTCACGTAAAAAATTTAAGAAAAAAATAGTATCGTTGCAGTCGTGCCATGTCGTGTTCGTATCGTCGTGTTTGTATCCGTGCATCATAGGTTATAGTTCGATGATATTTTTTTCCTTTACGTGTGGTGTTTGTGATAGTAAATGAAATCTTTATATAATAAATAAAAATACCCGAAAATTGGAGATTACATCTTTCCTTTTATTTTGCTTATGCTAGAAATTAATATTGAAACGTGTTTTCTTCTTGGTATTATAATTTATTACTTTTTATTTATTAAAATAAATAGAAGTTAAAATCTGTATACTTTTTTTTGTAATGCTAAAATAGACAAAATATTTTTTTTGGTGGGATAAAATAGACAAAATATAAAGAGCTTTTCTGGGTTTTAAGTTTGCAATATTTACTCTCCCTTCAACTCATGACTTTTTTAGACTTCATAAATTCACGCCGCACTATCCATTTAGAGGTGTAAATACTTACCTGTTACCACTAAATTATTTGTTGTCGTTAATGACAATCGTGAAATTAATAGAATTAAAAGTACAAAATTATATTAAAATATTAAAATAAGTTGATATTTTCTAAGTTATTAAAAAGAGCTTATAAAACTCCTTTAACTTCTCACCTAAAATTTATAAATTTTTGTAACAAAAAACCTTACCACACTTTGTAAATATTTATAAATGTATAAACATCTTATAAATTCTTTTAATGAACTCATAATTAACTCTGCCAAACACCCGGAAAATTCTTGGATGAGCCGGGTGTGGGCCCCGATCCCTACACCCGGCTCTAATAGGTGAATAAAAAAATAATTTTTTTTTAATATTTTTTTATTCACCTATGAGAGCCGGGTGTAGGGATCGGGGCCCACACCCGGCTCAGCCAAGAATTTCCCCCAAACACCCTCTTAAGTCAACCTCTATATAGTCTCTCACATAAATAATCATCTCATATGGGAAAGCATCTTTCTACAGCTGCGTATTGAAGAAATCTGGTGCTTGACTATTCGACTTTCTAGAAAGAAATGTGCGACGTTCATCTCTTGGAAAATCTTCATTTTAGTCCCATAATTTAGGAGATTGACATCATTGGTGCCCAAACTTTGCAGAAACTTTACTTTAGCCCCATATAGCAACTTTTTATTGCAAATCAATTCTGCCCATGATGTTATAATACTCAGGGAAAATTACATCTACTATCCCGATGGTTATGCGTATTTGGGCAAGAACCATCCTTATTTTAAGAATTTACCTTTTCATTTCCTATGATTTTTCAACCAATTTCAAACATACCGCGCTCCAACTCCGTTACACTTATCCGGGAATTAATGTTTTCTCAACAATATCTTCAGGCATGGTACTAATATTATTAATCAAAAATATCAACATGGGTTATTTGCATCAATAGAATTTCTCAAAACAATCCAGATAAAATAATTGATGTCACATATATCTCTAAAAATTTCATATTAACTATCAAAACTGACGTATTTTTATGAATATTATAGTAGGGTCCCTACTACGATCAAAAAGTATGGATCTATCTGTGCTAATTTGCCAAACTAAAAGGTCTATATATAATTTAGCCTAAATTTTAACATAACCAACCACACGGACATGTGATGTGGCCGTTAATTGCATTTATTATTGGAGGAAATACTGAAATATTGGGTTTTAAGTCTCAAAGTAGGGAAGTAAGTATAATTAATACCATACCTTTCAAGAAATTATTTTAGGTGTTCATTATTGTAATGTTGAACTAACCCTAATTTCGAAATAGGGGAAAAAATTGTTTGTCCTTCGAACTTTGTTTTTTTTTTTTTTTCAATTTATCATTCCAACAAATTTTTGTTGTAAACCGCCATCACTTTGAATTTGTAACGTACCACCATTTAAAATATTTTTTTGGTGGTTTTGGTAAAAATACAACTGACGTGTACATTTTATAAATATGTTACATGTCATGTTTTTAAGTAAAAACCAGAAAAATTTTTTTTTTTGAAATGCAAAGATTTGATGATGGTTTGTAACGAAAATTTATTAAGATGATATATATATTTTCCCTTTTGAAATATATAAAAGTAGGGAAAAATGTTCGATTCATCCGGTTGGATGGTCCGATTTGAAATCTTTGGACAACATTTTGGGTTTTGGCAATTTGAATCCTTCAATTTTGGAATTTATGAAATTAATGGACACAGTCCCGTCGGAAGTCTTTGCTGGACGCTAGAGAATCCACGTGGCGACCTTCATGTACACGTTAGCGGCCAAGTGTCATCTTGTTGCCATGTAGGATTACATCTCACACTTTCCATGAACAATTGAAAATTATAAATTAAAAAAAAAAAAAAAATCAATAAAAATCACGTGACAATGGTGTGGCATCTTTTTTGATGCTGAAATTGGGAGGAAAAATTCCCCCCAAAACTCCTTCTTGTAATAACCCTAATTATTGCTCCTTCCGTTTTCTTAGTTTACGAAAAACTCCAGAGAAGAAAAATGGAGAAAATCCAAGCCGATGAAGAATGCTACTGCAGAATACGTGCAATTACGCGTACTTCCTGGACCTTTGAGAACCCAGGTTGAAGGTTCAGCACATGTTTGTGTTCAAGAGTAAGTTGTAGTTTTTAAATTTCTTTTTTGGTTTTTGCAGATGTTGATCCACCCATATGCAAAAGGGCAAGAGTCATCATTCTTGGTCTTCTACGATGAAGACGTTTTGGCTCTTCAAAAGCAGCTAAAGAAGGCCTTCAAGTGGTTGATTTTGTCTTGGGTGCTAACCCTATGCCTGCTCTTTTCAAAGTTCACGCATGCTCCAGATTTGAAGAAAACAGGGGCCTGACTTTATGCTATTTATGAAGGTTGTATGCTTGTAGGTTGTATTTAGTTGTAACTTGTATGTAAGTCCTGAAACTAGCCATCATCATTTTGTATACCGGCTATACCCTGAAGGTATAATCATAGATCTTTTGTTGTAGCTTCCAAGTTCTGAAAATATGAATATATTGAAGTATTGCTTCTGTTTTATGTAATGGATTTGATGGTATTGCCTAATAGTTTGTGTAAGAATCCTTTGTTTATTGTTGTTTATTGAGTGTTAATTGTAGAGTAGTTTGCTGTAATTTTGAGAAACATGTAAGCTGTGTAAAATTCTGAAACTTAAACTTTCAAGGAATGTTACTGTAATTTGGTGAAACCTGAGGGGGAGACTACTGTAATTTCAAATTTCAGAATAACTAAGTTATTCTGTTACCACTTACCATAAGCTGCCATCAATTGCAAGAGCCTTCCCATTCAACACTGCTCTTTGAATTTGCTGGAATTGGAAAATAATCAAAAGACACCTGGCAAGGAATTTATTTCTTCAATAATTGAACCATATGAAAAAATGCAATGTATCCACAAATACTTAACATTCAAATACCATATATTACTTGTCAAGTAGAGCTAATTCATACAACATCCATTCATACACAATCAAAATACAAAAGTTCCCAACCAAACATTGATCTTTAGAGACATTGACTCGTAGTTCATGAATTACATCAAGCCAAAAGGCCTCCGCTTTTCTTTTAGGATCAGACCGAAACAAATGTAAGTATTTTTCACTTAGCCAAGTGATGCTCATGTTCTTGCATTCATGTGTAGGAGCACAAGAATGGTGAGAAAGATACTCCCTAATAAAGAAGCATGTTTCATTGATCCCCTTAATCAAATGGATTCTCCATTCACAATCCTCATCCCTGCACCTTGCAGACACTGTTCTGCATCCTCATTTGAAATCACTACCTTCCCTGCTCACTAATTCAGTTTCAATTGAGTCAACGTAAAAACTGCCCAAGTCCCAACTCTAATCTAGCCTCAGTTCGTAGAGCAGTAGGATTTTCTTTAATCCTATCATCAACAAATTAAGTAAAGAGGAAGTCATCATCAGACAACTCCTCTTCTTCTTCATAAGACGCATCCTCCTCCTCCAAAGGCCATAACTCGCCAACGGAATTCTCAACTTCATGGATTACATTCTCAACCGCATTATCAAAATCATCTTCAACTTGGCTAGGATTGTCGTACACAACATCAACGAACAATGGCATAGCAATAGAACCTCCTGCAAATAACATCGCCTCAGCAACAAGGATTCCATCGTTCTGCAACAATGCGAAGCCTTTACCATCATATGACTCAATGCAAAATCTTCATTCATCAGACAACCCAATTACTGTAGAATAAATTTCATTAATTTCGTCAGTATCGTATCAAACTTACGATATTGAGGCGGTGTTCGTGAACGCTCTGCATCTCGCTTCTCCAAACCATGGCTGCTGTGAAAAAGGAAGGGTTTCAACACCAAAGCTACTAGATTCTTCAGATTTTAGGTTGGGTAAAAGAAAAAAGTGAATGAATTTGAAGTTGGGTTCAAGCGAGGCTATATATTGAACCCTAGAATTTTCAGACAACAGTGAGCTTCAATTGTAAGTGTGTGTTCATTTTTTAATTTTTATTTTGCAAAGAGGGGCTGAATTCTTCATTTTTTTGATTTTCAAAAATGGCGCAGATATGAAGAAAAGCATGTGCCCTCGGGTGTGTGTTTTCCGCAAAATTTATTTTTTTTTTTTAAATTCCACATGGCAAAATTAATTCCACGTGGCCGCCAGCTGTTGGTCCGGCGTCCAGCAAAGACTTCCGGCTGGGCTGTGTCCATTAATTTCACAAATTCCAAATTTGAAGGATTCAAATTGGCAAAACCCAAAATGCTGTCCAAATATTTCAAATCGGACCATCCAACCGGATGAATCGAACATTTTTCCCTATACAAATTATTAAATATTATAATATATATATATATATATATATATATATATATATATATATGCATATCAATATATGTATATAGTATAAATATATATATATACTAGTTTGCGAACTAGCTTGCAAGCTTCGAGTCTCAAAGAAATAGGCTTGAACTTGGCTTGACACAGAAGCCGATTTCGATTAAGCTTAGCTTGAGCTTGACATCGTTCGAGTTCAAGTCGAGCCAGCTTGAGCTCGGCTTATACGGCTCACAAGCCAGCTTGGCTCAGAACACACCCCTATTCGAGTCTTATAAAATACGGATCCAATTATCAAATTTTTTTATCGGAATCAAACCCCGAATCTCTTGATCCGGTCCAAATCCAACCCGCTGACGGCCCTAATTTTCTGGTATATAGTTGGCCACTTGATTTTGATGTTAACACTATTAGACCCAATTACCCAAATAATGGCTTGGTCTTTATTGGGCCTGAAATTCTTATATAATTATGATATGGGTCATATAACCCCTTATGATGGCAGTCCCTTTTGATTAAAAAGAGTATAATGTTGGGCTGTTGGGTCCTTATGATGAACTTTGGCCCGTCATCATAAAAATTTAAGTTTAGATCTAATTTGATCAAGTTTAATATATTTTTCAAAACTTGGACCGGAGAATGAATACACAGCCTTATAATTATAAGTGATCGATTCAACCAATGGTTGAACCATTATATTACGCTGAGAATTAAGATATAGTACGATTAGTGGATTACGGCTTGAAAAATTGCTGAGAAGAGAAGGCGACAATGAAAAGGAAAAAAAAAAAAATAAATAAGGGACAAAAAGTTAACTGTTGGTTCGCTCTATGAACCGGTACCTTAATTTCCAATTTTTGACTAGTTTTTTCGGTTCATAGTCGGGTCAGTTCCAAGTAGTTTTATACGGTTGTTTGGAGCAGATAAGAGACATTTGTCACGGGCGAACTTATTCATCCGGACCAGGTCTTGAAATATTTTATTCAATCAATTATATAGTACGTGACTCATGTATAGTAATACATATGTCATACAATTGATTACACTCCCGAAATCTTATATAACTCACACGATAATATAAAATATAAAATATTACTTCTCTCATTATATTAAATTAATAAAATTTGATTTAAATTAGAATTATCCGAGCATCAAATCATAAAACAGTTAACACTAGTAGAACTCAATTTTGGCTAGAATTTCCCACATCCTTCTTTCTTTAAAGAAAACAATGTCGCCAAAATATTAGCATAATTACTTGTACCGCCCAAAATAGAAGGCCAACATCCATGCATAGATATGCATCCCAACTTCTCATATCTTTGTCCACAAACAATTAGTTAGAGATGTAATTATAAAGCAATTATATATATAAATATATAATATCCACAAAGGGCTTTGCTTAAGATTGTTAGGAAAGCATATTTTTATCCACCTCAAAAGCCATCATTACTATTTGAACTAAAGCACCTTCTCCACCATATCATTCGTCAATGCTACGCTTATTTGCCCGCCAACTGGCCTTTCTTGTCCACGTTTAATGTACGAAATATTTTTTAAAATATTATTTTATCATGTCGTATTATGTTAGATATTCATATCAAATATTATGTCCGACACTTTTTAAGTGGAAAATCGAAGAAAAAATTTATATTGTCGTATACATATCGTGTTGTGTCCGTATCGTTATATCTGTATCCGTGCATCGTAGTTATCAACTTACATAATATTTCAATTTTAATTCTGCTCATTCCTATATATAATGAAACTTAGATTATAGATATTTCTATTTGAAGTTACCAATTTCGTGCTATCATATTTATATTGTATTTTATCTGGGCTAGCTCCCGCTGTAAAGATTGGAATGAAATGTAAAAAATATTAAAGTTTAAAGGCCAAAGAATTAAATTTTTTTTTTTAATCATATTGGTTAATACTTCTATTGTACTGAAACATTTAAAAATATCATTTTATCATGTTGTGTCGTACCGTGTCAGATATTTATCACATAAAAAATTTCAAAAAAGTCATCTAGATATATCTATATCGTGTCTGTATTATTGTGTTTTGTATCTATACATCATAAATTATTACAAACTTATAATACATGGTGCGAAACATGTAACACAGATAAACCACAAAGTTTAGAAATTACTAACAATAGAACTAAAATTCAATGCTTTCTTTACTTTTCCTGCAAATTAAAGGCATATGGGGCTCCCGCATACCAATTTGACCCACACTAAAAATTCCATTATGAGTTCAAAAGATGAAAATTATTATTATTTAGTTATTTGTCCTCTATTTTTATAAAATTTATATATTTGGTTAAAATTCTAACTTTGCCACGATTCCAAACCGAACCAATTGAGTAAAATATCTTTATATCTGAATTTATACTATCCCAAGAAATTATTATATGTGCTTATTCTCCTATATTTATGATACACATATATTATACCTTTTAAAAAGGTGTAAAATAAAATAGCAATGATGAAGTTATTGTACATGCAAATTTCATCACAACTCCCATGGACTATAAAATTTCAACTAACCGCATAGTTGCAACTGGAGACAGGCTATGGGCCCCACCTTTCGTTCTGTTAAGCCTTTCTTGTAACGGTTTGAGATCTACTGCTGGTCCCCCCCACCACCAACTTTTATTTCCCCGCCAAAAATTTCAAGTCCAAGCAATGTACTTTGCTACATCAACGATGATCTAGCTTAGTCATATAAAGATCGACGGTTCAGATTGTTTTGAAAGCTTTTTCTTGTACACCCGGACGCAGGGGATAATTCCTTCTCGCCCTTTTATATTCCTGCTACCTCGTGTAACTATCTTAATTCTCTCTCTCTTCGCACGCATTTTGGCACTGAAAATCTTCAGAGAAATGCAGAAGGAGAATATTTCATACGATGCTCTTATCACCGCCTCCGCCGCGGATAAATCGACGGTCTCCACGGCGGCGCCGCCGCAGTTCTCCCGAAGCAATCCGTTTCTCTCACCTACGTCGCCCACCTACGTGAACTCCAATGCGTCGTCGTTGTACTCCTCGCTCTTCCAGAACTACTCTTCGAGCTCTCCGTCGGAAACCGCCTCCTTCGACGGCGGAGAAACCGATCGCCGCCTTCACCAGACGAGCTGCATCCTCGAGTACCAGCAGCTCTACAACCGTTACACGCTCTGTCTCGCTCAGCTCCACGATTCGATGGAAGAGGTTGACGAGCTACGCCGCGAGAACGACACGCTCCGACTCTCAAATGCGGATCTCTCCCACCGCGTCGCCTTACTGTTCTCGCGCGATCGCCTTCTCGCTGAGTTCAACCGCCTCAACATTGCGTCTCCTTCGGCGATGGCTCCGCGTGACGGAGGTCACCTGGGCACGGCTCAGCCTTTTGCAGAACGCAATCGCGTCGAGAGGAGTCATGAACGGATGCCGCTTCCGAAGAGCATTTCTGTTCGCTCTAGTGGTTATCTGAAGACGCCTCGACAAGGACACCGAACGACTGGCCATAAAGCAGTGAGTCAGCCTGCTCCTGCATCGGTGAGTCGTCACTCGTCAATGAGATCTCTGATAATGTATCATTTTCCCTGACCACGTGATTATGTTATAATTGTTTCCTTTTCTCTTATATCATTCTAACTTTGGCAACAGTTTCAATTGGTAATGGTAATTGTAGTATTTTCGTGTTGCAACTAGCAAATGTGATTTACTCGATCGGTCATTTATCAAAACCAAAAACGTGAAAAACAGGACTAAATCATGTGTTGAAAAGCCTGAAATTTGTTTCTGTGTTTGAAATATAATTGACCAAATTATGCTAACTAACGGTAGCAGTAGCACATTCAATGCATGGGTTTTAGAAATATTTTAGTATCATTCAACAATATTTATTTGATTTAGAAGAGTACTACTCTGATTTCAAATATTGAATTCTGCGTAAAGATATATTAACTCGATCGCACTTGTAGCTTGAGATGGCCAAACAAAGTAGCTGTCCCCGAAAGTTGTAATCTCTTTGTTATTATTAGTATTTAAGCATCGATACCATTCTTATTTCTACATATGTTAGCTAATGGGCAATGGCAATATAAATTGCTTTATATGCTACATTTGTTGGCCCAACTACCTGATATATTTTGGTGGTTTTAATTATATGCTTACCATTTACGTCTTAATAATTCTGAATCGCATTTTAACTGTGATTTTTCTTCTGGGATTTCTATAATGCAGCAGCAAAGGGTTTATGTACCGGGGTCGAAGAAGGAGGAAGAGCAAGCACTGGAACTCGATGTGTACAACCAAGGAATGACCAAAACGGAGATGTGCAACAAATGGCAAGAGACTGGAGCTTGTCCGTATGGAGAGAACTGCCAGTTTGCTCATGGGATCAAAGAACTGCGGCCGGTGATCAGGCACCCACGCTACAAGACTGAGGTTTGTCGAATAGTGCTGGCCGGAGACATTTGCCCATACGGTCACCGCTGCCACTTCCGCCATTCTCTAACCGATCAGGAACGGCTTGTGGCGGCACCGTCACCTCGTTGATTGTTGAGGATTCTGCATTGGAGAGTATTTGAGTAAGATTAATTGTATGTTCCAAGATCGTTTTTCCTCATGTTTGCTTCCATTTTCCTATGGGAACTTGGGTAAGTACTGGCCTGTAAAGCGTTCAATCCTATTCTTAGGCTCCTAGCTACTGTTATTTGGGTTGCTTGATTTTTGGCATGAATATTGATGGGCAGTGTTTAGTTGTGTACTTGTGTAGTGTAGTTATGAATAAATGGAAACTAATTAATGGGTACATAGCTGTTTGAAACAAGGCAATTTGTAATATATCTTATTCAATGTTGGTGTTACACTGTTATACTAACTATTGAGTTTTAATGTTGATACTGCGACATGATATTTATTATATATAGAGAAAATTAGCATGGAACAGGAAGTCCGTTTTCTCCTATTCCATTTTTGTGTTTTATCTTTGTTTTATTTATGTATATACACAATATATATTTGATAGATGCTTATCTATACATTTATCATGGTGAGTGAAATAAGAGATAAAAATTTAAACCGGGAATTCAAAGTGGATGGGTGCTGCTAATGTGACAGGAAGACTGTTATGTTATACGTTACATACCACTGTATGTCCCACGTGGGAAACAAATATAAATTATAATATATTTATAAAATCAATAGTTATGTTCATATAAATAAAAGGGCTAATATATCCCAGACAATCCCAGTCTTTGCCCTTAATTTTTAAATTAGTGCGATTGCCCCCCTAACCTTTGAAAAATATCATACTTTAACCCCTTTAGCAAAGTAGATCTATACAAAGTAGATTTCAAATGTGATAATATTCTATATCAAATTGAAAATCTCGACGCAAGCAACACAACAATCATATTGAAACCAAAATTTGATAACCGACGAAACAGAAATCACCGGTTAAAGACGATGCACGATGGACGAAGCATTGTAGCAGCTTTCGGCCGCTAATAAGGTTGACCGGGGTATGAACTTTGTTCGCCTTGAAAAGGTAAACACGGTGGCGGTGGTCTTGTAGATTGGGTCGCCGTGATGGAGGAAAAATCGACAATCAAAATTTGTTAATTAGAAGGGGTTAAGTGTGATATTTTTCAAAAATTAGCAGGGAAATCGCACTGATTCAAAAGTTAGGAGACAAAGCGCATTAAGCCCCAAAGGACAGGGGTGTCTGGAATTAGCCCTAAATAAAAAATAAAATAAAAATAAATTACAAAACAAAAAAAATATTATAACTGAGATAAATGATCGGTTATTTAGAAAAGTTTCATGTTAAAAAAACTATTTAAACTTTTAAACTTGCAAATTATCAAAAAATAATAATATAAATCAATTTCATTTTTGTTCTGGAATTAAAAATTTTAAAGAAAAATCACAATTTTATTAGTCAGAATTGAGTAATTGTGATCAACTAATCTTATGCAATCCATAATAGTATAAAATATAAATATTAGATGCTAATAGATGTTTTATTATTTTTCTTGGCCAATCAATCTTATTTTTCTTCTCCTTCTTCTTTCTTTCACTCGCTCACGCACCCTTTCTCTCTAGTTTTAGGGCTTTTCTTCTCTCTAGTTTTCGTAGCTAATTTCTTGGACTATTGTATATGAATTTTCATATTATTTTGTTGAACTCTTTTATTACGAGTAATTAAACTTTTCGTGTCTAGCTAGGATTTTAATTTCGAATTCATTATTGTGAGACCTAAGTGTTTTTATTAATTTTAGTTTAATTCAAACACTTATCAATTCTCTGATTTATGCGATTATTGTATTGGGTCAACTTGATGATATAGTGCACGATCTCTATCTAGATTGAATTTTTATGTATATAGCCATTCTTGTTATTTAATATGTACATATTAAATGTTTGATATATGTGGTAGTACGTGGTAAATTAGTGATAGGGGTTTGAGGATAGAATCCGATTTCACTAAGGGTTTTATATTGGTTTAAATTTTACCTGTGTTACGACTTGATTAATTAGGATTTGTTATTTCTATTGATTTTAATGCTGCTAATTCATTAAATTCTTAAGAGTGTTTCTTTAAGGTTGTGAATTGGTTAGGAAAGATAACTATCGAGTCTCTTTAGGTTATTCGAAAAATTAAATAAAAACAAGGTTGATTCGAGGATCTCTATCAATTATGGTCAATCGGTTTCAATTAATTGAATGTATTTTTGAGTCCATTTTCAATATGAAAAATCCCTGGTTAGGTATTTTCTTTAAATGATTTATCCCTATTCTTAAATCTGTGTTCTTAGTTAGTTATTGAATTTTAATTTTGTTTTGTTTATTTTATTCGTACATTAGTTATTGTTTTTCAAGAATTTCCTGTAAATTGATAGAATTGAAGGTGACTTTTTAATTCTAGTTTACTTTTCAACTACATTTGCAAAACTAGGGTGCTTTTTTAATATAGTGTAAATTTAGTATAAGAAGGTTTTATGAAAGACGTCTTCGAAATTTCATGACACGGTTGATATTTTCTTACAAATCAATATAATAACTTTTCTAAAATTATAAATTCTACCCCAACATTTAAATTTTTCTACAAAAAGGGAATTCACTTTGAAAATATATAAATTTTTATTGTAAACTTTTAATAAATTGTAATGGACAAAACGTCAATACACCGCCTGTCTAGATGGTATCAGAGTTTAGAAGACGATGTCTTTTGGGATAAAAAATATAAAATGTTGATAAAAATAATTATAGATACAATGTATAAATTATTTGAACTAGGAATTATTATATGGTTTCAAATTCTAGATGAAGATAAAAGACTAGATGATTTAGAAAATGAATTAAATTATCTAGATATAGACGGATATAATACAGATGTATCTTATGATGATACAGATTGGCAATATCCTTCGCCTTAAGATGAGAATTTTAAATAAACGAGAGTTAGCTAATTTATATAATTTTTATGAAGATATGCTAAAATATTTTCTAAAAATGAATAAATAATCCTTCCAATTATTATAAAAAGAAGATAAGAAAGTTTAGAATAAAAAGAAATTACTATTCAAACCTCATTTCTATATGAATCGTTATTGGAAAGATTGGATTAACAATATAAATAAAATATTGGAATTGGATACTAAAATTGAAAAGCTAAGAGATGAAATAAAAACTTCAGTGGATAAAGAACTTTGTAATAAAAATAAAAATGATATAAAGAAGCTAAAAAATCTACTAAAAAAGGAAAAGAATAAGGCATTATTAAATAGAACAAAAGCTAAAAAAATATGGAAACGATAGACATAAACCTTCAATCTATAATAGAATCTGTTAATAGAATTAAAGAAGAAATGTTAAATCTTCAAGATTCTATAAGAGAACTAAAGAATGAAGTTGAACTAAATAGAGTTAGCGTAAAGCAGTTAGAAATAACTATTAAAGAGAAAGAAAAAAGATCTAAAGCTGAAAAATTAAAAGATATAGAAAAGGAAATAAAAACTCCTTTTAAAGTAATAAATTTAGAAAAGGCCAAACCATATGAAAAAGGCTCTTTTGATGATTATATGCTAAATACCATAGTTCCAAGAATGCTAAAAGAACAAGAAGAGAGTTCTAAAGGAGCTCTTGAAAGGCTTAAAGCTAAAGGAACTAATATGGAAAATGAAAATAAACAAGAAGAAGATCAAAATCAAATACAAATATGAATGAAATAAATGATTTAATAGAAGATTTTGAAAAAATAAACTTGGATGATATAGTAGAATATGAAGTAAGAATGAATAACGCCGGTTCTTCGGGAACTAAAAGAGATGATGGATCAACATTAGAAGATCCAGATGAATCTATGGGATCCAAAGAACCAAAAAGCTATCCAACATATTTTAATACAAAGAAAAAGAAGCATCAAGATAAAAGAAATAAAGGCTATAACTCTAAATATCAACTAAATGATGATTATTCAGAACCTATAAATGTAAATGGAAGCAAATTAAATTTGAATAATAAGAGAGATAAAAGAAAAGCCCTAGCCAAATGGTAAATGATATGATTGCATATTTCCTAAATCAAGATGAGATATACGCTACAGCAACTAGAAGAACAAAATATATAATATCTACATTTGATGGAATTATAAACAGTTGGTGGAAAGAAATTTTGTAACGCCCCAATTTCAGGTACGCTCGACACGTGTGAGTTTCGAGCGTAGGATTTTATTTTATTATTTTCGCTTATTTAATTTAAACGTGTTACATTAATTTTATAAATTGCGTGCAACATGAATACGTGGAAATATATGAAATATGTGTCAACTTGAGAATTATTGTATCACTGGAATTTAATTATTACATGAATTAATTGTCCAATTTGATTTAATTGCCAAATTGTCCATAATTGCTCATTTCCTTCTCTTTGAGGGACTAAATTGCATGAAAACCTTTTGGACTTAATTGATCACTTTCCAAACCTTTTATACTCAATTGCATGACTTATAAAACTTGGGGGATTGAATCGTAATTATTACATATTTTCCCAAATAAACCGATATATGCATCTCTTCCTTGCTCTTCATTTCTCATTCATCAAAAATCATCATCTATTTTGCTCCCTTGCCTACCGAACCAAAACCCAAGAAAAGGGAGAGAGATTTCATTGATTTCATCCAAGTTTCCAAGGAAATTGCATGTTTAGGAGCTCAATCATCTAGCTTCATCATCTTCTTCTTCCTATTCCTTATTCAAGGTATATATGAGCATATAGGGGATTCTTGAGTATATTTCATATGAAGCTAGGGTTATGATTTTGTTATAATAACTTGTCTATATGATGTTAGAAGCAATATTCCAAGCTCTAGACTTGAATTCCTAGCATGAATCTTGAAAATATGAAGTTATGTGATGAAGTTATATATATGCTTAAGTTGGGAATTATGATGATTAAGGCATGATTTATATGTTTTGATTGCATATTAATGTATATTGAACATGTATACATGCATATTTCCAGAATTCTTGCATGTTAGGATGATTTTGGAAAGATTGGGGATGCTTGGTTTTGTCCCGAGAGCATCCCCTGTTTTGTTCTGTTCTTTGTTCTTCCTGCGTAACGGGAACGGCCCTTCCCGTTCCCTTTGTAAATGGGGAACGACCGTTCCCAGTGTTTGAATAATGTGCTTGGCGGCGAGGACGGGAACGACCGTTCCCACTTTGGCTTGCGAGCCGGAACGGCCGTTCCCATCTTCGGGGAGCCGCTTCGGGACTGGGGAACGGCCCTTCCCATTTTTGTACTAAAGCCCGGAACGGCCGTTCCCAGGCCACTGGAAGGGCAGAAAGTTTCTGCACAAAATTACACTTTTAGCCCCTCGTTCCAATGGCTTATTTGATCCCGAATTGCTATTATATAATTGATTATATGTTGAAACAACATGTTTTCATGCCACATTGTGTATTGCTCGATGTCTCGTGTATGATCACGCCGTGCGTCATTATATGAATAATATGCTTGAATGGTTGTCTCATGCACGTACATTGTCCCGTTTCTTATCCAGTTATTCTCCAGGGCGGAGATTGTGGATCTTGAGCACGTTCACGCATTCACGAGTCGTGTGTCGCCTGTCAGGTGAGGTTTAATTTCTAGTTATATAGAACCCGTATAACCTTTACGTGACTATTTTAGCCAAAAGGTAATTATAGTTATACTTTCATGAAATCAATTATCTTTTCAAGTTATATTATTGTTCATGAATCAAGCAAGTAAAGCATGTTAGTATTCACGAATCAAGCATGTCATGTTCATGATTGCAAGCAAGTGTGTTCTCTTGGCCAGGTCCTCCTTAGTGGGGGCGCTGGATTGGTTCTCGTGCCAATGATTGTCCGTCCAATCACAAGATGAACAATACCCTACCGTGTACGTGTGTTCTCTTGGCCAGGTTCTCCTCAGCGAGGGCGCTGGACTGGTCTTGCCAGTGGTTGTCCGTCCAACCACAAGAAGAACAAAGCCCTATCGTGTAACCGTGTTTCCCCTTGGCCAGGTCCTTCTGAGTGAAGGGCGCTGGACTGGTCTCGCCAGTGATTGTCCGTCCAATCACAGGAGGAATAAACCCTATCATGTTACAAGCACGCCATGTAGTGATTGCATGATTCCATTCCATGAATGTGCTAATTGAATACATCTGCATGATTGCATGATAACAGACTTGAGTGATCACCTAATGATTGACAAGTAAGCAAGCATGTTTAGTGATTGCCTGAAAATGAACTAGTGATTAATATTGATAGTTGTATCCTCGGGCGAAGCTATGTTATTATTAAACGGTATAATTATCTTTTATAAACCTTTACCCGAGAATATAACTTGCATGTTATCTGTGCATATATATATATGTAAACCCCTCACTCAGTCTTCACAGACTGACGCCTCCACCTTTCAGGTATTGCAGGTGCGCTAGGCGGGAGTTGAGTCGAGTCGAGTCCAGTTCATGTAGTCATGTCATCCGTGGTTCGTGTATTTATTTATTATGGAACTGTAGTTATTATTATTGTCTTTTACGGAAATTTTAGTTATCGTTATTGTTTTCAAGAAAGATGATAATGTATTGATAAGATGAGTTAGAATACACTTTATTTGGTAAATGAGAAATGAAATGAAATGCTAAATGGAAAGATTTGATATTGGTTACTTTATGCTTCCGTTTTATTATGTCGCATGTTCGAGTATCCCGCCTAGCTTGTCGTGTATTGCATTGTCACCCTTTCGCTATAGGTTGGTTCATGTACGGATCGCCCATTTCGTATGTGGATTGACCTGTAGTGCGGGGGTGTGGTACCTCCACGTGTAAAGGGGTGCTACATCTAAGGTGGTATCAGAGCCCGGTTGCAAAACCGAGGTTCTAGTGTCGTGTCGTGTCGAGTCTAGGTCGTACGGCATAGGAATTACGTGATAATTTGAGAGTCCTGCATTTTATTTGAAATTACTTGGCTATTTGAATTACCTGAAATACTTGATAACTTGTACTTTATATTAATTCATGCTATTAATTGCCATTGAGTGATCTTGAATTGTTTGGAATTTACATGGCCAACGTGTTTATTTTAAATATGGACGAAATACTTGTTTCAATTTATATTAAATTCTTGTTGTCAGCATCAATTATGTGACCATTACGTGACTCGAACATGCTTCACCCACATGCATTTATTTGCAAAGCAAGTTGTGAGTGACAGGTTTTGGAAATGTATGAATCAAGGCTGGAGGATATGAAGACTTAGGAGACTGATCAACCGCTTGGATCAAGTTGCAATTCGGTCAAGCGAGAATGAACATCGGGATCAAGCTCAACGTTATTACGGTGCCAGGTTCTTCAATGCATTCATAAGCACGTGCATCATAATTGTTAATTAAATTGCTTCTTATTACGAAATATTGTTATAGATGTTACTGAAATTACCTACTTGGTGCATTAAGTATATGTTTAAATTAGTTGAAGTATTTAAATTGTCTTACTTACAAGAATATTTTAAGTTAATATAAATGTTTCAACGTGGTGCACTTAAATTGCTAATAGGTATGTGATGTACATTGACATTTTAACCATCATGCATTATTTAGTGGTTATTGTCAATAGGCTTTCGGATGTTCTGCACAATCCTTGCTCTTATTTCTACAACTTGAATTTTTAAGAAAGAGATTTTGAATCAGTGGGTATCATGGTGGTAACCGGGTAATTTGATTTGGATTGAGAGTTTAGCAAAATTTTGGGGTTGTGAGAAGAATTTGTTCGGGATTCGGTAAGAGCAGGAGGTGTGAGTAGATATTGGAAAATTTTGGGAAACTGGAAAATGATGATAAGTTCAAGCAGATAAATGTTCAGTGGGTCCTTTAACCTTCAGGAATTAATCAGTATTTCGGGGATTCAATAAGGATAGGAAAAAGAATTTTTCTTGTTTCGGATCAGGGTGTTAACTTGATGAATATCAACTTTAGAAGCAGTAGAGGGTAAATACAGGACATGGCATTTTCATGATTAGTAGAAGGGTATCGGATATTGAAGAATTTTAAATATCAAATTAAAGTGGTGACAGTCAGGGAGCTTCAAGTTGAGTATGTTGATAACGGAAAGAGTTAGAAGAGAATCATCAATTAAAATCTTGATTAGTAACCAGTGGAACGAGAAAAAAAAAAGGGGTACGAGAATTAAGTCAGCAGAGAAGCTTGCAAGTGAGAAAAGAATAAGAAAATTCTATTTTCTTAAGGGGGAGAGCCGGTCTGGAAATAAATTAAATCAGAAGCTAGACAGCACTCGGAAAGTTAGAATTTTGAGAAAATCAATTCTTCCTGGAAACCTCTATCAGAACCATGTGAAAGAAGTTTCAGTTAGCTAAACCTTTCCTCCCTCTTATACAAAGAAAGGTCCCATCATCGACAGTACCTTTGTTCTATCATTATTTTTCAGGAAAGTGGGTACACTGTCTGCAATTCTCCGACAACCTCAGGATATCATTTGACTTAGTAAATAGAAAAGGATTCAGTTTGGGCGATACCCGGAACCAATCTCAAGTTTTGATAGGTTAACTCCGACAAGAGTTTTCTTACGAAGTTGTTACTTGTACCCTAGAGATGTTTGGGAATGCTCATAGTGCCTCCATTCGTGTGGTTGCTGTCGCCTCCATGAATACACCAGTTTACTATGAACCTTCAGAGAGATGGAAGTTCGAGTGATCCTCTCTTTCAAGATATTTCGTGGAATTGTGGGGTATGTTATCAAATTTCAGGAGCCAAAGGAAGACGTGTTACTAGGACTTGATTTCTTCGGTACCTATGCAAGTGTGCTTGCTGAATTACTCTCACGGGATGACAACCTTGATTTCTCTATTGCAAATATCCACCGTATTGTTAACTAAGGGAGTAAGAGCTCAACTTTCAGATTGAGAACAAGAAGTCAGGAATGTTGCTTCGGGAAAAGATTTACTTTAATTACTGAGGTCGGAGAAATGGTAACACCTGTTTTCTCTGCTCGTTAGACAAGAGCTTGCTTGGAACACAAAGTCAGTCTTTTAAGCTTGAACGGGCAATTACACTCTCACAAGAATATCAGAGTGTTTTCAATTCTGGAATCGGAAAGTAAATGTGAGAATCAGTGCAAGAATGGTCCAACCGGCAAATCTGTAATTCAGACGGGTCTGAAGATGTGGTGATTAATGATGATTTACGGATTATGTTAGAAAATAGCGCAAGGGCAAAGATGATTATCAGAACTGGGGAATATTGAACCGTAACGGTATCCCGCGGGGGAAAAATCTCAACTAAAGGAATCAAGTTTTCAACCGAATTAACTCCGTTCCGGAACGTTAATCCTCGGTGAACGGTACACCTAATCATGCATACCACGTGCATCATCATTTTATCATTATCATTATTTTGTTAATCCTGTATATATGACTCCTTGTTGTTATTAATTGTTTATTATTAATTCGGTAGTTTTACCTATGATTCCTTGTTTATTAATAATTGTTACGTGAACGATCACTTGCATAAATGATAATTTTACTTGATCCTTGTGTGGTAAGTGTTAATATTTGTCTAAGGACTTGCTTGAACTTTTATTTCGTGTGCGTGAGAGACGGGGATTCTCTCAGGGTTGTCAGGAGACGGGGTTCTCTTGTTACTTGCTCGAGAGACGGGGTTCTCTCGTTAACTGTTTAAGAGACGGGGCACTCTCAGTATTTCTACTACTTGTCAACTTGTTTTAGTGAAAGGTTATATTTTCTTTCGAGTGATTAGACTCCGGAAGGTTGAGGGTCGTGATTCCACACATTGGAGGAATTTGGATCGAAGATCTCTTTCAAACTAATCCCTGACGGGGAGTAGCTAACCCGCGTGGGATGAACACGTAAGAGCCAATTAAATTCCGGGAATTCGGGACATGGAATCCGAGGACGGATTCTCTTAAGGGGGAGAGAATTGTAACGCCCCAATTTCAGGTACGCTCGACACGTGTGAGTTTCGAGCGTAGGATTTTATTTTATTATTTTCGCTTATTTAATTTAAACGTGTTACATTAATTTTATAAATTGCGTGCAACATGAATACGTGGAAATATATGAAATATGTGTCAACTTGAGAATTATTGTATCACTGGAATTTAATTATTACATGAATTAATTGTCCAATTTGATTTAATTGCCAAATTGTCCATAATTGCTCATTTCCTTCTCTTTGAGGGACTAAATTGCATGAAAACCTTTTGGACTTAATTGATCACTTTCCAAACCTTTTATACTCAATTGCATGACTTATAAAACTTGGGGGATTGAATCGTAATTATTACATATTTTCCCAAATAAACCGATATATGCATCTCTTCCTTGCTCTTCATTTCTCATTCATAAAAAATCATCATCTATTTTGCTCCCTTGCCTACCGAACCAAAACCCAAGAAAAGGGAGAGAGATTTCATTGATTTCATCCAAGTTTCCAAGGAAATTGCATGTTTAGGAGCTCAATCATCTAGCTTCATCATCTTCTTCTTCCTATTCCTTATTCAAGGTATATATGAGCATATAGGGGATTCTTGAGTATATTTCATATGAAGCTAGGGTTATGATTTTGTTATAATAACTTGTCTATATGATGTTAGAAGCAATATTCCAAGCTCTAGACTTGAATTCCTAGCATGAATCTTGAAAATATGAAGTTATGTGATGAAGTTATATATATGCTTAAGTTGGGAATTATGATGATTAAGGCATGATTTATATGTTTTGATTGCATATTAATGTATATTGAACATGTATACATGCATATTTCCAGAATTCTTGCATGTTAGGATGATTTTGGAAAGATTGGGGATGCTTGGTTTTGTCCCGAGAGCATCCCCTGTTTTGTTCTGTTCTTTGTTCTTCCTGCGTAACGGGAACGGCCCTTCCCGTTCCCTTTGTAAATGGGGAACGGCCGTTCCCAGTGTTTGAATAATGTGCTTGGCGGCGAGGACGGGAACGACCGTTCCCACTTTGGCTTGCGAGCCGGAACGGCCGTTCCCATCTTCGGGGAGCCGCTTCGGGACTGGGGAACGGCCCTTCCCATTTTTGTACTAAAGCCCGGAACGGCCGTTCCCAGGCCACTGGAAGGGCAGAAAGTTTCTGCACAAAATTACACTTTTAGCCCCTCGTTCCAATGGCTTATTTGATCCCGAATTGCTATTATATAATTGATTATATGTTGAAACAACATGTTTTCATGCCACATTGTGTATTGCTCGATGTCTCGTGTATGATCACGCCGTGCGTCATTATATGAATAATATGCTTGAATGGTTGTCTCATGCACGTACATTGTCCCGTTTCTTGTCCAGTTATTCTCCAGGGCGGAGATTGTGGATCTTGAGCACGTCCACACATTCACGAGTCGTGTGTCGCCTGTCAGGTGAGGTTTAATTTCTAGTTATATAGAACCCGTATAACCTTTACGTGACTATTTTAGCCAAAAGGTAATTATAGTTATACTTTCATGAAATCAATTATCGTTTCAAGTTATATTATTGTTCATGAATCAAGCAAGTAAGGCATGTTAGTATTCACGAATCAAGCATGTCATGTTCATGATTGCAAGCAAGTGTGTTCTCTTGGCCAGGTCCTCCTTAGTGGGGGCGCTGGATTGGTTCTCGTGCCAATGATTGTCCGTCCAATCACAAGATGAACAATACCCTACCGTGTACGTGTGTTCTCTTGGCCAGGTTCTCCTCAGCGAGGGCGCTGGACTGGTCTTGCCAGTGGTTGTCCGTCCAACCACAAGAAGAACAAAGCCCTATGCTGTAACCGTGTTTCCCCCTGGCCAGGTCCTTCTGAGTGAAGGGCGCTGGACTGGTCTCGCCAGTGATTGTCCGTCCAATCACAGGAGGAATAAACCCTATCATGTTACAAGCACGCCATGTAGTGATTGCATGATTCCATTCCATGAATGTGCTAATTGAATACATCTGCATGATTGCATGATAACAGACTTGAGTGATCACCTAATGATTGACAAGTAAGCAAGCATGTTTAGTGATTGCCTGAAAATGAACTAGTGATTAATATTGATAGTTGTATCCTCGGGCGAAGCTATGTTGTTATTAAACGGTATAATTATCTTTTATAAACCTTTACCCGAGAATATAACTTGCATGTTATCTGTGCATATATATATATGTAAACCCCTCACTCAGTCTTCACAGACTGACGCCTCCACCTTTCAGGTATTGCAGGTGCGCTAGGCGGGAGTTGAGTCGAGTCGAGTCCAGTTCATGTAGTCATGTCATCCGTGGTTCGTGTATTTATTTATTATGGAACTGTAGTTATTATTATTGTCTTTTACGGAAATTTTAGTTATCGTTATTGTTTTCAAGAAAGATGATAATGTATTGATAAGATGAGTTAGAATACACTTTATTTGGTAAATGAGAAATGAAATGAAATGCTAAATGGAAAGATTTGATATTGGTTACTTTATGCTTCCGCTTTATTATGTCGCATGTTCGAGTATCCCGCCTAGCTTGTCGTGTATTGCATTGTCACCCGTTCGCTATAGGTTGGTTCATGTACGGATCGCCCATTTCGTATGTGGATTGACCTGTAGTGCGGGGGTGTGGTACCTCCACGTGTAAAGGGGTGCTACAAATTTCTTCTGACATACAAGGAATAATGAGAACTGAAACTGAAACTGGTTTTGAGAAAGATATTAGAACTGGAGTAGAGCGAATGACATACTATATAGCTGATGAATTTTTAGGAGAATCCTGGATAAATGATGCTGAAAAAGAATATTTAAAAGAAAAAGAAGAAGCTAGAAATGATCTTATAAATCTTTCAATATGCTCTATGAAATTCCTTAGAAATTATAGAGAAAAATTTTGTGACTATTATTATAGACAATATTGGAGTGGAGAGTCACAAGACATATATCTTAAAATGTTCTATTCGAAACTTCCAAACCCATGGAATACAGATATAAATAAAGTTTGGGAAAAAGAAAAGGAAAATGTAAGTAATAGATCTAGGTGGAAGAATAAGAGTTTTAATAGATGAATTAAAAAGGTTATGTTATGAACAAGATTTATACAAGAAATCTAGAAAAATTTCTGGACTTTATTGTTCAAAATTAGAAATACCTACCCAATGGGGTTGTGAAGAGAAAAATAGAAATAAACTTTATAGAAAGAGAAAATTCAAAAGGAATAGATACAAAAAATATAAAAAGTTTGATAGAAAAAATATAAAACCTAAAAGAAGATTTTTTAAGAGAAAAGGAAAACCAAATAAAAGACCTACAAAATGCCAATGCTGGAATTGTGGTGAAGAAGATCATAAATCACCAGAATGTCCTAAACCTAAGAAGGTAAGAACGATAGAAGCTGAACTTATAGAAATAAAAGACGAACTAGAAGAAGTTTCAGATATAGAAAATTATATAGGAAATGAAATATATGTTGAAATAAGTTCTTCAGAAAATTCTGAATTAGAATCTGAATCGGATTAAATGGATTCTGAAATACAGAATTATAATGAAGAAGAAATAATAGAAGAAGAAAGTACAACAGGATATTCTAAAAGAATAACTTTTAGTCAAGAAACACTTGACAAAATAAAAAACTTAAAGTTAAGTGCAGCAAATCCAACAAATAATATATTCATTGGATTGACTAATTTAGTAAAAAGAAATAAGATAAATATCTATGACTATCACGAGGTAGAAAAAGCTATAAGTATAGAAAATACCTCTGGAAAGGTCAAGATAAGTCTTATAACAAGATGAATCACTAATAATGCTATAAATAAAGTGAAAAAATCTCTTAGACCAAAAATACAATATATATATTTGGGAAGAGTACAATTTCTATTTAAATCTCTATTTAGAGAATGTATAGATAGTCCATTAGTCCTATCTTTACATGATCAAAGATTTAGAGATGCTAAAACTAGTCATCTGGGAACAATTGAAGGAAATTTGTTTTATAAGCAATTTCTTTTCGATGTTTTTCCGAAATATAGTATCAATTTACAAAATGAAAATATAGATGAAGTCTTAACCTTACATTATAAGTTTCTAAAAGATATAGACTTAAAAGATGGAAGTAAGACTTTCATTATCTACTATAGAGCACTTTATGTGTTGAGTAATAGTAATTATGGTAAAACTTATCAAAATAAACCATATTTAAAAATAGATGAAGAATGTAAAGACATAGCCACAATAAAACTACCTTTATTAGAAGAAATACAAGAAATAGAACCCTATCAAATAGAAATTAATAATAAACGAGAAATGAAAAAAAGATTATTACCTTCTAGTCTAAGTTTCCAAGGAAACAGATTATTAGGAGGAAGTTCTAAATATTCTCTTACTGGAGAAAGTTCTGGTATAAAAATAGAAAGAAAGTTAACTGTTAATAAATTTCTAAAATATATAAATTCAATGATTATAGAAGGATAATATTTTATTGGAACTGATAGAATATTTGGACCTAAAATATTGATAGACACAGGAGCTAGTGTTAATCGCTTTGCTCAAGTAAAAAATAAAGGACTAATAGGAATGATTACTAGCCTACCAATCCAATATACAACCTTTGAAGGATTTAAGGCAACGTGTAATCAAGAGTTATATGTCCCAATTACTATACAAGGAATAAAATTGAAAGTTAAATGTTGTATAGATACATACATGAATGGAGAGTTCTTTGATATAATTCTAGGAAATGAATTTCTCAATAATTGTGAATATTACAAAATAGAAAAGAATGGAGTTACACTCCAAATACAAGAAAATGAAATATTTTATCCTAAATATGAAAGGAATTAATTTTCCTTTAAGTGTTTTTATACAATTAACACTTTTAAAAGTAAATATAACAACATGTGCTTTGATAGATACGAGATCAGAAATAACAATATTTAAAACATTCTTAATTAAAGAATGGAAAACAGACAGCAATATAAGAATTAAAGGAATAACAGGACAATCTCAAGCTATTAATAAAGTAGCTAAAGATGTAGAAATAATACTTGTAAGCAAGATAAACAAGTATATGAATACAATTATTTAGAAGCAGATATATTATTAGGAAATGATTTCCTTGAACAATTTCAGTTCTATACACAAAACGTATATATGGTAACATTAAAAACATCTTGTGGACATCTTCTTAAAATACCGAGAGTCAATAAACCATTCAGAGTTCAGCCAGCTGAGCGTGGTGGACGACAGGTGTTTGAGAAAATTCCAATACAGATAAATACCATTTCTATAAAAAGAATAAACTTAGATGTTATTAAAAAGAAAATAGAAGAAAACTATAACAATAATCCATTAGCTTTTTGGAAAGAAAGTCATCCTAAAGCTAAAATAGAATTAACCGAAAATGTAATTATAAAGGAAAAGCCTATGTTATATACTATTGATGAAAGACAAGAATTTAAAAAACAAATAGAAGAACTACTTGATAAAAAACTCATTCGAAAAAGCTTCAGCCCTTTCTCAAGTCCTGCTTTTATGGTTATGAATGAAGCAGAAAAGAAAAGGAGTAAAGCTAGAATGGTAATAAATTTTAAAAGGTTAAACTATTTCACTAAAACTGATAGTTATCCTTTACCAAATAAAGAAATTATTATAAATCTAGTAAAAAACAAGTCTTTCTATTCTAAATTTGATTGTACTTCAGGCTTTTGGCAAATAAAAATGGAAGAGGATAGTATTCAATACACTGCATTCAGTGCTCCTCAAGGATATTACCTATGTTTTAAAACCCGGACCAGACCGGCCGGTCGGACCGGTTCAACTGGTGACTGGCAGCCTGTCTGGTCCGAGTGACCCCCTAAAACCGTTGCTCTTTTGGCCCGGAGAGGACCGGTGAAAACCGGTATGCGGGCCGGATCGGACCGGTATGCGGGCCGTTTGGCCCGGTTGCTATCCAAAAAAATTATAGAAAATCCAAAAAAATCATTGAAGAGCTTCAGAAGGCAACAGATCTAGAGGAATTTATCAATTTTTTGCCAAATAACTATCAAAATAAGTCACGTATCGTAGATTGTGAGATGGGAGAGATTTCGGTGGTACAATCGAGAGATGGGAGAGATTTCGGAGGGAGATGGAGAGCTTTCGTAGGCGAGATGAGCTTCTTGAGGTGGTGGAGAACTACTGGCGGCGACCGCTTCCGAAGGTGGTGGCCTACGAGATGAGTTTCTTGAGGTGATGGAGAACTACTGGAGGCGATCGTTTCCGAAGGTGGTGGCGAAACTAGGAAGTGAAGGAAGGGTTTTCTTTTATCCTTTTCCACTTTTTGGAATGCAGCGGCTCTAGTGTATATGAGGGGCAAATTATGTATTTGTCTATTTGAGGTTAAAACTATTGGGCTAGGGCAAATTACTATTGGGCTTTGGGCAAGAGCCCAAAGATACATGTGTATATTAAAATTTTAATTAATATTTTTATTATTATATATAAATATATAATAAAATATAATTATTACGTAATTATGAAGTCATACCGGTTCGACCGGTGGTCTAACCGGTCGAACCAGTAAAACCAGTAACTAGTAACCAGTAAGGCTTCCGGTTCGACGTCCGGTCCGGGTTTTAAAACATAGGATATTACGAATGACTTGTACTGCCTTTTGGGCTAAAAAATGCACCTTCGATATACCAAAGGAAAATGGATAATATTTTTTCAAAATATCACAAATTTATGGTAGTATATATATAGGGGTGTAAACGGATAATAAACGGAGCGGATGTGTAGTATCCGAATCCGAATCCGTTTAGCATATCCGTTATCCGAATCCGTATCCGTTATCTGACGGATAATGAAAATGTTATCCATATCCGAATTCGGCGGATATTATCCGAATATCTGGTTATCCGTATCCGTGAGGATATCCGATTAGTGAGTTATCCGATATCCGAATTTGAATCTGTTTATCTGTTTTACATATATTTTTAATAAAAAGTAAAAAATTGAAATTTCATGACACAATTAAATATTAATATAACTAACTATAAATCTATACACATTAACTCATAAGTATAATATATAATTTATAGAGATAAAGATTTTCACCCATCCGAACTATGACCCTTTTGGCATTTCACCATCCCAACTATTTTTCACCCGAAACCGCCATCTAAACTTTCAATTCCTGACAAACCACCATCCCACAGTGGTTTTGACCCATTTTTGAGCGGTTTTGACTCTTTTTTCAGCGGTTTTGGATGTTTTAACACATAATCTATGGAAAAATAACAAAGAGAGACATATTTACATGTGTTAAAACATCCAAAACCGGTGAAAAAAGAGTCAAAACCGCTCAAAAAGGGGTCAAAACCGCTGTGGGATGGTGGTTTGTCAGGAATTGAAAGTTTAGATGGCGGTTTCGGGTGAAAAATAGTTGGGATGGTGAAATGCCAAAAGGGTCATAGTTCGGATGGGCGAAAATCTTTATCTCTAATTTATAATATATGTTTACAATAATTAATGGAGTTTATTATTACAAATAATAAGATATACGTTTATTGTTATTTTTTTTATAATTCTCAAATAATTATATAATGTGTAAATTAATATATGTTTCATCAAGGTATAAAAAATATATAGATATATATATGTTGTCGGATACGGATTACGGATAATGGATATATCTAACGGATGTATAAACGGATTGGATGTGTCATTACCATATCCTTATCCGTTTATAATTCGGATGTCTATAATCGGATACGGATAATATCCTCTTTGAACGGATACGGATAATATCCTCTTTAAACGAATTCGGATGCGAACGGATATCGGATTTTCGGATATCCATTTACACCCCTATATATATAGATGATATCTTAATCTCTTCTGATACCGAAGACGATCATAGAAAACATCTTTTAATATTCTCTCTAATTTGTAAAGAAAATGGAATTGCTCTTTCTGAAAGAAAAGCTATAATAGAGAAAAGGGAAATATAATTTTTAGGGTTAAAATTGAGTGCTGCATGAATAAAATTGCAACCTCATATTTCTCAAAAAAATCTTAGAATTTCCAGATAAACTAGACAATAGAAATCAAATAGAAAGGTTTCTTGGATGCTTAAACTATGCTGAAGGATTTATTCCAGAATTAGCAAAGAAAAAACATGAAATACAAAAATTGCTTAGGAAAAATAATACAAAAGGATGAAATTCTAAACATACAGATATAGTTGTTAGTCTCAAAGAGGAATGTAAAGCATTACCAGAATTAAGACTACCAGAAGATAAAGACAATCTAATTGTCCAAACTGATGCTTCTGATTTATGTTGGTCTGCAATTCTAAAAACAGATCTAAATGAAATTTGTAGATATACCAGTGGAACTTTCAGTCAAGCAGAGGTAAATTATACAACACATGAAAAAGAACTACTTGGTATAATAAGAGGAATTGAAAATTTTTCTCTTTTCCCCCTACAAAAACCTTTTGAAGTTCATACAGATAATACTCAAATTCAGAGTTTAATTCAAAATAAACTTCCAAATAAACCTCAATATAGGAGACTTCATCGTTGGCAAGCTTTCTTGTCACATTATAATTTTAAAATAAAACATATTAGAGGAATGAATAATTTCTTGGCGGATTTCCTTTCTCGAAATGTTGAATTTGGTCTTGATTAAAGGCGAGTATATGCGTATACATATACCTAGTCCATCTCAAACGGTAGATGGTAAAGACATTATCAAATCCGTTAATGGGTGATGATTTCCCAAAAATCATATTAAGACCAGTATATGCGTATACATATACCTAGTCCATCTCAGACGGTAGATGGTAAAGACGATAACAAATCCGTTGAAGGGTGGTGATTTCCCAAAAATCACTTCAAGGCTAATAAAGTTTTAATTCATCTTCATTTTGCAGGATGAAGGACATACAGGAACTAGCTGAAATAAAGACAGAAGTTGATACACTGAGAGTAATCTCTCTTGATATAAATGAAGCACTAAACATCTTTGAAGACTCCATACAAGATAGTTTCAGGGTTTTATCCGATCTTGTCATAGAAAATGCAAAAAGAATGGATAGTTTATATAAGAGAATTGAAAAATTAGAAATGATAAAGAAAAGGCCGAGTGTTCAGGCAGTAAAAAGCCAAAAATACCTGTACAAATAGCGGAAGATAATAAGAATAAAGGAATAAAAGTCGAGGAAGAGAAAAAGACATCCTCAACAAGAAAAATAAAAATAGAACCACTTCAAAAATCTGGTTCTTTCAAAACTTTGCAAATAAAGGGTGAATATATACCGAAACCCTCTTATGACAAAGAATACAAAAGAATGTTTGATCTGACATATAACTATTTAAATTGTGAAGAAATCTTTTACTCAAGTGGAAACACAATATACCCAAGGTTAACTGCGATCGATGGGGCTGATCCAAACCAAGTTCTAAAACTTGCAGAATTTGGTTTTCTTGATTTAATATATCTGAGCAAAGAACAGAAGGAAATAAGTGGATTTGAGGATACATTCAAGTCCAAGGTTTCCCAATTTGCTAAAGGAAGACAATGCGTCTTGAAGTTCTACACCATATCTCCAGAATTGGATGGAAATAGATGGTATGAGTCACTTCATATTGTCTTAATAAATCCATTATATAGCAAGGTCAGCTTGGAAGTTGGTAGAAAAAGTTTCAAGGCTGCAATATATTCCCCGGAATGGGTTGTTGCGAGAAGAGCTCTTGGGATAAAAGCTATACAAAGTATCTCAGAGAATCTTCTGAATAAAGGATTTCAAACCATCTTTGCTGCTGGTAACTGGTTACTAGTTACTAAAGGCTCTCCAAACGATCCAAGATCTGGATTACTAGAGGAATACTACAGGTGCCTTGTTACCCATAGAACTATTTGCTCTACTGCTACAAGACAAGAGGCGTGCAAATTGATTGGGTGCCATACAGACATCAGAATGTGACAACATAAAGAAAAAAGTCCAATAGAGAGACGTAAGAGATGACGTCTGCAACCAATTTAGAGATGTAAGCAATGACATCTGCAACCTTTATAAAACTGTCGGCAGAATCTCAGCCGTTGAAGAAAAAGATAGATCTGACGAATACAAATGAAAGTTAGAATTTCCTTATCTGAAGGAATCTTATCTCTTTACGCGTTTTAGAGTTCTATAAATAGATAGAATCTGTAATAGAAAGGGGCATCGAAAAACAGAGAGTCAAGAGTGAGAAAAAGTGTCTATAAGAATTGTAATTCGAGTGTTTTTCTTTGTACCAAGTATGGAAAAATAAACCCTTAAAGGGGAAATAAAATCCTTTCTTTCATAAAACACAAATTCTATTTTGTTTTGAGCTTATTACATCTCTTTACTCCTTTTTATCTTTTCAAAAGAAGATATTTGGTTTCAATAAGCCGTAGTGAATTTTCCGTTGGAGATCGAAGCTTGTTTCCGTTGATGTCCATATAGGCAGGAGGCCGTCAGGACTATTGGAATGTTGAGCTGATCGAGGAAGAAGAAGACGAGTCTTAGAAGAATCCGATAGATCTTTATAGAAGATGAAGGAGATAAAGAAAGGTAATAAACTTTACTCAAAATATTTTGTGAATTATGATTTCAGAATGGATTTTAGAGTACTCTTGTTAAAATCAATATTTGATGAATTTTGTTATTAAAATTGTTCATTTCATATATAAGTTTTTGTTCACAATCATAAATTTCATATAATTATGAATGATGTTTCAGATGGTGATTTCAGAAAAGGATTAAACCTTGCTTATAAATTTGGCAAGTGTTTTGATGAAGATACATCTAATAAACATTTTAGACAAATGATAAAACAAATATTGAATTCTAAAATAGGATCTTTAGTACAAGAACATGCAGATAAACATAAATCTAAAGAAGAAGGTTGTAATATAAACTGCAGAAAGACTAATAGAAAATTAAATTTTATAAATAAGGTGATAATTGCTATAGAACAAGTTTATGAACAAGAAGATTAATCATCAGATTCATAAAAATAGAATGAATTCCAAAAAAATAAAAGCGGATATAAAAAGACTAGGATTAAGACTAAGTTCTATAATAGCAAGAATTCCAAATTTTAATTTTATGATAAATTTTTTTAAGATACTTGATGAAGAAAATAGATTAGAAACATTTTCAAAAGAACAATATAAACAAGTTAAAACAATAAACAAAAAACTAGTTAAGAAAATATGTCAAAGAGAAATAGAAGGTTAAAAATGGACCAATACCAGAAACGACTTAATAGACAAGAACTTAGATTAGTAAGAAAAGCAATAAAAGAACAAATAGAAAAATCGAAAGAAATAAATAATGAATTTGAAAAATATATGAATGAAAAAATAATGAAGGAATTAAAAACAAAAGAAAAAGATTTGATAAAATACAGAGTAGTTGTTAAGGATACATTATTACAACTGGAAAACAGTGTTAAAACAATAAAAAAGTATAATGAATATTTAGAATGGACAATAAAAAATATACCTCGTTATAATATTGAAAATAGACATCTACTAGAAGAAAATAATAAAACTATAAAATGGTATGAAGAGAGGATAAAAATAATAAATAGTTTGACAACATCATAAAATTATGAGCACTAAAAATATTAAAGGGATGGGAAAAAATTTAGAAACGGCTTTACAAAAGGAAAAAATATATAAGAAAAATTACGAACGAACGTTAAATAAAATTGTAATAAATAAAAACACGATTATACAAGGTATAAAAGAACAAGAAAAAATAAGAAACAATATAAATAACAAGTTTGTAGGAAAAATACATGAAAGAGAAATTAATGGACCAAATTGAAAACAACCATAAAATATTGGGTTTTATACATAATATTTATAAATTAAATTATTATATGATAAAGACGTTTAAGCAATTAACATCTTACACTAAAATTGAAATACATATTATTCTTATACCATTGTTACACTATAAAAGTCAAAACATACTATTAATACAATTTACCCTAGAATTGAATCAATCCGTCTCTATAAATCGATCCTACTTGCACTATATTCTATTGTGTTAGTGTAGATAGAAATTTAATTATTTTTGACGGATTCGACATCTGTCACTGAACATAGCAAAAATGTTTGTGCATGCGGGATGCACCATGCAACACACCTGTAATTTTTGTCCAACTTGATTGGTAAAAACTAGCTAGTGCAATGATAGAGAAGAATATTTTATACTTATCGTGTGTTTGATGTAATATTTAGAAAAAATAATTAATTAAATAATAAATATAATATATTTATTTGTATTCTTAATTGAGTTCAATCAAACCGAGTTTGAACTAAAATTAAAATATAAAACTAAAATGGGAGATCTAAACTCAACGCTTCAAAATAGCAATTTAATAGTCATTATTGCTATCCAGTATCCACCTATCTTCGATAATATATTAAAATACAATTTTGGGGGCAGATGCCATGCGTTCGGTTGGGATAAGTTAGCAATTGGAGTGGTTGGCATATTTGGTCTTCACCCATACATCAATCATATATTCTCAACTACGAGCTTCCGGATGTATCCACAAAGATAAGTCTATTCTCTTCTCTTCCTGCAAGGTTCTTGTTCTTTAATTCTCCTGCTGGGAATCCACCAATTAGATTCATAATATTATACAATATCTGCTGCGCTCTCTCTGGATGCATCACCTTTTTCATCATTTATTGATGCCTGATGATGCTGTTAATCCCATGTTTAATGAATTTTCTAATGCTAATAAAAGCCCAAAACATCGGCTTTGATCTCCAATGACGTTGCAATGCTTGGTTGGTACACGTATAGTGAGAGGGTTTGTAGCTGATGAGGAGGCACAGATTTGCAGTATAAATAGAGGTGCTTGGAAACCTTCAAAGTACACAAAAACTATTAAATCAATCCTTCTATTATATATATATATATACTATCCTCATCCCTTCCTGCTCTCCCCTTCTTCCAATAACCCTTCATATATGCTATCTTTTTAAATTAGATTTGTTGCTCGTGTGTGCGCGTCTGCATGTTTTTGTGTTGCATCTAATAAGGTTTCGTATTTGGTGTTAGTTGAGTTCAGTTGCGGAGCCATGTGCAAGCCAAGGATGTTGATGATCTCGGGAGTTTGAAACTAACTTCTATATATGTAGGTCTGAAGGTGCTCGACTGCTCTAAACCTCTCTGACCCCAAGATCCTGACTTGGCTATTGGTTGACATGGTAGAGTGAGGTGGTAATGGTGGTGAGTTGACAGAAGAGAGAGAGCACAGATGATGAGCATACAGATAGACATTTAAGTGTTGTATCTCAATCTTTGTGCTCTTTCGTCTTCTGTCATCTCCTCCTTGCTCTTCACCCTATTGTTGCTCATGGGACAAAGAACTGCGGCCGGTGATCAGGCACCCACGCTACAAGACTGAGGTTTGTCGAATAGCGCTGGCCGGAGACATTTGCCCATACGGTCACCGCTGCCACTTCCGCCATTCTCTAACCGATCAGGAACGGCTTGTCGAGGCACGGCCGTCACTTTCGTTGATTGTTGACGATTCTGCCAGTGGCGGAGCCACATTGACTTGAGGGTACAATTGACCCCCCCTCAAAATATATATATTTTTTATTATATAGATATATGTATATATAATTTTATGAGATTTTTCATTATTGACCCTCATCAAAGTTAAACTAATACTAGTGAGAATCAATATAGTAAGTTATTAATAATTGATACCAGACCTAAATGTTTTGGTCGATCCCCCTAAATAAATTTTCTGGCTCCGCCACTGGATTCTGCATCGGAGAGTATTTGAGTAAAGATGAATTGTATGTTCCACGACCGTTTTTCCTTATGTTTGTTTCCATTTTCCTAAGGGAACTTGGGTACGTACTGGTCTGTAAAGCGTTTAATCCTATTCTTAGGCTCCTAGCTAAGCTACAGTTATTTGGGTTGCTTGATTTTTGGCGTGAATATTGCTGGGCAGTGTTTAGTTGTGTAGTGTAGTTATGAATAAATGGAAACTAAAGGGTACATAGCTGTTTGAAACAAGGCAATTTAATTATAATATCTTATTCAATGTTGGTGTTACTAACTATTGAGTTTTAATCTTTAATACTGCGACATGATATTTATCATAGAGAAAATTAGCATGGAACAGGAATTGAAGTCCGATTTCACTTTTGTGTTTCATCTTTGTTTTACTTGTATACATACACAACGTATGTTGATAGACCCTTGCCTATACACTTGATGTGAATTGGTGAGTGAAATAAAAAATAAAAATTTAAACTTAAAACAAGAAATTCAAAGCGGATGGGTGCTGCTAATGTGACAGGAAGACTGTTGTGTTATATGTACATACCACTGTATGTCCCATGTGGGAAAAAATATAAATTATAATATATTTATAAAATCAATATTTATGTTCATATCAATAAAAAATAAAATGAAAATAAATTACAAAAGTAAAAAAATTATAACTGATAAATGATCGGTTATTTAAATAAGTTTTATGTTAAAAAAACTATTTAAACTTTTAAACTTATCAATTATCAAAAAATTATAATATAAATCAATTTCATTTTTTTTTTCTGGAGTTAAAATTTTAAAGAAAAATCACAAATTTATTAGTCTAAATTGAGTAATTGTGATCAACCAGTCTTATGCAATGTATAATAGTATAGATATTATATACTAATAGATGTTTTTATTATTTTTCTTGGCCAATCAATGTTATTTAATTCACAACTATATAATATAAAGCCAAAAAAAGTGTAAACAAAAGTAAATAATTTTGGTCAAATAGGATTGTGTAAACAAGTGTCAACCGAAATTATATTTATCTCTGTTAATTAAGCACGTTTTATATCAAATTGTATCCACCAGATATTAGAAAGTATGACATCGGAATCCATATCCATATATAGATATTGTCTAAATTATGGATATTCGTATTTAATTAATTAGCTTGAAATATCTATCTTCTCTAGTATAAATACAAACACATGACAAATGTTCCTATACAAGTAACTATAATAGATATTTAAATATATATAAAGATATAAATTTACATTTATAAACATTCATAATTGATATTTTCTACATCTAAATTTTATAGGGGTGTACGTGGTCCAGTGTGGGTGGTTTTGTAGTAAAATATCACCCCACCCGAAGTATTTGGTTTTGCAAAAATATAAACCGTAAATGTATAATTATTTTTTCAAATCGAATAGTTCGGGTTGGACAGGTGCGGTTATATAGCGGGCGGATTGACGGTTTAATAAATTATATATATATATTTTCAATAAAAATATTTTATAATCATAATTTTAATTAATAATCAAAAAGATATAAAGAATATGAGAATTTATTCTAGTTTAATAACCTATTGCAACACAAATACATAATGATTTCAAAATGGATAAAAAAAATGATATATATTATTAAATAAATAATATAATCATCTAAATATACATCATGTAATATAATTTTATAGTTTCTCAAGAAACTTGTAAAATATTAGTTCAACACAAAAATATATATTATATATAACTCATATAATATACATAACATTTGTATTGTGTACAATGTATTCATGTAATTACAATTACGAATAAAACATAAATATATATATATGGTGGTCGGACCGTGGTTAGGCCGATTTGAATTATTAAACCCACCATCTGACCGAAAAGTAGCGGGTTGTAATATTTTCCAACCGCGGTTATGTTTTTCTTAATTTCAACTGGCGGTTTTTGGGCGATTTGATGCGGTTCGGACAGATTTGACGGGTTGTGCGGGTATATGTACACCACTAAAATTTTACATAATTATAAATTCATATTTGTTTTAAAATAAGAAATGATATTGTTTAACTTTTTTGTCTAAGCAGGTACAAGAATTGTATCATACGACCTTAAAAGGGATGTACATGAAAAACTCTTTAATATTATTTTGAATATCATGGTTGTATACATATGTTATTATCACATCATTATTATTATTATTATTATTATTATTTAACGTGATGATAAAAATACTTGTGTTGATGTCATGCATATATAGCGCACTGAATACATGAGGTTCGGGAGATTATTCTTTTCAATACCCTGTATAGAGGTGTTGAAATTCTATTTGAGCGTGATTTAGTTTTTTTTTTTTTTTTTAAAAATATATACACACCCAAATGAGATTCGAACCCGATAATTGCTTTGATAAATAAATTTATTAATCACTTGGATCAACTCCTGTTGCCCAAGTAATTTTGTTGTTAGTGAGAAGTGATTAATTTTCTGAAAAAGAAAAAAACAAAGAGAAAAAATAGGGTAAAATGATGTGTGAGTTTATAGGGAATATGTGTCATAATTCTTTGACTTCATTAAGAGAGCAGAATTATGTACATTACAAGATAAAGTTCTTAATTTCATATTTTTATATGTTAATTGTCTCGTTTTTTAGCTTTAGTTGGTTTCGAATCGATGAAACGACGTATTTGGTTTGTTTTATTGTAGTTGGATTCAATAAATTAATGTAAAACACAGCAAAATAGCAAAACGAAAATAATATTATTGGTTAAAATTCTAAAGTGGTACAATCTCTGAATATCTCCTAATTCTTCCACGTTGATTAATCCGAGGGCTTGAATGCTTGTTCGCGGATTGAGTGTGGCTTGATTGAATCAAAGGTGAAAATGACAAAGCTCGAAATTAAGAGTTTGAATGCTTGAACACCTTTTGATTCCTTAATTGCTTGTTGCTTGAGAGCTTGTATGCTTTTGATTCTTTATGGTTGGCCTGTAGACTTGTCCTTATGCCTAGGCCCCCATTTTTGAACCTTGGAGCCCTATTTATATCTTTCATTTATCCTTTTGGGCTTTGTGGGATTGGACCGAAATTTAAAGACCATTTCATATCAAGTAGGCCTCTATTTTTGTTTAATGGCTCGTTTATTTAATAAATCCAAAAAATAAGAATAAAATTTATAATTCTTATATTGAATTAAATATGTAAGCCCAAATTTTATATGAACTTTTAATTGAAAATAATTAATTAATAGTCATTTCATTTGGGCCATTAATTAATAATAATTTTTAATTTTTTTGGTGCCAACAAAAGGCAAAACTAGGGCTGTCAATGGGTCGGATTTTAATTCGAATCCGGTCCGAATCTGATCCGAATTTTAGCATATTCGTCCGATAAAAATATCTGATGGATCATATCCGATTATAAATATTCGTTATCCGAAATAAATAGAGCGAATATGGATTTAAGGAATCCGATCCGTTAAGAATCCGAATCCGACAATATATATACTATTTAATTAAATAAATTATTTACTAGTACATAATATTTAGTGAAATGATTAAAATTAAAATTTTCTCATATTTATCACTTTAAGCAATAATAAATTTTAAATTTTTTACTCTAAAAGTATATATTATCTTCTATTAATAAGTTTAAATTAACTTATTTTAAATAAATATAAACAAAACTATCAAATAATCCATTAAAATAATAATAATTTATTTAATATTATGTAAATATATTTATTTTTTATATCAAATTTATTATTTAAAAAAATAGATTTTATTGCTAATCGAGTCGGATCCTTTATCGGATCTGATCCGACCCGATTATGTATGGATTCAAAAATAATTAGAATTCGGATTCGGATCCGGATCCGGATCTGGTAATCGGATTCTCTTATTGGATTCGAATCTGGAATCTCCTGATCCGGTCCGAATCCGACCCGTTGACAGCCTAGGCAAAACCACGCAATTTGGGATAAATTACGATGACTTGACTTGCGAAAGTGCGAAAGTACTCAGACTAACTTGCTAATTTCCTGTTTTCTCTGTAGTTTTTCTGAAGTTACGGGCCTTTCTTTGGCGCTGGCCAAAATAGCGGGTTATTTTATTATGAGAGTAGGAAGAGATTTTAGTTTCCTGGAGATAAATTAAGTCGAATCGAATAAGGAAAGAATCTTGGAGATCAAGTTCACAACATCTGTCATTTTCTCTTTCCTCTGTGACGGGACCAAAACACGCAGGGCTCACGTTTTCACAAGTGACGCCGCCAATTGTAGGCACATGGCCATTTGGTCCAAGCCAAACCACCCTCGACCGTTTCTGCGCTCGTACCACTTTTTGACACGTGGCACCACCGTCACTAGACGCGTGGCCCTCCTTGCGGCTCACACACGAGTGTTGCCCTTGTTTCCGGGGATGCTCTAATTCCCCATTGAAATGAATTCCGAGCGCATAACACCCTCGGTGAAGGCATTGTCATGCTAGTGAACCAAGGGGCCAAGTTCCCCCTCATCGTACAGCCTTGACGAGGATCCCCACTTGGATCCACAAGCCCATCAGGCTCATGGTTGACAAGAGCGTGCCCCTGGCCCTCGTTACCAACCCCCTAAAAAACGGCTCTCTGACACCCCGTATACGCCCGCGCACCTGCTATTGCCCGCACCACTTTTTTTCACCAACTTTCGCAGGAGATTCCTCCTAGGTTTCTCCTCATTGCGCCACGTGTTAGGGCGGCATTACGGCAGGACCACAAAGGGTAAATTACCAAAGGGTCCCTGACCCTCAACTATAAATAGGAGTCTTCACCTCCACCACGGTAAGCAATCTCCATTACTGCAACTTTACAATTACTTAGCTTCATCTTCTCAGATCATCATCTGACTTGAGCGTCGGAGAGCCAGACTGGGCATCACTTCCAGTTCCCCCAGCTTGGCCATTTGACCTATCTTTCTTTGGTGTTTGTCCTAGTAGGTTGATCCCCCAACTTTTTCGACTGTTGTCACTCGGTTTCCTCATATCAAACAAATTCTAAAGTGATTGGACTCTGTTTCTTATATTCAGACCCATCATTTTTTGACGCCGTCTGTGGGAAACCACTTCCAATCCTTTCTTCCTGTTTGCTAGTTGAAGAACAGACACCATCTTCATCATGGTTACCACTAGATCTGGACTCGCAGGAGGTGGCGATGACCACCATCCTGATGGGAATGTCAGTGTCCCTACCTCCGCCGTCGCCGGCGGAGCGGCGCCCATTGGAGGGGTGTTGGAAAACACGAATCAGAAAGCAGCGGAATTTAAAAATTTTCCCAACAAAAGGATCTAGGACTCGCAATCGTGTAACCAAATTCGTAAAGATAGAAAACTTACTTTTCTTTTATTCTTTCTTGAAGCGTTTCAAGCCACCCAAGAACGCTCTTCTCGCGGCTTGATCCCCTCTCCTTGGTAAAGCTCGAATCTTCAAACTTCTAACTTGAAGTCTCTAGAGATAGTCCACCAACTTGATCACAATCTAACTAGTAAGGATGCTAGTTCTCTAGTTAGTGTTTAGGCTTAACCTAGGGTTTAATTTAATCTTGGAGAAAGGAAGGTGTTCAACACATGAACCAAAAGAATTGCCAATTTGCTCTAAAGGGGAGCTCGAGCTCCCCTATATATAAGAGGGGAGTGCCGATCCAAATCCTTGTTGGACAAGGATTTGGTTCCTCTCTCTCCTATTACTTGATCATCAAGTATTTTCCAACTTTGACTTTGAATTCTAATTCAAGTCAACTTTTAAGAGAGCTAAAAATATCCAAACTATTTTTGGATAATTTTATACTTTATTTATTATAAAATAAATAACTTATTTTATCTAATTAATTAATTCATAATTAATTAACTAGATTATTTTCTCCAAAATTAGACTTTCTTTTTAATTCAAAATTAAACCAAAGTCTATTAAATAATTAACTAATTAATTATTTAATATATATATAATATATATATATACACACGTGTGACTTCACACGTGTGGAACCCTCTTGGCCCGATTAACTCGTTTAATCATTTTCAAGCCTCAACTCATGTAACCAAGTTGTTGTGTGTGACCCTCTAGGTTCTCAATTCAATTAGCAGTGACCCTAATTAATTAATTCACTAATTAATTAATCAGTCCACAGATTAAACGACCATAGTCTAGCAACAGGTGTTTAACCCCTAGCTGAATTGGAATGTTCGGATTCGACAGAACCTTTAAGTCATTGATTCATGTGAGATACAATCCTCCTACTTACTATCTCTCAACCAAGATCTAGGGCAAGGGAATAATCAGAACCCTAATAATCCGGTCTTAAAGCTAAGTGCATTTCATATCCATTTGATCTCAATCCAAGAAACCCTTTTCTTGATGTCTTGATCTACTGCCTTGGCCAAGGACTCCATATGGCATATGAATGACTTATACAATAAGAGATCACCTTGCAAATGCAAGTGTAGGTCCTATCTTGATTCTCATTCACTTTCATGAATCACTTGTGCAGCCCCAGCATAAGCCTTGAATCAGTTGTCTAAGGCGACACCCTTTAAAGCTTATACCTAAGATTACAGAGTTAACTCATAAAGTGAGAAGGAACCTCAAGTCTAAGGATCAATTAATCACATCAATGACTCGTGAGATATTTCCTAATCTGGAAGTTTCCATTTCCTGAAATAGAAACTTCCTTTCCCATTTAGGAATGTTCTCACACGGGGCACCTCAGTGAACTTACTTGTTAAAGTAAGCACCCTCATGTATCACGCACGTATCAACTATACACTTTGCACCTCCATGAAACAAGGTGGTCCTTCTTAAGGACGTGATCCCACAAGCAAGCCTTAGAGGAGTCAAGTTGACACTCCCACTGTCTGTAGGACTCATCGGCTTGGAGTATTTTACTAATCATGACTTATGTGATATAGAGCTCGTTTCATGAACCATTTCACCTAAATGGTGGAGTCCTAAAGTCATCAGGATTAGGGGAGTTCTCATACATGCACAGCTAAAGTAAACGCATACCAAACAAGAGCATATAAAGAAGTGTTGCTTCAATTCGTTATTTTATTCAAAGATTGTCTGTGATTACAATAAGGAAAAGCACAAAGCGGATATACAATCGGCTTTTAGGGCACTATTCCTAACAAGGGGCGCCTCCCCCGCGGATCCAATAGTGCCCTCAACAGGACTCACTCCTGAGCAGCCCTCCACCGCCGTAGCTGGAGGTTCTGAGCTTCCCACTTTCCCTAATCTTCCCCAGAACCAATGGCCTAACACCCAAGTCAACCATGGAGGGTACTCCTATATGATGTCACCCCTAGGTTACACGCTCACCCCCTACCGTCATGATACCTGCTATTCAGCCGTACCACGCAGGGCAGATCCAGCTGCCGGTGGTGGTTCCGAAGGAGATTGAAGGGGTGGAGTTAACCCCCATGACTCCTCAACAGCTACATGCTATTTACACTCAGTGTGAGGTCCAGGCGGCCCAGAGTGTATGGAAAAACTTTACTTCCATGGATTTTCCTCCTGGGCAGGCCGCTCAGATTGCCCCTCCCTTGGGGGGGATTGCAGGCACATCCGCTCATGGCGACACAGGCTATCTTACGGGCCCAACCACCACCTTCGCCAGCCAAGAAAATGAGAGTCCATACAAGAGGTGGGGAGGAGCGTCCCCAGGCTAACAAGGGCAAAGAGCCTGTGGAGAGGATCAACATCGACGATGAAGCCCACTCCCAAGTTTCAAAACGAGGTCCTCAGGCCTCCAAACGAGGGAGTAAGGTAAGAGGAGAAGATCCCAACCTTCTCGTGGCTGTGCAAGACCAGCTATAGGGGTTGCAAGAGATGGTGGGACAGCTCTCTCGAGCGCGGTCTCAAGTCCCACATGTTGGGGACGAATGAGTCAATGCCAGAGACGCTCATCACCACGCCCGCCAACAACACGTTCCTCGTCACCAGGAACAGGATGAGAACTATGAGAGTTACGACTACCATCCGCTTGCGAGGGGCTCTCCCCTCGTGGAAGAAGATTTGATGGCCCAAGCCGGAATTGGCAAGGTCCCCACTTCCATCAACTGCTACGATGGGACCACTGATCCAACGGAGCACCTGGATCATTTCCTGCATTTGATGCATTTGTATGAGCACTCTAGCCATTACTGGGCTAAAGTTTTTGTTACATCCCTCGTGGGGATGGTTCAAGAGTGGTACAAGCGACTGCCACCACGCTGGATCCATTCGTATGCTGAACTCACCAATGCCTTCCTTAATTATTTCAACTCTTTGAAGGCGCCTGTCACCGCACCCATAGCTTTATACAACCTGATCCAAGGTGAGCATGAGTCTCTTCGATCCTTCTTCGCACGTTTCAACAAAGAGGTGCTCTTGGTGGAAAGGCCCTCAATGGATTTCTTGATCCACGTGCTTTTTCAGGCTTGCAATCACAAACAGTATGTGAACAAGAAATTTTACGGATTCCATGGTGAAGAAACGGCCAGTGTCTCTTATTGCAATGAGGGAGATCGTCGAGCCGTATTTTGTGCTCGAAGACATATATGGGTCCAACACTCTCAGGCATTCTGGGCCCCATAAGAACGAGCGAGGGCGAGAAGAACTTCATAGAGAGCGTCGCAAATCGCCACCTCCCCCTCGTAGGCTCGAGCGTGTTCCCCTCATTAGGCCCAATTCAGAAGTTTACACAATGTCGGATAAAAAGCTCTTCAAAAGGCCCCAGAAAATGAAAGAAACCGAGGCTCTAAGGCGCTCGAGCAAGTACTGCGTCTTTCACAAGCAAAAGGGGCATGACACGGATGAGTGTCGCCAATTAGAAAATGAAATTCAAAGACTCATCACTGGCGGACACCTGAAGGAGTTTGTGAAAATGCTGGAACGGTATGATGAGCGCTGTAACGAGAGGTCAAGAGAGAGAAGGAGGAGCCCGTCACGCTCGAGGAGCCCGTGTGGGTAGGACCCCCAGAGAGCAGCCACCTCGGCAAGCAAAAAGCCACGGAGCAGAAAAATTCCCCTTTCGCGGTCATCAACATGATCGTTGGAGGCTCATCTGGGGGAGATTCTAACGCTTCCCGCCGCTGATACGTTAAGAGCTACGATCAACGCCCCTCGGCACCCAAGCAAGTCTATGCTATCAAAGAAACGAGCGACCACCGCCCCAAGGAGAATGAAGCTGTTGGATTTAGTGATAGGGACTTAGCTCACATTGTAACACCTCATGGGGTCAGTGAAACCTCTGATTTCCCTATGGTGGTTAGCCTAGACATCCATAATCATGTTGTAAAGAGGGTTTTGGTTGATAGTGGAAGCTTTGTTAATGTTTTGCCTTACTCAAATTTCCAAAAAATGAATGTCGCAAACATCCCCCTCGAGCCCATCAAAACAGCCTTCATTGGCTTTGGAGGCTCCGAGGTCGTCCCTCGAGGACAAATCCGCTTGGCCACCTCTTTCGGTCGAGCCCCACAGCGGAAGACTCTCATGGTTACCTACGCAGTAGTCGAGATTGAGATCCCTTATAACATCATAATTGGGCATCCTGCCCTCGTGGATTTCAAGGCAATCATTTCGACCTACCATCAGAAGATCAAGTTCCCTACCCCAGAGAGAGTTGGTGAAGTCCTTTGCAATGTCCGAGAGGCTTGGGAATGTTATATGTTATCCCTCAAAAAGCCTAAACCGGAGAAGACATTCCAGATAGGATCCACCAATAAGTCAGTGGATTTTTCCAACCTGGATGAGGACGGCCCATGCGGAGGGGGGACCAAACTGAACAAAAAGAAAAACAAGAAGAAGGATCCAAGAGCTGGAAACAACCCCGATGGCACCCCACCCGGAGCGATCGGGAAATCCTCCTCTGAGGAAGACATGGACGAGCGTGAGTAAGACACAGCCAGTGACCGTTTGACAGGAAAGAAAAGGGCTCTCGAACTCCCTCGCCCAGAGGCACGGATCGAGCCCACGGAGAAATTTCTCTGCATTGAGTTGGAGCCTGGGAACAAGGACAAAACCACTCAAATTGGATCCAACCACTCAAGACCCTCACAGATCATGATGATCAACTTTCTTATGGAAAATATTGACGTCTTTACTTGGAAAGCATCGGATCTTACTGGAATTGACCCGGGCGTCATAGTCCATAGGCTCAACGTGGACCCCGCCTTCAAACCAATCAAACAGAAGAAGCGAGATGTGTACGGATTTCGAAAGAAGGTTATTGAGGAGGAAGTAAACAAGCTCCTCGAGGCCAAATATATTGAGCCCATATTGTACCCGGAATGGCTTTGCAATGTGGTACTGGTACCCAAGAGCGCTAACAAATGGCGCATGTGCAACGATTTTACTGATCTCAACAAAGCGTGTCCCAAGGATCCATACCCTTTACCCCGGATTGATCAATTGGTGGATTCGACTGCGGGGTGTGAGCTAATGAGCATGATGGATGCTTTCCAAGGGTATTACCAAATCTTCATGGCCCCAGAGGACCGCCCCAAGACCTCGTTTGTTGTTCACATGGGGGTGTACTGCTTCTTAGTTATGCCTTTCGGGATCAAGAATACAGGTGCCACGTACCAACGCCTTGTTAACATGATGTTTGAGAAGGAGATTGACAGATCAATGGAGGTGTACGTGGACGACATGATCGTCAAGAGTGAGTGCCAATTTTTGCACTTGGAGGACCTTAAGTGCACGTTCAGCATTTTATGCCAATATGGCATGAAACTAAATCCCTCCAAGTGTACTTTCAGAGTACGAGGGGGAAAATTCTTGGGCTACATAGTTAGCCAGCGGGGGATTGAGGCTAATCCTGAAAAGATCAAGCCCATCTTGGATATTCCATCCCCTCGCAACCTCAGGGAAGTGCAAGTGTTAGTAGGGAAGATAATCTCCTTGAACAGGTTCATCTCCCGCTCGGCGGACAGAAATCTCCCTTTCTTCAAAATTCTACGCAACGCTCGGAATTTCTCTTGGACAGAGGAATGTGAAAAAGCCTTGCAAGATATGAAAACTTACCTCTCAAGCGCTCCCCTCCTGACAAAGCCTGTGACGGGTGAAAACTTATTCGTATACCTCTCTGTCTCCTCTGAGGCCACGAGTGCAGTTTTGGTGGCCATACGCGAGCGTAAACATCTACCTATCTATTACTTGAGTAAGACGTTACAGGGTACTGAAAAGAAATATCTAAAAATTGAAAAGTTCGCCTTTACCCTCATTAATGCATCAAGGAGGCTGAGGCCTTATTTTCAAGTGCACTCAATCACCGTCCTTACGGATCAACCATTGAAACAAGTTCTATCCAAGCCAGATGTCTCCGGAAGGCTGATAAAATGGGCTATTGAACTGAGCTAGTTTGACCTAAGCTTCGAGCCAAGAATGACCATACAAGCGCAGGTAGTTACGGACTTACTGGTGGAACGCTTTGATTTAGAGCCTACTGTTCCTGAAAACGATGGTCTATGGGTCATGCACACAGATGGCTCATTGACCTCTCAAGGGGGAGATAGGTCGAGGAGCAGGCGTGACCCTTAGAGATCCCAACGGGGAAATCGACTTTCCAATCAGGTTGGATTTCCAAGTTACGAACAATGAAGCAGAGTACGAGGCTCTCATACAAGGGTTGAGAATTACTTTTCAGAGCGGAGCTTCAAGGATCACGGCTTATGTTGATTCGCAATTGATTGCAAGTCAAATTGAAGGAATGTATGAGGCTCGAGCGGCCACCATGGTGCAATACTTGGGAAAAGTAAAGGAGATAATCAGAAAGTTCGGGGAATTCCAATTACTCCAGGTCCTACGAGCGAAAAATGAGCGTGCAGACGCCCTGTCCAAATTCGCTTCCGCCCTCGAGGGATCCTGTGAACACTCCATAACATTCCTGAGGACGGAGGAGTCATTGATACAAAGGAAAGAGACCATCCGAGAGGTACTTATGATTGATCCCACCGAGCCCTGTTGGCTCGATGACATCATCAAATTCCTTAAAGATGGAGTTTGTCCCACTGACAAAGTGGAAGCACGGAAAATCAAAAGCAAGGCCCCTCGTTTCTCTCTAGACAGAAAGGGTAGACTCTTCAAGAAATCCTTCCAAGGCCCCAATGAGATATTTGAGGCCCTCGCAGGCCAAAGAGACCCTCGAGCTGTTGGAAAACAGGAATAAAAAAGCAGCGGAAATTTAAAAATTTTCCAACAAAAAGGATCGAAACTCGCTATTGTGAATCCAAATTCGTAGAGATTAGAAACTTACTTTTCAATAATCTTTCTTGAAGCATTTCAAGCCACCCAAGAACGCTCTTCTCGCGGCTTGATCCCCTCTCCTTGGTAAAGCTCGAATCTTTAAAACTTTCTAACTTGAAGCTCTCTAGAGATAGTCCACCAACTTGACTACAATCTAACGAGTAAGGATGCTAGTTCTCTAGTTAGTGTGTAGGCTTAACCTAGGGTTTATTTTATCTTGGAGAAAGGATGGTGTTCAACACATGAACCAAAAGAATTGTCAATCACCCTCTAAGGGGAGCTCGAGTTCCCCTATATATAGGAAGGAGAGGGGCGGCCGAACCTAGTCCTATTGGACTAAGGATTTGGTCCCTCTCTCTTATTACTTGATCATCAAGTAATTCCAAACTTTGACTTTTGAATTCTAATTCAAATCAACTTTTAAGAGAGCTAAAATATCCAAAACCCTTTTTGGATAATTTTATACTTTATTTATTAATAAATAAATAACTTATTTTTATCAAATTAATTAATTCGTAATTAATTAAATAGATTATTTTTCTCCAAAATAAGACTTTCTTTTTAATTAAAAAATTAAACCAAAGTCTATTAAATAATTAACACATTAATTATTTAATCACATATACATATATATATGCACGTGTGACACACGTGTCCCCAAGGACACGTGTCACTCACGTGACCCACACGTGTGATTCACACGTGTGGAACCCTTTTGGCTCGATTAACTCGTTTAATCATTTCAGAGCCTCAACTCATGTAACCAAGTTGTTGTGTGTGACCCTCTAGGTTCTTAATTCAATTTGCAGTGACCCTAATTAATCAATTCACTAATTAATTAATCAGTCCACAGATTAAACGACCATAGTCTAGCAACAGGTGTTTAACCCCTAGCTGAATTGGAATGTCTCGATTCGACAGAACCTTTAAGTCATTGATTCATGTGAGATACAATCCTCCTACTTACTATCTCTCAACCAAGATCTAGGGCAAGGGAATAATCAGAACCCCCCAATAATCTGGTCTTAAAGCTAAGTGCATTTCATATCCATTTGATCTCAATCCAAGAAACCCTTTTCTTGATGTCTTGATCTACTGCCTTGGCCAATGACTCCATATGGCATATGAATGACTTACACAATAAGAGATCACCTTGCAAATGCAAGTGTAGGTCCTTTCTTGATTCTCATTCACTTTCTTGAGTCACTTGTGTAGCCCTAGCATAAGCCTTGAATCAGTTGTCTAAGGCGACACCCTTTAAAGCTTATACCTAAGACTACAGAGTTAACTCATAAAGTGACATGAAACCTCAAGTCTAAGGATAAATTAATCACATCAATGACTCGTGAGATATTTCCTAATCTGGAAGTTTCCATTTCCTGAAATAGAAACTTCCTTTCCCATTTAGGAATCTTCTCACACTGGCCACCTCAGTGAACTTACTTATGGAAGTAAGCACCCTCATGTATCACACACGTATCAACTATACACTTTGCACCTCCATGAAACAAGGTGGTCCTTCTTAAGGGCGTGATCCCACAAGCAAGCCTTAGTGGAGTCACGTTGACACTCCCACTGTCTGTAGGACTCATTGGCTTGGAGTATTTTGCTAATCATGACTTATGTGATATAGGACTCGTTTCATGAACCATTTCTCCTAAATGGTAGAGTCCTAAAGTCATCTGGATTAGGAGAGTTCTCATACATGCACAACTAAAGTAAACACATACCAAACAAGAGCATATAAATAAGTGTTGCCTTAATTCGTTATTTTATTCAAAGATTGTCTGTGATTACAATAAGGAAAAGTACAAAGCGGATATACAATCGGATTTCTAGGGCACTATTCCTAACACGAGAACCTTCACGAAGGGAGTTGTGGGAATCACTCTACGGGATGTATTCTTGCCAAAAAGATATTGAGAAGTGGATTCTATTGGGCCCCAATCCTTCAGGATGCCATTGCATTCTCCAAGTAATGCCCCAAATGCCAGTTTCACTCTAATGTTCCCCAATTGCCCGCTGCTCAAATGGTCCCTATAGACGTTTCATGGCCCTTTGATCAATGGGGCATTGATATCGTGGGCCCTTTGCCTATGGCGGTCGGACAGAAGAAGTTCGTCATCCTGGTTGTCGATTACTTCACCAAGTGGGCTGAGGCCAAGGCCGTCGCAAAGATCACCTTTAGAGTGGTAAGGGACTTCATTTGGAAGAACATTATTTGCAGATATGGCATTCCGAGAGTGCTTATTTCGGATAACGGATCCCAATTCATAGCAACTGATACCCGGGAATGGTGCTCAGAGTTAGGCATTGAGCAACGCTTCACTTCCGTGGGCCACCCTCAGGTCAACAGTCAAGTGGAAGTCACCAACAGGATCATTTTACAACATCTAAAAACCATGATTGAGAGCAAAAAAAAAACGAATGAGCCGAGGAGTTACAAGGGGCTTTATGGGCTTATCCCACCACCCCATGAGCGGCCACTGGTGAAACCCCTTACTCACTTGTCTATGGCTCAGAAGCAATGATACCAACAGAAGTTGCACATGAATCAGCTCGAGTAGCGTATTTTGAGCCCGGGGCAAACAAAGATAACAGAACATTGAAATTAGATCTTTTAGAAGAGAAAAGTGACAAGGCCTGGGCACGTATTCATGAATACAAAGCGTCCATCGCTCAACAGTACAACAAGCGGGTTAGAGAAAGAACTTTCCAATCAGGAGACTTAGTTCTGAAGAAGGTTGAAGTCTCAAAGCATGTGGGAAAATTGGATCCCAACTGGGAAGGCCCATTCAAAATTATGCAAGTCTGAGCTAACAATACCTACACGCTCGAGACACTCCAGGGCGAGCGTTTCCCACGTCCACGAAATGCATGCTACCTACGATGATTTTATGTTTAATTGTTTACAAACGCTATTTATCGTAATGATTTTAACTTCAAAGAAATATCTTTTATGTTTATGACAAGTGATTCCCTCTGGAAGCCTTGGCACGAGCCACACAGGTCCCAGGTGCAGTAATCCCTTTTTTTTTTACCAAAGACGAGGTTTTACTTATCAAGCGCAACCTCCGTATCACGGTCCGCCCTCATCGGAGTGCTTGTTAAGCGTAGATATCTTCAAGGCGGAAAACGAGTCCGACCGGGCCTCGCTCATGTCCGGATACTTCCTGCAAGCATGCGCTCAGTGACGCTCACGGCGACCCCCCCAACTCTTGAATGAACCCCTCGTATACAAACACCAAAGGGAGAACTTTCAAAGAAATTTTCACAAGTCTAGACCCACGCGTCCGCAATGACTTGTAGAGGTTTTGAATGGCCTAGGGCTCCCTCGAATCGGGACCCTCGTGGTAGAGATCCCTCGTGTTCAAGCGCTTGGATGGAAAACTTTTAGACAAGTTTTCACAAGTCTAAACCCTTGCTTCTGCAATGACTTGTTAAAATTCCTAAGTGGCCAAGAATTCTCTTGGCAAAATTTGACAGGTGTCGAATCCGTCAAAAATAAATATAAACCTATTCACAATTAAACAACGGAGTATAGCGTAAACAGGGTCGATCCACAGAGACTGGTTGATTTATTTCTAACAATTCCAAGTTATTCACGAAAAGAAACAATTAAAGAGGGGGGTTTTGAATTATTAAAACTAAGGTATGCAATTAAAATAAACTAACAAGAATTAAAAACTAATTAAAACTATCAAGCAAGTCACGTAGGATTAAATCAATCAGAGGAGAAAATTACCTAGCCAGGGATATTCGATTCGAATTGTTATATTGATCATTGACTCAAAGATAAATTCAAGTTATTCAGACAGATAGGCTATAGTTGATAGAGACACTCGACTCAACCTCGTTTTTACTTAATTAATCGGATAACCTAGAGACACTCGACAGTTATCTTCCCTAACAAATTCACAACCCCTAGAGACACTCGACAGGATTTAATGAATTCGCAGCATTAAGAACCATAAAAACACCAACCCTAATTAACCAAGTCGTGACACACGCAAGATTTAAATTAGATTATCAAATCCCTTAGTGAACGAGGAATTTTATCGCTAAAACCCTGTCACTAATTTACCACCTTTTATCAATCAAACTCTACTACACTTCAAGCATCATGATTGGCAATATGCAAATTAAAACAACCTAGAGATCGTGCACTATCCCGAAATTGCCTAATCACAATAAACACGAAACACGGAGATAAGATAAATGCCGAAATAAACATGAATTAATAAAAACGTTTAGGTCTCACAATATCCAAAATCGAATCTTAATCCCTAGCTAGATAATTAAAAACTTAGCTACTAAAATTCATAAAAACAATTAAGGAATTCTTTAACATAAATAAACTAAAAAGCGAAATAATTAAACTAAGAACGAAAAACTCGTGATGCCGAAATCTCCTCGACGTGCGTGAAGTTGCTGTCCAAGACCTCCTCTCCCTGAATATTACGTGATTTTGCTCAAAGCTGCAATCCCACGCTAATAAATAGCCTCCAAAATCCCGTAGACAAATCCTTAACAAACTAGGAATACAATTCTGGCACTCCAAGTTGGACTACAAGCTGGACTCAAATTCATTCCAATCTGCTGGGCTACTTAATTAATTCCCAACACATGTGGTAGCCCACTAATCCCTTTGCCCAAAAATCACGCCTAACTGGGCCACTTTAATAATTCCACTTTCACAAGCCTGATCCCATATATCAATATAGAGTCCACCTCCATATTTAATTCCACGTCCCAGGCTTCTCCAATTTAGATTGCGGGGCCTTCTCATACTAAATTCCAACCATAGCCCACCAAAGCAAAAGGTTCCCTTACTTCATGCAATTCCAAATATCACGGCAGCCCATTATCATAAAATCCATCATTAATTCCACCAAATGCAGTCTTCTCTCAAAGCACATTGTTTCTCCCACAAATTAAATACGTACGGCCCAAATTAGATCCAAGAGATGCATCCCAAATCAATTCAATTCTTCTGCAGCAACAAACTCAATTCCAGTTTTCCAACATTCTGTTCGTATGCTCCGGTTTGGGTCTAAAAAAAAACCCAATTTGCTCCAATTTTGCTTCTGAGCCCCGAATCTACGACATAAACAACAAAACATCAATTCTTTATAAATAATATCATTTCAAAGCACAATTCGGGGCATAATTAATCATAAAGATGATTAATTAACGACTTATCAAATCCCCCCACACTATCTCATTACTCGTCCTCGAGGATTCATGAAAATCAATAGAAACAACATTACCCATCAAACACAATCATCAAGGCAATCATCGAATTCTCGCCTAAACAAATCTAGCTCATCAACACACTACTCAATTGCACAAAATTCAACAAATTAGTATAAATAGCATACCCTCGTGTGAATGTCGTGTGAATTGAATAAAAGAATGTACAAAGACTAGATTGATTAGTTTATGATTTTGCCTAAGTACCAATTATCAACTTTGAATGCATCCTTCACTCCAATCTCCACTAATGTAGTTAACTACGACTCAGGATCGATAGGTCTTTCGAGCTTGTAATGTAGGCTTGGGTAGAGGTTGGGAAATTTTGGAATTTAGTGGCTAACATACCAAGCTTACACATTTTATAATAAAACCCATGGTATTTCCCTTTTTATCTACCGGACTCCCTTACTTTGCTTTAAACAATTAATTTCCCCCCTTTTTCACTCATCGAACTTTTGGTATTCAAAACACACTCTTACTTTCTTTTTTTTTTTCTTTGCAATTTGTCTATTCTTTTCTTTTTCTGCCCATTTTTTTTCCTTTCTTTTGACTTCTTTTCCTTTCATCACTCTTTTTCTTTATTTACAACATTGCACAATCTCTCAAGTTTTTTTTCAGCACCAAGGATAAAGGAAGTCTAAAGACATCTAAAAATTCGTACCCAAAATGAGCAAGCAAGGTGTGATTTAAAGTAGGGTAGGAAAATAATGTTGTGCATCGGCTTGTAACGTGGTTAAGAAGAAATTTTGCACAACATTCAGGCTCAGCGGGGTCAAGCGGGATAATTTATTTGTAAAAAGATCAAGAAAAGGCTTACCACCGACAACGATCGCCTAAGTCACTTCCCAAATCAATCATTAACTAAAAATTTCGCCTCGAAGGAAGCTAAGATGCATTCTAATCAACTTTTAGACTCATTTGAAAAACACAGACTTTTCTATCTAAGCAAAGTACATTAATTCATTCAATGGTGCGCAAAAAATGAGGGTATAAGATTATACTAATTCATCAAATTTCACACAAATTTCATGCATTTAACAAGCCTAACTCGTTCTAGCAAAATTCAACAATCAAACCTAAAAGAAAGCATTCAAAACGGGGGCAAAGTCACCATAATTATCAGCATCCTCAAGTTCAAAGTAAAATCACAAGTTCAGCCACAAAAACAAAAATTTCAAAAAAATTTCAGTTCTAGCACTAGTAGACCTAATCCCCCCACACTTAAATCATGCATTGTCCTCAAGGCATTAAAAATCAAGATCTAGAGTAAAGAGGACTTCCCTGAAGTTCAGTTTGGGGAGGTAGGGCGTCTGGGCATGTAAATTTCCCATTTAATTTGAAATTCTGGAAGTGGCGTGGGTGTTAGGCGTGACCACGCTCAAGGGTCACGTTATCAGAAAATTGACAGCAGTTATCAGCAGCATATCAGCACGATCTGGACCAAGTTACGCGCTTCTGCAAGACGGAAAAGAGCAGAAAATCAACATAAACACCACGAGGACCGAAAAACCAAAAGAAAAAGAAATCGAGGGAAGAAAAAGGCGCCTAAACCGCCAAAACTTGGGTTGCCTCCCAATAGCGCCCTTGTTTTATGTCTTAGGCTCGACAAGACTTGTTAAAGTGCTACTCAAATGGAGGTACACCCCCCATACAAATCCCCTCGACTGTGTGGAGATGAATCTTCTAGTCCATTACGGCCTCTAGATTGGGGATGGTAACTAGAAGAGACTCGCAACGTGGCTTGATACTTTTTCATCAAAGGCTCCATCAACCGTTTGTAGCAATGTTCACCAAGATCACTAATGATGGCTCTAAGATTCCTGAACTCGAAAAAGATATGAGATCTGAGGAAGGTAGTAGTCAAATAATCAATAATATCAGCATACCAGCGCGTGACCTCAGAGCGTGGCCACGTCTTATGGTCACGTGGCTCGAAAAACTGCTCATCCAGAAATTCAGCTCGTGTAGGCTTTGAATCTGCAAATTTTCCCCTTCCCTTGAAGGTATATCTCAGATTATCCAAAAAATTCTTGAGTTCCTCAATAGGTGCCTGCAAAATGAAAGAATTTAAATTAGCCAAGTCATCAAGTAGTTTCAAATTCGGAGCCTTTTTATTCAAAGGTCTAACATGCTCTAATGGAATAACCATATCATAGATATCATCATGCAAACCAACCTGTTTCGGCTTACTCTCAAAATTTTCAACTACTAAATTTTGAAGGGATTCAAAACTTAGCTTTTCCACATTATTAGGCTCAAAAATTTCATTACTTGAGTTTTCAATCACATCACCACTAAAAATACTAGATAATTCATTAGGATATTTTTTTGACTCATAAACATTAAATTTTGCAATATCACCATCAAATTCTAGAGTCAATAAGCCATCATGAACATCTATTTTAGCCCTAGCAATGCTCAAAAAGGGTCGACCAAGCAAAATATCAGAAGTACTCAAAGAACTTTCATCCTCCATATAAATCACATAAAAATCAGCAGGAAAGACTAATCCATCAACTTGCACAAGTACGTCCTCTAATACTCCATCTGGATACACTATAGATCGATCAGCGAACTGAATTGTGATACCTGTATCTTTCAAAGGACCAAGATTCAGTGATGAATAAGCAGATAGAGGCATAATATTAATGGGCGCATCTAAATCACAAATTGCTTTCTTAATCTCAGTCTTGCCAATTTTACATGGAATTGAAAACATACCTTGGTCTCCACACTTAGGAGGTAATTTCTTTTGCAAAACGGCGGAGACATTCTCTCCAACACTCAGGATTTCATTACCTTTTAGTTTCCGTTTGTTGGTGAAGAGTTCCTTAAGATATTTCTCATGTTGTGGGATTTGTTGAATAGCATCCAACAAAGGAATGTTGACTTCAACTTTTCGAAAAGTCTCAAGTATACCTTGCTCCTCTTTCTCTTTTCTCGCTTGGATCAGGCGCTCTGGAAATGGTGGTGGTTCCACCCATGGCTTAGGCTGAACTTTAATTTCTGACTCTCTGTTCTGACTGGAGCCTAAGGCGTGGTCACGCTTAACGGTCAAGCCGCCTGTCTGATCAGTTTCAGCACTGTTCTGGCGAATTTTGGTCTTCTCCACTGGGGAAGACAGTTCCTCATCACTTAGGATTGTGATTGCACTCATGTTTTGCCTCTGATCCTCCGTTTGTGATTGAAGTTTCCGTTGATTCTCTAATCTGCTCAATGAGGCTGCAATTTGACACAATTGGGTCTCCAAGTTCTTAACTGAGGTCTCCAAGTTTTCAATCCGATCAGCTTGTGGGTTGAAAGATGGGTACGGTTGAGGGATTGGTTGTTGGGGTTGTGGAGGTGTAGGTACAAAGTTTTGGAAGTTTGGTGGATTCGGTGCATAACTCATAGTGGGGTGATCATACCATTCGGTATTGTACATGTTGGAGTATGGATTGTACATCGGAGGTTGATATCCGAATGGGTCCACATTTTCGAAAGGGGATTCTTGAAGGGATGGACACGCATCGGTGGGATGCAACGTGCTCGTACACAATTGACAGACCTTCGCTACTTCGGGTACACCTACACCAAGGTTAGAAGCCAAAGCACTTATCATATTCTTAATTTCATCAAAAGGTGAAGAGTTGACCTCATTAACCTGTTGTGGAATGTTTGCATAATTGTTGAACTGTTGTGCATTCGCAAACATTGTTGAATGATCGTCCTTCCCGTGAATGCTCCTGTTCATGAAAAGAAATAAAATCGATTAAAAACACAGTCCCCGGCAACGGCGCCAAAATTTGACAGGTGTCGAATCCGTCAAAAATAAATATAAACCTATTCACAATTAAACAACGGAGTATAGCGTAAACAGGGTCGATCCACAGAGACTGGTTGATTTATTTCTAACAATTCCAAGTTATTCACGAAAAGAAACAATTAAAGAGGGGGGTTTTGAATTATTAAAACTAAGGTATGCAATTAAAATAAACTAACAAGAATTAAAAACTAATTAAAACTATCAAGCAAGTCACGTAGGATTAAATCAATCAGAGGAGAAAATTACCTAGCCAGGGATATTCGATTCGAATTGTTATATTGATCATTGACTCAAAGATAAATTCAAGTTATTCAGACAGATAGGCTATAGTTGATAGAGACACTCGACTCAACCTCGTTTTTACTTAATTAATCGGATAACCTAGAGACACTCGACAGTTATCTTCCCTAACAAATTCACAACCCCTAGAGACACTCGACAGGATTTAATGAATTCGCAGCATTAAGAACCATAAAAACACCAACCCTAATTAACCAAGTCGTGACACACGCAAGATTTAAATTAGATTATCAAATCCCTTAGTGAACGAGGAATTTTATCGCTAAAACCCTGTCACTAATTTACCACCTTTTATCAATCAAACTCTACTACACTTCAAGCATCATGATTGGCAATATGCAAATTAAAACAACCTAGAGATCGTGCACTATCCCGAAATTGCCTAATCACAATAAACACGAAACACGGAGATAAGATAAATGCCGAAATAAACATGAATTAATAAAAACGTTTAGGTCTCACAATATCCAAAATCGAATCTTAATCCCTAGCTAGATAATTAAAAACTTAGCTACTAAAATTCATAAAAACAATTAAGGAATTCTTTAACATAAATAAACTAAAAAGCGAAATAATTAAACTAAGAACGAAAAACTCGTGATGCCGAAATCTCCTCGACGTGCGTGAAGTTGCTGTCCAAGACCTCCTCTCCCTGAATATTACGTGATTTTGCTCAAAGCTGCAATCCCACGCTAATAAATAGCCTCCAAAATCCCGTAGACAAATCCTTAACAAACTAGGAATACAATTCTGGCACTCCAAGTTGGACTACAAGCTGGACTCAAATTCATTCCAATCTGCTGGGCTACTTAATTAATTCCCAACACATGTGGTAGCCCACTAATCCCTTTGCCCAAAAATCACGCCTAACTGGGCCACTTTAATAATTCCACTTTCACAAGCCTGATCCCATATATCAATATAGAGTCCACCTCCATATTTAATTCCACGTCCCAGGCTTCTCCAATTTAGATTGCGGGGCCTTCTCATACTAAATTCCAACCATAGCCCACCAAAGCAAAAGGTTCCCTTACTTCATGCAATTCCAAATATCACGGCAGCCCATTATCATAAAATCCATCATTAATTCCACCAAATGCAGTCTTCTCTCAAAGCACATTGTTTCTCCCACAAATTAAATACGTACGACCCAAATTAGATCCAAGAGATGCATCCCAAATCAATTCAATTCTTCTGCAGCAACAAACTCAATTCCAGTTTTCCAACATTCTGTTCGTATGCTCCGGTTTGGGTCTAAAAAAAAACCCAATTTGCTCCAATTTTGCTTCTGAGCCCCGAATCTACGACATAAACAACAAAACATCAATTCTTTATAAATAATATCATTTCAAAGCACAATTCGGGGCATAATTAATCATAAAGATGATTAATTAACGACTTATCAAGGCGTCCTTCACGTCCCACGCTCGTGGGAAAAGAAGATCAAACGTATTTTCACAAGCTTTAGCCAGGGCACCATCAAAGTGGGCCCTCGCGTACTCCAATACTGGGCGAAAAACCTCAAATTGACCAAGGACCCTCGCGGAAGCTACCCCTCGCATCTTACATGTGAAAACAAACTTTTTAACAAGTTTTTTTTACAAAGTCTCAGCCAGGGTGCTCTCGAAAAGGGGCCCTCGAGTTGTCAAAAGGCTTAGCAAAAATTTGCAAATTATACGTATCATATTTACTTAGCTTTTTTACTCAATTCTTACAAACAAGAATATGATAAAACAAGTGCACCAGTAAAGTACATGAGATATAACATGGCAATAAAGAAAAAATGATGATTCATTAATAAGAAAAGAGCGGACGCTCAACATTACAAAACAAAGGCACTCTAGCCCATGGAATTCATGCAAAAAAAAAAAGAAATTACAAGTATGGGAAAAAGATAGCGTACGTATGGGAGGATCATTTCAAGCGTTGGGGACAGGGCCATCTTCTAGGTCCACCACTTCATTCTGCGCTTGGGGGACAGGCACATGGGCTTGATGGCTTTGAGCATCTGGAACAGCGGTGCTCAACGGCTCAGTGGTCCCAAACGCGGGGGTGGGAGTTATTACATCGGCCGGCAGGGCAGGAGTATTCACGTTGACCGGAACTGGAGTATTCACTTGAGGCACAATCTCTTGAGGGCCCTCGGGGGCGATTGCAAAATCATTAACCCCCTTGTTTTGTTCCATGCGAGGCACCGGTTCTACCCGGAAAGCAGCCATAAATTCATCTTGAATAAGTTCTACTAAGTAAGTGTATTCAGGCTCGCTTATATTGGCCTCGGGGTCCCCTCCCCCCTCTCCGGAACTCCCGCAGTGCTCATCGAATTGGAGCCCCATGTCCGAGCAACCCCGAACGGAAGTGTTTGCCAAGCCTAAGTGGATGAGCTGCTTAATAGCCAAGTTAAAGGCGTTTTGAGCCTCATCGTAACAGTGGAGCGAGGCAGCAAAGCCAAAGGCTTTGGAATGGCAGAACTTGATGATTGCCTCCTTGTTCGCCTTCTCGATGTGCTCGGGAAGTTATCTGGCGGCATCCGCATACTTCTTCTCGGCCTCATTGGACTTGGACACCCACCCATTCGGATCATCCATCAACTTCTTATTATTTTCAGAGAGCTTAGTATAATCCGAGCGGAGCTTCTTTCGAGCGTCCTCTGATTTCTTGAAATCCTCCTGCAACTTGGCATGTTCGGTTTGGAGAGAGAGAAACCTGGCATTCTCAACGTCCAGTTCCTCTTGAATCTGAGCGGGATCATTCGCGCGCGCCATCTTTTTGTATTTGGCCTTACGCTCGGAATACACAGTCGCACGTATTTGGAGATTTTTGGCCCTCGGAAGTACTTACTGCGTTTTCAAAAAAAAGAGGAAATTTTCGTAGTTAAGCATTTTATGGAAGAAAATATGTGAAAGAAGATAACCGAATAAGAGTGATTTACGGAGATAAGAGCGTGGATGAGATCTCCTGCCACTCTCTTAGAACTTTGAAAAAACAGAGCTCGATGATCCCCAGAAAATTGGACCCTCTCGTAGGGTCCTTGAGTGATGGTACGGGAGGGTGAGCGCTCGCTCAGTAAAGTAGGGCCTTCCTCGGGGGCACGATCAAAGTGCCTATCCCCCATCCGCTCGAAACTCCACAGATGTTCTTCCTCAGAGGAAGAAGTGTCACCATCTCCTCGAGTACCCTCGATAACCTACTTGCCCTTGCCCAATATGGGAATACTGTCGGGCATCCTCTTCCTCTTTCTAGAAACTTGGGTGACACCCCCTTGGGACTCTCTGATATCCACGCTCGAGCGTGGTCGGTTTTGGTCATTTGCAGAAGGGGTGGCTCCCCTCAGGTGGGTTGTATCCGCAGGCCTGGTAACGATCCGCGTGTCAGTATTGGCCTCGCGATTCTCCCCTCAGTCTTGGGGTTGGGCGTTAGTGCTACTGCTTGCCCCTGATGACCCCCTCGGCCATCTCCTCGGCCATCCCCTCAGACGGCTCCTCGGCCTCGGCGTGGTTGTTGTTGTTGCTGTTGCTGCTGGTTACGAGCGTTGATGAAGTTCACAATGTTCCTCATTCCGCCTCCGGCTCTTCTCGCCTCCAGAATGTTTACACTTGGAAACGAAGAAAATAAGGGTTAAATTTTCCTTACAAAGTCAGCAGAATTCAAGTATACAGTTAGCAACCCTATCTAAAGTTAGTTCCCTAGAAGCTAACCATCTCTCTCCAAATTTCAAGTGGGAGGGTTTCTGAGAAAGTCAGGGTTGTTTGTAAGCCCACAAAGGAACATGACCTCTGCATCGTCTATTAAGTCTTTGGCTTTAATCAGCCAACCCTAGTCCCTCATTACAGCGGCCAAGTCTTGGGCCCAATTCTCAGGCAAGGTGGAGTCCAAATGGTGTCTCACGAGGGGACCCTCCCCATGCGAACCCACTCTCGTGGGACCCCAAAATCACAATCTTCCGGAGCCCTCACAAAAAAGAACTTTTCTTTCCACTCCACTCCGTAGGTTGACGAGGGGGAGTTAATCAATTTTAAGCCAGATTTTGCCTGGATATAATAAAAACCCGCTCTCAGGGATGAGCGGGGCGAGCGTGCAATCTAGAACAGCGCGTTGAAATTATGGATTGAAGGTTGGTTTCTGGTACACGCCATGAGGATTACAAAGGTGTTTATGAGCGCTAAGCCGTTGGGTATAATTTGTGAAGGGCTCAAATTGAGGTTGTTAAGAATGTTGGCTACAGGTACGGGAATAGGGAATTTTAGACCTCCAAATGACAGTGTGTCCCTAAAAACTGCCATCTCTCCCGGAGGTGGGTTGTTAGCCCGCTCGTACGAAGCAGGGATCCTCCAACGGAATCGGTCATCCCAGTATATTGGGGCCATCATAGACACTATTTCTCCCTGGGGTATTGTGCTTGGGGTCTCATCAGGGGTCCTCTCGGTTGCTTGCATGCCCTCGCCCTCGCCCTCGCCCTCGGCAGATTTCTTGGTTTTCTTGCCTCTCTTCCTACGCTTGGCCTGCGGCTCCTCCGAGGGCCCGACATCCTTGTTTTCTTCATGGACGGGGGCAGAGATGGCCACCATTACAGTATGACGGTGGGGATGAGTGGCACTCCCAGTTAACGGCAAAGTTACTCCCTGCCTCTCTGCCTCAATTACTAAATCCATCTCCTCAAAGAGGTGTTCAACAACCCCAGGATCTCTCTCCCCCATAGCGAAAACCGCAACATCCAATTCCTCGTCCCTGGGTGAATCGGGATGAGATGAACTTTGGGTGGCCATCTCCTCAACCTCCCGGGCAAACTCTTCGATGTGATTCCCAGACATGGCATTTGGAAGTTTAAAGAAAGGTATGAAGATCCGGGGATTCAAGCAGATTTCAGGGATGGCGGAAAATATGGGGAATACAAAGATTTCTGGGAAAGGAAACCTAGTGTTCTAGAGTTAGCAAGTCAGAATGTTGAGGGGTGGAGAAATTACCTAAAAGTTTTTGGAAAAGCTTGAAGATAAATGAAGCTCTCTGGAAATTGCTCTGGAGTTTTTCTTGCAAAATAATTCTGGAGATATGTTCGCGTAAAGAAGGAAATGTTGATTTTGAATCCCTATTTATAAGGAGGGGATTTGGTGAGATTTGGGATAATAAATTCAAAAGGCAATCATTTCCCGCCTTGGGAACCGCCCACTTTTATGAAACGTCGCGCACTTTTCTATGATCACACGTCGTTTCCTGGAGAGTCGCACCCACTCTCCCATCAGCATTAAATGCGGAATAGCGTGAGCGGTCAGTTGAAGAGACAACATTTAATGCATGCTTAGAAAAAGATTTCACCGTACACCATCTCCCCCCCACGAGTGTCTCCCTAGAGATTTGAAAAGATTTAAATTCTACAACCCTCATCACTAAGGACTCCAGAATTGGGGGGCAAAATGATGGGACCAAAACACGCAGGGCCCACGTTTTGACACGTGGCGCCGCCAATTGTAGGCACGTAGCCACTTGGTCCCAGCCAAACCACCCTCGACCGCTTCCGCGCTCGTGCCACTTTTTGACATCATCACTAGACCCGTGGCACTCCTTGCAGCTCATACACGAGCGTCGCCCTTGTTTCCGGGGATGCCCTAATTCCCCATTGAAATGAATTTCGAGCGCATAACACCCTCGGTGAAGGCATTGTCATGCTAGTGAACCAAGGGGCCAAGTTCCCCCTCATCGTACAGCCTTGACGAGGATCCCCACTTGGATCCACAAGCCCATCAGGCTCATGGTTGACAAGAGCGTACCCCTGGCCCTCGTTACCAACCCCCCAAAAAACGGCTCTCTGACACCCCGTATACGCCCGCGCACCTGCTATTGCCCGCACCACTTTTTTCACCAACTTTCGCAGGAGATTCCTCCTAGGTTTCCCCTCATTGCGCCACGTGTTAGGGCGACATTAGGGTAGGACCACAAAGGGTAAATTACCAAAGGGTCCCTGCCCCTCAACTATAAATAGGAGTCTTTACCTCCACCACGGTAAGCAATCTCCGTTACTGCAACTTTGCAGTTACTTAGCTTCATCTTCTCAGATCATTATCTGACTTGAGTGTCAGAGAGCCAGACTGGGCATCACCCCCAGTTCCCCCAGCTTGGCCGTCTGACCTCTCTTTCTTTGGTGTTTGTCCTAGCAGGTTGAACCCCCACCTTTTCCGGCGGTTGTCACTCGGTTTCCTCATCAAACAAATTCTAAAGTGATTGGACTCTGTTTCTTATATTCAGACCCATCATTCTGCACGTTATTTAGAGAAATTTGGGATTGATTTCTTCTCCTCCTTCTTCTTTCACTCTCTCAAGCACCATTTCTCTCTAGTTTTAGGGCTTTTCTTCTCTCTAGTTTTCATAGCTAATTTCTTAGACTATTGTTTATTAATTTTCATATTATTTTGTTGAACTCTATTATTATGAGTAGCTAATTTTTTCGTATCTAACTAGGATTTTAGATTCGAATTCATTATTGTGAGACCTAAGTATTTTTATTAATTTTAGTTTAATTCAGATATTTATCAATTCTCTATTTTATGCGATTATTGTATTGGGTCAATTTGGTGATAGTGCACCATCTCTAGGTTGAATACTTATGTATATAGCCATTCTTGTTATTTAACATGTAAATATTAGATGCTTAATATATGTGGTAAATTCGTATGTGGTAAATTAGTGATAGGAGTTTAGGGATAGAATCCGATTTCATGAAGGATTTCGAAAATCTGGTTTGAATCTTGTGTCGCGATTTGATTAATCAGGATTTGGTATTTCTATTGATTTTAATGCTGCTAATTCATTAAATTCATAAAAGTGTCTCTTTAATGTTGTGAAATGGTTAGGAAAAATAACCTTCGAGTGCCTTTAGGTTATTCGAGAAATTAAGTAGAAACGAGGTAGAGAAATTAAGTGGAAATGAGGTTGATTCGAAGATCTCTTTCAATTGTAGTCAATCGGTTTGAATTAATTGAACATATTTTTGAGTCCATGATCAATATGAAAATTCAAATCGAGTATCACTGGTCAGGTATTTTCTTTGATTGATTTATCCCTATTCTAAAATCTATGTTCTTAATTAATTATTGAATTTTAGTTAATTGATTTATTTATTTTATTTGTAGATTATTTAAAACAAAACCCCCTTTTAATTGCTTTTCATGAATTTTCTATAAATTGATAGAATTGAATCAACCAATCTCTATAGATCACCCTATTTGCACTATACTCTATTGTGTTAGAGTAGATAAGAATTTAATTATTTTTTATGGATTCAACACCTGTCACTAAACATAGCAAAAATGTTTGTGCATGTGGTATGCACCATTCAACACACGGGTAATTTTTATCCAACTTGAAACTAGCTAGTGTAACGATAGAGAAGAATATTTTATATTTATCGTATATTTAATGTAATATTTAGAAAAAATAACCAATTAAATAATAAGCATAAAATACATTTGTTTTTGTTCTTGATTGGATTAAATCGAATTGAGTTTGGACTAAAGTCTTTCCAACGCACGACACTTGTTTGCATAAATTAAAAAGATCATAAGATAAAATATAAAACTAAAATGGGAGATCTAAACCCTATATTCTCAACACTCCAAAAATAGCACTTTAATAGTCATTATTGCTATCCAGTATCCACTTATCTTTGATAATATATTAAAATAGAATTTTGGGGGCAGATGCCATGCGTTCGGTTGGGATAAGTTAGCAATTGGAGTGTTTGGCATATTTGGTCTTCACCCATACATCAATCATATATTCTCAACTACGAGCTTCCGGATATATCCACAAAGAAAAGTCGATTCTCTTCTCTCCCTGCAAGGTTCTTGTTCTTTAATTCTCCTGCTGGGAATCCACCAATTAGATGCGCATGCAGTCATACGCATATTCATAATATTATACAATATCTGCTGGCTGCTGCGCCCTCTCTGGATGCATCACCTTTTTGTTCAATTATTCATGCATGATGCTGCTGTTAATCCCATGTTTAATGAATTTTCTAATGCTAAATGCTTGGTTCGTACTTCGTACACGTATCGTGAGATGGTTTGTAGCTGATGAGGAGGCACAGATGTGCACTATAAATAGAGGTGCTTGGGAACCCTTCAAAATACACAAAAACTATTAAATCAATCCTTCTATTATATATATACTATCCTCATCCCTTCCTGCTCTCCCCTTCTTCCAATAACCCTTCATATATGCTATATTTTTAAATTAGATTTGTTGCTCGTGTGTGCGCGTCTGCATGTTTTTGTGTTGCATCTAATAATGTTTCGTATTTGGTGTTTGTTGAGTTCAGTTGCGGAGCCATGTGCAAGCTAAGGATGTTGATGATCTCCGGAGTTTGAAACTAACTTCTATATATGTAGGTCTGAAGGTGCTCGACTGCTCGTAACCTCTCTAGCCCCAAGATCCTGACTTAGCTGTTGGTTGACATGGTAGAGTGAGGTGGTAATGGTGGTGAGTTGACAGAAGAGAGAGAGAGCACAGATGATGAGCATACAGATAGACATTTAAGTGTTGTATCTCTGTCTTTGTGCTCTCTCGTCTTTTGTCATCTCCTCCTTGCTCTTCACCCTATTGTCGGTATACATAATTTTTTTATATATAAAAGATTATAGTAGTTATTCATGAATGTAGTAGCCAAAAAATTGCGGAGCCATGTACAAGCCAAGGATATTGATGATCTCCGGACTTTGAAACTAACTTCTATATATGTAGGTCTGAAGGTGAAGGTGCTCAACTACTCATAACCTCTCTAACCCTGAGTCCCGAGATCCTGACTTAGCTATTGGTTGAGATGGTAGAGTGAGGTGGTAATGGTGGTGAGTTGACAGAAGAGAGAGAGCACAGATGATGAGCATACAGATAGACATTTAAGTGTTGTATCTCAATCTTTGTGCTCTTTCGTCTTCTGTCATCTCCTCCTTGCTCTTCACCCTATTGTCGATATACATAATCTTTTTATATATAAAAGATTACAGTATTATTCATGAATGTAGTAGCCAAAAAATTGCGGAGCCATGTACAAGCCAAGGATATTGATGATCTCTGGAGTTTGAAACTAACTTCTATATATGTAGGTTTGAAGGTGCTCGACTGGTCGTAACCTTTCTAACCCCGAGATCCTAACTTAGCTATTGGTTGAGATGGTAGAGTGAGGTGGTAATGGTGGTGAGTTGACAGAAGAGAGAGAGCACAGATGATGAGCATACAGATAGACATTTAAGTGTTGTATCTCAATCTTTGTGCTCTCTTGTCTTCTGTCATCTCCTCCTGGCTCTTCACCCTATTGTCGCTATACATAATTTTTTTATATATAAAAGATTATAGTAGTTATTCATGAATGTAGTAGCCAAAACATTGCGGAGCCATGTACAAGCAAAGGATATTGATGATCTCCGGAGTTTGAAACTAACTTCTATATATGTAGGTCTCAAGGTGCTCGACTGCTCGTAACTTGTCTCTAACCCCGAGATCCTGACTTAGCTATTGGTTGAGATGGTAGAGTGAGGTGCTAATGGTGGTGAGTTGACAGAAGAGAGAGAGCACAGATGATGAGCATACAAATTAGCTATTTAAGTGTTGTATCTCAATCTTTGTGCTCTCTTGTCTTCTGTCATCTCCTCCTTGCTCTTCAGCCTATTGTTGCTATTCATAATTTATATTTTTAAAAGATTACAGTAGATGTTCTTGAATGCATGCAGTAGTCAGAAGATGTTATTTGGAGGGGCTGGATTAAATTTGAACAAGGGTAGGTTGTAGGGTTTATTATTTAGGGAGGGAAGAACTTCCAAATTTCAAAAAATTTAGGAATGAAATTGTTCTCTATTTAAGCTTGAGGCTGGGAACTACACCTTTCGGTCTCCCTAAATTCGTTCGTATCTATCTATCTATCTATCTAAGAGGCGGAGGCAAAGCGAGTGTCGTTGACAGAAGATAGAGAGCACATATGATGAAGTGCAACAATTTTGCATCTAAGTTGTTTGTGCTTTCTATTCTTCTGTCTACCATGTCGCCCCTTCTGAAACTTCTCTTATGATACGATTTCTATTTATTTCTTTGTATTACTACTCTCACACTATATTCTAACCATCCATTTTCCCTAGGGTTTCGTATCATTCGTTTTCCCTGAAAGAAAAAGGAGAACCCGCGTATCATCCTTTAATTTTAATTATCTGTTTTCTTCTTTGTTTTTTGTGTTACACGTGTATATGATCGCGATACCTTGCTATTCGGCCCCTTATTCACAAATATGTGTGTGTGAAAAATGACAGACATGACTTGTGTAATCTCTCTCTCTCTCTCTTGTTATAGAGTTTTTTTTTAGTAGTGGGCCATTTCGGCCCATCAATGATTACAAGATTGTCTCCAGCGACACTAATTATGCATACAAAGGTATCAAACACAAGACTTTAATTAACGTAACATAACACGGAGTGGTTATATATGCATACTTCAATCTCCAAGCCTTTTCGGTATTGGATGTTCTACTCTATTTTAGTGCTTCATCTCATACTCCACCTATTGGATGTCTGGCACGTGTAAGATTTTGCCTAATTTTTTAACAGATAGAATTATGGTATTATCAATAAAAGAAAAATAAAATCTTTGTATATGTAATATTAAAAAAAACAGCAAAATTTATATATCCGATAAATTAAAAAACAAGTCATACTTTTCAATGGAATTATTTTATAATATTCAAAGTAAAAATATTAAATTAGTGTCGCCCTTTTTAAATATTTATTTTTACGTTATAAATTTTTTAAATATATTTCATAATATTCAAACTCAAAAATATTTTATATATCAAAGTAAAAGTATTAAATTGATATTCTAAGTTGTTATGTTTAATATTAAATATATTTTATAACATTCAAAGTTTGAATATTATAAAATACATTTAATATTAAACTTTAAAACATTAATATTAATATTAAAGTTTTATTTTTAAGTTAAAAATATCAATATTAAATATATTTTATAATATTAGAACTTTAAAAAAAATTATAACTTAAAAATAAATATTTAAAAAGGGCGACACTAATTTAATATTTTTACTTTGAATATTATAAAATAATTCCATTGAAAAGTATGATTTGTTTTTTAATTTATCGGATATATAAATTTTGTTGTTTTTTTTAATATTAGATATATAAAGATTTTCCTTTCCTTTTAGTGATAATACCATAATTCTATTTGTTAGAAAATCTGACAAAATCTTACACGTATCAGGCATCTAATAGGTTGAGTATAAGATGAAGCACTAAAATGGAGTAGAAGATCCGGTACCAACATTTTCTAGCTATTTAAAGAGAGAAACAAATTTAGCTTGAGGTTTGATCTAATAATACAAATTTTCACTAACCTTTGAGAAATTCTATAAAAATTTCCATTATGGGTACTGATTTTGATTTTTTTTCTGTCATATTGGTCTACAGTTTAGTCCATCAAAAATTTCAAATTGGCAGCAAGACCCCCAAAACCAAAAGAGGAAGTTGTGCTGATGTCATCCTTGTAATCATTGTCTCTATAACTAATTTTTGTAGAATTGAATTGAACTGCTAATAAAAAATTTAGAAGGAGATTTATATTTAACTACTCTATATTTAGAATTAATTACAATACAATTAATCTAAATTCAAAACAAAACTATATATATAGGGCAAATTACATTTAACTATCCTCATATATAATAGGTGAAATTACAATGCAGGATCTCTTATTTGAAAAATTACATATTAGTCCCTAACCTTTATGTTCCGTTTGAGGTCCCTTCATTCCGTTAGTGATGGTTGCCGAATCCACCAAATAAAACCTTCACTTCCCAATATGCAATAAATTGAATACAGTAGCAAAGGGTCGAACCCAAAGGACTAGCAGGTGTTATATTTCACACACAACCAAGTAAATAATCCACAAAAATGGTTCGGAACAAGGGGGGGGGGGGGGGGGGGTTAGTAATTTAGCAAACTACGAATCTAAACACTAAACCAAATGTAACAAGCAAGTAAAATCTGATATTAAAGGTCTGAAATGAATTGAAATGAACTGAATAAAAGAGAGATTATCCTAGCCAAGTTGTTCTTATAATTCATGCCATTGGTTCGATCATTGATGCAATATTCAACCTCAATTTCTTGATAGATTGGCTGCGGTGGACAACAAGCTCTGCACACCCTAGTCCTTTCTTATTTTTACAATGATTATGAGAAGCTCATTAACCATCTTCTTATCACAAAAGCAGTCTTAAAGATACGATCCTAAGATTTAACTTTGTGACAGCGTTAATCATGAAAAGAACACCAGTCCTAACCAACAAACTCAAGAAGCTTGGAATGTTTAAGTCATTATACATGCATCTCATCACTATCAAGCAAACATGGTGGTAAGCCTTCAATGATGTGTAACTCTTAGGCACATTTACATGACAATTACGGATCAAGTATTTGTGCAGTCAAGTAGAACAAGTATCAAGATAATAGTTGATCAGAAAATCATCTCAAACACATGTTCAACCATACGTTCAAGATACATGCATATACCGAGAAATTAAAGCTGCATAAACTCATTTAGATCTCACAAATCCAAAGCATGAACCAAAGAAACAATTTCACTAGGATAAAAGGGACTTAGCTGCTATACATGCTTTCAAATATTCAGCAAATAACTGATCCAAAAACTGATATAAAACTAACAAGGATTGTCTACAAAAGATGGTTTTATATCTTTGCAACCTATGCATAAATTCTAGTTAGAAAGAGTAGAAAAGGGAAAGGAAATGCTTGCTGATCATAGCAGAGGAGAAGTCCCCTGTTTTGCTGCTGTTCTGGAGCTGCTACCGCTGCTACGTGCTTGCCCTCTTCAAGATAAACTGGATCCTCCTTCTTTTCTTCTAAATCCTTGCTTATAAGCTTGGTAATCACAACTTTGGCACACATTTCAAGCCAAATATTCTTTAGAGTTCCTAAGTGTGATGAGTACCCTTCTTGAGATGCAAAAAATACTGTGCAAAGCTGCTGCAAGTAGCTGAAGTTGACAAAAAGTGAAAGTCAACCGCAACATTTGACTTGGTGTCTGCTACGTCATCCTTAGCTTAAGGGATGATCATGGCTTAAGATCATGGCTCAGTTCATTTTCTGCACTTAGCGATTCTTTTAGTCCAGATTTGTATTGATGATCCATTTTAGCTCCAATAAACCTACAAAGCCATAATTAAGCTTAATTAAGCACATATCCAGTCAAATGTAGGGGAAAAATTAAGCACTAATTACATACTAACAGTTAGGGTTCCGTCAAATTTAACCCCGGTAATGACCAAAATTCCCTCAGGGATTGTTTTGTAATATACATAAAAGTGAGGATTCGTTTTGCTAAAAAATTTGACCCTAGGAATTATTTTGTTATATATTAAATGTTAAGGAATCGATTTGTTAATATTTATAAATTTTAAGGATTATTACGTACATTTTTTTGCGTTTAAATTATATTTTAAAAAATAATATTTATAATTTATGTATAATATAATTAATAAATTTATTGTTATTAAATTTAAGAAATTTAAAAATAAAAAAAATTCCAAAAAAGAATATCATTGTCATAATATTGATCATATATAAAATAAATATATATTTTTTTATATTCACATAAATTACATTTATTATATTTCTAAATTAATCAATTATAATATTATAATTGCAAATATATACATAAAAATAAAATTCTAGTGTTTATCATGTATAATATAATATAATATTTTTATTCTAATCAAGTGTAATATTTTTATTCATAAATATGTATATTTTTTATACATACTTTTATATTGCATACATACATAAGAAAAAGAAAAAAAGACATGTTGTTTAATTAAATATAATATCAAAAAATTTATAAAAAATTTTTATTGTTTAATTTGAGAAAATAGACATTGAAAACTAATTGAAATATAATATCTTAATTAGTGTAAATTTTATATTATTAAAATTTAATTTTATTCTTAAATCTAATTAATCAAACTTTACATTTTCTAACAAAACGAACCCTCACTTTTATGTATACTAGTAAAATGAATGTGCGTTGCTCGTTTCATTTAATTTTATTAAAATAAGTTTAGCTATTATGTTTATTGAATAAATTAAAATATTAAAAATATCTAATTTGATTAATATAATAATATTTTTGATGCACTATTTTGATCTTAAAAAACTACACATACAAAAATATTTATATGAAATCTCTATTTCAAATTATGTACAATAAGTAGAAATTCAAAGTAGAGAAACATTCAAATAAATAAAAAATAAAAAGATTTGAAATTATATTATTATATAAAAAAAAGATTTAAAGTGTATAATAGTTTGTCCAAATAATTCTAGCTTTTAAGTACAAGTAATAGTTTATAACTTTTAAATATATTTAATAAATAAAAAGACATATAAAAAAGGATTAATCCTGGTCGACCCCCTATCCTTTTGGGGGGTTTTGCACTTTCCCCCCTATGCTTTCATTTTTAACATTTACTCTCCTAACTTTTGAAAAATATTACACTTAACCCCTTTAAAAAAATTTGACCGTCGATTTCTCCTTCGTCGTGGCGACCCAATCTTCAAGACCACCACCATCGTGTTCATCTCTCCAAGGAAAACAAAACGCATATCCCAGTCGACCCTATTAGCTGCCAAAAGCTTCGTTCATCGTGCGTCGTCTTTAACCGATGATTTCTGCTTCGTCGGCTGTCGAATTTTGATTTCGAAACCATTGTTGTGTTCCTTGCGTCAATAGCTTCAATTTGATATATAACATCAACACATTTGAGATCAAGTTTGTATAGATTTACTTTGTTAAAGTTTGTTACAAGGGGTTAAATTTGATATTTTTCAAAGGTTAGGAAGGTAAATGCTAAAAATCAAAACATAGGGGGGAAAGTGTAAAACCCCCAAAGGACGGGGGTTGACTGGGATTAGCCCTATACAAAGTGTAGAAAAAAACCTAAAAGATTATATAAAATGCTATATTAATTATATATTCTTTATTCTTTTTATTGTTTGATTTTCTTTAATATAATTTGTGATTTATTTTTAATTTTCTTTATAAAGTTTTAGAGAATCTTTTCGCTGTCATTCAAAATGTGAAAGTTATATTCACTTTCAAAACTATGACTTTTGTACCTTATCTTTCTCTATAATTTCGATCTCGGTTCCATCATTTAAAATGGAAATATTGTTATTTTTTTTTTTAATTTCATAATTTTGAGAAATTGTAGTTTTGGTATATCATTATCACTCTTGGGCTCCTTCCTAATCACTCTTTTCTCTCATTTTATCTCCTATTCTTTCTTATGCCTTTAATGAATTTTCTTCCCTTATGTATAGATATCAGACTCCTCTTAGTCACAACTACTCGTTCTCTTCTTAACCTAGATTTGTTCTTATCTTTATGCGTAGTTATGAGATATTTCATAGAATCTCATAGGTGCTAACCTCTCTTGGTTTTCCTTTCACCGGTTCGCCTCAAGCCGCTTCCGCAGTTTGCCACCTGATAGAGAACTGACCAACCTACTCCTCAGGCGAGTTGATCTTAGGTTTGGTTCCATTATAGACCTAATGAGTATGTCCCCAACAATCACTAATTTTAGTATAATTACCTTAAACTAAATATCTATATCTCAAAACTGTGGGTTTGACATATCATCATTTTCAATATTACCTCATTTCCTAAAAATCTCCATCTTCTTCTCCAGAATGAGCATTTCTATTTTTCTTTCTCCATCTTCTTTCTATTTTTTTTATTTGATTTCACAATTGAAAAATGCTTATTGCAGTTTCAGCTAAAGTTCTAACTTCTGCACCCCCAATTAGTTCCTTAAGTTGTTTATGCTTTCCATGCCTAGAATTCTACTAACCTACTGCTTTAAATCATTTGACACATAAGGTGCGAACAACACATGTAATTTGCTCAAATATAATTTGAGACTCAACGCCTTGCGAAATGCCTCAACCATACTTTGAATGCACTATGCTCCATCCACGGTTGCTTTGACTCCCAATATTAAGTTGTCCACAAAAAGCAAGTTTGAGATGTGAGGCCATTTCTGACATACTGTAATTGGCTTCCATATCTGGCTGAAATGGCCTCCTCAATTATATACGTAAGTTGTTCCATGTAGAGTACAAACAAATAAGGTGAGATTGATTGCCTTATCTAATGCCACACATCCGTACAGCCTCTGTCGGTTCACCATTCTATAGAATTTCCGATTGTATCCTCTACATTCTGCTCATAATGATATTGATGATTTTCTCGAGAATTTAAAGAAAGTTAAAGTTTTTCTCCAAAAATTCTACCGAATTTTGTAGTACGCCTTTTCAAGATTCAATTTCAGCACCATGCCCTTTTTTATCGTTGGGGTGACATAGCATTCATAACACTTCTTTAGGCATCAAGATATTGTAATGGATGTCACGACCGAGAATGAAGCTATTCTGGTTCGATCCTATAATTTCTTTGATATACGGCTTAAACGGGGTATAATCATCTTGGTAATCATTTTTTAGCAATACATTAACATAATGGCCCAAAACTCATTTATTTTTCTAAAGCATTAATTTTTTAAATTAGGCAAATTAATAAACAATCGATAATCCTTCATTGGAATTGATTCTCTCTCCATGCAATCATTGATGAAGTTCACTATCGAGTCTCCAACTATATTAACAGGTTTTAAAAAAGTAATTTTGGAAACCATCTACTCCCAGCGCTTTGTAAAGGTGCATGCTCTTCACTATCCTCAAGATTTTCTCATTTGATGTTATTCTTACCAAGTTATTTTTCGGCTAACACGTTAAGGTTCGTTGGTGCAAGCTAATACCAAGACTCGTCACCTCTTTAATGGTATCTCTATTGAATAGTTTGGTGTAGTACTCTCAAGTGTGTGGCTTCGGTTGATCATTATTGGTTGCCCATTCATTGCTTATTTTGAGAACACTCATCTGGTTCCTTATTCTTCTCGTTATGGTTGAGAGATGAAAGAAACGTGCATGTTTATCCCTCGAATTGGAGCCAATTAATTCTTGACTCTTAAATCCAATTAATCTCTTCTTGTTGTAATAGTTTGTTATATCATGCTATCAATTCTTTTTCCAAATCTTTTGAATATTTACCTTGCTTGGCTCATGCATAATGCTCTAAAAACTCTTTGTATTTTTTTTTTATTTTTTTGCTTTTCGAGCACATTGAAAACTGTTCAAGGACCATTATTTTGGAATAATAATCCCAAGTCAAAATGTCCTTCAAGTTTTGATTCGGCCAATAAGTCGTGTATTGCTACTTTGGAAAATGTAGATCTAAATTGATAACTATTGTATCAATCTCATTCAAATTAAATTCAAAAATTCTCCATATCGTTTCTTGAGCTAATCTTTGAAATTTTGTTTACCATTGTACGCAATATTAATTCTTACTTTGCCATGTCCTTTATAAATATATTTGTAAAGATATTTTACAGTTGTCCTTAATTTTGGTATGCGTGGGTATATACATTAAAATTAAGTATTTCTTCTTTTACTAACTATTCTTTGTCTCTTTTTTATATCATCTTTGTCATTTGATCTTGCATTCCATTTTCTTATTTGTATTTCTCTATTGAGTATTATTTCAAATTTATGTTAATTTTTTTATAATTAATTTTATGTATGTAGTAGAAATAATTAAAAGAGTATATTTATATAAAAATTTAAGGAATGTTTAATCGAATACTATAAAAATTATTTATAAAATTAGATTATATCTTATTTTTATATGCACACACATTGAGTCTCTTTAGGATTATTAATTTAAAGTAACTTTGGTCTAACGACCTGACATTCTAAATTGTGTTATATTAAGTCGTAAGAAACCAAAAATGTTATTTGTACTTTTACGTATTTAATTTATATTTTATTATATAAACTAAAGAAAAATTATATGGTTAGTTATATTTAGATAATTACAATTATAATACTATATTAGTATTAGTTAATTAAAAAATGTTCTATTAGAAATTTATTGAAAAATATTTTATATAAATTATTCAATTATATTATTTTGTTAATTAGATAAGTCTATAGAATTATAATATGATATTAATTTAAGAAAGTTTATAAATTTGGATAATTAAAACTATGGACTTATATAATTAGACTTACATTAGGATTGATTTATTGAAAGTTATCTTATGTAACTTGTTCAATTTAAATAATATTTAATTTACATAATTATAAAAATTTATTAAAATTTATAAAATGAATCAATTTGTTGTTTTTTAATTCGTTTTTAGATATATCTTATTATAACATTTTAAATTATAGTCCTTAAAATTAAAAAAAAGACAACTTATATCATAAAATTTGAATACAATTAATTGATATTGATCCGGCTCAAATCTGGTCGATCCGAGTTGTCAAACTGGGTGGCAAGTTTGGGTCGATCAGTCAAGAATTTGTATACGTGGGTTCTTTATCGATCTGAAAACACCAACACACGTGAGCTAGAAGGCCAAATTGGGGGACTTGGGGTTGGACCCAAGTTTGGCACTCCGATGCTCAAGTCAGTATTGGGATCTTAGTGAGAGAAATAAATGCAAGGAATACGAAATAAATGCTCTTAAAGGCTTACCAACTATTGTTCAAGGGGGGCATATTTATAGTCTTGGGCAATTAACACAGTAATACATGTACTGCAGTTATGCATTAATTGTGCCGCAGACGATCGACTTGTTGGTCAGATGCCAGAACTGGACAGATTGGGGTCGAACGTACTTTATTTCCTCATTCGGTAAAGGCAGGTACAGTAGGGCATTGAATGCACTGTAGTACGCTTGTCTTTGAGGAATGAGAGAGTTGCACGTGTCCCGACAAAGATGCTTTAGGGCATCTTGGTGTCTGGTGACGTAGGGCGTTGACCTTTGGATCGAAGCGTTGGCCTTCGATAGAATGATAAAGCTTGGATCGATCTATGTGCACCGAGATTGAGATCAAACCGGATCGATTAGGCTCACCGACCAATGTCAGGGGATTAACTGATACTTGGGGGTCGACGTATCGATTTGCAGCAGAGATCGTGCCACGTGTGGGCCACGCGACAGTTCTCAAGTGGACTGAGATGGCATAGTGTCTACGTGACTCCATTGAGGGCGGGCCACGTAGCCCAATCGCTTTATGCCATGTCAGAGGCCTCCCAAATTACCAGCGTGAATTTTCGCGGAGGTAATTTTCATCGACCTGGCATCGGGTAGGGGAACCGTCGCGTTGTTGGATTCGATCTGCCGCCTCATTAATGAGGTACGTCTTTTGAGAAAATCGATCCGTGAATAGCAATGATGGCGCCGTTTCGTATTTTGAGAAATTACATTTTCACCCTCTATAAATAGGTGACCACTTCTCTTTGTTGTGGTTTAGATTCACTAAGTTAAAACCAATCGTGTAAGTGTACACTTAATATACGCGTAGCACAATAGGATTGTACCCACAGGGAAGGGAAATCAATCACTACTCAATATCTATTTCTAATCTAAAGACCGAACGAATTCAAGTTGTTATTTCTATCTACTAGAATAAAATTTAAGTAATTAACTCTAAGAAAACATAAATAGCACACTTAAACACGGATTAAACTCAGTAGACTAAATAAGCAGGGGAAGCAATGACTTATGCATTTATGATTCAATACAATACTTGCTTGACGAGTGCAATTCTACAACCCAGTCACTTATATATGAATTATCCTCTCTCAAGGTATAACCGTGTATTTAATTAAGCTCAATGTTGCTCTCGCAATCATCAATGTATTAATTAAACCAACAAGACCAAGACTAGTGCAATTCCTGTTCTAGCGGCTTGGCATGGAATAAGATTTACTGTTGTATAGACCAGAACCAAATCTCTTTGCATTCATACAATCTACTAGTTATGAAAACCTTCTCAATTACTATTAACATCACGATTCTCAAGTAATTCTAGATTATGCTAAGGGTGATCAGGCCTTCACAATTCAATTCAAACCAGATTTCATACTAAGAATCAGCACAAGTCATTCAAGCATCATATCAAACACATATCATACATTCATTATCACTCCCCTAGCCCTAGGGGTTTAGCTACTCATAATTAAAGCAGAACTAATAAAACTAAAGTAAATTGCATTAAAGGAATTCATGTTCATCAAATCAAGACAAAGTCTAAAAAACAAACTCATAAACATTCAGTAAAAATCTGGAAAACGAATCTAGCATAATACTAATTAAACTTAAACTCAAAGGAATTAGTTTGATAATTAAAGCAGTAAATAAACAGAAAAACCGAAATTGTTAAAGAACTCGATCCTTTCGTCTTCTCGAATTTCTTTAAACAATTCTTCAAAACTCCAGAACTTCTCTCCTCAGGTTAGGTCATGAACGGAAGAAGAACTCCTTCAAAAAGACTCCAAAACACACTTAAATAACAACCCTAAATTCTGTCTCGCCGTCCTAGGTAATGGGCGTTACCTATCTACGTGTACTTATCGTTAACGCCCGTTACTGCCTTGAAATCGCAATAACGCTTTTATAAGTGGTAACGGGAGTTACCACTTTCCTTCTGCCCAGGGATAACGGGCGTTACCCCTCTGATTCGCCAAAAGCGCAGCTCCTGTGTCTGTTAACGGGGGTTAACCTCTTTTTTCTTCCAAGAGGTAATGGGGTTACTCATTTTTTCCTCCAAAAAAGAGTAAATTCGCCTTGGAACGGCGTTTCTCATCTCCAACTCAATAATTACCTAAATGGAGCGAAATAAACACATAAACGCATCAAACGGCACAACAATATACTCCTATTAACGCTAAGATTCATGCAAATTTCACACTCAACAAACTCCCCCACACTTGCCTATTGCTCGTCCTCGAGTAATACGAAAATAAGAGAACACATCCCCATCAAACCTCATCCTCAAAGCAATCATCGAACCATAACCTAAACAAGTCTAGTAATTCAAATTAAGTATTCGTGCACATAAGATCGTCAGACATAGTATGAGAAGTATACCCTTGTGCATTGTGTGATTTCGAACAGAACAATGTACAACGACTAGAATGACAAATTTACAACTTCCTTCTTAGTTCTAATAATCAACTCCGGAATACACTCTTCGCACCTATCTCCACTAATGGAGTTAACTCGAGACTCGGGATCGGTAGGTCTTTCGTGCTTGTAATGTAGGCTTTGGTTAAGGTTATGGAAATTTGGACCAAGTGACTACTCACCAAGCTTACATCATTCAATCTTTATACTCATTAGGCACTCTTCTTTTACCATTGACACCAAATCCCCCACACTAAGACAGTTGTATCCCACCTCTCAATTTCACACTCTGCATAATTATTCTTTTCTGTTCTTTTTGCTCCTGCTTTTCTTTCATATCTTTTCTTTTTGACACTTGCTTTCCATTTTTTTTTTCTTCTCTCAACATATAACTCTCAATTTCAATCACAAGAATAATCAAAAAGGATCCCAAGACAGATATTCACTATAAAAATCAAATGAGCAAGCCTTGTGTTAGGAATAGTGCCCTAGAAAGCCGATTGTATATCCGCTTTGTACTTTTCCTTATTGTGATCACAGACAATCTTTGAATAAAATAACGAATTGAGGCAACACTTCTTTATATGCACTTGTTTGGTATGCGTTTACTTTAACTGTGCATGTATGAGAACTCCCCTAATCCTGATGACTTTAGGACTCTACCATTTAGGTGAAATGGTTCATGAAACGAGCCCTATATCACATAAGTCATGATTAGTAAAACACTCCAAGCCGATGAGTCCTACAGACAGTGAGAGTGTCAACCTGACTCCCCTGAGGTTTGCTTGTGGGATCACGCCCTTAAGAAGGACCACCTTGTTTCATGGAGGTGCAAAGTGTATAGTTGATACGTGCGTGATACATGAGGGTGCTTACTTCCATAAATGAGTTCACTGAGGTGCCCCGTGTCAGAAGATTCCTAAATGGGATAGGAAGTTTCTATTTCAGGAAATGGAAACTTCCAGATTAGGAAATATCTCACGAGTCATTGATGTGATTAATTGATCCTTAGACTTGAGGTTCCATGTCGCTTTATGAGTTAACTCTGTAGTCTTAGGTATAAGCTTTAAAGGGTGTTGCCTTAGACAACTGATTCAAGGCTTATGCTGGGGCTGCACAAGTGACTCATGAAAGTGAATGAGATTCAAGAAAGGACCTACACTTGCATTTGCAAGGTGATCTCTTATTGTGTAAGTCATTCATATGCCATATGGAGTCCTTGGCCAAGGCAGTAGATCAAAACATCAAGAAAAGGGTTTCTTGGATTGAGATCAAATGGATATGAAATGCACTTAGCTTTAAGACTAGATTATTAGGGTTCTGATTATTCCCTTACCCTAGATCTTGGTTGAGAGATAGTAAGTAGGAGGATTGTATCTCACATGAATCAATGACTTAAAGGTTCTGTCGAATCGAGACATTCCAATTCAGCTAGGGGTTGAACACCTGTTGCTAGACTATGGTCGTTTAACCTGTGGACTGATTAATTAATTAGTGAATTAATTAATTAGGGTCACTGCTAATTGAATTGAAAACCTAGAGGGTCACACACAACAACTTGGTTACATGAGTTAAGGCTTTAAAATGATTAAACGAGTTAATCGAGCCAAGAGGGTTCCACACGTGTGAATCACATGTGTGGGTCACGTGAGTGGCACGTGTCCTTGGGACATGTGTCTCACACGTGTATATATTTATTTAAATATTAAATAATTAATGTGTTAATTATTTAATAGACTTTGGTTTAATTTTAAATTAAAATGAAAGTCTTATTTTGGAGAAAAATAATCTATTTAATTAATTACGAATTAATTAATTAGATAAAATAAGTTATTTATTTATTAATAAATAAAGTATAAAATTATCCAAAAGGGGTTTGAATATTTTAGCTTTCTTAAGAGTTGATTTGAATTAGAATTCAAAAGTCAAAGTTTGGTATTCCTTGATAATCAAGTAATAAGAGAGAGGGACTAAAATCCTTAGTCCATAAGGACCAGGGTTTCGGCCACCCCTCCCTAATTATATATAGGGGAGCTCGAGCTCCCCTTGAGAGTAATTTGATGAATTCTTTTGGTTCATGTGTTGAACACCATCCTTTCTCCAAGATCAAATAAACCCTAGGTTAAGCCTAAACACTAACTAGAGAACTAGCATCCTTACTAGTTAGATTGTAGTCAAGTTGGTGGACTATCTCTAGAGAGCTTCAAGTTAGAAGTTTTTAAAGATTCGAGCTTTACCAAGGAGAGGGGATCAAGCCGCGAGAAGAGCGTTCTTGGGTGGCTTGAAACGCTTCAAGAAAGATTATTGAAAAGTAATTTCTAATCTCTACAAATTTGGATTCACGATTGCGAGTCTAAGATCCTTTTATTGGAAAATTTTTAAATTTTCGTTGTTTTCCGATTCCCGTTTTTCCAACAAGTGGTATCAGAGCCACCTCGTTAATCGTGTTTCTGATTCGTCTCCACTTAACTAAATTTGGTAGAAATTCTTAGGCTTGATGCGATTGAGTATTTGTAACTGTTTTAGAAAGCCTGAATTGCGAAACTGTATTTTTCCTGAAAGTTTCTGAAAACTGGTTTTGAAAATTTTGTTTTTGAAAACTGTTTTAGATTTGAAACTGTATAAACTGTTTTTGGATTTCTTGGATTGGTTTTGTTTTTGAACGAAAACACGAAACGAAAACCCGGATTACGATGAACACACGAAACCCGGCGTGAAGGCGTCGCGCGCACGGGCTTCACGCGCCACCGCCTGCCTGGCCTAGGTGCGCGCATGGGCGTCCCGCGGTGTGCGGGAGCCTTCCGGGCGTGCCTAGGCACGCCCGCCCACCGTCCGCCCAGACTGGGCGAGAATCCCGCAAGGCCGCACATGGCAAAGCCCCTTTGCGTACGGGCCCCGTTTTTCCGTCGTAATCCGATTTTTCATATTTCATGCAATCCAGGTTATTGACTCTAGGTTATCCGATTAATTAAGTAAAAACGAGGTTGAGTCGAGTGTCTCTATCAACTATAGCCAATCTGTCTGAATAACTTGAATGTGTTTTTAATCGATTTTATTTCTTTTCATGAACAGGAGCATTCACGGAAAGGACGATCATCCAACAATGTTTGCGAATGCACAACAGTTCAACAATTATGCAAACACTCCAAGATATGCTAACGAGGTCAACTCTTCACCTTTTGATGAACTTAAGAACATGATAAGTGTTTTGGCTTCTAACCTTGGTGCAGGTGTACCCCAAGTAGCGAAGGTCTGTCAATTGTGTGCGAGCACGTTGCATCCCACCGATGCGTGTCCATACACTTTAGAACATACGAACCCATTCCGATGTACAATCCATACTCCAACATGTACAATCCCGGATGGTATGATCACCCAAGTATGAGTTATGCACTGAATCCACCAAACTTCCAAAACTTCGTACCTAGACCTCCACAAACCCCAACTACCAATTCCTCAACCATACCCACCTTTCAACCCACAAGATATCCAATTTAATAACTTGGAAACCTCCTTTAAGAACTTGGAGACCCAATTGTGTCAAATTGCAGCCTCATTGAGCAGATTAGAGAATCAACGGAAACTTCAATCACAAACGGAGGATCAGAGGCGAAACATGAGTGCAATCACGATCCTAAGTGATGAGGAACTGCCTCCCCCAGTGGAGAAGACCAAAACTCGCCAGAACATAGCAGAAACTGAACACAAAGACGACTTGACTTTTAAGCGTGACCACGTCTTAGGCTCCAGTCACGACAGAGAGTCAGAAATGAAAGTCCAGCCTAAGCCATGGGTGGAACCACCTCCGTTTCCAGAGCGCCTGATCCAAGCGAGAAAAGAGAAGGAGGAGCAAAGTATACTTGAGACTTTTCGAAAAGTTGAAGTCAACATTCCTTTGTTGGATGCTATTCAACAAATCCCACGACATGCGAAATATCTTGAGGAACTCTGCACCAACAAAAGGAAGCTAAAAGGTAATGAAATCCTGAGTGTTGGAGAGAATGTCTCCGCCGTTTTGCAAAAGAAATTAACTCCTAAGTGCGGAGACCAAGGTATGTTTTCCATTCCATGTAAAATTGGCAAGACTGAGATTAAGCAAGCAATGTGTGATTTGAGTGTGCCCATTAATATTATGTCGTTATCTGTTTATTCATCACTGAATCTTGGTCCTTTGAAAGATACAGGTATCATAATTCAAATGGTTGATCGATCTATTGTGTATCCTGATGGAGTATTAGAGGACGTACTTGTGCAAGTTGATGGATTAGTCTTTCTTGCTGATTTTTATGTGATTTATTTGGAGGATGAAAATTCTTCAAATGTTTCTGATATTTTACTTGGGCGACCTTTTCTCAGTACTGCTAATGCTAAAATAGATGTTCAAGAAGGTTTATTGACTCTAGAATTTGATGGTGATATTGCGAAATTTAATGTTTATGAGTCAAAAAAATGTCCTAATGAATTATCTAGTGCTTTTAGCAGTGATATGATTGAAAACCCAAGTATTGAAACTCCTGAGCCTAACAATGTGGACAAGCTAAGTTTTGAATCTTTTCAAAATTTGGTAGTTGAAAATTTTGAGAGTAAGCCGAAACATGTTGGTTTGCATGATAATAACTATGATATGGTTATTCCATTAGAGCATGTTAGACCTCTGAGTATAAAGGCTTCAAATTTGAAATTATTCAATGACTTAGCTAAACTGAATTCTTTCGTTTTGCAGGCACCTATTGTGGAACTCAAGAAATTTTTGGATAATCTGAGTTATACCTTCAAAGGCGGAGGAAAATTTGTAGATTCAAAGCCTACACTAGCTGACTTCCTAGATGAGCAATTTTTCGAGAAACGTGATCGTAAGACGTGGCCACGCTCTATGGTCACGCACTGGTATGTTGATATTATTGAATATTTGACTACTACCTTCCTCAGATCTCATATCTTTTTCGAGTTCAAGAATCTTAGTAATCGTGGTAAGCGTTTCTACAAACGGTTGATGGGGTATTTGATGAGGAACTATCAAGTCATGTTGCGTGTCTCTTTGAGTTACCATCCCCAATCTAGAGGACGCAATGGACTAGAAGAGTCAGCTCCACATAGTAGAGGGGATTTGTATGGAGGGTGTATCTCCGTTTGAGTAGCACTTTAACAAGTCTTGTCGAGCCTAAGACATAAAATAAGGGCGCTATTGGGAGGCAACCCAAGTTTTGGCGGTTTAGGCGTCTTTTTCTTCCCTTAGTTTCTTTTTCTTTTGTTTTTTTGGTTCTCGTGGTGTTTGTGTTGATTTTCTGCCCTTTTGTGTCTTGCAGGAGCACGTAACTTGGCCCAGATAATGCTGATAACTGCTGTCAAATTTCGGCTAACGTAACCCTTAAGCGTGACCACGTCTAACACCCACGCCACGTCCAGAATTTCAAATGACATGGGGAATTTACATGACCAGAACCATGACCCTATTTTCCCAGCCCGAGCTTCAGGGAAGTCCTCTTTACTCTAGATCTTGATTTTTCTTATGCCTTCAGGACAATGCATGATTTAAGTGTGGGGGGGTCCACTAGTGCTAGAACTGAATTTTTTTTTGAAAATTTTGTTTTGTGGCTGAACTTTTGATTTTACTTAGAACTTGAGGATGTTGATAATTGTGGAAATATTTCTTCTGTCTTGAATACTCTCTATTAGGTTTGATTGTTGAATCTTGCTAGAACGAGTTAGGCTTGTTAAATGCATGAAATTTGTGTGAAATTTGATGAATTAGTATAATCTTACACCCTTATTTTTCGCGCACCGTTGAACGAATTAATATGCTTTGCTTAGATAGAAAATTCTGTGATTTTCAATTAAGTCTAAAAGTTGATTAGAATGCATCTTAGCTTCCTTCGAGGCAAAATTTTTAGTTAACGATTGATTTGGGAAGTGACTTAGGCGATCGTTGTCGGTGGTAAGCCTTTTCTTGATCTTTTCACAAATAAAATTATCCCGTTTGACCCCGCTAAGCCTGAATGTTGTGTAAAATTTCTTCTTAGCCATATTACAAGCCGATGCACAATATTATTATCCCTACCCTACTTTGAATCACACTTTGCTTGCTCATTTTGGGTTTGAATTTTTAGATGTCTTTGGGCTCCTTGTTATCCTTTGTGCTGAATTGAAAGCTAAAAGAAAAAACAGAGATGCTATGAAAAGAAAAAGGAAAAGAAGTCAAAAGAAAGAAAAAAAAATGAGCAGAAAAAAAAAGAAGAAAAGAACAAAAAAAATTGCAAAGAACAGAAAAGTAAGAGTGTGTTTTGAATTCCAAAAGTTCGATGAGTGAAAAGGAGGGAAATTAGTTGTAAGACAAATAAGGGGAGTCCGGTAGACGAAAAGGGAACTACTACGGGTTTATTGTAAAATGTGTAAGCTTGGTGTGTTAAGCCACTAAATTCCAAATTTTCCTAACCTTTAACCCAAGCCTACATTACAAGCTCGAAAGACCTATCGATCCCGAGTCATTAGTTAACTACATTAGTGGAGATTGGTGCGAAAGATGCATTCGAAGTTGATAATTGGTACTTAGGCGAAAATCATAGACTAATCAATCTAGTCTTTGTACATTCTTTCATTCAATTCACACTACATTACACGAGGGTATGCTATTTAAATTAATTTGTTGAATTTTGTGCAATTGAGTAGTGTGTTGATGAGCTAGACTTGTTTAGGCAAGAATTCGATGATTGCCTTTGTGATTGTGTTTGATGGGTGATGCTATTTCTATTAATTTTCATGATTCCTAGAGGACGAGTAATGGGCAAGTGTGGAGGGATTTGATAACTCGTTATTTATCATCTTTATGATTGAATTATTTCCCCGAGTTGTGCTTGAATTGATATTATTTTGAGAGAAATTGATACTTTGTTGTTTATATTGTAGATTCGGGGTTGAAGGAGAAATTGGTGCGAATTTGATTGTTTTATGAAGATATTCTCGTAACAGAAGGGGGAATCGTGGGTGGACTACTTCTTGTTGCTGAGCCGCTGCATGTGGAATTATTATTGATTGTAAGCCACTAAGGATTAATTTGAATGCATGTGTGCACGTGAGTGGGGTTTAGGGAATTAATTTGTGAAGGTTGGATTGTGTTGAGATGGGCTGCATGGTTGCATAAGTGGAGAATGCTGGAGAACCAATTTACTTTAAGTTGATTGCACTTTATGGATGTAGTCATGGTCAGGCGTGCTTAATTGATTTAAGAAATTGGGTCAGTGGGTGAATTGTGGAATTACAAGCTAGAGTGGGCTGCGTGAGTGTAACATTGGAATTATTAACAAGGCCAAATCTCATGGGCTATTTTCTGAACTTGGATGGCAAGAATTGATTCCGAATAGAAAAAGGAGACTTTGGCTTATATTTAATATATGGGACAGCAGCTTAAGGGTATCATCAATCACGTAACACGCTGGAGGCGTGATTTTGGGAGCAGCTCTCTTGGAGTTGCCAGCAACATCGGGAGCAAAATTTCGGCATCACGAGTTCTTCGTTCTTAATTTAATTCTTTCGTTTTGTTTTTAGTTTATTTATGTTAAAGTATTCTTTATTTGTTTTGATGGATTTTAGTATCTAAACTTTTAATTATCTAGCTAGGGATTATAGATTCGATTTGGATATTGTGAGACCTAAACGTTTTTATTAATTCATGTTTATTCAGGCATTTATCTTATCTCCGTGTTTCATGTTTATTGTGATTAGGCAATTTCGGGATAGTGCACGATCTCTAGGTTGTTTAATTTGCATATAGCCATTCATGATGCTTGAAGTGTATGTAAAGTTGATTGATAAATTGTGGTAAATTAGTGACAGGGTTTTAGCGATAAAATTCCTCGTTCACTAAGGGATTTGATAATCTAATTTAAATCTTGCGTGTGTCACGACTTGGTTGATTAGGGTTGGTGTTTTTATGGTACTTAATGCTGCGAATTCATTAAATCCTGTCGAGTGTCTCTAGGGGTTGTGAATTTGTTAGGGAAGATAACTGTCGAGTGTCTCTAGGTTATCCGATTAATTAAGTAAAAACGAGGTTGAGTCTAGTGTCTCTATCAACTATAGCCAATCTGTCTGAATAACTTGAATGTATCTTTGAGTCAATGATCAATATAACAATTCGAATCGAATATCCCTGGCTAGGTAATTTTCCCTCTGATTAATTTAATCCTACGTGATCTCACTTGTTTGATAGTCATAATTAGCTTTTTAATTCTTGTTATTTTATTTTAATTGCATACTTAGGTTAGAATAATTCAAAACCCCCCTTTTTAATTGTTACTTTTCGTAAATTACTTGGAATTGATAGAAATAAATCAACTAGTCTCTATGGATCGACCCTGTTTGCACTATACTCTGTGTTTAGTCGTTGAATAGGAATTTTATTTATTTTTTACGGATTCGACACCTGTCAAACGCCTAAGTAAATATGGATGTCGCACGAGTTGTGGGTCCATACTGAAAGATAGGTGATGCAAAAACAATTACTAAGAGTTCTAAAGGTGTTAGAATTGGTAAGTTGTACCTACCTAGGGTTTTACTTAGAATGTCCACGAGTCGTGGGTTCGAGGTAAAATGCTTAGGATCTTAGTACCCATTAGGAAACGTGTTCCTCTTAGATCTTTGGGAATTATAGATCTTTGAAAAATAGTGGGAGCTACATTAGATTAAAGACCTTATCTGTTGTATATCGTTATAATTCAGCATGCTCATTAGTTCTCTGTTTTAACATTTAGGTCATAGATTCTGTGATTCTCTACATGTTTTGAAATGGCAACCAAAAACCCTCTTGTATCGATCCTCGAGTCAAACAAGTTGACTGGTCCCAACTATTCTGATTGGCTGAGGAATCTGAAAATCATTTTAGATTCTGAGAAGATAACTTATGTTCTCTTCGAAGGGGAGCCTAGTCCCGAAAGGGAAACTCCCACTGGGGCCAAGCGGGACGCGATCCAGAAGTGGAAGGATGATAATCTCCAAGCCCGTTGCCTTATGTTGGCTAACATGTCTCCGGACTTGCAAAGGTAACATGAGGCCATGGAATTTGCTTGGGAGATTTACGACCACTTAGAGCAACTTTAGCGCCCTCATGAACGTGTTACAAGGTATAACACTTCAAAAGAATTGTTCCATCTAAGAATGAGGGAAGGTTCAAGTGTCCATGAATATGGACTTAAGTTTCTCGCCCTTACTAAGAAACTTGCTTCCATGGACATGCCACTGAAAGATGAGCTTTCAATGGACTTGTTGCTAGCTTCGCTCCCACCATCATTCAACCCATTTGTCCTTAACTTCAATATGAATCATGCTGGTGCTATTGTAGCTGAGCTGATTAGCCAGCTTGTGACTGCTGAAAGCACGATCAAGAAGGACAATAAGGTTCTGATGGTGAATGCTCCATCTTGCTCTTCTGGGCCTTCTAGAGGTAAGGACAAGAAAGCCCAAAAGAAGAAGAAGAAACCCCTTAGGCCCACTGGTGGCGTATCGAAGAGGAAGGTCCAAAAGAAGAAGCGTGATCAGAAAGAGGATGTTTGTTTCCATTGTGGCAAAGCGTGACATTGGAGGAGAAATTGCCCAGAGTACAAGGCTACTCTAAAGAAAGGTATTTTTCTCGTTGAAGTAAATCTTTCTATTAATTCTAGTTCTTGGGTACTTGATACCGGTTGTGGAGCTCATATTTGTAATGATGTACAGATGCTAAATGAAGTTCAACAACTCGGAGAAGGAGAATGTGTCTTGAAGATCGGAGATGGCTCAAAAGTTGAAGCTCCAGCTTTAGGCACAATTAGATTAGATTTAGGTAGTTTTGAGTTAGTTTTGAATAAAGTCCTTTATGTACCGATCATTATTCGTAATATAATTTCAGTTCCAATTTTAGATTGTGAAGGTTATGAAACTTATATTAAGAATGGTAAATATTTTATCAAACGGAACAACTCTTCCGTTCACATCGGTACTCTAAGTAATGGACTTTATCTAACTCAAAATATCAATATTATGAATATACAACGAGAAAATAAACGTAAGAGAGATGACAAAGTTTTAGCTCCCTTATGGCATGCTAGATTAGGACACATTTCCAAGAACAAAATTCGCAAGATAAACACTTTAGGATCATTCTCTGAAAATGATCTCAAAGAGTTAACTTCTTGCAAGTCCTGTCTCAAAGGAAAAATGTCCAAAGTTCCTTTTAAAGGAACTGTGGAACGTACCACTAAGGTCTTGGATTTGATCCATTCTGATGTTTGTGGACCGCTTAGTGTAAGCACAAGAAACAATCATCAGTATTTCATAACCTTTACCGATGACTTTAGTCGGTATGGTTATGTATACTTAATGAAGTATAAATCTGAAGCTTTTGAGAAATTCCTAGAATTTCAAAAGGAGGTTGAGAACCAAACTGGTCACAAGATCAAAGCACTTCGATCTGATCGAGGAGGGGAGTATCTTAGTGAAGAATTCCTTAATCATCTCAAAGATAATGGGATTATCTCTCAGTGGACACCTCCGGGAACTCCTCAACTAAATGGAGTTTCTGAGAGAAGGAATCGAACTCTACTTGATATGGTTCGTTCCATGATGAGTTTCACTGACTTACCACCTTCTTTCTGGGGCTATGTCCTAGAAAGTGCGGCAAAGATTTTGAATCTAGTTCCCTCTAAGTCAGTCCCTAAAACGCCCTATGAAATGTGGCATGGTAAAATCCCTAGTTATTCTTACTTAAGAATTTGGGGTTGTCCTGCTTACGTGAAGAGGACAGTGGGAGATAAGTTAGAATCTCATTCTAACTTATGCCACTTGGTAGGTTATCCTAAGGAATCTATAGGATACTACTTCTATGATTAATCTGAGCAAAAGGTGTTTGTTTCCAGAAATGCTACTTTTCTTGAGGAACCGTTCCTTAAAGAAAAGAAAGGCTAGATCATAGAATTAGAGGAAGTACAAAGTGACCCCACGCCACCCACTAAAGAAATATCCCCTTCTGATCAACCACAACCAATCATGAATTTCGATACACACATAAATCCTCCTCTAAGGCGTTCTGAACGCACTCCTAGACAACCGGAGAGATGGTATGGATTCTTCCATGAGATCTCTCAAAATGATAATGATCCTCTAACATATGAGGAGACACTTTCAGATTCTGACTCTAAACAGTGGATAAAAGCCATGAAAGCCGAAATGCATTCCATGAACTCCAACCAAGTTTGGACGTTGGTAGATTTGCTTGATGGGGTCAAACCCATAGGTTGCGAATGGATCTTTAAGAGAAAGCTTGGAGTTGATGGAAGCATTGCAGCCTACAAAGCAATACTTGTTGCAAAAGGATTCACTCAAAGACCCGGCGTGGACTTTGATGAAACCTTTTCACCAGTTGCAATGCAAAAGTCTATTCACATTGCTGCATATTATGACTATGAGATATGGCAAATGGATGTGAAAACTGCCTTTCTCAATGGTGACATTGATAAAGACATTTATATGGAGCAACCTATAGGTTTCAGATTCAGTGAGAGTGAGCAAAAGGTTTGCAAACTCCAAAGATCAATCTATGGATTAAAACAGGCTTCTAGGAATTGGAACATTCGATTTGATGAATCAGTCAAAGCATTTGGCTTCATTCAAATTTCGAATAAATCATGTATGTATAGAAAGGAATTGGAGACCTTAGTGCAATTCTTAGTACTGTATGTTGATGACATCCTTCTTATTGGGAATTCGAAGGATGGCATGAAAGTGACTAAGTTATGGTTATCGAACCAATTCGAGATGAAAGATCTTGGTGATGCATCCTATATCCTTGGAATTAAAATATATCGAGATAGATCTAGAAGGTTAGTAGGACTATCACAGTCGATGTACATTGACAAAGTATTGAAGAGATTCAATATGGAGTCAGCAAAGGTTAAGAACCTTCCTATGGGTATAGGAACATGTCTTTCTAAGAAGATGTGTCCTAAGACTAACCTTGAGAAGGAAAGAATGACTCATACACCTTATGCATCAGCAATAGGTAGCATAATGTATGCAATGTTATGTACTCGACCGGATGTGGCTTATGCTCTTAGTGTAACAAGTCATTTCCAATCTGACCCTAGAGATGGTCAATGGGCTGCCGTGAAGAATATTCTTAAGTACTTGAAAAGTACTAAAGATTTATTGTTGGTTTACGGAGGTCAGAAAGATCTTACTGTCGAAGGATACTACGATGCAAGCTTTGCATTTGACTTAGATGATTTTAAGTCAATGCCAGGATACATTTTCTGCCTAAACGGCGGAGCAATGAGTTGAAAGAGTTCCAAGCAAACGACGGCTGTAGATTCGACCACTGAGGCCGAATACTTAGCTGCAAATGATGCAGCTAAGGAAGGTGTTTGGATTAGAAACTTCATTCAAGAGTTCAATGTTGTTCCTAGCATGAAAGACCCCATTACTGTGTTTTGTGACAACACTGGGGCGGTTGCTCAAGCAAGAGAACCAAGATTTCACCAACGGACCAAGCACATTATGAGGAAGTATCACCTAATCCGTGATATTATCAAAAGAGGAGATGTGCAAATTGAAAGGGCCACATCAGCAGAGAACGTGGCAGATCCACTTACTAAACCCCTTAGTCGAGAAGCTTTCTAAGGTCATCTTCAGAAGATGGGACTTAGAATAGCATTAGAATGGCTTTGACAGGCAAGTGGGAGATTGTTAGGAATAGTGCCCTAGAAAGCCGATTGTATATCCGCTTTGTACTTTTCCTTATTGTGATCACAGACAATCTTTGAATAAAATAACGAATTGAGGCAACACTTCTTTATATGCTCTTGTTTGGTATGCGTTTACTTTAGCTGTGCATGTATGAGAACTCCCCTAATCTTGATGACTTTAGGACTCTACCATTTAGGTGAAATGGTTCATGAAACGAGCCCTATATCACATAAGTCATGATTAGTAAAATACTCCAAGCCGATGAGTCCTACAGACAGTGGGAGTGTCAACCTGACTCCTCTAAGGCTTATTTGTGGGATCACGCCCTTAAGAAGGACCACCTTGTTTCATGGAGGTGCAAAGTGTATAGTTTATACGTACGTGATACATGAGGGTGCTTACTTCCATAAGTGAGTTCACTGAGGTGCCCCGTGTGAGAAGATTCCTAAATGGGAAAGGAAGTTTCTATTTCAGGAAATGGAAACTTCCAGATTAGGAAATATCTCACGAGTCATTGATGTGATTAATTGATCCTTAGACTTGAGGTTTCATGTCGCTTTATGAGTTAACTCTGTAGTCTTAGGTATAAGCTTTAAAGGGTGTCGCCTTAGACAACTGATTCAAGGCTTATGCTGGGGCTGCACAAGTGACTCATGAAAGTGAATGAGAATCAAGAAAGGACCTACACTTGCATTTGCAAGGTGATCTCTTATTGTGTAAGTCATTCATATGCCATATGGAGTCCTTGGCCAAGGCAGTAGATCAAGACATCAAGAAAAGGGTTTCTTGGATTGAGATCAAATGGATAAGAAATGCACTTAGCTTTAAGACCATATTATTAGGGTTCTGATTATTCCCTTACCCTAGATCTTGGTTGAGAGATAGTAAGTAGGAGGATTGTATCACACATGAATCAATGACTTAAAGGTTCTGTCGAATCGAGACATTCCAATTCAGCTAGGGGTTGAACACCTGTTGCTAGACTATGGTCGTTTAATCTGTGGACCGATTAATTAATTAGTGAATTAATTAATTAGGGTCACTGCTAATTGTATTGAAAACCTAGAGGGTCACACACAACAACTTGGTAACATGAGTTAAGGCTTTAAAATGATTAAACGAGTTATCCGAGCCAAGAGGGTTCCACACGTGTGAATCACACGTGAGTGGCACGTGTCCTTGGGACACGTGTCTCACACGTGTATATATTTATTTATGTATTAAATAATTAATATGTTAATTATTTAATAGACTTTGGTTTAATTTTGAATTAAAATGAAAGTCTTATTTTGGAGAAAAATATTATATTTAATTAATTACGAATTAATTAATTAGATAAAATAAGTTATTTATTTATTAATAAATAAAGTATAAAATTATCCAAAAGTGGTTTGGATATTTTAGCTCTCTTAAAAGTTGATTTGAATTAGAATTCAAAATTCAAAGTTTGGTATTACTTAATAATCATGTAATAAGAGAGAGGGACTAAAATCCTTAGTCCATAAGGACTAGGGTTTCGGCCACCCCTCCCCAATTATATATAGGGGAGCTCGAGCTCCCCTTGAGAGTAATTTGATGAATTCTTTTGGTTCATGTGTTGAACACCATCCTTTCTCCAAGATCAAATAAACCCTAGGTTAAGCCTAAACACTAACTAGAGAACTAGCATCCTAACTAGTTAGATTGTAGTCAAGTTGGTGGACTATCTCTAGAGAGCTTCAAGTTAGAAGTTTTTAAAGATTCGAGCTTTACCAAGGAGAGGGGATCAAGCCGCGAGAAAAACGTTCTTGGGTGGCTTGAAACGCTTCAAGAAAGATTATTGAAAAGTAAGTTTATAATCTCTACGAATTTGGATTCACGATTGCGAGTCTAAGATCTTTTTGTTGGAAAATTTTTAAATTTCCGCTGCTTTCCGATTCCCGTTTTTCCAACACCTTGGCGAAAAATTAACAAGGTAGGTATTTTTGTCGTGCATTAGGCTTATAATATGGCTACAAAAATCTTTGCACAACAATTAGGCTCAGCTAGGGATGCAAGCCATCCAATATATTTAATTAAAAAATAATATTTTAATTTTTATATATATTAATATTTTACTAATATATAATATTATATATATTTATTTATTGTTTTTTATATAAAATAAATAAAAAAGTAATATATTTATTATATATATTCAAATAATATATATTATTATATATAAAAATATATTAAATTATTTTAAAAAAGTAATTTTTAATAGAAAATAATATGCCACCCCCGAGCCTCGAGCCAAGGAAAACAAAAAAACCTCGGCTCGGATCGTTTGCATCCCCTGGCTCAGCGGGGTCAATAAGATTACGTTATTTAGTGAAACACGGCTAAAACTTTAAAGGCTTAATATCTTCGACAGCGAATGCCTACTTCACTTCCTTAATCTTTCATTAACTCAAAATTTTGCCTCAATAGGACTAAAATGCATCCTAATCAAATCTTAGACTCATTCGAAAATCATTAATTCACCTTTCTAAGCAAAGTACATTATCTCGTTCGAAAAGTGCGCAAAATAAGAGGGGCATACTAACACACTAAATCATCAAGTCTCATGCAGATTTTCTCAATTCGAATAGCCTAAATCGTTCTAGCAAAAGCTCAACAATCAAACTTCAAAGAAAAAGTTCAAAACGGGGGGAAATTTTCAAAATTTTCAAAATTACTCAATTCCTAGCAAATCACAAGTGTAACAAAACATCTAATCATGCAAATATTCAACTAAACTCTGTACTGCTCCCCCACACTTAAACTTTGTAATGTCCTCATGCAAGTGAAAGAATTAAAGTTCGAGAAAAACTCCCTGATCACATGAAGACCTGGCAACGTGCTAGCAAAGCTTCCAAAACGTAAATAAGTGACTAGAAAACACGGATCAAGTGCAAGGCAATTGACAATCAACATGCATTCAACAATTAACACACAAGTCACAAATTCACGTAAAGAAGGACACAATTGCATAAACAAAAGTCACGGAGTTCAAACATATGCAAAGAAATAAGCGTATCAAAATCATCCAAACATATCAACGAATATGCTTAGAAAGAATGTCTAAAAATCAGTGGAGAAAAATAAAATAACAGAATCAGGATGATGGGGGTCCTCCAAAATACTGATCAACACGAGCACAAAACCCTTCAAACTTCGCCTCCAACTGAGCCTCCCACGCATCAAATCGCTCATCCACATAATGTGCTAGATCCTCAATTCTCGCGATCACGGTGGTCAAATCAGCCCTCAATCCTGCCAACTCTGTACGCAGGCCTCTCACAGTAACCGGGTTTTCATCATTAGCCTCATCAACAACCGGTGCGGCACTGTGGAGGATCCCAAACTCGTCATTCGGCCTATCAGGAATCCGAGCTAAAAGCTCATTCTGCATTACTGAAAGCTCATCAAAACGGGCCTTACCCCAGCTATACATCTGCCAGAGCCGATCTCTATCCCGAATTGGCCACCATGGCAAAATACACTCCTTAAGTTGTCCACTCTCCCAAGCAATAGCCAAACCGATAGCCTCCAAGTTCTGTGGACCACAATCATAACCAAAATCAATAGGCAACGAACCCCGAGGGCCCCATGAGCAATCGTCCCAGTGGCTCGTCCTGCAATCTCTTGAAGCTTCCATAAAAACTCAATCGTACCATCGAACTTGATACCTTCCTTCATCATATACATTATTCCCAACTCTGTTTCATTGATGTGGCTATCACTTCCATATCTAGCCCAAAATCCTGTAGCCAAGATCCTATGGACTAGCACCCAAGCCAATGAGTCAAGATAGCTATCATGAGTGCATCGTGGGGAATAACTCGGGACACCCTTGCGCAACGGGAAGGATCTCCAAACTTCTTCTCTTTGTGCATCATTCCACCTAGGCAAGGAGAAAGTGGCATGGGCCGGGAAACGAAGGATCTCCCATATCCGATTCGCATTCCATGCTCGAGTTTCCATATCATCTAGAGTAAAAGTCAATTTGTTGTCCACCGGGTTGAAGTTCATTGTGGTGAAGAAAGCGGTCTTCATCTCGGCATACGTCAAATCCTTCCTAGTCAGGAATGGCAACCAACCGATGTTGTCAAATAATCTTTTCACTTCATCCCAAGCCTCATGTCCTTGAAGAACCTAGTAGACACAATGTTCCTTGTCAAATTCCTTTGAAAGGGATTGCCCATAGCATTCACCGTTATATTGACCGATTCCAATCGTTGATGATCCAACCAGGATGAAGTAGTGAAGGGCTCAGGAACTCTAGAGCGCTTAGTGCGACCCATAGTGCCTATATTATTCATATAAGACAAGGAAAAGCATATAAAAATCAATCATGATTCATTCAGAAAATTTATCGAATACCTGGTATGCACTAACCTAGGGTTTGAGTTTTGATCAAGATCCTTTAATCTACCCAATTCAAATCAACAAGGCTCTTGTATTATGACTCAAGTTCAAAAATTTTCCAAAATCAATTCCCCAATTGAAATTCAAAGGGTAGCTAGAGACTAGGGTTCTTCCAAAATTCACTCAATTCAAGATGAACTCACTACAAATCATTAAACCTAGTTCTAGCATAAATTCTCCAAATTCAACAATTCTAGCCCAAAATTCATTTTAGATAGGAAGAATTCATTCTATCATCAAGCCTAGAGAGAGGGATTACTTACCAATTCACAAGAGGGAGGGGTAAGTATGATGGTGGTGATGCCTTGGAGAGGAAGAATTTCTTGCTTCTCTTTTAAGAGATTGTGTTATGTGAGAAAAGAAGAGAGGGTAGGCTAAATATATAGGTTATAGTGGGGTAGGACCTAAGTTGAGAGGAATTAGGATTTAAACTTCAAACACAAGTCTTCCTCTTTTAAAATTAAAACTCGATTTTAGGCCGTTAACGGGCGTTACCTAAATTATGCTTATCAGGAGTAACGCCCGTTACTCCTACTGTCCTACTTCGCCTGTACCCGTTAACGGGCGTTACCTAAATTGAACTTGAAGAGGTGTAATGCCCGTTACCAATAGTTCTTGAGACGCCTGACTCCATTAACGGGCGTTACCGGAAAAGGCCTAGAAGGGGGGTAACGCCCATTACTCACGTTTTCGCACAAAACTCAACTGTACCTAAAAGCTAACTCGGACGGTGCTTAATCACGTTAATTCACACAAATTAACGCAAAATTTGCAATCAGGCCATAGTGCACCAATCTCGTAACACACAAATATCTCAAGCATATATTGTAAAATATCACAACAAGTCATTCTCCTCAAAAGCAAATTCAGTCATGCGCACACATGCTCACACACAACAAAAATGGGCCTTAATGCCGACATTAAAGCTCAAATCACGGTCCTTGCCTCCATATTCTGACAACACCTCACTTAACCTGCAAAAGGGAGGGAGAGAACTTAAAGTAGACGAGAAAAACAAGGTGAACGAAAGGAACGAAAAAGAGAAGAAAAGTAAAGAAACAAGAGAGAGGGATTAGTTCTAAGTTATAGTCATTAGCTTGACTTTGAGAACCGGATTAGGGATTAGCAATCCCCAAGCGACGGGTCACAAGGAGTGACCTCGTTCTTGCTACTCACAACACCAGAGCTTGAACTCTAAGTGTTCGATTTCAAAACATCCTCTCCTCTTGAATTTTGGGACTTCGGCTCTCCTCCCCAATCAACTGCATCCCTTTTCTCCGAAAATAACACCACTCCATTCAAGGTCTCAATTATCTCCTTGATCATGCAACATTTATCCGGAGTCGGTCGTGGTGGTATGGGACCAAAACTCCTAAACTCTAAGCTTTCATCACCTATTTTGAACGTGAGGCGTCCATTCTGAACATCAATATCTACTCCTGCCGTGGCTAGAAACGGTCTTCCAAGGATCAATGGCATTCTATCATCGCTCTCAACATCAAGAACTACAAAATCACTAGGAATGTAGAATTTCCCAACTTTTACCAACACATCCTCTAGAATTGCTACAGGATATTTCACTAATCTGTCAGCTAGTTGGAGTGTCATATTAGTTGGTTTGAGCTCCTTTACTCCTAACTTCCTGCAAGTAGATAAAGGGATTAAACTTACACTAGCTCTTAAATCACATAAAACATTATGAAAGTGCAAAGAACCAATAGTTAGAGGAATTGAAAAACTCCCTGGATCTTTAAGCTTCGGGGGAAACTTACGCTGAATAATGGCACTGCATTCCTCAGTAAGTGCAACAGTGGTGAAGTCTTCAGACTTCCCTTTACTTGAAACCAATCCTTTCTCTAACTCCTGCTTCTGAAATAGTTGGGGAGCTGCAATCAGTGGCAAATATGACTCAGTTGCCACATTCACCTTTGGATCTGACGGGAACTCTTCATTTTTCTCTTCTATGCTCACCTTTTAAATCTTAACTACCTCCTCAACTTCTTCACAAACAAATTTCTCAACGTCCGAATCTGCAAGTAACTTCGGACCTTCATACTCTCTACCGCTTCTTACAAATATGACTTTGCAATGCTTCTTAGGATTGTTTTCGGTTTGACTTTGTAGTATTCCTGGGCCTCTCATATTCAAAGATTGGGCAATCTGACCAATTTGATTCTCCAAATTTCTGTTCTGATTCACCATCTGTTCTACCTGAGCTTCCAACTTCTAATGTCGATCCGTGGACACGGCTATGAATTTCTCAAGTGCAGTCTCCCATTCCTGCTTTTGCTCCTATTGAGGGGGCGCAACATTGTAGGGGGCTGGTCGTCTTGGTTGGAATTGCTGCCTAGGCTGAAACTGTGGCCTAGGTTGAGGTGGTTGCTGAACATTCTGATTATTAGACCAAGAAAAGTGAGGGTGGTTCTTCCATCCTGGATTGTAGGTGTTTGAGTAGGGATCATTTGCTGGTTTGGAGTTGTTTGCATAGTTCACCTGCTCTTGCACCTGTTCTCCTGCATTGGTATGAGGACACATATGAAACGCATGTGGACCACTACAGATTTCACAAGTTACCTGAACTGGTTGGGGTGGTATCCCAACTGCATTGACAGAAAGTTGATCCAATTTCTTATTGAGGGCCTCAAATTTGGCATTGATGGCGGTTAAGCTATCTAACTCTATTACTCCTGCTTGCACCTTGGCTGGTTGCGAGTGGCTCCTCTCATACACAAATACATCGTTTTGTGACATATTATCTAGCAACTCAGTAGTGACAGCTTCAGATTTTGACAAGAAAGCTCCGCCAGCTGCGGCATCCATGGCTCCTCTAAAAGTAGGGGACATCTCATTATAGAATGTCTGAATTAATAACCAACCGGGAATCCCATGATGTGGAAACTTCTTCTACAAATCCTTGAATCTCTCCCAATATTCATAGAAAGATTCCCCATCCAACTGTCTGAAACCTAGAATATCATTCCTGTACTTTGTGGTTTTGCTAAGTGGGAAGAACTTGGCTAAGAAAGCCTGAGATAATGCTACCCAAGTCTGAAAAGATTTGTTTGGAATAGTACTTAACCATGCTTTAGCTCATTCCCATAGTGAAAAGGGAAAAAGCCTAACTCGGATAGCATCAGTAGTGACATTGTAGATCTTAAAGGTATCACACAACTCAAGAAAATACTCAAGATGTGATGTCGGATCCTCCAGTGGTAATCCTGAAAACAGATTGTTCTGCAGCAAATTGATGATAGCTGGTTTGATCTCAAAATTGTTTGCTGCGATCGGGGGACGGGCTGCAGTCTGAATCGCTCCAGCCTGCGGCACGTTATAATCTCTTATAGCCGGTGGAGGTGGATCTTGAGGTGGGTCAGCCATCGGTATGGTAGTCGGTTTCTTATCCTTTTTACGCTTCCTCCTAATAGCACTTGTTGTATGATTTTACTAAGTTCAAAACCAATCATGCAAGTGTACACTAACATACGCGTAGCACAACAGGTTCATACCCACAGGGAAGGGAAATCAATCACTACTCAATATCCTTCTCTAATCTAAAGACCGAACGGAAAGCAATTGTTGTTGTTATCTATTAATCTACTGAAACAGAAATTAACAATTAACTAGAATTAAACCCAAGTAACAACTAAAACACACGTGAACTAACTTCAGTAAACTGAACAGACAGGGGAAAGTAATGAATCATACAATCAAGAGTCAATACGATACTTGTCTGATAGGTGTAATTCTACAACCTAGTCACTTATATTTGTATTACCCTCTCTCAAGGTGTAACCAAGTGCTTAATTAGTGTTCAACGTTGCTTTCGCAATCACCAATAGTTAATTAAACCATAGGAACAAGACTAGTGGAATTCAATATTCTAGCTGCTCAGCAGGGAATAAGATTACTGTTGTATAAGCTAGGACCAAATCTCTTTGTATCCTACAACTTACAAGTTATGAAAACCATCTAAATTACCGTCAATCTCTTGATCTGTAGGCAATTATGCCACATGCTAAGGGTGATCAGGCCATCGCAAGTCAATTCGAACCTGTTTTCAAACTAAGAATTAACACAAGTCATTCAAGCATCATATCGAACATCTATCATGCAATCATCATCACTCCCCTAGCCCTAGAGAATTAGCTACTCATAATTAAAGTAGAACTCATAAAACTAAAGGAAATTGCATTAAAATAATTCATATGCATCAAATCTAAACAAAGTCTCAAAAACAAAAGCATAAACATTCAGTAATATCTAAAACGAATCTAGCAAACGAAAACTAATTAAAACTAAACTCAAAGGAATTAGTTTGATAATTAAAGAAACAATAAAACCGGAAATCGTTCTAAGAATTCAATCCTTTCGTCTTCTCGAATTCTCTGAAAAACTCCTCTGAAACTTCTTGTCTTCTCTCCAAACCCTAGGTCACGACCTAGAACAAAAGCTCTCTGAAAAGGACTCCAAAACGCACTAATATAGCAGCCCTAATAGTTTCTCGCCGACTCTTGGTAACGGGCGTTACCTATTCACGTGCATTTATCGTTAACGCCCGTTACTGCTGAAATCGCAATAACGCTTTTATTAGTGGTAACGGGCGTTACCACTTTCCTTCTGCATAGGTGTAACGGGCGTTACCCCTCTTCTCTCGCCAAAAGTTTCACTCCTGTGTCTTATAACGATGGTTACTGAAATTGAACTTCTGAGTGGTAACGGGGGTTACCACATTTTCCTCCAAAAAATACGTGAAATTGCTTTGCTTCGCCGTTTCGTAACTCCAACTCTAAAATCACCTAAACGGAGCATAACAAACACATAAGTGTATCAAATGACATAAAAATTATAATCTAATTATGCTCAAAATCATGTAAATTCTACGCTCAACAAAATCCCCCACACTTGACTATTGCTCGTCTCCGAGTAATACAGAAATCAAGAAAACACATCCTTATCAAACCATCTCCTCAAAGCAATCATCAAACCTTCGCCTAAACAAGTTTAGCTCATCAAATCAAGGAATCATAAACATAAGATCATCAAAACTTAGTATGAAAAGTATAGCCTTGTGTAGTGTGTGAATCAAACGAAATAATGTACAACGACTAGAATGACAAATTCATAATTTCCTCCTAAGTTCTAATTATCAACTTCGGAATACACTCTTCGCACCTATCTTCACTAATGGAATTAAATCAAGACTTAGGATTGGTAGGTCTTTCGAGCTTGTAATGTAGGCCTAGGGTAAGGTTATGGAATATTTGGGTCAAGTGACTACTCACCAAGCTTACATCATTCAATCTTTAAACTCAAGGCACTTCAATCTCACCATTAAACACGAAAATCCCCCAAATTCTTTGAAAATTGTATCCCACACTCTCAGTTTCACACTTCGCATAATTTTTCTTTTCTTTTTGTTTGCTCTTTTTTTCTTTTTTTTTTTCATATCTTTTCTTTTTCACACTTTTCTCATTCTTTTTTTCTTTCATTACAATAATCTCTCAATCCAATCACAAGAACAATCAAAAGGGGTCAAAAGATAGATATTCACAATAAAAATCAAACAAGCAAGCCTTGGTATAAAAATTATCAAGGTAGGTGTTTTTATATTGTGCATTGGCTTATAATGTGGCTATAAAAAATTTTGCACAACAATTAGGCTCAGCGGGGTCAATAAGATTACGTTATTTAGTGAAAAATGGCTAAACAGAAAAGCTTATTATCGTCTGACTATGAATGCCTACTTCACTTCCTTAATCTTTCATTAATTCAAAATTTCGCCTCAATAGGACTAAAATGCATCCTAATCAAATCTTAGACTCATTCGGAAATCATCAACTCATCTTTCTATGCAAAGTACATTATAACATTCAAAAGTGCTCAAAATATAAGGGCATATTAACACACTAAATCATCAAATCTCATGCAATTTTCCTCAATTCAAAAGCCTAACTTATTCTAGCAAAAGCTCAACAATCAAACTTCGCATAAAAAGTTCAAAACGAGGGAAAATTTTCAAAAATTTTCAAAATTACTCGATTTTTAGTAAATCACAAGTGAAACTACATCTAATCATGCAAATATTCGATAAAACTCATAACAAGCATGCACTTCCTCCCCCACACTTAAACTTTGATCAAATGAAAAACCAGCAACGTGCTAGCAAAGCTTCCAAAACCTGAACAAGTGACTAGAAAACACGGATCAAGTGCACAGGCAATTGACAATCAACATGCATTCAACAATCAACACACAAGTCAAAAATTCACGTAAATAAGAGCACAATTGCATAAACAAAATTCAGGAGTTCAAACATATACAAAAATCTAAGTGTGGCAAAAATATCCAAACATATCAACAAATATGTGTAGAAAGAATGTCTAGAAATCAGGGAAGAAAAACAAAATAACAGAATCAGGGTGATGGGGGTCCTCAAAAGTACTGATCAACACGAGCACAGAACCCTTCGAACTTAGCCTCCAACCGAACCTCCCACGCATCGAATTGCTCATCCACATAATGCGCTAAATCCTCAACTCTCGCGATCACGGTGGTCAAATCAGCCCTTAATCCTGCCAACTCTGTACGCAAGCCTCTCACAGTAACAGGAGCTCCATCACTAGCTTCATCAACAATAGGCGCGGCACTGCGAAGAATCCCAAATTCGTCATCTGGCCTATCAGGTATCCGAGCTAAAAGCTCCATCTGCCTCTCTGAAAGCTCATCAAACCGGGCCTTACCCCAGCTATACATCTGTCAGAGCCGATCTCTATCCCGAATTGGCCACCATGGCAAATTATACTCCTTCAGTTCTCCACTCTCCTAAGCCATAGCCAAGCCTACATTCTCCAAGTATTGTGGACCAATATCATATCCAAAGTCAACAGGCAATGACCCCTGAGGTCTCCAATTCATCTCCCGAGCAAACATCGTCACATATGCACCATGAGCAATCGTACCAGTAACACTCCCAGCAATCTCCTGAAGCTTCCATAAAAACTCAATCGTTCCATCAAACTTGATGCTTTCCTTCATCATTTACATTATACCCAACTCAGTCTCATTAATGTAGCTATCTCTTCCATATCTAGAATAAAATCCCATGGCTAAAATCCTATGGACTAGCACCCAAACCAATTAATCAAGATAGCTATCATGTGTGCATCGAGGGGAATAACTAGGAACACCCTCTCGCAAAGGGAATGATCTCCATACCATCTCTCTCTGAGCATCACTCTATTTAGGTAAAGAAGTAGTGGCATTAGCTGGGAAACGAAGAATCTCTCTTATCCGACTCACATTCCATGCTTGAGTTTCCATATCATCTAGAGTAAATGTCAAGGTGTTGTCCACCGGATCGAAGTTCATTGTGGTGAAGAAAGCGGTCGTCATCTCGGCGTACGTCAAATCCTTCCTAGTAAGGAATGATAACCAACCTATGTTGTCAAACAATCTTTTCATTTCTTCCCAAACCTCAAACTTCTCCATCCACATGTCCTTGAAAAACCTAGTAGACACAATGTTCCTTGTCAAATTCCTTTGAAAAGGATTACCCATAGCATTCACCGTTATATTGACCGATTCCAACGGTTGATGGTCCAACCGGGATGACGTCGTGAAGGGCTCCAGAACTCTCGAGAGCTTAGTACGACCCATAGTACCTAAATCAAACAAATATAGAAAGACAAAGCACATAAAAATCAATCACAATTCACTTAGACAATTTATCAAACACCTTGTGTGCATAGGCCTAGGGTGTGAGTTCTAACTTAAAGTTCTTCAATCTACCCAACTCAAATTCACACTAGCTTATAATCTACAATTTAAGCTCAAAATTCTCTACCTTCAACTTCATAATTTGGACTCAAGACTACTGAGAAGTTAGGATTCTTCAAAAATTCAACCCAATTTAAGTTAAATTCAATTCAAGGCATTAATCCTAATTCTAGCATGCATAATCTCTCAAAATTTATCAATTCAACCTCAAAGTGTCTCCTAACATGCAATTCAATCCTAGGTTTCAATCCTAGATCGGAAAAATTAACTCTAACAATTCACCCTAAGAAAGGAGATATTGAATTACCTTGTTTCACAAAGAAAGAGAGAGTATAAACTTGGTGGTAATGCTTCTTGCTTCCAAATTGATAATAGTTGGACAAGGGGAACTATTGAATCTCTTCTAAGGTAGAATGAGTGGGTACAAGTGTATTTATAGGTTTGGGGGAGAAAAATCCGAAATTGGGTAGGGAAAGAATTAATTTAACCCTAAAAACGTGTTTCCCAAACCAAGGTGTCGTAAAATCGGACCGGTAACGGGCGTTACCGGTTTTCTTCTTGAACGGGGTAACGGCCGTTACCCCTATTGGCCCAGACGCCTGACTCTGTTAACGGGCGTTACTTAAAAACAACTACGAGGGTGTAACGCCTGTTACTAATGCTGCTCGGGACGCCTGACCTCCTTAACGGGCGCTACCTAAAGAAAACTAAGATGGTGTAACGCCCGTTACCTATATTTCCGCCCAAAACATAATTAAAACACAAACACAAACCGGATGGTGCTTAATCACGTTAATTAACCGAAATTAACTCATAAAATTCAATCAAACCATAGGGCACCATTCTCGAAACACATAAACATATATGTCCATATATAGCAACAATTCATTCTCCTCACAAAAGAAATCAATCTCATGCACACGCATATGAACAAAGTAAATGGACCTCAATATTGACATCAAAGCTCAAATCACGGTCCTTGCACCATCTAGACATCGGCTTCCTAGCAAAACATCAAGTGACCTACAAAACGAGGGAAACAACTCAATTAACGCGAGAAAACGAAGACGAAAGAAACGAAAACAACGAAAACAAAAACAAAAGGAAAAAGGAAAGAGAAATTAGTTCTAAGTTATAGTCATTAGCTTGACTTTGAAAACTAGATTGGGGATTAACAACCCCCAAGCAACGAGTCACAAGGAGTGACCTCGTTCTTGTTACTCATAAAACTGGAGCTTGATCTCCAAGTATCTAATTCCTAAACATCCTTTATTCTCGATTTTTGAGACTTCGATTCTCCTTCCCAATCAACTGCATCTCTTTTCTCCGTGAATAGTGTCATTCTGTGTGACGTCTCACTTATCACCTTGATCATGCAACACTTATCGGGAATCGGTGGTGGTGTCATGGAACCAAAATTCCTAAACTCCATTCATTCATCTCTTATTTTGAACGTGAGCCTTCCATTCTGAACATCTATATCTGCTCCAGCCGTGGCTAGAAACGGTCTTCCAAGGATCAATGGCATCCTCTCATAATCAGTAGGAATGTGGAGTCTCCCAACTTTTACCAAAACATCTTCAAGAACTCCTATCGGATATTTCACCGATCTGTCAGCAAGTTGGAGTGTCATATTAGTCAGTTTAAGCTCCTTCAGTCCTAATTTCCTGTAAGTAGATAACGGAATTATACACTCCTAAATCACATAAAACATTATGAAATTGCAAAGAACCAATAGTAAGGGGAATTGAAAAACTCCTTGGATCTTTAAGCTTCGGGGGAAGCTTATGCTGAATAATGGCACTGCATTCCTCAGTAAGCATAACAGTCGTGAAGTTCTCAGACTTCTCTTTGCTTGAAATCACTTCTTTCTCGAAGTTCTCCTTCGTTTCAAAATCATCTTCCTCTTAAACTTTCTCAAGTATAACTCTCTCAACATCTGAACCTGCAAATATCTTTGGACCTTCATTCTCTCTACTGTCTCCTACAAATATAACATGACAATACTCCTTAGGATTGTTTTTAGTTTGGATCGGTAGCATTCCTGGGCCTCTCAGATTCAGAAATTGGGTAATCTGACCAATCTGAGTCTCCAAAGTTCTGGTCTGATTTACCACTTGATCTAATTGAGCTTCCAACTTCTGATGTCGACCAGTAGACACGGTTATGAATTTCTCAAGAGCAACCTCCCATCCCTGCTTTTGCTCCTATTGAGGGGGCGCAACATTAAATGAGGCTGGTGGTCGTGTTTGAAATTGATGCCTAGGCTGAAACTGTGGCCTAGATTGAGGTGGTTGTTGAACATTCTGATTATTAGACCAAGAAAAGTGAGGGTGGTTCTTCCATCCTGGATTGTAGGTGTTTGAGTAGGGATCATTTGCTGGTTTGAAGTTGTTTGCATAATTCACCTGCTCTTACACCTGTTCTCCTGCATTGGTATGAGGACACATATTAAACTCATGTGGACCACTACAAATTTCACAAGTTACCTGAACTGGTTGGGGTTGTATCCCAACTGCGTTGACAGAAAGTTGATCCAATTTCTTGTTAAGGGCCTCAAATTTGGCATTGATTGGCATTGATGGCAGTTAAGCCATCTAACTCTGTGACTCCTACTTGCACTTTCGCTGGTTGCGAATGGCTCCTCTCAAGCACAAAAACATCATTTTGTAACATATTATCTAACAACTTAGTAGCCACTGCTTCAGATTTTGCTAAGAAAGCTCCGCCAGCTGCGGCATCCATCGCTCCTCTAAAAGTAGGGGACATCCCATTATAAAAAGTCTAAATCAATAACCAACCGGGAATCCCGTGATGTGGACACTTCTTCTGCAAATCCTTAAATCTCTCCCAAGCTTCACAGAAAGACTCTCCATCCAACTGTCTGAAACCTTGAATATCATTCCTGTACTTCGTGGTTTTGCTAAGTGGGAAGAACTTGGCTAAGAAAGCTTGAGATAATGCTGCCCAAGTCTGAAATGATTCATTTGGGACAGTACTCAACCATGCTTTAGCTCGTTCCCTAAGTGAAAAGGGAAAAAGCCTAACTCGGATAGCATCAGTAGTGACGTTGTGAATTTTGAAGGTATCACACACTTCAAGAAAATACTCAAGGTGTGATGTCGGATCCTCCGGTGGTAATCCTGAAAACGGATTATTCTGCAGCAGATTAATGATAGCTGGTTTGATTTCAAAGTTATTTTCTGCGATCGGGGGACGAGCTGTAGTCTGAATTGCTCTAGCCTGCGGCAAGTTATAATCTCTTATGGCCGGTGGTGGGGGTGGGTCTGGTTCAACTAGGGCTGTAAATGGATATCCGAAAATTCGATATCCGTTCGCATCCGAATTCGTTTAAAGAGGATATTATCCATATCCGTTCAAAGAGGATATTATCCGTATCCGATTATAGACATCCGAATTATAAACGGATAAGGATATGGTAATGACATCCGATCCGTTTAACATCCGATCCGTTTATACATCCGTTAGATATATCCGTTATCCATTATCCGTTATCCGTAATCCGTATCCGATAACATATATATCTATATATTTTTTATAACTTGATTAAACATATGTTATTTACACATTATATAATTATTTGAGAATTTAAAAAAAAAAAACAGTAAACGTATATCATATTATTTGTAATAATAAACTTCATTAATTATTGTAAACATATGTTATATATTATACTTATGAGTTATTGTGTATAGATTTAATAGATTTATAGTTAGTTATATTAATATTTAATTGTGTTACAAAATTTCAATCTATTATTTTTTATTAAAAAATATATGTAAAACAGATAAACAGGTTCGAATTCGGATATCGGATAACTCACTAATCGGATATCCTCACGGATACGGATAATCCGATATTCGGATAATATCCGTCGAATTCGGATACGGATAGCATTTTCATTATCCGTCGGATAACGGATACGGATTCGGATAGTGGATATGCTAAACGGATTCGGATTCGGATACTGCACATCCACTCCGTTTATTATCCGTTTACACCCCTAGGTTCAACCATCGGTAAAGTAATCGGTTTCGTCTCCTTCTTACTCCTCCTCCTTATAGCACTCAGTGTTCTCTCGATTTCCGGATCGTATGGTACTAATTCCGAATCTTGAGATCTTCGCATGCACCGTAAACCTGGACAAAGGAAAAAGAAATCCTCAGTCCAATTCCACAGTGACAAAGATAATGAGCACAAAGTAAAATAATAGTCTAAAGCACTAGATCAAAATATTTGAGTAATATTGACTTAAAACACCTTCCCCGGCAACGGCACCAAAAACTTGTTGTATGATTTTACTAAGTTCAAAACCAATCGTGCTACACTAACATACGTGTAGCACAACAGGATCGTACCCACAGGGAAGGGAAATCAATCACTACTCAATATCCTTCTCTAATCTAAAGACCGAACGGAAAGCAATTGTTGTTGTTATCTATTAATCTACTGAAACAGAAATTAACAATTAACTAGAATTAAACCCAAGTAACAACTAAAACACACGTGAACTAACTTCAGTAAACTGAACAGGCAGGGGAAAGTAATGAATCATACAATCAAGAGTCAATACGATACTTGTCTGATAGGTGTAATTCTACAACCTAGTCACTTATATTTGTATTACCCTCTCTCAAGGTGTAACCAAGTGCTTAATTAGTGTTCAATGTTGCTCTCGCAATCACCAATAGTTAACTAAACCATAGGAACAAGACTAGTGCAATTCAATATTCTAGCGGTTCGGCATGGAATAAGATTACGATTGTATAAGCTAGGACCAAATCTCTTTGTGTCCTACAACTTACAAGTTATGAAAACCATCTAAATTACCATCAATCTCTCGATCTATAGGCAATTATGCCACATGTTAAGGGTGATCAGGCCATCGCAAGCCAATTTGAACCTGTTTTCAAACTAAGAATTGACACAAGTCATTCAAGCATCATATCGAACATCTATCATGCAATCATCATCACTCCCCTAGCCCTAGAGAATTAGCTACTCATAATTAAAGTAGAACTCATAAAACTAAAGGAAATTGCATTAAAATAATTCATGTGCATCAAATCTAAACAAAGTCTCAAAAACAAAAGCATAAACATTCAGTAATATCTAAAACGAATCTAACATACGAAAACTAATTAAAACTAAACTCAAAGGAATTAGTTTGATAATTAAAGCAACAATAACACCGAAAATCGTTCTAAGAATTCATGTAGCACCCGAAGCGCAAATATGTCACATCCCGCACCATAGGTCGATCCACATACAAAATGGGCAGTCTGTACATAGCAAATGAGTGACAATAAAATAGACATGCTAGCTAGGCGGGACTAGACCCCAATTCATTCCAATTCCATGAAAGAAGATTCAAGAGCGGAAACATAATCGATAATATTATAGGTACCATACTTCAACATATATCAAAAGTGTTTCATAATAGTTGTAACTTCTAAGTTTATATATCAATACATTATCATCTGTCCAAAATATATCATTACCCCCCTAACCAATCCATAAATGACTATAACATGAAAATGCAATGCTAGACTCAGCTGGACGACCAGACACGACTCTGACTCCCGCCTAGCGCGCGACTGTGAGTACCTGAAAAGTGAGGTGTCAGTCTATGAAAGATTGAGTGAAGGTTTTCAATAATTATTAACACACGTATCATGCAAGTTATAATCTCGGGTAAGTTTTTATAAGAGAAAACAATATAAGTTTAATAATAAAACAGAACTTCTCGCCCGAGATTACAACAATCCAATTTTAACAATACAATCAATTTCAATTCAATTCAATCCGTGGCCCGACGAGTGAGGGCAATCTCCAACCTTTACACCAATAGTGAACGATACAATCTTTAGAATTCAATTCAATAGTGATCATGCAAGTCATTACAATGCACACTTAGCAATTTCAATAGTCCATTCTTCTTCCTCCGGGTGATGGTGGGATTGCAAGGCCCCACCACCCAGTCACGGTGTACGTCAGGTTCATGACTCCCACATACGGGATTCCTTCCTCCACCAAATCTCCTGGTGGATTCAGGGTTCGTCCCCACGATGTGAGGGGAGTGCAGAGTTACCCGTCAGCCCATGCTTTCCCGGTTGGCTCATACACTAATCCTCGGGCCCACAGTGCACGATTCACGGTTGCTCGCCAAAACACGATCAGTTCACGATATCATGATTGCTCAATGTATAACAAAATCATTTGTAACCACTAATGTTTTATAAAGCTTATAGATATATATACATTTTTTGCCCAAAAGATCACATAGGGTTATACGGGTTCTTTATATATATATATCTAAAACTAAACCTCACCTGTGATAAAATGAGCATGGATACAGTTTAGGGCGCTTGCTCTTCGTTACCGAGAACGTGATATGTGCAAGAAAGACATGTGTACGTGAAACTTGACTTAAAATGGACCAATTATGACGAACGGCAAAATGGAATGAGATGACGTGCAATATCTAATATAGCATGCAAATATCATGTTTTGACATAAAATGTATCATATAATAACAATTTGGGATCAATAAAGCCATTGGATTGAAATGTGAAAATTGGAAATTTTGGCAGTTTAGGCAAGGGTCGCGGTCGCGACCAATTTTGTTCATAAAATGGTCGCGGGCGCGACCTTATTTTTTAGGAATTTTTCGTGCATTTTTTCAAGAAGTCGAAAGTTGGCCAAAATTGGGTAGCGCCGCGACCTGATTTTAGTGTATTTCAGTTCGCGGGCGCGACTTGCTGTTCCGCCAAAAATGTGAGTGGGTCGCGGGTGCAACCATTTTTGTTCTGTTTTTGGTCGCGGCCGCGACCTTCATATTCTACAGAAAGAAAACAGGGCAGAACAGGGGAAACTCTCAGCCAAACACAAAATCAACCCAAAACATGAATTTTCAAGTTCCAAAATCTCATTTTTCTGGAAATTAGTATGCATATATGTTCAAGATACAATAAAGTTCCATAAAAACACATAAATCACTCATGATCATCAAAGTTTCCACTTCCAAGTTCATACATGATTTCATCATATAATCTCAAGTTTTGCAAGAATTCATGTATCAATTCATGGTAAAAGCAAGTATTCATATATCTAACAACAATTAATCCATATATTCAAAGAATTCCTAACCCTAGCTTCAATGTATTTCATCAAGAATTCACATAATCAACTTACATGCACTTGAATGAAAAGAAATGGATGAAGATGGATGATTGAGCTCCAAAATATACAATGTCCTTGGAAAACTTGGTTGGATTTAATGAAAACTTTTCTCTTCTCTCTTCTCTCTTCTTGGATGAACTGAGAATACAAGGAAGCCAAAGTGATGAAGATTTTTGGAAATGAAATTGGAAGCATGAAGAAGCTCTTACATGATTCATCATATTTTGAAATTGATGAAATGCACAATTTGCAATTAAATCCCTCAAGAGTATAAGTCATGCAATTGGGTTCCATTCCTAAATAATTAATCACTTTGGTCCCAAAATATATTATGCAATTTGGTCCCTGAATTTAAAAGAAAGATCATTTAAGGAAAAGTTGGTAATTAAATCATGTTCGGCAATTATTTCACGTAACAACCATTTTCAAATCATGCTATATTTCTTAAGTTGACATAAATTTCATATATTTCACGTATATTCTCACATTAACCATAATTTCATATATGTTCATGGAATTATAATGTATTTAACATTAAGAATTTATAAAATATCACATAATGCGTAAATGGAAAAACCGGGGCGTTACAATTCAATCCTTTCGTCTTCTCGAATTCTCTAAAAAACTCCTCTGAAACTCCTTGTCTTCTATCCAAACCCTAGGTCACGACCTGGAAGAAAAGCTCTCTGAAAAGGACTCCAAAACGCACTAATATAACAGCCCTAATAGTTTCTCGCTGACTCTTGGTAACGGGTGTTACCTATCCACATGCATTTATCGTTAACGCCCGTTACTGCTGAAATCGCAATAACGTTTTTATTAGTGGTAACGGGCGTTACCACTTTCCTTTTGCACCCCTCTTCTCTCGCCAAAAGCTTCACTCTTGTGTCTTGTAACGGGGGTTACTGAAATTGAACTCCTGAGTGGTAACGGGGGTTACCATATTTTCTTCCGAAAAAAGCGTGAAATTGCTTTGCTTCGCCGTTTCGTAACTCCAACTCTAAAATCACCTAAATGGAGCATAACAAACACATAAACGCATCAAACGGCACAAAAATTATAATCTAATTACGCTCAAAATCATGCAAACTCTACACTCAACAGCACTTAGTTTTCTCTCGATCTCCGGATCGTATGGTAATAATTCCGGATCTTGAGATCTTCGCATGCACCGTAAACCTGCACAAAGGAAAAGGAAATCCTCAGTCCAATTCCGATTAAAATATTTAAGTAATATTGATTTAAAACGCCTTCCCCGGCAACGGCGCCAAAAACTTTGTTGTGGTTTAGATTCACTAAGTTAAAACCAATGGTGCAAGTATACACTTAATATACGCATAGCACAATAGGATCGTACCCACAGGGAAGGAAAACCAATCACTACTCAATATCTATTTCTAATCTAAAGACCGAACGAATTCAAGTTGTTCTTTCTATCTTCTAGAATAAAATTGAAGTAATTAACTCTAAGAAAACACAAATAGCACACTTAAACACGGATTAAACTCAGTAGACTAAATAGGCAGGGGAAGCAATGACTTATGCAATTATGATTCAATACAATACTTAGTTGACAAGTGCAATTCTACAACCCAGTCACTTATATATGAATTATCCTCTCTCAAGGTATAACCGTGTATTTAATTAAGCTCAATGTTGCTCTCGCAATCATCAATGTATTAATTAAACCAACAAGACCAAGACTAGTGTAATTCCTATTCTAGCGGCTTGGCATGGAATAAGATTTACTATTGTATAGACCAGAACCAAATCTCTTTGCATTCATACAATCTACTAGTTATGAAAACCTTCTCAATTACTATTAACCTCTCGATTCTCAAGTAATTCTAGATGCTAAGGGTGATCAGGCTTTCACAATTCAATTCAAACCAGTTTTCATACTAAGAATCAGCACAAGTCATTCAAGCATCATATCAAACACATATCATACATTCATCATCACTCCCCTAGCCCTAGGGGTTTAGCTACTCATAATTAAAGTAAAACTCATAAAACTAAAGTAAATTGCATTAAAGGAATTCATGTTCATCAAATCAAGACAAAGTCTCAAAAACAAACTTATAAACATTCAGTAAAAATCTGGAAAAACGAATCTAGCATAATACTAATTAAACTTAAACTCAAAGGAATTAGTTTGATAATTAAAGCAATAAATAAACAAAAAACCGAAATTATTAAAGAACTCGATCCTTTCATCTTCTCGAATTTCTTTAAACAATTCTTCAAAGTTCCAGAACTTCTCGCCTCAGGTTAGGTCACGAACGGAAGAAGAACTCCTTCAAAAAGACTCCAAAACGCACTTAAATAGCAACCCTAAATTCTGTCTCGCCGTCCTAGGTAACGGGCGTTACCTATCTACGTGCACTTATCGTTAACGTCCGTTAATGCCTTGAAATCGCAATAACGCTTTTATAAGTGGTAACAGGCGTTACCACTTTCCTTCTACCCAGGGGTAACGGGGCGTTACCCCTCTGATTCGCCAAAAGCGTAGCTCCTGTGTCTGTTAACGGAGGTTAACCTCTTTGTTCTTCCAAGGGGTAACGGGGGTTACTTTTTTTTTCCTCCAAAAACGCGTGAATTCGCCTTGGAATGCCGTTTTTCATCTCTAACTCAACAATTACCTAAATTGAGCAAAATAAACACATAAACGCATCAAACGGCACAACAATATACTCCAATTAACGCTAAGATTCATGCAAATTTCACACACAACACTCTTCTCATTTCTTACTTTCTAGCAACTAGTGATCGAGCTGCCTGGTACACTAACAGTCTTTCGGATAGAACAGTCGGGTCTAAAGTTTCTCTAGCACTTCGAAGCAAAGTAATTTCGAGGTCTTTTCCCAATTTCTTTTAGTATTCGACATGGCCCAAACACCAATCGGGGCGAGGGGCAATATCAGAGACGAAGCGAACCGTCCCTTTACCCCTTCACTAGATTGATCCGGGAAGTCAATCGGAGGCCCTTCGCTTCCAGATAGAGATTTCGGGTCTATGCTTGATTTGCCCGACGAAGTCAGAGCACAGCAGTTCATGTCGAACCCAGTGGGTCGGGCTTCAATCTCGAGGTGGAAGCTCAATCTAGCGGACGAGGATGAGGGAGAGGTCCAAGGGGCAGAGGAGGTTGCCCTCCCCCCCCCCTCCAAGGAGAAACGGAGCACATTTATAGGACCTTGACCCAGGTTACCTAGTGTACTTCAAAGATTACTGAAGATGAGTTTAGGGAGGTCTGTAACTGGCTATCGGGCATGCCGGAGGGGTTTAGAGTTCGACTCCTGGAGGAAGGAGAAACAGTGGGGGGCCCTGGGGTTCGGAATTCCTTTAGTCTGTACTACGCTTCAATGAAACATGGATTTAGATTTTCCTTCAGTCCGATGTTATCAAGATTCTTCGATCGATTCAATCTATGCCCCGTTCAGTATCTGTCGAACTCAATTGCCTTGATGCATAGTGTGATTATCATAATAAAGTGCCTCAGGTTCGAGCCTAGGATCGAGGATCTCGGAGAGTTCTTCACCCTCAATAACTCTGTCAAATCCAACCCGGGGTACTTTTACCTGCAAGCCAAAGTGGGTTGGAAGCTTATTGAAATCCCGACCTCATCCAATGGTGTCAACTGGAAAGAGAAATTCTTTTTCATTGACTGCCCAATGTCACCCCCTTTACGTACTACCTGGTCCACGAACGAGCCCAAAAGGCTTCCCAAACACAAGGGGGCGAGGTTACACAAGGGCTTCAATCTCTTAGTCAACTTGGGGCCCCTCGACCCCGTGTACTTGACAAAGACCAGCCATCTAATCGAGGCGGGTCTAGTTCCGAGGACGAGGTTACAAAACTTTAGCTTTGGTAAGCCTCCCTCTCCGACCGGACCCTATGGTTGCGATCACGGTGTTTATCTCTTCCGTGGCAGCTCGAGAAAGTGGGTCCTGCCTGTTCAAATTCATGGTCGTTGAACCCTCCTTGCGCGACTCATTCTCAAAATGTGTAAACCTACAAAGTGAAACGATATCGATTAGTATCTATGTCGACTATCGAATGAGTACAAGTTATAATAAAAAGAAATAAAGTTAAGACTACTCCAGTCGGGTAGGGTCCGGTCAGAGAGACTTCCCGACCCCAGATACAATCTTAACCGATCGAAAGATAAACCGATGATTAGCCTTCGTTGGTCAACGAGCCCGATGTAGAGGACCCATAATTTATGTTTGCGATCACGGTGTCTATCTCTTCCGTGGCAGCTCGAAGGAGTGGGTCCTGCCTGTTCAAATTCATGGTCGCTAAACCCTCCTTGCGCGACACATTCTCAAAATGTGTAAACCTGCAAAGTGAAACGATATCAATTAGTATCTATGTCGACTATCGAAAGAGTGCAAGTTATAATAAAAAGAAATAAAGTTAAGGCTACTCCAATCGGGCAGGGTCCGGTCGGAGAGACTTCCCGACCCCAGACACAATCTCAACCTATCGAAAGACAAACCGATGATCAGCCTTCGTTGGTCAATGAGCCCGATGCAGAGGGCCCAGAACAAGTAATAAATTTGGACCATCTAGATATATATATCGACCCCAGCAACAACCTTTATGATATGGTTCTTTCCCAGGAAGCTCAGTACGGGATCGGGAAGCATGTGCGTAAGAAGAGGAACAGGGGGCCGGATGTGACCATCAACATTGATGCCGATTCCGACGACTTCGACCTCGCAGGGAATCTGCTTAATTTCCTCGAGACCAGCCCGCTGGGCTCGAGAGAGTGAAGGGATATGGGTCAATGAGGAACTTGGCCATTGGCAAGCCTGACATCGACCTGCTGGGGGCGCTTTTCAACATTGGGTGCGTGGTTGATAAGCAGAAATTGCTCTTCCAAGAACATTCCAACAACTAGTGGTACCGCTTTAGTAAGGCTCTTTTCAGCGTAAGTGTTTTCACATTGTTTGGTTTTATTGTTTTGTTGCTTCGACATCGACCCAACTTTGGCTTCGATTGGCAGGAAATCTTTCCCATCGCCATCAACACCTTCCAGCGATCTGACAGCTTCGAGGCCGAAATGGTGAAGTACAAAGAGAAGTACAGGGACGCGAAGGGGATGCTGAGGTCGGCGGATGCGGGGAATGTTGTTGAGCTTGAAAAAGAGATAGCAGAGCTAAGGGGTGAGAAGATTAGGTGAGACAAAGAGGATCAAACAAAAGCCACCGAACTAAGGAGCGCCCTGGAGCAGATCGATGCCCTTACCCGAAGTCATGCCGCAGAGTTGAGGTGGATCGAGACCCAGAAGCAGCAGAAGGTTAAGCGGGCCAAGGAAGCCGGTTGAGAAGATGAGAGGAAAGATGCTCTAGTGGAAGCTCAGGCCAAGATCGATTCGATGGTGGAATCATTCAGAAAGGCAAAAACTGAGATTGAGAGGTACGCAGTTCGGGAGTTCATTGAGGGGCCTGCTTTTGAGAAAGCCAACTCCGTAATGGGGGTCGTTGATATGGTAGCTGGGTTCGACCTGGCCTTCAAACAGATAAAAGCAAAAGACTGCATTCCAGTAGAGTTCAACACCACTTCGATCGGCGTTCACCTTTCCGACCCCAACCCTAATCCTCTCGATGAAGACCCGGAGCCACCTGTGCAGATCGACTGGATCCACCACAAGTATGGCTTTGCCATCGACCTCGTGTACTCCAAAAGGGATAAGAGGGACCCCATCTACGAACTCCCACACCCTGTCGACATCGAGGGTTTTCTTTCGCCTACGCGGTTAGGATGGGGAAAAGCTCCAACGACCTCAGGACCTCCAACTAGCAATTCAGTTCAAGCTCTGCCATTATAAGTTGTAAATTTCCTTTAGCATTTCCAGAACAATTAATTCGACCCACCGGCTGGGGTGTAGCTGAGTGAATACTTATTTTTTATGTTGCTTGAATATCACTAGGGCACCAGGGCACATCGAGGGTGAGCCCGCTGTCCTTGTGCTTTCAATGATGACCCAACGTCGTTAGCGAGGTCGATCTTTCATATGCCAATGAATGTAATAGTCTCCTGTTTTCGTACTTGTGTTTTTGCTAAATTTACAAATTGTTGTATGTATGCCTTGGCATGATGCGATTATACTTGGTCGTTTTAGCGTATGATTACGATTTTATTCGCATTTGGGTCAGTGGGTGATTCGACATCGTTGGAATGTCTTAAGCGAATGATGATTCTGTTGGTGACTTCTGCTTGGCCATTTATTTGGGAGTGGCCAACTGTAGTGAATCTGAGGTCGATCCCGAGGTCTCGACAATAGTGCTTAGTGTTCTCACTTCAAAATTGAGGTCCATTATCACAGATGAGAACCCTCGGAACCCCAAAGCGGCAGATTATATTCTTCCAAAGGAAATTCCTTATCACTGCATCGGTTATCTTTGGGATTGTTTTGGCCTTAACCCACTTTGAGAAATATTCGACGGCTATGATCGCGAATAATTTTTATCGAGGTGCGAGGGGGAATGGGCCGATGATGTCGATACCCCATTGATCGAAGGTCCAGGAGATGTCGATCGCTATCATGGTCGCTGGATGTGCGTGTATTAGGTTACCGTGTTTCTGACACTTGGGGCACTTCCTGCAATGGAGCTTTGCGTCTCGCACTAGAGTTGGCCAAAAGTAGCCGCTCCTTAGGACTTTGCGGGCTAAGGCTCGAACCCCCCAAGTGGTTTCCACAGCATCCTTCTTGTATTTCTTGCAACACATCTTTGGTTTGATCCGGTCGAAGACACCTCAAGGGCGGTCCTGTGAAGGATTTCTTGAATAACCTACCCTCGCGGTCGAGAATATACAGTAGGGATTGGTATTTCATTCGCCTTGCCTCGGTTCGGTCAGTGGCAGGGTTCCATTCTTTAAGTATGCGATGATACCATCCATCCAGTTGGGCTCGGAGGGGTCGATGGTGGCTACCTCGATCTTACCTTCATCGATGGCTCGGCCCCCAGAGACCAAGTAGGATATTGTCCCGTCTTGCATTCCTTGAAGGCCGCTTGCTAGCTTGGTCAGGGTGTCCGCTAGACCGTTCTCCTTACGAGAGACTTGTTCGATCTTGAACTCCTGGAACTTCGAGGCTAATTCTTTAACCATTTTGAGATACGTGGCCATCGATTCCTCTCTGGCTTCGTAGGTGCCATTCACTTGGCCCACAATGAGCTGGGAGTCAGAAACGACCGCCAACTTTTCGACCTGATGCTCAGATGCATATTTCACACCGGCGACTACTGCTTCATACTCTGTCTCATTGGTCGTGGCCCTAAAATCGAGATGGATGGTAAGATCAAACTGCGTGCCATCGAAACTGACTAGAGATATCCCAACCCCTCCCGCTTAAGAAGTCGATGAGCCATCGACATACATGGTCCAGCAAAGGGGGGTGGAGGCAACTTTCGCTTAAGTTGTGTTCTTTTCGACGAAGTTGTCAGCCAGAATCTGAGCTTGTTGGGTGGCTCAGGGTTGGAAAGTGATGTCGTGCTGACTCAGCTCGACCGCTCACTTCATCATTTGACCCGAGACATCGGGTTTGGACAAGACCTGCCTGAGCGGCTGGTCGGTCAAGACAATTATCGGGTACGCTTGGAAATATGGTCGTAGCTTTCGGGTGGCGTGCGTCAATGCGAAGACAAACTTCTTAACCTCAAGATAGTTTCGCTCTGCTCCGTGTAGGATTTTGCTCAAGTAATACACTGGCATTTGCTTTTGATCCCAAATGGAGACAAGGACCGAACTGAAAGTTTCGTTGGAGAGAGATAGGTAGAGGTACAAGATCTCCCCTTCGTTGGGCTTAGCCAACAGCAGTGGAGACGACAGGTACTCTTTAATTTTTCAAAGGCTCTATCACACTCTTCATTCCATTCGAACTTCTTTAAATTTCTCAAAATCCTGAAGAAGGGAAGTTTCCGCTCGGAAGATCGGGATATGAATCGGTTGAGGGAAATGATCCGACCGACTAAGGACTGAACTTGGTTAATGCACTGGGGTCTAGGTATGATCTAAATGGCTTTGATCTTAGCCGGTTGGCCTCGATCCCCCGTTGGCTTACCATATAACCCAGGAACTTTCCCCCTTCGACCTTGAATGTGCACTTATCCGGGTTGAACTTTAAACCATATTATCCGAGAATTTCGAACGCTCGTCATAAGTGATCGAGGTGCTCATAAGCCCATTTTCTTTCCACAATCATATCGTCCACGTAGACCTCCATCATTTTTCTGATCTCTCTTTTGAACATCAGGTTCACCAACTTTTGGTAGGTGGCTCCTGCGTTCTTAAGTCCGAATGGCATCACATTGAAACGGTAGATGCCTTTTTATGACTATGAAGGCGGTATATGGGCTGTCTTCAGGGGCCATGGAGATCTGACAATGTCCTTGAAAGTCATCCATCATACTCAGTATCTCGCACCCAGCTGTCGAATCGACGAGCTGATCGATGCGGGAAAGCGGATACGGGTCCTTCGGGCATGCTTTGTTAAGATCGGTAAAATCGTAGCACATCCTCCATTTTCCTCCTGCTTTTTGTACGAGGACCACATTGCACAACCAATCAACGTACTGGGTTGGGGTGACGTAGCCCGCGTCGAGGAGCTTGTTGACTTCGCCCTCGATAATCTCATTCCTCTCCTTGCTTTCGACTCTTAGCTTTTACTTGATGGCCTTGTAGGTAGGATCGATCCCGAGGCGATGGCAGATCACCTTAGGGTCGATCCCGGTCAGATCTTTAGTAGTCCAAGCGAAGACGTCAGCGTTCTCTCGGAGGAACTCGATCATCATGATTTCGTACTGGGGATGTATGTTTGCCCCGATCTTTGTTGACTTGCTGTTATCACCCGATACAAAGGGTATCTCTTTCAACGATTCAGAAGGTTCGATCCATTCATTGGCCTTTCTCTTTCGAGCCACCTGGGAGCCCTCATCTCTCCATTCGTTGCTGGAAGATTGATTTTCCCATCTGCATAGGTTTGTAGATCGAGACATTCGCTTACTTCTTTTTCTTTTGGTTCCTTAAGGGTGATGGCATAACATGCCCAATTATCTGGGACACTGCATTCCACTTCTCCGATCCCGTTGGGCGTCGACATCTTCAGCTTTTGATGGAAAGTGGAGATTATGGCTCGAAACTGTATAAGGCCTGGTCGGCCAAAAATCACGTTGTCAGCCAAGGGCATGTTAACGAATACGTATTCGACCTCTTTCATAACTCGACGTGGCGAGTTTCCCATGGTGGCATTCGTCGGGGGGTTGTCTTCGGTCCTCTCGAGAGGCTGCTTGCCCGACCTCCTCTATGGTGACCTCGAGCAGGATCAGGATCGCTCCTTGGATCGACCAGCCTTTTCAGAGAAGTGGTCGATCTTGCGGACAAAATCCTTCAGATGCCCTCCTCGGATGAGTCGTTCGATTTCATCGCGGAGGGCGAGGTATTCTTCAGCTGTGTGGCCCCATTGTTGATGGTAGCCACAAAATTTCCCAGACTTCTGAGCTTTCGAACCCTCGCGGATGGTCTTGGGCTTGTTCAGAAGTTTCTTGTCGATCACAGTGAAGTTCTACTCGACGGGAGCGTTGAGGGGAATACAGCTTCATCGGTCGATCTGGGTCGGCTGATTGACTTTCCCCTTCGATTTTTTGGGCTCGTCCCCTTCCGACTATGGTTCGAGCCAGACCCAAAGTTGTGCCCCTCAGATCGGGGCTTGGATAAGGGCCCATGAGCAAGGGCCATCTCTTCGACCCGCAAGAAACAACGGGCTATGTCTTGATTCTCGGTCAGGTTCCGGAGTTCGGCCCTGACGATCTCATCCGCCCACATGCGGTTGCGCAGTGCTCGATGGACGACCGGCAGCAACGTGTCCATCGTTAGGTCCTCGACCCTAACCACTTCTCTCGAGAATCTGGTGAAAAAGTCTCGAAGGGATTCGCCATCTTCTTGGAGGAGATTGTTGAGATAGGGGGACAGCAGCTTCTCTCCTGACATGGAGGAAAAGTGTGCTAAGAACCGATCTATGAAGCGATTGTAGGTCGAAATGCATCGAGGTGGCATGCAGATTAACCAGTCCTGCGCCGGGCCCATCAACGTGGTGACGAATAGTTTGCCCCAAATTTGTTGTGGGTGGGGGTGCAGCAGCATTCTGTTTTCCAAGGCTGTCACGTGTTTCTCGGGATCAGTTATCCCGTTGTACAAAGACAGCCCGGTCGATATCCAATCTCCGTTGCAAGTCGTATGGAGAATGTCCTCGGAGAAGGGGGAAGTTTCCTCCCTATCACTCCGGAAGCCCAGAGGGCTTTGGGTTAATCCCTCGCGCAGGTCGGCCTGCCTCTGGGAGATCATTGACCCTCAATCTCCCAGGAGGTCTTGGACCCGCCTCCTTCCCGAATCGACATATCGATCCCACTCCTCCTCTTGACGAGCAGGGTGATCCTGGCCGCTTCATCTCTGGCGGATCGTGCGGGTATTCGGGCCCACAGATCTTGAAACTCCTCGTGGTCATCGTTGACCGCCCGTTTGCCGCGGCTAGGATAGTCTAACTCGCCATGGTTCTCGAACGGGACCTGCTTACTGCCTCCTGTTTGTGGCGGTGGAGGAGGCATGAATCCTTGGACTTGACCCATGCCCGTTTAGGGAGTGAGTCCCCAGATGACCTGGGCAGGTCTGCCGTTGAGCGGCTGAAAGTAGTACGGAAAGGCAGGCCCATATGTCTGGGCTGCTGGGCCTAAAGCGCTAGTCATCACCGGGCTCGGGATAGTAGCTGGGCTGGCCCTTGGTAGTTCGGGATGCCTCGGTTCGCGGCTCTCAACATGGGCCTGCTCAATCTCGAACCACCATTGGTCGAGAAAAGCATCCAGGTCAGCCTGGGTGATGGCGCCTGGGTGATGGCGACCCTGGGTGCGGCCTCTTGTTGAGGCAAAATAATGTTGGCGCTCGCGCTTCCCCACGACGGGGAGAGAAGTGGAGGGATTGCCAAGCAGCGCGTTGCAGTCATGCCTGCCTTTGGCAACCTCCTCCATGTCTTCGTCGCGGGTAGTCAGTCTCATGTTCACCATAATTGCGGATGAAAGGTGTTGAGGTTTTTATCTAGATCAATAGAAAGAAGAAGAGGTTTCCCACAGACGGCACCAAATTGATCCGGCTCAAATCTGGTCGATCCGAGTTGTCGAACTGGGTGGCAAGTTTGGGTCGATCAGTCAAGAATTTGTATACGTGGGTTCTTTATGGATCTGAAAACACCAACACACGTGAGCTAGAAGACCAAATTGGGGGACTTGGGGTTGGACCCAAGTTTGGCACTCCGACGCTCAAGTCAGTATTGAGATCTTAGTGAGAGAAATAAATGCAAGGAATGCGAAATAAATGCTCTTAAAGGCTTACCAACTACTGTTCAAGGGGGGCATATTTATAGTTTTGGGCAATTGATACAGTAATGCGTGAATTGCAATTATGCTTTAATTGCACGATCGACCTGTTGGTCGGATGCCAGAACTGGACAGATTGTGGACGAACGTACTTTTTTCTCATTCGGTATAGGCAGGTATAGTAGGGCATTGAATGCACTGTAGTACACTTGTCTTTGAGGAATGAGAAAGTTGCACGTGTCCCGAAAAATATGCATTAGGTCTTGGTGTCTGGTGACGTAGGGCGTCGACCTCCGGATCGAAGCGTCGGCCTTCGCACAGAATGATAAAGCTCGGATCGATCTATGTGCACCGAGATCAAGATCAAACCAGATCGATTAGGCCAGCCGACCAATTGTTGGAAAACACGAATCAGAAAGCAGCGGAATTTAAAAAATTTTCCCAACAAAAGGACCTAGGACTCGCAATCGTGTAACCAAATTCGTAAAGATAGAAAACTTACTTTTCTTTTGTTCTTTCTTGAAGTGTTTCAAGCCACCCAAGAACGCTCTTCTCGCGGCTTGATCCCCTCTCCTTTGGTAAAGCTCGAATCTTCAAACTTCTAACTTGAAGTCTCTAGAGAAAGTCCACCAACTTGATCACAATCTAACTAGTAAGGATGCTAGTTCTCTAGTTAGTGTTTAGGCTTAACCTAGGGTTTAATTTAATCTTGGAGAAAGGAAGGTGTTCAACACATGAACCAAAAGAATTGTCTATTAGCTCTAAAGGGGAGCTCGAGCTCCCCTATATATAAGAGGGGAGTGCCGATCCAAATCCTTGTCCAACAAGGATTTGGTTCCTCTCTCTCCTATTACTTGATCATCAAGTATTTTCCAACTTTGACTTTGAATTCTAATTCAAGTCAACTTTTAAGAGAGCTAAAAATATCCAAACTATTTTTGGATAATTTTATACTTTATTTATTATAAAATAAATAACTTATTTTTATCTAATTAATTAATTCATAATTAATTAACTAGATTATTTTCTCCAAAATTAGACTCTTTTTAATTCAAAATTAAACCAAAGTCTATTAAATAATTAACTAATTAATTATTTAATATATATAATATATATATATATACACACGTGTGTGACACGTGTCACAGTGACACGTGCCACTCACGTGAGCCACACGTGTGACTTCACACGTGTGGAACCCTCTTGGCCCGATTAACTCGTTTAATCATTTTCAAGCCTCAACTCATGTAACCAAGTTATTGTGTGTGACCCTCTAGGTTCTCAATTCAATTAGCAGTGACCCTAATTAATTAATTCACTAATTAATTAATCAGTCCACAGATTAAACGACCATAGTCTAGCAACAGGTGTTTAACCCCTAGCTGAATTGGAATGTTCGGATTCGACAGAACCTTTAAGTCATTGATTCATGTGAGATACAATCCTCCTACTTACTATCTCTCAACCAAGATCTAGGGTAAGGGAATAATCAGAACCCTAATAATCTGGTCTTAAAGCTAAGTGCATTTCATATCCATTTGATCTCAATCCAAGAAACACTTTTCTTGATGTCTTGATCTACTGCCTTGGCCAAGGACTCCATATGGCATATGAATGACTTACACAATAAGAGATCACCTTGCAAATGCAAGTGTAGGTCCTTTCTTGATTCTCATTCACTTTCATGAATCACTTGTGCAGCCCCAGCATAAGCCTTGAATCAGTTGTCTAAGGCGACACCCTTTAAAGCTTATACCTAAGACTACAGAGTTAACTCATAAAGTGACAAGGAACCTTAAGTCTAAGGATCAATTAATCACATCAATGACTCGTGAGATATTTCCTAATCTGGAAGTTTCCATTTCCTGAAATAGAAACTTCCTTTCCCATTTAGGAATGTTCTCACACGGGGCACCTCAGTGAACTTACTTATTAAAGTAAGCACCCTCATGTATCACGCACGTATCAACTATACACTTTGCACCTCCATGAAACAAGGTGGTCCTTCTTAAGGGCGTGATCCCACAAGCAAGCCTTAGAGGAGTCAGGTTGACACTCCCACTGTCTGTAGGACTCATCGGCTTGGAGTATTTTACTAATCATGACTTATGTGATATAGGGCTCGTTTCATGAACCATTTCACCTAAATGGTAGAGTCCTAAAGTCATCAGGATTAGGGGAGTTCTCATACATGCACAGCTAAAGTAAACGCATACCAAACAAGAGCATATAAAGAAGTGTTGCCTCAATTCGTTATTTCATTCAAAGATTGTCTGTGATTACAATAAGGAAAAGCACAAAGCGGATATACAATCGGCTTTCTAGGGCACTATTCCTAATAATCTCCCACTTGCCCGTCAAAGCCATTCTAAAGCTATTCTAAGTCCCATCTTCTGAAGATGACCTTGGAAAGCTTCTCGACTAAGGGGTTTAGTAAGTGGATCTGCCACGTTCTCTGCTGATGTGACCCTCTCAATTAGCACATCTCCTCTTTTGATAATATCACGGATTAGGTGATACTTCCTCATAATGTACTTGGTCCGTTGGTGAGATCTTGGTTCTCTTGCTTGAGCAACCGCCCCAGTGTTGTCACAAAACACAGTAATGGGGTCTTTCATGCTAGGAACAACATTCAACTCTTGAATGAAGTTTCTAATCCAAACACCTTCCTTAGTTGCATCATTTGCAGCTAAGTATTCGGCCTCAGTGGTCGAATCTGCAGTGGTTGTTTGCTTGGAACTCTTCCAACTCACTGCTCTGCCGTTTAGGCAGAAAATGTATCCTGACATTAACTTAAAATCATCTAAGTCAGATGCAAAGCTTGCATCGCAGTATCCTTCCACAGTAAGATCTTTCTGACCTCCGTAAACTAAGAATAAATCTTTAGTACTTTTCAAGTACTTAAGAATATTCTTCACGGCAGCCCAGTGACCATCTCCAGGGTCCGATTGGAAATGACTTGTCACACTAAGTGCATAAGCCACATCCGGTCGAGTACATAACATTGCATACATTATGCTACCTATTGCTGATGCATAAGGTGTATGAGTCATTCTTTTCTTCTCAAGATTAGTCTTAGGACACATCTTCTTTGAAAGACATGTTCCTACACTCATAGGAAGGTTCTTAACCTTTGCTGACTCCATATTGAATCTCTTCAATACTTTGTCAATGTACATCGACTGTGATAGTCCTATTAACCTTCTAGATCTATCTCTATAGATTTTAATTCCAAGGATATAGGACGCATCACCAAGATCTTTCATCTCGAATTGGTTCGATAACCACAACTTAGTTACTTTCATGTCATCCTTCGAATTCCCAATAAGAAGGATGTCATCAACATAAAGTACTAAGAATTGCACTGAGGTCTCCAATTCCTTTCTATACACACATGATTCATTCGAAATTTGCATGAAGCCAAACGCTTTGACTGATTCATCAAATCGAATGTTCCAATTCCTAGAAGCCTGTTTCAATCCATAGATTGATCTTTGGAGTTTGCAAACCTTTTGCTCACTCCCACTGAATGTGAAACCTATGGGTTACTCCATATAAATGTCTTTGTCAATGTCACCATTGAGAAAGGCAGTTTTCACATCCATTTGCCATATCTCATAGTCATAATATGCAGCAATGGCAAGCATGATTCGAATGGACTTTTGCATTGCAACTGGTGAAAAGGTTTCGTCAAAGTCCACGCCGGGTCTTTGAGTGAATCCTTTTGCAACCAGTCTTGCTTTGTAGGCTGCAATGCTTCCATCAACTCCAAGCTTTCTCTTAAAGATCCATTTGCAACCTATGGGTTTGACCCCATCAGGCAAATCTACCAAGGTCCAAACTTGGTTGGAGTTCATGGAGTCCATTTCGGATTTCATGGCTTCTATCCACTGTTCAGAGTCAGAATCTGAAAGTGCCTCCTCATATGTTGAAGGATCATTATCCTTTTGAGAGATTTCATGGAAGAATCCATACCATCTCTCCGGCTGTCTAGGAGTGCGTTCAGAACGCCTTAGAGGAGGGTTTTCGTGTGTATCGAAATTCGTGATTGGTTGTAGTTGATCAGAGTGGGACGTTTCTTCAGTGGGTGGTGTGGGGTCATTTTGTACTTCTTCTAATTCTAAGATCTTGCCCTTCTTTTCTTTAAGGAACGGTTCCTCAAGAAAAGTGGCATTTCTGGAAACAAACACCTTTTGCTCAGATTGATCATAGAAGTAGTATCCTATGGATTCCTTAGGATAACCTACAAAGTAGCATAAGTTAGAACGAGATTCTAACTTATCTCCCACTGTCCTCTTCACGTAAGCAGGACAACCCCAAATTCTTAAGTAAGAATAACTAGGGATTTTGCCATGCCACATTTCATAGGGCGTCTTGGGGACTGACTTAGAGGGAACTAGATTCAGAATCTTTGCTGCACTTTCTAGGGCATAACCCCAGAAAGAAGGTGGTAAGTCAGTGAAACTAATCATGGAACGAACCATATCAAGTAGGGTTCGATTCCTTCTCTCAGAAACTCCATTAAGCTGAGGAGTTCCCGGAGGAGTCCACTGAGAGATAATCCCATTATCTTTGAGATGATTAAGGAATTCTTCACTAAGATACTCGCCTCCTCGATCAGATCGAAGTGCTTTGATTTTGTGACCAGTTTGGTTCTCAACCTCCTTTTGAAATTCTAAGAATTTCTCAAAAGCTTCAGATTTATACTTCATTAAGTATACATAACCATACCGACTAAAGTCATCAGTAAAGGTTATGAAATACTGATGATTGCTTCTAGTGCTTACACTGAGCGGTCCACAAACATCAGTATGGATCAAATCCAAAACCTCAGTGGCACGTTCCACAGTTCCTTTAAAAGGGACTTTGGACATTTTTCCTTTGAGACAGGATTCGCAAGAAGTTAACTCTTTGAGATCATTTTCAGAGAATGATCCTAAAGTGTTTATCTTGCTAATTCTGTTCTTGGAAATGTGTCCTAATCTAGCGTGCCATAAGGGAGCTGAAACTTTATCATCTCTCTTACGCTTTGTTTCTCGTTGTATATTCATAATATTGATGTTTTGAGTTAGGTAAAGTCCATTACTTAGAGTACCGATATGAACGGAAGAGTTGTTCCGTTTGATAAAGTATTTACCATTCTTAATATAAGTTTCATAACCTTCACAATCTAATATTGGAACTGAAATTATATTACGAATAATGCTCGGTACATAAAGGACTTTATTTAATACTAACTCAAAACTACCTAAATCAAATCTAATTGTGCCTAAAGCTCGAGCTTCAACGTTTGAGCCATTGCCGATCTTCAAGACACATTCTCCTTCTTTGAGTTGTTGGACTTCACTTAGCATCTGTACATCATTACAGATATGAGTCCCACAACCGGTATCAAGTACCCAAGAACTAGAATTAATAGAAAGATTTACTTCAACGAGAAAGATACCTTTCTTTAGAGTAGCCTTGTACTCTGGGCAGTTTCTCCTCCAATGTCCTGCTTTGCCACAATGGAAGCAAACATCCTCTTTCTGATCACGCTTCTTCTTTTGGGCCTTCCCCTTCGAAATGCCACCAGTGGGCCTAAGGGGTTTCTTCTTCTTCTTTTGGGCTTTCTTGCCCTTACCTTTAGAAGGCCCAGAAGAGGAAGATGGAGCATTCACCATCAAAACCTTATTGTCCTTCTTGATCGTGCTTTCAGCAGTCACAAGCTGACTAATCAGCTCAGCTACAGTAGCACCAGCATGATTCATGTTGAAGTTAAGGACAAATGGGTTGAACGATGGTGGGAGCGAAGCTAGCAACAAGTCCACAGAAAGCTCATCTTTCAGCGGCATGTCCATGGAAGCAAGTTTCTTAGTAAGGGCAAGAAACTTGAGTCCATATTCATGGACACTTGAACCTTCCCTCATTCTCAAATGGAACAATTCCTTTGAAGTGTTATACCTTGTAACACGTTCATGAGGGCGGTAAAGTTGCTCTAAGTGGTTGTAAATCTCCCAAGCAAATTCCATGGCCTCATGTTGTCTTTGCAAGTCCGGAGACATGTTAGCCAACATAAGGTAACGGGCTTGGAGATTATCATCCTTCCACTTCTGAATCGCGTCCCGCTCGGCCCGAGTGGGAGCCTCCCCTTCGGGACTGGGCTCCCCTTCGAAGAGAACATAAGTTCTCTTCTCAGAATCGAAAATGATTTTTAGATTCCTCAGCCAATCAGAATAGTTGGGACCAGTCAACTTGTTTGACTCGAGGATCGATACAAGAGGGTTTTTGGTTGCCATTTCATAACACGTAGAGAATCACAGAATCTACGACCTAAATGGTAAAACAGAGAGCTAGTGAGCATGCTGAATTATAACGATATACAAAAGATAAGGTCTTTAATCTAATATAGCTCCCACTGTTTTTCAAAGATCTAGAATTCCCAAAGATCTAAGAGGAACACGTTTCCCAATGGGTATTAAGATCCTAGGCATTTTACCTCGAACCCACGACTCGCGGACATTCTAAGTAAGAACCCTAGGTAGGTACATCTTACCAATTCTAACATCTTTAGAACTCTTAGTAATTGTTTTTGCATCACCTATCTTTCAATATGGACCCACGACTCGTGCGACATCCATATTTACTTAGGCGTTAAGCTAGACCCATCAATCATAAGATCATGACCAAAACTTAGTTTGAACGACCCACGACTCGCGGACATCGCCCTTGCTAAAATTGACCACGAAATATTGATCATTTAAAATGATTAATTAGGTAACTAAGAACTAATAAGCTCCACTAGCTATCCCACGACTCGCGGACAATAACTAGCTTTACTTACTAAACTTAAAACCTATTAATGGAATGCTAGGAATTTAATTCAAAATTTGCATCTCGAATTAAACACCTATTTGTTCGAAATTAGCTTAATATTTAATGGGAATTTTCGAATCAACCGGAGAGTTGTCCGGTTCGACCTCACCAACATATATGTTATCCAATTTTATTAGTCTTGATTAATGCAAGTACACTTAAATGCATTTCAAACAAGCACATAAACAGATAACATGTCCTAGCATGATACTAACATGTAATGATCATGGGTTCTACCTATCTTATGCGTGATATGTGGGAGCCACTCCACAATCACAAGTTCTAACATACATGCCACATAAACAGTTCAAATCACATAAGGGAAAGCGGTAACAAAATACGAGCCCTATCTCTATTACATTTAACAATTGAGATTCCCCTCCCTAACATTTTGAGGGGTCTTCACTTATGGCCTCCTTGTTACTTGAATGTGGTCCATCTTACTCCATGGGTGCATTATCTCCAAAATGAAAATAAAACCTCACCACCTATCTCTACTCTCAAATTAAAAGAAAAAGACATAAAGTAATAAGGCTCAATCTTCATATTGGCCTTAGACAATTACACGGGGCATACCCCGGCCTCAAAAACAGTAATATGGAAAGCCACATAATAAATCACATAACAGTACGCACATAAGTGAGGCTCCAACCTCAATTGAAAAACGCAACTATAGGGCTCCAACCCCAATTTAAACCATCCATGTGCATAAATTAAAACCATACATAGATCTAAACCCATGATCACCTAACATGCTTTTGCGAGAATTTAAATTTAGCCAATAAATTAAAATTCTCGTTTCAAGTCCTAATGACTTAAAACACGACTTAGATGCAATTCTTGTTCAAGAGTCTTTTCAATAAAACCCGAAAAACAATAAACCAATAAAATTCCAATTAATTTCCAAAATTAACAATTTTATTCTTTCATTATTTTCAGAAAATAAAATTCATAATTTTCCCAAAATCCAAATCGCTTTAATTTTTCAAAAATCCCAATTTAATCAAAATTTTAAAATAATTTTATTTTAACAAAAACTGATTTTAAAAGATAAAATTAAAATAAAATTAAATCGGGATTTTACGGACTGAAAGCACGAAAAACATGAAACACGAGAGCGAGCCCGAAAAGGGCCTATCCGCGCGAGGCGCCGTCGCGCAGCAGCGCGCACAGCGCGCGGCAATTGTCGCTCGCGTGCGCGCCCTGGCCGAGCATCATGCGCGCGCCACGCGCAGCAGCGCCCGCCGCGGCTAGGCGGGCTGGGCAGGCGTCCCACGCTGTTGCGGGACGGACTGGGCGGCGCGCCCGGGACGGCTCCCACGCTGTTGCGGGAGGAGCTGGGCGGCGGCGACGGGCCTGGGCGTGCGACGTGCTAGCACGCCTAGGCTCGTCCTTTTTCGTGTTCCGTTTCGTACTTTGGGTTTCTCCAAAACCCGGTTCAATCCAAAATTAAAAAATTTGATTTAAACATATTTCAATCAAAACGGTTTTCAAAATCACAATTTAAGAAAACAGTTTCAGAAATTCAGGAAAAATTACAGTTTCGTATTTCAGGCTTTCTAAAAGAACTCATGAATACCTAATTCGCATCTAAGCCTAAGAATTTCTACCAAATTCAGAATAATTGAGACGAATCAGAAACACGATTTAACGAGGTGGCTCTGATACCACTTGTTGGAAAACACGAATCGGAAAGCAGCGGAATTTAAAAAATTTTCCCAACAAAAGGACCTAGGACTCGCAATCGTGTAACCAAATTCGTAAAGATAGAAAACTTACTTTTCTTTTGTTCTTTCTTGAAGCGTTTCAAGCCACCCAAGAACGCTCTTCTCGCGGCTTGATCCCCTCTCCTTTGGTAAAGCTCGAATCTTCAAACTTCTAGCTTGAAGTCTCTAGAGAAAGTCCACCAACTTGATCACAATCTAACTAGTAAGGATGCTAGTTCTCTAGTTAGTGTTTAGGCTTAACCTAGGGTTTAATTTAATCTTGGAGAAAGGAAGGTGTTCAACACATGAACCAAAAGAATTGTCTATTAGCTCTAAAGGGGAGCTCGAGCTCCCCTATATATAAGAGGGGAGTGCCGATCCAAATCCTTGTTGGACAAGGATTTGGTTCCTCTCTCTCCTATTACTTGATCATCAAGTATTTTCCAACTTTGACTTTGAATTCTAATTCAAGTCAACTTTTAAGAGAGCTAAAAATATCCAAACTATTTTTGGATAATTTTATACTTTATTTATTATAAAATAAATAACTTATTTTTATCTAATTAATTAATTCATAATTAATTAACTAGATTATTTTCTCCAAAATTAGACTCTTTTTAATTCAAAATTAAACCAAAGTTTATTAAATAATTAACTAATTAATTATTTAATATATATAATATATATATATATACACACGTGTGTGACACGTGTCACAGTGACACGTGTCACTCACGTGAGCCACACGTGTGACTTCACACGTGTGGAACCCTCTTGGCCCGATTAACTCGTTTAATCATTTTCAAGCCTCAACTCATGTAACCAAGTTGTTGTGTGTGACCCTCTAGGTTCTCAATTCAATTAGCAGTGACCCTAATTAATTAATTCACTAATTAATTAATCAGTCCACAGATTAAACGACCATAGTCTAGCAACAGGTGTTTAACCCCTAGCTGAATTGGAATGTTCGGATTCGACAGAACCTTTAAGTCATTGATTCATGTGAGATACAATCCTCCTACTTACTATCTCTCAACCAAGATCTAGGGCAAGGGAATAATCAGAACCCTAATAATCTGGTCTTAAAGCTAAGTGCATTTCATATCCATTTGATCTCAATCCAAGAAACACTTTTCTTGATGTCTTGATCTACTGCCTTGGCCAAGAACTCCATATTTTGTAATTATTACGAGGATATTTTAGGCGATCCGTATTTAGGCGATCCGTATACAATTTATTAGCTATTATATATAATAAATGTTATATTTATATATTATATTAGATATAATTCGTGAAAACATTGTTATGACCGGTCACTTTATGAAAAAATCAATTGTATTGTGTTTTTATGTAAAGAAAAATTAGTGTAATGTATCTTATTATATAGATAATGTATCATATAACATTAGAGAGATAAAAATATCATATCACGTCGGTAATTCTAATCAAAACCTAACTCTGTCAAATTAATATCGCAAAAAATTCTAATTTTTAATACATATTATTTTAATAAAATGTTGTGAATTTGAATCTTAATTTCGAATATAAAAGACTTAATAGTTTTTTTTTTTTATTTAACTGTTTATTTTTTAACTTACCTAGCTATAATTTACCAAAAGGATTAATTACTACACTCTCGATAGTGAATATTATAATCCTGAAATAAAATTTTTTTTTTCCAAATAAGGGACCATATTAGTATCTGTACGTGAAGACTTTAGTTTTGAAAAAAAATGGTGGGAGCAAATTGAAAGGAATACGAATCGTCGAAAACAATTATAATATATGAATTGTAGTATCAAGTTATTATTATTATTTTTTTAATATATTGAGACCTAAGAATTTTCAGCCCCGACTAATAAAAATTCCTGGATCCGCCCCTGAGCAAAACTGTCCAAGTCTCATCCCAATTCGAGCTCATTTGCTGCTTGAGAAACGGACTTCAAATCCCAATAACCTAATTAAAAATCAAGACAGAATTCTATATCAACTGCTCTTGATTTCTCCACCAAAATTCAGTTCATTACAATTAGAATAACTCATTCCACCTCAATAAGATCGCCAAATACCTGAAACTGAACACTAACATACAAGAAAACCGACGTGACAACGCCATCTGTGAATATAGAGATGATCGAGCCTATACTAGTTCATGTTACAGCGTAACTACAAATTATGCGTGGCTCGGGGTAATTACAAGAACGCATCACGAAGAACCATATTTCCTCATAAGGCGGAGAATGCCGGTGCTGCTTCCAATCTCCAAAACTCCATTTTTCTCCTTCAGTTGATACAGAATGGTCATAACTATTGAAAGTTAATTTGTATTTTCTGAAATTTACGTTAAATGTGAAGAGTTACGGCATGATTGGTACGATGGATTAATGGGCTTTACCGCATTCATTCTTAAACTCTTGATTGATACAAAACATGATTAGGAATACTCATTCCCGTGGTAATGTCCATTCCTACAAGCATGGGATTACCCATTCCTTTGGTCCCCCATGGGATTAGTCATTCTCATTGTTTAAAATTTATTGTTATTTTTATATTCTCGTCACATATTTATTAAATGCATATTATATATTATTATTTTCAAAAATAAAAATTAAATACTATTAATCACGTTGAAAATTCAATAAATTATATTAAATATATGTAAATATAAATATATTATATATTTAAAAAACATGTTCAATATATTATTTTATTTATAAAATTTTATAAATTCAAATATTTTATAAAGAACAAATTTTGACATTTATATTAAAATTTATTTTTATATATCAAGCAATATATTAAATATAACAAAAAATTAATACATAATTTATGCGTGAATATGGAAATATTATATATATCACAAACTCACTTTCACACACATATATATAGTACATAAAATAAATGTCATATATATAACACGTTCGATATAAAATAGTAATAATATATTTATATATGAAAATATTATTGCTCAAAATAAAAAATTTAAAATATATATTTAATATAAAAATACTTTTAATTATATATATATTTTTTTTATTTTTATTATTATTATTATTATTATTATTATTATTATTATTATTATAAGTTTAAAATTTTTGTTTCATTACTAACTTTATTATTTTGCGTACCAATCATAGCAATGTCATAATAAAGTCATTCCATTCATTTGTTCTTTGAATTACAAAGTTCATTCCTTTCTTTTCTCATTCCATTCATGCATATTAATTATGTCATAAAAGTTCAATTTCTATATATTTTGTTAGTTTGAAAGTCATCTTTTGAGGAGTCTAAGAGTCTAAGATCAGTATTATAAATCTGATCTAAGTTTATCTTGTATTAAACAGAAAAACAATTCTCTCAATACTATATTAAAAATACCGTTACAACAAATTTGGTATTAAGAGCCATTTTAAAAATTCTAAAAACTTCAAAACATGGCAACAAATTCAGGTTCTACCATGTTTAAATATTCTCCACGTGAAGTACCAATGTTTGAAGGAGAACATTACAATTATTGGAGCAGTGAGATGAGAGACTTCTTCATCTCTCATGATCTCTGTGATATCATTGAGTTTTCTTATCCGGAGCCACCTGAAGCAGGAAACTCTCAAGGTTGGACTGCTCAAGAAAAAAAGAAATACAAAGAAAATCAAAAGATGGATGCTACAACTCTTTGTTACATTAAGCAAGGCGTGAGCAAATCCATCTATCCTCGAATTTTCAATAAGAGAAAGGAAAAAGATGCATGGAAAGTCTTTATTATGGACAGACTTTGACAATTTGGCAATGAAAGAAAGTGGAAAAAATAGCGAAGTTTTACACAAAAGCTGCTTCTATTGTGAATCATATTGAAAGTTTGGGAGACACCATCCAAGAAAGAAAAGTGATTGAGAAAGTTTTGACATATCTGCCCTCAAGTTCGATCACTGTGTTGCAGAGTACAAAGATCTATCTAAAATGTCAATGCATGAGTTGATGAGTTCTTTACAGGCTCATGCAAGAACAAAGAATTAATAGATCTTGGAATTAATTTGTTGAACAAACTTTTCAATCGAAAGTTAACATTTCGGAGAAATCTTGTTTTAACTCTCAACAAAGAAGAGGTTCCTTTCGTAGAAATCAATATGGTCGATGCGAATATCGAAGAAAAGATGAGCATGGAAAAGCAAAGGAAACCAGGCAACAAAAACCTGGTGATAGTCTTTTATGCATTATTTGTAAAAAGACCAATCATGACTCAAATAATTGCAGTTTCAAATGCAAAAGATGCAAAATCCCCAATCACTCACAATGAGATTGTTGGTTCCAAAAGAAAGAGACAACGGCCACAAATTTCACCAAAGAAAATAGTGATGAAGCACTATTTTATACTTTTAAATGCTAAGCAAGGGTCATCCACTATTTGGTACTTGGACAACGGTTGTAGCAACCATATGACCGAAAACCGCAACCATTTTGAGCAGCTCGACAATACCGTCACATCTCAAGTAAAGCTTGGCGATGGAAAGACACAAAGTGTAGAAGGAAAAGGTATCATTTCAGTCTACAGAAAAGGAGGTAAAAAGAAGCTTATCCATGATGTTCTTTATGGACCAAACTTAGCACAAAATTTACCAAGTGTTGGTTAACTTATACAAAATGGATATTCGGTTCTTTTTGATAATGGAGAAGGAAAAATTTTGATAAGAAAAATGGTATGTTGGTTGCTAAGTTAAAATTAGACATAATAGAAATTTTCCTCTTGTTATGCCTTCTCATGACTAGCTTGCTTTGACAAGTGAATTAGATACTTCTTCTTTATGGCATTTGAGATATGGTCGCTTGAACACAAAGGGATTGCATATTTTGAAGCAAAAGAAAATGGTCATTGGTCTTCCTGATATAAAGATTGAAGCAAAAATTTGTGAAGGTTGTGTTTATGGAAAGATGCACAGATTACCTTTTCCCAAAACTTGTTGGCGAGTAAAAGCACCATTGGAACTTGTGCATTCTGACATTTGTGGTCCCGTGAGGACTCCATCTCTCAATGATAAGAGGTACTTTATCCTTTTTATCGATGATTATAGCAGAATGATGTGGGTCTATTTTTGGCAGGAAAAGTCTGAGGTTTTTCTGTGACGCCCCGTTTTCTCGAAGGGCGTCCTTACGACATCAACAAGTAAGTCTCTACACTTGTGTGTGTTTAATTTAAGAGTTCTTGAATTATGTGATTTAATGTGAATCCAATTTAATATGTGATCTTTGAATTATTCTAAGATTAATTGTCAACTTGATTAATTACGAGCATATTTAACCCTAACTATCTAATTTGATTTAATTCAAATTTATTCCATGAAATAATTGTCAAGTTGATTTTTAAATCCGTCATGTTGCTTAACTTGTTTAATTTCGGTTTACTTGAATTCCTTGAGATTAATTGTCAATCATGTGTTTACGAGTGTCATTAAATTGTACGAAAGGTTTCTAAAATTAAATTGAATTAAACTCTAATTGGTAAATCTCTCTCTTTCATTTTAATTTATAAAATTAATTCGGAGCTTGAATGTTTATTCGTAACTTTACCAATTTATTCACGATTATTTGTACGCGATATTACTCTTTGCTACGCGATAAGGATACCCGATTGTATATAGCTTGTGCACAAGACACATTTCTCCCAATCCCTTTTCTCTCTCTCTCTCCTCTCCCACTCTCTCTCTCCCGTGGGTCACTATGCGCGGCTTCGGTTATGAGCCCATAACTCGATCGTTTCTCGACGGAATGTTATGATTGGCAAATATAAACACCAGAATTATAGAAATAAGAAGAAGAGATTCAGAAATTGAGAATGAGAAATCCAGAAGAATAAGAAGAAGAAGTTAAGAAACTGAGAATGAGAGATCGAGAAGAAGAAGACTGAGAAAACAGAGATTTAATTTCATTCAACTTGTCCTTCACCCAATACAATTCAACTATTTAAACCTAGCAAACAAGAATAAACGTTTTGAAATATAAAATAACTTTGACAATTTCTCCTACAATTACACGTTTTCAGTTCTTTCCAATTAAGCCCTTGGTTGACCACCTTATATCTCAATTTTGCCCCTGGCTCAATGTTGTATTCATGACATTTCTTCCCCCTTGAAAAAATCCTTGTCCTCAAGGATCCATGGAAATGGAAGCACCTTCTGGGAATAGTATTAAGAAGTTTGCCCATCACTTTATCAGCTTCATGATTACCATTATCATCAACTGCAGAGAGCTTGATATTTATAGCATCATATAACTTCTTGACAACTTTCAGCACAAAATTCTTCCTCATTACCCCTATCTCAAAACAACTCCCAAATTTAGTGATGAAGGCATAACCAAATCATTCACAGATATCAGAGAAATAATCCACTCAACAATGATACTCCAAAAACTCACATCTTTCTCATAGTCTGCACATTTATCAATAACGAAACCAGCTTGTGCTAATGCCTTAGATGCTAGTATCCGCAAGAAAGTCTTATTGCTATTGGAAGCGATGATTACGACAAACTCCACCAAAATATTGTCATACCAGACCAGCTTATCAATAATCATAATGCAAATGAAAATTGCAATTATAGATCTCCATATTACAGTATGAATTATCCAATACCATTTAATGACTTTCATTACCAACTGCCTAATAACCATTGCTATCTCAGCAAATGTCCAAGGATTTCCTATGCTTGCGCCACCAATATCAACTTCCCAAAATAATCCCCCTTTATACCCTTCTTGTTTATGGCCAGATATATAAAGTTGAGGATACTTCAAAAGAGTCATTCGACTTAAATCCTTATCAAAAATCTCAACCACTATTCTCAGTAAAGATGAGTATATTACTGGATACGAGTCGAACTCAGCATCCGAAACAAATTCATTGCCATCATCTTTATTAACACTATCAATTGGCAAGCCAGAAACCTCCACTGAAACAAAAGGTCTGGGGCTAGTAACTTGATCGAAGCTTGGAGAATCTAAGACTTGACTCGTATCTCCAGTATTCTTGTTGCCATTGCTTCCAGATGTCTCCTTTAATTTAAAATTCTTTTCACCACGTAACTTGACTCCTCCATCAGAAAATTTCCCATCTACATCAAACAAACTCTTCCACTGTTTGGTCAGAAGAGCATGTTTCCTTCTCCTTCTTGACCAAGAAGATTTAAGGCTCCCACAGAATAAGACAAGAACAAGAACACCTTTTCTGCAGAAGTTGTACAATAGCATGTAGCTCATTCGTTGATAATTCCAGTATCTATGCACGAATAACAATGGACCCACAAATCTGAATTGGCCCATTGCAAGATTCAATACCATCACAGCTCGTGAACTCTCTTGTCTACTTATTCCAATAGCCACATTAGCCTTTTGTAATGGTGCCCCATGCCATAATACCACAATACACTTGGCAGCTGCATGTTTGATACCAGATTTATGGCCTAAGCTAACCACCTGGGAAACAGTCTTACCATCTGTATCACCTAAGCCAAGTTGAGCATGCCCTGCTCCGACATCAATCTGAATGGTTCTGGTTTCTATAAAATCAGGAATTATCTGGATGATGCCTTCTTTTGAATTTTCAGAACCAGATCCTTCAGCTGATTTCTTTTGAGGATCACATGGCACTCTATAATGATTACTGCTAAGCAAAAATAGTGCCCCTTCTCTTGTTAACAATAGCACATATTTCCATCCTGGAGCACCCTCTTTAAGTGATGAATCTGTACTAATACGTTGAGGAACTCAAGCATCTGGAGCACAACCGAACCCTCCTCCCCATGCATATAGATTTCCATCAACAGATGATACAGTACTATGATCTCCATCGGAGGTAATGTTAAGGATGGTAAGGTTTGTCAATCTCGTGATTAATTTAGGAAAACTCATTGATTTGACTTTTTCAGTAGATATTCCGAGTTGACCACATTTTCCCGCCCCAAATCCATACACCTGATGGACTGCATTACCTCTGACTAAAATTAGTGAATGTCGCATACCACAAGCAACTTGCTCAGCGTGCTTTGAACTGAAATAAGAGACTTGTTGAGGAGAGCATTGTGATTTATAATCACCATGTCTAAGTTGCCCAAATGAACCATTGCCACAAATGAAAATGACACCAATGCCTGGAACAAAACCAAAGTGATGCCATCTAGTAGAGACATGAGTGATAACAAAGCCTTCTAAAAACTCAACCACTTTGATCTGCAAACAATTAACCCTCCGGCCATGAATCAACTGACCTGAAGTACCCCTACCCCATAGCAACATTTTTCCACCTATGATGTTCTCACATGTAATACCATCCATTTTCATAGACTCAATTGCTTTTGGCATGTCTTTTTGTAGCTTGTCCTCAATCCCAAAAGCACCCAATTTTTTATGACTTCTCTCAATATTAATAACAGTTTTTCCAAATAACTTCACATGACGATTAAGCATATTTCTTAACAAACCAAATAACCATCCACCGGGATCAAACTTAAACGCAGTAAGCAAATAAGCAGACTTACAATATTAGAAATATATACCATCAATGAAGTAACAGTTGGTGTTGAACTTATTTGCAGCAACTCCAACTTTAGATCCCTTTGCAATTTGTTTATATCTGTCCACTGAGCTTTCAATCAACACCTCGGCACCAAAGTCTAGTATATTTTTCCCAAGCTTATCCTCCAGTACCTCATCAATCACATTCTTATCATTTAACACCATACCTACCATTTCTATATCCAAGAATTCTTTACTTTCTCTCTCTGGCATTTTATCGAACACCTGAGTGTCGATATTTTTTGTAGTTTCCTTGGCTATTAGTTTTTCATCCTTCAAGCCCTTCATGAAATCCGACACACTTAGATGAGTATCCACAGTATCAAAACTCTCCAACACCGTATCATTTCCAGTAAGTTCTCCCAAACCAGCTGCAACTTCGACATAAATAGGCGGGCTAGGGTTTTTACCTTTCATCAGTTTTTCTATCTCCACCATTTTTGAAATCATAGATCCCAAATGGTCCAGTTGTTTTTTTATTTTCTTTTGTCCTTTTAATAAAAGACCATAATCTTCCTTCAACCGGTCCAGACGTTGGGCTTCATTTCTTGTGATTTTCTCCTCCAGGTTTTGCTCGAAACCTTGCTCTGAGGCCATTTGTTATGATTGGAAAATATAAACACCAGAATTATAGAAATAAGAAGAAGAGATTCAGAAATTGAGAATGAGAAATCCAGAAGAATAAGAAGAAGAAGTTAAGAAACTGAGAATGAGAGATCGAGAAGAAGAAGACTGAGAAAACAGAGATTTAATTTCATTCAACTTGTCCTTCACCCAATACAATTCAACTATTTAAACCTAGCAAACAAGAATAAACGTTTTGAAATATAAAATAACTTTGACAATTTCTCCTACAATTACACGTTTTCAGTTCTTTCCAATTATGCCCTTGGTTGACCACCTTATATCTCAAATTTGCCCCTGGCTCAATGTTGTATTCATGACACGGAATTCAACAAACGAATAGTCTATTTCGATTATCTCGGCGAGACCGACGCAAGAGTACCAATTTCACGGCCTAACGATGAACGATGGTGGAGTTATGGCCAGATTTCAGTACCAGCGACGGAGCTGTCAGACCGCCGCCACTTCGCCGGCGTTTCGCGGTGTTTTTCGGCCACTTCCTTGGTACACGCGCCCAAGACCCAGTAAGAGGACATCTCGGCGCTTCGTTTGACTTTGGCGGCACGGCCATCGGAGCAGTAAAGGCGCCGCACGCGCCGCCCAAAGCTCGCGGCGGCGGCGCGAGTTACTGTAGCAGCGGCGGCAGAAACTTCGGCGGCCAACGGGGGCCTTTTCCGACCATCTTTTGGTCTCGGGCTCTTCACGAAAGTTGTTCGGAACGACGAGAACTAGTGGCCTGTGAGCAAGCGACTCCAGATTCGGTGGTTTGGTGGCGGATCGCGGCGGCAAAGTGGCGGTGCAACGGCGGCACTAGCTCCGAGGATTTTTCCGGCGAGCTACCTTAGGGCTTTCGAAGAGCTCGTCAAGGGTAAGACAATGGCTTTTACGGATCGCATTTTGGTTCACCGGTTTGGAAGTAATTTGAGTTTGAAGATTTAGGGTTTTCGTGTTCTTAGATTTCAGATCTAGGACAATCGGCTTGGAATTTTCAGAAATTGATCAAGGATTCGGAACGGGCACGAAGACTTCATTCAGGACTGATTTTTCGGGATTTTTCCGGCGACCTTCGGTGGCGGCCCGGCGGCGGTCCGGCCAAATTCCGGCGGCGTTTGGTCAGAATGTTCGTCTCGTTGTGGTGAGTTCAACGCCACTTTCCGTTCGTTAATCGGACACTCGATCTATTTATTACGAATTATTTTGAGTAATTGTGATTATTTGAATTAATTGTTTTAAGTGCAAATAAATTGGTTATTGTTGGTTTGTTGATCGAGATGTATTCCAATCGTATACGAAAACATGTATTGAATGGATTGTGATATGCATGAATGTTTCGATTTACAATTTGAATCCCGATGTGATGAATTTATGCTATGTGTTTAGATATGAAGGGGTGTTAGTGTAATATTTAGAAACTAATCTTTTATGTGACTAAATGAACTTGAATGGTATTTTAGAAGAACGAACATGTTGTGATTTCTCTATATGAATTTGAGACGTTCTCAATGTTATGTTTGTTGTAAATTGTGTTTCCAATTTAAAATTGAGATACATGAAAGATGCTTGAACAACTTGAGACTTGATGCATGATAGGAGTTAGAATTGTAATATCTTGATTTACTCTTACTACTCCAAAATGGTATATTATGAATTACGATAAATTGATAATTGTCATGCTTGTAAGTAATTCCTAGTTGAATAATTGTATAAACACTTTAAATGAACAATTATGCTTAGCAATCGACTAAGGGGATGTATGTGTAATAATTCTAAACTTTTATAAATAACTTAGGGGATGTAAGTGTAATATTTATGAAACCATGGATGTGACTTGAGCTTGTGTACCAAACATGCTGTGAAGTTGTAAAGTATGATCTTAAGTGAATTAGATGCACTCTTTAATTGTATCAAGCATGCCATCTACGTACAACAACCTTGTATGTTTATATGATCAAGTTGCTCTTACTTATGCCCTTTATAACTCGTCATGAACTTGATGCTTAATTCTAATATTATAATTGAACCCTGTGACATTGGATGATTTAATATGCATTTTGTGAATACATTGACTTCCTAAATTGATCTTGCATCTTTGGATATGGAATTGCATGATGGTTGCTTGTAAATATGACCTTGTTGAGCATTGATATGCCTTGAATGACCACGACACCTTATCCAAGCACAACATGAACACTTATGCATAATCACGATCATGTTGAGCAACGCCGTGCGTCTTGTTTGGTTCATATAGAGTCTAAGTCTGGGCTTCTGTATGTCTTGTCACAGAGTTTGGTGGTGCCGGTGGGCCCGAGGTTTAGAGTGTTTGGCCCTTCACACTCTCAGACTCTACTACTACGAGGTGAGGTTTAGGATTTTGTATAGTTATGCGACCTATGGCCTTAATATGCTGATTTCAGCCCTTGCATGCGAGTATATCTATTATAAATACGTATGTGTTGGGTATGATATGTTTATGACCTTGTGAATCAGCTCTGTTTTGGAAAATTAGATATGAAAGCATATGTAAGCTGTTTTCAAAAGTTATGTTATGTTATGATCTGTTCTGTAGCGAGTTAGCCATGATATATGGTATCTGTTCTGTTTTGTTCTGTTATGGATCCGAGGAGCTATGGGTAAGGAATCCCTGGGACGGTATAGGGCCGTCAGGGCTCGGCCTGTGCATAGTCTCCATTTGAGATATCATTGCGCGACTCAGGGAGATAGGGGAGGCGTGATATCTTGAGCCTTCGGTGTACAGCCGGGGAGGACTCTTGTGGGTTCGCTACCCCTTGAGGGTTTATCTGTTCTGGATGGTTTGGGGACGGTACATCCCCTCCATCATTGGTGTGACGGTTGGATTGGATTTTGTGTTTATGATTTGATATGTTCTGAGGAGTAAAGGTTGGAAGCTCGTACTCGCCGAGCATGTGATCTGTTCTGTCTGGGAATCATGAATCGAGATAGAGTTTCTGAAATGTTTTCTAAAACTTATAACTATCTTTTGGGTACTTTTGGAAATGTCTTTGGTATGCAACACCTATCTCCGGTTCTTGAGTCCACCCTTCTGATATGTGCTATGCTCTATATATATATATACAGTGGGTGTGCGTTAGCCCCCTCACTCAGTCAGTTGACTGACACCTCATTTTATCTTTTAGTTGCAGGTTTCTTTTGGCTTGAGCTAGGCGGATGTGAGTCTTCTGGGTCACACTTGTCGGTTTAGTTGGTGTTAAGATGCATCTGTCACATACTCTATTTATGTTATGTATTCTTATTTCGCCTTTGGAGATTATGTTTTATGCTCTACTTAAACTTAAACCCGTGTGGGGTTAGTATGCTAGCATTTGGATGTAATTAGCTATTCTGCTGATACTTATATTGGTTTATTACGTTGCGATGATTTGATATTCGGGACTAGGTATCTTTGCTAGTTGAACCCGTCACCTGTTATGTATGCTGATATTCGGGACTAGGTATCTATGCTAGTTGAACCCGTCACCTATTTTGTACGTTGATTTAAATTGCTTCCACGCTCTGAGTCTGTCGAGTTAGATCCGCCTAGCCTAGTGTGTGAGTTGGTCTCCCGTTCGCTTTGATTCGGATTCGGGCATGGACTTTCTATTTCGTGACCGGGTCGGGGTCCTAGTGCGGGGGATGTGGCATCCTCCGTTTGGGGTGTTACATTTTCCCATTTTTCTTCAATTTAAAGAAAGACAGAAAGATAAATTGGGTATCAAATGAAGATAATTCGGACTGATCGTAGAAGAGAGTTTATTTATACACCATTTATGGAACATTGAAAAAAAATGGAATTTTGAGAAAACTCACTGTCAGTCGTAGTCCACAAACAAAACGGTGTGGTAGAAAAAAAGAACCGGACAGTTGTGGAGATGGCGAGAAGTATATTGAAAGGAAAAGGATTACCGAATAACCTTTGGGCTGAAGTGATAATGGTGCAGTTTATATTTTGAATAGATCATTACCAAAGTTGTTCGAGATCAAACACCTTTCGAGGTTTGGAACAAAAGAAAACCAAAACGATTGATCATTTGAGAATTTTTGGTAGTATTGTTTATGCACTTGTACCTGCCGTAAAAAGAGAAAAGTTTGACAAAAATGGCAAAAAATATGTGTTTAGTGGTTATAGTGATGAATCAAAAGGATACCGGCTCCTAAATTCATCAACTGATACAGCTAGTAATTTGGAGAAAAACATGGACGCAGCACAGACAGATCACGTGACTGTAAGAAGACGTGTTGGAGTGCCAAAAGTCCCGCCTTGGCATAAGAATTATCACATGCACTAGTTTGTTAGGATAATCACATGCTGTAATTACGTATTAGTATTGAGTCTTGCTACTTTGTTTATTTACGTTCCTTGCAGAGTCCTAATGGGATAGGTCTACCTTTTATTTAAGTTGTTGGATTGTCTTTAGTTTGGTAAGCAATAAGAAAACCTAAATTTCTAATCTCCAAATTCTCTCAAATCTCTCTCACCTATATTTCTCCGACCGGCCGGTCTCGCCAGAATCTTCAAGTTCGAGATGACTTTACAGTCTCTTCCGATACGCTAACGTATCACTGGTGCTTTCATTGTCTTTTTTCCATGGCTGATTCCGATACCGCAACTGCTCTTAAGGAGTTCCAGAAGAAAAGTGAAGTCGGGCTCAAGGAATATCAGAGGCAAACGGATATTCAATTGATGTCCCAACACACAACTATGCAGCAATTGGCCCAGACGATGCAGAAATCACAACAAGACATGTCGTCCGTTATCGCTCGTGTTGAGAAATATTAGGCGCACGGCATGGGCATTCAGAACCCCGTTCCCAAGTTACGGGTTGACATGCCGAAGGGTGATAGTTCGGACCCACTCGGTTGGCTTCTTCAGGCACACGAGTATTTCGTGTTCTACGGGGTTCCGGAGGAGTCTCGCCTGTCGACCGTTGGCTTGATGTTAGAAGGGTCAGCGCTTGATTGGTTCAGTTGGAGGCAACGATACGGGTTACTCGACTCTTGGCAGGATTTCATCGCCAAATTCAAGCTCCGTTTCGACCCACTCAACTGTCTCGATTATTTTGGACTGTTACCAAGGTCAAACCAACGGGCTCGGTGTTGGAATACCCACCCGCGTTTGAGAAAGTTTTAGTTTCGCCTTCAATTGAGGAGCCTTATGTGCCGCCTTCCTTGATACCATTAATTCCTAGCCCAGAACCGCAGCTGTTATTGCGGCCGACCCCATGTCCAACTCTGTCCATCTGGCATTTATCCTGTGACGAGCATTTGGAGCGCGAGGCCCCGGTACGGATGCAGGCGGTTGCGGAGCGCAAAGTTACGGGTGAGCGGCCTGGTGTGGTGCCCTTGCCTCGACCGTCGGACCACCTGGATGGTCGCACGCAATCTTACCCAGTTAGGGTTCATGCGGAGCGCGATGTCTGGGGCAATGCGGGACACGAGGCACAATGGTTGGTCTTGTGGTCACATGGTAAACTGGATGCTGCAACTTGGGAGCCCGTGGTGGTGTCGAAACAACATTTTCCGACTTGACACCTTGAGGACAAGGTGTATTTTGAATGCGAGGGGAGTGATACGGCTAGTAATTTGGAGGAACACATGGACGCAGCACAGACAGATCACGTGACTGTAAGAAGACGTGTTGGAGTACCAAAAGTCCCGCCTTGGCATAAGAATTATCACATGCACTAGTTTGTTAGGATAATCACATGTTGTAATTACGTATTAGTATTGAGTCTTGCTACTTTGTTTATTTACGTTCCTTGCAGAGTCCTAGTGCGATAGGTCTACCTTTTATTTAAGTTGTTGGATTGTCTTTAGTTTGGTAAGCAATAAGAAAACCTAAATTTCCAATCTCCAAATTCTCTCAAATCTCTCTCACCTATATTTCTCCGACCGGCCGGTCTCGCCGGAATCTTCAAGTTCGAGACGACTTTACAGTCTCTTCCGATACGCTAATGTATCACCAGTGATACGTATGCGTATCGGGTGAGACTTCGGAGTAGTCTCGAACTCAAGAAATTTAGGAAAGAAGAGAGGTTTTACCGATAAGACCGATCGACCGGTGAATTTGGGGAGGGAGAGAGATTTGAGAGATTAGGTTAAAGACAACTGAATGATTATTATTGCTTGAATAAAATCCTATCATTACGTGATAATATATATATTAAAAGACATTACCTAATACTAGGACTCTTAACTAAGGAATACGATAAGGAAAAGGTAACTAACTAACAACTTGAGCAGTAATTAAATCAAATTATATCTCTGCTAAACTACACCTAACATCCATATCCATCCGTATCACTCTTCCACCCTTCGAGAACCACCTTGTCCTCAAGGTGTAATGTGGAAAATTTTAACGTTGCTCGTCGTTCCCAAGGTGGCTTCGGTGGGATAACAAGCAGCTCAGAGCCGGCTGAAATTTTTGCAGTTCCCAAATCGCAAATCAACGCGCGGCATATTTGATATGTATTAAGCTGCGTATACAGAACGTGCATGTACTGGTTGGCTCTACACATACACAACGGCCATGTACTGGTGGTGTAGCCACATATGTCGGGACCAAACATGATACTGTATGGAGTGTCACCACCAAATTTCTTATGATCGACTTCACCACTAATCAACTTCATGTATCCACCACCACAGTCTAGTTTCTGCTCATGCTTGACAGAAAACTGAAACACCAAGGTCTTGTCCTTGTTGTTGACCTTAAGATTGCCATCTCTTGATATGTCTAATGTCTTTTGCTTTGTCGGCTGTGGTGACAAAAACGGCAAAAGTGAGGGAGGACTATCAGTAGGCGAATTTTGCTTGGGTGAGAAGTTGTTGGTGTTCGGCGCCGAGACTATTATCTGATCAGTTTCCGTCCCATTACCGCTAACAACAGTTGTAGGACCGACCGGGTTATTAGCAAACATGGCAGCATTTTCCCCAACCGTAGGCGCAATCGCCGTTTCAGGCTTTACACGTGGCTTTTCTGTCTTAGCCACGAAGGGACGAAAATTTTGCACGATCTGTCTCATGGCCTGTATCGAGATCATTACGATTTCAATCTGTTTCAGAGTTTCCTTCAAATTCGTGTCGATTCGCTGCAAACTGGGCACACTAACCGTTTCAGCCATCTTCACAAATTCGAAACCTGCAATGATACGGCCGTTGAAGGAATGTACCGGGAGAGACCTCTCAATAAAAACACCAGTGATACGTTAGCATATCGAAAGAGACTGTAAAGTCGTCTCGAACTTGAAGATTCCGGCGAGACCGGCCGGTCGGAGAAATATAGGTGAGAGAGATTTGAGAGAATTTGGAGATTGGAAATTTACGTTTTCTTATTGCTTATCAAACTAAAGACAATCTAACAACTTAAATAAAAGGTAGACCTATCCCACTAGGACTCTGCAAGGAACGTAAATAAACAAAGTAGCAAGACTCAATACTAATACGTAATTACAGCATGTGATTATCCTAACAAACTAGTGCATGTGATAATTCTTATGCCAAGGCGGGACTTTTAGCACTCCAACACGTCTTCTTACAGTCACGTGATCTGTCTGTGCTGCGTCCATGTTTTCCTCCAAATTACTAGCCGTATCATCAACTAATAAACTTCTTGTCTCTAGAGATGTTATTTTTTATGAAGATATAACATGGGACTAGAAAGTTGTCAAAGAACATGATGGAATTTCAGATTTTGTGTAGCCATTTTCAACTCAAGGTGTGAAATTTTCAAATCAATCTCAAGAAAATTCAACATCGAGAGCACCCTCAACTCCCGAAAGGTTATCAGTTTCACAAGCAAATAATGGTGATTCAAGTCCAGAAAGTCCGGCAAGAAAAATGCAATCTTTGCAAGATATTTATAATTCTTGTGATTTTGCATTATTTTATTGTGAGCATCAAAATTTTCAAGAAGCTGAAAAGGAACAGGAGCATCAAGTTCGTTGGCACAAGCATGAGCTGAAAATAACAAATTAAGCAAGGGTGTTGAAAGTTAATTTATATTTTCTAGAATTTACATTGAATGTGAAGAGTTAATCAAGAATCATTAATAGTTCAAGTTCTAAGTATTTTGTTAGTTTGAAAGTCATCTTTTGAGGAGTTTAAGATCAGTATTATAAATCTGATATAAGTTTATTTTGTATTAAGCAGAAAAACAATTTTCTCAATATTATATTAAAAATAGAGTAACAACTCTTTTCTATTCTTTTATGCTTCTACCGTTCCAATAATAACAACGAAACGGGAACAAGATCTCCTCCGACATCCTCCTAAACAGAATTGAAATTTTTCTCGAAAATCTATCTTAATCTTCTCTCAAACCACTTCATTATGGGTTGGAACTTTTCCCTCAAATATCCTCCGTCTTGCCTCCATTGCCTGTGACATCAAAACAGAGCAAAAGTTATTGTTTCGAGCTTATACACTTAGGGTGTAAGCTGAAGCTCCAAAGTGCGATATCTTTTTGCAGTATAAGCTCAAATAATAAGTTGTTTGAAGCTTATAAGAACCTCAAAAATGTATGCCTCCACCAAACTTTTTGAAAATAAAGCAGCTTATTCCAAACTAAAATGAAATGCATATTCTTAATTATTTATGTGAAATTGTCTTAATTATTTTATTTTCATGATTATTTAATAGAAAGAACTTAGAAGCTCACACTTTTGCCTAATACATTTAGAACTTATCTGCTCTCATTTTTACCAAACAAATTTACAACTTATAAGCTCTCATTTTTACCAAACACAGTTACAACCTTGATATAAGCCACTAGTTATTATTTCATCCAAACACTTCAACTTGTTTTTAAAATAAGAAGTAGGGGTTTTATAAGCTCCAAGAACTTATAAGCTACTAAGAATAAGCTTCGCCAAACACTCTCTTAATCCAACTTTTATTAATGGAACGGTACCTGTTTCTCCCAATCAGTACGTGATGTTATGACAAGAAGCAAAGCAGCTTGTACAGTTACTCCTGCTATTAGTCCACTCCACAGCCCCTCCCCTTTTAAGTGCAAAACAAACCCAAGTAATAATGCCACAGGAATACCAACAAGGTAATATGCTGCAAGATTAACATATGCCCCTATGTGCTGCCACCCACTACCTCGTACAACTCCTACAACAAACGAGAGTGTATAGTTGTAAATTTGTCCACAACACACTTGTGATTCTTTAAAATCTAGGAAATTGAAGAGTTAATTACCTGAAAGAACTGCTTGGGTGCCATCAATGATGAAGGACATACAAAGAAAAGGAACCATATCTTTAACATGATTGGCGACAATCTTCTCATTACTAAATATGTACCCCAATATATACCGACAAAAGAAAATTACAGTACTTGCAGTGATAAACTCCACAGCTGACAAAACAAGAACAGCTGAAAGAACCAATTTAGCAGCCTGTGGTCTCCCAGCTCCAAGTTCATTAGAAATCCGAGTGCTGTATATGTTAATAATTACACACCATGAGAAACAGTAAAAATTTGCGTTTGTAAATATGTTGAGTTTTAATAAAGATTGGGATCAAACCTTGCAGCAACGCCAAAAGCATATGGTACGAGAAAGTGTATTGTTGTCATTGTCAGGCTGGTTAAAAAACCAAGTATGAACCCAATTAGACATATTCAAATTTTTTCAGGGCAAACTACATTTATATTCCCTGAGGTAAGGATACTAATTAATACACTTATTTGCAAATTTAGAGTATAGATCCTCACATTTGCAAAAAGTGTTCGAAACTTTCAAATATACCCCTGGAAATACCCATGTTGAAACCATGATTGGGACCATACCATAATATTTTAAACACGAGGGAATATTTTGTAATTTTACCTAAACTTAGGGGAGGTACAAGTAATTCACCCTTTCTCAAAAATCATAATGGACATTGAAAATAAAGATCACATATACCAGACGGATAGCACCGACGTCTCTAGCTCTGGATTTGGTAATAGTCCACTGAGCAATAAGACTATCTCAAATGTCCACCACTCCAAACTGCACACATAGGACGAGACCCAAATTAGTACACATCAAAACTTCCTAGAACAAAGGGTCTTTGCAAAAGCTTAAAACAAATGCATTCGCACTATAACTTTTTTCTTGCAGCTGAAGAGAATTTAAATTGCCTGCCATGAAAGAAGCTTTTACCAAACTTTTAGCAGCTTCAAAACGATTCTTGTAAACTTTTATCCAATATAATGGCATTTATTATTTATCATTCTCAACTGCCACTGCTGCCTGCTTTTCTCAAAGTCTCCAAAATTCAGAACCTCAGGAAAACACTTGTACAGGATATAGAAAAACCTTTCCCCCAAAAGAAGGATATAGAAAAACCAGATAACGACATTATACATTCATAATAATTTGAAATATAGGAGAAATTTACCAAACCATCACAGCAGAAGGGATAGCGAATTGGAAGAACTCCCTTGCGGTTAGAAACACATTCTTTGAGAAGGAAGGACGGGTTTTCTTACAGGCTGAAGAACACTTTACATAGATTACAAGAAAGATCACATTCAACCAATAAGATATCCCAATAGAAAGAGCTGCTCCAGTACTTCCAAGATTCAACTTGAATATAAAAGCCCAAGTAAGGGGGATGTGGAAGCAAAGAGAAGCTAATGTACTAAAAAGCATAGGAATTATCAAACTCTGAGTCTGCAAATAGCGAATCAAAGCCTGAAGAATGGCATAGGGAAACAGTGAAGGAATGAGCCAAATTGAAAACCTGCCAGCTTCCTCAGAGATTAAAGGGTCTTGGCCAATCAATATCAAAAGCTTGCCGGAATAAATCCATAAAACACATATTGGTAAACATGCTAGAGATAGCCATATTATAGCCCCATAAGTAAAAGTTCCAACCATCTCATAACGCTTTGCTCCATAGGCCTGTCCACAAAGAGTCTCCAGTGCACTAGCCATTCCACTCTGATTGAAAAATTCAAACTTTCTTCAATTAGTGATGCGAAAGAATAGAAAGTATTACGATTGGAAAATAAGTTATTCTTCACCCACAAAAGTTTTACGAAGAATACAACTCCAAATGATATACCGACATTGTTAAGTAGCTAGACAACCAAACTCTACAAGATTCCAGTTTGAGAAGGCATGGGCAGTTCTAGTGTTAATAGAGCATTTCAACAAACACGTTACAAGCAAAACAACAATCACGTAGAATCCGGAGAGCAAAACGCAACAAAAAGAAACACTTTTCCAAGAAAACCAGGGAAGGAAGTAAGAAAGGCTTACAACTAGACTAAACCCAGTAACATTGGAAAGAGATATTGCAATGGAGGCGCTGGAAAGAGCAAGTTCGCCGAGATGGCCCAACATCATCATCGACACAGCTCGCAACAAGTACTGCGACACCAACACCACCACCATAGGCAATGCTAGTCTACCCACCTCGTATAGTTCTCCGACAAATGCTTCCTTCTTTGTTGTGAAACCTCTGTTTATCTCATCGTTTTCCGGTACGATGAGGGGCTCTGCTGGTGCTGGTTCCATGGGTCAGAGTCAGAGTGTGAGTGTCTATCGATCAAAGTTGAAACTGGAAACGATTGAGGCCATAAAAGAAAAGGAACGATGCCAATATGTCATAGAGTCATATATTTTATGTAATTATTTTATTTTATATGGAGATCTATTTTTCTTATTATTTTACATACAAAATTACAAATCTAGCTGAATAACAATCAGATCGTCGAGAGTGGTTTGTCCAGTGGAGAAGGATTTTTTCCGATTTTAAGTTAAAACTTCTCTGCCAGCCTGAGTTGTTAAGTTAAAATTTCTCTAATCACAGAGTGTGCATTTAAAAAGAAAAATCAAAAGATAAATTAGCTTAAATTAGAGATGGCATGATATAGTTTAAAAATAAAAGAATGGCATTATTATTACATCTAAAAAATAAAGAAAGGAGTTGAAAATTGAAATACACATCGTGCTAATTACTTTAAAGTTGAAACCCTTTAGTTTTTCTATTATACTAGTATATGCCCCGTGCTATGCACGAAAACAGTAGTAGTGTATAATAAATCTAATATAGTATAACAGTTTCAATATAATAATAAAAAATAATTTTAATTATATTCATGAGCCCAACATTGTATTTACGTTTGCAAAAGACGCAATCGCTTGGGAAGATAGAAGCACTCTTCAGACCAATTAATGGCTAAAATAAAATTCACCGTGCATCGAACATATGTTCTTGCGAAACTTGATGGTACAGGAATAATAAAAGTGAAAGCACGGCCTTAAAGAGAACTTATATTGATTTGCAATAATTTTTCGTCATTTTCCAAAAAATAATGAAAGTGTAAATATATGTAAATATGTTATTTTAAATAAACGTAAAGTTTTATTATACCTTTTCTTGCAAGCTCTTGAAATAAATAGCTTTGTTGCGAAACATATATTCAGCTTGCTTGTTTAGGAGTTTTAAGTTAATTATACCATTTTTTACTTTTATCCTCAAACATACACGAAACCTACATTAAAAAAAATATATATTTTGTTTGCATCAAATAAACTTTTGCAATGAATAGATATATATTCGAAAAAGATTACCTGATAGTGGCATTAACAACGTTGTTGCAACTAATGCATATCATTTGCCCTGAATAAGACGTGCCACCACTCTGACAATGATTGCACGTTGCATACCATAAGTTATCAATCAATCTTCTCAACACATGAGGCCACGATGCAAAAAAATTTGACCTATACACAGTTTCATCATGATAACATACAATGAATTACACATTTAATAGTAAATAATAAACAAAGTAGTAAATATACTTACACCTTTCATATATCCATAATCTCTTATCCAAATCCTTCTAGTGTTTGAGATTTTAATAGAAGTTGATATAATAAATCTACTTGAGCGGATTAGTGAAGTTGATATGGTTTTAATGCATCAGATGGGTATAATGATATGTTAAATATAAATAAAATATTAGAGATGCTTTAATAATTAAATATATAACTTTAGATCATGTTCTTTTGTTTATATTCTCTCTATTACTCAACTTGAGCTAATATCATCATTTTCCGTTGGCTTCTTGGAAAGAGGGAAAACATTTATTGTTACAAATAATATATAGTTTTGCTAAGGAACTATAGTTTCGATATCTTCATCTTTCCGTAGGAAATAAATATCAAATTATTAGACGCATAATTTAATAAAAAACAAAGATAATCATTTTTATATATAAAATAGGTCAATATACAAACATATAATTTTAAATTTATTAATCACAATTACTACTCCACTAATTCATTCTATAATTTATTTTCTATCCATTTTTATTAAATTTTATTACCAAAAACCAACTCCGAAATTATAGCAACTTATGACTTCCAAAAGCAAAATCCAAAGTTATAGCGATTCATGACTTGTGGGTGTAATTCTTACATTTTTATGAATAATTTTTTGTTTTTATTTTAAAATATTAAATCTTTTAGTCAATATATTAATAATTACTTTCCAAAATTAATGCATCCTAATGAAGTTGATTATCTATTTCTGTTTCTTTACAAACCATGCAACATTTTAAAATAAATTTATACATATTAAAATATTTTAGAATTACAATGAAAATATATTTTAATCAAAGTTAGCATAATTGATGTGTGGATATTGTTTTTACATTCAAAAAGGGATTTGTAACATAATTTTCGTGGGCGATATGCTAGTATTAAAAAAATATATAACCAATATATAAATTATTTTTGGACAAATTAAGGATATGTATAGAAATTACCTCGTCACTGATCGGTACTTGACAAAACTTCAGAAGAAGATATTTTTGTATTAAAACATGGAGAAAAAACTATAAATTAATATATAAATAATACCATAAAATATGTAAGAAAAAAAATATATTATCTTCTCACGCAACGTACTTGAACTAATACTTCAAAAGGATATATTTCTCTATCAAAAAATTAAGAGAAAACCATAAAGTCAAAACACACACACACACACACACAAATAATACATAAATTATCATTGAACAACTATATAATATAATTATCTTACCACACACGGTACCTGAACAAAAACTTCAAAAGAAAGTATTTCTCTACCGAAAAAAAAAAACAGAACAAAAAAACTATGAATTAATATACAAATAAAAAACTTGAAAAATTAAAGTATAAATAGGTTGTGAATCATTATTATTGTAATTTAAGATGTACGGTGTAAGAACAGATCCAATCAAAGAAGAGATTATCTGAGTTATATTCAAAACTTGTGCCAAAACTAATGGCGTAAAAATGTTGTAAGTGAATGAATATAATTATAGAGAGACCAAAAAAAAAAGTTAATTATATTTAAAACAAAATCATGGATTAATCAATGAGTGCTTAATTTATGTTAATTAAGGGGATTGAGTGCTTAACTTACGTTAATTATGTACTCTATATTTTTATCTATTACTTTATCCTTGTTTAAATTTTATGTTTTGGAAAGTCAAACAACCATATAAACAAAATCACGGATTAATCAATGAGTGCTTAATTTATGTTAATTAAGAGGATTGAGTGCTTAATTTACGTTAATTATGTACTCTATATTTTTATCTATTACTTTATACTTGTTTAAATTTTAGGTTTTGGAAAGTCAAACATCCGTATAAAAGTAATTGACATAAATAAAATGATATTAATTATAATTTTCTAAATTTAATGTATTCTATATTTTTATCTATTACCTTATATGTGTTTAAATTTTATATTTGAAAAGTTAAATATCCGTATAAAATCAGTTTACATAAATAAAATGATATTAATTATAATTTTCTAAATTTAAGAGATTAATGTCTTAATTAGTGGGATTTAGTAAATAATTAAAATATTAAATAGTTTGAAAAGTTAACCAACCAATCAAATAATTTTTAAAGAATAAAAAAAAATCTAAAAAAAAACCATAAAATTCCATTTAATCGAAATTCACATAATTTGGTCAAAAAAGACACCCTTCCTATATATTATAACTAGCGTATACCCCGTGCGATGCACGGAAATTACGAAAAAATTAATTAACACGTTAGATAAATTGATAATTGTTGGATAGATGAAAAAATCTACGAATTTGACTTCTTAAATTATTTATAAAAAAATAATAATAAGAATTTGAGGTTTCACAGGGGATCATCAACAAAATAAGAGGTAAATTTCATAGGTTAATTAATATCTATATATGTCGATTATGAAAAAAAAAGAATTAGGAGGTAAATGACTATGTTGATGATTTATACGCAGAATGTTTAGTTGGTATATATAAAATCATTTTCCATTATATTTATTTTTTTTAACTTATAAAGATTTAAAAATTTTCCTATAAAACTTATGAAATTGAAATAAATAATCAATTAAATTTGAACCAAAAAATAAAATCAATTAAAATGTACCAAAGAACATGGACTACATAATAAATAATTTTAAAAAATTAAAGACACAAAATATCAACTATCAAATTTTCAAAATCTTTTAAATCTAATAAAAAAGAAATCCAAAATTAAAACACAAATAAATAAAAAGAAAATTGATCTAACGTATTAATTAATTTTTTCGTAATTTCCGTGTATCGCGCAGGGTATACGCTAGTATATATATACACAATAAAGTAGACAAACTATTATTTGAAAAATGATCATTGAGTAAAAAGCATAGATTTATGTGAAAATAAAATATTAATAATCAACTTAATAAGTTGGAAAGGTGAAAAACTATAGCTATTTGAATCAAACATATTCAAATTCTTTAAATTAATTCACCAATGAAAAAAATAATTTTCTATAAACTATGAAAAAATATATATTGCAGCAAAAAGTAATTTGCATAAAAATAAATGGACATATATATTATAGAAATATTGTTGATAATGAGAAAAAAAATCTCAAAAGAAACGTTTAATAAGAAAGAAATTTATGAAGAAAAAAAGAATTGAATTGATAAAACTCAATTTAATAAATAAAGAGAAATTGTTAAGATGATTAAATAAAATTCTTGAATAAATTAGAGAATTAATAACGGAAAATTCAAAATTTTAGAGAAATAGAATTGATTTCAAATAAAATAATTGTGGTCAACCACCGCTCAACTAATATAAATAATAAATTTAATCAATTTACAAAAGAGAAAAAGAATATTTAATTTTTGTGAGAAAAAAAAGAAACCATATTAAATTCTTTACTAAATGGAAAAACAAAATGTTAAATTTTAAAAAATCAAATAATATCTTAAGGACAAAGTTAAATCAAAGAAAAATTAATATTTTTAAAAATATACAAAAAAAATAAATAAAAATTAAACCATATTATTAAATTTTGATTAAAAAAAATATATAATGATAAATAAATGAGAAAAAAATCATAAAAATAATTATAATATAATTAATCCAACAGTAGCAGAAGCTTGGGAAAAAAATTAAATAATAATAATGAGTAAAAATTGACATAATTTCAACATATTCAGTTGATTTATGCTAGGTTACACACCCCCAAGTGTTTAATAGGATTCGAATCCGATCATTGTCCTGAACAAAAAATCCTTCAGCTACTTGAATCAACCGTTGTTGGCATACAAATACATAGAACATTTTGCTTCTTACTGCAAAAAAGTAATAATAATAAAATAAAATATGCAACCATAAAAACAAAAAGAAGAAAAAAGAATCAAACAATCTATTATTACAAAGCAGTATGAGTGCTTTTCTTCATAAAAAATTTGTTTAGTGCATTTTTGACAAACATAAAATTTATGCAACATGACAACGTAGGTTTTGAAATTTTTATAGGAGAAAATAATTTATTTTAAGAAAGATTGACTAATTAATAAATTTTTGAATTGTTAATTGAGAAAATCAAGGAGATAATTAATGGAATTATACAAATAATTTAAGAAAAAAAAAGTTAACACTTAAGACAAATAATTATTTATCAATTATGAATAATTCAAAATTCTAAAAATTCAAAAACTTCCATAATTTTCCTAAATTTATGCATTCAAATAAATTGTACCATAAATTGATACTTTAATATAGGATAATTTCCAAAAATCAAGGGATATTAATTTGTTAAATAAATAAATTTATTTAATATCTATCAACCAATTATAATTTTTTGTTTTAACTAAAATTTTTAAAAAATTCACAAAATTCTATTCAGTTAAAATTGATTGAATTAGGGTCAAACACACCCTTCCTATATATTATAATATAAATATAGATATAGAATAAAATATATAATAAATTTAAAACATACCGGATGATTTAGAATTGAAGAAAAATAAAAAAAAAATGATAGAGACAAATTTTAATTGTGTTTTCTTGGTGCACCCTTTTTTTGGTGCACATAAAGACAAATTTTAATGAATGCATTAAAAGATTGAGAAATTGATCATGTATGGATGATATTTAAATGATATGGTACATATATTGAGAGAATCAAGGAGGAAATAAATAAAATTTATCATAATTACATATAATTAGAAAATTGATTGTTTGTATCAATTTTTTTAAAAACTCACTATAAATAAATTTCTATGGTGGTTGTATTTGGTAACTCAAATTCGTTTGCTAATTTTTAGGAGATTTAATTATTAATAACATACATAATATTTATTAATGGAATAGTTAATGGATTCTGTATAATATGGGGTTGAGTTTAATAATAATTGAAATATATTAATCCAAATTGGAAAAAAAAAAAGAAAAAAATATATTATTCCAACACCCAATGAAAAATCATTTTTTTCAATAAAATGTTAAAAACAATATAAAATAATATTGAATCAAAACAATGCAATTGCATTCAAATACCTTCGTGGAATATATAATAGTGTAGATAATGAATTTTAGATAAATTAATTAATGATAAGTTTCTTAATTAACTATAAAAATTTTAAATTACATAACATAAATTTTCAAATAAACAATAGAATAGGATTTAGTTCAAATTCTATAATGTACTATATATAAAAGAAATTATATATATACCATGAATCTTACCAAAGATAATTACTCTCCTTGATTTCTATTTATTTTTATAATTAAATAATACACAAAATAAAGATTAGTCAATCATGTTTTTTTTATTAAAATAAAATTTTCAAAAAAACCACAAAATTCCACATCGTCAAAAATGCACATTGAAAAGTCAAACATGATTATCAAATATATAATAGTATAGATATAGATTTGTTGTGACTTGTGAGTAACATGTGAGAAAAATATATTTCCAAACAAACTACAAGCAAATCGATTACGACAACATGTGCAGTCCCACTGGAATCAATACACACATTCTATTTTTTCTCAAAATTAATTGACAGATATCTTCACTAAATGGCTTGGTGGAGATCGATTTCAAGACTTACTTATCAAGTTAGTATTTCAACTTGAGAGGAAGTATCGGATGATTAGAGGATATCGAAAGTTAAGGAAATATTGACTTCATTCATATGAGAGATTCCAAACATATTTTATTTCTTGATTGATTGTATTTTCTTTTCTTCTCTCTAGGTTTTTGTATATATTGTGTGCCATTATTTGTATCCATAACACATTATGCAATACAAAATATTCCCCCCATCTTTTACATCTTTTATATGTTGGAGGATATCGGCAGTTAGGGAAGCAAATGAGCCGAGCAGGCTCGTGACAAGTCCAAACACAAACCTCTTTGATTCTGCTTCGTGGCTCGTGAGCCTATATATTTAAATAAAAAAATAATATATTAATTTATATGTATATATAAATACTTAGTTAATATATAATATTATATATATATATATATATATATAGTACTTTTTATACAAAATTCATAAAAAAGTAATATATTTATATATATATATATATATATATATTCAATTAATATATATATAAATATATATAATTATTAAAAAATTATTTTAAAAAAAATAAAATAATTCTGCCCTAGCTCGAGCCAAGCCGCTCGCGAGCCTTGGTCGAGCCGAGCTTGAGGAAAAAAATGTCAAGGCTCGGTTCATTTGCATCCCTATCGGCAGTTATGAATAGATTGATTTCATTTATATTGAAGATTCCAAATAAATTTTGTTTCACATTTATTTGATTGATTGTATTTTCTTTTCTTCTCTCTAGGGTTTTTTATATATTGTTATACTATTCTTTGAATCCTTAACACATTATGCAATACAAATAGTTCCCCCATCTTTTACATGTTGGAGGATATAGAAAGTTATAAAAAGCATTGACTCCATTTATATGGAAGATTTCAGATAAATTTTATTCCACATTTATTTGATTGATTGTATTTCTTTTTCTTCTCTCTAAATTTTTTTATATATTGTTAGGAAGTGTTTGGTATCCTTGCACACCTAATTTTACTTAATAAAATTCGGGTTTATTAGGTGCAATTAGCTAAGACAAAGATGAGCTAATTTGGTGTTTGGTAGTTTTTAAGATGCCTAAAGGTATTGATATGACACATTTAATTTCTTGTTTGGTAGGAATTTGCTCCAATGTATTAATGCATGAAATTCCTAATATGCCCTCATTTTATGTTGGAATTAGGGGAGGGACGGTACATTCAACATTGTCTTGCAATTTCTAAGGCTTTCTTCTCCTTTCGCGAAGAGATCAATTTACTGGCCAGTACATTCAATGTTTGTTGTGTTCAACAATCTGGTCTATGTTGTAGTGTTAATGATTCAATGAACTTGCTCATGGGTTTTCTGGGTGATATATCTTGATTTTGCATTACAAGCAACCACAACCACCACCGAGTGCTCTAAACATCACACAACCCTATTGAAATGTTATTAAACGACTAGTTATACACAACATTTGAAGTCGTATAGAAAGACATCACAACTAAACCGATGACATAAGTTAGCCACCATTGTTCAGACATAACATACCAATTACAAACACACACCATCACTGACTGTTGTTTGCATTACCACAATTCACAACGAAATTACAACAAATCATAAACATCAACTAACAACTAAAGTTGCCAACAGGGGTTGGCCAAGTGGTTTGAAGGTTGATTCTCGAAGACAATGACCCGGGTTCAAATCCCTCCGGCCACTTGGGTGCGTGTGTTTAAAAAAAAAAAAAAAAAAAAAAAAAAAACTAACAACTAAAGTTCAACAGACGCTAATTTAGAGGCATCATCTCCTTCGTTATCAATGTCTATGGTACGGGGAGCGTGGCTATCATTGGCACCACGTCCACGGCTACTCCCACCTTGTTTAGAGGTATGCTGCAAGTCATTGCTTGCATCTCCCACATCCACCGCTCCATTGCCGGTTGCACGTTCCGTCCTAAACAAAATGTTCCATCGATCTAGCCAAGGAAAAGCCTTCCCACAGACCAACTTAACGCCTTCTTTGTAGACCTTGTAAAAGATTCACCCAAACAACATATGATCAAATATCAAAACCAAAATAATACACTAACTGAGAACCAAGGCAGAACATATTACAAGCACAAAAACCACAGGTTAACCTTCTCCTGATCACTCCAAGATTCAAGTTTCTCAGCAATGTGGAATAATTACTTCGACATAGGTTCCATCTAAGGCCCCAAGACATCCCTTGCAATGTGGAATAATAGAAACATTATCAGAAAAGCAAGACACGATACTGACATGCACTACACGAGTATAAATGACAAACACATAACACAATGCTTTTAAAAAAAAAACTTATGCAGATGGCTAGAGCGTTATAAAATTATTAACAGTCATTATTGTCTATATAATCAAACTAAGAATGCATTGTATTAGACAACATTAGACTGACCTTGACATGTTTCCATCAATGTTCACTAGGAGTGCAGTTGATTTTAGAATTTTAAGATGGGTTAAACAAAACTCAGAAAAATATCAACTTCCTCCCATTTACTTGCGATACCTAATTGAATTTGAAGTATGGTATTTAACCAAATGAAAAATATATAGTATGGCTTTTGAAGGGAGTTTAGGAATTGATTTAAGAGTCGGTGGTTCATATATTATAAGGTGTAGCAAAACACTAATTCATCCACAGAACAGCTAATCTCAGGTGTCAAAGGAGTAAGTTCTCACCAGGTATCCATCCATAATGTATGGAATCTGTTATCCGAGCACTGCTGACCTGTGATCCACCAGGGCAAATTCAGAACTTGGTTCTATAAAATCGCTTTTGATACAGTAGATGTCCTGTTGCCCTGTTAATTCTGTTATTTGAAATATCAAGTTCTGTGTCATTTTCCCATACACAAGCCAGTATGACCCTAATCTTGGAGTTCCTATGCCCTGCCCAGAAACCGAGTGTCATCCTGAAAAATAGATAATATTGAGTTTCCACACCTACAAATAGAATGCAGAATGCTCACGCTGCTTCAAGGCATGGATAAGAATTGATTTGTAACCATTACTATTCACATGGATAAGAATTGATTTGTCTCATGCTCATGGCAGAACAGGTCTGTGTAAAATAAAATCCACACAAATCTGCAAATGGAATCCCCAAAATTCAAGTTGCCTGAACAAATTCGAATTAACGTAATCTCCATAATTCAGGTTTACAGAAAAAGTGTGAATCCTTGCAAAAAGACACAAAAGACGCATCCCGTAAACCACACAACAATTACGCACAGATTGAGTCAGTTTTATGTTGCGCAGAGCTCACATTCAGTATAACAATTGGTAAAAAATGGCAACCTCATACATATAACACAGCAACCAACACAACAAGAACTAACAACGAACAGGGCAGAGACTTCAATTTACCAACAAAAGCTGAAAAAAGGTCGCGACATTACCTGGTCCGATTCTTCGACGCAGCTTCAAGTGAGCTCCCAAGGCAAAGACTTCAATTTACATACCAATTATTAGTTCTCCGAAAAGGACAATAAGAAAACGAGAATTGTATGTGTATAATTAATGTATGCATACCCAGACTTTCTTCTCTTCCGCCGTGTGCTTGGTGAAACGATTTGCCCTAACTTCACAAACCCTTACCTCCGAAGTTTCAAGAAAAGTAATCTCTGGCATATAAAAAAAATGTACAGTGGAGGTGCGAAATTCAATAAAAGCCGATATCACTTGAAAACAGAATATTGCATACCAAACAGAAAACTAATACTCCTACCAAATGTTTTCTTACTAGCATTACTAGCATTTTAAAGTCTTGTAAACCTTTTTTTTTTGTTCATTTCTTTTCCTTCTAAATAGTCTTCTCTGACTCTCGGTTAACTCCCTTGTTGAGAAATCTGGGCAAAAACAGAAGCTAGACACGGGTAATCCCTGTCTTTAAAGTTTCTATCGCCCCTAGTTTTCTGGGAAGTGTGCTAAAGGTTTCAGGCGACACACTTTTAGGATATATGTCAAGCTAATTTCTGGGAATGATTTCGTGTACTAGCACTGCACAAGAAATTTGATGAATGTGTTGTGTCTTTTCAGCTCAGGAGATTGTATATATAGATATTCAGGTGTTGGAAATGGATTATTTGAATTATGACTGTTGGTGGATTAATTTAGCATCAATAGGCTGTTTAATGGCCCCTGAATTAATTTGTGGCTTAATAGCCCTTGACCTTTCAGTTACAGCCGCTCAACAGTCACATTCAAATTGGACTGAATTAGGGTTAATTCCAAATGAATTTGGCCCAAAAAGATAGGCTCTGTGCTCGGAGGCGAGGCTCCTCGCACGTGCGTGAATGTGTTGTGTCTTTTCAGTTCAGGAGATTGTATATATAGATATTCAGGTGTTGAAAACGGATTATTTGAATTATGACTGTTGGTGGATTAATTCAGCATCAATAAGTTGTTTAATGGTCCCTGAATTAATTTGTGGCTTAATAGCTCTTGACCTTTCAGTTACACCCACTCAACAGTCATATTCAAATTGGACTGAATTAGGGTTAATTCCAAATGAATTTGGCCCAAAAAGATAAGCTCTGGACTCAGAGGCGAGGCTCCTCGCGACGATGCGCACATGCGAATTGCAAAGTACGCCATCAAACGCCACATTCGCCCATGCCCAGCCCACGGCCCGTGCCCGTGCCCGTGCGGGGGCGGTGCGGTGCACCGCACCGCGTGTGAGCCCATCAGTCCACCTCACATTTATTGAATTAATAACCCACTTAGTGTCTTAACTTATATAGCTGACCACACTTGGTTATAAAATCAATGTGGGACAAGTTTAGTTTTTCCAAACACCCTTTCATATGCCTCTTTGATATTTCCAATAATCCTCCATTAATTTAATTGAAAATATCAATGTATATGTCCAACAATCCCCCACTTATTTGGAAAACTGCTCTTTCCCAAACCAGTGTTTAACTGATTTTATTTAAAGATCACGTGCATAACAGAAGGTGTGACGAACATTGAACCTTCCCTTTAGTGTAAGTAGCTCAAGATCACCCTGAAGTTGATGGTGTCTGCAGATTGAACCTCAACTCCTTAGTGGTGTGACCGGAGTTACCACACACACACGTGTTCTTTCTCGCACAACAAGCACTCCACTGCTCGGCGCCTATCAAGCCATACGCCATATCCCGTTTCATGAACCTCTAAGAGAGTAAACCATAACTCTCTATAAGAAGCGGCTTCACTTCTAGTTCATATAGGCAAATGTTTCTCGGGCACTAGTTGCAAATAGTGCAGCATTTTGTTAAGAGCATAGCTCAACCTTATCATGTTGCAACTCACCGAGCTTTCTTTTACTACATATGAGACCACTTGATAGCTCTAACCAACTTGTGACTTTGTTTTTCCCTTTGAACCAATAATCAGGGGTAACCTGGATTATAGGTAGGGTTACCATCACTTTGGTTCGGGTGGTTTAAGTCCCATATCTCTCGTAGTTGAGGCTACTAAGTCTCTCATCAGAGGCTTAGTAAATGGGTCAGCCAAATTCTTATTCGACCTCACATAAACAATTGTTATGATACCGTCTTGTATCAATTGTCTCACAAATGCATGTCTAAGACCAATATGTCTAGACTTACCATTATAGGTACCACTGTATGCTTTTGTAAGCGTTGCTTCGCTGTCACAGTACAACGAAATTGGAGGCAGTGGATTTGGCCAAAGATCTATGTCTAACAACATATTTCTTATCCAATCAGCCTCTTGTCCAGCTTGTGCTAAAGCTATAAACTCAGATTCCATGGTAGAGTGAGAGATTATTGTCTGTTTCTTGCTTGCCCAAGAAACAGCCCCACCGGCAAGAGTGAAAATTCACCCACTTGTGGATTTGTTATCTCCCACGCTAGTTATCCAACTCGCGTCTGAGTACCCTTCCAACACACTTGGGAATTTGTTGTAGAACAAACCGAAGCTAATGGTTCTCTTAAGGTATCCGAGTACCCTACCAATAGCTTTCCAATGATCAGCATTGGGACTGCTTGTGTATCTGCTAAGTTTTGAAACTGCAAAGGAAATATCTGGTCTAGTGCAATGCATTGCGTACATAAGGCTGCCGACAACACTTGCATACTCAAGCTGTGCAATAGCTCTACCAGTATTTTCTTTAAGTTTCAATCCATTATCAAATGGAGTATTCACCTCTTTGATCTCGAGGTGTTTGAACTTAGTCAGAATTTTCTCAATATAGTGAGATTGATTTAATGAAAAACCCCCACTATGTTTTTTAACTTTAATGCCTAAAATAGTATCTACTTCACCTAAGTCTTTCATCTTAAAGACCGAGGATAGATACTTTTTAGTCTCGTTTACTCCAATCATGTTCGTCCCGATGATCAACATATCATCGACATATAAACAAACTATCACCATATAGTCAGTTGTAGTTTTGGAGTAAATGCACCTGTCAGCACTGGTATACTTGAATCCGAATTTCAAGATAGCAGTGTCAAACTTCTCGTGCCACTGTTTTGGTGCTTGTTTTAGACCATACAGGGATTTGACTAGCTTGCACACTTTACTTTCTGTTCCCGGTGATACAAAACCCTCAGGTTGTTCCATATAGATTTCTTCTTTTAAATTTCCATTTAAAAATGCTGCCTTTATGTCCATTTGATGAACAAACAGATCGTAAAGAGAGGCTAAGGTAAGAAGAATTCTAATGGAAGCAACTCGAGCCACCGGTGCATAAGTGTCAAAGTAGCCAATCCCTTCTACTTGTCTAACTAATCTAGCTTTAAAAGCTGAGATAGTGCCATCAGTGTTTCGTTTTCTTCTAAATACCTACTTGCACCCAATGGGTTTAGAACCATGAGGTAAGTCTGCTAATACCCAAGTATTGTTACCCAAGATCGAATCCATTTCATCGTTTACAACTTCCTTCCAAAAGGAAGCATCTCGGGAAGCCATAGCTTCTGCAAATATTTTAGGATCCGTCTCAAGTGTAAATACAAACGGTATTTCACTTACCACTTTATTATCCTGGTCCCCCTTCACCAAGAACAATAAAGCTTCAGAAGAGATAAAGTCTTTGTCTAAACTTTTCTCTTTCCTTGCTCTAGTACTCCTTCTAGGCTCAGTTGGTTGTGTAGGAACATTACTTTCCACAACCAACCTTATAGGACCTCTAGGCTCAATTTGGGGTGGCTCAGATTCATTTCCAACATCTTTTGAAAATGTATTTTCGAAGAACTCAACATCCCTGGACTCAGTTATCACATTAGACTCCAAATCAAGAAGTCTATAAGCCTTGCTATTGAGAGCATATCCAACGAATACACTTTTGATAGCTCTAGCTCCTAACTTAGTCCGTTTGGGATCAAGAACCCGAAAATAAGCCATACACCCCCCACACTTTAAAATAACTTATGTTGGGTTTTCTGCCTTTCCATATTTTATAGAGACTAGTGTTCACAACAGTACTAGGCATCCTATTCAGAATATGACATGTAGATAGAAGGGCTTCACCCCACAAGTTGTGAGGTAGGTTTGCATGATTTAACATGCAATTTATCATGTCCAGAAAGGTACGATTTTTTCTTTCAGCTACACCGTTCTGCTGGGGTGTATAACCGGCAGTTGTTTGATGTATGATACCACTTTCTTTGCAAAGTGTATCAAAAGCATTCAAATAATATTCCATGCCTCGATCAGAACGTAGAACCTTAATCTTGTTCTCAAGTTGGGTTTCTACTTCTGATTTATATTTTACAAAAGAACTAAGAGCTTCATCTTTAGTTCTTAACAAATACACATAGCAAAAACGACTAGCATCATCAATAAAAGTAATAAAATACCTTTTACCACCTCTAGTTAAAATTCCATTTAACTCACAAATATCCGTATGAATTAAATCTAATATTTGTGATTCTCTTTTAACACTTGGAAAAGGTTTTCTTACTATTTTTGATTTTACACATATTTCACACTTGTCAAGTTCGTTTTTACCAATATCAATTAATCCCATTGCATGCATATTTTTCAAGTTCTTTGCACTAACATGTCCTAATCGACTATGCCATAAAGAAATTGAAGAAATCATGTAAGCAGAAATAGAACTCATATTATTGATTGACATCTTATTCATCCCATTACAAGCATAGCCTTTGCCAACAAATTCACCATTTTTCATGATGATAACCTTTCCAGACTCAACAGAAACCTTTAAAACTTTTTTATCTAACAAAACCTTTAAACCTTTTTTATCTAACAAATCAACAGAAATTAAACTTTTCCTAACATCTGGTACAAACAAGACATTGATCAAAGTTAACTTTTTTCCGGAGGTAAAGCTGAGTTCAACGGACCCTTTGCCTCCAACATTGGCTTTGGAGCTGTTGCCCATCTGAACCTCTTGCCCAACAGTTTCTTTAAAGGTCTTGAAAAGCCTTCATCGTTGCAAATGTGAACGGTAGCTCTAGAATCTAACCACCAGCCAGAAAGTTCGCTTGCCATGTTGATTTCAGAAATCATAGCCACATCAAGGCTAAGATCAGTCACCATGGCAATTAGGTTCTCCTCAACCATATTTGCAACTCTGGATCCACTCTTCCGTTGTGGGCATTCTCTTGCATAATGTCCTGTTTTTCCACAAACATGACACTTGCCTTTTCTTTTGTTAGTAACATTATAAACAGGTTTAGGTTTCTGCCCGGATTTCTTAAATTGTCCTTGATTCTTTTTAACCCCGAAAGGCTTCTTTTTAGAACTTCCTGCCTCAACATAATTCACGCTGGATTGTCCTTGAATCAAATTCTTACCATCGCGTTTCCGAGCCTCCTCTTCAATACGCAGATGTTTCTGAATTTGTTCCAAGAACATATCCTCAGATTTATGCATCAATCTCTTTGCATAATCTTTTCAGGCAGGAGGGAGCTTTGAAATTATAGCTCCTACCTGGAAGGCTTCAGGAAGGACAGTTTTCACCATCAGTAGTTTATTTACAATAACCTGGAGCTCATGCACTTGCTCCAGGATTGGTTTGTTGTCAACCATTTTAAAATCCAAATATTTAGAAACCAAATATTTGTTTGTACTTTCTTCCTCAGCCTTGTATTTGTATTCCAAGGCTTCCCATAGCTCTCTAGGTGACTGCACGTTTGTATAGAGGTCGTACAGTCTATCGTACAAGGTATTCAGAATGTGTACACGAGCCAACTGTTCATCTTCTGCTCTCTTCCTCCTTTGTTGCTGAAGGGTTTCCTCCTTGAGCGACCTGCTGCTTCCGTGTTGACAGGAGATACAGTGCCTGTTGTAGGAGGATTGGCAGGAGGAGCCCCACCTGCTGTAGTGGGATTTGCAGGAGGAACAACTCCTGCTGCAGTGGTTGGAGGATCCAAATCAACTGGTTGTCGGGGAGCAGAGGATCTTCTGGAATTGGCGGCAGACTGAGATCCAGAACATAGGCAAGCTTATTCTGAAGGATTCAGACTCCATCTTCACTGGATAGAAATTCAGTGGTTCATGATTCTGAAGGATTCAGACGACTCCATCTTCACTGGATAGAAATTCAGTGGTTCATGATTCTGAAGGATTTAGACTCCAGGATAGAAACTTTAAGATTGTTGAGAAACAGAATTTTCTGGGAATGATTTCTGGGAAGTGCGAAGTGCGCCATCAAACGCCACATTCGCCCATGCCCATGCCCAGCCCCCGGCCCTGGCCCGTGCCCGAGCCCGTGCGCGGGCACCGCACCGCACCGCGTGTGAGTCCATCAGTCCACCTCACATTTATTGAATTAATAACCCACTTAGTGTCTTAACTTATATAGCTGACCACACTTGGTTATAAAATCAATGTGGGACAGGTTTAGTTTTCCCAAACACCCTTTCATATGCCTCTTTGATATTTCCAATAATCCTCCATTAATGTAATTAAAAATATCAATGCATATGTCCAACATCCCTCCAACACCCCCTACACCTCATGCCTCCACCAGAAAATCTCTGGTGATCGGGATTAAGTCCACCCTACTCCCTGTACTCGTTATTGGAGGATATCATGTACATATGATAAGTCAACTTTCATTAACTTCACACTGATCTTGTAGCTTGATTGATTATCTTTGCCTTTTGTTTCTTGTTTCCTTTCTTTGTCTTTAATGGTTTAGGAATTCTTGTATATAGTCCTTTAGTATATGTTTTAAAACAACACATTAGTCATTAAGCAATATATAAAGCTCTTCCTCCGTTTTTATCTTTCATCTTTTACACTCGTTAAGGCGTGCACAAATGTCCAAGTCTCATTTCAATCCGAGCTCATTTACCACTTGAAAAATGAACTTTGAATCCCAAAAACCAAATTAAAAATCATGACGGAATTCTATATCAACTACTCTTGATTTCTCCCGCCAAAATTCAGTTAATGACAATTGCTGTTTCTACCTCAATAAGATCCCCAAACACCTGAAACTGAATCCTCAGCAGACAAGAATCTATGACTATAGAGAAGAAGGTGTGCTAGTTCATGTTACAACGTTACTGCAAATTATGTATGGCAGTACAGGATAATTGCAAGAATGAATCACTCACGAAGAATCACATCCCTTGGGAATTGCAGCCGGTGCTGCTTCTATTCTCCAACATGCTAGTTCCGAGAACCTCTACATTTTCGAGATTCCTCCTTCAAACTACTTCGATTGATACTGAATGATCATAGCGAACAACGCAATGAGCCGGGACCAGAAGCTCCTTTGAGATCCTCCTAAGCTGAATTTAAATGTTTCTTAAAAATCTATCTTATTCTTCTGTCAAATTACTTCATTATGTGTTGAAACTTTTCCCTCAAATATCCTCCGTCTTGCCTCTATTGCCTGTGACATCAAAAAAGAGCAAAAGTTATTGTTTCGAGCTTATACGCTTAAGAGGGTGTTGGCTGAACTTGTTTTCAGGAGCTTATAAGTTGTTCCAAAGTGAGGTAACTTTTTTGCGTATGAGGTCCAAAAATAAGTTGTTTGAAGCTTATAGACTCCTCAAAGAAACGTATGCTCCACTAAACTTCTTGAAAATAAAGCAGTTTATTATTTGTCTAATTCCAAACACCAAAATGATATGCATATTCTTAATTATTTATGTGAAATTGTCTTAACTATTTCATTTTCATGTTTATTTTACTAGAAAGAACTTAGAAGCTCACACTTTTACCAAACAAATTTACAACTTATAAGCTCTCATTTCTTACCAAACACAATTACAACCTATCTATAAGCTACTAGGTATTATTTCATCCAAACACTTCAACTTCTTTTTAAAATAAGAATTAGGATTTTTATAAGCACCAAGAACTTCTAAGCATCTAAAATGAGCTCCAAGAACTTCTAAGCATCTAAAAATAAGCTTCAACAAACACACTCTTAATCTGACTTCTATTAATGAAATGGTACCTGTTTCTCCCAATCAGTACGTGATGTTATGGCAGCAAGCAAACTAGCTTGTACAGTTAATCCTGCGATTAGTCCAATCCACAGCCCCTCCACTTTTAAGTGCAAAACAAATGCAAGTAACAATGCCACAGGAATACCAACAAGGTAATATGCTGCAAGATTAACATACGCCCCTATGTGCTGCCACCCACTACCTCGTACAACTCCTACAACAAACAAAAGTGTATAGTTGGAAATTTGTCCTAACACACTTGTGATTCTTTAAAAAATAGGAAATCGAAGAGTTAATTACCTGAAAGAACTGCTTGGATGCCATCAGTGATGACGGACACACAAAGAAAAGGAGCCATATCTTTAACATAATTGGCGATACCCTTCTCATTACTAAATGTGTAGCCCAACATAGACCGACAAAAGAAGACTACAATACTTGCAGCGATGAACTCCAAAGCTGATAAAAAAAGAACAGCTGAGAGAACTAGTTTAGCAGCCTGTGGTTTCCCAGCTCCAAGTTCATTAGATATCCGAGTGCTGTATAGCAGAATGGGTTAATAGTTACAAACCATGAGAAACAATAAAAGTTATCGATTGTAAATTTGTTGAGTTTCAATAAAGATTGAGATCAAACCTTGCAGCAGCGCCAAAAGAATATGGTAGAAAAAAGTGTATTGAGGAAATTGTCTGGCTGGTAGAAAAACCAAGTGTCCACCCAATTAGACATATTCAAAAATTTTCAGGGCAAATTACATTTATCATCCCTGAGGTTAGGTGAAATTACAAATTAATACATCATATTTGAAATTTTGCATTGTAGTTCCTCACATTTGCAAGAAATGTGTGAAACTTTCAAATATACCTCTGGAAATACCCCTGTTGACACCATAATCGGGACCATGCCATAATTTATTAAACAAGATGGAATAGTTTGTAATTTTACCTAACATTAAGGGGGGTACAAGTAATTTACCCTTCTTCAAGAATCATAAAGGACATTGAAAACAGAGCATATATATTATATACCAGATGGATAACACAGACGTCTCTAGCTCTGGATTTGGTAATAGTCCACTGAGCAATACGACTATCTCAAATGACCACCACTCCAAACTGCAAAATTAGGAAGAGACCCAAAACTAGTACACTTCAGAACAAAGGGTGATTGCAAAAGCTTAAGATAATTGCATTCGAACTATGATTTCTCCAAACTTTTTGCAGCTTCAGAAAGATTTTTGTAAACTTTCATCCACATATAATGGCATTTATTTTTTTATCACTCACAACTGCCACTGCTGCCTGCTTTTCTCAAAGTCCCTAAATTTAAGAACCTCAGAAAAACCACTTGTAAAGGATACAGAAAAATCCAAAAATAACATTATACATTCATGATAATTTGAAATATAGGAGAAATTTACCAAATCATCACAGCAGATGGGATAGCGAATTGGAAGAACTCCCTTGCGGTTAGAAACACATTCTTTGAGAAGGAAGCACGGGTTTTCATACAGGCTGAAGAACACTTTACATAGATTACTAGAAAGATCACATTCAACCAATAAGAGATCCCAATAGAAAGAGCTGCTCCAGTTTTTCCAAGATTCAACTTGAATATAAAAGCCCAAGAAAGGGGGATATGGAAGCAAAGAGAAGCTAATGTACTAAAAAGCATAGGAATTATCAAGCTCTGAGTCTGCAAATAGCGAACCAAAGCCTGAAGAATGGCATAGGGAAATAGTGAAGGAATGAGCCAAATCGAGAACTTGCCAGCTTCCTCAGAGATTAAAGGGTCTTGACCAATCAATATCAAAAGCTTTCCCGAATAAATCCATAAAACACATATTGGTAAACATATAGCCATATTATAGCCCCATAAGTAAAAGTCCCAACCCTCTCATAACGCTTCGCTCCGTGGGCCTGTCCACAAAGAGTCTCCAGTGCACTAGCCATTCCACACTGATCCAAAGATTTAACTTTTTTCATTTAGTGATGCAAAAGAATAGAAAGTATTACGATTGGCACATAAGTTAATCTTCACCCACATATGTTCAAGAAAACAACTCCAAAATGATATATTGATATAAATGATATTGTTAAGCTGCTGAATAACCATACGCTACCAGATTCCAGTTGTAGGAGGCATTGGTTAGTTCTAGTATTAGTAGAGGCACTTCAACAAACACGTTACACGCAAAAGAACAATCACGTAGAACCCGGAGGACAAAATGTAACAAGACGAAATACTTTCCCAAGAAAAGCTGGGAAGTAAGTAAGAAACTAAGAAAGGCTTACAAGAAGACTAAACCCAGTAGCATTGGAAAGAGATACTGCGATGGAGGCGCTGGAAAGAGCAAGTTCGCCGAGATGACCCAACATCACCATCGACACAGCTCGCAACAAGTACTGCGACACAGACACAACCACCATCGGCAACGCTAGTCTACCCACCTCGTACAGTTCTCCGACAAATGCTTCCCGCTTTGTTGTAAAATATCTGTTTGTCTCATCGTTCTCCGGTACGAGGAGGGGCTCTGCTGGTTCCGCTTCCATGGCTGATGGCTCAGAGTGTGACGTGAAACTGGAAAGCTGGAGAGGAGTGAGCCCATAAAAAGAAGTAAAGAACCATCAACCATGTCATACCGCACCAGTTGAAGAATATGTCATATAATTATTTGAGCAAAATGCATTTTTGGTCCTATACTAATAGGCCATTATCATTTTTGGTCCCGTAGTAATTTTTTTTTTGTCAATTTGAGGACTTCTGTCAAATAATTGACGGAAATACTGTTCACCCGCCAAAATGATGAACAGTGACTTCTATCAATGGATGAACAGTGATTTAAGTGACTTCCGTCAATTATTTGACGGAAGTCCTCAAATTGACAAAAAGAAATTACTACGGGACCAAAAAAACCACTTTTGAAAAACATAGGACCAAAAGTAATTATGACGCATTAGTATGGGACCAAAAATGCATTTTGCTCTAATTATTTTATAGGAAAAAAATTATATTTGACTATCCTGCTAAATAGGGTGATTACAATATAATCCATCTTAATCCGAAAATTATAATTTAATCTGTAAATGTTATGAACCATTCGTGATCTTTTTATTCTGTTAGAGTTCCGTTAGGGTTGGATACTTGGATTTTATCCTAAAGGACAGCCTATGATGCACGGACACTTTTAAAAATATCATTTTATCGTGTCGTGTCATGCCGTGTCGTGTCGGACACTCGTGTCCGACACTCCTTACGTGGGAAATTCAAGAAAAAATCCGTGTCGCCGTATCCGTATCGTGTCGTGTCCGTGTCGCCGTGTCCGTGTCCGTGCATCATAGAGGACAACATAGTTATATATGTGACATCTAGGGATCGTTTAGTTGGAATTTGTATATTGCACGGATGAATTTGTTATTTTATTCATTAAATTAATGGAAGGACAGACTCAACCCTAACGAACATTAATGCAATAAAGGGATCACAAACGCTTTATAACATTTAAGGGTTAAATTATAATTTTCGGATAAAGATGAATTGCATTGTAATTATCCTATCTAGTAGGATAATCTAATATAATTTTCCCTATTTTACATGGTCGTCTATTTTTCTTATTATTTTACGTACACAATTACAAATATTCCGACTCAATAACAACTATAAGAAGACAACTTAAGTTTAAATTAAAGATGGCATGATCTAGTTTAAAAATAAAAGAATGGCATCATAATATTTTAAAAATAAAGAAAGATGTTGGGAGTTTTAAAAGGAATTAAATTCCTTTGGAAATAATATTATTATAATTAATATGGCAAGTATTAGTTTTGTCATTATTAATTTGATTGTAAGAATAAAAACACATCATGAAAATGACTTTAGACCCTTTTTAATGTTCTTTCTTACTTTTGTGAGTGTATGATAAGAAAATATTAAACATCAAAATTCCTCAATAGTGATATATACTAACTGGTGTCTGATACGATTTCCAAAATATACTAAAGGATAAAATAATTATTTTTAAAGAAGTGTTCATCTATCTTGTTGTCATTAACTACATAAGTCATAATTGATGACGGGGTACATGATGTCAGATATCAACTAAATGTAAAAAATGAGAGTCCAGAGGACGCTAGTGATATGGTTGCGTTCGCCGGTTGCAAGAGTGCCTCTTGGTGAGGCCAATGGGGGATCCTTTTAGGTCGCTTAGTATGAGGGGTTGAAATGCGTGTAGCCGTCATATTTTGTATACCTATCATATTTTGTATAACTTTTTTTCAGCTAGTAAGCGCGATATCTTTATAATTGGTTGTTGGAGAAGTGTCCACTTGTTGTGTCTTTAATTCCCATCTGTTTCATGGGCACTCGAGCTCAAATAGTTTGTCTGATCTTTGGATCATGAACTGCTGTATTTATATTTGGTGCTTGATTGATTTATATATAAGGTGGGAGCTTCGTTAATACCCCACGGCATTCGTCGGTTCTTTAAAAAAAAAAAAACTACATATAAGTGATAATACAGTTTACATTTTTCTAATTATATTTTTTAGGGAGAATAATATTATATTTATCACAAACTTGTTAAAAAAATGACGGCTCAATTTTACGCGGGTCAATAAAAAATCATCCGATTTTAGGGAGGAAGGTATGCAGGCGGCGAAGATGGTGGTTGTGGTGGAGATGGTGGATGAAGGTGGAGGTGGAATATTCAGGTGGAGTTAACTGCACCAAATCCCCTGTGTTTGTTCCAATTTGCAAAAAAAAAAAAAAAAAAAAAAAAGTTTAAAAAACCTTATGTTATTTTAATTTTTGTACACCGTCCCTCCACCCCATTTGGTCAACTCTTAAATGTTTTAATCCCAAAATACCCTTACTTTATATATTCAAAAATAATATCAAAATATACATATTATATGTATTAAATATATAGGTATCATAATTATATTATTTTAAAATATACATATTATATTAAAAACTAAATATTATATAAATATTAAAAATCACTTTTTATATTTTTAAATATATATTAAAACATAGATATAAATGAATAATTATTTTTAAAAGTATTATTAACAAATAAAAATACATAGATATTATTTATATATTTTCATTAAAAAATATTTATATATATATATATATATATATATATATATATATATATATATATATATATATTACTTATACATAATACTACATTTTCATTAATAAATATATACATAATACAATATACAATATTTTATATTTATACTAGGGTTAATCACACAAACTTCCCTTCCTTTGGGCATCAGGGCGGGCTGCCCCTCCCCCCCCCCCCCCCCCCCCCCTCCTTTCATTTTGGGCGATTTGTCCCCTAACCTTTTAAAATTGTTGCACTTAACTCCTTTCCGATGTAATCTTAGGGAATATTTCGTTCATTTTTTTATTTTTTTTTTCGCGTGATTTATAAGGCTAAATTTGTACAAATCAAATTTCATACGTGTTGATATTATATATCAAATTGAAGGTCTTGACGTAAAGAACAAAATGGTGGTCTTAAAATCAAAATTCGATAACCAACAAATAAGGAATCATCGGTCAAAAATGACAAACAGCCGACGAAGCTTTGCATGCAAATTCCAACGCTTTCGACGGCCAATAGGGTCGAATGGGATATGTATTTTGTTCTTCTTAGGGAAAGGAACATGATGGTAGTGGTCTTGACTCTTGGGTTGGCGTGACGGAGGAGAAATCGACGGTCAAAGTTTAACTTGATCGGAATATTCTGCCGAAAAATGTTAAAAAGTGGTTAAGTGCAACAATTTTTAAAGATTAAAGGGCAAATCGCCCAAAATGAAAGGATTGGGGACAATCCGCCCTAAGACCTAAAGGACAGGGGGGTTTGTATAATTAACCCTTTATACTATATACTATATTATGTAAATAAAAAACCTTATACAATATTTCATGAATAAAAAACCTAATACAACCCCCTCCCCCCATATCATCATCATCTTCTTCCCCAAGCCTGAAGCCCCACGCAGAACCACCACCTCCCCAACCCCCAGCCCACGCAGAAACACCACCCCCCTTCCCCCACAACCTCCTTCCCCAAGTCCACGCAAAACCAGACGCCGTCGACCTCACCCCCACCCCTACCACTCTCTTCCTTCCCCACCCAACACCAGACAACCGCCGCCCTTCTCCTCCCCCGATCCGTCGCCGCCGCTCCTCTTCTTCTTTCTTGATCCACCGCTGCCGCCGCCGATGCTGCTCCCCTTCTTCTTCCCCGATTCACCACCGCCGCCGATGCTGCTCCCCTTCTTCTTCTGCCGGTGCGGTAGTGATAGTACCGCCACCGGTATTTTAGGAGAGAATTAACTGTATTCATTGTATTGTTTGTATATTTCTGTTTTACAGGATTTACACGGGAGCAAGAGTATAAAACAAGAGGAACGGGAAACAAGATCACTACAAATCAGGGCTAATCACTACCATAACCAGACAAGGTCAACTATACCATATATACGAGATCTTCAACACTCCCCCTCAAGTTAAGTGATGGAGTCGCCAATCCTTAACTTGCTCAACACTGTTTGAAATATCTGGCATGTGACCGCCTTGGTCAAAATATCGGCTAGCTGACCCTCTGACCTGACAAACGGAATCGTGATGATACCACTTTCAAGCTTTCCCTCAATGAAATGTCGGCCAACTTCCACCACTGCAAGAAATTCTGCAAATTCCGATGGAAAATTCCGAGGGAAACAGGCCATCGGAATTCCCTCGGAATTCCTGAGGGAATTCCGACGGGATTCCGACGGAATTTGTTTTTTTTTTTTTTAAATAAAAATTAAATAAATCCGACGAAAATTCCGTCGGAATTCCATTGGATTTTTTAAAAAATAAAATTAACAAATAATATTAAATAATTCCGACGGGATTCCGAAGGAATTCCCGTCGGTTTTTTAAATATAAAATATAAAAATTAAAATTAAATATCCCGTCGGAATTCCATCGGATATTTTAAAAAATAAAATTTAAAAATAATATTAAATAATTCCGATGGGATTCCCATCGGGTTTTTTAAATATAAACTATAAAAATAGAAATTAAATAATTCCGACGGCCATTCCGTCGGATATTTTAAAAATAAAAATTAAAAATAATATTAAATAATTCCGTCAGAATTTTTAAAAATAAAAATTAAAAATAATATTAAATAATTCCGACGGGAATTTCGTCGGAATTCCGTCGGTTTTATCTATGCTTAAATTGAATTCTTATGACGTATTATAATATTTGTAGTTATAATTAATATTTTCTTAGAACTCAATTTTAAATATAGTCTACAAAATTTGTGATTTTATTATTTCAAATGATATATAAATATTTGTATCAAACTAAACCAATGAATTGATCTAGCTCAACTGGTTTTCCTTGGTTTCCATAATATCTTCCTACCGCGAGGTTGGGTGTTCGAAATGAGGAACTCCATAAGCTAAACTGCATCCATAAGTTTACAGACCTCATTTCTCTCAAAGTTCCCTGCGAACCCTGGAGGGGGTTCCATGTAGACTTCTTCTAACAGATCCCCATGTAGAAATGCGTATCTCACATCAAACTGATGAAGTGGCCACTCTAAGTTAGCAGCAACAGATAGTAGTACCCAAACCGTATCTAGCTTCGCTACTGGGGAAGAAGTCTCGGAGTAGTCAATGCCGAAAGTCTGAGTATACCCCTTTACCACCAACCGGGCTTTGTATCTCTCAACCGATCCATCTGCCTTATGCTTCACCGTGAACACCTATCTGCAGCCAACTGTTTTTTTTTTCCTACTGGTAGTTGACATTTTTCCCAAGTTCCGTTTTTCATTAGAGCCTCCATCTCTGTATTCATAGCCTGCTTCCATTTCTTATTTTATCCAGCCTCTTCCACAGTTTTCGGAATTATTTCCATACAGAGATTTCCAAAGAAGGCCTTAGCAACTCCGGACATGCTCCCCCTGACCAAGTTACTTATGGGGTACTTGGATGATTTAGAAACCTGCTCCGGAGAGTACATGTGTGGGGAACTCCTCTGTTGTTTCGCTATGGTAGAGAGTACCTGTGACTTAACTGTGGCAACTTTAGGAATATCAATATCAGCAGCATTTGTGATATCAATAGGATCATTATGAATATCAGAGGGTGAGCTTAGAGATTCTGTTACCTCGATTTGGATATCATGCGGAGGAGAATCATTGGGCATTGGAGGAGAAGTGGTACTGAGCTCTTCTCTGCATAGTTCAGATTCCGGTGCCACTACTGTATCATCAGGGTAATTTAGCCAGTGCAGTGATTCATCCTGTGTCTCTCCCTGACCACTGCACTAGGTGAGAAAGTAATATTCAGTCTCCACAAACTCACAATCGATAGTAACATGAACCCGTTTGTTGGCTGGCATCGATACCCCTTCTGATGAGGTGCATACCCTAAGAAAACACACTTCACTACACAAGGTTCCAACTTCGTTCACTTATTCTTAGGGACATGGATGAACACCGTACAACCAAAGATCCGAGGTGGCATGGTAAGGTGAGAGGGTATTGTGTCTTGTGTTTGAAAAACGGATAAGGGTGTTTTGTGGTTGAGGATTTTTGTGGGTAATTGGTTGGTTAAGTAGGTAGCACTAGCAACACCCTCAGGCCAGAAGTGACTTGGGACATGAGATTCTATCAATAGGGCCCGGGTCATTTCAACGATGGTACGGTTTTTTCTTTCAGCAACCCCGTTTTGTTGAGGGATGTTGGGACAGGAGGTTTGATGTATAAGACCCTATTTTGTGAAAAAAGTGCTCATGTCTCGATTAACAAACTCTCTTCCATTATCAGACCGAAGAATTTTGATTTTTCGATTGAATTGGGTTTGTACCATCTTATAGAATGTAACAAAAGTTGTATGAACCTCAGACTTATGACGCAGAAAATAAACATAAGCCATGTGTGAGAAATCATCAATAAACAATATTATGTATCGAAACTGTTTTTGATTTGAAACCGGGGCAGGTCCCCAAACATCAGAATGCACCATAGAAAAAACAATATCTACCCGCGTATTACTGGGTTTAAATGAGGTCCTATGGCTTTTAGAAGCTAAACAAGTCTGGCAAAAGAAATCCACAGTTTGACTATGCTGAAATAATACAGGGAATAACAACTTCAAATACCCAGCTGAGGGATGTCCAAAACGACGATACCAAAGCCAGAGTTGGGTGTTGGCCTTTCCCGATGAAAACAGAGCTTTGGACTGATTCTCCATTTCATAAACATAGTATAGACCTCCGTGCTCAGTACCACGCCCAATGATCTCCTTCGTATGAATGTCCTGTGCCAAACAAAACCGAGGATATATTAGAACAATGCAGTTCAACTCTTTCATAATGTGGCTCAAAGAAAGTAACTTGCACGACAATGAAGGCACATATAGATAATTATTCAACTTCAGTTTCGGTGTAAAAGAGACAGAACCCTCTTTCTCAACCAAAGCCTGACCACCGTTTGCAGTTTGAATATGCAATTACTTAGGATTAATTGGGTTAATTAAATCAGAAGCATCAAAAGCCATGGAATTAGTGGCACCGCAGTCAAAAATCCACTTTGAAACTTTGCTTTGGGAACATGGGGTGTTAAAAGCATAACCATTAGAAGTCTGGGGTCCCTTTCGTAAATTCATAGAAAATTGGGGTTTCTCATCAAATTGGGGAAATATATGTAAATAGGAGCTAGGGTTTGGGATACAACCCCTAAACCCTTTACCCTCTGCACTGATTTCCGTCTCTTCCCCCTTTGAATCTGTCACGCTGTCGTCGCCGGAAATAATGGCAAGATTGGCCCGGCTGACCGTCGTTGTTGCACCGCCACCGCCTACTGTACTGGCGTCTCCCTGGATGACCCCTGCAGCGGTGTTTTCTCCTCCTCCATCACCCGCCGTAAGATTTCCTCTCCTGCTTCCTGCTTTCATCACCGCTCCGGTGGGATTTTTCAGGTGGCCTTCCCACCAATCGGGATACCTGATTACCTCAAAGCACTGTTCAAATATGTGCTTGGGTTTTCCACACACCCCGCACGTGATTCCATATCTGTCTTCACGCCATGATGAATAGCGATCGACACCCTCTCCGCGTTCGGCGCCACCTGAGCATGTGGTACTCCGACCACCTTTCTCCCTCTTTGCTACAAGGCCCATTCCAACACTGGAATCCCCATCTCCACCGACTGTTGATTGTAGGATTTGGAGGTGGGCAGCCTCGCGGTGTACGGTGGCGTAGGCTGACTCTACAACAGGTTTTGGTCATTGTTTTAGAATATTCCACCGTATTGATTCATATTTTTCATTGATTCCAGTTAGAAATTGATAGAGTCTCTGTTCTTAGGTGATGAGATTGAAAGCTTTGATGTCATCGGGGTATTTCATTGGGTTTGGATGTTTTTTATTAATTGCCATCTATATGCTTTGAAGCTTGTACCAGAATTCTTCAAGGCTCTATTGTCCTTGACGTTGGGTATTGGCTCTCCGATGTAAATCGAAGAGTTGTAATGGGTCTCCGCCGTGGCCGTAGGTGGTGGAAAGTCCATCCCACAATGCCTTCGCAGTCGGATATTGGAGAACATTGTTGATTAGGCTGCTCTCCATGTTTTGTATGATCCACGTAAAAACTTGTTGATCTCTCTGTTCCATGAATCAAACTTTGGGTCTGATTCATCTGGGCCACTGGGTTGCCGGTTATGTACGAACGGCCCCCTTTTTCGCCGATCGCCATCTTCCTTAGTCTAGCCCAAACTGGATAATTGTCATTATTCAGTTTAATTCTAATTGACAGATTATTCGAGTTGAGCATGGTTGGTTGAGCAATCTGAATTACAAGTTCTTGGTTGTTGTTGTTTTGGGTTGACATCGTTGTTTTGCTGGTTGTAGGTTCAGGCCAATTCAAGGCTGGGATAAGGTATGGGACGATGATGATGTTAATTCTGAGTCCCTGGGATCTCGACACTGCTCTGTGTTGTAAGATTTACTATAGTTAAAAACCAATCGTGCAAGTGTACATTAACATACGCGTAGCACGATAGGGTCGAACCCATAGGGAAGGGAAATCAATCACTACTCTATATTCTTCTCTAATCTAAAGACTTAGCAATTGTTGTTTCTATTAATCTACTAAACCAGAAATTAACAATTAACTAGAATTAAACACAAATAATAACTTAACCACACGAATTAAATTCAGTAAACTAAGCAGGCAGGGGAAAAGTAATGAGTCATACAATCAAGAGCTGATGTGATACTCGTCTGACAAGTGTAATTCTACAACCTAGTCACTTATATTTGAATTACCCTCCCTCAAGGTGTAACCAAGTGCTTAATTAGTGTTCAATGTTGCTTTCGCAATCACCAATAGTTAATTAAACCATAGGAACAAGACTAGTGCAATTCAGTATTCTAGCGGCTCGGCACGGAATAAGATTACTATTGTATAAGCTAGGACTAAATCTCTTTGTACCCTACAACTTACAAGTATGAAAACCATCTAAATTACCATCACTCTTTCGATCTATAGGCAATTATGACACATGCTAAGGGTGATCAGGCCATCGCAAGTCAATTCAAACATGTTTTCAAACTAAGAATTAACACAAGTCATTCAAGCATCTCATCAAACATCTATCATGCAATCATCATCACTCCCCCTAGCCTTAGAGAATTAGCTACTCATAATTAAGACAAAACTTGTAAAACTAAAGGAAATTGCATTAAAATAAATCATAGTTATCAAATCTAAACAAAGTCTCCAAAACAAAAGCATAAACATTCAACAGTATCTAAAACGAATCTAACATACGAAACTAAAACTAAATCCAAAGGAATTAGTTTGTAAATTAAAGCAACAATAAAACCAAGGATCGTTCTCGGAATTCAATCCTCTCGTCTTCTCGAATTCTCTGAAAAATCTCTTAAACTCCTTTGTCTTCTCTCCAAACCCTAGGTCTTGACCTGGAAGAAAAGCTCTCTCGAAAAGACTCCAAAACGCACTAATATAGCAGCCCAAAATAATTCTCGCCGCCCTAGGTAACGGCCATTACCTATCCATGTGTAATTGTTGTTAACGCCTATTACTGCTTGAAATCGCCATCACGTTTTTATTAGTAGTAACGGGCGTTACCACTTTCCTTCTGCACAAGGGTAACGGGCGTTACCCCTCTTCTCTCGCCAAATGCTCCCCTCCTGTGACCAGTAACTGGGGTTACTACATTTGTACTCCCAAGTGGTAACGGGAGTTACCATATTTCTCTCCAAAATTGCGTGAAATCGCCTTGCTTCGCCGTTTCGTAACTCCAACTCTAAAATCACCTGAACAGAGCAAAACAAACACACAAACGTATCAAACAACACCAAAATATAATCTAATTAACGCTCAAAATCATGCAATTTCTATACATAACAAAATCCCCCACACTTGAATATTGCTCGTCCCCAAGTGATGAGAAAATTAAGAAAACACATCCTAATCAAACCATCTCCTCAAGCAATCATCAACCCTTCGCCTAAACAAGTTTAGCTAATCAAATCAAATACTCATAAACATCAGATCCTCAAAACTTAGTATGAAAAGTATACCCTTGTGTAGTGTGTGAATCAAATGAAACAATGTACAAAAATTAGAATGACAAATTCACAATTCTCCCCTAAGCTCTAATCATCAACTTCGGAATACACTCTTCGCACCTATCTCTACTAATGGAATTAAATCAAGACTTAGGATCAGTAGGTCTTTCGAGCTTGTAATGTAGGCTTGGGGTAAGGTTATGGAAATTTGGATCAAGTGACTACTCACCAAGCTTACATCATTCAATCTATTCAAAACATAAAACACTTCCATTCGCCATTAATACGAAAATCACCCCAACTCTTCAATTGAATCCTACACTCTCAAATTCACCCTTTGCATAGTTTTATTTTCTTTTCTCTTTTGCTCTTTTTTTTTTTTTTTTATATCTTTCTTTTTTCACCCTTTTCTCATTCTTTTTCTTTACAATATCCTCTCAATTTCAATCAAAAGAACAATAAAAAGGGGTCAAAAGATAGATAATCACCATACAATTCAAACGAGCAAGCCTTGGTGTAAAAATTAAGTAGGTATTTCTATGTTGTGCGTTGGCTTATAATGCGGCTATAAAAAATCTTTGCACAACAATTAGGCTCACCGGGGTCAATAAGATTACATTATTTAGTGAAAAACGGCTAAAATAGAAAAGCTTAAAGTCCTCGGACAACGAATGCCTACGTCACTTCCTTATTCCTTCATTAATTCAAAGTTTCGTCTCAATAGGACTAAAATGCATCCTAATCGAATCTTAGACTCATTCGAAAATTATCAACTCATCTTTCTTAGCAAAGTACATTATCTCGTTCAAAAGTGCTCTAAATATAAGAGCGTACTAACACACTAAATCATCAAATCTCATGCAATTTTCCTCAATTCAAAAAGCCTAACTTATTCTACCAAAAGCTCAACAATCAAACTTCCAAGAAAAAGTTCAAATCGAGGGAAAATTTTCAAAAATTCTCAAAATTACTCGAATTTTAGCAAATCACAAGTGAAACTACATCTAACATGCAAATGTTCAATAAACTCATAGCAAACATGCAAATTCCTCCCCCACACTTAAACTTTGCAATGTCCTCATGCAAATGAAAGACTGAAAGTTCAAGGAAACTCCCTGATTAATTGAAGAACCGCCAACGTGCTTGCAAATCTCCAAAACCTGAACAAGTGACTAGAAACACGGATCAAGTGCACCGGCAATTGACAATCAACATGCATCCAACAATTAACACACAAGTCACAAATTCACGAAAAGAAAAACACCATTGCATAAACAAAATCAGGAATCCAAACATATGTAAAAACTTAAGTGTAGTTAAATATCCAAACATAGCAACAAATAAACGAAACACGAATGTCTAGAAATCTGGGGAGAAACAAAGTAACAGAATTAAGGTGATGGGGGTCCTCCAAAATACTGATCAACACGAGCACAGAACCGTCAAATTTGGCCTCCAAACTGGCCTTCCACGCATCGAATCGCTCATCCACATAATGTGCTAAATCCTCAACTCTGGCGATCATGGTGGTCAAATCAGCCCTCAATCCTACCAACTCTGCACGCACGCCTCTCAAAGTCACAGAAGCTTCATTACTTGCCTCAGCAACAACAGGCACGGCATTGCGAAGAATCGCAAACTTATCATCTGGCCGGTCAGGTATCCGAGCTAAAAGCTCCTTCTGCCTCTCAGAAAGCTCATCAAACCGGGACTTACCCCAGTTGTACATTTGCTAGAGACGATCTCTATCTCGAATGGGCCACCACGGCAAATTACATTTCTTCAGCTCTCCACTCTCCCAAGTTATAGCCAAGCCCACAACTTCCAAATATTCTGGACCAATATGTCTAAAGTCAATAGGCAAAGCTCCTTGCGGTCTCCAATTCATCTCCCGAGCAAACTGTTGGAAAACAGAATCAGAAAGCAGCGGAATTTAAAAAAAAATTTCCCAACAAAAGGACCTTGAACTCGCAATCGTGTAACCAAATTCGTAAAGATAGAAAACTTACTTTTCTTTTATTCTTTCTTGAAGCGTTTCAAGCCACCCAAGAACGCTCTTCTCGCGGCTTGATCCCCTCTCCTTGGTAAAGCTCGAATCTTCAAACTTCTAACTTGAAGTCTCTAGAGAAAGTCCACCAACTTGATCACAATCTAACTAGTAAGGATGCTAGTTCTCTAGTTAGTGTTTAGGCTTAACCTAGGGTTTAATATAATCTTGGAGAAAGGAAGGTGTTCAACACATGAACCAAGAATTGTCAATTAGCTCTAAAGGGGAGCATGAGCTCCCCTATATATAGGAAAGGGGAGGGACGGCCGAACCTAGTCCTTATTGGACTAGGATTTGGTTCCTCTCTCTCCTATTACTTGATCATCAAGTATTTTCCAACTTTGACTTTGAATTCTATTTCTAGTCAACTTTTAAGAGAGCTTAAAATTATCCAAACTATTTTTGGATAATTTTATACTTTATTTATTATAAAATAAATAACTTATTTTTATCTAATTAATTAATTCGTAATTAATTAACTAGATTATTTTCTCCAAAATTAGACTTTCTTTTTAATTCAAAATTAAACCAAAGTCTATTAAATAATTAACTAATTAATTATTTAATATATATATAATATATATATACACACACGTGTGTGACACGTGTCACAGTGACACGCGTCACTCACGTGAGCCACACGTGTGAATTCACACGTGTGGAACCCTCTTGGTCCGATTAACTCGTTTAATCATTTTCAAGCCTCAACTCATGTGACCAAGTTGTTGTGTGTGACCCTCTAGGTTCTCAATTCAATTAGCAGTGACCCTAATTAATTAATTCACTAATTAATTAATCAGTCCACAGATTAAACGACCATAGTCTAGCAACAGGTGTTTAACCCCTAGCTGAATTGGAATGTTCGGATTCGACAGAACCTTTAAGTCATTGATTCATGTGAGATACAATCCTCCTACTTACTATCTCTCAACCAAGATCTAGGGCAAGGGAATAATCAGAACCCTAATAATCCGGTCTTAAAGCTAAGTGCATTTCATATCCATTTGATCTCAATCCAAGAAACACTTTTCTTGATGTCTTGATCTACTGCCTTGGCCAAGGACTCCATATGGCATATGAATGACTTACACAATAAGAGATCACCTTGCAAATGCAAGTGTAGGTCCTTTCTTGATTCTCATTCACTTTCATGAATCACTTGTGCAGCCCCAGCATAAGCCTTGAATCAGTTGTTTAAGGCGATATCCTTTAAAGCTTATACCTAAGACTATAGAGTTAACTCATAAAGTGACAAGGAACCTCAAGTCTAAGGATCAATTAATCACATCAATGACTCGTGAGATATTTCCTAATCTGGAAGTTTCCATTTCCTGAAATAGAAACTTCCTTTCCCATTTAGGAATGTTCTCACACGGGGCACCTCAGTGAACTTACTTATTAAAGTAAGCACCCTCATGTATCACGCACGTATCAACTATACACTTTGCACCTCCATGAAACAAGGTGGTCCTTCTTAAGGGCGTGATCCCACAAGCAAGCCTTAGAGGAGTCAGGTTGACACTCCCACTGTCTGTAGGACTCATCGGCTTGGAGTATTTTACTAATCATGACTTATGTGATATAGGGCTCGTTTCATGAACCATTTCACCTAAATGGTAGAGTCCTAAAGTCATCAGGATTAGGGGAGTTCTCATACATGCACAGCTAAAGTAAACGCATACCAAACAAGAGCATATAAAGAAGTGTTGCCTCAATTCGTTATTTTATTCAAAGATTGTCTGTGATTACAATAAGGAAAAGCACAAAGCGGATATACAATCGGCTTTCTAGGGCACTATTCCTAACAATCTCCCACTTGCCCGTCAAAGCCATTCTAAAGCTACTCTAAGTCCCATCTTCTGAAGATGACCTTGGAAAGCTTCTCGACTAAGGGGTTTAGTAAGTGGATCTGCCACGTTCTCTGCTGATGTGACCCTCTCAATTTGCACATCTCCTCTTTTGATAATATCACGGATTAGGTGATACTTCCTCATAATGTGCTTGGTCCGTTGGTGAGATCTTGGTTCTCTTGCTTGAGCAACCGCCCCAGTGTTGTCACAAAACACAGTAATGGGGTCTTTCATGCTAGGAACAACATTCAACTCTTGAATGAAGTTTCTAATCCAAACACCTTCCTTAGCTGCATCATTTGCAGCTAAGTATTCGGCCTCAGTGGTCGAATCCGCAGTGGTAGTTTGCTTGGAACTCTTCCAACTCACTGCTCCGCCGTTTAGGCAGAAAATGTATCCTGACATTGACTTAAAATCATCTAAGTCAGATGCAAAGCTTGCATCGCAGTATCCATCGACAGTAAGATCTTTCTGACCTCCGTAAACTAAGAATAAATCTTTAGTACTTTTCAAGTACTTAAGAATATTCTTCACGGTAGCCCAGTGACCATCTCCAGGGTCAGATTGGAAACGACTTGTTACACTAAGTGCATAAGCCACATCCGGTCGAGTACATAACATTGCATACATTATGCTACCTATTGCTGATGCATAAGGTGTATGAGTCATTCTTTCCTTCTCAAGGTTAGTCTTAGGACACATCTTCTTTGAAAGACATGTTCCTACACTCATAGGAAGGTTCTTAACCTTTGCAGACTCCATATTGAATCTCTTCAATACTTTGTCAATGTACATCGACTGTGATAGTCCTATTAACCTTCTAGATCTATCTCTATAGATTTTAATTCCAAGGATATAGGACGCATCACCAAGATCTTTCATCTCGAATTGGTTCGATAACCATAACTTAGTCACTTTCATGTCATCCTTCGAATTCCCAATAAGAAGAATGTCATCAACATAAAGTACTAAGAATTGCACTGAGGTCTCCAATTCCTTTCTATACACACATGATTCATTCGAAATTTGGATGAAGCCAAACGCTTTGACTGATTCATCAAATCGAATGTTCCAATTCCTAGAAGCCTGTTTCAATCCATAGATTGATCTTTGGAGTTTGCAAACCTTTTGCTCACTCCCACTGAATGTGAAACCTATGGGTTGCTCCATATAAATGTTTTTGTCAATGTTACCATTGAGAAAGGCAGTTTTCACATCCATTTGCCATATCTCATAGTCATAATATGCAGCAATGGCAAGCATGATCCGAATAGACTTTTGCATTGCAACTGGTGAAAAGGTTTCATCAAAATCCACGCCGGGTCTCTGAGTGAATCCTTTTGCAACCAGTCTTGCTTTGTAGGCTGCAATGCTTCCATCAACTCCAAGCTTTCTCTTAAAGATCCATTTGCAACCTATGGGTTTGACCCCATCAGGCAAATCTACCAAGGTCCAAACTTGGTTGGAGTTCATGGAATCCATTTCGGATTTCATGGCTTCTATCCATTGTTCAGAGTCAGAATCTGAAAGTGCCTCCTCATATGTTAAAAGATCATTATCCTTTTGAGAGATTTCATGGAAGAATCCATACCATCTCTCCGGCTGTCTAGGAGTACGTTCAGAACGCCTTAGAGGAGGATTTTCGTGTGTATCGAAATTCGTGATTGGTTGTGGTTGATCAGAGTGGGACGTTTCTTCAGTGGGTGGTGTGGGGTCATTTTGTACTTCTTCTAATTCTATGATCTTGCCCTTCTTTTCTTTAAGGAACGGTTTCTCAAGAAAAGTGGCATTTCTAGAAACAAACACCTTTTGTTCAGATTGATCATAGAAGTAGTATCCTATGGATTCCTTAGGATAACCTACAAAGTAGCATAAGTTAGAACGAGATTCTAACTTATCTCCCACTGTCCTCTTCACGTAAGCAGGACAACCCCAAATTCTTAAGTAAGAATAACTAGGGATTTTACCATGCCACATTTCATAGGGCGTTTTAGGGACTGATTTAGAGGGAACTAGATTCAAAATCTTTGCTGCACTTTCTAGGGCATAACCCCAGAAAGAAGGTGGTAAGTCAGTGAAACTCATCATGGAATGAACCATATCAAGTAGGGTTCGATTCCTTCTCTCAGAAACTCCATTAAGCTGAGAAGTTCCCGGAGGAGTCCACTGAGAGATAATCCCATTATCTTTGAGATGATTAAGGAATTCTTCACTAAGATACTCGCCTCCTCGATCAGATCGAAGTGCTTTGATCTTGTGACCAGTTTGGTTCTCAACCTCCTTTTGAAATTCTAAGAATTTCTCAAAAGCTTCAGATTTATACTTCATTAAGTATACATAACCATACCGACTAAAGTCATCAGTAAAGGTTATGAAATACTGATGATTGCTTCTAGTGCTTACACTAAGCGGTCCACAAACATCAGTATGGATCAAATCCAGAACCTTAGTGGCACGTTCCACAGTTCCTTTAAAAGGAACTTTGGACATCTTTCCTTTGAGACAGGATTCGCAAGAAGTTAACTCTTTGAGATCATTTTCAGATAATGATCCTAAAGTGTTTATCTTGCTAATTCTGTTCTTGGAAATGTGTCCTAATCTAGTGTGCCATAAGGGAGCTGAAACTTTGTCATCTCTCTTACGCTTTGTTTCTCGTTGTATATTCATAATATTGATATTTTGAGTTAGGTAAAGTCCATTGCTTAGAGTACCGATATGAACGGAAGAGTTGTTCCGTTTGATAAAGTATTTACCATTCTTAATATAAGTTTCATAACCTTCACAATCTAATATTGGAACTGAAATTATATTACGAATAATTTTCGGTACATAAAGGACTTTGTTTAATACTAACTCAAAACTACCTAAATCTAATCTAATTGTGCCTAAAGCTCGAGCTTCAACGTTTGAGCCATCGCCGATCTTCAAGACACATTCTCCTTCTTTGAGTTGTTGGACTTCACTTAGCATCTGTACATCATTACAGATATGAGTTCCACAACCGGTATCAAGTACCCAAGAACTAGAATTAATAGAAAGATTTACTTCAACGAGAAAGATACCTTTCTTTAGAGTAGCCTTGTACTCTGGGCAGTTTCTCCTCCAATGTCCCGCTTTGCCACAATGGAAGCAAACATCCTCTTTCTGATCACGCTTCTTCTTTTGGGCCTTCCCCTTCGAAATGCCACCAGTGGGCCTAAGGGGTTTCTTCTTCTTCTTTTGGGCTTTCTTGCCCTTACCTTTAGAAGGCCCAGAAGAGGAAGATGGAGCATTCACCATCAAAACCTTATTGTCCTTCTTGATCGTGCTTTCAGCAGTCACAAGCTGACTAATCAGCTCAGCTACAGTAGCACCAGCATGATTCATGTTGAAGTTAAGGACAAATGGGTTGAATGATGGTGGGAGCGAAGCTAGCAACAAATCCACTGAAAGCTCATCTTTCAGCGGCATGTCCATGGAAGCAAGTTTCTCAGTAAGGGCAAGAAACTTGAGTCCATATTCATGGACACTTGAACCTTCCCTCATTCTCAAGTGGAATAATTCCTTTGAAGTGTTATACCTTGTAACACGTTCATGAGGGCGGTAAAGTTGCTCTAAGTGGTCGTAAATCTCCCAAGCAAATTCCATGGCCTCATGTTGTCTTTGCAAGTCCGAAGACATGTTAGCCAACATAAGGCAACGGGCTTGGAGATTATCATCCTTCCACTTCTGAATCGCATCCCGCTCGGCCCGAGTGGGAGCCTCCCCTTCAGGACTAGGCTCCCCTTCGAAGAGAACATAAGTTCTCTTCTCAGAATCTAAAATGATTTTTAGATTCCTCAGCCAATCAGAATAGTTGGGACCAGTCAACTTGTTTGACTCGAGGATCGATACAAGAGGGTTTTTGGTTGCCATTTCAAAACACGTAGAGAATCACAGAATCTACGACCTAAATGGTAAAACAGAGAACTAGTGAGCATGCTGAATTATAACGATATACAAAAGATAAGGTCTTTAATCTATTGTAGCTCCCACTGTTTTTCAAAGATCTAGAATTCCCAAAGATCTAAGAGGAACACGTTTCCCAATGGGTACTAAGATCCTAGGCATTTTACCTCGAACCCACGACTCGCGGACATTCTTAGTAAGAACCCTAGGTAGGTACAATTTACCAATTCTAACACCTTTAGAACTCTTAGTAATTGTTTTTGCATCACCTATCTTTCAATATGGACCCACGACTCGTGCGACATCCATATTTACTTAGGCGTTAAGTTAGACCCATCAATCATAAGATCATGACCAAAACTTAGTTTGAACGACCCACGACTCGCGGACATCGCCCTCGCCAAAATTGACCACGAAATATTGATCATTTAAAATAATTAATTAGGTAACTAAGAACTAATAAGCTCCACTAGCTATCCCACGACTCGCGGACAATAACTAGCTTTACTTACTAAACTTAAAACCTATTGATGGAATGCTAGGAATTTAATTCAAAACTTGCATCTCAAATTAAACACCTATTTGTTCGAAATTAGCTTAATATTTAATGGGAATTTTCGAATCAACCGGAGAGTTGTCCGGTTCGACCTCACCAACATATATGTTATCCAATTTTATTAGTCTTGATTAATGCAAGTACACTTAAATGCATTTCAAACAAGCACATAAACAGATAACATGTCCTAGCATGATACTAACATGTAATGATCATGGGTTCTACCTATCTCATGCGTGATATGTGGGAGCCACTCCACAATCACAAGTTCTAACATACATGCCACATAAACAGTTCAAATCACATAAGGGAAAGCAGTAACAAAATACGAGCCCTATCTCTATTACATTTAACAATTGAGATTCCCCTCCCTAACATTTTGAGGGGTCTTCACTTATGGCCTCCTTGTTACTTGAATGTGGTCCATCTTACTCCATGGGTGCATTGTCTCCAAAATGAAAATAAAACCTCACCACCTATCTCTACTCTCAAATTACAATAAAAAGAAAAAGACATAAAGTAATAAGGCTCAATCTTCATATTGGCCTTAGACAATTACACGGGGCATACCCCGGCCTAAAAAACAGTAATATGGAAAGCCACATAATAAATCACATAACAGTACGCACATAAGTGAGGCTCCAACCTCAATTGAAAAACGCAACTATAGGGCTCCAACCCCAATTTAAACCATTCATGTGCATAAATTAAAACCATACATAGATCTAAACCCATGATCACCTAACATGCTTTTGCGAGAATTTAAATTTAGCCAATAAATTAAAATTCTCGTTTCAAGTCCTAATGACTCAAAACACGACTTAGATGCAATTCTTGTTCAAGAGCCTTTTCAATAAAACCCGAAAAACATTAAACTAATAAAATTCCAATTAATTTCAAAAATTAATAATTTTATTCTTTCATTATTTTCAGAAAATAATATTCATAATTTTTCCAAAAACCAAATCGCTTTAATTTCTCAAAAATCCCAATTTAATCAAAATTTTAAAATAATTTTATTTTAACAAAACTGATTTTAAAAGGATAAAATTAAAATAAAATTAAATCGGGATTTTATGGACCGAAAAACACGAAACACGAAAACACGAAAACGAGCCCGGAAAAAGGGCCCAGCCGTGCGAGGCACCGCCGCGCAGCCGCGCGCGCAGACGCGCGCCAGCCGCGCGCACAGCGGGCGGGATGAGCCGCTCGCGTGCGCACGCTGGGCGTGCATCATGCGCGCGCCTGCGCGCAGCAGCGTCCGGCATGGCCTGGGCAGGCGTCCCGCGCGGTTGCGGGACGGAGGTGCGCCCGGGACGGCTCCCGCGCTGTTGCGGGAGGAGCTGGGCGGCGGCGACGGGCCTGGGCGTGCGACGTGCTAGCACGCCTAGGCTCGTTGCTTTTCGTGTTCGTTTCGTATTTCTGGGTTTCTCGAAAAACCAGTTCAATCCAAAATTTAAAAAATTCGATTTAAACAAATTTCAACTAAAACAATTTTCAAAAACACGATTTGAGAAAACAGTTTTAGAAATTCAGGAAAAATTACAGTTTCGTAATTCAGGCTTTCTAAAAGAACTCATGAATACCTAATTCGCATCTAAGCCTAAGAATTTCTACCAAATTCAGAAATAATGGAGACGAATCAGAAACACGATTAACGAGGTGGCTCTGATACCACTTGTTGGAAAACAGAATCAGAAAGCAGCGGAATTTAAAAAAAAATTTCCCAACAAAAGGACCTTGAACTCGCAATCGTGTAACCAAATTCGTAAAGATAGAAAACTTACTTTTCTTTTATTCTTTCTTGAAGCGTTTCAAGCCACCCAAGAACGCTCTTCTCGCGGCTTGATCCCCTCTCCTTGGTAAAGCTCGAATCTTCAAACTTCTAACTTGAAGTCTCTAGAGAAAGTCCACCAACTTGATCACAATCTAACTAGTAAGGATGCTAGTTCTCTAGTTAGTGTTTAGGCTTAACCTAGGGTTTAATATAATCTTGGAGAAAGGAAGGTGTTCAACACATGAACCAAGAATTGTCAATTAGCTCTAAAGGGGAGCATGAGCTCCCCTATATATAGGAAAGGGGAGGGACGGCCGAACCTAGTCCTTATTGGACTAGGATTTGGTTCCTCTCTCTCCTATTACTTGATCATCAAGTATTTTCCAACTTTGACTTTGAATTCTATTTCTAGTCAACTTTTAAGAGAGCTTAAAATTATCCAAACTATTTTTGGATAATTTTATACTTTATTTATTATAAAATAAATAACTTATTTTTATCTAATTAATTAATTCGTAATTAATTAACTAGATTATTTTCTCCAAAATTAGACTTTCTTTTTAATTCAAAATTAAACCAAAGTCTATTAAATAATTAACTAATTAATTATTTAATATATATATAATATATATATACATACACGTGTGTGACACGTGTCACAGTGACACGCGTCACTCACGTGAGCCACACGTGTGAATTCACACGTGTGGAACCCTCTTGGTCCGATTAACTCGTTTAATCATTTTCAAGCCTCAACTCATGTAACCAAGTTGTTGTGTGTGACCCTCTAGGTTCTCAATTCAATTAGCAGTGACCCTAATTAATTAATTCACTAATTAATTAATCAGTCCACAGATTAAACGACCATAGTCTAGCAACAGGTGTTTAACCCCTAGCTGAATTGGAATGTTCGGATTCGACAGAACCTTTAAGTCATTGATTCATGTGAGATACAATCCTCCTACTTACTATCTCTCAACCAAGATCTAGGGCAAGGGAATAATCAGAACCCTAATAATCCGGTCTTAAAGCTAAGTGCATTTCATATCCATTTGATCTCAATCCAAGAAACACTTTTCTTGATGTCTTGATCTACTGCCTTGGCCAAGGACTCCATATGGCATATGAATGACTTACACAATAAGAGATCACCTTGCAAATGCAAGTGTAGGTCCTTTCTTGATTCTCATTCACTTTCATGAATCACTTGTGCAACCCCAGCATAAGCCTTGAATCAGTTGTCTAAGGCGACATCCTTTAAAGCTTATACCTAAGACTACAGAGTTAACTCATAAAGTGACAAGGAACCTCAAGTCTAAGGATCAATTAATCACATCAATGACTCGTGAGATATTTCCTAATCTGGAAGTTTCCATTTCCTGAAATAGAAACTTCCTTTCCCATTTAGGAATGTTCTCACACGGGGCACCTCAGTGAACTTACTTATTAAAGTAAGCACCCTCATGTATCACGCACGTATCAACTATACACTTTGCACCTCCATGAAACAAGGTGGTCCTTCTTAAGGGCGTGATCCCACAAGCAAGCCTTAGAGGAGTCAGGTTGACACTCCCACTGTCTGTAGGACTCATCGGCTTGGAGTATTTTACTAATCATGACTTATGTGATATAGGGCTCGTTTCATGAACCATTTCACCTAAATGGTAGAGTCCTAAAGTCATCAGGATTAGGGGAGTTCTCATACATGCACAGCTAAAGTAAACGCATACCAAACAAGAGCATATAAAGAAGTGTTGCCTCAATTCGTTATTTTATTCAAAGATTGTCTGTGATTACAATAAGGAAAAGCACAAAGCGGATATACAATCGGCTTTCTAGGGCACTATTCCTAACACAAACATCGTCACAAAAGCACCGTGAGCAATCGTACCGGTAACACTCCCAGCACTCTCCTGCAGCTTCTATAGAAACTCAATCGTACCATCAAACTTAATACCTTCCTTCATCATATACATTATACCCAACTCAGTCTCAGTAATGTGGCTATCTCTACCATATCTGGCACAGAATCCCAGGGCTAAAATCCTATGGACTAGTACCCAAGTCAACGAATCAAGATAGCTGTCATGTGTGCATCGAGGAGAATAACTAGGGACACCCTCTCTCAAGGGAAAGGATCTCCATACCTCCTCTCGCTAAGTATCGCTCCATTTAGGCAAAGAAGTTGTGGCATTCGCTGGAAAACGAAGAATCTCTCTTATCCTGCTCACGCTCCATGCTCAAGTTTCCATATCATCTAGAATGAAGGTCAAGGGGTTGTTCACCGGATCAAAGTTCATTTTGTGGAAGAAAGCGGCAGTCATCTCCCCGTAGGTCATATCTGTCCTAGAAAGTAATGACAACCATCCTATGTTGTCGAACAATCTCTTTACTTCTTCCCAAACCTCAAACTCCTTCATCCACATCTCCTTGAAGAATTTAGTACCCACAATGTTCCTTGTCAAATTCCTTTGAAAAGGATTCCCAAAAGCATTAACCGTTATGTTGACCGATTCAAAAGGTTGATGGTCTAATCCTGATGAAGTAGTGAAAGGTTCCGGGACTCTAGAGTGCTTAGTCCAACCCATAGTACCTAAATCAAACAATTATAGCAAAGACAAAGCACAAAGAAATCAATCACAAATCACTTGAACAATTCATCAAACACCTTGTAAGCTTAAGCCTAAGGTGTGAGTTCTAACTTAAGTTCTTCAATCTACCCAACTCAAATTCACACTAGCTTATAATCTACAATTCAAACTCAAAGTTCTCTACCTTCAACTTCCATAATTCGTACTCAAGATTACTTAGAAGTTAGGATTCTTCAAAGATTTAACCTAATTCAAGTTAACTTCAATTTAAGGCATCAATCCTAATTCTAGCATGCTTAATCTCTCAAAATCTATCAATTCAATCTCAAAGTGATTCCTAACATGCAATTCAATCCTAGGTTTTATTCTTAGATTGGAAAAATTATCTCTAACAATTCACTCTAAGAAAAGGAGATATTGACTTACCTTGATTCACAAGGGAGGAGAGAATGTGTAAACTTGGTGGAAAAGCTTCTTCCCTGTAGGTTGATAATGGTTGGCCCAAGGGAACTATTTAATCTCTTCTAAGGTAGAATAAGTGGGTGCAAGTGTATTTATTGGTTTGGGGGAGAAAATTCCGAAATTGGGTAGGACAAGACTTAATTTAATCCTAAAAACATGTTTCCTAAAACCCAAATTTCACCAGTCGGACCGGTAATGGCCGTTACTGGTTTTCCTCTTGGAAGGGGTAACGGGCGTTACGCCTCTGGGCCAAGACGCCTGTCTCCATTAACGGGCGTTACCTAAAAACAACTGCTAAGGTGTAACGCCCGTTACTTGTACTACCCGGGGCGTCTGACCTCTTTAACGGGCGTTACCAAAAGGTAACTGCAATGGTGTAACGCCCGTTACTCACTATTCCGCCCAAAATATAATTAAACACAAACACAAAACTAATGGTGCTCAATCACGTCAATTAACTGAAATTAACTCATAGTATTCAATCAAACCACAGTGCACCATTCTTGAAACACATAGACACATATATCAATTCATATCAACAACTCATTCTCCACAAGAAAGAAAATCATGCCATGCATATGCATACGAACAAAGTAAATGGACCTCACAATAACGCTCAAATCACGGTCCTTGCACCATGTAGACCTTGGTTTCCCAGTAAAACATCAAGTGACCTGCAAACGAGAGAGACAACACAATTATCGTGAGAAAAACGAGGACGAAAGAAACAAAAACAACGAAAACAAAAACAAAAACGAAAAGAGAAAGAAAGAAAAAATTAGTTCTAAGTTATAGTCGTTAGCTTGACTGTGGAAACCGAATTGGGATTAGCAATCCCCAAGCAACGAGTCAGAAGGAGTGACCTCGTTCTTGTTACTCACAAAATCGGAGCTTGATCTCCAAGTATCTAATTCCAAAACATCCTTCATTCTCGATCTCCGAGACTTCGGTTTTCCTTCCCAATCAACTGCATCTCTTTTCTCCGTGAACAGGGTCATTCCATCTGGTGTATGCTTATAACCTTAATCATGCAACACTTATCCGGGATCACCGGTGGTGTCAGAGAACCAAAATTCCTAAACTCCATTCGTTCATCTCCTATCTTGAACGTGAGTCGTCCGTTCTGAACATCTATATCTGCTCCAGCCGTAGCCAAAAATGGTCTTCCAAGTATCAATAACATCGTCTCATCGCTCTCAATATCAAGAACTACAAAATCAGTAGGAATGTGAAATTTTCCAACTTTTACCAAAATATCTTCAAGAATTCCTGCCGGATATTTCACCGATCTGTCTGCTAGTTGGAGTGTCATATTAGTCGGTGTAAGCTCCTTCACTCCTAATGTTCCGCAAGTAGATAACGGGATTAAACTCACACTAGCTCCTAAATCACATAAAACATTATGAAATTGCAAAGAACCAATAGTAAGAGGAATTGAAAAACTCCCTGAATCTTTGAGCTTCGAAGGAAGCTTATGCTGAATAATAATACTACATTTCTTCGGTAAGCATCACAGTAGTGAAGTTCTCAGGCTTCTCTTTGCTTGAAATCACTTCTTTCTCTAAATTCTCCTTCTTAAGATCATCTTTCTCTTCAACTTTCTCAAGTACAACTTTCTCAACATCCGAACCTGCAAATATCTTCGGACCTTCATTCTCTCTATTGTCTTCTACAATTATAGCCTGACAATACTCCTTAGGATTGTTTTCAGTTTGGCTTGGTAGCATTCCTGGACCTCTCAAATTCAGAGATTGGGCAATCTGACCAATCTGAGTCTCCAAAGTTCTGGTCTGATTTACCACTTGATCTAATTGAGCTTCCAACTTCTGATGTCGACCCGTAGACATGGTTATGAACTTCTCAAGTGCGACCTCCTATCCCTGCTTTTGCTCCTGTTAAGGGGGACGCAACATTGAATGGGGCTAGTGGTCGTGGTTGAAATTGCTGCCTAGGCTGATACTGCGGCCTAGGTTGAGGTGATTGTTGAACATTCTGATTATTAGACCACGACAAGTTAGGGTGGTTCTTCCATCCTGGGTTGTAGGTATTTGAGTAGGGATCATTTGCTGGTTTGAAGTTATTTACATAATTCACCTGCTCTTGCACCTGTTCTTCTGCATTGGTATGAGGACACATATTAAAATCATGTGGACCACTACAAATTTCACATGTTACCTGAACTGGTTGGGATTGTATCCCAACTGCATTGACAGAAAGTTGGTCCAATTTCTTGTTAAGGGCTTCAAATTTAGCGTGGATGGCGGTTAAGCCATCTAACTCTATGACTCCTGCTTGCACTTTCACTGGTTGCGAATGGCTCCTCTCATGCACAAAAACATCATTTTGTGACATATTATCTAACAACTCAGTAGCAACTGCTTCAGATTTTGCTAAGAATGTTCCGCCAGCTGCGGCATCCATCGCTCCTCTAAAAGTAGAGGACATCTCATTGTAAAAAGTCTGAATCAATAACCAACTGGGAATCTCGTGATGTGGACACTTCTTCTGCAAATCCTTAAATCTCTCCCAAGCTTCATAGAAAGACTCTCCATCCAACTGCTTAAAACCTTGAATATCATTCCTGTACTTCGTGGTTTTGATAAGAGGAAATAACTTGGCTAGGAAAGCCTGAGATAACGCTGCCCAAGTCTGAAAGGATTCATTTGGGACAGTACTCAACCATGCTTTAGCTCGTTCCCTAAGTGAAAAGGGGAAAAAGCCTAAGTCGGATAGCATCAGTAGTGACATTGTGAATTTTGAAGGTATCACACACTTCCAAAAAATACTCCAGATGTGAAGTCGAACCTTCCAAAGGTAATCCTAAAAACAGATTGTTTTGCAGCTGATTTATGATAGCTGGTTTAATTTCAAAGTTATTTGCTACAATCGGGGGACTAGCTGTAGTCTGAATTGCTCCAGCTTGTGGCACATTATAATCTCTGATGGCCGGTGGTGGTGGTGGGTCTGCTTCAGCCATCGGTAAAGTGATCGGTTTTTTCTCCTTCTTACGTCTTCTCCTAATAGCACTCAGTGTTCTCTCAATTTCCGGATCGTATGGAACTAATTCGGGATCTTGAGATCTTCGCATGCACCGTAAACCTACACAAAGGAAAAGAAATCCTCAGTCCAATTCCACAGTGACAAAGATAATGAGCATAAAGTAAAATAATAGTCTAAAGCACTAGATCAAAATATTTGAGTAATATTGACTTAAAATGCCTTCCCCGGAAACGGTGCCAAAAACTTGTTGTAAGGTTTACTACAGTTAAAAACCAATCGTGTAAGTGTACACTAACATACGCGTAGCACAATAGGATCGAACCCACAGGGAAGGGATATCAATCACTACTCTATATTTTTCCCTAATCTAAAGGCCTGACGAAAAGCAATTGTTGTTTCTATTAATCTACTAAACCAGAAATTAACAATTAACTAGAATTAAACACAAATAATAACTTAACCACACAAATTAAATTCAGTAAACTAAGCAAGCAGGGGAAAAGTAATGAATCATACAATCAAGAGCTGATGTGATACTCGTCTGACAAGTGTAATTCTACAACCTAGTCACTTATATTTGAATTACCCTCTCTCAAGGTGTAACTAAGTGCTTAATTAGTGTTCAATGTTGCTTTCGCAATCACCAATAGTTAATTAAACCATAGGAATAAGACTAGTGCAATTCAGTATTCTAGCGGCTCGACATGGAATAAGATTACTTTGTATAAGCTAGGACCAAATCTCTTTGTACCCTACAACTTACAAGCATGAAAACCATCTAAATTACCATCACTCTTTCGATCTATAGGAAATTATAACACATGTTAAGCGTGATCAGGCCATCGCAAGTCAATTCAAACCTGTTTTCAAACTAAGAATTAACACAAGTCATTCAAGCAACTCATCAAACATCTATCATGCAATCATCATCACTCCCCCTAGCCTTAGAGAATTAGCTACTCATAATTAAGACAAAACTCATAAAACTAAAGGAAATTGCATTAAAATAAATCATAGCTATCAAATCTAAACAGAGTCTCCAAAACAAAAACATAAACATTTCGCAGTATCTAAAACAAATCTAACATACGAAACTAAAACTAAATTCAAAGGAATTAGTTTGTAAATTAAAGCAACAATAAAACCAAAGATCGTTCTCGGAATTCAATCCTCTTGTCTTCTCGAATTCTCTGAAAAATCTCTTAAACTCCTTGGTCTTCTCTCCAAACCTTAGGTCTTGACTTGGAAGAAAAGCTCTCTCGAAAAGGCTCCAAAACGCACTAATATAGCAGCCCAAAATAATTCTCGCCGCCCTAGGTAACGGGCGTTACCTATCCATGTGTAATTGTTGTTAACGTCCGTTACTGCTTGAAATCGTCATCACGTTTTTATTAGTGGTAACGAGCGTTACCACTTTCCTTCTGGACAGGGGTAACGAGCGTTATCCCTCTTCTCTCGCCAAACGCTCCCCTCCTGTGGCCAGTAACGGGGGTTACTACATTTGTACTCCCAAGTGGTAACGGGAATTACCACATTTTCCTCCAAAATTGCGTGAAATCGCCTTGCTTCACCGTTTCGTAACTCCAACTCTAAAATCACCTGAACAGAGCAAAATAAACACACAAACGCATCAAACGGCACCAAAATATATTCTAATTAACGCTCAAAATCATGCAATTTCTATATACAACACTCTGATACCATGTCAAAGCATGGTATTTTAGGAGAGAATTAACTGTATTCATTGTATTGTTTATATATTTTTGTGTGACAGGATTTACATGGGAGCAAGAGTATAAAACAAGAGGAACGGGAAATAAGATCACTACAAATCAGGGCTAATCACTACCATAACCGGACAAGGTTAACTATACCATTTATACGAGATCTTCAACATATATATATATATGTATGTATATATATATATATATATATATATATGTATATGTATGTAGATTATTTTAATATATATTATGTTTATATATATTATATGCATATATATAATTTAATATATATAATACAGAGATAAAATTATCTTTTTGTATGAAAAACTGATGAAAAATTCAATCTCTGTTGCAGTGAAGGCACGTGTAGTGCTGCAGGGTTTTTTTGGCAAAATTTGAACAAACATAAGGTTATTTAAGTGAATTTTTATATGTCAAGGTTTTTTTTTTTTTTTTTTTTATCTTTTTGGCTGACACAAGGTAATTTCATGCATTTTTCTCTATTCAGGTGGCGAAGATGGTGATTGTGGTGGAGAGGGTAGAGGGGAGGAAAATTCTTGCATGCACGGGGTGTGGGCTCCGGTGCATGCACCCCCATTAAAATAATGGAAAAAATATATTTTTATTTTATTTTTGAATTTTTTTTGTTTAATTATTTTTTTTTTAAATAAAAAAATAGGGGGGTGCATGCAAGAATTTCCCATAGAGGGGATCTGACTTCCTTTTTTTTTTTTTAATCTTTTTTTCATTTTTTTGGGTTTTTTAATTTTTTAATTAGTAAAAAATTAAAATAACTTTTTTACACTTAAAAAATCACATGAAATTCGCGTGTTATGTTTTGGTTGGAAAATGATGCCAGAATTTGTATTGCAATATACCAACTTTTAAAGATCGGGTACTAAATCGTCAAAATTTAAAGGTTGAGTACTAAAATACAAAATGACCGAAAAAATGGGGATGCAAAAAAGATTAACCCAAAAATATTTATCCCTATAATTGAATATCTGAATATTCATACTGGCACCACTTAATGCTAGCTTATGCATTCTCGAGGGAAAGATAGAACACATGCATGGTTATTAGATTTCTATAAAAATCTGATCAATGTATTTCAATTTTCAACATGCCAAGTAAATACCAGACCTTGACATAGATAATGAAAGTGGAAGCAAATGTTTTACCTCGTAGTATGTAAAATTTGTTTCCATTTCGCCTGGAATCCACCTTTTATTATTAAAATTCTTGTCCCGATAGATATAAATAGGACACTTGAGAATTTTGGCCAGTTTTCACCCTTTAGTATCTGGCATCACTTCTCCAATTGTGGGCCGCTCCTATGTCATGAAGTCATCAGACAAGGCATTCTAGAATCTAGATAACTTTCCAATGTAATTAACCCATTGAAATTTGAAATTGAAGCCAAAATTGGTTCAAAAGTATTCCCTTTAGTATCTGGCATCACTTCTCCAATTGTGGGCCGCTCCTATGTCATGAAGTCATCAGACAAGGCATTCTAGAATCTAGATAACTTTCCAATGTAATTAATCCATTGAAATTTGAAATTGAAGCCAAAATTGGTTCAAAAGTATTCCTACTTTTTGAGCCACGCGCAATGATTCAAAGGCGTCTCTGCAATCCTAAATCGTCAACAACATCATATTAGATCAGATCACGTCACATCACATTTTCTATTAATAACCATGTTAGAAGATACGTTTAATTTAGGAGGTTATGTAATTACCTAAATTAGAGGAATGTCAATCCCTGACTTGTAGGGATGAGCAGCTATTTATTTTGGGGTATCTCCATACTCTGTATTCATTCAACACAATGAATAATACCAGAATTCTTCCTTCTCTAATTTTCTATGTCTTAACATGGTATCAAAGCGGTGTCGATATCCTTGGGACTCAGTTTTAAATCGTCATCGTCCCGAATCTGCAAAAACCAACCAACCATGTCAGAAATCGTTGAAACCAAAACCAACCCACTAGAACTCAACCCTAACCTCATAAATCAGCTGCATAACTCAAACATATCCAATTCAAAAAATCTATCAATTGGATTCAAACTCAGTAACGACAACTATCCGGTATGGGAAAGATTAATGCGAATGGCAATTGGAGGCAGAGGGTGCCGTTCGCATCTAACAGGAGTCCCGCCCGCTCCGGAAAGTACAGATCCGAAATACGATCAATGGGAACAGATAGATCAATTAGTTTTCACATGGATTGTTCAAAACATCGAAATAAGCTTGGTTACCAATGTCTTACAGTATCCAACAGCGAAATATCTATGGGATGGCCTCGCGACCACCTATGGCACAGGCTCGGACCCACTCCAACTCTTGGACCTCCACCGTAAAGCAAACACACAAAAGTAGGGGCACGATACGCTGGAGGAATTCTGGAACAACCTCCAGGGAATCTGGATGGCGATTGATTGCCGACAACCTAACCCCATGAAGTGTGCAGAAGATATCACCTCCTTCAACAAAATCATCCAAGAACAATGACTCTACCAATTCCTCACCGGGATCGATGAGAAATATGACCCCATCAGACGCGATTTGCTGAAACTCGAACAACTTTCCTCAGTCGAATCGGCCTACGCCACTATCCGGAGGGAAGCTGCTCAGATCCTGATCCTCAATCCGCCAGCCGGTGGCGGAGGCGATGGGTCATCACAGGGAATCGGGGATGGAATGGCGGCGAGAAGAGAGAAGGGCGGTGGTCGTACCAGAGGGGACGAAGGAGTTTGCTCAGACAGCGGCGGTGGTCAACGGTTATCACCGCGGGAGGATAAATCACAGTTGGAATGCTCTCACTACAGGAAGCCCCGACACACCAAGGAGGGGTGTTTTGAACTTATTGGATACCCGGAATGGTGGGAAGGCAGCCGGAAAACCAAGCAAACCAGCACGGCGACGATTGGGTATCCTATATTGTTGTATAAACTTGAACTCGTTTTAAGCTTATCTCCCACTATCCTCTTCACTTAAGAGGATTCCACTAAATTCTTGGACAAGAATAATTAGGGAATTTAGTATGCTACATTGCATAGTGCAACTAAAGGACTGATTTTGGAAGGTACTAAATTCAAAATCTCTAACTGCATATTCAGAGAGATTACTCCTAGAATGATTATAAGTCAGTAAAGCTTGCTATGGAATGGACCATATCCTATTAGGTTTCATTCCCTCATTCAGAAACACTAAGGTGTTCTCGAATTAGTTTACTGAGAGATAATCCTATTATCTCTAAGACGACTAAGGAATTAGTTGCTAAGATATTGGCTATCTCTATCATATTGATTTGCCTATAACTTATGACTTCTTCGGTTCCTAACCTCCTTCTAAAATTCTAAGAATTTCATATAAGTTCTGAATTTGTTCTTCAACAAGTACACTCATTCATAATGATTAAATTGACGATTGTATCTAGTACTTACATTAAGCATCTTACACTCATCAGCATGGATTGAAATCCACTATAATTTTGGCACGTTCCACGTTTCACCTAACCTATGTTTTGGGAACGTTTCCCTTAAGATAGGATTCATAGGAAGTTAACTCTCTAGGTTCATTTTCGTAAAATGATCCTAAGATGTCTAACTTGCTAATCCTTTTATGTCTCAACGTTCCAAAGTAATTCGAAGCTTTATCATCTCACTTACTTTTGTTATCTCGTGTATGTTCAGAACATTAGTGCTTTGAGTCTTTCCACAACGGATTATGCAGAATCAACTCAAAACTTGTGAATTCTATTCCTAGTAGAATTACTAAACGAGGTAACATTTCAGAATACTCATACTCTTTGCAGTTCCCTTTGAAAGTCCTTATTTGCTACCATAGAAGCAAACGTCCTATTTGATCTCTAATGTCTTTTAGGCGTTCTCTTTACTCACCCCTCCATCGAGATTCAAGGGTTTCTCCTTCATTAGGCCTTCAAGTCTTTCCCTTAGTGGGTTTAGAAGAAGATTTAATCATCACAACCTTTTATTCCTTCTTAAGGATGCTCTCAACTATTATCAATTAAATAATTAACTATGCTACAATAGCATCATTTTGGTTAAATATAAAAAGGGTTCAATGACGGTGGAAGCAATGCGAGCAATCAGTGCACTGAGAACTCGTTTCTCAATTAAGATCGAGACTTCAAGATCTTCAAATAAGATCCTTAGACCTCATTCGTGTGCACTTATTTCCTCATTGGAATATGGAATAATTTTATAATGTTATACTTTGTAACATTTATATGAGGTAGTTCAATTGCTCTTAAGTGGTTGGAAAAATCCGTTCACTTTAGATTGCTTCTCTTTTGGCCCGGGTCGAATTTTCAAGTAATTGAAAATCTCACCTTATAGAGAACACTTTCTCTTTTCGGATTCTAAAATGAATTTTAGGATCCGAAGCCATTTAGAGTTAGTTAGGACTTAGTTAACTTGTTTGACTTAAGGATGGATACGAATGGGTTTGCATTTCATATTGTAGAGAATCATAGAACTACAACCTAAATGCTAAGCAGAGAAAATATGAGCATGTAAAATAATAACGTAATATATAGGATTTAGGTCTTTTAATCATATGTAGCTCCCACTGTTTTTAGAAGATCTTAAAATCCTAACGATCTAAGAGGAAACTTGTTTTCCCAGTGGGTACTAAGATCCTAAGCACTATATTTTGGACCCACGACTCGCGGCCATTCTCAATAAAGCCTCAGGTAGGTACAACTTGCCAATTCAATCTCTATGGAATTCTTACTAATATTTTTGCATCACCCATCTTTCAATATGGACCCACTACTCGTACGACATCCATATTTACTTAGGTGTTAAGCAGGACCCATAAATCATAAGATCGTGATTAAACTTAGGTCGGAACGACCCACGACTCGCGGCCATCGTCCATTCCAAAATAACCACGAAATATTGAACATTTTTAGGTGTTCAATCAGGAAACTAAGAACTAATAGGTTTCACATTGTCACCCCACGACTCATGGCCAACAATTAGCTCCCCTATTAAACTGAAACCCTATTGATGGAATGCTAGAAATTTTATTTAAAGTTCTCACTTTATACAAAATACCTATTTTCGAAATTGCTTAATATTTATGGGATTTTCGAATACCGGTGAGTTGTCCAGTTTTGACCTCACCAACATGTACAGTTATCCATTTTAATTAGTCTTGTTTAATGCAGTTTCACATAAATGCATTGCACACAAGCAATTAGCAGATAACATGTCCTAGCATGATAGTAATATGAGATGATCATGGGTTTTCTTATCTTATGCGTGATATGTGGGAGCCACTCCACAACCACAAGTTCTAACATACATGCCACATAAAAACAGTTTAAATCACATAAGGGAATTGGAAATAAAATGATACCCTATCTATTACAATAATAGAAACCCTCCTTACATTTTGAGGGGTCTTCACTTTATGGCCTCTTTGTTACTTTATTGTGTGGATCCATCTTACTCCATGGGTGCAAATCTCCAAAGTAAAATAAAAACCCCACTTTCTAAAATCTACACTCTTTGCATAAAATAATATGGCTCAATCTTCATATTGGCCATAGACAAATACACGGGGCATACCCCGGCCTCAAAAACAGTAATATGGAAAGCCACATAATAAAACACATAACCGTACGCACATAAGTGGGGCACCGACCCCAATTGAAAAACGCAACTATGGGACTCAACCCCAAATTTAAACCATCCATGTGCATAAATTAAAACATTCACAAGACTAACCCATGATCACCTAATATTCTAAATTTGCAAGAATTTAAATTTACCAATAAATTTAAAATTCCTTTAACTTTAAGTTCTACTAACTCAAAGTAATCTGAAAACAGTTTCTTGTTCAAGAATATATTCAAAATCAAAATCTCAAATCTAAGAAAATTCAAGTTAATTCAAAATTATCAATTTTATAAAATTATTATTTCAAAAATAATAATATTACTTTTCCCGAAAAATTAAAATTGACTTTAATTCCCGAAATTCCCAAATTATAATTTTATTTCAAAAATAAAATATTTTCAGTAAAAAATAATTTTAAAATAAAATTTGGGCCAAAAACACGAAAAGTCGCGTCGCGGAACGTCCGTCCGCACGCGTGTGGGAGATCCCGCATAGATTGGGCAGAAGCGTGCGGGGCGTCCCCTACAGAGGCGTGCGGGCGATCCCATACAGGGGCGTGCGGAAGCGTACGGGCAGTCCTGTACAGAGACATGCGGGCAATCCCGCACTGGGTTTTGCGGATGCGTGCGGGAAGTCCCGCACAGAGGTGTGCGGGCGATCCCGCACAGTCCCGCACAGAAGGTTGCAGCAATCCCGTACAGGTCTGGGCGGACGCTTGCGGGTCGTCCCGCACAGAATGGTACGGACGATTGCGGGATGTCCCGCCCAAGCAATTACGGATACGTGCGGGACAGCCCACATAGGCTTGTGCGGAACATCCCGACGACACCCGACGATGTCTGATAGAAAGTTTTTGGCCTCGTCCGCATGCGGCGACGACGAGCGACGAACTCGCTTGGTCCTCGTCGTCCCGCATCGTTTTTCGTGTAAAATTTTTTAGAAAAATTTTCGTCTCGATTCTGGAATCAAATTGCGATTTTAAAAAATCTAAAATAAAATGATTTTAACAAAACTTTCCAGAAAATGATTTTCTCAAAATACAGGAAACCTCTCAGATTCAAAAACTCAGATTATGAAACCAATTCAAGAATACATAACTGTAACCCAGATTAAAGAATTTCTCAAAATTCAATTAAAAGATAGATTAGATATAGACCTCGCAAGGTGGCTCTGATACCACTTGTTGGGAAAAACACGATCAGAAAGCGCAGCGGAATTTAAAAATTTTCCCAAAAAGCAAGATCGGACTTGCAATTTCTATTTCTAATCTTAGAGATTCAAGAACTTACAAGAATCGACTCTTTCTTGACACGTTTTGAGTCGCCCTCAAACGTGTTTCATGCGGTAATGGCAACCCTCGTCCCTCGAAAAATTCTTTCTACTAGATTCCAAAGTAAGTTTCCTTTAGAGTAATAATCCACACTGATCTGGCTCAAATCCGGTCTATCTGAAAAGGACTATCTGAGGGTCAGATTTGTGTCAATCAGTCAAGAATTTGTTTACGTGGGTTCTTTATCGACCTGAAAGCACTTGCTAACATGAGCTAAGTACCAGCTTGGGGAACTTGGGGTTTTGCCCAAGTTTGGCACTCCGACGCTCAAGTCGGTGTTGGATTCTTTAGAGAGAGAATAAATGCAATTTAATGCGGAGTAAAGGCTTACCAACTACTGTTCAAGGGGCAAGTATTTATAGCCTTGGCCAAATAACACAGTAATACGTGTACCGCAATTGTGCATTAATGGCGCTGTCAGTCGTCGATCTGGATGTCGGACGATAGGGTTGGCTAAAGGGGGATCGATTGGACCTTCTTTTCCCTTTGGGTGGAGACGGGGACTGGCGGGCATTGAATGCACCGTAGTACGTCTGTCCTAGGGAATAAGAAGGTTACACATTTCCTGATAAGAGTGCTTTACAGTATTCGGGTACCCGGTGACGTATGTAATCGATCTGTAGATCGATGTGGTCTCCAGGGACCCATTGACTGTTTGGACTTCTTCTCTAAATGAGCAGATCATGGTGGTGTGTTGCGATGGATCGGGGCCAAGGGACCCGTCAGATCGATATATGGTTTGGATCGATCTGCTTATCAGGCCCTGCCTGCTTGCCACGTTCTGTCCAAATGGCCACCTCTGGTTTGTCCACATCGGCGCAGGCTCCACGTGGATCCTACGTGGGCATGCTACGTGGCCACGTATTATCATGCCATGTTACACACCAACCTAGATTCAAATCATGTTAGGGAAAGTGCTAGCGATATAATATGTGTATAGAAAGAAACATAAAACGAGAAGAAAGAGAGCAAGAGAATTCTCCCAAATTCTTGAAGCCGTGTAGATTGGGCGTGAATCCAAGTCAAGCGTAAGAAGAAAAATTCAAACGCCTTGGTTAATTTATAGCCTAGGGTTCGAACCTCCAAACCCTAATTGGAATCGGATTCCAACTTTGACTTTACTTCTATTTTCTTTCTCTCCAAGTAATAGGAGTCTTATTCAAAATAAGATATTTATTGCTTCTATAAAAAAAAAACTCCTAATCAAATTAGGAATATTTAATTATTCTAATAATAATTAAATATCTTGTTCCAACAATATTTATTCTAATCATATTAGAGTTAATATTTACTAGAATAATAAATAGAAGATATTTAGTATTTATTTATTTATTTATTCTAATCAAATTAGTATAACTAAATAATTAAATACTTAAATACTTAGAATTAATTCTCTCAATTAATTCCATGAAGGGCTTTAGAATTAATTCTTAATTGATTCTAACGGGCAAAAATTAATTCTCTAATTAATTTTATTTGGCTTTATAATTAATTCTCCTAAATAATTATACTTGGGATTTATAATTAATTCTCCTAATTAATTATATTTGGGCTTTATAATTAATTATCTAATTAATTAACATATGTTCCAATTGAGAAATTGGACCACACGCCCAAAAGCTTGCTCACGTGCCACACGTGTACATTTACACATGTGGTCTCGTTTCGATCAACTATTTGATCTTTCTTTCAAAACCCTTTCTGGCATTTGTGTGTGACCCCCTAGGTTCATTTTCAGTTAGCAGTGAGACTAATACGCTTTATTAGTTCACAGATCATACGACCATAATCTAGCAAAAGGTGTATGACCCCTACCCAAACAATGAATATATATTCGAAAGAACCTTTCAGTCAATGACAACTGTGAGGTACGATCCTCCTACTAACCCATCTCTCGATTAAGATCTAGGGCATGGGAATAATGTGAGCCCTACTAATCTCAATCTTAAAGCTAAGTTCATTTCATATCCATTTGATCTCAATCCAAGAAACCCTTTTCTTGATGTCTTGATCCACTACCTCGGCCGAGGGTTTAGGATGGCATATGAACGACTTATGCAATAAGAGATCTTCTTGCATTACATCAAGTGTAGGTCCTTTGTTGATTCTCATATGCTTCCATGTGCCACTTATACAGCCCCAACATAAGCCTTGAATCAATTGTATAAGGCGACACCCTTTAAACCTTATACCTAAGACTACAGAGTTAGCCCACAAAGTATCAATAGAATCTCAAGTCAAAGGATTAATTTACTCATGCCATTGACCTGTGAGATATTTCCTAATCTAGAAGTTTCTATTTCTAGGTATAGAAACTTCCTTTCCCATTTACGAATCTTCTCACGCGGGACACCTCAGTGTATCCGTTTTAATAACGAGCACCCTCATGTACTGCGTACGCATCAACTATGCACTTTACACCCCATGAAACAGGATGCTTCTTCTTAAGGACGCAATCCCACGAGTAAGTCTCAACCGAGCCATATTAACACTCCTACTGTTTGTTAGGCTCATCGACTTGGAGTGGTTTCTAATCCAGCCTTGATTTAAGGCTTATTTCCTGTGTCATTCACCTAATGACAAAGTCCCTAACAGCCTTATGGATTAGGGGAGTTCTAATACATGCGCACGTAATGGAAACACATAAAACACGTATTGGCATATAAAGATGTGTTTGCCTATAATAATAATCAATCGTATATTATTCAAAGATTGCCTGTGACACAAGGAAAGTCCCAAAGCAGATTTCAACGAATCGGCTTTCTAGGGTATTATTCCTAACACATGGAGCCTCCACCGGGAGTCTCTGAGCAGTTTTGTGCAGGGAAAGTATGTAGGATCAAGAGAGCACTCTACGGGCTCAAGCAGTCACCGAGAGCTTGGTTTGGGAGATTCACAGTTGATATGAGAAAGTATGGGTTCAAATAGTATGGGTTCAAACAGATTAATTCGGACCATACTTTGTTCTTTAAGAGGAGGGGTGAGTTAGTAACCTGTCTTATCATCTATGTTGATGACATGATCATCACTGGGAATGGTCTTGAGGAAATTCAGCATTTGAGGAAAATTTTGTTTGAGGAGTTTGAAATGAAAGATTTGGGGGAATTGAAGTACTTCTTAGGAATTAAGGTACTTAGGTCAAGGCGGGGAATCTTTCCCAACGGAAGTACGTACTTGATCTATTAGCAGAGACAGGATTACCTGATAGCAAACCAGCAGGGACTCCTATCGTTGTGAATCACGGGCTAAGGATAAAAAAAGATGCAGAAATGATTGACCGGAGCCGGTATCAGTACCTTGTCAGAAAGTTGATCTACTTGTCACACACGAGGCCTGATATTGCCTATGCAGTAGGCGTGTTAAGTCAGTTTATGCATCGGCTACAGCAGGATCATATGGAGGCAGCACTTAGAGTGCTCAAGTATCTCAAGGAAACTCCCGGGAGGGGAGTGTTGTTCCAAAAACTCGGAGACCTATCGATTGAGGCCTACGCAGATGCAGATTGGGCCGGGAATCAAGATGACTGCCGTACTACTTCCAGATATTTCACCAAGATTGGAGGAAACCTTGTCACATAGAAGAGTAAAAAAACAGAAAGTGGTTGCTCTTTCCAATGCAGAAGCTAAATTTCGGGGAATTACGTGAGGACTGGTCAAAGTCTTATGGTTACAAAAGTTTTTTGAAGAACTTGGTTTTTCCTTCAGAGGGAAGTGCAGACTGTGGTACGATAATAAAGCAGCTATAAGCATCTCAGAAAATCCGGTTCAGCACGATCGAACCAAGCATATTGAGGTAGATCGACATTTCATCAAAGAGAAACTTGAGAGTGAACTAGTGTCACTACCGTTTGTACGGTCAGAATATCAGTCGGTAGACATTCTTACCAAAGCCGTAACAGAAAGTGTGTTTTCTAGTGTTCTTGGCAAGTTGAAGGTGTGTGATCCCACAGTCAACTTGAGGGGGAGTGTTGGTGATTATGGTTAGAGAAATCCCTGATTTAGTGAGACTTAGGTTATTATTCTTGTGTATATCATTTTCCTTATTTGTAGATAATTGTATCTATCTATTGTACTCCTTATTGTAATCAGTTCATACATAAATAAATGAAATACAGAAAATTCCCAAAGTTTCAATTCTAATTGATTTTAGTTCATCAGGAGTTGAAGCAAGATAGCCTTTTCCTCCAAAAGCATCAAGGAGAAAGTGATATGCAGCACCAGGTACAAATGATGTAGGAGGCGGATCATCCTTGTAAGGTCCTGTGATTTCTTTGGGTCCTTCCGGTCACCACTATAAACTCCACCATTGTTGAAGACTATCACCACCACAGGCAACTGATATCGAACCAGTGTCTACAAAAGCCCACAAAAGCAGCACAAAAGGGGGGCATTACATTCTTGTATACAAAGTTTATGCTCCATTATTGAACATTGATTAGAGACATAGACAGACAATTATGCCTCTGTCTCTCTAATGAGATTTTCAATTGTCCAAAAGAAGGGGGACAAAAAACTTGTCTTCAAGAGAGCCATGATTTTGAACAATCTATGGTTTCACAGTGCCTTCTATAGGTATAAAAATCTTAATTGCAAGAGAACAGAAATGCAAAGCTAAAGTAATTTGGAATAAGGATAAGGGAAAAAAATTTCCGCCATCCGAACTATGGCCGTTTTGGCAATTTACCATCCCAACTATTTTTCATGACAAACCGCCATCCAAACTTTTCAAATTTGACAAAAAACCATCCATGACACAAATTAAGTAGTATCCGGTGACTGAAAACCATACACATGACTTTCACATGCTTTGAGTAAGGGTAAAATCGTCTTTTCAGTTTTATCTACATCATCGGTTTTGCACCCAAATCTCCCAATTCGTCTTGGTAAAATTCAGTCCACTTTCCTTAAGCAAATATCAATTGAGGGAAGTCACTCTTAGCAACCCAAAAAAATCACACCACGGAGTGGATAGTAAGGGATCAATTGAAGGCGAAGATCCCAAGTGGTCGATTAGCTCCTGATTATGGTGAGATTTGCCTTTTTTTTTTTTTCCAGATATCAATGTAAGATTAGGGTTTTGGTGTTTTTTGTAATTTAATATGTGTTTTGTGGGTCTTTGAAGAAGAATGGTCCCCAATGTTTTGATTTTTGTACTGTGATGTTCTTTTTCTCCCATTAAAATCCAAAACTTTTCATTTAAACAACCAAAATTGGTCCCCTCATGTTATCTCTTTTTGTGTTTAACAGCCCCACAATGTTCCCCTTTTGCAGGCAGTAACCCTGAAGATTTTACTATTCAAATGCACTATTCTGGGCGTTTCTTGCATAACTTGGGCAAAACCAATTGGTGGTAAGGTTGGTTTTATCGACTACTGTAACTCTGATAAGATTTCAATGGTTGAAATTAAGAGTATGGCTAATGAACTAGGTCTATCTGATATTGAGAGATAGACATTTCGTTATAGTATGGTTGGGGTCAATGACACAGAATGTCTAGGCATATTAGAAACTAATGTTGATGCAATGAAGTTGATTAATTTTGTTGATGCTAACAAAATGGTTGGTGTATATGTCGATCATCCTAATGATGAAGCAGATAAAACTGAAGAATCTGTTAGTTTGAATCAGGGTATGAGGTTTGTGTATGGGAATGAAGAAGATGCTAATGATGAGGTCAGTGAGAGTGAAGTTGACAATAATGCAGAGCCTAATTATGTTGATGCTGGTGTTGATGAGCATCTTTCTGAATTTGCATTTGAGATACTTGATAGTAATGGGAGTGATAGTGATGAGTGTAACGCCCCCAATTTCCAGTTATTCAGGTACGCACGACACGTGTGATTTTTCCGAGAGTTAGGATTTATTTTAATTCTTTTGTTTATTAAATTCCTACAATTCATGATAAATTATATGAATTATATTCCAATATGATTAAGTGAAAATATGTGAAATACGTGTCAATTTGAGAATCATTGCACAAATTGGATTTAATCGTTACGTGAATCAGTTTTCGAAGGTGTCTTAATTGCTTAAGTGTCCTTGATTGACCTTTATTTAAATTAGTGGACCAAATTGCATGGAAACTTCTTGGACTTAAATGATCATTCTTCATGAGAGTGAACCTAATTGCATGACTTAATTAATTGAGGGACTTGAATGCAAATTGAATCATTTCATCAATTTTAAGATGATAAATTACGCTATATGCATTTCTTTCACAACCTTCATTTCATTTCATACAAAATATCCAATTTTGCTTCCCTTCTTCTACCGATCAAAATTCACCAAAAAGGAAAACAGAGATTTCATCAATTTCAATCCAAAACCTTGAGGAATTTGCTAGTATGAAGCTCCATCATCCATTTCTATCTTCTTCCTCTCACTCTTTTCATTCAAGGTATAGGAAAGCTCATATATGTGATTCTTGAATTGAATATGTGAAACTACGGTTGTGAATTATGGTAGATAACTTGTTTAATTGTTGTTAGAAGCATGATCCTAAGCTTTTAGCTTGAAATTATGGATGAATTCTTGAAGTTGATGGGCTTAGTTGATGAAATCATATATAGTGTAATATTGAGGATTCTTGAGAATCGAAGCATGAAACAAGTGTTTATATTGGTTTTTATTACACTTTGAGTATGAACATAAGTTTCCTTCATGAATTCCTGCATTTGAGATTGAGCTATGAGTGTTTTATGAAGGTTTGATTATATTTCGAGCTTCCCCTGTTTTGCTGCTCTGTTTCTGCATCTTCTGTGAAATGGGAACGGCCCTTCCCGTTCCCAGTTGTTTTTGGGAACAGCCATTCCCATGTGTGAACTACATGCATACTGGCGAGAATGGGAACGACCGTTCCCACTTTGGCTTACAGCCGGGAACGGCCCTTCCCATCTTTGGGGCATAGTTTCGGGGAGCCGGGAACGGCCCTTCCCATTTTGTACTAAAACCCGGAACGACCGTTCCCAGGCTTCTGGAGAGGCAGGAAGTTTCTGCATAAACTTAACATTTCCAATTCCTTTCTTTTACCCTTAATTGACCCCAACATGTTATTATATGATCAATTACATGCAATAATATGATTGTAACATACTACATTTAATAATGCACGTAATCTCGTTGCATGATTATGCCATGCGTCATATTTGGTATCATTATTGAGTCATTGTCTCACAAGTGCACAATGTCCTGTTCCTTGTCCAGTTCTTCTCCAGGGCGATGATTATTGATCAATGAGCACGTTCATGCATCCCTGAGTCGTCGTGTCGCCTATCAGGTGAGGTTTATTCGCTAGCTACATTGAACCCGTATAACCCTTATGTGAAGTGTTGGGCCAAAACGTATTTATATCTATAATTTTCCATGAAATTACTCATGAATATAAGTAAGTCATTTTAGTGCAAGCAAGCCATTAGTGACATGTATCTAGCATGTTGGCGAGTAGCATGATAGCACGTTGGGCCCGAGGGTTAGTGTATGAGCCAACCGGGAAAGCATAGGGCTGACGGGTAACTCTGCACTCCCCTCATCAGTTGGGATGACCCCTTAATCCACCAGGAGGTTTGGTGGAGGAAGAAATCCTGTACGTGAGAGTCATGAACCTAACGTACGTAGCATGGATGGTTAGGGCCTTGCAAACCCACCATCACCCGGAATGAAAGGAGTTCATGAAACTGTTACTTGTGCACTGTGATAAGCTGTATGATCACATGATAATTAAACAAAGCATGTACAGTTCAATATTAATGTAAGGTTGGAGAATTGCCCTCACTCGCCAGGGCCACTGATTGAATGATTGAAAGTGATTAAAGTATTTAATCTTGATAGTTGTAATCTCAGGCCAAGTGTATAGCATTTTGAACTTATATTGTATTCAGTTATAAAACCTTACCCGAGGTTATAACTTGCATGTTATCTGCGCTAATATTTATTTATGCCCCTCGCTCAGTCTTCCATAGACTGACGCCTCCACCTTTCAGGTTCTATCAGGTGTGTGCTAGGCGGGAATCGAGTCGAGCCTAGTTTTTGCATTTAAGTCAAGCACGGTGCATTTGATTTATTGTTGCATATGAATTATTGTTAATGATATTTGTTATGTATTTTAGGAGATGATAATGTATTGATATGTGAGATTAGAATATGGTTTACTTGACAAATGATCGGTAATATAGCATGCTTCTGCTTTATTTCTTATGCATTATGGTAATTTATTTGAGGGTTAGTCCCGCCTAGCTAGCTTTTTTCTTTTATTTGTCACCCGTTCGCTATAGGTTGGTTCATGTACGGATTATCCATTTAGTATGTGGATCGACCTATAGTGCGGGGGTGTGGCATCTCTACGTATAAGGGTGCTACATCTAAAGTGGTATCAGAGCCCGGTTTTAAAACCGAAATTCTAGTGTCGTGTCATGTCAAGTCTAGGCCGAACGGCTTAAGAATTACTTGATAACTTGTGCATTGCATCCATTCATGTCATTAATTACTCACTAAGTGACCTTATGTGACTTGGAAATTTGTATGCTCAATGTGTCTACTTGAACTTTGTTGAAATTGGTTATGCCATTTTGCATTCTAAATTGTTTATAAATATGACACGTGCATTAACACTTTAACCGGCATGCATTATTTAATGTTTCCTGTTAGTAGGTTCTCTCCATATTCTATTACAACCCTTAATTCATTTTTGCCAATTGGAAGAAGTTTAAACAATTGGACGTCCGATCCAGACTTCACAACGAGTAAGAAAGAAATTTTTTATTTTCTTTCTTAAGGGGAAGAGCTAGCCAAGGAAATAAATTAAAGAATCAAGCATTCAACCGAACTACTACAAAGAAAGAATTCCAATCAACGGTGAACGGTATGCATAAACATGCATACCACGTGCATCATATATTTTATTATTGCCATTTAAAATTCTTTGTTAATCATTAGTTGCTTCTATAGGAATGATAAGTTGACATAATTGCTATTGTATGCCTGCTCCCTTACGTGCTATTTGTATAAATGTATCTCATTGTTCGTCTGAATTTTATTCCGTGTACGTGAGAGATGGGGATTCTCTCAGGGTTGCCCAGGAGATGGGGTTCTCTTGTTACTTGCTTGAGAGACGGGGTTCTCTCATCGTTTGTTTGAGAGACAGGGCACTCTCATTATTACCTGCTACTTATCAACTTGTTCTAGTGGAAGGTTAGATTTTCTTTCAACTGTTCAGGTCCCGGGAAGTTAAGGGTCGTGACTTGATAGCGTTGAAGGAACCCTGTTGATTGAAGACCTCTTTCGGACTAATCCCTGACGGGGAATGGCCAACCCGCGAGGGATGAACACGATAAGGTGAATCCGAGGACGAATTCTCTTAAGGGGGAGAGAATTGTAACGCCCCAATTTCCAGTTATTCAGGTACGCACGACACGTGTGATTTTTTCGAGAGTTAGGATTTATTTTAATTCTTTTGTTTATTAAATTCCTACAATTCATGATAAATTATATGAATTATATTTTAATATGATTACGTGAAAATATGTGAAATACGTGTCAATTTGAGAATTATTGCACAAATTGGATTTAATCGTTACGTGAATCAATTGCCGAAGGTGTCTTAATTGCTTAAGTGTCCTTGATTGACCTTTATTTAAATTAGTGGACCAAATTGCATGGAAACTTCTTGGACTTAAATGACCATTCTTCATGAGAGTGAACCTAATTGTATGACTTAATTAATTGAGGGACTTGAATGCAAATTGAATAATTTCATCAATTTTAAGATGTTAAATTACGTTATATGCATTTCTTCCACAACCTTCATTTCATTTCATACAAAATATCCAATTTTGCTTCCCTTCTTCTACCGATCAAGATTCACCAAAAAGGAGAAGAGAGATTTCATCAATTTCAATCCAAAACCTTGAGGAATTTGCTAGTTTGAAGCTCCATCATTAATTTCTATCTTCTTCCTCTCACTCTTTTCATTCAAGGTATATGAAAGCTCATATATGTGATTTTTGAATTAAATATGTGAAACTAGGGTTGTGAATTATGGTAGATAACTTGTTTAATTGTTGTTAGAAGCATGATCCTAAGCTTTTAGCTTGAAATTATGCATGAATTTTTGAAGTTCATAGGCTTAGTTGATGAAATCATATATAGTGTAATATTGAGGATTCTTGAGAATCGAAGCATGAAACAAGTGTTTATATTGGTTTTTATTACACTTTGAGCATGAACATATGTTTCCTTCATGAATTCCTGCATTTGAGATTGAGCTATGAGTGTTTTATGAAGGTTTGATTATATTTCGAGCTTCCCCTGTTTTGCTGCTCTGTTTCTGCATCTTCTGTGAAACGGGAACGATCCTTCCCGTTCCCAGTTGTTTTGAGGAACGGTCGTTCCCATGTGTGAACTACATGCATACTGGCGAGAATGGGAACGACCGTTCCCACTTTGGCTTACAGCCGGGAACGGCCCTTCCCATCTTCGGGGCATAGTTTTGGGGAGCCGGGAATGGCCCTTCCCATTTTGTACTAAAACCAGAAACGGTCGTTCCCAGGCATCTGGAGAGATAGGAAGTTTCTGCATAAACTTAACATTTCCAATTCCTTACTTTTACCCTTAATTGACCCCAACATGTTATTATATGATCAATTACATGCAATAATATGATTGTAACATACTACATTTAATAATGCATGTCATCTCGTTACATGATTATACCGTGTGTCATATTTGGTATCATTGTTGAGTCATTGTCTCACGAGTGCACAATGTCTTGTTCCTTGTCCAGTTCTTCTCCAGGGAGGAGATTATTGATCAATGAGCACGTTCATGCATCCCCGAGTCGCCTTGTCGCCTGTCAGGTGAGGTTTATTTGCTAGCTACATAGAACCCCGTATAACCCTTATGTGAAGTTTTGGGTCAAAAGGTATTTATATCTATAATTCTCCATGAAATTACTCATGAATACAAGCAAGTCATTTTCAGTGCAAGCAAGCCATGATAGTGACATGTATCTAGCATGTTGGCGAGTAGCATGATAGCACGTTGGGCCCGAGGGCTAATGTATGCCCAACGGGGAAAGCATAGGGCTGACGGGTAACTCTGCACTCCCCTCATCAGTTGGGATGACCCCTGAATCCACCAGGAGGTTTGGTGGAGGAAGGAATCCCGTACGTGGAAGTCATGAACCTGACGTACGTAGCATGGATGGTTAGGGCCTTGCAAACCCACCATCACCCGAAATGAAAGGAGTTCATGAAACTGTTACTTGTGCACTATAATAAGTTGCATGATCACATGATAATTAACAAAGCATGTACAGTTCACTATTGATGTAAGGTTGGAGAATTTCCCTCACTCGCCAGGGCCACTAATTGAATGATTGAAAGTGATTAAAGTATTTAATCTTGATAGTTGTAATCTCGGGCCAAGTGTATAGCATTTTTAACTTATATTGTATTCAGTTATAAAACCTTACCCGAGGTTATAACTTGCATGTAATCTACACTAATATTTATTTATGCCACTCACTCAGTCTTCCATAGACTAACGCCTCCACCTTTCAGGTTCTTGCAGGTGCGTGCTAGGCGGGAATCGAGTTGAGTCTAATCTTTGCATTCGAGTCAAGCATGGTGCATTTTATTTATTGTTGAATAGGAATTATTGTTAATGATATTTGTTATGTATTTTAGGAGATGATAATGTATTGATATGTGAGATTAGAATATGGTTTACTTGACAAATGATCGGTAATATAGCATAAGTGTCCAAGAAAGCACAAGGTGAACAGCAAATGCAAAATGGATAGCTGATCGATATAAGGACAAGATGTGGAGTGATCCAAGATGGCCCGTTGATTCAATTATGTTTGTCTTGCAGAATGACATTAAGTTACACTTTGAGCCACATCAGTGTTATAGAGCCAAAAGAATTGTTAATGCTATGGGCAATCGGACTGAAAAGGAGGAATTTGCCATGTTGTGGTCTTATGCAACAAAGATAAAAAAAAAAATTGACCCCGGACAATACAGTCAAGTTCAAAAGGAAACTGATAGGTGACTTGCCAAAATTTAAATGGATGTACATCTGTTGGAGTGCTCTAAGGAAGGGTTTTCTTGAAGGATGCAGACCTGTTATATTCCTTGATGGTTGCCACTTGAAGTCACGATCTGGTGGAATACTTTTAACTACTGTGGGAATGGATGGCAACAACAGCATATACCCTTTTGCTTATACTGTTGTTGAGAAGGAGAAATATAAGTCATGGTGTTGGTTTTTAAGTTTGATAATTTAAGACTTAAATATACAAAATAGAGGCAGGTGGACTATAGTATCAGATAAGCAAAAAGGTTTGATAGAAGCCATAGATGTGTTACTTCCAGATTGTGAACACAGATTTTGTGTTATGCACCTTTACAAAAACTTCAAACAACAACATAAAGGTTTGGCATTGAAAGATTTACTGTGAAAAGCAGCTAGAGCAACAAGGGTTGTGGATTTTGAGAAGCATATGGCTGAAATGAGGGACACCAATATTGCAGCATATGAATGGTTGGCAGCCAAACCCCTCATAATTGGTCAAAGTTTCACTTCAGAACACACTGCAAGACAAACATATTGTTAAATAATATGTCTGAATGTTTCAATGCTTTAATCTTGAAGGCAAGAAGCAGGCCCATTGTTAGCATGTTAGAGATAATCAGACACTCTCTCATGAAAAGGATGCATGTCAGGAGGGACAAGATGAAGAGCTACATAGGTGGGGAATTGTGTCCCAAGATAAACAAGATTTTGGATGAGCTAAAGAAGAAATCAATGGACTATTTGTCTCACTGGAATGGGTTGGATCAATTTGAATTAGAAAGTTGTTATGGTTCAAGGTTTAAAGTGAACTTAGGCACACAGACTTCTAGTTGCAGGAGATGGGACCTCACAGGAATACCTTGTCCACATGTTATTTGTGGGATGTGGTCCTTAGTTTTAAATCCAAAAGACTATGTTGATGCTTGCTATAACAGGACCACTTTTATGAAGGCATACAATTTTATGATGAACACATTAGATGACAGTGAGATGTAGCCCAAAACACCTCATACTCCCTTGCAAACATCGGTTCCTACTAGACTTCCTGGGAGGCCAAGGAAACACAACAGGAAGAAGGATGAGGATGAAGTCAAGAAGGTACCAAAATCCAAAAAGAAGTCAACTATCCCTACAAGAGTGAGCAAGAAGGGTGTTACTATGAGTTGCCAGATCTGTGATAAAGAGAATCACAACTCCAGGGGTTGTCCAACAAAGCCACTACAAGAACAAGAAACAGGTGGTCTTGATATTCCTTCTGCAAGTGAGCCTAAGAAGAAGGTATCATGCATTTAATCATATTTTAATTACTTTTATGAGTTCTTATGTTATTAATACATTGTTATTGTATGCAGGGGCATAAGCAACCAAAATCCAAAGTTTGTACTGATAAAGGAGTGGACAAGAAGGCTAGTGCATCTCATGTTACAAGCAATTCCAAAAAGAGTGTTCAATCCACTGTCACCAGCCCTACAAGAATTACCAGGAGTGCAGTTGTCACCAGCCCTCCAAGGGTTACTAGAAGTATGATTGTGAATCAATCAGTTGAAACTGCTCCTGTCAAGGTAACCAAGAAAACACTTGGTGTAAAAAGAATGTTTCCTGTGTACAGACAAGTGGTCCAAAAAACTCATAAGAAAAGAAACACTCAAGTTGAAGCATCTTCACCTACTGAGAAACATGTTGCTCTTGGTACTCAGCAATCATCAGTCCTCACAAAACCTCCATGGAAGCAGACAAGTAGCTCAATTACACAAGGGGTCAAGTTTTCAACCAAGAAGACCGGTCAACAGACTCAAAACAAAGTCTTCATAAAGGAAGGTGAAGAAGCAGCAGGGTTTTCATAGCAGGAGTATTATATTTTGCTAGTTTTTGACTAAAACACTACTAGAAAAAAGGCCTGTTTTGACGCCCTGTAGTGACGCCTATTAAAAGACGTCACAACATATCACATGTTGTGATGCTTTTTGTAAAATCATGTTATTTAATTTAATTTCTCTTATTTATTAAATTATTGATTCACTAAACTACTAATAATATGACATTTATATATAAAGCGTCACAATATAGGTAAGTTATAATGACATTTTAAATTAATTGTCTTAATATACATATATATAATATTACACTTTATACATCTCTCCTTTTTTGGCGGTAAAAAAACGAGGGAAGTGAAATATTAGTGCCAAATTCCAACACTTGAAATTCGTTATCCAACCAAAGTCAAGCCATTTATTGTCCAAAAATACAATATCTGAAATTGAAAGAAAGAAACCCAACCGTGAAAGAGGAAATTGAAGGAAATTGAAGCAAATTGAAGGAAATTGAAGCAACCCATCTTGTCCGATCAATGGTGGTAGCTGAAGGAAAGAGGCGAAACCCAGCCCGATTTCACCTGGGTTCATGGGAATCAAGGCGGACCAGGAGCTGCTCCACCGTCGTCGTAGCGTCGCCGCTGGCGTGGTTTGCTTCGCCGTCCTCGCAGCTCTCAACTCTGTGAAGATCCACCCGTTTAGACCTCCCATAGTCAGTCTCTCTCTTTTTCTCTCTCTGAAAGTGTTTTTGATTTTGTGTGGTTTAATGATTCTTGGAGATTTTGTGCATGCCCTAATAGGGGTTAATGAAGATCATATTTAGGCTTGTTAAAAATTGTTATGACATCCTATTTGACGCCAGGTTTAAGTTTCAACTTGTACTGGTTCTGGATTTTGTTAATTAAATTGCTCACTTTTGTTGCCACTATATCCATATGTATCATTAACTATTAGCTTATCCAAATCGGCAGTTCTCGAAATCCCGACTTCAGCTTGGATGTAAACAGGATATGCGAAGTTGTTGAACAGGAAAAACCCAAGTCTAGGTATTATTACTTTTTGTGTATGACTCTATTTGTTGGCTTTTTATGTGTTTCAAGACAGTCATGGTAAACAATTTCTGTTGCTCCTCTAAAGAATTGGTAAATTTATGGCTTGTTCTTTTTGAACTATGTTCTTGCTTAGCTACTGCCTTATTGTAGTCTAAACCGCTGTAGTTTTGTTGCTATGGAATGGACTCAGTTATGACTTTGTTTTACTCTTTGATTTATTTTTTTTTTTTTTTAGTCATGCTTGTCATTGATAGTATGCATAAATTACATGAAAATCTTTTTAATTTCCCCCTGAATTGGATTAGTTTCTACTTAATTTGCTTCTATTTGGCTTTTGCAGAAACATGTTGATAAATGAGGGATTTGGCAGAATCATGAAGAAAAAGATGCTAAGTGCTGAAAATGCCTGAGCCATGACCCCAATGTATGATCATCCCTAAGGCCAATGCGCGTAAAGCAGACCACGGTCAACAAGTGCGGCTGAATCCTCTTGTTGGGACAGGTGTCACACATGTAACAGCTAGCTAACATGGCCTGCATGCAAGAGTTGATTCAGCATTTTTGGAGTCTCAAGAATCCTAATCATGTTTATTGGGATTTGTAAAGCTATTTTGCCCCCTTGATCTTTGTAATAGATAGACTTAAGGATATTTTATAAAAACTAGTTAAGTGGAGAAAAAGGGGAAGGAAGAGGGAGAGGAAGTTACGTAGCAGCAGCTGCTGGAGCAGAGCAAGAACAGGGGCTGATCCCCTGTTCCGGCCAAGAGCAAGAAATCCCTTTTCCTTTCCTCTTTTTAGTTGAATTTCATGCTTAGATTATAAAATACTTTAGTATATCTTTTGTAGCTTAATTTAGTTGGTTTAAATTCAGTTCTTTAGCAGTTTATTAGCCTTATATATTCTGTAAATATGAACAACAGCTAAACCTATTTATCTTAGTTAGGTTGTATCTTTATTCCTTGCCAATATTTATGAGATCTAAGTGAGTGAATACGGATTTAATCTATGGTATTTATGCATGCTTTGAACGTATTTATATGAGTTGTTTTCAAATCATCTTTCTGATCAATCGATGCCTAGATAAAAACTTGATGAGGTTATACTAATACTTGATACGTAATAGTCTTGTAAAGGTATAGAAGAACCGCACATCATTGAGAGTTTACCACCATGTTTACTCAATAAAATGGTGAGGCATGCGTAATATGATTTCATAAGTCCAAGCTTCTTGAGATTTTGGATCATGATTAATGTCCTTTTGGTGCTCAATGCTATCATATAGTTAAATCCTAGATACTTGTTCGCGGGACTGCTATGTGGTAAGAATTTAATTGATGAGCTTCTCTTGATTAAGTTAAAAATAAGAAAGGATGATATAGATGAGCTTCTTGTCTATTGTAAGTTAATCTTCCATTTGATTAGATTCGAATTTTGCATCAAGGATTAGATATAGGCATGGAATGAAGTAACAACTTAGCTAAGACATCTCTTTCATAATCAACCTTCACAACTCTCTTTATTTTTCAGTCGTAGTTATTTGAGAAATCTGATTTTGTACTTTAAAATAGTTTGTTTTAATTACATAAACACCCCCCCTTCTAAGTCTCTTTTAAATATTCTCTTGGATACATTGAATATTTTTGTTGCTCGTTTGCTAGGCTATCGGTGAATTATAAAACCAACCAATCTCTGTGGGATCGACCCTTTACCACTATACACAATTTATTGTGTTTAGTAGTTTAGGATTATTATTTGGTGGATTCGACACCCATCAGTCATTGATGATGAAACTCTTTTGAAAATACTAAATCTGTCAATACTGGTAGTACTGGATGAAGAATATATAAAATTGGCTGGAGTTGAGTCTAAGATGAGTTGGTGTGCTTCGTATATTTATCAAAAGAATCGGTATTTCCCCTTTGATATCTATTGGCTATGATTTAAATACACTTGCTGTTACCCTCAATTTGCTCCAGATGATTCGGTTGATGATTCTTACGCTGTTAACTATGAGAATGAAATATATTTATTGTGAATTTGAGGTAATTCCTGTGATGGTGCCAGCTTTAGTTAGACTTCGGGTGGGATCCCATTGAGCATTATAGAATACCAATCATATTTGAGCTTCTCTGTTATAATTTGATTAGGGAAAATCTTGTTTTGGTATTTTTGTGTTTGAATATGAAAAGGGGTTGCTATTTTTCGAAGACTGGTACGTGGCCGAACATTCTGTGGATGCTTGAAATAGGAATCTAGGATGCATTTAAGAAGATGGATATGTTATATATATTTTACTTTCCTTCCTTTTTTCGATTTATATGTGGTCATCTGCACAAATTTGATTAAAGTTTGTCATCTTTCTCAAGTCATTACATCAGTGTTCTTGATAATTGTTGCACATCAATCCTTGATTGATTATGTGTGTGTCTGTGTGCTTTCTTTGATTTTAGCTGCAATTAGAAAGACTTTATCATTAGCTGTAATAAAACAATAAGAACAAATTAGTTATTGTTACACCATTCTTGGAGTTAGATTCTGCATAGCAGTGAAGGCTTTATCATTATTGCTTTTGATCGGTTGCACATAACGAACCATTAGATTACCATAGATTGCAGTTGTAACTAAAGTCTTCTCACACAATATATATTTACCATGCTTTGAAGGGTTCATCCCAAACAACAAAATAGGGGCTTGTTATAGTTTATCAAACCAGATCCTCGTGTCTTTTTTTTTTAGTTTTTCAAATTTTTGTTTTGAGTTATAGTTTCTGATAATAATATATGCAATACTTCTTGTGTAATAGTAATAGAACTGAAGATCTTTATACGTATATATGATTGAAGGCTTTGGTCACTGATATTGATGTAATATTATTTATATTTATATATGTAGCAGAATAAAGTTCAAAGCAATAAACTATGTATATCTGCTGATTACTGCATTGAACTTGATTTTTAGGTATATAATGTTTTGACGTTGTATTATGGGTTTGGAGTACCCCCAGAATGTTCAATGTTCAAAATTCCTTCAACTTGGAAAGTAAGTGTGACGGGCACATATGTCATAATTGTATTATTAATTTCTTATCCATCCAGTAATTGGTGTGGGTTTTTTATTATAAAGTCTCAGCATATCGAAATGTGAATATTTTGGACAGATGAGAAATGTTGAAGTAACATTAATGTTTTTGTCCTGTAATAAAACGTATGTGTTAATATAATGAAAGAGAATGTTCGAACAGACAAGTCATTTGCTGTGAAAAATGAATAAATAGCCCACTATAGAAATCATACAGAAATTGTAATTTATACAAAGGATAATTATTTCACATGATTGAATGATTAATTGTGGTCTCATTTTTTAAATTTTTGCAGATTATATCGATAAAGAAGCAATGAGTTTTGGCAGAAACTAGGTCTGCATCTGAAGAACTATTTTAGAGTTAGATAGAATCGAATTAGTGGAAGTTGTGTAGAAAGTAGTACTCCATTCGAAGCACTGTTTGATCCCACATTCAATAACTTTAAGTTCATTTTTTGGTCATTATACCAATTCTTGTAATTATACCATATATCTCATAAATGGAATTTAGTTGAATTACAGGTTATATAGTCTGATAACACTATAATTTTTTTTTTCTGATACAGCTTTTCTAAATCACATCCAAACATATTTTAGGCATATTATACATTTATACTATTGTCAGTTGTCTTGTCTTAGGTGTATATAATGTTGTAACTTTTGATATAAGTGATTCTTCACATAATACCTTCAAACTTTACTTTGTGAAAGACTTTGATTTTAATGATTTTTTGGTACAGGCTTTCTGTAAATACAGGAAAACCTGAACACTCATTACATTGAAGAAAGGCACAAAGTTATTTTGAGGAATAGAGGTAGTCATTTGGGTCAATACATTTAATTTAAGTTGGCAGTGGTTGAGATACACATTATATATATTTATTTCTGATCATAGGTATTCTGAAGAACTGTGATGAAGCTAGTGTCTGTGGTATTTACATTCTATCAAAATTTGTCAGACTTAGAGATTATAAACTTGTTTTATTCTTTTTGTTGCATTCCTAAGCAGGTTTAAATCTTGTTTCTGATCAAGCTCTGAAGCCGAAGTTCCTGTCACTTGGAAGGTAACTCTATTGTGTCAATAAATATTATTATGCATGGATAGGTCATGGATGAACCTGCCTAGGGCTAGTAGTGAGTATAGAAATGGGTTGAAATATTTTTTAGAGTTCGCTTTTTCAAATTCAAAATGCACTACAATTTTATGCCCTTGCAAGAAATGTAAGAATGTCATATGCCAAAGAAGAAGTATTGTTGAAGAACATCTTCTGTGGCATGGTTTTTTAGTTGGGTATAATAAATGGGTTTTACATGGTGAGCTGTCATCCAATGGTATGCCGACAATGTATGAGTTTGATGGGCAAAATTCAGTCGATAATGCAGGAATGATTGTATGCTGTATTGGGGTGTAAATGAAAACAAAATCAAGTGTGATACATGTGATGAGCCACGATGGATAACGACCGCATCTGATGGTAGTGTGGGTGATAAAGGGAGCAAGAAGATTCCTGCGAAGATGGTATGGCACTTCCCGCTAAAGCCAAGGTTGCAAAGACTTTTCATGAATAAGGAAACTGCATCTCTTATGAAGTGGCATGCAACAGAACGTATCGAAGATGGTGTAATGAGACATCCTGCAGATTCACTAGCTTGGAAAACTTTTGACTTCCTTCACCCAGAGTTTGCAAAAGATCCTCGCAATGTAAGGTTGGGCTTGGCTACTGATGGTTTCAATCCATTTCGAACAATGAATGTCAATCACAGTACGTGGCCCGTGATCTTTATTCCTTATAATTTGCCGCCGGGTGAGTATATGAAAAAGTCATACCTGATGTTGTCTTTGCTTATACCTGGGCCATCTGGACCAGGTAATAACCTTGACATATTTCTGGAGCCGGCTATTGCAGAGGTAAAAGATATGTGGATAGAGGGAATAAACACTTATGATGCATCATCTAAGGAAAATTTTCAATTGCGTGCAGCTCTTTTATGGACCATTAGTGATTTTCCAGGCTATGCAACTGTTTCAGGTTGGAGTACTAAAGGAGAACTTGCATGTCCCATTTGTCATAAGCACACAAATTTAGTATGGTTGGATAAATCACGCAAATTCTGTTATATGTGTCATCATATATTCTTACCTGAGGATCACCCTTATTGGAGGGATAGAGGTTCGTTTGATGGAACTGAAGAACACCGAAAAGCAATCCCATACTTGAAAGGATCCGTAGCATTTGATGAAGTAAAGCACATTGAAAATAAATTCGGAAAAAAAGTGGGGGATCAGAAATTACCCTATAATTGGAAGAAGAAAAGCATTTTCTTCGATCTCCCGTATTGGGAAACAAACTTAGTGAGACACAACCTTGATGTTATGCACATAGAGAAGAACGTACGTGACAAGGTCTTATATACATTAATGGACCCGGACAAGTCAAAAGATAATTACAACGCTCGCTTGGATTTGCAAATTACAGGGATAAGATCAAAGCTTCATCCCTTTCTTGATGAGCTTGGACAAGAATGGCTACCAGCGACTTCATTTGCACTAGATAAAATTGAGAAGGACAGATTTTGCAAGATATTGAAAAGCGTTAAAGTTCCAGATGGCTATGTTTCAAATGTGTCAAGATGTGTCCATATTAAACCACCCAGGATATTTGGCCACAAGAGTCACGACAGTCATGTGTTGATGCAACAATTGTTACCTCTCGGTCTACGTAAACTTCTTCCAAGGGCAATTCGAAAATCCTTGATTCATTTCAGTCGTTTTTTACAGAATTGTGTTCTAAGACATTTCATCCCAATGATTTATCACGGCTGGAAAAAGAGATTGCTATCATACTTTGTCAGTTGGAGAAAATTTTTCCACCTTCATTCTTTGATATCATGGTACATTTGACTGTTCACTTAGTCACTGAGGCAAAATTAGCTGGTCCAGTTCAATATCGTTGGATGTACCCTATTGAAAGGTAGGTCTGAAGTTTAATAATTTAATGTTAGTTTTAGTTAAAGTTTTATTGCTATCTTAGACATTTTGATCACATAATTCTTCATATTTTGATCTCTCCAGGTACTTGAGTACTTTAAAGTCATACGTTCGTAACAGAGCTCGTCCGGAGGGCTCAATCACAGAAGGATACTTGGCAGAGGAGTGTTTATCTTTCTGTTCTTCATACGTTGATGAAAACATTGAAACAAGGCATAATCGGGCAAGTCGCAATGATGATGGTGGTTCTGCGGAAAACACGTCAAGAATTGATGTTTTCTCATATAGTGGATCTTCACTATGGAAAGGAAAGCCAATTGTTTTAGACAATGACCAACTAACAAAAGCTCACCGGTATGTCTTATTCATTTGTGATGACATTCAACAATATAGAGCATAAATTACTTGAAACTATAATTTGTCGTGCTAATTCCATAGTGTTTATTTGATATTCTTCAATTATATAGTACTGTAATTTTTTCTTGTTAATTATTCAGGGAGCACGAAGCTCAGGTTAGATTAAAGAAGCATCGCTCAACGGAGCATGAGATCAAATGAATCCATAGTGATTCTTTTGCTACTTGGTTTAAGGGTCGGGAAAGTGATGTCTGAAATGATATACAGTGATTTTTTTTACTTTACTTTTTATAATATTTTGGTAATTGTCTATGCAGGTTGAAGAACTAACTGCCGATGAAAATGATCCAAAGTTAATTGATATGAAAAGGCTTGCAAGGGGACCAATCCTTGTGGTACACAATATAAAGGCTTTAAAGTCAATGGTTTTTGATTCCATACTAAGGAAATAGAGAGAAAAAGAAAAACTCAAAACAGTGGAGTGATGGTTGATGCAAGCACAACAAGTTTTGCAAGCAAAAAGGATGTGCGACCAATCTTTCAAGAGATGACGTATTATGGAATTGTGAGGGACATAATCGAGCTAGATTATACAGGGGGTAAAAAGGTTGTTTAATTTGACTGTGATTGGGTTTCTAAGGGGAGCAAACTCAAACAAGACAATTATGGATTCACCTTGGCCAATTTCTCAAATATCAAGCGCCAAAATGAGCCTTTGGCTCTTGAAAGTCAAGCTCAGCAAGTATTTTATGTATATGATCCAACTGAAAAGGACTGGAAAGTTGTGGTTAGAACAAAAGCTAGGGATAGGTTTGATGATGGAGGAGACTTGCCTAGTGATGGGGTTGATACAATATTACAGAGCATAACAAGTCGCAATCTTCCAGTTGATGAAGAAGAAGCAATTGACTGGATTCGTGAAGGGGCATCCCGAATCTCTGTGGATTCTTTACAGGAAAATGATTACGAGGAAATTTAGGTTGATATTATGTGGAAAACTAGTATTGGTTCATTCATTTCTGATCTCCCGTATTTTTTTAACCTGTTAGTGCTACTATTTTTTTTGTTTTCATTGCATTTTCATCGCTGTTTTTATGCTTGTAGATATGAGAAAAAGCAGTGTTCAAAAAAACCAATCACAATCAACGAGAGTGGCCCATGAACAAGACGAGAATATAGGTAAGTTTTTACATGTTAATGACATCTCATGCAAGACTTCTCTCTTCTTATTATGTAAGTTTTTATAGAGTTTTCATTGATGCTTGTACTAGTTCTGCCTAGTGAGTCTGATTTAGGTTGTTATTTCAATTATGCTTGTACTAGTTCTGCCTAGTTAATTAGTAAAAGTGTTTACCAGTAGGAATTCGTCATGAACTGATTTGAAAGTTTAATGAAATGATGGCTGGTGAACTGAAGTCCAAACACTACCAAATATTCTAATAATCTGTTCAAACTCCACTGTTCTACCAAATATGCTAATGAATACTAATTCATCACTTAATTATAGTTTTTGGGTATTGTGCATAGTTCTTCGAGACAAGGGTGTTAGTAAATAAAGTTAAATGTGACAATCATCTTTTTTTAACTAACAGTTGTTTTAATTTTTTTAACATATTATATAGTGTTGGATGCTGCGAGGTGCTCTAAACGTCATAGACTTGCTATTGAAACTAATTCATATGGTCCTCATTTAAATGATGTGGATGCAAACTTAACTGACATTGGAGGTATGCTTGAAGTATAATATTTTGCACATTTTATGCTTGTGCTGTTTTGTATTTGATTTTTTTAACTTTTCTTGTAGGAAATATGGTGAAGGTGAAAACTCGTGGACCGACTAACATGCCACGTGTATGTGCTAGAAAAGATCAAGTTGAAGTGGAGTTTGATAATTTTGGGAAGCCAATAGGTCCTCACAAAAGTGAATATGTTGAGTTTATTGGCACCTTGGTTAGAAGTGGATCATTGATTCCACTGGACTACGAAGAATGGTATAAAGTACCTATGTCTATTAAGAAGAACTTGATCGAGCTGATTAAGGTAATAGTGTACATTATTTGTTAATATTTGTTATTCTTTTACTAACTAAACTGAATCTAAATTTTAGGAGAAATTCTGTGGAGCATTAGACTTTGAGCGACAGTCTTGGGATATTTTATCAAAAAGTTGGAGAACTTGGAAAAATAGAGTTAAGAGTAAGTACTTCAATCCAAACTCATCAATTGAGGAAAACTTGTGAAAACGGCTGGATACGGATGATCGTAGAGTGCTTCCTGATCAATGGAAGAATCTTGTTATTCTTTGGAGTAGTGATAAAGCTCGGGTAAGATAAATTTGATATGAATTCTAGTTAAGCTCCATGTTTTTACATTAATGAAATTTTGGTCATTCTGTTGTTTGGTTTTAGAAAATTAGTGCTCAAAACGATAACAGGGCACAGAAGGCAATGATGCATATCACTGGAAAAAAGAGTTTCTCTCAAATCCGTGCTGAAATTAAGGTTTCTTCGTTCCTTTTTTTTTTTTTTTCCGTATAAATTGTCTTACTTTGATACTTACTCCATTTTATTTTTTTACTCAGAAAGATGCAAGGTCTTCAAGAGAATCAGACTGTGGCGATGGTGAAGGAAATGGAAACGATGAACAGAACGATGATCTTAGTAGAGTCGACCTATTTGAAAAATGTTATACGAAAGATGGACAAACTTCTAATGCTACTGTGGCAAATACGTTGGTAAAAATATAAATGTTTTTTTATGTTTTTTCTTGAGTTTCATTGAGTGTTAATTGATTGTACTGTTTTATTCTTTAAATTAAGATTAAAATCATATTTATGCTTTAATTGGTAGGAAAAAATGCAAGAGAAAAAAAAGGAGTTTGCTCCTAATTCGAAAGATGTTGAGCCGAATGATATATTTTCTCAAGTTGTTGGAGAAGATAAATAGGGAAGAGTACGAATGTTTGGCTATGGGATATGTACTTCAGATGTGTATGGTGATATCCATGTTGGAGGTAGGTCTTCTCCGAAGCACATGAGTTACAAGAAAAATATTGATGAATTAAAGAAAATTATAGAAGAACAAAATAGACAAGTACAAGAACAAAATAGACAAATATAAGAACTCCTAAAAGTGAACATGCAACGAGCACGAGACAGCCCTCCTCCAGAAACTACAACAGTCCCTTAATCATCGGCATCAATGAATGTAGTTCCTCTATAGGTAAATCTCTAAACTGCTTCTCATTTAATTATGTTGAAATATCTGTTTCATAGTTTTCTTGAAAATTTGTAAATAATGTGGTCTGTTTTCCTCGTTGTTTTGTTGAAATGTGATATGCAAATATTTAAATGTTAGGCAGCTTATTAGTTGTGTTGTGTTTTGCTTGTTTTCCTTATTCCATTTCACTGATGATTGAATGGTATGTACAGAACAGAGTATGTTCTCTGTTTTAGGGAGGTTTGATTTATTAACCTTCTTATCAATACTCAGCCTGGTAATTGTGGTGCCAAGCCATTGGTATGTAAAGTTCATTTGTCTTTATAATATTTATGCAAGTCTTGCCTGAGTTCTAGCGGAGCAGACATTTAAGTTGAGAAAGAGTAATACCTGGAGTTAAAATATTTGCAAGGATAGTAATGTTGATAACTTTTGAGACTTTTTTTTTCTGTGGTCCTGTTGTTTATGTGGTTTTTTTTCTGTGGTCTTTCACTGATAAGGGAAAACAACTAAGAAAATGAGAATGATCATGTGCTTAATTATTGGTTTACTAGGTGAGCAATTAAAAGGAATTAATATTGGGGTTCATTGTGTTGAATGCTACTGTCTAGTTTTCAATGATGGTTACAACTTACAAACAAGTCATTTTCTCTTTTTCATTTTTATCACTTTTGGGGTTCATTGTATTAACTGCTTCAGATTTGTTCAATAAAGCTTCGACTTGCTATAATACATAACTACAGCTCTCTTTGATAATCTTTTCATTTAGAAGCAATAGAACTGCATCGGCATAATGTATTAACATGTTATTCTTTAGATTTTGCGAGTGTATAGTTAATTATCAGTTGTAATATGATGACAGAACTGAAGATTGTAATCCCAAATTTAATCCCAAGTTCAAAAATCTCCTGCTCTCAACATTTCCAGTAAAAATGCCATTATTTTAGTCATTATATTCATTTTTTTGGGCTTGTCTCTATCATTCTTCGTGTTTGATTCGTCTAAATTATGTAGGTTGGATCAAAGGTATTATTAAAAAGTGTGTTCGATCCATCCAAAACTGTGGCAATTGGTTATCTTCAAAGTGTAGATCCATCAAAAAGAGTTGGCCATATATTGTTGGGAAATAATTGGTGTGAGGTGGCCATCAATGTTGTGGTGGAAGTTGATGAAGATTTAGTTCAACCGACTTCACATTTCAGGACCATTGGTGATGCAATTGGGGAGATAGTTGCATGGCCAAAAAATATGGTAATGATCATTCATTAACTTTAAGAAAATTTCTCTCTACCGATTTAATACGGACTATGTTTTTGTATATTTTATATAGGTTGTTATGGTTCGAGATTGACACCATTTGGGAGACTTGCTGTGTTTTGGTTTAATGCACAATGACACTAGCTACTTAACCTTTTGCCATTTTTGTTAAATATGGCCAAGTGGTATTGATACTTAACCAACTTTTTGCCATTTTTGTTATATATGGCCAAATATTATATATTCTATTAGGTACAAATTGTAATTAATGCTATTTTGGATTGGAACTTTTGTGAACATATTTATATTATGTTGTTTTTTAATTATGGTCGTTACTTATATTTGTTTCTGTCACAAATTAGTGGAATATAATTAGAATAATTAGGGAAAATGGGATTGTAATATTAATTACAAAATATTATTTACATATATCCTATCATGACACTTCATCCCGTCATAATATATCTTATAATGACACTTTCTTCGTCATAATATCAGTTTAATTGACACTTTTTTCATCAAAATACAATTTATTAGGACGCTCAATTACGTCGTAATATACTTTTAAATGACATTTTACTCCGTCATAAAAAGTTTTAAAGGAAGCTTTACAGCATCATAATAACATTTAATGTGACGCTATTTTCTCTCACAATATCATATATTATGACGCTTTATTGCGTAATAACAATATAGTATCACGCTTTGTTTGGTCATAATATATGTTATTACGACGCTATTAAGTGTCATAATATAGTTTTACATGACGCTATAAAGCGTCATAATAGATATTAATGTGACGCTAATGCTCTTACATTACGGGCTATTATTACGCTATATTGCATGATAAAACACTATGTTAGGGAAAATCTCATTTTTGATCCCACAGATTAACCAATTTTTACTTTTGGTCCCATTGATTACAGGATTCTCATTTTTGATCCCGTACATTTCAAAAAATCTCAAAATTGGTCCCCTGTTAACCATTCCGTCATTTGACTAACGGTTGACCCACATGTCCGTTTAAACAAGGGACCAATTTTGAGAGTTTTTGAAATGTATGGGACCAAAAATGAGATTTTCTCCATGGTTTTAAACGGACATGTGGGTCAACTGTTAGTCAAATGACGGAATGGTTAACGAGGGACCAATTTTGAGATTTTTTGAAATGTACGGGACCAAAAGTGAGAATCTTGTAATCAATGGGACCAAAAGTAAAAATGGGTTAATCTGTGGGACCAGAAATGATATTTTCCCCACTATGTTATGACGCTTTACACTGTCATAATATACTTTATTACGACACTTTAACGTGTCATAACAAAGTTTTACATGATGCTTTATATCGTCATTGAAAACTCTAATGTGGAGCTTTAAAGCGTCATAATAATATTTATTGTGACGCTTTACACCGTCTCAATAATAGTTAGTTAAGGTAGTTAAAACATCATACATGACGCTAAAAAGCATCATAACATCATACTTCTCTTGACACTTACAAGCGTCACAAGAAGTCATATGTTGCAACGCTTTTTGGCGTCACAATAAGATATTGTCACGCCTACCTACCTGAGACTTTTGCTTAGCGTCACAAAATCCAAAACGTCACAAAACCCACTTTTAGTGACGCTTTCTAGCGTCATGAAAACGCGTTTTTCTGGTAGTAAAATATGCTGGTGTTGCAATTACTGAACAATTGGGGTTGAATATTTTTGTTTTTGGTGTGTTGTAATTGCACATTAGGTATGGTAAACATTGGCCAGTTTACTGCTATTTTTGTGTTGAAAAATGCTGGATTTTTGTTCACAATTTTTTGTTGTGTTGCTCTATTATGGAATTATGGCTGAATTATATTCTGCTTCTACAGACATGAAGATAGACAGTAATATAACAATATATTAATACAACAACAATTTGTTACATTTCGGCAAGAGGAACATAATTCACTTACATAGGAAAATGTGAATTTATGTTCATATATGCAAATTGTGAAAGTTACACCATGAACCAAAAAGTGATCCACGAGATTATCAATAAAAAACCAAAGCCACTTCTCTCTTATGCTCTTCTTCTTCAAATCAGCTTCCAGACTGTTCACACGACTCACCAATTCAGGAATCACATGTTGAGCTCTAGAGCACATTGGTGGATCAACCCAATTAAAGAAAGTGCACCCACCAGCTTGTTGTATAATACACAATGAAAATTTTAAGTGAATTTTCATATATTAGGGTTTTCAAAACCAACACCTTCACAGATTAGGAAGAAGATTCTTACCCGAAATTTCCTGCAGGCAGTGAAGTGGCGCCCAACGTGATCTTCCCTCTATGAAGTCCGGCGAACAGGTTTCTGGCCTCAAAGACAAAAGTCTTCATCGCCCAAAGCAAATTCCGTTGTTTGATTCCACATTTTTAATTTGGGGAAATTGTGAATGAGAGAAGTAGATTGACAAAATTGGGGTAAAAGTCTTTAAATGATGTAGATAAAACTGAAAAGACGATTTTACCCTTACTCAAAGCATGTGAAAGTCACGTGTATGGTTTTCAGTCACCGGATACCACTTAATTTGTGTCGTGGATGGTTGTTTGTCAAATTCGAGAAGTTTAGATGGCGGTTTATCATGAAAAATAGTTGGGATGGTAAATTGCCATAATGGCCATAGTTCGAATGGCAGAAAATTTTTTCCTGATTATCATAGTTATGAACATCCATAATTTTTTTTTAGTATACTCAATCCTTATTTAGTATTTTTAGTATACTCAATCCTTATTTAGTAAACCTCTGGATTTAAAGCTCGAGTGTTAATTATTATATTGGTCAATATAATAAGGATTGATTATCTGTAATTTCGAAGGCTACGAAAACACAACATAAAACTTAAAGGGTCATAATTACGAATATGTAGATAAGTACTTAACAATTATAAGATATAAGATTTTTTATTATATATTTACTTTTTGAGAAGTGTTTTGCCATCGAGACTCCTTCTGATAGATTCTTGATGTTGAGACGTTAGAGCAGTCTCGAGCTCGTGATTCCGACAAGACCCGCCGGCGGGAGAAAACGAGAAAAGAGAGGAACAAGAGAGTTTTAGGGTTGAAAGGAAGTTGCTTAATTCTCAATAATCCAAAAAACAAGAGTTCCACAATAATAAAGTACGATACCCATAAACCAGGGTCACCTAAGCAATTAATAAATTACGGAGTCAACTTAAATACTGAATTAAGTAAATAATATAACAAGCCATGATCAAGTCTGCTTCATCACATAATCTCGCTGCCATGCTGGTTTGGCGCGCCTCCGCCCACCACGCCGCCTTGTCTCTCCTCGAACCTCCTCATCCTCTCCATCCTCGGCTAGCACTCCATTGCTCCCAGGCTCATCACTCCTGCCCACAATCTCTCCTTGTTGTCCAGCCCCTTGCTCCATCACCGCCGTATCACTCCCTTCCCCATAAACACGAACCTTGTCCGCAAGGTTCAAATCCGGAAACGCCCGCTTAATTCTTTCCGCTGGTTCCCAAGTCGCATCGTCCAAGGACCCATCCGACCACTCCACCAACCACTGTTCTTCGGCCGCCCCCAACCTCAATACTTTTCGGACCTCATGAACCTTAACTGGCACTGCCGGCACTCGCCCACTAAGTAAATCAACTGGTAATTCGGACGCAGCTCCCTCAGGACCGCCTCCCCTAAACCGCCTCAACAACGAGACGTGGAACACCGGATGCACCCTCGAAGATTCCGGCAACCGCAGCCGATACGCCACCGGCCCCAACTTCTCCACGATCTCATACGGTCCGAAGTAGCGGCGAGATAACTTCTGAGAACGACGTCTCGCCACGGACACCTGCCTGTACGGTTGCAATTTCAGCAGCACCCACTCGCCAACCGCAAACTCCACGTCACTCCTTTTCTTATCAGCCAAATTTTTCATTCGCACCTTGGCCGCCACTAAATTATCCTTCAACCTCTTCAACAGCTCATCCCTCTCCCCCAGAACTTCATCCACCGCAGGTAGGCTGCTCTCCCCGCGTCTATAGGGTAGTAAATCCGGAGGTGGGCGCCCATAAACCGCTTGAAAGGGCGTCATGCCAATACTCGAACTGTAACTCGTGTTCACAGAATATTCCTCCCAAGGCAACATCACCGTCCAACGGGCAGGTTTCTCATGACAAAAGGAGCGTAAATATTGTTCCAACACCCTATTCATTACCTCAGTTTGGCCATCCGTTTGTGGGTGAAACGCCGAGCTGAGCTTAAGCGTCGTACCGCTGAGTTCATGCAACGCCTTCCAAAATTTACTCGTAAAGATAGGATCGCGATCCGACACAATGGAAGAGGGAATTCCATGGAGTTTCACCACAATGTCCGTAAATAGATATGCCGCCCTATGCGCATCGAAATCCCCCGGTAGAGAACCGAAATGCGAGTACTTCGTTAACCGATCCACCACCACCATAATAACGGAGAACCCGCGAGATACCGGCAGCCCGGTAATGAAATCCATACTCACGTCTTCCCACACCCGGCCAGGAATGGATAACGGTTGCAATAACCCGGCAGGTGGCATCGTAGAAAATTTAGTGCTTTGACACGTGAGGCATTTAGCGATGAATTGTCTCACCTCCGACCTCATATTCGGCCAATAGAACATGCCTGCAAGCCGCTTGAATGTCCGTAATACCCCGGCATGGCCTCCCGCCGCTGACTCATGATACTCCCGTAACAACTTTTCGCGTATAGCTGACCGCTTTCCAATACAGAACCGATGGCCATATAAGAGCAACCCATCTTTCACTGTTAAAGGCGCCGCCAGTGTGCCGTTTAAATACTCAACATGCAAACGCTTCAAGTCTTCTTCGGTCTCATTTTCAGCCCTTATTTCTTCTACCAAGTCAGCCGTGGAATGTGACATCAACGTGAAACACTGGCCCACCTCCATTTCTCCCTCCCGGCGAGATAGAGCATCCGCCGTCACATTAGATGCGCCCGGTTTGTACTCAATACGAAACCTAAAGCCCAATAGTTTTCTCACATAAAATTGCTGATCGGGCGTCTGAATAACTTGCTGTAACAACTCCCGTAAACTGCGTTGATCAGTTCTGATGACGAACTCCCTGCCTAACAAATACTGTCGCCATTTCTGAACGGATTCCACAATCGCATACAACTCCTTATGGTAGGTGGACGCGGTTAACCGCCGCGGACCCATTTTCTTACTAAAATACGCCACCGGTTGTTCATCCTGAAGTAACACCGCACCGATGCCAGTCCCCGACGCATCTGTCTCTACAACAAAAGGTTTCCCGAAATCCGGCAACCTAAGAATGGGCGCCGCACACATAGCTCTCTTTAATTCTCCGAACGCCTGCGACGCCGCTTCACTCCACACAAACCCCTCCTTCTTTAACAAATCGGTCAACGGGGCGGCGACGTGAGAATATTTACGAATGAATCGGCGATAATAGCCTGTCAACCCCAGAAATCCCCGTAGTTGTTTAACCGTTTTGGGAGTGGGCCAATTTGCCATGGCGTCAATTTTCTCCTTATCCACTTTCAGACTCCCCTCCGTAATTATATGTCCTAGATACTCTATCGCCGGTTTCGCAAAGGAACACTTCGACAGTTTCACAAAGAAATCGTTAGTCTTCAACAACGACAACACCACTTCCAATTGCAATATATGATCAGGGAGAGACGGGCTATAAATCAGAATGTCATCAAAAAACACAATCACGAACTTACGAAGGTATGCCGAGAATAAGCGGTTCATGCAAGCCTGAAACGTGGAGGGTGCATTCGTTAGGCCGAATGGCATTACTCGAAATTCATAATGGCCCTCATGAGTTCGGAAGGCCGTCTTATAGATGTCTCGGTCATGCATACGGATTTGGTGATAACCCGACCGCAGATCCAACTTAGTAAAATACCGTGCTTCTCCCAATTCATCGAACAGCTCATCCGCCGTAGGTATCGGAAAATGATCAGGCACTGTCACTGCATTTAAGGCCCGATAATCCACGCAGAAGCGATAAGAGTTATCCTTCTTCTTTACCAACAATACCGGCGACGAAAACGGGCTTCGACTCGGGCGAATGAGCCCTTGTTCTAACATTTCTCGAACCAATCGCTCAATTTCTGACTTCTGGAAATGCGGGTAACGGTAAGGCCGCACGTTCACGGGAGTGGTCCCCGGCTGCAACCTGATTCGATGATCATTCCAGCGCGACGGCGGTAATCCTTTTAGCGGCTGGAATACCCCCTCAAACTTAGTTATCACGGCAGCTATGTCCGGTTCCATGTCACCCGCGGGCTTCCCCTTGTCCCCCGTTTCAGGTGGCGGCTCCAACACCAATTCGTAACACGCCGACACCTCCTCCGCGGCTTGCAATACCCACAGCCGATTTAATGTGATTTCCTTCGGAGTTTCAGGCCCACCTTGAAGGAGAACCGTTTTACCCCCCCATTTAAACTCCATGTTGAGGTTAGCGTAATCATGTAAAACCCGACCTAATAGACGCAGCCACTCCACTCCTAACACAACCTGCGATCCATGAATGGGTAGCACAAACACGTCCACAGTAAACGACGTCCCCTGCATTAGTAATGGTACCATCAAACATTGTTGTCTACACACCAGATAAGCACCGTTTCCCATGTAAACCCGAAAAGGCGATACCGACTGTACCGCGAGTTGCAATTTCTCCACGATCGCCTGGTGAATGAAGTTGTGCGTACTCCCATTGTCAATCAGTACGCTCACCAAGACCCCTCCCATCATTCCGGACAGCCTTAACGACCGCGGTGATTGGCCCGCTGCGAGGCTGTGGAGACTGGAAACATCGGCTGTCACCACCTCTTCGACCTTTTCCGTTTCCTCCTCACCGTCCTCTTCGTCCCCCATTAGCAACAAGTACCGCCCACATCGGTGACCCCGCTCCCACTTGGCATCACAGTTATAACACAAGCCCTGTTTCTCGCGAGCCTTCCGTTCCTCATAAGTTAACCGACGGATTGGTGGGGTTGGTGCCGCCCCAGAAGCTGTGCCTGGCTTACTCGTCGGTGTAGGTAGTAGTGGAGGATTACGCAGCGGCGCGGCAGTCACCGCCGGAGAACCCCCTCCTGTTCTCGCTGCGGGAAAAGGAACACCGCCCGACCGAGAACCCCCCGCCGCGTTCCACGCTCGATGCTTAGCCTCTAATTCTCTGGCTAACGCGAACGATGAAGATAGTGTACGGGGTTTCATCAATAGGATTTCATGCTGCAGATGGGGTTTTAGCCCTGCATGAAATAACGACTGCAAATTCGTTTCCGAAACCTCGCTCACGTTCACTAGAATCTTCTCAAAGGCCGACTGATATTCTGTCACTGTCCCCGTCTGCTGCACCTTGGCTAACATCCCAAAGTAGTCGACATAATTCAGGGGGTCGAACCTTAACTTAAATTTATCTACAAAATCCGGCCACGACTCTAACAAGTTACAACATTGGCGCCATCGGAACCAATCCAACGCCGTTCCCTCCATCATCAATCCTACCGTTGCAAGTCGTGATTCCTCCGCAATCCCATAGAACACAAAGTACTCCTGCGCCTGGAATAGCCATCCCAGTGGATCCGTCCCATCGCACTTGGGCATATCCAGCCTCAATTTACTCATCGGATTATACCCAGGGTTAGGGGCCCCTTCCTCGCGTCGTGGCAGAATCACCGTGGACGTGCCCGTCGACGGATTCTCCAGCCGCGCCACCAGGGAACTCAAGTCCTGCTGTATTCGTTGCACCGATTGTGTTAAAGTCTGAACCGTCATCATATTCACGTCCATCTGTTTCTGAAATTCTTTCTGCGTGGACGCAACTTGCGTTTGGAATTCCTCAAATTTTCCCTTGTTCACGGTGTCAGCCATTGCAATTCTCTCAACGAGAGCACCAAATGATAGATTCTTGATGTTGAGACGTTAGAGCAGTCTCGAGCTCGTGATTCCGACAAGACCCGCCGGCGGGAGAAAACGAGATAAGAGAGGAACAAGAGAGTTTTAGGGTTGAAAGGAAGTTGCTTAATTCTCAATAATCCAAAAAACAAGAGTTCCACAATAATAAAGTACGATACCCATAAACCAGGGTCACCTAAGCAATTAATAAATTACGGAGTCAACTTAAATACTGAATTAAGTAAATAATATAACAAGCCATGATCAAGTCTGCTTCATCACATAATCTCGCTGCCATGCTGGTTTGGCGCGCCTCCGCCCACCACGCCGCCTTGTCTCTCCTCGAACCTCCTCATCCTCTCCATCCTCGGCTGGCGCTCCATTGCTCCCAGGCTCATCACTCCTGCCCACAATCTCTCCTTGCTGTCCAGCCCCTTGCTCCATCACCGCCGTATCACCTTCCACATATGCCAAGCCTCCATTTGTTCATTTAACTCTTCAGTGGTTGCCAAGTTAATATGATTATTCATTTGTTTGAAGGTAAAAAATCTACCTATATACACAAAGTGGATTTATCGCAATTACTTTAGACAACTTTAAATGAAGCAAGTAATTTGCAAATTAAACTATTCTCATAAATAGTATGCCTGTCATGCACATATAAATAAATGCATGAATAAAAACAAATTAACTACATAATAAAATCAAAATGTAAAATTTATAAAATACATTAAAAGATTGCAATTATAGCCCGAAACTATTAAGTGTGTAATTTCAAGTTTACACTTAGGAGTATGAAAATTTATATAGTACTCTAATTATGATTTAGTTATTCTTTTTACAAAATATGGAATCATGATCATTTATGAAGCTATCGTATGTGTTACTTCGACTAAAATTTATCCCTATAAGCCATTATATAAAGTATTCTAGTCAATTCTCATATAAATTCTACAAAATCATCATGTTACAATAAAGTCTGTATTTGTACCACCTGTTTTCTCAGTTATTTCAATACTTCGCATTCTTCTGTGATAGTATCTCCTACGTCAAGCCAAATGTGCCTCCCTTCTTTCTTCGTTCGTGGAATTGCGCCACACCCGTTGAGTTGTTCTCCAATTCCCTTGGACCTCTATAGAAAGTAAATCAAGTTTAAAGCGAAAATGAAATGTAAATTAACTTAAAAACAATTACAAAATATTTTATATAAAATGATTTAAAGATTAACAATTCTATTAGTAAACTTTATTTTAATTAAGTAATGATTCATAGCGATAAATTCTTAAAAATCGTAAAAATATTATAAAAAAATAAATGAATAAAGAATAATACTATAATATATAAAAGATATAAAGTTTTAAAATTAAATATAAATTAGATATGGATATTGATATTAGTTTAAAAATTTGGTGTATTACCCATGTTTCCTCCTTGTGTAACAATTTGCATTATTCTACATTGATATCTTTTCTACTTTGAACTAAGTGAGCACCCCTTTGTTTGTCATTCAGGTCATGGCGGCGGTGCTTGCCATTTATTCTCCATTGCTCTCGCCATTGAGTGATTAAGTCAACTGAGGATCCATTTAATGTTCCTTCCACATTTGAAAGTGATTGATCCATATATATACCTCCAAAAGTCAAAACTATCAAAAACCAAAATTTCCAAAACCATACTGATCCTTCACAACATAATTATTAATTTAGTCAAACCCTAAGGGAAAGTTGTAACCCGCAATCCCAATTCCAGTGCAAATTTTAGCTAAAAATATTTAGCTAAGAATGTGCTAGAAAACTATAAAAGTCCAAAGGTAAATAAAAAAGAAATCATATTTTTTATGCCAGCGGAATTCTATTGTGTGAAAATGAAATAATGATATTCTGTTTCCTACCTTATAAAATGTTACAAACATTACAAAATCGTAGGACAATGTTGAACAGCGTTACAAATTTTCATTGTTCTTCAACCGGTTTGAATGATCAGATCAAACTGTGAAAAATGTGAAGTAATTAAAAGAAATTTTAGGATAAGAAATTCAAAATAAAATTATCAAACGCAACCTAGGATAAGAAATTCGAAACAAAATTATCAAACGCAACTTGAAGAACAGTTTTCTGGTGGGAGCGGAGTACGTGGAGGGTAAATATTCCTGCACATAAAACAATTAAATTATGTTGGTAGAGTTTGTATTGAAATCCAAAATTAAATAATTAAAATTCATATTCCTTCATCATGAATTTTGAGATAATAAAATTATACTTTCTACCAGGTTGCAAACTCTGCAATGTTGCATCCAAAACGTAATCTTCTGTGATGGAATTCTTGTGCAAGTGGAATTCTAAATCTAAGAATTCTGCACTTAAAAATTAAATAAATGTTAAGAAATTAAAAAAATCAGAAAAAGAAATTAATTTTACCATAGTAAACTTGGCAATGTTAAAGAGCAGTTCTACAAGCTGATGTGATAAAATGTGCATACCAGAGTTTCTGATGTGAACAAATCAGCTTGAAAATCGTGGATGAGCAGAAAATTGTATGTGGGTAAGCTCTCAAATAAAAAAATAAATTTAAAAAAAAATGAGTAGGAAACGGTTACTAAATAGAGTTCATGCTGAAATAAAAAGGTGAGAAGAAAAATGAATAAAGATAAATAAATGATTAAAAACAAATAAAAAAAACGAATTTGAGAGTTCATTGAATGTAGAAGAGTTTAAGCATAAAACTTTTAAAATACGTTATAAAAAAATAAAAATAAAAATAAAAAAAGTACATGACACCAAATGGGGTTGACTTAATAAAATAGTATAGATAAACAATAAGGTTCCAAACATTTCATTTTTCCATAAAAAGTATTACCAATACAATTGTGATACTGAAATAATTTTTTTTTTATAAGCATAACTCCAACTAAGTTAATTACTCTGAATACAATTTATACTATCTTTTGAATTCAATAAAATAAATTTTAAAAAAAATTATTATTATGGGTTAATTACATCTAGACCCCTTCCGAGTTTAGTATATTACAATTGGACCCCTGTTAGTCATTTTATTACAGTTTGACCCCTTCTAAAATTTCGAAATTACTAAACAGTGAAGAAAATGTATGATTCCGTTAAATATTTCACTTTATATTCCAAATAATTGCGTTATATTCCAAATAACTGTGAAATGATCATTATGTTTGATTCTAAGATCATGTTTTATAAAAGTAGAAAAAAAAAAAAAATCACGTCTTTTTAGAATAAATAAATAGTTAAACAAACAATTATTTCACAATTATTTAGATCATGTTTTATAAAAGTAAAAAAAAAAATCACGTCTTTTTAGAATAAATAAATAGTTAAACAAACAATTATTTCACAATTATTTTGAATATAATGGTTATTTCGCAATTATTTGGAATATTCCGTGAAATATTTAATGAAATTTTATCTTTTCTTCACCGTTTAGTAATTTTGAAATTTTAGAAGGGGTCAAACTGTAATAAAACGACTAACAGGGGTCCAATTGTAATATACTAAACTCGGAAGGGGTCTAGATGTAATTAACCCTATTATTAAAACCAAAAGAACGAAAAACCTAATAGAATAAACCTATCACAAATGTGTAAAAAAAAAAAAAGCAAATACCATTATAAAAAATAATATTAAAATGAATGCATGAAAAATCATTATAGAAAATGTTAAAAATAATATTTCAATATATATTCTTATCGAGTAATTTATAAACTCAAACCAAATATATTGATATTTGAGAGTTTATCTCAAAATAAATACTAATAATAATTTAATCAATGCATTTTTGCACAACGTTAATATAATTTAAAATATATTAATACTGAGATAAACTTACCTTTACAGAGTTGAACTACTCAATGGCGTCACATCCGATATGAATGGTAATTTACAATAACTGGAATTTTGATTTGAAATTAAATATAGGTTAAAAAGTTCATAAATTTTTGGATAAGAAACTAAAAGTAATTTTATCAAATCTAACCGGTTATTTCTTTTCTGAAGATGGATTTCTCCTATAAAAAAATAATGGAGGCTAAGTAGACAAACGACGAATAAGTAGAAAATGAGACAATGATATCCTGTTTCCTACCTTATAAAATGTTACAAACTTTACAAAATCGTAGAGCAATATTGAACAGCGTTGCAAACTTTCAGTGTTCTTCAACCGCTTTCAATGATTAGATCACACAATGAAAACTAAATATATGTGAAGTAACTAAAAGAAATTTTAGGATAAAAAATTCAAAATAATATTATCAAACTCCACCTTGAAGAGCAATTTTCTGGTGGGAGAGGAGTTCGTGAAGGGTAAACATCATGTTGATAGAGTTTGTGTTGAAATCCAAAATTAAATAAATAAAAATCATATTCCTTCTATGAAGGAAATTCTAATGTAAGAAAAAATTATCATGAATTTTGAGACAATAAAATTATGTTTTCTACCAGGTTGCAACTCTGCAGTATTCTTCAATAATGCATCCAAAACATAATCTTCGGCTATGAAATTATTCTGCAAGTGGAATTCTAAATCTTGGAATTCTGCACTAAAAAAAATAAATGTTAAGAAATTAAAAAAAAATTAGAAAAAGAAATTAATTTTATCATAGTAACCTTGGCAATGTTAAAGAGCAGTTCTGCAAGCGGAAGCTTGATGTGATAAAATGTACAGATACAGAGTTCTTGAAGTGAACAAATGAGCATGAAAACCGTGGATGAGTAGAAAATTGTACGTGGGTCAGTTGAGTTCGTGCTGAAACAAAAAAATAAATTTTAAAAAAATGAGTAGGAAACGGTTAAAAGTACATGGGTGGATAGTAAATAGAGTTCGTGCTGAAATAAAAAGATAAATAAAAGGGTGAGAAGAAAAAAGATTAAAGATAAATAAGTGATTAAAAATAAATTAAAAAATAATTTGAGAGTTCGGTGAAAATTTAAAAAAAAAAAAAAAGAAATGAGTAGGAAACGGTTAAAACTCATGGGTGGATAGTAAATAGAGTTTGTGCTTGATAGACAAATCTTGAACCCAAGTGTAAGTTCTAAATCCGATTGCAACACTTAAGGTATCGTATCCACAGGGAAGGGAACTCAACAACCACTTCTATGACTATTTCTAATCTAGAGACCGAATAAGATTGACAATGTTGTACTATACTACTATGACGAAATTAAACTTAAGCAATAAGTAATCAATCACACGAGCTAACAAATAAAACAAGATTAAACCACTTAATTAAAACAGGTCGGGGAGTAAATCATATGCCCTTTTGTGATCAAATCAATACTCAAGTGTGGATGTATGATTCTTCAACCTAATCACAATTTTATACCTAGCTTTTTTCAAAGACTAGATGTCTAATTAATTAAGCCAAGTGTTGTTCTCACAATCACTTAGTAACCAAATTAATCGAATAAGGCAAGATTAGTGTATTTAAAACCTAGCGGCTTGGCATGGAATTCTAAATACGTGTTGTAGAAATTAGGGTTAAATTTCTTTAAGCCCAAAAGTCTAAGTTTTGGAAAACAATCTCAATTATCCTCAATCTCTCGATTATCGGATAATTTACCTTATGTTCATGGATGGCCAATCCATTCCCAATCTACTCAATACCGTTTTCCTAACAAAGAATCACACAAATTAACTCGAGCATTAATTCAAACACCTTAGATGCATAATCTTTACCCCCTAACCCTAGGAGATTAGTTCCTCATGATTGGCTCAAAACTCAATTAGATCAAAGAAATTGCATTCAAAATATTCATGTCTAACATAACCATCAAAACGGAATTAATAGTTCTGAAATTCTAACCTAATTATCCAAAAACGAATCTAAAGCGAGAACTAACTATACTAGAATTGAAAACCAAAACTTGAGGAATTAGTTTGATTGGGAAGCAGTAAATAAAACCAAATTGATAAAGTCTTGTGATTGGAATGAATCTTCAACTCTCTCTCTTCGTGTTCCTTCCTTCTCCAGGTGTTCTTGAACTCTCCGAAGCTATCCGTCCAAAAAGCTCTCTATTTCCGCCCCAAAACCGTGTTTAAATAGAAGTTCATAATCCAAAACCGCCCCGTGACACGGGCGTGCAGAGTTCATGCCTTAAAATGTGACACGCCCGTGTCACATACTAAAAACGTATTCGCGCTTTTCTTCTTGACACGGGGGTGTCAAGAATTGTTCTTCTTGATGACACGGGGGTGCAAAAGCTCCCAGGCCTCTCTGTACCGAGACACGGGCGTGTAGAAAATTGCTCTACGTAGGTGACACGGGCGTGTCACCATCAGGAATCCGACAGCCACTTCTGTACTGAGACACGGGGGTGTCTCAGTTTATTCTTCCACGGGGACACGAGCGTGTCCCCTAGAATTTCTCGTTTTTCGCCCTTTATTGCATGGTTTTGCTTCTACTTCGTCTTTTCAACTCCAAGGTGAAAGGTACCTAATAGGGAGCATAAATCACGTTATAAGTTCTTAAAACTGCTTGAATTTAACTAAAATTGCCCTACAAATCCATGCAATAAACCGATACATCAGTGCTGAAATAAAAAGATAAATAAAAGGGTGAGAAGAAAAAGAAATAAAGATAAATAAATGATTAAAAATAAATAAGAAAAAAGAGTTTGAGAGTTCTGGTGAATGTAGAAGAGTTTAAGTAGAAAACTGCTTGGCAGAAAAAAATAAAGAAAAAAAAGAGTTCATGACACCATGGCTCCATGTGCCACTTTTTAAGCAAGTTAATCAAGTAACCCTGATGACATAAGTCATAAATTTCTTTTTTTGGCTTTCTCGATTTATTTCTTGTCTTAAGCAAGTGTAGGTCCTTTATTAATTCTCACATGGCTCCATGTGCCACTTTTGTAACCCCAACATAAGTCATAATTCAAATGTCTCGAGCGACACCCTTTTAGACCTATATTAAGATCACTTAGTTGCTCACACGAGACATCAATGGAATCTCAAGTCAAACATTAATTACTCACGCCATTGACATTTGAGATATTTCCTAATTTGGAAGTTTCCTCTTCTAAGAGTGGAAACTTCCATTCCCATTTAGGAATCTTCTAACGCGGAACAATTCATTGTACTCGTTCTTATAATAAGCACCCTCGTGTAACATCCCGCTCGTCCGACCGTATAGGTACGCACTTTCGAGAGTGTTTCATACGCGTTTTATTTATTAATTTATGTTTCTACGTGTTTATTAAATTGTTTATATGCCTAATTGATTATTTGAATAATTCTTTGTTACACTTTGTTAAGTATTTGTTCGTTTTGACCTCGTTTGATTCCCTATTCGATCCGTATGATCCCGTATTTTCTCCTAACTATGTGACTACGTGCTATGATGAAATATGTTGATTATGAACTTGTCTACGTGTTCGTTTTATGTTTTGAGTTCGTTTGATACGGTTTTTGAACCGTTTTATTTGTTAAGGGACTCGAGGGCCTAACTCGTTTTAGCGCACCTCGTGTTCCAGAAGGCATAACTTGGGCTCGGGAATTCGAATTTGAATTCTGGAAGAATCGTCGGACTTTAACGAAGAATGGAAGCTAAGGAAACTGGTTTGGTATTTTTCTAAACCCGTTCGAACCTCCAAATTTTGCCCGAAACATGACCCATGTGACAGATTCGCCACCTTCGCCCGTTTTGATCATAACCGACCCGTTTCTTATCTGAATTGCCCCATATTGGAACCCATATGACCCTAATTAAACCCTCTCCCACCCCATTTGCTTCCCATTTGGACCCCAGCCAAGAAAAAGAGGAAAAGCAGCAGTTCATCCGAGAGAGAGACAGAGAGAAGGGATTTTGATATTATTCATTTTGGCCATTTCTTGCTCCATCACCTCCGATTCGTCTCAAATTTGAAAGGTAAGTCCGGAATCTTGCTCTCCATCTTCTCCTCTTTCTTTTAAGTGCTCTTTGGCTGAATTCCTTGGAGATTTGAGCATGCTTTGGATAATATGATGAATAGTAAGGGTTATGTAGAGATTTGAAGAGCATGAGTGATTTCTTTTGTTTCTTGATGAACTGATGTATGATTAATGATCTTAAGGCATCCATAATCAATTGTATGAACTGATTTTGAGTGCTAGTTAAGGAAATTTTGGGATTTCATTTGAGAACTTAGAGCTTTTGTATGAAGATATGAATGTTTGATCACTCTCCTCCCTTCCCTTGCATGTTGCTTCGATTTGAGCTTGGAATATGGCATGAATTTGATGTATTTTCATTGCATAATCTTTCCCTTGCATGTTAGATTGATTTAGGATTGGTTTTGTGTGGTTTTTTAGCTGTTGTTGCTCTGTTTTGCTGCTGCGTACTTGGTCGCGGTCGCGACCGCGTTTAGGGCAATTTGGTCGTGGCCGTGACCTCTTTTTCAGCCAGTTTCGACTTGGGGGCTGCTGGAGGTAGTGGTCGCGGTCGTGACCACTTTATGTCTGGTTTTGGTCACGGCCGTGACCCTTTTTTGGAGGAGTTTCGAACTGTTTTGCTCAACCGCGACGTTTTGCTTCGTTATTCGTTGTTTTCTTGCTTTGTTCGTGATTTGCATGACTTGCTGCTATTATAATAAAAAAGAAAAGAATTTGAGAATCCCATGAATATAGGCCAGGTTAAGCACAAAACTTTAAAAGTACGTGAATAGAATTTAGGTTAAAATATAAAGGATAAAGAAAGGAAAAAAAAAAAGTTCATGACACCAAATAGATCTCTTGCTTAATATAATAGTATAGATATAAAAGAAAACAAATAAAGAAGGATATAAATACATACAAATTAAAAATATAAGTCAATTTATTTCAAAAATAATCTAATAATAATGATTTTAAGTAAAATTTATCATTCCAAAAATATATAATACAAATAATTTGAGTAAGAATGATATAATTACTAACTTATAAAATAATCAATTAATATTTTACAACATGTTTACACCCTGTATCTACCAAAACAATATGTTGTAGGTTAGTCATATAATTTTTTAGAACAATTACGGTTACAAAATAAAAATAATAATTTCTAATAGTGTTTTCGAGTTCCGCCGCATAAATATATGTAATCGTTGCTTTTATTTTGCATATACATATGCACAAATATAAATATGCTAGCAAGCCTGCACGATGTATGTGCAAAAAGAAAGATATTAAATTAAAATTTTCATGTTATTACTTAATTTATAATTATTTTTAATATAATTATAATTTTATGATGAATAAATTAAATAAGATTAATATCAAATTGAAAAAAAAAATAAAGATAAATAAATAATATAAATAAAAAAGAAATAAATTTGAGAGTCTGTGAATATAGAAGAGTTTACGCAGAAAACTATAGAAGTATGTGGCTAGAATTATGTTAAAAAGTAAATAAAAACAAAAAAGAAAAAAGAGAGTCCATTTTTTTTTTTTCTTTTTTTTTTTTAGTTCAAAGCTCTAGTAATTTTTAATATTAAACAGACAATATCTTTAAAGCAAGACATTTGATGAATCCAATATAATCCTCTAAAGTTGAAAATAAAATGACAAAAACTCATCTTGAAAACCAAAAGTCGCAAGGGGCCACAAATTCTTTCCAAAACTTGTTAAAGGAGTGAAGGACTATATGATTGGAAACTCAAGCCTTCCTGGGTTTGCTAGTTGCCAATTGTGATTCAGGCTCCTTTTTAACACTAAATAACACTAAAAAAAGAGAGTCCATAACACTAAATAAGTCTATCACTTAATATAATAGTATAGATACATACACATATGTATGTACATGTACAGATAGTGTAATTAATAGTAATTAAAACTTTAAATACAATTAATAGAAAATTGAAAGAATTTCAGACAAATTAATTTCTTTTTTCAATTTATTTCAAAAATAATTATATAATTAGCAACCCTGCACACTCGATGTGTGTGCATAAAAAAATATCAAATTAAAATTTTGATATTATTATTTAATTTATAATTATTTTTAATATAATTATAATTTTATGAATAAAATTATAAAATAAGATAATATCAATTTCACTTAATATAATAGTATAGATACATACACATATGTATGTACATGTACGGATAGTGTAATTAATAGTAATTAAAACTTTAAATACAATTAATAGAAAATTGAAAGAATTTCAGACAAATTAATTTATTTTTTCAATTTATTTCAAAAATAATTATATAACTAGCAACCCTGCACACTCGATGTGTGTGCATAAAAAAATATCAAATTAAAAATTTGATATTATTATTTAATTTATAATTATTTTTAATATAATTATAATTTTATGAATAAAATTGTAAAATAAGATAATATCAAATTGAGGAAAAAAAAAAAAAAAAGAAAATAAACATAAAATAAATAAGTGATATAAATAAAAAAATAAAAAAAAGAATTTAAGAACCCCGTGAATATAGAAGAGTTTAAGGGCGAGTTTACTTTATAAGAATACGTGGGTTTGGCAAAATAAAGGCCCTTATTCTACGTTTTACTTTAATAGAAAAGAAATCTGCTCTTTTCTTGGAGCCCCGAGATAAGGATGGAAAAAACTTGACTATATAATCTTGATAAAAAGTAGCCGCTAAATAATCAGCTTTTTCTGGGAGAGTGTTTTTACTGTAATACCCATATCACGTTCTTCTTTTGTAGATAATTTGGCTGAAAATTATCTCCACTTTCTTTCCCGTATAATTTTCCCGCTAGTTTAGAAGTTTTTTCTTCTCCCTCCAATTTCCAAATCTAAGAAATATATTTGCTTCTCTTCTTGGTCACTTGCTCTCCTTCAAAATCTAAGAAATATATCTGCTTCTCTCATTGGTCACTTGCCAAGCATTATTAATTACTATTATCTATAATTTTATTATTAACTGCTAAGCATTATTAATTACTATTATTAATTGCTAAGCATCATTAATTTTATTATTAATTGCCGAGCATCATTAATTTTATTTTTGTCGTATGAGAAAAAATAAAGCATGTGAGAGATGTCGTTGCTAAGCGTAAATTAATGTGTCCTTAATTTAGTTTAATATCATAGAATATTTGGATATCAATAGCAGTTATTTAGTGAAACAAGATAAGGGCAAATTTAGAAAGATAATGATTATAAAATAGAAAAGTAAAAATGTGAGAATTTAAGACTATTTAAACGGAAGTTTATCAATTAAAGTAAATGAGAATTCTGGGTATATTCCCAGAACTTTTATATTTTTTAACCCACTCGTGGTGGTTTGCTAAGTCTCAAAGTAAACTCGCCCTAAGCGTATAGAAGAGTTTAAACAAAAGTACGTGGTTAGAATTTATGATAAAAAAAAAAAAGGGTCCATCACACCAAATGGGTTTATGGCTTAATATAATTGTAACGCCCCGTTTTTCATTTATGCATTATGTTACATTATATTAAATTTCATGACATTAGATTCTTAATATTTCCATGAAATTATATGAACTGATTGGTAATGTGAATATTTTCTCATATATGACCCTAATTGCTCAATTTTCTTAATATGTGGATTTAATTGCATAATATCATTTGGAGTTAAATGATCATTTTACATGGACTAAAACTTGATTGCATGCATTCATATAATTGAGGGACTTATTAGCAAAATGTGATGACTCATATGTTTTAGTGGAAGACTTTTATAATTATCTTATGCATCTTATCTCTTCCATTTTCATTTATCATATTTCATCAAAAATTACACACACTCACACACACAAGAACACAATTGAAACACCATGGAAGAGAAGGAGGAGATTTCATCATTCCAAGTTAATTTCAAGGAGGAAATTGCATGAGTTTGAGGCATCATCATCATCTTCATAGTTCCTTTCATCTTTCCATTCATTCTTTCAAGGTATATGTATGAATCTCTTGAGCATATTTGAAGTAGGGTTTGATGAATTTGATGTAATTCCTTGGTTATTTGGGATTATAAGCATGAGTAGGATCTTTAGACTTCAAAGCTTGCATGAATTCATGACTTGTATAAGACTTGGATAATATGAATTATATGGGGTTTTGATGATTGATTCTTGATTATTTGATGCATCCTAAATGGTTTGTATGGTGTCTAATTGGTAGATATGAGTTATATACATGTTATATGATAGTTTTAAGTTGATTCTTGTCTTGGTTTTGTGTTGGGAAGGCTTGGGAGCCAATTCCCGTACCCATCCCCTGTTTTCCCCCTGTTTTTTGCCCAGAATGTTTCCAAACGCCCGTTTGGGATTTCAGTTATAGCACCAAACGCCCATTTGGGTAGTGTCTGTCACACCCGAGAGCTTTCAAACGCCCATTTCTGCTTTTAGTTCATTTTTCAAACGGGCATTTCTCCCTCATCCGAACTCCGATTGACCTGATGTTTAAACCGTTGGAAACCTCTTGAAGTCTAAAACAATCTCCAATTGGAATCACCTCAATATATTTTCTAGTTTGTGAGATATAATCCATTATTTTAGGTGTCACTATTTTCCCGACAAACTGCAGTCGCCTAACTTCAAACTTACGTCATTTTCTCCTCACTTTGAACTAGAATACGAGCCATATATCCTCAGAAAGGTCTATGTGTCTAGTTTCATATCCAATAAAAAAACTCAATTCCCACTTCTAGAATTAAAGATATTCCAGTTTTCCCTCAGCATGTACGTTTCCTAAAACTGTCGACTTTTGCCAAATTTTGCCAAAACCTCTCTTATTGCATTCCTTTCACTTCCTTGGCTCCCATATGTGACTTATATGAGTTATATACCTGGTTTATTGATTAATTGGACATGTTTATGATATTGATTGATTGTACATGCATGATTGATATTCCATGACTTTGTCGTACGTCTTAAATGGTTCATGCGAGTCGTGTCTCACGAACACTTGTCCCTCTTTACACAGATTTCCTTCCGGTTGACGAGGAGCAAGCTTCATAGTTATATTCTTGTTATTTTCCGGCACAGGTGAGGTTTAATTTCTAGATATATAGAACCCATATAACCCTATGTGATGTTTAAGCCAAAATGTATCTATACATATATAGTTTTCCAAACTCTATTGATTTTCAACTGGTTTCACGGATCGAACGGATTGATTGATTGATTGAGTGATTGATTGTTTTGGCGAGTAAAGCATGTTCACTTGGGCCCCAGGGTAGTGTATTGAGCCAACCGAGGAAGCAAGGGCTGACGGGTAACTCTTGCACTACCCTCACAACTTTGGGATGCCCCCTGAACCCACTAGGAGATTAGTGGGGGAAGGAGTCCCGGGCATAGGGACTCATGAACCCTATGCTCGTCGTTATTTGGTGGTGGGCCCTTGCAATCCCACCATCACCCGGAGGAAGAAGGATGGACGGAAAATGCTAATTGTGCACTATAAATTGATTGCTTGATCACCTAATCACTTAATACTTGAATTATTGTACACAGTCGGAGAAAGGTTGGAGAATTTCCCTCACTCGCCGGGCCACTGATTGAATTGAATTGAATTGATAACGTTTGTATTGTGAAATTGATTAGTTGTAATCTCGGGTGAGTTCTACTTTATTATTGAGCTTATATTGCTTTCTCATATAAAACCTTACCCGAGATTATAACTTGCATGTTAATTGCGCCAATATTTATTTATAAACCCCTCACTCAGTCATTGGTAGACTGACACCTCACACTTTTCAGGTTTTCAAGGGTTGCATGCTAGGCGGGATCGAGTCAGGTCTTTTGTTCTTTGGGTCTAGGACTTGTCTTCCTCATTTTGTTGTACATTATTTATGCATATATGTATTGTTATGTCTCTTGGTACCTATGTATTAAGTATGACCTATTTGGATATCTTTGGAATTGGATTTATGTAAATGATGGAAGGATTATGTTAATGAAGTGAATGTAAATTATGCTTCCGTTTTTTTTTTTTTTTTTATTTATGCATGTTGGTATTATATGAGGGTTAGTCCCGCCTAGCTAGTAGTTTATTTTATTTTGTCACCCGTTCGCTATGGTCTTAGTTCATGTGTGGATCATCCATTTCGTATGTGGACTGAGCTATAGTGCGGGGGTGTGGCATCTCGGCGTTGCGGGTGCTACAATAATAGTATAGATAGTATAAATAATATAGATAAATTAGTTTACATGAACTTTGTCAACTAAAAATTACCATTAAAAGTTTCAATATAATAGTTACTAATTAAGCTTTCATGCTATATTAATTCACTAACATTAATCAAATTTAAATCATGCGTACACGGACACTATTAAATAAACGACAATATGAATAATGTCAAGAATGTCAGGCAACACAAATTAATTAATACTTACCAATAAGAAATGTCATTTAAACCATCGATTGTTAATTCTTTTGGTCCCAACTTATATATATCAATAATATAACATGTACAAATTATTTTAGGAAATTGCGAACCCATTCATCAATCACTTATCAACGCATCCATCAATAATATTGGTGAAGAAAACGATGGGACTAATCACCAACATTGTTCGTTCCATCCACGTCGATATTATAATATGGCAAGAAATTTCACTGAAAACAACATGAGATACACCAAATATGTATTGCCTATGCCAACGTTATGCAAGTATTGTCGGGCAAAATTATTTCATGGTGAAACATCTCAAATTTGTTGTCGGAATGGAAGAGTATCATTGGAAACAATAATGACACGAGTTGCGTTACGTAAGATATTTACCGCACAAAATTCAGAAGGAAGACATTTTAGACAGTATATTCGAGCTTACAATCATGTGTTGTCATTCACGTCCATTGCTGTTCACATAGACGAAGATGTCATGCAAGGAGGCCAAGGATTGTATGCATTTCGTGCTCACAGGTCAATTTATCATCGTATTGGAAGTCTACTTCCAATTCCCCATCATAGACCTAGGTATCTGTAGGTGTGGATAGTAGATTCAGAGCACGAAATAGATAATCGACTTTTAGAGAATCAAGAGTTGGATCGAAATTTACTCATGAAGCTACAAAAGATACTCGATGGGTGTAACCCGTTTGTCCGTGTCTTTAGACAATTGGGTCAACGATTTGATATACCCCAATGTCGTCTTATCCTCAAACAACAATCACCAAACCAACATCAATACAGCCTTCCAACGACATCTCAGGTTGCTGTTGTGATAGTCGATAATGAGGATATTCAAAACTTGAATTATAGGGATATTGTTATCCAATCTATGGATGGTCGTCTTATTAAAATTCAAGATGTTGTTGGGTATTATGATCCTTTACAATATCCTCTGTTTCTTCCTTATGGCACGTATGGTTGGGACATCAATACGCGTACTATTGATAGGAGACGCTTAACATGTCGAGACTTTTGTGCTTATATGCTTCAGGTAATATTTAAATACTAATTTTATATATAAGCATTATACGATATATATTTTAGCTTAATAAATGAAAAGAGAAAAATATTAAATTAATTTGATAGTTTAATGATTTTAAAATAATTACCTTACAGATTCGAGATAACGACTCATCCCTCTTACTTTATGGAGGTCAATTGTTGCAACAATATGTGGTAGATAATTTTGTGAAAATTGAAACTCAAAAATTGACCGGCTATAAATTATCTTTTATATCTGGATTACCATCTTTTATTCTACTTCAAAAATGTGAGATGATGGCTTGCAACTTGCAAGCTAAAGTAATTTGGAATATAAATTAAAAATAAAATCACTATATTCCGATGATAAAAAAATATTTATTTTAAAATAAAAATTTTTAAACGTCATTTGAATACGAACTAGTTCAGGCCGTCAGTTGATTCACAATAGAAGCAGTTTGAAAGTCATCTTTTGAGGAGTTTAAAAGTCTAAGATCAGTATTATAAATTTGATTTAAGTTTATCTTGTATTAAACAATAAAACAATTCTCTCAATATTATATTAAAAATACGGTTACAACAAATTTGGTATCAAGAGCCATTTTAAAAATTCTAAAAACTTCAAAACATGGCAGCAAATTCAGGTTCTACCATGCTTAAATATTCTCCAAGTGAAGTATCAATGTTTAAAGGAGAACATTACGATTATTGGAGCAGTGAGATAAGAGACTTCTTCATCTCTCATGATCTCTGGGATATCATTGAGTCTTCTTATCTGGAGCCACCTGAAGCAGGAAACTCTCAAGGTTGGACTACTCAAGAACAAAAGAAATACAAAGAAAATCAAAAGCGGATGCTACAACTCTTCGTTACATTAAGCGCAAATCCATCTATCCTCGAAATTTCAATAAGAAAAAGGAAAAAGATGCATGGGAAGTCTTGCAGAAAGAGTTTCGGCATAAAAGTTGCTTCTATTGTGAATCATATTGAAAGTTTGGGAGACACCATCCAAGAAAGAAAAGTGATTGAGAAAGTTTTGACATATTTGCCCTCAAAGTTCGATCACTGTGTTGCAGAGTCCGAAGATCTATCTAAAATGTCAATGCATGAGTTAATAAAACCATACAGGCTCATGCATGAAAAAAGAATTAATAGATCTTGGAATCAATTTATTGAACAAACTTTTCAATCGAAAGTTAACATTTCGGGAAAATCTTATTTTAACTCTCAACAAAGAAAAGGTTCCTTTCGTAGGAATCAATATGGTCGATGTGAATATCGAAAAAAAGATGAGTGTGGCAAAGGCAAAGGAAAACAGGCAACAAAAACCTGGCGATAGTCTTTTTTGCATTATTTGTAAAAAAACCAATCATGACTCAAATAATTGCAGTTTCAAATGCAAAAGATGCAAAATCCCCAATCACTCACAATGAGATTGTTGGTTCCAAAAGAAAGAGACAACGGCTGCAAATTTCACCAAAGAAAATAGTGATGAAGCACTATTTTATACTTTTAAACGCTAAGCAAGGGTCATCCACTATTTGGTACTTGGACAACGGTTGTAGCAGTCATATGACCGAAAACCACAACCATTTTGAGCAGCTTGACAATACCTTCATATTTCAAGTAAAGTTTGGCGATGGAAAGACACAAAGTGTAGAAGGAAAAGGTATCATTTCAGTCTACGGCAAAGGAGGTAAAAACAAGCTTATCCATGATGTTCTTTATGTACCAAACTTAGCACAAAATTTACTAAGTGTTGGTTAACTTATAGAAAACGGATATTCGGTTCTTTTTGATAATGGAGAAGGAAAAATTTTGATAAGAAAAATAATATTTTTGTTGCTAAAGTTAAAATGAGCCATAATAGAATTTTTCCTCTTGTTATGCATTCTCATGGCCGGTTTGCTTTGACAAGTGAATTAGATACTTCTTCTTTATGGTATTTAAGATATGGTCAAGTGAACACAAAGGGGTTGCATATTTTGAAGCAAAAGAAAATGATCATTGGTCTTCCTGATATAAAGATTCAAGCAAAAGTTTGTGAAGGTTGTGTTTACGGAAAGATGCACAGATTACCTTTTCCCAAAACTTGTTAGGTGAGTAAAAGCACCGTTGGAACTTGTGCATTCTGACATTTGTGGTCCCGTGAGGACTCCATCTCTCAATGATAAGAGGCACTTTATCCTTTTTATCGATGATTATAGTAGAATGATGTGGGTTTATTTTTTACAAGAAAAGTCCGAGGCTTTTTCCATTTTCCTTCAATTTAAAGCAAAGACAGAAAGACAAATTGGGTATCAAATGAAGGTACTTTGGACTGATCATAGAAGAGAGTTTATTTATACTCCATTTATGGAACATTTCAAAGAAAATGGAATTTTGAGACAACTCACCGTCAGTCGCAGTCCACAAACAAAATGGTGTGGCAGAAAGAAAGAACCGGCAGTTGTGGAGATGGCGCGAAGTATGTTGAAAGGAAAAGGATTACCGAATAACCTTTGGGCTGAAGCGATAAATAGTGCAGTTTATATTTTGAACAGATCATCCAAAGCTGTTCAAGATCAAACACCTTTCGAGGCTTGGAACAAAAGAAAACCGACGTTTGATCATTTGAGGATTTTTGGTAGTGTTGTTTATGCATCTGTACCTGGCGTAAAAAGAGAAAAGTTTGACAAAAAGGGCGAAAAATATGTGTTTATTGGTTATAGTGATGAATCAAAAGGATACCGGCTCCTAAATTCATCAACTAATAAACTTCTTGTCTCTAGAGATGTTATTTTTGATGAAGGTACAACATGGGACTGGAAAGTTGTCAAAGAACATGCTGGAATTTCAGATTTTGTGTAGCCATTGACAACTCAAGGTGTGAAATTTTCAAATCAATCTCAAGAATATTCAACATTGAGAGCACCCTCAACTCCCGAAAGGTCATCGGTTTCACAAACAAATAATGGTGATTCAAGTCCAGAAAATCCGGTAAGAAAAATGCAATCTTTGCAAGATATTTATAATTCTTGTGATTTTGTATTATTTTCTTGTGAGCCTCAAAATTTTCAAGAAGCTAAAAAGGGACAGGAGCATAAAGTTCGTTGGCACAAGCATGAGCTGAAAATAACAAATTAAGCAAGGGTGTTGAAAGTTAATTTGTATTTTTTAGAGTTTACATTGAATGTGAAGAGTTAGTCAAGACTCAAGAGTCTTAATAGTTCAAATTCTATGTATTTCGTTAGTTTGAAAGTCATCTTTTGAGGAGTCTAGGATCAGTAGTATAAATATGACTTTTGAGGAGTCTAAGATCAGTATTATAAATCTGACATAAGATTATTTTGTATTTAGAAGAAAAGCAAGTTTTTCAATATTATATTAAAAATAGAGTAGCAACTCTTTTCTATTCTTTTCTACCGTTCCAACAATAACAACGAAATGGGAACACGAGCTCATTCGAGCTCCTAAACAGAATTGAAATTTTTCTCCAAAATCTATCTTAATCTTCTCTCAAACCACTTCATTATGGGTTGGAACTTTTCCCTCAAATATCCTCCGTCTTGCCTCCATTGCCTGTGACATCAAAACAGGGCAAAAATAATTGTTTCGAGCTTATACACTTAGGGTGTAAGCTGAAGCTCCAAAGTGCGATATCTTTTTGCAGTATAAGCTCAAATAATAAGTTGTTTGAAGCTTATAAGAACCTCAAAAACGTATGCCTCCACCAAACTTTTTGAAAATAAAGCAGCTTATTCCAAACTAAAATGATATGCATATTCTTAATTATTTATGTGAAATTGTCTTAATTATTTTATTTTCATGATTATTTAATAGAAAGAACTTAGAAGCTCACACTTTTGCCTAATACATTTAGAACTTATCTGCTCTCATTTTTACCAAACAAATTTACAACTTATAAGCTCTCATTTTTACCAAATACAGTTACAACCTTGATATAAGCCACTAGTTATTATTTCATCCAAACACTTCAACTTGTTTTTAAAATAAGAAGTAGGGGTTTTATAAGCTCCAAGAACTTATAAGCTACTAAGAATAAGCTTCGCCAAACACTCTCTTAATCCAACTTTTATTAATGGAACGGTACCTGTTTCTCCCAATCAGTACGTGATGTTATGACAAGAAGCAAAGCAGCTTGTACAGTTACTCCTGCTATTAGTCCACTCCACAGCCCCTCCCCTTTTAAGTGCAAAACAAACCCAAGTAATAATGCCACAGGAATACCAACAAGGTAATATGCTGCAAGATTAACATATGCCCCTATGTGCTGCCACCCACTACCTCGTACAACTCCTACAACAAACGAGAGTGTATAGTTGTAAATTTGTCCACAACACACTTGTGATTCTTTAAAATCTAGGAAATTGAAGAGTTAATTACCTGAAAGAACTGCTTGGGTGCCATCAATGATGAAGGACATACAAAGAAAAGGAACCATATCTTTAACATGATTGGCGACAACCTTCTCATTACTAAATATGTACCCCAATATATACCGACAAAAGAAAATTACAGTACTTGCAGTGATAAACTCCACAGCTGACAAAACAAGAACAGCTGAAAGAACCAATTTAGCAGCCTGTGGTCTCCCAGCTCCAAGTTCATTAGAAATCCGAGTGCTGTATATGTTAATAATTACACACCATGAGAAACAGTAAAAATTTGCATTTACAAATATGATGAGTTTTAATAAAGATTGGGATCAAACCTTGCAGCAGCGCCAAAAGCATATGGTACGAGAAAGTGTATTGTGGTCATTGTCAGGCTGGTTAAAAAACCAAGTATGAACCCAATTAGACATATTCAATTTTTTTCAGGGCAAACTACATTTATATTCCCTGGGGTAAGGATACTAATTAATACAGTTATTTGAAAACTACAGTATAGTTCCTCACATTTGCAAAAAGTGTTTGAAACTTTCAAATATACACCTGGAAATACCCATCTTGAAACCATGATTGGGACCATACCATAATATTTTAAACAAGAGGGAATATTTTGTAATTTTACCTAAACTTAGGGGAGGTACAAGTAATTCACCCTTTCTCAAAAATCATAAAGGACATTGAAAATAAAGAGCACATGTACCAGACGGATAGAACCGATGTCTCTAGCTCTGGATTTGGTAATAGTCCACTGAGCAATAAGACTATCTCAAATGTCCACCACTCCAAACTGCACCATAGGACGTGACCCAAATTAGTACACGTCAAAACTTCCTAGAAGAAAGGGTCTTTGCAAAAGCTTAAAACAATTGCATTCGCACTATAACTTTTTTCTTGCAGCTGAAGAGAATTTAAATTGCCTGCCCTGAAAGAAGCTTTTACCAAACTTTTAGCAGCTTCAAAACGATTCTTGTAAACTTTTATCCAATATAATGGCATTTATTATTTATCATTCTCAACTGCCACTGCTGCCTGCTTTTCTCAGTGTCTCCAAAATTCAGAACCTCAGGAAAACACTTGTACAGGATATAGAAAAACCTTTCCCCCAAAAGAAGGATATAGAAAAACCAGATAACGACATTAGACATTCATAATAATTTGAAATATAGGAGAAATTTACCAAACCATCACAGCAGAAGGGATAGCGAATTGGAAGAACTCCCTTGCGGTTAGAAACACATTCTTTGAGAAGGAAGGACGGGTTTTCTTACAGGCTGAAGAACACTTTACATAGATTACAAGAAAGATCACATTCAACCAATAAGATATCCCAATAGAAAGAGCTGCTCCAGTACTTCCAAGATTCAACTTGAATATGAAAGCCCAAGTAAGGGGGATGTGGAAGCAAAGAGAAGCTAATGTACTAAAAAGCATAGGAATTATCAAGCTCTGAGTCTGCAAATAGCGAACCAAAGCCTGAAGAATGGCATAAGGAAATAGTGAAGGAATGAGCCAAATCGAGAACTTGCCAGCTTCCTCAGAGATTAAAGGGTCTTGGCCAATCAATATCAAAAGCTTGCCGGAATAAATCCATAAAACACATATTGGTAAACATGCTAGAGATAGCCATATTATAGCCCCATACGTAAAAGTTCCAACCATCTCATAACGCTTTGCTCCATAGGCCTGTCCACAAAGAGTCTCCAGTGCACTAGCCATTCCACTCTGATTGAAAATTTCAAACTTTCTTCAATTAGTGATGCGAAAGAATAGAAAGTATTACGATTGGAAAATAAGTTATTCTTCACCCACAAAAGTTTTACGAAGAATACAACTCCAAATGATATACCGACATTGTTAAGTAGCTAGACAACCAAACTCTACAAGATTCCAGTTTGAGAAGGCATGGGCAGTTCTAGTGTTAATAGAGCATTTCAACAAACACGTTACAAGCAAAACAACAATCACGTAGAATCCGGAGAGCAAAACGCAACAAAAAGAAATACATTTCCAAGAAAAACAGGGAAGGAAGTAAGAAAGGCTTACAACTAGACTAAACCCAGTAACATTGGAAAGAGATATTGCAATGGAGGCGCTGGAAAGAGCAAGTTCGCCGAGATGGCCCAACATCATCATCGACACAGCTCGCAACAAGTACTGCGACACCAACACCACCACCATAGGCAATGCTAGTCTACCCACCTCGTATAGTTCTCCGACAAATGCTTCCTTCTTTGTTGTGAAACCTCTGTTTCTCTCATCGTTTTCTGGTACGAGGAGGGGCTCTGCTGGTGCTGGTTCCATGGCTTAGAGTGTGAGTGTCTGTCAATCACGTGAAAGTTGAAACTGGAAACTATTGAGCCGCCATAAAAGAAAAGGAACGATGTCAGTATGTCGAACAGTCATACATCACCGTTTGAAGGATATATATGATATTTTATGTAATTATTTTATTTTATATGGTGATCTATTTTTCTTATTATTTTACATACAAAATTAAAAATCTAGCTGAATAACAATCAGATCGTCGAAAGTGGCTGATCCAGTGGATAAGGATTTTTTTCCGACTTTAAGTTAAAATTTCTCTAATCTCAGGGCATGTATTTTAAAAATCAAAAATCAAAAATCAAAAGATAAATTAGCTTAAATTAGAGATGGCATGAATAGTTTAAAAATAAAAGATTGGCATTATTATTACGCTTAAAAAATAAAGAAAGGAGTTGAAAATTGAAATACACATCATGCTAATTACTTCAACTATATTAGTGACCAAAAATAAAATGTAGTACATGAATATGGACCCAATGATGTGAATATGATAATATAATTATTTTTTTTAAAAAATTATAAGTAATAAGTATCCAAAATAAGCATTTGGCACTACTTGACATTACAAATTGGAAATTTTAAATAAAAATGTTTGTATAGCGTATATTTTGTCACAAATAACGTTCATTAAATTGTAATATATTTATTATTTACACTAATTATATTAACTCAGCAACAATAGTACTTTATCCATCACAAAATAGTCAAAGATATAACAAAACTTACTATTTTAAATTATCGCTATTTACGGTTAGCGACTCTCCCATCGTAACCATACTTAAAAGTATAGGTTGTATAAGGGAAAATTACAAAAATGGTATACCAACTCGGGCCATTTTGCAATTTTAGTACAAAATGTTTTCCGGTTACACGAAAACCCCGCAGCTCCAAAAATTTTGCAAAATCATGCAAAATTTCGCCGGAGCTGAGAAAACCGGACGGAAAGCTAACATGGCATCCCACGTGGCCAGAATTTGTAGAATGTGGCAAAACCACTATAACACGTCACAAACCACAGCACACATGGATTATATTATCAAATTAAAAAAAAAAAAAATTGGGGGGAAATTTCCCTCCCATTCCCATCCCATCGATTGAATATATTAGGCATATGTTAGCCCTAAATTTCTTAACGTGTTGGGAAGAAATTTGATTCACCTCTTTAAAACCCTAGCTACATCCCATCTTCCAGACTTTCATGGCTTCTTCAAGCACCGATGCCCAGGACTGCTACCAAGCTAAGGGAAGAGTTCCATGCTACTGTGGGGAGGAAGCTAGTCTGCGGACTGCTTGGAGAGGAGAACACTCAGGACGTCGTTTCTTGGGATGCCGATGTCAGGTAATTTCTTGGTTGGAATAACCATGTCCACAACATAATGTTTTAAGGAATTCATAATCATGGAAAACATTGTTTCTTTTTTCCGTTTTATTCTTTAGGTTTGCAAATTTTTTCGTTGGTTTGACCAACCCATGTGTGAGAGATCGAAGATTATCATACCAGGATTGCTGGAGAAAATCAACAAACTTGAGGAAGATGCTGAGAAGATGGACGTTCACCTTGCAGAGGTGACTAAGAAAATGGAGAGACAAGAACGTTACTTGAAGGCAGCCGTTATTGTTGTGTGTATCTTGGTTGGAGTCCTGCTGTTTAGATGAATGCAGTTGTCATTGTTGTTGTTTTTGTGTTGTTAAGCCCTTTTCATCAATGAAATTATGGTTACCTACTAATTATGGTTGGAGTCCTGTGTTGTAAATCCTCTGTCATCAATGAAATTATTGTTATCTAGTAATTGCATTTGTATATTCCTCCATTTATCCTAGCTTTTGTGGATTCTGGATGAAATAATATCAAAGGAAATGGTCATACTAAACGGTAACTAAATATATCCAAAGTACGCAAATATATCCAAAGTACCTAAATCCGGGATTCATAGTAGGCAAATATATCCATTGTTTCAAAAGTTACATACCAAAAGATGCAGCAAAAGTGCATATTCTAAAGAGTCATCAAAAGTGCCTAGTTAATCCAAAGATAATCCAAAGAACATATAAGCCACATCATCAACTCAAACTCAAGAACTTCTTCCCACCCTCTATTACAATATTTTTAGTAGTCATAGGACCACTAACACTCTGCTGAGTCAGTGTAATGTCTTCATCAACCAAGCTTGGAGGGACTCTTAATTTAACCCTGCTGGTCTGGTTTGCCTTCTTGCCTCTTTTCACAACCGTTGTAGCAGCTCTTCACACATCTTCAGCTGTAAATAACTGCCTCTTTCTTGGTGCTATCTCTATATTGTTGCCCATACTCAGTTGTTGAAACATAGAAGGCCCTTGTAGAGTGGGTTCATCTGAAATGCTATAGTTAGCTGCATCATTCTGCATAGGTTGACTGATAGAAATTTCTTCTTGTTGAACCACCACTGGGGGATGGATGACCTACATCAGTAAATGTTAGTTACAAATGTATATCCAAATATTATTTGTGATCCACATAAGTAAATCATATTACCTGAGTTAAATTGATTTCCTCTGCATGATCATTGTTACCTCCCTGCTCCTGTTCATTAACCTTTTGACCTTCATCCTCATTGGAGCTTGTATTAACAGCATGTGTATTGGAAGTTTCACCAGGACCCTGTATGAAAATAAATTTATAAGTATAAAAATGAACTTATAAGTAAATATTTTTTAATTGAAATACTTACAATCATAGCTCTTCTCATGAGTCTGTCCCTTTTGATTTTTGCACTCTCAGGAAGCTGTTCACAGAAAAGTGCATTGTGGCCAGGTTGGCCACAATGACCACATTTTATTGTCTTCTGGAATCTCCTAAGCTTTCTTATGACCGGCCCACTTTTTTTTTTTTTTTCTTCTTTGAAGCCCTTGGCTCATCAATCCCCCTCCTTCTTAGTCTTGCAGGCCTACCTGCCTGTCTACCAAAATTAGGTGGCATAGGGGGAACAAAGAGTGTGTGTCCCCAAACATTTTGACCACTGATGGGCATGATCACTCCTGCATATGCCTCCTTGAAGGTGCTGACATGATAAAATTCATCCACAAAATCTACAGCTTGCAACTTGGAGTGTTTAATAGCACTGAGAGCATGTGGGCAGGGTATTCCAGTGAGCTGCCAGCTTCTGCAACTGCAAGTCTTTGCTCCCAGATCAACTGCATGTTGTCCACCATCACTGCATTGAATCTGGTAATGTGTTCTTGATGATTTCAAGGGCCTGAAACCACCTACATGTTTGCCATTCCTTTGTAGAATTGTAGAAATTTGAGGACAAATTATACCTGATAAAAATAAAAATAAGGTCAGAAACTTCTCAAATTAGTGAACATTAAGCAAGAATACTTACAATGCAATTACCTTCCCAAGTTTCAGCTGTCTCTCTTGCCAAGTTCCACTTTTTCATTAAGTACTCTCTGATCCACTCCAGCATGGTTATAATGGGCTTGCTTCTTGCTTCAAGAATACAACTGTTGAATGACTCACAACAGTTGTTAAGGTTCATATCACATTTGCAATACTCCAGAAAATGGCTCTTTGACCATTCTGATGGATGTTTGTCTTGTAGCCATGTTGCAGCATCTGGGAATTTGTCTTTAATGGCCCTCATTGCAGTCTTAAATTCAGTTACAGTACAGGAATTAGTTGCCTTCCACACTGCATTTTTTAGCACAATTCCTTTGTGGCCAGCTGACATCATATTCAATACCATGTGTCTCACACAGAATCTGTGCTCTGCCGCTGGAAAAACCTCAGGGATACAAGAAATCAGACCCTTTTGCTTGTCTGAGACAAAGGTGTGTCCCATTCCATTTCCAAGATCCAAATCAGTCTTCAGCACAGTAAAGAACCATGACCAATTTACCTTGTTTTCAACTGACACAATTACATATGCTATTGGAAAATTTCCATTATCAGGGTCTACACTGACAGCAGTTAACAATATTCCACCATGTGGCCCTTTCAGGTGGCACCCATCAACTCCTATGATTGGCCTACAGCTCTTGAACCCAACTTTCATTGCACTGAAGCACACATAAAACTTGGCAAATTTCAACTCACCATCTACATCATCAGTGCCTAAAATGATTGTGGATCCTGGGTTAGTACTTCTCAATTCCTCTGCATAATCCCAAAGCTTTGTATATTGCAGATCAGGGTCACCTTGCAGCTTCTCCAATGCTAAAGCTTTAGCTCTATATGCTTTCATGTTGGACACTTCAACATCGAGGGCTTTCTCAACATCTCTCTTAAAACCCTGTATATTCCTCTAGGGATCTGACTTAAACAAGGCAATGTACTTCTCAGCCAACCAGTTGACATTAACATTAGATACATACCAGCTTTCGTCACATGTGTGTTCTAAGCACAACTCTCTAAGCACCCAAGCTTCTTCCATGTCTGGTGAAGAATTGGTGATTTTAATAGTATTCATCTTGAAGGGGCATCCCCTTCCCGCACATCTAACATAGACTCTCCTACTATCAGATCTGCTACAAGGTAAACTTCTTCTAGTCTTGATAGCATATAAGTCTACACAAAATTTGAAATTGTCTTTACTTTTCCAAGTCTACCCTATATCAAATTCAGGATCAAATCTATTCTTCTCATTGAACTCAGGAAAAGATTCTACATCCTCACCTTCATCATCAGACACTCTATTCATGTTTAGTCCATCTTCCTCACAACCCACCACATCCTCACCTACATACCCCATATCACTCATATCATCACCTCCATCATTTGCTTCATCCTTTCCCAACTCAGCATTGTCACTGACATTATCTTCAAAAAGACTATCATCATCAGACACATTAGGTGAGTCAGGTATTACAAAATCGTCATCCCCATTTTCATCACTGTCAAAGTTTAACCATTCTAACTCATTACCATCTACCACAGCTCTATGCACAGTGTAGGAAGGCTCTTTCTCAAATTCCTTGTAAACCTCATTCAGTAGATTCTCATCGTCAGTAGAATTGTTATCATCACCCACACAGAACTCTACATCACCACTATCAGATTCATTCTCAGGTGGATTACCAGTGTTTTTCTTGCCAAACCTACGCTCATACTCATTTAGCCATTCATCAGTGTTGTCAAACCTATTAAAAAATTCATTTACTGATACAGAATCAATTGGTTTTACTAACTCCTCATTTTCAGTAGGTTGTTCCATGGCAACATTATCTTCAACTGGAGCATCATATTCATTGGGTACAATGCCCTGGTCATCTACTATTGCATTTGTATCCTTAACTGTTTCAGTAGCTACCCCTTCATGATCAATATACAATCTGTACTCCCAACCCCCTAACTTAAAGTTCCTCCCATGTCGCCTAAGATCTTCATCAGTTTCAATGAGTCTGTTGCCACCCATGAGAGGAGTATAAACCAACTTTTTGGTGCCTTCTGCAAACAAATCTTGCACATATTCTTCAAATGAGGCGAAACTCAGTTTATCTATGTCAACGTAGTCAACCTTACGTTGTCTACCACCTACATAACGGTCAACTTCTAGTTTCCCATTATAATATATTGCCAATGTCCAAAGGGAAGACTTTGGATTTGTATATAATAAAAGAGAAAGGGGATACAATAAACTATTCAGACTTTACCCATTTCTTTAATGCAATCAACCACCACAATCCAAAAAAAAAAGAACAAGACATAGAGGGACCATGGGGGACCATTGAAGCGTACAACACCCACACAATATTCAAAAAGTTCCCCACTTTCTCCACACATTAACATAAATAAACTCAGCCCCCACATCAAAACTCAAGAAACGAACAAAAACTTTAACTTGGGAAAAGAGTCACTTACCATATGCAGGCCTGGGTTCCTTACGCCTGGCGTGGCTGCGGATCTCCACCATGACAGCCCTCTTCACCACCCAGATTCACACCGGAGCAATAATCGCGGCACAAATTACAGAGATTAAGTGTGGTTATTTAGGGTTTAAGATTATCAGATTTGGGGTTCTTTACCACTTTGGTTATCAAAGGTATGCAAGATATATTCAATATCTATGGTGTTAGTCTTTTGAAATTGAACCGTCGCCCTTTTGGAAGAAATGATGTAGTGTTTAGTATTTTAATTTTTTTTTTTTTTTAAGTATAAAAATAGGTGGCACACATTTCATGAGCTTGTTGGCAATGTTAGTCCTATGTGTCGAACACGTCAGCCCCACGCAGGACTAGAGGCCACGTCATCAGCGGTTTAATTAAAATGGAGCGGTTTTCCGTCCGGTTTTCTCAGCTCCGGAGAAATTTTGCATGATTTTGCAAAATTTTTGGAGCTGCGGGGTTTTCGTGTAACCGGAAAACATTTTGTACCAAAATTGCAAAATGGCCCGAGTTGGTATACCATTTTTGTAATTTTTCCGGTTGTATAATATTTTTATTTAAGGGGATACGAGTTGTAATTGTCTAATCTTTTTATTCCACATTTATTTGATTGATTGTATTTTCTTTTCTTATCTCTAGGGGTGTTCAATCGATAAAAAAACGAAAATTCGGTTAGCAAAAATGCTAACCGTTTACCGAACCGAAAGGACTCAGTTTCAGTTCGGTAAAACCGAATTTTTTCTATTCGGTTTCGGTTAAAACCGAAAAATCGAGATTTACAAGAAAATTGCTTCTAATTATTTTTCGAACAACAACAGACAAAGACAAAGAGTTGATGTCACAAAGTTATTAATGTACAGTGCTATTAACTCAATAGCCACACAATTCATGCACAGCAATCCTTCAAAAATTAAAAAAGAAAATCACATTTCAGACTTTGAAAAAGAAAACCCCAAAAATATAAACTAAATTTACTAAACATACAAGGTTTGCCTTGGCCCTTGAGATTCTTTAGTTGCGCGCTTGAGAATCTTGGTTGGAAAGCCTAAAGAGTCGTCTGGTTCGGGAGAGAGATAGTGCCAGGTGCGCGATGCCCGAGTACCAGACAGGAAGAGGCTGTGGTGGACTGGTGGCCTTTTGTGATTGTGATTTGTGTGATCTATGCTTCCCAGATTTAAAATTAAAACCAATAACGTTTAAAAAAAAAAAAAAATTAAAACCAAGAAATGGTGTGGGCTTGGGTTGACAAGTAATGGACTAATCGCCTAATAGACTAACAACTAAAAAGGTTGGACTAAAATAAAAAATATAAATGTATGGCTATGGGTTCGGTTTTCGGTAAAAACCAAAAACTGTTTGGTTTTTACCGAAACCGAAAGTTCAGAAAATCAATAACCGAAACCGAAGCTGAAATCGAAACCGAACCTTTTCGATTCGATTTGGTTCGGTTAGCCTCGGTTAGGTTTAGTTTCGGTTCGGTTCTGGTTTTTTGTTCACCCCTACTTATCTCTAGGGTTTTGGATATATTGTTGTACTATTATTTGTATCCATAACACATTATGCAATACAAAATATTTCCTCCATCTTTTACATCTTTTATATGTTGGAGGATATTGGGAGTTATGAAAAGATTGACTTCATTTATATAGAAGATTCCACATAAATTTTGTTTCATATTTATTTGATTGATTGAATTTTATTTTCTTCTCTCTAGGATTTTGTATATATTGTTATATTATTCTTTATTCTTTGTTCACCAAAAAAAAACTATTCTTTATTCTTTGGATCCTTAACATATTATGCAATCAAAATATTTCCCCATCTTTACATCTTTTACATTTTGGATGATATCAGGAGTTATAAAAGGATTGAATATTATTAAAATTTATAAATTAATAAAATATAACAATAAATCAAATATTTACAATAAATCAAGTCAGTGAGGAAAAAAAAAACATCATTTATCGGCGCTAAATCCGCAAAGAAGCAGTCATGTCAGATAAGCAAGACATACAGATTGGAAGAAAGTTGTAATCCTTTATCTCACCTAATCTAATTATGTCCTAATTATTAAATCTTGACCACTCTTCAAGCCTTTGGGAGAGATAAGAGGGACATAACATGTTATAATTGATGGGAAGAAGAGAACTCCATTATATGGAAAATTCCAAATAAATTTTGTTTCACATTTATTTGATTGACTGTATTTTCTTTTTTTCTTTCTAAAGTTTTTTTATATGAGAAAATATCATTTTTTGTTCTTTAAATATGTCCTTTTTCGATTTTGGTCCTAATCTTTTAAATTTTCTCACATTGTATCATTTTTTATTCCACAGTTCTCAATTTTAGTCTTTTAGCTAATGGACGTTAAAAAATTGATGGAAAAAGTCATGTGCCACTAACGTGGCCTGAATAAATTAACAGAACGTGAGTGACATGTGACTTTTTCCATCAATTTTTTAATATCCATTAGCTAAAGGGTTGAAATTGAGAAATATGGAATAAAAAAGAATACAATGTGAGAAAAAGTTAAAAGAGCAAGGTCAAAATAAAAAAATGACATTTTTAGAGGACGAGTTTCTTTTTTTATATATTGTTATTCTATTTTTTATATCCTTAGCATATTATGCCATGCAAAATATTTCCCCCATCTTTTATAACCTTCTCATTACAAGCATTTTAAAGTGAGTTAACAACCTCCTTCAACGAAAGTATCATAGAAACCCGACAAAAAAAAAAAAGTAATCCAAAAAACTTTGTGCTTTTTAAAATAAACTCACCGCCCCCTCATCCCAAATAGTCAACGAAAAAGAGTGAAATTCCTATTATACACTTGTATACTATTTCAGACATATAATATTATTAAATAAATTTAATAATATATATTAATAACTTATTTATATATATATATATAAAAATAATATACATGTATATAATACATATTAATAATTATATATATATATATATATATATATATAAAATAAATTTAATAATATATATATATATATATACATAATACATATTAAAAATAATAAATATATATTATTAAATTTATTTTATATATATATATATATATATATATATATATATATATATACACATATGTATATACATCGTCTTCATCCTCTCCAGCCCACCACAATCGCCGCCGCCATCGTCTCTCCAGCCACCGTTGCCGCTCCAGCCATCGCCGCTCCAACCACCACCGCCGCCATCACCTACGGCGGAGTGCAGCAGCAGCACCGGCCATCCTCCGGCGATGGAATCTTTGGGTTTCAACTAAGTTCGACGAGGCGAGTCTATTGGTGACACTCCTGTCACCTGAAACCCACCCGAACGACAACGACGGCGGAGCAACGGAGGCGCACAGTTGTTCATGGCGGTGTGATCGATTTCCGATGAAATTTTCCGGCGACCAACATATTCATTTCAATTTACGGATTTGAATTTCGTTGAGCGGTTTGAGAGTAATTGCGATTTCATGTTTTCGAGGTTTTCATGTTTTTAGATTTGAAATTGGGGATAAACGGCTTGGTATTTCCAGAAACCAATCGGACATGGAACAAGCACGAGGAGTATATTCGGGGTTGATTTTTGGGGATTTTTCCGGTGACCTTCAGCGGTTCGGCAGTGGGTGACGATTTCCGCAGCTACAGTGGGGGGATGGATGCACAGTCAGTATATATATATTTATTTATTTATATAATTAAGGGATAAAATAGTCATTTTATTTGAAAAAGTGAAAAAAATCTCATTCTTACTCGCAGTCAACAAATTCTCGTTTCAGGGTTTTTTTATACACATTTTAAAAAACAGAGGCTTTTTTAAGGCACTTTTTTTTTTGGGGGGAGGGGGGTTTCTTGCTACTTTCGTGTTACACAAGGAAGTTGGACGATAATTTCCTATTTTAAAGTCTTGTAAACTTTTTTTTGTCCATTTCTTTTCCTTCTAAATAGTCTTCTCTCTTGAACTCCCTCTTCCAACACTCCCTACACCTTTTTTTGTCCATTTCTTTTCCTTCTAAATAGTCTTCTCTCTTGAACTCCCTCTTCCAACACTCCCTACACCTCATGCCTGTTGGGACCACGCGCGTCTTCACCCCAACTCCGCATTAGTATGATATTGTCCGCTTTGGGCCAAGCCTGCACGGATTTGTTTTTTGGGCATATCCCTAAAGGCCTCATACTAATGGAGTTAGGTGAACACTTATATATTGGACAAACTTTCTCCAATCTTCCGATGTGGGATAGGTTTGCTAGCCAACAATCCTCCCCTCAAACCAAGACCACACCACTCGTGACCTCCCCTTCAGGGTCAATCCATTTGATCTGCCAACCATCTTGCACCGCCGCTACACACCTTTGCGGGACACACTGCCTGACCTCCTTAATGTCAAGGGGACTTTCGACACAAGGTATCAACCGCAGATCTCTAATTGCTAGGTCACATTACCTGACCTGCCAAACATAGGTCACTTCACCTGCCGAACATCTTGTACCGCCGTCAAACCAAACGGGACCCGCTGCCTGACCAACACTTGCCAGGAAGACTTTCGACACAAGGCACCCCTGCAGGTCTCTGGTCTTGTTACACCGGGAATTCCTCATAAAACGCAGTCCACCACTCCGATAAGCCCGAACCTGGGCTCTGATACCATTCTGATAGGAAAGGGATACACCAAAACCGAGTGTACACAGCGGAAATTAAAACTCCTTTCCAAATGTCCAATAAACAATCAACCAAGTATGCCCAAGGATAGAAAAATAATCAACCAAACAAAAACAAGAATAGAGACACGAGAATTTTAACGTGGAAAACCCCTTCAAAGCGAAGAGTAAAAACCACGAGGCCTACGAGACCCAAAAACTGTCCTCGTTATTGGAGGATATCATGTAGGTATGATAAGTTGACTTTCATCGATTCCAGGCTGATCTTGTAACTTGATTGATTGTCTTGCCTTTTGTTCCTTGTTTCCTTTCTTTGCCTCTACAATTTAGGAATTCTTATATATATATAGTCCTTTTGTATATGTTTTAAAACAACACATTAGTCATTAGGCAATATATAAAGCAATTCCTCCGTCTTTTATCTCTTTACTCTTTTACACTCATTAAGGCGTGCACAAATGTCCAATTCTCATTTCCAATCCGAGCTCATTTACCACTTGAGAAATGAACTTTGAATCCCAAAAACCAAATTAAAAATCATGACGGGATTCTATATCAACTACTCTTGATTTCTCCCGCCAAAATTCAGTTCATGACAATTACTGTTTCTACCTCAATAAGATCCCCAAACACCTGAAACTGAATCCTCAGCAGACAAGAATCTATGACTATATGGAAGAAGGTATGCTAGTTCATGTTACAACGTTACTGCAAATTATGTATGGCAGTACAGGATAATTTCAAGAATGAATCACTCACGAAGAATAACATCCCTCGCAAGGAAGGGAATTGTTGCCCGTGCTAGTACCGAGAACCTCTACAATTTCGAGATTCCTCCTTCAAACTACTTCGATTGATACTGAATGATCATAGCGAACAACGGAATGAGCCAGGACCAGGAGCGCCTTTGAGATCCTCCTAAACTGAACTGAAATGTTTCTTAAAAATCTATCTTATTGTCAAAGTACTTCATTATGTGTTGAAACTTTTCCCTCAAATATCCTCCGTCTTGCCTCTAATGCCTGTGACATAAAAAAAGAGCAAAAGTTATTGTTTCGAGCTTATACGCTTAAGAGGGTGTTGGCTGAACTTGTTTTCAGGAGCTTATAATTGTTCCAAAGTGAGGTAACTTTTTTGCGTATAAGGTCCAAACATAAGTTGTTTGAAGCTTATAAGCTCCTTAAAGAAACGTATGCTCCACTAAACTTCTTGAAAACAAAGCAGCTTATAAGTTGTCTAATTCCAAACACCAAAATGATATGCATATTCTTAATTATTTACATGAAATTGTCTTAATTATTTTACTTCCACGATTATTTTACAAGAAATTAGAACTGAGAATCTCACACTTTTACCAAAAAAATTTACAACTTATAAGCTCTCATTTTTTACCGAACACAATTACAACCTAGCTATAAGCTACTAGGTATTATTTCCTTTCTAAAATAAGATGTAGGATTTTTATAAGCTCCAAGAACATCTATAAGCATCTAAAAATAAGCTTCAGCAAACACACTCTTAATCTGACTTCTGTTGATGGAATGGTACCTGTTTCTCCCAATCAGTACGCGATGTTATGGCAACGAGCAAACTAGCTTGTACAGTTAATCCTGCTATTAGTCCAATCCACAGCCCCTCCACATTTAAGTGCAAAACAAATGCAAGTAACAATGCCACAGGAATACCAACAAGGTAATATGCTGCAAGATTAACATACGCCCCTATGTGCTGCCACCCACTACCTCGTACAATTCCTACAAGAAGACAAGAGTTTATAGTAGTAAATTTGTTCTAATACACTTGTGATTCTTTAAAAAACATAGGAAAACGAAGAGTTAATTACCTGAAAGAACTGCTTGGATGCCATCAATGATGACGGCCACACAGAGAAAAGGAGCCATATCTTTAACATAATTGGCGACACCCTTCTCATTACTAAATGTGTAGCCCAATATAGACCGACAAAATAAGATTACAGTACTAGCAGTGATGAACTCCAAAGCTGATAAAAATAGAACAGCTGAGATAACTAGTTTAGCAGCCTGTGGTTTCCCAGCTCCAAGTTCATTAGATATCCGAGTGCTGTATAGCAGAATAGGTTAATAGTTACAAACCATGAGAAACAATAAAAGTTATCGATTGTAAATATGTTGAGTTTCAATAAAGATTGAGATCAAACCTTGCAGCAGCGCCAAAAGAATATGGTAGAAGAAAGTGTATTGAGGAAATTGTCTGGCTGGTAGAAAAACCAAGTGTCCACCGAATTAGACATATTCAAAAATTTTCAGGGCAAATTACATTTATCATCCCTGAGGTTAGGTGAAATAACAAATTAATACATCATATTTGAAATTTTGCTTTGTAGTTCCTCACATTTGCAAGAAATGTGCGAAACTTTCAAATATACCTCTGGAAATACCCCTGTTGAAACCATAATCGGGACCATGCCATAATTTTTTAAACAAGATGGAATAGTTTGTAATTTTACCTAACATTAAAGGGGTACAAGTAATTTACCCTTTTTCAAGAATCATAAAGGACATTGAAAACAGAGCATATATACCAGATGGATAGCACAGACGTCTCTAGCTCTGGATTTGGTAATAGTCCACTGAGCAATACGACTATCTCAAATGACCACCACTCCAAACTGCAAAATTAGGAAGAGACCCAAAACTAGTACACTTCAGAACAAAGGGTGTTTGCAAAAGCTTAAGACAATTGCATTCGAACTATGAATTCGCCAAACTTTTAGCAGCTTCAGAACGATTTTTGTAAACTTTCATCCACATATAATGGCATTTATTTTTTTTATCACTCACAACTTCCACTGCTACCTGCTTTTCTCAAAGTCTCTAAATTTAAGAACCACAGAAAAACCACTTGTAAAGGATACAGAAAAACCCAAAAATAGCATTATACATTCATGATAATTTGAAATATAGGAGAAATTTACCAAATCATCACAGCAGACGGGATAGCGAATTGGAAGAACTCCCTTGCAGTTAGAAACACATTCTTTGAGAAGGAAGCACGGGTTTTCATACAGGCTGAAGAAAACTTTACATAGATTACTAGAAAGATCACATTCAACCAATAAGAGATCCCAATGGAAAGAGCTGCTCCAGTATTTCCAAGATTCAACTTGAATATAAAAGCCCAAGAAATGGGGATGTGGAAGCAAAGAGAAGCCAATGTACTAAAAAGCATAGGAATTATCAAGCTCTGAGTCTGCAAATAGCGAACCAAAGCCTGAAGAATGGCATAGGGAAATAGTGAAGGAATGAGCCAAATCGAGAACTTGCCAGCTTCCTCAGAGATTAAAGGGTCCTGACCAATCAATATCAAAAGCTTGCCGGAATAAATCCACAAAACACATATTGGTAAACATGCTAGAGATAGCCATATTATAGCCCCATAAGTAAAAGTCCCAACCCTCTCATAACGCTTCACTCCGTAGGCCTGTCCACATAGAGTCTCCAGTGCACTAGCCATTCCACACTGATCCAAAGATTTAACTTTTTTGAATTAGTGATGCAAAAGAATAGAAAGTAATACGATTGGGGCATAAGTTAATCTTCACCCACATAAGTTCTACTAAGAAAACAACTCCAAAATGATATATTGATATAGTTAAGCAGCTAAATGACCACACGCTACAAGATTCCAGTTGTCTGAGACATTGGGTAGTTCTAGTATCAGTAGAGTCACTTCAACAAACACGTTACACGCAAAACAACAGTCAAGTAGAATCCGGATGACAAAATGGTAACAAGACGAAATACCTTCCCAAGAAAAGCTGGGAAGTAAGTAAGAAACTAAGAAAGGCTTACAAGAAGACTAAACCCAGTAGCATTGGAAAGAGATACTGCAATGGAGGCGCTGGAAAGAGCAAGTTCGCCGAGATGACCCAACATCACCATCGACACAGCTCGCAACAAGTACTGCGACACAGACACAACCACCATCGGCAATGCTAGTCTACCCACCTCGTACAGTTCTCCGACAAATGCTTCCCGCTTTGTTGTAAAACCTCTGTTTGTCTCATCGTTCTCTGGTACAAGGAGGGGCTCTGCTGGTTCCGGTTCCATGGCTCAGAGTTTGAGCGTCTGTCAATTACGTGAAACTGGAAAGCAGGAGAGGAGTGCGCCCATAAAAAGAAGTAAAGAACCATGTCATACCGCACCAGTTGAAGAATATGTGTTTTACGTCTACAGTTGACTTTGTATTCTTTTAAATGAAAATATTACACAACCTACCATTTTAAATTTAAAAAATTATAAATGAACTCATTTCAATTGGATTTTTTATAAAATCATTCTTAAATTGATTACATCTCACTACTAATTAGTTCTTATAACAATTTAACAACTCACACGTTATTTTCAAGTGATAGACACGTAATTTATGAAAATTTTTGAAGGATTAACACATGATTCGTTTGTAAATTGATATTCATAATGACTTTTTTTTTTTGCCCAATTAGCGGTGAGGAACTAATTAATGGTTAAATATAATTAATTTTAAAAAAAATCGTGAAAAATGGTACCGGAATGGATTCATTTGTAATTTTTCAAACTTAAAAAGATAGGTTGTATAATATTTTCATTTAAGAGGGTGCGAGTTGTAATTACCTAATCTCGCAAGGAGTGTAGATGTAAAAATACTCTTATTTTATATGGTCGTCTATTTTTGTTATTATTTTACGTGCTCAATTACAAATATTCCGAATCGATAGCAATTATAAGAAGACAACTTAGTTTAAATTTAAGATGGCATGATTCAGTTTAAAAATAAAAGAATGGCATCATAATATTTTAAATATAAAGGAAGATGTTGGGAATTTTAAAAGGAATTAAAGTCCTTTGGAAATAATATTATTATAATAAATATGGCAAGTATTAACTTAGTCTTTATTAATTTGATTATAAAAATAAAAACACATCGGGAAAATGACTTTAGACCCTTTTTAATGTTCTTTCTTACTTTTGTGAGTGCATGGTAAGAAAATATTAAATATTAAATTCCTCAATACTTATATATTTTAACTGGTATCTGATACGATTTTCAAAATATACTAAAGGATAAAATAATTATTTTTAAAGAAGTGTTCATTTATCTTGCTGCCATGAACTACATAAGTGAGAATTGATGGCCTTGTACATGATCTCAAATATCAACGAAAAGCCAAAAATGAGAGCTCCGAGGATACTAGTGACATGGTTGTGTTCGCCTGTTGCAAGGGCGCCTCTTGATGAGGCCAACGGGGGATCCTTTTAAGGCTTAGTATGAGGGGTTGGAATGCGTGTAGTTGTCATATTTTGTATACCTTTTTTTCGGCTAGTAAGCGCGATATCTTTATAATTGGTTGTTGGAGAGAAGTGTCCACTAGTTGTGTCTTTACCATCTGTTTCATGGGCACTCGAGCTCAAATAGTTTGTCTGATCTTTGAATCATGAACAACTGTATTTATACTTGGTGGTTGATTTATATATGAGGTGGGGATCTCGTTAATACCGTACGGCGTTCGTCAGTTCTTTGAAAAAATAAAAAAACTACATAAGTGATAATACATTTTACATTTTTGTAATTATATTTTTTAGTGAGAATAATATTGTATTTATCTCAAACTTGTTCAAAAATAATGGTCAGATTTTACCCGGGTCAATAAAAAATCACCCGATTTGAGGGAGGAAGGTATGCAGCGGCGAAGATGGTGGTTGTGGTGGAGATGGTGGATGAAGATTGAAGGTGGAGGTGGAATATTCAGGTGGCAAAGATGGTGATTGTGGTGGAGATGGTGGCGGGGATCCGACTTCCATTTTCTTTTTCTCTTTTTTTTTTTTTCATTTTTTTGGGTTTTTTAAATTTTTAATTAGTAAAAAAATTAAAATGACTTTTCTACCCCTTAAAAAATCACGTGAAACTCACGTGCTATGTTTTGGCTGGAAAATGATGCCGGAATTTGTATTGCAATATAACTACTAAATCCTCAAAATTTAAAGGTTGAGTAAAATACAAAATGATCGGAAAGATCAGGATGCAAAGAAAGATTATCCCAAAAATATTTATCCCTATGATGAATAATGTGTTTGGCCTTACTCACCTCCAAAAGCTAGCTGTTGTCTCGAGGGAAAGATAGAACACATGCATGGTTAGATTTCTATAAAAATCTGATCAATGTATTTCAATTTTCAACATGCCAAGTAAATACCAGACATTGACATAGATAATGAAAGTGGAAACAAATGTTTTACCTCCTAGTATGTAAAATTTGTTTCCATTTCGCCTGGAATCCAACCTTTTTTTCATTAAAATTCTTATATATCCCGATAGATATAAATGGGATACTTGAGAATTTTGGCCAGTTTTCACCCTTTATTAACTTGGCATCACTTCTCCAATTGTGGGCCGCTCCTATGTCATGAAGTCATCAGACAAGGCATTCTAGAATCTAGATAACTTTCCAATGTAATTAACCCATTGAACTTTGAAATTGAAGCCAAAATTGGTTCAAAAGTATTCCTACTTTTTGAGCCACGCGCAATGATTCAAAGGCGTCTCTGCAATCCTAAATCGCCAACAACATCATATTAGATCAGATCACATCACATCACATTTTCTGTTAATAACCAAAACCTCGTCTCGCTGACCAATCATAGTAAAATTACTTAATTATTCAAATTAAGAGAGGAAATGAAAAGATGGAACCGTTGATGGAAGATGAAGAGTACACAATTGGAGAGAAGTGTCTTTGCTGGAGCCGGAGCTCGATCGCGAAACCGGTGAGAGAAAAAGGAGCCACGATAAAATTGATAACTCATTAATTCGTCATCTTTATGATTGAATTATGCCCCGAATTGTGCTTGATTTGATATTATTTTTAAAGGAATTGATGCTTTGTTGTTCTTATCGTAGATTCGGGGCTCAAATGCGAAATTAGTACGAACACGATCATTTTATGAAGGAATTCATGAAAACGGAGGAACTCTCATGGCCTTGTTGCATTTTATCGCGGTTGAACAAGGATGCGGTTGACTTGCAGTATGAAGAAGAATAATTATTTGGACGCAATTGGGATGCAATTTTAAGGCTCTGCATGCATGCATGATGCAAGTATGGAGTAGCAGGACTGTGCATGCATATTGGCGTGGACTTGGGGCTGTTCTGTACATTGTATTTTTGTGGAATGGGCTGCGTGTTGCTTGTACTAATTCGACCCAATTTGCTTTGTTGGGCCGTCGACTTATTTAGGTGGCTGAGTCTTGGAGTTGCATGCACAAGAGTGAGCCTTTGATTTAATTAGATGGAATAGCTATTTGTTGGTGGGCTGCGTACGTGGGGTTGTTGGTCAAGCCTAGCTGATTGAAGTTAATCTTAGAGAGCCCAATTTGTGGCCCGATTTGGAGAGCAAGCTTTAAGTCCAAAGTTGATTGGAATTAGAGTTCTTGGAAAAAGGCTTTTGAACATGTATTTATATGGGACAGCAGCTGCGCGAGCAGGAGAACGTAACAACTTGGGAGAGGAGATCACGGACAGCAACTTTCACGCATCGAGGAGCAGATATCCACCACGAGTTCTTCATACTAGATTTCCCTCTCACGAGTTCTTCATACTTAGTTTAATTCTTTCGCTTTTTAGTTTATTTCTGTTAAAGAATTCCTCAATTATTGTTTTGATGGATTTTTGCAACATGAATAGCTAAGTTTTTAATTATCTACCTAGGGATTAAGATTCAATTTGGATATTGTGAGATCTAAACATTTGTACTAATTCATATTTATTCATGCATTTATCTTATCTCCGATTTTTATATTTAGTGTGATTAGGCAATTTTGGGTAGTGCACAATCTCTAGGTTGTTTTAATTGTATATTGTCATTCGTGATGCTCGAAGTGTATATAAAGTTTGATTGATAAAAAGTAGTAAATTAGTGATAGGGTTTTAGGGATAGAATTCCTCGTTCACTAAGGGATTTGATAATCTAATTTAAATCTTGCGTGTGTCACGAATTGGTTTATTAGAATTGGTGTTTTTATTATTTTTAATGCTGCGAATTCATTAAATCCTTACGAGTGTCTCTTAGGGTTGTGAATTTGTTAGGGAAAATAACTGTCGAGTGTCTCTAGGTTATCCGACTAATTAAGTAAAAACGAGGTTGAGTCGAGTGTCTCTAGCAACTATAGTCAATCTGTTTGAATAACTTGAATTTATCTTTGAGTCAATAATCAATATAATAATTCGAATCTTCGAATCGAATATCCTTGGCTAGATAGTTTTCCCTCTGATTGATTTAATCCTACGTAAATTTATTTGATAATTTTAATTAGCTCTTTAACACTTGTTATTTTATTTTAGTTGCACAATTTAGTTATAATAATTCAAAACCCCCTTTTTATTGTTACTTTTCGTGAATTACTTGGAATTGATATAAATAAGTCAACCAGTCTCTGAGAATCGACTCTGTTTGCACTATACTTTGTGTTTAGTCATTGAATAGGAATTTTATTTATTTTTGATCGATTCGACACTTGTCAAAAATCATCTCCATGAATCACGTATCCCAAATGCAACAAGAATGACAAGGTTTTATTGTAGAGTTAATGGACAAGGAAGCGTTGTACTTGGGCGAGTTTTATTGTTGAGTGTTGCAAGTTTTGTGATAGTGTTATAACTTATAAATGAGTTGTAATTTTGGACAATTTTGTTAATTGGATGAGTTGTGTCTGGACCTAAGTAGTTGTTCTGGGGACATTCATAATCACGTTTGCAAGTTCTAATCCATAATCTAAAGTAGATGGAAGTTGTTGAATCATCACTTCTAAAACTGATATAACTAACTTAATGTGAACTAAGATGTAGAATTTGAAGGTTTTAGGACCAAGCTATGAGTTGTTGTAGAAACGGAAACAAGGTTAATGACATAAAAAGCGCCTAAAGTTTCCTGCAATGCCACTTGTTTTAGTTCTTGACGACTAAGTTCATATAATGACATAAGTGATAAAAAGAAAAGGGTTATTAATATTTGAACTCCTTACAAATATATGAAATTACATATAGAATCCTATTAGCCAATATATTACGATTACACCCACAGTCAAATTTACTAATAACTAGTTACTGTTGAATATTATATGACCTTTAATATCCCACATTGGAAATTGGCTAGTCATTGGGAATATAAAAGACATATAAATAGGTATTTGAAAAAACTATGACTCTTACGGCATGATTGGTATGGTGGAATGGGGTGGGAATTGAATGAGCATTCCCACATTCATTCCTAAACTCTTTGATTGGTATAAAATATGATTGGGAATGCTCATTACTGAGGTAATGCCCATTCCTACAAACATGGATTTATCCATTTCTTAGGTACCCCATGGTATTAGTCATTCCCAATCTTCAAAATTTATTTACTTTTTATATAATGACCACATATTTATTAAATGTATATTATATTATTATTTTTTATTATTACGAATATTTATTCTGATTGAAAATTTAATAAATTGCATTTAATATATGTAAAAATAAATATAAATATAAATATAATTATACTATAGATATTATATATTTAAAAATATGTGTTCAATATATTATTTTATTTACTTATAAATTCATAGATATACATAATAAATTAAAATATTCATTAAATAAAAAATTTGGCATTTATATTAAATTTAATTTTAAATATCATACATTATATTAAATATAATAAAATCATATAATCTACGTATAAATATGAAAGTATTAATACCTTATTAATACCTTTATAATATTTATAAGTATATATAAATCACTCTCTCTCTCTCTCTCACACACACATATATATATTTGTGCATAAAAGAAATGCCATATATATAAAACATGATGGGGTCAAAATACGCTCGTCCCACGTTTAGACACGTGACATTTCCAAGATGACGACACCTGTCCTGTGATTACGGCAGTCATACACGAGCGCTGAAACCCTCGAAGCGCCAATATCCTCCCAGATCATGTGCCATCTCTGTCACCTTCGCACGTGATCACTGTTACCGCTCTCCCACGAGCGCCTTTCACTCTACACGGTTAGCGTTCCAATCAATCAAGGGAAGCCCTCTTCGAGCGTTACCTTCCCTTAGAGAGGCTTCCACTCCAATTCGTTGCACAAGCCTTGGCCTTCATCCCCTAGCGGATTCCTTGGCCACCAAGGCTTTGGTTGACAACGAGCGTGCTCACAAGCCTTTGTTACCAACTCCCCAAACGGCTCTCTGAGACATCATACATGCCCGCGCACCTACCACTGTTGCCCACACCACCTTTCACCAGCTTTTGCAGAGAAGATTCCTCCTAGGTTTCTCTCGCAGCGCCACGTGTTAGGGCAACATTCGGCCAGGACCACACGGTGTAAATGACCAAAGGGTCCCTGACCCTCAACTATAAATACACAAGTTCATCTTCTCCACTGTAAGCTACCTCCATTACAGCAACTTCATACTTAGCATATTTTTCTCTTTCAGATCTTCATCTGAATTGAGCGTCGGAGAGCCAAACTGGGTATCACCCCCAGTTCCTCCAGCTTGGCCTTCTGACTTTTGCTTGTGTGTTTGTCCTACCAGGTAGAACCCCCATCTTTTCCGGCGATCTTCCAGTGGTTTCCTCACCTAAACAAATTCTAAAGTGATTGGACACTGTACCCCTTATTCAGACCCATCATTTTTGGCGCCGTCTGTGGGAAACCAGCTCCCAACTTTACTTCTTTTCTGCTAGTTGAAAAGCAAACACCCAGAATCTTCTCTAATCAGGGTGGCTACAAGATCAGGAGCTGTGGGAGGAGGAGAGAACCCCTCCCAGGATGCCAACCTAGTTGTTTCCTCTGTCGCGGCTGGCGGAGCACCGCCTCCCTCCGTCGCCGCTAGTGGAGCACCACCTGCCGGAGGTGTGACTCCCCTGGCGGAATCTTCAGTTCCGCCGCTTGCGCCGCAGGCGCCGCCAGTCTCCAGCACTCCCAAGCCTCTTTAACATTGCAGAGGACCTCTCCGGTTCCCTCGGGAGTGGGGAATTTGACCTTCTGGTGATACATTGAAATTACAGCCCTGAAGTCCACGAGCGTCGGGCACCCAATGATTATGTTATATGGGAGATCCACCTCGACTACTGCATAAAGGACGCTCAAAGTTTTTCGCTGTGGGGCACGACCAAAAGAGGTGGCCAAGCGAATTTGTCCATGGGGGACAATCTTGGAACACCCAAAGCCCACGAGGGCTGTCCTGAGGGGTTCGAGTGGAATGTTGGTTATATTCATCTTTTGAAACGTGGTGTAGGGGAGAACGTTCACAGAGCTTCCACTATCAATTAAGACCCACTTTACAACATGGTTTTGGACGTCTAAACTAACCACCATGGGACAGTCAGAGGTTTCACCAATCCCATGGGGTGTTACAATGTGTTCCAAGTCTTTCTCTGTGAACCCTACAACGCCATTCTCCTTTGAGCGCGGAGTGCCGGTGATTGAAAGTATAGGTTTGGGCTGGGCAGGCCTCTGATCATAGCTTCGAACATGGCGGCGCCGGGAAGCATGGGAGTCACCAACCGAGGGTCCACCAGCATTCATGTGGATGACCGCAAAGGGCTGGTTTTCCATATCAGCAGCTTTTCCTTTGCCGCGATCGCTCGTCTCAGTGTGATGGCGGCGAGGGCTCCTTGAGCGACAACGGCTCCTTCCTCTGGTGTGCACTCGCTCGGCGCAGTGCTCGTCGTACATCTCCAGTATCTTTACAAACTCTTTAAGATGCCCCCCAGCGATAAGCCTCTGGATCTCGCTCTCAAGCTGGCGGCACTCGTTGGTGTCAAGCCCCTTCTGCTTATGGAAGGCGTAGTACTTTCCCGAGCGCTTCTGAGCCTCGGTCTCCCTCATCTTCGGCGGTCTCTTAAAAAGCTTCTTGTCTGCCATGGAATATACTTCAGCAATGGGCCGGTTGAGGGGGATGCACTCAAAACGGCGAGGGGGTGAGTGATTCCTCCAAGTGGGTGTTGGGCTGCGGCGGCGATTCTTGGGCTCCCTGTCTTTTGATCCCCCGCTAGACCGAGGGGCATTCGCAAGTTTTTGCTCCCTCGCCAAGAACATATCTTCAAGCGTAAAGAAGGAGTCAGCTATATCCCTGATCTCCATCAACGAGCATGGCTTTTTCTTGGCCACCTCCTCCACGAATTCTTTGTTGACGTAATGCTTCATATTGATTGCTCCAAAAAGCACGTGCCTCAAGAAATCCATCGAGGGCTTTTCTACTAGCAGAATCTCTTTGTTAAACCTTCCCATGAAGGACCTAAGTGTCTCATTTGGCCCCTGGACTAGGCTGTAGAGGGCCATTGAGGCCGGGGCTGGTGCCTTTAGAGAGTTGAAGCGACTTAGAAAGATGTCAGACAAATCATTGTATCCTCGAATTGAGTGGGGAGGAAGCTTCTTATACTAATCCTGGGCCATCCCAACGAGGGAGGTGACGAAGACTTTAGCCCAGTAATGGCTTGGGTGCTCGTACAAGTGCATTAAATACACGAAGTGGTCCAGGTGCTCGGTTGGGTCGGTTGTTCCATCATATTTGTTGACGGATGTGGGGATTTTGCCCTTCCCCGCTCGGGTCATCAGAACCTCATCGACGAGGGGGGACGGGCCTGTTAAGGGTTCGTGGTTCCGACCCTCGTTGTCATGCCCTTCGTAATCCTTCTCTCTCTTGGGATGGGAGATTTGGCTGCGGGGGTGGCGAGCATCTGGGTGGCGAGCGTCTCTGGCCTTGGACCTCTCACCCCCGACATGGGAGGCTCAAGACCGTTCACGAAAGTGCTGCTCCACCATATTCTGGAGTCTGTTGAGCTGATCTTGTACAGCGGCTAATTGAGGGTCGCCGGCATTTCTACGGCTTGCCCTCCCTATGGCCCTAGATTGGACCTCTTCATTTTCAGCTGCCCCATTCCAAGGGGCTTTCTCCTTTTCGATAGGCTGTTGCGGTTGCGAAGCCCTCGGCGGGACCTCATTTTCATTTGCGGGTGGTGGCGGAGGTCGCTGGGCCCTCAGCACATTTTGGGCAGCTGTTAAGGGATGAAACTGTAGTCCCCCCAAAGGGGCTGTCATCTGGGCCCCTGCGCTAGAGGGGAAGTATACAGAGGTAAAGTGCGTCCAAGCCTTCTGGGCTGCCTGTACTTCGCACTGCGCGTAGATCGTCTGAAGCTGCTGCTGGGTTAGCTGGGGTGCCTCCACTCCTTGAATTTCTTCCGGTACAGACACAGAGAGTTGAAGTGCACCCACTTGGTAGGGCGGTATTACGGGCACCATGTTTGGTACCACTCCAGGCATCATTCCGGGTTGTACATATGGGTATCCCGGGGGTGGCATGGCCACAGAATATACACCGGGATGGGAGGCTGGAACTGTAGGGATGAAGGCCGGTGGAGGAGGAACAGAGCCGGATCCTCCTACCCCATTTCCACTGGTGGGGAGAGTTGCAGCGGCGATATCTGTGTTCCCAGCCCCATTTTTGGCAGTTGGTGGGGGCGTACCCCCAGCGGGGGTGTTGTTACCCACGTTTTGTTCATTGACAAGAGGGAGACCACCCCTGTTTTCTAGAGCTCCGGACCGTGTTGTAGTCACCATATTTAGAGCAGAAGGTGTTACAAATCAACTAGCTCAAAGAAGGATCCAATGAAGATGAAGATGATGGTGATGGATTTTCCACAGACGGCACCAAAAATGGTGGTGCAGGAATCTGGGTTCCAAAAATGTAACAACACTTTCAATATTTGTTTAAAAGGGGAAAGACCATCACAAGCGTGAAAGCCTCAGGAACTGGGTTTCCTTTTGAGCGTGGGTTCCTCCAACTAGGATAACACCAAGAATGCAAAGTGTGATAATGATGCAACTGTGGTGAAGATGGTACAGAGCTTGGGAAGAAAGACGGAGGAATTATGCCCAATATAATGAGTACAGTGTGTATGTGGAAGATGACTTGGGAGAGAAAGCATATGTTCTCCCTTATTTATATGTTAGGGGTGAGGGTAGTTTGGGTAATTTGACCGTGTGGTCCCAAACCTGTGTTGCCCTAACACGTGGTGGCCTGTGACGGCATGAGAATGATGGCTCTGAAAAGCAGGCGACGTGTCAGGTACGAGGTGCGCACTGCCGTTGTGTCAGAGGTTGTTGGTGAGGGTCGTGCGCTGGGAAGCTCAAGATTAGTCCCGTGGGTGTATGGATGCCCTTCAAAGGGGAAAGTCATACTTGAGCGCCAATGATGCTAAAAGGGGTCTCCCCTGGCAGATGACCTACGAGCGTCAACTCCATGAGCGTTAAAGAGCAGGTGCCCTCGGGGTGCCTCCCTGGAAAGGGTGACTCTGAGGGCCGTGGTGTGAGCGTCAGTTTTGACAGCTTGAATGCTTTACTTAAATAGTTGGCCGAGCCTCATGGGCCTGTATTAGTCAGCAAGTGAGTGGGCTGGGTTGGCCCGCGAGCCCATCAATACGAGCGTCCAACCTCTAAGTCGGTTGATGGCGACACGTGGACGGCTCTGATACGAGCGTGATTTTATGTCTCATCCTAAAGTATTTTAATCATGTATTTAATCATCATTATTAACAATATTATTACTTATATTTTTATTTGTAAATAATATGATCTAAATAAATTTAAAATTTTTATTTCATTCCTAACTTTATTACTGAACGTACCAATCATAAGAATGTTATAATAAAGTCATTCCATTCCATTGTCCATTCCATTCCAAAATCCATTCCTTTCCTACCTCATTCCATTCATGCATACCAATCATCCCGTTAGAGTCCCACATTGGAGAAATACTGAGAGTGAGACAACTTTATATATTAAAGTGGTTAATACAGTATTAAATTTGTGAAACTCAAGAGGGGCTGATGGGCTCATACACGGTGCGGTTGCACCCGGGCATGGGCACGGGCACGGGTACGGGCACGGGCACGGGCTCGGGCTCGGGCTCGGGCATGGGCAAATGTGGCGCTTGATGGCACTTTGCACTTGAAAAACCTGACTGTTGGAAGGACAAATGTAATTGCAAGTCAAGGAATTAATTCAGGGGCCACTAACAGCCCATTAATGCTGAATTAATTCTCTAACAGTCACAATTCAAATCAGTCCATTTTTACACCTGAACAGTTTATATATGCAATCCTCTTGAGATTGAAACAACACAACACAACACTCGTTTTGATTTCTTTTGCAGTGCCATTACACGAAATCCTCCCAAAAAGCTTGACATATATCCTGGAAGTGTATCGCCTGAAACCTCTATCACACTTCCCAGAAAGTTAGGGGCGATAGAAACTTTAAGGACAGGGAATACCCGTGTCTAGCTTCATCCATTGCCTAGAAATTCTTAACAATCTTAAAGTTTCTATACGTGAAGATGGAGCCTGAGTCCTTTGGAATCATGAACCAGCAAAAGCTAGACCGCTTCGATGGCAATAACTTCAGCCACTGGCAGGCCAAGATGAAGTTCCTGCTTACTGTCCTTAAGCTTACCTATGTTCTGGATCCCAATCTGCCACCAATTTCAGAAGATCCTCCTGTTCCCCAGCAGCTCGTCGATTTGGTTCCACCAGCCACTACAACAGGCGGTGTTCCTCCTGCCAATCCCACTACAGCAGGTGGGGCTCCCCCTGCTAATCCCATACAGCAGGTGTTGTTCCTCTTGCCAACACTGCAGCAGCAGGTCCCTCCAGGAATGCCTTGCAGATCCACCAGGAGATTGTGAAAACCCTTCAGCAACAAAGGAGGAAGAGAGCAAAGGATGAACAGTTGGCTCGTGGACACATCCTGAATACTTTGTCCGACGGGCTGTACGATCTATACATAAAGGTGCAATCACCTAGAGAATTGTGGGAGACCTTAGAATACAAATACAAGGCTAAGGAAGAAGATACAAACAAATATTTAGTGTCTAAATATTTGGATTTCAAAATGGTTGACAATAAACCAATCCTGGAGCAAGTGCATGAGCTCCAGGTAATTGTTAACAAACTCAAAATGGTTAAGATTGTCCTTCCAGAAACCTTCCAGGTTGAAGCTATAATTTCAAAGCTCCTTCCAGCCTGGAAAGATTATGCAATGAGATTGATGCATAAATCTGAGGATTTGTCCTTGGAACAAATTCAAAAGCATCTGCGTATTGAAGAGGAGGCTCGAAAACGCGATAAAAAGAATTTGGTTCAAGGATAATCGAGCGTGAACTATGTTGAATTTGGAAATTCTTCTAAAATAAGTCTTTTGGGGTTAAAAAGAATTCTGGACAATTTAAGAAAATCAGACAGAAACCTAAACCCAATATTGCCACTAACAAAAGAAAAGGCAAGTGTTAAACAGGACATTATGCGAGAGAATGCCCACAACGGAAAAGTGGATCCGGAGTTGCAAATATGGTTGAGGAGAACCTAGTTGTCATGGTGACTGATCTTAGCCTCAATGTGGCTATGATTTCTGAAATAAACATGGCAAGTGACCTTTCTGGCTGGTGGTTAGATTCTGGAGCTAACGTTCACATTTGCAACGATCGAAGGCTTTTCAAGACCTTTGAAGAAACTGTTAGGTAAGAGGCTCAGATGGGCAATAGCTCCAAAGCCAATGTTGGAGGCAAAGGATACGTTGAACTCAACTTTACCTCCGGGAAGAAGTTAACTTTGATCAATATCTTGTTTGTACCATATGTTAGGAAAAGTTTAATTTCTGTTGATTTGTTAGATAAGAAAGGTTTTAAGGTTTCTGTTGAGTCTGGAAAAGTTATCATCAAGATATACAAGATATCTATCAATAATATGAATTTCATTTCTGCTTACATGATTTCTTCAATTTCTTTATGCATAGTCGATTAGGACATGTTAGTGCAAAGAACTTGAAAAATATGTATGCAATGGGATTAATTGATATTGGTAAAAATGAACTTGATAAGTGTGAAATTTGTGCAAAATCAAAAATTGTATGAAAACCTTTTCCAAGTGTTAAAAGAGAATCACAAATATTAGATTTAATTCATACCGATATTTGTGAGTTAAATGGAATTTTAACTAGAGGTGGAAAATGGTATTTTATTACTTTTATTGATGATGCTAGTTGTTTTTGCTATATCTATTTGTTACGAACCAAAGATGAAGCTCTTAGTTCATTTGTGAAGTATAAATCAGAAGTGGAAACCCGTCTTGAGAAGAAGATTAAGGTTCTACGTTCTAATCGAGGCATGGAATATTGTTTGAATGCTTTTGATACACTTTGTGAAGAACGTGGCATCATACATCAAACAACTGCCGGATATACACCCCAGCTGAATGGTGTAGCAGAAAGAAAAAACCGTACCTTTCTGGACATGATAAATTACATGTTAAATCATGCAAACTTACCTCATAACTTGTGGGGTGAAGCCCTTCTGTCTGCATGCTATATTCTGAATAGGATACCTAGTTCTATTGTGAAGATTAGTCCCTATTAAATGTGGAAAGACAGAAAACCCAACATAAGCTATTTCAAAGTGTGGGGGTATGTGGCTTATTTTCGGGTTCATGATCCCAAACGGACTAAGTTAGGAGCCAGAGCTATTAAAAGTGTATTCCTCGTATATGCTCTTCATAGCAAGGCCTATAGACTTCTTGATTTGGAGTCTAATGTGATAACTGAGTCCAGGGATGTTGAGTTCTTCGAAAATACATTTTCAAAAGATATTGGAAATGAAACTGAGCCAACCCAATTTGAGCCTTGAGATCCTATAAGGCCAGTTGTGGAAAACAATATTCCTACACAACCAACTGAGCCTAGAAGGAGTACTAGAGCGAGGAAAGAGAAAAGTTTGGATAAAGACTTTATCTCTTCTGAAGCTTTATTGTTCCTGGTGGAGGGGGACTGGGATAATAAAGTGGTACGTGAAATACCTTTTGTATTTACACTTGAGACGGATCCTAAGACATTTGCAGAAGCTATGGCTTCTCGAGATGCTCCTTCTTGAAACGAAGCTGTAAACGATGAAATGGATTCGATCTTAGGTAACAATACTTGGGTATTAGCAGACTTACCTCGTGGTTCTAAACCCATTCGGTGCAAGTGGGTATTTAGAATAAAACAAAACACCGATGGAACTATCTCAGCGTTTAAAGCGAGATTAGTTGCCAAAGGGTTCAGACAAGTAGAAGGGATTGATTACTTTGACACTTATGCGCCGGTGGCTCGAGTTGCTTCCATTAGAATTCTTATTGTCTTAGCCTCTCTTTACGATCTGTTTGTTCATCAAATTGATGTAAAGACAACATTTTTAAATGAAAATTTAAAAGAATAAATTTATATGGAACAACCTGAGGGCTTTATAGCACCGCCAACAGAAAATAAAGTGTGTAAGTTTGTCAAATCTTTGTATGGTCTGAAAAAAGCACCAAAACAGTGGCATGAAAAGTTTGACACTGCTATCTTGAGCTTTGGGTGCAAGTATAATAGTGCTAACAGGTGCATTTACTCCAAAAGTACAACTGACTATATGATGATAGTCTGCTTATAAGTTGATGATATGTTGATCATCGGGACTAATATGATTGGAGTAAACGAGACTAAAAAATATCTATCCTCGATCTTTAAGATGAAAGACTTAGGTGAAGTAGATACTATTTTAGGCATAAAAAGTTAAAAAACATAGTGGGGGTTTTTCATTAAACCAATCTCACTATATTGAGAAAGTTTTAACTAAGTTTAAACACCTCGAGATCAAGGAGGTGAATACTCCATTTGACAACGGACTAAAACTTAAAGAAAATACTGGTAGAGCTATTGCACAGCTTGAGTATGCAAGTGCTAGTGGAAGCCTTATGTACGCAATGCATTGCACTAGACCAGATATTTCCTTTGCAGTTTCAAAGCTTAGCAGATGCACGAGCAGTCCCAATACTAATCATTGGAAAGCTATTAGTAGAGTACTCGGGTACCTTAAGAGGACTGTTAGCTTTGGTTTGTTTTATAACAAATTCTCTAGTGTGTTGGAAGGGTACTTAGACGCAAGTTCCGGTCACGCCACTAAGGAGTTGAGGTTCAATCTGTGGATACCATCAACTTCGGCGTGATCTTAAGCTACTTACACTAAGGGAAGGTTCAATGTTTGTCACACCTTCTGTTATGCATGTGATCTTTAAATAACACTTTGTCAGACACTGGTTTGGGGAAAGAGCAGTTTTTCCAAACAAGTGAGGGATTGTTGAATATTATATGTCTTTTAATATCCCACATTGGAAATTGGAGAGTAATTGGGAATATAAAAAACATATAAATAGGTGTTTGGAAAAACTATGACTCTTAGAATCCCACATTAGAGAAATACTGAAAGTGAGACAACTTTATATATTAAAGTGGTTAATACAGTATTAAATTTGTGGAACTCAAGAGGGGCTGATGGGCTCATACGCGGTGCGGGCATGGACGAATTTGGCGTTTGATGGAGCACTTTGCACTTCGCATGTGTGCATCATCGCTAGGAGCTTGGAACCTCGCCTCCGCATCGTCGTTAGGAGCTTGGAGCCTCACCTCCGAGCCCAGAGCCTATCTTTTTGGACCAGGTTCACCCTAAGTTAGCCCAGCATTTGAAAAACCTGACTGTTGGAAGGACAAATGTAACTGCAAGTCAAGGAATTAATTCAGGGGCCACTAACAGCCCATTGATGCTGAATTAATTCTCTAACAGTCACAATTCAAATCAGACCGTTTTTACACCTGAACAGTTTATTATATATGCAATCCTCCGGAGACTGAAACAACACAACACGACACTCATTTTGATTTCTTGTGCAGTGCTATCACACGAAATCCTCCCAAAAAGCTTGACATATATCCTGGAAGTGTATCGCCTGAAACCTCTAGCACACTTCCCAGAAAGTTAGGGGCGATAGAAACTTTAAGGATAGGGAATACCCGTGTCTAGCTTCATCCATTGCCCAGAAATTCTTAACAGTTACATGCTGATGAAATTACATAATACTCTTGGGAGCAATCTCTTCAACCTGTTACATAAAGTGTTATAAGCGTAGAAACCACATCTTGAGCTCGTATGTAGTGAGGACAATAGACAATCTCTTGGGGTATTTGTAAACTTTATTCCATAAGTAGAAATTAAAATAGAAGCGGAAGCTGTAAAAAATAGCACTAGTAAAGGCAATGAGTATTTGGGAAAAAATAATAATAATAAACAAAAAAATAATCAATTGAGTACTTGCAGAGAAAAGTTAATAATCACTTGCCAATAGGGGTTGGTCCAAGTGATTAATGAGTTCATTCTCTAAGGTAATGTCCTACGTTTGAATCCCGTTTGGATGTGCATGTGTTTGAAAAAAAAAAAAAAGTTAATAATCACTTTTAATTTTTATAAATTCATTAATTTATACTGAAATACTTTGGAATATTTTTGGTTGTTATAATATGATGTAAGTATTATATTAAATATAAGTTTATTATAATTTTATATAAGATTATTTGTAATTAATTAAATATAGAATTATTTCATATATATCTTTATTTATAAATTTATAGATTTGAAGGTAATCGTAAATTTTTTAGCTATGAGATTTTTTTAGATTACTAATTAGAGTAGAAAAAAAGAAATAACCAATAAAAATAATGTAACGGACATATAAAATTGTATTTATATCTAAAAGATTAATTTAGGAATATTAATATTTTAGTAAGGATATTATTGTTAAGATAGAGTTTTAAATAAATGCAGAAAATCATATAATCTATAAACAAAATTTAAAAACATGTCATGAGTTGCTTCTAGCTTATTTCTAATTAAAATAAGCAGAATTTGATTATTCTAACACATTTCAAAACAGCTGAAAATAAGCATTTATCTCTACTTATTTTTAGAGCTTGCAAGTACTCTCCCTATTTATAAAGTACTAGCAACTCTGCACACTCTACGTGTGTGCAAATAAAAAATTAAGATTTTAAATTTAAAGAGATGACCAATATCACAAAATATGTGAAAAGGATTAAAATTAAGATTAAAATATCTTAAGATTAAGATTAAAATTTTAAGTTGATAACTGATAAAATACGTGAATAAAAATTCTAAACAGATAAATGAAAAAAAAAAGATAAAATTTATACATAAAGAAAAAAAAAATTAAAATGAGGAAAGAGAAAAGAGAAGTTATGAATATATTAGAATGGTAAATGAATAAATAAATAAATAATAGAAAAAAAAAATGAATGTAAGAAAATACAACGGATGAAAAAAATAAATAAAATAAAAGGAAAAGAAAATAGTCCAAAAGACCAAGCGGTTAGTATAGAATAGTATAGATATATAGTATAGATGTAAAGGAATTATTAAAAATAATAATATAATGAGAGAGAAAAGAGAAATTGAGAATATTACGTTATTGGAATGGTAAAATAAATAAATAATAATAATAAGAAAAGAAAAGAGTTCACACGCAGAAAAAAAGAAAAGAAAAGAGTTTAGGGGTAGAAAAAAAAAGAGTCGAAGAGTCCAAGACACCAAAGTGGTTTCTCTCTACCCCTGACGCTTAATATAATAGTATAGATAAACACGTCCAGATTTCTTATAACTAATATAAATTTGCAGGAAAACAAAAATCCCCAATCAGAATGAAAATTTTTCCAATTCATCCATTAGTGAACAACTCTTCTACTCAAATGTCTTGTCTTTTGGTGTTTTCAATTCATTACTTCACATCTTCTCCATGAAAAAAAAGATATTACTTTAAGGATATTATTTCTCCCTGTATAATTCCATCTCTGTGTATTCATACTGGTGCAACTTACTGCTAGCTTATGCATTTTCGAGAGAAGAAAAAAAGAAAACATGCTTGGATTTTTACATAATTCCGAACAATCTGTTTCAATATGACAAGAAATTATCAGACTTTGGCAAAGATAAACAAAGTGGAAGCAAATATTTACCTCATAGTATGTAAAATTTGATTGCATTTCGCCTCGAATCGACCTTCAATTATTAAAAAGATTTTCAATTGTCACTGATAGATATACAGGGGATATGTGAGATTTTTGGCCAGTCTTCGCCCTTTAGTTTCTCGCATCTTTTCTCCAATTGAGGACATGCTCCTATATCAAGTTCTCTCAGTGATTTGAGACTCTTGAAGCCATCAGGCACAGAGTTGAGATTCTTACAATCCCAGATCTCTATTCTTGACAATGACTCAAGATGACTCAACCAGTTTGGTAAAGAGCTTAACCCTTCACAATACCGTATTCTCAACACGCTGAGAGCACTCATTAGTTGCATGCTTTCGGGCAAATGTTCCAGCTGTGGAAGCGCTTCTAGCTTCAACTCATGCAGCTGGGTTGGTGCTTGACTCAGTGGGCCGGACAAGGGTTTCAGGTTTGTGCAGAATTCAAAAGCTAATGATTTAAGGGAAGACAAGCCCTCCAATATACTTGCTGGAAATGATCTAAGACCATCACAATTGCTGATAGTTAATGTCTCCAGAGAACTAAGGTTTTTTAATCCCTCGGATAGAGATTCAAGACTATTGCAGCAAGCAAGACCCAAGGTTTTTAGAGTAGAGAGATCAGCCAACATTTTTGGCAGAGTCCTGATAGAACACAAACATATGAACAGGTCTTTGAGGGCATAGTGATTTCGCTGTAAGCATTCTGGAAAAACATCTAATTCTGCAATGCTGATTAGGGAAAGTGAAGCAACTGAAGAAACAAACTTTATGGATCTAAGAAGCATCGCACTGGTGCCAGATACACCCAATCCTTCAAGAGCCGCTAACTTTGGAAATCCAGTCAACTTCGGGCACGTCATTATGTTTAGGTATGTTAGGCAAGGAAAACTCTCTACCGAGTCCATTGTGATCCACTCCTCAAAGTTAGGTAGGTTCTCAATTATGATTAGTGCAGGAAATGAGCTTTCTGCATCTGCATGGCATGTAGCATCCAAGTATTTGACAGAATTCATTTTCTTGAGGTATAGAAATATAAGCGAGGGTAGTTTCCCCAAAGGTGGAAAGTGTTCACATCTTGGACAGTCCTCCAGCGTAATTTCCTCAAGTCTTTTAAAAGCTAAATTTGACACCCAATTCGGAAATCTTGAACCTTGATACGACTGAATATGTATTCTTCCAAGATTCTGGTGAGGTTGAAGACCCTCTAGCACCTCTTCAAATTGTTCAGAAGATATCTCATTCATGCCAATTTTCCAAGATAAATTTAAGTCAGTTAGATCACATTTGGTTTTCAAATTGGCACTCTTGGCATCTTCCAAATTTCTCACATTATGGAGCCCCTTTATGCTCAATGCCCCAGCAAGGTTCAATTCTTTAAGCTGATCTATTTGAGCCGCATCCTCACCCACAATGTAAACACTCAGTTTACGCAGGCAAGTTATATCCCCCAACCCAGGAGGTGTACATACAAGTGAATCAAAATTGTCTATCTCTAGGAACCAAAGATTTTTCATCAGTCTCAGACCTTTGGGCAGCTCATTCAGAAAATCGGAATCCACAAGCTTCAAGGTCTGAAGGTTAATGAGACGAGTCAAGGATTCAGGTAAGTTCTGCATAGTAGAACACGACAGTACAAGGTACCTAAGATGTTCTAATTTGCAATTAGACTTTAGGAAGAACATTCCTGTGGCATAGGGCATCAACTCTAATACTCTTAGATATTGTTGCTTAGAGAGGAGAGGTGAAAAATCTTCTTGACCTTCTTCAACTCTAAGCACAATAATTGACCGCAAAGAATCATCAATTACGAGTTTCAGCTGAGTTTTGTTAGCCATAACTGACCAAGACGAACTTGAGTAAAAACACAAGTGACGAGGTGTTCTAGGAAGTTTAAGCTCATGTCCGTGCTCTACGATACAAGTTTCGTTTCTCATAACAGATAATGCTAGGTCATGCACAATATCATGCATTTTACAACTCGTCACACCCCGTGCATTTGTGTTGACATCCTGCAAGAAAGATCTCCAAACCAATTCCTTGAATGTCAATTGACCCATGAGGTACAAATCTGGTTGGCCATGAGAGTGAAGAAAGCCATTTGCCATCCATAATTGGATGAGCTGGCTTTTCTCCATCTTGTAGTCCTTGGGAAATATGCTGCAATAGGCAAAACATTGTCTCATTTGCGGCAGTAAATTGTCATAACTTAACCTCAAGGCAGGTAAGATACCATATTCATCATCTACAAGATGCCAGATTTCACTCTCTTTGATTGCTAACCATTCGTTCTCAAGAGATTTATACCGCATCAGGCTCCCTAAAGTATTGATTGCCAAAGGAACCCCGCCGCATTTCTTCACTATCATCTTACCAATTGCAGCTAAATTTTCCTCCTCTGCTCCATTTGGAAACGCTCTTTGCTTGAACAAAGACCACGAATCATCTTCAGATAAACATCCAATGTGGTGGATGGTACTAGTCACCATCATGATAGCAACTTTCTCAATCCGGGTTGTTGCAATTAGAGCGCTTCCTTTCGACCCACATCTTAATACTTCTTTTAGTTCATTCCATAGCCTATGATTTTCATTCCACACGTCATCCAAAACCAACAGATATCTTCTTCCCTTCAACTTTTCTTGAAGGCGGCGCTGCAGTGGATCCAATTCTGTTATATTACACCCACTTCCCTCTAAAGACTCTAAGATTGCTCTTACCATTCTCTGTATGCTAAAATCATCAGAGACACAAACCCAAATCCTCAATTCAAAATGTGTTTCCATCCGTTGATCATTATATGCCAATTGTGCAAGTGTGGTTTTCCCAAGTCCGCCCATACCACAAATAACAAAGACAGAAAGATCTTCTCGATCACAAGAACCCAACAGCTCCCCAATTATCTTCTGTTTTTCTCCATCCCTTCCAAAAATTTCCAATTCATTCACCAGTGAAGAAGTCTGCCTACTCTCTGATGTCTCTCCAAATCGATTTTCCACGACGCCCTCCATTAGATGGTAATTGTGTCTCTCCTTGGCTATGGCATCTAATTTTTCCCTTATATTTCTCATTTGACGCACCATTTTGAAACGAAATAGCAATGGATTCTTACATGAAAGAAAGGATTTCAGTTGACGTTGCCTACCTCTTGCAGAAGCCTCTCTTTGACTGATGAGGCCGTGAGTTGCAATCTGATCCAGTATATTTTCAGCATCATAAGCAACGTTCTTCAGCTTCCACAACCAGTTCCGTATTGATTCACTCTTCCTCTGCTTGATCTCAGCATCATGGAGCACAAGTTGAATTGTACCAAATGTACTCACGAGTCGGTTGAGATCATCCTTAAAGCTCCAAAGAAGACCAATCTCCTTTAGTGAAGCTGAGCTCAAAATTTGAAGAGCCGTCTGCACCACTGCAGAAACAACTACATCTGCTGGCATAGTCTGGAACTGAAAACAATTTTTAGCTGGGAATAATTTTTCAGAGTAAATTGGAGGACATGAGAATCGCTAGTTGCAAGACAGAGAGTCTAAGATGAAGAAAGGTGCCAAAGCAAGAGATAAGGTCACTAGCCAAAGTTTTTGTCTTTTGGTGTTTTTTTCCTGCATGGGGCTCCACATGATAGCAGGTGGAAACATAAATTGTCAAGCTGGAGAGAACAATAATAAATATGTTTTTTTACCAATCCCAAATTTCCATGCCTATATTCTTCAGTCCAAATCTCCTAAAACTCACAGGTTAATAAAAATTTGGGATAATACAGTATTTCACATCTGCTCCATGAAAACAGATGAAAATCCTAGGTACTTAATCTTTTTATTTAGATTGAAATATATTTTTATAAGTTTTTGATATAAAAGTAAAATTTAAGGAAATAACGTATTCTGTATATTATCAACATTGAATATTCATACTGGTGCCGGTAAATGTTAGCTTACATTAAGCTAATCATTGATGTACACAAATATGATTTCCCAGGAAAACTTACTGGGTTCATATAGCATTTAAGGGCTAATAGGATAACGCATGTTAGATGAAAGGCAAAATCGTGACTTCTATATGAAACACAATAAGAACAGGCTATAGAGACCCATAAATTTGTAGACCAGATGTCATTTCGATAAGCATTCCCAGTATGAATCTACATATCTCAATTCTCACCACAATAAACAGCAGAAAAGTAAAAAATATCCTAAAGCAGCACCAACAAACACTGACCATCAAGAAACGAACCCTACTCAACAACGTGGAACTTATCTTAATCACTATACTTGTCCTCATCGTGCTTGCTAACTCCAGCATACTCTTCAAGGATAAATCAGTGGATAATTCATCTGTCAGAAACATCACGTAAAATGATCAATGGAACGATAAATTCCATGTTTTGATAATTACTAAGTAATAGGATATAAGCGAAGTTTTCATACGAGCCTCCGGCTGCTTCCTATGTACTATTATACTAGTTACACTTGCCTTTATCTTCAACCAAGATTCATAGTTTGAAATATTTTCCCCGCCACCAGTTCACATGAGAATGGCAACATAGAGTTTGAAAAGAACACACCAACTTTAATTTGTGCCATTGTATGCTATGTAATTAAACCTAAAACAAAACCAGAATAAACTTAACCTGACTACAGTATAGAACATCAATACTGCCATAGGAGCACTTAGCAGTTAGCAGCTGAACCATCATATGTTATCTCCAATATCTTGTCAGCCACAAAAGCACTGTGCATCTTCATTACAACATTCCTTAATTGTTTTCTGATAAATATGATCAAAAATTTAAATTAACAACTATTTTAAGGAAGGAAAAAAAAATTAAAAAAAACTGAGCATCTCTGAAAGATGTTTACCTTTATTCCAGAGGAATTATCAGTCAGGACATCCTTTGATTTGCATCGTTTTAGATTGCTTTTTATAAGAAAGAGAACATGCGTCTAATAAAACTGGCAAGTTCAAACACTACTAAAACTAATCAAGTTTCTTAGTGAACATTACTAAGATTTAAATGGCACTTGTGTCCTGAAACTCATCAATCACAATTGCTTTCCATGATTCTTGACACTCCTCAAACACTTCAATAGATTTGTTAAACAGCAATTATTCAACAAGCTTCAACAACTGATAAGTTGTTATTTATGTACAAATTAGAACCAAAACATTTAATCCGGAAGAAGAGCAACCCAAAATATTCTGACTGTAAAAACACAGTTCAGGATCACAATCTCGTTTGCTGAACTTAACTTGGATTGTACATTACACTGATATCAATTCACAGAACCACCAGCTCAATTCTTTAGCACTTTGTTAGAGTGCCGATAAACGAACAAACATCAAGAATATAATAACTAATAAAACTCATATTCTGCAATATAACTAGACTTTGTCAGGAGCCTGTGAACCTCAGTTTTTGTGCTGTAATCTGCCGCTCTCTGACCCAGCATATGGATCGATTGTGACATTTATGACAGTAGGTTTCCTTGCAGAAAAAGATTCATCAAGTGCGGATTTTAGTTCATCTGGAGTTGAAACAAGATAGCCTTTTCCTCCAAAAGCATCAAGGAGAAGGTGATATGCAGCACCAGGTACAAACGATGTAGGAGCCGGATCATCCTTGTAAGGTCCTGTGATTTCTTGTGGGTCCCTCCGGTCACCACCATAAACTCCACCATTGTTGAAGACAATCACCACCACAGGCAACTGATATCGAACCAGTGTCTACAAAAGCCCACAAAAGCAGCACAAAAAGGGGGCATTACATTCTTGTATACAAGGTTTATGCTCCATTATTGAACATTGATTAGTGACATAGACAGGCAATTATGCCGCTGCCTTTCTAATGAGAGCTTCAACGGTACAAAAGAAGGGGGACAAAAAACTTGTCTTCAAGAGAGCCATGATTTTGAACAATCTATGGTTTCACAGTGCCCTCTATAGGTATATCAATCTTAATTGCAAGAGAACAGAAACGCAAAGCAGTAATGTGAATCTCCCATGCTAAAGCAGACTTGCTATGCTACTCTGCCATATGATATGTCATTGGACAAGTAGCAGAAATCATGGAGGAAAGCACGAAATCAAAAAATATCCATCAATACCCCATTCGCTATCAAAACTACAAAAATGTAAAGCAGTCATAGTACGGCTATAACACCAACATACAGGGGAAGCAAAGCAAGATTCAAGAAGCTGGTAAAGATTAAACAAAGCAAAAACACTAGATTCTGTCCCAAACCATATCCCCTAATGTTCCCCTGACAAACCGATAGCAGTGGTAGAGCAACCCAACAGCAAAACACCCAAGTATGACCTAAACTGTTAATAAGACATTTTCCTCTCTGATTTTCAAGATAAACCACAATCATGCATCACCATTGCAACTCATTCAAAACTTAAAACATTGAGCAAGAAAAAATGTACCTCAACTTCCATAGCACTGAATCCAAATCCAGAATCTCCTTCAACAGCCACCACTAACCTGTCAGGTGATGCCACTGCAGCAGCAATGCAATAACCAAGGCCAACACCCATGGTCCCCCAAGTCCCAGCATCCAACCTAGTTCTTGGCTCGGTCTGAACCAACACTGCCCTCCCAATATCCATAGTGTTTGCTCCTTCAGAAGCCACTATAGGTGCCGGACTACCCACCCCCAAGATCGCATCCCTGATAATCCTCATTGGTGTCATAAAATTAAACGGGACAACATTCTTAGCCAACTGCAACTCCATTTTTGCAACATTATCCTTAGCCTTATTCCTTATTGCCTCAATCCAAGGATGAGTCTTCCCAAAACAAAAAGGGTCATCCTTAATCTCCTTATGTATCATTCCCACCACATCTTTAGCATCTCCGACTATCCCCAAACATGGTTTTCTCAAATCAATCTCTTCTTCACAAATATCAACAAGTATGAATTTCACATCTTTAGACCACTTAGGTGGCTCACCGAAATGCAACAGCCAATTGAGCCTTGCCCCAACAACCAACGCCACGTCACACTTCCCAATCGCTAGTGATCTTGCTGCTGTAGCAGCAAGCTCATGTGTATCAGGCAACAAACCCTTCCCCATAGGAGTTGGCAAGAAAGGAATGCCAGTACTTTCCACTAATTTGGTTAATTCATTTTCCGCCCTAGCATAAGCTGCCCCTTTCCCAAACACAATCAGAGGTCTCTCCGCTTTCCTCAACAACTCCACAGCTTTCTGGATTTCCGAACTCCTAACCCTAGGCTTCTCGATCAACTCTTTGTTTCTGGAATTTAAGGCTTGAGTTATTAATTTCTCAGCCTCCGATTCATCAACAGTCTGATGAAGGACGTCAGTCGGAAGATCAAGATACGTCCCACCGGGTCGACCAGCAATGGCCCAATCAATGACGCTGAAAACGCAAGTGGGAATTTTAGTTATATCAGTAGCTTTGGCGGAGTATTTGGAAAAGGGTTTAACTGCCGCGATTTGATCGAGCTCCTGAAAGTCGCCGCGTCCAATCAAGCTCTGGTCAGAGGCGCCGGAGATCATCACCATAGGCCAGGCATTAGCAGCAGCGTTGGATAATCCAGCCAATCCATGTACGCAGCCAGGGCCGGATACGGTGAGAAGAACCCCCGGGCGGCGCGTGAGGTAGCCGTAGGCGGAGGCAGCATAGCCCGCCGACTGCTCGTTGTGGAACGCGATGAATCGGACTCCGAGAGCTACTGCTCTGTTGGCGAGTGAGGTAACAGGGATGCCCACCACTCCGAACACCCTGTCCACACCGGCGCGTGCCAGACACATCGCCACCAGAGTATTGCCGTCCACCATTGAAGGGCCTTTCACGCCGGCGTCAGCCATTGATATCGCCTGTATAAGAATAGGATAACAGAACTAAGTACTGAGAAGCAGCAATAGAAGGAAAGAAGATTGTGCGCAACCCAAGAAACAGGAGTATCGTTTGACTTAATCAAACTGATTTATCATTTATAATTTAATGAGGGATCGGATTGTTTTTGGGCTGTTTTCAGCAAATATCCATTTCTACTGTATGAAAGCCTAATTCTTACCTTGATGGGAGGTTGAAGCTTAAGCTTAGAGATGCCTGCGATGGTCGGAGAAGGCAGTGGTGAAGACGAGAGAAGGGCACCAAACCAATTTATAGTTGTCGAAAAGAAGGAAGAAAACACCCGCCCTGAATGAGGATGGGCGAGACAGAGAAGAAATTGGTTTGTTCTATTGCTAAAAGAGTGGTGGCTACTTGCAATTTGCAAATGGGTAAATTCAGAAACAGAAAGGGAGAAAGAAACCTCTGAAAGGAAATCAATTTGGCTTGGAACTCCTTTGGGCTATAATTGAGAATAGCTTACGTGACCTTAATATATACTTTTATAATATTGTCATTTTTTTATTTATTTTTTGGCAAAAATGTAAATTTGGTCCCGTAAGTTTACAATTTTGATAATTTAGTCTTGTTCGTTTCAAAATTTACAATTAAGTCCTATATGTTTATAATTTTGGCAATTTTAATCATGTTCGTTTCTAAATTTACAATTAAGTCCTATAAGTTCTAAAATTTGGCAATTTATGTCCGAATTCAGACGGCGAGGGTCGTGCCTGAATTCAGATCGAGATAGACTCTTGTTTGTTGAGCTACTCTCACGTGTCCTGGATTTGAACAAGTATGTAGAAATTTTTGTGGGACCGCTGTCATCCGCCTCCAGTTTGTCGGTCGATAAGATCTCTGAAATTGACCAACTAGATAGGGTGGTTTGGTTATTCTTTTCTATTGAAAAGGAGTCAGCTTGTCTAAGCGAGTTATCTTTTTATAGGCTTCGTTGGACGACACGACATCTCCTGCAAATATAATTATATTTTTTATTTAAATTTTCTTTTATTAGACACGCTACATGTACAATAATCTTTTTATACAAGTCAGATATTTTTGTCATGTCATCCCGCCAACTTAGCAAAGTAATGAGTCGGCGACTAATAAATTTTCCTGTAAAAATCGGACATAAATTGCCAAATTTTAGAACTTACAGGACTTAATTGCACATTTAGAAACGGACAGGATCAAAATTGCCAAAAATTACAAACTTATAGTACTTAATTGTAAATTTTGAAACGCTTACAGGACTAAATTTACATTTTTACCTTATTTTTTTAAAGTTATTCTATGTATCTTTCCAATTATATCCGAGTTTTTTTTTTTTTTTTTAAGTTATTAATCTCCTAAAACTCCGCTAGAAATTTTTCTTTAATTTGAAAAGAGATAAATATTTTTTAATATTTTATTATTGTAAATTGCAAAACAAATTATTTCGATTTACTTCGGGCTAAAAATCAACATAGGTGATATATCTACAGCACATTTGCGCAAGCTTTTTTCTTTTATATTAAATCCACTAAACAATGAGTTTAAACGATAATATATCATAAATACAAATATTAGAGAACGGTTTGCAACCAGTGGCGGAGCCCGAAATTTTAGTTAGGGGGGGTCGACCAAAATATAATACTAAAGGGGTTCAATAATTTACTATATTGACCCTCACTAGTATTAATTTTAACTTTGATAAGGGGGATCAATAATGAAAAATATCATAAAATTATATATACAAATATCTATATATGTACATAATAATAAAAAAAAAAAATTTGGAGGGGGTTCAATTGTACCCCCTTGGCAGCCTCTGGCTCCGCCACTATTTGCAACTCAAATAATTTGTTCTACGAATCGTAAAAAAACACATTGTTGGGGACAATCTAAAGGCCTGGATCATGACTTGCTCAGAGTCTCCGGGACCATGACTTGTTCGGAGTCTCTATTCGCCAGCATGGGCGAACTAGTATGCGTATGAAGAAGTAGGAGAGACCGAGAACTCTAGTAATGTCCTCCAAATAAGTGTGGCTAGATAGAAATGAATATGAGATAAATTCAAAACTGATAGTTGGAGAAAGAGAAGGACTAAGGACGGAAGCTCCCTATAAATAAGACTGGCTAAAAGAGAAGAAGGAAGAAGGAAGAAGGAAAAAACCAGAATGTTACTAAAAATTATGCACGTTCCACTAGTGCGACTCAAATGTCATTCATCTTTACTTTACGCTGCGTGACTTTTGTATCTCTATGTTATTATACATATTAAACTATAAATCAATTATACAATATGAGTTATTATATATCCGTGCAATTTTCACAGTTTAATATGTAAATCAATTATACAATATGAGTTTAATATTAAGCAATATGTTATGTTACAATATATTAAATTATAAAACAAATGTCATTCATCTTTACTTTCACCAGAGTGCGTGACTATTGTATCTCTATGTTATTATACATATTAAACTATATAAATCAATTATACAATATTATATTTTCTTTGTTTTCCATATTTTTTATATTTCTTTTTCTTTGTCTTCCCAAACCCCCATAATCCGACAGGCCCCTTCACCGGCAACATGACCGCCGCCATCAACACTAAATCCACCGTCGTTGCCTTCGATAACACCATGTACACCGCCTCACACCAAAGTGACCGTGTGCATCTAATGTACCGATTACGGACACCCCAATTTTTCATTTGGTTCAGTGTCGTACACGCACCAATACGTATCCAACACGATAAAAAATATCCAAAATTTAATTTAAAAAAAAAATTACACGTCCTGGGACATGTGTCGGACACAACGGTCACTCGAACTCCAAATTACTCAACATCAAACTCAAGCAATCAAGCTCCATTAGGAATAAAAATAAGCAAAAATTGTCTCGTTTACATCCCTTGTTTAGATTGCTATCAAGTCTTCTATTTCATATGATTATTCCTCGGCTAAGGCCTATATAATGGAAAATTTCTACCCCAAGCTCGGTTCGACAGAACCTAACCAATACACTTGTCATTAAATTTTTCACTCTTCTTAAATTTTTTATTAATTACACGACAAATATAATCTCCTTATTACATCGATTTGACCGAATCAGAGGGGAGAAATTACCATATATATAACAAACTCCCATTTATTTTGGAAAATTTTTGCAACCTATTAAATTTTGCAGCACATAGGTACAATTTACAAAGTGCTAAAATGCTAAAGATATTATAATTTCAGGGGTTTAGTGTCTTTTTCTTTATCGTGAGAGGTCAAATGCTCAAATGAAAATCTTAAGGGACCGAAGTGCAAATTACTCACTAATTAAATACAACTACGCAAGAAAATACAACTCCTCAAAGTAGCCGTTAAACCCGAAAAGCTTCTCCTTCGTCATTACCGCCATTGTTGGCCTCTTCCTAGTTCCTACCAACAACTCTCTCTCTCTCTCTCCACAAACAACCACGAAGGGGCATGGAGACTAGATTCACTGATATGCTTAAATACAATGTTCTGGTTTTCGCCCTAGATGGTCTTCATTCGAGAATCTTCAAGGTTCATCCTTTCAGTAACTTGATATATATCTCTTAGGAGTTTTGCAGCGATTAAATTGAAAATGACGAGTCTACACCATTATCTGCGTGACGGATTCGATATGCAAATGATTGGGAATTTTCTGAGCTTTGCTTCGAGGGGCGATAGGGTTGGATTGAACGAGATGCTGAGACATGGAATGTCGCCCAACGTTCAGGACTACGATAACAGAACTGCTCTTCACCTCGCCGCCAGCGAAGGTCACGCCTCCATTGTCGAACTTCTTTTGGCTTACAACGCCGATGTCAATCTCCGGGATCGCTGGCAAAAAACTGTAATTTCATTATCCCCTTTTTTTAATTTTTCAAAATTTATTTAAGTTTATATTGTTTTTGCTTTATTGTGTGGATTTTAGTGGGTTTTTATTCGCCGAAGGGTTTATCATACTAGTAATCTTCCTGTATAAGCATGTTTATTTTATCATAAATCTGTCTGTTTGATTAGGAAAAGGTTGAAATTTAGAGCAAAAGAAATCCCCTTTTGGCATTGTTTTGATCGTTTAGTCTTGGGATGAACAATTTTTTTATGTTGTGGGTGGAAATTGAAACACAAACATGAGAGATTTTTTATTGTATCCTGAATTGACATGTGATGTTTTTTAGTTGCTATATCCCATTTATCTTGTGTTCGAGCCAGTCAGACCATGAAGGCGTAAATTTCTCCCATTTATCTTTTGGCATTGTTTTGATCGTTTAGTTTTGGGATGAACAATTTTTTTATGTTGTGGGTGGAAATTGAAACACAAACATGAGAGATTTTTGATTGTATCCTGAATTGACATGTGATGTTTTTTAGTTGCTATATCCCATTTATCTTGTGTTCGAGCCAGTCAGACCATATGAAGGCGTAAATTTCTCCACCATCGGCAGATGCATATCGAGGGACTCATATACGAGACCTTTTTGTTAAGCCAACATATGGCTGATCCCAACTGATATGTGATGTTGATGGATCATTTTGTTTTCTTTTTAAGATTGTTATTGGAATGATTTAGGGTGTGGTATTTCCTTTTCAGTAGAATAGTTATAAAGTAAAACTTATTAATGTGGTAAGTTTTAACTACGTTTAGATAATTATTTGCATTTCTTCATCAGCCATTAGCAGATGCAAAGCTGTATCAGCACCAAGATATTTGCAGGATTCTGGAAGTCAATGGAGGCAGGGAAATCGTAGAGGATAACGCAATGGTAATATCTGTTACTTTCTGTTCTTTTTAAGCATATTGTTTGTATTGCTAAATTTATGACATTGGATTAGCTTTAGACAAGTTAAATTGTTAGAAATGTTCATATCATTGTCGTACATTTATTTGTGTGTAAATTGCCAATTGACTCTATCATTTAACAACTTATATTATGTTTATATTCTTATGCAGCAAGTTCGTCATGAGGGAGATTCACAAGAGACCATTGATATATCCGAACTGAATGTCCTGCATTCATCTACTATTGCGCAGGTGGCTACTCAAAATATGAGCAATTTATCTTTTACAAATAATTCATTGCATTAGAGATTTTGTACGAGTTTATATATACATTTATATGATAATGTGTGCCGGAGTTTGTATATCGATTTATATAGCAAAAGAATCAAATCTACTATACTTATTTATTTATACATTTTGCAGGGTTTATTTGGTGAATCAGAAAAGGTAAAGTGGCGTGGAACTTGGGTGGTCAAAACAATCATCTCGAGACACATATCGAATCCTGACAAAATGTCTGTTTACTCGACTTTAAGAACATTCATCTTATTCAAATGTTAGTTGATCATATATAGTTCTTTGGACTTCGTGTGCAGGGTTTTGACCGCGAAGGATAACACGCTTCTCAGGGAACTTCGACATCCGAATATTCTGCAGTTTCTTGGGTCGATAGTGCATGGTGAAGAAATGATTTTGATTACCGAATATTTACCAAAAGTAAGAATCTTTTAATGATGAATTGTTTTCACCTTTTTTTGTGATTGACATATTTTCTTTCTTGTAATCCTAATTACATTCAGGGTAACTTGGATGATCTTTTGGCTAGAAAAGTCCATCTCGATCCTGCAACTTGTCTACGTTATGCACTTGATATTGCTAGGTAAACATGATCTTTTTATTGGGTAACATGCTTTGTTCTAACTTTTAAGTAGCTAAACCATACACATATATTTTAGAAGGATCTCATTTTTTCTGAAATTGATTTCCAGGGGTATGAATTATCTTCATCAGCACAAGCCCCGGCCCATAGTTCACAATAATTTGCATCCTGGGTACGATTTTTCAAAAGATTTCATTTCTTTAATCACCAGATTATAGAACACAAATCGTGCTATCAAATGTTATTAAATTCTAGAACAGCACTATATAAAATATCATCCCCCTATTGAAGAACTTGCATGCGTATACTATGGGCTTTCTTTGTTAGCTGTTAGCTTTATATCATAACCGGTTTTTGTATTTATTGGAAAAGGAACTTGCTACTGGATGAAGGTGACCAAGTGAAGATTGGAGAATATTGGGTTCCAATGTTGTACGAGCGAATACACCTAAATCAAGACAAGGGTATGCTGAAAAATTGATTTCGAATTTGGTGTAATGGCTTTTATGTTCTGATATAATGAGTCTTCTCTCCTCATCCAGGTCAGTTAAGTAATATTTCTGAGAACCTTGATGCTTTGTATGATACCAAGAAAGACATTCGTGCCTTTGGTATTATATTTTACCAGGTAAACATAAGGTTATCCATCGACTTTCTTCTTGTATTTAGCTTAACAAAAGAAATAGGAGATGAATGGGCTAAAATTGTGAAATGAGGTAGGTAGCATATATCAGAAATAATAGTGATTTCGCCCTTCATCTTCTTACGTTCGGTTGTAATGATGCTATGTTTTGAAAATTAGCTCATTCAATTCTTTATTTTGACACACTACAACTTGAGTCCGTTGTACTTTAAAAATTGGTACATTTGGTCCGTTTTGACATATTTTTCTTGTTCTTTCAATGCTTTGAAAAGGGACCCAAATGTGCCTATTTTTTAGGCATAATGGACTAAACTTGTAGCGTGGCAAAGTTAAAGGGATTATAGGTGTCAACATCTGAAATGTAATAGACTAAAATTTCAACATAACAACATAAAATGATAAAACTCGTATCCACCGCATACTATAGATCAACTTTTGCAATTCATATGTTCGTCGTACCTAATCTTGACACCTGCTTATGATGATCATTTATTATCTTATATTTGTTTACTTTGTGTATGGCGAAATAAGTAGATGCTTGAAGGCAAACACAACACAAGCGTTAAATCCGAGTCTGATTATACGCATCTCAAATCTAGCGAGTTAGAGAAGAAGTTCAATATAAGCCGCTGCCCCGGAAGAATCCTTCAGTAAGTTGATACATATAAGCAATAATTACGAATATCCCCGAGGTACAACTAAATTACAGAGAAAAGTAGAAAACCATTGTAGTTGAGAAGTAAATTTCAAAAGACACCCTAAGCAGGATGTTTTCTGTAATTTCGTAGGCTGTTTTTCGTAACTCTTGTTTAAGGGGATATTCGCGATTATCCCTACATCTAATGTACTATATTGCAGCTGAGATATTTTTATTTTTTTTGGCTTGTTCATATATAAATATTTCTGTTTTTGCAGGCTAATAGAGCAATGCACAAGCAATGATCTTAACCAAAGGCCTTCATTTGCTTCTGTCATAGTAATTCTGGAGGAAGTCATCTTGTTGCTGAAAATGGCAGGTTGTGCTGTTTGCTGAGCCTCAACGGTAATTATCGGTTTATAACTGCTGAAATATGTAAACATATCTCAACATGGATATTTTTCATTTCTAAATTAGAGTTGAATGTTAATATAGTGTAATAAGTGATCATTATTGCCCAAAAAAAAAGAACATATATAATTATATATGTAGTATTCAGTGTATTTCAAATATGTTATGGGTTTAAGGGTGGACGTTACGGATCGAGTTTCAAATACTTGATCCAATCAGGTAAATCTCAATCGAGTCAGGTACTTTTTAAAAGAACCCAAAAAACCCAACTCGACGCCTAACCCAAATGGGGATAGAAAGTATGTAGTTCTAGAGGATTTCAGAATATGTGACAATTTAGAAATTGGCCAAACAAATTATATGAGTTTGTTGTTATTAGTTTAACTTTGGTTCTAATTGCCAAATATATTTAAATTGTTCTTTTCTTTTTTTTCTTATTTGTGTAATTAATATCTGCCGCTTTTGTATGGGCTTGACTTTCTTTATTTACTATGCACAAATATAGTTTTAATCATTTTTTTAAATTGGTTTTAAGTCTTAACCCTTTATATATTATAAAGACATGAATATGTTCTTGTGTTTCTTATTAATCGTCAGAAATGACCGCACGATAATTCCTTTTTAACTATGTTTAGTTACGGTGTAAATACAAATTATATATTTAAACTACTTTAAAATTATATAAGCCAAATGAGGACTATAATAAGAAATTTTTTTTAAATAAGCTTATCGATTATAATTTGCATATAAGATACACGTGTGCATTTTTATTTTTTATTTTTGGATGAATAGAAATACAATTAAATAATTAAATTTATTGGTTGAGAAAAAAAAATTATCCACAAAATATGATACTATATTTTTTTTTTTTTCTGGTAAAGACGAAATATGATACTATTAATAATATATCCTTTCATGAAAGCATTAGTTTTCAGGGGAATGTTTGAAAACTCCCCATGGGTTTGAAAACTTGCTTTTAGCTCCCCATTTTCAAATACATCATTTGGGGTTTTAGATACGCGATTCTGGGATTTAGATACGTGATTTTTTCCTTGTATTTCAAATACATCATTTGGGGTTTTAGATATGCGATTCTTGAGTTTTAATACATCATTTTTGAAAATGGAGAGTTAAAAGGAATTGGATTTATCATTTGGGGAGTTTTCGAAAATACCCAGGTAGTTTTCAAATAATATAAAATTACTGTCATTATATGAGCAATCATTTATTTATTGGTCAGAAAATGCTGTACAACCTTAGGTGTGACGCGTTGGTTGCCCCCACAAGCCACAAGTAAAAATTTTAATTCAAACACACAGTTGAATCGAACCCAATTAATTAAAAAAATAAATATGTTATATGTTTTCATTCTTCCTAAATTTTTTACAAACTACACGACAAGTAGATAAGTATAAAATATTTATCTTCTCGTTATACTGATTTGATCGAGTTAGTTTCTAACCGGAAGTCCTTTTCCACAAGCACCCTAAAAGGCCCTCCAAGAAACTGAAAATCATTAATAACATGTAGCAAATCATTATAATTCTTCTTTCCCTCGTGAAAGCTTTCCAAAAACATACTTCATCTCTCTTACTACGGTGTACACACTAAGAGATTATCAAATTTAGTTTGATAAAATCAATGATCAAATTTAATCTCTATTTAAGTTAATTAATCCACTCATTTTATAATGTACAAGTAATTAGAGTCAATATAAAACTGTTTTGCAGTTCATCTAACTCAAACAAAAACTAATCAATGAAATAAAACTTGTCCAAACATTGTACAATAATAATTAGATTATAATTTACTCTATGTGGAACAGTTAATTAATTTATATACTATTCGTACATTTAGATCCAAACAACCGAAAAACAATCTAAAACTCGATTGAAATACAGAATACAGATTACTCTGATATCATATTAAGTAATCGTGCTTGTTTGGCCTAACAATTTTCTTCCAATTAAATTAAGGTTAAGCAAGAATGGCTTTGATTCCATTTATGGATCATAGAGGGGCTATTTTTATATTCTTTCAGTTTTATGTGTCATATCAATTCGGAATAGAGAAACTATATTAATGAAAGGTCTAACAGGTGGAATAAAGGTTGCTCATTCCTATTTGATCTGATGTTGTTAGTAAAATTGGTCTATTAAGTGAAGGTATGGAAAGAGAGGAATTCGAACTCTCGATAAACAAAAGCTTACATAGCAGTTCCAATACTACGCCTTGAACCACTCGACCATCTCTCCTACATAATTATTATGAACTAAAAGTCGAGTGAATAGCGAGTTCTTGATATTTCATTCTAGTTTATTGGATAGGTACGACCAATCAAACCTATAAAGAATATATAGGTTAGGAAGTGACGCGTAAATCCCATGATAAGCTACATACATATTATTATAGACAGAAACATGTCACGCAAAGTTGTCAAGTGAGCTGCAATCATATGCTGTAACAGATCGGAGCAAAGTGTAAAACCAAAGGAAAGCTGTGGATGACAGATCGAAAGCTTACACACCTGCACACACCATAACCTCTCTATCTTCTCTTCTATTCATTTTCCATTTTTCCTAATTTCCTCCTTAATTAGTTCAACTTGGACGGAGATTACGTTAACTTAAGATATCTAACGTGCAGATATTTCTAAAAATGTTGTTTTGTTGCATACGAAAAAGTTTGAAAAAGATTTATAGTGTCTCATCCATATCGTATTGTGTCTATATTCTTATAACCGATTATCATAATGACAATTTGGTTTATTCTAGCGATGCTCAAAGGGTGATGGGAGGACTAATTGTATTTGATGAAATCGCACTTCATTTTAGTTTAGTTTAACTAATGAAGTTAAAAAGTAGACTTATATGGGTTGTTGACATATATTGTTCTTGATCAGTGACGGAGCCACAGGGGGCAGGGTGGTCCCGTTCCTCCTAAATTTTGAAAAAAATTATTTATCTCCTTTATATTTTAGAAAAATTTTAGTTTTATCCCCCTAATTTTAAATTTTCGCCCACTAATTATAAAGTTTAACTCTTTTATTTTAAAATTTTTAGTCCCCCCTCCTCGTAAATCCTGGTTACGTCCTTGGTCTTGATATTGTGCGTGATGCAATTTATTATATATTTTGGATGGATAATAAATTATTATGTCACCTTTGTATGTGTGTTAATTTTAATTTAAATTTAACTACTTAGTGTATTGTGTTAGGTGTATTGACAATGATGTTGAAATCCGTTGCCATAATTGCTCTAAGTTTTTTCTTTTCTTTTCTTTTTTTCAATTTAATAAATTATTATGTCACCTTTGTATGTGTGTTAATTTTAATTTAACTACTTAGTGTATTGTGTTAGGTGTATTGATAATGATATTGAAATCCGTTGCCATAATTGCTCTAAGTTTTTTCTTTTCTTTTCTTTTTTTCAATTTTTGTTTTAGTTTCCATGTTAGAGTTTCTCGTTTGGAAATTTGCGTCTTTACTAATTGAGTCTTCGTGCAAATCCACCTCCCAATGTTTTAACACGGTGACACGGTGTTATTTGTATGACTAGTCCACTCGCTTGTTAAGAATGTATATTTTGTTTATGCTTTATTTTTAATTTATTTTCGTTGGATTCTTTATTTTGTTGGATCTGGTGAGTAAAAATATTTTTCTTGGAGTTACAAAAATAATAATATTGTAATATATTACCGAATTATTATTATTTTAAATAAAAAGAACTAAATAATACAAAGAGTGTATAATAAGATGAAAATAGCATAATGGGCACCTGTAAAGATCTTCAAGATATGAAAAATAAACAAATAAATGCTGAAATTTAAAGAAATATATATGTCACACAAAATTTTATGATCGAATTGAGATCTCATCAATCATAGAGCAAAGTATTCGACCAAGAAATCTTTATTAATAAAGATATTAAATTTGCAAGCACCCTTCTTTTCTTCTCTTTTGTTATTATTATTTAAAGAGAATAATTATTGATTTCCGATTGCTTTTAATAAAACTCGAACCTAATTTCGTTCAAAAATAAATATACTTACCACTAAATTATATTTATCTGTTTGTCCAAAATTTGCAAGCACCCTTGAATATTGTTTGAATATCGATTATCAATGCACTTGAAATGAGTATTATGTCAAAGTCTCTGGTTTTGCCAAAAATAATAGCAAGCTCAGTTTATTTCTTTATTTATTTTAAAAAATAAACTTTGCAAGTCAACCAATATATATATAAGTTGTTTATAACTTAAGTAGCCTCTTCGAGAGTCTTCAATAGGATTGCGTTAGCAACTATTAATAATCCAAAAAATTCTGAATAAATTAGTGGGATTCTTCCTTAATCAGTAATTCTAAAGACCCAGAATGAATAAATAAATAATGATATTATACTTTAAACTACTAACGGTAATGAGATCTCAACCGTAACTCGGATATAATGTCGTCCAACTATTATATCAATTTGAATATACAGTTTAATGTGTCTATCAATAAATCATTGATCCACAGAATACCGATAACTAGCCAATAAATATACTGTCGGAAATTATTCTTATGAAATTTTTATAATTAAAAAAATATCTATAAACTTTAAAAATAAGTGATTTTGTCGGAAAATCCATTTCTAAAACAAGCTAACTGTGGGTTTTTTCATCGATGTTAGACGGAGTTTATAGTGAAAATTGTAGTTATAATGTTGCTTCTCCCCTCATAATTGAATGTAATTTATTTGAACAATACATTATTTCACATAAAATTAATAAGAATTCTTTTTACAATTTTATATGAAATACACAGTTTTTTCTTTTTATCTTCTGATATATATCCAGTTAATTTGATTTTTCCGCGACGCTTGATTGCTAAAATAATCCTAAAAATATATATATTCAGATGACAAACGATAATAAAGGCAAAATTTTAGGTGACGATCGTTAGGATTTCAACGATAATGTTGTATCATGAAAAGAAAAACCACCATATTTTAGATGATAATAGTACAATTAATTTTATCATCAAAGAATGTAACTTAAGTTCCTAACGGAACTATAATTAATGAAATTACAAAAAATTGTATGATTACTCTTGATTAATGAAACTGTATTTTTAGGAACTGAACCTAAATAAATAGGATAAAAAAGGAAGAAAAACTTGAACTTGATAGCATAGTATAATTTAGTTGTAAACAATTAGAAAATAAGATATTCCTAGAAAGACATTCTTATAATAGAAAATTACGAAAAATATTTTGACCTTAATATATGAGTTATTAAAATATTTTAAAAAATTATAAAGAACTCATGCGAGATTATTATACACGTAAGTATCTCTCATTTTTAAATATAAATTATTTTAAAAAATTGTAAAATAACACCTGTGAAATCTGATCATGCACGAAACAACTAGTGTTCTTCCTTCCTAATGGGGCAGAAGATATTAGTTGTTTTCGGAAAATTTTCAGACCAAACCTAATTTATTAGAATCCAACTAATTATAATAGTAAGATAGTATTAATTATATAATATTATTTTTTGAGAATTAATTTTCATCATATTTATTAAATTATATTTGTACATAAGCATTCAACAAAAGTGTTTTATATTTGAGTTTGTGAAAAAGCTCCAATAAGTTATTACTAATATTATGTTAGATATATTAGATTTCAATGAGTTATAATTAATATTATGTTAGATATATTTGATTAAGGAAGTTGTAATACCACCTAATTATATCCACCCTCCATTTTGTAAAAGAGGTTAATTAATATTAATAGCAGATTAATTTCACCTAATTAAGCCCAAGTAACCGACATCACCTAACTAAGTAAACTAACACAAGATTTAAGTAAAATTAAATCAAATGAAAAGGTCTAACACACCATAACTAACACCTCCTAAGTATATTATATTTGTTATTTAATCAGTTATTTTTTTAAAATTTTCTATAAATCTTACTTCAAGTATAAAATAATCCCTCCCTCGTTACAGTATTCTAGTTGAGTTAATTAAAATTACTAAGAACCAAAAGCACTGAATTCTTAGGGAAAGAAAAAAAAAAAAAAGAATTACCCAATTATTTGGCGTATGTATAATCTGGATGAATATCCTACCCTTTTGGAGGGAAATTTGCAAATTAAATCATGAGTTTTAAATAATTAGGTTAAAATTATAGTAATTATCCGAAAAACAATAACTCAAATCCGACAGAATGCCACCTCTGGTTGAATTGAATGTGGTGATATCTTCATCCTCCCCACACGCAACCTCGAAGTTTGAACCACAGTTAAAAAATAATTCGAAATCCTCGGAAGAAACCCAACTAAATTAGGAAGAATGTTTCTTTATAATTGGTTAAGCTGCAGTAGTTATGGCCCCCACGCGCATTCCCAGCACATTATCATTTTTTCCCAACTCCAATCATCAATTATCGCTTCTTCCATCCAACTTCGCTTTTCTATATTACATTTACACCCCACCACATCACTCTCTCTCTCTCTCTCTCTCTCTATATATATATATAGGTGCATATATCTCCGTCGATCTCATCTCTGATCTACCTATATACATTCACGGATTCGCCACATTTTCAGAGAATAACAATTAACAGCAACCCAACACAGTCTAATTAATTCAAACCTTCACGTACAGAAATGGGGAATTACATCTCCTGCACCATGTCCGTGCCGGTGGCCAAGAGCTTCGTCAGGGGGACAAAGGTCGTCTTCCCCTCCGGCGAGTCGCGCCGCCTCTACGAGCCCACCAAGGCGGCGGAGCTCATGCTGGAGACGCCCAATTTCTTCCTCGTCAACGCCAAGGCGCTGCAAATCGGGAGGAGGTTCTCCGCCCTCAACGCGGACGAGGACTTGGAGATGGGCGGCGTCTACGTGTTTTTCCCGATGAAGCGGCTGAACACGAAGGTCGCGGCGGCGGATATCGGGCCGCTCTTCGTGGCCGCCACCTGCGCCGCCAAGAGGGTGTCCAGAGTGTTGCCGGACTGCGGCGGAGATAGTGAGAAATGTGCGGCGGCGGCGGAGGCGGAGGCGGAGGCGGAGACGAAGCTGAGGTTGGATGATATTGAAGAGTACTCGACGCCGGAGTTCAAGCACAGATTGTCTGTGTGCAGGTCCAAGAAACCTCTGCTGGAGACTATAGTAGAAGAGCCCATCTCTGTTAGATAACGGTGGTTATCGGAAATCGACGGCTGGGATTTGACGACTTATTTAGAATTTTTTTTTTTTTTTTTTTGCTTTTTCTTTTTTTCATTCTTTTATTTTTAGTTTTATATAAAAGAGTGCGATTAGAGGAATTTTCATGTTAATATAGTTTTACAAAAATAAATATATGTACAACAAAATATAGTAGTGAGGGTCTTTTTTTCCTCTCTTATTTTCGCAACTCTAATGCGAAAATAGAGAGTTGTATTAAGGGTTTAATAAGATGATTTATTTTAAATATTGTAGAGTATTCAATTTAAGAGAGTGATACTCTAATGACTCTAATTTAATAAGCAAACTCCCATAAAAATAATCAAATTACACTTAACAGTAATAAGACTAAATGTCTCTAACTTCAATGATATGGAATGATTAAATGTGTCTAATTTGAAAGATATGAAACTAAAATTGCGTTAAAAAAAAATGAAATTTGCTCAAAATGTAATTATAGTCTGAATTCCATTCAAGTAAGTTATAATTATAAGGATAAAATTATATTTGACTATCTTTTATTTAGGTTTAATTACAATATAATTCATTTAAATCGAAATATTATACTTTAGTCAGAAAATTATATTTCAGTTTTTATAAGTTTTATTTGATCTGAAATCCCTAATAAAATTTATAAAATTACACCGATATCCTTAACAGAATTTATAAAAGTACACCTATACCCCTCTCCTAGTTTGTATGAGTATTATATTAAATATATGATAAAAAAATATAAAATAATCCCTACAATTTACATATATAAACAAAACAATCCCTATAAATTATAAATTTAACAACATAATAATTGGTCACTAGTCAATTAAAAAAACCGGGAGTATTTTTATAATGATATAATGGGACTCTAATATGTTAGAGAACACAAACGATTCTCAAAAGTTAAAAACTAAAATATAATTTTCTGATTTAGATGGATTGCATTGTAGTCAGATCTAAATGAAATGTAATCCGATATAAATTTCCCCCAAGTATAGATTGCTAGTACAATTATGACATAAATAGAATTTTGTGCATATAACTATGATATCATATTAGCATAGAAGTGCAGTAGAAACATCAATAGTTCAATACAAATATAAAATGTGCTGCTTCACTTTCTTGGCAGAATACATCTCTCCATCAAAGCTTCACACATCATTCAAGTGGGGAAAGTTGATCATCGCTTTCAACTGGTTAATTTGCTTCTCAACTTTCCTAATAACTTCTATTAATATATATCTACATGATATTTACATTTCAACATCTAAATTCTAACCGAAGCAAGACCAAGCTCCATGTCGGGGGAACGTTCTCGTACCTGTACATCGCGCTCCCTACACCATCGGTATTCGTCTCAGTAAAAAGGTGTAAAGACCATTGACAGACATTTGATCATCGTCGGAGGATGGAAATACAAGCAACTATGGGACGTGAATGAGATGCGATTGTTGCAGATGCAGCTGTGGTAATTCGCTCTCTTCATCTGAAGAGGGGAGGGGGTACAAAGGTGACACCTGTCGCCGAAAAAGATTAAAACATTTATAAAGACACAATTTTAAGGCATGAAATTTGCATTTGCGCAAAGATTAGGATGGTGTTCTGGCTTAAACTAGCATACCCTGATTTTTGGCCTAATTACACAAACTTCCCCCATCAAAACATTTATATTAAATCTAAATCCACGGATTTTGATGATGTCATCTCTAATTTTTTGTGAATGCCTATTTACTCTAAACATTAACTAATCAATATCTGAATTTAAATTCAAAACGCTAATAGTAGCATGCGCTGGGGGAAGTTTCATGACATGCCAGGGGAAGTTTTCGTAATTTCTCAAACTCTGGGTCAAGTTAGGGGAAGTTTGTGTAATTAGACCAAACTTAAACATTCGTAAACTTCATTGATGCCATGCCGCAAGCTCTAGGTGCTACTTTAGATGGGAAACTTCAGATGACAAGATTAATCAAAGCATACCTGTCGGTTTCGCCTGCGCTGTAGAGTAGTGAATGCTTTTGCCATTATGTAGATAGGCAGAAGAATTCCGATTGTTCGCAACAATAGCAACTGCAATAAGGAACACGTGCAAGTGTTGAGTGATATTGCACTCGCCCGTTGGGGGTGAAAAAAAAAAAAAAGCAGTAGGGTGGGAAATCTGACCAAGAAAATGGAAATGGAGTATTCACCCCCATCATACAAGATGAACGGTAAAGTATGCCTAAGAACCAGAAGAACCATGAACTGCAAAAAGACAAGGGGGAAAGCAGCATCAAAGAGTCCCATTAGTCTAGAGAACACCAAATATACAATGTTTCAAACATGATATCAATCAATAACTTATGATTATAGAACTTTTGACCCCATATTAGAATCCTACGAAATTATATTCACCTCGTATTATTCTGATATTCGAAGCAGAATATACAAACAAAGGTCAAGAGAGGGAGAGAGAGAGAGAGTACAATGATGGCAACTATACGGCAGCATATGAGGCTTCTTGAAGTGGGAATTGGATACTCATCAAAGTTTGAATCAAGAAAATTTTCATCTGTTGAGACAGTTGTTATTAGTTGAGGATTATTAAGGCCACTTCTCGAGATCTCCCAATCTCCCCTGAGGTTTTTACACGCAATCTCAGTTAGCAACATAAACTACACGGGAAAAGATTGAAAAGGATATATAAAAGCACCTGAAGTTGAACGGGATGCCTCCGTAATGAAACAAAGGAGATGGTGCTATATATCCCGGCTTGAATTCCTGCAAACTCAAATTGAGTATAAACGAATGATGTAACTAGATGCTCCAATAACACATACAACAAACAGATACTCATTCTACTAAATACAAAACCAATTTAGATCATTCCCAATTTCAATGCATATGTTTAAGAAGCATACCTGATGGCAAATCTCACAGATCGTATCACCTTTCTCGTTGCACCATCTTTGCACACACTTACGGTGAGTGTACTGAACATAAGACAACGGGAAGCTGAAAGTATTACGCCACAACAAAAGCTACCATATCATTATATCATGAAACCCAAGATTTTGAGAAATCGTAAAACCAACCTTCAAGCTGCCACGACAGGAACAGGGAACCTCCATATTTGATTCTTCATCTTCATCATGGCAAATTCTACATTGTCCCAATTTCATAGTTGACGGTTCTACATTGATTTCCATCCTATTGAAAGAAAAACTAGTCATCACTTGTTCGGAAACAGAGCTAGAGGCATGCTGCAAACGGTTTCTACTCTGGATAACGGCTTCTACGCTCGATTCTGTAAGTAACCTATCTACCAACAATACAAAATGATCCCCCATCCCTAAATTACTAAGCCCACAACAGTCTTTTCTCTTTTTTTAAAGAAATATATACCGGTCGAGTCTTTTAGTTATTCGTCGAGAAGGGATCTCAATCAATTTGCACCTGCAGCAGCATCAAGTTGTAGTTCAGATCAAACAAAGACCAAACCAAAAAGAAAAAAAGAAATCATTCAATTCAAAATATGACTGCATAAAATATCAGAATTATAGAACAATAATATCAAGCATTACAGAAAAAGGAATCACACTTATTAACAGACAGAGAAGGGATGTACCAAAAGATAAGAAGACAAAACTTAAAAAGATAAACTTATTTATCTAGCACAAAATGGAAGAAATTTCACAGAATATACAAATTTAAGCAAAAATTGCAAGAAATTGACAAAGATTGATAAAGTAAAGCACATTTTGAAAACGGCAAAACAAAAGTACTTCACAAGAAATGAGGCAAAAGAAGAAGATTGTCATCAAATAGGGGCACTTAACTAAAACGGTTGAAGATTCAAACAACAAAGGAGAAAGAAATCTTTGAAAAATTGAAGACATATATACAGTAACGCAAACGGGGCAGAAGAAATAGGGAACCTTTCCTTTCAATCCATGAGAAAGGTACAACCTTTCGGAGGTATAATCAAAAGAGATGCAGAATGAATAGGAACAAGAATATGGCAAGGAAAGCTAGCTTACAAGAAATGTTGTGTGAGTTTCCGCAGCACAAGCAACCTATTCTATTGACTATTCTATTATTAACATTTCTTTTCGTCTTTCATCATTCCTTGCTTGAACCCTGATTCTCTCTCTCCCTCTCTCTCATGGGGTTAGCTGTTTCTTCAAAAGGGGTGTTTTGTAATGAAGCAAGAGTTGCAGCCATTGTTAAGAATCCATGGCATTACATTTACATATATATACATCACTCACAGAGAGACAAATAGGTGCTCAGATTTCCTCTCCCACTTTCTCTTTCTCACACAGAAAAGTGGAGAGAGACTGAGAGAGAGGGATATACGTCGGCAGAGCAGTATTGGCACGATTTCTCCTACTCCCACAATTCCCGGTTTCGGCACTAAATTTTATTTTTCAACCAAAAGTTAATGTTAAAAGCATATTATGATATTTATATAGTATTTATTTTCGTTCTCTAAAGAATAACGGTATAGAACTATGATGCACGGATACGGACACGGCGATACGGACACGACACGATACGATACGGATACGGCGATACGGATTTTTTCTTGAATTTTCCACATGAGGAGTGTCGGACACGGTGTCCGACACGAGTGTCCGACACGACACGACACGGCAAAATAATATTTTTAGGAGTGTCCGTGCATCATAGGTATAGAACCATGTGATTAATTATAAATTATATAGAGTTATTAGTTAAATAGAATATAATATCCTTACAATATAATTTTCAGCTGACAGAAAAAAAAAAAAAAAAAAAATATATATATATATATATATATATATATATATATATATATATTAATTTTCATTATATACAAATAAATTACAGTATAATATAATAAAATAATTTAGCACAATTAGAATTCTCTAAATTAAGATATAAAAAAATACACATTTTATATGTTTTATATGTAATATTCAAGAGTCTAGAAAAATACACATAAGTAATCATTAATATACATCACATAGGGGAAAACAAACGTAATACATATTAATACTCCTTTTCCTTTGTCTTCTATATATATATATTTTTGATGCGTAACAAATTAGTTTTTTTTTATTATTATTATTATTTTAAAACAAACACTTAACTGAAATTCGAATTCGAGTATGTATAACAAATTAATTCTTGGTAATATTATTAACACATTTTTCAGAGGACAGAAAATGAATAGATTAGATTGTGATTAGGTATAACCTCGAGATGTTGGGATATAATTCATTTTTTCTCTATTTATATTTTCGTTATTATTGTTAATTTATGGTACATTTAACAAGTATATTTACAATTCAGTGTTTTAGAAATTTTTTAAATCATGAACAAATATTTTCTTAAATTATGAGTTTTTTTTTTTTTTTTTTTGGGGTAATTTAAACTAAAAAAGCATATTACAACGTCAATTATTATTCTCTTAACAAAATACGACTTGATTCCATTAAGAATTATACGCATGTGCGAGGAAATGCAATAATTATGCAGAATTGTGATCTAATGTATCATAATTCATAATAAATCATTATTACTATCTCCACTATCACCATTCACCACCATGTAGTGGTCTACATTATTTTACCTTTAATATGTCGGAGAACCCCATTTTTCTTAACAAGTAAACTCCTTTACTCATTAGCCTAAGAAGAGTGTAAATGCTTCGTTTTAGAGAGGAGATTAATTATCGTATTATCGTTGTTGGCTAAACTTCAAACATGTTGCAGAAACAGAAGAGATGAAGCCTCACCTACGGCATAAATCCGATCTACAAATAATCCGTTTTAATTGGGTTTTTTCATCAAATAGTAACTATCAACATATTTATTTGGACCTCGATCGAATTTAACTAATAATATGAAATCTTCTAAATCCAAATCAGGTCTAAATGACCTATAAAATATTTTATCGAGAATTTCACCGCATTTGATAAATCCACTTAAAAAGAAAAATTTTATATTAAATATAAAACATTTATCTTGTCATTAAATTAATTTGATCGAACTAAGTTGGGGTTAAATTTTCTCAAATACTCAAGGGTATGTGGTACGCCAGCAAGATAGAGATATAAGTGAAAAACTCTTAAAGTAATCGTTTGATGTCTTTGACTCTAAAATTATTGACTTTTTCTATTTCTTTTATCACACTCTCAATATCATATTTTGTATTTATCTTTTAACTTTTTTTTTTTCTTTTCTTCAAAACTTTTTTTTTTTTCTCTCACCTTATCTCATTTTCTTTATTATATATTTCTTTTCTTTCCCCATATTTTTTAATTTTTATTTTATATTATCTTTTTAAGTTTATAATTATATTAAAAATAATTTTAAAATAAATATTAATATAAAAATTTTAATTTAATAAATATTTAAATAATAATAATTTTATTATTGACACACGCATAGAGTGTGCAGGAATTACTAGTATATATTAGCTATAAGCAATAACAACTGTTAATTACATAACTAATTATCTTCTTTTTTTTTTTTCACACACACCCGCAATTATTAATTAATAATTACATAACTATTTTTTTTTTTTTTACTCACACACTCCTTGGGAGATTCGAACCCAAAACCTTACCCATAAGAATGAACCCATTAACCACTTGGACCACTTTAAATACCACGTTTTCCCTTAACTTCGATGGCGGAATTGGACAGGGTAGTGCATGATTTAGTTTGGAAGGGAGACGAAAAGCTTTGAAATTATGTCATAGTTGGCAGAATTCTAGCAAACAAAACCTATAGATTCCAAAACCCAAACAAAGGGATGGAAACAAAAGGAGTTGGGAGGATTTTTTTTCAGAACCCAATCATGCTTTCCGTTTTCAAACGAACCCATCAACCATTAATAAAGAAACAATAAAATCAGGGCACATAGAACCACCAATTAATCTAATTTAATTGTTCGACGCTATACAAGTTTAATCAAAAGTTTTATATTCAAATTACTGGGTACATAACTACGATCGATAGTAAGAGTTTTACACTTTCGTGATTCAATTGATTTCGGGGGTTATAGGGAAAAAAGAAAAAAAAAAAAAAAAGGCAATAGTTGGGACTGAATTACTATCATGGCCCAAAATATGTTATTTATTGTGGGTGAATGGCCCAATATTGTATAGTTGGATCTAAATTACTATGTTTGGCCCAAAACACCTTCTTTGTTGCGCATTAAATTAAAGTGAGGCAGTGGCTAGGTTTATGTATTAGTGTTAGTATCTATCTTACCCATTTGCTTTCTCTCATTCCTGGTTTATCCCTCTCGGCGACGCCCCTCTCTCACAGCTTGCGCAGAGGTAATCTGTCCTTTTCTTCTTCTCCGTCTCTTCTACCTGTATATGTCTATATTTTGTTACTATTTCCGGTGGAATTTTTGAGAACTGGACGGATGAATCGGCGGTGGTGTTTCTTTTCCAGATCCTTGTCGCTGATTATGTTGTAAACTGGATGTGTTTTTGTTGATGTTATAGCTTGTATTTTTGTTTCCCGAACATTGCTGTTTGCAGAAGGTTTTTTGGAAATTTTGATTACTTTTGGCATGTGAATTAGGGTTTTGGTGTTCTTCTTTTCTGAAGCATCTTCGTTTATTTTTGGGGATAAACGTGCATCCATCTTTGATGATAGCTGTTTTAATTTATTTGTGCACTCTATGTTTTTTGTTGCCTTTTTTCTTGGTTTTCCTTATGCTTTTGTACTGGTTTCAATTTAGAAAGAGATGATGCGAACTCATGTTGTATATGTATATATGTTATATGATATCATTTTTTATACCCGAGGAAGTATTATGGTAGATTGTTGTGGCCAAATTTTCTTGTGAGTTTGATGAATAACTACTCATAATAATAGTGTTTGTTCTTTGTTTCAAGTCTTCAATGTGTGAGATAGTGAAGAATTAGCATCGTTTGTATCTGCTGTTTATATTTGTTGTCCTCTTTTGGGTGATAATGGTTCCTAAATTGTTTTCTCATGAGTAAATCTTTCCGATTAGAATCAGAAGTTATTTTGATTTATTACCTGACTCCTTGTGCTGTTAATTATAGATGAATGTGGAAAAACTGATGAAGATGGCCGGTTCGGTCCGTACCGGTGGGAAGGGTACCATGAGGAGGTTTGTCTTTTGGCTGTGCCTTTTGTCATTGCGTATTTATGCTGTTTTTTTACCTGATTGATAGTAGGCAAGTAGTTTTCCAGATGAAACAATGGACTGCAGAAGTGATATGTCAACAAGCTTCCATATCACACTAGATAAGTAAGAATTTTATACTGTTTTGCTTCATAACTGAATGTCTTCTGTGGATTTCAGAAAGAAGAAGGCCGTGCACAAGACGACCACTACAGATGACAAGAGGCTTCAAAGCACCTTGAAGAGAATAGGAGTGAATGCCATACCTGCAATTGAGGAAGTCAATATTTTCAAGGAGGATGTTGTTGTCCAGTTCGTTAACCCCAAAGGTATGAATTATGGCACTGGACCACTAAAATTTTTAACAGATGATGTTCCTGTTACTCTCTTAACTTCTGTTTTTTTTTTTTTTCCAGTTCAAGCATCTATTGCAGCCAACACTTGGGTTGTCAGTGGAACTCCTCAGAACAAGAGTATGCTTCTTTTCGCTGAATGGCTAACAAAATTGAATTAAAGATCCATACATATCTTCTTTTTATATTGAATGATGGCAATTTTCTCTGTTAGCGTAATACCAAAATGGTCAAAAAGTTTCTTTGGGATTTCCCCCTCTATTTCTCCTTCTGTTGGAAAAAAAAAATTTGTATATGATCCACAAAGCTTATCTCCTGAACATATATAGGCGTTTTTTATTTGATTATGACCTTTCATTTGATTTGTTTTGCCAGAATTGCAAGACATTCTTCCTCAAATTATTCACCAGTTGGGTAAGTGTAGTTTTCTCCAACCTTTTGGCATTCTTTCGGTTTATCTTCAGCCAAAAAATCCTTGCTGAAAACTGGTTCGCTCTAAAAATTTCCCAGGCCCAGATAATTTGGAGAACTTGAAGAAATTGGCAGAACAGTTCCAGAAGCAAGCACCTGGTGCTGGCAGCGGTGAAGCTTCTGGTGCTACGGGGGCAGCTGAAGATGATGATGACGAGGTGCCAGACCTTGTAGCTGGTGAGACATTTGAAGCTGCTGCCGAGGAGGGACACACCCACACCCAGCCTACATCTTAGGGGGGGTTTCTCTTTTAAAATTTTGTAACATGTCCTCTTTTTTCAGTGTTTGAGAGAATCTGCTGTTATGTTACTCTGTTTCATGTCTCTACAATTTATCCATAACAGAGAGCTGACACTATGTTTGGTAATTCAATGCTTTGCCAAGTCTTTCTCTTATATATATTCTAGTTATTCCTAGCAACTCTTCGTATATAAATGAATACAATTAGGAACTTTTGAGATAATAAACTATTGGGGAAAATTTTATCATCTCGATTACGCCCCTTCCTGCAGTTTATTATCTCGATAAAATTTCGAGTATTTTGTTCAGGGGGCAATTCCTTAAAACTCCCCATGGGTTTGAAAACTTCCTTTTAGCTCCCCATTTTCAAATACATCATTTGGGGTTTTAGATACGCGATTCTAGGATTTAGATACGCAATTCTGGGATTTGGATACATGGTTCTGGGATTTAGATACATGATTTTTTCCTTGTATTTCAAATACATCATTTGAGGTTTTAGATACGCGATTCTTGAGTTTTAATACATCATTTTTGAAAATGGGGAGCTAAAAGGAATTGGGCTTATCATTTGGGGAGTTTTCGGGAATTCCCCGTTTGTTCAGTCATTCCCTTTTAATTTACCTAATTAGCACTCTATCCTATGATTTGCAATGTCTCAAAGCGAATCATGTGATTGTATTAAATTAGCATTCAAACCCCAACAGTCGTGGTTATTGTCACGAAGTAGGGTTTTGAGTGTTAATTTAGTGTTAATTTAATACAAGCACAGGGTTTGTTTTGAGATATTTCAAATAATAAGGTTTTGAGTGCTAATTATGTATATCAAAGGGGTTTTGATGCAATAAACTTACAAAATTTCATTGCATACTGTTATTTCGACTTCGTGATTTTCACAAACTATCTTTTCTGATGGGTCTTAGTGGTTTTCGGTGGCTTGAACATAACTCATGTGAAACTTTCGTTGCGTTCTTCTCTAATGCATTCTATCATCTTAATTTAGCAATTTTCACAAATAATTTTCTTGTTGCATTCTTCTCCGATGCATTCTGTCATCTCGACTTTGCAATTTTCACAAACGATGAGAATTTAGCAGTTTCGATGGTTTGAAAATAATTCATATGAGTTTCATATGTCTTTACTCACGATAAATTTGTCTTTTCAAAATTATTTCATTCACCTAAAACAATTATGGGGTTCAATTATTTTTTTTTTCAATTATTCCTATAATAGTTATGTAGATCAATTATTATTATATTAAGAAAAATAAAAGTATAATTGACAATAGGATAAGTTTTTAGCTAACAAAGATTGGTTCAAGTGAGTAATGAGTTCATTATTTAGGACAATAACTTGAATTCGAAACTTCGAATCTCATTAGAATGTGTGTGAAAAAAAAAAAAAAAAAAGAAGATAAGTTTCCAATATTGAAAATTTATCGTCAACACACACATACACGTATATATTTGCTTCTTATTTCATGCAATTAAGGGTTGTTTTATCTGGTTATATCATAGAATTTATTGACGAATCAAGAGGAGCAACTACCCTTGTTGAAGTTAATTGTTCCTGAGTTTTAAGATTAAATTGTTCCTTATCTTTATTATACTTTTTGAAGAAAGAAATTGATTGACTTAGGATAAAAAAATTAGTGGAGTAATTATTTTGGGAAACCATAATTATCTTAGTTCAAGAGGATAATTTGAAGTCAAAAGTTTCGTTTACTCCCCATTTTTCGTAAATGTGGAATAAAAAATAAAAAATCACGTACTTAAATCCCCAAATATTATATATTTTTCGCAATATATATACCATGTTTATGAAAAATAGAGAGTAAATAAAACTTTTGATTTTCACGTGGAGAGTAAAGAGGAACTGTTTCAAAAATGGAAAGTACACAAACATTTGAGTGCATTTGGGGAATTTTTTGGGAATTGGTCGTAATAAAAATCTCATAGTTTGGACATTATTTATATATATGGAAAATCTTTGAATAGTACCAAAAAGTTGAAAAAATTCCTTTTAGGTCTCCAATTTTGAAAAAATTCCCATTCAATCCCCAATTGAAAAACAAAATTCCTTTTAGGTCCCCACAAATAGTACAGGTTCGTACATTGTCTTTAGGAATTGCGTACATTTTTTAGGGAATTGCGTATAAAAATCCCGGAATCTCGTATATACGAGATTCCGGGATTTTTATACGCAATTCCCTAAAAAATGTACGCAATTCTTGAATTATTATACAACCTTGGGGAGTGAAAAGAAAATTTGTTTTTCAATTGGGGAGTGAATAGGAACTTTTTTAAAATTGAGGAGTGACAAGGAAATTCAGTTTACACTTGGGTATTTTTGAGGAATTGTCCGTTATATATTAAAGAGGTTTTCTCACCTGCATATTTCTCATATACAGGGATCTCGTTTCACATCCTCACCCTTTCAGTTCCACTCAAATCGTACGCCATTTGGGCTTAATCCGAGAAATCGATTCCCAATTCAATCAATTCACTACAAAATTACTGGGAACGCGGCAGAATTCAAGAAAATCTGTGTTGAATTCGGATTGAATTACTATGATGAAGTGGTAAGTAACCGATCATTTTTAGTTCAATTATTTGTTGTATATCGTCAAAATTGCAGATCTCTATTTGTTTCTTGGTTTTATTCAAAGTTTCACAGATGGCTTAAAACAAATGAATTAGAAAATTGTATGCGGTTTTTTCATAATGAATACAAGAATTTAGGATTGGGGTTTTCATAACAATGTTGTTTGATCGTTTTCCCAGAAAGATGAAATAGCAGTAGTGTCTGTAATTTTCTCCCGAAAGTAATACGAGAACGAAGTACTTTTGGGGCAGATAGAGCTGGGGTGGGTGGGAGGGGAGCGTCAGTCAAAGAAGGATGGGGAGGTTGGGGCTTATGTTGTTCATGGGATTTAATATTTGAACCTTATCACAACTGTAACTCATTGATTTTTTGCTCCGTGTTTTATTGAAGTTCAAGAAGAAATACCGACTGGATGTGACTGTGGAAATATAAAATCAAAAAACTACTGGGTTTCTGAACAGGGCCCAGATACTTATTGTTCAGTTTAATGCAATCATATGTTCATCTGAGAGGTAGAAGAATTGTGATTTGATGATAATAATTGGATAACTGCAGATAATTCTCTGCTTGGATTGGCTGACAGTCGTACTGTGACTCTATATCGAATTATAATGGTGAGCAACATCTCCTTTGATTAATGCGTTTCACTTGTTTTTCAGTTAAAACTTTTGTCTATGGGACTGTTATGTGATTATATATATGCATGTCCCCCCTATGTTTTCAGTTTATGGGCTTGTGTTTGCAACATTTACCTTGATTGTTGATATCTATTGAAGTCCGTAACCTTATTCTCCAATTTGTGATGACCTGTATGAAGAAAAAGTGCAGCATGCACATGACCTAAATATTTATAAACATTCTTGGGTTTCTGTTCTGGTGCCATCTACTATTGGTGAAGATGCAACTTCAAAAGTTAGAACATCTTTATGAATTCCCTAAAGCATATGAATGAGACAGATTTAAGAGGTATATGCAGAAAGTTTTGCTTTAAAAAAAAAAAAATCTGAAGATGGACAAGTTGGAAGCAGGGAACGTTTAGGGGATTGTGCTAACAGAATGAAGAAGTACGAAAAAGTAAAGGGTGAATTTTAGATTATTACAAAGATTTTGTTGGAGGATGGATAGGTGTGTTTAGATTTTAGTTTTTTCTGGACTAAAAGGAGCAGATTTACTCTCCTCGCATCTCTCAACCACAAAATGACTTGATTTTAGCTAAAAGCTGAACTGCAATTTTAGACAACCTTATTATACTTTTGATGGAAGAGGAATGTTTGGAGGAATCCGAAATTTTACGTATTAATGAGCATAAAAAGCTATGTGTTAAACTTTAATTTCTTGAAATTCTTTTGGATGATTAACGATGGAAATCGTTGGAACCCTGTGTATCATTTTGACGTTTTTCTAATATATGTGAAATTGAGAACCTCAATTTAATAATGTAGCATTATGTGTAGATTATATTGATGCCAATGGAATATCCTATAAAAGATGGTAGAACTGTAGTTAGCCAAGGACGTATTTCGTTCTCAGTACTTACAGACTACTTTTCTGTCGAGCTCTGGTTAGAGATTAATTATTTTTTTAGGAATTTAGAATCTCATGAGATACATGTGAAATTAATCAGATAGATTGTATGGGAAAGTAACTTAACTATTTCGAGATCAATTACTAATGATGGAAGTAAGTACCTAAGCAATTCCTGAATTGTTTGGCTAATATGTACCCTTTCAAAGATGTATCACTCTACTTCATACTCTGAATGTTATGGCAAAGGAACCACTTTATGGTATATAAAGCATTTGTATGAGTTTTCGAGTTCACCAGCCACTCTGCGAAAAACAGACATAAAATAAGTGAGATGCAGAAGTTCAAAATTTTGAAATGCTGCCTTACAACTATTATGTTTCCATATGGAGATGAATATACTATTGCAGATGGTTTACTCTCCTCTACCATATGAGACATTAAGAACAAGAAAAGTATGTTAAGTTCGGGCTGAATTATCTTTCTCTTCATTATGATATGCCCCTTTTATTATTTCCTTAGTTATTATAAAGGGCAATTTTTTAATTCAAGTGTCTCAAATTGCAACAAAAATTACTATTTTAGGTCTACCACTCCAGTTTCGTTGATGATGAAGAAATTAGTAAAGCATGTGGTTGCCCTTTACTTCCCCTAAAAAGCCACATAAAAGGACCAGCTCCACTTTCAGAACAAGGTCATTTTTCACTCTTTTAACACAAATTCCAAGAAACTGAATCAAATTTATCATTAATAGTATTAATATATTGTATGCAGATAGCACAGATATTGTCGATGAAGCAATTACGTTCTTTCGTGCCAATGTCTTTTTCAGAAACTTTGACATCAAAAGTTCCGCAGATAAACTTCTCATTTACTTAACATTCTATATAAATATTGCTCTTAAGAGACTAGAAGGATGCCGAACATTGGCTGAAGGAACCAAAGCAATTATTAATCTGGGGTTGGAAAAGGTCCCTGTGCCGGGAGAGCATGGATTCCCGTTTCCAGGACTATTTGCTCATCCACAATCGCTACAAGAGGCAGGTAAAAATAGTTACACAGAGTAAAAGAAAATCTTAAGCAACATGAGAGTATTAGATTTTCATTCTTCCCGATTTGTGATGATAAGAAATTACTTCTCTTGTACCATTTAATCCAATTTATTCTCTTTTCCCATTTTGTTTTTCTTTTAGTTGTATGTCATATGTATAGTTGTACCCCCTACTTTAATTGCATTTAGGAATAATGACATGTGAGACCCTGAGATTTGGCTTAATTACACAAATTTCCCCAGAGGGTTCAGAAATTACAAAAACTCCCCTATCAAGAATTACATTGCTTCTGGATCCTTGAATTTTAATGACATCTCTATATTTTTATGAATAGACTATTTTATCCTTGAAACTTACCGTTCAATATTTTATTAATTTATGAGTATAATGGTATTCATTAGGCCAAACCTCAAGGTGTACGAGGGAAGTTTCTGTAATTTCTCAAACTTCAGGAAGTTAGTATGATTAGGGCAAAACCTGAGGGTAAGCCGGTTAATTTTCCCTGCATGAGTCGATGCTTGGATTTGCATATGTGTTGAGAGGAAACGAGTAAAATGGTCTAAGATAGGATTTTTGCAGTTCCGTAAAGTCTAATGCTACCTGCTGATTTCCATCTTTTGACCATTGTTTAGAGGGAAAATTATGCTTCTGTTGAAAGTTTTACACTAATGGGATGTTTACTTTGTTGGTTGGGATGAATGGGATAGATGAATAATGGGATGAGTCATGGGATGTGATGGTGGATTGATCATCCCATGAAAAATATGGATGAATAATCAACATTTTATCCAATACAATCTCGGACCATGTCATCAATCCCGGACTTGCAAAAATACAAGTAAACACAAGTTTAAATAGGATTATTCCATAATCCTATGAAGTAAACATGTCGTAAGCATCTTATGTTCAATGTAATCTGCGATGAAATAAATGCTGAATATCAGTGTTCCAGTTATAATTTTGATGAACATTAAACTGTTATAGTTCTGCACATTTATTTCCTCATCATTTCACTTAAACATCATTTCATGCATTGTACGATATATGTGATGCAGACCTCTTCAGGAACTACTTGAAGCAGATACGCGAAGAAACTAGTGGGAGATTATTGAGTGTGGCGTACCGATCCAATGGAACACCAAATAAATGGTGGTTGGCATTTGCCAAGAGAAAGTTTATGAACATCATTATACCTTAAACTGTTCCCTAGTGAACAATACGAGCATCTAGCCCAAGTTAAACATGATCTGTGAAAAGATTCTCTGTTATCTCTGTGTTGGTTGCTGTTATTTTTGTTTGTTGATTTCTTCTTTCTACAACAGGCGTCTCAGGTGTTCCAGCTGTACATTATGAATATGTACATTTGTTGTATTTTTTTACTTTAACAATTTCGTAGATGATATTATGATTTAAAAGTTTTTGGATAATTGTTTAGGTTGTTTCCTAGACAATTTGAGTGCGGATTGTATATTTGTTTCTCATGGCGCAGTGAACCATGCTAAAAGAACGGATACCGTAACAAGATAATATCTTTTTGAGCAAATTACATTTTGGTCCCATAGGATTGGGCGATTTGCAATTTTGGTCCCATTCTTTCAAAATTTGACAATTTTGGTCCCGTAGGTTTCAATTTGTGACAATTTTAGTCCCAACCGTCAATTTCTGGACGGAAACTGTTAAATGCATTTGTAGGTGGAAAGTCAAATAAAATCATTGACAAAAAAAAAAAAAAAAACAAATCGGAAGCTGTAGCCCAGTGGTCGCGAGGCTCTCTCCTCTATTCGAGGTCTATATATACATAATAATTATTTGAACAAAAAGAATTGTATTGCCTGGGTTTGAACCAGGACCTCAAATAGAAGAGAGAGCCTCGCAACCACTAGGCTACAGCTGCAAATTTGTGTTTTTTTTGTCAAAGATTTTATTTGACTTATCGCCCACCAATGCATTTAACGGTTTCCTTCCAAAAATTGACGGTTGGAACTAAAATTGTCACAAATTGAAACCTACGGGACCAAAATTGTCAAATTGTGAAAGAATGGGACCAAAATTGCAAATCGTCAAATCCTATGAGACCAAAAATGTAATTTGCTCTATTTTTTTTACTAAATAAAGATTCATGTATGACCTTTCAACTGGAGTTCATATACTTTTTGCAGTAAAATACCCTTTTTTCTTTAGTTTATATTTTCTTTTTGTATCTCATCATTAAGGCTTGTGCATGCTAATAATTCTTGTTCTTGTGAGCACGATGGCCACGGTATGACTAATAAATCAGGAGGCTAGGGCCAACGGTTACATTATACCGACCGCCAAATTGATTTTCATGATAATTAAATCGGAGGTTGGTTATCCTACGTTAAGTGACGGAAAAGGTATGTTTCTCCCATTTCTTCCTTAGGGTCACTATGGGTTGCTCCTGAGTCCTGAGGTGATCGCGGGGGAATAAGGTTGGTCTTGTAACCTCGAGGACTGTTGCAACCACTACCGATCCCTACTTGAAAGTGGGATCAAATAATTATGAATTTCGTCACGAGATCACCTAAGTTTAGAAGAGGTTATAACAACATTTGGGTCATCAATCTATTAACCAAGTCAGTACATGTGACGCCCTGTTTTTTGGGAAGGCTCAAGATGATGCCACCGAGTGTGGTTTTTGAGAGTTACGTATTTTATTATTTAATTGCATGATCTAATTGCTCGATAATGTACCTTACGTGCCTTGATGTGCCCTAATTATATTATATGTCCATTACTTAAAATGCTTATTAATTTTTTAAGTTTGGATTAATTGTTAATTTTATTATCAAATGTGAAATCCACGTTTTAAATGCTAAACTTATATATTAAATGTGAATTTTATATTTTATAAATATATAAGCTCACTTAGGAATATTATATTTAGGGTTAATTATACTTACTCCCGTTTTTTGGGCCATAGAGCGCTTTGTCCCCTATTCTTTCATTTTCGGCGATTAACTCCCTGACTTTTTTAAAACGTAACATTTAACTCGTTTTAGACAATTCTAGCGGAATATTTCAGGAATATTCTGATCAAGTTGAACTTTGACCATCGATTTCTCCTCCGTCACGCTGACCCAAGAATCAAGACCACTACCATCGTGTTCCTCTCTCCAAAAAGAACAAAATCCATATCCCTTTCAACCTTATTGGTCGTCGGAAGCGTCAGAATTTACCTGCAAACCTTCGCCGACCATGCGTCTCTTTGACCGATGATTCCTTATTCGTTAACTATCGGTTTTGATTTTGAGACTACTGTTTTGTTATTTGCATCGAAACCTTCGATTTGAAGTATAATATCAATACGTTTGAATTCTGATTTGTATAAATTTAACCTTATAAATCACGCCAAAAAAAAAAAAAATGAACGGAATATTCCTTAAAATTTCAACGGGAAGAGGTTAAGTGAATTTAGAAAGGTTAGGGGGTTCATCGCCCAAAATGAGATGAGGAGAGGGGGGGGCAAAGTGCCCTATGGCCTAAAGGGCGGGGTAAGTGTAATTAACCCTTATATTTAGGGTTAATTACACCTAACCCCCAAATTAGATGAGTAATTACAATTCACCACCATTTTTAGATTAAATTATAAATACCACCCTTCAAGAAATAAGTAATTACACTTAACCCCATTTTCATTTGAAAATTGCTGACGTCAACAAAGATTTAATTGAAAACCCAAAAATATTCTCCATTGACTTTGACCAAATTTTCTATTCCAATATTACCCTTAGGGGTTAACAGTAATTAATTATTCTAATATGGGGGTTAAGTGTAATATTTTTAATAAAATTTTTAAATTATAATTTTTGGACAAAATATAGTGGTTATAATCACTATATTCCTCTTTCAACTACAATTTATTAATATAAATTAAATATTTATTTTATTGTTAATATTTTAAGGTAAAAAGTAAAAAATAATTAATTATGATTAACTATCAATTAAAAGCATGATTAATTATGGTGATTTTATTATTGAATCTTTTTATTTAGTTAGCTTATTCACAAAATTATTAATTCAAAATTATAAGTTAAATTATTTTTTATATAGATATAAGTTAATTGTTAATAGTTATTAAATAACAATTAATTATAAATTAAAATTACGAGCTTTTGATTTGTAATATATATGTTAAAATTATGATGTAAATATAAAAACAAATTTCTCATACGTATACATAATTAGTAAAACTTTCAAAATGCAACCATTTCAGTTAGATTTGATTCGATTTGAGTATATATTTTTTTTTATTTAGTGAGGATAATTTGCAGCTTTGACTGCATGGTACAAATTGTAATTTTCATATTTTAGAGTAGAAAAAGATCGAATCTCTTCCCACCTTTAATTCTAAGTGTTTATGAATTAATATCCAAATTCACAATCAATTTCTCAATTAGAAAGTAAATTTTCAAGATCATGCTAGAGTGGTCCAAGTTCCAACATGTAGTAAAAGCATAATTCCATCACATAAAAATAAAAAATATTCATACGAGCATATCATCAAATATCCTGTTGGCTAAAGGGAACTAACTAATCTACAAACCAACAATTAACAAGACACTAAACAATACTAACTAATTAATCCCTTTAATAAAGGATTCACAATACTCAATCCATAAACAAAGTAGATAAATTAACTATGAATACAAAACCAATTCATAAGACATTAGTTTGCTAGAAAACACGAATTTAATCTATCTAAGAAAGCGATAAAGAAACTGAAATTGTTCTAAAAAAAGTAGGAAATTATGAATTTAAATCTGAGATTGTGGTGGTGTCGTCTTGCGTTTGCTTGGACGTCTCCATCCTCACAACTTCTTGTCACTTTTCCCACTCTCCAAGCTCCGAACGCTAACTCCCAATATGAGTAATGAACAAAAGCCGTGTTTATTAGAGCTGGAGTCGTCCTTTAATATGTCTGATATTTTTGTCTTGCGACCGCCAATATCTTTTCCTTTTTTCATTCGTGGCGACGAGAAGCGACAGCCTTTCCAAAAATTCTTAGCGCATCGCGATCGCAATGCATTTCTGCATGTTTTGATCACGCCTGCAATACAGGATCTGTGTCGCGGGTTAGCTAGAATTGTGGCCAAATTTTCTATACTATTATATTAAGTGAGAGACCCTTAGAGTAACCACTTTGGTCTCTAAAATTATTTTCTTTTTCTATTGTTTTTTATCGCACTCTGTTGTTGTGGAATTAATTTTAGGGATAATTACGAACGCCCCCCTGAGGTTTGGCGAAAATACGGATTCCCCCTTAAGGTTTGAGAAATTACGAACACCCCCCTGAGGTTTACATTCTCTCTCATGAATTGTCCCAACCGTTAATAACGGTGTTAACTTTTGCCGACGTCAGCAATATTATTTTTAAAAATACCAATCATACCCTTAGGGGATATATTGTAATAATATTGAAAGTGTAATGGTATATTTGTAATGTTAGTTAAATTTATATTTTTCAATTTAAAAATTTGTAATTTAATTAATATTTATATTTTATTTATAAGTATAAATCAGAATAAATATTTCATGCATATTTATTCCAATAAAGTATGATAAAAAATTACAAATTCCACTTTATGTTTATGTCTTAATTTTATGCATATTTTGCATAAGTTTATTTAAATTTTGTTCTTTTAGAATAATAATATTTTTTAATGAAATAGAAAATCATAAAAAACATGTTAAATTCACATAAATATCCATTATAATTATTTAAACAAATATTCGAACGTTGGTGATTTCTAATGCATGTACTTTAAGTACGAATAACATTCCAATATAAACATGCATGCTCAATTTATTATTTTTTTTAAAGAAAATATTTGGTATCTATAAAATTTGGGAATGGAATTAGTTCATTATTAAAATGTCAAAATATCATTAAGTAGGACTCTTTGCTAAACCCAAAAAAACAAAAAGTTAGGTAAACACAAAATCCAAGCACTTACATAACCCCCCCCCCCCCCCAAAGAATTTTAATACTTACATTAACCTCCTTACTTTTGGACTTTTATTACAAATACCCCCTTGAGTTTTAGGATCTGAGGGGTAAAATAGTAAAATAAAAAATTCTGTTAAATTTAACGGAGGTGATAATGAGCACAGGGGGGAATTCGTAATTTCTCAAACCTCAGGGGGGATATCTGTAATTTTGCCAAACCTCAGGGGACCGTTCGTAATTATCCCTTAGTTTTAATAAAAGTACAAGTGCAAGCTACGTGGGTGCATGTAATATCCCGATCGTTCGGATTTCCAGGTACGTCGTAACGAGAGGGTTTTATGTGCTTTAAACTATTTAATTACGTATTTGAGTGTTATTTTAATGCTTTTATGATTATTTGAATTATATGAAATTAATTGTTTATATTATGAACTTTGATAGTTAAACGTTTAAGTTTGCATACTCGTAATTTGCTCGTTATATGCCGGAATTCAATTCCGATTTTTGTGAAATTTTGATATGTGTGACATATGTGAGTTATGATTACGGTTGCATGCTCGTTTTATGTTTTCGGGTTCGTTTGTCGAGGTTTTAAACCTTTAGTATTTGACGAGGGACATGAGGGTCTAACTAGTTTTAGCGCACCTCGTGTTCCGAAGGCCATAACTTGAGCTAGGGAATTTAGATTCGAATTCCGGAAGATGCGTTGGACTCGTAACGAAGAAAGGATACTTTTTAACCTGGTTTGGTATTTTTTTAAGCTTGTTTGGATCCTCGTTTTTCGCCCGGAATGAACAGCTTGTGCTAAAGCCACCTTCTTTGACTAGTCATGTACTTGTGGGCCCAATTTAACTTAACCAAAGCCTAACCTTGATCCTTGGAGCTGAGTTAGCTATCCCTTACCTTCTCCTAGCCCTTGAAACCGAGCCAAACACCCTCCCTTTTCCTGCAAATGATCGAGACAAAGGAGGAGAAGAGAAGAGAAGAACTTTGGCCCTTTTTGTGGATTTTGAGCTCAAATCACCATCTTTCTTCTCCAAATCTTCAAGGTATGTATATTTTTGTATTCTCTACACTCTTATACAAGTTTTGATCCCTTTAATACTTGTTTTGCATCAGATTTAATTAGGGTTTGAATAGGAGCTTGAAGAGGGATTTTGGGGATTTTTGCTCTTATGTATTAGCTTGTTTTGTGGCTGATTTCCTTGATTTAAAATGAAGCATATGGACTTGTTTCTTTGATCATTTGATGCTTAACTGATAGTATATGATGTTTGGATGATTTTCTCTTGAGATCCTTTGACGAAATTATGAGTTTTTTAGCCTCAAACCTAAGCTAGAAATCTGCTCCCCTGTTTTGGAACTACTGTGACGTTTTGTGCTTTGTTGCTTGAGTTAATGGCTTCCAATTCGTGTGAATTTGCATGGATATGTTGCATACTAATAGCTTTACATGTTAGCCCTGCTCTTGCAAGCTTTTAGATCCATTTTCAGCTCCTAAACCGAAACATGAAGCCTATATGTACACTATGTGCGAACTGAACTGTTGTCACGTTTTTGAGTTCAAATGATTGAATTCTTGCCTCCAATTTCGTGTGCTAATGCTTGGTTATATAATATACATGTTGTTCTATGAATGTGCTTCGTTTTGCCCTGATTTCATGCTTTACTTTGGCTGCAAACTTGAGTTCTTGCACCTTATAAACTGTTGCTACAAATCTGCTCATTTTCACCAAATTGTTGTCATGTTTTTGAAGTATGATTGATGAATTCTTGTATCCAATTTTGTGTATTAATGCATGGTTATGTATTACATATGTTACTCTATGAATATGTTTTGTTTTGCCTTGATTTCATGCTCCATTTCAACCTCAAACGTGACAATATACCCTGCTCTTCCTGGTTTGAATTTGCTGTCAGAATTTTGCTTCGTTTGATGACTTCTTGAGCTCCATTTCGTGTAAAATTGCATGGACATGAAGTATATGAGTTGCTCTACATGTTGGTTAAGTATTTCCAAGCTTTTATCCCCCTGTTTTAGCCTCAAACTCGAAGAGAATGGCCTGCTTGCATTCTTGTCCTATATTGCTTCATTTTCTTGCACGATTGAAGTCAGATTTGTTGCTGCGTGTTAGGGCCTGATAATGTGATGATTTGGTGATGCTTTGGTGTTGTTTCCATGCATGTTATATGTGTGTTTGAGGCCTAAGAAATCCCCTAAGAGCTGCTGCACGAAATGCCTTGATTTTGCCTTTGAAACCGTTGTTGCACCAAAACTGAATTTCGGGAATTTTGAACTGGACACGGCCGTGTCAGGGCCTCGACTTGGGCTCCTGATTTTATTAAATTCGGACACGGCCGTGTCCGTTTCCTTTGTGTTTTGGACATGTCCGTGTCATGTGTCACGGTGGTGCCTCGGGGGAGTTTCTTTCGTTGTTTCGTCGCTTTTAATTGCTTTCTCTTGTCCCGTTTGTGGCTTATATGTATTATTAGCTTAATGTATTATGTGTTAACTTGTGTAATATGAATTTATGGCTTGATTGGTTTGCTCGTTTTTGAATTATGACTTCATATGTGCGATATGCTCCTCTAACGTGTGTTTATGACTTCATGCCTCGTTTATATGCCTTGCATGATCATTCTTTGCTCCTTCTATGCTATGAATGCTTTGATAACATGTTGTATAGTACGATATGATTGTTATATGAAATTTGTGAATCCGTTCGATGTGATTTATGAGACTTATGAATTAATATGAACTTGTATGCATTATATGTCAATTTGTTAAGCTTCATACGCATCACTCGCATTCATATGCATTTGCCGAGCGTCAATATGGTTCATTTTGAGTCTAAGTTGTCCCTTATTCTTTGTTTTGCTCTTAGGTTTGTTCCGGTTGTGAGGAAGTGGTTCATTTGACTCCTTTTGGACCGTTTCGTTCGGTTTGGTCGACAAGGTGAGGTTTTCTTTCCTTTTAGTTATGATGACCTAAGACCTTAATTGTATTTCAAGCCCGCATGCGATTTATATATATGTATATATATAGATATGTGTTTGATAAGTATTTTGGGGGATTTGTCCCGTTTGCCTTGAGACTTTGAAAACGCTTTTATAAGTATATAAGCTCTATTTTCGTTTATTTTGACAAGCTTTGATAAGAGTGTGTGTGTGTAAGCGTGATATGACTTGTGGATAAGCTTCATATGGTAAGTGTGATAAGTGTAAGTGTAAGTTTGGGCCCCGGAGGAGTGGTATGTGATCTCGGGGTCGGCCATGGGGTCGCTGGGCTCTCTCATCAACACGACTCCACAAAAGGGAGACTTTGCCCAACCTCGGGAGGTCGAGGGGAAGGCGGGTCTTCTTGAGCCGGCGGTGTGCTAAGTGACCCGTCTAAGGAGCGGGCGGATCCCCCGTCTCATTCAGTTTGTCAGTGGGGTTTGAGAGGGGCACCTCTCTCCCCAAAACGGTGTTGGGGTGGAGTTGGGTTATGATTTGTTTTGTTTTCGTTTCGCCTTGGTGTATGGAGTAAGTAAGTTGAAGTTAAGCTTTCGGTGCTTTATGTTTCGTTTATGGTTGTGAAACGGGGGCGGATTTCTAAACTCTAAAACTTGACTGAATTTGGCCTTCGACCCCAAACTTCTTTCTTTATATATATATTACCACAGGTTAAATGTTTTAGAATGCAAAAACCACGCCCGGTTCACGAACCCCTTTCAGCTTTGTAAATGCTTTGCTCTTATATATATGTATGTGTGCGTATGTTAGCCCTCTCACCAGTCTCTAGGACTGACCCTCGTTATTTCTATCTTTTCCCCCCTTTGATTTGAGTTTGCAGGTACCCGTTCTGAGGTGTTGGAGCTAGGCGGTTGTCTTTGAGTCGAGGTTGAGGATAGCTTGAGTCTCATGCATTGTATTTTCGTTTTCTTTATGCATTTTGGCTAATTCTGAAATATGTATAAGTTATGATTTAAATTCGAAATTGTAAAAGTTTGTATAACTTGAATCGAAATTTTGATATGTCTCGAGTATGTTAATTTGCTTTATGAGATTCTGGTGCTTCCGCATTCGTTATTTGTTTTATTGCGTGCTCTGAGTAGGGTCTAGACCGCCTAGCTTAGGTTGGATTTTGTTTGTCACCCGTTCGCCTTGGCTTGATACGTGGACGGAGTTCCCATTTCGCTTCACGTGTTGGGTTATGGTGCGGGGGATGTGGCGCCCTTCGCTCCGGGGTGTTACAGTGTAGTACACTAGGAGTTGATCCTCTAGGAAGGGGAAATTGACGTCAATTGCCATATGTATTCGTCAATCTATAGACCGATAAAAGTAAAGGGAAAGCGATTAACTAAGAATACAAATTAAACTAAGGGGATAACTAACAAGCACAAATTCTTAGGTAGAAACCTAATTAAGTAACTCAAGTAGAATTCAAGGGATTAAGATGGCTAGGGGATGATGCTTGTATTAGCCAAGTAACGATTAATGCCCAATCAACTAGAGTGATTCTCACTATCCAACGACTAAAGTACGTTTAAGCTCATTTCAAAGTCAAAAACGTGTATTTGGGCAAGATCGATATCGCTCTCGTGATCAACAATTCAATATTCAAACCAAGTAAGCAAGGTTGAGACAATCAATTAATAGCGGCTTGACATTGTCAATTGATTGTTAGATAGCTTAATTCCAATTTAAATCTCTTTAAAAGTTATAATTAAGTGTTCTGAAAACTTACCCAACCACTAATTAAACTTTCAATTCACAAGTGGTTTTAAGATCAAAATTAAGTTGGCCAAACTCAAGATTGTAGTAATAAAACATTTTCCAAACATAAGAATCATTTCTAGTCTCTTGGGCATTTCATCAAATACCTAGCCTACACTATTCATCATCCCTTTAGCCCTAAGAATTTAGTCACTCATATCCACCCAATCAATCCAAGAACAAGATAGATAACATAAAAATGAACAATCATTGATTGAAACTAAGATCAAACATTCAATAACTTTTGCTTCACTACAAGATTCAAAATCTCAACATGAAACTTACTTAACTAAGAATATGGAAAACTAAGGCTAAATAAACTAGGAAAACAATAAAATGAGAAAGTAATTTCAAACAAGACTTCAATTAATCTTCATGGAGTCTAGGAATGGAATGGTGGCCCTCAAAACTTCCTTCTCAGCTCTCATTGTTTCCAATTAGGGTTCCCTAGACAAGACCCTTTGAATGCCCCAGAAAATCTCTTATAAACATGGAAAGTCGCATTTCTGAAGGCAATCCACGGCGGTGGATTCACAAGGGCAAAAATATCCACGCCCATGGATCATAAAATCGCGTCAACGTTTTCTCATAACATCCACGTCCATGGATTCAATTGTACTGAAGAAATCCACGACAATTCTTCACTTCCAAGGCTATAGATCATTCGTTTAATGCTCAAAAGTGATGAATATGCTCCGTTTCATCCCGTCGTCTACTCTTAAGGTTAAAACACCTACAAAAGAGTAATAAATCTAAATAAGCTTCCAAAATGGGCAAAACATACGTAAAAAGAGCCTCAACGGAGCAAGAATTCAAGACTTAACACACTCTCAACGTCTTATTTTGTGTTTATCTCTTAACTTATTTTTTCTTTCCTCTCACCTTACTCCCATTTTCTTTATTATATATTTCTTTTCTTTTCCCATATTTTTTAATTTCTATTTTGTATTATCTTTTAAATTTATAATTATATTAAAAATAGCCAACAGGGGTTGGCCAAGTAGTTTGAGGGTTCTTTCTCGAAGGCAATGACCCGAGTTCGAATCCCTCTGGCCACTTGGGGTGTGTGTTTAAAAAAAAAAAATAATAATAATAATTTTAAAATAAATATTAATATAAAAGTTTTAATTTAATATATATTTAAATAATAATAATTTTATGATTTGCACACGCATAAAGTGTGTAGAAATTACTAGTGTTAGGGGATTATCTTCTGTCATCATTCTTAATTATGGTTTTATCTCTTACAAGTGTCTGCTTTTGGGATTTGATGGTAGTTTTGAACTTGATTGGTATTTCTGGCTACACTATGTATTTCATTAAGAGATGACAGTTTATCATCTTCTGTCAATTATATGTAGGGTGTAACTGGAAAAATCCTGTAATTTTTACTTTCTTTAATTGTTTGTCATTATATTATTTTTCATAAAATTCAATCTTACATATACATACATACATATATATATATATACTGTGGTATAATCGTTTGAATTATATATTTTTTGTTCTATGTATGTCTTAGATTTTTATAATAGTCTTACTAATGATAAATACATTCTTCAGATTTGCATTAACCTTTAATCTTAAAATGTATGAAGAGATGATTATTTGATTAATATATAAATTTATGAATCCTATATTAGTATATAAATTTTGATTAAGCTTCGTGTATAAATGAATACAATTAGGAACTTTTGAGATAATAAACTATTGGGGAAAAAAAATTATCATCTCGACTATGCCCCTTTCTGCGACTTATTATCTCGACAAAATTTCATTGCATACTGCTATCTCGACTTCGCGATTTTCACAAACTATCTTTTCTGATGGGTTTTTAGCGATTTTCGGTGGCTTGAAAATAACTCACGTGAAACTTTCGTTGCATTCTTCTCTAATGCATTATGTCATCTCAATTTTGCAATTTTCACAAACAATTTTCTTGTTGCATTCTTGTCCGATGCATTCTGCCATCTCGACTTTGCAATTTTCACAAACGATGAGAATTTAGCAGCTTCAATGGTTTGAAAATAATTCATATGAGTTTCATATATCTTTACTCATGATAAATTTGTCTTTTCAAAATTATTTCCTTCACCTAAAACAATTATGGTGTTCAATTATAAATTTTTTCAATTATTCCTATAATAATTATGTATGATCCATTATTATTATATTAAGAAAATAAATGTATAATTGACAATAGGATTTATAAGCTGAATGTGAATGGCCCATTGGGTCAAAATTAGTATGATGGCCCAAAATACCTTCTTTGTTGTGCATTAAATCTGACGCTAGGTTTATGTGTTGGTATCTTACCCATTCCTCTCTCGCTCGTCGTTTGTCACTCTCGATTTGCCGACGCCGACACTGCTTGCAGAGGTAATCTGTCCTCCTCTTCTACCTGTTTTGTATATGTCTATATTTTGTTAGTATTTTCGGTGGAATTTTTGGATGAAATGGCGGTGGTGTCTCTTTATTAGATCTTATGTTGTGGAGTGGAGGATGTGTTTTGGTTAATTAATTTGCTGCTATTCCGACAAGGGTTTTCGAAATTTTTGATTCGTTTGGCCTGTCAACTATGGTGTTTTCCCTTTTGGTATTCGGAAACCTCTTCCGTTAATTTATATGTGTATTCTGTGTATATTGTTGCCTTTTTCTTTGCTTTTGTATTGGCTTTGTTTATATTTTGGCACTTACAGTGTACACATATAAGTTATATGATATCAGCTTTTATCCCTCAGGTAGTATTATGGTAGAATATTGTGGCCAATTTTCTTGTGAGTTTGAATAACTAATCATAGGAATATTTGTTATTTGTTTCAAGTTTTCAATGTGTGAGATAGTGAAGAATTAGCATGGTTTATATCTCTTGTTTTGTTTATATGGTTCCTAATATCTTCTCAATCGAGTAAATCTCTGTAAGTAACACCAGAAATTATTTGGATTTATACCTGACTCCTTGTGCTGTTAATTATAGATGAATGTGGAAAAACTAATGAAGATGGCCGGTTCGGTCCGTACCGGTGGGAAGGGTACCATGAGGAGGTTTGTCTTTTGGTTGTGCCTTTTCGCGTTGGGTATTTATGCTGGTTTTTTAGCTTATTGAAAGTAGGCAAGTAGTTTTCCAGATTAAACAATGGACTGCAGAAGTGATGTATCAACAAGCTTTCATATCTTACTAGATAAGTAAGAATTTCTGATACTGTTGTGCTTCATGACTGAATGTCTTCTGTGGATTTCAGAAAGAAGAAGGCCGTGCACAAGACGACCACTACAGATGACAAAAGGCTTCAAAGCACCTTGAAGAGAATAGGAGTCAATGTCATACCTGCAATTGAGGAAGTCAATATTTTCAAGGAGGATGTAGTTGTCCAGTTCGTTAACCCCAAAGGTATGAATTATATGGCACTGGACTTCCAAATTTTCTGAAGGACCATCTTCCTGTTACTCTCTTAACTTCTGTTTTTTTTTTTTTTTTTCCAGTTCAAGCATCTATTGCAGCCAACACTTGGGTTGTCAGTGGAACTCCTCAGAACAAGAGTATGCTTCTTTTCGCTGAATGGCTAACAAAATTGAATTAAATATCCATACATATCTTCTTTTTATATTGAATGATGGCAATTTTCTTCTGTTAGCGTAATACCAAAATGGTCAAAAAGTTTCTTTGGGATTTCCCCCTCTATTTCTCCTTCCGTCAGAAAACAAAAATTGTATATGATCCACGAAGCTTATCTCCTGAACGTATGTAGGCGTTTTTTATTTGATTTTGACCTTCCATTTGATTTGTTTTTCCAGAATTGCAAGACATTCTTCCTCAAATTATTCACCAATTGGGTAAGTGTAGTTTTCTCCAACCTTTTGGCATTCTTTTCGTTTAGCTTCAGCCAAAAAATCCTTGCTGAAAACTGGTTCGCTCTAAAAATTTCTCAGGCCCAGATAATTTGGAGAACTTGAAGAAATTGGCAGAACAGTTCCAGAAGCAAGCACCTGGTGCTGGCAGCGGTGAATCTTCTGGTGCTACGGGGGCAGCTGAAGATGATGATGACGAGGTGCCAGACCTTGTAGCTGGTGAGACATTTGAAGCTGCTGCCGAGGAGGGACACACCCACACCCACACCCAGCCTACATCTTAGGGGGGTTTCTCTTTTAAAATTTTGTAACATGTCCTCTTTTTTCAGTGTTTGAGAGAATCTGCTGTTATGTTACTCTGTTTCATGTCTCTACAATTTATCCATAACAGAGAGCTGACACTATTTTTGGGTAATTCAAAGCTTTGCCAAGTCTTTCTCTTATATATATATTCTAGTTATTCTTAGCAACTCTTGCTTTAATCAGTCAGGGGAGTATCTCTCTCATCATTCTTAATTATGGATTTGATGGCAGTTTGAACTTGATTGGTTATATTTATGGAGTTCCTTAAGAGTGACAGTTTATCATGTTCTGTTAACATATATAGGGTGTATATTGAACAATCCGTAGATCCATTGATAAAGTCAGTCTTATGATATAATTGTTTGTCATCATTATAATTATGATTATATTATTTTTATTCTGTGTATTGCTCAACTTTTATAATAGTCTAACTGGAAATGTGTCGCTCTTTCGAATCATTTTTGGAACGAGGTCTCCAAGGTAAATGAGGAAAAGGAGTAAATTCCAGACCCTTATCTTTTGGGATTTTTGTATTTTGTTACCTAATCTTTGAATTTGCGTGAATACTTCTTTAACATTTGTATGTAACACTTAATTTTTTTAGACCGATTTTGGAGAATATTTAATTCAATTTTTAATAAAATTTTGATGTGATTTCTGAGGATAATAATCTACAAATCAGATGTCAAATGTGTTATGTTACATACCCAATTGGTTTTGATCTCTCCAACTGTGAGAGAAAGGGTCCAACTGTGAGGATTATCAGGGAGTCTCCAACCGAGAGAAAGGGTTATCAACAAGATTTCGTATTAGCGAGATTGGAAATGACAGAGTAAATCAAATTTCGGATTGGTTAACTTTCTTCACTCGAGAGAAAGGGTTACCAGCGAGATTCCGGCCGTCAGACGCGTTTTGCGATTTGAAGAATGACAGAGTAAATCAAATTTGAGATTTGGGAAAAGCAGATTTGGTTTACTTTTTTCATCACCGGAAATTCTGTTGGTTTTCTCTGTGGAAGTTTTTTCTCTATGAAAGTTGGAGTCTCTTTTTTAAAAGTGAGATTATTTTTTATCTCTCCAAACGTGAGAGAAAGGATTATTAGTGAGATTTCGGTTATTAGTCTTGCGATTTGAAGAATCAAGGAAATAAACTAGTAAATCAAATCAGAGATTTGGGGAAAGCAGATTTGGAATCTGAGCAATCTCGTACCAAGGAGATGACAAAATTTTTCAAAATTTACAGTAGATTCTTGTTTACTAGATATTCAATCCTTACATTCTCCACACATTCTTGTTCTTTTATTTATATTCAGTGTGGTTAATAGTGTAACCCATTTGTTTTCTAAAAATATTGCATCTTCAACTTGCGTATGCCAAACATTGTGACTTATGCTGCGTCCTGCGTTATTTATAATTTTGAATTTGGTTACTTACGTTTAAATTAAAAAAAAGTGTCTAATAGTGAATAACAAACACTTTCTTACGATATTAAAAGAATCAATAGTTATATTTTTCATTAAAAAAGTTATTATTTTAAATCAAATATGACGATCAAAAAATAAAAGAGTTGCCAAAAGTATACCCTATAGAACACTTAATATATAGTGCTATATCATTTTACCTTTATCGAAGAAACCCATTTTTCGGGACAATTAAACTTCCTTGGGCCAAGAAGTGTGTAAATGGTTCGACTTTAAGAGAAAGCGCCCACGGTCCCTAGTCAAGGTTTATAACTAAATTAATCATATTATTATTGGATTACGTTAGGACATTATTACACATGTGACTTTTGACTAACCTTCCAATATGTTGCCAAAGATAAAAGATAATAAATCATCACGATCAATTATAAATATATAATCAAATTGTATAGTTTAGTAATTCGACACTATGTTAATTTAACCAGAATTTCTGAGATCGAACGCAATTACCATTGATAGGGAGAACTATACACTTTAAATGGTTCGTTCCGGCTGCAGAATAAATAAGTAAAACTCAGTTACGTAATTAGCTTAATGGTGTAATGTTTTAAATATTTTTTGAATTATATACAATTCTGTTTTCTTTCCATATTGAATTTGACATGGCATAATAATGCGAGGACACGTGGCACGCCCACGTGGGCGCCACGTAGACTCCGCGCCAACTCGGACAAACTAGAAACAGACTTTTGGACAGATCATCAGATCGCCACCAGGTCCGTAGATCATCAGATCTACATGAGGTTATTAGATCGATATACACATCGCTTGATCGTCAGATCAGCGGATCGATTTCAATACCCAGGTCATCAGATCGATCTGCCCTCTCCTATGAGGAAACCCACAACATTAAGGATCCCGGAAGGCCATATCGATCTCCGGATCGATTACCTACGTCATCGGACACCCGAATACTGTAAAGCACTCCTGTCGGGACACGCGTATCCTTCTCATTCCCTGGTGTTGGAAAACACGAATCAGAAAGCAGCGGAATTTAAAAAATTTTCCCAACAAAAGGATCTAGGACTCGCAATCGTGTAACCAAATTCGTAAAGATAGAAAACTTACTTTTCTTTTTTTATTCTTTCTTGAAGCGTTTCAAGCCACCCAAGAACGCTCTTCTCGCGGCTTGATCCCCTCTCCTTTGGTAAAGCTCGAATCTTCAAACTTCTAACTTGAAGTCTCTAGAGAAAGTCCACCAACTTGATCACAATCTAACTAGTAAGGATGCTAGTTCTCTAGTTAGTGTTTAGGCTTAACCTAGGGTTTAATTTAATCTTGGAGAAAGGAAGGTGTTCAACACATGAACCAAGAATTGTCAATTAGCTCCATAAGGAGCTCGAGCTCCCCTATTTATAGGGAGAGGGTGCCGATCCAAATCCTTGTTGGGAAAGGATTTGGTTCCTCTCTCTCCTATTACTTGATCATCAAATATTTTCCAACTTTGACTTTGAATTCTAATTCTAGTCAACTTTGAAGAGAGCTTAAAATATCCAAACTATTTTTGGATAATTTTATACTTTATTTATTATAAAATAAATAACTTATTTTTATCTAATTAATTAATTCATAATTAATTAACTAGATTATTTTCTCCAAAATTAGACTTTCTTTTTAATTCAAAATTAAACCAAAGTCTATTAAATAATTAACTAATTAATTATTTAATATATATATATATATAATATATATATATATATATATATACACACGTGTGTGACACGTGTCACAGTGACACGTGTCACTCACGTGAGCCACACGTGTGAATTCACACGTGTGGAACCCTCTTGGCCCGATTAACTCGTTTAATCATTTTCAAGCCTCAACTCATGTAACCAAGTTGTTGTGTGTGACCCTCTAGGTTCTCAATTCAATTAGCAGTGACCCTAATTAATTAATTCACTAATTAATTAATCAGTCCACAGATTAAACGACCATAGTCTAGCAACAGGTGTTTAACCCCTAGCTGAATTGGAATGTTCGGATTCGACAGAACCTTTAAGTCATTGATTCATGTGAGATACAATCCTCCTACTTACTATCTCTCAACCAAGATCTAGGGCAAGGGAATAATCAGAACCCTAATAATCCGGTCTTAAAGCTAAGTGCATTTCATATCCATTTGATCTCAATCCAAGAAACCCTTTTCTTGATGTCTTGATCTACTGCCTTGGCCAAGGACTCCATATGGCATATGAATGACTTATACAATAAGAGATCACCTTGCAAATGCAAGTGTAGGTCCTATCTTGATTCTCATTCACTTTCATGAATCACTTGTGCAGCCCCAGCATAAGCCTTGAATCAGTTGTCTAAGGCGACAAAGCTTATACCTAAGACTACAGAGTTAACTCATAAAGTGAGAAGGAACCTCAAGTCTAAGGATCAATTAATCACATCAATGACTCGTGAGATATTTCCTAATTTGGAAGTTTCCATTTCCTGAAATAGAAACTTCCTTTCCCATTTAGGAATGTTCTCACACGGGGCACCTCAGTGAACTTACTTATTAAAGTAAGCACCCTCATGTATCACGCACGTATCAACTATACACTTTGCACCTCCATGAAACAAGGTGGTCCTTCTTAAGGACGTGATCCCACAAGCAAGCCTTAGAGGAGTCAAGTTGACACTCCCACTGTCTGTAGGACTCATCGGCTTGGAGTATTTTACTAATCATGACTTATGTGATATAGGGCTCGTTTCATGAACCATTTCACCTAAATGGTAGAGTCCTAAAGTCATCAGGATTAGGGGAGTTCTCATACATGCACAGCTAAAGTAAACGCATACCAAACAAGAGCATATAAAGAAGTGTTGCCTCAATTCGTTATTTTATTCAAAGATTGTCTGTGATTACAATAAGGAAAAGCACAAAGCGGATATACAATCGGCTTTCTAGGGCACTATTCCTAACACCTGGAACAGGCGTACTATGGCTCATTAATGACTGTCAGTCCCTGTTTTTACCCAAAGGGGAAAGAAGGTACAACCGACCCGCCTCAAGCCGGTTCCATCGTCCGACATCCAGATCGATGACTGGCAACGCCATTAATGCACACCTACAGTACACATACTACTGTGTCATTTGGCCATGGCTATAAATACTCGCCCTTTGAACAGTAGTTGGTAAGCCTTTAATACGCATTCAATTGCATTTATTCTCTCTCTATAGAGCTCCATTACTGACTTGAGCGTCGGAGTGCCAAACTTGGGTAAAACCCCAAGTCCCCTAATTTGGTACTTAGCTCACGTGTGTTAGTGCTTTCAGGTCGATAAGAACCCACCCAAACAAATTCTTGACTGATTGACCCATATCTGACAGCCAGATCGACCACGTCAGATCGACCAGATTTGAGCCAGATCATGATGTAACCAAATGCCTAGTTTTAGCCGGGGTGACCTTGGGCGTCGCTAATTATGATGTAACCAAATGCCTAGTTGATAATGGAAGCAGCTCGAACATTATCCCTTACTCGACTCTTGTAAAAATGAAATTGCATAACCTAAAACTCGATCCGATCCGAACACCGCTCTCCGGGTTCGGTGGATCGGAAGTGATACCGTTAGGGCGCATCCGACTCCTCACCTCGATGGGAACATCCCCCAAGAGGGTGACCCAAGAGGTCGAGTACGTCATCGTCAATATGCACCTGGCGTATAACATGATCTTCGGCCGACCTGGCCTTATTCAGTTCAAAGCAATCATCTCAACGTACCATCAAAAGCTGAAAATGCCCACTCCGAACGGGGTCGGAGAAGTGACTTGCGATGTCATGGATAGTTGGGCTTGTTATGCCATCGTCCTGAAAAAGCCATCCGGGAAAGAGGTGGAGGAAGAACTCGACCTCCAGACCTATGCCGACGGGGAAATCGAGCTACCCACGAAGGAGTGCGAGGCGGAGAGATCCCCCGTAGCTCGAAAGAGAAAAGCCAGCGAGCGGCTCGAGCCCTCTGAAGAACTAAAAGAAATTGCCCTTATCCCCGGAGATAGCAATAAAACCACCAAGATCGGGGCGAACATGCACCCCCAACATGAGGTCATGATGATAGAATTCTTGAGGGACAACTCAGATATTTTCGCTTGGGCAGTCAAAGATCTGATTGGTGTCGATCCGAAGGTGATCTGCCACCGGCTCGGGATCGATCCGTCGGTCAAGCCCATCAAACAAAAGTTGAGACCGCAAAGCCGGGCAAGGAATGATATAATCAAGGCCGAGGTCAATAAACTCCTCGACGCTGGATACGTTACTCCAGCTCAATACGTTGACTGGTTGTGCAACGCAGTCCTCGTGCAAAAAACGGGCGGGAAGTGGAGAATGTGCAACGACTTCACCGACCTCAACAAGGCATGCCCGAAAGACCCGTATCCGTTGCCCCGAATCGATCAGCTCGTTGACTCGACGGCTGGGTGCGAGATGCTCAGCATGATAGACGCATTTCAAGGCTACTACCAGATCTCTATGGCTCCCGAAGATCAAAAGCACACGGCCTTCATTGTGGTAAAGGGAATATACTGCTTCAACGTCATGCCCTTCGGGCTAAAGAACGCAGGAGCTACGTACCAAAGGTTGGTCAACCTGATGTTTAAGGATGAGATCGGGAAGACCATGGAGGTCTACGTCGACGACATGATCGTGAAGAGCCGATGGGCGTACCATCATCTAGATCATCTGCGCAGATCGTTTGAGATCTTGCGGCAATATGGGATGAAGCTCAACCCTGACAAGTGCACGTTTGGGGTCGAAGAAGGGAAGTTCTTGAGGTATATGGTGAGCCAGCGGGGCATCGAGACCAATCCCACCAAGATCAAAGCTATCCAGATCATACCACGACCTCGGTGCATCAACCAGGTCCAATCACTCGTAGGACGGATAATCTCCCTCAATCGGTTCATATCACGATCATCAGAGCGAAACCTCCCATTTTTCAAAGTATTGCGGAATCTCAAGAAATTCGAATGGAACGAAGAATGCGATCGAGCGTTAGATCGATTGAAAGAGTACCTGGCCTCTCCCCCATTGCTGGCCAAGCCAAATGAGGGAGAGACCTTGTACCTCTACCTGTCCCTTTCTAACGAGACCTTCAGCTCAGTCTTGGTCGCCATTCGAGATCGAAAACACCTACCTATCTACTACTTGAGCAAGATCCTGCACGGTGCAGAACGGAATTATCTCGAGATCGAGAAATTCGTGATCGCCCTCACGCACGCAGCACGGAAGCTACGTCCGTACTTCCAGGCCCACCCCATAGTTGTCCTAACAGATCAGCCGCTTAGGCAAGTGTTATCCAAACCCAATGTATCGGGTCGGATGATGAAATGGGCGGTCGAGTTGAGTCAGCATGACATCACCTACCAACCCCGGGCCGCCCAACAAGCTCAAGTTCTGGCTGACTTCTTAGTCGAAAAGAACACCAGCTCGATGGAGATCGTCCGTACCTCGCCTAGCTGGACCATGTACACGGATGGCTCATCGACCTCTCAAGGAGGGGGAGTGGGCATCTCCCTTATAAACTCAGACGGGCTACAGCTCGATTTCGCCATTAAGCTCGATTTTAAAGCAACAAACAACGAAGCTGAGTACGAAGCACTGGTGGCAGGGCTAAGGTATGCCGCGGAGAACCAGATCGACAGGTTAGCCGTCGTAACTGACTCCCAGCTCGTCGCCGGCCAAGTCAATGGCACGTACGAAGCTCGGGAAGAGTCCATGGTAGCGTATCTCAGAATGGTGAAAGAGCTGACCTCGAAGCTGAAAGAGTTCAAAATTGAACAGGTCCACCGCGAAGAGAACCGTCGAGCCGATGCCCTATCAAAGTTGGCCAACGGATTCCAAGGAACAAAGGATGCAACCATCTCGTTCATGGTCTCGGGGGGCCGTGCGATCGATGAAGGAAAGGTCGAGATCGCCACCATCGATCCGTCGGAACCTTGCTGGATGGACGATCTAATCGCTCACCTCAAAGAAGGGCTTTTGTCCCAAAATCGAACTGAGGCCAGAAGAATAAAATATCGATCTCTGCTCTATATGATAGATCGTGAAGGCAGGTTGTTCAAAAAATCCTTCACCGGTCCCCCTCTAAGGTGCCTACGACCTAGCCAAGCCCAAGATGTCCTGGAAGAAGTCCATGAGGGTTGCTGCGGAAACCATTCCGGAGGTCGAGCTCTAGCTCGAAAGATCTTAAGGAGTGGGTATTTTTGGCCGACTATGGTGTGGGACGCGAAGACCCACTCTAGGAAATGCCCCAAGTGCTAAAAACACGACAACCTAATCCACACTCACCCGGCGTCCATGATACCAATCGATGTGTGCTGGCCCTTCGACCAATGGGGGATCGACATCATCGGTCCCTTCCCCTTGGCATCCAGACAGAAAAAGTTTGCCATAGTATGTGTCGAGTACTTCTCAAAGTGGGTTGAGGCCGAGGCAGTCCCCAAAATTACTGATGCAGTGATAAGGAATTTCCTCTGGAAGAATATAATCTGCCGTTTTGGGGTTCCGAGGGTACTCATCTGTGACAATGGCCCTCAATTCCGATCTGAGAATACCAAGAGCTATTGTCGGGACCTCGGGATCGACCTCAGATTCACTACAGTTGGCCATCCGCAAGCAAACGGCTAAGCTGAAGTCACCAATCGAATCATTATCCAAAACCTCAAGACCCGCCTTGATGCCAAACTGGGGGCATGGGCGGACGAGCTCGACGGCGTACTATGGGCATATCGAACTACCCCGCGGACAGCCACGGGACAAACACCATACTCTCTGGTTTACGGATCCGAAGCTGTCATCCCATCGGAGTTGTTACACGAAACCGCTCGTGTATCGCAATACCAGCTCGACCGGAATACAGAGATCAGAGCTGAAGATCTAGATGTGATTGAAGAAAGCAGGGAACACGCCTATAAGAAGCTCAAACAGTATAAGGCAGCGGCGGCTCGATCATACAACAAACACGTGAAGCCCAGATCATTTCAGATCGGCGACCTAGTGTTAAAAAAGGTCGAAGTCTTGCAGCATGTAGGAAAACTTGAGCCTAACTGGGAAGGACCCTATCGCGTTACGGAGATCGGGAAAAACATGGCATACCGGCTCGAAGACATGGCCGGGAAGCCATTACCCAGACCGTGGAACGCGCACAACTTGAAGAAATTTTACACTTAGCTTTCAAATTATTTCAAGTTGTAACGGTTAAAGCGGTCGAATTCGCCTAAGAATCGATCTCTATTCAGTAAATTAATATACATGTTTGAGAACGACATCCGATTGGAGCCAATACGTAATCCTGTACCAGGTTATATCCCCTCGGGTAAGCTCTCATTCGACCTACGGTCATGAGTCGAGGTGGGAACGAACCCCCCCTACATCCAATCGTTAGAGATCGAGATCCAACGAGGTCGTTTTCAGACCCAATGAGATCCTAAAAATCCTAACGTATTGGGTGATTTTAAATCATTGTTAGAGATCGAGATCCAATGAGGTCGCTCTTAGACCCAAAGAGATCCTGAAAATCCTAACGAACCTGATGATCCAGTGATCCAAGGAGATCGTTTTAGATCCGATGAGATCCAGAGATTAATGGAAATTAACGATCCAGAGATCCAAGGAGATCGTTTTAGATCCGATGAGATCCAGAGATTAATGGTTTTCAAAAATTAATGATCCAGAGATCCAAGGAGATCGTTTCAGATCCGATGAGATCCAGAGATTAATGGCTTTCAAAAATTTATGATTCAGAGATCCAGGAGATCGTTCTAGATCCGATGAGATCCAGAGATTAATGCTTTCAAATCATTGTTAGAGATAGAGATCCAAGGAGATCGTTTTAGATCCAAACGAGATCCTAAAAATCCTAACATTTAATGTTAATAATCCAGAGATCCAACGAGGTCGTTTTAGATCCAAAGAGGTCCAGAGATTAATGGTTTTCAGAAATTAAAGATCCAGAGATCTAAGGAGATCGTTTCAGATCCGAGGAGATCTAGAGATTAATGATCTTCAGAGGAAAGATCCTAAGATCCAATGAGATCGATTTAGATCCAAGGAGGACTAGAGATCGATCCGATGAGAACGCAGTAAGGTAAAGGGACCAAGGAAAAAATGCAAACACCCGAGACTAGATCGACATCCAAACGAGATCAAATAGTGTGACTAACCTATCAATCCAAAAGCGATAAAAATCTAGCTAAAGGGTAAGCAAAACCTGGATCGACAAACCACGCGCATGCCAGATCGAATTAATGTTCAACTTGCAAAGTAAAAGAAAACGCAAGTATGAGAAACATAATTCATTCATGCGAAAATCGATCTCAAACATTAATAAAGATCTATTATACCTAGCGCATCGAGCTCACCACGCGACGTGGCTCGATGGGCAAATGTTCAAAAACAAAGGCAGAAACAAACTGCAAGTATTCTCCTAGCCACAGACCGGCTAGCAGGTCGAATTGAATGTTTTGAAAGTAGTAAGAGAATGAATCAGTCGATCTCGACCCGGGTTGAAGTAGATTCTTGGGCAGATCGATGTCTGGCTCTCTTGAACTCGCGGGCGCTGGGAAGGAAATGCTCGACCTCGACCGGTTGAGGCAGCTCGCATGTCACCTGGGACTTGGTCTTCTTAGCCTGGGCCATCTCAATGGCGTGCCCATACTTGTAGGTCGCCCAGTCGATGTGAACCGACTCCTCTTCTTCAGGTTGATCAACGGCACCCGGATCGGGGAGCATGGGTCCGATCGATTCAAAATCGAAATTCGGAGGGAAAATGTCCTGAGCCTTGAGCTGATTAATGGCGATTTGAAACCCCTCCGCCAGATCGTTTTCTCCCACGATCAGACTGGCCTCTTCAAACCCAGGGCCCTCCATGAATTCTCGAACTGCGTATCGTTCGATCTGGAGCTTGCACTTCCTCAGATCATCAGCAGCCTTGTCGATCTTGGCCTTGGCGAGGTCGAAGGTCTCCAGTCTGCCCTCCTCCTTGGCAGCAATCTTGGCGCTCTCGAGCTCTCCAGCGAACTCCACCCTTAGTGCAGTAACAGTCTCCTCGTGTTGCTTCTCAGCATTCACCAAAGCCTCCTGAGCACTCTGCATTCGGGCCTCCATCGTATCCCTCTCCTCGACCCGGATCCTTTTCTCCTCCCTAGCTTTGCGGAGGTCTTTTTCGAGCTGATGAATGATTTGGGGGTCCATCGAAGCGAGCCGTGCCTTCGCGCTCTGGTACTTCTCCTTGTACCTCTGTTTGCCGGCTTTAAAGACTTCCGCCTCCTGGATCGAGTTCACCAACACAGGGAGGACGTCCTGAAAAGCAATGTGCAGATCAATCAGAAATAAAGGGATCGATCAGCAAGAAGCAGATCGATCAACAAAGTACAGATCGATCATCACCGGATCGATCAACACAAAATGTTACAAAAGAAAATGATATGAAATGATATACTCACGCAGAAGATTCCTCGAGCGGCTTTGGCCCTCTTCTGATCCGCCGACCTCGACCTGGATAGCTTCCTCTGTTCATCAATAATGCAGCCGGTATTGAACAGAGCGGAGATCAGATCGATGTCTGGAGTGCCAAAAGCCAAGGCACGCTTCGATCAGTCCGGTTTTTCTAGCTCGAGTCCGGCCGGCCACTGCGGAAGCGCGGTTCTGGGAAAATCCAAAAGCTGGGACTCTTCGTCCGAATCCTCGGACTCCTCCATCATGTGAGCGGTTTCCCTGAAAGGCCTCTTTCCCACGCCATGCCTTGCCTGAACAAACTGGGCATAAGGGTCAATGTCTTCATCAAAATGTAATTCTAAGTGGTCTAGATTTATTACTTGCTCGAGGTCGTCATCGACCTGACCCCCTGAGGACCCCGCCAGATCGACGAACTCCTGACCTCGAACTGGAGGCGCCGCCATGTCTGGGCCGATCTGATGAACGCCTTGATCATGCAATTCCTTTCGGAACCCCTCTTGATGAACTTGTTGCGCCTCGGGAAGGGCGTTGAGTATCGAGCGGGCTACATCTATCACAGGTTGCATCTCCGCGGCAGCAACCTCCCTCTGGTTCCTCGCCCTCATCTTCGCAGCTCGAGACATGATTAGAACTCGGAGATCTGCAGATCGGAAAAACCAAGGATTAGATCAACATAGAAAGAGGAAAATTTACAAAAAGTGTTAAGGAACCCCGATCGAGGAGGGGTCCGGTCGACATAGGAGCATACCAAGGCGGAAGTTCCTCCGTCGGTGCCCAAGGATTATGCCCACTTCGACCAGATTACCCGTCCTCGTCAGGTTTGTATGGTCAAGCAGGCCCAAGCGGGGAAACAGATCGAAGTTGTTGTGGAGCCACGAAGTAGATCTGGTGGGAAGGCGCTTCGGATCATCTGAACCCCATGTAGATCGAAACGAGAGGGCGATTGGGAGGTCGACAAAGAAGAACTTGGATTTCCAATCTACCCCATGCGATGTCGAGGGGATCGATACCATCTTCCTATGGGGTTTCGATTGAAGATTGAAGTACCCGGGGCCCGATTTAGCGGCACTATTTAGCGTAAAGAACTCCCCAAAATCTTCGACCTCTGGCGCAAACCCCAAGCTCTTCACAATAATCATCATGCAATGGATCAGAGAAAACGAGTTCGGAGTCAACTGGGCCGGGCCCATGTTGAATCGAACTAAGAAGTCGGAGACGATCGGAGGTAACGGGAGCCTAAATCCGTATTTTACGGCGTGATAATAGATCCCGATCGACCTCGACCTCTGCGGGCTACCCACTGTCTCCCCATCCAGCGGCATCCGAACGACATATGGCAAGTCCAACGCCAGTTTCCTCCTCGCGTCCGCGAACTCGGATTCGGTTATCTTCGATGACCTCTGGGTTACATGGGTCAAAGTGCGGTAGATGTGATGCGGCTGCTCCGCCACTGGAGGGTTCGCCACAGGTTCTTCGATCTCCCCCTCTTCATCGATCTGCGGAACCTCGGGCTCATCCACCAATCTCAACTGTCCTCTCCCTCTCGAGGTCGACGCGGGTCCCCGGCGATTGGCCGTACTGCCGGATCCCATGAGTGACTCAAAACTAGCCTCTGGAAGTGAAGGCACACTTTGCGCGATCTCCCGTTCAGGAGACGGCGTGAAAGCCTCTTCCGATGATTCCCCACGCACTTCGATCTGATTGTGAGCCATAAGAAAGGGGGGAGAAATGGAAATTTACCTTGGGAGCAGTTCGAACGAGCTTCAAAAAGGACGGTTGGCGAGGGCTGCAGATCGGAGCAGTTCGACGCTTTGTATATGAAAACAGTGAAATGTGGGCTGAGGGTGACCCCCTATTTATAGAGGGTGAAAAGGTAACGTCTCGAAATGCGAAATGACGCCATTATTACCCCGGACACGCCACCTCCCTCAAAGGTCACGTCGCATTAAATGCGGCGTCAGATCGAGGAACTCAAAAGACGCGCCTCATCATCAAGGCGACGGTTCGACTTTAACAGTCATGACGGTTCCCTTGTCCAATGCCAGATCGATGAAATTACCATTGCGAAATTTCACACTGGTAATTTGGGGGGCCTCTGACATGGCATAATAATGCGAGGACACGTGGCACGCCCACGTGGGCGCCACGTAGACTCCGCGCCAACTCGGACAAACCAGAAACAGACTTTTGGACAGATCATCAGATCGCCACTAGGTCCGCAGATCATCAGATCTACATGAGGTCATTAGATCGATATACACATCGCTTGATCGTCAGATCAGCGGATCGATTTCAATACCCAGGTCATCAGATCGATCTGCCCTCTCCTATGAGGAAACCCACAGCATTAAGGATCCCGGAAGGCCATATCGATCTCCAGATCGATTACCTACGTCACCGGACACCCGAATACTGTAAAGCACTCCTGTCGGGACAGGCGTATCCTTCTCATTCCCTGGAACAGGCGTACTATGGCTCATTAATGACCGTCAGTCCCTGCTTTTACCCAAAGGGGAAAGAAGGTACAACCGACCTGCCTCAAGCCGGTTCCATCGTCCGACATCCAGATCGACGACTGGCAACGCCATTAATGCACACCTACAGTACACACACTACTGTGTCATTTGGCCATGGCTATAAATACTCGCCCTTTGAACAGTAGTTGGTAAACCTTTAATACGTATTCAATTGCATTTATTCTCTCTCTATAGAGCTCCATTACTGACTTGAGCGTCGGAGTGCCAAACTTGGGTAAAACCCCAAGTCCCCCAATTTGGTACTTAGCTCAGGCGTGTTAGTGCTTTCAGGTTGATAAGAACCCACCCAAACAAATTCTTGACTGATTGACCCATATCTGACAGCCAGATCGACCACGTCAGATCGACCAGATTTGAGCCAGATCAGAATTAATAATGAGAAAACAAAATTTTGGGTAAAATAAAGTTATATGATGAGAAAATACATGAATACAAGTTTTTTCTTTTCGTTTCTTTTTTATTTAAAAGCACATAGCCAGCTTTAAAAGATGAGAGGAGGAAGACTGACAGTATGAACATAGGAAGTTTCATGCTAAATGCCAATATTAGTTTGGGTAGGAAAATTCTCAAATTTATAAAAAGAAATTATTATTTTAGGGGAATAATTTCCTTTTAATGACACTGATATATTCTGGGGTCATCAGCCTCCGAAGATGCTATTATCAATCGAACTTAATACAGAAGAAATGCAAGAATCAAACATTATGACATCGTGAAAGTACATTCTTGCTCAATCAACAAATTATATGCCTCAGTTATTGATTGATTCAACATTTCCCACCTTTTGGAAGAACGATTACCTGATCATCAAATTTGAGGACTTCAATTTTCATCAGTTTGTGCACCGAGCCACAAACACTTCTCAAATATCATTTTGTTGTGTTGGATGGTGTCGAACACTGTGTAGTACACTTCTCACGTGTTAAACTTACGGAAAAAAAATCTTATCAAATTGTAGTCGTATCTCCGTGTCCGTATTCATGTATAACACACATACGTTCTATCTAACTGTGCAATCATCTCTAACTACTCCATACAAGAAAACCAATTTAATATTCCCTCTCTTTTCCTTGGTCTACGTCTATTGATTATAAAACTCTTCTGTACCGTGTGGAGCCCCCTATTTAGGAGAAAAAAACAAAACAGAAACTTTAGCCACAGCTTTTTTTGAGATCATCTAACAGATTTTCATTTGGTGCAACTTTCTTGAGATATTGTTATCCGAAATTGTTTTGAGTTCCAAACTATGGCAGCAGATGCTGTTGTTTCTGCAGTGTGCACAGCTCTCGGACTCTTGAGTTCAGCTTCACTAGAGGAGATTGGTCTTCTTTGGGGCTTTAAGGATGATCTCAACCGACTCGTGAGTACATTTGGTACAATTCAACTTGTGCTCCATGATGCTGAGATCAAGCAGAGGAAGAGTGAAGCAATACAGAATTGGCTGTGGAAGTTGAAGAATGTAGCTTATTATGCTGAAAATATACTGGATCGCATTGCCACTCATGGCCTCAGACAAAGATTGGATTCTCAGCGAGGTACGAAACATCAACTGAAATCCTTTCTATCACGAAAGAATTGATTGTTATTCTCTTTCAAAATGGTGCATGAAATGAAAAATATAAGGGAAAAGTTAGATGACATAGCAAATGAGAGACGTGACTACCATCTAATGGAGGGTGTCATAGAAAATCGATTTGGAGAGACATCAAAGAGTAGGCAGACTTCTTTGCTGGTGAATGCATTGGAAATTCTTGGAAGGGATGGAGAAAGAGAAAAGATAGTTGCTGAGCTGTTGGGTTCTTGTGATCGGGAAGATCTTTCTGTCTTTGCCATTTGTGGTATGGGCGGACTTGGGAAAACCACACTTGCACAGTTGGCGTATAATGATCAACGGATGCAAAGGCATTTTGAATTGAGGATTTGGGTTTGTGTCTCTGATGATTTTAGCATACAGAGATTGGTAAGAGCAATCACAGTGTCTTTGGAGGGAAGTGCGTGTAATATTTCAGAGTTGGATCCTCTGCAGCGCCGCCTTCAAGAAAAGTTGAAGGGAAGAAGAAATTTGTTGGTTTTGGATGATGTGTGGAACGAAAATGACAGGCTATGGGATGAACTGAAAGAAGTTTTAAGATGTGGATCAAAAGGAAGCATGCTAATGACAACAACTCGGATTGAGAAAGTTGCTATCATGATGGCAACAAGCACCATCCATCACATTGGATGTTTATCTGAAGATGATTCGTGGTCTTTGTTCAAGCGACGAGCGTTTCCAATTGGAGAAGATGAGGAAAATTTAGCTGCAATTGATAAGGTGATAGTGAAGAAATGTAGTGGGGTTCCTTTGGCAATCAACGCTTTAGGGAGCTTGATGCGGTATAAATCTCTTGAGAGCTAATGGTTAGCAATTAAAGAGAGTGAAATCTGGCATCTTGTAGATGATGAAGACAGTATCTTACCTGTCTTGAGGTTAAGTTATGACAATTTACTGCCTCATATGAGACAGTGTTTTGCGTATTGTTGTAGATTCCCCAAGGATTATAAGATGGAGAAAAACGAGCTCATCCAACTATGGATGGCAAATGGCTATCTTCACTCTGATGGCCAACCAGATTTATACTTGATGGGCCATTTGACATTCAAGGAATTGGTTTGGATATATTTCCTGCAAGATGTTGAGATAAGTCCAGAGGGTGTAATGAGGTGTAAAATGCATTATCTTATGCATGACCTGGCGTTATCCGTTATGAGGAATGAGACTTGTATACTCGAGCATGGCCATGAGCTTACAGTTCCTAAGACACCTCGTTATTTGTGTTTCTACATGAGTGTGGCCGGGGCAGTTAACAAGAGTGAGCTTAAACTCCTGAGTTATGACTCTTTGCGGTCAATTATTATGCTTAGAGTTGGAGGTCACGAAGTTGTTTCTTCTCTCCTCTCTAAGCAACAATGTTTAAGAGTATTGGTAATGAACTCTTATGTCACGAAAACTCTCCTCCGGATGTCTCAATGGAATTTAAAACATCTCAGGTACCTTGTACTGTCGTGTTATACCATGAAAAAGTTGCCTGAATTCTTGACTCGTCTCATTAACCTTTAAACTTTGAAGTTATGGAGTCCTTTGATCTTCTTGAGCTGCCTAAAGATTTCAGACTAATGAAAAATCTTTGGTTTTTGAAGATGGATCACTTTTATGCTCTTCGATGTACATCACCTGGACTGGGGGATATAACTTGCCTGCATAAACTGAGTGTTTTCATTGTGGGTGAGGATGCGGCTAGCCAAATAGATCAGCTGAAAGAGCTAAACCTCGGAGGGGAATTGAGCATAAAGGACTTCATAATGTGAGAAATTTGGAAGATGCCAAGAGTGCCAATTTGCTAACAAAATATGATCTGACTTCTTTAAGTTTATCTTGGAGAAGTAACATAACAGAGAACTTTGCAGGCCATTCTGAAGAGGTTCTAGAGGGTCTCCAACCTCACCACAATCTTGAAAAGTTAAGTATTGAGTGGTATCCAGGTTCTAAGTTTCCAGATTGGGTGTCAACTTTAGCTTTGAAGCGACTAAGGAAATTCGGTTGTAGCACTGTCCGAGATGTGAACACTTTCCGCCTTTGGAGAAACTACCCTCTCTTACATCTCTATACCTCCAGAACATGAACTCCATTAAATATCTGGATGCTCGATGCCATGGAGATGGAGAAAGTTCATTTCCTGCACTAAGGAACCTCGGAATTGAGAACATGCCTAACTTTGAGGAGTGGATCACAATGGATTCGGTTGAGAGTTTTCCTTGCCTGGAAGATTTATTCATATGCAAGTGCCCCGAGCTGACTGGATTGCCAAAGTTAACGGCTCTCAAAAGATTGCATGTAAATGACAGCAGCGCGACGCTTCTTAGTTCCATAAAGTTTGTAACTTCACTTACTTCACTTCACCTTCTTGGCTATGCTGATTTAGATGTTATTTCAGAAGGATCACTGCAAAATCACAAGACCCTCGAAAGCCTGTTTATAGATTCATGTCCCATCAAGACTCTACGAAACATGCTAACTGATCTCTCTACTCTAAAAACCTTGAAACTCTATCATTGCCATAGTCTTGAATTTCTATCCGAAGGCCTAAAACACCTCAATTCTCTAGAGACATTAGCTATCCGTGGCTGCGACGGTCTTACATCATTTCCGGCAACTATATTGGAGGGCTTGCCTTCACTTAAACTCTTATATTTTGAATATTGCAAGAATCTGAAAACTTTGTGAGGACCGCTGAATCGAGCACCCGCTCTGCATGAGTTGGTGCTAATTGAGCTGGTAGAGCTTGAAAGTTTACCAGAAAGCACATGAAACAACTAAATGCTCTAAAAAAGTTGTGTGTATCGGGCTGTCTAGTTTTAAGCTCTTTACCAAACTGGTTGAGTCATCTTGTGTCACTGTCGAGAATAGAGATCTTCTTCTGTACGAGCTTTAACTCCTTGCCTGATGACTTCAAGAATCTCAAATCAGTAAGATATCTTGATATAGTAGGATGTCCACAACAGTAGAAGAGATGCGAGAAAATAAATGGTGAAGACTGGCCAAAAATCTCACATATCCCCTTTATATCTATCAGAGACCACCAGTAAGCATTACAATATATTGAGGTGGATTCTAGGCGAAATGGAAACAAGTTTTACATCCCAAAAGGTAAACCTTTAGCTTCAACTTTCTTTATCTATTCAAAGTTGTCATATTTGAAATAGATTGATCAGATTCATTTACAAATCTAAGCATGCATGTGTTGTTAATTTCTTTCTCTCGAGATGGATTGCTAGTGTTTCATACTGTTATTCATTTCTCCGATCAATAATTCATACAGTTCTTAATTTTGCAGACACTGGCTGGGTATCAGTTACCTGTGGTGGTGATAGTCTTCAACAAAAGAGTTTATATAAATTACATAGTATCATGTTATTATTCCAGATTGGTGGTGTTGGTTCTGATTTGTATATAAATAACAATATAACATCTCTGTGTATGGGTTGTTTAAACATTATATATATTTTTGGAGTTAACTGCACCAAACCCCCTGTGTTAGCTTCAATTTGCAGAAAAAACCCTCTGTTATAAAAATTCGTTAAAAAGACCCTGGGTTATTTTAAATTTTGCACACCGCCCCTCGAACTCATTTGGTCAAATGTAAAATATGATAACCCTAAAATACCCTTACTTTATATATTAAAATAATATTAAAAATATAAATATTTAATGTATTAAGAATAAAAATATTATAACTATATTATTTTTAAAATATACATATTTAATATATGCATATTATATTAAAAAATAAAAAAATAAAAATATTAAAAATCATTTTTAATAGTTTTAAATATATATTAAAATAAAGATATAAATGAATAATTATTTTTAAAAATATTATTAATAAATAAAAACATACATAGATATTATTTATATATTTTCATTAAAAAATATTATATATATATATATATATATACACACACACACAATTACTTATACATAAATATACTAAATAAATATATACATAATACAATATACAATATTTTATATTTATATATTATATTATATGTGTATAATGTATTTCTAATATTTAAAAATATTATTAATAAATAAAAATATACATAGATAATTATTTATATATTTTCATTAAAAAATATATTATTTATATATATCTATATATGTATATAAAATATTTATATATTTTCATTAAAAAATATATTTAATATATATATATACACACACAGTTACTTATACATATATATATTAAATAAATATATACATCATACAATATATAATATTTTATATTTATATATTATATTATATGTGTATAATGTATTTCTAATATTTAAAAATATTATTAATAAATAAAAATATATATAGATAATTATTTATATATTTTCATTAAAAAATATATTATTTATATATATATATATATGTATATAAAATATCTAATATTAAAAACCTCCCCCCCCCCCCCAACCCCTCCCCTCGTCTTCCCCAGCAAGAAATGCACAGAAGTGCAAAACCCTTCCCCTCCGCCCCGACCCGCCCCACCCCACCCCACCACTCTCTTCCTTCCCCGCCCAACACCAAACAACGGTCGTCCTTCTCTTCCCCCGATCCACCGCCACCGACCCCTTTCTCCTTCCCCGATTCACCGTCGCCGCCGCCGCCGCCGCCGCCGCCCCATTCTTCTCCTTCCCCGATTCGGCGGCGGCGGCGGCGGCCACTCCCTCTTCTCCTTCCCCGACCAACATCTGCGCCGGCCCCCTTCTCCTTCCCTGACCAACAACGCCGGAGCCCCGCCCACACAAACACACACACACACACACATATATATATATATATATATGTATATATATATATACATACACATAAAATATAATATAATATAATATTATAATAAATATAATATATATATATATATATTATTAAGGGGTATAAGTGACTTTTCACTCCCAAAACCCCTTCCATACACGCAATCAACGCGCGTGCATGCCACACAAGGCGCTCAGGGTTTTTTTTGCAAACTTTTACAAAACACAGGGTTCTTTTAATGAATTTCCATATGACGGGGTTTTTTCTACTCATTTCTCCTAACACAAGGTAGTATCCTGCATTTTTCTCTATATTTTTGATAAAAATTGACTGTGTGAGTCTTGTCAAGCTCTCTTTGATAATGTAGTAATTGATTTGCCTTGAAAAGAAAGTCCCGCAGTCACCTTGGTTAGAACTTAGAAGTTAGAACCCTTGAAAACAAAGCTCCGCAGATATATAATATTTTTTAAATATTTAATGTTATCATATTTTTTATAAATTTCAAAATAAAATCATCATGTGTATTTAAACTTGCAACTTTGCACATTCTTAGCATGTAAAAATAAAAATAATTATTATATAAATATATTAAAATTATTTTTTGTATTAAATATATATTTTATAATTATTTTTAATATAATCACTAATAACTAAATGAGTAGGTAGGATAAGATAATGTTATATTATTAATTATAAAAATTTAAAATATAAGTGAAAATTAATAAAATTATCTAAAAAAGAAAATAAAAAGAATGCAAGCAATGGTAAAGAAAAGAGAAATTAAGAAGATAAATAATGAGACAGAAAAGAGAAGTTAAAAAAGAGATAAAGTCAGATGAAAAAAATTAATAAATAAATAGAAAAGAAAATATTTTCTATTAATAAATAAATAGAAAAGAAAATAATTATTATATAAATATTTTTAAATGGTCTCTCGCTTAATATAACAGTATAGATAATTGAAATTACTCAATTCAAATTGTTTTGACTCCACAATTAAAGTATCATACAAAACCGCTTATTTCTCAAATCTATTAGTCGATTTCGATTCAAAATCAAAATACAAATATCAAATCTAATAGAAAAAATAATTTTATGTATTAAGTATATTGAGTGTAATTACAAAAACACATCAAATTCATAACCGGTAAAAAGAATCAAAAAATTAATTAAATATTAAAGTAAAATCAACTAAAATAAATAAAATTAAATTAAATTCTAAATGTAATATATAACGACATACTTATTTCAATTTCATCAAAAAGAAATATTTATTTTAATGAAATAGATCAAAAATTTTCAGCAAGAGATAACTCATGTACGTAATCTTCTTCCAAAAAAAAACCCACAATCTTTGAACTAAGTTCCATGCCCTATATTGTAAGTAAGATTTGAGAATTTAAACTTCACATATCAAATATGTCCACCTAAAAACTTGATTTCAAAAATCCTTGTTACGCCCCGTTCCTACGATTCTTGTGGATCTTGGGTGTGTTTGAATTCAGCCTCTCATTAGGTCTTCACTGAATGATTGTCCACCTTCTCAAGCGCCTCTACCATATCCTTTGAAAGTAACAACGGATGGCTCCTATTACTAAATGGAAGAACTTTTCAAACTAGTTGATAGTTGTTCCCTGGTTGATAATGACTAATATAATCAAGTAATTCATTTAAATAAGTATGTGGTCGTACGTTATCTTTAGAAATCAATTTCATTTTATTCATTATTTTAGTTGACTTTGTTTTAATGATCAATTAATTTTTTAAATTTTATTTTTATCGGTTATGAATGACTGGCTTTTTGTAATCATATTCAACTTATTTAATACATTGATTTACTTTTGATATTAAATTAAAAATTTTCCATTAAAAATATATATACATGCATAAATTGAATATATACATCAAACATTAACAATTTATGTTAATTTGGTGAATGTATATCTGGATAATTGTGGATAACTTTAATTATATATTAGTATTTTTATAATTTTGGGATTTAATGGAGTTAATAACAATTAATTTCTTATTCTTTCATAAGAAAAATGTAAAATTATTTGATTATTTTTATACTTAAATAGATGAAATTTAGTCTAAGGGTATTTTAGTCTACTTATAGATTTTGGCCTAAAATTAAGGTAGAAAAGTAGATTAAAAGATGAATTTAAAGTAGGTTTAATCTTTTTTTTTTAAACCCCAATCTTTGGGGTGTTTTGCATGTTAGTACCTAACCTTTGAAATTTTACACTTTAGTACCCAACCTTTAAATTTTGTTGCACTTAAGTGCCACCGGCCAATAAAAAAATGACACGTCTCATTTTCTTATTGGTTGGATTTGAAATTGGGCACTTAAGTGCAACGAAATTCAAAGGTTGAGTACTAAAGTGTAAAATTTCAAAGGTTGGGTACTAAAGTACAGAACACCCCAAAGGTTGGGGTTAAAAAAAAAAAAGGATTAACCCTTTAAAGTAAATCAAAAAGATGTTAACTGTATTATATTTGCATTGAAAACATAGGGATGAATATAAATTTTTCCCTGTAATTAACACCATATTATTAAGACAAATATTTTATAATGTCATTCAAACTGTATCAATTTATTTTCTGATACTAATAACAATATTTTTATAACGACATATCAGAAGTTATAATTCTACCATAATAATTGCAATTTTTTTCAATTTTTTTTCTTAATTATAAAATAGCATTTAAACAAAAAAATTCTAAAAAAATACTTTAAATAAATTTCTAACGATGCACATAATCTTTACGTGCATTTTCTGTTACCTAGTTAGCGGTGAGACTATTATTATAGCGTCCTCTTAAAGTATAAAATAATTTTTGGATTTTTGAAACGAGTGGGACTATGTTTGTAACGTTTGAGACTATTATTACAATATTTTTTCAAAGTATGAGATTATTTTTGGATTTTAAAATGAGTGGAACTAATATAGGTGTAGATGGGATGAAACCAGAGCAGATTTCCTGCTATTTTTCCTGTTTCACTTTAAAATCTTGCCAAGTGTCCATCTAAAAGAAATTGAGACGTAGAGAATCTCTTAATCTATACATCTATACTATCTATTAAGCGAGAGACCCAAGTTTGGTCTCTTGGACTCTAAAAATATTTTCTTTTCGATTTATTTATTAATTGATTTCATCCGACTTTATCTCTTCTACATTTTCTTAATTTCTCTCTCATCACTTTACTTCTTAACTTCTCTCTTTTTTTTCCCTCATGACTTGCATTCTTTTTCTTTTTCTTTTTTTTTATTACAAATTTTATCATTTTTCACTTATAATTTAAAATTTTATAATGACTAATATAACATTATCTAATACTATTTATTTATTTATTTATCATAAATTATTGATTATATTAAAAATAACTACAGAATATATATTTAATAAAAAAAATTTAATTTTAATATATTTATACAATAATTATTTTTTATTTGCAAATGTATCGAATGTGCAAAGTTGCTTATTATTATTAACGGAATTTGCTCCGTTATAACATATTTTCTCTCTCCAATTTAGTCACTATTATTTTTTTTTTGCTCTAATTTCTTTTCTCTCTCTACTTCCATTATTTTTTTCTTTTTTCAACTATTTAGATTAGAAGCATATCTTTTTTTAAGAATACTATTTTTAATCATCATTCCAATAGTTATTATTAACGGAATTTGCTCCGTTATAACATATTTTCTCTCTCCAATTTAGTCACTATTATTTTTTTTTTTGCTCTAATTTCTTTTCTCTCTCTACTTCCATTATTTTTTTCTTTTTTCAACTATTTAGATTAGAAGCATATCTTTTTTTAAGAATACTATTTTTAATCATCATTCCAATTTTCATGTAAGTAAACGGCACAAATAATAAATTTCATATTTTTAAATTTCACATGATGTACATGAAATAATCTTCTAGTTGAAAAAGACAAATATATCTTTGAATTTTTTGTTGAATTTTTGTATATTTTTTTTGTCTAATTCTTATGTTTTTTCCTAATTTTTTGTTCTTGTAATTTTTGTGTTTTTATTTTTTTGAGGTCTTCTTCTTTTATTACTAAAAGTGTGAAAAACAAGAGAAATAAGAGAATTCTTTCCTATGGTGAATTTTGCTAAAAGAGAGTTTTTTTTATATTGTGAATTATGTTGAAAAAAAAGAAAGAAAATAATTGAGAAATAAAAATAAAAAAAATAATTAACAAAGAGCAATGTTTTTTTGGATGAGAAAAGTATTTATATTTTTTCAAAGAATAATCAAAAAAAGAAAATAATTAAATTTTTTTTTGATAGATTATTTAGAGAGAGAAATCAACGTAATTATCGTTAAAAGATAGAAGAATTATGTACAATTTAAATTTTCTATTTGTAATTTAATCGGATATGTGGTAAAATTTTATTAGTGCTGCAAGAAAGTAAAACAGACAAAATAGCGGGAAATCTATTCCGGCATGAAACTATTTCTTTATATCGTTTGTTGTTCAGTCTCCGCTTCCACCTACTGCCGCTTGCTCTCCACTTCCACGTACCACAATTTGTTCTTCACTTCCACCTACTACCGTGCGGAGGCCTACACATTAAAAAACACCAAAACAGAAACTTTAGCCATTGACCTCGCCTTTTGGCTCCACATCATTCTTCGAGATCATCTTACAGATTTTCATCTGGTGTAACTTTCTTGAAAAAAAAAAAAAACTCCTAAATTGTTTTGAGTTCCATCCATGGAAGCAGAAGCAGTTGTTTCTGCAGTGTGCAGATAGCTCTCGGGATCTTGAGCTCAGCTTTGCTAAAGGAGATTGGTCTCCTTTGTGGCTTCAAGGATGATCTCAACCGTCATAGGAGTACATTCGAAGCAATTCAACTCGTGCTCCGTGATGTTGGGATCAAGCAGAGGAAGAGTGAAGCCATACAGAACTGGTTGTGGAAGCTGAAGAACGTTGCTTGTGATGCTGAAAATATACTGGATCGGATTGCAACTCGCAGCCTCATCAGGCAAAGAGAGGCTTCTGAAGGAGGTAGTCAACGTCAACTGAAATCATTTTTTTCACGGAAGAATACATTGCTATCCCGTTTCAAAATGGTGCAAGAAATGAAACATATAAGGGAAAAATTAGATGTTATACCGAAGGAGAGACACGACCATCATCTAATGGAGGGTGCCGTGAAAAATCGATTTGGAGAGACGTCCAGAGTAGGCAGACTTGTTCGCGGGTGAATAGATTGAAAATTCTTAGAAGGGATTGAGAAAGAGAAAAGATAATTGGGGAGTTGTTGGGTTCTTGTGATCAAGAAGATCTTTTTGTCTTTGCCATTTGTGGTATGGGTGGGCTCGGCAAAAACACACTTGCACAATCTTAGATGATGTGGGTTTCTGGAGACTGATGAAAAATCTTTGGTTTCTGGAGATGAGTAACTTTGATTCACTTGTCTGTACACCGCCTGGACCGGGGGATATAACTTGCCTGCATAAACTGAGTGTTTCCATTGTGGGTAAGGATGCAGATCATCAAATAGATCACCTGAGAGAGCTAAACCTCAGAGGGGAATTGAGCATAAAGGGACTTCATAATGTGAGAAATTTGGAAGATGCCAAGAGTGCCAATTTGCTGACAAAATATGATCTGACTTCTTTAAGTTTATCTTGGAGAAATAACATCACAGATAACTCCGCAGAACATTCTGAAGAGGTTCTAGAGGGTCTCCAACCTCACCACAATCTTGAAAAGTTAAGTATTGAGTGGTATCTGTAGGGAAAATTCCTAAACCGTGATAAACATGTCGAAATCATCGAGAACACACAAGCGGAAGCGTACCTTGATCCATAATATTTCGTAGTTGATTCGGCAATCCAAGGTTGTGATCTTCTAAGCCTTGATACACCGTCTATTCAATTCTCTCTGAGATGGGGCAGAAAAGAAGATAAGGAACGTATCTGACTTAGGGACCACAACCCTAATATATAACCAAAAGTAGGGCACCTTAATTATGGGCTCATCAATCATAATTAAGTGTCCACGGGTTTCTACACATAAAAGACCCATACTTCAACAAATATTTCTATAAGCCCATACAATTAAATAAATCTTAAGTAGATCACTCAATTGGCCTCGTATTATGAGATAACCTATGTACAATTTATTGAATATGTGAGATCACAAAATAGAAAATCCAACAATCTCCCACTTTGTAGCACCCCTATACGTAGAGATACCACACCCCCGCACTATAGGCCAATCCACATACGAAATGGACAATCCGTACATGAACTAACCTATAGCGAACGGGTAACAAATAAAAGAAACTGGCTAGCTAGGCGGGACTATACCCCAAAGCAATACAAAACCAAGACATAAAGGTTAAAAACGGAAGCATTATATCATTAATACATTTAGGTACCATATTTATATCTAAAAGCATCGATACTAATAGATACCAACATGAATCAATACATTATTATCTTTCCTATTATACATGCAAAAGTCTCCAAATACTAACAATAATCATGATACACTAACCCCAAAATATCAAGAACAATAACATGAAAGTGTATGAAGTGCTAGACTCAGTTGGACGACCTGACACGACTCTGACACGACTCTGACTCCCGCCTAGCACACGACCGCGACAACCTGAAAGGTGGGGCGTCAGTCCAGGGAAGACTGAGTGAGGGGCAATAAATATATATATTAGCGCAGTTAACATGCAAGTTATAACCTCGGGTAAGGTCTTATAATTAAAAGTACTATAAGTTCATAATAACATAGAACTCGCCCGAGATTACAACTATCAATATTAAATACTGTAATTGTTTTCATGCATTCAATAAGTGCAATACGTGGCCCGACAAGTGAGGGCAATTCTCCAACCTTACTCCAACAATACATGCATGCTTTGTTAATCAATATGTGATCATGCAATTCAATTATCGTGCAATCGTGCGTGTGTATTCAGGCACAACAATCAATGAGTGCAATCATGACAATAACCCGAGGACAATCCGTGGTGCCGGACCTGTCCCCAGTCTCCTTCTTCATCCGGTTGATGATAGGATTGCAAGGCCCTATCATCCATGCTCATTGAGCAGAGGGTACATGAATCCCTAAGCCCCGAACTCCTTCCTCCACAAATCTCCTAGCGGATTCAGGGGCCATCCCAATGTGGTGAGAATAGCATTCAAGTTACCCGTCAACCCATGCTTTCGCGGTTGACTCAAATTACTATCCTCGGGCCCAACGGGACCTGCTACTCGCCAAAACATGGTCAATCAATAAATCACGATGCATGACTTGCTTGTCACGAACATGGCTTGCTTGCAATTGTGTATAAGTTTATAAATCATTATAAATTAGTATACATATATCTTTTGGCTTGAAATCCACATAATGGTGATACGGGTTCTATATAACTAACAATTAAACCTCACCTTTACCGACAAGAGACGAGTAGGATACGGTCTACGGGGCTTGCTCCTCGTCCCGATGAAGCTGGTCTTGAAGTTAAAGAGATGAAGAAGGAAGAAGATGATGATGCTCAAACTTCAAACTTGGAATTTTTCTTGAAAAATCTTGATGGATTGATGAAATCTCTTCTCTCTCTTTTCTTCCTAGATGAACCGAGAATGAGAGGAAGCAAATATGTTGGTGAATTTGGATGAAAATGAATAAGGAAGCTTGAGGAAGCTTTGTACGTGAATCACCATCCTTGATTCTTGTGTAATGCTCAAATTGCCAATTAATCCTCCAAGAAATCAAGTCATGCAATTGAGGATATATAGTTTTAAAATATGATCATTGAAGTCCTTGGAAAGATTATGCAATTAAGTCCCTAATTTAGAAAAATGAATAAGTAGGGACAAGTTCGTAATTAAAACACTCTCGGTAGTTATTTCATGCAGTAAATGTTTTCGAGCTAAGGTAAATTATAAATTTAATATGAATTCATGAAATTGCATGGAATATGATAAAATATAATTTTATAAAATTATAATAAACATAAAATGTAATTAATGAATTTCGGGGCGTTACACACTTGGTCCACATATGGTTCCATATAATTGTGCATAGTTTTAAACCTTAGTGCGCGCAACCTTATGTTATCTCTACTTTCGAAATATTTCCAAACAATCTGGTCCATCAATTATGTTATTATAGGATCAAAGCAGCTTTCGTTACACAATTCATAACTAAACCGAACAATGGTCACAATACTAATACAATCAATGACATAGATCAAAAGCATGGTATGTAGCATGGAAATTACATGTAACGTGATCTTAGTCATGCCTATTTCCAACTGGTCCTACCTTATGACTCAAAGAGTCCCAAAGCACTTTCAAATACTTAATGCAAAACTGCAATAAAAAGCCAAAATCTTTATTGTCAGAGTATTCAATCAAATAAAACTTTATTTGTCTTTAAAACCTCAGTCTGTACAGAACATAGAACATGTCAATAAGCAAGACAAAAAATCACAAACTCACAACTAAGACATGTCATCTAGTTTGATGACACCCATATGAGCCACATGTTCATGAAACACTTTAGGTGGCAATCCCTTAGTGAGTGGATCTGCTAGCATTGAGTTTGTACTTATATGCTCTATTGACACTTGAAGACTCTGAACTCTTTCTTTCACAACCAGATACTTAATATCTATATGCTTAGATTTAGATGAACTCCGGTTGTTCTTTGAATATAACTCCGCAGTCTTATTATTACAATTAATTCTCAATGGCCTTTCAATGTCATCGACAATTTGCAGCCCAGTGATAAAATTTCGGAGCCATATCCCCTAATTCGATGCTTCAAAGCATGCTACAAATTTAGCCTCCATAGTGGAATAAGCTATTAGTGTCTGTTTGACACTTTTCCAAGAGACAGCTCCCTCAGCCATCATGAAGACATAATCTGTTGTGGATCTTCTGCTGTCAAGGCATCCAACATAGTCTGCGTCGGAGTATCCAATGATCTCCAAGTGATCTGATCTCCGATAGGTGAGCATGTAATCCTTAATCTTTTGTAGATACCTCATAACCAGTTATCCATTCCCGGGTTACTTAAATATCTACCTAACATCCCCACTATGTATGCTAAATTCGGACGGGTACACACTTGAGCATACATGAGACTCCCCACTGCAGATGCATAAGGTATTTCCTCCATCTCTTTCTTCTCAAGGTCCGTCTTAGGACATTGGAGCAAACTAAATTTATCACCTTTTAATACAGGTGTGTCCCCTGGTGCACAATTCTGCATGCAAAAACGGCTCAACACCTTATCGATATAGGCCTTTTGCGATAAGCCGAGTATACCTTTGAAACGATCCCGACGGATCTGTATACCCAGAACATATGACGCTTCCCCAAGATCTTTCATCTCAAATTTACTTGATAGAAATTTCTTGGTTTCACGCATTAGGCTTATATCGCTGCTTGCTAGTAGAATATCATCTACGTACAACACCAGGATAATAAATTTGCTCCCACTGACCTTGAGATATATGCATTGGTCAACAGTGTTTTCCTTAAAGCTAAAAGAGGAAATCACCTTATCGAATTTCCGGTACCACTGATGGGAAGCCTGCTTTAAACCATAAATGGACTTTTTGAGTTTACATACTAGGTGTTTTGAATCTTTAGACTCAAAGTTCTCTGGTTACACCATGTATATAGTTTCTTCAATGTCTCCATTGAGAAACGCTGTCTTTACATCCATTTGATGGAGCTCTAAATCATAATGAGCTACAAGTGCCATAATGATTCTAAAAGAGTCTTTCGTTGAAACTGGAGAGAGAGTCTCTTTAAAATCAATGTCTTCCCTTTGAGTGAAACCCTTGGCAACAAGACGTGCTTTATATCTTTCGATGTTACCATTTGAGTCCCGTTTGGTTTTAAAAATCCATTTACAACTAATTGGTTTTACTCCTTGTGGTAATTCGACAAGATCCCAAACATCATTGTCCATCATGGATTTCATCTCTTCATTCATGGCTTTGATCCATTCATTAGAGTTTGAACATAATTGTACTTGATTGAAAGATGTAGGATTATCTTGCAATCCTATATCAAATTCATATTCATGGAGGTGAACGACATAGTCATCTGAAATCGCTTCCGTCTTTTCTCTAGTGGACCTCCTTATAGGCACTTCATTTTGAGGTTGTTTTGGTCCATCATCTGGAATAGATGATGGTTATGGATCTGACTCAATGGGTCCTAACTCATTATTTTGAACAAATGATGGACCCGGAACTGATTCAGTAGGAATCCTAAATGTGATTGTGTTTTCCAAAATGTCTTGATTCGCAGTCTGAAGAGTGATAGGAATATTTATCCAATCATTCTCAACTGCAACTGTAGTGGGAATGTTAACACATTCCTCGTCAAACACAATCTTTCCAATTTGATCCCTCCCACTGTAATCAACATCCTCAATGAATTTGACATTTCTCGTTTTGAAAAAGGACTTGTTTGAGGGGTCATAAAACTTAAATCCCCTGGACCTTTCTGAGTAACCTACAAAGTAGCAGCTAATTGTTCTTGAATCCAGTTCCCTTTCGTTAGGCTTATAAGGCCAAGCTTCAGCTGTCAAGTGCCTAATACTAGGCTTCTTACCTGTCCACAACTCGTACAGGGTTTTATCTACTACTTTGCTTGGAACTCGATTTAAAATATAAACTACAGTCTTTAGTGCTTCGCCTCAAAGTGATTCTGGCAATGAAGAATGATTAATCATACTTCTCACCATATCCTTAAGAGTTTGATTTCGTCTCTCAGATACACCATTTTGGTTTAGACTCCCAGGCATGGTGTATTGAGGTACGATTCCGCACTCGCTTAAGTATTTGGCAAAGGGTCCGGGACGTTATTCACCGGATCCGTCATATCTGCTATAGTATTCTCCACCATGGTCAGATCTGACAACTTTAATTTTCTTGCCTAGTTGATTCTCAACTTCGGCTTTGAAAGCCTTAAATACATGCAAAGACTGTGACTTCTCATGAATTAGGTACAAATATTCATAACAAGAGTAATCATCAATAAAGTTGATAAAGTATCGTTATCCATTCCAGGACGTTGTAGGGATTGGACCACAAATATTTGTATGTATCAACTCTAAAAGTTCTTTACTCCTATTGGCACTCAATTTCCTCATATTTGTTTGTTTTCCCTTTATACATTCTATATAGATTTTAAAGTCTGTAAAATCAAGGGAATCAAGAATTCCTTGTGATATAAGCCTCTATATTCTCTTTTCAGAGATATGTCCTAAACGCTTATGCCACAACATTGATGAATTCTCATTTGTTAACTTACGTTTAGTACCAAAGTTACTTGAATGTAGATTTTCAATAACAGTTGAAGCTTTGGTGTTCAATTTATACAAATTATCAATTAGAGTACCAGTAGCAATAACATTTGAATTTAAAGAAAAAACAGAACTTCCATTTCCAAATGAACAAGAATATCTAGATTTGTCCAAACAAGAAATAGAAATCAAGTTCTATCTAAATGACGGTACAACGAAAGTTTCTTCCAAATTCAAATAAAAAACAGTATCTAAATGAATTCTAAAAACACCAATAGCTTCCACTAAAGCTTTATTGACATTCCCCACATATATGTACCTTTCATCATCAGTTGGTACTCGACACCTTAGGCAATCCTGCATTGTGACACTTATATGAGTAGTTGCATCCGTATCTATCCACCAAGTGTCACTAGGTACTAAAGCCAAATTAACTTCTGAACAAACAAAGTTGAGAAGGCTACCTTTCTTTTCAAGCCAAGCGGCGTATTTGGGACAATCCTTCTTTATGTGATCAGGTTTCTTGCAAAAGTAACAGAAAATAACTGAATTCTGTTTGTTTTGCACCTCAGGTTGGCTTGTCCAAAATTATGCAGTTTCCTTATCCTTATTCCTTTTCCTCTTATTGGTGGTAGCCCTAGCCTTAGAAGTCATAGCCAAATGAGCACTTTCAGTCCTATCTTGTTTCAGTTACTCTTCTTCTTGCACACATTGAGCTATAAGCTCATTTAGAGTCAATTTCTCATTTTGAGTATTATAGGAGATTTTAAATGGATTAAATTGTGCAGGAAGTGAGATCAAACCAAGTGCACAAGCATATCCTCCGACACCTCAAGCTTTAAGCCCTTAAGTCTTGTCACAAGATTGGACATCTCCATAATGTACTCCCTTATGTTTCCCTTACCTTTATACGTACCGCATAGAAACGAACTTACTAAGAGTAGTGCTCATCTCAACCTTTTCATTAGTTTTGAATCGGTTTGCTATTTGGTCCAGGAAACTTTTGGCATTTTCTTCGTCAGGAATACCACCCCCTTATGGCTTCCAGAATTGAGCGCCTCATGATCATCAAACTCATGCAATTTGATCGCTCCCACTTCTCGTATGCGGATCTCTGTACAGCGGTGCTAGTATCACTGAGATCCGCAGGGCGATCAAACCTTAATGCATGATCGAGATCCACACAACTAGGGGTGCGTTTCGAGCCAAGCCGAGTCGAGTTTGGCAAAAAAAAACCTAGCTTGAGCTTGAGCTTGAAACTTATTTGCATGGCTTGAGATTGTCAATCTTAGTTTTTGAGAGCTTGAGCTTGGCTTGCCCAAAAATCGAGCCGAGCTCGATTCGACTCGACGAGCCAATAGATTTTTGTTGAATATTTTTTTAACTCTCATTCATTATAATGTTAAACAATGACAAAGATATTAAGAAATATAATATATATAGTATATTAATATTTTAAAGTTTTATATCATTATTAATAAATTATAATCATTAATATATACTTGATATTTTATGTATGAGTATTATTAATTATATTATAATAAACTTTAAATTATGTAATTACACAATAAAAATTATTAACTAATATTTTATTAAAATATATACTTATGTTATTAATTAGTTATTATGGTATATGTTAGTAGTATTGTATAGAATGATATATTGTTGTAATTATTGAATTGCGGTATTATTAAATCATATTTATTGTCAAAATAAGTAGATAAAAATATATAATATACCATATATTTAGTATTACTAGATCATATAAATGTAGATTAATTTACAGCATATCAATATATGTATATAATATAATATATATATATATATATATATATATATATATATATATATATATATATATATATATTAGTTTGCGAGCCGGCTTGCAAGCTTCGAGTCCTCAAAGAAATAGGCTTGAGCTTGACTTGACACACAAGTCGATCTCGATTAAGCTTGGCTTGAGCTTGACATCGTTCGAGTTCAAGTCGAGTCAGCTTGAGCTCGGCTTGTACGACTCACAAGCCAGCTTGGCTCAGAGCACACCCCTACGCACAACCAAGCATAATCATAACATGCTCTCTCCATAGCACGGACACGACCCATTTTGGGCCCGTGCAGTGTCCGACACGGGTCCGACACGCCTCCGACACGTGTCGGACACGGCTAGAGGCGTGTCCGGAAAAAAAAAAAAGAAAAAAAAAGGGGACACGGTGTCGGACACGGCTGGACTTTTTTTTTAATTATTTTTTATGTCTTTTTTAATATTTTTTTGAATTTTTTGGAGAAAAAATTGAAATAACAAAACTTATTTGAGTTTTTAATATTAAATATTTTTATAAATATTTTATGTTACATAGATTATACTTATAAAATATTTTTATTTTTATATAAAATATATTTATTTATATAAAATATAGCCGTGTCGTGTCCTAAAATTTTGAAAAAATCCGTGTCGCCGTGTCCGTGTCGTGTCGTATCCGTGTCGCCGTGTCCGTGTCCGTGCAACATAGCATGCTCTTAATTTCCATTGCTTGAAATTAGAACCATTAAGCTCAGGGATGTTGTTCAAGTTAGCAGATATAGAAAGACAATATAAAAGAAAATAGTATGCTCACAATTAATTAAACATCGAAACATGCATATACAAAGATAAAGCCAAATATCAAAATATATATGCATTGGTGGGCCCATCTCAAGATACCTAGCACAACATTATCATTTAGTCTTTGGACAAAAACAATAACTTGTAAGTGGTACTCTTACACATAGTCAAAATATTGTTAACAAAAAAAAAACGGCCTCACAATATGCCTTTCTTTGGACCGACACATTATAAGCATTTTAATACCAAATATATCACATATTCATGACTATCATTATCTGGCCATTGGGCCGATTATTTCGCATAGATAACAAATGATAACTTAATTAATGAAAATTAATTAAATCTTACCTAATAGAGGTTACTTTGACAACATATTAATTCAATCTAATTAATTTTCATAATCCCCCGAAACATAATTGCAATTGATACATACAGTGGCAAGAAATTCAAACTGTTCACAAAAAATTACAATGAACCATCTCAAATCAAATTGCAAACGACGTTATAAGCCGGTAACTATTACAACCACTGTATATTTTTTAACTTATATATAAGAGCCATAAAGTCAAAATTGCAGTTGACCAGGCTCACAATTGGAAAATTTCTACCTCCCACACATGATTCGGCTCTCCGCGCTGGCAGTTCCTTCCTCCCTTTCTTCCAAATCGGATTGAACCGACTCCTCTTGCACCACTCTTTTCCTCTCTTCGTTCAGGATTTCTTTGCAACATAACAAACCCTATTTCGCTTGATCTTTCCATAACAAATTGTAGTAAGAATTCAGGAAAATCAAGGAAAAAATGGCAACCCTTAGAATTTCAGAGGTTGTTCCATCTCTGGATGAAGACTGCAAAACGGTTTGCAAGGTATCCTTCTCATCTTCCCCTTAAACACGCACTGCACACTACCTTTACTTTTTGAATACTTTTCATTGGTTTTTCTTGTTTTGATATGAGGAGGAGTTCTCCCTAAAATAATATTTGGTGTTTTTTTATTTCTGTTATAATAATATGAATGGGTTTGTATTGACGATATGGAATCACTATTATGATTCAGGTGTTTGTTGTTGGTTTATAGGTCTGTGAACAATTGAGAAGGCTATAATTCGGAATTTGGGAAAAAGATGCAAGTCAGAGGAAGAAGATGATATAGCATTATCAGTCACATTACCATGAACCTCTCATTGGTTGTCTCTTTTCCAAATTACACTGATTTCAGGGTACAATTTTGTTCTTCAGATCTCCTGATTTTCATTTCTCTTTATAAGATTCAAAGCGACATTTATTAGGAGATATTCGGTACTGCTTCTGAAATAGGTATTGGGTATAGTTTCTGAAATCATCGATATTCGCTATTATTTCTGAAATTGTTGAGATGTTCTCAGCATGCTTGGGGTTTCTTCAATTATTCTGTTGAGGATCCCCTTTTTTGGATCCCATTAGGCTGAAGTATGAACTTCTGAAGGATTCCATAAATAGGTTTTATTGGCAAGTTATGAGATTGACAGCTATAAATTCAATCGAAAATGGGCATCCCGGTATTATCTTATGATTTTATTCACGATTTTTACTATATGGGTCACTATGAACTTATTTAACTTCGAAGATAAAATATGTTAAAATTCGCAGCATCACTTCGCCTATGCTAACATTTAATGTGCTTCCTTTATAATTATGGTATGCTTCCATATTTTTATTTTGATAAGAACCGCTTGTTTGTCTGCTCCAATTGGTTTCGTTTACTGCTTTTTTTGGATATGTCTCATACTTACTGAATGTTGTTCTTGATAGTCCACTTGGGAATTGTTAAGAGTTATTTTTTCGAAAGTTCCACATATGAGGCATAAATATGATTTGGTGTGACACCAGGGAGTGGCCTTAGCAGATCAAAATATTCATGGTTTTTTCAGAGTACGAAGTATAAAAAGTATGAGAAGTCATATCATGGTGCTCAACACCTCATGTTTAGAGTTTATTTTTAGTGATATATATATATATATATATATATATAAGGCTACAAGTGTGACTTTGAGCCCCAAAATTTTCAAATTGCACAACAATACTTATTCTTTGAGCTATATAGTCTTAGGATAGCTATATTTTATTGATAATATTTATGTATAATAACATATTTACAGGTTCCTCATGTGGTGCAGTAGAAATAAGCATGGTGTTTTTGCTTTTGTGAATTATGAAAACGAGACATTACACTTGAAGTGTTTCTATTTAAAATTAGGATTTTCCCTTTGAATTGTTTGTTGGCATTAGATGTTCTACCGCGCCATCCAAGTTCGATGACAACTATTTACAGCAAAAGTTCCCAACATTTGATAGAGTTTGAAGAGATTTTTGGGTGTGGATTTGCTGCTTAAAGATAGTTGCACAATACTTTGTAAATGACCTTTCAAAAGTTATTTCATTGGAATTTCTAGAGAATGATTTATCAATATAAGGATATGCTAGATTTATATGGAGCATGAAATTTACTTTAAAAAAAGAAATTCTTGATTTGTATGAAGCATCTATCTTACTTTTAAAAAATGAGTCTATGGGTATCTCTGTTCCAATACTTTAGAAGTTTAGAAGTTAACAAAACTGTAAGGAAATGTAAGAATTGTTTACATTTGGCATCATGCCTGAGTTTCGACATTGTTGGGGCATCATGCCGAGTTTCAACATTATTGGAGCACCCCCATTATTTTTAAATTATATTTACCTATCCAAATCAATTTGAGTGAATACCATACACTCACACTGACAAGTAGGTTTGATTGTTGCATTCTTATCATTAAGTCTTGACGATATCATCTCAAAAATATTCGTTGAGATGACAATTTCTGTACTGATGTCTTAGGTAAAATTGGTCATCAATCTTTGAGTCGGGTGGAATGGATTGAATCCCCTCATGTTATGATAGATCTGCTTAAAGATAACTTATCATTTCCCTTTTTTTAGGGTCCCTTTTAATAAAAAAAAATCCATGATTTTGTGCGGCAACAGATTAAGCCTTTGATGCCCGGGACAATTAGATTTTTTAGGCCAGCAATTACGGTTGTCTGTAGTTGTGTTGTCTTTTTTCTTGTTCTGGAATTTAGGATCTAATATTTTGTATTCGTAATACAAAATATTATCTCTGTTGTACAGTAAATATTTGATTCACTTGTGGATTGTAAGAAGGATAGGTATACTCCAATTTTTGTACCATTTGCTCATAATTATGTGACATTAGCAATTTATTAAATTGATTATTCGTTCCCGTTGATGTGATAAATTTGTCTCTCTCATGAATTAAAAATTAAAAATATTAAATCTTCTATTTGTATAGAAATCATTAATTTCACCGCGGATGTTAGTTACAAATTAGTATACTGTATATGTACGGTGTACCTGACTACCTGATGTAGCATGGTTCTATGTAGAAAGACTATTCTAATTCAATCCTTAAATTAATACAAATCATTGGTTGGTAAAATTATGAAATGTACTATATTGTTTTGTAGAATAACTTAGAAAATATGATTTGTTGTGGATTTCTTTTTAAAATAAGAATTTTATTTGTTAAAATCTATTACTTGTTGAAGAAATTATAGAAATAGCCAATAGGTAATCTATTTTAATCTCACTTTCAAGTTTCAATACTATATATGATAAAATTTTGGTGATATAAACTATTTTTCTTATATCTTTTTAAAAATAAAATATTACTACCTAATACAATTATTGCATAATATAGTTAATTTATTATTTTAATACTTTTGTAAATTAATAATTTAACGGGCACTTACCGCGCCTCGAGCGGTGCTCCGACATACTAGTTCTTATAACAAGAGTGACCTAAATCAAAATTAATGCCCGGGAACTAAAATCTGAATCCGACATATAATAATGATAGGCCATGAATATACAGAATGTATATATCAATCAATTATGATCAACCAAGTTTCATACAATTAAATATATGCATAAAAGTTAAAACATATAATATTAAAGTCCCTTACACAAGAGTACACAATTAAAGAATTAGGCCAATATTAAAAACTCATGAATTTAGCCAATAATTCTCAACCACTGTACACGGATTCAAGATGTAACAAACTGAAATTTTAGCATTCTTGGGAATCTCAAATCCATGACTGAATCCCCAAATAATTACTATCAATTTATCAATTATCCATGCCTAGTGAGTTCGCAAAACGGATAGTTCAGCCGATTAGCAAATAAAATTTAAGAGTTCGACCAAACAAACATATCAAGAAATAAATCGCGAATTTATTAAATAATAGTATATAATTTTCGATCTATTTGTTATCAATCGAAAATAAATCTCAATCATCCGACATGAGAGTGGCTCTGATACCACTTGTAGGGAAAATCCCTAAACCGTAACAAACATGTCGAAATCATTAAGAACACACAAGCGGAAGCGTACCTTGATCCATAATAATTCGTAGTTGATTCGACAATCCAAGGTTGTGATCTTTTAAGCCTTGATACGCCGTCTATTCAATTCTCTTTGAGATGGGGCAGAAAAGAAGACAAGGAACGTGTCTGAATTAGGGACCACAACCCTAATATATAACCAAAAGTAGGGACCCATACTTCAACAAATATTTCTATAAGCCCATATAATTAAATAAATCTTAAGTAGATCACTCAATTGGGCTCGTATTATGAGATAGCCTATGTACAATTTATTAAATATGTGAGACCACAAAATAGAAAATCCATACAGTATCCAGGTTCTACATTTCCAGATTGGGTGTCAACTTTAGCTTTGAAGCGACTCAAGGAAATTCAGTTGCGACACTGTCCGAGATGTGAACACTTTCCGCCTTTGGGGAAACTACCCTCTCTTACATCTCTATACATCCAGAACATGAATTCCATTAAATATCTGGATGCTTGATGCCATGGAGATGGAGAAAGTTCATTTTCTGCACTAACGAGTCTCAGAATTGAGAACATGCCTAACTTCGAGGAGTGGATCACAATGGATTCAGTTGAGTGTTTTCCTTGCCTAAAAACATTTATCCATGAACATTTGTGTTGGTTCTGGTTTGTATATAAATAACATATCTGTGTAGGGGTGCTTTAACTTTATATATTTTTGGAGTTAACTGCACCAAACTCTTGTGTTTGTCCCAATTTGCAAAAAAAACCTTATGTTATAAAAATTAGTTTAAAAAAACCCTATGTTATTTTTACTTTTGCACACCGTCCCCTCATTCCATTTGATCAACTTTTAAATCTTTTAACCCTAAAATACCCTTACTTTTGGTATTAAAGTAATATTAAAAATATTATACACATTATACGTATTAAGAATATAAATATATCATTACATTATTTTTAAAATATACATATTTAACATATGCATATTATATTAAAAAATAAAAACTATATAAATATTAAAATCACTTTTTATATTTTTAAATAAATATTAAAATATACATATGAATGAATAATTATTATTTTTAAAAATATTATTAATAAATATAAATATTTATTTATACATACAAATACAATTAATTATACGTATAAAACTACATATATTTTGGACATATACATAATACATAATATAAATATACAATATTTTATATTTATATATTATATTATATGTATATAATGTATATTATAAATTATAATATACTGTATACAAATCACAATCACAGACCGCCCTCCCCCCTTTTCTCCTTCCCCACACGGACAGCCGCCGCGGGTCTCCACACACACAGTTGCCGCCGACCGCCCTCCCCCCTTTTCTCTCCCCACACACACAAGCGCCGCCGACCGCCCCTTTCCTCCTTTCTCACACACAACAGCCGCTGCCGAGTACATCGCCATGAACAACCTCCGCGACACCGCCGCCATCGCATCCGCGTTCGCCTCCGAGCTCTACGGCTTCCAGATCCTCGCCGACGGGATCCATGGCGATGGCATATACATATATATATATATATATATATATATTTATCAGTAAAAAAAAATATTATTTATTTATTTATTTATATATGTACAAGGGGTAAAATAGTCATTTTATAGGTAAAAGTGAACAAAAACTCAAATTGTACACGCGGTCAACGCGCGTGTAACAACAAACATGCTTATAGGGTTTTTTTTGCAAAATTTTACCAAACATAAGGTTTTTAAGAGGATTTTTTATATGATAGGATTTTTTTTATTGTCGTCTAACACATGGTAGTACGGTGCATTTTTCTCTATATTTTTGATAAAATGACTTCGTGTGTCTTGTTAAGCTCTGTTTGCCAAGTAGTGTAGTAATTGAGTTGGCTTGAAAAGAAAACCCGGTGCCTCCATGGTTAGAAATCTAATTAATTATAATTTTGGGTAAGTTTGGTCGTTATCATATTGGAATCTTTGACAAAGTGCTGATTTATAAATTTATTGAATCTAATTCAATTTTCTACTTAGGTCCTTTTAGTCTTAATAAACATCCCTGAAATTTTGTTGCAACACTAAAGTTAACTAAATGTACTCACATAAACCTTTTTTCGTTTTTGGCTCAAGTTCCATTTCCCCCTCTTAAAACATGCCAAATTGATAATTTTCTCATCTAATTTATTAGATCCACTATGCACTGAGTTGAAAATCTTGGCAGGGGAGGAGACCAACCGTGACAGAAATAACGGTTTCTCGAAACCTTTCAACTTCTTTCGACAATATACGGAAAAAATATTATTTTTGCAATAAAAACACAAAAAATTTAAAGAGATCTTTGTTGGGGGTTCAACTCGATCGGCCGTTAGGTTTTAAAGATACAGACACCGAAAATCTTGATGAAAAAATTGCTAAATTGAAAATTTTGATCAAAATAATTTTGATTAAGACATTTTCATCTAAATGTTTATTGAGCAACTTACATTTTTGTTCTCATAGGATCGGACGGTTTTCAATTTTGGTCCCATTCTTTCATAATTAGACAAAATTAGTCCTATTGTTTTTCAAAAGTTACATTTTTTGTCCCAACAGTCAAATTTTGAACGGAAATGAGATTTTTGCCGTTAAGTGCGTTTGGGGGGGAAAAGTCAAATAAATTCATTGAAAGAAAACACATAAGGAGATTCGTATCCCAGTTGCCTGGAAGTCCCTTTTCTCTATTTGAGGTCTTGCGTTTGAAACAAAAAAAATATGAAAGAAGGAAAGAAGAAGAAGTCATGATAAATAAATAAATAAAAAAAAAAGAAGCCGCCATGGTAAATATAAAAAAAATGAATTTTATTTAAAATACCTCCTTATATTAATTTTATTTATTTTAATTAGACACTTTCTCATTTTAAATAAAAATACATGGTAAATAAAAAAAAGAAGAAGTCATGGTAAATATAAAAAAAAAAAGGAATATTTAAAATACCTCCTTATATTAATTTTATTTGTTTTAATTAGATTCTTTCTCATTTTAAATAAAAATACTGTAAGGTAATATGGTGAGATAAAAATTAATTTATCCTTTTATGATTTATAAAATGTTTAAAATACCTCCTTATATTAATTTTATTTTATTTTAGTTAGACTTTTTCTCATTTTAAATAAATTTCAAATAACCTCCTTAATGCATGTGAATTTCACTCTCCAAAATTGAGAATGTAATTTATATCTAGGTGTTAAAATATTAAAAATATTCTATTATTTTAATATAAAATATATTTTTTTCTTTTTGAGTAAAATTTCTTTTCCTTCATCTTCATTTTTCATTTCTTTTTCCTCTTTTTCATATAGTGCAAACGTTTTTTTTTACTATTTTCTCTTATTTTTTTAGTTTATTTTTATTTTTATGTTACTTTTAGTTAGCAGGGATGACAACGACATCTTCTCCAATATCAATAAAAAAGTATGTTTTTCTTCTCTCAATTTATGTTAAAATATGCAATTTTAACAACAATTAATAATAAAAAAAACTGTACTTTTCTTCTCTTAATTCAACTTCAAATTAAAAAAAAATTTAACAAAAAAAAAATCAAATATTGCTTTAAATATCAGAAATGATATAAGATAATTATTTAAACAAGATAAATATGTGATCAACACAAAAATATTAATACTCATTTAAACCTAATTAATATATAAGAAGATATTTTAGCTTAAAAAATATAAAAAATGTATGAGATGGGTTTCAAACTCAAGACCTCAAATAGAGGAAAGGGACTCCCAACCAACTAGGATATGGATTTCTTTATGTTTTTTCTTTCAATGATTTTATTTAACTTTCCCCTTCAAACGCACTTGACGGCAAAAATCCCATTTCCGTCCAAAATTTGACGGTTGGGACCAAAAATATAACTTTTGAAAAATAACAGGACTAATTTTGTCTAATTCTAAAAGAATGAAACCAAAATTGAAAACGACCCAATCCTATGGGACCAAAAATATAATTTGCTCATGTTTATTTTTGATCTAAATGTTTTATTGTTTAGGGAGTAGTACTTTCGTTTTTTTATTTTGTAGACCTCTTTACTTTTATTGTTTTCTTTGTTTTTTTCTTTTGAGGTGGGATCTCTTTAAAATATCCTTTCTTAAAAAAAATAAAAAAACCGTAATATATATCACAAATCCATGTGAAAGGGAAAAAAAAAAAGCATTTCAGACAAAATGATCAAAAAAAAAAAATTCTCAACAAGAGATCCCAATTTTCATCAATTTAACCAAACACGATTTATTTCGATTTTCTATCAACATCACTATCAAATCATACCAACCTCTCTAGTGCTAATTGCAGGAATATATCTAATTCGATTTATTTAGTGCTTAAAAATCAATGAAATAACGTTCTTTCTCGAACACCCTGCTAGAAAGCCAAACAGCAATCCCAGGAATATATCTAATTCGAAATAGGCACGGTGTTACAATTAGTTAAACATATATTTTTAAGAAAAAAATTTATGCATGTGTGCAATTATTGTGCAGAATTATGATCTAATGTATCATAGTTCATTACAAATAATTATTGCAATCTCCACCATACCATATAATGCTATTTCTGAAAAATTGAACATTAGCCCAAGAAGCGTATAAATTACTAAAGAGAAAGCCCCCACTGTCTCCCTAGTTAAGGTTTGTAACCAAAATAAATCATAATATTCGATAAGTTGGAATTAAGTTTTGCTTATCCAATCTTACTTTCTATTTGATATGGGTTTATGACCCCCTTATGATCAACCTAATTTTCTTTAGTTTTAACTTTTATGTTTGATATCACATATTAATTGGGTTGAATGGGTTTATTGTCTATTATACCCCCAACTTGTTACCCTTCTACCAAATGCAAGTTCTTAAACTAAAATTTTTTTCCCATAGCCAAAATTTCTAGTTATTGGGTTTATGTGAAAATTTTTAAAAACTAATTTCCTCATGCATCCAAAATTTAAAAAAAAATTACGTTTAAAAGCAAAGGTAATTCAAATTAATTGAAAAATCATCTAATCTTTATTTCCAAGTAAAATCAAAGGTAAGTAGACAATGTTTGTAATAGAAAATCTTCTATTATAGTTTGTGATCTTCTATTACATTTTCAAGTACAGAAAGATAACATATGTGGTTTTCTATTACAATTTGTAGCACAGGCAACTTGTAACCCCACAAACTCTTGAACCCTCAACATCACCACTGAACTTTACCAAGACGTTGCCTTTTAGTAGGTCTAGTGACATTTTCACTCAAAATTCTCTGATCAGATGAACAAAACTTTGTGCTTGAATTGTTCTTAGTCCATACTTTTCCAGCAGAAAACTGCAGACATATAATGATACAACAATTGGTCACTCAGGCAACAAAAGAAAATCACCATTATGTGAAAAAGCGCTCAAATTATTTAGATCCACAAGTCCTCGAGTAGTTTAGATAAACAAGCCACACGTCAAGCATTCAGGTTCGATAATAACTTTTACAAGGAACTTACCTCAAGGATCTTCCCTAAAGTCAGTCCAATTTACAAGCACCTTCCTTGACCAAAACGTATTTTAGAATCTATTTCATATGGATTAAAAAAGATAGCAATACAGAACAAAGGATCAATCAGTGCAATTGTCTGAGTTTCTATAGAGTGTAGACTAGTGCACAAACTTTGAAATAGATATCTATTATTTTGAGTAAAGTGTACGAGAGTAAAGTGTATTTACAAGCAACTAACCCAACTGCACCTGAGTAAAGTCTATAATCACCACCTGAGTGATGCGATCTGCAGGAACTTTACATAACTGGAAACAGTCATCTGCAATTACAATATTCCTAGGATTGCGTTGTGCAGCATACGGAACCTGCAAGAGCAAATGACCAACACGACGAAGTACACTGGGATCCTTTGCAAACCATCCTGCAAAGCAAATGACAGGTCTAAATATGAATACAAGAGATATAATGTTTGAGTTTCTCAGTAACTGTGTTCTTATAAAGTTTTAAATTTCTACCAGATGAGAAAGAGAGATAAATGAATAGAAGCTCTTTTAATAGAGATTTAAACTTCTCTTGGGAACTTCACACATTCAATGTAAATTTCACTATTTCTATGTTGAGCCTACAGCGACTATGCTTTTCCATGAAAGAAAGCAACAATAGTCTCACACTACAATCATTTAGCACCAAAGAGTACACGAACTTCATGAAATCTTCCAGTTTCACTAATTTAAGGGTGAAAAAGAATGCTACAGCAAAGTATTACATTTTATATCAATAAACCCCTCCAGGCCAGAGTGCGAGAACTTTGATATCATTCCAACTTAATCACTGCATTATGCTGAAGATAAAGCTTCAGAATATCTACTATAAAGATGATAAAAATAATGTACAATATCAAAATTTCTAAAACCATTAAGCTGGTGTGTAACCCAAAGCAGCAAGCAGCCTCAGGCCTCAATAATAATCTGCAAATTGCAGAGAAATCACGAAATCTTCAGCATAAAAAGTGATTCAATCTACAAATACAAAGAAGGATTGCGAAAATTATACTTTTTGGATAGAAATATTCCAAAATAAAAATCCAAGCACAATCAAATAAGTATAGATACGAACATCTTACAGAGAAGAGGGATGACGCAAAAGGAAAAATTGCGCAGGAACAATTCAGAAACAAAGATTTCTCAATAATTAACCCAAATTAATTATTGCAAATTCGAATACATAAGAATACATCTAAAATCCTCACCGAAAATCTGACCGATGCGAAAAGGAATTGGAAGTTGGAACAAATGCGCTGAACTAAGACACCCTAAAACGTATGACTTCTTTCTGAACAAATGCGCTGAACAAATGAGGAAGAATTACCTCTTCATTCTGATGGCGTGTAGATGAGGGCAAAAAGGGGACGCAAGGGCAACGATGAGTTGATCTCAGAGATTCAATGGCCGATCGAGTTAATCCATGAACAGTGCAAGGATTAATGCGGGTCACTGTTCCTGGTCTTTGTCACTTTATTATACAACTATTGTATACTTTTCTCTACTTCTTTAAATTATTTGTCCTCCACTTCTAACTACCTACTACCGAGTGGAGCCCCTACGCCGGAAAAAACACCAAAGAGAGAAACCTTAGCCATTGACCTGTCCTTTACTCCTTTTGCCTCCACATCTTTCTTTGAGATAATCTAACAGATTATCATCTCGTGCAACTTTCTTGAAAAAAAAAAAAAAAATCTCCAAAATTTGAGTTTCATCCATGGCGGCTGAGGCAGTTGTTTCTGCAGTTGTGCACAGAGCTCTCTCAGCTTCAATAAAGGAGATTGGTCTTCTTTGGGGCTTCAAGGATGATCTCAACCGTCTTGTGAGTACATTAGGTACAATTCAATTTGTGCTCCGTGATGCTGAGATCAAGCAGATGAAGAGTGACGCAATACAGAACTGGTTATGGAAGCTGAAGAACGTTGCTTACGATGCTGAAAATATACTGGACCGGATTGCAACTCACGGCCTTATCAGGCAAAGAGAGGCTTCTGAAGGAGGTAAGCAGCTGAAATCCTTTCTTTCACGGAAGAATCCATTGCTATTCCGTTTAAAAATGGTGCATCAAATGAAAAATATTAGGAAAAGATTAGATGCCATAGCGAAGGAGAGACACGACTACCATCTGATGGAGGGTGTCGTGGAAAATCGATTTGGAGAGACATCACAGAGTAGACAGACTTGTTCGCTGGTGAATGAATTGGAAATTCTTGGAAGAGATGGAGAAAAAGAAAAGATAATTGTGGAGCTGTTGGGTTCTTGTGATCGAGAAGATCTTTCTGTCTATGCCATTTCTGGTATGGGTGGAGTGGGGAAAACCACGCTTGCCCAATTGGTGTATAAGGATCAACGAACTGAAACGCATTTTGAACTGCGGATTTGGGTTTGTGTCTCTGATGATTTTAGCGTCCAAAGATTGGTAAGAGCAATCTTAGAGTCTTTAGAGGGAAGTGAGTGTAATATTTCAGAGTTGGATCCACTGCAGCGCCGCCTTCAAGAAAAGTTGAAGGGAAGAAGATATTTGTTGGTTTTGGATGATGTGTGGAACGAAAATAACAGGCTATGGGATGAACTCAAAGAAGTATTAAGATGTGGGTCGAAAGGAAGCGTGCTAATTGCAACAACTCGGGTTGAGAAAGTTGCTATGATGATGGCAACTAGCACCATCCACCACATTGGATGTTTATCTGAAGATGATTCGTGGTCTTTGTTCAAGCGAAGAGCTTTTCCAAATGGAGAAGAGAAGGAAAATTTAGTTGCAATTGGCAAGGTGATAGTGAAGAAATGCGGTGGGGTTCCTTTGGTTATCAATGCTTTAGGAAGTCTGATGCAATATAAATCTCTCGAGAGCGAATGGTTAGCAATCAAAGAGAGTGAAATTTGGCATCTTGTAGATGATGAATATGGTATCTTACCTGCCTTGAGGTTAAGTTATGATAATTTACAGCCGCACATGAGACAATGTTTTGCTTATTGCAGCATATTTCCCAAGGATTACAAGATGAAGAAAGATGAGCTCATCCAACTATGGATGGCAAATGGCTATCTTCACTCTGATGGCCAACAAGACTTATACCTCATGGGTCAATTGGCATTCAAGGAATTGGTTTGGAGATCTTTCCTGCAAGATGTCGAGATAAATTCAAAGGGTGTGACAAGGTGTAAAATGCATGATCTTATGCATGATTTGGCATTATCTGTTATGAGGCATGAGACATGTATCCTCGAGCATGGCCATGATCTTAAAATTCCTAAGGCACCTCGTCACTTGAGTTTTTACTCAAGTTCGTCTTGGGTAGTTTTGGCAAACAAGAGTGAGCTTAAACTCCTTACTGATGACTCTTTGCGGTCAATTATTGCACCTAGAGCTCAAGAAGGTGCCGAAGGCCTTTCTTCTCTCATCTCTAAGCAACGGTATCTAAGAGTGTTGGCATTGGATGCCAATTACAGACCAACATTCTTCCCAATTCCAGATGTATGCAAATTAGAACATCTCAGATACATTGTACTGTCGTGTTCTACTATGCAAAAGTTACCTGAATCCCTGACTCATCTCATTAACCTTCAGACCTTGAAGCTTATGAATTCCAAATCTCTGCTTGAGCTGCCTAAAGGTTTGAGACTGATGAAAAATCTTTGGTTTCTGGAGATGAGTAACTTTGATTCACTTGTCTGTACACCACCTGGACTGGGGGATATAACTTGCCTGCGTAAACTGACTGTTTTCATTGTGGGTGAGGACGCGGGTCACCAAATTGATCAGCTGAAAGAGCTAAAGCTTGGAGGGGAATTGAGCATAAAGGGACTTCAGAATGTGAGAAATTTGGAAGACGCCAAGGGTGCCAATTTGATCACAAAATGTGATCTGACTTCCTTAAGTTTATCGTGGGAAAAAGGCATCCAACAGAATTCTGTAGAACATTTTGAAAAGGTTCTAGAGGGTCTTCAACCTTACCCAGATCTTGAAAACATATGTATTCAGTCGTATCAAGGTTCCATGTTTCCTAATTGGGTATCAAATTTGGCTTTTAGGAGACTCAAGAAAATTAGGCTAGAGGACTGTCCAGGATGTGAACACCTTCCACCTTTGAGGAAATTGCCCTCTCTTACATCTCTATACCTCATCAAGATGGATTCTATTAAATATTTGGACGCTCGATGCCATGGAGATGGAGAGAGCTCATTTCCTGCACTAAAAGTTCTTGAAATTGAGAACATGCCTAACTTGGAGGAGTGGATCACAATGGATTCGGTACAGTGTTTTCCTTGCCTAGAAGATCTATGCATAAAAAGGTGTCCCAAGTTGACTAAACTTCCCACGTTAAGGAGTCTCAAATTTTTGTTCATACTTAGCTGTGGTGCAACACTTCTTAGATCCATAGAGTTGCTTACTTCACTTACTTCTCTTCACATAACCAACTTCAAAGAATTAGATGTTCTTCCAGATGGCTTACTACAAAATCACAAGGCCCTCGAAAGCCTATCCTTAGATCTATGTCCCATCAAGACACTACCAAGCATGCTGACTGCTCTCTCTACTCTAAAAACTTTGGATCTGGATAATTGCCAAAAGCTTGAATCTCTGTCTGAGGGACTAAAATACCTCAATTCTTTGGAGACATTACGGATCAGAAAGTGTGATAATCTTAGATCATTTCAAGCAACTACATTGGAGAGCTTACCTTCCCTTAAATCCTTATCTTTTAGCCGTTGCAAAATCCTGAAACCATTGTCAGGACCACTGAATCGAGTACCAGCTCTGCATGAGTTGGTGCTACGTGGGCTGCCAGAGCTAGAAAATTTGCCAGAAAGCATGAAATTACTATGTGATCTTGAAAAGTTGTCTATACGGTATTGTCAAGGGTTAAGCTCTTTACCAAACTGGTTGAGTCATCTTGAGTCATTGACAAGAATAGAGATCTGGGGTTGTAAGCACCTCAATGCCTTGCCTGATGATTTCAAAAGTCTCAAATCCCTGAGATACCTTGATATAGTAGGATGCCCACAACTGGAGAAGAGATGCGAGAAAATAAAAGGTGAAGACTGGCCAAAAATCTCACATATCCCCTTTGTATCTTTAAGTAGGGTAGTAATTGATTTGGCTTGAAAAGAAAACCCCCACATCTCCATGGTTACAAATTTACTTGATTATAATTTCGGGTAAGTTAGGTCGTTATCATATTGTAATCTTTGACAAAGTGCTGATTTATAAATTTATTGAATTTAATTCAATTCTCAACTTAGGTCCTTTTAGTCTTAATAAACATCCCAGAAAAATTGTTGCAACACTAAAATTAACTAAATATACTCACATAAACCATCTTTTTGGCTCAAGGTCCATTTTCCCTCCTCTCAAAACATAAAAATGGTAATTTATTTTGTTTTACAATTAGGTTTTCTTAACATCTCAATGTTCTCATCTAGTTTATTAAATTCACTCTAGAATTTCCAAAATTAAAAATAAAAAACTCTCCCATAATTAAGTAGGCAAAGAGTTAGAAATCTTGGCAGGAGACAAACAACTAAAGGCGACAGAAATATGCTTTTTTGAAGCATTTCAGCAACTTCAGACAAAATGATGATTGTCAACAAGAGATCCAAAATTTCATCAATTTAACCAAACACAATTTATTTCGATTTTCTATCTACATCGCTATGAAATCATACTAACTTCTCTATACAAGAAAACCAAATTGATAAAGAATCAGAGAACCGAACCGAAAAAAAAAAAAAAAAAAAAAAAAAAAAAACCCTCAAACATAAGAAAGCTGCAGCATCTGGAAGTAAACAACAACATATATTGCAAGAGAGAAAACAGCAAAAACATGTTGCCAGAAAAGAAGAGCAGAAGCTTCACTAACAGCATAGCCCTTCAATCTAGCAATTGCTCCCAACAAGATGGCACTCGGCGTTGTGTACTGCAACAAAAGCACAAACCTATACATTTTATCTCCCGCGATCAGAAAACCCAATTTATCCGCCAAACAAACAACCCCTATCCCAATCAAAGGAAGCACCAAAAGCCTTGCAATGCTTATCCCAATTATTGTCCTAATCCCGAGCCCCGACTCCCTAGGACCTTCAGCAAGCATTCCTCCAAGAACAAGCATTACGGAAGGGACCATCGCACCAGCCAAGATTTCAAGACTATCCATTGCAAATGAAAGAGGAGCATTTTCACCATAAACGATAGATTTCATCCAAGGAACCATACCGATAACGAATGCCAACAGTGTAGCAAGTGTTGGTGGCTGAAGAATATGACTCAATAGAGTACTTTTCACAGATTTTGGACTATCACAAGATTTTTCTTCATCAAACGATCTTTCTTCTTGCATAATAGAACTCTTTGCGACATCAGCCTCAAGAAGTTCTGTATATTCTTGAATTTCAATACCCTCTTCAACAACTTCATAATTTTCCAAAGGGCTTTCAAACATGTGGTAAACAATAGTGTAAACCATAAGAACAGCAATCCATTGAGCAAACGACACATAAGCTGTGCCTGTTTTCTGACAGTCGAGGCCAAATGGATTGTCAGGGCTGTGGCAGACCGATCCAATTATAGCAAGATGGAGATTCCCCGTGTTTCCAAATGAAGTCATAATAATCGTGAACCTAATGTATTGTGGAGGAGGTTCACAAATTTTTGCCACTAACAATCCCAACAAAGTACCAATTGCAGTACTGAGAATCACATTGACAGGTATGAACCACCAGAGGACAAAATTCTTGAGGGTTATAACTTCCCCAAGATGAATGAAGATCAAACAAGGCAAAAACAGAGCAAAAACGAGCTTGCTAAGAAGATTGAAAGTGGCTCTTGGGGCTAATTGAGTTTTTGGGTGAGCAAGGATCAAACCTATAACAGTGAGAGAGATGAGTTTCAACAGTGGAAGGACAGAGTAAATGAGGTCTTCTCCAATGGAGTTTGCTTTTGACTGCTTTTGGGCTAAAGGTGACTCCATTCTCGGCAGAGAACATCTGCCGAGGATAAATTTCAAAGAAAAAATTCAGATTTCAACTAAAACCCCCGAAAAATTCCAAATAATAATCAGAATTCGAACATCAGAAGGGTTTCCGAGTTTCAAAAATTACAGCGTGAACAATGGCAACAGAAAATGGGCAATTACGAGGTTTCGTGGAAATTAATTCCAGGCAAGTGTAAGCAGAAGAAATCGGTAACATCCAATCATAAATACCCAAATTCAAATTACGGCATCAAAATTGCTCCGCCAACCTCAGATTAAACACGTAAAAACGAAAAGAAAAACAATACGCGGTGACTACGTTTATCTTCAGAATCAGTTACACTTGATAATAGAAGTAAATCAAACACTATGAAGCGAGAGAGAGAGATTTACAAATTCAGGCCGGGGAACATGGTGATTGCAGCCTGCAGGTGGGACTCCGGAAGAAGGTGAAGTGGTGTCGATGAATTGATGCCATATGATTTATAATACATACTTTTATGAAACATTTAGCATTAAGTGGTCCCTGGAAAAGAATATTAGGATTCTTCCTTATTGATCGGAAAAACAGCTGTGTTTATTTTTTTAATTCGCATATTGCGAGTTTTTTTTTTAAAAAGGAGAGTCGATTGTTTTCTGGACATATATTTCCATCATTGAGCTAGAATATGGTAGTTTTTAATTAATTCTAGCACGGTAGAATAATTAGTTTTTGACTTTTTGGTAAATAGAACAGTATATTAATTATTAACTAAATATATATGCATAGTATCATTAGTATGTACATAAATTTTATCCGACTGCTTTGAGGTTGATCTAACTATAATTTAATTTCTCCAAATCTACTTTTAATTAAGATTTGATTTGCTCTTGTGGTCCTCGATCTTTAATCTCCTCTTCTTCGTGGTCTGGGCTTTTCCAAGGAATTGGGTGCTTGATTGTTTTAATTGGGGAAGATGTTGATTTGGGCGACTGTATGTGATTCTGAGGAGGTCGATCTTTATGGGAGCTCCTCTTGGGTGGTAATCGGCTTCAAGAATGTCCTTGGGGCTACATCCCAAGATTTCTCGACCTATGTCCTCAAGTCTTAGGTCATTCTCGACTCTTTGATGAAATATGTAGGTCATATCTTGTACTATTGGAATTTAGAATTTTATTTGGATTTCGTTTAGGATATTACATGTCTCTTTTATATGATATGACCCTCGATTGATGGACAACTAAATGTCTAGTTACGGTGCATCAATATATACATAATAGTATAGTAGAAAATAATTATGAAACATAAATAAATAACGTTACCATTAGGGGTGGGCGCGGGACGGGGAGTTCGGGATCGGCGAATTCGGGATCGGGGTGGGAAATTGGGTACCCGAGCCCGTCCCGAAAATGTCCGGTACCCGACTAATCGGGGAGTTCGGGATTCGGGACGGGTTCGGGCTCGGGGAGCCCGGCTCAATTTTCAGTTTCTTTTTTTTTTTACACAAATATTGGGCTTCTTGTAATTGTGGAGATGGGCCTGAGCTGCCAATTTGGCGTTTTTATTTATTTATTTATTGACAATTAGTGATTAATTTATTAGATTGTTAATTAGACAATTAGTTTATTAATATTATTTTTTTAAAAAAAGCCAAATATTTTCGTTTAGAAAACAACCAGCAATTCTCGTCTGGAATGGGCACTCGAAATTTTCATTCACACATTTCAACAAATAGCTCTCATCCTTTAATCTCAAAACAAACATCAGACATTTGATGGAAAATAATCAAATTTCAAAAATTAGGAAAACTTACAAAATACCTTAAATTAATGATATGGTGGGTTGAGGTGCCACGGTGGTAGCTGTGGTTCAAATAGGTGAACTATGATTTATGGAATGGAACTAGAAAGTTGAAAAGGAAAGTCCGGAAGAGGGGGTCGCCTTCGACAGTGACGTTAAGTGCTTTGCTCTTGGCTCTTGGAACAGAAAACACAAAAATAAGGTTTGAGAATATACATGACACATAAAAATACATAATTTAGAAATATAATATTTAAAATAAAAAAAAAAGGGTCGGGGAATCGGGAGCCCGATCGGGGAATTCGGGGAGCACTTTACTCCCCGATCCCAAGCCCGAAATTTTACGTCGGGATCGGGTACCCGTCCCGAATTAAATATTTCCCGAATTCCCCGTCCCGATCGGGAATTACCCGATCGGGTCGGGACGGGGCCCGAATTCCCCGACCCGAACGCCCACCCCTAGTTACCATGTATAATCTATACTATCTATTAAGCGAGAGACCCAAGTTTGGTCTCTTGGACTCTAAAATTAATTTATTTTCTATTTATTTATTAATTGATTTATTCCGACTTTATCTCTTCCACGTTTTGTGAATTTCTCTTTTCTGTCTAATCACTCCTCTTCTTAACTTCTTTTTTTTTTTTTTTTTTCTCATCAATTGCAATCTTTTTCTTTTTTTATACTATCTATTAAGCGAGAGACCCAAGTTTGGTCTCTTGGACTCTAAAATTAATTTATTTTCTATTTATTTATTAATTGATTTATTCCGACTTTATCTCTTCCTGTGAATTTCTCTTTTCTGTCTAATCACTCCTCTTCTTAACTTCTTTTTTTTTTTTTTTTTTTTTTCTCATCAATTGCAATCTTTTTCTTTTTTTATTATAATTTTTTATCACTTATCACTTATATTTTAAAATTTTATAATTATCTATACTATCTATTAAGCGAGAGACCCAAGTTTGGTCTCTTGGACTCTAAAATTAATTTATTTTCTATTTATTTATTAATTGATTTATTCCGACTTTATCTCTTCCACGTTTTGTGAATTTCTCTTTTCTGTCTAATCACTCCTCTTCTTAACTTCTTTTTTTTTTTTTTTTTTTCTCATCAATTGCAATCTTTTTCTTTTTTTATTATAATTTTTTATCACTTATCACTTATATTTTAAAATTTTATAATTATTAATATAACATTATCTTATACTACTTATTTATTTTATCATAAATTAGTGATTATATTAAAAATAACTATAGAGTATATATTTAATGAAAACTTTTAAATTTTAATAAATTTATATAATAATTATTTTTTATTTGCACATACATTGAATGTGCAAAATTGCTAGTAGATGTATTAATGAACTAATCCAGAAAAATAATAATAATAACAGCAACTAAATAACAGAACCGTTAAATTCCCTATCTAGCTTCACTGTGTGTCGCCCCCAAAATATCTTTTACCCCAGAAGAAGCCCTAATGGCTGCCTCAATACCACAGACAAATTCATTCCTTTCAATATCTAAATCTTCGCTAAAATGCTGTTACACGCAGAAATTCATTCGAGTTCCTAAATTCTCTCAGCGGGCATGCCCTAATTTTGTGAGTTTACGCGAGGGAAAGAAACTATTATCAGTCCGGTGCTCGGAAAACCAAACTCAAACACTTCGAACTTGCAGGAATTGCAAAACCCAGTTTGATCCTCTGCTCAATCATCCCCGTGCTTGCCGTTACCACACCGCTCATTTTGGGGGTGCGCCCGTTTTTCTTTTTCTTTTTTTAATTTTAATTCAATTTTATTTCGAGGGAAATGATATAAGTCTTCTTTAGAATTGCTGCTTACATTTGTTTGTGATTCAACTTGATTGTGATTTGTGATCTTACTGTATTCTTGCGTAAAGGAACTCACTTGTTAGGCTGGCAATGGAATTTCTGGCTTTTGTTTTTCTAGCATAGACATTTGGTGATTATGTTTGATAGAGTTAACTGAATGGGTGAAGTAATTTAGTGTCCAATTTAATGCAAAATGTGGGATCTTGGATGATGAGTCAATATTCATTTTGCAGCTTTGTCATCTGAACAGCTTTTACAACATTACATATGCATATATAGATGTATGAGCAGTGTTATAAAACTTAAATGGGATTGCTTTCGGTGTTCTTGAATGAGCTAATGTACCGAAAATGAAGGTTTAATGCACCCTGTTTATATTTACGTGTCCGTGTTAAAACAAGATTGTGTATTCTGAATCATTCCTATTGAAAGAGCTTGGTAAATATTGTGAGGAGCTTTAGAAGAGTTAGTCATGGTACTGCCTAGTTTGTAATGTGGGCATTGGTCCTGATAAAGGTTCAGTGTTTTATTCTTACTTTGATTGGTGTTCAGGAGAAACTAGGAGAAAGTTTGAGAGCGTACATACAGGCGGAACAATGAACACCCCTGATTCTGGAAAAGTATTCCAGTACTGGCATTGTTGTGGCTCCGAAGATCCTTTTGATCCCGGATGCACTGCCGCGCCTCATTCTTCGTATGACGATTGATAACACAACAGTAAGAACAATCGATCCATTTTATGTATAATGTATGATGATTACCCGATATTCCTCACCTTTCTGTAACAGAAATTCTTTTGTTCTGTTTCTTGAAAAATTTATAGCATCAGAAACAAGATCTTCAGTTCCTTGTCCATCTTGTTTCACTTTTACTGTCTTATGTTCTGCATCTTGTACGAGCAAAGAGAATATATATCTTCCCTTGAATTGAAAACTTTAGTATTCAACTCGTGCATTTACGAGAACTCGAACCCACAACTTAAAGTTTACGAGACATTTACCTTATCATCTGAGCAAGGCCTCATAGGCAATATGGAACATTCTGTTAGATGTGATAAGATTAGCTTAGTTTGCCTCTTAAGTATTGCTTCACATGAAGTAGTTCCTGGTTTTCTTACTTTACTCCAAAAATATGTTGCCTTTCTGGGGTATGCAGTACAATCGTGTGATGTTTGATGGATGAGTTGGCAAGCACCTAGGGAAAAACAAACGTGTATACTTAGATAACATACCTACGAACCCCTTGCTTAATGGGATCAACCAAATTAATTCAATCTGTTCGTTTTTATTCTCTCGGTTCGTTTACTCTAATGTGCGAATACTCCAAAAAATGGTCCTATACAGTGTCGAACAAGTGTTGGATACGGATGCACCGAGGACATAGCTCCATCAAATGTCCGACACTTTTGCAACGTGTCCAAATAAATTAAAAAAATAAAATAAGATAGCATCCTTTTTATTTCATGGAGAAGAGTATACATAACTATGTTGCTAAACTACAAATAAAGATAAATTTATGATATTCTTCCACCAAAAAAAATAAAATAAAATTATGATATTCGTTCATGCAAATTAATTCCTAGCTGCAGCTTTTGGGATAATTACAATTAGATATCCTAAAATTTAACCTAATTAACAAAAAATCCCCAAAGTTTGATTAATTGCAAAAACTAGTAGATGTTTGGGCTTAATGTAAGCTATTGCAGCATGAATTAAAGAAAGTCAAGTATCGATTAATAAGTAAAACTGGTGCCAATTAAGGTATTTATATAAAAAAAAAAAAAAAAAGATCAAAACCTTCAAGATTCATTTATCCAGATATAATGTGAGTGAGTATTTTCTTAACATCTGAGACTTCAGGAGAAGTTTTTGTAATGTGCCAAAACCAGAGGGTATATCGATGTAATTATATCAAACTTAAGCTTAATTATCCTATTCTTTTCTTCCCTTGTAGTACATAATAATATGTCGAAATTAGTTACTTCAAAGCAACTTCAAATAAACAGTTCCCACAATTGTATTTCACACTTCCTAAGTCCTTATTTTCAGGAGAAAATCATCTCTGTTTCCAAGACACCAACCCAAACCATGCATGATGTTAATGTACACGATATCCATTTATACAGCCTACCTTTGTGTCTACGTATCTAATTCCTTAACACACACATATATAAACATATGTTTATATACACTTCTTTATATAAACATACACCCCTCTGATTCATCCCCTTAACAATGGAGGCCTCTTCTTCTTCTTCTTCTTCTTCTTCTCTATCAGCCATCCCTAAACTGCCCTTTAAACCCTCTTACCCCATCAGAAACAGGCTCATTGTCACGCCCATCAGAAAACATCTCGACGTTATAAAAGCCAGACGGTTTCAAAATGAAGCAGAATCCGCAGATGAGAAGAGCTCGATTTTTCTGAAAATGCGCATCAAGAGAACGGAAAATCAAGATAGAGCTCAAATCATACCCTCTGCAGATGGGAGCAAAGACGTTTCTGAAGCCGTGGAACTGCTAAAGTCGGGGACGCTTGATCTCATAAACACGAGATCGACGAGTCTTGCTCTCGGAGTGCTTGCTTTAATCGCCGTGATAATAATTTCATCGACGACACTAGATGATGTATTTGTTGATGCATTGATCAAGGTTGTCAAGGAGTCGCTGGCGGGCTGCCATGTACATATAGACATTCATTTTTAGCCTCTTTGTTGTAATTGGGGCTAATATAATATTAATGTTTCTTCATGATATGGTGAAGGAAATGAAGTATGCGAAGATTGGAGGTATAATACTTGGTTATTATTTGCTTGTTCTTTGTCGCATTGTTCCACTTTGTATGGTCGCATAAGCACTCTCATATTGGTCTTTTTGAGTGAGTTAGTTATGCAGAATATTTAATCAAACACATACATACAATTTGTTTTCTCTCTCGTGAACGAACAATAATCTTGGAGTTATTAACTCCACACACACCCCGTGTTAGATATAAATATCACGAAAAAACTTGTGTTACAAAAATTAGTTGATAAAACCCTATGTTAGCACATAACCCCAAGACGCCCCGGTAGTATTTTAAATTTTTTTCTAAATTACTTTTTTTTAAATTTAATATAAATTATTAGAAAAGTCGGTTTCCTGAGTTTGTTTTCCTACCTGGAAAATCACGAATCTATCTCTTGCAATATCTTTTAAGATTTCGAAAAAAATATCAATAGCAATCGATCTAAAGCAGGTAGATATATAATTTCAAATAGTTTCTTTAGTATTCGAGTAGTTAATTTTTAAGCTATCATGTCAGGGATTGCATCAAAACCCTTCCTACATGGGGAACAAAGTAGATCGTTTCATGGAATTCCGATACTACCCAACCGTCGTCTCCTACCATCACGTCCAAGAGCATCCACAAATGAACCTCGAGGCCTGACAGGAAAGCCAACATTTTGGTGGAGAATTTTGGCCTGCATTCCATATTTACTGGACACATGTTTATTTGTTGAAACTGTACGCTGCATACATCCTTTTTCGAAGGGTCTTGAATTCTGCAACTGGCCTTTGCTATTGTCCCCCTTGAGGATACCAAGATGGTTTATGCTTCTATACGCCCTTGTTGGTGGGCTTGTGGTGGAGAGAAAAGAATGGCCGTATTTCTTTAGATCCCATGTGCTTATGAGTTTCTTGCCGGTGACGCTTTTTCTGACTGCGCTAGACGGGAGCCAAGCCCTAGGTTCTTGGATGAATGCGGGATACATGAGCCAATGTTGGAAATCTCGGTTGTACTGGGGTAAGATTGGAATGCACTTGTTCCTCTTTACCTCATTTGCGTTTATGTTGCTGATTTTGGAGTGCATGAGATGTGCCCTTTGCGGGATGCACATCCATGTTTGTATTGATGGAGCATGACATCTCGGCAGCAGACTATAGAAATTTGAAACATGACATGGTTTAGAAATTTGCAGACTATAGAAAGTTTAGAAATTTGAGACATGACATGGTTTATGCTTAATTCTGCTTTTGGTGTATCTAACTTGTTGTTTGCAAATATTTTTAAGTTAATGGAATTTACCTCTTTTTCTTACTTGACTTCCAATGTAATTTTGAGCATATTCTTTCTTTTTCTATTTAGCTTTAATATTTTCTAGCATTTTCTCGCTATTCTTTAATTTTATATTAGCTGTAGTTTTGTGGTCATCTCCAAAAGCCATTTATCAGATGTTAATGTAAATATTTCATTATAAAGGTCGCGCGAACTGATCCTAAAACAGTCCGCCACCAATCCTTGTTGAGTACCAATTAAAGGAAATTTATCTAATTGATTAACATTAAATATGCTAAAATGATTCTAGTATATGTATATGTTGCCTCACCAAACAAAAAAGAAGAAGAAGAAGAATAGAAGAGAGACTAAAGTTTAAAACTATAGACCTTTTATTTGATACTTACCTACATACCCTTCTCCGCATGGAATTTGCAATCCAACGCTAAACGACCACTTTTCTGGGCCTGACAGTCCTCCGTAACTCAACTCGTTTGAGGAAATTCTTGAACTTGAATTCAATCTCTTCGATGTTAAAGTCACTTGGTGTGACCAAAGAAAAATTAAAAAATAATCAAGACATATATATATATAGAACTTAATACTATCATACGACTAAGTTGATTTAATACTTATCTATGAACGAAATAAATAATGTCTTGTATATAATCAAAACTTACCATGTGGTTACAAAGTGGATTTAGAAAAAAGAAAACGTCACTTGATATACTATGAAAAAGAACATTATTTTCTCATTTTCATAATTATTATTTCTATATGAATAACAAAATAAAATGTTGGCGCACTTTGTGCTATAGATAATAGGTACGAGTAAACAAAACAATTAGCAAATCTAACTTAATAATTATATAATCAGTCCATAAACATAGTATTATGTATATTAAGCTCCTTACCTACTATATGATTCAATACTACCACTTAGTTTACTTGGACCTAAAACGCAAGATTAGATTTGGTATCCGTCTATTAACAGTGTTTACTTGGATTGGCTTCTGGTCTGTTGGTGGCCCGTAGACCTAGTCCATTTCACATGTAATGATGAAGTAATTACCAACTCCAATTTGGAGTTGCAAATTAGCCCAGTACAGATTAGGGCTGTCAATGGGTCGGATTCGGGCCGGATCAGGGGATTCCGGATCTGAATCCGACAAGAGGATCCGACAACCGAATCCGAATCCGAATCCTATAGGATTCGAATTTATTTATTTTGAATCCATGCATAATCGGATCGGATTATATCCGATTAAAGATCAGACCCGATTAGCAATAAAATTTAATTTTTTTATTTAACAAATTTAATATAAAGAATAAATATAATTACATAATATTAATAAATAATAATTATTTAATGGATTATTTGATGATTTTATTTATATTTGTTTAAAATAAGTTAATTTAAACTTATTAATAAAAAAATATATATATTTTTAGAGTAAATAATTCAAATTTTATTGTTGTTTAAAGTGATAATTATGTGAAAATTATAATTTTAGTCATTTTACTTAAAATTATGTACTAGTAAATAATTTATTTTAATTAAATATTATATATATAATCGGATTCGGATTCTAAACGGATCGGATTTGTTAATTCCATATTCGCTCCATTTATTTCGGATAACGAATATTTATAATCGGATATAATCCATCGGACATTTTTATCGGACGAATATGCTAAAATTCGGATCGGATTCGGATTAAAATCCGACCCATTGACAGCCCTAGTACGGATGGGCTAGATAGAAAGACCAAAAAGTCCTTATACTCTTCGTATCAGCCCAGTACGGATTGTTTCTGATGGGTTCGGAAATGAGTTGATCCGAATCCGATCACTTTACGATTTATATTTTGTGGAGGAAACCACCGGAGCCTCGCCGGAAAATAGGAGGTGGGTTCTACCTGTTGGGACAAGCACAAGGAAAGTCAGAAGGCCAAGCTGGGGGAACTGGGGGTGATACCCAGTTTGGCTCTCCGACGCTCAAGTCAGTACAGTGTATGAGGAGAGGTAAGTTCAGTCACAGTTGCAGAGGTGAAGAAAGCTTACTTGTGTAGAAGATGACTTCAGATATTTATAGTTGAGGGTCAAGGGCCCTTTGGTCATTTGCCTCGAGTGGTCCTGGCCGAATGTTGCCCTAACACGTGGCGCTGTGAGAGAGAAACCTAGGAGGAATCTTCTGCAAAAGCGGCTAAAAGTTAGTGCTGGCAACAGTGGCAGGTGCGCGGGCATGTACGTTGTGTCAGAGAGCCATGTGGGTGGTTGGTAACGAGGGCTTGAGAGCGCGCTCGTGACAACCTAGAGTACTGGAAGCCGAGACATCCGCTGTGGGGAGCGGAGGCTTCAGTTCAGGTGACGAACCAAAGGGAAGGCCACTCTGAGGGAGTGTGACGCTCGAAGAGGGCTCCATTGGCACGTGGGCGTATCAACTGTTTAGTTGTAGGACGCTCGTAGGAGACAGCGCTCGTCGGGCTTAACTCCTGAAGATGGATTGCGCTGGTTGAGCCCAGCGCTCGTGGGGCCTAGCGCTCGGGTGCTGATAGGGCGACCTTGGGGAGATAGATGTCATCATCTCGGCGATGCCACGTGTCCTAACGTGTGATGATCGTGTTTTGACCCCATCATTTTGCCCCCCAATTCTGTGGTCCTTGGTGATAAGGACTGTAGAATTTTGACACTTTCAATTTTTCCCATACAACGCTCGTATGGGACTTGGCGTGTTGAGCAATTTTTCCTCTGATGGTGCCATTAAATGCGGTCTTTTCAACTGACCGCTTGTAATATCTTCGCATTAAATGCTGTACTATTCTGAAGCAACCGAAGCGATAGGGCATTAAATGCGGGTGCGCGTGGGGCGCGTGAGCATTGGAAAGCATGTGTCGGTTCCATAAAGTGGGCAGTTTCCTAGGCGGGAAATGATTACCATTTTGAATTTATTGCCGAATACGGTACCAAATCCCATCCCTATAAATATGGGATTCTGAAATCTCTACACTCTTTACGCATTCAGAACTTTCAAGCACCCCTTGCAAAAAGAATTCTCTCGCATACCAGTTTTCTGAGCACCTTCAACCTCTTCTCCAGTTTTCTCAAACACCTTCAAGGTAAATTTTCAGAGTAATTTTCTAACTTGGCTAACCGTAGATTTGAACCTTACGATTTCACAACCCCTTAGATTTCTTTTCCCCGAAGAAACCCTAATCTTTCACCGGAAAACTTCCAAATCCCAATTTCTGCCATGGCCGACCAACAAGTTGAGGAGTTTGCCCGTGAAATTAACGAAATGGCCATCGACAGTTCTTCTTCCCCCGACTCTCCCAGAGATGAAGAGTTGGGAACGGCGGTGATGGCTGTGGAGGACAGAAATCCAGGTGGAACGGATCCCATTTTTGAGGAGATGGATCTGGTGATGGAGGCAGAAAGACAAGGGGTCACCCTCCCCATAACTCAAAGTGCCACACATCCCCACCGCCACACCGTGACCGTGGCCGTTGCAAACCCGCTTCCAGTGGCGGAAGCCATAACCGGGCCCTCAGAAAGGGCCCGGAACAAGGGAAAGAGCAAGAAGTCCCAAAAATCCAAAAGACAAAACGAGGGCGAAGGGTCGGGCTACCAGGCTACCGAGCGCACGCCTGATGAAACCCCCAGCACAGTTACTGTGGGGGATGTGAAGACAATGATGGCACCCATCTACTGGGACGAGCGGTACACATGGAGAATCCCAGAAGTCCACGAGCGTGCGAATAATCCGCCTCCTGGGGAGATGGCCGTATATGTGGACACCGTGAGTTCAGGAGGCTTGAGGTTCCCCATCTCGGTCTCCATGGCTCATTTGCTGAATAACCTAGGCTTGTGTCCGTCCCAAATTGTGCCCAACGGCTTAGCCCTCTTGACGTGCTTCATAATTTTGATGAGGAGTATGGGTTACGAGCCCCTCTTGAGGAACTTCAACGCCCTATTTCAAGTGGTCAGTTCATCCCGCTCATCCCCCGAGGCCGGTTTCTATTACGTTCAAGCGAAGGCCCATATGAAGCTGATCAACTCGCCCTCGAGCACTTATGGTGTTGATTGGAAAGAAAAGTTTATCTTTGTCAAGGCTCCAACAGAAGAGGGCTTTGGGGTGACCACGGAATGGGGCTCGTATTCAAAGAGCCGTTTGCCACCCTCACTCCCCAAAGATTGGGCCAAAAGTCTGGCAACAACCCTAAGGGACGAGGGTCACCTAATACAAGCGAAGGACTGGATAGATGATGCAGAACTTATGTTCTTGTGCGGTCTCTCCAATGACCCTTTTTTCCTTGACAACCCTCCGGCTCGTGACATAGAGAGAGACGGTTAGATTCTTAGGGCACTAACTTTAGATAGGAATAAATACTAACTTCTTTTCTGTACTTGTAACTTGCAATCTGAGTAGATAGTTTGAATATTTCTAACCCTTGAAAAATTTCACTCTTGCAGGAGTCGCTATCATAGAAATGGCCGGAGGAATTAGACAAGCGGCTCGTTTCGCCCATGCGAACAGAAACCAGACCCCACAAGGGGACCAACAACGCGAACAGCGCCCTCGCCACCGCAACGATAGAGGGGACGCTCGAGGTGGCGCCAGTTCGAGCGCCAACCCTGAGGTGCAGCCCCCTCGCGGCCGAGGGGAACGTAGATTGGTCCCAAGGGAGACCAGGGGACGATCAGAGAGAGCAGGTGATGTACAACCCCCCATTCCTTCAGAACAACCGAGGCCAGTAACCACGCTGACTATAACAGAGGCTCGTCCTAGTTCGAGCGCAAATAGGCCTTCCCGCAAGAGGAAGAGAATGCCCGATTCTGCCGCCATCAAGGGCAAGGGCAAACAAGTTGTCGAGGGCCCCAAGGGCGAGGGGGACACTTCCTCTTCGGAGGAAGAGCACGTATGGAATTTCTCTCGTCGAGGGGACAGGGAATGCTCAGGTCCCACGGACGGGGGGCCAATTCTGCTGAGGCCTGGCACTCTATCCCAAACTATGGGCCAAGATCTTTACAGCAGGGCTCAGTTCTCGGCGGACCATCGGCACCTCTTCAACGAGTCCGTGGAGCAAGTGGCCTTTGATGCGGCTAACGCTCTAATCTCCGTAAGCCTTCACTCCTTGCTTCCTTTGTTGATTGTCGTAAATTATCATCTTTGTAGCTAACACTTTTCCTCTCGTTTACGCAGCAAGTTCTTCCCCGGCTCTGTAATGTACAAATGCGAGCCTCCACTTACGCCGAGCGCAAGGCCAAATACAAGAAGATGGCCCGCTCGAATGATCCTGCTCATATCCAATCGGAGCTGGACGCAGAAATCGCCAAGTATGAAACCCTCAAGGGTTTATACAACAAATCGGAGGAGGAGTTGGGGAAGCTGAAAGAAGATTTTGTGGCGGTCGACGGCGCTCGCATCAATTTGGGCAATCAGCTGGCCCAGGCTAACGAGCGTTGCCAGAAAGCGGAGGCGGATCGGGAAAGTTGGAAAACGAGGGCTTTGGAGGCCGAGCGGAAGTTTGCTGATACCATGAATGAGTGGCCTCGCAGTCTAGAGCGCGCGAACAAAGAGGCCTTAATCAAATTCTGCCACTCCAAAGCCTTCAATTTTGCGGCCTCGTTGCACTGCTTGGATGAGGCTCAAAACGCCTTCAACTTGGCAGTGGATCAGGGCATCCACAAAGGGCTGACGGATCCGGCAATGAAGGGAGCCGAGGGCACGGGGCTCTTGTTCAACGAGCACTGTGAGGAGGTGGATGAGGATCCCAACGACCCCGCGGACGGCATTGCTGAAATGGAGTATGACTTCCTGGTCAAGTTGCTCCAGGATGAGTACGCCGACGCTCATAGGGACGGGGGTGCGGGTCAAGAGGATGATCCTGAAGACGAGCCTGAAGCGCCCATCATGGAGGAAGCCCCAGCCCTAGCTGCTGAAAATGCCAACGCTCCTGCTCCCGATGCCAATGCGCCCGCTCTGGATGCCAACGCCCCCAACGATCCTCAAGCCCAGCCTCAAGAGCCCGAGGGTCCAGTCCATGGCCCTGTTCATGGCCCAATTCTGGTGATCGTGGACGAGGACATAGCCGCAGCCGCTTGAAGCTTCTCCCTCCATAGCTTTTCTTGTATTTTCCTGTTTTTCTGTCTTTTTTCTTTTGTTGAAATGATGTTCATGGGCCTTTGAGCCCCTTATCTTGTAATATTTTCCCTTGCAATGAATGAATATCCCTTTCATGATTTTGCTCTTCTGTTCATTTACGAATCATATAATATGACTGTGTAGTATATTCCGTGAATGTTTTATTTTTGTAATGCAACGAAAATTTGTCTAAGTCTTGAGCGGTCGTGGGGGTCTTATTGTGAGATTGCCCCCCGCTCAAGACTTGTATAAATTTTGTTTTAGCTTTTGGAAATTTGTCTAAGTCATGAGCGCTCGTGAGGGTCTTACTGTGAGATTGCCCCCCGCTCATGACTTGTATAAATTTCTGCCATTGTAAATTTGTCTAAGTCATGAGCGCTTGTGAGGGTCTTACTGTGGGATTGCCCCCCGCTCAAGACTTGTATAAATTTTGTTTTAGCTTTTGGAAATTTGTCTAAGTCATGAGCGCTCGTGAGGGTCTTACTGTGAGATTGCCCCCCGCTCATGACTTGTATAAATTTCTGCCATTGTAAATTTGTCTAAGTCATGAGCGCTTGTGAGGGTCTTACTGTGGGATTGCCCCCCGCTCAAGACTTGTATAAATTTTGTTTTAGCTTTTGGAAATTTGTCTAAGTCATGAGCGCTCGTGAGGGTCTTACTGTGAGATTGCCCCCCGCTCATGACTTGTGACATTCCTTCTTGATTCTGAGGCCATCATTCGAGCACTCTGGCTCTTATCATTTTCCTGGCTCTGCGGGAAATTCTGTTTTCGAGCGCAAGGCGCTGTAAGAGACGACCAAGGCCTAGTAAGAATTTGTTCTGATAGGAGGTCCCGTTTTCGAGCGCAAGGTGTTGTAAGAAACAGCCAAGGCCTACTAGGATTTTCTCTTGTGGGGGATCCCGTTTTCGAGCGCAAGGCGTTTTAAGAAATAGCCAAGGCCTACTAGGATTCGTTTTTATAGGATATCCTGTTTTCGAGCGCAAGGCGTTGTAAGAAACAGCCAAGGCCTACTAGGATTTTCTTCGCGGTCTTCTTCCGTCTTGCCTAATTGGTTTTGAGCGTAACCAGTCTATCCTTATGAGGGCGTCCCCCCATGCAGAGTAGAGTGCTGGCCAGCGTAACCCGTGCGAGATAACAACATATATATTGGAACAGGTTGCCAACCACGCTCGTAAAGACGAGAGACGTGGGACTTATCCGTTCAACCAAAGAAACATAAACATTAGTAAAATTAAAAAGATTGTACTACGGCTTACTTGTGATTGTAGATACATAGAACCCATCAAAGAGGGTTGTTACATCAGGATTTGCAAAGAGCTTTTTAAACATAAAACCGCCGGAGGTTACATGCGTTCCAAGGGCGAGGCAAGCGCTCACCTTGGAGTGTCTCCAGGGTGTAAGTGTTGTTAGCTCTGAGTTGTACGACTTTGAATGGGCCTTCCCAATTGGGGTCCAATTTCCCCACGTGCCTGGATACTTCCACTTTCTTTAAAACCAAGTCTCCCAACTGGAAAGTTCTTTCCCTCACACACTTATTGTACTGCTGAGCCACGGAGGCCTTATAATGGTGAATCTTAGCCCAGGCCTTGTCTCTCCTTTCATCCAGCAAATCCAACTCCAAACTCCTGTTGCCATCATTGAGCTGAGGCTCGAAATAGCCTACACGAGCGGATTCATTTACTATCTCTGCTGGTATCATAGCTTCTGATCCGTAAACGAGCGCGTAAGGGGTTTCTCCGGTGGCCGCTCGTGGGGTGGTGCGATAAGCCCAAAGCGCTCCTTGCAACTCTTCAGCCCACTCACTTTTCTTGCTCTCAATCATGGTTTTCAAATGCTGCAAGATAATCCTGTTGGTAACTTCCGCTTGCCCATTAGCTTGGGGGTGCCCTACAGAGGTAAACCGCTGTTCGATCCCCAACTCTGAGCACCACTCTCTTGTGTCAGCTGCGATGAACTGAGATCCGTTGTCAGAGATGAGCACCCTCGGTATGCCGTACCTGCAAATGATGTTTTTCCAGATGAAGTCCCTCACAACCTTGAAAGTAATTTTTGCAACCGCTTCGGCCTCGGCCCATTTGGTGAAGTAATCGACGGCTAAAATGACAAATTTCTTTTGTCCCACAGCTATGGGCAAGGGGCCCACGATGTCTATTCCCCACTGATCGAAAGGCCAAGAAACGTCTATTGGGATCATCTGTGCGGCTGGCAATTGAGGGAGATTTGAATGAAATTGACACTTAGGGCACTTTCTCGAAAATTCAATGGCGTCTCGAAGAACTGTGGGCCAATAAAACCCACTTCTCAAGACCTTCTTTGCCAGAATACGCCCTCCGGAATGATTCCCACAACTTCCACTGTGGATGAGTTCGAGCGTCTCCTTCGCTTGTGAGGGCCTCAAGCATCTCATTGGTGGTCCCTGAAACGATTTCTTGAATAACCTCCCCTCGGGATCCAAAGCGAAACGAGGGGCTTTACTCCGGACTTTCCTAGCTTCCACCTTATCCGCAGGGGGAAGTCCGTCTCTAAGGAAGATGACGATGTCGTCAAGCCAACAAGGCTCATTTGGATCAATCATGGCGATCATCTGGGTGGTGATCCCCTCCTTGATCAGTGGTTCCTCAGTTCTAAGGAACGTGACAGAACGCTCGGAAGTGCCCTCTAAAGCCGATGCAAACTTTGACAGTGCGTCCGCACGCTCGTTCTCTTCTCTTGGCACTTGAAGTAGATGGAATTCCTTAAACTTCTCAATGATTTCTCTAGCTTTTTGTAAGTACTGTACCATGGTGGTTTCTCGAGCCTCATAAGTTCCTTCAATCTGGCTCGCTATTAACTGTGAATCCACATAAGCGGTGATTCTGGAAGCTCCATTCTGAAAAGCAATATTCAATCCTTGCACGAGGGCTTCATATTCTGCTTCGTTATTAGTAACTTGGAAATCCAGCTTGATGGCAAAGTCCAGCTCAATCCCATCGGGGTTTCTTAGGGCCACTCCTACTCCTCCCCCTTGTGAGGTTGAGGAACCATCTGTGTGCAGTACCCATAACCCCTCATTCTTCGCGACGGTGGGCTCGAAACCAAAGCGTTCAACCAACAAATCTGCGACAACCTGAGCCTGTATCGCCGTCCTAGGCTCGAAGCATAGGTCAAACTGGCTCAACTCGATGGCCCACTTGATTAATCTTCCAGATACATCTGGCTTGGACAACACTTGCTTCAAGGGTTGGTCGGTGAGAACCGTTATGGAGTGCGCTTGAAAGTAAGGCCTTAGCCTTCTTGAGGCGTTAATAAGAGCGAACGCGAACTTTTCAATTTCCAAATACTTCTTTTCAGCTCCTTGCAATGTTTTGCTCAGATAATAGACAGGCAAATGCTTCCGCTCTCGTACAGCGACCAGAACAGCGCTTGTGGCTTCGGGAGAAACGAAAAGATACATAAATAATCTCTCACCTTCAACGGGCTTAGTCAGCAATGGTGCGCTCGATAAGTAAGTCTTCATATCTTGCAGCGCTCTTTCGCATTCCTCTGTCCAAGCAAAGTTACGTGCGTTCCTCAAAATTTTGAAGAAGGGAAGGTTCCTGTCCGCCGAGCGCGAAATAAACCTGTTTAACGAGATGATTTTTCCCACTAGGACCTGTACTTCCCGCAAATTTCGAGGGGAAGAGATCTCCAAAATAGCCTTGATCTTCTCCGGATTGGCCTCAATTCCCCTCTGACTGACCATATACCCTAGGAACTTTCCCCCTTGTACTCCAAAGGTGCATTTTGAAGGGTTCAACTTCATGCCATAGTGGCGCAAGATCGAAAAGGTGCGCTTGAGATCTTCCAAGTGGGAATCTTGGCGCTCGCTTTTGACAATCATATCGTCCACATAAACCTCCATGGATTTCCCAATCTCACTCTCAAACATCTTGTTGACGAGCCGCTGATACGTAGCTCCTGCGTTCTTGAGTCCGAAAGGCATGACTAAGAAGCAATATACCCCCAGATGGACAACAAACGAAGTTTTGGGGCGGTCTTCTGGGGCCATGAAGATCTGATAGTATCCCTGGAAAGCGTCCATCATGCTCATGAGCTCGCAGCCAGCGGTCGAATCCACCAATTGGTCAATCCGGGGCAGCGGGTACGGATCTTTAGGGCAGGCCTTATTGAGATCAGTGAAATCGTTGCACATGCGCCATTTGTTCGCGCTTTTGGGTACCAAAACGACATTACACAACCATTCCGGGTACAAGATGGGCTCGATATATTGAGCCTCCAGGAGTTTATTAACTTCATCCTCAATGGCTTTTTTCCGAAAACCATGTACATCCCGCTTTTTCTGCTTGATGGGTTTGAATGAGGGATCCACATTAAGCCTGTGGACGATGACGCTCGGGTCAATCCCTGTGAGGTCGGAGGCTCTCCACGCGAATACATCCCTGTTTTCCCTTAAGAAGTCAATCATCATGATCTGAGAAGGCCCTGAGAGGTTAGATCCTATCTGAGTAGTCTTATCCTTGTTTCCAGGCTCCAGTTCAATGGTAAGGAATTTCTCCGAGGGCTCAATCCTTACCTCAGGGCGAGGAAGTTCGAGCGCCCTCTTCTTTCCCGTCAAGCGGTCACTGGATGCTGGCTCATCTTCTCTCGGCTCGTCTCCTTCTGAGGACGACCCCTCAACAGTTCCTGGCGGTGCATTTTCGAGGGGATTCTCCCCGTCGTTTCCCCTCTTCTTTTTGTTCTTCTTCTTATTCAATTTCGCCCTCTTCCGTGCGGGGCTGTCCTCATCCAGGTTGGGGAAATCCACTGATTTTTTGGTGGAACCTATTTGGAATGTTTTCTCCGCTTTTGGCTTTCTGAGGGACAGCATGTAACATTCCCAAGCCTCCTGCACGTTGCACAGTACTTCTCCCACACCCTCGGGGGTGGGGAATTTAATCTTCTGGTGGTAGGTGGAGATGATAGCTTTGAAGTCCACGAGGGCTGGGCGCCCAATAATGATGTTATACGGGATGTCTATCTCCACCACTGCGTATGTTACCAAGAGTGTTTTGCGCTGGGGGGCTCGGCCGAATGAAGTAGCCAAACGAATTTGCCCTCGCGGGACAACTTCCGAGCCTCCAAAGCCAATGAGGGCCGTTTTGAGAGGCTCGATCGGAAGGTCAGCATTCATCTTTAAAAACGTAGAGTAAGGCAAAACATTAACAGAGCTTCCACTATCCACCAACACCCTTTTTACAACATGATTATGCACATCTACACTAACCACCATGGGGCAATCAGAGGTTATACCCTCCCCACGGGGTGTTACAATGTGTTCCAAATCCCTATCGTCAAAGCCTATTACATCGCTCTCTTTTGACCGTTGAGCGCTTGGACTCTGGATGGCATAAATAGGTTTGGGCACTGCCGGGCGCTGGTTGTAGCTCCGGACATACCTCCATCGGGAGGCGTTTGAATCCCCTCCTGATGAGCCTCCTGCAATCATGTTTATAACTGCGAAAGGCTCGTTTTCTTGCACAGGGGCTTTCCCTTTATTGCCCCGGTGGTTGCTGGTTTCGGGGGGTCCCCTACCCCTTGGGCTCTTTGAACGGGAAGGACTCCTCCTTCTCCTCCCGGAGCGCTCGTTGCACTGTTCGTCGTAGCGCTCAAGCACCCGGACAAACTCCTTCAGGTGGCCCCCTGCGACGAGCCTCTGAATTTCAGCTTCCAACTGTCGGCACTCATCAGTGTCGTGCCCTCTTTGCTTATGGAATGCGCAGTACTTGTTGGAGCGCCTGAGCGAGTCTGTTTCTCTCATTTTGATGGGTCTTTTGAAGAGCTTCTTATCCGAGAGATTATAGACTTCTGAATTGGGCCTATTGAGCGGAATGCGCTCGAATCGACGAGGGGGTGGTGGTGACCTCCTGCGCTCTTGCAGGCGCTCCTTCTTCACAGCCACATCCCTTCCCCGCTCGTGATGAGGTCGCTCGTTCCTGGCCGGGCTGTGATGCCGGGGACCATTCGTCCCATACATATCTTCGAGCGCAAAGAACGGCTCGGCTATTTCCCTTAGGCCCATGAGGGTCCCAGGCCTCCTCTCCACGATGGCATCAGCAAATTTTTTGCTCACATATTGTTTGTGATCCACAGCCTGAAAAAGCACTGGGATCAAGAAATCCATCGAAGGCCTTTCCACCTGCAGGATTTCCTTGTTGAAGCGGGCGAAAAACGAGCGCAGAGATTCGCTCTTGCCCTGCACCACGTTGTATAAGGCAGTGGGTGCGGTGACCGGCGCTTTCAAAGAATTGAAGTGGTTGAGGAAAGCATTGGCCAGTTCTTCATAGGAGTGGATCGAGCGCGGCGGCAGCCGCTTGTACCACTCTTGAGCCATTCCTACCAAGGAAGTGACGAACACCTTTGCCCAGTAATTGCTGGAGTGCTCGTAGAGGTGCATAAGATGCACAAAATGATCCAAGTGTTCAGCTGGATCAGTTGTCCCGTCGTAACGGTTGATGGAAGTGGGGACTTTGGCCATGCCAGCCTGGGCCATTAGAACTTCTTCTACGAGGGGAGAACCCCTCGCCAGCGGGTGGTATTCATAGGTACCGAAGTTTTCCTCCGGCTCTTTGCGGCGGGGGACCCTTGGTGGAGGGTCCTTGGTGCGTACGCTCCTGGCGTCAACCCGTTCATCCCGACTAGGGGAGATCTGAGTTGACCGCCCTCGCGAGAGCTGTCCCACCATATCCTTGAGACCCTGCAGCTGGTCTTGCACAGCCGCGAGGATGTCAGGATTTACGTCCGTTTGCTTGTTTCCGTGCCCGGGGGCTCGTGATCCCCTCCTGGAGGCATGAGAGTCTCCCTCATTTTCATTTACTCGCTCCGTGGGCTCTCTGTTCCGGCCCATGGAGGGACGCTCGTTGCCCTCTTGCCGGGGCACTTCTCTGACTGGCGGTGGTGGTGGTTGGGCCCTCAGGACAGCCTGAGCTTCTCTGAGGGGGAAGTTTTGCTGTCCGCCTAAAGGAGCAGCAATCTGAGTGGCCTGCCCAGAGGGGAAGTACATGGAGTGAAATCTCTCCCATGCTCCCTGGGCCGCCTAAACCTCACATTGGGCGTAGAGAGCCCTTAATTGTTGCGTGGTAAGCGGAGGTAACTCCACTCCTTCGATCTCCCTGGGGATGGCCACCGGGAGTTGGATCTGACCGGCCTGATACGGCGGGACCGGCGGCATCACGACTGACGGAGTAAGGACGTATCCTGGTGGGGGCATCATGTACCCCTGTCCCCCAATATTCACCTGGGGGTGGAACCAGGGGTTCTGAGCAAGCGGCGGAGGAGCAGAGAGAGAGGCTCCTCCAGCGGTGGTGGGAATCTGTGGTGCCGGCGGTGCAGGTGGTTGTACAGAAGACTCTGCTTGTGGAGTCACTCCTGCGGCGGGAAGTGCTCCACCAGCGGCGGCGGAAGGTGGCGGTGCTCCACCAGTAGCGGTGGAGGGAATAATGGTATTTGCATCAGGGGAGGTGTTATCTCCCCCTCCAACTGCTCCAGATCTCGTAGCAACCATGACTTGTTAAAGGTAAGGTGTGCTTGTTTTTCTACCAACAAAAAGGAAGGAAGAAGATGGAGGATTGGTTTCCCACAGACGGCGCCAAAAATGATGGGTTCGGAAATGAGTTGATCCGAATCCGATCACTTTACGATTTATATTTTGTGGAGGAAACCACCGGAGCCTCGCCGGAAAATAGGAGGTGGGTTCTACCTGTTGGGACAAGCACAAGGAAAGTCAGAAGGCCAAGCTGGGGGAACTGGGGGTGATACCCAGTTTGGCTCTCCGACGCTCAAGTCAGTACAGTGTATGAGGAGAGGTAAGTTCAGTCACAGTTGCAGAGGTGAAGAAAGCTTACTTGTGTAGAAGATGACTTCAGATATTTATAGTTGAGGGTCAAGGGCCCTTTGGTCATTTGCCTCGAGTGGTCCTGGCCGAATGTTGCCCTAACACGTGGCGCTGTGAGAGAGAAACCTAGGAGGAATCTTCTGCAAAAGCGGCTAAAAGTTAGTGCTGGCAACAGTGGCAGGTGCCCGGGCATGTACGTTGTGTCAGAGAGCCATGTGGGTGGTTGGTAACGAGGGCTTGAGAGCGCGCTCGTGACAACCTAGAGTACTGGAAGCCGAGACATCCGCTGTGGGGAGCGGAGGCTTCAGTTCAGGTGACGAACCAAAGGGAAGGCCACTCTGAGGGAGTGTGACGCTCGAAGAGGGCTCCATTGGCACGTGGGCGTATCAACTGTTTAGTTGTAGGACGCTCGTAGGAGACAGCGCTCGTCGGGCTTAACTCCTGAAGATGGATTGCGCTGGTTGAGCCCAGCGCTCGTGGGGCCTAGCGCTCGGGTGCTGATAGGGCGACCTTGGGGAGACAGATGTCATCATCTCGGCGATGCCACGTGTCCTAACGTGTGATGATCGTGTTTTGGCCCAACAACCTCACCCTCCGCCGCTTCAAGAAAATGAGGCCGCTCCGAGGGTCCAGCAAGTGCAGCAGCCAGCGGGAAACGAGAGAGCCCCTCAAAATGAAGGGGCTGGAAACAACGAAGAGGTCCAATCTAGGGCCACAGAGAGGGTAAACCGCAGAGACGTCGGTGACCCTCAGCTTGCTGCAGTACAAGATCAGCTTAAGGGGCTCCAGAATGTGGTGGAGCAGCTCTCTCGTGCAAGGTCTCAAGTCCCCCGCGATGGGGGGGAGAGGTCCAGGGCCAGAGACGCTCGCCGACCGCGTAGCCCCATTTCTCGGCGCAGAAGGGAAGCCAGCTACGAGGATCCCGACGGCCGGGATTACAGGATCATGACCGGCGACTCGCCCCTCATTGAGGAGGTATTGATGACTCGCGCGGGGAAGGGCAAAATCCCCTCATCTGTCAACAGATACGATGGAACCACCGATCCAGCCGAGCATCTGGATCACTTTGTGCATCTGATGCACTTGTATGATCACCCTAACAACTATTGGACCAAAGTGTTCGTCACTTCCCTCACTGGAATGTCTCAAGATTGGTATAAAAAACTTCCGCCGTGCTCAATTCGAGGGTATTATGACTTGACCGATGCCTTTGTAAGCCATTTCAACTCCTTAAAAGTGTCGGCCCCGGCCGCAACTGCCCTTTACAGCTTGGTCCAGGGGCCGAATGAGACCCTTCGGTCTTTCATGGGAAGGTTCAACAAGGAGATCTTGTTGGTGGAGAAGCCCTCGATGGATTTCTTAAGGCACGTTCTCTTTGGAGCCATCAACATGAAGCACTACGTCAGTAAAGAGTTCGTGGAGGAGGTGGCCAAGAAGAAACCCCGCTCATTGATGGAGATTAGAGAAATAGCAGACTCTTTCTTCACCCTCGAGGATATGTATATTGCGAGGGACCAGAAGATGGCGAACGCCCCTCGCTCCAGCAGAACCCACGAGGACAGAGGAGAAACCAACCGGAATCGCCGGTGCAGCCCTATGCCCGCTCGTCGTAACTCCCCACCTCCGCGGAAATTCGAGCGTATTCCCCTCAATCACCCCATTGCTGAAGTTTACTCCATGGCAGACCAAAAACTGTTCAAGAGACCACCCAAGCTGAAGGAAACCGAGGCTCAAAAGCGCTCGGGGAAGTACTGCGCTTTTCATAAGCAAAAGGGGCATGACACCAACGAGTGCCGCCACTTGGAGAAGGAGATTCAGAGACTGATCATCGGGGGGCACCTTAAGGAGTTTGTGAAGGTGCTGGAGAGGTATGATGAGCATTGCACTGAACGAGCGCGTTTCAGAGGAAGGAGCCGCTCGCGTTCCCGGAGTCCTCGTCACCATCACCCAGAGACGAGCGAACACGGCAAAGGAAAAACTACAGAATTAGAAAATCAGCCCTTTGCGGTCATTCACATGATCGCTGGAGGGCCCTCAGGGGGAGATTCTAATGCTTCTCGCCATCGCCACGTCCGGAGCTATAACCAAAGAGCATCTCTTCCCCGTCCAGTGCTTTCCGTTGACAGCTCTTCGCGCTCGAAGGAGGATGATATCATAGGGTTTACAGAGAAAGATCTTGAGCACATTGTAACACCCCATGGGATAGGAGAAACCTCTGACTGTCCCATGGTGGTTAGTTTAGACGTTCATAATCATACTGTAAAGAGGGTTTTATTTGATAGTGGAAGCTCTGTGAACGTTCTCCTGTACTCAACGTTTCAACAAATGAACATAACAAACATCCCCCTCGAACCTCTCAGAACTGCCCTCGTAGGGTTTGGAGGTTCCGAGATCGTCCCTCGCGGACAGATTCACTTGGCCACCTCTTTTGGTCGCGCCCCACAGCGAAAAACTTTGAGCGTCCTCTACACCGTCGTTGAGGTGAATCTTCCTTACAATATCATCATGGGGCGCCCAGCCCTCGTGGATTTTAAGGCTGTAATTTCCACATATCACCAGAAGGTCAAGTTCCCTACCCCCGAGGGTACGGGAGAAATTCTGTGTAACGTCAAAGAAGCTTGGGAATGTTACATTCTTTCGCTTCGAAGCCACAAGCCCAAGCAATCCATTCAAGATGGGTCAACTAAAAAGTCCGTCGACTTCCCCAAATTAGACGAAGATGGCCCCGAGCGCAAAAGAGCCAAGTTGTACCGAAAGAAGAATAAAAAGAAGACCCCTGGAGAAGCCCAGCGTTCCAACAATAGGCCACCGGGGGCCGTCGAAGGCTCCTCTTCGGAGAACGAGAGCGATGAGCCCGAGGGTAGGCTTACTGGGCGCCGAGGTCGGAGGTTCGAATCGAGCCTACTGAGAAGTTTTTGATCGTCGAATTGGAGCCAGGGAATCCGGATAAAATCACCTAGATCGGCTCGGGCCTCGATGGACCCTCGCAAGTTTTGATGATCGACTTCCTACGGAGAACCTAGACGTTTTTGCATGGAAAGCCTCTGATCTCACCGGGATAGATCCGAGCGTTATTGTCCACAGACTGAACGTGGACCCAACCTTCAAGCCACTCAAACAGAAGAAGAGGGACGTTCATGGCTTTAGAAAGTGGGTCATCGAAGAAGAGGCTAGTAAATTGCTTAACGCTCAATACATCGAGGAAATTTTGTACCCAGAATGGCTCTGCAATGTGGTGCTCGTTCCAAAGAGCGCCAATAAATGGCGTATGTGCAACGACTTCACAGATCTCAACAAAGCGTGCCCCAAAGACCATTACCCACTACCGAGGATTGATCAGTTGGTAGATTCTACAGCCGGGTGTGAACTCATGAGTATGATGGACGCCTTTCAGGGATATTATCAAATCTTCATGGCGCCCGAGGATCGCCCCAAAACTTCGTTCATTGTGCATTTAGGTGTTTATTGCTTCAAAGTCATGCCATTTGGGCTAAAAAATACAGGAGCAACCTATCAACGCCTCGTCAACAGGATGTTCGAGCGCGAAATTGGAAAATCTATGGAGGTATATGTAGACGACATGATAGTCAAGAGTGAGCGCCAGCGCTCCCATCTGGAAGATCTCAAGCAGACTTTCGATATCCTCCGTCGCTACGGAATGAAGTTGAACCCTTCAAAATGCACCTTTGGCGTTCGAGGTGGTAAATTCCTGGGATACATGGTCAGTCAACGTAGTATAGAGGCAAACCCAGAGAAGATTAAAGCGATCCTGGATATACCCTCACCTCGCAATCTGAGAGAGGTCCATGTGCTTGTGGGTAAAATCATCTCGTTAAACAGGTTCATCTCCCGCTCAGCGGATAGGAATTTACCCTTTTTCAAAATCTTGCGGAACGCTCGTAACTTCTCTTGGAACGAGGAATGTGAGAAAGCTTTGCAGGACATGAAGCAGTACCTTGCGAGCGCTCCCCTACTGACTAAACCAAGTCCTGGTGAAGGATTGATGGTTTATCTCTCGGTCTCTGCAGAAGCTACGAGCGCTGTCCTAGTAGCGGTCCGCGAGCGTAAGCACATGCCAGTCTACTACTTAAGCAAAACATTGCAGGGAGCGGAGAAGAGGTACATGGAAATAGAGAAATTTGCCTTTGCGCTCGTTAATGCGTCTCGAAGGCTGAGGCCTTATTTTCAGGCTCATTCTATCACAGTGCTTACAGATCAACCCCTCAAACAAGTGCTATCTAAACCGGATGTTTCGGGGAGATTAATCAAATGGTCGATTGAGCTCAGTCAATTTGATATCACCTTCAAGCCTCGTACCGCCATACAGGCTCAGGCAGTGGCCGATTTGTTGGTGGAGCGTTTCAACTTAGATACTGTGCCCTCGGTAGAGGATGGTTTATGGCTTTTGCACACGGATGGCTCCTCGACCTCACAGGGGGGAGGAGCCGGGGTAACCCTCAGGGATCCTCTCGGGGCAGAAGTTGACTACGCAATCAAGCTGGCGTTCCAAGTCACCAACAACGAAGCTGAGTATGAGGCCCTCATCCAAGGGCTCAGGATTGCACTCCAAAATGGTGCCACTCGTGTCACTGCATATGTCGATTCGCAGTTGATCGCGAGTCAAATTGACGGTTCTTATGAGGCCCAAGAAACCACCATGGTGCAGTATCTGGCGAGGGCTAAGGAGGTGATAGCCAAGTTCAGGGAGTTCCACCTTTTGCAGGTCCCAAGGGCAGAAAACGAACGCGCTGATGCTCTTTCAAAGTTTGCATCCGCCCTGGATGGTTTTAGCGAGCGCGCTGTTACATTTCTTAGAACAGAGGAGCCATTGATAAGTGGAGGTGAACCTTCGAGGAAGGTGAATATGATTGACCCCTCCGAGCCTTGTTGGCTCGACGAAATTATTAGATTCCTTCGGGATGGAATCAGCCCTAGCGACAAAGTTGAGGCTCGAAAAATCAGAAGCAAGGCCCCTCGTTTCTCATTGGACGCCTAGGGTCGATTATTCAAGCGATCCTTCCAGGGCCCACCGTTGAGATGCTTGAGACCCTCGCAGGCCAAGGAAATTCTAGAACACGTGCACAGTGGAAGTTGTGGGAACCACTCTGGCGGCCGAATCTTGGCAAAGAAAATCTTAAGGAGTGGGTTCTACTGGCCCTCGGTGTTGCAGGATGCCATTAGCTACTCCAAGAAGTGCCCTAAGTGCCTGTTTCATTCTAACACCCCCCAGTTGCCGGCGGCTCAAATGATTCCCATTGATGTTTCGTGGCCTTTTGACCAGTGGGGCATTGACATTGTGGGACCCCTCCCAATGGCGGTCGGACAAAAGAAGTTTGTAATACTTGCTGTGGACTATTTCACTAAATGGGCCGAAGCTGAAGCGGTCGCCAAGATAACATTCAAGGTTGTGAGGGACTTCATCTGGAAAAACATCATTTGCAGATATGGCATCCCGAGAGTGCTCATCTCGGATAATGGTTCCCAATTCATTGCGGCGGACACGCGGGATTGGTGCTCTGAGCTAGGGATCGAACAACGATTCACTTCCGTGGGCCATCCGCAAGCCAACGGTCAAGCTGAAGTGACCAACCGAACCATACTCCAGCATCTGAAAATGATGCTCGAGAGTAAGAAAGGAGAGTGGGCGGAAGAACTCCAAGGTGCCCTTTGGGCGTACCGTACCACCCCTCGAGCGGCGACCGGAGAGACTCCCTACTCCCTCGTGTATGGATCCGAGGCTATGATACCTGTGGAGATCGCTCAAGAATCCGCACGCGTCGCCTATTTTGAGCCTGCGCTCAACGAGGTCAATCGAACGTTCGAATTGGATTTGCCAAATGAGAGAAGGAACGTTGCCTGGGCTCGTATTCACAAGTACAAGGCAACTGTAGCCCACCAGTATAACAAACGTGTTAAAGAGAGAACTTTCCAGCTAGGGGACTTGGTCCTTAAAAAAGTTGAAGTCTCCAAACATGTGGGTAAGTTGGATCCTAACTGGGAAGGCCCCTTCAAAGTCATTCAAGTACGAGCGAACAACACCTACTTGCTAGAGACTTTGCAAGGCGAGCGACTCCCGAGACCGTGGAACGCATGCAACCTTAGGCGGTTCTACGTGTAAATGCCCAAAATATTCGTCCGCTCGCGGCGGTTTGTACTCTCTTTTGACAGAAAACATATTGTAATCATTTCGAGTATTGCAAGCATAATGGTAAGTACTTTGTATGTTATTATGTCCTTAACTCATTCTTTCTTTTGATTAATGGTCCGATTAATAAAGAAAAAGCTTACTCCGTGTCGAGCGCGCTCCACGTTGAACGGCTTAATTAATACCCTATTAATCTCAAAGCGACGCTACTTAGGCGGTAAGAATGATCCGCATTGAACGTTTGAACACTCGCTAGCGTGAAGACCCCAATGATGAGCGAGTCAAATGGGGGATGCTGAATGCTTAATTTACGCCAACTGGGCGCTCGCTACGCCAGTTCGCGCTCGTAAACCCCCAGCGACCCTCACCTTCTTGGGTAAACATGCGCTCGTAAATAGTAGATCCTATGCTGGTCCTGCCACGGATACCTCAGGATGACGCTAACACTACGGCTACGCCCGTCTTTATCCCTACTTTGCAATTTATTGGAACAACGAAGAGGAGGGAGCGCTCCAACTGCTTAAGGCCAAGGATTAGATAAATCACTCAAAGATTTACTAAGTCCAAATTCAAGCCTCATTTCGAATGTGGCCAGGGAACCCTCGTAAGGGACACCCTCGCGCCTATAAATCACTCAAAGATCTACTAAGTCCAAATTCAAGCCTCATTTCGAATGTGGCCAGGGAACCCTCGTAAGGGACACCCTCGCGCCTGTATTTCCTCAAAGGTTTTCTAAGTCCGAATTCAAGGTTCATTTCGACTATGGCCAGGGAACCCTCATAATGGTCACCCTCGCGCCTATATTTGCAACATGCCAATTGCGTAACGTCTCGGACTTCTAAGCTTAATGTGCATGGTGATGAGCGTCAGAGGACCATCGAAGAAGACACCCCCGTATGCTTACACTACCATCACAAATGCTCAAATCAGAGAGACCAATATAAAAGCGGCGAGCGCAACGAGCCAACATCATCCACCATTCAAAAATAAAAGAGAGTATTCAAACATCCAAGCAGTAAAAGAAGAGTTCAAATATGTGAAAAGGAGCATAAAGGAACCCAAAACGTTCAGAAAAGCAATTGACGGATTAAGTACAGACGTTAATTGTTCATAAATATGACAAGGGAAGTTAAACTGGCAAGCAAAAGGGCTCAACAGACAAAGGATCATCACGGGGCTTGAGAGTCAGGCTCTGGAGGGGCAGTCGCAAGAGGAATTGGAGCCAAAATGTGAGCATTAGAGGTTTGAGCCTCGCCTGGTTCCTCGAGGCCCGCTGTATCCATGACGGTGTCCTCATCCTCTATTCCGATGGGCTCGGGACCTAGAGTGTTGGCAGCTATAAACTCCCGTTGGAGCGTCTGCACCAACTCCTGGTACTCCGGCTCTGCCAAATTCTCAGTGGGATCCTCGTCTTCGACCATAGGCTCCCAGTTTTCATCCAAGTCCATACGTAAGCGCTCGTCGGTCCGAGCGCTGTCAGGAGCCAAGCCAAGTTTTACCATTTGCCCGATAGCTTTATGGAAGAAGCGCCGAGCGTTGTCGAAGCAATGGATGTTGGCTGCAAACACGAAAGCCTTGGAGCGTACGAACTTCATCATTGCATCCCAGGACACCCTCGTCTCTAAGCCCTGTACTTTTTCTTGCAAATCAGCGAGGGTCTTCTTCGTCTCCTCATTTTGGCGAGTGCTCTCCGCCAGCCGCTCACCCAGCTCTCCATTTTGCACCCTCAGCTGATCTCGTTCCTCCTTTAATTTCCTGTGACGCTCGTCAAGGGCCAGATAAGCGTCATCGGACTTCTTCAGATCCTCCTTTAGCTGGTCTTTGTCCCGATTGGCTTCAGACAGTTGAGCATGAACATGGTTGTAATCCTCTTGCAGTTGGACGGGGTCAGAGGTTCGCAGCAGTTTCTTGTATTTAGCCTTATGCTCGGAGTAGGCCTGCGCTCGCCCCTGCAAGTTCTTTAATCTATGGATTACCTCCTGGAGAGTCAGAAGCAAAGATTAGCGTTAAAATGGGAACAGTGGAAGGGGAATTCTCCAGAGGATACTAAGGACTCACCGTCAGTAGGGGGCGACAAGCGTCATCAGCAACACGAGCGGCGTCATGCTCGTTCAGCTTATCGTGATCGCCAGAAAATTGGAGTTTTCCGACGATGTCCGAGACTAGGTTCGCGGAGTAGACGCTCTTTTTTAGGAGCACTGGACCCTCATTCCGCTGACGCTTATAGCGAGAGTCGCCCTTGCAGCCTATCTTCCAGAAATCCTCATCCTCTGATGAGGAAGTGTCGCCGCCCTCGCCTTTGTGCCCCACTACCACCTCTTTCCCCTTGCCAGAAATTGGAATGGAATCCGGCAGCCTCTTTCTTTTCCCTTGACGGTCGGCCCGAAGGGTTTCATGGATGCGGACCAGTTCCCCAGAGCGGTTTCAAGAGCCGCTCGAACTCAGTGAAATAGGACCCACGGGGGCCACCGGCGGAGGGGTAGCCCCTCGGGCACCATCCACCGTCAAATCCTCGATGGGGCCCCTAGGGGGAGCTTCGTTCCCGGCATGTCCACGAGCGTCTTGTCCTCGGCCGGCCCCTCGCCTGTTTCCCCTTCCCCTTGGAGCGTTGGGAGGGCGGATTTGCTGTTGTTGTGGGGGCTGAGGGTTAACACCAGCTCTTTGAGCGCCCAGCATGTGGGAAAGAGCCTCGGCATTCATACCTTGCGATAGTATTTGAACACCTGCAAGTAGGAAGAAACGAGCGTCAGAATTTGGCTACTTGGATCACAGGTACAAAAGTACAACAGTCACACCAAGTTAGAAGGCTATTCTAAAAGTTAGAACAGTTAGTTCCTAGAATCTAACCATCGAGGGCCATGATGTCGGATGGAGGGTTGAGTACCATGTCTGGAGGGCAAGATAAGCCAGAACGGAACAACACTCCCTCGTTCTTCATCAAAGTCTCAGCCTTAATCCACTTTTTCTCACTCCTCATCACGAGGGCTAATCCCTTTGCCCAATCCTCGAAGGCTTTATTACTAATCCTTTCCCTAATCAAAGAACCCTCGCCATGGATCATCCATTGTCGGTGAACCCCAAAAATTCCCCCTGGAGCCCCCACGAAAAAATACTTCTCTTTCCAATGCTCGCCATAGGAAGTAGATGGAGAGTCTATCATCTTAAAGCCTGATTTGGCCTGGGCATAATAAAATCCATCCGTCGGGGACGAGCGTGTTGAGCGGGCCACTTGTATCAAGCTGTCAAAATTGGCAATCGAGGATGCATGGCCAAGGGCTCTCATCTTTATTACGAAGGTGTTGATTAGAGCTATGCCGTTTGGCAGAATTTGTGAAGGGCAAAGCCCTAGGTGATGGTAGATGATGGCGGCGGCATGAGCGATTGGAAACCTCAGGCCCCCGGCCAAAACCGCGTCCTAGTAGACCGTCATCATTCCAGGCGGAGGTCGGTTGGCTCTCTCCCCCTCCTCAGGAATTCGCATGGGGAATACAGCTTCATCCCAATAAGCTTTCGCCCTCAACTCCCTCAGATCATCGAGCGTCAAGATGCTCTCCATCTCATCCGGAGATCTGTCGGTTTGGTGAGGGTTATCTTGCCTCACTCGCGTTGCAGGCTCCTTTCCCCTTCTTTGGCGCCTTCTGGAAGGTTCAGCCTCAAATTGACGCCCGGATGGGCCTGCACCACCCTCGGGGGCTATAACAGCCACTGTGATCCTGTGATCTTGAGGTCTCACAGCGCTGTTAAGCACAGGGAATACTCTCTCTCCCTGCCTTTGCATCTCCATCACGTTATGCATCTCTTCAAAGAGGTCATCTACCCCTCCAGGGGCGCGCTCGTTCATTCCTTGAACGGCGGAGTCCACTTCTTCATCCCTGGCTTCAGCCGGAGCCTGGGCCACCGGAATCCCCTCCCCTGGGGACGCCCTGGCCAGGGGAACAGCTGTGGGTACATGGCCATGAGGGGAAGAGCTCCCCACTGACATCTCATCTATTTCCCTCACATAAGTATCTGCGTTATTGTCTGCCATATCTGGGTTTTGGTTATGGGAGATGAAGCTTTTCGCAAGAGATTCAGTGGAGAGGAAAGAATTATGGAATGAATTCAGCGGCAGAAAGGATTCTTCACTTAGAAGGATCACTCACGCACAACCTAAATCTAAAGTTAGAAAAGAAGATAAGGGCTTACGGGATTTTTACCTAGTGATTGAAAGGAAACTTGCCGGAGATCACAGAAAATGGTAGAAAGTTCTTGTTGCTTGATTTGCTTGAGGAATTGTGAATGCGTGAAAAAGGGGGATAAAGCCTTGCAGTTCCCTATTTATAGGGGTAAGGGCTGGCATTAATTAGGGTTTGGGATTTCAAATGGCAATCATTTCCCGCCTAGGAAATCCCCCCACTTTTGGTAACCGCCTCATGTCTCCCGGAGTACACGAGCCCACGTTCCCACTCAGCATTAAATGCGGACATGACACCATTTAATGCAATGTCAGACTGTACCCGTTACGGAAGTCAAGCGGTCACCTCCCTTGCTGAGGCTTGACCCTCGGATAATTCAAAATCCAAGGCCCTTCGTTATTAAATTCTACAGTACGCTCGAGCGATACTACAGAATTTGGGGGGCAAAATGATGAGGCATAAAACTACGCTCAAATCAGAGCCGTCCATGTGTCAATACCTGACGAAAAAGTAACTGGGCGCTCGCATTATTGGGCTCGCGGATCATCCCAGCCTACTCCCTCACTTACTGGCATAGGCCCACGAGCCACGGCCGATTACTCAGGTAAAGGGTTTAAGTTGACTGGCTCGACGCTCACGTCCTAACCCTCAGGGCCATCCTTCTCAGGGTAGCACCCGCCCGAGGGCCCGATTCTTGATGCTCGTGATTTTGTCGCTCAAAGGTCATCTGCCGTGGGGGGCACATCCGTACACTCTTCGAGCGTCACCAGCGCTCCCGAAGGATCCTACCCCCCTGCGATGGATCCGAACCCTAGCAAAGAGGATCTTGGGCCTCCCTCTCATACGACCCTCGCCAACGACTTCTGACACAAAGGTAGTGCGCACCTTGCATCTGACACGCCGCCTACTTTTCAGAAACGTCCTTCTCACACCCTCACAGGCTGCCACATGTTAGGGCAACACAGGTTTGGGACCACACGGTCATTTTACCCGATTAACCTCACCCCTAACATATAAATAGGGGAGAACACATGCTTTCTCCCCCAAGTCATCTTCTTCACGAAAAACCACATCACTGAACTGGGCATCATTTTCCTGCATCTTCATCTTCTCCAAAGCTTCATATACTCCTCCATTTCCTGCACCCTTGCTGCACAATTTCCTGGTGTTATCCTAGCTGGAAGAACCCACGCTCATTGGAAACCCAGTTCCTGAGGCTCAACGCCTGTGATGGTCTTTCCCTTATCATATAAATATAGAAAGTGTTGTTGCATTTAGGAAACCCAGATTCCTGCACCATCAGTATTAGTCGTAAACCAGATTTATATTTATTTTTTACGGATTCGACACCCGTCAATGTTGTGTAATAATGCTCTTATGGTTTTAATATGGTAATTATGTTATAGCACAATGATGAGTGTACAAAATAAAATATATTTCTAAGTGTTGATGAATTATAATTTATAAGGGTAACGTATATTGTGGTTTGCAACTAAATATGCTTGTAAATATTTTGTACGGGATGAAATCACACAATTCAGTCTGACCCCAAAAATGATTTGGGGGACTAAACTAATTTTGAATACTAGTAACTTTTGAACAATAGAAAATTATTATTATTTAATTATATATTAAAGTTGGTGTGTGAGCTCATGATAAATCACAAATTACATCATAAATCACAATCATACAACACCTCGAGGCACCCTCATTGAATTGACCTTTCACACTTTGATTGCACATAACCAGTGATGAATTGATACTATCTTCTTTTGCTTCTCCGGCAAACACCATTGACCTTTTGAGTGATGGAAATGATAAAATATGAAGACATTTCAGCGGCAATATCTTTCACTGCTTAAGCTTTGCTGATTTTTAGTCCGGCATTCTCAGCCACAGTTCTCATAATGTTAGCCACCTTTATGATCGGTAAATCTGCCCTGCAGAAGAAATGGGACTCGTAACGGCCCTGATTAGGGCCAAGTTGAAACAGGTTAGTAAAAGGCTAGAAATAAGCATTAACATAACCTCAACCCATTTATAAATTCCTTATGCATGACATGTTATGTGAATTATGTGTATTGAATATTATTCTATTATGAACCCAGAACCCCTATATCACTATTCATTCCCTAAAACTTAGGAATTAGCTTGGGACACCTTTACCTATCAAATGTAGGAGCCAAATGAATCATTGAATTTTTTCAGGAATTTTAGAGCTTCTTCCAAACTCTGATTTCAAAATTTCAATTCTAGCTCATTTCATAAAATTTTCCAGTTTTTCAAAAAGTATTATACCCGCCGTAAAAATTAACTTCTAAACCATACGGCTTTAGGTATTCAATATTATACTTGGATTATTTTATGAATTATAACCATTTTCTCAAAAATTAATTCTCATCCTAACTTCATTTTATATAAATATTCACTATTTTAGTCAAAACGTTTAAATATAAATTTATTTTGCCCTGCAACCAAGGTCTCTGTGGTTGGATCGTAGGTCCAGTGGATCTAGGCTTGCAATGTGGGGAAGTCTCTGCAGTTGGCAAAAGTGGTGTTTCTTTGGGAGAATGTATGTGATTTGCAGGTTTATGAGGCGGCGGGTGAGAATAGCAAAGCCACCGCGGCCATGAGGAGAAATAGGCAGCCATGGCTGAGGGTGGTGGTGGTGGTGGTAGTATATAGAAAAACTCAAATTGTATTGAAGCCAAAGAGCCCATAAGAGCAGACAAGAACTAGGTTTGAGAATGAAAAAGAGAAATCGGGGGGAATGAGAATAAATTTGGAGGGAATAAAATTTGATGGATAAATAATGATGGGAACAAATATAATTTGGGGATTGGGATAGAGGGAAGGATAAGAATAATTGAAATTCATTTTCAACTAAAATTGGCTTTTCAATTTCGTAATCAGGGGTCTAGTTTATTTTTACAACTTGTAAATTATGTTATTTCATTTAATACACTTATAATACTACTTATATATATATATATATATATATATATATATACATGATGTAATTAACTTAATTTTAAAATTACATAAATCAATAAGAAAGTACCAAAAACATAATAAACTCACATGAAAAACTAAACAACAAATAGTATCTTCTTAATTCAATATCGACATTTTATTATTGGGAAAAAAAAAAAAAAAACATACCAAGCTAAGCGGCCAAGCAACAGCTACTCCAATGGCTTCACCAACTGTTTGATACATAAAGCACGGTCTTATTAATCATTCTTCTCGATCCATCGCAACATTTATATGGACAGAGCACCAATTTTTTCCTAACTTTTCAACCCCAACAATTGTATCAGGATCCATGCTATGTAATATACCCTTTGCCACAGTTTTACTTGAATCAGTTACATTCACAAGTAAAACTGAACAATTTACCTAACATTATAAAAAATGAATTATGAGATGTTTTGTATGAGAATATGTAAATGTTCCACAATATTTGAACAAGCTCTAATTATAACTTTACCTCAAGTGGTTGAACTATAGTTGATAAAGTTGGAGTCAAGATCACATCGCGTTGAGGAGATGATAGAAGCATATTAGTGGCAACAGAAGGACCCGCTTCAGTTACATTTTGTTGGTCAATAACTCTTTGATAAGCTTCAAGTTTCTCAGTTAATACTTGAGTTATTGCAATATTTTCCCTAAGCATCTTATAACAAGCTTTGCGTGATGGAAGACCCTCAAAAACGTCTATAGGAGTAACCCCTGCCCCATCATACGAGCACGTCCTGGTTTGTCTGGGCCTACAATTTTAGCAAAAATGCCGTCTCTAGCAACATCACTCGAAGGGTCCTCTAGTATATTAGTTAATTCCTGCATTGTTCCCTATATAGAAAGAGACACACAAAGTTGTATAAATCAACAATATAGCAATAAATTTAAATGGAATATATTTACCATTAGCTCTCCCGCATCTCCACTTTTTTCTACCGGAAAAACATTCTCTGTAAGTTTCAACTCGAGTGAGGCGATTCAAGCTCCCCTCCTACTTTGTAATAAAAAAACCAGTAAGCAAAAAATAAGTAACAAGTATCAATGTAAACAATGTTTAATAACAAGTTCAAAATTAATGTAAAAGAAAATATAGTAAACTCATTTTCTCACCAATTCTTTTCGAATCTTCGCAAATGACTTTCTGCCTATTTTATGATGTACATTCTTATATTTTCTGCTTTCTTTCCCTCGTATACTACCTTGCTGAGATTGTAATAATAAAATGTTTGTAAAATAATATATAAGAAATTAAATAATAAATATTCTTAATTTATTTGCACCTTTCCCTTGTCAGATAGCCAATACATAATAAGATTCCTCCATTGCTCTTCGTTGAGCCTTTCATCTTTTTCTTTTACCAATTCCTTAACGGCTCAACAGGCAATGTAGGGTCAAAGTAATCAAACTTCAAATCAGCTTTCCAATTTCTCCACTTAGTGCCAATTGATTACAAAATCCATTCGTCAATGCCATTGGGACAAACAAACTTTTCCTATATTAAAATAATATCATTAGATAGAGTTGTTAATTAGTTTTAAAATTGAAAAAACAAATTAAAAAAATTACCTTCAACAAATCCAGCATGTCTATTTTTTTTAGAGTTTGGCATTTTTCGCCAATCAAGAACATCAATAGGAGCATATGGATGTGTTCTAGATATCACACCTAGTAAACAAACAAATTTAGAACTTTTATCATTTATAGGTTGACCAAATTCATTACATTCAACTTCAAGTTTAACTCCCGGGGATAATGCCCAAATTTCTGGCATGTGAATAGCTCATTTTGTTCTCTTTCATTCCTTGTTGTGACCTAGCAAACGCAACACATAATAATAATAATAATTGTAGCGCCTCCCCAACACTACAACCCGCACCGCAATACTCCCTGAGTGGAGGTTAGACTCAACATTCAGGAAATACTACGGCGAACGGTCAGGATAATATATGAATGGAGTATGTGACACAGTGCAGCGGAAGATAAAGAGATTCAACTTTACCAATGAACGGGGAGGATAACGTACAATGAGCAAGGATTGTCATTATTGAGCAAAGTAGTTCACAAAAGAGTACAACAGGTTGACTTGCAAGGACAAAGTACGGGATAGTTTGTTTCTACAGAGAGTAGGCAAATAACAGGGTCTTCTATTAAATCAAATTGATCTCTTGGTATTGATCTCAGTACAACTTGCCAATTTGAATCAACAGGGTCTTCAACATAGAACACTTGTTGGGCTTCAGATGCAAGTACAAAAGGCTCACTGTGACGCTTTACATTTGTGAAGTTTGTTAAGGTGAATCCATCTGCATCTTGTTTAGTCTTTTTCCTTTTGAAACCCAATCGCAATCAAACAAAATGATCTTTTTCCCTCTCATATAATCCAACTCAATGATATCTTTGATAACACCATAATAACTTAGCTCACTAACAATAGGATCGTTATCTTTTCTACTTGCAAAACTAGAAGTCACTGCAGAGACCATAAGTCCAGAATTTTGAGTTTTTCTATTTTTTTCACGATCTTTTGTGTGAAATCTACACCCATTTAATATAAATCCCTTATATCGTTTTGCTATAACATTTGGTCCTTTAGCTAAAAACTTTACATCATTTGAAATCGGATCATTTTCACCCAAATTCAGACTTCCCACCTATTAAATTGAAATAAAATAAAGAATATTAAAAATTAATCCATAACTATAGCACCCCTGTACAGAGATGCCACACCCCCGCACTATAAGTCAATCCACATACGACACGGGTAATCCGTACATGAATCAACCTATAGCGAATGGGTGTCAATTAAATCACGTTCGACAATTATTTCACCTAAGAAATAAATACAAAGCACGTAAGGATTCTCAAGTTGTAATAAATATATATATAAGCACTTAGGAATCTCATTCACAAAATATCACATATTACTTAATTGAAAAACTGGGGCGTTACAATTCTCCCCCACTTAAGAGGACCTGGTCCCCAGGTCCACTGCTAGAACTTTCAAATTCAAAACACATGACAAGAGAGCCCCGCCTCCCAAACAAATAATGAGAGAACCCCGTCTCTCGGACAAAGAAGAGAGCACCCCGTCTCTCATGCAATCACACCATGGAAATATGTAAATAAACACTTACACCAACCGTCACGAAAAGGACAAGTAGGAAAGACCACCACATCAATTATTCACACAAGAGCAAATAGCAAACACAAGGATTTATATACAAATTTAAGAAAGCACATGATGCCCGTAGTATGCATGATTAGATGTACCGTTCACCATTGTTCTTGCCTGGTAAGTGGTCTCTGACCCCCGACAGACAGCTCTTGTCGCTCCGGACATGTATCTACTTGATGCTCAGCACTCCCACAACGGAAACATAAACGCAAGCGTTTCCTACATCCATCATAGGTATGTGTATCACGTCCACAATAAGTACAAAGGGGCTTTTCCAGAGATGGTGGCAAAACCGGCTTAGATGGGGCTTTCTGAGTCGGTCCTGCTCGAGAAGTAGATATCCTAGCATTTACGACATCCTCAACTTTCAAAGCTTTGGTAGTAGCTTTTGTAGCACCCGGAACGCTAGGCACCACATCCCCCGCACTATAGGCTCAATCCACATATGAAATGGTCAATCCATACATGAATCAAAGCTATAGCGAACGGGAGACAATAAAAAAAAAACGACAACAAAGCTAGGCGGGACTAACCCCAAACCAAGTAATCAATTCAGAGTAATAAAAGCGGAAGCAGTATGTCATTCAATACTTATAGGTACCATATTTACATATCTACTAATAGGTACCAACATTCCGTATCAATATAATATCATTCCCAAGTAGGTAATAAGGCATGCTACAAAATATATTAAGTGCCAATACATGAACAAAATGTGAGAATGAAGTGTGCTAGACCCGAATTAAAGACACTCTAGACTCTAATTCCCGCCTAGCACGCCCTGCAAAACAACTGAAAAGTTGAGGTGTCAGTCCAACACGGACTGAGCGAGGGGTATAAATAAATATAAGCGCATACACATGCAAGTTATAATCTCGGGTAATAATTTTTGGAGAAATGACAATACAATTTAATAGAATAAGAGATACTATCGCCCGAGGTTACAACTAATTTAATTTCAATTTAATCAATTCAATACAATCAATTGTGGCCCGGCGAGTGAGGGCAATCTCCAACCTTACTCCGACTGTGTACAATCAATCAATCAATTATTTAATGGTTAGGTGGTCATGCAATTCATTACGGTGCACAATTAGCAGTTTCAGTCCATCCTTCTTCCTCCGGGTGATGGTGGGATTGCAAGGCCCCACCATCCAATCAGTCTGGGCAGAGGGTACATGAATCCCTAAGCCCGGAACTCCTTCCTCCCCTAATCTCCTAGAGGGTTCAGGGGTCATCCCAGTTTGGTGAGAGTAGCTCTCGAGTTACCCGTCAGTCCATGCTTTCCCGGTTGGCTCGAGCCACTACCCTCGGGCCCACAGTGCAATACAAAACTCGCCCAATCAATCAATCAATCACTTCCTTCCATAGTTTGATAAACCATTTGAAACCCAATCCCCTTTGAAAACTATTAATATATAGATAAGTTTTGGCTTAAAACTTCACATAGGGTTATACGGGTTCTATGTATCTAGAAATAAACCTCACCTGAATGACCCAAAACAAACAAGGAAACAGCTCACGGGACCTGGTCCTCATCACCAGGAAGCTAGTCTGTGCAAGAAAGACAACTGTCCGTGAGACACGACTCAAAATGCACCAAATAGGACGAACGGCGAAAATGCAACAAGACCACGAGTGTGATAGAATGTACCATGTATGCAATCATATAATCAATTAAACCAAACAACAATTAATACGTAACCAATATATATAACCCATGCATGTACAGTAGCATGCAAAACAAAATGCATGAAAACAGAGGTGACACGCCCGTGTCACCAATATACACTAAACCGTGACACCCCCGTGTCACGGTATAGCAAAACCAAACAATCATGCACCCCCGTGTCACGCTGAAGGAGGAAAAGGTGACACGCCCGTGTCACGCACCAGCAGAAAAATAAAAACAGAGCATACGGTAGAGCAGCAACGAGCCAAAACAACCAATCACTAAAATGACCTCAAACCAAGATGAAATGCATATATTTGATGCAATAAACATATTAACATACATATAGCTCAATAGCAAGTCATAAAAACACATGATTCCAAGGTAGATCATAAAAAATCCTTCAATACAAACCCATATTAACAATCACGCTCCAAGTTCAATATCAACAAGTTGAATGCATATAACTTAAGCTCAAAGTTCCTAAACATATATCCAACAACAATTACACACATTAACCAATTCAATACAAAGCCCTATCTAACCTATATATTCAAGGAATTCATCAAAGTTGCAAAATACCTCAAATGAAAGAAATGGAAGGTGCGATGAAGATATGATGTTGATGATGCTCCAATGATCCTAAATCCCACAAAAACTAGCTTGAATGGATGAAATCTCCCTACTCCTTCACAAGATTTTGTCTCGGTTGAGCAAGGAAACAAGAGCAAAGTGTATGAATGTGTTGTATGAAATGGAATGTGATGGTACGTGAAATGCTGCTAAATGAAGGGAAGAAAATGGCCAAATTGCAATTAAGTCCTCCCATTTATTAAGTTATGCCAGTAGGTCCAACTCCATATTAATTGATCAATTAGGTCCAATGCAATTAAGTCCCCTAATTCAAGAAAATGCTCAAGTAAGGTCTCAAAAGAAATTAACTCATGTTCGGGAAAATAATTCACGATACAATCACATTCAATATATGCAATAATTATAATATGATATGAATTTCAATAAAATACTAAGACTATAATTTTATGAAATTATGTTATGCCAGAGAAAAATGAAGCAAATAATCAATTAATAATTAAATTACAACTCTCAAACACACACACGTGTCGTTCATACCTGAAATGCCGAAAGCTGGGGCGTTACAATCCTCCCTCCTTAAAAGAATCTGGTCCCCAGATTCACTGATCGAAAGGGAACAACTCTGGATGGAACCGTCTCATCTTGTCTTCGGTCTCCCACGTGGCTTCTTCGGTCTAGTCACTTCTCCAAAGAACCTTAACTATGGTAATTTTTCTGTTTCTTAATTCCTGAAACTTATTATCCAAAATCTTAACCGGCTTCTGAACAAAGGTTAAATTCGGTTCCAATTCCATTTCTTCAACGGGAATGATCTCAGTTTCATCGGGGTAGTATTTCCGCAGCTGAGAAACGTGAAATACGTTATGAATCCCCGTAAGGCTCGGTGGTAGGTCCAATTTGTAAGCAACTTCTATAACTCTATCCAAAATCTCATAAGGACCTAAGTAACGAGGCTTAAGCTTACCTCCTTTCCCAATCCGAGCAAATCCTTTACGTGGAGACGCCTTCAAGAAAACCCGGTCTCCAACTTCAAACTCGAGATCCCTTCTACGACGATCGGCGTAGCTCTTCTATTTGTCCTGAGCTGATTTCATCCGTTGTTTTATTAATTGGACTTTCTCGATCATAGCTTCAACGGCCTTAGAAGGTTTTTCCAACTTCTCACCTTTCTTCACGCCTTCCTGTTTAGTCCATTTCCACTCTTCCAGGTCAAAGAACAACGGAGAACGACACTTCCGACCATAAAGTAGCTCATACGGTGCCATTCCAATCGAAGCCTGAAAACTGTTGTTGTACGCAAACTCAATCAAAGGTAGCTGATCATGCCAAGAAGATTGAAAATCCAAGGAACAAGCTCGAAGCAAATCCTCGAGATACCTTATTAATCTCTCGGACTGACCATCCGTTTGAGGATGAAAAGCTGTACTAAACTGTAGCTTCGTACCCAAAACCTCTTGCAATTCACGCCACAACCTCGAAGTGAACCGTGGATCTCTGTCTGAAACAATACTAACCGGAATCCCGTGAAGTCTAACAATCTCCCGATTATAAAGCTCGGCTAGCTTGCGAATCTTATACGACATTCGAACCGACAGAAAATGCACAGACTTCGTCAAACGGTCCACAATCACCCAAATTCCATCGAATCCACCTTTCACCTTAGGTAATCCGGACACGAAATTCATTGTCACCTGTTCCCACTTCCACTCAGGAATAGGTAACGGCTGAAGAAGACCTCCCGATTTCTGGTGCTCGGCTTTCACTTTCTCCGTTTATTATTATTTATTTATAAATTTGATGATAATTATATATATATATATATATATAAATTTATTATTTTTTAGTAAATTTGTTAATATATATAATTATTTATATAATTAAATATATATATTAAATATTTTTTATAAATTCATTATATATATATATTAAATTAGTTATTATAATTAGTATTATATATATATATATATATATATACATATTTGTAGAAATAATATTTCATATGTATATTAGTAATTATATATATATATTTATTTATAACACTTTTTAATAGATATAGTAATATAATTTAAATTTTATTTTATTTATTAATATAATATTTATATTGAATTAAAAAATAATATTTAATAATATTATATGTTTGAAAGACTGAAACAGTGTATAAGGGCATTTTAGGGATTTCAAGTTTTTACTTTGACCAGATGGGGCTAGGGGCCGGTGAGTATATTTTAAAAAACACAGTGTTTTTTAGAACACTTTTTTCTTTCTCAGGGTTTTTTATGATACTTTCGATTAACAAGGGGTTGTGGGTGTTGTTAGCTTGTCCCAATAGCCGAGGCTATAGTGTAGAGTCCTCTTTTCTTAGCCTGCTGTGCTCTTAGGTTAGGAAAGGAAACCCATACAGGCACAATCGATGACTCAACATTAGGATCAAAGTCAAGCGTCCATTTCAGTATTCGCATAGGGAAATCTTTGAAGTTCCAGGCATCCTTCGAGAAAAGCCTCGTGTAGTCATCATGGTCCTCACAATGAATGAGGACGTGCGTCCTATTCAGGAGACTCAGTTTCTCTTCTTTTGCAAACGCCATTTGTTGGAAGCAATATTCTAGTTACCCCATAGCCGGGTAGCCTCTCGTGAACTTGCCTACCAACGCAAACTTGAAGTCCTCACACAGCTTCTCCTCTTCCTCCGCTGAAAACAAGACTGCCGGTCGTCCCCGGTATTCTGTAACACATCCCAGCGGGGTGAAAGTACCTAGGTCAAAAGACTTGAGCTTTGCGATTTCGTCCGGAATTTTGAAATCCCGGGACTTGGTCGCAGTCACCTTCGTATAAGAGAGTTGGGACGACGTGTTACAGAACATCATTATTAAAGGTAATTTTAATAATAGCCTAAAAGAGAACATCATTATTAAAGGTAACAATATTGGCAAGTTTTTCTTTTTAGTAAAAAGCAACTCTCGATTTTTTTTTTTTTAAAGGAACCGGTCAAGGACCGTAGGGTTAACGAAGCCCCCCCCCTCATGCATAACCAGAAAAGCCAGAAAGAGTACAAAGCAATAATCCAAGAATCAATCAAGGAAAAGTAACAGAAATGCCCGAAAACAATGTAGGGCATGAACAACCTCGGGCAAAGCGTAGGAGGAAAAGATCTAATCACACAGGTCCCATTCGAGGACCGAATGCCAAACCCAACTATAATGACAACCAAGCAAGCAACTAAGACCCAAGCCACGGCACAGAAAGCTTGGTTGCAGAGATTCGCTAGCTCAGAATCAAAAACAAAATCCTCAAAAAGAGCGTTGTGCATGAAGTAGGCTGAACACTCACGTCCCAAGAGATTTGTCCTCTTCTTGTTGGTCATATAAGGCCTTGTAAGGCTGCAAAATCTCCAAAAGCACTTAAGGAAGTAAACGCCATGCCTATGCTGAGACAAAAATGGCACCCTCCGGCCCTTACCAAGATCAAGTGTAAGACTCACAGTTTCATTCATATCCGGATTGAAGGAATCTCCCACTTATCGACTCTAAGATATCCTCTAAGCTCCGGATAAAGTGGGCTTTCCGGGAAGCTCCAGTTCTCTTGAAAGAGGGAACCCTTATTTGCTAGCCAGTCCGCAACTTGGTTTCCTTCTCTGTATATGTGAGAGAACTTCACAGTCATTTCTCCACTTAAATATCTCAGTTTCGAGATAATATGCTGCACCTTAAGTTTCCCTGCGTATCCCCTCTCCATGATGTTCAAGATGATCCGAGCGTCCACTTCGATCCATAGGTGCTGACATCCAATCTCGTAGGCTATCTTCATACCCTCCAACATGGCTTCTAATTCGGCAGTAACATTAGTCTCAACTCCAATCCCCTTACTGTAGGCTGCCAAAGGATCACCAAATTCATTCCTTATTATGCCTCCTATACCTGCAGGGCCTGGATTTCCTCTCGAGGAGCCGTCCGAATTCAACTTGAGCCATCCCGACATCGGTCTCCGCCAGTAGACCAGCTTGGGGTATCTTATAGATAGAGATTTGACATGTATTCCAAGAGTTTCAGCAACATGTGCGTCTCCTCGCCACCAGGAATGGTCCATTCGATTAATCCTGTGAAGATCAAACAAATGTTTAATAACACGACGAATTATGTTAGCAAGATTGAAAATGCCCCTATCGTGTTTCGCCTTGTTCCTTTCCAGCCAAGTGTACCAACGGATCAAAATAGGAGTAACAATTCTAACGTGCTTTTGAGCACTAAATAGCGACGAACGAATCCAAAAATTTAAAGCTTGGTGCGTCTCGCTCGTTTCTGGAGTGTTCAAGCCGAAGCGGCTTCCAAAGAAATTCCAACCCGTATCAGTTTTTCCGACTTGAGGAAAAGGTGATCTAATGTTTCAATATTCTCACAGCAGCAACATCTTGAAGCAAGGTTAATCCCCTTTCTTTGTAACCGAACGTCAATCGGCAGCCATCCGTTTATCAGTCTCCAAACGAAAATGAGAATCGTTGGAGTGAGGTTGGTAGTCCTAATGGCCTTGCAGATGTTTGAAGTTTCTCTTGTTTGACAGATTGCTACCCAAGCGGATTTAGAGGAGAAATTACCAGAAGCTTCGTGTAGCCAAATAGGCCTGTCCTCCATGAAGTGGCTAATAGGAGTGTTTATTATCAAGTTTCCCAAGTGGTGGCCAAATTCGTTACTGATCTTGTTCTCATCCCACTCTCTATTTCTCCAAAAATCACGAACCTTGACAGTTTCATTGGGGCTTTGAATATAATCTGCAATTCTTCCCCCTTCTATCCATAAATCGTAAAACATAGATATCCCTCCATTCCCTAAATTCCATGCAATGTTCCCGTCGGTGCTATCCCGATATTACAAAGTCTGCGCCAAATAGGTGAGTGTGCAGGTTTCACCGACGCCATCAGAGGGTGCTGATTCTTACAATATTTTGCGATCATGAATTCGGCCCAAAGATTGTGTTGGGTGCGCATCTGCCACCAAAGCTTCCAACTACACGTCATCATATCTTCTATCTTACGTATGCCAAGCCCACCTTCAGAGGTAGGGAAGCATGCATTATCCCATCTAGTCCAATGTATGTGCTTGTTTTCGGTATCCGATCCCCAGAAAAATCTATTGCAGATACGTTTGACTGTATCAATTACAGATTTGGGCGGTTCCAACACGTGAAGGAGGTGCATTTGTAAAGAATAGATCACCGATTTTATGAGTTGTAGGCGTCCTCCGTACGATAAGATGCTCGATTCCCAACCTTGGAGTCTTGCACGGATCTTGCTAATCATTCCATCAAAAAGGGAAGCTTTTTTCCGCCCAGTATAGAGAGGAACTCCCAAATATTTCATAGGGAGAAGTCCTCGTTTAAAGCCCAACATATTTTTGATTCTCTCCTCAACCCACGTAGCATTTGCATCAATGTAAAACTCACTCTTGTTAGCATTGATTTTTTGCCCCGAAAGCTTCTCATACTTATCCAAGATGTTCTGTATGCGATAGAGGGATGCTCTGCAAGTGTTAGTGAAAATCATCGTATCATCGGCATATGCAAGGTGAGAGACTTGAAGTTCGCACCTTGCATCATACCTAGTGTTAGCATCCAGAAGTGCAAGTCTATTAAGCTGCGTAGACAGGTAATCAGAAGCAATGATAAATAAGGACGGGGATAGGGGGTCACCCTGTCGAAGACCGCGTGAGGATTTAAAAATACCTGATGAAGCCCCGTTTATCATGACTGAGAACCAGCACTTGTCGATGCAATACTTAACCCAATTTATCCATATTTCGGGAAAACCTTTAGAACGAAGGACCTTGGTTAAGAAATCCCAATTCAAACGATCATACGCCTTCTCCATGTCCACTTTAAGAATTAAATTTTTTTCTTTCTTGTTGCTTTTTATTGAGTGGACCATTTCTTGTGCCAACAGAATGCTATCACTGATCAGGCGACCCTTTATAAAGCCACTTTGGTTGCATGATATAACTTTGGGGAGGATATTAGCCAGCCTGTCATTCAAGATTTTTGTAATAATCTTGTTAGAGACATTACAAAGACTTATCGGCCTGTAATCGTTCCAAAACATCGGATTATCTTTTTTTGGAATGAGCACGATCGTTGTTGCAGTGTAGGCCCTTGGAAGAGCTGCACCATTTAGAAACTCCAAGATTGCAGCTTGTACGTCATTGGCAATAGTGTCCCAAAAGACCTGGTAAAATCTAGCATTGAAGCCGTCAGGGCTTGCCGCATTGAGAGGGGAGATACTAAATACAGCATCCCTAATTTCCTCGGTACTCGGCATCCGGCAGAGCATATCAGTATCAACATAGTCCAAATACGATTTGTCCATATTCCACTCCATATTATCAATCTCACCAGTATCTGCCGTGAGCAGTCTCTTGAAATAGGCATTAGCAGAGTCCCGTATAGCCGGTTACTCTTTAATCTCCGAATCACCCTCCATGATCGACCTAACCGAGCTGCGTGTCCTTTTCTTTTTAACCAAGGAGTGAAAATAAGAGGTGTTCCTTTCGCCCTCTTCCAGCCATTTACAAGAGGACTTTTGACGCCAGAAATCCTCTTCCATGGCAAGAATGTGGTTGAGGTGAGCTGTTTTCCTGTTCATAGCAGCCAAGGTAGCTTCAGAAGGTTGTTGATCATATGCCCGTTCTGATAAAACCACTTGTTCTTCTGCCTCTTTAACTCTATCGAAAATATTTTCGAAAACCTGTTTATTCCAAGACTTCAAATGCTGCTTAAGCCTATAAATTTTTTGGTGCAGACCCCTCAAACCGAACCCTTCCACTGGCTGGCTCCAGTTTTCTATAACGGTACACTCAAAGTCGTGGTGCCTGAGCCACATATCTTGGAATCTAAAAGACGGCGGCGTGAAGGTTGTATTATCATCGCCAATGACAAGCAACGGAGCATGATCCGAAGTGTTACGGGCAAGGTGTCTCACGTTAAATGTCGGGCAGAAATCGTTCCATTTCTCCGAGGTAAGAACCTTGTCAAGCCTTTGCCACAGTGATTTGTTTGTGCACGTAAAGGTTGAACCCTGAAAGGGAGGTTCAAGAAGGTTACAATCATGAATGCAGCTATTAAATTCAGACATGCCTCTAAAATCTGGTTGGCCCCGTCCCCCTCTTCGTTCTTCTAGTTTAGAGAATATGTTGAAATCGCCCCCAACGAGCCAAGGCAAATCATGATCTCAATTAGCACGAAGAAAGTCCCAAAGGGGCCTTCGTTCGGTGGTCTCACAGCACGCGTAGACAATGGTGAGTATCATATCAGAAGGCCAATCCGTGCATTTTAGTCTAAGGTGCAGATATTGCCTGTGATCAATTAAGATATCGACATTAATATTTTCGCGGCAAAAGAACCAGATATGGTTGGACACTTTAGCAATCACTGAATTAAAATTAAGCTTGCGAGTCATAAAGTTAGCATCTAAATCAATTAGGGGCTCAATCACAGCTAAGAAAGAAGGCTTATTCTTTTTACAGATTCTCGTCAGGATACGTCGTCTGCCATCGTCCCGTATCCCGCGTATGTTCCAGAATAGGCCTTTAAAAATCATGATAAACCGGAAGCAGAGGCCGACGATCTCAACGCCCTTTTAGTGGCCTGTTCGGTAGTAGCTTGTTTGCTACTCTCTTGTTTCTTTTTTTCTGTTACTTTTGAGCAGCTCCGTTTTTTCTTTGTCCCGATCGACAGATTTGGCTCTTTTGTGAAGAGCCTTTTCTTTCACAGTTTCCGGATCATCTTCCAAGAGTGCATCACAATTGTCCTCCTCTTCGAGGGTTGATAGCTGTTCTAACCGCTGTTGTTTAGCAAATTGTGCGATTCCTTCATAGCTCTCTGTTAAAGCTCTGCGTAATTCGGTATCATCTTCCAATGGGACTATCTCCATTCCCGTGGTTTTCGCGTTCGAGTCCCCTTCCGTTGTTGCTGTATCCAGATTATTTATAGAGTCTACATCCGCTCCCTTGTTATGGGTGGTGTCTTTTATGGGCTTAGACGAAGCGTGTTCCCTAACCAGGCTTGTATCACGATTCTCTTCCAGAATTTCGATGGAGTCTTCTGTTTCTGTCGAGTTCGGTAGATCCCCTCTGTCACTTTTATCACTAGAATCCTCCAACACTTGGAATCTATTGTTGTTACATGGTTGGGAGGGTTGTTCTTTTTCTAGAGCTTTCTTTCGGTCCAAGCCTTTATCCTTGACCTCCGTCCATTCTTTTCGCGGAGCTGTACCTTTGGTTGCCTTTGGCCTGCGTTGTTGCCTGGTATTCTCTTCCGCAGCGCCTGTCATATCACCATCTATCCCATCTATATTGCCTGGGGCCTCCTCGTCGTTATTCGGATCAAAGTTGCATGCTTTTGTTTTGTGGTATAACTTGTTGTATTTTTTGCAGTAATCTAGAACGTATTCGTATTTCACTTCCTGTTCCATGTATGTGGTACCAATTCTAACAAATATGGATCTCTGCAGTGGCTGTGCAACATCTAATTCAATGCAAACTCGTGGATCCGTTGTGTTTTTCCCCCTTGCTGTTGCCTCATCAGCCCTAAGAGGGACACCCAAAGCCGATGCCACTGTGTAGAGCCCTTTCTTTTTGATAATTTGTGCTTTGAGCCCTGGGAAAGAGACCCACACAGGTACGATAGAGGATTCAACTTCCGGATCAAAATCCGGAGTCCACTTTAATATCCGCATCGGGAAGTCTTTGAAGTACCATGTGTCCTTCGAGAAAAGTCTTGCGTAGTCGTCATGTTCTTCGCATTTGATCAATACATGTGTTTGGTTGAGGAGACTAAGTTTAACCTCCTTTTTTGTTGGAAACAATATTCCAGGAACCGCATGGACGGGTATCCCCCTGTAAATTTGCCTATCAAAGCATACCGGAAATCCTCGCAAAGTTCGGCTTCCTCTTCAATAGAAAAGACCACCGCTGGCCTGCCTCGATACTCCGTGATGTGTCCGAGCGGCGTAAAAGTTTCCAAGTCGAAGCTTTTCAGCCTCGCAATCTCATCAGGAAGGCGGAAGTCTCGTGTTTTCGCTGTCAATACCTTCGCATAAGTGATGTCCGGCGGGATATTGGTCGCCGGAAGCTCTGGCGTCTCCCCCATGAAAGAAGCAAGAAAACGACGCGGAAACCCTAGAGAGCTCTCGTTTAAATAATGCTTAGCACCCTGTGAAAAGCAAGCATTATTCTAATAACCGTGTAGCAACTCTTGGTTGTTCATGTTGTGGATACCACTTCTTATTTTTTCTTGATTTTTATTTGTTGATTTATTAAAAACAACCAACTGTATTATAATTTTTTTCTTTTGCACGTAGGGTCGGGGTGTACATAAACCCGCACAACCGCTAAATCCGCCAGAACCGAATCAAACCGCCCAAAAACCGCCGGTCAAAATTTTTAAAAAAATAACCGTGGTTGGAAAATATTACAACCCACTACTTTCGGGTTGGGTGGTGGGTCTAATAATTCAAATCCGCCTACCAGCAACCCGACCGCTATCTATATATATATATATTTATATTTTATTCTTAATTATAGTTATATAAATACATGATACATAATACAATTGTCATGTATATTATACAAATTATACATATATAGAATATATATTTTTTTGTTAAACTAATATTATACAAGTTCTTTAACAAAAGATAAAATTATATTACATGATTTATATTTATAATATGATATTATTTATTGAATAATGTATATATATATATATATATATTTTTTCATCTACTTTGAAATCATTACGTATATATAAAATTCATTAAACCGCCAATCCGCCGGTTATAAAACCGTACCCGTTCAACCGCTCATACCCAACCCCGTACTCGGTTTGAAAAAATAATTATGTATTTATGGTTTATATTTTTACAAACTCTTTTTTTTTTTTGATTTTTGATTTTATATTTTTACAAACTCGCATACTTTGGATCGGGTGATATTTTACTTACAAACCGCTCATACCCAACCGCGTACACCCCTATGCAAGGACGACGTGCCCCGGTGGCTAGTATTAAGAGAGAGGAAAATATGGTGTCATGAACTCTTGTTCTCTTTTTTCTTTTTCTTATTTATTTATTATTTTTCTTCACCACTACAATGTATGATGTTAATTCTTTTTATCTCCTTTTAACTCCTCTTTTTTCTCACCTCAATTTAATTCTTTTTTCTAATAAATATCTTAATATTTATTTTATCTTTTTTTTTCCTCATATTTCGTAGGCTATATTTTGATATTATTTTTATTAATATAATATTATCATAATTTATTTATATAATTTAATAATGATATTAAAAGTAATTATAAAGTATATATTAATACGAACTTAATTTTAATAAAATTAAATAATAATAATTACTACATTGCACACGCATAGAGTATGCAGAAAATTACTAGATTTTATAATTCAAAGTCCCACTTTCTCTCCACCAAATAAGCTCCCACTATTATTGTTGGAACGAATTGAATATATGTGACTATATATATATTTGAGTTAATTAATATTGTGTATATCTGTATGAGTAGGTGTGTTTGTTGTTTTTGCGTTATAATAGTTTTATTTTTTAAATTATTATAGTAATATAGTATAATTGATGAGGCATAAAACCACCTCCGCATCAGAGCCGTCCACGTGTCACCACCCGCTGGCTGGAAGATAGGATGCTCGTATTGATGGGCTCGTGGGTCAACCCAACCCACTTACTTGCTCATTGCTATAGGCCCTTGGGCCTCGGACGACTATTCAGGCTAGAGGCTCGAGCTAAGAGGTTTACCGCTCGCATCCCGGTCCTCTGGGTTACCCTCCTCAGGGAAGCACCCACACGAGGACCCGCTCATGGTGCTCGGTGAGTTGACGCTAAAAGATCATTTGTCATGGGGAACCCATTCGTGCCCTCTTCGAGCGTCACCGTCGCTCGGCTGTGATCCTCCTCCTTCGCGACGGATCTTAGCCTTAGTGGAATAAATCTTGGCCCTTTCCCACCCGCGACCCTCGCCAACAACTTCTGACACAAAGGTAGTGCGCACCTGGCACCTGACACACCGCCTCCTTTTCAGAAATGTCCTTCTCCTACCCCCACAAACCACCACGTGTTAGGGCAACACAGGTTTGGGACCACACGGTCAAATTACCACGTATACCCTTACCCCTAACATATAAATAGGGGGGAACACTTGCCTTCTCCCCCAAGTCGAATTCCACATACACCTTACACACACAGTTCTGGGCATTTTCCTTCCTTCCCAAGCTCCCAATTGCATCACCACAGTTGCATCCTCACTGCATTTCTTGCACTCTTGGTGTTATCCTAGCTGGAAGAACCCACGCTCGAAAGGAAACCCAGATCCTGAGGCCTTCACGCCTGTGATGGTCTTCCCCATTTCATACAAATTTTAAAACGTTGGTTGCATCTTGAGAATCTGATTCCTGCACCATCATTTTTGGCGCCATCTGTGGGAAACCATCATCCCCATCAGAGATCTTCATCTGTTTCTTCCATCATTTAAGCTAGTTGAGACATAACACCAGCAATCCTCATCATGGTAACAGCAACAAGGTCTGGAGCAGTAGGAGACAAGGGTGCTCTTCCACCAGTCAACGAAGAGAACGCAGAGAACAACATCCCCACCGGAAGTACGAACCCACCAGCCGCGGGACATGGGGTCGGAAATGCCGAAACGGTGGTTACAACTCCCCCGCCTGGAGGAAACACTGGGGGAGGACCCGGATCCAATCTTCCACCACCAGGTCCCATCGCCAATATTCCCGTCCAACATCCAGGCATGTACTCCATGGCCATGCCGCCTCCTGGATACCCCTATATACAACCCGGAATGATGTCCGGAATGATGCCCATGGTTCAACCATATCAAGTGGGTACTATAAATCTCCCCTTATCGCTGCCTAGGGAGATTCAGGGGGTGGAGATGCCCCAGGTGACAACCCAGCAACTTCAGGCGCTTTATGCGCAGTGTGAAGGCCAGGCGGTCCAGAATGCTTGGGAGCATTTTACTGCGGCATATTTCCCATCGCTGGCGGGCTCTCGAGTGGCCCCACCCCTGGGAGGACTTCCAGCTCACCCGCTGACGAGGGCACAAAACGCGCTAAGGGCCCGGCAGCCTACCCCACCACCAATTCCAGGAGATGAGGCTCCGCCGAGGGTCCCGCAAGGGCAACAGCTTGCCGGAAATGAGAGGCCCCCCCAAGGAGAGAGGGCAGTGGACAATGAAGAGGTCCAGTCGAGGGCCACCGGGAGGGCGAGCCACCGAAATGCCGGAGACCCGCAACTTGCTGCGGTTCAAGACCAGCTCAAGGGGCTCCAAGACGTGGTAGCGCAGCTCTCTCGAGCAAGGTCTCAAGCCTCCCATGGCGGGGGTGAGAGGTCCAGGGTCAGAGATGCTCGCCGGCCACGCAGCCCAGCTTCTCACCTTCGGAGGGCAGCGGATGACAAGGATTACGACCCTGAGGAAGGGTCCAGGGCCAGAGACGCTCGCCGTCCCCGTAGCCCAGACACCCGTCGTCGGAGGGAGGCCAGCTATGAGAATCCCGATGACAGAGACTACAGGATTATGACGGGCGATTCCCCCCTTATCGAGGAGGTGCTGATGACCCGCGCGGGGAAGGGCAAAATCCCCACGACCGTCAACAGGTATGATGGAACCACTGATCCAGCCGAGCATCTGGATCACTTTGTGCACTTGATGCACCTTTACGATCACCCAAGCAACTACTGGGCCAAAGTGTTCGTCACTTCCCTCACTGGAATGGCCCAAGACTGGTACAAGAAACTCCCTCCCCGCTCAATCCGAGGGTACTATGACTTGACTGACGCCTTCGTGAGCCACTTCAATTCTTTGAAAGCACCAGCTCCCGCTGCTACAGCTCTTTACAGCTTAGTCCAAGGGCCAAACGAGACGCTCAGGTCCTTCATGGGTAGGTTCAACAAAGAAATACTGTTGGTGGAGAAGCCCTCAATGGATTTTCTGAGGCACGTTCTCTTTGGAGCCATCAATATGAAGCACTATGTTAGCAAAGAGTTCGTGGAGGAAGTGGCCAAGAAGAAGCCACGCTCGTTAATGGAGATCCGGGACATAGCCGATTCCTTCTTTACCCTCGAGGATATGTACATCGCGAGGGACCAGAAGGTGGCCAATGCCCCTCGCTCCAGCAGAACCCACGAGGACAGAGGAGAAACCAACCGGAATCGCCGGCGCAGCCCTATGCCCGCTCGTCGTACCTCCCCACCTCCGCGGAAATTCGAGCGTGTTCCCCTCAACCGCCCCATTGCTGAAGTTTACTCCATGGCAGACCAAAAACTGTTCAAGAGACCGCCCAAGCTAAGGGAAACCGAGGCTCAAAAGCGCTCGGGAAAGTACTGCGTTTTTCATAAGCAAAAGGGGCATGACACTAACGAGTGCCGTCACCTGGAGAAGGAGATTCAGAGGCTGATCGCCGGGGGGCACCTTAAGGAGTTTGTGAAGGTGCTGGAGAGGTATGATGAACATTGCTCTGAACGAGCGCGTTTCAGAGGAAAGAGCCGCTCGCATTCCCGGAGTCCTCGTCACCATCACCCAGAGACGAGCGAATGCGGCAAAGGAAAAACTGCAGAGTTAGAAATCAGCCCTTTGCGGTCATTCACATGATTGCTGGAGGGCCCTCAGGGGGCGATTCCAATGCTTCTCGCCGTCACCACGTCCGGAGCTATAACCAAAGAGCATCTCTTCCCCGTCCAGTGCTTTCCGTTGACAGCTCTTCGCGCTCAAAGGAGAATGATGTCATAGGGTTTACAGAAAAAGATCTTGAGCACATTGTAACACCCCATGGGATGGGAGAAACCTCTGACAGTCCCATGGTGGTTAGTTTAGACGTTCATAATCATACTGTAAAGAGGGTTTTATTTGATAGTGGAAGCTTTGTGAACGTTCTCCAGTACCCAACGTTTCAACAAATGAACATAACAAACATCCCCCTCGAACCTCTCCGAACGGCCCTCGTGGGGTTTGGAGGTTCCGAAATCGTCCCTCGCGGACAGATTCGCTTGGCCACCTCTTTTGGTCGCGCCCCTCAGCGAAAAACTTTGAGCGTCCTCTACACCGTCGTTGAGGTGAATCTTCCTTACAATATCATCATTGGGCGCCCAGCCCTCGTGGATTTCAAGGCTGTAATTTCCACCTATCACCAGAAGGTCAAGTTCCCTACCCCTGAGGGTACGGGAGAAATTCTGTGTAACGTCAAAGAGGCTTGGGAATGTTACATTCTTTCGCTTCGTAGCCACAAGCCCAAGCAATCCATTCAAGCTGGGTCTACTAAAAAGTCCGTCGACTTTCCCAAATTAGACGAAGATGGCCCCGAGCGCAAAAGAGCCAAGCTGTACCGAAAGAAGAATAAAAAGAAGACCCCTGGAGAAGCCCAGCGTTCGGAGAATAGGCCACTGGGGGCCGTCGGGGGTCCTCTTCGGAGAACGAGGGTGATGAGCCCGAGGGTAGGCTTACTGGGAAGAAACGAGCGCTCGAGGCGCCGAGGCCGGAGGTTCGAATCGAGCCTACTGAGAAGTTTTTGACCGTCGAATTGGAGCCAGGGAATCCGGATAAAACCACCCAGATTGGTTCGGGCCTCGATGGACCCTCGCAAGTTTTGATGATCGACTTCCTACGGGAGAACCTAGATGTTTTTGCATGGAAAGCCTCTGATCTCACCAGGATAGATCCGAGCGTTATTGTCCACAGACTGAACGTGGACCCAACCTTCAAGCCAGTCAAACAGAAGAAGAGGGACGTTCATGGCTTCAGAAAGCGGGTCATCGAAGAAGAAGTTAGTAAATTGCTTGACGCTCAATACATCGAGGAAATTTTGTACCCAGAATGGCTCTGCAATGTGGTGCTCGTTCCAAAGAGCGCCAATAAATGGCGTATGTGCAACGACTTCACAGATCTCAACAAAGCGTGCCCCAAAGACCATTACCCACTACCGAGGATTGATCAGTTGGTAGATTCTACAGCCGGGTGTGAACTCATGAGTATGATGGACGCCTTTCAGGGATATTATCAAATCTTCATGGCACCCGAGGACCGCCCCAAAACTTCGTTCATTGTGCATTTAGGTGTTTATTGCTTCAAAGTCATGCCATTTGGGCTCAAAAATGCGGGAGCAACCTATCAACGCCTCGTCAACAGGATGTTCGAGCGCGAAATTGGAAAATCTATGGAAGTATATGTAGACGACATGATAGTCAAGAGTGAGCGCCAGCGCTCCCATCTGGAAGATCTCAAGCGGATTTTCGATATCCTTCGTCGCTACGGAATGAAGCTGAACCCTTCAAAATGCACCTTTGGCGTTCGAGGTGGTAAATTCCTGGGATACATGGTCAGTCAACGTGGCATAGAGGTAAACCCAGAGAAGATTAAAGCGATCCTGGATATACCCTCCCCTCGCAATCTGCGAGAGGTCCAAGTGCTTGTGGGTAAAATCATCTCGTTAAGCAGGTTCATCTCCCGCTCAGCGGACAGGAATTTACCCTTTTTCAAAATCTTGCGGAACGCTCGTAACTTCTCTTGGAACGAGGAATGTGAGAAAGCTTTGCAGGACATGAAGCAGTACCTTGCGAGCGCTCCCCTACTGACTAAACCAAGTCCTGGTGAAGGATTGATTGTTTATCTCTCGGTCTCCGCAGAAGCTACGAGCGCTGTCCTAGTAGCGGTCCGCGAGCGTAAGCACATGCCAGTCTACTACTTAAGCAAAACATTGCAGGGAGCGGAGAAGAGGTACATGGAAATAGAGAAATTTACCTTGGCGCTCGTTACTGCGTCTCGAAGGCTGAGGCCTTATTTTCAGGCTCATTCTATCACAGTGCTTACAGATCAACCCCTCAAGCAAGTGCTCTCTAAACCGGATGCTTCGGGGAGATTAATCAAATGGTCGATTGAACTCAGTCAATTTGATATCACCTTCGAGCCTCGTACCGCCATCCAAGCTCAGGCAATGGCCGATTTGTTGGTGGAACATTTCAACTTAGATACTGTGCCCTCGGCAGAGGATGGTTTATGGCTTTTGCACACGGATGGCTCCTCGACCTCACAGGGGGAGGTCGAGGAGCCGGGGTAACCCTCAGGGATCCTCTTGGGGCAGAAGTTGACTACGCAATCAAGCTGGCGTTCCAAGTCACCAACAACGAAGCCGAGTATGAGGCCCTCATCCAAGGGCTCAGGATTGCACTCCAAAATGGTGCCACTCGGGTCACTGCATATGTTGATTCGCAGTTGATCGCGAGTCAAATTGACGGTTCTTATGAGGCCCGAGAAGCCACCATGGTGCAGTATCTGGCGAGGGCTAAGGAGGTGATAGCCAAGTTCAGGGAGTTCCGCCTTTTGCAGGTCCCAAGGGCAGAAAACGAACTTTCTGATGCTCTCTCAAAGTTTGCATCCGCCCTGGATGGTTTTAGCGAGCGTGCTGTTACATTTCTTAGAACAGAGGAGCCACTGGTAAGTAGAGGCAAACCTTCGAAGGAGGTGAGTATGATTGATCCCTCCGAGCCTTGTTGGCTCGACGAAATTATCAGATTCCTCCAGGATGGAACTAGCGCAAGCGACAAAGTTGAGGCTCGGAAAATCAGGAACAAGGCCCCTCGCTTTTCATTGGACGCCGAGGGTCGATTGTTCAAGCGATCCTTCCACGGCCCGCCATTGAGATGCTTGAGACCCTCACAGGCCAAGGAAGTTTTAGAATATGTGCACAGTGGAAGTTGTGGGAACCACTCGGGCGGTCGAATCTTGGCAAAGAAATTCTTAAGGAGTGGGTTCTACTGGCCCTCGGTGTTGCAGGATGCCATTAGCTACTCTAAGAAATGCCCTAAATGCTAGTTTCATTCTAACACCCCTCAGCTGCCAGCGGCTCAAATGATTCCCATTGATGTTTCGTGGCCTTTTGACCAGTGGGGCATTGACATTGTGGGACCCCTCCCAATGGCGGTCGGACAAAAGAAGTTTGTAATACTTGCTGTGGAATATTTCACTAAATGGGCCGAAGCTGAAGCGGTCGCCAAGATAACGTTCAAAGTTGTGAGGGACTTCATCTGGAAAAACATCATTTGTAGATATGGCATCCCGAGGGTGCTCATCTCGGATAATGGTTCCCAATTTATTGCGGCAGACACGCGAGATTGGTGCTCTGAGCTGGGGATCGAACAACGATTCACTTCCGTGGGCCATCCGCAGGCCAACGGTTAAGCTGAAGTGACCAACCGAACCATACTCCAGCATCTGAAAACGATGCTCGAGAGTAAGAAAGGAGAGTGGGCGGAAGAACTCCAAGGTGCCCTTTGGACGTACCGTACCACCCGTCGAGCAGCGACCGGAGAGACTCCATACTCCCTCGTGTATGGATCCGAGGCTATGATACCTGCGAAGATCACTCAAGAATCCGCACCTCAACGAGGTCAATCGAACGTTCGAATTGGATTTGCTAGATGAGATAAGGAACACTGCTTGGGCTCGTATTCACAAGTACAAGGCAACCGTAGCCCGCCAGTATAACAAACGTGTTAAAGAGAGGACTTTCCCGCTAGGGGACTTGGTCCTTAAAAAAGTTGAGGTCTCCAAACATGTGGGTAAGTTGGATCCTAACTGGGAAGGCCCCTTCAAAGTCATTCAAGTACGAGCGAACAACACCTACTTGCTAGAGACTTTGCAAGGTGAGCGACTCCCGAGACCGTGGAACGCATGCAACCTTAGGCGGTTCTACGTATAAATGCCCAAAATATTCGCCCGCTCGTGGCGGTTTGTACTCTCTTTTGACAGAAAACATATTGTAATCATTTCGAGTATTGCAAGCATAATGGTAAGTACTTTGTATGTTATTATGTCCTTAACTCGCTCTTTCCTTTGATTAATGGTCCGAGAAAAAGCTTACTCCGTGTCGAGCGCGCTCCATGTCGAACGGCTTAATTAATACCCTATTAATCTCAAAGCGACGCTGCTTAGGCAGTAAGAATGATCCGCGTTGAAAGCCTGAACACTCGTAAGCGTGAAGATCCCAAGGATGAGCGTGTCAGATGGCGGGATGCTGAGTGCTTAATTTAGGCCAACTAGGTGCTCGTCACGCCAGTTCGCGCTCCTAAACCCCCATCAACCCTCACCTTCTTGGGGAAGTGCTCGATCGGGAACGACGGACGTGCTCATAGGTAGAAGGACTCCAAGGATGAGTGTGTCGGATGGCGGGACGCTAAATGCTTAATTTACGCCAACTGGGCGCTCGTTACGCCGGTTCGCGCTCGTAAACCCCCAATGACCCTCACCCTCTTGGATAAATTCACGCTCGTAAATAGCAGATCCTATGATGATCTTACCACAAGTACCTCAGGATGACGCTAACACTACGGCTACGCTCGCCTTTATCCCTACTTAGCAATTTATTGGAACAACGAAGAGGAGGGAGCGCTCCAACTGCTTAAGGCCAAGGCTTAGATAAATCACTCAAAGATTTACTAAGTCCAAATTCAAGCCTCATTTCGAATGTGGCCAGGGAACCCTCGTAAGGGACACCCTCGCGCCTATATTTCCTCAAAGATTTACTAAGTCCAAATTCAAGCCTCATTTCGAATGTGGCCAGGGAACCCTCGTAAGGGACACCTTCGCGCCTATATTTCCTCAAAGGTTTTCTAAGTCCGAATTCAAGATTCATTTCGACTATGGCCAGGGAACCCTCATAAGGGTCACCCTCGCGCCTATATTTGCATCATTCCAATTGCCCAACATCTCGGATTTCTAAGCTTAATGTGCATGGTGATGAGCGTCAGAGGACCATCGGGGAAAACACCCCCGTATGCTTACACTACCATCACAAACGCTCAAACCAGAGAGACCAATATAAAAACGTCGAGGTCAGTGAAACAATAGCAATCACCATTTAAAAGTAAAAGAGAAAGTACGCAAGCATTCAAGCGGTAAAAGAATTCAAATATATGGGAGGAAGCTTAGAAGAATCCAAAACATCCAGAAAAGTAATTGGCGGATTAAGTACAGACATTAATTGTTCATAAATAGGAGAAGGAAATTAAACTGGCAGAGATAGGGGATCATCACTGGGCTTGAGAGTCAGGCTCTGGAGGGGCGGTCGCAAGAGGAACTGGGGCTAACACCTGGGCGTCAGAAGTTTGAGCCTCACTGGGTTCCTCGACGTCCGCTGCATCCATGAAGGTGTCCTCGTCTTCTATCCAGATGGGCTCAGGACCTAGAGTGTTGGCAGCTATAAACTCCAGTTGGAGCGTCTGCACCAACTCCTGGTACTCCGGCTCCGCCAAATTCTCAGTGGGATCCTCGTCTTGGACCATAGGCTCGCAGTTTTCATCCAGGTCCATACGTAAGCGCTCGTCGGTTTGAGCGCTGTCAGGAGCCAAGCCAAGTTTCACCATTTGCCCGATAGCTTTATGGAAGAAGCGCCGAGCGTTGTCGAAGCAATGGATGTTGGCTGCAAACACGAAAGCCTTGGAGCGTACGAACTTCATCACTGCATCCCAGGACACCCTCGTCTCTAAGCCCTGTACTTTTTCTTGCAAATCAGCGAGGGCCTTCTTCGTCTCCTCAGTTAGGCGAGTGCTCTCCGTCAGCTGCCCACCCAGCTCTCTATTCTGCACCCTCAGCTGGTCCCGCCCCTCCTTCAATTTTCTATGACGCTCGTTAAGAGCCAGATAAGCGTCATCGGACTTCTTCAGATCTTCCTTTAGCCGGTCCTTATCCTGATTGGCGCTGGTCAGTTGAGATTGGACGTTATTATAATCCTCCTGCAGTTGGCTGGGGTCAGAGATACGCAGCAGTTTCTTGTATTTGGCCTTATGCTCAGAATAAGCCTGCGCCCGACCCTGCAGATTCTTCAGCCTTGGGATTACTTCCTGGAAAGTCATAGGCGAGAGTCACTATCGGAGATATGATAAAGAAAGGAAAATTTTACAAAGAAAATTAGGGACCCACCGTCAGAAGCGCATGACAAGCGTCATCCGCGACCCGAGCGGCGGTATGCTCATTTAGCTTGTCATGGTCGGCGGAGAACTGGAGCTTCCCGACGATGTCAGAAACGACATTCACAGAAAATGCGCTCTTCTTCAGTAGGACGGGTCCGTCCTTCCTTTGGCGCTTGAAACGAGTGTCACCCCGACAGCCAATCTTCCAAAATTCTTCATCCTCAGAAGATGAAGTATCGCTGCCTTCACCGCGGTGGCCCACGACCACCTCTTTGCCCTTCCCGGAAATTGGAATGGAGTCAGGAAGCCTTTTCCTCTTTCCTTGGCGGTCGGCCCTCACAATATCGTGCATGCGGGCAAGTTCTCCCGAGCGATTATGGGAGGTGCTGGAGCTGAGTGCTATGGGCCCCTCAGGAGCAGCCGGAGGAGGAGTAACCTCCCGGGCACCCTCCGCCGTAAGATCTTCAACAGGGCCAAATGCTGGAGCATCGTTTCCGGCACCCCTGCCTCCGTCGCCTCGGCCTAACCTCCTTCGGATAATTCTGCCCCTCGGGGCATTCAAGGGTCGTGGCTGCTGCTGCTGTTAGGGTTGAGGATTAGCGCCCCGTCCCTGAGCGCCTAGCATACGAGAAAGAGCCTCGGCATTCATACCTAGGGATAATATTCGGACACCTACAAGTAAGAAGAAACGAGCGTCAAAGGTTGGTTGTTTGGATCACATATACAAGAGTATAACAATCACACCAAGTTAGGAGGCTATTCTAAAAGTTAGAGCAGTTAGTTCCTAGAATCTAACCGTCGAGGGCCATGATGTCAGCTGGAGGGTTGAGTATCATATCTGGGGGGCAAGACAAGCCATAACGAAACAACACTCCCTCGTTTTTCATCAAGACCTCGGCTTTGATCCACTTCTTCTCACTCCTCATTACGAGAGCTAACCCCTTTACCCAATCCTCGAAAGCCTTGTTCCTTACCCTCTCTCTAATCAGGGGCCCCTCACCATGTATCAACCACTGGCGGTGAACCCCAAAAATCCCCCCTGGGGCCCCCACGAAAAAATACTTCTCCTTCCAATGCTCGCCATAGGAAGTAGATGGAGAATCTATCATCTTAAAGCCTGATTTGGCCTGGGCATAATAGAATCCATCCGTCGGGGATGAGCGTGTTGAGCGGGCCACCTGTATCAAGCTGTCAAAATTGGCGATCGAGGGTTCGTGGCCTAGGGCGCTCATCATGATTACAAAAGTGTTGATTAGAGCTATGCCGTTCGGCAGAATTTGTGAAGGGCAAAGCCCCAGGTGGTGATAGATGGTCGCAACGACGGGCGAGATGGGAAACCTCAGGCCCCCGGCCAAAACCGCGTCCCAGTAGACCGTCATCATTCCAGGCGGCGGTCGGTTGGCTCTCTCTCCCTCCTTGGGAATTCGCATGGGGAATACTGTTTCATCCCAATAAGCTTTCGCCTTCAACTCCTCCAAATCGTCGAGCGTCAAAATGCTCTCAATTTCGTCCGGAGATCTATCGGTTTGGTGACGGTTGTCTTGCCTCACTCGAGTCGCGGGCTCCTTTCCTTTCCTTTCCTTTGACGCCTTCTGGAGGGTTCAGCCTCAAATTGACCCTGCACCACCCTCGGGAGCCGTTACGGCCACTGTGACCCTGTGATCTTGGTGTCTCACAGCGCTGCTAAGCACAGGGAATACTCTCTCTCCTTGCCTTTGCATTTCCATCACATTGTTCATCTCTTCAAAGAGGTCGTCTACCCCTCCGGGAGCATGCTCGTTTATCCCTTGCACGGCGGCGTCAACCTCTTCATCCCTGGCATCAACCGGAGCCTGGGCCACTGGAATCGCCATGGGAACCCCCTCGCCTAGGGACGCCCTAGTCATGGGGACAACTGTGGGTACATTACCATGAGGCGAGGAACTCCCCGCTGACATCTCATCTATTTCCCTTACATAAGGATCGACATTATTGTCCGCCATATCTGGGTTTTGGTTATTGGAGATGAGACTTTTCGCAAGAGACTCAATGGAGAAGGAAAAGATTCTGGAATGAACTCAACGGCAGAAAGGATTCCTCACTTAGAAGGATCACTCGCACACAACCTAAACCTAGGGTTAGTAAAGAAACAAGGATTTGCAGGATTTTTACCTAAAGATTGAAGAAAGACTTGCTGAAAATCACGGAAAACGGTAGGGAATTCTTGTTGCTTGATCTGCTTGAAGAAAGTTGAATGCGTGAAAAGAGCAAAAAGAGCCTTCCGGAACCCTATTTATAGGGGAGAGATTTGCATTGGTTAGGGTTAAGGGTTTGAAAACTCAATCATTTCCCGCCTTGGGAAATACCCACTTTTGGTAACCGCCTCACGTCTACCGGAGTACACGCGCCCACGTTCCCACTCAGCATTAAATGCGGACATGACTTCATTTAATGCTCTGTCAGACTATGTCCGTTACAGAAGGCAAGTAGTCACCTCTCTGGCAAAGGCCTGACCCTCTCGTGTTCAAAGATGCAGGACCTCTCTTTTCTTAAATTCTACAGTACGCTCGAGCGATACTACAGAATTTGGGGGGCAAAATGATGAGGCATAAAACCACCTCCGCATCAGAGCCGTCCACGTGTCGCCACCCGCTGGCTGGAAGATAGGACGCTCGTATTGATGGGCTCGTGGGTCAACCCAACCCACTTACTTGCTCATTGCTATAGGCCCTTGGGCCTCGGACGACTATTCAGGCTAGAGGCTCGAGCTAACAGGTTTACCGCTCGCATCCCGGTCCTCTGGGTTACCCTCCTCAGGGAAGCACCCACACGAGGACCCGCTCATGGTGCTCGGTGAGTTGACGCTCAAAGGTCATTTGTCATGGGGAACCCATTCGTGCCCTCTTCGAGCGTCACCATCGCTCGGCTGTGATCCTCCTCCTTCGCGACGGATCTGAGCCTGAGTGGAATAAATCTTGGCCCTTTCCCACGCGAGACCCTTGCCAACAACTTCTGACACAAAGGTAGTGCGCACCTGGCACCTGACACGCCGCCTCCTTTTCAGAAATGTCCTTCTCCTACCCCCACAGGCCACCACGTGTTAGGGCAACACAGGTTTGGGACCACACGGTCAAATTACCACGTATACCCTCACCCCTAACATATAAATAGGGGGGAACACTTGCCTTCTCCCCCAAGTCGAATTCCACATACACCTTACACAAACAGTTCTGGGCATTTTCCTTCCTTCCCAAGCTCCCAATTGCATCACCACAGTTGCATCCTCACTGCATTTCTTGCACTCTTGGTGTTATCCTAGCTGGAAGAACCCACGCTCGAAAGGAAACCCAGATCCTGAGGCCTTCACGCCTGTGATGGTCTTCCCCCTTTCATACAAATTTTAAAACGTTGGTTGCATCTTGAGAATCTGATTCCTGCACCATCAATAATAAAATTATTTTTTTATACTATAATAATAATAATAATAAGTAGAAGGGATCATTGTGTTTTATTTTATTTTATTATGACAATATAATATAATATACTGGTATTTAGTATTTACTATATATATGTGTTGTTTATTATTATTTTTTTTCAATCGGTATTGATGTTGTGGAGGTAAAAAGGGAAAGACGGCAAATCGACAATGTTATTGGTTGAGAGGAGATATGGTCAGTGACTCTTGACTTAGACTGTGAGATTGGGTGGAAGTTTTTTATTTGACAATTTAATAATTTTTTTTTTTGACAATTTTAATATAAAAATACTATAGATAAATTATTATTTTATTAAACCTTTGTTTAATTAAAATTTAAATTAAGGGAATTATAATTCTACGTATACACTAAATAATTAGTAATTTTCCTTTTCTCTACTACTAATTCAATAGATATCAATCTTTTTTCCGTTTCTATCTCAATATTCTTATCATACATATCAACTAATTGCTAATCCTTTTCTATTTTTATCAATCCGAGTATTTTTCCTTTTCTATTCTTATCATACATATTATACTCTAATTGCTAATACTTTTCTTTTTCTATGCCTAAGAGAGTTTTGAAACAATTCACTAACAAAATTTATCAATTCAATAAACAAAAAGAATAATCTTTCAATATTCATATAAAATAAAAAAAATAGATAGTGATACTAACCTAATTAACTCCAAAAGCGCGGGATTTGAGAAGAAAGTGCTCCGTTCTCTAATTGATTCTCGCTTTGCCTAATCTGAAAAGAAAATACTTCAATCCCCTAAATCGTTGAATTTGATTTTAATTTTCTTGATTTTTCTCTATCTGAGTTATTTCTATCTGGCTGTGTACTTTACCTATAAATAAAAGAAATTAAGAAAATCAGAATAGTGTGGGCACTTTACCTATGAGTTTTCTTTCTTTTGAGCCTTACAATTTTATCTACACAATTCTATATTTAGAGTTAATTTTTTAATATTCATATAAAATAAAAAATAAAAAACAAAGACTAACTAGCTCCAAAAGATTCCAGTTCTCCAAGAATTTCCCGTTCTCCAATCTCTTGTTTTCTGTATTTTGATAATCTATAAAGAAAAGAATTTAGGAAAATCAGAATAGCATTAGAGTTAATTTTTTAATATTCATATAAAATAAAAAATAAAAAACAAAGACTAACCAGCTCCAAAAGATTCCAGTTCTCCAATCTCTTGTTTTCCGTGTTTTGATAATCTATAAAGAAAAAAATTTAGAAAAATCACAAACGTCAAAATTTTATATTTTTGAATATTCATATAAAATAAATAATGATACTCACCAGCTCCAAAAGATTTGAGAAGATAACACAGTCCGCCAATCTCCAACTTATTCTTGCTTGATTTATAAGAAAAACCTTGAATCCCTTCCGCCAATCTCCAACTTATTCTTGCTTTATCTATAACAAAACACTTGAATCCCTTTGTGATTGAATTTCATTTTCTTGATTTTCTATTGGAAAAGTTTTTCTCTCCAACTCTGTTATTTATTGATAAACAGAATAGAATTTAAAAAGAGATTTAGGAGGAGTTGAATTTAAATTTGAATTTAATTATGAGTTGGTGACTGTGAAAAAACGATTGAATTTGTTAGATTTTTTTCTTTCAAACGGTAAAATTTTATCTATACAATTCTATTTAGATTCAAACTCTATATATTATTTATATTTTCACTAAGAAAAGAAAAAAATTATTTATATATTACCAAAATTAAGAGACTTTTGTTATTCTTACTAGAGTTGGTAAAAAAACGTAGGGAGTATAAAAGAAGATAAATATAAAAACTAATTATTTATATTCTTACTACACTTTATAAAAATAGGGAGAATTACATCTGACTACCCTGCTATTAGGGGTAATTACAACGTAGTCCATCTATTTCAGAAAATTATAATATAGTCCCAAATGTTTATGTTCCGTTAGAGGTCCATGGAGGCCGTTAGGGTTCCGTCAGATTTTTGACCTGTTCTTCCAAAAATACCCCTGAATATTTTATTATCTTTTGTAAAATGACCAGAATGCCCCAAGGACTGTATTGTAAAATTCGTAAAAGTAAGGGATCGTTTTGTTATGGAAAGAAAACACCAGGAATTTATTTGTAATTTTTTAAAATATTGTAAATAACTTATGAACCCTTTTTGCACTTATGTAGTGATAACAATTGGGCCGCCACCAACATTTAACCCTACCTCATCTCTCTCGGTCCCTCCCCTCAATCCCACCGCCATCCGCCACCACGCCGCCGCCAAAGTGCTTTCAACACCGTGCCACCACCACGCTGCTACACACTTTCTTCTTGAATCCTGTGTTGCTGACCAGCTGCTCTGCCTTTCGCCCGCCGCCGCCTCAAAAGCGCTTCCTACACCGCGCCACCACCACGTTGTTGCACACTCTTTTTTTTTTCCATCTGAGATTAGTTAAGTTTTGGGGCCTTTTTTTGCTTTATTCAATTACTCGAAGTGGGGTTTCTCGAAAAGAGTGTAATTTTTCTTGGTGATTTTGGGTTTTGAGAGTTGATTTTCTGGCCAATTTGTTGTCAAGAGTTTCGAGTCTGAGGTTTGAAGCTATAATTAGTTTTAGGGCAAATTACATCTGGGTACCCTACAATTAGGCGAAATTACAATCCAGTCCATCTAGGTCCGTTTATTACATAGAAGTCCCTAATGTTTCATTCTGTCAGTGGTCCCTAGGTTTCCGTTAATATTTTCACCTGAAATACCGAAAATGCCCTTGAATACCCATATGGACTACGTTGTAATATAGTTATAATGTAAGGATCGTTTTGTTACTTTGTAAACATATAGGGATGTTTTTGTAATTTTTTAATCTCTAACGTGTTTATTTAATTTTTTTTAATTTTTGGTCTAATGGAACGTGAGAGCATTTGATGTCTTTTAACATTTTCCGTTAATGACCTCAGTCCAGAATGAAACATTAGGGACTTCTGTGTAATAAACGGATCTAGATGGACTGGATTATAATTTCGCCTAATAGTAGGGTACCCAGATGTAATTTGCCCTTAGTTTTAATTTCAGCGAGGACAACTAGGTTTATTCCAAGAAAATTGATTTTTTTATGGAATTCTTTGAGTTTTCATCTCCCTCTTCTTAGTTCTTATCCTTTAGCTTAGAACAAATTTTTTGGGATTCCTACAAAGGCAATGGATATTACAAATGAAGGTAGTCTTCATTTTCATTTGGGCCTTCTACTCTATTCGGCCGTCCAATTGCATTCAAGAGTTTTATTCTGCAAAGGGATAATTATATTTTTGGTCCTCCAACTATACGACTTATTCTCTTTTCGTCCCCGACCGTTCAATTTAACAAAACTGGTCACTGAACTACCACTTTTTTTACACATTTGGTCCCGCTGTCAGTTTTACCGTTAAATGAAACGGAATATGTTTGTTAGCATCAAGCTATTTCATGGAAGAAGCACGGGATCTGTTTGATAAAATTCCTGAACCAGACACTGTTTCACATAATGTTATGCTGGCTTGTTGTTTCAAAAATGGTGCTGCGGAGGAAGCTAAGTCTTTCTTCAATCAAATTCCGGTTAAAGATATTGCGTCTTGGAATACTATGATTTCTGGTTTTTCACAAAATGGTAGGATGGATGAAGCAGCAGTTGTTTGGCATCATGCCAAGAATAAACATCGTGACCTGGAATGCGATGATATCGGGATATATCGAAACTGAGAATATGGAATCAGCACTAGAGTTGTTTGGAAAAGCTCCTGGCCGAATTTTTTTTAAAAGAAATACCGAAGAAAAATTTGGTAACTTGGAATGCAATGATTGCGGGCTATGTCGAAAATGGTAGAGGAGGGATGGTCTGAAGCTTTTCAGTAAAATGTTGGAACTGGGGATTCAAGCCAACCCATCAACCTTGAGTAGTGTCCTTTTGGCTTGTAGTAATTTATCGTTGTTGAAATCGGTAAACAAGTGCATCAGTTTATGTTCAAGTCCCCTATGTACTTGGACACCACAGTTGGGACATCATTGATTACTTGGAACGCAATGATTTCGGGCTACGCCCAACATGGTGTAAGTGAGAAGGCTCTCAATCTGTTTGACGAGATGATAAGTGTAGGAATGAAACCAGATTGGATTACCTTTGTTGGAGTTTTATCAGCCTGTAACCATGCAGGATTAGTAGACCTCGGCTGAGCCTACAATGTGTCTGTTTGTTTTGTTGTCGCCTGGAAGGAAAGAGATGGAAGGAAAGAAGATGTATATTACTATACAAAGAGATGGAAAAGAGATGGAGGGAAAGAAGATGTATATTACTACACAATAAATGGGATAATTACACTGACATACCAGAAGGTTTGGTTCAATCACACAAACTTCGGTTGATGTTTGAGAAATTACAAAAACTTCCCTTCAGGCACAGGGGAAGTTTTTGTAATTTCTTTTAACCTCAGGGAAAGTTTTTGTAATTTCTTTTCAGATGTAATGTAGACTCTTTTACAGGGGAAGTTTTTGTAATTTCTTTTAACCTCAGGGGAAGTTTACATAATTATGCTCCCAAGAGTAAGTGTTAATGCATGATTCGTGTCCATGATTGTAGTGGCTAGAAGAAGAAGAAATGCATGATTCGTGTCCATGAATAAGATCATGTGCGTGGTTTCTGCTGATTCTTTCTGACTGGTCCTTGGTTGTGCGTGAATGCCATGAATGCATACTTACGAGTTGAGAAGTTGTCGTGATGGGAGGGTTGATCAAATCCTCATAAATCCTCAAGTAAATCACCCATTTAGGAGGAAGAAATGAGAGAAAAGGTAAAAAACGGTGCCAAAATTAGCCAGAAATTATTTTTCTGTTTCATTTAACGGTAAAACTGACGGCGGGACCAAATGTGTAAAAAAAGTGGTAGTTCAGTGACCAGTTTTGTTAAATTGAACAGTCGGGGACGAAAAGAGAATAAGTCGTATAGTTGGATGACCAAAAATGTAATTATCCCTTCTGCAAATCTATATCGCATTTGAGGCATCAAATCTTTAGGATGTTGTTTTTTTGTGTTTTACCTTAATCTCTCATTTTGTTTTTTAATTTGAAAATTAAGAGGACTTTCGACAAATCCCGCCGAATCTGGGTGATGGTGAGCAAAATGATAAATCCCCGTCGGCCGCTAGTGGGGTTTCAATGGAACAAACAAATAAAAAAATAAAAAAAACGATTAAAGGTGCTAAGATAATTAGTTTTTTTAGATTTTTAATTAGGTTTTTGAATTTGGATTTTTAATTTGAATTATAAATTTAATTTTTTTAATTTGAATAGGAATTTAATTAATTTGAATAGAAACATAAATAGTTAGGGGCTTTTTGATTAAATTAAAAAATTTCCTTTTATTAATAAACAATTTGTATTTAATGATTCATTCAAAATATTTATATAATAATTAGCAATATTATATTTATTAAATTAATAAATAATTTATATTTAACGATTAATTGTAAATATTGTATAATATTATAAATAAGTCCCTGGTGTTTTCTTTGCATAACAAAACGATCCCTAACTTTTACAAATTTTACAATACAGTCCTTGGGGCATTCTGGTCATTTTACAAAAAATAATAAAATATTCAGGGGTATTTTTGGAAGAACAGGTTAAAAATCTGATGGAACCCTAACGGTTTCTAGGGACCTCTAACGGAACATAAACATTAGGGACTATATTATAATTTTCTGAAATAGATGGACTACGTTGTAATTACCCCTAATAGCAGGTAGTCAGATGTAATTCTCCCTATAAAAATATGTAGGGAAGTACTTTTCTTGCTACACTTACAAAAAAACGTGGGGAAGTTTGTGTAGTAAAAACTCCTTTTTTTTTTTGGTAGTGAGGGGTGGTGAGGGTACCGGTGGTGAATGATATACCAATCCAGGTGCAGATGGATGCATTGGTGGACCACTTTTTGGATAATATTTGATAAGGGTCTGAGGTTATTGTGGATTTGAAAGCAAGAATTGCTTCTTCATCTTGTTGTGAGACAATTTCAGCTAAGGAAATTGTTCTGATACTGAGCAACAACATTAAGAAAGCAATCATGACCGGAAGTTTCTCCATTGGACGACTTCTAGTTTAGCTTGGAGCTCAAGCTACTATGAACAAGGAACTATATCTATTATCTTCTACGAAATTTAGATCACATAGAAGAGATATTTACGTGTAGTTTGGGGGATGGCTGACTAACTGTGCATGATTGACTCATTAAGTCTTTGTTAGCATAGTTAGATGCTGGACATGTTCTGATGCAAATTATGTTTAGTTAGCTGGTTAATCAGAATTTTTTGTTCGTAGAACAGTAAGTGCGCGGATGATAAGAGCCATGGTGTTACATACACTTAGTTTTTCTTCTTTCTGTACATGCCCCAATATAAAACAGGGCATTTGACTTCATTATTGGAATGTCATTTTTCAGAATTATGTTTTGTTCCTTTACATGATTTTATCTTCCAATACTTCCGCGTGGGCCGGGTACACGAGGAACGTCTTCTGCTTCCAATATATGCGTGTGGGACGGGTACATGACGAAGTCTAAGAAACCAAAAGGCTAAATAAATGAGATTGACTCTTTTAAGTCTTTGCTACCATTTGGGAAATATCTTTAACGAAATTTAGACCACAAAGGAGAGATATTTACATTTAATTTGGGTTCATGAGGCAAGTCCAAGAAACCAATAAACCAAATAACTGGGATTGACTCTTTAGGTCTAACCACATGAGGAGAGCCCTAGATCACATAACCTAAATGTTAAGTCAGCAAGACTTCCAATAAAAAGACTTCCAATAAACCATTTGCAACCAAATAACTGAAATTGAAGCTTTAAGTCTTTGCAACCATTTGGGAACTCTGCTCCCAGTAATTTGATTCAGATAAGATAAGATATAAAGGGTGGCTATAAAGGGTGGCCTTTTACAAATATACATTTCTTTAAACCATCATGAAATACATATATATTTCTTCAAAACCATTTCACTCTGTGGCAACTTATTACTAATATCAATTCGTTATAAATTAATAAATTCTAATCCGTTCTAGTTTGGCAACAACTTCGCTTATATTGATCATGTTTGGCGGTGAAAAAGCTAAATATTCGACTGCCACGCGCAGAACAGATGACAAACTTTGCTCCTTAGCTGAGAGCCTGAGAAGTTGTTTTCCTCTCTTACAAGCAAATTGCGGTCCACAAGTTGTGTTATATTATTTTCTCGTAATGAGAAGCTCACATAGCTCTCGAGGCTCATGTCCTCTCCAAACATTTCATCTGCTGGATGTACAACAGGTTACTAGCTAGGTTTCAAGTTGCAATAGACAATAGGAAACTTGTAGTTCGTGTGAAGATATTCCAAGGCCAACTCGACGTCTATCATAACGTTTAATCTTTGTAACAAATCCAAGAAAAGATTAGGTGAATATAGGCACCTTTCCAGGCTCCCATCCCATTAGGCATGTACTCCAAAACCAAAGTCTTGAAATCTGGATTACTAAAACATCCAAGTACCTCTATCAAATTCCTGTCTTATTGCTCCTAGTACTCGCGTTCTCTCAAAGCTTTGATTCACATTTTTGACCGTAGATTGAAAACTCTTACTGCTACTGTCTGGCGTTAGCCCGTCAGACAATGTTCCGAAGAATACTGAACCGAAACTCCCATTTCGAAGAATATTGCTCTTGTTGAATCCATTTGTCGCTTTTTGGAGTTCAAAGTAACAAGAAAAATGGCAGCTGCTACACAAATAGGTGGTATATAATGTACTTCACAACATTTTTTGAAGGCCCTGTTTTACTAATGTTCTCTCCACACCTTAAGACGGGACCGGTTCACATAAACCGTAGTTGTTTAGAAACAACTGTGCAGTAAGTTTCGAAAAATACCCTTGGTAGGAACCAGCCGCCCTTCGACTTTGTTGTACAAAACATTGAATATATATTCGGGTTAATAAATCCCTCCAAAGACAGAAGAGTAGATGCAAAAAATTATTATCTGAAAGATGTAACGAAAAGTTTCTTAGATTCCCTAAAGATCTAAGGACTCGGCCTTGTTGATAGAATTAGCATCATCCCAGTTAACTGATCCCAAGATAAGTGAAATTGTCTTAGGAAGCGTTAGTTATGCAATATTTATTTTTTTAGAGCTAATCTCCATGATTTTTATAAGTTAAGATTAAGTTGTATTGTACATAAATATTCAACAAATAATCTTCTGTTTAATACTTGAGTTTGTGAAAAAGCTCAAGTAAGTTATAGTTAATATTATGTTAGATATATTAGATTACATTGAATTATAATTAATATTATGTCTGATATGTTAGATTCTATTTACATTTAATGAATTATAATTCCACACAATTATAATATCACCTCATCACACCCATTTTCCATTTCCACCTAATAGTAATCTCACCTAATCATACCCACTTTCCATGATTCGTAATAGAGGGATAATCTTACCTAGTAAAGGGTTAATGTCACATAGTTGAGGGTTAATCTCACCTAATTAGGTCCAAATAACCTAATGTCACCTAACTAACACAAAATTAAATGAAATTAAATCAAATAAAAATATCTAATCCACTATATCGAACACTTCCTTATAATTTTAAGATCTTCAATTTCCGACCCAAGAGAGTCATCTCTCATATCATTAAGGTTGTACAAAGTAACTTTTTTTTTTTAATATAACATACGCACACCCAAGTGGCTAGAGGGATTTGAATCCGGGACATTGTCTTCAAGAAACAACCCTTGAACCACTTGGATCAACCCCTATTGGCTTGTACAAAGCAACTTGAAACTTATAAAAAATAATTTTTGTTAGGGTTAATTATTGAATTGTGATTTAACTTCTTTTTTTTTTTTTTTTTCTTTTCTCTTCTTCATCATTATGAAGTCCCCTTTACGATTACAACAATTTCATTTATGAATATAGTATAAAGTCAGCTAAAGAATTTGATTTTGTTTAATTTATTTTCTGTTAACTAAATTAAAATATCTTATTGAGTTGAAAGACCGTACAATTGCGTTTCTTGATTTATAAAGAAACCTTTTGGATTTAAGCCTCAGGCGGATGCAGTACAATTTGTGGGTTCATATTCTTTTTCCTGATGAATTTTCTTTTTCCTCTTTTCGTCTTGTTTTGGTCTTTTCTTTTTAAAGGGGCGTTTGCTGTAGTTCGTGAAGCTGCAAAAAGGAAGCTCGGAATGCGTCATTTTGATGTTCAGGTATCGTACACAAACGCCCCATGTGTCGTAGTTTTGTGTAATCTAAGAGGAATAGGTAAATGTGGAGAGATAATTTCTGTTGTACACAAAACAATTCTTGTCGCAGATTATTGGTGGAGCTGTGCTTCATGATGGGTCGATTGCAGAGATGAAAACTGGAGAAGGCAAAACCTTAGTCTCCACTTTAGCAGCTTATCTGAATGCTCTAAGTGGGGAGGGTGTTCATGGTATGCCGTGTCTGAGCTCTTACTGATATAATGAATGCTAAGACTTATAAATTAGAGTTTGCAAACATTACATTTCTTTTCCATTCTTGAATATGGGATGTGTTTTGGGGCTTGTTAGAAAAGTTCAGTATTTCGTATATACCAGAATCCTTAACCTGTATTCTCCATGGCAATGGTTACAGTAAATGATTACCTTGCTCAAAGGGATGCTGAATGGATGGGTCTCTCAGTTGGATGCTGAATTGATGAAGTCGACTATGTCCTAATTGATGAAGGACGAAACCCTTTGTTGATCAGTGGTGAGGTAACTTGCATATTTAGAAAGTCCCTAAACTTTTTTGTTTTGGAAAAAAAAAAAACAAAAAAGAAGGAAAAGATAATTCATTCTTTCAGAACTGTATGCAGGCTTCTTCTGAAGACCCTGTTTTTGTCTTTTTCTGTTTATTTATTCCAGGCAAACAAAGATGCTGGTCGATATCCTGTTGCTGCTAGAGTAGCTGAATTGCTGATATGAGGGCTAGTGGGTCCCAATTTTCACTTTTCTCTTTCATTCACTTAAGAGATTTTCTCAGTTTTTGTATAAAGTTGTACATTTGAATAATTTTCATTTTCTATGGCAGCATTACAATGTGGAGCTTAACGATAACTCAGTGGAACTCACAGAGGAAGGGATAGTACTGGCTGAGATGGCTTTAGAAACAGATGACTTATGGGACGAGAATGATCATTGGGCTAGGTTGAACATTGATCAAATTTCTCATTTGCAAGCTTAAATTTTTGTATTTTAGATTCTTTATGCGGTTTCATTCAATGCTGCAGGTTTGTTTTAAATGCATAAAAAGCCAAAGAATTCTACAAGCGTCATGTCCAATATATGGTCCGAAATGGAAAGGCTCTTATAATCAACGAGGTACTTTCTGTTCCTTTCTCTTATATATATATGTAGACTTAATTACATCTGCATCACTAATTTAGAAAAACCGACAATGTACTCACAAATGTTCTCGAATAATGAACTCCATCCTATAATTGGGTTGTGGAGACTGAATTTTTCCAAAATTCAATTTACCAGGGGGAATCTTTTTGAAATTTAGGTAGTGGTTTGTGGTTTTTTCAAGCTTGATGGTACCGACTGTAATATTGCAATATCAAAGGGGGTATAGATGTAATCGACCATGTATATTTGTAAAATGTCATGGATATACCTGAAGACTCTGTTGAGACTGAATGATTGACATGATCATCTGATATTGCTCAGCCGTAAAAAGTGTTGGATTTGAAGATTGATCACAGGATGGAGAGCAAGTTATTAGCAATTATTCTCAGCTTCTTGATTGACTGGAGATGGAAACTGATCGTGCGCATATACAGCTGCAGCAATTGGGATCTTAAACTTGAAATCAGGAGGAATCAATGCTTCTTATAGCATGTGGATCATAGAGAAGGCCTTACTCAAGTGAGGCAATAGGTCGATGAGCAGGGTATGCAAGCAAACACCTGGGTACTTGTCATTCAACCCATTCGAAAATCTGATGACGCAATCATTTTGTTTATAATTGCGGAACGTATCAATTTCTCCACAACTGCACTTTAGATGACAAGATCGAGATAGCTGCAGCCTGAAGTTGTAGTATTCGTCCCAAAGGATCTTGAAACGTGCGAAATAATCTGATACAGAGGAATCCCTCTGTTTAACCGCATAGACCTCTTCCTGAAGATCTGCAATTTAAAATACATCACTGTGGGAAAAACGATCTCTCAAACCCACACATCAGAGACTTTATCCATCCATAAGATAGATTGCGCGATTGATGGTGAAAGGCACCTCGTAATCCACAGATAAGACCTTCATGAAGCAGCGGACCCATACCGGAAGAAGAGCGTCTGTAGACAGTGGTGGAGGAATCAAACCAATGATGAAATCGTACTTTTTCTTCAAGAGGAGAGCCATCTTCATCGCCCTTGCCCATGGATGATAGTTTGATCCATCAAGAGAAGGGGAAGCAAGGATCAACGATGGATTTTCGTTGGCGTGTAGGAAATAGGGTGTTGACATAGTCAATTTTGCCTCAGGAGCGGCTATTGTCTCCCGCATGGCCACAGCAGCACCATAGGCAACCCGTTCATTAGCCATATGAAATTAATTTGATTGATGTCAGGGGCGTGAAGATATTCTCAAGCTGAAACCATGAAGAATGTATGAGCTCGCGTACTTGCAGAGAGAAGAAGAAGAACAAAACTGAAGTATTGTATTGAACCATCTTGGGTTAATTGTCTACAGAAGCCATATGAATTGATGTGCATATGTGAAGGGGTGTCTGTGTAATCTAGACATAATTATCTTCTAAACAATATAACTGCTGCTAACTAATTTAATTTACTGCTGGAGCTTAGTATATCCCATATATACAAAAGATTAAGCCAAGTTACACAAAACCCATCAATCATATAAAAGTTCAGCAACCCAGATTAAGAAGCTCCAAGTTTTTACAGAACACCAAAAAAGGTAGCAAATTTAAACCAAAATTAAACAGCCCAGACAAAGTTCAGCAACCCAGATTGAGAAGCTCCAAGTTTTTACAGAACACCAAAAAAGGTAGCAAATTTAAACCAAAATTAAACATCCCAGACAAAGAACGAGGCACAAAAGGCAGATTTCACAACCCACATCGACGAACTCAAAGAAATTCATCTAAATTAACAGAAACACAACAATCATGATAAATAACACAGCAAGCAATCACATATAGTGAAATTCGGGTTGTCATTTGAAGGAATTTCATCTTGCGTGCACATCTATGAAGCCACACAATGTCACGGAGGATCCAATTAAGTTAAGGGTTTTTTCGTTCTCATTGCAAGATGCAGCTAAGGATCGACTATATTACTTACCTTCGGGGATGTTCACAACTTGGACAGAAATGTCAAGACAATTTCTTGAGAGATACTTTCCAGCTTCTCGCGCTACGAACATCAGGAGAGAGATTTGGGGCGTTAAGCAAAAGGATTCAAAGAGCCTCTTATTGGAAGGAATTTCTGTATATTAATTCTCTGTAAAGAATATGTACATGGACATACACTATATACTGTACAAGAATAACTAACTAGGGAAATAAGATCAATCAGATAAAATCAAATCCCTGAATTATAGTACCCTAACTAACATTCCCCCTCAAGTCGATTGTCGGGGTCACCGATGCTCAACTTGCTCAAGACTTCGTTAAAGATCCTTCCATTCACAACTTTTGTAAGGATGTCTGCCAGTTGATCCTCAGATCACACAAACGGAATGCCAATTACCCGCTCCTCCAATTTTTCTTTAATAAAGTGTCTGTCTACTTCCACATGTTTCGTACGATCATGCTGCACTGGGTTTTCTAATATACTGATGGTAGCTCGGTTATCACATCTCAACTTGCTTGCTTTTATAGCTGGAAATCCAATTTCTACGAGTAACTTTCTAAGCCATAAGATCTCGGTCACTCCTCATGCAATACCCCGAAATTCTGCCTCTGCGCTTGAAAGTGCCACCACTTTCTGCTTTTTACTCCTCCAGGTTACCAAGTTCCCTCCAACTAATGTAAAATACCCGAAGGTTGACCTCCTATCCACTGGATTTCCAGCCCAATCTACGTCAATATAGACTTCAATGTCTAAGTGTCCATATCTCTGGAATAGGACACCTCTTCCCGGATGCCCCTTCAAGTATCGGCACACTCTTAGCGCTGCATCCATATGTTCCTTCTGAGGTTGATGCATAAACTAAATCAAGACTCCTACTGCATAGGTCACGTCTGGTCGAGTATGAGAGAGATAGATTAGTTTTTCGACTAACCGCTGGTACTGATCCTTATCAGCCTCCTCTGCTCCGCTCACTATCTGTAACCCATGGTTGACTACCATCGGAGTGTCAGCTGGTTTACACTCGAAGAGTCCGATCTCATTTAAAAGATCAAGAACAAACTTTCGCTGCGAGATGAAAATACCTTGCTTAGAGCGCAACACCTCTATCCCTAGGAAACACTTCAGTTCTCCCAAATCCTTCATCTCGAACTCCCGAAACAGATTTTCCCTTCACTGAAAGATCTCTTCTGCATCGTCTCCTATGATGATCATGTCATCCACATAGATGATTAGACATGTCACCAATCTATTTCTTATTTTCAGGAAGAGTGTATGTTCAGAGTTGCTTTGACTGTAGCCACATTTCTTCATGGCAACTGTAAACCTCCCAAACCAAGCTCTGGGTGACTGTTTTAACCATCGGAGTGTCAGCTGGTTTACACTCGAAGAGTCCGATCTCAGTTAAAAGATCAAGAACAAACTTCCGCTGCGAGATGAAAATACCTTGCTTAGAGCGCAACACCTCTATCCCTAGGAAACACTTCAGTTCTCCCAAATCCTTCATCTCGAACTCCCGAAACAGATTTTCCCTTCACTGAAAGATCTCTTCTGCATCGTCTCCTATGATGATCACGTCATCCACATAGATGATTAGACATGTCACCAATCTATTTCTTATTTTCAGGAAGAGTGTATGAACAGAGTTGCTTTGACTGTAGCCACATTTCTTCATGGCAACTGTAAACCTCCCAAACCAGGCTCTGGGTGACTGTTTTAACCCGTACAGAGCCTTTCGTAGCCTGTATACTTCTCTGTCCCCAAAACCATTCGCAAATCCTGGTGGAGGTTCCATATACACCTCTTCTCTAAGATCTCCGTGTAGAAAAGCATTCTTGACATCAAACTGATGCAACCTCCAGTCTCGGTTGGCTACTACCGAGAACAACACTCTGATCGTATCAATCTTGGCTACCGGAGAGAAGGTTTCAGAGTAGTCTATGCCATAGGTCTGCGTGTATCCTTTCGCCACTAGCCTGGCTTTATATATCTCAATGCTCCCATCCGCCCGATGTTTCACGGTGTAGACCCATCGACATCCTACCACCTTCTTTCCGTTGAAAAGTGTGCATTTTTCCCAAGTGCTATTTTTTCCAGTGCCTCCATTTCTATCTCCATGGCACGAACCCACTTATCATTTGTGAGGGCCTCTTCCACTCTATTTGGGACATTAGTAGAGTAGATAGAAGTAGCGTATACGCGTGCGTGTTGAGACAGATTTCCTTTAGCCATATCAGCTATCGGATATTTGGGTGCCCTGCCCACATACTCGGGCTCATATCTCTTTGGTGGCACTCCCCGATTGGCCCTGGGGGGCAAAACATATTTGTACTCCTGAATACTTTTTTCCTGTATCTCCCCCTATACCTGTGTTTCATCTCTTTTGGGATCATGTCCTGCAATGTTAGATTCACACTGAATCGGAGGAATATTACTCGTGGAATCACAACTACGTACCTCAGGATCATCAGTTTGATCAGTTTGAGTGATTGGACTGTGCGGTTATACGGGAAATTATACTGTAAGATGGGCTGGCTCGATGGTTCCGCCTACTTGCTCTGTTAGGACTGTATCAGGCCAAGAGTGTGATATCCAACCTAGAGGGTCCTATCGTTTCTCCCCCTGACCACTGGATTGGGAGAAAAAATACTCGGTTTCAAGAAAATCACAATGCATGGTCGTATAAAGGCGTCGGGAACCAGGGTGATAACACCTATACCCGTTCTGATTAACCCCATATCCCACAAACACACATTTAAGAGAACAAAGGTCAAATTTGGTACGTTCTGACTTCGGAATATGAACAAATACGGAACACCAAAACCTCTAAGAGGAAGTACTAGGGAGGACGGGATGTTGACTGTATCACTTAAAAACTGCAAGGGGGTTTTGAAGTATAACGCTTTAGTGGGTAAGCGGATGGAGGTGGCGACTGCTTCAGGCCAAAGGGATTTAGGGCAGTGAGACTTAATCATAAGAGCCCTGGACATTTCAAGGAGTAGGCGGTTTTTGCGTTCGGCCACCCCGTTTTGCTGAGGTGTATGAGGACATGAAGTTTGATGAACTATACCATGATCTTGGAAGAATTGTCTTAGAGTGGAATTAACATACTCCCCCCCCCCCCCCCCCCCCCCCCCCCGTTATCAGACCTAAGTACCTGAATATGTGACTTATACTGAGTTTGAACCAATTTAAAAAACGCCATAAATTTCAAGGGAACATCAGACTTGTTTTTCAGAAAGTAAATCCACATCATCCGAGAGCAATCATCCACAAATAATACAAAATATCGAAAACCATGATCACCAGTATTCGGGGCAGGCCCCCACACATCAGAATGAATTAAGGAAAAAATGTCATTAGCTCTAGAATTTGAGGAGGAAAAATGTTGTCTATGACTTTTAGAAAGTATACAAGTTTCACACGTCAACTGACTATTTTGAGGAAAAACTTTAGGAAATAAAGACTGAAGATACCCTAAGGACGGATGACCCAACCGTCGGTGCCATAACCACTGTTGACGATCCACTGTCCCGTGAGCAAGCGCTGCAGTTCCCTCTCAATACCTCGTCCACATAATACGACCCGTCACGTTCAGTACCACGCTCAATCACTCTCCCCGACTGAAGATCCTGTAACAAGCAAAAAGTAGGAAACATCAGCACTATACAATTCAACTCTTTCGTAACATGACTGATAGAGAGTAACTTGCATGACAAATAAGGTACATAGAGACAGTTATTTAATTTTAATGAGGGAGATAAGTTGATTGTTTCCGCTCCTAGCACGGGTGACACCCCTCCATTTGCATTTTGGATTGATGCTCTCTTGGGAACGGTGGACCCAACCAAGTCTGATCGGTCATATGTCATTGTGTCAGATGCCCCACAATAAAAAATCCACTGTGCACTTTTACTGTTTCTGTGAGTATTTATTTGAAGAGCCCAACCCTGCTGCTTACTTGATTTACACTAACTTGAGCCACACTTATCAATTCTCGGTACATGGGGGTTATGCTTACAAGGGGAATCAAAATCATGGACTAAATTACAGTTATCATTAATTAAAGGCTCAAAAGAATTATAAGTAAAAGGTGGGGAATAGGATGGGTATTTCACCCATCCATCCCTAATACCTAAGAAGACTGTCCCAATTTTACTCCCAGATTTCGCCGCCACTTCTTCATCTGAATTATCTCTCCCCTGAACCGTGTGAGCTGCTGCAATATTTTCTTCTCCACTTGCGGCGATTCTGTTGCCGGACCTCACGCCGTAGCGGCGGCGGCTTCGCTACCCGCCGGGCCAGCCGATTAACTCGTAACACTCAGCTTTGCTATGCCCATTTCTACCACACTGTTCACATTGAACAGCGGGCTTCTCAACGCTACTGTTGCAGCGGGGGGCCACCGGAGTTTGCTTAGGTGGCCCTCCCCGCGGCATGGTGGCGCTCCATGGACCCATCGGTCCTGTACCTCGTCCGTTCTGGTTCTTGATGACAAATCCCGATCCCACACCATTAGAGTTGTCCACTGGTGATGAGATCCTACTGCCCCCAAGGATGTCCCGTCGTGTTCCCTCACGCCGGATGGTGGCATAGGCCCGTTCGACGATCGGGAGAGGGTTTTCTTTCAGAAGATCTCTCCGATCAGCATCGTATTTATCATCTATCCCAGCGAGAAACTGAAACAACTTGGTTTTGGACCTGAGGCGGTTGAAGGTATTCACATCTTCTTCGTGGATCATGGGATTTGGTTGCCGGAGTTCTATTTCCCTCCAGATTCGTTGGAGGTTACTGAAGTATTTTTCGATGCTGTCTTCTCCTTGCTTGAGATTATTTTCCCGGACGGTGATATCGAAGATTTGGAGCCCATCCCCAACTTGGCTATATGTGGTGTTTAAGGCATTCCATAGGGCCTTAGCCGATGGGAATTCGGCATACACTGGAATTAATTCCGGTTCCATGTTTTCCAAGAGCCAAGAGCACACGCTTAAGTCCGTTTGCTCCTATTTTGCATACGTAGGACTGTCTGTTACCGGCGGTGGTGGAGTTCCGATGTAGCACCCGGAACGCTAGGCGCCACATCCCCCGCACTATAGTCTCAATCCACATATGAAACGGCCAATCCATACATGAACCGAAACCACAGTGAACGGGAGACAATAAAAAAACGACAACAAGGCTAGGCGGGTATCCTCAATTAAAACCAAACCATCAATTCAGAGTAGATAAAAGCGGAAGCAATAACATTCAATATTTATAGGTACCATATTTACATATTTACTGTTAGATACCAACATTTATATACATCAGTACAGTATCATCTCCAAGTATAAATCCAAGACATGCTACGAAATATATAAAATACCAATACATGAACAAAATGTGAGGTGAAGTGTGCTAGACCCGAATTAAAGACACACTAGACTCTAATTCCCGCCTAGCACGCACCTGCAAAAACTGAAAAGTTGAGGTGTCAGTCCAACACGGACTGAGCGAGGGGTATAAATAAATATAAGCGCACATACATGCAAGTCATAATCTCGGGTAATAATTTTGGAAAAATAACAATACAATTTAGTAAAGTAAAAGATACAATCGCCCGAGGTTACAACTAAGTCAATTTATCAATTTAATCAATTCAATCCAATTAATTTGTGGCCCGACGAGTGAGGGCAATTCTCCAACCTTACTCCAACTGTGTACAATCAATCAATCAATCAATTATTAAGTTATTAGGTGATCAAACAATTCATTACGGTGCACAATTAGCAGTTTCAATAACGCCTTCTTCCTCCGGGTGATGGTGGGATTGCAAGGCCCCACCATCCAATCAATCTGGGCAGAGGGTACATGAATCCCTAAGCCCGGAACTCCTTCCTCTCCTAATCTCCTAGGGGGTTCAGGGGTCATCCCAATTTGGTGAGGATAGCACTCGAGTTACCCGTCAGCCCTTGCTTTCCCGGTTGGCTCGAGTCACTACCCTCGGGCCCACAGTGCAATACAATACTCACCAGAACAATCAATCAATCAATTCCTTCAATAGTTCGGTAAATCATTTGAAAACCAATCTCATTTGAAAAACTATAGATATATAGACAGGTTTTGGCTTAAAACTTCACATAGGGTTATACGGGTTCTATGTATCTAAAATTAAACCTCACCTGAACGACTAAAAAAAACAAGGAAACAGCTCACGGGGCCTGCTCCTCGTCACCAGGAAGCTGGTCTGTGCAAGAAAGACAAATGTCCGTGAGACACGACTCAAAATGTACCAATTAGGACGAACGGCGTGATCATGAACATTGAAACGTGCAATAATAATTTATGGAATGATATGTTCAATTTCATGCACAAAACAATCATATAATAACACGTATCGATCAATTAAGGCATCAAAAACGGGTTTGGAAAATGCAATTTTATGCAGAAAATTTTGAACACATTCTGGAGACTGGGAACGGCCGTTCCAGTTTTGAACTGGGGCTGGGAAGGGCCGTTCCCAGCTCCCCAAACCAAACCCGCTCGTCTATAAAGGTTTGGAAATTTTGGGGCTGGGAACGGCCGTTCCGGCCACAGGCCAAAACTGGGAAGGGCTGTTCCTAGTCTCGCGGGACAGTTGGCAAGGGGTGGGAACGGCCGTTCCCAGAATAAACTGGGACGGGAAGGGTCGTTCCCAATATGCAGATGTAGCAGAAACAGAGCAGTAGCAGCAGGGGAGCAACGTACCAACAACAACAACCAACAAAAATGGATCAAACTCACGTTTAAATGCTCAAATATCATGATATACACTTACTAGCATGCATATAATACAATAACAATTCATAAAAATAAATATTTCCACACTAGATCATCAAGAATTAATCAATCCAAACCCATATACTCATTCATGCTTCAAGTCCAAAATTCACAAGATATATGCATTCAACTTAAGCTTAAAGTTCATAAACATATTTCCAATAACAAATATACACATTAACCAATTCATTGCAAAGCCCTCTCTATACCATAAATTCAAGAAAATCACCAAAGTTCCAAAATTACCTCAAATGCAAGAAATGGATGTTAAGAAGAAGAGATGATGTTGATGATGCTTCAATGTCCACAAATCCCACAAATATGATGCTAGAATGATGAAATCTCCCACTCTTCCAAGTAGGGTTTTGGTTAGGTTGACAAGGGAAACAAGAGCAAATGTGTATGAAGTTTGTATGAGAGAAGGAAAGGAATGGTACGTAATATGCTGCTAATTGAGGGGAAGAAATGGCCAAATTGCTATTAAGTCCTTCTATTTATTAAGTCATGCAATTAGGTTCAATTCCATAACAAATTCCCAATTAGGTCCAATGCAATTAAGTCCCCAAAGTTCATGAAATGATCAAATAAGGTCACAAACGAAATTAAGTCAAGTTCGGGAAATTAATTCACGTTGCAATCACGTTCCATTTATGCAATAGACATAATATTGTATGAATTTAATACTTAGGATATAATTTTATGAAATTATGTCATGACATAAAAAGTTAAAGAAATAATCAAATAATAATTAAAATTAACTCTCAAACTCACACGTGGCGTTCATACCTGAATTGCCGAAAGCTGGGTCGTCACATCCAGTGAGATGGATGAGCTTTCCCCTTCCCCCGATTGCTATCCTGATTAACCAGGCCCAAATGGAGTAATTTGATTGATTCAGTTTGATGCTAACTGAGATGTTTTGAGGTGTTTGGGACTGATTGCTTTCTGTTTGGGGCTGTAGGTTTTGGAGGATGCTGGCTAGTTGCGTGGCCAAGGAGTTGACTGGCTGTTGCGACTCCTTACCAGTGGTACTGCTGCTATCTGTGGCCATGGCCGGGGAAAGGTTGAGGTACGTGATGAGCAAGGGTCGGATCCGTTTAATGGATCGTCGCCCGCTCTGATACCATGTTGTTAATTAGGGTTGCCATGATATTGGAAGGAATTTCTGTATATTAATTCTCTATAAAGAATACATACATGGACATACACTATATACTGTACAAGAATAACTAATTAGGGAAATAAGATCAATTAGATAAAATCAAATCCCTGAATTATAGTACCCTAACTAACAGCCTCTATGAGTATTGGGAAAGGTTCAAGAGATTGTTAGCAAGCTGCCCTCAACATGAAATTTCGGATCAATTAGTTATTCAATACTTCTATGAAGGCCTAACTTCGATGGAACTCGGAATGATGGATGCCACGAGTGGTGGAGCTATTGTTAGCAAGACACCTGCTGAAGCTAGAGAGCTCATAGCAACAATGGCAGCAAATTCAGAACAATTTGGAGCTCGGCAGGATATCCCTAGAAGGGTAAATGAGGTAAACGTAAATTCACTTAATGAAATTAAGTCTTTGCTAACAACTTTGGTGCATAAGATGAATATAGGTACTACTCTACCTGTAAGAGTATGTGGTATTTGCACGAGCCCCGAGCATCCAACCGATGCGTGTCCTACATTCCACGAGGAGACATCCGAGAATGTGAATGCCATAGACTTCCAGCAGAGAAAGTTCGATCCTTATTCAAACACTTATAATCCTGAATGGAAGTACCACCCGCATTTCAACTATGCAAACAACCAACCTCCATTCAATACTTATAATGTGATTGCTTATTCAAACACTTATAATCCAGTCGCACATATACAATTTATATATACAATATGCCTCCATCAAAATACACATGCGACTTTAGATGTTTCATGGTTAATTATATGTATACTTTGAGGGAGTATACTGATCCTTTAGTAAAATAATTACGTTTACATTCACGGACGTGTTTGAAAATTATATATACTAACTAATAAGTAAAGGTATTGCCAACAAAAAAAAACTAATAAGTAAAGGGTTCCGTTATCATGTAAAGTGATATTCGAGAGTTTAAAATATTTATAAATTTATTAAGAAATTTAAAATTTATAAATCTTAGTATAAAAAAAAATTACAAAGAAAATGTGCATTTACGATTTTTGAATCAATTTGCATTTTATAACTAAAGAAAATATATGTTTGTAGTTTTAAATTAATTGAACATTTTAAACCAAAAGTAATGCCCATTAAAATAAATTAAATGGAGTGTATATTTTAATGAAAACATAAGATTTATTTGTATTTTTATTTCTTTCAATACCACATCACATAGGTTACTAAGAAGGATGCTGCATATGACACCCAACATGTTTATCAATAGCAAATTGGCAGCTCTGAACAATAGGATAAAGCAGGTATATCAAATCTATTTTTGAATAACTTTAAAATATAACAAGTCCATCTTTATTCTTTATCGATTTTACATTCAAATTCAGCAGAAGGAAGCCCTTTAGTCTATGTAATATTAATGCATAAAAAGCCATAACAACATACATATATCTCTGTTCAAGATTCCTTTATTTCATTGCAAGAAACAAAGTTCTAATCTTTTCTAGTTTTGCCACAGCTTCACTTATGCCGATTCTCTCCGAAGGTGAAAAGGCTAAACACTCGATCGCAACATGCAGAACCGAAGACAAACATTGCTCTTTAGCTGAGAAACTGTCTTCCTCTCTTACCAGCAAATTGTTGTCCACAACTCGAGTCACATTGTTCTCTTGTAATGAGATGCTAACATAGCTCACGAGGCTCATGTCCTCCCCAAACATCTCATTTGTCGGCTTCTTTCGGGTGAAAGTCTCAAGCAGCATCACACCGAAACTGTATACATCGCAACTGGTTGATACAATGCCTTCACCTCCATACTCTGTGTCCAGAAATTAAATAAAGACTAAGCACTGAAAAAGCGAAAAACTATGAGGGAGTTTGTAAATGTAACAAATTAGAGCATTACCCGGTGCCATGTAACCGATCGTTGCCAAGGTTTGTGTTTGCACCATCAACTCCCCTTCGCCAAATAGTTTAGCCATATCAAAATCACCAACATGAGCAGTCATATCTTCATCCAGCAGCACGTTACTAGGCTTCAAGTCACAATGAACAATGGGAGACGTGTATTCCGTATGAAGATATTCCAAGGCCAGTGCCACCTCTATCATAACATTTAATCTTTGCAACAAATTCAAGAAAAGATTATGTGAATACAACCACTTCTCCAAGCTCCCATTAGGCATGTACTCCAAAACCAAAGCCTTGAAATCTAGATTACTGCAACATCCAAGTATCTTGATCAAGTTCCTATGTCTTATTGCTCCAAGTACTTGTGTTTCTCTCTCAAAGCTTTGGCTCACATTTTCTGATTGTAGGTTGAAAACTTTTACTGCAACCGTTAGCCCGTCATACAATGTTCCAACGAATACCGAACCGAAGCTCCCACTTCCAAGAATGTTGCTCTCATTGAATCCATTTGTCGCTCGTTGCAATTCAAAGTAAGAACTTTCTCTCCAAGGATGTGATGACATTTGGCTTGTGGGTTCCTTTACCTTGGTCATTTTTCTTCTTCTCACGAGGAGAACCAAGAAAACAACAAACAAGGCTGCTACAACAACACAAATAGGTGGTATAATGTATCTCTCAACAGACTTGAAATTACTTGTTTTGGAACGGTTTTCACCACAAGGTGGAACTTGGAGACGGACTGGACCACAAAGACGAGAATTGTTTGAAAACGATTGAGCTGTAAAATTTGAAAAATTACCTCCCATAGGAATCGGCCCTTCAAATCTGTTGTAAGAAACATTAAAGTATTTAAGACCAGAGAGTCCCTCCAAAGACTTTGGGATAATTCCTGAAAAATTATTAAAAGAAAGATCCAACGATTCTAAACCTCTCAAATTCCCCAAGGATGTTGGAATTGACCCTTGAAATTTATTGTGTGCCAAAGATAGCAAAACCAATGAATCTGCCTTGTCAATTGAACTCGGGATGCTCCCTGTGAACTGATTCCAAGATAAGTCCATTTGTCCTATAGCCTTTAAGTTTTCAATCTCAGATGGGAGAGAGCCATTTAACCTGTTTGAGGACAAGTTTAAGACCAGAAGATCGCTAAGCCTGTACAAACTGAAGGGTACATTAGATTCCAACCTGTTGTGATCTAAGTACAATTCTCTCAAGAATTTGAGTTCACCAATGCATTCAGGAATCACGCCGGACAAAACATTGTTGCTCGCGTTGATGAGCCCCAAATTGCTTAACCGACAAATTTCTATAGGAATGTCTCCTTCAAGCTTATTGTCATCAAGATACACACGAAAGAGTTTTCTTAAATTTCCCAGTGTTGGTGGGATAACACTTAACTCATTTTCGTCAAGGGCTAAATCTTGCAAGTTGGTCATGTTGCCAATCTCAGAAGGGATAGGACCTTTAATTCCTCAAGAAGACGCATAAAAAGTATGAAGAGAATCAGATAAGTTCCCTATTGACTTAGGCAGCTTATCATCCAACAAATTTGTAGTAATTTGTATTATCTCCAAATATTGACAATTTGTCAATGAAGTGAGGAAGCCTCCTTGCTTGTTGTTTTCAGATTGTAATGTTAACCTGTTGTGTGCAATCGAAACGTATTGCAAGAATCTTAGGTTGTCCAAGTTGGGTGCTGGGCCAGAAAAATAGTTAAAACCCATATCTAACTCTGTAAGACTAGTGGCATTGTTGATGCAGCTTGGAATAAGTCCACTGAGTTTGTTGCCATACAAATAAAAACCTTTTAGGTTGGGAAGTGAAAGGCCAAATGTTGAAGGAAGATGTCTTGAGAACTGATTGTTTGTGAAGTCCATCATTTTCATTTTTGATATGTTGAAGATGGACGGAGGGATGGGACCAAATAACCCATTGAAGCCGACACTGAACTCCACAAGATTAAGGCTGCCAAGCTCGCTCGGCAATTCACCTGTCAAAATTTTTTTTTTTTTTTTTTTTTAATTTTTACATGTTCAAAAAGAATTGAAAAATGACAAGATTAATCTTCGTGGATTTTCACATGAGCGGAAGTTTATTCATTGATGATGCACGAACACTTGGAAAATTTACATGGTAACCATCAGAGTATATAAAAACAATGATTGTCAACATACCTGTGAAATTATTGTAGTCTAACCATAGGTAGGTCAACATGGTGAAGTTTCCAATTTGTTTAGGTATGTTGCCTTTGAATTTGTTACCATACAGATTCACAAGCTGAAGGCGTTTACAGTCCAACACTTTATCTAAAATATTTCCGGATAGTCGATTGGATGCAAGGTCCAACTCTTCCAGATTGGGGAGATTAAGACAAACATTGGAAACTGGAATATCTCCTGATAGACTATTGTTGCGGAAATTGATAGTCTGTAGAGAGGATATGTTGAAAATAAAAGCTGGAATCTTCCTTGTTAGAGAGGCAGCTGGTATGTTGAGAAGCTGTAAACGTGAGAGATTGTAAAATTCTAATGGGATTCTTCCACCTGAATAGAAAGACAAATACATGAAACATTTCAATTTTGTATACCATTGTAAACATAAAGGGGTGTCTGTAATATTTCGGATTTCTTTCCTTCTTTCCCAACCAATTGGAGTGAAAATTCTAGCCCAAACTCAACCAAATATCAACCATTTAAAAGGCAAATGTAGTAAATTTGTTATTTAATTTGTCACTCTCTAAATATTCCACCACTCACACGGCAAGTATAAAACACTCGTCCCTTCGTTAAATAGATTTGACCGAACCAGTCTCGAACTAGAATTAGCTCAATCGAAGATTGTAATACATACTTTTGCTTTTAGAGACAAAATTAAGAGTAGCTCATACGATATTTAACAACTTCCTTGTTAGTTTTTAAAAAATATTCAAAAACTCTGATGTTGTAATAAATTTTAGGCACGCCCTTGAAACGCAAATGCAACACAGAAAACCCTCAGAGCGTTTATAGAGATTAACGCGTTGATCAAGATTATTTCGTAAATCTATATTATTATTGATTTTTAAAAAAAAATGTAAAATCATTTTGTTTCGGAAATGTCTACGTGGCAGTCACATCAGGAACATAAATTGAGGAGAAATTGCCATAATAAATGAGAAAATGATGACTCAAGAAATTGAGAAATGCTGACTAAAAAAAATATAAATTTGATCTGGTAAGTTTTCCATTTTGAGAATTTAGTCATATTCGTATTATCTTTGTAATTAAGTTCCATAACTTTTAAAATTTTGTAATGTATTTTCGATTTTCGTTGGATAATTAATTTGTCGCTGCAAATGTTTATATAGTTGTCAGATTATCGACATAAATTAAAAAAGATATTAACCCAATAAATGATCGAAAATGCATACTCAAACTAATTATTGACCGGTTAAAATATGGGAATGAAAACAACAAAAATATTACATATTTTTTTATAAAAAACTATAATTTTTTATTTTTATATTTAATTAATATCTAAAAGTTTTAAATTAAAAAAAGCAACTACACCAACCACCTCACCCATACCACCAAGATTTGCAGCCGTAGAAAAAAGACCAACACATCTTCTCACCAAGTCAAAGCACTTGTAAGATTATTATTATTTGCACTTTAAGAACACTCCTTTTAATTTTATACATATCGTAGAAACTAAATAACTATTTATACTATTTTAACTTTTAGGCACAGAAAATTAAGAAAAATATTTTTCTAAAAATGGCCATGCAATTTTTTTATTTTTTCTTTATTTTATTTATTTTAATATGTCAATAATTTAGTCTGAGTAAGCATTATCTCCAATTTATTGAGTTAATATTTTTATGTCAGTGAGACAACCAATAGACATTTCCGACGAAAATCGATGGTACATTGCAAAATTTTAAAAGTTATGAGATTTAATTAGAAATGATAATACGAATAGGACTAAATTGTCAAAATGAAATTATAGTACCAAATTTGCATTTTTTTCGTCAACATTTTTTCCAATTTATGGGATGAGCATTTTCCTCAATTTATATTGCTGACGTGACTACCACATAGACATTTTCAACAATAAATTATTTTTTCGGCAAAAATTGGACCAACTTGCAAATATTTTAAAACTATAGGACTTAATTGCAAAACAAGATTATGACAAGATTAAATTGTCAAAATAAAAAACTTACTGAACCAATTTTAAATTTTTCCTTTGAACTTTTATGTTATCTCTGGACTCATTTTTATTGTCATAAAAGATAATAATGAGATTTTTTTTTTCTTTTTGGTGCAAAAAGATAATGAAATCTTCATTGATTAAAATAATTTTCAAATCATTACCCAGAAAAATTATTTTTAAAATTTTATATGATCCATTTCATTTTAATAAAATTAATAACTTTTCAAGAAGATTTTATAAAAAAATGGTGGTAACACATAATAATTATAATTCCATATGCACGAAGGGGGACAATTAGTACTATATATAGTTTGGGGGTTACTAATCTATAATATGTTGGGCGAGTTGCTTATAGGTTTCTGATGTTAGGCCTAATTACAACGTAATTCAATTTTATTTAGAAATTACATACAGGTCCTTAAGTTTCTTGTTTTGTTTGAGGTCCATTAATGAATTTTGTAAAAGTACACTTATGTCCTACATGATTTTGTGAGTGTTACATTTAACATATGATCAAAAATGCAAAATTGTCCCTAAAAGTGTACAAATATTTACAAATTAATAAGGGTTAGAGACCTGTATGTAATTTTTAAACAATTTTGGACTACGTTATAATTGGGCTTAACAAACAATTATTTTATGAAGTGCATGTTCAAGATACGTGTCAGCTCAAGTTACAAAAACTACATACCTTGGAAGTTGTTTACTCCAAGATACAATCGTTCCAGATTGCTCAACAGACCTATTGATCTTGGAATGCTGCCATTGAAATGGTTAGCCGACAATGCCAATTTCTCTAGCTTTCTGCACTTGTAAATGTCAAAGGGAATTTGCCCGCTAAGTAGATTATAAGAGAGATAAAGCACGGTGAGTTGTGAGGTATTATTGCACATATCATTTGGCAGCACACCCGACAGACTATTGTACATGAGAACAATTTGTTTGATCCTCGACATGTGGAAGATCCCATGAGGAATAGATCCTATAATAAGGTTATGGTTCAAGTTCAATATTTCTAGTGAAGAAAGATTGCCAATTTCTCGTGGGATTTCTCCACCAAGAGAGTTGTTGTCCAATTTGAGTATCCTCAACCATCGCAGATTAGAGAGCTCGTGAGGTATGAAGCCCCTGAAGTTGTTGCGGCTGAGGTCTAACGAATCGAGGAATGTTAAGTTTCCAAGATTTGGGGTGAGATGAGTGGCCTGAAAAGCGAAGCCGGAGAAATTAAGGGCCTTGACTCGTTGAGGTGTGGTGAGCGTATCGGTGGTGCATGATATACCGATCCAGGTGCAGATGGATACGTTGGCGGACCAGCTTTTGAACAAGATTCGAAAAGGATCTGAGGTTATTGTGGATTTGAAAGCAAGAATTGCTTCTTCATCTTCTTGTGAAACAATTTCAGCTAAGGAAATTGTTGTGATACTGTGCAAGAACATTAAGACAGCAATCATGACAGGAAGTTTCTCCATTGGAAGACTTGCTGTGTAGTTTGGAGCTCTAGCTATCAACTATCAACAATGAACTATATCTAATCTTTAACGAAATTCAAACCAAAAAGAGGGCATATATATTTACATGTGGGGTACATCCGTACATGAGAAAAGCCCAAGAAACCTAAAAGTAAAATCCAAATAATTGAAAATTTGAGGGGAAATTCTTGGATGAGCAGGCCTGCACCTAGCTTATTTTTTATTTGTAAAAGTACAGCACCTCCCTTTGCCTTGCCTTTTTCTTTCTTTTTTCATTTTTCTTTTCTTTTCTTTTCTTTTTGTATAATTTTTTTCTTTAGCTTTATGTATATATTTGTATCTTTTTATATTTTTTAAAATTTGATAAATTCCACAAAAAATTATAAATATAACATTAGTGGCACAGAAAAATATATGAATTTTTAACAATATGTTATATTTTTATTTCTAAATGTAATGTAGTAAAATATTATATATTTATTAAAGTTGTACATTAAATTTAATTTAATAAAATATTATATATTTTGAGTATTATCATTAAATATAATGTAGTAAATTTTTATATCTTTATTATAAATTTAGTAAATTGTATTAATTTGTTTATTTTCATATATTTTATTATAAAAAATTTATATCTTTTTTATTTATAATGTTGTGCATCTATTATAAACATAAAAAAGTTAAAAAAAAAAAAAAGACAAGAAAATTGAAAAATAAACATAATATCTTATTTTATATTTTTCTTTTTAAATTTACTACATTACATTCAAAAATGAAAATGATTTTTTTTTGTTAAAAACTCATTTTTTGGTTTATATCCATGATTTTTTGTGTATTTATTAAATTTAAAAAATTCAATAAAAAAGAGAAAAAATACAAAAAATCAAAGAAAATATTATAAGAAAGAAAAAAGAAAAAGAGAAGAAAAAGGAAAGCAGAGAAAGGTGCCGTAATTTTATAAATAAAAAATGAGCCGGGGTAGGAGTTGGGGCCCACACCCGGCTCATGAAAGAATTTCCCAAATTTGAGATTGACTCTTTAAGTCGTTGCTACAGTTTAGGAATTCTGCTTCCAATATTTACGTGTGGGTTACTCTTTAGCAATGAATTTCAATATAATTTACGTGGGCCCCAAGGGGAAATTTACTGATTCTGCTTCCAATAATTTATTGAAATATTTACGTGTGGGTTACTCTTTAAAAATTATAGGGTAATTTGAAAAGACTCCCCAATTGTATAGTCAATTTTTAGTTTACTCCCAAGGTCTAAAAAAATTTTAGTTCACTCCCCAATTCACATGTATAATTTGAGTTAGCTCCTCAATTTTGGGGGGCAGATACCACATATGGCGATTTAGATACACCATATGATGATTTAGGTACACAATTCTTGAGTTTTATTAAACATGCATAATCGTGTACCTAATTCGTTATATGGTGTATCTAAATCGACATATGTGGTATCTGCCCCCAAAATTGGGGAACTAATTCAAATTATGCATGTGAATTGGGGAGTGAACTAAAATTTTTTTAGACCTGGGAAGCAAACTAAAATTTTTTCAACCCATGGGGAGTTTTCTCAAAACTCCCCAATTATTATATGAAAGTAAATTTCAATAAATTATATGAAGTCCAATAAACAAGAATCCGAAATAAATGAGATTGACTCTTTAAGTCTTTGCTACCATTGAAATTTGAAACTAGCGTATACCCGCGTGCTATGCACGGTATTTACATAAAATTATAGTATATGAGTTATATTATTATACATTACTCGTAAATATTATAAATTAAAATAAAGTAATCTTTATTTTGGATAAAAATTTAATACAAGAAAAAATATTCATTTACCTAACAATGACATCAAAAATCGTTAGATGTAAATTTTTTTAAAAATGATGAGAGTTATAAATAATTATGAATTTTGATAAACAATGGAATTATTTTAAAAATTTTTTTTAAAAAATCAGATTCAACCAAATTACAATCTAGATAAAAAAAATATTTAAGAAGTTGAAAAAGTTACAGAATAAATAATAGATAACATTTAAAAAATAGAAACTAAAAATAAATGTGAATGAAAAGTGATATTAATCTTAAAATATAAAAATTATATAAAAATATAACATATTTTTATAGCATTGAGAAGAAAAAGGAAAGCAGAGAAAGGTGCTGTAACTTTATAAATAAAAAATGAGCCGGGGTAGGAGTTGGGGCCAACACCCGGCTCATGAAAGAATTTCCCAAATTTGAGATTGACTCTTTAAGTCGTTGCTACAGTTTAGGAATTATGCTTAACATTTAAAAAATAGAAACTAAAAATAAATGTGAATGAAAAGTGATATTAATCTTAAAATATAAAAATTATATAAAAATATAACATATTTTTATAGCATTGAGAAGAAAAAGGAAAGCAGAAAGGTGCTGCAACTTTATAAATAAAAAATGAGCCGGGGTAGGAGTTGGGGCCAACACCCGGCTCATGAAAGAATTTCCCAAATTTGAGATTGACTCTTTAAGTCGTTGCTACAGTTTAGGAATTCTGCTTCCAATATTTACGTGTGGGTTACTCTTTAGCAATGAATTTCAATATAATTTACGTGGGTCCCAAGGGGAAATTTATTAATTCTGCTTCCAATAATTTATTGAAATGTGGGGTTTTCTATGAATAGTACCTCCAAATACATCATTTGGGCATTTAAGTACGTGATTTCGGGGTTCGGGTACGCAATTCTTGAATTTTTATACAACCTTCCAAAAAAACGGGGAGTAAAGAGGAACTTTGATTTTCATCTGGGGAGTTCAGAGGAACTTTTTTGAAAGTGGGGAGTAAATTAAAGAGGAATTTGAGTTCCCATATGGGGATTTTTCGGGAATTTCCCTTTGAAATATTTACGTGTGGGTTACTCTTTAAATTATATGAAGTAAATTTCAATAAATTATATGAAGTCCAATAAACAAGAATCTGAAATAAATGAGATTGACTCTTTAAGTCTTTGCTACCATTGAAACTAGCGTTTACCCGCGTACTATGCACGGTATTTATATAAAATTATAGTATATGAGTTATATTATTATACATTACTCGTAAATATTATAAATTAAAATAAAGTAATCTTTATTTTGGATAAAAATTTAATACAAGAAAAAATATTCATTTACCTAACAATGACATCAAAAATCGTTAGATGTAAATTTTTTTAAAAATGATGAGAGTTATAAATAATTATGAATTTTGATAAACAATGGAATTATTTTAAAATTTTTTTTAAAAAAATCAGATTCAACCAAATTACAATCTAGGTAAAAAAAATATTTAAGAAGTTGAAAAAGTTACAAAATAAATAATAGATAACATTTAAAAAATAGAAACTAAAAATAAATGTGAATGAAAAGTGATATTAATCTTAAAATATAAAAATTATATAAAAATATAACATATTTCCTCAATTTAGAAAAATCAAACTAGTTGATAATTAAAAGGAAAAATTGCTCAATCATTAAGACAAATCTATTGAAACAATAAAAAGGAAAACAAATAATTATTTCTTAAAAACAATAAACATAAGTATAGTAAGTATTAAAATTATAAAACAAATCTATTTAATGTAAATAAAAAAATAATAAAATAAATGGAGAAAAAAATAATAATAAAAACTTAAAGTTCATTTAAATTTGAACGTTCGTCAAAAGATATTTTCATTCAGTTAAAAAGTACAAAATTGTTTGATAATGAACAAATACAAAATAAAAAGATGGTGTAAAATAAATATATCAAAAGTAATAAAAAAAGACAATAATATTAGTTATTTATAACAAAACTATACAAAATAAAATAAATCAAAAGATAAAAATTAGTATTTATTTCAGTTATTAATCACAAATCTATAAAGTAAATGAAAATTGCAATAAAACAAAATTAAAAAAAAAAAGACAATAAAAATTAAATTCATTTAAATTTGAGGCTTTTTAAAAGATTTTTTCATTCGATTAAAAGGACAAAATTGATTGATAATGAACACAAAGTAAAAAGATGGTATAAAATAATATAAATCAAAAGTAATTAAAAAAGTAATATTATTAGTTCTTGATAACAAATCTATACCAAAATAAAATAAATAAAAAAGAAATCAAAAGATAAAATCAAAAAAATGAAACATAAACGTTAGGTTTTTATAACAAATATATATAGTGTAAATGAAAATTATGATAAAACATAATGAAAAGATTTTTTCATTCAACAAAAAAGACAAAATTGATTGATAATAAATAAATACAAAAAAAAAAAATATTGTGTAAAATCAATTAAATTAAAATTAATACAAAAAAAATCATGTATGCAAACATACAAAAACAAAAAGAACAGATAAATCTTCAAAAGAGGAAAAAGAGAATAAAAGAAGCTGTAAAAATACTTACAATGTTAATGGAATATCTCGAATTTTTTCTTAGAAATTTTTGACTATAAAGAACAACTTAAACCCTGGACTGGTGAAGAAGAAACTAAAAAATAGATTAGAACATTGAAAATTATATGAAACGTAATATTTATATTTTTAGCAATTCTATTGAGATAAATTAAATAACCAATTAATCATCTTTATTATTAAGAATTTGAATTTGAATTTGAAAAGTTAATGACATTTTATGTAAATTACATCATATACAATTGTGTACTAATATAATTAAGAATCTTTTACAAATTTATCCATGACTGGCATAATTTGCCATTAAAACTCCATTTGACATAATTTTAAATATATATTAGGAAAATAAAAAATTTAACATTTGATATAAAACGTAATTGATATTATTTATTAATTAAAATAAATTAATGAAGTTTTTTTTAATAATAGATATAAATAGATAACATCCACATAGAGATATTTATTGGATTTTTTTATAATAGATTTATAAATAATATAAATCAATGAACTTTTATTTATTAGAATTAAAATATTTTCAGAAAATGAGAAATAAATATTATATTTCATGAGTTTTATTAAATTTTGAGCATTTTCATTAATTACATGACTTTTTGAATTTAAATTAAAATATATTTTTCTAAATTTATGCATTCAAAATAAATTTTACCATAAATTGATATTTTAATTGAGGTCAACTTCCAAAAATCAAGGCACATATAAAATTGTTAAATAAATAAAATAATTTAATAACCATCAACCAATTACAATTTTTAGTTTGAATTAAAAATCTCAAAAAAACCACAAAATTCCATTCAGTCAAAATCAATTTAATTAGGGTCAAACACACCCTTCCTATATATTATAGTATAGATTTTTTTTTTTTTTTGGAAAGGCAAATCCCTCGAAGTGGAATATTATAGCAAATCATGAGGAACAATAGAGAAAATACAAGAAGCAACAACAAAAAAATTAACACAGGCCATAGCTCAATTCTAACAAAATTGTGAGCTATTATATTAGCATCACATCTAGTAAAAGAAAAGGACTCTTTGAAGATTGGTCCTCTCAAGTTGATCTCAATCTGATGCGGCTGGAGTTCCACAGTCGGTTTTTCTCCGAATTGAGCACAGATAGCTGGGCCTACAACAGATAACTCGGCCAAAAAATTTCCCGGATAAACACAGAAAAAGATAAAACTAAACTTCCAAATGGAAGGGACAAAACTTCCATTCGGAAGGGATAAAGCTTCCATACGGAAGAAACGAAAGAAAACACACCGTAGATCCGTGAAAGTGGTAGCAGATCTGGGCGAATTCCGACGGATGAAATAAAATTGAATAAAACAGAACAGATTTGGGTCAATCCGGAGGTGGAGATCGGAGTTGAGAGGGAAGCTTTTGCCTTGATCAGAGAGAGAACAAGAAGAGAGAAGAGAGAGCTTTTGCCATTTGAATGTCACTGAAAATTCTATCGGATTTGAAATGAAGCACTTGATTTAGGTATATTTTTTTTTTTAATTTGGAATGTTTTCCCAACCCAATTGAATATTATAGTATAAATTTAATTTGCGCCCAAATATTTGATTTGGATAAGATAAAAGGAGGCAGATCCTCTAATCACTTGGATGTGTGCGTTTATTAAATATATATATATATATATAAAAGTGGCATTTTACTCTTACCAGTACATGTTTATTCAAATAATATTAACTATCTATATCTATATCTATACTATTATATATTTGAAAACCACATTTGACTATTTGACTTTTTATGCATTTTGATGATGTGGAACTTTGTGGATTTTTTGAGATTTTTAATTATATAAAAAATGTGATTGGTTGATTTTTATTTTATATATTATTTTATTATGAAAATAAGTAATAACTAAGGAAAATAATTATCTTTGGCAAGTTTGACTAAATGATATTTTGTGTTTTTTTTAGATTTTCAATTAAATAGAAAAAATATAACTAGCTTTTTTTTATTTTGTATATTATTCTATTATGACAATAAATAATAACTAAGAAAAATAATTATCTTTGACAAGATTTTAATTAAAACTAAAAATTGTGATTGGTTGATGGATATTAAATTAATTAATTTATTTAACAATATTAATATTCCTTGATTTTTGGAAGTTGTCCTCAATTAAAGTATCAATTTATGGTACAAATTATTTCAAGGCATAAATTTTGGAAAATATATATTAATTTAAATTCAAATACAGTTCATGCATTAATTACAATATCCAAAATTCAAATAAAATTATTTATTGATAGTTTCAAAACAAATATTTCTTTATTCGGCAAAATTTCATTATTAATTCTTCTATAAGCTATGATATTTATTTATTCTAATCATAGTTTTCAATTAATGTCAAATCAATAAAACTAATCTCTTAAATCTTTCATAAATTATTTGAAATTAAAAAAAAGGAAGAAAAGAATCTTGACCCAAAAAAGAAAAAAAAGAAAAGAAATAATATCTGGGGTCATTCCAACCGGTTGTATTTAAATTACATGAATATAAATCTTAACAAATTAAACTACAAAATTTGAACTTTCTTTTAGGTAGAAAAAATTTGAACAAAATGTTATCCTATTGTTTAAAAAACTACTTCATGTGATTTAAGATTTCATTAATTAGTTAAGAAATTCTCATTAATTTATTTATTGAGAATGCACTATTTATATATACTAACAACTTTGTATATTTTATGCATGTCCAAATAAAAAACTATTAATGTATAAATAAATTAAATAAAAATCTTTTTATTAATATATGTATATATATATATTTTATAATTATTTTTAATATAATAATTAAGTTATGATAAACAAATGAACAGGTGGTCTAATATTATAATAGTAATTAAAATAAAAAATAAAAAATATAAGTGAAAAGTGATAACAATTATATAAAAGATAAAGAAATTGAAATGAGGAAAGAGAAAATAAAAGTCAAGAATACGTGATTAAAAAAAAACGAGTGCAAGAGATCATGTACTAAATGTAATGTTTTTTAATTTTCAAAATATAAATACAAATTATGTAAAGTGGCGTCATTTAAATTATGATATAATTTTTGTAAAAACTATTGCAGTTTTAAATTTGATGGGTTATGAATATGGTGCAGAGTCCGATCACTTTAGAATTTGTTTAGGAGGGGAAATCCAATTGAAGTCCGCCGGAAAAGAGGGGGGTTCTACCTGCTAGGATAAACACACAGACAAAGTCAGAAGGCCAAGCTGGGAAAACTGGGGGTGATGCCCAGTTTGGCTCTCCGACGCTCAAGTCAGATGATAATCTGAAAGAGAAAAGGTAAGCTAAGTATAAATTGCAGTAATGGAGGTTGCTTACAGGGAAGGAGATGAAGACTCCTATATATAGTTGAGGGTCAGGGACACTTTGGTCATTTTCCGCAGGTGGTCCTGGCCGAATGTTGCCCTAACACGTGGCGCTGTGAGAGAGAAACCTAGGACGAATCTTCTGCAAAAGCTGCTGAAAGTTAGTGCTGGCAACAGTGGTAGGGGTGTGTCAGAGAGCCGTTTGGGAGGTTGGTAACGAGGGCCTAAGAGCACGCTCGTGACAACCAAAAGCCTTGGAGGCCAAGAAATCCGTTAGGGGATGAGGGCCAGGGCTTGTGTAAGGAGTTGAAGTGGGAGCCTCTCTGAGGGAAGATAGCGCTCGAACAGGGGCCCCTTGCTTGATTGGAACGTTGGACATGTAGTAGGAATGGCGCTCGTGAGAGAACGATAACGTTGACCATGTGCATACGCGACAGAGTTGACGCGTATCTTTGAAGAAGGCTGGCGTTTGGAGGGTTTCAGCGCTCGTGCATGTCTTTCGTAATCGCAGGACAGGTGTCGTCATCCTTGAGGTGTCACTTGTCCAAACGTCTAACGAGCGCATTTTGCCCCCATCAAAATTTAAAGTCAAACCTTTCAAAAATAAATTGGATTAATTTGGTTGCTTAAATTATTCAAGCAAATCAATTTAATATCTTTCAACAATGAAAGAATATTATCTACCGAAATAAATTGGATGTATATAAAAACTGTTTTCCACCTAGCTTTCATCCTCTTCTTTTCTATTTTACGTCTCTACAAATTATTTTTTTCCGGTGAACAGAAGAGCTAAAAGATAGATGTAGACACATTTCATTCTATTCTTTTAAATTTTTTTCAAATTTTTAATTTTACTATTTTTTTGTAATCCGTGTTGATTATTATTTTAGTTCATACAATCTTTCAAAAATTCTATTTATTTATTCTTTTGATTATATTTTAATATTATTTGTTTATTTAAATCGGATTGTTTATTATGTTTTACATTTGTAGATTTGTTGACTATTTTTTAATATTTTATTTTTAACGTTGGTTTTACACTTTTATACTTTGTTTGTTATTTTTGTTTATATTTTATTGTCCTGTTATTCTAATAGAATTTGCTGATTTGTTGCCAAAAAGTCTATCAATTGAAATGGATGCGAAAGTCTATGGATTGACAAAGATGCGATTTCAATGGAGGTGCACCGTAAAAGGCATCTTAATGTTGTACAAAGTATTAGATTTTATTGTATAGTTAATATGAGTTGCAGGATATTGATTCCCGGATCTTTTTTGGACATTGATGGTGATCAGGACATGCGGTTAGTATTTATCATCCTCCTAATGGTAATGAAATGCTTTGTCTTATTATAATGAACTAGCGTAATTCCCGTGCATAGCACGGTGCGTGGTAAGAAAATAAAATTTACTTTAATATTTAAATTTTATTTTAGAGTTTTTTTTATTAAAAATTATTTTATTACTTATGTTTCTATATCAAATTTTAATATTTTTTGATTTTATAATTTTAATATAATGTTTATATTTTATAATATAATATAATAATTTATTTATCATAAAAATAAAATCCATATCACTTATATGATAGTTTTTTTTAATGTTTAAGATGACTTCTTTTAAGAAAAAAAGAATTATAAATTTGTATTTCTTTAAAAAAGGAACTATTTACATAATTTTTTTAGGTGTAAAACTCTGGTAGAGACTTAATATCGGTGGGAGTAAAAGTGAATTAGTTGTATTTTGAGATTAAATTTGTCAGGAAAAAAAAAAAAAATAGGACTTTTTAAATGTTGTAGGACAAAAAAAAAAAAAAAAAAAAAAAGATCTAAGTTTTGTTGATTTTTCACAGCGTTCTTTTTTAATTTTTATATTGTCGTTTTTTAGTTTATAATATTAATACTTAACATTATAAATTATATATTATACACTAAAACCCGTGCATAGCACGGGACATACACTAGTTATAATATATAGGAAGAGTATATTTGACTTTACTTGAATCAATTTTGACTCAATGGAATTTTGTGATTTTTTTGAAAATTTTGATTAAAACTAAAAATTGTGATTGGTTGATGGCTATTAAATTTATTTATTTATTTAAGAATTTTAAATATCCATTAATTTTTGGAAGTTATCCTCAATTAAAATATTGATTTATGGTAAAATTTATTTTAAATGTACAAATTTAGGAAAATTGTTTCAATCTTTCCTTATTTGATATAATTTCATTATTAATTTTTTTATGAGCTACAAATTTATACTTATTCATCCTAACCTTCATTATAAATACTTTTAAGATCCTGCCACAATTGGTGTGAATATAATTAAATCCGTAAATTTTGCCTAAATTTTTTGATAAGAGGAAAAAAAAAAAATCAATATGCACCCTTATAGTTGGGAGTAATTAAATTATATGAGTTAAATTTTTATAATATTACTTATTAAATTTGGACTAAACGTCATTCTATTAATTTATTGAAATTTACTTCATATAATTTAAATCTTTTTAATTAATTATGAAAATTCTTATTAATTAATTTATTTAGAATGCATTATATATTTTTGTTCTCGTTTTTGAAGAAAAAGATTAATAACAGAATTTGAATTTGAATTTGAATTGATCTATACAAAACTCTTAATTCTTTTGGATAAAGGTGATTTGTTATAGAAAACAGATTTTGTGTATTTTAAATTTAAACTTTTCTAAGTAACAGAATTTAAAAAATATTAAATCTAAAATCTATTGAGGTGATTAAATTTTTTTGAGACTATCCACGTGTATACTTACGTGGATAGCCTCAAGAGTTCTAAATTATATATATATATATATATATATAGAGAGAGAGAGAGAGAGAGAGATTATACCTAAATTAATATATACTTTAAAAATGATGTCAAAGTAATATATATTATTTTTGAACAATTTAATAAATATCGAATTATTTTCTTCCATATATTTTTTATAAATTAATTTTTTATTCAAAATATAATTTTTTTTAATATCATTTTAATTTATAATATTTACGACTAATATGTAATATTACAATTCACATAGTATCATTTTTATATAAAAACCGTGCATTGCACGGGGTATATGCTAGTTAAAATTATGGGACAATTTCAAATAATTCTCCATCAATTTGAAAATTTTTACATTAACTCCCCATAAATTTATACTACATAATAGGATATAAATACTGCATTATATCATATTTGTACTACATTATGTGAAAATTATACAATATATTTTGAGAGCTAGAATATATTTATAACATTTATGGATACAATATATTACTAAATTTATACAACATAATATGATATAAATACTACATTATATTATATTTGTACTACATTATGTGAAATTTATACGTGGGAGTTAAGTAACAATATAATGCATAATTGAAGAGTTAAGTAAAAATATGATATCCAATTGAGAATTTATCTCACATTACCCCTATAATTATAGGGATCAAATAATTTAAATTAAGCATTAATAGTTAATTATAGTTGTTGACACCCAAAAATGGGATATTATTGTCAACGATACAGAAATTGAGAAATTTCTTAATGATATTTGATTAAGCAAGGAAAGTCTTTGTAGAAAAAATAAATGGAGTCTGATTTGGAAGTGACGGTTGGATCATGAAAGTCATAAAGTGGGGTCGGCAGAGTAGTTGCCAATTCAATTCCAAAATTAAATTGTTTATGAAAGTGGCCTCTTATTTTTTTTTTTTTTTTGTGGAATAGAGAAGGATTGCCACTCAGTGGCCTCAACTAATATCACTATCCAGCTCCACCGGCCTATGATCCCATATTATCTTCTCTTCCACAAGCTTCTGTCCCAATCTCGCCAAGCCATCAGCCAAATGATTAGCACTTCTACGAACCGCCCTGAACTCACAAGTCCAAGGTCTGCCAATGAGGCTACGGCAGTTTTGATGAACAATGTGCTTGGCCTTACTCACCCCCAAAAGCTAGCTGTTGAGGGGAGGGTTGCCAAGCCATTATATATTGAGCTCCACATCTTTGATTATTCGATGTGGGATACTTGACACACCCCCGTCACGCCCAGGGCCGCGGAATGCGGGACAAACTGGAGCGTGAACATTGCAGGAATCGGAACATCTGCAAGCCGGGAATCGGAACATCCGGCGGGGTGGAGAGACAGACCTAGAATCGGACCTGCTCTGATACCATGATGAACAATGTGCTTGGCCTTACTCACCCCCAAAAGCTAGCTGTTGAGGGGAGAGTTGCCAAGCCATTATATATTGAGCTCCACATCTTTGATTATTCGATGTGGGATACTTGACAGTTTTCAACAATGCCCCCCAAAGGGTGCTCCGACATGTCCTCACCATTTGTCACCAACTGGACCGCATGCTCGGAGTCACACTCCACAACAATCCGCTGAAATCGGTGTTCCCAAGCCAGTTGCAGGCCCTCACGGAGCCCCATCATTTCCGCTGCGAGTACTTCAGTGTCTCCTAACTTCATCGTGAAACCAACCACCCATTCTCCTCTCTCATCGCGAATAACTACCCCGGCAGTAGCTGTCCGTCTCGAGCTATAAACGCTACCATCTGTGTTCAATTTCACCCATCCCGGCTGCGACAATTTTTACTTAGGGAGTTCAGCAGCCCCCTCTTCTCAACCTTATCACGCTGCCAAGATTCAATCTCCACAAGGAGGGACTTCATATTTCTCAGAACAATGCCAATTGGGATTTTAACAGATTGATATTCCCAAATATTCCATAGCTTCCATAACTCCCAGAGGCTCGCGGCAACCACTAATTCCCAACTACAGCTTGGACTCACCGTGTTTCTAAAGCTCCCACGCCAGATCACTCCAAACCAACCATCCCTGATCATGTCGGCAAACCTGTGCCAATCTCTCTCATCAACCACTTTTCTCCAAAACATCTCGGTGGTGGGGCATTCTCTAAGTAAATGAAAAGGGTCCTCACAAGGTGCCCGACAACGACTACAACTCGCGTCCTCTCCCAGTTTTCTATGAACCCGAAGAGCATTGCACATGATGCTCCCGTGATTCAGTTGCCACAGAAAAACTTGCAATTTGCTAGGTAGCCTGGTAGACCAGATTCTTCCCCAGGAAGTATCCGGGTGCGATGTTGGCAGCAAAAGTGACTCATAGGCTGTCTTGCAAGTGTATTTGCCCGAAGAGTAACCCTCCCATACGCGTGTATCCTCAACTTCTGCAGCGAAGGGAACAGGGCATCCTTTTATCATAGCTTTCAGCTCCTCTGGGATATGTGTTTGCAACTTATCTAACTTCCAGTTTCCCTCATTGTCGAAAACATTGCCCACCAATAACTCATCTTCTGGAGTATGCACCGACTCCTCGATCATATTACGCAGTGGGCCTCTACCCTTCCAGTTATCATCCCAAAATTTGATCTTGGCTCTGTTCCCAACTTTCCACCTGAACAATCCCGAGACACTGTGGAGACTCTTGGTGATGCCCTTCCACAGCCGGGACGCATTAGGCTTGGGCTCATGGTTAAGCATATCCTCCCCCCGAGGTACTTGGCCTGGAAGGCTTTAGCCCAGATGGTTTCTTTTCCACGGAGGACATTCCACCCAGTTTTAGCAAGCATGGAAATATTGCTTTTCTGAGCTTCTCTGATGCCCAATCCCCCGTATTTCTTTTTACGGATCACCTTGCCCCAACCAACCAAGTGTGTCTTCCGTTTGTCAAGGTCCGAACTCCACAAGAAACTACGATTCATTTGATCCAACTTCGCACACGCCTGTGAGGAGAACCAACTCGTGTGCATTTGGTAAATTGGAATAGCGGAGGTCACCGATTGAATAAGAGTCAATCGTCCTGCCAGGTTAAGGGTCTTGGATTTCCATCCCGCAAGTCGCTTCTTGACACGTTCCAGGACTTCGGTGAATATTCTGTTCGAATGCTTCCCATTGCCCAGATCAGCTCCTAGATATTTCCCAATCACGTTCGTTTCGCCAATCTCCAGCCATGAAGTGATCGCTTCACACCCCTGGATGTAAGAATGTGGTGTAAACCAAACTTTCGATTTTCGGGGGCTTATTCTAAGACCCGACGCGCTGCAGAAGTTGGAGATAACCTCCTTAATAACTTTGACATTGTTCATGTCGGCTTTCGCAACAAGAATAATATCTTCGGCGAACAGCAAATGACTAACTTTAGGGCCCCCTCTACAGATGGCCATCGGGTTCCATCTCTTACCACCAACGGCTTCTTCAATCATGTAACTAAGTCTTTCCATACATAAAACAAACAAATACGGGGAAGGCGGGTCTCCCTGACGAAGACCATAGGTAGGCGTAATCTGATCAGTAGGGTTGCCATTCCACAGAATGCTAGGGCGTATGATTTGAACTCCGTCCATAATAAGGTTGACAATAGGGTTCGGGAATTTGAAGAACAAGAGAGTTTCCCGGAGGAAGGGCCAACTCACCTTATCGTACGCCTTTTTAAGGTCAAGCTTCAAGAGCATACTCCCATGTTTACTCTTCGAATTATACATGGAGTGAATTAATTCCTTGAGGACCAGGATGTTATCATGAGTGCTCCTCCCCGGAATGAAAGAGGACTAGAAGGGACCAACCAAATCAGATATGAACTTTTTAATTCTGAGAACCAGCAACTTGGTAAGGATCTTGAATCTAACGTTGAGTAGGGCTATCGGCTTGAATTCACTAGCATTTTTTGGTGAATTAGTTTTAGGAACCAAGCAGATATAAGCCAATCCCATCGAGGGTGGGATTTCTTGCAGTCGAAAACATGTCTCAATTTGCCTATGAACCGAGTCACCAACTATCCCCCAATATCGTTGAAAGAAGAAAGCTTGTAGCCCATCTGGCCCAGGCGCCTTGAAAACATTCATGGACTTGACTACACTCCAAACCTGTTCCTTAGTTGGTTGCCGCAAGAGTTCTAACACATCAACTGCTGTGAGTTCACGCTGAAGATGACTCCTGGGGAGACTATTCACTGTACCGTTCAAATTAGGGGCAAAAAGTTGCAAGAAGAAATCATGCACATGTGCTTTAAGTGTATCCATATCAGAGCACCAATTCCCATTAATACACAACATATCAATCATGTTCCTCTTCCGCCGCGTTAAAGTGGAAATATGAAAGAATTTTGTATTGCGGTCGCCTAGCTTAAGCCAGTTAATCCTCGATTTCTGGAACCAGAAGGTTTCCTCTTGCTTGAGGATCTCCTTTTCTAGCAGTCGAAGGTCCTCGTGAAGTCTATTCTCTGGATACGTTGGATACCACCCAGACGGGCCTTGATTATCTTCTTGCGTCAAAACAAATTCCGAAAGCACCGCCTATTCCAATCTGTCAATTTATCCGGAAGAGAGCAGACGACCTCCTCCAAATCCTGTTTTGCGTCCCAGTTGTTCTTGATTAGGTTGTGATAATCAGGATGTTCCGCCCACATAGCTTCAAACCGGAAAGGTCGCATCCCTTGTTCCCGTGTCGCCCCCAACATGTCTGTTAAAATGGGATGATGGTTCGAATGTGTACGTGGCAGCACACGAGAAATGTTGTCTGGAAACTTGCTTGTCCAATTCAACGTCGCAAGGACTCTATCTAGTTTCTCTTTCACCTTTCTGCCACCAATCACCGTACCTGACCAAGTAAACCATGGTCTTTTGGTTTCAACATCAATACGCCCACAGTCCTCGATGTTCTTCATGAATCTCTCACACTTGCTCTACGATACCGGGCTACCCACACTCTTCTTGCTAGGGCCCAGTAGATCATTGAAGTCACCCGTAAGTAGCCAAACGCTAGTGTTAGTAGTGCTGATTTGCTTAAGATCATTCCAGAGTTCCTCTCTTTTGCGGGGTGATGGGTTTGCATACACCCCCGTACAATGCCAATCATTGCCCAGTCGTGGGCCAATCCGAGCATGGATCATCTGAGTCGAGGTCTTGAGGATGTCAACATGAATCTTACCAGCGTTCCAGAGCATCCAAATACCTCCGCCTCTCCCGTCTGTTGGGCCCCGACATACATTACTGAAGCCCAGCCGCCGAGAGGTTTCTTCTGCTCTATTATCAGCTACCCGAGTCTCAAGCAAGAAAATGATGTCCGGTCTATACTCCCGAATCATATCGTCTAAGTGACGTCTAAAGTACTCATTCCCCGTACCATTACAATTCCACGATAAGATCTTCATTGGATTAATTTCAAGATTTTCCAAGGTAATGGGGTGTCTAACCCGATGATGGGACATCGCTTGAAGCACTTGGGACCAGAGGCCGCATTCACATGTATTGCCGAGTCGTCTCGCTCAAAGGAAGTTCCACATCCATCCGTCCTAGTAATCCCTGGTTTCCAAGGGGTGTTAGAGTCATTCGTAACTCCGCCTGGTGGAATAGAGGGCTCAGGTGCATTACACTCACGAAAGGGTTGTTCATATTGAAAAGAGTGAAGGTGTTCACTTCGTTCGCAAAGTCCTCTGTCACATTATAATTCTCGATTAAGGCCATCAAATCTTCCTCCTCCATTGTTGTGATCCGTGCGAGGGTTTTGAAGGTCCTCGCTTACTGTCGCACGCCTCGGCTGAGTGCCTGTCGAGTGTAGGTTAAATTCCCTCAAGGGAGTTCTGTTGTCCTCGCATTTTTCCGTGGTCAAAGCCCGCTGACTATTGACAATATTCTGGTGTGGGGCACCCTTCTTGGGCCTATGCCGACTCCTGTGGCCCTTATCATAGGTTGTTATTATGGGATCTTTATTAGTTTGCAGATTCTTATCTAGTAGCGGATTTTTCTCCAATCTTATTTCAGTCGCGGAAATTTCTCCCTCCTCTTGCGCCTCATTGGGGTCCGATTCATCAATCAGGGGATTTGTGAAGATGTCGTATCTATTGCCTTGCGTAGGGTTCGGGATCGTGTTCTCGCGTGGTGGTGGCCTGATCTCAATGCCGCTTGTGGCATAGTTCCCTTGGCGCGTCGGACCACCAAACGCCGTTCCCCTCGTTCTGTTGTTCCTACCCCTTCGAGCCAACATCCACTCCCCATAATGAGGACCGGTAGAAGCTGCAGAGAGCCCGGGTTGCGAAAGGTTATCCTTCTGGTGCTTTTCTTCATCCGGGGGTTTACTTGGGCAATTTCCAATTCGGTGGCCTACTCGACCACAGTGAAAGCAGATCGATGGGAGGTTCTCGTAGTCCACTGCGAGTAATCATCCTTCTACCTCAACTCTGCTCCTGAGGGGGTTCTCCAAGTTTAACTCAACACAAACCCGGGCATATTTACCCTTCTCACCCCAATAAGTGTTTTCATCAATCTTAATAGGCGTGCCAATGGCTTTGGCAATTCCATACAGGATCGGTTCCTTATAGTATTCGGTCGACAAACCTTGAACACGTACCCAAGATATTGTGGTAGTGATGCGATCTTTAGCCGCCTGGAACTTAGTTATCCATTTTCGCACCACAAGGTAGTTACCATTAATGATCTAAGGCCCGCCCGTCAGGATTTCGATGGTTTTTTCGTTGTCATAAGTTTTCAGGGTGTAGCAGCCATTCCCGAGTTCAATGAGCGTGAATTCTCCCTGCAACTACCACATCTTATCAATCCGGGCTGAAAGGAGAGCTGTATTCATACTTCTACCAAGGATTCTTATGATGATCGCGTTTTGCCAAGGTCTGCGTATTTTTTCACGGTACTCATCCGTGAGTGTGATTCACGGATAGGGGAAATCCGTCGTTGGTTCCTCGATGTGTATCCTTGAGAGGTCCGTCAGGTTTTCCTCTTTGAATCTCAGGTATTCCTCCTCCTATCTTCCAACGAGCTTTGTCATGTACGTTCCCTGCATGATTGGGGTTGTTGCCTTCGGGGTTTCAACAGTCGTCTCTAAACCCTCCATATCCGATGCAGCAGCCGACATTTCCAACCGGGATGCCTTGAATTTGTTTGTGCTTCTTCTCATTTGGTCGAATTCTTCACTGGAGAGAGGCGGAAAGTTCTCTCTCATTTTCGTTAAACAAAAAAAAAGTGGCCTCTTATTGCTATTCTTGTGGGTCAATTAAATTTGTACAAGTTTGAATCTAGGGGTGCTAATTTGGGTGGGTTCGGATTGGATTGAGATAAGGGCATAACACTAAAAGTCTCAACCCGAATCCAACCGGACTTGATAACTCAAGTTGGGTTGAATTCGGATTGACCTGATATATTTTTGGATCACCCTCTAACCCAACTCAACCCTCTAACCCGACCCAACTCGATATCTCCTCAATTTCTTTTTTATTTTTTTATTTTTTTCTACATTTCTTACCAACAAATGCAAACAATAAATATAATAAAATAATTTCTACCACAATTATATAATTTTTAACATAACTAAGGAGTGTCAAATAATATTTCTAGCCAAAAATATAAGTTGCATTCGTATATATTATATTATATTATTTAGTATATTATTAAAGTGAGAGTTGGTTTTTTAGTTTATTAAAATTTACTGATCGCTAAAGATTCTTTCAAATACTGATTTCAGTAATTTTCAACTAATGGAATTACCTAAAGTGATGTGTATTATAAATTATTATTAAAATTTTATAAATACTTAATTATAAATAGGAATTTGGTCACAATCCTAATATTAATTCAATTTTAAATCTAATTCTTAATAAATTTTATCCATATTAGAAACTTGTTTGTAATCTTCATTGAGATCTAATTCTAGGTCTAATTTTAATTAAATTCTATATAAATTTTATTTAAATTTTTATTTATATAAATTCAATACTATTTGAATGAAATTTAAGAAATATTTTTTTGTCGGAAAAGCTGCTTTTTCTATATTCGTCTTTCATTTCCTCCAATGATAATTATATAAATTATAAATTAGTTGGATACCCAAAATATCCCAACAATACGTTTTTCAATAAAATCTAAATTATGATCAAGAGTAATTACATAAAATATAAATTAGATTCATAAACATTATTATAGATCGAATGATTTTCCTTTTCTTTTTGTCCTACCTATCAAATGATTAAATTTTTTTTTTTTATAATAAACTAATCATAATGCAATTATAATAATCTAAGTCTAAATAATGACATAATATTCTAATATTCTAATAATTCCCTTTAATTCGAATCATATTACAATTAATATGCCTATCTAATTAATAAACCTATGAAATTCAAAGAACTTATTGATGGGTCTGATTTCAGATATCCAAACTCCAACACTTTAGAATTTGTTTGATGTGGGGAAACCAAGTGAAGATCGCCGGAAAAGGTGGGGGGTTTAACCTGCTAGGATGAACACCGAGAGGACAAAGGTCAGATGGCCAAGCTGGGGGAACTGGGGGTGATGCCCAGTTTGGCTCTCCGACGCTCAACTCAGATGAAGATCTGAAAGAGATGAAAGAATACAAGAATTTCTGTAATGGAAGATTGCTTACAGTGGTGGAGATGAAGACTCCTATTTATAATTGAGGGTCAGGGACCCTTTGGTAATTTGTCCCTTGTGGTCCTGCCCTAATTTTGCCTTAACACGTGGCGTAATGAGGAGAAACCTAGAAGGAATCTCCTGCAAGAGCTGATGAAAAGGTGGTGCGGGCAATAGTGGCAGGTGCGCGGGCTTGTACGGGGTGTCAGAGAGCCGTTTTGGGTTGGTAACGAGGGTCGGGAGCACGCTAGTGTCAACCATGAGCCTGATGGGCTTTGTAGATCCAAGTGGGGATCCCAACCAAGGCTGTATGATGAGGGGGAGCTTGGCTCCTTGGTTCGCTTGTATGCGGAAGCTCATCCGAGGGGAGTGAGCGCTCGAGGATCAATCCATTGGGGGAATTGGGACATGCTTGGAAGCTGGGAGGACACTCGTTGGCGAGCGGCTATGAGGGCCATGTGTCTCGCGATAGCGACGACACGTGTCACATGTGGTCTCGGCAACCGAGGACGGATGACGCTCGGAGAAAGCTTGCTTAGGGGATTGAGAGGCCACACGTCAGACATTGGTGGCGCAACGTGTCAAAATGTGGGCTAAGCGTATTCTAGCCCCATCATTTTGCCCCCAATTCTGTAGTCCTTAGTGGTAAGGGCTGTAGAATTCAAACTCCTTCAAATTCCGAGGGTGACGCTCGTGTTTAGAGGTTGCGTGTTGCGAAATTTCCTTCTGGCAAGAATTAAATGAAGTCATTTCAATTTGACCACTCGGAGTGTCTCGCATTAAATGCTGATGGGTGAGTGGGTGTGACTTTCCAGGAAACGACGCGTGAACCTCGGGATGGGGGTGACGGTTCCTAAAAACGGGCAGTTACCTAGGCTGGAAATGATTGCTTTTGATTTTAATATTCCCAAAACCGTATTAATTCCCCTCCCTACAAATGGGGGTTCAGGTTCCACCTCTTCTTCTTCTTCTTCTTCTTCTTCTTCTTCCTTACGCGAACATATTTTCAGAGCCTCATTTGCGAGAATTTTTCAGAGCAGTCTTCAGAGAATTTTTATCTTCCTTCAAGCTTTTCCCAAACCTTTAGGTAATCTCTTGATTCTTCTGACTTTCTGACTTGCTAACCATAGATTGCTAGGTCTCATTCCCCTTAATCTTTTACCATTATCCCGGATTCCATTTTCTTCAACCACAATGTCGAAATAAGTCATAGATGACACGGTGAGAGAAATCGATGAAATATCCTCTGTGAGTTCTTCCTCCCATAACCCCACTCCCCATCATCAATCTATGGAGGAAATATTTGGAGAAACGCGGGATGAGGAATTGGACGCCGCCGTCTCCGCCCTGGGGGATAGGAACTCAGGCGGTGTTGCTCACCTTTTCGAAGAAATGGAGTTGGTGATGGAGGCAGAGAGGCAGGGGGTGACTTTGCCGTTAACGGAAAGTGCTACTCATCCCCACCGTCATACTGTAAAGATGGCCATTTTTGCCCCCGTTCAAGAAGAAGACGAGGACGCCGGGCCCTCAGAAGAAAACCAAGAATTACGCCGCGGGTGAGGGCTCGGGTATGCAAGCAATCGAGAGGACACTTGACGAGACTCCCAGCACCATAACTTTGGGAGATTTGGTTACAATGATGGCCCCCCCTGGTTATTGGGACGAGCGCTATACGTACAGAATCCCAGAGCCGTACGAGAGAGCTAATCATCCCCTTCCTGGGCAAATGGCAGCTTACAAGGATGCCGTGACATTTGGGGGGTTAAGGTTTCCCATTCCAGTCCCCGTAGCCAGCATATTAAACCTTCTGAACCTACGCTCTTCCCAGATAGTACCCAACAAAATAGCCCTCATAGCCTCTTTCGTGATTTTGATGAAGTGCACTGGGAACGAGCCATCCATTCACAATTTCAATAGCCTCTTCCAGATGACTAGTTCCCCCCGTTCATCTCCACAAGCGGATTTTATTATATCCAAGCCAAGGCTAATTTGAGAATGATAGACGCACCCTCGACTTCCTATGGGACGGATTGGAAAGAGAAATTCTTATTTGTGAGAGCGCCCGAGCGTAAAGATTTCTAAGTTTCCCGAGAGTGGGTAGATCATGGGGATAGGCCCCTTGTGAGATCGCGTTTAGATCCTTCCTTCCCCATCTCTTGGGCTCATGACTTGGCCAATGCCCTGAGGCAGGTCAAATGGCTCATCAAGGCCAAGGAGTTGATTGATGATGAGGAAGTTCTATTCCTCTGCGGGCTCATGAATGACCTTGAGATGGTCAGGGATCCCCTTGCTCGAAATTTGGCGAAAGACGGTTAGATTCTAGGGACTAACTTTAGATAGGGTTGCTAACTTTATTCTGTACTTTGCTGATCTTTGTGAGGAAGACTTGAACCTTGTTTCTCTTTATCTTTCAGGCGCAAGTATTCTGATGGCGAGGAGAGGAAATATGAGGAATGTTACGAACCTCATCAACGCTAGCAACCAACAGCCACAGTAACAGCAACAAAACCAACAAGGGCAGCACCAAGGCCAAGGGGCCGGCCGAGGGGATGTCCATGGGGGGCACGCAGGAGCTGGCACGAGCACGAGCACGACCGGGCGGGGCCATGGAGACAACCGAGCACCCACTCCCGAAACGCGTATTTTACGAGGCCGATGGATGAAGTCCAGCGGAAGCCACCGAACAATCCCCAGGACAACCAGCGCAGACCACGCACGTCCGTGGTGATAAGAGAGCCCCAAGAGGGTGCAAGTTAGCCCTCGAAAAAGAGGAAGAGAAAGCCCGATACCATCCCTATCCTGGGCAAGGATAAAGGCAAGGTGGTCGAGGGCGACCAGGGTGATGGAGACACTTCCTCCTCTGAGGAGAATCGATTATGGAATTTTGAGTGTGCCGGGGACAGACACTTCAAGCGCGCTCCTGAGGAAGGTCCCACTTTGCTGAGTAACCATGAGTTCGCTCGGAACATCACGTATGGACTCTATGAGAGGGTCCAATTATCTGGGGATCACCGAGAGCTCTACTCCCAGAGTGCGGAGCAGGTGGCGCAAGACCCAGTGCACACCATCATTTCTGTAGGGCCTTTTCCTTCATTCTTCTTTTTAAGTTCACCATTTTTTTTTAAATGCTAAGTGTGGGGACTTTTGCAGCAAGTACTTCCGAGGGTGAGAAACCTCCAAAGGTGTTCGACCGTTTACTCAGAGTGCAAGGCCAAATACAACAAGATGGCGCGCTCGAATGACCCCGCTCAAATCCAAGAGGAGCTAGATATTGTGAAGGCCAAGTTTCTGTCTCTCCAAGCCGAGCATGCCAAGGTGCAGGAGGAGTTGAAGAAGTTGCAGGAGGACTTCAAGAAGTCAGAGGATGCTCCGAAGAGGCACCGTTCAGAACATTCCACTATTTCTTAAAATTACAAGAAGCTAATGGCGAAAACGAATGAGTAGATCCGCAAGCACATCCTAAAAAGAAGTACACCGAGGTCGGCAAGAAGGCTTGTGAAGAAGAATTCCAGCGGTCGCTCCCCGAGCGCTTTGAGAGGGCAAATAAGGAGGCGATCATCAAGTTCTGCCACTCAAAGGCATTTGGGTTTGCTGCATCGCTTCATTGCTACGATGAAGCCCAGAACTCCTTCAACTTAGCCATTGAGAAGATGATCCACCTGGGCCTAGCAAATGCTTCTTCGAGAGGGAGCGCTGATATGGGGCTGAGATTTGACGAGCGCTGATATGGGACTGAGGAGGATGGAGCGGACCCAGAGGCCAACTTGACCAAGCCAGAATATAACTACCTGGTGGAACTCCTCCAAGATGAATTTATGGCGGCTCGCCATTCAGAGGGGAGGCCTCGCACTGAAGCCAATGAGGGGGCTAACGACGTTGTACCTGCCCTCGAGGGCCCACAAGAAAACATGCCCTTAGAGCCAACTGTCGAGAACGCTCCTGTTTCAGCCAGTGAGAATACTCTCGCTCCGGCGGTCGAGGCCACTGTGCCCCCAAGTGCCCCCAGCTCCTGGTACTCAAGTTCCACAAGCCTCAGAGCTAATTCCCCAAGCCCAAAATGAGGTGGTTGATTTGGAGGATGGCCCTGCTCAAGATGCCTGAAGTGATCCCCTTGTATGAAACATTCTTTTCCAGACTTGTAATTTCCTGTTTCCATTGTGTAATTTCTCTCTTATTTTGTACGAACTTCCAAGGGCGAGGATGTCCTTGTAATTTGTAATTTTCAAGCGTCAGCTTCCTTCTTTAAATGAATGAATATTTCCCTTTTTGCTGCAGTGTTTAATCTTTCTTGTGTTCTACTTATGCGCTTGTTTTATCATATTCTTGTCATTAAGAATTGAGTAAAAAAACTAAGTAAACATAACACATAAAATTTGCAAATTTTTGCTAAGCCTTTTGACAAAACGAGGGTCTCGCTTTGAGGGGACCCTGGTTGAGACTTCTAAAAAACTTGTCTAAAAGTTTGTATTCAAATGTAAGACGCGGGGGATGATTCTCACGAGGGTCTCTGGTCAATTTGAAGATTTCGCCAAGCCCTTTGAGGGTGCCCTAGTCAAGGCTTGTGAAAACTCATTTATTCTTTTCTCTTCACGAGCGTAGGACATGAGGGGTGCCTACAAAAGGATCCCTGGTCACTTAAGAATTTTAACAAGTCATTGTAGATGCAAGGGTCTAGACTTGTGAAAACTTGTCTAAAAGTTTTCCATCCAAGTGTTAGTGCATAAGGGATTAGTGCCACGAGGGTCATTATAGACGCGAGGTTCTAGACCTATGAAAACTTATCTAAAAGTTTTCCACCCAAGTTTTTGAACACGAGGGATCTTCCACGAGGGTCACGCTTCGAGGGTGCCCTGGGCACTTCAGGATTTTAACAAGCCATTGTAGACGTGAGGGTCTAGACTTGTGAAAACTTGTCTAAAAGTTTTCCACCCAAGTGTTAGCACTTCCAGAAGGTTCAGAGGAGTATGCAGTTTATACCGATGCTTCTAAGGAAGGGTTAGGTTGTGTGTTGACTCAGAAAGGAAAAGTGATCGCGTATGCTTCCCGAAAGTTAAAATAATATGAGAAGAATTATCCTACACATGATTTGGAACTCGCAGCCGTGATTTTTGCACTCAGGAAATGGAGACATTATTTATACGGGACATCTTTTGAGATTTTCACCGGCCACAAAAGCCTTCAATAGTTATTTACCCAGAAAAACTTGAATATGAGGCAACGGCGTTGGATGAAAAAACTGGAAGATTATGATTGCACTATCAAATACCTGTTAGGAATAGTGCCCTAGAAAGCCGATTGTATATCCGCTTTGTGCTTTTCCTTATTGTAATCACAGACAATCTTTGAATGAAATAACGAATTAAGGCAACACTTCTTTATATGCTCTTGTTTGGTATGCGATAACTTTATCTGTGCATGTATGAGAACTCCCCTAATCCTGATGACTTTAGGACTCTGCGATTTAGGTGAAATGGTTCATGAAACGAGCCCTATATCACATAAGTCATGATTAGTAAAATACTCCAAGCCGATGAGTCCTACAGACAGTGGGAGTGTCAACCTGACTCCTCTAAGGCTTGCTTGTGGGATCACGCCCTTAAGAAGGACCACCTTGTTTCATGTAGGTGCAAAGTGTATAGTTGATACGTGCGTGATACATGAGGGTGCTTACTTTAACAAGTAAGTTCACTGAGGTGCCCCGTGTGAGAACATTCCTAAATGGGAAAGGAAGTTTCTATTTCAGGAAATAGAAACTTCCAGATTAGGAAATATCTCACGAGTCATTGATGTGATTAATTGATTTAGACTTGAGGTTCCATGTTACTTTATGAGTTAACTCTGTAGTCTTTGGTATAAGCTTTAAAGGGTGTCGCCTTAGACAACTGATTCAAGGCTTATGCTGGGGCTGCTCAAGTGACTCATGAAAGTGAATGAGAATCAAGAAAGGACCTACACTTGCATATGCAAGGTGATCTCTTATTGTATAAGTCATTCATATGCCATATGGAGTCCTTGGCCAAGGCAGTAGATCAAGACATCAAGAAAAGGGTTTCTTGGATTGAGATCAAATGGATATGAAATGCACTTAGCTTTAAGACCGGATTATTAGGGTTCTGATTGTTCCCTTGCCCTAGATCTTGGTTGAGAGATAGTAAGTAGGAGGATTGTATCTCACATTAGTCAATGACTTAAAGGTTCTATCGAATCCGAACATTCCAATTCAGCTAGGGGTTAAACACCTGTTGCTAGACTATGGTCGTTTAATCTGTGGACTGATTAATTAATTAGTGAATTAATTAATTAGGGTCACTGCTAATTGAATTGAGAACCTAGAGGGTCACACACAACAACTTGGTTACATGAGTTGAGGCTTTAAAATGATTAAACGAGTTAATCAAGCCAAGAGGGTTCCACACGTGTGAAACCACACGTGCGGCTCACGTGAGTGACACGTGTCATTGTGACACGTGTCACACACGTGTATAAATATATGTGTATATTTATTTATGTGTTAAATAATTAATGTGATTAATTATTTAATAGACTTTGGTTTAATTTTGAATTAAAAAGAAAGTCTTATTTTGGAGAAAATAATCTAGTTAATTAATTAGATAAAATAAGTTATTTATTTTATAATAAATAAAGTATAAAATTATCCAAAAATAGTTTGGATATTTTTAGCTCTCTTGAAAGTTGATTTGAATTAGAATTCAAAGTCAAAGTTGGAAAATACTTGATGATCAAGTAATAGGAGAGAGACAAACCAAATCCTTGCCCAACAAGGAAGGGTTCGGCCGTCCCTCCCCTTTCCTATATATAGGGGAGCTCATGCTTCCCTTTAGAGCTAATAATCGAATTCTTTTGGTTCATGTGTTGAACACCTTTCTTTCTCCAAGATCAAATATACCCTAGGTCAAGCCTAAACACTAACTAGAGAACTAGCATCCTTACTAGTTAGATTGTGATCAAGTTGGTGGACTATCTCTAGAGACTTCAAGTTAGAAGTTTGAAGATTCGAGCTTTACCAAGGAGAGGGGATCAAGCCGCGAGAAGAGCGTTCTTGGGTGGCTTGAAACGCTTCAAGAAAGAATAAAAGAAAAGTAAGTTTTCTTATCTTTACGAATTTGGATACACGATTGCGAGTCCACGGTCCTTTTGTTGGGAAAATTTTTTAAATTCCGCTGCTTTCTGATTCTGTTTTCCAACAAGTGGTATCAGAGCCACCTCGTTAATCGTGTTTCTGATTCGTCTCAATTATTCTGAATTTGGTAGAAATTCTTAGGCTTAGATGCGAATTAGGTATTCTTGAGTTCTTTTAGAAAGCCTGAATTACGAAACTGTAATTTTTTCCTGAATTTCTGAAACTGTTTTCTTAAATCGTGTTTTGGAAAACCGTTTTGATAGAAATTAATTTAATTCGTGTTTTTGAATTTTGGATTGTTTTGGTTTTTGAACTAAAAGTACGAAACACGAAATCGCGTTACGAAAACGCGAGCCTGGACGTGCTAAGGCGTAGCACGACAGGCGCGCTCGCGCGCCCGCCCAGCAGTCCCGCAACCGTGCGGGACTGCCCGCCACTGCCCCCCGCCAGCGCCTAGGCGCGCCCGCCAGCACCTCCCGCAACCGCGCGGGAGCCTCCTGGCCACGCCCGCCCGCCTCGCCCGGCCGATGCGCGCGTGATAATGCGCGTCTGCCGGGCTTCGTCTCGGGCGGACGTGCAGTCCGTTCCGGGCCCTTCGTTTCGCGATCTTGATTTTCGTGTTTAGTCCAATCTAATCCCGATTTAATTTTTCTATAAAATTTTATTTTAGTAAATTTGAATTATTTTTGAAATAATTGTTTAAATTGGGATTTTGAAAAATTGATCGATTTAAATTTTGGAAAAATTACAATCTTTATTTTCTGAAAATATTGAAAGAATAAAATTATTAATTTTCAGAAATTAATTGGAATTTTATTAGTTTAATGTTTTTCGGGTTTTATTGAAAAGGCTCTTGAACAAGAATTGCATCTAAGTCGTGTTTTAAGCTATTAGAGCTTAAAGCGAGAATTTTAATTTATTGGTTAAATTTAAAATTCTTGCAAAAGCATGTTAGGTGATCATGGGTTTAGATCTATGTATGGTTTTAATTTATGCACATGGATGGTTTAAATTGGGGTTGGAGCCCTATAGTTGCGTTTTTCAATTGAGGTTGGAGCCTCACTTATGTGCGTACTGTTATGTGATTTATTATATGGCTTTCCATATTACTGTTTTTGAGGCCGGGGTATGCCCCGTGTAATTGTCTAAGGCCAATATGAAGATTGAGCCTTATTACTTTATGTCTTTTTCTTATTATTGTAATTTGAGAGTAGAGATAGGTGGTGAGGTTTTATTTTCATTTTGGAGACAATGCACCCATGGAGTAAGATGGACCACATTCAAGTAACAAGGAGGCCATAAGTGAAGACCCCTCAAAATGTTAGGGAGGGGAGTCTCAATTGTTAAATGTAATAGAGATAGGGCTCGTATTTTGTTACCGCTTTCCCTTATGTGATTTAAACTGTTTATGTGGCATGTATGTTAGAACTTGTGATTGTGGAGTGGCTCCCACCTATCACGCATAAGATAGGTAGAACCCATGATCATTACATGTTAGTATCATGCTAGGACATGTTATCTGTTTATGTGCTTGTTTGAAATGCATTTAAGTGTACTTGCATTAATCAAGACTAATAAAATTGGATAACATATATGTTGGTGAGGTCGAACCGGACAACTCTCCGGTTGATTCGAAAATTCCCATTAAATATTAAGCTAATTTCGAATAAATAGGTATTTAATTCGAGATGCAAATTTTGAATTAAATTCCTAGAATTCCATCAATAGGTTTTAAGTTTAGTAAGTGAAGCTAGTTATTGTCCGCGAGTCGTGGGATAGCTAGTGGAGCTTATTAGTTCTTAGTTACCTAATTGATCATTTTAAATGATCAATATTTCATGATCGATTTTGGCAAGGGCGATGTCCGCGAGTCGTGGGTCGTTCAAACTAAGTTTTGGTCATGATCTTATGATTGATGGGTCTAGCTTAACGCCTAAGTAAATATGGATGTCGCACGAGTCGTGGGTCCATATTGAAAGATAGGTGATGCAAAAACAACTACTAAGAGTTCTAAAGGTGTTAGAATTGGTAAGTTGTACCTACCTAGGGTTCTTACTTAGAATGTCCGCGAGTCGTGGGTTCGAGGTAAAATGCCTAGGATCTTAGTACCCATTGGGAAACGTGTTCCTCTTAGATCTTTGGGAATTATAGATCTTTGAAAAACAGTGGGAGCTACATTAGATTAAAGACCTCATCTTTTGTATATCGTTATAATTCAGCATGCTCACTAGTTCTCTGTTTTACCATTTAGGTCGTAGATTCTGTGATTCTCTACGTGTTTTGAAATGGCAACCAAAAACCCTCTTGTATCGATCCTCGAGTCAAATAAGTTGACTGGTCCCAACTATTCTGATTGGCTGAGGAATCTGAAAATTATTTTAGATTCTGAGAAGAGAACTTATGTTCTCTTCGAAGAGGAGCCTAGTCCCGAAGGGGAGGCTCCCACTCGGGCCGAGCGGGACGCGATTCAGAAGTGGAAGGATGATAATCTCCAAGCCCGTTGCCTTATGTTGGCTAACATGTCTCCGGACTTGCAAAGACAACATGAGGCCATGGAATTCGCTTGGGAGATTTACGACCACTTAGAGCAACTTTACCGCCCTCATGAACGTGTTACAAGGTATAACACTTCAAAGGAATTGTTCCACTTGAGAATGAGGGAAGGTACAAGTGTCCATGAATATGGACTCAAGTTTCTCGCCCTTACTGAGAAACTTGCTTCCATGGACATGCCACTGAAAGATGAGCTTTCAGTGGATTTGTTGCTAGCTTCGCTCCCACCATCATTTAACCCATTTGTCCTTAACTTCAATATGAATCATGCTGGTGCTACTGTAGCTGAGCTGATTAGTCAGCTTGTGACTGCTGAAAGCACGATCAAGAAGGACAATAAGGTTTTGATGGTAAATGCTCCATCTTCCTCTTCTGGGCCTTCTAAAGGTAAGGGCAAGAAAGCCCAAAAGAAGAAGAAGAAACCCCTTAGGCCCACTGGTGACATTTCGAAGGGGAAGGCCCAAAAGAAGAAGCGTGATCAGAAAGAGGATGTTTGCTTCCATTTTGGCAAAGCTGGACATTGGAGGAGAAACTGCCCAGAGTACAAGGCTACTCTAAAGAAAGGTATCTTTCTCGTTGAAATAAATCTTTCTATTAATTCTAGTTCTTGGGTATTTGATACCGGTTGTGGAACTCATATCTGTAATGATGTACAGATGCTAAGTGATGTTCAACAACTCAAAGAAGGAGAATGTGTCTTGAAGATCGGTGATGGCTCAAACGTTGAAGCTCGAGCTTTAGGCACAATTAGATTAGATTTAGGTAGTTTTGAGTTAGTCTTAAATAAAGTCCTTTATGTACTGAGCATTATTCGTAATATAATTTCAGTTCCAATATTAGATTATGAAGGTTATGAAACTTATATTAAGAATGGTAAATACTTTATCAAACGGAACAACACTTCCGTTCACATCGGTACTCTAAGTAATGGACTTTATCTAACTCAGAATATCAATATTATGAAGCGTAAGAGAGATGGCAAAGTTTCAGCTCCCTTATGGCACGCTAGATTAGGACACATTTCCAAGAACAGAATTAGCAAGATAAACACTTTAGGATCATTCTCTGAAAATGATCTTAAGGAGTTAACTTCTTGCGAATCCTGTCTCAAAGGAAAGATGTCCAAAGTTCCTTTTAAAGGAACTGTGGAACGTGCCACTAAGGTTTTGGATCTGATCCATACTGATGTTTGTGGACCGCTCAGTGTAAGCACTAGAAACAATCATCAATATTTCATAACCTTTACTGATGACTTTAGTCGGTATGGTTATGTTTACTTACTGAAGTATAAATCTGAAGCTTTTGAGAAATTTTTAGAATTTCAAAAGGAGGTTGAGAACCAAACTAGTCACAAGATCAAAACACTTCGATCTGATCGAGGAGGCGAATATCTTAGTGAAGAATTCCTTAGTCATCTCAAAGATAATGGGATTATCTCTCAGTGGACCCCTCCGGGAACTCCTCAGCTTAATGGAGTTTCTGAGAGAAGGAATCGAACCCTACTTGATATGGTTCGTTCCATGATGAGTTTCACTGACTTACCACCTTCTTTCTGGGGTTTTGCCCTAGAAAGTGCAGCAAAGATTTTGAATCTTGTTCCCTCTAAGTCAGTCCCTAAGACGCCCTATGAAATGTGGCATGGTAAAATCCCTAGTTATTCTTACTTAAGAATTTGGGGTTGTCCTGCTTACGTGAAAAGGACAGTGGGAGATAAGTTAGAAACTCGGTCTAACTTATGCTACTTTGTAGGTTATCCTAAAGAATCCATAGGATACTACTTCTATGATCAATCTGAGCAAAAGGTGTTTGTTTCCAGAAATGCTACTTTTCTGGAGGAACCGTTCCTTAAAGAAAAGAAAGGCAAGATCATAGAATTAAAAGAAGTACAAAGTGACCCCACACCACCCACTGAAGAAACGTCCCACTCTGATCAACCACAATCAATCACGAATTTCGATACACACGAAAATCCTCCTCTAAGGCGTTCTGAACGTACTCCTAGACAGCCGGAGAGATGGTATGGATTCTTCCATGAAGTCTCTCAAAAGGATAATGATCCTTTAACATATGAGGAGGCACTTTCAGATTCTGACTCTGAACAGTGGATAGAAGCCATGAAATCCGAAATGGACTCCATGAACTCCAACCAAGTTTGGACCTTGGTAGATTTGCCTGATGGGGTAAAACCCATAGGTTGCAAATGGATCTTTAAGAGAAAGCTTGGAGTTGATGGAAGCATTGCAGCCTACAAGGCAAGACTGGTTGCAAAAGGATTCACTCAAAGACCCGGCGTGGACTTTGATGAAACCTTTTCGCCAGTTGCAATGCAAAAGTCTATTCGGATCATGCTTGCCATTGCTGCGTATTATGACTACGAGATATGGCAAATGGATGTGAAAACTGCCTTTCTCAATGGTGACATTGATAAAGACATTTATATGGAGCAACCCAGAGGTTTCACATTCAGTGGGAGTGAGCAAAAGGTTTGCAAACTCCAAAGATCAATCTATGGATTGAAACAGGCTTCTAGGAATTGGAACATTCGATTTGATGAATCAGTCAAAGCATTTGGCTTCATTCAAATCTCGAATGAGTCCTGTGTGTATAGAAAGGAATTGGAGACCTCAGTACAATTCTTAGTACTTTATGTTGATGACATCCTTCTTATTGGGAATTCGAAGGAGGACATGAAAGTAACTAAGTTATGGTTATCGAACCAATTCGAGATGAAAGATCTTGGTGATGCGTCCTATATCCTTGGAATTAAAATCTATCGAGATAGATCTAGAAGGTTAATAGGACTATCACAGTCGATGTACATTGACAAAGTATTGAAAAGATTCAATATGGAGTCAGCAAAGGTTAAGAACCTTCCTATGAGTGTAGGAACATGTCTTTCAAAGAAGATGTGTCCTAAGACTAACCTTGAGAAGGAAAGAATGACTCATACACCTTATGTATCAGCAATAGGTAGCATAATGTATGCAATGTTATGTACTCGACCGAATGTGGCTTATGCACTTAGTGTGACAAGTCGATTCCAATCTGACCCTGGAGATGGTCACTGGGCTGCCGTGAAGAATATTCTTAAGTATTTGAAAAGTACTAAAGATTTATTCTTAGTTTACGGAGGTCAAAAAGATCTTACTGTCGAAGAATACTGCGATGCAAGCTTTGCATCTGACTTAGATGATTTTAAGTCAATGTCAGGATACATTTTCTGCCTAAACGGCGGAGCAGTGAGTTGGAAGAGTTCCAAGCAAACAACCACTGCAGATTCGACCACTGAGGCCGAATACTTAGCTGCAAATGATGCAGCTAAGGAAGGTGTTTGGATTAGAAACTTCATTCAAGAGTTGAATGTTGTTCCTAGCATGAAAGACCGTGTTACTGTGTTTTGTGACAACACTGGGGCGGTTGCTCAAGCAAGAGAACCAAGATCTCACCAACGGACCAAGCACATTATGAGAAAGTATCACCTAATCCGTGAAATTATCAAAAGAGGAGATGTGCAAATTGAGAGGGTCGCATCAGCAGAGAACGTGGCAGATCCACTTACTAAACCCCTTAGTCGAGAAGCTTTCCAAGGTCATCTTGAGAAAACGGGACTTAGAGTTGCTTTAAAATGGCTTTGACGGGCAAGTGGGAGATTGTTAGGAATAGTGCCCTAGAAAGCCGATTGTATATCCTCTTTGTGCTTTTCCTTATTGTAATCACAGACAATCTTTGAATGAAATAACGAATTAAGGCAACACTTCTTTATATGCTCTTGTTTGGTATGCGATAACTTTATTTGTGCATGTATGAGAACTCCCCTAATCCTGATGACTTTAGGACTCTGCGATTTAGGTGAAATGGTTCATGAAACGAGCCCTATATCACATAAGTCATGATTAGTAAAATACTCCAAGACGATGAGTCCTACAGACAGTGGGAGTGTCAACCTGACTCCTCTAAGGCTTGCTTGTGGGATCACGCCCTTAAGAAGGACCACCTTGTTTCATGTAGGTGCAAAGTGTATAGTTGATACGTGCGTGATACATGAGGGTGCTTACTTTAACAAGTAAGTTCACTGAGGTGCCCCGTGTGAGAACATTCCTAAATGGGAAAGGAAGTTTCTATTTCAGGAAATAGAAACTTCCAGATTAGGAAATATCTCACGAGTCATTGATGTGATTAATTGATCCTTAGACTTGAGGTTCCATGTTACTTTATGAGTTAACTCTGTAGTCTTTGGTATAAGCTTTAAAGGGTGTCGCCTTAGACAACTGATTCAAGGCTTATGCTGGGGCTGCTCAAGTGACTCATGAAAGTGAATGAGAATCAAGAAAGGACCTACACTTGCATATGCAAGGTGATCTCTTATTGTATAAGTCATTCATATGCCATATGGAGTCCTTGGCCAAGGCAGTAGATCAAGACATCAAGAAAAGGGTTTCTTGGATTGAGATCAAATGGATATGAAATGCACTTAGCTTTAAGACCGGATTATTAGGGTTCTGATTGTTCCCTTGCCCTAGATCTTGGTTGAGAGATAGTAAGTAGGAGGATTGTATCTCACATTAGTCAATGACTTAAAGGTTCTATCGAATCCGAACATTCCAATTCAGCTAGGGGTTAAACACCTGTTGCTAGACTATGGTCGTTTAATCTGTGGACTGATTAATTAATTAGTGAATTAATTAATTAGGGTCACTGCTAATTGAATTGAGAACCTAGAGGGTCACACACAACAACTTGGTTACATGAGTTGAGGCTTTAAAATGATTAAACGAGTTAATCAAGCCAAGAGGGTTCCACACGTGTGAAACCACACGTGCGGCTCACGTGAGTGACACGTGTCATTGTGACACGTGTCACACACGTGTATAAATATATGTGTATATTTATTTATGTGTTAAATAATTAATGTGATTAATTATTTAATAGACTTTGGTTTAATTTTGAATTAAAAAGAAAGTCTTATTTTGGAGAAAATAATCTAGTTAATTAATTAGATAAAATAAGTTATTTATTTTATAATAAATAAAGTATAAAATTATCCAAAAATAGTTTGGATATTTTTAGCTCTCTTGAAAGTTGATTTGAATTAGAATTCAAAGTCAAAGTTGGAAAATACTTGATGATCAAGTAATAGGAGAGAGACAAACCAAATCCTTGCCCAACAAGGAAGGGTTCGGCCGTCCCTCCCCTTTCCTATATATAGGGGAGCTCATGCTTCCCTTTAGAGCTAATAATCGAATTCTTTTGGTTCATGTGTTGAACACCTTTCTTTCTCCAAGATCAAATATACCCTAGGTCAAGCCTAAACACTAACTAGAGAACTAGCATCCTTACTAGTTAAATTATGATCAAGTTGGTGGACTATCTCTAGAGACTTCAAGTTAGAAGTTTGAAGATTCGAGCTTTACCAAGGAGAGGGGATCAAGCCGCGAGAAGAGCGTTCTTGGGTGGCTTGAAACGCTTCAAGAAAGAATAAAAGAAAAGTAAGTTTTCTTATCTTTACGAGTTTGGATACACGATTGCGAGTCCACGGTCCTTTTGTTGGGAAATTTTTTTAAATTCCGCTGCTTTCTGATTCTGTTTTCCAACAATACCATCCTGGGAAAGCCAACGTGGTCGCCGATGCACTTAGCAGGAAGGCGAGTGTATCAAATTTGAAAGTAAAGGAAAGTGATGAAGTTGCTCCAATTATTTTAAAAACTCGGGTTTCTAATATTACAATTCAGCCAGAATTGAAGAATCAATTATTTGAGGCTCAGAATAATGATCCGGAGGTACAAAAATTGGTAAGTAATGCAAGAAATGATCAGGAAAGTCCTTTTGGGTTTGATGAAATCGGGTTACTTCGGTTTAAAAATAGAGTGGTCGTGCCTGAAGAATTAAAACCGGTCTTGCTAGGGAAAGCTCACAAGTCGGCTTATTCAATCCACCCGGGAGGAAATAAAATGTATAAGGACTTGAAAAAATATTATTGGTGGAATGGATTAAAGAGAGACGTCGCCGAGTATGTAAAGCACTGCTTGACCTGCCAGAAAGTGAAAGCTGAACACCAAAAACCCGCGGGACTTCTACAGCCGTTACCTATTCCCAAATGGAAGTGGGAACAAGTAACGATGGATTTTGTATCCGGATTACCAAAGGTAAAAGTTGGATTTGATAGAATTTGGGGAATTGTGGACCGATTCACGAAGTCTGCACACTTTCTACCGGTCCGGATGTCCTATAAAATTCCCAAGTTAGCCGGGATATACAACAGAGAAATTATCCGACTTTATGGGATTCCGGTAAGCATAGTTTCAAATCGAGACCCGAGATTCACATCCAAATTGTGACGGGCGATTCCCCCCTTATCGAGGAGGTGCTGATGACCCGCGCGGGGAAGGGCAAAATCCCCACGACCGTCAACAGGTATGATGGAACCACTGATCCAGCCGAGCATCTGGATCACTTTGTGCACTTGATGCACCTTTACGATCACCCAAGCAACTACTGGGCCAAAGTGTTCGTCACTTCCCTCACTGGAATGGCCCAAGACTGGTACAAGAAACTCCCTCCCCGCTCAATCCGAGGGTACTATGACTTGACTGACGCCTTCGTGAGCCACTTCAATTCTTTGAAAGCACCAGCTCCCGCTGCTACAGCTCTTTACAGCTTAGTCCAAGGGCCAAACGAGACGCTCAGGTCCTTCATGGGTAGGTTCAACAAAGAAATACTGTTGGTGGAGAAGCCCTCAATGGATTTTCTGAGGCACGTTCTCTTTGGAGCCATCAATATGAAGCACTATGTTAGCAAAGAGTTCGTGGAGGAAGTGGCCAAGAAGAAGCCACGCTCGTTAATGGAGATCCGGGACATAGCCGATTCCTTCTTTACCCTCGAGGATATGTACATCGCGAGGGACCAGAAGGTGGCCAATGCCCCTCGCTCCAGCAGAACCCACGAGGACAGAGGAGAAACCAACCGGAATCGCCGGCGCAGCCCTATGCCCGCTCGTCGTACCTCCCCACCTCCGCGGAAATTCGAGCGTGTTCCCCTCAACCGCCCCATTGCTGAAGTTTACTCCATGGCAGACCAAAAACTGTTCAAGAGACCGCCCAAGATAAGGGAAACCGAGGCTCAAAAGCGCTCGGGAAAGTACTGCGCTTTTCATAAGCAAAAGGGGCATGACACCAACGAGTGTCGTCACCTGGAGAAGGAGATTCAGAGGCTGATCGCCGGGGGGCACCTTAAGGAGTTTGTGAAGGTGCTGGAGAGGTATGATGAACATTGCTCTGAACGAGCGCGTTTCAGAGGAAAGAGCCGCTCGCATTCCCGGAGTCCTCGTCACCATCACCCAGAGACGAGCGAATGCGGCAAAGGAAAAACTGCAGAGTTAGAAATCAGCCCTTTGCGGTCATTCACATGATCGCTGGAGGGCCCTCAGGGGGCGATTCCAATGCTTCTCGCCGTCGCCACGTCCGGAGCTATAACCAAAGAGCATCTCTTCCCCGTCCAGTGCTTTCCGTTGACAGCTCTTCGCGCTCAAAGGAGAATGATGTCATAGGGTTTACAGAAAAAGATCTTGAGCACATTGTAACACCCCATGGGATGGGAGAAACCTCTGACAGTCCCATGGTGGTTAGTTTAGACGTTCATAATCATACTGTAAAGAGGGTTTTATTTGATAGTGGAAGCTCTGTGAACGTTCTCCAGTACCCAACGTTTCAACAAATGAACATAACAAACATCCCCCTCGAACCTCTCCGAACGGCCCTCGTGGGGTTTGGAGGTTCCGAAATCGTCCCTCGCGGACAGATTCGCTTGGCCACCTCTTTTGGTCGCGCCCCTCAGCGAAAAACTTTGAGCGTCCTCTACACCGTCGTTGAGGTGAATCTTCCTTACAATATCATCATTGGGCGCCCAGCCCTCGTGGATTTCAAGGCTGTAATTTCCACCTATCACCAGAAGGTCAAGTTCCCTACCCCTGAGGGTACGGGAGAAATTCTGTGTAACGTCAAAGAGGCTTGGGAATGTTACATTCTTTCGCTTCGTAGCCACAAGCCCAAGCAATCCATTCAAGCTGGGTCTACTAAAAAGTCCGTCGACTTTCCCAAATTAGACGAAGATGGCCCCGAGCGCAAAAGAGCCAAGCTGTATCGAAAGAAGAATAAAAAGAAGACCCCTGGAGAAGCCCAGCGTTCGGAGAATAGGCCACTGGGGGCCGTCGGGGGTCCTCTTCGGAGAACGAGGGTGATGAGCCCGAGGGTAGGCTTACTGGGAAGAAACGAGCGCTCGAGGCGCCGAGGCCGGAGGTTCGAATCGAGCCTACTGAGAAGTTTTTGACCGTCGAATTGGAGCCAGGGAATCCGGATAAAACCACCCAGATTGGTTCGGGCCTCGATGGACCCTCGCAAGTTTTGATGATCGACTTCCTACGGGAGAACCTAGATGTTTTTGCATGGAAAGCCTCTGATCTCACCAGGATAGATCCGAGCGTTATTGTCCACAGACTGAACGTGGACCCAACCTTCAAGCCAGTCAAACAGAAGAAGAGGGACGTTCATGGCTTCAGAAAGCGGGTCATCGAAGAAGAAGTTAGTAAATTGCTTGACGCTCAATACATCGAGGAAATTTTGTACCCGGAATGGCTCTGCAATGTGGTGCTCGTTCCAAAGAGCGCCAATAAATGGCGTATGTGCAACGACTTCACAGATCTCAACAAAGCGTGCCCCAAAGACCATTACCCACTACCGAGGATTGATCAGTTGGTAGATTCTACAGCCGGGTGTGAACTCATGAGTATGATGGACGCCTTTCAGGGATATTATCAAATCTTCATGGCACCCGAGGACCGCCCCAAAACTTCGTTCATTGTGCATTTAGGTGTTTATTGCTTCAAAGTCATGCCATTTGGGCTCAAAAATGCGGGAGCAACCTATCAACGCCTCGTCAACAGGATGTTCGAGCGCGAAATTGGAAAATCTATGGAAGTATATGTAGACGACATGATAGTCAAGAGTGAGCGCTAGCGCTCCCATCTGGAAGATCTCAAGCGGATTTTCGATATCCTTCGTCGCTACGGAATGAAGCTGAACCCTTCAAAATGCACCTTTGGCGTTCGAGGTGGTAAATTCCTGGGATACATGGTCAGTCAACGTGGCATAGAGGTAAACCCAGAGAAGATTAAAGCGATCCTGGATATACCCTCCCCTCGCAATCTGCGAGAGGTCCAAGTGCTTGTGGGTAAAATCATCTCGTTAAGCAGGTTCATCTCCCGCTCAGCGGATAGGAATTTACCCTTTTTCAAAATCTTGCGGAACGCTCGTAACTTCTCTTGGAACGAGGAATGTGAGAAAGCTTTGCAGGACATGAAGCAGTACCTTGCGAGCGCTGCCCTACTGACTAAACCAAGTCCTGGTGAAGGATTGATTGTTTATCTCTCGGTCTCCGCAGAAGCTACGAGCGCTGTCCCAGTAGCGGTCCGCGAGCGTAAGCACATGCCAGTCTACTACTTAAGCAAAACATTGCAGGGAGCGGAGAAGAGGTACATGGAAATAGAGAAATTTACCTTGGCGCTCGTTACTGCGTCTCGAAGGCTGAGGCCTTATTTTCAGGCTCATTCTATCACAGTGCTTACAGATCAACCCCTCAAGCAAGTTGTAGCACCCCTCACGATAGGCGCCACAACCCCCGCACTACAAGTCTAGCCCACACAAGAAATGGATAGTTCAAGCATGGACCGGACTCATAGCGAACGGGTGACAAAACAAAATATCCTGGCTAGGCGGAATCTAACCCTTAACCAATTAAATCAGGATACCAAAGCATATTGCGGAAGCATCAGAGCCAAACATGAATTTCAATAATGGCTACAAGCCCAATACATATCATGAACATAAATTAAATCAGACATGCAACCTAACAACGGGTTCAACTAAACACGCAACCTGTCCCGAATCAAATCCAATAATCAAAATTGGCACCGAGGCCTAAATTCATAAAGAGATACAATTAAATTCATAATAATGTGAAATGTGACTCAAGTGAACAAGTGACTCGAACAAACATGATAAGACTCGACTCCCGCCTAGCTAAACCTGCAAGAACTGAGAGAGTGAAAAGAGGGATCAGTCTCTAGAAGACTGAGTGAGCTGGGGCTATACATATAATATAGAAACATGCGCATGCAAGCCATAAATCCCGAGCAAAGTTTTATTTGAAGTTAGTTCCCTCGAAGGGCTAGAAATTAAGTAAGCAATGCTCGAACTTTACGACTAATTCATATTAAATTCATTTAATTCATAATTCATACATAAACATCAAGGCTCGGCGAGTGAGCGTGCATTATCTCCAACCAAACTCCGACCGTGTACGACAAATATCATCAATACATTAAATAGGTGATCATGCAATATATCATAATACACACAAATCATATATCATATCCTAAATCATATTCGTTTGGGCAATCCGTGTCCCGGCCTTCCCGCACGGTGCCTATCAATCATAACATATTCATAATCATAATCATAATCATAATCATAAAATGAGTTCCAACCTTCTTCCTCCTGTTGGTGGACAGGTTAGCTAGACCTGAACACCGGTCCATACATAGGCACAATGAGGGTACATGAATCCCTCAAAGGCACTCGGCTCCCATTTCCCGCCAAATCTCCTAGCGAGGTCCGGAGTCGCCGTTAGTTTGGTTGGGACTAGTATATGGGATCCCCGTCAGCCCTTGCTTCCTCGGTTAGCCACATATACTAAGTCCCGGGGCCCGTGCAATCATAAATCATATCATGCATCTCGCCAAAACATTTCAGTTCATAAGAAACATAACATAATTCATAAATCATTTGAAAAGGGTTTACTCGATCAATATTTACTCGGTACGTTCATTTGAAAACCATATATAACTATAATAGGTTTTTGGCCAAATCTTGTCACATACGGTTGTAGGGTTTAGTAACTAAAACGAAAACACCCTCACCTGGAATACCACGAGACAAGAAACATGAGCAATACGGGTGCCTATTCAATTTGGAAGTCTCCGCCCTGGAAACAAACTGTACAAGAGAAGGAACAATGTGTACTCGTGAGAATTGACTCAATATGAAACCACATAGACGCACGGCTTATGTTTATGATGTGATATGTGATGCAAACAAGAATATATATTGTTCAATCAATACAAGGCACGAGATATAAATTCAAAATCTATTCAACTAATCAAGTACATATATAATTCATAATTAAACATGTATATATATTTCATATGCGAAAATTTAAAGAAATCAGTTCAACATTACCTACTTATTTTTTTATTAATGTATGTAAGTGTCCAAGAGTGACTCCACGAATTGGATATAAATTAAATGAATCAATTAAGCACCGAATATTAATGTCATGGGGATGATATTAAATTAATATTAATTGTTTAAGTGCTCTATAATCATGACCAAATGTTGCTGCAAATGGAAGCCTTTGAGGCACACCGATTTCAAGTTTGTAAATCAACATGTAATGCTTTGCAATAAGTGATTAATCAAACAAAGTTTTATTATGCTGACCCTAATTCAAAGTTATAAATTGAACTCGTAAAACATGCAATAGAAAAATATAAAACTCATAATTCACATACCAACTAATTCCTAATTAAATAACTAAACAAGTAATTAATATTTATAATCACATAATATGTTCAATTAACATATACTGAACATAATTAACATTAATTAGATCACGTAGGCATGCTAGACAATTTACCGGGCTCAATTCATAAAAAGTATGAAGCAAATTAAATTAAACTCGGGTACACGAAATCATGAAATATAAATTTATCAACTAACCCCTCATTAAACATGTATAAATATAATTTAATTACATTCATTATGAATGATATAATTATATAATATACATATATATATATATATACACACACCTACGTAAAAATGGTTTTAAAACATTGAATAAACAAAATGGAATTGCTAAATTATTGCTTAGAAGTAATAATGAACAAAAGGACACATTTAATACTTTGGCAATTAAGAATTAATCAAACAAGGTTTGTTGTTACCCATAATCAAATTGAATAAATTAATTAGACAACAGCAGCAATTGCCGTGGCTTCCCATACCCCATCTCTGTAATCAAAACTGCAGTCTTCCTTTTAGCCAGCAACAAAGCACGCAGCAATAGCAGTAATACACAACAAGCAGCAACAGTAACAAACAACTAGCAGCAGCAGTAAACAGCTCACGCAGCAACTAGCAACAAGAAGGAAAAGTATACGCAGCAGCAGGGCAACTTAGTGCAGCTACAGGGGAAGCCATGGAAGCGGCGATGGAGTTCCGATTAACAACAAGACCCAGACACAACACTTAGATTCATGCTATAACACACATATACACCACTAATTCCACAAATTAACACCAATTAATTCATAATCCACAAATATATATACAATATAAATATACACAGTATATATACTCATATAACACACAATATGCACAAGAATGGAGAAAAGAGCTTACAAAGAGGGGAAAAAGGAAAGATAGGTGGTGGCTCAGTGGTGTTATGGCCGGAAGTGGAGGTGACTAGTGGAGTAGCCGACGGACTTGCTCCCCTTTCTTTCTTTGCCCTTGTTCGACAGAGTGGGAGGGAGGAAAGTGAAATAGGGAGAAGAGAGGTAGTTGCCGGTTGAAGAGCTGGCGTCGGCCATGGTGCACGGCGAGGTGAATGCTGCCAACTGTCTTTGCTTCTTCCTCTGTTGTCCTCTTTCCGAGAGAGAGAGTGAGGGTTGTGGGGGTGTTAGGTGAAAGATATTTTGGTGTCTATGTATAAGGCATATACATGCTTAGAATATATATATAAACGTATGTATATGCATATATGCATAACGGAAATGTGGATGTGAACTTATAGATATATGAATATAGCTTATATATTTATAAATATGTATGCAAAGTTTACGGTTAATACTAATAATTAATGCATGTAATTAAAGAATGATAATTAAAATATAAAATTCACATTAATAATAAAATTAACAATTAATCCAAACTTAAGAAATTAAAAAGCATTTGAATACAGTTTATTTGGCATAAAGTTCCAATTTAAGCACGTAAGACACATTATCGAGTAATTATATCATGCAATAAAATAAATAAAACACATAAAAATGTTGAAAGGTGATGTACCTTATTTATCAGATGAGCGGGGCGTTACAATCTTCCCTCCTTCAAAAGGACCTGTCCTCAGGTCCTACTGTTGGACCGAAAAGTTTCAAACTGAAATGTATCGATCTATTTCCCGTAATTGCGTAGCATCTTAGCCCTGGTTTTGAAGTTTACTCCCCTTATTTGTGTCAACCCCTTCAGAGTCTAGTAGTCACAAAGATCTGCTCGAACACTTGGCCGTTAGTCACTTCAAAACTCGTTCGACCGCTACAAGTCCATTACCTCGTCACTTGTTAACCGTTGTCTGTCCAGGCGTAACGCAAACACGACAAACAAGAGAGAATCCCATCTCTCAACATACAAGTGAGGAAACCCCGTCCCTCAGAACACACAAAAGAGAGAACCCCGTCTCTCGGTCACAGAATTGAGAGAACCCCGTCTCCCAGTCTAAGTCTGTCAGATTCCACATCCTTCCAGACATTCTAGTTTGAGAAAATCCAGCATTTCTCAAACTCCTAAATCCAAGAGAATCCAACATCCCTCGAATACCTAAGTACAAGAGAATCCAGCATCTCTCGTGCATAGAAAACAGAAAGAATCCAGCATCTTTCTATCACATAAACAGGGAGAATCCACATCTTCCTGGTACGTAATCAGAGAGAATCAAATCTCCCTTTCACTCAAGCACACAAGCAGAAGCACGGTTCACAATAATCAACACACATCCCATTGGGCCAAGGTAACACAAAATAACAAAAATTTAATTAAGTAAACGATGCATGTATGCTCGTGCCATGAATGCTTAGTGTACCGTTCACCGTAGTAATGGAATTGATGTTGTGACTTTACTCCACGATTTGGATAGTCTAATCTCTAGCTGGCTTGATTCCCAACTTGTCTCTCATATCTTTAGTAGGTGTTTGACTGAGAAAGTCAGACCCTAGGTTGATCCTATTCTCGATTCCATTCGGATCCTTACTCAAATTATCTTCTGCAATTAACCGAGCACTAGTTTATTCCGCCTACGATCAGAACATTTATCTTTGTACCAAGTTCATTATATTATCTTTGACCGTACAAGAATCTTAAATTTTTAACTCCCACTTCATGCATTGTCACCAACTGGTTTAATTCTTTGTTGAAGATTTGCTAATCTGGAACTAGTTGACATCCTTCTTAAAGGTGATAAATTTTGACCAATTTTCCTTTCTTGAAACTAATTTAGGAATCCATCAGAAGTTCCCTGATAATATCATCATCCTCGCTGTCTGAATCACGTACTTATAAATTTCCAAACGAACCACTCTCTTCGATGCCTTATGAAGATCTTCATCCCGGGTATATTAACTTAACTCCCACTTTGAAGGTTTAAACTGATAAAGCCTCCTTATTCTTTTCCTGTCACTGTCATTAGGTCATTCAGGTCCGTCATGGCTTGCATTTTTCTCTGCTACGAGAAGTAACTTCCTCGAGCACAAGTGTGAATTTAAGTTTTATGTCTAGTCGTGCTCTCCCCCATAAGAAATTTTATCTAAACTCCTTAGACTTTGCTACCACTTCTCGGATCAAAACACCTCAATTTCTTCAACTTAGCTTCCTCGGTATAAGTGGTTTAATCACGCCACTTGTCTAGTGATAGTCCTCACATTTCCTTTAAAGCAATTAGTAGGAATGACAACCTGCTTCTTTCGTTCTCACTTTCGATTCTATTTTCCCAAACTTCGAAATTTTCCATTTCCTTTTTAACCAACCAATGCAACCCAAAATTTCTTCTTTTCTTGATTCCAGCAAGAATCAGTCGGAGTATCACTTGATAGATAAGATGTGGGAATTTCCTATCAAGTAAACACTAAAATGCATGTCGGGTTAGGGTGCCAATGCAGTATCACACTTGTAAACAATTAAAGATGCAACACATTGGAACAATTATACAAATTAGAGATGCGCATATAAATAGAGAAATTTAAACAATTAAAGCGATGTATGATGCAAGTGCTTATGAATGCATAGAACCTGTCACCGTAGTTGTAAACTTTAACTTGGCATATTTCTTTGTTTCTCAAATTGCAGGTTTGTCTTGAATTAGTTGTTCACCTCTTCTTTACCCACGGTCTTCCAAATCTTCAAAGTTCCCGTGTATCAACTTATGGATCTCCTAAGTCCGAGATTGAAATCTCTTGAACCCAAATTCTTCAACACCCATGAAGTTGGTATCCTGACTTCTCTCGAATAATCAATCTCCAATTGTTGTCCTAATCCTTATCATAGTTATTCCTTTGATCAAAACTTCTCTGGTTTATTCTTTATGAGTTCGAATAGTTGTATGAGCTCATCCCCCAATTGTTTACATTTGAGTATATAATTTCCCTCCAATAGCTCTTTGTTCTTTTTCGTTTCCAGTTGCCGCTCCAAATCTCCTAATTCGATCTCACAACTCGACACTTCATCTTGGATTTGAAAGATGAACTCAAATCCGACCGAAGATAAAATCCTTAGCATTGTCACTATCCATGAACTTATACTTACCACGTCTACTGATTTTCTTTAATTCTTCTCAATTCAACTTTCATCTCATCTCAATTCTGAAGTATGTGAATTCCCTCCTCGTAGTCTCTTCATCCTTTTTCATCGATCTAAATCCCAAGCTATATTATTCTTCATATTTTCTTTCGCCTCTTTCCCAAGTTAGATGATCTTTACTGCTTCTCAACCACGAATCTACTTTACTTTAATTCTCTTGAAGGTCATCGCCTCCATGTTGATAGAAACCTCGAGTCTAAAACATCTTCGAGATTTCTCTTCTTTGGAATCTGGTTGATAAATCTTCGTAGTGTAAATAAACATGTTGATCTTGTGAAATCAAATCATTACACACCACAAATCCCGTCTTATCATGGATTCACCATCGGTAATAGAGCTTGCAAACTTCTCTTCAAACTGACCTCTTATTCTGGACTCAGTCACTCGAGCCCTAACCTCATTTTAGAAAAGGTTTGATTCTTAAATTTCTGTAGAAATCCCCAAGGCATTCCTTACAGCTTTCGAGCTAGAGAGAAGAGCTTGTGGTAGCCTGTTGTTGTCGTAAACATTGGCCGTGGTTTGATATTATCTTCATATCCTATGAATCACAACTCATTTTGAAAATAAATGCATGCGATTAGTATATGCTCATGCCACATAATTAACACCAAAAGAATGGATTCAATGCAAAATGCAACAAATAATCTAATAAAGTTTGAAAAAAAAAAAAAAAAAATCACAATTCAGTGTTCAAGAATGATGCAATGCACACATTGACAATTAGTTCCTATGCCGTGCGACCTATACTCGAGACAACACAACCCAGAGCACCGGTTCTGAACCTGGTGGCTCTGATACCACTTAAGGATGTAGCACCCCTCACGATAGGCGCCACAACCCCCGCACTACAAGTCTAGCCCACACAAGAAATGGATAGTTCAAGCATGGACCGGACTCATAGCGAACGGGTGACAAAACAAAATATCCTGGCTAGGCGGAATCTAACCCTTAACCAATTAAATCAGGATACCAAAGCATATTGCGGAAGCATCAGAGCCAAACATGAATTTCAATAATGGCTACAAGCCCAATACATATCATGAACATAAATTAAATCAGACATGCAACCTAACAACGGGTTCAACTAAACACGCAACCTGTCCCGAATCAAATCCAATAATCAAAATTGGCACCGAGGCCTAAATTCATAAAGAGATACAATTAAATTCATAATAATGTGAAATGTGACTCAAGTGAACAAGTGACTCGAACAAACATGATAAGACTCGACTCCCTCCTAGCTAAACCTGCAAGAACTGAGAGAGTGAAAAGAGGGATCAGTCTCTAGAAGACTGAGTGAGCTGGGGCTATACATATAATATAGAAACATGCGCATGCAAGCCATAAATCCCGAGCAAAGTTTTATTTGAAGTTAGTTCCCTCGAAGGGCTAGAAATTAAGTAAGCAATGCTCGAACTTTACGACTAATTCATATTAAATTCATTTAATTCATAATTCATACATAAACATCAAGGCTCGGCGAGTGAGCGTGCATTATCTCCAACCAAACTCCGACCGTGTACGACAAATATCATCAATACATTAAATAGGTGATCATGCAATATATCATAATACACACAAATCATATATCATATCCTAAATCATATTCGTTTGGGCAATCCGTGTCCCGGCCTTCCCGCACGGTGCCTATCAATCATAACATATTCATAATCATAATCATAATCATAATCATAAAATGAGTTCCAACCTTCTTCCTCCTGTTGGTGGACAGGTTAGCTAGACCTGAACACCGGTCCATACATAGGCACAATGAGGGTACATGAATCCCTCAAAGGCACTCGGCTCCCATTTCCCGCCAAATCTCCTAGCGAGGTCCGGAGTCGCCGTTAGTTTGGTTGGGACTAGTATATGGGATCCCCGTCAGCCCTTGCTTCCTCGGTTAGCCACATATACTAAGTCCCGGGGCCCGTGCAATCATAAATCATATCATGCATCTCGCCAAAACATTTCAGTTCATAAGAAACATAACATAATTCATAAATCATTTGAAAAGGGTTTACTCGATCAATATTTACTCGGTACGTTCATTTGAAAACCATATATAACTATAATAGGTTTTTGGCCAAATCTTGTCACATACGGTTGTAGGGTTTAGTAATTAAAACGAAAACACCCTCACCTGGAATACCACGAGACAAGAAACATGAGCAATACGGGTGCCTATTCAATTTGGAAGTCTCCGCCCTGGAAACAAACTGTACAAGAGAAGGAACAATGTGTACTCGTGAGAATTGACTCAATATGAAACCACATAGACGCACGGCTTATGTTTATGATGTGATATGTGATGCAAACAAGAATATATATTGTTCAATCAATACAAGGCACGAGATATAAATTCAAAATCTATTCAACTAATCAAGTACATATATAATTCATAATTAAACATGTATATATATTTCATATGCGAAAATTTAAAGAAATCAGTTCAACATTACCTACTTATTTTTTTATTAATGTATGTAAGTGTCCAAGAGTGACTCCACGAATTGGATATAAATTAAATGAATCAATTAAGCACCTAATATTAATGTCATGGGGATGATATTAAATTAATATTAATTGTTTAAGTGCTCTATAATCATGACCAAATGTTGCTGCAAATGGAAGCCTTTGAGGCACACCGATTTCAAGTTTGTAAATCAACATGTAATGCTTTGCAATAAGTGATTAATCAAACAAAGTTTTATTATGCTGACCCTAATTCAAAGTTATAAATTGAACTCGTAAAACATGCAATAGAAAAATATAAAACTCATAATTCACATACCAACTAATTCCTAATTAAATAACTAAACAAGTAATTAATATTTATAATCACATAATATGTTCAATTAACATATACTGAACATAATTAACATTAATTAGATCACGTAGGCATGCTAGACAATTTACCGGGCTCAATTCATAAAAAGTATGAAGCAAATTAAATTAAACTCGGGTACACGAAATCATGAAATATAAATTTATCAACTAACCCCTCATTAAACATGTATAAATATAATTTAATTACATTCATTATGAATGATATAATTATATAATATACATATATATATATATATACACACACCTACGTAAAAATGGTTTTAAAACATTGAATAAACAAAATGGAATTGCTAAATTATTGCTTAGAAGTAATAATGAACAAAAGGACACATTTAATACTTTGGCAATTAAGAATTAATCAAACAAGGTTTGTTGTTACCCATAATCAAATTGAATAAATTAATTAGACAACAGCAGCAATTGCCGTGGCTTCCCATACCCCATCTCTGTAATCAAAACTGCAGTCTTCCTTTTAGCCAGCAACAAAGCACGCAGCAATAGCAGTAATACACAACAAGCAGCAACAGTAACAAACAACTAGCAGCAGCAGTAAACAGCTCACGCAGCAACTAGCAACAAGAAGGAAAAGTATACGCAGCAGCAGGGCAACTTAGTGCAGCTACAGGGGAAGCCATGGAAGCGGCGATGGAGTTCCGATTAACAACAAGACCCAGACACAACACTTAGATTCATGCTATAACACACATATACACCACTAATTCCACAAATTAACACCAATTAATTCATAATCCACAAATATATATACAATATAAATATACACAGTATATATACTCATATAACACACAATATGCACAAGAATGGAGAAAAGAGCTTACAAAGAGGGGAAAAAGGAAAGATAGGTGGTGGCTCAGTGGTGTTATGGCCGGAAGTGGAGGTGACTAGTGGAGTAGCCGACGGACTTGCTCCCCTTTCTTTCTTTGCCCTTGTTCGACAGAGTGGGAGGGAGGAAAGTGAAATAGGGAGAAGAGAGGTAGTTGCCGGTTGAAGAGCTGGCGTCGGCCATGGTGCACGGCGAGGTGAATGCTGCCAACTGTCTTTGCTTCTTCCTCTGTTGTCCTCTTTCCGAGAGAGAGAGTGAGGGTTGTGGGGGTGTTAGGTGAAAGATATTTTGGTGTCTATGTATAAGGCATATACATGCTTAGAATATATATATAAACGTATGTATATGCATATATGCATAACGGAAATGTGGATGTGAACTTATAGATATATGAATATAGCTTATATATTTATAAATATGTATGCAAAGTTTACGGTTAATACTAATAATTAATGCATGTAATTAAAGAATGATAATTAAAATATAAAATTCACATTAATAATAAAATTAACAATTAATCCAAACTTAAGAAATTAAAAAGCATTTGAATACAGTTTATTTGGCATAAAGTTCCAATTTAAGCACGTAAGACACATTATCGAGTAATTATATCATGCAATAAAATAAATAAAACACATAAAAATGTTGAAAGGTGATGTACCTTATTTATCAGATGAGCGGGGCGTTACACAAGTGCTCTCTAAACCGGATGCTTCGGGGAGATTAATCAAATGGTCGATTGAACTCAATCAATTTGATATCACCTTCGAGCCTCGTACCGCCATCCAAGCTCAGGCAATGGCCGATTTGTTGGTGGAACATTTCAACTTAGATACTGTGCCCTCGGCAGAGGATGGTTTATGGCTTTTGCACACGGATGGCTCCTCGACCTCACAGGGGGAGGTCGAGGAGCCGGGGTAACCCTCAGGGATCCTCTTGGGGCAGAAGTTGACTACGCAATCAAGCTGGCGTTCGAAGTCACCAACAACGAAGCCGAGTATGAGGCCCTCATCCAAGGGCTCAGGATTGCACTCCAAAATGGTGCCACTCGGGTCACTGCATATGTTGATTCGCAGTTGATCGCGAGTCAAATTGACGGTTCTTATGAGGCCCGAGAAGCCACCATGGTGCAGTATCTGGCGAGGGCTAAGGAGGTGATAGCCAAGTTCAGGGAGTTCCGCCTTTTGCAGGTCCCAAGGGCAGAAAACGAACGCGCTGATGCTCTCTCAAAGTTTGCATCCGCCCTGGATGGTTTTAGCGAGCGTGCTGTTACATTTCTTAGAACAGAGGAGCCGCTGGTAAGTAGAGGCAAACCTTCGAAGGAGGTGAGTATGATTGATCCCTCCGAGCCTTGTTGGCTCGACGAAATTATCAGATTCCTCCAGGATGGAACTAGCCCAAGCGACAAAGTTGAGGCTCGGAAAATCAGGAACAAGGCCCCTCGCTTTTCATTGGACGCCGAGGGTCGATTGTTCAAGCGATCCTTCCAGGGCCCGCCATTGAGATGCTTGAGACCCTCACAGGCCAAGGAAGTTTTAGAATATGTGCACAGTGGAAGTTGTGGGAACCACTCGGGCGGTCGAATCTTGGCAAAGAAATTCTTAAGGAGTGGGTTCTACTGGCCCTCGGTGTTGCAGGATGCCATTAGCTACTCTAAGAAATGCCCTAAATGCCAGTTTCATTCTAACACCCCTCAGCTGCCAGCGGCTCAAATGATTCCCATTGATGTTTCGTGGCCTTTTGACCAGTGGGGCATTGACATTGTGGGACCCCTCCCAATGGCGGTCGGACAAAAGAAGTTTGTAATACTTGCTGTGGAATATTTCACTAAATGGGCCGAAGCTGAAGCGGTCGCCAAGATAACGTTCAAAGTTGTGAGGGACTTCATCTGGAAAAACATCATTTGTAGATATGGCATCCCGAGGGTGCTCATCTCGGATAATGGTTCCCAATTTATTGCGGCAGACACGCGAGATTGGTGCTCTGAGCTGGGGATCGAACAACGATTCACTTCCGTGGGCCATCCGCAGGCCAACGGTTAAGCTGAAGTGACCAACCGAACCATACTCCAGCATCTGAAAACGATGCTCGAGAGTAAGAAAGGAGAGTGGGCGGAAGAACTCCAAGGTGCCCTTTGGACGTACCGTACCACCCGTCGAGCGGCGACCGGAGAGACTCCATACTCCCTCGTGTATGGATCCGAGGCTATGATACCTGCGAAGATCACTCAAGAATCCGCACCTCAACGAGGTTAATCGAACGTTCGAATTGGATTTGCTAGATGAGAGAAGGAACACTGCTTGGGCTCGTATTCACAAGTACAAGGCAACCGTAGCCCGCCAGTATAACAAACGTGTTAAAGAGAGGACTTTCCCGCTAGGGGACTTGGTCCTTAAAAAAGTTGAGGTCTCCAAACATGTGGGTAAGTTGGATCCTAACTGGGAAGGCCCCTTCAAAGTCATTCAAGTACGAGCGAATAACACCTACTTGCTAGAGACTTTGCAAGGTGAGCGACTCCCGAGACCGTGGAACGCATGCAACCTTAGGCGGTTCTACGTATAAATGCCCAAAATATTCGCCCGCTCGTGGCGGTTTGTACTCTCTTTTGACAGAAAACATATTGTAATCATTTCGAGTATTGCAAGCATAATGGTAAGTACTTTGTATGTTATTATGTCCTTAACTCGCTCTTTCCTTTGATTAATGGTCCGAGAAAAAGCTTACTCCGTGTCGAGCGCGCTCCATGTCGAACGGCTTAATTAATACCCTATTAATCTCAAAGCGACGCTGCTTAGGCAGTAAGAATGATCCGCGTTGAAAGCCTGAACACTCGTAAGCGTGAAGATCCCAAGGATGAGCGTGTCAGATGGCGGGATGCTGAGTGCTTAATTTACGCCAACTAGGTGCTCGTCACGCCAGTTCGCGCTCGTAAACCCCCATCAACCCTCACCTTCTTGGGGAAGCGCTCGATCTGGAACGACGGACGTGCTCATAGGCAGAAGGACTCCAAGGATGAGTGTGTCGGATGGCGGGACGCTAAATGCTTAATTTACGCCAACTGGGCACTCGTTACGCCGGTTCGCGCTCGTAAACCCCCAATGACCCTCACCCTCTTGGATAAATTCACGCTCGTAAATAGCAGATCCTATGATGATCTTACCACAAGTACCTCAGGATGACGCTAACACTACGGCTACGCTCGCCTTTATCCCTACTTAGCAATTTATTGGAACAACGAAGAGGAGGGAGCGCTCCAACTGCTTAAGGCCAAGGCTTAGATAAATCACTCAAAGATTTACTAAGTCCAAATTCAAGCCTCATTTCGAATGTGGCCAGGGAACCCTCGTAAGGGACACCCTCGCGCCTATATTTCCTCAAAGATTTACTAAGTCTAAATTCAAGCCTCATTTCGAATGTGGCCAGGGAACCCTCGTAAGGGACACCTTCGCGCCTATATTTCCTCAAAGGTTTTCTAAGTCCGAATTCAAGATTCATTTCGACTATGGCCAGGGAACCCTCATAAGGGTCATCCTCGCGCCTATATTTGCATCATTCCAATTGCCCAACATCTCGGATTTCTAAGCTTAATGTGCATGGTGATGAGCGTCAGAGGACCATCGGGGAAAACACCCCCGTATGCTTACACTACCATCACAAATGCTCAAACCAGAGAGACCAATATAAAAACGTCGAGCGCAGTGAAACAATAGCAATCACCATTTAAAAGTAAAAGAGAAAGTACGCAAGCGTTCAAGCGGTAAAAGAATTCAAATATATGGGAGGAAGCTTAGAAGAATCCAAAACATCCAGAAAAGCAATTGGCGGATTAAGTACAGACATTAATTGTTCATAAATAGGAGAAGGAAATTAAACTGGCAGAGATAGGGGATCATCACTGGGCTTGAGAGTCAGGCTCTGGAGGGGCAGTCGCAAGAGGAACTGGGGCTAACACCTGGGCGTCAGAAGTTTGAGCCTCACTGGGTTCCTCGACGTCCGCTGCATCCATGAAGGTGTCCTCGTCTTCTATCCAGATGGGCTCAGGACCTAGAGTGTTGGCAGCTATAAACTCCCGTTGGAGCGTCTGCACCAACTCCTGGTACTCCGGCTCCGCCAAATTCTCAGTGGGATCCTCGTCTTGGACCATAGGCTCGTAGTTTTCATCCAGGTCCATACGTAAGCGCTCGTCGGTTTGAGCGCTGTCAGGAGCCAAGCCAAGTTTCACCATTTGCCCGATAGCTTTATGGAAGAAGCGCCGAGCGTTGTCGAAGCAATGGATGTTGGCTGCAAACACGAAAGCCTTGGAGCGTACGAACTTCATCACTGCATCCCAGGACACCCTCGTCTCTAAGCCCTGTACTTTTTCTTGCAAATCAGCGAGGGCCTTCTTCGTCTCCTCAGTTAGGCGAGTGCTCTCCGTCAGCTGCCCACCCAGCTCTCTATTCTACACCCTCAGCTGGTCCCGCCCCTCCTTCAATTTCCTATGACGCTCGTTAAGAGCCAGATAAGCGTCATCGGACTTCTTCAGATCTTCCTTTAGCCGGTCCTTATCCTGATTGGCGCTGGTCAGTTGAGCTTGGACGTTATTATAATCCTCCTGCAGTTGGCTGGGGTCAGAGATACGCAGCAGTTTCTTGTATTTGGCCTTATGCTCAGAATAAGCCTGCGCCCGACCCTGCAGATTCTTCAGCCTTGGGATTACTTCCTGGAAAGTCATAGGCGAGAGTCACTATCGGAGATATGATAAAGAAAGGAAAATTTTACAAAGAAAATTAGGGACCCACAGTCAGAAGCGCATGACAAGCGTCATCCGCGACCCGAGCGGCGGTATGCTCATTTAGCTTGTCATGGTCGGCGGAGAACTGGAGCTTCCCGACGATGTCAGAAACGACATTCACAGAAAATGCGCTCTTCTTCAGTAGGACGGGTCCGTCCTTCCTTTGGCGCTTGAAACGAGTGTCACCCCGACAGCCAATCTTCCAAAATTCTTCATCCTCAGAAGATGAAGTATCGCTGCCTTCACCGCGGTGGCCCACGACCACCTCTTTGCCCTTCCCGGAAATTGGAATGTAGTCGGGAAGCCTTTTCCTCTTTCCTTGGCGGTCGGCCCTCACAATATCGTGCATGCGGGCAAGTTCTCCCGAGCGATTATGGGAGGTGCTGGAGCTGAGCGCTATGGGCCCCTCAGGAGCAGCCGGAGGAGGAGTAACCTCCCGGGCACCCTCCGCCGTAAGATCTTCAACAGGGCCAAATGCTGGAGCATCGTTTCCGGCACCCCTGCCTCCGTCGCCTCGGCCTAACCTCCTTCGGATAATTCTGCCCCTCGGGGCATTCGAGGGTCGTGGCTGCTGCTGCTGTTAGGGTTGAGGATTAGCGCCCCGTCCCTGAGCGCCTAGCATACGAGAAAGAGCCTCGGCATTCATACCTAGGGATAATATTCGGACACCTACAAGTAAGAAGAAACGAGCGTCAAAGGTTGGTTGTTTGGATCACATATACAAGAGTATAACAATCACACCAAGTTAGGAGGCTATTCTAAAAGTTAGAGCAGTTAGTTCCTAGAATCTAACCGTCGAGGGCCATGATGTCAGCTGGAGGGTTGAGTATCATATCTGGGGGGCAAGACAAGCCATAACGAAACAACACTCCCTCGTTTTTCATCAAGACCTCGGCTTTGATCCACTTCTTCTCACTCCTCATTACGAGAGCTAACCCCTTTACCCAATCCTCGAAAGCCTTGTTCCTTACCCTCTCTCTAATCAGGGGCCCCACACCATGTATCAACCACTGGCGGTGAACCCCAAAAATCCCCCCTGGGGCCCCCACGAAAAAATACTTCTCCTTCCAATGCTCGCCATAGGAAGTAGATGGAGAATCTATCATCTTAAAGCCTGATTTGGCCTGGGCATAATAGAATCCATCCGTCGGGGATGAGCGTGTTGAGCGGGCCACCTGTATCAAGCTGTCAAAATTGGCGATCGAGGGTTCGTGGCCTAGGGCGCTCATCATGATTACAAAAGTGTTGATTAGAGCTATGCCGTTCGGCAGAATTTGTGAAGGGCAAAGCCCCAGGTGGTGATAGATGGTCGCAACGACGGGCGAGATGGGAAACCTCAGGCCCCCGGCCAAAACCGCGTCCCAGTAGACCGTCATCATTCCAGGCGGCGGTCGGTTGGCTCTCTCCCCCTCCTTGGGAATTCGCATGGGGAATACTGTTTCATCCCAATAAGCTTTCGCCTTCAACTCCTCCAAATCGTCGAGCGTCAAAATGCTCTCAATTTCGTCCGGAGATCTATTGGTTTGGTGACGGTTGTCTTGCCTCACTCGAGTTGCGGGCTCCTTTCCTTTCCTTTGACGCCTTCTGGAGGGTTCAGCCTCAAATTGACGCCCAGATGGCCCTGCACCACCCTCGGGAGCCGTTACGGCCACTGTGACCCTGTGATCTTGGTGTCTCACAGCGCTGCTAAGCACAGGGAATACTCTCTCTCCTTGCCTTTGCATTTCCATCACATTGTTCATCTCTTCAAAGAGGTCGTCTACCCCTCCGGGAGCATGCTCGTTTATCCCTTGCACGGCGGCGTCAACCTCTTCATCCCTGGCATCAACCGGAGCCTGGGCCACTGGAATCGCCATGGGAACCCCCTCGCCTAGGGACGCCCTAGTCATGGGGACAACTGTGGGTACATTACCATGAGGCGAGGAACTCCCCGCTGACATCTCATCTATTTCCCTTACATAAGGATCGGCATTATTGTCCGCCATATCTGGGTTTTGGTTATTGGAGATGAGACTTTTCGCAAGAGACTCAATGGAGAAGGAAAAGATTCTGGAATGAACTCAACGGCAGAAAGGATTCCTCACTTAGAAGGATCACTCGCACACAACCTAAACCTAGGGTTAGTAAAGAAACAAGGATTTGCAGGATTTTTACCTAAAGATTGAAGAAAGACTTGCTGAAAATCACGGAAAACGGTAGGGAATTCTTGTTGCTTGATCTGCTTGAAGAAAGTTGAATGCGTGAAAAGAGCAAAAAGAGCCTTCCGGAACCCTATTTATAGGGGAGAGATTTGCATTGGTTAGGGTTAAGGGTTTGAAAACGCAATCATTTCCCGCCTTGGGAAATACCCACTTTTGGTAACCGCCTCACGTCTACCGGAGTACACGCGCCCACGTTCCCACTCAGCATTAAATGCGGACATGACTTCATTTAATGCTCTGTCAGACTATGTCCGTTACAGAAGGCAAGTAGTCACCTCTCTGGCAAAGGCCTGACCCTCTCGTGTTCAAAGATGCAGGACTCGCTTTTCTTAAATTCTACAGTACGCTCGAGCGATACTACAGAATTTGGGGGGCAAAATGATGAGGCATAAAACCACCTCCGCATCAGAGCCGTCCACGTGTCGCCACCCGCTGGCTGGAAGATAGGACGCTCGTATTTATGGGCTCGTGGGTCAACCCAACCCACTTACTTGCTCATTGCTATAGGCCCTTGGGCCTCGGACGACTATTCAGGCTAGAGGCTCGAGCTAACAGGTTTACCGCTCGCATCCCGGTCCTCTGGGTTACCCTCCTCAGGGAAGCACCCACACGAGGACCCGCTCATGGTGCTCGGTGAGTTGACGCTCAAAGGTCATTTGTCATGGGGAACCCATTCGTGCCCTCTTCGAGCGTCACCGTCGCTCGGCTGTGATCCTCCTCCTTCGCGACGGATCTGAGCCTTAGTGGAATAAATCTTGGCCCTTTCCCACGCGCGACCCTCGCCAACAACTTCTGACACAAAGGTAGTGCGCACCTGGCACCTGATACGCCGCCTCCTTTTCAGAAATGTCCTTCTCCTACCCCCACAGGCCACCACATGTTAGGGCAACACAGGTTTGGGACCACACGGTCAAATTACCACGTATACCCTCACCCCTAACATATAAATAGGGGGAACACTTGCCTTCTCCCCCAAGTCGAATTCCACATACACCTTACACAAACAGTTCTGGGCATTTTCCTTCCTTCCCAAGCTCCCAATTGCATCACCACAGTTGCATCCTCACTGCATTTCTTGCACTCTTGGTGTTATCCTAGCTGGAAGAACCCACGCTCGAAAGGAAACCCAGATCCTGAGGCCTTCACGCCTGTGATGGTCTTCCCCCTTTCATACAAATTTTAAAACGTTGGTTGCATCTTGAGAATCTGATTCCTGCACCATCAATAATAAAATTATTTTTTTATACTATAATAATAATAATAATAAGTAGAAGGGATCATTGTGTTTTATTTTATTTTATTATGACAATATAATATAATATACTGGTATTTAGTATTTACTATATATATGTGTTGTTTATTATTATTTTTTTTCAATCGGTATTGATGTTGTGGAGGTAAAAAGGGAAAGACTGCAAATCGACAATGTTATTGGTTGAGAGGAGATATGGTCAGTGACTCTTGACTTAGACTGTGAGATTGGGTGGAAGTTTTTTATTTGACAATTTAATAATTTTTTTTTTTGACAATTTTAATATAAAAATACTATAGATAAATTATTATTTTATTAAACCTTTGTTTAATTAAAATTTAAATTAAGGGAATTATAATTCTACGTATACACTAAATAATTAGTAATTTTCCTTTTCTCTACTACTAATTCAATAGATATCAATCTTTTTTCCGTTTCTATCTCAATATTCTTATCATACATATCAACTAATTGCTAATCCTTTTCTATTTTTATCAATCCGAGTATTTTTCCTTTTCTATTCTTATCATACATATTATACTCTAATTGCTAATACTTTTCTTTTTCTATGCCTAAGAGAGTTTTGAAACAATTCACTAACAAAATTTATCAATTCAATAAACAAAAAGAATAATCTTTCAATATTCATATAAAATAAAAAAAATAGATAGTGATACTAACCTAATTAACTCCAAAAGCGCGGGATTTGAGAAGAAAGTGCTCCGTTCTCTAATTGATTCTCGCTTTGCCTAATCTGAAAAGAAAATACTTCAATCCCCTAAATCGTTGAATTTGATTTTAATTTTCTTGATTTTTCTCTATCTGAGTTATTTCTATCTGGCTGTGTACTTTACCTATAAATAAAAGAAATTAAGAAAATCAGAATAGTGTGGGCACTTTACCTATGAGTTTTCTTTCTTTTGAGCCTTACAATTTTATCTACACAATTCTATATTTAGAGTTAATTTTTTAATATTCATATAAAATAAAAAATAAAAAACAAAGACTAACCAGCTCCAAAAGATTCCAGTTCTCCAAGAATTTCCCGTTCTCCAATCTCTTGTTTTCTGTATTTTGATAATCTATAAAGAAAAGAATTTAGGAAAATCCGAATAGCATTAGAGTTAATTTTTTAATATTCATATAAAATAAAAAATAAAAAACAAAGACTAACCAGCTCCAAAAGATTCCAGTTCTCCAATCTCTTGTTTTCCGTGTTTTGATAATCTATAAAGAAAAAAATTTAGAAAAATCACAAACGTCAAAATTTTATATTTTTGAATATTTATATAAAATAAATAATGATACTCACCAGCTCCAAAAGATTTGAGAAGATAACACAGTCCGCCAATCTCCAACTTATTCTTGCTTGATTTATAAGAAAAACCTTGAATCCCTTCCGCCAATCTCCAACTTATTCTTGCTTTATCTATAACAAAACACTTGAATCCCTTTGTGATTGAATTTCATTTTCTTGATTTTCTATTGGAAAAGTTTTTCTCTCCAACTCTGTTATTTATTGATAAACAGAATAGAATTTAAAAAGAGATTTAGGAGGAGTTGAATTTAAATTTGAATTTAATTATGAGTTGGTGACTGTGAAAAAACGATTGAATTTGTTAGATTTTTTTCTTTCAAACGGTAAAATTTTATCTATACAATTCTATTTAGATTCAAACTCTATATATTATTTATATTTTCACTAAGAAAAGAAAAAAATTATTTATATATTACCAAAATTAAGAGACTTTTGTTATTCTTACTAGAGTTGGTAAAAAAACGTAGGGAGTATAAAAGAAGATAAATATAAAAACTAATTATTTATATTCTTACTACACTTTATAAAAATAGGGAGAATTACATCTGACTACCCTGCTATTAGGGGTAATTACAACGTAGTCCATCTATTTCAGAAAATTATAATATAGTCCCAGATGTTTATGTTCCGTTAGAGGTCCATGGAGGCCGTTAGGGTTCCGTCAGATTTTTGACCTGTTCTTCCAAAAATACCCCTGAATATTTTATTATCTTTTGTAAAATGACCAGAATGCCCCAAGGACTGTATTGTAAAATTCGTAAAAGTAAGGGATCGTTTTGTTATGGAAAGAAAACACCAGGAATTTATTTGTAATTTTTTAAAATATTGTAAATAACTTATGAACCCTTTTTGCACTTATGTAGTGATAACAATTGGGCCGCCACCAACATTTAACCCTACCTCATCTCTCTCGGTCCCTCCCCTCAATCCCACCGCCATCCGCCACCACGCCGCCGCCAAAGTGCTTTCAACACCGTGCCACCACCACGCTGCTACACACTTTCTTCTTGAATCCTGTGTTGCTGACCAGCTGCTCTGCCTTTCGCCCGCCGCCGCCTCAAAAGCGCTTCCTACACCGTGCCACCACCACGTTGTTGCACACTCTTTTTTTTTTCCATCTGAGATTAGTTAAGTTTTGGGGCCTTTTTTTGCTTTATTCAATTACTCGAAGTGGGGTTTCTCGAAAAGAGTGTAATTTTTCTTGGTGATTTTGGGTTTTGAGAGTTGATTTTCTGGCCAATTTGTTGTCAAGAGTTTCGAGTCTGAGGTTTGAAGCTATAATTAGTTTTAGGGCAAATTACATCTGGGTACCCTACAATTAGGCGAAATTACAATCCAGTCCATCTAGGTCCGTTTATTACATAGAAGTCCCTAATGTTTCATTCTGTCAGTGGTCCCTAGGTTTCCGTTAATATTTTCACCTGAAATACCAAAAATGCCCTTGAATACCCATATGGACTACGTTGTAATATAGTTATAATGTAAGGATCGTTTTGTTACTTTGTAAACATATAGGGATGTTTTTGTAATTTTTTAATCTCTAACGTGTTTATTTAATTTTTTTTAATTTTTGGTCTAATGGAACGTGAGGGCATTTGATGTCTTTTAACATTTTCCGTTAATGACCTCAGTCCAGAATGAAACATTAGGGACTTCTGTGTAATAAACGGATCTAGATGGACTGGATTATAATTTCGCCTAATAGTAGGGTACCCAGATGTAATTTGCCCTTAGTTTTAATTTCAGCGAGGACAACTAGGTTTATTCCAAGAAAATTGATTTTTTTATGGAATTCTTTGAGTTTTCATCTCCCTCTTCTTAGTTCTTATCCTTTAGCTTAGAACAAATTTTTTGGGATTCCTACAAAGGCAATGGATATTACAAATGAAGGTAGTCTTCATTTTCATTTGGGCCTTCTACTCTATTCGGCCGTCCAATTGCATTCAAGAGTTTTATTCTGCAAAGGGATAATTATATTTTTGGTCCTCCAACTATACGACTTATTTTCTTTTCGTCCCCGACCGTTCAATTTAACAAAACTGGTCACTGAACTACCACTTTTTTTACACATTTGGTCCCGCTGTCAGTTTTACCGTTAAATGAAACGGAATATGTTTGTTAGCATCAAGCTATTTCATGGAAGAAGCACGGGATCTGTTTGATAAAATTCCTGAACCAGACACTGTTTCACATAATGTTATGCTGGCTTGTTGTTTCAAAAATGGTGCTGCGGAGGAAGCTAAGTCTTTCTTCAATCAAATTCCGATTAAAGATATTGCGTCTTGGAATACTATGATTTCTGGTTTTTCACAAAATGGTAGGATGGATGAAGCAGCAGTTGTTTGGCATCATGCCAAGAATAAACATCGTGACCTGGAATGCGATGATATCGGGATATATCGAAACTGAGAATATGGAATCAGCACTAGAGTTGTTTGGAAAAGCTCCTGGCCGAATTTTTTTTAAAAGAAATACCGAAGAAAATTTTGGTAACTTGGAATGCAATGATTGCGGGCTATGTCGAAAATGGTAGAGGAGGGATGGTCTGAAGCTTTTCAGTAAAATGTTGGAACTGGGGATTCAAGCCAACCCATCAACCTTGAGTAGTGTCCTTTTGGCTTGTAGTAATTTATCGTTGTTGAAATCGGGTAAACAAGTGCATCAGTTTATGTTCAAGTCCCCTATGTACTTGGACACCACAGTTGGGACATCATTGATTACTTGGAACGCAATGATTTCGGGCTACGCCCAACATGGTGTAAGTGAGAAGGCTCTCAATCTGTTTGACGAGATGATAAGTGTAGGAATGAAACCAGATTGGATTACCTTTGTTGGAGTTTTATCAGCCTGTAACCATGCAGGATTAGTAGACCTCGGCTGAGCCTACAATGTGTCTGTTTGTTTTGTTGTCGCCTGGAAGGAAAGAGATGGAAGGAAAGAAGATGTATATTACTATACAAAGAGATGGAAAAGAGATGGAGGGAAAGAAGATGTATATTACTATACAATAAATGGGATAATTACACTGACATACCAGAAGGTTTGGTTCAATCACACAAACTTCGGTTGATGTTTGAGAAATTACAAAAACTTCCCTTCAGGCACAGGGGAAGTTTTTGTAATTTCTTTTAACCTCAGGGAAAGTTTTTGTAATTTCTTTTCAGATGTAATGTAGACTCTTTTACAGGGGAAGTTTTTGTAATTTCTTTTAACCTCAGGGGAAGTTTACATAATTATGCTCCCAAGAGTAAGTGTTAATGCATGATTCGTGTCCATGATTGTAGTGGCTAGAAGAAGAAGAAATGCATGATTCGTGTCCATGAATAAGATCATGTGCGTGGTTTCTGCTGATTCTTTCTGACTGGTCCTTGGTTGTGCGTGAATGCCATGAATGCATACTTACGAGTTGAGAAGTTGTCGTGATGGGAGGGTTGATCAAATCCTCATAAATCCTCAAGTAAATCACCCATTTAGGAGGAAGAAATGAGAGAAAAGGTAAAAAACGGTGCCAAAATTAGCCAGAAATTATTTTTCTGTTTCATTTAACGGTAAAACTGACGGCGGGACCAAATGTGTAAAAAAAGTGGTAGTTCAGTGACCAGTTTTGTTAAATTGAACAGTCGGGGACGAAAAGAGAATAAGTCGTATAGTTGGATGACCAAAAATGTAATTATCCCTTCTGCAAATCTATATCGCATTTGAGGCATCAAATCTTTAGGATGTTGTTTTTTTGTGTTTTACCTTAATCTCTCATTTTGTTTTTTAATTTGAAAATTAAGAGGACTTTCGACAAATCCCGCCGGATCTGGGTGATGGTGAGCAAAATGATAAATCCCCGTCGGCCGCTAGTGGGGTTTCAATGGAACAAACAAATAAAAAAATAAAAAAAACGATTAAAGGTGCTAAGATAATTAGTTTTTTTAGATTTTTAATTAGGTTTTTGAATTTGGATTTTTAATTTGAATTATAAATTTATTTTTTTTAATTTGAATAGGAATTTAATTAATTTGAATAGAAACATAAATAGTTAGGGGCTTTTTGATTAAATTAAAATTTTTCCTTTTATTAATAAACAATTTGTATTTAATGATTCATTCAAAATATTTATATAATAATTAGCAATATTATATTTATTAAATTAATAAATAATTTATATTTAACGATTAATTGTAAATATTGTATAATATTATAAATAAGTCCCTGGTGTTTTCTTTGCATAACAAAACGATCCCTAACTTTTACAAATTTTACAATACAGTCCTTGGGGCATTCTGGTCATTTTACAAAAAATAATAAAATATTCAGGGGTATTTTTGGAAGAACAGGTTAAAAATCTGATGGAACCCTAACGGTTTCCAGGGACCTCTAACGGAACATAAACATTAGGGACTATATTATAATTTTCTGAAATAGATGGACTACGTTGTAATTACCCCTAATAGCAGGTAGTCAGATGTAATTCTCCCTATAAAAATATGTAGGGAAGTACTTTTCTTGCTACACTTACAAAAAAACGTGGGGAAGTTTGTGTAGTAAAAACTCCTTTTTTTTTTTGGTAGTGAGGGGTGGTGAGGGTACCGGTGGTGAATGATATACCAATCCAGGTGCAGATGGATGCATTGGTGGACCACTTTTTGGATAATATTTGATAAGGGTCTGAGGTTATTGTGGATTTGAAAGCAAGAATTGCTTCTTCATCTTGTTGTGAGACAATTTCAGCTAAGGAAATTGTTCTGATACTGAGCAACAACATTAAGAAAGCAATCATGACCGGAAGTTTCTCCATTGGACGACTTCTAGTTTAGCTTGGAGCTCAAGCTACTATGAACAAGGAACTATATCTATTATCTTCTACGAAATTTAGATCACATAGAAGAGATATTTACGTGTAGTTTGGGGGATGGCTGACTAACTGTGCATGATTGACTCATTAAGTCTTTGTTAGCATAGTTAGATGCTGGACATGTTCTGATGCAAATTATGTTTAGTTAGCTGGTTAATCAGAATTTTTTGTTCCTAGAACAGTAAGTGCGCGGATGATAAGAGCCATGGTGTTACATACACTTAGTTTTTCTTCTTTCTGTACATGCCCCAATATAAAACAGGGCATTTGACTTCATTATTGGAATGTCATTTTTCAGAATTATGTTTTGTTCCTTTACATGATTTTATCTTCCAATACTTCCGCGTGGGCCGGGTACATGAGGAACGTCTTCTGCTTCCAATATATGCGTGTGGGACGGGTACATGACGAAGTCTAAGAAACCAAAAGGCTAAATAAATGAGATTGACTCTTTTAAGTCTTTGCTACCATTTGGGAAATATCTTTAACGAAATTTAGACCACAAAGGAGAGATATTTACATTTAATTTGGGTTCATGAGGCAAGTCCAAGAAACCAATAAACCAAATAACTGGGATTGACTCTTTAGGTCTAACCACATGAGGAGAGCCCTAGATCACATAACCTAAATGTTAAGTCAGCAAGACTTCCAATAAACCATTTGCAACCAAATAACTGAAATTGAAGCTTTAAGCCTTTGCAACCATTTGGGAACTCTGCTCCCAGTAATTTGATTCAGATAAGATAAGATATAAAGGGTGGCTATAAAGGGTGGCCTTTTACAAATATACATTTCTTTAAACCATCATGAAATACATATATATTTCTTCAAAACCATTTCACTCTGTGGCAACTTATTACTAATATCAATTCGTTATAAATTAATAAATTCTAATCCGTTCTAGTTTGGCAACAACTTCGCTTATATTGATCATGTTTGGCGGTGAAAAAGCTAAATATTCGACTGCCACGCGCAGAACAGATGACAAACTTTGCTCCTTAGCTGAGAGCCTGAGAAGTTGTTTTCCTCTCTTACAAGCAAATTGCGGTCCACAAGTTGTGTTATATTATTTTCTCGTAATGAGAAGCTCACATAGCTCTCGAGGCTCATGTCCTCTCCAAACATTTCATCTGCTGGATGTACAACAGGTTACTAGCTAGGTTTCAAGTTGCAATAGACAATAGGAAACTTGTAGTTCGTGTGAAGATATTCCAAGGCCAACTCGACGTCTATCATAACGTTTAATCTTTGTAACAAATCCAAGAAAAGATTAGGTGAATATAGGCACCTTTCCAGGCTCCCATCCCATTAGGCATGTACTCCAAAACCAAAGTCTTGAAATCTGGATTACTAAAACATCCAAGTACCTCTATCAAATTCCTGTCTTATTGCTCCTAGTACTCGCGTTCTCTCAAAGCTTTGATTCACATTTTTGACCGTAGATTGAAAACTCTTACTGCTACTGTCTGGCGTCAGCCCGTCAGACAATGTTCCGAAGAATACTGAACCGAAACTCCCATTTCGAAGAATATTGCTCTTGTTGAATCCATTTGTCGCTTTTTGGAGTTCAAAGTAACAAGAAAAATGGCAGCTGCTACACAAATAGGTGGTATATAATGTACTTCACAACATTTTTTGAAGGCCCTGTTTTACTAATGTTCTCTCCACACCTTAAGACGGGACCGGTTCACATAAACCGTAGTTGTTTAGAAACAACTGTGCAGTAAGTTTCGAAAAATACCCTTGGTAGGAACCAGACGCCCTTCGACTTTGTTGTACAAAACATTGAATATATATTCGGGTTAATAAATCCCTCCAAAGACAGAAGAGTAGATGCAAAAAATTATTATCTGAAAGATGTAACGAAAAGTTTCTTAGATTCCCTAAAGATCTAAGGACTCGGCCTTGTTGATAGAATTAGCATCATCCCAGTTAACTGATCCCAAGATAAGTGAAATTGTCTTAGGAAGCGTTAGTTATGCAATATTTATTTTTTTAGAGCTAATCTCCATGATTTTTATAAGTTAAGATTAAGTTGTATTGTACATAAATATTCAACAAATAATCTTCTGTTTAATACTTGAGTTTGTGAAAAAGCTCAAGTAAGTTATAGTTAATATTATGTTAGATATATTAGATTACATTGAATTATAATTAATATTATGTCTGATATGTTAGATTCTATTTACATTTAATGAATTATAATTCCACACAATTATAATATCACCTCATCACACCCATTTTCCATTTCCACCTAATAGTAATCTCACCTAATCATACCCACTTTCCATGATTCGTAATAGAGGGATAATCTTACCTAGTAAAGGGTTAATGTCACATAGTTGAGGGTTAATCTCACCTAATTAGGTCCAAATAACCTAATGTCACCTAACTAACACAAAATTAAATGAAATTAAATCAAATAAAAATATCTAATCCACTATATCTAACACTTCCTTATAATTTTAAGATCTTCAATTTCCGACCCAAGAGAGTCATCTCTCATATCATTAAGGTTGTACAAAGTAACTTTTTTTTTTTAATATAACATACGCACACCCAAGTGGCTAGAGGGATTTGAATCCGGGACATTGTCTTCAAGAAACAACCCTTGAACCACTTGGATCAACCCCTATTGGCTTGTACAAAGCAACTTGAAACTTATAAAAAATAATTTTTGTTAGGGTTAATTATTGAATTGTGATTTAACTTCTTTTTTTTTTTTTTTTTTTCTTTTCTCTTCTTCATCATTATGAAGTCCCCTTTACGATTACAACAATTTCATTTATGAATATAGTATAAAGTCAGCTAAAGAATTTGATTTTGTTTAATTTATTTTCTGTTAACTAAATTAAAATATCTTATTGAGTTGAAAGACCGTACAATTGCGTTTCTTGATTTATAAAGAAACCTTTTGGATTTAAGCCTCAGGCGGATGCAGTACAATTTGTGGGTTCATATTCTTTTTCCTGATGAATTTTCTTTTTCCTCTTTTCGTCTTGTTTTGGTCTTTTCTTTTTAAAGGGGCGTTTGCTGTAGTTCGTGAAGCTGCAAAAAGGAAGCTCGGAATGCGTCATTTTGATGTTCAGGTATCGTACACAAACGCCCCATGTGTCGTAGTTTTGTGTAATCTAAGAGGAATAGGTAAATGTGGAGAGATAATTTCTGTTGTACACAAAACAATTCTTGTCGCAGATTATTGGTGGAGCTGTGCTTCATGATGGGTCGATTGCAGAGATGAAAACTGGAGAAGGCAAAACCTTAGTCTCCACTTTAGCAGCTTATCTGAATGCTCTAAGTGGGGAGGGTGTTCATGGTATGCCGTGTCTGAGCTCTTACTGATATAATGAATGCTAAGACTTATAAATTAGAGTTTGCAAACATTACATTTCTTTTCCATTCTTGAATATGGGATGTGTTTTGGGGCTTGTTAGAAAAGTTCAGTATTTCGTATATACCAGAATCCTTAACATGTATTCTCCATGGCAATGGTTACAGTAAATGATTACCTTGCTCAAAGGGATGCTGAATGGATGGGTCTCTCAGTTGGATGCTGAATTGATGAAGTCGACTATGTCCTAATTGATGAAGGACGAAACCCTTTGTTGATCAGTGGTGAGGTAACTTGCATATTTAGAAAGTCCCTAAACTTTTTTGTTTTGGAAAAAAAAAAAACAAAAAAGAAGGAAAAGATAATTCATTCTTTCAGAACTGTATGCAGGCTTCTTCTGAAGACCCTGTTTTTATCTTTTTCTGTTTATTTATTCCAGGCAAACAAAGATGCTGGTCGATATCCTGTTGCTGCTAGAGTAGCTGAATTGCTGATATGAGGGCTAGTGGGTCCCAATTTTCACTTTTCTCTTTCATTCACTTAAGAGATTTTCTCAGTTTTTGTATAAAGTTGTACATTTGAATAATTTTCATTTTCTATGGCAGCATTACAATGTGGAGCTTAACGATAACTCAGTGGAACTCACAGAGGAAGGGATAGTACTGGCTGAGATGGCTTTAGAAACAGATGACTTATGGGACGAGAATGATCATTGGGCTAGGTTGAACATTGATCAAATTTCTCATTTGCAAGCTTAAATTTTTGTATTTTAGATTCTTTATGCGGTTTCATTCAATGCTGCAGGTTTGTTTTAAATGCATAAAAAGTCAAAGAATTCTACAAGCGTCATGTCCAATATATGGTCCGAAATGGAAAGGCTCTTATAATCAACGAGGTGCTTTCTGTTCCTTTCTCTTATATATATATGTAGACTTAATTACATCTGCATCACTAATTTAGAAAAACCGACAATGTACTCACAAATGTTCTCGAATAATGAACTCCATCCTATAATTGGGTTGTGGAGACTGAATTTTTCCAAAATTCAATTTACCAGGGGGAATCTTTTTGAAATTTAGGTAGTGGTTTGTGGTTTTTTCAAGCTTGATGGTACCGACTGTAATATTGCAATATCAAAGGGGGTATAGATGTAATCGACCATGTATATTTGTAAAATGTCATGGATATACCTGAAGACTCTGTTGAGACTGAATGATTGACATGATCATCTGATATTGCTCAGCAGTAAAAAGTGTTGGATTTGAAGATTGATCACAGGATGGAGAGCAAGTTATTAGCAATTATTCTCAGCTTCTTGATTGACTGGAGATGGAAACTGATCGTGCGCATATACAGCTGCAGCAATTGGGATCTTAAACTTGAAATCAGGAGGAATCAATGCTTCTTATAGCATGTGGATCATAGAGAAGGCCTTACTCAAGTGAGGCAATAGGTCGATGAGCAGGGTATGCAAGCAAACACCTGGGTACTTGTCATTCAACCCATTCGAAAATCTGATGACGCAATCGTTTTGTTTATAATTGCGGAATGTATCAATTTCTCCACAACTGCACTTTAGATGACAAGATCGAGATAGCTGCAGCCTGAAGTTGTAGTATTCGTCCCAAAGGATCTTGAAACGTACGAAATAATCTGATACAGAGGAATCCCTCTGTTTAACCGCATAGACCTCTTCCTGAAGATCTGCAATTTAAAATACATCACTGTGGGAAAAACGATCTCTCAAACCCACACATCAGAGACTTTATCCATCCATAAGATAGATTGCGCGATTGATGGTGAAAGGCACCTCGTAATCCACAGATAAGACCTTCATGAAGCAGCGGACCCATACCGGAAGAAGAGCGTCTGTAGACAGTGGTGGAGGAATCAAACCAATGATGAAATCGTACTTTTTCTTCAAGAGGAGAGCCATCTTCATCGCCCTTACCCATGGATGATAGTTTGATCCCTCAAGAGAAGGGAAAGCAAGGATCAACGATGGATTTTCGTTGGCGTGTAGGAAATAGGGTGTTGACATAGTCAATTTTGCCTCAGGAGCGGCTATTGTCTCCCGCATGGCCACAGCAGCACCATAGGCAACCCGTTCATTAGCCATATGAAATTAATTTGATTGATGTCAGGGGCGTGAAGATATTCTCAAGCTGAAACCATGAAGAATGTATGAGCTCGCGTACTTGCAGAGAGAAGAAGAAGAACAAAACTGAAGTATTGTATTGAACCATCTTGGGTTAATTGTCTACAGAAGCCATATGAATTGATGTGCATATGTGAAGGGGTGTCTGTGTAATCTAGACATAATTATCTTCTAAACAATATAACTGCTGCTAACTAATTTAATTTACTGCTGGAGCTTAGTATATCCCATATATACAAAAGATTAAGCCAAGTTACACAAAACCCATCAATCATATAAAAGTTCAGCAACCCAGATTAAGAAGCTCCAAGTTTTTACAGAACACCAAAAAAGGTAGCAAATTTAAACCAAAATTAAACAGCCCAGACAAAGTTCAGCAACCCAGATTGAGAAGCTCCAAGTTTTTACAGAACACCAAAAAAGGTAGCAAATTTAAACCAAAATTAAACATCCCAGATAAAGAACGAGGCACAAAAGGCAGATTTCACAACCCACATCGACGAACTCAAAGAAATTCATCTAAATTAACAGAAACACAACAATCATGATAAATAACACAGCAAGCAATCACATATAGTGAAATGCGGGTTGTCATTTGAAGGAATTTCATCTTGCGTGCACATCTATGAAGCCACACAATGTCACGGAGGATCCAATTAAGTTAAGGGTTTTTTCGTTCTCATTGCAAGATGCAGCTAAGGATTGACTATATTACTTACCTTCGGGGACGTTCACAACTTGGACAGAAATGTCAAGACAATTTCTTGAGAGATACTTTCCAGCTTCTCGCGCTACGAACATCAGGAGAGAGATTTGGGGCGTTAAGCAAAAGGATTCAAAGAGCCTCTTATTGGAAGGAATTTCTGTATATTAATTCTCTGTAAAGAATACGTACATGGACATACACTATATACTGTACAAGAATAACTAACTAGGGAAATAAGATCAATCAGATAAAATCAAATCCCTGAATTATAGTACCCTAACTAACATTCCCCCTCAAGTCGATTGTCGGGGTCACCGATGCTCAACTTGCTCAAGACTTCGTTAAAGATCCTTCCATTCACAACTTTTGTAAGGATGTCTGCCAGTTGATCCTCAGATCACACAAACGGAATGCCAATTACCCGCTCCTCCAATTTTTCTTTAATAAAGTGTCTGTCTACTTCCACATGTTTCGTACGATCATGCTGCACTGGGTTTTCTAATATACTGATGGTAGCTCGGTTATCACATCTCAACTTGCTTGCTTTTATAGCTGGAAATCCAATTTCTACGAGTAACTTTCTAAGCCATAAGATCTCGGTCACTCCTCATGCAATACCCCGAAATTCTGCCTCTGCGCTTGAAAGTGCCACCACTTTCTGCTTTTTACTCCTCCAGGTTACCAAGTTCCCTCCAACTAATGTAAAATACCCGAAGGTTGACCTCCTATCCACTGGATTTCCAGCCCAATCTACGTCAATATAGACTTCAATGTCTAAGTGTCCATATCTCTGGAATAGGACACCTCTTCCCGGATGCCCCTTCAAGTATTGGCACACTCTTAGCGCTGCATCCATATGTTCCTTCTGAGGTTGATGCATAAACTAAATCAAGACTCCTACTGCATAGGTCACGTCTGGTCGAGTATGAGAGAGATAGATTAGTTTTTCGACTAACCGCTGGTACTGATCCTTATCAGCCTCCTCTGCTCCGCTCACTATCTGTAACCCATGGTTGACTACCATCGGAGTGTCAGCTGGTTTACACTCGAAGAGTCCGATCTCAGTTAAAAGATCAAGAACAAACTTTCGCTGCGAGATGAAAATACCTTGCTTAGAGCGCAACACCTCTATCCCTAGGAAACACTTCAGTTCTCCCAAATCCTTCATCTCGAACTCCCGAAACAGATTTTCCCTTCACTGAATGATCTCTTCTGCATCGTCTCCTATGATGATCATGTCATCCACATAGATGATTAGACATGTCACCAATCTATTTCTTATTTTCAGGAAGAGTGTATGTTCAGAGTTGCTTTGACTGTAGCCACATTTCTTCATGGCAACTGTAAACCTCCCAAACCAGGCTCTGGGTGACTGTTTTAACCATCGGAGTGTCAGCTGGTTTACACTCGAAGAGTCCGATCTCAGTTAAAAGATCAAGAACAAACTTCCGCTGCGAGATGAAAATACCTTGCTTAGAGCGCAACACCTCTATCCCTAGGAAACACTTCAGTTCTCCCAAATCCTTCATCTCAAACTCCCGAAACAGATTTTCCCTTCACTGAAAGATCTCTTCTGCATCGTCTCCTATGATGATCACGTCATCCACATAGATGATTAGACATGTCACCAATCTATTTCTTATTTTCAGGAAGAGTGTATGAACAGAGTTGCTTTGACTGTAGCCACATTTCTTCATGGCAACTGTAAACCTCCCAAACCAGGCTCTGGGTGACTGTTTTAACCCGTACAGAGCCTTTCGTAGCCTGTATACTTCGTTGTCCCCAAAACCATTCGCAAATCCTGGTGGAGGTTCCATATACACCTCTTCTCTAAGATCTCCGTGTAGAAAAGCATTCTTGACATCAAACTGATGCAACCTCCAGTCTCGGTTGGCTACTACCGAGAACAACACTCTGATCGTATCAATCTTGGCTACCGGAGAGAAGGTTTCAGAGTAGTCTATGCCATAGGTCTGCGTGTATCCTTTCGCCACTAGCCTGGCTTTATATATCTCAATGCTCCCATCCGCCCGATGTTTCACGGTGTAGACCCATCGACATCCTACCACCTTCTTTCCGTTGAAAAGTGTGCATTTTTCTCAAGTGCTATTTTTTCCAGTGCCTCCATTTCTATCTCCATGGCACGAACCCACTTATCATTTGTGAGGGCCTCTTCCACTCTATTTGGGACATTAGTAGAGTAGATAGAAGTAGCGTATACGCGTGCGTGTTGAGACAGATTTCCTTTAGCCATATCAGCTATCGGATATTTGGGTGCCCTGCCCACATACTCGGGCTCATATCTCTTTGGTGGCACTCCCCGATTGGCCCTGGGGGGCAAAACATATCTGTACTCCTGAACACTTTTTTCCTGTATCTCCCCCTATACCTGTGTTTCATCTCTTTTGGGATCATGTCCTGCAATGTTAGATTCACACTGAATCGGAGGAATATTACTCGTGGAATCACAACTACGTACCTCAGGATCATCAGTTTGATCAGTTTGAGTGATTGGACTGTGCTGTTATACGGGAAATTGTACTGTAAGATGGGCTGGCTCGATGGTTCCGCCTACTTGCTCTGTTAGGACTGTATCAGGCCAAGAGTGTGATATCCAACCTAGAGGGTCCTATCGTTTCTCCCCCTGACCACTGGATTGGGAGAAAAAATACTCGGTTTCAAGAAAATCACAATGCATGGTCGTATAAAGGCGTCGGGAACCAGGGTGATAACACCTATACCCGTTCTGATTAACCCCATATCCCACAAACACACATTTAAGAGAACAAAGGTCAAATTTGGTACGTTCTGACTTCGGAATATGAACAAATACGAAACACCAAAACCTCTAAGAGGAAGTACTAGGGAGGACGGGATGTTGACTGTATCACTTAAAAACTGCAAGGGGGTTTTGAAGTATAACGCTTTAGTGGGTAAGCGGACGGAGGTGGCGACTGCTTCAGGCCAAAGGGATTTAGGGCAGTGAGACTTAATCATAAGAGCCCTGGACATTTCAAGGAGTAGGCGGTTTTTGCGTTCGGCCACCCCGTTTTGCTGAGGTGTATGAGGACATGAAGTTTGATGAACTATACCATGATCTTGGAAGAATTATCTTAGAGTGGAATTAACATACTCCCCCCCGTTATCAGACCTAAGTACCTGAATATGTGACTTATACTGAGTTTGAACCAATTTAAAAAACGCCATAAATTTCAAGGGAACATCAGACTTGTTTTTCAGAAAGTAAATCCACATCATCCGAGAGCAATCATCCACAAATAATACAAAATATCGAAAACCATGATCACCAGTATTCGGGGCAGGCCCCCACACATCAGAATGAATTAAGGAAAAAATGTCATTAGCTCTAGAATTTGAGGAGGAAAAATGTTGTCTATGACTTTTAGAAAGTATACAAGTTTCACACGTCAACTGACTATTTTGAGGAAAAACTTTAGGAAATAAAGACTGAAGATACCCTAAGGACGGATGACCCAACCGTCGGTGCCATAACCACTGTTGACGATCCACTATCCCGTGAGCAAGCGTTGCAGTTCCCTCTCAATACCTCGTCCACATAATACGACCCGTCACGTTCAGTACCACGCTCAATCACTCTCCCCGACTGAAGATCCTGTAACAAGCAAAAAGTAGGAAACATCAGCACTATACAATTCAACTCTTTCGTAACATGACTGATAGAGAGTAACTTGCATGACAAATAAGGTACATAGAGACAGTTATTTAATTTTAATGAGGGAGATAAGTTGATTGTTTCTGCTCCTAGCACGGGTGACACCCCTCCATTTGCATTTTGGATTGATGCTCTCTTGGGAACGGTGGACCCAACCAAGTCTGATCGGTCATATGTCATTGTGTCAGATGCCCCACAATAAAAAATCCACTGTGCACTTTTACTGTTTCTGTGAGTATTTATTTGAAGAGCCCAACCCTGCTGCTTACTTGATTTACACTGACTTGAGCCACACTTATCAATTCTCGGTACATGGGGGTTATGCTTACAAGGGGAATCAAAATCATGGACTAAATTACAGTTATCATTAATTAAAGGCTCAAAAGAATTATAAGTAAAAGGTGGGGAATAGGATGGGTATTTCACCCATCCATCCCTAATACCTAAGAAGACTGTCCCAATTTTACTCCCAGATTTCGCCGCCGCTTCTTCATCTGAATTATCTCTCCCATGAACCGTGTGAGCTGCTGCAATATTTTCTTCTCCACTTGCGGCGATTCTGTTGCCGGACCTCACGCCGTAGCGGCGGCGGCTTCGCTACCCGCCGGGCCAGCCGATTAACTCGTAACACTCAGCTTTGCTATGCCCATTTCTACCACACTGTTCACATTGAACAGCGGGCTTCTCAACGCTACTGTTGCAGCGGGGGGCCACCGGAGTTTGCTTAGGTGGCCCTCCCCGCGGCATGGTGGCGCTCCATGGACCCATCGGTCCTGTACCTCGTCCGTTCTGGTTCTTGACGACAAATCCCGATCCCACACCATTAGAGTTGTCCACTGGTGATGAGATCCTACTGCCCCCAAGGATGTCCCGTCGTGTTCCCTCACGCCGGATGGTGGCATAGGCCCGTTCGACGATCGGGAGAGGGTTTTCTTTCAGAAGATCTCTCCGATCAGCATCGTATTTATCATCTATCCCAGCGAGAAACTGAAACAACTGGGTTTTGGACCTGAGGCGGTTGAAGGTATTCACATCTTCTTCGTGGATCATGGGATTTGGTTGCCGGAGTTCTATTTCCCTCCAGATTCGTTGGAGGTTACTGAAGTATTTTTCGATGCTGTCTTCTCCTTGCTTGAGATTATTTTCCCGGACGGTGATATCGAAGATTTGGAGCCCATCCCCAACTTGGCTATATGTGGTGTTTAAGGCATTCCATAGGGCCTTAGCCGATGGGAATTCGGCATACACTGGAATTAATTCCGGTTCCATGTTTTCCAAGAGCCAAGAGCACACGCTTAAGTCCGTTTGCTCCTATTTTGCATACGTAGGACTGTCTGTTACCGGCGGTGGTGGAGTTCCGATGTAGCACCCGGAACGCTAGGCGCCACATCCCCCGCACTATAGTCTCAATCCACATATGAAACGGCCAATCCATACATGAACCGAAACCACAGTGAACGGGAGACAATAAAAAAACGACAACAAGGCTAGGCGGGTATCCTCAATTAAAACCAAACCATCAATTCAGAGTAGATAAAAGTGGAAGCAATAACATTCAATATTTATAGGTACCATATTTACATATTTACTGTTAGATACCAACATTTATATACATCAGTACAGTATCATCTCCAAGTATAAATCCAAGACATGCTACGAAATATATAAAATACCAATACATGAACAAAATGTGAGGTGAAGTGTGCTAGACCCGAATTAAAGACACACTAGACTCTAATTCCCGCCTAGCACGCACCTGCAAAAACTGAAAAGTTGAGGTGTCAGTCCAACACGGACTGAGCGAGGGGTATAAATAAATATAAGCGCACATACATGCAAGTCATAATCTCGGGTAATAATTTTGGAAAAATAACAATACAATTTAGTAAAGTAAAAGATACAATCGCCCGAGGTTACAACTAAGTCAATTTAATCAATTCAATCCAATTAATTTGTGGCCCGATGAGTGAGGGCAATTCTCCAACCTTACTCCAACTGTGTACAATCAATCAATCAATCAATTATTAAGTTATTAGGTGATCAAGCAATTCATTACGGTGCACAATTAGCAGTTTCAATAACGTCTTCTTCCTCCGGGTGATGGTGGGATTGCAAGGCCCCACCATCCAATCAATCTGGGCAGAGGGTACATGAATCCCTAAGCCCGGAACTCCTTCCTCTCCTAATCTCCTAGGGGGTTCAGGGGTCATCCCAATTTGGTGAGGATAGCACTCGAGTTACCCGTCAGCCCTTGCTTTCCCGGTTGGCTCGAGTCACTACCCTCGGGCCCACAGTGCAATACAATACTCACCAGAACAATCAATCAATCAATTCCTTCAATAGTTCGGTAAATCATTTGAAAACCAATCTCATTTGAAAAACTATAGATATATAGACAGGTTTTGGCTTAAAACTTCACATAGGGTTATACGGGTTCTATGTATCTAAAATTAAACCTCACATGAACGACTAAAAAAAACAAGGAAACAGCTCACGGGGCCTGCTCCTCGTCACCAGGAAGCTGGTCTGTGCAAGAAAGATAAATGTCCGTGAGACACGACTCAAAATGTACCAATTAGGACGAACGGCGTGATCATGAACATTGAAACGTGCAATAATAATTTATGGAATGATATGTTCAATTTCATGCACAAAACAATCATATAATAACACGTATCGATCAATTAAGGCATCAAAAACGGGTTTGGAAAATGCAATTTTATGCAGAAAATTTTGAACACATTCTGGAGACTAGGAACGGCCGTTCCAGTTTTGAACTGGGGCTGGGAAGGGCCGTTCCCAGCTCCCCAAACCAAACCCGCTCGTCTATAAAGGTTTGGAAATTTTGGGGCTGGGAACGGCCGTTCCGGCCACAGGCCAAAACTGGGAAGGGTCGTTCCTAGTCTCGCGGGACAGTTGGCAAGGGGTGGGAACGGCCGTTCCCAGAATAAACTGGGACGGGAAGGGTCGTTCCCAATATGCAGATGTAGCAGAAACAGAGCAGTAGCAGCAGGGGAGCAACGTACCAACAACAACAACCAACAAAAATGGATCAAACTCACGTTTAAATGCTCAAATATCATGATATACACTTACTAGCATGCATATAATACAATAACAATTCATAAAAATAAATATTTCCACACTAGATCATCAAGAATTAATCAATCCAAACCCATATACTCATTCATGCTTCAAGTCCAAAATTCACAAGATATATGCATTCAACTTAAGCTTAAAGTTCATAAACATATTTCCAATAACAAATATACACATTAACCAATTCATTGCAAAGCCCTCTCTATACCATAAATTCAAGAAAATCACCAAAGTTCCAAAATTACCTCAAATGCAAGAAATGGATGTTAAGAAGAAGAGATGATGTTGATGATGCTTCAATGTCCACAAATCCCACAAATATGATGCTAGAATGATGAAATCTCCCACTCTTCCAAGTAGGGTTTTGGTTAGGTTGACAAGGGAAACAAGAGCAAATGTGTATGAAGTTTGTATGAGAGAAGGAAAGGAATGGTACGTAATATGCTGCTAATTGAGGGGAAGAAATGGCCAAATTGCTATTAAGTCCTTCTATTTATTAAGTCAAGCAATTAGGTTCAATTCCATAACAAATTCCCAATTAGGTCCAATGCAATTAAGTCCCCAAAGTTCATGAAATGATCAAATAAGGTCACAAACGAAATTAAGTCAAGTTCGGGAAATTAATTCACGTTGCAATCACGTTCCATTTATGCAATAGACATAATATTGTATGAATTTAATACTTAGGATATAATTTTATGAAATTATGTCATGACATAAAAAGTTAAAGAAATAATCAAATAATAATTAAAATTAACTCTCAAACTCACACGTGGCGTTCATACCTGAATTGCCGAAAGCTGGGTCGTCACATCCAGTGAGATGGATGAGCTTTCCCCTTCCCCCGATTGCTATCCTGATTAACCAGGCCCAAATGGAGTAATTTGATTGATTCAGTTTGATGCTAACTGAGATGTTTTGAGGTGTTTGGGACTGATTGCTTTCTGTTTGGGGCTGTAGGTTTTGGAGGATGCTGGCTAGTTGCGTGGCCAAGGAGTTGACTGGCTGTTGCGACTCCTTACCAGTGGTACTGCTGCTATCTGTGGCCATGGCCGGGGAAAGGTTGAGGTACGTGATGAGCAAGGGTCGGATCCGTTTAATGGATCGTCGCCCGCTCTGATACCATGTTGTTAATTAGGGTTGCCATGATATTGGAAGGAATTTCTGTATATTAATTCTCTATAAAGAATACGTACATGGACATACACTATATACTGTACAAGAATAACTAATTAGGGAAATAAGATCAATTAGATAAAATCAAATCCCTGAATTATAGTACCCTAACTAACAGCCTCTATGAGTATTGGGAAAGGTTCAAGAGATTGTTAGCAAGCTGCCCTCAACATGAAATTTCGGATCAATTAGTTATTCAATACTTCTATGAAGGCCTAACTTCGATGGAACTCGGAATGATGGATGCCACGAGTGGTGGAGCTATTGTTAGCAAGACACCTGCTGAAGCTAGAGAGCTCATAGCAACAATGGCAGCAAATTCAGAACAATTTGGAGCTGCGCAGGATATCCCTAGAAGGGTAAATGAGGTAAACGTAAATTCACTTAATGAAATTAAGTCTTTGCTAACAACTTTGGTGCATAAGATGAATATAGGTACTACTCTACCTGTAAGAGTATGTGGTATTTGCACGAGCCCCGAGCATCCAACCGATGCGTGTCCTACATTCCACGAGGAGACATCCGAGAATGTGAATGCCATAGACTTCCAGCAGAGAAAGTTCGATCCTTATTCAAACACTTATAATCCTGAATGGAAGTACCACCCGCATTTCAACTATGCAAACAACCAACCTCCATTCAATACTTATAATGTGATTGCTTATTCAAACACTTATAATCCAGTCGCACATATACAATTTATATATACAATATGCCTCCATCAAAATACACATGCGACTTTAGATGTTTCATGGTTAATTATATGTATACTTTGAGGGAGTATACTGATCCTTTAGTAAAATAATTACGTTTACATTCACGGACGTGTTTGAAAATTATATATACTAACTAATAAGTAAAGGTATTGCCAACAAAAAAAAACTAATAAGTAAAGGGTTCCGTTATCATGTAAAGTGATATTCGAGAGTTTAAAATATTTATAAATTTATTAAGAAATTTAAAATTTATAAATCTTAATATAAAAAAAAATTACAAAGAAAATGTGCATTTACGATTTTTGAATCAATTTGCATTTTATAACTAAAGAAAATATATGTTTGTAGTTTTAAATTAATTGAACATTTTAAACCAAAAGTAATGCCCATTAAAATAAATTAAATGGAGTGTATATTTTAATGAAAACATAAGATTAATTTGTATTTTTATTTCTTTCAATACCACATCACATAGGTTACTAAGAAGGATGCTGCATATGACACCCAACATGTTTATCAATAGCAAATTGGCAGCTCTGAACAATAGGATAAAGCAGGTATATCAAATCTATTTTTGAATAACTTTAAAATATAACAAGTCCATCTTTATTCTTTATCGATTTTACATTCAAATTCAGCAGAAGGAAGCCCTTTAGTCTATGTAATATTAATGCATAAAAAGCCATAACAACATACATATATCTCTGTTCAAGATTCCTTTATTTCATTGCAAGAAACAAAGTTCTAATCTTTTCTAGTTTTGCCACAGCTTCACTTATGCCGATTCTCTCCGAAGGTGAAAAGGCTAAACACTCGATCGCAACATGCAGAACCGAAGACAAACATTGCTCTTTAGCTGAGAAACTGTCTTCCTCTCTTACCAGCAAATTGTTGTCCACAACTCAAGTCACATTGTTCTCTTGTAATGAGCTGCTAACATAGCTCATGAGGCTCATGTCCTCCCCAAACATCTCATTTGTCGGCTTCTTTCGGGTGAAAGTCTCAAGCAGCATCACACCGAAACTGTATACATCGCAACTGGTTGATACAATGCCTTCACCTCCATACTCTGTGTCCAGAAATTAAATAAAGACTAAGCACTGAAAAAGCGAAAAACTATGAGGGAGTTTGTAAATGTAACAAATTAGAGCATTACCCGGTGCCATGTAACCGATCGTTGCCAAGGTTTGTGTTTGCACCATCAACTCCCCTTCGCCAAATAGTTTAGCCATATCAAAATCACCAACATGAGCAGTCATATCTTCATCCAGCAGCACGTTACTAGGCTTCAAGTCACAATGAACAATGGGAGACGTGTATTCCGTATGAAGATATTCCAAGGCCAGTGCCACCTCTATCATAACATTTAATCTTTGCAACAAATTCAAGAAAAGATTATGTGAATACAACCACTTCTCCAAGCTCCCATTAGGCATGTACTCCAAAACCAAAGCCTTGAAATCTAGATTACTGCAACATCCAAGTATCTTGATCAAGTTCCTATGTCTTATTGCTCCAAGTACTTGTGTTTCTCTCTCAAAGCTTTGGCTCACATTTTCTGATTGTAGGTTGAAAACTTTTACTGCAACCGTTAGCCCGTCATACAATGTTCCAACGAATACCGAACCGAAGCTCCCACTTCCAAGAATGTTGCTCTCATTGAATCCATTTGTCGCTCGTTGCAATTCAAAGTAAGAACTTTCTCTCCAAGGATGTGATGACATTTGGCTTGTGGGTTCCTTTACCTTGGTCATTTTTCTTCTTCTCACGAGGAGAACCAAGAAAACAACAAACAAGGCTGCTACAACAACACAAATAGGTGGTATAATGTATCTCTCAACAGACTTGAAATTACTTGTTTTGGAACGGTTTTCACCACAAGGTGGAACTTGGAGACGGACTGGACCACAAAGACGAGAATTGTTTGAAAACGATTGAGCTGTAAAATTTGAAAAATTACCTCCCATAGGAATCGGCCCTTCAAATCTGTTGTAAGAAACATTAAAGTATTTAAGACCAGAGAGTCCCTCCAAAGACTTTGGGATAATTCCTGAAAAATTATTAAAAGAAAGATCCAACGATTCTAAACCTCTCAAATTCCCCAAGGATGTTGGAATTGACCCTTGAAATTTATTGTGTGCCAAAGATAGCAAAACCAATGAATCTGCCTTGTCAATTGAACTCGGGATGCTCCCTGTGAACTGATTCCAAGATAAGTCCATTTGTCCTATAACCTTTAAGTTTTCAATCTCAGATGGGAGAGAGCCATTTAACCTGTTTGAGGACAAGTTTAAGACCAGAAGATCGCTAAGCCTGTACAAACTGAAGGGTACATTAGATTCCAACCTGTTGTGATCTAAGTACAATTCTCTCAAGAATTTGAGTTCACCAATGCATTCAGGAATCACGCCGGACAAAACATTGTTGCTCGCGTTGATGAGCCCCAAATTGCTTAACCGACAAATTTCTATAGGAATGTCTCCTTCAAGCTTATTGTCATCAAGATACACACGAAAGAGTTTTCTTAAATTTCCCAGTGTTGGTGGGATAACACTTAACTCATTTTCGTCAAGGGCTAAATCTTGCAAGTTGGTCATGTTGCCAATCTCAGAAGGGATAGGACCTTTAATTCCGCAAGAAGACGCATAAAAAGTATGAAGAGAATCAGATAAGTTCCCTATTGACTTAGGCAGCTTATCATCCAACAAATTTGTAGTAATTTGTATTATCTCCAAATATTGACAATTTGTCAATGAAGTGAGGAAGCCTCCTTCCTTGTTGTTTTGAGATTGTAATGTTAACCTGTTGTGTGCAATCGAAACGTATTGCAAGAATCTTAAGTTGTCCAAGTTGGGTGCTGGGCCAGAAAAATAGTTAAAACCCATATCTAACTCTGTAAGACTAGTGGCATTGTTGATGCAGCTTGGAATAAGTCCACTGAGTTTGTTGCCATACAAATAAAAACCTTTTAGGTTGGGAAGTGAAAGGCCAAATGTTGAAGGAAGATGTCTTGAGAACTGATTGTTTGTGAAGTCCATCATTTTCATTTTTGATATGTTGAAGATGGACGGAGGGATGGGACCAAATAACCCATTGAAGCCGACACTGAACTCCACAAGATTAAGGCTGCCAAGCTCGCTCGGCAATTCACCTGTCAAAATTTTTTTTTTTTTTTTAAATTTTTACATGTTCAAAAAGAATTGAAAAATGACAAGATTAATCTTCGTGGATTTTCACATGAGCGGAAGTTTATTCATTGATGATGCACGAACACTTGGAAGATTTACATGGTAACCATCAGAGTATATAAAAACAATGATTGTCAACATACCTGTGAAATTATTGTAGTCTAACCATAGGTAGGTCAACATGGTGAAGTTTCCAATTTGTTTAGGTATGTTGCCTTTGAATTTGTTACCATACAGATTCACAAGCTGAAGGCGTTTACAGTCCAACACTTTATCTAAAATATTTCCGGATAGTCGATTGGATGCAAGGTCCAACTCTTCCAGATTGGGGAGATTAAGACAAACATTGGAAACTGGAATATCTCCTGATAGACTATTGTTGCGGAAATTGATAGTCTGTAGAGAGGATATGTTGAAAATAAAAGCTGGAATCTTCCTTGTTAGAGAGGCAGCTGGTATGTTGAGAAGCTGTAAACGTGAGAGATTGTAAAATTCTAATGGGATTCTTCCACCTGAATAGAAAGACAAATACATGAAACATTTCAATTTTGTATACCATTGTAAACATAAAGGGGTGTCTGTAATGTTTCGGATTTCTTTCCTTCTTTCCCAACCAATTGGAGTGAAAATTCTAGCCCAAACTCAACCAAATATCAACCATTTAAAAGGCAAATGTAGTAAATTTGTTATTTAATTTGTCACTCTCTAAATATTCCACCACTCACACGGCAAGTATAAAACACTCGTCCCTTCGTTAAATAGATTTGACCGAACCAGTCTCGAACTAGAATTAGCTCAATCGAAGATTGTAATACATACTTTTGCTTTTAGAGACAAAATTAAGAGTAGCTCATACGATATTTAACAACTTCCTTGTTAGTTTTTAAAAAATATTCAAAAACTCTGATGTTGTAATAAATTTTAGGCACGCCCTTGAAACGCAAATGCAACACAGAAAACCCTCAGAGCGTTTATAGAGATTAACGCGTTGATCAAGATTATTTCGTAAATCTATATTATTATTGATTTTTAAAAAAAAATGTAAAATCATTTTGTTTCGGAAATGTCTACGTGGCAGTCACATCAGGAACATAAATTGAGGAGAAATTGCCATAATAAATGAGAAAATGATGACTCAAGAAATTGAGAAATGCTGACTAAAAAAAATATAAATTTGGTCTGGTAAGTTTTCCATTTTGAGAATTTAGTCATATTCGTATTATCTTTGTAATTAAGTTCCATAACTTTTAAAATTTTGTAATGTATTTTCGATTTTCGTTGGATAATTAATTTGTCGCTGCAAATGTTTATATAGTTGTCAGATTATCGACATAAATTAAAAAAGATATTAACCCAATAAATGATCGAAAATGCATACTCAAACTAATTATTGACCGGTTAAAATATGGGAATGAAAACAACAAAAATATTACATATTTTTTTATAAAAAACTATAATTTTTTATTTTTATATTTAATTAATATCTAAAAGTTTTAAATTAAAAAAAGCAACTACACCAACCACCTCACCCATACCACCAAGACTTGCAGCCGTAGAAAAAAGACCAACACATCTTCTCACCAAGTCAAAGCACTTGTAAGATTATTATTATTTGCACTTTAAGAACACTCCTTTTAATTTTATACATATCGTAGAAACTAAATAACTATTTATACTATTTTAACTTTTAGGCACAGAAAATTAAGAAAAATATTTTTCTAAAAATGGCCATGCAATTTTTTTATTTTTTCTTTATTTTATTTATTTTAATATGTCAATAATTTAGTCTGAGTAAGCATTATCTCCAATTTATTGAGTTAATATTTTTATGTCAGTGAGACAACCAATAGACATTTCCGACGAAAATCGATGGTACATTGCAAAATTTTAAAAGTTATGAGATTTAATTAGAAATGATAATACGAATAGGACTAAATTGTCAAAATGAAATTATAGTACCAAATTTGCATTTTTTTCGTCAACATTTTTTCCAATTTATGGGATGAGCATTTTCCTCAATTTATATTGCTGACGTGACTACCACATAGACATTTTCAACAATAAATTATTTTTTCGGCAAAAATTGGACCAACTTGCAAATATTTTAAAACTATAGGACTTAATTGCAAAATAAGATTATGACAAGATTAAATTGTCAAAATAAAAAACTTACTGAACCAATTTTAAAATTTTCCTTTGAACTTTTATGTTATCTCTGGACTCATTTTTATTGTCATAAAAGATAATAATGAGATTTTTTTTTTCTTTTTGGTGCAAAAAGATAATGAAATCTTCATTGATTAAAATAATTTTCAAATCATTACCCAGAAAAATTATTTTTAAAATTTTATATGATCCATTTCATTTTAATAAAATTAATAACTTTTCAAGAAGATTTTATAAAAAAATGGTGGTAACACATAATAATTATAATTCCATATGCACGAAGGGGGACAATTAGTACTATATATAGTTTGGGGGTTACTAATCTATAATATGTTGGGCGAGTTGCTTATAGGTTTCTGATGTTAGGCCTAATTACAACGTAATTCAATTTTATTTAGAAATTACATACAGGTCCTTAAGTTTCTTGTTTTGTTTGAGGTCCATTAATGAATTTTGTAAAAGTACACTTATGTCCTACATGATTTTGTGAGTGTTACATTTAACATATGATCAAAAATGCAAAATTGTCCCTAAAAGTGTACAAATATTTACAAATTAATAAGGGTTAGAGACCTGTATGTAATTTTTAAACAATTTTGGACTACATTATAATTGGGCTTAACAAACAATTATTTTATGAAGTGCATGTTCAAGATACGTGTCAGCTCAAGTTACAAAAACTACATAACCTTGGAAGTTGTTTACTCCAAGATACAATCGTTCCAGATTGCTCAACAGACCTATTGATCTTGGAATGCTGCCATTGAAATGGTTAACCGACAATGCCAATTTCTCTAGCTTTCTGCACTTGTAAATGTCAAAGGGAATTTGCCCGCTAAGTAGATTATAAGAGAGATAAAGCACGGTGAGTTGTGAGGTATTATTGCACATATCATTTGGCAGCACACCCGACAGACTATTGTACATGAGAACAATTTGTTTGATCCTCGACATGTGGAAGATCCCATGAGGAATAGATCCTATAATAAGGTTATGGTTCAAGTTCAATATTTCTAGTGAAGAAAGATTGCCAATTTCTCGTGGGATTTCTCCACCAAGAGAGTTGTTGTCCAATTTGAGTATCCTCAACCATCGCAGATTAGAGAGCTCGTGAGGTATGAAGCCCCTGAAGTTGTTGCGGCTGAGGTCTAACGAATCGAGGAATGTTAAGTTTCCAAGATTTGGGGTGAGATGAGTGGCCTGAAAAGCGAAGCCGGAGAAATTAAGGGCCTTGACTCGTTGAGGTGTGGTGAGCGTATCGGTGGTGCATGATATACCGATCCAGGTGCAGATGGATACGTTGGCGGACCAGCTTTTGAACAAGATTCGAAAAGGATCTGAGGTTATTGTGGATTTGAAAGCAAGAATTGCTTCTTCATCTTCTTGTGAAACAATTTCAGCTAAGGAAATTGTTGTGATACTGTGCAAGAACATTAAGACAGCAATCATGACAGGAAGTTTCTCCATTGGAAGACTTGCTGTGTAGTTTGGAGCTCTAGCTATCAACTATCAACAATGAACTATATCTAATCTTTAACGAAATTCAAACCAAAAAGAGGGCATATATATTTACATGTGGGGTACATCCGTACATGAGAAAAGCCCAAGAAACCTAAAAGTAAAATCCAAATAATTGAAAATTTGAGGGGAAATTCTTGGATGAGCAGGCCTGCACCTAGCTTATTTTTTATTTGTAAAAGTACAGCACCTCCCTTTGCCTTGCCTTTTTCTTTCTTTTTTCATTTTTCTTTTCTTTTCTTTTCTTTTTGTATAATTTTTTTCTTTAGCTTTATGTATATATTTGTATCTTTTTATATTTTTTAAAATTTGATAAATTCCACAAAAAATTATAAATATAACATTAGTGGCACAGAAAAATATATGAATTTTTAACAATATGTTATATTTTTATTTCTAAATGTAATGTAGTAAAATATTATATATTTATTAAAGTTGTACATTAAATTTAATTTAATAAAATATTATATATTTTGAGTATTATCATTAAATATAATGTAGTAAATTTTTATATCTTTATTATAAATTTAGTAAATTGTATTAATTTGTTTATTTTCATATATTTTATTATAAAAAATTTATATCTTTTTTATTTATAATGTTGTGCATCTATTATAAACATAAAAAAGTTAAAAAAAAAAAAAAGACAAGAAAATTAAAAAATAAACATAATATCTTATTTTATATTTTTCTTTTTAAATTTACTACATTACATTCAAAAATGAAAATGATTTTTTTTTGTTAAAAACTCATTTTTTGGTTTATATCCATGATTTTTTGTGTATTTATTAAATTTAAAAAATTCAATAAAAAAGAGAAAAAATACAAAAAATCAAAGAAAATATTATAAGAAAGAAAAAAGAAAAAGAGAAGAAAAAGGAAAGCAGAGAAAGGTGCCGTAATTTTATAAATAAAAAATGAGCCGGGGTAGGAGTTGGGGCCCACACCCGGCTCATGAAAGAATTTCCCAAATTTGAGATTGACTCTTTAAGTCGTTGCTACAGTTTAGGAATTCTGCTTCCAATATTTACGTGTGGGTTACTCTTTAGCAATGAATTTCAATATAATTTACGTGGGCCCCAAGGGGAAATTTACTGATTCTGCTTCCAATAATTTATTGAAATATTTACGTGTGGGTTACTCTTTAAAAATTATAGGGTAATTTGAAAAGACTCCCCAATTGTATAGTCAATTTTTAGTTTACTCCCAAGGTCTAAAAAAATTTTAGTTCACTCCCCAATTCACATGTATAATTTGAGTTAGCTCCTCAATTTTGGGGGGCAGATACCACATATGGCGATTTAGATACACCATATGATGATTTAGGTACACAATTCTTGAGTTTTATTAAACATGCATAATCGTGTACCTAATTCGTTATATGGTGTATCTAAATCGACATATGTGGTATCTGCCCCCAAAATTGGGGAACTAATTCAAATTATGCATGTGAATTGGGGAGTGAACTAAAATTTTTTTAGACCTGGGAAGCAAACTAAAATTTTTTCAACCCATGGGGAGTTTTCTCAAAACTCCCCAATTATTATATGAAAGTAAATTTCAATAAATTATATGAAGTCCAATAAACAAGAATCCGAAATAAATGAGATTGACTCTTTAAGTCTTTGCTACCATTGAAATTTGAAACTAGCGTATACCCGCGTGCTATGCACGATATTTACATAAAATTATAGTATATGAGTTATATTATTATACATTACTCGTAAATATTATAAATTAAAATAAAGTAATCTTTATTTTGGATAAAAATTTAATACAAGAAAAAATATTCATTTACCTAACAATGACATCAAAAATCGTTAGATGTAAATTTTTTTAAAAATGATGAGAGTTATAAATAATTATGAATTTTGATAAACAATGGAATTATTTTAAAAAAATTTTTAAAAAAATCAGATTCAACCAAATTACAATCTAGATAAAAAAAATATTTAAGAAGTTGAAAAAGTTACAGAATAAATAATAGATAACATTTAAAAAATAGAAACTAAAAATAAATGTGAATGAAAAGTGATATTAATCTTAAAATATAAAAATTATATAAAAATATAACATATTTTTATAGCATTGAGAAGAAAAAGGAAAGCAGAGAAAGGTGCTGTAACTTTATAAATAAAAAATGAGCTGGGGTAGGAGTTGGGGCCAACACCCGGCTCATGAAAGAATTTCCCAAATTTGAGATTGACTCTTTAAGTCGTTGCTACAGTTTAGGAATTATGCTTAACATTTAAAAAATAGAAACTAAAAATAAATGTGAATGAAAAGTGATATTAATCTTAAAATATAAAAATTATATAAAAATATAACATATTTTTATAGCATTGAGAAGAAAAAGGAAAGCAGAAAGGTGCTGCAACTTTATAAATAAAAAATGAGCCGGGGTAGGAGTTGGGGCCAACACCCGGCTCATGAAAGAATTTCCCAAATTTGAGATTGACTCTTTAAGTCGTTGCTACAGTTTAGGAATTCTGCTTCCAATATTTACGTGTGGGTTACTCTTTAGCAATGAATTTCAATATAATTTACGTGGGTCCCAAGGGGAAATTTATTAATTCTGCTTCCAATAATTTATTGAAATGTGGGGTTTTCTATGAATAGTACCTCCAAATACATCATTTGGGCATTTAAGTACGTGATTTCGGGGTTCGGGTACGCAATTCTTGAATTTTTATACAACCTTCCAAAAAAACGGGGAGTAAAGAGGAACTTTGATTTTCATCTGGGGAGTTCAGAGGAACTTTTTTGAAAGTGGGGAGTAAATTAAAGAGGAATTTGAGTTCCCATATGGGGATTTTTCGGGAATTTCCCTTTGAAATATTTACGTGTGGGTTACTCTTTAAATTATATGAAGTAAATTTCAATAAATTATATGAAGTCCAATAAACAAGAATCTGAAATAAATGAGATTGACTCTTTAAGTCTTTGCTACCATTGAAACTAGCGTTTACCCGCGTACTATGCACGGTATTTATATAAAATTATAGTATATGAGTTATATTATTATACATTACTCGTAAATATTATAAATTAAAATAAAGTAATCTTTATTTTGGATAAAAATTTAATACAAGAAAAAATATTCATTTACCTAACAATGACATCAAAAATCGTTAGATGTAAATTTTTTTAAAAATGATGAGAGTTATAAATAATTATGAATTTTGATAAACAATGGAATTATTTTAAAATTTTTTTTAAAAAAATCAGATTCAACCAAATTACAATCTAGGTAAAAAAAATATTTAAGAAGTTGAAAAAGTTACAAAATAAATAATAGATAACATTTAAAAAATAGAAACTAAAAATAAATGTGAATGAAAAGTGATATTAATCTTAAAATATAAAAATTATATAAAAATATAACATATTTCCTCAATTTAGAAAAATCAAACTAGTTGATAATTAAAAGGAAAAATTGCTCAATCATTAAGACAAATCTATTGAAACAATAAAAAGGAAAACAAATCATTATTTCTTAAAAACAATAAACATAAGTATAGTAAGTATTAAAATTATAAAACAAATCTATTTAATGTAAATAAAAATATAATAAAATAAATGGAGAAAAAAATAATAATAAAAACTTAAAGTTCATTTAAATTTGAACGTTCGTCAAAAGATATTTTCATTCAGTTAAAAAGTACAAAATTGTTTGATAATGAACAAATACAAAATAAAAAGATGGTGTAAAATAAATATATCAAAAGTAATAAAAAAAGACAATAATATTAGTTATTTATAACAAAACTATACAAAATAAAATAAATCAAAAGATAAAAATTAGTATTTATTTCAGTTATTAATCACAAATCTATAAAGTAAATGAAAATTGCAATAAAACAAAATTAAAAAAAAAAAGACAATAAAAATTAAATTCATTTAAATTTGAGGCTTCTTAAAAGATTTTTTCATTCGATTAAAAGGACAAAATTGATTGATAATGAACACAAAGTAAAAAGATGGTATAAAATAATATAAATCAAAAGTAATTAAAAAAGTAATATTATTAGTTCTTGATAACAAATCTATACCAAAATAAAATAAATAAAAAAGAAATCAAAAGATAAAATCAAAAAAATGAAACATAAACGTTAGGTTTTTATAACAAATATATATAGTGTAAATGAAAATTATGATAAAACATAATGAAAAGATTTTTTCATTCAACAAAAAAGACAAAATTGATTGATAATAAATAAATACAAAAAAAAAAAAATATTGTGTAAAATCAATTAAATTAAAATTAATACAAAAAAAATCATGTATGCAAACATACAAAAACAAAAAGAACAGATAAATCTTCAAAAGAGGAAAAAGAGAATAAAAGAAGCTGTAAAAATACTTACAATGTTAATGGAATATCTCGAATTTTTTCTTAGAAATTTTTGACTATAAAGAACAACTTAAACCCTGGACTGGTGAAGAAGAAACTAAAAAATAGATTAGAACATTGAAAATTATATGAAACGTAATATTTATATTTTTAGCAATTCTATTGAGATAAATTAAATAACCAATTAATCATCTTTATTATTAAGAATTTGAATTTGAATTTGAAAAGTTAATGACATTTTATGTAAATTACATCATATACAATTGTGTACTAATATAATTAAGAATCTTTTACAAATTTATCCATGACTGGCATAATTTGCCATTAAAACTCCATTTGACATAATTTTAAATATATATTAGGAAAATAAAAAATTTAACATTTGATATAAAACGTAATTGATATTATTTATTAATTAAAATAAATTAATGAAGTTTTTTTTAATAATAGATATAAATAGATAACATCCACATAGAGATATTTATTGGATTTTTTTATAATAGATTTATAAATAATATAAATCAATGAACTTTTATTTATTAGAATTAAAATATTTTCAGAAAATGAGAAATAAATATTATATTTCATGAGTTTTATTAAATTTTGAGCATTTTCATTAATTACATGACTTTTTGAATTTAAATTAAAATATATTTTTCTAAATTTATGCATTCAAAATAAATTTTACCATAAATTGATACTTTAATTGAGGTCAACTTCCAAAAATCAAGGCACATATAAAATTGTTAAATAAATAAAATAATTTAATAACCATCAACCAATTACAATTTTTAGTTTGAATTAAAAATCTCAAAAAAACCACAAAATTCCATTCAGTCAAAATCAATTTAATTAGGGTCAAACACACCCTTCCTATATATTATAGTACAGATTTTTTTTTTTTTTTGGAAAGGCAAATCCCTCGAAGTGGAATATTATAGCAAATCATGAGGAACAATAGAGAAAATACAAGAAGCAACAACAAAAAAATTAACACATGCCATAGCTCAATTCTAACAAAATTGTGAGCTATTATATTAGCATCACATCTAGTAAAAGAAAAGGACTCTTTGAAGATTGGTCCTCTCAAGTTGATCTCAATCTGATGCGGCTGGAGTTCCACAGTCGGTTTTTCTCCGAATTGAGCACAGATAGCTGGGCCTACAACAGATAACTCGGCCAAAAAATTTCCCGGATAAACACAGAAAAAGATAAAACTAAACTTCCAAATGGAAGGGACAAAACTTCCATACGGAAGGGATAAAGCTTCCATACGGAAGAAACGAAAGAAAACACACAATAGATCCGTGAAAGTGGTAGCAGATCTGGGCGAATTCCGACGGATGAAATAAAATTGAATAAAACAGAACAGATTTGGACCAATCCGGAGGTGGAGATCGGAGTTGAGAGGGAAGCTTTTGCCTTGATCAGAGAGAGAACAGGAAGAGAGAAGAGAGAGCTTTTGCCATTTGAATGTCACTGAAAATTCTATCGGATTTGAAATGAAGCACTTGATTTAGGTATATTTTTTTTTTTAATTTGAAATGTTTTCCCAACCCAATTGAATATTATAGTATAAATTTAATTTGCGCCCAAATATTTGATTTGGATAAGATAAAAGGAGGCAGATCCTCTAATCACTTGGATGTGTGCGTTTATTAAATATATAAATATATATAAAAAAGTGGCATTTTACTCTTACCAGTACATGTTTATTCAAATAATATTAACTATCTATATCTATATCTATACTATTATATATTTGAAAACCACATTTGACTATTTGACTTTTTATGCATTTTGATGATGTGGAACTTTGTGGATTTTTTGAGATTTTTAATTATATAAAAAATGTGATTGGTTGATTTTTATTTTATATATTATTTTATTATGAAAATAAGTAATAACTAAGGAAAATAATTATCTTTGGCAAGTTTGACTAAATGATATTTTGTGTTTTTTTTAGATTTTCAATTAAATAGAAAAAATATAACTAGCTTTTTTTTATTTTGTATATTATTCTATTATGACAATAAATAATAACTAAGAAAAATAATTATCTTTGACAAGATTTTAATTAAAACTAAAAATTGTGATTGGTTGATGGATATTAAATTAATTAATTTATTTAACAATATTAATATTCCTTGATTTTTGGAAGTTGTCCTCAATTAAAGTATCAATTTATGGTACAAATTATTTCAAGGCATAAATTTTGGAAAATATATATTAATTTAAATTCAAATACAGTTCATGCATTAATTACAATATCCAAAATTCAAATAAAATTATTTATTGATAGTTTCAAAACAAATATTTCTTTATTCGGCAAAATTTCATTATTAATTCTTCTATAAGCTATGATATTTATTTATTCTAATCATAGTTTTCAATTAATGTCAAATCAATAAAACTAATCTCTTAAATCTTTCATAAATTATTTGAAATTAAAAAAAAGGAAGAAAAGAATCTTGACCCAAAAAAGAAAAAAAAGAAAAGAAATAATATCTGGGGTCATTCCAACCGGTTGTATTTAAATTACATGAATATAAATCTTAACAAATTAAACTACAAAATTTGAACTTTCTTTTAGGTAGAAAAAATTTGAACAAAATGTTATCCTATTGTTTAAAAAACTACTTCATGTGATTTAAGATTTCATTAATTAGTTATGAAATTCTCATTAATTTATTTATTGAGAATGCACTATTTATATATACTAACAACTTTGTATATTTTATGCATGTCCAAATAAAAAACTATTAATGTATAAATAAATTAAATAAAAATCTTTTTATTAATATATGTATATATATATATTTTATAATTATTTTTAATATAATAATTAAGTTATGATAAACAAATGAACAGGTGGTCTAATATTATAATAGTAATTAAAATAAAAAATAAAAAATATAAGTGAAAAGTGATAACAATTATATAAAAGATAAAGAAATTGAAATGAGGAAAGAGAAAATAAAAGTCAAGAATACGTGATTAAAAAAAAACGAGTGCAAGAGATCATGTACTAAATGTAATGTTTTTTAATTTTCAAAATATAAATACAAATTATGTAAAGTGACGTCATTTAAATTATGATATAATTTTTGTAAAAACTATTGCAGTTTTAAATTTGATGGGTTATGAATATGGTGCAGAGTCCGATCACTTTAGAATTTGTTTAGGAGGGGAAATCCAATTGAAGTCCGCCGGAAAAGAGGGGGGTTCTACCTGCTAGGATAAACACACAGACAAAGTCAGAAGGCCAAGCTGGGAAAACTGGGGGTGATGCCCAGTTTGGCTCTCCGACGCTCAAGTCAGATGATAATCTGAAAGAGAAAAGGTAAGCTAAGTATAAATTACAGTAATGGAGGTTGCTTACAGGGAAGGAGATGAAGACTCCTATATATAGTTGAGGGTCAGGGACACTTTGGTCATTTTCTGCAGGTGGTCCTGGCCGAATGTTGCCCTAACACGTGGCGCTGTGAGAGAGAAACCTAGGACGAATCTTCTGCAAAAGCTGCTGAAAGTTAGTGCTGGCAACAGTGGTAGGGGTGTGTCAGAGAGCCGTTTGGGAGGTTGGTAACGAGGGCCTAAGAGCACGCTCGTGACAACCAAAAGCCTTGGAGGCCAAGAAATCCGTTAGAGGATGAGGGCCAGGGCTTGTGTAAGGAGTTGAAGTGGGAGCCTCTCTGAGGGAAGATAGCGCTCGAACAGGGGCCCCTTGCTTGATTGGAACGTTGGACATGTAGTAGGAATGGCGCTCGTGAGAGAACGATAACGTTGACCATGTGCATACGCGACAGAGTTGACGCGTATCTTTGAAGAAGGCTGGCGTTTGGAGGGTTTCAGCGCTCGTGCATGTCTTTCGTAATCGCAGGACAGGTGTCGTCATCCTTGAGGTGTCACTTGTCCAAACGTCTAACGAGCGCATTTTGCCCCCATCAAAATTTAAAGTCAAACCTTTCAAAAATAAATTGGATTAATTTGGTTGCTTAAATTATTCAAGCAAATCAATTTAATATCTTTCAGCAATGAAAGAATATTATCTACCGAAATAAATTGGATGTATATAAAAACTGTTTTCCACCTAGCTTTCATCCTCTTCTTTTCTATTTTACGTCTCTACAAATTATTTTTTTCCGGTGAACAGAAGAGCTAAAAGATAGATGTAGACACATTTCATTCTATTCTTTTAAATTTTTTTCAAATTTTTAATTTTACTATTTTTTTGTAATCCGTGTTGATTATTATTTTAGTTCATACAATCTTTCAAAAATTCTATTTATTTATTATTTTGATTATATTTTAATATTATTTGTTTATTTAAATCGGATTGTTTATTATGTTTTACATTTGTAGATTTGTTGACTATTTTTTAATATTTTATTTTTAACGTTGGTTTTACACTTTTATACTTTGTTTGTTATTTTTGTTTATATTTTATTGTCCTGTTATTCTAATAGAATTTGCTGATTTGTTGCCAAAAAGTCTATCAATTGAAATGGATGCGAAAGTCTATGGATTGACAAAGATGCGATTTCAATGGAGGTGCACCGTAAAAGGCATCTTAATGTTGTACAAAGTATTAGATTTTATTGTATAGTTAATATGAGTTGCAGGATATTGATTGCCGGATCTTTTTTGGACATTGATGGTGATCAGGACATGCGGTTAGTATTTATCATCCTCCTAATGGTAATGAAATGCTTTGTCTTATTATAATGAACTAGCGTAATTCCCGTGCATAGCACGGTGCGTGGTAAGAAAATAAAATTTACTTTAATATTTAAATTTTATTTTAGAGTTTTTTTTATTAAAAATTATTTTATTACTTATGTTTCTATATCAAATTTTAATATTTTTTGATTTTATAATTTTAATATAATGTTTATATTTTATAATATAATATAATAATTTATTTATCATAAAAATAAAATCCATATCACTTATATGATAGTTTTTTTTAATGTTTAAGATGACTTCTTTTAAGAAAAAAAGAATTATAAATTTGTATTTCTTTAAAAAAGGAACTATTTACATAATTTTTTTAGGTGTAAAACTCTGGTAGAGACTTAATATCGGTGGGAGTAAAAGTGAATTAGTTGTATTTTGAGATTAAATTTGTCAGGAAAAAAAAAAAAAAAAATAGGACTTTTTAAATGTTGTAGGACAAAAAAAAAAAAAAAAAAAAAAGATCTAAGTTTTGTTGATTTTTCACAGCGTTCTTTTTTTAATTTTTATATTGTCGTTTTTTAGTTTATAATATTAATACTTAACATTATAAATTATATATTATACACTAAAACCCGTGCATAGCACGGGACATACACTAGTTATAATATATAGGAAGAGTATATTTGACTTTACTTGAATCAATTTTGACTCAATGGAATTTTGTGATTTTTTTGAAAATTTTGATTAAAACTAAAAATTGTGATTTGTTGATGGCTATTAAATTTATTTATTTATTTAAGAATTTTAAATATCCATTAATTTTTGGAAGTTATCCTCAATTAAAATATTGATTTATGGTAAAATTTATTTTAAATGTACAAATTTAGGAAAATTGTTTCAATCTTTCCTTATTTGATATAATTTCATTATTAATTTTTTTATGAGCTACAAATTTATACTTATTCATCCTAACCTTCATTATAAATACTTTTAAGATCCTGCCACAATTGGTGTGAATATAATTAAATCCTTAAATTTTGCCTAAATTTTTTGATAAGAGGAAAAAAAAAAATCAATATGCACCCTTATAGTTGGGAGTAATTAAATTATATGAGTTAAATTTTTATAATATTACTTATTAAATTTGGACTAAACGTCATTCTATTAATTTATTGAAATTTACTTCATATAATTTAAATCTTTTTAATTAATTATGAAAATTCTTATTAATTAATTTATTTAGAATGCATTATATATTTTTGTTCTCGTTTTTGAAGAAAAAGATTAATAACAGAATTTGAATTTGAATTTGAATTGATCTATACAAAACTCTTAATTCTTTTGGATAAAGGTGATTTGTTATAGAAAACAGATTTTGTGTATTTTAAATTTAAACTTTTCTAAGTAACAGAATTTAAAAAATATTAAATCTAAAATCTATTGAGGTGATTAAAATTTTTTGAGACTATCCACGTGTATACTTACGTGGATAGCCTCAAGAGTTCTAAATTATATATATATATATATATAGAGAGAGAGAGAGAGAGATTATACCTAAATTAATATATACTTTAAAAATGATGTCAAAGTAATATATATTATTTTTGAACAATTTAATAAATATCGAATTATTTTCTTCCATATATTTTTTATAAATTAATTTTTTATTCAAAATATAATTTTTTTTAATATCATTTTAATTTATAATATTTACGACTAATATGTAATATTACAATTCACATAGTATCATTTTTATATAAAAACCGTGCATTGCACGGGGTATATGCTAGTTAAAATTATGGGACAATTTCAAATAATTCTCCATCAATTTGAAATTTTTTACATTAACTCCCCATAAATTTATACTACATAATAGGATATAAATACTGCATTATATCATATTTGTACTACATTATGTGAAAATTATACAATATATTTTGAGAGCTAGAATATATTTATATCATTTATGGATACAATATATTACTAAATTTATACAACATAATATGATATAAATACTACATTATATTATATTTGTACTACATTATGTGAAATTTATACGTGGGAGTTAAGTAACAATATAATGCATAATTGAAGAGTTAAGTAAAAATATGATATCCAATTGAGAATTTATCTCACATTACCCCTATAATTATAGGGATCAAATAATTTAAATTAAGCATTAATAGTTAATTATAGTTGTTGACACCCAAAAATGGGATATTATTGTCAACGATACAGAAATTGAGAAATTTCTTAATGATATTTGATTAAGCAAGGAAAGTCTTTGTAGAAAAAATAAATGGAGTCTGATTTGGAAGTGACGGTTGGATCATGAAAGTCATAAAGTGGGGTCGGCAGAGTAGTTGCCAATTCAATTCCAAAATTAAATTGTTTATGAAAGTGGCCTCTTATTTTTTTTTTTTTTGGTGGAATAGAGAAGGATTGCCACTCAGTGGCCTCAACTAATATCACTATCCAGCTCCACCGGCCTATGATCCCATATTATCTTCTCTTCCACAAGCTTCTGTCCCAATCTCGCCAAGCCATCAGCCAAATGATTAGCACTTCTACGAACCGCCCTGAACTCACAAGTCCAAGGTCTGCCAATGAGGCTACGGCAGTTTTGATGAATAATGTGCTTGGCCTTACTCACCCCCAAAAGCTAGCTGTTGAGGGGAGGGTTGCCAAGCCATTATATATTGAGCTCCACATCTTTGATTATTCGATGTGGGATACTTGACACACCCCCGTCACGCCCAGGGCCGCGGAATGCGGGACAAACTGGAGCGTGAACATTGCAGGAATCGGAACATCTGCAAGCCGGGAATCGGAACATCCGGCGGGGTGGAGAGACAGACCTAGAATCGGACCTGCTCTGATACCATGATGAACAATGTGCTTGGCCTTACTCACCCCCAAAAGCTAGCTGTTGAGGGGAGGGTTGCCAAGCCATTATATATTGAGCTCCACATCTTTGATTATTCGATGTGGGATACTTGACAGCTTTCAACAATGCCCCCCAAAGGGTGCTCCGACATGTCCTCACCATTTGTCACCAACTGGACCGCATGCTCGGAGTCACACTCCACAACAATCCGCTGAAATCGGTGTTCCCAAGCCAGTTGCAGGCCCTCACGGAGCCCTATCATTTCCGCTGCGAGTACTTCAGTGTCTCCTAACTTCATCGTGAAACCAACCACCCATTCTCCTCTCTCATCGCGAATAACTACCCCGGCAGTAGCTGTCCGTCTCGAGCTATAAACGCTACCATCTGTGTTCAATTTCACCCATCCCGGCTGCGGCAATTTTTACTTAGGGAGTTCAGCAGCCCCCTCTTCTCAACCTTATCACGCTGCCAAGATTCAATCTCCACAAGGAGGGACTTCATATTTCTCAGAACAATGCCAATTGGGATTTTAACAGATTGATATTCCCAAATATTCCATAGCTTCCATAACTCCCAGAGGCTCGCGACAACCACTAATTCCCAACTACAGCTTGGACTCACCGTGTTTCTAAAGCTCCCACGCCAGATCACTCCAAACCAACCATCCCTGATCATGTCGGCAAACCTGTGCCAATCTCTCTCATCAACCACTTTTCTCCAAAACATCTCGGTGGCGGGGCATTCTCTAAGTAAATGAAAAGGGTCCTCACAAGGTGCCCGACAACGACTACAACTCGCGTCCTCTCCCAGTTTTCTATGAACCCGAAGAGCATTGCACATGATGCTCCCGTGATTCAGTTGCCACAGAAAAACTTGCAATTTGCTAGGTAGCCTGGTAGACCAGATTCTTCCCCAGGAAGTATCCGGGTGCGATGTTGGCGGCAAAAGTGACTCATAGGCTGTCTTGCAAGTGTATTTGCCCGAAGAGTAACCCTCCCATACGCGTGTATCCTCAACTTCTGCAGCGAAGGGAACAGGGCATCCTTTTATCATAGCTTTCAGCTCCTCTGGGATATGTGTTTGCAACTTATCTAACTTCCAGTTTCCCTCATTGTCGAAAACATTGCCCACCAATAACTCATCTTCTGGAGTATGCACCGACTCCTCGATCATATTACGCAGTGGGCCTCTACCCTTCCAGTTATCATCCCAAAATTTGATCTTGGCTCTGTTCCCAACTTTCCACCTGAACAATCCCGAGACACTGTGGAGACTCTTGGTGATGCCCTTCCACAGCCGGGACGCATTAGGCTTGGGCTCATGGTTAAGCATATCCTCCCCCCGAGGTACTTGGCCTGGAAGGCTTTAGCCCAGATGGTTTCTTTTCCACGGAGGACATTCCACCCAGTTTTAGCAAGCATGGAAATATTGCTTTTCTGAGCTTCTCTGATGCCCAATCCCCCGTCTTTCTTTTTACGGATCACCTTGCCCCAACCAACCAAGTGTGTCTTCCGTTTGTCAAGGTCCGAACTCCACAAGAAACTACGATTCATTTGATCCAACTTCGCACACGCCTGTGAGGAGAACCAACTCGTGTGCATTTGGTAAATTGGAATAGCGGAGGTCACCGATTGAATAAGAGTCAATCGTCCTGCCAGGTTTAGGGTCTTGGATTTCCATCCCGCAAGTCGCTTCTTGACACGTTCCAGGACTTCGGTAAATATTCTGTTCGAATGCTTCCCATTGCCCAGATCAGCTCCTAGATATTTCCCAATCACGTTCGTTTCGCCAATCTCCAGCCATGAAGTGATCGCTTCACGCCCCTGGATGTAAGAATGTGGTGTAAACCAAACTTTCGATTTTCGGGGGCTTATTCTAAGACCCGACGCGCTGCAGAAGTTGGAGATAACCTCCTTAATAACTTTGACATTCTTCATGTCGGCTTTCGCAACAAGAATAATATCTTCGGCGAACAGCAAATGACTAACTTTAGGGCCCCCTCTACAGATGGCCATCGGGTTCCATCTCTTACCACCAACGGCTTCTTCAATCATGTAACTAAGTCTTTCCATACATAAAACAAACAAATACGGGGAAGGCGGGTCTCCCTGACGAAGACCACAGGTAGGCGTAATCTGATCAGTAGGGTTGCCATTCCACAGAATGCTAGGGCGTATGATTTGAACTCCGTCCATAATAAGGTTGACAATAGGGTTCGGGAATTTGAAGAACAAGAGAGTTTCCCGGAGGAAGGGCCAACTCACCTTATCGTACGCCTTTTTAAGGTCAAGCTTCAAGAGCATACTCCCATGTTTACTCTTCGAATTATACATGGAGTGAATTAATTCCTTGAGGACCAGGATGTTATCATGAGTGCTCCTCCCCGGAATGAAAGAGGACTGGAAGGGACCAACCAAATCAGATATGAACTTTTTAATTCTGAGAACCAGCAACTTGGTAAGGATCTTGAATCTAACGTTGAGTAGGGCTATCGGCTTGAATTCACTAGCATTTTTTGGTGAATTAGTTTTAGGAACCAAGCAGATATAAGCCAATCCCATCGAGGGTGGGATTTCTTGCAGTCGAAAACATGTCTCAATTTGCCTATGAACCGAGTCACCAACTATCCCCCAATATCGTTGAAAGAAGAAAGCTTGTAGCCCATCTGGCCCAGGCGCCTTGAAAACATTCATGGACTTGACTACACTCCAAACCTGTTCCTTAGTTGGTTGCCGCAAGAGTTCTAACACATCAACTGCTGTGAGTTCACGCTGAAGATGACTCCTGGGGAGACTATTCACTGTACCGTTCAAATTAGGGGCAAAAAGTTGCAAGAAGAAATCATGCACATGTGCTTTAAGTGTATCCATATCAGAGCACCAATTCCCATTAATACACAACATATCAATCATGTTCCTCTTCCGCCGCGTTAAAGTGGAAATATGAAAGAATTTTGTATTGCGGTCGCCTAGCTTAAGCCAGTTAACCCTCGATTTCTGGAACCAGAAGGTTTCCTCTTGCTTGAGGATCTCCTTTTCTAGCAGTCGAAGGTCCTCGTGAAGTCTATTCTCTGGATACGTTGGATACCACCCAGACGGGCCTTGATTATCTTCTTGCGTCAAAACAAATTCCCAAAGCACCGCCTATTCCAATCTGTCAATTTATCCGGAAGAGAGCAGACGACCTCCTCCAAATCCTGTTTTGCATCCCAGTTGTTCTTGATTAGGTTGTGATAATCAGGATGTTCCGCCCACATAGCTTCAAACCGGAAAGGTCGCATCCCTTGTTCCCGTGTCGCCCCCAACATGTCTGTTAAAATGGGATGATGGTTCGAATGTGTACGTGGCAGCACACGAGAAATGTTGTCTGGGAACTTGCTTGTCCAATTCAACGTCGCAAGGACTCTATCTAGTTTCTCTTTCACCTTTCTGCCACCAATCACCGTACCTGACCAAGTAAACCATGGTCTTTTGGTTTCAACATCAATACGCCCACAGTCCTCGATGTTCTTCATGAATCTCTCACACTTGCTCTACGATACCGGGCTACCCACACTCTTCTTGCTAGGGCCCAGTAGATCATTGAAGTCACCCGTAAGTAGCCAAACGCTAGTGTTAGTAGTGCTGATTTGCTTAAGATCATTCCAGAGTTCCTCTCTTTTGCGGGGTGATGGGTTTGCATACATCCCCGTACAATGCCAATCATTGCCCAGTCGTGGGCCAATCCGAGCATGGATCATCTGAGTCGAGGTCTTGAGGATGTCAACATGAATCTTACCAGTGTTCCAGAGCATCCAAATACCTCCACCTCTCCCGTCTGTTGGGCCCCGACATACATTACTGAAGCCCAGCCGCCGAGAGGTTTCTTTTGCTCTATTATCAGCTACCCGAGTCTCAAGCAAGAAAATGATGTCCGGTCTATACTCCCGAATCATATCGTCTAAGTGACGTCTAAAGTACTCATTCCCCGCACCATTACAATTCCACGATAAGATCTTCATTGGATTAATTTCAAGATTTTCCAAGGTAATGGGGTGTCTAACCCGATGATGGGACATCGCTTGAAGCACTTGGGACCAGAGGCCGCATTCACATGTATTGCCGAGTCGTCTCGCTCAAAGGAAGTTCCACATCCATCCGTCCTAGTAATCCCTGGTTTCCAAGGGGTGTTAGAGTCATTCGTAACTCCGCCTGGTGGAATAGAGGGCTCAGGTGCATTACACTCACGAAAGGGTTGTTCATATTGAAAAGAGTGAAGGTGTTCACTTCGTTCGCAAAGTCCTCCGTCACATTATAATTCTCGATTAAGGCCATCAAATCTTCCTCCTCCATTGTTGTGATCCGTGCGAGGGTTTTGAAGGTCCTCGCTTACTGTCGCACGCCTCGGCTGAGTGCCTGTCGAGTGTAGGTTAAATTCCCTCAAGGGAGTTCTGTTGTCCTCGCATTTTTCCGTGGTCAAAGCCCGCTGACTATTGACAATATTCTGGTGTGGGGCACCCTTCTTGGGCCTATGCCGACTCCTGTGCCCTTATCATAGGTTGTTATTATGGGATCTTTATTAGTTTGCAGATTCTTATCTAGTAGCGGATTTTTCTCCAATCTTATTTCAGTCGCGGAAATTTCTCCCTCCTCTTGCGCCTCATTGGGGTCCGATTCATCAATCAGGGGATTTGTGAAGATGTCGTATCTATTGCCTTGCGTAGGGTTCGGGATCGTGTTCTCGCGTGGTGGTGGCCTGATCTCAATGCCGCTTGTGGCATAGTTCCCTTGGCGCGTCGGACCACCAAACGCCGTTCCCCTCGTTCTGTTGTTCCTACCCCTTCGAGCCAACATCCACTCCCCACACTGAGGACCGGTAGAACCTGCAGAGAGCCCGGGTTGCGAAAGGTTATCCTTCTGGTGCTTTTCTTCATCCGGGGGTTTACTTGGGCAATTTCCAATTCGGTGGCCTACTCGACCACAGTGAAAGCAGATCGATGGGAGGTTCTCGTAGTCCACTGCGAGTAATCATCCTTCTACCTCAACTCTGCTCCTGAGGGGGTTCTCCAAGTTTAACTCAACACAAACCCGGGCATATTTACCCTTCTCACCCCAATAAGTGTTTTCATCAATCTTAATAGGCGTGCCAATGGCTTTGGCAATTCCATACAGGATCGGTTCCTTATAGTATTCGGTCGACAAACCTTGAACACGTACCCAAGATATTGTGGTAGTGATGCGATCTTTAGCCGCCTGGAACTTAGTTATCCATTTTCGCACCACAAGGTAGTTACCATTAATGATCTAAGGCCCGCCCGTCAGGATTTCGATGGTTTTTTCGTTGTCATAAGTTTTCAGGGTGTAGCAGCCATTCCCGAGTTCAATGAGCGTGAATTCTCCCTGCAACTACCACATCTTATCAATCCGGGCTGAAAGGAGAGCTGTATTCATACTTCTACCAAGGATTCTTATGATGATCGCGTTTTGCCAAGGTCTGCGTATTTTTTCACGGTACTCATCCGTGAGTGTGATTCACGGATAGGGGAAATCCGCCGTTGGTTCCTCGATGTGTATCCTTGAGAGGTCCGTCAGGTTTTCCTCTTTGAATCTCAGGTATTCCTCCTCCTATCTTCCAACGAGCTTTGTCATGTACGTTCCCTGCATGATTGGGGTTGTTACCTTCGGGGTTTCAACAGTCGTCTCTAAACCCTCCATATCCGATGCAGCAGCCGACATTTCCAACCGGGATGCCTTGAATTTGTTTGTGCTTCTTCTCATTTGGTCGAATTCTTCACTGGAGAGAGGCGGAAAGTTCTCTCTCATTTTCGTTAAACAAAAAAAAAGTGGCCTCTTATTGCTATTCTTGTGGGTCAATTAAATTTGTACAAGTTTGAATCTAGGGGTGCTAATTTGGGTGGGTTCGGATTGGATTGAGATAAGGGCATAACACTAAAAGTCTCAACCCGAATCCAACCGGACTTGATAACTCAAGTTGGGTTGAATTCGGATTGACCTGATATATTTTTGGATCACCCTCTAACCCAACTCAACCCTCTAACCCGACCCAACTCGATATCTCCTCAATTTCTTTTTTATTTTTTTATTTTTTTCTACATTTCTTACCAACAAATGCAAACAATAAATATAATAAAATAATTTCTACCACAATTATATAATTTTTAACATAACTAAGGAGTGTCAAATAATATTTCTAGCCAAAAATATAAGTTGTATTCGTATATATTATATTATATTATTTAGTATATTATTAAAGTGAGAGTTGGTTTTTTAGTTTATTAAAATTTACTGATCGCTAAAGATTCTTTCAAATACTGATTTCAGTAATTTTCAACTAATGGAATTACCTAAAGTGATGTGTATTATAAATTATTATTAAAATTTTATACATACTTAATTATAAATAGGAATTTGGTCACAATCCTAATATTAATTCAATTTTAAATCTAATTCTTAATAAATTTTATCCATATTAGAAACTTGTTTGTAATCTTCACTGAGATCTAATTCTAGGTCTAATTTTAATTAAATTCTATATAAATTTTATTTAAATTTTTATTTATATAAATTCAATACTATTTGAATGAAATTTAAGAAATATTTTTTTGTCGGAAAAGCTGCTTTTTCTATCTTCGTCTTTCATTTCCTCCAATGATAATTATATAAATTATAAATTAGTTGGATACCCAAAATATCCCAACAATACGTTTTTCAATAAAATCTAAATTATGATCAAGAGTAATTACATAAAATATAAATTAGATTTATAAACATTATTATAGATCGAATGATTTTCCTTTTCTTTTTGTCCTACCTATCAAATGATTAAATTTTTTTTTTTATAATAAACTAATCATAATGCAATTATAATAATCTAAGTCTAAATAATGACATAATATTCTAATATTCTAATAATTCCCTTTAATTCGAATCATATTACAATTAATATGCCTATCTAATTAATAAACCTATGAAATTCAAAGAACTTATTGATGGGTCTGATTTCAGATATACAAACTCCAACACTTTAGAATTTGTTTGATGTGGGGAAACCAAGTGAAGATCGCCGGAAAAGGTGGGGGGTTTAACCTGCTAGGATGAACACCGAGAGGACAGAGGTCAGATGGCCAAGCTGGGGGAACTGGGGGTGATGCCCAGTTTGGCTCTCCGACGCTCAACTCAGATGAAGATCTGAAAGAGATGAAAGAATACAAGAATTTCTGTAATGGAAGATTGCTTACAGTGGTGGAGATGAAGACTCCTATTTATAGTTGAGGGTCAGGGACCCTTTGGTAATTTGTCCCTTGTGGTCCTGCCCTAATTTTGCCTTAACACGTGGTGTAATGAGGAGAAACCTAGAAGGAATCTCCTGCAAGAGCTGATGAAAAGGTGGTGCGGGCAATAGTGGCAGGTGCGCGGGCTTGTACGGGGTGTCAGAGAGCCGTTTTGGGTTGGTAACGAGGGTCGGGAGCACGCTAGTGCCAACCATGAGCCTGATGGGCTTTGTAGATCCAAGTGGGGATCCCAACCAAGGCTGTATGATGAGGGGGAGCTTGGCTCCTTGGTTCGCTTGTATGCGGAAGCTCATCCGAGGGGAGTGAGCGCTCGAGGATCAATCCATTGGGGGAATTGGGACATGCTTGGAAGCTGGGAGGACACTCGTTGGCGAGCGGCTATGAGGGCCATGTGTCTCGCGATGGCGACGACACGTGTCACATGTGGTCTCGGCAACCGAGGACGGATGACGCTCGGAGAAAGCTTGCTTAGGGGATTGAGAGGCCACACGTCAGACATTGGTGGCGCAACGTGTCAAAATGTGGGCTAAGCGTATTCTAGCCCCATCATTTTGCCCCCAATTCTGTAGTCCTTAGTGGTAAGGGCTGTAGAATTCAAACTCCTTCAAATTCCGAGGGTGACGCTCGTGTTTAGAGGTTGCGTGTTGCGAAATTTCCTTCTGGCAAGAATTAAATGAAGTCCTTTCAATTTGACCACTCGGAGTGTCTCGCATTAAATGCTGATGGGTGAGTGGGTGTGACTTTCCAGGAAACGACGCGTGAACCTCGGGATGGGGGTGACGGTTCCTAAAAACGGGCAGTTACCTAGGCTGGAAATGATTGCTTTTGATTTTAATATTCCCAAAACCGTATTAATTCCCCTCCCTACAAATGGGGGTTCAGGTTCCACCTCTTCTTCTTCTTCTTCTTCTTCCTTACGCGAACATATTTTCAGAGCCTCATTTGCGAGAATTTTTCAGAGCAGTCTTCAGAGAATTTTTATCTTCCTTCAAGCTTTTCCCAAACCTTTAGGTAATCTCTTGATTCTTCTGACTTTCTGACTTGCTAACCATAGATTGCTAGGTCTCCTTCCCCTTAATCTTTTACCATTATCCCGGATTCCATTTTCTTCAACCACAATGTCGAAATAAGTCATAGATGACACGGTGAGAGAAATCGATGAAATATCCTCTGTGAGTTCTTCCTCCCATAACCCCACTCCCCATCATCAATCTATGGAGGAGATATTTGGAGAAACGCGGGATGAGGAATTGGACGCCGCCGTCTCCGCCCTGGGGGATAGGAACTCAGGCGGTGTTGCTCACCTTTTCGAAGAAATGGAGTTGGTGATGGAGGCAGAGAGGCAGGGGGTGACTTTGCCGTTAACGGAAAGTGCTACTCATCCCCACCGTCATACTGTAAAGATGGCCATTTTTGCCCCCGTTCAAGAAGAAGACGAGGACGCCGGGCCCTCAGAAGAAAACCAAGAATTACGCCGCGGGTGAGGGCTCGGGTATGCAAGCAATCGAGAGGACACTTGACGAGACTCCCAGCACCATAACTTTGGGAGATTTGGTTACAATGATGGCCCCCCCTGGTTATTGGGACGAGCGCTATACGTACAGAATCCCAGAGCCGTACGAGAGAGCTAATCATCCCCTTCCTGGGCAAATGGCAGCTTACAAGGATGCCGTGACATTTGGGGGGTTAAGGTTTCCCATTCCAGTCCCCGTAGCCAGCATATTAAACCTTCTGAACCTACGCTCTTCCCAGATAGTACCCAACAAAATAGCCCTCATAGCCTCTTTCGTGATTTTGATGAAGTGCACTGGGAACGAGCCATCCATTCACAATTTCAATAGCCTCTTCCAGATGACTAGTTCCCCCCGTTCATCTCCACAAGCGGATTTTATTATATCCAAGCCAAGGCTAATTTGAGAATGATAGACGCACCCTCGACTTCCTATGGGACGGATTGGAAAGAGAAATTCTTATTTGTGAGAGCGCCCGAGCGTAAAGATTTCTAAGTTTCCCGAGAGTGGGTAGATCATGGGGATAGGCCCCTTGTGAGATCGCGTTTAGATCCTTCCTTCCCCATCTCTTGGGCTCATGACTTGGCCAATGCCCTGAGGCAGGTCAAATGGCTCATCAAGGCCAAGGAGTTGATTGATGATGAGGAAGTTCTATTCCTCTGCGGGCTCATGAATGACCCTGAGATGGTCAGGGATCCCCTTGCTCGAAATTTGGCGAAAGACGGTTAGATTCTAGGGACTAACTTTAGATAGGGTTGCTAACTTTATTCTGTACTTTGCTGATCTTTGTGAGGAAGACTTGACCCTTGTTTCTCTTTATCTTTCAGGCGCAAGTATTCTGATGGCGAGGAGAGGAAATATGAGGAATGTTACGAACCTCATCAACGCTAGCAACCAACAGCCACAGTAACAGCAACAAAACCAACAAGGGCAGCACCAAGGCCAAGGGGCCGGCCGAGGGGATGTCCATGGGGGGCACGCAGGAGCTGGCACGAGCACGAGCACGGCCGGGCGGGGCCATGGAGACAACCGAGCACCCACTCCCGAAACGCGTATTTTACGAGGCCGATGGATGAAGTCCAGCGGAAGCCACCGAACAATCCCCAGGACAACCAGCGCAGACCACGCACGTCCGTGGTGATAAGAGAGCCCCAAGAGGGTGCAAGTTAGCCCTCGAAAAAGAGGAAGAGAAAGCCCGATACCATCCCTATCCTGGGCAAGGATAAAGGCAAGGTGGTCGAGGGCGACCGGGGTGATGGAGACACTTCCTCCTCTGAGGAGAATCGATTATGGAATTTTGAGCGTGCCGGGGACAGACACTTCAAGCGCGCTCCTGAGGAAGGTCCCACTTTGCTGAGTAACCATGAGTTCGCTCGGAACATCACGTATGGACTCTATGAGAGGGTCCAATTATCTGGGGATCACCGAGAGCTCTACTCCCAGAGTGCGGAGCAGGTGGCGCAAGACCCAGTGCACACCATCATTTCTGTAGGGCCTTTTCCTTCATTTTTCTTTTTAAGTTCACCATTTTTTTTTAAATGCTAAGTGTGGGGACTTTTGCAGCAAGTACTTCCGAGGGTGAGAAACCTCCAAAGGTGTTCGACCGTTTACTCAGAGTGCAAGGCCAAATACAACAAGATGGCGCGCTCGAATGACCCCGCTCAAATCCAAGAGGAGCTAGATATTGTGAAGGCCAAGTTTCTGTCTCTCCAAGCCGAGCATGCCAAGGTGCAGGAGGAGTTGAAGAAGTTGCAGGAGGACTTCAAGAAGTCAGAGGATGCTCCGAAGAGGCACCGTTCAGAACATTCCACTATTTCTTAAAATTACAAGAAGCTAATGGCGAAAACGAATGAGTAGATCCGCAAGCACATCCTAAAAAGAAGTACACTGAGGTCGGCAAGAAGGCTTGTGAAGAAGAATTCCAGCGGTCGCTCCCCGAGCGCTTTGAGAGGGCAAATAAGGAGGCGATCATCAAGTTCTGCCACTCAAAGGCATTTGGGTTTGCTGCATCGCTTCATTGCTACGATGAAGCCCAGAACTCCTTCAACTTAGCCATTGAGCAGATGATCCACCTGGGCCTAGCAAATGCTTCTTCGAGAGGGAGCGCAGATATGGGGCTGAGATTTGACGAGCGCTGATATGGGACTGAGGAGGATGGAGCGGACCCAGAGGCCAACTTGACCAAGCCAGAATATAACTACCTGGTGGAACTCCTCCAAGATGAATTTATGACGGCTCGCCAGTCAGAGGGGAGGCCTCGCACTGAAGCCAATGAGGGGGCTAACGACGTTGTACCTGCCCTCGAGGGCCCTCAAGAAAACATGCCCTTAGAGCCAACTGTCGAGAACGCTCCTATTTCAGCCAGTGAGAATACTCTCGCTCCGGCGGTCGAGGCCACTGTGCCCCCAAGTGCCCCCAGCTCCTGGTACTCAAGTTCCACAAGCCTCAGAGCTAATTCCCCAAGCCCAAAATGAGGTGGTTGATTTGGAGGATGGCCCTGCTCAAGATGCCTGAAGTGATCCCCTTGTATGAAACATTCTTTTCCAGACTTGTAATTTCCTGTTTCCATTGTGTAATTTCTCTCTTATTTTGTACGAACTTCCAAGGGCGAGGATGTCCTTGTAATTTGTAATTTTCAAGCGTCAGCTTCCTTCTTTAAATGAATGAATATTTCCCTTTTTGCTGCAGTGTTTAATCTTTCTTGTGTTCTACTTATGCGCTTGTTTTATCATATTCTTGTCATTAAGAATTGAGCAAAAAAACTAAGTAAACATAACACATAAAATTTGCAAATTTTTGCTAAGTCTTTTGACAAAACGAGGGTCTCGCTTTGAGGGGACCCTGGTTGAGACTTCTAAAAAACTTGTCTAAAAGTTTGTATTCAAATGTAAGACGCGGGGGATGATTCTCACGAGGGTCTCTGGTCAATTTGAAGATTTCGCCAAGCCCTTTGAGGGTGCCCTAGTCAAGGCTTGTGAAAACTCATTTATTCTTTTTTCTTCACGAGCGTAGGACATGAGGGGTGCCTACAAAAGGATCCCTGGTCACTTAAGAATTTTAACAAGTCATTGTAGACGCAAGGGTCTAGACTTGTGAAAACTTGTCTAAAAGTTTTCCATCCAAGTGTTAGTGCATAAGGGATTAGTGCCACGAGGGTCATTATAGACGCGAGGTTCTAGACCTATGAAAACTTATCTAAAAGTTTTCCACCCAAGTTTTTGAACACGAGGGATCTTCCACGAGGGTCACGCTTCGAGGGTGCCCTGGGCACTTCAGGATTTTAACAAGCCATTGTAGACGTGAGGGTCTAGACTTGTGAAAACTTGTCTAAAAGTTTTCCACCCAAGTGTTAGCACTTCCAGAAGGTTCAGAGGAGTATGCAGTTTATACCGATGCTTCTAAGGAAGGGTTAGGTTGTGTGTTGACTCAGAAAGGAAAAGTGATCGCGTATGCTTCCCGAAAGTTAAAATAATATGAGAAGAATTATCCTACACATGATTTGGAACTCGCAGCCGTGATTTTTGCACTCAGGAAATGGAGACATTATTTATACGGGACATCTTTTGAGATTTTCACCGGCCACAAAAGCCTTCAATAGTTATTTACCCAGAAAAACTTGAATATGAGGCAACGGCGTTGGATGAAAAAACTGGAAGATTATGATTGCACTATCAAATACCTGTTAGGAATAGTGCCCTAGAAAGCCGATTGTATATCCGCTTTGTGCTTTTCCTTATTGTAATCACAGACAATCTTTGAATGAAATAACGAATTAAGGCAACACTTCTTTATATGCTCTTGTTTGGTATGCGATAACTTTATCTGTGCATGTATGAGAACTCCCCTAATCCTGATGACTTTAGGACTCTGAGATTTAGGTGAAATGGTTCATGAAACGAGCCCTATATCACATAAGTCATGATTAGTAAAATACTCCAAGCCGATGAGTCCTACAGACAGTGGGAGTGTCAACCTGACTCCTCTAAGGCTTGCTTGTGGGATCACGCCCTTAAGAAGGACCACCTTGTTTCATGTAGGTGCAAAGTGTATAGTTGATACGTGCGTGATACATGAGGGTGCTTACTTTAACAAGTAAGTTCACTGAGGTGCCCCGTGTGAGAACATTCCTAAATGGGAAAGGAAGTTTCTATTTCAGGAAATAGAAACTTCCAGATTAGGAAATATCTCACGAGTCATTGATGTGATTAATTGATCCTTAGACTTGAGGTTCCATGTTACTTTATGAGTTAACTCTGTAGTCTTTGGTATAAGCTTTAAAGGGTGTCGCCTTAGACAACTGATTCAAGGCTTATGCTGGGGCTGCTCAAGTGACTCATGAAAGTGAATGAGAATCAAGAAAGGACCTACACTTGCATATGCAAGGTGATCTCTTATTGTATAAGTCATTCATATGCCATATGGAGTCCTTGGCCAAGGCAGTAGATCAAGACATCAAGAAAAGGGTTTCTTGGATTGAGATCAAATGGATATGAAATGCACTTAGCTTTAAGACCGGATTATTAGGGTTCTGATTGTTCCCTTGCCCTAGATCTTGGTTGAGAGATAGTAAGTAGGAGGATTGTATCTCACATTAGTCAATGACTTAAAGGTTCTATCGAATCCGAACATTCCAATTCAGCTAGGGGTTAAACACCTGTTGCTAGACTATGGTCGTTTAATCTGTGGACTGATTAATTAATTAGTGAATTAATTAATTAGGGTCACTGCTAATTGAATTGAGAACCTAGAGGGTCACACACAACAACTTGGTTACATGAGTTGAGGCTTTAAAATGATTAAACGAGTTAATCAAGCCAAGAGGGTTCCACACGTGTGAAACCACACGTGCGGCTCACGTGAGTGACACGTGTCATTGTGACACGTGTCACACACGTGTATAAATATATGTGTATATTTATTTATGTGTTAAATAATTAATGTGATTAATTATTTAATAGACTTTGGTTTAATTTTGAATTAAAAAGAAAGTCTTATTTTGGAGAAAATAATCTAGTTAATTAATTATGAATTAATTAATTAGATAAAATAAGTTATTTATTTTATAATAAATAAAGTATAAAATTATCCAAAAATAGTTTGGATATTTTTAGCTCTCTTGAAAGTTGATTTGAATTAGAATTCAAAGTCAAAGTTGGAAAATACTTGATGATCAAGTAATAGGAGAGAGACAAACCAAATCCTTGCCCAACAAGGAAGGGTTCGGCCGTCCCTCCCCTTTCCTATATATAGGGGAGCTCATGCTCCCCTTTAGAGCTAATAATCGAATTCTTTTGGTTCATGTGTTGAACACCTTTCTTTCTCCAAGATCAAATATACCCTAGGTCAAGCCTAAACACTAACTAGAGAACTAGCATCCTTACTAGTTAGATTGTGATCAAGTTGGTGGACTATCTCTAGAGACTTCAAGTTAGAAGTTTGAAGATTCGAGCTTTACCAAGGAGAGGGGATCAAGCCGCGAGAAGAGCGTTCTTGGGTGGCTTGAAACGCTTCAAGAAAGAATAAAAGAAAAGTAAGTTTTCTTATCTTTACGAATTTGGATACACGATTGCGAGTCCACGGTCCTTTTGTTGGGAAAATTTTTTAAATTCCGCTGCTTTCTGATTCTGTTTTCCAACAAGTGGTATCAGAGCCACCTCGTTAATCGTGTTTCTGATTCGTCTCAATTATTCTGAATTTGGTAGAAATTCTTAGGCTTAGATGCGAATTAGGTATTCTTGAGTTCTTTTAGAAAGCCTGAATTACGAAACTGTAATTTTTTCCTGAATTTCTGAAACTGTTTTCTTAAATCGTGTTTTGGAAAACCGTTTTGATAGAAATTAATTTTATTCGTGTTTTTGAATTTTGGATTGTTTTGGTTTTTGAACTAAAAGTACGAAACACGAAATCGCGTTACGAAAACGCGAGCCTAGACGTGCTAAGGCGTAGCACGACAGGCGCGCTCGCGCGCCCGCCCAGCAGTCCCGCAACCGTGCGGGACTGCCCGCCACTGCCGCCCGCCAGCGCCTAGGCGCGCCCGCCAGCACCTCCCGCAACCGCGCGGGAGCCTCCTGGCCACGCCCGCCCGCCTCGCCCGGCCGATGCGCGCGTGATAATGCGCGTCTGCCGGGCTTCGTCTCGGGCGGACGTGCAGTCCGTTCCGGGCCCTTCGTTTCGCGATCTTGATTTTCGTGTTTAGTCCAATCTAATCCCGATTTAATTTTTCTATAAAATTTTATTTTAGTAAATTTGAATTATTTTTGAAATAATTGTTTAAATTGGGATTTTGAAAAATTGATCGATTTAAATTTTGGAAAAATTACAATCTTTATTTTCTGAAAATATTGAAAGAATAAAATTATTAATTTTCAGAAATTAATTGGAATTTTATTAGTTTAATGTTTTGCGGGTTTTATTGAAAAGGCTCTTGAACAAGAATTGCATCTAAGTCGTGTTTTAAGCTATTAGAGCTTAAAGCGAGAATTTTAATTTATTGGTTAAATTTAAAATTCTTGCAAAAGCATGTTAGGTGATCATGGGTTTAGATCTATGTATGGTTTTAATTTATGCACATGGATGGTTTAAATTGGGGTTGGAGCCCTATAGTTGCGTTTTTCAATTGAGGTTGGAGCCTCACTTATGTGCGTACTGTTATGTGATTTATTATATGGCTTTCCATATTACTGTTTTTGAGGCCGGGGTATGCTCCGTGTAATTGTCTAAGGCCAATATGAAGATTGAGCCTTATTACTTTATGTCTTTTTCTTATTATTGTAATTTGAGAGTAGAGATAGGTGGTGAGGTTTTATTTTCATTTTGGAGACAATGCACCCATGGAGTAAGATGGACCACATTCAAGTAACAAGGAGGCCATAAGTGAAGACCCCTCAAAATGTTAGGGAGGGGAGTCTCAATTGTTAAATGTAATAGAGATAGGGCTCGTATTTTGTTACCGCTTTCCCTTATGTGATTTAAACTGTTTATGTGGCATGTATGTTAGAACTTGTGATTGTGGAGTGGCTCCCACCTATCACGCATAAGATAGGTAGAACCCATGATCATTACATGTTAGTATCATGCTAGGACATGTTATCTGTTTATGTGCTTGTTTGAAATGCATTTAAGTGTACTTGCATTAATCAAGACTAATAAAATTGGATAACATATATGTTGGTGAGGTCGAACCGGACAACTCTCCGGTTGATTCGAAAATTCCCATTAAATATTAAGCTAATTTCGAATAAATAGGTATTTAATTCGAGATGCAAATTTTGAATTAAATTCCTAGAATTCCATCAATAGGTTTTAAGTTTAGTAAGTGAAGCTAGTTATTGTCCGCGAGTCGTGGGATAGCTAGTGGAGCTTATTAGTTCTTAGTTACCTAATTGATCATTTTAAATGATCAATATTTCATGATCGATTTTGGCAAGGGCGATGTCCGCGAGTCGTGGGTCGTTCAAACTAAGTTTTGGTCATGATCTTATGATTGATGGGTCTAGCTTAACGCCTAAGTAAATATGGATATCGCACGAGTCGTGGGTCCATATTGAAAGATAGGTGATGCAAAAACAACTACTAAGAGTTCTAAAGGTGTTAGAATTGGTAAGTTGTACCTACCTAGGGTTCTTACTTAGAATGTCCGCGAGTCGTGGGTTCGAGGTAAAATGCCTAGGATCTTAGTACCCATTGGGAAACGTGTTCCTCTTAGATCTTTGGGAATTATAGATCTTTGAAAAACAGTGGGAGCTACATTAGATTAAAGACCTCATCTTTTGTATATCGTTATAATTCAGCATGCTCACTAGTTCTCTGTTTTACCATTTAGGTCGTAGATTCTGTGATTCTCTACGTGTTTTGAAATGGCAACCAAAAACCCTCTTGTATCGATCCTCGAGTCAAATAAGTTGACTGGTCCCAACTATTCTGATTGGCTGAGGAATCTGAAAATTATTTTAGATTCTGAGAAGAGAACTTATGTTCTCTTCGAAGGGGAGCCTAGTCCCGAAGGGGAGGCTCCCACTCGGGCCGAGCGGGACGCGATTCAGAAGTGGAAGGATGATAATCTCCAAGCCCGTTGCCTTATGTTGGCTAACATGTCTCCGAACTTGCAAAGACAACATGAGGCCATGGAATTCGCTTGGGAGATTTACGACCACTTAGAGCAACTTTACCGCCCTCATGAACGTGTTACAAGGTATAACACTTCAAAGGAATTGTTCCACTTGAGAATGAGGGAAGGTACAAGTGTCCATGAATATGGACTCAAGTTTCTCGCCCTTACTGAGAAACTTGCTTCCATGGACATGCCACTGAAAGATGAGCTTTCAGTGGATTTGTTGCTAGCTTCGCTCCCACCATCATTTAACCCATTTGTCCTTAACTTCAATATGAATCATGCTGGTGCTACTGTAGCTGAGCTGATTAGTCAGCTTGTGACTGCTGAAAGCACGATCAAGAAGGACAATAAGGTTTTGATGGTAAATGCTCCATCTTCCTCTTCTGGGCCTTCTAAAGGTAAGGGCAAGAAAGCCCAAAAGAAGAAGAAGAAACCCCTTAGGCCCACTGGTGGCATTTCGAAGGGGAAGGCCCAAAAGAAGAAGCGTGATCAGAAAGAGGATGTTTGCTTCCATTGTGGCAAAGCGGGACATTGGAGGAGAAACTGCCTAGAGTACAAGGCTACTCTAAAGAAAGGTATCTTTCTCGTTGAAATAAATCTTTCTATTAATTCTAGTTCTTGGGTACTTGATACCGGTTGTGGAACTTATATCTGTAATGATGTACAGATGCTAAGTGATGTTCAACAACTCAAAGAAGGAGAATGTGTCTTGAAGATCGGTGATGGCTCAAACGTTGAAGCTCGAGCTTTAGGCACAATTAGATTAGATTTAGGTAGTTTTGAGTTAGTCTTAAATAAAGTCCTTTATGTACCGAGCATTATTCGTAATATAATTTCAGTTCCAATATTAGATTATGAAGGTTATGAAACTTATATTAAGAATGGTAAATACTTTATCAAACGGAACAACACTTCCGTTCACATCGGTACTCTAAGTAATGGACTTTATCTAACTCAGAATATCAATATTATGAATATACAATGAGAAATGAAGCGTAAGAGAGATGGCAAAGTTTCAGCTCCCTTATGGCACGCTAGATTAGGACACATTTCCAAGAACAGAATTAGCAAGATAAACACTTTAGGATCATTCTCTGAAAATGATCTTAAGGAGTTAACTTCTTGCGAATCCTGTCTCAAAGGAAAGATGTCCAAAGTTCCTTTTAAAGGAACTGTGGAACGTGCCACTAAGGTTTTGGATCTGATCCATACTGATGTTTGTGGACCGCTCAGTGTAAGCACTAGAAACAATCATCAATATTTCATAACCTTTACTAATGACTTTAGTCGGTATGGTTATGTTTACTTACTGAAGTATAAATCTGAAGCTTTTGAGAAATTTTTAGAATTTCAAAAGGAGGTTGAGAACCAAACTGGTCACAAGATCAAAGCACTTCGATCTGATCGAGGAGGCGAATATCTTAGTGAAGAATTCCTTAGTCATCTCAAAGATAATGGGATTATCTCTCAGTGGACCCCTCCGGGAACTCCTCAGCTTAATGGAGTTTCTGAGAGAAGGAATCGAACCCTACTTGATATGGTTCGTTCCATGATGAGTTTCACTGACTTACCACCTTCTTTCTGGGGTTTTGCCCTAGAAAGTGCAGCAAAGATTTTGAATCTTGTTCCCTCTAAGTCAGTCCCTAAGACGCCCTATGAAATGTGGCATGGTAAAATCCCTAGTTATTCTTACTTAAGAATTTGGGGTTGTCCTACTTACGTGAAGAGGACAGTGGGAGATAAGTTAGAAACTCGTTCTAACTTATGCTACTTTGTAGGTTATCCTAAAGAATCCATAGGATACTACTTCTATGATCAATCTGAGCAAAAGGTGTTTGTTTCCAGAAATGCTACTTTTCTGGAGGAACCGTTCCTTAAAGAAAAGAAAGGCAAGATCATAGAATTAAAAGAAGTACAAAGTGACCCCACACCACCCACTGAAGAAACGTCCCACTCTGATCAACCACAATCAATCACGAATTTCGATACACACGAAAATCCTCCTCTAAGGCGTTCTGAACGTACTCCTAGACAGCCGGAGAGATGGTATGGATTCTTCCATGAAGTCTCTCAAAAGGATAATGATCCTTTAACATATGAGGAGGCACTTTCAGATTCTGACTCTGAACAGTGGATAGAAGCCATGAAATCCGAAATGGACTCCATGAACTCCAACCAAGTTTGGACCTTGGTAGATTTGCCTGATGGGGTAAAACCCATAGGTTGCAAATGGATCTTTAAGAGAAAGCTTGGAGTTGATGGAAGCATTGCAGCCTACAAGGCAAGACTGGTTGCAAAAGGATTCACTCAAAGACCCGGCGTGGACTTTGATGAAACCTTTTCGCCAGTTGCAATGCAAAAGTCTATTCGGATCATGCTTGCCATTGCTGCGTATTATGACTACGAGATATGGCAAATGGATGTGAAAACTGCCTTTCTCAATGGTGACATTGATAAAGACATTTATATGGAGCAACCCAGAGGTTTCACATTCAGTGGGAGTGAGCAAAAGGTTTGCAAACTCCAAAGATCAATCTATGGATTGAAACAGGCTTCTAGGAATTGGAACATTCGATTTGATGAATCAGTCAAAGCATTTGGCTTCATTCAAATCTCGAATGAGTCCTGTGTGTATAGAAAGGAATTGGAGACCTCAGTACAATTCTTAGTACTTTATGTTGATGACATCCTTCTTATTGGGAATTCGAAGGAGGACATGAAAGTAACTAAGTTATGGTTATCGAACCAATTCGAGATGAAAGATCTTGGTGATGCGTCCTATATCCTTGGAATTAAAATCTATCGAGATAGATCTAGAAGGTTAATAGGACTATCACAGTCGATGTACATTGACAAAGTATTGAAAAGATTCAATATGGAGTCAGCAAAGGTTAAGAACCTTCCTATGAGTGTAGGAACATGTCTTTCAAAGAAGATGTGTCCTAAGACTAACCTTGAGAAGGAAAGAATGACTCATACACCTTATGTATCAGCAATAGGTAGCATAATGTATGCAATGTTATGTACTCGACCGGATGTGGCTTATGCACTTAGTGTGACAAGTCGATTCCAATCTGACCCTGGAGATGGTCACTGGGCTGCCGTGAAGAATATTCTTAAGTATTTGAAAAGTACTAAAGATTTATTCTTAGTTTACGGAGGTCAAAAAGATCTTACTGTCGAAGGATACTGCGATGCAAGCTTTGCATCTGACTTAGATGATTTTAAGTCAATGTCAGGATACATTTTCTGCCTAAACGGCGGAGCAGTGAGTTGGAAGAGTTCCAAGCAAACAACCACTGCAGATTCGACCATTGAGGCCGAATACTTAGCTGCAAATGATGCAGCTAAGGAAGGTGTTTGGATTAGAAACTTCATTCAAGAGTTGAATGTTGTTCCTAGCATGAAAGACCCTGTTACTGTGTTTTGTGACAACACTGGGGCGGTTGCTCAAGTAAGAGAACCAAGATCTCACCAACGGACCAAGCACATTATGAGAAAGTATCACCTAATCCGTGATATTATCAAAAGAGGAGATGTGCAAATTGAGAGGGTCGCATCAGCAGAGAACGTGGCAGATCCACTTACTAAACCCCTTAGTCGAGAAACTTTCCAAGGTCATCTTGAGAAGACGGGACTTAGAGTTGCTTTAAAATGGCTTTGACGGGCAAGTGGGAGATTGTTAGGAATAGTGCCCTAGAAAGCCGATTGTATATCCGCTTTGTGCTTTTCCTTATTGTAATCACAGACAATCTTTGAATGAAATAACGAATTAAGGCAACACTTCTTTATATGCTCTTGTTTGGTATGCGATAACTTTATCTGTGCATGTATGAGAACTCCCCTAATCCTGATGACTTTAGGACTCTGCGATTTAGGTGAAATGGTTCATGAAACGAGCCCTATATCACATAAGTCATGATTAGTAAAATACTCCAAGCCGATGAGTCCTACAGACAGTGGGAGTGTCAACCTGACTCCTCTAAGGCTTGCTTGTGGGATCACGCCCTTAAGAAGGACCACCTTGTTTCATGTAGGTGCAAAGTGTATAGTTGATACTTGCGTGATACATGAGGGTGCTTACTTTAACAAGTAAGTTCACTGAGGTGCCCCGTGTGAGAACATTCCTAAATGGGAAAGGAAGTTTCTATTTCAGGAAATAGAAACTTCCAGATTAGGAAATATCTCACGAGTCATTGATGTGATTAATTGATCCTTAGACTTGAGGTTCCATGTTACTTTATGAGTTAACTCTGTAGTCTTTGGTATAAGCTTTAAAGGGTGTCGCCTTAGACAACTGATTCAAGGCTTATGCTGGGGCTGCTCAAGTGACTCATGAAAGTGAATGAGAATCAAGAAAGGACCTACACTTGCATATGCAAGGTGATCTCTTATTGTATAAGTCATTCATATGCCATATGGAGTCCTTGGCCAAGGCAGTAGATCAAGACATCAAGAAAAGGGTTTCTTGGATTGAGATCAAATGGATATGAAATGCACTTAGCTTTAAGACCGGATTATTAGGGTTCTGATTGTTCCCTTGCCCTAGATCTTGGTTGAGAGATAGTAAGTAGGAGGATTGTATCTCACATTAGTCAATGACTTAAAGGTTCTATCGAATCCGAACATTCCAATTCAGCTAGGGGTTAAACACCTGTTGCTAGACTATGGTCGTTTAATCTGTGGACTGATTAATTAATTAGTGAATTAATTAATTAGGGTCACTGCTAATTGAATTGAGAACCTAGAGGGTCACACACAACAACTTGGTTACATGAGTTGAGGCTTTAAAATGATTAAACGAGTTAATCAAGCCAAGAGGGTTCCACACGTGTGAAACCACACGTGCGGCTCACGTGAGTGACACGTGTCATTGTGACACGTGTCACACACGTGTATAAATATATGTGTATATTTATTTATGTGTTAAATAATTAATGTGATTAATTATTTAATAGACTTTGGTTTAATTTTGAATTAAAAAGAAAGTCTTATTTTGGAGAAAATAATCTAGTTAATTAATTATGAATTAATTAATTAGATAAAATAAGTTATTTATTTTATAATAAATAAAGTATAAAATTATCCAAAAATAGTTTGGATATTTTTAGCTCTCTTGAAAGTTGATTTGAATTAGAATTCAAAGTCAAAGTTGGAAAATACTTGATGATCAAGTAATAGGAGAGAGACAAACCAAATCCTTGCCCAACAAGGAAGGGTTCGGCCGTCCCTCCCCTTTCCTATATATAGGGGAGCTCATGCTCCCCTTTAGAGCTAATAATCGAATTCTTTTGGTTCATGTGTTGAACACCTTTCTTTCTCCAAGATCAAATATACCCTAGGTCAAGCCTAAACACTAACTAGAGAACTAGCATCCTTACTAGTTAGATTGTGATCAAGTTGGTAGACTATCTCTAGAGACTTCAAGTTAGAAGTTTGAAGATTCGAGCTTTACCAAGGAGAGGGGATCAAGCCGCGAGAAGAGCGTTCTTGGGTGGCTTGAAACGCTTCAAGAAAGAATAAAAGAAAAGTAAGTTTTCTTATCTTTACGAATTTGGATACACGATTGCGAGTCCACGGTCCTTTTGTTGGGAAAATTTTTTAAATTCCGCTGCTTTCTGATTCTGTTTTCCAACAATACCATCCTGGGAAAGCCAACGTGGTCGCCGATGCACTTAGCAGGAAGGCGAGTGTATCAAATTTGAAAGTAAAGGAAAGTGATGAAGTTGCTCCAATTATTTTAAAAACTCGGGTTTCTAATATTACAATTCAGCCAGAATTGAAGAATCAATTATTTGAGGCTCAGAATAATGATCCGGAGGTACAAAAATTGGTAAGTAATGCAAGAAATGATCCGGAAAGTCCTTTTGGGTTTGATGAAATCGGGTTACTTCGGTTTAAAAATAGAGTGGTCGTGCCTGAAGAATTAAAACCGGTCTTGCTAGGGAAAGCTCACAAGTCGGCTTATTCAATCCACCCGGGAGGAAATAAAATGTATAAGGACTTGAAAAAATATTATTGGTGGAATGGATTAAAGAGAGACGTCGCCGAGTATGTAAAGCACTGCTTGACCTGCCAGAAAGTGAAAGCTGAACACCAAAAACCCGCGGGACTTCTACAGCCGTTACCTATTCCCAAATGGAAGTGGGAACAAGTAACGATGGATTTTGTATCCGGATTACCAAAGGTAAAAGGTGGATTTGATAGAATTTGGGGAATTGTGGACCGATTCACGAAGTCTGCACACTTTCTACCGGTCCGGATGTCCTATAAAATTCCCAAGTTAGCCGGGATATACAACAGAGAAATTATCCGACTTTATGGGATTCCGGTAAGCATAGTTTCAAACCGAGACCCGAGATTCACATCCAAATTGTGGCTAGAATTACAGGCAATATTAGGGATGAGACTCAAGTTTAGTACATCATTCCACCCGCAAACAGACGGCCAGTCGGAGAGATTAATAAGATATTTGGAAGATCTACTTCGGGCCTGTGCGATGGACTTTCAAACTTCGTGGCAAGAACAGCTTCCTCTGATTGAATTTGCATATAATAACAGTTATCAGGCCCCAGTCGGTATGGCTCCCTATGAACTTCTTTATGGAAGAAAGTGTCGGTCTCCGTTGTTTTTTGACTTGGAGGAATGGAAATGGTCGAAACAGGAAGGTGTAAAATTAGAGAAACCTTCTAAGGCCGTTCAAGTTATGATTGAAAAGGTTCAATGGATACAACAACAGATGAAAGCGGCACAAGACAAACAGAAAAGCTATGTCGATACTCGCCGAAGAGATCTGGAATTTAGAGTTGGTGACCAGGTATTTTTGAAGGTGTCACCAAAGAAAGGTTTCACTCGGATCGGAAAAGGAGGAAAACTTAATCCTCGATACTTGGGTCCTTTCGAGGTTCTTGAAAGAATTGGTGAAGTAGCTTATCGACTGGGCCTACCACCGAGTCTTACGGGGATTCACAATATATTCCACGTATCTCAATTAAGGAAATATTACCCCAATGAAACCACAATCCTCCCCATTGAAGAAGTTGAATTGGAACCGAACTTGACATTTGTTAAAAATCCGATTAAAATCTTGGATAAGAAGTTTCAGGAATTGAGAAACCGGAGGATTCCCATGGTTAAGGTTTTGTGGAGAAGTGATAAAACGGGAGAAGCTACATGGGTAACCGAAGATAAAATGAAACGGTTTCACCCGGAGTTATTTCCTCAGGAATAGGGAATCTGGAGACCAGATTCTTTTAGGGGAGGAGAGTTGTAACGCCCCGGTACCGGATGAGCAGGTAAGCACGCCACGTGTGAGTTTGAGTGTTAGGAATTTAAGTTATTTCTTTCATTTATTAAATTTCTTACATGTCATCATAATTTTTATAAATTTCATATCATTATATTTATGTAAAATATATGAATTCATATCATTTGAGAATTTATTGCATGACTTGAAAATAATTGTTACGTGAGATAATTGCCAAACGGGATTTAATTTCCAAATTGTCCCTACATGATCATTATTTAAAATTTAAGGACTAAATTGCATAACCATTCCTTGGACTTAATTGCTCAATTTCCAAAGCCATTCATCATTGATTGCATGACTTAATAAGTTGGAGGATCAAATTGCAATTTGTGGTTTTTCATCAATTTCAAAAATGGAGATTCACGTACAAAACTTCTTCATGCTTCCTTATTCATTTTCATCAAAATTCTCCAACATATTTGCTTCCCTCTCTCACCGAACCAAACCCTCAAAGAAGAAGAAGGGATTTTGTTTATTTTCATCCAAGTTTTCAAGAAAATTTCAAGCTTTGGAAGCTCCATCATCCATCATCATCATCATCTTCCATTTATTTTCATTCAAGGTAGGTGTGTGCATGAGTATGGCTTTCTTGATGAATTTGGTTGAAGCTAGGGTTCATGAATTTGTGGAGTAAATGGATTATTTGTTGTTTGATACAAGAATATGTGAATTTGAATTAGATTGATGCATGAATTCATGGAAGATTTGAGCTTATATGATGAATTCTTACATGAACTTGGAACTCTTGATTCTTGATGATCATGTAAGATTTAGGTGTTTAAATGGAGTTTTATTGCATCTTGAACATGTATGCATGTTGGTTTCCAGAAATTATGCATTTTGGTGATTGAAATTGGGTGTTTTGATGTCGTTGGTTTTGTCCCAAGAGCCTCCCCTATTTCTGCTCTGTTTCTGGACTTGCAGACGAGCGGGAACGACCCTTCCCGTCCCTAGTTCAATCTAGGAACGGTTGTTCCCATTTTGGCCTTTGAGCCGGAAGGGCCGTTCCCATCTAAAATCGCCATTTCAAATATAAAATCGCGGGAGCGTTTCTAGAAGGGCATGGGAACGGCCCTTCCCATTTTACACTATAACCCGGAACGGGCGTTCCCAGGCTTGTAACAGAACAAAACCTACTGCATAAAAATGAAAATTTGGATTTCAATTCCAATGATTTCTTTGATCCCAAATTGTTATTATATGATCAATTACATGCTAAAACAAGATATTTTCGTGCTACGTTGTACATTGCTCGTCATCTCGTTGCATTTTTACCATTCGTCATATTTTGTCCATTTTGAGTCAAGTCTCACGTATACATGTCTTGATTGCACAGATCACGAGGCCGTGGACAAGGATCAGGCGCCTTAGAGAATATCCTTGTTATATTTTGTCACACAGGTGAGGTTTTGTTCTAGTTACATAGAACCCTTACAACCTTTATGAGAAGTTTTTGGCCCAAAACCTATTATATTTATAAACGTGTCACTTTCAAACTATAAATGATTTCAATCAAGCCATGATTGATCATGATTCGAGCATGTTTTGGCGAGTACCATGATTGCACTTTGGGCCCGAGGGTAGTGTATTGAACCAACCGGGAAAGCAAGGGCTGACGGGTAACTCTTACACTATCCTCACCACTTTGGGATCACCTCGGAAGCCACCAGGAGGTTTGGTGGTGGAAGAAATCCCGTACATGGGAGTCATGTTCCCGACGTACACCATGTCGTGGATGGTTGGGCCTTGCAAACCCACCATCACCAGGAGGAAGAAGGGTCATGAAATTGCTACTTCATCGCACTAATTAAATTGCATGAACACATGATAATTAATAATGCAAACATGTATTGTTCACGATTGGTGTAAAGGTTGGAGATTGCCCTCACTGGCCGGGCCACGTATTGAATGAAATTGATTAAATAAAATGTTAAACTTGATAGTTGTAATCTCGAGCAAATAATAGTTTGTTCTTGAAATTATATTATTTCTATTTCCAAAGCTTTGCCCGAGGCTATGACTTGCATGTTACTTGTGTTATATATATTTATGCCCCTCACTTAGTCTTCGGTAGACTGACACCCTCACTTTTCATGTACACACGGTCGGGTGCTAGGCGGGAGTCCGGGTTGTGTCTTTTGGTTTAGCCGAGTCTAGCATCGCATTTTCCATGTATTGATATTTCGGATTTATTATGTTATAATTATTGTTATCTTTTGGAGAATTGGCATGTTGATATATGTTGGTACCTAATACTTATACTTTTGATGTCTATGATGTAAATATGGTACCTATACTAGTAATGATCATATGATGCTTCCGCTTTTGAATTTTCATGTCTTGGATTTGATTGGATTGGGGTGTAGTCCCGCCTAGCTAGATTGTTTCTTACTTTGTCACCCATTTGCTATATGTTCGGTTTATGTAGGGATTATCCATTTCGTATGTGGATCCAGCTATAGTGTGGGGGATGTAGTGCTTTGGGGTATAGGGTACTACAATAACCTTTTTTCAAAATCCGTGTACATCTCGCTTCTTCTATTTGATTGGTTTGAAGACGGGGTCCACGTTGAGCCTTGGGACTATGACGCTTGGGTCAATCCTAGTTAGATCTGATGCTTTCCAGGCAAAGACTTCAATGTTTTCCCTAAGAAAGTCGATCATCATGATCTGCGAGGGCCCTGAGACATTGGACCCAATCTGAGTGGTTTTATCTTTGTTTCCAGGATCCAACTCAATGGTGAGAAATTTCTCCGTGGGCTCGATCCGTGCCTCTGGGCGAGGAAGTTCGAGCGCCCTTTTCTTCCCTGTAAGTCGGTCACTGGCAGTTTCTTGCTCACCCTCATTCACATCTTCCTCAGAGGAGGATTCTCCGACCGCTCCGGGTGGGGTATCCTCGGGGGTGTTTCCAGCGCTAGGATCCTTTTTCTTGTTTTTCTTTTTGTTCAGTTTGGCCCTCTTCCGCACGGGGCAGTCTTCATCCAAGTTGGGGAAGTCTACCGACTTTTTGGTGGACCCAATCTGGAACGCCTCTCTGCTTTGGGCTTCTTGAGGGATAACACGTAACATTCCCAAGCCTCTCGGAAGTTGCAAAGGACTTCGCCAACCCCATCGGGGGTAGAGAATTTGATCTTCTGATGGTAGGTTGAAATGATCACCTTGAAATCAATAAGGGTGGGATGCCCAATTGTGATGTTATAAGGGATCTCAATTTCGACTACCGCGTAGGTGACCATGAGTGTTTTCCGCTGTGGGGCACGACCGAATGAGGTAGCCAAGCGAATTTTTCCGTGAGGGACCACCTCGGAACCCCCCAAAACCAATGAGGGTTGTCTTGAGGGGCTCGAGGGGAATGTTGGTGATATTCATTTTTTGGAAAGTTGAGTTAGGTAAAACAATGACAGAGCTTCCACCATCCACCAAAACCCTCTTTACAACATGATTATGGACGTCTAGGCTAACCACCATGGGGCAGTCAGAGGTTTCACCGACCCCATGGGGTGTTACAATGGGCGCTAGGTCCCTATCACTGAATCCAACAACTTCATTTTCTTTGGAGCGGTTGTTGCTCGTTTCTTTGATGGAATAGACTTGCTTGGGCGCTAAGGGGCGTTGGTCATAGCTCCTGATTTAGCAACGACGGGAAGCGTTAGAGTCTCCTCCTGAAGAGCCTCCCGCGATCATGTGGATGACCACGAAGGGATCGTTTTCTTGCTCTGGCATTTTTTGCTTTCCTCGGTTACTGCTTTCGGGAGGGCCATGCCCTCGGGGGCTCCTTGAGCGTGACAGGCTCCTTCTTCTTTCCGTGGGCCTCTCATTGCAACGCTTGTCGTAGCGCTCCAAGGCTTTCACAAATTCCTTCAAGTGGCCCCCCGACAACGAGCCTCTGAATCTCACTCTCAAGTTGGCGGCACTCATCAGTGTCGTACCCTTTTTGCTTGTGAAAAGCGAAATACTTTCCTGAGCGCTTCGATGCCTCTGTTTCCTTCATTTTCTGAGGCCTTTTGAAGAGCTTCTTGTCGGAGAGGGAGTAGACTTCGGAGTTAGGCCGATTGAGGGGGACACGCTCGAGCCTGCGAGGGGGAGGTGGAGACCTCCAGCACACCTTTTGCGAATCATCGCGCCCCCGCTCGTTTCTCAGTGGGCTAGGGTGTCTGGGCGCATCGGTTCCATACATATCTTCGAGCGCAAAGAAAGGCTCGACAATCTCCCTCATTTCCATGAGCAACCTTGGCATCCTTTCGAAGATGGCGTCTGCAAGCTTCTTGCTCACGTATTGCTTATGATCCATAGCCTTAAAGAGCACTAGGATCAAGAAATCCATAGAGGGCCTTTCTACTTGCAATATCTCCTTGTTGAAACGAGCAAAGAAAGACCGGAGGGATACACTTCTTCCCTGGACCACATTGTATAAGGTTGTAGACGCAGTGACAGGAGCCTTCTTCAAGGAGTTAAAGTGGTTCAAGAAGGCATTGGCAAGATCTTCGTACCCCCTAATCGAGCGGGACGGCAGACGTTTATACCATTCTTGCGCCATCCCGACGAGGGAAGTAACGAACACTTTGGCCCAGTAATGGTTAGAATGTTCATACAGATGCATCAAGTGCAAGAAGTGGTCCAGGTGCTCTGCTGGGTCGGTGATCCCATCATAACGGTTGATGGAAGTGGGGACCTTGCCCATTCCTGCTTGGGCCATTAAGACTTCCTCCACGAGGGGATAGTAGTCGTAGTTCTCATAGCTTTCCTCCTGCTGGTGGTTTCGAGGGGCGTGTGGTTGGCGGATGTGGCGACTAGCGCCTCTGGCATGGGTCCTTTCATCCCCAGCGTGGGGGATTTCAGACCGCGCTCAAGAGAGTTGTCCCATCATATCCTGCAACATTGCAGCTGGTCTTGTACAGCCGCGAGAAGGTTGAGATCTTTTCCCCGAGCCTTGCTCCCTCGTCTGGAGATGTGAGAGCCTCGTTTTGTCAGTCGGGGGCGTTCTTCCCCTCCCCTGGCGGGGACAACTTTCTCCTTGGTAGGAGGAGACGGCGGTCGAGCTTGCAGAACGGTTTGAGCCACCGTTAAGGGGTAAACCTGCTATCCTCTTGGAGGAGCAATCTGAGCGGTTGTGCCTGAAGGGAAGTAGGTGGCTGTGAAGTTTTTCCAAGCATTTTGTACAGCTTGAACCTCACACTGTGTGTAAATTGCTTGCAGCTGTTTGGGAGTCATGTGAGGTATCTCCACACCTTCAATCTCCACAGGGATGACAACAGGGTGTTGCATCCTGCCAGCGTGGTATGGTTGGACCATGGGAATCATTGGGGAAGGTGTCAGAGTGTACCCTGGCGGTGGCATCATAATGGGGTACCCTCCAAGGTATACTTGGGTGGTGGGCAGATGGTGGGTGGAAGGTTCTGGGGAGCAGAAGTCCTAGATCCTCCCGCCACCGTAGCGAGGAGTTGTTCAGTGGTAGCTCCCGGCGGAGGTGCGGGTTGCTCCGTTGTGGGTGGAGCTCCTCTAGCTGGCGGCGCGCCACCAGTAGCGGCCGGGAGAAGGTGGTCCTCGCCATCTCCAGCTGCACTTGATCTTATGGTAACCATAGCGAGAAAAGATGAAAGTGGTGTTTGTTGTTCAACTAGAAAAGATAAAGAAGGAAGGAGGAGTGGTTTCCCACAAACGGCGTAAAAAATGATGGGTCTGATTTCAGATATCCAAACTCCAACACTTTAGAATTTGTTTGATGTGGGGAAACCCAGTGAAGATCGCCGGAAAACGTGGGGGGTTCAACCTTCTAGGAAAACACCGAGAAAACAGAGGTCAGATGGCTAAGCTAAGGGAACTGAGGGTGATGCCAAGTTTGGCTCTTCGACGCCCAACTCAGATGAAGATCTGAAAGAGATGAAAGAATGCAAGAATTTTTGTAATGGAAGATTGCTTACAGTGGTGGAAATGAAGACTCCTATTTATAGTTGAGGGTCATGGACCCTTTGGTAATTTGTCCCTTATGTAGGGGCGGGAGTTCAGGTGGGGAATTCGGGGGCCGTCCCGACCCGATCGGGACGGGGAATTCGGGATTTTTTATTTTTGGGACGGATACCCGATCCCGACTAAAAAGTTCGGGATCGGGATCGGGTATTGTTATGCTTCCTGATCGGGGAATTCGGTACTAAAATAATAATAATAAAAAAAAATTAAATATATACACTATCTATCTTATGTTCTTATCTATACGTATAAATAGTATATGTATAGACCAATAGAAAGAGACCTAACTGGATAATATTTAATTGACTAAGAAACCTAAGAAATATAAATTACAAATTTGTATATAAAACTTTCTATTTTTATAAACCTTCAAAAATCAATTTCTTCATATATGTTCAAGTCTTTTGCATGCTTATCTTTTTTAGTATATTCCTCCATTAAAACTTAGCAAGAAGTATATATATATACTTCTTCAACTCATATCACCACCAAAATGTGTTGGGAAAAAACAATAAATTTATATTAGACCAATAAGTTGTAAGAGTGCAACTGAGATTAATACCAAGCCCAAAAAAGCCAAAAAAACGTGTTTGGAACTTTAAAAAAAAAAAAAAAAGAAAAAAATAATAGGCGGGCTCCCCGATCCCGTCCCGAAAATATCGGGTACCCGATCCCGAATTCCCCGACATTTTCGGAACTGGATCGGGTACTCAAATTCTCAACCTGATCCCGAATTCCCCGAGCCCGAACTCCCCGAATCCCGAATTCCCCGTCCCGCGCCCACCCCTACCCTTGTGGTTCTGCCCTAATATTGCCCTAACACGTGGCATAATGAGGAGAAACCTAGGAGGAATCTCCTGCAAAAGATGGTGAAAAGGCGGTGCAGGCAACAGTAGCAGGTGCGCGGGCGTGTACGGGGTGTCAGAGAGTCGTTTTGGGTCGGTAACGAGGGCTAGGAGCACACTCGTGTCAACCATGAGACTGATGGGCTTTGTAGATCCAAGTGGGGATCCCAGCCAAGGCTGTACGATGAGGGGGAGCTTGGCTCCTTGGTTCGCTTGCATGCGGAAGCTCATCCGAGGGGAGTGAGCGCTCGAGGATCAATGCCTTGGGGGAATTGGGACATGCTTGGAAGCTGGGAGGACGCTCGTTGGCGAGCGGCTATGAGGGCCACGTGTCTCGCGATGGCGACGACACGGGTCACTTGTGGTCTCGACAAACGAGGACAGATGACGCTCGGAGGAAGCTTGCTTGGGGGATTGAGAGGCCACGCGTTAGACATTGGTGGCACCACGTGTCAAAACGTGGGCTAAGCGTATTCTGGCCCCATCACTTATATATTATTGACATTATAAGTTATGCTATTCTCAAATAAGAAACAAATCATTATTTTTTAAGTATATCTAATTCTAGACAAATTATCATTTTATACATTTTTATTTAATTATAAAACACTATATAATTTAAATAAATTAAAAACATAATTAAAATTTTCCGGGTGAGTCGGAAAGATTTCGGGTTGTGGGTCACCTGCGAAAATTTTCGGGTCAACCCGGGTTGACCTGAACCCAACTTGTTTTTCTCTTTCATCTTTGGGTTGCTTTCGGGTACGACCTAATTTCATCTGAACCCGAATATCCCCAACCCTAACCTAATATCTAGACGGGTGGATGGGTTTGATTGTAGGGTCGCACTACAAGAAATTCCCGGAATTCCGACAGGAGCTCCTCGGTTTTCCGTCGAATTCTGACACAATCCCTTGGAAAAACCCTTCTCGGAATTCAAAAACCAACGGAAAACCGACGGAATTCCGAGGGAAAATAAAATTGAATTTTTTTAATGAAGGAATCCCGTCGGATTTATTAAAAATAATCAAAATAAAAAAATTATATTACACTATTCAGACAAGAATCCCCTCAGAATCCCGTCGAATTTATTAAAGTAAAATATAAAATTAAACAATTCCGACGGAAATTCCCTCGGAATTCCGTCGGATTTGTTAAAATTTTAAAAAAAAATTAAACAATTCCGATGGGATTTCCCTCGGAATTCTGTAGGAATTTATTAAAAAAATTAAAAAAAAAATATTTTACATACATTAAAGAGTATTTATTCAGATCCAATTTATGAAATAACATTACAAATACACACTATTCTATATAAAAAATATCTATAATCTATTACATACTCCTGGAGCATATAATAGAACATACACAGTTTTGGGAAAAGGACCTCCATTTCCAGCTGCTTGTATAACAAAAATGTCCTCACCATCATGAATCACCTGTCAAAATGCACATCATTGTGTTAGAACAATGCGGTCCTTATAAGGACATAGAAAATAGTCCCTTTAGAAAATAGTCCCTTTAAATGTAAACTTTAGCTATAAAAACAATGAGTTTAGGAGATTCATTTGATAAATTAGCTTATAACAGGTTGCATTTAATTAACTCAAGCTATTAAGAGAAGCATACAGTTGAAAACAGTTAAAACTTTAAGACAAAAATAACATTGAGAGCATATCACAGTAATCAGCAATATAAGGCTCAGAAACAAACTTTAAGACTAAGTGAATTAGCAATATAAAGCTAAAAGAAAATTAGGATATTGGTCAACAACAAACTAAAGAACTAGAGAATACCTGAAAAACATGGTGAACTTGGGCAACTCACTTCCAAATTAGAGAAGTTCCACTTGTATTGATATACCGTGTCCAACTGATCCCACTGTCAATAAAAAAAAAGGGCCAGAAAACCAACACATTAATCATGGTTACAGAAATATCACATATGAAACAATATAATTTCCCAAATATTGAGAAGTAGAATCAGAAGTATATGCAACAAAACATTCCGCCCACACATATTTACATCTATCACACATTAGGGGTTTCACGGAATATGATATTTGTAGAATAGTGTTACATTGAACAAGAAAATATGAGTAAATTTCAGAATTACATAAAAAACTCATGTATTAAGATGAATTAAAAGACAAGTGAGAAGGATGCACAATTTTTTTAAGAGATTTATCCAAATCAGAAACAGAACTCTCTCATTGGATATGGAGCTAAGACTTCCAGAAATTCATAAATCAACCTGCAAACATATCAAGCAAGATGCAACCAAAATACCTATCAAAGCCATATAGCATACTTGCAATTTAATGCTTCTCCAGAACTTGAATAAGCGAGATTGTTTAAGAGCACAATGCATTCTTGATCCAGCATCTCACGAATGCGAGAAACATCAATTTATGGTCTGATCATCACTAGCACTGACTATCTAGGGATACTCATGCTGAAATTGAAATGTCCGGATGTAATCAAGATGACCAAGAAGAGTAAATAAACATCTGTGTAATTTATAATTCCACACCTTGATTTTGTAATCATCACCTGCACAAACCAATGGTGGCTGAATAATAGTGACAGATTATGCAATAGGACAGCTCCAAATATTAAAAAGAACATAGATCTGCTGATAAGCTTTTCCTTGCTGAACTTTATGGAGCTATAATATATGCTTTGAGACGATTAAACTCTTCGAATGCTCAAAGCAAGCATAAGATCATGGAAAGGATTGAGATCATGGTTCCCGGCTCTAACCCTATCAAACTATCTTTGCCTAAAGTTGGAAAGAGGCTCCACATACAAAATTCAAGGAGTAATCAACCGATAAAAAAGCAGAGAATTTGTCCAGAAATCGCAATTCACAACACATAAAGATTGTAGACTCACTGCATCAATAATTAAAATCCCACTGAAAAAAGGCAACTCATACGAGTTCTTACATATTGTATTTGTAAATCAATAGGAAAAAAAAAAAAAACATATTTCAGGATCTGTATTCCACTCTTGACATTTTTCCAGAAATTACTTTCACAAGGCATGATACAATGGTTAGTATGGAGAGTTAGATTGACCAATATTCATCAATTTGAATCATGCTTCCTCCAACTGGAACTTTCCAGGTATGATTATTCACAGGTGACTCAGATTCTCACTAACAATATCCCAAAAATATAAACCACCAAATCCTATGTATAGTCGACAAAATCCAAACTCAGTTCAAAGCCCAACCTTCCAATTAACTAGCGAAGCATCAAGTACTCAGCAAATACTGATTTCCAATAATATACAACATTTTATCCAAAATATGAAGAACCATATATAACAAACATTGAAAAATCATACCCCAATTGATCATTGCAGAAAATAGCCGGACAAGAAGAGGGCAAAGCCTAACAACAAGCCGCCATAGATAAGCAACGCCTTCTGGCCAGCGGAGACGTACATCTTAGCGGCGGAGAGGGGCTGGCGGAGCGGGACTGTAACGACGGTAGATTGAGACGGGAGAGCAGGGCTGGCGGTGACGGCGAGAGCACGGGCTGGCGGTGACGAGGCGGAGCAAGGCCGGCGACATCGAAAGCGGGCGGCGTCCGAGGAGGTGAGAGCAAGCTGTGGGCACGGCTGAAAAGAAATGGGAGAGAAGGGTTTTAAATGTTTTTAACCTAAGGGATTTTAATTTTATTGTTGTTAAAATATTTTTTGTTAACTAAACCGATGGAAAATCGATGGCTATATCCGTCGGTTTATTTTTTTAATTTTATTTTTAAAATTCCGACGGGATTTCGGAATCCGTCGGAATTATTTATTATTATTTCTTAAATTTTATATTTTAAAAATCGACCGATTTTCGAGGGAAATTTCGTCGGAAATATTTAATTTTAATTTTTATATTTTATATCTTAATAAAACCGATGGGGATTTCTCTCGGAATCTCGTCGGAATTATTTAATGTTAATTTTAAATTTTATATTTTAAAAAAACTGATGGGATTCCGAGGAAAATCCCATCGGAATTATTTAATTTTTTTTAAAAAAAAAAAAAAAGTCGAAGACTGTCGGACTTCCGTAGGAATTCCCTCGGAATTACCGACGGAGTGTTTCCCTCGGAATTTTCCGTAGAAATTTATAGAATTTCTTGTAGGGTCGGGTTGTCAATTGACCCTCCTATTTGAAACCAAATTTGTGAATTGGAGTCTTATTTCATCCAAGAATATGAAAACTAAAAAGGAAAAATGCTATCCAAGCTATTGGCTATTGAGTCACTAAAACTTTCTGGGCCCTATTTGAAACCAAATCTGTGAATTGGAGTCTTTATTTCATCCAAGAATATGAAAACTAAAATGGAAAAATGCTATCCTGCCTATCCAAGATATTGAGTCACTAAAACTTTCTGGGCCCAACGGCCAAAAAACAGGTTGATGGAAAAAGAAATCCACAAGTGCTTCCGGTTTGGGCTTCCGCAAGTTCCCAACATGTTTTCTGCTGAATTCTAAAGTAGGGCGGCATCGAAAAAATTAAAGATTATTATTAATTTAATGACCTAAAATTTTTTTTTTTGGTGGAAATTTAATGACCTAAATAAAATTGATTGTTAATTACTAATTTCGATCATAAATCTTTTTGAAATTTAAACCTTATTATAATTTAATTTAAAATAATAAATATAAATCTATTATTATTTTAGGTTTACTCAATTGACTAAAATAATAAGTCCATAAAAAACTACTAAAATAAATATAAGTGATCTCAAAGTCCAAACATTAGGTTAAACGGCTTAATAAAATAAGATATTCCTCATCAAATCATCTTACACATTAATTTTGGTAAATAAAATAAAGCTTTCTTTTCTTTTAGGGAAAATTACATCCAACTACCCTATAGTTAGGCCTAATTACAATCCAGTCCAACATTATCGCGAAATTACAAATAAGTCCCTATAAGTTCCGTTTGGCGTGAGGTCCCTGACGGAATATGCAAATTTACCGTCATACCCCTAACGGAATTCCCACTCTTTTTCCTCATATTTTTTAATTGATTATTAAAATTGTGTAATGACAATGTTGCCCTCTTTCTATGATGTATACCAAAAAGGCGGGATTTATCCCTCCAAAAAACCTTTCCAAGTACCAAGCTGCTGTCTTTTTCTCTTCCTTGTGCGAAAAAGACGAACCCTAAGGCAGATCAACCATCAACCTTGATCGACTGCTCTGAGCTTGAAAATCTACAAGTTTGCTGCATGTTTTACCGTCACGCATCGTAGGGGTTGTATATCTGGGTTCTTTGGTTACGCGAAAGAAGTTTGAGGTGAGTTGAGAATACTGCATGCAAAAATTCTTGGTGATTAGGGTTTGGTTTAAACATTATCCTCAATAAAATCGTGGTTTGACGTTTGACACCCTTGATTATGTCCTTGAACTTAACTTCTTAGGTAGCTGATGGAGTTTGAGTGTGAGTCTTGGTGAAATTTTTGGGGGTTTTTGGGGAAAAAAAAAATTTTCGGTTAAAAACCCTATATGACATCATCTTATCATTTGTAGATGTTGGTTTGTTGGATTTTCAAAAAAAATCCATTATTTTTTGATGTAGGGTTTCATTTTCTAGTTAAAATTTCTGATCTAGGATGTCTGGTTTGAAATTTGTATGCTTGAAACATGGTTCCATGTTTATTTCATTCACTAAAAGTGTTGTGGTTGATATTTTATTTTTTCAGGAGCTATGGCTTCAAAAACTTACACACTAGTGTGTCATTACAAAGACAGAATCGCAAGTCTATATGATATTGACCCAGACAGGTACAGTATCTTTGATTTCCATGGCGATTTGAAGGAATTGTTTACTTTAGATCATGACCCCTTCTCCGTAGTTGTAAGTATACATGGTGGCAAAGCAAAGTTCCCTGTTTATACTGACTCAGATGTTATTAGGATGTTTGATATGAACAGTGATGATAAGTTGTTTGAGGTGCATGTTTTGTCTACTGAGGGTGCTTTTAATGTGCAAGTTGAAAATGTAGATGATTCAATTAATGTGGGTAGGATGGATGCTACAATACTAGTTAATGAAATGCATGGCACACTCAATGTTAACAATGTTGTTGGTCATGGGAACAAAGTTGATGCAGTGAGAGAGAGGGGGGGAAGGTCTAATCCTAATAGTACAAGTAAAGGTAAAGTTAAAGTTAACAAATCAAGTACAAAGAATGGGAAAGCAAGCTGTAGAAGGGGCAAAAATGAAGCTGGATGTAGTACTGTTAGGGATAATGCTTGTACATTTTCTGAAGATGAAGACTATAATTCTGATGATAGTCTTTATGTGCCTGAGTTAGATCTTGAGAATGTGGATAATATTGCATTTGATGATTCAGATTCTGATGATATGTCAAACTATGACTCTGATGACCATTGTGAGGCTGAAAACTTGTCTGATCAGGAGTTTGATAATGATCCTTATAAGGGGACATTTAATTATCCAGTTGAAGAGTTGAGTGAGGTGGATGGTAAGGTTAACTTGTATCTGGGGAAGTATTTCATTGATGTTGAGCATCTTAGAAAAGAGCTTAGGGATTATGTAATTCAAGAAGGTTTCACGATGATTAGGAAAAAGAATGATTTACGGAGGGTGACAGTAGAATGTGAGAATCATGGATGTGCATGGAGACTTCATGCATCTGTCCTTTGTGATGGAAAAACATTTCAAATCAAAACTTATCATGGTGTTCACACTTGCTTGAGAAGTGACTGTACCAAAGAGGCTAGTGCTGAGTGGATGGCTAATAAGATAGTTAAGATTTTAAGGAAGACACCAAATATCACTCCCAAAGAAATTCAAAGTAAGCTACAAAAGTATAACATAAACCCTCCTTATATGCAAGTATACAGGGCAAGAAAGTTGGCTCAGATTGAGATGGAAGGCAGCCATAGCAAGTCATATGGTAAGTTGCCATACTATGCAAGGGTAGTCCAAGAACTCATGGGTGGTAGTGTTCTGACTCTACAGTCTTACTTTCCCCCTGGCCCAAGTCTGAATGTGATCCCAACATTTCAGAGGTTTTTTGTTGGTTTAGATCCATTGAAGAGAGGATTCTTTGCTGGCTGTACTCCTTTTATTGGATTTGATGGGTGCCATTTGAAGGGTGAGTTTGGGGGTGTTCTGTTAGCTGCTATTGCTCTTGATGGTAATAATGGTCTTTACCCTCTAGCCTTTGCTGTGGTGGAAACTGAAAACAAAGATTCCTGGACTTTTTTCTTTGAAAATCTATCAAGATTTTTAGGAGGTTTTGCAGAAAATATTCCATGGACATTCATGAGTGATAGACAGAAGGTATTTGTTAATGTTGCTGCATTCTTTGTACTTTATAACATATGTTACATAAATATACTTACTCTATTTTGTACTATGTGCAGGGATTGACAGAGACAATCAATGAAATTGTGCCTCATGCAGAGAATAGGAGATGTGCTAGGCATATCTATGCAAATTTCAGGATGAAATTCCAAGGGCATGCTTTGAAGAGATACTTCTGGGAAGCAGCTAGGACCTACAACAGAAGAGGATATAATTTTGCTATGATGAAGATAAAGGAATTAAATCCAAGGGCACATGCATACTTGGCTGAGATTCCAGCTTCCATGTGGTCCAGACATGCCTTCAATCCTGCTGTGAAGAATGATCATTGCACTAACAATATCTCTGAGTCCTTTAATCACTGGGTAGGTAAGTTAAGAGGTAAGCCTGTTCTCACACTTGTGGATGGTTTAAGAGGAAAATTGATGAGTAGATTGAATCAAAGAAGAACTAGGGGATTATCTTGGAAAAATCATATAGTGCCTACTGTTGTTAAGAAGTTGAACAATATCAGGAATGATACTAGGAAGTGCTCCATTTTAATTGCTGGGGATGACAAATATGAGATAAAAGATGGTTGTACTCATTATGTGGTTGATATGATTGCACAGTCATGTCAGTGCAAGGAATGGGATATTTCTGGTATCCCTTGTAGGCATGCACATACTTGCATTGCCTACAGGAGAGAGAGGCTTGAGGACTATACAGCAAATGTTTATTCAAGGGAGACATACATGAATTGTTATAGCCACATGATAACTCCTGTCCCTGATCAGTCATTTTGGGAAGACATGCCTGATGTCATTCCTAAAGATTTGAAGCCACCAGAAAGAAAAAGATTACCAGGGAGGCCTAAGAAGAATAGGAGGAAAGAACCTGGTGAAGCAAGTCAGAATTTACCAAGAAAAGCTGTTGTTAGGTGTAAAAAATGCCATAATGTTGGTCACAATAGGAGAACATGCCCTTCTACTGTTGGTGTAAGTTTTGTTAACTAATTTATGTTAGTCATATTACATTTCAGGTTTTAAAATGGTTTTCCTTTTTTTGCAGGAAGAATCCGGATCACATATTCCTTCTGGAAACATGGCAGCTAACAATGGCATGAATGCATCTGTTGAAGAGAATGTTTGTTTACCTGCCTTTTCAGTAGTTTTTAAAGTTTACTTCTGCAAACTTAATTCTCTTAGATTTTCAATTTTACTTCTGACACTAACTTAAGCTTATTCCAGCAAAATGGAAGTCAAAACAATGTTGAGTTAGGAGATGACTTTGACGACTGGAATGGTGAAGATTTGGAAGCTTTGTATGCATCTTTGGATCAATATGAGGCACCAATGAATGCATCAGTTGTCAATGATGCACCAGAGCAAGGCGCCAACATTGACAATGAAATTCCAGGAATGGAGACCACAAAGAAAAGGAGGCTTGAAGATTTGGACATCATTTCCACAGGTAATTTTATGGATATGTGGTGATCACTGTATGTATGTGATATTTATTAGTTTGTTTATTATCTTTTACAGAGGAGGAAGTACAAAGGCCAACAAAAAAATCAAAGTTGACCATGCAGAAGAGATATAAAAAGTCCCCTGCAAAGTGTTCAGTGATTAATGAGCCTGCCCCTTCTAATCCAAAAAATATTAAAGATGCAAGTGCAATGGGGAAAGGGAAATCACCAATGTATGCATCCCAGCCGGTCCCTGTCAGTAATACATCAGAGATTATGTCAAGATTGAGAAAGGATGGAGGGGTCAAGTCATACACTCAACCTACTGTGTGCTCCAGAGGTAAACAGAAAACCTTGGTGCCATGTACTGCTATGAAGGAGAAAAAAAATGCTGCAAGTGCTGATGGAAAAGTGCAAATGCAAATTGCAAAGGGTGCTGGTGCAACATCACAAACTGCAAAGGGTGCTGGTGCAACATCACAAACTGCAAAATCTCACAGTCAGACTTTGAGCCTCCCACCAAAGTCCACAAGCAAGAAAAAGCTGAACTTCGAAAAAATGCACTTGAAACGTATGTTTGGGGTCTAATATTTGTCTGATCAGTCAATCTTTTTGTCTTATAAGCCCTAGATACAATTGACACAGTTATTTTGTTCTTGTAGTATTTTGCTTCTGTGAATGATGGGGTGACTTATGTGTTGGTATTTTGGGCATTTAATGCCATTTAACTTGAACAACGGAATATGTGGAAACTATTTTGATCTATTGAATGTCATACATTGTTCTACAAATTTGGTTACAACTTTCACAGATTTTAGTATAGAATGAGTTTCATCAAGTGAAAGAACAGTAACAGTGCCAGTACAAACAAATTCAGCACTAACAACTTGTGCATCAACTGTGATTCCATTCCTCCATGTCTTGTTGTAAATGTTGTAGGTGACTGGCTTGTAGCTTCATCTTCATCTTGAGTTGTATCTTGAAATGTATGCTCTTGGATAGGGATGCACCAGTGGGAAAACCCATGGAGGTCGCAGCAATGGAAAAGCTTTCCACGATTAGGAGTATTCTTCTCAACAACCTTGATGTTTGTCCATAGATTGCAATAACGTTCCTTGCACTTCTCTTTTCGATATCGTAATGAACTACATGTTAAATGGGTTGAGCTATGTGATGTAACCATGATTTTTGGGTTTAAAACAGAACAAGAACACCCAAAATATATATAAGCAAAGGTTCTAACGGCTATAAACGGTCATATTAGCTTTTACCTAAAAATTACAAAATAGTCCCCATATAATACATATTCTAACAAATCAGTCCCTGAATAATGTCACAATAACATTTCAGTCCCTGAGGGTACTTTGGTAAAATCACAAAAATAATAAAATATTCAGGGGTATTTTCGTCAGTTCAGGTCCTAACCCTAACGGAATCCCAACTGTTTCCAGGGACCTCAAACGGAACCTAAAAGTTAGGGACTTATTTGTAATTTCGCGATAATGTTGGACTGGATTGTAATTAGGCCTAACTATAGGGTAGTTGGATGTAATTTTCCCTTTCTTTTATGTTTGACTCCTCAATACTTTTATCATAAACCCATGAGTAATGCATTTTGATAGGATCGGAACATGACTGATAACACGGAGTGCGAAAGATGTCTTCATTACATAAGAGAAGACACTATACACATCATGCGAAAGACTGGACTAAGTTTGATGACGTTTTGGAGGCAAAGTTTGAAGATCATCAATGGAACGCGGAGACCAGTCAGACACTGGCCGTGGAGGTGGTATTCACGGCCACCGTTTGGCTGTATGGAGGGCGCCTAACAAGTTTGAAACCAAATTGGTGCACCTGTATCGTGCTGCGTGCAGCTGTGAATTGGAGTCCTATTTCATCCAACCACGAATTTAAAAAATATATCTTTATATATATATGTATATATATTGCATTTCGATACTCTTATCATATGCAATTTTTTTTTTATTTATACTTTAATTTTGTATTTTATTACTTATCCCCTATGTTGCACGGACACGGACACGGCCACACGGACACGACACGACACGGACACGGCCACACGGATTTTTTAAAAATTTTAGGACACGATACGGCTCCGACACGACTATATTTTATATACATAAATATATTTTATATATAAATTAAAATATTTTATATAAAAATAAAAATAATTTATAAGTATAATGTAGATAAAATAAAATATTTTAAAAAAATATGTATAATTAAAAACTAGAATAAGTTTGTTATTTTAGTTTTCACCCCAAAAAATTCTAAAAATATTAAAAAATGCATAAAAAACTTTATTTAATTAGAAAATTTGCCCCGCCGTGTCCAAGCCGTGTCGGACACTTCACCCCGCCGTGTCCGACACCGTGTCCTTTTTTTTTTTTTTTATTTTATTTCGGACACGTTTCAGCCGTGTCCGACACGTGTCCGAGCCGTGTCCAAGGCGTGTCCGTGTCCGACACGTGTCGGACACTGCACGGACACTTTTTTTGCCGTGTCCGTGCTTTCTAGTGGTGGACTGACAGATCAGCTCCATGGTATGTGCAGTATTGGAATAAGAACATCTTGTGTGCTGATCGTTGTAGTTTCAGTTGAATTTCTATACTTTGATGTATATAAATATGCTTTTATAAAAGCGTGATGAATGCAGCTCTCAATCTTAAGATCAACTAATTTTCAGTTTGCTTCAAAAGACACTTGTATATGCTAAAAATGCAATCTAACTGCGACCAATATTAGGTTTATAAATTTCATATAAAATTTTCGTAATTCAGCTTTTTACTCGTTGGTGGATCGACCAGAAGACTATTAAATATATAATAAATTTATACCTACATGAGCGTACACCTACTACCCAAGCTCAAGTGTTCAACAATGTGTTGGTAGAACCGGTCCACCCGAATAACCCGACCCGACTCGAATAACCTATTCGTTATTCCTTAGTTCCCACACACAGTTATCTCGTGAGGATCATGCACAACACAAATGTAATTAGCTTTCACTTTCAAGAACTAATTTCTCTATTGCTTTTAAATTTTGATCAACAATCAAGAACTTTCCATAAAGAGTTCGAGTCTGGCATAACTTATAAACAACTCAAACAAATATAAAGAGAAGTGCCTAGTACGTAGGAGAAAATCCTTCTCATGAGACTTTAGCTAGTAAAGCTTAATTCCATTTCTTCTATTTAAAACAAGGAATATGAATAATTAACTTTAGTTTATTACACAAAAGGGGAGTTCTGGTATGAATTGCAGTGGAAGGAGGATTTATATGCTATTCAAAGATGTGAAGTGAACTCACTTTGATAAAAGTAATGGCACGATGGTATAGACTATATTCACGAAAATGAAATAGTTCTTTTTTTAAAAAAAAATGGATTGTTGGTGGTTACCCAACTATCTCCAATTAGATTCTAACACGTAATTACCTATACGAAATAGTTAAAATTGTTTAGTTTAAAAGGGTAGCAATGGGCTCTGATTCAAGGTGTCACACTCTAACATTTAGAATTTGTAAAAATAGAGAATCCAAGACGTAACAACTCCGGAGAGGGTCACCGGACGGTATAGGATCTACCTGCTAGGCAAAAACATAAGCAAAGCGTGAGAAGGCCAAGCTGGGGAAATGGGGGGTGAGACCCAGTTTGGCTCTCCAACGCTCAAGTCAGTGAAACGGTTCAAGTGAATGTGGGAGAGAAAGCAAAAGAGAGCTCAAGTATGGAAGCTTACCCACGGTGAAGGATGATTTTGGATATTTATATTTGAGGGTAATTACCCTTTTGGTAATTCCAAGGTCATCAAGTACGGATGAGTGTTGCCTTAGACACGTGGTCCAATAAGGGGTGTCTGGCAAAGAGTACCTACAGGAGGCTTGCGAAACTTGGTGTTTATGTTTACTGCTTGTGGTATTTGGAATTGATTAGTATCTGTTTGGCGTTGTAAAGTTTGTAATTTGGTTTTCATGATGCTGGCTAGCTGTGTGGCCAAGGAATCGACGGGCTACTGCGATTCCTTGCTGGAATTGGGTGTATTGCTGCTACTGTCCAGTGTCCATGGCTAGGAGAGGTAACGGTACGTGATGAGCAAAGGTCGGATTCGTTAATGGATCATCGCCCGCTCTGATACCATGTTAAGCTTTAGAGAAGACATGATTTGGGAGGAAATTATTGTAATGATTATTCTGTAAATCTGCTCTGCACCAGACAAAGAATACAACATAAATACTGTATAAGGTATATGTTAAATAAGGGAAGTCAACTATACCATATACAATAAAATCCCTAATTTCTAGCTTTCCTAACACTAATTAGCTTTCACTTTCAAGAACTAATTTCTTTATTGCTTTTAAATTTTGATTAATAATCAAGAGCTTTCCATGTATGGTCCGAGTCGGGCATAACTTATAAACAACTCAAACAAATATAAAGAGAAGTGCGTAGTTCGTACGTAGGTGAAAATCCTCCTCATAAGACTTTAGCTAGTAAAGCTTATTCCATTTACCCTATTTAGGACAAGGAATATGAATAACTAACTTTAGTTTATTACAAAAAAAAGGGAATTCAGGTATGAATTGCAGTGGAAGGAGGATTTTTATGCTATTTTAAGATGTGAAGTAAACTCACGTCGATAAAAGTAATGGTACAATGGTATAGACTATTAGTCGTTGGGCTTATATATATATATATATATATATATATATATATACACTTATACTTAGCTCCTTGTGTTTTTTTTTTTTTTTTTTTGGCCCATTAGTCTATTGATTGTGTATTTTTCTTTGGCTATTAGTCTTTGGGCTTATACATACATATATATATATATATATATATAATATTTTATTTTTTTATCCCAATTATTAGTAATTTATTATATTGACCCTCACTAGTAGTAATTTTAATTTTTATGAGGGGGGTCAATAATAAAAAACTCAAAAAAAATTATATACACAATAACACAATATATATATACACTTAATAATAAATAAATTTTTTTTTTTTGAGGGGGTCAAATGTACCCCTCATTTGAGTGTGCCTCCGCCAGTGACGAAAATGAAGTAGTTCATTTTTTTTTAAAATGATTGTTGGTGGTTACCCAACTATCTCCGATTAGATTCGAACAATTAATTATCTATACTAAACAGTTAAAATTGGTTAGTTTAATAGGGTAATAGTACATATTGTAAAAATTATTTTCCTTAATATATATCAGATTATTTGATCTATTTGTTTCAACTAATTATAAGACTGTTCAAAAAAGTAAATGTCATGTATTTTCTGATCTACTTGTATATATTCCCATGCATTACACGTTCGGAATTAAAGCTTATAATATTCGGTGCCTCAAGGCGAAGCAAATGTCACAATTTTCCTTTTCCGTTTTCTTTCTGAAATGGGGAAGTCTCATTCCAATTCATCATATACTCTTATTTATTAGAAAACGTAAGTTTTTAACTGTGCCAACAATTCGGTAAGATTTGAGATTTTTAAAAAAACTAAAATAAAAAATTTGACTTGTAATGGAAATCTGGTTTCAAGGTTATCTCTAAACACTTGGATCTCGTTGCTCCGATGCATGCGGTGTATAATAGGGACCAGACTTTTAATATCGCCTTTAACAACTACTCGGGTCATATCCCTCTATGGCGCTTTTTATGTAATAGTCTCTCTAATGTTTGGATTATGGCTCATGGCTTGTACACTTGAATCTCGTTGTTTTATGATATGAGGCGGGGTCGTCTGCTCTAACCCCATGGTCTTCTGACAGGGTCCGAGACTGCGTTGCACGTTGCGCTGAGAAGACTGGTAACTGTGAAGCTGCGGCGATGATTCTGAATTGGCTTTGGAGGAGTTCGAAGGAGAGATTAATTCTGGGCTGGAAGGATGATGATGGGAACACACCACTTCATCTTGCAGTCCAATATAAAAGCATAGAGGTATACATTATATTCACTACAAAAAAAAAAAAAACACTTTTTTGTGACAAAATAATTTGTCGCAATACATGACAATTTTGTCACAATAGATCTATTGTGACGATTATTTTTGTCACAGTCGACGTCGCAACAGGCCAATCGTATAAAGTCCCAGACGACAATTTCTACGTTCATCACAATAGGTTTGTGACAAACGTACTTTTGTCACGAAAAACTTCATTCTTGTGACAAACTTATTGTCATAAAATATATATGTATTGTCACTGCAATTTGATTTTGTCACTAAAGGCTCAGTCAAATAATCACTTATTATGACAAATGTTTTTGTCACAATATCAAGCTCTATTGTGACAAACTTTGTGACACATATTTGACAATTATCGTCATCATAATCATATATTTGTCATTACAGTCATGTCAATTAGGCACCTCGTGTGACAAACATATTTGTCACCACATCATATTTTGTGGCAAAATAATTAAATAAAAAAAAATTAAAAATGTCATTTGTGTGAGACCCGAACCACCCTTGACACGAACCACACCCATCCCTTAGACGAGCCAGCATTGAACCCATCGAGCCAAGCACGAGCTAACGTGAGAATTAATTTTTTTTATTAATTGCGCTAGTTGGGAATCGAACTCGGGTCTCCAACATAGAATGTTGACTCCTAAATCAATTTGGACAGCTTCTTTCATGTTAATATTATGTCTTTTAATATATTTAATAACAATGAAATATATTCATACACTTATTTCAATTAATTATTTAAATATTTTTGTGTTATTATTTTAAAATATAAAATGTTAAATATATAATTATTTAAATTAAATATAATCATATTTATGGAGATATTGTATTAAAATTGTTAACTTATATACTTTTAGGTTTTAATTAATAATTTATATACTTAAAGTTATATAAAATATCGTATGAACAATAAATATATTATCACATAACATATTTCTATTATGACAATATGAATATATCATAACAAAATAATTTTTAAAATAATAAATTTTTATATGACAATATTATATTTTGTCACGATAAAATTAATTATTGTGACGGCCAATCATTTATCATAATATTATATTTCGATGGAAACAATGAGAACTTGCCACAATTAAAAATTTATATAAAACAAAAATATTTCACATGATAATAATTAATTTTGTCACCACAAATGACCTATTGTGACAATAAAATTTTTTTCATGATACTATAATTTTATAGTGACTATTATAAGTTGTCACATGCAAATAATTTATAAAATAACAATACTTTATATGATGATATTATTTTTTGCCACGACAAAATAATTTCTGGTGACAAACCTAAAATTTGTCATATATATGATACATAAGTGGCAAAGTATTTCGTCACAAAAGGTTAAATAATTTGTCACTGTATATGTACCATTAAGCGTGACATATGTCTGAATATTTTATGATGAATATTAAAATTTGTCATATATATGATACATAAGTGGCAAAACATTTCGTCACAAAAGGTTGAATAATTTGTCGCCGAACATTATACCATTTAGTGTGACAAATGTCTGAATATTTTGTGACGAGTATTAAATTTTGTCATATAAAATAAAGTCTTTCGTGACATATAAGAATTTGTCTCTTAAAGTTTATTTTGTGGTGACAAACTTATATATCATCGCTATATCGCTATAGTGTAATCTATTATGACGCTATTATTTTTCGTAACAACAAATTGTCACGAAAAATAGTTTTTTTTTTTTTAGTGATTTACTTATTCTTAAGTAAATTGTATTGACTAAATTGCTTTTTTGGTGCTCCTAAGTTTTAAGTATACATACACAAATTAATTTTAATTTTATAGTGGGGAATACTAGCTATAATTCATCCCAAAATTCGTGTTTTGAAATATATATCACAAACACTTAACATATGTAGCTAGTTGTAAAATATTGATCAGTTAACATGATTAATATATGAAAGTTTAAATTTAGTTGAGATCCATTGTGATTATGTGGTGATTAAAAGTCAGTACCTCCTCTATTAGAACCTTAATTTTGGGTAATTTTAACTCGAATTTAGTTCGATTAAATTAATATAATGAATAGACGAGTGTTTTATACTTTCATTAATAAAAAATTCAGAAAAAAGAATACACTTATCGTTATAATTATTTGGGTTGTGATAACTTAGGTTTGACTAGTATTTTCCTCTTAATCTTTAATAGCCTTTATGATTATAAACCGTTTGACTGAGAATAATTAAAAATTTAGTCACTGACATCATGTTCAACGAAAAATGATCTCAGTTTTCAATTTTATAACACCTCGAGTCACTTTAGTCATACAAAAAATGAATATTAAATCCCCACTCCCGGTTTCACTTTTGAAAAACAAAAATAGTCGGTGAACAAAAGGTATTTAGATATGATCTGTATTATTGATCTACCTAAACCATTACAAGAGGATCTCTATATATACAAACCTAGCTATAAATGCAAGCGTAAGTCTTGCACAGAAAAGAAGCCCCTATCCTAGCAAACTCTTAATGATGACAGTTATATATATATCTACAGAAAACGTAAAACCAAATAACAAAAACGTGTGAAATAATAATACAACTTGGTGGCCAGATTCACAACGTTTGAAGTTCCAGCAGATTCCATCATCTTTTGTACTTCAGTTTTGATGTAACCTTGAATGCTTGAACTAAGACTGGAGGATTGCAATTCTTTCTCCATTCCAGACATACCTTCTCCAGTCAATTCAACCAGATTAGCAGAATTTCTCATCCCCATTTGTGCCCTGTTTTCTTTCATTTCTTTATACCAATCTGGTGTACCGTGAAGTTCAAAACACGTTTCAATCGTATGTCCAGTATAGTTGCAATGGCTGCACTTGCGATTAGCCTTATCCACACGTTTCTGGAAACCTGTTTTTCTTAAGCCAGAAGTGCCAGATCCGCCTTGTACCTTAGAACGATCTCCATTATATCCCCCTAGTTTCTTGAATCGTGCCATCATTGCACTATTATCAGTTGTATCAGCAATAGTGGTTTGTACCTCTCGCTGCTTTTCCACATGTAAGACCATGGAGTACGCTTTGTTCACACTAGGCAAGGGCTCCATCACCAGAATTTGATTTCGTATGTTATCATAGCTATCCTTCAGTCCCATAAGAAATTGCATCAGTTTTGTGGATGATTCATAATCTGAAATTTGCTTTACTGATCTACAATTACACTGTGGTAAAGGCTGTAAACAATTCATCTCATCCCAGAGTTTCTTAAGCTTAGTGAAATACTGCACAATTGACAACGATCCTTGAGATATTGAACTGATTTCCCTTTGAATTTGATATAAGAGTGGACCGTTACATTCCCCGAAACGTGCTTCTAATTCCTCCCATAATTCTTTCGCACAAGATGTATACAAAAAAGCATCAGCAATATCACTCGCAATAGAGTGCAAAATCCAGGATTGGACCATTAGATCTACCCTAAGCCATTGCTCAAACTTATCAGAATCTTCATCTGGTTTCTCACACCGTCCATTAATGAAACCTAACTTTACTTTTGCACCAAGCGCAATTTTCATTGATCTACTCCATGATAGGTAATTGTTTCCATTCAAAAGTGTTGTAACCAGAGGCGTACCTGGACTATCTGATGCTTGAAGATATAAAGGATCTCCATTAACAATCGCAGCAGAGTGATTTCCCGTCGCCATTCTCCACGAACAAAATCAAGGCTCTGTGGCTCTTGATACCATGAACAAAAGGTATTTAGATATGATCTGTATTATTGATCTACCTAAACCATTACAAGAGGATCTCTATATATACAAACCTAGCTATAAATGCAAGCGTAAGTCTTGCACATAAAAGAAGCCCCTATCCTAGCAAACTCTTAATGATGACAGCTATATATATATCTACAGAAAACGTAAAACCAAATAACAAAAACGTGTGAAATAATATTACAACTTCTTACAGTCGGAAGTTGACGGATTTGAAATCTTATAGACGAGAATTTTATTTTATTTTTTTATTTTTTGCGCATTGAGCACACACACCAAATAAGATTCGAACCCAGAATCTTGTTTTAGAATAGGATGTCTGCACATTTAATTAACCTAAATTACAATCGAAGATTTTAGTTTAAATTTAGCTTGTGGACGTCAAACCATTTAAGTATAAAATTCTTTCTACTAATGATAATTGTATTTTCAAAATTCGAATAAAGAATTCTGATTAATGTTAGCGACGAATTGATAAACTACACCACTTACTCGTATTGCATTACACTTGCTACAAAAACCTTACGCATGATACAATTACACCAATTAGGGGACTTCATTTTTTTATTTTATTTTTTTGCACATATATAATTAGAGAAATTCGAAATGCAGATTATTATCTTAGAGAAAGAATCTTTAATCAGTTTCCGTTGGCACCCGATTAAGGACTTATCTCTAAGTTTCTCAAATAAAGTATATATATACAGGCAGTAGAAATTCTGGTGAAGATCAGCAAATTGAACAAAAAGAATAAGAAGTCTGAAACCCCTCTGGACATCGCCGAACATCTTGGGGACCAAAAAACCATCAAACTCTTGAAGAGGAAAAAAGCCAAGACATCAAAGGAGTTGCCGCGAAAACTCTGCTACACCGAGTTCCTACAGTCGTCCATTTCATGCTGGGAAATGGCCATCAAATACTATAGCTCAACGGTGAATGACCTTGACGTTGAGATGCGCAATGTCATTTTTGTGGTGGCTGCCCTCATCGCTGCCGCCACTTACACAGCCATGCTCCAACCGCCGGGAGGCCTCTACCAGGCCAGTGCCGACACCAACACCACCACCACCACCACCTATCTCGCCTCCTCGTCCAACCGAAATCAAACGCCTCCTCCATCGTCAAACTGAAACCGGAGGCGGGGAAAATGGTGATGGACAACGCTTACTACATGAGGTTCATGCCGATAAACACGCTGGCGTTCATGCTGGCCATCAGGGACGGAGCCAGGATTTCAGGTAAGTGATGGTGCAGGAATGTGAGTTTCCTAAATGCAATAATCACTTTAAGATTTGTTTATGAAAGGGAAGACCATCACAGGCGGGAAGGCCTCAGGATCTGGGTTTCCTTTTGAGCGTGGGTTCTTCCAGCTAGGATAACACCAAGAATGCAAATGTAGAGTAGGTGCGGCTATGGTGACGGGATCAGGAGCTTGGGAAGATCCAGTGAAAATGGAGGAAGAATGCCCAGAAAAATGTATGTATTGTGTATGCAGGGAATGACTTAGGGAGAGTGCATGAGTTCTTCCCTATTTATATGTTAGGGGTGAGGGTAGAAGGGTAAATTAATCGTGTGGTCCCAAACCTGTGTTGCCCTAACACGTGGCGGCCCGTGAAGGTATGAGAAGGACGTTTCTGAAAAGGAGGCGGCGTGTCAGATGCGTAGTGCGTACTACCTTTGTGTCAGAAGTCGTTGGCGAGGGTAACGCGGGGGATGGGCCTAAGATTCTCTCTGCCGAGGTTCGGATCCAACGCAGCTGGGCACGGTCATGCACGAGCGTTGGTGACGCTCGAAGAGTGTATGGATGGCCTCCTCGCGATATATGACCCTTGAGCGCCGAAATACCGAGCATCAAGGATGGGCCCTCGTATGGATGTTTCCCTGAGAAGGATGTCCCCGAGGGACGAAATATGAGCGCCAAGCCTGTCGGCCAGGGCCCTTTGGTTCAACAATCGGCCGAGGCCCAAAGGCCCAAACTAGTTGGTAAGTGGATGAGCTAGGTTAGCCCACGAATCCCTCAATCCGAGCGTATAATTTACAAGCGCATCAAAGGTGACACGTGGACGGCTAAGATATGAGTGCGTTTCTGAGTCCCATCATTTTGCCCCCCAAATTCTGTAGTATCGCTCGAGCGTACTGTAGAATTTAATGAGAATGGGGTCTTGAATTTTTGAATATCCGAGGGTCAAGCCCCTGCTAGAGAAGTGACCGTTTGTCTTCTGTAACGGACACAATCTGACATCGCATTAATTGATGTCACGTCCGCATTTAATGCGGAGTGGGTACGTGGGCGCGTGCACTCCGGGAGACGTGAGGCGGTTAGCAAAAGTGGGGGGATTTCCTAGGCGGGAAATGATTGCGTTTTGAATTTTCAGCCCTAATCCATGTAAAATCTTTCCTATAAATAGGAGCTGGCAGGGCTTTGGAAACTTTTTCACGCATTCAAACTCTTTCAAGCACATACACAGCAAGAAATCTCTGTCAATTCTACAGATTCCGGCGAACTTCTTCTCTTCAAATCTTAGGTAAAAATTCCTTACCCTTCTTCTTATTTTCCCCGTGCTAACATTAGTTTTAGGTTGTGTGAGTGAAACCCTTGAGTGAAGAGCCCTTGTCTACCATTGAACCTGTCCCAAAAAAGTTCTCCCTCCTTGAGCTCTCTGTTAGAAATCCCGTCTTCAAAAGCTAAAAAGTGAGCATGGCCGGAAACCAAGCGGATGATTACGTAAGGGAGATTGAGGAGATGTCGGTGGGGAGCTCTTCCCCTCACGGTGATGTCCCCACAGCGATTCCCCTGGCCAGGGTGTCCCCAGATGAGGGGAGTCCCATGGCGATATCGGTGGCCCAGGCTCCGGATGACGCCCTGGATGAAGAGGTTGATGCCGCCGTTCAAGGGATGAACGAGCGTGCTCCTGGGGGGGTCAATGATCTCTTTGAAGAGATGGACAATGTGATGGAAATGCAGAGGCAAGGGGAGAGAGTGCTCCCGGTATTGAATAGTGTCGTGCGGCCCCAAGATCACAGGGTCACAGTGGCTATGATGGCTCCCGAGGGCGAAGCAGGGCCATCCGGGCGTCAGTTTGAGGCTGAGCCTTCCAGAAGGCGCCATAGGAGAGGCAAGGAGCCTATCACTCGAGTGAGGCAAGATAACCGCCATCAAACTGACAGATCTCCTGACGAAATTGAAGGTATTCTGACCCTCGGTGATTTGGAGGAGTTGAGGGCGAAAGCATATTGGGATGAAGCCGTATTTCCCATGCGACTTCCTGAGGAAGGGGAGAGGGTCAATCGACCACCGCCAGGGATGATGACGGTCTATTGGGATGCAGTTCTAGCTGGGGGTCTGAGGTTTCCAATCGCTCACGACGCCGTCATCATTTATCATCATCTAGGGCTCTGCCCTTCACAAATTCTACCCAACGGCATAGCCCTAATCAACACATTCATAATAACGATGAGGGCCTTGGGCAAAGCACCCTCGATAGTCAACTTTGACAGCTTGATACAAGTAGCCCGCTCGACACGCTCGTCGCCTACAGACGGAATTTACTACGCCCAGGCCAAATCAGGCTTTAAGATGATAGACTCCCCATCAACCTCCTACGGCGAGCATTGGAAAGAGAGGTATTTCTTTGTGGGGGCCCCCGGGGGGATTTTTGGGGTTCATCGGCAATGGATGATTCATGGTGAGGGTCCTTTGGTTAGGGAAAGGACGAGGAATAAAGATTTTGAGGACTGGGCGATGGGGTTAGCCCTCGAGATGAGGGCTGAAAAGAAGTGGATTAAGGCGGAGACATTGGTGAAGAACGAGGGGGTATTGTTCCGCTACGGATTATCTTGCCCCCCAGAAATGATACTCAACCCTCCAGCTGACATCATGGCCCTCGATGGTTAGATTCTAGGAACTAACTGCACTAACTTTTAGAATAGCCTCCTAACTTGGTGTAATTACTGTATTTTTGTATATACAATCCAGGCATCCAGCTCCTGACGCTCGTTTCCTTCTCCTCGCAGGTGTCCAAATATTATCCCGAGGCATGAATGCTGAAGCTCTCTCCCGTATGTTGGGTGCCCAAGGACCTGCCGCCGGCCCTTAGCCTCTGCAACAACAGCAAAACCGCCCTCCGAGGGGAAGGGGCACCAGGCGAGGAGCCAGCCGAGGACACAACAATGCTCGCGGGGGAGCAGGGAATGAGGCTCCCCCCAGGGGCCCTATCGAGGATCTGACAGTGAGGGTACCCACGAGGCTATTCCTCCGCCGGCGGCCCCTGTAGGCCCAATTTCACTGAGTTCGAGCGGGTCACGGAACCGCTCGGGTGAGCCCGTCCGCATACATGAAACCCTTCGGGCCGATCGCCAAGGGAAGAGAAAGAGGCTTCCGGATTCAATTCCCATTTTCGGTAAGGGGAAGGAGGTGGTGGTAGGGCACAGAGGCGAGGGTAGCGACACTTCTTCATCAGAGGATGAAGATTTCTGGAAAATAGGCTGCAAGGGCGATTCTCGCTACAAGCGCCAGCGGACCGAGGGTCCAGTACTTTTGAAAAAGAGCGCCTACTCTGTGAACCTCGTTTCTGACATCGTTGGGAAACTCCAATTCTCTGGCGACCACGATAAGCTGAACGAGCATGCCGCCGCTCGCGTTGCTGATGACGCCTGTCACGCCCTTCTGACAGTAAGTCCTCTGTATCCTCTGAAGGTTTCCAGCTTCCACTGTTCCCATTTTAACGCTAACCTTTGTTTTTGAATTTCCAGGAGGTAATCCCAAGGTTAAAGAACTTGCAAGGGCGAGCGCAGGCCTACTCCGAGCATAAGGCCAAATACAAGAGGCTGTTGCGAATCTCTGACCCTGTCCAATTGCAAGAGGATTACAACAACGTCCATGCCCAACTGTCCATGGCCAACCGCGATAAGGACCAGCTGAGGGAGAACCTGCAGAAGGCGGACGAGGCCTATCTTACTCTTGACGAGCGTCATAAGGAGTTGAAGGTTGAGCGTGACCAGCTGAGGCAACAGAACCGGGAGCTAGGTGAGCAGTTGGCGGAAAGCACCCGCCAAAACGAGGAGACAAAAAGGGCCCTCGCGGACTTGCTGGGCAAAGTGCAGGGTTTGGAAGCGAAGGTATCCTGGGAGGCGGTGAAGAAGTTCGTGCGCTCCAAAGCCTTCGTGTTTGCGGCCAATATTCATTGCTTTGACAATGCGCGGCGTTTCTTCCGGAAAGCCATCGGACAAATGGTGCATCTTGGCTTGGCCCCTGAAAGCGCTCGGACTGACGCTCGCCTACGGATGGATCTGGGCGAAAACTGCGAGCTGATGCTCCAGGATGAGGATCCTAATGAGGGCTTGGCGGAGCCGGAATATCAGGAGCTGGTGGAATCACTCCAACGGGAGTTCATTGCTGCTAACACTATAGGTCCTGGTCCCATCCAAATCGAGGACGAGGGTACTGTCATGGATGCAGCGGATGTTGAGGAACTAGACGATGCTCCAACTTCTAACGCTGATGTGCTGGCCCCTGTCCCCATTGCGACTGCTCCCCCCGAGCCTGATGCTCCAGCCCAGTGAAGCCTCTTCTGTTGATGAATCCTTTAATTTGCCAGTTCATTTCCTTGTCTTCCCCATGAACAATTTATATCTGTACTTAATCTTTCAGTTATTTCCTGCATGTTTTGGATCCTTTATGCCGCTTTCCCATATATTTGAACTCCTTTTAAATGCTTGAATGTATGAATGCTTTCTTCCTTACTTTTGAATGGTGAATGATGCTGCTTTGTTACGCTCGCCGTTTCTATATTAATGTCTTTTGTTTGGAACGTTTGCGATGGTAGTGTAAGCATGCAGGGGTGTCTTTTACGACGGTCCTCTGACGCTCATCACCATGCATATTAAGCTTAGAAGCCCACGACGTTAGGCAGTTGGCCTATTGCAAATATAGGCGCGAGGGTGACCCTTAGGAGGGTTCCCTGGCCATAGTAGAAATGAACCTTGAATTTGGACTTAGAAAACCTTTGAGGAAATACAGGCGCGAGGGTGACCCTTAAGAGGGTTCCCTGGCCACATTCGTAAGGGGGTTTGAACTTGGACTAAGTGAATCTTTGAAGGATCCATAGGCGCGAGGGCGTCCCGTGTGAGGGTTCCCTGGCCGCTTTTGAGATGAAGTTTCGAATCCAGACTTAGGAAATCTTTGGCCAAGAATTGGCTTATGGCTGGAATATTGGGAGATGCAAATATGGGCACGAGGGCGATCCTTATGAACGTTCCCTGGCTGTATTCTCCATGAGGCTCGAGTTTGAACTTAGGAAATCCTTAAAGATTTGGTTAAGTATCGGCCTTAGACATTTGGCGTGCATCTCTATCTTGATTGTTCCAGAAAATTGATCGTACTTAGAAATCGCTTGTAGGATTTGTTAAGTAGAGGTTAAAACGAGCGTAGCCGTAGTGTTAGTGGCATCCACTATTTACGAGCGTGCTCTTACCCAAGTAGATGAGGGTCACAGGGGGTTTACGAGCGCGAACTAACGTGACGAGCACTTAATGGGCGTAAATTAAGCGTTTAGCATCCCGCCTTTCGACACGCTCATTCTTAGGGTTTAAACTCTTGTGAGCGTTCAAACTGTTACGAGTGGATGGTTACCAACACCTTGGGCAGTGTAACTTTGAAACGATTGGTGTATCGCGTAGGCCATTCGACGTGGAGGATGCTCGACACGGAGTAGGCCTCTTCTCGCTCGAATCCTTAGATCAAATAAGAAAGCAAGCAGATAACAAAACAATGAATTAAATACTTACTGTTATATAGATGTATTTTTTGGAAATGATTACAACACGCTTTCCGTCAAAGGAAAGCATTCCATGCCGCGGATGGGCAATTACAAAAGAGCTGATGTCTACACGTAGAACCTTCTAAGGTTACATGCATTCCATGGCCTAGGGAGTCGCTCGCCTTGCAAAGTTTCCAATAGGTAGGTACTGTTTGCCCGTACTTGGACAACTTTGAAGGGGTCTTCCCAATTGGGGTCTAATTTACCCACGTGTTTGGAGACTTCAACCTTTTTTAGGACTAAGTCCCCCAGCTGGAAAGTCCTTTCTTTAACACGCTTGTTATATTGGCGAGCAACGGTCGCTTTGTATTTGTGGATACGTGCCCAAGCAGCATTTCTCTTCTCGTCCAACAAATCTAACTCGATCAAAGTAAGCTGTTTTCCAGCATTTTTCCCATCCGCCTAATTTGTCTTGGATTTTTGTCACTAATCCATCAAAGTAAGCTGTTTTCCAGTGGCCTTTAAAAAGTGGAGCACCTAGATATGTTATAGGCAATGTAGTTCGAGCATAGCCAAGAACATTCCGAACTCTATAAGCCGCATCCTCAGAGTAATTTTCGATAATGAACGAGCTCTTATGCGTGTTAACCTTTTGGCCCGATAATGACTCATATTTCGCCAAGATAGTTTTAACTTAAATTAACGATTCAGGTCGACTGTTAGTGAAAATAATAATATCATTAGCAAAAGCCAAATGACTAACCTGTGACAAGGTAGGAATATGATATCTGCATTTTGTATTTGAGATCATCAACCTGTTCAGGGAAAGGGAAAGAAAATCAGCAGCAATGACAAAGAAACCTGGGGAAAGTGGGTCACCTTGTCGTAGACCACGTGTCGAATGGAAGAAACCTGCTGACTCTCCGTTAACATGCACCGAAAACCAACAATTTGTTATACAACCCTTTATCCATCCAATCCAAACATCGGGAAATCCTTTTCGCTTTAGGATTTCAAAAAGAAAACCCCATTCAAGCCTGTCATAAGCCTTCATCATATCCAGTTTAGTCAATAAGTTCTTATCCATCCTTCGTGTGTCTAACCCATGAAGCATTTCTTGTGCAAGGAGAATGTTATCACATATGCTTCTTCCATTGACAAACCCACTTTGGTTTTGTGTAATTACCTTCTGGAGAACCAACCCCAATCTCGAGGTGAGAACCTTAGTGATAATTTTATTCTTGACATTACATAAACTTATTGGCCTGAACTCAGTCCAGAATCTCGGATTCTCCTTTTTTGGGATAAGGACCACTGTTGTTGCTGTATAAGAAGTTGGTAGTTTTGTGCCGCTTAAGAAATCCCGGACCGCATCCTCAACATCCTTCCCGATTATGCCTCAAAATCTCTGATAGAACAGCGCCCCATATCCGTCCGACCCTGCTGCCCCATTTGGGTTGATATCAAACACTGCGGATTTGATTTCCTCCGTTGTAATGTTCCGACAAAGGCTCTCTTGATCCTCTATTGTAAGTTTTGGTTGGACATACTCAAATTCAGCCTTATATTCCGAACTCATCCCTTGAGATGTAAGTAATGACTCGAAAAATTGGTTAGCTGAATCTTTAATTTAAGTGTCTTGAACCAGCTCCGTGCTTCCCTCTGTAATCGAATTAATTCGGTCTCGAAACCTTTTCTTTTTTAACCAACGAATGGAAGAATTTCGTGTTACGTTCTCCTTCCACTATCCATCTACAAGCAGCCTTTTGACGCCAGTAGTCTTCCTCTATAGAGAGTGCAAGCTGCCATTCTGCTGCTCAATATCATATTCTCTTTCGGCTTCCAGAACAAGTTTTTCAGCTTCCGTGACTTTGTCGAAAACATTCCCAAACACCTCTTTGTTCCATGTCTTGAGACATTCCTTTAGACGTTTTAGCTTGTGGACTAGACGATAGAGTCCCGTTGAAGTAATCGGTTGTTCCCAATTCTCTCGAATTATCTGTTCTATTCCATGGTATCGCAGCCATATATGTTGGAATCTGAAAGAAGTGCGATGGCGCTGAATTTGGTCTTCGCAAGTTATAAGCATCGGACTATGGTCAGACGTGCCACGGGCTAAGTGTTTAATTTGTGTGATCGGGAATTCCTCCGCCCAACGTTCAGTAATAAGAACTCTATCAAGGCGCTGTCTTAATTTACCTCTTCTCCAGGTAAAGGTAGTACCTTTAAAAGTTGGTTCAACAAACCCGACGTCCTGAGTCACTTGATTAAATTCTGCCATTCCTTGGAGATCTGGCCTTGTTCCTCCATTTCTTTCCTTCAAATTTCTTATAATATTAAAGTCTCCACCTACTAACCAAGGTAGCTCCGTCCTCTGAAATTCCCGGAGGTTATCCCATAATTCCCGTCGCCCACTTAATGTTGATTTAGCATATACGACAGTCATAAGAATAGGGCTCTTCCATTATTGGCAAGTGACTTTCATATGCAAAAATTGCCGGTTGTTTTGAATTATCTCCACGTTAGTCCCCTCGCAATAGAAAAACCAAATGTGATTAGTTGGATTGGCAATAACATGATCAAAATTATATTTATGACAAATAAATTGAGGATCAAGATCAATCATAGGCTCAAGAATAGATAAAAATACAGCTTATTCTTTTTACAATAATTTTTAAGGATACATCTTCTCCCATCGTCCCGTATCCCCCGGACGTTCCATATCAAAGCTCGTATCTTCAAGGAGAACTGTCGTTGTTGGCCGAAGACCTTGTCTTCCTTTTAGAGGCTGTTGGTTTAGCAGGCGATTGTCGCAATTTTTTCCGTTCAACCTTTGTGAAATTTGTGTCGTCTTGGGTAATCTCCATTCTGACATCATGGTCAGTCTTCCTTTGATCCCTAATTGAGTTCGAACGCCGGAATAAAGCCTGTTTTTTAATTGTTTCATGGTCATCTTCTGCCTCCAAATTTGCATCACCATGCATCTCATTGATTGATTCATTTTCGGAATTCTCTTCGCTTTGAGTTGATGCACTTTCCTTCTCACTAAATGGGTTAGATTCTATGTCCTCTGGCTGGCGTGTGGCTCCCGTTTCACTGTTCAATTCATTATCATGCTCTTTTAGCTCCGATTCTGAACGTCTGTCTTTGTTATTAGCTTCTGTATCTGCTGTAGCCCTTTCTCCGTTTTGACTAGCTATTCCTTCCACTGAATTTTTATCCATGTGATCAGTCTTTACCGAATCTGAGTTTTGTTGTTTCTTGTTACTCTGTATTTTTTCCGTATTCTTCTCAACCCATTTTTTTGTTCCTGCACGTTGTGTCTCATCCCTAACTATCTCATTACTCTTGGAGTTGGGTATTGCAAAATTCTTTTTTGCGCCACGTTTCTCATTTATTACTTGTCGGAGGTCTTCTTTCTCTGGTTCCTCCTCAAGTTCTTCCACACTTTCTTGCTCTATGGCCCTCACCGCACCATAGCACTCATTCGCATCATGTCCCAAACGTAAACACTTCTTACAGTATGGAGGAAGGCTTTCGTAGATAACAGGTTGAACCACCGTACCTCCAAGATATCCCATGCTTACCTTGCTCTTGAGAGGTTTTAAAAGATCTAATTCCACACACACTCGTGCAAACGCCGGTCTCTTTGCTCCATCGTTAGCGTCATCAAGGCAAAGTGGTTCTCCAAGGTTCTGGGCTAAGTCAAATATTGCATCATCATTGAAGAACTGTGGCTTTAAACCCGGGAACCCGACCCACACCGGTGCCACGGAAGATTCAATTTGTGGCGTAAATGTGGGTGTCCATTTAAATTTTCTCATCGGATACCCATCAAAGAATAATTTTTCACAGCCATAGCTTCGTAAAGTCCTCCTCACAGGAGAGAGTGATCAACACATGCTTGACATTTAGAAGTCCCAATTTGAATTCCCCAAATAGTTCAAGTTCCATGAATAATTCGTGTAACCTCGTCATAGTAGGGAAGCCATGGGAGAATTTCCCAACCAAAGAGAACTTGAATGGGTTGGAGAGTTCTGCAATTTCTTCATCCGAATACTGGATGTGTGTTATGCCGTTTCTTTCCGATATTGTTCCGAGTCGCTTTCGATTATCGTTTCTTTTAAACACCCTTACTTTTCCTCCGGGTGTTGACGTCTGTGGCTTACTAGAGTTCGATATCGCTGCTGTATATGAAATTGGTTGCGCCGCCGCAGAGGCTGGCGGCGGCTGGAGGTGTGCATGGAGTAACGTAGGGTTCCCTGGCTCTAGGAGAGAGAACAGAGAAAAAGTCGTCCCTATAGCAACCTGAGTAGTTAGCGAGTGTACTAACTTGAGTCATTTAAACTTAGGATGCGTTTACTTTGATGGGATGCAAACCATCAGCAATGGGTTAAAAGTTGAAATTTTTTGGGCTTTTACACAACACCACTTTTTACTTCGATAGTTGGATAATAATACAAGATAACATAAAATGGGCTTATTTTTACCTCACAAGTTTGTGTCCAATGGTTTGTTACTGAAATTACTAGGATATCCTTGTACTTTGGGATGTGTGTGAGCTGAACATATGCTCAACTACCAGATCCTTCATTCATTTAAAAAAAAAAAATAAATTACCAGATCTTTCGTATCATTTATTATTGCCTTTTTACTCCATCTCTCTCCATTCCCGAGAAGAGATTTTCCCTCATAAGCTCCATCTGAAGATATATTGAAATCCTTCAAACAACAAGTAAGTTCACAACCTTTTTTAATTCTTATTTTTTCTAGTTTGTTGTAGGTTTCTGCGCACCACAACCATCACAAATTAAGGTTGTAATCCTCAAACGACTGCAAGAATGATGATTAGGAAACAAAGCAATATGAAACCCACAAATTAGGGATTTTATCAACAAAATGTGAGAAACGGCAATCTGTGTTACTAAGCTGAATTCCGCTATGAGAGCTCACCCTGGACTCCCTCACAGCAGCTAGCTTGGAGCAATCTTCACAAATATGCCGCCTAATGAATGCCTAGCAGCTGACTTCCCAATTATACTGATATGTTGTTCGAAGAGGATGAAAATTCAAGGTGGGAGCAATTTGCGGGAATTTTTGGGGGCGAGAATTCCTATGCACATATAAGAAGGACATAAAGGTAGTTTTGGGTGAAAAAATAGGGGCTTAAACGTCCTTTCACCATAACCATCGTCAGTGGTGTAAATAATACCACCAATTTTAAGAGATTATATATCTGCCAAAAACGCGTACGGAATCCAGGGCTCCGGGAAATGCCCTGGTTGTTCAACTTGCAAAGTAAAGCTGTGGAAAGGGGGGTTTATCTACCCTAACCCCCTTTTTTAAGAGAAGTAAACGAGGCCTTACATTTTTGTTTTCATGGAATTTTTTTAAAAGATATTCCAAAAGACAAAATTTTAATAATATTTATAAATATATATAATTTCTTGATTTATTTATTTATATTTGCTTCTTTATTTCATTTCCTTTTTTGATATCATCAATTTGTTTTATTATTTTATATATTTTTCATAATATTGATCTCAATACACATGGCATTTAAGTAATAAAACTTACATTCAAAATTAATTAGTCTATTTCTTTCTATGATTCAAAACTAGGGGTATGCAAAGTTTGATAAAGTCCATCGTACCTACCGAAACCAAAAATTTGGTACGAATCGAAAACCGAATCGATAATTCAGTTTGGTATAGGATTTTCTAAATTTTCAATTTTCGGTTCGGTATCAGTATTTAGGTGAAGTATATTGTACCAACCAAAATACCGAAATATATATATTCTTATTTTTTAATATATATTTTTGTTATAATTTAATAATTTATATATACATATGTATATAGTATATTTTTTATCCTAACTCCTAATATTATAAAACGTTTGAATAAGTTGTATTTGTTATAACACTTACAAATTTTACAACAAAAACCATAATTATGTTATACGCACGACACATTCAAACTTAAATTTTATGGGTCTTTTTGTTTTTTTTGTTTTTGTTTTTTTGTTTTTTTTGTTTTTTTGCATAATCGTGCTTTTTGAGTAATGACTCCTTTGTGACTTTTGTTGGAATTTTGATGTATTTATTTATCAAAATCTAATAATTATTGATTGGGAAAATTAAGATTAAAGTTAATAATTAATAAAGACATATTTATATTCAATATATGCAATGTTTCCAAAAGACACGACCTTTGAGATTAATAATTGTGACTAATAGTTGTCACTTTATACGAAAAGGTGTGTTGTAACATTGCGTTTTTTCGGTAATTACCGAAAAGGTATCTTATTAATTATGAACTATAAATGAAAAGGTAAACACCCCTTTGAAGAGGTACATTGTCATCTATATATAGACCCCACCATTATGCATTTCATACATTCAATTCTAGAATTACATAAAAATACACTTAGAAGCATTTAAGTTCTAAGAGAGTTCTAAATACTTAGAGTTCGTTGATCTCGTAATTTGTAGTGCTACTATTACGAGAAGTGGTCGTTGTATCTTGGGAGACGATTGCCGCTAATCCGTAAGCACCTGAGCGAGGCAATTTCGTCTTAAGGAAAGAGAGTCGAACTCTTGCCTCGACCTTCGCAATTATCGTAGTAAAATCACGCCCTTTGTTGCTCAAAAATATCCAACAAACTTAAGACGAAACTTTTTGTTGATTTTACTATGGACGAGAAGAACTCTACTTTTAAAATTACTAGGAATGAAGATAAATCGAAAAAGGTCATCGAAATAGATTTCAAGTGGTTACTGTTGGGAATAGTGCCCTGAAAATTCAATTTATTGAATTAATAAAACTGAATTTGCAGCAAGTTATGAGTATTTCACATATTAATAATTAATGACGTGTGATGGTATTCTTATATGAAATGTGTTTCATAGGAAAAGACTTTGAATACCGAAATCATGTGTCATTAAAGTTCTAGTCGGTAAGATAAGAATATGTTCTTATCAAGGCTATAACGTGGTTATATAAGATGATTAGTCTTTCATCATAGGGAATGGTGATTCCAATTATAACACGTTGATGATTTTCAATAGGATTGGAAACATCGAACTGGACCACTGAGATTATTCATTTTATACTGCTATCTAAAATGAATAAAATCTTAGGAAGCATTGTACTCTTAATCCTGATAATATTTCGGCTTTGGGCATGTAGTGTTAGTCACTGTAACATACTCGAAGTGAGGTCTCGGTGACGGGTGGCCAAAATACTTTGTATGATTCGGTGACAGCATGAAATGTGCTAAAGAGTTATATTGATCGAGGAATCTGTGGCCTTGCAGGAAGGTAAGAGATATCATTGAAATAGATTCGCAAAAGTTCAAATTAAGACTTTGGCCAAAGCACTTCGCGTGATAACGTCACCGAAGTTGTATGTTGAATGTGTTTCACATACAGAGAATTTGAACTTAAGGCGAATCAATAAATTTCAAATTAGAGATGAAAAATAAATGATAGTAGTTGCAATTTATTTTTCATGGATATCTACACGGAGGAGTAAAATGCAAAATTATTCTAGATCGACAATTTCGTGAATAATTTAATTAATTTTAGAGTGCAACAATATTTATTTAGTGGAATTAAATATTGTTAAACGGTAATTAATTATTGTCATGAGATGAAAATATATTAATCCGTTTGGAGCTAAAATTAATTAGTCCTGCAGGTCCCCCTGCAAGCCCCAAATTGAAAACCCAGCGAGAAAATAATAAAAGGAGAAAGAGAAATGATTTTTCAAAGTGTTTGAAAATAGCCAAGGGATTTATTTTAAGAAAATAAATCAAGTTCCAAAGAGTTGGAAATGCTAGGAATTTTATTTTGGAGAAAATAAAATTTTAAATTTTTTTTGGAAAAAAAAAAAAATTTGGCTGACGTGGCAGCTGACGTGGCGGTCCACGTGGCATGCCACGTCAGCGGGCGGGTCCCAGTTGGCGCTGATAGTGCCCCGCGTGGCGCGCCATATGGATAGCTGAGATTGCGCCACATCATCACAAGCGAACGACTCAGATTGGAGATGGGCGGGTCGGTCAACGGACCTGATAGTCCGGTCAATCGGGTCAGAAAATGGGCTCGGGTCCGGGTCAACGGATCGGGTTGACGGATAGGGCTGGACCGGACCGGACACGTGGCATCACCAGGATCGGCCACGTGTCGATCTGGTTCGGTCGGACCGGCCCTAGGCCAAGAACCCTAAGACCTCGTGTGAAACACACGCGCCGCCTTCCAGCGGCGCATGAGGGTGCGTCCGGTGTCCAACCCGCGCGTTCTCGGCGGCGTTGGATTCGTGGTGGAGAGATCTACGACGTAGTGCCCTTGGTTTTCGTGTCCAAGTTGCACAAGCATTTTGCCCTTGCTTTTGTATCCAAAATGACCGTTTTGCCCTCAGGTTTTTGCCTATAAATAGGCTGATCCCCTCCCTCATTTCTCATAACATTTTGGGAGAGGTTTTGGCTAGAGCATAGCTTTGAAACCATATCCCATTTCTCCTAGTTAATTCCGATTTATTTTGGAATTAATTTTAATTAGGTGTTTATATAAAACGCCTAATTTCGGGAGATTAAACCCTGAAAAGGGTTTTCTAGTTTAAAGTTTATTTTCTCTGAGTATTTAGAGAAATACTTTCGGAGCCCACACTCCGAGGGTGTCCCTGGGGATATTGCAGAGAAGCTCTGCCGGTCTCACGAATGGGATAGGAGCTGGAAAAATGCCGTTAGATAGCCATGTTTGCAGTACGGTAATATTTTACAGTTGTTTTATTTTAAGCATGATAAATTATGTGCTCTTAAGTGTTAATTGCATGTTAGATATTTATCTGCTTAAGTGATTTAAAATTTATTATCAATTGCATGTATATATACTTGAGTAGATCCGGCTAGTCTTCCGCTTTGTATTAAAATGTTTTAGAAATATTTTAATACTTGTATTATAATAAAAATTTTAAAATGTGGTCACGGACCGCTACTGTTCTGGGCCCACCTCCCAGCAGTTACAACAAAAGACGTTGTTCGATTGAAATCCTAAAACACCGTAAGGAACCTTCCAAGTACGCTTTTCATTTTATTGTATGATATGAATATATATCTTTAGTAGATATTTTTATGTGTGAGATTATTTTTGCACAATTATGCATGGTAATTTTATGCTAACAAGTATAAGGCTTTATTTTGATTTGATTATATATGTGAAAAAATATATTTGGTGAAGTTCTTATATTATTTATTAAATAATATTTGAAAATGAAAAATATATATAAAGCAATGTGTTTATTAAGATAATGTATTTATCTTAATGAAATGTTCAAAATTAGGAAAGCACCTTTCCCATTTATAATCCATCGTTTCGGATATTAATGATTAAGGAAACAACATTTTGTTGAAATGTTGTATTGAAAAGGTGGAAAAATTCATTCGAAAAGGTGCAAACTTTATGCTCAATATTGTGTAGCATGAAAAGGTGGAAATGAGTTTGAAAGCTTGCGTTTCATGAGAAAATTGGAAATTAAAATTAGTAAAGATACATTATGAATTATGTTGATTAAGATATATCCATTAACATGATTAACGAAATAGTGAGTAGATTAATGAGGCATTCCTTTATTAATGTCAGTAGATGAAATGGTGATTAATTAAGATATGTGATATATCGTAATGAATAGATTCACCTATTCGTGGATTTGTTTTACATTTGAATGAATTGCCAAGGTGCCTCATGCATCGGTTCGGCATTTGAGATTTTATCATTTCTCCGAAATGTTGCGTCATTTGAGAAAGTGGAAACCTTAATTGAAAAGGTGTGACTATTGCAAATTGCTTAGACAATTTTGCTGCAAGTTCAATTGTGCCTTATCTAATACGTTGATAAGTCAAGTTGAAGAACTTGCAAATTATTACATATGATATGTTGCTTTGAAGAAATGCAACTTAATGAATCTTTTCAAGAAGTGGTCAAAATAGAGAAACGTCCACTCGGAATTGAAAAAGAGATCATATGAGCTTTGGAAAGATTACAAACTTTCCATAAATACCTTAAAATGTGGAGGTGTCTGAATAAGTTCTTAAAACAAGTAAGAATACAATACTCGAAATGAAGAATATTGTATTATTCGAAGATATTCTTCTTTGTAAAGGAAGAAAAGAGTAAGTTTTAAGAAAAGAACTTATGGTGATAATCGAATTGATGAAAATTCGAGTTATGACTATCGAGGTAATATAGAACCAAGGCATAGCACGAGGGCTAAAATGGCTTATGATTTGTGCTATACTAGTGATGGTTAAGTCTCGTCATATAAGATCGAGCCATAATACCATTAAGCAGACAATCTTTAGTGAAATTATAAAGATTGACTATGTAAAGTCAAAAGAAAATATAGTGGATCCATTGACAAAAGGCCTATCGAGAGATCAAGTATACTGCTTGTCGAGGTGAATGAGATTAAAACCCACTAATTAAAGTCCAAGTAATGGTAACCCAACCTTGTTGACTGGAGATCCCAAACTCTTGGTTCAATGGGACAACGAAGTTACAAGGATTAGTCGAGCACTTAAGAAATTATTTCCAACTCATTCTTAGGACAATATAAGTGCTGCCTGCAAAGGGTAAGAGGTTAAGCTAAGACTTTTAATGATTCCTAGACCTATAAGGTGGAGTATAGCAGGATACTCTTTATTAGGAGATCACCTAAGTAAGTGTGAACATGGCCGGTTCAAATGTAAACACTTATGAATCCAAGATGTTGTCCAAGGCCGAAAAGGACACAATCATGAGAACCAGAAGTGTTAGAATGATTATTGTGTGAGTATGATTGTCTTGGTCTACACTAACGGCTGAACAGTTCAAGACATCACGTTCACTGATTAGCCAAGTAGATCCGATTATACGTCACTACAGAAGGTTCAAAGCCACAAGCTACCTATCCCAATGTAATAATTGTTCGCATGAACTCTCTTACGTGTCTGCATTAGTCATATGCATATCTTCAAAAGGGAAACTTTCCATTCATGTGGGGGATTGTTGGAATTTTGATATATTCATTTATCAAAATCTAATAATTATTGAATGGAAAAATTAAGATTAAAGTTAATAATTAATAAGGACATATTTGTATTCAATATATGGAATGTTTCTAAAAGACACGACCTTTGATATTAATAATTGTGACTAATAGTTGTCACTTTATACGAAAAGATGTGTTGTAACATTGCGTTTTTTCGGTAATTACCGAAAAGGTGTCTTATTAATTATGAACTATAAATGAAAAGGTAAACACCCTTTTGAAGAGGTACATTGTCATCTATATATAGACCCCACCATTATGCATTTCATACATTCAATTCTAGAATTACATACAAATACACTTAAACGCATTTAAGTTCTAAGAGAGTTCTAAATACTTAGAGTTCGTTGATCTCGCAATTTGTAGTGCTACTATTACGAGAAGTGGTCGTTGTATCTTGGGAGATGATTGCCGCTAATCCGTAAGCACCTGAGCGGGGCAATTTCATCTTAAGGAAAGAGAGTCGAACTCTTACCTCGACCTTCGCAATTATCGTAGTAAAATCACGCCCTTTGTTGCTCAAAAATATCCAACAACTTTGTGTAATGGATTTTATTTTATTTTTTCTAATTAAGAATTAGCAAATAGTTCTATAATGGTTTTTTTTATTTTTTTGTTTTTTTTATTTTTTTTTAATTTCGGTAATTTGGTTATATGCCGAATCGTACCGAAATAATTTCAGTAACAACCGAACTGAACCGAAAATTTAGGTTTGATATTCGGTATGCCATTTTGACGTATCGAAATTTCGGTTCGGTAAATACCGAATGAATAATCAAAACCGGTAATTTAGCTTCAACGGCTATAAATTCTGCTTTGATAAATTTAACGTCTCATTTTTCTGGACCAATTGATTTTTATTTTTATTTATTCTACATTATTGACTATTATCTATTATAGTATTTGTGAGACCCTGAAATTTTAAGATAATATTAATTATAGTAGATGTATAGTTAGTATTGTAATGCCGTAGTCGTTATCCAATTGTTTGTTTCTATTACTAACCAATTTATTTATTTTGCATTTGTCATGAGAATAATAGAGAATAATAGATAAGAATAATAATACTAACCGTTTATAGAGAGTTGTGGGGAAGTGGGAGTCCCACTAAGTTTGTGAATGACGACTTACTTATACTTCAACCCTATCAGAATTCTTCTGAGATATTATTTTTATCGTGATAAAAGAGAGAGAGGGAGAGAGAATTCTAAAAGAAAATTGGAAGAGACGAAGAGACGAAAGAAGAAAAGAGAAATATTTATAGAACGAAGAGACAATTTTCTTATATTTGACAGAAGAGAATGACACACTCAACGATCAACCCCATTTGCAGTATCGGTGTAGATCTCATCCCTCGACTTGCAGGTGAGTTTAATGAAATATTGTTTGGTAGTGTTAGAAAGCTTAATTACGATAGGATAATATATAGGTAAGCGACGCACTACTCATGATTGGAGTTTAGAGATGAGTTAATATATTTGTCCTTATGTATCATACATTAATGAGGGTAGTAGTAGACATTGGTAATTATGTTTGGAAAGATGGAAAAGTTACGGAAATCGTAAATGTCTAATTCGCCTTGGCTATTAAATTGGTGATTCAAGCATATGATTATTGATCATGAGTATAACGCGAGCATCGAGGTTAGAGAAAATAAAAACTAAGTATAGTGATTAACTGACCTAGTTCGGTAATAACATGGAGAGTTGTTATGAACTTGGAGAATTCATCAATTGAAATTGTAGCTAATTATGACTTTTATGACTAGATATATTTTCACCAATTTAAGAGCTTTGGCTAGTTGCCCATCAAGATTTGCTAGAACTTTGGATGCATCGAGGTAAGTAATTTTCGATACTTTTCTATTGTTTCGGCAAACTTAATATTGAATATGTAATTCTATGATTTTGTAATTATTGAACTATTGCTTTTATGTGAAAATTGAATTATGAAATCTTTCATAAATCTTTATGTGCATTTGTATGCTAAGAAATCTGATTCCATTGAGTTATATAAGTTTGTCTCCGGAGTCATCTGCGTGTCTTGGTCAAGGCTCATCTATTATGCCGTCCCTCAAGAGGGTCATCTGTTATGTCGTCCCTTCAAAGGGTCATCCGTTCCGTCCCATAAAGGGCCATCTGTTATGTTTTATGTTCGTCCCTTAAAGGGGTCATCTGTACGTACCCTCTGACCAAGGGTTCATCTGTTAAGTTATGTGCTCAATGGAAAACATGGTTTTGGAAAATATGATTTTGGAAAATCTATGTTATACATAAGTATATGAATATGTAACGACTTGCATGATGTGAAAGTTTCAACTGTCTAATGTTTTAATATGTCATCATATCTATATGAAAATTATGTTCGAACCAAATGGTTTTGGGAATTGCTTATTGAGTATGCGGCTCATCCCTCGCTAATATTTTTCAGATAATTAGTCGGCTTTGGAGCTGTTGGAGTTTTGTGCAAGAGTTAGCATTTTACTCCCTACTATTATGTTTTGAAACTTTTAGTTCTATAGACTATAATAGTTAGCATTGTTTATAATTGAGACTTTGAGAAAAACATTGTAATAGTTAGAATTTGACCACTGCCATGTTTTAAGGGATTTATTTATGTATTTTATTTCGGATTTTAGTCGCTCTGTTTATCGAGGCTTGGTGTTCTTGAGTCTTTCGGGGCTTAGGGACACTGCCGTGTTGCGGCCCGGAAGCGGGGCGTGACAGTATTATTTAAAAAATTGTGTACAACTGTACATGATCTTAATAGGTGAATAATAATTTCAGTTTACTTAAACACATGATAAATATTCTTAAAAGTAGAATAATATTATATCTTCATTATTATTAAAATTTCATTATTCACGAAACATTGATTTATTTACTTATTTATTTTGCATTTTATATTTTCTGATATTTCTAGAACTATAGATGTGCATGCCTGTAGTTTTATTGATTATATTGCTAATTGTCAAGAAAGAACAAGGTGTTTCAGTTGGTACAATATTCAGGGTTAATGAGGTGTATATAATAATAATAATCGTAATTATAATAATAATTAAAAACTAACATTTTTAAACTTTTTCTACTGAAAATAGATGAAAGTAAAGATGTCTAATAATAATAAAAAGAGGGTTGGGGCTCTGGGCCGGACCTAGACCCAGGCCCGAAATAAATGGGTATAATTTTGCCCATTTGTTCAGGCCTATTGGGCCTATAATGGGTCTGAGCAGGGCCTGAGTCTAATCTTAAATAATGGGCAATTTTTGGATCTGGGCCTGGGCCTGGGGAATGTCTGCCCATTTACAGGCCTAAATTTATTCTAACCCAAGTACATTTGGGCCCAACAACTCACCTCGTGAAGAAAAGTATTAATAAAACAGTCTTGGGGTGGCAAAACGGGTCGGGCCCAATGGGTCCAACCCATTATAAAGGGATTGGGTTGTTTTGGGTTTGGTGAAATTTGAATTGGGTTGGTTTGGATTGGGTCAAAAATGAACTAAGAGAGTATTGGGTCTTACATGGATTGGATTGACTTGATATTGAGTTTGAGTTGAGTCTTGTTTAAGCTCATTTATATAATTTTAATGTTTTATTACTATTTTACCCTTCCCATAAATTAAATATTATATTTCTATAACATAAATTTTTTAAACACACTAACACATTTACACATACTAACACAATTTTACATATATTTATACACACTAACATATTTTTTACACATATTTACACACACTAACATAATTTTACACGTATTTTCACACAAGAACACGATTTTGTAACCGTTTGTCCTATTTTTCAATATGTTCTATCAATTTCAGACTTATTTGACCTATTTTGGATCAATTTCCTGTTTTTCAACCTGCTCGATCTAATTTAAACTCGTTTGGCCCGCTTTCGAACCGTTTCACCTATTTTTCGACCCATTCGATCTATTCTGGACTTGTGCTCGTTTCGCCCGTTTTTCGGAATGTTCAACTTATATTGGACTCGTTTGACTCGTTTTATACTCTTCATAACCGTTTTGGATCAATTCGATTTATTTTGGACTTATTTAACCTATTTTGGGCACGTTTCATCCATTTTTCAACCTATTCGATCTATTTCAGACTCGTTTGACCAATTTTGGGCCCGTTTCACCTGTTTTTCGACCTGTTCGACTTATTTGTTAATTGTCGGAACCATTTTGGATCCGTTTCACCCATTTTTTGACTTGCTCGACCTATTCATGACTCATTTGACACGTTTTAGACCCGTTTCACCTTTTTTCAACATGTTCAATCTATTTCAAACTTGTTTGATATGTTTTGGACATGTTTAACCCGTTTTCAACCTAGTTATGACTCTGTTGACCCCTATTGGGCTCGTTTATTCCCCTTTTTTTACTTGTTCGACCTAATTTGACTCATTTCATATGTTTTGGGCCCGTTTTAGACCCGTTTCACCTATTTTGGATTCATTGGACCCGTTTGGATCCATTTTTGATCAATTTGACCCGTTTGGATCTATATGACTCATTTAGATCCATTTTAACCATTTTGGCTCAGTTGGTCTCATTTGGATTCATTTATCCATTTTGGATCATTTGACCCGTTTAGATTCGTTTCACCCATTTTTGATATATTTTACCCGTTTGGATCCATAAGACTCACTTGGATCCATTTGAATCCGTTTATACATTTTGGATTCATTGGACTCATTTGGTTCTATTTTACCCATTTTTGATTAACTAAACCCATGTGGAACCATTTACTCATTTTGGATACATTCAATCCATTTTACCCAGTTTGTTCTAATTGCACCCATTTTAATATATTTTACTCATTTTGGATCAATTTGACCTGTTTAGACCCATTTGGATCCATTTTACTCGTTTAAAACTCATTGAACCCGTTTCTATGTATTTTACCCGTTTTAGATCAATTTGACCCTTCTGCGTCCATTGGATCCATTTCGATTCATTTTATCCAATTTGGATACATTCGACCCATTTTGGGCCAATTGAACCCATTTGGATCCATTAGTCCCATTTGGATTTATTTTACCCATTTTGGATCAATTTGATCCGTTTGGATCCACTAGAGCCATTTTGAAACTATTTGACCCATTTGGATCTATTTTATCCATTTTGGATACATTCGACCTATTTGGATCCATTTTAACCATTTGGCCCAATTATATTCATTCGGCTCTATTTTACCGATTTTGGATTCATTGGACCCATTTGAATGCATTTTATCCATTTTGGATCAATTTGATCCGTTTGAATCCTTGAACCCATTTGACCCGCTTGGATCTATTTTACCCATTTTGGATACATTCGACCCATTCTGATCCATTTTACCAATTTTAAATCAATTTGACCCCGTTTAATATCGATTGGAAATGTCAAACAATAGCTCAAACGGGTTAAAAATAGGTCGAACAAGTCTTAAAACGGGTGAAATAGTTCCAATATCGATCTAAAGTGTCAAAAATAAATCGAATAAAATGAAAAATAGGTGAAACTAGTTTAAAATGAGTCAAACAAGCCCAAAATTAGTTGAACAATTAAAAAGAAAATTAGATGGGTCTTAAATAGGTCGAATATATCAAAAAATAGGCGTAACAGGTCCGAAATTGGCCAAACGAGTCCAAAATAATTCGAACAGATAGAAAAATGGGTTAAATGGGTCAAACGAGTCATAAATAGATTGGACAAGTTGAAAAACGGTTGAAACGGGCCCAAAATGGGTCAAACAAATCATAAATAGTTCGAACATGTTGAAAAACGAGTAAAACGGGGCCAGAACGGGTCAAACGAGTGATAAATAGGTTGAACAGGTTGAAAGACGGTTGAAACGGACTCAAAATGGGGAAAACGAATCATAAATAGATCAAATATGCCGAAAAAGGGGGACAATTTTTGGTGCTCTTAAGTTTTTAGGTATACCTACACTAATTTCAATTTCAGTTAAAATTCTTGCATGCATCGAGTGTGGGCCGATACATATACCTTCCATTTTTTTATTCCAAAAAAATAGATAAAAGAATGAAAAAAAAATTCAAAAACAATATATATATATATTGTAGCACCCGGAACGCTGAGATGCCACACCCCCGCACTATAGCTCAGTCCATATACGAAATGAGTAATCCGTACATGAACTAAGACTATAGCGAACGGGTGACAAGAGAAAAGGAGCCACTAGCTAGGCGGGACTAACCCTCAATTAGATACAACCATGTATAAACAATAACATGAGAATAGGATATACATGCATTTCATTATCATTCCTCAAAATTTCAACTTCATCACTTACAAATACACTTTAAATCTTCCAAAACATAACGTAACATACGTAAGTACCAAAGACCATAACAATCTATATATGCATCAATAAGGTACATGTGACGGTGCTAGACCCAACTGAATAAAAGACACAACTCGGACTCCCGCCTAGCACACGACCGTGAGTACCTGAAAATGTTGAGGTGTCAGTCTACCAACGACTGAGTGAGGGGTTTATACATAAATATAAGCGCACATATCATGCAAGTTATAGTCTCGGGTAAGGTTTTATAAAAAGGGCAATATAAGTTCAATAATAAACTAGATCTCGCCCGAGACTTCAACTATCCAATTTAACAATATCAATCAATTCATTTCAATTCAATCAGTGGCCCGGCGAGTGAGGGCAATTCTCCAACCTTACTCCGATAGTGAACATTACCAATAATTAGATTATTAACGAGTTAAGCGAGCATGCAAGTTGTTACAGTGCACAGTTAGCAGTTTCAATCCCTTCTTCCTCCGGTGATGGTGGGATTGCAAGGCCCCACCACCCAATCACGGTAGGCATAGGGTTCATGAGTCCCTATGCCCGGGACTCCTTCCTCCACGAAACCTCCTGGTGGATTCAGGGTTCATCCCCACGATGTGAGGGGAGTGTAGAGTTACCCGTCAGCCCATGCTTCCCCGGTTGGCTCAATCACTCACCCTCGGGCCCACGGTGCACAATTCACGGTTACTCGCCAAAACACGATCAATCAATCAATCACTCAATCAATCGGTTCAATAGAATCAGTTGAAACTCAATACGATTTGTAAAACTATAGATATATAGATACAATTTGGCCAAAAGATCACATAGGGTTGTATGAGTTCTATATATCTAGCAATTAAAACTCACCTTAACCAACAAAAAGGAACAAAGAAACACCCTATGGAGCGTGCTCCTCGTCTCCGGGACCGAGATCTGTGCAACAAGGACAAGTGTAAAATAAGACTCGACTCGAATGAACCAATTATGACGAACGACAATGATATGTAACTTCAATCATGCATTTATAATCAATGAGTGTCAAATAGGGGCATAATTATCAATAAAGTAAGCATATAATTCAGATAAGTTATATATGGGAGCCAAGAAAGTGAAAGGAACGCAATAACAAGGGTTTTGGTGAAGTTTGGCAAAAACTGGCAATTTTTGAAAATGACCAAGCTGTGGAAAAAGGGAAATATCTAAAGTTCTAGAGATTGGAATTGGGTTTTTTTTGTTGAGAATGAAACTAGACAAGTATACCTTTAAAATGATATATGGCTCGTTTTCTAGTTCAAAGCAAGGAGAAAATGGCGTAGGCTTGAAGTTGGGTGCATGCAGTTTGTCGGTAAAGCAGCGACACCAAAAAGAATTGATAATATCTCAAAAATGGGAAAATATATTGAGATAATTCCAATTGAAGGTTGTTCTAGACTTCAAGAGCTTTCCAACGGTTCAAAAATTAGGTCATTTGGAGTTCGGATGAGGGAGTACCCGGCCGGGTAAATTCAAGGGAAAAGTTCCCCGACCGGGTAAAGCAGTCCAGAAGCTTTACGGGGGAAAAGTATGCACAAAAAGTACCCACCCAGGTACTGTTCCAGAACTGGAAAAAGGGGCAAAACAAGGGTAGCTTCGGGGAAGAAAGAAAAGGAATGAAAACCCAAAGTAAACTCAACCAAAATGCTCCAAAATGATCATATAACATGTATATAACTTAAAGATATCAATTAGGTAGCATATAAACCATGAAACATGCATCAATCATCAAGATTTCATCATTCCAAACCTATATGAATTCATGTCATCAACTTCTATATAACTTATGCTTTCGTGCAATCTTACAAGTTCAATGATCATGATCATGCTTCTAACCATAAAAGAATAAGAATCATCACTTAAGCATCAAACCCTATCTCATAAATGAATCAAGAATTCAAGCAAAAATCTTCATTTATACCTTAGTATGAAGAAAGAAAGGAAAGAAGGATGGGATGATGTTGATGAAGCTTTAAAGCATGCAATTCCTCCAAAATCTAGCTTGAAATTTGAGATGAAATTCTTCTCCTTCTCTTGGTGTTTTGATCGGTATTTTGTGTGTCTGTGTGTGATTTTTGATGAAAATGGAATGAAGTAGAATGCAATGGAAGAAGAGATGATATAATCCAAAGTCTTGAAAGAATAGACATGAGTCATCATATTTTGCACATAAGTCCTCCTAATATTTGAATTCATTCAATCAAATTTCCTCTCTACACAAAAGATAAAGTAGCTCCAATTTCTTTAATGCAATTAGGTCCATAAATTTACACAAAGGGTCAATCAAGGACATATAGTGCAATTAGGTCACATATAGCAATTAGTTCATATAATTCACGTAAATGACAATTTATATAAATGCATAGAGATGTAATGTATATAATATGATGAAGGTTGTAAATAATTGAATAAAATGATTAAATTAAATTCCCCCAACTTCCGAAAACCCGCTCGTGGCGTGCTTACCTGAATTTTCGGGAATTGGAACGTTACATATATATATATATAGCATTAAAAAATTAGAGTGCAAGAATTTCCCCAATTTCAGTGGGGAATAGTATACTAGCTATAATTCATCCCAAAATTCGTGTTTTGAAATACATATCACAATGCAAACACTTAACATATGTAGGTTAAATGAGCGAGCTAGCTGCTAGTTAGTTGTGAAATATTAATCCGTTAACATGATTAATATATGAAAGTTTAAATTTAATCGAGATCCATTGTGATTTTGTGGTGATTACAAGTCAGTACCTCCTCGATTAGAATTTAAATTTTAAATAATTCTAACTCGAATTTGGTTGAGTCAAACTAGCTAGTATAATGAATGAATGAGTGTTTTATACTTATCGTGTGATCCTTTATGAAAATTCTAAAAAAAATCACACTTATCATTATAATTGTTTGGGTTATGTGAAGTTAGGTTTGACTAAAATTTTATGTTAAACTTTAATAGCCTTGACCATTATAAACCGTTTGACTGAGAATAATTAAAAATTTAGTCACTGACATCATGTTCAAAGAAAAATGATCTCAGTTTTCACTTTTATAACAATATATTTCCTCGAGTCACTTTAGTCATACAAAAAGTGAATATTAAATCCGCACTCCGGATTTCACTTTTGAAAAACAACAATCGTCGGAAGTTGACGGATTTGAAATCTTATAGACGAAAAGCGAAAATAGATGGCGGAGTGTATTTTTAAGAAATTTAATTAACCTGAATTACAAGCGATCAAATTTTGTTCGAGTTGGATCAAATTAATTAAGTATAAAATTCTCCATACTAATGATAGTTGCATTCTCAAAATTCAAATAAAAATTTTTAATTAACCTAGTATAGCATCCGACTTATAAACTAAACCACCTACTTATATTGCAGCACTTTCTATAAACACCCTAAGCATGATACGATTAACCAATTAGGGACTTCTTCTTTTTCTTTTTTTTTCTTTTGTACTCACATACGGTTAGAGAGATTCAAAACTCGGATCATTATATTAGAGAAAGAAGCTTTTAACCAGTCGAACTAATTCAGTTGGCACCCAATTAAGGACTATCTCTAAGTTTCTCAAATAAAGTATACATATATGTGGCATATATGTAGGGCTGTAATGGATATTCGAAAATTCAATATCCGTCCACATCCGAATTCGTTTACAGAGGACATTATCCGAATCCGTCTCAAGAGAATATTATCCGTATTCGATTATAGACATCCGAATTATAAACAGATAAGGATATGGTAATAAGGCATCCGATCCGTTTAACATCCGATCCGTTTTATTATCCGTTAGATATATCCTCTATCCGATTTATTCGTAATCCGTATCCGATAAATAATGTATTATATTAAAATATATACACAAAACTGTGTATGTATGATAGATTATTAGTATTAAGTAAATTTTTTAGCGCATTTATTAAAGAAAAACCTTAGGTTTTATTAGTAACTATATGATCACGTCAATATTCATATAGGGATAATATAATTAACATATATTATGTTATTAAGAAAAGTATTATATTTCAAATTAATTATATGATAAAATTTATAATTTCACCACATTTATACATTCGTTAAAACATAAAAATGATCTATATAGATATACTTATTATTTCTCTATTCGTCTAAAATATATATATTCAAAGTTATATAATTATTAAATAATTTATCTATAAATGAATAGTTGATAATCTGATTAAAAGTTCGAAGTTATACAAATAAGTAATTTATATCAAATTTTGAATAGTTGAAAATCCGATTAAAATCCGAATCCGTCCGAATCCGCCTTGTATCCGTATAAAAAGGATATTATCCGAATTCGATTTAAAAGGATATTATCCGTATCCGTCCGAATCATAAACGGATAAGGATATGGTAATCATACATCCGATGTTTATTATCCGTTTACACCCCCACATATATGCAGCCAGTAGGAATTCTGGCACAGATCGGCAAATTGAACAAAAGGAACAAGAAGTCTCAATCCCTCTGGACATCGCCCATGAGGTTGGGGACCCAAAAACCATCAAACTCTTGAAGAGTAAAAAAGCCAAGACATCAAAGGAGTTGCCGCAAATACTCCCCTACGCCGAGTTCCTAAAGTCGGACATGTCATGCTGGGAAATGGCCATCAAATACTATACCTCTACGGTGAATGACCTGGACGTCGACATGCGCAATGTCATTTTAGTGGTGGCCGCCCTCATCGCCGCCGCCATGCTCCAACCGGGAGGCCTCTACCAGGCCAGCGCCGACACCAACATCACCACCACCTACCTCGCCTCCTTCGTCCAACGGAAATCTAGCGCTCCTCCGTCGTCAAACTGAAACCGGAGGCGGGGAAAATGGTGATGGACAACGCTCACTACGTGAGGTTCATGCAGATAAACACGCTGGCCAACGTGGTGATCATATTCGTCCTCCCTGGAAAGCCGTACACGGTGCCTTTGCAACTGAGTTTGCTCGCACTGTCCTACAGCTGTCTGATCTCGATGAGTTTCGTGTCCGTAGATAGGGGGACCGCAGAAATGAGTTTCTTTCTCTCATGGTCTCTGCTCGCGCTCGGGTCCGCCGTGAAATTTTCGTATTTTCTGCTGAGGGAAATCATGTGAAAAGAGTGGTGGATGCCCAACTTTATCTTGCACTTGCAGGCGAGAAATTGTGACATAATGAGCTACTGCCCCGGCTCAAACCTAAGGAAAAAAGGCCGTCGTTTATGTCCATCCTCAGGAAGCAGTACAGATTAACTGTTGGCTCCTCGGATTAATAAAATACCCTAGTTAATTATATGTTTAGCAGTTATGATTGTTTACGAAATTTATTTACCAGAATAAGTGTGGCCAGTCACATATGTTGAGCTTGCACTATGTTTTTATTTTGTGTGTGTTTTAATTTTATTTTTTTCCCTTTCAAGTAATTAATATGATGTTTGTTGAGGATTCGATTCTATAATTTTATATTACTTGTGTTTCGAAATTGGAACGGACTCTAACTATCAATTTAATTATTTATATGAAGATATGTACTGCTACACATATAGCTGGTAGTTTTGAAATGTACTATTGCTAATATAATCTTTTTTATTGTGATTTAGTGACGAAAATTATGTTTCGGATTTTAATTCCATCAAACTTTAGATATGATCGAATGATTAATTAATGATGATCTTCGTTTCAGAATTAAATCAGGTATCAGATTCATAAGAAGGAAGAATTGCACTTTTTATCCTATAAGGATTGATGGTTTTCTGCCATCTGACCCTAGTACATTTTGGCCCAACAACTCACCTTCGTGAAGAAAAGTACTAATAAAACAGTCAAAGGAAGGCGAAGTGATGAAGCCATTACTATCAAATATTGTAGTTTAACAGTCGATCTATACCAACGTAATTAAAAATCTTGTATTCAAACTTAGGAGAACAAAACTATCATTGGCATATTTACATTTAAATGGTTCGAGTGACTCGCACCCAAATAAATGAAAAAAATAAAAAAAAAGGATAAATTCACCCATTAGAAGAGAACGAGACGATGTACTACATAGGTCGAATTCTCATAAATAAAATCCAAGTACCCTTTTCTTAAAAAAAAAAAAAAAAAACACCTTCAGAAAAAGTTCAAGTAAAACTCAAACTAGAAAAAATAAGAATACATAACAAATTGGATCAGGCGTACAAGATTCAAAAGTGCTAATGAGGAGAGCAAGATGGAGGAAGTTGATTAAAAATTAGATAGCTTTTCTGCATGTAGGAAGCAGTAACAAGTGTTTACGTATGTATATATACATATACATATATGTGTGTGTGACCGTGTAGTGTCATGGCGTCGTTTTTTGCGGTGGAAACCAAATTAAAGAAGCATTTTGCGGTAATTGAGATATGGTATGTGGAGTATTGGAATAAGAGCATCTTGTGTGACTGATCGTTGTAGCTTCAGTTGAATTTCTATTACTTTGATGTATATAAATATGCTTATATAAAAACGTGATGAATACCGCTCTGAATCTTAAGATCAACTAATTTTCAGTTTGCTTCAAAAGACACTTGCATATGCTAAAAATGCAATCTAATAGCAACAAATATTAGGTTTATAAATTTCATATAATATTTTCTTGATTCAGCTCTTTACTCTTTTGGTGGATCTACCAGAAGACTTATTAAATATATAATACATTTATACGTACAAGAGCATACACCTAACTACCCAAGTCCAAGTGTTCAACACTGGGTAGGATACGATACAATTACAATTATTTTCCTTAATTTACATCTGGAATGCAATCTGTGATTCTCGATATTCCTACACTAACTATAGAATTTTCTTTCCACCCTAAAGGAAAGAAATCGAGAGATATTATGCATAGTTCGTTAATGTTCCATAGATTTTATCAGATTAGTGAAGTTGCAATTCAATATCTTAGTGAGCTACTAAGGTTTAGATCAAGTAATGCTTTTATAAAATAGTAGGAAAAATTATATAAATGGTAGTATACCAATTCCATCATTTCAACAAATTTGGGGGAAACGAGTGGACGACATCAGTCAACTCTAAGATTGATTCTGCTTTCCCGTCAATTTCAGTTCTTGAGACTTATGGAACCCGACGACCCCATAAGTTTTCTGGTGGCAAAACTAACCTATATCTCCCAAAAAATCACAATTTAATACAATTAACTGGAAATATTAAAACCGGTCGAAAATTTGACCTATTTGTATATGTGGCCTACGTACATGTATGTACTTTTACATGACATGGCAAAATTGGGTTGGCCATGTTAGATAACAGTACTCTTGTGGCATTTTTAACTTCATCAATATTTAAAATAAATTTGACAAAAGTAAGAAATAAGGGATTTTCTATGAATAGTACCTAAAAGTTGAAAAAATTTTCTTTAACTCCCCATTTTAAAAAAAGTTCCCATTTGCTCCCTAGATGACAGACTATGATGCACGGACACTTCTAAAAATATTATTTTGCCGTGTCGCGTCGTGTCGGACACCGTGTCCGATACTCCTCACGTGGAAAATTTAAGAAAAAATCCGTGTGGCCGTATCCGTGTCGTGTCGTGTCGTGTCCGTGTCGCCGTGTCCGTGTCTGTGCATCATAGATGACAGGTCAAATTCCCTTTAACTCCCTACAGTTGTATAAAAATTCAAGAATCGCGTACCTGAACCCCGAAATCACGTACCTAAATGCCCAAAATTTACCTAAATCGCGTGTACCTAATCGCGTGTCCGTGTCTGTGCATCATAGATGACAGGTCAAATTTCCTTTAACTCCCTATAGTTGTATAAAAATTCAAGAATCGCGTACCTGAACCCCGAAATCATGTACCTAAATCACGTACCCCGAAATCATTTGGGCATTTAGGTACGTGATTTCGAGATTCGGGTACGCGATTCTTGAATTTTTATACAACCTTCAAAAAAAACGGGGGAGTAAAGAGGAACTTTGATTTTCATATGGGGGAGTTCAGAAGAACTTTTTTTAAAGTGGGGAGTAAAGAGGAATTTGAGTTCCCATATGGGATTTTTCGGGAATTTCCCGAAGAAATATATATATATATATATATATATATACACACACCACATATAATATTATAATATATATAAACCCAACACCCCCACCCTTTCTGCTCCTGCTCGCCGGCGCTGCACCAAACGCAGCGCCCCCATCGCCGCCCCTCTCCCTAAATGCTGTGCCATAATCGGCCCTCTCCCCAAACTCAACACCATCGCCGCCATCCACTTGATAGCAGCAGCAGCACCGTCGCCGGCACCACCACAATCGCCTCTCCCTTCTTGTCAGATCTGGATTCAAATCCAGATTTGAATGTGTGTGCGTTTTATTATGTGTATGCGCGTGTGTTTTATTGTGTTATTGATGAGGTTTGATGGTTGGCGGGAGTGTGCGGCGGGTAGAGAAGTAGGGTTCCATGCCGGCGGTGGAGGTGGTGGAGGGCCATGGCGGGTTGGAGAAGCAGGGGGCTACGGCAGTTGTTGGAGAAGCAGGGGTCATGGCGGCGAGTGTTGTTGCGTCGTGGGGGGAAGAAGGTGGCGGTGGCGAAGCGCGGACAGCGGCGGCGTTGGCGGTGGTGTCGTCGGTTTGGGAGGAGGAGGATGGTGGGGGACCTTTTTTTTTTTTTTGTGGGGGTTGGGGTTGGTTTTCTCTTTTCCATTTTCCTTTATTTTTTTTTTTTTTAATTTCATTTTTAAATAATATACCTTTTAATCACAAATATCAGAATGTAGATAGCTGACCGTGTTGCTTCCTTGGTGCAAATGCATATTTGCCGGATTTAAGATCTAGTCAACAATTTTGCTTGTTAAAAGCAAATCTTAGGTGGTTTTTGGTTTCTAATATATTTATTTATATGTTTTGGGAAAGGAGTTGGTGAACAATTTGGGTACAATTGAGAGGTCCGGAACAAAAGAGTTCATGGAGGCACTGCAGGCTGGAGTTCATGACAACAGTAAAAACAATTGGTGTTGGTTTTTACTCTTCATACCTGGTGGCAGAGAAGGTGGTTGTGACAACTAAGCACAATGATGATGAGCAATATGTGTGGGAGTCCCAAGCTGGTGGTTCTTTCACTGTATCTTGAGATGTTAGTGGGGAACCATTGGGCAGGGGAACTAAAATTACTCTTTTCCTCAAAGATGACCAGGTATGTAATTGTTGAGCGCGCTATGAACCATAACAATATATGTACTTAGTTTTCGTTTGTCTTGTCTGATTAAGTATTGGAACTGAAGAATTAATTTCTGACCTTTGGATTACTGCAGCTGGAGTATTTGGAAGAAAGGAGAATCAAGGATCTTGTTAAGAAGCATTCTGAGTTTATAAGCTACCCGATTTATCTCTTGGTTGAGAAAACCACTGAGAAGGAGATTAGCGACGATGAAGATGAAGAGACAAAAAAGGAAGAGGGTGATGTTGAGGAAGTTGATGAAGATAAAGAGGACAAAAAGAAAAAGAAGAAGATTAAGGAAGTAACCCATGAGTGGGAGCAAATTAACAAACAGAAACCTATCTGGCTCCAGAAGCCCGAAGAGATTACCAAGGAGGAGTATGCTTCATTCTACAAGAGTATAACTAATGACTGGGAGGAACACCTTGCTGTGAAGCATTTCTCTGTTGAGGGGCAGTTAGAGTTTAAGGCTATTCTCTTTGTTCCAAAGATGGCTCCATTCGATCTATTCGACACGAGAAAGAAAATGAACAACATTAAACTCTATGTGAGAAGGGTCTTCATCATGGATAACTATCAGGAACTGATCCCCGAGTACCTGGGTTTTGTAAAAGGTGTGGTGGATTCTGATGATTTGCCACTCAACATTTCCCGTGAAACACTCCAGCAGAACAAGATTCTGAAGGTCATAAGGAAGAACTTAGTCAAGAAGTGCATTGAGTTGTTCTTCAAGATAGCAGAGAACAAAGAGGATTACAACAAATTCTATGATACTTTCTCGAAGAATATCAAATTGGGTATTCATGAAGACAGCCAGAATAGGTCCAAACTTGCTGACCTCTTAAGATACTATTCCACAAAGAGCGGTGACGAAATGACCAGTTTGAAGGACTATGTCATGGGGATGAAGGAAGGGCAGAACTCAGAAGGACATTTACTACATTACAGGTGAGAGCAAGAAAGCAGTGGAGAACTCCCCGTTTCTGGAGAGGCTCAAAAAGAGAGGATATGAAGTTCTTTTCATGGTTGATGCCATAGATGAATATGCCTTTGGTCAGTTAAAAGAATACGATGGGAAGAAACTAGTCTCAGCAACTAAAGAAGGTTTGAAACTCGATGACGAGACAGAGGAAGAGAACAAGAAGAGGGAAGAGAGAAAGAAATCATTTGAGAACTTGTGCAAGGTAATGAAAGATATTCTTGGTGACAGAGTTGAGAAAGTTGTGGCTTCCGATAGAATTGTGAACTCCCCTTGCTGCTTGGTTACTGGAGAATATGGCTGGACTGCGAACATGGAGAGGATTATGAAAGCTCAAGCACTCAGAGATAGCAGCATGAGTGCTTATATGTCTAGTAAAAAGACCATGGAGATAAATCCAGATAATGGAATAACGGAGGAGCTGAGGAAAAGGGCCGAGGTAGATGCAAATGATAAGTCCGACAAGGATTTGGTGCTTCTGCTTTATGAGATTGCTTTGTTGACTTCTGGTTTCAGTCTTGATGATCTGAACGTGTTCGCTTCGAGGATTCATAGGATGCTGAAGTTGGGTTTGAGTATCGATGAGGACGAGAGTGCTGGTGGTGATGCTGACATGCCTGTGTTGGAGGAAAGTGCTAATGAGGAGAGCAAGATGGAGGAAGTTGATTAAAAGTTAGATAGTTTTTCTGCATGTAGGAAGCAGTAACAAGTGTTTACGTATATATACATGTATGTGTGTGTGGCCGTGTAGTCATGGCATCTTGTTTTGCGGTGGAAACAAGATTAATGAAGCATTTTGCTGTAATTGAGATATGGTATGTGGAGTATTGGAATAAGAACATCTTGTGTGACTGATCTCGTTCTAGCTTCAGTTGAATTTCTGTACTTTTGAGGTGTATAAATGTGCTTAGTTAAAAACGTGATGAATGCAGCTCCCAATCTTAAGATCAACTAATTTTCAGTTTGCTTCAAAAGACACTTATATATGCTAAAATGCAATCTAACAGCAACGGATTGAGTTCATTATATAACAATATTGTCTTAATTCAATTTTTTTACTGGAGTAGGAGAAGAGATAAAAAAACATAGAGATATAGGAGGACAATTTGTAAAAGTGGTGCGTCTTTTTGGGGATAGTGCAATTATAGTGTAGATTGGCAATGTATTTAAATTTCGGAGTGTTCTGTTCTTCCCAAGGGCAACTTGCAATAGTGTTTTTTTGTCTTTTTCCTATTATTTTGATATTTTGTATATTCTTCATTTAAAACCCAAGTTTTATAAATATTTTCAATTTGGTCCATCAATTTCTCTTTCTTTTATTTTTCTTATTAACTTATTGTTTATATGATTTATTATTTTTCTTTGTTCTTTTATACCTTGTATAATTGCATCTTTGTTTAAAATATTTTTATTTATTGTTCGTTCATAATTTTTCTTGTATATTTCTTCTTTCTGTAAGGATGTTTCTAGATTTTTTCCCATTTGTTTAATTCCCTTAGCATTCATAATTTCTTTTGTTCGTTGTTTTTCTTTTGTTATATTGTCTGTTGATGTTTCTGGTTTATAATTCATAATTAAGCGTATGCCATTTGGTATGCCGTATTTCTTTTTCTTTTTTTATTTTTTAAATCCTCGTTTGCAGTTTTTTTCATTATTTCTTGAGTTCTTTGTGATAAATCTTTATTGTGTCTTAAATCATGGTATGCCATTTTAACAAGATATTCGTTTATAATGATACGTTTGTCTAATTCTTGTATATCTCGTGTTATTCTAGCCTTATAATCGTATCTATCCATTATGTTATAGCTAATTCAGTAATTATTTGTTTAGATTTTTCATGGCTAATAATATTTTTTAAATGTTGTATCTCTTTTTGTTTACGGTTTTCATTTCTAACTTTTAGATAAAGTATTACTTCTTTGTTATATTCTTTGTATATTACTTTTATATTGTCTCTATAGAATTTTTGTCTATTATATTCATACATGTTGTGAATTTATAATTTTAGTTTTTAGTTTTTAGAATCGTATACAGGGCTCTGATACTAGAGCAGTGATCAGAGTGTCTCTTTTAAAACTGTGGTAAGTTTAGCCATTTGATCGGCTAAATGTGTAAATTCGTTTTCAGTGCTTTCATTAGAAGATTCCTCTTCTTTCATATAACTTGTGGATGCGTGTGCGGGAGTATAAATAGTTTCGTTAGTTCTTTTATTTGGTGGTAAATATCGTGCGCTTGTACTTTTCAGGAGTTTTGGTGTTTTCTTTTGAAAAACATTCGTATTGATATGTTGTATAATAGGTGTTTTTGGTATATATTTTATACAAGAGATTTCTTTAAAAAGGTCTTCCATATATTTTTTATCAATATTTTTAAACTGTATACTATGATGACTATTTGTTAGGGCATATCCGATAGAGTACGTTATTGAAAAAGGATAATCATTTGTTTCCATTAAATCTTGTCTTTCAAATTTGTAGGCAATGTTTAATGATTTGTCTAGCTGTTACTAGGGGTATAGCGTAGTGTAATGTTACATTAAAGAGCAGTTTTGTATACGCAAAGGTTCCTTCAATTATTCCAAGTATCTTATCTTTTATATTCATAATTCTATCATCACATATTGCTATTTTTATTGGTGAGTCTATTCCTTCAGCGAATGTACTTTTAATTAAAATTTGTATTGTGGAAATATGAATATATCCTATATCTCTTGGTGTATATTTTGCTTTATTTATTTTCTTGATTATATCAGCTTTATTTATTAATGAAATAGCTTGTGTTCCTTTTGTTGTAGAAATTTCAATAGGTGTTTCGTATGTAAACTTTCCATATAGTATAATGTTTTTTCTGCTCAATTTAGTTTTTAGATCTGTTTTTATATCTTGGCCATCAATTAGGTTTAATTCTTTTCTTCTAACTTTGTTTAATTTCTTATTATCTAGTATAATATCTTGAGAAAAGTATCCATATTCTTCGGTTGTTTCAAGATGTTCAATTTGATCTGTTATACTAGTATCCATCTATGAAATGTAAACAATAATTTCAGAATAGAGTTTGTTTTGTTTACCTGTTTGTGTATTTCTATCTACGGTCTTCATGCACTCCATGTTACCTGTCCGTCTTCCTTTGAATATTGATTGTGTTCGTATGAGACAGATTGTTTGTTTTGAAACGCTTCAGGTTTTTCATAATATCAATATGGATATGGTTTATTTGATATTGGTTGTATGAAGTTGTGTATACTTGTATAAAATTCTGCTATTCAGGCATGAGGCCAACAGAAAAGAAGAAAGCTCAAAGACTTCAAACTCAGAGAGTTTTGATCAAAAACTGATCATTTTTCTTTCTATTTCAGTCTGTCCCCAAATTACAACATTGAGTCCATTATATAGGCACTTAGTACACAAATACAATAGCTATAATACGATTACAACTTGCAAAGTAATTTACAATAATGGCGCCGAAAGTGCGCACTAAAAGAAGTGAAAAAGACATAAAGTAAAATAATACAAATAGTGAACAATGACTTTAAGTAGATTCCTTTTCTGTCATTGTCCTGTATACGTCATTGCTTACGTATTCTTTTCCATTATTGTGTATTGACGTCACTACATACGTCAGTTTATTCTTCAACAACCGCGTCTTCTCTCAATGATTCGTCTGAGTGGTGGGAACCTTCAGCTTTGTCTTCTTCATTGTTTTGACAAATTTCACAATCGTGTTCTTCTATTCCTTCGTTGTATTCACAGAAAGCCATTTTAACTTCTTTTGGGAGTGTTTTCAGGCTGTATTCTTCAATTTTGATAAATGTTTTCTCGAAGCTTTCCAGTGTCTTCAATTGTAGAGGTGGGATTGTGTATCTTGAGTATCCAAATATCAAATAATAATTGGATTTATAGTTTATTTTGACATTACTATCTTGGTTTATTTCCTGAGATAAGTGAAATATCTGATTTAGTTGTTTTGCAACTATTTCATTTATTTCACCAATTATCTTCATTGTATCAATGCTGGGGTATTCTCCATTTGAAACTAGCAGTTTGATGATTCCGTGTGAGTATACTTCCATTCCGTTTTCGTTGAGGATAGGGTATGAAAGTGTGGATTTAAAAACTAACTCCTTATTCGTGTTTCCATTTGAAACTCATCTGACATATTCTTGGAGTGTAGACATGAGTTTTGGGCTGATTTTTCTAAAAAAGATTAAGTTTTTAAAGTAAAGGGTATCTAGAAATCGTTGTATAAAGAATTGGTATATCAGGTCAGGGTCTGCATCCCCAAGTATGATGACTTTTGGGCCGTTTCTGCTTACTGGGTACCATAAAAGATTATTTTTGTCTGCCTCTGGGTTGTATTCAAAAATGGATTTCAGAAAACTGTCAAAATTTTCTTTTGAGGGTTGTATTTGGGCTTCTTTCTGGGCTGGCGTTTGAACATGGTCCATTGGATTTACCGTGGGTATATTTCCAAGGACTCTCATTCTCTCTTTAAAACTGTTTTGGGCTTGGAGTATGGGGTTGGTTTGAAGAGAATTTTTATAAGTTTTTGTTTCTTCAAAGGCTTGTTTAGCTTCTGCAAGACTGTTGTATATTTGTATGATGTGGCTGGGTTTCCTCGTATATGAACATTGGCTTTTGACCATTGATCATATATACCTCGACTTGTTCCATTGAATATAACATGTCATTGTATAATTTGTTTTCTTTCATCTTCAATGTCTTGTGTAGCTGCTGGTGATGAAGTATTCCCCCCTGCTGCTGTTTGTGGAAATGTTTTTGATTTTGTGAATGTTTTTGATGATGATGGATCCACCACGCTTGCTGGTAACTCTGATGGTGGAAGTCCTGCTGCTTGTTGGACAGCGTGTAATGCAGCAAGAAGCTCTTGAAGCTTTGTCATTTTGGATTCTGTGAATCTTTATATCTCCAATTCTTTAGCTTTCGTGAATTATTGTATCGCACGATCAATTATTTCAATATTTTGTTTCATCAAGGCTATTGCGGCCTCCATTCTCGTGTAAGAGTGTCTGCTAGAGCGTTTTCCTCGGATTTTATGTATATGATGTGAAACTGGTATCTTCTTATCTCGAGCTGCTAATGTATCAATCTTCCTTGATTGTAGTTATCTCGAAGTGTATACCTGTAAAAGTTTGTTAAATATTTTGAGTCTGTTCGAAGTTCGAATTCTCGAGGTAGAAGCTCGAGTTTCCACTTTCGAAGTATCTTTAGACATGCAAGTGTTTCTTTTTCATGAACTGTATAATTTTTCTGAGTTTCTGTAAATGTCCCAGATACGTATTTACAGAGTTGTGTAATTTCGCGAACCTTTTTGGTTATTGTATTCATATGACCTTCAAGGTCATTTTTATTCATTTTTTCGGCTGATATAGCAAGCATGCAACCAGACCATGTATCATTTGAAGCATCTGTCTCAATGATAATAAAATCATTTTCCTTTGGATTGTATAAAACAGGCAATGTTTCACAATACTGTTTTATTTTCTGTACTTGTATCGAATCAGCAATTTGCCAATTCTATTGTATTTTTTCAGAAACTTTCTTTTGTAATTGTGTTCTTTCTTTAGCAAGGTTCTTTATGAATTCTTGATCAGAAATGTAATTCAAACATCCAAGAAATCTTTGTAATTGTTTTCGATCAGTAATTTGATCTGAGAAATCGTTTAATTTTTTAAAAATATTGTCTTGAAGAACTATATTTCCTTGTGAATCAAAAGTATTTCCAAGAAAATCAATTTTTTGTTTACATAAAACTGCTTTCTTTTTGGAAAGAATTAATCCTTTGTCTTTACATCATTTCAGAACTATTCTTAGTTTTTTCAAATGATCTTCTTTATCTTGGTTACTAAAGATGATAATATCATCAATGTAAGCAAGGCAAATATTTTCCACACCTTCAAGGTTTTTATCCATAAATCTTTGGTATATTCCAGGTGCTTGTTTCAAACAAAATGGTAACGTTCCATTGGTAGTGTTTTTGTGGAGGACATGTAAAAGCTGTTAGAGGTTTTGTATTTTCATGCAATCGTAATTGCCAATATCCTGATTTAGCGTCTAATGTACTAAACCATGTTTTACCTTTTAACCTATCTTTGATATAAGCAATTCTAGGCAATTTATATGCATCTCCTACAGTTTTTTCATTTAATTGTTTATAATTTATGACCATTCGTCGTTTTCCTCGTTTTATTTCATTTTTGTTTTCTACATAAAAAAAGGTGCTGCATGTGGACTTTCGCTTTCAGAAATTAATCCTTTTTCCAAAAGTTGTTTATGATGAGTACTCGCCGAATCTATTTACCTCTCTCTTCTTTTATCTCGTATTTTGTGTTCTGTTTTCATAGTGACCAAACTTCTCCTTATATAGACTCGGAGTCCCCTTAGGGTTTACTACGTTTCCGATTCCGTATTGGATTCTGTCTTATCACTTCGTCTCTATCCCCAAGACTCCTTCCCTTCTCCATCAAGTCATAACGTGCAGTTTACAACTACCTGAGTGTCCTTCCGTAAGCAGAGTCCGAGGAGCGAACGTATCAGGCGAGCTCCGTCTACAGCTCGTCATACCTGAGCTCGCCCAGATAGTACTACTTGCAACTTGGAGAAGCGAGCTCATACAGCGAGCTCCCCTACTCAGCTCGTCGTAAGTTAGTTGCATATTATTCTAACTCTTCTAAGGCTGGCCACGTGTCCTAGGTGGGTAGGGCCCCATCACTACTCCCCCCCCCTAAGTCCGGGCTAGGTATCCGTGCCTGGGCCGGATATCTGGTAGTGTGGCCAGCTATATACCACGGGAAAGGTGACCGAATTCTCGGAAAGCACAGAGCGCGCAACGATCAAAACTAGGATTGACTAGGAGAAAAGCTCAGCAAAGAATGTTAATACCTGGAGATATAGTGCCAATTAGGACAGGGTGCCCAAAAACACAAATGTCCTTAGAAATATTAACAAATAGCCGACGTCCTTATTATGAATAAACTAGCACCGAACTCTACCAAGAAAGTGCCACCCCATATGACCATTATCCCTCAGAAATAACCCGCATCAAGAAAATACCATGGTATCGGAATTGAAATATAAGACCCCAAATCCACGAGCACATATGACTAACGCGAGCCTCGGTAAGTCCTATAATCCGACCAGAGCGCGAGCTATGCGAAAGCTCGCCCAGAAGGGTGACACACCCCAACAGCCGCGACCAGGGGCCAACAGCTCGCGCTCCTCAGCTCGCATTCGGGTGCCCGTAATGATGCCACACCGTGATTTGGATTCCCAAGTACCATGACTAATAGCACCCAAAGTCTGTCAATACCAAGCGAGCACGGACATCGAAATATGGGAATTGTTATGTCCACGAACAAGAAACTCGCCTTCATACCTTGCCGTCACGCAACTCGCCATAGCACCGGGAACTAAACAGCTAGCCCAACATAAAAAATTATATGCCCACGCCAAACACGAAACCGTGAGCTCGCCCAGAGTTGCCACCAATCGCGCTGCTCGCTGCGCGCCATGTCGTCACAGAATGTTCGCCCTCATCAACTTTGACGCCATTTTCCCCAATAATTCGGGAGCTGGAATCCGAAATTTGAAAGCCCCCAATTGCCACCAATCGCGCTGCTCGCTGCGCGCCATGTCGTCACAGAATGTTCGCCCTCATCAACTTTGACACCATTTTCCCCAATAATTCGGGAGCTGGAATCCGAAATTTGAAAGCCCCCAATTGCGGGAATTCCAAATGAACCCCTATGTAAACGTGACCAAATAGGAGGAATCCATCAAGGTGCCACTAGTATTTATAACCAAATACCACAGGAAAGGCAATACGAAATAACTAAAAATAACCAGTACTACACCCACTATGCCATAGCGACACAGTTCGCCCATTTGAGAAACAGCCCGCCACCACCAAGCTCCCTTGGTAAGCTAGCGAACTCGACTCGCTGGCAGCATAACAGTTCGCCAAGATACGGACCGTAATCAGCTCGCTAAAGCCGACCTGAATTATGCGGGCGTCCCAAATCAAATTTTTGCACAATTTCCCCCAAAAATCATAGTGCCGGAATTTGAAATTTGAAAACTCATCTCTTAATTAGGCGGGATAACCTATAGCCCTCATTAAAGAAAATCCCCCAACATATCTCTATCAGTTATAACCAAAACTTCACAAAATAGCTCAAACTCTCACCCTGTCTTCCTCACAAATCCCCTAGTATCACCGGAGCCACACCTACGCCATTGGAGCACCTATCATGGCGGAAGCTCAATCACAGAAAAGAGGTAACTAAATTCTTCTCCACTTGGTCGTTATTAACTACTAGGTACAGTATCCCCCATGACATCATCCTTGCCTCCCCCTAGTGGCGAAATCTCACAGGAAATGAATTTTCTTCTCGCCAATACCGAAACTCCGTATTCAACCGATACACATCCCCTCGAAAATCAAGTTCGCACCATATGTCAGATTCCTCCCTCTTGTGCACTAAAATTCCCCACAGCAGAAAATAAGTTTCATATCCCTCCAAACGGTGGCTATCTTGCCTTTTTCTATGAACACTTAGTGGCCGGACTTCGATTTCCTATTAACCCCATATTAGCTCAGATTAGCGCGCGGGTTGAAATTCCCCTAAACCAATTCCACCCTAATGCCATTAGAATGCTACTTGGATTCATAGCCGCATGCCGAACTCGTGAGATTGAACCCAACGTAGAGCTATTCGATGCCCTCTTCCAAATAAAGTTGAAATTAGAAGTGTTTTACAAAGCCGCTCGGAAAAAACCTTCAATAGTGGATATCGGTTCTTATCACAACACCCATTGGACTCGTGATTTCGTATATATCAAATGTCAAACACCATGGGAGTTCCCGTCTGAACCCATTTTCGCGAACCCCCTCATTGTTATAACAAACCCCCATATGCGGGAAAACCTTTATGAACGAGAACTTAACATCCTTAGGGCTAGTCGATTCTCTTTTTCATCGTTGTACGACTCCAGATCCTTTGCACGGTATCAACTCAGCTCTGACTCCGGGCGGCTTCTAGCTCCTCTAGGTGAGCCTTCCCGAGATGCATTAGAATCAACTCTGAGCGTATGTGAATTGTATTAAATCAATTCTTGTTGCCCTTTTGCAGAGGAAACACAACTGTCCGAGGCTCGCAAATTGATTTTGGCGCAGAACCGGGCTGTTCGCCCAGTCCAAGCAAAAAAGCGCAAGACTGCCTCCAACGCGGCTAGCTCATCCTCCGCGACCATTGTGTGCGAGCAGAATACCCCGAATACTAGTGCAAAGGAGATCTTGTGTGTTGGTGCCCTTGGAACGACCCACATGTCCACCAGTGATAGGAGCTCGTTCGAAGAGCTCGCGGAGCCGGTACTGTCAGCCCCGCCGCTCCAACCTAGCCCGTTGCAGGCTAGCCCTTTCACTGCTTCGACAGAATCTATCGTAGTGAGCAACAATGTGGAACGAAGCCGAGAATGTCTTCGGAAGTGTGTAACAGCTCGCGATCAATTGGCGATGAACAATATGTCGCCTCTGAGTAAGGCCCATGTGTACACCAAATTAGCATCTAAGGTACGTGCGACACAACAATATGGCATTCGTATCATATGGGAGTTATTTACAATGTCACTATTGCACTGAAATGTCTTATTTCTTTCGTATTCTTAGATATCCGTGTTGAGCAATGGGATTGTTGATGACCTCCTCCGTAGTACCGAACTTCAACAATGAATAACCCACCTGGAGAACCAAGCGAAGGAAAGGGAGACGTTGCTAGCAGCCGCCAGGGACACGAGCCAGGCATGGCAAAGAAGGGTTGTCGAACTGGAGGCCGAGGTGCTTGCGAGTAGAGGCCGAGATAAAGAGTTAGAAGAGCAAAAGCAAACTCTTGCTCAAGAGCGGGATCAAGCATTAAAGGAAGTTACCGAGTTGAGAGCTACACTCGACATTCGTGAATTAGAAAAGAAAAAGGCTGAGGATGAGCTTGCAAAGATGGCGACCGAAGCTCTCTCGTACTATCATCAGGGTTTTGTCATATGTCGTTCTCAAGTGGAGACAGCGCTGACAGCTGGTCATCTGCTGACTCCCGTGAATCTGGCTGAGTACTTAAGTGACGATGAAGGTTTGGAAGATCTCCCTGATCCTGTTGTCATGCCACCCAACACTCTGTCTTCTCCTGAAGACCCGGTGGGCGACCTGGAGCTCGCTACTCCGCGCAACAGTAATTAGATCGTGTTGTTAGTTTTTTTTTTTCATGAATCAAGAGTTTGTCTGAATCCTTTTGGGGCGAAACTCTATTTGATTTGGTTATCCCGCCGTGTATTTATATCAAGACAACTCGTTCTTGTTTACTTTTACTTCGTAAATCAAGTATTTGTGATATCCAAAGCTTTTACTATCATGGAGTTCATATTCATGTTATTTTTTTCGGCTTAAAGCCACCTGAATTGCATCAGGATTTCCCAATCACACAAGCTAGTGATTGCCTGTTTGCGATAGGAATTCCAAAACAAAATCATATGCAATAGAATATCATCTTATAGCTATATCTGGGAAAGTTACAAAATGATAATCATTAATGAAAGGAAAAATAAACTGTCCAGCAATCAATATGGAAAGAAAATGCTATTAAATAAATCGCGTTGTGTTGCCTCGTTAAAAACCTTGCAAAGGGAAAACCTCGTGGGAAAAAAGCCTTAACAAGGAAAAGAGTGCAACCGCGGTGCTTCCTTAAACGTAGTATTTCTTCAAGTGCTGGGCGTTCCACGCCCGTGGCAATTCTGTTCGCTCTCCATCGACATTTTCTTCTGCAATTTTATATGCTCCTCTCATTAATACCCTCGTGACCACATATGGTCCATCCCATGCTCGCTCCAGTTTGCCTACTCCTCCAGAGACTTCTGCTCGCTTGAGTACCAAATCTCCAGGTTCAAACTCTCGTGGCCGAACTGTCTTGTCAAAAACTGCTCTGATTTTCGCTTTATAGTGAGCTTCGTGAAGATGTACGAGCTCTCTGTGTTCCTCGATGAGATCCAATGAGTCAGCCAATAAATGTTCATTCTCCTCAGGATTGTATGTGTCTATCCTGTGTGAGTTACCCATAATATCTATTGGTATCACTGCTTTCGTTCCGTACACCATGCTAAACCGTGACTCTCCAGTAGCTCGTCGCGGGGATGTCCGATATGCCCATAGGACATGTAGTAGCTCGTCTGCCCATTTTCCCCCGTGTCTCTCTAATCTGGCCTTTATTCCTCAGATGATTGTTCGATTTGTCACCTCCACTTGGCCATTTGTCTGTGGGTGTGCAACCGAAGCTGGATTCTGCTGGATCTCCCGTTCCTCACACCATGCCCGAACCTTGTTACCTACAAACTATGTGCCATTATCAGATATTAGTATCTGGGGAATGCCAAAACGACTGCAAATATTTTTCCATAAGAATTTAATAACATCATTTTCAGTAATTCGAGCCAAAGCTTCCGCCTCAACCCATTTCGTAAAATAGTCGATGGCCACGATGATGAAACTCTTCTGGCTTGATGACCTCGGCATGGGTCCAATTAAATCGATACCCCACATTGCGAACGGACACGGTGAACTCATCGTGTGCATGTAGGCGGGTGGTTGTCGCACTGCTGAACCATGAACTTGACAAGAGTGGCATGATTTCACAAATTCCAAAGCGTCTGTTCGCATAGAGGGCCAATAGTACCCTGCTCGTAAAGCTTTGCTGGCCAAAATCCTTCCTCCCTCATGGCCACCACAGCTTCCTTCGTGAATCTCTCGTATTATGTCTCGACCTTCTCGCTGTGTTACACATTTCAGCCATAGGTTCGAATACCCCTTCTTATATAATTTCCCATTCAGCTCTCCATACCGAGCCGCATACTTAATCGTAAGCCCCGTATTTGACTTGCCTGCTAAGAAGGCCAAATATGGTGTCCGCCAATCTTCGTCACTTGTGATCTCCCTAATTAATTCCCCCTCATACTCTCGTCTATCCAAAACAGTTATCTTCTTAATAAGGTAATCCCCCAAGGAGCTTGCAAGCTTGGCCAGGGCATCCGCCTTCTCATTCTGTTCGCGATCTATTCTTTCGAGGCAAAAATCTGATAATTGTTCCCTCAATTCATGGACCTGTGCTACATACGCCTTCATACGTTTATCTCGGACCTCGTACTAGCCATTAACCAGATTGACTATCAACTTTGAGTCCGATAATGCCCAGATTCGGCATGCTCCAGCTCCAATTGCTGTTTTCATACCTGCTATAAGTGCCTCGTATTCGTCTTCATTGTTTGATGCTGGAAAGTTAATTTTCATTGTGAATTCCATGTCGCCGGTGTCCGGTGGTTGTAGTACTATTCCTACCCCGCTGCCACCAGGACCTGATGATCCGTCCACCCATAACTTCCACCAGTTAACTTTCTCTGCTCGCTCTGTGAACTCGATCACAAAGTCGGCCAATGCTTGTCCCTTGATAGCTCGTCTTGGTTCATATGTAATATCATATTCGCTCAGCTCGATTACCCACTTAACAAGACGACCCGAATATTCTGCCCGAGTCAAGACCTGTTTCAGCTGAATGTCGGTACGGACGATAATGGTGTGTGATAAGAAATAAGGTCGCAGACGGCAAGCTGTGATTACGAGTGCGAGTGCTCCTTTTTCAAGCTCGGTGTATCTAGCTTCTGTATCTGTTAGAACCTTGCTGACGTAATATACCGGCTTCTGCTCGCCACCAACCTCCGTAATGAGAACTGAACTAACTGCCCCTTTGTCGACAGCCAGGTATAATACCAAGGGGTCGGTCTCCACTGGTTTCGACAAGAGGGGCAACCGTGTGAGGTGTTCTTTGAGTTCCTGAAAAGCTTCCTCGGCCTCATTACTCCATTCAAATCTTTTTTTCTTAAGTATTTTGAAGAATGGTCACCCTCGTTCTGCTGATTTGGCCACGAATCTACCAATGGCTGCTAGTCTTCCTGCTAGCCTTTGAACTTCATGTATGGTTCGTGGTGCTCGCATGTGAGTGATGGCCTCTATCTTTTCCGAATTTGCCTCAATGCCGCGCTCTGTTACTAGGTATCCTAAAAATTTTCCCCCTTGCACACCGAATACGCATTTTGAAGGGTTAAGCTTCAGTTTATGTTGTCGCAGTGTCCTGAATGTTTCTTCCAAATCCTTGACATGCTCGTGTTTAAATTTGTTTTTTACTAGCATGTCGTCAACATAAATCTCCATGTTTCTTCCGATCTGGGATCTGAAAATCTTGTCCACCATTCGTTGGTACGTGGCACCTGCATTCTTTAAACCGAATGGCATAACAATATAACAGTATGTACCAGTGGAGGTTATGAAACTTACTTTATTCCAATCTTCTCGAGCTAATGGTATTTGGTGGTACCCTTGAGATGCATCCATCATGCTTAACAGCTCGCAACCTGCTGTTGAATCCACGAGTTGATCAATCCTTGGCAATGGGTAAAAGTCTTTCGGACATGCTTTATTTAAGTCTCTGAAATCAATGCATGCGCGCCATTTGCCCCTAGGTTTAGGTACAAGCACTACATTGGATAACCATTCAGGGAACCGGATTTCTCTAATGTGTCCTGCTTGGAGTAATTTTGCAATCTCAGCTTGGATAATCGCATCCTTCTCAGGCCCGAAACGCCGCTTCTTCTGTTTCACTGGTCGTACCCCTTGTTTGACATTCAAGCGATGTTCAGCAATGCTCCTATCCAGTCCTACCAAATCATGCGTACCGAAAGCTAACACATCCACATTTGCTCATAGCATCGCTGCCAATGTTTCCCGCACCTCCTCAGGGAGCTGCCCGCTGATCTTGGTCGTCTTGGTTGGATCCCCTGGTACCAACTCAATGGTCATCAGTTCATCTTCTGGTTCTATAGTCTTCGCGTCTTCTGCCCGTCGTTTTATTCCACTAAGCTCGCCACTCGAGCTCAGATTAGTGGGCTCGTATTTCCCCTTCTCCTTTCTAATTGCCTCTACATAGCACCTCCGCGCTGCGACTTGATCTCCCCCGTACTTCTCCGACCTCATTCCCGACAGGATATTTTAATTTCAGATGGTAAGGTGAAGCGATGGCCTCGAATAATGTCAAAGCCGGCCGCCCTAATATCGCATTGTACGAGAAAGGCGCATCGACCACCATGAATTTGACTTGTCTTATTTTCACATGATCCCCCCTTCCTAGAGCCATTGACAATGTGATTTGTCCGATAGGCTCCACCATTTCACCTCCGAAACCATATAAAGCTGTGTTGATCGTCCCCAGCTGCACTGTTCCAATATCCATTTGTTGAAAGGCATTTAGGAACAACACGTCCACCGAGCTACCTCCATCCACTAAAACTCTTGATACCTGGTGATGTGCAATTATTGTCGTGATAACGAGTGCATCATTATGGGGCCATCGTACTCCTATCAAGTCTTCTGGACCAAAGAATCTGCGGAGTGTTGTCTAGGTGTACCGATAGCATTTCCTCCTTATTCGTTATCCGGGCATATGCTTTCCTGGCTCGTTGTGAATCTCCATCAGTAGGTCCCCCAACAATCATCTGAATTACCCCTCGAACCTGAGGCTCCTCCTGTTGCTCGTTCATCTCTGCTCGTCTTCTTCCCTCTGTCAGCATATCCTTATTTCCTTCGGACTTAATCTTTTCTTCCACCAGTTCTGGTATTTTTCCTTCCCACACCAGCCTCTCGATTTCATCCTTCAGATGTCCACAGCGATCTGTTTGGTGCCCGTACTCATTATGATATTCACAAAAAGTGTCTGACGGAGGCCGTGTTGGTGTTGGTGCTCGGTTCCGCGGCCATCGGAACCCTTCCAATTGCTTGATTGTTGTTAGGATAACATGCGGTGTTTTCTTTAAACTCGCGTATGAATCGTACTTTGTAAACTTGCGATTTCCTACTCCGCCTCTCTTGCTCAATTCTCTTGGTTGGAATGTCTCCTGAATTCCTCTCTTCCTGCTAACTTCTCCAATAGCTGTCTTTTTCGCGGCCAACACCTCCTCTAAATTTATATATCTCCCAGCTCGTCTCAGTAGGTCGTCAAAATCCGTCACTGGGTCTAGTGCTAATGATTGAAAGAACTCACTGCCTTGTAAACCTTGAGTGAAAGCACTTGCCTTGACCTCCTGTGACACGAAAGGTACATCCAAGGCTTCTCTGTTAAACCTCTGTACGTAAGTGCCAAGTGGTTCTCCGACCCCTTGTTTTATTGTGAACAAACTAATCGCGTTTCTTTTATAGTGAAGGGAGCTAGCAAACTGGTTCGTGAATAATCTGCAGAAATCCTCGAAACAACTTATTACGTTCGGAGGTAACAATGAAAACCATCTACGAGCCGGCCCTTTGAGTGTTGTTACGAACACTCGACACTTAATCCTGTCCGACAGCTTATGTAACATTGCTACATGCTCGAATTCGCTTATATGTTCTGCAGGGTCCCCCGTTCCATCATAATCCGCCACCTGTACCGACCTAAAGTTATACGGTAGGTCTTCTTCTAAGACCTCTTCTGTGAATGCACTTCCTTTTTTCTTCTCCGGCGTGGGGCCTTGCAAATTCTTCCTCATCTCCTCTATCATTTTTCCCATATCCTGCATCTGTTCTTCCCAGTTATTAGTCCCTCTATTAACCGGACCTTTGTTTCTTGATGTCGTCTGGATTGTTGTTTGATCGTTCTCCTCATAGTAGTCCTTGTCTTCAGAGCTGTCTTCCAGATCAATATGAGGTACCTCTGTTCGCTTTCCCTTGGCCGTGGTGTCGGCCTCATCTCCCACCGTTCGCCGCTGGCTCCTAGTATGGCTAGCTCCTGCCCGAGCTTCTCGCTTTTCAACAATCATCTCCACCAGAGCCCGGAGCTGATCCATCGTCATGTTAGCAGGCAGTACGGCTGGTGCCTGACTTTCCTCCCCCTGAACGTCTTTTTGTTTCATCTTCTCTGGGGTAGCATAATCGATCTTTCCGCTACCACCATCTCCGCGATTGTTCGTCATTATTTGATCAATCTGGTCCAATACTTGGTTGATATGTTCCCTCGTCATCTTCCTGCAAAGAAGAAAATAAAACTCGACCAGTACTAAAAAAGGAACGAAAAAGTTTTTCGTTTCCCACAGACGGCGGCAATGATGAGTACTCGCCGAATCTATTTACCTCTCTCTTCTTTTCTCTCGTATTTTGTGTTCTGTTTTCATAGTGACCAAACTTCTCCTTATATAGACTCGGAGTCCCCTTAGGGTTTACTACGTTTCCGATTCCGTATTGGATTCTGTCTTATCACTTCGTCTCTATCCCCAGGACTCCTTCCCTTCTCCATCAAGTCATAACGTGCAGTTTACAACTACCTGAGTGTCCTTCCGTAAGCAGAGTCCGAGGAACGAACGTATCAGGCGAGCTCCGTCTACAGCTCGTCATACCTGAGCTCGCCCAGATAGTACTACTTGCAACTCGGAGAAGCGAGCTCATACAGCGAGCTCCCCTACTCAGCTCGTCGTAAGTTAGTTGCATATTATTCTAACTCTTCTAAGGCTGGCCACGTGTCCTGGGTGGGTAGGGCCCCATCAGTTTACATTCTTCTTTAAATTCATCAATATTTTTTTAGAATAAGGTATATTATTTTTGACATTTACTTCGTCTAAAGGATTTTTAAGTTTGATTTCAACTATCATATAATTATTATTCTTATCTTTATCTAGAGGATCTTCACTAGTGACAGAATCTAAAATCTCTTCTATTTCTTTTTCAAGATTTGTTTTTATAAAATATATTAATTCATGATTGATTAGATAATCTATTTTGTCTATAAGATTACATCTGTCTTCAATCTTTGCTATAGGTATTTCAGCTGTTTTACTCTTTTGAGATAGTTTTTCAATAACAGGTGATTTTAAAGTGATGTATGTTAAATCTTGACAAAAAGATCTGTATAGTTTTAAAAAGTTATTTCCTAGGATGAATGGTAATCCTATTTCATGTCTATATATGGACGGTATAGTAAAACAATATCCCTGTATCCAAACTTTTTCTAAGTATGTAGCATACCATATATAATAATGACTCGCATCTGCTATCATTATTTTTAATGGTTGTTTAAGTTTTTTTCCATTTGAATATCTCAAGAGCTAGTGAAGCAAAACATAAACTTGTTCCTATATCTATAAATGCTTTAATAGTTTTATTTTTTATTTTTACTTCTATTAATTTAGCGTTAGAGTTTTTCATTTAAAAATCATCAGAACTATATTCATTTTCTGATTCTGTAACTATTTCCATTTCATATATGTTTTCCAAATCAGAATAGTCTTCTTCTATAGGTTCTAGATTGTATGTTTGAGCTACTTGAAGTATATGTACTCTTTTTCTAGATTGTTTTTGTTGTTTAGGGCATTCTCTTGCGTAATGTCCTTCTTCGTGACAAAGCCAGCATTGACATTTTTTCTTTCCTTCTGGACAATATTTTTGTTTTGGTTTATATTCTTTCTTTTTAAAGAAACGTCTTCTTCTTTTTTGAAATTTATGTCTATTGTTATCGATCCATCTTTTAGATTTCTTTCTCCATCTGTATCTTTTATCTTTTCTCCTGTATTTCTTTATTTTTGTTTGGTCGAACTATGTATGGGCTTTCTCCATATTGTTGAGGTACTAAAGGATTTCCTTCACAACATATCGTGACTTTGTTTTTAACAGCATTGTGTAATTCTCTTTCATAACATTTGTCTTCTATAAATTGTTCTACTACAATTTGTGCTCCTCCTAATGTTTCCGAAACAAACCCTTCATTTACTTGTTTCTTAAATTCTGCATATACTATCTGTCCTACTGGATAAGGTAATTTATTGAAGTATAATGATAGATATTTTTCTTTGTTTTCTCTGTCTAAACCATAGTAATACATATTGTATTCACAGTTAAAGTGTTCTATAGCACACATGTCTAATATTTGTGTATTTGTTAAATGGTATGCTGCTCTATCTTGATCTCTTTTAGTTACGAAAAATCCTGTATTTTGTATAGGTACTCCAACAAATTCTGAGTATATTTTATCAACTATGTTTCAAAAAGTATCTACAGAGTCTTTTCCTTTTACGAGTGTTTTTTGTTCTTTTGATAATGAAGATAAGAAGTGTGTTACGTTTCCTACTGTTTTATATTGTACAAAATTAAATATTGTTTTAAAATTTCCTTGTCTTAATCTATCTTCAGTTTCCATAATTAGTCCTAATTTATGTGCCCATTCAGTAATAAGTGTTGATTTGTTTGTAACACAGTCTATATCTAATATTCCATCGCCTCCTAATATTCCCTTTGTAGGTATATATTGTTCAGGTATTTTAGACCATCTTCCTTTTTTGTTTGGAATATATCCTCTTTTAAAATTATATTGTATACTTGAATTTTTTAGAGGATTAGCATATTTATCTTCTTGATAGTATTCAAATTCTTCTTCCTTATTCTTATGACTTGCTTCTGGAATATCTTTCTTCTCATTTTCTTGTTTTAAACCGTGTTCCATTCCTAACACATCGTTTTCTGATGACTCATATCCATATATTATTTCTTCGTTTCCTACTTCTAGTTTTATAGCTTCTAATGTATGATTTTGTTTATTTTCTTCATCAACTATTTTTAATGATTCTAATAAATTGCTTAATTCTGCAATTTTTTCTTCTAATTCAAAAGATTCCATTATAAACATGGGGCTTCTGTTTGAAAAGGTTTGAGATTTTTGTTTCCAAAATATATTTCAAGATCAGCAATAGTTATATGTGTAGAATATTCTTTTCGTATAATCACTTCTTTGAGATGTTTTAGTAATTCTTGACAGTTTGACATAGGGAGTATTATTTGTTTTTCTTCAGATGTACCAATTTGGTTTTCTTCTTGTTTTCCTCTAAGTTCTCGTAGAAGTTCATTTAAAATTTCTTGCGTATTATCTATTTCATTTATAACATCTTGTTTTTTTTATCTAAAAGAATTTGTTGTAACATATCTATAATGGTGTTTAATTGTGGGTTTGTAGTAGTGTGAAATAAATGTGGATATTTTCCCCCTCCTGATGACAAGAGAAATTATTTTGATCAATTTTATAATATGATTCTATTTCTTGATTATTATTGATGTTTGTAATAGCATTATCAAGTTGAGACATCTTTTCGTTAGTATTTTCGAGTTGTTCAGATAATGTGTTTACTATATTATTTAAAGATTGTACCTGTTTGTTTAATGTTTCTACAAAATTTTGTAATTCTTGTGTAAAATTCATGATTATGAAAGTACATTTAATTTAGTTATTTGTTCTTGACACCATTTTATTATTTTGGTATTTTCTTCCTTGAGTTCTATTATTCCTATATCTGATTGTTTTAAGAATTGAATATATTCTTCTAGTCTAGAATAGTAGTGGGAATGTATGTTCTATTTTTTATAAGATTTTCTTCACTCCGTTTCATGCTTTGAAGAATTTTTTCTTGCATTTCATAATCTGCTGGATTAGTCGTTTTATTTAATATATCTATTTTTTTGTTTAATTAATCCACGTATTAATCGTATTTCTTGACGTTTCAATTGTTTCTGAAATTGATCCATTTATTTTTCAAATCGTTTTAGCAGTGAAGTAGTTTTTTGTATCAATTTTTGATAATATTCTACCCAATATTTATGGTATCTCATAGTAAACCAATGTTTATTATTTCTTGCTTCTAAATATAAACTTTTTTGATAATTATATTCTTCATATGTTTTTATTATATATTCATTATATTTTAAAGACATGAAAAGTATTGTGGTTGAAAATATAATATTCAAAAGTTATTGTATTGATTTGTAAGAAAATATCAACTTTATCATGGTTTTTGGAGTTCCGCTCATGCCAATAGCGTATAACACCATTTTTACAAAGTGTTTCAAAAGTACACCCTTTTTGAAATATGTATTCATTTTCACACTATTTTTACAAAAGTACCGATATAGGACCTCCATGGTGGATCTACCAGAAGACTTAATTAAATAATACATTTATACCTACACGAGCATACACCTAACTAGCTAAGTTCAAGTGTCCGACAATGTGTTGGTGATATACATGGTGATGTTGACCGAAAAATCGACTAACACCAAATAATTTATTGGTTTGGGAAATTGACTATATCAAGTTGCAAATCGTGGAAATTAGATCTAGGTAAATAAAGAAATAACAAGGAAATGTGATGAAAATAATAATAATAATAATAACCAGACAGAAATATAAAAAGAAAATTAAGATAAAATGAATAAATATGTGTCGTGTTATCTTGTAAAACGTGATAACTCTAAAATACAATAACAATCTATGGATAATGGACAAATTGTGATTTATGACTAGGGATAATCTTTAGAATTCTCAAAGGAATAAAGACTGTATAATAAAATAAAGAGGGGTTTTATGGAGAGAGGAAACTGAGAGAGTTTGATAGCTTGAGAAAATCTGATGATTGGATTGTCACTTTTCTCTCTCTTAATTTATATTCTTTTCTAGCAGTTTATAGGACCCCGCTTCTGTGGGCCCATGACACTTAAATTCAAATCTCACTCCCACCTTTTTCTTTTCTAACTTGATCTTTCCTTTTTCTCTCAACCTCTTGACTACTTCTCATGAGACTTCTGTTGGACTCTTCTTAAGCCGTTAATTCCAATTAATTAAAAATAAGAAATATGCAATGCATCATCACTCCCCTCTACTCTTACAGTCGAATTTAGATGGCTGCGAGAGTATTAAAAATTTGATTAATGCTTCAAACAACTCTGATTCTTTGGCGACTTGAATTGAATGATCTTCCACACTCAGGTACGCAGTTGCCTCGTTAAAAACCTCACAAGAAAAAACCACATGGGAAAAACTCGCATGAGTAAAAAGAGTGCAACCAAAGAGGACCCGTACCCAAGGCTTGATTGACTTTCTGCTTCGTGTCTTGAGAGTGCTTTTATTCTTCAGTAATCGCGAATGCTTTTCTGGTATCTTCATTGATCTTGGAGCTTTCCAGTTTATGGCAGTCTTCCTGCTAATTATTCCTTTTAGCTTTACTTAAATCATACTTCATAACCTTTCCTGCTTGTTGTGTTCCTTCCTGTTTTTTTTTTCTTTCAGCTTCGCTTTAAATTGACCCTTATGATCCTCTAGCTTGTTATAGCCTTCCTGCTAATTTTCACTTCAGCTTTCACTTGAGTTTTCCTTCCTGGTTTTCTTGCTCGCAGACCTTCCTGCTTTCTTTTTCCTTCCAGCTTCAATCGAATTGATCTAGTGCACAACGACTCTACTTCCAACTCAATTAAGTCACGTAGAATTTATCATCAATATTTCTCAAGATACCTGCAAACAGCTTATCTTCCTAAGAATTTGGTAGAAATAAAATACTGTAACATACTTCTCTTAATCCAACCATATCAACTCATTAAAATAATTCTTCAAGCTATTAAAATAACTCCTTTGATAGACAAGATAATTCCTAAAATATTGAAGATATCTTTCAAGTAAGAGATTATTTGTATATTTTTTTTATATCATTATAGTTGGTGTTTCACAAAAAAGAGAAAATTAATAGAAAGGTAATATATCACCCGAAATTTAGAGCGTTGGGTTATGACTTTGTGCTTTGCTTCTGTTCCAATCACACCATGCAGTCTTTTCCAACAAGGTTTCTCGAAATATTTGTAAATATATCATTTTTCTCTAGAGTTTGGCGGGAATGCTGCAAAATGTTTTCACAAGATATGATTGTATCATAGATCACCAAGATAATTATTTCATATTTTCGTAATAAATCTTTCAGAATAACATGATAAATTCCCGCATCAATAAAATGATTCCCCGCTGCAAGATTATTCTTCTTTTTATGGGGTTATAATTTGTAATTTCATGAAAAATATAAACACTGAAAGAAAAGGAAATGATGTGAAAATATAAAAATTTAAAGAAAAGGAAATGATGACACCCAGATGTTGTGCTGAAGAGCCCCATATGCTTGACTTCTCAATTAATTCATTCAAAATCATTTTCTCATCTCTCTAGCACATTCACCTAGACACTTCTATCTTGTTTTTGGTAAGCTTCTCGAAGAGAATCTCCTTCATTTTACTTAGATTTTCGGCACCGGTTGTCGCCACCACGTTCATCATTTATTATTATTATTTTTTTTTTCTAGGCTGAGTAGTTGCTGCTTTTTGTCCGACCCGCTGTTGTGCTACGCCTGAATTGCTTGTACCTGCTGGACTGGATAATCTTCCAGTAGAATTAGCAACAGGGAGAACGTCCAAGTTCCCTTGAATTTCCTGAACCTGCCAGGACTTTGAACATTTTTTCTAGCATTTAGTACTTTACTTCTTTATTTTGTTGATGGTCCGATAATGTCATCGGATGAACATAACATGTTTTTGGATTTAGTTTGCTAGGCTGAGCTCGATTCCTTTGAGCTGCACTTTGAACTTTCGTTTTGATGATTATGTTTTTGCTCATTTCCATCGAGCGTACATTTGGACAGCTTTCCTGTTTTTACCTGAGTGGATTTCAGGGCTTTTTATGAAATAAATGAGGACACTTGATTTTCTGCACATGCATTCTCATTGCATATCACATGGGAATCTAATTTAGACCAGTCTTTATTTTCTTTTTTCATTTTCTGTATACTCAGCTGGCAGGAGGTAGGCAGCCTAAGGAGGTAATTCTGTTGTGGTCAGAGCAATCTTCCTGCGCTGCCTGCTATCCTCCTGTTCAGCTGGAGGTCAGTTCTTCCCACCATCTCTTTCAGGAACATTCTCTCTGGTTCCCTACGATATCCGTCAACTTATTTGAGCGTTGGTTAAATGTAACGAAAGACTGTCAGATTCCGTTAGGCTGAGGGCATCCGACCCTAGCAATAGTTGCTTCCTTCTAGTTAGGTGGTCAACCCAACTGGTAGGAGCAATTGGAGATTCACTCCCAAGAGCATTTCTTCCAGCTCTTCCCAAGGCATTTGCGTAATCAACGAGCCTTCCCAAGAGGAACTTATTTGAGTGTCCTCTTTAACCGGGGGTAATCGAATTTCGATTTTTCAGCGATATAGCCGCGGGGCTTTGCATATGAATGTCCTCAAATGTAGATTTAACAATAAAATGGATATAGAATTCGCATTGCATGCTCTTTCTTCTCATACTACAATTTCACATATCTCATGGACACTTATTCTACCAAAGCATAAAGCATTTTACAATCGCACAAATCATAATTCATTTTCTCACATAATTTCAAGTATAAAGAATGTACGTAAATAATTCTCGAGTTTGAAAATAGGAGTTGCATAACCTGGAAGTTTTCCTGATGTGTTTCCTTTTCTGTCAGTCTTCTAGGTGCGCAGGCTATCTGCCTGCTCAACAGAAAAACCTTTTCAAGTTTTAAGCATTCCAAGGTTGAGGTAACCTTATTCTGTCAACGTCCTCCAGCTCATAGGCTCCGCGTCCTATAATTTTCACAACTTTGAAAGGTCCTTCCCAGCTGAAGCCTACCTTTCCTACAGGTTTCAGCACGTCTGTCCTTCTAGGGAATCCTGTCAGCTCTTCCTTGAAGCTGGAGCCCAGCTGCGATCCTATCCTCATCGTCTTCTCGGGATCTTCAGGGATCAGCTTGATGTTCAGAAGCTCCTTGGCACATTCTATCTTTGGGTGAGGTCCATCTTATTTTTTCTCATTCTCAATTTCTTTTAGCTTTTTATCACTTTGCGCTCTATTTTCTCCCCTCTGCCCAGCCTCCTTCCTGTCTGTTCGTTGAACAGCTTTGATGTAGCACTTCCTGGAGGAATGCTGGTCCGCTGTCACCTCCTCAACTTCTTCCAGTGCGGGAAACTTGATCTTTATGTGATACGTGGAGATGATTACCTGGAAGACATTCATAGCCGGTCTCCCAAGTATAGCATTATAAGTGGATGGTTTGTCCACCATTAGAAACTTTACTATACGGGTTCTCGTTCTTGGCTTGGTTCCCAACGTTATGAGCAGGGAAATCATCCCCATACGTGGCACGACCGCTCCACCGAATCCGAACAAGACTGTCTTAACAGGTTTAAGTTCAATTTTTTCTAAATCCATCTGCTCAAAGGCTTCGCAGAAGAGGATATCTGCTGAGTTTTCTCTATCTATAAAATTCCTCCCTATGCTGTAACTGGCGATACATGCCATTATCACCAAGGCATCCATGTGCGGAGTCCGAACTCCAGGTTCGCTGGACCAAATTGCAACTCGAGCTGCTGACCCGCCTGGTCAACTTCCATGATAAACGAAGCTGTAGCGGCCCCTAACACTACGACTCCCGCACCGTACAACCCTCGAGTGGACATGAGACCTAGCACTCGAGAAATACTATGGCGAAGGGTATAGATGGTACTTAAGTAGTGCGTAAGGTAAAATGCAGGGGAAGATAGAGAAATTAAAAACTTGCAAGTAAATAAGATAGCAGTTCACTAAAAGAGAAACTGATAGTAATATTATAAGGGGGATAATGTAGTAGAGTAGCGTCTGGATATAAAGTGTAAGGGCAGCTTATTGAAGGAAATACATGATCAGGATTATGTGCCCTTAACCTAATCCTGACCTAATAAGTTCGACACCTAATGCTTCAAGATACCTCTAGGTGTTGATTCTCTCGCTACCTGAAAGCATGCATTGAAAACAGGCGAGAGGTTAGTCAAATTGACTAAGTGAAGGAATATTAGTTTATATGTATACGTGTTTATATATATATGACCAAGTGATTCTCAGTCTTAAAGTAATAGCAGTAAGATATGACAAATACGGTTCATAAGTTTAAAGTAAGGATAGGGGTATATGGAGATTATTTATAAAAATATGAACCGGGTAAATAAAGTATTTGTACTACCTGCAAGTAAGGCCTCTCCATCCAAACTCCTTAAATATTTGGTAAAATAGTATGGGCTGATCAAGGCACCGATACTTTAATAAAACCAAGTATGATATAACTCCGCTACTCCGTAGTGTCAATAGGGGATCAAACCCTAGAGATGATATATGTAATAAGTGGGAAATACGTTCCCAGGAGGTTATCTCTCTTATCTCTTGGAGTGGAGTAACTAACCTCCAGCTAAACCACTACCGAGAGTTGGTGGCGGTCTGTGGCACCAACAACACCTCGGCCCGGTGCCTTTCGGGTAATTGCTCAACACAGCTGTGCGACGGGGCCCATAGTAATAAGAAATAATGATTTACTTGCTTAGTCGGGGATCAGTTCTTAGTAATAATAGGACTGAAGTATATAACGTCCGGGTAAGATCCTGATTCCGACATAAAAGTATTTTCCTCATAGAGAGGGATATTATACTGTAATAGTGTGTATAGATAAGAAATCAGATAATAGATAGGTTTGAAAATAGTTTTTATTTAGATATGTAAGTATAAGCATGATTCCAGTTGAAAATGTTTTAACCCTCACGTAGTTCCGGAATTCAAACTGAATCGTACAGATCCCACTGAACAGTCCTATTCTCACCTGAAAGTAATAACTACTATAGACTTAGGACTAGGTTCTTATTATTCTAATCTAACAAGCACACAGGATAATATGTAACACGTTAGAAAAATACCCGGTAAACCCTAATTTAACCGTTTAAGGGAATTTCCTTAATTAATTAGGTTTCATAAATTCTTTAACTACTCAAATATTTATTAATCACATTATGATCCTAATTATAAATATTTGAAATGAATTTTAGGGTTTTATTTGACAATGTAGGACTTAATTTAGAATTTGTTCATAAAATTGCCGATTTGCAGAAAATTCGGATAAAATCATTCTTTAAAAATTCCAAAACTAATTTTAGAATTATTTTCAAAAATTTCAGAATATTGGTTGACCAAAAAGTGAAAATTACTATTGAAAACATTTACTATTCAAATTCTTATGAATTAAACACTTTATAACATAAAATTAAACCCACACACACACACATACTAGCACACGTGCACATAATTTGATCCAAAAATATTATGAACATGTACTTGGACTTATTATGATGTTCATAATAGTTCATGATCACATTTATTAATTTCTAAGTTCATAACATATAATTAAATTCAAATGTAGCAACTTATATACCTTTAATCATAAAATTAATTCTAAATAAATTATTCTAGGCATGAATTTAATCAAATAAGATCATAATTATTTAAACACATATTCATATGATATCACATTATAGTTCATGCATTTAATTAAATAAAATTCATAATGTAATCGCATTATACATAATTTTAACAATTAAAGCATATATTTCATAAAATAAATTCCTAAAGCATAATTTAATTAAATCTAAGCATGCTACTATTATTATTATACTAAAATATAATATAAAACATGAAATAATAAAAGAAAAAGGCAACTTGTCTTGAAAAGGGAGGGCTGATCGATAGAGAGAGCGAGAGTGAGGAATATAATGTTGGTGTATTCTTGAAATGAAATTGAGATGGCTATTTATAGTTATGGAATTAGGACTTAGATGTCATTATTAATTTGTTAGGTTAATGACTAATATACTAGACTAGGTATGCGTATAATTATAGAGTATTAAGGTGGGAGGCTAGGTGTATGTATGATGTATGTGCATATGTATACATATATTATGTAATAAATAAAATAAATCTAAAATAGAGGAAAATAATAGTAAAAACGTAGAAAAATCCCTAGGTTTTCTTTGAAATGAGAAAAATTGAAAAAGAAAGAGGATCGAAAGAGCTTTTCGATGGTTATAAACACTTGACATTTAAACGTCTAAAATTAAAGTAGTAAGCATTCAGAATTTTGGAAAATACGAGAAAATTCCTAAAGTGGAGCTAGGATGTGAATTAATTTCCGAGAAAGTGTTCATGATCCATAAAATAATTTAAGGATTATTTTGAGTATAATATCAGATAGCAAATGTTGTACAGTTTAAAAGTTAGTTTTTACAGCGGAAATAGTATTTTAGGAAAAATAGGAAAAATATTGAAAAATTTATAAAACGAGGTAGGGTTTGAACTAAGGTTTGAAAAAATTCTTAAAATTCATAAAATAATTCAAGGATCGTTATGGTTATCATATTGTGTCGGAAAAACGTTGTATTTCGAAAATCTACAAATTAGGGCAAAATTAAGGTTTTTGGCCGGTTTCGGCTATTACAGGAGTTATGATGGGAATTAGGGTTTGAAAATGATACCATAATTCATAAAATTTTGCAAGGATTCATTTAAACCCAACATTGGATAGGTAAAGATGTCCCGAAAAATTTCTACGGAAAGGGTGAATAGTAACTAGGGACCTAAAGCGAATTTTTGACAAACAAATTCTAAAGTGCATTTCGGGGTAGTAAAAGCTAGGATATGAGTCTGAAAAATGTGAAATCCAACTTTCTAAGGTTACATAAGGAATATGTGATGATTTAGGTTCGGTGAATGAATAGTGATATCTCTCTCATAATAAGGTATTAATCATAAATTGGAACATAAAAGTACATAATTCACATAAAATGAGATGCATGATGGATTGAGGTTATAAACGCTTTTCTGTTAACCCTTTACTTACCCGGTCTATCTTGGTCTCAAAATCCGGGCTGTTACAGAAGCGGCCTGCGTATGGAAGGTAGTCTCCTGAGTGTGCTCTCTCCTAGCACGGTGGGAATCCCCATCTATCGTTCCTCCCATTATCATGTGGATATATCCTTTCTGATGGGGATCATCTTGCAGCGCACGTCCTCTTGCTCCTTTTGGTTCTGCAGGGGACGCTTGAATCAAAGGTCTTTCTGGCGAGATATGTCTTCTTTGTTCCTCCCCCCTCGGTTGCTGGACCAGCCGTATTTTTGCCTGGGGGTTCCTTCTTGGTGGCCTCCTCCTTCCAGGTAAATTTCTTCCTGCTACATTTCGCCTTGGGAACATCTTCCAGCCCTTCACCCGATCTCGGCAGATCAACTCTTGCAAGTAGCCCTCTTCAATTAATCTTTCGATTTTATTTCACAGGTGTTAACATTCATCGGTATCATAGCCATAGTCATTACGAAATCCAGGTTAAATACTTCATGGGGCCTATCGACCCATTGTAATCCAGCAGCTCGAACGTCTTACAGCCTGGAAGGAACTCATCATCCATGATTTCCAAGCTGAATGGTCTGCCTCTCCTGACCTTTGTAAGGGTTGTCTTCATTTGCCTTTCTACGTCCATCAGATTTTGCTACAACCTAACAACCTATTATGGTTGTTCAAGTTTACCGTAATCCCTTCTGACCTGCTGGTGGTCAGCAAGAAGTAAAGGAGTTACTTGTTGCAATGTAGGCCCTCCCACTCCTTACGCTCCAATTACACCAACTCCTTGCCAATTCATACTTGAGTTGCTGTTAATTTCTCTTATCGGGACATGATCTCCTAAGCCCATATGGACTGTTGGGGGGTTTCCTACTGAGGAAAAATCTCCAACAGTTAGCAGCGGCGCTGTCCTCCGAGTTGTCGGTTCTGTAGTAGGTGGTGATGGGGCTGTTCCGCGCCCTTGAACAGGTGGGTCCTCCCGACTGTGCTGCCCATGTCTCTTTGGCATTCCAGGTATGGCGTCACGAGAGAGTTTATTTCTATTTATTCATGAATTATGTGACTGACATGCATATATGTCAACGTGAATTTTAATTTTAATTATGTGTACCTTAGAATTTAATTAAGGGGCAAATTACACCAAGGTCCCCTGAGGTTTGGCATAATTACAAATTAATCCCTCCACTTTTGGAAATTATGGATTAGTCCCTATAAATACTGTTTCAATTGAGGTCCCTAGACGCCGTTAGGGTTCCGTTAATTTTGACATTTGAATTTTTGAAAAATATTACAAAAAAGTCCCTGAACTATGAATTTTCTTACAAAACGACCCCTTAACTAAATCACATCAACAATGTAGTCCTGTCAAAATTAACAAAACCCTAAAGGCGTCTAGGGACCTCAATTGAAACAGTATTTATAGGGACTAATCCATAATTTCCAGAAGTGGAAGGATTAATTTGTAATTATGCCAAACCTCAGGGGACCTTGGTGTAATTTGCCCATTAATTAATTTACTTGGACTCAATTGACCAATATTTGTAAATTTGGGACCTAATTGAAATTAGGATGTTTAAGCCTTCGTGGCTACCTTGAGTTCAAGAATTTGAATTCGAATTCTGACCCTATCATTGAGTTCATTTCGATGATTCAAATTCAATGGATTAACCATTTAGTTTCTAAACCTATTTGATCGCCCTACCGTTTTAAAATCCAATTCGGACGGACCGGACACCGTTTAACAGACCCATTTTCAGCCTTAAAGGCTGAAAATATTTCCTTTTTCCCCATTTTGATTGAGCAGCCAAGTAAGAGAGAAAGGAGAAACATTTTCCCCATTTTTTGCCCCAAGCTCTTAAGCTCAAGTTTGCGAGATTCGGCAGTCCGATCAACAACCCAAGGTAAGATTTGTGATCCTCTCGTTACATGCTTTAATTTAATGTCTCTTTTATGCCACGGATATGTGCCTACGTGCTTTGTTGGGGAGACTTTAAATAGTGCTGGGTCGGGAGTTTGGTGTGTTCGAGCTCGTTTCGTGAGCTCTTATGTGCAATTATGTGATCTACATGTCGTATGTGCTCCGTTGTGTAATTTTTGCCTGATTTGGAGTTGTGTGTGTGGTTGTGTTTGTGTGTTGGTGTTGCTCTTGTCGCCATGGCTGCTTTTGCTCTCTTTTTTTTAGCAGACCAGGCCGAAACGGCCGTTTCGGGTTTGCCTTATGGCTCCGAACGACCGTTTACGTGTAGCTCACGCGCTGGGACCGAGGGCCGAAACAACCGTTTCCAGTTTTGCCTTGTGGCCAGAACGGCCATTCCGAGCGGCGCTTCTTGTGTTTATGTAGAGCCGTTCCAAACGACCGTTTCCAGTTTGGACTATTAGTCCAAAAGGCCATTTGGAGAGCGTCTGTCCGTGGCAAGAGGTGCTGGAACGACCGTTTAAGAGTTGTTCTTGTTTCCAAAACTGCAGTTTCAGGGGGTCTGTGGCATTTCTGAGTTTTACTTGTTTTCTAATTATTTCGTATACTTCTTAATTGCTTTCACACGAATTATACGCATGTTAATTATGTACTTTTCAAATCAAACTTTATCGTATGCCTTCATTTGCATGAGATGTGCTCAATGTGCGATTATATGATTTTAAATGAATGTCTCGTGCATGTATACGTGACTCATGATTTCCATGCCAATCATAAGCATACGTTGTGCGCCTATGTGATTTATTCCCGTGTCTAAGTCTTGTTCTTGTGTTTGGCTTGTTCAGGTGCACCCGGGGTGGTGTTTTGTTGGCCGTGTTGATTCCGGGGTGGATCAAACGTCGTGTCTTCGGCCTCTTCGGTGTAAGGTGAGGTTAGGATATAGTTAAACCTTATTTAAATGTGCTCGGTTTTGAATGCATGTGGTCTATTAAGCTTTATACGTACGTAGATATGTGTGAGATACGTATTTGTTCGGATTAGTCACGAGTTTCCAAGTATGATACGCAATGAACAAGCCTATGTATGCTTGTGTTGGTTTTGATTTGTAATGTATACGTATGTATATATAAGTTATGCTCCTTCGTAGCGGGTTAAGTGAATGTCCTGCATGAGCTGCTCTGTGAATGTTGGGCCCTGTGAGCTATGGGTAACGAATCCCCGGGACGGTATCGGGCCGTCGGGGCTCGGCCTGTACATAGTTCCATCCAAGGTATCACGTGCGACTTTGGGAACTAAGGAAGGCGTGGTATTTTGATGCCTTCAGGGTAAAAGCCGGGGAGGGCACGTTGTGGGCTAGCTATCCCTTGTGAGTTTGTGAAAGTTCTGGATGGTTAGAGCCGCACGTGGCTCTTCCATCAATGGTGTAGTGGTTGGATATGTTTATACAGTTCGGTTTTGATCTGTCCTGAGGAGTAAAGGTTGGAAGCTCGTACCCGCCGAGCAATATGTTTCTATCTGTTTCTTTAAAGTTCATGAAACATGGGTAGATTCATAACTAAGTTATAATTTGGAGATGTTTTATCAAGATAAATTAAATTCTGGAATATGTTAAGAAAGGATAAGTTTTGTTATGAACAAGTTATGATAAGATATGAACGTAAAAGTATCCTATGTATAAAATAACCTCGTAATGCTTTGTTTTGCTAGCAAGTCTTATAAGTATATATCACGGGAAAATGATTTAGTGTGTAAAAACTATCCCTGAGTTCACGGACAATATGATTTTTTAACGTGCTTTGCTCTTTATATATATAGAGTGTGTGGGTAGCCTCTCATTCAGTCAGTGTGACTGATCCTCTACTTCCCCATGTTTTAAGTTTGCAGGTTCAGCTTAGAGTTCGGGTTAAGCGACGTGTGTCAGTCTTGGAGTCTGTTTTCGAGTTGAGTCTGTAGTAGTAGTTAAGTTGTAAGCATTCTGCATTTCTTAATTCGGATTTATGTATAAGCTTTGTATGAATGCTATTTTGGATTATGACATGTATTGATATATTTCAGGACAGGCTTCTAGGGATAGTTGAACCCGTTGGATTATGATCTATGATGCATGGACATGGACACGGCGACACGGACACGACACGACACGGATACGGCGACACGGATTTTTTCTTGAATTTCCCACGTGAGGAGTGTCGGACACGAGTGTCCGACACGACACGACACGGCAAAATGATATTTTTAGGAGTGTCCGTGCATCATAGATTATGATTATCTCGTGAGGATCATAGACAATAAAAATCTAATTAGCTTTCACTTTCAAGAACTAATTTCTCTATTGCTTTTAATTAAATTTTGATTAATAATCAAGAACTTTCCATGTATGGTCCGAATCGGGCATAACTTATAAACAACTCAAACAAATATAAAGAGAATTGCCTAGTTCGTACCTAGGAGAAAATCCTACTCATGAGACTTTAGCTAGTAAAGCTTAATTCCATTTATTCTATTTAGGACAAGGAATATGAATAGTTAACTTTAGTTTATTACACAAAAGGGGGAATCCAGGTATAAATTGCAGTGGAAGGAGGATTTATATGCTATTTTAAGATGTGAAGTAAACTCACATGGCTAAAAGTAATGGTAAGATGGTATAGAATATATTCACGAAAATGAAATGGTTCATTTTATTTTTAAATAGATGGTTAGTGGTTACCCAATTATCTCCAATTAGGTTCGAACAAGTTACCTATACGAAATACTTAAATTTGGTTAGTTTAAAAGGGTAATAATACATATTGTAAAAATTATTTTCCTTAATATATATCTGATCGATCATTTGATCTATTTGTTTCAACTAATTATAAGGCTGTTCAACAAAGTAAATGTCAAGCATTTTCTAATCTACTTGTAATCCCATGCATTACACGTTCGAAATTAAAGCTTATAATATTCGGTGCCCCAACGGGAAGCAAATGTCACACTTTTCTTTTTCCTTTTTCTTTCTAAAATGGGGAAGTAAGGTATTTAATTTGATGTAGATCGTGCATTTCTCATTCCAATTCATTATATACTTTCATTATTAGAAAACGTATTTTGTTAACTGTGCGAACAATTCGGTAAGATTTGCGACTTAAAAAAAAATAAAAAATTTGACTTTGTAATATTGGAAATCTGGTTTCAAGATTATCTCTAAACACAGTAGAAAAACATCCTAAAATTTGTAAGTCAAATTTGAAATTTGAATATCATGGTTCATGTTTGTATTTTAATTTATCTTTTATTTTATTCACATATGCTCTTACTTGCCTCTCCTAATATAGAGTCTAGATTACCTATTTATACACTTAACACGTGTATATGAGTAAAATTGGAGATGAAATACAAATTTGAATTAAGAGATCTAAAGCCTGTATACATTCCCGTACAAAGTTAGCAACAAATAAACTACTTGCTCAATTTGGTCAATCTAATTCAATTCAGACAAATAAAACAGCATATAAAAAATTAATAACAATATTAATCAGTTTAAAATCAAAGGTAAGATCCTTCTGAAGTCTAAAGAATATCAAGTTGTAGATTAGCATCTACCCAAAAAAAAAAAAACAAAAAAAAAAATCTAATTAAAGTACCCATTATCAAGAACCGTAAAGCGTGCATGACAAAAAAAAAAAAAAAAAAAGTAAAGTACGTACTTTCGTGATACACATGCTCACCAATTAGCAATGACCTCCTTTCACAAATATAAATATATGAATCAGTACTTACACAGCTCTTACCAATCTCACCATACCATACATACCACAACAAACTCCAATTTTCAAGATTAACCAGTCCCCAAAATGAGTGATAATACCGACCAGAAGAAAAAAGATGCCGAGGAATTTCTTGACCAGGCTTCCAAAACAGGAGATATCAGCCTCTTGTACCGCTCACTCAGTGTCCATCGCAACGTCCTCGATGAAATCGAGAAGGAAAAATTCATCGACACTCCTCTCCACACAGCTGCGAGAGAGGGGCACTCAAAATTCTGCGCAGAGATGATGAATCTGATGCCATCATTCGGTAGGAAACTGAACCAACACGGTTTCAGTCCCCTTCATCTCGCATTAGAACATGGACGCCAGAACGGGGTGCCAACCAGTCCCCCTCATGTATTAAAACATGGACACCAGAAAGTGGTGAGAACCCTCGTCGATATCGATAAGGAACTCGTCCGCGTCAAGGGGAGAGATGGCATTACGCCATTAATTTACTGTGCAGGTAGCGAGGTTTATAATGTTATTTTGGCTACGTTTTTGAGGGATTGCCCGCAAGCGATCTTCGACAAGAACACGACGTCCCAGACGGCCTTGCACGTTGCGCTGAAGGAAGGTAACCGCGAAGGTGCGGTCATTATTCTGAATTGGCTTCGCAGAACTTCGATGGAGAAAATTTTGGATTGGAAGGATGATGAAGGAAACACACCCCTTCACCTTGCAACTAGACATTCATGTAAAGAGGTATACATTAGATTTATTTATTCTTCACTAAGTGAATTGTATTGACTAAATTGATATATATATATGTATGTATATGTATATATATATAGTTCCATAAGAAATAGATTTTTATACAGACAAATCACAACTATTAGATTAGTATTATTAGATTAGTGATTAGATTAGCCGCAATATTTGACTACTTATTCTGTTTATAGTTTTTTTTTTCTTCTTTTTTTATTTAATTTATTTATAGTTGATTCTCAAATTCTCAAAAATTATGTTTTTGCGACTTAATCTTTTATTTTTGGAACTTAATCTTTTAAAACTCGTTCATCTCCAATCTCGATGGTTTTACTATTTGATAGTACATCTTCCATCTAAAAAATTAACTAAAGAAAATAAAAAAAAAATTAAAATATAAAATTTAGTTTTTCAAGCAATAGTTGTTCACACAACACGTTGGTTCTTCTAAATAGCTTTTAAGTATGAACTTTTTAGAGAAAAGAAAAAAAAGAAAGGAAAAACAAAAAGAAGGGAAAACACGTTGGTTCTTCTTAATAGCTTTTAAGTATGAACATTTTAGAGAGAAAAAGAAAAAAAAAGGAAAAGGAAAAGAAAAGAGGAACAAGAAAGTTTAAAAACAAAGAGAAACATAGAAATTTATGATATGATTTATATGTATGCTAGGTGTGAATTCTTGATTTAGTTTTAATTTTTCTATAAATTCTTAATTTACTTTGGATTTTATTGGATTCTTTCATAAGAAAATTAGTGAGTATATATTTTTCTTTTACAATTTTGCTAACAAGTTTGATAAGTTTTGCTAGAATCCCAATCATATAGGATTGTTATTTTCTTATATTTTCGAAGTTTTAAATTTATTGGGGTCTTTATAATAATATTAATACTTAGAGTGGGGTCTTTATGATAATATTAGTGCTTGGAGTTCTACTTCGTACAAATCATTATTTACAACAGTAGATAATTAATATTTGTGGGGAAAAAAAAAAAAGATAATTAATTGTTTGTGAGAAAGAACCTCACAAAGAGTCCATAATTAATTATCTTCTCAACTAAATAGTGATTTATATAAACTACCTAAAACTCTAATTATTAATATTATCATATATACCCAATGAATTTAGAATTTTAAAAATATAAGACAAATGGCTAATCTATATATTAGGGTTCTGGTAAAACTTATCAAACTCGTCAAGAAAATTGTAAAAGAAAAGTATAGTCACTATTTTTCTTGTGAAAGAATTCGTGGAAATCCAAAGTAAATCAAGTCATAAACTTCTCTATTTCTCTTTTCTTTTAAAATTTTCTATTTCTCTTTTCTTTTTCTTTTTTTCTTTTCTCTCTAAAACGGTTCATACTTAAAAGTTAATAAGAAGAACGAATGTGTTGTATGAAGAGGTATTGCTTGGAACAAAAAATTTTATATTATAAAATATTTATATTTTCTCATTCATTTGTATTTACACTATTTGAAAATTTTAATTTTCTTTACTTAATTTTTCAAATGAAAAATATAACTTCAAATAGTAAAACCATCAAGAAGATTGGAAATGAATGATAAAAATCTATGTTTTGAAACCCGGACCAGACATCGAACCGGGAAGCCTTACTGGTTACTGGTTTTACTGGTTCGACCGGTTCGACGTGGTCGAACCGGTGTGACGTCATAATTACGTAATAATTATATTTAATTATATATATTTATATAATATTACAAATATTAACTAAAAATAATAAAATAAGTAAAATAATATACAAAATAGATATAACTTCAAATTACTTACAGATACTCATTAATTTTCAAATAACATTCTCCAATAATAAGTTTTCAAAATTATAAATTTACAAAAAATTAGATAAAAATAAAAAAATATCATCCTATTTGTTGTGAAAAAAAAAAGTATCACGCCTACATTTATATTTTTATAAGTATATATTAAAACTAAAATATTTTATATTAGTTTATTCATATTTAAATTTAGTTTATACTATGTAGTTTAATTAATATTTTCTTAACACCCAAAATTTTAATATAATTCTAGAGAGTTTATTATTTAAGAAAGTTATAAATAAATTTAGTAACATCAAAATTCTCAAATGGAGTGGTAGATCAGTTGGTATGAGTAGGTATGAGCATACTTTAATGTCATGGGTTCGAAACCCCATAGCACCACAATTATTGTTTTAGTTTTGGAAAAAAAACAAAAAAAAAAAAACACAAAAATCTGGGCCAACCGGCCCGCAAAACGGTCCGGTCCGGTTATTTGACTGGTTTTCGATCGATTTTTAGTGGGCTAGATTGGTCCGCCCGGCTACTGGTTTTGGGGGGTCAACCGGACCGGACAGCCAGCCGGTCACTGGTTGAATCGGTCTGGTCCGGGTTTCAAAACATAGATAAAAATGGATTGTAGTCAAATATTGCCGCTAATAGTTGTAATTTATCCGTATGAAAAGAATATATATATATATATATATATATATATATATATATATATATATATATAAAGATTTGGATTCCCTGAGGTTTTCCTAATTATAAATTATACCATAGACTTCTGAAAATTACAAATTAATTCTTAAAGGGGATGTGTCCTTTGAGTTTCCTCTATTCAATTAGAATTCTATTATTGTTTTTATAGTTTTTCCAAAATACCTTAGAGTCTATTTTGTTATATATTAAATGTTAAGAGATCATTTTGAAAACTTTTGTAGATTTCAGGTACTATCATTTGTAAGGTTGTGTTTAAATAATATAAAAAAAATAATATTTATCCACACATTTATAATTATAAACTAGTAATCCATGCGCACTCTACTCTATGCGTGTGTAAATAATAAAACTATAAAAGATAATACAAAATAGAAATTAGACAAATATGGAAAAAGAATAAAGATATATAACAAAAAAATGGAATAAGGTGAGAAAAAAAAAAGAAAAAAGAAGAAGTTAAGAGATAAATACACAATAACACGTTGAGGGAATGATTAAAAAAAATAGAAAAAAAAATAATTTTAGAATTTAAGAGATCAAAACGGTTACTTTAAGGATCTCACTTAATATAATATAATAGTATAGTATAGATATAAGCATAAAAATCCTACTAATTATTTATATAATAAAATTTAATCTAATTATTTAATTCAATTTATTTGGTACAAAAATTTTTAGGTTAAGTGAAATTATAATAAGTGAAAGAAGTGTCATGTTTTCGATTCTTGGTCTCTTTTCTACAAGGTGCATGTCAGGTTAATTCACACTCTACAACGTGCTAACTCCTCATTTCTCTCACCTCAATTTAATTTTTTAAATTTTTTTTTTAGTCTTTTTATCATTTTTCCTCATATTTTATAATTTATATTTTAATATAATTTATGTTAATATAATAGTATCATATTTATTTATTATAATTTAATAGCTATTTTAAAAATAATTATCAAACATATATTAATATGAAATTTTTAATTTTAATAAAAGTTAAATAATAATAATTATTTCGTTGCATATGCATCGAGTGTGCAGAACATTACTGCATCGAATGTGCAGAAAATTACTAGTTTTAATTAATAATATATGTATTTTTATCTAAAGATTATTTTTTTAAAAAAATTAAAAATAAAACCGGTCAATGAGACCGTGGAGTTTTAACGAGGTCCCCACCTCATATATAAATCAACTGGAATAGAGAATATATACAATGGGAATAAATTCACAAATCATCAACAGAATGCCAACAAAACATCGACAGAAGGCCAACAGAAATGCATCTCACATAGACGCGTAACATTAATTTCAATGACCCAATAAACAAAGCAATCCCTCATGCACTTCAACTTCAACAGAGGACGAGCTGGCCTAAAAAGGCGCTCAACAACCCAGTCAATGGCATTTGTCAGTGTGACAACATGTTTACAACTCATGCTCGCAACTCGTGGTGTCTCCGACTCTTGGATTCTTTTCTTTTCTATCCCTAACTTTTAAAATCTTTTTTTTTTTCTATTGATTTATTGGCCTATTATCTCTTAATTTTTCTTTTCTTTTTTGCCCCTAACTTTTAAATTTAAAAAAAAAAAAAATAAATTATTCTCTAATATCTTTTAACTCCCATTTTCTCTCATATCACGTTAATCTTTTTTCATATTCTTTTATCTGTTAATCTTTTCGACAATATGATTCTAGCTCTTTTCTTGTATTTTTAATTTATTTTTATCTATACTACTATATTAAGACCTATTTAAGAATTATTTAATTTTTATTAATATAAAAAATTTAATTATAATATATTTTAATAATAATATTTTTTTTCGAGCACACGCATCGAGTGTGCGTAATTATTAGTATAACTTAAATACAAACTTACAGGTAGTAGTTCCCAGAATCTATAAATGTTAAAAAAAAAAAAAGAGCTTTTGATATTTAATATATAACAAAATAGTTCCCTAATGGTCTTTTGAAAAGCTATAAAAAAATAATGGAACCCTAACTCTATTCTAGGGACTAATTTGTACTTTTCAGAAGTGTAGGGTGTAATTTATAATTAGACCAACCTTGGAGAACCAAAATGTAATTCGCTTATATATATATATATACACACACACTAATTAATTTCAAATTTAGTGGGGAATACTAGCTTGATTCATCCCAAAATTCATGTTTTGAAATATATATCACAAACTCTTAACATATGTATGTTAAATGAGCGAGCTAGCTAGCTCGATGTGAAATATATTAATCCGTTAATTTGATTAATATAATATATAAGTTTAAATTTCATTGAAATCCATTATCATCACTACTAAAAAACATTGATTTAAAGCAATCAAAATAGCAACCGGAAAAGGTCGTTTTGCTAGCTAATCGAATTGCAACCGGGAATTTTGGTTGCTAAAACCTTAGTTGCTAATTTTGTTAACAGATTCTGAAACTGAATTTTTTGTAGCCGAGATAGTAATCGAATTTTCAGTTATAAAAAACCGCAAACGTGGCTCACTTTTGCAACTAATTTTCAGTTGCAAAAATGTCTTATTACAAGCGAGTACCTCCTCGATTACAGCCTTAACTTTAATAGTCTTGACGGTTATAAACCGTTTGATTGAGAATAATCAACGATATATATAGTCCGTTACATAATGTTCAACAAAAAACTCTGAGTTTTCACTTCGGTAACAAGAATACAAGATAGTTCCTTGGGCCACTTCATACAAAAAATGAATATTAAATCCCAGCTCCGGGTTTTATTTTTGAAAACATAAACTGACTAAAGGCTGAAGCTAACAGAATTGAAATCGTATATACAAATATAGATGCGGGAGTGTATTTGTAAGAAATGAAATAGGACGTCTGCGCTTGTAATTGACCGGAATTACAAGAAAAGATTCTAGCTAGAACCGAACCTAACACATTATATGAGCAGGTGTGTATTGCATTTGCTATAAACACACTATGGAATCAAGTTCAGGATACAATTACGTAAGTTTCCCTAATAAAATATAAATGCATACTTGTGACATGCAGGCTATAGAAATGCTGCTGCAGAATAGCAGATTGAACAAAAGGAACTACGATCTTGAAACCCCTCTGGACATCGCCCTGACGACGAGGAGCGAAGAAACCATCAAACTCTTGAAGAGTAAAAAAGCCAAAACATCAGAGCAGTTGGCGCCAAGATTGTAATACGTAGATTTTCTACGGTCGCCCATGTCATGCTGGGAAAGTGCCATTCAAAAATATACTATAATGATGAAGGACCTCGACGCCAACATGCGCAACGTTGTTTTAGTGGTGGCCGTACTCATTGCCACCGCCACTTACACCGCCATGCTCCAACCCCCCGGTGGCATCTACCAGGCCAACACCACCGACACCACCACCACCAACCGCACCTCCTCCGTCTACCAGGCTAGCGTCACCAACACCACCACCACCACCACCAACAATAACCACATCGAACAGAAATCGGGGAAAATGGTGATGAACCACTACAACTTCAAGAGGTTCATGCCGATGGATACGCTTGCATTCACGCTGGCAATCGTGGTGATCATATTCGTCCTCCCAGGAAGGCCGTACACGGTCTTTTTGCACCTGAGTTTGCTGTCTCTATCGTACAGCTGTCTGATCGCGATGACTATTGTGTCCGAAGAGGGGACGACCGCAAATGTGAGTTTCTTTCTGGCATGGTCTTTGCTGGCGCTCGCGGTCGTGGTGAAATTGTCATATTTTCTGCTGAAGGGATTTATGTGGGAAGTGTGGTGGATGCCCAACTTTTTCATGCAGGTGAGAAACTTGGTAGAGAGCTGCCCCCACGGCCCTCAGAAAAGTATGTCGGTTATGTCCACCCTCAGGAAGCAGTACATATTAACCGTTAACTCATTGAGTGACATGCCCTAGTTAACTATATGTTTAGTAATTATTTTATATTATTTTCGAACCTAATTACCAGAATAAATGTTGCGAGTTATATATATATAGAGAGAGAGAGCTCGCACTATATATATATATATATATTTGGTTGTATTAGTTGGTTTTTCGGGTGATATGATGTTTGCTGAGAATTTGATTGTATGATTTTATATTACTTGTGTTTGGAATGGACTCTAATTTTCCCTAAAAATATTTTGTCGGTAAAGTAATCGAAAAAAGCATAGTTATTAGTAGAGGATGAGTACCCCATAAAAAAATATGGTCAACTTTTGATCTCGAGTTTATTCTTTGCATAAGGTCTTAGCCAGGGGTAGCAAAGGCACCTGAAAACTCGTAACTTTGTGAGGATTTGATGATTTGTTAAATAAGACTTGAAATGGAGATTTATTTTTCAAGAGAAGTGTAGGGAGCCTGTTAATATAATTAGAGAGATTTGATGTTTGGATAGTTAGAAACTAAAATTGGATGGGAGTAGCTGCATGATGAAGTAGTGTAAGTATACTTTCAAGTATATGTCTGAGTTTTCTTTCTGCTGTACCAAAAAGTTGAGGTGTATAAGGTGGGCTTAAAAGATGTTGAATGCAAAAATCTTGGAGAACGGATTTTAATTCAATATATTCACCATCTCCATCCATATAAAGTGTAGCTATAGATGTAGAGAAATAATTTTCTACAAATTTTTAAAATTAATGAAGATTTGAGTAACATCAGATTTATTTTTTATGGGAATAACCAAGTATATCTAGTGAAATGATCTAAAAAAATAACATAGAACCAAAAATTATCAAAAGTAGTAGTAGGAACTGGGCCGTGAGTACATTATTTCAAAAGGTTGATTACTTCTGATAGAAGTCTCTCCAAAAGGGAGCCGGTGACTTTTATTACAAAGACAAAAATTGCAAAAAGTCAATGATTCTTTCGAAAACATTGATAAATTGACAGAAGAAATAAAATTTTTTGTGATACGTGATTGAAGATGACCAAGTCGAGCATACCACAAATGTAAGGTGGGAGATTGTGGAAGCAAAATGAACTTGTGGTGATGAATTTGTGGGCTGAATATGCACCTTGTCTATTGGCCACTCATACTATTCATCTTTTAGGTGAGTATAATACATGTTCTAGTTTAAATGAACGAGCATGCGAAGAAGAATGAAGAGTGGTTTGTCCAATATGTGATGGGAAGCACCAAAGCCAAGAATCCAAGCATTATGATTGTTCTTACGAGAGCGAGCGGCTATGTTGGCTTGAGCTGTGTACTTGTCGTATGATTCAGACCTGCAATCATTGTAGCGGCGGTGCAAGATGGTTGGCGGATCAAATGGATTGACCCTGAAGGGGAGGTCACAAGTAGTGTGGTCTTGGTTTGAGGGGAGGATTGTTGGGTAGTAAACCCATCCCACATCGGAAGATTGGATGAAATTTGTCCAATATATAAGTGTTTACCTAACTCCATTAGTATGAGGCCTTTTGGGAGATGCCCAAAAACAAATCCATGCGGGCTTGGCCCAAAACGGACAATATCATACTAATTCGGAGTTGGGGTGAAAGCACGTGCGGTCGCAACGATGGAGTGATCAACATATGCTATAATGGCATTGCGAACCAGGCTATCTTGACTCTGCCACATCAATATATCCTATCAATTCATCCAAATAACAAGGTTGTGACTTGAAGCAGGGTAGGATTGAAGAAAAGGGGCAGAAAAACTCGTTGGAATAGACGATCCTCTGGATAATATATAAAGGTATGAATTGAGATATATTTCTTGTGTATATTTTGAATAATTCAATACGCTTTATATAGTATAGAGTTTACTAGTGAATAGGAAACTAACTAAAATCAATGAAGAGAAAATTTTGAAATCAGTTAAGCTAAATTAACAGGAGAAATAAAGCACGACTAGAAAACATTGATTTAGCAACCGAAAATTTACAGCCGACAAAACTCGATTCGGTTGCAATTTGACGGATTTAGCAACCGAAAACCAAAATTTTCCTATTTGGCTTTGCAACCAAATTTTCTGTTGCCAAATCGATTGCAAACATTTTGCAACCGAAATTTGGTTGCAATATCAGTTGCAAAAAGAGTTGAATGGTCAACCTTTTTTATTGTCTTTGAAACAGAAAATTAGGTTGCTAATTCGGCTGCAAATAGTTTGCAACCGATTTTCGGTTGTTAATTCAGTTGAAAAATAATGAAAATAGTCAAACCTGGTCTAAATATTTGCAACATAAAACTTGGTTGCAAAATTGATTGTGCTGAAATTGCAACCGAAATTTCTGTTGCAAAATAATTAAAAATATTTTTGCGATCGAAATTTCGGTAGCAAAGTTTCGAATTGAATTAGTTATTTTTATGTAAAATTTGCAACCAAAATTCGTTTGCAAAATTTTCATGCAACCGCTTTGCAACCAAATTTCGGTTGCAATAATTTTTTAATTTATAAAAATAAAATAAGTAATAATTTTTTAAAAAATATTGTGTTGCTATTCGATCTCAAAATCAGTTGCAAAAGTTTTTTTTTTTTTTACTTTTATTATATTTAATATATACATAATAATTTTTAATTACTCGTTTCCTAAAAAATTTTAAATCTTTTAATCATGGTATAATATAAGTTTTCTAATTAAAATGATAACAAATACTATAATATATAATATATATGTAAAGTGGAAACAAGTTAGTTAATTATAATTACTTTTATATGATCATATTATAGAATATAAAGCGTAATATTATATATGATGTGCTATGATTGAAGTAATTTCTACAAACGATAGATATATTATAATAGATATTAAATGATTATAATTAATTAAAATTACTTATATGATTATATTGTGGTGATATTAATTAATAATTATCATTATATTATTGTAACTACTAAAACCTATGTATAATAAAATTTAATGGTTACGTTTTATAAGATATAATATACATTATGAATCATTAAGGTGTCATACTTGTATAGTGATATCATATTATATGCCATATACAACATTTAATTTTGAGAATTGACATAACACACAATATTATATATGATATGCTAGTGTAATTTTCACAAGTGATCACTATAAAAGATATCAAATGGTATTGATCTGGCTCAAATCCGGTCGATCTGAGATGGACGATCTGAGGGTCAGATTTGGGTCAATCAGTCAAGAATTTATTTGAGTGGGTTCTTTATCGACCTGAAAGCACTAGCAAACATGAGCTCGAAGCCAACTTGGGGGGACTTGGGGTTTTACCCAAGTTTGGCACTCCGATACTCAAGTCAGTAATAGGGCTCTTTAGAAAGAGAATAAATGCAATTAAATGCGTAGTAAAGGCTTACCAACTACTGTTCAAGGGGCGAGTATTTATAGCCATGGCTGAATAACACAGTACTGCGTGTACCGCAGGTGTGCATTAATGGCATTACCAGTCGTCGATCTAGTTGTCGGGCGATGGAATCGGCTTGAGGCGGGTCGTTTGTACCTTCTTTCCCCTTTGGGTAAAAGCAGGGACTGACGGGCATTAATGAGCCGTAGTACGCCTGTTCCAGGGAATGGGAAGGATACACGTGTCCCGACAGGAGTGCTTTACAGTATTCGGGAGTCCGGTGACATATGTGATCGATCTCCAGATCGACGATGCCCACCGGGTTCCTCAGTTCTGTTTCGGGTTCCTTCAGGAGAGCGTAGGACAGATCGAGTATAGAGGCGATGTAGACCGAGCCGGATTGACTCTGAGATCGTTAGTAGGCTTGTCTCGATCTGATGAATAGATCTGGGATGTGCTACGCTCAATGTCGATCTTGTACATCCAAGCAGGCAAGACAGTTTACGTGGCTCCTCTGTAGCGTGCCACGTGGACATACCGTGTTATACCATGTAAGAGGCCCCCCAAATTACCAGTGTGAAATTTCGCAGTGGTAATTTCACCGATCTGGCATTGGGTAGGGGAATCGTCAAGGCCGTTGGAATAGAACTGCTGCCGTAATGATTAGGCGCGATTTTTGAGTCAAATCGATCCGACATCACATTTAATGCGACGCGACCTTCTGTAGGACAGGCGTGTGCAGGGTAATTATGGCGTCGTTTCATATTTCGAGGCGTTAATTTTCAACTCCTATATATTGGAGGTCACCCCCAAGCCTCATTTCACTACTTTCTTACTCAGAGATTTCGAACTGCTCCGATCTTGATCAGCTCGTCAGCAACCGTCGCCTTCGAACTCCACCTTTTAAGGGTAAAATACTTTCCTTTTCCAATCTTTACGGCTCAAGGACAGGTAGCGTTCACACCTTTGCCGGAACGAGACGACGATCTCCCGGTTCCTCCTTCGCCAAATGAGAATTTTGAGTTTACATCGGCGCCGGCTCAGCGAGGCGAACTGCGACCGGTAGTAGAGGCCGCTTGAGCCATAATCAATTCCCTCCCTGATACCTAACGAGCTCAGCAGGAGAGATGCTCGAAGGAACTACACGACCTAGACGCCGACCTGACTGAGCAGACCGCTGGAGATCCACCTCGCGGTTGGGAACTCGAGGGGCGCGCCAGATCGTCGGCACAGCCGATAGGACAGGTCGACGACGCCGAACAAGTAATAAATTTAGATCATCTGCCTTTATATTTTGATGAAGATGTCGATTCTCAACTCCAGTTTGTTCAGGCGAGGCATGGGGTTGGCAAAAGGCCCTTTAGAGAATTGGTTCACGAACTGCAGGACTCTGAGGAATCTAATGAGGAAGCCCAGCTCTTGAATTTTCCCAAGACCCCTCTCCCTCAATGGCCTGCTGGCATCGAGCTCAAGAAGGCCGATAGTACCGACCGAGCTCTGGCGTTCGGCAAAGCAGACCCCGATCTCCTCACTGCCCTCTTCAACACCGGATGCGTTATTGACGAACAGAAGAAGTTTTCCGGACGATCTGCGAGGCAGAAGAGGTATCAAGTTGCCAAAGGTCTTTTCGGGGTAAGTTGTTCTTCTTCTTTTTTTTTTTTATAAAAAAAAATAACTCTTGGAAATCGGTCTAATTCGATCTGATTATCTGTTGCCAGGACGTTCTCCCCGTTCTGATCAATTCGATCCATGAGGCTGAGGTCTTCAAGGCCGGCAAGAAAAAGTACAAAGAGAAGTATCATATGATGAAGGGCCGGCTCGCTTCCGCAAACCCCGAGCGGGTGCAGCAGCTCGAGGAGGAACTCCGGGAAGCTCGTGAAAAGAAGCGAGCGAGGGTCGAAGAGAAGCAGACCTTGGAGGCCCAATGGAAGAGCTCGCAGGAGGCTCTTGAGAAGGCGGAGAAGGCTCATACGGGCGAGCTGGCCAAGATGAGGGAGGATTTCACCAAGTAGCTCGAGCATGCCGTAGCTGCTTTAAAAGAGGAAGGTCGTAACGAGGTCTTCGATCTCGCCTGGGAAAAATTCGCAAAGCTTCTGAGGAGATGAAGAGGTGTAAGCTGGAGATCGAACGATATGCAGTTCGGGAGTTCATGGAGGGTCCTGGCTTCGAAGAAGATAGCTTGATCGTGGGGTAGAACGATCTCGCTGAAGGATTCCAGATCGCCGTTAACCAGCTCAAAGCCCAGGATGCCATCATTCCCAACTTCAACTTTGAAATGATTGGCCCCATGCTCCCTGACCCAGGTGCCACCGATGAGCCAGATGAGGAAGAGCCAGTTCGGATTGACTGGGCGACCTATAAATATGGCCACGCCATCGAGATCGCTCAAGCAAAGAAGGACAAGCTCCCAGTTGCATGTGAGCTTCCTATGCCGGTCCAGTTCGAAAGCTTCCTTCCTACCGTGAGGGAGCTCGAAAGGGCCAGCCGTCGAGCTGCTTCAGAATCTACATCGACTCCCGTTGAGCTCGACTGACTTCGATCTTGCTGTAATAATTAATTCAACCTTCCCGCCAGGTTGTGGGTGGGTGAACACTTCAGTTTTTTTTTTCTACTGCTTTGTTGACATTTTGCCTATCGAGCCACGTCGCGTGGTGAGCTCGGTGCGCTAGGTATATAATTGATCTTTACTAATTTTGGAGATCGATATCCATATGAACGAATTCAAGTTTTTCATACTTGTGTTTTCTTTTACTTTGCAAGTTGAGCCTTTATTCGATCTGGCATGCGTGTGGTTTGTCGAGCTAGGTTTTGCTTTCCCTTAGTCAGATTTTAACCATTTTCAGATCGATAGGTGCATCACGCTCTCGATCCCATTAGGGTGTTTATCTAGTCTCATTGGACGCTTGCGTTAGTCATTTTACTGTTTGCGGCATTCTCATCGGATCGATAGCGATCTCTGTGATGTGCTAGCTTTTAGGTTTGGCCTCTGGATCTCATTAGATCTAAATCGATCTCATCGGATCTCTTAGACCATAAAGTACCCGATCATGAATTTTTGAATATCGTTTATCTCTGGACCTTTCTGGATCTAAATCGATCTCATGGGATCTCATGATCCATCTTTTCGAAGATCATTAATCTCTGGATCTTTTCGGATAGAAATCGATCTAGTTGGATCTCTGGATCATTATGATCGTTAGGATTTTAAGGATCTCTACGGATCTTAAGATAACCTTTATGGATCTCGATCTCTAACAATGATTTCGCAGTATTAAATACGATAGGATTTTTAGGATCTCTTCGGGTCTAAAAACGACCTCATTGGATCTCAATCTCTAACAGTGATTTAAAAGCATTTAGGATTAATTTTCTTGCTAATCTCCGAGTCCCATGGGATCTAAGTTGATCTCTCTAAGGTCTGTGGATCATTAGATTTTAGGAAATCTCTGGATCTCATTGGACCTAAACCGGTCTCTTTGGATCTTTGGATTGTGTGCTAGGATTTTTTTGATCTCCTTGGGTCGTTGGACGACCTCATTGGATCTCGATTCCTAGCGGATTTGAAAATATTAAATACAGGGAGGTAGGGCTTGCTCCCTCCTCGACTCACGACCTTAGGTCGAATGAGCGCTCTTATTCACAAAAAACACAACTATGGGTCGTTTGATTGAATACTGAAACAATTCATAACTAAAGAGGTCGATTCTCGTTTGAATTCGATCTCTGTGAACATTACAATTTTTTAGAACTGGGAAACTAAGTGTAAAACTTCTTCAAATTATGCGTATTCCAAGGTCTAGATAGTGGTTCCCCGGCCATGTTTTCAAGCCGGTAGGCCATGTTTTTCCCGATCTCCGTGACACAATAGGGTCCTTCCCAGTTAGGCTCAAGCTTTCCAATGTGCTGCAAGACCTCGACCTTTTTTAACACTAGGTCGCCGATCTGAAACGATCTTGGCTTCACGTGTTTGTCGTATGATTGAGCCGCTGCTGCCTTGTACTGTTTGAGCTTCAGATATATATGTCCCCTGCTTTCTTCAATCAGATCCAGATCATCAGATCTGATTTCTGTATTCCGGTCGAGCTGATATTGTGATACACGAGCTGTTTCGTGTAATAGCTCCGATGGGATCACATCTTCGGAACCGTAGATCAAAGAGTACGGGGTTTGCCCAGTGGCTGTCCGTGGAGTAGTTCGATATGCCCGTAGTACACCATCGAGCTCGTCCGCTCATGCGCCCAGTTTGGCATCGAGGCGGGTCTTGAGGTTCTGGATGATGATACGGTTGGTGACTTCAGCTTGGCTATTCGCTTGTGGATGACCAACTGTAGTAAATCCGAGGTCGATCCCGAGGTCTCGACAATAGCTCTTGGTATTCTCAGATCAAAATTGAGGACCATTGTCACAGATGAGTACCCTCGGGACCCCAAAACGACAGATTATATTCCTCCAGAGGAAATTTCTTTTCACTGCATCAGTAATTTTGGGGACTGCCTTGGCCTCAACCCACTTTGAGAAGTACTCGACGCATACTATGGCAAATTTTTTCTGTTTGGGCGCCAAGGGGAAGGGTCCGATGATGTCGATTCCCCATTGGTCGAAGGGCCAGCAGACATCGATTGGGATCATGGATGCCGGATGAGTATGGATTAGGTTACCCTGTTTTTGGCACCTGGGGCATTTCCTAGAGTGGATCTTCGCGTTCCACACCATGGTTGGCCAGAAATATCCACTCCTTAAGATCTTTCGAGCTAGAGCTCGACCTCCGGAGTGGTTTCCACAGCATCCCTCATGGACTTCTTCCAGGACATCTTGGGCTTGGCTAGGTCGTAGGCACTTAGAGGGGGACCTGTGAAGGACTTTTTGAACAGCCTACCCTCATGATCAATCATGTACAACAAAGATCGATATTTAACTCTTCTAGCCTTAGTTCGATTTTGGGGCAAAAGTCCGTCTTTGAGGTAAGCGATCAGATCGTCCATCTAGCAAGGCTCCGGCGGATCGATGGTGGCGATCTCAATCTTTCCTTCATCGATCGCTCGGCCCCCCGAGATCATGAACGAGATGGTTACATCTTTTGTCCATTGGAATCCGTTCGCCAGCTTTGATAGGGCATCAGCTCGACCGTTCTCCTCGCGAGGAACCTGCTCAATTTTGAAGTCTTCTAGCTTCGAGGCCAACTCTTTCACCATTTTGAGATACGCTGCCATGGACTCTTCCCGAGCCTTGTATGTGCCATTGACTTGGCCGGCAATGAGCTGAGAGTCAGTTACCACAGATAGCTTGTCGATCTTATTTTTCGTGACGTATCTTAGTCCTGCCACGAGCACTTCATACTCAGCCTCGTTGTTAGTTGCTCTAAATTCGAGTTTGATGGCGAAGTCGAGCTGGAGTCCCTCTGAGCTTGTAAGGGATATACCCACTCCCCCTCCCTGAGAGGTCGATGAGCCATCCGTGTACATGGTCCATCTTGGTGAGGTGGGAACGATCTCCATCGAGCTGGTGTTTTTTTCGACTAGAAAGTCCGCCAGAACTTGTGCTTGCTGGGCGGCTCGAGGTTGGTAGGTGATGTCATGCTGGCTCAACTCGACCGCCCATTTCATCATTCGACCCGACACATCGAGTTTGGATAAGACCTGCTTAAGTGGTTGATCCATTAGGACGATTATAGGATGAGCTTGGAAGTACGGACGTAGCTTCCGGACTGCGTGTGTGAGAGCGAACACGAACTTCTCGATCTCGAGATAATTCCGTTCTGCTCCGTGTAGGATCTTGCTTAGGTAGTAGATCGGTAGGTGTTTTCGATCTCGAATGGCGACCAAGACTGAGCTGAAGGTCTCGCTAGAAACGGACAGGTAGAGGTACAAGGTCTCACCCTTATTTGACTTTGCCAGTAATGGAGGAGAGGCCAGGTACTCTTTCAATTGATCTAACGCTCGATCGCATTCTTCGTTCCATTCGAATTTCATGAGATTTCTCAAAACCTTGAAAACTGAAGGTTACGCTCGGACGATCTCGATATGAACCGGTTGAGGGAGATTATCTGACCCACCAGGGACTGTAACTGGTTGATGCATCGAGGTCGAGGTATGATCTGGATAGCTTTGATCTTCGTGGGATTAGTCTCGATGCCTCTCTCGCTCACCATGTACCCCAGAAATTTCCCTCATTCGACCCCGAATGTACAGTTATCTGGATTGAGCTTCATCCCCGTATTGCCACAAGGTCTCAAACGATCTGTGTAGGTGATCTAAATGATGGTAGGCCCAGCGGCTCTTTACGATCATATCGTCCACGTAGACTTCCATCTTATTCCCGATCTCGTCTTTGAACATCAAGTTCACCAGCCTTTGGTATGTGGCACCTGCATTCTTCAACCCGAAGGGCATGACCTTGAAATAATATATTCCTTTTGCCACGATAAAGGCTGTGTGTTTTTGATCTTCGGGGGCCATGGAGATCTGGTAATAGCCTTGGAAGGCGTCCATCATGCTGAGCATCTCGCACCCAGCTGTCGAGACGACGAGCTGTTCAATACGTAGCAACGGATACGGATCTATTGGGCAAGCTTTGTTGAGGTCGATGAAATCATTGCACATCCTCCACTTCCGGCCTGTTTTTTGCACGAGGACTAAGTTGCACAACCAGTCAACGTATTGAGCTGGAGTAACGTATCCCGTGTCGAGGAGTTTGTTGACCTCAGCCTCGATTATATCATTCCTTGCCCGGCTCTGCGGTCTCAACTTTTGTTTTATGGGCTTGACTGACGGATCGATCCCGAGCCGGTGGCAGATCACCTTCGGGTCGACACCGATTAGATCTTTGGCTGCCCAAGTGAAAATGTAAGAATTGTCCCTCAAGAATTCTATCATCATGATCTCATGTTGGGGGTGCATGTTCGCCCCAATCTTGGTGGTCTTGTTACTATCTCCGGGGATAAGGGCAATTTCCTTAAGCTCTTCTGCGGGCTCGAGCCGTTCGTTAGCCTTCCTCTTTCGAGTCGTAGAGGACCTCTCGACCTCGCTCTCTTTCACGGGGAGCTCGATCTCCCCATCGGCGTAGGTTTGGAGGTCAAGATCTGCAGCCACCTCTTTTCCGGAAGGCTTTTTCAGAACGATTGCATAGCAGGCCCAACTGTCCATGACATCGCAAGTCAGCTCTCCGACCCCATTAGGGGTGGGCATTTTCAGCTTCTGGTGATACGTCGAGATGATTGCCTTGAACTGTATGAGGCCAGGGCGGCCGAAGATCATGTTATATGCTAGGGGCATGTTGATGATGACGTACTCAACCTCCTGGGTCACCCTCTTGGGGGATGTTCCCATCGAGGTGAGTAGTCGGATGCGCCCTAATGGGATAACTTACGATCCCCCAAACCCTGAAAGCGGTGTTCGAATTGGATCGAGTTTTAGATTATGTAATTTCATTTTAACAAGAGTCGAGTAAGGGATAATGTTCGAGCTGCTTCCATTATCAACTAGGCATTTGCTTACATCATAATTAGCCACGCCTAAGGTCACCACCATCAGACAACTAGGCGCTTCGCCTTTCCGATGGGGGCCTGGGCGGCTATCACTCTCACTAAAACTAACCTCCTGCCTTTCCCACTCTCTACCCTGATTGATCTGGAAGACCTCTTCATGTGGACCGTTGAACTCTCGAGCCGCGCGCCTGATGTTCCTCTTTCTAGCTGCATTAGAAACACCGCCCTCGTATCCCCCGGGTATCATGTAGATCTTATCGTTGGTGGGGGTATTGTCCTCAACTCTTTCCAGCGGCTACTTCCCAGATCTCTTCGAAGGAGACCTTGATCTGGAACGACCGCGATCACTAGGTCGTCCCGCCCTCTCAGAGTAGTGGTCAATTTTTCGAACGAAATCCTTCAAGTACCCTCCTTGGATGAGTCTTTCGATCTCATCACGGAGGGCGTTGCATTCTGCTGTGGTGGGGCCCCATTGTTGATGGTAACCATAGAACTTTCCCGATTTTTCAGCCTTCGGGCCCTCTCGGATAGGCTTTGGTTTCTTCAGAAGGCTCTGATCCATGACCACATAGATCTGGTCGATAGGCTTGGTCAAGGGGATATAGTTTCATCGGTCGAACTGGGTCGGTGGGTCGACTTTTCCCTTGATTTTCTTCAGCTCATTCCCCTTCCGGTTGTGGGGCGAGCCTGACCCGATAGCTTACCGCTCAGATCGAGGCGGGGGTCCGTGTGCCAGGGCTATCTCCTCTACGCGCATGAAGCCATGGGCGATGTCCTGCATCTCCGTCAGGTTGCGAGGTCCTGCCCTGACGATCTCGTCCATCCATAGGAGTTTTGCGGAGAGCTCGATGGACCACCAAGAGCAGGGTGTCCATCGTCGGGTTCTCAACCCGAACCACTTCCCTCGAAAAACGAGTCATGAAGTCTCACAAGGACCACGCTCCCTCTGGTAGATGCTATTGAGATAAGAAGAGGGGAGCTTCTCCCCGGTCATTGAGGAGAAGTGCGTCGTGAACCGATCTATGAACCGGTTTTAGGTCGTTATGCACCACGGTGGCAAGTGGATGAACCAGTCCTGAGCTGGGCCTGTCAGCGTGGTGACGAAGAGTTTGGCCCAAATTTGTTGTGGGTGGAAGTGCAGCAACATGCGATTTTCGAAGGCCATCACATGTCTTTCGGGATCTGTGGTCCCTTTATACATGGGCAGGCCTGTCGGAATTCGATCTCCATCACAAGTCATGCGGAGAATATCCTCGCACAAGGGCGAGGCTTCCTCCCTGTCGCTGCGGTAACGGAGAGGGCATCGGTTCAGCCCTTCCCTCAGGTCGACCTGCCTCTGGGTGATCTGAGATCCTCGATCTCCCAGGCGGTCTTGGACCCGTCTCCGTAGCAGGTCCGCGTGACGATCAGGCTCGTTTTCCACGCGAGCCACGGCTCTCCGGACCGCCTCCTCCCTCGCAGACCGAGCGGGTATCCTCGTCCGGAGGTCATCAAACTCCTCATGGTCTTCGTCGACCACGCTCTTACAGTGATTGTTGCGGCTGGGGTTATCAGACTCCCCATGGCCCTCACGCGGGACCTCCTTACTCATCGTGGGGGGAGGTGGTGGTGGAACGAACCCCTGGACCTGGCCGCTCCGATCTGGGGACTGAGACCCCAAATGATGTGGACGGGACGCCCGTCGAGCGGCTGGAAGACATAGGGAACCGGATTCCCGTATGCTTGGAGCGAGGGGCCCAGCACATTGCCCAACACAAGGCTTGGGATGGTGGTGGTTGGGCTGGCCCTCGATAGTTCAGGGCTCGTAGGTTCGCGGCCCTCCGTCTGGGCACGCTCGATCTCGACCCGCCACTGGTTGAGGAAAGCATCTAGGTCCGCCTGGTTGACGGTGATCCTGGGAGTGGCCTCTGGCGGAGACTGGGGAACGTTAGCGCTAGGCCCGACCGGAGGGACAGCGGAGATGTTGCCAAGCGGCGCGTTGTAGTTATGCCTGCCTTTGGCAACCTCCTCCATGTCCTCGTCACGGTGGGTGTTCCTTGTGTTAACCATGGTGTTGAAAAGGGGATGAAAGGGCTTTTATCTAGATCGATGTGAAAAGAAGTTTTCCACAGACGGCGCCAAACTGATCTGGCTCAAATCCGGTCGATCTGAGATGGACGATCTTAGGATCAGATTTGGGTCAATCAGTCAAGAATTTATTTGAGTGGGTTCTTTATCGACCTAAAAGCACTAGCAAACGTGAGCTCGAAGCCAACTTGGGGGACTTGGGGTTTTATCCAAGTTTGGCACTCCGACGCTCAAGTCAGTAATGGGGCTCTTTAGAAAGAGAATAAATGCAATTAAATGCGGAGTAAAGGCTTACTAACTACTGTTCAAGGGGCGAGTATTTATAGCCATGGCCGAATAACACAGTACTGCATGTACCGCAGGTGTACATTAATGGTGTTGCCAGTCGTCGATCTAGATGTTGGACAATGGAATCGACTTTAGGCGGGTCGTTTGTACCTTCTTTCCCCTTTGGGTAAAAGCAGGGATTGACGGGCATTAATGAGCCGTAGTATGCTTGTTCCAGGGAATGGGAAGGATACACGTGTCCCGACAGGAGTGCTTTACAGTATTCAGGTATCCGGTGATGTATGTGATTGATCTCCAGATCGACGATGCCCACCGGGTTCCTCAGTTCTGTTTCGGGTTCCTTCAGGGGAGTGACATTAATCAATTAATCCTACGCCGTACGACTTAGACTCGACATGACACGACACTAGAACCTCGGTTTTGAAACCGGGCTCTGATACCATTTAAGATGTAGCACCCCTATACGTAGAGATGCCACACCCCCGCACTATAAGTCGATCCACATACGAAATGGATGATCCGTACATGAACCAACCTATAGCGAATGGGTGACAATGCAAGAAACAACCTAGCTAGCTAGGCGGGACTAACCTCAATCGAAGTATCACAATGCAATAAAACGAGCGAAAGCATAATAATTTCCCATATCACTTATCAAGTATTAAAGACATACTAGCCTCTAATTCCATATATCAATACATTATCATCTCCACAATTTCAAAATATGTCATAATATAAAAAAGCTTTCACATGTTCTTTACTAAACAAGTACAAGATACCAAAATGAGAATGAGGTGCTAAAGTCGACCAAAAGACTCGAACCCGCCTAGCACTTCCTTGCAACCCTGAAAATGTGAGGTGTCAGTCTACCACAGACTGAGTGAGGGGTTTAAATAAATATAAGCGCACGTATCATGCAAGCTATAATCTCGGGTGTGATTTTATAAGAAACACAATATAAGTTCAAGGATAAAAAGGAATTCCAGCCCGAGATTACAACTAAATTAATTTAACAATTTAATTAATTATCAATGCAATCCGTGGCCCTGGCGAGTAAGGGGCAATTCTCCAACCTTGCACCAATAGTGAATCATTTCATGCTAGTTTAATTATCATGTGATCATACAATTTATTTACAGTGCACACGTATCCATTTCATGAACCCCTTAACTCCGGTTGATGGTGGGTTTGCAAAGCCCTAACCATCCATGCTACGTACGTCGGGAACATGACTCCTACGTGCGAGATTTCTTCCTCCACCAAACCTCCTGGTGGATTCAGGGGTCATCCCAATGTTGAGGGGTGTGCAGAGTTACCCGTCAGCCCTATGCCTTCCCGATTGGCTCGTACACATACCCTCGGGCCTAAAGTGCTATCATGCTACTCGCCACTAAACATTCACGATATAATCACAATACACGCATTGCTTTGCATGATCATGATATTAATCAAACTACATATATTGCTTTGCATGAGCCCGATTTTCTTTGAAATTATTTTAAAAGCTTGGAAACGATTATAAGAAAATATACGTATACCTTTTTGGCTTGAAAGTTCACATAAAGGTTATAGGGTTCTATATATTAGTAATTAAACCTCACCTGTGATGATCAAAACAAGGATATAACTATGGTGCGTGTCCCACGTCAACTGGAAGAAGATATGTGCAATAAGGACAAGGGTTTGTGAGACATGACTCAAATGAACCACTTAAGACGCACGACAAAGTCATGATCAATAGGGCATGCAATAATAATTAAGGAATGTCAAGTAGGAGCAAAATTATCAATAAAACAAGTATATATATCATATAATTCACATACGGTAGCCAAGTAAATGAAAAAAATGCAGTATACAAGGTTTTGGTGAAGTTTAGGAAAACTTGACAATTTTGGGAAAATGCACATGTTGTGGGAAAACTGGAATATCTTAAATTCTAGAAGTGAGAATTGAGTTTTGTTTGTTGGGTATGAAAGTAGACACAAAGACCTTTCTGACGGTATATGGCATGTTTTCTAATTCAAATCGAGGTGAAAATGGCGTAGGTTCGAAGTTGGACAAAATGCAGTTTCTGGAGGGTGGTCGCGGGCGCGACCAAAAACCTTCACAAAATGGTCGCGGCCGCGACCAAGTATTTTTTCCGAATTTTGTTCAATTTTTTCAAAAGTCTAAAGTTAGCCAAAATGGGGTCGCGGGTGCGACCATTTTTACACATAAATAGGTCGCGGGCACGACCATATACGTAGCAGCAACAAAACAGGGGAAAACAGGGCATTTCGAGCCAAAACCACCAAAATCCAACTACACATGCAATTCCACTCCATAACAAATATTGAAACACATCACATACACATTATACTTCAATTATACATCAATCAAACCATGAAATATGCATCAACTCATCAAGAATTAATCAATAAAACCACATGTAGATATATGCTTCCAACCTTCATGGACATCAAAGTTTTCATGCAAGCTTTCAAGGCTAATGATCATAATCATGCTTCTAGCTCCACTCATGCAAGAATTCATCATTTACTCTCCCAAACCCTACTCAATCATATATCAAGAAATTCATCCAAGTTATACCTTAAATCCAAGAAAGAAATGATGAGATGAAGAAATGATGATGATGATGATCTTAGCTCCAAAATCCCTCAAATATAGCTTGAATTATGAGATGCAAATCCTTCTTCTCCTCTTGGTGAAAATACCATGTATAAGTGTGTGTATGTGTGAGTTCTTTGATCAAATGAAATGAAGTGGAAGAGATTAATGAGATAATTACAAAATTCTTGGACATATATGCATGACTCACCACAATTTGCATATAAGTCCCTAAGCTTTACAAGGCATGCAATTGAGGTTGAGTTAGGAAGAAATAATCACTTAGCTCCAAGAATAGTTTATGCAATTAAATCCACACATTTACGAAATGATCAAGTAAAGTCATATAGGAACAATTAGTCACATTATCAATTAATTCATATAAATCTCATATTAACAATAATTTCATATAAGTTTATGAAAACATAATGCATATAATGTTATGAAAATTATAATTTAACATATAATGATTGAATGACAAAATCGGGGCGTTACAGATCGAGTATAGAGGCGATGTAGACTGAGCCGGATTGACTCTGAGATCGTTAGTAGGCTTGTCTCGATCTGATGAATAGATCTGGGACGTGCTACGCTCAACGTCGATCTGGTCCCTCCAAGCTAGCAAGACAGTCTACGTGGCTCCTCTGTAGCGTGCCACGTGGACATACCGTGTTATGCCATGTCAGGTATAATAGATGACTATACGTCTATTAAATACTACATTTATGATAGATACTATACATTGATATATATGATATTATATAATATGTACAACATTTTGAGTATTGATATTAAGTGTGATATTTCTCAAATGTTAGGGGGAAAATTGCGAAAATTCAAAAAATAAGGGGGAAAGTGCAAAACACCCCAAAGGACAGGGGGACGAATGGGATTAGCGCTACTATAAGTTATATACTATGCATGGCTATAAGTTATATTAAATGATACGCTATGCAATTATAGGTCTACTATAAGGCTATTAAATACTACAAAATATAGCTAATTATATTTATGATATAATTATCGATAGATATTATACATCATATGATATAATAACATTATCTAATAATATCTTACTCATCGATAATAGAATACCTATAAGTGTATTGAACTATGTAAAATATAATTATACTTTGTATTAAATGATATAATATGTAATGATATATTATATATAGGGAGAATATAATGTGTAAGAGTAATTTCTATAAGCATTTGATAAGTATATTAAACCATGAGGTTATAATTCTATTAAATTACCCCATCCAATTGAGTGAAAAACTAATCTCTCAGAGTTTGAGGAGTAATGGAAAGACTAATCTTTCGACTCATCTCCCAAGGTAGCGTCTTCCCAATTGAGTGAAGGATTAATCTCCCGACTCATCTCCCGATGTAGCTGAAGGTACTTATTGTGGGGACCTCTCCCAACGTAGGACTAATCTCCTGAGGTAGCGCCTTCCCAATTGATCAGTAAAGAACTAATCTCCCCATTCATCTCCTGAGGTAGCTGAAGGCGCTTATTGCGGGGACCTATAATATCTTACTCATTGATAATAGAATATTTACAAGTGTATTGAACTATATAAAATATAATTATACTTTCTATTAAATGATATAATATGTAATGATATATTATATATAGGGAGAATATAATGTGCAAGAGTAATTTCTATAAGCATTTGATAAGCATATTAAACTATGAGGTTATAATTCTATTAAATTACCCCACCCAATTGAGTGAAAGACTATTCTCTCAGAGTTTGAGGAGTGAAGGAAGGACTAATCTTCCGACTCATCTCCCAAGGTAGCGCCTTCCCAATTGAGTGAAGGACTAATCTCCCGACTCATCTCCCGATGTAGCTGAAGGTACTTATTGTGGGGACCTCTCCCAACGTAGGACTAATCTCCTGAGGTAGCATCTTCCCAATTGAGTGAAGGACTAATCTCCCGACTCATCTCCTGAGGTAGTTGAAGGAGCTTATTGCGGGGATCTCTCCCAACACAGTTTTTTACATTCACAAGGTTTGAACCTTTTTTATATTCACAGGGTTCGAACCCGAGACCTTACCTAAGTGAACTCAAACCCCTATCCACTTGACCTGACTGCACGTTGGTAATCTATAGATAACTATGAGTATTAATAATATATAGAGTTACAAGTCTATTAAACAAGGGGAGGTGTCTTATAACTCCCTAGGAGTTAAAAAAATTTCAATTACCTCCCCAGTTTCAAAATTATCCCTACTAACTCCCCAAGTAACTTTGATAATTTTGTTTAGCTCCCCACTGACCTAAAATGTCATATTTACCCTTATTTTATCATTTGTAAGCAGCTGAATGGAACGAAGTTCAACCAGAAGGCGCCCTAAAATTCTTCGACCCTAGTTTGGCGGCAGAACATTGCCGTCGATTCTACCCTACTTCGTCTGCGATGGTGGTCTATTTCGATAGTGGTCTATTTCAGCAAGAGGGGAAATTCTTCTTTCCTCTATTTCGCAGGTGTTACCTCATTCGCTTCTTTTTCTCTTCCCTTCTTCCGCCATGGATTATGTTGTCTCCATTTTCGAGAAGCTCAAGAACCCTAATTCGTCTGCCCAAATGATGGAGAACTTGTTGCCAGGGGAGGGGGGAGGGAGGGGTGAATTCACGTTCTCTAGAGTTTCAAAAACCTGTTTGATTATTGGGGATTTACGAGAACGTAAGCAGATTCATGCCCAAATTGTGAAATTGGTTGATGGGTTTGGGAGTAGTGAATTTGTTGAGAATTTGTTGGTTTATATGTATGCATGTTATAATAGGCTTGATTTGGCATGCCAGGTGTTTGATGGGATATCTGAGAGAAGGGATGTCGCTTGGAGCTCGATGTTGTCGGGGATATGTTAGGTGTGGGTGTTAGCGAGAAGTTGTGGGGTTGTTTCTGGAAATAGGTATTGGGTTTAATGTGGTGACGTTGATTAGTGTTTTGAGGGCTTGTGGGAAGCTTGGTGATTTGGAGCTGGGGAAGTGAGTTCATGACTATATTGACAAATTAATGATCTGGTTTTTTATTCTGGTTTATGTTGGGTCATATGGTAATGAAGAAGTAAAGGTTATGACATGGAAGCATTGATGGTACTCAGATCGAGTGAGTTGTTGCCAAAAGAGATCTTACATGTTCACTGTGCAAGCAAAAGGGTCACAATCTGTATATTTAGTTTGTCTGAACTGGAATGATCCTTGTTATCTGTATCGCATACTTGATTTTCCTATATTAGTGTTGCCTCTTGTTTATCCGGAATTAATACTTTATAGTTAGGTTTATGTACTCTATTACTGCTTCTGTATACTACATATTGACAATTTTGTACTACAGGAAAAAGGTTGTACTACATGATTTTACGATTTTATACTACATATTGATAATTAAATACCTTAATTATGCTTTTTTAGACCATATATTGCCAAATTTATACTACATGAAAAAGGTTGTATAATTCCACGTCTCTTGGTCAATATAAGCGAATCCTTACTTTTCAAGAATTTATACTCCATATTGGTAATTAAATACTTTAATTTTGATAATATATACCACATATTGTCAAATTTGTACAACATGAAAAAGGTTGTATAATTCCACGTGTCTTGGTCAACATAAGTGAATCCTTACTTTTCTAGAATTTATACTACATATTGGTAATTAAATACTTTAATTTTGATAATATATACCACATATCGCCAAATTTGTACTACATGAAAAAGGTTGTATAATTCCACGTCTCTTGGTTAATATAAAGAAATCCTTTCTTTTCAAGAATTTATATACATATTGGTAATTAAGTACTTTAATTTTGATAATATATACCACATATCGCCAAATTTGTGCTACATGAAAAATGCTGTATAATTCCACGTCTCTTGGTCAATATAAGTGAATCTTTAGTTTTCACGATTTTATACTACATATTGGTAATTAAATACTTTAATTTTGATAATATATACCACATATCACCAAACTTGTACTACATGAAAAAGGTTCTATAATTCCACGTCTCTTGGTTTTATAATTCCACGTCTCTTGGTCAATATAAGTGAATTCTTACTTTTCAAGAGTTTATACTACATATTGGTAATTTGGTAATTAAATACTTTAATTTTGATAATATATATCACATATTACCAAATTTGTACTACATGAAAAAGTTTGTATAATTTCACGTCTCTTGGTCAGTATAAGCGAATCCTTACTTTTCAAGAATTTGTACTTCATATTGGTAATTAAATACTTTGATTTTGCATCCTCGTACTGCATATCACCTAATTAGTACTATAGCTGAGAATGTGGCTTGAGAGCACGAAAGGATACATATATGCTAAAAGAATATATACTAATGATCAAATACACTAATTGATACAAATGATATGTTGTGTGACAATATACTAATTGATACAATTGATCAATATAGTAAATGATCATGATCAATATAAGATTGTGTGACAATATACTAAATGATCAAATATACTAATTGATAAGGGGACAATCGGGAGCTCATGACTGGGCACGAGGTGTCACTTCCACGTGGCATTATGTGCCACGCCAGCTCTGTGTATCCGACCCTAGCATGGGATCTTTCGACCCAACACTTGAGGAAAGCAGCTCAGCGCTAAGCAGTAGGAGCTCTTGACCCAAAATCCCCTTTCGACCCAGAAAGGTACGACCCAGCGGCCGATCGACCCAAGTGCTACCGGACAACCGCATTTAATGCCCGTACCACTCTTTGTGGGCCTCATTAATTGTAAAGGGTCTCTGTCAGGGACACGGAAACAGTGTTTTTGCCGTAAAAGCATTGTTCCGGCTAAAAAGCGTCCCTCTCCTACCAGACAAGACCCATACCTCTTTGAGGGTGTACTTACGAGCACTAAGGCTCTTCCGGCCCTATATAAACCCATCTCCATCGCCAACGGAGGTAAGCTTTCCTGGGCTCACTGAACTCTCTTTTTTCTCTCTATATATTCGACCCAGAACCGGAACCGACTTGAGCGTCAGAGTGCCAAAACGGGTCCAACCCCAATCTTTCCCCGTTTTGGACTTTGAGCTCACGTTTGCTTTATTTTTCAGTCAAGGAAAGTACTGGAGTTCTCTCACCTTAAAAGTACTGGAAGTCCTAATCTGCAATCCAGCACATAGCCAGATTTTCACACCATCATCTTGGCGCCGTCTGTGGAAAACTCTGAATAGAAAGCCTAAATCCAGTAACTCTTTAACGTTCTTCAGCAAAGATGGTCTAAACCCGTCCATCATCTTGGCGCCGTCTGTGGAAAACTCTGAATAGAAAGCCTAAATCCAGTAACTCTTTAACGTTCTTCAGCAAAGATGGTCTAAACCCGTCATGGGCGTCATGTTTATGGTGAGAATGGTGAAGAGATCTTTCCTGATCTCAACACCCCTGGAGGAAACTTCCCATCCCCAGCGGTGGGAATCGCAGCTGTAGAAGCCGGTCCAAGTGCACCTGGCCGGCTGGTCCTATTGGAGGAGAACCTGACCGCCTATGTTGAGCAATGCCGAGCAGAGGCCCTGGTGGCGGCAAGGGAGAATAGGGAGCCCAACATGCTTGCTTTCCCGCGGGGAAGTCCCCTCGTATTGACTCCCTAAAACGTCGCTTACCCCATGGTCCAAGGGCCCTCCGCACCCTTGGCGTACGCTGTCCAGCAGCCTACTAACCAACCCAGCTTTTGGGGATATCCACCACTTCCTTATGCCCAGAACCCTTACGCACAGCCACAAACCATCTACATCGCTCCCGCCCCGAGGGTCCAGCTCCAAGTCCACCTTGGAGCCCACGTGGAGAAAGGCTTCGATGACGACGAAAACCCTCCAAACCACCTGGAGGTCACCAGGAGAAGGATCGACCCTGAGGAGGATCATCCCTCTCAACTCCTTAAAAATATAAGGGAGGGCGACCGAGGAGCTCGCCATATTGCCGAAGCTGCCAGCGAAATGAACAGGGATGCTCCAATCCCATGTAACATCTCAGTATTTGACCGCTTAGGAGCTAGGGTCCACCCGAAACCTATTTGTGGGCCAACCGTGGACACTGGGTCGGCCCTGGAGATCTCCAAAACCGGCTCCCCAGAAGGCAACAACAACCACAACCACTACAGTAGCAGCAGCCTTATCTCCCCGACCCAGCTCAAGGGTCGGAATATCTTGATCCACAGGAGGAAGTCTCATCACATATTCTTCGCGAGCCAGCCCCTGAAGCACGGGCGCCCCCTCACCATGACGGTCACCCACCCCAGAGTCAAGGGAGGGTATATCGCAGTGAAAGGGAGGCGAGGTCCCCCTTTTGCGACGAAATCATTGACGCCAAGGTGGTGGATAGGGTTCCCACCAATCTGCCAATTTATCACGGGAACACCGATCCCGTGAAACACTGCTCAAAGTTTGAGGCTCAGGTCAGCCTCTATGGCCACTCCAAGCTCATCTGGGCCAAAATCTTCGAAACCCCACTCAAGGGTCCAGCCCAAGACTGGTTCGAACGATTGGCCCCTCACAGCATCCGAGATTATGAGCATCTGGCCCAGAAGTTTAAGGCTCACTTTTCCTCCATGGAGGGAGTCAAGCTCCCGTCCACTTATCTATACAACATCGTTTAGAGGGAGGGGAACACTTTGGGAAGTTTCTTTGCCCACTTCAATGAGGCGTTTGTCAAGGTTGAGTACCCGGGAATCAATATCTTGACCCAGACTCTGAACAAGGCCATCCGTCACGAGGAGTGCTCCAACGAAATCATCATCTAATTACAGCAGAACATGGAGGAAGTCATGGCCATAACCCGTCTTTTCATGTACCTGGAGGAGGTTAAATCCACCACTCGTGCGCAAGGATGCAGAAGCGACAGCCGTGCAAATGAGCCAGCCCCTAACCAATTCCCTAGGTCCGGCCCATCTCGGTCGTAACCACCCAGGCTCTCCAGTAGGAAGGAGCAAAGGCTCAAGCGGGAGATGCCTTCGAGGAGCGGGGCCAAGAAAGCTTACACCCCACTGGTTTGCTCCATTGAAGAAGTTTATGAAGTCATGGATAGGGGGTTGCTCAAAAAGCCTAAGCAGCTGAAAGAAACCAAAAAGGCCAGGGAATCGGGCAAGCGTTGTGCCTACCACATGCAATTCGGCCACTAGACCTCAGAATGCATCGCTTTGAGAGAAGAGGTCGAGAGGTTGATCCAAGGAGTCCACCTGATCGAGTTCGTCAAAAAGTTGGTTGAACGGGTCCGCCAGGCATTCGATCCAAGAGATTTCCCACCAACGAGAAGAGGACGCAAGCCGCCGCTGGAGAAGCCTGAAGAAGAAAACCCCCACAACTTGCCTACCAACGAGATATACATGATCGCAGATGGCCCTGCTGGGGGAGATTCCAAGACCGCTCGGAAGCGGTCGCGCGACAGGTGGGTCGAGAGCTCTATGGACCCAGAGAAGTGATGCAAGTGGAAGTGGGGCAGGAGTGGCGCGAGCAGGAGATTTCATTTAGTGATAGAGACTTTATACCAGTGATGCCACGGGACGGCGGAATGCCGAGTTGTCCAATGGTAGTCACACTTGATTTTGCGAAATACACTGTACACAAGACCCTTGTTGATAGTGGAAGCTCCGCCAACATTATCTTTTACTCCATTTTGCAAAAAATGAATATTCATAAACTCGCTCGAATATGAGCCCATTAAGACGCCTTTGACAGGTTTTGGTAGATCCAAGGTTTATTCCAAAAGACGAGTCAAGCTCGTTACCTCCATGGGAAAATTGCTAAAGAGAGCCACGTAACTCCTGGAGTACCTGGTAGTGGAAGGTCCTTCTGCTTACAACATCATCATAGGGCGTCCTACCCTCATAAGTTTCAGAGCGGTAATCTCCACGTACCACCAAATGATCAAACTACCAACTTCGCATGGGATTGGCAGTTGGGTCGAGATTCTAAGACCGCTCGTAAGCGGTCGAGCCGATAGGTGGGTCAAGAGCTCTATGGACCCAGAGAAGTGATGCAGGAGTGGCGCGAGCAGGAGATTTCATTTAGTGATAGGGACTTTATACCAGTGATGCCACGGGACGGCGGACTGCCGAGTTGTCCAATGGTAGTCACACTTGATGTTGCGAACTGCGATGTACACAAGACCCTTGTTGATAGTGGAAGCTCTGCCAACATTATATTTTACTCCACTTTGTAAAAAATGAATATTCATGACTCGCTCGAATATAAGCCCATTAAGATGCCTTTGACAGGTTTTGGTGGATCAGAGGTATATTCCAAAAGACGAGTCAAGCTCGTTACCTCCATGGGAAAATTGCCAAAGAGAGCTACGCAGCTCCTGGAGTACCTGGTAGTGGAAGGTCCTTCCGCTCACAACATCATCATAGGGCGTCCTGCCCTCATAAGCTTCAAAGCGGTAATCTCCACCTACCCCCAAACGATCAAACTGCCAACTCCGCACGAGATTGGGGAGCTCCGATGCAACAGAGTGCTGGGAGTGCTACTCCATTTCCATGGAAAAGGTAAAGCTTCCTAACAAGACTATTATGCCTTTGTTAAACGTTGATGATGTTAGGAATAATGCCCTAGAAAGCCGATTGTATATCCGCTTTGTGCTTTTCCTTGTTGTAATCACAGACAATCTTTGAATAAAATAACGAATTAAGGCAACACTTCTTGATATGCTCTTGTTTGGTATGCGATTACTTTATCTGTGCATGTATGAGAACTCCCCTAATCCTGATGACTTTAGGACTCTACCATTTAGGTGAAATGGTTCATGAAACGAGCCCTATATCACATAAGTCATGATTAGTAAAATGCTCCAAGCTGATGAGTCCTACTGACAGTGGGAGTGTCAACCTGACTCCTCTAAGGCTTGCTTGTGGGATCACACCCTTAAGAAGGACCACCTTGTTTCATGTAGGTACAAAGTGTATAGTTGATACGTGCGTGATACATGAGGGTGCTTACTTTAATAAGTAAGTTCACTGAGGTGCCCCGTGTGAGAACATTCCAAAATGGGAAAGGAAGTTTCTATTTCAGGAAATAGAAACTTCCAGATTAGGAAATATCTCACGAGTCATTGATGTGATTAATTGATCCTTAGACTTGAGGTTCCATGTCACTTTATGAGTTAACTCTGTAGTCTTAGGTATAAGCTTTAAAGGGTGTCGCCATAGACAACTGATTCAAGGCTTATTCTGGGGCTGCACAAGTGATTCATGAAAGTGAATGAGAGTTAAGAAAGGACCTACACTTGCATTTGTAAGGTGATCTCTTATTATGTAAGTCATTCATATGCCATATGGAGTCCTTGGCCAAGGCAGTGGATCAAGACATCAAGAAAAGGGTTTCTTGGATTGAGATCGAATGGATATGAAATGCACTTAGCTTTAAGACCAGATTATTAGGGTTCTGATTATTCCCTTACCCTAGATCTTGGTTGAGAGATAGTAAGTAGGAGGATTGTATCTCACTTTAATCAATGACTTAAAGGTTCTGTCGAATCCGAACATTCCAATTCAGCTAGGGGTTAAACACCTGTTGTTAGACTATGGTCGTTTAATCTGTGGACTGATTAATTAATTAGTGAATTAATTAATTAGGGTCACTGCTAATTGAATTGAGAACCTAGAGGGTCACACACAACAACTTGGTTACATGAGTTGAGGCTTGAAAATGATTAAACGAGTTAATCGGGCCTAGAGGGTTCCACACGTGTGAAACCACACGTGTGGTTCACATGACTGGACACATGTCATTGTGACACGTGTGCCACACGTGATTATTTAATTATATATTAAATAATTAATTTGTTAATTATTTAATAGACTTTGGTTTAATTTTGAATTAAAAAGGAAGTCTAATTTTGGAGAAAATAATCTAGTTAATTAATTATGAATTAATTAATTAGATAAAATAAGTTATTTATTTTAAATAAATAAAGTATAAAATTATCCAAAAATATATTGGATATTTTAGCTCTCTTAGAAGTTGATTTGAATTTAAATTCAAAGTCAAAGTCAAAATTACTTGATGATCAAGTAATAGGAGAGAGGGACCAAATCCTTAGTCCATAAGGACTAGGGATTTTTGGCCACTTCTCTCCTATAAATAGGGGAGCTCGAGCTCCCCTTAGAGCTAATCAAGATTTCTTTTGGTTCATGTGTTGAACACCTTCCATTCTCCAAGATTAAATAAACCCTAGGTTAAGCCTAAACACTAACTAGCGAACTAGCATCCTTACTAGTTAGATTGTGATCAAGTTGGTGGACTATCTCTAGAGAGCTTCAAGTTAGAAGTTTGAAGATTCGAGCTTTACCAAGGAGAGGGGATCAAGCCGCGAGAAGAGCGTTCTTGGGTGGCTTGAAACGCTTCAAGAAAGACAATTTAGAAAGTAAGTTTCTAATCCCTACGAATTTGGATACACGATTGCGAGTTCAAGGTCCTTTTGTTGGATACCTTCCGTTTTTTAAAATTTTGCGTAATATTAAGAAGTTTGAATGGATTGATGAATGCGATGAGACCTTCAAAAGGCTCAAAGAATATCTTGCTTCCTCTCATTTGTTAGCTAAGCCCATTGTAGGGGAAACTATGTATCTATATCTGGCGGTCACGGAGGAGGTAGTTAGCTTCGTGCTAGTTGCACTGCGCGACAGGAAACACATGCCGGTGTACTATGTAAGCAAGATACTACATGGAGTGGAGGCACACTACCTGGAAATCGAGAAATTCGCTCTGGCACTGGTACACACTTTCAAGAAGTTAAGGCCCTATTTCCAATCTCACTCCGTCGTAGTCCTCACAAACCAAGGCCTACGCCAAGTCTTGGAAAAGCTGCAGGCATCGGGGAGAATAGTGAAGTGGGCTATTGAGTTGAGCCAATTTGATATCAACTACCAGTCCAGAGCTGCGTACCAAGCCCAGATCCTTGCAGATTTCCTCATTGAGAAGAACGACCCAAGTAAGCACACACCACGCTCGATGCTAAGGACCATGTTGGTCGATGGCTCCTCAACCTGTTAAGGGGAGGTGGGGGTGGGGATATCCCTGATAAGCACAGAAGGCCAGGAGCTTGACTTCGCCATCTCCCTTGTCTTCCCGGCCACCAACAACGAAGCAGAGTATGAGGCGCTTATTGCTGGCCTCAGAATTGCAAAAGAGCATGGGATTGAGAGAATTTCAGTAACTACAGATTCACAATTGGTGGCGAGCCAATTCCAGGGCTCTTACAAGGCCCGCGAAGAAACAATGGTCAGCACCTCACCAAGGTCAAATCCTTGGCGGTTGAATTCAAGGAATTTACGATGCAGCAAGTCCCCCGGGAGGAGAACACGCGAGCAGATGCCCTATCAAAATTTGCGAATGGGATGAGGGGCTCCAAGGACTAAAGTGTCACCTACCTGTCAAGCAAAAGAAGGGTGATTGATGGCGAGGCAGACGTGATATACTCTATCGACCCAGCTGAACCTTGCTGGCTCGATGAGTTTATATTGTACCTTAGGGTGGAGTCCTGCCCACCGATAGGAATGCTGCAAGGCGTCTCAAATACAAAGCAGTGAGTTATTCCTTAGATTCAGAGGGAAGATTGTACAAAAGAGCATACATGGGGCCAACGAAACGGTGTCTTCATCCCTCGTAAACCCAGGACGTTCTGGAAGAGATTCATAGTGGTCAATGTGGAAGCCTCACGGGCGGTCGATCCTTAGCAAAGAAAGTCTCCAGGAGTGGGTTTTATTGGCCCACTCTAAATGAGGATGCTAAGGAATACGCCCACAAATGTGTTAACTGCCAGAAACACGCCAACATCCCGCATCAGCACCCCGCATAAATGGTCCCTGTAGACATTTACTGGCCTTTTGATCAATGGGGCATCGACATTGTGGGGCCTCTCCCGCTCGCAACGGGCCAAAGACAGTACTTGCTGGTCGCGGTAGAATACTTTTCCAAATGGTTCGAAGCCCAACCAGCCGCGAAAATCACAGATGAGGTTATCCAGAACTTCCTCTGGCGCAACATCATTTGCAGATTTGGGATCCCCAGGGTCCTGATTTGCAATAATTGAACTCAATTCCAAAGCGTCAGTACCAGATCCTACTGTTCAGACATGGGAATTAGTCAAGACTTTGCATCAGTTGGCCATCCACAAGCGAATGGTCAAGTCAAAGTCATCAATCGCATCATCATCCAGAACTTCCAAACCAGGTTGGAAGCAAAGAAAGGAGCCTGGGTCGACGAACTTGATGGGGTCCTCTGGGCCTACCGCACCACGTCCAGAACCGCAACCGGTTTAACACCCTTCTCGATGGTTTATGGGTCGGAGGCCATGATCCCAGCAGAACTCCTACATCAAACAGCAAGGGTCTCCAACTACCAACTCGCCAGGTATGTAGAAGACCGAGCACATGAGCTCGACACTATTGAAGAAATCTGATAGAAAGGTTTCCAACGTATGCAACAGTATCGAGCCACAGTGAGCTACAACAAAGTTGTCAAACCTCGTGCCTTCCAAATCGGTGACCTAGTTCTTAAAAAAGTTGAAATAACCAACCATGTGGGCAAGTTATAGCCTAACTGGGAAGGTCCATACCGCATCACTGAAGTGGGCCGCAACAAAGCTTACCACCTGGAAGACATGGAGGGAAATACCATTTCCAGGTCTTGGAATGCCCACAACCTTAAGAAGTTTTATATTTGAAATTATTCCTGATTGTAAGTGCTATTTTGTACTTATCTTAACTTATCCGCGATAATAAAAGTTTTCTCAGTCAATCTGAACATTTTTCCAACCTCAGCCAATCTGAATGTTTACCGTACCAGTTAATCTGAGTATTTTCTTAAAAATATTAAAATTGTCTCGTGGAAACGCATTCGATATTCTATCAATACCTTGGGAGGGAGGTGTCAGGCCCCCAATGAGCATAAGCTAAAAGGGTCATGCCCCTTTTCCAGCCCAAGGATCACAGTTTATTTCGACCCGGGACTCCTACTCGTTCCGAGCCAGTACTTGTCAAAATTTTCAAACTACCATTCTGTTGAATAAATTAATGGTAAACTAGAAAACAATCAACAACATGAAAAGGCAATAAGTAAAGCAAGATTGGACCAAATTGGCCACAATTCCATTCAGTAATGGGGTCAAGCCCCAATTTGATTACAAGATAAATATAAATAGAAGGTGGTTACTACGCCTAACTTCTAAAATCATTTACAAGAATCAGGGGTTAGGAGTAGGAGGATCCGCGGAATCAACGGCAGGCTTTTCAATCACAACGATAGGGCTTGGCTCTATTTTCGGACAAACGTAGATAGGAGCAGGTTCATTCTTGATAATCGTGGAAGCTGGAGGAAGCTCCACCAGAGGCGGGATCGCTAGTGCTGGGCTATCTGGGTTTACACTCTGAATTTCACCACGCATCGACCCATTACTTGAGGGTACAAAAGTCGCCAGCAAAGTCTTCTTAGCTTTCTCCAAATCTCCAGGCTCGGTAGCTCGATTTCGAAGTCAGGACGTTTGTCAGCTTTCGCGTTTGCCCAATCAACCGCCCAACCATAGGGTTTTGAGCTCCAATCAGGCTCATCGTTGTCGTTTTTGCCCTCCTCTGCCGCCTGGTCTTCCTCTTCCTCAAAGGTAACTCGAGCTAAGAACTGGTCGGGAAGAGTCTTGGGGATATAGCCGTTAGCAGTGTTCAGCTTCCTAGGATCGTTGAGTAGTTCTTGAGGGATAGGATGGTGGAGATGAATTTGGGAAAGGCACCTCATGAACCCAGTTTCGATGTCTGACACCCCTAAGGTGCCTGAAACGGTGTCAAACACATCGGACTACAAGAATTCTGCCACGGCACTATCTTTGATCTGTGGTACCAATTTTTCGATGGTCCAAAAGAAGGTATTCGCCCCATCTTTTTGTCCCTCCAGGAAACCATCTTTCCACTCATCCTGTCGGCCTTTAGCATAGGTAGCCTCCGTTCTCTTTTCAGCGACATCGAGCAGGCTCCTGGTCTGAGTGAGCCCGGTTTAAAGTTTCTCATTTTCAGCTCTAAGACGGACTACCTCTGTCTTCAGGGAAGACTTTTTCTGGACCGAGTCCTTGAGCACGTTGTCCATCTTTTGCAACTTGCCCATGTATAGCGTCTTTTTTTCTGCTAGCTCCTTGGTCAATTTTGCTGCCTCATCTTTCTAGCTCTTGCCTTCCAAAACCTCAGCCCTCTCCGATAGCAGCTTGCGGTGGGCCTCATCGGCCAGATCCAAGCGAATGGATGAATGATACTCCCTCACTATCAGCTGAAAAAAAAAAAGAAAAAAAAAAAAAAAGAAAAAAAAAACAAAACAAAAATTTCAGGAGGGTATAGTAGAGGGAGCAAGTGAGAAGTTTTAAGGCAGGAGTCCTTACCGCATTTAACAGAGCAATCTTGTTATAAGACAAAGTGGCGTTGCTCTCCTTAGCCAGCTCTTGGTGGTCCGCACTAATTTGCAGCGAGTAGTAAGTAGCCCCCACCACATCTTGGTCGACCACCCCAGACGCGACCCGCCTCTCGGACCCATCTAAAGTAAACTCCGGGAGGTTGAATGGGTCCTTAGGGCCCTCAAAATTGGGGATGTTAATTATCTTTTCGTAGTCTCTCCACAACATGGAGAACGCGGGGGAAGTGCCGGATTTGAAGAAGGGAGGGGCCCACCCACCGGTATGTTGGAACGGAGTTTGGCGACATAGTTACCAATTCTGAAGTCGATGTACCTCGCTGTACCCGGAGCCAATCCCAAGCTTATTAACAAGTGCGCACTAGTGAAGATCCCCGTATCCAAGGGGTGCACATATCTCAAGGCAGATAGCAGGGTGTTCAACCAGCGTACTGGGCCCCTTTCCAGGCGTACTTGCTCAACGTCATTCCATGAGGTGTGCTGCAAACCATTCCACCCGTCCTTGTACCGCACAAAAACGAACTTCTTCTTCCAATCTATCCCATGAGAGGTCTTCACTGAGTCAAATATCTTGCTCCCCTGGCGAGACTGGAGTTTCACAAACCCCCTCCTGTTGGGAGAGCCTGCCGCGTCGACTGAGGCCACAAATAATTCCGCAAAGTGCTCCACGCACTCCACTTAACCCAGGATTTTCATTAACATCCTGAACGCCATTATCATGGCGTGACCGTTGGGCAGTAGTTGGATTGGGCTGATTTGTAAGTGGTTGAACAAAGCGATCTGGAACGGAGATAAAGGAAGTCGGAACCCGTGCTCAATGGCTTGCAGAGAAATTACGATGTATCCATCGGTAGGTGCTCCCATATGCTCGTGAATGTTAGGGGTGAGGACCTCGCAGTTCATGTCCATGTCCCTCTACCCAGTCAACCTCTTCTCCGCCGTCGTTCTCTCCGCTCCCCAAACCTCAGCCCGAAATTCATGGTAATATTTGATACACTTTTGTTGCCCCTTCTTCTTCTTCTTCCCCTTTTGTGGTTCTGGCTCAATCACAGAAGTGGAGGTAACCCCTCCTTGGTCGCGAGACTCCCCTCCCAAAGTCATCTCCTCTATTTCTACCGCCATATCCTCCACCGCCTCAGGGTCAATTCTCCTTTCCCCCTCGCCACTTAAAGACACGCTTTAATCCCTCTCAATTGTGTCTCTTAAGGCCGCGCGCGTAACCTCTTCTTCCATGTTGGGAATATACATCACCTCTTCAGGATCCTCCCACCGGTTCTTTTGAGGGCGCTTTATCCCGATACACTCAACGGACACTTCAGGGTCAGACGGAATGTCTCTCGGCCCATAGTTCCTTGGTTGTTGGCCTTTAGGATGGCTACCGACGGGTACAACGACAGACCTCTTGGGAGCCATTTGGGTTTTCGAAGTAGGGATGAAGAATGGAGATTGTGAGGATTGAGAGGCGTACCTTGAGAGTTTACTTGAGATGTTCTCTGAGGGTACTGTTTTCACGAATGTTGATGAATGCGAGAGACTCTTCAATTTAGGGTTTTTGCCTGTGAGTGGTTACTTAACGCAAGCCACGTGCTGGTTACTTAACCCGCCTGGAATGAAGTGTAACTCGTTACCCAATGGCGGCGGCAGATAACTCTCTCAAGGTTTGTGCCAACGGGTCGGCTACGCCCATGCCATATTAGAGTTTAAAAATAGCAGCCCAGACCCGTTCTTATTCACGGATCTTTCCCCCTACTCTCCAATTGACCCGCGAACCGTCCCCCTCTCACAAACCGATTCGCGGATCCCGGGCCAATATCCGAACCGCTCCACCCAGCTCGCCCTAGCCGACCCGTTTTCGGTGGGATTTTCCCCCAAATCCCAATTCCAACTTTCAAAAATCCCTATTTCAGGCGTTGACCACGCTGAAGGGTCACGTTAGCAGCAAAATTTTGACAGCAAATTAGCAGCAACTTCTGGACAAAATTTGGACAATTAAGCACACCTGCAACACAGAAAAGAGCAAAAAATCAACAAGAAGACAAGGAAAACCGAAAAAACAAAAGAAAACACGAAAAAACGAAACGGGGAGAGAAAATGGCGCCTGAATCGCCATATTTGGGTTGCCTCCCAAACAGCGCCCTTGTTTATCGTCTCGGACTCGACGGGGCTGATTAGAAGGTTAAGCACTTGGAGGAATATCCTCCAAACGAGTCTCTTCAACTGTGGAAGGTTGGAAATTCTCGTAAAATGGTTTCAGCCGATGCCCGTTCACTTTCAAAATGTTTCCGGTTTTCACATCCTTGATCTCAACTGCTCCTTGTTGATTGAAATTGGTAACCACATATGGACCCATCCAATGCGATCTCAATTTTCCAGGGAAAAGACGTAAACGAGAATTGTAAAGTAGAACTTTTTGACCAATTCGAAATTGTTTCCTTGAAATCATCGAGTCATGAAAATTCTTCATCTTGGACTTGTAAATGACCGAATTCTCGTAAGCATCATTGCGAATCTCTTCCAACTCCTGAAGTTGGAGCTTCCGTTTCTCGCCAGCTTCTTCCATATTCAAATAGCATTGCTTAATGGCCCAATAAGCGCGATGCTCCAGTTCCACCGGTAGGTGGCATGCCTTACCATAAACCACTCGATAAGGAGACATTCCCAACGGGGTTTTGTAGGCCGTTCTATAGGCCCACAATGCATCGTTCAATCTCACACTCCAATCCTTTCTGTTCGGGCTGACCGTTTTCTCGAGAATGGATTTAATCTCCCTATTTGACACTTCAGCTAGACCATTAGTCTGAGGATGGTAGGCTGTAGATGTTCGATGTGTGACATGATACTTGCTCAACAAAGACTCCAAAAGGCGATTGCAAAAATGGGTGCCACGGTCACTTATGATTGCTTTCGGAGTACCGAACCTAGAAAAGATATGAGACCTGACAAACTCCACAACCACTTTAGAATCATTAGTACGGGTGGCTTTAGCTTCCACCTATTTTGAGACATAATCAACAGCAAGGAGTATATAATGATTGCCAAAAGAAACGGGAAACGGTCCCATAAAATCAATGCCCCAAACATCAAAAATTTCACATGGTTGTATAGGGCTCAAAGGCATCTGATTTTTAGGACCAATATTTCCTGTACGTTGGCAATTTTCACAACTTTTGCAACAGATATAAGCATCTCGAAACAAAGTAGGCCAAAAGAACCCACTTTCAAGTACTTTTAATGCAGTTCGTTTTGATCCAAAATGCACACCACATGCAAAAGAGTGACAAAAATTTAAAATAGACTCAAACTCCTTTTCAGACACACATCTCCTAATTATTTGATCAGAACATATTTTCCAAAGATAGGGATCATCCCAAAGGTAATACTTAGCATCACTTTTAATTTTATCTTTTTCAGAGCGTGAAAGATTATCAGGTAATAGACCTGATGCTAGGTAATTTACAATATCTGCATACCAGGGCGTGGCCGTAGAGCATGGCCACGCCTTAGCGTCCAGTACCGAAAACAACTGTTCGTCAGGAAACTCGTCCCGTATGGGCGTGGAATCGGTTATTTCTCTTGGAATTCGGCTTAAATGGTCAGCCACAAGGTTCTCACAGCCCTTCTTGTCCCGGATTTCAAGGTCAAATTCTTGCAAGAGCAAAATCCAACGGATCAACCTAGGCTTCGCATCCTTCTTCGTAAGTAGGTACTTCAAGGCTGCATGATCAGAAAAAACAATGACTTTAGTACCCAATAAATATGAACGGAATTTATCTAAAGCAAAGACAACAGATAGAAGTTCTTTTTCCGTCGTGGTGTAATTAATTTGGGCATTGTCAAGCATTTTGGATGCGTAGTAGATGACATGAGAGCTCTTGTCAATCCTTTGCCCAAGTACCGCTCCAACCGCGTAGTCACTTGCATCGCACATGATCTCAAAAGGGTAATTCCAATTCGGTGGTTGCATGATGGGAGTTGAAATCAATTTTTCCTTTAGCAAATCAAAGGCCTTCTTGCATTCATCATCAAATTCAAACTCCACATCTTTTTGTAGTAGCCGGCATAGAGGTCGAGTAGTCTTGGAGAAATCTTGGATGAAACGCCTGTAAAAACCTGCATGACCAAGGAAAGAGCGAATCTCCCGTACTCCGACGGGGTAAGGCAGAGATTTTACAATATCAATCTTAGATTTATCTACTTCAATTCCTTTACTCGAGACCACATGACCAAGTATTATCCCTTTATCAACCATAAAGTGACATTTTTCAAAATTCAGGACCAAATTATGTTCAGCACGTCGTTTTAGGACTTTAGCAAGATTTTCGAGACATTCATCAAAAGAATCACCATAAATGGTGAAATCATCCATAAATACCTCAATAATGTGCTCAACATAATCAGAGAAAATACTTACCATACATCTCTGAAAAGTTTCCGGTGCATTGCATAGTCCAAACGGCATCCTTCTAAAGGCAAATGTCCCAAATTGGCAGGTGAAGGTTGTCTTGCTTTGATCTTCCGGAGCCACCGGGATCTGATAAAAACCTGAATAACCATCAAGACAACAATAATGAGATTTTCCAGCTAAACGTTCAAGCATCTGATCAATAAAGGGGAGGGGAAAATGATCTTTTCTTGTTAGAGCATTTAAACTACGGTAATCCATACAAACCCTCCACCCATTTTGAACACGAGTGGGTACCATATCCCCTTCATCGTTCTCCACAACTGTAATGCCCGTTTTCTTGCGCACAACCTGTACGGGGCTTACCCACTCACTATCAGAAACTGGAAAAATTACACCTGCATCAAGGAGTTTTAGAATCTCCTTTTTGACAACTTCCATCATCGGGGGATTCAATCGGCGTTGTGCTTGTCGTTTAGGCTTAGCATCATCTGTAAGAATGATCTTATGCATACACGTGGATGGACTTATGCCTTTAATGTCAGCAATTGTCCAACCAATGGCCAATTTGAACTCCCTAAGGACTCGGATCAGCTTCTCTTCTTCAAGTTTGTTAAGTAAATTGGAGATAATCATAGGTAGGGTTTCCCCTTCGCCTAGGTAAGCATACTTCAAGTGCTCTGGCAACTTCTTGAGCTCCAATTCAGGTGCCTGCACGATTGAAGGAAGCAATTTAGTGTTAGAAACCAGTAAATCCAATTTAAGCACATTCCCAAACACCGGTTTTAGACACTCTAGTTCATGCACAGTATCACACAATTCCTCAGGCAAAACCATGGTTTTTGACCTATTAACCAAATTTTCAGCATGCAAATCATTGTAAAGTGCATAACTCAAAGCTTCTAAATTATCCAATTCGAAAACCTCATCAGTCAAATCATCAATCACATCAATACAAAACACACTAGACAATTCATTAGGATGTTTCATAGCATCATAGACATTGAATTTAACAATGTCACCGTCAAATTCCAGAGTTAACAATCCATTATGAACGTCTATTTTAGCTCTAGCAGTGCTCAAAAATGGGCGACCAAGCAAAATATCAGAAGATTTAGAGGATTTATCATCCTCCATGTCTAGAACGAAAAAATCAGCAGTAAAAGCCAAATCATTGACTTGTATGAGCACATCCTCCAATATTCCTTCCGGGTACACTACGGATCGATCAGCAAGCTGGATTATAATACCTGTACCTTTCAAAGGACCAAGATTAAGCGCATTATAGACAGATAGAGGCATAACATTTATTGACGCACCCAAATCACACATAGCTTTCTTAATACCAAGGTTACCTATTTTACACGAAATTGAAAACATACCTTGGTCTCTGCATTTCGGTGGTAATTTCTTTTGTAAAATTGCGGAGACATTTTCTCCAACACTTACCCTTTCATTACCTCTTAGTTTTCGTTTGTTGGTGCAGAGCTCTTTAAGAAACTTTGCGTAACGTGGGATTTGTTGAATGGCATCCAACAGAGGAATGTTGACTTCAACTTTTCGGAATGTATCAAGAATGCTTTGTTCCTCTTTCTGTTTCTTCGTCTGAGCCAAGCGCTGTGGAAACGGAGGTGGGATCACTAGTAGCTTAGGCTGCTTGACAATTTCTGACTCTCTGTCTCGACTGGAGCCTTCGACGTGGTCACACTTAACGGTCACGTCAGCTTTCTGTCCAGATTCTGCCTCATTCTGACTTGCTTTGGGTTTGTCAACCAGTGGAGGCAGTTCCTTACCACTCCTGAGCATAATTGCACTCACGTTCTTCCTGGGATCTTCCGTTTGCGAGGGCAATTTCCCTTGATTCTCAATCCTGCTCAAAACCGTTGCAATCTGTCCCAATTGAGTTTCCAAATTCTTGACTTGATTTTCCAAGTTATTGAATCGGATATCTTGGGGGTTGAGGGTTTGATCGGGTTGTTGGTTTTGTTGGGATTGTGGAGGTCTAGGCACAAAATTCTGGAAATTTGGTGGCTTCGGTTTCTGGGAATAGCTAAGGCTAGGGTGGTTTTTCCATCCGGGGTTATATGTGTTAGAGTAAGGGTTATTATTTTGTGGATGGAAACCTGCGGCGTTCGCGTCCTCGAATGTTCCCTCTTGTAGGGACGGGTATGCATCGGTCGGGTGAGAAGGGCTAGCACATAATTGGCAAACTGTTGCCGCTTGTGGTGTTCCTGCATTCATGTTAGAAACCAAAACATATAACATATTCTTGATTTCATCAAATTGGGAAGAGCTCACCTCTTTTACCTGTCTTGTCATGTCGGACTTAGCATAATATTTTTGTGAAACTCTTGAGATTCTGCTAATCATATCCGTCAATTCTGCAGGTGTTTTGATCATAATGGAACCTCCACTTGAAGCATCCAACTGGCTTTTGTCCGCAGGCATCAGGCCCCTATAAAAGTTGTGAACAATTGAATTCTCCGGCAGGTTGTGATGTGGGCACATTGCAAGTAAGTTCCGGTATCGTTCCCAATACTCATGTAGGCTCTCATGTTCCTTTTACTTGATGGTGATTATTTCCTGAAGGAGGTCCAAGTATCGCTCAGCTGGGAAAAACCTGTCCAAAAACTTATCGTGCATCTGCTGCCAAGTAGTGATGGTTGCTGATGGTAGAGAATACAACCATTTTTCTGCGGCATCTTGCAAAGAGAACGGAAAAGCACGGAGCTTGATTTGGTCTTCGGTAACTCCGTGGGGTTTGGTAGAGCAGCAAACCGTGTGGAATTTGCTAAGGTGTTGATGAGGGTTCTCGTTTTCCAGACCTCGAAAAATAGGAAGTAGGTGAATTGTGCCCGTCTTTAGCTCGAAACCAGCAGCAACCTCTGGAAAAGTGATACAAAGGGGCTGCTGTGTGGTAGTGGGACGCACCAGATCTTCCATGGTCCTACGTTCTTCTGCTGGTAGTGCCATAGTTAGGGCGTGGTCACGCTCAACGGTCAAGTCGTTTTTCTGATCACTTGAACTGTCTGTTTCAGTTCCCGATTCTATCTCCTTGACCAAATCTGATGTCTCACCTTGTTTCTTGCGTGATCGGGTTTCTTTCCTCTTTTTCTTAGCAGTTTTCTCGATTTTTGGATCGTAAAGAGGGATGTCCTTTCCGCGAATGCTCCTGTTCATAAAAAGAAATAAAATCGATTAAAACACAGTCCCCGGCAACGGCGCCAAAATTTGACAGGCGTCGAATCCGTGCATGTAGAACTGCAATATTGCTTCCCAAATCTTCTAATTTCCTCCCGCTGCAAGTCGGTAAAACCTTCCATGAATTTCTTCATAAAAACGACCAATTTTGTTGCAATTTCGTAATTCAAGTCCGATTCTACAAAATAAACAGCAAAGCATCAAATTCTTTATAAATAATATCAAAACAAATACAATTCGGGGCATAAATTAATCATAAAGATGATTAATTAACGACTTATCAGCTACCGACGGGTACAACGACAGACCTCTTGGGAGCCATTTGGGTTTTCGAAGTAGGGATGAAGAATGGAGATTGTGAGGATTGAGAGGCGTACCTTGAGAGTTTACTTGAGATGTTATCTGAGGGTACTGTTTTCACGAATGTTGATGGATGCGAGAGACTCTTCAATTTAGGGTTTTTGCCTGTGAGTGGTTACTTAACGCAAGCCACGTGCTGGTTACTTAACCCGCCTGGAATGAAGTGTAACTCGTTACCCAATGGCGGCGGTAGATAACTCTCTCAAGGTTTGTGCCAACGGCTCCAAAATTCAAAAGCGCAATCATTGCACTGACATTAGAAAGTCCCAGAGTTTCCCACCCAGTGGAACACATGTGGCATGGGCGCGTGTGGTCACCGCCCATCAGACGACTTCTTGGGTCGGTATAACTTTTGGTTCGCCAGATAGTGGCTCGATGATATTTGGCTCGTTAAGGTTTGGCTCGAAGGAGGCAGGCACGACCCAACGGTATTCTGGGCAATCACGCGGCCACTATCCCTCCTTTCCCTAGCAATCATGATGCCTTCTTCAAGGTCCGCCGTCACTCAACATGTGCCGCCAGACTTAGGGGAGGGAGATGATAAGGGAAAAATCGGGAGCTAATGACTGGGCACCAGGTGTTACTTCCACATGGCGTTCTGTGCCACATCAGCCCCGTGTATCCGACCCAGGCATGGGATCTTTCAACCAAGCATTTGAGGAAAGCAGCTCAGCGCTAAGCAGTAGGAGCTCTTGACCCAAGGTCCCCATTCGACCCAGAAAGGTACGACCCAGCGGCCGATCGACCCAAGTGCTACCGGACAACCGCATTCAATGCGCATACCACTCTTTATGGGAGCATTAATTATAGCCGCGTCAAGTACTACACCAGGGTCTCTGTCAGGGATAGGAAAATAGTGCTTTAGCCATAAAAGCACTGTTCTGGCAAAAAAGCGTCTCTCTCCCACCAAACAAGATCCACACCTCCCTGAGGGTATACTTGCGGGCCATTTCCATCACCAACGGAGTTAAGCTTTCCTGGGCTCACTGAACTCTCTTTTTCCTCTGCATATTCGACCCAGAACCGGAACTGACTTGAGCATCGGAGTGCCAAAACGGGTCCAAACCCCATCTTTCCCCGTTTTAGCCTTTGAGCTCACGTTTGCTTCATCTTTTCAGTCCAGGAAAGTACCATAGTTCTCTCACCTTACAAATATCTTAGGTGATTGGGAGTCCTAATCTGCAGTCCAGCACATAGCCAGATTTTGACACCATCACTAATTGATACAAATGATATGTTGTGTGACAATATACTAATTGATACAAATAACCAATATAGTAAATGATAATGATCAATATAAGATTGTGTGACCTATTATGTACTCATATACTACAAAAGTATTATTACAACGTATTTCCATGATTCATTACCTCATAATGGATATAAATACGGTATTACAACATTTTTATACTACATTAAGTGAGTTCAATACTACAACAGTGTTGTCAACATACTAGATTTCCATTAATCATTACCTCATACTGGGATATAAATACGGTATTACAATGATTTTATACTATATTAAGTGAGTTCAATACTACAACAGTGTTATCAACATACTAGATTTCCATGAATCAATACCTCATAATAGGATATAAATACGGTATTGCACCTTTTTTATACTACATTAGGTGAGTTTAATACTACAAAAATATTATCAACTAGGGGGCTCATTGTCTCAACATACTAGATTTCCATAAATCAAAACCTCATAATGAGATATAAATACAGTATTTCACCTTTTTTATACTACATTAGGTGAGTTTAATACTACAAAAATGTTATCAACTACGGGGCTTATTGTCTCATGAATCCAGGAATTTATGCTACATAATGGGATATAAATACTGCATTACAAAGTTTTTATACTCCATTAGGTGAATTTCATACTACAAAAATCTGAAAAACTGTAGGGCAACAAACTATGAATTCAGGAATTTACTACATAATGGGATATAAATACCACAATACAAAATCTTTATACTATATTAGGTGAATTTCATACTACAAAAATTTGAACAACCATAGGGCTTATTCTCCTAACAAACCATGAATCCAGGAATTTATATTACATAATGGGATATAAATACTGCATTACAAAGTTTTTATACTCCATTAGGTGAATTTCATACTACAAAAATTTGAACAACTACAGGGCTTATTATCCCAACAAACCATGAATCCAGGAACTATAAATACTGCATTACAAAGCTTTTATACTCCATTTAGGAATATAAATACCATAATATTACATTCTACTACTACAAAAGCTGATATTACAGTTGGAAAACAGGAATCAGAAAGCAGCCGAAATTTAAAAATTTTCCAACAAAAAGGATCGAAACTCGCAATCGTGAATCCGAATTCGTAGAGATTAGAAACTTACTTTTCAATAATCTTTCTTGAAGCGTTTCAAGCCACCCAAGAACGTTCTTCTCACGGCTTGATCCCCTCTCTTTGGTAAAGCTCGAATCTGTAAAAACTTCTAACTAGAAGCTCTCTAGAGATAGTCCACCAACTTGACTACAGTCTAACTAGTAAGGATGCTAGTTCTCTAGTTAGTGTTTAGGCTTAAACTAGGGTTTATTTGATCTTGGAGAAAGGATGGTGTTCAACACATGAACCAAAAGAATTGTCAATTACTCTCTAAGGGGAGCTCGAGCTCCCCTATATATAGGAAGGAGAGGGGCGGCCGAACCTAGTCCTATTAGACTAAGGATTTGGTCCCTCTCTCTTATTACTTGATCATCAAGTAATTCCAAACTTTGACTTTTTAATTCTAATTCAAATCAACTTTTAAAAGAGCTAAAATATCCAAACCTCTTTTGGATAATTTTAGACTTTATTTATTAATAAATAAATAACTTATTTTATCTAATTAATTAATTCGTAATTATTTAAATAGATTATTTTTCTCCAAAATAAGACTTTCCTTTTAATTCAAAAATTAAACCAAAGTCTATTAAATAATTAACACATTAATTATTTAATCACATATACATATATATATGCACGTGTGACGCACGTGTGACACACGTGTCACCAAGGACACGTGTCACTCACGTGACCTACACGTGTGGAACCCTCTCGACATGATCAACTCTTTTAATCATTTCAAAACCTCAACTTATGTAACCAAGTTGTTGTGTGTGACCCTCTAGGTTCTCAATTCAATTAGCAGTGACCCTAATTAATTAATTCACTAATTAATTAATCATTCCACAGATTAAACGACCATAGTCTAGCAACAGGTGTTTAATCCCTAACTGAATTGGAATGTCTCGATTCGACAGAACCTTTAAGTCATTGATCCATGTGAGATACAATCCTCTTACTTACTATCTCTCAACCAAGATCTAGGGTAAGGGAATAATCAGAACCCTAATAATCTGGTCTTAAAGCTAAGTGCATTTCATATCCATTTGATCTCAATCCAAGAAACCCTTTTCTTGATGTCTTGATCCACTGCCTTGACCAAGGACTCCATATGGCATATGAATGACTTACACAATAAGATATCACCTTGCAAATGCAAGTGTAGGTCCTTCCTTGATTCTCATTCACTTTCATGAGTCACTTGTGCAGCCCCAGCATAAGCCTTGAATCAGTTGTCTAAGGCGACACCCTTTAAAGCTTATACATAAGACTACAGAGTTAACTCATAAAGTGACATGGAACCTTAAGTCTAAGGATCAATTGATCACATCAATGACTCGTGAGATATTTTCTAATCTGGAAGTTTCCATTTCTTGAAATAGAAACTTCCTTTCCCATTTAGGAATCTTCTTACACGGGGCACCTCAATGAGCTTACTTATGGAAGTAAGCACCCTCATGTATCACACACGTATCAACTATACACTTTGCACCTCCATGAAACAAGGTGGTCCTTCTTAAGGGCGTGATCCTACAAGCAAGCCTTAGAGGAGTCAGGTTGACACTCCCACTATCTATAGGACTCATCGGCTTGGAGTATTTTACTAATCATGACTTGTGTGAAATAGGGCTCGTTTCATGAACCATTTCACCTAAATGGTAGAGTCCTAAAGTCATCAAGATTAGGAGAGTTCTCATACATGTACAGCTAAAGTAAACCCATACCAAACAAGAGCATATAAAGAAGTGTTGCCTTAATTCGTTATTTTATTCAAAGATTGTCTACGATTACAATAAGGAAAAGCACAAAGGGGATATACAATCGGCTTTCTAGCGCACTATTCCTAACAATCTCCCACTTGCCCGTCAAAGCCATTCTAAAGCTACTCTAAGTCCCATCTTCTGAAGATGACCTTGGAAAGCTTCTCGACTAAGGGGTTTACTGAGTGGATCTGCCACGTTCTTCTCAATTTGCACATCTCCTCTTTTGATAATTTCACGGATTAGGTGATACTTCCTTATAATGTGCTTGGTCCGTTGGTGAGATCTTGGTTCTCTTGTTTGAGCAATCGCCCCAGTGTTGTCACAAAACATAGTAATGGGGTCTTTCATGCTAGGAACAACATTCAATTCTTGAATGAAGTTTCTAATCTAAACACCTTCCTTAGCTGCATCATTTGCAGCTAAGTATTCGGCCTCAGTGGTCGAATCTGCAGTGGTCGTTTGCTTGGAACTCTTCCAACTCACTGCTCCGCCGTTTAGGCAGAAAATGTATCCTGGCATTGACTTAAAATCATCTAAGTCAGATGCAAAGCTTGCATTGTAGTATCCTTCGACAGTAAGATCTTTCTGACCTCTGTAAACTAATAATAAATCCTTAGTACTTTTCAAGTACTTAAGAATATTCTTCACGGCAGCCCAATGACCATCTCCAGGGTCAGATTGGAAACGACTTGTCACACTAAGTGCATAAGCCACATCCGGTCGAGTACATAACATTGCATACATTATGCTACCCATTGCTGATGCATAAGGTGTATGAGTCATTCTTTCCTTCTCAAGGTTACTCTTAGGACACATCTTCTTAGAAAGACATGTTTCTAATTTGGAGAAATAAAGTCTAATAAATAATTAATTATGAATTAATTAATTATTAGTCTTCAAGTTATTTATTGTAAAATAAATAAAGTAAAATTAAATGTCTAAAAGAGTTAGACTAGATTCTTGCTTTCCAAGTTGATCAAAAGGAGACTTTTGGTCAAAGTAAGAGACTTGGTCTCCAAGAAAGATATCCCTTTCCAAAAGGAGTTTGGAATACTTTTCCAAGAAGGATAAGGGGTTCGAACCCTCGCCTTATAAATATAGGGGTTCGAACCCCATGGGAAGGTGATACAAAATTTCTCTTTCTCCATAATTATACACTAACCCCTTAGAGCCTAAACACCGAATATAGAACTAGCATCCTCCCTATTCGGATCGTGGTCGCGGTTGGTGGACTATTTTCTCTAGAGTGCTTCTATCGTGAAGTCTTGAAAGATTCGAAGGAACTTTTGGGGATCAAGCAAAAACGACCACAAGGGATGATGAAACGATTCTGAACCCAACAGAATAGGAATGAAAAAATCGAACCAAAGAAGATGGCAAAAACCGTTCGTCCATACCCTGAAGGATGAATTTTTCACGAGGGTTTTATGGCTGGTAGATTTCTACTTTTGCAAAACTGGTTTTCGAAGGGATTTTCAATCATGCTTTTCTCGTTTCATGTTTCTTTCTTTATGTTACATCGTTGAGCACTTTCCCTAACATGATTTGAATCTAGGTTGGTGTAGATTGTTTTCCCTACAATGGATTCTGAAGTAGAAAGAGATTTTCAAGGGACGGGTTGCCATTACAGCATAAAGCGCGTTTGAGGGCGGCTCAAAACGTGTCAAGAAAGCTACTACCTAAGTGAGTTTCTTGATCTCTATGAATCTGGAAATAGGAATTGCAAGTTTTCGATTCTATCTTTTGGGAAAATTTTTAAATTTTCGCTGCGTTTCTGTCTCGTTTTCACAACATTACCTCGAACCCATGACTCGCGGACATTCTAAGTAGAACCCTAGGTAGGTACAACTTACCAATTCTAACACCTTTAGAACTCTTAGTAATTGTTTTTGCATCACCTATCTTTCAATATGGACCCACGACTCGTGCGACATCCATATTTACTTAGGCGTTAAGCTAGACCCATCAATCATAAGATCATGATCAAAACTTAGTTCGAACGACCCACGACTCACGGACATCGCCCTTGCCAAAATTGACCACGAAATATTGATCATTTAAAATGATCAATTAGGTAACTAAGAACTAATAAGCTCCACTAGCTATCCCACGACTCGCGGACAATAACTAGCTTCACTTACTAAATTTAAAACCTATTGATGGAATGCTAGGAATTTAATTCAAAATTTGCATCTCGAATTAAACACCTATTGACCGAAATTAGCTTAATATTTAATGGGAATTTTCGAATCAACCGGAGAGTTGTCCGGTTCGACCTCACCAACATATATGTTATCCAATTTTAATTAGTCTTGATTAATGCAAGTACAACTTAAATGCATTTCACACAAGCACTTAGCAAATAACATGTCCTAGCATGATACTAACATGTGATGATCATGGGTTCTACCTATCTTATGCGTGATTTGTGGGAGTGACTCCACTATCATAATTCTAACATACATGCGACATAAACAGTTTATATCACATAAGGGAAAGCTGTAACAAAATACGAGTCCTATCTCTAGTACATTTTCAATTGAGATTCCTCTCCCTAACATTTTGAGGGGTCTTCACTTATGGCCTCCTTGTTACTTGAATGTGGTCCGTCTTACTCCATGGGTGCATTGTCTCCAAAATGAAAATAAAACCTCACCACCTATTCTACTCTCAAAAAAATGAAAAAGTACTGAAAAGTAATAAGGCTCAATCTTCATATTAACCTTAGACAAATACACGGGGCATACCCCGGCCTCAAAAACAGTAATATGGAAAGCCACATAATAAATCACATAACAGTACGTACATAAGTAAGGCTCCAACCTCAATTGAAAAACGCAACTATAGGGCTCCAACCCCAAATGTAAACCATCCATGTGCATAAATGTAAAGCATACAAAGACTAGTACCCATGATCACCTAACATGCTTTTGTGAGAATTTATACTTAGCCAATAAATTAAAATTCCCGTTTCAAGTCCTAATGACTTAAAACACAACTTGATGCGAGTCTTGTTCATAAAAGTTTTCAATAAATCCCAAATTACTAAAACTAATAAAATTCCAATTAATTTCTGAAAATTAATAATTTTATCAAAGATATAGTTTCCCAAAATTATAAACCGTTTCTATTTCTAAAAAATCCCAATTATAAATTCTATTAAAATTAAATGTTAATAAAACAAAATTTTTAATAATAAAAATAAAATTAAAATCGGGACTGGATTGCACGAAATATGAAAACAGATTACGAAGGAAAAACAGGGCCCCAATGTATAAAGTGCAAAAATATTATACTTCAAGCATACCTCCAATGTCAGTTAAGTTTGCATCCACATCATTTAAATGAGGACCAGATGAATTAGTTTCAATAGCAAGTCTATGACGTTTAGTGCGCCTCGCAGCATCCAACACTATATAATATGTTAGAAAAATTAAAACAATTGTTAGTTAAAAAAAAGTTGATTGCCACATTTAACTTTATTTACTAACACCCTTGTCTCGACGAACTTTGCACAATACCCAAAAACTATAATTAAGTGATGAATTAGTATTCATTAGCATATTTGGTAGAACAGTGGAGTTTAAACAGATTATTAGAATATTTGGTAGTGTTTGGAGCTCAGTTCACCAGCCATCATTTCATCGAACTTTCAAATCAGTTCATGACGAATTCCTACCGGTAAACACTTTTACTAATTAACTAGGCAGAACTAGTACAAGCATAATTGAAATAACAACCTAAATCAAACTCACTAGGCAGAACTAGTACAAGCATCAATGAAAAATCTATAAAAACTTACACAGTAAAAAGAGAGAAGTCTTGCATGAGATGTCATTAACATGTAAAAACTTACCTATATTCCCGTCTTGTTCATTGGCCACTCTCGTTGATTGTGATTGGTTTTTTCGAACATTGTTTTTTCTCATATCTACAAGCATAAAAACAGTGATGAAAATGCAATGAAAACAGAAAAATAGTAGCATTAACAGGTTAAAAAAATACGGGAGATCAGAAATGAATGAACCAGTACTAGTTTTCCACATAATATCAACCTAAATTTCCTCGTAATCATTTTCCTGTAAAGAATCCACAGAGATTCGGGATGCCCCTTCACGAATCCAGTCTATTGCTTCTTCTTCATCAACTGGAAGATTACGACTTGTTATGCTCTGTAATATTGTATCAACCCCATCACTAGGCAAGTCTCCTCCATCATCAAACCTATCCCTAGCTTTTGTTCTAACCACAACTTTCCAGTCCTTTTCAGTTGGATCATCTACATAAAATACTTGTTGAGTTTGACTTGCAAGAGCAAAAGGCTCATTTTGGCGCTTGGTATTTGAGAAATTGGCCAAGGTGAATCCATCATTGTCTTGTTTGAGTTTGCTCCCCTTAGAAACCCAATCACAGTCAAATAAAACAACCTTTTTACCCCCGTATAATCTAGCTCGATTATGTCCCTCACAATTCCATAATACGTCATCTCTTGAAAGATTGGTCGCATATCCTTTTTTCTTGTAAAACTTGTTGTGCTTGCATCAACCATCACTCCACTGTTTTGAGTTTTTCTTTTTCTCTCTATTTCCTTAGTATGGAATCGAAAACCGTTGACTTTAAAGCCTTTATATTGTGTACCAACAGGGATTGGTCCCCTTGCAAGCCTTTTCAAATCAATTAATTCTGGATCATTTCCATCGGCAGTTAGTTCTTCAACCTGCATAGACAATTACCAAAATATTATAAAAAGTAAAGTAAAAAAAATAAGTGTATATCATTTCAGACATCACTTACCCTACCCTTAAACCAAGTAGCAAAAGAATCACTATGGATTCGTTTGATCTCATCCTCCGTTGAGTGATGCTTCTTTCGTCTAACCTGAGCTTCGTGCTCCCTGAATAATTAACAAGAAAAAATTACAATACTATATAATTGAAGAATATCAAATAAATACTATGGAATTAGCAGAGAAATTATAGTTTCAAGTAACTTACGCTCTATATTGTTGAATGTCATCACAATTGAATAAGACATACCGGTGAGCTTTTGTTAGTTGGTCATTGTCTAAAACAATTGGCTTTCCTTTCCATAGTGAAGATCCACTACATGAGAAAACATCAGTGCATGACGTGTTTTTCGCAGAACCACCATCATCATTACGACTTGCCCGATTATGCCTTGTTTCAATGCTTTCATCAAAGTATGAAGAACAGAAAGATAAACACTCCTCTGCCAAGTATCCTTCTGCGATTGAGCCCTCCGGACGAGCTCTGTTACGAACGTATGACTTTAAAGTACTCAAGTACCTGGAGAGATCAAAATATGAATAATTATCTGATCAAAATGTCTAAGATAACAATAAAACTTTAACTGAAACTAACATTAAATTATTAAACTTCAGACCTACCTTTCAATAGGTTACATCCAACGATATTAAACTGGACTAGCTAATTTTGCCTCAGTGACTAAGTGAACAGTCAAATGTACCATGATATCAAAGAATGATGGTGGAAAAAATTTCTCCAACTGACAAAGTATGATAGCAATATCTTTGTCCAGCCGTGATAAATCATTGGGATGAAGTGTCTTAGAACACAATTCTGTAAAAAAAACGACTAAAATGAATCAAGGATTTTCGAATTGCCCCTAGAAGAAGTTTACGTAGACCGAGAGGTAACAATTGTTGCATCAACACGTGACTGTCGTGACTCTTGAGGCCAAATATCCTGGGTGGTTTAATATGGACACATCTTGACACATTTGAAGCATAGCCATCCGGAACTTTAACGCTTTTCAATAGCTTGCAAAATCTGTCCTTCTCAATTTTATCTAGTGCAAATGAAGCCGCTGGTAGCCATTCTTATCCAAGCTCATCAAGAAAGGGATGAAGCTTTGATCTTATCCCCATAATTTGCAAATCCAAGCGAGCGTTGTAATTATCTTTTGACTTGTCTGAGTCCATTAATGTATATAAGACCTTGTCACATACATTCTTCTCTATGTGCATAACATCAAGGTTGTGTCTCACTAAGTTTGTTTCCCAATACGGGAGATCGAAGAAAATGCTTTTCTTCTTCCAATTATAGGGTAATTTATGATCCCCCACTTTTTTTCCGAATTTATTTTCAATGTGCTTTACTTCATCAAATGCTACGGATCCTTTCAAGTATGGGGTTGCTTTTCGGTGTTCTTCAGTTCAATCAAACGAACCTCTATCCCTCGGATACGGGTGATCCTTAGGTAAGAATATACGATGACACATATAACAGAATTTACGTGATTTATCCAACCATACTGAATTTGTGTGCTTATGACAAACGGGACATGCAAGTTCTCCTTTAGTACTCCAACCCGAAACAGCTGCATAACCTAGAAAATCACTAATGGTCTATAAATGAGTTGCACGCAACTGAAAGTTTTCCTAAGATGATGCATCATAAGTGTTTATTCCCTCTATCCACATATCTTTTACCTCTGCAATAGCCGGCTCCAGAAATATGTCAAGGTTATTACCTGTTCCAGATGGCCCAGGTACAAGCAAAGACAACATCAAGTATGACTTTTTCATACACTCACCCGGGGGTAAATTATACGGAATAAAGATCACGGGCCACGTACTGTGATTGATATTCATTGTTCGAAATGGATTGAAACCATCAGTAGCCAAGCCCAACCTTACATTGCGAGGATCTTTTGCAAACTCTGGGTGAAGGAAGTCAAAAGTTTTCCAAGCTGGAGAATCTGCAGGATGTCTCAGTACACCATCTTCGATACGTTCTGTTACATGCCACTTCATAAGAGATGCAGTTTCCTTATTCGTGAAAAGTCTTTGCAACCTTGGCTTTAGCGGGAAGTGCCATACCATCTTCGCAGGAATCTTCTTGCTCCCTTTATCACCCACACTACCATCAAATGCGGTCGTTATCCATCGCGGCTCATCACATGTATCACATTTGATTTTACTTTCATTTACACCCCAATACAGCATACAATCATTCCTGCATGCATCAATTTTATTATAATTCAATCCCAAATCTTTTAAGATCTTCTTAGTTTCGTAGTAGTTCTTCGGCAGCTGAACCCCTTCTGGAAATGACTCTCTTAATAAGTCGAGCATCATTGTGAAAGAACTATCACTCCAATTTCCAAGGCACTTGATTTGGAGCATTCGAACAATGAAATAAAGTTTGGAGAAATTTTCACAACCTGGGTAAAGTTCTTGTTCTGCATCTTCCATAAGCTTATAAAAATTCTCAGCTTCTTTACAAGGTCTAGCCTGTTCCTGGTTTCCTTCATTGTTATCCATACTGCCTTGCATTCCAAAAGCATCATGTAACATTTCTCGCATATTATCGACTGAATTTTGCCCATCAAACTCATATACTGACGGCATACCATGTGATGACAGCTCACCATGTAAAACCCATTTATTATACCCAACTAAAAAACCATGCCACAGAAGATGTTCTTCAACAATACTCCTTCTTTGGCATATGACATTCTTACATTTCTTGCAAGGGCATAAAATTGTAGTGCACTTTGAATTTGAAAAGGCGAACTCTAAAAAATATTTCAACCCATTTCTATACTCACTACTAGCCCTAGGCAGGTTCATCCATGACCTATCCATGCATAATAATATTTATTGACACAGTAGAGTTACCTTCCAAGTGACAGCAACTTCGGCTTCAGATCTTGATCAGAAACAAGATTTAGACCTGCTTAGGAATGCAACAAAAAGATTAAAATAAGTTTATAATCTCTAAGTCTGATAAATTTTGATAAAATGTAAATACCACAGACACTAGCTTCAGCACAGTTCTTCAGAATACTTGTGATCAGAAATAAAAATATATAATGTGTATCTCAACCATTGCCAACTTAAATTAAATGTATTGATCCAAATGACTACCTCTATTTCAATGAATAACTTTGTGCCTTTCTTCAAAGTAATGAGTGTCCAGGTTTTCCTGTATTTGCAGAAAGCCTGTACCAAAAAATCATTAAAATCAAAGTCTTTCACAAAGTAAAGTTTGAAGGTATTATGTGAAGAATCACTTATATCAAAAGTTACAACATTATATACACCTAAGCCAAGACAACTGACAATAGTATAAATGTATAATATGCCTAAAATATGTTTGGATGTGATTTAGAAAAGTTGTATCAGAAGAAAAAAAATTATAGTATTATCAGACTATATAACCTGTAATTCAACTAAATTCCATTTATGAGATATATGGTACAATTACAAGAATTGGTATAATGACCAAAATATGGACTTACAGTTATTGACTGTGGGATCAAACACTGCTTCGAATGGAGTACTACTTTCTGCACAACTTCCACTAATTCGATTCTATCAAACTCTAAAACAGTTCTTCAGATGGAGACCTAGTTCCTGCCAAAACTCATTGCTTCTTTATCGATATAATCTGCAAAAATTTAAAAAATGAGACCACAATTAATCATTCAATCATGTGAAATAATTATCCTTGTATAAATTACAATTTCTGTATGATTTCTATAGTGGGCTATTTATTCATTTTTCACAGCAAATAACTTGTCTGTTCTAACATTCTCTTTCATTATATTAACACATACGTTTTATTATAGGACAAAAACATTAATGTTACTTCAACATTTCTCATCTATCTAAAATATTCACATTTCGATATGCTAAGATTTTATACTAAAAAACCCACACCAATTACTGGATGGATAAGGAATTAATAATACAATTATGACATATGTGCCCGTAACACTTACTTGCCAAGTTGAAGGAATTTTGAACATTAAACATTCTGGGGGTACTCCAAACCCATAATACAACGTCAAAACGTCATATACCTGAAAATCAAGTTCAATGCAGTAATCAGCAGATATACATAGTTTATTGCTTTGAACTTTATTCTGCTACATATATAAATATAAATAATAGTACATCAATATCAGTGACCAAAGCCTTCAATCATGTATACGTATAAAGATCTTCAGTTCCATTACTATTACACAAGAAGTATTGCATATATTATTATCAGACACTATAACTCAAAACAAAAATTTTAAAAACTAAAAAAAAAGACACAAGGATCTAGTTTGATAAACTATAACAGGCCCCTATTTTGTTGTTTGGGATGAACCCTTCAAAGTATGGTAAATATATATTGTGTGAGAAGACTTTAGTTAAAACTGTAATCTATGGTAATATAATGGTTCGTTATGTGCAACCGATCAAAATCAATAATGATAAAGCCTTCACTGCTATGCAGAATCTAACTCCAAGAATGATGTAACAATAACTAATTTGTTCTTATTGTTTTATTGCAGCTAATGATAAAGTCTTTCTAATTGCAGCTAAAATCAAAGAAAGCACACGACACACACATAATCAATCAAGGATTAATGTGCAACAATTATCAAGAACACTGATGTAATAACTTGAGAAAGATGACAAACTTTAATCAAACTTGTGCAGATGGCCACATATAAATCGAAAAAATGAAGGAAAGTAAAATATATATAACATATCCATCTTCTTAAATGCATCCTAGATTCCTATTTCAAGCATCCACAGAATGTTCGACCACATACCAGTCTTCAAAAAATAGCAACCCCTTTTCATATTCAAACATAAAAATACCAAAACAAGATTTTTCCTAATCAATTATAACAGAGAAGCTCAAATATGATTGGTATTCTATAATCCTCAATGGGAATGCTCCATATCCCACCCGAAATCTAACTAAAGCTGGCACCATCACAGGAATTACCTCAAATTCACAATAAATATATTTCATTCTCATAGTTAACAGCGTAAGAATTATCAACTGAATCATCGGGAGCAAATTGAGGGTAACAGCAAGTGTATTTAAATCATAGCCAATAGATACCAAAGGGGAAATACCGGCTCTTTTGATAAATGTCCGAAGCACACCAACTCATCTTAGACTCATCTCCAACCAATTTTATATATTCTTCATCCAGTACTACCAGTATTGACAGATTTAGCATTTTCAAAAGAGTTTCCTCATCAATGACACAGCATGACTAAAAAAAAAATTAAATAAATCAAAGAGTAAAACAAAGTCATAACTGCGTCCATTCCATAGCAACAAAACTACCGCGGTTTAGACTACAATAAGGCAGTAGCTAAGCAAGAACATAGTTAAAAAAGAACAAGCCATAAATTTACCAATTCTTTAGAGGAGCAACAGAAATTGTTTACCATGACTGTCTTAAAACACATAAAAAGCCAACAAATAGAGTCATACACACAAAGTAATAATACCTAGACTTGGGTCTTTCTTGTTCAACAACTTCGCATATCCTGTTTACATCCAAGCTGAAGTCGGGATTTCGAGAACTGCCGATTTGGATAAGCTAATAGTTAATGATACATATGGATATAGTGGCAACAAAAATGAGCAATTTAATTAACAAAATCCAGAACCAGTACAAGTTGAAACTTAAACCTGGCGTCAAATAGGATGTCATAACAATTTTTAACAACCCTAAATATGATCTTCATTAACCCCTATTGGGGCATGCACAAAATCTCCAAGAATCATTAAACCACACAAAATCAAAAACACTTTCAGAGAGAGAAAAAGAGAGAGACTGACTATGGGAGGTCTAAACAGGTGGATCTTCACAGAGTTGAGAGCTGCGAGGACGGTGGAGCAAACCATGCCGGCGGCGACGCTACGACGAAGGTGGAGCAGCTCCTGGTCCACCTTGATTCCCTTGAACTCAGGTGAAATCGAGCTGGGTTTCGCCTCTTTCCTTCAACTACCACCGTTGATCGGACAAGATGGGTTGCTTCAATTTCCTTCAATTTGCTTCAATTTCCTCTTTCACGATTGGGTTTCTTTCTTTCAATTTCAGATATTGTATTTTTGGACAATGAATGGCTTCACTTTGGTTGGACAACGAATTTCAGGTGTTGGAATTTTGGCACTAACATTTCACTTCCCTCGTTTTTTTACCGCCAAAAAAGGAGATATGTAATAAAGTGTAATATTATATATATGTATAATAAGACACTTAATTTAAAATGTCATTATAACTTACCTATATTGTGACGCTTTATATATAAATGTCATATTATTAGTAGTTTAGTGAATCAATAATTTAATAAATAAGAGAAATTAAATTAAATAATATGATTTTACAAAAAGCGTCACAACATGTGATATGTTGTGACGTCTTTTAACGGGCGTCACTACAGGGCGTCAAAACAGGCCTTTTTTCTAGTAGTGATAGTCTTTATTCATGGGAAACCATCTCTTGTAAGCCTCCATGGGATTCAAAGATTGAATCTTGCGCCAAACCCAGTACTTTTCAAGGCTCAATCTCTTCCTCTGAGAGATTAATGGTTAATAAATACCAGAACCCTAAACTCCTAATAGACCAAATCACAATTTTTCGGGAATTTGAAGATAACCCAGCTGAGAAAAGAGCGAAAAGAGGAGACCCTTTATGGGATTTTGGTTCTTCAGATGTGTACGATATGCTTACAGATTGTTTTGCAGTGGAAGGAGAGTTGTTTCACTGCGTGGCATGCTCAGATATTTTTGGCAATGGAAGAAGACTCTCATCGTCGTCGTCGTCGTCGTCATCGTCGGCAGTGGTTCCTGAAGGTCGTTCTCACCGTCACCATATCGTAACCTCTCAGCGTCGGAAACCTCTCACGGTGGAAACTCCTCAGCGTCAGAAACCTCTCACCTTAGCCACTCGTCAAAGTCAGAAACCCACTCACCGTCGGTACCCCTCAATGTCAGAAACCGTCTTGCCATAGTGTGGTTGGTTTTTTCAGCAAAAAACCCTTACCCTCTTCTGCTCTCACTAGCATTGGATTTCACAAGATGAAATGGGAGAGAATGGGAAAAAATGTTATGTTGCAAGGATTATTTGCTAAATTCGCACAAAATGGGTAGTGAAGTAAAATTAGGAAACCCATCTAGGGAGTTAGTATGAACAATTTTTATATGGGGGAGCAAAGTAAAAATTGTATGCTGCATTGGGTAGTTTTCTCATATTTCCCGATTAAACAATTAACAGATATCTATAAGTCTATTAAATAATATTATATATGTAAATAGATAGATATGACATATCATATAATATAACAATATTTTCATCATTGATAATATAATACTTATAAATTTGTTAAACTATGTAATATATAGTTATAACTCAATGAAATTCTAAATTCTAATATAAAGAGCTATAATTTTTATTAAATGACATAATATTCAATTACAAGCCTATTATATACTTATGAGATATATCAAATTTGGTCTCAAAAATCAAAATGTTACCAAACTTAAAAAATTTAGGGAAAAAAGTTATTTACCATCCGAACTATCTCATTTTTTACACTTTACCAGCTAGATTATTTTTTTCGACACTTTGCCATCTTAACTTCACTCCGATGACACTTTACCATCTGGATTTAAATTCTGGCAGAATATTCCATCTAAATTCTTTGACATGCCTGACACGTGAGAAAGACTAAAGCTAATTTTGTCATTTTGATGCCTTAGTTATCTCTCCTAATTTCTACGGTTGCCAACCATTCTAGAAAACTAAAACCTGGAACCTCTTATTTTTCTCAAAATCCATTTTCCAAAATTAGAACCAAATTTTCTTCAATTCTTCTTAATCAATTTCTTACGCGACGATCAATCAATCTCTTGCGTGATAATTTGTTCGTCTTTTTATATAATTTTTTAGTCGCTGTGTCTGACCCCGTGAAGAAGACAGTTGGTGTAATGTTCGATTCGATTTAGTAATTTGGTTTCTCCATGTCCGATCGTGCAAAGTTGATATGAAATTCATTGTGGAAGTGCCGAAATGGGCACATGTTGAATCTTAGTTTTCATTATTGCTTTTCGGAGAATTAAAATAAGAAATGAGTGAATTTTTATAAACTTTTGTCATCCTGGTGTTGGTGTTGTTGACGTGCCTTGGTTGTTTCTCTTGCAGTTTTCAATGACTCATTTGATACCATTAATTTAGGTAGGGAGGGGGTGCTGGAAATTTAGCATTATGAAGAGTGAGAACTTGGATTGTTAAATAATCTTGTTTGAGAGGAGGAGCCATATATTTGATTCAGGGCCTTACTTTTTGTTCCAAATATATTTTGTTGGTGAGAAAGTTCTGCATATGGCAGTGTATTGTTCATTAAGGTGTGTTTTATATTTGTATTTTCTCTGGAATGATTTTTTAGGTACATGAAAGTTCAAATTATTATTGCATTGGTTTATGATGTTTCCCTGTTGTTTATTATGGTGCAGGACCTGAGTTAACTAATTTAGCAGAAATTGAGGCAAATAAATCCGAGAGGTAGAAGATAAGTGAACCAAAGGTACTGTATCATCCCATGATTGGTGATGATGACGATGGTATATATGGTTAGTTTCATGATCAATGGACTGCTTTATCATTACAACTTTTTGGAAGATGAATTGAAGAAGAAGAGCAAGAGAAAGAAATGACATTGGGTTGCACTTGTTATGTATTTGTTCTTGGTGTATCTCTTCCATTAGAAATTGTGTATTGGGGTTTTGGTGGTTTTGAATTTAATTTGGATAAGCCTATTTTGTAATGTTACTGTAGCATGACAGAATTTCATAATTTCAATCTAATGAAATCTGTTGTTGATATACTCTATTGTTACAATCCACTCCATAAAGGTTAAACGTCAACAAATGTTTGCACGTATGAAAGATATTGTTGCTCATAAAATGCTGCTACAAAGACATATGAGTATTATGCCTTACAAAAAGATATTAAATATCTGCTACAAAGACATATGAGTATTGTGCCTTACAAAAAGATATTAAATATCAGCTAATGTTTGCACATTGCTTCAACCATATTAAAATATTAAACACTAACGTAACATCCCAAAAAGATATTACATATCAACAAACATTTAAAACAATCTAACATTCCAAAAAGATATAAACAGAATATTAAAAGAGACATATCAACCTAATTCCAAGTCTCTTCTTCAGTTCCAAGCACTTGCACATTACTTGAACCATACTTCTTAGTGGAGAATCTTACATCCCTTGTGAGTGCATTGTCAATAGGCTTCACTGGGGCTTTGAGAGTTTGAATGTTTACAGAACTCTGTGTACTTAATTCCTTGGTTGGTTGTGATTAAAAATTTGTTGTAGCTCTCTTCACTGGCAATTTCCTACTAACTCCAAAAGATGGTACTATGGCCACTGACCTTCTTATCACCCTCGAAGGAGATGGTACAACCACTGAACTCCTTGTCACATTTGAAGTAGACGCAACATTTGATGCCCCCTTAGTCACTTTCTGCTTTCTCTTTTTCTTTGATGAAGTTTCATCAATTTTTTTTTTTCCCAACAAATGGAACAACATATAAGAAACTATCATGTAATGAAAAAATTACATTAGATCCAGTAAGGGATGCATCTCTCTTCTCTTTGCAAGTTCTAGCATTATGATTTCTTTTCCCACACTTTGAACATGTCATAATCACCCCCCTTTTTGGACATTCTTGTTTGAATATTTTTTCCCTTTTTCCCAGAACCTTCCACCTCCTCTTCATCCTTTTTTCTTTTGTGCTTCTTTGGCCTGCCTGGCATTTTTGTCACCACAGGTGGTATTAATGGTAGTGCAATAGATGATGGCCATAAATCACTCGCGTTGAAGGTTGGCATCATGTGGTTGTAGGCCTTCAAGAATGTATCTTTCTTGTTGAAGTCATGGACATAGTGTTCGGGCTCATGGCCTAAGTAGAAGAGTCCAGAGATAGCATGGGCACATGGGATTCCAGTTAACTCCCAACTTCTACATCTACAAATCTGTTCTTTCAAATTCACCTTGTGCCTAGTACCATAACAACTTTCTACTTCAAATTGATCAAGACCATTCTAGTGACCAATATATTCCATTGATTTCTTCTTTAATTCTTCAATAATTTTTGAAATTTTTGGGCATATGTCACCACCAGTGTAACTTAGCATTTTATCTCTCCTCACATGAACTCTTTTCATCAACAATAGTCTAATATTATTGACTTGCTTCTGTACTTTAATATCAAAGCATCAAAACTCTCAGACATGTTATTTAGAAGAATGTCTGACTTACAATGGGTGCTAAAGTGACTTCTTAACCAATGGTGAGGAGCTTTTCCGTCTAAGAACTTGAAAGCATCAATATCTCTTTCTTTAAGCTCAGCCATAACCTTCTCAAAATCCACAACTCTGGTTGCTCTTGCATCTTTCCATAGCAATCCTCTTAATGCCAATCCCTTATGATCCTTTTTGAAGTTCTTATATAGATGCATCACACAAAAACGATGTTCACATTCAGGTAAAAATTGATCAATTGTTTCTATTAAACCCTTTTGTTTATCAGACATTATAGTCCACCTATAACCATCCCTTATCCTGAGATCCTCTACCAACAAACTGATAAACCACATCCATGATTTAGTTCTTTCTTTCTCAACAATTGCATATGCAAATGGATATATGCAATTGTTGCCATCTATTCCAACTGCAGTTAGTAGTAGTCCACCAGACATACTCTTTAAATGGCAACCATCAAAGCAAATAATAGGTCAACACCCCTCCAGCAGCCCTCTTCTTCATGGACCCCAACAAATGTACATTCTCTGAAAATGAGGTTTATCACCCCTCAACTTACACTTTATCTTGACAGTATTATCTGGATCAGATCTTCTAATTTCTTCTGCATATGACCATAACATAGCGTACTCCTCTTTGTCGGAACCACTCACCATTGCAAACATAAGTTTTTTTGCTCGGTACATCTGATGAGATTGAACTTATAGTTTTATTTCATTTAACATGACATGAACCATTGAATCAATAGGCCATCTAGGATCAGTCCAAATTTTATCTCTGTACCTTTCTGCCAAGTATTTAGAATTAACATGGGAAACCTTCTGTTTTCTTGGGCACTTGTGTTTGCCAACAAACGTTTTGATTTGCATAGTATCTTCACCAGGCTTTCTTGATGCATATAAAACCCATGGACAAGTCTTATATCTGCACTTGACTTAAATTTTGTACTTGTCGTTGATAATGAATTTTATATCTCTTCCCGTATTAATTGAGTTTTGTCTAATTGCTTTTCTAAGCAAATCTCTGTCCTCAAATTCCATCTCCAATTCAAATTAAAATTTGGGATTCGGCAAGTCTGCTTTGGTGAAGACAATATTCTTATAATCTTTCTTCTTTTTGCAAATACTCAGACTTGATGCATTTATAGGAACACTTTGTTGGCTTGTTATCAATGACCCCACCCCACTGAACTCCATCTCAATGTCAATGTTTTCCTCGTACAACACATCATCATCAGACACATGACACTCGCTGTCTACTAGAATATCAGAACACTCTGAATCAGATCCCAACGACACATTATCTTCACTGTTTGAGTCATTTAATCTGTCAACTATCTCAAAAGGAAGCCTAAATTCATGATCATTAATGTTTGCATTATCTTCCTCTTCACTCATCTTCAAATCATCATTGTCAACAACAAATTTCAAACCCTCACCAATAATAGGCATAACTTCATCATCATCACTATTTTCTGCCTCTTTTGGATGTTCAACAAAAACTCCAACCATTTTATTCTCATCCAAGAAATTGACCAAAGTAATAACATCCATATCAATTTTCAAAGGACTCAAACAGTCAGCATTATTAACACCAAAGCAACTAAAATAAAACATCAAGTCACCGGTCAATCCAATTTCCTTTGCCATACCTTGAATCTCTAGCATCGATATCTCGTCGGGGTTACAAAAATCTATGTGGTCGAACTTACCTCCAAAGTATGTTGTCTTTCCAAGATTTTGCAGGAAAACGCCAGAATGATGCATTCTAATTGTGAAGAGGTTCGGACTAGGTTTTGTATATAAACAAAAAAAAAATGCTTTAAAAATAGTAAACAATATTAGTATATACGGACTACAAAGTTAACGGAAAACGCCAGAATGATGCATTCTAATTGTAAAGAGGTTTGGACTAGGTTTTGTATACACATTATCAAAATTAGTAAATAGTTAACGGACTCAAACAGTCAGCATTATTAACACCAAAGCAACTAAAATAAAACATCAAGTCACCGGTCAATCCAATTTCCTTTGCCATACCTTGAATCTCTAGCATCGATATCTCGTCGGGGTTACAAAAATCTATGTGGTCGAACTTACCTCCAAAGTATGTTGTCTTTCCAAGATTTTGCAGGAAAACGCCAGAATGATGCATTCTAATTGTGAAGAGGTTCGGACTAGGTTTTGTATATAAACAAAAAAAAAATGCTTTAAAAATAGTAAACAATATTAGTATATACGGACTACAAAGTTAACGGAAAACGCCAGAATGATGCATTCTAATTGTAAAGAGGTTTGGACTAGGTTTTGTATACACATTATCAAAATTAGTAAATAGTTAACGGACTCAAACAGTCAGCATTATTAACACCAAAGCAACTAAAATAAAACATCAAGTCACCGGTCAATCCAATTTCCTTTGCCATACCTTGAATCTCTAGCATCGATATCTCGTCGGGGTTACAAAAATCTATGTGGTCGAACTTACCTCCAAAGTATGTTGTCTTTCCAAGATTTTGCAGGAAAACGCCAGAATGATGCATTCTAATTGTGAAGAGGTTTGGACTAGGTTTTGTATATAAACAAAAAAAAATGCTTTAAAAATAGTAAACAATATTAGTATATACGGACTACAAAGTTAACGGAAAACATATGGGGGACCATAAGCACATGACCCCAAAAATACTAGAATAATGCACTGGACACTGACAACATTTACAGTTAAACATCCAAGAAAATTAATGAAGTACACCCTTGAATTTATAGCAAAACAACATTTTTACAGCACTTAAAGAAATACTCACCATAGTCAGGGGTTTCCTTCCTCTTCGAACTTTTGGCGTCTTCCCGGTGCACAATAACCAAGGCATGGTGTTCTTAAGCAGATTACGAACATATAATCAATTCATTGACAAGAATTGGTTTTGATTTTAGAAAAGGGAATTTTGAGCGACATTAGGGCTTCCAAGTTTTGTTTTTCTGAAATGGTTGGCAACGGTAGAAATTGGAAGAGATAACTAAGGCATCAAAATGACAAAATTAGCCTTAGTCTTTCTCACGTGTCGGTCATGTGAAAGAATTTAGATGGAATATTCTGACGGAATTTAAATCCAGATGGTAAAGTGTCATCGGAATGAAGTTAAGATGGCAAAGTGTCGAAAAAAATAATCTAGATGGTAAAGCATAAAAAATGAGATAGTTCGGATGGCAAATAATTTTTTTTCCAAAAATTTATCCCAACCCCCAATTTTTCTCCCGTTTCCCCTTTTCTTCCCACCAGAACTAAAAAATTTCCCCATTCACCCTTTTCTCCCAAGTTTCCCTCACTTAGGTTAAAATTTTTTCTCCCTTCCCACACCGACGGCTTCCTCCCTGTGTTTCTTCCTTGCTGCCGACCACCTCGTAGCTGTTTCTCTCCGCTCAAGCCGGCTCCGCACCGTTCTCTAGCCCCACTAACACCTTCCTTACCCACCGCCACCCCCCTCCAGTGTGCACCGTCACCACTCTTCTCCGGTCTGCTCCACCACCGCTCCCCCTCCAGATCTGGTGGCATCAACTCTCCAGGGTTCTTCAGAATAGTCCATTTACTCTTCAGGTTTTTCAGCAGCAGAAGACCTCCACTTTCGAATAGGGATTTCAATGGAAGAGCTTTCACTATTGGTATCGGTTGAAAATGGGTACTTTTAAATTCTATATAAATAGATGGACTGGATATTTTCTTAATTTTGTCTATGGAACAAATGAGGCTTCTTTAATAATTAATTTTTCTTTTTTATACTGTTCTCACATTCTACTGAGTTTGTAAGATGAGGACGTACATAGGCATGGTATCTCTTTGCTCTTTGTGTTTGAATTTTTCGAAATTTGATTATTAAATGAGAAGCATTGAATCTTTATCCAGGTTTCTCTCTATATTTGCTCGCTTATGCATTCTTGATATTTGCTACTCCAGGTTTCTCTCTATCTATCTCTATCCAACAACCTGGACTAGAAGGAGAAGCAGGTGAATGTTTGTTTGCGTGTAGGAAATTTGAGATGTGCTTTCTCCTGGTTCTAATTTTTGGTGTTAAGGGGAGCTTATATGTGAAAATGAATTGATTGTCCATAATGTCCATAACAGATAGATAAACATAGTTTTTTGATAGATCTTCATCCTCCAAAATGGAATAAAGAATTTGGGTACCGTCTTTGCTTTCTGATAAATTTTCATCCTCCAAAATGGAACAAAATTCTTTTGGTGTTTTCCTTTTCAGATTTTGTTTTAGTTTTTCGTTTTGATTTCTAGACTGATACATTGATTCTGTTCCATGAAGTTTAGTTAATGTAGTTTGATTATGTAATTATGTTTTTCACTATTGAGTTATAAGAAGAAAGGAAAGATGGGGTTGGTGAGAATGATTTCGACAATTAGCTCCTCATTTGTGAAGTACTACAACAAAACTTACCAGCAAACATAAACTAAAATGGAACAATAGGTAATACTTCTTTTTCCATATAAATTTCCATTGTTTATTGTAAGACATTCTCCACTTTTCACCATTGTTGTGGCAGCCGGTGCTCTGCACTTGTTGGTTGCTAAGGTATTCACTAGATACTTCTCATCACACTTGGCAATGATTTTCTATCACTATCCTGCCTTAGATGTTGTCGAATATGTATGTTTAAGAACTTCCAAACCCATTTATCATGCCCATTTCTTTTTTTTATTAATTCATCTCATTATTTTTGCTAGGTTGTACATCATGGACTCTATTTACTCAATCATTCAATCCCTTTCAAACTGTCAAGCTCTAATATACATTCTAATGGTTCTCTTTACCAAGAGCACTACTCCGTTTGTGAATCTGAGATGGCTTATAGGAAATACAAATACTTAATTCAATTTCCTTAGTAGCCATTACTATGGTTATAATATCTATTTGTTTCTTTTGATATAATCAGGTGATAGACAGTTGCTCACTTTATATTTTCAACGGAACAAGGACAGATTGTTGTAAAATTCCCGCCTCTTAAGATTAATCAGAGTGCTGAGCTAAAATCTCCAGGTTCACCTCATTATACTAGTAATTACTCTTAATTTTTCCAAATAAATACTGCAAAACTGTAATGAATACATGTTGCTCATGTATTAGGATATTCAATGGAATAAATATGGTGAAATTGAGTTTTTGTGTGCTTGTTTTTGGGTGAGGTGTATAACTTTTTTTTCCCCAAGCTTACTTGTTGAATTTTAAAAATAATTTAGGGCATATATGCAATTATACTTAACAATACTACATCGATAATGCAGGCGTTCAAGGTTATGTGTTCTTCAAGATCATGGGAGGTTGTTACAACATAGATTTCTTCATGGCAATGATTGTTGATTTTTATTATGTTAGTGAATTTTGGAGTTTGAAAATAATTTAATTTAGGTTATCTAACTTATTTGTAGATGTTGGATTATTGCCGTATTTATAGATGTTGGATTATTGATGTATTTGCATATGTTTGGAAACTTTTAGTAGTGTTTTATGTCGGACAATGATTTGGAATCGTTATTTGTGTCTTGAATACTAAATTTTAAATAATGCAACTAAGATTTCATTGCAATTTTTATATTATTTAGCAATTGGAAAATTTATTTTTTGCAATAGATATTTATTGCAAATATATATATATATATATATATATATAACCGTTTTGCAACGGAATTTTGCAATTTGCAACAGAGAATTTGGTTGCAAAAATTATGTGTCACGTCAATTTTGCAACTGAATATTCGGTTGCAAAATTATTCATATTTTGTAACCAAATATTCGGTTGCAAAGTGTCGTGACTCACATCCCACTTCTGTAGCTACTTGCAATCAGATATTCGATTGCAAATATTGGTTAGTAAATTTTGCAACCAAGGTTTTTGCAACAGAAATTTTCAGTTGCAATTCGATTGCTAAACACTATTTTTTTTTTTTTTTTTCAAAATGCCCTTTTTGGGTCACAAATTCGGTTGCTAAACACATGTTTTCTAGTAGTGAAGGGAGAGAAATCTCCTCAGTTTGAAGGACTATGCCACGAGGATGAAGGAGGGCAGAAGGACATTTACTACATTACAGGTGCGAGCAAGAAAGCAGTGGAGAACTCCTCGTTTCTAGAGAGGCTAAAAAAGAGAGGATATGAAGTCCTTTTCATGGTTGATGCCATTGATGAATATGCCATTGGGCAGTTGAAAGAATATGATGGGAAGAAACTAGTCTCTGCAACTAAAGAAGGCTTGAAACTCGACGACGAGACAGAGGAAGAGAAAAAGTAATCATTTGAGAACTTATGCATGGTAATGAAAGACATTCTTGGTGAAAGGGTTGAGAAAGTTGTGGTTTTTGATAGAATTGTGGACTCCCCTTGCTGCTTGATTACTGGAGAGTATGGCTGGACTGCGAACATGGAGAGGATTATGATAGCTCAAGCACTTAGAGATAGCAGCATGAGTGCTTATATGTGTATTAAGAAGACCATAGAAATAAACCCGGATAATGGAATAATGGAGGAGCTGAGGAAAAGGGCCGAGGGAGATGCAAATGATAAGTCCGTTAAGGATTTGGTGCTTCTGCATGCTTTATGAGATTGCTTTGTTGACTTCTGGTTTCAGTCTTGATGATCCGAATGTGTTTGCTTCGAGGATTCATAGGATGCTGAAGTTGGGTTTCAGCATCAATGAGGACGAGAGTGGTGGTGGTGATGCTGGCATGCCTTCGTTGGAGTAAAGTGCTAATGAGGAGAGCAAGATGGAGGAAGTTGATTAAAAATTAGATAGTTTTTCTGCATTTAGGAAGCAGTAATAAGTGTTTACGTATATACATATATGTGTTTGTGGCGGTGTAGTGTCATAGCGTCGTGTTTTGCGGTGGAAACAAGATTAACGAAGCATTTTGCTGTAATTGAGAATGGTATGTGGAGTTTTTTAATAAGAACATCTTGTGCGACTGATCGTTGTAGCTTCAGTTGAAATATTTCTGTACGTTGGGGTATATAAATATGCTTATTTAAAAAGGTGATGAATGCAGCTCCCAATCTTAAGATCAACTAATTTTCAGTTTGCTTCAAAAGACACTTATACATGCTAAAAATGCAATCTAACAGCAACAGATTGAGTTGATTATATAACAATATTGTCTTAATTCAATTTTTTACTGGAGTAGGAGAAGAGAAAAAAGCATAGAGATATCGGACCTCCATGGTGGATCTACCAGAAGACTTAATTAAATAATACATTTACACCTACCTGAGCATACACCTAACTACCTAAGTTCAAGTGTTCAACAATGAGTTGGTGACATATATACATGGTAACATGGGCTACAGCCTACAAGCCTACAACACAATTCTTTTCCTTCCATCTGGAATTTTGTATCGATATACATTGTCACATGGGCTACAAGCCTACAAGCCTACATGCAATCTGATTCTCTGTGTCTTCCTACACTAACTATGGAATTTTGTTTCACCATAAAGGAAAGAAATCTAGCGATATTATGGATAGTTCGTCAATGTTCTGTAGATTTATCAATTAAGTGAAGTTGTAATTCAATGTTTCCACACTTGAATATCACTGAGCCTTGGGGTACTATGGTTTAGTTCCAGACTTATTTCTCGGAAATTCTTTTATAAAATAGTATATGCAAAATAATAACATTCTTCCCGGAAAAGAATGCTACAACGTTATTTTTAAGGTGAAAACTAAAATACAATCTCAGCTTTATTAACATACCAAATAACAACGCTGAGGTCTGAATTTTTTGTGGTAGAGATTACTCGTTTTTGTTTTCCAATTGACTTCCGGACAATAATTTGATAGATCTTATTATAATCTAAAATTATGCTAACTCTAAAATTTTGACAATTCTGGGATCCACTTCAGTAAATCCTTTTACTTCTAGCATAAATACTATGCAGTATACTAGTCATGTAGCAGTACACTTAAAACTTTTTTCACTTCAATAAATCCTTTATCGCGGCATAATGGTCTTCATGTATTCCTTAGTTCCCACTACACACAGTTATCTCGTGAGGATCATGGCCAATAAAAATCTAATTAGCTTTCATTTTCAAGAACTAATTTCTCTAATGCTTTTAGATTTTGATTAGTAATCAAGAACTTTCCATGTATGGTCCGAGTCTGGCATAACTTATAAACAACTCAAACAAATATAAAGAGAAATGCCTAGTACGTAGGAGAAAATCCTACTCATGAGACTTTAGCTAGTAAAGCTTATTCCATTTGTCCTATTTAGGACAAGGAATATGAATAATTAACTTTAGTTTATTACACAAAAGGGGAATTCAGGCATGAATTACAGTGGAAGGAGGATTTATATGCTACTTTAAGATGTGAAGTAAACTCACGTCGATAAAAGTAATGGTACAATGGTATAGACTATATTCACAAAAATGAAATAGTTTATTTTTTTTGGACGAATTACATTTAGGTCCCCCGAGGTTTGCCCTAATTACAAATCAGTCCCTCTTGTTTCAAAAATTACATATTAGTCCCTAAAAACACTGTTTCAATTGAGGTCCCTAGACGCCGTTAGAGTTCTGTTAATTTTGACAGGACTATATTGTTGATGTGATTTAGTTAAGCGGTCGTTTTGTAAGAAAATTCATAGTTCAGGGACTTTTTTGTAATATTTTTCGGAAATTCAAATGTCAAAATTAACGGAACCCTAACGGCCTCTAGAGACCTCAATTGAAACAGTGTTTTTAGGGACTAATATGTAATTTTCAAAACAAGAGAGACTGATTTGTAATTAGGGCAAACCTCAGGGGACCTAAATGTAATTGGCCCCTTTTTTTTTTTTAATGATTTTTGGTGGTTACTCAACTATCTCCCATTAGATTTGCACAATTAATTAATTACCTATACTAAATAGTTAAAATTGGTTAGTTTAATAGGGTAATAGTGCATATTGTAAAAATCATTTTCCTTAATATATATCAGATTATTTGATCTATTTGTTTCAACTAATTATAAGACTGTTCAACAAAGTAAATGGCATGTATTCTCTGATCTACTTGTATATATTCCCATGCATTACACGTTCGGAATTAAAGCTTATAATATTCGGTGCCCCAAGGGGAAGCAAATGTCACAATTTTCTTTTTCCGTTCTCTTTCTGAAATGGGGAAGTAAGGTATTATTTTGATATAGATCGTGCATCTCTCAATATTCCAATTCATCATATACTCTCATTTATTAGAAAACGCAAGTTTTTAACTGTGCCAACAATTTGGTAAGATTTGCAGACTTTAAAAAAAAAAAAAAAAAAAAAATCAAAAATTTGACTTTGTAATGGAAATCTGGTTTCATGATTATCTCGAAACACAGTAGAAAAACATCCTACAATTTGTAAGTGAATATTCAGTTTTGAATCTCGTGTTCCAGGTATTTATTTCATCTTTCGTTTTATTTACATATACTCTTACTTTCCTCTCTTAATCTAGAGTCTACACTTGTTATTTATATACGTGGTGTATGTATATAAGTAAAACTAGAGATGAAATACAAGTATGAATAAAACCTAAATATCTGGGTACAAAGTTAGCAAAAATTAACTACTTGCTCAATTTGGTTAATCTAATTCAATTCACAATTTCATACAAATAAAAGAACATATAAAAAAGAGGAAATTGTTGTTTTCGTCCCGTAATGTACCCACTTTTTAATTTTGGTCCCACCCATTATCATTTTCGCAATTTTAGTCCCATATTGTTTAAATTTTTGCTAATTTAGTCCCAAGCCCCAATTTCCGTCAATAATTAACGGTGACAGTTAAAAAAATTGCATTTTGGCCCATATTATTTATTTATATTTTCAAAATTACCGCAAATTATTTAAATTTTTTTTTTTTTTTACCCTAAACACACACATGCCAAACTCTGTGCTTAGAACCCGTGCAAGAACTCCTCGTGCTTGTTCCAATTCCTCGATCAATTTCTGCAAATTTCAAGTCAGTCATCCCCAATTTCAGATCCGAAAATATGAAACCCCAAATCTTCAAACTCAAATTATTTCCAAACCGGTGAACGAAAATCGAATCTGTAAAAGGCATCGGCTTACCCATGACGAGCTCTTCGAAACCCCCACCGTGTTCGCCGGAAAATATCCCCGGAGCTATCTACGCCGTTAAACCGCCGCTGCGCTGCCGCGATCCGCCACCAAACGGCCAAATCTGGAGTCGCGTGAATGGGGATTGATAGTTTTCGTCGTTCCGAACAACTTTTGTGAAGGGTCCGTTGCCAAAATATCACCGGAAAAGGCCCCCGATGTCCTCCGAAGTTTCTGCCCGAACTTTTAATTTAATTTATTATTTCCTTTTTCGACGAAGGTTGGTGTTTCCTACCCTTTTCCGACCCCCTGAGTTCATTTCCGGCATCGATTTGATCAGATTTTGGACGTAGGTGGTGGTTCCGGCAACGCGAGCAGCGGCAGAAACTTCGGAGGACATCAGGGGCCTTTTCCGGTGATATTTTGGCAACGGACCCTTCACAAAAGTTGTTCAGAACGACGAAAACTATCAATCCCCATTCACGCGACTCCAGATTTGGCCGTTTGGTGGCGGATCGCGGCAGCGCAGCGGCGGTTTAACGGCGTAGATAGCTCCGGGGATATTTTCCGGCGAACACGGTGGGGGTTTCGAAGAGCTCGTCATGGGTAAGCCGATGCCTTTTACAGATTCGATTTTCGTTCACCGGTTTGGAAATAATTTGAGTTTGAAGATTTGGGGTTTCATATTTTCGGATCTGAAATTGGGGATGACTGACTTGAAATTTGCAGAAATTGATCGAGGAATTGGAACAAGCACGAGGAGTTCTTGCACGGGTTCTAAGCACAGAGTTTGGCATGTGTGTGTTTAGGGTAAAAAAAATATAATTTAAATAATTTGGGGTAATTTTGGAAATATAAATAAATAAAATGGGCCAAAATGCAATTTTTTTTAACTGTCACCGTTAATTATTGACGGAAATTGGGGCTTGGGACTAAATTAGCAAAAATTTAAACAATATGGGACTAAAATTGCGAAAATGATAATGATTGGGATCAAAATTAAAAAGTGGGTACATTACGGGACGAAAACAGCAATTTCCTCTATAAAAAATTATTAACAATATTAATCCGTTCAAAATCAAAGGTAAGGTCCCTCTAAGGAATATCAAGTTATAGATTATCATCTATTAAAGTACCCTTTCTACCCCCCAAAAAAATCTAATTAAAGTACCAATTATCGAGAACAGTAAAGCATGCATGACGGAGAAAAAAAAAAGAAAAAAGTAAAGTACGTACTTTCGTGATACACATGCTCATCAATTAGCAATCACCCCTTCCACAAATATTGTTGAATATATATGCCCTATAGATGTATAAATAATTAGTTGTTGGAAAATTAATTATTGAGCACATCTAATAAACAAAGGCATATAAAAGGTTGTTTGGAAAACTGTGTCCCACATTGGAAAAATAACATACTGAAGACAGCTGTATATATCAATATGCTGTGTATGTTATTAAATTGTGGAACTCAAGAAAGGACCGATCGGCTCACATGCGGTGCGGTGCACCGCACCTCCCGCTCCCGCTTGCACGGGCACGGGCACGGGGCCGTGGGCCTGGGCTTGGGCTTGGGCGATTGTGGCGTTTTGATGGCGCACTTTGCACTTCACACGTGCACATCATCGCAAGGAGGCTCGCCTCCGAGCCCAGAGCCTATCTTTTTGGGCCAAATTCATTCGGAATGAACCCTAAATTAGCCCAGCAATCTGAATTAGACTATTGAGTGGCCAACTGAAACTGAAAAGTCAAGAGAATTGAAGCCACAAATAAATTCAGGGGCTAGTAACAGCCCATTGATGCTGAATTAATTCTCAACAGCAATAATTCACATTGGTCCGTTTTTAACACCTGACAACCTTATATACATATCTCTGCAGCTGAAGAAAAACACAACACAACCCTCATTTTGATTTCTTGTGCAGTGCTATCACACGAAATTCTCCCAAAAGCTTGACATATATCATGGAAGTGTATCGCCTTAAACCTTTAGCACACTTCCCAGAAAGTTAGGGGCGATAGAAACTTTAAGGACAGGGAATACCCGTGTCTAGCTTCTGTTTTTGCCCAGATTTCTTAACAAATATAAATATATGAATCAGTACTTACTACTTACACAGCTCGTACCGATCTCACCATACCATATATACCGGGAAATTCTAGCCCAAGCCGGGTTTACCCGAACCTACCGAACATATCTTGCCACGTGGAAATTAGTAATTAATTAAAATAATGAGCAAACTCAACTAAAACTCTTAACCCTGGTTAATTAAAATTTAATTCTTTTCTTTATTTAATTCTTTCCTTTTTATCCAAAGCCCTATTCTCAGGAATTCAATCTTCTCCTTTATTTTCTCTTTCAAAAATCTGTAGTAGTCTTTTAATTTTTTTATTTCAAATATTGTGATAGTTATCAATGCACATCTTCATAAAACTGGTATGAACAAATTTCAGCAGAAAGTGGTTGCCGACTATTTCAGAGAAAAATAACAACACACGTTCCATGTTCCGGCTTTTGATCAAGTCAGGGCCAAATATGTAATATACGAGTCACCCAATATTTCATATCTCAATTTTGGACAACATTTTTTTTATGTTATTTTATACTATTGGAGGGAATGATTTCATACATTTAGAACTTATATTATTTTTAATATAGATTTTTATTTGGTCTAATTTCTTGGTAAGTACCAATGTATGAGTTTCATATATGTTCTTTATCAATTATGTCTGATTGGTAAGTCACGGTTAGCTTGCATGTAATGTAGAATTATATGGTCAGAACTTCTAATATTTGTAATACAAAAACGTAAAAAGCATTATACCAAAGCATGACTTTCAATCTCACTGGACATTTATCCCATTATTATGGATGTGATCAATACAAAAAAACAGATCAAAAGAAAACTAGACCATTCATTGGATATTTATCCCATCATTGTGGATGTGATCAATACAGTCCTCACGCCCAAAAAGTAGATCAAAAGAAAACTAGACCATTCACTATGCACAAGTTCGATTAATGAGAAATTTAACTTAAATATTGCAGCAGTAAAATATAAAATTGTCTATTAAAATACTGTAATTTTTTCATAAATTATGAACCAATAAAATAAAAAACAAACTGGTAAATAATATTAGTTCTACCAGAAAACAGAGTCACCCTGACCAAAAAAAAGAAAAAAAAATTCGGCGGACACGGAAGAGCTAGTTCATAGGGCTCGTACAGTTATGGGATCGGCGGTGAAAAGCTCGGGTTGAGTCACAACACAATCTGGAAAAGGCACAGCTATGCAACGACATCACCTAGAACCTGGTAACACATCTTTGGAGAGGTCGTACAGGAGTTTACTCCCCTGTTTCTTGTCTTTCAATGGCCCTGTTGGAAACTCCCCTGTTTGAAACTCTCTTTCTGTTAAATGTATTCGTGTGAACTGAATTTTTCCAGCATATCATTGCAAATCGATCAAAGCCCACAATTTCCCACACTTCCAAGTCCAAAATAAAACAAGAAAATTCTTTTTTCTTCCTATGAGGCCTTTCAAGAAACTGAACTGAAAATCACATTCGAGATTCACCCGAAAAAAAAAATGGTAACAATTCCCCGACAGTATAAGATTGAAAATAAACAAAAAGCCAAACCCTAGTAGATGAGAAAACGAGAAATGGAGAGAGGAAGCAAAGAAGCATATCTAAGAAATCTATGAGAGAATATCGAAATTGAGAGACTACGATAGATTTTTGAAAGAGAAAATAAAGGAGAAGATTGAATGTAACGCCCCAATTTTCAGCTTTCCAGGTACGTACGACACGTGTGTGATTTTGAGTGTTAGGATTTAATCTTAATTCTTTTATTAAATTCCTACGTTTATGATAAATTGTGTAAATTATATTTCAATATGATTATGTGAAACATGAATTAATTTGGACATTATTTTATAAATTGAATTTAATTGTTATGTGAATTAATTGCCAAACATGAATTGATTGCCTAAACATGATTTAATTACTTGATTGCCCTAATTATCATCCACTTAAATTAGAGGACCAAATTGGATGAAAACTTTGTGGACCTAATTGATCATTTCCAAACCTTTGGTACTTGATTGCATAACTTATAGAACTTGGAGGATTAAATCACAAATATCATATTTTTGCTCAAATATATCACGGTATAAGCTCCTCAAGCTTCCATTCATTTTCATTCATCAAAAATATCTCTCCATACATGCTCCTTCTCACCGAGCCAAAATATGAAGAAAGGAAGGGAAAATCATCTAGTTTCATCATCTTCTTCCTTCTATTTTACATTTAAGGTATATATATGGTAATTTATGTGATTCTTGACAATATTTCTTGAAGCTAGGGTTTGGGATTTGTATGAAATAACTTGTGTTTAATTGTTAGAAGCATGATTAGGAGCTTTAGACTTGAAAACATGCATGAATTCTTGAAGAATTTGAAGTATATGACAAACTTATTTATGAGCTTGGAGTTGATAATTTGTGATGATCAAGCATGATTTAAGTGTTTAAGTTGGTTTTTATTATATCTTAAGCATGAATATATGTTACTTTCATGAACTCTTGCATTTGGAGTTGAAGTTATAAGTGTTTATGGAGTTTTCTTGTTGAATTCGAGCTCCCTTGTTTCTGTTGCTATGTTCTGCATCTTCTGTAAAACGGGAACGGCCCTTCCCGTTCCCTTTGTAATTGGGGAACGGTCGTTCCCATAGATTTGAATAATGTGCATGGCGGCGAGGGCGGGAATGGCCTTTCCAGTTTTGGCTCGTAAGCCGGAACGGCCGTTCTCATCTTCGGGGAGCACTTCGGGGAGCTGGGAACGGCCCTTCCCATTGTAAACTAAGGACTGGAACGGCCGTTCCCATACCCCTGGAGAGGCAGAATGTTTCTGCATAAAATGTGAAATTCCATTCCTTTTCCTTTACCTTTAATTAACCCTAACATGCTATTATATGAACAATTACATGTCATAATATGAATATATCACGCTACATTTGGGAATGCATGTCATCTCGTTGTATAGTCATGCCGTGCATCTTATTTGGTAACATTAATGAATTATTGTCTCACGAGTACAACATGTCCTGTTTCTTGTCCAGTTATTCTCCCGGGGCGGAGATTGTGATCAACTGAGCACGTTCACGCATCCATGAGTCATCGTGTCGCCTGTCAGGTAAGGTTTAATTGCTAGTTACTTAGAACCCGTATCACCTTATGTGACTTTTGGGCCAAAAAGGTATAAATATATAATGATAAGTGTTTCTAAACTATCAAGTCGTGTTCTTTAGAAGTAAACCATGTTCCTTGAAAGCAAGTCATGTTCAGGAAAAGCAAGTCATGTATCGTGTTACAAGCAAGTCGTGTATCATGTTACAAGCAAGTCGTGTATCGTGTATTATGGGCCCGAGGGTGAGTGTTTGAGCTAACCGGGAAAGTATAGGGCTGACGGGTAACTCACATACCTCTCTCAAACCGTGGGGATGCCCCCTGAATCCACCAGGAGGTTTGGTGGAGGAAGGAGTCCCGTACGTGGGAGTCATGTTCCCGACGTGCAACGTGATATCGTCGGTGGTTCGGGCCTTGCAAACCTACCACCATTGGAGAAAGAAGAATTTCATGTTACTGATCGTGTACACTATAATGACTTGTGTGATAACCTAATTAAATGAAAGTGTAATTCTTGTTCACTGTCGAGGTTTGGTTGGAGATCGTGCACGCCTCTCGCCAGGGCCACCGATTGTTATAATGAAGTGATTATCGTGTTAAACTTGATAGTTGTAATCTCGGGCGAGTTCTTTGATATTCTTGCACTTGTATTGTTATAGTTATAAAACCTTACCCGAGGTTATAACTTGCATGTTACTTGCGCTAATATATATCTATGCCCTTCACTCGGTCTTCACAGACTTACGCCTCCACCTTTCAGGTTTTTGTAGGTGTACGCTAGGCGGGAGTCGAGTCGAGTCCAGTCCATGTAATCGAGTCAAGCACAGTGCATATTACTTAATTGTTCATTGATTGTTCAAAGGAATTATGTTTAATATTAATTGTTATGTATTTTAAGAGATGATAATGTATTGATATGTAAAGTTAGAGCATATTTTACGTGGCAAATGAGCAACGTCATGACATGATTAATGGAAATATTTGATAGTGATTAGCTTATGCTTCCGCTTTATTTCGTTGCATGTATAAGATAGTCCCGCCTAGCTTGTCATTCTATTGCGTTGTCACCCCGTTCGCTATAGGTTAGTTCATGTACGGATTACCCGTTTTGTATGTGGATTGACCTATAGTGCGGGGGTGTGGCATCCTTACGTATTGGGATGCTACATTGAATTCCTGAGAATAGGACTTCGGATAAAAAGAAAAGAATTAAATTTTAATTAACCAGGGTTAAGAGTTTTAGTTAAGTTTGCTCATTATTTTAATTAATTACTAATTTCCACATGGCGAGATATGATTGGTAGACTGGGCCAAACCCGGCTTGGACTAGAATTTCCCATATATACCACATCAAACTCCAATTTTCAAGATTAACATCCCCAAAATGAGTGATGATACCGCCAAGAAGAAGGAAGATGCCAAGAGATTTCTTGATCAGGCTTCTCACACATGAGACATCGAGCTCTTTTACCTTTCACTCAGTCTCCATCGCAAAATCCTCGATGAAATGGACAAGAAAATATCCATCCACACTCCTCTCCATGAAGCTGCCAGAATGGGGCACTCAAAATTTTGTGCAGAGATGACGAATCTGATGCCATCATTCGGTTAGAAACTGAACCCCGATGGTTTCAGCCCCCTTCATCTCGCACTACAGCTTCCAGACAACCACAAGGCGCTAACCCTCATCCATATCGATAAGGAACTCGTCCGCGTTAAGGGGAGGGATGGCATTACACCATTAGTGTACTGTGCGCAAAGGGTGGACAATAATGATACGTTGGCTGGTTCGTGGATAATAATGATATGTTGGCTAAGTTCTTGAGGGAATGCCCGTAAGCGATCTTTGATAAGAACACGAGCTCCGAGATGGCGTTGCACGTTGCGCTGAAGACTGCTAACTGCAAAGCTGCGGAGATGATTCTGAATTGGCTTCGGAGGAGTTCTCAGGAGAAATTAATTCTGGACTGGAAGGATGATGATGGGAACATGGTTCGCCGCCGCGGTCGCGGGGAACGGAACGGAGGCCACCGTTCCAGTTCCGTTGCAATGTCGCGGAACGGTCGCGCAAAATCGCGGTCAACACACAAAAATTTGTAATTTTCTCAAAAATATTACATTCTTTTCATTTATAAATTAATACTTATCTCAATTAGTATTTGGAATAAATTTACTAATAAAGGTACAAGAATGTTTAAATTCGAGTTTTTAAACATATATTTTTCTGATTAAGTAATTAATATACTCACATGTAATGCCATGCCACTCAACATTATCGAGTTAATTCCGATTAACCCAAAGTAATTAATATACTCCCATGATTACATTTTGACAATAATAAGTATTTATACATAAATATAAAGAAAAGAAGTAAAAACAAAAATTTTACCCTAAAAATTGAACAAGACTTTGAGAAGCCCAAAGGCCCAGCAGCCGCTTTTCTTTCTCACCCTACCTCTGCTTTCCTTCGCCGACACTCGTTGGATTTGCAGAACGAAAATGGAGCAAAAAGGAGAAACCCCACCGGAGGGCCGCGGCGGACGCCTTTCAACCAGTAAATATCCCGTTCCCATTCCCGTTTTGGTCCGTTCCGGCCGTTAGAATGCACCGGAACTCCATTATAACGCGTCGAAACGCCTTTTCAGGTAGGTCACCATTCCAAACTGGAACAGCGGAACGGCAGCCTCCGTTCCCGTTCCAATGGCGTTCCGGCGAACCATGGATGGGAACACACCACTTCATCTTGCAGTTAAATATAAATGCATACAGGTATACATTATATTTACTTATTTTTCACTAAGTAAATTGTATTGACTAAATTGCTTTTTTGGTGCTCTTATAAGTTTTAAGTATACATACACTAATTAATTTCAATTTTAGGGGTAATTCTAGCCCGAGCCTGGCTCGGCCAAACCGGTGTAATGAGGGGGCGAGTGTTCTACACTTGCCCTATGGTTGGTGGAAAATTTAGGGAAAGTGACCAATCAAATGGCGAGTGTAACACACTTGCTCTTTAATTGGTTGGGGTTCGGCCGAGCCTGGTTTGGGCTAGAATTTTCCCAATTTTAGTGGGGAATACTAATTAGTGGTGGCCGCCCTCATCGCCGCCGCCACTTACACCGCCATGCTCCAACCGCCGGGAGACCTCTACCAGGCCAGCGCCGACACCAACACCACCACCACCACCTACCTCGCCTCCCCCCCTCCAACCGAAATCGAACGCCTCCTCATCGTCAAACTGAAACCGGAGGCGGGGAAAATGGTGATGGACAACGCTCACTACGTGAGGTTCATGCCGATAAACAGGCTGGCGTTCATGCTGTCCATCGTGGTGATCATATTCGTCCTCCCAGGAAAGCCGTACACGGTGCCTCTGCAACTGAGTTTGCTCGCACTGTCGTACAGCTGTCTGATCTCGATGAGTTTCGTGTCCGGAGATAGGGGGACTGCAGATATGAGTTTCTTTCTCTCATGGTCTCTGCTCGCGCTCGCGTCCGGGGTGAAATTTTAGTATTTTCTGCTGAGGGGAATCCTGTGGAAAGAGTGGTGGATGCCGAACTTTATCTTGCAAGCGAGAAACTTATCTGCGAGAATGAGTTGCTGCCCCGGCTGCATACCTAAGGAAAAAAGGCAGTCGCCTATGTCCAGCCTCAGGAAACAGTACAGATTAACTGTTCGCTCGTTGAATTATAAGATGCCCTAGTTAATTATATGTTCAGCAGTTATGATTGTTTACGAAATTTAATTACCAGAATAAGTACTGTGGCCAGTTACACATGTAGAGCTTGCACTATGTTGTTGTTTTTTTTTTTTTGTGTTTGTGTGTGTGTTTATTTTTGTTTTTGCCCTTTCAAGTAATTAATTTGATATTTGTTGAGGATTCGACTCTGTAATTTTATATTACTTGTGTTTCGAAATTGGAATGGACTCTAACTATCATTTTGATTGTTTATATGGAGATATGTAAGGCTACACATATAGCTGGTATTTTTTGAAATGTTCTATTGCTAATATAATTTTTGTATTGTGATATAGTGACGAAAATGATGTTTGGCATTTTAATTCCATCAAACTTAGATGTGATCGGATAATTAATTAATGATGATCTTCCTTTCTGAACTAAATCAGATATTACTACATTAGGGCACCGAATCTCCTATTCCATTTTGGTGCTTCACGTGTCACGCATCCAATCGGTGAAGTATGAGATGAACCACCAAAATGGAGTAGAAGATCCGATGCCCTATATCAGTTACATAAGAAGGAAGAATTGCACTTTTTATCCGATAAGTATTGATGGTTTTTGGTTTCAAAAAATAAAAAAGAAACAAAAAAGTATTGATGGTTTTCCGGCATCTGACCCAAGTACATTTGGGCCCAACAACTCACATCGTGAAGAAAAGTACTAAATAAAACAGTCAACGAAGGCCAAGTGATGAATCCATTACTATCAAATATTGTAGTTTAACAGTTCGATCTATACCAACTTAATTAAAAATCTCGATCATATTCAAACTTATGAGAATAAAACTATTATTGGTATATTTACATTTAAATGGTTCGAGTGGCTCGCACCCAAATAAATGAAAAAAAAAAGGATAAATTCCCCCATTAGAAGAGACCGAGACGATGTACTACATAGGTCGAATTCTCATAAATAAAATCCAAGTTCCCTTTTCTTTTAAAAAAAAAAAAAAAAGCACCTTCAAAAAAAGTCCAAGTAAAACTCAACCTAGAAATAATAAGAATACATAGCAAATTGGATCAGGCTAATGAGGAGAGCAAGATGTATGAAGTTGATTAAAATTAGATAGTTTTTCTGCATGTACGAAATAGAAATAAGTGTTTACGTACGTATATATACATATATGTGTGTGTGGCGGTGTAGTGTCATGGCGTCGTGTTTTACGGTGGAAACCAAATTAACGAAGCATTTTGCTGTAATTGAGATATGCATGGTATGTGGAGTATTGGAATAAGAACATCTTGTGTGACTGATCAGTTAGAAAATAGACTTTGGGAATTTTCTGTATTCCATTGATTTCTGTATGAAAAAGAGTACGAGTTTTACACTAAATACATACACAAAGCTACAAAAAAGGAAAAAATATATACAAGGAATCCCTCTAAATCAGGGATCTAAATCCCTATAAATCAGTTGTAATCTTCAACACTCCCCCTCAAGTTAATTGTGGGGTTACACACATTCAACTTGCTCAAAGTACTCGCAAAAGTATTCTCAGTTACGGCTTTCGTGAGAATGTCAGCCAATTGATCTTCTGATCTCACAAAAGAAAGCACCACAACCCACTCTCAAGCTTTTCTTTAATAAAATTTCGGTCCACCTCTACGTGTTTGGTTCGATCATGTTGAATCAGGTTCTCGAATATACTTATAGCCGCTTTGTTATCACACCATAGTCTACACTCATCTTTCACGGGAAACCCAAGTTCTTCTAGCAGCTTTCGCAACCATAAAACTTCTGCCAGTCCCAGTGCAATCCCCTAAACTCTGCTTCTGCACTAGAAAGAGTAACCACTTTCTGCTTCTTGCTTTTCTGTGTAACCAGGTTACCCCCAACGAGGGTAAAATACCCCGAGGTAGAGCAACGGTCATCTTGATTTCCAGCCCAGTCTGCATCTGTATAGGCTTTAATCGCAAGATTCCCGTGTTTCTAGAATAAAATTCCCCTTCCAGGGCATCCTTTAAGATACCTAAAAACACTGAGTGCGGCCTCCATGTGTTCCTGCTGAGGCCGGTGCATAAACTGACTCAATACCCCTACTGCATATGCAATGTCAGGCCGAGTATGTGACAAGTAGATCAGTTTCCCAATGAGGTGTTGATATCTGCTTCGTTCCACCATTTCTGCTTCAGCTGGGAGCTTTAGGCCATGGTTAACTGCCATGGGGGTGCCTGCTGGTTTACTATCAAGTAGCCCTGTCTCTGCCAGCAGATCCAACACATATTTTCGCTGAGAAATAAAGATTCCTTTTCTTGACCTCAACACTTCAATTCCCCTAAATCCTTCATTTCAAATTCTTGGAACAACCTTTCCCTTAGTAGCTTGATCTCTTCAAGGTCGTCTCCGGTGATAATCATGTCATCTACATAGATGATGAGACACGTCACCAACTTACCCCTTCTTTTTAAAAACAAAGTATGATCTGAACTACTTTGCTTAAACCTATAGTTCTTCATAGCTGTAGTAAAGCAGCCAAACCATGCTCTAGGGGACTGTTTGAGCCCGTAGAGTGCTTTCTTCAACCTGCAGACTTCCCCTTTGCCAAACTGTTCAGAGAAACCCAGTGGAGGCTCCATATACACTTCTTCCTCTAAATTCCCATGAAGGAATGCATTCTTCACATCAAACTGGTGTAATGCCCACTCTTGGTTAGCGGCTATGGAGAAAAGAACCCTGATGGTATCAATCTTAGCAACTGGAGAAAATGTCACTGAGTAATCTACTCCGTACGTCTGAGTATACCCCTTAGCCACCAATCTTGCCTTATAGCGCTCAATGGACCCGTCTGACCTGTGCTTGATGGTAAACACCCATCCGCACCCCACTGGTTTCTTTCCTGATGGTAAAATGCATTTCTCCCAAGTTCAATTCTTTTCTAGGGCCATCATTTTTATTCCCATGGCTCTCCTCCACTCATCCTGTTTTTAGGCCTCCTCAACCGTTCTAGGGAGTACACTGTCATACACAGCCGCCGTATAAGCCTTAGCAGCCACTGTCAGCTGCCCTCTAGCATATCTGCAACTGGATATCGGGACTTCTTAGGTTCATACTCGGGCTCATACCTCTTTGGAGGCATGCCTCGAGTGCTCTGAGGTGGTAGAACGTACCGGTCAACTTCTGCGGTTTTCACCTGTTCCTATAAACCCTGTTCTTGTACCACTTTCTTACCTTCAGGAGTATTCAGCGAGTTAGATCCGGGGTGGACTTCGTGGTGGAGGACTGGACTTCAGGAGATGTTGACTCGGTGGGCCCGCCTACTGACTCTTTTGGGTCCGGATCTGGCAAAGTGACTGAGTGAGGCATCCAACTTAGGGGATCTACAGACTGAGTGATTGAGTGAGGCATCCAACTTAGGGGATCTACAGACTGCTCCCCCTGACCACTAAGTTGGGAAGTGTAAAAGAATTCGGACTCAAGAAATTTACAATTCATGGTGGTGTATATACGTCTAGTGGAAGGATGGTAACACCGATACCTCTTTTGATGGACTCCATACCCGATAAAAACACACTTAACTGAACAAGGATCTAACTTGGTGCACTCTTATTTGGGGATATGTACAAACACAGAGCAACCAAACACACGAGGCTGAAGGGTTAATGTGGTAGGTACTGACACATGTTGGGAAAGTTCAGAGAGGGGTGTCCGAAGGTTAAGTATTTTGGTGGGTAGCCTATTGAGAAGATACACTGAGGTGGCTATGGCTTCTGGCCAGAATGACTTAGGGACATGTGAATCAAACATAAGTACCCTGGTGATCTCAAGGATAATTCTGTTTTTTCGCTCGGCAGGAGTATGGGCACAAGTGGTTTGGTGGACTATACCATTGGCTGTAGTGAACTGTTTGAAGGTGTGGTTAATGTATTCTTCCCCATTATCTGACCGAAGTACTTGAATTTTTGTGTTGAACTGGGTTTGTACCATATTATAGAACTCGATAAATTTTGACACAACATCTGATTTTTGTTTCAAAAAATACAGCCAAGTCATGCGTGAGCAATCATCAATAAAGAGAACAAAGAAACGAAAACCAGAATGTGATCCTGTACACAGTGCAGGACCCCAAACATCAGAATGAACTAAGGAAAAAACTTTATTAGCACGAGTTCCAAAATACTGATATGATTGTCTATGACTTTTGGCCAGAATGCAAGTTTCACAAGATAACTCACTATTAGAGGTAAAAATACTAGGAAAAAGCAAATGAAGATATTGCGCTGATGGGTGACCTAACCGACGATGCCAAAGCCACTGTTGCTTCTCAACGGTCCCCTGAGCCAACGCTACAGTTCCGTTTTGAATCACATCATCCAAGTAGTAAAGCCCCCCACGTTCAGTGCCACGCCCAATCACTTTCCCCGACTGAATATCTTGCAAGAGGCAGAAGCCAGAGTAAATCACCACTGCACAATTTAATTCCTTAGTGATATGACTAACAGATAGCAGTTTACAGGACAAATTAGGAACATAGAGATAGTTTCTCAGAGTTATAGACGGGGAGATAGCAACGATTCCGGTACCCTGGACCGGTAAAAGTTCCCCATTGGCTGTGTGAATGCCTGGTCTTTTTGAGTTTGTCATGCTGACCAAGTCATTTGGGTCATAGGTCATGGTATTCGTTGCCCCGCAATCCAGGACCCATTCTACAGACTTGGGTCCCTGGGTCAAATATCCTACTCCACACTTTGGGGGGCTATTCTGCTCATCTTTCAAATCTGGGGGGCTGATATGAACAGATTCAGAATTTGGAGGACCAATCTGTAGTTTCTCCAAACTATAGGGACTGATCTGTAGTTCCTCCAAACTAGAGAGACCAATCCGTAATTCACCACTTAAATAGGGTTGGGATTGCATATTCCCAACCCTGTTATCCGCCGCTTTGTTCAGTTTTGGAGGAGAAACCCCTATTTCTCTATCTGTTGAGTTCGCATAGCCGCCACCAAACTTCTTGGTGACTGGCGGCACAAGGTTCGCCGCCGGTGGCCTGTGCTGGAACTTTCACTTGGCCTGAAACTGGGCCGCGACGATTCCCTGCTGAGAGAACCCCGTCTGTGGGTGCTGGAGATCTGTCGCTGGTGGCGGTTTCGTCGCCCCTGTTCTCCGCTGAGCAACCGCCGCTGGTGGCTGCTGCTTTGCCGCTTGTGCTACAAAGGCGAAACCGATTTCGCCATTTCCTTCATTTTCTTTCTCAGCGACGGTAATTATGGTGGCGTTACCGCTGCCGCCGCCATCGTCCTGTAATTGCTCGGCCATCCTTCCGGAAAATCAATCACCTCTTAATACTATTTTGTGTGACTTGGTTTCCGGTAATGACTGCACTTTGTTCGGCTGCCATCATGCTGTGATGACTCTGCCTCCCATTGTGGTCGCCGGTCTGAGCGTGGTTTGGTCATGGCGGTAGATGATGAGCCCGGAAAAATTGTCGAAAAAATTATGAACGACTAACCTGCTTTGATACCAAGTTAGAAAATAGACTTTGGAAATTTGGGAATTTTTTGTATTCCATTGATTTCTGTATGAAAAAGAGTACAATAAGTTTTACATTAAATACATACACAAAGCTACAAAAAAGGCAAAATATATACAAGGAATCCCTCTAAATCAGGGATCTAAATCCCTATAAATCAGCCGTAATCTTCAACAAGATCGTTGTAGCTGCAGTTGAATTTCTTTACTTCGATGTATATAAATATGCTTATATAAAAACGTGATGAATGCAGCTCTCAATCTTAAGATCAACTAATTTTCAGTTTGCTTCAAAAGACACTTGCATATGCTAAAAATGCAAGCTAACAACAACAAATATTAGGTTTATAAATTTCATATAATATTTTCTTGATTTAGCTCTTTACTCTTTGGTGGATCTACCAGACTCTAATGCCAGGACACGCCGGAAAATGTTGCCGTGTAGTGTCGGACACGGCTCCGACATGCCTCCGACATGTGTCCGACACGCTTAATCCATGTCTGAATATAAAAAAAAACAAAAAAAAAAAAAAACGGACATGGTGGAGTGTCCGACACGGCTTCGACACGGATTCATCCATTTTGGATTTCTGAAGGACGAGGCCACATCGTACATCTCTTAACGGCTCAGACGGTATCATGGTAAAAGCCTGGTATCTGCGGCCGGTGGTGGCTATGGTGGCGGAAGAAATTGATGCAGCCGCCTTGTGTTGATGAATTCAGATGGTATCCACATAACCCGAGGGTAATTGCTGCGATGGAGTTTTTAGGAGGAGAAGGGCCAGCTCCTGTAATTGTGTGTGTCTTCCGATGTGAATAGCGAACAAAAGATAAGATCATAAGACTGAAGAATGCGCCAACACGGAGAAGAAGTGAAGAACTGAAGAATGCTTGTCGGCGCAGGATTAGGTTAAACTGTTAAAGTCATATTTCTCTTATAAATTAACCTCTTGGGCTTTGGCCCATAAAACTACCAAATGTGATTTTTATTGATTTGGGTTTTTTTATGATATAAATAAAAAATAATTGCTACAAGCCTACAACGAATTATATATATTGTGATAGTTTTAAATATTAATAATTATTAGTAGAGAATATTTGGCTTAGTGTTATACAAATTAATATTTTTAATATATATATATATATATATAATATATCCGTGTCGGAGCCGTGTCGTGTCCTAAAATTTTCAGAAAATCCGTGTCGCCGTGTCCGTGTCGTGTCGTATCCGTGTCGCCGTGTCCGTGTCCGTGCATCATAGCTACCAGAAGACATTAAATATATAATACATTTATACCTACATGAGCATACACCTAACTACCCAAGTTCAAGTGTTCAACAATGTGTTGGTGATATACGTAGGATACGATACAATTATAATTATTTTCCTTAATTTACATCTGGGATGCAATATGTGATTCTCGATATTCCTACACTAACTATAGAATTTTCTTTCCACCATAAAGGAAAGAAAATCAAGCGATATCGTGGATAGTTCGTGAATGTTCCGTAGATTTTATAAAATTAGTGAAGTTGCAATTCAATAACTTAGTGAGCTACTAAGGTTTAGTTCAAGTCTTCCATTGGAAAATGCTTTTATAAAATAGTAAGAAAAATTACATAAATGATATACCAACTCTACCATTTCAACAAATGTGGTACCATAAGTTTTCTGGTGGCAAAACTAACCCATATCTCCCAAAAAATCATAATTTAGTGCAAAAATTCGCTGGAAATATTAAAACCCACCGAAAATTTGTCCTATTTGTATATGTGGTGTATCTACATGTACTTTTATATGACGTGGCAAAATTGGATTGGCCATGTCAGATACCAGTACTCTTGTGGCATTTTTAACCTCATTAATATTTAAAATAAATTTGACAAAACTAAGAAATAATTATATATATATATATATATATATATATAATATATATCCTTCCCTTTCTGCTCCTGCTCGCAGGCGCTGCACCAAACGTAGCGCCACTATCGCCGTCCCTCTCCCTAAATGTTATGCCATCGTCGGCCCTCTCCCCAAACTCAACACGATCGCCGCCATCCACCTGATAGCAGCAGCAGCACCGTCACCGGCACCACCATAATCGCCTCTCCCTTCTTGTCAGATCTGGATTTAAATCCAGATTTGAATGTGTGTGCATTTTATTATGTGTATGCACGTGTGTTTTATTGTGTTATTGATGAGATTTGATGGTTGGTGGTGGTGTACGGCTGGTATAGAAGTAGGGTGCCATGCCGGCGGTGATGGTGGTGGAGGGTCATGGCAGCGAGTGTTGTTACGTCGTGGGGGGAAGAAAGTTGGCAGTGGAGAAGCAGGGACAGCGGTGGCGGTGGTGATCGTCGGTTTGGGAGGAGGAGGATGATGGGGGTCTTTTTTTTTTTTTTTTTTTCGTGGGGGTTCGTGGGTGGGGGTGCTTTTCTCTTTTCCATTTTTTATTTTTAAATAATATACCTTCTAATCATAAAAATCAGAATGTAGATAGCTGACAGTGTTGCTTCCTTGGTGCAAATGCATATTTGCGGGATTTAAGATCTAGTCAACAATTTTGCTTGCTAAAAGCAAACCTGGGGCTTTTCGTTATGAGGGACGCCCAAGTGTTTTTTTTTGTTATGTAACACCTAGTTTCAAAAGAATTAATTATCTAACCCTTTCTTTCATGAGGTCTAATCCGACACTTAATTAATTACAAATCTTCATTAGAACAGGTTTTTGGGAGCTTCTTTGTGGCTCCAAAATTTAAACAAATTGGAAACTGACCCCAAATCACATTCAACCAAAATCGCAGCTGGATGTGCAACCCAAAACCCTAGTTTTCTCAAATTTTCTCCGATCGCTGTTTTCTCCAATCACATTCATCAACACTATCTCTCTGTTTACACTAGTTACAATGTCAAACAACAACAATCAAAGGTAAGAACGATTCCGATTCGTATGAGTTTTATTTCTGAATTTTATGTTTTGAACGATATCGGTTCGTATGCGTTTTTCACTCAATGATTCTTTCCAACTTGAGATTGGATTCGTTATCTGGGTTTAATGTAGTACTTTCCATAACCTGTTTTGGACGCTAAACAACGAGTCCATTATGTATACGTTATAAAATTTATCAATATGTGGGGAGAAAGATATGATTGTATCTAAGGATTGGGTTCTCACCCATGACAAATTACTGCCTAAACTAATTGATTCAGGTTCCCCAAGGGTATGGGCCCTAGCTCACGTTTTGGAACATGATTTTGTCAAAAAATACACCCAAATCGAGTTTTTGACTTCAACAATAATCGAGTACTCAATTCATATAATCGAGTACTTGATCCTTCATTAGTCGAGTACTATACTCATATAAACTAGTACTAGACTCATATAATCTATTACTCGATTAATATGTATGAAGTATTTTTTTTAAAATTTTGTACTGCCTGCATGGTTAATTAAATCTTGTTTCCAACTGTGTGTAGGAACGGCGATTGAGTTTTGTCAGAATTTGTTGTTGGAGTTGAATATAGATTGTGGGAAGACGAATCCACGCGTTGGAATTGGGTTGCGGACAACAAGCAAACGACTGCTCTTCTTGTGAATAATCAGACTACATTTCAAATGTTGATAAGCGATATTATCGAACAATCAGGATTTACTTACTCCCATGATGATGTACATGTGAAATATTTTCTTACAAATGCACCTCCAACCTGTTATCCAACTGAAATAAATTCTGATCGCGACCTTCAAGTTTACTTCGCTGATATCTCTCCTCAGGGTTGGAGGCCCATTTTAAAGGTTTCTGTGATAGGAGGGAGAGTCAAACAGAACCTGAACATGTTGATACCACCGGGTTTACTGAGGATGAAGATCAATCAGAACAACATTATGAAGACTTCAATCTCCCTGGTAACATCCTTGTTGTTAACTATATAAGTGACGATGTAAACGAAGAAATGGTAAATTGTTGTAATGAAGATCTTCAACATCTCGCTGAAAATGTAATTGACGAAGAAGTGCCCAATCAATCTATTAATGAGGAAGAAGAAGCTATCATATGTTATAATAATCCAGTGATCAGGATTGAAAGTCATACGTGGGATGATGGTTCAGATTTTAATGATAATGAAGAGTTTATAAACAAAGAAGATGCCATTATGAAGCTCAACCTAGTTGCATGTAAGGGAAGCTTCCAATTCCGAACAATAAAATCAACAAAGTCCCTTCTTGTTCTTGGATGTTATTCGAAGGATTGCAAGTGGTGGGTTCGGTTTGTTAAATATCCTAATTCTGACAAATTTATCCTCCGAAAGTATAATCAGACTCACAGTTGTGGGTTGGAACAGATATCTACACATCATCAACAGGCAACCGTAAAAATTATGAGGAATCAGTGAAACCATTGTTTTTAGAGGGGAAAGGTCCCACACCACGCAAAATTCAAAAGTACATCAAAGCTCAATTTGGGTTCAAGGTTAGTTACTGGAAGTGTTGGATGGGCAGAGTACATACAAAGAATATTTTCAGAGGATCACCTGAGCATTGATATCCAATTATAGATGTATATCGTTATATGCTCACAAGTAGGAATGAAGGAAGCATGACTGAATTGGTTCTTGATAACGAAGACAGGTTTCGATATTTTTTTGTTGCATTTGGCCCTTGCATACGGGGTTTTACATACATGTGCAAGGTGTTAGCCGTTGACGGTTGTTTCTTGACCTATAAATATGATAGTACTATCCTATTGGCTACTGTACAAGATAGTGAGAACCATACGTATCCTATTGCATGGCCAGTAGCCGATTCAGAAAATAATGCATCATGGGAATAGTTTTTTAACAATTTAAAAAGGATAGTACCCGATAGTGAAGATCTCTGTATAATATCCGATAGACATATTTCTATTAAAAATGTTGTGGCCAAGGTTTATCCCAAAGCACATCATGGATTTTATACGAAGCACTTATCGGAGAACTTGAAACAATGTTTCAAAAAAAGTGCGCTCCTTGAGCCATTTTTTAGGGCAGTCAAAGCATACACCGTCGAAGATTTCATGGAGCACTACAGAAAGATCGACCATATTCACAAACGTGCAGCAAAATACTTGAAGGATGATGTTAGTTTTGAGTTATGGAGCAGGGTTCATTCTAAAGGAAACAGGTATGACGTTCTGACTAGCAACATCGCCGAGTCTATTAACTCAAAGATTCAATTCGAAAGAGAGTATCCTATCCCTACTCCGTTTGAGTGTATCATATGAATTTTGGCTGACTGGTTCATCACTCGGCGAATGGACATGATCAACTGTAATACAATTTTGGTGCCTTCAAAAGAGAAAGTTTTGCAGAGTAATTTGGAGAAATCTAAATCTTGCATTGCACAACAGTTCATTGCTCATGAATTTTCGGTTCGCGGACTTGGAGCGGAGGTTATGGTTGACTTGAACAATATGACCTACACATGTGAAGTCTTCCAAGAGGATAAAATCCCCTGCCCCCATGCATTATCAGCCTTAAGGGAGCAAAACGTAAAGGGTTTGGTCAAAGAATATATTCTTTATGCTCCAAATTTTACAATGTTGAGTATTACATACATGCCTATTCCGAGACAATATTCCTTACACCTCCAGAGTTACAATGGGATCTACCTAAAGATATAGGGATTAAACTAGTAAAACCGCCACCACTAAAGGTGCGTGTTGGAAGGAAAAGGAAGACACGATTCCGGGAATCGTCTGAGGGAAGAAAAAGATACAATACCTGCTCAAAGTGTGGAGAAAAGGGTCAAAAAAGGACTACATGTGATCCGGGCGTCGAAGAATCGCATAGGTAATCAAGAGTATTCTTTTCCCTTGTAATTTGTAGATTCTAAAGAACTTCATTTTATATTAAATTATTTTGAAATTGTTACATACATTTGTACCTTGAAAGTTGTAGACTGATAGAATCGAGTACTAGATTCATATAATCTAGTACTAGACCGAGGTAGGTTCGAGTTCTAGATTCATATAATCTAGTACTAGACCGGATTTTTGTTTATTACACAAAATATGGATCAGAATTTAAAATGGTTTTCTCTCCATACCTCAGGCCCATGGTTATTTAATTTTTCCATCATCATATTAACATTGTATTTTCCAGTTTCGTTTTGCTCCAGGTAGCTCCAGGTAGAACCTTTGTGACTTCTTCCTAATTTTAGGAATATATATAATTTCAAATAACTTCTAATAAACATTTTCCACTACCAGAAAAACGCTCTATAGCAACGAATTTTCCGTTGCAAACTAACCAATAATTAATTAATTTTGTGCCTTTTTGCAACGGAATTTCCGTTGCAAAATCCGTCGCAAAAACTAATAATTCAAATTCATAAATTAAAAATCCATTTGTGGGGCCCGGATCACCCAACCGGGCCCGCGCGAGCTGGACCGAGCCCAGCGCGAGCCCACGCGAGCCAACACAATAATTCCGCATATTCGCGTTGAGTAACCAATCAATAATTAATTAATTTTGTGCCTTTTTGCAACGGAATTTCCATTGCAAAATCCGTCGTAAAAACTAATAATTCAAATTCATAAATTAAAAATCCATTTGTGGGGCCCGGATCACCCAACCGGGCCCGCGCGAGCTGGACCGAACCCACCGCGAGCCCACGCAAGCCAACACAATAATTCCACATATTCGTGTTGAGTTGTGGGGCCCGGATCACCCAACTGGGCCCGCGTGAGCTGACCCGAACCCAGTGCGAGCCCACGCAAGCCAACACAATAATTCCACATATTCGCGTTGAGTAGGAATCGAACCCTGGTCCCAAGTGAAGAAGGTTGAACTCCAAACCAGTTGGGTTAACTCCATTGTTGTTATTGTTATGTCATTTTTTATATTTAACCACTATCAATTATTCATATACTAATTTCAATAATTAAATACTTGTTATCATATAGTTTAAATAAAAATATTTTTAAATATATAATTATTTATATTATAATACATATTCCGTTAAAAATTTAAATGTTTATTAATTAACTACATATCTCAAGTTTTAGTTATGAGATAAAAATATAATGTATATCAACTTAAGTATAAATTTTTATGACATACAAAAAAAAGGATTAAAGTTTTTATATAACTAAATAATTAGATTTAGTTGGTTGTTGAATAAAGAACTTTTATGTTATATGAAGTATTCACTTATACATTTGTATTATTTAGCAATCGTAGTTGAATAACTTAATGAAGAATTATTTTATTAATATGAAACATTTATATTTGAATTTGTAGAATTATATCTAAATATTGACGAATTATTGTGTTATGTAGTCGTTAGATGTTAAATGAATGACAGGTGTCGAATCCGTTAAAAAATAAATATAAAATCCTATTCGACGACTAAACAAGAGTATAGTGCAAACAGGGTCGATCCACAGAGACTGGTTGACTTATTTCTAATAATTCCAAGTTATCCACGAATAGAAACAATTAAAGAGGGGGGGTTTTGAGTTTTTAAAACTAAGGTATGCAATTAAAATAAACTAAAAAGAATTAAAACTAATTAAAACTATCAAGCAAATCACGAAGGATTAAATCAATCAGAGGGAGAATTACCTAGCCAGGGATATTCGATTCGAATTGTTATATTGATCATTGACTCAAGGATTAATTCAAGTTATTCAGACAGATTGGCTATAGTTGATAGAGACACTCGACTCAACCTTGTTTTTACTTAATTAATCGGATAACCTAGAGACACTCGACAGTTATCTTCCCTAACAAATTCACAACCCCTAGAGACACTCGATAGGATTTAATGAATCAGCAGCATTAAGAACTATAAAAACACCAATCCTAATTAACCAAGTCGTGACACACGCAAGATTTAAATTAGATTATCAAATCCCTTAGTGAACGAGGAATTCTATCGCTAAAACCCTGTCACTAATTTACCACCAATTATCAATCAACTTTACTACACTTCAAGCATCAAGATTGGCAATATGCAGTTGAAACTATCTAGATAATCGGACCCTACCACTAAATAAATCGATCACAATAAACGCGAAGCACAGAGATAAGATAAATGCCTATATAAACATGAATTGAATAAAACGTTTAGGTCTCACAATATCCAAAAACGAATCTTAATCCCTAGCTAGATAATTGAGAGTTTAGCTACTAAAATCTATAAAAACAATAATCGAGGAATTCTTCAACATAAATAAACTAAAAACGAAGGGGAAGAAATAAACTAAAACGAAGAACTCGTGATGAAGTCCTGCTCTCGATGTTGCTCGCCCAAAACACGAACTGCTCCAAAGAAAATTACGTCTCCCCCCCAAAGGACTGCTCCCATGCAAATATATAATAAACCTCACGCCTCCAAGTCTCATGCACGAATCAGTAGCAAAATAGGATTCTAATTCTCTATTCAAATCGGGCTCAACTTATTTGCATTCCAAGAATAAAACACACCACTGGGCCATTCTAATTAATTCCCAACACATGTGCTAGCCCACCATTAAATCCACAACTTAAAGCCCATAGAACCAACCAACACTCCACCTCAGAAATTAATTTCCAGACCCACGACAAACCAACTCGGGCCTTCTAACACAACCCACGCCTGGGCCCACTTTCACTTAATAACATGAATACACGTACGGCCCCATACAAAGTAGTTGAATAGCATTCCAAATTCCTTCTCAACGTGCAGCTCAATTAACCAAGCCAACCCACAAACGTGAATGCCTGCATGTTCCAAAATTCTCATGCATCTTAAAACATTATTCTTCATGCAGCAACAATGCTCAGCCACGGCAGAATGCAACAAGGCAACAAGAGTTTGCTCCTTTTTCGTGGATTTCTTCTAAACACGACCAAGTTTGTTCCAATTTCGCTTCCGATTCCCAATTCCACAATAAGAATAACAAAGCATCAAATTCTTTATAAATAATATCAAATCAAGTACAATTCGGGGCATAAATTAATCATAAAGATGATTAATTAACGAGTTATCAAATTCCCCCACACTAGCCTATGACTCGTCCTCAAGGAATCATGAAAATCAATAGAAACAACATTACCCATCAAACACAATCACAAAGGCAATCATCGAATTCTCGCCTAAACAAGTCTAGCTTATCAACACACTACTCAATTGCACAAAATTCAACAAATTAGTATAAATAGCATACCCTCGTGTAATGTAGTGTGAATTGAACGAAAGAATGTACAAAGACTAGATTGATTAGTCTATGATTATCGCCTAAGTACTAATTATTGATTTCGAATGCATCCTTCACTCCTATCTCCACTAATGTAATTAACTCATGACTCGAGATCGTTAGGTCTTTCGAGCTTGTAATGTAGGGCTTGGGTTAAAGGTTTGGAAAATATGGAATTTAGTGGCTTAACACACCAAGCTTACACACTTTTACAATGAAACCCATAGTGATTCCCTTTTCATCTACCGGACTCCCCTTATTTTGCCTTATACAACTAATTTCCCTCCTATTTCACTCATCAAACTTTTGGTACTCATAGCACACTCTTACTTTTTTTTATTTTCTTTCTTGCAATTCTTCTGTTCTTCTTTTTTTTTTTTTTTCTGCTCATTTTTTTTTTCTTGAATTCTTTTTCTCTCATCATTTTTTTTTTCCTCATTTCATCTTCAACAATATACAATATTTCCTCAAAGTTCAAGCACAATGGAGAATAAAAAGGAGCCCAAGACATGTAAAAATACATACCCAAAATGAGCAAGTAAGGTGTGATTCAAAGAAGGGTAGGAAAATAATGTTGTGCATATGGCTTGTAACGTGGCTAAGAAGAAAATGTGCACAACATTGAGGCTCAATGGGGTCAAACGGGATAACTTTATTTGTGAAAAGATCAAGAAAAGGCTTACCACCGACAACGATCGCCTAAGTCACTTCCCAAATCAATCATTAACTAAAAATTTCGCCTCGAAAGGAGTTAAAATGCGTTCTAATCAACTTTTAGACTTAATTGAAAATCAAAGACTTTTCTATCTAAGCAAAGTACATTAATTCATTCCATGGTACGCAAAAAATGAGGGTATAAAATTATACTAATTCATCAAATTCCACACAAATTTCATGCATTTAACAAGCCTAACTCGTTCTAGCTAAACTCAACAATCAAACCTAATAGAAAGCATTCAAAATGGGCAACATATTTCCACTATTATCAACATCCTCACATTTAAGCACAATTTGCAGCAACAACACAGCTATAAAAACAGAAAATTCAGTTTCAAAATTCATCAAGTTCAGTCCCTAAATGTTAGTCTACCGAACAGCCCTGAAATCACTATTCACAGCCTTCAAAACGTACCAAAAAGACAACCAAATCAGTCCTCAATCATGCATAATATCAACACCAAAATTTCTGAAAATTTTCAGCTTAAATATACACCCGGAAACACCCACTAAACCCCTTAAAATACGCCTAAAATGCGTAAATAATTTCAATAAAGCACTAAAAACTTCCCCCACACTTAAAACATGCTATGTCCTCAAAGCATGAAAAAGAAAAAGTAAGAGGACTTCCCTGATGTGCGCGGGCGCGCGGGGGGGGGGGGGCCCACGGCTCAATAAGGGGACGGTGGAATGTGGAGAAACCCGAGGATCAGGTCTATGCTCTTCTTGATGTAGGCAATGTCCCGATCATGGTTACACGGTCTTCCGGGCTGCTATGATGTGGAGGCTTCATTGGTAGAGGGTGGAATTTGTTGTGCTTTTTTCCCTTTAAACACCTTGGGAACATCCTTTGATAATATACCTGCATGACATAAAGAGTACCTTTCACCGACTTTTGACAACATACACATATTGTCAAGGCATTGTAAATCCAAAGGCTTCATGTTAACAGAATCAGGTAAATGTGGCTCATCCAAATCAATCAAATGTTCATTCACAGCAATTTGAGTCACAATATGTCCCAAAATCAAATTCCTAGAATGTGCACATGCAGCTTTCATTTCTACAGCAATCCAGAAGCCTAAATTCACCCTTCTACCCTCATGCATAGCCCACAAGAAGAACAAAGTAGTTTGTGACAGAATACCAAGACCATTTACACGTCCCGCAAAAGAATAAGAAAGTAATCTATGTATATACCTAAGGGACGGATCAACCAAATCATAATCCTTAGAAGCACTAGGGTTATATTTAGAATTTGGTTTTTTTGTAAAGGCTCTATACACAGCAGTAGCATCAAACTCAGGCGCACCAATATAATCACACAAAGCAGCCACATAATCATCAGAATCTAACTCATCCTCAGCCACAAATCCAAGCAGCACATTAAAATCATTCACCGAAAGACTAAACTGCTGCCCACATAATGAAAATCGGATCACATCAGGCGAAGACAAATCAAACTCATCAGGCAACTGTAACTCAAAACTGGCATAAAATTCACGCATCAAATCTTTAAACATAGGATGTCTTATCTTAAAGTAATCCTTCCATCCTATTCTATCAAAATACTCATTCACAGACTCATATAATCCCAAAGCACGCAGAGCATTAAAATTAGAAAATCGACATTTCACAACTTTTTTCGAAGTAAGCTCATTGTACCTGTCTGAGTGCTTTTCATTCTGAAACTCGGGCTCATCGAAGGTGCTTGTCTGACGTGGCTGCATCCGGACTCCCATTCGGGCCCGGGTTTTTCATCGGTCAAACTGTTGTTGCTGAGGGGAGGGCTCCAGTTGAGCGTCTTCAATGGCTGTAGGATCAGTTTCTTCACTGGCTGTCGTATCTGGATCTCCAGAATTTTCTTCACTCGAAGACGAAAAGGTGTTGGCGGAATGAAAACTGGAAGAAGTTCCGGCCTCAGAGTCTGATGTCTCGGAGAATTTCGACGAGGGAGGTGGAATAATAAATCTTCAATTGCTTTTTCTAGGGTTTCCTTTCGTTGTTATACAAAGGTCGCACGAAACATCTCAAAACTATCTCATGTACTGCCCACAACATAGTTCATCTACAACGAGTAACGAGTACATAGATCAAACAAAGAAACATCTATTGATTCCTACTATTTGGCGAAAATCATACAACAAACTTGATAATTTTCAGAAGCAATTCAAACTAATAGGGCAGACTCTTACAGATTTTTGGGCGATTTGAATGCTTGAATCGATGGCGTTCCGACGGAAGAACGTGACGGCACTTAGGGTTTTGCTTGTTTTGGTTTATAAATGAATGAAAACCAAATTGTCCGCTTTATTATGATAATATATATATATATATAACCTAATTTATCGCTAGGGTTTTGCAAAACAGCCCCTCGAGTTTGTTAAAATTAAAAAAGAATATTTAAATATATTTTAATCGCTATACATCAAACAACGTATTGTCCCTGTAGATTAGCCGTTTATAGTTGTTATTTGCTTCTCTTAATATAAGTATTTGCATGTCTATTTGCATGATTATTCATTCTTTTAAGCGTATCCAACAATAATGGCAAGTTCATATAGCTCTACAAGCAACGCTACATTGAGATATAGAAAGGAGAAATGCAGGGAAAGATCATACGATCAGTTGACTACAATCAAGGTGGTTAAACGGGATAATCGTAATAGAGGAAGGTTGAAAGACCAATGCCATGTTACAAATATACTTCATTTCCATCCATTGATTATTTAATTTCGTTCACTTTATCGCAGCATATCCAAGAGTGTTTGGTCAATCTAAGGTTCAAACAAAACACACACCAGGATCACTATGCTTAGGATTGTGTTATCATTGATGAGATTTTCTTCCAAGTTCTTCAAATAAATTACTATCTGGCGCAGGGGCTCATCACTGAGGAGGACTCTTTTGTGGTTGGTCCTGATGGCAATATCAAAATTGTCAGTGTTGATACGGGTGGCAAAGGTGGGCGAACTGGCAAAGGTGGCAGGACTGACAAAGGTGGCAGGGGGGGCAAAGGAGGCAGGGGTGGACATGTGGATCTCGAATCTTTAGATCATTCAATGCAGACGATGAGAATGCACTGGAATGACCCCATTAAGTGGCAGGAAAATTTTTTGATCTATACAAGAGGTAAGCTTCCAATTTTGTTTCCACGGACTTGGAATGGCGCAAGAAGATTTTATGGTGTAGTAAACGTGGAAAATTCCTATTAGGTGGCCATTGAGATTGTGGTAAACGAGGAAGTCATCCGAGTATACAACAGAGGCGGTAAAGGATCTCTGGAATCAAGGAATTATGAAATTGCTTTGAATCATCTCTGTGTGTACTTTCCCAAACTATTGGCCTATACAGGGATGTTCAAGCATTTAGGTAACAAACTCAACCACATCTGGAAGTTGAAAAAGGTGGATCCATATCCAAAAAAACTACAAAAGCACATACACAAACTCTCTCATAATAATTTTATTATTTTTTTAAATTAACTATTTGGTTTCGTTATGACTTAATTTCCTTTTCCTAATTTGCAGTGGCGATTGTGGGGTATATTCATTGTATTACTTTGAGCTTATTCTTCGTGGGGAACCGCTAGACATTCTCTGGGACGAAAGAACCAATTTTTTCAGGTTACGTTTAGCATCCAAGATTTTTTTTGGAGTTTGATAAATTTAAAATCTAGAGAACCTCATTATATAATTTGTGGTTTTTTTTTTTGTATTTGTAAATTTAATTATTAGAAAATGGTATTATTAATTTATTTATTGATGGCACTGATAAATTTATTTATTTTTTATTTATATGATGGTACTGATTATTTATTTATTTATATGAGTGTTGATAAGTGGTAAACCGTTTAATGTATTTACTGTAGCCCTAATTTTTTCTTATAAATAGCTCCACCACAACTGCACTCACCCAGAGACATTCAAGCCAAAAAACAAAACCCTAGCCTGCCTCTCTCTTCGCTTTGCTTTGCCGCCTCCTTTTGCTCTTGCTTACTTAGCCGGTGTGGAGCATGGAGTTGGCTGTTAAGGGTTGGGTTCATGAAGCCCCATCCTTAGTAGCTCAACTTCATGCTTCACACCCAGCTAAGGATAAATGGGTTTTACTCACTGGCTCCCTAATTTTTCAATTTTCCACTATAAACCCTAGCCGCTACTCCCTCTCTCTCTTCGTTATGCTCACCGGTTTGGAGCTTGGAGTTAGCTTTTAAGTAGTGGGCTTCATGAATCTCAACAAGTCATCTAATTGTTGTTAATGAGATGCATCACTCTGCATTCATGAAGCCCAATACTTAAAAGCTCGACTTCAAGCTCTAAACCTGTAGCTCTATCCATTAACGGAAGTCACAAGACGACTCAGTTCTTCTTCTTTAAATATTTTTAATTGGTTGTACTATAAAAAAGAAAAGAATAGACTTTCTATAGATATTTGTATCTATGTGTTTATGATTTGTATAAATTTATATTGAACGATTGTTACAAGTGAAGGTTTGAGTACTTGATTTTGGGAATAGAGTACTCGACTAAGGGGGAATAGAGTACTTGAATGTCGACTCGAAAACTCTATTTATTTGGATTTTTTCCAATATCATAATCCAAAACGTGTGCAGTGGCCTCTATCCTTAATATGAATCAGAATGATTGTTTATTACAGAAAATATGGATCAGGGTGATTGTTTATTACACAAAGTATAGGTCCTTCTGGCTTAAAATATGAGCTTTAAAAGGTAAAAAAAGTCAATATCAATGCTAGAGAATAACGATATGGAGTTACAATATAGATTACACATATTCATTCATATTAGCCTTACAAATTTTGGAAGTCTAAAACTGGATTTATTGGGATTTTTTTCCAAAATTATGTTACAAAACATGTGCAGTGGCCTATATAGAAAATATGGATCAAAATGATTGTTTATTACACAACAACTGGATCGTAATGATAGTTTATTACACACAATATGGATCATAATGACATCCAATATGGATTTAATAATGTAAACAATCAATATCAATTCTAGAATACACATATCCATTCAAATTAGCGTATACGTACCCCCAGCAAATAATGAGTTTAAAAAAATAAGGAAAATTCGTTACATGTGACTGATCGAGTACTTGATCGATTATTGGAATCGAGTACTCGACTCATAAGGATTTCGATATCTTGATTATTTGATTCGAGTACTATATTCATAAGGATTTTTGATTTCTCGATTTTGGTAGTCGAAAACTCGATTCAGTTGGACTTTTTCCAAAATATCATGTCCCAAAACTTTTGTAATGCCCTTTATACAAAATATGTTTCAAAATGATTGTTTATTACACAACAACTGGATCGGAATTATAGTTTATTGCACACATTATGGATTATAATGATTTGCAATATGGATTTTATAAGGTAAACAATCCATATCAATGCCAGAATACACATAACCATTCATATTAGCCTATAGGTACCCCCATCAAATAATGAGTTAAAAAAAAATAAGGGGAATTCGTTACAAGGGATTGGTGGAGTACTAGGTTATTGGAATCGAGTACTCGACTCATGGCACTCGATTCATAAGGATTTTAGATTTCTCGCTTTTGGTAGTCGAAAACTCGATTTAGTTAGATTTTCGCCAAAATCATGTTCCAAAACGTTTGCAATGGCCTATATACAAAATATGGATCAAAATGATTGTTTATTACACAACAACTGGATCGAAATTATAGTTTATTCCACACAATATGGATCATAATGACTTCCTTGATTTGCTCTTTCTTTCTTCAAATTCGACTAAAAATGATAATGTTGATATTGATGACTCTGTGTTATGTTACGGTACAAACACAGAACCATCAATACCAACATTATCATTTCAAGTTTGGCAAGATTACTCCAAATGCTTTTCAAAGCAGCGGCAGCGACGAGAAGAGAATGGAAATAAGTCATTCGGATGAAGCAGCATTAACCAGAATTTTGTCATTTCTCAAGATAATAACAGGGCTTTGTTATATTTTTTATCACAATTTGTGTGGAATTGTGTGCAAAAGATACGAAGCAGCATGATATTATCTAGAGATAAGACACACTGGCAGCCGGAGAGGCGACGATTAGGAGCAGGGGAAGGAGGAGAGGAGGCCAATTTAGGCAGATTTTGTGGAATAAGGTAGCGGCGGCGAGAAGTATGAAGAGAATGATGGAGAAGAAAGAGAAATTAGGGTTTCGTTTGTTGTTGCTAACTTATGGCTATGGAGTAAATGGAACTTATTAAATTTTGCAAAACGATCCCTAAGGTTTTTTCTTTTACAAACTGAGCTAATTATATTTGGTTTATGACTTAAAAGTGTCACGTCATACAATAGGAGAGAAAGAAAAAGGGAAAAGAAATTGAGGGTTATTTCCCTAAAAAAAGACTTGGGCGTCCCTTGGGATCAAATTCTCTCAAGCAAACCTTAGGTGGTTTTTGGTTTCTAATATATTTATTTATAAGTTTTGGGAAAAGAGTTGGTGAACAATTTGGGTACAATTGCAAGGTCCGGAACAAAAGAGTTCATGGAGGCACTGCAGGCTGGGGCTGATATTAATATGATTGGTCAGTTTGGAGTTGGTTTTTACTCTTCATACCTGGTGGCAGAGAAGGTGGTTGTGACAACTAAGCACAATGATGACGAACAATATGTGTGGGAGTTCCAAGCTGTATCTCGAGATGTTAGTGGAGGACCATTGGGCAGGGGAACCAACATTACTCTTTTTCTGAAAGATGACCAGGTATGATTATGAATGTAATTGTTGAGCGCTATGAACTGTAACAATAGATGTACGTTTGTCTTCTCTGATTAAGTATTGGAACTGAAGAATTTTCCGACTTTTGGATTCCTGCAGCTAGAGTATTTGGAAGAAAGGAGAATCAAGGATCTTGTTAAGAAGCATTCTGAGTTTATAAGCCACCTGATTTATCTATTGGTTGAGAAGACTACTGAGAAAGAGATCAGCGACGATGAAGATGAAGAGACAAAAAAGGAAGAGGGTGATGTTGAGGAAGTTGATGAAGAGAAGGACAAAAAGAAAAAGAAGATGATTAAGGAAGTAACTGATGAGTGGGAGCAAATTAACAAACAGAAACCTATCTGGCTCCGGAAGCCCGAAGAGATTACCAAGAAGGAGTATGCTCCATTGTACAAGAGTATAACTAATGACCGGGAGGAACATCTCGCTGTGAAGCACTTCTCTGTTGAGGGGCAGTTGGAGTTTAAGGTTATTCTCTTTGTTCAAAAGAGGGCTCCATTCGATCTATTTGACACGAGAAAGAAAATGAACAACATTAAACTCTATGTGAGAAGGGTCTTCATCATGGATAACTGTGAGGAACTGATCCCCGAGTACCTGGGTTTTGTAAAAGGGGTGGTGGACTCTGATGATTTTCCACTCAACATTTCCCGCGAAACACTCCAGCAGAACAAGATTCTGAAGGTCATAAGGAAGAACTTAGTCAAGAAGTGCATTGAGATGTTCTTGGAGATAGCAGAGAAAGAAGAGGATAACAACAAGTTCTACGACGCTTTCTCGAAGAATATCAAATTGGGTATTCATGAAGACAGCCAGAATAGAAACTTGCTGATCTCTTAAGATACTATTCCACAAAGAGCGGTGATGAAATGACCAGCTTGAAGGACTATGTCACAAGGATGAAGGAAGGGCATAAGGACATTTACTACATTACAGGTGAGAGCAAGAAAGCAGTGGAGAACTCCCCTTTCCTGGAGAGGCTCAAAAAGAGAGGATATGAAGTCCTTTTCATGGTTGATGCCATTGATGAATATGCCATTGGGCAGTTAAAAGAATACGATGGGAAGAAACTAGTCTCTGCCACTAAAGAAAGCTTGAAACTCGAGGACTAGACAGAGGAAGAGAAAAAGAAGAGGGAAGAGAAAAAGAAATCATTTGAGAACTTATGCAAGGTAATGAAAGACATTCTTGGTGACAGAGTTGAGAAAGTTGTGGTTTCGGATAGAATTGTGGACTCCCCTTGCTGCTTGGTTACTGGAGAATATGGCTGGACAGCGAACATGGAGAGGATTATGAAAGCTCAAGCACTTAGAGACAGCAGCATGAGTGCTTATATGTCTAGTAAGAAGACTATAGAGATAAATCCGGATAATGGAATAATGGAGGAGCTGAGGAAAAGGGCCGAGGTGGATGCGAAAGTCAGATAAGGATTTGGTGCTTCTGCTTTTTGAAACAACTTTGTTGACTTTTGGCTTCAGCCTTGATGATCCAAATGTGTTTGCTTCGAGGACTCATAGGATGCTGGAGTAGGATTTGAGTATCGATGAGGATGAGAGTGGTGGTGGTGATGCTGACATGCCGTGCGTTGGAGGAAAGTGCTAATGAGGAGAGTAAGATGGAGGAAGTTGATTAAAAATAAGATAGTTTTTCTGCAGTAGGAAGCAGTAATAAGTGTTTACGTATATACACATATATGTGTGTGTAGTGGTGTAGTGTCATGGCGTCGTGTTTTGCGGTGGAAACAAGATTAACGAAGCATTTTGCCCTATCTGAGAGATGGTATGTGGAGTATTGAAATAAAAACATCTTGTGTGACTGATCGTTGTAGCTTCAGTTGAATTTCTGTACTTTGAGGTATATGAATATGCTTATATATAAAAACGTGGTGCATGGAGCTTTCAACCTTTAACATTAATTAATTTTTAGTTTGCTTCGAAAGACACTTATATATGCTAAAAATGCAATCTAACAGCAGCAGACTGAGTTTATTAGATAACATTTTCTTAAGTCAGTTTTTCACTGGAGTAGGAGAAGAGATAAAAAAGCATAGAGATACAGGACTCTCTGGTGGATCCACCAGAAGACTTAATACATTTATACCTAAATGAGCATACGGCCTAACTACCCAAGTTCAAGTCTTCAACAATGTGCGGGTGATATACATCGTAACATGGGCTACAAGCCTGCAATACAATTATTTTCCTTGCATCTGGAATGCCATCTATGATTATATCTTTCTACACTATGGAATTCTGTTTCCACCATAAAGGAAAGAAATCAAGCAATATTATGGGTAGTTCGTGAATGTTCTGTAGATTTTATCAGATTAGTGAAGTTGTAATTCGGTATTTTACTGAGATACTAAGGTTTAGTTCCAGTCTTCCAGACTTATTTTGGGAAATGCTTTTTATAAAATAGTATATGCAAAATGATAACGTTCTTCCCAAAAAAAAGTGGGCTAATAAGGGTTATTTTTAAGGTGAAAATTGAAATACAATCTCAGTTGTATTAGCGTACCAAATAACAATGCCGAGGTTTGAATTTTTTGTGGAAGAGTTTACTTTCTTTTTTTTTTTTTTTTTTTTCTAATTGATTTTTTGGACAATAATTTGACAGATCTTATTATAATCTAAAATTATGCTAACTCTAAAATTTTGACAATTCTGGGATCCACTTCAATAAATCCTTTTACTTATAGCATAAATACAATGCATCATACTAGTCATGTAACTGTACACTTAAACAACTTTTTTCACTTCAATAAATCTTTTATTTTTTTGCAGGGTTTTTTGCAGTGAGCCCCCTTGTGGTTTGGCGAATGTTAAAAGAAAACCCTATAGTATAAAATATAATTTAAAAACCCCTAAGGTTTCAAAAAATGTACACGTAGAACCTTAGACCCCTAGATTGTACTACACGCGCCTATTTTGAGACTGGGATTCCATTTTTTATGCATAATTGAACGTGAAATGTCCTTTTTACCCTTATACAACACCTGAAATCAAAGGCTCCTCAAATAATATTTTTTATATTGCCCAGAAAACCTTCTGTTTTAAATATGTTGCCCAGAAAACCTTCTGCTTTAAATATATTGCCCAGAAAACCTTCATCGTATCTGAAATCTTCAACCATACACACTACTAGAAAACATGCATTTAGCAACCGAGTTTGCAACCGAAAAAGGGCCTTTTGTAACCGAAAAATAGTGTTTAGTAACCGAATTGCAACCGAAAAATTCTGTTGCCAAAACCTTGGTTGCAAAATTTAGTAACCGATTTTTGCAACCGAATTGTTTGCAACCGAAATAACAACCGAATATCTAGTTGCAAGTGCCGCAGACGTGGAACGTTAGCCACGTCACTTTGCAACCGAGTATTCGGTTGCAAAAGTAGGACCAATTTTGCAACTAAATATTCGGTTGCAAAGTTTACGTGGCACATGATTATTGCAACTGAATTTTGCAACCGAATTCGTTGTGGTGAAGTATTGTTTGGCTTTTTTGCAACCGAATTTTGCAACTAAATTTTGGTTGCAAAATATATAGAAAATCTACAACTATTTTGCAACCGAAATTTGGTTGAAAAATATATATATTTTTTTCATATATTTATTTGAAATCAAATTTCTATTGCAAAAATTAATTTTTTTTAATTTTTTTAATATTTATTTGCAACTGAACTTCGTTTGCAAAAATAAATAATTTTTCAATTGCAAAAAATCATATTTTATTGATTAATTTATGTGATTTTTCCAAAAAAATCATAATTTAAACATATATTTCCAACAAAGTCAACATATCAAACAAACATTCTAATTAAAACATTATACAAACAAACAACAAAGATAACTACAACAATTCCACTAAATATCAACATCTTCAAAGTGTCCAATAATATCAAAATAATTCTCTACAAAGGATATCCAAAATAAACAATGTGGCAATAATCTAAAAGAAACAGTTTTATAACATGCATTAAAATATAACTTACAATTTGTCAAGTTCATTATTAAACTTCATTGATTTCTTATCAAGGTTTCTCTTGTACTTCACCGCAATCCCCATTGTGAGTCTAAACTTCACAGGTTTTCGGCTTGTACTACAAATTAAGAAAGCATAACAAGAAAGATGTAAGAATATACAATATCAAGAGACATAATCAAGTGACGATAGAATATCTAGCATACACACCTCAATATACATAACAACTTTCTTAGGAAATTAGCCAAAACGTTCCAACTATTATCAAATCTCAACTTATGATGCGCTAAACAAAAATATGCAACCTTTTTTCTATTTATGAAGTTTGGCACCAACGTTAGAGAGAGAAGATAGAGGGGAGATAGAGAGAAACCTGCAAATGGCTTTTAACTTCATCATTGTTCAAACCATAAATTCTGAATCAGCAACATATGATGTTTCTGGGAGTTCTACAACAATGAAATCAGAAAAAATGGCAACAATATCCGAACAAAATGTGTTAATAATCTCCTAATTTGAACTAAGATGATTGGTGTGCAGTAACTTGAAATTTTCAAACTTACAGAGATAAGACTAATAGCTTCCTCACTGACACAGGTTATCAAAGTGGAAAGATGGACTCCAGATACCTACATTTTTTAAATACACAAACAAGCATTTAACAAATAGAGAAAAATAGACTCAGCAATAATACTAAACATCTTGGAAGCAACAGGATATTAAAACTCTATGCCACGATTAACTTGATTGTTTTCCTACTATAAATTCCTGATGCTCCAGAAAAAGTAAGGGTTATACGCCCAATAATGAATAAGTGTTCCATACATCATGTGGAGGAACCAAATTTGCACATTACGGACCACAAAGGCGTCTCCTGGCTGAAATCCTAGGATGCTCGTGGGACAAACTCGCGAGTCTGCACAAGCAATCGCCATAAACTGTCCTTCAAAATGTCAGATTTCTGTATATTATTACATTATGGAAAAAAGAAAAAAATTACAAAGAGTACCTTAGATGCTTGAGCATCAGCAAGTTTTTGGTAGTGTTCCAAGTTTTTTCTACAATAATGAGAAAAATATTATAGCATTTATGCGGCCGTTGAAGAGGATCAAGAGTGAATGGCCTTGCACATGTTGTCAATTGCCAGTTCCCTCAAGTGAGCATTTTAATATCCTGTTGCTTCCAAGATGTTTAGTATTATTGCTGAGTCTATTTTCCTCTATATATGGTTCATTTTATAAATACACAAACAAGCATTTGACAAATAGAGAAAAATAGACTCAGCAATAATACTAAACATCTTGCAAGCAACAGGATATTAAAACTCTATGCCATGATTAACTTGATGTTTTCCTAGTTCCTACTATTCTCAAAACTCTAATATTTCAATCAGACATAAAGAAGAAAAACCACTCTATGAAAAATTGAACTTTGGACTCTTCTGTCGTATGGACACTAGTTAAGTAGAAGCAGCAGCATAGAATGAATGAACAGGAAACCAAGTGTACCTGGAAATTCTTGTGCACCCAGGTGATCAGAGGCTCCTTCTGAGGACCATTTGATGATATATTCTTTGGCCCATTAGAAATCTCCACTGATGGAGGAGAAGTTTCTTGCTCACTCTTAGCAGCAGCGCGGGCCTCTTTCTCCACTGCATCAACCAGTTCATTTAGCAAATAGTTTGAGTTGCAGAGAGTGTGGGTAGGCTTCTGCTAGAAATAAGCTAGAATCACCTTTTGTGGTTTTTAGTACTCTCTTGTCCCAACACTCCCACTTTGACTTCTACAACTTTAGCTTCTAACTTCTCCAAAAGCAGACCCCAATTACCAACTAGGTAGCATGAATGAGCATCTATGTCCGATTGTCCCTTATATTCTTAAGGATGGAGAAAGAGCAGCTCTAGCTTAAAACAAAACTTAACTCCATCACTGTATATCTATTAGCTTCAACGCGACACAAGGGGGTAAATGTAATTAAGGAAAACCTTTTCACTTGTGATTTTTTCTGTTTTGAACACATTTAGGAAACGACACACTTGCTATCTTGTTACTTCTCCAAATTACACAAAGCAGGGGCACCAAAACTATGTTCAGATTACAAGAATGCCAAGCATAATTCAAAAGAACAGCATGAACAACAAAGGACATACTTATAATATCCAATGAGTGGCTCCATGTATAATTCTATATTAGTGTACTGGTCCAAAAGTGGTTTACATTTCGTCTAGTAATATACAAGACATACCTCCATAGTCCTTATTTTCAGCATCAACGTAAGAATCTGGAAGAACAAACAGAACACCAGGCAACCCTGCATTCGAGAAAGATGAATATAAAACCAAAAACCAATTACAATTAAGCTGGAATTAGAAAAAGAAAGAACACAGAAAAAGCACAAACCTTCGAGCTTTGTTGGAGGTTTCCTCATCAATCTCACACCCGAATCCAAAATACCTCTCACATGACACATTATATATTTTCTTCTTTGCCTCCTCCTCACTATCAACAACAAAAACAAAGAATATAATAAACACACAATTCTTCATTATAACCAAGTAATCAACACTAGCTAGTTGAGGCAGAGTAAGTCAATATGCTCATAATTTTCCAGAGTTTGAATTTATATAGTCAATTCAACATCAAATTACTACTTCTCTACACCATGTTTGTCCGCAAAAACAAGAGCGAATTTCAAAATTGAAGGAACTGAAAAGTATTAGCAGAAGGCGAACCTTCCGAAGACTTTAGCTAGGGTTTGAACATAACAATCAATCATCTGCTGCTTCGTAGCCCCTTTGCCGCCAGGCTTATCCATCACTATAAGCCAGTGCTCATAATCGCAACCGGGGAAAAACGGAGCCATCTCCGTCGACGGGCGGTTACTGAAGTTCGACCCCGAGTTGGACCCGGATCTGTATGAGCGGCGGTGAGGGCTGGCAGCCGGGGTTTGAGTTGCAGAGAGTGTGGGTGAGCGACCAATCGTGGTGGTGGTTGGCGGCGGGGAAGTCCGTGGCTGTCGGTGGAGAACCGCTGGAAGAGGGGAAAGGGAGAAATTAGGGCTCTCTCTTGCCTTTAGAGGAGAAAGGAGGGAATGACGGGAAATTGATATTTGGGGAGGGGGGAGTTATTCAATTTTTTTTGGCAAAAAGGTAATTGAATTTTGGGGGGAATTATTATATTATAATATAAAAAACTATATGTTGTACTATTAATCATCTGAAAGTTATTTAAATATTAATTATTAGAGTTATTATTTCATATTATACTATTTAATATATATATATAATATTATATTAAGCTATAAATTATATTATAAGTGCATAAAACCATTATATATATATATATATATATATATATATATATATATTATATGATTTACTTCACTTATTGGTATTATATTAGCAATGAGAATAGGATATTGATATAGCATATGATATATAATATATATCTACAGAAAAGTAAATATCTCTATATTATAGGTATTACATTAACAATGAGAGTAAGATATTGTTATAGCATATGATGTATAATATCTACCATAAATATAAATATCTCTATATTATAGACTTGTAACTTTTGAATCGGAAAAAAAAAAAAAAAAAAAAAGCCTTGTAACTATATATTATATTATTTTAAAATAGTGGATCACTTGCAACTATTATATCATATATTCATATGTTATATTATATCTTAATTGGCTTACATCAATTTAATCTTGTTGCAATTACAATTAGCTTGCACATTATATATATTATCGTATGATGTCACATTCTTAAATATCGTATATGTTATATAATATTGTATCAGTAGAAGTATAAACATGTTTATGATTTATTATGCATGTCTATCGCATTTTACGAAACATAAAATTAATAAACTTTAATACAAATATAACAATAATTATTAATTAATATCATTAGCTATAATATATATACATATATATATTAGCACACGCACACCCAAGCGAGGTTCGAACCTGCGACCTTGCCTTCGAGAATGAACCCATTAGCCACTTGAACCAACTCATGTTGGCTCTATCACTAGCTATAATATGATCATGTACAAATAATTACAATTAATTAACTTGTTTTCATTTTAAAATTACATATATGTTATATCATATTACATATATATTCATTTTAAGAAACTTATATTATAACATAATTTATATATAATATAGAATACAAACATATATGTATGTATACGTACATAAAAGTAATATATCACTGTATATAAGTATAACATCATAATAACTTAGGGATAAATATTTTTTTTTCATCCAAACTATACCCATTTTTGCAATTTACCATCCAAAAACTTTCATTGCAAACCGCCATCTAATCTTTGCATTTGTGACAAAACGCCATCAAAACCATTTTTTTTTTGTGGTTTTGGGAAAAAAATTTAACACGAAAAAAAAAATTAACACGTGTTAATTTTTTTTCCCAAAACCACAAAAAGAAATGGTTTAGATGGCGTTTTGTCACAAATGCAAAGATTAAATTGCGGTTTCCAATGAAAGTTTTTGGATGGTAAATTGCAAAAATTGACATAGTTCGGATGGCAAAAAATATTTATCCCTAATAACTTATGATGTCTATTATACCTTATAGTTATGAGGCATAACCTTTAATTAAACTTCATCATATAATTTTCAGTAATTAAAATAATATATTAATAGTTATTAATTAGTACTACTATAATTAATATGATCATGATATATAAATAATTATAATTAATTAACTTACTTTTACTTTAAATTTACATATATAAATTATATATTATAACATTTATTATCATTTTAATTGAAAACTTATATTACACTATGATTTAAAAGATTTAGAACTCTTTATACAATATTGAAATGATTTAGACACTATATATAATTCATTATATATGTATATATAAGTAATACTTGAATTATAATGTTATTATGTATATATTAAATATAATAAAGTATAAACAATTTTGCAACCAATTTTGCAATCGAATAGCAACACATTTTTTTAAAAAATTATTACTTATTTTATTTTTATAAATAATAATAAATATAAAAACTATTGCAACCGAAATTCGGTTGCAAAGCGGTTGCATAAAAATGTTGCAACCGAATTTCTGTTGCAAAATTTAAGTAAAAATGAATAACATAGTTCGAAATTTTGCAACCGAAATTTCAGTTGCAAAAATGTTTTTGAAATTATTTTAATGATTTTGCTCATTGAGATTTCGGTTGCATTTCGGTTGCAAGTTTTGCGCAACCAAATTTGCAACCGAATTTTCGGTTGCAAATGTCCTGATCAAATTTGACTGTTTTCACTATTTTTGCGACCGAATTAGCAACCAAAATTCGGTTGCAAACTGTGTGCAACTGAATTAGCAACCTAATTTTCTGTTGCAAACACACTAGAAAATGTTGACCATTCAATATTTTTTTGCAACTAAAATTGCAACCGAAGTTCGGTTGCAAAATTTTTGTAACTGATTTGGCAACCGAATATTCGGTTGCAAAGCCAACTGGGCAAAATTCTGATTTTCGGTTGCAAATCCGGTTACGAAATCGGTCAAATTTGCAACCGAAAATTTTGGTTGCAAATTTTCGGTTGCTAAATCCATGTTTTCTAGTAGTGACACTTCAATGGCCATTTCCAGTTTGAGATAATCCAGGTAATGGAACGAGTTTCACATATCCCACCACCACACCCCCAAGACCAGCGGCACAAACATAAAAGACACCGGCACCCACACGCACAAAAACAAAATCACACACACAAAACACATGCACAAACACAAAATCACACACAGAGAGAAGCCAATAACACATACACACTCTCATGTCTAGATCTGAATCTAGATCTGAAAAGGAGATAGGGGGCAACGAATTTGAGAGATGACGTCGGCGGCCGGATGGTGCTGCTTCACGGGTGGCTGCTTGGTTGTGGTGACGGCAGAAACGGCGGCGCTAGAGGTGGTGGTTAGCGGTGTCGTGCACTATGGTGGCTGCCGGCTGGACAATGGAAAGCAAGTTGAAGATGGTGAAGTTGGAACGATTGTGATGATGATGATATAATATTATAAAATATTTATGTTTTAATTTTTATTAAATTATAAAATATAAAATAAATGAAAAAGGAAAATAAAAGGAATAATAATGAGTAAAAAATTGTTTTATATGATGATGATGATATAATATTAAAAAATATTTATGTTTTAATTTTTTATTAAATTATAAAATATAAAATAAATGAAAAAGGAAAATAAAAGAAAATGATAATGAGTAAAAAAATAGTTGTATTTGAAGGGGACAATTATGGTATTTCACCTCCAAAACGTGTCAGATTCATACTAGCTATAATTCATCCCAACATTAGTGTTTTGAAATACTTAAAAGTACATATGTATGTTAAATGAGTTAGCTAGCTAGCTAGATGTGAAATATATTAACCCGTTGAGATCCATTGTGATTTTGTGGTGATTACAAGTTAGTACCTTCTCGATTATATACTTAACTTTAATAGCCTTGATTGAGAATAATTAACAATTTAGCCAGTCACATCATGTTCAATAAAAAACGATCTCAGTTTTTACTTCTATAACAAGATTGTTCCTCGAGTCACTTTAGTCATACGAAAAATGAATATTAAATGCCCACGCCGGGTTTTACTTTTGTATTTTGAAAACAAAAAGTCGGGAGTCAACGGAATTGAAACCATACAGACGAAAATAGATGCCGGAGGGTATTTGTAAGAAATGAAATAGGATATCCCACTTGTAATTAATCCGAATTATAAGGGAGGATTCTAGCTCAAAAGTCAAAACTATTTACATTCATAGGGATTCAAACACCAAGTTTTTGATTAACTTAACAAAACATTGGACCACTATGTGTCAGTTAACCTAACACATTATTCCATCAAGTGTGTATTGCACTTGCTATAAACACACCTACGTGCCCAATCAGGTTCATGATACAATTACCCAACTACGGGGGACTTAGCTATAAGTTTCACTAAAATCTAAAAATCTAATATATATATATATATATATATATATATATATGGTGCATGTGGCATGCAGGCAGTAAAATTGCTGGTGTGGGGCAGCAAATTGAACAAAAAAAACGACAATTCTGAAACCCCTCTGGATATCGCCAATCAGCTTGGGGACGATGAAACCATCAAACTCTTGAAGAAAAGAATGGCCAAGACATCAAGCCAGTTGGGGCGAAGTTTCTCCTACGCCGACTTTCTACAGTCGCCCGTGCCATGCTGGGAAAAGGCCATCAAATACTACACCTCTACGGTGAATGACCTCGACGTCGACATGCGCAACGTCATTTTAGTGGTGGCCGCCCTCATCGCGGCCGCCACTTACACCGCCATGCTCCAACCGCCGGGAGGCCTCTACCAGGCCAGCGCCAACACCACCACTACCACCAACAACCTCGCCTCCTCCGTCGAACCGCTGAAACCGAACGCCTCCTCCATCGAGCCGTCGAAATCTAACACCTCCTCCATCGTGGAACTGAAATCGAACGCGGGGAAAATGGTGATGGACAGTGGTGACTACGCGTTGGTCATGCCGATAAACACACTGGCGTTCACGCTGGCGATCGCAGTGATCATATTCGTCCTCCCCGGGAGGCTGTACACGTTTGCTCTGCTGGTGAGTTTGATCGCACTGTCGTACAGCTGTCTGATGGCGATGTATTTCGTGTCCGAATATAGCGGAAACGCAAAGATCAGTTTGTTTCTGGCATGGTCTCTGATCGTGCTAGCGATCTCGGTGAAATTTGAAAATTTCATATTTTGTGCAGAAGAGATTAATTTGGGAAGAGTACCGCTGGATTCCCAACTTTTTCTTGCAGGCAAGAAACGAGATGATGAGCTGCACCCGCCACAAAGCTCGGGAAAGGATTCCGATTATGTCCGCCCTCAGGAAGCAGTACAGATTAACTGTTTGCACCTTGAATGACAAGATGCCCTAGTTAATTATATGTTTAGTATATTCTTGATTAATAACTATGATTGTTTTCGTAATTTAATTACCAGAATAAGTGTGTCGAGTTACATATATATAGAGCTTGCAGTGTGTTTGTTGTTGTCTTTTTTTTTTTCCCCTCGGTTATATGGTGTTTGCTGAGGATTCGATTGTATAATTTTACGTTACTTGTGTTTGGAATGGACTCTAATGATGAATTTAATTATTTATATAAAGGTATGTACTACTGTATATATAGTTGGTGATATGGGTTATAATTACCCAGACCAAGATTGATACGAACACACCGGGGGATGGAGAGATTGCTAATCAGCCATTGCCAGCAGTAGAGGAAGACGCAGGGGCACGAAGAAGTACGAGGCGGAGGACTCGCCCTGTTTGGCAAAAAGATTATGCAGTAGCTTAGCAGGAGTGGAGTTTTGGCAATAGTTATTATTGATTTCCTTTTATGTCGTTTCTTTTGATTAGAGGTTAATTCCGTAATTTCATGTTTCCTTGGAGAGCCCGAGTGTTTGGGGGCAGTTTTCATTATTCAGAAACATTAGTGGGATTATTCAGAAACCTCAATACATCTTCAACCCTAATTCTCTATTCTCTTTCCACCTCCCAATTTCTCCCGCCGGCGGGTCTTTGCCGGATTATCCTACGAGCTCGAGACCGCTCTAACATCTCTTGATCAATATCCTTATCAATTGGTGCTTTCGTTGAGAGAGAGTTGCTTTCATCCATGGCAGAACACATTACTGCTACGTCGTTCAAAGAGTTCCAGAAACAGAACGATTCCAACCTTAAGGAATGTCAGAAACAGATTGATGTTCACATGACGTCGCTCCAGTCGTTGAACCAAACGGTTCAACAGATTCAACAGGATTTGAGTACTCTACTAGGCCGGGGAGAGAGATCGCGCGTTAATCCTGAACACTCGATCATTGCACGTGCCGGGGAAGGTACGGTGACGCATGCCCCAAATCCTGTGACGAAGCTACGCTTGGACATGCCCAAGTGTGACGGTGCCGACCCATTAGGGTGGTTATTCCAAGATCAAGAGTACTTTGTTTTCTATAATATACCGGAGGAATCACGTCTGGCCACGGTGGGATTGATGTTGGAAGGGCCAGCGCTCGATTGGTTCCGATGGCGACAACGAAATAACCTCCTGGAGTCGTGGCAGGGCTTTGTATCCAAATTTAAACTTCGATTTGACCCCCTTAATTACGTGGATTACTTTGGGATGCTTGTGAAGGTTCAGCAAACGGGGGCGGTCCTGGAGTATCAGTCGGCTTTCGAGAAGATTCTGGTGAATGTGGCCAATGTCTCGGAGGCTAATTTGCAGTCCTTGTTTCACGCCGGGCTGAAATCGCGCCTGCAACATGAGATCATCCTTCTTAAACCTGATTCTCTATCGGCTTCGTTTGCATTAGCTAGGGAGCTAGAAGCCAAGCATCGTGTGTGGGCTTCAACTATGCCATCACGATCTTTTAGTAGCCCTTCAGGCCAGCCGCGAATTACCATAACTTCCCTCGGGGCACCGCCAACTCCGTCCAATGCCTTGCCTCTCTTACCGGCGCCAGGACCTAAACCGTCAATCGCCCCAACATCGTCACCCAACCCACCTATTCGGTGTTTGACTAGGGCCGAGAGGTTAGCCCGAGACGCGAAGGGCCTATGCTATAATTGTGATGAGAAATAGGTAAAAGGGCACCGTTGTGGACGCTATCTGTTGTTGTTGGGGGATGAAGATGATGAGGAAGACGAAGACGAACCAGAGAGTGACGAAACAGTTGTAACAGCGGACGTATTGACCCTCCACAGTATGTCCGCAGGTCAAACTCCGCGTTCTCTGCGGATCTCAGGCATGATTGAAGCCGTCGTGGTGGATGTTTTGATTGACGGGGGGAGTATGCACAACTTTATCCACCCTTCGATCGTAGAAAAGTTGAAATTGCTGGTCAGCGGAGTCACTCCTTTCCGCGTTTACGTTGGGAATGGTGCTTCGTTGTTATGTAAGCAACAATGCTCGGGGGTCCCTCTGCTAATGTAGAGAACGGTTTTTCCGGTGGATGTGTTCGTGTTACCCGTACATGGTTCGCAGGTTGTTTTGGGAATTCAGTGGCTGCGATTGTTAGGGCGTGTGGCGCATGATTACGCCAATCTCACCATGGAATTTCAGTGGAGAGATCAGTTAATCTTATTGAAGGGCGGTTCAGTGGCGCCCAAAGAAATTACTCTCCACCATTTTTATGCTCTACAGGCCGCTGCCGACATCTCTGAATGTTACGAATTGACGGTCGAGACCCAATCCACGGGAGTGAATGAAGAGGCTCGGTCGCGGGTTATTCCCCCAGAGGTAGAGGTTGTAATTGAGCGGTTCAAGGCCGTATTTGCGTTGCCGACCTCTCTGCCGCCTCCGAGATGGAGCGATCACCGCATCAGGCTACTTCCGGGTACCACACCCGTGAACGTGCGACCCTATCGCTATCCTCATTTCCAAAAATCTAAAATGGAGCGATTGGTTCGTGAAATGTTGAAGCAGGGCCTGATTCGCCCTAGTCGGAGCCCGTTTTCTTCACCGGTATTATTGGTAAAGAAAAAGGATAACACGTATCGATTCTGTGTGGACTACCGAGCTCTTAATGCCGTAACGGTTCCTGACCACTTCCCTATTCCTACGGTCGATGAGTTATTTGATGAGTTGGGGGCTGCGAGGTTCTTTACCAAGCTGGATCTGCGTTCGGGCTATCATAAAAAATGAATGACCGAGATATCTATAAGACAGCTTTTCGCACTCATAAGGGCCATTATGAGTTTCGGGTGATGCCCTTCGGTCTCACCAATGCGCCCCCCACTTTTCAGGCGTGCATGAACAGTTTATTCGCTGCCTATCTCCGTAAATTTGTGATCGTGTTTTTCGATGATATCTTAATCTATAGCGCATCACTATCTGATCATGTCTCGCATTTGGAGGTAACATTATCCTTGCTGAAGTCTAATGAATTCTTTGTAAAGCTGTCCAAATGTTCTTTTGCTACATCTTCCGTTGATTACTTGGGACATATTATTACTAATGGGTGTTTGAAGGTGGACGCAAATAAGATCGCAGCGATGGTTAGTTGGCCTACACCTAAGAATGTGAAACAGCTACGGGGTTTCTTGGGTCTCACCGGGTATTACCGGAGGTTTATTAATAAATACTCACACCTGGCCGCGCCACTAACAGATTTGCTCAAGAAAGAGGGTTTTTTGTGGAGCGACGCAGCAGCAAGGGCGTTTGAAAGCCTCAAGACGACCATGTGTTCGGCGCCAGTCTTACGATTGCCAGATTTTTCCGTAACGTTTGTGGTGGATACGGATGCCTCGGCGACCGGTATTGGGGCGGTGTTATTACAGAATGAGCAGCCCATTGCATACTTTAGTAAGAAATTGGGACCCCGACGATTGTCGGCGTCAACGTATCACAAGGAACTTTATGCCATTATGGAGGCAATTCAGAAGTGGCGACAATACTTACTTAGGAGAGAGTTCGTGATTCGAACGGACCAAAAGAGTTTCAGAGAGTTGCTACAACAGGTCATTCAAACACCGGATCAGCAGCTTTATGCCCGGAAGTTGCTGGGTTTTCGCTTCCGAATTGAATATAAGGCCGGATCCTCTAATGTGGTAGCAGATGCCTTGTCTCGCCGCGAGGAAAAACCTACTTTGGGACATTGTTTCGCACTGTTGTCTAAGCCGATTCCGAATATATTGGAAGTTATACGAAGCGAGAATGGGACGCAGCAGGATTTGTGCCAGCTTCATGCTGCGCATGCCGCGGGTATGTTACAACCGCCCTTTGCGGTGCAAGATGGTTTGATGCTCTATGGCCATAGGTTATGCATTGGCTGAGAGTCGGGACTTCGCGACCGCCTTCTTCGGGAATACCATGACTCTCCGACTGGGGGGCATGCTGGCGTGGATCGCACCTTTCGGCGTCTCGCATCGGTGTTCTATTGGCCGGGAATGAGGGGGGATGTTCGTAAGCACATCAATGAGTGTTTAACTTATCAGACAACTAAATTCTCTACATTACCTCCCTCGGGGTTATTGCAACCGTTGTCGGTTCCGGGGCGAATATGGGAAGATATAAGTATGGATTTCATAACCGGCCTTCCGTTATCTAGGGGATTTACTGTGGTTTTGGTGGTCGTGGATCGCTTTTCGAAGTATGCAAATTTTAGAGCTTTACCGGCTGACTTTGATGCACATCGCACGCCATATTTGTTCACAGACATGGTCGTCAAATTGCATGGCATTCCTTCGTCAATTGTTTCGGATCGTGACCCGATATTCACAAGTAAGTTCTGGCGGGAAATCCATGCCCGCAGTGGAACGACTCTAAAGCACAGTTCGGCCTTCCACCCCCAAACGGATAGCCAAACCGAGGTGATGAATCGAGTTTTGGAGCAGTATTTGAGGGCTTTTTGTCATGAAATGCCTAACCGTTGGACTGTCATGTTGCCATGGGCGGAGTACTCTTTGAATACGAGTCACAACTCAAGTATAGGAATGACCCCATTTCAAGCAGTCTATGGCCGACCCCCACCTGATTTGATCCCGTATCGGCGCGGGTCCAGTTCGTTGCCGGTGGCTGATGATCTGTTGGCTGAACGAGAAGACGTGATGAGACGTCTTCGGCGCAATTTGATCGAGGCTCGTACCCGAATGAAGGAAAGTGCTGATGCGAAAAGAAGGGATGTTGAATTTCAAGTTGGTGAGTTGGTCTTGCTAAAACTTCAGCCGTATCGTCAACACTCAGTGGTACGCTGAAGTAATCAAAAGTTGGCAAAGAGGTATTATGGCCCGTTTGAGGTTTTGGCTCGCATTGGGGCTGTAGCGTACCAGTTGAAATTGCCGGAGTCCTCTCGCGTACACCCGGTGTTTCATGTCTCTTTATTGCGTAAATACAAGGGCCCGTCATCTTCGGAATTGCCAGCTGCGTTGCCGGATGACCTGCTCAGCGGGCGGGTGCCCTCTCGGCCTGTGGAGGTGCATAAGGTTCGCCATGTGTTGCGAAATGGTGAAATCCAGGAGCAGTGGTTGGTACGATGGTCGGATGGCTCACTTGATGATGCGACTTGGGAACCGGCGGTGCATATTCGTTGTGTTTTTCCATCGTTACACCTTGAGGACAAGGTGATTCGTAAAGGGGGAGGGAGTGATACGAACACGCCGGGGGATGGAGAGATTGCTGATCAGCCATTGCCGGCAGTGGAGGAAGAAGCAGGGGCACGGAGAAGTACGAGGCGGAGGACTCACCCTGTTTGGCAAAAAGATTATGCAGTAGCTTAGCAGGAGTGGAGTTTTCGCAATAGTTATTATTGATTTCCTTTTATGTCGTTTCTTTTGATTAGAGGTTAATTCCGTAATTTCGTATTTCCTTGGAGAGCCCGAGTGTTTGGGGGCAGTTTTCATTATATTGTTCTTTCGTAACATTAGTGGGATTATTCAGAAAACTCAATACATCTTCAACCCTAATTCTCTATTCTCTTTCCACCTCTCAATTTCTCCCGCCGGCGGGTCTTTGCCGGATTATCCTACGAGCTCGAGACCGCTCTAACGTCTCTTGATCAATATCCTTATCAAAGATGGGGCTTTTATATTTGGAGAAGGGACCCGTGTCAGCAGAGGAATAGGACAACTAGCACAGTATAAAAGTTGCTGTTGAGGTAAAGGAGAGGTAACTAATTTTTGGCACAAAGAATTCCTTACTTACCGTACGCAATACGAGGTTTTATAAGTTTTTACTTGTGTTGAACGAGTAATAGAAGATACAATCTAGAAGTGTTGTATCAACCGGTATTTTTGAAATGTTCTATCGCTAATATAATTTTTGTATTGTGATTTAGTAACAAAAATAATGTCAGGATTTTAAGTCCATCAAACTTCAGATGTGATCGAATAATTAAGGATGATCTATCTTCCTTTCTGAAATTAAAAGCACGGGAAGCCTTTACTTTGGCCGGAAAAGAGGAGAGTATTTAAACACCTTTTCAGCCATTTAGGCTGCATTTATTTCTCCACTAAAGGGTGATTGAGACTAATATACCATCATTTCTAAGAATTTACTTTGTACTTTAATTTTTTCATCAATTACATGGAGCCCCTGGTTAAGTACAAGTATTGGGTAGATTATTTATCTTTCAAATTTGAAGGTATTATTTATCTATTGTGCTTGGACAAAACAAAAGTACAAAAATGTCCCTCAAATCACACTTCAAATGACCAATTAATCCCTCTCCTTACCCCCCCCCCCCCCCCCCCCCCCCAAAAAAAAATTTTTTCCCCAAATTTGAATTGGGAAAAGTGGAGAGTGTCTTGGTAATTTGACCCTTTCAACCATTGAATACAACCCAAGAAAAATAAAAAAACAATCCAATCAAAATAACACCTGACTAACAAAATAAGTAATCTAATTTTTTAAAATGCTAATCCATTTTCATTGATTTTTACACTAGCAAAGTAAACGAGGATAAGATGGCACATCCCCGAAACCCCGGGGAAAAGGGTTGTAATTAAAGTATATATTGTCCATTTGAAAATCTCTGGCTAGATAACAAGGTTTGGATGAGATAGTTAAAATGTCAGTAATGCCCCCAGAAAACAAGAACAAATTACGAACTTGCCCTCAAATTTTAAGCTGCTCCAGATTTTAATGTTGATTTTTCTTTTTGTCAAGCAGCGATATTTACTGATGTATGCTCTGGATTCTGAAATGGTTCTAGTTCTATCGATGAATGTTTTGGATTCTGGAATGGTGAAGGAATGGCCCTGATGTGTAACTTGCCAGCTCAAGACAAGGCACCATCTCACCTCCGCCGCTTGTTACTTCGCGCCGCCTGTACTTCTTCTTTCCCCACGTTGGTCAGTAATCGAGGCAGAGCACACATATATTTATCCTTAATTTGATTTTTATTCTTGCTTGATTTCTTGTGGAAATAATGAAGAAATTGGAATGGTTGTGTTGAAATTTATTGTAGACTCTACCTAAACAAGGCACAAAATATTGAGCTACCTCCGTCCTCCGCCGATACCTTATTTGCATAAACCCTACTTTCTTCTCCTATTCCCTCCTCTGTGATTGAGTGGTTTTTTGGTTTCACTACAAGAAATTTGCGATTTTCCGACGGCGCCGCCCACCGCCTCCGTCTCAAGCCACTCTCTCCATTCGTCTCTCACTCACACTCTCTAAGTAAGCCTCTGCCTTAGCTCTGCCGTTGTTGGGGGATTTGGATTAGGATTTGCTCATTTTAGAACTGAATCACTATTTTGTATGTGTATGTGTGTTGGTGTGATTGGTATTCAATTGAATGAAGTTCATTGTACTGTTAGCTGTTTTTTCTTGATATTGTTGTGATGTTACTGCGATCAATGTCTATTACAGATGTAAGAATTGTAAGTATTTGAAATGCTTTCATAAATCAGCATCTTGGGTCAAGTTTTATATTTCCGGTGGTATTAGATATCAACTTAGTTGATGATTATGACTCGAAAAGCTATCTTTTGTGAAGATACCAGGTTCTTGGTGAGTCAGCTGGGTCGATGTTAGGACGAGATTTAGAAGCTAAACTTGTGTTAAATGTTTGTTTAGGTGAAGTAATGACATTAATGATTACCTAATTTTTATTTTCAGACTGGCCTCTTTTCGATCCAACAGTCCGCAGTCATTTCTATGTTTTTTGCATTGATCAATTTTTTTGATGCATGAAAACCCCCTTTCCAGCAACGAAGAAATGGACTGACGAGATGAATTGTAACATATGAAAGACTGTTTGAACGTTGGGCGTGTTTTTCCGGACAAAGACAAATTAGTAATTCATATCAAAAAGGCTGGATATAAACCAACAAAGTAAAAAGTCCAATAAAATGGGCTATATAAGTGTGATGCATGACCAAGTTGAGCCATGGTAATATAGATTTCTATTGGTCATGGTTAGCCAACTAGAGAAGTAAATGCTCCCATATTAGTTAAAGCGTGTTTGACAGTTGGATTAGGCTCATTTGGCCTAGTTAATATGAACTAAATTCATGGTTGATACGGTAAAGTAAGTGCAGCCGGTTCGACCCAAAACAATTCTACCACTATAGAGTAAGTGTGGCCACAACTCGGTTAGAGACCTAGGTCCGTTTCTTTTCTGTCTATCTTTTTTTATTTTAAATTTTTTTTTGGGGATTTTCTCCAAAAAATAAAAATAAAAATGCAAAGGTAATGAAAATCAATCTCTAATTTTTTTTTTTTTAAGACAACTGGATAGATTAAGTGGTGAACCCCGTCGAGTCTTATTGGGGTAATTGGGAACCGATATTCATCCCTTTGAAAAACGCGTGGAGGACTCTGATGATTTGCAACTCAACAATTCCCGTGAAAGGCGGCCTGAAACTCTGATGATTTGCCACTCAACAATTCCCGTGAAAGGCGGCCTGAAACTCGATGACGAGATAGGGGAAGAGAAAAAGAAGAGGGAAGAGAAAAGGAAATCATTGAACTTGTGCAAGGTAATGAAAGACATTCTTGGTGACAGAGTTGAGGAAGTTGTGGTTTCAGATAGAATTGTGGACTCCCCTTGCTGCTTGGTTACTGGAGAATATGACTGGACTGCGAACATGGAGAGGATTATGGAAGCTCAAGCACTTAGAGATAGCCGCATGAGTGCTTATATGTTTAGTAAGAAGACTATGGAGATAAACCCGGATAATGGAATAATGGAGGAGTTGAGGAAAAGGGCCGAGGTAGATGCAAATGATAAAATCCCTCAAGGATTTGGTGCTTCTGCTTTATGAAACTGCTTTGTTGACTTCCGGCTTCAGTCTTGATGATCCAAATGTGTTCGCGTCGAGGATTCATAGGATGCTGAAGTTGGGTTTGAGTATCGATGAGGACGAGAGTGGTGGTGGTGGTGCTGACGTGCCTGCGTTGGAGGAAAGTGCTAATGAGGAGAGTAAGATGGAGGAAGTTGATTGAGAATTAGATAGTTTTTCTGCGTGTAGGAAGCAGTAATAAGTATTTACTTACCTATGTATAGTTATATACGTATATGTGTGTGTCGCTGTGTAGTGCCATGGTGTTGTGTTTTGAGGTGGAAACGGATTAATGAAGCATTTTGCTGTAATTGAGATATGGCATGTTGAGCCAATAATAACATCTTGTGTGACTTATGGTTGTAGCTTCACTTGAATTTCCATACTTGCTGTGCATAAATATGCTTAAATAAAACGTTGGTGAGTTGGAGCTCTCAATCTTAATATTCATTAATTTGCATATTGCTTCAAAAAAATACTTACATGTGCTAAAAATGTAATCTAACTGCAACAGATACCGAGCTAATAACTAATAATATAAATATTTTCTCCAATCCAGCTATTTACTAGAGCAGGAGAAGAGATAAAAAGGCATATTAGATATAGGAATCTTCGGTGGATGTATACCAAAAGAATGATTTAACTGATACATTTGTATTTGCATAACATATATAAGCACCTTGGTCCAACACAGTGTGTTACTGATTTACGTTTCTAAGCTGGGTACAAATATTTTCGTTATATCTGGGTTGGAATCTATGACTCTTTCAGTATATATCTTCCAAAACGAACTATGGAATTTTCTTTCCAAAATAATAAGGAAAGAAATTAATTAATTAAGCGATATTGTGGGTAGATCGTGAATTTTCTGTGAGATTTTATCGAATGGAGTTGACGAGTTGTAATTCAATGTTTCATAGTTCCATTTAGCTAATAAGCCCGTGCATATTGAGGTTCCACAAGCAGTACTTCCCATAAATATTATGTCCGAAATATTATGATTTAGTTCCAAACTTATTTTCAGAAATACTACTTTAAAATAGTATATGCAGATTGATACTGGTCTTTCCCGAAAGAGGGTTGTATGGGTCACATATACTTGAAAAAATAGCAACCCTGGGTTCTCGGATGATTTTTCAGAAAAATAATTTAATGGATTGTATTATGGTCATGCAAACTTTCAAAGGAACCAACCCTTTACTTCTAGCATAAATATACACTTATAAACCAACCCTTTACTTCTAGCATAAATATACACTTATAAATGTTGAATTGGTATATAAAGTCAGCTATTTTAGCATGTGATATGACTTATACACGCATTGAAATCTATTCGAGAAATTAGTATTTTATTTAGGTTGGTTCTAAAATCATTATAAAACAAAAGTTAGTATGATTAAAATTTAAAATGCAGCAGCTTAAATTATTGTCCTCGTATCATTCGACCCAACTCAAACTTAAATAAATAAAATATAAAAAGAAAGTATTGTGCATATGATAAATTACAGATCAGTTAGTGTCTTAATTTTACAATTCTTTCTCTTTTTCTATTTCATTGAGTCTTTTGTGTTTAGTAGAAATAATGATGCAGAGTATATATATTAAAAAAAACTCCTAAATAAAGAAAGGAATTAAAAATATATATTTTCGAAATCCTGACTTATAATTGTCAGACATTATAGTAAATATATTTTTTTTCTTAAACTCTTGAACTCTTTTTACTTATTTATTTATTAATTCTTCGTCTTAACATCGTGGTTTGTTTATTCGTTAATCTCGAGCTTCGTTTTCTCTTACTTTGTTGACGTCAATATATTATTTTTCTCTTTTATATTATTTCTATCACTTCCCCTCATATTTGCTAGTTTTTATTTTTACTATTCTCTTTTTACTAGGTATTATTATCTTATTCTATTTGATTATCACAAATTTAGTATCTATATTAAAGGTAATTATAATATATATATTAATCAGTTAATTTTAATTATAATATATATATATATATATATATATATATATATATATATATATATATATATAATTAAATAATAATAATATTTTAATCGCACAAGTGTGCCAAATTACTAGTACAATTAAAATATGTGAATTAGCTATATATTATTTAATGTTTGTTTTTACCAAGAAAACAAAATTTAACGTTTGTGCCATTTCATTGCTATATTTGTATAAATTTCTAGTATCCCCCATCGTCCTTAATTTTGTGTCATTAAATGAGGCAGAGCCCTCTTATTCAACTCCACGGTCATTCTAATCGATTTTTTTAAATTAAAAAAAAATGTATTGTTTGATTATAAATATTTTTTATCTTATTTAAAATTATAAATAAGCTCCTTATTATGTTTGTTGTGGCAAATTAACGAAAAGTTTTAAGTGAAGAGCATAGTGTGATCAATTTGTACCACCAGGGACGGAGCTACAACCCCCCCCCCCTAAATTTTGAAAATTTTCGTTTTTCCCCCCTTAAAATTTGAAAATTTTCGTTTATTACCTATATTTTTTAGAAAAATTTTATTTTCGCCACCCCCCCCCCCCCCCCCGAAATTTTAAAAAAATTCGTTTACTACTTATATATTTTAGAAAGTTTTATAATTTTGTCCCCTTTATTTTAGATTTTCGCCCCCTAATTATAGATTTTATCCCTTTTATTTTAAAATAAATTATAAATTCACCACTCTTGAAAAAATATTATTTATATTATTGATATTACGAATTTTTCGCCCCCCTCGTTGCAATTCCTGGCTCCGTCCCTGTGTACCACCAAATAATATATGTGAGCTAACATGTCGGTATCATGTTACCTTGATCAAATATATTGTTATGAGAAGTTCCACATTACACATTAGTAATCGGTCTCAACTTGAATGCATAAAAAATAAAAAGTGGTATAGTAAAAAGAAACTGCGGAAAAAAAACAGTTAACAACAATAGCGTGATGTTTTCCTTAATTTCGTTCCTAGCCACAGTGATCTCGAATTAGTTTTCAAGAACTAATTTCTCCTTTTAATTTCTCTTTTTATTAATAATGATTATGATATATAAATACGGATATAATGATACATACACAGTACGACATAGACATAATAATACTATTTTTTTCCTTAAATTTCCCACATGAGACAAACAGATAATTTAGCAGTAATTATCTTCACCTGAGAATCGAAAAATTACAAAATTGAATCCCATTGAGATGTAAGCATAAAAATAAAAATTAAAAAAAAAATTATGTAAAGATTATCGAATATTGATGAGACATAAAATCACGCTCGCATCAGAGCCGTCCACGTGTCGCCATCAGCCGACTTAGAGATTGGACGCTCGCATTGATGGGCTCACGGGCCAACCCAGCCCACTCACTTGTTGACTAATACAGGCCCATGAGCCTCGGCCAATTGACCAGGTAAGGGGTCAGGCTGACAAGCCTGACGCTCACGCCACGGCCCTCAGAGTCACCCCTCCCGGGGAGGCACCCCCCGAGGGCACCTACTTTCCAACGCTCGTGTAGTTGACGCTCATAGGTCATCTGCCCGGAGAGATCCTCTCGTACGTCCCTTCGAGCGTCACTTGCGCTCGAGTATGGCTTGCCCCTTTGTAAGGCATCCGTACGCTAGCGGGACCGATATGAAGCCTCCCAGCGCACGGTCCTCACCAACAACCTCTGACACAAAGGTAGTGCGCACCTCGTACCCAATGCGCCGCCTGCCTTTCAGAGTCGTCGATCACTCTCATGCCGTCAATGGCCGCCACGTGTTAGGACAACACAGATTTGGGACCACACGGTCCCATTACCCAAACTGCCCTCACCCCTAACATATAAATAAGGGAGAACACATGCTTTCTTCCCCAAGTCATCTTCTTCCACAAGAAACCCTGAGCTTTTTCTGGGCTATTCCATCGCATTCCCACTGCATCTTCATCTTCCCCAAGCATCCTGCATTTCACCATTTTTATTGCATTCTCACTGCATCAACTGGTGTTATCCCAGCTGGAAGAACCCACGCTCATCGAAAACCCAGATCCTAAGGCTCAAACGCCTGTGATGGTCTTCCCTTCATAAACAAAATCTCAAAGTGTTGGTTGCATCTTAGGAATCCATATCCTGCACCATCATTTTTTGCGCTGTCTGTGGGAAAACCATCTTCATCTTTAACAGATTCTTCCTTGAGCTAGTTGAGCTGTAACACCTTTTGCCTTAAACATGGTGGCTGCGACTAGATCTGGAGTTGTGGATCACAGGGGAGTTCTTCCTCCTATCCTAGAAGGAAACGTGGATACCGTCGCCCCCGCCGGAAGTGCACTTCCTTCAGCTGCTGGAAATGGTGCTGGGAAAACGGAGACAACGGCTACCATTCCCTCTCCCATTGGGAGTGCTGCAGGAGGGTCTGGTCCAGTTCCTCCACCCCCAACGCTCACCCTCGGCGCTCCGGTCGCCAATCCCGGCGTATACCCTATGGCCATGCCACCACCGGGTTACGCGTATGTGCAGCCCGGAATGATGCCCGAAGCGATACCAAGTATGATGCCCATGGTCCAGCCTTATCAAGTGGGGACATTACATCTTCCCATGTCCCTTCCCAGAGAGATACAAGGGGTAGAAATGCCCCAAATCACCATCCAACAACTTCAAGCGCTTTATGCGCAATGCGAGGAGCAGGCGGTACAAAACACCTGGGAACACTTCACCGCCGCCTTTTTCCCTTCCATGGCAGGCGGATGAGCGGCCCCACCTGTGGGAGGACTCCCAATTCATCCGTTGACGGCCGCCCAAAATGTGCTGAGGGCTCAGCCGCCTCCACCGCCACCAGCTCCGGAAACTGAAGACCCCCCGAGGGTCCCCCAAGGACAGCAACCTGTGGGAAATGAAAGAGCCCTCCGGGACGAGAGGGCTGAGAATGAAGAGGTCCAGTCAAGGGCCACTGAGAGGGCAAGCCATAGGAATGTCGGCGACCCTCAACTTGCCGCATTACAGGATCAACTGAACGGGCTCCAGAACCTGGTGGAGCAGCTCTCTCGAGCACGGTCTCAAGCTCCCCGCGCTGGGGGCGAGAGGTCCAAGGCCAGAGACGCTCGCAATCCACGCAGTCAGACGCCCCGCCATTGGAGAGAGGAAAATGATGAGGACCATAGCCATGAGGGTGGGAACTACAGGCCTATGGCGGGTGCTTCCCCTCTCATCGACGAGGTCCTGATGACACGTGTGGGAAAGGGTAAAATCCTCACATCTGTCAATCGGTATGATGGGACGACGGACCCAGCCAAGCACTTGGACCACTTTGTTCACTTGATGTACTTATACGAGCACCCCCGCGACTATTGGGTCAAGGTCTTTGTCACCTCGCTCGTAGGGATGGCCCAGGAATGGTACAAGAAGCTGCCCCCTTGCTCCATCCGAGGGTACGAAGATTTGACCAGCGCATTCATGAGCCACTTCAATTCCATGAAAGCGCCAGCACTTGCTGCGACAGCTCTCTACAGCCTTGTCCAGGGGTCAAATGGGACGCTCAGGTCCTTCATGGGGAGATTTAACAAAGAGATCCTGTTGGTTGAGAGGCCCTCGATAGATTTCTTGAGGTACGTAATTTTTGGAGCAATCAACATGAAAAACTATGTCAACAAAAAATTCGTGGAGGAGGTGGCCAAGAAGAAGCCACGCTCGTTGATGGAGATTAGGGACATAGCGGACTCTTTCTTCACTCTTGAGGACATGTACTTGGCAAGGGATCAGAAACTCGCCAATGTCCCTCGGGCAAACCGAGGGCCCGAAGACAGAGAGCCTAAGAATCACCGCCGTAGCCCGGTGCCCGCTCAAAAGAACTCTCCACCCCCTCGTCGGTTCGAGCGCATCCCCCTCAATAGGCCCATTGCGGAAGTATACTCCATGGCGGACAAAAAGCTTTTCAAAAGGCCACCGAAGATGAGGGAAACCGAGGCTCAGAAATGCTCGGGAAAGTACTGCGCCTTCCACAAGCAGAAAGGGCATGACACTAACGAGTGCCGCCAGCTCGAGAGCGAGATTCAGAGGCTCATAGCTGGGGGGCACCTCAAGGAGTTTGTGAAGGTATTGGAGAAGTACGATGAACATTGCGTTGAGCGAGCGCGTGCTAGAGGAAGGAGCCGCTCGCGCTCACGGAGCCCCCGCCACCATCACACTGAGACGAGCGACCGTGGTAAAGGGAAGGACACCAATATGGAGAACCAACCGTTCGCGGTCATCTACATGATCGCTAGTAGACCCTCAGGAGGTGACTCCAAAGCCTCTCGACGCCGCCACGTTCGAAGCTACGACCAGAGGTCTTCCAAACCCAAGCCTGTACTTTCCATTGACAGCCCTTCACGCTCGAAAAAGGATGACATTGTAGGGTTCACAGAGCAAGACTTGGAACACATTGTAACACCCCATGGGGTTGGTGAAACCTCTGACTGCCCCATGGTGGTTAGCTTAGACGTTCATAACCACGTTGTAAAGAGGGTTTTAATTGATAGTGGAAGCTCTGTGAACGTTCTCCCTTACTCCACGTTTCAAAAAATGAATATAACAAACATTCCGCTCGAACCCCGCAGAACAGCCCTCGTTGGCTTTGGGGGTTCCGAGATTGTCCCTCGCGGAAAAATTCGCTTGGCCACCTCTTTCGGTCGTGCCCCACAGCGAAAGACTTTGAGCATTCTTTATGCAGTCGTCGAAGTGGATCTCCCCTACAACATCATCATCCGATGCCCGGCGCTCGTGGATTTTAAAGCAGTAATTTCGACATATCATCAGAAAGTCAAGTTCCCCACCCCCGGAGGGAACGGGCGAAGTTCTTTGCAACGTTAAAGAGGCTTGGGAATGCTACATTCTTTCCCTTTGAAGCCACAAGCCTAAGCAAACCATTCAGGAAGGCTCCACCAAAAAGTCAGTGGATTTTCCCAAATTGGATGAAGATGGCCCCGAGCGCAAAAGGGCCAAGCTTTACAAGAAGAAGAACAAAAAGAAGGTCCCGAGTAAGACACAACGTGCTGAGGATGGTCCACCTGGGGCCGTCGAAGGTTCGTCCTCCTAGGGTGAGGACGACGGGCCCTCGAATGAGGATAGCGGTAAGCTTGTTGGGAAAAAGCGAGTGTTCGAGGCTCCACGGCCTGAAATGCGCATTGAGCCCATCGAAAAATCCTTGACCATCGAGTTGGAACCCGGGAATCCAGACAAAACTACCCAGATTGGTTCAAACCTCGACGGTCCCTCCCAAATTATGATGATCGATTTTCTCCAAGAGAACCTCGACGTATTCGCCTGGAAGGCCTCCGATCTCACTGGAATAGATCCGAGTGTCATAGTTCACAGGCTCAACGTGGGCCTAGCCTTCAAACCTGTCAAGCAAAAGAAGAGGGACGTTCATGGGTTCAGGAGGCAAGTCATTGAAGAGGAGGTTAACAAACTTCTTGAGGCTCAGTACATAGAAGAAATCTTGTATCCAGAGTGGCTCTGTAATGTGGTACTCGTTCCTAAGAGCGCTAATAAGTGGCGTATGTCCAATGATTTCACAGATCTCAACAAAGCATGCCCCAAAGATCCATACCCTTTACCGAGGATTTTATCAACTGGTAGATTCAACGGCAGGGTATGAACTTATGAGCATGATGGATGTCTTCCAAGGGTATTATCAGATCTTCATGTTGCCCGAGGATCGTCCCAAAACCTCCTTTGTGGTCCATGTCGGAGTTTATTGCTTCAAAGTTATGCCCTTCGGGCTCAAAAATGCAGGGGCGACATACCAACGCCTCGTCAACAGGATGTTCGAACGCGAAATCGACAAATCCATGGAAGTATATGTAGACGACATGATCGTAAAAAACGAGCGTCAACAATCCCATCTGGAAGATCTCAAGCGGGCGTTTAACGTCCTACGTCATTATGGAATAAAATTGAACCCTTCCAAGTGTACGTTTGGCGTTCGTGGAGGTAAATTCTTAGGTTACATGGTCAGTCAGCGAGGCATAGAGGCTAACCCAGAGAAGATTAAAGCAATCCTGGATATTCCCTCCCCTCGGAATGTGAGAGAGGTTCAAGTGCTGGTGGTAAAGATCATTTCACTAAATAGGTTCATCTCCCACTCGGCGGACAGGAACTTACCTTTTTTTAAAATTTTACGCAACGCTCAAAATTTCGCCTGGAGCGAGGATTGTGAGAAAGCTCTGCAGGACATGAAGAAATACCTCACGAGCGCCCCACTATTAACCAAGCCCAACCCAGGGGAAAACCTGTTCATTTACCTTTCAGTCTCCTCAGAAGCTACGAGCGCCGTCCTCGTGGCGGTACACGAGCGTAAGCATATGCCGGTATATTATTTGAGCAAGACTTTGCAAGGGGCGGAGAAAAAATATATAGAGATAGAGAAGTTTGCCTTTACGCTCATTAATGCCTCGCGAAGGCTAAGGCCTTATTTCCAAGCTCATTCTATCACAGTGCTCACTGACCAGCCCCTCAAACAGGTACTTGCAAAGCCGGACGTCTCAGGGAGGTTAATTAAATGGTCAATTGAACTTAGTCAATTCGATATCACTTTCGAGCCTCGCACCGCAATACAGGCTCAGGCAGTGGCAGACCTGTTAGTGGAGCGCTTCAATTTGGACGCTATGCCCTCGTTTGCAGAGGGATTATGGCTTGTGCACACAGATGGCTCCTCGACCTCACAAAGGGGGGGAGGAAGCCAGAGTGACCCTCAGACACCCTCACGGTGTTGAAGTCGATTACGCTATCAAACTGACGTTTCAGGTCACTAACAACGAGGCAGAATATGAGGCTCTAATCCAGGGGTTAAGGATAGCCTTCCAGAATGGTGCTGCTCGGGTCACTGCGTATGTTGACTCTCAGCTGATCGGGAGTCAGATTGATGGCACTTATGAGGCTCAAGAAGCCACTATGGTACAGTATTTGGCGAGTGCTAAGGAAGGGATCTCCAAATTTAAAGAGTTCACTTGTTGCAGATCCCAAGAACAGAAAACGAGCGTACGGACGCTCTTTCCAAGTTTGGATCCGCTCTGGAAGATTCTTACGAGCGTTCGGTCACATTTCTTAGAACAGAGAGGCCACTGATTCGCGAAGCGGGACCCTCGGGAGGGGTAAACGTGATTGATCCCTCTGAGCCTTGTTGGCTCGATGACATTATTAGGTTTCTGAGGAATGGAACCTGCTCGAGCGATAAAGTGGAAGCACGGAAAGTTAGGAGTAAGGCCCCTCGCTTCTCTCTGGACAGTGACGGGCGGCTATTCAAGAGATCTTTCCAGGGTCCGCCATTAAGGTGCCTAAGACCCTCGCAAGCCAAGGAAGTGCTGGAGCATGTGCACAACGGAAGTTGTGGGAACCATTCTGGCGGTCGGGTTTTGGCTAAGAAAGTATTAAGGAGTGGGTTCTACTGGCCCTCGCTATTGCATGATGCCATCAACTACTCCAAGAGATGTCCTAAGTGCCAGTTTCATTCCAACCCCCCAACTTCCGACGGCCCAAATAATCCCTATTGATGTTTTATGGCCCTTCGACCAGTGGGGCATTGATATAGTGGGACCCCTCCCATTGGCGGTGGGACAAAAGAAATTCGTAATCCTTGTTGTGGATTATTTCACCAAGTAGGCCGAAGCTGAAGTGGTCGCAAAGATAACGTTCAAAGTTGTGAGGGACTTCATTTGGAAGAACATCATCTGCAGGTATGGCATCCCGAGGGTACTCATCTCAAACAACAGTTCCCAGTTCATCGCCGCTGACACACGAGATTGGTGCTATGAACTTGGGATTGAGCAACGCTTCACTTCCGTGGGCCACGCTCAAGCCAACGGTTAAGCTGAAGTGACCAACCGAACCATACTCCAGCATCTGAAGACAATGCTCGAAAGTAAGAAGGGAAAGTGAGCAGAAGAACTTCAAGGAGCCCTCTGGGCGTACCATACTACCCCTCGAGCGGCGACAGGGGAGACCCCGTACTCCCTCGTATATGGTTCCGAGGCTATGATACCTGCAGAGATTGCTCAAGAGTCCGCACGCGTTGCCTATTTTGAGCCTGCAGTCAACGAGGCCAATCGGACGCTCGAATTGGATTTACTGGACGAAAGAAGGAATACTGCTTGGGCTCGGATCCATAAGTATAAAGCGACCGTAGCCCACCAGTATAACAAGCGTGTTAAAGAGAGGACCTTCCAGCTAGGAGACTTGGTCTTCAAAAAAGTTGAAGTTTCCAAGCATGTAGGTAAGTTGGACCCCAATTGGGAAGACCCCTTCAAAGTCATTCAGGTACGCGCAAACAAAACCTACCTGCTAGAGACTCTGCAAGGCGAGCGTCTCCCTAGACCGTGGAATGCATGTAACCTTAGCCGGTTGTATGTATGAATGTCAGTCTTTGTAATCGCCCGCTAGTGGCATCTTGTACTTTCTTTTGACAGAGAGCATAACAGTTACTATTAAATGCAAGCATGGCGATAAGCATTTTACCAATTATCATGTCGTTTATTTGCTTTTTTTTATTAATGGTGTGAGTAATCGGTTGCGCTAGAAGACTACTCCGTGTTGAGCGTACCCCACGTCGAACGGCTTAGTGAACTCCCCCTAAATTTCAAATCAACGCTAGTTGTGTGTTAAGAACTCTCTACACTAGATAGATTGACGCTCATAGGCGTGTAAACCCTGAAAGTGAGCGTGTCGAAAAGGTGGGATGCTAAACGCTTAATTTACGCTAACTGGATATCCGTCACGCCAGTTCGCGCTCGTAAACCCCCAATGACCCTTACCATCTTAGGTAAGAGTACGCTCGCAAGTAACAAACTCTGAGATAATCCTCGCACGGATGCTCAGGTACGAAGCTAACATTACAACTATGCTCGTTTTAATTCCGTACTTATCAAATCCTATAGCTGATTTCTAAGTTTGCTCAAACTACTGGAGCACTAAAAGTAAAAGTATGCGTTACACACTCAAGGCCAATACTTAGTTAAAATCCTCAAGGGGTTTCTAAGTTCAAATTCGAGCGTCACAATGAATATGGCCAGGGTACCCTCTTAAGGAACACCCTCGTACCCATGCATTCATCTCTCAAATGGTTAGACGTTTTCAAATCATAAACTTTGAGTACATGACAAACTACGCGAGGATACCCTCAAAAGAAACACCCTCGTGCGCATACACTCCTATCGCAGATATGCAAGTATCAATGAAAGCATGCACGTAAACATCAAACATAAAACGACAACAGTGCTCAACAATCGGAGAATGAAGGGAATCAAACCTTATTGACAGAAGCATTCAAGCATAAAAAGGAAAAAGTCTGAATACACTGCGACAAGTTTGGAAATCAGATACAGAAGCAGAATGTTCATAATGTGAATGGAAACAGGCAAAATAGAGTTACAGAGGATGTTTTCAAGGGGCATCTTGAGGGCCGCTTCCCTTTTCAGTAGTTGGCACTTGAGAATTTTCAGGTTCAGGAGGTGCGGTTGACAAAGGCATCGGAGCGAGAACCTCTGAAGGTGAGGGTTGAGCGTCGCCATGATCTTCCATTTCCGGAGCGTCCTCATCACCATGGTCTTTGAGCATAACCAATTCTGGATCAGGGGGATTCGCCTCCATGAATTCATTCTGGAGCATCATAACCAAGTCATTGTACTCCGGCTCCGTTAAGTCTTCGCTCGGGTCCCTGTTCTGGTTAGGGATCTCCAAGTTCTCGTCAAGGTCTATGCGAAGACGAGGATCATTCCGTGCGCTGGGTGGCACCTCTCCCAATTTGACCAATTGGCCCACGGACCTCGAAAAGAACCGCTCAATGTTGGGGAAGCAATAGAGGTTAGCGGCAAAGGTGAAAGCCTTGGAGTGAACAAACTTCTGGAGGGTCTCCTGGGCCACCCTCGTTTCCAAGCCCGCAGTTTGGCTCCGAAGATCAGCCGGCTCTTTCCTTATCATCTCAAATTCTCGGTTGCGCTCGATTAGATGCTTGCCCAGCTCCTCGTTCTCAGCCTTCAACTTGTTGTGCTCCCCCTTTAGCTATTTATGATGCCCGTCCAGTTTGAGCCATGCATCTTCCTGGCTCTTAAGATCTGCCTTCACCTGGTCGTTCTCAAGCTTTAATGCAGCATACTGCGAGGAGAGGTTGTTGTAGTCCATTTGCATTTGGCCGGGGTCGGAGATGCGGAATAGCCTCTTATACTTGTCTTTGTGAACAGAGTAGATCTCCGTCCGCCTTTTCAGATTCTTGAGCCGGGGAATCGCCTCCTAAAGACATCAAACACGTTAGTCTTTTCAATTGCAAGAAAATATGAAGAAGGGTTCAGGAAGAGCAGTTACCCACCGTCAAAAGGGCGTGGCATGCATCTCCAGTCACTCGAGCGACCCCATGCTTGTTCAATTTATCATGGTCGCCGGAAAACTGGAACCTGTTGACAATCCCCGTGGATATGTTATGAGCCGTAGAGCTTTTCTTCAAGAGCACGGGACCCTTCACCAACTAGCACCGGTAACGTTCATCCCCGGTGCGCTCAAACTTCCAAAAATCCTCCTCCTCCGAGGACGAAGTGTCACCTTCCTCGCCCATCGGGCCCACGACGACCTCATTTCCTTTGCCAGAAACGGAGAGTGAATTTGGCATTCTCTTCCTCTTCCGCGAGCGTTGAACCCGTATTTCCTCCACAATTTGGGCCAGGGTCCCCGAGCGGTTAGCATGGGAACCGTCCAACGCTTGCGTGCTAGGACCCTCGGGGGCTACTGGAAGGATGGGATCTTGAGCCTCGTCCAGAGTTAGGTTCTCTATATGGGCCTCAGGGTCGTTCTGTCGCCCCCCAGCGCCTCTCCTGGATCCCCGCCGAGAGCCCCTGCCTCCTCGTGGGGTATCCGAAGGCTGGAGCGGTTGAGTTTGCTGCTGCTGAAACTGACCGCCTGCCCGACGAGCACGCATCATTATGGCGACGCTATCGATGTTTGAGCCAGCCATAAGTATGTCGACGCCTGTCGTCACAAAGAGGTAAAAGAGCGTCAGATCTCATGTCCAGAACCCTCGAAAGAAGTGTTTCATGAAGTTAGTATTTCTATCTTAGATGTTAGCAAAGTTAGTTCCTAGAGTCTAACCATCCATGCTCATTATTCCGGCGGGTGGGCGAGATACCATCTCAGGTGGACTCACGAGACTGTAGCGGAACAATATCCCCTCGTGCGTCATCAAAAGTTTGACCTTAATTAACCATTTCTTGTTCATTATCACGAGCGCCAAACTTTCTGCCCATTGCTCGAACAATTTATCCCCGTGCCTCTGCTTCACAAGGGGCCCCTTACCATGTGTCACCCACTCTCGCGGAATCCTGAAGAACCCCCCGGACGCCCTTATAAAGAAAATTTTCTCCTTCCAATTTTTCCCATACGATGTTGAAGGAGAATCTATCATCTTCAGGCCTGACTTGCCTTGCAAGTAATAGAAACCGTCCCTCGGAGATGAGCGTGGGGATCGGGATACCTGTATCAGACTGTTGAAGTTGTCTACGGAGGGTTCATGGCAAGTAGCTTTCATCAGAATTACGAAAGTATTTAGAAGGGCGATCCCGTTGGGTAAGATTTGAGAGGGGCAGAGATTGAGGAAATTGATAATATTAGCGATCGGGGAGGGGATTGGGAACCTCAGGCCCCCAGCAAGAACCGCAGTGCTGTACACAGTCATCATCCCCGGAGGCGGGTTGTTAGCACAACATTATCCCAATACACCCTGGACTTCAAATCTGCCAACTCCGCGAGCGTCATGGCGCTCTCAATCTCGTCTGGAGATCTGTCCGTTTGGTGGGGATTGTTTACCCTCACTTGCGTCAGGGGCTTTTTCCCTTGTCGACGACGTTTGCGGGGAGGCTCGTCTCCTGCACCATGCCCGGAGGGCCCCTCTTCTCCTTGGGGTCCCGCTATTGCCCCCGTCACTTGGTGATCTTGTGGCCTAACAGCGCTATTTAGCACTGGGAAAACCCTTTCCCCTTGCTGTTGCATCCGGAGGGATAGGTCCATCTCCTCGAATAATTGGTCCACCCCGACGGGGTTGCGCTCGTTCATCCCCTGAACAGCAGCCCCCAAATCTTCATCCACTGTATCATCGTGTATCTCTTGTACAGGAATGGCGACGGGAATCTCATCGTGAGGAGAAGAACTCCCCACAGACACTGCGTCTATCTCCCTTACCATTTCATCAACAATATTCCCCGCCATCGCAGAACCTTCTGGTGAAAATGGAGTTTCCCTGGCAGGAGAAGCCTGAGAGAGGAGGGGGGAGTTTTGGGTGAATAAAATTTTTTAGAGACGGCTCTCTTTCGAAGGTAGTGTTCGGTCACAACCTAAATCTAAAGTTAGTACAAGAAAAACGGAAGTTACAAGGATTTACCTAAAGTTGGGAGAAAAAGCTTGCTGGAATTTGCAGAAGTTCGCAGAATTTCTCTTGCTGTGATTTTGCTTGAAGAAGAATGAAGTGTGAAAGGTTTCAAAGGCCTTCTCTATCCCTATTTATAGAGGCAAAGACTGGCATTAACTAGGGTTAAGGATTCAAAACGCGATCATTTCCCGCCTGGGGAAGCCCACCACTTTTGGTAACTGCCTCACGTCTCCCGGAGCACACGCGCCCACTTTCCCACTCAGTATTTAATGCGGACATGACTTCATTTATTGCGATGTCAGAATGTGTCCGTTACGGAAGCCAAGCAGTCACTTCTCTTGCTGAAGCTTGACCCTCGGGTATTAAAAAATTCAAGGCTCGCTTCTCTTAAATTCTACAGTACGCTCAAGCGATACTACAGAATTTGGGGGGCAAAATGATGAGACATAAAATCACGCTCGCATCAGAGCCGTCCACATGTCGCCATCACTCGACTTAGAGATTGGACGCTCGCATTGATGGGCTTACGGGCCAACCCAGCCCACTCACTTGTTGACTAAGACAGGCCCATGAGCCTCGGCCAATTGACCAGGTAAGGGGTCAGGCGGACAAGCCTGATGCTCACGCCACGGCCCTCAGAGTCACCCCTTCAGGGGAGGCACCCCCCGAGGGCACCTACTTTCCAACGTTCGTGTAGTTGACGCTCATAGGTCATCTGCCCGGAGAGATCCTCTCGTACGTCCCTTCGAGCGTCACTTGCGCTCGAGTATGGCTTGCCCCTTTGTAAGGCATCCGTACGCCAGCGGGACCGATATGAAGCCTCCCAGAGCACAGTCCTCACCAACAACCTCTGACACAAAGGTAGTGCGCACCTTGTACCCGACTCGCCGCCCGCCTTTCAGAGCAGTCACTCTCATGCCGTCACAGGCCGCCACGTGTTAGGGCAACACAGGTTTGGGACCACACGGTCCAATTACCCAAACTGCCCTCACCCCTAACATATAAATAAGGGAGAACACATGCTTTCTTCCCCAAGTCATCTTCTTCCACAAGTAACCCTGAGCTTTTTCTGGGCTATTCCATCGCATTCCCACTACATCTTCATCTTCCCCAAGCATCCTGCATTTCACCATTTTTATTGCATTCTCATTGCATCAACTGGTGTTATCTTAGCTGGAAGAACCCACGTTTATCGGAAACCCAGATCCTGAGGCTCAAACGTCTGTGATGGTCTTCCCTTCATAAACAAAATCTCAAAGTGTTGGTTGCATCTTAGGAATCTGCACCATCAAATATCATATCTAATATTTCTATATTATAACATATAGTGAAATGACAACTTTTAACAAATACACAAGAGAAGTGACGCAAGTAAGTAGAAAATCTCACTCATGAGACTTTAGCGAGTAAAGCTTATTCCATTCAACCCTACGTGCTAGGTGGGACAAGGAATATGAATAATTAACTTTAGTTAACTACACAAAAGGGGAATTCAGGTATGAATTACAGTGAAAGGGGAATTTATATGCAATTTAATTTCGAGATGTGCAGTAAACTCACAAGTAAATGTTATATATAATTTCCTTTTTTCCTTCCAATTTTAAATTTTTAGTATCTTATTTATTTATTTATTTTTTATCTATTTTTCTTTCTGACATTCTATTCTTTATCTTTTCTTTTCTTGAGATGGAATATGGGGAGACGGGAGTGAGATTTGAGAGAAAAAGGATTAGAATTTATTAATAGGATTATATATATATGATATATATGTATGTATATATGTATTATTTTAAGGTAGCTCGTGAGTTGACGGGTTCGAGCTTGGGTTCTGAACATGAGCCGATCAGAGTCTTGGCTCGGCTTGGATATTATGAAACCAAGTCTGAGCTTTAGTCGAGCTGACTCGCTAATGTCATGAGCCAACTCGATTAGTTGCCATCCCTGGACTCATACTAAATGATTTCAAATTGGCTTTTACCATGATTTAGTAAGTTGTATCGTGGTCATACTAATCTTTTTTTTTTTTTTTTTTTTGACTGATTAATAATATTTGAACAAAAAAAAAAAAACCTTCAATAGAACCCCAAGTTTTTATTTGTGCAAATTACATTTTTGTTCCTATATGATTAGATTTTTTTATAATTTTAGTCTCATATTTTTAAAGTTAGATACATTCTGATGGGGTCAAAATAAGTTAGGCCCATGTTTTGACACGTGGCGCCACCAGCAATTGACATGTGGCCCTTCAATCCCCAAAACAGATCTCCTCCGAGCGTCATCCACCCTCGAGTGCGGAGACCCATGGGTGACATGTGTCATCATCATCACGTGACACGTGGCTGTCATAGCCGCTCTCCAACGAGCTCTCCTTATACTACAAAGCAAGACCCAAGTTCACCAAGGGAGTCGTCCACGAGTGCTCACTCCCCTCGGATGTGCTTCCGCGTGCAAGCAAACCAAGGGACCAAGCTCCCCCTAATCTCACAGCCTTGGCCCGGATCCACCCTCGAGTCCGCTGGTCCATCAGGCTCATGGTTGACACGAGCGCGCTCATGGCCCTCGTTACCAACCCAAAACGGCTCTCTGACACCCCGTATATGCCCGTGCACCTACCACTATTGCCCGCACCACCTTTTGCAGGAGATTCCTGCTAGGTTTCTCCTCATTGCACCACGTGTAAGGGCAACATTAGGGCAGGACCACAAAGGGGCCAATTACCAAAGAGTCCCTAACCCTCAACTATAAATACTGGACTTCATCTCCATCTCTGTAAGCAATCTCCATTACTGCAACTTTGCGATTTCTCTGCTCTCTCTTTCAGATCATTACCTCACCCAGTTTGACCTTCTAACTTTGTTTTGGTGTTTGTCCTAGCAGGTAGAACCTCCATCTTTTGCGGTGATCATCACCTCACCTCAACAAATTCTAAAGTGATCGGAATCTGATCCTCTAAATTCAGACCCGTCACATTCAATCCCATTATTTTAAAAAAGTTACAATTTTGGTCTTGTCTGACAAATAATCGGCCGAAAATGTATTTTTTTTATCGTTAAGTGTAATTTGGGGGAAAATTTATTGTTGTTGTTTTTTTAAGAGAATTTGCTTGTTACTTTATTTATTACCACATTACCTTAACGAGAGTGATTCAGAGAGCAATGCTTTAAAGTTGATTTAAAGTATTAAAATAAAGTATTAATAAGCGAACCTCTAAAAATCAACCCAAAAAGATTGATTAAAGAATAAATTATTTGCGACAATTGCCAGTCTTATTCAATTCATACAAATGAAACAATTTATAAAATAAATAACAATATCAGGTCAACATTAAAGTATCATCTAACTAAAGTAGCCATTAATCATTATCAAGAACCGTAAAGCGTGCACGGAAAAAATAAATAAATAAATAAAGTACTTAGTTTCGTGATACACATGCTCATCAATCAGCAATCAACCCCTTTCACAATCAATATAAATTTATGAACCAGCATTTACGCAGCTCGTACCAATCCCATATCACAAATCAAACTCCAATTTTCAACATTAACCAGTCTCCAAAATGGGTGATAATATCAAAGAAGCCCGGGAACTTATTGATCGGGCTTAACTAGCACAGGAGACATCGAGCTCTTGTACCGCTCGTTCAATCTCCACCCCGAGGTTCTCGATGAAATCGGCAAGAAAGATTTGTCCACACTCCTCTCCACGAAGCTGCAAAGATGGGACATGCACAATTCTGCGCAGAAATGATGAATCTGATGCCATCATTTGGTAAGAAACTGAACCCCGACGGTTTCAGCCCCCTTCATCTTGCATTACAACGTCAACAGCACCATTACGGCCTCGTGCGAACCCTCGTCGATATTGATAAGGAACTCGTCCGCGTTAAGGGGAGAGAAGGCATTACGCCATTAATGTACTGTGCACAAAATGCGGATAATAATGATGCTTTGGCTACGTTCATGAGGGATTGCCCACAAGCGATCTTCGACCTGAGCTCGGGATCCGAGACGGAGCTGCACGTGGCGCTGAAGAGTCGCAACTGCAAAGGCACGGTCATGATTCTGAATTGGCTTCGGAGGAGTTCGAGGGAGAAAATTCTGCATTGGAAGGATGATGAAGGTAAAGCTGTCAACGGGTCGGATTCGGGCTGGATCAGGGGATTCCGGATCCGGATCCGAATTCGACAAGAGGATCCGACAACCGGATCCGAATCCGAATCCGAATCCTATAGGGTTCGGAATCATTTATTTTGAATCCATGCATAATCGGATCGGATTATATCCGATTAAAGATCCGACCCGATTAGCAATAAAATTTAATTTTTTTATTTAACAAATTTAATATAAAGAATAAATATAATTACATAATATTAATAAATAATTATTATTTAATGGATTATTTGATGATTTTATTTATATTTGTTTAAAATAAGTTAATTTAAACTTATTAATAAAGGAAAATATATACTTTTAGAGTAAATAATTCAAATTTTATTGTTGTTTAAAGTGATAATTATGTGAAAATTATAATTTTAGTCATTTTACTTAATATTATGTACCAGTAAATAATTTATTTTAATTAAATATTATATATATAATCTGATTCGGATTCTAAATGGATCGGAATCGTTAATTCCGTATTCGCTCCATTTATTTCGGATAACGAATATTTATAATCGGATATGATCCATCGGACATTTTTATCGGACGAATATGCTAAAATTCGGATCGGATTCGGGCCGGATTCGGATTAAAATCCGATCCATTGACAGCCCTAAATGAAGGGAATACACCACTTCATCTTGCAGTCCAATATGAATGTATAGAGGTATAATAGTTATTTATTCTTCACTTAATTAAATTATATTGTGTTTTTTTTTTTTAAATTAAATTTTAGTCTAAATCCGACTTCGTTGAATTTCAATCATCATATGGTAAGTGTATTATAGTTGCTATTAAATTGGTTATTTTTTTGAAAATTTTTACTAACACTCATACTCTCATTAGTCAATCATTCTAGCTCGAATCTGGTTAGTTCCACCAAACCAATCTAATAAGGAAACGACTGTTTTACATTTATCATGTGATTAATTAGTTTTGCCCAAATTAAATATGAACTAGAATTTTCCCTCATTCTACTAATTAATTTGATCGAATTGCATTGAGTTAGAATTACTTTGAATTTGATGTGTTTAAGTACGCACACACCAATTTCAATTTTAGTGGGGAACGCTAGCTACAATTCACCCAAAAATGCATATATGTGGCATGCAGGCAGTAAAAATACTGGTGCAGAAAACAAGATTGAACACAAGGAACCACAAGGATCATACTCCTCTAGACATCGCCAACGGCCTTAATTACGAAGAAAGCATCAAACTCTTGGAGGCCAATAAAGCCAAGACATCAACTCAGTTGGCGCCAAAATTCTTCTACGCCGAGTTTCTACAATCACGCATGACTTGCTGCGAAGAAGCCATCAAAACCTTCACGATACATAATGATGAAGGACCTCGACGCCAACATGCGCAACGTCATTTTAGTGGTGGCCGTCCTCATTGCCACCGCCACCTACGCTGCCATGCTCCAAAACCCCGGCGGCATCTACCAGGCCAGCGCCACCATCACCAACCGCACCTCCTCCGTCTAACAAGAGCCTGGCATCTACCAGGCCAATGGCACCAACACCACGACCGACAACCGCGCCACCCCCGTCATACATAAATCGAATGCGGGGAAAATGGTGATGAATCACGCTAACTACCAAAGGTTCATGCCAACGAACACCCTGGCATTCACGCTGGCGATGGTGGTGATCATATTCGCCGGGGAGGCCGTACACGTTTGCTCTGCAACTGAGTTTGATCTCTCTGTCTTATAGCTGCCTGATCGCGATGCATTATGTCTCCGACGAGAACAGCAGGACTGCAGATGTGAGTTTCTTTATGGCATGGACTCTGCTGGCGCTCACGGGCGTGGTGAAATTGGCGTATTATTTGGTGGGAAGTGTGGTGGACGCCGCACTATTACGTGCAGGCCAGAAACTTGGCGGAGCGCTGCGGCGCCCAGAAAGAGATGTCGCTTATGTCCAAATTCAGGAATCAGTACAGATTAACTGTTGCCTCCTTGAATGAGAATTCCTAGCTAGCTAACTATATACATGTTTACTTGTTTAGTAATTATGATTGTTTTTCGAGATTTAATTACCAGAATAAGTGTGGCCAGTTTTTTTTTTTATAGTGTGGCCAGTTATATGTACAGAGCTTCCACTAATTTTCTTTTTTCTCGATAATATGATGTTTGCTGAGAATTTGATTGTATATTTTTTGATGGGTTTAATTATTTATACGAAGGTATGTACTGCTACATAGGCGCGGGTAATATTTTTGAAATGTTTTAATATATTGCTAATGTAGTTCTTGTATTGTGATTTAGTGCTGAAAATGATGTCCTGGATTTTAATTCCGTCAAACTTTAGACGTGTTCGAGTAATTAATGATGATCTTTCTTTCTAGCAAAATTAAATTGCATATCATTACATAATAAATAAGTTGTGATGGGGGTATTTCGGATATGTCTGATCCGACAGAATAATTTTATTCGCTAGGTAAACTAGGGATAATAAAGTCTTGCTCATATATTTACGGAGGTTAGAAGAGTTTGGATGATAAATGAAACTTGGGTGGTTATTAAAGGAAGAATCCTTATAGAAATGAAGGAGAGTTCGAGAGAAGGAAGAAAGGTGAATTAAAAAGATAATATTATCTTATAAAAAGAATAAGATGGGGGGTGGTTGCTTAAAAGTACTCCAGTTGAAAAAATTTTAGTTAGGTCCTCATTTTCAAAATTATTTTAGTTAGGTCCCCAAATGAGATGCATAATTTAAGTTAGGTCCCTATTTTTTCGACCACATACCACATAGGGTGATTTAGATACCACATATGGCGAAATAGATACCACCCATTGAGTCTCCATTTGGGGATTTTTCACACATTTCCCGATAAGATGGATAAGAACAAATCTAGAAATAGTTTACCTGACCGGAGAGTAATCCAATCAGATATGGTTATTAATAGATTGATTATGATGTATATAAACAACGCAGTATTTACCTGTTTAATGAAATGGGTAATTAGTTGGAATTATGTGGGCTGTTTACTTTGATCTACATAACCACTTATTAACAGTTGAAATGCCAATATTACCTTTCATAGAATATATTGCCACAACTAATTTAAATTATCAGCACAATAAAGTAAGGGCAATTATTGAGGGATCACTACAAAAAAACAGATGATTTCAGACGAAATTTTTCGACGAACAATTTTGGCTTGAAATTTTTCGACGAAACTCCGTCTAAATTTCGATGAACCTAATTAAATTGTACTTTTTTCATATGATGCAAAATTTCCGACCAAATTCGAACGAAATTCCGTTGAACAACGATTTTAATTACAAAAACAATTATATTTTATATTTAAGACGAACTTTTGCGGCGAAATGTCGTCTAAACTTTCTAAATAATTTCGTAAATTATCATGCAGACGACAAAAGGTCTGAAGTTTGTCTGAGATTTCAGACGACACACCGACGAAGCATTTGGTCTGAAATTAGTTTAAAAGTTCGGCGGAACTCCGACGACCCTGTTCGTTTGAAAATTTTAATTAATTTCATAAGTTATTTTTCAGACGAAATTGGTCTGAAATTTGTCTGAGATTTCAGACAAAACTTCGACGACCTTTTTTCATTGGAATATTATTTAGAGTTGTGGTGAAACTCCGACTACTAGCTTCGTCTGAAAATATTTGGGGAATTTTTTGGCAAAGATGAAAGTCTCCCTCTTCAAATCCCCAAATCTCTCATTTTCAGAATTTTCAAATTACTCTTTCCTCGACGAAATTCCGGCGAGATATTTTGTCGATGCCCTAAATTCTTCCTAAGTTTCAATCCCGCCGCTCCAAATCTCATGTCTGCCTTTTCCCTCTCATTCTCCCTCGCTGAAAACCTCTTCCACATTCAACATCACGGCCACTGCCGCCCACGCTTACCACCACGCCGAAGCCCTCCGTCGCCATCTTCGGCGCCTCCACTCGCAAAAATAATAAGCTGATAGAGCTTCATCCATGTCTTCTTCACATGCAACCATAAGTCGAGAACTTTAAGGAATGGGTGGGGACTGGATTTTTCTTTAAGAACTGCACTTCTCAGCTCACATCGGTATGTAGCCCTATAATCTTCGTCTTTAAGAATGGGAGGTGTTTCATCTGCAGATAAATAGGAATTAAGAATTTTGTGTCAAGAATTTGGGTAGATTTGGTTTGATTCTGCTTTTGATTCCTTTCCTAATTATAGTTCTTCTAAGTGAGCTCTTTTATTGCCAAAAATCTCATTTTTTTCCTGAAAGATGGGATCTTTTTTGGTCGACTTTGCAATGTTGGCTAGATTTATGTGTGTTTGTGCTCATGTGTGTCTCTGCAAAGGCTTCTTCTCTTTAGTTCGTATGTGTGTATTTCTGCAGTGATTTATATTGTTTAGAGAGTGTGTGTATTGGTTAGAACTTGATTTAACTTCAATTTATGTTTACTCATATAAAATTAAAAGAAGCTAGAAACTTTCAATTATGGTTGTATTGGCAAAAACTGAGTTTGATTTGGAATATTGAGATTTACTGAACTGATGCAGGATGTTCGTTGTCAACCACAATCCTTTTATCACACTATTCAACAATTAGCTCTTATCTGTTTCGTGTTTTGAAATAAATGCATTTATGGAAGAAGTTTGAGAGGTCAGTCAATTATATATGTTTTACTCCGCCTTTTCCTATTATTGTGTCCTGGAAGTTCTTGTTAAGAATAGTGCCCTAGAAAGCCGATTAGTCATAATCCGTTTTGGGACTTTCCTGGTATCACAGACAATCTTTGAATGAAATAACGAATTTAGGCAACACTTCTTTATATGCTCTTGTTTGGTATGCGTTTACTTTAGCTGTGCATGTATGAGAACTCCCCTAATCCTGATGACTTTAGGACTCTACCATTTAGGTGAAATGGTTCATGAAACGAGCCCTATATCACATAAGTCATGATTAGTAAAATACTCCAAGCCGATGAGTCCTACAGACAGTGGGAGTGTCAACCTGACTCCTCTAAGGCTTGCTTATGGGATCACGCCCTTAAGAAGGACCACCTTGTTTCATGGAGGTGCAAAGTGTATAGTTGATACGTGCGTGATACATGAGGGTGCTTACTTCAATAAGTAAGTTCACTGAGGTGCCCCGTGTGAGAAGATTCCTAAATGGGAAAGAAAGTTTCTATTTCAGGAAATGGAAACTTCCAGATTAGGAAATATCTCACGAGTCATTGATGTGATTAATTAATCCTTAGACTTGAGGTTCTATGTCACTTTATGAGTTAACTCTGTAGTCTTTGGTATAAGCTTTAAAGGGTGTCGCCTTAGACAACTGATTCAAGGCTTATGCTGGGGCTGCACAAGTGACTCATGAAAGTGAATGAGAATCAAGAAAGGACCTACACTTGCGTTTGCAAGGTGATCTCTTATTGTGTAAGTCATTCATATGCCATATGGAGTCCTTGGCCAAGGCAGTAGATCAAGACATCAAGAAAAGGGTTTCTTGGATTGAGATCAAATGGATATGAAATGCACTTAGCTTTAAGACCAGATTATTAGGGTTCTAATTATTCACTTACCCTAGATCTTGGTTGAGAGATAGTAAGTAGGAGGATTGTATCTCACATGAATCAATGACTTAAAGGTTCTGTCGAATCCGAACATTCCAGTTCAGCTAGGGGTTAAACACCTGTTGCTAGACTATGGTCGTTTAATCTGTGGACTGATTAATTAATTAGTGAATTAATTAATTAGGGTCACTGCTAATTAAATTGAGAACCTAGAGGGTCACACACAACAACTTGGTTACATGAGTTGAGGCTTTAAAATGATTAAACGAGTTAATCGGGCCAAGAGGGTTCCACACGTGTGAAATCACACGTGTGAATATATATATATTGTATATATATGTATTAAATAATTAAATGTGTTGATTATTTAATAGACTTTGGTTTAATTTTGAATTAAAAAGAAAGTCTTATTTTGGAGAAAATAATCTAGTTAATTAATTACGAATTAATTAATTAGATAAAAATAAGTTATTTATTTTATAATAAATAAAGTATAAAATTATCCAAAAATAGTTTGGATATTTTTAGCTCTCTTAAAAGTTGACTTGAATTAGAATTCAAAGTCAAAGTTGGAAAATACTTGATGATCAAGTAATAGGAGAGAGAGGAACCAAATCCTTACCCAACAAGGATTAGGATCGGCGCCCCTCTCCCTTTTCCTATATATAGGGGAGCTCATGCTCCCCTTTAGAGCTAATTGGCAATTCTTTTGGTTCATGTGTTGAACACCTTCCTTTCTCCAAGATCAAATAAACCCTAGGTTAAGCCTAAACACTAACTAGAGAACTAGCATCCTTACTAGTTAGATTGTGATCAAGTTGGTGGACTATCTCTAGAGAGCTTCAAGTTAGAAGTTTTGAAGATTCGAGCTTTACCAAAAAGTGGGGATCAAGCAAAACGATCAGAAGGGATGATGAAACGATTCTGAACCCGACATGAAACGAATGAAAAAAACGAACCAAAGAAGATGGCGAAAACCGTTCGTCCATATCCTGAAGGATGAATTTTTTCACGAGGGTTTTGTGACTGACAGTTTTCTACTTTCGTAAAACTGGTTTTCGAAGGGAGTTTCAATCCTGCTTTTCTCGTTTCATGTTTCTTTCTTTATGTTATATTGTTAAGAACTTCCCTAACATGAATTGAATCTAGGATGGTGTGGATAGCTATCCCGACAATGGATTTTGAAGTAGAAAGAGACTTTCGAGGGACGGGTTGTCAAGCCGCGAGAAGAGCGTTCTTGGGTGGCTTGAAACGCTTCAAGAAAGAATAAAAGAAAAGTAAGTTTTCTATCTCTACGAATTTGGTTACACGATTGCGAGTCCAAGGTCCTTTTGTTGGGAAAATTTTTTAAATTCCGCTGCTTTCTGATTCGTGTTTTCCAACAAGTGGTATCAGAGCCACCTCGTTAATCATGTTTCTGATTCGTCTCAATTAAACTGAATTTGGTAGAAATTCTTAGGCTTAGATGCGAATTGAGTATTCTTGAGTTCTTTTAGAAAACTTGAATTACGAAACCGTATTTTTCCTAAAAAGTTTCTCAAAAATGTTTTCGAAAATTTGATTGAAATTATTTGGATCAAATATATTTAAATCGTGTTTTAAATTTTGGATTGTTGTTAGTTTTCGAACTAAAAGTACGAAACACGAAATCGCGTCACGAGAACGCGAGCCTAAACGTGCTAAAGCGGAGCACGCTTAGGCCCGCGTGCCCGTCTGCCCAGCAGTCCCGCAACCGTGCGGGACTGCCCACCGCTGCTACTCGCCTGCGCCTAGGTCCGCGCCTGCTCGCCTCCCGCAACCGCGCGGGAGCCTCGCCCGGCACGCCCGCCTGCTGCTGCGCGCGATGCGCGCAGAGTGTGCGCCTAGCGCGCGTGCTAGCAGCCTTCTGCTGCCGGTCGCGCGCGGTGCTGGCATGCGCGCCTAGCGCGCGACGTCGCGCGGTGTGCGGGCGGACAGTCCGGGCATTCCGGGCCGTTCGTTTCGCGATCTTGATTTTCGTGTTTAGTCCAATCCAATCCCAATTTAATTTTCTGAAAAAAAATTTTGTTTTATTAAATTTGAATTATTTTGAAATAATTGTTTAAATTGGGATTTAAAAAATTAAGCGATTTAAATTTTGGGAAAATTGCAAACTTTATTTTATGAAAATATTGAAAGAATAAAATTGTTAATTTTCATAAATTAATTGGAATTTTATTAGTTTATTGTTTTTCGGGTTTTATTGAAAAGGCTCTTAAACAAGAATTGCATCTAAGTCGTGTTTTAAGCTATTAGAGCTTAAAGCGAGAATTTTAATTTATTGGTTAAATTTAAATTCTTGCAATTTAAGCATGTTAAGGTGATCATGGGTTTAGACTTATGTATGGTTTTAATTTATGCACATGGATGGTTTAAATTGGGGTTGGAGCCCTATAGTTGCGTTTTTCAATTGAGGTCAGAGCCTCACTTATGTGCGTACTGTTATGTGATTTATTATGTGGCTTTCCATGTTACTGTTTTTGAGGCCGGGGTATGCCCCGTGTATTTGTCTAAGGCCAATATGAAGATTGAGCCTTATTACTTTATGTCTTTTTCCTTTTATTGTAATTTGAGAGTAGAGATAGGTGGTGAGGTTTTATTTTCATTTTGGAGACAATGCACCCATGGAATAAGATGGACCACATTCAAGTAACAAGGAGGCCATAAGTGAAGACCCCTAAAAAATGTTAGGGAGGGGAATCTCAATTGTAAAATGTAATAGAGATAGGGCTCGTATTTTGTTACCGCTTTCCCTTATGTGATTTAAACTGTTTATGTGGCATGTATGTTAGAACTTGTGATTGTGGAGTGGCTCCCACGTATCACGCATAAGATAGGTAGAACCCATGATCATTACATGTTAGTATCATGCTAGGACATGTTATCTGTTTATGTGCTTGTTTAAAATGCATTTAAGTTGTACTTGCATTAATCAAGACTAATAAAATCGGATAACATATATGTTGGTGAGGTCGAACCGAACAACTCTTCGGTTGATTCGAAAATTCCCATTAAATATTAAGCTCATTTCGAATAATAGGTATTTAATTCGAGATGCAAATTTTGAATTAAATTCCTAGCATTCCATCAATAGGTTTTAAGTTTAGTAAGTAAAGCTAGTTATTGTCCGCGAGTCGTGTGATAGCTAGTGGAGCTTATTAGTTTTTAGTTACCTAATTGATCATTTTAAATGATCAATATTTCGTGATCAATTTTGGCAAGGGCGATGTCCGCGAGTCGTGGGTCGTTCGAACTAAGTTTTGATCATGATCTTATGATTGATGGGTCTAGCTTAACGCCTAAGTAAATATGGATGTCACACGAGTCGTGGGTCCATATTGAAAGATAGGTGATGCAAAAACAATTACTAAGAGTTCTAAAGGTGTTAGAATTGGTAAGTTGTACCTACCTAGGGTTTTACTTAGAATGTCCGCGAGTCGTGGGTTCGAGGTAAAATGCTTGGGATCTTAGTACCCATTGGGAAACATGTTCCTCTTAGATCTTTGGGAATTATAGATCTTTGAAAAACAGTGGGAGCTACATTAGATTAAAGACCTTATCTTTTGTATATCGTTATAATTCAGCATGCTCACATTTTCTCTGCTTAGCATTTAGGTTGTAGTTCTGTGATTCTCTACAATATGAAATGCAAACCCATTTGTATCCATCCTTAAGTCAAACAAGTTGACTAAGTCCTAACTAACTCTGATTGGCTTCGGACCCTAAAATTCGTTTTAGATTCCGAATAGAGAAAGACGTTCTCTAAAGGGCGAAGTTTTCAATTATGAAAATTCAACCCGGGCCAAAAGAGAAGCAATCTGAGGTGAATGGATTTTTTCCAAACCACTTAAGAGCAACTGAACTACCTCATAAAAATGTTACAAGGTATAACATTATGGAATTATTTAATATTCCAAATGAGGAAACAAGTGCACACGAACAAGGTCTAAAGATCTTATTTGAAGATCTTATGGTCTCGATCATCAACCGAGAAAAGAGTTCTCTATGCACTGATTGCTTACATTGCTTCCACCATCATTCAAACCCTTTATGCTCAACTAGAATGATGCTAATGTAGCATAGTTAATCATTTAGTTGATAATGGTTGAGAGGATCCTTAAGAAGGAATAAAAGGTTGAGATGGTTAATTCTTCTTCTAAACTCCCTAAGTTAAAGGCTTGAACACCTAAAGAAGAAGAAACCCTTAAGAGCCCAATGGAGGGGCATGTAAGGGGTGCGCCCAAAAAGACACTAGAGATCAAATAGGAAGTTTGCTTCTATGGTAGCAAATAAGGACTTTGAAAGGAAACTGCGAAGAGTATGAGTACTAGGAATAGAATTCACTAGTCTTTAGTCAATTCTGCATAATCCGTTGTGCAAAGACTCAAGGCACTAATGTTCTGAACATACAACAAGATAACAAAAGTAAGTGAGATGACAAAGCTTCGAATTACTTTGGAACGTTGAGATATAAAAGGATTAGCAAGTTAGACCTCTTAGGATCATTTTTCGAAAATGAACCTATAGAGTTGACTTCCTGTGAATCCTATCTCAAAGGGAAAATGTTCCCGGAACATTATTTAGGTGAAACATGGAATGTTCCAAAATTATAGTGGATTTCGATCCATGCTGATGAGTGTAAGATGCTTAATGTAAGCACTAGATACAATCGTCAGTTTAATCATTATGAATGAATGTACTTGTTAAAGTACAAATTCGAAACTTATATGAAATTCTTGGAATTTCAAAAGGAGGTTAGGGACCGAAGTAGTCATAAGTTATAGGTAAATCGATATGATCGAGATAGCCAATATCTTAGTAACTAATTCCTTAGTCATCTTAGAGATAATAGGATTATCTCTCAGTAAACTAATTCGAGAACACCTTAGTGTTTCCGAATGAGGGAATGAAACCTAATGCAACATGGTCCATTCCATAGCAAGCTTTACTGACTTATAATCATTCTAGGAATAGACTCCCAGAATATGCAGTTAGAGATTTTGAATTTAGTACCTTCCAAAATCAGTCCTTTAGTTTCACTATGCAATGTGGCATATTAAATTCCCTAATTATTCTTATCCAAGAATTTAGTAGAATCCTCTTAAGTGAAGAGGATAGTGGGAGATAAGTTTGAAATGAGTTCAAGTTTATACAACCATATTGAATATCGTTTTTGCAATTCCCTTAGACAAAGGTTGTTTGTCTCAGGGAATGTATCTTTCTTAAGGAATCGTTCCTGTAGAAGAAGAAAGACAAGCAAGCAGACCTCAAAGAAATTTGAGGATAAATATCCACGCCACAAATAGAAGAAACGAGCCCATCTGATAAAATTTAGCCAAATTTTAGAGTATGTACACGTGTGAAACCCTTCTCTTAAGACGTGTTTAGAACGCGTTCCTAGATAGCCAAGGAATTACTTGAAGAGGAGACGCTGTCAGATTTGGAATCTGAGTAGTATAAACAAGCCTTGAAATCCAATATGGATTCCATATACTCAAACCAAGTTTTGACCTTGGTTGATCCACCTTATAGGATCAAGCTCGTGGAGCTTCGAGTAAATGGAAAGCATTACAACCTTCTTGACGATTGAAATGCAAAAGTCCATTTGGATTATGTTTACCACATCCTCATATTCTGACTATGAGATATGATAAATATGAGAACTATCTTGTTCAATATGAGATTGAAAGAGACTGAAATAAGGTATTTCTATAAATCTCATACTCAGTGGGAGTATACATAAGGTATTCAAATCCCTAAAGTCAATCTGTGGATTGATAAAGGCTTCTAGGAGTTAGACAATTCGATTCCATAGGATAGTCAAATCGTTTGACACAGATGGAAGTCGAATAAGTCTCAAAAGTGTACATAGGAAAGTTAGTGATGTAAGAGTCAATTTTTGGTTCTTTAGAAAAACGACATCCTTCTCATTAGGAATGTCAAGGATGACGTGAAAGTTACCAATTCTTGTTTAAGAAACAATTTGACATGAAAGATCTTAGTGATTATCCTATATTCTCGACATTCAGATCTATAGAAGATAGATCTAAGAGAATAAAAGGATTATCACAAAACGAGTACATAACCATAATACTAAAAGGAGTTTAGTATGGACAATGGAACATCTCTTTTGAAGAGTATGTGTCCTAAGATAACTTTAAGAAAGTTAGAATGTCCAAAATCCCTTTAAGTGAAAGGATACATAATGTATGAAAAGTTATGTACTAAATTAGATATGGCGCAACACTAAACGTAGTAGGCCGAATCTAATATGACCTCAGAGAAGGTCACTAGATTTCTGTAAAGGATGTCCTCAGAGTACTTGAGAAGAAATGAGGATATGTATTAATTTACAGAGCCCAAAAGATCTTGTTGTTAGAAGGATATTTGATGTAACCGTTCATCAAACATAGATGATTATGAAATCATTGAAAGGATACGACTTCTATCAGAATGGTAATGCAATGTGTTGGAAAGGGGTTCCAAGGACGGACATTGCAAAACTCGACTATCGTAGTTGAGAACTTAGTCGTATTATATAACGCTAAGTTAAGTGTTTGGGTAAGAAACTCCATCTAACTGGTTAGATGAAGTTCCTGGCATGAAACAACTCCTTTATCATATTGTATGATAAAATGGATGGTTGCTCAAGTAAGAGAACCAAGACCTCACCAAGAGACTGAACACGTGATTACGAATCACTTTATAAGGAAAAGGTGTTTCCTAAGAGATGTGTAAACAAGAGGGTCACATCAGCAAAGAATATAGTAGATCCACTTTGGAAACGCCCAAAGTCAATAGGCTCTCAAAGTACATCTTGAGAAGATGGGACTTAGAGTACCTAAATGGCTTTTACGGGCAAGTGGGAGATTGTTAGGAATAGTGCCCTAGAAAGCCGATTAGTCATAATCCGTTTTGGGACTTTCCTGGTATCACAGACAATCTTTGAATGAAATAACGAATTTAGGCAACACTTCTTTATATGCTCTTGTTTGGTATGCGTTTACTTTAGCTGTGCATGAATGCGAACTCCCCTAATCCTGATGACTTTAGGACTCTACCATTTAGGTGAAATGGTTCATGAAACGAGCCATATATCACATAAGTCATGATTAGTAAAATACTCCAAGCCGATGAAGCCTACAGACAGTGGGAGTGTCAACCTGACTCCTCTAAGGCTTGCTTATGGGATCACGCCCTTAAGAAGGACCACCTTGTTTCATGGAGGTACAAAGTGTATAGTTGATACGTGCGTGATACATGAGGGTGCTTACTTCAATAAGTAAGTTCACTGAGGTGCCCCGTGTGAGAAGATTCCTAAATGGGAAAGGAAGTTTCTATTTCAGGAAATGGAAACTTCCAAATTAGGAAATATCTTACGAGTCATTGATGTGATTAATTAATCCTTAGACTTGAGGTTCCATGTCACTTTATGAGTTAACTCTGTAGTCTTTGGTATAAGCTTTGAAGGGTGTCGCCTTAGACAACTGATTCAAGGCTTATGCTGGGGCTGCACAAGTGACTCATGAAAGTGAATGAGAATCAAGAAAGGACCTACACTTGCGTTTGCAAGGTGATCTCTTATTGTGTAAGTCATTCATATGCCATATGGAGTCCTTGGCCAAGGCAGTAGATCAAGACATCAAGAAAAGGGTTTCTTGGATTGAGATCAAATGGATATGAAATGCACTTAGCTTTAAGACCAGATTATTAGGGTTCTAATTATTCCCTTACCCTAGATCTTGGTTGAGAGATAGTAAGTAGGAGGATTGTATCTCACATGAATCAATGACTTAAAGGTTCTGTCGAATCCGAACATTCCAATTCAGCTAGGGGTTAAACACCTGTTGCTAGACTATGGTCGTTTAATCTGTGGACTGATTAATTAATTAGGGTCACTGCTAATTGAATTGAGAACCTAGAGGGTCACACACAACAACTTGGTTACATGAGTTGAGGCTTTAAAATGATTAAACGAGTTAATCGGGCCAAGAGGGTTCCACACGTGTGAAATCATACGTGTGGCTCGCGTGAGTGACACGTGTCACACACGTGTGAATATATATATATTGTATATATATGTATTAAATAATTAAATGTGTTGATTATTTAATAGACTTTGATTTAATTTTGAATTAAAAAGAAAGTCTTATTTTGGAGAAAATAATCTAGTTAATTAATTACGAATTAATTAATTAGATAAAAATAAGTTATTTATTTTATAATAAATAAAGTATAAAATTATCCAAAAATAGTTTGGATATTTTTAGCTCTCTTAAAAGTTGACTTGAATTAGAATTCAAAGTCAAAGTTGGAAAATACTTGATGATCAAGTAATAGGAGAGAGAGGAACCAAATCCTTACCCAACAAGGATTAGGATCGGCGCCCCTCTCCCTTTTTCTATATATAGGGGAGCTCATGCTCCCCTTTAGAGCTAATTGGCAATTCTTTTGGTTCATGTGTTGAACACCTTCCTTTCTCCAAGATCAAATAAACCCTAGGTTAAGCCTAAACACTAACTAGAGAACTAGCATCCTTACTAGTTAGATTGTGATCAAGTTGGTGGACTATCTCTAGAGAGCTTCAAGTTAGAAGTTTTGAAGATTCGAGCTTTACCAAAAAGTGGGGATCAAGCAAAACGATCAGAAGGGATGATGAAACGATTCTGAACCCGACATGAAACGAATGAAAAAAATGAACCAAAGAAGATGGCGAAAACCGTTCGTCCATATCCTGAAGGATGAATTTTTTCACGAGGGTTTTGTGACTGGCAGTTTTCTACTTTCGCAAAACTGGTTTTCGAAGGGAGTTTCAATCCTGCTTTTCTCGTTTCATGTTTCTTTCTTTATGTTATATTGTTAAGAACTTCCCTAACATGAATTGAATCTAGGATGGTGTGGATAGCTATCCCGACAATGGATTTTGAAGTAGAAAGAGACTTTCGAGGGACGGGTTGTCAAGCCGCGAGAAGAGCGTTCTTGGGTGGCTTGAAACGCTTCAAGAAAGAATAAAAGAAAAGTAAGTTTTCTATCTCTACGAATTTGGTTACACGATTGCGAGTCCAAGGTCCTTTTGTTGGAAAAAATTTTTAAATTCCGCTGCTTTCTGATTCGTGTTTTCCAACAGTTATGTGATTCTCATATCATAAGTTTTGCTCTGGGATCCAACCGTATATGAAATCAAGTTGGTTGAAACAGGGACGGAGCTACAGGGGCCCCCCCCCCCCACCAAATTTTGAAAATTTTCGTTTTCCCCCCAGTAAAATTTGAAAATTTTCGTTTATTACCTATATTTTTTAGAAAAATTTCATTTTAGCCCCCCCCTAAATTTTAAAAAAATTCGTTTACTACTTATATATTTTAGAAAATTTTATAATTTTGCCCCCCTTATTTTAGATTTTCGTCCCCCTAATTATAGATTTATCCCTTTATTTTAAAATAAATTATAACTTCACCACTCTTGAAAAAATATTATTTATATTATTGATATTACGAATTTTTGCCCCCCCTCCCCCCCCCCCCCCCCCCCCCCCCCCCCCGTTGCAACTTCTGGCTCCGTCCCTGGGTTGAAAGAAATTCATGTCATAGAGTTTTTTAAGTACAAATGATGTAAAAAATGGTAGTGTATGCTCTGTCCCCATTCAGACATCTTAAAGATCTTAAAAAATGGTAGAGTTTTTGATCGTTGGCTTGGTATTTTGGGAATTACAGTGTTGACTTCTTTTGGTGGTTATGTCTTCTGTGTTTTTCCATTAATGTTTGTGTGATTTGGGGTCCATTTGCTGCATAAGATGATTTCTGCGTTGTGGATTACACTGAATTGTTGTGTGGCTGTACTGCTAATACGTATAAGTTTTTGTTCTTATCTAGATACTTACTTTACTATATGGCCAAAGGCTTCGTTTTTTTATCTTTTACACTCAGAAAGATTATTATTCAGAAAAATGACTGAGATTGATAGTGTTGCTTGACTGCTGGTACATGGTCTTCTAGTTCGTCGATATCGGTATTGTATTGTAATAGATCCGTGGACTGGATTTTGGCAGGATGCTGCATGTGTGTCGTACAAAGAGTCGAGAAAAATATTTTGCATAGATTGCTTGCAAACGGTTTTCATATTTTTTCTAGACATCATGAGGCTTTGTTGATCTTACATGGCAGACAAGTGCATATTATATGTGTCAAATAGCTATGCCAATTAGGACAACTGCTCACTATTTGCTCCATAAGTGTTACACTTTGGTTATTGAGCTAAAAATTGGGGATGAAAATTGATATTTTTGTCTTTTTTTTTTTAATCTAGAATGTCGACATGTTTCGAGAAATGATGCACAGGTTGGATGTTGTTGAATTTGATTACGAGTGTGTACTGCTGCTAAAGTTGGAGTTGCTGTAATTTCTGAGAAAGTCTCAAAAGATACAAGAAACTAACTCATAAATTCTTACCTTTTAATGAATGTTTGGTTTTTTGATTGAATGAAAGTAAGATACTTGATTTATTTGAATGAAGGAGATTCTTTGGGGCTGATAACTTCTTATACATTTTCTTGATTTATTTGTTATAATCTTATTTTATTTTTCAAGAATCAATGTTATGGGAGAACCCTGACACACATTTATGTTTGAGTAACAAAAAAGATACAAAAGGCCGATTTTCTTATAAAATATACACATTCACTACAAAAAAAAAGGGGATTAGTGACCGCCAGATCGGTCACTAATCAGTGACCGATCGCAATCGATGGGGTAAAAACCTCGTAACTAATTTATTTAGTGACCGATCTTTATCGGTCACTAAATTAGTGACCGATATATCAGTCACTAATGTTAAGAAGAGGGTCACTAATCAAATTATCCACGGCCAGTCACTAAACTCTCAAACGATTTCAGTCACTAATCGGTCACTAATTCAGTGACCGCAGATAAATCGGTCATTAAAATCTTAAATGAGTTCAGTCACTAATCGGTCACAAATTAGTGACCGATACTGGCAGTCACTAATTTCAATCGAAATTATTATGCTGCATTTTGTGACTGATACATTCGATCACTAATTTAACTGATCTCTTGTTTTAATATTGATTTAAAATTGTATTTTTTATTTTTAATTCCTATATTATTTTAATGAATCAATTAAAAACCTATTTCAAATAAACAAAAGTAGTAATACCAAACAAAATACTTTTAACATCCTAACATCATATCATAATCATACTACAAATTATCCAATTAAAAGTATGAACTTTCTCAAACCATTAACAACAAGTCAAGTAAGTTTTCATCAAGCTTTCAATCATTTCATTGTTCCATGTAAAAACTCCAAAAGACTTCTACTTGTTGGATGCTTGGCCCAAATTAGTTGCTTCCAAAGTATTCAATCTGTCTAAGCACTTGGCCAAATTCACCGATAAAACTTCTTCTCTTTGTCTTGCCTCCTTGGCGATCTTTTTTGCTTCCTCAATGATTTTTGCTTCTCTAATTGCAGCCTCTTTTCTTTCTTTTGCTAACTTTTCTTCAATCACCCTCATTTGTTCTTCATTGATAGCGGGTATGAAGATGATATCGAGTTTGATTGGGAAGAATTTGCTCCAACTATATCACTATAGTGGATAGTGTTCCCAAATGAATAAACTCTTCCTTTAGATGGGCCACCACTTGCTTCAATCTACTTTACAAGATCAAACGAGCCTTCGGGAGTAGGGTTGCTATCATCCTGACTACGTGCCTCATAGTTTTCCTAAAAAATATCAATAATACCATAAATTGTAAGTATACATAATTCACAAGTAAAAATATATAACTACTAATTCAATTGCAAATGATTCCTAAATATAAATCAAATACACCAACAATATCAAAATCACAAATGAAAAAAATGTCAATTCCTATAACAAAATCAAAAAATCAAATGAAACTAAGTAGCTATTTCTATTCTCATTCGGTGATTTGATGAATTAAAGCCATAATTTTTTCCCTTTTATGTTATTAGTTAAACTTATCACAAGACAACGTTTCACTGTCTCTCTGTGCAAATTGCTTTCTTGAAGACTAACATGTGAGAGTGGTGTAAGAAAAAAATTAAACATATAATCATTTGGTTGTGTATATATATATATATAATTGAAAGAGACATGAATCTTTGTATAATTACCCTAATCAACAGCTGATAAAACAGATGAAAAATGTTCCCCTCATATGATGAGATGTTCATTACCCCAATTAAGAGGAAAACATCACTAATCAAAGTATCAACAATTCCTATCAAATCACCATAAACATCACTAATCAAAGTATCAACCATTCCCATCAAATCACCATAAACATCACTAATCAAAGTAACAACTACTTATTCAATTACCAAATATATCAACTAAAAATAAGAAAAGCCTACCTGATTCACAGATCTTATGAGATACAACTCTTCACACCAAATTTCAGACGATGCTTCCACAGAAAGACACGAGCAGAAGTGATTGCTTAGTTTAATAACCTTCCTCTATAATCTGGTTCAAAAGCACCTAACTGAAGGCAAAAAGAGGTGTGAAGCAATAACCTGACCCAACAAAGTCCATACATATAAAATCTGTTTAGAAATTTAGCCACCAAAGATTATACAATTAAAATCTGTCTTCAACGTGAATGAGATGAAATAAATCCAAGACTATAATAGAATGCAGGTAAATAATTATAGTATTAAATGCAAATTGTAATGTGATACAAGATAGCAAGAATCTTTCCCAAAAGTTTGTTGTAGAAAAAGCCAGGTGACAACAACTCAACTACAAGCAAACACACGACATTTTCGTGTTGGGCTAATTCCCAGTGGATCCTCATGTAAAATAGAACTCTACACTAAGAAGCGACGAAATTGCATTATAATCCAACTTACATGGCCCCAGGAAACTATGAAGGAAAAATAAAGTAAAATGAAACTTAAGTGTTTTCTTATTCGGTTCCATGGCAGACCTTGGTCCATGCCATGCCCAAAGAAGATTACTAATAACCATTGAATTTAAAATGTTAATAGCAGTGAAAACCACAAATCTGGTTCAAAAACACCTAACTAAACCCAAAAAAGTTGAGGGGTTTTTGCAGCATATAAAATAGCAGGTTTGGAAAGCAATGGATTTTGATATCAGAAGTCAGAAAGGATATACATTTCCCATTACAGATTTCCCATTAATACTTTCATACAATTAGATAAAAAGGACATCACTAAGCAGCCCCACTTCTTAAACCACATATGTACTTCCAAGTTCCAACAGAATAGCATCAACACCTCCCTCCCTTTCAATTCCACTTTTAATTCTGCATTAACTACTTAATTAATGGAAATTACCAGGAAATTAGATTAATTAATTAGAACTTGAGGATATCCTTGCAGCTTTTTATCCAGCAATCCAGGTACATGATTTCATCAGCCTCTCCTCGTTCTCTCTCTCAAAAACCGAAAAATTAGGGAAAAAAACAACCACCTCTCCTCTCCTCCTACTCTCTCTCAAAACCGAAAAATTAGGGGAAAAAATCAAACACCTCTCCCCCCAACACTACAAAAGCCTCTACACCATTGTCACTGTCATCCATTCTTTACAACCATAAAACAAAAAATTGATAGGAAATAGGCATTTTGAAGTTCAACAACCAAAAATAATTCAGAAATTCTCAATTCCCAGCTAGCTAGTAATCGCATTCAAAAACTGACCCGCATTTTGAAATTCTCCTAGCTAGCTCAATTCCCACACAAACACCCAACGATCGAGCAAAATCAGGGACTCACCTCAATAAAGCCAATGCGGAGATCTTCAATTCTCAAACCCGATCGTCGCATTCAAGCCCAGATATCCACCAACTCACCAAGATTATTTAATTCAGAAACCCACGGTGGCTTGAGAGAGAACGAGAGAGGGCGGCGCGGTGGCTTGAGGAGCAGCGGCGGTGGCATAATGCGGAGGAGCAGCGGCGGGTATGGTGAGAAGTTCATGGCGGCGGGTGGGATGAGAAAGAATTGAAGGGAGACTCTAATTCTTTTGCCCTAGGTTGGGATGAGAAAGAATGAAGAGCCTTTTAGTTTCATCAATAAAAGCGGGATAACCAAAACACAAAACGTGAAAGCGGGACTTTTAATTTTTTTTCACCGATAATTGGTTTAATTAATAGCGTTCACTATATAAGAGTCGGTTGACTTGTATTGAAAATGTGAAAGTTTAATGAAATTCCAATTTCCGGTTCCTTTTGTTGGCTTTGGTATAATCACTATTAAAATATAAAAATAACAAATAGAATTTAGTAGACATATATTACCAAAAAATACGTTAAGAAATAAAGGTATTAAATTTTATAATTTAGTTTGATAAGAAAAATAGTTAACATGTCTTTATATAATTTAGTTTGATAAGAAAAATAGTAGACATATATTACCAAAAATATGTGGAAAGATAACCCATTATTACACTATTTATCTTTGTATATATGTAAGTATTGTATAAAATAAAAAGGGAATTCTTTAAAAATTAGTTAATTATGTATATTCAATTTTTTTTCTTTTAATTAATTTGGATATATACTAATTTTAAATTTATATATATATGTAAATATTGTATAAACAAAAGCAGTACTCTTTAAATATTAGTTAATTATGTATGTTCATTAAATAATAAAGCATATAATGTTGATACTTTAAAAGTATGCATTTTGAATCAATTTTTAGGTGGATCATTTTAATTTAATGGATACTTCAAAATATATTTAAATTTGTCAATGATCAAATTTAACTTTGTTCAAAGAACAAGAGAAGTCAATGTTTGGTATAGATGTGATTAAATAGTTAATAATCAAATTTATACTTTGTTCCTAGATAACATAAGTCGTTGAGTGAGGTAAGCAACCCGACACTCGATTCTCAAAGTGACAAATTAATTAATATAAGTGTGGATGCCCTGAACTAGTTATCTTAGTCCGCAAACTAATTTATCTTGGTCCGTGAATTAAGAATAGGTAATGCTCGGGTTAGTGGCTTAATTATTCTAAATTTTTGCTTGAAAGACTTAATTATTTTAAATTGATGTTGAGTTTTGTGGGACTCTCTTGTCTAATAGATAGCTGATAAATTAAAATTTCATACCATGATTTAGGCACTCAAGCATTAAATTCTTTTACTAAAATAATTTCATTAAATAGTTTTTAGATATTTTAAAACTTTTTCTCTAATATTAAAAAATAAAAGTATTAATAAATTCAAAATTGACTTATTTATATTTTTATATATATTTTTTGGAAATAACTAAAATATCATGAAAATTTCATTAGTGACCGATTAGCAACTGAATTAATTTTCAGCTATAAAATTAGTGACCGATTAGTGACCGCCGTATACCAAAATTAAAGAATCAGTGACCGATCTATGACCGACAAAAATCAGTCACAGTATCAGTGACCGATCAGTGACCGATTAGGATTTGGGTCACAAAATCACTAAAAGATTCGGGTTTGGGTCACAAAATCAGTGACCGATAGAATATCAGTCACAAAATCAGTGACCGCAATACACCATAATTGTACAATTTGTGACCGATCTATGACCGATAGTAATCAGTCACAGAATCAGTGACCGATCAGTGACCGACTAAATTTGGGGTCACAAAATCAGTGACCGATAAAATTGGGGTCATTAAATCAATGACCGATTTGTTATTGAAATTTGTGTGGTCACTAATTGGTCACTGATTACTATATGTTTGTAACATCGGTCACTGAAAATCGGTCACTAATCCCATTTTTTTTTTATAGTGATTTATGATTTCTGCATTGTGGATTACACTGAATTGTTGTATGGCTGTACTGCTAATGCGTATAAGTTTCTGTTCTTATCTAGATACTTACTTTACTATATGGCCAAAGGCTTCTTTTTTTATCTTTTACACTCAGAAAGATTGTTATTCAGAAAAATGACTGAGATTGATAGTGTTGCTTGACTATTGGTAAATGATCTTCTAGTTTATCGATATCGGTTTTGTATTTTAATAGATCCGAGGATTGGATTTTGGCAGGATGTTACGTGTGTGTCGTACAAAAAGTAGAGAAAAATGTTTTGCATAGATTGATTGCGAACGATTTTCATATTTTTTCTAGACATCATGAGGCTTTGTTGATCATACATTGCAGACAAGTGCATATTATATGTTGTCAATAGGCTCTCAAAGTGCATCTTGAGAAGATGGGACTTAGAGTACCTAAATGGCTTTTACGGGCAAGTGGGAGATTGTTAGGAATAGTGCCCTAGAAAGCCGATTAGTCATAATCCGTTTTGGGACTTTCCTAGTATCACAGACAATCTTTGAATAATATACGATTGATTAATATCATAGGCAAACACTTCTTTATATGCTCTTATTTGGTATGCATTTACTTTAGCTGTGCATGTATGAGAACTCCCCTAATCCTGATGACTTTAGGACTCTACCATTTAGGTGAAATGGTTCATGAAACGAGCCCTATATCACATAAGTCATGATTAGTAAATTACTCCAAGCCGATGAGTCCTACAGACAGTGGGAGTGTCAACCTGACTCCTCTAAGGCTTGCTTGTGGGATCACGCCCTTAAGAAGGACCACCTTGTTTCATCAAGGTGCAAAGTGTATAGTTGATACGTGCGTGATACATGAGGGTGCTTACTTTAATAAGTAAGTTCACTGAGGTGCCCCGTGTGAGAACATTCCTAAATGGGAAAGGAAGTTTCTATTTCAGGAAATGGAAACTTCCAGATTAGGAAATATCTCACGAGTCATTGATGTGATTAATTGATCCTTAGACTTGAGGTTCCTTGTCACTTTATGAGTTAACTCTGTAGTCTTAGGTATAAGCTTTAAAGGGTGTCGCCTTAGACAATTGATTCAAGGTTTATGCTGGGGCTGCACAAGTGATTCATGAAAGTGAATGAGAATCAAGAAAGGACCTACACTTGCATTTGCAAGGTGATCTCTTATTGTGTAAGTCATTCATATGCCATATAGAGTCCTTGGCCAAGGCAGTAGATCAAGACATCAAGAAAAGGGTTTCTTGGATTGAGATCAAATGGATATGAAATGTACTTAGCTTTAAGACCAGATTATTAGGGTTCTGATTATTCCCTTGCCCTAGATCTTGGTTGAGAGATAGTAAGTAGGAGGATTGTATCTCACATGAATCAATGACTTAAATGTTCTGTCGAATCCAAACATTCCAATTCAGCTAGGGGTTAAACACCTGTTGCTAGACTACCGTCGTTTAATCTGTGGACTGATTAATTAATTAGTGAATTAATTAATTAGGGTCACTGCTAATTGAATTGAGAACCTAGAGGGTCACACACAACAACTTGGTTACATGAGTTGAGGCTTGAAAATGATTAAACGAGTTAATCGAGCCTAGAGGGTTCCACACGTGTGAAATCACACGTGTGGGTCACGTGACTGGACACGTGTCACTATGACACGTGTGCCACACGTGACTATTTAATTGGATATTAAATAATTAAGTTGTTAATTATTTAATAGACTTTGGTTTAATTTTGAATTAAAAAGAAAGTCTAATTTTGGAGAAAATAATCTAGTTAATTAATTACGAATTAATTAATTAGATAAAAAATAAGTTATTTATTTTAAATAAATAAAGTATAAAATTATCCAAAAATAGTTTGGATATTTTTAGCTCTCTTGAAAGTTGATTTGAATTAGAATTCAAAGCCAAAGTCAAAATTACTTGATGATCAAGTAATAGGAGAGAGGGACCAAAATCCTAGCCCATAAAGGACTAGGAATTTCGGCACTCCCCTCTCTATAAATAGGGGAGCTCGAGCTCCTTATGGAGCTAATTGACAATTCTTTTGGTTCATGTGTTGAACACCTTCCTTTCTCCAAGATTAAATAAAACCCTAGGTTAAGCCTAAACACTAACTAGAGAACTAGCATCCTTACTAGTTAGATTGTGATCAAGTTGGTGGACTATCTCTAGAGAGCTTCAAGTTAGAAGTTTGAAGATTCGAGCTTTGCCAAGGAGAGGGGATCAAGCCGCGAGAAGAGCGTTCTTGGGTGGCTTGAAACGCTTCAAGAAAGAATAAAAGAAAAGTAAGTTTTCTATCTCTACGAATTTGGTTACACGATTGCGAGTCCAAGGTCCTTTTGTTGGAAAATTTTTTTAAATTCCGCTGCTTTCTGATTTGTGTTTTCCAACAATTTGTTCTCAATTTTTCAATTTCTCCTGTCACGGTAAGTGAGACTGTGAATTCTAAATGGCAGAATATTGGAGAATGAAATATTAATGGTTGAGAAGCTCAAGAATTCTCTTAACGATGCAAATTTGAATTTGGCCATTAATGCGGCTGAATTAACTTGGAAAGAGATAAGATTTTGGCCTTGGGAAGAGATAAGATTTTGGCTGGCAATGTGAATATATTGGAGACATCAATTTCTGGATTAAATAAGACAGATTTCCCACTCTTGGAATCGCAAAAAAATCTATTGCCGATTAAATAAGGCAGATTTTCAAGCTTATCATACAAATTGAACATGGATTTTTAGTTTATTAAAAAAAAAAAAAAAAAGGGGACAAAGGAAGGTAGGGTACCCGAAACCCGACTTGACCGGGTACCCGATTTTTTCGGGTCGGGCTCGGGTAGCAAAAATAGGTTACCCGAAATTTCGGGTACCCGACCCGATTAACCCGAAACCCGAAAACCCGACCCGAAACCCACCCCTACACACATTTATGTTTGAGTAACAAAAAAGATACAAAAGGCCAATTTCCTTTTAAATATTTATTTGTGTTCAAATTTTGAAATATGGTGCTAAAAAAGTGCTTTTTTAGGCTTTGAGTGAATTTAATGTTGGTGTTAGTAGTTAGATCAAATACTATTATGGTATCAATTGCCTGATAAAGTGCGCTAATCTTGTTTATTTCTTTTTAATTTGATTCTGAATCTAACTAAGCTTTTATCTCTCTCGGGCTTTGGGATTTTGCTTATGGGAGTTGCTTCATCATTAAAGAATCAAGGAGGGTAGTTACTGTTCATAACTGGATTTACAAATCTGCTTCTCCCTTTTGCTTTTCCTTTATGCCTTTTCTTTTCTTTGAAATTTTTGGTGTACTTGTATTTGTTTGTGCATACCGGCTTCAAGATTGGATTTTTACTCTAATTTCAGTTGTAAGATGCCGTATGATCGTTTAGTTATTTACCTTTTTAATTTCTTGCAAGAAACAATGATGTAATTCTGGTGCCCTTTATGTTAAAAATGGGTTTTTCCGATGATTTATATTGTTTTTCTTTTTCCTTTTCTGTTGAAATGTAGTTCAGAAGTTGTAGCAAAGCAAAAGGTGACAATCAATAAATTAAATTAGGAATATCAGAATATAGGTGCTGAGAAAAATAAATGCATTAAAATATGCTTAATGTTGGATTAAAATAAATGCATTAAAATATGCTTAATGCAATAAATTAAACTATGTTTTGCAGGATCTAATTTCCAAGCTTAATTTTGGATTGAACTTTCTTATCTGTTTGATTTGGAGCTGCATCATACTAAGGTGAGTACACGTATGCTAAAATTTAATTAAATGTGCTGATATATATTTGCATACTTGCCTATTGTGTTTGTTAACAAAAACAGGAGTTGGATTTATTTACATACTTATCTGTTGGATTTATTTGCATACTTGACTGTTGGATTGAGGTTTGACTCTTGAAATGATAGCATTTATAACATGGCTAAATTGTCAATTTAGTCCCACAGGATTGGTCCCTCGTCAATTTAGTCCCGTGTTTTTGAAATAATTCAATTTAGTCCCAAATCTTAAAATTCTCAACCAATATGGTCCCAAATGCTAACGGACATTGGAAAACTAACGAAATTAACCATTTGACACGCTGACTTAGAGTTTGGAGGGTAAAAAACAGAACCTTAACACATCCAATTTACTCATTCATACTTCCCCCAAATATTTAACCCTAGGAGCCCATCTTCGATTTTCTTTGATTTGTGGAGAAATTTTGGAAATTTCTCCACAATAATACTCTCACATGTTTATTACCGTCCAGAAATTTGGTCAATTCCGTTAGTTTTCTAACGTTCGTTAGCATTTGAGACCATATTGGTTGAGAATTTTAGGATTTGGGACTAAATTGAATTATTCCAAAAGTACGGGACTAAATTGGTGAGGGGTCAATCCTGTGGGACTAAATTGATAATTTAGCCTTTATAACATTTATTTAGGTCATCTGTTGGATTTGGGATTGTTTTGTGTGGCCTCTGTACTGCGTATATGATCATCATTAAGCAACAACCTCTGTACTGCTTCTGTACCAAGTTTAGATCTTCATTTAGCAATTTAATTTTCTATGTATATTATATAAGTTTATGGATAATGCATATTATATACGTTTATGGAGGGATTTGGAACTCGTTGGGAAGTATTTGGCATGCTTATTCATTTCTATGTAAAATTACACCTACACCCCCTCATAGTCTCAGAAATCAAGAAATTACACCAACACCCCTCATAGTTGCAAATATATTGAGATTTTAATAAATTAGTAGACAAATGAAGCTTGCTTATTTTGGATTGTCTATTAGAATTTTAGACCGTAATAAAATATATCCGCCTGGTCGTGTCTCCGTGTCTCGGTATTATTGATTTTGTTCTGAAAATAAATATATTAAATTTCAAAGAAAAAAATCATCAACTATGATGGATAATATTCTAACATAACTTCTGACCTTTGATATGTAGATGGATAATATTACTTCACATAGGAGATGGATGTATAATAGGCCTTATCCAACTTGTGGCGGCCTAAAATATTTATAGAAGGGGTTGAATCTTTTATAGAATATGCTAAGGGGTTGGAAGCATTTAGAACAGAAGGTGTTATTCGATGTCCGTGTCTTAAATGCTTAAAGAAATGGGACTCTTATCACCTGCTACCGTTACACGACATTTGTATTCCAGTGGTTTCAAACCAAATTATTGGTATTGGACCGATCATGGGGAGGTAGCTCCTAGAGAAGAATTTTAATCATGCAGCTGCAAGTACGAGTCATGAAGAACGTGTAGATCCTTTAAATAGGTATGTTGAAATATGCATTGATGCGACTAGACAAGATATGGCAATTGATGAAAATCAAGAACCAAATAAAGGTTCTGATGTTCGGGATGAGTAGCAAATTTATCATGAGTTGCCTAATGCAGAAACTCAAAAGTTTTTTGATCTTTTGAAGGATTTTAACAAACCGGTATGGTCTGGATGCGATATACACTCACCATTATCTGTTTCGTCAAGATTAATGAGTATCCAAAATGATTACAATGTGCCACATAATGTTATGGACGAGATCATACAGTTGATTTCAGAATTACTACCACCCGATAATACTATTCCTAATAATTTTTATGAAACCCAAAAGTCGGTGAAGAAGCTTGGGTTGGTTAGTATAAGAATTGACTGTTGTGTGGGTCGACGAGCGTTCACGCTCAACATGGGTTAGTTTGATTGTATTTACGAACAATTACTCATTTATAAAAAGGTTTATGCAAAATCATAATGACCAATTTCTGATATGTTAATGTAGGAGGTTTACATGAAGTTGAAAGAGGATAGAAACCAACATACAGCTCTACTTGGTGAGGATGAGAGGGTTAACTTGCCGATTTTGAATTACTTATTCAAGCTGGTGGGGAACCAAACAAGAAGGGCGAGGTGTACGGTATGCCCTACTTGAAAAGCAAATGCTCACGTACTAAAACACCCACTAACTCTCAAGGTTGCTCTACTAGCTCAGCCCCGTTGTCAGAATTGGATGAGTTGAGAGGACAACAACAACAATTTCTTGAAGAACAAGCTACGTTATGACAACAAATGTAGGAGCAGGAGGCTGGGTTACACCGACAACAGGACCAGATTTTATCCTCCATAACAGAGATGGCTGCTATGTTTCAACAGCAAGGTAATTCAAACCCTGATGTCCAGCGTCACTCAAATGACTAGGCAGGTACTATTATATGTGTAAGTTATGTTGTGGATCTGTTGTGTTGGTGTTGATCATCCTTGTTGGTAGTGTTAAGGTCTTTTCATTTCAATCTTACTCCTTTTCTTGATTTCATGTGAAAATTGCCTCCCCTGCTTTTTGTCTGATTAGTTTTGTTCGTGCATGTGAAAGAGATTTATGCATGGAATGTGGCTACAGTTGAAACTATGTATGGCATCAATGATTGGAATTGGGATTTGATTCCCCATAAGTAAATATCATAAGTTTTCTCAATTTGTTCTTTATATGGTGGTGGTTTTCATATTTAATTCTCTTCTTGTGAAGTCTGTAAAGTCAAAACGTCAATTACTGATTTTGTTGATGGTCTTTAGGATGGACCGCTTCGATCTGTGGAGCTTGAAGATTTGTTTTCCACAGCATCTGAGAAGTAATGTATTTTGCTTTGAAATCTTTACACCATTCGTTTATTTCAACAAATAGAATGCCTTTTACTATAGTAATAGCACATGCGTTTTAGCAGAGTGTAATAAATGGAACTGGCTAGTTAATTGCTTCTGATATTATGAACTTTTTGAAGATCATCTTAGTTTTTTTGGCATATGAAACAGTTTGATTACTAAATGAGGGCTATGTAAAATGTTAACAATAAGAGGCATCGGTGGGTTCCTTGAAAGGTTTTCTTGGTTGTCTTTGAAAATTCAACTCGTGCAGTACTCTGTCCTACATTGCCAATCTTGATCAGTTGATAATGAACTCAAGTTTGGTTGGAGATTAACTTATCATAAGTTGTACGAGTTCCAAATTCATAAGTTTGTTAATGTGTTGGTGTGGGAATTTTAGTATAAAGAATTCTGTATGCTGATAGCTTAGGCATCTCTTAGTATTCATGCCTTTGATTTGTGATACACAGCAAAGCTTTTGATTTGCTCTGATACATAATTTGAGATTTTCTTGTAACTGTAATCTTTAGGTGGGAAGAATGGCAGGACAATTTGCCAAACCAAGATCCGATCCATTTGATAAACTGACATACCTTGAGGAGCTAATGCTATTATATATGTGACAAATGCTAATGATCATTTTGATGCATTATCTTATATGTTCATGCATTTATGTGTCTTTAAAGTTTAATTCCTTACTCATCAAATAACCTTTGTCGGTTTAATGTTTTTGTTGACAGATCAGACACCTCAAATGGCTTAAATGGCAATATTGTAGCAACCCTTGGTAAATTTTTAAATGGTGGAGAGAAGTTCCCTTCATACTTAGTGTTGGCGTATTGTACGTAGTGTTCACAAAATATGAATTTAGTTAATAGTACATATAGACTTTGTAATTCGGCAGATTTTATCGAATTTCGTGTTGTTATATTTGTTATTACGATATTGTTGGACTTATGGACATGGTTGAATTTCTAATTTATTTTTCGCGTGTTACATCATCGTGACATTTCTAGTTATTTATTTATTTATTTATTTTTTGGGTATATAATTACTGAAAAAACAGGTTGAAAATTAAAAAATAATTTGAAAATAAATTATAATATTAAAATTCCAAAAATTTCGACGAAAATTACGATGAAATTCGTCTGAAAAATAAAAAGAATTTTTTAAAATTTTTTAATTTTCGTTTGAAATTCGCCTGAAGGTTCGTCTGAAATATATTATTTAAAAAATAAAAATATTCAGTTCGTCTGAAATTTCATCTGAAATACAAAATAAAATGATTTATGTAATGGGTTTTGTCTAAATTTCGTTGGAAGTTCGTCTGAAAGAATTAGTGCAAATAATAAAATCTGAAAAGTTCATCGGAAATGTCGTCGAAAATTTCGTCCGAAATATTTCAGACGAATTCATTTGGTCGCAATTGCTTCGGAAAATTAGACGAGGAAAATTTGGTCTATATATTTTCGCCTGTAGTTTCGTCGCAATTTCGTCGGAAATAAAGTTCACCGGAAAATTGTGGATTTCGGGCGAGATAATTTTTCATCTGAAATTCGTTGGAAATTATGGTCATCGGACTTTTCATCGGAAATTTCGTCTAAAATTTTCTGCGACGAGGGTTTCTCGATCGAACTTGAGTTCATCGGAATTTCATCTGAAGTTGGCCGGAAATTGAATTTTTCAGACGAAAAGGTCCAAAGTTTCGTCTGAAAAGTTCATCGGGGATGGGCTGTTTTTTTTCTAATGCGAAGACCCTTCACCATATTTTTTAATACGTTGAGGCTATTAAAATTTAAATGCCTATATCTTAAATGCCATAATGTGGATTCATCAACTTCTCCACATTTTAAAGAATATTTTTTATCTATGGGCATTTTAAGAGGAAATATTTTATTAGGGGCCATTTTTATCATAGTAAAGGGTCTATTTCGGGTCAGACCAAGGACATAAAGAACATCATGAATTATTCTAGTGGAGCCATCTTTAGTTCTAACAACAATAGTACCCATTCCTTCGACATTTTGATTTCTCCCGTCACCAAGTGTAATTTGACTCTTAATATTTTCATTGAGTGTAATAAAAGATTCACGGTTGCCTGTCATATGATTAGAGCAACCGCTATCTACATACCAGATATCATGTAACTCTTGGTGTGCATTTAAGCATGAAATAAAAATATGATTTTTAGAATTATCTTTTGTAGTAAATTAAATCTACCATCATCCTTTTGCCGATAAAAACAATCTTTTTCAAAATGAGTATGATTTTTGCATCTCTTGTATTTAAATCGGCAATTCTGTGTATCATGGTTATTTTTCTTGCAAATTTAGGAAGAAGAAAACTTAATTTAAGAAAAATAATGATGGGCTAATGAAGGAATGGCCATGTTTCTTTTAAGAAGGAAATGTTGAAATGGTTGATTGGCCGAAAGGATGGGTAGGAAAGAATTAAGAAAAGTTTTGTTGAATTTGTGCTATTTTTCATTTCATTAAAGGCACAAAGTTACATGTATTTATATTTGAAGCTTACCGACATTACAATGTCAGTTACTTATATTTTATGAATATTTTATCTCTGGATTTTTCTTAACTATAAAACATGTGACTAATTCTAGATAATTCTAAAATTATTTCTCTAATCTAGAATCTAGTATTTCTAACAAAATCTAGAACTTAATATCTTAACATTTTCCTAGAGATGATTCTGGAAATTCACATCTTCTTTTTAATTATTTGAGCACCATTATTTTAATACTCCCCATTGGTGCTCAAATCAATAATTCTGATCTTTTCTCGTAGAGTGGTGAACTTGTCCCGTGCTAGCGCCTTCGTGAAGATGTCTGCTAGTTGATCCTTTATATTGCAAAATCATAACTCAACCAATTCTCAAATAAAGTGATGACGTATCTTGATATGTTTTGTTCGACTGTGAAATACTGGATTCCTTGTCATGGCGATTGTCGACACTAATGATAACTAATGAAAAGCTTTCAAAAAATGATGAAGCTGAAAAGGTGGACGAGACCATCTATCGGAGTCTTGTGGGATCACTAACCTACCTTACTCATGCAAGGCCAGACATTGTTCACGTGGTCGGAGTAGTGTCAAGATATATGAGCGAGCCAAACAAGAAGCACTTTGCAGCAGCAAAAAGAATTCTAAGGTACATCAAGGGAAAGAAGAAACTAGACATTTATATGAATCAGAAGAAGACTATAGCCTACGGGGATACACAGACAATGACTGGGCAAGAAGTGTTGATGATCGAAAAAACACTAGTGGATATGTTTTCTGTCTAGGCACTAAACCAATCTCCTGGTCATCTAAGAAACAAGCAACAGTTGCACTATCATCAGCAAAAACAGAGTATATCGCTGCAACAAGTGCAACATGTGAAACAGTTTGGCTCAGAAGAATTCTGCTGGATCTTCAAATCGGGGAAGAGACACCGACGCCATTATACTGTGACAACAACAATTCTATAATTAAAGTTTGCTCATTCTCGTTTGGCTAGTTTGCTGCTCTATTTTGGAGTTGTTATGTAGCACTCTGACACCCATTACAACCACAAGGTTGACAGACTTCCCGCAGGCTTGAACCCAATCCAGGTAAACATCATTAAAAGGTAGAACCAATTCCTATCCACTCAAATCTGTCCGGGTAAACTATTTCTTAGAGTAAATAATGAGGAAAAAGATTCTAAGGATTACTATAAATATAGGTTTAATGAACGGGAAGAAAAGGAACCAAAAAGAGAGAGAAATAAGTACAGGAAAAGGGGAATTAACTGGAGAGTGACACATCAAGGTGGAATCGCATTTTTTGCCCAATGATACTGTGCTTAATTATCACATTTTTATGTGTTTATTGGCCCGTTTTGAACTTTATTTCGAGTTTTATTCGATGAATTGAAAAAGGAACAAATGTAACCGTTTGAAATGTGTATCGGTTGAGAATATAATGAGATATGACGGTGAGATGAAATTCAATTTATTTGATGCTAAATGGTTTCGAGCGACTAAAGAATTGAATAAAGTAAAAACAATTTAAACCTTTTTTTTAACTTAGATAAACTTTTCTTTGGCTACCAATCAATTTTCCTTTACCTACCGGATGGAATTTCTCAAGATATCTTCAACTGACTAAACGAGTTCGACCGGGGTAGACTACTCCCAGTTGGTTCTTACATTTCCGTAATTAGATTTATCAGATTGATTTTGCAAAGAAAATTATCTTTAATTTTAGAAAGATTCTTTAGTAATCAAATGATCCTCCATACCTTGTCGAAAACAAAAATTCTGAAGAAAAATTCTCGAAGTCATGTAGAAATTGGAAAATTCTTTTACTTACATTTTTTCATATATCAAAGTAGATATCTAATTTTCTATGGATTACAACTGTACGTAATCGCACATATAACTGAAATTTAGAGTGTGTCTAATAGCTACATTGCTAACTACTAATCGACAATTAGTCTATTACTAAGAGCCAACATCCCCGAAAACCCTGTGTTTTTAGAAAGAATTTCAAAGAATCCCGACAAAAAAAAAAAGTACTTTAAAAAACCCTATGTTTTTTAAAATAGACTCACTACCCCCTAATTTCATTTGGTCAACAGAAAAACATGAAAACCCTATAATACCCATAGGCTATATCTCAGACATATTTATTTCTTTTCAAAAGTGCATTTACTATACCAAGAACTTGTTGGAGGGAAATTTGCGCGGAGAAACCCTTAGCCCATTTCACACAACACCATCTGGATCTAAAGCTATGAACATTGTGAAATTTGTTGGCGAATTTGTTGAAGAAAGTGTCTAATCACCGTTTCGTCAGTGCGTTTGAGATTTTCCCCGATTATCAGTGGACATTAAAGTATGCTTTTGGGAAATGCCTTTCTTGAAGTGCCTGATTTTCACTGAGTAAATGGTAGGGCATAATCGTTGTATTGCTGCTGTTATGTTAATGTTCGACCTTGAATATCCGGTTTCTGAACCTAGGGTTTCTAAGCATGCTTTACAGTTCATTTTGAACTGAAATTTGAATCTGAATTGTGGAACAAAACTTTGGAGTGATGGAGCTTCTTTTTTTTTTTTTTTTTCAGTTCATTTTAAAACAAATTTATTTTTTTGTTTGGGTTCTTTATTTTTACAGAATGCAGCATTGTACAAATTTGTGGCTTGGGGTTTATTTCCATGAGTTACCAAACCGTGACGTGAAATATGTGGTTGGGAGGAGATTTAGAAGTAAACCAACCAGCTTGGACTTTTTCTTTGGAAGGAAGCTAATGGACTACTATCAGATGTGTGGTGGGCGCGGTATGGCTGTAGAATTTTACTACTTGGAGCCTGGTTATGACTTGGGTAATGGGTTGAGGCCACTTGATAGTGAATGGGCATTTATTCAAATGCAAGAGAACTGCTGTGATCGAAGTGAGGTTACGGTGTATGTGTTGGGAATAGTGCCCTGAAAATTCAATTTGTTGGATTAACTAAACTGAATTTACAGCAAGTTGTGAGTATTTCACATATTGATAAATAATGGCGTGTGGTGGTATTCTTATATGAAATATGTTTCATAGAAAAAGACTTTGAATACCGAAATCACGTGCCATTAAAGTTCTAGTCGGTAAAATAAGAATATGTTCCTATCAAGACTATAACGTGGTTATATAAGATGATTAGCCTTTCGTCATTGGGAATGGTGATTCCAGTTATAACACGTTGATGATTTTCAAAAGGATTGGAAACATCGAACTGGACCACTGAGATTATTCATTTTATACTGCTATCTAAAATGAATAAAATCTCAGGAAGCATTGTACTCTTAATCCTGAAAATATTTCGGCTTTAGGCATGTAGTGTTAGTCACTGTAATATACTAGAAATGAGGCCACGATAACGGGTGGACAAAATACTTTGTACGTTCGGTGACTGCATGAAATGTGCTAAAGGGTTATATTGATCGAGGAATCTGTGGCCTTGCTCGAAGGTAAAAGATATCCCTGAAATAGATTTGCAAAAGTTCAAATTAAGACTTTGGCTAAAGCACTTTGCATGATACGTCAGAGAATTTGAATTTAAGGCGAATCAATAAATTTCAGATTAGAGATGAAAAATAAATGATAGTAGTTGCAATTTATTTTTCATGGATATCTACACGGAGGAGTGAAATGCGAAATTATTCTAGATCGAGAAATTCGTGAATAATTTAATTAATTTTAGAGTGCAACAATATTTATTTAGTGGAAAAATATTAAAATATTGTTAAACAGTAATTAATTACTATCATGAGTTGATAATATATTAACCCGCTTGGAACTAAAATTAATTAGTCCTGCAGGTCCCCCTGTAAGCCCCAATTGAAAACCCGAAGAGAAAATATTAAAAGGAGAAAGAGAAGTAAATTTTCAAAGTGTTTGAAAATAGCCAAGGAATTTATTTTAAGAAAATAAATCAATGTTCCAAAGAGTTGGAAATGCCCGAAATTTTATTTTGGAGAAAATTAAATTTTCATCAAAAAAAAGATGACATGGCAGATGACTTGGCAGCTGACGTCAGCGAATTGGCGTGAGGTGGCACTAACTGGGCGCCAAGTGGCACGCCACACGTACGGAGGCCAAGGGTTGACATGGTGGATTAACATTGTTTGGTAAGAGTTACCTAGATGACATGTTAATAAAGAATAGTTCCTGCTTTCTAAGCGGTTTTCGACCTTACCTCCGGGGAGTCAATTGCAGTTAGTTAAGTCACCATTGCGTAAATCAAAATGCTTACGTGGATTTCATTTATTGGTTAAATGCAGAAGAGTGAAATGCTTAATCATAACTAGCATTTATTTATTTATTTCAGTTTTATAATAACGATCTCTCTTAGCCCACTCCAAACTATATGTCTATAAGGAAATAGGCTAGCAAGGGTTCAACTATGCTGACTAGGAAATGAATCTTGATATCGTGTTGAGACACGAAAGTTTATGTACTCACTAAACCTTATCCGAAATTTTCGAAAACTACATCCAGTCAGGATTAGAAAGACGTTTTTTCCAAATGGATCAAGCGTGATGATTTGGCTAGTCTTATATCCTGACATCTGTTTTAGATGTTCTTGAGCATTAGATGCATGAGATGCCTAATGATATGAACATAATCTGAAAACATGATTGTACGAATATACGAGTTAATGAAAAAGGCTGTTAGTTAAAGATGTTTGAAAGATCACTGATTCAGAATCATATTGTGAATATGATAACTGATCTGAACGGGATCGAAAGCCTCTGTGCTTAAAGAGACAATCTTAATAGATAGGACACAATCCTATACTCTCTGCCTAAGTCGTTTGAACGTTCAAGATTAATTTTAAATAATTTTTTTAAACCCAACCTGAACCAATAAACGACCTCAATATGGCAGAAAGGGTGATATAGACTAAGGAAAAAGTTCTCTTAAATCAGACATCAATATCTACGGCCTAGAAAGACAGTAAGTGGAAGAAAAAGAAAAAGAATGGTTCCCAATCTTAAGGTTTAGAAGAAGTAAACCAGATCCGATAATTAAAAATGTTTTACTTCAGTGATAACGAGTATTGAAAAAAAAAATTATCCAAAATACTTAGTCTGTCTGTTTGCTATGCCGTTTAGATAAGATATGAAGATATCTTACTCGTTGAAAGTATGCTTAGTTGGAAATTCACCAGACTCCTGGTGTGTGGATTCAAGCTCAACTAATCATATTTGTAATTCGTTGCGAAGATTCAAACTAACCAGGAAGTTTGAAAAACGGCTAACACATAACTACTGCTCGGGGATATTACAAGTGTAATTGTATTAGCGGTAAGGACCATAAAGTCATATTTTGACAATAGGGTTTTATATTATACATGCCACATATACAGAAATTTGATTTCTGTAAGTTATTTGATAACTAATGGTTTAACTGTTTGTTTTGAACAAAGGTTTATCACTAAGCAAAATAAAAGGTTTATTTGCTTTGGCATGATAAAAGATGGTCTTTTATATCCCAATAAAAATTCTAATTTTAATATTAACACTAATAAGCTTGATTTTCCATCTAAAGGAAAAACTTCCACGCCTAGCCAGACATGCAAGTGGCAACTACCTATTGGTCAATTTAATCTGAATAGGATCCAAAGACTAATTATTGAGTTTGGCAGTTGTCAGTCTGCAAATCCTGTTTAGAAAAGTAAAATGATCAAGAAAGTTCTTTTAAGACAACAAGGTATTTAATCCATGAAGTTGCTTGTGTCAATTCATACGGATTTGTGATCCTATGAATGTTCAAGCAAGAGGAAGTTTTGGATATTTCAACATTCGTCTGGATGATTACTCTAGATACAAATACGTTTATTTGATGAGACTTAAGTCTGTATTTTGAAGAGTTCAAAGAATATAAGACTGAAGTCAAAGAGTCAAATTAGAAAACATATCAAGGCACTTTGATTAGACTGAAGTAGTATCTATGTTCAGAGTTAAATAGAACTTCTCAAATGAAATTAGATTTCAACTATCTGTATGAGATACGTCTTAGCAAGGATGTATTGCAGAAAGGAGAAGTAGAACTCTGATAATGATGGTAAGATTCATGAAGAGTCATGCTACCCTATGAAGTTCGTTTTGGGGTCTTGCGCTCAAAACGACAATGCACATTAAACCTAGTTCTATGTAAGTCAGTTCCTAAAACACTGATGGATCTATAGCTAGGGTGAAAACCCTATGTCTCTTATCTTCGGACTTGAGGTAGCCTGGTCCACGTGTTAAGGATGGATCCTGATGAGTTAAAACAAAGAACAAAGGTTTACTTGTTCTAGGGCTATCCTAGAAGAACAAGAGGAGCTATATTTTGTAATTTGAGATATCACAAAAGACGTTTGTGAATATTTCAAAGATGATTACATAAATAACCAACAAGGGTGGAAACAAAATAGTGTTAAAAGAAAATAACATTATTTGATACTAATTTCCATAAACTCATAATAACTGAAAATGTATTAGATACATGTGATGTACCAAATACAACATGTGATGTAGAGACGTGTACACGAGAGCATCATTTAGTGGGAGGATTGTCAGGATACCTGATTAACCCAAGTGGTTGAATCTAATGTATCTGATCCTGCCACGTGTAATGGAGCTGTAAAAGATAAGACGCTGACGATTTGGTCAAAGGCCATGGAATCTAAGTTAGAATCTCTGTATTCTAACAAAGTCTTGAACTTGTGGAGGCACCTAAAGACATTAAACCCATTACATGCAATTGGGTTCTACAAGATGATAAAAGGAAGAATGGACAAAGGTGGAGACTTTAGAGCAAAACTTATGGCAAGGGATTTTACCCAAAAAGAAGAAATCAATTAGGAGGTTTTCTCGCCTATAGCAACGCCTAAGTTCATTATCCTGTCCATTTTATCTCATTATCGATTATGAGATTAGATAAATGGATGAAAAGACTACGGGCACCTTCAAGAAAAAGAGATACATGGTACAACCTGAAGGCTTCATAGCCAGAAATCAGGTGCATATGATGCAAGCTTAATAGATCGATTTGTGATCTTAAGCAAGCGTCTAGATCATGAAACATCAGAATTAAAGAGGTAATCTAAATTCTTTAGATTTATGTAATTGCCTGATGAATCATGTATGTACAAATGACATCAAGATATAATGTAACACTTTAGTTTTGTACGTAAACGATATTCTGCTCATTGGGAATGATGTAAGAATTTTGTCAGTGGTCAAGATTCGGATGTCAAATCCGTTTGACAAGTAAAGACCTTAGTGAGACCAATAATATTCCAAGGATTAGACTTTTATCGTGATCATGAGAATAAGAAGATTGGTTTATTACAAGAAGCATATATAGATAAGATGCTGGTAAGGTATAATGTGACAAATTCCAAGAAAGGTTAATTACCTTTTAGATATGGAATTTATCTATCTCGGGATTGTTAGGAATAGTGCCCTTAAAGTAGCTTTTGACTTTACTATTTTCTTGTAATATCACAAACAGTCTTTGAATAATAAACGAGATGATTTTGTTCATAGGCATTCACTTCTTTATGTGCTTATTTATGTCTGTTTGGGTTGACTGTGTTTTTGCATATATTGAACTCCTCTAATCCGATGAGGCCGTTAAGAACTTTGTTGTTATGGGAACGACACATGAAACAAGTTCTTAACTCCATAGGCGAGGATTAGAAACTTCTCCATGTCAAGAGTCCGACAAACAGTGGGAGTGTCGACCTTGACTCTGTTGAGACTTGCTTATGTGATTATGTCCTTTGGAAGGATCACTCAATTTCTCCATAGGCGAGGATTAGAAACTTCTCCATATCAAGAGTCCGACAAACAGTGGGAGTGTCGACCTTGACTCTGTTGAGACTTGCTTATGTGATTATGTCCTTTGGAAGGATCACTCAATTTCATGGAGTGATAAGTGCATACGATGATGCGTTCATAATACATGAGGGTGATTGTTACTAAAACTTCATCACTGAGATGTCAAACGTGAGAACATTCCTAAATGGGAAAGGAAGTCTCCTAGAAACTTCCAGATTAGGAAATATCTCACAAGTCAATAACGTGATTCATTAATCCTTAGACTTGAGATTCTATAATGTCTCATATGAGGTAACTCTGTAATCTTTGATACAGGCTCAAAAGGGTGTCGCCATATAGACACCTGAACCACGACCTATGTCGAGATTACACAAGTGGCATATGTAGAATTAGTAGAATCTATAAAGGACCTACACTTGTTGCAAGAACAAAAATGATCTCTTACTGATTGAGTTGTTCGTAGTCCATTAAACTTAAACCCTTGGCCAAGGTGGATAAAAGATCAAGACATCAAGAAAATAGGGTTTTCTTGGATTGAGGTCTAAATGGATATGAAACGAACTTAACTTTAATGATCAAGAATATTTAGGCTCTGAGAATATTCCCATGCCTTAGTTCTTGATTGAGAGATGGAGTTATAGGAGGATCGTATTTCATTGTATGTTATTGACTGAAAGGTTCTTCGATTCATTTCGTTATTCGGCTAGGGGTCATACATCCATTGCTAGATTACGATAGTGTGATCTGTGAAGTGATTAATTAATTAGTGAATTAATTAATTACTGTCACTGCTAATCGAATAATGAACCTATAGGGTCACACACAAATGCCAGGACACGAGGGTTACGGTAGGATGTTAATATGATTAACGAAGGATCAAATTGTTGATCGAAATAGAGAGAGCAACACGTGGGCATTGCCACGTGTCAAAAGCACGTGACTGCCACGTGTCACACGTATCCACTATGTGGCTGCCACGTGTCATGCACACGTGGTACGTACGTGTCTCTAAGCGTGTAATTTTATTACACGTGAATTCTTTTCTAGAATTAATTAATTAAATTATAATTAATTAATTTAAGTCTTTTAATTAATTTTGAATTAATTATTAAGATTTTATTTCTCAAGCTTAACCCAATAAATAATTAATTGAGAATTAATTAATTTATTGAAACTTGACTTTTAGCTTTAGGAAAGTTGAAAAGTCTAACTTCCTATTATAGGAGAGAGAAAGTTATTCTTGCAAGACTTGGAGAATAAGTTAGGAACTTATTTTTCCAATTAAATTAAATAATTAATTAGTTAATTAGTGAGCAAGAAAACTAATCCCATTGGGTCTTGGAAACCCTAAGGGGTTCGAACCCCACATGTATAAATAAGGGGTTTGGGGCTTCTCTTATTCTTTAGACCAACACTCACGAAGTGTTAAGTTTTTGAGAAAAATAAAAGAAAAGTATTCAAAAGCAAAACCCTAGCCATTAACACAAGTTATAGAACTAGCATTCTCACTTGCTTGATCGTGGTCTAGGACTGGTGTGGATACGCTTTAGAGGATCGCTGCTTTGGGATCTATCGAGAACCGTTCGAGGGACATTCAGCTTGAAGGGTGTTCAGTAGGAGGTACTGACATCACTAGAAAGCTTCAAGCTACGTAAGTTTCTAAACACCCTAAGATACAATACGAGAATTGCAAGTCCATGATCAATCTTTTGGAAAAATTTTAAATTTTCGTTGCGTTTCTGCTCTAGTTTTCCAACAGGGATCAGTGTCCTGAGACAACTGAAGAGATAGAAGACATGATTAGAGTTCCGCAACGGACGCTTTATGTATGTCATATTATGTACAAGATCAGATGTCTACTATGAATTAGGTCTAAGTCAGCAGATATTAGTCAGACCCTAGAGTCTGACACTGGGTAATAGTAAAAGCGTATATTGGAGTACTTGAGAAGAACTCAAGATTATATGCTAGTCTACCATAGTGATGAGCTCATTTCAATAGAGTACACAGATTTGGATTTACAAACTGATTTGTATTCTAGATGTTTGACATCAGAATACGTGTTTACTCTAGAAATTGTAACTACTAATTGGAAGAGTATTAAGCAGACTCATATTGCTTACTTCACCATAAAAGCTAAATACATGGTAGCTTGAGAAGCAGCCAGTTAGAAGTATTGGCTTTATGATTTCCTAGTTGTTGGCTCAAAGAGACATCTAAAAGATTCCTTAACTAAAGTATTGGCGCAAAAGAGTGCAAAACGAGTTTTGATGCTCATGTGAAAGGAATAAGACTTAGATGTGTGGCCAAATTGAATTTAGGGCAAGTGGGAGATTGTTGGGAATAGTGCCGTGAAAATTCAATTTGTTGGATTAACTAAACTGAATTTACAGTAAGTTGTGAGTATTTCACATATTGATAATTAATGGCTTTTGGTGGTATTCTTATATGAAATGTGATTCATAGGAAAAGACTTTGAATACCGAAACCACGTGTCATTAAAATTCTAGTCGGTAAGATAAGAATATGTTCTTATCAAGACTATAACGTGGTTATATAAGTTTATTAGCCTTTCATAGGGAATGGTGATTCCAGTTATAACACCAGTTATAACACGTTGATGATTTTCAAAAGGATGGGAAACATCGAACTGGACCACTGAGATTATTCATTTTACACTGCTACCTAAAATGAATAAAATCTCAGGAAGCATTGTACTCTTAATCCTGATAATATTTCGGCTTTAGGCATGTAGTGTTAGTCATGTAATATACTCAAAGTGAGCTCTCGGTAACGGGTGGCCAAAATACTTTGTACGTTCGGTGACTGCATGAAATGTGCTAAAGAGTTATATTGATCGAGGAATATGTGGCCTTGCTGGAAGGTAAAAGATATCCTTGAAATAGATTTGTAAAAGTTCAAATTAAGACTTTGGCCAAAGCAATTCACGTGATACTTCACCGAAGTTGTATGTTGAATGTGTTTCTCATACAGAGAATTTGAATTTAAGGCGAATCAATAAATTTCAGATTAGAGATAAAAAATAAATGATAATAGTTGCAATTTATTTTTCATGGATATCTACACGGAGTGAAATGCAAAATTATTCTAGATAGAGAAATTCGTGAATAATTTAATTAATTTTAGAGTGCAACAATATTTATTTAGTGGAATTAAATATTATTAAACGGTAATTAATTACTATCATGAGATGATAATATATTAACCCGCTTGGAGCTAAAATTAATTAGTCCTGCAGGTCCCCCTGCGAGCCCCAATTGAAAACCTGAAGAGAAAATATTAAAAGGAGAAAGAGAAATAAATTTTCAAAGTGTTTGAAATTAGCCAAGGAATTTATTTTAAGAAAATAAATCAAAGTTCCAAAGAGTTGAAAATGCCCGAAATTTTATTTTGGAGAAAATAAAATTTTCATCAAAAAAAAAAAAAAAAAAAAAGATGATGTGGCAGATGGCGTCAGTGGATTGGCGTGAAGTGGCGCTACCTGGGCACCAAGTGGCGCTCCACGCGTACAGAGGAGATTGAGCCGCTTCAGCGCACGCGGACGGTCCAGATTAGATCTGGGCCGGGTCGATCAACGGATCGGGTCCGGTCAAACCGGCCACGTGGCAGAACCAGGATCGGCCATGTGTCGAACCGGACCGAACCGGGTTCGGTCGGACCGGTTCAAAGCCTAGAAACCCTAGCCGCGTGTGTAGCACACGCACCACCTTCAGGTGGCGCGTGAGGGCGCATCCGGTGTCCGATCGGCGCCACTCCTAGAAATCTGTCATATAGCAACAAAAATTATTCGTTGCTAGTTAGCAACGGATATAACAACGAAAAAAAATTCGTGGCAAAATGCTTTAGCAACGGAATTTTCGTTGCTAAATCCGTTGCTATATATGAAAAAAAAATAGCAACGGATTTTTCGTTGCTAAAATTAAATAATGCAAAAAATAAATAAATTGGTATATATAGCGACGGAAATTTCGTTGCTATTAAAATAAAAACCTAATAAAAAATAATATAATATTTATACATATTTGCAACGAAATATCCGTTGCTATTTTTTCGTTGCTATATGAAAGAAAAAAAAAGAAATAATGCTATATGGAAGAAAAAAAAGAAATAAAAATAAACAAATATTTAAAATATTAGCAACGGAAAATCCGTTGCTATTTACAAACGGATTTTTTGTTGTTATAAGGAAGAAAAAAAAAAGAAATAAAAATAAATAAATGTAAAAAAGATTAGCAACGGAAAATCCGTTGCTATAAACATATGATTAAAAAAATTAATAAAATATTTATAATTTAGTAACGGTTTTTCATTGCTATATGGAATAAAAATAAATGAATAATAAAAAATAGAGCAAATTACATTTTTGGTCCCATAGGATTGCGCCGTTTTCAATTTTGGTCCCATTCTTTTAGAATTAGACAAAAATAGTCCCGTTGGTTTCATTTTGTTACATTTTTGGTCCCAACCGTTAAATTTTGAACGGAACCGTTAAGTATATTTAAAAGTCAAATAAAATTTCATTCAAATAAAACATCAATGGATTGTATCCAAGTTGGTTGGATGCTCATTTTCTTTTCATGAGGTCCTGGGTTCAATCCCAGGCTCTCCCTTTATATATATGTATTAAATATTATATATCTATATATATAATATATGTAGACATATATATCTTATATCTTAAATATTAAATAATAATTAATATTATATGTTTATATATAATATACGTACTTATGTATAATATATGTTTATAATATACATTATAAATCATTAAAAGATGTGCAAAACACAACATTCTTTAAAATTCACATATATAACACTCGAAATTCACATATAAATACTTCAATATTAAGAGAAAAGTTTTTTAGTAACGGTTGCATAATACAATAATTTCTTAATATTTAGATTTAATTCTACAAATTTTAATATAAATTCATTATATTAAAAGAAAACTTCTTAATTTAACATCAAACGATTGTGAAACCCAATAATTCCTCAGTGTATAGATATAATTCTATAAATTCAAATATCAATGTTTCATATTAAGAAAATAATTCTTTATATTAAGTTATTCAACTACGATTGCTAAATAATAAAATAGTTCCTCAAAATGCAGATATTGTTCTACAGATGTATAAGTGAATACTTCATATTGACATAAAATTAGTTCTTTATTCAACTACCAACTAAATCTAATTATTTAATTATGTAAACTTTCATCTTTTTTTTTATATGTCATAAAAACTTAAGTTGATATACATTACTATTATATATATACATATATATATACATGCTTGGGATTTATATAGAATTTAACACAATAATTCTTCAATATTTAGATATAATTCTACAAATTTAAATATAAATGTTTCATATTAATAAAATAATTCTTCACTAAGTTATTCAACTACGATTGCTAAATAATAAAATAGTTTCTCAAAATACAGATATTATTCTACTGATGTATAAGTGAATACTTCATATTGACATAAAATTAGTTCTTTATTCAACTACCAACTAAATCTAATTATTTAATTATGTAAACTTTCATCTTTTTTTTTTATATGTCATAAAAACTTATACTTAAGTTGATCGATATGCATTATTATTATTATTATTATTATTATTATTATTATTATTATTATTATTATTATTATTATTATTATTATTATTATACATGCTTGGGGTTTATATAGAATTTAACACAATAATTCTTCAATATTTAGATATAATTCTACAAATTCAAATATAAATGTTTCATATTAACAAAATAATTTTTCATTAAGTTATTCAACTACTATTGCTAAATAATACAAATGTATAAGTGAATACTTCATATAATATAAAAGTTCTTATTCAACAACCAATTAAATCTAATTATTTAGTTATGTAAAACTTTCATCCTTTTTTTTGTATGTCATAAAAAGTTATACTTAAGTTGATATACATTATATTTTTATCTCATAACTAAAACTTGAGATATGTAGTTAATTAATAAATTTTTAAATTTTTAACGGAATATGTATTATAATATAAATAATTATATATTTAAAAATATTTTTATTTAAAATATATGATAACAAGTATTTAATTATTTAAATTAGTAGATGAATATTTGATAGTGGTTAAATATAAAAAATTACATAACAATAACAACAATGGAGTTAGCCCAGCTAGTTTGGGGTTCAACCTTCTTCACATGAGGTCCAGGGTTCAATTCCTACTCAACGCGAATATGTGGAATTAATGTGTCGGCTCGCATGGGACTCGGGTGGGGCTCGTCTCTCACGCGCTCGGTTGGGGCTCGGCTCGTGCGGGCTCGGTTGGGGCTCGGCTCGGTTAGGTGGGGTGATCCGGGCCCCGCAGTTGCTATAAGTTTGTTGCTAATTCCGTTGCTAATATCCGTTGCTAAATCCGTTGCTACAGATTAGCCACGAGGGTTATAGCAAACGAAAATTTTCGTTGCTAAATAATAGGGCCTAAATCCGTTGCTATAGGGCGTTTTTCTGGTAGTGCGAGTTTCCGGCAATGTTGGACTCGTGGTGATGAGAGCTACAACGTAGTCATCTCGAAATTCGTATCCAAGTCGTGTACGCAAGTGGGATGTGAAATTACCATTTACCCTCGGTTTTTCCCCTATAAATAGGGGCCTTGGCATTTCATTTTTTTCACACAAGTTTGGGAGAGGTTTTGGCTAAACTTTTAGCTTTGAAACCATATCCCTTTTCTCCTAATTAATTTCTTATTATTTTGGAATTAATTTTAATTAGTTGTTTATATATTTAATATATAAAACACTTAATTTCGGGAGATTAAACCCTGAAAAGGGATTTCTAGTTTAAAGTTTTATTTTCTCTAGTATTTAGAGAAATACTTTCGGAGCTCACACTTCGAGGGTTTCTCCGGGGATATTACGGGGAAGCTCTGTCGGTCTCACGAAAGGGAAAAGTGCTGAAAAATGCCGTTAGATAGCCATGTTTGCAGTACGGTAATATTTTATAGTTATATTATTTTAAGCATGATAAATTATATGCTCTTAAGTGTTAATTGCATTTTAGATATTTATCTGCTTAAGTGATTTAAAATTTATTATCAATTGCATGTATATACTTGAGTTGATCCGGCTAGTCTTCCGCTATTATATTAAAATGTTTTAGAAATATTTTAATACTTATATTATAAGAAAATTTTTAAAATGTGGTCCTATACCGCTACTGTTTTGGGCCCGCCACCCAGAAGTATGCTGTAAAAGGCCTAACTCCTTTGTGTGCTCTTAACACTGATGGAACCGATGTTACAATGATGGCTATAGCTGCAGATTAAGGACAACCAATACTTTTCCTTAGAGATGGTGCAAAACCTATGTTTAAAGAGGTGTTTCAAGAAGATGAAATACTACAAGATGGTTTAGAAGGAGAACAAATGCCTGAAGAAGGAGTCACACAAGAGGGTGGGATACTTGCACAAAAAGATGTTCATTCCACAGATCCTTCTCCATCTAGACCTCGAGCTACTCAAACAACTCCTGAGGTTGAGGATCCAGATATTGATTTCACATTTGACTTTGACAATAAAGATGCAAATGGAACTGAAACAGAAGATATGAACAACATTAGAGGTATTCAAGCAAGTGTATTTACATTTCCTATATGACGGAGTGATATATAATTATGATGTGCAAATAATGATGTCTTGTGTTTGAAGTGCAAGATGGAGGTGCTAATGAGGATGACACTGAGGTTGGGCTTGAAGGTCAAAATGAAGATGACTCTCCACAGAACATTATAATAGGTATATATGCAAGTTTATATACAATTTCTATATATAATAGGTATATATGCAAGTATATATGTATAATTTTGTTGTGCAAATAATGGTGTTTGGTTTATTTTTGAAGAGCAAGAAGAAGGTGCTAATGAGGATGATATTGGAGCTGATCATGATCATGATGATGAGGTTGTTATTGAGGATGGAAATGAAGCTGATACTAAACCTGACATGGATCCTTGCCTTGAAATAGAGGAAGAATTCAGGCAACAGATGGAAGCTCAGAGGAAGGGAAAAAATAGAATGGAGCACACCTCAGGTTCTATGTTATATGTGGTTTTAATTATGGAAAATCTGTGCACTTGTTTATGTTATATGCAGAATGTTTTCTGTGCTTGTTATATGAACAAATGTTGTGTATGCTTGTTATATGGATAATGTTATATGCATGATGTTTGTGTATGCTTGTTATATGGAGGATGATGTTAAGCAAGATGTTTGTGATGTTTCCGTATGCTAATTATATGGAGAATGTTGTTATGCAGGATGTTTGTGTATGTATAATGTTGTACAATGTTGTAATATGCAGAATGTTAAAATATGTAGAATGTTGTAATATGTAGAATGATGTAATATGTAGTTTCCTGAATTTATATGTAGAATATGGTATGCAGAATGTTGTAATTTCCTGAATGTATATGCAGAATGTTGTTATTTGCATGATGTTGTTATATGCAGTAATTTAATTTTGCAAATATTCAGGTGATCCAGAGGAATCACCTGATGACAGTGATGATGGCAGTTTGTTTGAGTCTAAAACTGAGCCAAGTGATGATGAGAGTTCAGAAGATCAGCCTTCCGATTGTTACAGTGACATTGAAGGGTCCCAGGAAGATGATATATTTGTTCAGAGGGACTGTAGTAAATCTACTAAGAAGAAGAAATTAGCAGAGATGAGGAAAAATAAAAGATTGGCTAGAAGGAGAAGGAAAGAGGTCTATGTTGAAGAAGTAGTTCCTGAACAGGTTGAACAAGCAAATTGGTACATTGAGCCAGAAGGATATGAGAACTTTGACCAACCTCCACATTCAGATAATGAAAGACCAAGGGTTGCAATGTTCTGGGATGGGGATAACATTGAAACTCTCAAATTTCATATTGGCCTATGCTTTTCAGGTGTTGGCAAATACAAGGAAGTTCTTACATATTGGAGTATTCGCAAAGGGTTTGAATTGGATTTTGTTAAATGTGAACATTCAAGAGTTACAGCAAACTGTGCTGGAAAAGGATACAAGTGGAGAATTCATGCTTCTATAAATCAGAATTCTACACTTTTTGAAGTGAAGACTTTAAAAGGCCAGCATACTTGTGCAAGAGGCAGCATAAATTTTAGGGCTGGGGCGACTTGCATTGCAGCAAGGATGGAGGAAACAATAAAGGATCACCCAGATATGAAGATTAGTACACTTCAGAACATAGTTCAAAGGGTGGTGGGTGTAAACTTCAGAACATAGTTCAAAGTTAGCCATGGATAAGATCAGAGGTGAGAATGAGGCTAAGTTTGCACTGCTCTGGGTTTACTGTGAGACAGTTAGGACTACAAATCCTGGTAGTACTATTTTTGTGAAGCAGATTGAAGATTTAAGTCCGCCAAGGTTTGACAGAATGTACTACAATTTGGCAGCAATGAAGCAAGGGTTCCTTGATGACTGTAGACCCTTAATAGGACTTGATGGCTATTTTATTAAAACGGTACATGGAGGGAAACTTCTTTCTGCAATTGGCAAAGATGGAAATGATAACCTATTTCCTATTGTTGTTGCTTATGTTAAAAGTGAAAATAGCAACACTTGGAAATGGTTTCTTGAGGTTTTATTGGCTGACTTAGGTGGGCAAGAAGGTGGCAGATGGACCTTCATCAGTGACAGACAAAAAGAACTGTTAGATGCTTTGAATGAGCTGGCCCCTGAGTGTGAGCATAGGTAATTTCTTAAGAAATGTTCCTATATTTTCATATTGATGATGCATTTGTGCTTTATGGTGTATGTTATATGGATCTGTGTTTTATATGCAGTATGTTATATGGAATGTTGTATCTGTTCTTATGGTTCTCATAACTTTAAATGTAGGTATTATTTGAAACATCTATACCAAAACTTCAGCACTAGATGGAAGGGACAGGAATTAAAATCTCTATTTTGGAAAGTTGCTGCTGTTGCAAATAAAGAGGAAAGGAGAGACATCATGCAGCAAATCAAAGAGGTGGATCCAAGTTAGGAAGAAGGGCAGCTGACTGCATATGAATGGCTAATAGCACTTCATCCTGATTATTGGTCCAGAGCATTTTTTAGAAGGTCTTGCAAGTCTGATGTTTTAGTCAACAACATTTGTGAGTCTTGGAATAATCTCATCTTACTTGCAAGAGAGTTGGTTGTCATACGTATGTTTGAATGGATAAGACATAAGATTTTGAATAGATTTGGTGTTAAGAGAATGGGTATGGGGACATATGAGGGTATAGTATGTCCAAACATGTTGAAAAAACTGAATAGGAATATCACATTGGCCAATTATTGCATTCCTCAATGGGCTGGAGGGAGTGAATTTAAAGTGCAGGCGAAGGATGATCAATTTATTGTGAAGCTTGATGAACATACTTGTACTTGTGGTGCTTTTCAGTTACCCGGGTTGTCATGCTTGCCCCTGTATAACTTACCAAAGGGAGCAACTAGAGGATTATATTGACGATTGTTATAAGAAGGCTGCATACACGGATGCTTACAAACATGTACTTCATGGAGTTCCTGGGCGAAAGCACTACATCAAAACAGGCCTTGAACCTTTGAAGGGTCCAGAATACAAACCAAAAATGGGACGGCGTAAAAAGGCTAGAAGAAAGAATGCAGGTGAGGCTGTTACTAGCTCAAGGACCAGCCTAACTCATACGTGCAGTAGATGTTATCAACTCGGGCACAATGTGAAGACCTGCACGAATACTCCTCACCCTGACTCCAGATTCTATACGGTAAAGCCTCTTGAATTTTTTTTTTCATTTGGTTGATCTGGTGCAATGTAGTCCATCTACATAGCCTATTTAATTCTTTATTTTTAAAGTTTGTTCATTTGCTTCACAGGTTGGACTTTCCAGTTTGGACACTGCCACTAGGAGACCGACTGTAGTGTTCTTAACCTATTTTCGTCATATGTAACACTTGTATATTATTTGGTATTAAGAGATATTGTAGGTTCCAAGACCAGCAGGAAGGAGGAGAACTACACAAGGCCATGTTGGAACTTCAACTTCAAGTGCAAGAACAAACGTAAAACTTTAACCTACTTAACCTAATTGGATTAGAATAAATTCACTATTATATGAGTTAATACCTGGAATTATGTAGGTTCCAAGCCAAAGAAGGAGGAGAAGAGTATTTAACCGGAGACAACAATTGGAACGAGCCATCCGGGCAAGAGCTGCTGCTCAAAACTCCAACGCAGCCCCTTCTCAATCATCTCCTCCTGTTGCTGCTAAAAACTCCAACGCAGCATCTTCAGCATCAACTCCTCCCGTTGCTGCTCCAAATTCTGCATCCCAGGTACCAAGTTCCAGATTGCCATAGAGACCAATAGCCCAAAGTTCCCAATCCACTCTATCAGCTGCTCAAACATCTCCTGTGGCTACCTCTGCACAAACAACAACTCCGGGATTTGCTGCTCCACTCCTATACCTTTTGGAACTGCTGGAATGGATGTTCTAATTGCTCAAAATGCTTCTCCAATTACCCAACCACAACAACGAAGGACCTGGAATAAGAGGACAACTGAATCGGAGACCGTTCGTAATATATGATAAAGAGCACAAGCAAGAAGGAACCAACCTCCTTGGAAGCCATGAATGAGCATTTCTCCCAGTCACAGTTTTAGATCTAGATCTAAATGGCATAGTCTCTTTTAGTTAGATAAACAATGTCTTATTTTTTGTTTTGTTGGACAATGTGGATTGTGGTCCACTCTTGGTATAGTGGGTGTGTGTATTCCCACTGTGGCAGTGTCTAATAGTTAATAGGCAAGTTGCTTTTGCTTGGTACATATAGACATAATTGTATCTCCTTTTGAGAATACCATGGCTGTCAATTTAATTTATCATTGACTGGTTCTTCATGTGTGTAAACCTACTTTCGACTCCATTTGAAAGATATTGCACAATTCAATGAACTTAACTTATGGTCTGACAGGGATTTCCATGGAACATTTCATAAACACAGGGTTTTCAATGAGCGATACATAAAACACAGGGTATCTGGGGAACTTTTCATACCAAATTCATTCACCACGTCAATGTTCATCATTTCATTGCAAACATTGAAGAATACATCAGTTTCAGACCTAGAAATAAGGAGAAGCATGAACGCAAAAAACAATTTTACAGATTGATACATCATTTCATAAGGGTAACGACCCACAACACCAACAAACCCACACATATAACCACAAGATTCACATTTGGCCTCTCTTTCATCCTAATTGAAGAAGCCCCAATTTCAGAAAACCTAGAAGGATTGGGTCCTTCGCATTCATCTTCACAATCATCAGATCCTTTCACTTTGCATCCTTCTTCACCGCCGACGTCCCATTTAGCTTGAATCGGGTATACCCAGTGGAAAAAAACGCATTTGGAGGAGGAGCTACAAGAGTAATACAAAAGTCCCTTGGTGGGTTTGTTCCAGGTTTCCACAACCTTTATAGCAGCCTTCATCCCGCAATTACAACTGGGTGTGGGTGGGTATCGCACCTCAAGCTCTGATTTCAGCTTCTTGAATCTCTTCTCTGCGTAAAACTTGGAGTCAGCCATTACCGTTAGCTTAAGCACCCTGGGGGGGAAGAAGAGCTTATAATGTATCATGCTTCACTTTTAAAAAAAGAGCTGAAATTCGAAATACCCCATTTAAGGGCAAAATTGACATTTCAATAGCAAATAGTGGCCGAAAACCATGTTATAGTTGCAGTCAGCGCGCGTGCGCCTCAAATTCCCATTTCAGGGTTTTTTATACAACTTTTTAAAAACATGGGGTTTTTAAAAGTACTTTTTTTTTTAGCCTCCAAAAAAAAAAAAAAAGTACTTTTTTTTTAGGGGGTTTTCCTTGATCATTTCGTGTTACACAGGGGAGCTGGACGATATTTTCCCCTAATAAAAATGTATTCTTCCTTGTTACGCTTTTGTAGTATCATTTATTTACATAGCTATTTGCTTCAAATCACCCTTATTTACGGTAAATTAGCTAACATTCAATTATTCCACATGTGATTCTACAAAAAGAAATGTTGATGTCCCGATTTTGCCTTGAAATTTTATATAATCGGATTCCATCATTGAATGAATTCCTTTTTGAGTCTGTTAAAAAAAATTCTTAAAAGTAATAATTTGTTTTTTTAATCGAGATGCATTGCAATATAACATATTAATAAAAGCACTTGAAAATGGTTTAACAAGGCTTTAAAAAAGTTAAAAAGGAAACCAAATGAATTTGACAGAAATGGTTAAAAAACTTAATAATTGTTAGGTTTATTATCCTTATTTTTAATGATTAATTGGAAATCAATTTTCAAATATTAGAAATATAACTAGAATATATATATTAATTAATGCCATATCGTCGATATATGCATATAGAAATGATGACAACAGGTGTTGGTTCAAGCGGTTAAAGGGTTAGTTTTCAAAGACAATAATCCGAGTACAAATCCCTCAGGCCCCTTGGGAGTGTGTCAAAAAAAAAAAGAAAAGAAAATACATATAGAAATGGCGAATAGAACCTTATATTAGAACATGGGGCCTCATTTTTACATTAGTTTTAGGCCTCTCAGCCCCAGCAATTTTGCCTCCTTATTTTCTCTTCTAAAATAAAGACATAATAACATATAGAACCTTGTCTTATGTCTAAATATCAAGTAAAATATTATAATTTAAAAATTATCATAGAAGATCCTGAAACACGTAGAGAAAACTTTTCGCGCAGGTTGTGCGATTTTTTATTGAAAATTTTCATTTTTATCTTTTTATAAAATGGTCTTTTAATTTTTATATTTTCAGTTTTGACCCCAAAATTTATAAAATATTTTATAAAGATCCTAAAATGTTCAATATGTTAATAATTGATGTAATCTTTTTATATATCTTTTATAAAGTTTTATTTTGTTTTCAAAATTATTTGTAGTAATGAAATTTAACTCTTCATATTATATTTTTAAATTTGCTTCTTTCTTTTTTACTTCTTTTTTATATTTTATAAGATGTGTTTGTATTTTATTCATTATATCCATATTATTTGTAGGTATATATGTTTCATTTATTCTAAAATTTTTAATTTCTTTTCTTGTATTAAAATTAAATCTTTTATCGTAAAAAGTAATAATTTCAACCTTTGTTATTTATGTTGTTATCTAGGATATGCAATATGCATGAGTTGATGCACCTCCAAGTTTTGAGGGAAAAAAGAAAAATGAGGAATTTATGTAAAATAAGAATAAATGATTAATATTATAACAGACATTATATGTAGTATTGAAACTATATATTATTATAACAATAATTAGTGATCCGTTTTGACTTGAACGTGAAAAAAATGTGATATAGTAAAAGAAATTGAAAAAAAAATTATTATAGCAATAGCGTGATGTGTTCAGTGTTCCTTAGTTCCTGCACAGTGCACACAGTTATCTCGTGAGGATAGACAATAAATATCGAATTAGTTTTCAAGAACTAAGTTCTCTCTTTAATTTTTATTTTGATTAATTAATCGTGGACTTTCTATATATGCTCATTGTCCCAGACATAAACAACTCAAACAAATAGAGACTTAAAGAGAAGTGGCAAGTATGACGTAGAAAATCCCACTCGTAAAACTTTAGCGATTAAAACTCATTTCATTTATCCAACGTAGGACAGGGAATGTGACGCCCCGAGCGTGGAGCTATCACATCCCCCGCACTAGAACCCAACACGTATATGAAATGGGCAATCCATATACATGTCAAACGCTAGCGAACGGGAGACACTCAAGACTACACCTAGCTAGGCGGCACTAGATAAACAGTCGTCAGAGAGCATACGATAGCGGAAGCGAATTATTAAATCCCTCAACACATAATGACCACGAGCCGACATTATTTAAAACATATAATTTCCATTTCAATCACAAGATGCGACAGTAAGGTACTACACTAGGCACTCTATTCACAAGTATCAAAAGTTGGAACGAGAGGTAACAATACGCACATACATGCCGATAGAAAAAGTATCAGTAACAAAAAAGTAATCCTAGATGGACTCAACATGACATGACTCGAACGCCGCCTAGCTGACTCCAACGTGCAACCAATAAGGTAACAAGAAAGAGAGAAGGAGAGGGTCAGTCGAGTGACTGGTGAGACGGTAACAATATACGAGATATATTCAATGCAAGAGAGAGATATGCAATGCAAGATAAGCACAACCCCTCGATCCGATATAGTCTCAATTTCAAGAACAAGACAATCATTTCCTTTCAAAGTCCATGACGTATATCGGATTAAGGGTTTCAATCGATTAATCGGTATCGAGCAATACCGTTCTCCAACCTTTACTCCACAATCAATCAATAACAATAACAATAACAATAAACCCTCCACCACACCAGGTAACAGAAAGGGTTGATCAGCCCCAACCGTCCAATAGTCCAGACGAGTCATAGCCCATTTCGGTACTATGCTCCTTCGGCGTACCGGCACAGTAGACACGCAATATCACCAACCTCCGATGATAACACGTGCCCCCGTAGAGGTCGCGATTAAGGTTCACCGTCGGCCCGATGCCTTCCCGGATTCCCTCGTACACGTTGCCTCGGATCCCTTCCCAATAGAACCATGCTATTGGGGCCAATCAATCAATAACAAGAGCTCGGATCATGCAATGCGTGGAAACCATTTTCATTTTCTATCAAAGTCTTTCTCAAGAGCATGAACTCACGTCGGAGAATATATCTATAACCCATTTAGTACTTGAAAATTAGTCTTCAAATAACATTAAATCGGTAGACAATCACGTACTTACTAAATATAGGGTTATATAGCTATATATACATTTCACATGCGGGTAAACGATTCAAATCATGAAGGCCATACGGGTTTAGGTTATTGGTTACAGCAAGAAGATAAACCTCACCTGGTAAGCTCGACAAAAGGAAGAGACAGGACAAGATAACTAGACCACCGGGTCCTTAGAAGGATCACCTAGACAAATGACGATTACCAATACAATTAGACTCAATTACAGACCATTTACGACGCACGGTATATGAATGAATGCAATTGATGTATGTATATAAGCTAGGAGATACTACCATGAAATACTTATATAAAAATGCATGAGTTCAAGCAAAATTAATACTTAAGCAATTATAATTACATACAGCAGCACACAAGACATTTTTTTTAATCCATACAAGGTACATTCAGATCATGTCTAAGTTCTTCATTAACCTACTTTAAGCATACCTTCGAATTACATAAGTTTGGGACAAGTAGACACAGCTTTAGTAAATTACACTTGCACCCCAGTAGGTTCAAATGCATAAAACATGTTTCCCTAACAAATCAAACGAAACAAGCAGAAGGTATATTAGTCATTTATCCATCATATTATATGTAAAGATCATATATGAGGCTTAAGATTTAGGAAAAAGATAGGTTAAAAGCACAGAAACATCTAGGAAAAATGCAACATGGTTCATTAATCATTCACATAAGACAACTATGCAGAAACATATTTTCAAAAAGTTCACCGTTACCCTATCAAATGAAGCCGGAATAATCTGAAAGTTTACGGGGATATACTCGATACATTCATAAGTAGCCCTGTAAAACAGTTTTGAGAAATTCATACATTTGATCACTCTTTCCAAGCTATTAATCCAGACTAGAAAACAAGGGGCAGCTGAGTTGTTTTGAATTTTTCTCGGGTATCAAATGGACTCGGATTAACATAAAATTTGACGGACATAAACCTTAATATACTAGGAATATCCAGTTAAAACAGTTTTGAAAATTGAGGTCTTATGAGTTCGGAATTTACGTTTGAATTCTCTGCATATAAGCTGTCAAAGTTCAAACAATACAGCAACTTGGCTGCAGCGACACCTTTCAAAGACCGGTCTGTTTACCACATCAAACGAAGTCGAAAAATTCTGAAACTTAATAGGTACACTCCCAACATATATAGGTACTCCTCTGTAAAACGGTTTTGCAAAATTCGAAGGTTTAGTCCCTCTGCTCAGCTGCTGTTCCAGATCAGAAAACAGGGAAAAAACAGGGGACTGCGGCAACTTTCGGGATTTTTTCGAGGTATCAAACGGGCTCGGAAAATTACGAAATTTGGCAGATATGAACTCTAATATGCTATTAATCTCCTGTTAAAACAGTTTTTGAAAACGGCATCACACGAGCTCGGAGTTTACATTTGAAATGACTGCACAAATCATGACAGCACCATAATTCACTACTAATTTATACCTACATCATTCCCAAGCCTTAGTATCATGCAAACTCACGCGGACTCAGACTGTTTCGCATTAAAACCATCAGATTTCATAATTCTAACAAGCTATGATTCATGTATTTAACTATGATAGTTGACAGATTTCATTCGAGACAACGGTTGCTCACTCTAGTCTGCAAGGTTCCAAGACTCATGTTTTGCTAACTTCCGGCATGCTTTGGATCATTCTCAAGTCATAAAATTCATCTAGCATGATTACATATTATGAATTCTAATATATGTTTTCAGGAAAATCATCACTCTATCAAGTTCAAATCCAACAGCACATATACAACATATATACACAAACCAAATCAGTTACCTGTTAGTTGCTGAATTCGAAGGACAAGGGGGACTCGCTAGCTAAGCAGTGGTGCTCGTGGAGTGCGTGATGGAGGGACGAGAGGGAGATGATGGTGAGGTAGGTGGTCTGTAATGGTTTGTGTGTGTATCGTGAGAGATCAGAGATGGCCAAAATGAGAAATGGGAATTTTCCTTCTTTTGTTTTGCATGATCAGATGGAATTATCTAGGGAAATTTTAATAAAATAAGGCAAAGAGGGTACGTGTAATACATATGAAAGAAGTCAGCAAAATTTTCATTTCAAATTGCATTTAAATCCTTCTAAAATAAAGTTGAAACTATTGTCCCCTTTAATTTGTAGACAAAATTAATTAAGTCCAATTAGTCTTTCGTTATTTTTCCGAATGATGCAAACTCTCAGATTTTTCACTTTAGCACATAATTCACCAAATTAATTTCGTAAAGTAATTAGGGATATAGATTATAAGAAATGAAAGTACAAATTAAATTCTCACGTAAGAAGGAACAGAGGAATTGAATTCCCTTTTCATTTCTTTTTGTTTTTTCAAAAATTTAAAAAAATAAACAATTGTGGATAAATAAGAGAAGCATGAAATGTGGAGGATTCAGAGGTGCACTACATGTGTTGTAAAGAATAAAACCAAAAGAATCTGATCCAAATGTTATTAATTGCAATTAAGTCCCTCTAATTTGGATTATTAAGTAAGGTGCCTCATAATTTGTGGATATAAATAATTAAACCCAAAACAACTTTAGTAATATTTCATAAAGACCCAAATTACTTGAAATGTTAGCACGTAGGTCATGAGTTTCGTATTATTTAATTAATGAAAGCATAATTTAATTATTAGCATCAATTGCACATAGCACACTTAGTTATCACATAATCGCATATCATCTAGAGAAAATAATTAAGGCCAATAAAATACGAGATTATAAATTGGTAAATAAACGTGTAGCCCCAAAACTCACACGTAACGATGTCTTGTCCTAGTCCGAAGAAGTGGGGCGTTACAGGGAATATGAATAATTAACTTTAGTTTATTACACAAAAGGGAAATTTAGCAATAAATTGCAGTGGAAGGGGAATTTATATTCTATTTTAAGATGTGAAGTAAACTCACAAGTTATTGGTATAAATTTTCCTTTTCTCTTAATTCCAATTTTACATCTTTCAATCTACTAATTAAGTTTGTCGAGCGACAATATATATTCAGATTTTTGCTTTTAAAATATGAACATTTTTAATATGAGTTGGCTAATATGTTGTGATCTTTTTTTTTTCCCCCCCACATATTTGTACACCCATGGATAACATGTTTGGATTCATGAATAAAGTCGCCCACCCCCCTCTCTCTCTATATATATTAATTTGATCTATTTATTTGAGCTAATTATAAGGCTGTTCAACCAAGTAATTGACATGTACTTTTCTAATGTACTTATATTCCCACGCATTACAAGTTCGGAATTAAAGCTTATAATATACGGTAACCAAAGGGGAAGCAAATGTCACACTTTTTTTTCCCTTTTTCTTTCTAAAATGGGGAAGCAAGGTATTTAATTTAAGTTGGAGTATCGAGTACAGGATAGTCTCTATTTTACTTTTCCATGACTAAACTTTGTTATTAATGAATGCCAGTTATTAATAAGGAAAATGTGCATACTGTTCAATTCTCAAAACTAATAAAGAAACGCAATAAAACATGCACAATGTTTACATATGTGTGGAGTCTATTTTTTCGTCTAAAATCTCTAATTTTTATATAGATCATGCATCTCTATAATCCAAATCATCATGTACTTCCACTATAATTAAGTACCCATTATCAAGAACAGTAAAGCCTGCATGGAAAAAATAAAGTAAAGTACGTACATTCGTGATACACATGCTCATCAATCGGCACTCACCCCCTTCCACAATCAATATAAACTATGAATCAGGTACTTACATAGCTCGTACCAAATCCATATCCCAAATCAAACTCTAATCTTCAAGATTAACCAGTCGCCAAAATGAGTGATGCATTGGCCAAGAACCAAGAAGCAGCCCATGAGATGGCCAAGAACCAAGAAGCAGCCCATGAGATGGCCAAGAACAAAGAAGCAGCCCAGAAATATATTGATAAGGCTTGGAAGACTGGGGATATCGACCTCTTGTACGTTTCGCTCACTCTCCACCCCGAAATTCTCGATGAAATCGACAAGAAAAGATTCGTCGACACTCCTCTCCACGAAGCTGCAAAATTGGGGCACGCACAATTCTGCGCAGAAATGGTGAATCTGATGCCATCATTCGGTAAGAAACTGAACCCGGCCGGTTTCAGCCCCCTTCATCTTGCATTAGATGGAGGCAACCACGACGCTGCGCGAGCCCTCCTCCGTATTGATAAGGAACTCATCCATGTTAAGGGGAGAGATGGCTTTACGCCATTAATGTACTGTGCACGTGTCGATCGCGAGGTTAATAAAAATACTTTGGCTTTGTTTTTGAGGGATTGTCCGCAAGCGATCTTCGACTTGAGCAGAAGGTCCGAGACGGCGTTGCACGTTGCGCTGAAATTTGAGAATTGCACCGCCGCGGTCATGATTCTGAATTCGCTTGAGAGGAGTTCGAGGGAGGAAATTCTGCACTGGAAGGATGATGAAGGGAACACACCACTTCATCTTGCAGTTAAATATAGATGTACACAGGTATTATAGTTATTTATTCTTCACTTACGTATATTGTATTGCGATTTTGGTGCTTTTAAGCATACATACACTAATTTCAATTTTAGTGGGGTATACTAGCTATAGTTCACCTCAAAATTCATGTTTTGAAATACATATTTGATATCACAGACACTTAACATATGCATGTAATTAAATGAGCTAGCTAGATAGAAGCGTTATCTTTAACTATTTTCCTCAATTACATTCTATCATGATTTTTTTAAATGAAAATAAAACTTTAAAGTTTCATTGATGTTAAATGTCCCACATTGAATAATGTTCATTCCTGCAATGTTCACGCACCAATTTGGGCGTGACGGGGGTGTGTTAAATGTCCCACATCGAATAATTAGTGATGTGTGTTCAATATATAATGGCATGGCAAGTTTCCCCTCAATAGCTAGCTTTTGGGGGTGAGTAAGGCCAAAGCTCATTATTCAATAAGACCCAATGTGGTTTGGGGGCCATTATGAGTCGGGACCTCCTGTTATGTTTTTATGAAGAGGAAATTGTATTTTTGGGATATTAACTCACCATAATTTGTAATTTTTGTATAAAAAAATGTTTTAATAAAAAAACTGGCTTATAACTCTAAAAGTTTGCAATTTCATGTATTGTTTGACCCGAATAGATATGATCCTCCGGAAAATCCACCCGAATCTCCACGTGTCCGTCGCATAATTTGCCACGAAGTGGATTTTGTAAGTTTCGGGTGGGTTTTCTGGCGGGTCGTATTTAATTTGGGTCAAATAGTGCATGAAATTGCGAACTTTTAGAGTTATAGGCTAATTTTTTCAGCGGGAAATTTTTTGTATCAAAATTGCAAATTAGGGTAAGTTGATATACCAAAATTATAATTTCCTCTTTTTAAGAACACACCCCTAATATTTATTTTCCTTCAATAGGCCCTAGTCAGTTGCATAATGTTACAAAAGAAACGATCTCCGTTGTCACTTTTATAACAAGATAGCTCCTCGAGTCATTTTAGTCATACGAAAAATGAGCCCGCAGGGCGTAGCTCAGTTGGTTCCGGAATGGCAGATTTGCGACAAGGTGCAAGGTTCGATTCTCACAGGCTGCAGTATGGGAGTTTTATTCTTGAGTCCAATTTGGGCTTTGAGGGTGGGCTCCTTGTAGACCTAGTGAGGAGCACACCTCCCCCTTAACGGGCCGCTGAGTACCTGATTTACCTCCTCCCACTTGCTTCGTCGGGTCGGGGTGTGGGGGGCGCTTAGGGTTGGGGATTCAACCTTTTGCGACAAAGTGATACGAAAAATGAATATTTTAGTCATTTTAGTTAACAGAAATGAGATCTTACGGGCGATATAAATGCTTGAGTGTATTTGTAAGAAATGAAATAGTACGTCTTCACTTTTAATTAATCCAAATTATGGGACAAGATTCTAGTCCAAATCTAGCTCTACAAATTTAATTAATTATATTAGTGAATGTATTATACTTGTTGTTTGATTGGTTACCTTTTTTTTAATTTTACATCAATCATGATAAGAGTAAAATACTTTTCTGCTCGTTACGATGTAGGTTTGCCCAATTCTAGTTAAGGCTACAAGTAACACCCAATTACAAAGGTGAAATTTGTGTTTTATATCTTGTTTTACTTATGTACAAAAGTCACGTGTATTGATAAAGTTAATTAGGAGAAAGAAATAATTGTGATATGAGAAAAATAATTCTAAAAATTCTTTCCTTTAATCTCAAATCAACCAGCTATAATTTGCTTACGTGTATGTAAGTGATACCAAAGGTAAAAGATATAATTGAAACAGAAAATCTAAAAGTGTTAAATATAAGCTTCCCTAAATAAAAAAATAAATGCATATATATGTGGCATGCAGGCAATAGAATTACTGGTGCAGAAAACTAGACTAAATTCAAGGAACTCTGAGGGTCGTACCCCCAGCGACATCGCCGATGAGGATGGGTACGGAGAAGCCACCAAACTCTTGGTGGACAAAAAAGCCAAGAGAGCAAGTAAATTGGCGCCAAAATTGACCTACGCCCAGTTTCTGCTGTCGCGCATGACATTCTGCCAAAGCACCGTCAAAACTTATACCACAGTGATGAATGAGCTCAACGCCGAGATGCGCAACGTCGTTTTAGTGGTGGCCGTACTCATCGCCACCGCCACTTACACTGCCATGCTCCAACCGCCCGGCGGCATCTACCAGGCCAGCGCCAGCGCCACCCACCACTTCTCCTCCGACGTCGAACAGAAATCGAACGCGGGGAAAATGGTGATGGACCACCCTAACTACGAGAGGTTCATGCCGACGAACACGCTGGCGTTCACGCTGGCGGTCGTGGTGATCATATTCGTCCTCCCCGGGAGGCCCTACACGTATGCTCTGCAACTGAGTTTGACGTCTCTGTCTTACAGCTGCCTGATCGCGATGCATTACGTGTCCGAAGAATATATCACGACCGCAGATGTGAGTTTCTTTGTGTGCTGGTCTCTGCTGGCTCTCGCGTCCGCGGTGAAATTCGCGCATTTTCTGCTGATGGAGGGATTCTTCCGGGACGTGTGGTGGATGCCACACTATTCCGCGCGGCTGAGAAACTGTGCGGACAGCATCCCAAGCCAGTGCCTCGGCGGTCGGGAAAAGATGCCGCTCGCTAATACTATAACCAACCTCAGGAAGCAGTACAGATTAACTGTTGGCTCCTTGAATGAGAAGCCCTAGCTACTTAATAACATTCTTGTTTAGTAATTATCATTATTTTCCAGATTTCATTACCAGAATAAGTGTGGCGACTTATATAGAGAGAGAATGAGAGTTTTTTAGGGGGTAAAATATGATGATAGTATAATTTTATACTACTTGTGTTTGGAATGGACTGTAGTGATGAATCTAATTATTTACAGGAAGGTATGTATTGCTATATGCTGTTAACGATAGTTTGCATATCCTTACGAGGTATTCTATTAATATTATTTTTATATTAGGAGATATTTTATATATAAAATAAATATTCTCTATACTTGAATAAAATGGTGAAAATAATATTCTTTCATATAGCTGGTATTTTTAAAATGTTTTATTACTAATATGATCTTTTATTGTGATTAATTAGTGACCAAAAAATGATGTCCGAGTAGTTACGGGTTTTTTTTTTTTTTTTTTGGGTGCAACCGGTGAAAGGGACCGTGAGGTTTTTAAGGAGGCCCTCACCTCATAGATTAAAATCGAACCCAACTGTAGATACAATGAACGTAAATCCAAGAGTCAAGAAGACTAAAGTTGGATTATCAATGAGGCTCACATGGGCATGACTGTTAACACAATTCACATTGCAATTATCACCACCCCAGGTATTGCGATTTTTCCGAAGTGCTGCATAGTTCCAACAGTCCCTGCTACCAATGACAGTAAACGGGCCAAGTGTTGGCCTCATCATGAGGCGCCCAGGGTCCTGGGTAGCGATATTGTCCAACGAAGATCCTATCTGGCAACAATTGGCCTCAACAATCGTCATGGCGTCCTTAGGACTTTCGACATTGGTGTTCGAAATACATATGTCATTGAGCATCACACCGTCAGTTACATAGTTACAGACTATCCCTCTCAGGGAAAGTTTCTCATCTTCGATCCACTCATGCAAGCTTTCGCCCATGTAGTAATTAACCTGCAAAAACAAACAACCATTTCTCGAGCCAAACCTATCGGTGTTGTCAAGAAAGCATTTAGAAAACCATTTGTCACAAAGAGAGAAATTATTCTGGAATTGAACAATAGCAAACCAATTTGCGCCAGAGCCACTTCTATTTGTATTATCAACCTGCAAAACTAAGTACGAATCTCGGCCAAGGTAATTAATACCCTCCTAGATATCATTAAAAACCATATGTACAGGTATATACAACCACACATCATTACCTGCCATATAAAGTTGTGGCAGCTCAACGCCTCAACCTTCTTCCTTACCTCGTGACTCATCTTGTACGGATATTAGGGAGTCCCCATTGATCCACTCGAATTATTCCCCGAAGACGGGTCATCATCTCTGATTCCGGGAAAGACCATTGCGTCTGTTTGGAGGCTCCAACCTTTGCTGGGAAATCCGCCACCATGTTTCCCTCACGGTATATATGACTCAAGTGAACTTGAATATTCTTGGTGATCTCATTAAACTGTAGCAGCAGATTTTGCAACTTCCAATCTCCAGCAGAGCCACGCCGTAACATGTCAATTATTACTCTTGCATCCAATTCTGCCCAGATAGCTTCCACTCCGATGTTTATACTTTATAGCCATCTTTATACCATGGACCAGGGCTACGAGTTCAGTGTAAGTGTTCGATTCTATGCCAATCCCCGCGCTATAAGCTGCTAGCAATTTACCATTATGATCACGAAGGACAGCCCCAATTCCAGCAGGGCCGGGATTCCCATACGAAGAGCCGTCTGTGTTGAGCTTTAGTTGGTTAATTCGAGGATTAAGCCATTTTACCACCTTTAGCGGCGGTTGTTTAGGTGGTTCTAATCTGATACCAACTTTGCACGCCACATTGCCATCACCTTTCCACCATTTCCGCTGGAGTTTGCCAACCTGCTGAAGCTGAGAAAGATGTAATAGCACTTGTCGTTTGATGTTATAAGCTGTAAAACTCGAACCCTGATGTTTCTTTCTATTCCTCTCCACCCATACAAACCATAAAATGAGAGCTCGGACAACAATTCTCACATGTTTTTTTGCACAAAAAGGGGAAGATCTGATCCAAGCATTGAGCATGACAGTAATAGAACTTGTGTCGGGAATCTGCACATTAAACAAGTTAGCAAAATAGCACCAAACTTCTCTTACTTTATTGCTTTGTAGGAATAAATGCCTAGTCGTTTCCTGCTCATTACAGCAAGCACATTTGGAGGGGAAGGTGATTCCTTTTCGACGTAAGCGCTCATCTACGGGAATCCAATCATGGAGGAGCTGCCGTAAGAACACCATTATAGTCGGTGTTAAATTGATCGACCATATGGCACTAAACATTTCCGATGTTGCGGAGCTGCGTCTGACTATTTGCCAAGCTGAGCGTAAGGAAAATTGGCCGTCATTGCTGCATCTCCAAACGCCTTTGTCCTTCTGTCCTCTTAAAATAGGTATAGCACATATATCCTCCACCATATCTTCTTCTACTACACGCATCAGTTTGTCCCTATCCCAATTCCCACTAGTCATGAAATCTTTCACTTTTTCTTTACCAAACACACCAATTATCCTCGCTGCAATGGGTTTATCTTTGTACCAAGCATCCTCCCAGAAATTAATATCCCCTTCCCCTATACTCCAGAAGATTTCTGCTTCCACCTTAGTTCGGATTTTACAGATTCTTTGCCAAACAGAAGAGTGATAATTTGCCACTAATGCATATTTAGGATGAATCTCCTTCCAATATCTGTTTCTCATGTATCGTGACCATAGAGTTGTTCGTACGCGTTCGCCACCATAGTTTGTGAGTATATGCTCGAACAATATCTCTAAAATTCCTAACACAAAGGCCACCTTCGTCCACAGGATGACAAACGCGTTGCCAATTAGTCCAATGCATACGTTTATTTCCGTCGTCTCGGGATCCCCAAAAGAACTTATTAATCATAATCTCAATTCTGCTAATCACCGACATAGGTGGTTCAATTATTTGGAAGATGTGTGTCGTCAAGGCTAAGAGGATTGATTTGATGAGCTAGAGTCTTCTACCATGAGAAAGGTAGCTGCATTCCCATCCATTAATAAGATTTCGTATCCTACCAATTAGTTCATCATAGAGAGACCCCCTTTTTCGGCCCTTATAGAGGGGCGCTCCAAGATATTTTATAGGTAACTGTGCCCGCATAAATCCAAGTGTTCCTTTCACTTCCGCTGCAGCCCCAGCCTCATTGTTACCTAACACGAGAACACTTTTATTAGCATTCACCTTTTGACCAGAGATTAATTCATAATTCTGAATTATATTCTTTACTCCCTGAAGTGAAAGTGGTCGGCTATTAGTAAATATTATCGTATCATCTGCATATGCTAGATGTGAGATATGCATGTCCGGCAAAGTTTGGAACCTAGCCTGAGGCTGATCATCCATAAACCTGTTCAAAGCACAAGATAAGTAGTCAGCGGCAATAACAAATAGGGTAGGTGATAAAGGGTCACCTTGTCGGATACTCTTAGAAGACTTAAAAAGACCCGAGGATTCCCCATTAACCAGAATGGAAAACCAACAACCCGAAATACTTTTATGAATCCAATCAACCCATTTTTGTGAAAACCTTTTAACGAGTAGAATATGATATAAAAACTCCCAATTCAACCTATCGTAAACCTTTGCCATGTCCAGTTTTAGGATCACTTTCTTTATCCTTCTTTTGTTATCCAACGCATGTACCATTTCCTGAGCCAATAAGATAGAGCAAATTATTAAAAACGTCCCGTAAAGTGAGCCATATACGGTTTTGGTCCCAAGAGTGGTCGGTGTCTCACTTTTGGTCCCATAAAGTGACATTTGTCTCATTTTTGGTCCCATTGACCCATTTCCGTCCAAGATAACGGTTTGACCGTTAAAAAAGTTACTTTTTAGTCCTTTTGATTCTTTTATATTTTTAAAATTACCCCAAACTATTTAAATTCCACATTTTCACCCCTAAACTATTTGTATTGTATATTTTCACCCCAAACAAAATATAATATATATATATATATATATATAAAATATTATAAATATTTTCTAAAATATTTATAAAATATTTTATTATATATATATATATTATATATTATAAAATATTATGTATACAAATATTATATATATATATATATACATATATATATGTATAATACGAATAATATAATATACTATAATATAATATATATATATATTATATACACGTTTATAATATATATATATATATATAATATTATAAACATTTTATAAAATTTTTATAAAATATTGTATTATATATATATATATATTATATATTATAAAAATATTATATATACAAATATTATATATATATATATATATGTATGTATAATAAGTATAATATAATATATAGTATATAGTATGTGTATATATCTGTATAATACATATAATTTAATATACTATAATATAATGTATATATTATATATACGTTTATAATATATATATATATATACATATATATATATATATATATAATATTATAAAATATTATATATACAAATATTATATATATATATATATACACATATATATATGTATAATACGTATAATATAATATATAGTATGTATATATATGTGTATAATACGTATAACATAATATACTATAATATAATATATATATTATATTAAACGTTTATAATATATATATATATATATATATATATATAATAAGTATAGTATAATATAATATATATATATATACAATATAATATATGTATATATACGTATAATATAATATTATATATATATATATAATATGTTTAACAGTAAAAGTAATTTTTTTAATGGAGTAAAAAGTAATTTTTTAAGAAAATAGGGTAAAAAGTAACTTTTTTAACGGTCAAACCGTTATCTTGGACGAAAATGGGTCAATGGGACCAAAAATGAGACAAATGCCACTTTTTGGGACTAAAAGTGAGACACCGACCACTCTTGGGACCAAAACCGTATATGGCTCACTTTACGGGACGTTTTTGATAATTTTCTCCATTATCACTAATATCCCTACTGTAGCACCCGAGCGCAAGGTACCACATCTCCCGCACCGAGACCCGACCCGAATATGAAATGGACAATCCATACCCGAGTTAAATCACGGCGAACGGGGACATACACACACGTTAAGCTAGGCGGGAGCTAACTGTCGCAACCAAAGAAACATTACCACAAAATGATACCTAATCCCGAAATTCAATAAAATCATAAAACATCAATTGCGGGTTCTTTCTGTTACTAAAAACTCATTCAGAATCCATGATAGTAGTAATAATCAATACAAATCTTACATTTTCATAACTACAACAATCATAGTTCAATATGCATATGAAAAGACTCTGACTTAACCGAAAGACTTAACAGACTTGACTTCCCACCTAGCACTCCAAACCTGCAAGAACACTGAAAACAATCCGGGTTCAGTCTATAGGAGACTGGTGGGTATAAAATGAGGCATAAGTAGCATATACAACAATATTTAAACATTCACATGCAGGTTATAATCCCAATTGAAGTTTTTAGAACATTTCCTAAGTGGGTAAAATAAAGAAGTCATCAAAAGGGATTATAACGTTCATTTTTCATTCTTTAGATCTTTCGTGGCCCGGCGAGTAGGCGTGCATTATCTCCAACCAACTCCTCGTGTAGTTCATTAAGCATTCATTCTTTCTTTCTTTCTTTCATGCATTACATTCTTTTGTGCACATTCATGAACATTTACACCTTCTTCCTCCGGGTGATGGCCGGGTGATCGGCCCGAACCATCCATTCATTGACCAAAAGGGGAACATGACTCCCCAGATGGCACTCAGCGTCCATTCCTCACTAACTCCTAACGATGTCCGGTCACGCCGTTCATTGGTGGAACTAGTGTGAGGGATCACCGTCAGCCCACGCCTCCTCGGGTCACCATTCACACCAAGTCCCTGGGCCCCATTCTGTGCATTCATTCATTCTTTCTCGCCAAAACATTTGGTAGGTTCATAAAAGAAGGACTTTACTTTTAAAATCATTGACCCTTGAAAACGACTCTATATACATATATATTTTTGGCTGAAAGCTTTACACATTGGGAGTATATAGGGTCATTTAACTAAATAGTAGAGAAACCCACCTGTCCTCAGCTTACCAACCAAAACAAGAAGAAACAAGAGGACCCGGAAGTGTCCAAAGAACCCGGCAAGTCTCCGCCCTGGAGAACTGTACAAGAAACAATACGACGTGCTCGTGAGACTCAAGGCACCAAATAAACCATATATGACGCATGACAATGAAATGATCATGATATGAATGTATAAAAGATCATATTATGTAATGAACACGTTCATGTGCACTATTAATGTCTTAAAGACATACAAACATTCATTCCATTCCTTTCATGAAGCGTTTAAAGTCGTTCAAGTTCATAACCTTCACATTTAAATCAAATTGATCCAAGAATTTCAAATACCGCTCATAACACGTAGTATAACATGTTTACAATTAGGAAATAGGTAAATAGACACATTTAAGTCATGTTCGGAAATTAAATAACACAAAATAGATAACAATTAAATTCTAAAATTTAAATAAATTAAACAAAGCTTTAAAAAAATCATATCTATATATATTTATATATATATGTAAACATTCATGCAATTTAAAATAAAATGAAACAAATATGCATGCATTTGAAATAAACACGTACAAAAGCATGCATACACTAAAACAAAACAAATTAATCATAACATGCATGCATTAAATAACAAACTAATGAAATGAGTATTTATTCATGCAAACATATGTATGTATATACGTGGCCCTGCATGCAAAAATGGGTAATTAGTAACAACCATGAACCATGCATATGAATTTTGAAACTGTAATTTTTTCCAGAAAAAGCAGGGGTCGCGGCCGCGACCCATTTTCTTCATGAAATGGTAGTGGCCGCTACCCTATTTTTCAACAGATTTTTACCCCAAATATGCAGAATACGTGAGCAGCTTAAATATAAGTCACGGGCACGACTGAATTACAGGCACATCAGGTCGCGGGCACGACCCTGTGCGCAACAGCAAAAAACGACGTAGTAACTCATAAGGAAAATAGAGCAGCAACAAATCAACTCCAATCCAACAAATTCAGGTAAGGTAACACAGCTAAAGAACAAGATTTCAGTCCCAATTAACCTCCAAACATGCAACCAAGGCAAGGCATACGTGAGAAAGAGATGTCAGAGATCATTTCATGCTATTTCTTCAAATTTTCATTAATGGCAACTAACCAATCCTTCAACCACCAGGTAATCAATGTCCATAAATGAAAAGAGGGAGTCAAGACAATCATATTCATGCTTTGAATCAACCAAAACCATCAAGTAATCAAAGAGATCAACATATTTCTCCAAAACCTAACTATTTCATCTCTTTCTCCAAAACCTCATAAAAGCAAGCTCAAAATTAGGGATGAATGGATCAAAATGACTCTAAATGAATGTATATTACAATCATAAACTCACCTTGTGGATTGAATGGAAGATGGAAGAGATTTGAGCTTGAAATCTCCAAGTAGGGCATGGTGACGGGATTTTCTGGAGAGCAGGGCTTTTGGCTGATTTTTCCTTATGTGTGGGGGTTGGTTCGGTTGAGGGAGATAAGGATCAGATAGTGGGCTTAACTGGGGTTCCAATGCCTCCAACCATGGTTAATTTGGTCAATGTTTGAATGAGTTATGGCATTTTTAGTAAAGGATGGCAGATTTGCATTCGTTTCGGTTTTTGGTTGAATTTCGGAGGTCCAAATGGTCTTAGAAAAATATGAGACTAAGTTCATTGAACCCGAATTTTCGTTACGAGCTCAGCGAAGTTGACGAAACTCGAATCCGAGTTTCCTAGCTCATGATATCAAATACGGAACCAAGGGTGCGCTAATTGCTCGTTAGCCCCCGATTTGGATTCTAAAATCAAAATAAATTCGAAACTCATGCAAGTGAACCCGAAAACATGAAACGAACATATATTCATATTCATGACACGTATATCTTCCACATAATAAATTTGCACGAAATTTCGGTATCAAATCATATAAGAACGAAGCACGTTTATAACACTCATAAACAAGGCATAAATAAATTCATAACATTTTCAAATAAATGACAAAATTTAAATGAAATTTAAATATGTATATAAAAGTGCACAACTTAAATATCATTTAAAACAAAGTGCAAGAATTAACATAAATTCAAATCATATTTAAATAACAACAAAGTGCACGATTTTAATCACATTTATCAAAGTGTATAAATTTATTTAATTTAAAATCATAGGCACGGATTTAATATGGTTTAAATTAAAATGCACTAAATACATATATTTCATTAAATCAACTTGTACGAACTTTATATATATATATATATATATATAGTATTAATAACATTAAAATATGATAATTAACATTTAATATAAAATTAAATAAACAAAACTCTTATAAACAATTAATTAGCACAATTTTGATAAACATATACGTCATGCTATACGACTGAAAAACTGGGGCGTTACACCTACCATGTAAAAAGCCACTTTGATTATCAAATATCACCCATGGAAGAACCGCAACAAGCTTCGTGTTTAGGATTTTAGTGATGATTTTATTGGACACGTTGCAAAGACTAATTGGGCGGAAGTCACTCCTGTAACGCCCCACTTCTTCGGACTAGGACAAGACATCTTTACGTGTGAGTTTTGGGGCTACACGTTTATTTACCGATTTATAATCTCGTATTTTATTGGCCTTAATTATTTTCTCTAGATGATATGCGATTATGTGATAACTAAGTGTGCTATGTGTAAATGATGCTAATAATTAAATTATGCTTTCATTAATTAAATAATACGAAACTCGTGACCAACGTGTTAACATTTCAAGTAATTTGGGTCTTTGTGAAATATTACTAAAGTTGTTTTGGGTTTAATTATTTATATCTAGAACTTATGAGGCATCTTATTTAATAATCCAAATTAGAGGGACTAAATTACAATTAATAACATTTGGATCAGATTCTTTTGATTTTATTCTTTACAACACATGTAGTGCACCTCTGAATCCTCCACATTTCATGTTTCTCTTATCCACAATTGTTTATTTTTTTAAATTTTTGAAAAAAAAAAAAAAAAAAAAAAGAAAAGGGAATTCAATTCCTCTATTCCTTCTTACGTGAGAGTTTAATTTGTATTTTCATTACTTATAATCCATATCCCTAATTACTTAACGAAATTTAATTTGGTGAATTATGTGCGAAAGTGGAAAATCTGAGAGTTTGCATCATTCGGAAAAATAACGAAAGACTAATTGGACTTAATTAATTTTGTCTACAAATTAAAGGGGACAATAGTTTCAACTTTATTTTAGAAGGATTTAAATGCAATTTGAAATGAAAATTTTGCTGACTTCTTTCATATGTATTACACGTACCCTCTTTGCCTTATTTCATTAAAATTTCCCTAGATAATTCCATCTGATCATGCAAAACAAAAGAAGAAGGAAAATTCCCATTTCTCATTTTGGCCATCTCTGATCTCTCAAGATACACACACAAACCATTACAGACCACCTACCTCACCATCATCTCCCTCTCGTCCCTCCATCACGCACACCACGAGCACCACTGCTTAACTAGCGAGTCCCCCTTGTCCTTCGAATTCAGCAACTAACAGGTAACTGATTTGGTTTGTGTATATATGTTGTATATGTGCTGTTGGATTTGAACTTGATAGAGTGATGATTTTCCTGCAAACATATGTTAGAATTCATAATATGTAATCATGCTAGATGAATTTTATGACTTGAGAATGATCCAAAGCATGCCGGAAGTTAGCAAAACATTGTCTTGGAACCTTGCAGACTAGAGTGAGCAACCGTTGTCTTGAATGAAATCTGTCAACTATCATAGTTAAATAAATGAATCATAGCTTGTTAGAATTATGAAATCTGATGGTTTTAATGCTAAACAGTCTTAGTCCGCGTGAGTTTGCATGATACTAAGGCCTGGGAATGATGTAGGTATAAATTAGTAGTGAATTATGGTGCTGTCATGATTTGTGCAGTCATTTCAAATGTAAACTCCGAGCTCGTGTGATGCCGTTTTCAAAAATTGTTTTAAAAGGAGATTAATAACATATTAGAGTTCATATCTGCCAAATTTCGTAACTTTCCGAGCCCGTTTGATACCTCGAAAAAATCCCGAAAGATGCCGCAGTCCCCTGTTTTTGCCCTGTTTTCTGATGTGGAACAGCAGCTGAGCAGAGGGACTAAACCTTCGAATTTTGCAAAACCATTTTACAGAGGAGTACCTATATGTGTTGGGAGTATACCTATTAAGTTTCAGAATTTTCCGACTTCGTTTGATGTGGTAAACAGACCGGTCTTTGAAAGGTGTCGCTGCAGCCAAGTTGTGTATTGTCTGAACTTTGACAGCTTATACGCAGAGAATTCCGACGTAAATTTTGAACTCATACGACCTCGGTTTTCAAAACTGTTTTAGCTGGATATTCCTAGTATATTAAGGTTTAGGTACGTCAAATTTTATGTTAATCCGAGTCCATTTGATACCCGAGAAAAATTCAAAACGACTCAGCTGTCCCTTGTTTTCTGGTTTGGATTAACAGCTTGAAAAGAGTGATCAAATGTATGAATTTCTAAAAACTGTTTTACAGGGATACTTATGAATGTATCTAGTATATCCCTGTAAACTTTCAGATTAATCCGACTTCATTTGGTAGGGTAACGGTAAACTTTTTGGAAATGTGTTACTGCAGCCATAGTTCTGTTTTTCGTCATCTTTGCTCTGTAATCTGTAATTTTACACAAACATCCAGGGATTGAGACCTATACCATTTGAAAGATCTACATGTCTAGTTTACTAGGATTTTCGCGGTTCGTTAAAATACCATCCGAGCAATAAGTTATGACGAATTTTCTACAACGTGTGCATGAATAAAGTTTCTGCATAAATGCTCCTGCTCCTGCATGAATGTTGCATGAACTCTGCTATAATGTTTTCCCTCGCTCATTTCCATGGTTTTTGTAGTACATATTCCAAATTTCCAGCCACATAAATGTTACCTTGCACATGATATGGCACGATTACATGTTTAATTGAATTACGTGGCATTAATCGTACATACAAACATGCTCATGCCATTTTATGACTTTTATTACATCTTATCCCATCTCATGACATTGCAACACATTGCCGAGCGTCTATACTTGGTTTTATTAAGTCTAATTGTATTGGTAATTGTCACTTGTCTAGGTGATCCTCCTAAGGACCCGGTGGTCTAGTTACTTTGTCCTGTCTCTTCCTTTTGTCGACGTTATCCAGGTGAGGTTTATCTTCTTGCTGTAACCAATAACCTAAACCCGTATGGCCTTCATGATTTGAATCGTTTACCCGCATGTGAAATGTATATATAGTTATATAACCCTATATTTAGTAAGTACGTGATTGTCTACCGATTTAATGTTATTTGAAGACTAATTTTCAAGTACTAAATGGGTTATAGATATATTCTCCGGCGTGAGTTCATGCTCTTGAGAAAGACTTTGATAGAAAATGAAAATGGTTTCCACGCATTGCATGATCCGAGCTCTTGTTATTGATTGATTGGCCCCAATAGCATGGTTCTATTGGGAAGGGATCCGAGGCAACGTGTACGAGGGAATCCGGGAAGGCATCGGGCCGACGGTGAACCTTAATCGCGACCTCTACGGGGGCACGTGTTATCATCGGAGGTTGGTGATATTGCGTGTCTACTGTGCCGGTACGCCGAAGGAGCATAGTACCGAAATGGGCTATGACTCGTCTGGACTATTGGACGGTTGGGGCTGATCAACCCTTTCTGTTACCGGGTGTGGTGGAGGGTTTATTGTTATTGTTATTGTTATTGATTGATTGTGGAGTAAAGGTTGGAGAACGGTATTGCTCGGTACCGATTAATCGATTGAAACCCTTAATCCGATATACGTCATGGACTTTGAAAGGAAATGATTGTCTTGTTCTTGAAATTGAGACTATATCGGATCGAGGGGTTGTGCTTATCTTGCATTGCATATCTCTCTCTTGCATTGAATATATCTCGTATATTGTTACCGTCTCACCAGTCACTCGACTGACCCTCTCCTTCTCTCTTTCTTGTTACCTTATTGGTTGCACGTTGGAGTCAGCTAGGCGGCGTTCGAGTCATGTCATGTTGAGTCCATCTAGGATTACTTTTTTGTTACTGATACTTTTTCTATCGGCATGTATGTGCGTATTGTTACCTCTCGTTCCAACTTTTGATACTTGTGAATAGAGTGCCTAGTGTAGTACCTTACTGTCGCATCTTGTGATTGAAATGGAAATTATATGTTTTAAATAATGTCGGCTCGTGGTCATTATGTGTTGAGGGATTTAATAATTCGCTTCCGCTATCGTATGCTCTCTGACGACTGTTTATCTAGTGCCGCCTAGCTAGGTGTAGTCTTGAGTGTCTCCCGTTCGCTAGCGTTTGACATGTATATGGATTGCCCATTTCATATACGTGTTGGGTTCTAGTGCGGGGGATGTGATAGCTCCACGCTTGGGGGCGTCACAACTCCAATGCGCTGGATTTTCTTTCTTCGGAATGAGGACAGCCGAGGTAGCCGCGAAGGCCAATGGTAGTTTTGCTCCATTAAAGAATTCCATAACAGCCTCGATTACGTCCTCCTCAATGTTCTCCCAGAAGGTTTGATAGAAAAGAGCACTAAATCCATCAGCTCCTGCAGCACTGTTCGGGTTTAGTTCGAAAACTGCTGCCCTTATTTCCTCCCTTGTCGGCAATTTATCTAACACATCTGTGTCAGCGTCCGTTAGAATTTTTGCCACATTTTGAAAATGACTTATATCAATGTTCGCCGTGTCTGCCGCTGTAAGGAGTCCCTTGAAGTAGTTTTTTGCAGAATCCCGAATTTGGCTCTGATCAGTTATTTCAATATCACCTTCTCTTATCAAATTGATCCGTCCTCTAAATCTTCTCTTCTTGACGAGAGAATGGAAATATTTAGTGTTCCGTTCACCTTCCTTGATCCACCGACAAGCTGATATTTGGCGCCAAAATTCCTCTTCCATAGCTAAGAGGCGGTTTCGGTCAGCTATTGTCTTATTCCAATTAACAAGAGCCTCGTCTGTTGGGTCATTCTCGAATTTTTGTTCAGCTTCTAACTCGCCTGCTCCGCTTCCTTTATTCTGTCAAACACATTACCAAAGACATTTTTGTTCCACCATTTGGGATGACTCTTTAAGCGCTTGGGCTTATCTGCCAATTTTCTCAATCTGGTGCTCGGAAGAGGATGACTCCAATTATTTATCACAGTCGGTTTTAAGTCGTGGTGCTGGAGCCATATTTCCTGAAAGCGAAATGACACGGGGTGCCTGGGAACGTTATCCTGCATGTTAAACAGCAATGGACAGTGATCCGATGATCCCTTTGCTAAATGCTTGACACTAGATTACGGGAAAAGATCACACCACGCTTCATTAACCAGAATTCTATCTAGCCTTTTCCACACACGTTTGTTAGTCCAAGTATAAGGAGAGCCCTCGAACGGCGGTTCATGAGGCCATAGTCATTAATAAATTCACTAAACTCAGTCATGGACTGAAAATCAGGATCCAAAGCATCTTTAGATTCGGCTAGAGACTTGACCGTGTTAAAGTCTCCCCCAATGAGCCACGGGATGCCACTATAATCTTGCTCAGCTAAATATTCCCAGATTTCTCGTCTAGCCACAGTGTTGCAACGAGTATAGACTATAGTAATCAGACAAGCTTTGTTGAGCGATTTCCAAAAAATCCGAAGGTGCAAGAATTGTCTATCGTCTTTGAGCACTTTAACGTCCAGATCCTCACACGTAAAAAACTATATATGGTTAGAATAATTATTAATAACATTTTCAAAATGAAACTTGTGGCACATAACAGAAGTATCTAAAGCAATCATAGGCTCTAAAATAGAAAGGACTTGAAACTTATTCTTTTTACAAAACTGCTTGAGGGCTCCGCGATGATCCAATTTGCCCATCCCCCTCACATTCCAAATCATGCCTTTATTAATCATGATATACCCTGCTTATTGGCCAACGACGTTGTCGCTCCTTTAGAGGCCATGTTGTTATTTTTCGGAGGTCTTCCACGCTTTTTCTTTTGGGTCACCGGGGCGAATCCATTATCGGCATGCTCCTCGCCTTCTGAATTAATCGGTTTATATAGAGCAAGCTGCTTAAGATCATCCATGTTATCTCCATCTATCTCCGGAGGTTCCCTTTTCGGTTCACTTCCATCCTGAATTCCCCTATCATCCTTTGACAAAGCCGTGTCCGATCCTTGAGGTTCATCCTGTTTGGAGTTTTTCTCTAATGACTGCATTATTTCCAGCCCGGTTTCTCCTATCGCGGTTTCTGTCTCTTTTCTCACATTATCCTGACCCACCGCATTAGCAGAAATATTAGTATCCGTGACTTCTGTTTGATTTAGGCTTAGCTTGTTTGACTCCAAGTTGGTCGTTTCATTATGTTGGGCTTTCTCCCTCCAGACCTTCTCCTTGGGATCTCCTGGTTTATTTTTCTGCTTACGTTTTGGCTGACCATTATGATTTTCTATCACCTCACCCTCCTGGGAATTGCCTTTTCCTTTTGTTGTGGCTTCCCGTGTTTCTTGTATCACTTGTCTGAGATCCGGTTGATCTTCTGCGCTGTCCATGACAATGGTATCATGGCAATCATTTTGATCATGTCCTAGCCTTGAGCATCGTCGACAGTAGGCTGGCAGCCGTTCATAGATCCCAGGTTGTATTAGGGTACCACCATTGAAGCCAATGCTGATTTTCATTTTCAAAGGTTTCAGCAAATCTAGTTCAACACATACACGGGCATAGTCAGGCCGATTGCAGTCGAATGTTCCTTTCATCATATCCAAGCGGCTCACCTATTTGACGAACAATATCGTGAAGCATCTCAGGATCAAAAAATTGAGTTTTCAATGATGGAAGTTTGATCCATACAGGAGCAATTGATGATTCAACCTTGGGGTTAAAGGTTGGCGTCCATTTAAGGACCCTCATAGGATAACCGTCAAAGTTCCAGATACGACGTAACCAGATTTTGGAGTAATCTTCCTCGCAACTTAATCTTATCAGGATGTGTTTTATGTTCATCACTCCGAGTTTAAACTCTTCTTTAAGCTCTAACTCCATGAAGAGTTCATGAAGTTGTGCCATCGTCGGAAACCCATGCGAAAACTTTTCTATAAGCGCAAACCTAAACGGTTTAGATAATACTTCAATTTTCTCATCGGAAAGTTGGATGTGCGGGATTCCGTTGCGTTCCGAGACGGTACCATAAGACTTTCTATCTGGTGCATTATTGAAGACGTGAAGTTTTCCCATGCGTGGGATAGTAGGTTGCTTGGCCTGAGCCATCGCAGCAGCGTATGTTTGCCTCGGAGCGTTCACTGCAGCAGCAAATGCACCCACTTGGAGATCCGGTGGGTCATCAACCGCGTTCGGCGGTCGTAACATGGGAGGCGTTGAAGGTTTAGGGTTAGGGTTAGGAGAGAAATCTTACATCATCCGAGTAGTTACGGTTGACCTACTGTAATACAACTAAGGAGGAGAAAATTATAATTTTGGTATACCAACTCACCCTAATTCGTAATTTTAGTACAAAAAAATTTCCAGTGAAAAAACTAGTCCATAACTCTAAAAGTTCGCTATTTTATGCACTATTTGACCCGAATAGATATGACCCGCCGGAAAACCGACTCGGATCTCCACATGTCCGTTGGAGAATTTGCCACGAAGCGAGTTTTGCAAGCTTCGGGTGGGTTTTCCAGCGGGTCATATCTACTTGGGTTAATAGTGCATGAAATTCTGAACTTTTAGAGTTATGGGTTAGTTTTTTCACTGAAATTTTTTTTGTACCAATATTGTAAATTAGGGTCAGTTGATATGCCAAAATTGCAATTTCCTCAACTAAGGAGATATCTTAGTGACAACTGAAACGTGCATGTGATGGACAGACACTGACACGACAATACGAAAACGATAGGACAGAGATATAACCATACAGATTTTTTAAAAAATGTTACACGATTATATTGTATACAAACAAATATATTTATATTTATTAATTTATTTAAAATGAAATATTCATAGCAGTACTTAATATTATTACAATTTTAAATAAAATATATCCATATCCGATTTAACTTCCAAAAGTGATTACAAATAATATTAATATATTTTATTTATCTTGATATGATGGGAAAAAAGTTCAAAACAAAAATAAAACTTTAATTTAATTTATACAATACATTTTTTAATATATTTATACAATTTTTTTCTTAAAATTTTATAATCTTTATATTTTTACAAAAAGAAATATTAACGGTCAAAGATGATGCAAGGCCGACGAAGTTTCGAAGGCATTCTGATGCTTCCTACGACCAATAAGGTCGAATGAGATATGAATTTTATTCCTCTTGAAAAGAGGAATACAACGCGTAATGGTCTTGAGTCTTGACTTTTGGGTTGCTATGAGGGAGAAGAAATCAACTGAAAAAATTCAACATGAAGAGAATATTTTCGAAATATTCTGTTGGAATTCTCTAAAAAGGATTAAGTGCTACGTTTTACAAAGGTTAGGGGAGCAATCGCATCGATTCAAAAATTAAGGAGACAGTGTACTAAACCCCAAAGGATTGAGGTGTCTGGAATTAGCCCAATAATTTAATTGTGCTATGTACTAACATCATTGTAGTTATTTTTTTATCTCACGTCACTCTTTCACAAATATTATTTTGAGCAAATGTCATATTTGGTCCCAAAAGTTTCAATTTTGTATCATTTTAGTTCTCAATGTTTTGAAAGTGACACTTGAGTCCCTAAAGTTAATAATTCATCTCACTTAAGTCCTTCTGATCAAATTCTACTTAATTTTTTACTTTACTCAAGGGTATTTTAGTCATTTTAGTATTTATAGTTCTAAAATGGTCCCTAAAGTTTTAACTTTGTATCATTTTAGTCTTCGAAAGTGTCATTTAAGTCCCTAAAATTAATAATAAGTCTTACTTTAGTTGTTTTAACCAAAATCAACACTTTTAGTTATTTTATTTATTTTTCATGAAAAAAGAAATAAATAATATTTATAGTAAGATCCGAGCCTATGAAGTCAAGAACCAAAATAAAGAGTTGTTGTCATTATACAATATTTTTTTAAATATGAATTTCCCATCTTCTATATTTATTCAGTTTAACTTAAATTTTTTAATTTAGTGAGTGTTTTTATTTTACATAATTACCTCAAATTATTTTTTAAAAGATATTATAAGATGGAATACATGCTTCTAAAATTAAATTTCATAAATTAATATATAATTAAAACGCTCTTAACTTCGTATATTAATATATTTATTTTTTACTATCACATTTTAATATCTATATTATATATTAAGCGAGAGAGACAAATGTGGTGTGACTCTTGGTCCTTTTTTATTTCTTAATTAAGCGAGAGAGACAAATGTGGTGTGACTCTTGGTCCTTTTTTATTTCTTAATTATCTATTTATTTTTCTTCATCACTACAACGTATCAGTTTATTCTTTTTCTCTCTTATAAATCATTTTTCTCTCACATCATTTTAATTCTTTTTTCTAATAAACTTTTTAATATTTATTTTATTTTTCCCCTAATATTTTTTGAGCTATATTTTAATATTATTTTTATTAATATAATATTGTCACATTTATCTATATTATATATTAAGTGAAGAGACAAATGCGGTGTCAATGACTCTTGATCTCTTTTTTCTTTTATTTATTTATTTATTTATTTTTCTTCACGACTACAACATCTCACTTAATTCTTTTTCTCCTCTAAATCTTCTTTTATCTAACATCAATTTAATTATTTTTTTCTAACAAACTTTTTAATATTTATTTTATTTTTTCCCTCATATTTTGTGATCCATATTTTAATATTATTTTTATTAATATAATATTGTCACATTTATCTATATAATTTAATAATTATATTAAAAATAATTATAATTATATATTAATATGAAGAATTTAAATTTTAATAAAATTAAATAAAATTAATTATTTTATTGCACACGCATAGAATGTGCAGAAAATTACTAGTACATATTATGTTGGTTGAGATAAATATTTAAAACTCAAACACTCTCTAAATTAATAAATTATCATTGAAGTTTAAAAATATCAAATAAATAAATTAAATTTTATTTACAATAAAAATTCTATTTTTTTTCGACTTTGTATTAAACTACACTGAATAAATATAATAGGTGGAAAATTCGTATTAAAAACAAAAATGATATAGTGGCAACAACTGCTGGAAAACACGAACGAGTTGAGTAGAGAAAGTTTAAAATTTTTCAAAAGTTTAATCGTTGTCTTGCAATTTCGTATCGTAGGGTGTTTTACAAACTTACAAAGGTAGAAGCTTTCTAGTGATGTTGTTACCGCCTAACGAGCAGCCTTCAAGCGGAAAGTCCCTCGAGCAGCCTTCGATTAGATCCCAAAGTAGGCAATCCTCCAAAGTGTATCCACACCAGTCCTAGAACACGGTCAAGCGAGTGAGAATGCTAGTTCTATGGCTTGTGTTAGGCTAGGATTTTACTTTGAAAACTTTTCTTTTATTTTTCTCAAAAACTTAACACTTCTTGAGTGTTGGTCTAATAAATAAGAGAAACACCTCCACTAGTATTTATCCTAGGGGGTTCGAAAATCCCTAGGGTTTCTTAACCTAGTGGACTTTGTTTTCTTGCTCACTAATTAACTAATTTAAATATTAATTTAATTGGAAAAATAAGTTCTCAACTTGTTCTCCAAGTCTTGCAAGAATAGTCTTCTCTCTCCTACAATAGGAAGTTGGACTTTTCAACTTTCTCAAAGTTAAAAGTCAAGATTCAAAAAATAAATTAATTCCCAATTAATTATTTATTGGGTTAAGTTTATTTGAGAATAGTCTTAACAATTAATTTAAAATTAATTAAAAGACTAAAATTAATTAATTATAATTTAATTAATTAATTCTAGAAAAGAATTCGCTTGTGAAATAAATCACACGCACGAGGCCACGCGTGAAGCCACGTGTGCATGACACGTGACAGCCACATTGGCCGTGTGACACATGGCAGCCACGTGTACATGACACGTGGCAGCAGTCACGTTTTATACGTCGTTTCGTTCAACTATTTTGATCCTCCGTTAATCATATTAACATCCTACCATAACCCTCGTATTCTGGCATTTGTGTGTGACCTTTTAGGTTCATTATTCGATTAGCAGTGACAGTAATTAATTAATTCCCTAATTAATTAATCGCTTCACAGATCACCCTACTGTAATCTAGCAATGGGTGTGTGACCCCCTAACTGAATAACGAAATGAATCTAAGAACCTTTCAGTCAATGACAATCAGTGAAATACGGTCCTCCTACAACTCCATCTCTCAATCAAGAACTAAGGCATGAGAATATTCTCAGAGCCTAAATATTCTTGATCTTTAAAGTTAAGTTCGTTTCATATCCATTTCGATCTTAATCCTAGAAAATCCCATTTTCTAGATGTCTTGATCTTTTACCCACCTTGGCCAAGGGTTTAATGTTTAATGGACTACGAACAATTTAATCAGTAAGAGATCATTCTTGTTCTTAACAAGTGTAGGTCTTTTATTGATTCTACTAATTCTACACATGCCACTTGTGTAATCCTAACATAGGTCATTGTTCAGGTGTCTATATGGCGACACCCTTTTGAGCTTATATCAAAGATTACAGACACTACTAGAAAAACGCCCGATAGCAACGGATTTAGCAACAAATTTTGGCCTAATTAGCAACGGATTCGGGCTTAGCAACGGATTTAGCAACGAAAATTTTCCGTTGCTATAACCCTCGTGGCTAATCTATAGCAACGGATTTAGCAACGAATTTTTAGCAACGGATATTAGCAACGGAATTAGCAACGAATCTATAGCAACGAATTTAGCAACGGATTATTACCCACAAACATTAGCAACGGTTTTAGCAACGAATTTTTTAGCAACAGATTTAGCGACGGATTTTCAATTGCAAACCAACCAATAATTAATTAATTTTTTGCCATTTTGCAACGAAATTTTCGTTGCAAAATCCGTCGCAAAAGGTAATAATTTAAATTAATAAATAAAAAATTTATTTGTGGGCCCAGAACCACCCCCCAACCACACCAACCCAATTAGGTTCGAACCCCCACCCAGACCTCACCGCTCGGACCGAACCAACGAGCCCAAGGTGGCTCAAGAAATATATTGCATAATATGTAACCTCCAGGAATCGAACCTGGGTCTCCAATGTAGAAGGTTGGAGACCCAACCAACTTGGCTAGGTATGTTATTGTTATTGTTATGTTATTTTTTATATTTAACAACTATCAAATATTCATACATTAATTTAAATAAATAATTAAATACTTGTCATCATAGTTTAAATAAAAATATGTTTAAATATGTAATTATTTATATTAATACACATTCCATTAAAAATTTTACTACTTAATTATTTAATTAACTACATATTCCAAGTTTTAGTTATGACATAAAAATCTAATGTATATCAATTTAAATATAACTTTTTATGACATACAAATAAAAGGATGAAAGTTTTACATAACTAAATAATTAGATTTAATTAGTTGGTTGTTTAATAAAGAACTTTTATGTTATATGAAGTATTCACTTATACATTTATAGAATAATATCTGTATTTTGAGGAACTATTGTATTATTTAGCGATCATAGTTGAATAACTTAATGAATAATTATTTTATTCATATGAAACATTTATATTTGAATTTGTAGAATTATATCTAAATATTGAAGAATTATTGTGTTAAATTCTATATAAACCCCAAGCATGTATATATATATATATATATATATCAACTTAAATATAAGTTTTTATCACATATAAAAGAAAGATGAAAGTTTACATAATTAAGTAATTAGATTTAGTTGGTAGTTGAATAAAGAACTAAGTTTATATCAATATGAAGTATTCACTTACACATATGTGGAACAATATCAGCATTTTGAGGAACTATTGTATTATTTAGCAATCGTAGTTGAATAACTTAATATAAAGAATTATTTTCTTAATATGAAACATTTATATTTGAATTTATAGAATTATATCTATACATTGAGGAATTATTGTGTTTCGCAACCGTTAGATGTTAAATTAAGAAGTTTTCTTTTAATATAATGAATTTATATTAAAATTTGTAGAATTAAATCTAAATATTAAGAAATTATTGTATTATGCAACCGTTACATGTTAAATGAAAAACTTTTCTCTTAATATTGAAGTATTTATATGTGAATTTCGAGCGTTATATATGTGAATTTTAAGGAATTATTGTGTTATGCACATCTTTTAATGATTTATAATGTATATTATAAACACATATTATATATATGTACATATATTATATATAAACATATAATATTAATTATTATTTAATATTTAAAATATAAGATATATATGTCTATATATTATATATATAGATATATATATATTATAAATATTTTATATTTATACATAATATACGTATGTATATCATATTATATGTATTATAAATATTATATATTTATATATAATATACATATGTATATAATATATTATATGTATTATAGATTATATAATATTATATAATATATATACAATATATATAATATCAATATATTAAATATTGCTCTATTTTTTATTATTCATTTATTTTTATTCCATATAGCAACGAAAAATCCGTTACTAAATTATAAATATTTTATTAATTTTTTTAATCATATGTTTATAGCAACGGATTTTCCGTTGCTAATCTTTTTTATATTTATTTATTTTTATTTCTTTTTTTTCTTCCTTATAGCAACGGAAAATTCGTTGCTATTTAACAACGGATTTTCCGTTGCTAATAATTTGACTATTTGTTTATTTTTATTTCTTTTTTTTCTTCCATATAGCAACGAAAAATCCGTTGCTAATTTTAGCAACGGATTTTTCGTTGCTAATATTTTTTATATTTATTTCTTTTTATTTCTTTTTTTTTTCTTTCATATAGCAACGAAAAATTCGTTGCTAAATAGCAACAGATTTTCCGTTGCTATTTAGCAACGGATTTTTCGTTGCAAATATTTATAAATATTATATTTTTTTTATTAGGTTTTTATTTTAATAGCAACGGAATTTCCGTCGCTATATATACCAATTTATTTATTTTTTGTATTATTTAATTTTAGCAACGAAAAATCCATTGCTATTTTTTTCATATATAGCAACAGATTTAGCAACGAAAATTCCGTTGCTAAAGCATTTTGCCACGAATTTTTTTTTCGTTGCTATATCCGTTGCTAAATAGCAACGAATAATTTCCGTTGCTAAATTTCCGTTGCTATATGACAGATTTCTAGTAGTGAGAGTTAGCTCATATGAGACATTATAGAATCTCAAGTCTAAGGATTAATGAATCACGTTATTGACCTTTGAGATATTTCCTAATCTGGAAGTTTCTGGAAACTTCCTTTCCATTTAGGAATGTTCTCACGCGGGACATCTCAGTGATGAAGTTCTTGTAACAATCACCGTTATGTATTATGAACGCATCAACGTATACACTTATCACTCCATGAAACTGAGTGATCCTTCAAAAGGACATAATCACATAAGCAAGTCTCAACAGAGTCAAGGTCGACACTCCCAGTGTCTGTCGGACTCATTGACTTGGAGAAGTTTCTAATCCTCGCCTGTGGAGTTAAGAACTTTTTCATGTGTCGTTCCCATAATGATAAAGTTCTTAACGGCCTCATCGGATTAGGGGAGTTCAGTACATGAAAAACACAGTCAAACCCAAACAGACATAAATAAGCACATAAAGAAGTGATTGTCTATGAACAAAATCATTTCGTTTATTATTCAAAGACTATTTGTGATTTTATAAGGAAATAGTAAAGCAAACATATGCTTTAAGGGCACTATTCCTAACAATCTCCCACTTGTCCGTCAAAGCCACTCAGGTGCTAATCTAAGTCCCATCTTCTGAAGATGTCCTTCGAGAGCCTCTTGACTAAGGGCTTTACTAAGTGGATCTGCCATGTTCTCTGCCGATGCGACCCTTAATTTACACATCTCCTCTCTTGATTATACCACGGATTAGGTGATACTTCCTCAAAATTTGCTTAGTCCTTTGGTGAGATCTTGGTTTTCTTGCTTGAGCAACTGCCCCAGTGTTGTCACAAAACACTGTAATGGGATCTTTAATGCTAGGAACTACACACAACTCTTGGATGAAGTTTCTTACCCAAACACCTTCCTTAGCTGCATCATTTGCAGCTAAGTATTCGGCCTCAGTGGTCGAATCTACAGTGGTCGCTTGCTTGGAACTTTTCCAACTTACTGCTCTGCCGTTTAGGCAGAATATGTATCCTGACGTGGATTTAAAGTCATCCATGTCTGATGCAAAGCTTGTTGGGAATAGTGCCCTAAAAATTCAATTTGTTGAATTAATTAAACTGAATTTACAGCAAGTTGTTAGTATTTCACATATTGAAAATTAATGGCGTGTGGTGTTATTCTTATATGAAACGTGTTTTATAGGAAAAAACTTTGAATACCGAAATCACGTGTCATTAAAGTTCTAGTCAGTAAGATAAGAATATGTTCTTATCAAGACTATAACGTGGTTATATAAGATGATTAGTCTTTTGTCATAGGGAATGGTGATTCCGGTTATAACACGTTGATAATTTTCAATAGGATTGGAAACATCGAACTGGACCACCGAGATTATTCATTTTATACTGCTATCTAAAATGAATAAAATCTCAGGAAGCATTGTACTCTTAATCCCGATAATATTTCGGCTTTAGGCATGTAGTGTTAGTCACTGTAATATACTCGAAGTGAGGTCTCAGTAACGGTGGCAAAAAATACTTTGTACGTTCGGTGACAACATGAAGTGTACTAAAGAGTTATATTGATCGAGGAATCTATGGCCTTGCTAGAAGGTAAAAGATATCCATGAAATAGATTTGCAAAAGTTCGAATTAAGACTTTGGCCAAAGCACTTCGCGTGATACGTCACCGAAGTTGTATGATGAATGTGTTTCACATACAGAGAATTTGAACTTAAGGTCAATCAATAAATTTCAGATTAGAGATGAAAAATAAATGATGGTAATTACCATTTATTTTTCATGGATATCTACACTGATGAGTAAAATGCAAAATTATTCTAGATCGAGAAATTCGTGAATAATTTAATTAATTTTAGAGTGCAACAATATTTATTTAGTGGAATTAAATATTGTTAAACAGTATTAATTACTATCATGAGATGATAATTTATTAACCCGTTTAGAGCTGAAATTAATTAGTCCTGCAGGTCTCCCTGCAAGCCCCAATTGAAAACTTGAAGAGAAAATATTAAAAGGAGAAAGTGAAATGAATTTTCAAAGCGTTTGAAAATAGTCAAGGGATTTATTTTGAGAAAATAAACCAAAGTTTCAAAGAGTTGGAAATGCTCGAAATTTCATTTTGGAGAAAATAAATTTTTTTTTTAAAAAAAAAAAAATATTGCTGATGTGGCACTTGACGTGTCACACCACGTCAGTAGATCGGGCCCCAGATGATGCTGACTGGGCACCGCGTGACGCGCCACGTGTGCGGCTAGGATCGCACCACGTCAGCGCCCATGTGCGGCCCAGATGCGATCTGGATGGGCAAGTCAAACGGGTCGGTCAATGGGTTAAAGGATCGGTTCGTCGGATAGGGCCGGATCGGGTCCGGTTCGGGTCGGACCAGACCCGGACATGTGGCAAATTCTGGTGAGGTCACGCGTTTGCACATGCGCCAACCACTTGGCCGCCTTGTGGGGGTGCGTGGGGACACGTGGTTGGCGGCGGTTGTGTCCGCGGTGGAGAGAGCTACCATGTGGTATGTTCGGATTGGCCGTCCGGGACTCGGTTTATACGTCGAATTGTAAAATGACCATTTTACCCATGTATTTATGCCTAGAATGACCAAAATGCCCTCCATTTATGCCTATAAATAGGCTGATCCCCTCCCTCATTTCTCATTCAATTTTTCAGCCAATTTTGGCATTAGAGAGAGCTTCTCTCTCGTTCCCTTTTAATCCTTTTAATTAAGGATTAATTAATACATAATTAGATGGTTATATAATTAATATATAATCCACTTAATTATTAGAAAATTAGGGAATTTTCTAGTCTAGAAAAATGAGTTTTTTCTAGAAAATATTTTCTTGAGTATTTAGGGAAATACTCGCAGAGCCCACACTCCGAGGGTCGAGTCGGGGATATTGCGGAGAAGCTCTGTCGGTCTCACGAAAGGGAAAGGAGTTGGAAAAATGTCGTTAGATAGCCATATTTACAATAGGGTAATTTTTTACAGTTATATTATTTTGAGCATGATAAATTATGTGCTATTAATTGTTAATTGCATGTTAGATATTTATCTGCTTAGTGATTTAAAATTTATTATCAATTGCATGTATATACTTGAGTAGATCCGGCTAGTCTTCCGCTATTGTATTAAAATGTTTTAGAAATATTTTAATACTTGTATTATAAGAAAAATTTTGAAATGTGGTCCCGTACCGCTACTGTTTCTGGGCCCACCACCCAGCAAAGCTTGTATCACGTTATCCACTAATGACAAGATCTTGCTGGCATCCGTAAATCAAGAACAAATCCTTAGTTCTTCGCAAGTACTTAAGGATGTTCTTTACAGCAGTCCAGTGACCTTCACCAGGGTCAGATTGGAATCGGCTAGTCAAGTTTATAAGTGCATAAGCCACATCCGGTCCTTATACTTCCTATAGCTGATGCATAAGGAATTCTGGACATCTTGGATTTTTCAAGTTCAATCTTGAGACACAGCTTCTTCGAAAAAACTGTCCCCGGGGCCATTGGAAGTTTCCAACGTTTGGAATCTTTCATACTAAACCTCTTTAGCATTTTTTCTATGTAAACCTACTGTGATAATCCTAACAATCTCCTAGATCTATCCCGATAGATCTTTATCCCGAGAATGTAGGATGCAGCACCAAGATCTTTCATCTCAAATTGGTTCGATAACCAAGACTTTGTTACTTTTATGCCATCCTACGCATTTGCAATGAGAAGGATGTCATCTACATAAAGTATCAAAAATTGAAACGAGGTTTCGAACTCTTTCTTATACATGCAGGACTCATTCGGATTTTGAATAAAGCCAAACGATTTGACTACTTCATCAAATCAAATGTTTCAATTCCTAGAAGCTTGTTTCAATCCGTAGATTGATCTTTGGAGCTTACAAACCTTTTGTTCGCTCCCACTGAATGTGAAACCCATGGTTGCTCCATGTAAATGTCTTTGTCAATGTCTCCATTGAGAAAGACAGTTTTCACATCCATTTGCCATATTTCCTAGTCATAATACGCTACAATGACAAGAAATATCCTAATGGACTTTTCCATTGCAACCGAGGAGAAGGTTTTATAAAAGTCTACACCTGGTCTTTGAGTGAAACCTTTAGCAACTAATCTTACTTTAAAGGTTGTTACGCTTCCATCTACTCCAAGCTTACGCTTATATATCCATTTACACCCTATGGGCCTGATCCCATCAGGTGGATCAACCAAGGTCCAAACTTGGTTAGAGTACATGGAATCCATTTCGGATGTCATTGCTTCTGAACTGCCTCCTCATAAGTTAACGGATCATTATCCATATGAGATGTTTGGTGGAAAAAACCATACCATCTCTCTGGTTGTCTAGGAATGCGTTCAGAACGTCTTATTTGAGGAGGATTTTCGCATGTATCACTCTCTTGGATTGGCTGAGGGATATTTTTCTCCAAACTTGGCACGAGACCTTGGTCTCGAACCTCTTCGAGCTCTACGATCTTGCCTTTCTTTTCCTTAAGGAACGAGTCCTCAAGAAAAGTAGCATTTCTTGATACAAAGACCTTATGTTTAAGAAGATCGTAGAAATAATATCCTATTGACTCTTTAGGATATTCTACGAAGTTACATAAGCTTGATCTAACTTCAAGCTTATCTCCCACTGTCCTCTTCACATAAGCAGGACAACTCCAAATTCTTAAGTAAGAATAATTAGGGATTTTGCCAAACCATATTTCAAATGGGATTTTGGGTATAGATTTGGAGGAAACAAGATTCAGAATCTTAACTCCTGATTCTAAGGCATAACCTCAGAATGAAGATGATAATTCAGTGAAGCTCATCATGGAATGAACCATATCAAGTAGGGTTCTGTTTCTTCTCTCCGAAACTCCATTTAATTGAGGAGTTCCCAGAGGAGTATACTGAGAGACGATTCCATTATCTCTGAGATGAATAAGGAATTCGTCACTTAGATACTCGCCACCTCGATTAGATCGATGTGCCTTAATCTTGTGACCGATTTGGTTCTTAACCTCCTTCTGAAATTCCAAGAATTTCTCAAAAGTTTTGGATTTATACTTCATTAAGTACACATAACCAAACGACTAAAGTCGTCTATGAAGGTTATGAAATACTGATGATTGTTTCTCGTATTTACACTAAGTGGTCCACAAACATCAGTATGGATTAAATCCAATACTTTAGTGGCACGTTCCACTTTAGTATTAAAGGGAGTTTTGGCCATCTTTCCTTTAAGACATGATTCACAATGAGTTAAATCTTTAAGTTCATTATCATAGAATGATCCTATATTAGTTAACTTAGCAATCCTATCTTTCGAAATATGCCCTAAACGTGTGTTCCATAAAGAAGCCGAGATCTTGTCATCTCTTTTGCATTTGTTTAATTGTTGTATATTTAAAATATTAGTGTCTTTAGTTGTATAAAGTCCATTAGATAATGTACCAAGTAAAACGGAAGTTTTATTATTCTTAAGATATAAGTTTTCATTTCTAGAAAAAGTCTCAAAACCTTCACAATCAAGTATTGGAATGGAAATAATATTACGGATAATAGAAGGTACATAAAGGACTTTGTTCAAAACTAAAGTAAAGACACCTAAATCTAATCTACACGTCCCAATGGCTTGAGCTTGACCGCTTGATCCATTCCCAACCTTCAAGACGCATTCTCCTTCTTCAAGCTGCAGACTCTCATTTAGCATTTGTACATCATTACAGATATGAGCTCCACATTCGGTATCAAGTACCCAAGAATTAGAATTAATAGATAGATTTACTTCAACAATAAATGCACCTTTCTTTAAAGTATTCTTGTACTCTTGGCAGTTCCTCTTCAAATGCCCTTTCTTGCCACAATGGTAGCAAAAGTCCTCTCTCTGATCTTTTCTCTTCTTGGCCTTTCTCTTTTTAACCCCCCCCCCCCTCTTCTTGGGAATTTTCTTCCTTTTGCCTTTGGAAGGGCTAGAAGAGGAAGTGACCATCATTACTTTGTGATCCTTCTTGATAGTGTCTTCAGCAATCACAAGCTGACTAATCAACTCAACTACAGTTGCATGAGGATGATACATGTTGAAGTTTAACACGAAATGATTGAATGATGGTGGAAGCGACGCGAGCAACAAATCCACAACGAGTTCTTCACTCAGTGGCATTTCTATGGAGGTCAGTTTCTCGTTCAAAGCAAGAAACTTGAGACCGTGCTCATGGACACTTGTACCTTCTTTCATTCTGAGATGAAAGAGCTCCTTAGAGGTGTTGTACCTTAGAACACGCTCCTTGGGGCGGTACAATTGCTCGAGATGGTCATAAATCTCTCAAGCGTTATCCATAGACTCATGTTGCCTTTGCATATTTGGAGACATGTTGACCAACATGAGGCAACGGGCTTGAAGATTATCTTCAGACCATTTCACGATCGCCTCTCTTTCGGCCCGAGTCAGAGCCTCGCCTTCAGCGACAAGCTTTCCCTCAAAGAGAACATATTTTCTTTTTTCAAAATCTAAAACTATCTTTAGATTCCTAAGCCAATCAGAGTAATTGGGCCCCATCAACTTGTTTGACTCGAGGATGGATACCAAAGCGTTTTTTGTTGCCATTTTAAAGTGTAGACAATCATAAAACTACAACCTAAATGGAAAAAATAGAGAAATCATGAGCATGCTAAATAATAACGATTACATATTATCAAGGTCTTTAGAAATATGTTCTCCCACTGTTTTTTAAAAAGTCTATAAATCCCAAACGACTTTAGAAGAAACTTATTTTCTCAATGGGTACTAGGATCCTAAGCATTCTTAGTTTTGGACCCACGACTCGTGAGACATCCAAAGTCTAAGGATCTTTAAGTAGGTACGAATTACCGATTCCATCTCCATGGAATTCCTAGTAATATTTTTGCATCACTAATCTTTCGATCATGGACCCACGACTCGTGAGACATCCATATCTACTTTAGTGTTGATCAAGACCCATCAATCATAAGATCTCAACCAAACTTAGTCCGGGACGATCCATGACTCGTGAGACATCGTCCATTCTAAAATGGTCGAGAAATATTAATTATTTAAAATAATTAATCAGGAAACAGTTAATAAGCTACACTAATTACCCCACGACTCGTGAGACAGCAATTAGTTTCACTTATTAAGTCTTAAATCCTATTGATGGAATGCTAGGAATTTTATTACCGTGATAAAATACCTATTTATTCGAAATTGCTCAATATTTAATAAGAGGATTTTCGAATTTCCAAAGAGTTGTTTGGAATGACCTCACCAACGTATAATGTTATCCAAATTTTAATTGTCTTGTTTAATGCGGTTTCATATAAAGTGCATCACAGAAGCAATTAGCAGATAACATGTCTTAGCATGATACTAATTATGAGATGATCATGGGTATCCTATCTTATATGTGATTGTAGAAGTCACTCCAAAATCGCTAGTTCTAACATTCATGCCACATAAGATAGTTCATATCACATAGGGGTACATAATTTATTGGAAAAATGCCCTATCTATTACATTTAATAGAAAATCCTCCTAAACATTTTGAGAGGTCTTCTTATGGCCACTGTTCTTCAAGTGCTTCTTGTGGATCCTTCTTATTCCATGGGTGCTTGTCTCCAAAATGAAAATAAAACCTCATTTCCTAAGTTCTACTCTCTTTACATAAAGTAATATGGGTCAATTTTCATATTGGCCATAGACAAATACACGGGGTATACCCTAGCCCAAAAACAATAATAAGGAAAGTCATATAATAAACACATAACAGTACGCACAAAAGTAGGGCTCCAAACCCCAATTGAAAACGTACAACTATGGGGCTCCGACCCCAATTGAAATCATCCATGTGCATAATTTAAAACATACAGAAGACTAACCCTTGATCATTTAAACTAGCATGATTTCGCCCGGATTTAAATTTATCAATTAATTTTAAAATTCCCTTGACTTCAAGTTACAACTAACTTAAATAATTTGAATATTAGTTCATTATTCAAGAATTTATTCAAAATCGAATCACCGGATCTTGACAAAACAACAATTAATTCAAAATTAAATTTTTGTCTAAATTATCATTCAAATTGATATTTATTGTTTTCTCAAAAAAATTAGAACTTGATTTTAATTCATAAAATCCCAAATTTTATAATTATTTCAAATAAATAATTTTTAAAATAAAATCAGATTTCAAAAAACGGGATTTTATCTAAACCAAAAACACGATATAAAAACAGGATCCCGGGACAGCCCGAGCGAGGCGCGTAGGACAGCCCTCAAGCGCGTGCGCAAGCAGGCCGTCTCTCGTACACGGCCCACGCTGTCGGCCTAGGCAGAGTAGCAGCACACAGGGCTGCACGTATGGCCGTGCTCGCCTCGCGCGTTGTGCGGCTTACGCGTGCTGCCGGGGGGGGGGAGTAGATGAGGCGGGACGGCATGCGCGAAAAAGCGCAAGGCCGTGCGCCGCTATAATCCTATTCCAAATTCGTTTCGTAATTTTCAAAAATTCCAATTTTCGTTTCGAATTAAAATAGTTCAATATAAATCAGATTAAAACCAGATTTATCAGAAAATAATTTTTCACGAATTTTCAGGAAACAGCATTGATCCGACAGATTCGTTTTTAAACCAAAAACCAAGAATACGTAACTAATACCCAAATTCAAGAATTTCCAGTCAAAATTTCAAAAGTAATAAAGATACAATACGAACGTTGTAAGGTGGCTCTGATACCACTTGCTGGAAAACACGGACAAGTTGAGAAGTGGACAAGTTGTCTTACAATTTTCGTATCGTATCGTAGGGTGTTTTGTAAACTTACAAAGGTAGAAGCTTTCTAGTGATGTCGTTACCGCCTAACGAACACCCTTCAAGCGGAAAGTCCCTCGAGCAACCTTTGATTAGATCCTAAAGTAGGCAATTCTCCAAAGCGAATCCACACCAGTCCTAGAACACGATTAAGCGAGTGAGAATGCTAGTTCTATGGCTTGTGTTATCTAGGATTTTACTTTGGAAACTTTTCTTTTATTTTTCTTAAAAACTTAACACTTCTTGAGTGTTGGTTTAAAAAATATGAGAAGCACCTCCACTAGTATTTATACCCGGGTGTTCGAAAATCCCTAGGGTTTCTTAAACCTAGTGGACTTTGTTTTCTTACTCACTAATTAACTAATTTAATTATTAATTTAATTAGAAGAATAAGTTCCCAACTTGTTCTCCAAATCGTTCAAGAATAGTCTTCTCACTCCTACAATAGGAAGTTGGACTTTTCAACTTTTCCAAAGTTAAAAGTCAAGATTCAATAAATAAATTAATTCCCAATTAATTATTTATTGGGTTAAGTTTATTTGAGAATAGTCTTAACAATTAATTTAAAATTAATTAAAAGACTAAAATTAATTAATTAATTCTAGAAAAGAATTCGCGTGTGAAATAAATCACACTCACGAGGCCACGTGTAAAGCCACGTGTGCATGACACGTGGAAGCCAAGTTGGTCGCGTGACACGTGGCAGCTACGTGTATATGACACGTGGCAGCAGTCACATTTTATGCCTCGTTTCAATCAACTATTTTGATCCTTCGTTAATCATATTAACATCCTGCCATAACCCTCGTATTCTGGCATTTGTATGTGACCCTTTAGGTTCATTATTCGATTAGCAATGACAGTAATTAATTAATTCTCTAATTAATTAATCACTTCACAGATCACACTACCGTAATCTAGCAATGGGTGTGTGACCCCTAACCGAATAACGAAATGAATCGAAGAACCTTTATATTCTTGACCCCTCAATTAAAAACTAAGGCATGAGAATATTCTCAGAGCCTAAATATTCTTGATCTTTAAATTTAACTTCGTTTCATATCCATTTCGATCTCAATCCTAGAAAACCCCATTTTCTAGATGTCTTGATCTTTTATCCACCTTGGTCAAGGGTTTAATGTTTAATGGACTACGAACAACTTAATTAGTAAGAGATCATTCTTGTTCTTAACAAGTGTAGGTCATTTATCAATTCTACTAATTCTACATATGCCACTTGTGTAATCCCAACATAGGCCGTGGTTCAGGTGTCTATATGGCGACACCCTTTTGAGCTTATATCATATATTACAGATTTAGCTCATATGAGATAATATAGAATCTCAAGTCTAAGGATTAATGAATCACGTTATTGACCTTTGAGATATTTCTTAATCTGAAAGTTTCTGGAAACTTCCTTTCCCAGTTAGGAATGTTCTAACGCGAGACATCTCAGTGATGAAGTTCTTATAACAATCACCCTTATGTATTATGAACGCATCAACGTATGCACTTATCACTCCATGAAACTGAGTGATCCTTCAAAAAGATCATAATCACATAAGCAAGTCTCAGCAGAGTCAAGGTCGACACTCCCAGTGTCTGTCGGATTCATTGACTTAGAGAAGTTTCTAATCCTCGCCTATGGAGTTAAGAACTTATTTCATGTGTCGTTCCCATAACGAAAAAGTTCTTAACGGCCTCATCGGATTAGGGGAGTTCAGTACATGCAAAACACAATCAAACCCAAACAGACATAAATAAGCACATAAAGAAGTGATTGCCTATGAACAAAATCATTTCGTTTATCATTCAAAGACTGTTTGTGATTTTACAAGGAAATAGTAAAGGAAACATCTGCTTTAAGGGCACAATTCCTAACAACAACTCTATTTTTTTTTATCTCATCAGTCATATCTTTCCAGAAATATTATTTTTTTTAATTTTTTCATGTAAAATAAATAAAATGACTAAAAACATTGATTTGGTCAAAAGAACCAAAGTGAGACTTGTTATTAATTTTAGGGACATAAATGATATTTTTAAAAGATTGAGGACTAAAATGATACAAAGTTGAAACTTTAAGAACCATTTTAGAACTATAAATACTAAAATGATCGAAATACCCTTGAGTAATGTAAAAAATTTATTAGAATTTGGTCAGAAAGACTTAAGTAAGACGAATTATATATTAACTTTAGGGACTCAAGTGTCACTTTTAGAACATCGAGAACTAAAATGACACAAAATTGAAACTTTAGGAATTAAATATGACATTTACTCTATTATTTTATATATACTTTTAGTGTCTTTTCCTCTCTACTTTTTTCACTTACTCTTTTTGTGTAAATTCATTTTCTATTTTTTCTATTTTTATTCTAAAATATATATAATTTAATTTCTGAGTTTATTTTTTGTGTATAATATTATATGAAAGTAATATAGATATATCTCCACCTAAAATAAAGTATTGGTTCTTATATTATCTTATGCATTATTTTTAATAAATAAACACGATAAAAAAATTTGGACATAAATTCAGTACGTACGTACTTATATTATTTGTAAAGTAATAAATCTAAGAGGAACTAATATTGGTGTAACTTGTAATTTTATACCGCAAAATTTTGCAGTCTTTAATGTAACCAAAATTTTATTTTTAATTTTCTTTTCTTTTACCTCTTTGACTACTCGATATATACTTCTATCATATTAAGTATATTTTTGTGCTTATTTTCTTCAATTATATAATTTAATATTTTATTTTAATGTCTATCACAAGTAGAAACTTTATTGTGAATAAATAATAATAAATTTAATGGTAAAAATATATATTTATATGCTATGAGATAAATATTTATTTTTATTTTGCTCATACGTTGAGGTTATCCATATCCCGCTGATATATAAATGTACACGTATATATTTAAAATAAATATGTTGTTGTCGTTATAAATAGTTTAAACAACGAATACTATAACAATTTAGTACTGCAGTTATCCCTAGTTGAAAATTTTAAAAATACTACAATAGGAGGACTATAATCTATGATCTACATTGGATCAAGCACTGTAACTGCACATTCTGAAGATAGTAGAGACATTTTGTCTGGATGCCACGACCCAAATGCACTTAAGGTTTTTCAGCTCACCATCTTTTAAACTCTTTTTTGTATTATTTCTTGTGTGTTATCTGTCGATTTCAAAGACATTTACTAGACCATGCTATGTTGCTTTCATGTTTTTCAATTCAACAGGAGCATCTTCTGAAAATATAATGACCACACAACATCGAACCGAAATGGCTTTAAAACGAGGCGAGTCCACCTCTGTGGAGGATGGTTGGCCGACTATACTTAACTATTTACCATTGTTTGGTCTATCTTTTTTCACTCTAGAAGTTTAAAGACCCTGTATTGGATTTGGGGAGCTTCTTATCCAATTATAACTTTTGGCATGGTCTAGTTTGCATCTGCATTGGTATTTGATATCCGAGTTAATTTTCTAAATTAACTCATAAGGACATTTTTTAGTGTGTAAATTGTACTTTAATGGTTTTGATTTTCTCCTTTAATTAACTGAAAATTTGCTTAATTTTGTTTGAATATGACTTTGTAGGTCTAATTATGTTGGAATGATGGATTGTACAAAATATTGACTAACGAAGCAACAAGTGGTGAAAAAGACCTAAGTCATGACCTTCAAGCCACATATGGGTGACATAGAAGACAACTCACACAGGTCAACAATTGCGGCTGACTTCGTCTTTTGACAAATAGAACCAGTTGCAGCTGCTTTACTCAATGTTTTGCATCTAATCTTGATTTGAAGACCTTCTAAAAGTGTTTTTACCTTGAATTGTGTGATCAAGTGGTGATTAAAAAGCTTATAAGCTTAGTTGAGAAGGAAGAGAAGGATGATTCAGTTAACAAGAAACAGGGGCTCAATCGTCTGTTATGACCAGAGCAATATCTTCCTTTCTCCCTTTCTCTTTATAGTTAAAGTTTATGGTTGGTTTTGTAGCACCCCGCACGGTGGGTCACCACATCCCCCGCACCATAGCCCAATCCGCATACGAGATGGAAGCCCGTACATGAACCAAGCAGACGTGAACGGGAGACCGATAGACTCGCATCTAAGCTAGGCAGGGCGTAGACCCTGACTTCAAATTCAAACAACGAGATCAAGGCAAAAGCAAAAACGGAAGCATTCAAGACAAATCAAATCATGCATCAATAGTTGACGGGTTCAACTAGCATAGATACCTAATCCTGAATTCAAACATAAATCATAAATGCAAACGGGTTCATTTATCTCTAGAAGCTTGTCCCGAGATTCAATATATCATAAGTAAAACACACATACATTCATACAAACTTAACGAATTACAAAACACATATGCAAAGGACTTGAACTTAACAAAGGACTCGACTCGAAACAGGCTCCAAAGACCGACCCACTCCGCCTACCTCGAACTCCAAAGCTTAACCTGCAATCTAAAAACATGGGGAGGTAGAGGGTCAGTCTAAAGGCAGAGTAAGGGGCACACGCACACTATACATACATATAAAAACACAACACATAACAAATTTAAAGTCCATGAGCCGGGGCGTGGTTTTTGCAATCTAAAACATTTTCTCCCGTGATACTATATATATAAGAAATGGTTTATGGCCGAAGGCCAAAACAACCAATTTTAATAATTAAGAGTCCCCTTCTGTTTCACGAACCATTGCATACCTAACAAGACTCGGAGGGTACGAGTTCAAACCAAACCCAACTCCGCCATATTCATACTCAAATTCAAACGAAATCAAAATCACACAAACCTACCTCTTCTCCGGGTGATGGTTGATCCTACCCTAACCATCCAAGCAGATGACAGGAGTGCTCAATAATTCTCCTACCCTCAGGACTCCATCCCCCAACTAAACCTCCTGGTGGGTTTCGGTGCATCCTGTCATACATATGGAAGCTGTACTCAGGAGTAGACCTTGTTGGAAAACAATCAGAGTAAAGCAGCCGAAGATTTAAAATTTTTCCAAAAGCAGACCAATAAACTTGCAATGTTCGTATCATAACTTAGGGTGTTTCAAGAAACTTACATTGATAGTAGCTTTCTTGTGAATTGTGATGTCGACACCGCCTATCGAACACCCTTCAAGCGAAAAATCCCTTGAACGGCCTTCCGATTAGATCCCAAAGCAGCGATCCTCCAAAGTGTACCCACACCAATCCTAGAACATGATCAAGCTAGTGAGAATGCTGTGTTTGATCCTGTGGTATATATGGGCGGAGCGGAATAGATCCAAGCATGGCGGTAGAGCCTTTTCTCATGATAATATAATTTGAGAGGTTAGAACCCATATCTTTAGGTGGGGTAAAAGTAATCGAATGAACCGTGATACTTGGGTGGGGGATATCAGAAAGGTAAAAAAATTTAGAGTCCAGTTACAACAAGCGAGAGAACACTTATGCAAGATAGTGACTTGGTGCCGCCCAAAACCAGGATGCTTAAAACTCAACACGGACGGAGCCTCACGAGGTAATCCAGGCCCCGTTGGAATTGGCGGAGTTATTCAAGATAGTGATGGCGAAGTTGTTTATGCCTTCAGCGATGGTATTGGAGTGGCGATAAACATGGTGGCTGAATTGAAAGCTATATTTTGAGGTGTTAAAGCCGCTACAGAAATGGGCTGCTCTCGGCTCTGGATAGAAACTGATGTTAAAGCTGTCATGGCGATCATTAAGAGGGGATAATTTGGAGATTTTACTATGAACCAACTTATCATAAAGCTCCGTTTACAAGTAAGCAACATGACGGTTTCCTTGACCCACATTTATCGTGAAAGAAATGGTCTTGCTGATCGTCTAGCTACGATGGGAGCGGATACTCAAGCGAATTGGTCTGACCCAGAATCCAACATACTGAATGAGTTGAAAGGTTTCATAAATGTTGATAAGTGGGAATTGCCAAGTTTTCGTTTTCTTTAATTATAATTTATCTCTGAAACTCTCGTTTGATTAATAGTCTATCTATTCCTTTTATTAAACATCATGATTTGAATAATTTCCCTGTTTCTAGTTTTTGGTAGTTCATGTATTATAGTAGGAGGAGCTGGAACGAAAGTGGTGGCTCAAGCCTCATGTCGGAGCTTATACCAAAGTTTGCTCTCTCAGGGAAGAATCAATTGTTTATATTTTGTTTCCCTTTATGCTTTATTGATACCTACTCTACCCATTTGAGCTACTGGAAAATCTTGATGCAGATCAATTTTGGGAGGAGTAGATGCTAACTGAGGACTACAGTAGCTTATACCTTGAGCGACCAGATAGATATTTTAATGGCATTGACGGTTTTATTGTGCATGATGTCCGAACCCATCCGAGAATGAGCCGGTACCCAGATCTACTAAGGATAGATCCTTACAATTGTCCAGAGGATGCCACTGCTTTAACAGAGTGCAATGGTTGTGAGGTTTGGGATAGCTCCTATGTCCTAACCGAAGTCCGGAAGACTGGACGCCATGATGGGCCAATGATTACTCCGATGCATGCGGTGTGTCATAGGGACCAGACTTTTAATATCACCTTTAAGAACTACTCGGGTCCCCCCCCCCCCCCCCCAAAAAAAAAAACAAAAGGCTAGTGAGAATGCTAGTTCTGTGGTTTGTGTTTAGGCTAGGATTTTTGCTTTGAGAACTTTTCTTTTATTTTTCTCAAAAACTTAACGCTTCAAGAACGTTGGTCTAAAGTGTAAGAGAAGCCCCAACCCCTTTATTTATAGTGGGGTGGTTCGAACCCCTTAGGGTTTCCAAGACCGAATGGGATTAGCTTTCTTGCTTACTAATTAACTAATTTAATTATTAATTTAATTGGAATAATAAGTTCTTAACTTATTCTCCAAGTCTATGCAAGATACACTTTCTCTCTCCTACAATAGGAAGTTAGACTTTTCAACTTTCCTAAAGTTAAAAGTCAATATTCAATAAATAATTTTATTCCTAATTAATTATTTATTGGGTTAAGTTTATTTGAGATTAGTCTTAACAATTAATTCATAATTAATTAAAAGACCAAAATTAATTAATTATAATTTAATTAATTAATCATAAAAAAGAATTCACATGTGGAATAAACCACACGCACGAGGCCACGCGTGAAGCTACGTGTGCGTGAAACGTGGCAGCCACGTTGGCCGCATGATGACACGTGGTAACAGTCACGTTTTATGCCTCGTTTATATCAACTATTTTGATCCTTCGTTAATCATATTAACATCCTGCCATAACACTCGTATTCTGGTATTTGTGTGTGACCCTTTAGGTTCATTATTCATTAGCAGTGACAGTAACTAATTAATTCCCATAATTTATTAATCACTTCACAGATCACACTACCGTAATCTAGCAATGGGTGGATGACCCCTAGCCGAATAACAAAATGAATCGAAGAACCTTTCAGTCAATAACATACAGTTAAATACGATCCACCTACAACTCCATCTCTCAAGCAAGGACTAAGGCATGGGAATATTCTTAGAGCCTAAATATTCTTGATCTTTAAAGTTAACTTCGTTTCATATCCATTTAGACCTCAATCTAAGAAAACCTCATTTTCTTGATGTCTTGATCTTTTATCCACCTTGGCCAAGGGTTTCTAGTTTAATGGACTACGAACAACTTAATCAGTAAGAGATCATTCTTGTTCCATAAAAAATGTAGGTCTTTTATTGATTCTACTAATTCTACATATGCCACTTGTGTAATCCCAACATAGGCCGTGGTTCAGGTGTCTATATGGCGACACCCTTTCGAGCCTATATCAAAGATTACAGAGTTAGCTCATATGAGACATTACAGAATCTGAAGTCTAAGGATTAATTAATCACGTTATTGACCTGTGAGATATTTCCTAATCTGGAAGTTTCTAGGAGACTTCCTTTCTCATTTAGGAATGTTCTCACGCGGGACTATGATAGAGTTCTTGTAACAATCACCCTTATGTATTAGGAACGCATCATCATATGCACTTATCACTCCATGAAACTCAGTGATCCTTCAAAAGGACATAATCACATAAGCAAGTCTCAACGGAGTCAAGGTCGACACTCTCACTGTCTGTCGAACTCATCGACTTAGAGAAGTTTCTAATCCTTGCCTATGGAGTCAAGAACTTGTTCCATGTGCCGTTCTCATAAGGGCAAAGTTCTTGATGGTCTTATCAGATTAGGGGAGTTCAAAACATGCAAAACACAGCCAACCCAAACAGACATAAATAAACACATAAAAAAGTGATTGCCTATATCTAGTTTATTATTCAAAGATTGTTTGTGATTTTACAAGGAAATAGTAAAGCATAAATGTTGCTTTAAGGGCACTATTCTTAACAATCTCCCACTTGCCCGTTAAAGCTATTCAGGTACTAATCTAAGTCTCATCTTCTGAAGATGTCCTTCGAAAGCCTGTTGACTAAGAGCTTTAGTTAGTAGATCTGCCATGTTCTCCGTCGATGTGCCCCTTTCAATTTGAACATCTCCTCTCTTGATGATATCACGGATTAAGTGATACTTCCTCAAAATGTGTTTGGTCCTTTGGTGAGATCTTGGTTCTCTCGCTTGAGCAACCTCCCCTGTGTTGTCACAAAACACTGTAACGGGGTATTTTATGCTAGGAACTACACCTAACTCGTAGATGAAGTTTCTTACCCAAACACCTTCCTTAGAAACATCATTTTCTGCTAAGTATTCAGCCTCAGTGGTCAAATCTGCAGTGGTCACTTGCTTGGAACTTTTCCAACTAACTGCTCTGCTATTTAGGTAGAATATGTATCCTAACATAGATTTAAAGTCATCCATGCCTGATGCAAAGCTTGCATCACAGTATCCTCTAATCACAAGATCTTGCTGGCCTCCGTAAACCAAGAACAAATCCTTAGTTCTTCTTAAGTACTTAAGGATGTTTTTCACAGCAGCCCAGTGACCTTCACCAGGGTCGGATTGGAATCGGCTAGTCACGCTGAGTGCATAAGCCACATCAGGTCAAGTACATAGCATTGTATACATTATGCTTCCTATTGCTGATGCATAAGGAATTTTGGGCATCTGGGGCTTTTCAAATTCAGTCTTGGGACACAGTTTCTTCGAAAGAACTATTCCCGCGCCCATTGGAAGTTTCCCACGTTTGGAATCTTCCATACTGAACCTCTTCAGTATTTTATCTATTCCCAGAATGTAGGGTGCATCACCAAGATCCTTCATCTCAAATTGGTTCGATAACCAAGACTTAGTTACTTTCATGTCATCCTTTGTATTCCCAACGAGAAGGATGTCATCTACATAAAGTATTAGAAATTAAACCGATGTTTCTAATTCTTTATTGTACACACAGAACTCATTTGGATTTTGAAAAAAACCAAATGATTTGACTGCTTTATCAAATCAAATGTTCCAATTCCTAGAAGCTTATTTCAATCCATAGATTGAACGCTGAAGCTTGCAAACCTTTTGCTCGCTCCTACTGAATGTGAAACCCATTGGTTGCTCCATGTAAATGTCTTTGTCAATGTCTCCATTGAGAAAGACAGTTTTCACATCTCATAGTCATAATATGCAGCAATGGCAAGCAAGATCCTAATGTAATTTTGCATTGCAACAGGGGAGAAGGTTTCATCAAAGTCTACACCTGGTCTTTGAGTGAAACCCTTAACAACTAGTCTTGCTTTAAAGACTGCAATGTTTCCATCTATTCCAAGCTTACGCTTGTATATCCATTTGCACCCTATGGGCCTGAACCCATTAGGTGGATCAACCAAGGTCCAAACTTGATTAGAATACATGGAATCCATTTCGGATTTCATTGCTTCTTTCCACTGTTCAGAGTCCGAATATAACAGTATTGATGGGGTTAAAATACGCTCGACCCGCATTTGGACACGTGGCGACACATGAAGGTAGCACGTGGCCCTTCATAACTAAGGCAGGTTATCAACGAGCTTACCTGACCTCCGAGCGTCCTAGTCCCTAAAGAACACGTGTCGCCTATGTTACGCGCACGCGTAATCTCCCTTGTCGCTCTTTAACGAGCGCGCCTCACAAAATGGAACAAAGCCCTCGCTTATCTTGGAAGCCTTCTTCGAGCGTTATTATCCTTCAGAGAAGCTTCTACTCCCCCTCGTTACACAGCCTTGGCCTCAATCCCTCAATGGATTCACTGGCCTCCAGGGCTCTTGGTTGACACGAGCGTGCTCTTAGCCTTCGTTACCAATCCCCAAAAACGGCTCTCTGACACCCCGTACATGCCCGCGCACCTGCCACTGTTGCCAGCACTAACTTTCCCCCAGCTTTTACAGAAGATTCCTCCTAGGTTTCTCTCATAACGCCACGTGTTAGGGCAATATTCGGCCAGGACCACACGGTGCAAATGACCAAAGGGTCCCTGACCCTCAACTATAAATAGACAAGTTCATCTTCTTCATGGTAAGCAAGCTTCCACACTTGAGCTCTGCAATTACTTTTCTTCTCTTTCAGTTCCTTAACTGACTTGAGCGTCGGAGAACCAAACTGGGCATCCCCCCCAGTCTCCCAGCTTGGTGTTTGTCCTAACAGGTAGAACCCCTCTTCCATTCGGCGATCAATTTTCGGCTTCCCCACATATATCAAGTAGAAAGTGACCGGAGTTTGGCACTTCACGTTCCTAACCCATCATTTTTGGCGCCGTCTGTGGGAAGCCTTCTCTTTTGCCTTCCTTGCTAGTAGAAAAATGAACACCTGTTACTTAAAAACATCATGGTCACCACGCGTTCCGGAACAGCGGGAGTAGGAGATAATCTTCCCCAAGACGTAAGCATTCGTCCACCTCCTCCGCCTGTGATTGGTGGCGTACCCCCAGCTGAAGGGTCCGCTTCTCCCTTGGAGATGGTTGCACCCCCCCGTCGATCCTCTCTCCACCACTGCTCCAGGAGGACCTGGGATCCCTGTTTCCCAGGGTCAAATCCATGCACCGCCAACCCAGCCTGGCGCGTATCCCTATATGATGCCGCCACCAGGGTACGCCTTGACTCCGACTCCCATGATTCCTGTGGTCCAGCCCTACCACACTGGACAGATATAGCTGCCCATTGTTGTCCCCAAAGAAATTGATGGGGTAGAGCTGCCACCTTTAACCTCGGAGCAGCTGAAGGCTCCGTATACCCAATGTGAAATCCAAGCAATCCAAAACGCTTGGCGGAATTTCACAACTACCTACTTCCCCCAGGAACAACCGCTCAAATGGCCCCCCCACAAGGGTGGTAGGTTCATCCCCTAACGGCGGCTCAGAACGTACTGCAATCTAGACCGCCGCCTCCGCCTGCCAGAGAGATAGAGGCCCAAGAGAAGAGAGGTGACGAGCGCCCTCAAGCCAGCAAAGATAAAGGCCCGACGGATAGAATCAACTTGGAGGATGAAGGAGATTCCCATACCTCCAAACGAGCCTCCCGAGCCACAAAGCAAGGGGGCAAAGAAAAGGAAGGAAATCCCAACCTCCTCGCGGCTGTGCAAGACCAGCTGTAGGGGTTGCAGGATATAGTTGGATAGCTCTCTCGAGCAGGGTCTCAGATCTCCCACGGGAGGGATGAACGTGCCAATGCCAGAGACGCTCGTCACCAAGATCGCCAGCTACAGATCCCCCGCCGCCAAGATCATGAGGAGAATTTTGGTACTTATGAGTATCATCCGCTTGCGAGGGGCTCCCCCCTTGTAGAAGAAGTCTTGATGGCCCATGCAGGAATGGCCAAAGTTCCCATCTCTGTCAACCGCTATGACGGGACTACAGATCCAGCGGAACACCTGGATCATTTCGTACATTTGATGCACTTATACGAGCATTCAAGCCACTACTAGGCCAAAGTCTTTGTTGCTTCCCTTGTAGGAATAGCTCAAGAATAGTATAAGTGGCTGCCGCCACGCTCGATACATTCATATGAAGAGTTGGCCAACGCTTTCCTCAAGCACTTCAACTCTTTGAAGGCCCCCTTCACTGTGCCCACCGCCCTTTACAATATAGTGCAGGGCAAGAATGAATCTCTTCGCTCGTTCTTTGCCCGTTTTAACAAAGAGCTATTGCAAGTGGAAAGGCCGTCCATGGATTTTTTGATCCCAGTGCTCTTTAAGGCTGTGGATCACAAGCAATACGTAAGTAAGAAGTTTGCTGATGCCATCGTAGAGAGAAGGCCAGGATCCCTAATGGCCTTGAGAGAAGTTGCCGAGCCGTTCTTCGCGCTCGAAGATATGTACGGGACGAATGGACCCTGACACCCTAGCACAGTAAGACATGAGCGTCACCAAGAGCGGGGACGAGAAGATGTTATCAGGAAAGAGTGCAAGAAATCTCCTTCTGCTCCTCGTCGTTTCGAGCGCATCCCCCTTACAAGGCCGAACTCGGAAGTTTACAGCCTCTCTGACAAGAAGATCTTCAAAAGACCTATCAAGATAAGGGACACTGAGGCTCTGAGACGATCGAACAAGTACTGTGCCTTCCACAATCAGAAAGGGCACGATACAGACGAATACAGCCAGTTGGAGAATGAAATTCAGAGGCTTGTTGCTGGCGGCCATTTGAAGGAGTTTGTACGAGCTCCGGAGCGTTACGACGAGCGTTGTAATGAGAGATCGCGTGATAGAAGAAGAAGCCCATCACGCTCAAGGAGCCCTCAAGGGCGAGGCCCTCCAAAAAGCAGTGCTCGTGGGAAGCAAAAGGTAACAGAGCAAGAGAACGCCCCCTTTGCTGTCATCAACATGATCGCGGGAGGCCCGTCAGGAGGGGACTCCAATGCTTTTCGCCGCTGACACATAAGGAGCTACGATCAACGCCCCTCAGTGCCCAAACATGTGTACATCATTAAAGATTCAAACATCTCGAGCCCTCTTGAGAAAGAAGTGATAGGGTTTAGTGATAGGGATCTAGCCTACATTGTAACGCCTCATGGGGAGAGTGAAACCTCTGACTGCCCTATGGTGGTTAGCCTGGACATACACAATCACATTGTAAAGAGGGTGCTGGTAGATAGTGGAAGCTCTATTAACGTTTTGTCTTACTCAACTTTCTAAAAGATGAACGTTACAAATGTATCACTGGAACCCCTCAAAATAGCCCTTATTGGCCTCGGGGGCTCTGAGGTTGTCCCCCGAGGGCAAATTCGCTTAGCCACCTTGTTTGGTCGAGCCCCACAGCGAAAAACACTCATGGTCACCTATGCGGTGGTAGAAATTGAGATCCCCTACAACATCATTATTGGGCGACCAACCCTTGTAGATTTCAAAGCTATTATTTCCACGTACCATCAGAAAATCAAATTCCCCACCCCCAAAGGTGTTGGCGAAGTTTTGTGTAACGTTCGGGAGGCCTGGGAATGCTATATGCTATCACTCAAAAAGCCCAAAGCGGAGAAGGCGTTCCAGATTGGATCCACCAAGAAGTAGGGATGGCAACGAGCCAAGCCGAGCCGAGCCTTGGCCTTTTTTACAGGCTCGGGCTCGGCTCGACCAAGGCTCGAGACAGGCTTGGCTCGGCTCGGCTCGAGGCTCGGGTATAAATATTATTTTTAATAAAAAAATTAGTTTTTTTAATAATTTAATATATTTTTATATATAATAATATATATTAAATGAATATATATAATAAATATATTATTTTTTATTCATTTTGTATAAAATTTAATAAATATATATAATATTATATATTTATAAAATATTTATATATTTATAAATTAAAATATTAATTTTTTAATTAAATATATGGGTTCGCGAGCCACGAGCCAAAACTCAAAGGGTTCGGGTTCGGGCTCGGCTCGTGTGTCTCGCGAGCTGGCTCGGCTCGTTGCCATCCCTACCAAGAAGTCCGTTGATTTCTCCAATTTGAACGAGGATGGTCCCATGCGCAAGAGGGCTAAGATGAACAGAAAGAAGAACAAAAAGAAAGATCCCAACGCTATAAACGCCCTCGAAACCGCTCCACTGGGAACGGTTGGAGAATCCTCTTCTGAAGAAGACGAGCGTAGTGCTTGCAAGCCAGCTGATGATGGCCAATTGACGGGAAAAAAGAGGGCGCTAGAACTCCCTCGTCCAGAGATATGGATCGAGCCCACGGAAAAGTTTCTCACTATTGAGTTGGAGCCAGGCAACAAGGATAAAACCACTCAGATTGGGTCCAACCTTTCAGGACCCTCGCAGATCATGATGATCGATTTCCTCCGGGAAAATATTGATGTTTTTGCATGGAAAGCATCCAACCTCACTGGGATTGATCCGAGCGTCATAGTCCACAGGCTCAATGTAGACCTTTCGTTCAAGCCGATAAAACAGAAGAAGCAGAATGTGCATGGTTTTCGGAAGAAAGTCATTGAGGAAAAAGTTAACAAACTTCTTGAGGGTTAGTATATCGAGTCGATAATATACCCGGAGTGGCTGTGCAACGTCGTATTGGTACCCAAGAGCGCAAACAAATGGCGCATGTGCAATGACTTCACTGATCTTAATAGGGCATTCCCCAAGGATCCTTATCCCTTGCCCCGAATAGATCAGCTAGTAGACTCGATCACCGGCTACTAGCTCATGAGTATGATGGATGCCTTTCAAGGGTACTATCAAATCTTCATGGCACAGGAAGACCATCCCAAAACCTCCTTCATTGTCCACTTGGGTGTATACTGCTTCTTAGTCATGCCTTTTGGGCTCAAGAACGCTGGGGCCACTTACCAGCGCCTCGTTAACAGAATGTTTAAGAGAGAAATTGGAGGGTCCACGGAAGTTTACGTCGACGATATGATTGTTAAGAACGAGCGTCAGACCTCGCACCTTGAGGACCTCAAGCGCACCTTTGCCATTCTACGCCAGTACGGGATGAAATTGAATCCCTCAAAATGCATGTTCGGTGTGCGAGGGGGAAAGTTTCTGGGCTATATGGTCAGTCAGCGAGAGATTGAGGCAAATCCCGAAAAAATCAAAGCTATCTTGGATATCCCTTCTCCCCGAAATCTTAGAGAAGTACAAGTGTTAGTAGGAAAAATCATCTCCCTAAACAGGTTTATATCACGCTCGGCGGACAGGAATCTCCCATTCTTCAAAATTCTACGCAACGCTCAGAACTTCTCTTGGACTGATGAGTGCGAAAAAGCGTTGCAGGGCATGAAAGCATACCTTTCGAGCGCACCCCTCCTTACCAAACCATTGGAAGGGGAGAAACTGTACGTTTATCTCTCTGTCTCCCAGGAGGCGACGAGCGCGGTCTTGGTTGATGTGCGCGAACGTAAGCACCTACCAGTTTACTACTTGAGCAAAACACTATAGGGCGCTGAGAAGAGATACTTGGAGATTGAGAAATTCACCTTCGCCCTCATCAACGCGTCGAGGAGGTTAAGACCCTACTTTCAGGCACATACCATAACAGTCCTCACTGATCAACCCTTGAAACAAGTCCTTTCCAAGCCTGATGTTTCTGGGAGACTGATAAAATGGGCTATTGAATTGAGCCAATTCGATCTAAGCTTCAAGCCCAGGACGGCTATACAAGCACAGGCGATCGCCGATCTACTGGTAGAGCGTTTTGGCTTAGAGCCCGCTGCAATAGAAGATGATGGCCTGTGGGTCTTGCACACAGATGGCTCCTCGACCTCTCAGGGGGGAGGAGCGGGGGTAGCCCTTAGAGATCCCAAGGGTGTAGAGATAGACTTCGCCATCAAATTGGACTTTCAGGTCACTAATAACGAAGCGGAGTATGAAGCGCTCATACAAGGATTGCATATCGCTCTTCAGAACGGGGCTTCCAGAATAACAACATATGTCGACTCACAGTTGATTGCGAGCCAAATTGAAGGAACTTATGAGGCTCGAGAAGCCACCATGGTGCAATACTTAGAGAAAGCAAAAGAAGCTATCCAGAAGTTCAAAGAATTCAACTTGTTGCAATCCCACGTGCAGAAAACGAGCAAGCTGATGCTATGTCCAAACTTACCTCCGCACTGGAAAGCACCTGTGAGCGCTCAGTTACATTTCTCAGAACGGAAAGCCTTTGATTAGATAGAAGGGCACAACACAAGCGGTACTCATGATTGATCCTAATGAGCCTTGTTGGCTTGATGACATTGTTAAGTTCCTCAGAGATGGAACTTGTCCAACTGACAGGATAGAGGCCCAGAAGGTTAGAAACAAGGCCCCTCGTTTCTCTTTGGACAACGAAGGTAAGCTTTTCAAGAAGTCATTCCAGGGCCCACCAATGAGATGTTTGAGGCCCTCGCAAGCCAAAGAGACCCTTGAGCATGTACATGGAGGGAGTTGTGGGAATCACTCAGGAGGGTGCGTCCTTGCCAAGAAAATACTAAGGAGTGGATTCTATTGGCCTACTGTTCTACAGGATGCCCTCGAATTCTCCAAAAGATATCCCAAGTGTCAATTCCATTCGAACATCCCTCAGTTGCCAGCAGCCCAGATGGTCCCCATAGATGTCTCATGGCCCTTTGACTAGTGGGGTATAGACATTATGGGTCCCTTGCCAATGGCGGTCGTGTTGGGATTAATGCCCTGAAAATCCAATTATATTGTAAATATTTTGGATTAATAAAACTGAAATTATCTCAAGTTATGAGTATTTTACAAATTTAATAATTAATGACGTGTGATGGTATTTTTATGTGAAATGTGTTTCATAGGAAAAGACTTTAAATACCAGAAGTCACGTGTCATTAAAGTTCTAGTCAGTATGATAAGAAGATGTTCTTATCGAGACTATAATGTGTTATATAAGATGATTAGTCTTTCGTCATAGGGAAATGGAGTTTCCAATTATAACACATTGATGATTTTCAATGAGATTGGAAACATCGAACTGGACCGCTGAGATTGTTCATTTTATACTGCTATCTAAAATGAATAAAATCTCGGAAGCATTAGACTCTTAATCCTGATAGTGTTTTTGTAGCACCCCGCACGTGAGGCACCACATCCCCCGCACTAAGGCTCAACACGAGTAACGAAATAGTAAATCCGCACCCGTATCAAACCCTAGCGAACGGGAGACAAACATAAAACCGTCCTAAGCCAGGCGGAACTAGACCCTGCAATGAGAACCAATTAACCAAAGTATAATGCATTGCACAGCCAACTTCAAACATACAAACTAAAAGCCGAATTTGGGCTCTTCCGGCCTCTTTTAAACTCATAAATACAGTCCAACAAACAATTTCAATAACAATTACATAATTATTCAAGTGCCAAGATACTGCAGAATCGAAACAACATAAATTCAATACAAGAGTGAGTGCAGAGACTCCCCTAACCTAACTCGACCCAACTAAAGACTCCAAACACCTCCGCCTAGCTCGAAACTCCACAATCAAACCTGCACACTAAAAAGATTGGAGAGGGAGAGGGGTCAGTCTCTAGAAGACTGAGTGAGCAGGAGCGATACATATATATAGAAACATGCACATGCAAGTCGTAAATCCCGAGCAAGGTTTTATTTGAATTTAGTTCCTGAAAAGGGCGAGAAAATAGATAAACAATGCTCGACTTTTACGACTAATTCATATTAAATTTATTACTTTCATAGATCATACATAAATATAAGGCTCGGCGAGTGAGCGTGCACAACCTCCATCCAAACTCCGACCGTGTACGACAAATATCCATAATATAGTTTAAATAGGTGATCATGCAATACGTCATAATACACACAGACCATAATTCATATCATAAACATATTCGTTTGGGCGATCCGGATCCCGGCATTCCCGCACGGTGCATAATCATATCATAACCAACCTTCTTCCTCCGGGTTGGTGGTGGGTTTGCAAGACCCGACCACCTCTGTCTTTGACCAAAAGGGGTTACATGACTCCCCAGATGGCACTCAGCTCCCTTTCCCCGCCAATCTCCTGACGAGGTCCAGTACCGCTGTTTAAAAGTGGGACTAGTATATGGGATCCCCGTCAGCCCTTGCTTCCTCGGTTAGCCACATATACTAAGTCCCGGGGGCCGTGAACATAACAGCTTAGCATAATCTCGCCAAAACATATCAGTACATACGTATGATACATACTATAAGAAATCATACCGTACCGTGTAATTCGGCATATGCTATATACGTACCTCTCCGTGTCATCCTAATCCATAGCTAGCATGAAGGCACACGGTTTGGAGCATAGCCTCATTACAAAACCATTTTTAAGCTTATATATGCTCATACGTATAATTCAGAAGAATTTACTCGATAACTTCGCTTGGAAATCATATATATATAGTCATAAGGTTTTTGGCCAAAGCTTTTCATATAAGGGTTGTAGGGTTTGTTACATAACTAAAACGAAAACCACCCTCACCTGAACTGCGACGATACAAGGGTACGAATACCAAGTGCTTGAACGAACCAGATCTCTCCACCCTGGAGATAACTGTACCAAAGACAACATGACGTGTTTGTGAGACTCGAGACTCCAATGAACCATATATGACGCTCGGCAATGAAGTGAATATGACATGAATGCATAAATGATCATGTTATATCATAGAAATGTTCATGTGCACGATTAAAGAATTTAAATCATATAATCAAATCATTCGTTCATACGTATCATTCAATTTCATAAATTCCTAAATTCATATTTCATAATTTCATAAATTCATATAAATTTCATAAATTCATAAGTTCATGATGCATATCAATTAATCTAAAATCCAATTAATAAGCATAACACATATTATTCAAGTTCACATTTAGGAATAATATGAATAGAACGTTCAATCAAAAGCCAGTCGAATAGATACGCGAAATAGAATTCAATAATTAAATTAAATCAAATAATATTTAAAATATATAATAAATATATATAATATAATAACATATAGACACATTATATAAATATATATATATATATATATATATATATATATCTCCACGTACACACACACACATGCATGCAAAATTAACATAAATCTTTCATATATATATATAAATCCATGCATACAATTATAACCACAACACACACCTTATATATATATATACATAATCACGTACACACACCCAAACAAACATGCATGCATATATATTTATTACATATACTACACATGGATGCAAGATCAATTCATCAATACATGCACACACATCATCACTCTCATGCATGCACACACAACACATATATATATATACACAGAAGCAGCAGCAACAGCTAGAAACAACAGCAGCAACAGTCCAGGAAAATGAAGCAAGGATTCAAGCAAAACGGGGTGACACCCCCGTGTCACCCACAAAGCCTGGACCGAGACACCCCCGTGTCTCGGTACAGCAAGTTCAGGCCTTGCAGCACCCCCGTGTCTCGCCGGAAAGGCAGCCATCGACACCCCCGTGTCGTGCAACAGCAACAGCCCTGGTTTTTCCTCCACAGACGCAGAAACAGAGCATGAAAAGGCAGCAGGAACGAAGGCCACAACAGCAACATAACAAGGTCCAAATTGTTGCAACAACTCAACCATAATACACACTAAAAAGCCATGAAAGATGACAGCAAAAAGGAGAAGGAAAAACAACAAATTGACAGCAAATTTCTCTGCGTGAAAACAGGGCCAAACGAGGAGAAAACAGGGCATGCTTGAGCTCATTCAATCCGATTTCATTCAAGTCCAAAAGTCCATCAAATGTGCAGTGAAATATCATATATTCAACACATAAATCATTCCAACGTGATCAATCAAAGCATGGAAGCATACGTGAAGTTCCCGTGTAAATATTCTGAAAATTTCATAAATGATCTCTCATATATATCTCAACGAGCACAAAAGCAATGATCATAAATGGTATGAGGATGTTAAAACAATTAATATCAGGCTTGGAATCGATCAAAACCATAAAGAATCAAGGGAGATCAAGAATTTGTACAAAAGCTCCAATTTTCGGTAAAATGGCCAGAAATGGATGAAACCATGCTCAATCTTGTGAATGAAAGGATGAAAATGAACAGAATTAAACATATAATTCAATCCCTAACTTACCTTGATGATTGGTTGAAGTTTGGGGAAGATTTGAGCTCCAAAATCTCCAAAGGAAGAAGGGTTTCGGGACTGGAGAGAGGGACAGAAGCTTTGGCTGAGTTTTGGGGTTTGTGTGATGATAATCTCGGTCAAGGCTTGAAATATACTGATAGATGGTTGAGTTAGGGTTTAAAGGAATCAAACCATGGTTAATTTGGTTGTGGTTTGGGTGAGATATGGTTCAATTAGTGCAACAAGGTCAAGTTGATCTCCGTTTCGTTTTTCGGTTGGTTTTCGGAGATTCAAATGAATTAGGAAAATTATAAGGCTAAGTTTACTAAACTCGAATTTTCGTTACGAGTTCAGCGGAGTTGACGAAACTCGAATCCGAGTTTCCGAGCTCAAGATATTAAATTCGGAACCAAGGGTACGCTAAGTGCTCGTTAGCTCCCGTTTTGGTTCCTCAAATGAAATTAAATTCGTTAACCTATCAAATGAATCCAAAAACATAAATTGAGCATAATATCATGTTCATAACACATATATGTACAACATATTACAAATTCGTGGCAATTTGATATCATATCATATAAAAACGAAGCACAAAATTAATAACATGCACATTTATAAAAATTCATGCATAAATTTAAAATCCCATGCAAAAATATAATAATTTGCATGCATATGAAATAAACTCATGCAGAAATGATATGAAATTCATGCATGTTTAAATCCCATGCATATGAATTCTCATGCATAAATAGGATTTGCATGCATAATTATAAAATCTTCCATGCATGAATATATATAAATCCCACGTATAATATATATATATATATATATATAAGTAATTAATTAAAACATGATTAATTAACATAATATATAATTAGCATAATCATTAAACAATTAATAAAATTAAATATAAAACACGTAAAAACAATTACTCACATAATTAAATAATTAAATTGCGCAATTTAGAAGCAGATAAGGCATATTAATAAAATTGAAAAACCGGGGCGTTACAATCTCTCCCCCTTAAAAGAATCCGTCCTCGGATTCAAAACACGCTTGAAATTAAACAATGAGAGATTCCCCGTCTCTCGCAACAACAAGGAGAGAGCCCCGTCTCTCGAGCAGCAATGAGAGAACCCCGTCTCTCCAACAACAATGAGAGAACCCCGTCTCTCGCAAGCAAAGAGAGTACCCCGTCTCTCAAACAAAATAAGAGAATCCCCGTCTCTTAACCGAAAATAAAGCAAGGAAGTCTCCAATACTCCCAAGCAACTCACGCAAACCAAATTTAAATCACGTAAGGCACCCAAAGTAAGTAACAAATATCTCCCATATTGATTTCCAATTATTCCAAGTAATTTAACACATTACACATCAAAGCACCTAACATAAGAATTATAAAAGTTAAATTTGCATGAATGCATGTATCATGAATGCTATATGTACCGTTCACCGAAGTTTCAAAATTTAGAACTGAGAGTTGTCGTTGTCCCGTGTAGGATCTATCCTGAAGATAGCTCAGTGGTCAACTTGTCTTGAACCTCTTCAAGGTTCCTTGGTATTGATAAATCCTTTAAGGATCATACTCTTGGATCCGTTCTGACTTGTACTATTTCCCACAATCTTCGTTCGACCATCCGATTCTTTTTAATTAACCGAGCTTGACTTCCCGAATGTCCTTAGACCATCTTTCTCAATGTTAGATCCATAGCTACTATCTTACTCATATCAGAGTTTAAAATATCCTCAAGAATGACTACCCCCGACCACCTTGACGATTCAATCCCGACCTTAAGATGCATGCTATACAAATTTCTTTCTTTCTTCCATTCGATTGACCCCTTTTCACTCCCTTTAACTCCTTAGGGTGAAGTTTAGTATTTGGTCCCTAAAATTTCTTGACCGAAGAGAAAATGTTCTTGATGATTTTTGAAGTTTGATTCGAATCTTCCTAATGTTCATCCTTGTCAATTCTGACTTAGGAGTTTCCAGAAGCTCCCTTATAATTTTGTTATCCCCAGATCCATGTTCTATACATAGGGATATTCTCGAAGCCATTTCCGCCATACCTACTGAGGGACTCCAACCCGAATAGAGTAACTTAACTCTCCTCTTAACAGCTTAACCCTTCAAGCCGCCTTAGTTATCTCTAATCATCACTAATAGGACTCCCAGGTCTTCCTTAATTTGCAATTCCATTATTCTCACTAAAATATTTCTTCGAGCACCCTTTCAATAGTCAATTAGTTCCTCAGTCGTGCTCTCCCCCTTAAATTTCTGTTGTCCCGGGTTGAACTCCATCGATTCTTCTCTTATCGAAACTCTTGATGAGTAAACCCCATTTGGTGGAGTTTTAACTGATATTAAAATCAAAGATTTGGCCTTTCAACTCCTTCCCTAGTTCTCTTGATGTCCAAAACTCCTTTCTTAATCTTGTCCGGAACTCTAATCTCACTTCTCCTTCTGAATTCTTGTTTCCGTTAACCTATCCCTTAATAGAAGTTCTTATTTCCCCAAATTCACCTTCCTTCTAATGTCATCCTATTATTTCTCTTCCTCATAACTCGGATGCAATTCGATTGAACTGATACTTGATAGTTGAGGCGAAAGGCTTCCTATCAAGTAAACACTAAAATGCATGTTGGGTTAAAATGACAATGCGTGGGTCACGTTTTCACCAAGCAGTTATACAACACATTAGCATAACAAAACCAATTAGAAATGCACGGATAAACATAAGGTTAAAATAAAAATAACCAATTAATGCGAAATATGATGCACATGCTATGAATGTTTTGGAACCTGTCACCATGGTGGTAAGCTATTAGCTCGGTAGCTTTTCCTCGTTCCTCCAATCCCGAGGTTACTTTGACTTGTTAATTGTTCCTTGCCTTTCCCACGGTCTTCGAGATTCCCGTGCATCTTTATAAATCAACTTGTATCTTCCACTTCCAAGGAGTTAGCATCCATACTTCTCTTCGTAATTCGACCTTCACATCTAGTCGTTACCTCGATCAAGAATTCCGCGCTTATCCTTTGGGAATTTAATTCATCTCCAATTGCTTGTACTTGACCGCATGATTTCCTCTCCTTACCGTTTCCATTTGTTGCTCCATATCTCCCAATTCACTTCACAACATGACAATTCAGCTTGGATTTGGAGAAATGAACTCGAATCCTCTTCTCAATATCGCCACCTTCCCTCTATTTGTGTTTACCCAAAAGCTTGCCTTCTAGAACCCGACTTCTAATCACTAGGCTTAATTCGAAGTCCTTCTTGGTAGACCCTTGATTAACTCCTATTCCTATTCCCCCAAATATTCCTCTGTTATTGCATCACCAAGGTCGAACCTCCATTCCAAATTCCAGTCGTTAATTGCAACTCAGTCTGTAAGGCTACGCGGTTAGCATTCTCCACATTCCTCCTGGGCATCCTTCCTGTCTTTCATGCCTCCGAAGGAATTTGCAATAGGTTGTTGTGATCATAGAATTTGGCCGTGGTTTGATATCATCTTTATAACCTAGGAACCATAACTTATTTCAAGAATAGATGCATGCGATTAGTGTATGCTCATGACACATATTCAATACGAAAGACAAGAATCCATAGAAAAATGCAACAAGTAATCCAACGAAATTCTTAAGGAAACCAAATTCCAAATTCAAGATCGATGCAATGCACATAATATCACATAGTCCCTATGCCGTTCGACTTAAACTGACTCCGACCTGACTCAAGAACACCGGTTTTTTGCAACCGGGCTCTGATACCACTTAAGGATGTAGCACCCCGCACGTGAGGCACCACATCCCCCGCACTAAGGCTCAACACGAGTAACGAAATAGTAAATCCGCACCCGTATCAAACCCTAGCGAACGGGAGACAAACATAAAACCGTCCTAAGCCAGGCGGAACTAGACCCTGCAATGAGAACCAATTAACCAAAGTATAATGCATTGCACAGCCAACTTCAAACATACAAACTAAAAGCCGAAGTTGGGCTCTTCCGGCCTCTTTTAAACTCATAAATACAGTCCAACAAACAATTTCAATAACAATTACATAATTATTCAAGTGCCAAGATACTGCAGAATCGAAACAACATAAATTCAATACAAGAGTGAGTGCAGAGACTCCCCTAACCTAACTCGACCCAACTAAAGACTCCAAACACCTCCGCCTAGCTCGAAACTCCACAATCAAACCTGCACACTAAAAAGATTGGAGAGGGAGAGGGGTCAGTCTCTAGAAGACTGAGTGAGCAGGAGCGATACATATATATAGAAACATGCACATGCAAGTCGTAAATCCCGAGCAAGGTTTTATTTGAATTTAGTTCCTGAAAAGGGCGAGAAAATAGATAAACAATGCTCGACTTTTACGACTAATTCATATTAAATTTATTACTTTCATAGATCATACATAAATATAAGGCTCGGCGAGTGAGCGTGCACAACCTCCATCCAAACTCCGACCGTGTACGACAAATATCCATAATATAGTTTAAATAGGTGATCATGCAATACGTCATAATACACACAGACCATAATTCATATCATAAACATATTCGTTTGGGCGATCCGGATCCCGGCATTCCCGCACGGTGCATAATCATATCATAACCAACCTTCTTCCTCCGGGTTGGTGGTGGGTTTTCAAGACCCGACCACCTCTGTCTTTGACCAAAAGGGGTTACATGACTCCCCAGATGGCACTCAGCTCCCTTTCCCCGCCAATCTCCTGACGAGGTCCAGTACCGCTGTTTAAAAGTGGGACTAGTATATGGGATCCCCGTCAGCCCTTGCTTCCTCGGTTAGCCACATATACTAAGTCCCGGGGGCCGTGAACATAACAGCTTAGCATAATCTCGCCAAAACATATCAGTACATACGTATGATACATACTATAAGAAATCATACCGTACCGTGTAATTCGGCATATGCTATATACGTACCTCTCCGTGTCATCCTAATCCATAGCTAGCATGAAGGCACACGGTTTGGAGCATAGCCTCATTACAAAACCATTTTTAAGCTTATATATGCTCATACGTATAATTCAGAAGAATTTACTCGATAACTTCGCTTGGAAATCATATATATATAGTCATAAGGTTTTTGGCCAAAGCTTTTCATATAAGGGTTGTAGGGTTTGTTACATAACTAAAACGAAAACCACCCTCACCTGAACTGCGACGATACAAGGGTACGAATACCAAGTGCCTGAACGAACCAGATCTCTCCACCCTGGAGATAACTGTACCAAAGACAACATGACGTGTTTGTGAGACTCGAGACTCCAATGAACCATATATGACGCTCGGCAATGAAGTGAATATGACATGAATGCATAAATGATCATGTTATATCATAGAAATGTTCATGTGCACGATTAAAGAATTTAAATCATATAATCAAATCATTCGTTCATACGTATCATTCAATTTCATAAATTCCTAAATTCATATTTCATAATTTCATAAATTCATATAAATTTCATAAATTCATAAGTTCATGATGCATATCAATTAATCTAAAATCCAATTAATAAGCATAACACATATTATTCAAGTTCACATTTAGGAATAATATGAATAGAACGTTCAATCAAAAGCCAGTCGAATAGATACGCGAAATAGAATTCAATAATTAAATTAAATCAAATAATATTTAAAATATATAATAAATATATATAATATAATAACATATAGACACATTATATAAATATATATATATATATATATATATATATATATATATATCTCCACGTACACACACACACATGCATGCAAAATTAACATAAATCTTTCATATATATATATAAATCCATGCATACAATTATAACCACAACACACACCTTATATATATATATATACATAATCACGTACACACACCCAAACAAACATGCATGCATATATATTTATTACATATACTACACATGGATGCAAGATCAATTCATCAATACATGCACACACATCATCACTCTCATGCATGCACACACAACACATATATATATATACACAGAAGCAGCAGCAACAGCTAGAAACAACAGCAGCAACAGTCCAGGAAAATGAAGCAAGGATTCAAGCAAAACGGGGTGACACCCCCGTGTCACCCACAAAGCCTGGACCGAGACACCCCCGTGTCTCGGTACAGCAAGTTCAGGCCTTGCAGCACCCCCGTGTCTCGCCGGAAAGGCAGCCATCGACACCCCCGTGTCGTGCAACAGCAACAGCCCTGGTTTTTCCTCCACAGACGCAGAAACAGAGCATGAAAAGGCAGCAGGAACGAAGGCCACAACAGCAACATAACAAGGTCCAAATTGTTGCAACAACTCAACCATAATACACACTAAAAAGCCATGAAAGATGACAGCAAAAAGGAGAAGGAAAAACAACAAATTGACAGCAAATTTCTCTGCGTGAAAACAGGGCCAAACGAGGAGAAAACAGGGCATGCTTGAGCTCATTCAATCCGATTTCATTCAAGTCCAAAAGTCCATCAAATGTGCAGTGAAATATCATATATTCAACACATAAATCATTCCAACGTGATCAATCAAAGCATGGAAGCATACGTGAAGTTCCCGTGTAAATATTCTGAAAATTTCATAAATGATCTCTCATATATATCTCAACGAGCACAAAAGCAATGATCATAAATGGTATGAGGATGTTAAAACAATTAATATCAGGCTTGGAATCGATCAAAACCATAAAGAATCAAGGGAGATCAAGAATTTGTACAAAAGCTCCAATTTTCGGTAAAATGGCCAGAAATGGATGAAACCATGCTCAATCTTGTGAATGAAAGGATGAAAATGAACAGAATTAAACATATAATTCAATCCCTAACTTACCTTGATGATTGGTTGAAGTTTGGGGAAGATTTGAGCTCCAAAATCTCCAAAGGAAGAAGGGTTTCGGGACTGGAGAGAGGGACAGAAGCTTTGGCTGAGTTTTGGGGTTTGTGTGATGATAATCTCGGTCAAGGCTTGAAATATACTGATAGATGGTTGAGTTAGGGTTTAAAGGAATCAAACCATGGTTAATTTGGTTGTGGTTTGGGTGAGATATGGTTCAATTAGTGCAACAAGGTCAAGTTGATCTCCGTTTCGTTTTTCGGTTGGTTTTCGGAGATTCAAATGAATTAGGAAAATTATAAGGCTAAGTTTACTAAACTCGAATTTTCGTTACGAGTTCAGCGGAGTTGACGAAACTCGAATCCGAGTTTCCGAGCTCAAGATATTAAATTCGGAACCAAGGGTACGCTAAGTGCTCGTTAGCTCCCGTTTTGGTTCCTCAAATGAAATTAAATTCGTTAACCTATCAAATGAATCCAAAAACATAAATTGAGCATAATATCATGTTCATAACACATATATGTACAACATATTACAAATTCGTGGCAATTTGATATCATATCATATAAAAACGAAGCACAAAATTAATAACATGCACATTTATAAAAATTCATGCATAAATTTAAAATCCCATGCAAAAATATAATAATTTGCATGCATATGAAATAAACTCATGCAGAAATGATATGAAATTCATGCATGTTTAAATCCCATGCATATGAATTCTCATGCATAAATAGGATTTGCATGCATAATTATAAAATCTTCCATGCATGAATATATATAAATCCCACGTATAATATATATATATATATATATAAGTAATTAATTAAACATGATTAATTAACATAATATATAATTAGCATAATCATTAAACAATTAATAAAATTAAATATAAAACACGTAAAAACAATTACTCACATAATTAAATAATTAAATTGCGCAATTTAGAAGCAGATAAGGCATATTAATAAAATTGAAAAACCGGGGCGTTACAGTTTTTACTTTAGGCATGTAGTGTTAATCACTGTGATGTACTCAGAAGTGAGGTCTCGGTAACGGGTGGCCAAAATACTTTGTACGTTCGGTGATTGCATGAAATGTACTAGAGAGAAATATTGATCAAGGAATCTGTAGCCTTGCTGGAAGGTTTAAAGATATCCCTGAAATAGATTTGCAAAAGGTTCGAATTAAAAACTTTGGCCAAAGTACTTCGTGTGTTCGTCACCGAAGTTGTATATTGAATGTGTTTCACATACAGGGAATTTGAACCTAAGGCGAATCAAGAATTTCAGATTTGAAGTGAAAAATAAATGATAGTAGTATTGATTTATTTTTCATGGATATCTGTACAGAGGAGTAAAATGCGAAATTATTCTAGATCGAGAAATTCGTGAATAATTTAATTAATTTTAGAGTGCAACAATATTTATTTAGTGGAATTAAATATTGTTAAACGGTAATCAATTATTGTCATGGGATGATAATAGTTTGACCCGTTTGGAGCTAAGATTAATTAGTCCTGCAGGTCCCCCCGCAAGCCCCAATGAAGATCAAAGAGAAAATATTAAAACGAGAGAGAGAAATGATTTTTCAAAGAGTTTGAAAATAGCCAAAGAATTTATTTTAAGAAAATAAATTAAATTCCAAAGAGTTGGAAATGCCCGAAATTTATTTTGGAGAAAATAAAATTTTCAAAAAAAAAAAAAGTTTTTTGCTGACGTGGCAGTGATGACGTGTCAGCTGACGTGTCATGCCACGTCAGTGGGTCCGCGCCAAGTGGCGCTGACTGGGTGCCACATGGCACGCCACGTGGACGGCCAGGATTTCTCCACGTCATCGAGAAGTAGAGGCCCAGATCATGTTGACTGAAAAGTCAACGGGTCGTAGAAGAGGGTCGGCGGAGCGGGTCAGCGGTCCGGGTTAATGGACAGGGTCGGGTCAAGGTTTGACCCGGACACGTGGACGAGTAGTATGCTGACACGTGTCCATGGGGTCAGGCCGAGTTGAGCCGACCGGTTCACTCCTAAACCGGTCCAAGAGTTGGACCGCCGGTCAGACCGGGCCGGACCGGCCACGTGGCAGCTGCTCACGCAGGCGTGCCCCTCACACGCGCCAAGCACACAGCCGCCACACGGGCGGCGCGTGCGGGCGCGCGTGGCCCCCGTTTGGCGCGTGCTTTGCACCGCCGTGACTGTCTTGGCGTGCACTCCACTCCGGCGTCCTCTGATTGGCTGACGGAACTTGGCAACCACGCTAGAAATTCCGAAAATTGCAAAGATGTCCCTAGTTTTGTGCTATAAATAGGGCATGCCTTGTTCATTTTAAATCAACAGTTTTGGCAATTCAAATTTTCAGCTTTCAAAGCCATTCGGCTCTTCCATCTCTATAATTTAATTAATCCTAATTAAAGATTAATTAATTATTTAATTAGGTGGTTATATAATTAATATATAATCCACTTAATTATTAGAAAATTGGGATTTTCAGGTTTTAGAAAAAAGGGTTTTTCTGAAAAAATATTTTCTCAAAGTATTTAGCGAAATACTGCCGGAGCCCACACTCCAATTTCTTAATCGGGGATATTGCGGGGAAGCTCTGCCGGTTTCACGAGAAAATATCGAGGTGCTGGAAAACTGCCGTTGATAGCCAATATTGCAGTACGGTAATACCGTTATGCTGCCCAAATTGATATTTGCATATTGTGATTATATGCTAGATGATTTAAAATTATGTTATCGATGCCTGTATATATTAGAGTTATGCTGCCCGATTTATTCCGCTGCTTTATTAAAATAATTTTGAAATATTTTGATAACGAGGTTATGGCGAAATTTTTTGAAATATTCCGCTGTACCGTCACTCTGATTCGGGCCCGCCACACCAACAGGTCGGGCAAAAGAAATTTGTCATATTGGCCGTAGATTACTTTACGAAATGGGCAGAGGCTGAAGCCGTCGCGAAAATCACCTTCAGGGTTGTAAGGGATTTCATATGGAAAAATATCATTTGCAGGTACAGAATCCCGAGGGTGCTCATCTCAGACAACAGATCCCAGTTTATTGCAGCAGATACCAGAGAATGGTGTTCGGAGTTGGGAATTGAGCAGCGCTTCACTTCTGTAGGCTACCCTCAGGCCAACGGTCAAGCTGAAGTCACCAACAGGACTATTCTCCAACATCTGAAAACTATGCTAGAAATTAAGAAAAGTGAATGGGCTGAAGAGTTACTAGGGGCTATATGGGCTTACCGCACGACCCCACGAGCGGTAACAGGCGAAACACCGTTCGCCCTCGTTTACGGGTCTGAAGCTATGATTCCCGCGGAAATCGCACACGAAACCGCTCGTGTTGCCTACTTCGAGCCTCAAGACAACGAAGCCAGCAGAAGCCTAGAGTTGGACCTATTGGAGGAAAAGAGGGACAGCGCATGGGCGAAAATGCACAGATATAAAGCAACTGTGGCATGACAATACAACAAACGTGTCAAAGAAAGAACTTTTCAGCTGGGAGACTTGGTCTTAAAGAAGGTGGAAGTCTCCAAGCATGTGGGAAAATTGGACCCCAACTGGGAAGGTCCATTCAAAGTTATACAAATACAGGCCAACAACGCATACACTCTCGAATCTATGCAAGGCGAGCGTCTCCCACGCCCTTGGAATGCATGCAACCTCAAGAGGTTTTTTGTTTAAGTTAATTTTATAAAGAGCCCGTGAAGAGGCACGATGTATTTGCTATTTTCCAGGAGATTATAATAGAAATTACTGCGCTTATTTACCGAATTTGAGTATGCAGGTTGGTTGAAAATCCTCTCTTGGGACCCCAAGCCCAGGATGCCTAAATCCAGTCCCAGGTCCGGTCCACATGCATGAGCATCATAATAAACCCGTGTAGCCTTTACTACTGGCACCCCACGCTCGAAAACGGGAATCGCGGCACAAGGACTGGCTGAGTCGCAAGGGGGAGCTCAAAGGTCCAATGGCCTGGCCCCTAGAGATTAGCATCCTTGAATTTTTCATAGAAACAAAATTTTCACAAGTCTTGAACGAGGGCAACTTCCCAATAAGACCCTCGTGATTATTCAAGACTTAGTAAAATTTGCAAAGCCATCCAAACAAAATTTTCACAAGTCTTGAACGAGGGCAACCTCCCAATAAGACCCTCGTGATTACTCAAGACTTAGTAAAATTTTCCAAGCCATTCAAACAAAATGTTCACCAGTCTTGAACCAGGGCAACCTCCCGATAAGACCCTCGTGATTACTCAAGACTTAGTTGAATTGTCCAAACCTTTCAAGCAAATGTTCACAAGCCTTAAACGAGGGCTACCTCATAATAAGACCCTCGTAATTACTCAAGACTTAGCTAAACTTTACATGTTTTACCTAGCATGTTACTCAGAATCTTAGCATTATAAGATTTTGTTACAACAAGCGCAGAGTAAAATTTCGTAATCAAATAATGCAAGCAAATAAAAGGAGACACTATTGTGAAAGGAAAGATCTTCATTAATTAAGCTTTCATTAAGCTACAAAGTAAGGGCACGTAGGGCACGTGGGCCCTTAGAATTCCTGCAAAATTAAATACTAAGCAGAAATGAAAGGGAAATTTCAACATGAGCACATGAAGGGAATCATCAAGCAGCAGGAGCAATATCTTCGTCCAAGACCACTACAACATTTTGAGCCACAGGACCTTGCACTGGGGCCGCAGGCTCTTGCGCTTGAGGGGCTTGTTCATCTTGATTCTGGGCAGCTAGTAGTCGCACAGGCTCGTTGTTTTCTGGCACATGAGGAATTATAAGCTCATTGCCCTCAGCCCGGAGAGCCAAAGCATTTTGGTTTGCTGGGACGGAAGCGCTGCCAATTGGCGCCGCAGGCTCATTTGTCGAAAGATTTTTGGAAACGGCACTGGCATTATTAGTCCCCTCGTTTTGTTCCTCCTAAGAGGCTCCCTCCGGAGGATGAGCAGCCATGTATTTGTCTTGGATGAGCGTGACCAAAAAGTTATATTCCGGCTCGAAAAGATTTGACTCAGGGTCTTCACGATCCTCATCCTCCTCGACACAATGCTCGTTGAACATGAGCCCCATATCTGACCTTCCACGAACGGCCGCATCGGTCAGACCCTTGAAAATACCCTGCACAATCGCCAAGTTAAAAGCTTTTTGGGCTTCATCAAGGCAATGCAGGGAGGCCACAAAGTTGAACGCCTTTGAGTGGCAAAACTTGATGAGCGCTTCTTTATTGGCCTGCTCTATGTGATGGGGGATCTGGCTCATCACGTCTGCGTACTTCTTCTCTGAAGCGTTGAATTTGGCGACCCATCCGTCGCGGTCTTCCTTCAGCTTCTGGGTGCTCTCATTGAGGTTATTGTATTGCGTGTGCCAGCTCCTTCGAGCGGTCTCGGCGTTCGTAAAATCCTCCTGCAGCTTCTTCATCTCTGCCTCCAGTCTCTTATGCTCCGTCTCAAGGGAAATGAACTTGACCTTTTCCACCTCAAGTTCCTCCTGGAGTTGGGCGGGGTCGTTCGAGCGTGCCATCTTCTTGTATTTGGCTTTCCGGTTAGCATAAACCGAGGCTCGCATTTGGATATTCTTCGCCCTCGGAAGAACTTGCTGAATGGGTTCAAAAGGGCGTGAATGTTAATGAAAATCTTGAAAAATAACATCTTAAAAAGACTAACATTGCAAGGATGAAGATGACTTACAGAGATTATGACATGAAACATGTCGCCAGTCACCTTTGCCACGGGCTCGGAGTATAAAGCCTTGTGGTCCCCTGTGAATTGGACCCTCTCAAAAAGGTCGTCGCTAATGGTACGCGAGGGTGATCCATAACTTAATAGAACGGGGCCTCCTTCCGTGGAGCGCTTGTAACTCCTATCCCCTCGGCGCTCGAATTCCCACAAATGCTCTTCCTCGGAGGAGAAAGTATCTCCGTCACCCTTGGGGCCTTCAACAACTTGCTTGCCCTTGCCTGTTATAGAAAAGGTATCGGGCATTCTTTTCCTTTTCCAGAAAGTTTGACCATCACTCCCCTGAGCCCCTCTGATCACCATGCTCGAGGGGGCCCTCGTCTGGTTGGCGGTGTTGGGGTTGGCTACCCTTGTGTCCGCTGCCACTGGCGGCCGGGCCACTATCCTGTTTTTTGTGTTTGCCGCTCGATTTTCCCCACGGCCTTGAGAGGTTTGAGCGGTGCCTGAGCTGGACCCTTGGTGACTGCCTCGTCCATCACCTCTTCTGGCCCCTCGGCCTCGGACGTTTTGCTGGTTCTCTTGGGTGTTTTGGCGCTGCTGGCGGTTGTGATTGTTAACAAATTGAGCAGCATTTCGGATCCCTCCTCCAGCCATGATAATGTTCGCTCCTAGGGAAAAAGAAAAAAAAAAACAACAAAAACCACAAGGGTCAGAAATCTTTATGCAAGCTCTTTTGGAATGCAAGTTACAAATACAAGTACACAGTTAGCGTCCCTATCTAAAGGTTAGTGCCCTAAAATCTAACCGTCTCTCTCCAAGTCTCGAGCGGGAGGGTTGCTGAGATAATGAGGGTCGTTGGTAAGCCCACAGAAGAACATGAGTTCTGCGTCATCTAATAACTCCATGGCTTGAATCATCCAGCCCTCGTCCTTCAACTCTCCAGCCAAACCTTTAGCCCAGTTTTCAGGGAAAGTGGGTTCGAGGTGATTCTTCACAAGGGAGCCTTTCCCATGTGAAACCCACTCTCGTGCCACCCCGAAATCATCATCCGCTGGGGTTTTGACAAAGATAAACTTGTAACGCCCCGTTTTTCATTATGCATTATGGGATATATTAAATTTCGTAGCATTATATGCCTTATATTCTCATATATTTATATGAACTTCCATTAACGTGAAATTTACGTGAATTAATTGATAACTTGCTTAATTGCTATTATGTGATTCTAATTGATTATTTCATAAAAATGTAAACTTAATTGCATAAATTCTTTGGAGTTACTTGATCATATTCCATGAGACAATACTTGGTTGCATGAATTCAAATTATAGAGGGACTTGTTTGCAAAGTTTGATGATTCATCCATTTTGTTGGAAGACTTTGGAATATATGTATATCTCTTATTTCATTCATTCATCATTTTTTAACAAAACCTCACACACACAACACTAATACACGATCAAAACACAATGGAAGAGAAGAATGAGATTTCATCATTTCAAGCTTGAATCAAGGAAGTTAATTGCATAAGTTGGAGCATCTTCATCATCTCATCATCTCATCCCTTCTTTCTTTCACTTTAAGGTATAGATGGAGTATTTATATGAATCTCTTGAACTTATTTGAAGTAGGGTTTGTTGATTATGATATGATTCCTTGGTTATCAGTGTTTAGGAGCATGTTTAGGATCATCATAATTGAAGACTTGCATGAATTCTTGATTTATATAAGTGTAGAGATCATGGAATTAAATGGGGATTGTGTGATTGTTTCTTGATGAATCAAAGCATGTTCCTTGGTTTATATGATATCTAATTGATGTATTAAGTCTTATACATGTTATGTGTTGGTTTTAAGTTGATTTCTTGCATTTGTTTGGGAGTGGGAATGATTTTGGAGCTTTTCCCGTACATATGCCATGTTTTTCCCTGTTTTTCTTCTGCCACGCAGCAGGTCACGGCCGCGACCGAAAATACACACAAAACAGGTCGCGCCCGCGACCCCATTTTGGCCAACTTTCGACTTTTGGAAAATTGCATGAAAAATTCGGAAAACCACTTGGTCGCGGCCGCGACCATTTTGTGAAGGTTTTTAGTCGCGCCCACGACCCCGCCAGAATCTGCTTTTTGTCCAACTTCGAATTTACGTCATTTTCACCTCGCTTTGAATTAGAAAACGTGCCATATACCGTTGGAAAGGTATTTGTGTCTAGTTTCACACCCAATAAACAAAAATCAATTCCCATTTCTATAATTAAAGATATTGCAGTTTTCCCTCAACATGTACATTTTCTAAAATTGTCCGTTTTTGCTAAACTTCACCAAAACCTTTCATATTGCATTCTTTTCGCTTCTTTGGCTCTCGTATGTGACCTATATGAGTTATAAACTTGGTTTAGTGATAATTATTCTCATAATTAACATTGTTTGATTGTTATTGCGTGACATATTGATTAGGACATTGTCGTGCGTCTTAAGTGGTTCATTTGAGTCGTGTCTCAAGAACCCTTGTCTTTATTGCACAGATTTCCTTCCCGTTGACGAGGAGCACTCATCGTAGTTATATCTTTATTTTGGTCGTCACAGGTGAGGTTTAATTTCTAGATATATAGAACCCTTACAACCCTATGTGATCTTTCGGCCAAAATGTATATACATATATCTATACATCTTTCTCAAAACCTTTATAGATTGTAAATGATTTATCATGACATATTGAACTTATCGTGATTGATTGATTGATTGTTTTGGCGAGTAAAACATGTTCACTTTGGGCCCGAGTGTAGTGTATTAAGTAATCCGGGGAGGCATCGGGCCGACGGTGATCTCTTGCACTATCCTCATTTATTGTTGGGATCACCCCTGAATCCACCAGGAGGTTTGGTGGAGGAAGGAGCCCGCCGGGCATAGGGACTCATGAACCCTATGTCCAGATTGATTGGGTGGTGGGGCCTTGCAATCCCACCATCACCCGGAGGAAGAAGGAGTGATTGAAATTGCTAATTGTGCACTATAATTGATTGCTTGGTCACCTAATCATTAAATAACTGAATTATTGTACACAGTCGGAGAAAGGTTGGAGAATTGCCCTCACTCGCCGGGCCACTGATTGAAATGAATTGAAATGGATTATATTATTAAATTGAATAGTTGTAATCTCAGGTGAAGATATTTCCTTTATTAAACCTATATTATTTCATTTGTAAAAGCTTTACCCGGGATTATAACTTGCATGTTAATTGCGCTAGTATTTATTCATAAACCCCTCACTCAGTCTTTCATAGACTGACACCTCATATTTTCAGGTATTACAGGTTGAGTGCTAGGCGGGATTGAGTCAAGTTTTACTTCATTTGGGTCTAGCATTGTCTTTCTCGTATTTATGTACATTATAAATACATTATAGCTCTTAAGAAATATTTGGCACTTATGTATATATTATGATTTATACTTGAGACTTTGAGCATGTAAATGGAAATATTGTTTTGGGACATGTTGGTATGAAATGGAAAATGGGATCATGAAGTGAATGTACATTGTTATGTTTCCGTTTTGTTATGCATTGTTGTAATAATTGAGGGTTAGCCCGCCTAGCTAGTGTTTTTTTTTATTGTCTCCCGTTCGCTATAGTTTAGTTCATGTATGGGTCGTCCATCTCATATGTGGGTTGAACTATAGTGCGGGGATGTAACATCTTTGCGCTTCGGGTGCTACAAAACTTCTCCTTCCAATCTGGGCAGTAGGTGGACGAAGGGGAATTGATCAACTTCAGATGGGCCTTTGCTTGAAAGTAGTAGAAGAAACCCGCCTCGGGCGACGAGCGAGGTGAACTAACGACTTGGAGTAGAGCGTTGAAATTGCACATCCAGGGCTCGTATCTGGTACACTTCATGAGGATCACAAAGTAGGTTATAAGAGCGAGTCCGTTGGGCATAATTTGCAAGGGGCACAGGTTCAAATTGTTCAGGATATTGGCCACCGGAACCGGGATCGGAAACCTCAACCCCCCAGAACTGACGACATCTTTGTAAACATCCATCTCACCAAGGGGTGGACGGTTGGCACGCTCGTGCTTAGTAGAGATTCGCCAGGAGAAGCGCTCGTCCCAATATATTGGCGCTAGCATGGTCTTTATCTCTCCCAGAGTGATTGTACTGGGAGTCTCGTCAGGAGTGCGCTCGGTCGCCTGCGTACCCGAGCCCTCACCCCCATTTGAATCTTTGGATTTCTGGGCTTTTTTAGATTTCTTGGTCCTTCTCTTCGTGAGGGGTGCCTTCAAGGGCCCAGCCTCCTCATTCCCCTCCGGGGCTAGAGCAGGCATTACCACTGTCACAGTATAGCGATGGGGATGGGTGGTCCTCTCCGTCACTGCAAAAACCTCCCCTTGCCTCATCGCCTCCAAAGTCAAATCCATCTCTTCAAAAAGGGGCTCCACACCCCCCTGGATTTCTTTCCCCCATGGCGGAAACCGCCGCCTCCAACTTTTCATCCCTGGGAGAAGATCCAAGACTAGCCATCTCCTCAACTTCTCTGGCAAAATCCTCGACGTGGTCTCCAGACATGATTTGAGAAGGGTTTTTAAGAGATGGGGAAGGGTTGTGGGATTCAGAAATTCTTGGATTGAAAGGGATTCTAGAAAAATAATCCTAATCCACACTAAGGTTAGTAAGTCAGATGATTTCGCTAGAGTGGTTACCTTGAGTTTTCTGGAAAACTTAGAGAAGGTGGGAATTGCTTTGAAGATCACTCTGCAAATATTCTTTCTCGAATATGCTCTGGAAGTTCTGATCGCGTAAAGAGTAAAAGGGATATGGAATCCTTTATTTATAGGAATGGAAGTTGGTACGTTTCTGGTAGGTAATTTGAAATTGCAATCATTTCCCACATAGGAAACCGTTTACTTTATGGAACCGTCACACATATCCCAAGGGCCACACGCCCCACGCACATCAGCATTAAATGCATAAGAGTTTCAAGTGGTCCGATGAAAGGACCGCATTTATGGCGCAGTCAGGAGGATAATTGCCCAACACGCTACTCCTTCCCCAAGCGCAACGCTCGAAGATTTACATTGGTAGAATTCTACAGCCCTTATCACTAAGGACTACAGAATTGGGGGGCAAAATGATGGGGTCAAAACACGCTCGACCTGTGTTTGGACACATAGCGACATATGAAGGTAGCACGTGGCCCTTCATAACTGAGGCAGGTTATCAACGAGCGTCCCTAACCTCCGAGCGTCCTAGTCCCTAAAGAACACGTGTCGTCTCTGCTGCGCGCACACGTAATCTCCCTTGCTGCTCTTTAATGAGCGCGCCTTATAGAACGGAACAAAGCCCTCGCTTATCTTGGAAGCCTTCTTCGAGCGTTATTATCCTTCAAATAAGCTTCCACTCCCCCTCGTTACACAACCTTGGCCTCAATCCCTCAGTGGATTCACTGGCCTCCAAGGCTCTTGGTTGACACGAGCGTGCTCTTAGCCCTCGTTACCAACCCCCAAAAATGGCTCTCTGACACCCTGTACATGCCCGCGCACCTGCCACTGTTACCAGCACTAACTTTCCCCCAGCTTTTGTAGAAGATTCCTCCTAGGTTTCTCTCATAACGCCACGTGTTAGGGCAACATTCGGCCAGGACCACACGGTGCAAATGACCAAAGGGTCCCTGACCCTCAACTATAAATAGACAAGTTCATCTTCTTCATGGTAAGAAAGCTTCCATACTTGAGCTCTGCAATTACTTTTCTTCTCTTTTAGTTCCTTAACTGACTTGAGCGTCGGAGAGCCAAACTGGGCATCCCCCCCAGTCTCCCAGCTTGGCCTTCTGACTGTTTGTTCTTGGTGTTTGTCCTAGCAAGTAGAACCCCTCTTCCATCCTACGATCAGTTTTCGGTTTCCCCTACATATATCAAGTAGAAAGTAACCGGAGTTTGGCACTTCACGTTCCTAACCCATCAAGTACCTCCTCATAAGTTAATGGATCATTATCCATTTTAGATGTTTGGTGGAGAAAACCATACCATCTCTCAAGTTGTCTAGGAATGCATTCAGAACGTCTTAATTGAGGAGGATTTTCGCGTGTATCACTCTCTTGGATAGGGGAAGGGACGTTGTTCTCCAAACTAGGCGTGGGACCTTGGTCTCGAACTTTTTCGAGTTCTGCGATCTTTCCTTTCTTTTCTTTAAGGAATGAGTCCTCAAGAAAAGTGGCATTTCTTGACACAAAGACCTTTTGTTCAAGAGGATCGTAGAAATAATATCCTATTGATTCTTTAGGATATCCTACGAAGTTGCATAAGCTTGATCTAGCTTCAAGCTTATCTCCCACTGTCCTTTTCACGTAAGCAGGACAACCCCAAATTCTTAAATAAGAATAATTAGGGATTTTGCTAAACCACATTTCATATGGGGTTTTGGGTATAGATTTAGAGGGAACAAGATTCAAAATCTTAACTGCTGATTCTAAGCCATAGCCCCAGAATGAAGGTGGCAATTCAGTGATGATCATCATGGAACGAACCATATCAAGTAGGATTATGTTCCTTCTCTCCGAAACTCCATTTAATTGAGGAGTTCCCGGAAGAGTCCACTGAGAGATAATTTTATTATCTCTGAGATGACTAAGGAATTCATCACTTAGATACTCGCCACCTCGATCAGATCGAAGTGTCTTAATCTTGTGACCAGTCTAGTTCTCAACCTCCTTCTGAAATTCCAAGAATTTCTCAAAGGCTTCGGATTTATACTTCATTGAGTACACATAACCAAAACGACTAAAGTCGTCTATAAAGGTTATGAAATACTGATGATTGTTTCTCGTACTTACACTAAGTGGTCCACAAACATCAGTATGGATTAAATCCGATACTTTAGTGACACGTTCCACTTTACCATTAAAGGGGGGTTTGGCCATTTTTCCTTTAAGACATGATTCACAATGAGTCAACTCTTTAAGTTCATTATCATATAATGATCTTAAATTGGTTAACTTAGCAATCCTATCTTTGGAAATATGCCCTAAACATACGTGTCATAAAGAAGCCGAGATCTTGTCATCTCTTTTGCATTTATTTGATTGTTGTATATTCAAAATATTAGTGTCTTTAGTTGTATAAAGTTCATTAGATAATGTACTAAGTAGAATGGAAGTTTTGTTCTTCTTAAGATAAAATTTTCAATTCTTAGAAACAATTTCATATCCTTCACAATTAAGTATTGGAATGGAAATTATATTACGAATAATAGAAGGTACATAAAAGACTTTGTTCAGAACTAAAGTAAAGACACCTAAATCTAATCTACACGTTCCAATGGCTCGAGCCTGAACACTTGATCCATCTCCAACCTTCAAAATGTGTTCTCTTTCTTCAAGCTGTCGAACCTCACTTAGCATCTGTACGTCATTACAGATATGAGCTCCACATCCGGTATCAATTACCTAAGAATTAGAATCAATAGATATATTTACTTCAGCAATAAACGCACCTTTCTCTAAAGTATCCTTGTACTCTTGGCAGTTCCTCTTCCAATGCCCTTTTCTTGCCACAATGGTGGCAAACGTCATCTCTTTGGTCCCTTTTCTTCTTGATCTTTCTCTTTTTAACCCCTCCTTCAGGTTTAAGAGATCCTTTCTTCTTGGGAACTTTCTTCCCTTTGTCTTTAGAAGGCCTAGAAGAGGATGTGACCATCATTATTTTGTTATCCTTCTTTATCATGTGTTCAGCAGTCACAAGTTGACTAATCAGCTTAGCGACTTTAGCATGAGCGTGATTCATGTTGAAGTTCAGCACGAAAGAAATGAATGATGGTGGAAGCGATACGAGCTACAAGTTCGCAACGAGTTCTTCATTCAATGGCATGTCCATTGAGGTCAGTTTCTCCTTCAAAGCAAGAAACTCAGGACCGTGTTCATGGACAATTGTACCTTCTTTCATTCTGAGATGAAAGAGCTCCTTAGAGATGTTGTACCTCAGAACATGCTCCTTGGGGCGGTATAATTACTCAAGGTGGTCATAAATCTCCCAAGCACTTTCCATTAACTCATGTTGCCTTTGCATATCCAGGGACATGTTGGCCAACATGAGGCAACGGGCTTGAAGATTATCTTCATTCCACTTCGCAATCGCGTCTCTTTCAGCCCGAGTTGAAGCCTTGCCTTCAGCGACAGGCTCCGCCTTGAAGAGAACATATCTTCTCTTCTCAAAATCTAAAACTATCTTTAGATTCCGAAGCCAATCAGAGTAATTGGTCCTCGTCAACTTGTTTGATTCGAGGATAGATACTAGAGGGTTTTTAGTTGCCATTTCAATTGTAGAGAATCACAAAACTACAACCTAAATGAAAAACAGAGAAATCATGAGCATGCTGAATAATAACGATTATACATATTATCAAGGTCTTTAGAAATATGTTCTCCCACTGTTTTTAGAAAGTCTGTAAATCCCAACGACTTTAGAAGAAACCTATTTTCTCAGTGGGTACTAGGATCCCAAGCATTCTTAGTTTTGGACCCACGACTCGTGAGACATCCAAAGGCCTAAGAATCTTTAGGTAGGTACTAATTGTCGATTCTATCCCTATAGAATTCCTAGTAATGTTTTTGCATCACTGATCTTTCGACTATGGACCCACGACTCGTGAGACATCCATATTTACTTCAGTGTTGAGCTAGACCCATCAATCATAAGATCTTAACCAAACTTAGTCTGGAACGACCCACGACTCGTGAGACATCGTCCATTCCAAAATGGTTAAGAAATATTAATTACTTAAAGTGGTTAATCAGGAAACTAAAAGTTAATAAGATCTCTTAATTGCCCCACAACTCGTGATACAGCAACTAGGTTCACTTATTAAGTCCTAAATCCTATTGATGGAATGCTAGCGATTTTATTACCGTGATAAAATACCTATTTATTCAAATTTAGCTCAATATTTAATGGGATTTTCGAATTTTTGGAGAGTTGTCCGGAATGACCTCACCAATATATAATGTTATCCAAATTTTACTTATCTTGATTAATGCAGTTTCACATAAAGTACATCACAGAAGCAATTAGCAGATAACATGTCCTAGCATGATACTAATATGAGATGATCATGGGTGTCCTATCCTATATGTGATTATGGGAGCCACTCCATAATCACAAGTTCTAACATTCATGCCACATAAACAGTTCATATCACATAGGGGAAAGCGAGTAAAAGTTGTCCTATCTATTACATTAATAGAAACCCTCCCTAACATTTTGAGGGGTCTTCACTTATGGCCACCATTCATCAAGTGCTTCTCGTGGATCCTTCTTGCTCCTTGGGTGCTTGTCTCCAAATAGAAAAAGAAAAATCTCACTTCCTAATTTCTACTCTCTTTACAGAAATTAATATGGCTCAATCTTCATATTGGCCATAGACAAATACAAGGGGCATACCCCGGCCCAAAAACCATAAATAAGGAAAGCCACATAATAAACACATAACAACACATAAGTGGGGCACCCCCAATTGAAAACGCGCAATTAGGGCTCACAAATCCAAATGTAAACCAACCATGAGCAGAATTTAAAACATACATAAGACTAACCCGTGATCACCTAATCTAGCTTAATTCTGCTTAAATTTAAATTTACCAACTAAATTTAAAATTTCCTTGACTTCAAGTTACAATTAATTAAGTAATTTGAGTATAGTTCATTATTCAAGAATTTATTCAAAATCAGACTCCGGATCATGACAAAACCTCAATTAATTCAAAATTAAATTTTTATCAAAAATATCATTCAAAGTGATATATTATAGTTTTCTCGAAAAATTAGAACTTAACTTTAATTTCCAAAATTCCCAAATTTTTTATAATTATTTCAAATAAATAATTTTTATGATTTTAAAATCAAATTTTAAAATAAAATCAATTTTTCAAAATTCGGGATTTCACGAAACTTGGAAAACACGAAATGAAAAACGGGGTTCAAAAACCCCAAGCGAGGCGCGCAGGCATCACCCACAAGCGCGCACAAGACGCGCGCGAGCAGACGCACTGTGCACACAGCCCGCAAGGGATTGCCGGAGAGATGCGGTAGTTCCCGCAAGCGCACGCGCAACCGCGCGCTGGGCGACGCACGCCGCCCAGCAAAGCTGCGCGCAGAAGCGTGCGCCTGCGAGCAGGCGCTCTCGGCATCATGGTGGCGGAACAACGTGGCAGTGCTTAGGCATGCCTAGGCGCGTCCAGGCATCTGCTCACACGGGCTTGCGGTGGTGCGGGGCTGCATGATGTAGCCCCATGCGCGTATGTGTTGCGCACGATCCCCCACGCGATCGCATGCGGGCGAGCCCATTCCGTATTTCTCAATTCGTAATTTCAGCAAATTCAATCAATCCAATTTTGAATTAAAACAGTTCAAATCAATTCGAATTAAAATAGCTTAAAACCAGATTTACGAAAACAGTTTTCCACGAATTTTCGAGAAATAGTTTTGATCCGGCAATTTCGTATTTCGAACAAAAACCAAGAATACACAACAAATACCCAAATTCAAGAATTTTCAGTCAAAATTCGAAAAGCAGTAAAGATACAATACGAAAGTTGTAAGGTGGCTCTGATACCACTTGTTGGAAAACAATCAGAGTAAAGCAGCAGAAGATTTAAATTTTTTCCAAAAGCAGACTAATAAACTTGCAATGTTCATATCTTATCTTAGGGTGTTTCAAGAAACTTACGTTGATAGTAGCTTTCTTGTGATGTCGATACCGCCTATCGAACACCCTTCAAGCGAAAAGTCCCTCGAACGGCCTTCGATTAGATCCCAAAGCAGCGATCCTCCAATGTGTATCCGCACCAGTCCTAGAACACGATTAAGCTAGTGAGAATGCTAGTTCTGTGGCTTATGTTTAGGCTAGGATTTTTGCTTTGAAAACTTTTCTTTTATTTTTCTCAAAAACTTAACGCTTCAAGAACGTTCACTACTAGAAAACATGCATTTAACAATCGAATTAGCAACCGAAAAAGGCCATTTTGCAACCGAAAAATAGTATTTAGCAACCGAACTGCAACCGAAAAATTCGGTTGCTAAGACCATGGTTGTAAAATTTAGTATCCGAGTTTGCAACCGAATATTTTGCAATAGAAGTAGCAACAGAATTTTCGGTTGCAAAAGTCTGCAGATGTGTCATGTATGCCACGTCACTTTGCAACCGGATATCCGGTTACAAAAATATGATTAGTTCTGCAACCGAATATTCGATTTCAAATTTGATGTGGCACATAAATTTTGCAACTGAATTTCGCAATCAAAATTTTGAAAAATAACAAAATGTCTACCAATGTAGCAACCAAAATTCACTTGCAAAAATTAATTATTTTTTATTTTTTGATATTTGCTTCAATTGCAAAATTTAATTATTTTTTATTTTTATATTTATTCACAAATAAATATCTATTTAAAAAAAAATCAAATACAAAATAGTGTCAAATTTACAACTAAATTTTCATTTGCATTTCTAAAATTTAATATTCTAAACACAAACAACCATTCAAATTATTCTCTAACATGTACAAATACATCAATAATATAACATTTACAAATGTCAATAATCCAACATCTACAATTGCATCAATAATCTATATCAAAAAAATTTCATACTAACATCATCAAATGCATAGTCTTGAGAACCTTCCTTATCACAACCTCTCATGATCTTGTACACAGCCATAGAACTCCTGAGTTATCAATGTAGTAGCATTATTAAGTGTATTTGCATATATGTGTTAAATCATATTTAAAACTCAACAAGTAAGCTTCATGAACAAAAAAATAATCACACCTCAACCAACAAACCTCCAAGAACCTCTTAAGAAATCCTCTTGTTAAGGACAGCAGGGCTAGAATAGAGAAACAATAAACAAAAACAAGTTATACAACTGATACTGATAAATAACAAATAGACAATTAGAATTACTAAAAGTATGAGCAACACATCTGCACGCAGTGACCAACAAAAGGCATAAAACATGCTACTATTAAGGACAGAAAGCCACTAGTATGTTATGTACACAGATGAGCAGTCCATCATAGTCTCATACATGAAAATATTACATTCACAACTCGAGCAATCAAACACAAAAATTCAATTTCAATCCCTGTTTCATTGAAAATGGAAAGTGAGTAAATGTCTATCTATCTCCATAGTTTATAAGCTATACTCCTAATAACATTTATAATCAAGAAATGCTTAGAATTCAGTATTTTCTAACCAGTCATGCCCATGAACATGAGAGAACATCGCAAGAACAATTCAACGATGTGGCCTTCATCACTTAATCAAGAAATAGCACTTATGTCATTCATTACCATCACAAGAACAATTCAAAGATATACCAGTAATAGAAGGGTCAGCAGTTTAGAACGGTTCAAAACTGAAAAAGGAGAATCCAAGGCTAAACCTTCTGATTGAAGAGAACAGCAGCAGCGCTGCCACATTGCGCCCACAATACTGCAAATTGAATCCAGATTAAGGGGGAAAGAAAAGGAACAACAAAACATAACATAATTGAAACAAAAAATCACATTCATACCCCTATTTGGCGAGGTGTGAGCTAGAATTCAGCTTTTCAAATTGAATAACGCCTTTAAGGGGTATGTCCTCTTGGCCACCAAAAGAGATAGAATTAGAGCCTGCAAAAAATTCATTCTAATAGTTCAAAAGTCATTTAATATATAAATACTGTTGATTTTGAAGCAAGAGCAATTTCTATTTTAGAAGTTATTTCACATTGACGGGCACTAAGAACACTAGCATGAAATGTAAATACAAGTCAAAGGAATCATGAAAGGCTGAAAGTTTAAGTGTTGCTCTGTTTTGTTTTGTTCAAGTTAGAAAACAAGAACATCTTTACAGATCTAAAGATTTCATGAGTATGTCAGTAGAATTAAAGTTACTTTCTACAATGGAGACCCAGTGTATATAATAAATGAATGTAACAAATTGGAACTTTAGATACATGTTTTCTAGATGGTGTAACATACTCGACACTAAACTCCTTCACAATGTTCGAATAATACGTACTCAAGAAAACCACACACCTCACCAACAAAACTTCAAACGAAAACGCTAAACCCTCATTCAAAATCTTGCACGTTCTGCACAAAACAACGAAACCTTCTGAGCCAATACCAACCAAAAATATAAGTAAAGAAAAAGAAAAATAAATCAAGAAAAAAAGAAACTAAAAATAGAAAAGATAAATAAATGCATACTGATCTGAGGCGAGAATAGCGACTGGAGGTGGCTATTAGGGAGGATAGGGAATTGGGAGGAAGGCGTGGAGGCATTCCTCTGCTGAAAAACCGTGCCCCGTGGTGTGTGGTGTGAGCCCATCCTCCTCACACCCGACTCTTATCAACCAATTCGTGCAGCATCCGGTTTTGAATCTTGTTGACAGCCATGTTAGACAAGTTGATATCATGCATGTGCCTGTTCGTATCCACAGCCTTTAGAGATGAAATAAGCTCTAATCAAAACAACTCCAAAGCTGTAAACATCGCTCTTCTCTGTAAGCTGGTAGCATTGGTAGTACTCGGGGTCCACATTGCCAGGTGTCCTCTCAGGGGCGGTTGACACATTCGTGACATCGTTGGGAAACAATCTAGAAAGCCCGAAATCAGCAACTTTTACATTGAAATCGTTGTCTAGGAGAATGTTGGTGTTTTTAACATCACGGTGTATGGTGTCTGACTTGTGGAGATAAGCCAATGCATCGGCGGTTTGAACAGCGATGTCCGAAAGGATGGGCCAAGAAAGCAAACCGTATTTGGCATGTTTCCCATGTAAATGGTCCGCCACTGTCCAGTTTGAGATGTACTCATAAACGAGAAGTAGCTCTCGGCTTCTTTTGGAAGTGCATCTGTATAGGTTCACAAGGTTTTGGTGCCTTAGCTTGGTGAGAATCTCGAGTTCATAATTCATTCATGAACTGCTCCAATCTCTTGAAATTGTTCTCATATAAGCGCTTCACTGCTACTGTACGACCATCACGAAGGGGTAGTTGTTGTTGAATTTAACCTGGAAGTTTTCTTTTTCTTCTTATTATGTATGTATTGATTATATGCAGTATAAGAATGGAGGAGAGGTAGTGATGATGGACGTTTTGGTGGGAGATGAAACGAGGTCGTATTTCCCCGGTGACCATTTGGCAAAAGCAGATGGGGTCCCAAGTTTTATCTGGTCGTGTGTTTCTGCTCCGAAGTAAGTTTTCTCCTGTTGTTATTGTTGGGATTATTGAAGTTTCGTAGTTGTTTATCAGTAAAAGATGAACTCTGCTATGTGCTAAACCAGGTTTTTATCTAGTTCATGTAATTGCTGATTCAAGATTTGCCCTTGTGGGAGCATAGTTTTTATCTAGTTTATGTAATTGCTGTCAAGATTTGCCCTTGTGGGAGCATAGTTTTTATCTAGTTCATGTAATTGCTGATTCAGAGCATATACTTGCACTGAATTTGTTTGTGATTTGTGTTTGCCTCAGTTTTTTGTTTTATGGATTGTTAATACTAATCTTAAGCATGGTTCTCCATCGCGGTCGCGGGGAACAGAACGGAGGCCACCGTTCCAGTTCCGTTGCAATGACGCGGAACGGTCACGGCAAAATCGCGGCTACTTGTTAAAAAGATGTATAACATCCCAAAAAAAATGTTTGACTCATTCATTTATCAATTTAGGTTAACATTAGTTTGTATTATATTTATCTTTGTCAATGGCATTGTATTTTTCATCCGGAATAACATCTAATGTCGTTTCCTTTTCTCGGTTCATAATTTCATTCTCAATTTTCGAAAATATGCTTTTTCATCATTTTTCGAATTTCATTGAGAGCATTTGTTCAATATTCTACTTGTCCACTCACATGTGCAATATGCTGTTTCAATCTTGTTATTCTTTTGTTAATAATTTTGTTTTAATATTTACATTTTACATTCTTGGGATCTTTGGTAATAGTTTCACAAAAATTCCAACCAATATCACACTTTGGAGGCATCTAAAAAATGATTAATAATATCATATATGCAATATAATTCAATTAAAATATTCCCCGATAATTGAATAAAATTATATATAAATTAAATTAAAATAACAAACTCAATGTTCTTAAAAATAATAAAAATAAATATAAAAGAAAACTGCATACACAAATATTAATTCAAAAAACCAGCCCATTAAATAAAAACTGTAGCTCATTAGTCAGTTTTATACTTTAGCCCATTAAACTTTATTAACTAAATGAAAAACCTACTTGTTTATCTATTCGTCGTCTTCCTCATGTTCCTGCAATGGTAGAAAGCGGCCGTCCTTTATCTATCCATCCTCTTCTTTCCGATTTCTTGTCGTGCCGTTCCGTTCCGGCCCCGCGGAACGCCGATCCATGGCAGAGAAACGCCGTTCCAAGTCATTAGGCGTTCCACACAGGAACAGCGGAACAGAGGCTGCCGTTCCCGTTCCGGAACGGCCGTTCCACCCGTTCCAGCACCGTTTCGGGCAAACCATGATCTTAAGCCGTCTGTATCCTCTTTATTAGTTTTGTTTTCTCTTATCAACCATTTTAGGCATGGACAGATCTCAAAATTACAAGATTTGGAGATGTTGTTGAGGCTGGGGATCTCCATTGTTCCTCTTTGCAAGGCCTGCTGCAGCCAAGTGACTTTGCTGCCCCTCTCTCTCTCTCTCTCTCTCTCTCTGTGCGTGTTTGCACGCGCAAGCAATTGATAGAACGTAATGACACACACTAGAAAGGAAATGGTGCTGACTACGATTGAACACAAAGATGATAGAGCGTTTTATGAAATGAAGTTTTTTTTTCGCAAATATTTTTTTATCCTTTCATCGTAAAATATCAAAATCTGAAGCATCGACATTACTTCTTTTTCTTCAAGTACAGGTTTAGATGAGTTGATAGAGAAGTGTCGCGTGGGGATAAAAGCGAAAGACAAACTTCAAAAGGTCGTAGGATGGTTGCAGCGTACTAGACTTGCTCAGTGTGGCAGTGTCTTGAACTACTATAAAGTAAACTCCTTATACCTTTTCAAGATGGGAGGCTTGATATGGTAGCTGTCTCACTTCCGCCTTCTAGCACTAGATTATTCGACTTCAACAAGACGATTTTATTATTGAGTAGTTCAAACCATGCCAGTGTTAAAAACTTCCATTAACAAACTGTAATTCATTCAATACTACATTATGAATATACAAAGAAAACATTCTTGCAGAGACTGGATATTTTAGAATAGTTCTAGCAGTCAGTCCCGATCAGTAGCAATGTGGATGAAATCTCAGCCATCCATTTGGTACTTTTGTTAGAGTTATGGAAATACCTTTCTGCATATAAATTTGCTAACCCTGGTAGATACTATTAACCATGGTCTGATTCCAAACTGTGCAAGTATAAGAAGAACCATCACGAACCCCTATCAGTAAAAATGGAGAGTGACAAGTTTATCCCTTCATAGTAACAAAAGTAGATAAAACTATCGAACTTTGTTAAATAAATGGATAATTACAATGACATATCTTGAGGTTTGGTATAACTAAACAAACTTCTGCTGTCAAGGAATTTATATTACATCAGGATCACTAGATCCATTGGTTTTTTATGATTTCATGTCTAAGTCTTATGAATACAGAATTTTGCCCTTGAAACTATAATAGCATGTATGAAACCAAATCCCGGAGTATGTCTTCTCGTAATTTCTAAAACCTCAGGAAAAGCTTGTGCAATTTATTCAAGAACCTCAGGGAATGTAAGTGCAATTATCCCTAAATAAATATCATCCATTGCACACCATGGCCAATGTTCTTAAGAACGGATGTTTAATTTTCAGGTAAATTAGCAACTTAATTCAAAGAGGAAAACAAAGAAATAAAATGAAATGGATTTGAACTACATTGCCACAAAATGGTCTTTCAAAGATTGTCCGCTTCTCCAAGATAGCAACTTACCTGCAAAAACAAGTTCATAATTCATAATTCATACAGTTGCAAATTAGTTGTCCTAATGGTATTTGATAGATAACAATTCCTAAATGCAATTAAATAACCAAAAAAACCTACCAAAAGGTTGCACAAGATGATCAGACATTGTCGTCACAGGAATCTTCCAGAACCACAAAATCACAAAATCAGCAGAACATGTATAACAACCTGTATGTTGGAACAGAACAACTGAGTGAAAATCCATCATAAGTGAAAAACATAATTATTTCTAATTTCCAAGTTTCATATGAATAACCTTTGATATCATTAAGAGCTTCTCGTATGAACCGAATGACAATTTCATATCCTTGTCTTGCATTTCCTGAACTGCATGCATGAAACATCAACCATGGGTCACTTCACAGTATGTAAAGCTAAAATAATACATTAATACTCTAAATTATAATTCCTACTTTTTGCAAGTTCCTTCTCCTGCCATTCTTTTTAATTTAGCAGCTTGAGCAAATGTTGAAGGCCTGAAAATCACAACGAAATATAAGAACAACAATAGCAAAGGTCACAAATCCAAAATGCCACTCCTTATCATCTTCAAATGTGGAAAACACAGATCGCCCAGCAACATAATGGAATATACGAACAATTGACCTGAGGACTTCAATCAGATTGTGTTCTGCTAAAAGATTTCCCAACTCCTGAAACCTCATAGTCACAGGTAATTACATATTCCATTTCTTCTATCTCTGTCATTTTAAGCTACAATATGAACTAAACTATCAAATTAAGTTTACCCATCTAAATTGCAGCTAAAAACACAAAATTACTAACCAACCTTCTACCTCAGATCAACCCATTATTGAGTAAAACTCAAATCAAAGATGCAATTCAGAATCACACATATGTATCACCACGAACACACATTCAAAATAGAGAATTCTCAGTCATCACATCAAAACCAACGCCCCTCACTGCGTCAAAGTACTAACATCCGCATCGTTCTCGGATCCTTTCTGCACAATACACCCAAAACAAAATTCGATCACGTCTGAGAAATCAACAAAAAAAGAAGGGGAAACAACAATTAAAAAATTAGGAATAAGATACCTTCTTCTTGAGGGATTCGAGGTTTTTGGAACAAAGTGGACGCCAAACACCAATGTGAAAATCAATTGAGCTGCCACCGACTTCCCCGTCGCCGTAAGGGAGTCTTCCATGTCTTCCCTTTTCGATTTCAATTTTTACTTAAGAGATTTGACTGTGATATGACCAGATCCTTTATGTAGCATTAAGGAGTTAAATCTTGTAAAACTTCTAGTTGTTACAAATGATAGGACTTTGAGGCCTTATCCGGACAAGCAAGGCCGAGGAAGAGTTCTCAGGCCAATGGAGATTTTCAGGCGTCCAAATGCAATGAAAATGCAGAGTCCATTAGGGTTGGGTGTCATTGAAACTTGAAGATCAAGACGAACCGCTCTCATAGCTTTCAGTTTTATTTGTGCATTCAGTGGAACCTCTCTTATAGCTTTCAATTTTCCTCATAGCTTTCAATTTTCTTTGTTTTTCCTTGTACTCAGCTTTCGGTTTTCTTTGTACTCGTTCTTTTCAAAGTTAATGCAATTCAGTTTTCTTTCAATTCGTATCACAATTTTCGAATAGACTCGAAGGCAATTGAGTAAACTTCTAGGAATTGCTCGATTGAGTTTTGTGTCCAGGCAGGTTGTGAGCCCACAAGGAACATATGCACTTTGCAATCACTAGTTTTCAGTGCAATAACTTTGCAATCGCTTTAAAAGTGACACCAGCCTTTCCGCATCTTTTAGTTTATTTTTTCATGTTTTGTATGGTTTATTTAACACCTCTACGAGTTGAGAATTACCCATTGCCCTCGTTTGACCCGAGGATCCAACACGAAAAAGACCAAACACGCAAAAATATATAAGGTTCATGGGTCGTTGTATTGATTTGATTGAACCAAATTTGGATTAAAATAAATAATATTTGTGACCCAAAATAAAAGAGAATATAAAAACCATTAGCAATTATAAATACTAGCTACCCGCGCACATCCACTTGATGTGTGTGTGCAGAAGAAATAATAAAACTTGATTACATAATTGACTTAATAGTGTAAATATTATAAATATTTGGTAAATTATATACGATTCTATTTTCTCTAAATATTGAAAATAAAAACAAGTGAAACAAAAACAAATTTGATTAAAATTAAATTGTATGATAAGAAAATGTATAAATAGGATTTTTTTTGTTTTGAAACAACATAGGAAACTTTAAAGGCAGAGGGGAGAAAGATTGAGTAGTACTAATATAGGAAATTACATTAATTTTCCCTCACTTTTCCTGGTCATCGTCTCATTATTATACAACTACCACATACTTTTCTCTATTCCTTCAAAATGTTTGCTCTCAACTTCTACCTACAACCGTGTGGAGCCCCTCTATTCCTTCAAAATGTTTGCTCTCAACTTCTACCTACAAGGCTACAACCGTGTGGAGCCCCTGTGCAGGAAAAATCTCCGAAACAGAAACTTTAGACATTGAAACTTCCACCTTTCCTTTTGCCTCGGACATTTTCATCTGGTGCAACTTTCTTGAAAAAACAAAATTCCCCTAAAATGTTTTGAGTTCCATCCATGGCAGCACAAGCGGTCATTTCTACAGTGTGCAAGACAGCTCTCTCAGCTTCACTACAGGAGATTGGTCTCCTTTGGGGCTTCAAGGATGATCTCAACCAACTTGTGAGTACATTCGGTACAATTCATCTTGTGCTCCATGATGCTGAGATTAAGCGGAGGAAGAGTGAAGCAATCCAGAACTGGCTGTGGAAGCTGAAGAATGTTGCTTATGATGCTGAAAATATACTGGATCGCATTGCAACTCACGGCCTCATCAGGCAAAGAGAGGCTTCTAAAGGAGGTAGGCAACGTCAACTGAAATCCTTTTTTTCACGAAAGAATCCATTGCTATTCCGTTTCAAAATGGTGCATCAAATGAGAAGTATAAGGGAAAAATTAGATGTCATAGCGAAGGAGAGACACGATTACCATCTAATGGAGGGCATCATGGAAAATCGATTTGGAGAGACATCAGAGAGTAGACAGACTTCTTCGCTAGTGAATGCATTGGAAATTCTTGGAAGGGATGGAGAAAAAGAAAAGGTAATTGCTGAGCTGTTGGGTTCTTTTGATCGAGAAGATCTTTCTGTCTTTGCCATTTGTGGTATGGGTGGACTTGGGAAAACCACGCTTGCACAATTGGCGTATAATGATCAACGAGTGGAAATGCATTTTGAATTGAGGATTTGGGTTTGTGTCTCTGATGATTTTAGCATAGAGAGATTGGTAAGAGCAATCTTAGAGTCTATAGAAGGAAGTGGGTGCAATATTTCGGAGTTGGATCCACTCCAGCGCCGTCTTCAAAACAGGTTGAAAGGAAGAAGATTTTTGCTGGTTTTGGATGACGTGTGGAACGAAAATCATAGGCTATGGGATGAACTGAAAGAAGTATTAAGATGTGGGTCGAAAGGAAGCGTACTAATGGCAACAACTCGGATTGAGAAAGTTGCTATCATGATGGCAACTATCACCATCCACCACATTGGATGTTTATCTGAAGATGAGTCGTGGTCTTTGTTCAAGCAACGAGCGTTTCCAATAGGACAAGATGAGGAAGATTTAGCTGAAATTGGTAAGGTGATAGTGAAGAAATGCGGCGGGGTTCCTTTGGCAATCAATGCCTTAGGGAGCCTCATGCGATATAAATCTCTCAAGAGTGAATGGTTAGCAATCAAAGAGAGTGAAATCTGGCATCTTGTAGATGATGAACATAGTATCTTGCCTGTCTTGAGGTTAAGTTATGATAATTTACAGCCGCACATGAGACAATGTTTTGCCTATTGCAGCATATTTCCCAAGGATTACCAGATGAGTATAGATCAGCTCATCAAATTATGGATGGCAAATGGCTATCTTCATGCTAGTGGCCAACCAGACTTGTACCAAACAGGTCTATTGACATTTAAGGAATTGGTTTGGAGATCTTTCTTGCAGGAGGTCGAGACATATTGGGGTGTGACGATGTGTAAAATGCATGATCTTATGCATGACTTGGCGTTATCTGTTTTGAGGCATGAGACTTGTATCCTTGAGCATGGCCATGAGATTAAAATTCCTAAGACACCTCGTCACTTGAGTTTTTACACAAGTTCGTCTTGGGCAGTTTTGGGTAACAAAAGTGAGCTCAAACTCCTTACCGATGACTCTTTGCGGTCAATTATTGTGCCTAGAGTTCGAGAAGGTGAAGAAGGCCTTTCTTCTCTCATCTCTAAGCAGCATTATCTAAGAGTGTTGGCATGGGACGCCAGTTACAGCCCAACGTTGTTCCCGATTCGAGCTGTATGCAAATTAGAACATCTCAGGTACCTTTTACTGTCGTGTTCTACTATGCAAAAGTTACCTGAATCCTTGACTCGTCTCATTAACCTTCAGACCTTGAAGCTTATGGATTCCGGCTCTCTGCGTGAGCTGCCTAAAGGCTTGAGACTGATGAAACATCTCTGGTTTCTTGAGATGGATCTATTTTATGGTCTTCGATGTACACCGCCTGGACTGGGGGATTTAACTTGTCTGCGTAAACTAGGAGTTTTCATTGTGGGTGAGGATGCAGCTCACCAAATATATCAGCTGAGAGAGCTAAACCTCGGAGGGGAATTGAGTATAAAGGAGCTACACAATGTGAGAAATTTAGAAGATGCCACGAGTGCTAATTTGATAACCAAATGTGACCTGACTTCTTTAAGTTTATCTTGGGGAAATTCTATCACAGATAACTCCGCAGACCATTCTGAAGAGGTTCTAGAGGGTCTCCAACCTCACCAGAATCTTGAAATATTAAGTATTGAGTCGTATCCAGGTTCTAGGTTTCCAGATTGGGCATCAGCTTTAGCTCTTAAGCAACTCAAGGAAATTAGGTTGCAACACTGTCCGAGATGTGAACTCCTTCCGCCTTTGGGGAAGTTACCCTTTCTTACATCTCTGTACCTCAACAAGATGGATTATATTAAATATTTGGACGCTACATGTCATGCAGATGGAGAAAGTTCGTTTCCTGCACTAAAAGTTCTCAGAATCGAGAACATGCCTAACTTTGAGGAGTTGATCACAATGGATTCACAAGAGAGTTTACCTTGCCTAGGAGATTTATACATATGGAGGTGCCCAAAGTTGATGACCAGATTGCCAAAGTTAAAGACTCTCAAAAGATTGGAAGTAAGTTGCAGAAGTGCAACACTTCTTCGGTCCATAAAGTTTCAAACTTCACTTACTTCACTTCGCCTGGACCTCTTCCCAGATTTAGATGTTCTTTCTGACGGATCACTGCAAAATCACAAGGCCATCAAAGACATTTGCATAAGTTCATGTTCCATCAGGACTTTGCCAAAGTGGTTGGCTGATCTCTCTACTCTGAAAACCTTGGAACTCCATGCATGCCATCATCTTGAATCTCTATCGGAGGGACTAGAACACCTCAGTTCTTTGGGGACATTAATTATCCACAACTGTCATGGTCTTAGATCATTTCCAGCAACTATATTGGAGGATTTGCCATCCCTTAAATCCTTAACTTTTAACTACTGCAAAAACTTGAAACCCTTGTCCGGACCGCTGAATCTAGCTCCAACTCTTCATGAATTGAGTCTAAGTTCTCTTCCAGAGCTGGAACATTTGCCAGAAAGCATGCAACTAATGAGTGCTCTCAACAAGTTGAAGATACATGGTTGTAAAGGGTTAAGCTCTTTACCAAACTGGCTAAGTCATCTTGAGTCATTGTCGAGAATACAGATCAGGTTTTGTGAGAAGATAAATTCCTTGCCTGACGACATCAAGAATCTCAAATCACTGAGATGCCTTGATATATTAGGATGCCCCCTACTGGAGAAGAGATGCCAGAAAATAAAGGGTGAGGACTGGCCAAAAATCTCACATATCCCCTTTATATCTATCACAGAAAACCCTTTTAAATAATTATAACAAGAGGTGGATTCTAGGCGCAATGGGAGCAAATTTTACGCCCAAAAGGTAAACATTGGTGTCAGTTTTCTTTATCTTCATCAAAGTCTGATAACTGCTCCTCATATTCATGCTAAATTATTATCAACCTCCTATATGAAGATTATATGAATGGACTTATCTTGTTAAGTTCTCTTAGGTTGATAAATTGTGTAAAGTTGATATTCTGGTGTATAAATGTTAGAATCCCTATGCTAGCTTTAAGTACAGTAATTCATTCTTCTTGATCTTGCAGACAGTGGTTGGATATTGGTTGCCTGTGGTGGTGACAGTCTTCAACAAAAGTGGAGTGTATATAAATTACAGAATATCATTCTTGTTGTGTTTGTTCTGATTTTATATATAGATAATAACATCTCGGCGCATGGGTGGTTTATATTTTTTATAAAATGACCGTGTGTGTCTTGTTAAGCTCTTTTTGCCCAAGTAGTGTAGTAATTGACGATGTCTCACTCTCCCATGATAAGAAATCTTAGTAATTATTATTTTGGGTAAGTTAGGTCGTTATCGTATTGTAATCTTTGACACGATGCTGCATTATAAATTTATCGAATTTCATTTAATTATTGACATAGGTCGTTTTACTCTTAATAAACATTCCTGAAAATTTGTGCCGCGCTAAAATTAACTAAATAAACTCACACAAACCATCTTCTTGGCTCAAGTTAATTCCATTTTCGCCCTCTTAAAACATGTCAAAATGATTTTAAAAAATTATAATTAGGTTTTCTTACATTTTCAATGTTTTCATCTAATTTATTAGATCCATTTTTGAATTTCCCAATAAAAACCAAAAAAAGAAAAAAGAAAAATTCCTTCCATAATTAAGTAGGCAAAGAGTTCGAAATCCTGGCAGAGACCGACCTGGGAAATTCTATCCCGAACCCGGCTCGGCCGAGCGCGCAAATAAAAACTCGCCAAGTGGAATTTAATTTTAAATTAAAAATAATTACTAAACTCAAGTAATTCTCTTAACTCTAGTTACCATATCTAATTTTAATTTATGGTATATAGAATTAAAAAGATTATTTGGTCAAAATCAATCTCAAAAGATTTCTTCCGACAAATTTCTTTTCATGATTCTAGGATATAGCTTGCGAGAGAATATCGTCTTCTTCAGTTCATAATTTTGGATATAGTTTCTGAGAGAATATCGTCTTCTTCAAATTTCTTCATTAGATAATAACGAGTAACGACGATGAAGACAAGCAATACCTGGTCAGCGTGCTAACTAAATCAATTGGTTCCATTAAATAGAGAGTTTGGATTAGTACAATGCACTCTGCACCTCAGGGAGGAATTGAAGGCAAGAAATTATTACAGAGCAGTCAGACTCATTTCCAGCAAACCACCACCATTGATCAACTATGGCAACTAGCCGGCGAAGGAAGGTCCATGGCACCTTTCAGTAGTCCAGCATCTTCATCCATGGATATATCAACATCATCCACCTTATGCTTATTGAGATCCCCATTCTGTATCCGCCTCAGACCCTCCAACACTTCCTCCATCGACGGCCTCATATCCTTCTCCTGCTGCAACCACCTGAACGCCAGCTCTGCAACCAAGGTCACCATCCTCCTCACATCGTACGTTATTCGCCTCAAACCCGAGACTCTTATCAACCAATTCGTGCAGCATCCAGTTCTGAATCTTGTTAGACAAGTTGATATAATGCCTGTGCCTGTTCGTATAGACAGCCTCTAGTTTAGAGATGAAATGAGCTCAATCAAAATAACTCCAAAAGCTGTAAACCTCGCTCTTCTATTCTCTGTAAGCTGGTAGCATCGGTAGTACTCGGGGTCCACGTAGCCCGGTGTCCCCTGAGGGGCAGTTGACACATCATTGGGAACCAATCTAGAAAGCCCGAAATCAGCAACTTTTACATTGGAGAATGTTGGTGGTTTTAACATCACGGTGTCTGGAGAAAAGCCAATGCATCCGCGGTTTGAACAGCGATGTTCAAACGGATGGGCCAAGAAAGCAAGCCGGATTTGGCATGTTTCCCATGTAAATGATCCGCCACTGTCCCGTTTGAGATGTATTCATAAACGAGAAGTAGCTCTCGGCTTCTTTTGGAAGTGCATCCATATAGCTTCACAAGGTTTTGGGGCCTTAGCTTGGTGAGAATCTCGAGTTCATTCATGAACTGTTCCAATCTCTTGAAATTGTTCTCGTATAAGCGCTTCACTGCTACAGTACAACCATCACGAAGGCTTATTTGTTGTTGAATTTAATCTGGAAGTTTTTTTTAGGCGTGGACAGATCTCAAAAGTACAAGATTTGGAGATGTTGTTGAGGCTAGGGATCTCCATTGTTCCTCTTTGCAATGCCTGCACTGCTTCAGCCAAGTGACACTGCTGCATCCAAGGGTACTCTGTGTGTGTGTGTTCGCATGCGCACGCAATTGATAGAACGTAATGACACACACTAGAAAGGAAATGGTGCTGAGTACGATTGAACACCAAGGATGATAGCGCGTTTTATGAAATGAAAATTTTTTTTGCAAATATTTTTTTATACTTGCATTGTAAAATATCAAAATCTGAAGCATCGACATTACTTCTTTTTCTTCAAGTACAGGTTTAGATGAGTTGATAGAGGATTGTCGCATGGGGATAACAGCGAAAGACAAACTTCAAAAGGTCGTAGGATGGCTGCAGTGAGCTAGACTTTCCCACTGTGGCAGTGTCTTGAACTATTATGAAGTAAACTCCTTATAACTCATACCTTTTCAAGATGGGAGGCTTGATATGGTATCTGTCTCACTTCCGCCTTTTAGCACTAGATGATTCGAGTTCAACAAGACGATTTTATTATTTAGTTCAAACCATACCAGTGTTAAAAACTTCCTTTAACAAACTGTAACTCATTCAATACTACATTATGAATATACAAAGAAAACATTCTTGCAGAGACTGGATATAATAGCTCAAGAGACGATAGAACTAGCAGTCAGTCCCGATCAGTAGCAATGTGGATGAAATCTCAGCCATTCATTTGGTACTTTTGTTAGAGTTATGGAAATACCTTTCTGCATATAAATTTGCTAACCCTGGTGGATACTATTAACCATGATATGATTCCAACCTGCACAAATATAAGAAGAACCATCACGAACCCCGTCAGTAAAAATGGAGAGCGACAAGTTTATCCCTTCATAGTAACAAAAGTAGATAAAACTATCGAGCTTTGGTAAATAAATGGATAATTACAATGACATATCTTGAGGTTTGGTATCACTACACAAACTTTCGCTGTCAAGGAATTTATATTACATCAGGATCACTAGATCCATTTGTTTTTTATGATTTCATGTCTAAGTCCTATGAATACAGAATTTTGCCCTTGAAAATATAATAGCATGTATGAAACCAAATCCAGGAGTATGTCTTCTCGTAATTTCTAAAACCTCAGGAAAAGTTTGTGCAATTTATTCAGAACCTCAGGGAATGTAAGTGTAATTATCCCTAAATAAATATCATCCATTGCACACCATGGCCAATGTTCTTAAGAACGGATGTTTAATTTTCAGGTAAATTAGCAACTTAATTCAAAGAGGAAAACAAGAAATAAAATGAAATGGATTTGAACTACAGTACCACAACATGGTCTTTCAATGATTGTCCGCTTCTCCAAGATAGCAACTTACCTGCAAAAACAAGTGAATCGGATACGCAACCTTTGAACTAAATCATAATTCATAAAGTTGCAAATTAATAGTCCTAATGGTATTTGATAGATAACAATTCCTAAATGCAATTAAAGAACCAAAAAATCCTACCAAAAGGTTGCACGAGATGACCAGATATTGTCGTCACAGGAATCTTCCAGAACCACAAAATCAGCAGAACCTGTATAACAACCTGTACGTTGGAATAGAACAACCGAGTGAAAATCCCATCATAAGTGAAAAAAATAATTATTTCAAATTTCCAAGTTTCATATGAATAACCTTTGATATCATTCAGAGCTTCTCGTACGAACCGAATGACAATTTCATATCCTTGTCTTGCATTTCTTGAACTGCATGCATGAAACATCAACCATTGCGTCACTATTCTCAGTATGTAAAGCTAAAATAATACTCTAAATTATAATTTCCCGAAAAACCATGACAAATAAATTTCCTACTTTTTGCAAGTTCCTTCTCCTTCGCTGCTGCCATTCTTTTTAATTTAGCAGCTTGAGCAAATGTTGAAGGCCTGAAAATCACAACGAAATATAAGGCCAACAATAGCAAAGGTCACAAATCCAAAATGCCACTTCTTATCATCTTCAAATGTGGAAAACACAGATCGTCCAGCAAGATAATCGAATATACGACAATTGACCTGAGGACTTCAATCAGAAAGTGTTCTGCTAAAAGATTTCCCAACTCCTGAAACCTCATAGTCACAGAATACATATTCCATTTCTTCTATCTCTGTCATCTTAAGCTACAATATGAACTAAACTATCAAATTAAGTTTACCCATCTAATTTCCAGCTAAAAACACAAAATACTAACCAACCTTCTACCTCAGATCAACCCATTATTGAGTAAAACTCAAATCAAAGATGCAATTCAGATTCACACACATATATCACCACGAACACACATTCAAAATAGAGAATTCTCAGTCATCACATCAAAACCAACGCAACGTAAATTGCACTCACTGAGTCAAAGTACGAGCCTCCTTCAAAAGCTGCTTAATATCTGCTGCCAATCTAACATCCGCATCGTTCTCGGATCCTTTCTGCACAATACACCCAAAACAAAATCCGATCACGTCTGAGAAATCAAACAAACAAAAAAGGGGGAACAACAATTAAGAAATTAGGAATAAGATACCTTCTTCTTGAGGGATTCGAGGTATTTGGAACAAAGTGGACGCCAAACACCAATATGAAAATCAATTGAGCTCCCACCGATTTCCCCGTCGCCGTAGCGGAGTTTTCCATGTCTCCCCTTTTCGATTTCAATTTTGCAGGAAATAATTGCTTATATTTTGGGATAATGACGGATCTCGAGTAAACGACGTCGTACGAGCCAGAATAATTTAATTAGAGAAAAATGCATTTTTGGTGCATAGTACATGGTCATTTCCCAATTTGATCTCATATCTTTCAAATTTTATTATTTTAGTCACGTTCGTTCTAATTTATGGCAATTTGAGAACTTCCGTTAATTATTAACGAAATAACAATTTTGACCATAAATTTTAAAAGAAAAATGCATTTTCAATCTTATAATATAATCAATTTTGGTTTTATGTCTTTCAAAATTTGTAATTTAGTCTTGCTTGTTCTAATATGTTGCAATTTGAGGAAAATTAAATCAAGATAACTAGAGTATTTAAACTAAGGGTAATCAAATCTACTTTCTCATATATATAAAAATAATATTAATCATTATAATTATTTCGGAAAAAAAAAACTTCATGGCCCTCCTATGAAAAAGATAATTATCAAATTATCTCCTCTTGGAAAATTAAATATCATAAAGCCCCTTCATGTTTTTTTATAAAAAAAAGCATATTACCCCTCGTACAGTGATGGTCATTTTAATTGCACCATTTATTCCAATTTTTTTTTTTAGTTTGAAGTCTATTTTATCCATCATTCATGTTTAAATGAATGAGTTCAAAGTTTATTTTACCCCTCCTTCATATTTTCGTTTTCAATTTATTGTTTTCTCAAATAGATTTCTTCCACCAACCCCAGTCAAGGCTCAAGAATACAAATATCAACTCCCAGCCTCGGCTGCTAAATAAAATTTTAGTTTATTTTTTGTCAATAATTTATAATTATTTTATTTTATTTTGGATTCTTTTGTATTAGCAATTTAATTTATTAGACTCTGGAATATACAAATTACAAAACACTGCTCTCTCAAAGGCTAAAACCCTAAGGCAGTCAATTTAAAGTTTCGATCTGGCGGTAGAGAATATTATCATGGCTCCATCGCCGGAGGATTGACTCAATTCTATTCCGTCGTCAGCTTCTCAGATTTGTTCTGTTGAAATCTGCTCAGATATGCTGTCGCTCTCTCGAATCTACCGTCGTCGCCACTCTTCCAGATCGACAGTCATCCTCGCAGATCTAGCGGGATTTTATGGTACAAAGACGATTGACGTCACTGTTTTTTTCTTTGTTTCAGTTATGTTTTTTTTTCGAGTTTCCGTATGGAAGTTTTATCTCTTCCGTATGGAAGCTTTGTCCCTTCCGTATGGAAGTTTAGTTGGTTCAGATTTATGTTTTTCTGTGTTTCTCTGAGAAAATTTTTGCCCGAGTTATCTGTTGTAGGCCAAGGTATCTGTTCTTCTCAATCCGAAAAAAAGGCGGTTGCGAAACTTGGAAGGAACAAAATCAATTTCAAGGAGTTGAATCCTATTATTATGGTTCGTTTTTCGTTTATTAGACGTGATGCTAATATAATAGCTCACAAATTTGTTGGAATTGCGACTTCGGCCTGCGTTATTTCTTCTTATATTTCTTATTGTTCTTCATGATTTGAATAATATTCCTCTTTGAGGGGCTTGAGTTTCAAAAAAAAATAGATTTCTTCCGACATTTAGCTTCCTTTCAAGTGTTTTACTTAGGGTTTTTGTTTGAAAGAGAAAAATAAAGCATAAAGAAAATAAAGTTCTAAATTGAGTTAAAATATTTGGGGGTATTTGAGTTTAAAAAAAAACTATTAACCCAAGTAGAAAAATTAGAAAGGAGGCAATACGGTGTTTAAAAAATAATACAAGTAGGTTTAGGTGCTATTTAATTTTACACAATTGGGTGGTTTGAGAATTATTTATTATACAGGGAGGTAAAATACTTTTATCTCTAATTATTTCTAATGATATTGTTGTGAACGAACACAATGCAGTAATTGTCACTAAGAGACGAGTAAACACTTTTACCAAAAACAATTAAGAGTAAACAAAGCCATAACAGAAATCTGAGAAATAAGCTATATATAAGACTAAACACAGCGACAACAAATCACATTTAACACCAAAGCTATAAGACTAAACACAGCGACAACGATTGGAATTCAACACCAAAGCTATAAACCTATCTATATCTATATCTACACTTATATCAAAGTGTGGATAGGATGGTTTGCGATTGTGATGACCAAACTGTCCTTATATAATTTAATTTAACTATTTAAATCATAATTTATGTTGTTCAAAAATTAATAATTTTACTCAATTCTACTAACTTTAATTTTATTTAAAGGTCAACTATTAACATTCTCTTCCTCTTCCTATTCTCCTTTAATGTACACTAAATGTTGTTATTTAATTCCCTCATACTCAATGTTGATTCTAATGTAAATTAACTTTATTGGCTATTAACACAATGCAGATACGTAGTTTTCGTTGTGCTCGGAGTACAACTGCAAATTTACCTTTGCTTATTTCCTACTTTTTAATTTAACTATTTAAATTATAGTTTATTTAGATCTAAAATTAATAATTCTACTTAATTAATTTAACTTAACTATATTTAAGCTCCAACTATTCATATCCTCATTTAATGTACACTAATAGTTGATGCTTAATCTCTCTCTTTATTTTTTAACTTCTATTGAAAAATCAAAGTTTCGATGTTCTTGGCCCATTGGACTAAGTTAAAGTAGCTGGAATCAATGTAAGATTCCAGTTCTTTTCTCTTAGATGATTGATCAATGTACCTTAGATAAATATATGCAGGACGAGGCTGGTGGAGGGTTGATCTTTTGGCATCCCAAGGGTGTGGGTAAGGCACATAATAAAAAATGCCTGGAAAAATATCCACATCAAGAGTAGGTATGATCTGTTGTATAACCCACATGTAGCAAAAGCAGATCTTTGGAAGATCAGCGGTCATCTGAACTTTTACAAAGAAAACATGTTTGATCGGACGGACGTAGAGGAAGAACTTTATCGATTTCGACCAATGAAGTGTCCATATCATATATTGGTTTACAAAAGGAAGCCGCACTCTTACAGGGATTTTCCAATCAGGGTTGAGGAGTTTGGATATCTTCTGTCTCTTGTTTACATTGTCAAGTGGTGCATGTATCATTTTGTTCCGAATTTGGATACTCAACTCTCTTTTTTTCTCTTGTTTGCATTCTCAAGTGTTTTATGTACTTAAAAGGGCGATCGAAAGTATACTGGACGCGACAATATTCAACTTACTTATAATCTTTTGCAACTTTTTTCTTACAAATATTTATCCAGTTATGTAGATTTGTTATTGTTCACATAAAATTTTATTGTCTGCAAAATAAAACTACAAGACAGAAAATAATATGAACAAGGAATCTAAAAATTTAAAGGAATTAACAAATTTGAAGGAATAAATCCTATCGAAGTCTATTCCTCTGATTCTTCTCTTCAACTTTGCATCCGAGGGCGTGACGTTTATTCCCGAATACATGAATATGATCTTTTTCGAATTTGACAGATATAAACTACTTGATCAAAGTTGATGTCAAAATCAAACTTTGAACGCGAAGATCTCAATCTCTTGTTGCTTTGACGAAATTGAAGAATCTTCAAAGGTTGTAGCCGGATTTAAAGATCAAATTTGAAAACGAACTTGAAGAGTACTTGAAGACAGACTTTGAAGACTTGAAGACCGATGTGAAGATTTGAAGTCGGAGACTTGAAGAACGGCCAGAAAATTTGATGTCAAAGACTTGAAGAACAGCGAGAAGATTTGAAGCCGAAAACTTGAAGATCGATGACCAAAGACGAACTTGAAGCCGGCTTGAACAAGCGTTGGTGACCGAAGACGAACTTGAAGAAAATTCGAAGACGGATTTGAAGACTTGAAGCCAAATCTTGAAAACTTGTAGACCGGCGTACATATGCCAGACGTCTGCACTTGCGTTCCTCCTCGTCATCCTTGGTGTGTTGAATGAACTACCAAGACCCTTTTTATAGTGGGAGATATTGAGAGTTCAAGTTTATCACAACATTATTTGATATTTATCTCTTGTATTTTTTTAAGAGATAATATCAAATAAAATCAATTGGTTATTTATCTTAAAAAAATACTTAAAAAGTAATAACATAATATCAAATTTAATCTTGATTTGGGAAGATAACATATTTGATATTATCCTACTAAATATTTATATATTTTTTTAAAAAATAACCATGCAAACAGATGCCCCCTCTTCAAGTATCGTCGAAAGATATTTATAAGAGAGACGAAACTTGAAGTACTGGAGGTTGCTCACTTGTCAGATAAATATTTTTTCATCAACATGTGACTGAGCTTGAAAATTAATTCAAGTTGCCTATGTATCCCATCAAGAGAATCAAGTCATGATGTAGTTCAAATTTTATTTTGTAAACTTGTAGACATTTTATACTCGTGTCAAGGAGTTTTTTTTTTTTTTTTTTGGTTAGACATTTTATACTCATGTCAAGCAGTAACTTGATTTTGAAAACAGTTTATACTCGTGTTAAGGAGTAACTTGAATTTGAAAAAAGTTTATACTCGTGTCAAGGAGTAATTTGAATTTGAATTTGGAAGGAGTAACTTGAACTTGATTTTAAACAGTTTATACTATTTAGGAGTAACTTGAACTTGATTTTAAACAGTTTATACTCGTATCTAGGAGTAACTTGAACTTGATATTAAACAGTTTATACTCATGTCACGTGTCAAGGAGTATTGCACTTGAATTTGATTTTAAACAGTTTATACTCGTGTTTAAGGAGTATTTTTGGCAGTTTGGACTCTTATCGAGTATTTTTGATAGTTTAGTCTCTTATCGAGGAGTAGCTCTAACTTTCACATAACATTTAATTGCCCCCAAAATTTTCCAGGGTGTTTGTTGAGACTAAGTTGCTTTGGGCTGCAGTTTTCTAATTTGTCCATAAGTCGAGGAATTTGAAAGTCTCTATCTTCCAACGGACTTTGCAGATTTATTGTTGCTTGAGTCATTTGAACAAGTTGTTCTTCAATGGTCATAGCTTTCATTGACAATGTAATTGTCTCAGTAGAAAGAATCACGTTGGACGTAGTTTTCTCAAGACTTGTAGGATTTGAGCCGTTTGATGATTTTGAGTTGCTGAGATAACCATCTGTAGAAGATTGCATATTGTGATTCATTCTTTATTTTTTAGAGTGAATTGGTTCTCGGGAGCCCATTGAAAATTTGTGAGAGTAGAAATTTGACATGGAAGAGAAGAGATGAGAGGTAGGATTCGTCCCACTGGGGGTGCCAAAATTTGTTCACATAAAATTTTATTGTCTACAAAATAAAATTACAAGATAGAAAATAATATAAACAAGGAATCTAAAAATTTAAGGGAATTAACAAATTTGAAGGAATAAATCCTATCGAAGTCTATTCCTCTGATTCTTCTCTTTAACTTTGCATCCGAGGGCGTAACGCTTATTCCCAGATACGTGAATATGATCTTTTTCGAATTTGACAGATAGAAACTATTTGATCAAAGCTGATATCGAAATCAAACTTTGGATGCTAAGATCTCAATCTCTTGTTGCTTTGACGAAATTGAAGAATCTTCAAAGGTTGTAGCCGGATTTAAAGATCAGATTTGAAAACGAACTTGAAGAATACTTGAAGACAGATTTTGAAGACTTGAAGACCGATGTGAAGATTTAGACATTTAAAATGTAATATTTCAAGATTAAACGAGATTTATGTATAATTATAAATAATAGTGAGATTTAAATGTAATTTATCTTTAAACTACAAAATTGATGTAGTTAATAATTTATCCTAAAATCATTAAATCTTCTAAAAAGGAATTTATAATTCTCCCTATAGCGTATAAAGAAAGCCCAACTTGCTGCCCCTGTACAAAGACTGGAAGGGTGAGAACTTTGATTCCTGTCCCCGTACAAAGACTGGAAGGGTAAGAACTTCGAATTTTTTTACTGCGGAAGCAAGTTCAAGATGTTTTTGAGGTAAAATCTTAATTCTTGTTTTTGGGTTTTAATCAACCATTTTCAAAATTGATTCTTGACGCTAGGTGTTGTTGTTGAATGTGGGTTTTGCTTGATATGGTTGTGCAATTTCTGCTTGAGCTGGCGTAGATGCATTAGTGACAAAATGTTACAATTCTACATGATGAATTTATTTATTTGCTATTTAGCATTAGAAATAGTAACTATGTTATGATTTGATATTTTCTGATAATTCCAATTTGAGTCCTTCTACTGACTGTTCTACAATAGTGTGAAGGCTAGGAGTTGTGCTCATTTGTGTTGTAGATTGTTAGCACTTACGTTTTTTAGCTTCATAATAAATTTGTTTTTGCATCCAAGTTGCTATCGGACGTTGATGCCATCCATGGAAAAAAATATTTAAGTGTGTGAATGTGTTTAGAAGATTTTTGAGTTTGTTCCATATAATTTTGTAGTCCATATTGTGAATGGATTTTTTGGTAAGATAAATCATTTTATCTACTTTATTTATTTCGACTTCCTTTGAATAACAAATAAAAATTACATTTATTTGAAAGTGAACAACTTAGTTATTCATGCGAGAAATGGACAACACCATAGAATTAGGCATTACTTTGGTTGCTATGATCTATTAAAATATCCTTTTTTTGACCTAAAGGAGAAAATGGTTGGCTCCAAAACATCCCAAACTGTAGTGTTCCCAAAATCGGTGGCATATTTCAATGCAATACTTCAACAAATTTCTCTTCAATTAATATCGTCATCAATCAGGAGCAACAAGGTATTTTTAACTTTTTTTTTTATTATGTATTAGACATGTTACTTGAACTCTTTATTTTTTTCAATATAAAATTAATTATTTTCATCTTAAATCATCTACTATTATAGATGTTAATAGAGAAAAAAACATAATGGTATCTTGTCGTGAATGTTATTGCTACAAGTTACAAATTGGAGATCAATCTATACTTTTATTAGCAGGAAAGTTACTTCAACAATATGTAGTGTCATCAATAGATAAAGTAGAGGCAGTCAAGTTGGACAAAGAATTGTTTATCCTGCATCTTTTATTGGAGGCCCAAGATATATGCAACGTAGGTATCTTGATGCTATTGATTTGGTTAGAAAATGTAAAAAAGGCACATTCTTATTACAATGACAAATATTTCAGATTGGAAAAAAATAATTAAAAAAAAAAAAAACCTTTTTTCGTGCCAAATTACTTGATCTGAAAGTTCAAATAGTGAAGAAAGAAATATTCAAAAAAGTGGTTGCCTATGCATTTGTCGTTGAATTTTAAAAGAGAGGTTTGTCGCATGTTCACATACTGATAATATTAAAATCTGAGTACAAGATCAACACTCTTGAACAATTTAACTATTATGTTCCTGCCGAGTTGCCTGATAAACAGAAGCATCCTTGACTGTATGATTTGGAGGTGAAACATATGATGCATGATCCATGTGGAAATCAGATGACAAAGTGGAAGTATCACCAAAGTATGAGATCTAAAAAGGCATAAAATTTAAAAACATGATATACAGATGGGAGTGAATGGGCCACAATCACACTATTTGAAGAGATTGATGAGGCGTGCATTGGATATCCGGTGACTCAATATATTGAAGCAATGAGCGAGGTAAGAGAAACAATCAAATTAAAAATCAATAAATCAATAAAAACTTAATAAGGCTTAAAAAAATATGCAAGATTAAGAATCATCACTTCACTACAAGACTTTGGTGGCAACAGTAGAGAAACAGTACAACTACCTTTTCAAGCTCGACAAAAATGGAAAAATAAGAAATGAGATTTTATTCACTGTTCAAGAAGCTTTCGAAGATACAAAAAACCGAGAGGCCAATACTACAAAGAAAGTGGAAGAACACAAAGGTGAAAAAAATAAGTACCAAGAACAAGGCAAAGGGAACAAATAAAGAGGACATAAAAAATCCAAGTGAGGCAAGAGGCACAGAGAAACAAAACCAAACGCAGCTGGAGGTAAAGAAAAGAAGGAAACAAATAAGAAAATAAAATTTGCAAGAGGAGAAAAGGGTAAGATAAACAATGAAGAGATATAAATTTTAGAAAGACAATGAAGGCATGAAGAAAGCCTATGAAAATCTGGCAACATTTTTCAAGAGAAAGTACTCAAACAAAAACAAGGAGGGGCATGAAAAAACGAAGTTGTCGAAAACAATAAAGAAGGAAAAGGAATAAGGGATCTTTCTAAAAAAATAGAAAAGAGAAATAAGAAGTACGAGCATGAGTTTCCAATATTCGTATGAGTGTATTGAACACTTACTTTTTTGGAAAAAATAAAGAACAATACTATTAATAGTTCCACATGGAAGCAATTCAATGCAGACAAAACACACATCTTTCAAGAATAAAAGCAAATGAAGAAAAAGGGTAATTATATTATAAATTAAAAAAATCCATAACATATCATAAAAACACAACAACAAAAAGAAGTATAGTTCCATTAAATATCTAGATGCTCGATGCCATGGAGATGGAGAAAGTTCATTTCCTGCACTAACGAGTCTCGAAATTGAGAACATGCCTAACTTTGAGGAGTGGATCACAATGGATTCAGTCGAGAGTTTTCCTTGCCTAGAAGATTTATTCATACGCAAGTGCGCCGAGCTGACTGGATTACCCAAGTTGTCGGCTCTCAAAAGATTGCATGTAAATGACAGTAGTGCGATGCTTCTTAGTTCCATAAAGTTTGTTACTTCACTTACTTCACTTCACCTGACATGCTCTGGTACGCTGATTTAGATGTTATTTGAAAAGGATCACTGCAAAATCACAAGGCCCTCGAAAGCCTGTTCATAGATTCATGTCCCATCAAGACTCTGCCAAACATGCTAACTGATCTCTCTACTCTAAAAACCTTGAAACTCTATCATTGCCATAGTCTTGAATTTCTATCCGAAGGCCTAAAACACCTCAATTCTCTGGAGACATTAGCTATCCGTGGCTACGATGGTCTTGCATCATTCCCAACAACTATACTGGAGGGTTTGCCTCCCCTTAAACCTTTATATTTTGAACATTGCAAGAACCTGAAACCTTTGTCAGGACCACTGAATCGAGCACCCGCTCTGCATGAATTGGTGCTAATTGAGCTGGTAGAGCTTGAAAGTTTACAAAAAATTTCATCTCCCCATCATCTCTGATCGTAAGAGTTAATGTTGGTAGTGTAGAATCGGGAAAAAACCTCAGGGGCCCCCTGTGAAAAAAATAATTATCAAATTACCTCCTCATGAAAAATTAATAAGCATAAAGCCCCCTTATGTTTTTAAAAAAGAAGCATATTTACCCCTCGCACAGTGGTGGTCATTTTGACTGCGTCGTTTATTCCAATTATTTTTAGTTTGAAGTCTATTTTATCCATCCTTCATGTTTAAATAAATGACTTTAATGTTTATTTTACCCCTCCTTCATATTTTTGTCTTCAATAGATTGTTTTCTCAAACAGATTTCTTCCCTTTCAAGTGTTTTAGATAGAGTTTTTGGTTGAAAGAGTAAAATAAAGCATAAAGAAAATAAAGTTCTAAATATAGTTAAAATATTTGGGGCCATTTGAGTAAAAAAATATATATTAATCAACTCAGAAAAATCAGAAAGGAGGTAACATGGTGTTGAAAAAATAATACAAGTAGGTTAGGTGCTATTTAATTTTACATAAGGGGGTGGTTTGAGAATTATTTATTACACAGGGAGGTAAAATATTTTTATCTCGTGTAGAATCTAATTCTAAAGACATAACTAGTGATCTAGGGCTACGAAAACCTCTTGAAAGTTATGATGTCCATTTTGAACACGGAGCTTGAGGCCCAAACGGATGTTATCTCTAAATAAAAGGGCCTTAAGCAGAACAAGAGCTGGACAAGGTTGAGAGCCTTTGCAAACAGCTTGAGGATGTGCTGGGCCGTTTAGCAATTCTGTAGTTTGAGGATGTAACGGTATTCCAATATCACATATTGGACAAACTACTCTTCCTTCTTCTTCACATACTCATTCATTTAAACTACAACATGTTTTATGTTCACCTAAAATTAGTCGAAATTTAATTTCAGTTGCTCAGTTTTGTCGTCAAAATCAAACCTCTATTGAATTTTTTTCCTTATTCTTATCTTATAATGGATTTGAGCACGGGGGCAGCAGTTCTTCGAGGTCGGGGTAAAGATGATCTGTATGAGTGGCCAATGAACAAGGTGCATATTCAGTCTCAAATTCATCACCACAAGCTCATTTGGCTTCCCCGCAATCTCTCACCTTACATCTTTGGCATACTCGACTTGGTCACCCTCAATCACGTATCACTGAAAATCTTATTTCCTCTTTCAATTTACCAGTGTCTTCGAAAGAACCATTTACCTTTTGCAATTCTTGTCTTTGTAATAAAAGTCACCGACTCCCTTTTGGAGAGACTTCTATCAATTGTAATCGACCTTTTGAAATAATTTACTCAGATGTTTGGGGCCCGGCTCCTACTCCTTCTTTTGATAATTTTTGATTTTATGTTATTTTTGTGGATCATTTTACTAAATATACTTAGTTATTTCCCATCAAAAATAAATCTGATGTCACTCAAATATTTATTAATTTTAAAAAAATTGTGGAAAACTATTTCTCTACATCTATAGCTACACTTTATACGGATGGAGGTGGTGAATATATTGGATTAAAATCTGTTCTCCAAGAATTTGACATTCAACATCTTTTAAGCCCACCTTATACACCTCAACTTGTTTGTACAGCAGAAAGAAAACACCGATATATACTTGAAATTGCACTTACACTACTTCATCATGCATCTACTCCCATCCAATTTTGGTCTCTAGCTATCCAAACATCTATTTATTAATTAATTAACAGGCTCCCTACACCTCTTTTGAAAAATAAATCTCCATTTCAAGTCTTATTTAACAAATCACCAAATCCTCACAAGTTTCATTAACAGGCTCCCTACACCACTTTTGAAAAATAAATTTCCATTTCAAGTCTTATTTAACAAATCACCAAATCCTCACAAGTTACGAGTCTTTGTGTGCCTTTGCTACCCCTGGCTAAGACCTTATGCAAAGAACAAATTCGACACCAAAAGCCGACCATGTGTTTTCATGGGGTACTCATCCTCTACAAATAGCTATGCTTGTTTAGATTACTTGACCAACAAAATATTTTTATCTCGACACGTAATTTTCGTTGAACATGTCTTTCCTTTCTCCACGGCTCAATCCAATTTGCCTCGTGTGTCCCCCCTCACTTGTATCAACATGGCTAAATCTCTTAACTAGTAGTCCTTCACTTACTACAAATACATCATTTGACTCTTCAATACGTTTTGATATCCCAATACACCCTTGTCCACCAACTACCCATTCAGTCCATCCAACACTGTCTTCAGAGCCGGCTTTCCCAGTCACTTCAACAAGCATGGTAAGCACCTCTGCATCATTGCAGCCTACACACTCCCATATCCCCCATCTCTTAGAAAATAATAGTCCAGCAAACCCACCACCAATTCCCCCTAGGCAAATCGTAACTTGATCTCAAAATCGAATCTTTAAACTAATAAAAATATTTGATTATCTTGCCACTTCATCCCCCACCCCACCTAATTTAGCACCTAACACAGTTAGACAAGCTAGGAAATACTCTGAATGGTGTGAAGCTATGCAACAAGAGTATGATGCACTTATGAAAAATAACACTTGGTCTCTCGTGTCATCTAATACTGCTCAAAATGTTATAGGTTGTAAATGGATTTTCAGAATAAAGCGTAAACCTGATGGAATTATTGAACATTAAAAGGCTCGCCTAGTAGCTAAAGGATTCCATCAGAGATCGGGGCTTGATTTTCGTGCTACTTTCAGTCCGGTAGTAAAGCATACCACTATTCGTCTAATCCTCTCTCTAGTTGTGACTTACAGGTGGCCTTTGCACCAACTTGACTTCAATAATGCATTCCTACAAGGAAATTTGGAAGAAACAGTGTTTATGCAATAACCCCAAGGATTCATTGATCTAAGTTATCCATCTCACGTTTGTCGTCTCCACAAACCTATCTATGGACTCCGTCAGGCCCCGAGAGCTCGGTACAACGCTCTAAAGACATTTCTTCTATCATGCGGCTTCAAAAGTGCATACTCTGACACTTCATTATTCATCTATCACACCCCTAATGTGTTGGTTTTTGCACTAATCTATGTCGATGATATTATAATTACTGACCCTCATCAAGTCATATCAGCTCGGTCATTAATCTACTCAGAGAACGCTTTTCTATTAAAGATCTTGGTCCGCTGTACTTCTTTTTGAACATTGAAGTTGTCCCGTTTCAGCAAGGTCTTCTTCTCACCCAAAGTATATTCATTGCTGAGATATTGGAACGATTTAATATGCTTGATGTAAAGGGTGTCTCCACACCGATGTCCACATCTGAAACTCTTGTTCTTAATGATGGCTCTTCTCATGCCAATGCAAAGGAATATTACTAAGTTATAGGGGCACTTCAGTATCTCACTACTACCCGCCTTGACATATCCTTTGCAGTCAAACGTCTAGCTCAGTTCATGCACTATCCATCAGAAAAACATTGGCAGCTGCAAAACGATTGCTTCGCTATCTTAAGCAAACTATTACATATGGACTTTATCTTCGCCCTTCAACCACACCAAGATTTACAGCATACTTTGATGCCGATTGGGGAGGAGATTTAGAGTCTCGTACGTCTACCTCAGCCTATATTATCTTCCACGGCCACAATCCACTTAGCTGAAGCTCCAAAAAAGGGATAATTACCAACGGCCCCCTGAGGTTTGGCTTTATTACAGAATACCCCCTGAGGTTCCGGAAATTACGAACTCCCCCCTGGGTCGTTATCTCCTCCGTTAAATTTAACGAATTATGTGAAATTTACTATTTTACCCCTAGTATGTTGAAACTCAGGGGGGTATATGTAATAAAGAGACAAAGGTAAGGGGACTAATGCAAGGACTAAAATTGTTAAGGGGGTTTGATGTAAGTACTTGAGTTTTGTGTCTACCTAAAAATTTTTTTTAATAAAATGCTACTTAATGTTATTTTAATATTTTTATGATAGACTAATTTCATACCTACAGTTTATGGATGTTTAATATTTTCTGTAGATATTGACCATACATGTTCAATGTTTGAAATAATTGTTTAAACGGCTGGCGGATATTTTTGTGAATTTACTAATGTATTTGTTGATATTAGTGTATTTGTTATGATTTTCAATTTTGAGGAAAAAAATTGATAATGCACTAGTTGATCTTTGTGTGGGTTTTTTTATATGAATTTTTATTTTGAGTGAAAATTTGTTATAATTGCAAATAAATTATTTTAAATTAACTTTAAATGGACTTGTACAAAATATATTTAAAACTAAGAAATAAATATGAAAGGAAATTTATAACTTATCATATTTTATAGAAATAAATATGCATGGAATATCTAATTCAATTTATATTTATAGATAAAATATTAAATATTAAATTAACTAACAACTTTTTAAATACAAAAAATCCAAAATTAACTAATATTACAATTATATCATTAAACTCTAAGTAAAATTACAATATATCCCCTAAGGGTGTTTGTGGAATTTAAATTTGAATTTAACGGTATCATTAACGGCCGGTGCTATTTGTAAGCGAGGGTGTACTATTTCGAGGGGGAGTTCGTAATTTCCGAAACCTCAAAGGGTATTCTGTAATAATCCCAAACCTCAAGGGGTCGTTGGTAATTATCCCCTCCAAAAAACAACGAATAGTTGCTCGCTCATCCACTGAGGCCGAGTATCGCGTTGTTGCTTTGACGGTTGCTGAAATTAATTGGCTGGCTAATCTTCAAAAGAACTTCACCTTCCACTCAATAAAACTCCGTCAGTTCTGTGTGACAATATTGGGGTCACATATTTGTGCAAAAATCCAGTTTTCCACAGTCGTATGAAACACGTAGCCATTGATTTTCATTTTGTCCGTGATCAAGTTGAAAAGAAAGAAATTGAAGTTTGTCACATTCACTCTGCAGACCAACTCGCTGATGCGCTAACAAAGCTACTACCAAGGAAACTTTTCACTAATCTTATCTCCAAGATCAGTCTCTGTCCAGCAATCCCGATCTTGCGGGGGCATAAAGAAGAGAAATCTTCTCAAATCTCTTGAAATATTCTTGCCACTTATTTTTCCCGTTAGTTTAGCTTAATTGATTCCATATTATTCTCTTCATTGATTTTAGTTAGTTTCCTATGCACTTGTAAACTCTGTACTATATAAAGTTGTATTGTATCATTCAAAATACACTCAAGAAAAATATATCAATTCATACCTTTATACGAAATAGAATGTTACTTCTTTTGCGCACTCATGTTCTGTTAATTTACCCTCATTTGTTTCCATACGATTCATTTATTAATATATCCTGGTCTATTGTATTCTCTTTAGGGCAGTGGCGGAGCCACATTGCACCGAGGGTACAATTGACCCCCCTCAATTTTATTTATTTTTTATTGTTATATAGATATAAAGATACATATATATGTAATTTTGCGAGATTTTTCATTATTGACTCCCCTCACTATATATATGCGGAGAAATCTAATATGACTCCTCTCAAAGTGAATTTTTTAGGTTTCAATTTCAATTGGACTTTAATTTTCAACCCAAGATCAAACCATTGTTGAATCAAGCTCCTTCAATCAAGTTCTACTATATTTCAGTCCATATTTCATCTCCTCTCCGCTATATACACAACAACATAATCAAGCTTCTCCAACAATCGCCTGCATAGTAATCAGTTCGGCCTCTTAAAGAAAGTAAAAATAAAAAAATAGAGGATACAAATCAAATTGAGCGAGCTCCCAAGTAATCCAGGATTGAGGAATAAAATATTCGTATATGATCCAAATTAACAAGATGAAATGAGAAGAGTTTATCTCCAAAGAGGACTTTGTCAACCACGCAAGCATAAATTTCCACAAGGAAATCTCGGTAATATTATGTGTCACTTTAATTCCGAGTGGTTTAATATTTATGGTAGTTGGTTAGAGTATAGCATAAAAGAGGATGTTGCACATTGCTTGTTTTGTTAAACAAGATGTCGGAAAACAAACTGGGGTGAATCTTTTGTTATGCATCGTTTTCAAAATATGGGTAAGCGAAGTGGACATTTGTGATAAACAAACTTGTAGGTACTTTAAAAAAACATAGTTGAATTTCACTTGTTATTTTTTCTTTAGTATTATGCTTTAATCGACCCCCCTAAATGAAAATTCTGGCTCCACCACTGCTTTAGGGTTCAAGTATTCATGGCCATATCCAAGAAGCCAGAGCAAAGCTCCTCTCCCCGCCACCATGGGGTAAGCCTACGTAAGTTATCAACTCGTTGCGCAAAGATTTGCAGAGATGGTCTCCATGCAGAAGACAAGAGTGAAAGAAGGAATGGGATGAAGCACTATGCTCAGTCTGCATGGAACATCCTCACAATGCTGTCCTCTTACTTTGTTCTTCCTACGACAAGGGCTGTCGTCCTTACATGTGTGCAACAAGCAGTCGCTAATCCAACTGTCTTGATCAATACAGAAAAGCCTACTCTAAGGAAACTGATGATGATCTGCAGTTTTCGGAACAAAAAAATTGGGCTACTGGCAAAACTGAAATACCTGAGCTTACATAAATACCTCAATGCCAAGAAACGAACATACGTGCAGGATAATTGTTCGTTTTTTGGAACATACAAAGAGCTCAGGAAACATGTAAAATTTGAACACCCTTTGGCTCGGCCTCGGGCTATCGACCCTTCCCATGTTGAGAAATGGAAAAAGCTGAGAATGAGAGAGATTTGAGTGATGTATTTAGCACAATGAGATCCACCATGCCCGGGTCCATTGTGATTGGTGATTATGTGATAGAGAGGAATTATCGTGGCAATGAGTTTTTTGATGATGCAATCTTCAGGTTCCCCACATATCCTAGATTCCCCCATGCATGATCGTTTTGAAGGGGTTTTCGATCCTCTGGATGATGATGAAGATTTTGGTAGAAACCGAGTTCGGGGTGCTTCTAGATCTTCTAGAAGGTGGGGGAACAATGTTTCCAGGATTGCTCGCCCTCGTGCAGGATTGTGGGTTTCGAGGCGGGCTGCGAGACTTAGAGGTTGCAGGTAATGGAGTTGGTGATTTTGATATCCTGTTTTATGTTACCAGTTGAATGTTTTTGAATGGCCTTTTTGGATTTGTACAGCTGTGGCTGAGGTCGTGGTTTCTTGTTCAAAGTCTCTCTTGCATTGTATTTTTAGGTCTAGGTTCCAGTACAAGTAGATTAGTTTAAAACGAGAGTTCTCCGTCCATTGTTATGTGGACGCATACTAGCTCATTGTTTACTTTGTAGCTGATGGAGTCTATGGGTATTTGTAGGTTACATTGTTTCAGTATATATTATCATGAAACTTCTTTATCTTCCGATTTCTTTCCTAGGACTAGGAGCCATTTGTGGATGTCGAATATCCGGGTATCGTAATTGCAAACACTGAACTCTTATTCAACATTTACTGAAAATAAGGATTTTGGTCCTTCACTTTAGAACTGTGTGTTAGTTTAGTCTGGAACAGGGTATGGTGAACAAGGCAACAATCCTTTCCCTTTGAAATCGTGGTCTTGATATGATCAGCCTTTTCCTTTACCCCCTCGCTGATGTATATGGAGTGGAGCTCATACGTCGCAGAAATTTTACTATAATTATGATGAAAACATGCAGAAGGTGTGGGTCTGAAGATCCTTTTGATCCTGGATGCACTGCTGCGCCTCATTCTTCGTATGACGATTGATAATGCAACAGTAAGAACAACCGATCCATGTTATATATATATAATGTATGATGATTACCCGATATTCCTCACCTTTCTGTAACAGAAATTCTTTTGTTCTGTTTCTTGAAAACTGTATAGCATAAGAAACAAGATCTTTAGGCAAGGTCACATAGGCAATATGGAACATTCTGTTAGATGTGATAAGATTAGTTTGCCTCTTATTTTTAAGTATTGCTTCTTCAAATGAAGCAGTTCCTAATTTTCTTTATGCATTTACGAGAACTCGAACCCACAACTATGTTTACCAGACATTTAACTTATCATCTGAGGCAAGGCCTCATAGGCAATATGGAACAATCTGTTAGATGTGATAAGATTAGTTTAGTTTGCCTCTTTTTTTTTAAGTATTGCTTCAAATGAAGCAGTTCCTAATTTTCTTACTTCACTTCAAAAATATGTTACCTTTCTGGGGTATGCAGTACAATCGTGTGATGTTTGATGGATGAGTTGGCAAGCACCTAGGGAAAACACAAACTTGTAAACTTAGACAACATACATAATATATGCATGGACGAACCCCTTGCTTAAGGGGATCAATCAAATTAATTAAATCCGTTCGTTTTTATTCTCTCTGTTGTAATGCATGAGTACTCCAAAAAATGGTCCTATGCAGGGTCCTATGCAGTGTCGAACACGTGTGAGATATGGACACACCGAGGACATGGCTCCGTCAGATGTCTGACAACATTTCAAATAAAATAAAATGGCATCCTTCTTATTTCATAGAGAATAGTGTACATAAATATGTTGCTAAACTCTAAGTAAAGATAAATTTATGATATTCGTTCATGCAAATTAATTCCTTGCTGCAGGTTAGAGTTTCTTTTTCTTTTGGGATAATTACAATTAGATATCCTGAAATTTGACCTAACTACAAAAAGTTTCCCAAAGTTTGAATAATTGCAAAATCTACCACACAATATACTTTGATGTATGAGCCTAGCGCACGCTATTACAATCATGAATTAAAAAGTCATGTATCGATTAGTAAGTGAGATGGGGTGCAAATTAAGGTATTTACATAAAAATATATATATATATATATATAGATCAAAAGTATCAAGATTCATTTATCTAGATATAATGTAAATGGGGTATTTTCATAACATCTTATTAGGAGAAGTTTGCGTAATCGTGCCAAAACAACAGGGTATATCGATGTAATTATATCAAATCTCAGGGGTACATAGGCTTGATTATCCCTATTCTTTTCTTCTCTTGTAGTACATAATAATATGTGGAAAGTTCCTTTAAAGCAACTTCAAAGAAACAGTTCCCATAATTGTATTTCACACTTCCTAAGTCCTTATTTTCGGGAGAAACCATCTCTGTTTCCAAGATACCAACCCAAAGCATGCATGATGATAATGTACACGATATCCATTTATACAGCCTACCTTTAATTTGTGTCTACGTATCTAACTCCTTAACACACACAGACACACATATATAAGTATATGTATATAAATATACTTCTTTATATAGACCTACACCCCTGTAATTCATCCCCTAATTAACAATGGAGGCCTCTTCTTCTTCTCCTCTATCAGCCATCCCTAAACTGCCCTTTAAACCCTCTTACCCCATCAGAAACAGGCTCATCGTCGCGCCCATCAGAAAGCATCTCGACGTAATAAAAGCAAGACGGTTTCAGAATGAGGCAGAATCCACGGATGACAAGAGCTCGATTTTTCTGAAAATGTTCATAAAGAGAACGGAAAATCAAGATCGAGCACAAATCATACCGTCCGCAGATGGGAGCAAAGACGTTTCTGAAGCCATGGAACTGCTAAAGTCGTGGACGCTTGATCTCATAAACACGAGATCCACGAGTCTTGCTCTCGGAGTGCTTGCTTTAATCGCTGCGATCGTAATTCCATTGGCAACACCAGACGATGTATTTGTTGATGCATTGATCAAGGTTGTCAGGGAGTTGATGGCGGGCTGCCATGTACATATAGACATTCATTTTTAGCCTCTTTGTTGTAATTGGAGCTAATGTACATATAGATATGGTGAAGGAAATGAAATATGCAAAAATTTGGAGGTATAGAATAGTGCATAAGGAGTTTGGATACGCGTTTCAAGAACTTGTATGGTAGTCTCCAGGAGACGCTATTCGGCTATTCCTAACTCACACATGCTTCCTTATTGTCACAAGGCTTTGATGAAATAGTGGAGATCGACTATTTTTTACTAATTAACTTAAAAATAGATTAATGGCTATAAAGGTTGGAATCACAGTCTAATGTTTTCTAGGTAATTTTAGCTCGAGTTTGATTGTGTTAAATCGATATCGCGAGGGACAAGTGTTTTATACTTAACTATTGTTTGGTTGATAAAAAATTTAGAGAGTGGCAAGTCAAATGTCAAGTATAATACACTTATTCTTTTAATTTGTTGAGTTTGATCGAGTTAGATTTAAATTAGAATTTTCCATGTTTTATTGAGCTGTCGGAGGGAATCGCGACTAAAACCTCAGTTGTTTTAACCCTTTAGGTGTTAAATGTCAGCACCCCACGTCAGATCGACCAACTTTTAGTAAGATCAACTACATCAGCTATCAAATTTCCACACGATCAGAGTTAAACTAAAAAAATTAAGAGCAATTACCTATATTTTATAATTCGATCAATGTTTTATTTTCAAAAAAAAAAAAAAAGGAATTCAATCAATGTTTTTGTTTTATTAGTTTTTAATTTATATATTCACTTAATATAAATAAATCAACTAAAGTAAAAAGAGAAGAAAAAAGAAAAAAATTTATTTCCCGTAAAATCGAGTTAATAACATTTTACCCCCCTGTGATTTTGGAAATTGGCAAAATACCCCCCTGAAAAATAACAATTCCCAATGAAACATCTTATGTTTTAAAAAAAAAAGCTCACTGCCTCCCGCGTCAATTTTTTAATGATTTTAGCTGTAAAAAGACAAATGTACCCTTTCATATATTGACCTTAATTTTGAGCTGTCAACTGTCCTTCCAAATACTCTGCTATGTATTTTCTTGCATGATGAAGGGAAAAATCATAAAACGAAATTCAATCTCCAATCCAAATTGCTCCCTCGGCGTGATGGTCAAAGGGCAAAAAACCAATGAAGGCAAATCAGTCCCTCACAATTCCTAATTTGACATACAAAATTTCTGGCTTGCTAATCCAAACTGAGTTAGTGATAAAAGGGTCCACATACTGAAACTAAAAAATGGCCTAGATACTGAAACATACAATTATATTCCAGTCGAGTAATTTGAAATAAAAAGAAGTTCTCTTTTTTTTTTTTCTTTTTTTTTTTTGAAACAAACGAGCAAAATGTCAGATCAGAAAACAAGGAAAAACACCAATAGCCACGAAGGAGACAAGGCAAAAAAACAGAGTCCAACGCAAGAGGCAGCAAAGCATGGTGTGGGACATCCGAAATCCCCTCCAGATCGTAGGCAGCATTGCGAGCCAAGGAGTGAGCCACTTGATTGTCGACTCGGCGAATCCATGATCCAGAAACAAACGGAATCAATGAAAGAATCTCACGGATATCAAGCATAACATTATCAATACTCGAAAGATCATCTTCTCTAGCAAAGAGTTTAGTAATTACAGCGAGGCAATCTCCTTCTATGATAACTTTAAGCCAGCCATGGTAAGATGCAAATTTAGCAGCTTCCAATGCAGCAACGGCCTCGGCATGTTCAGGGAGGATACTTCCTTTAAATCTCTTAGTACACCAGCCAATACAAGAGTCTTTATCATCTCGAACCACCACACCGATGCCAATCTCAGATTTCTCATGGAAAACCGCAGCATCGAATTAAGAGTGAATGGATGATGCATCCATTCGGGCCCCCACAAAGTGGGCAACAGAGATGATCTCCACAATGTTTTTTCCTTAAATTAAGAGTCGTTGGCAGAGCATTCCTACAAGCTTTCCAGGTAAACATCTTAATCTTTGGTGGGACAGGAGCACTCCAAATAAACTTCCAAGAATCATTAGGTGCAGAAGTATTAGCCATTAGGACAAGCGCGACGATCAAAGGCGAGGGAGACATGGTGAGCTGATTTGACAGAAAATCGACCATTTGGAGTTGGATATTTCTTATAGACATTTCATCAAACACTTCTTCTCGCCTCAACAAAAAATTCCTTCTGTTGTCAAGGACATGATGCAATGTACCCAGATATATATACATATATATATATGAAATCAATCCCAACATAATATTCATTAGAAAGTATACATGGAAAGAAGGAAAACCTCAGGATATCAAAACGATCTCGACAAAAATTGATCATAGCAGCCTACACAGTTCTGAAATCCCACGTGAAATCAAAACCTTTACCATCCTCTGCCGCAGCCTCCTTCAAATCCTCCACCGAATCCGACTTCACCAATTTCACCAATTCCGACTTCAAATCCTCCACCGAATCGCACTCCGGCGGGTTAGCGGCGACCTCCAGCCCAGAACTATTTTCTTGTTTCTCGGATTCACGCCAAGCGCGGATTCGCTGGAGGGTTTCATCCTCTTCGCCTTTTTTGTCAATTTCATCGATTTGTTCAAAGATAACGAGCAGAAGGAGATTGGTGAGTGGATTCCGCTGCAGTTGAGAGAACGAGCAGAAGCCCCATGCATTGGGATTTTGAGATGGGAGACAAGAAGGAAGGAAGGAAGAAGACCAATTATATCAGATTACTATAAGGGTAATTTGGACAATTCATATATTTTAAATTAAAAAAACGTGTATACCACTCTCACAAATCTGTGCGTGAATATCACGCGTTGTATTAAGGGGGAATCGTGCCCTTTAAAAAATTTCAAAAGGTGTGGCTTAGACAATTTCCATTTTACAGGGGGATTAATTGAAAATTTCCAAAATCACAAGGGGGCCCTGGGGTATTTTCCCCGTAAAATCTTACAAAATTGGGAAGGTGGTAATAGATGCAAAATTAGGGTTTATAATTTGGTAAATTCGGTATTATGCATTTGGAAGGCAAAAAAGACGAGAATGACCCCATCCCTGTTCTCTGTTCCTCCGATCACTTTAAACAGGAAAATCTCTAGGGTTTTCAGAAAATTGTGAGCAGAATTTATTTTAAAAATGGCAGGGATCAATAATTCTAACGAGCCAAGCACAGCGCCGGCAGCCGATCGATGGTACAATCTAACCCTGGGGTCCTCCTTCAAGGATCACAATCCCTCAAAATTCTGCACTTTGCGATGTATGTTCGTTTCCCTCGAGTTATACTTTAATTGATGTGGGTTTGTTTGTACACAGGACTCGTATTAGGAATTGGGTTATCTTCACTATTTTGCTATGTTCATATATTAATTTACTTGATTCTGGTGGTGATGCACTTATCCATTTTATGTCCAGATTTTGGGTGATGAAAATGTTCATACAGAGATTATTAATATATTTCTTTTCTCCTCTCTTTCTTTTTATTGGTTTATCGCGCTGCTGTTATTTTGGAGAAGAAAAGCATAAACTTGCACGATGCTTAATTTGTACCAAGTTTTGCTTTACTTTATTGGGTTAACATTGCTTAATGATTTCGTGGCTTGCTTAGAATCCCCTGCTCGTCTGAATCTAATTTGAAGTTATGCATTGCTTGATTATTTCTTTTTACTTACCAGATGAGTTCAAGCCAGCTTCAATTGATAAGAATCAGCGTGGCACATTGCACAAGAGCAAGGATAATAAGGTCACCGTTGAGTTTCAAAACATACAACCTGGGAAGCCGAAGGTGGCATTTGAGGGCTCTAGTGAGGATTACAAGGATAATGATGCTGTTCTTTTCTTTGATGGGGAGTCTTTTCGGTTAGAGCGGCTGCACCGTGCTGTCAAGCGGTTGAGGCACAACAGGATGCTGAGTGAATCAGCAGGGCCATCGGCTGGACTCCCTGATGCAAGTTCACCACCAACCGGGAAAGGGATTAAGCATCAGCCAATGAACAAAGAATCATTTCCTGCAGTGCCTGTATGTCTTCTTTCTAGAACTGCTTTTATATATTTGTCGATCTTTATTTAAAAAATATGTGAAAAGTTTTGGTTCCGCTTTGATCTTTGAAATGGCTTTTACGAAGGAAGTTAGCAGGTTGGAGCATATAGAACAGGCATGAATATGATTTACTTTGGCGTGGATTTCACTATTATGTGTGATATTTTTACCGGGCTCGGAGGGTTTCAGTCACACTGTTTGATTCTAGGATTTTGTAAGAAAAGGTAAATGCTGTGGAAAAGAAAGGAAAAAGAAATCTAACATCCCCAACTTGTTTAGTTGTTATAGAAAATAGTGAGGAAAATGTGTTTTTTTCTAAATTGCAAAGATATGATGAGAATTGATTAATATAAGTATACAGAGTGATGGAGTAGAATGCAAATGAAGATGTTGATTGTGGATATGATATTGTAGTTATGAGTAAGCCTTTTCTTTTTCGTCACCGTGTTGTGAGGAAGAGTTGTTTGTCCCGATTTCCCTTTACTTCTCCTTGCTATTTTCTTTAGAAGCCACGTACCCTTCCTCATCATCTTTTGTTTTTTTCCTCCCGAAATTCCTAAAACCAAGCAGAGTGTTAATTTTACCTCCTCTCATGGTACCTCCTTTACCTTTTCACAATCCATTGGCACCCATATTTTCTTTATCCACAATGAGAATATTTATAAAGGCTGATCTGTATTCTGATTGCATATGCAGTCTATTTGCAATTTATAAGCTATATGGTTCCTTTTGCCATGGTGTTAATACATGAAATCTTTTATTTGCAGGTTGAAGTTGAACGAATTGAGATTGGAAACTTCAGAAGCTCAGGTATGTCCTATGTCAATTTTGAGTTATTTGTGGCTTGCACTGTGATAAAGTTTATTTTGTCTCTCTTTAACCATAGTCAATTCCATCCAGCGAAGTTATTGTCACATTTCAGAATAGCTATAAAATAGTTTTATGTGGTTTTTGTTTAACAAAGGTGGTGAAATAGGAAACCAAGTTTTTTCCTCGATATGTTTGTTCTGAATGTAGAAACTCGTCTGATGGCTGCTTGAGGTAGGGTGGAGAGGATGAGGGAAACTGAAGTCAAAGCAAGTTCCTGTGCTTAAATAGAGAAAATGATGATTGTTGAGGATGTCTTGTTTATGTTAGGATCATCTGATAAGATATCTTCTTTAGTTCTTCGCCCTGTCTAGTTTGATGGGTTTTCCAGCCAATAAGAATTCAGCTCTACATCCCTGTTGATCCTTTATTTCTTAAGGCCATGACTTGTGTACTGCCTTCCCCCTCTTTTCACCTCATTTTGGCTTTCCATAATGGCCTTACGCCACTAGTTGAAAATAAAATTTGTGGAATCATGATATTAAAATCTTGAATCCAATCTGATCGGAATTCACAACATGTGATATTTGGTTCTGATCGTAATTAGCTTCTGACATTTTTCTTCTTTCCACCAGATGCAAAACCCAGACAGGAGAAGACCATTGAGAACCCTGTCATCCAACCAAACTCATCAAACCCATCACCAGACTTGAAGAACGATGACCAAGAAGAGGAGGATTTGGATATCATGAATGCAGACGATGATGATGATCACGGTAATAATGCTGCAGCAGCAGCAGTTGTTGATGGAGGCAGTGTAGATGTGAAAGAACTGGACTTTGACATCAACAACATACCACATCAAACTTATACAGATGATGAGATTGCCGATGTGGATGTTAGTGATGACGAGGCGGATAAGGGGCAAAATGCTGCTGAAGCACTGAGAGCACAGGTATTAAATGCGCAAGAAAGAGACAGGCAGAGTTCGAGCTCCAGTGGCAGCAGCGGGAGTGAGAGTAGTGGAAGCGGAAGTGGTAGTGGAAGTGGAAGCGGGAGTGGCAGCAGTAGTAGCGACACTGATAGCAGTGATGCCGAGTCTGTGCCCTCCATTTAAAAATTCTAATTAAGCTTTTCTAGACAAATTGGATCATTATTTTTCCCTAATAAGGTTGGGGCTTCCTTGTTCTATGCTAGTAGCAACTGTTGGCTAGAGTTGTGGTACCTAGCATCCCATTTATTTTCTGCTACAAGGTTGTGTTATAGTATGTTGAAAAATGGAAATTTGTTGTATTTATAAAATTGTCCAGAGCTCATCTGATATAAATGTCTGTATGTACCTACACGGAACTACATTTCTTTAGCAACGAATGAAAATTTCCAAATTCTTCGGTGTGACATATGATGCTAGGCTCAGGCAGCAGGTTCAAATTGCTTTCCAATCGTTGTTGCCAATTTTAAAAAAATTCGAAGTATGGTATCCACAGTTTAGGGAAATTTCCTTGCCCATTCTGTTTAATTAACGATTGACAGACGTGTGATTCGGAGGTGTTTCATTAGCGACCCAGCTTACATAAGCTACCCCTATAAGTTTCAAAATTACACTAAACCCCCTTGTGCAACAATTGCCGTTTAGATTTCAATGTCAAAAGGCAACGTTGTGGACAATTCTTGAACTTACCATGCTTTTCATAGAACTTTGTGCAGGTGTAAAAAAAATTGACAAAAAAATACCACAAGGTGTTAAAAAGGGAATAATCAATAGATATTTGATATTTCGTAAGGTTATAACATGAAAAAATAAAACAAAAGGTGTAAACTAATCACCCAATTCCTCTCTCGTATCAACGTACAACCCCCAAAATAACTATAACCTGACAAACTTACACAAGAAATATATTAGTGAAGCCTCATACAGGTGTCGACACTTCCTTTTTCTGTTCTGCATCTTTGTCCTCGTCTTTACCTTCGCCAATTGCATGTTCTGTTGGAACAAGTTTTTCTTCCGAAGGTAAATTCTCTCTTCGTTTTGCACTTCTTTTGCCATCTATGTCATAAAGAACATAAATTCTGGCTTCTGGAGGAGCTATTGCTTCTGCAGTGGGTGCAACAAGTCCAGGCTTTCCATCATCAATCACTTCATCAACCAAACCGTAAGCCTTTGCTTGCCAAGCATCCATAAAATTATCGCGTTCAGTGTCCTTCTCAAGCTGCAATGCACCACTAAAAAATTAAGACAAAGATTTATTGAAAAAAGAAAAAGGATCTGTTACACCAATTTGGAATAAGGGATTATTTTGGATAGCCAACCTGCTGTACAGTCTGCCCTGTGAGTTTTGATAATATCTTGTTTAGCTTAATTCCGTGATAAGCCATTTCCCTCGTGCGGATCATGAATTCTGAAAACTAGAATGAAAGAAAACAATAAATATGATGAGTCCAAACACTCAACCACTATGACACCGAGAATGATACAAAACAATAAATGTTTTTATGTTATTGTTGTAAATAAGTGTTTGTGTATGTGTGTGTGTGTGTTTATTCAGTTCCCTACGATGGAATATTCGAAGCCATAAATGTGTGTCATGATTGCAAAGAATAGAAAAACCATTAATGGATTTGAGGGGAAACAACACGAAACAGTTTGATGTTTCAGCAAAGAGGGAAAAAGTTTAACCAAATCAGGAGAAAAACACACACTGTGATTGCCTTCAGTACCACGCCCTCTAGTTGTAACAATCAAAACCTCACATTCGGCAAAGTAAAATCCAAACCACAAATTTGCAACATTTAGCAACTACGGCCATATTAAGATGAAGCTTCACTTTGCAAAGTTGGTTTACATTTACATTAAAATTATCCAATGGCACTTGTGTTTCAAATTTCTATCTATGAAAGTGAATTTCTTGATGCATTTTTGGAATATCAAGGCCTGAGCAATTATATATGCCAATACAAGGGATTAAGCAAACATATAAAACTCTGGTATCTTTACCAAAGTACACCTAAGTATTTTGCCAAGTACAACGAATGCTAGGGAAACAAATCGAAAAGGAAATTCAAAAATCTCAACTCTTTTGTTTGTTAAGAGAAAGAGCGAAAATAATCTTCCTCCAAGTGAAAATAAATGATGACGACTGATTTGGAAGAATGGAGATGTGGAGGTGAGCTGTTAACATGATACTAAAGTACGAGGGTAAGCTTTTCTTTGTTCTCTCTTCCTTTTCCTCAGCACCATTCTGTGAGGAAAATGATTTTCCTTCTCCATAGTGTTTTTTCCTCCAAATATTTCCTTTCTTTTCTTGCTTTCTCTTTTCCTATTTTCTTTCGGAACCAAACACCAAAATCTACTTTTCCAAGTCATTTTCTTTTCCTTTCCTTCTTAAAATCCCAGAGGCTAGAATGAGACATAATATAAAGGAAAGGCAGATTATCTTTGCTCTATAGCTTTGCTGTTTAAACATAATGTGTAAATAGACAGTTCAATAGTAATTTGGGGAGGAAAAGGAAAGAAATTGATCAGGAAATGGGAGCAAACAAGAAAAAGCTTATAATCACCTCCTCACAACTCACTTTCATTCTAATCGATCACTAAATCAATTCCCATTATCCAATTTTCACCGTATCTTCTCAAGTAGGAGTGTGCTTTCCTCACCATTTTTCCCAACTACTAAACAAGTTGAGGATTATGATTTTGATTTTATTTTCTTTTCTTCTCCTCAGTATTTTCTTTGCTCAGCAAAATCCTAGAACCAAGCATACTGTAAAGTAAAAATAAAAATAATGGAGCACGTCGAAGTTTAGAATAATAATCTGCAACACAAGGATAAATTTAAAAAAGAAACTAGTAACCACCTCGAGAGGCGCATCATGTATTCCCTTGAACTTATGTAAAAAAAATAGACAAATAAAATAATCACTTACTGCGCCACCAGCTCCTCCACTTGGCCCATGGATCATCACCCTCGCATTCGGCATGCAGTACCTCTTCCCTTTAGTGCCAGCAGCAAGAAGGAAAGCACCCATGGATGCAGCAAGACCGAAACATGTGGTAGATATATCAGCCTTGCACATCTTCATTGCATCATATATGCCCATTCCTAAATTAAACAGTTCAAAGCAAGGTATTTTAAGGACTACAAAGATTAATGCACCATATTCTGCAATGGTAAAGGCAATAAACTTTTTTCTGTTTTTAAAATAATATAATGAATATAAACAATTGAACTTTGATATGCCAAAAAGAAACAAAAAATATAGAAGTTCATGGTATTTATTCTTCTTTCTTGGAAGTTCAAATTAAGAGGAAAAGCAAGACGACTCACCAGCAGTTATAGAGCCTCCTGGTGAATTAATGAACAATTTGATGTCTTTTTCGCTGTCTTCAGAATCAAGAAGCAATAGCTGACTTATGATGAAGTCAGCTGTAGTATCCTCTACCTGTACAGAATCAATTGGTTATCCCAGACCCAGAGAGAACAATTTAAGAACATAAAGCTAGATACTTGTAAAAATAGTTCATATTAAGAAAATACCCAATCTTCAAATAACACTAAATCAATTTTGCGAACCACCCAAATAAGGGGAAAAAAATCACAATAAAATACGAAACCCATTTCGATTCTGAAATTTACAAGTAGGAATCGGAAGAAAGATAGAGAACCTGGTTGCCCAAAAAGACAATTCTTTGGCGAAGAAGCATGTTGGTAGTATCAAGCTCTTCAAACCTCGGCAGGCGTGAAGGAGCTGCATAGTTTTCCACATCCCAGTTGCTGGTTAGATTGTGGTTTAGAGCTTTCACGCTCAAGCCGCAATTGCTTCTGGTATTTGAACTACTACTGCTAGTGCTGGTAGTGCTAATCGGAAGGCATTGGCGAAACCCATTGTGGGATTGGTTCCAAAAAGGGCCAATGTGGCGGCGGAAAGCGGCGGCGGAGGCTGGTCTAGACGGTGTCGATGCGGCGGCGGAGAATGTTAGGATGCCCGTCTCCATGGCTCCTCGTTTCCTTTGTTGCTTGTCCTGCTGAAATTTGTTGTTCTGCGAGGAAGAAGATTAGGAAGTTCCTTAAACGACGTGGTTTTAAGATTTTTTGTTGAGGGGCAAAATGACAAGAAAAGATATTTAAGTTACAAGTCCTTTTACTTGCAAATAATACTACTATCGACCTGTGTTTTTGCATACTTTGCTAATTTATCCCCCTATTTTCAAGTAAGGCAAATATCTTCAAAGAATTATTATCAATTTTTCGGCAAGTTTTTTAGAAAAAAGTATTTATATAGTATATATACATTTAATTATTTACGTAAGTATATATATATATATATATGTATATATATATATATATATAAAGTATTTATATAGTATATATACATTTAATTATTTACGTAAGTATATATATATATATACACGCATGTAGTGTATTATATTTATAAATTTTTTATTGATAACAGAAATATGCTTTAAACTAATTGTTGATGATCTCCGTCTCCCGTTCAATGTCTTCTGGTGGACTCTCTCACACCGCTTTGTCTTCTCTCATCTTTTAGCCAATCTTGGCCAAATCATTTGCCACATTATTGTCCGACCTTTTGCTATGCTTTAAAGAGTATTCCAAGGCTTGTTGAGTAGATTGCCACATTCCTCAATAATAAGGCTAACCGATGTTCGGTCACATCGGCATTCTTCACTAGTCTATCCATAACTTCAGGTCACATTCGATATCAATTTTGTTGATTCTTCTTTCGTGATTATCAACTTTTCTCTTAACCCCATCAATTCCGCCATATTATGTTATGAATTGCATGGCAAATTCCATGCATAATGAAGTGTTGAGGGATGGCTTTAATGCAGGCAAAGTAATGAAGTGTCTTATGGGCAGAAAAAGGAAAGGAATATAGCACCATTTTGGGAGATGACACTTTACTAATAAAAACGTGTCCTTTTACATTGCGTTTTCTTCTTACGTTTCTCTGTTTTGTCCCTTGTTTAGCTAAGTAAGGGAGTCTTTACTTTTAGATTAAATGGCAGTTGGGTTATTTTGTCCAGGACTGTCGTGGCTTTACCTCGATGGTTGCACTATCTTGGCTAAACCTGGAGCCCCAGGTTTGTCCTGGGAGAGCCCCCTTTATTTAGCCACTCATTTTTGTTGTTGTTAAATAGACCATCATTGATGGATAGAGGAATTTTACTATACTACCCTCAAATCTTTCACCTTTTTCAATGTGTAGTCTCTTTACTATACGGAAATTAGGCGCTTTCCCTACCAAATTTTTCAGTATCTCCCGCCATAGGTGACCTAGTTCTTCCCAAAATACATACCTTGTCTCATTTCTGATATTTGTCTATACAGCAGCAAGAGTTTGACAGCAGGAAAGCATTAACCCTTTCCCCAATTTCTGCAAATTTCATCCTAGTTGGTTCATCGCCGGACTTTCAAGAGAAATTATTGTCTTGATTTTTACAGGCGCAGCAGAGGAGGAGACACAATATTTTGAGGCAGTTCTGTATTTCAACAAAGCATTCCGATAAGCCTTCTTCGTGTGTAGTTCACAACGAATATTCTGGTATCATCACTCTTCACTTACTCATATACATGTGTTTTTGGCTGGTGTTGAATGTTTCTAAATGAAATCAGCTTTTCCATTTTTATTTGTTTGATACGAATTAAAGTTTTATTTTTGGTGGATTGTACAGAATGACTTGCAATCTCAGAACTAGAGATGTATATCATTAATGATTCATTGTAGAACTAATTACTCCATTGAACCGTTTACCAGATGGATTCTAAGAGGGCACTTCTTATAATAGAGATGATAAAGTTTGTTTTGCTTAGCATGTTGATGGATACAATGCTTTTACTTTCACTAATTGCACCAAAGAGGCGTAGAATTGCAGGGGAGACATCCCGCTCATATACTTTGAAAGAAAGATTACCTGGTCGTAATACTTGGAATGTCTCACCCAAAAATCGGAAAGGAGTTGTATTAACATTCTAAGGATGGGTAGGAATGCACTAGGCCGTCTTTGTGTGATTCTTCCCGAGGCTGGAGGGTTGATCGACAGCCGTGAAGTCTCCGTCGTCGAACAGTTTTGCATTTTCTTAGGAGTCCTGTCTCATCACAAGAAGAATTGTGTTGTTGAATTTGATCTTGAGCGATCAGGGCGTACGGTTTCAAAGTATTTTCACATAGTGTTAAAAGTTGTGCTGAAATTGCACCATTTGTTTATTGCCAAAGAAACTCCGGTTGAGGCCGATAGCACAGACTATACATGGAAGAGGTATTATTATGCTCAATTTTGTACCTTATGTTATTCAATTGTTTCTAATTTATATATATTAAATAGCGTTTTTGTTTAGGTAGATGATACTTACCTTGTTCGTTGCTTGACTCTAAACTAACGAATCCATTGTCTAACTAGTTTACTTGCTGGTGCTAGGGATGGCTTGGTGCATTAGACGGAACCAGGGGTGGATCCAGAAATTGTTGGGAGCCGGGGCTGAAAATTCTTGGTACTCAACATATTAATTTTTTTTTTTTTTTTTTTTTTGACAAAAAATAAAAAAAAAGTTTTAATAACTTAAAATTAAAGAAAAAATGTGGCTTTATGAGGGTGGGCCGTGGGGGAGTCACTGATATATGACATTGGGAAAGTATAAATTTCAAACTGAAAATGAAAATGGGGCTTTGTTGAGGGTGGGCCTTGGGGGGAGGGGGAGTTGGAATTGGAAATTGGTTTTGTGATGGGTGGGCCTTGGGGAGGGAATAGATTTAAAATTGAAATTGGGACTTTGTGGATTGTGGTAGTGGGCCTTTTGGGGGGGAGGGGGGGCTAGTGTTGGGCCGGAAGGGGGGGGCTCAAGTCCCCCCCCCCTCCCCCCCCCCTGTCCTACATTGGCTCCGCCAGTGGACGGAACGTTGATTGAAATAACAGTACCGGATGCAGATAAGGGTAGGTATCGTTCGCGAAAAGGGAAGTGTCATGTGAATGTCCTTGGCGTTTGTAATCGGCAATGTAATTTCACATAAATGTTGACTGGTTGAGAAGGTTCCATGTCGTAATCCCATATGTCGATAATCTCCTCACCGACGTCGGAGTTACGGCTGTGTATATAGTAATATCCCTGCTCGCCCGTCTCAGGCCCATCACCGCCCGCTTCTTTATGAATAACAAGGAACCTCATTTCCTTGTAGAAGTTGAACCAATAAGACGGAAACGCCTGAACAACCAGCATTCCTATTTGTCCAAAAACGAATATGTACACACAATATCATAAGTAATAATCAGCTAAAATAATTCTTATCATACAGGTTCACACTATTTGTCAATCACATAGTACATTTACCTCATCAGGATTGAGATCTTTGAAATATGCAGGATCGACAATAACTTGCTTCTTGTCATCACTCAACGAACTCCTGGGAACTCCAAGAACTGCCTGAAATTGAAGAATTCACGGCGCAAATCCATGAACTTGTCATGCACATGACGAAACGTGATTTCAACTGGCAACACGGCGTTGAGGCTTTTCACAACGGATCCAAATGCTGCACCAAGATGATCAGGTGAATTCATTCCATGGCCCTTACCGTATTCATATAAATGATTCATAAGCAACCTCGTAGCAGGGGGGGTAATCCAAGGGATTGAACTTGTACAACATCCTCTCCCAATGCTCACGTTTGGTGTGTTTCACATGAAGGGATTTCCTAAACTTAGGCTGTGAGGGACTCTCGGAACGCCAGGACAGGGTACGAAACGCCATGCTTTTTTTCTTTTTTCCTTGTTAAACACCTACTAAGAGTATGGTGGTTCTGGCGCACAAGAGTTTTTATAAGTAAATGTGATTCAAGAAATTAAAATAAACATCACTGAAAGGTTGAAGATGAAGGGGTGGTTGAAGCTTTTAAAGCTTTACATCTAATACCCAACGTAGTTTCAAATTGTTAATTAATACTTGTCATTAAAACAAAGTATATTTTGATTGATGGGAACGAATTTGATGCAGGGAGACGTGCAACAGAGGATACGATTGGGTTGTAAAGATCTTTATAATTATTACTCATGTTATGTCTCTTTGATTCCCTATGATTCTTCTCTCTCCCAGGTAATGGATATTAATTTCCATTGGATGCGTATCTTTTAACTAGCTGCAAGTATTCATCTGCATTGGCTTAACAACTGCTCAACTATCTCATATAGATATGCAATAAAATTTGACACGACTACACGAAGAGAATATCAGTGACCAATAGACTTTGTTATTTTCGAATATCCGAGGTAATTCCCAGTTTGCAGGTTCTTTACATCTGTGAATGCTTTTATTAAAGGAAAAGCTCAAGAGCAGAGTACACCTAATTACCTTCATCATTGTACAGGAAAATGGTGGTTGATAAAATTAATTATGAACTAGCTCAACATATTATTATAAATACAATGTTCCCAATATCTAATCATATCACACATCTAGAAAGCACTTGTTGAAAAAAAAAAATTCAGTTAGGCCATTCAACAATGATAGGATTCTTAACGGAGAATGGAACGTTTTTTGAAAGATATGGTTGGTCTGAGCTAGTTGATAAGGGCTTCTTGTGGGAACTAGAGTATCATGCAACACACCACGACAGGGCTCTCACGTTCGGAGATGACGCTATCTCCGTAAGTGTTCTGAACAACATGGAATTCCATACGAATAGGGTGTTCCAAATAACGGACATTCATCACAAATTCAAGCTTGTGCATCTAAGGTACAACACTTGGAAGAGGATCATGAACCATGAATCTGTTGAATACGATCCAAATACGTACTCAGTCGCGGCGTCGATATGGACCAGGATCGAGCTTTGCGAGGTAAGGAATCACAAGCAACTTGATTTTCTAGGGCTTTGGATATTTGTGAACTCTGCCATCCAAAGTTATAATGCCCTGGACTTTGTAATGCATGTATCTGTTGTTTTGGTATTATAAACACAAAGCCATGATCTTGCTAGCGCATACCAAAAGGTGTTCATAGAGAGTATGTGGCCAGAGTTGAACGCTATTTTTGGTCCCCGACGAAGCTCACGCTCCTGGACTGAAGGAAAAAAGACCAACCAAACCACCACGCGCGTTCGAGAACATTGGATTGGACGGCCGACGTATTCCGACCATCGACAAAATCATTGCCGACGTTGGTGAGTTTGCTAGAACTGTCCTTCAAAGTGAACTGCACGTTAGATGATTTATAGCCAATAATGTATTTTAATGAAATGTAGTTGACGAAGAGAAGCGTACGGGGGAACGAAAACAGAAGCGCAAGAAGAAGAATGACAATGTGGTTCAAGAACATATCACTGCTGACATGATGAGCACGACCAAGGGCGCTGGTAAAGAACTCCCTCCTGCAAGAGGTGCTGGTAATTTCCCCCGAGCTCAATCGCACTCCTAAGACAGCTGAATCCAGTAACGGCAATTGTAGCGCCAAGCACTTCCTATCATTTTAATTATTAGTTAATTATCTAAGTCTCCAACCCATGGCAAATAACAAAGACTGTATTTTGTGTTTGTATTCCAGTTGAACTTTCTCTTACCATTGTACGAGATGTTTAATCTCTTTCAATGAAAATGGTGATCACCTTAAGTTTAAATACTGTTAGATGTAAGGACTGCAGTAAACTAAAAGTATGAATTGAGGAATCAGGAGGGTATCAATGCAGATCACACCACAAGCATGCAAACGAATCGCGTGCAGCACTTTTAACAGACAATTAACGGATAGATCATCACAAAATAGAAATGTTAGATACAATAACAATACTTCCCAACACATGATGTGTGCTAACAATACACATTTAGGAACATGCTAGACTCATCAAAATATCAAATTTGAATGGATCACTTCACTAACAACATGGCCACGAAGAAAACCATCAAGAAACAGAGCAAAGTACAAGCAAAGCCATAGCAACAACAAATTATGTTCATAAAACTAGCTTGATCCATCCCGAAATGTGGTTGAGGGATACCAACAACTAACTGCTCCCTGGATGAACCCTCTTCAGACATGGCACCACTACATTGGGTTTGAAAGCTCCCCCGGCTGCTGAACCGTTTACCAGAGCTTTACTGATAAGAAGAGTAATTCTCGCAAGGAACTATCAGCGGGTGCAAATGGATATATTTGTTGCTCAGTAGCTCCCCCGCCCACACAAAGGAGCATGATTTGATCTTTAAAGGACACCGGTAATAATATCTGCCCGGATTCTGCGCATGTTCCGCAGCTTGAAGAAACAATTTCGCTCTTTGACCACATTCAAATGGAACAACGAATCTTTGCATCTGCAAATATAGTAGGTCACTCCCCCAAAATCAGTTCTCACGTTAAACCTACCAAATTTTAATTCGAACAGAACAAGAACTTGCAGTTGGTTTGTAGGCAATTTCCCAAATAAATTTGTTCAATTAAAAAAATAGACAAATAAGGAACAGAGGAAAACTCACCTTAGAGCTTGATTCTTCAAATTTACTCTGTTTGTAGAACTTATCTTTGTGGATTTTTTGAAATGTAATGGATCTACTGGTGAGGGGCTTAATAACCGCTACGGGAGGGGGGAGGGGAAGTGAGCCGTTGGGCACACCTTTTAATACAAGGGTAGTAATGTCATATGTACCTTAACCAATGGTGTCTTCCAATGAAAGTAAAGTACACTACCTTTTCAGGTTAAGCTGGACAACTTACAATCATACAAAGTAAAGAGAAGGACTTGGTTAAATAGCAGAGTTGCTCTTAAAAAATAAACCATTGGTGATGGATAGGCAACAAGAAAAGTAAAGACTCCCTAAGGGATTAGCAGCTTATTCTTGTTAATTTTGCATGTTAATGGCTTTAGTTTGTTGCTTGGGGATTAAGCAAACATGGAGTCTTTTATGTACTATGTTTTGTCTGCTTTTGGATAAGAAGTTAATGTTCAGATTTTAGACTCCTCAAATTCTCTCCCTTTTCTTCCTCTTATTTAATCTCTTCTCTATCTCCCTCAAGCATTCTTATCTATTGATTGTGTTTAGAAAACTTTCACTTTGCATTGTTGGACATATTCCATTGTGTATACGTTGGGATCTGCATTCGAACATAACATATTAGTCAAGGCCGCTTCAACCTTCACAACGAAACCCGCCAACCACCTCTCATCTTCATCACGAAACCCACCAACCACTTCTTCCCACCGTTGTAGAATTAAGATGCTTGCAAAAACTGTCGTCTGTATTTAATTTGATCCTTCACAGACTCGGCCGCCTCCATTTTGTAAGGCTCTCTCCAACCTCTTTGTACCTTGCTGCAAAGACATTGGTCTTATGTCTATAGCAAGGGTTTCTAGCTAGCTTTTCTTTGTACACTCATTTATTCTTAAATTTCTATGTAGCCCAAAACTTGCCACAAACATGTATTTCCATTCATAGCTAGGGTTAAATTCGTTGCACAGGTTATGCTTCCAAGTGTTACCAACCTATCCATCATCGTCTAGACTCTAGACTTGTAAACACTGACCGGTCCCCCGATGACCAAATGAGTTTTCATCTTCTCTGGGTCCGATGACCAACAAAATTTTCCATTAATTAGGTATAGTTTGCTATACACATTTTTAGGAATCCACACGATATACATTTGGTATATAGTAATCGAGGTGTTAACTTCCTGGATCAATGTCATCCTCCCCACGATGTTAAGCGTCTTAGCCTTCCAACTCGATTGTTTGTTTTGCACCCGTTGGAGGACACTGCTAGAAAGCTCATTGCTAGTTCGCCCGTACCTAATTTTACACTCAAGTATCAAGCCAAGTTATTGATTTCAACAATTCCGAGAGGCCTTCCAACTCGATTGTTTGTTTTGCACCCGTTGGAGGACACTGCTAGAAAGCTCGTTGCTAGTTCACCCGTACCTAATTTTACACTCAAGTATCAAGCCAAGTTATCGGTTTCAACAATTCCGAGAGTTTGGCAATAGCTTCTTAGTTTTGATTGCTCTGTGAGGCGTGAACCAAACTTTGGACTTGTTGGTGCTGACTTTCAGGTCCGACAATCCACAAAACTCGTAGAACTATATCTAGATATTAAAGAATTTTTGTATTATGTAATAGTTAGATATTAAACGAAGAATTTTCCTTTTAATATAAAATATTTATATTTGAATTCCGAGCATTATATATATGAATTTCAAAGAATTATTATATTACGCAACCGTTAGTTATAAAATAAAAAAAAATTCTTTGAATATGAAGTATAACATTATGTAATTGTGGAACTATATCTAAATTTTGAGAAATTATTCGTGTTATTTAGCAAAATGACTAAACGAATGATAATTAGTTAAAAGAATATTGTTACAAAATATCTTGTAAAATGTGAAAATTTTATACAACATGCGAATAAATTATAGCAAATCGGGAAATTGAACTCAAAATTAGGGCGCGAGTGCGACGGTGTGAGAGAAAATACCACATATAAGTCTTGTGGCATTGGTGATTTTATTGACTATTTCTTTATAATAAAATATAAAATTGAAAATACAAAATCAACAAATTCCGAAAAATCCATCTCTTCCTCTCAGTCTTCTCTCTCAGTAGCGCCTGTAAACCACTCGGATAACGCTCGCACAGTCTCTCTCTCACGCAAAGGGCCGAAACGCATAAAGCAAAGAGTTTCGGTAACTGAAGGTATTTTCTGTGTTCCCGCTCTGTTTGTTTTGCTGCTCACAATCACAATCAAGAAAGGATGAATTACAGTGCCCAATTGAAAACCAAAGGAAATGTTTTTGCATGAATTCGGGTTTGTATGTGCTGGAATGTGAAATGGGGGAGCGAAGTCGACTATCTCTGCCTTTAGAGACCGGAATTCAAATGAATTTCTATCTTGCTTGTGTTTTGTTTTTATTGTAATCTAAGTAGTTTGATGTTCTTTATTTGTTTCCATTTGTTGGCTTAATCATGTGTATCTGAATTCTTTGATTGAAGCACTCTTTTGTCAACAAGTTGGGTTGATTCATTTTATTACTTCATTGAATCCTCAGAAATGGCAACGAAGCTACTGATCTCTCCTCTCTCTCATCGTTGCACGTTTCCAACTCAAGAACCTCATCACATTCATCCATGGCCTGGACGTGTTCGGATACCCACAAGACGGAAGAGAATCGAAGTTCGAATATCATCGTCCATGGATGATGCTCTATTCTCTACTTCTTCAGCTTTGTTGGAGCATGTGCACCACCAGCCAGAGTCCCTCTTTCTGCTGGCGGATACTGCTGGCTACTCGTTGGCCAGTTATTACACATCTCTCGGTCTGTTTGTTATTTCGGTTCCTGGTCTTTGGTCCCTCATCAAGCGTTCGGTTAAATCTAAGGTACCATAGGTTGAGAGCTAGTGTGTTGTTTTCTTCATTTTGGAGTGGATATGACTGGAAATTTGGTTATGTATTAGGTGCTAATTCTTGATTTTGGTGTTAGATCAGGTTGTGCAGAAGACATTTGTAGGGGAAGGGGAGGGGAAGAAAGCACCTAACCTGGTTGCAGGAGAAATTCTTTCATTCTTTACTAGGAACAATTTTGCCGTGGCAGATAGAGGGGAGACGATAACGTAAGCCATTAATATCAATATTATTCGTTCGATAAGCTTTTTGGTGGTGTTGTTTTGTATGCTGATAGGGTGTGTCTATTCACAAATTGCATACTAAGTTTGATATCAAAAACTTTCCAAGTGAAGCAAATTGTTATGCTAAAAAAAGGTTGTATCGTAGAATGTCTAAAAGTTTGCAGAAATCTTCAGGGGATCTTGTGCCTAATTCAATTATTGGGGATAAATGTTTTGTTTTATGCTTGCATGAAGTCAGTTGAACCGGTAATGTAGCTCAACCAGATATATTGCTTTAGAAAAGACATGCTTATGAATCTACCAAGATTCTTTCTTTCACGATATTAACTAATATGGAATTATATGAGAGAGCCTTCCTGATTTTTCTCGTAACACATTTACCCACACAGACTTGTTTTTGCCTGACAAAATGGCCGGCCAAGTTTGCATGATGATAATTTTTAGGGATAATTACTCTGGCGTACCCTGAAATTTGGCCTTATTACAGAAACTTTCCCCAACTTTGGTTTGAGATATTACAAAAGCTTCCGTTCTCAAAGAATTTACATTATATCTAAATACATGAACTTTGATGTTGTTATCCCTAATTATTTGTGAATACTCTATTACCCTCGACACTTACAGGTCAATATTTGACTTTAAATTCATGACTATAATACCATGTGTTTGCCAAGCATCAGGATATGTCAGGGGAAGTGCTTGAAAATTCTTAACCTCAGGGGAAGTTTTTGTAATTAAGTCAAAACTCGGGGTGTGCCAGTGTAATTTTCCCTATTTTTAATTTAAACTGAAAATCAAATTGTTATCATATATTTCTACCTTTAGAAGTCGTTTACTTCTGTATAAAAAGTTAGATGGGCTATTTAATAAGTCATAAAAAATTGTTTACTTTGAAGGGGCTAGGGCCTATGGGATAAAGCAAGGCCTTGTGGATAAGTTTGAAAAGAATGGAATATATTGCAACTTCCAAAAGTTATTGCTAAATAATCAGCCTATAAACAATCAAAGTAAACAACTTCATTTTTCTTTCTGTTAAGCGATTTTATTAAATTTATCATTTTCATAACCCAAATCCAATAGATTGAGAACAATCAAAGTAAACGACTTCTTAGTTTATTATGCAGAATTAAGATCCTCAAATTTCATGTTTTCACTTCCATTTTCAGATTTGAAGGGATGATGGTCCCAAGCCGTGGCCAAGCAGCACTGCTTACTTTCTGCACATGCATTAGTCTTGCAAGTGTCGGCCTTGTTCTTACAATAACATTCCCGGATATTGGAAACAATTGGTTCTTTCTAACCCTATTAAGCCCTCTCGCGTAAGTGTGATAATCCTAAACGCATACTCTATTTTCTTATTTTCTCTACTGAAACCGCAAATTGACTATTCAAAAACTGATAAAACTCTGAACTTGATATCAGAGGATTGTATTATTGGACAAAAGCATCCAGAAAGGAGCAGATCAAGGTGAAGATGTTGGTGGGTGATGACGGGACCCTAACAGAGATAATCGTTCAGGGCGATGACGTACAGGTAGAGCAAATGAGGAAGGAGCTTCAACTTAATGAGAAGGGAATGGTGTATGTGAAGGGCATCTTTGAAACATGAAGATCTTGACAAATGGAATAGTGATTTAATGCTAAATAGGAGTATTATGTTGATGAGTGTTGTTCATTGTATGTGTATCATCCCAAAGCAATTTTGATGTGTAACTGGAGATTGGGAATGTACTGTTTGTTGTCAATATATATCATCACTTGTTCCTCACTCAAGCTGCTAAATACTTCTCCTTTTTAAGTATTAGTGTCAACTTTCTTGAAGTCTTTACTTGTGTTTCTTCCTGATTGTCCTTGATAACTGGCTTCTTAGTACTATGTTTATTTTTTCAATATGGATAGCAGATGCTCCTGTTATTCGAGTGGATGTTGAGCGAGGCAGATGTCTGATTGTCGTAGCCTGTATCCATTTATATTTTTGGTTGTCCATAATTGAATGCGGATAATATCCCTTTTATAGATGCAGATGAAATCTATTTTAAACGGATATTGGTGTAGTAAAATATTGAATTTTTTACTATCATTTACAACCTCACATTGAATGTTATCCGTGAGAACTTTTGTTCTACAAATTCAGGAAAAATAAGGAATAATTACGAACAATCCCCTAAGATTTGGCGAAATTATAGATTAGTCCCTGAGATTTGAGAAATTACGAATTTCCCCCTATTCTATTATCTACTCCGTTAAATTTAACGGAATGTGTGAAATTTACTATTTTGCCCTTAATATGCTGAAACTCAGAGGGTATATGTAATAAAGAGCCCAAATGTAATGGGGTTAATGCAAAGACTGAAATTCTTAGGGAGTTTGATGTAAGTACTTGAGTTTTGTGTCTACCGAACCTTTTTTTATTTTTTTTCCCCAATGAATGCTACTTAATTATATTTTAATATTTTTATGATAAAATAATTTCATACCTAGAGCTTATGGATGCCTAATATTTTTATGTAAATATTGATCATGCATGTTTATATTTAAATAGGTGCATTATCGATCACCAACGTTTGAAATAATTGTTTACATGACTTTGACGGATGTTTATATATATTTACTAATACATTTATTGATATTGGTGTGCGTGTTATAATTTTCAATTTTGAGGGGAAATATTTGACAGTGCACTAGTTGACGTTTGTGTGGTTTTTTTATATGAATTTTTATTTTGAGGAAAAATTTGTTATAATTGCAAATAAATTATCTTAAATTAACTTTAAATAGGCTTGGACAAAATATATTTAAAACTAAGATATATATATAAGAGGGAATTTATAACTTTCTATCATACTTCATAGGAATAAATATGCATAGAATATCTAATTTAATTTACATTTGCAGATAAAACATAAAACATTAAATTAAATAACAACATTTTAAATATAAAAAATCCAAAATTAACTAACATTAAAATTATATTATTAAACTCTCAGTAAAATTACAATATACCCCCTAAGGGTGTTCCTGAAATGTAAATTTGAGTTTCGACGGTGTGATAACAACAGGTGAAATTTGTGAGAGAGTGTAAGCGATAGGGGAAAGTTCGTAATTTTTCAAATCTCAGGGGATAATCTGTAATTTCGTCAAATCTCAAGGAGTTGTTCGTAATTATCTCGGAAAAATAAAAACAATCATAATTTGTTGAAATTATCATTTTTTTCGGAAATAGTATGTTTTCCCCATCTTTTGTGAACTTTTAAATAACTATACTATAGAAAAGTGAAGAAAAGACAAAATAAATTATAAAAACCCACGTTACCCACTATTGCAGTTTCACTTCCAACACAAAGAAATAGAATTTCTGCAACAAAAATCATTCTGAAATAGAGAGACGACAAAGAGAGAAAGAGAGTAAAGACAGAGAAGATGAAGATTTAATGGAGAAACGAAAAAGATGGAAAAGATTTAGTAGAGAGACGGAAAATATTTAGTGGAGAGACGAAGAAAATGGAGAAAATTTAATGGGAGACCGAAAATATAAAAAGAAACAACGATCTCACAAACGGGAAGAAAGAGATTGACATAAAAATATTAACATTGAATATTAAGATACTTAGTTTTCAAAACAAAGTATTGAATTGTTCAAATAAGGTATTCAATTGAGATTGAAAGGTATTGAGTACCACTACCTTAATATAGAGTATTGATTATTGAATGGTTCAAAATAAGTTATTGAATGAAAATTTAAAGGTTTTGAATGGTTCAAAATAAGACATTGAATTGAAAACATAAGGTATTGAGTATAACATATGAATATTAAGGTATTAGTTTTCAAAATAAGATATTGAATTGAGAATATAAGTTACAGTATAACAAATCAGTATTCTGAAATAAATCATTCAAAATAAGGTATTATGGAAAAAAGTGGATCACCTATTATTTGTTGAGTCATATGGTGAAAAATCATAAAAAGTTTTATTTGTCGTTGTATAATCTATCTCTATTATTAAGCGCGAGACCCAAGTGTGGTCTCTTGGATTGGTCTCTAATTTCTTTTTTTATTTAATTAATTTTGTTTTAATCCTATACAGAACGTGTTTCAACTCCACTTTTCTCTTAACTTACTTTTAATCTCTTCTTTTATATTCTTTTTTTTTCCAAATATTTTTTTAATTTATATTTTAACTATTTCCTATGTGAGAAGAGACTTACCGCTTTGGTCTATTATATATTTTTATTTTTTTTCATATTTTCTAATTTCTATTATGTATTAGTTTTTAAACTTTAGTCATATTAAAAACAATTATAAAATAAATATGAATATAACAATTTTAATTTAATATATATTTAAATAATTATAATTTTATTATTTGCACACGCATAGAGTGTGCCAGAATTGCTAGTAATTTATTAATTATGAATGATAGTGAAGTTAAATAAGAAAAAATAGAAACTGCGGATAAATAAATAATGAAGGGCATTACATTGAATTTAGTAATGAAGGGCATTACTGTAAATTTAGTATTTGAGAAGTTAGTACTAAGACAAACTTAGGGATGCAAACGAGCCGAGTCGAGCCTTGGACCCCCCCCCCCCCTCTTTTTATGACTCGGGTCCGGGCTCGGTCCTGCTTGTGAGCGTCTCGGCTCGTCTCGGCTCGAGCTAGATAGGGTTGTATTATTTTGTATTAAAAATTATTATTTTTTGAATTATTAAATATATTTTTATATATAATATTATATATTAATTGAATATATATACAAATATATAATAAATATATATATTTTTATTTTTTTTTATACAAAAATAATATATGTATATATATATAATATTATATATTAATTAAGTATTTATGTATATATATATAAGTATTTTTATTTAAATATAATGCTTGCGAGCCACGAGCCAGACTTAAAGGGACTTGAATTCGGGTTAGGCTCGAGCTTGCTCACCAGGCTCGCGAGCTGACTTGGCTCGTTTGCATCCCTAGACAAACTAATTTAGTATTTGAGGAATTAGTAATAAGACAAACTATTTTTGTGGTGCAAGCTAAAAGTTCTCTACACTGGTTATTTAAAACTAATTGTCTCTTTTATTATTTGAAGGAAAAAATAACTTATCCACTGTACTTGACTTTTTTTTAATTTTTTATTCAAACTTTCATATGTTTCGGATTGTTATGTAATTTGTAAAAAAATTTAAATTGTCATCTCGAGAATTAACACGTGATTATTTTCGACAAAAGAATTAACCATTTTTGGTGAAAGGAGAAATAACTAGGACCAATTTACATTCCAGCCCAGATAGATAGTGAACAATAAGATCCAATAGTATTCATCACAATTTTAATAAAACTAGTAATTTTGGCACACTCGTTGCGTGTGCAAATTATAAAATTCTTTTGTTTACAATATATTTAAATTAATGTTTATATTAATATATATTTTATCAATATTTTTAATATAATTATTGAATTAATATAAATGTAACATAAAAGCATAAAATATGAAACAACACTATCTTTAAAAAAAAAATCCAAAAGAAAAGAAAAATAATTGAAATAAGGTGAGAGAAAAGAAAAGATAAGAAAATGTAAGAGAAGAAAACGGATAAAGATAAATAAATAGAAAAGAAGAGAAAAAATAGTAGGAGAAGAAAACTAACGGATAAAAGATAATAAATAGAGAAAAAGAAAAAGAGGACATCGAGAGACCACCTTTGCCTCTCGCGCTTAATAATATAATAACTAGTAATTTTGGCACACTCGTTGCGTGTGCAAATTATAAAATTATTTTATTTAAAATATATTTAAATTAATTTTTATATTAATATATATTTTATCAGTATTTTTAATATAATTATTGAATTAATATAAATGTAACATAAAAACATAAAATATCAAACAACACTATCTTTAAAAAAAAAATCCAAAAGAAAAGAAAAATAATTGAAATAAGGTGAGAGAAAAGAAAAGATAAGAAAATGTAAGAGAAGAAAACGGATAAAGATAAATAAATAGAAAATAAGAGAAAAAATAGTAAGAGAAGAAAACTAACGGATAAAAGAATAGAGAAAAAGAAAAAAATGACACCAAGAGACCACCTTTACCTCTCGCGCTTAATAATATAGTATAGACTAGTAATTTTGGCACACTCGTTGCGTGTGCAAATTATAATTTTTTTTATATTTAAATTAATTTTTATATTAATATATATTTTATAAGTATTTTTAATATAATTATTGAATTAATATAAAAATAACATAAAAGCATAAAATATCAAACAACACTATCTTTAAAAAAAAATTCAAAAGAAAAGAAAAATAATTGAAATAAGGTGAGAGAAAAGAAAATATAAGAAAATGTAAGAGAAGAAAACGGATTAAAGATAAATAAATAGAAAAAGAAGAGAGAAAACCGTAAGAGAAGAAAACTGATGAAGAAAAGATAAGTAAATAAAAAAAGAAGAAAAAAAAAAAGAGGACACCAAGAGACCACCTTTGCCTCTCGCGTTTAATAATATAGTACTAGTAATTTTGGCACACTCGTTGCGTGTGCAAATTATAAAATTCTTTTGTTTAAAATACATTTAAATTAATTTTTATATTAATATATATTTTATCAGTATTTTTAATATAATTATTGAACTAATATAAAAATAATATAAAAGCATAAAATATCAAACAACACTATCTTTAAAAAAAATACAAAAGAAAAAAAAATTGAAATAAGGTGAGAGAAAAGAAAAGATAAGATAAAAAAATGTAAGAGAAGAAAACACATAAAATAAGTAAATAGAAAAGAAGAGAGATAAAAAAAGTGTAAGAGAAGAAAATCGTAAGAGAAGAAAACTGATAGGATAAAAAATAAATAAATAGAAAAAAAGAAAAAGAGGACACCAAGAGACCACCTTTGCCTCTCGCGCTTAATAATATAGATAGATGAGAGGGTTTGATAATGTAGATTATCCTATTTCACTTAATCTGGGAAATTAAGTAAAATTAAGTATTCATATAAGAAATTAATTTTTGTGTTTGATAATTTATGTAATTGCAATTCTTACTTCATATTACGTGACATGAGCATATGACTAACCAACAAGTATACATGATTGAATCGTGTACGATGCCTCCACGTCGTCATGACCGTTCTCCGGCTCGCGGAAATGAGCAAGATCCTCCAGGTAATAATCAGAATCCACCTCCACCGCCGCCTCTACCTTACGCAGCGGATTTTATGGCTCTTATTGTAGCACCCGAGCGCAAGGTACCACATCCCCCGCACCATGACCCGGCCCGTATATGAAATGGATTTCCATATACGTACCAAATCATAGCGAACGGGGACACACACACCGCTAAGCCAGGCGGGACTAGCCTATCACTTAAACCCCAATAACCACAACAATCAGAGTAGCAGAAAAACGTTTTCTCTTACATTTTTTTATCTTATCTTTTCTTTTCTCTCACCTTATTTCAATTTTTTTTTCTTTTGTATTTTTTTTAAAGATAGTGTTGTTTGATATTTTATGCAATTAGTGAAATTAGATGCAACTAAATTTAACTAAACACCAAGAGACCACATAAAATAAGTAAATAGAAAAGAAGAGAGATAAAAAAAGTGTAAGAGAAGAAAATCGTAAGAGAAGAAAACTGACAGGATAAAAAATAAATAAATAGAAAAAAAGAAAAAGAGGACACCAAGAGACCACCTTTGCCTCTCGCGCTTAATAATATAGATAGATGAGAGGGTTTGATAATGTAGATTATCCTATTTCACTTAATCTGGGAAATTAAGTAAAATTAAGTATTCATATAAGAAATTAATTTTGTGTTTGATAATTGATAAATTTAGTTGCATCTAATTTCACTTATTATCATCGTGTTTGATATATCTCATAAACTGAAATATCATTTAAAATAGTAATTTTTATTTTTTTTGGTGAAATAAATAGTAATTTTCGTGCTTATTCCAGAAAATCAAATTAACTTTTTAAACTTATCTATAATAGATTAGAGTTAATCTGCGATAAACACACCCCCTCCCCTAGGATTCATTAGAGAACTTAATCTCTCTAAAGTACCCAGATTACACCGGGTCGAAGATTAACTCTTCCGGGTCGATGAGATTTAATATGCGATATCAAACAGAAAATTAGCTAAAATTAAGTGGGTCAAATGAGACTAATCTCGTATATCAAACGCTCTCTATAGATAATAACTAGCAATTTTAGCACACTCTATGCGTGTGCAAATAATAAAATAGTAATTATTTAAATATATATTAAATTAAAATTTTTATGTTCATATTTGTTTTATAATTATTTTTGATATGATTAAAGTTTAAAAACTAATACAAAATAAAAACTACAAAATATGAGAAAAAAATAAAAATATATAATCAACCAAAGCTGTTAGTTTCTTACATAGAAAATAGTTAAAATATAAATTAAAAATTATTTGAAAAAAAAATAATATAAAAGAAGAGAATAAAACTATAAAAGTAAGTTGAGAGAAAAATAAATTTGAAACACGTTATGTATGTGATGAAAAAATAAATAAATTAATTAAATAAAAAAAAATTAGAGAGCAATCCAAGAGACTACTGTCTCGCTTAATATATAGTATAGAAATATATAGTATAGATAATATAGATATTTTAATAAAATAAAGAAGAAAATGGGGAAATGCAGAAGAGGACAACACACGGATGAAAAGAGGAAAGAAGAGAGAGACACTGAGAGAAGAGAAACAATAAAAAGGAAAGAGAAACCACCGACGGCCATCGGAGCAGGTGGCGCCTCCGCCGTCTCAGATGATGAATTGACCGTCGGTATGTGCCCATTCTCTTTGCCCCAATACCCAATTAGGGTTTATTTAGGAACGCATTCCTTTTTCTTTGGGCCTTTCCGGTTTAGCCGCGAGAGGGTCACACAAGCAGTTTCCTGGCCGCGCTTCTGGAGTAGGTTTACCTTTCATAATTATGTCTGGGTTGTACTTCAGATAAAATATGGGACTGGATTCGTTCAATTTGAATAAACAGTACATAGTGTAATTTGATTTCATTAGACTACAATTTGATACCCACATCAATTGCGTTTGGTCTTCGGAGGACTGTAGTACCTTCGGTTTTAAATAAGCTACATAGTTTGAAATTTGAATGCATGTTAGCATTAGTGTTGCCGTTAAACCTGGTAGTTTTGTAGAATAGAGCCTTGTGGTTGGTTCAAAGGAACTTTGATTAAAATGTTGAAGATGGCATCAAAATATGCTTGCGATGGTATTGTTAGCTTGTTTATGGCTTAAAGATTGTAAATTTTGGTATTAACAATTAGCATACCCCGTTGTATTAGTATAATTTTTGGAAATTAACCTGAGAGGAACTGAAGAGGTTGGAATGACTGTCAAAGAGTAATTACGAATTCTTTTAGTAAAGAATCATCTTATCGAATTTTATATAGTTGAAGTTTGGCTATCCTCCGTTCAAAACGAAAACTTTCTCTGCATAATTCCGTTGAAGGAAATCTAAGGTTTGTCTCTGCTGTCCACTTGGAAAAAAATGTTCTCCGATTAATTTCAGTTTCAGTCTGAAATTCCGTAATCATTATGGTTCAATAAGTCTGAAATTCTGTAATCATTATGGTTCAATAAGTTCTGATCTTTTCCTCTTTAGGGAGTAAGTTATATGATAATAAATGTATTTTTCCAAATTAAGGTTCCAAGTGAAGAAGATATGATGGTGGTAATGAAAAATGATCAAGAGCACAGTGAGTCAGAAGGCAGTCGGACAAAGAAGAAAAAGAAGCAAGATGGAACTTCTCGTCCAGCGTGCTCTTGGGTGCACTTTAGGTACCATTCCACTCAATTGATCTAAAATAGCCTGTACGGAAACTTCTATTCTCTTCTTATTTTTTGACAAATATGTTCATAATAATGATTCAAATGTTCATTTCTAGCCGTGAATTCATCAAGGAGTACACTGCTTCCCATCCTGAATCATCAGGCTTGAAAGCGGTAAGGTTCTCTTTGTTGTCTTAATACTCTCTGATTTACTTAGGATGGATTGTTGGAAATGTTCTGATAATTGATTATTCTTTTCAGGCAACAAAAGCTGCTTCAGATGCTTGGAAATTGATGAGTAAGCATGAGAAAGCAAAGTACACCGATCGTGCCCGTGAAGTATGGGATAAGTACTTGCAAGCTACGCCTACTCGTGTTCCCAAGCCAAGAAGACAGGTACTTCTTGTTATTGTTTATCATCATGTTCCAGTGACATATCCTAAGATTTGGCCTAACGCATTCAATTACGCTAATGAACTTGACGTTAAATATTGACTAATATGTTTCGGGGGAAAAATTGGATATTCATGAAAAATTAGAGATGACTTCATCAAAATTGAAATGTAATGTATAATCTTTAGCAGAATATAGTTTTTGTAATTTTTCATACCTCAAGATAAGTTTGTGCAATTAGGTCAACATCAGGGTATGTGATTGTAATTATTCCTATAAAATGTTTACATTGCATAGATTCTTCTAATGATAAAATTTATGACCTATACAATGCAGACCAAACTTGTTACCAGGTGCTCTCCTGGGCGGTTATTAAGCTTGTTGCAAAGACTAACTCCTGATCAGAAGGTAGCTGTTAAGAGCATGGGGTTTGGTAGTATCCTTAATCTCAGGTGCCGAACTCTGAGGCGAAGTTTGTGTCTTTGGTTATTAGAGAAGTTTAATACCGTCCGAAGAAGCTTGGAGATTTGTGGAGAGAGAATACCTTTAACTCCACGGGATGTTGAACTGGTTATGGGATTGGCATCCAGTGGGAAGGATGTGGTTAACTCTGGACCTGATGAGTTAATTGCAGAATTAAGAAAGAAGTACAATGCCACGAATCGTGGGATTTCTGTTAAACTCTTAGAGGAAAGATTGGCTGTACCAGAAGCAGGAGAGGATTTTAAGAGATCTTTTCTCCTTTATGTATTAGGCACTCTTATATGCCCCACAGCAAGGCTAGATGTTAGCCCATCTTTTTTGCATTTCTTGACAAACATGGACACGGTCTATCAATATAACTGGGGAAAGTTTTTACTTGATCGATTAGTTCGAGAAGTAGCTCGATATCGTCAAGGGAAACAACGTGCAGTAGGTGGTTGTCTTCTGTTTCTCCAAGTAAGAGTTACTTGATGTTTGGTTTTTAGGACTTCAGGAAGGACAAGAAAAGAAAATGATTAGGAAAAGTGTACTTTGTGTTTGCTGTTTGGTAACTAATGAAAAAGAAAAATGGGAATAAAATTAGAGGGAAAAAACACTATTAGGGAGGAAAATTCATTTCCCTCATAAAATGGTGATGGAGGGGACAAAACAAGAAAACAAACTTTGTTAGATAACATCCCTACAACTCATATCTTCGTTTTCACTTTATCTCGCTACCTACCAATATTTTATGTATTCCAATTTGAGGAACTCATTTTCCTCACCATTTTTCTTAACAACCGAATAAAATTAGGAATTTTAAAATTCTCTTATTTTTTTCCTTGCAAAATCCAAGAACCAAACATATAATGCATGTTCACTTTCTTTATCAACCTCTATTCTGCTTAACTTTTTATTTCTTCAGCTCTTTTACTATGAGAGTGTTGCTGTTGGAGAACCATCTGAACTAGCCCCCGCTATATTTCCATGCCTAGCCTCTTGGGGTGAGGAAGAAATTAGTGAGAGAGAAAAGCAAGAGAGAGAGCTTGGCGGTTATGGATGTGGCGAGGTATATTACATGTACGCTATAAGCACATACCATGGTAGGCTGGTAGCGGATAATCAAGGCAAATTGTTTCCATGTAGGTTGTTTGCAAGGAAAGAGGCCTTGGGATGGGAATAATGGGGTACAGGACCGCACAAGACAACATTCCTATGGCAATGATACCGCCTGAGGTTGATAATTACCCCTTAATTGAGCAGATTGGGTATCAGGTAGTTACTCTGGATATTAATTTCTTTATATGCAAGTCTTGGGGAGTTACTTTTAATATCATTGTTTCTTGTGATTTTTCATTATTTCCCTAGTATGTCGTGAATGCTTACTTTTATGCTTGCAATATGTATATCATATTTAGAAACTGCATGATGGTCGATTCCTATGGCATTGTTTACCAAAACTTTTATTTTTGTGTCGGTTCTGTGAATGAAATTCATTTTTTAAGATTGTCAATTATCAATTATCGTTCTAATGATTCTTTGGTCTCTGCCTTTTTTGTTGGTAATGTCTATGGTCACTTCGGTGATATATGAGAATCGTGATTTAACAGTTTCAAATTTCCACATGCTTATCTCAAGGCTATTTATTAACATCTTAACGTATATATGTTTCTTTTGCTATTCTTGGTAGTCAAAGATCTGAACATGGTTAATGACGTACGTCACATAGCATGTTTCCAGAGTAGTTTGGCTATGATGCTCTTCTGAAGTCTTAATGGTTTTACGTGACGGAGATTGGCGAGATTTTGATTTCTTATCTTTGTGTTATGTTTTCAACTGTATCATATGGTACACCATTTGCTAATTACTTCAGATTCATTGCCCAAGCATGCACTTTTCATTATATCCTCGTATATACTAATTGTTAATATTTAACTATGGATAATTAGCTTTCTCTAGCTTCATATCATTCCAAATAAACCACCGACTTTTATGGTGAGATAGTTATCATGCTTATTTCTTTTGACATGTCCTTTTTTTTATCATCACCTTTTAAATGAGGAAAATGATGAGAAGACCACCTTCCTTTTTACTACACTTGCAATGACTATGGACCAATTGGTTTCTGATAGCTGTGATGAACTTTTACCATTGCCAATTTAGCCTTTTTGTCACCTGTGGATATTTTTACATGGCAGGCTATAGAAGATCAAGTCAATGGAGGCATGATTACAGCAGAGGTAACTGATAATAGTTTTCAGATTTTGTCTAATAATTAGTGTACGTGGACGAACAAATACTCTAAGCCACAAATAAAAGACGTCATCTTCATTATCACAAATTAAGCACTTTGTTCATGATTATGTCTATCCCAATCAGAATCTCTTTCCTACGCCAGCTCTGCCGATGTTTTTCTAGTTCTATTCACTAAAACAATTATGTTTTCGATACTATTCAACTACTTTTGGTCTCTCCGTCTCCGTCCAAATATCTAATTTGGACTGTTAGTTAACTAATTAAACATTTTTCTCTCTTCCCCTCTCTTTCCCAGGCTTTTGTAGCTTAAGTTCTTTCTTGTTTACATTTAAATTATAAAAACGTTTATCCAAATAAATCCATTAAAAATGATTGAAAAATACACACCAGTTTCCGATCAGTATTTATAATTTTATGCAATTTAAATTTCATGACATTATTAAATTACAGTTGTGTTCATTTTTGCAATATTTCTTCAGGACAATATGCCCCTGAGCAGTAACGAGGGCAACGCCGTCTGTGTGGACATAGAAATTGCAGACCCAGTTAGAGCACCATGCAGAAATGCTCAATACGGTTGTGCAGAAATTATTAACTACACCAAAAGAAAAGAACACGAAGAGATCTGCACATGCTCACCTTGTGCATGCCCCATTCGTAAGTGTCATTTTGTAGGCTCATCAACACAGTTGTCGGAACACTTCAGCAGCAAGCATTGGGACTCCGGAAGAAGGTTCCAGTACAACAGCCCCTTACCTGTAACACTAAACAAGAACGAAGCTTTCCTCGTTCTTCAAGCTGAGAAAGACGGTATTCTTTTTCTTCTCAATAAAGGGACCGAGAACATTGGTCACACATTGATGATCACTTGCATAAGCCCGAGTTCGTCAAAGGAACAGTACTTGTATGATATTGTATCTGAAAGAGGGAATAGCTGTTTGAGGTTGAAGTCGTACACTAATAATTATCCGGGTAGGGTCGAGGGTTCTCCTCCTGTGGATTTTCTTTTGGTACCGTTTGGGTTTTCGAATCCGACTGGAAAGTTGGATCTTGAGATGTGTATATGGAACTCTACTGATATAGGAGCTGATTGAACTAAAAGCGTGCTTTCACTCTTCTCTCCTTTTCAAATTCTGGCAGAAGTCTATTTAGTTGCTCTCTGTTGGTGAATGTATTTGTATGGGTTGTGTTGTAAATTAAGGCAGCAAGTTGGAGGAAATTTTTCTTGCTAGTGTCATTTTGGTGAATAAATTTAGGGAAATGGTATTATGAACTCTATTAGTTTTGAGGAGTTGTGAAGATATTGCTATTAATGATACTTACATGTCATTATATTACTTTATAACCGATTAATCGGTGTCAGTTCAAGTTCAAGTGGTTAAAAGGTTGTTTTTTTGGGACAATAAGTGATTAAAAAGTTATTTCTTCTGGATCTGGACAATAACTGAGTTCGTTGAAGTGGTTTTTTAAGGACAATAATTTGAGTTCGAATAATAACTAATGCTTATATATATTATTTTTAGGGCTAATCATAAACATCTCCTATCCTTTGAGGTTTTTTGCTCTACCTTTGAATTTTTGTAATTTTTAACTTAATCTTTGAAAAATATTATAGTTAACCATTTTAACAAAGTAAAATTGTACAAAGCAGATTTCGAATGTGTTGATATTATATATCAAATTGAAACTCTCGACGCAAATAACACAATAATGATCTTGAAATCAAAATTCGATAACCGACGAAGCAGAAATTATCGGTCAAAGACAACGCATAACGGACAAAGCTTTGTAGCGGCTAATAGGATCAAATGGGGTATGAGCTTTATTCTCCTTGGAGAGATGAACACGATGAGTCGATGACGGTAGTCTTGAAACTTGGGACGCCTTGATGGAAGAGAAATCGACGGTCAAAATTTATTAAAAGGGGTTAAGTATGATATTTTTCAAAGGTTTGAGGGAAGGAAAATTAGAAGATTCAAGGCTAGGGACAAAGCGCAACAAATCCCAAAAGACAAGGTGTTTGGGATTAGTTCTTATTTTTATTCAGGACAATAACCTATCATGATGTTTATATATATTATTTTTATTTATTTATTGAATTTAGAAATTTGGTGTAATTAAAAATTCTGTCACATAATTATATGAAATTATAAATGTAATAGTATTATTATCGATAAAATGATGTATGTGCTTATAATAATAATAATTTTTAAAAATTATCAAAATGGAAAAGGTTGGCGCGGGGACAATACGGTAAATTCAGCTATTTTCAATGGAAATGTGATTTGTGCTTTCATAAACTAGTGCTGGAGGGAGGGATGTTATCGTCGTCTTCGCTGATGCTCCGCCGCTTCTGCTGCCTTAGCGCCGCCGCCTCTTCTCCCTCATCGATTACTTCTGTTTCATCTAATATACAGAAAAAGCGTGTCGTTTTCCTCGGCTCCCCTCAGGTAGACTTTTTAATTCTCTCTAATCTCAATGCACATTTCGCTTTCGTACTGAATGACTTCATTCCAGGTTTCGGCATCTGTTCTGAATGAGCTTTTCAATGCCTCGTCTGCTTCAGATTCTTTATTTGAGGTACTTACTTTAAGTTATATTGTAATTGTTTGTCTATCATACAATACATTGCCTGTATTTAATTACTTGGTCTTTTTATCCGTAGTGTGATGTTTAGGGCTTCTAATGATAGGCTTTAGCTTAAAAGGGATGTTTTGCTACCAGAAAGTCATTAAAACAATGAGTGCCTTAACTAGATTTGCTGTTGTTGTTGTTGGGGAAGGGTGGCACATTGTAATGATTCAAATTCTCATCTAAAAATTGAAGTTCTGAATAAACACTTCTATAAATAAAAAGTGTAGTAGTTTGAGTTTCGATTGAGAATAATCATGCCCTCTTTTGGATGAACATGATTCACCGGATATCTATTCAAATATAACCTAAAACGCCTATATTTCCAACTTCTCATCTTGGTTCGTTTGCCTGAATTATGGAAAAATTGACTATGCTGCCATTTGGTATATGATACAGATTGCAGCAGTTGTCACCCAACCACCTTCTGCAAGAGATAGGGGTAGAAAGGTGATGCCTTCTCCAGTAGCACAACATGCTCTTGAAAAAGGTTTCCCATCGGATTTGATCTTCACGCCACTCAAAGCTGGTGAGGTATTAACATCCCTTAATTCTTCTCTCACTTCAGTAAATTTGAAATGTTGAATATGTTTAATGTCTTGTGAAAAAGTTCATATATTATGATGCCACCAGGAATCATTTCTTTCCAGCTTTCAAGCTTTGGAGCCCGAACTTTGCATCACTGCTGCGTACGGGAATATTTTACCGAAAAAGTTCCTTAAGATTCCATCTATGGGTTAGTCTAATTGTGCTAGTTACTCCAAAATTTCAACTGCATTCTATTTTTGTTTTTATATTTTTGTTAATATGATTAATGCTGAATTTCGAACTGATTAAAATGAGAACACCATCTGGTTACAGCACAGAAGTTCCTTGAGTTCTGCATTTTCATTTCTGATGCCATTTTGCATATATTCAGTTTTTTATTTTATCATTATTTTCAAGAATATAGTCAGTTTGTTTTGGAATCGGTTTGTTATTTATGAACAATGTGTATGCTTCTTCTCCTATCTTTCACAAATAAGAATAATGATTAAACCTGAAGATGCTTATCTATTTATTTTGCCGATTGAAATTATCAAGGTTGGATATAATAACTAATCAATATAATGTACCTGTGGCATGCCTCTGATGTTAGTCATAAATTTTTGTCAGACACAACTACAGATATGGAAGATTCCTCTCATATTATTACTATTCAAAGTCTCTCTCAGGGACTGACTTCTAACTGTCCTGAATTTAAATGCAATCTTGTAGGGACAGTCAACGTACACCCCAGCTTGCTTCCTTTGTATCGTGGGGCAGCGCCTGTTCAGAGAGCTCTCCAGGTCCACATTATATTGCTTCATGTTCTATTTTATCCATTTTATCAATAACACAAAGAGAAATAAACTTGTACAGGATGGTGTGAGAGAAACCGGAGTTTCACTAGCATATACAGTGCGGCAACTGGATGCAGGTCCTGTTATTGCTTCTGAAAAACTGGAACTTGATGATCAGATAAAGGTACCTACTAGGTGCATTTAAGTGTGATGTATTAGCTCAAAACCTCTTATTCAGCAAGAAAATAGAATTTGTTATGATAATTTGCGACATACAACAAACTCATATACATGCTTAAGTGATCTTTGTGCAGGCACCAGAGTTACTGGAGTTGCTGTTTCATCAAGGTCAGTTTTCCTCTTTTCTCGCAACTTAAGTCATAAACTTGTCTTTTTTTCACTTTGCATAGTTCGAACGCTTTATTGTTATGTCATATGTGTATATATCAGTACGATAGATTACAGGGGCCTATTATTCTCTTCGGAAAATCATATTTCTAAGCAGATTTCACAATGATTCTTAAAAATCAGTTTCCATACTTAATCTGTTTTTTAATTTGTTGAATTGAATTATGTTATCTTCAATCTGCCAATGGTCGTTGTGGGCTTTTGTGGCTGAATGTGTGGTGGTCTAGGTTTTCATCATGTAGTTTTGTCAGTATTTTATATTCTTTCTAATGCTTGGGGTTCTTTGATAAGTCATTCAAGGAGATTGTCACTTTATACGCAAACAATAATAAATTAACTATTGTCTGAATTTCTGATGTTGATAATTTATATAGGATCCAAACTTCTTATCCGTGAGCTTCCTTCTCTTTTAGATGGTTCTGCTCAATCTAAAGCAGTTCCACAGGATGAATCTAGAGCTACATTGGCTCCAAAAGTAAGACAACGTTTCTCCCCTTTCTTTTTTCATGCTTAATTTGTCATTGCTTAAATTTCATAGGGTTTGGACTTGCACTTATTGAAAGTTTTTGAATTTTGTTAGTTATTTGATATTGAATTGAAAAATAAACAAAAAAAGCTATCACATAGTTCAGAATAATTTAGAAAATAAAATAATTAGACATAAAATAACTATTAAATAAGAAATTATTGAAAAACTTGTTGGGAAATGGTATTATCAGGTTTGATAAAATATTAATGGTTAAATTTGGAATAAATTTTAGAATGAATTTAAGTAAATATAAGGGTATATTAGTATTACTCATTTTCTCCAAATGCAGATTACCTTTCATGTCAAATATGCACATACCAAATGTTAGTAAGGAGTGCAATTTGTTTCCTCACTGAGAATTCCGTAACACAAACAAAACACAAATAATATAACTAGGTAACCACAAATGTGATTACCAATTTCCTGCAAACTAATAGACCATTACGGCATGATTGGTATGATGGAATGGGGTGGGAATGGAATGGGCATTACCGTGTCCATTCCTAAACCCATGATTGGTACCAAAACATGATTAGGAATGCTCATTCCCGAGGTAATGTCCATTCCCATAAGCATGGGATTACCCATTCCTTTGATCTCCCATGGTATTAGCCATTCCCAATGTTTAAAATTTATTATTATTTTTTTATATTGTTGTCACATATTTGTTAAATGCATATTATATTTGATTATTTTCATAAATAAAAATTAAATACTATTAATCACGTTGAAAATTTAATAAATTATATTAAATATATGTAAATATAAATATATTATATATTTAAAAAACATGTTCAAAATATTATTTTATTTATAAAATTTTATAAATTCAAATATTTTATAAAGAACGAATTTTGATATTTATATTAAAATTTATTTTTAAATGTCAAAAAATATATTAAATACAATAAATAATTAATACATAATCTATGCATGAACAGAGAAATAGTATATATATATATCCCAAACTCACACTCACACTCACATATATATAGTACATATAATAAATGTCATATATATAACACGTTCGATATAAAATAGTAATAATATATTTATATATGAAAATATATAGTTACTCAAAATAAAAAATTTAAAATATATATTTAATATAAAAATATTTTTAATTATTTTTATTATTATTATTAATGAAATAAGTTTAAAATTTTTATTTCATTCCTAACTTTATTACTTGACGTACCATTCATAGCAATGCCGTAATAAAGTCATTCCATTCCTTTGTTCATTCCATTACAAAGTTCATTCCTTTCCTGCCTCATTCCATTCATGCATACCAATCATGCCGTTAGTGTTGGTCTTAAACTTGACGTAGTGTCTATTCCTACTTTTGGTCAAGCTTTGTGAATGTGTTTTAGTTGTTTCTTTCTTAAATTAGTTTTTTTCTCTTGCATCAGGAGTAAGATGCTATTTCCTCGATGTGATTCTGGACAGTTTTCATTGGTGCAGATAACTCCAGAAGAATCGTGGCTATCCTTTGACGAGAACGCTATTGTCCTTCACAATAAGGTACAATTTCAATTTCATTTTAAACTTGTTTTCCCAGTTTGTATCTAACATGCAACCTTTCAGGTTCGTGCATTTGCAGGTTGGCCTGGGACACGAGCTAAAGTTTCAGTAATTGATCCAAAAAATGGTCAGCAAAATATTCTGGAATTTAAAATCATCACTACAAGAGTTCATGGAAATCTTGAAATTCAAAGTGGCGAAATCGATGATGTGTTCTTCAAGAAAGGCTCTTTGATATTCCCATGTGGTGGGAATACATCACTGGAGGTGTGTTCTTTTTTTCATTAATTATTTATTTGTTCATTTATTATTTTCTATTGGGATAATACACCAACATATCCTGAGGCTTGGCCTAATTACAAAACCTCCACAAACCCCCCACCCCTTGAGATTTGAGAAATTACAAGGACTTCCCTCAACATGATTTGGCCCGATACGTTCTATATTATAGTTTCAAATTTAAAGTCAATTGTTGATTAACGAGCGCCAAATGGAAGATTAGGGTATTCATAGGAAATTAGAGACTAAATCATCAAAATGGATAAATCCAGATGTAATCTAATTTCTTTGAGATGGAAGTTCTTGTAAGTCTCTCAAATTTCAAGTGAAGTTAGTGCAATTATGCCAAACTCACCATATGTCTGCGCTATTATCCCTTTCGTTTGTTTTGCCGTGGTCCAGGATAGCTCATGATTTTCTTTTGCGATAGTCTAGGAAGAAGAAATATGTGCACTCACTATGATTTCATTTTTTTTCGTCCCCTTTACGATTAACATATTTTCTTGTTGTTCATTTATGTGATCACCTGTAGGTGCTGGAGCTCCAGCTTCCAGGTAAAAAACCAGTAAATGCAGCTGCTTTTTGGAATGGTTTGAGAGGCCAAAAGCTAAAGAAGTACCCATCACCTTTAGCTAAATGATTATGCAAAATTAGGGAAAAAGAAAAATGCCAAACCATCCCTTATTAAGACGGAATCTGTTGTATGAAAGGGAAGTCTTGAAATTGATCTCAACTACCCACTTAATTTTCATCAAAGAATCGATCGAAAGGAAAAGGCTACACTCATTTTTTCAGTCAAAAAAGATGGTAGAATATATATGCAACTCTTGATTGACCTCAAAGGCATAATTGTCAAATGCAATTGTATGGAGCAACAAGGGTCAAAAAGAAATCAAGGAAATTTTAGTTCAAATTTGGTTGGGTTGGATCCAATCAATTTTACATATAGTTTATGTTATTTGATTAATCATTTTTTTAAAGCTTAAATTATTTCTTTTCTCTAAAATTTACATTGACAAAATTTTCTAAAATTTATGACAATCACATAAAAAGTATAAAATATTTTGTTCTTCATTATTTGATCGAATTAGATTCAAGCTAAATTAGCGATGAAATAAAAACTCATTTATATAGTTATATATGGGAAGGAACATTAGGCTATTGCGGAATATAAAAAAGTACTGGCCAAAACATTCATATATAAGTAAGAATACGAAATGTTTAATAAACTCAACAAGAATTAAATTTTAATCTCTAAATTTACTTTCAAAAGCTAAAGTTTCAGATTTTTTTTTTGGATATTATTTCTATGTTCTTTCCCTTTGCTTTCTAACCATTATGAATGATGTATCGATATTTTTAAAAATATTATTTTATCTTTATCTTGTTATGTCACGTGGAAATTTTTTTTAAAAAAAAAATCTATATTGCCGTATTCATTTCGTGCCATATCTATATTGTATTGTATCTGTCTTATCATATTCGTATCCGTACATAATAGAAAGATAGGTAATGGCTATCTTATAAAATTTGCTCCCGAAGCTTTTATAAGTTGCATTGCCAAATAATTTGGGCTAATTAAGAATATTTGTAGCACATGGTGTGATGGAGAGTATACTTTTTCATGCACGTCTCTTCGGTTCAATGTATTGACAATACACTCGAATTTATGGGGACCCCAATTTTAGTAACCTTTTCCACAGCATCGCCTAAAACTTAATTGGTCATGGTGGGTTAGTAAATATTCAGGGTTCAAATAACCAGTCCAAAAATAGAAGAGAAGAGTTATAAAAAGAAACTATGCTTCAAATCCCTATAAACAGTGTGGGAATATAATTTAGGCACGGTAGTCGTTTATGATGCACGGATATGGATACAGTGACACGGATACGACACGATATGAATATGATGATACAATTTTATTTTTTTTAAATTTTCTATTTGAGAAGTGTCGGATACGATGTTTGATACAACATGCTATGCCAAAATGATATTTTTAGGGGTGTCCCATAGGTGGTGACCTTCCGATGCGACAATTTTCCCTACATCTGTTAGTATAAATGTATAAATAACTAGAAGATACTCATTCATCATTAGCTAAATGTTACACGTTCGAATGTGATTATGAGTATGAAATAACATTGAATTTCTTAGTGAGTCATTATATTGATAGGAGTGCCTACAATTCAAAGAGGGGATCAATCAATATTCTTCGAAATACTTACAATTCAGCAAGAAAACTAGTTCTTATAATCGATGGTGGATGTCATTATTAAAATTAAAAAAAAATGGACCACCAAAAACCATTGCTTCACTAGAAAGCAAGTTTTTGTTCGCACATGAAAAGGGTTTATTCAAATATAGCCCAAAAGTAACAACATGATCTGTGCAGATTCACAATATATATATATGCCCGAACTAGGGAATTTTTGGGGTCAAATTGCAAGAAATTTAAATATGAGCCCATCAATACCAAATATATTATATATTCAATCATTGCAAAAGGCTGGCAACTTATGAATCGCATTAATTAATAAAGTTTCATCGTAGATTTGATAAACAAGAATCCCAAAAGCCTATCAAAAACTAGGTCTTGCATGCTTTGACGGTTACTATTTTATATCTCTTCGGTCCGGAATTATATATCAGTTCGATTGAATTCAATTAATTATATATTAATAAATATATCATATTTGTTATTTTATTAATTATCTTATCTAAAGTTTTTACTAATTTGATAGAGATAAAATATTCGTCTCTCCTTATGACAATTTTGATGATGAAGTTTACACTAGAATACCCCTATTTCTCTCTTTAACAACTATTCTTCATGCTATTATAGTTACAATTATGGTGTTTAATTTCTTCATGGTGATTTACATCTCACTATTGATCTACATTTAAGTGTAATTACAATATAATTCCCTTCATTTAAATCGAAAATTTGTATTTTAGTCTTGTAAGTCTTGTCTGGTCTAGATTACTAACAAAATTTGTAAAATTATACGTATGCGTCTGATGGTTTGTATGAGTCTGTAATGCATGGATACGGACACAACGACACGACACGACACGGATACGGCGACACGAATTTTTTCTTGAAATTTTCACGTGAGAAGTGTCGGACACGGTGTCCGACACAGCACGACACGACATGGCAAAATAATATTTTTAAAAGTATCCGTACGTGCATCATAGGTATGAGTGTTACATTGAATGTGTATCAAAATTACCAAATCATCTCTAAATTTTACAAATATGAACAAAGCGATCCCTACAAATTATGAATTTAATAGCACAACCCCCCCAAAGTAGCAAGTCAAATTAAAAAAATTGGTAATATTTTTGGAATGATATAACAGAACGCTAACAGACGTCACAGATCACAAAAAATTCTCAAAAGTTGGAAGGATAGTAAGATATAATTATTTATTTAATTTGTTCACGGCAAAGAATTGAATGAATCCTTGAATTGAACCACAGAAAACAACAACTCAATCAATAATAAGATTTTATGCATATTGTAGCTCAAACAAACAAAGTCCAACCTTATAAATTAAATTATATAATTATGAAGAAAATTCAAGAAAAACTCAAGAAAAATGACCTCGAAATGTTCTTGTTATGGACAGAATCAAGAAAAGAAAGCTATGATTGAGCTACAAAACCAATAAACAACTGCAAGAAAAGCAAAGCCACAACTATGGAACCAAAACGAAAGCAAACACAAAAGCACTTTTGCGACATTTCTTCAAATATATATATATATATATATATAAATCATAAATTCCCAAAAGCACTTTTACCCGTTCATCATTTTTTCGAGGCAGCGTATCACAGCTTGTCACCATTACTTAGCTTATTGAAAACTACAAAGAACTTCTTTATATATTTTATGCTTTTCCTTAGAATCCCACAAGCCCTCTCTTAGTATAAATACCAAAAGCTCTTCTTCTTTCATCTCCGAGTAAACAATATTAGAGGTTGTAATAATGGGTGCTCTTGACTATCTCATTTCAAACTTTTGCACTGACACAAGCACAAGAACCAGAAGGAAGTCAATGCAGGTATTCATATTATCTCAAGAACACATACAAATGTGGCTCTATGTGTGTGTTTGTGGGAGTGGGGGGCAAAATTTGGCTTGTTTCTCTTCATCATGGATATGCTTTTATATGTTTTTTGTCTGTTTTGCAGAAGGTTGAGATCAAAGTAAAAATGGACTGTGATGGATGTGAGAGGAGAGTCAAGAATGCTGTTAAGAACATGAAAGGTTTCACAATATTACACTTTTCCCCATTTATTTGTGGCCCTTCTCCTTTTCTTTAATCATAAATGTAGGAGTGAAATTAAACTAAATTCATACATAGGGTTCTCTAAATATTACATGCATAATTGCTACAAAAGGCAATATCAAAAGACAAAAAAAAACATGTTTTTTATAAGGTTCAAAAGACTGAAAATATAGAAAGTGCTTTTAGGTAATCATATGCCTTTATTTACCATAAATTATACTAATAAACAATCTATTTACCATTACCATATTTCTTTAATCTCTCCAATAATAATTATTTGTTCATAACTTTGTTTGATCAGGAGTGAAAAGTGTGGAAGTGAACAGAAAACTCAGCCTTGTAACTGTGAATGGCTTTGTTGAGCCCAACAAAGTGTTGAAGAGAATCAAGAACACAGGAAAAAGAGCAGAATTCTGGCCTTACGTTCCTTATAATGTTGTCCAATTTCCGCATGTATCTCAAGTCTATGACAAGAAGGCTCCTGCTGGATATGTCAAGAATGTTCAGACTGTTCCGATGACTAATGCAACCGAAGAAACGTACACCTCTCTATTTAGCGACGACAATCCAAACGCGTGTTCGATCATGTGAACATTGAGATTATTGTAACTCGGAAACCGGCTTTTTTTTGTTATATATAATTCTAGTATTTGATTATGTTCCTCTTCCTTGTGGAATGAAGTACTTCTGTTCTTTCTTTTGTTACTTATAGATGTAAGATGAGCAAATACGTGCAAGTATTTGAGGCATGTGTAAGAGATGAAGTCCAGGATAACAATCTTGTTGTTGCCTGCATTGATTAATACTTTTGTAATTAATAACATGTTACTTTGAAGACATTTTCATGGAGAATTGGCCATGTTTATTTTGATTAACACTTTCGTCATGGTTTTTTTAAAATTCGGGTACTGCAGAGGTCCATTATGGGGCGATCCTCTCTATCCAATCTCTCTGCTCGTAAGATTAGGGTTTGAAATCCTAAATGTTGCTTAAATGATCTAAAGTCTCATCCCACCAGACCAACTGAACTTTATCGATGAGTTTACTGTTAACGAGTTATTCCATTGTGTTTTTAAGGTGGAAGCTCCCTTTTAACTTTAGTTTTCTTACTTTGTTGTAAAAGAGTAGTGATAAAGTGACAACACACAATGAAAAAGTTGTAATCCGGCCATGAAGCCCTTTAGGTAGATATGCTTTACCTTTTGTTTTGTGTCAGCTTAATTGTTACTGAATGTGGGATGTAGGGTATTCAACAAATTAATAATAGTAAATGGGACAATGACAAAATTTTGATTTGATTTTATGATTTATTTTGGGTAGATTCTTGGACGATTATCGGGCAGCCATAAGACTGATTGTTTCAGAATAAATGATATTAGATACCTCATTTTATAATAATAATTACTTGGAATAATTTTTTTTATGAATTGAGTATTTGAGTGGCCCGTTTTCATTTTTTAAATGTTTATATTTCTTTTATTATGGGTTTGAGTCAAATTTACTATACATATCGAAAGACTCGAATATGAGATATTTGATTAAGGTAACTTATTACAAAATTATTAAGCTACATTATTTTATTGTAGCAACGAGTGTTATTCATATATCGAAACAATTAAAATGATTTGATATTAAGCGAAACAAGAAAAATAGTAATAAAAATTTAAATTTCTAGTCAGTAAATGTATTGATCTCATTAACTCTCATTGAATCCATCACAATTAGTCTCATCGGCTTAATTACATCTAGACCCCTTCCGAGTTTAGTATATTATAATTGGACCCCTGCTAGTCATTTTATTACAGTTTGACCCCTTCTAAAATTTCGAAATTACTAAACGGCGAAGAAAATGTACGATTCCGTTAAATATTTCACGTTATATTCCAAATAATTGCGTTATATTCCAAATAATTGTGAAACGACCATTATGTTTGGTTCTAAGATCATGTTTTATAAAAGTAGGAAAAAAAATCACGTTTTTTTAGAATAAATAAACGTTTAAACAAACAATTATTTCACAATTATTTTGAATATAATGGTTATTTCACAATTATTTGGAATATAGCGTGAAATATTTAACGGAATCGTACCTTTTCTTCACCGTTTAGTAATTTCGAAATTTTAGAAGGGGTCAAACTGTAATAAAATGACTAACAGGGGTCCAATTGTAATATACTAAACTCGGAAGGGGTCTAGATGTAATTAACCCTTAGTCTCATCCGCTACATCCCCCCCCCCCCCCCCCCCCCCCCCCCGAATTTTCAGACGAATAAAACACAATCGTTCTTCCGAAAATAACAATTCTTTTTGTTAGTTATTTACTAATTGAGAATAATTGTGAATTATGATGCACAAATACTTATAAAAATATTATTTTGTCGTATCACGTTATGTAGTATCGGATACTCGTGTCGAACATCATGTCCGACTCTCCTCACATAAAAAATTCAAAACAAAATCCATGTCAGCATATACATATCATGTTGTATCCTTATCGTCGTATCTTATTTCCATGCATCATATAGCAAATGTTTCAATCAACTAATACAAAGTTTGGCATGTATAAGTTGATTATGACATGTAGAAATGGATAATTCGTATTATTTTGCCACATTTCAAGTGATATAACTTTTATTAAAATAATAATTAAGATATATATTAGATTATTTTAATCATTTGACTTATGATATGGGCTTATACCGAATTTATACAAGAATTTCCCCATGCTGGAATAATGTAGCTTGAAATTTGAAACAAATGTTCTTGTTCACGCTAGAACAAAAGTGAATTTGGACCACTTTATCATGATGAGCTTGAATATTTGTTCAAATTAGAATTTTGAAACGAAATAAACATTTAATTCTATAGGTTTGGTACTTAGTATTTGAACATTACTTTATGGTTTATAGCTAAGCTAATTATTTATATGAATAAATCCTTGAAATTTACTTTACGGTTTATAACTAAGCAAATTTTTAATTTTTTCAGCATTAAATATTAAATCTGCACAAAGTATTTCAATATAATTAAGTTTTCTGTATTTAGATAAAGTTGTATTTACTTAAACTTAAGAAACTAATGTACAAAATTGGGGAGTAACTTCGTCAACAAAATGCGCCAAAGTTAATGTTTGGATAATTTAGAATGGAAAAAAAGTAACGAATGTTTTAGAGTGATAACTTAAGTGATAGGCTATTTGAAGAGGAAACTTAAAATTTTTAGGATGCATGGACAATTTTAAAAATATTATTTTATCATATTGGATATTATGTCCGACGCTTCTCACGTGAAAAATTAAAAAAAATAAAATCGTATCACTATGTTTGTACCGATACATTATAGCTTAAAATTAGTGGTTTTTGTTAACATTCTCCCTTAAATACGATTTATATTGGTACGTTTGAAATCAATGGCTTTCGAATTTGCAGTGGCACGTAACTTTTTAAATAAAATTAACTATATAGTTCAAATAGCACACACAAAAAGGAAAAGCAATTAAATTTTAGTAAATTATTACTATTTTTATTTATTTTAGATAACAAAATATCTCCCCTCTATTCTTTCTTTATTATTTTCGTTAGCAATCAACCAACGGAACATTCATTACAAATTTATAATATTATCAATTAAATACAACCAATCAAAATTCTATACAGTGTAAAATAATTTTGTGTTAACCAAACACGCATTAATCATTATACTGTGCAAAAATAATTATAACCCTGATAAAGCCCACATTCACTTATCTATATTATTATATTAAACGAAAATTGAATGCGATCTCTTGAACTTTAAAAATATTTTTTTCAATATTCGTTTTTTTTTTCATTACTTTTATATTCGTTAATTTACACTCTAAAAACATGATAATTCCTATTTTCTCTCTTCACTTTAATCTTTTTCTTTTTTCCTCGTGTCTTATAATCTATATTTTACTTACTATTTTTACTGATATTATATTATCACATTTATTTATTGTAATTTAATAGTTATATTAAAAAAAATTATTATATATATATATGAAGAATTTAATTTTAATAAATTTAGATAATAATAATTATTTTATTGCACAACATCGAAGGTACAGAAGTGACTAGTTTATATAGAAACCTACAATGTTTAATTTATTCAAAAAAGAAAAAGATACCTCACTTCTAGTTAATGTCCATGCAATAACATAATTGTAGAAAGAAAATCTCAATGTAATGACAATAACATGACCCAAGTTAATTCCAATCAATTTTTAGCGAATTCATTAAACTATATTCTTACATTCAAAGACCAACTAATAATTTTTCATCAAATTTTACAAACAAAATTAATTTCCTATGACATGATATTATATGTATTTCCAAATGTTGTTAATGGGTGATCTTTAAAAGTGTAAAAAAGTAGAGGTGAAAGAGAGGGGAGTGGTCAAATCAGCAAAAATATGTGGAAAAAATGGAGATTCAAAATGAAGCCAAGACTTTGATGGTGGGTAATGGAATGAGATTCTTGTGCTTATACCTCATTAAAGAGACTTGCATTTCTAAAAAGTTATTGTCTTATATTATACCTTTAACTAATTAGTAAGTGGTTTGCATGATTAGAAAACCCTATTGCATTCCAATTATCTGGGATAATTTGCAAATTTAATCATTGAAATTCAATAGTAGCATCAGATTAGTAGTCCTTAATCTATGTATGTATAATGATTAGTACCTAAACTTCAAATCTATTTCTACATTAGTCCCAAACTTTTTCATTATTCATATTAGTTTCTTGGTTTGGTTTATGCTCAAAAATGGGTCATTTTTTAGAGGAAATTTTTGTTCTTCAACAAGGACATGAGCGGTGAAGTTAAAGGAAAAAAATTTATGTAAGAATTAAGATACAACATCGAATTATTAAATTAACCCAGTTTATTTTTAGACATAATATACATGGCACTTGCATAGTAATTTCCGGACAATAAGGCTCCAAAAGCTTTCCAAAGGTACTAAAAATTTCATTCGGACACCATCCCCTTCATTCCTTTTTTTTATTTTTTATTTTTATTATTATCTCTTCTCTTGGAACACTAATGACTAATGTAATACTTTCGCGAAATTTTAGTAACTTATGTGGGATTCACTAACCTTTCATAAGAAAATTCTAACTAAGGCACAATTCAATCAAAACCCAGTCAATTAAAATAGTAAATATATTACACTCGTTCCGGCATTTGCTAGATTCAGACTAGATTATTCTTATTAGTATTTTTGTTGATTGAAAATAGAAAAAAGGGTTAAAAAATTACTCCTTCATGGTTTGCTAATCAAATCAAATTTAATTAATAATTAACTTGATTGGTTATTGTGATAAGAAGAAACGGTAAAAACTTTACAGTTGTGGAGAAAGTGGTTTATTTTGGCATAAGCTATAGCCTATATAAATTATACGCCGTATATATTTACCTTCAACAAGAATAAGTTTCGAATTTCTTCATTAAGTGGGGTAAACTTTAATCCTTTTGAAATTCAAATGCGACTCCTCGAAGGGGGTAATAAGTAATTAATTAGTAAGAGTTAAAAAGTAAAAAGTGTCGAATAAATGTGATTTGAATGAATGGGCATTCGGCATTCCGAAGGGGGAAAAGGAAAAAAAAAAGGTGCATTGGAATTATTCGTGCATTGGAATGGCTAAAATACACATGTTACAAGTTACAACAACCAACTCGCCTATCCCCCAACCGCAATTTTTTTTTAATTGAAGGATTATTACTGATTTCCAATTACTTCCTTTACGTTTTTCTTTTATTTATTAAAAAATTATTATTAATTTGTCAACTATTCTAATAAGATTCAAATTCTTACTCATACATATATACCATTATATTAAGCGTTAGGATAAATAAAAACCGTTTTAATGTTTTCAACTCTTGGACTTTTTTTTTTTTTCTTATCCTTGATTTTTAAAACTTTTTCTTTTTTCTTTTAATTTATTCACGTAACTCCTATTTTCTCTACCATTAAGTTAATCTTTTTTATATTTTTATATTTTATTATTATTTTAATTGATATCATTCTGACTTTTTTTTTTATTTTTAATTTATTTATATATATTATTATATTAAATGTCTACACCATTTAATAATTATTTAATTTTTATTAATATAAAAAGTTTAATTTAATATTTTATTTTTTTTTGGAGACATATATCGAGTGTGAATAATTACTATTATTTAAGAGTAATAAACTCACACATTCCATAAATGTGCAAAATAAGTATAATTTATATATTAATGTAGTTAAACTCCTAAGAAGATTGTAAACTAAGAAAAATAAGTTAAAAATAATTTGTATAACTGAGAAATAAATATAAAATAATAATAGAAAACCATTGAAAGAACGGCAAAAGATAAAAGACAGAGAAGGATGGGAAAAAGAAACCTTATCAAACCCAACCGGTAATATATTATATTATATTATATTATATATTATATAAAATCACAAATTGGGTTTTTGATTTCTTGAAACTTTATGATCGGCCTATCCTTACCATAATACTTTCAACAATATAAAATTAGAGGATAATTTGGTAAATCATACTATATATTATTGTATTTCAAAATTTTAAAAATACTTATTTGAGTGAAAATAGAACTCTTTAGTAAATTAGAATCAAAACTCCTTCAATCTATAGACAACATATACAATAATGAACACTCTTTTTAAAATTAATTAATATAAGTTATATTATAAGAAACTATTATATTTAAAATTTCTAAAAATACTTATTTGAGTGAAAATAAAACTCAATAGAATTAAGAGTATTCCAATTTATAGAATATATATAAAGTATCATAGTAAGAACCTATGATGCACGGACACTTCTAAAAATATCATTTTGTCGTGTCGTGTCGTGTCGTGTCATGTTGTGTCGTGTCGGACACTCGTGTCCGACACTCCTTACGTGGGAAATTCAAGAAAAAATCCATGTCGCCGTATCCGTGTCGTGTCGTGTCCGTGTCGCCGTGTCCGTGTCCGTGCATCATAGGTAAGAACTTTTTCTAAAATTAATAAATTAGTTATAATTTATATTATAAGATATTTATATATTTAAAAATAAATTTAATAATATAAGAATAAATATTTACCGCGTTTCACATAAATATATTTTTTTACAGTTAAAATTTATTATTACTTATTGATAAATAAAAAAGAAATAATTTAATTGTACAACTAAAAATAAAGAGAAATATATAAAACTATTTAAGAATGCAAAAAAATTGATAGATAGAGACAAACACAAAAATAAAAACAAAAAAGTAGAAAAAAATTTAAAATGGAAAAAGAAATACATACTTAAGTAATTAAATAAGAGTTAGATGTATTATAATAGACAAAATTTTAATAAATTTTAAAAATTTGTTATTAATTAAAAGAGTATTTCACATACCAAAATTACAGGGTGTAACCAAAGTTATTAATTAAAATTAAGGAAAGATCCACCGTGTGTGCACATAAAAACAAGATATATTTTCATTTTATAATTATTTTTTTATATTATTCAATTAAATATTCCTTTAAATTTTTATAAAAATATACCCTTTTAATTAACCATTTATACTACATACATAAATGATAAAAAAAAACTAAATTAATCTTAAATAATACTCATTAAAAAATATAAATAAGAAAAAAAATACTAGATAAAAATAAAAGGGATAAATAAAAAAATTCTAAGAAATAATTATTTAAAAGAAATATAAAAATTAATAGTCAATTATATAGATAGATATTTCTGATATAATTTTTACTAAAATTTCAACCAAGTATAAAATTAAAAAAAGAAATTAAAATTTTTTTTAAATAAAAAATAAAAAAAAGAACCGGCCAAGCCGATCGTGGGGTTTCTATGCCCCCTCCTCATATATAAACCAACCGAATTAAAGAGAAGATACATTTGTTCATGATCCACAAATCATTAAGAACAATCAAATAGAAATGCCCACGATCACAATACAATCACTTTAATTTTATGAGCACTATAATAGACAAAATTCGAAAATCCACCCCTAGCACTAATTGACTCAAAAGGACCACCAGTTGGCCTCCAACGGAGGCTCCCAGACATCCGAGCAATGGTGATGTGAACCAGGGAAGTTCGCATCTGGCCAACCATGCCGATGACTTCCATAGAGCATTTTGGAGCAATGTTCAGATGGCATCGGACATAATGTACCAAACTCCAACCGTCAATTTTAAAGTTATAGACTAGTCGTGCAAGACGACTCCTACCATTCGCAGCATGATAGATACATTCCACGCCATTTCTCCCAACCTGCAACAGAGCTAGCCTCTCGAGCCATAGCCATAATCAGGTGCATTATCTTTATTCCAATAATGACAGTTATTAATCCTAGTAAGTAACAAAGTAACCTGATTAACCTTCTCCCCCACACTAAGGTGGATCAAACTATCAATGATCTGACGCATATCTGATATCTGTACAATCAACACTCAACCAACAGCCATGATCAAGTGCAACCATATTTAAATCCAAAATAAAGCTGATGTGAAACTTAATATGCATGCTAGTTATGTAATTTACATCATGAAGTAAAACATGCATCCAACACCCATTTTCCCGCAAGTATGTCAGGGATGCTACGCCATCCCAACTCTCACCGCAGAAGAAAAAAATGCATCATTATTTTATACGAAAATTTGCCAATCCCTATTTATCAAGAACAATCATACATCGTAGCTCCGGCAGCATCGGAAAAATTAAATTATACAATTGCAAATAAATAAATACACACACAAAAAAAAATTCTCGATACCATAGAAGTAGGAGAAGTCAAATGGATGAAAGAAAATAAAAATTAAAAACTAAAATTAGGTTAAATTAAATTAAAGGCTCAGCAAAAAAAAAATTTGGTACAAATTTACAATTTAAATCAATATTAGTTCTTATTAAGTTTATTACTTTACTAATAATATAAATACTTATTGAACTTATATTCATATCTTTTACTGTATTTATTTACTAAAATTAATATATACGATACAAGGAACAATATTTTATTTTATGTGAAGATGTATTTATGTTCCTTTAATATAATATTATACATTTGATAAAAAAAAAAACTCATAAATTAAATTATATTAAATAAAAATAGAAAATGTAGAAAATGAATTAACTAAAAAATAGTAATTGAAACTTTCTCACCATCGGGGATCTTTGCAGCCTGGAAGTATGCCTCCAATTCCATATCCCATAGAAAGTTTTCCAATTCCTTGGCAGATCTCGTTCCACCATAAGGTTTCGGATCTGGAACTTTGACCTTGGACGAAGGGGGCTTGTCCTCGGGAGTTCCAGAACCAACGACCCTCTTCAGAATTCGCAACTCTTGGTTGAACGAGTCCAATTTCAGATCGACAGTAAGTGTATAAAGTAGAGACTAGAGAGGAATAGAGATGCTAGAAAATATACATATTTATAAAAGAGTAAAGTTAGATAGAAAATAACTACAAAAAAAATTAATACATTAATGTAATTTATTATCTTGATCTACAGTTAGTTGTTTTAAATATTTTGTAAATGTATAAACTGTTAAATTTTATTATATTGAACTTAAAGTAAACTCACATTTTATTTTCTACATATATATTTATTATTTTAATATAATATTAAAGATAAATATTTGGTAATATGTCAATTGGATCACGTAGCACGTCCATATGGGAATCATGTGAACCTTAAGTTCATCATGGGCGAACCATGAAGGGCCATGTGAACACCTCCAAGGGGTGCCACATGGATTTCAACTTTTGAGGTCAAACTCCATAGCAAAGTCATACTGACCAAGAAGTGACCCACACATGAGGTTGCTGAGTCGATGAGCTGAAACAAATGGACCAAACAGTCAAAGTCAGTCTAGACAACCTCCAAATAGATCAATATACGAGAAGTTGTGAGATTGATCCGGCAGCTAAGCGGGTTAATTGACTAAAGCAAAAAGACTAAAAGGCTAAATGAGGCCTCATTGACCAAATCCTAAGTCAAGAGATTGATAAGATATTACGAGCCAAAATACTACCAACGACCTGACGACCTGAGCATGAAAATATACTAACTTTTAAGTTCATGTGTCAGACTTTCAGAAGACATTTAGTATCAAAGATACCAGATGCGGCTGAAAGATGAAAAGTCAAAGTATCCGTTCAGACAGGATGAAATCATACCTACTAATAGCTTATGAGATACATATTTAATAAAATAATCTTAATGTGCCTACTAACAGCTTATGAGCCATATTAAACCATCTATGATGCTCAATTTTACTAAAATTAATATGAAATTATTGCAACAATCGAAAGGTGTGAAAGTTACGGTAGTAATACATGAAATTTCAAATATAAATACACCTAAATACATAAACTCTTAGATGTAATTTATCCTTAAATTTACGATAAGTTATATAACTAAAATTAATTATAGAATAAAATATTTGACAAAAATAATAAGAAAGGGAGAAGTTAGAGAAAGATGTGAGAAAATAGTGGAGAGAAATGAGACATGTAAAAAAGAAAGGGAGAAGAGAGAAAAAAGAATTTAATTATTAATTATTTTTAAGTGACATTCCAAATTAAAGATCCAAAGATAATTATATATTATAAAGTCTATTACGTTATATAATAGTAAAAAAATAAATTTTGCTTATTATTTCTAATTAAGGGATAAATATTTGAGCAATCCTTGAGTATGGAGCATTTGGATATTACGTTACTTGTTTTAGCTCTATTGCAGTAAAAATCATTTTCACGTTATGGCAAATAAAATTGATATCAAGACAATATATATCCTTTTTGGAATGGCAAGAGTGCATATTATCTGCTCAATATTATGCTAGTAATTTCCACACGCTTGATGCATGTATAACAAAATAATTATTATTATTTATATTTATTATAATTAAAATTTTCATATAAATATATTTTTTAGCTATTTTTAATATAACGATTAAATTATAATAAATAAATATATATTATATTGGTAAAATAATAATTAGGGGAAAAAATAAAAAGAATATGAAATAATTGTCGAAAAGAAATTAACGGAGATACAAGAAAAAGGGAGTTAATGCGTTATTGGAGTGTGAATTAATCGGTACGTCGTAAAAATGGTGAAAAAAATTAATTAATTAATTAATAAGGAACGAGAAGTTTAAAAGATCAAACTCCCCTCTCACATTTAATATAATAATAATATAGATATCTATAAAATTTTAAATTACTCTTCAAATGCAAATTTAATATTAAGAACTAAACCCAAATTAATTAATTTTATGTTTTTTTCTTTGGATTCCGACTCACTATCTTCTCCGAATTCGGGTGGATATAAAAAAAAACACGATATAAATACAACACGATAATATAAAATATAAATAAATAGTTGATACTATACGATATAAAAAATTAAAAATATTCACGTGTAATGATTAAAAAAAAAAAAAGAAAGAAACGTAACGTAATGTAAATGAAATAGGAGTAATGTAATTATTAATCTCAAAGAGGACTATTTATAAAGTTGTAAATTCGATTCGCGGTGGCTCGGACCAAAAAGTGATATTGACTTATTAATTAATATTATTTTAATAATAATAGTCATATATATATTTCCGAATCATTTCTTTTTCAACCTTTTCATCTATTCCGTCAATGATAACGATCCAAGAAATTTCACCCTCTCACAATATCATATATACGTGTATATATATTATTTAATTCCATATGGTTGTATTTTAATATTTTGGAATCCATTTTGAATAATATACTTATTGTTGGAACAAAAGTAATTGTCAAAGAGAAGCACCAATTTGAATGTATGATATAAACCCGAAATTTAAAATATTATTTCCAAGACGATAAATTGGGGTTCAAATACTTTGATATATAAAATTTTTTAATGTATATATGAACATTAAAAAAATATTATTTTATTATATCGTGTCGTATCCTATTGTATTAAATATTTATGTTGAATACTTTTCACATATTTTTTTTAAAAAAAATCGTGTTATTATATTTATAACGTATTTGTATCCTTGTATCATAAATAAAATTTTAATTTTTTATTATTAAATTCTTGCTAAAGATATTGCGTGTATCCAAAGTATTTTGAAGCCAACCTGTTGAAATTCCGTATGTCATTCCTCCCCCCCACCCCCCACCCAATCAAAAGAAATAAAAAGAAAATACAAATTGAAGGAGAAGAAAGGAATAACAAAATATTTCGTAGTAGTTAGAACTAGAAATGCATCACCAACTATGTTACACGGATACGGACACAACGATACGATACGGATACGACGATACAGATTTTTTTGTGAATTTTCCATAATAAACAAGGTTAACCATAAAACTTTAGGGGCACTATTTAATTAAATATCATATTGTAGTGTGAGAGATAGCCCTAAGATCCATAATGCACGAATACGAATACGAATACGGATACGGTGATACCGACACGATACGAATATGACGATATAAATTTTTTCTTAAATTTCTCACATGAAAAGTGTCCGACACAATGTTTAATACAAATATCGACACGATACTACACGACACAATAAAAGTTTGATCGTTAATTCTTTGGAATTGACCTCTTTTAAATTATTTTACCTCAAACCACCTAAACACCTAAACCAATATTGATGTGTTACTGTTACTCATATAGTCGGGATGGAATTACACCACCCGTAACCTATTCTACTATAATCCAAAAATTTTAGACGAGCCTATTCTACTCACGAAGGGGTTTTAATATTTCCCATATTAATATATCATCTAACATTTCATTTCTTAAAATTTTCTTCTAAATAATCGAATAAAAAAAAAAAAAAAAATCCCCCTAAATGGCTTACTACCCCTGTACGAATTACCACTATAGTTTCATGTCTTCACATAATTTTATTAATTTATCTATAAAGTAACCCAATATCTTTAAATAGGCAACAATTGGCACATATATAACAAGATAGAAGCACATGAGGAATGCTTGTTACTCTGTGAGGAATCAAATGTGTCAGTTACAGATCCTGCTGTAGTTGTACTATCAGGCCTGCATTGTGTGTTGAAAAACATTCTGAACTACAAAACTACTTTAATATAAAGCACAGAATTGAGGAAGGAAATCATATCAGTTTCAACACATTTTGTACTAAGCACTTCAAGTGTAAGGAACATAATGTGGAGGAAAATGGCTCAAGAAGAGAACGAAGAGTTCAAGTTTGTCAAGATAAAGGTCTAATATTTCAGTTTCTTTCATTAACTTTAAAGAAGATGTAAAGTTATGATATACGGATGGTGTTTCTACAGGTGCATGTTCTCAAGGTCCATATACATTGTGAGGGCTGCATGCACAAAGTGAAGAAACTTCTTCGAAAGATTAATGGTACGGATTTCTCATGGATATATGCCCTTCTTTTCTTCTTTCATTATTTATTATGTTGCATTTTTAGGTGTGTATGAGGTCAAAATAGATGCTGAAGAGCACAAGATCACGGTATCAGGGAATGTAGATTCAGCAACTTTGATCAAGAAACTAGCGAAATCTGGTAAGCATGCAGAGGTTTGGAGACAAACCCTTGGCGAAAATCAGCTTGACGATGATACGAGTCCCAACCAGCTGCTGTCTCTTATGGATGGGTTTGATTTCTCGGAAAGACAGCCTCTGTCGGTTCATGAAAGCATTCCGAAATTGGAGTATGAAGGTTACCCAGAAAACAATCAGATAGGGGAAATGCAGATGGATGGTGGCCTTTTGGGATGGAAGGATGTCATGATGGATGATGACAATATGGATGGCATGAAGTACATGGTGAACAACCATCCAGCTTATCATGAGGCTCCCACACAATTCAAAACTTTCTATATGGGATTCCCAGGTCACGAATATCAGTATGCGTCGTTGCCGGCAGCAGCGACGGCCAGGTACCATCCATACCCCATGATGTACACCAATATGCAGAACATGAACAACATGATGGAGAAGAAGATGCATGCATATAACTTGCTTCACTAATAAGAAGAGGAATAGTTTCAGAATATAACTTATTAAGGGCTTCCCATTTAGAGGGTCAAATGTGTATGACTGAACAGCTCTTCAGTTAACATTTCTTTAGGTGTCTATCTGTGAGAACTTCTATTATTTACATTTCTTCAGGTATTGTGGGAAATTGTAGGTTTCGTACTTCGGGGTTATGGATATATCTCTTCTGTATTTAATATCCAATTTATTTGAAATCACTTTCAAGTATTATCTGTTTTATATAACAAGAAAACAAATATAGCAATAATTCCCACAATGTCTTGAAGAGAAAGGGATATATTGACGGCTAAGGTATTTGATCTATTAGCTAAAGGTTGTTAAAAACCAAGCTTAAATATAAACCAAGATTTTTTGCTATTTCGTAATCAGACTCACTGATTTCACAGCCCAAATTCTACAGATGTACATCAGGCATAATTAAAAGCTGAATTAATTTGAAACCAGGCTCGAGCTCACTACTTCTACAGATGGCACTTAACTATTCTTGCCTCATACGTACCTTTTTCACTTGGAATTTGATGCACAACAGCATTTCCCTCATCCATGAGACAAAACAAGATTACTACTTTCAGTTCATGAATTCATGTAGTCTGCATCATCCAAGTTCTCTATCACTGGGGCATACTGCAGAAGTTAAAACAGAAATTAACATAAGAGTTACCGTATTACAATAGCGACGGCAGAAGTAAACGACTACATTACATACCTCATCATCTTCAAAGTAAATTCCATCAGCCGAACTGTTCTGTTGAAACTGCCACCCCAAAGAGTCCTCAAGTAGCTCTCTCAGTTTTCTCGTCTTCAAAACATATAAGGCATCAATTTAGCAAATGTTTTGATTAATCTTGCTATTTCCATATCCTAATAGGTTTTTTAAAGCACAATGGTATTTTTTTTTTTTTTCCCTTGTTTTTTTACTAATTGACAAGTCAAACCCACTCGGGCGAACATGTTTTCACTGTAACAAAATAAGCACCCAAAAGATATCTAATATTTAAGAATGGAAAGAGTGAAAACAAAGCTTTTTTCTCAAAGATTAAAGTTTAGTTCTAATGGTAAAGTGATAGCCTAGAGAATGAAGACATTGATCAACAAGCAGAAAAAAGGACCTCATCCTACAACTGAAATTTGAATAAGAATACATACCCAAGAGAGAAGGTCTCCATCAACTACCGGGGCTTCTAGCACCAATGAAAAGAAATCCTGTCACAAAGTACAGACCTGTCAGTCCAACACTTATTTGATGAACCCCTATTCATGGAAACCTGAAGTTTGTCAAACGGTTGAATAAGTGGCCTTTAATATTTATAAGGTTCACAAAAATGACAGAAAGAACTTAATGATAGAACTCAGGTAAATTTTAACATGATGAAAATCCAGTAACTGCATGAACCCTGATTGGAAACAACAGCACGATCAAAAGAATTCGCAAGAACATGACATTAGCTGCATATAGATGTGTGTTATGCCATCCCTACTTCATTACCTTGCAGAGGTGGTGCAGAAAGTTATCAGAAGATAACCAAGACTCATCCAACAATACTGACACCCCTTCAGGCTTAGAACCAACATGTGTTTGGTCCTTTTGGAATGCAAATTTCAGCTGATAGTATATGACTTTAACAAACTGTGAACACAAATACCAGAAGTCAGTAGGAAGACAGGGATTAAGAGAGAGGCTGGAATATAGTGCCATTAAAATAGTATAGGAATCAGATAAGGTAAAATCAGCAGAAGCCATTAATTTGGGAAAACCCAGTACAATTAGATCCAGTTTTGGTGTTTCAAAAACTAAAAATGTAGCTAATTAGATGCGTTTGGGTGAAAGAACTTCCATGGAAGGCTACCCCCCCCCCCCCCCCCCCAAGGGAAGGAAAGAAAGAAAAAACACAGAAATGAGCTGCAATGGAATACCTTGGTAAATAGCTGACTCCTGGTTTGAAGAGGCTACAAAAAGAGGAAAACATGGGTAAGAATGTGCAGAAAACCCAAACCCTCAGATATATTATGAATCTACTGATCAAAAACCATCACAGAGAAATAAACTTCAAAACTGTAAGCAGGCATAAGAGATGAATATAAAAAACACGAGTCTTGATGTGGCTACCAGATATCTAGAACAAAGAATTTGTACCCACAAAAAAAATCTCTAGATCATAGAATCTTTAGACGAGAATACACAAATGACTTGTCAATTTTATGAGCAGATTTAGTTTGAGTAATGAGAGGAACAAATGGTACATCTATTCCACTATACTATAACAACAAACATGAGAAGTGCTCTTGTATCTCGGTTTTGCTTTAATGATTGGGAGTGAACTTACAGCTTCTGTACAGCCAAATAAGAGGCTCACTAAAATCTTCCACTGCAGAAATGCTTCAAGAGATTGCCCCATCTGTTAATTTTTGCATATTACGTATGTTAATAAAACAATACTTTTATGAATGTATATATACATCCAAGCTTTTTATTGTCAGGGAAATACATGTTTATGATTAAGGAAGAGAACAAACAGAGGAGCTCTTTATTACCATAAACACAACGAATGCAAACTGCAGTTCTCCTAGAAGAGCATCTTCATTACCACCATATTCTTTCGTCAATATGCCCTCGAGCAGCTGTGTCTGAAAACTCAAATAGCAATTCCGAAAATCAGCATGCTGCATACCCTAGAGGCTCCAATACAAGAAACCACTTTTGCATACCTTGTCTAGATTCAAATTAGTAAGCTCCTCACTACACATTCCCTTTTTCTTGACAATTCGGGGGATGGCAGTATAATAACAACCTCTTCTTTGGGAGTTCTCTCTAGGCGCTGAAAACTTGCTGCTCTTCAACTGATCAGCTAAGGCTTTTTCCATGGATGTTTTTGGAAACTTTCCAACAAGATCGGATTCACAGGCAATTGTAATTTCTCCTCCGACAGGTTCTGCAAAATGGGCACCAATTGCATGATGCACCCTCATAAACGGGAAGTCAGGAATGCATTAGTACATACAAGTTGAAATTATTTAATTCAATTGCCCCTGGACAAGAGTCTTCCTCAGGGGAAAAAAAATCCAGAACTCTGAATGAAAGCTTCTGAGTTTATAGCTATGAGCCATCAGCCATGACATGGCATTCTATAGAGGCTCTGTAACTACAATATATTTTCAGATAGGGTGATGTACGAGTACACACGTTCTCTTGTTATTTTCGCATGCATAAGGAGCCTACATACCCACAATGGAAACAGTTAATAAAACAAATCCAAACTTCGTTTCACTGAAAAACATCTATATATGCCAATTGCCAACAGATATAACTAAAGTTGTCCCTTAGAAAAGTTCTCACTATAGATGGAAACAACTGCAGAAGTTGAACAGAAACATAAAACTTCTCCACATGGCTAAGGATGTCATTCATAATATTCGAGGCAAATGAAAAGGATCTTAATGCCAAATGTAAAATTCTAGACAGGAGGAAAACATTCAAGGACAGGAATTCTAGAAACAATAATAAAGGTGAAGAATCCAGTTGCTCGTCACAACATATACTTCTGTTGAAAGGAATTGTTTATGGCTGATCTCCAGTTCAAACATCCACAAATTTTAGTTCAACTGCATTTGGCATTTAATCTGATGCTAGTTGGATTCACAAATCCAACTTACTAAGAAATGTAAGGTGAAATGGAAGAAAAAGCCAACTTATGCTGGAACCCCGAATTGGATGGAAGGTAAAAGAAGTGGATATATACTGGAATAGTTCAAATCACCTACCAATGTGCTCAACTGTATCCTTGGTAATATAGTTTGACAATCGTTTCCAATCCCCATACTGGCTCAATGTGTATGGTCCGAGTTGCTTATCAAATTCGAACCTCTTAACTGCATCCGAGTATCTCTCCTCCTGTGTAAAAGAAAAAGGTTACCCAAAAGCATCCACAAAGCATTTTAAGAAAGACGTAATCTGATTATAAACATGGGGCCTCAACCATATACCATGAAGACAACATAAATTTCATACTGCCCTGAAGGCAGTGAGATCTATAAGAGCAGCCAAACTGAACTTATGGATTTGGCACCTTTTAAGAAACGTCAACTAGTATGTCCAGCCCAAAATGTGATGAGCCATACACCAAAAGGGGTATCAATAAGTAAGGACACATCAAAATATAACATAGCCATTTCTACAAATAGAAGATGTGAATAAAACATGATTATAGCATGTTCAACATGAGGGTAATCTGCATAAGCATTAATAGAAACTTCGCATTACTAGCCTTTTTGACTTAAAAAAAATGACTTTGTCTCAGCCTCTCAGGCTTAAACAAAAAGGGGATATCTAAAACATGACACTTAGGTTCCCCAGTCAATGTACATTAGCATATAAATCAAAATAAAACTGATAATGACTTCCCCAAAATGACTCACCTCTTCTTCTGATAATTTGACAAATCGCTCTTCCTTTTGCTCCCATCTCCGAACAATTACCTGTCAACCATATTGATATACAGGGTTAGTTCTGTATGCATGTTTTCTCATCAGAAGACTGGTACTAATGAATATTTTCAAAAATAAAGAGAAAAAAGAAATAACTCAATCCATGTCAACAAACAAATCATAGGAAAAAAGGGTAAACAAGAATAATAACTCATTCTGCATGTATCACTTGGACCAGGATCCACCATTGTCATGCTCTCAAAGCATGCAACAACATGTATTAAAGGAATGGCAATTTGTTGGTATGTCATCACTCCAATTTCATTAAACAACGTTTACACACGACTCATCTTGGTAAATGATAAAACAAAAATTATTTCAGCAAAATAGAATGATTGAATTAAGGCCAAAATTAGTAGATATCTAGGGCTCATTCTACACCATAGTCTCCATAAATCACCTTCACAATCTGAGTTATGTACAAGACACCAAACAGCATATCACGCTATATTCACCAATCGACTAAATTCTGGAGCACCAATCGTTCTCAGAAAAGCTAAAGCAAACAATCAAAATGATAGGAAACGTGTATGGTGCTCTATACAAGACACACCAACAACAAAGAATCTATACTAAATACATCAAATTTTGATTTGCACAGCATCAGCACAAAAAATAATGCAAGATGTTATAATGCTACAAACCTGTGAAGGGCTTGCATCAATGAAGAAACCAACAACTGGAGCAAACTCACTGCCTTCCCTGCACAATCACATATTCAGTAAATATCAACTTATCTAAAAAAAAAAACAAAAAAAAAAAAAAGAAAAAAAAGGAAATTGATCAAACAGGGTAAAGACAATGAAGTTATCAGTGGATAATTGTGATATAGACGTCTGGAAATATTTTCACAAACTTATTTCATTCAGGTGAACCATCCCAAAATACATACCAAAACAAACTTCAGTAACCACACCCGGTAATGAAATAACAGCAATTGAAGAAAAGGGGAAAGCAATGAAGAAACCAATACATTAAATAAGCGAACCTGCTAGAGGAGCTATAGTAAATAAAGTGAACCCCAGGAGGAATCATTTTGATACCCTTGAAATTAGGACCGGACGAAAACACCTGCAAATATTATTCCCACCCCAAAGCTAAATCATCGGAAACGACCAGTAAATCTCCACAGAGCTGAAAAACTAGAATTCACAGAAACCAACAGGCACCTGAGTATCGATGCCGATGAGAGTGTACTGAGGAACATCAAGAAGAAGAAGAGTTGCGCCTTGCTTCACTAATTCTAAGGCCGTATCCGGGTCCATTACTAGATTACCAGTGACGATTTTTTAGCTCTAGGGTATTACTGAACGGATTTTCTTGGGTTATTCAAAATCGTTTTCAGTCTGCTACGAGAGCAGTTGAAATCTTCGTTGAGATTTTGAGTGTGCACAATTCTCCCGCGAACTCCAGAAACCTCGCACTGTTGCCGATTTGGGATTCGCTTTTATTTTATATTTTTACGTTTTCACCCCTCTTCTTTTCATTATTCCCTTTTTTTTTCTTACCCTTTCCTTGGTTTTTTACTATCTTCCATATTTTATCTCTCACCCAATGGAGTGAGACTAATCTCCGAAGGTATTAAAAACTTTGTTCACAAAAATCTCTTTCAATATAATTTTTTACATTCATAATGGTCGAATTCAAAATTTTATTTAAATGAATTTCAAACAATTTTTCACTTGAATTAACTGGCTATCGGTCTTCTTAGTCTTTTACGTACAAATGAAAATACATAGATTAAATTTGGGTAAATTCCATAAATTCCCTTTCCTATGAGGCCCTTTGGATTTTGTTCTCTAACCTTTAAACATGTACGAGTTTCTCCCTAATTTTTGTAAATTTTCGCCTTTGAATTTTTTCGATTGAATATTCCGTTCGAACCAATACAAGATGAATTTTGACCATCAATTTATCTATCGTCGCAGCAACGCAATAGTCAAGACTAATGTCGTAATGTTCCTATCTCCAAGACGAATAAAACTCATATCCATTTTGACTCTATTGACTGTCGGAAGCTGTCGCAATTTGTCTGTAAAGCTCCGTTCAATGTGTGTCATCTTTGACCGGGAATTTCTTTTTTGACGGCTATCAGATTTTGGTTTCGAGACTACGGTTGTGTTCCTCGCGTCTAGAGCTTCAATTTGATATATTATATCAACACATTTAATATCTGATTTGTGCAGATTTACTCTTAGAAATCACGTTAATATTTTGTTAAAAAGATTGAACGGAATATTCCCCAAAATTCCATTTAAAATGGGTTAAATGTTACATTTTATAAAGATTAGGTAAGAACACTTACAAATTCAAATGTTAGGAAGTAAAGTACGAAAAACCCCAAAAGCTAGCAGGCGAAGTACGAAAAATCCCAAAAGACATAGGGGTTTTTGGAATTTACCCATTTAAATGTTGTTGGATTTTGAATTATTTACATTTAGGTTTCCTATTTCTAATTTATATATATTATAAAAGTGCTTTTTTTTTCCTTAAAACTTATTCATCGTCCAAAATATCCTCATGATAATACTTCTAATATTATTTTACTAGAGGGTAATTTGGTAAATATATTTTATTTATAATTATATTTAAAAAATTTAAAAATATGTATGTTAGTAAAAATAGGATTCTTTAATAAATTAAAATTAAAATTCATCAAATCTATAGATATAACATATTTAAATTTTTTTAAAATAAGTGTTTGAATGAAATTAGAACTCCTTAGTAAATTAGAATTAAAACTCATCCATTCTTAGAAATCATATAGGGTATGATAATAAGGACTCTTTTCAAAATTAATATATTAACTATAAATTACATTATAATATACTTATATATGAAAACAAATTATATGATAAAATCGTATATCCATGAAGAGTATAATTTTTTAATTATTTCTACTGCATGCATAAAATCAATTGTAAAAAACTAACATAAATATTAAAAAATACTAACTAAAAAATATAAATAAGAAAAAGAATGCAAGAAAAATAATAAAGGAGAAAATAAAAAATTTAAGAGATAATTAGTTAAAAGATATAACTATTTGATTTTAATATACATACACAGAGATATCAAAACTAGAAGACAGTTCAAATAATAATACTTATTATTAAAAATATTAATAATAAGTATTTCTATTATAATTTTTGCTAAAGTTCCTAGATTGTGAAGGTAATAAAATTAAAAAAAATCAAATCATGTAGTTGAAATTAAAACAAACAAGCATAAAAGAAAGTATTGAATACCATAAAAGTATGGAATTGTTAAAGGAATGAAAGAAAAGAAAAAAAAGTAAAAAATAAAATTTTAATTAAACTAATTAAAGACTATATAAATTGTGATACAAATTTATAAGTTAGACCAATATTAATTCTTATTAGATTTATTACTTTATTAATAATGTAAATACTTATATCAAAATTTATTATTTTATTGTATTCATTTATTAAAATTAATGTGCAAGATAATATAAGAAACAATATTTTATTTTATGAAAAAATAAAGAGAAAAAGCAAAAAAATTACAATTCCTTTAGTATTCTGATATGATCCAAAATTTCAAATTTTAACATCAAGTAGACTATCAATGAATCATTGTCTAATTGATTAGAAGTAGCAACCAATGAGTTCCAAGTGCTATTAATATAAATATTTGCCTCCATTTAGTAATTATCTCTTTAATATAGAATATTATTTCTTGATAGGCAGTGGTGTTTTTGACGTTTGATGTTAATCGTATGTCACTAATGAGCTCGACTCCAACTAAATCGTCTCAATCAGCCTATAATAAATTTGCAGGTAGTTGTTTGATCCAATATCCGACTTCCATGGGTCCTTGGTTTGACCTCGGCTGTGGCCCCTCCCATTGCTCTAGCCATAAGCTACGGTAGCTCCAGCTTGCCAGGGGCCTGTCTTGCGAGGCCAGAGTGGACTCAACCATCAACCTCCATTCAAATTATGTTTGGGGTTCTTTCGCTTTTGTCAGATCTGAAGAGTGCAAGTCTTCGATTCCAGATAGACCACGGCCATCAGAATTATTTAAAGTATTATCAACTAAAATTTTCCAAATGTATAGGTACAAAAGGATGGTACATACTGTGACAATCTTACCCAAACAATATGGTAATTTTGAGCGTAAATGCACCCAATGGGGTCGGCCAGGGTAGATCATCGTCAAACCAGTTCAGATTTTGCTGTTCTTACGTTTACCATTTACTTCATATTTTATTATTTCTTTTATGCAAGATAAAGTAATATACACTATAAATATGAAAAAAGAATACAATTTTAGTTTCATAATATAAAAAGTGGGTCGCGATGTGTGTGGTACTATTTACTTTGATATGACGAATTGGTGCTTTACGTACAAGAAAAAGAGTAAGATTGCAGATAAGAAAATCCAAGCCGCAGGGAAAACCAAAGAGTTGAGTTTTTAAAATTAGTTATATATATATATATATATATATATTACACGTATCCACAAATAGTGAGATAATTTGAACCCAATCATTAGTCCGAGAAAGAAACTTTTAACTCAAATAATCAGATAATTTGAAGTGGAATTATTACCTATAGAAAAAATTCTTTAAGAAACAATCTTTTAACAACAGAAATAACCAGTTAACAACCACATATAACATTCTAACATAACCGCTGAATTACAAGATTTTTTTGGCCGAGGAAATTTAACTTGTGCAATAAACATATTACATTTATTATTTAATTAATTATTTTTTAAAATTTCTCGGGACACTAATTTTATGCAGCCAGGTAGGAATTAAATTAGCTGGATCCATGCAAGTCAAGATTATCCAAAACAATACAAACTCACACACACGCATGTATGTGTTCTTCCTGGGCTTTCAACAATTCTCTTCAATTTCCCCATGATTATGCAATAAACCCCAAAATCGAAATAATCCACAGAGCAACCATAAAACAAAAGACGGATTCAACACGAATCTGAAGATGATTCATCGTTGTTGATGAAAAAGGCAAAAAAATCAATCAACCAATCAATCCCTTTATTAAACTCAACAAATCAAACTCCGATTTTAATACATCAATCCGCGAGAAGATTACCGTCGTTATCGTACAAAATCTTCCCGGAGAAATCAATTGGCCGGCACTTTTCACCTTTGATGATCGTCTTCTTCCAAACGACGCCGTCTTCATCCTCATACCCAAATTCATCTTCCTCTACCCTAATCTCCTCATCCTGCACCTTCCTCCACGAAATCATTTTGCCCACCAGGAGCGCCTTACTGCTCAAGTTGCTCTTCATTTTCTGAATCGCCCCCTTCCTTTCCCCGCCCAACCTCACCGTCTTCTTCCTATCTCCTCCGCCGCTGAGAGATTTCACGAGCCCTCCGTGGGAGGCGCAGAGGAAAGTTACGGCGGAGAACACCGAGAAAAATGCTGCTAAAACGATGAAGAAGGCGACCGGGGCCGGTAGGAAACTGAGTTTGTGCGTTGGGAGAGATGTGGTTGGCAAAAGCCTTGCCATGGCGCTGTTTCTGGTGGTGATTAGGTGATCAGTTTGAAAGAAATGAGGAAAATGGTGTAGTTATGGTTATGGAGGAAGATGGAGAGAAGGAGTAGCGAGTACTACTACAAGCACTAGCTGAAAAGTGAAAACCCACTAGTTTTAAAGGGTTTAATAAAGGCCACCAATTGTTGTTGTTATTATTTATTAGTTTAAAAGAGATTGACTGGGGGATGTAAATCTCACCGACCAAAAGAGTTGATCTTTAAAAAGATTAAGTTCTCAAACAAATTCTAAGATAAGGTGCTAAATTAACTCTTATTTTGTGGATAAATTTAAAAAATTAAATTTGATTTTGTGGATGAGTATGAAAATTATTATCCTAAATCATATTTTAGTTTAGGAGATATATCAAATAGAATAATAAGTAAAATTAAATGTAATAAAATTTATCAATTGAACGTATCAAATACAAAATTAACTAGAATATTTAATTTCACTTAATCCCCACAAATAGATTAAGTGAAATTGGTTATCAAGGATAGTGGTTGATTTTAAGTAGTTAACTAGGGATGTAAACAAGCGAGCCGGCTCGCGAGCTTTCTCGAGCCGAGCCCGAACCCAAGCTCCTTTGTTTTTGGCTCGTGGCTCACGAGCCGGCTCGTGAGCCACTATTTTTAATTAAAAATAAATAAATATTAATTTTTATATATAAAAATACTTATATCATATATAATATTATATATATATATATACTTATTTTTATATATAAATATTAAAAATAATTATTTTTTAAATAAAAAAATATGTTTTTCATGGCTCGCGAGCCGAGCCGAGCCGAGCCACTCAAAAAGCTTGATCGAACCGAGCTCGAGCCAAGAAAAAAGGGCTCGGCTCGGCTCGTTTACATCCCTATAGTTAACCGTTCGTTTTTTAGGACAATGAATTGGGTTTGAATTTCTTATGGCAAAATGTTGAATTCTCAATTCTAAAGCCCCCCACCCCGACCGACAACATAAGTGGGAGGAAATAAATTAGGTATTTAGCTGTCCGTTAAGGGGGAGGTGTGTGTCTTACAAATTTACAAGAAGTCCACTCTTAAAGCCCATATTAAACTAAAAAATAAAACTCCTAATTGAATCGGATCCTTGGATATAGTCAATGTCAATTTATCTGGAGAACATTTGATATGTTTGATTACACTTGATTAGTTCTATAAACTAATTGTCATATCACATTAGATTTATAAGATTAGACTTTTCATATTGTAATTATTCTTTTTTATTTTTAAACAAACATATTTTAAAAGGGGTTAGAAAAATTCAAACTTAGACGTGAATTGTAATTAATTGATTGGACCCTATTCAATCACACACTTGTTATTGTTATTTACAAATTTGTAGTCAATTTTGTTTGAATGTGGTGCCATGAATAAGTGTAAACTTAGTACAGGAATAGATTCGATCTCCACTAATTTTAGGGCAGTGGGGTAATTAGTGGAGCATTAAGATGAGTATGATGATGTTGAAATTTGAATAGGAGTCATGGGTGAAAGTTGAAACTACAAGTCTACAACGAGTCTATAGTGAATTAGTGATGTTGGAAAGAGATGTGTCAGTCTTGAATACGACTTCCAACTTTCAATAGATTGAAATTGAATCACAACACCCTTCCCTAATTCTGGTTGAATCGGTCTGTCTTTGAAATTTCATGTGTATTTCCTTCTACTTTTTCCACTTTTACCAATTTACGTAAGGAAATTCTATCCGAGCCTGATTCAATTAAATTGATGTAACCAATGATGAATATTTTATATTTATCTTCTGTTTGATAGAAAATTTAAAAAAGAGTGATAAATTTATTTAATTGGATCAAGTCAAATTTAGGGTTCAATCGGTCTGTCTTGGAAATTTCATGTGTATTTTCTTCTACTTTTTCCCACTTTTACCTATTTATGTAGGGATTGTTTTCAAAGATTTAAATTAAGGGTTTGTTCACAAATTCTTGAAAAAAGCTTGTTTTTTTTTTATAAAAAAAAAAATCTTTGTTTCAACTTCTGCTTGTTTTGCCGATAAGAGTTGATTCACATGATTAATAAGTTCAGTCTTTAGGGTAATATCATGATTTATGAATTTAAATATATTTGGATGGGCGTGTGTTATAAAAAAAAAAAATTCTACTCATTTTAAACAATTAAACTAGATTGTAGGATATCAAGTGACGAAATTTAATGGTTGGATATACTAATTTAATTAAATATTTTACATTCGAATTTCTTAAAACGTAACTATAATTAAATGTTTGGATATACTATGTGTGAGTTGTTCTTTTGACTGGAGTAGAAATAGAAATCGTGTTTTACCGGTTGGGAGGCAGACTTGACTTTTTGACTTGGGTCATAGCAGAGTCGCAGTAATATATATAATACAAGTGGGATGTCGCGGTAGGCGAAGTAGTGGACACGTTAGGAGGTCACCACCACCATTTAAGGAGACATTGACCTTAACCAACTGCTTTCGTCTTCCAAGGGAAGATATTATGGCCCCAAAAATTAATAATATATTACTAGCAATTCCGTACATTCTATTCATGTGCAAATAAAAAATTATTAGTATTAAAATAATTTTTTATTAATATGTATTTTATAATTATTTTTAATATAATAACTAATTTACGATAAATAAATAGCATAAGATAGTGTTACATTAATAATTAAAAATAAAAGTAAAAAGAGATAAAAATTATATAAAAAAGAAAGGAAAAGAAAATGATAAAAGTAATGAGAGAGAAAAAAGAAGTTATGAGAGTTATAAAATAAAATAAATAAAAAAAGAAAAAAAAAAGAGACCAAGAGTCCATGACACCACAATGGACTCTGACATTTAATAATATAGATAATGAACAGATAAGCTCTACTTTATTAAAAATAAAAAATAAAAAATCACCAATACGATCCTAAGATTTTAACGAAACCCTCGTATATACCAATCACAAAACATAAAATATACATAAAGGGGACATAACCCACATATGAAGCACCACAAACATGCAAAAATGCCCAACTAGGTTCTAAACCATGCATGACGAAAGGGCAATATTAGAGAAGTGATTCCTATTACAAGCCGAGCTTAAGTGATCGTTTATTGGCCTTATACCGAGGCGCCCAGACATCTATGCAATACACTCCATCTCTATAGTAATGTTCATGCCGTCGACACTATTAGCGCAACAAAAGATCGGATTGTCGATTGCATTCTTTCAACAATATAGCCTCTCAATCTCATTTATAGCATACACAGAAGGAGGATTTTTTAGGTGACCGTGTTTCGACCGGTGTCGGACGATATGTACATGGTAATTTGTTTTCTTGCCAATTTTCGTAATTAATATCTTTACTTACTATTCAAAATTTGTAATTCGTACAATAACAATCATATTTAATGGTAGACAAGGCTGGCTAGGTCCACACTCCCAACTATAATACATGTATATGAATATGAAAAATTAGAAATACAAATACAATAGAATTATAGAAATAGATACAATCAGGGAGACGACATCTTAAATATATGATTTTCTATATTTTTTTTTTGGTGGAAATATGATTTTCTAATGCTACTTTTGAAATATTTAAAAACTCAATTTTTTGTAATGCTACTTTTGAAAATATATATGATTTTCTTTGACAATTATGAGCTCCATAACCTATTTAAAAGAAATAAATATTCACATTAAATGATATATCTAACTTATCCAGATTCCAGCCAACATCATAACAAAGGAAGATGCTGCACAAGCTGCAGATAATTATTTGAAGAAGACTTCTACCAAATTGTCGACATGAGTAGTATTACGAGCCGACATTGTATTTTTCATTTTAAATTAAATATTTCTTCCTAAATTTCATATATCAATTTACGCTAAGTATATTAATAGACGTTAGAAATTAGAAAAAAAAAAAACCCTTCTAATTTCTCTCCTTTTGTACCGAATATCTTTCTTTGAATTTCATTATTATATAAACCGAAAACTGAACATTGCTATCGTATGAATTGCAAAACCTTATGGAAATCCCAAAATTTTTGCAGGATTTATAGCCGGACAATTAAAGAATAGGGTTTCCTTCCGAAAAGCAATGAAAAAGGCTATTGAATTAACTGAATAAGCAGATACAAAAAGAATTCAAGTACAAATTACCGGGCATATCGACCGAAAAGAAATTGCACGTGTGGAATGGATCAGAGTGGGTAGGGCTTCTAATTTATCTTCTTTTGTACCGAATATCTTTTTTTCAATCGCCTATCAATGCACGCAATATATAGGATAAGTATAACCGAAAACGAAACAGAAATAACACACGAGATTTTAAGAACTCAACTGTCATCCACAGTTTGATATATCACTCAATATTTAGTTATCTTAATCTTAGCAATTTTATATTTCTTTGGTGTTAATAAAAATGCGGACATATATATTTCATTTCCCCTATGGCCCCCTATCCCAATGTTCCTCTAAGCTAATGGGCCAGGTTATTGGGCTTTTATGTTAGCTCTTGGGCCACTAGGTTTTGGGCCTTTTGTTAGCTGGCGTGTTCTACCATGCATTAGCGATTTTGGCCTTTTATTATCTATTTTCGGGCAGATATACGATATGATGCTATGTTTTTTCTAATTTTTTTTTTATAGGTATGATTTATTGTTGTTTCGCAAACTCTTGACATATCCGATTACAAATGCACATTACAAGTCTTTTCTCTTCAAGAACAAAAATATATGTACAACTCTTTTCGCTCTTTCAAATATTCCACATCAAAACTTCAAAAATATGATCAATTCATAATAGTTTGATAATTTTTTTTCTTAAGGGTTAGATTGTAGATGTGAGTCGGATCAAACAACTTTAAAAACATATTATTTTTGTGGACATAGCAGTAGCAGTAGCAGTAGCAGCCGCCACTTCAAAGATGCTTATACATACATATATGTAAAGGAAATAGCAGTAGGACGACGTTACAACATTGCGAAAGTACATGATCAGCTATTATATTTATTCCAGTTATTGAAACTCAAAAAAAAAAAAAAAAGAGTAGATCAACATAGTAGTACAGTAAGTATATATAACACAACTTGATGAGAAGAAGAAGAAGAGAAAGTTAAATGGGAATAGAATTGTTGACGGAAGGATAAACGACGGTGGCGGGATGGGCCATGATGCGGCGGCCCTTGACGTGTCGGAAGCAGTAAACGAGCGCCCCCACCGGCCACTCCACCAGCGCCGCCGCCGCGAAGGCCAGGAAACCCAGCGTCGGCCCCACCACCTTGCACCGGCACGGGTTGCTCCTCGTCCCGCACTGCACGCACACTGGAACACCGATCGCCATTAATATAATGCTGGGAATTAACTGTTGTTGAAATTTGGTCGGGATTTGTAATCAGTTTTGGTTTTTGGGAATATGGGAGTGGATAGATAAAAGTGGCAGAGATGATTTTATAGGATAATTGTGAAGTCTTGAAGTGGAAGATTGTGATTGGTGGCAAAGTGGTCTACTGCCACGTTTTGAGTGTGTATTCCGTACGTGGCGCGCTCTCATGGGGAGGTGTAGAGTGTAAGGTTTTGGGGATTTTTAGTAACAGTTTGGCGGCCAAATGGAAATACATTCTATTATATAAGTGATAGTTATGAATAAATAAGATGATATAATATTAGTAAAAAATATAGATATTAAGTAATAAAATTTAGAAAATATATTATTATTAAGGAAAAAAAGAGTGGAATGAAATGAGAGCAATATGAGGTGAGATTCATTACTTAACTATTTCTGATCATTTTATTCGAAAAGAAGGCAGACCCCATTTGTTCTACAATGAATCTTGCGTGTCCTAGCTAATCAGCAGCTCCATTGCCTGCCTTATATACGTGTGTCATTCTAACCTCCATATGTTCAGTCACATTCTTGGAAGATGAATATTTTCTTGTTTAATTCCCAACATCCTGTTTGCCCACGCCTAAGGATATTTTGTGACAACTAGTAAAGTGCCCCGTGCGTTGCATGTGTATGCCTGTTTTTACTTCTTTTTTGTTGTTGTGGTTTTTTTTTTTTTTTTTTTTAATTTATGATATGTTGTGGATTCTTTTTAATTTGTAATATAATTACCTTTTTTTTTCATTTGCTTTAATTATTGAAAGAAGTGTGTTTTGTCTGCATTAAATTGCTTCCATGTGGAACTGTTAATAGTATTGTTCTTTATTTTTTTTTTAAAAGTAAATGTTCAATACATTCATATGAATATTAGAAACTCATGCGCGTACTTCTTATTTCTCTTTTCTATTGTTTTAGAAAGATCCCTTATTCCTTTTCCTTCTTTATTGTTTTCGACAACTTCGTTTTTTTCATGCCCCTCCTTATTTTTGTTTGAGTACTTTCTCTTGAAAAATGTTGCCAGATTTTCATAGGCTTTCTCCATACCTTCATCGTCTTTCTAAAATTTGTATCTCCTCATTGTTTATCTTACCCTTTTCTCCTCTTGCAAATTTAATTTTCTTGTTTGTTTCCTTCTTTTCTTTGTCTCTAGCTGTGTTTGGTTTTGTTTCTCTGCGCCTCTTGCCTCACTTTGCTTTTCTATGTTCTCTTTATTTGTTCCCTTTGCTTTGTTCTTAGTACTTATTTTTCCGCCTTTGTGTTCTTCCACTTTCTTTATAGTATTGGCCTCTCGGTTTTTTGTATCTTCGAAAGTTTCTTGAACGGAGAATAAAATCTCATTTCTTATTTTCCCATTTTTGTCGAGCTTGAAAAGATAGTTGTACTGTTTCTCTACTGTTGCCACCAAAGTCTTGTAGTGAAGTGATGATTCTTAATCTTGCATATTTTTTTAAGCCTTATTAAGTTTTTATTGATTTTTTCATTTTCAATTTGATTGTTTCTCTTAACTCGCTCATTGCTTCAATATATTGAGTCACCGGATATCTCATCAACCTCTTCAAATAGTGTGATTGTGGCCCTTTCACTCCCATCTGCTATGTTTAAGGTAACCCTATGCCTATATTTTTTGAATTTTGTCCTTTAGTTATCTGTATATCATGTAAATTTTATGCATTTTTAGATCTCATACTTTGGTGATACTTCCACTTTGTCATCTGATTTCCACATGGATCATGCCAAATGTTTCACCACCAAATCATATAGTCAAGGATGCTTCTCTTTATCAGGCAGCTCGATAGGAACATAATAGTTAAATTGTTCAAGAGTGTTGATCCTGTACTCAGATTTTAATATTATGAATATGTGAACATGGGTCAAACCTCTCTGTTAAAATTCAACGACAAATGCATAGGCAACCACTTTTTTGAATATTTCTTTCTTTACTATTTGAACTGTCATATCAAGTAATTGGCACGAAAAAGGTTTGTTTTAAATTATTTTTTTCCAATCTGGATTATATGTCATTGTAATAAAAAGGTGTCGTTTTTTTACATTTTCTAACCAAATCGATAGCATCAAGATACCTACGTTGCATATATCTTGGTCTTCAATAAAAGATGCAGGATAAACAATTCTTTATCCAACTTGAATGTCTCTACTTTCTCTATTGATGACACTACATATTGTTGAGTTAACTTTCCTGCTAATAAAAGTATAGATTGATCTCCAATTTGTAACTTGTAGCAATAACATTCACGACAAGATACCATTTTGTTGTTTTCTCTATTAAAATCTATAATAGTAGATGATTTAAGATGAAAATAATTAATTTTGTATTGAAAAAACTAAAGAGTTTAGGTAACATGTCTAATACATAATAAAAAAAAGTTAAAAATACATTGTTGCTCCTGACGATATTAATTGAAGAGAAATTTGTTGAAGTATTGCATTGAGATACGCCATCGATTTTGGGAACACTATACTTTGGGATGTTTTGGTGCCAACCATTTTCTCCTTTCCGTAAAAAAGAGGATATTGTAATAGATCATACCAACCAAAGTAATGCTTAATTCTATGGTGTTTTGTCCATTTCTCGCATGAATAACAATCTCTCTTTCATAGGGTATATTTGGATTATTTCCTTCTATCCATATGACAGCAACTTCGCAGCTGTTTGGGAGTTATAACAACATTAATCTAATTCAATATTTTTACTAATGTGCAAAGTCACTTCACCAATTGAAGAAAAACCATAATTCTTCGTAACAACATGGCATGTGGATTTTCTTCCATGATTTTCATCAATTAATTCATTGTAACTTCATTAATATCCACATTATCCACTATCCTTGTTCTATTACGTAATTCATTATTAACATCCCAAAAGTATAACTGGAAGTGAGATGGTCAATTTTCATTTGGGATTAATCTTGGAAGATTGTGAAAAACTTGTCCAATGCCTTAAATATGTAAATTCCTTGAGTAGAAGATGCAAAGTCCTTATCCATCTTAGCCCCAAAGGAAGTAAAAGAGAAGAGACTATTGTAAACTCGACCATTTTTTGAAAATTGTAGTAGCTTCAGCTGATGGACTTGTAAATAAGCCAAGAAAATCAGGTGGAATGATAGTGTTTGCAAGTTTGATAATTCCATTATCGCAACAAAACATTGGAGATTCGTTTTTGAAACTTTTAAGCATTACAATATCGGCAAAAAAGCATGGGCGGGAGCTAATGCAACTCAGAAACATATAGGATCATATACAAACTTACCTATACACAGATTGTCCAATAAAAGATCACATCAACAATAGAATTTGTATCAAATATTTCAATTATTTTTATGAAAAATACTCACCTTCACATTTTTGGGAACGTAGTAAAGCTTTTAATAATCAAGGGCCTCTGCGAATCTGCTTTTCGGATCCATTAGATTGAATCTCCACTATTTTTCTTTTTTTTCTAGTTTCAACTACTTTATCAATAAGGGAAAACTGCAAATTTGGGACTATAACATACCCCATTTTGCATTTTTGGACTTTAATTTGACATTTCTGATTTTAGGGACACTTACTCACTAAATTTTGCAATTTTGTCCAAATCCCAGTCGGATCCCTAATTTCTTCCTGCAAGTATTTATCTAAGGTACATTGATCAATCATCTAAGAGAAAATAACTGGAATCTTACATTGATTCCAGCTACTTTAACTTGGTCCAATGGACCAAAAACATCGAAACTTTGATTTTTCAATAGAAGTTAAAAAATAAAGAGAGAGATTAAGCATCAACTATTAGTATACATTAAAGGAGGATATGAATAGTTGGAGTTTAAATATAGTTAAGTTAAATTAATTAAGTAGAATTATTAATTTTAGATCTACATAAACTATAATTTAAATAGTTAAATTAAAAAGTAGGAAATAAGCAAAGGTAAATTTGCAACCGAGCACAAAGAAGACTACGTATCTGCATTGTGTTAATAGCCAATAAAGTTAATTTACATTAGAATCAACATTGAGTATGAGGGAATTAAATAACAACATTTAGTGTACGTTAAAGGAGAATAGGAAGAGGGAGAGCATGGCAATAGATGACCTTTAAATTGTTACCAAAAAAAAAATAGATGACCTTTAAATACAATTAAGTTAATAGAATTGAGTAAAATTATTAATTTTTGACCAACATAAATTATAATTTAAATAGTTAAATTAAATTATATAAGGACAGTTTGACCAATTCACAATCGCAAACCATCCTATCCACATTTTTATGTAAGTATAGACTAGTGTATGCCCCGTGTTATGCACGGTAATAATATAGAGTATCTTATTTATAATATTAGCTATAAATATATAAATGTATTAGTTCACTACACGAAATTTAATAACAAAGATAAAAATATATAATTCTAGTCAATTAATTATTACACATATAAATCAAACATACAAAATAACACAAAAATGACTAACACAAACATAATGTAGTTAATGTTTAAGTAAATTATTTAGATTGAAGAAACAGTAAATATAATCAAATCCTTAGTAAGCTATAAATTAATCAATGAAACAATTGAAATAAAAATGTAATGAAATTATAAATACCGAATATGATAATAAATATTTTGAGACAAAAAATAAAGATCAAATTATCATTGAACAAATCAATGTATAAAATTACCTTTTCACAATCGGTACTTGAACAAAATTTCAAAAGAAAATATTTCTCTATTAAAGATATGGAGAAAAAAATTATAATTTCAAAAATATATATAAATAATATATATTTTATCATTCAACGAAAATTAAATATGTATAAAATTACCTTCTCATTGAATTAAAATTTAGTATACAAATAAATACCATAAATTGAAATGAAAATACTTCGTGGATATGGAAGGAAAAAATCTTACCTTTTGGTTCATAAAAGACCTTCTTACAATTGGTTCTTGAATTTGAATTAAATCCATGGTATTAATATATAATATAACTTATAATATTAAATATGAATTTTGTACATTAAAACAATTTAAAAATAACTAAATCATATAGAAGAAAATATAATCCATGTCATACATATTTTTTGTAAATTCCACCCAAAAAAATATTTGTTATAAATAATAAATAAATTACTGCTAAAATAAAATTTTATTGCTTTAATATACTCAATTTGAATTGAATAAAAGAAAATATAGAAAGTATGAGAAACTTGCTTACTAATGGAAGAAACAAAAATTAAGCAAAAATAAAGGAAGAAACAAAGATTAAGCAAAAAAAAAACATTTAGTTATACTATACAATTAAAGGAAGAAACAAAGATTAAGCAAAAATAAAAAAACAAAGAGATAAAACCTAATTGCAAATGGATAATTAATAACGTGAAAAACACTTAGTTATACTATAGAAATCGTAAATGAAAAAATGTTAAAACAAAAGAAATAAAAAAAAAAGCGAAAAATATATATAAGATTTAATTTGTCAAATAATATTAAAAACTTTACCATGTAGAAATGAAAAAACTCCAACATTTTAAAACTGTTCTTGAAAACTTCAAATAAAATAAGATAGATAACCCAAAATTTGGAAAGAAAAACATAAAACCTAATAAATAATTGATAAATAACGTGATGAAAAATTCTAAGTAATATATATATATATATATATATGATTTCGATTCTCAAATAACAAAAATACCGGATCTTCAGCTGCCTGCAAAGATATCCTTGCACTCTTCCAATTTTGAGATAGAAACTTTAATATATAGAAATAGAAAAACAGCAAAATTCCAAACGATTCATTAAAAATTTAAAATGAAATAAAATACATAACTAAAACGTGGAAAGAAAAACATAAAACTCAATAGCAAATTGAAAATTGACGTGAAAAAAAAATCGAAAAATAACGTGAAAAACACTTATTTATACTACAAAAATCACAAATAAAAAAGATTAAAGTAAAAATTTCAAACATTAGAAACTTTAATATGTAGATCGAAATAGAAAAACTTCAAAATTCCAAACATTTCATGAAAAAGTTAGTATGAAATAAAAAAGATATAACCCAGAAATTGGAAAGAAAACATAAAATCGAATAACAAATCGAAAAATAATATGAAAAATACCCAATTATACTACAAAAATCATATACAAAAAAGATTAGAACAAAAGAAGTTCATATTGGAAAAATTAATATGCAGAACTGAAAAAACTCCAAAATTTCAAATCATTCGTAAAAAACTTAAAATGAAATAAGATAAATAACTCAAAAAAATAATTAATGAAAATTTATTTCGCAATTAGTAAGCACAAAATTGAGCACCGACAAATAACTCACTTTTCTTTAGAAGAGTTCCCTTCTTCTCTCTAATTTTCAATCATTTGATTAAAGAAAGTTGAGATATGAAGTTCATATTTATCGCCAGCAATGAAGATTTGTATCAGAAAAATACTTGAAAGAGAAATTTAAAAAATGATACAAAAACCTAATCATAACATGTAAATACATAAAAAAGTTAACTATATATTCTATTAATTTGGAAGATCACTATAATTAAGCTAGCATGCATTAAGAAATTCCATTTTATATGGATAGAAATTCAAAAAATAAAAAATTAACTATCAAAAGTTGTCACATATGCAATAATGTTAACCGATAGATTTTATGGAAATATATAATTTGAGGCAAATTAGATGGTATTAATTACTTAATATAAACTTAACATTTATTATTTATATGTCAATTAGTAATTTTATGAGAAAAATTCATGGGTTAATATTCAAGAGACAATGATTTTTTTTTTCTTCTCTGATTTGGTAAGATGTTAATAAAAATTCTATTTTGTCAAGATTTTACATATATGAAATCACCATATATAAACTCATTATCAATTTTAAATCTTAAATTTATGAAAATTGATAATAAATTAGGGATTGATTGATATCTTTTATGTATATAATCAAATAATATAAATCTAATTAAATCAACCAATGAGAAAATTTTAAATCAATTAAAAATAACAAAAAACTCACAAAATTACACATCATCAAAATGCACAATAAAAAGTTAAACATCGTTTTCAAATATATAATAGTATAGATTTGTGCATCGATTTCTATCCATAATCCTATAGAAGCACCGTCCATGTTTAATTTAACTTTGCAGCAACCTTTATGTCACCACGCTACCAAGTCCTGTCCGAACGACCAACACCAATGCAAGCGAAAGATATGAGTCAGAACTTGTCACATTATGTTATAAATCGAAAATTTCTCACCATCATATTTTTTACAATTTCATTCAATCCAAATATACAAAGGAATATGCTTATGCTTATTCACACTAAACCTGGACGATGTGGACCAATGTTGAAGTAAAGAAATTGAAGAATCCCAATCAGTAAGCTTTGATAAAACCTCATCAAAAAGACTCCTTTTTTTCCTTCCTTTAATATAGAGGAGTGAGAAAATCCCAATATTTCCTTGTTGTCTTTTCTTTGTAGTAATTTTAACTTTTAATATCTACTACTATCTAAATTATTAATTTTGTCATTAATTACTAAACTAAAATTTAGATTATTATTTTTTAATTTTCGTGCATGTCACGAGACATATGTTAATAATGATATATAATGTCTTCTATTTTATGTTCGAAATTTTGGCTTATAACAACCCGTTCACACGTGGAGACGTTTAATTTAATATCAACCATTTAAAATTTTTTCATATAAAAAATATAATTAATTACCTGCCAAATATTATTCAATTCCCAAACCTCAAACGATTTGCCCTACTTGGCGAAGCTAAACCTCATTATTATACCCAACTGGGTTGTTTGCATTCCTTGCTACACACAACATTGAATTAACATGCAGGTTTATATCTCTCCAAATTCCACTCGCCCGAATCTAACCAATTAAAAAGATAAGTGTTAAAGTGTGGCTTAAATTAGTCAAAGTCAGTCAAAGGTGGAGCTGAGTTGGCGTCAAGGTGGCGCTGAGTTGTCGACAAGTTGTGGCTGAGTTGTCGCAAGGTTGTGAACAAGTTGTCGATGAGCTAGCACACGTTGGCGTACAAGTTGTAATCAAGTTGTCAACGAGTTAGAATTGAGCTAGCGTCAAGTTGTCAACGAGTTGTCACTGAGTTGTGATACAGTTGTCGCTGAGTTGTCATTACTATTCATATGACGGCTGGAACTTTTCTATAAATAGAAGAATTCTAGTTCAGTTTTAAGAGAGCTGAAAATATAAAAGGCCTAGAGAGTCGAAGCAAAGTCCTATGCTTCGTGAAATCCTGTTGTGAGGCTTGTAAATTAGAGAGTTTGGGAAACACTTGAGAGCTAATTCTTGTGATAGAATTGTGAGGTTCTCTGTGAGTGTTGGGTTAATTAGAGGATAGGTTTTTCTCTAATTGTTGTAAACTCTCTGTTATAGTGGAATCGCTCCCCTTGTTCGTGGACGTAGGCAAATTTTGCCGAACCACGTAAATTCTCGTGTCTTACCTTTTTCATTCTCTATTCTATATCATTTATTGTGGTCAATTCAAGAAACAATATACTATCAGATCCGGGGTGCTATCCTAACAAACTGGTATCAGAGCACTGGTTGTTGGTATATTTTTTCGGCTATTTCCTATTAAGTTAGGATGTCGACTACTAAATTTGATGTTGAGAAGTTTGACCGAAAGATCAACTTCACATTATGGCAAGTAAGGATGCGTGCAATCCTTGTACAGAATGGAGTTCAAAAGGCTTTAGGTGTAAGGCCAGAAGGTATGACAGACACTAGATGGGAGGAGATGGACGAGAAGGCTCGCTCGGCGATTCAATTGTCCTTGGCAAATGAAGTTTTGCGGGAGGTGATCTCCGAAAGGACGGCAAAGGCACTATGGGAGAAATTAGAGTCTCTCTATCTGAAAAAGACTCTAACAAACAAGCTTTACAAGAAGCAATGCTTGTATTCACTCCGAATGAGTGAAGGTACGTTTCTGAGTAGTCATATTGATGAGTTTGAATCTATAATTATGGATTTGCAAAATCTAGATGTTACAATTGATGAAGAAGATAAGGCCTTGTTATTGTTGTGTTCGTTACCTCCTTCATATAGACATTTTAGAGAAACTATGTTATATGGTAAAGATACAATTTCTTTGAAAGATGTCAAATTTTCTTTGGAAACTAAAGAAAAGATTGACCATGATATCACGGGGCAAATAAGTGATAGTCAGGCACAAGGTCTATATGCAAGGGGGAGGCCTAAAGAAAGAGTAACCAACAAAGTTAGGCCGAAATCTAGATCTAAATCCAGAAATAGATCTGTTGTATGTTGGCACTGTAAGGAACCAGGGCACGTTCGAAAAAACTGCGATAAGCTACAGAAGAAAAAGAATGCTCCACAGGATAAAAGTAATGACTCTGGCGAGGCCAGTGTTGCTGAAGACAGCGGTGATACCGATGTGCTTCTTGTGACAGAGAAGCATGCTAAATTCAATGATGAGTGGATTATGGATACGGGTTGTTCTTATCATATGTGTCCTAGTCGGGACTAGTTTTCATCATATGAGTCTATTGATGGAGGAGTTGTTTTGATGGGAAATAATGCACCCTGCAAAACAATTGGCATAGGAACAATTCGGATCCGGATGCATGATGGAATTGTCAGAACATTGACTGATGTAAGACATGTTCCTGACCTGAAGAAAAACCTCAATTCATTGGGCACCCTTGATGCCAATGGGTGCAAGTTTTCAGCTGAAGGTGGAGTATTGAAAGTTAGCAAAGGTGCACTGGTGGTAATGAAGGCTAGAAAAGCAGGAAGCCTGTATGTATTACAAGGCTCGACAGTGATAGGCTCTGCAGCAGTTTCTTCATCGTCAATGCCAGACTCTGATATTACAAAGTTATGGCATATGAGGCTCGGGCATATGAGCGAGAAAGGTTTGACCTTGTTAAGCAAACGAGGACTTCTATGTGGCCAAAGTACGGGAAAAATGGATTTCTGTGAGCACTGTGTATTCGGCAAACAGAAGAGGCTCAGCTTTGGCACTGGAATTCATAGAACTAAAGGACCTTTGGACTATATTCACTCTGATCTGTGGGGACCATCACCAGTTCCATCAAAAGGAGGAGCTCGATATCTATTGACCTTTATTGATGACTTTTCAAGAAAGGTTTGGGTTTATTTTCTAAAACACAAGAGTGATGTGTTTGAAACTTTTAAGAAGTGGAAAACTCTAATCGAGAAGCAAACTGGGAAGCATATCAAAAGACTTCGAACTGATAATGGCCTGGAATTCTGTGGAGGAGATTTTAATAGATTTTGCGAGGCTGAAGGAATTGTAAGACATCGCACAGTGGTTAAAACTCCACAACAGAATGGCGTAGCTGAACGTATGAATAGAATCCTTTTGGAAAGGGCTCGGTGTATGCTTTCCAATGCTGGCTTGTCCAAGGATTTTTGGGCTGAAGCAATTTCCACGGCTTGTTTTCTGGTGAATCGATCACCGTCTACAGCAATTGAGTTCAAAACTCCTAAAGAGGTATGGTCCGGTAAACCAGCTGATTATTCAAATTTAAGAATATTTGGATGTCCTGCTTATATGCATGTTAGTGAAGGAAAATTGGAGCCTCGTGCTAGAAAATGTATTTTTCTTGGTTATGCTTCTGGGGTGAAAGGATATAGGTTGTGGTGTCCTGATCCTAAGTCACCTAAATTTATAATTAGTAGAGATGTTACGTTTGATGAATCTACTCTGCTAACCCCGAGAAAGGAGCCGATAGTTTCTTCTGATACAAGTGAGGTCGGTAGTACATCAAAGGAGGTGGAGCATGAGATTCCTAGTCCACCATTGGTGTCTGAAACTCCAGATGAGCCTGACATTATTGAAGAAATACCTCCTAGGGAAGAAAGAAGCATTGCAAGGGACAGACCAAGAAGAGAATTTAGACCACCACAAAGATTAATTGATCTTGTAGCATATGCTTTATATGCTGGAGAAGAAACAGATTCTGTTGGCGAGCCATCTACATACTCTGATGCCGTTTCTTCTGTTGATTCCACAAAGTGGTTGATTTCCATGCAAGAAGAAATTGAGTCTCTTCACAAGAATAATACTTGGGTACTTGTGAAACCGCCGACTAAACAAAGGATAGTTGGTTGCAAATGGATCTTCAAGAGAAAGGAAGGAATTCCTGGAATAGAGGAAGCAAGGTATAAGGCACGATTAGTAGCTAAGGGCTACAGTCAGGTACCAGGTGTAGATTTTAATGATATTTTCTCACCTGTTGTGAAGCATAGTTCTATTCGTGTCTTGCTTGCATTAGTTGCCATGCATGATTTGGAGTTAGAACAACTTGATGTCAAAACGGCATTTTTGCATGGTGACCTGGAAGAAAATATCTATATGCAACAACCAGAGGGATTTGTTGTTGAAGGAAAAGAAGATCATGTTTGCTTATTAAAGAAATCGTTGTACGGTTTAAAACAGTCTCCAAGACAGTGGTACAAGCGATTTGATTCCTTTATGATTAGCAACGGATACTCAAGGAGCAGCTATGACAGTTGTGTCTATTTCAGGAAGACTCATGATGGGTCATTTATCTATTTGCTTCTTTATGTTGATGACATGTTGATTGCAGCTAAAAACATGTCCGATATTGATGAATTAAAGAAGCAGTTGAACAGAGCGTTTGAGATGAAGGATCTTGGTGCAGCGAAAAAGATCCTTGGTATGGAAATCAAAAGGGATCGTAAAGGTGGAAAATTATATTTAACTCAAAAGAGTTACATTGAGAAAGTTCTGGAGAGGTTTGGCATGAAAAATGTTAAACCTGTATCGACTCCGTTTGCTGCGCATTTCAGATTATCAGCTTCTTTATCACCAACATCAGATGAGGAAAAACAGTACATGACTAGAGTTCCTTACTCCAGCGCAGTTGGTAGCATTATGTATGCTATGGTTTGTACGCGACCAGATATTTCACATGCTGTGAGTATGGTTAGTAGATATATGTCTTGTCCTGGAAAATCACACTGGTATGCAGTGAAATGGATTTTAAGATATTTGCGTGGAACTTCAGAAGCTTGTCTGGAGTTTGGCGGGAGTAGCAGCTCTTTGGTTGGTTTTGTCGACTCTGATTATGCAGGTGATCTTGATAAAAGAAGATCATTGACAGGTTATGTATTCACTCTTGGAGGAGGTGCTGTTAGCTGGAAAGCCTCGTTACAACCTGTGGTTGCTTTATCCACGACAGAGGCTGAATACATTGCGATAACTGAGGTGATCAAAGAAGGAATTTGGCTTAGAGGCTTACTTGGAGAACTTAGTTCTTGTTCTGATGATACAACCATTTTCTGTGATAGTCAAAGTGCTATTCATTTGACTAAAGACCAGATGTTCCATGAAAGAACTAAGCATATCGATATCAAGTATCATTTTGTTCGTGAAGTTATTTTACGGGGTGATATCTCAGTGAGAAAGATTTCCACACTGGAGAATCCTGCAGATATGTTAACTAAGCCTCTTCCAAAAGTCAAGTTCAAGCAATGCTTGGACTTGATTGGTCTTGCTGATAATTGAGTCTTATCTCGAAGGTGGAGCGAGTCTACTATGACATTTAAGCCAAGGTGGAGATTTGTTAAAGTGTGGCTTAAATTAGTCAAAGTCAGTCAAAGGTGGAGCTGAGTTGGCGTCAAGGTGGCGCTGAGTTGTCGACAAGTTGTGGCTGAGTTGTCGCAAGGTTGTGAACAAGTTGTCGATGAGCTAGCACAAGTTGGCGTACAAGTTGTAATCAAGTTGTCAACGAGTTAGAATTGAGCTAGCGTCAAGTTGTCAACGAGTTGTCACTGAGTTGTGATACAGTTGTCGCTGAGTTGTCATTACTATTCATATGACGGCTGGAACTTTTCTATAAATAGAAGAATTCTAGTTCAGTTTTAAGAGAGCTGAAAATATAAAAGGCCTAGAGAGTCGAAGCAAAGTCCTATGCTTCGTGAAATCCTGTTGTGAGGCTTGTAAATTAGAGAGTTTGGGAAACACTTGAGAGCTAATTCTTGTGATAGAATTGTGAGGTTCTCTGTGAGTGTTGGGTTAATTAGAGGATAGGTTTTTCTCTAATTGTTGTAAACTCTCTGTTATAGTGGAATCGCTCCCCTTGTTCGTGGACGTAGGCAAATTTTGCCGAACCACGTAAATTCTCGTGTCTTACCTTTTTCATTCTCTATTCTATATCATTTATTGTGGTCAATTCAAGAAACAATATACTATCAGATCCGGGGTGCTATCCTAACAATAAGTGTATTACACTTACTATTTGATTTATTACTCTCAAATTTTTCAGCAATCACACAGAAAATGTAAAACACTTGATCACCTTGTTACACCGATTTAACCGCGTCAGGCTTAGATTAAAATTTCCCCATCAACATAAACGAAAAGCATGCCGTATATTATTATCACTAACCCACCAAAACCTTACTTGCATGATCATGTTCAAATACGTGTTAAAATAGTACCTATGCGTATGGCTTTTTTTTTTTTCACTGTTGCTGATGAAGCATAAGTCGACATCATTAAAACAGGTTTTCAAAATGCTAAATTCTAAATAGTCTTCGTTTAAGGCGGTTGATAAGTTATAGTAGCTTATAATTTATAATATTTTCTTTCCAAGTCGGATGAAATACTTCTTGATTGGTCAGCCTCATGGGATACAATTATGTTTGATTTTTGTCAATTTTCAAAAACACTACACTTTTTACCTTATTTCCCATGACCCATAATACAAGTTTAGAATCTTCTCTTAATCAATCACTAATCGAGCTTAAATATAACTACATATTTTTCTTGGTTAACAAAGAAATGATATTATAATAGTTAATTACAATTCAACAAAAGAACTAACCACCATATTCGACGACGGTGGAGGACCTATTCTAAATGAACAGATTTAATAAAGAAAAAGATGCGCGATCCTAAAAACTGAAAAGAGACGGATATTATTGACTTGCATATATAATTTCTATAATCTAAGTAATGAAAATTCAAGAGAAAAGGCAATTCAGGCCACAAAGACAAGTCGCGGTAGCCATGAGTACACCGTTACTAACATACAAAAGCACAAATTAACTCACCAAACTATCAAAATTAAGCAGCTGGAGTTTTTGTTGTTTAGTCCTCAACATGGTCCAAAATCACCTCATATATGCATACCAATTTCATGTTTATTATGAAGTACCTCAAGTCACATTCTTGATTTTTCAAAGCTAAAATAGAAATGCTACAAGAGCAAATATAAGGAACGGAACCAATTTATATCTATACCAAACATACCGACAATCGAATGCCCAAGCACCAAGCTTGTTGGTATAGTCGGATGATACACTAAATCTCTTCAACAAGATCTAAGGTTCGGATCTTAAACCTATGAATGGAGCAACTGTTATGGGGAAATCGCCCCCCATATTATGACCTCCACAGTATCCGAACCCCGAAAAGAAACGGGTTCAAAACCGAGAAGAGAAAGCCCTAACGTACAGCCATCTTTTGTTATTTCCTACCAACTTACCATTAGTTACCCAAACAACAACATTCATAAACAAAGGAAAAACAAAGAATTGTAGGTGCCATATTCAAATCTATGCATCTATATTCCAAGCTGAGACCACACTGTCAATCAAAAGCATCATCCCATACACACACATAAACATTTGCACATGCCCCAGAAGAGGGTGAAGGTATTAGAACCATAAACACAATAAACCCACGTCCGTTGATGCAACGTAATAGTTATCCCTAATAAAATGTACATCTAAATTACAAGAAATGGAAGCACAGACTTTGTTACAACCACAACTTCTAGTCCCAGAAAGATACTTTTGCTCATTCTTATCCCTAAAACCAAATAAAGGGCAAACGAAAATAGAAAAGAAAAACAAGATTTTTTTCATCCACACATACATAGTGTCTTCATCAGTGCAGACCAATAAGAATAAATCAAAATTTGTGGGGTTGGAATGGGTCATAGCAAAACAAAGCCACTCATTGATTATCATGGAAATATGGCTGAGACTCCACATAAATTAGCTACCTTGTTGAGTTTGACTTCAATTATTTTTGTTTCACTCAGCTAAAAATGGATTAGAAAGATAAATAAATAAGATAATAGTATACGAATTATGAGATGAATCACTTAAGAGCATGTCCTCCTCCCTACACGGCTACACCCAAAGAACAGACTAATACACAGGCAATATTGTGCTTGATCATATAAGCAGAAGTGAAGTTGTAACTAACATACCCAGGTGAGGAAAGCAATTATAGAGCAATAATCATAGTTTTTACTATGCAGCAATTATTAACCAAGGACGAATAATAAGAATCACAGGAAAGAAATATGTACAGTCCTACTTCTAGCAGTTAAAATACTAAAAAATTCAAAATTCATAGAAGATATCTTTTTTGAGAACTTTTGCATTTCCACAATCGGAAAAAAGCAAGCGCGTCAAAGGAAAGGTTTAGAAAAAGGTAACGCGACTAGTTTGATATTTTGCACTTTTTTCTTTTCAAGTAGAGCCCACCAAAATTGTCTAGTTAATGTCCCCAAAGAACAGGTTTATCTTATAAGTAAGCCTTCAAAGCCTTCATCCTTTCCTAGATCTCTTTTCTTCTAAAAAAAATGGCTTTGACACTTCTTTCTTCAAATTCATTTATCAATCTAAAAGACACTAGGAGTTTTAAAACTCCTGATGATTTCTCTAGCATAGTTAGCTTCCCCCAGATGAAGCCATCATCCCAGTTGAGAGCCAAAAATTTGGCACAAGAAGCTCAAACGAGAGCCTCCTCAGTTCCGGGAACGGAGCAGAAAGAGAAACTTCATGGGATGACAGAAGCTCACAGTAATAACGAAAATAATTTGAGGGTGCCTGTTTTTGTAATGTTACCACTTGACACTGTATCTATAGGGGGAAGTTTGAACAAGCCAAGAGCAATGTTAGCTAGTTTGATGGCCATAAAGACTGCGGGAGCTGAAGGAGTTATGGTTGATGCTTGGTGGGGACTGATAGAGAAAGATGGGCCTTTGAAATACAATTGGGAAGGCTATGCTGAGTTAATAAAGATGATCGAAAAGCTCGGTTTGAAAGTTCAAGTTGTCATGTCTTTTCATCAGTGTGGAGGAAATGTTGGAGACTCGTGCAGGTAAATATGATTCTGGAACTTATTTCCCCATTTTCTCCTTTGCGCCCACTCCTGAACAACTTCTTTAATGCATATACTCTAGAGCTATTCCTCCTATTATGCATAATATAAATATCTGGTCTCTTATGTTGCAGTATTCCCCTACCCCCATGGGTTCTTGACGAAATTAGCAAAAATCCTGACTTGGTCTATACAGACAGATCAGGTCGGCGCAATCCTGAGTATATATCACTTGGTTGTGACTCGCTACCGGTTCTTAGAGGAAGAACACCAATTCAGGTTTATTCTGACTACATGAGGAGTTTTAGAGAGAGATTCAAGGAGTACCTTGGACGTGTTATAGCAGTAAGGATTCTTGCTTCTTCCTTTCGCTTGTCTTTTACCAAAAGATGGCAGATTAAACTATGTCAATTGGTTTGCAAAATTTTGCATCTTCCATGATACCATATGCATAAGAGAGAGAATTATTAAGTCTGATCCAAGCATAGGCAAGAGATAGTCAACAATAATAAAAGAAAAAATATTAAGAAAAAGAAAATGAGTGACGGAAATTTGATCATCATGAGATCCAATTATTTACCAAACTTAAGTAGCAAAAAGATTCTAAAGGTAATAGAGATTCTAGACATCAAACAAGAAGAAAATGTAGGGGAAATTGCACATTAGTTGTATAATGAAACTGAATTATCATGTAGTATTCAAAACATGATAAAATAGAAAAAAAGGTTAAAATGGACTAAAGCAGCTACTTCAGCCATCTAACATGTTAGTCCAACTCTTATTGAAGAGTTAATTGACTGCCATATACCACACAGTGTAGCTTGAACAAAACTTAGCTCTACGATGAATGATTTACTAAGAATAAGCAAAAGCCAGCAAGAGATGGAAGGAAAAAGAAAAAATTAGGAAAATGAATACTACATGTCAGTATCCGATTGATGAGCTTAAGTTAAATATCTAAATAATCCAAATTTGTAGACCATGCTTAAAATATCATCTATTAAGGACCCACAAACTTTTTCAATATCTAACCTTCAAAAGAACAAACAAAAGCTTTCACCTTTTGCAGATTAAAATTTGTGTTCTTTTAATACAGGAGATCCAAGTGGGCATGGGACCTTGCGGAGAGCTAAGATATCCTTCCTATCCTGAAAGCAACGGCACCTGGAGATTTCCCGGAATAGGAGAATTCCAGTGCTATGATAAGGTAATTCCCACCAAGTGTAACTGCAAATAAATGGACTTCCTCTTGTTTATTGAAATTTCCAACTTCTAGCTTATATATATATATATATATATATATATATATATATATATATAATAAGCAGGAAAAGACACTCCCAAAATGCTGAAAAGTAGCAAAAAAGGCACAAAAGTATATTTTTTTAATTTTTTAGTTTGCAATTGGTAACTTCAACTTCAGTCTTCAAGCTTCTAAAGGTTAAATTTGTAAGGTTGTGTTCATATATAAATAAAAGTTCATTTAAAGAAGAAAAAGTGCTTCTCGACATTTTTCTCCCAACACTTCTCTTTCTCTTTGCTTCTAATTTACTCATGTGAAAGACTCGCACTTTTCTTTACTTCTAACTTACTCATGTCAAAGGCTCGCACTTATATTATCCAAATTTTACAACATTAACTTCTATTTAATTTCTTTAAAAGCAAAAGTTTTGCAAACAAACCACATTTTCTCATCTCTTTCTATAGTGTAAGCTTTTAAATCAAGTGGTTCAAAACCAAGTCAGATTAAAAGATCCCAATTTGAAATCGCAAACACCACCATTCTGTGAAAGAGGTTTCCATTATTTGGATTGATGAACCTGGCATGAGGGGTCTGTTACAAATATTAAATGTTCAACATTTCTCATCTTCAGCAAGCTTAAATTTTTAGATTATGTGGTCATTCAATGTCAATATTTATGTATCCGCTAATAAATTATCTATGTGAATCAGTACATGAGAGCTTCACTGGCAGCAAGTGCAGACGCAATTGGGAAGGATGACTGGGGACGAGGCGGACCCCATGATTCAGGCCAATATAACCAATTCCCGGAAGACACTGGATTTTTCCGGAGGGATGGTACATGGGACAGTGAATATGGACAGTTTTTCTTAGAATGGTATTCAGGCCTGCTACTAGACCATGGAGAGAAGATTCTTACAGAAGCAGAAAGAATATTTCAAGGTACTGGAGCCAACTTATCTGCAAAAGTGGCTGGAATTCACTGGCATTACAAAACGAGATCGCATGCACCAGAACTAACAGCAGGATACTACAACACCAGGCATCGTGATGGATACCTACCAATAGCAAGAATGATGGGAAAACATGGTGTTGTATTAAACTTTACGTGCATGGAGATGAGAGATGGAGAACAGCCAGAAAACTGCTCACCCGAAGGCCTGGTTAAGCAAGTCAAGATGGCAGCCAAAACTGCCAGAACAGAACTTGCTGGAGAAAATGCCCTAGAGAGGTATGATGAAGGAGCGTACTCACAAGTTTTGAAAACAAGTAGATCAGATTTTGGAAACGGGCTGTGTGCATTTACTTACTTAAGGATGAATAAGCGCTTGTTTGAAGCAGAAAATTGGAGGCATTTTGTTGAATTTGTGAGAAGCATGTCAGAAGGAGGTAGAGACACGAGACTTCCACAGAGTGACAGGATGGGGACAGATCTATATGTGGGATTTATCAAACAAAATAATATGAGGAAGATAAGTGAAGCTACAACCGCCCTTGTTTAATATTAGTCATGTATATCCATGAAAAAGTTGAATGTTGTACGCTAGGAAATGGGAAAATGTGAAAGAGACAGAAGATAAAATACAAAATATAAATTGAGAAAATTAACTGATTCACCCTACTCCTAGAGTTTAGCCAGGTCAAGGTTAGAAAACTGTCACCTGGCTATCTTGATAGCAGGTGATAGGAGGGCAGATACGAGGCAATGTGCAACTTTGGTAAATGAGTTGGAGCTTGTGGCAACTACCTGGAGTATCGGACATGGTGAGAAATTGAATAGTATATGAATCATATCTTTTTTATAGAATTAATGAATATTCATTCCTGTATAAACTTTAATTCTTTCTATTTCTTATTTGGTGAAATACAAAGAATATTATAATTTTAATATCTGGAGATTTTCATCGAGAATGTTATTTATTTATCAATGTAATGACAATCCATGTGATGTTGGTTAGAATAATCTTACATTCACGTCATATAAAAAGACAAAACACATAGGGGCTAAATGCAAGTATGCAATACCAGAAATAACAGCATTACAGCAAGTGGAAAAAAAATAAGAAGCAAATTAGTCAAGCATGGGATATTGGGATATAAAGTTCCTACCCGATGAGGAATTGATCTTCACTCAAACAGAAGGAGGGTGAAACTAAAAACAAGTGGCCTAAGTTGGAGGGTAAGCCTGCAATGCAGTCTTCATTCATTTTTGTCTCTAAATTGACCCCAAACAAGACAAGCATTTAATGCCTCTAGCACCCATCAACATCATTGAAATTTTCTCCAGTATCAAGCAAATCAGAATGTTCAAAGTAAATGCATATAATAACTCTTATCCAACAGTTAGGGAGCAATAGATATGCGTGTTCCCCATGTACATTACAGCCGAACCTTTGGACCAAGAATTGAGGACCTTCCGCAAGAGAATATAACTGACATCCAGCAACAAATCATGGAGCAATATTTCTGATAGTTCATTTGATGTAGTCCAACCTAGACAGCGGCAACTGCATATATTACATATTATATTTGTCATGATTCCTAGTAGCACAAACAAATAAAGGAATTTGAACTTCCAATTGATAAATGCATCTGATGTTCTAAAAGATTTCATGCAAAATTTCATGCATATGAGATCCCTCTGTTCTTATTACATGCGACTTATCCAAAACACAAAAATAAAAAAATAAAAAATCATCACTATTAAATTCCAGAATATGTCACTTAAGGTTCGAAAACAATACTTCCTAAGGTAGATTTAGATTCCCCAGAACAGAAAACTACAGATACATTCTGAAACCGAAACAGAAAGGTAATTCACTCGTGAAACATAAAGTTCTATCTTTATTCATTAATTACTAGATTGAATCATGTTTGCAGACTGATACTATCAAGCAAAGACATGCTTAAGGGATTGTATTGTTTGCTAGGAATGCCTAGACTAGAGTGATTTAGGGAGGGGTAAATACATTTCCTTAAGTTGCTATCAAGGAAGGATCCCCTATCATACATTTTATTTTTAAAAATCCCTCCCAAATTGGTTAGGAGTATTCGAACAAAGCATCAAATACCTTTTTAAAATAATCGCACACGAAAGGAAAAAGGGTTAGTTAAGCCAAAATAATGCATATAAAACAATAAGATTGAAGCCCCTGCACTCTTGTAAAATCACTTTTTCTATCAATACCAATAAATTGAGCATGTCTTCATGTTTACTATTGGTTTGTTTAAATTCAGTTGAAATTCCAAAATCAAACTATGGACTATGGACTATGGAGTATAATGAACAGACAAGATTTTATTACATAACTTTCACAGAAGGAAACAATTATATCAATTTCCTTCCCCTCTCCTCTTGACACCACCAACATTTATATAATTAGTCACGCTTTAAAGCGTTGTTCAAAAGCACACAGAAGCAAAGATGCCTCCCAAATTCTTTATTCCATTTTGGAGGGTGACGATTTATCAGAAAGCTTTGTCTATCTTTCTTTTATGGACATTATGGACAACCAATTCATTTTCACATATAACCTCAATTCTATGTCTTTTAAATAATATTCTCTGTCATATGGATCACAGGCATTAAGCTCTGAATCCCTTAAAACCAAAAATTAGACCCAGTAGGAAGCATATCGCTGTGGAAGTTATCAAGCATTAATATTTTTTCCCCCAATGCCCGAACTAACAGCCATAGCATCTAATTACATAAGATGAAAATCATGAGCATTACAAAATCTCTTCCAAACTAGAACTCAAGTAAGTTTACTTTAACCTCTGCATTTGACAGTAAAGGAAGAATTTATCATAGAAAACTGATTATTATTCTTGAAAACCCAAAATACAATGAACGAAAATATAATACTAGTTCTCGAAACCAACCCTTGTGCAAAGTGTTAGTTTGGGATGCAAATATTATGTGAGATGCAAATTCTTATGAGCAAAACCCCTTTAGCAATACATTGCAATCACAACAACCAGAAAATTCTTCACTCAACAACGCACACGCATTAAAACAAACACAATTATTTACACTAAACACAACCTAAGTGAGGTGAAATTATTTAATACAGATGTATACCCATTTTCAGGAATGTTCAGGCGGCGCGGGATCAGAACTGGAACGACGAAGGGTCTCGATCAAATCGCCAAGCTCCTTGCGAGCAGACTCTCGGCCGAACATAAACCCATACCTGGAATCAAATTCGAAGCGATTACAATAGTCATTACTAGTGAGAGATTTTAGGAACTCTTTGGACCGAAGGCGGATGGAGAAAAATGAATACCAAAAGGAGACGGCGGAGAAGACGCCGGCGGTGGCTACTGTATGTAAGAGAGTGAAGCTCTTCTGCATTTTCACTCACAACTAATCAAATTTGCTTATCCGACATAAAACTGTTGCTGCAATCGGTAAAAACCCGAGTTCGATGTTGGTAAAAAACCGAGAAACCGAACTGAATAAAGAAATTGAAAAAATATATAAAAAATCGAATAAAGTAAGAAAATCAATAAAAACACTTGAGAATTAAGATGATTAATAATCATTCACGTGAAGGAACTCGAGAAATTGCTCTGCTCCGCCCCCTCTTATCTTCAAATCAATTAAAATCCAACCGATCAATTAGCTGGCTTTGGCGTGTGGCTGGTGTAGGATTGGGGGTGGTGAGTGACTGGGCGCGGGGGAGACTCGGTGTCGGTGATTGGCGGCGTCTCGGGGTGGAATTATAACGGTTGCTGCTACAGAGACGGCGAGGGACGAGGAGCGTTAGGCGGCGAAGAGGTGGTTGGTGTGATGGTGGATCGGTGGCTGGAATGGAGGAACGGCTGTGAAACCTGACTAAAAGCGTGAAAGCAAAAGTGGAAAGTGAAATAATTAAAACGTTACAGTGTGTTATTGTATCGATATCCGTTTAAAGAGAATATTATCTGAATTCGCTTAAAGAGGATATTATTCATATTCGATTATAGACATCCGAATAATAAACGGATAAGGATATGGTAATCATTCGATTCGTTTAAAATCCGATTCGTGTAAATATTCGTTAACATATTCGTTATCCGATTTATCCGTAATTCGTATCCGATAAATAATATATTATATTAAAAATATATATAAATACACATGTTTTTTCTTAATATACATACACATATGTGTGTATATACATGTATATTATATTATTATTCTTTCTCTATTTAACAAAATAATATAAGTTACATATATTATATTATTGATTAAATTATTATATTTCCAAATCAATTGTATAAAAAATTTATAATCAATCACATCGCATCTCTATATTCACTAAGAAAATGGAGAGACAGTTATTATTTTTCCCTCGGGCCAAAATACATACATCTAACGTTATATAACTATTAAATAATTTATGTTATAAAGAATAGTTAAAAATCCGATTAAAATCTGGCATCCGTCCGAATTCGCCTTATATTCGTGTAAAGAGGATATTATCCGAATTATCCGAATCCGTTCGATTCATAAACGGATAAGGACATGGTAATCATACATCCGATTCGTTTAACATCCGTTTACACACCTAATTATATCTATACTATACTATTATATATTAAGTGTGTCATGGACTTTTTTTTTATTTTTTTATTTTTCAATATAAATTCTGGTCGCGTATTTTTATAGTTTTTTTGTCTAAACTCTTCCATATTCATGGGCTCTCAATTTTTTTTTTTTTTTAATTTATATCACTTATTTATCTTTAGTCCTTTTTTCCCTCAATTTCATATTATCTTATTTAATTTGTTTATCATAAAATTATAACTATATTAAAAATAATTACAAATTAAATAATAATATAAAATTTTTAATTTAATATTTTTTCTTTCCGCACGTACATCGATGTACAGTGTTGCAAGTATAAATAATGGAGTTAACTTTAATAAAAACCCTATGTTAATTGAAAGTAGCATATAAAACCCTAAGTTATAAAAAGCGATCTAAAATCCCTAAGTTATTAATTTTTTGCACACCGTCCCTTAATCTGATTTGGTCAACTTAAAAATATATTATGCCTAATTTACCCTTATTTATTATTTATTTTTTACCTTTTATTTGAACCCCTTAATTTATATTTAATTTTTAAAAAATATATATAAAAAAGAAAAGAAATACTCAAATAAAAAAAAATTTTGAAAGGAAAAGTTAAAAATTTTATAATATGCAAATTACATTATCATATTTACTAAAAATATTAATAAATGAATATATATATATATATATATATATATATATATATATATATATATATATATATATATATAATTGTCTTGAAAATTATATATTTGTATATATGATACACTATTATAACTAGCAACTTTGCACATTCAATGCATGTACAAATAAAAAATAATTATTATATAAATTTATTAAAATTTAAAAATTTTCATTAAATATATACTCTATAGTTATTTTTAACATAATCACTAATTTATAATAAAATAAATAAATAAGTAATATAAAATAATGTTATACTAGTTCTAAACCCGTGCCCAAGGCACGGGATACATTCAATTAAAAAATTAAGTTATCTTTAAAAACATACATAAATCACGTTTAGAAAATTCATTTGTAAGAATTAAATAAAAAATTCAAAAATCACATGCATTAAACATTCATACGGAATCATCTCAAAAGGTATTGAATTATAAATAAGAAAATTTATATAAATAAAAAAAATTAAAATCCTTTACAATATAATATATATGATCTAAAAACTCAAAACTAAAAAATACATATAAAACCATAACAACGCAAGGTATATATATATATAAGTGATGAAATAAACTTAATGTAAACAAAAAATAATATACAAAAAAAAAAAAAAAAAAAAAAACATTAAAAGTATCGTCAAATATTAAATATGAAAAACATAATAAATAAGAGGCAAATATAATAATCGAGATGCTTAAAGTACAAACAAACACATAGATAAAGAAAAATTTTAATGGATAGAAAAATGGAATAGATAAGTTAGTTAATGGAATGGAGAACTTACACATAAACGAAGAAGGGTAGAAAAAATGCAGAGACATAATTCACAATACAGTGCGAATGCTTAGAAAAATAGAATGTGAAGAATAATTTGGGATGAGTAGAAAAAATGAAATGTAAAATTTTTGGAAGAGGTATTTAAAGTGTGAGTTTTACCAAACTTCATAAGAACTACCAAATGGATAAGAATTATAGATATCAAAAGATTTTTAAATTTGAATACTTTATCAAATATCAACCTACTAATTTAAATTTAAATTTTAAATTATTTTAACTGCATTAGATTGAATTAGATTTATGATTGAGAATTTGATTTTGAATTCAAACTTTTCTTACTAACGGATCTTTATATTTTAATGAGAGACGATTTTGAGATTTTTATAATAATTTAATTTAAACAATCTTAAAATTTTAGATAAATATAAAATATTTAAAAGTATTAAGCGGAAGTGCGATGTGTCCGCATAATATAGTAAATTTTATGAGATTTCTTTCTAACAGATTTTGAGATTTATATAACAACAAATTTTGAGATTTCTAGGTATAATTTTAATTTAAAGAATTTTAAAATTCAGATAACTCAATTAAAAAAAAGTTTGGATAAACATTAAATATTTTCAAACTATTATTTATTTTTATAATATAATAAAATTTATTAAGACTATCCACATCAGCACACACATGGATAGCCTTGAGGGTTCTAAATTATATATATATAGATTAATACTTATAAAATTTTAAAATATAAGTGATAAGTGATAAAAATTATAATAAAAAAGGAAAAAGAATGCAATTGACGAGGGAAAAAAAAAATTAAGAAGATAAGTGATTAGACAGAAAAGAAAAATTCACAAAACATGGAAGAGATAAAATGGGAATAAATCAATAAATAAATAAATAGAAAATAAATTAATTTTAAAGTCCAACAGACCAAACGTCTCTCGGGTAATATATAGTATAGATAATTAATATATATTTATAAATGCATTTTATATATATATGCAAAATATATATATACATAATTCATATTAATATATATGTATCGTCGTCTACCTCCCCACACAGAAATCATAGTCGCTGTCTCTCCACCTCCAGTCGCCCAACGCCGCCTCTCTGCCTCCATCTCCTCACACAATATCGCTGTCAGATCTCCTCTCTTCCTCCGTCGCGACACTTAATCCCGATTTGAGAAGAAAGTCCAGTTATTCCGAGTGCCCAACTCCTTCACTGCAATCAATGGCGGATTTGTCTGAACCCAACTCTTATCCATTGACATGGTTGAAATTGAAATCCTTGCTCGATCCGAACACCGTACAGTTCTTTTGGTTCTCCAGAGCTCTCCCCACGATTGCACTCAGTGCAATTTTTGGCGCCGACGTTAGGGTCCGATTGTGAAAGCCGGGTGGGATCCACCGGCGCGGACGGAGAGGGAGGCAATGGAGAGTACGGCGAAGGGGGAATGGGTGGCGGCCGGCGGATCTGAAGAGACGAACGCGGTGGGAGATTCCAGCAGCTTCCCATTTCTTCTTCTGGTGTATATATATATATATATATATAGAAGTCGTTTGGTAGGCTGAATTAGGTGACTCTAAGTTCACTTAATATTGTGTTCGGTAGGATGTATTAGAGTCATCGGGCCAATAGCACTTAGTAGCTGGCCCGCCAAAAGCCCACCCCTGTTCATCCATTAAATGCTGAAATGCATCTCCAAAAATTGGTGAGATTAACTTTCATATGAATAGTTCCCCCATGACATGCAATTATTGCTACCAAACGCAAAATTATTTAAGCAAAACATGAGTTAATCTAACTTAATGGGCCCGAGGGTGATTAAGTCTTGCAAAATGAATATCACCTACCAAACGACTTCATAATTTAATAAATATAATATAGGGGTAAAATAGTCTTTTTATACAAAAAATTTGAAAAAATTCAATTTCACTTGTACTCAATGTGCCTAAGGTGCACGGAGATTTTTTATGCATATTTTGAAAAATATAGAGCTTTTTGATTTTATTTATTTTTTACATGATTTTTTATGATATATTTGTATTACATAGGGTATTTGCCTGAAAATTTCTCCTATGAAGATATTTCTTTATTATAGTTTTTTTTTTTTACTCACGTACCAAGATGGAATTTGAACCCGATCATTATTCTGAAAAATCAAACTATTAACCAGGACCAACTTCTGTTGACATATTTCTTCATTATAATTGACTTTGAGGAAAAATACACTTTTTATCCTAATGGACTGACTCGATACCAATTACCATATTTGTTCTCATACAATTTTTTGTTTATGTATTGAGTTCCATAAAAAATAATTTTCAACATATTGAATTTCAAATGTTAACTTTTAACTCGAAAAATGAGAGAAACGCTATCTTAATATTAGTTTTTGATGAGAAGGACTAAATTAATATAATGTAGAGCTTAGATGATAATTTTTAATCAGATTTTTTTTTTTAAATCATAAATACTCTTCGAACAAAACTCTTTCTCTTTCTCATTGACATTATTGAAAACAAAAATAAACAAACCGTAAAATTACTAAACCCTAACTCCACGTCAAATTAATTTAATCTTTCTAAGCAAAATTAATATTAAGATAACGTTTCTTTTATTTTTAGAGTCAAAAGTTAACGGTTGAGATTTAATACGTTCAAAATTATTTTTTATAGGACTCAAAATGTAAATAAAAAATAGCATGGGACTAAATGTAATATGGAATGAGTATAGTGGATCAAACTCCAAAAGTGTAATTTTTCCGTTGACTTTGTTTCACAATTGCAGTCATAATTCATTTTCCGTCATCTTCATTCCGCAAACCTGGTTGAATTTCATGACTTCCAGCTGACTTGGAGAAGAAATTCCCCTATTGAATTGTTTTGAAGATCCCAGCCATGGCGGGAGATGGAGTTGTTTCAGCAGTTGTGGAAACAGCTCTTGCAATCCTGGGCTCTTCTGCGCTACAGGAAATTGGTCTCCTCTGGGGCTTCAGAGATGATCTCAGCAGCCTCGAGCGTATATTCACGAGGATTCAACTTGTTCTTCAGGATGCGGAGATGAAGCAGAGGCAGAATAGGCTGATCGCGGACTGGCTCAGGGAGCTGAAGAACGCCTCTTATGATGCAGAGAATGTACTTGATCGGATCGCAACTCATTGCCTGAGACGAAGATTGGATGCTGATGGAGGTATGCGGCGTAAATTGAAATCATTTTTCGTTGAGAAATCCGCTGCTATTTCGTTGGAAGATGGTGCATGAAGTGAGAAATATTAGGGTAAAATTAGATGCCATAGCGAAAGAGAGACACGACTATCATCTGGTAGAGGGTTCCATGGAAAATCGATTTGGGGAAAGTTTAGGGAGTAGACAAACTTCTTCGCTTGTGGATGAACTGGACATTGTTGGTAGGAATGAAGAAAGGGACAAGATAGTTGGGAAGCTACTCGAGTCTTGTGATCGAGAAGATATCTCTATCTATGCCATATTGGGTATGGGAGGACTTGGAAAGACAACCCTTGCGCAATTGGTCTATAATGATGAAAGGACAAAGAACCATTTTGAATTGCGGATTTGGGTTTGTGTGTCTGATGATTTTAGCATACTGAGGTTGGTAAGAGCAATCATGGAATCTTTAGAAGGAGGTGGTTGTAGTATTTCTGAATTGGACCCTCTGCAGCGCCGTCTTCAAGAAAGATTGAGGGGGAGAAGATTTTTGTTGGTTTTGGATGATGTTTGGGATGATAAACATAGTGTGTGGGATGAACTGAAAAAAGTATTACAATGTGGGTTGAATGGCAGCTCGGTGATGGTAACAACTCGGATTGAAAAGGTTGCTCTTATGACGGCTAAAAGCAACATACACTGCATTGGATACTTATTAGAAGATGATTCTTGGTCCTTGTTCAGGCGAAGGGCTTTTTCATCTGGCTATGGTGATGATAGTTTTGCTGCAATTGGTAAAGTAATAGTGAAGAAATGTGGTGGAGTCCCTTTGGCTATCAAGGCTTTAGGGAGCTTGATGTCATATAAGTTCCATAAGAATGAATGGTTAGCAATTAAAGAAAGCAAAATCTGGCATTTAACGGACGGGAATGATATCTTGCCGGCATTGATGTTAAGTTATTACAATTTACAGCCACAGATGAGACAATGTTTCGCCTTTTGTTGCATATTTCCTAAGGATTATGCGATGGAGAAGAACGAACTCATCCAACTATGGATGGCAAATGGATATATTCCCTCCTATGGCGAAGGTGACTTGTACCTCACCGGTCAATTAATCTTCAAGGAATTGGTTTGGAGATCCTTTTTCCAAGATGTTAAGATAGATTTCAAGGGTGCTACAATCTGTAAAATGCATGATCTTATGCATGACTTAGCATCATCAATTATGCAACACGAAGCCCGTATCATACACCTAAAGGATGAAAAGGAGCTTTGTAACATTCCTAAAACAATTCGGCACATGTCTTTCAACTTAGTGTCATCTCGGGGAGTGTCGATTAACAAGTGTGAGTTCAAATTGCCTGTGGACAACTCTTTGCGTTCAATTATTGGCCATGGTAATCAAGTAAGAGTTTCTCGTTCTTTCCTCTCAAAGCAACAATATCTGAGAGCTCTGGATGCTGGTTATAGTATAGTTAATATGCCAAAGTTGGTTTGCAAATTTGAACAGCTGAGATACCTTGTACTGTCGTGCTCTGGTATCAAAAAGTTACCGGAATCCTTAACTCGCCTTGTTAACCTTCAGACATTGAAATTCATGCGTTCCTTTGAGCTTTTAGAGTTGCCTAGAGGTTTGAGAGTGTTGAAAAAACTTTTGTTTCTAGAGATGGAAAGCTTTAATTCTCTTCTTTGTACACCGCCGGGATTGGGAGAATTGACTTTGTTGCGTAGACTTAGCATTTTCATCGTGGGTCAAGAAGCATCACATCACATAGACCAACTGAAAGAGTTAAACCTTGAAGGACAATTGAGCATACAGGGGCTTCATAATGTGAGAAATTTGGAAGATGCCAAAAGTGCAAATTTGATGACAAAATGTGATCTCATTTCTTTAAGTTTATCTTGGAAAAATGGCATCACAGAGAAGTCTGCACAACATTTTGAAGAGGTTCTAGAGGGTCTCAGGCCTAACCAAAATCTTGAGAAGATCTGTATTAAGTCATATCAAGGTTCCCAATTCCCATGTTGGATCTCAGCTCAAGCTTTTAACAAAATGGTGGAAATTTGGCTGGAGGACTGTCCAAGATGTGAACATCTTCCACCTTTAGGAAATCTGCCCTCTCTTAGAACTCTATACCTCCGTAGGATGGATTCACTCAAATGCCTGCATGGAGACGGAGAAAGTTCGTTTCCTGCACTAGTAAGCCTCAAAATCGATGAAATGCCAAATCTTGAGGAATGGACCATAGTAGATTCACCAAAGAGTTTCCCTTGCTTAGAACGTTTGGATATAGGAGGTTGTCCCAAGTTTACTGGATTATTGCCTAAGCTACCTAGTCTCAAACAGTTGAGAATATCTAGCAGCAGCTGGGCACTCCTTCAGTCAATCAAATTATTTGCTTCGCTTACATCACTTGGCCTATCCAATTTCGCAGAACTGGATGTTTTCCCAGAAGGGTTACTACAAAATAACACTGCTCTCAAGAACCTGAAGATAGATTCATTGCGTGTGAGGTCCCTAACAAACGTGCTGGATAATCTCCGCGCTTTGAAAACCTTGACTCTTGAAGGCTGTTCTAACCTTGAATTTCTTCCCGAGGGACTTAAGTACCTCAATTCTATGGAGACATTAGAAGTCAGCAGCTGTGATGTTCTTCAGTCATTTCCAGCCACCATATTAGAAGACTTGTCTTCTCTCAAATCACTATCACTTCGAAATTGCAAGAGATTGAAGCCCTTGTCAGGAAGATTACCCAACGGAGCACCAACTCTGCATCATTTAGTGTTAAGTGGGCTTCCAGAAATGGATCATTTGCCAGAATGCATGCAACTAATGAGTGCCCTCAAAGTGTTGAGAACATATTTTTGTGAAGGATTAAGCTCTTTACCAAACTGGTTGAGTCGACTTGAGTCACTGGAGGAGATAACAATCTTGGGTTGTATGAAGTTGAAATCCTTACCTGGCGCCGTCATGAATACCAACTCTTTGAGAAAGGTGGACATATATGGATGCATAGAACTGGTGAAGAGATGCAAGAAACCAGATGGTGAGGATTGGCCAAAAATTTCACATATCCCATTTATACGCATCAACGACGAGGTCATACAAGAGTCGGATCCAGAGATCACTTGAATCGGTTGCAATCAGAGACGAAACCGGTGGGGGATGGTGGTGGCACGACCGGTGTAAATTTTTTGAGTTATTCTTTTAACTTTTTATTTTCATGTACAAAATTTGAACATTTTCTCCTCCCTCCTTCCGTAAATCCTGGTTCCGTCCCGACTGCGATGCTCAAGTATATCCAAGACTGCAGGTGAAATAGAAAAGAACTCTCACGTCCAGAAGTTATGATTTGTTTTCATGTTAATTTCTTAGTATATGTGCGTAGCACATAATATTCTAAATTTTCTTAATGAGAATAATTTCCATCTCATACGGGAACCCAGAATTCTCGTATAGATTCTAGCCTCAATGAAAATATTCTGTAAAACATTTCTAAAAATATTAGAATTTTATTTAAAGATATGTATTTGAAAATAATATAACATATTCTTTAAATCTGAGCAACCGGGTAATTAACTAAGTTAATTTATAATTAACATAATATTTAGAATAAAAAATATCTTTTCTCAATTATATTTGAAAAATGACGAAATTAATAGTTATGAACAAAAGAATTATATATTGGGAAAATTATGATCAAAGGAGTAGGAAATTTTAATCTTTTTTTTTTTTTTTTGGGTCGGGGGAAACCGGTCAAGGAAACCGTGAGGTTTTAGGGGAGGTCCTCACCTCCTTTATAGAAAGACTAGGGGAGGTCCTCACCTCCTTTATAGAAAGACCCAAGAATAGATACAATGAACGTACATCCAAATGTCCAAAAAGCTTGGATTATGAAAAAGCCCTACTCTAAAACAAAAGGCAATCGGGCACAAGAGGGCAAACAAATTACACTTCGGAGCAGGCAAAGAACAAGAGGTATGACTCTTAAAACAAGTATCAGAGCTCCAGCAATCCCTGTTACCAATGACACTAAAAGAGCCAAACGTTGGTCTCGAAAGACGCCCAGGGTCCTGAGCAGCGATAGCCCCCAACGCGGAGAGTATCTTGCAACGACTGGTCACCACAATGGTCATGGCGTCCTTAGGATTATGTTTGTTGACATACGTATTCCGAGGGGTCAAAAAATTCGAACCGTCAATTTCATAGTTGCAAAATATTCCCATAAGGGAAACTTTGTTTCTCTTGAAAATCTTCAAGTAAGAGGTATCCTTATTCTCCCTAATCTGCGAAAACACCAAATTTCTCGACCCAAAGAAAAGTGCATCAATCTTGCCCTTAGAAATGGGATTAACATGCTAGAGAGAAAAATAGAACAAGATATCAAACATCCAGCTAAACTTACCTGCCAAAAATCCAGTGAAGTTCCATCATTTAACAGGAAGGTTAGGAAATTTTAATCTATTAAAGGGCAACAACTTTTATATATTTAGAGCCAAGGGATTAGTTTCCCCTTAATAAATTAAGATTAAGAAAACAAAAGCATGTGATATTAATAAGGCGACAATAACTTGTATGTTCATGAACAAGGGATTAAAAAGTTTATAAAATTGTTGAAAAGTTAATTGTAACGTAAAACTCTCCTTATTAATTCTCACTATTTGTATTATTTAAAAACGAATTTATTCATTTCTTTATAATTTTAAGTAATATTTGAAGTTTGAATCATCATAAATTATATTTAAGATGTGAATAAATATTTCATCCTTCTATCTTATACAAGTATAATTAGAATGAAATAAGAAACGAAATTTTAATTTGTGTTTGAGGTTGCATATTTGAAATATATGTCGAAATTATTAAAATTTTCTCATAAAAAAATTATTGATTTAGATTTTATTTCTTAAATTGATTTAATCCCTGGTTCAACTTAAAATATTAATATAATTATCTTTTTTTTTTTTTTTTTTTCGTTTATACATTATAAGTATGTTCTAATAAACTCCTCCCCCTCCCCCACCTCAATCTTTCTTTTTTGGTTTGAACGCATATACTTCCAAATGGGATTCGAACTCGAGTCAACTCATTAACCACTTAAATCAATCCCTGTTGGCCCCTCTCACCCCAACCTTCGCCCATGTTATTCATGTCATATTCTATTTTTGAGAAAATTGCAAAATTGGAACGGTACTTATACCCCAATTGACATTTTGAAATAGTAATTATAACAGTTGCAATTTAAAATTTTATTATTTTTTTTTTTTTTGAAATTTTCGAACTTCCATATGCCCTAATTCTAATTTTCAAGTGAAAAAATTACACGTGTGTGACACATGCTACCTGAAAATGCAGTGGCGGAGCCACATGGGATTGAGGGGGTACAATTGACCCCCCTCAATTATTATTATTATTTTTTATATAGATATATAGATATATTGATATATATATATATAATTTTATGTGATTTTTAATTATTGATCCCTCTCACCAAAGTTAAAATTAATACTAGAAAGGGTCGATATAATAAATTATTAATAATTGAGACCTCCAAAAAAAAAATTTTATTAGATTTTTCTTTAGTATTGTGCTTTGGTCGACCCTCCTAAATAAAATTTTTGGCTCCGCCACTGTGAAAATGATGATATGACATATTTACTCGGTGTCTACGTGATACATGCCAAATAATTGTTCAAATAATTTTATATTGTCATTGTACGGTCTATGCGGTATACATATGTCCAAATAATTTGATATTGTATTTTACAATATATATATATATCAATTGAATGTTCATTTTCAAAATGTAATATATAAATATAATTTAGGGTAGTGAAATTTCATATTGGACACTATTAAATATTAGCTCATTCCATACGGTAATGTAAGCATAATCGTGTCAAGTAAGCATTTTCAAGCCGTATATGTCATGCATGTGTTTTTTCATTGAAAAATCGAATTAAGGGTGATAAGAGTCCCGAAATTGTAATTTTTTTTAATTAAAATCTAAATTGCAACTGTCGCGATTACTATCCCAAAATGTCAACAGAGGCATAATTATTGTCCTAATTTTACAATCTTCCCTTCTATTTTTTTATTTATTTCATAACTTATAGTTTTTAATGTTAATATTTGTTTTCTTATCTTGATTTTAAGTTCAAAAACTTATTTTAGAAATTGCTAAACTTATTTTACTTCATTAGTTTCCCTAACATGGTAAGAATATGTAGTTGAGTATCACAATTTTTGGTGCACCTCATAAGAGGCGAATATCTTATACATGACTACTTATGAATACGTAAAACAAAATTTTCCATATTTTACTTTGCAACAGACGTAGATACAAATGCAAAAATCGACTTATTTTGAAAATTATTCGTTTTTTTCATATTAATTCATGCAAAATTAAAGAATAAACTAGATGACTAAAAAATAAACCAAAAACAATAAAGCATAAAAAATTTCCCAGGATATGTATAGCCTTGTTTAAGTAACAAGATTCCCCTTTGTAATTATGTGTAAAGAAGTTTTGTGTGTCCATGAATGGGAATGGCTTCTTCCTTCTCCGCCATCCAATTGGTAGCTTTTCCAATCTGTAACAAAGCCAAAAATGCTGAAATTCTCTTTATATGGAACATGTTCTTCTACCACTAACTTCAAAAGTGGAACTTATTCTTCTCATTTTGGTTCCACTTTTTATCAAAACTCTTTCTACGATGCAAGAAAAGAATAAGATCGATCAATAGACCCTACACATGCACTTTCCTTCCTTAGTTCCTTACATAACAATGCCAAGATTTTGAATGGAATACCAAGTCTTTCTTTACCCCTATTCAAGCCAAAAAATTACCTAACCAAACAGCCCTTTGCCCCTTCAAACTGCATATATAGTTATAGATAGCCACTTCATCTACATTGGTCACAACTTCCTCCCCGCTTCTTTCTTGAGCTTTGTTATCTTTAGAAGGTTAACTTTCTCAATCGCCCAAGAAACATGTTAACTCACAGATTGCCACAAATTGAGCCAACAATGTTAGTTTTCCTATTCCTTTTGATTACCACATTCTCTAACAAAGTTGATGCAGTTGTGTTTGATCCAAGCATAAAGTGTGGGGAATGCCCTTGTGTAAATCCATGCGGCCAGCAGCCACCAGCTCTCTCTCCACCACCACCACCACCACTACTTTTGCTGCCGCCGCCGCCACCACCGCCACCAGCTCCAGTGAAGAATTGTGCCCCACCACCACCACCACCACCACGGTTCGTATATTTCACCGGGATTCACCCACCACCTCCACCAAGGTTCGTATACATAACGGGGCCACATCCAACTGATCCATTTACTTTGGAAATATATTCTAAAGCAGCAGATAACGCTCTTGCAAACATAGGGGTGGTTCTGGTAGGATTTTCAGCACTTCAATTGCTAGCATTTTGGTAAATATGTGAGATGAAAATCAGACAAATAATTTAGATGAAAATAGTGAAAATCTTTATTCTATTGATTTCGGCATGTCCTTTCACTTTGTCTACATATATAAATATGCTCTCCAAAATTTACAATAAATAATCGACTGCTAATCTCAAATTCGTAACATTCATTCGCCCCCGGCTAAACAAATACACAAGCTATAGATGGTACAAGTCACTGAACCAGTGTCGAGTTTAACGAACAAGCCAAGACTGATTCTCATTCTTTTGTAGCGTTTAATCCAAAGATTTAAATGGCATCGAACAAAGATATAAATCACACGCGATTGCTACCTAGAGCTTTGATTATCCTTCTACGCCACATAGCACTTTCATGGTCAAATCTGAGCTCCCAGGTCGGCCAATAGTGCAAATCCTGCTTTAGCGTGAGTACACGAGGCTTCCCGTTCAAGTGAACTGTTCTCACACGAACAAACTCCCCATGCTCAATTTCCTATTGAATCAGGGTTTTTGAATGGTCAATAGAAGTTTCCAAGATCATATTAGTAATTAATAACATTTGAACCAAAAGACAAGAGTCTTAATGATAGGATGGCATTTAAATAGTTGACTATTTTGATTACACCAAACAGAAAATGATACATATTACATAACTGATCATTCTGAATTTTTACCACTGCTGCTGCTTCTCATCAGTCATGCCTTTTCTTCTTTCTCATTTTTTTCTCTCTTCACTTTCCCATTATTTATAGTTAGATTTCTTTTATTTATTATCAATTCTTGTTATGTTACATGAAATCTTTATATAAAAATATATACAAGGTTCATAAATATATATTATTATTAAATTTAAATGTATAATTAAATGGCATTTTTTGTTTATTTTGTACAAACATTGAGAGTGCGTCCAGTCGCTAGTGGTGACTTATTAAAGGGTAGGAGACGTACCTTGGTGACAGCAGCAAAAGCGTCCAAATCCGGAGTTGGTTTTCCATTTACTTCTACGATCCATTGAAGAGCATATAAACCATATCGATGTACTGGACTTCCATGGCACCACCTGATATTATTTGCACAATCATTAAAAAAATGTAAAACCATGGTAAATTTTTTTACGAACTCCTTACCTTGCGACATATACACCATGACCTTCTTCAGGCAGAAATCCGAGAGCTCGAACGGCTGAATGAGGATCATGGACTATACAGCCACACCAATTAATGACACGGCTTGTTCCATTCCCATCCCTCACATCTGTTCCCACCAATAGATCCATTTCCTGACCCTGAAAGAAAATATAATAAGATATTCAGCTATTGCTGAAATTGTTTCACTAATTTCCAACATCGTTATTGTTGGCTATGTGAAAATTACACGTACAAAAAAAAAAAAGAAAAAGAAAAAGGATAAAGGGCGAATTACATTTACACCCCTGTATTTTACTGATATTACAAAAAGACCATCCTGTTTCCTAAAGTTACTGTCACACCTCTTCAATTGTGTACAGTTTAAGAAACCCTAAAGGAATTCGTGAAAGAACTATACTACCCTCACTAAAAATTGTTAGGGATAAAAAATAAAAAAAGTTACAGGTACACCCCCAAGTTTAGCTCTAATTACAGAAAGACCCCTCTCATTTCAAAAAAGGCTGAAACATACCCTGTTCAGATCGCCGCAGAAATAACTCTCAAGACCACCACCAAATATGCCTTTTCACGCTCAAACCAGTCCCCCACTCAATTAACACATCAATCTGCATCTCTCAAAAGACGATTTTTAAGTATATTTCGATTCCCAATGAAATTAGTCAATTGAGTGTCTTTGTGTGCGCGTACTCCAATATGCACTTTTAGGTTCTACAGATTAAATTTAATAAGAACTTAAGATTTCAATTATCTTACAATTAATGGTAATTTATGGAATGTAATATTACTAAAGTATAAGGGGTATAAATGAAATTCTCCCAAAATAAAAAAAACATATATATTTTTAGTTTTACAAAGAAAACCTGGCGAAAAATTGTCAATGTGAGCTTTGATTCTTTGTCATTACAACGGTCTAGTTCCTGGCAAGCATCTTCTATGTCACGGAAACATGTAACTGGTTCTTTGTTGATGGCCAGAACCATGTCCCCTTGTTCTAGTAAATTCTCAGCACTAGATCCAGCTAAGCAGCCTTTAACCCTTAGAACTTGACGTCTAACAGGATCCTTTTTCACCAGTGCCTGTAATATAAAGATCCAATATCAATTACTGTTGAAAATATTGAAGCCTTCTTCGCCTTTAGTTTCTGTGTTATGAAGAGTGTTGTCATATTTATTAGTATTAATGTACCATGTAAGAATGCATCTTCATGTGGATGGATTAACTGATCATGCAATGATTTTCAGTTCAAATTGTCATAATAATCAAGTGATGTTAGCAAACGAGTAGGAATTGTCTAGCACTGAAATTCACTTCACACAAATGTAGCATACTAGCATGCAACCATGTATGCAAGTTGATGCCTGCAGTTCACCAAAAGAACACAAACTCAAGCGAAGGTTCAGCCGAAATTCTAGAAGAAATTTCAAGAAGGAACTACAATTTAGCATTATCACGTCATGTTGGGTAGAGTACAAATAATACAGAAAAAAATATTGTGGTTCCAGAAATTACCAACCCCTACCAGGTTTGTATACACTTCTGTTAAAAAAAGTGGCTTAAATTAATCTTTAGAAATGATGAAGAAAGTTCCATGTTAGGGCTGAGTTGGCGCTGAGTTGGTGCCTAGGTTGTCAACAAGTTGTATCTGAGTTGTCGCAAGGTTGTGAACAAGTTGGCGACAAGTTAGAGTTGAGTTGACATACAAGTTGAAGACAAGTTGTCATTGAATTGTCAACAAGTTGTAGTCAAGTTGTCGACGAGTTGTCATACAGTTGTCGTTGAGTTGTCATTACTATTCATATGACGGCTGGAACTTTTCTATAAATAGAAGACTTCTTGTTCAGTTTTGAGAGAGCTGAAAATATAAAAGGCCTAGAGAGTCGAAGCAAAGTCCTATGCTTCGTGAAATCCTGTTGTGAGGCTTGTAAATTAGAGAGTTTGGGAAACACTTGAGAGCTAATTCTTGTGATAGAATTTTGAGGTTCTCTGTGAGTGTTGGGTTAATTAGAGGATAGGTTTTTCTCTAATTGTTGTAAACTCTCTGTTATAGTGGAATCGCTCCCCTTGTTCGTGGACGTAGGCAAATTTTGCCGAACCACGTAAATTCTCGTGTCTTACCTTTTTCATTCTCTATTCTATATCATTTATTGCGGTCAATTCAAGAAACAATATACTATCAGATCCGGGGTGCTATCCTAACAAACTGGTATCAGAGCACTGGTTGTTGGTATATTTTTTCGGCTATTTCCTATTAAGTTAGGATGTCGACTACTAAATTTGATGTTGAGAAGTTTGACCGAAAGATCAACTTCACATTATGGCAAGTAAGGATGCGTGCAATCCTTGTACAGAATGGAGTTCAAAAGGCTTTAGGTGTAAGGCCAGAAGGTATGACAGACACTAGATGGGAGGAGATGGACGAGAAGGCTCGCTCGGCGATTCAATTGTCCTTGGCAAATGAAGTTTTGCGGGAGGTGATCTCCGAAAGGACGGCAAAGGCACTATGGGAGAAATTAGAGTCTCTCTATCTGAAAAAGACTCTAACAAACAAGCTTTACAAGAAGCAATGCTTGTATTCACTCCGAATGAGTGAAGGTACGTTTCTGAGTAGTCATATTGATGAGTTTGAATCTATAATTATGGATTTGCAAAATCTAGATGTTACAATTGATGAAGAAGATAAGGCCTTGTTATTGTTGTGTTCGTTACCTCCTTCATATAGACATTTTAGAGAAACTATGTTATATGGTAAAGATACAATTTCTTTGAAAGATGTCAAATTTTCTTTGGAAACTAAAGAAAAGATTGACCATGATATCACGGGGCAAATAAGTGATAGTCAGGCACAAGGTCTATATGCAAGGGGGAGGCCTAAAGAAAGAGTAACAACAAAGTTAGGCCGAAATCTAGATCTAAATCCAGAAATAGATCTGTTGTATGTTGGCACTGTAAGGAACCAGGGCACGTTCGAAAAAACTGCGATAAGCTACAGAAGAAAAAGAATGCTCCACAGGATAAAAGTAATGACTCTGGCGAGGCCAGTGTTGCTGAAGACAGCGGTGATACCGATGTGCTTTTTGTGACAGAGAAGCATGCTAAATTCAATGATGAGTGGATTATGGATACGGGGTTGTTCTTATCATATGTGTCCTAGTCGGGACTGGTTTTCATCATATGAGTCTATTGATGGAGGAGTTGTTTTGATGGGAAATAATGCACCCTGCAAAACAATTGGCATAGGAACAATTCGGATCCGGATGCATGATGGAATTGTCAGAACATTAACTGATGTAAGACATGTTCCTGACCTGAAGAAAAACCTCATTTCATTGGGCACCCTTGATGCCAATGGGTGCAAGTTTTCAGCTGAAGGTGGAGTATTGAAAGTTAGCAAAGGTGCACTGGTGGTAATGAAGGCTAGAAAAGCAGGAAGCCTGTATGTATTACAAGGCTCGACAGTGATAGGCTCTGCAGCAGTTTCTTCATCGTCAATGCCAGACTCTGATATTACAAAGTTATGGCATATGAGGCTCGGGCATATGAGCGAGAAAGGTTTGACCTTGTTAAGCAAACGAGGACTTCTATGTGGCCAAAGTACGGGAAAAATGGATTTCTGTGAGCACTGTGTATTCGGCAAACAGAAGAGGCTCAGCTTTGGCACTGGAATTCATAGAACTAAAGGACCTTTGGACTATATTCACTCTGATCTGTGGGGACCATCACCAGTTCCATCAAAAGGAGGAGCTCGATATCTATTGACCTTTATTGATGACTTTTCAAGAAAGGTTTGGGTTTATTTTCTAAAACACAAGAGTGATGTGTTTGAAACTTTTAAGAAGTGGAAAACTCTAATCGAGAAGCAAACTGGGAAGCATATCAAAAGACTTCGAACTGATAATGGCCTGGAATTCTGTGGAGGAGATTTTAATAGATTTTGCGAGGCTGAAGGAATTGTAAGACATCGCACAGTGGTTAAAACTCCACAACAGAATGGCGTAGCTGAACGTATGAATAGAACCCTTTTCGAAAGGGCTCGGTGTATGCTTTCCAATGCTGGCTTGTCCAAGGATTTTTGGGCTGAAGCAGTTTCCACGGCTTGTTTTCTGGTGAATCGATCACCGTCTACAGCAATTGAGTTCAAAACTCCTGAAGAGGTATGGTCCGGTAAACCAGCTGATTATTCAAATTTAAGAATATTTGGATGTCCTGCTTATATGCATGTTAGTGAAGGAAAATTGGAGCCTTGTGCTAGAAAATGTATTTTTCTTGGTTATGCTTCTGGGGTGAAAGGATATAGGTTGTGGTGTCCTGATCCTAAGTCACCTAAATTTATAATTAGTAGAGATGTTACGTTTGATGAATCTACTCTGCTAACCCCGAGAAAGGAGCCGATAGTTTCTTCTGATACAAGTGAGGTCAGTAGTACATCAAAGGAGGTGGAGCATGAGATTCCTAGTCCACCATTGATGTCTGAAACTCCAGATGAGCCTGACATTATTGAAGAAATACCTCCTAGGGAAGAAAGAAGCATTGCAAGGGACAGACCAAGAAGAGAATTTAGACCACCACAAAGATTAATTGATCTTGTAGCATATGCTTTATATGCTGGAGAAGAAACAGATTCTGTAGGCGAGCCATCTACATACTCTGATGCCATTTCTTCTGTTGATTCCACAAAGTGGTTGATTTCCATGCAAGAAGAAATTGAGTCTCTTCACAAGAATAATACTTGGGTACTTGTGAAACCGCCGGCTAAACAAAGGATAGTTGGTTGCAAATGGATCTTCAAGAGAAAGGAAGGAATTCCTGGAATAGAGGAAGCAAGGTATAAGGCACGATTAGTAGCTAAGGGTTACAGTCAGGTACCAGGTGTAGATTTTAATGATATTTTCTCACCTGTTGTGAAGCATAGTTCTATTCGTGTCTTGCTTGCATTAGTTGCCATGCATGACTTGGAGTTAGAACAACTTGACGTCAAAACGGCATTTTTGCATGGTGAGCTGGAAGAAAATATCTATATGCAACAACCAGAGGGATTTATTGTTGAAGGGAAAGAAGATCATGTTTGCTTATTAAAGAAATCGTTGTACGGTTTAAAACAGTCTCCAAGACAGTGGTACAAGCGATTTGATTCCTTTATGATTAGCAACGGATACTCAAGGAGCAGCTATGATAGTTGTGTCTATTTCAGGAAGACTCATGATGGTTCATTTATTTATTTGCTTCTTTATGTTGATGACATGTTGATTGCAGCTAAAAACATGTCCGATATTGATGAATTAAAGAAGCAGTTGAACAGAGCGTTTGAGATGAAGGATCTTGGTGCAGCGAAAAAGATCCTTGGTATGGAAATCAAAAGAGATCGTAAAGGTGGAAAATTATATTTAACTCAAAAGAGTTATATTGAGAAAGTTCTGGAGAGGTTTGACATGAAAAATGCTAAACCGGTATCGACTCCGTTTGCTGCGCATTTCAGATTATCAGCTTCTTTATCACCAACGTCAGATGAGGAAAAACAGTACATGACTAGAGTTCCTTACTCCAGCGCAGTTGGTAGCATTATGTATGCTATGGTTTGTACGCGACCAGATATTTCACATGCTGTGAGTGTGGTTAGTAGATATATGTCTTGTCCTGGAAAATCACATTGGTATGCAGTGAAATGGATTTTAAGATATTTGCGTGGAGCTTCAGAAGCTAGTCTGGAGTTTGGTGGGAATAGCAACTCTTTGGTTGGTTATGTCGACTCTGATTATGCAGGTGATCTTGATAAAAGAAGATCATTGACAGGTTATGTATTCACTCTTGGAGGAGGTGCTGTTAGCTGGAAAGCCTCGTTACAACCTGTGGTTGCTTTATCCACGACAGAGGCTGAATACATTGCGATAACTGAGGTGATCAAAGAAGGAATTTGGCTTAGAGGCTTACTTGGAGAACTTAGTTCTTGTTCTGATGATACAACCATTTTCTGTGATAGTCAAAGTGCTATTCATTTGACTAAAGACCAGATGTTCCATGAAAGAACTAAGCATATCGATATCGAGTACCATTTTGTTCGTGAAGTTATTTTACTGGGTGATATCTCAGTGAGAAAGATTTCCACACTGGAGAATCCTGCAGATATGTTAACTAAGCCTCTTCCAAAAGTCAAGTTCAAGCAATGCTTGAACTTGATTGGTGTTACTGATAATTGAGTTTTATCTCGAAGGTGGAGCGAGCCTACTATGGAATTTAAGCCAAGGTGGAGATTTGTTAAAAAAAGTGGCTTAAATTAATCTTTAGAAATGATGAAGAAAGTTCCATGTTAGGGCTGAGTTGGCGCCTAGGTGGCGCTGAGTTGGCGCCTAGGTTGTCAACAAGTTGTATCTGAGTTGTCGCAAGGTTGTGAACAAGTTGGCGACAAGTTAGAGTTGAGTTGACATACAAGTTGAAGACAAGTTGTCATTGAATTGTCAACAAGTTGTAGTCAAGTTGTCGACGAGTTGTCACTGAGTTGTCATACAGTTGTCGTTGAGTTGTCATTACTATTCATATGACGGCTGGAACTTTTCTATAAATAGAAGACTTCTTGTTCAGTTTTGAGAGAGCTGAAAATATAAAAGGCCTAGAGAGTCGAAGCAAAGTCCTATGCTTCGTGAAATCCTGTTGTGAGGCTTGTAAATTAGAGAGTTTGGGAAACACTTGAGAGCTAATTCTTGTGATAGAATTGTGAGGTTCTCTGTGAGTGTTGGGTTAATTAGAGGATAGGTTTTTCTCTAATTGTTGTAAACTCTCTGTTATAGTGGAATCGCTCCCCTTGTTCGTGGACGTAGGCAAATTTTGCCGAACCACGTAAATTCTCGTGTCTTACCTTTTTCAATCTCTATTCTATATCATTTATTGTGGTCAATTCAAGAAACAATATACTATCAGATCCGGGGTGCTATCCTAACAACTTCACAATTTCACCACCTTCCAGTTAAAATTTATCGAAATGATAATATTTCCAATTACCCTTTGGTTACTATTAATCAAATTTTGATCGACAGAATTACCCTTTAGCGGTACATATCTATATTTATAAATTACAAAATGATACAAATGAAAAGTATGAATGTGGATACAATTCAATATGAAAAATTAATACATGTTGAAAATTTTTAAATGGCGGCTAGCCCATGCAGTAGGTGGTTGTCTTATTGACAAATGACAAATCATTTGTCTTGTAAAACTTTATACCACGTATAGGCACGGTAAACAACTTCACACTGTGTGTAGGCACAGTATGTTTACTGTGCCTATACGTGGTATAAAGTTTTACAAGACAAATGATTTGTCAATAAAAGCGGACTCCACTGCATAGGCAGGCCATCATTTCAACACTCCCATTTGGGATGCCCATATAAGTATTTTATTTTGTACACGCCTGACATGCTGATAACATATTGTAAAACTAAATCATATAGACAGAAGTTATAGGAAGAAAATACTTAAGATATCGTACTACAAATGAACTGACAGGAGTAACCTGTTATAAAAATCTTTACAACTTGCACAATACTTTTACCGTGGTTTATACGAGGTATAAAGGTGACTCTCCAGTGTCCACTACATGGGCAGCCCACCATTTCAAAACCTGATTGGGATGCCTATAAAAGCTCTTCATTTTTTATACGCTTTACGTGTGATTTTGTTAAAAAACTTAATTAAGGAAACCCCAGTGGGATAAAAACCATAATAAGGGAAAAAGAGTACAACTATGCATGCTTCCCCTCATGTTAACATTAGTAAATTATTTAGGGTTAATCTTTTTTTTACACCCCAACCTTTGGGGTGTTTTGCAATTTAGTACCCAACCTTTGAAATTTTACATTTTAGTACCCAATCTTTGAATTTTGTTGCACTTAAATGCCCAATTTTAGATCTGACCATTAAGAAAATGACACGTGTTTTGCACTTATTTGTTGGATTTGAAATTGGGCACTTAAGTGTAACAAAATTCAAAGGTTAGGTACTAAAGTATAAAATTTTTAAGATTGAGTACTAAAGTGCAAAGCACCCAAAGGTTGGGGTGAAAAAAAAGATAAACCCAATTATTTATAAAACTCAGAGATAACACATTCTAACTAAATTATTGCTACCCTCTACCTAATCTTCTTCTTTGCTCTTTTTTTTAAATGAAATTGAAATAGCTTAGAGAAGGATCGAACCCTCCCTCATAAACCTCATGGCTCATGCATACAACCGTTTATATATGCTAGTATAAATGTTGACTCAAAAATAATAAGCAAGAAAATGAGACAAAATTTAGAAAGTGAATAGACTAATTTATTGCAGCATATTTTTCTACACATGAATACGAAAATGCAAATTCAAAGTACCGGCAGACAAGAAAGAACTCATACAATATTATGACTCTGGTACAAGAATTACAAAAATAACATATTACCTGGATCCAAGAGTCACTAAGGCCAAAACTACGAGCTTTGGAGAGCAAAGTGGGATAAAGTTCAACCTCTAGTATTCTTAAACGTGGCATAGACCTTCTAATTCCATTTATGAGAAGGGAAGGACCATCCGCACCAGATATGATTTTGTTAAGGATTTCGCTAATTGTGTAAATTGGAATACCTCGAACAAACTGGTGGTCTTCGGATGAACTACAACTATATTTGAGCTGAAAGTTTCAAGAAAAGGACAGAAATTACATCATGTTTACTGCAAGTAGCATATACGAACTCAGGCAACAGCCAAAAAAGCACAAACCTGTGTTGAAAAGCTTCCCCAAATAGCACGAACCCTTCCAAGGTCATCAGTGAGAGCACCAGAAAATGTACTACCAAAATCTGCAACATGATGCAAGAGGAATCAGAACCCAGAAAAGACAAGTGACGATGATTCATATAAGGTAATAAGTCTAATTGAAACTCACCAGTATCGAGCTCAATTACTTCCATATTGGTTGCTCTGTATCTTGGACAGTCAGCTGAGCTAATATTCAAAGCAGCAGAAGGATTGGTGACAAAGGATTTTCTGGACGTTGCCTGTAGACTCCTACTCAGGCCAACGAGGCATACAGAATCTCCACGACGTAATACAGGTTCTGAGGCACAATTTAACAAACAAATGTTGTTAACAGGGAAGAGATAAATACAAAAAGACGCCCAAGGGCAATAGAAGTATGCATCGAAATGTTTCCAAAAATCAAGAAATTCCTGTAGGTTATTGTGTTCCAAGGAAAGCCATCATCACAAAATAGAAATTCATGATGGCAAAAGGTGAAAGCAATTGATAACTTGAGCATGTCAAAGCGGAAATGGGTTTCAATCTCTTCCACCTGGCAAATTAATATCTTGATTTCCAAGGGCCAAATTGCATTTCTGGCTGTGAAACAAAAGATGGACTATAAGGAAAATGCTAAGTTGATATCCCTACTGTGCCTGGCCCCTTTCCTAATTAACCCACTATAATATCTGATCTGTGAATTCCAAATTTTCAGTGTCACTGGAGTTATTAAAAAACCCTAGTTTGGTCACTCCATTAAAAGATCTAAAATTTGCACTATTGCTACGTCACTGATGTATTGTTTAGATGATGGTACATTTTGCAGTCATCAAATTTATCCTGCATATGGTTAAAAATTTAATAAGCAGCACAATTCTGTAGCCAAAGACTATGACCCTCAGAAATATATGAAATAAGTTTCAAAGTTGAGAGAGAAAAATCTGCACCGGGAGGCAAGATTCTTCAATATCTCAAATTTAAAGCACATATGTGCAGAAATTGCTGAATTACCAATAGCAAGCCAAATCTGCAGAGCAACAAGACAACCTACCAGGAAGAAGTTCAGCAGCTCGAACTACAGAAGAACCAGCACCAAGGGCAGAAGGATCATATGCAACAAGTGCAAAATTATGCACAGGATGGAGAAAAACAACCTACAAAAGATTACTAGCCTGGTTAGCATTCACTGGCATATAGCCTCCAAAGCTCAAATAGACATAATATTACCTCGCCTGGAATTTCAATTGGATAAGCAGCAAAAGACAACATAACATCAGAAACGGATACCGCAACAGTGTTTTTATCAACAGCAACCAATCCCATAGTCTGAGAGTGATATATGATAACACCGGTCCCAAAAAAATGTTGTGAGTGCACACCATCAAGCATGCAAGATGACGGCACATGAACCTGCAGAATAGAGGTACTCCATCAGGTGACTCAAATGGAAGAAAATCAGGCATTGGTGATAAAGGAATCAGGCGTTAGTGACTCAACATTTTAAACTTTTACTTCCTTACTTGTTTGGGGACCAGTTCATCTCCTGATGGTTCTAATTCAAGATTACTACACAAGCCCAATTATATCAGGAACTGATACCAAGAAAAAGATAATGACAACCTAAATCTCCTAGTAACTAAGATGTCAAAGTGATGCCATACTTAAGCTCCCCATCCTCCCAACAACAGAAAAGGGAAAATATTGTTGAATCAACAAATAGCCTACTTCTTGCCTCCCTTTGGTTGGCCTACCCCAATTGAAGATCTTGGTCCCACCGTATCTGAACCTCCAACAACCCGAGCCTTATTCCCCTTTTTGCCAAGCATCTTCCTCCTTCCAGCCTAATTATTCCCCCATATAGCCTACCAATGAATTTCATTCAACTCATAAAATCTAAAGGGAGAAACTAACTACAAGAAAAATCAGGCATTAGTTACTAATGTGATTATGAATGTTACCTCTAACATCACAAGGGTAGGTTCAATCACACGCTCAGCTACTGAAGCATTAGTTGCTGCAGCTGCTGCACCTTGATAATCTCTTAGAACAGTTTCAGTTTCTGCAGCAGGGTCCTCCAAGCTTTCTTCCCTAGGTTCATGTAAGGAACAGTCAGGTGATAGAACCCCATCAGCCGACAAATCTTCCCCCACCCGCCTTTTTTTGGTTCCGGTATCAGATTCATCAAGAGAATGTGGTCCATTGTCAATTTGTTCACAACTAGTTTCCATACTAGTCACACCATCCATTGACTCTTGACCTGCACATTGCCGCGCTTGTTCAATCGGGGTAACCTCAGCAGCACAAGATGAAACTCTAGTGCTACTTGGATCTTGTTCAACGGAATTGAGCCGGTGCGGTAAGAGTGAAGAGCCAGGTGGCAAAACTGGCTTTACAATCCACAAGCCAGAACTGTCATTACGAGTGTATGTCTGAGGAGAGGCATACCACTCATGGCGATCAACTGTGACCAGGACTGACTGCAGCCAGATAAAAATTTGTAAATTCTTCTACTTTCAATCAGATAAGTGTTTAATAATATATCCAGATGTAAATCTATAATAGACTAGAATGAACTGTCAATATTATTCAATGACAGCAGGGAATGAAAATAATGAGCACGTAAAAATCAGTTCATGGAATCAATCCATTTAAACGTGCCCAAAATATATTGGCATAAGCAAGGATTTATGCAATACTCATGCTTTATAAGTATGCTGCACAATAGTACAAAGGGGTAATAGTAAGCTAGAATTTCGTGAAATAAGTTTACAACCATTTAACTAATCAAGAACTCCTCAGCCTGGAGATGCAAGGGAAACTTGAGCTGGAGCACAAAATTCTATAATGCGTGCAATAATTTTACCTTTCTCCGGTGACGATCTGTGTAACTTATATACTCTAATGGAACTCTGGCACCCCTAGATAACTTAGATAGCACAGAAATGAAGTCATCAACTTTTGATATGTCTTCACCAGCAAACTTCTTTATAATAGCATGGCGTGGAACTCCAGCTCTGAATAGCATGTACCTGTGGTGAGCAATAAGAAAAAAAATCCCGTTTATTAGGGAAGACAATGACGAAAAGACTGCACAGTTTTAAGTTCAGATGATTAAAAAAATGTACAAACCCTTGTTCTGCAACATATACAAGACCACACTTAAAACGGAAGTTCCTCGCCTGCAACAATGAAACGAGTATTATGGCGGAGCCCAAAGTGTAGGTTCATGCTCTCTAATCAACTTCAAAAGTCAACTTCTAACCAATGTCCAAAAATATAACTGAGATCAACTGTAAAGTAATGGTTATGAAGAACTACTAAACCAACAAGGATAAATTTTCAAACATAACCTGACAAGAAAGACCTATTATAAAACAAGTGAGAGTACTTGACGTGACGATAGAGACCGTTGCTCATTCAAGTTCCCTTTGTCATCGCATGTAACCTATTATCTCATCTTACAGAGGCATTTTCGTTGCTCTATATGTTTGTCTCTCTCTATTGTCTCTAATATCATCTTTCAAAGAAATGGAAAATGGATGATTTTCATTTTCAAAACTGTTATTTTATGCCCACCAGTGAGTTAAAGTAACAACAATCACCATTCATTCCTAGTTTAACTCGTCACACCAATTTTATGCAGTAACTTGTCTGCATTAATATCTAAAATATCCACGTTAATCAACTTCTAGATGAGAGTCTGATGACAGATCTTGCTAACTGACAGTTAAAGTTCGTTTTATTTCTATTTCAATTTCAGTTTCAAAAATGACGAGGATATTACTCTACAGCATGAGTCCACAAACGTTTAAAAAGCAAAATGAGGGCCAGTCATGTAGCCGTTGTGTGGATAAAATCCTATACCTCAGCCATAAGGTCACCCAGAAAAAGAGAAAAGTTGTCAAAGCTTTTTGCTGATTACAGCACATGATTCTCTTCCTAGATCTTTTTCAATTAACTGTAAAATATAATATGGGCAAAAAATTGACAACTTCCGAATTATCTTCTAGCACTATTGTGAAAAGGTAAGCATTAAGCAAATTAATAGCCAGCATTGTATCTCAAACTTCAACTTGTTTTGGGGTTTCCAAAAACCATAGCAATCATAACAGCCATAGCAATCCAAGAACTGATGATAAAGCATGCTGGTACAAGCAAACCTGTTGATAAGAAAGGGGATGAATAACAGCACCACTGACTTCAAGAAAGTAATCCGGTGTGATGGAATGCAAATCCTGAACCTGATACAGTTTGAAGGAAAAAGGAAAAGGGGCAGCAATCAGTCAAATTATTGACCATGGCACAATATGAGCGCTTATCCGTGTTGTCCTCAGACAAAAACCATCATAACATATAATAAATATATACCTATATGCTAGCCCAACAACAAAACCATAACCAATTTATAATACAAGATGCCGGAAAATGTCTTGACAGTTTCAGAGCACACAAATGAATCCAAACATAGGCACATAGCAAAAGTACATTTCAAAAGAAAAGGGCAGGTCAACTGTCAGCCAATTTAAAAGCATACACGACAGAGTTCTATCCAAAGAACTAGAATAAAAGTACCAAGAAAATTTTCTTTACAGGATAGCTTAGGTTTTAAAAAATAATAATAATTGAGCTAAGAAGTCATGACCACCTTGCCATGGTATGAGCAATAGTGCAATACTAATAAAACTCACGACAATTTAGGCGGACAAGAATTTATCTGACCTTCAATGCCACAGTCAAGGGTTTCCCACCCCTTTCAATCTGCAGTTCAACTTTTTGATCGACACTGTCATCTAGCAAACTCTCCATTTTTAGAAACTGGGTAGTTACCTGTACCAAGGTTCTCGAATTAACTACAATTGAATGAAAAAATAAACAAACTGACAAGTCATTTGTAAAAGTTTAGCGTAAAATATCAAAAATGTAATTAAGATCTTCGTACAAAAGAGTAAAATTGAATGGCAACCAGCCACCTGCATCAACATGTCAACTCACTACCCACTAACCCAGATGCAGTTGACTAGAAAACACCAGAAACACCGCAGAGCAGGGGAGGAGGAAACATGTAAACATATACACCATAAGTTGGCAGGGTCAGTTAGGACTTCCTCAACACAGATTTAGTTCCTTCAAAGAAATCAAAGAGAAGATTTCTACAATATTCCAATTCCATCTCGTACCTTCTAGAGAAATAAATTACATTAAAGATTAACATGAGTTTAGTATTGGATCACAATCTCACATTACATGTCTACACGTAGTAAATTATGTGATTCGCACACAATAATATCAATAGTTCTTCCTACTGTTGCCGTCTCTAAGACTCAGAAAATCTATCTTACTTAGGATCCTAACAATGCACTGTAGACATCACAAATCAATACATAAACATACCTCCCCATTTAAATGAATAAGCACATCACCCGGCTCCAAATGCTTATATGCTGGGCCCTCTGGCACCTGAAACCAAACCAAGAGCATGGCTAGTATGAACCCAAGTAAAAGTCAAAATACTATAAATAACAAGGTATCTGAAATTATAGAGCAGAAAAGGGAATAACCCGAAAACAGTACTCACCACCGAATCAACAACAAGCATTCCAGTTTCCCCAGGTGGAGAAGCACTGCGCACTAACTAGATCATAGAAACATAAGTAAGAAAAAGTGGTAAGTCACTAGGACTATCACAAATAATAAGCAACAACATGTTTTGAGGAATCAATAATATAGAGGATGAGTAAAAAAGAGAAACAAACACAAATACCTGCTCTGTTTCAGTTCTGAGACCAAGCCTACGTGTCTCATCAAATCCTTTGTGGAGAAATGTAGCCTATGTCACAAAGATAATCCAAGTCAAACTGAAAAGCCACCAACAGATCCCAATGAATAAATGAGATACTAAAAATGAAGGGAACATTTTAGTTTCAACGTGGTTGCTTCTGCCCATCAGTAGAAATTGTTTCCGAGAAAACACTAATATGTGCAAAACCCACACTCTAATTTTCAATTTACCCCAATGCTTACAGCCACTTTCCAATAACCCTATAGACCATTTCAGTGATATCCACAATTTTCTCAAATTGAAATCACACACATTTTTTTTGCAAGCATTTCCTATGGCAATCATCTCAAAAGATTTATATTTAACTTTCCGAAAGTTGAAAAAAAGTAAAGGAAAATAACGAAGAAAGAGGTTCTAACCTCCTGAAGTTCAGACACCAAGCAGGTGAACATAAGATTGACAACACATCAAAAAGTAATTGAGAGATCAGGTAAAAATAGAGGTTCTACACAGGGTTCATATAAACATTCAAAGTAGATATAAAAGAACATCAACCACTTTTAAGACAATTCGAAAGTTAGTTCTAGTTCAAATCTATTCAGTTTGTTCAGATCCTCTCAACCAGCCATTTAAATTGCTATCTCAATTTTGCTCACCAGCATGTACAACATCCTCTTAACTGAAAGTCTGAAACTTTTGATTTATATATTAGTACTTGATATTATCAAAATGCTAGGATTTATTCTTTCCTTTATAGTAGTGAATCAACAGGAAACTTAATTTTGACTCAATTCTTCAAAGATTTATAGAGGTTTCTTTTAAAAAGTAAATCACACCAGAGAAACCCTTGAAAGATAACAAAAGGCAGGTGTATAATATCTAATCTCAAGATGAACGCACCTATGACCAGAAAATTACACAGCTTAATAACAGAAAATAGAAATGGGAAACCAAGATAAAACAAAATAAGAGAACTAACAAACCTGAAGCGTACCACGCGGAATAGTGACTGCCTCCCATGTATTAGATGCATCTCGTCCTTTCTGCAAGAACCCTAAGGCTCTCACAACCTGATACCAAAATTAATTTGAACCACTTACAAGGTGGCAAACCAATAGGAGCTTAAATTTTACAGAAAACTTAACAAAGTAATCGCATAGTAGTGATTTCCTAAACACCACATCACTGGGGAGATACAACATCCTAAAGCACAAGAAGTTTGACAATGCCACAGACAACTAACGACCAGAACCAAACTTCACTATTGTAGTAGATTTTACGAGAAAGTATAAAAATTTAACTTACTCAAGCAACCAATCCTGAATTAATGGGTCACAAAAAAAAATCACAGCATTATACTAATTTTAAAATAATAACAAACCATGGTAGAGCTAACCGATGTTTCCATCAGGTTTATCCTGTGAGAATTAGTTATTAGGGTTACACTACTGTGGGCTTGGGCCTAACCTAGGGTTTAGTCTTAGTCTATATATTTGCACTCTCTCTCTTGTTTCTTAGTAATATATCGCATTCTACTTTTCTCTTCATATTCAATACCCTCAATTCCCTCTTCCAACTCTTCTAACATATCCAATAAAGGATAAAATTGAAAAAATAATCCCAGGAAAAATAAAGGTCAGCATGGTCTACATGATATGGAAACAGATTCATTGCTTCTATCAACAGAACTAAGAAGATAAACCAAATCTGTGTTCTCATTTCTGGCAGAATTGACATAAACAGGCAGAATTATTTTCTTTTCTAATGTGAGGACAAACGCCCAGCCCTATGGTAAGTGATCCAGATAACAGACAGTTTTCAGTTATATGATTAAAGCAGCCCGAAAGAAGATAAGGCTAGCAAGTTGTGCACAAGTTTGGCTGCAGTGCCGAAAGTATATGCAGATAAAACAACATTAGGAAGCCACTACAAAGGTGGAAAAGAATTATGTACAGTATAGAAATAGACAATTATTGAATGCAGATTATGGATAACATGATTCTGACATTATCCGCTTACTCGTTCTAAAGGTAAGAAAAACGCTGAAGCACTAGATGTCTTGCTCCCAGCATTTAAGGCAACTGCTCTGCCTTGCCAGTCAATTACAGGAGAACCACTTGAACCACCTTTTGTTCCGGAAGCTGCCTGTATTCAGGGGAAAATAAGTAGGTACTAGATCATTTTGGATACTTGTGGTATTTCTAGGTAAAACCACCATCCAACAACTTCTGATCTAAAATCAGTGATCTTGATAAGACATCATTTGAGAATATAAATCTGTGAGTGCTGCCCGAGCAAGTTATATTGCATGCGATGTGTACCTTAAAAATACAATACTATCTTCACCGAGTTATCTCACAAAAGTGACAAATCATTCTCGTCAAAATCAAGGAAATCAATCTAGAAAGCATGAGCAAGCTAAACACTACAGTGTTTAGCTGTCTTATATAACTAAAAATAGGTCCCGAGAGTATCCTTCATCCACACTCAAAAGCATCTATCATCAAGGCGCTTACTTGCATGTAGAATGTGTTGAAGTCATTGTAGCCGTCCCTGCATGGATGATCAAATTAAGCATCAGTACTAAGGAAAAGGAGAGACATTTTCTGCACGGAACATGTGCCAAAGAATCCACAATGAGCATTGACTAAGTACAAACAAGAATTTAAGGAGTTCGAACAGAATGTGATACACAAGGCTTATTTTGTCACCATTGTTAGTATGATATCTCAATGGTGAAGAACCCTTCGTAATACAGGTATCAGACCAAACTATTTCCTTCCAGAAATTGGATGGCCACTAAAATACTTCGTCCCTTCCAATATTGTGGTCTTATTTGTACCAGATAGATTTATCAAAGTAACAAAAACTTGTACCCAAAAAAAAAAAAAAACAAAAAAAAAATGCAAGTTCTGTAGCAGTTAAGCAACTCCCCTTCAAAGTTGCAGTTGAAAGTTGGTTTTATCACATCGTAATGGAGTACAGTCTAGGAATGAAAAAGATTTGCATTATATAAATCCCAATAAGAGTGTAAAATTGGAAATGTACATCAAAAAAACATGATTTGCATTCCACTCTTTTATCGGAATAATAGATTCTCAAGTGAATGACTCAGAAAGTTAGATAACTGCATCATCACATACAAAACATACTTTTTATAGTGTGGCGCATCTCTATCCAAACGAGCAAGAGTTCCTGCCAAAATAGAAACCTGCAAATGCACAAAAAGGAAAAAAATTTCTTACACATCATTCATTGCATTGTATAAGACTATGCAACATGACTAAACTAGGAAACAATAAAATAAAGGTTAGAATAAAAACATAATTTATAAACGTCTTTTTCTCTCCATAAAATACTAAATGGTTATCCTATACTAGTTGGGTCCCTTGAAAAACAATGCCACCAAAGACAAATTTTTTTCTGAACAGAAAATCTAAATGGCATAACTTTTGGTATTTTTAGTTACATTAGCAGTATTGCGCTGAATTATTAAGTCAAAACTATGACCGGTATACCTTTTCTCCACTGTCATTTCCAACAACCCTAATCTCAAGCCCTACACATGCAGCCTCAGGAGCAAGAGGAATCTCCTCGTAGCTAAGGAATTGTACAGCAGAAGGGTCATAGCGGAAAAATCCAAAATCATGAACCTACAGGAACAAAGAATCGATGCAAATATTAGAATGTAAACTCTTTTACAAGCTTTAGCAGAAACAATCAAACAAGTTGCAAACCATGTCATAATGAAAGGAGGATTTATATAATTCTCATAAGAAATGTGCAGCCATTTTAAAGAGCATAAACCTTTTAAACCCAAGAATTCAGGTATAGTGATCGGTGAACAGAGAGCACACCTACACTATGCATTTGAATTTAGCATAATTCCCAATTACTAATAGCACCAACAACCTGCAAACTATATCATATCTAATGAGAGCAAAAACTCTTAGATACACCCGAAATTCAGGCACTTGATGCAATGAAAAGTGACCACACTCGGACACATATCTTAAACCACATTCAGCATATGTTGGGATTAGCTCAATACAGAATTATTAAACCCCACGAATTATGCATTTTAAGAGGACAAAGTATAACTCTGTCTCATACTTAGCATCCAGTAACAGCATGAAAGGATATGGAATTAGCATTTTGCAATAACAGATGTACTGCAGTCTAATAATCTACAGTTGATGTTCAAGCTAAACTACAATAGTGACGCTCAACATAATAAAAATTCTCCTAAACAACCAACTCAATCAGCCCCTTCTGTTTAAATATCATTGATTCTACAGATAACCATACCAAAATTTGTCATGTGGATTCCTTGACGTCAAGAACCAGATTTACTATAAAAAAAAAAAGGATAGCCAGCTAGAATTCTCATATACAAATGGAAAGCAAAATGCAGTAACACAGTATCATTTAAGAACTAAATGCATAGTAGTTAACAACTAAAATGCATAGTCTGATAGTAGTAACAACTAAAATGCATAGTAGTAACAACTAACTGGGTCTCTGTATATGGGATACACCGGAACCTCTTCACGGTTCACAAACATAGCCTCCGCTACCACGGGCCCTGCACAAGAGACGAAAACAGCGATTCAAACACTTCCAAGAAAATGAAAGTGCCATCACAAATATCAAAAGGACCAATCTTTCTAACCAGGCTTCACGACATGGCGGTTCGTGAGGATGATTCCGCGGCTCTTATCAACGACAAAGCCAGTGGCGTACGACGCCCCGGCCGACTCGGTGTCGAATGCACGGCAAGCTGTGGTGCGAAGGACGACGACGGCGGGGACCACCATGTTGAGCGACTTCCGCCAGTCCTCGGCAGTGGCGAGATTCTCCTTGAACGGCGGATCGATCTCCATCGAAAGCTCCTCCTTCATGCTCGTTTCCATTCCAGCCAACGCCGTCTCCGATCCCAACCTCTCCATTTCAGTTTCCAATCACAACTCAAAAACCCTACTTTATTACAATCAATCGCTTTCGTAGCTCCAAGAAGGAGGTAAGCAGTTGAGCCAAAAGAAGGAATTCAGTGAAAAGGGAATCTGAAAGTCGATGAAAGAAAGAATCAAGTATATTCCGGCGACTGTGCCGGGAGGATTCTAATGATATCGGGATCAACTTTTAGGATCGGGAATGCTGCTTTCTCACTCAAGCTTTCGCTTTTAGCTTTTAGCTCTTAGCTTTTTGCGTTCTAGTCTGAAGAAGGTCAAATCAATTTCGTTTAAAATGTGCCGGTTTTGTGGTAAATTTTTTATCCTGTTTTTTACTGTTTAAAAAAATGAGAGCAATTCTTTTTTTTTTTTTCGAGAGAGAAATACATTTATAAATTATAAAAAAAAAAAAAAAAAAGACAAATACGTTTGTGACGTTTGCCGTGACTTTGGAAAGTGGAATAATAAATTCTGTACCATCTACAAAACTTAATTTTCTACATAAATGTGAAATGGTTCTTTCACACACCGAGGAACAATTTTCTTTTAACTAAATAAAAACAATCATCACCGATTTTGTTAACTGCAGTAACGGACCAAGATTTAATTTAAGGGGACAAAAATATAAAACATTTTAAAATATATATATCAATAAGAAAATATTGAATTTAGGGGACGAAAACCACCATATACTCCACCTTAACCTTTTATTCTTTATTGATTATTCCTTTGTGGAATTGTGGACATCTCACATGTTGGAACAACCAGTCAAAATAAATTGTGACACATTACAGTAATCGATTAACTAATCAAAAAAAATTTAGTTGTCTCATACTCGTTGAATTACAAGCAGCCAAGCAGGTAAGATAATTGATCAAAAAAATTTAAATAGTTTCATGTTCAAAATTAAGATTAGAGATGCTTTTTCCAAAATGAAGAAAGATTATAACACAAATCCGATTTGATCGAACTCAACCTATTATACGAAGTGTATTATTACTATTATTTGATTTGTCACTTTTTCTTAACTTTATATCAATTACACAATAATTATAGAATATTTCCCCTCTTGTTACATTCATCTGATCAAATCATGTTCAGCTTAAATTACCTTAAAATAAAAGACTTATTTCCTTCTTTTATTGATTTCTAAAAGAAAGAGTTGTGTTTGTGAGAGTTGCAAAGTGTACAATTGGTGGGACTGGAATTTGGTAAATTGTGTAAGTACCATTAAAGTCATGTTGAAGGTGTTTTCTGTCTGAGTGAGGTGAGGTGCTTAGTTGTACTTGCCCATATTTTTCACTTTTCAGTAAAAAAAACTGAGGTATCTCAGCTGTCCAGGAAAAAACCCAAATAATTCGAAGAATATATATAAATAAATAAAGACTTGAAAGAACCACTTTCACCAAATCTTGTCTTTTGCATCACGTTGTTTAAGCGACCATGTTTTTTTTATAGCAATTGGGACGAATTTGGAAGGTGAAATTTTACTTGGTGCACTGTTCATCCGAATAGTGTAAAAATGGTATATTTTTTTGGAGATAGTCTAATAGAAATATAATAGATTAAAAGAAAAGTTGGAATGAGGTGAGAGATTACAGAAAATGTGTTAAGCATTTTTATCTGGTATTATCAAGATTAAAAGAAAAAAAATTACTAATAGATTATCCAATAGTTATTAGTATTTTTTTCTTTTTAATAAATTTTACATATTCTTATTATTATTTTCCTTTTACGAACAAGATATTATTGAATTTATTTATTATAATTTAATAATTATTTAGTTTTTATTAATATAAAAGATTTAATTTTAATAATAATATTTTATTTTTTAGCACACACATTATCTATAGGACGTTTTTCAGAAAAGACATCTTTAATTGAAGACGTCTTCAGCATTTCTGGTAGTTTTCCAGAAAAACGTACGGAAAAAATCTTTAAAACGTCTTCATCAGCTTTTTGTCAGTCGTACACTGAAATTTGATCAACAGAAAATGCGATGAAAGTCGTACACTGAAATTTGGTCAACAGAAAATGCGATGAAGACGTTTTTCACAAAGACGTCTTCAAAGACGTTTTTGGCATATGCGTTTTACACCAAAGTTAGACTATCTCCCAAAAACATATCATTTTTACACTATTTGGATGAATAGTACACCAAAAGTAAAATTTCATCAATTTGGACAATCGGATGGTTGGCTTAGACTTTTATTTTTAAATCAAAATTTTAAATATATATATATATATATATATATATATATATATACACACGTATAATTAAGTTTCACACTTGTCCACTGCATAAATAAATACACTTTTATTTTATTCTTTTAGATAATATCTCATATATATTTTTAAATATATCTATACATTAGTGGGTAAAAGTCTCCGTATATAATGAATTGTAAAAGTGAATGATCCGGACAAGAGCCAGAATTTGGTATGTAAAGACCTTTGGAGAGCATTTACTTTTAATCTTATAACAGGGTACTGTGATCTTCCATAAATAAGATTAAATAATTCTGGCATTGCATCTATACCACTTGCAATGTCCATGGTGGATTAGTAAACTTATATTGCATAAAAACATACCCAATTTCAATGCAATGGTATCATAATACACACATTCAATGCCTACTTACATATCCACTTGAATAATAGTAAATGAAGTAAGTGGACTGATACTTGCTGTTCCTAAACAGTTTAAACCAGAAGAAAACTGGAGTTGAAACTCGAAACAGCAAATTACAGTTGACATATATAAAAATATAATAATTACAAGAACAATGCAACAATGATCTATGTTTTTCAAATAAACTGACCACATCAGTTTGGAAGCTCACCACCTATCCCATATATAAATCTTTTTCTCCAAACATGAGCTAACATGAAAAAAAAAAAAAAAAAAGAAAAGAAAACTCTGATTCCCCAATAAAATCCATATATACATACCAATAAAAAAGAAATCATTTTATTGACACTTACCAGTCACCCGGTACCTCTAGCTAAAGGCCTGGACTAGCATCTCACAATGTACAGTAATTTGAAGACAAGAAAGAAAGGTTGTTTTCACTTTAATGGAACTTCAGCAGAGCAGCTATTAATAGGCAAATCAGCAGGAGTGCATACCAGAGCTCTTTGCTGCAGGTGTCTCAAGCTCTGCTCCATGCTAACTTGCACCATCTCCGAAAGCATCTCCTTTGCTTTCCCGATTTGATCTTCCCCGTCAATTTGGGACATAATGTTGCAAACTATATTCTCCAAAGTGTCGGGCTGTAGTTCTGATCTTGGATATGGAGCATCCCTCAGCAGCTGCAAAAGTCGTTGTGCCTTTAATTGAGATTTAGCTGTTCCTTGAACGGTTAGCTCAAGAAGACCGGGAATCACACCTTCCCTTAGAATGACTTCTCTATATTTAGAACGATCGCTCTGACACATTGTCAGGAGTGCTCCAACCGCGTGCTCCCGGCTCTGGAGGGACCCGCCTTCAAGAACTTCTACGACTGCGAGTACTCCGCCCTCCTCTGATGTCAGCACGGTTCTTCCTTCATCGAAGGAGACTAAAGATTCGATCAGGGCTGTACATTTTTCTGCTGTTTTGGAGGATTTTTTGCATGATTTGAGTAGATCAATTAAGGGGGCGATCGGGTCTGTTCCGAGGATGATGTTGATGCCGTCAGGGTGAGTTGATAAGTTGTAAAGAGCCATTGCAGAGTCCAATTTAGCTTGTGGGGCCCCAAATCTTAGAATATTCGCAAGGGGCGGGATTGCACCGGATGCAGTGATGATTGGCTTGTTGGGGGGTGATGCAGATAATGTGATCAAAGCTGCAGCTGCATGCTCTTGAAGGGTAGTATTTTCCGACTGAAGGAATGAGACGATTGGTTTTAAGGCACCGGCATCAATTATACTCGTCTTGTTTCTGCAAATAATATCGATAAGTCATCAAGTAGGAAATGGAAATGTTTGGGGGACCAAAACATCAAAGTCAACAGAGGCTATACTCCAAGATTTAAATTACAGCTCTCACAAGTTGCCATAATGAAATGAAAAAGATTACTGTGGTTATGAATTACTGATCTCCAACACTGTGTAGGGTTTATTACAATACAAGATATATTTGCTGGAATCATAGATCTCTTGTTTCTCTTTAATTTCATATTTATATTCCAAAGGCTTTAAGAACGTTCGTTGTACACTACTCTGTTTCGTGTTAATGAAACTAATCAGTCTGAGACGTTGTGGGTGTTCGTAAAAGCTTTTTTTATTGGAGAAGCTAAAGTCGTAAGAAGTTGACAAGAAAGCGGAAGGAGTGTTCGTACAAGAAAAACAATGAAAATTTAGCAAAATAAAACTAGCTTGGTGATTTGAACAAAAAAGTTGAATCATGTTACCACGCTAAACAACTTCCAATTATTTACGAAAATAATCTAGAAGCTAGAAGTTGGTATTAAAACTAGATCTTTGGGACCACCGGACTGGCAGTTGCTTCCAACTTCTAGCTTGTTGCCTTGTTTCCCCTCACAATAAGCAGAATCATGTTCAATTCAACCTCACGAAATATGTTTATTAAAGTCGAAACACAGCATATTATTCACCCAAAACAAGAATCAGAAATCTGAAGAATTTGATATATATATATAGTCCTAGCTCAAAAACTCATTCACCTACTGCAATGCACAATAACAGAAAATGCTGATCTAAATCTTTATAATTTTTCGAAAAAGGTAATCAACTGATCATTAAATTTTGGCCTAAACCAGACTAGCAGCAATAAAGAGAACATAATTTCTTCTGGGAAAAGCAAAGAGAACCTAATCCATGTGATAGCTTCATAAGCAAGATTAAAGAAAGAAAAAGGGAGGGGTAGATGACAGAAGCAAAGGGCGAAGTGGATGAAAAAGAAAAGGTTAGGAAGGTAAAGAAAAAGATATAAAATAGCAAACACGTGAAAAGAAGACCAACCCCTGTCTTACCTAATCCACAACAGCAGACATTCTATTCGCGCAACAGAGAATCCATCTCAAAACGCCTTAAAGAAACAATCCCATAGTTTCAAATTTTCATATTTTTGTGTAAAAGAAGCATGATTCGTTCTTGATCCAAATATTAATGGTGTAAAAGTAAAACCTACAATATTGAAAACTGGGAAATTTTCCACCCCGGCACCCCAGAACACAAACAACTTCCAATTGGCAGCAGAAAAATGAATCAAAATCGAAATACAAAAGCCGCAATCAGGCAATCACATATTTCGGGAAAAAAACTCACGTTTCGTCCCTGACGGCAAGGTTAAGGAGCGCGGCAAGCGCCGCCTCGTTGGCGTCGGCGGAGCCGCACCGAAGCATGCCGACGAGGGGGCCGACGGCGGCGGAGAAATGTCGGCGATACCGCTGAGAAGTTTTAGTCAGGCGGCGGATATCCTTGGCCGCCTGCAGTCTGGAATTGGGATCGTCCGAGCGCAGAAGCGCAAGCGTCCGATTAACACTAGTCGGCGAGGATGATGAGGGGCTGGCACGAGGGAATTCATCATCAGCATCGGGAGCTGCGGCAGCCATGACATGACACTGAGTGCCGCTGCTACTGCTGCAATCTTGGATACCCATGTTTTCTCTCTCACGCTAAAAGTTTGGCGGTTAGGCGAGGGAGAAAACAGAGATTGGTTTGGTGGGCAGTGGGAGAGAGAAAAGGGAAGTGAGAGAGGTGAAGGGTATAAATAAGGATGGAGGAGGAAACTGGAAACGTAAGGCGGAGGAGTGGAGCCGTGGCGTCAAGTAACAGTAAGAGTGTCCGCTCCTCTGGTAGGGTGGGTCCACTTCAACGACCTTTTTGTGTGTTTGCTTTTACTTGCCACTTGGCACTCCTAGTAGTCCCCGGGAACCCATCCTCATTACTAGGCCGCCTTTATATTTTCTTCTTTTAACTACTCATCGATATTAGATACGATACCGATAAATAACACTGATTTTTTATAAAATTTTCACATAAGAAGTGTGCGACACGGTATTCAATGCAAGTGTCCGTTACACCACAACACGACACGTCAGAATAACATTTTAAAGTATTGGTGCACTTATTCATGCAAGTCTTTGCCATATCTCAAATGGAGTCGAATCATTTAGATATTAAATTTTCTTTGTAGCACCTCGGAACGCAGAGCACTAAATCCCCCGCACCATAGTCCGACACGCAAAATGAAATGGGAACGCCGCACACGCAAAAATCTACAACGAACTGGAGACAAACAAAATCTCTCCTAGGCTAGACGGTCTACACCCTAATACATAGTGCTCATAAATAATCAAAATCAAATGCGAAAGCCACATGATCTTAAACATACAAATATACATGCATACATAAAGAATATAACTAATCAAATAATACATGTCAAGCCCACCCCGGGCCAAATAAATCATACAAGTATCAAAGTTCGGATCTGAAATCATATTCTTATACATAATTATACATAATACCAAAACTGAAAAAGTAAAGATGTCGTATGCAAAAGACTCTACTAAAAGAATCTAACGACTCAAAAGAAAAAACCGCCGTCTAGCATGAACCGAACACCTGTACCTGCAACTCAAATAAACAAGGGGGAAAAAGAAAACAACGAGGAGGGGTCAGTCCTAAAGACTGGTAAGGGGGCTAACACACTCACACATACATATACATAAGAGCAGAGCATATTCAAAGTAAGAAAATTCATGAACCGGGGAGTAGTTTTTGCATTCTAAAACATTTTATCCCTTGATACTACATATATAAGGAAAAAGTTTAAGGCCGAAGGCCAAAATAACCACTCCCGTTTCACGAATCATATTCAGAATCAAGATCATACTAACTCGGTGAGTACGAGTTTCCAACCAACCTACTTCATATTCATAATCAAAACTAAAAAATAAATACAAAGTTCAAAGTCAATCCAGCCTTCTCCCCGGTTCAAAGTTCAAAGAATTGAGTCGGGGGATCCTACCCGCTCCTTCGACGGTATCTCGTTGGCTCAAGAAAACCCGCCTTCCTCTCGACTAGGGGTGTTCATGGTTTGGTTTTTCAACCGAAACTTCGGTTCGGTTGACCGAACTTTCGATTTTCGAAAATCCCAAACCGAAACCGAACCAAACTTCGGTTCGGTTGACCGAACTTTTAGTTTTCGAAAATCCCAAACCGAAACCGAAACCGAACCAAACCATGTTCGGTTTGGTTCGGTTTTAACTGAACATTTTCGGTTCGATTTCGATTTTCAACCGAGAAATCGAAACTCAGATAATATTTTAAAAAAGAAAAAATTTAAAAGAAATACCTGGAAGTTGAGCAGCGGTCAGTGAGCAATCATCCCAGAAAATTAAAACCAAAATATTCGAACCAAACATTACTTATATTACAACCATTAGTCCATTAATCATGACAACATGACAATATCTAAAACAAACATTACAGAAAGTCCAAACTCCAAAGAGTAAGCCAAAGTCCAAGACTCCAAATACCAAACAATATAGTTTCACTGTCTGAAAACATAAATTAGAAACAACCATCAACTGTCGGAGAAGAAGGCCGACGGGTTGAGTGGCTTCTCCGGCGCCGATGTGTCGTTGAAACTAGAGATGCGATTTGGGAAACTAGGGTTCGGGATTTTGGGAGCAGAGCTTATGGGTTATGATTTATGAATATTGAATTGAATTCTGATTTCTAAGCCTATTTCCTAAAGAACGTGATACCTTAACACGTTTTTATTATATATAAATTTTTTTTAAAAAAAAATAATGACTGTAGGTTCGGTTCAGTTTAATCGTAACACCGTACCGAAAAACAGAAATTCTGAAAATGGCAAATCGAAAACTGAACCGAACACCCCTCGGTCGGTTTAGTTCGGTTAGGTTTTTCGGTTTTCAATTTTCATGAACACCCCTACCCTCGACCTCCCGAGGTTGGGCTAAGTCTCTCAAAGGTGGAGTTGTGTTGATGGGAGAGCTCGGCGGCCCCACGACCGATCCGAGTTGCCATACCACTTCTACGGGGCCCAGTTCAAAGTTCAAAATTCATATTCATATTCAAACACTTATTTTTCAAAGCCTTTTCTCGCTAGTTCAAAACACACACCAACCCTTTTCGAATAAAACAAATGAAAATATAGCTTCCTTATATATAAAAGTGTTTTTCAAATGGTTTCATAACAAATGGGTCAAATCCCACAAAGTACATACCAAACACGTATCTATATACATCTATGATGCACGGACACGGACACGGCGACACGGACACGACACGACACGGACACGGCGACACGGATTTTGTCAAAATTTTAGGACACGACACGGCTCCGACACGGCTATATTATATTTATATAATAAATACATATTATATAATTATTAAATTATGTAAAACTAAATCAAATTTTCTTTATTTTATAAATATAAAATATTATTTGACTTATTTAAATTATTTATAATTTTGAATGACTAAGATGTGAAAATATTACTACAAAACAAATTTATATACTTGTAGCAATCAATGTCATATTACTTGCCACATATGAAAAAAGCTAGATAAAGAAAAAAAGAAAAAGAAAAAAGAATGGAATAATGTAAGACATATTTTGGAGTGTGGTGGGCTAAGAGGCCCAAAACACTAACCTAAAAAGTTGATGGGTTTGAATAATTATTTCTCCCTTATTGTAAACCTAATTACTGACCCGCCAAGCCAATTCATCTCATTTTCTCCACCATGACTACCGGCCATTTTCACCATATTCACCGCTGCCGAGTTGTAGTCTTCCTCCCAAAATCCGTCATTTTCACCTCGCCATCTTCACCGCTACTGAGTTGGAGTCTTCAAAATCAGAATCGACAAAGGTTTGAAATGAAAAACAGGGCATGACAACTTTTTTACAGCGGCAACCTCAATTTCTTCTGCCATCGATATCGGCGGCAACCTCAATTTCCGTTGATACGTCCAGTAAGTCGACAAGAGAAGCAGCGTCCTCCTTCCAAAAATCAAATTCTACTCACTGCGTGTCCTAGCCGTGTCGGACACTCCGTTTCGGAGTGTCCGACACCGTGTCCATAATTATTTTAATTTTTTTTTTTATTTAGGACACGGCTCAGACGTGTCGGACACGTGTCCGAGGCGTGTCCGTGTCCGACACGTGTCGGACATTGCACGGAGTCATTTTTCGGAGTGTCCGTGCATTAGAGATATACATATATATGTGGAAGTCGCATGCGGGCTTAAAACTCAGGTAGGGTTGTAGGTCATATTAACTAAAAGAAAGAAAACCCCACCTTGACGATCAAACCGAACGAAGTAGACCAAAACATACCTAAGGAACCACTTCGTTACTCACGGGACGTACCTCTGAACAAAACAACGAGCAAAAGACATACTTAGACTCAATATGAACCAATTAAACTCTCGGCAAATGCATATGAATGCAAATGATGCGTATGAAATGCAACGAGTTAACACTTAGGTCATATTAAGTCATAACTCACATAATTCACGTCAAACAAATTCATAAATTTTATGCAACGAACATAACACATCATATAACATGTTAATAATGCATACATTTTATAAAAAGAGCAAAGAGACAACACTCGAGGCAAATAAACGAGGTATGAAGTCATGCATGCACGTAATAGAGCATATATAACATTCATGTCATATATCACGTATAAAAGCATCGAATTCACATTATAAATTCATAATGAAACACATAACACATAATACATGAAGTTAATAAAGCATAAGAGGTGTAAAAGAAACAAGGAGATTATGCATAACGCAAACGAAGCGACAAAATAACAATCAACGCAGCACAACTCGAAACTCCCCCAAAAGTGGGTCGCGACCGTGACTCCAAACAAGCACAAAGTGGTCGCGGCCGTGACCATCACCACCTCCTGCACCTGCATCAGCGACAACTCGAAACCAGACCAAAAATCAGTTGCGGCCACGACCAAGAAAAGCCTTGGCGCGGTTGCGACCGTGTGTTGCAGTCACAGAAATGACGAAGTTCAACCCTACTATTCGTCTCCAACACCAACAACAACAGCAAGGCACGAAAGGGAGCAATAAAGGCAATAAAAAGGAGCACAAAACTCAACTAAACAATCATAAAAACAACACATATACATACGGTAATAGCAAGGAAAGCAAATCAGCCACAAATCTTCAAACTCTCATATTTCAACAATGGTGGATCCTTGCACACAACATATAAATCAAATTCAAGTTCATGAATACATAAAGGAACCTAGAGTATCATATTTCATGCATCAATCCTCAAGAAAACCGAAATCATGGCCATGAATTCAAGAAATGGAATTATAACCTAACTATTCACATTCATATTCATATCATGCTCAAATGATACTCAAAATCAGAAAATCTAGGATTGAAAGATTCATCATGAAGTGGAGAACACAAAAATGGGTTTACCTCTCGGATTTGACGAAGAATGGAGGTCGAACGAGCTTGAATTCGTCAATGATGAATAGTGACGGGTTCTCCCTTCTCTTTCTTGTTTGCTGTTGATTCTCTCTCTCTCTGGGGCTGAGCTCGAAATGGGAGGGTAGGGGCTGATTATAGGGTTAAGTTAGGGTTAATTAGGCTCAAGTTTGAGTTAATTTAGTTAAGAAATGAATGAGTTATGTCCAAAACCGTAAAGGGTGGCAGTTGATTTTCGTTGCGAGTCCAGCTCTACTTCCGGAATTCGAATCCGAATTCCCGAGCTCAAGATATGCCTTCCAGAACCCAAGGTGGGCTAAAACATGCTAGGCCCTCGAGTCTCTAACAAACAAAACGGTTCAAGAACCTTGTCAAACGAACTTAAAAACGAGAAACGAGCATATAAACGAGTTCATAACACACGTATTTCACACATATCACGTAGTCACAGAATCGAAAACAAGTACGAGGTCAAACAGATTAAAAACGGGATCAAACGGGGCAAAACATTCAAGTTAAATCATATAGTTCATAAATAAAAATTCATAGAAGTATTCAAATAAGCACATAAACAATTTAATAAACATATAATCGCATAATTAAATAAATTAAAAGTGCAAGTAACTCTCTCGTTACGACATATCTGTATGGTCGAAAAGTCGGGGCGTTACATTCTTTATTAATAATATTTATGTTTTTATAAATTCGAACATAAATTTTTTAATTAAATTAATATTATACCAAATCACTTAAGCATGAAATCTTTTTTATTATTATTTTTTTTTTGTGAGTAAAAATTTAAGAGTAGGGGTGGTTACCCTTCTTTAAGGTTAGGACATACCATATAATCTTCAAAGTTTACAGGATTCTATTTGAACTATTAATTAGTGCAGGTTTTTTAGATTTTATGGATGACCTAACCCTTTTTTTTTTCTTGTTATTTGGATTTTATAAATGACATGCCAATACAGAACTACGGTCACAAATTCGAACCCATAGTAATTATCTTGAAAAAAAAGCCTCTTAACTTGTTGGTAAGATTATTTCTACTGATGATAGTTGCATAACTAACTGCTTAAATCAATCTCCTATTAGTAAAATTATTTTTAATAATGGTAGGTGCATAATTAGGAATTCGAACATGAGAGTTTTGATTAAGATGACATATTAATACAAGTTTTATTGTTATAAACTTTTTTATATATTTTTATTCCAAATCTAATTAAATAAAATAATATTATATTTTAAATAGAATTGTATTAGTTCTTTGGCAATTTGTTGCAAAATTCCAACTTCAATCCAAAAACATGAATGCTATAAGGGTATATTTGGTAGTATATATATTTGCTTCGAGTCTAGCCCAAATTAGATGTAAGCTATGATGCATGGATATTTCTAAAAATATTATTTTGCCTTGTGGTATCGTGTCGGACATTCGTATCGAACACCGTGCCCGATGCTCCTTAAGTGGGAAATTTAAAAAAAAAAATTTCGTGTCGTCGTATCCGTTTCATGTCGTGTCCGTATTCGTGCATCATAGGATGTAAGTGTAACAATATTGTAAATAGAATTTTATTGGTTACTTTGGAGTTTTTCTGCAAAATTTCAACTTAATTCTAAAATTCTGAATATCCATAAGGGTATATTTTTTTGGTATATAAAAGAAGGGACAGTTAATAAAAAAGACCAAATATCTTCAAAACTTATCCTAAACCCCCTAATTTGAAAATTTTATGTTTTAGGTCACCAATACACAAGTTATTTCTCCTAAACCCCCAAAGCCCTGAAAAGTCTATTTTGCCCCTGATTTGTTTTTCGCTGAAAAAATAGATTCCCAATTTAAGAATGGTTTTTCTCATATTCTCCAACCACATTACCACTTCGTTGACAAAGAGAGATAACGGCGACGACTGCAGGATAAAGATAGACGGCAACAACGACGACGACGACAACATGATATTGATAAGCGGCGACAACGAGAATCGATTTAGTCATCGTGCCCTATTACCTGTGCTGCTACAAGGAGGACAAAAGTATGTATTCTCAGCGTTAATTAAATTTATTTTCGGCGTTAATTGAATGTTAATTGTATTAATAGAAAAGTGATAATTGATTCTGAATTGAATTGTTGATAATTTGAATCGAATTGTTGATCCACTGTAAACTGATAGTTCAAATTGGTATTCTGAAGAAGGCGATGGCCGGTGATGAAACTCAGGACAAGCAAATCCTAGGAAGTTATTGGTTTAACAGAAAAATTACGGTATTTTCAATACGGCGAAGGGCGCGCAACTTGGTGAAGAGTGGTCAGACTTCAACTCTGATTCTTACGTGGTATTGTACCTCACTCCCCATAAAAAAGGGTTGTGGCCTATGGGTCAGTTTGCGACGCGACGGGCTGTAGCACCCCGTAAACCTAAACCCTAAAACCCTAAACTAATTATGATTGTTTCTATTTGTTTGAAATTATGTTAATAAATTGGTTGATGATGTTTTCTCAATTTGACCTATGGAAATGAAGTGTTTGTTTAAGTTGTTTCAAGTTGTTTGCTAAATGTGGTTATGAAGTGCTTCTTCAAGTGTTTCAATTTGTTTGCTAAATGTGATTATACAGTGTTTGTTCAGGTTGTTTCAGTTTGTTCACTTATGGTGTGGTAATGTGTAACTAAATGTGCAGTGTGCAGCGTAAATAAGAATTCGAATTAGAGCTAAATGTGGGAGAGAAAGACAACGAGAAGAAGGGCTTTTTGGATGAAATGAAATGGGGGAGAAAATGAGTGAATTGTAGAGTCTAGGACTCGCTATTAATAAAAGTGAATAGGCTAGGAGACCTACCATCGCACCCCTTCGACTTGCCCTATCGGGCGGTCAAACTACGTGAATAGTGCAGACAACTTTTTATTTAACTGATGCGCCCCTTCGGGAATGAATAACAATTTACTAAGTCTGAAGTAAATTAGAATTTTATCAGTTATTTAAAGGTTTGTTTGTCTAGTTAAAGAAGAATAAATTGAAATATTAAAAAAAAAAAAGAAAATAGCGTTCAGAATATACGATTTGTGGTTTGTGTTGGTACATTAGAGTCGCCGGAGGGATTGCTAATTTTTCACGTTTGTTGCTGGAAAAGAGTCACCAGCGATGAGTTTATTGTCAAGAAAAAAATTAGCGACGTGATGAAGAAGACAATGGATATCTGTGTCCTTCTTAAATTTAATAAGGACATTATGGTACTTTTATAGGATTTTGGGGGCTTACAAAAATAAAAAAGATAACAGGAATCTAATATAGCTATTTTTTAAGTTGGGGGATTTAGGATAAATGTTTTGTCTTATTAGGAATCAAATATTAATTTGCCGATAAAAGAACTAGTATTGCGGTGTTATAAATCGGTGTTCCTAAGTAAAGATTCTATTTTCTTTTTATATTGTATAAGTTCCAACTCAATCATGAAATTACAAATATTTATAATTATTCTTTTTTTTTTCCAATTTATAAAGATATCTATACTATTTTATACTGGGCTTGATGAGGCTAAAATACGCTCTAGATACGTATATGACACGTGACCGAGTCAAAGTGTGACACCTTGACACTTCAAGGTCCTCGTCTCAGGCCTCCCCTCGAGACTAATCCTTCCCCTCGAGGTGATATCCACTACCTCTCTCAAAAAGAACTGTAACTTCTGGAGCAAACGAGCGTGGATATCGAATCGCAGCCCTCGAGACCGATCAGGGTCCGCCCTCGAGATCGCACCATTGTTGTAAAGGAGGGTCTACTCCCTCCACAGCATCTATTTGGGCCCATGTGTTCCCTCGGACCTGCGAGCCCTAAAGTCCCTATCAAAACCCGAGCGTGCTTGACCCTTGGTAACAACCCCAAAAGGCTCTGTGACACATAGTACACCCCAGCGCACCCGCCACCAACCTTTTCACAGGCTTTTACAGGAGATCCCTTTCAGAGGCTCCTCATTATGCCAGGTGTCTAGGGCAGCACAAATGCAGGACCACTTGCCGCAAAATTTAAAAAGGGCACATACCCTCAACTATAAATACGGAGAATCGTCTACACTCTGTAAGAAAGCTTCATACACTAAGCTTTGTTTTATCTTCATCTTCTTCATTACTTGAAGACTGACTTGAACGTCGGAGAGCCAAACTGGGAATCACCCCCCATTCCCCCAGCTTGGCTTTCTGATTGTTTTGGTGTTTGTTCCTAGCTGGTTGAAGCCACTCCATCTCGGAGATCCTCGCCAGAGCATTTGATCCCTGTTTCCCCTCCTAAACAAATTATAAAGTTCTGGAGTTTGCCATATCGGATCAGACCCCATCATTTTTGGCGTCGTTGTTAAGTCGTAGTTTTTATACTCCGTTGAGCCTTAAAGTCTTTATCTTTACCCCGAATGATAGGAATTTATTAGATGTTTATGCTCGTTTTAGGTACTTTTACCTTGCGAGAAGCTGTCGGGACGAAACGGAGTAAATACAACAAAGTTCAAGTTGTTTGTGACACTACCCGCCCGGGTAGTTTTTGTTGGTAAATCTCCCCGCCCGGGGGAGATCAAGTCAGTAGCCTTCTGCATCAAAGTACCCGGCCGGGTACCCTTCCAGTTATATCTCTCCCCGTCCAGGGAGTTTAGCTCAAAACCTTCTGTAATGAGACTACCCGACCGGGTAGTTTTCAGTTATAATTTTACCCGGCCGGATAGTTGCTAAATCGTTGTTACGCTTTTGCTTTACACTACCCGCCCGGGGAACTTTTGTTCATGTTTTTACCCGGCCGGGTAGGACTCCCAAGTGCGTTTTTCCTAGTTTATAACCTACTTTTCGGGGGTTTTCGAGGGGAGTTCGGATTTTAACCTAGTTAGGAGGCGGAAGCAGCTGAAAGTAGCCGGGGGAACACCACTTTTCCTTTCCTAGAAGAAATGAATATCCATTGAAGATTTAGTTTGCATTTACTTTCATTTATTGCTTTATTAGCTAATTTAGTGTAATTTCCATTTCTAGATTGATTTAGTAAGTTTTGGCTCTTATATGAACCTTTCAACCTTGGATGCTGGATTTGGATTTTGATCAATGAATATGAGTTACTTCAAGTTTGAATCATCTTGTTCTTGGGTTGATTGTGTAAATATGAGTGGCTAGATCTCTAGAGCTAGGGGGATGACACAAAATGGGGTATAGGTGTTTGATAAAATGTCTTAATGAATGAGTTTGGTTCTAATGTTTGGAAAATGGTTTCAAAGCTTGTATGAGTGTGGCCTACTGATACATAATCCTTAATTCACTTCCTAATTGAGAAATAGTTTGTGAATTTGGTAATATTTTCCTAAACACTTGAAGTCTAAGTCTAAAGTGATTTAACTTAGCTTTGAGCAATTGAATCATGATTAATCATGCCAAGCCGCTAATTAGTAATGATACTAACCTTGAGCTTTTGGCCTGACCTTTGTTTCAAGTATCACGGGAATGGCCTTGTTCTAGGCTAGGTACACGCACTCGACTTTGAGAAAAGCTAGTGTATATTTAAGTGGTTAGAATTGTAAGAACAATCTCATTTGTTGAAGCATTGAGTCTACACCGAAGCTTTATGAATGTGTTATTCCCCCGACTCTCTTTGAATTACTTGAGTTTCATTTAAGAGTTTATTTACTTGCTTGCTTTTAGTTGCTAGTGTTTACTTTTCTCGTGTTCTTAGTTTCTATTTCATTACCACTATTTTTTCCTTCCGGTCTATAGATTAACAAACACACTTTACAATTGGCTTTGATTTCCCCTTCCCTTGGGATTCGACCCCTTTGTGCTACATTGACTTATTGATGCTTGCACTTGGGCTTTATAAAAATAGATAACAGTCGTCTGTGGGAAACCAGTCTTCTTCTCTTTCTTTTCTTCCTTTGCTAGTCGAGAAGCAAACACCCGTTTCATCATGGTAACTACGAGATCTGGTGTTGTTGGGGTTGGAGGTTATGCCCCCCAAGGTAGTGACGATAGCGTACCTGTTGCGGCCGCTGTACCCAACACCGGAGTGGTCCCGCCGTTGAGGGGACCTGGTGAACCAGATCATGGGAACAACCAAGAGTTGCCCGCTACCGGAGGACCAGAGGGATCTGGTTCAAATGTCCTCCAAAACCAGCCATCCACCACCGCTACCAATGTAGGCGTTTATTCCATGATGATGCCGCCACCAGGCTACATGCTCGCACCACCCTGCATGGTGCCCGCCATTCATCCGTATCACATAGGGCAGATGCAACTCCCAATCGTTGTCCCTAAAGAGATCGAGGGGGTGGAGATACCCCCCATGACGCTAAGGCAGTTGCAGGATATCTATACACAGTACGAGGTTTAGGCGGCCTAAAATGCCTGGAAAAACTTCACAGCCACCTACTTCCCCTCAGGGCAGGCTGCACAAATCGCCCCTCCTATGTGGGGATGGCAAGTTTACCCACTTATGGCTGACCAAGCTGTGTTATAGGCTCGGCCCCCACCACCGCCGCTTGTCAACACAAAAAAATTCCCCATAGGGGAATACAGGAAAGATCACAGGCCGACAAAGAAAAGGAGCCTATGGAGAGAATTGATGTTGATGTTGAGGCCCACCCACAGGCCTCAAAGCGAGGCAGCAAAGTAGACGAAGAAGACCCAAACCTGCTTGCGGCTGCAGAATATGGTGGAGCAGTTCTCTCGAGCGCGGTCTCTAGCCCCTCCACGCTGGGGGCAAGAGAGCCAAGGCCAGAGACGTTCGCCCCCCATATCAACAAAATTCACGTTTCTCAACACCGGGAAGAGGAGGAGAACTACAAAAATTATAATAACGAGGGGGGATACAACCATCCCTTAGCGAGGGGCTCTCCCCTCATGGAGGAAGTTTTTATGGCCCAGCGGGAATGGGCAAAGTTCCCACTTCCATCATTCGCTATGACGGAACCATTGACCCTGCAGAACATTTAGACCATTTTCTGCACTTGATGGATCTTTACGAGCATCCCAGCCACTACTGGGCCAAAGTGTTTATCACCACCCTCGTGGGGATGACTAAAAAATGGTACAAGCGACTGCTGACCCGACTCAATTAGGGGGTATGAGGATCTTACCAACACCTTTCTGAATCATTTCAATTCCTTGAAAGCCCTTGTTACTGCACCCACGGCCTTGTACAATTTGGTCCAGGGCGAAAATGAGTCTCTCTGATCCTTCTTCGCTTGGTTCAACAAAGAAGTGCTCCTGGTAGAGAGGCCCTTAATGGATTTCCTTATCCATGTGATCTTCAAGGCCATCAACCACAAGCATTACATGAGCAATGAGTTTGCTGAGGCCATTGTCAAGAAAAGACCTGTGTCCTTAATGGCAATGGGGGAGATCGCTGATCCTTTTTTCGTGCTCGAAGATATGTATAAATCCAACGCTCCCCGATCAGTAAGCCACCACAAGAGCAACCGAGGGCGGGAAGATACTCACAAGGATCGCCTTAAGCTATCTCCTCCGCCTCACAGGTACGAACGAATTCCTCTCAATCGGCTAATTTCTGAGATCTATTCTTTCTCAGACAAAAAACTCTTCAAAAGGCCCAAAAAACTGAGGGAAACTGAGGCTCAACGGCGCTCGGGAAAGTATTACACCTTCCACAAGCAAAAGGGGCATGGCATAGATGAATGCCACCAGGTGGAGAGCCAGATACAAGGGCTCATTACTGGGGGTCATCTGAAAGAATTTATCAGGATTTTGGAGAGATATGACGAGCATTGCAGTGAGCGAGCCAAAGCCCGAAGAATGAGTCCTTCGCATTTGAGAAGCCCCCGAGGGCGACATCCAGAGAGCAGTAACACCGGCAAGTAGAAAATGCCTGAAGTGGAGAATGCACCCTTCGCGGTGATCCATATGATTGTTGGGGGCTCCTCGGGAGGAGATTCCAATTCCTCACGCCGTCATTATGTGCGGAGCTACGATCAAAGGCCCTCAATGCCAAAGTAAGTTTACTCCATCAAAGAGGGAAACGCTCTCAACTTGAGAGAGAATGAAGAAATAGGATTCGGCCACAGGGACTTAGAACACATTGCAACACCACATGGGGTCAGTGAAACCTCTGAATGCCCCATGGTGGTTAGCTTGGACGTGCACAATCATGTTGTAAAGAAGGTTCTTGTCGATAGTGAAAGTTCTGTGAATGTTCTCCCTTAGTCCACTTTTCAGAAAATAAATATTACCAACATTCTCCTCGAGCCCCTCAAAACAACCCTCATTGGCTTTAGGGGTTCTGAGGTTGTCCCTCGCTGACAAATTCGCTTGACCACCTCTTTTGGTCGCGCCCCACAGCGAAAAACTTTGATGGTCACCTATGCGGTAGTGGAGATTGAGATCCCTTACAACATCATAATCGGGCGCTCCGCCCTTGTAGATTTCAAGGCGATCATCTCCACCTATCATCAGAAAATCAAGTTCCCCACCCCCGAGGGAACATGCGAGATTCTGTGCAATGTCAAGGAAGCATGAGAATGCTACATGTTATCCCTCAGAAAGCCAAAAGCTGAGAAAACATTCCAGATTAGATCCACCAAGAAGTCTGTGGATTTTTTCAATTTAGACGAAGATGGTCCGATGCCAAAGAGAGCGAAACTCAACAGAAAGAAGAACAAGAAGAAAGACCCGAGCAGAAAAGACAACCCTGAGGATGGTCCCCAGGAGCGGTGGAGGCATCCTCCTCGAAAGAGTACATGCTTGAAGGCGAGCCCGAGGGCGGAGACAACCGCCTCACAGGAAAGAAGAAGGTCCTCGAGTCCCCTCGCCCTGAGGTAAAGATAGAGCCTACCGAAAAGTTCTTAACCATTGAGCTAGAGCCTGACAACATGGAGAAAACCATACAGATTGGCTCAAGGCTTTTCGGACCCTCACAAATAATGATGATCGATTTTTTGAGGGAAAACATTGACGTTTTTGCATGGAAGGCGTCAGATCTCAATAGGATTGATCCTAGTATCATTGTCCATAGGCTCAACGTGGATCTTACCTTCAAATCCATCAAACAGAAAAAGAGGGACGCCAATGGATTTCGGCGGAAAATCAATGAGGAAGAGGTCAATAAGCTCCTCGAGGCTCAATATATCAAGGAGATTTTATACCCAGAATGGTTGTGCAATGTCGTTCTCATGCCAAAGAGCGCAAACAAGTGGCGAATCTGCAATGACTTCACAGATCTCAACAAGGTCTACCCCAAAGATCCATACCCCTTGTCTCGCATTAACCAAATGGTGGATTCTACAGCTGGTTGCGAGTTAATGAGCATGATGGACGCGTTCCAAGGTTATTACCAGATCTTCATGGCTCCCGAGGATCGCCCGAAAACATCATTTGTGGTGCATATGGGGCCATATTGCTTCTTGGTTATGTCCTTTGGATTGAAGAACGCAGGCGTTACACATCTGTGCCTCGTTAACAAGATGTTCGAAAAGGAGATAGGGAATTCAATGGAAGTTTATATGGATGATTGTCAAAAGCGAGCGGCAACACTCTCATCTAGAAGACCTGAAGCATTCCTTTGATATATTGCGCCAGTATGACATGAAACTGAATCCCTCTAAAAGCACGTTTGGAGTTCGAAGGGGCAAATTTTTGGGATATGTGGTCAGCCAACGTGGAATTGAGGCTAATCCCCGTAAAGATCAAGGCCATCATGGGGATCCCCTCCTCTCGAAATGTCAGGGAAGTACAGGTCTTCATGGGAAAGATAATCTTGTTGAACAGGTTTACATCTCGATCGGTAGACAAAAATTTGCCACTCTTCAAAATTCTGCGTAATGACAGGGACTTTGCTTAGACTGAGAAATGTGAAAGAGCATTTCAAGATATGAAGGTCTACCTCTTGTGTGCACCACTATTGACAAAACCGATAGGGGCTGAAAATCTCTTCATCTACCTCTCGGTTTCCAAGGAGGTAACGAGTACGGTCCTTGTAGCAATATGCGAGCGCAAGCACTTTCCGGTCTATTATTGGAGTAAAACTCTACAGGGCGATGAGAAGAAGTACTTGGAGATTGAAAAATTCGCCTTCGCCCTCGTAAACGCATCACGAAGGCTGAGACCATATTTTCAAGCGCACTCCATCACAGTGCTTACAGATCAATCATTGAGGTAAGTCTTTGTCAAACCCTGATGTCTCTGGAAGGTTGATAAAATGTGCAATTGAGCTTAGCCAATTTGACATCAATTTCGAGCCTAGGACGACCATATAAGCCCAAGTGGTGGCGGACCTATTGGGCGAGCGTTTCGGACTAGAGCCCACTCCTTCAGAAAGCGATGGTTTGTGGCTCCTGCACACGGATGACTCATCGACCTCTCAAGGGGGAGGAGCAGGGGTGACCCTTAGAGACCCCAACGGAGCTGAGATAGACTTCGTGATCAGGCTAGATTTCCAAATTACTAATAATGAGGCGGAATATGAGGCCCTCATCCAAGGGCTAAAAATTACTCTTCAAAACGGAGCTTCTCGAATCACTGCCTACGTCAACTCACAGCTGATCGCGAGCTAGATTGAAGGAACATATGAGGCTCGAGAAGCCACCATGGTGCAGTATTTGAGAAATGCGAAAGAAGTAATTTGCAAGTTTAAGTAGTTTCACTTGCTTCAGGTGCGCGAGCGGAGAAGGAGCGCGCTGATGCCCTCTCAAAGTTTGCCTCCACCCTCGAAAGATCATGCGACCATTCTATTACTTTTCTCAGAATAGAAGAACCTTTGATAAAGGAAGAGAAACGCTCACAGGAAGTAGCCATGATTGATCCATCTGAGCCCTGCTGGCTCGATGATATAGTGAGATTTCTTAAAGAGGGCGTCTGCTCTACTGACAAAGTGGAGGCGTGGAAGATCAGTAACAAAGCCCCTTGTTTTCCCTTGATCATGAAGGGAGACTCTTCAAAAGATCCTATCAAGGTCCCCAAATGAAATGTTTGAGGCCTTCGCAAGCTAAGGAGGTTCTCGAACATGTCCACAGTGGACGTTGTAGAAATCACTCTGGTAGGCGTGTCCTCGCCAAAAAGGTTTTAAGGAGCGGCTTCTATTAGCCCACGATCCTACAAGATGCAATTGCTTTCTCCAAAAAGTGTCCCAAGTGTCAATTCCACTCCAATATTCCTCAACTGCCATCGGCTCAGATGACTCCTATAGATGTCGCGTGGCCTTTCGACCAATGAGGCATTGACATCGTGGGGCCCTTGCCAATTGCAGTGGGACAGAAGAAATTTGTTATCTTGGCAGTGGATTACTTCACAAAATAGGCCGAGGCAGAAGCAGTTGTCAAGATCACCTTTCGCGTGGTTAAGGACTTCATTTGGAAAACATCATCTGCATATATGGCATTCCAAGGGTATTGATCTCGGATAATGGATCCCAATTTATTGCTGTATACACCCGGGAGTGGTGCTCAGAATTGAGAATTGAACAACGCTTCACTTCCGTGGGATATCCCCAACCCAACGATCAAGCTGAAGTTACCAATAGGATCATCTTGTAGCATTTGAAAACAATGCTCGAAAGCAAGAAAGACGAATGGGCTGAAGAGCTGCAAGGGGCCTTATGGGTCTATCGCACAACCCCTCGAGTCGTCACAGGAGAAACTCCTTATTCCCTTGTGTATGGTTCGGAAGCTATGATACCTACGGAAATTGCACATGAGTCCGCACGCGTTACTTACTTCGAGCCTAACACTAACAAGGGAAACAGGGCGCTTGAGCTGGACCTTCTGGAAGAAAGAAGAGATAATGCTTGGACGCGTATCCAAAAACACAAAGCCTCAGTGGCTCGACAGTATAATAAGCTTGTCAAGGAGAGACCATTCTAGTTTGGAGACTTAGTCCTAAAGAAAGTTGAGGTATCAAGGCACGTGGGTAAGTTGGACCCAAACTGGGAGGGGTCGTTCAAGGTCACCTAAGTAAGAGCCAACAACACCTACATACTTGAACCGCTTCAAGAGAGTACCTCCCTCGTCCATGGAATGAATGCAACCTTCGACGGTTTTATGTTTAAAGTTTCTTGAAGGCACACTTTGTAAAATCCCAACTTTGGGCCTAATGTAATCCCTTTTGGAAGGAAAAAAAAAAAAGCAAAGGAATTTACTTCTTTTAAATAGAAAACTTCGTGCAAAGCGTACTTATAGCATGCTATTCAAATTCCCCCCTTGACTCCCTAGTGAAAAGCCACAAGGGCCTAAGGCGAGCGGGTCCCTTTTACAATGGTCATCTCATGCTTATCTAGCGCCAACTCCGCGTCGAGGGCCCTCCGTGTCAAAAGGATTGATAACACATATATACATATTCCCAACTGCTAAATCAGTGATGGGATAATGAAATAAGGGTAGACCAAATAGATCTCACTTCTTGTTCGAGCTCGAAACCCTAACTGGGCGGTTAGATTCCACTTCTAACTCACGCTCAAAATTTCTTATGGAAATTCCTTAGGAGAAATTTCCTAAATAACCAGGGTGCCCTTGGAAATGGGCCCCTCGGGTTCTTATTTATTGAAATTTCCTAAGTAACTAGGGTGCCCTTGGAAATGGGCCCCTCGTGTTCTTATTTATTGAAAATTCCTAAGTAACCAGGGTGCCCTTAGAAATGGGCTCCTCGTATTCTTATTTATTGAAATTTTCTGAGTAACCAGGAAGCCCTCGAAAACAGGTCCCTCACATTCTTTCTTATCAAAATTTCTTATGGAAAACTCGACCAGGGCACCCTCGAAAGCAGGCCCCTCACGTTTATTTTCTTGGCCTAAATAATGATAACCTTTTTCCGAGTCTTACTTAGCTTCGTTCTCAAACCTCTTATATTAGAGCGTAAAAGGGATAAGCAAATAGCAGTAAATTACAAAGGTAAAAAAACAAATAAGCATTCATTTCGAAGACAATATTTATTCGTTCAAAAAGAGCTTGCGCTCGACAAAAGATGGGCATTCAAACCAATGACAAGCAACAGAAGATTACAAGACTTTCTCAAAGGAAACAGACAAAAGATTCAGAAGGCCCTCGGGGACAGCTATCTAATTCCTGTTTACGAGATTGAACCACTTGAAAAGATCAAATGAAGCCTATCCGAACTAGTACCCATGGTGCCAGAGCATAAACAACTTACAGAGCTTATTGGATATTAGTGAGGGGCAATGTGTTGTGATGCTCCAGACTAAATTTGAGCATCTTGGCCTTAGCCGCCTTCTAAGTCCACCACCTCAGAGTTGGAAGCATTGGTGGTCCCCTCATTAACCTCCTCGGTGATGGGCTCCTCAGCAGGCTCGTGTGCCTTCATGAACTCCTCTTGAAGGAGAGCAACCAGATCATTATACTCTAGTTCTGATAGGGTATCCTCAAGGTTCCCCTCGGCCACGACTTGCAGGTTCGGGTGCTCATCGTACTAAAGGCCCATGCGCTCGAGATCCAGAGTGGATGCATCCACTAAGCCCATGTGGGCCAGTTGGCCCACTACCAAGTTAAAGGCCTTTTAAGCCTCCTCAAAGCAGTGCAGGTTGGCCGCAAACCCAAAGGCCTTGGAGTGGCAGAATTTGAGTAAGGACTCGCGATTCACTTTAGAAATATGCTCGGGGAGTGGCCTGTTGAATTCCTCCTCGTAGGCCTTCTTGGTGGCTTTCGTGGCCTCCTTCTTGGCGTTGCACAGCTGCTGGTTTCTAAGTTCCAACTCTTTAGCTAAATTTGTATTGCCCTCCTTGTATTTGGCCAACTCAGCACGGGGGCCTTCTTACGGGACTCCTCCTTGTTTTCCAGCTCCTTGTTGACCTTCAAACTCCGTCCGGAGAGACTCAAGTTGAGCCCTCTGAACGTCATTCTCCTCTTGGAGTTGGGCAGGATGGCCCGCTCGAGCCATCTTCTTGTACTTGGCTTTGAGCTCAACAAAAGTCACCGAGCGTTGCTACAGATTTCTCACCCTCAGGAGAACAACCTGAAACGAATTGGAATATTACTTAGACAATTTTCAAGAAAAGAAATACCATACAATAAATGGAGAAAACTTACAAAGCAGTGTAATACTTACCACAATAAGGGCGTAGCAGAGATCCTCTACCACTTGGTTGGTGCTCTGAGCGAATAGCTCCTTGTGATCACCAGAGAACTGCACCCTTTGGAAAAGGCCATGCACAGATTTCTCGTATAGGGGTAATCCCTCAAGAGGGTGGGGCCTGAGGTGTAGGCACGCTGGTGCACTCGGTCCTCCGTACGCTCAAAGGCCCAAATTCTCTCTGTTGGAAAACAGGAATCAGAAAGCAGCGGAAATTTAAAAAATTTTCCAACAAAAGGATCGAAAACTCGCAATCATGAATCTAAATTCGTAGAGATTAGAAACTTACTTTTCAATAATCTTTCTTGAAGCATTTCAAGCCACCCAAGAACGCTCTTCTCGCGGCTTGATCCCCTCTCATTGGTAAAGCTCGAATCTTTAAAAACTTCTAACTTGAAGCTCTCTAGAGATAGTCCACCAACTTGACTACAATCTAACTAGTAAGAATACTAGTTCTCTAGTTAGTGTTTAGGCTTAACCTAGGGTTTATTTGATCTTGGAGAAAGGATGGTGTTCAACACATGAACCAAAAGAAATTCACAATTAGCCCTAAGGGGAGGTCGAACTCCCCTATATATAGGAAGGAGGGGGAGGGGAGGGGGGGTGATCCTAGTCCTTTTGGACTAAGGATTTGGTCCCTCTCTCTCTTATTACTTGATCATCAAGTAATTCCCAACTTTGACTTTTGAATTCTAATTCAAATCAACTTTTAAGAGAGCTAAAATATCTAAACCCCTTTTGGATAATTTTATACTTTATTTATTAATAAATAAATAACTTATTTTATCTAATTAATTAGTTCGTAATTAATTAAATAGATTATTTTTCTCCAAAATAAGACTTTCTTTTTAATTCAAAAATTAAACCAAAGTCTATTAAATAATTAACACATTAATTATTTAATACACAAATAATTATACACGTGTGGTGCACACGTGTCCATGTATGACATGTGTCACTCACATGACCCACACGTGTGGAACACACTTGGCTCGATTAACTCGTTTACTCATTTCAAAGCCCCAACTCATGTAACCAAGTTGTTGTGTGTGACCCTCTAGGTTCTCAATTCAATTATCAGTGACCCTAATTAATTAATTCACTAATTAATTAATCAGTCCATAGATTAAACGACCATAGTCTAGCAACAGGTGTTTAACCCCTAGCTGAATTGGAATGTCTTGATTCAACAGAACCTTTAAGTCATTGATTCATGTGAGATACAATCCTCATACTCACTATCTCTCAACCAAGATCTAGGGCAAGGGAATAATCAGAACCCCAATAATCTAGTCTTAAAGCTAAGTGCATTTCATATCCATTTGATCTCAATCCAAGAAACCCTTTTCTTGATGTCTTGATCTACTGCCTTGGCCAAGGACTCCATATGACGTATGAATGACTTACACAATAAGATATCACCTTGCAAATGCAAGTGTAGGTCCTTTCTTGATTCTCATTCATTTTCATGAATCACTTGTGCAGCCCCAGCATAAGCCTTGAATCAGTTGTCTAAGGCGACACCCTTTAAAGCTTATACCTAAGACTACAGAGTTAACTCATAAAGTGACATGGAACCTCAAGTCTAAGGATCAATTAATCACATCAATGACTCGTTAGATATTTCCTAATCTGGAAGTTTCCATTTCCTGAAATAGAAACTTCCTTTCCCAATTAGGAATCTTCTCACACGGGGCACCTCAGTGAACTTACTTATGGAAGTAAGCACCCTCATGTATCACTTACGTATCAACTATACACTTTGCACCTCCATGAAACAAGGTGGTCCTTCTTAAGGGCGTGATCCCACAAGCAAGCCTTAGAGGAGTCAGGTTGACACTCTCACTGTCTGTAGGACTCATCGGCTTGGAGTATTTTACTAATCATGACTTATGTGATATAGGGCTCGTTTCATGAACCATTTCACCTAAATGGTAGAGTCCTAAAGTCATCAGGATTAGGGAAGTTCTCATACATGCACAACTAAAGTAAACGCATACCAAACAAGAGCATACAAAGAAGTGTTGCCTCAATTCGTTATTTTATTCAAAGATTGTCTGTGATTACAATAAGGAAAAGTACAAAGCGGATATATAATCGGCTTTCTAGGGCACTATTCCTAACAATCTCCCCCTTGGAGGAGGAGGTCTCCCCATTTCCGGGGCTCGCCCATAACGATGGCCTTTCCCTTCCCTGTCACTGGCACAGAACCCGAAAATCTTTTTCTTTTCCTTGAATGAGAGGTTTGACCCTCCTGGATCTCTGTAATGACAACGCCCATGCGCTACCCTTGACGCTAGTTGGGAGTTATTTAGAGAGGCCGCTCCCCGCCTCTTTGGTTGGAGTTGTCCCCTGGCGAGGGACGATTCTGTTTTCAGGTGTGGCCCCTCGGCCTTCCCATCGACCCCTTCGCCGCCCGAGCGGCCTGCCCTTTGTTGCTGTTGTTGCTGAGGGCGCCCTTAGTTTTTCCGAGCGCCCAAGAGTGCCGCTACACTAGCCATACCACCTCTTCCTGCCATCAGAATGCTTAGCCCTGCCAAAGAAAAATATAAGGATCAGACTTTCTTATCAAGAATTTAAAGGACTAAGTTAGCATTCCTATCTAAAGTTAGCATTCTAGATTGTAATCGTCTCTATCCAAACTCCGCCTAGGAGGGTTAGCAATCATATCAGGTGGGCTCACAAGCCCACAGAGGAATAACAGTTCTTCATCATCCATCAAGTCTTTGGCAGAGATGAGCCAACCCTCGTTCTTCATCGCGAGAGCCAAATTTTGAGCCCATTTTATGGGAAATGCAGGCTCTAAAAAAGATTTTACGAGGGGCTCCTCTCCATGAATGGCCCACACTCGAGGGACTCCAAAATCTTCACATTCAAGAGCTCTCACGAAGAAGAATTTCTCCTTCCACTCAATGTCATATGATGTCGAGGGTGAGTCAATCAACCACAAGTTGGATTTCACCTGGATATAGTAAAAACCCACCATTGAAGACGATCGGGGTGAAGCCACTTGGAATAAGCTATTGAAATTGTGAATAGAGGGATCATGGCCAGTACACTTCATCAGAACAATAAAGGCAATGATGAGGGCTATTCCATTGGGGACGATCTGTGAGGGGCTCAGGTTCAAATAATTTAGAATGCTCGCCATTAGAACTGGGATTGGGAACCTTAATCCTCCAGCAAATACGGAGTCTTTATGCACCGTCATCTCTTCCGGGGGAGGATTATTGGCCCTCTCGTGCGCCTCCGGTATCCTAAAAACAAACCCCTCATCCAAGTACCTCGGAGCCCTCAATGTGACCAAGTCCCCCATGGTTGCAGTGCTTTTGATCTCATCAGGGGTCTTATTGGTGGCTTGCATACCAGAACTTCTCCCTCCGCTGAATTTTTGGATTTCTTGCTCCTTTTTCGACGCTTTGCGCTGGGTTCCTCTGAAGGCCCAGCAGCTACATCCTCCTGAGTTGGGCCCAAAATGGCTATGGTTATAGTGCGACGTTGAGGGTTAGTGAAACCCTCCATCAAGGGAAGAGTCACCCCTTGACGCTCCGCCTCCAAAACCAGATCCATCTCTTCAAAGAGATGGTCCACCCTACCAGGATTCATTTCCCCCATGGCCTACACGACGACATCAAGATCTTCATCCCTAGCCTTGCCAAAAATTTCTTCTATTATTTCGTGATGAGGGGTAGGATTATGGGAAGGGGTGCTAGAACTCACCATATCGTCTATCTCCCTAAAAACCTCATCAATATATTCATTGCATATAGCGGATGGTGAATGGTAGATACGACCAAAAGGGTGAAGAAGACAGAGAGACCTACTGTTCTAAGGTTAGCAAAAGAAGAGTTAGAAAGGATTCAAGGAAATACCTAAAGTTCTGGATGCCATGAAGATTGCTTGAGTTCTCCAAAGAATGCAAAGAAATCTCTGAAAAATTTTGAGTGCTCTGAAGGAGTTATGCATGAAAGGGAACAAATAGGTGAACAAATCTATATTTATAAGGGAGATAGTTGGTGGGATTCGTGCAATAAATTCAAAGTTGCAATCATTCCCACCTAGGTAACTACCAACTTTTGTGCACCGTCGTTCACTTCTTTATGTTCACGCGTCGCTTCCTAAAAAGGCGCACCCACTCTCTTAAGAGGCATTTAATGCCTGACATCCCGAGCGGTCAAAGTGAAAGGACTGCATTAAATGCGATCTCAGAGCAGAGTCCTCGAGCTCCCAGCCTCCCCGCCGGAGCAGACCCTCGAAAATTTGAAAGTATGAATTCTACAGTTCACATTACTATAAACTACAAAATTGGGGGGCAAAATGATGAGGCTAAAATACGCTCTAGATACGTATACGGCATGTGGTCGAGTCAAAGTGTGACACCGTTGAACTTTCAAGGTCCTCGTCTCAGGCCTCCCCTCGAGACTAATCCTTCCCCTTGAGGTGACATCCACTCCTTTTCTCAAATAGAACTGTAACTTCTGGAGCAAACGAGTGTGGCCATCGAATCCCAGCCCTTAAGACCGATCAGGGCCGCCCTCGAGATCGCACCATTGTTGCAAATGAGGGTCTACTCCCTCCATACCATCTCTTTGGGCCCACGTCTTTCCTCGGACCTGCGAGTCCCAAAGTCCCTATCAAAACCCGAGCGTGCTTGACCCTCGGTAACAACCCCAAAAGGCTCTCTGACACATAGTACTGTTGGGATTAATGCCCTGAAAATCCAATTATATTGTAAATATTTTGGATTAATAAAACTGAAATTATCGCAAGTTATGAGTATTTTACAAATTTAATAATTAATGACGTGTGATGGTATTTTTATATGAAATGTGTTTCATAGGAAAAGACTTTAAATACCAGAAGTCACGTGTCATTAAAGTTTTAGTCAGTATGATAAGAAGATGTTCTTATCGAGACTATAATGTGTTATATAAGATGATTAGTCTTTCGTCATAGGGAAATGGAGTTTCCAATTATAACACATTGATGACTTTCAATGAGATTGGAAACATCGAACTGGACCACTGAGATTGTTCATTTTATACTGCTATATAAAATGAATAAAATCTCGGAAGCATTAGACTCTTAATCCTGACTGTGTTTCTACTTTAGGCATGTAGTGTTAACCACTGTGATGTACTCAGAAGTGAGGTCTTGGTAACGGGTGGCCAAAATACTTTGTACATTCGATGATTGCATGAAATGTGCTAGAGAGAAATATTGATCAAGAAATCTGTAGCCTTGCTGGAAGGTTAAAAGATATCCCTGAAATAGATTTGCAAAAGTTCGAATTAAATCTTTGGCCAAAGTACTTCGTGTGTGCGTCACCGAAGTTGTATGTTGAGTGTGTTTCACATACAGGGAATTTGAACTTAAGGCGAATCAAGTAATTTCAGATTGAAAGTGAAAAATAAATGATAGTAGTATTGATTTATTTTTCATGGATATCTGTACAGAGGAGTAAAATGCAAAATTATTCAAGATCGAGAAATTCGTGAATAATTTAATTAATTTTAGAGTTCAACAATATTTATTTAGTGGAATTAAATATTGTTAAACGGTAATCAATTATTGTCATGGGATGATAATAGATTGACCCGTTTGGAGCTAAGATTAATTAGTCCTGTAGGTCCCCCCGCAAGCCCCAACGAAGATCAATGAGAAAATATTAAAACGAAAGAGAGAAATGAATTTTCAAAGAGTTTGAAAATAGACAAGGTATTTTTTTGAGAAAAATAAATTAAATTCCAAAGAGTTGGAAATGCCCGAAATTTTATTTTGGAGAAAATAAAATTTTTCAAAAAAAAAAATGATGATGACGTGGCGGAACTGCTGACGTGGCAGGTGACGTGTCACGCCACGTCAGCGGCCAAGTGGCGTTGACAGGGCGCCACCGTGTGCGACACGTGGACGTCCAGGATTACGCCGCGTCAGCGCATTCCAGCGGTCCAGATTCGTTTTGAAACGGGTCGGTCAATGGGTTGAATAGTCCGAGTCAACGCGGGTCAAATCGGGTCAAAAGGGTAGGGTCGGACCTTACCTGGATAGGGTCGGATCCAGTTCGGACTGGATCCGGCCACGTGGCACAATCTGGTGCCGTGACGCGTGGGAAACACGCGCCAGCACACAGCCGCCATGTGGCGGCGCGTGGAGGCGCGTGTGGCACCCGATTGGCGCGTGCTCGGCGGCGGCCGGCTCGTCTCGACCTGCTCTTCCACGTGGCACTCTCAGATTCGCCGTTCGGGCGTGGGACGCAAGTCTGAGATGCGGAAAAGACGTCTTTGCCCCTTGCAAACTTGGAGTACACTCCAATTTTTGGAGAATTGGGCAATACGGTTGAATTTTCAAAATGGCAAATGAGTCCTCATTTTGCAACTATAAATAGGGCTGAGGTTTTTCATTTTGAATCATGAGCTTTGGGCATTCTTTGCAGACATTTTGAAATGGCCCTCTCGGCATACTCTCTCTCGCATATTTTTAATTAATCCTTAATTAAGGATTAATTAATTACTTAATTAGGTGGTTATATAATTAATATATAATCCACTTAATTAATAGAAAATAGGGATTTTCTAGTTTTAGAGAAAGGGGTTTTTCTAGAAAAATATTTTCTCAAAGTATTTAGCGAAATACTGTCGGAGCCCACACTCCAATTTCTTAATCGGGGATATTGCGGGGAAGCTCTGCCGGTTTCACGAGAAAATATCGAGGTGCTGGAAAAGTGCCGTTGATAGCCAATTTTTGCAGTACGGTAATACCGTTGTGCTGCCCAAATTAATATTTGCATATTGTGATCATATGCTAGATGATTTAAAATTATGTTATCGATGCCTGTATATATTAGAGTTATGCTGCCCGATTTATTCCGTTGCTTTATTAAAATATTTTTGAAATATTTTGATAACGAGGTTATGGCGCATTTTTTTTTGAATATTACGCTATACCGTCACTCTGCTTCGGGCCCGCCACACCAACAAGTACACCCCAGCTCACCCGCTACTATTGCCCACCACCAACCTTTTCACAGGCTTTTGCAGGAGATTCCTTTCAGAGGCTTCTCATTACACCACGTGTCTAGGGCAGCACAAATGCAGGACAACTTGGGGTAAAATTACAAAAAGGCCCAGACCCTCAACTATAAATACGGAGAATCGTCTACACTTTGTAAGCAAGCTTCATACACTAAGCTCTGTTTTATCTTCATCTTCTTCATTACTTGAAGACTGACTTAAGCGTCGGAGAGTCAAACTAGGAATTACCCCTCATTCCCCTAGCTTGGCCTTCTGACTGTTTTGGTGTTTGTTCCTAGCAGGTTGAACCCACTCCATCCAGGAGATCCTCGCCAGAGCATTTGATCCTTGTTTCCCTACCTGTTTCCCTACCTAAATAAATTATAAAGTGCTGGAGTTTGCCATATCGGTTCAGACCCCATCAGGGCTAATCCCAAATACTTCCTATCTTTTGCGGTGTTTTCCATTTTCCTCTATATTCTTTGAATTTTCGTAATTTTCCCCCAAATCTTTGAAAAATATCACACTTTTTAACCGTCGATTTCTCCTCCGTCACGGTGACCCAAATTTCAAGACCACTCCCATCGTGTTCGTCTCTCCAAGGAGAACAAAGCCCATATCTCAGTCTATCTTATTAGCCGCTATAAAGCTTCGTTCATCGTGCGTCGGTTTTGACCGATAATTCCTGCTTCGTCGGTTGTCGGATTTTGATTTCAAGACCATTGTTGTGTTCCTTGTGTTGAGGGCTTCAATTTGATATATAAATTGAAGCTTGGGTCACCGTAACGGAGAAGAAATCGATGATCAAATTTTGTTAAAAGGGGTTAAGTGAGATATTTTTCAAATGTTAAGGAGAAAATTGGGAAAATTCAAAGAATAAGGGGAAAAGTGCAAAACCCCCCAAAGGACAGGGGAACGACCGGGATTAACCTTTATATATTTGATAACGATGTTTGACTTTTATTGCTGAATTTTGGCCAAATAACTTTTTCTCCTTTTTTAATTCAAACAAAAAGTTCCTATTGGTCCATATCATCTATATATTAATATCAATAAAGACAATTACATTTAACTCTGTATAAATAAAATAAATTATCTTAATTGTCTAATTTCTTGAAAAATATTTGAAAGAGTTACAATAAGGAAATGATTATAATTATTTTAAAGCATTATTAATTAATAAATAATGCATGAAAGAGTTATAGATATATTAGGAAATGTTAGAAGATACGAGATCATAGGAGTTGATTTTGTTTCCTTTTAAAACTGATTCTTAAATCCCTAGCTTGTAGGGATTATTAGGTTAAATATATGATCTTTGTTAATGTAACGAAGCAATTCAATATAGAATGGAATCAAAGAACCTATTTTCTCCTTTATATGTCATAACATGGCATCAGAGCAGCGTTCATGATTCTTGGGACTCAGTGGTAGCATCATTGTCCTAAAACCTTTCCCGAAACCTTCTGGCATCGATCAACCATGTCAACCCCTATAGAACCAAAACCCAAAACCACATCAAACATAGAACTTACCCTTCAATTAGCAGATCTGTTGCGCAACAACGTGCAACAACAAACAACAAAAACTAATTAAGAAAATCTTTCAATCGGCATCAAGCTAAACAATAAGAATTAACTGTTTGGGCCTGTTTGATGAAGATGGCGATCAGTGGACGGGGATGCCGTTCGCACATCACCGGAATCCCACCAGCACCAAGCATCACTGATCCAACATACGACCAATGGGAGCAAATTGATCAGATGGCGTTCACATGGATAATACAGAATATGGACACAAATTTGATTAATAACGTGTTACAATACCCGATTGCAAAGACACTCTGGGACGGACTTGCTACGACACATGGCAGCAGCTCCGATCCTCTCCAGATGTTCGATCTATACAGAAGGGCGAACACACTAAGGCAGGGTCTCGATAGCTTGGAGGATTTCTGGAATAATCTACAGGCTATTTGGATGGTGATTGATCGGAAGCAGCCGAATCCGATAAAGTGCCCTGAGGACATCGCAACCTTCAACCAAATCCAACAAGAACAACGACTCTATCAATTTCTCACCGGAGTTGATGAGAAATATGACTCGATTAGGCGGGATCTACTAAAATTAGAGTTAAAACCCTCAGTAGAGTCCGTCTACGCCACTATCTGGTGGGAGGAGGCCCATCCTCAGATCTTGAAAACGGCGACCAATGGCGAAGGCGACTTATCATCACAGGGCATTGGATTGGGACTGATATCGAAAGGGGAGAGAGGTGGTCGGTCGAAATCAGATGGAACTAGACACACCGACACCAACCGACGTCTCCCACCTCGAGAAGATAAATCAGACCTGGAGTGCTCTCATTGTAGGAAGAAGAAACACATCATAGAGGGGTGCTTTAAACTGATTGGGTACCCGAAATTGTGGGAAGAAAATCAAAAAACCAGTGCAGCCAGGCCGTCGACGGTGGGAGGAGGTCAGTGGCGCACACACTCCTCCATCGAAGAAGCCCCAGCAAGGGGAACAGAAAGAGGACGACTGGAGAACGTTGTCGCAGGCGTCGTCGGAGAACGAGAAGCCGGTGCGACGCCTCAGATACAGCGGCGGGAGGACGGCGGGCTAACGTTGCCACCGCCATTGGGAGAGAAATAGCTGGAGACAATGAACACATAGGTAACGGGTTTGGGGGTAATGTCCCAAACCTTACCCAATTTTCTATTATAACCCCCCACTCCTCATTTATTTCATATAAGTCCCCATATTGTAAAAGAGTGCAGTACTGAGCGGGACGGACTCTACTATGTGGAAGAATTGGAACATCCCTCTCGGGTTTTACTATCAAAAGGAACGGAGAACACACAACTCTGGTTATGGCATAGGCCTCTCGGACATCCGTCCATTGGGTATCTGCGAATGTTATTTCCTTCGCTTTTTCAGAATAAACTGAATTTGAGTTTGTCTTGTCAAACATGTTCCGTTGCGAAGAGTCATAGAACTTATTTTAAACCCACGAACACACGGGTTCAGTCTATTTTTTCTTTAATAAAAGTCAATTTCGGTATTTTGTGCTATTTATAGATGATTTTTCCCGATTAACTTGGATTTACTTTCTTCGGCATAAATCAGAGGTGTATGAAACATTTGTTGCATTCTTTGACATGGTACAAACTCAATTCAACCAAAAAATTAAGGTTCTTCGGTCCGATAATGGACGAGACTATGTTAATCAACAGATGAGTGAATTCGTAAAGAAACACGACCTTATCCATCAAACCACCTGCCCAAACACACCTCAGCAGAATAGGGTTGCTGAGTGAAAAAATAGAACCTTGCTCGAGATGACCCGATCCTTATTGACAGAATCACACGTCCCTAACCATTTCTAGCCCGAAGCTGTCGCCACAACAACCTACCTTACAAATAGGTTGCCTACAAAAATACTTGCCCACCAAACACCACTTTCTGTCTTCCAAACACAGGCAGTCATTCCCCAATCTCTTACTATGCCCCCACGAGTCTTTGGGTGCTCAGTGTTTGTGCATATTCCCAAAACTGAACGGACGAAGCTGGACCCTTGTGCTGTGAAGTGCGTTTTTATCGGATATGCACCTTATCAAAAGGGGTATCGGTGCTATAACCCCGCCACCCAACGCCTTCATGTCACTATGGAGTGTGAATTCTTGGAAACTGAATATTATTTCCAGAGCCAACATAGCTTTCAGGGAGAGTATCCGAGTGACTCACTATGGTGGCTCAGTGATACGGATGATACTAGTCCTTCTTCTTCTTAGGACACTGGTTTTCTATCTCTGTCCGCTCCCGTTCAGAGCAGCGATGAGCTCAGTACCACCACCAATCATTCTCCTTCGCATGATGTCCAAATCGAGGTAACTAATCCGATTCCCTCCTCATCTATTCATGATTCTGTTCCAGATACAGTTACCCCTGTTTCAGATGATACAGAAAGCAGGTACATCTTACCCCAAAGGAGTACCAGGGGAGTGCCTCCGAACCGTTACTCTCCAGACCAGAGACCGCGAGCTTCTAGATATCTCGTGGGAAATATGGTCAGGGGGAGTATGTCTGAAGTAGCTGAGGCCTTCGTAGGAAATCTCTACAAGGAATAAATCCCAAGAACGGCTAAGGAAGCCATACAGATCGAGGAATGGAGGAAGGCAATGGTGGTAGAAATGGATGCCTTGGTTAAGAACGAAACGTGGGAGAAGTGTGAATTACCTCAAGGCGTATGACCAGTTGGGTGCAAGTGGGTGTTTACCATCAAACATAAAGCAGACGGGACAATAGAGAGGTACAAGGCACGTCTCGTAGCAAAAGGATACACTCAGACATACGGAATTGACTATTCCGAGACCTTCTCTCCAGTAGCAAAGATAGATACAGTTCGAGTCTTACTCTCTGTGGTAGCAAATCAAGATTGGCCTCTTCATCAGTTCGATGTAAAGAACGCCTTCCTACACGGAGAATTATCCGAAGAAGTGTATATGGAAGCTACCCCAGGCTTCTCCGACCAGTTCAAGGCTAACGAGGTATGCAGACTTCGTAAAGCCTTATATGGGCTTAAATAGTCTCCACGAGCGTGGTTTGGGAGATTCACAGTGGCTATGAAGAAATATGGTTACAGACAAAGCAACTCAAACCAAACCTTGTTTCTGAAGACTAGAGGAGAGCTGAACACCTGCCTTATCATCTACGTTGATGACATGATAATCACCGGGAGTGATAAGGAGGAAATGGACCAGCTTCGAAAAAATTTGTTCGAGGAATTTGAGATGAAAGACCTAGGGGGCCTGAAATACTTCCTAGGGATAGAGGTCATGTAATCCAGATAAGGAATATTCATCTCACAAAGGAAGTATGTACTTGACTTGCTTGCAGAAACCGAGATGGTAGATTGCAAACCGGTCGATACCCCGATTCAGGTAAACCATAAACTCAAAATGCAGGAAGGTGGAGAACTCATAGATAAGGAGAGGTATCAAAGACTTGTTGGAAAACTGATCTATCTTTCCCACACTAGGCCCCGACATTGCCTATGCAGTAGGGATAGTTAGTCAGTTCATGCACCAACCCCAGAAAAATCACATAGAGACCGTGACCAGAATAATACGGTATCTAAAGGGTTCTATTGGAAACGGGATCATGTTTGGAAAACATGGACATCTGGATATTGAGGCTTACACAGATACAGATTGGGCGGGAAACCCAAACGACAGAAGGTCTACATCAGGGTTCTTCACCCTAGTCGGAGGAAATGTTGTAACGTGGAGAAGTAAGAAACAAAGGGTTGTGGCTCTCTCCAGCACCGAGGCTGACTTTAGATGCATTGCGAAGGCAGTAACTAAGATCATTTGGGTAAGGAAACTTATGACCAAGATTGGGATGGCCCCAAAAGGATTGGGACGGTTGAAGTGTTATAACAAAGCTGCGATAAGCATCTCTGAAAATCCTATACAGCATGACAGAACCAAACATGTGGAGGTTGATCGACACTTCATAAAGGAGAAACTAGAAGATGGTACAGTTGAGCTTCCGTTTGTTAGATCAGAAGACCAACTAGCCGACATTCTGACCAAAGCAGTTACCGGTCAAGTGTTCTAAACCATTCTGGACAAGTTAAGAATCGATGATACCGTTACTTAACTTGAGGGGGAGTGTTAGAAGATACGAGATCATAGGAGTTGATTTTGTTTCCTTTTAAAGCTGATTCTTAAATCCCTGGCTTGTAGGGATTATTAGGTTAAATATATGATCTCTGTTATTGTAACAAAACAATTCAATACAGAATGGAATCAAAGAACCTCTTTTCTCCTTTATATGCCATAACAGGAAATGATTATGCCCGCAGGGTGTAGCTCAGTTGGTTCTGGAGGGACAGATTTGCGACAAGGTGCAAGGTTCGATTCCCATAGGTTGCAGTGTGGGAGCTTTATTCTTGAGTCCAATTTGGGCTTTGAGGGTGGGTTCCTTATAGACATAGTGAGGAGCACACCTCCCCCTTAACGGGCCGCTGAGTACCTGATGTACCTCCTCCCACTTGCTTCGTCGGGCCGGGGTATGGGGGGCCCTTAGGGTTGGGGATTCAACCTTTTGCGACAAGGAAATGATTATAATTACTTTAAAGTACTATTGGCTAAAAATTTATATATATTTTGTGTAATTTCTTAAATAATGCTCTACAAATATATTGGTATAATTAAGAACTAGTGTTGTAGACTTGTAGTGTCACAAATGTCGCATACATTTAATCTTTTTATATGTCAGTCATTTAATCCCTATTTTATATATTACAAACACACAAAAATCCATCTAACTTTATTTAATAAAAGAATTCTAATTAATTATTTTGGTTGAGTCAGTGGAGATCTGATTATTGCTTGATAAAAAAAAAACAAGAACTTACTAAAACGAAAGCATAGTGACATATATATGTATATAAAAATAAAAATAAATTAATCTAACGCGAATCACAAAAAACGTTTATGATTGTATAAATCTAAACATATAAATCCAACATATACGTCATCTCATCTAGTTTTTATGGAGTCATGAATTTTGTTAGGTACATGTTTGAATTTGATTATGAGGTGCTTCACATTTCAAACGGTTTTTTTAAGTGCAGCCGACAATTTTCAATGTAAAAAGTTACAAAAATTAAAATATCAAAAAAGGTAAAATTGCAAATTAAGTGAAATAAAACTATAATATGTATATAAAAATAAGGGGCGGCCGCCACCATGCCACCTCCTAACTCCGTCCTTTAATTTATTATTATTATTTTTTTTCTGAGTAGCTAAAGGGGCTAGGAACTAAGAAGTATCAGCAAAAAGAGCATCCGAAACAAAGGACAAAAAATCCGACGAACCTACACAGGCCGTATTACGAACAAGCAAGTGGGCTACAACATTAACACCATGCTAGTAAAAGAAAAGCGAAAATTAGGAAAATAAGCACACAATAACTTGATGTCTTCAACAATGGTACCCACGTCCGAGAGGTCTTCATCCTCGTTAAGTTTGATTTGATACAATATTATTTCGAATAAAATGTTTAAGTTTGATTTCTAAAAGCATAAACTTTCAGATCATATGATAATTCAATATGATATCAAAATCAAAGAGAAAAGTTATATATATATATATATATATAAACAAATTATAAAATCCGTCTACCCATAAAAATACGTGCTAAAATTATTTAAATATTTAATAATGCTATTTTCTAACAATTTAATCGTTTAGATCTAGTCATTGTTGGCGTGCAACATGCGTGAAGGGGAAATCTAGACCAAAATCTCACCCCTGAGGAATCAGGAATGTGGTCCAGATGTGTACATTTTGAGTTGAGGCCATCTGTTACAGTGGAAGGTGGCTAAACTGCTAAAGTATACCCACAAGCCTTGTTTACTCCTTTTTTTTTTATTTAAATACATACATTTTTAGTGGTGGGAGAGATTCGAATCTAATGTTATTTTACAAAAAGAATTCTTTAACTATTTCGACCGATTCCTATTGACAAATTTATTTATTTGCATGGGTGGAATATTTGTGGAGTTCAAGAATTACATATTATAAATTGGGACATTCTTTTTCTTTTTAATTTCAACTTTCAAATGATTATTAGTGAAGGTTCTCTCACTAGGACTTCTTTGCCATCAGATTGAATATACGCAGAGCATGTGCCAATGACTTCAAGTCTTCAATATATAATTCCAATGGCTCGTTTTTTTCTGTCAAAATTTTAATGAGAGGGTGAAAATGATCAACTTTGAAAATAACAGATACTGAATAAATTTATTTTAAAATTGCAATTGCTGAAATTTATAGAGACAATTACCCATCAATTATTGATTGTTAAATTTAAATCGAGAATTCATCGTAATCCATTTGAATATAAATTGCTTATCGTGAGCGGAAATTAACCCCTACGGCCCTATCCCCGTCCCAATATGTTATAAATTAAATTTTAGTTGATCTAAGATGGGACACTTAAAATTTTATATTTTTCAATTCTAGGTTTCGTAAATGAAGCATTTGGATTCGAAAAAATAAAAATTGCAACAAACATACCATTAGGAGCACGGATCACTAATATAATCGAAAAATTCTACCCCAAATTCGATTCAGTCAAACTCAATCAATTAAAAGAGAACAGATATTACATTTCTTATTTAATTTGTCATTCTTTCTAAAATTTCCACCCACCATAACACTCGCCTAGCTCACTTTTGTGGATCAAAAATGTTATATAAGTCCAACATAACAAACCATATCTAGAGACATCACAAAATTATTTCCAAATTCCTCAAACTCCCTCAAAATCATTTAAAATTTTCACGCTCCAAATAAACTGACTTTAACGTCCTCCATAAATCTACCAACCGCACTATACTCATTGAAAGCCCTATTAACCGCATCACACCTCAAGAACTCGGGAAAAAACAGCCAAAACGCCGTAACCATAACAAACCCGACCGTCAAAGGGCCCGTGACTAGCCTCGACGGCCGCCACCGCCCCTTGACCGTCTTCTTCACCGCAATCTCCACCACCACCGCCACCCCATGAAGCACGAAAAACACGGTGAGCTCACCGCTGGGCCTATTCCGGCCCAAATAATAAAAAATCAGCTCGTGCATTAAGCCCGAGACAAGAAACGAGCCCATGACCGCCGGCAAAGCGGCCCATTTCCGGCCCACAACCGGCGTAAAGAAACCCAACACGGGCATGTACACGGACGGCCGTAGAATCCGGTTCACCATAATATTCCACCGCCGACCCCAAAACTCCTGCAACGAAGCCGCCAAATACGGCTCATCGAACTGCGGCTCGAGCTCAATCCCGACGACGGCTTCGGCTAATCCCCCGACAATAGCGAGTATAATCTCGAGCCCGAAATAGATGTGAAAACTGTAGAGAACCCACGTCAGTTTGGGGTGAATACTGTCCGTATAATCATACATCTTCGAGAATAAGCATATGAGCAAGAATTTCACGGCGTAGCTCGAGAACGACTGAAGGCCGCGTTTGGATGACGGCGGGATTGTTTTATCCTGGGTGTGGGATTTGATGGGGAGACAAGCGAGAGCTGTGAATCTCGGGAGGGTTAAAAAGGGGTCGGATAAGGGACCCTTTTGGAAAGCGAACATGATTAGCTTGAAGTTGGCGAGCCAAGCCAAGAAGAAAGCGGAGGAGCCGCCGAGATGGAGGGTGTGGAGACTGAGAGGGAGGATTAAGTTGAGTGAAAGGACTGGGATTAGGGATAAGAGCCTTGGGAAGCCCTTTGGGGCGTGTTTGGCTACGAGGAAAGAGTAGCAGAGGGAGGCGAAGACTAGTGTCCATACCTTGATGAAGGTGGTGATCTCGCCTTGGGACCAGTGTTTGAGTACTTGGATGATTTGCAGTGCCATGTTTGGTTTGGTGGATAGTTTTAGTGAGAGAGGGTTTTGGGTTTTGGGGGATGGAGATTGGAGCTAGTGCATATGAAAGGGAAGTGATGAACAGAGAGCATTATTTGAAAATTTACGGGTATAATTTTTGACATTTATATAAATGTTTTAAAAAAAATATCCATAAAATAAAAATACCAGATATGGAATCTTAGATGGGGGTTCACTTTCTAAAAGTCTTGCATATTTATTGTAAATATTTAAAAAGGAAAGATACAAATTTGATCATGTAAGTTTATAATTTTGGTAATTTAGTCCTATTTATTTTAAAATTTGCAATTAAATCCTATAAGTTTGTAATTTTGGCGATTTTTGTTCTATTCGTTTCGAAATTTGTAAGTAAATCCTATAAGTTCTAAAATTTTACAATTTATGTCCAATTTTCGCAAGAAAATTTATTGATTGCCGGAATTGGCCACGTGACCATTTCTTTGCTGATTTGACGGAAGGACATGGAAAAAATATCCGAATTGTATAAAAAAAATATTATACATGTGGCGTATTTAATAAAATAAAATTTAAATAAAAAAATAATTATATTTGAACGAAAATGTTGGGTCGTCCAACGGAGCCTATAAGAAAATGGTTTGCTCAAACAACTAACTCATTTTCAATAGAAAAGAATAATCAGACTAACTTAGTTAGTTGGTCTATCTCATATCTCTTATCAGTGGACAAACTGGAGACGGACGACTACAGTCCCACGAAAATCTCTACTTACTTGTTCCAGTTCAAAACAAGTGAGATCTTTCAGTTTGCGGGTGTGAGAGCAGCTCAAACAAAGAAAAATCTGGCTAGGTTTAAGTTTAGGCACGATCCACGCCGTCTGAATTCGAACATAAATTGCAAAATTTTAGAATTTATAGGACTTAATTGTAAATTTCAAAATTGACAAGACCAAAATTGCCAAAATTATAAACTTATAGGACTTAATTATAAATTTTGAAACGAACGTGACTAAATTGCCAAAATTATAAATTTATAGGATCAATTTTGTATTTTTGTCTATTTAAAATAGCATTTATTATTATTTTTTTAATACAATGAGATCCGAACTTAAAATATTGAAAGAAGAGCCTTGCTTTTTTGACTATGGTGTTGTGGTTGTCGCTGCTGTTGGCGGCATTGGGCTTTCCAGATTCGAGTGGGTAAAGCAGAAAAGTAGATGGTTGATGGCTGATGGCTGATGGGATGGCCAACACTATTTGACTCTGATTTTAATGATATTTCTATTGTGATTTTTATGTATATTGGTTAGTGTTGGCCTCCACTTCTAAATATCTTGCCTCATCTTCTTCTCTTGTCTGATCTCACAACTTCACAATACCTTTTTATTTATCCATCTCTATTCTTGATATTATGCTCTTCTTCTCAATTATTCAGAAATCTAGATTTACTTTAATTTCATTCTTATTCTCTTTCATTTGTTATTTGTTAGAAAATTAGTGAAAGATTCAAGTTCCACTATATTTTTTCATTCGTCAGTTCATCCGTTTTTAAGCGAATTGGTGCCTATCGCTCTATTCCGAACTGAGCCTTGGTACTGAAACCAGATGAGCTCTTAGGTGTGATTCCAACGGTTAGAAAATAGGTTGTCTACTTATTGGTGTACTTTTTTTTTTTAATTTAATTGTCTTTTTTCTAGGATATGATAATTAAAGATTTAAAAAAATTACAAGAATGTACCATGAAATGATATAAGAATATGATTTGATGTTAGTCATCGTAGTAGACGGTGAAAATTTTAATTTAAATATAAATAATATAATATTGTATTTAGAAATTAACCTGTGAATTTCGTAATTAGTGATGCATAAGGGTTAACATTAAGTCACTTTATATGAAGTATGAATGCAGAAATAAAAGATTTGATCCTTTATCTATAGTTCTAATTAATTCCACATTAGGCCTTATGATAGGCGTATTGTTAGAAATATACTTTATTCAAGGGGAAAATTCGTTATTTTAAAATAGGTGATATAAATTAAAAAAAAAAAAAATTTCTGAAATGTCATGTCTATGCCCATAACCCGCTCTTCATAGTTGATATACATATATATTTTATTTTGTTATGCAGTGAACTAAAAAATACTTATTATAAATGAATCATTTTATCAGTTAAGAAACAGTTGCCCAGGGATCTTCTTATCACAAGTCCTTTTTAAGATGACTTACCTTAAACAAAAATTTTCATGTTATTACAAATAAAATAGGGGTCCCATGAAAAAAGACCATTTAGTATGTACTTTGTTATACATATTAGTAGTAAACTATTAATTCTAATTGAGATTTTTTAATTCAAACTCGGCTAAATCGAATCAAAATAATTACATGAGAACGCGTTTTACACTAATTATTTGATTAATCTTTTTTTTTTAAATCTTAAACTTGTGATACAACAAGGGTAAAATATTTTCTCTTTCATGATATTAATTTGGACGAACCAAGTTCGAATTAGAATTTCTGATATTAAAATATAACAAAATGGGGTAGACCACTATTTAATTAATTATATAAACTGGACTAATTTTTAAAATATATATAAGAGCACCCTCTTTGACCTTTTGCAGAAGGCTTCGCTGGTGGAGAATGTGTTTTTTTTTTTTTTTGAAAATTGGTGGAGAATGTGTTTAGTTACATTAATATATTAATTATTAAGACGATATTTCTTTCTTTTAAAATTTAGCAAAATATTATAGAGTTCTTCAGAGATATTTGACCAAAGTATATGAACGGATCGAGATAACTTAGATCTGAATATTGTAAATTGATTCAGTACTACTTAATGAACCGATGATATTATGTGTTTTGTTTGCCGATAAAATTTATATTTCTTTACAGATGATAACTGTGTTAACCGTAATGAAGGAGAGAGAGAGAGAGCAAGGAGCTGTGAGAATTGCATGAATATTATGATTAATTGAATAATAACAGTACAAGTGTCTTACTTATATACTAATACACGAGGCTATACTTAGCCTTTGATGGGAGGTAAAACGGTTTACCTCAACCCAAGTAAAAAGATAAAGTAAAATTGGTTTTATCAGCTGTAATACCCCCCCTCAAACTGGTGCTAAGATGTTTATCAAGCCCAGTTTGGCAATGTGTGTCTGAAATGGTATTATAGCTAATGGTTTGGTGAATATATCTGCAGTTTGATGTTCAGTACGTATGGGGAGAAGATGGATGATGCCGTTCTGAAGTTTTTCTCTGACAACATGGCAATCAATCTCTATGTGCTTTGTTCTTTCATGGAAGCTGGGATTGGCTGCAATGTGGAGTGCAGATTTGTTGTCACAGTAGATGACAGCAGGTTTGTCTTGAGATATGTGGAGATCTTGAAGTAGATACTTGAGCCACTGAAGTTCACATGTAGTGGCAGCTAGGGCTCTATATTCTGCTTCTGAAGAAGATCTTGAAACAGTTGTTTGTTTCTTTGACTTCCAGCTAATTAATGAGTCACCAAGGAATATGCAGAAGCCCGTGACTGATCTTCTTGTGTCCAAACATCCAGCCCAGTCTGAGTCACTGAAAGCTTTTAAATCAGAATTGCTGGTAGCTGGGAAGTAAAGTCCTTGGCCTGGTGTCTGTTTGATGTATTTGAGAATCCTTTGAGCTGCTTGGAAGTGTTGTGTTGTTGGTTTTGCAAGGAATTGGCTTAGTTGTTGTACACTGTAGGAAATGTCAGGTCTTGTTGTGCAAAGATAGAGCAATCTCCCTATCAAACGTCTGTAATTAGCTGTGTCTGTGTAAGCCTCTCCATCTGCTGTAACTTTCAATGTGGAATCCATGGGTGTACTGCATGGTTTGGCTGCCAAAAGTCCAGTGTCTTGTAAAAGCTCCAAAGCATACTTTCTTTGGTTGAGGGTTATTCCATCTTTTGTTCTTGCTATTTCCAAACCTAAGAAAAATTTAAGACAACCAAGATCTTTAATTTTGAAAGTGTTATCCAAAAACAGCTTAATTTTGTTGATCTCTTTCTGACTTGTACCAGTCAATATTATATCATCAACATAAACAAGTAAGGCTGTGAAAGAATCATTGCAATGTTTGACAAACAAGCTGTAATCAGAGAGTGATTGAGTGTATCCTTGAGAAAGAAGGGAAGAAGAAAGTTTTGAAAACCATTGCCTTGAGGCTTGCTTAAGGCCATACAGAGATTTTGTGAGTTTACAAACTTTATTAGGACCATCTGCATGGAAGCCTTGAGGCAATGACATGTAGACATCTTCATGTAAGTCACCATGCAAGAAAGCATTATTAACATCTAATTGTTCTAACAACCAATTATTTTGTGCCGCAAGAGCTAACAACACTCTAATGGTTGTAATTTTGGCAACTGGACTAAAGGTGTCAAAATAGTCTAAGCCTTCAGTTTGTGTATAGCCTTTGGCAACTAATCTAGCCTTGTACCTTTCAATAGTGCCATCAGATTTGTATTTAATTTTAAAAACCCATTTGCAACCAATAGGCTTTTGATTAGGAGGAAGATCCACTATTTTCCAAGTGTTAGTAGATTGAAGAGCTTCAATTTCTTTATTCATGGCATCTCTCCATTCCTGATGTTTTATAGCTTGATTGTATGTTTTAGGTTCAGTAATGGATGAAATAGCCAGTGTGAAATGCTTATGATTGGAAGAAAGTCTAGAATAATCCAACACAGAAGATAAGGGATATGGGGTAGATACACCTGTGATGGGGTTTGACTGCTGAATAAGATTACAATGATAAGCCTTTAAGTAAGATGGAGCTGCTTTGCTTCTTTGAGGTCTGGAAGATGCTGCAGGAGCAGAGGATCCATCATGAGGAACAGTAGGATGTCCTTGTGATGTGGAGGAAGAGGAATTGTTCATCTGATGCTGAGCAGTTGTGGGAGCTGGTGGTTGACAGCTTGTATCAGGTGGGAGATTTACATCAGGTGCTGCATGAAAGTCATCAGTAGTGTAGTATATGTCAGAAGCATTTGGTAAGGAAACAATGTTGAGAGGGGAAGAATTGGATTGTGAGTTTTTGAGAGGGAAGATGTTCTCAATAAACTGCACATTCCTAGAGACAAATATCTCAGAGGAATCTAAATCTTGCAGCAAATATCCTTTGGTTCCAGGCTTGTAGCCTAGAAATATAGCCTTCCTGGCCCTGGGATCAAACTTGCCTCTTGCCTGTTGTAAAGTGGAAGCAAAAGATAGACAACCAAACACTTTAAATGTATGATAGTCAGGTGATTTGTTATACAGTAATTCAAATGGAGACTTATGCTGTAAGAGTGGTGTGGGTAATCTGTTAATGATGTAAACAGCATGAATAACAGCAAATGACCATAAATTTAGAGGCATATTGCTTTGGAAGAGCAAAGCCCTGGCAACATTCAATATATGCTGATGCTTTCTTTCTACAGTTCCATTTTGTTGAGGGGTCTCTACACATGAGGTTTGATGAGCAATGCCTTTCATAGCATAGTATTGTGACATAGCAAATTCAGGACCATTATCAGATCTTATAGTCTTGACTTTGACATTGAACTGATTTTCCATTAAAGTTATAAAATTCTGAAGCTGTGATCTAACTTCAGATTTTCTTTTAACCAAAGTAATCCATGTGAATCTGGAAAAATCATCAACAACAGTAAGGAAATACCTATGGCCAAGAACAGATTCAGTGGAGTATGGCCCCCATATGTCCACATGCAAAAGCTCAAAGATATTAGATGAAGTAGATGTACTGGAAGTAAATGGAATCCTTCTTTGTTTAGATAAATGACATACATCACAAGATTGACAAGGGAATTGACATTTTATTGAAGAATCAAATTTGTGAATTACATCCATAGTAGATCCAGAGACATGCCCTAGTCTAAAGTGCCAAATATTGTCAAAATTAACAGTTTGAACAGAACAAGCATTAGCAACTGAATTACAATTTGAGTCAGAATTAAATGGAGAGACAGGAGGATGCAAGACATATAATCCATGTTGCAATTTAGCTGAACCAATCATCTTCAATGTCTTTGGTTCCTGAATCAAACAACCATCATAAGTAAAGAGTAAAGAATAATGAAGAGCATTCGTTAGTTTGGAAACAGATAAGAGATTGAATTTGAATTCAGGAATGTACAAGACATCTGATAAAGTTAGTGCAGCTGAGATTTTAACAGTTCCAGACTGATGAACCCTTATATGATTCCCATTGGGAAGTTTGACAGAAATAGGAGATATTTGATGGATGTTATCAAAAGAGCTAATGGAACAGCATATATGATCAGTAGCTCCTGTGTCAAGAATCCACTGGTGTGTGAATAATGAGCAAGCTAAAGAATAAGATATACCTGAGGAAGATGCAAAGTCTGTGTCAGAGGTTGGAACAACAGAGAGTTGATTCACTTGATGAGAGGAGTGAGGATCCTGGGATATATTGAGCATAGACATCAGTCTTTGATACTGATCTTGAGTGAGTGAAATGTTGTGAGCTGACTCCGTGATGGAATCTTGATGATTGACTGAATCTTGAGAGTTAGAGTCAGGCAATGAAGAATCAGGGGATTCTTGAGCATACAAGGCAGCAGCCACAGGATTGGTGAATCTGAAGTTAGGAGGAAAACCATGCTTCTTATAGCATGTTTTCTCAGTATGATTAGGCCTACCACAGTGCCTACACTTCGGAATGTTAGGATCATTGGAGTTTTTAGATGCCTAAAACCCCCTTCCATAACTCTGTTTAGAAGAACCTGATGGTTGATGGAAATTTGGTTTTTGGAAAGAAGGCTTGAAGGCATTAGCAGCAAAGGATTTATGATCTGAACTAAGTGAAAACTGACGCTCTTGTTGAAGAACCATAGAAAAAACCTTGGTTATAGGAGGAAGAGGATCAATCAACATAATTTGAGACCTAACTCCTGAAAACTTTTCATTCAAACCATTAAGAAATCTAATGACACAATCACTTTGCTGATAACCTTTGAATGTTTCAATGACACCACAAGTACACGGAGTCACACAAGGACAAGAAGGCAGTGTCCTAAAATTGTAATACTCATCCCACAAAATCTTGAGTTTAGTAAAGTAATCAGAGACAGAAGTGTCACCCTGACTTACTGAGAAGATCTCCTCCTGAAGTTCTGCAATGCGAAAGGCATCGCCATGGGAGAAACGCTCCCGAAGATCAGTCCAAACCTCGCTTGCTTTGTCAAGCCACAGAATTGAGCGATGAATGGAAGGAGTCACAACATGAGAGATCCAAGAAAGGACCATCGTATTACATCTCTCCCAAACTGGAAGCAACGGATCCATTAGTTGAGGCATAGGCAAAGAACCTGATACAAATCCGAACTTGTTCTTTGATTGAAGCGCCATCTTCATCCCCCGCTCCCAATATGATAGTTCGAACCGTCTAGAGAAGGAGACACCAATTGCAGCGCTGGATTCTCATTCGGATGGAGATAGTACGGGCTGGAAGCAGTGAGCCTAGATTCAGCTGCAGCAATTGCTTCTGCGGACGCCATAGAGACTTGGAGACGAGATCACAAGCCTTCGATGAAAAACAAGATGAAGATTGCAAAGAAATCGGTGATAAAAAAACGAAGAATCGCGATCTGCGATGAAGTATCGCAATCTGCGACGATGAAGTATCGCAATCTGCGATGAAGATAAGGAAGCAAATAATGGATGAAGATGGTGATCGCGAAGGAGATGATGAAGAAATCAGAGGATGATTTGCAGAAGAACTTGATCAATTGGCGGAAGAACTTGATCAATTTGGGGAAAGTTCTCTGATACCATGATAACTGTGTTAACCGTAATGAAGGAGAAAGAGAGAGAGCAAGGAGCTGTGAGAATTGAATGAACATTATGATTAATTGAATAATAACAGTACAAGTGTCTTACTTATATACTAATACACGAGGCTATACTTAGCCTTTGATGGGAGGTAAAACGGTTTACCTCAACCCAAGTAAAAAGATAAAGTAAAATTGGTTTTATCAGCTGTAATAACAGATTTTAAGGAAAAGGCTTGATGAAAAGGTTTATAAAAGTTATTATTAGTTGTTTCATACAAATAAATACGATAGTGTATTCATAGTGTTATGTTCAGTGGCGGAGCCAGAAATTTTATTTAGGGCGGTCGACCAAAGTATAATACTAAAGAAAAATCTCATAAAATATTTTTAGGTATCTCAATTATTTATAATTACTATATTATCCCTCACTAGTATTAATTTTAACTTTTGGTGGGGGGTCAATAATAAAAAATTCCATAAAATTACATATACATATATCTATATAATAATTTTTTATTATTTTTTTTTAGGGGGTCAATTGTATTTGTACCCCTCAATTCAAGGTGGCTCCGCCTCTGGTTATGTTTATAGTTAATAGGGTAGCATTGATCGTGAAACTTGAGTGTTGTAACTCGATTATTTGTACTGTTATTATTATTTATCAAACGTTTAAACTTTATTGTATCTTGTAAATCAAATTGTGTGTCCTTGTATATTGATTCCTCCTTTAAAATTATAAATTTAACAAATTTAAATAGTTGATTAATATATTCAAATTGAATTTTCAAAATCGTATAAATCAAATCACTCTAAATTTTCTTATGTTTCAATACTTTATTGGTGACCGGTACCAACTAATGAGGAAATACACCTCATTTCTATTCTTACAATAAGAATTTTTAACTTAATATAAATAAAAAAGAATGAGAATATATAATATTTACTAAAAGAAAAATGATTTAATGAAACGACGGATTGTTCTTCCTTATACTTATTTAAAAGTAACAGTTCAAGTTTTTAAAAAAAATTAATATAGATTCATAGAATGACAATTTTTCTGTCAGAATATGGTGAACGATATATTATTTAAAACATTGATACATATACTGAATTTTATTTTCAATTATCTTTGCTAGTATCCTTTAAATAAATATATAATCCAATCAAATATCATAAAAATTAGATTCATTTATTTTAGACCAAGGATAATTGTAAAATTGATGTGGTCTATAAAAAAGTCCTCTTATTTTTATGAAATGAGGTACAATATTAATAATTTATAATTGCTCGTCGAGTTCGAATGTAAATTTTAATCTGGAGTGGGCCGCTATCCATCAAACCTAAAACTTTCGAAACCAAAACTAAATTCAAATCTAGTTTAGATCAAACGCTATGATGCACGGACACTTCTAAAAATATCAATTTGTCGTGTCGTGTCGAGTGTCCAACACCGTATCCGACACTCTCTACGTGGAAAATTCAAGAAAAAATTCGTGTCGCCGTATCCGTGTCGTGTCGTATCCGTGTCGCCGTGTCCGTATCCATACATCATAGGATCAAAGTCAAGTTAAAATCGGCCTTAACATCCCTAAAGTGGTTCTAATATTAATTCCACATTCTCCCACCAAAAAGAAATTAATTCCACATTAAGCGTAGCGGCCCAAACTTGGCTATTGAGCTATTGCGTGGGCCGCTGGCCCATTAACGCTAGTAAAATGTCACCTAACTTGAAGGGAAAAATTACATTTTTTGTCCGATTAGACTGACTTGATACTACATTTTGTTTCATACGATTTTTTGTTTGCACATTGAGCCCTATAAAAAATAATTTTGAATATATCGAGTCTCGATCGTTAACTTTTAACTTTAAAAATAAAAAAAATATTATCTTAATATTAATTTTTATTGAGATGAACTAAATTAATGTGCCGTGAAGCTTAGATGGTATTCTTTAATCAGATTTTCGCATATCGAATACTTTGTATATATGCAGATATATTTATTTTATTTTATATTTATTTATCTTGTTTAACCATTAAATTTCGTCAATGTGAATTTAATTATTAATTTCTAAATTGGATAATGTTAATTATTTCCCAACATATATATTATATCATATTATTCTAAAGTCAGACGGTCTGTATAATTTGCACGTGGGTTGTCTATCAAACATGATTTTTATTTAATTTGGCATGCAAAACTAGTTAATTACCTGTATATATTCTTAAATTCTTTGTTTATTTATTTTGTTTATTTGAGAGGGGGACATATCCCGCGAACTAGTATCGGCATAGATTTATATTTTACTAAACAATTGTGAAATCATTAATTATTTTTAACTAATTCTTATTTCGAATTGCTAATCGTACATGAGATATCTGGATTTTTTGAAAAATAATCTATAACTATTTCAAAAAAAAAAAAAAGAAAAGAAGTACCGGAATTGGTTGAATACTAATTAATTTTTAGGTCCAAAGTATTATGAAAAATGGGTATACATATATATAATTAAAATAGGTTTCAACTAAAAAATAATTAATATTATTTCATTAACTAGATGCATTAATTTTGCCTCCCAAAGAAAAAATATCATGATTTATTATTTTTAATTTGATTTATATATTAGGTCGGATTTCGATAATAACCCTAAGTCCGTTGGGACCGGTTTCCTTTGAAAAAAAATATCAGATACCATCCCTATTCCTTATAATATATTTTATGGAAATGTCTCCATTACAATAATGTTGAGAGAATTTATAAAATCTCCACGTTAAATATGTTTAACAAAGACTCTTTTTATTTATTAGAAATAGTTTACTTCAAAGTATTAGGCTGGGTTAGCTAGGTGAGATACCCACTTGTTTCTAGTGTTTACTTCACATGGGAGTAGGCCTTGGATAAGCCCGGAGGCCCAAGGCATTTGATAGGCTGCAGTATGCTATTTTGAAAGTCCCAAAAGAAGTTGTTAATTAGCCTATTTGGCTTGGGTTACGCGTAAGTACATTCTTGGCCCTACAACTCTTTTTAGTGTGGTAGACAACATTTTTTTAATGGGGTAAACTTGGAATTTCCTTGTATTAAAAATAGGCAGGGTAATGCAAAGTAAACATTATGAATTATTGAGCTAATATACCATGCATTTAAACCATCCACATAAACACTGGGCTATCAAAATAACTCAAAATCAATCTGTCCATTACCATATCCAATTGGATTAGCACCCAACGAAGTAAACTAATTCTTAGTGTTTCTTTGTATTTTGATTTATTTAAGAATAACATAACGAAATATCATGAATTATGGTTCATAAAATAGAAAGTAAACAAAATAACACACTTTTCTTAATTAAGGTCGATAATTCGGATTAAAATAAAGCAAAGATTATCGCACTTTTGCTGTTGCAAGTTGTTTTCTCTCATAATAATTATATGATAGAATGGCATATTTTGCATGGATCAACGAGACAGGCTTTTATTTATTAATTAATTATTAGTATATATTCTGTTTTAGGTAAATATAATTAAGAAGGGAATTTTCAATGGTGTTGTGGAGACACATATTATGTATATATTTCTATTAAATAACTGAAATATAATTAAGTCTTAAGTCAAACTAATGTTAAAATATGTCTACGGATTGAACAATTACAACAAATCCTGAGTCATGAAGATTACAATTACGATATTGAAAATCTTGTCTAAATACCATCAAGTAGCTATAGGTACACATTAGACAAAAATAAATACCAACGATCAGTTGGTTCAAGTGAACAGGGACTTGAGTTCACTTAAGTAAAGTCTGGTGTTCGAACCTTCTGGATGTAAAAAACTACGTTAGAAGAGGTCCCCGTAATAAGCGTCTTCAGCTACCTCGGGAGATTAGTCCTTCACTCAATTGGGTGGGGGAAACTCTAAGAGATAAAAGAATTAGACATAAATAAATAAATAAATAATAATACGTACAGTAGAATTTAGGTAAATGTATACAAATATGATATACATATATATATATGATCCAACTATATTAAATATTTATTAACATAATAATAATAATAATAATAATAATAATGATGATGATTAAAAGCAATTAGAAGTGGTGTGTACATGGTATTTAATAATAGGCGGTTCATTATTTTTTTAAAAAAATATCATTTTTATTAATATCTTCTATTTAAAATTCTAAATGTGCATATTTCGAGTGTTGAAAAATAATACATGATTCATTAAATATTAATTTTTTTGGTTAATACCTTATATTTATGTTCACTTCTAATTTTTATTTAATATACAATTTTATTTTATATACTCAAATCAATTTTTTTGCCGGATCATATTCTATGGGAATTTGATATTAACCCTCACCAAAAAAAAGAATGACATTAATGAATTAAGATCCTATAGGATCCAAAATCAAATCTGATTATTGAATTCAATTCGAGTTTATTAGACCTAATTCGAATCCTAGCCGTTGAAAGCCCCCCTTGAATACATAGATGTCAAAAAAAAAAAAAAGTCGTGTTGAAGCTTTCATTATATATTAATTAATTGTGAATTCAAAATTTGCAGAAATTAGAGGGGAGAAGAACACTAACTCAGTAATCAAGAAGAAGAATTAGACGAGTTCAGTTTACAATTAATACAGTGTTTTTTTTTTGCATGTGTAATTAATTAATTTTAAATTGGTTGGTAGAATGACAACTATTTGCATATGGGATTGGGCATGTGACAAACCATGTGGTCCAAATTAAGACCTTATATACGTGTTTTATGGCATTCCTATTCCAATTAATTATTTACATTATCAACATTGCATCTTAGAATGTAATATTTCCTACGTATATTGTCAAAGTATGCACGTATTAATAAAGTGTATGAGTCATTTATGTTCATATTGAAGTAAAATGTCAATGTCACCGTCTATAACTAATATGTTACACTGCCAAAAATTAATATAGTATATAATTCGCCCTATTAATATTAAGGGTTAATTACACCTAACCCCATATTAAATGAGGTAATTACAATTCGTTATCATTTTTAAATTAATAAAATTTCTCAATTTTCATTTTTGGATAAAATACAATCGTTATAACGATTATATTACTATTTCAACTACAATTGATTATACACTTCGTTTATATTTTATTTGATTGTATATATTTAGTTTGATTTGTTAAATCCGCTCATGTTTTCTTTAAATTAAATAAGTTTTATTTTTTATTAATAGATTATCTTAATTTACTTAAATAAATATTTTTATGGGAATTTAGTACTTTATAATAGATACTTACTGGTAACAACATTCGGACTAATTCTAAAATATAAAAACTATAATTTATATCATGCAGTCAAAGATGTAAATTGTTCACACGAAATTAAAAAATTATAAATTCACTCGAATCGAATCAAATCTAACTATAACGGTTAAATATTGAAAGTTTTACTAATATTTATGTAAATGTAAAAGGATTTTTTTTTTTATATTTACATGAAAATTTTAACACATATATTATAAATTAAAAATTTGTAATTTCAATTTATAATTAATTATTATTTAATAATTATTAGAAATTAATTTATATTTATATAAAAATAATTCAACTTCTAATTTTGAATTAATATCTTTTTTATTAAATTAAGTAAATAAAAAAAATCAATAATAAAGTCACCACAATTAATTATGTTTCTAATTGATCTTTAACCTATGATGCACGGATATTTCTAAAAATATCATTTTATCGTGTTGTGTCATGTTCAACACCGTGTCCGACACTCCTCATGTTAGAAATTCAAGAAAAAATCCGTAACGCCGTATCCGTATCGTGTCGTGTCCGTATGGCCATATCCGTATCTGTGCATCATACTCTTTAACCATATCTAATTAATTCTTATATTTCATCTTAATATTGATAATAAAATAAATATTTAATTCATATCGATAAATTGTAGATGAAAGAGAAATATAGTCGTTATAATGGTTATAATTTGTCCAAAATGACAGTTGGATTTTTTTTTTTTAAAAAAAATTCACTTAACCCCATATTAGCATAATTAATTACAATTAACCCCAAGGGCGACATGGGAATAAAAAATTTGACCTAAATCAACGGTGATGGTGCAGAAACTTGTGAAGGATTTAAACACCAATCACTTTAGAATTTGTATGTAGGAGGGAAGACCATCACAGGCGTGAGGGCCTCAGGATCTGGGTTTCCTTTTAAGCGTGGGTTCTTCCAGCTAGGATAACACCAAGAGTGCAAGCTACAAAGGTAGTGTTACTGTGGTGAATGAGAAGCTTGAGAAGATCAATAGAAAATGCCCAGAATCAGGTATGCGTTTTGTATGCAGATGATGACTTGGGGAAGAATGCATGGATTTCCCCTTATTTATATGTTAGGGATGGGGGTAAATGGGTAAATTGACCATGTGGTCCCAAACCTGTGTTGCCCTAACGCGTGGCAGCCTTTGAGGGGGTGAGAATGACATTTCTGAAAAGGAGACGGCGCGTCAGGTGCATAGTGCGCAGTACCTTTGTGTCAGAGGTTGTTGACGAGGGTCGCGTGAGAGGGAAAAGCCTAGGATCCCCTTTGCCGAGGTTCGGATCCAACGCCACTGGGCATGGTCATGCATGAGCGTTGGTGACGCTCGAAGAATGTAAGGATGGCCTCCCCACGGTAAATGACCCTTGAGCGCAAAAGTCCCGAGCATCGGGAAGGGACCCTCGAATGGGCACCTCCCTGAGGAAGGTGTTCCTGAGGGCCGTAATGCGAGCGTCAAACCAGTCAACTTGAGGCCTTCACCTGAGCAGCTGGCCGAGGCCCATTGATCGGTACTGATAGGCAAGCCCGTGGGCTGGGAAGGTCCGCGAGCCCATCGATGCGAGCGTCCAGACTCTCGGTCTTTGAGGAATTGACACGTGGACGACTCTGATTCGAGTGTGATTTTGGGTCTCATCATTTTGCCCCCCAAATTCTGTAGTATCGCTCGGGCGTACTGTAGAATTTAAGGAGGGAGCCTTGGATTTTGAATTATCCGAGGGTCGAGTCACTGCTAGAGAAGTGACTGCTTGACTTTCGTAACGGACATAGTCTGACACCGCATTAATTGAAGTCCTGCCCGCATTTAATGCTGAGTGGGAACGTGGGCGCGTGCTCTCCGGGAGACGTGAGGCGGTTACCAAAAGTGGGGGGGTTTCCTAGGCGGGAAATGATTGCCATTAGAAATCCTAAGCCCTAATCAATGCAAATCCTCCCCTATAAATAAGGAATTGCAGAGTCTTTGAACCTCTTTCACGCATTCATCCCTTTCAAGCACATTCGCTGTAACAAATCTTCTGCAATTTTCCCAAGTTCCGGCGAGTTCCCGTTCTTCAACTTTCCGGGTAAAATTCCTTAAGCACTTATTCTTCTTTACTAACTTTTAGATTTAGGTTGAGTGAGTGAAATCTTTGAGTGAAAAGCCACTTTCTGCTACTGAATTTTTCTCCAGAAATTCTTCCCCTTCTCGATTGAGTTTTCTAAGAAAAACCCCATCTTCAAAAATCATAAAGCAACCATGGCCGGACACCCCGTTGAAGATTACGTAAGAGAGATTGATGAGATGTCGGTGGGGAGTTCCTCCCCTCACGGCAACGTTCCCACAGCTGTCCATCTGGCTAGGACGTCCCCGGGTGAAGGGGTTTCCATGGCGATCCCTATGGCCCAGGCTCCAGCTGCTGTCAGAGATGAAGAGGTTGATGCCGTTGTTCAAGGGATGAACGAGCGTGCGCCAGAGGGGGGTTGATGATATCTTTGAAAAGATGAACAATGTGATGGAGATACAGAGACAAGGGGAGAGAGTGTTCCCGGTTTTGAACAGTGCCACGCGACCCCAGGATCACAGGGTTACAGTGGCCATGGCGGCCCCCGAGGGCGTAGCAGGGCCATCCGGGCGTCAATTTGAAGCGGGGCCCTCAAGAAGGTGCCAAAGGGGAGGAAGGGAGCCTGCTACTCGTGTGAGGCAAGATAACCGCCATCAAACTGATAGATCTCCGGATGAAATAGAGAGTATTTTGACGCTCGACGATCTGAGGGAGTTGAGGGCAAAAGCTTACTGGGATGAAGCTGTATTTCCCATGCGACTCCCTGAGGAGGGGGAGAGGGCAAATCAACCACCACCGGGAATGATAACAGTCTATTGGGATGCGGTCTTGGCTGGGGGATTAAGGTTCCCTATCGCTCACTCCGCCGCTACCATTTATCACCATCTAGCTCTTTGCCCTTCACAAATTCTGCCCAACGGCATAACCCTAATCAACACCTTCATAATAGCGATGAGAGCTCTAGGCCATGCTCCCTCGATCATCAACTTTGATAGTTTGATACAAGTTGCCCGCTCGCCACGCTCGTCGCCTACGGACGGGTTTTATTACGCCCAGGCCAAATCAGGCTTTAAAATGATAGACTCCCCGTCCTCCTCCTACGGCGAACATTGGAAGGAGAAGTACTTCTTCGTGGGGGCCCCTGGGGGGATCTTTGGGGTTCACCGTCAGTGAATGATTCATGGCGAGCGTCCTCTGGTTAGGGAAAGAACAAGGAATAAAGCTTTTGAGGATTGGGCACAGGGGTTGGCCTTCGAGATGAGGGCTGAGAAAAAATGGATTAAGGCCGAGACCCTGATGAAGGATGAGGGAGTATTGTTCCGTTATGGTTTATCTTGCCCCCCATACATGATACTCAACCCTCCAGCTGACATCATGACCCTCGACGGTTAGATTCTAGGAACTAACTGCTCTAACTTTTAGAATAACCTTCTAACTTAGTGTAATTGCCGTATTTTTCGCATATGCAACTCAAGCAACCAACTTCTGATGCTCGTTTCCTCTTTATTTGCAGGTGTTCAAATACTATCGCGAGGTATGAATGCTGAGGCTCTTTCCCGCATGTTGGGTGCTCAAGGACCCGCCGCTGACCCTCAGCCCTCGCAACAACAACAAAACCGTCCTCCCAATGCTCCGAGAGGAAGGGGAACAAGGCAAAGGGCCGGTCGAGGCGAGACGGCGCTCGTGAAGAGGAGGAAAATGTAGCCATCCCGGGGGGTCCCATTGAGGATTTAACGGTCGACGGCGCTCGTGGGGCTACTCCTCCACCGTTGGCTCAAGAGGGTCCAATAGCCTTGAGTTCGAGCGGGTCCTTCAACCGCTCGGGGGAAGCGGTTCGCATCCATGAAACCCTCCGGGCTGATCGTCAAGGAAAGAGAAAAAGGATGCCGGACTCCCTCCCTATTTCAGGCAAGGGAAAAGAGGTGGTCGTGGGTCACCGTGGTGAGGGCAGCGATACTTCATCTTCTGAGGATGAAGAATTTTGGAAGATTGGTTGCCGGGGTGACACTCGGTTCAAGCGCCAAAGGAAGGACGGTCCCGTCCTACTGAAAAAGAGCGCCTTCTCCGTCAACATAGTCTCCGATATCGTCGGAAAGCTCCAATTTTCTGCCGACCATGACAAATTGAACGAGCATGACGCCACTCGGGTCGCGAATGACGCCTGCCATGCGCTTCTGACGGTAAATCCTTGGTATCCTCTGAATATTTTCCACTTCCATTGTTCCCTTTTCAACGCTAACCTTTGCTATTAAACTCCCAGGAGGTGATCCCAAGGCTGAAGAATTTGCAGGGGCGAGCGCAAGCCTATTCTGAGCATAAGGCCAAGTACAAGAAGTTGCTGCGCATTTCAGACCCTGTTCAACTGCAAGAGGATTACAACAACGTCCATGCCCAACTGTCCGCTGCCAACCGCGATAAGGACCAACTGAGGGAGAACATGCGGAAGACGGATGAGGCCTACCTCACCCTTGACCAGCGTCACAGAGAGATAAAGGTGGAGCGGGACCAGTTGAGGGTGCAAAATAGGGAGCTGGGGGAGCAGCTGGCGGAGAGCACTCGCCAGAACGAGGCAGCCAACAAGGCCCTTGCTGACTTGCAGGCCAAAGTGCAGGGCTTGGAGGCAAGGGTGTCTTGGGAGGCAGTGAAGAAGTTTGTACGCTCCAAGGCTTTTGTGTTCGCAGCCAACGTTCACTGTTTCGACAATGCTCGGCGCTTCTTCCACAAGGCCATTGGACAAATGGTGAAACTTGGACTGGCTCCTGAAAGCGCTCGATCCGACGCTCGTCTACGATGGATCTGGATGAGAATTACGAGCCAATGGTCCAGGATGAGGATCCTACTGAGAATCTGGCGGAGCCCGAGTACCAGGAGTTGGTGGAAACACTCCAAAGGGAGTTTATAGCTGCCAACAGGGTAGATCCCGAGCCCCTCCTGATAGAAGACGAGGGCACCGTCATGGACACAGTGGATGCCGAGGAACCTGGCGAGGCCCAAACTTCTGACGCTAATGTGTTGGCCCCGGTTCCCCTCGCAACCGCCCCTCCTGAGCCCGATGCTCCAGCCCAGTGAAACTCCTTATGTTGATCCCTTTCCTTGTTGGTTTAAATTCCTTGTCATATTTATGAACAATTATTGTCTGTAATTAATCTTCAGATTACTTCCTTGGATGTTTTGGACTTCTCTATGCTCTTTTCCCTCATATATTATAATTCTTCTCTTTCTGCTGGGATGTTTGAATGCGTTGTCCTTTACTTTGGAATGATGAATGATGTTATTTCATTGTGCTCGCCGCTTTCATATCGATATCTGCTGTTTGAGCGTTTGCGATAAGTGTGTTTATGCACGAGGGCGTTACCTTTGAGGGTACCCTGGCGTTTATCACAATGCGCCTTCAGTTTAAAGTTTGACAGCATCTGGCAATTTGAGGGGCGTAGATACGGGCGCTAGGGTGTTTTATGCGTATTCCCTGGCCGTACTCGCAATGAGGCTCAAATTTGAACTTAGGAAACCTTTGGAGATTTGCCTAAGTATTGGCCCAGCGATCGTGCACCCTTGTCTCGGACGCACCGATAAGTTATACGCGCTTTAGAAATCACCAATAGGATTTGCTAAGTGTGGGAGAGGATAGAGCGTAACCATAGGGTTAGCGTCGGTACGAGGGACCAATGAAAGAGTTGGCCCAGGATCCAATACTTTTACTCAATAAGTTGAGGGTCATTGGGGTTCTTACGAGCACGAGCTGGAGTGGTGAGCACTCAGCTGGCGTAAGTTGAGCATTGTGCTCCCCGTTGTTCGATGCGCTCATTTTTAGGATTTATTCTTACAAATCGCTCAAACTGTTATAGGTGGATGGTTATCAACACCTGGACAGTGTAGCTTTGGAACGATTGAAGTATCGCGTAGGCTTTTCGACGTGGAGAATGCTCGACACGGAGTAGGCCTCTTGTCGCTCGAATCATTAGATCAAATAAGAAAGCAAGCAAATAATAAAAACAAAGAATTAAATACTTACTGTTATATAGATGCATTTTTGGAAGTGATTATAACACGCTTTCCGTCAAAGGAAAGCACTTCATGCCGCAAACGGGCAATTACAAAGAAACTGATGTCTACACGTAGAACCTTCTAAGGTTACATGCATTCCATGGCCTAGGGAGCCGCTCGCCTTGCAAAGTTTCCAATAGGTAGGTGTTGTTTGCTCGTACCTGGATGACTTTGAAGGGGCCTTCCCAATTAGGGTCCAACTTACCTACGTGTTTGGAGACTTCAACTTTTTTGAGGACCAAGTCCCCTAGTTGGAAAGTCCTTTCTCTAACACGTTTGTTGTATTGGCGGGCTACGGTCGCTTTGTATTTGTGGATACGTGCCCACGCAACATTCCTTCTTTCGTCCAACAAATCTAACTCGAACGCTCGATTGGATTCGTTGGCAGCAGGCTCGAAATAGGCAACGCGTGCGGATTCTTGAGCAATTTCCGCAGGTATCATAGCCTCGGAGCCGTACACGAGGGAATAAGGGGTTTCCCCCGTTGCCGCTCGCGGAGTAGTACGGTACGCCCACAGAGCTCCCTGGAGTTCTTCAGCCCATTCTCCCTTCTTACTCTCGAGCATCGTTTTCAGATGCTGGAGTATGGTTCGGTTGGTCACTTCAGCTTGACCATTAGCTTGAGGATGACCCACGGAAGTGAATCGTTGTTCGATTCCTAGTTCATAGCACCAATCCCGTGTGTCAGCAGCGATAAACTGGGAACCGTTATCTGAGATGAGCACCCTCGGGATGCCGTATCTGCAGATGATATTTTTCCAAATGAAATCCCTCACAACCTTGAACGTTATCTTAGCGACCGCTTCTGCCTTAGCCCACTTAGTGAAATAATCCACAGCAAGTATTACGAACTTCTTTTCCCGACCGCCATTGGGAGAGGTCCCACGATATCAATGCCCCACTGATCAAAAGGCCATGAAATATCAATAGGAATCATTTGAGCTGCCGGCAACTGAGGAGTGTTGGAATGGAACTGGCACTTGGGACATTTCTTGGAATATCTAATGGCATCTTGCAATACTGAGGGCCAATAGAACCCACTCCTTAAGATTTTCTTTGCCAAGATTCGTCCGCCTGAGTGGTTCCCACAACTTCCACTGTGCACATGCTCTAAAACTTCTTTAGCCTGCGAGGGTCTCAAACATCTCAGCGGTGGGCCCAGGAAGGATCGCTTGAATAATCGACCCTCGGCATCCAATGAGAAACGAGGGGCCTTGCTCTTGATCTTCCGAGCCTCAACTTTGTCGCTCGGGCTGGTTCCATCATGGAGGAATCTGACAATTTCGTCAAGCCAACAAGGCTCGGAGGGGTCAATCATGTGCACTTCTTTCGAAGGTTCGCCTTTACTTATCAGCGGTTCCTCTGTTCTCAGAAATGTAACAGCGCGTTCGCTGTGGCCGTCCAGGGCAGACGCAAATTTCGAAAGAGCGTCAGCATGTTCGTTTTCTGCCCTTGGGATTTGTAAAAGGTGGAATTCCTTGAACTTGGCTGTCACTTCCTTAGCGCTCGCCAGATACTGCACCATAGTGGCTTCTCGAGCCTCATAAGAACCGTCGATTTGACTCGCGATCAACTGCGAGTCCACATATGCGGTAACCCGAGTGGCGCCATTTTGAAGCGCGATTCTGAGTCCCTGAATGAGGGCTTCATACTCTGCCTCGTTGTTAGTGACTTGGAACGCCAACTTGATGGCGTAGTCAACTTCAGCTCCAAGAGGGTCCCTGAGGGTCACCCAGGCTCCCCCCCCTTGCGAGGTCGAGGAGCCATCTGTGTGTAGCAACCATAGACCATCTTCCTCCGAGCGCTCGGTACCTAGGTTGAAACGTTCCACCAATAGGTCGGCTACAGCCTGAGCTTGTATCGCAGTACGAGGCTCGAAGGTGATGTCGAATTGACTGAGCTCAATTGACCATTTAATCAATCTCCCTGAGACGTCTGGCTTTGCGAGCACTTGTTTGAGGGGCTGATCTGTGAGCACCACGATAGAATGTGCTTGAAAATATGGCCTTAATCTCCGCGAGGCGTTAACGAGCGCGAATGCAAACTTTTCTATTTCCATGTATCTTTTCTCCGCTCCCTGTAGAGTTTTGCTCAGATAATATACCGGCATATGCTTACGCTCGCGGATCGCCACGAGAACGGCGCTTGTAGCTTCCAAGGAGACCGAAAGATAAACAAACAAGTTCTCTCCTGGGTTAGGCTTGGTCAGCAAGGGCGCGCTCGAAAGGTACTGTTTCATGTCTCGCAGAGCTTTTTCGCAGTCCTCGCTCCAGGTAAAGTTTCGAGCGTTACGCAAAATTTTGAAGAAGGGCAGATTCCTATCCGCCGAGCGGGAGATGAACCGGTTTAATGAAATGATCTTACCCACGAGCACTTGGACCTCTCTCAAATTGCGAGGGGAGGGTATATCCAGAATTGCCTTAATTTTCTCTGGATTCGCTTCTATGCCGCGTTGACTGAACATGTACCCTAGAAACTTGCCGCCACGTACGCCAAACGTACATTTGGATGGATTCAGTTTCATACCATAGCGACGCAGGATATCGAACACCCGCTTGAGGTCTTCCAAATGAGAATATTGACGTTCACTCTTGACGATCATGTCATCCACGTATACTTCCATGGCTTTTCCGATTTCACCTTCGAACATTTTGCTGACGAGACGTTGGTACGTTGCTCCCGCATTTTTGAGCCCGAAAGGCATAACCTTGAAGCAATAGACACCCATATGGACTACGAACGCTGTCTTAGGACGATCCTCAAGGGCTATAAATATCTGATAATATCCTTGGAACGCATCCATCATGCTCATAAGTTCACACCCAGCGGTCGAATCTACCAATTGATCAATTCTAGGTAACGGGTACGGGTCCTTTGGGCATGCCTTGTTGAGGTCCGTGAAATCGTTGCACATACGCCACTTGTTGGCACTCTTCGGAACGAGCACCATATTGCAGAGCCATTCGGGATATAGGATTTCTTCTATGTACTGAGCGTCAAGTAGCTTATTGACTTCTTCTTCTATGACTTGCTTTCGGAACCCATGAACATCTCTCTTCTTTTGCTTTACAGGTTTGAAGGCCGGATCCACGTTCAGCCGGTGGACAATAACGCTCGGATCTATGCCGGTGAGGTCGGAAGCCTTCCAGGCAAAGACATCAATATTATCCCTTAAGAAATCAATCATCATAATCTGGGAAGGGCCGTCGAGGCTGGAACCTATCTGCGTGGTCTTATCGGGATTCCCGGGTTCCAATTCGATGGTCAGGAAGTTTTCTGTAGGTTCCACTCTTACCTCAGGCCTCGACAGTTCGAGCGCCCGTTTCTTTCCTGTGAGCCTCTCGTTGGTATCTCCCGAGGGTATATGATCCTCGTCTTCCGAGGAGGAAGCCCCAACCTCACCGAGGGGTGAGTTTCCGGCACCCTCGGGTTTGTCCGTGGCTTTCTTCTTATTCTTCTTCTTATAGAGCTTGGCCCTCTTGCGCTCGGGGCCGTCTTTATCCAGCTTGGGGAAGTCAACGGACTTTTTGGTGGAGCCCGCCTGGGTGGGTTGTTTGGGCTTGTGGCTTCGAAGGGAAAGTACGTAGCATTCCCAAGCTTCCTTTACATTGCACAATACTTCTCCAGTTCCCTCGGGAGTGGGAAACTTGACTTTTTGATGATAGGTGGAAATTACCGCTTTGAAGTCGACGAGGGCTGGGCGCCCAATGATGATGTTGTATGGTAGGTCCACTTCGACCACCACATAAAGAGCATTTAAAGTCTTTCGCTGTGGGGCGCGACCGAAAGAGGTGGCCAAGCGAATTTGTCCGCGAGGGACGATCTCGGAACCCCCAAAGCCGACCAGGGCTGTTCTAAGGGGTTCGAGCGGGATGTTTGTGATGTTCATCTTCTGGAACGTGGAATAAGGCAAAACATTTACGGAGCTTCCACTATCAATCAGGACCCTCTTTACAACATGATTGTGAACATCTAAGCTAACCACCATGGGGCAGTCAGAGGTTTCACCGACCCCATGGGGTGTTACAATGTGCTCTAAGTCTTTCTCTGTAAATCCTACGCTCTCATCCTTCTCCGAGCGTGACGACTTATCAACAGAGAGCACCGGACGGGTCTGAGAAGATCTTTGGTCATAACTCCGAATGTAGCGGCGTCGGGAAGCGTTAGAGTCACCCCCCGAGGGTCCGCCAGCAATCATGTGAATAACAGCGAAGGGCTGGTTTTCCACGTCCGATGCTTTCCCTTTTCCACGGTCACTGGGCTCGGAATGATGGTGTCGGGGACTACGTAAGCGTGAACGGCTCCTTCCCCTGGCGCGTGCTCGCTCTGCACAATGCTCATCGTAACGTTCCAACACCTTAACGAACTCCTTAAGATGCCCCCCGGCGATCAACCTCTGGATTTCACTCTCAAGCTGCCGGCACTCGCTGGTATCGTGCCCTTTCTGCTTGTGGAAAGCGCAATATTTTCCTGAGCGCTTCTGGGCCTCGGTTTCCCTTAGCTTCGATGGCCTTTTGAACAGCTTTTTGTCCGCCATAGCATACACTTCAGCTATGGGGCGGTTGAGAGGGACTCGCTCGAATTTCCGAGGGGGAGAGTTTCGGCGAACAGGGATAGGGCTGCGGCGACGGCCCCTGGTTGAATCTCCTCTGTCCTCAAAGGATTTGTTGGTGCGAGGGGCGTTCGCCATTTTTTGATCCCTCGCAAGGTACATATCTTCGAGGGTGAAAAACGAGTCAGCGATGTCCCTTATTTCCATCAACGACCGGGGCTTTTTCTTGGCCACTTCTTCCACAAATTCTTTGCTGACGTAGTGCTTCATGTTTATAGCTCCGAAAAGAACATGCCTCAAGAAATCCATAGAGGGCTTTTCCACTAACAAGATCTCCTTGTTGAACCTTCCCATGAAAGACCGAAGGGTCTCATTCGGCCCCTGGACCAAGCTGTACAGGGATGTTGCGGCTGGGGCCGGTGCTTTTAAGGAGTTGAAGTGGCTGATGAAGGCATCTGTTAAGTCATAATACCCCCGAATCGAGCGCGGGGGGAGTTTTTTGTACCAGTCTTGAGCCATTCCAGTGAGGGAAGTGACAAACACTTTGGCCCAATAGTTGTTGGGGTGATCATATAAATGCATCAAATGTACAAAGTGATCCAGGTACTCGGCTGGATCAGTGGTTCCATCGTACCTATTGACAGACGAGGGGATTTTGCCCTTCCCTGCGCGAGTCATCAGTACCTCCTCAATGAGGGGCGAGTCGCCAGTCATGATCCTATAATCCCGGTCGTCGGGATCCTCGTAGCTGGCTTCCCTCCTACGCTGAGAAATGGGGCTACGTGGTCGGCGAGCGTCTCTGGCCTTGGACCTCTCGCCCCCATCGCGGGAGGCGTGAGACCGCGCTCGAGAGAGCTGCTCCACCACGTTCTGGAGCCCTCGAATTTGGTCTTGTACTGCTGCAAGTTGAGGGTCACCGACATTTCTGCGGTTTGCCCTCTCCGTGGTCCTCGACTGGACCTCGTCGTTGTTTCCAGCCCCTTCATTTTGAGGGGCTCTCTCGTTTCCCGCTGGCTGCTGCCCTTGCTGGACCCTCGGAGCGGCTTCATTTTCTTGAAGCGGGGGAGGGTGAGGTTGCTGGGCCCTTAACGCATTTTGAGCCATCGTCAGGGGGTGTGCTGGGAGTCCTCCCAGGGGTGGGGCTATCCGAGCGCCCGCGTATGAAGGGAAATAAGCCATAGTGAAGTGTTCCCATGCATTCTGCACAGCTTGACTCTCGCATTGCGCATACAGCGCCTGAAGTTGTTGCGTAGTGATTTGGGGCATCTCTACCCCCTGTATTTCCCTTGGCATTGATAAGGGGAGGTTCAACGTCCCCACTTGATACAATATGTATATAATTATCTTAGTGCCATTCCAGGCATCGTTCCAGACATTACCCCGGGCTGCGTGAGAGTGTATCCTGGCGGCGGCATGGCCATAGGGTATATGCCAAGATGGGAGGTAGGGATACTTGGGGCGAAAGCTGGGGGGGGGGGGGGGAGGATTGGAGCCCGATCCTCCTGCTTCATTTCCAGTTGGGGGAGGAGCAGCAGCAGTGGCGTCAACGTCTCCGGCAACAAGAGGAGGTGCACCTCCGGCAAGGGCGGGGCTTTCAGCGTTTTCTCCATTGGCGGGAGGAAGACCTCCTCTGTTCCCCAGAGTTCCAGATCTTGTGGCAGTAACCATGATGAAAGACTTTGGTGTCACTTTTCAACTAGCTTTAAAAGGAAAAAACTGGTAATAACGAAGATGGTGGTGATGGTTTCCCACAGACGGCGCCAAAAATGATGGTGCAGAAACTTGTGAAGGATTTAAACACCAATCACTTTAGAATTTGTTTGTAGGAGGGAAGACCATCACAGGCGTGAGGGCCTCAGGATCTGGGTTTCCTTTTAAGCGTGGGTTCTTCCAGCTAGGATAACACCAAGAGTGCAAGCTACAAAGGTAGTGTTACTGTGGTGAATGAGAAGCTTGAGAAGATCAATGGAAAATGCCCAGAATCAGGTATGCGTTTTGTATGCAGATGATGACTTGGGGAAGAATGCATGGATTTCCCCTTATTTATATGTTAGGGATGGGGGTAAATGGGTAAATTGACCATGTGGTCCCAAACCTGTGTTGCCCTAACGCGTGGCAGCCTTTGAGGGGGTGAGAATGACATTTCTAAAAAGGAGACGGCGCGTCAGGTGCATAGTGCGCAGTACCTTTGTGTCAGAGGTTGTTGACGAGGGTCGCGTGAGAGGGAAAAGCCTAGGATCCCCTTTGCCGAGGTTCGGATCCAACGCCACTGGGCATGGTCATGCATGAGAGTTGGTGACGCTCGAAGAATGTAAGGATGGCCTCCCCACGGTAAATGACCCTTGAGCGCAAAAGTCCCGAGCATCGGGAAGGGACCCTCGGATGGGCACCTCCCTGAGGAAGGTGTTCCTGAGGGCCGTAATGCGAGCGTCAAACCAGTCAACTTGAGGCCTTCACCTGAGCAGCTGGCCGAGGCCCATTGATCGGTACTGATAGGCAAGCCCGTGGGCTGGGAAGGTCCGCGAGCCCATCGATGCGAGCGTCCAGACTCTCGGTCTTGGAGGAATTGACACGTGGACGACTCTGATTCGAGTGTGATTTTGGGTCTCATCAAACGGAGGGTATTTTTGGGTTTTCATTAAAAAATTTGCTGATGTCTACAATTTTTAAACGAAAATGGGGATAAAATGTAATTTTTTATTTCCTGAAGAATAGTATCTGTAATTTAATCTAAAAACGGTGGTGAATTGTAATTACCCCATCTAATATGGGAGCTAAATGTAAATAACCCTAATATTAATTATGCATTTAAAGACTCGAACAAGTGACCTCGAATTAAATTAACATAATGTCAAATTAATAAATTAAACTATTCGAGAGTCTCAATATTATTATTATTATTATTATTATTATTATTATTATTTTCTGGAATGGAACTAACCCTAATAAAGGCTAGAGGTTGTCTACGTTTCATTACTTCCATAATCATTATTGTATGTTATCTTTGCTTCGCGATGGAAAATTCTTTGGTGAGCCGGGTGTTGCGCCTACACCCGGTTCTAAAACCATGTTAAAAAAAATATATTTTTACATGGTTTTAGAGCCGGGTGTAGGTAACACCCGGCTCACCAAAGAATTTTCCCTTGGCGATTACATTTTCACTTTGTTTCTATTTTTCGATGCATTGAATCAGGGGGTCCTATGTAAATACCTCACGGTCTCGTTGACCGATCTATGTAAAAATAAAATAAAATTGTTGTATCAAATTGAATCATACGATGGGCTAAGCTAACAAGGCCAAGGGTTCTTAATTTTCAACAAATTAGAAATCAAGGAAAAAGAAAAAATAGAGCTATTTTTATTTACTTGTGCTAATTATTAATAAAGTTATGATAATTGTTACTTGTGCATTCGCCGATAAAGACTCGTTAAATTTCGTTCATTACTCTTATGGTAATTCATTAACTTTTTTAATTTTGAAATTCTTAATGGGACCTTATTTGCAAGTCATTAATACCAAATGTAAAATAAAGGGTATCCTTTATATTTCTTCGCATCTTTAACCTAAATTTAACTGAACTCAAATCTAGAACAAAATCAAAATATCTGCAGCATGTTGATATATATTAGCTGTCATAAATGCAGATGGGAATAATTAATTACAACATATAAGCAACAAGTTTAGGCCGGCAAATATAAGAATATTAATTTATTTGACTAATGCCAATCTCAGTTTTAACTTTTAATTATTAACACTTTATTTATAATCAATCAATGGGTTTAATTATTAAACTAAAAATTAAAAAATAATGAATAATGCAGTTTATAAAGAGATGCCAACGATTGCCAGTCCAGTATTTTTGAACATTTTTAATATAGTTGCATATGAAAATATTATATCCCCAAAGAAAGAATAAAAATTATAACTTAATATTAAGTTTAAAGAAGATAGGATTCAATTTCTTTTATTAATTAATCTTTTCCGCAAAATTTAGGGGAAATTAATTAACCGTCAATAATTTGAAGTTGAGAATTATATAAATCCATAATTAAGTAAGTCATAGAAATTAAATATTTTTTAATCTAATTTTGAAAGGAAAATGATGAAATAGAATAGAATACAAAGGCTAAGTAATTATACTCTTCAGGCTTCGTTTGTCTGAGTACGTACATATATAAATTCATGTACGGATTCGTATTATACGTCTTTGGTGTCCAAGTAAGCATGCATTATTACATAGTTTAATTTTAGCACAATTATTAGCTGATCAGAGTTGAAAATCGTAAATTATTAATTTATTTCAAGAAAAGAATTCTCTTATTATTATTTTTTTATTTTTTCACTCTTCCTTCTCACATGCTAGCTAGCGTGACGTTAATGATCAGTCTGAACTGAAATAATATATATCCATGCCGCTTAATTAATGCATTAATTTAATTTTTAGTTTTGTTTTGTTGACATTTAATTTCAAGACAATTTAATTTTGAGGGACGCAACAGAACAGTACAGAAATAGCTGCTCAAGGCCCATAGCAATTTCTAGAAATAATTTTTTTAATAATTTAACTCAAGACATTCATCATCGATTATTCTAACTAGTCATCTCATTCAAATATAAACATTTTAAATTATAGAAATAATTAGTTTCTTTATTGAATTTTTAGGTAATTGAGACATTTCGCCTTCACTTATAATGATTTGTTGGATCCACTCACTTAATTATAAGCACCTCAATGATAGAATATCCACTATCAATTATAGTGATTAGTTTTCTTTCGGAACTATAAATTAAACACCTCTAAAGGTGAGATATTCCCATCAATTTCATTAATTTGTCTCTTCGTTAAATTATAGGTATCTCAATAAGATATAATATCCACTGTTGACTACGATAATATCTAATAATAGGACAACTAATCAGGAGATTTACAATTATTCGACTCCCAAAGTTAGAGACGAACCTCTCCAATTCAGTGGAAATATGGTAAGTGGAAATTAATCAACACATAAAATAGATTCATTCCATTTCGATGAAGCTTTTGGAGTGCCTTTTTTTCCCCCACAAATTGATTTTTCATTTAGTTAACTTGCGATTCCAGAGATACGTACAACATGAAAATTATATCTAGATTTAAAAAGAATTCTAATCAACAATTATTTCACTACAAAAATAATTTGTACTCATAAATTTGGAACAAGCATAAAAATTATCAACTATAATTATACATTAATTTTTGAGTTGATAATAATGTGATATATATTCCTCTTTCATTTGGAGCTTGAATTTCTGTCTCTTTGAGTTGCAAGGATGGCATCAATGGCTTCTTTAACCTGAGCAAGATCAGGTGCTTTTCCACCTTGTGCAGGCCAAAATTCATCAGCTGCCAACACCTACACAATTTAATTAACCAAAAAATTAACCTTGGGCTTTGTACTATTAATTTCTCCTAATTATGGAACGATCAAGCTTGGAAGATTGTGAATTTTAAATTATTACACAATCATTGGATTTTCTGCTTTAATTTTATGTTTAATCTGTTTCGTTCACATGATTGAAATTAGGAAAGAAAATCTTTCTATTCTTTTCATATCACACTTATTTCTCCTTCAAATACACTTCGGGTGTGTACGAGATTAAGGCAGGAGATGAAACAAAAAGTTAAAAATGGAGATCGAAACCCTATTACACACCTTCACTTGCAACTGCAGAAACTTGACATAGCCGATCGCTTTTTCTAGCATGGTAACCAAATCAACCTGCATGAAAAACATTTGATCGAAATTAAAACAAATAAACTTACATATATGCATATATATTATATAAATGATAGAGCTAGTTAATTAAATACCTTGGAGCCATTTGGGACAAGTTCTTGTAGCACCTTGAGCCTCTCACTAATCCTCTCTCTTCGATTCTGCAACCAAAAAATAAAAAAAGATATAAAATCTTTTTAATCACCAAATAATATTAATCCATATTTATTTTATTATTAATCTTGAATTTTTTTCTCAAAACAAAGAAAAAACCCAACCTTAGCTGCAATGCTCTGTGGATCCTTCGAAGATGATTCCGAAACCTTAAGCTTTTTTGTAGCTTGCATACTCTCTCCCTGCAACAAATAACTAACATGCATTAGTGCTTATAATCCCATCATTAGTTAGAAAACTAATTATCCAAAAAGAAATTAAAATAAAAGGTAAGTAACAATTTTTACCATAGATGAACGTTTATTAGCATTGCTTGATTCTTTCCTCCCCGAATCTTGAATAATCACATTATTGATTGTACTAGCCTCTTGAACATCACTCAGCCATCCGAAATGTCCTCCACCACCATGCGTGGCAGTGGAGGCGGCGGCAGTGGTGGTGGTGGAATTAATCAGCTGGCTCTGGTAACCACCGGAATACAAACCATCTTCCCAAACCGGATACTCAAAGCTAAGCAACGAACCACTATCGTGACCCGAATTGCCATACTCGGGCTTGAAATTGATCACAGAACTATGATCCCCGTTCGAATTCGTGCTGCTCGGACTAGAAACCGAAGAAGAATTGTTACTCACGCACTTCAAATTCTTGCCCGGCCCGAAGTCCGTACCCTGACTTTCGGGCCCCACGAGGCCGCGATCGTAAAAAGCACAAGCTTGGATTATAGCTTTTGATGTGGAGTGATCATTAGCCATAGATAGAGTGGGAATTTAGTATACGAGGAGCTAGAGAAAAAAGACAAGATTCTTGTTTTGTTTTTGTGAGTAATTTCAAGGTTAGGATATTGAAAGTGTGTGGATGAAGTAGTGTGTATAAATAGTGGGAATGTGTATATTATAATTAATGTGTGTTGTATGGGGATTGTTAGCTGGAAGAGGAGAGTCTGAGTGAGATTGATGAGCAAAACCATCGGCGCTTCTTACGCCATGGCCACGTCTCTAAGATTCCAAGAACAGCTCTATTTTGCATGGAGCATTTTAGAGTATTGTTTGTTGATTAGGTTTCTTTCCTACTTGTTTCCTTCAACAACTCATATGCACGTGAGTGAGGGAGAAAGAGAGAGAGAGAGAGAGGGGCCTACATTCCCTTTAACGAACTCCGATAATTCTAACCTGAACTTTACTCGGTCAAATCAATGTGACAAGGATAAGTATTTTACGATTGTCATGTAATTGGTAGAAGATTTAGGAGGAGTGACAAATCAAATAATAAATGTGATGCACTTGTTCTTTAAATTGATTGAGTTCGATCCACATCCATCCGGACTAAAATTTTCCAAGAAAGTCATGATTTCACGATTTTTTTTTTATTTATTACAATTTTGGAATTTGAGAATTTTGACATTGGCAACTTGTTCAATTAACATTTGATGTGTTATGGGCATGAGAAAATGTTGTCGGAAATACCAACAGATGTTGGATCCGACGATCTCGGTTAATCTAACCACGTCATGAAACTTCTTGGTGAAAAGACAAATTTGGGCTAAGATTTCAGAGAACAACGTTGTCAATTGGCCTTTTGTTTATTTATTTGTTTTATTATGATTATTTATGCTGATTGGCAACTTAAAGGAGTATAATACAATTATCTTTTCTAATTTGGTATTGTTCGTAATCTTAACAAAAGTAAAATAAAAATAATAGTTATTATTCTCGTCCTTTCCATTTTTCCAGGCATTTTGAGAGTATTTTTGTTTGGTTTAAACAGAAATAAGTTTAAATCTGAAAGTCTGAAACCATCAAGAACCAGTTTTTAACTTCAATTTCTAATTTACGGGTTGGTTTCATAATAAATAAATGATTTTATCTAGAGTGACAAAGGTGCTTCTCAACTTTTAAATTGAAATACTCAGCCTTTTAAAATAAACTTTTCATTTTATTTTTTAAACACTTACTTTTGATACTTCAATTTGAGTAGATTTTGTTTATCCAATATAAATCTCTCATATTTTCTTCTAAAGATTCTAAAACAGGCACAGAACCCTTTAAGTGCAATCTTCATTATCGAGCACCCTCTCGCCACCTCGCTTATCTCTCCAAGTCCTATTTCACATATCTATTCATCGTTGTCGGGTCGAACCCTTAAGTACAGCCTCTACTATCGAACATCCTCGGACATCTTCTCTCCCCTCTCACTCGTCTCTCCCAAATCCTATCTCACATATCTATTCCTTGTCGTCGTACAAAATCCTTTAGTACAACCTCCACTATTGAGCACCCTTTGGACAGAATCGACTTCTGTAGGTCTATCGTACTTGTGTTTTCAGAAACGAAAAGGAAAAAGAAAGAAAGAAAACAAAGAGCTATGTCATACATGCATGCTAATGCCTTTATTTCAGCAGACCAAAGCTTTATTCCTTCATTTCTTTTTTCTTCATTTTGGTGCAAAGAATAAGGTTATAATATCGTCTATTTACAGGAAGTGAGATCCTAGGAATTGCATATTAATCTGTGTTCTTAAACCCATTGCAACAACTAAAATATTAAACTACGAGTCAACATATCTACAGAACTAGCTCCACCGAACATGCCACCAAGTGATTGAATACTTTCCGAAGTTCCAAATATTTCAGATCATAAGTCATACACGATAAAAGTATTATCTCTTCACTCCATTACACCAGCATGCACCAAATGGCACATTCTATTGTGCCTCAAAACAAGAAATTAAGTCATACTTACAATCGGAAAATCACAACTCCAATATTGTGCTCCAGAATGACGAATGGCTTCGCATCAGCCGACAAAAGCTGAAGAACCTGCGTATGTTGTTAGAACGTTAAAGTATTGACTTCAAAGTACACATTCATGGAAAACCTAACAGAATGCTTTATCAAGTGGAATCATAGGTTATAACAGAAGTTCAACTGGGAAATGTCCCATTTATGTTTACCAAGAAGAAGAAAAACAGCACCTCATTGGGCGTCTGAACATGCTGAAACCAAACTCTAAGGGGCAGCAATCAATAACCTGTCGTTTTGCAGCAACTTTAAGTATAATGCAACAATCTTACTTACGAAAATAATATACCAACTTTCAACAAAATATTAAAACAAAACTACTTACGATGAAGGGTATTCCATTTTCTTTTTCGCCTTCTTCTTTTTCTTATTTTTCTTCTTTCCAGAATTGGAGCTTATCCCACCTTGTTCCAAAGATGGAGGGACAAATTCAATTGGAGGAGCCGGAGTTTGTGCAACTTCAGTTGTATTTCCAGCTTTTGGCTTTTTAAACTCGTGAACGGGATGATGTGTGTCTCTGTTACTTTGTTCTAAATTTAACTCTGGATGCATAATTTGACTAATCGGAAATGATAATGAGCCAGATTGAGGAATAGAAGCAACGGGATGAGTAACTATATTGCATGCACTATCATCAACTTCTTTTCTCTTATTAACCGAGGATATTAATAAGCCAGATTGAGGAAGAGGAGCAACGGGATGAGTAACTATATTGCATGCACTATCATCAACTTCTTTTCTCTTATTAACCGAGGATATTAATAAGCCAGATTCAGGAATAGGAGCAATGGGAGTAGTAACTACATTGCATGCACTATCATCAACTTCTTTTCTCTTCTCATCAACTTCTTTTCTCTTATTAACCGAGGATATTAATAAGCCAGATTCAGGAATAGGAGCAATGGGAGTAGTAACTACATTGCAGGCACTATCATCAACTTCTTTAACTGAGGATATTATGCCACTATCCTCAGTGGGACCCACCCCAGAAAGCTTGGTTGACAACTCCTTGGCTTTCTTCAGTGCGTCATAAAACTTAAATTTGGACTTGACTATCTCGGACATAGTAGTTCCAGCTTCAGATTCTGCAGCAATGGCGAGAAAATGCTACATAAGCTTGTACTGATAAAGAAATATGTCAATAAACATTTTCACACTTTCTAGGATTGTAAAAGTTACCTATAATTGATAATATAGCTGAACGAGCTGCTAATTGCTCTGCCTCTTTCTTAGTTTTTGCAGCACCCCCAGTATAAGTAGCACCATTTAGAACCAATGATGATATGAATATGGAAAATATTGTCTTTGCCTCATTCACGATATAAGTAGGTGGTAACCAATTCATCTTCAAAGCATACTCGTTCATGATCATCTTGCAGAAGAGCGTATCCTAGAGTTTGGGAAGATAAAAGAATAGCAACCAAGTGCAAAATCAAAAGCGTCAGTAAACAAGCATCATTTCTGCCAATAGAAAACAAAAATTTATATCACATACTTTTACAATAATAATCATAATACCAAAATCTTTCATTCTAGAAAACCTTTTCCAGCGATTCTTGTACTACTACTAAACCTTAATATGCTTTAAAAAAAAAAAGCAAAATGAAGTAATCAGATGTCACCGTATGTACAGCCAACAATCTCAACTATTCAGGTATTGCAAAAAATCTAGAAGCTAATGAGAATTATCGCACCTCACGTGCAAGTGAAGCACTCTCATTCTTTACTTTTTCAACAGTGCCGATGTACGCATGTTTAGCAGCATCCTGTTCAGCCATCTTTCTACTCGAGAATATGTTTGGAGAATCGAAGCACGTTCCATCAACACACACTCGAGATCTAAATTGGGGAGCGTGTGGAAGACCTTCATAGCAAGTCTTGTATGTTGGAAGTGGCATTGATGCTTTTTGAGTGAATTCTTGCAACCGGTTTTTCCAGTTAAACTCTGCCGGAACACATAAGACGACATTTCACATGATAATTCAGAGGCGTATAAACAGCAAAATCAGCATATAGTTTAACCAAAACACAGTTTTCTGCTCAGTCAGACTATCCAATTTAATTCCAGATATAGTTTACAAACCTCATTCTAACAACATGTGCATGAACAAAAAGATAAATTAAGTGAATCCACGAGAAAAGCAAACACAGAGTGGAAAGAAAAACCCTAAAACACTAGATCAGGCAAAATTATAACAAAACAAGCTGCAAGTAGTTTCAAGCCTCAAGGGGGAAAAGAAAACCCAATTCAAGTGTGAGATGCTTGAACTGAGCTCGAGGGCGAGTGGAGTGGACTCAGTCACACTAAAATAGTGCATGAATTAGCTTCAAAACAGAAAAGGGAAGCACGATGAAGTTGATGACGGGAATCGAAACAAGCTGCTCCTTCCCTCAAATTTGAAGCGAAATACGTAAACAGGACAACCAAACTGAAAATTCGGACTGCAGAATTAAACACGGACACCAAAATTACAGTCAGAGACAAGGAGGAAACCGAAACTTTACCAAGAGGCTGCGGCTGAGACGACGACGCCATGTTACTTGAAGGTTTGTTCCGACGCCGAGAAGACGACAGTCCAGTTGCTCTGTTCAGCCAATTGGTGAGGAAGAATAGGTAGGTTTATAGTGGCACTGTGACAGTTAAAACTGATTCGACAAATTGGGTAAAAAGAGATGGGCTTCTCTGCATTTTAACTGAAGACAAATTGGGTAAAAAAGTTGGGCTTTTCAAGTTCAGAGTTTTTTTTTTTTTTTTTATTTTAAATGGATTTGTATTTAATAATCTTAATTCGACCAATTGCATAAGAAGTTTGTTATTTCTGCATTTCAATTACGGAATTGTGGAAATTTAATTTTACAAATATATAATAGGGACGGAAAAACCTCAACAATTAACATCAGAAACTCATTAGAAATTTATTAACATCATAATTTCATTAAAAAATTCGGAGTGATATTGAGGACTGTCATTGGCAGGCAACTCGATTAGGCAAACAAATGCTCCTCACTATTTTAGGGTACTAATGCATACCATTGAAGTATTCATTAGCAAATAATATCGAGTCTAAATAATTGATTTTTTTTTAATTAGTTGATATAATTTTTTATCGATTTTCTTTCTTAATCTTTTACCGTTTTGAATTTTTACTTTCTTTTTTGAAGTGAGAAAAATAAATTTTCAATTCTCAAAAATAATATGGTATCAGCTGAATAAATATTCTTTTGGCTTCATCTTCTAGTGCATAACCACTATGTCCACCATTGGAAATGAATCCTTCACCGCCGCTATATGTCTATTATCGCAGATAAATCCTCTGCCACAACAGATTCTTCTGGTTCCTTTTTCTTTTTATTTAAACTGTTTCGACTTTCGATCTTCAACTCGTCTTGTAACTCCTTGTCGAAAATAACTACAGTATAACCTCGATAAATTAATACTCGATAATTTAATAACCTCGCTAAAATAATAATTTTCTTCGGTCCCAAGTCGGGATCAACGTGGTAAATTAATAATTTGCTAAATTTATAAGATAATACAAAAAAAAAATTCATATAGGTCCCATTTGATATATAAATTAATAATTCATCTATATCAAAATATTTCATACATAATACATAAGTAAACTAAACAGGTTTCTGAAAATATGAATCTAATGTTGTTTGTTTCTTCTTGAAATCAATATCACCTTAAATCTCATCTCTAACCCTTCTTATTGCATTAAGAATATCAGGTGTAGTTTTTTCATATTGCAAAAGGAAGTGATGTAAGGTGATTGTTGCTTTCAGAGCATCTTTGCGCGAAAACTTGTTCTAATTCCACACTATCATCTTCCACTTCATCTTCTTGATGTGTTTCTATAACACTCTCAATTATTTGTTCATCCGTAGGTAGCTCAAAACTCGTATGTACGTGTAACTACATTAATAATTGAGTGGATTTATACATTTTAATGAATGTAGGTACATGTACCTACATTAATAACTAAGTAGATTTATATATTTTTTTAAGATATACATAGAATATTGAAAATGTATCAGCAAAAATATATGAATTTGGTTAAGTATGCATAATTAATAGTCAATGTACAAATTAGTTTTCAAGTACACCTAGGTACATTCATAATATGGACCCAAAGAGTATATAATTTATAAATTAATAATTATTAATTTATACGATTAATTAATACCTCGCTAAATTAATAAAATTTGACGGTCCCAACAGTATTAATTTATCGAGGTTATACTGTAATTATGCCTCTTGATCGGTGCCTCTTGTCAGAGATAACTGTGCCTCCTGGTCTCGTTCCATGCGTCTCGCTCTTATCATGAAGAACGCGCTTGGGATTTATCAACGGGTTGATTCAAAAATCCGTTGCAACCATTTATATAGTTGTTGGTTGGATTATAAATTCTGCATCTAAAGAGATTGTTGCAAGAACCATTTAGAACTCGAACTCTACCGCTGAAATCTGATCTGATCTCAAAGATTGTTTTCAGAAACTCAATGTGTAACGCCCCGTCTTTCGGAATAGGTAAAACATGTGTGAACGTCCGAGAGTATATGTCATATTCGTTTGATGTATTAATTGCCAAATACTTGTCCTTGATTGCCAATTTTCAAAGTATGAGTACTTAATTGAATTTTATTTGACTTTAGATGTTATTAATTCAAGAGTATGATCATTCAATTGCATAAACCTTATAACATGAGGGATTAAATTTAAATTTGCTTTCTAAAGCCAAGAAATTATTTTATGACTCATGCAATATAATTAATGCTTGTATACTTTTATAAAATATCATAAGTTTCCATTTCCTTCCATGAATTTCAAGAGACACAAACCATTCTCTTCTTCCTCCTTGCTCCCTTCAACTCATGATCCACTCACCATACTCACACACCATCATCTCAAGTTCAATTCTTCCAAATTCAAGGTAGAATTCATGATTTTCTTCATGCATAAACATATTTCCATGGTTTAATTCTTACATAAACACGAGTTTCATGCATGGTATGAAGTGATATGGAAGCTAGGTTATGGAGAATTACATAGCAAAGCATGTTAGGAGGAAGTAGTAGAAGTAATTATGCTAGAAACCATGTGCTAGGAGGAATTTAAGAAGTTATCATGCATGAATCATGAGTTAGGAAAGCTTGAGGTTCATTCATGGAGTTGATGAGTTTTGAGGTTGATGATGATGAATATTAGCATGAGTTCTTGATATATATTTGCTACTTGAATTGTTCCTAAGTGTCCTTTGGTGTGTGATGAAATGAATACACTTGATTTTAAGTATATCTTTGCAAAATTGGATGAATGGGTGACCAATTTGCTCCCTTTTCTTTTCCTCCCCTGTTTTCCCCTGTTTCTGTTCATTTTTAGCTGAAAATACTCTACCCGGGCGGGTAAAATTCATGAAGAAAATGTACCCGGGCGGGTGCTCTTGTCCAGGAGATTTTCTGGACAGTTTTCCCCGGGCCGGGAAACTTTTGCCTTAGACTTTACCTAGCTGGGTACCCCCTCAAATAAACTCCGATTGAGCTATTTTTGGACCACTGAAACCTCTTTGAGTTTAGAGCATTCTCAAACTAGAATCACCTTAAAATCATTTCTGAGGAGGGAGATATGATCGATCCAAAATTGTGTCGAAAATCTGCATTCGCCCAACTTTGCACCTATGCCATTTTTGATACACTTTGAAATAAAATTTGAGCCATATATGGTTGAGAATCCCTATTTGTCTACTTTCATTTCCAACAAACAAAACTTAATTCTGATTTTTCAATCTTAAGATACACTCAATTCTTTACAGATTGCGCGTTTGGAGAAAACTGTCAGTTTTGCTAAGTTGTGCCCAAATGCCCGTTTCTTGCCTTTTTCATTGTTTCTTTCCATTTATTGAACCTCATATGTGTTATATATTCTTTACTTCAAGTATACGTGCTCTTATATGGGTATATCGTTTTACTAAAGTTGCATGAAAGATGCCTAAACTTGCCTTAAATGATCTTCAATGTGATAGTTAATTCTTAAAGTGCCATGATTGCTTATATTTGCTCATTCCTTGCATAATTATGGTTTCGTTGCATGTGAATGTATACTCATATCATTTCATGGCATTGTTTTACATCGCCGAGCGTCTCTAATTGGTCCGTTTGAGTCTAATGTCAACCGTAAACGTGTCTTTTGTTCAGGTGATCCTTCCAAGGACCCGGTGGTTTAGGTTGTATCTTGTTTGAGTTCTCTTTTGTCGAGATTGCCAAGGTGAGGTTATTCTCTTGCTGTAATCAATACTATACCGATGTTATGGCCTACACGATTTGATTGTTACTCACCCGAACTATTATACATATATGTATTTATGTATTAAATAAGTCATTGCCTATTATTTTCCCGGTTTTACCGGAAATGGTTTCTAATATCAAATGAATTATATTCTCAAGCATGGGTTCATGCATCTCAAATGAAAATAGAAATGTATCTTACATGCATTGCATAACGAGTGCTTGTGATTGTGGGGCCCGAGGTAACGTGGCTTAGGGGATCCGGGAAAGCATAGGGCTGATGGTGAACCTACTCTGCGACCTCTATGGGTGTACGTGCTATCTTCAGAGGTAGTGGATATCACGTATTACCTGTGACCGACTTCGGCCGAAGGAGCATAATACCTAGATGGGCTATGACTCGCGTGTTCTTGGATGGTTAGGGCGTAATTAACTCTTCCATCACCCAGAGGAAGAATGATGGTTTCTTGACTTGTTATTGTTCTTGTTCTTGTATTGTGGAGTAAGGTTGGAGAACGGGTATAACTCGGTACCCATTGATTGCTTGAAAACCCTTAACCTAATATACGCCTTATTATTGTAATGAAAATAAGTGTATTGTAACGGGGCTATATTTGGTCGAGGTGAATTGTTATTGTGCATTGCATCTCTCGTTACTGCATTAATTATAACTTATATATTGTTATCCCTCGTCAGTCACTCCCTCTTTCTCTTTCCTTCTTGTTCCTTCGTATTGATTGCAGGTTTTGGGGAGTCGACTAGGCGGCGGGTTGTCTAGCCTTCTTTTGAGTCGAATCCTAGTCTTGATGCTTTCATGTATAGTATTGGTTAGAAATGACATGGGCATATGATGTGGTTATGAACTTATACACTATATTACTTTTGTTATGTTAATCGTGAATCTTATTTACGTAAATTAGTTAATGTTTAGCTTTTGAATTGTTGTTTACTTGATGAGGTGCTTCTGCTATGCGCTTAATTGTTATTGATAGTCTGTATAGCGCCACCTAGATAGGAGTGATCTTGAGTGTCTCCCGTTCGCTAGCTCTTAGCACGTATATGGATTTTCCATTTCGTATACGTGTTGGGTTCTAGAGCGGGGGGATGTGATAGCTCCACGCTCGGGGCGTCACACAATGCCCTAGGGTTACATCATTTTCCTTATAGGCAAGCAACTTGAATAGCCAAACAAATGCTCCACATATCTCTAGAGTACTAATACATACCATTTAAGGGAAGACAAGGTACTTCTTGGTTATACTACAGTATAGATATCTACTTCAAAAAAAAAATTGTAGCGTAGTATAAATATTCCATGATAAGGTATTAAAACACAATTAATCTGAATATATAGGCTCATAACAACATAATTTTTGAAGTACTAATATTAAGGGAAAATAAGGTATCTCATGGTTATCTAGGTATAAAAATCTCATGACAAGGTTTTCCATTATATTTTGAATCCAAAAGAACCATGCCATCGTTTCTAGAGTAGTAATACATACAAATGAAGTATTACTAAGAAAAAAGTAATGTATTGCATAGTTATACCATACAATATGAATATCCCATAATAAAGTATTACATCGCATGTAGCACCCCTTACACGTGGAGGTGCCACACCCCCGCACTATAGCTTCGATCCACGTATGAAATAGAAAGTCCATACATAAATCAAAACTATAGCGAACGGGTGACAATGCAATACCAACAAGCTAGGCGGGAACTAAACTATACATGCAATAAAATGAAGCAGAAGCACCGAATAATTCATCAGTAGATAATATATATATATCTATCAATACATTATCATCTCTTGCATATTGTTCATATCAAAATCTCCAACATGTGATACTAACGGTCATAACATAATACCAAAAGTTCTGTACATAAAATGAAATGCTAGACTCTGTGGAATGTGCGACCTGACTCGACTCCCGCCTAGCCCACGACCGCTCTCAAGTACCTGAAAGGTGGGGGTGTCAGTCCATGGAAGACTGAGTGAGGCTTAATTACATTAGAGCAATAACCTGCAAGTTATAACTATCAATATCAATAGTTTATAAACGAATATACAAGCATGCCATTCAAATACACAGCACCCGAGTCAATATCACGAACCCCCGTCACTCCACCAACTCCGTCACTCCAAGAGCTACATCACTCCAATAAACTCCATCACTCCAATAGCTACATCACTCCATGAACTACATCACTCCAATGACTACATCACTCCATGAACTACATCACTCCGATAACGGGAAGGTTGTGAGCCTTCACCATTCACGATAACACGGTAACATGATCATGATTCAATCACGGTAACATGGTACATGATTTGCAACACGGTATACCACTTGACCTGAGTTTCATGCAAGATTGTACGAGTTTCCTGCAATTAACAATTAAACCTCACCTTTACTGATATAATACTAGTAGGTCACGGCCTACGGCCCTGCTTCTTGTCACGGGAAAACCGATCTGTGTAAATGGACTCATACATGTGAGACATGACTTTAAATAGCCTAAATATGACAAACGGCGAAAATGTAATGAGATGATAAGAAAAATGCAATGTGGCATGATAACATGTTGTTTCACTACATTTTGGATCATATAATAGCAATTCGGGGTCAAAGAAGTCGTTGGATCGAGGGGCTAAAATCGAAATTTTATGCAGAATGTTTTGTTCTGCATGTCAGGTGGGAACGGCCGTTCCGGGTTCCCTTTGTAAATGGGAACGGTCGTTCCCGTTCCTCCCCAAAAGCGCACCAACGTTTTCCCATTTAAAACCCGCTGAAGCTGGGAACGGCCCTTCCGGCACGCAGGCCAAAATGGGAACGGCCGTTCCCAGTCTCGGCCGCCCATTTATTTGAAAAGGTGGGAACGCCCGTTCCCACAAAGCCTTAAGGCTGGGAACGGTCGTTCCCAGTTTCTGCAATTTACAGAAACAGAGCAAAACAGGGGAGGCTCTCGGGTATGAACAACAAAGCCCCCAAAATTCCATTTTTGATCAACAAAACTATTAATTTCTGGAGACATGATACATATATGTTCAAAGAATAAATATATAACACTTAAACATATAAATCATGGAATATTAGCAAGAACTCAAGATTTCCTAACCATGCTCATGCTTGATCATTCAACTAAATATCCAAGAATTTCATACCCCAAACCATGCCATAATTCTTGAGATGATCATATAATCATGCTTTGAACACTCATGATCCATAAATTCATAAGTTCCTAACCCTAGCTAAATCATTTTTACACAAGAATCATCAATTCATCTAAAGCCAACCTTGAAATAGGAAAAGAATGGAAGATGAGGATGAGGATGAAGATGATGATGCTTCAAGCTTGAAATTCCCTTGAATTCTTGGATGTAAATGATGAAATCACTCCTTCCTTTTTAGAGAATGATGTCTCGGTGATGAGGGAAAGCAAATGTGATGCAAAGATCAACAATGAAGCAACCTTGGAAGCATGGAGATGATATATCGTGATTCATCATCCTTGATTTATGTGAAGATTGCTAATTTGCCAATGAATCCTTCAACTTATGAGGTTATGCAATTAAGGATGTAAGGTTTTAAAATATGCTCAATTAGGTCCTTGAAAGTTTACACAATTAAGTCCCCAAAGTTTTAGAAATGAATATTTAGGGACAATTTGGTAATTCGAAATACTCTTGGTAATTATTTCACGAAATAAATATTTTCAAGTTACGAATTAAATTCTAACCTTAATATAAATTCGTGAAATTTTATGAAAGTTTCATAAAATGCAATTTATAAAATTATAGTAAACATAAGAAATTGTTTAATGAAATCGGGGCGTTACATCGCAATTCAAATTCAAAACAAATAACACCATTATTTTTTAAGTACTAATATATGCAAATCTATGTACTATCGAGGGATAATAGGGTATTGTTTTGTTATACCATATTATATATATACGTATTGATCTGGCTCAAATCTGGTCGATCTGACGTGGTCGATCTGGCTGTCAGATAAGGGTCAATCAGTCAAGAATTTGTTTGGGTGGGTTCTTTATCGACCTGAAAGCACTAACACACGTGAGCTAAGTACCAGCTTGGGGGACTTAGGGTTTTACCCAAGTTTGGCACTCTGACGCTCAACTCAGTAATGGGGCTCTTTAGTGAGAGAATAAATGCAATTAAATGCGTAGTAAAGGCTTACCAACTACTGTTTAAGGGGCGAGTATTTATAGCCATAGCCAAATAACGCAGAAATGCGTGTACTGTAGTTGTGCATTAATGGCGTTGTCAGTCGTCGATCTGAATGTCGGACGATGGAATCGGCTTGAGGCGGGTCGTTTGTACCTTCTTTCCCCTTTGGGTAAAAGCAGGGACTGACGGTCATTAATGATCCGTAGTACGCCTGTTCTAGGGAATGAGAGAGATACGCGTGTCCCGACAGGAGTGCTTTACAGTATTCGGGTGTCCGGTGACGTATAACATCGATCTGGAGATCGATACGCCTTCCGGGATCCTTAATCCTGTTTGGGGCTCTCACGGAAGAGCAGATTTGACGATCTGATGATCGGATGTGTAGATCGATCTGATGACCGGATGATTAGGCGATGTGTGAGCCGACCTGATCCGTGTAGATCTGATGATCTGGAAACCCATATCGATCTGATGATCTGTACAGGACCGTGTCTGGCCTGTCCAGGTTTCCGAGACAGTCCACATGGCTCCTCTGGGGCGTGCCACGTGGCTACTTCATGTCATGCCATGTCACGTACCTCATAATAAGGCATTCCATCACAAAAAAAAAAAAAAAAAAAAAAAAAAAAAAAAAAAAAAATCTTAAAAATTTGCATCTTAGGTAGTTTTTAATTTTCTGTATTTTTAAAATTTTTATGGCATGCACAGTCAAAGAATTAGTTCTGACTTTTTATCAACAACAGTTGGACGACCTCCATCTTGGATTGTATCAATTGATATGACAAGATTTATATAAAGTCATTTACATCGAAAACACCATTATTTTTATCAATTCTAAGCAGAACTTCGAGACTTGGGACCGTAGCAAACTAGCAATACTAGAAAACGCTCTTCATCAAATGCCCTTTGTGGGCTCTTGAAATTTCTCATTTACAATATTAGTACAAAAAATTAAGTTATATATAAAATATTGCAATGACGAATATGAAGCTGGAATAGCTCAGTTGGTTAGAGCGTGTGGCTGTTAACCACAAGGTCGGAGGTTCAAGCCCTCCTTCTAGCGACTATATATATGTATTTTCAGTTCTTTCTAAATTTTTTAAAAAAATATGAAATTCCAAATTTCAAATAAAAAGGCGTGGACGGCAGGATTCGAACCTGCGCGGGCAAAGCCCACATGATTTCTAGTCATGCCCGATAACCACTCCGGCACGTCCACTTTTGTTTGCCCATTTTCCAAAAGACAATAATACAATACTGCTTGAATTGTTGCTCAATTTTAATTAAAAAAAAGGGACAAATATTCTGAACATTCTGTATTATCGCGATTTTTGGACTTTACATCCCGAACTAAAAAAGTTCTGCGTATACATCCTCAACTATTGTTTTGTAATAAATCGCATGTAACGGGTGTGAGTCTCGATGCATGCACCTACTATTATTTTTTACAAATACATAGACATGTCCGCATTACGAATTCACCAATTAACTAAAGCCACATAGAACAATTATTTAGAACCCAAAAACCTAACAATCTAAAACTTAACAAACGATCGAGTTTATAATTTTGATTATATGATATATATTGGACTAGCATGCAATGAACACTTAATTAGATCAATAGTTAGTTTTAAAAGGAGACAATTTTATTTGATTGTATGTATGGAATCATAATAATTTATGAAGACCAAATATGGAACAAACCCTAGGCAAAATAAGTCCGATGTATCGATGTTGTCTCAAGCAATGTACACTTAATACACTACAATCTGGTCGTGCAAAACCACTTCATTTTCAACCATTGCTCCCTCCTACACACATGATTGCACATGAATAAATGCTTTAAATTTAGTCAAATGTTCTGTCCTAAAATATAAGAAAGTGAGACATTGGAAACTAGTTAATTAGTATATTGTTGATGGTTTTGTTGTCATAATTATAACTCATATTGGGTACTTCTCAAATCTCAATAAAATCATAGTCCCTCAATAAGCTTTTAACTCGCATTTAATTTTGTCTTATTTTAAGTTCTTTTTATTTATGTATGTTAATATTTATGTCTCATATTCAGTGGACGAATTATGCATTTTTCCTATGTATAATTTTAAAAGTGTTAGGGTCATACCTGATATATCTGTTCGGGTAAAATGGTGAAGTTCGGTTCGGTGCAGGGGGCACGAACAGGGGTCGAGCAGGGTAAAGATAAGGGAGTTCCCTCGATACAGAGGGAACTAAAACAAAGCAGGAAGTTGGGATGGATGCTTATCGTGATTAGGAATAAAGAGATGGAGAAGCACATCTGGGTCTCTTTAAAATATTCGGCACGTAAACCGTAGTTAAGTAGTGATAAGAGCGAATTTAAGGTAAATTAAGAAAAAAGATTCTGAAACTTAACTATAAATAAGAGGACAAAATAGGATATAATTGAAAATTTATGACAAAAAAATCCATCTATTAACTTTAATTTCTTAATATGTGTAGAAAAAGTACATGCATATGTGTACGAAGAAAGTAGCAAATATATTATGACTATAATTTCTAATTCAAGTGAAAATTTTAAAAAAATTGATTAATTCATCGTATCCATCTCTGTATGTTAGAAACTTAGAATATATTCCATTATTTATCGAGCCACCGGGTGTGTTTCATACATTCTATAGAGTTATCAATGATTATAATTAAATTAATTATAAGATATTATGTTTTGTAGCTAAAATTATTTTCAATATATCATATTTGTAGTTATATATTGATATTAGATGACGTCAAAATGATGATAACTCAGTTACAGCTAAAATAATCACTTTTAAATTACTTGACGTCAAAATAAAATAATGCTCAAATAATTAATTAATACTGATAAAAACATCATGTCTCGTCACTAAAATTATTTTCAATAATTATTATTCACAAATCCGGTCCTTAAATTTGTGCTCAATATCTGAAAATCGAGAGATTTGACACGGATTATCTCAATTAATTAGTAGATATTATTAACAGAGCCAACTGTAATGTTATTAGGTGAGCCAACAATTAGCAGAGACATACATAGACTAAACAGACAACCACACATTTTGATATCATGATTAACGAATACGTGTCACGAAATTAGCTTGATTAGTAGCTGATTAATTTAATAATTATGAATTAATTAGGTGATGAGACTTTTATGCCAAATCTGGCTACGCCAGCAGGGGTTGATCAAGTGGTTTGAGGGTTGATTCTCGAAGGCAATGACTCGGGTTCAAATCTCTCTGGCCACTTGGGGTGTGTGTTAAAAAAAAATAAAAATTATGTCAAATCTGCCTGTTGATGACCCGAGTTCAAATCTCTTTGGTCACTTGGGATGTGTATTAAAAAAATAAATAAATTATGTGTTAAAAAAATAAATAAATTATGCCAAATCTGCCTGCTGTTAGTCTCATTTTTCTTTTTCTTGAATAAAAATGTTTAGTGACTTGTAAACATAAAATATGTAGATTTCCACACGACCATTTCTTTTTATTAATTAAAATTATCAACATTGGAATATCTTAGTTACAGGAAAATCTAAACAATAATAAGTAAATTGCAAAAATGAGCAATTGAGAAGAACTTTAAGATCACTTAATAAAACCAATCAATTCCAAAGACAAAATTAGAATATTTAAAAGTATTATTTTATCAAATCGAATTATGTCGCGAACATATATTGCGTGCAACATTTAAAAAAATTATATCATATTATCTGATCTGTTCGTACTTGTATCTCAATATCTTTATCGGTAAAATACTAAAATCATTGAAACTAACAACAATTTAGTGAGGCACTTTAATGTGCATAAACAATTTAAAACACAATATTTCGACATGAATTAGGTGACAAGATTTGTATGCAAATCTGCCTGCTAGTAGTAATATATATCTTTTTAGCGTTAGGCTATGATGCATGGATACGGACACGGCGATACGGATACGACACGACACGAATACGGCGACACAGATTTTTTGAAAAATTTAGGACACGACACGACTCCGACACGGTTATATTATATATAAATAAATAAATTATATATATATATTTATTTATTTATATAAAATAAAATATTATAAAATTATTTAATATTACAAACTTAAATAGCATACATTATTTTCCAATTCAACATTAAAATCAATAAAAATAAAATTAATACATTTTTTATATAATAATATTATGAAAAAACTGAATTTAAATTAATATTAAACATTTTTTGGCAAATTTATATAATTATTTTTTCTTAAAAAAACATAACCTCAAATATTCAGGAAATATGAATTTAAATTTTTTTTTTTTTTTTTGAATTTTTCGTGTCGCCGTGTCGGACACTTCTTAAGCCGTGTCCGAACCGTGTCGGACACTTCTTAAGCCGTGTCCGAACCGTGTCGGACACTTCTTAAGTCGTGTCCGGGCCGTGTCCCCAGCGTGTCGGAATTTTTTTTTAATTTTTGGACACATTTTGCCGTGTCGGAGCCGTGTCCGTATCCGACACTACACGGGATAAATTTTCGGAGTGTCCGTGCATTATAGGCGCCGGGCCTTCTTCTAGTATAAAATTGTTTTTTTTTTGGCAAATCAAATAATCAAATCCAGATTTGGATATGATCATCTTCGTTGCTAAAGATATAAAATTAGAATATCTCAGTTAAGAAAATGCTAAATAATAATAAAGTATCTTATAAAAATGAGCAATTGAAAGAACTTAAAGATAGCTTTTTTGAAAAAAAAGATACAAACACCCAAATAGTCAGAAAGATCCAAGTTGAGTCATTGTCCTAAATAAAAAATCTTTTAACCACTTGAATCAACTACTATTCACAATTTAAAAGATAACTTAATAGAAAATTCAGTTTCAAAAGTAAATATAAATAAAGTTATTTATACTGAATTGATAATTTCTAAAATTATATTTTATGTCATGTTTCTGTCAACACGAACATATTATATGGAAATTTTAAATAAAAAATATTTCATTGTATTCATATTATATCTATAGCACCCTAACCCCAAGGCACTACATCCTCTGCACTATAGCTTCGATCCACATACAAAATGGACAATCCGTACATAAATCAAAACTATAGCGAACGGGTGACAATCAAAATAAACGAGTTAGGCGGGACACTCCCCAACATAAATAAACCAAAACATGAGATTAAAAGCGGAAGCAATTCAATTAATACGTATAGGTACCATATTTACCAAGTAGATACATAATAGATACCAATATTAACTATCAATACATTATCATCTCCTTATATTATATACATGCTCGAGTATTCAAAAGGTGATAACCAAGAAGGTAACATCAACTAACATGATATGATACATCAAAAGTTCTATACATGAAATGTACGATGCTAGACTCGATGAAATGCAAGACCTGACTCAACTCCCGCCTAGCACGACCCGATCAAAAGTACCTGAAAAGTGAAGTATCAGTCTACCAAAGACTGAGTGAGGGGCAATAAATATATATAACACATGTCACATGCAAGTTGTATCCTCGGGTGAAGACTTGGAACGAAATAAATATATAGTTCAAGAAAACTTGTTCTTTGCCCGAGATTACAACTAATCATTTTAACAGGTTAACTTGATCATTTCATGAAACATGTGGTCCCGGCGAGTAGGGCTATTCTCCAACCTTTACACCCAATCGTGATCACTACGTGCTTGCATGATTAATTCGATACGTGACCATACATATTATTTAGTGCTCATTTAGACATATTCATGCTTGAAAACATGCAATAACCCGAGGACAACCCGTGGTGCCGGATCCGTCCTCAGTCTCCTTCTTCCTCCGGGTGATAGTGGGTTTGCAAGGCCCAACTATCCACGACATGGTGTACATAGGGAACATAACTCCCTACGCACGGAACTCCTTCCACCACTAATCTCCTAGTGGCTTCGGGGGTGATCCCAATGAGGTGAGGATAATTCAGGAGTTGCCCGTCAGCCCTTGCTTTCCCGGTTGGCTCAAGAATTACCCTCGGACCCAAGTGCAATCATGACTCGCCAAAACATGCCAGAAATCATGAACATTCATGGCTTGCTTGCTTGAAAATGTTTATAGTTTGAAAACGTTTATAATTATAGTAGATTTTGGCCGAAATCAACACATAAGGGTTATAAGGTTCTATATACATAAAATAAACCTCACATTTTCTTACAAAATAAAACAAGGATATGCTATAGGGAACCTGCTCCTCGTCCACGACCTCGTGACCTGTGCAAACACGACGTGTATACGTGAGACATGACTCAAAATGGACCAAATAGGACGAACGACGAAAATACAACGAGATGACGAGCAATTCACAATGTAGCATGAAAACATCTTGTTTTGGCACATATTCAATCATATAATAGCAATTTGGGGTGAAAGAAATCATTGGATCATGGTGCTAAAATTTTAATTTTATGCAGAATGTTTTGTTCTGTCAGACGTGCGGGAACGACCGTTCCCGTGGCCCTTCAAATCGTGCCAGCGTTTTTCAAAATAAAAGCGCGCCTTAGGTGGGAACGGCCCTTCCGGCACTCAGGCCAAAATGGGAACGGCCGTTCCCATGCTCGGCCGCCTAATTTGAATTGAAGCGTGGGAACGACCGTTCCCATTAAGCCTTAAGGCGGGAAGGGCCGTTCCCGCTTCTGCAACTGAAAGAAAACAGGGCAGAACAGAGCAGAAGCTACGGCAACAACAAATCAAGCAACAAAGTTCCAAGTTTGATCAATAAAACCAAGAATTCCTGGAAATATTCATGCATATAAGTTCAAGACATGATAATATCTCACTTAAACACATAAACCAAGGAAAATCATCAAGAAATCAAAGTTACAACCTCAAGCTTATTTTGATCATTCAAGCTCAACTCTTCCAAGAATTTCATGAATAAATCATGCTATGATCACATATTCATGCCTTGATCAACAATTGATTCACTTATGCCATAATTCTCAAACCTTAGCTCACATATAAATGCTCAAGAATCATCAATTCATGCAAAACACCCACCTTGGGCTAAAGAAATGGAAAAAATGGATGAGGAAGATGATCAAGCTTCCAAAACTTGGATTCTTTCTTGAAATTCTTGATGAAATGGAAAAAAATCTCTTCTTTCTTTTTCCTTGAAGAACCGAGAGTGAAAGGGCAAGTATGTTGGAAGATTTTTGGGATGAAAATGATCAAGGAAGATCATGGAAGCAATATACCGTGATTCATTTCTTGGAAATGTGTGAAATATGCAAATTGCTAATTAATCCCTCAACTTATGAAGTTATGCAATTAAGGATGTAGAGTTTTGAAATATGATCAATTAGGTCCTTGGAAAATTATGCAATTAAGTCCCTAAAGTTAGAAAGATAATCAAGTAGGGACAATTCGGTAATTTGAAGTACTCTCGGTAATTATTTCACGTAATAAATATTTTCCATGGCGTGAAATAATTTTTCCAATGATATGAATTCACATAATTCATATAAATAATGTTTCATGAATTTTATAAAATATGGAATGTCATGTAGGAAAAATAGAAATTTAAAAGAATTAAAATAAATTCCTATACTCAAAATCTCACACGTGGCGTGCTTACCTGTTGATCCGGAACCGGGGCGTTACAATATCGTGTTTATACATCTATGAAGTTATGAAAAACCAATCTAAGACTAGTAGGGAGGGGCATCTTAACAAGAGATTGTGTGCAAACAATTCAAAACCAAAGCTTATAAATTGAAGACCTCATAATTCTCAATAGCAAATAATTGCTTGTCCAAAATATTCCAACTTAGATAGATGTCACATCCATGAAAAAGAAAATGAAAAGCTTTAAGCTCTATTAATCTATTTGATGCCATACTTTTTAATTTATTTTATTTTATTTTGGTCACCTATAGGCTATAGGCTATAGGAATAGGTACAGGAAGAAGTCCCAATTTTTGTACCACATTCGTCAAATCGTACGTGGAAAACCCAGATTCCCTCCAATAATTAATTTAATTAGTATGTTGACGTAATTAAGTAACTTATCTTAAAACCACATTTCTCCTACCAAACAAACAGCAGCCCCCATGCTTGCAATTTAAACTTTGTATTATAATCTTTTCCATTTTAAATTTGAGAATATAATGTAGGATGAAACCTTAGGATTAATGGACATATTCATTTCAAGAATTGCATACAGTAACGGGGCCAAAAAATTGTACCGAGCAAAATGAATGATATTAAATTTTAAATTTTAACAAACATGGTCGTAAAATAAATTCTTTTATTGAATTGAGGGGGGACGATTGTACCGTCCATACTCAACCAGCACCTTTTACTCGGTATCCATAGAAAATAATAATAATTCTCTTTTGCATTTATTTTGAGAAGTAATAAGAATTAAGTGCTTTAGGGGGTTAATGATTGTGAATTGTGATTAATGTCGAGGAAGCTGAAGCCAGTTTGTAATTACAGCCTTTGCTTTCGTGGAAAAGAAAAAGAACTTGAGGCAAGCATATTGGTAATAAAGAAGTTCAAGTTGCTTTACTTTAGTATTGATGGGGTCAAAACACGATCGTCACACGTTAGGACACGTGGCATCGCCGAGATGATGACATCTGTCTCCCCAAGGTCGCCCTATCAGCATCCGAGCGTTAGGCCCCACGAGCGCTGGGCTCAACATGCGCAATCCATCTTCAGGAGTTAAGCCTGACGAGCGCTGTCTCTCACGAGCGTCCTACAACTAAACAGTTGGTACACCCACGTGCCAAGGGAGCCCTCTTCGAGCGTCACACTCCCTCAGGGTGGCCTTTCCTTTGGTTCGTCACCTGAACTGAAGCCTCCGTTCCCCTCAGCGGATGTCTTGGCTTCCAGTACTCTAGGTTGTCACGAGCGCGCTCTCAAGCCCTCGTTACCAACCACCCACATGGCTCTCTGACACAACGTACATGCCCGCGCACCTGCCACTGTTGCCAGCACTAACTTTTAGCCGCTTTTGCAGAAGATTCCTCCTAGGTTTCTCTCTCACAGCGCCACGTGTTAGGGCAACATTCGGCCAGGACCACTCGAGGTAAATGACCAAAGGGCCCTTGACCCTCAACTATAAATATCTAAAGTCATCTTCTACACAAGTAAGCTTTCTTCACCGCTGCAACTGTGACTGAACTTACCTTTCTTCATACATTGTACTGACTTGAGCGTCGGAGTGCCAAACTGGGTATCACCCCCAGCTCCCCCAGCTTGGCCTTCTGACTTTCCTTGTGCTTGTCCCAACAGGTAGAACCCCACCTCCTCTTTTCCGGCGAAGCTCCGGTGGTTTCCTCCACAAAATATAAATTGTAAAGTGATCGGATTCGGATCAACCCATTTCCGAACCCATCATTTTTGGCGCCGTCTGTGGGAAACCAATCCTCCATCTTCTTCCTTCCTTTTTGTTGGTAGAAAAACAAGCACACCTTACCTTTAACAGTCATGGTTGCTACGAGATCTGGAGCAGTTGGAGGGGGAGATAACACCTCCCCAGATGCAAATACCATTATTCCCTCCACCGCTACTGGTGGAGCACCACCACCTCCCGCCGCCGCTGGTGGAGCACCTCCCGCCGCAGGGGTGACTCCACAAGCAGAGTCTTCTGTACAACCACCTGCCCCGCCGGCACCGCAGATTCCCACCACTGCTGGAGGAGCCTCTCTCTCTGCTCCTCCGCAGCTTGCGCAGAATCCCTGGGTCCATCCCCAGATGAGTCTGGGATTGCAGGGTTACTTGATGCCCCCACCGGGATACACCCTCACTCCATCTGTTATGATGCCGCCGGTCCCGCCGTATCAAGCTGGTCAGATCCAGCTCCCGGTGGCCATCCCCAGGGAGATAGAAGGAGTGGAGTTACCTCCACTGACCACCCAACAGTTAAGGGCTCTCTATGCCCAATGTGAGGTTCAGGCGGCCCAGGGGGCATGGGAGAGGTTCCACTCCATGTATTTCCCATCTGGGCAGGCCACTCAGATTGCTGCCCCATTGGGCGGACAGTAAAACTTTCCCCTCAGAGAAGCTCAGGCTGTCCTGAGGGCACAACCACCACCACCGCCAGTCAGAGAAGTGCCCCGGCAAGAGGGCAACGAGCGTCCCTCCATGGGCAGGAACAGAGAGCCCACGGAGCGAGTAAATGAAAATGAGGGAGACTCTCATGCCTCCCGGAGGGGATCACGAGCCCCCGGGCACGGAAACAAGCAAACGGACGTAAATCCTGACATCCTCGCGGCTGTGCAAGACCAGCTGCAGGGTCTCAAGGATATGGTGGGACAGCTCTCACGAGGGCGGTCAACTCAGATCTCCCCTAGTCGGGATGAACGGGTTGACGCCAGGAGCGTACGCACCAAGGACCCTCCACCAAGGGTCCCCCGCCGCAAAGAGCCGGAGGAAAACTTCGGTACCTATGAATACCACCCGCTGGCGAGGGGTTCTCCCCTCGTAGAAGAAGTTCTAATGGCCCAGGCTGGCATGGCCAAAGTCCCCACTTCCATCAACCGTTACGACGGGACAACTGATCCAGCTGAACATTTGGATCATTTTGTGCATCTTATGCACCTCTACGAGCACTCCAGCAATTACTGGGCAAAGGTGTTTGTCACTTCCTTGGTAGGAATGGCCCAAGAGTGGTACAAGCGACTGCCGCCGCGCTCGATCCACTCCTATGAAGAACTGGCCAATGCTTTCCTCAACCACTTTAATTCCTTGAAAGCGCCAGTCACCGCACCCACTGCCTTATACAACGTGGTGCAGGGCAAGAGCGAATCTCTGCGCTCGTTTTTCGCCCGCTTCAATAAGGAGATCCTACAGGTGGAAAGGCCTTCGATGGATTTCTTGATCCCAGTGCTTTTTCAGGCTGTGGATCACAAACAATATGTGAGCAAAAAATTTGCTGATGCCATCGTGGAGAGAAGGCCTGGGACCCTCATGGGCCTAAGGGAAATAGCCGAGCCGTTCTTCGCGCTCGAAGATATGTATGGGACGAATGGTCCCCGGCATCACAGCCCGGCCAGGAACGAGCGACCTCATCACGAGCGGGGACGGGACGTGGCTGTCAAGAAGGAGCGCCCTCAAGAGCGCAGGAGGTCGCCACCACCCCCTCGTCGATTCGAGCGCATTCCGCTCAATAGGCCAAATTCAGAAGTCTACAACCTCTCTGATAAGAAGCTCTTCAAAAGGCCCATCAAAATGAGAGAGACAGACTCGCTCAGGCGCTCGAACAAGTACTGCGCATTCCATAAGCAGAGAGGGCACGACACGGATGAGTGCCGACAGTTGGAAGCTGAAATTCAGAGGCTCGTCGCAGGGGGCCACCTGAAGGAGTTTGTCCGGGTGCTTGAGCGCTACGACGAACAGTGCAACGAGCGCTCCGGGAGGAGAAGGAGGAGTCCTTCCCGTTCAAAGAGCCCAAGGGGTAGGGGACCCCCCGAAACCAGCAACCACCGGGGCAATAAAGGGAAAGCCCCTGTGCAAGAAAACGAGCCTTTCGCAGTTATAAACATGATTGCAGGAGGCTCATCAGGAGGGGATTCAAACGCCTCCCGACGGAGGTATGTCCGGAGCTACAACCAGCGCCCAGCAGTGCCCAAACCTATTTATGCCATCCAGAGTCCAAGCGCTCAACGGTCAAAAGAGAGCGATGTAATAGGCTTTGACGATAGGGATTTGGAACACATTGTAACACCCCGTGGGGAGGGTATAACCTCTGATTGCCCCATGGTGGTTAGTGTAGATGTGCATAATCATGTTGTAAAAAGGGTGTTGGTGGATAGTGGAAGCTCTGTTAATGTTTTGCCTTACTCTACGTTTTTAAAGATGAATGCTGACCTTCCGCTCGAGCCTCTCAAAACGGCCCTCATTGGCTTTGGAGGCTCGGAAGTTGTCCCGCGAGGGCAAATTCGTTTAGCTACTTCATTCGGCCGAGCCCCCCAACGCAAAACACTCTTGGTAACATACGCAGTGGTGGAGATAGACATTCCGTATAACATCATTATTGGGCGCCCAGCCCTCGTGGACTTCAAAGCTATCATCTCCACCTACCACCAGAAGATTAAATTCCCCACCCCCGAGGGTGTGGGAGAAGTACTGTGCAACGTGCAGGAGGCTTGGGAATGTTACATGCTGTCCCTCAGAAAGCCAAAAGCGGAAAAAACCTTTCAAATAGGCTCCATCAAAAAATCAGTGGATTTCCCCAACCTGGATGAGGACAGCCCCGCACGGAAGAGGGCGAAATTAAATAAGAAGAAGAACAAAAAGAAGAGGGGAAACGACGGGGAGAATCCCCTCGAAAACGCACCGCCAGGAACTGTCGGGGGATCGTCCTCAGAAGGAGACGAGCTGAGAGAAGATGAGCCAGCATCCAGTGACCGCTTGACGGGAAAGAAGAGGGCGCTCGAACTTCCTCGCCCTGAGGTAAGGATTGAGCCCTCGGAGAAATTCCTTACCATTGAACTGGAGCCTGGAAACAAAGATAAGACTACTCAGATAGGATCTAACCTCTCAGGGCCTTCTCAGATCATGATGATTGACTTCTTAAGGGAAAACAGGGATGTATTCGCGTGGAGAGCCTCCGACCTCACAGGGATTGACCCGAGCGTCATCGTCCACAGGCTTAATGTGGATCCCTCATTCAAACCCATCAAGCAGAAAAAGCGGGATGTACATGGTTTTCGGAAAAAAGCCATTGAGGATGAAGTTAATAAACTACTGGAGGCTCAATATATCGAGCCCATCTTGTACCCGGAATGGTTGTGTAATGTCGTTTTGGTACCCAAGAGCGCGAACAAATGGCGCATGTGCAACGATTTCACTGATCTCAATAAGGCCTGCCCTAAAGATCCGTACCCGCTGCCCCGGATTGACCAATTGGTGGATTCGACCGCTGGCTGCGAGCTCATGAGCATGATGGACGCTTTCCAGGGATACTATCAAATCTTCATGGCCCCAGAAGACCGCCCCAAAACCTCGTTTGTTGTCCATCTGGGGGTATATTGCTTCTTAGTCATGCCTTTCGGACTCAAGAACGCGGGAGCTACGTATCAGCGGCTCGTCAACAGGATGTTTGAGAGTGAGATTGGAAAATCCATGGAGGTTTATGTGGATGATATGATTGTCAAAAGCGAGCGCCAGGATTCCCACTTGGAAGATCTCAAGCGCACCTTTTCGATCTTGCGTCATTATGGCATGAAGTTGAACCCTTCAAAATGCACCTTTGGAGTACAAGGGGGAAAGTTCCTAGGGTATATGGTCAGTCAGAGGGGAATTGAGGCCAATCCGGAGAAGATCAAGGCTATTTTGGAGATCCCTCCCCCTCGAAATTTGCGGGAAGTACAGGTCCTAGTGGGAAAAATCATCTCGTTGAACAGGTTTATTTCGCGCTCGGCGGACAGGAACCTTCCCTTCTTCAAAATTTTGAGGAACGCACGTAACTTTGCTTGGACAGAGGAATGCGAGAGAGCGCTGCAAGATATGAAGACTTACTTATCGAGCGCACCATTGCTGACTAAGCCCGTTGAAGGTGAGAGATTATTTATGTATCTTTCCGTTTCTCCCGAAGCCACAAGCGCTGTTCTGGTCGCTGTACGAGAGCGGAAACATTTGCCTGTCTATTATCTGAGCAAAACATTGCAAGGAGCTGAAAAGAAGTATTTGGAAATTGAAAAGTTCGCGTTCGCTCTTATTAACGCCTCAAGAAGGCTAAGGCCTTACTTTCAAGCGCACTCCATAACGGTTCTCACCGACCAACCCTTGAAGCAAGTGTTGTCCAAGCCAGATGTATCTGGTAGATTAATCAAGTGGGCCATCGAGTTGAGCCAGTTTGACCTATGCTTCGAGCCTAGGACGGCGATACAGGCTCAGGTGGTCGCAGATTTGTTGGTTGAACGCTTTGGTTTCGAGCCCACCGTCGCGAAGGATGAGGGGTTATGGGTACTGCACACAGATGGCTCCTCAACCTCTCAAGGAGGAGGAGTAGGAGTGGCCCTCGGAAACCCCGATGGGATTGAGCTGGACTTTGCAATCAAGCTGGATTTCCAAGTCACTAATAATGAAGCAGAATATGAAGCCCTCGTGCAAGGATTGAATATTGCTTTTCAGAATGGAGCTTCCAGAATCACCGCTTATGTGGATTCACAGTTAATAGCGAGCCAGATTGAAGGAACTTATGAGGCTCGAGAAACCACAATGCTGCAGTACTTAAGTAAAGCCAGAGAAATCATTGGGAAGTTCAAAGAATTTCATCTACTTCAAGTGCCAAGAGAAGAGAACGAGCGTGCGGACGCATTGTCAAAGTTTGCATCGGCTTTAGAGGGCACTTCCGAGCGTTCTGTTACGTTCCTTAGAACGGAGGAACCATTGATCAAGGAGAGGATCACCACCCAGATGATCGCCATGATTGATCCAAACGAGCCCTGTTGGCTTGACGACATCGTCATCTTCCTTAGAGACGGACTTCCCCCTGCGGATAAGGTGGAAGCTAGGAAAGTCCGGAGTAAAGCCCCTCGTTTCGCTTTGGATCCCGAGGGGAGGTTATTCAAGAAATCGTTTCAGGGACCACCAATGAGATGCCTGAGACCCTCACAAGCGAAGGAGACGCTCGAACTCATCCACAGTGGAAGTTGTGGGAATCATTCCGGAGGGCGTATTCTGGCAAAGAAGGTCCTGAGAAGTGGGTTTTATTGGCCCACAGTTCTTCAAGATGCCATTGAATTCTCAAGAAAGTGCCCCAAGTGCCAATTTCATTCAAATCTCCCTCAATTGCCAGCCGCACAAATGATTCCAATAGACGTCTCTTGGCCTTTCGATCAGTGGGGAATAGACATCGTGGGCCCCTTGCCCATAGCTGTGGGACAAAAGAAATTTGTCATTTTAGCCGTCGATTACTTCACCAAATGGGCCGAGGCCGAAGCGGTTGCAAAAATTACTTTCAAGGTTGTGAGGGACTTCATCTGGAAAAACATCATTTGCAGGTACGGCATACCGAGGGTGCTCATTTCTGACAACGGATCTCAGTTCATCGCAGCTGACACAAGAGAGTGGTGCTCAGAGTTGGGGATCGAACAGCGGTTTACCTCTGTAGGGCACCCCCAAGCTAATGGGCAAGCGGAAGTTACCAACAGGATTATCTTGCAGCATTTGAAAACCATGATTGAGAGCAAGAAAAGTGAATGGGCTGATGAGCTGCAAGGAGCGCTTTGGGCTTATCGTACCACCCCACGAGCGGCCACCGGAGAAACCCCTTACGCGCTCGTTTACGGATCAGAAGCAATGATACCAGCGGAAATAGTAAGTGAATCCGCTCGTGTCGGCTATTTCGAGCCTCAGCTCAACGACGGCAACAGGAGCCTGGAGTTGGATTTGCTGGATGAAAGGAGAGACAAGGCCTGGGCTAAGATTCACCATTATAAGGCCTCCGTGGCTCAGCAGTACAACAAACGTGTAAAGGAAAGGACTTTCCAGTTGGGAGACTTGGTTTTAAAGAAAGTGGAAGTATCCAGGCACGTGGGAAAGTTGGACCCCAATTGGGAAGGCCCATTCAGAGTCATACAACTCAGAGCTAACAACACTTACACCCTGGAGACACTTCAAGGTGAGCGCTTGCCTCGCCCTTGGAACGCATGTAACCTCCGGCGGTTTTATGTTTAAAAGCTCTTTGCAAAATCCTGATGTAACAACCCTCTTTGGCGGGTTCTATGTACTTCCAATCACAAGTAAGTGGAAACATAATCTTATTAATTTTTCCAATATTCTTGTTTCTTTGATTGCCTGGATGGATAAGTCCCACGTCCCTCGCCTTTGCGAGCGTGGTTGGCAACCCATTCCAGTTTGTATGCTGTTATCTCGTATGGGTTACGCTGGCCAGCACTCTACTCCACGTGGGGGGACGCCCTCATAAGGATAGACTGGTTACGCTCACAACCAAGTAGGCGAATTGGAAGAAGATCATGAAGAAAGTCCTAGTAGGCCTTGGCTGTTTCTTAAAACGCCTTGCGCTCGAAAACGGGATCCCCCACAAGAGAAAATCCTAGTAGGCCTTGGCTGTTTCTTACAACACCTTGCGCTCGAAAACGGGACCTCCTATCAGAACAAATTCTTACTAGGCCTTGCGCTCGAAAACAGAATTTCCTGCAGAGCCAGGAAAATGATAAGAGCCAGAGCGCTCGAACGATGGCCTCAGAATCAAGAGGGTGTCGTACAAATCTTGAACGAGGGCAACCACTCATTAAGACCCTCGCACACACTCAAGAATCAGCACCCTCACGATCGCTCAAGACTTAGACAAATTTACAATGGCAGAAATTTATACAAGTCTTGAGCAAGGGGGCAATCCCGCTGTAAGACCCTCACGATCGCTCAAGACTTAGACAAATTTACAATGGCAGAAATTTATACAAGTCTTGAGCAAGGGGGCAATCCCGCTGTAAGACCCTCACGATCGCTCAAGACTTAGACAAATTTACGGAAGAAAAATTTATACAAGTCATGAGCGGGGGGCAATCTCACAATAAGACCCTCACGATCGCTCATGACTTAGACAAATTTACAATGGCAGAAATTTATACAAGTCTTGAGCAAGGGGGCAATCCCGCTGTAAGACCCTCACGATCGCTCAAGACTTAGACAAATTTACGGAAGAAAAATTTATACAAGTCATGAGCGGGGGGCAATCTCACAATAAGACCCTCACGATCGCTCATGACTTAGACAAATTTACAATGGCAGAAATTTATACAAGTCTTGAGCAAGGGGGCAATCCCGCTGTAAGACCCTCACGATCGCTCAAGACTTAGACAAATTTACGGAAGAAAAATTTATACAAGTCATGAGCGGGGGGCAATCTCACAATAAGACCCTCACGATCGCTCATGACTTAGACAAATTTACAATGGCAGAAATTTATACAAGTCTTGAGCAAGGGGGCAATCCCGCTGTAAGACCCTCACGATCGCTCAAGACTTAGACAAATTTACGGAAGAAAAATTTATACAAGTCTTGAGCAAGGGGGCAATCTCACTGTAAGACCCTCACGTTCGCTCAAGACTTAGACAATTTTTCTTTGCATCGAAGAAATAAAACATTCACAAGAGTATGCTACCCAGTATTATTATATAAAGAAACTGAAGAACAAAGGCACGAAAAAGGAACATTTATTCATTGCAACGAGAGTTATTACAAAGATAAGGGCTCAAAGGCCCAGGAAATGCTGAAAAAAAAAAAAAAAAAAAAAAAAAAAAAAGAGATGCTTTCAAGGAATAATCTTAAGCGGCTGGGGCGATGTCCTCATCAACGATCACCAGAATTGGGCCATGAACGGGGCCATGGACTGGACCCTCGGGCTCTTGAGGCTGGGCTTGAGGATCGTTGGGAGCGTTGGCATCCAGAGCGGGCGCATTGGCATCGGGAGCAGGAGCGTTGGCATTTTCAGCAGCTAGGGCTGGGGCTTCCTCCATGATGGGCGCTTCAGGCTCGTCTTCAGGATCATCCTCTTGACCCGCACCCCCGTCCCTATGAGCGTCGGCGTACTCATCCTGGATCAACTTGACCAGGAATTCATACTCCATTTCAGCAATGCCGTCCGCGGGGTCGTTGGGATCCTCATCCACCTCTTCACAGCGCTCGTTGAACAAGAGCCCCGTGCCCTCGGCTCCCTTCATTGCCGGATCCGTCAGCCCTTTGTGGATGCCCTGATCCACTGCCAAGTTGAAGGCGTTTTGAGCCTCATCCAAACAGTGCAACGAGGCCGCGAAATTGAAGGCTTTGGAGTGGCAGAATTTGATTAAGGCCTCCTTGTTCGCGCGCTCTAGACTGCGAGGCCACTCATTCATGGTATCAGCAAACTTCCGCTCGGCCTCCAAAGCCCTCGTTCTCCAACTTTCCCGATCCGCCTCCGCTTTCTGGCACCGCTCGTTAGCCTGGGCCAGCTGATTGCCCAAATTGATGCGAGCGCCGTCGACCGCCACAAAATCTTCTTTCAGCTTCCCCAACTCCTCCTCCGATTTGTTGTATAAACTCTTGAGGGTTTCATACTTGGCGATTTCTGCGTCCAGCTCCGATTGGATATGAGCCGGGTCATTTGAGCGGGCCATCTTCTTGTACTTGACCTTGCGCTCGGCGTAAGTAGAGGCTCGCATTTGCACATTGCGGAGCCGGGGAAGAACTTGCTGCGTAAACGAGAGGAAGAGTGTTAGCTAGAAAGATGATAACTTACGAAAATCAACAAAGGAAGCAAGGAGTGAAGGCTTACAGAGATTAGAGCGTTAGCCGCATCAAAGGCCACTTGCTCCACGGACTCGTTGAAGAGGTGACGATGGTCCGCCGAGAACTGAGCCCTGCTGTAAAGATCTTGGGCCATAGTCTGGGATAGAGTGCCAGGCCTCAGCAGAATTGGCCCCCCGTCCGTGGGACCTGAGCATTCCCTGTCCCCTCGTCGAGAGAAATTCCATACGTGCTCTTCCTCTGAAGAGGAAGTGTCCCCCTCGCCCTTGGGGCCCTCGACAACTTGTTTGCCCTTGCCCTTGATGGCGGCAGAATCGGGCATTCTCTTCCTCTTGCGGGAAGGCCTATTTGCGCTCGAACTAGGACGAGCCTCTGTTATAGTCAGCGTGGTTACTGGCCTCGGTTGTTCTGAAGGAATGGGGGGTTGTACATCACCTGCTCTCTCTGATCGTCCCCTGGTCTCCCTTGGGACCAATCTACGTTCCCCTCGGCCACGAGGGGGCTGCACCTCAGGGTTGGCGCTCGAACTGGCGCCACCTCGAGCGTCCCCTCTATCGTTGCGGTGGCGAGGGCGCTGTTCGCGTTGTTGATCCCCTTGTGGGGTCTGGTTTCTGTTCGCATGGGCGAAACGAGCCGCTTGTCTAATTCCTCCGGCCATTTCTATGATAGCGACTCCTGCAAGAGTGAAATTTTTCAAGGGTTAGAAATATTCAAACTATCTACTCAGATTGCAAGTTACAAGTACAGAAAAGAAGTTAGTATTTATTCCTATCTAAAGTTAGTGCCCTAAGAATCTAACCGTCTCTCTCTATGTCACGAGCCGGAGGGTTGTCAAGGAAAAAAGGGTCATTGGAGAGACCGCACAAGAACATAAGTTCTGCATCATCTATCCAGTCCTTCGCTTGTATTAGGTGACCCTCGTCCCTTAGGGTTGTTGCCAGACTTTTGGCCCAATCTTTGGGGAGTGAGGGTGGCAAACGGCTCTTTGAATACGAGCCCCATTCCGTGATCACCCCAAAGCCCTCTTCTGTTGGAGCCTTGACAAAGATAAACTTTTCTTTCCAATCAATGCCATAAGTGCTCGAGGGCGAGTTGATCAGCTTCATATGGGCCTTCGCTTGAACGTAATAGAAACCGGCCTCGGGGGATGAGCGGGATGAACTGACCACTTGAAATAGGGCGTTGAAGTTCCTCAAGAGGGGCTCGTAACCCATACTCCTCATCAAAATTATGAAGCACGTCAAGAGGGCTAAGCCGTTGGGCACAATTTGGGACGGACACAAGCCTAGGTTATTCAGCAAATGAGCCATGGAGACCGAGATGGGGAACCTCAAGCCTCCTGAACTCACGGTGTCCACGTACACTGCCATCTCCCCAGGAGGCGGATTATTCGCACGCTCGTGGCTCCGTGGGATTCTCCATGTGTACCGCTCGTCCCAGTAAATGGGGGCCATCATTGTCTTTACATCTCCCACGGTGACGGTGCTGGGAGTCTCATCAGGCGTGCGCTCGGTGGCCTGGTAGCCCGACCCTTCGCCCTCGTTTTGTCTTTTGGATTTCTGGGACTTCTTGCTTTTTCCCTTGTCCCGGGCCCTTTCTGAAGGCCCGGTTATGGCCTCCGCCACTGGAAGCGGGTTTGCAACGGCCACGGTCACGGTGTGGTGGTGGGGATGTGTGGCACTCTGAGTTATGGGAAGCACAACCCCTTGCCGTTCTGCCTCCATTACCAGATCCATCTCCTCAAAAAGAGGATCCGTTCCGCCGGGGTTCCTGTCCTCCATAACCATCACCGCCGCTCCCAACTCTTCATCTCTGGGAGAGTCGGGGGAAGAAGAACTATCGATGGCCATTTCGTTAATTTCACGGGCAAATTCCTCAACTTGTTGGTCGGCCATGGCAGAAACTGGAATTTGGGAGTTTTCTTGGAAGGAGATTAGGGTTCAGAAAGGCGAAAATCTAAGGGGTTACGAAATCCTAAAGTTCAAATCTACGGTTAGCAAAGTCAGAGAGTTACACTGGAAATTTACCTTGAAGTTTTCTGGGAAAGATTGGGAGAAAGGTTGAAGATGATGCTCTGAGAACTGGTATGCGAGAGAATCCTTTTTGCAAGGGGTGCTTGAAAGTTCTGAATGCGTAAAGAATGACAAGATTTCAGAATCCCTTATTTATAGGGATGGGAGGTGGTACCGTTTTAGGCAATAAATTCAAAATGGTAATCATTTCCCGCCTAGGGAACCGCCCACTTTATGGAACCGCCACATGCTCTCCAATGCTCACGCGCCCCACGCGCACCCGCATTTAATGCCCTGTCGCTTCGGATGCTCCAGAATGGTACAGCATTTAATGCGAAGACGTTACAAGCGGTCAGTTGAAAAGACCGCATTTAATGGCACCATCAGAGGAAAAATTGCTCAACACGCCAAGTCCCATACGAGCGTTGTATGCGAAATATTGAACGTGTCAAAATTCTACAGTCCTTATCGCCAAGGACCACAGAATTGGGGGGCAAAATGATGGGGTCAAAACACGATCGTCACACGTTAGGACACGTGGCATCGCCGAGATGATGACATCTGTCTCCCCAAGGTCGCCCTATCAGCATCCGAGCGTTAGGCCCCACGAGCGCTGGGCTCAACATGCGCAATCCATCTTCAGGAGTTAAGCCTGACGAGCGCTGTCTCTCACGAGCGTCCTACAACTAAACAGTTGGTACACCCACGTGCCAAGGGAGCCCTCTTCGAGCGTCACACTCCCTCAGGGTGGCCTTTCCTTTGGTTCGTCACCTGAACTGAAGCCTCCGTTCCCCTCAGCGGATGTCTTGGCTTCCAGTACTCTAGGTTGTCACGAGCGCGCTCTCAAGCCCTCGTTACCAACCACCCACATGGCTCTCTGACACAACGTACATGCCCGCGCACCTGCCACTGTTGCCAGCACTAACTTTTAGCCGCTTTTGCAGAAGATTCCTCCTAGGTTTCTCTCTCACAGCGCCACGTGTTAGGGCAACATTCGGCCAGGACCACTCGAGGTAAATGACCAAAGGGCCCTTGACCCTCAACTATAAATATCTAAAGTCATCTTCTACACAAGTAAGCTTTCTTCACCGCTGCAACTGTGACTGAACTTACCTTTCTTCATACATTGTACTGACTTGAGCGTCGGAGTGCCAAACTGGGTATCACCCCCAGCTCCCCCAGCTTGGCCTTCTGACTTTCCTTGTGCTTGTCCCAACAGGTAGAACCCCACCTCCTCTTTTCCGGCGAAGCTCCGGTGGTTTCCTCCACAAAATATAAATTGTAAAGTGATCGGATTCGGATCAACCCATTTCCGAACCCATCAAGTATATTCTTGGGATAAAAAGTGAATAAAATAGGACCATATTCTCGTTGATTTCAACAAATGCAATTTTATATAAATAATTTTGGGGTGCAACTAATTTAAAAATAAGAATTTGGCCACAAAATTATGTTTTGGCTTTTCAAACAAAATACTAAATTAAAAACACCAAAGCTTTACTAATAAATTTTTTGTAACTTATTACATAAAGGTGTTTATAATTAATAAAAGAATTGGTTGCAAAAGTTTAACAACTAGTGACTACTACCGAGTATTACGTGGATCCTCCTCAATTAAGAATTCAACACTTTTATTCATCCTATTAAAAGTTATTGTCTTATACCATTAATAAACAACGATTACCCAACAGATAATATTTTACTACACAAATAATATATAGGTACACACACATGCATGTAAAATATATAAAATAAATAAACATATGAACAATATCACTAAGTATAGATTTAGAGCCTCCGAAAATATTCATCACGAGCCTTCATAAAATCTATTTGGGGGCAATTTCAAGTTAAAAAGGTTCCTAGAATTATAATGATATCATAATATATAGGGTAGATAAAGTTTATTAACTGCAGTTGAGCTAGGGGAATTAAAAAAAACTGCAGTTGAGCTAGGATCACGAGATGGACTTCATAAGACACTTCATAATAATATCAATAATTAAATTTCTTTTGGCCCTTTTCTTTTTTTTCTTTAAGATTAACACTATCAACTAACAACTACTAAATAAAAAAAATTTCTAACATGAATTCTAAGCTCTCATTCGGTGTGTTAAGAATAACCATCCGACCCCTATTTGGGAGGACGTCTACACATGTATTACCATTTCTTAATGTGTGTATGAGTCGATTTTTTTAAAAGAATCTCAATAATATTCCACAGTCCAAAATAATTATTTCTCAAAAGTGATCGTCCGTCTCAACACTCGTAATGAATGCCACGGAAGTTTTTCAAATTCGTCTCCACAATAATTTTTCAAACCTTTTATCCCAAGCAAGACGAAGCCCCTCCCCCTTTTGGCCTCCATCATTAATATTATATATATAGCAATAGTTCCCTTTAACATTAATATATCATCGTATCATTTTGGTACCTCCATTTGGGGGTGGGGCATTTAATTAAGTTTATGGATAACATGAATTAATCGACTATAAAATTCGTTGTCCAACTTTTCTTCTTCATAATTTCACACTTCTCAACATTAGTCAAATTGCCATCTGAAACACAATATTTCGTTTAATAAATGGGGCAATTTTTGAAAACTCCCCATGGGTTTGAAAACTTCCTTTTAACTCCCCATTTTCAAATACATCATTTGGGGTTTTAGATACGCGATTCTGGGATTTAGATACATGATTCTGAGATTTAGATACATGATTTTTTCCTTGTATTTCAAATACATCATTTGAGGTTTTAGATACGCGATTCTTGAGTTTTAATACATCATTTTTGAAAATGAGGAGCTAAAAGGAATTTGACTTATAAATACAAACAACAATTAAAATTCTGCAAAATCCCACTGTGGAAGAAAAGCTATGCGTACGTGTGCATTTCCTTTTCTATTTTTATATGAAAAATCTGGAAAAGGTTGGCCTTAGGCCCCAATAGTGTAATGTGCGGTTTATTATAGGCTAGGTAAGTATCCAGTGGATCATTCCTATAAAAATCTACCACGTGTTTGATCCCACTAGTATTTACTTTTCTATTCTTTTTAATTTTTAATTGCTTTTTCATTGAAAACAAATTAATTAATTAAAGTCTAACTAAAGTTAAACCAGAGTTTAAAAAATATTAAATTCTAAAACTCTGGTTAACCTATTCATCTTCTATAGCTCTATCTTGTGTTTTAACGATAGAAATCTTCCATAGCTCTATCTTGTGTTTTAACGATAGAACTGTAACAGAATTTTTTTTCCAGCTTAAACAGAAAACTTTTTTTCTTTTCTTTTGTTCGCTCAATTCGACCATTAAATTACAGAAGATGCTGAAATCGTCTACAATCACGTAAATCATAGTTAGTATTATTTAGTAATAATCAATCACGTAAATCATAGTTAGTAATATTTAGTAATAATAAATCTGTGATCTTTTCGTGATAAACGTGAGAAAAAGAAAATAGTCACGTTATTTAATATAAAGAAAAGTTATTAAAAATTAGAATAAAGAAAAGTTTTTTATTTAAGCTAAAAACAATTCTGTTTAAGCTTTTACAACTCTATCGTTAATATGGACATGGGCGGCTAATTTTTTTTTTTTTTTTTTAAGTTTGTATATATATTTTGAAATTTTTATATTTTGGCCCCCCCCAAAATTAAAATTTCGCCCCCTTAATTTTGTATATTTTAATTTTCGCCCCCCTTATCTTAAATCTTGGCTCCGTCTCTGAATACGGAAGATAGAGTTATGAAAGTTGAAGGTTCTCATCTAACTAGACTTTTAAAATTTAATATGTTTTAAGCTGAAAAAAAAAATCTATTAGAGTTCTATCGTTGAAAGTTAAAACAGAAGATAGAGTTATGGCTGTAAGGAAGATAGAGTTATGGAAGATGGATAGATTCTCTTCCAACCAAAATTTAATAGTTTTTAAACTCTGGTTTAACTTTAGTTAGGCTGTAATTAATTAATTTGTTTTTAATGAAAAACAATTAAAAATTAAAAAGAATAGAAAAATAAATACTAGTGGGATCGAACACGTGATAAATTTTTATAGGAATGATCCACTGGGTACTTACCTAGCATAGGTAATGTGCCAACACATAATGCCACAAAATTGAAGCTAACAAATGGCAAAAAGAGCCCATCTCTTCTGTCAATTATGGTGGTTAGGAGTGCCCATTTGGGAGCTAGTGGGATTGGATGGTCACCGAACTAGCATCAAATTATCTTTGTTTCCCACATTAATCATTCTTTAATCATAACTACATTATGATTCATATAAACCCCCCAAACTTCCCCTTTTGCCTCAACTATTATACACATCAACTTGTCCAAATTATATGAACTCAAAATAATTTCATTCAATTGGTGACCATAAGTTCACCCCCCTCTACCCCAAAAAACAAAGAAAAAGAAAACCACCTCTAACCCTCCAACCTGCCGAGTATAGCCGACGTAGACGGTGCTAATTTGATTAATATGAATATTTAAGACTCTTTTCATCGATAATAACTATATATGTTTAATGATTCAGATAGAAAATTTTTCGGTATCAACATAAATTCAACACGCACAAATATATATACCATCCCCCACTCTCAACTTTTCGAGTAGAGCCGACATAGACAGTGCTAGTTTGATTAATATATAAGTGTAAAATTCTCCCCATCGACGATAACTATATATTTTTAACGATTCGTATATCCGAAAACTTTTCGATATCAACATAAAATTACAAAGAATCTGATAAGAGGCCCACCCCACCCCCACCAACCCTCTTTAATCAATTTCACACATTTCTTTCTTCTTAGTATAATGCAATAATGTCAGTCGCCTAAATTTCATCCGTTTCATTCATCTGGGTAGGTCTTGTTTTGATTCTTGGGACCATCTCCCACCTTCTCCTATTTCTATAATCCACCACCAGCATTCCACATTTCCACGAGCTATTATATACATAATCACAGTAATTGTTTACGCACATCGTCACAAGACTCCTGAGGACTGAATTACCTCCTCTGCTTTGAAGCAAAGTTGCCCCAACTTGTTCTTCTTTAATCTTTTTCTCATCTTTTTGGTGCCTGGATTTCTGCGCTGTGGCGCTTTTGGAGATCCATTGTTCAAAATGGGGTTTTCGAGAAACAGTCGTGCCAGCTCTGTTGAGCCCCTGCACGCCTCCTTCTCCTCCAATGTGCATTCTTTAATCCCTGATGTTGAAGATGAGTATCGTCAGGACTACGAAGTGAAGTTCAAGTCTTTACTGTACAAAATGATCTGGGATTTCGGTTTGAGTTGTTTCGTTCCGGGGCGGAGCTCCGGCGAGAGGGAGGAGAAGCAGGGGAGTTGCGGTGGCGGTAACTTGGAGCATAATAAGGCTTGGTTGCTGGCTGAATCTGGTGGGTGTGGTGCAGATGAGCCATCCTCGGTTCACTCTTCTTTTAGGTTCAGTTTTTGCACTCAGGTTGAGCTTGAGTCGATGACTGTGAATAAGAGCTGTTCATCGGCTACTGTCTTGATGGTGAACTTGGATAATGGCGTGCTGACTGATTCTAAATCAGCGGAGCTGAAATGGAGGAGAATTGAATCGCTGGAGAGGAGTATTTCTCCCGTCGCACACTCCTTAATTCGGTTCAGCTATTCCGAGATCCTCACGGCAACAAGAAATTTTTCCAAAGGTACAGAACCTGTTTGTTTAAATTCCCATGAGAAAAATCGGAGTGTTTTCGTTTCTTATTCTTTTGGTCTGAAATGATTTTGTTGTGATGATAGGTAGAGTTTTGGGGAGAGGAGCATTGAGTTGTGTGTTTAGAGGAAGAGTGGGATTTCTGAGAACTTCAGTTGCAATCAAGAAGTTGGATAAAGAAGATAAGGAATCTTCAAAGGCATTTTGTAGGGAACTGATGATTGCAAGTTCTCTGCATAATCCTCACATAGTTCCCTTAGTGGGATTCTGCATTGATGCTGAAGAAGGCTTGTTTTTGGTATACAAGTATGTTTCAGGTGGAAGCTTAGAGCGATTCTTGCACGGTATTATATCATTTCTTACTTATGAATTTACTACACTAGCATCATTTTTTTTTTGTTTGTTTTGAACTTCTTAGAAAATTTGGGATGTATTTATATGTACAGGAAAGAAAAGGGGAATGAAGGGTGGTGCTGCACTTCCTTGGTCTGCTAGGTATAAGGTTGCAGTTGGAATTGCGGATGCAATTGAGTATTTACACAACGGAACTGAAAGATGTGTTGTTCATAGAGATATTAAGCCCTCAAATATCCTTCTTTCTTCCAAGAAGATCCCAAAGGTGAGCTAAAATTTAAAAGCTATTTATTTTCATGGATTAGGCCATGTTTGGTTGTACCTACTAACCACCATGAATTTTGTTCTCAGTTTATGTGTAGTATTTACTTTCTTGGTTTTCTGTACAGCTCTGTGACTTTGGCCTAGCATCATGGACTCCTGCACCATCAATTCCTTTCCTTTGCAAAACCGTTAAGGGCACGTTTGGGTAAGAATTTTAAACCTTCATGTGGAGGACGAAGTGCAGAATATGTCTCTTAGTTCCAGAAATTTAAGGTTTGTCTTGTTTTGTTTAATGTCACAGATACTTGGCTCCTGAATATTTCCAGCATGGGAAAGTCTCTGATAAAACTGATGTTTATGCCTTCGGAGTCGTGCTATTGGAGCTAATAACAGGAAGGAAGCCAATTGAGTCTAAAAGAGGACCTGGAGAAGAAAATTTAGTTTTGTGGGTATGTCTCTTTTAATTTCTTTCAAATTTTATTCTTTAGTTTTCTTGGTTCTTGAACACAACATCAGTAACCCTTTTTCTAAAATTGCATACAGGGTTAAGTACACTGACATACCTGATTTTTGGCCTAGTTACACATTCCTTGAGGTTTTCAATATTACAAGAACCTCCCCTCTCAAAGAATTTACATTACAAGATCAATGAAGTTTTTGTAATTCTCAAACCTTGAGGGGAACAAGGAAGTTTGTGTTAGTAGGCCAAATCTCAGACCCTGGGGTCATCACAATGTGATTTCTTAAAGGGCTATTTGAACTATGGGGTCATATTTACCTTTTCGTTTTCTTTCTTCCTGCAGGCAAAGCCAATATTACAGCAAGGAAGTCTAGAAAAATTACTGGATCCACGCTTGAAATTCCCAGAAAAGAATATGAGTCAGATAAACCGAATGGTACGTGCAGCAAGTGCTTGCATTACAAATGAGGAGTCTCGGAGGCCTGAAATGAGTGATATTGTCACAATTCTGAGGGGACAAGAAGTAAAAGGGTTAAACAGAAGAAAGTCTATCAGTAATGTGATTGATATTCTCCCACACTTGCAAAGGACGAAGAGTGAAATGAAATCTCACTTTGCATTGGCCATGATGGGAGTCGACTTTGAAGACGACGATCACCTCTACTGCAGGTGATTGATTATATGTCGAATTTTTCTTAGATCTTGGTTGTGTTTTAAGTTTTTTGTTTCTCGTTTCGGGCTAAGTCTTTGTTGTAGGAGGCAAGTGTTTAACCTTAAGAGCTACCAAGCTTGAATTTTGTATAGATGAGCTTGAGTGGTTGTATAGCTCTGCATTATTCCCAACAGGGAGAAATATGGCGTGATTATTATTGCCAGGTTAAGAATGCAGAACAATACTTATTTCCAGAAAATGTAGTTTTCGAGTACTATAATCTGTAATTTTCATGTTTTTAATGCTAAATTTTATTTTTGGATATTGGCATGTTGAAATCTTACTACAATCCATTTTCTTGATTTTGTTTGAATTTTTATTTGTGGGCATGTGCAATATTCATGTTCCTGGAAATAATACAACGGCGTAGCATGTGCATATAATGCTAGATAACATGTGCACATCATGGGAGTCTGGTATGGAATTCAATTCCACTATTATTTTGGGAAATTAGTTGTGAAAATATTTTATAAGATATGGTAATCAAACAAAAAGTTAAGGGCATCTTCTATTGGTTCTATATTCCATATTCGGGTCGAGCTGAACCAAGTTATTTAGGTGTAAATCTCTTCCTACTAATAATAGGAATGTTTCCAAAGGTTTGAACACGAGAATACTCATCTGAACAAAAAATAAAGGGCTTTTTGACATGTACATTGCTCGGGGAATTGTATAATTACAAGTCGCATAGTAGTTAGGCGAAAAACTACGAACCCCGACTTTCAAAATTTGGGAAAAAATTACAAATTACCCATTTTTGAAGGTAAAATTTAATTTACGAGTGAACTAAATAAATCCATGGTTGTAGGAAAAGCAAAAAGACCCTAAAATAAATAAACAACAATAATCACTTATGCAGATGAAAATTTGCAAAATATGAATGCAGCTGCAGCATGAAAACTACGTAATTGGTTGATCAAATTTCATGTATAATAAGCAGCGTTTAAGTACTACAAGCCAGTCATATTAGACACAAAAAATCCCAAAAAAAAAAACACAACAATTCCCACAAAATCAGACATCCCACATTGAAGAACATCATCCCAGATTAAAAATCATTAACACACAAAAAAAATAAGAAGCTAAAATATCTTTGCAACATCCTTAATTAAGCCCCTATTAGCCTTTGCAAAATCCGTAAATTCCTGGAAGGAAATAAATCCATCTCCATCAGTATCAAGCTCATCCATCATGTGCTTCACTTCTTCCGCTGTGACGGAGCCGAGCGCCTTAAGGGCCTCGCCCAGCTCCGACGCCGACACTTTGCCGTCGCCGTTGGCGTCGCAACGCTTGAAAATGCGTTCCCGATCCGCTATATCTTGAGGGTCTTCAGCCATTCTTGGTAAAGTTTTTATTACAGTTTTTTCCTCTTGTTTAGGACAAAATTTTGAGAATGCAAGATTTGTGTAGAATTTGGCTTATAATGACAATGGTTTGTAGGAGCATCTATGGCCGTCCTTGTGGCTCGGGAAAAATGAGGTTTCCAAAACCTTAGAAGTTAGAATCGAGTGAGAAGAGCGTGGACGCTAATTTAAGGGTGAAAAAATAAATTTAAATGATAGAAAAAATGTTTTATTTCGTAATATTCTTCAATTCTCAATCAAGAATGTACAATAGAATCAAGCACATTTTGAAAATATTAGCTACTCCAACACATGATAATTATTTTTAGAAAAAGTTACATCTGAATACCCTATATTTAGGTCTAATTACAATGTAATTAATTTAGATCAAGAAATTACATTTTAATCTCTAACTTTTTAGAACCGTTTGTGATCTCTGACGTCCGTTAGGGTTTCATTATGTCATTCCAAAAATACCCTTAATTTTTTAAATTGATTTGTGACGACAAAGACTGTGTTGTTCGATTCATAATTTATAGGGTTCATTTTGTTTATATTTGTAAACTTTAGAGACGATTTTTGTAATCTTGGTCATATATCCAATATAATACTCACACAAATCGTTAGGGGTATAAGTATACGTTTACAAATTCCGTTAGGGATATCAGAACAAACAAGATTTATTAAGATTAAAATGTAATTTTCCGATATAGATGAGCCGTGTTATAATTAGATCTAAATACAAGGTATCATATGCAAAATTCCCTTATTTTTATTACTAGTCTAGCCATGCATGAATACAGACTTAGAAATATTAGAAAGACACTATACAAATACAATAATGTTAATTTATATATTTTTCGGACATAATAAATAGTAAGTGTTGAATACGAAATCGAACACAATAAAAAATATATTTTGCATTATAGTTACTAACCATGATCTTTAAAATAAGCAGCAATTGAGAACATTTTTCCTAGTACTTTTCATAATTATATCGAATTAAGTAGGAAAGTATTAAAATACTTTTTTTTTTTAAATCATAAATGACGTACTATGAAGGCGTTCATGTTATCATTTGATAGAATAATAATATATATGATTCACGAACACTTCTAAAGACAAAAAATATCATTTAGTCGTGTGGTGTCATGTCGGATATTCATGTCGCAGTCACACACCGTGTCCGATATTCCTTATGTCACTACAAAAAAAACTATTTTTCGTGACAATTTGTTGTGACGAAAAATAATAGCGTCATAATAGGTTACACTATAGCGATGATATATAAGTTTGTCACTACAAAATAAACTTTAAGAGACAAATTCTTATATGTCACGAAAGACTTTATTTTATATGACAAAATTTAATACTCGTCACAAAATATTCAGACATTTGTCACGCTAAATGGTACAATGTACGGTGACAAATTATTTAACCTTTTGTGACGAAATGTTTTGCCACTTATGTATCATATATATGACAAAATTTAATATTCGTCACAAAATATTCAGACATATGTCACGTTAAATGGTACAATGTACGGTGACAAATTATTTAACCTTTTGTGACGAAATACTTTGCCACTTATGTATCATATATATGACAAATTTTAGGTTTGTCACAAGAAATTATTTTGTCGCGATAAAAAATAATATCATCATATAAAGTATTGTTATTTTATAAATTATTTGCATGTGACAACTTTAATAGTCACTATAAAATTATGGTATCTTGACAAAAAATTTATTGTCACAATAGGTCATTTGTGGTGACAAAATTAATTATTGTCGTGTGAAATATTTTTGTTTTATATAAAATTTTAATTGTGGCAAGTTCTTATTGTTACCATAGAAATATAATGTTATGATAAATGATTGACCGTCATAATAATTAATTTTATCGTGACAAAATGTAATATTGTCATATAAAAATTTATTATTTTAAAAATTATTTTGTTATGATATATTCATATTGTCATAATAGAAATATGTTATGTGATAATATATTTATTGTCAATAAGATATTTTATATAACTTTAAGTATATAAATTATTAATTAAAACCTAAAAGTATATAAACTAACAATTTTAATACAATATCTCCATAAATATGATTATATTTAATTTAAATAATTATATATTTTATATTTTAAAATAATAACACAAAAATATTTAAATAATTAATTGAAATTAGTGTATGAATATATTCCATTGTTATTAAATATATTAAAAGACATAATATTAACATGAAAGAAGCTGTCCAAATTGGTTTAAGAGTCAATATTCTATCTTGGAGACCCGAGTTTGATTTCCAACTAGCACAATTAATAAAAAGAATTAATTCTCGCGTTAGATCGTGCTTGGCTCGATGGGTTCGGTGTTGGCTCGTCTGAGGGGTGGTTCGGGTCTCACACAAATAAAATTTTTAATTTTTTTTATTTAATTATTTTGCGACAAAATATGATGTGGTAACAAATAAGTTTGTCACAAGAGGTGCCCAACTGACATGACTGTAGTGACAAATATATGACTATGATGACGATAAGTGTGAAATATGTGACAAAAAGTTTGTCACAATAGAAAATGATATTGTGACAAAAACATTTGTCATAATAAGTGATCATTTGACCGGGCCTTTAGTGACAAAATCGAATTGCAGTGACAATACATATATATTGTTATGACAATAAGTTTGTCACGAGAATAAAGTTTTTCGTGACAAAAGTATGTTTGTCACAAACCAATTGTGATGAACGTAGAAATTGTCACCTGGAACTTTATACGACGGACCTGTTGCGACGGCGACTGTGACAAAGTTAATCGTCAAAATAGATCTATTGTGACAAAATTGTCATGTATTATGACAAATTATTTTGTCACAAAAAAGTGTTTTTTTTGTAGTGTGTGGAAAATTTATGAAAAAATTCGTATCGCCGTACGCGTATCGTGTCGTATCTGTCTCGCCGTATTCGTATCCATATCCGTACATCATAAAATAATATCCATATTAATTAGTAGAGTTGAAAGGAAACCTCCTCATCAAAGAAATAAGTGGAGGTCCCAACTCCTAACAATTTAAATTAAATATTATATGTTCCATATAATTTATTATTAATTGTTGCAAATAATCTGAATCATTATATGCCTGTTGTTGGAGCAATTCAATTATAAATACATAAAAAATATCATTTTGGAAACTTCAATATACAGACAAGATAGCACCTCATCAAGCAATCAAAGTTCAACTAAATTTACATATCATGCAGAGTCAGCAAATCTTGGAGGTTTGCATTTTCTATTGGCTATAATTGAATAAAAAACGTATAATATAATTGGTTGTTATACTTGACCTACCGGGGAATATATATAATATGCAATAATGGGAGGAAAAAAATAGTTTGTTATTTATAAGAGGATAAAAATTGGTATGCAACCAAACTTTCATCGCATGCAATCAAAAGGGAAGCCAAAAGTTCAGCGGTTAACGATGAGTTACATGATATTGAGCTCGAGTCGGGTTTTATTTAAGTCAATTTATCGAGTTTAGTAAACCAACTCTCTATTCGTCTTACAATCTTCGTTGGAGGTTAGAGATTTGTCGAATATTTCTTAATTATATATTGTGCATGTGTTGATTAATTTACAAAAAAAAATTATTACTAACAATTTGGAGTAAATGTCGTATTTCCACTTAAAATTAATTTTATATTATTTTCGTTCTTAATGTTTCAAACATGAGTTGGTGAAGTTAATAATAATGAGTCACTAAAGTTAAAGGACATTTCCATCATTTTTTATTTTCTGTTAAAATATAGTTTAGGGACCAAATGTAGTGGAATACATCTAGTTTAATTGTCTACTCTATTTATCATGAAAATTTAGAATTTGTTTACAAATTATTTCAGAAATAGTAGACATTAAAGGAAACTGAATTTAGTATTTTTGAACTTTTTTCCTATTTCAATAGACGTTTCTTTTTCCAAAATAAATAAATAAATAAATAAAAATTATAAGTTTAAAAGATTTTGCCATCTGAACAACTTTTAAACTAAGCCCAAAATTTCGGTTGAATATCCAACGTTCTAACTTTAGGTAATAAGGCCCAAGATCTGAGCCCAAAGTTAACGGCCCATTTTTCCAATTGCTATTGATTATCAATGATAGAATATTTTAAATTTTAATACAATATCCAAAGCACATTAGAAATATTAATGGGAAAAAAAAAAGTCATTTATCCATTCTTGTAATTCAAATAAATGCTCAAAAGTCAATTTGGTACTAGCTTTTACGGATAGCGTCTTTATTTCTTTATCAATTGTATATTTTGCTATTAACATTTATTGTTCAATATTTTTAATTTTGAACTCATGATTTTTTTTTAGAAAAAATTACATCTGATTATCCTGCTAGATAGAGAAATTATAATGTAGTTGTGACGCCCCGACTCTTCGGCATTCCAGGTACGACGCCACGAGATAATTTAATTCAGTAATTTTGTGATTTATGTGATTAGCATGCTTAGGTGTCAACGTGAGATTCATTTTAATTACGTGTGCTTATAATTTAATTAATTGTACTTGGACTCAATTGTTCAATAATTGTAAATAAGGGACCTAATTGTAATTAGGAAGTTTGAGTCTTCGTGGCTATCTGAGCTCGGGAATTCGGATTCGAATTCCAACCTTATCATTGAGTTCGTTTCGATGATTCGGATTCAATGAATTAACCATTTAATTTCTAAGCCATTTGATCGCCCTACCATTTTAAAATCTGATCCGTATGGACCGGATACCGTTTGATCCTACCCGTTTCAGCTAAAAAGGGAGAAATCTGTCCCCTTTCACCCCCATTTCCCATGTTACAACACAAGGAATAGGGGTGAACAGAAACCGAACCGTTAACCAAAATCGAAACCGAACCGTAACCGAATCGAACCGATGCTGTTTCGGTTCGGTTTCGATTGGTAATATTTGGGTTGTTCGGTTTCGGTAAAAACCGACTGGTTTTCGGTTTTTACCGAAAAAATCGAACATTCCCCCTTTTGTTATACGTTTTCTAAATTCCATTATTTTTTATACACGTTTTTCACTTTTCACATATAACTTCAGTCTTCAGCAGTGCAGAGAAGATTCTTCCATTTTCCAAGTCTTCAGCAGTGCAGAGAAGATTCTTCCATTTTCCAAGTTTAGATCTAGGGTTTCTTGAATTTGTTTTGTTCTCTCCCCAGAGTGAAAAGTCAGTGAGTCACCAAGTCTGCGGTAGCCGGTAAGCCCAAGTCTCCACTCGACTTCTCCGCCGACTGCTGCCGCCACTACGCTTTGCAAATCGGTAATCGTACCTAGTTCTCCGGTAAGTATTCCTCTCTGATTTCTTTGCCTTGAAGACTTTGATAATTTGATTAGTTGTTGAAGATTAATTTTTTTTCTCTTAAATCTTGAGTTGTTGTTTAAGATTAGACTGAAATGAGAAAATATTAGAATGAAATTAGTTGATTTTCATTTTTCTTTTGTTGTATACTAATATTTTCTGAAAATATTAGATTGGAATTTGTCTGAAATGGACTGAAATTTAACTGAAATTTGCCTTTTTTTTTTTTTCCAGAATTTACAATATGGATTCTATACCTGAAATGGAAGATGAAGATCTACTATCCGGAGTTAACACCAACCCTTTGGAGGAAAAAGATGACTCTGCTGGAAATGTTAGAGAAGATGAAGATCAAAATCCCCGTGGAAAGAAAAGGAAAAGGCAATCAGAGGCCTCTGATGATTCAAAGAGAAGGTCTGATGTATGGAACCATTTTGATGAGTTTACTGATGTGAATGGTAGACGAAGAGCTAGGTGCAAACATTGTAAAAAGGATGTTGCTGCTGATCATAAAAAGAATGGAACTAGTGGTATGAATAATCATAGGAAAAATTACAAAAAAAATCCAAAGAATAAGATTAAAAGCTACACAGTCAATAGTTACACTCAAAGTGTAGATTTGAGAGATATGTCATCCCATGTGAATGCTCCTAGTAAATTTGATCAAAGAGCTGTTAGAGAAGCCCTAGTTAAAATGTGTGTGATTGACGAATTGCCATTTAAGTTTGTAGAGGGTGAAGGGTTTAAGCAATTCACTGTTGTGGTATGTCCTCAATTTGTGGTACCATCGAGAGTTACAGTGGCTAGAGATGCACTTAAATTGTATTTTTATGAGAAGGCAAAAGTCAAGGAATATTTTAGAAAATCCCAAGTTAGGGTATGTCTTACAACAGATACATGGACTTCAAATCAAAAATCGAATTATGTTTGTTTGACTGCTCATTTCTTGGATGAACAATGGAAATTGCATAAGTTGGTGTTAAATTTTGTGCATTGTACTGGTCATAAAGGTGAGGACATTGGGATGTTAATTGAAAAGTGTTTGCTTGAATGGGGGATAGATAATGTATTTACTATCACCGTTGATAATGCGTCTGCCAATGATACAATGGTTAATTATTTGAGAAGAAGACTAGTAAATTGGAGAAAAACGGTGTGTGATTGTAAATTTTTGCACGTGAGGTGTGTTGCTCATATTATACAACTTGTTGTGAGAGATGGTTTGTTAGAGATTAGTGATTCGGTTGATCGTGTTCGGACCGTGGTTAGATATTTGAGGCAATCACCATTTAGATGGAAAAAATTCAAAGATTATGTGGCTGAAGAAAAAGTTTCTAGCAAGAAATTGTTATCTCTTGATTGTCAAACTAGGGGGAATTCTTGTTATTTTATGCTTGAGACTGCATTTATTTTTCGAGGTGTGTTTGATAGATATTATATTTGTGATAAAGATTTTCATAATGATTTTAGCTTCGGGGGAACTTATGGTCATATTGGGCTGCCTTGCACGGATGATTGGGTGGTGATTGAAAGGTTGGTGAAAGTGTTGAAACATTTTTATCGGTTTACTTTGAGAGTGTCTGCTACCAAATATGTCACTTCTAATGTCTTTTTAGATGAAATTAGTGACATTGATACATTGATAAAACAATGGACGGAGTGTAATGATAAGGAGGTGGCTGAAGTGGCAAAAAGGATGAAATTGAAATTTGATAAGTACTGGGGTGATCCGAAGAAGATGAACATGATGTTGTATGTTGTTGTGGTGCTTGACCCTCGTTATAGGCTCACATATGTTCAGTTCACTTTAGAGGACATGTACGATGAACAATTGGGCATTGAAATCTCTGAATTGGTAAAAAAAGCACTTTATGATATGTTTGAAGAATATCACAACATGTATGTTTCTTTTTGTGGTAGAAGTACATCAGACACTTCGTCTACCATTTCGTCCCAAAGTTGTATAACAGATTCTGATTACGATGCTAAGAAAGAGGCTGCAAAATCTCGTAGAATGTCGAGATACCTTAATAGTGTGGGTAATAATTCAAACAAATCAGAGTTAGAAAAATATTTGAGGGAGGATAGATAACCGCTTGATGTGAACTTTGATATTCTTGAGTATTGAAAATTGAACTCATCTCGATTTTCAATTTTAGCAAGGATGGCTCGTGATTTGTTAGTTATGCCCATTTCTACTGTTGCTTCCGATTCTACTTTCAGTACATCGGGTCATGTGGTAGATGATTTCAAAGCTTCTTTGACTCCAAGAATAGTACAAGCACTCGTTTGTACTCAAGATTGGCTTCAATGTGAGCCTCCACCACCGGTTGAGGAAGACTATGGTGAAATTGAATGCATTGAAGAAGGTACTTTTATATTATGTAATTCAATACAATTTAAGTTCATTAACGTATGTTACTACACTTTAACAATTGTAATTTGTTGTGTTTTGTAATTGTAGAAGAGATCTCAAGCGTGAATATGCAAAACATGGTCTTTAGCTTGTGAAAAGTTTGAGGTTTGTGTGATATGGTAAGCTGTGGCATGGAAAGCAATTGATATGTTGCATTGGGTATTTAACTTGATTTTCTATTTGCAATACTATAAGAACTTGTTTTCATTGTGTAGGTTGAAATGAAGGGACAAGGATGAACAAGAAATGAAGAAATAAAGAGCTGTATTGTGGTTTAGGCTATGGACAATGGACATTTTCATATTTGTATTGTGTTTATTGTTATGCTTTTTTTTTTTTTAATGTTGGACTGAAATGTTGATGTTGTTGGCTTGTTGCTGGAGTGTGGATTGATGTTATTTGTTGTCATGTTGTGTAATTGTTTAAATGTTTATGTTGGAGTCTGGAATGCCAATCTGCCATCAATCATGAATGTTTTCAGTTTTTTTGCATGCTGGAGTCTGGAAGGGCTGGCGCTGTAATTTTTGGTTTTTTCAGTTTTCAGTTTTTTTTTTTTTATATATTTTTTATTAATTTTCGGTTATTAACTGAAACCGATCGGTAAAAATCGAACCGAAACCGATCAACATCGGTTCGGTGAACGGTTATGTAAAATCAAAAATCGAACTTTCGGTTAACCGAACAGAAAAACCGAAAGTTCGGTTTTTTACCGAATGTACACCCCTAAAAAGGAAGAGAAAGAAGTAGAAACTTTCCCCATTTTTGGTCCCAAGCTCTTGAGCTCGAGCATGCGAGATCCGACCGTCCTATCAACGACCCAAGGTAAGATTTGTGCTCTATTCGTTACGTGGTTTGATTTAATACATCTTTCGTATCTCGGATTTGTGCCTACGTGCTAACTGGGGAAGAAGATGAATAGTATTGGGTTCGGGATTTATGTGTTCGAGCTCGTTTTGGGAGCTCTTATGTGCAAATATGTGATCTACGTGTTTAATATGCTTTGTGGTATGAATTTCATGCGTTTCGGTGTTGTGTGGGTTCGTTTGAGCTTGGGGTTAGTCCCTTTTTCCGTCATTGTTACTGTTCAACCATTTTTCAGTCAGACGGTTCTCAAATGGCCGTTTCTTCCCTTAGTTCATTTTCCAAACGCCCGTTTGGACCCCCCCCCCCCCCCCCCCCCCCCGATTTTGACCCAAGAGCTTTCGTTCCGTTTCTGCTTTCAGTACATTTTTCAAACGGATGTTTACCCCCTCAAACGTGCTCTGATTGACCTGAAATTAATGAAACCTTTTGAAGTTTAAAGTATTCTCCAATTGGAATCACCTCATTATCTTTTCTGGTTTGTGAGATATAATCGATCCATTTTGGTGTCGCCACTTCACCGAAAATCTGCATTCACCCAACTTCAAGCCTACCCCATTTTCACCTCGCTTTCAACCACAAGTCGAGCCATATACCATTTTAAAGATCTATTTGTCTAGTTTCATATCCAAGAAACAAAACTCAATTCCCACTTCTCAAACTCAAGATATGCCTGTTTCCTAAGACTTGCGCATTTTGGAAATTTTTCAGCTTTTGCCCATTTTCGCTCGGAACCACTTTTTGTGTTCTTCTTCCGCTTTTCTTGTACCTTTCCGCCTCCAAACTTGTTCTTAACTTGTTATATCATGTATATGTGTTTATATTTGTTCTAAATATGAAACTTACATGAACTTGTTTCTTGGTTTTATACCTTAATTGTGCAAGTGAAATGTATTATGTGAGACCGTGAGTGACTTCATTGTACTTGAAATGTACTTATATGCTCTTATATGATTCAATTGAGTTTTTATTAGTTTATAACATGTGTATTTGGTAGTGCATGTAATCTATTATGCAATTGCTTGTCGAATCACTATTATATGACCTATGTGCTTGATTTCGTGTTTCACTTGCAACTAGAATTATTTGTACAAGGTACCTAATTTCTTATACATGAATTATGTTTAAGGCCTACATACATGTATCCGTAGCTTTCATAAGCATACGCCGTGCATCTTTGTGGTTCATTCTTGAGTCTAAGTTTTATTCTTGTGTTCAGTTTGTTCAGGTGCACCCGGGGTGGTGATTTGTCGATCGTGTTGATTTCGGGGTGGATCAAACGTTATGTCTTCGGCATCTTCGGTGTAAGGTGAGGTTAGGATATAGTTAAACCTTAATGAAACGTGCTCTGTTTTAATGCATGTGGTTTAATAAACCTTTTATGTATGTAAATAAGTGCGAAATACGTATTTGCTCGGATATGCAACGAGTTTGCAAGTATGCTAACCAATGTACGGGCCTATGTATGCCTCTTTGGTTTGATTTGATATGTTTTGCCCCGTTAAGCTATGTCTCTAACCGTGTGTCTGTCATGAGCCAAGTTTGGCAAGGAATGGGTTAGTTATGAATAACACGGAAAGGGATATGTATAAGTATGAATATATGTAAGGTATGTCTGTCTCTGTTGTAGCGGGTTAAGTAAATGTTCTGTTTTGTGATTGTTGGGCACCGGAAACTACGGGTTAGGAATCCCGGTACGGCATTGGGTCGTTGGGCTCGGCCTGGGCATAGTCTCCATTTGTTAGAAAAGGATCACATCTGAACTCACCAGGAGGTTTGGTGGGGGAAAGAATCCTGAGGGTTTGAGTGTTTGCGCTCCTCTCGTTTGAATGGATGGCTAGGGCGTATACACCCTTCCATCATCCGGAGTTGTGGATGGTCTGATATGTTATGTCTGTAAGTTTTTCGTTTATTTCCATTATGCTATGTTCTGAGGAGTTTGGAGGAGTCTGAGCTCGTACCCGTCGAGTTCTCTATTATGTGAATGTTCTGTTAAAGTTCGTGAAACAGGGATAGATTCTAAATTAAGTTAAAATTTGAATGTTTGATAAGTTAAGCTAAGTTATGAAATATGTTAGGAATTGATATGCTTGCTCGGTTAACTAAGTTGGTTTGTTTTCTTTGGCTAAGTAAGCCCTATATGTAATTATCATGGGAAAATGATTTAGCGTGCAAAAACTATCCCTGCGTTCATGAACATTATGATTTCATACATGCTCTACTCTCTTATATATATAGTGTGTGTGGGTTAACCCCTCACTCAGTCGAGTTAAGACTGACCCCTCCCCTCTTTATGTTTTTAGTTTGCAGGTTCAGCTTGGAGTTCGTGCTAGGCGGAGTGTGTCAGTCCTTTGGAGTTTGTTTTCGAGTCTTTTGGTCAGTAGGTTGTCTGCATTTGTATTTCTTTCAATTCGGCTTTTGTATAAGATACGTATGAAGGTAGAATTTGGAGTTATGTTATGTATTGATATATTTTCGGGACAGACTTCTAGGGATAGTTGAACCGGTTGTATTTATGATTATTGATTGATTTTCGGGATTAGGTATTATGCTAGTTGAACCCGTCATCTGCTTCTGTAAGTTTGAAATTTTGTATTGCCTATTTTCGCTTCCGCACTCTTGCCATTACTTGCATTTTGTTCGTTCAGGGTCTACGTTCCGCCTAGCTTAGGTGTGAGTCTGTCAGTCTCCCGTTTGCCACTGTTTGGTTCATGTACGGATTTTCCATTTCGTATGTGGATCGGACTTTGGTGCGGAGAATGTGGTGACCCACGGTGCGGGGTGCTACAATAGTCCATCTTTATTCGAAAATTACAATTTAGTCCCTGAATGTTATGAACCGTTTGTGATCCCTCTATTCCATTAAAGTTCCGTTAGGGTTGGGTCTATCCTTCCATTAATCTAATGAATAAAATAACAAATTCATCCCTACAATATACACGTTCCAACAAAAAGATCCCTAGGTATTACACATATAACAATGTAGTCCTTGGGGATAGAGCCCATCCCTAACGGAATAGTGGGACCGCAAACGGTCCAAAACATTTAGGGATTAAATTATAATTTTCAGATAAAGATGGACTGTATTATAATTACCCAATCTAGCAGTGTAGTTAGATATAATTTTTCCTTTTTTTTAAGCATGTTTTGAACATTTAGATATTTCTTATTTTGAAGTCATGATTATAATAGCCCACGTTAGTCTAACTTTAAAGTAAGTTGGGGGAGTGTTTGTAATTTTCAAAACTTTTAAGGAAAGTTTGGGTAACTTGTCATGTCCAAATAAAGGCAGCTTTAATTTATATAATTTTATGAAATAAAATTCTCCCTGTTAAGTTGGTGCGGACTGATCCAACGGTTAGGAGCTGTACAATCGTACAAGAGAGCCCCACAGTGCCGCGTACGCATAATTGCCCACAAGGCCAAATGCTTTTCTTTTCATCTACTCCACGACAGAACCTCACACAGACTTTTTTTTTTTTTTTAAAAAAAAAAATCTATTTAACTAGGTTCGAGTTGAGCGACAAGTAAACTTTTTCCAAGAAATTTTTTTAATGAGTAGGTTTTGAACCCCTCTTTTAGAAAATCAGATAATATTCATCTCTTATAATCTAACCAATCACCACTAGAATAAGAGCCCTAAGTTAGACACACAGTTTACTTCTCCACGCAAAAGATTACGGAGCATAACTACATTCATATAAATATATGTGATATTTTGTAAAATTTTAAATCTTAGTGAAACTTCTCCGATATCTTACTGAGTTTCACTCTCATCTTTTTGCAAAAAATGGCTCCATGCTAATAAAGTCTCATCTTTTGTATTGAACGAAGTAACAATAATCACATTAAAATCTCGAATATGATCGAGGATCTCGAGTTTCGGAAAAAATTTGCAAAACTCCGTCTGCACTAAGAATTGAATAGAAAGTTATGCAATTATCAGACTCTAATAAGTCCCCATAAAATTGTTTAATATCGACCAAAAGCTTTGAAATTTAAATCTTGATTCTAATCGAGTATATTAAAATAAGTATTTTGACATGTAGTTGTTCGAAAATAATTAAATAAAACAGACATACCAACTAAGTAAATACATATTTATATTATATATAATAGAATGACTAAGAACTCTTGCACCTAACGGCTAACGCGTTGCTTTGGAGTCTGCCTAGTTGGACAATCTTTGAAATAAATAGTTAAAGTAATATATTATTAATGCGAAGACGTTGGAACTTTACAGTTAACCAATAATTGATGTCATATTCTCATGACATGAATATTAATTATGATGTTTCTAAACTTATTTATATCTATAGAGTGTAATTTGATCAAAATATATTAATTTTGACAAATTACAATTTTTTTAAAATTTAATTTTTTTAATTAATAAAATCATTTTAATAGTAGGTTATCTAATAATATTAATTATAATTTTTAATTTTTCTAAATAATTCAAAAATTATATTAGTTATCTCCTTAATTTACAATTTCTTTTAAAATTGACAATTTAATTACGTATATTTTTATATTTTAAGATTTTTTATTTTATTATAAAACTTATAAACACTTATCTATTGTATTTAAATAAAATACTCTTTATTCTCATTTTATTTATTTATTTGTTCCTACCTTCTCTTTTCTATCTTCACTCTCACACCGTCGGTTCCATTCATTTTCCACTCTTTTCGTCTCTTTTACGTTACACACACAATTATTTTTCTTATTTTTTGTGTTGCAAACCTTGTCAAAAACAATTATAGAAATTCAAGACTTAAGGATTAATGCACCTGATGAGACTTAAAATCACGCTCGTATCAGAGCCGTTCACGTGTCACCATCAGCCGACTTAAAGACTAGGCGCTCGCGCTGATGGGCTCGCGGGTCAACCCAACCCACTCACTTGCTGGCTAATACAGGCCCTTGAGCCTCGGCCAATTGTTCAAATAAAGGGTGCGGGCTGTCAGACCTGATGCTCACACCCCGGCCCTCAGGGTCACCCTTCCCAGGGAGGCACCCACACGAGGGCACCCGCTTTCTGACGCTCGCAGATTTGACGCTCAAGGGTCATCTACAGGGGGAGACCCATCCGCGCGCTCTTCGAGCGTCACCAACGCTCGCGTAGGATCTTCTCCCTTGTAGGGCGTCCGTACTCCTGTAAGACTGACCTTGAGCCTTCCCAACACACGGCCCTCGCCAACAACCTCTGACACCATTGCAGAGTGCACCTCGTATCTAGCATGCCGCCTGCTTTTCAGAAGCTATCACTCTCATGCCATCACCGGCCGCCATGTGTTCGGGCAATACAGGTTTGGGACCACATGGTCAAATTACCCAATCTACCCTCACCCCTAACATATAAATAAAAGAGAACACCTGCACTCTATCCTAAGTCATCTTCTACAATACATACTGCACTCACTGTTCTGGGCATTTTCCTCAATTTTTTTCCTCATCTTCTCAAGCTTCGTACCACCTTCACCACAGTTGCATCATCACTGCATTTGGCACTCTTGGTGTTATCCTAGCTGGAAGAACCCACGCTAAAAAAGGAAACCCAGTTCCTGAGGCTCTCACGCCTGTGATGGTCTTTCCCTTTCCATACAAATATTGAAAGTGTTGTTGCATTTTAGGAAGTTCAGATTCCTGCACCATCATTTTTGGCGCCGTCTGTGGGAAATCCATCACCATCATCTTCAACATCATCCGATTCTTCTTTAAGCTAGTTGAGTTGTAACACCTTTTGCTCTAAACATGGTGACTGCGACAAGGTCTGGGATTCTAGAAAACAGGGGTGTTCTTCCTCCTGTCAATGAGGAAAACGTAGGGAACAATGCCCCCATCGGAGGTACGCCCCCACCCACTGCCGGAAATGGGGCCGAAAACACAGAGACTGCCGCTGCAACTCTCTCCCCCGGTGGAAACGAGGCAGGGGCAACTGGCTCTGTTTCTCCTCCCCCGGCCCTCATTCACAGTGTTCCAGCCTTCCATCCCAGTGTGTACTCCATGGCCATACCACTGCCGGGATATGCTTATGTGCAACCCGGGATGATGCCCATGGTTCGGCCCTATCAGGTGGGAACATTATAACTCCCCATGTCACTTCCGAGAGAAATACAGGGGGTGGAAATGCCCCAAATCACCACCCAACAACTTCAGGCGCTTTATGCGCAATGCGAGGGGCAGGCGGTACAAAACACCTGGGAACACTTCACCGCTGCTTATTTCCCCTCAATGGCAGGCGCTCGAGCGGCTCCACCCACAGGAGGACTCCCAGTTCATCCCTTGGTAGCTGCCCAAAATGTGTCGAGGGCTCCGCCGCCTCTATCGCCACCCGTCCAGGGAAATGAAGCCCCACCGAGGGTCCAGCAAGGACAGCTACCCGCTGGAAACGAAAGGGCCCCTCAGAATGAGAGGGCTGAAAATAACGAAGAGGGTCAATCGAGGGGCACAGAAAGGGCAAGCCGCAGAAATGTTGGCGACCCTCGACTTGCTACAGTACAAGATCAACTCAAGGGACTCCAGAACGTAGTGGAGCAGCTCTCTCGAGCACGGACTCAAGCCCCCCATAGCGGGGGTGAGAGGTCCAGGGCCAGAGACGCTCGCCGCCCACGCAGCCAGATCTCCTACCACCGGAAAGAACCAAACTACGAGGAATACGATCCTGAAGACAGGGATTACAGAACCTTGACGGGCGTTTCCCCCCTCAGTGTGCCACAATTACTAGTTCTTATAAAATATTATAGTTTCATTTGTAAACACCATTAATTTATTAATATGTTAATATATAGAAAACTATTAAACGAAAATATAATACTTTTGTTAAAAAATAAAAAATCACCACCCCTGTTTAATCCGCCACCGCCGTCTCGGTCTGCACCTGACCACCACCAAGCCGCTGTCTTCATTGAGCCCTCTTGCCTTCATCGGGTAATTGCAGATCCCTCCTCTCTCCCCCGTTTCTCTCTCGCTCTCCTCGAGCCATCACTGCGGCGGCCATACAAGTTCCAAATCTATTTCTTCCTCCAAGCCATCATCATCATCAGAAAAAGAGAGAAAATTGTTGTGGGTGCTCAACAGTGGTGGCGCGACGGTGGTAAGTAGATGAGATGGTGGCAATTTGATGGTAGTTGTGATGGGTGGTGTATGCTTAGTTGTGTGGCGGCGGCTGAGTGTGGTGAGTAGGTGAAATCGTGGTGGTGATGGGTGAGACGGTGGCAGATTTGTGGTGGTGGCGGCGATGACATCGGTGGTGGTGCTGGGATAGTGATGAAGGAGAGAAATGTGGTTTTTTTCTTTTTTTTTTTTTTTGTTTGAAGGAGATAAAGGTTGGGGGATATTTTGTAAATTATATTTAATGGAGGAATTTAATTTAATTTAATTTTTAATCTAAATAAGAAATTTAATTTTCTTTTAATTAATTTAAAATAAAAAAAAGTGAAAATCCAACATGTACATTTTAAATGAGTTGTCCTATTTTGATATGCCAACTAGACAATTCAATGCCACATCCCAATTTCAGGGATATTCCGGCAGCCATGTAGGCACAGGGGTGGTATTTCGGGAAGAAAATGGTGCTTTTCCGTGAAGAAATTAGGAATCCGGTTGGGATTTGGCCAAAATTGCAAAAATTTGAGAGTTAGTGTCCCTTAAATCAGAAATACCAAATTAAAGTCCAAAAATGCAAAGAGGGGTATATTAGTATCCCAAATTTGCAATTTTCCCTTTTGATTAAATGGTGAATTTTTAGAATTTTAAATTATTTTAATTGATAAAATTATTTTAACAGTAGGTTATTTGATATTAATTGTAATTTTAATTTTTTACGCAATTCAAAAATGATATCAATTATCTCATTAGTTTACGAAATTTTACTTTATTATAAATGGGTGCATTAGTTATTTAACACATCAATTTCTATGTTTACTAAAATATTGTAAGAGCCCTATACTATTTGGCAAAGCCCAAGAAAATATAAGATTACACTATGCTATTTAACAACTTCAAAAAGAAGTTTTTAATTAACTAGGATAATTTATGGTAGTAAACAAATTAATTTGGATATTTAACAAAATTTTAACATATTTATATTAAATCAAACTAGATAACTAACTAAAAAGTAAACATTTTCTTAGGAGCCTATTTCTGATTTTTGGTGTATTAGTACTAATTGAGCCAAATCTCTGTTTGATGTTCGATCGAGGGGTTCAACACAATCACTCTATTTGTTGCGGGGAAACGACCGTCTGACTACTCGTAATCTGCACAGGTCGAAAACATGAACTTCGAGGCCAACTCGGGGAAGGTGGGTGTGAGACCTGGGTTCGCACTCCGACGCTCAAGTCAGGTTCGAGGTGGATGGTCAAAATAGTTGAGCGGTGAAAAGTGTTAGGTGAGAAAACTTACCGTGCAATAAATGAGGGGAGGTTATTTATACTGTGAGGTGAGAGAAGTTACTGCCTCGACGTGTTGGCGTAGGGAGCTGACAGGTGCCCCATTAAGACCGTGCATTAAATGCGTGGTCGGCCACTTCCTTGCTAGTGGAATAGTGAGCTGTTCGGTCGAGGGGATATGCTCGACTGTGGGTCGCGGGTCTATGCGGTAACTTATGCGGGGTAAATGTGTCCTGGGCGGGATGGTCGAGAGTTCAGCTTCGATCGATGTCTCGAGCGGGAAGTGATCCTCGACCATGCACGTGGAGCAAGGTGATTGGTCCTGGTCGACAGCGGGTACATGCCATGTCATAAGCCCCCCGAAACATCATCTGCTAGGGCTGACGTGGCAGTGATGTTTCAAACTCCAAGAGTGGGACCCGCTGTAATCATGGCGTCGTTTAATCTTCTTGATTCCCGCCTGTTTTTACCCTTATAAATAGTTCCCTTTGTAAATTCATTTGTTACGTTTTGCGAAAGAGAATTGAAGAGAGCTCCGAGCTATTTTCGATCGAGTAAGCGTCTTTGCGTGTCGAGTTTCTGGGTCGCTCGTTTTAGAAGAGGTCAACCTTCGGATTTTCATACCACCACAAAAGGTAATACTTTTCGATCTTTAGCTCGATCTCCTTTCTCTGTGCTTTTCTATTTTTTTTTTATTTTCGATTGCTTCGAGGGAGAGGTGTACCACTTCCCTCTTCGAAGGCTTCCTCTCTCTCGATTTGTTCGTATCCGACCTAAATAGTAAAACATGAATCTATCATCATTGTAGGATGTCAACAAATCGAGCGGAGGCTGGCCCTAAGGGGATGGAAGTGGCAGCCACAAGTGTGGGATCGAATTCGGGTTCCTCGGAGTCGAGCTCGACGTCGAACTCGGGAGCGACTGTAGAGACAAGGTCAACGAATCCCCAGGGAAGGGATGAGAGCGTTGAGGTGGTCGAGGTCTCAGAGCCGCTGCCTGAGGTCGAGTCAAGGGATGAAGTCGCACCTCGGGTATCAGGGGAGGTGACATCCACTTCCGGTCGATCAGAGAAAGAGGAGGAAGAGGAAGAGGAGGAAAACCTCGAGCCAGAGGGTCAACTGGTGAAGGACCCTCGAGCTATTACTTGTTCGATATCGGAGGAGAAATTTGGGGAGATCCAACATTGGTTATTTGGAGGTGCCCCGGAGTATGGGGGCTTTCGGGTGATAAGGCCGAGGGTCGGGGATAGGATGACTAATCCGCCTGAGAACTGCATCGCGATCAACTATCTGGCGGTTAAGAATGGGTTTAGGGTGCCCATTTCCGAGGAGATGATCGATTTCTTCAATATCCTCATTATTAGTCCATTGCAGTTGATGCCCAATTCATATGCGATGGTGAATGGATTGAGGGCTTTGTTGAAATGCTTGGGAATGAATACCAACATATTCTGCATTTCCAAGATCTTCCAGGCCGGGTTAACGACCGAGAGCTCGAAATCAGGCCCGGGATACATCCAATTGCAGTCGAAGAGTAATTACCGGGTCGTTAGGTCGCCAACCTCATCGAATGGGGTAGCATGGAAACAAAGGTTTGTTTTCATCGAGTGTGAGAAGGGTTGGCCCGGTCTAAAATTCCCGGGATGGAGTTGGGCTCCTCGAGCAGACCTTCCGAGAGGGCAACTGGGCTGGCCTAACACTTTGATGGCAGCCCTAAGGATGTTGGGAAGTATGGAGTCGGAGGATATGATCGCTCCACAGTCGTTAATCGAGCTAGGGCTCGCGCCAGGAGTTAGAAAGCATTTCGACCTCGGTACCTCGAACGCATCCCTCGAAGCACCATAACTAACTGTTTTTGATTCTTGCTTTTCCCCTTCCTCTTTCTCTTTTCAACTGTGTGATCGAATACATTTTTTGCGTAGATCAATACATCATGTCGGTTGCTCTTAATGCACGGAGGAAGGAAATGGCCGAGTTGAAGAAGGCGGCCGAAAAGAAGAAGAAGCCTCCGCCGACCCAGGCGGAAATTTCAGCAGCGACCGACGCAACGGTCGATGCCCTTCCAAAGGTCCTCTCGATGAGGACAGCCGCCTGAGAAGAGGGGAAGAGCTCCGTCGGGGGTCGAGGATCCAGAAGCGCCCCCCGTCCAAAAAATAAAAATCCAAGGGCCAGGCGAAGTCTGGGGTCGGGGCAGATAAAAGTAAAGGTCGAGAGAAGACCCCCTTACTCCCCATGCCACCTATGTTCGGGCCAATCGTCGAGGTCCAAGCCGAAGCCTACTCAACCCCTCCGAACCAGGGTCGAGGGGCTATTGTTCCTCGAAACGTCGCCAGCATCCTGGCGGGGGTGCGAAGGCCGTCTGTAGGGTCCTCGACCGCCGCGCCCTGGAAGCCGAGCGACGAAGAAAAGAAGATGTTCTTCGACTACCCGATCCTCGAGGAACCCCATTTCCCTTGTGGCCTTTCGAGCGTCAACGAGAAAGGCGAGCCCAGACGGATCGGAACTGCGCCCAAAGATTACAGTGCACTCGGGGCGCTGTACAGTTCGATCCAAACAACGGTCGATCACAAGGAAAGAATGGCGCTCTCCGATGACGAGATCGAGACATCTTGGGTCCAGAAGTACTTTGCTATAAGTATGTTGGTAAAATTATTTTTCTTTAAGTGTTTGATCGAAGTTGTTGATGATCTGTATTCTCTTCCAGATGGGTCAAGACTTCTTTCAGTTGGCTCGAAGAGGATGGGTGCACCGGCAATTGAGGGCAAGGGCTGAGCAACAGGTCGAACGGATGAGGCTCGAGTTGGAGGAGAAAGACAAGAAATTGGCTGAGGCCAACAAGGATAAGGAAAGCTCGACCAGAACCTCCTGGAAGCCATCGAGAACCTTTCGGAGGTCGAGAAGAAGCTAAAACTGTTCGAGGATCGGGGTGGCGAGGTCGATCCAAGAGGAAGCCGACGCGAGGGCTAGCGGCCTGGCAGAGGGGGAGAGGAAATGCGCGAAGTTGGCCCTTAGTCGATGCAAGAGGGGGTTAGCAGAATCCGTGAACGACCTCGAGCGTCGAGGCGTTTATAGGTTCATGAAGTACAAGGCTTATGAGAAGGCCGTATCGATTGCGAGCTTCAAAGACGTCGAGGAGGGCTTCAACTTGTGCTTAGCCCAAGTGCAAGCAGCCAAGTACCTCCCGCTGGACTATGATCAAGAAAAGGTCGGCCTATTTCAAGACGATCCTCGCCCAGTCGATCCAGTCACTCGACCTCCTTCTCCTGAGCCAAACTGGGATGACGACGAGTTTGGCTTTGCCGTGAAGCTGGCTCAATCAAGAACGGCAGGGGAGCCGGATGACATAGTCACGCACGAACTCGACCTCGACGCCTCATTCGACCCTAAAGACATGTGCCCAGAGTATTTTGGGGATGGGGCCATTGTCCCAATCGAGGAGGGAACCGGACCCTGAGCTGCCGAGAAGTGAGTCGGAGAGAATGGACTAGCCCTATCTCCGTACTTGGAAATTTTGCTGGGGAAAACCAAACTTTAAAAGTCTCGACTGTTGGGGTCGAGCTTTGTAGTTGTTAGCTCGAGATTCATTTGTAAATAGGTAGGAATCCGAGCGTTTGCTGCTCCCATTTGTAAAATCCAAATTTGTATTAAGGGTGTGATCGAAAAAGTTGTGATCGATGCACTTATTTTAAATATATTATGTAAGTTCTCTTATGAGTTTTAATGAATGTTTTTCAAGTATTCTCTCGAATTCTTTGTTGTTAAATTTTTGCATATTGATCGATATTGATAATCGAGAAGATGTTGAGGCGAAATGCTCTTATCTTTCGAAGTACATAAAACTTTAATACGAGCGTCGCACATAAGTATATGATCGAATAATATGAATGTTGGAGAACAAAAGAGAAACTTTATTAATTCATCAACTAGAAATTTACATAATTTGTTTACAAGTAATACTTCTTCAAGTTGTGAGCATTCCAGAATCGAGGCAATGGTTGTCCATCGAGATCCTCGAGATGATATGCTCGATTCTTGCCTATTTCGACAACACGGTAGGGTCCCTCCCAGTTAGCGTTGAGCTTGCCCACATGCTTAGTGACCTCAACTTTTTTGAGGACCAGATCTCCAACTTGAAAGTGAAGGGGTCGCAAGTTCTTGTTGTATGCTCGAGCGGTAGTGGCTCGATACTGTTGCATCTTCATGTTTCCCTTTTGTCTGGTTTCGCTTATTGTGTCAAGATCAAAATCTCTTAGCTCATCGTTTCGATAACGGTGAAAGTGAGCCACTCGAGGGGATTGATGTAAGATTTCGGCCGGAATCATGGCTTCCGAGCCATATACCATGGCAAAGGGTGTTTGACCCGTTGGGATTCACGGGGTAGTTTGATATGCCTAAAGAACAACTTCAAGTTCATCGACCCAATGGTTCTCTGTTGCTTCGAGTCTCGTACACAAATTCTATATGATAGTTCGATTGGTAACCTCGACCTGTCCATTGGCTTGGGGATGTCCGACCGAGGTGAACCTTTGACTGATCTTGAAGTCCGAACAGTAGGCTTTGAATCTCGAACTTCGAAACTGGGGCCCATTATCGCATACTATGACTTGAGTTACACCAAACCGGGTGATGATGTGTTTCCAAAGGAAGTCTTGTAACGCATAGAAGGTGATTTTTGCGACTGCTAAAGCCTCGACCCACTTAGAGAAGTAATCGATCGCTACAATGATAAATTGCCTTTGTCGAGTTGCTATCGGAAAAGGCCCAATTATGTCGATCCCCCACTGCTCAAAAGGCTAGCATGACTCGATCGGAATCATGTCTGAGGGGTGTTGATGGGTCAAGTTGGCATGTCTCTGGCAACGATCGCATTTTCTCACAAATTCGAGCGCATCCTTGCGCAGGGTAAGCCAAAAGAATCCGGATCGAGATACCTTCAGGGCGAGAGACCGTCCCCCGGAGTGATTTCCACATGACCCTTCATGGATTTCGGCCAAGATTTTTCGACCTTGTGACGGTCGGAGACATCGCTTAGTTAGACCGATGGATGAGCGTTTGTACAGTCGACCTTCATGGTCTAGCACATAACTTAGTGCGCATTGTTTGAGCCTTCTTGCTTCGATCGAATCCTCGGGTAAAGTGCCATCTTGTAGATACAGGACTATATCATCGAGCCAACAAGGCTCAGCTGAATCGATGGAGTTGATTTTTGGAGGAGTAGGGTCGATTGATCTAACGGATGATGTCATGAAGATTACGGTCCGATCTTGAGTGCCCAGTGATCCACTTGCAAACTTAGCAAGGGCGTCTGCTCGAATATTCTCTTCTCGAGGAACTTGTGAAATTCCGAATTCTTCAAATTCGGAGATGACCTTTGTAACGCCCCGATTTCTCGGACGTAAAGGTACGATGTATGTGTTTACCAATTTGCGCGAATTAATTGTTTTACGTGTTTTATATTTAATTTTATTATAATTGTTATTATTTTATTATATTTTATTATATTATCTTATTTTAATATTATTAATTATACATATATATTTCGTATTATATATATATATATATGTTTAATTATTTTACTATTTATTTAATGATTATACTAATTATATGTTATGTTAATTAATCATGTTTTAATTAATTACTTATTTATATATATATTATACGATGGATATATAAATTATGCATGAATTTCATTTCTGCATGGGATTAATATATTCATGCATGGAGTTTATTAAATGTGCATGGAAAATTTTATGAAAATGCATGAAAATTATATTTTTGCATGGGAATTAAATATGCATGAATTTCATTTCATTTTGCATGAATTTGGTTGAATTGTGCATGGGGATTTCATAATTTATGCATGAATTGCATGTATGAGCTTGTTCGTTTATTTTGTGCTTCGTTCCTATATGAAATGATATCAAATTGCCACGAATTTGTAATATGTCGTATTTATATGTGCTATGAACATGATTTTATGCTCAATTTATGTTTTCGAATTCATTTGATAGGTTAACGAATTTAATTTTATTTGAGGAACCAAAACGGGAGCTAACGAGCACTTAGCGTACCCTTGGTTCCGAATTTAATATCTTGAGCTCGGGAACTCGGATTCGAGTTCCGTCAACTCCGCTGAACTCGTAATGAAAATTCGAGCATAGTAAACTTAGCCTTATAATTTTCCTAAGTCATTTGAAACTCCGAAATCCAACCGAAAAACGAAACGGCGTTCAACTTGACCTTGTTGCACTAAATCAGCCATATCTTGGCCAAACCATAACCAAATTAACCATGGTTTGATTCATTAGATCCCTAACTCAACCACCTAGCATGACATATCAAGCCCTAACCAAGATTATCCTCACACAATCCCCAAAACTCAGCCAAAGCTTCTGTTCCTCATTCCAGTCCCGTAACCCTTCAAACCTTGGAGATTTTGGAGCTCAAATCTCATCCAAACTTCAACCAATCATCAAGGTAAGTTAAGGGTTGTATTATATGTTTAATTCTGATCATTTTCATCTTTTCATTCATGAATTTGAGCATGGTTTCATCCATTCTGGGCATTTTTCCGAAAATAAAGGATTTTGGGCAAAATGTTGATCTTCTTCGTTTCTCAATGATTTTGATTGATTCCAAGCTTGAGATTGATTGTTTTGACATCCTCATACCATTTTTGGTCATTGATTTCGTGGTTGTTGAAGTATTTATGACATATCATTTATGAAACTTTGAGAAAATCCCACATGAAGGTCACGTAAGGTTGCTTTCTTGTTTGAGCTTGTTTGGGACTGAATTATGTGTTGTATTTATGATATTTTGCTGCACTTTTGAGAGACTTATGGACCTGAATGAAATCGGATTGATTGAGTTCAAGCTTGCCCTGTTTTTCTTCGCGTTTGGCCCTGTTTTTCACGCTGGTTTTTGCTGTCAAACTGCTGTGATTTTCTTCCTTCTTTTGCTGTCCAATTCGTGGCTTTGGGTTGTGTATTCTTGTTGAGTTATTGCAGCAATTTGGACCTTGTTATGTTGCTTTTGGTTGCCTTCGTTCTTGCTGGAGTTGGTTGCTCTGTTTCTGCGCATTTCTGCTGCTAACAGAGGCTGCTGCTGTTGCACGTCACGGGCGTGCCGTTCCTGCCCGTTCCAGCGAGGAACGGGGGTGCTGTGTGGGCTGATCTTGCTGTACCGAGACACGGGGGTGTCTCGGTCCAGGCTTGGAGGGTGACACGGGGGTGTCACCCCGTTTTGCTTGATCTCTGCTGCGTCTTCCTTGATATATTGCTGCTGCTGTTTTTGGTGTCTGCATGGTTGCTGGGCTGCTGGATATTTGTGGAATGTGTTATAGTGTGCATGCATGGAGGGAGATTGTGTGTGCATGCATGTGTTGCATGCATGTATATAATATATAGTATATATGCATGCATGTGTGTGTGAGTGTGTACGTGTATATATGCATATATTATATATATATTGTATATTATTATATATAATTATTTATATATATATATTATATTATAAATATTTATTATATATTTGAATATTATTTGATTTAATTTAATTATTGAAATTAATTGATTTCCATTTCGCGTATTTATTCTACTGACTATTGTTTAAACGTTTCCAATTATTTATTTTATTCCTCAATGTGAATTTGAATAATATGTGTTATGCTTATTAAATGAATTTTAGATTAATTGATATGTATTATGAATTTATGAAATTATGAAATTGAATGAATTATATGAAAGAATGATTTGATTATATGATTTAAATCCCTTATTAGTGCACATGAACATTTTAATGATATAACATGATCATCTATGCATTCATGTCATGTTCACTTCATTGCCGAGCGTCATATGTGGTCATTGAGTCTCATACCTTTTCTCTTGCACAGATTCGGGTTTGGTCGGAGACGAGGACGAGCATTGAGACGCTTGTGCTTTTATTTTGCTTTGGTAAAGGTGGGTTTTTCTTCTACTAGTTAAACAACCCTATAAATCCCTTATGTGCAAAGTTTTAAGCCAAAATAATATATTTATATAAATCGAGTCATTTCGGGTAAATGATTTCAAACGTATAACCCCCTTTCTTTTATTTATGAACCCTACCTTATGTTTTGGCGAGATTGTATGTACGTTATGTTCACGGGCCCCGGGACTTAGTATATGTGGCTAACCGAGGAAGCAAGGGCTGACGGGGATCCCATATACTAGTTCCAACCAAATTTACGACGATACGGACCTCGTTAGGAGTTTTGACGAGGAAACGCAGGTCGGGCTTTTGAGGATTCATGTACCTCACTAGCCATTATGTATGAACCGGTGGTCAGGTCTAGCTAACTTGTCCACCACCCGGAGGAAAAAGGTGTATATGTATGATTATGATCATTTATGTATGTGCACGAAAGATATGTATGATAACCACTAATTATGATATGATTACACGAGGAGAAGGTTGGAGATTGTGCACGCTCACTCGCCGAGCTTAAACCCTTATGAACAATTATGAATGAATATGAACGTCGTAATTCCGTTGATGTTTTCTATTGTTTTAACCACCTGGTAAATTCTTATCAAACTTCACACGGGATTAGGGCTTGCATGTATGTGTTTAATTTATGCGATATTATATCTTATGCCCCGTTTTTATACCCACCAGTCTCTTTTAGACTGAACCCGGTTGTTTTCAGTTGTTTTGTGCAGGTATAAGAGTGCTAGGCGGGAATACAAGTAGTCTAGGTCTTGCATTTATGTTTAACACTTCTTTTCAGTCCCATATTCATACTCTTGTTGCTACTTTTGTATTTGATCATAGTATAGATTGGAGCGTTATGATTTTGTAGGCCGTGAGTGCCGTTGCATATTAGAATGCTCTTGTATATCTATTTTTGGAGTTTGGCGACTCACTGTATATGCTTGGTCGTTATGGCTTCCGCAAACTTTCTTTAACTCTGATTTTATGATTCTTGCAATGATTGGTTTAAGGGTTAGTCCCGCCTAGCATAGCGTGTGTGTTGTGTCCCCGTTCGCCGTGGATTTGACACGTGTATGGACTTCCATTTCATATACGGGTCGGGTCCCAGTGCGGGGGATGTGGTACCTTACGCTCGGGTGCTACATCCTTAAGTGGTATCAGAGCCTAGGGTTACAAAACCCGGGCTCTAGTGTCGTGTTGAGTCAGTTAGGTCGTTCGGCTTTAGGAACAACTTGTCAATGTGTTGCATATGCATTGTTTACGTGTTTGTGTGCTCTAAATCTTGAATTTTGATCGAATTAATTGCACTTGCATGCATGGACTAAAAATAGCATGCATTTTAGTGTTTCTTGAACAGGATGCCTCCACGTAGACATCGTGAGAGATCTCCAGGACATCGTCGTCATCATGATCGATCCCCTACGCCTCCACCCCAACCACAAGCACCACCGATGGATATGGGGAATTTCATGGAAGCGGTTTTCAACTATGTTGAGCATAGAAGGGCTCAAGCTCCCCCACCACAACAAGCAGAACAACCGGCGCCTCCACCAAATCATAATAATAATAGAGATCCGCATGGGGTGTTTCTGAGTTACAACCCCCCTCGGTTTTCTGGTTCTATCGACGATTCGGTCTCGGAGGGTTGGTTGATTCGACTAGAGAGGATATTTGGGGTCCGACAGTTTACTACACAAGAGAAGGCTCAATTTGCTATATTCCAACTTGATGGAGATGCATATGAATGGTGGGAACGAACAAGGGAGAAACTTGAGGTCGATGAAGAGGAAGTAACTTGGGAAGTCTTTAAAAGAGAATTCAGAGAATGCTTTGTGCCGGAGGTAGTGAGAGAGAGAAAGGAACAAGAGTTCATGGATCTAAAGCAAGGAGCGCGTACGGTGACCCAATATCTCACAGTATTTAATAGACTTGGGAAATATGCTCCTCATGTCACCCGGGATGAGAAAAGGAAAGCAAGGAAATTCATTGCGGGGTTAAGACAGGATTTGAGACACGGTCAGGCAGGTCATAATTTCGAGTCTTTTGCCGATTCGGTACAAAGGGCTTTAGTTCAAGAAGAGGAGTATAAGAAGAAAGATCCGATTTTTAGGCCACTGATGGGGCGAGGTTCTGGAACAAGTTCGGGAAAGCGACCTATGGTTCAAGCTACTCCCCCTCCTAAGGGTCCGTTTAAGAAGCCAAGAATGGGAGGACCAACTCTGCCGGTTCCAATAGCTTTGCCTGCACCAACAAGGGATCGACAAGGTCCGAGTGAAGCACGATTATCCAAGCCACCATGTACATATTGTGGAGGGCCAACTCACAATTATCACAAATGCTGGAAGAGGTTGGGTTTATGCCTAATATGTGGAAAAGCTGATCATAGGGCGGATATATGGCCCCACAAGAATCCGGGATTTAAAAAGGGAGTTCAAAGGCCAATGATTCAGGCTCGTGCTTACGCCCTCGAAGGTGAAGAGCAAGATGCAGAGATCGATCCCACAGCTGTGGTAGAAGGTACCCTATGCATACATAACATGAGTATTCATGCACTCTTTGATTTGGGTGTCACGCATTCTTTTATTTCTTGTGACTTAGTTGCTATTCTGTGTTTGTCTGTTATTTGCTTTTTCTTCTTGTTATTTGGTGAGTTCACCACTTGGTGGGAGTCTTCAGATAGATCAGTTGGTTTGGGAGTGTTCAGTTCTGATGGAGGGATAAGTTGTGGTAATCTTCATCGATGACATCTTAGTTTATTCGAGAACTCCGGAGGATTATGCCAGGCACCTCAAAATTGTGTTGGATACCTTAAGAGAGCATCGGTTGCATGCTAAGTTTAGCAAATGCGAGCTTTGGATTGATCAGGTAGCAATTCTGGGTCATATTATTTCAAGGAAAGGTTTGGAGGTAGACCCTTCTAAGATCGAGCCGGTTATTCAATGGCAAAGCCCGAAAAATGTTTCAGAAGTAAGGAGTTTCTGGGGTTTGGCAGACTACTATCGAAGATTTGTACAGGATTTTCGAAGATTGCAGCTCCTCTAACCCGAGTGACTAAGAAAGCGGTTAAGTTTGAGTGGGATGAGGCATGTAAGGCTAGCTTTCAACTTGTAAAGGAAAAGTTGACCACCGCTCCTGTATTAGCACTTCCCGAAGGTACAGAAGGATATACAGTTTATACGGACGCCTCAAAGGAAGGTTTGGGATGTGTGTTGATGCAAAATGGAAGAGTAATCGCCTATGCCTCAAGGAAATTAAAAGAGCATGAACAAAATTACCCCACTCATGATTTGGAATCAGCGGCAGTGATATTTGCTTTGGGTAAGTGGAGACACTATCTTTATGGAATTTCGTTCGAGGTCTTCTCCGTTCACAAGAGTCTCTAATACTTATTCTCACATAAGGAAGTGAACAAAAGACAACGGCGTTGGATGGAACTTTTGGCGGATTATGAGTGTACAATCCGATACCATCCCAGCAAAGCCAATTTGGTCGTGGATGCACTTAGTAGGAAAACTAGTGTGTCCAATGTGGAAGTGGAAATTGGAGATGAGAATGAGCTGTTCAGACTGAGGACTAGTATTCGGAATATTACGGCTCGACCAGATCTTAAACAGAGGTTATTTGATGCTCAGAGGATTGATCCCGAGGTTCAGAAATTATCTGGGAAAGCTCGAGCTGATTCAGAGTGTCCGTTTGGGTTCAATGATACGGGACTTCTAAGATTCAAGAATAGAGTTGTTGTCCCGGAAGAGTTAAAAAGGATTATTCTTGAGGAAGCCATCGGTCAGGGTATTCGATACATCCCGGAGGGAACAAGAGGTATAAGGATCTTAAGCGAATTTTATTGGTGGAATGGATGAGAACGGGATGTTATCAACTTTGTGAAACACTGCATGACTTGTCCAGCAGTTAAGGCGGAACATCAAAAGCCATCGGGGCTACTTCGATCATTGCCTATCCCGGAGTGGAAATGGAAACAAACAGCTATGGATTTTGTGTCGGGATTACCAAAAGTGAGAGGAGGTTTCGATGGAATTTGGGTTAGTGTGGACAGGTTGACGAAGTCAGCTCATTTTCTTACTATCAGAATGTCCGATAAAGTGAGTAAGTTGGCCAAGAGATACAATGAGGAGATTGTCAGGCTTCATGGTGTACCTGTTAGTATTGTCTCGGATCGGGATCCCAGATTTACTTCAAGGTTATGGCAAGAATTGCAGAAGTGTTTGGGAACAAGGCTTCAATTCAGCACAGCTTTCCATCCTCAGACCGACGGATAATCAGAAAGGTTGATTAAGTATCTGGAGGATCTGTTGAGAGCATGTGCATTGGACTTTCAAAGCTCGTGGAATGAGCAGTTACCGTTAATCGAGTTTTCTTACTACAATAGCTATCAAGCCCCGATTGAAATGGCCCTTATGAAGCTCTTTATGGACGTAAATGTCGATCACCGTTGTTCTTTGATTTGGAGGAATGGAATTGGACCAAGCAAGAAGGGATTAAAAGAGGGAAAAAGAAGGAAAAACCCTCTAAGGCTGTACAAGAGGCTATTGATAAGGTCCAGATAATTAGACAACGGATGAAGGCCGCTCAGGATCGACAAAAGATTTATGCAGATCTTCGGAGGAGGAAATTGGAGGTTGAGATTGGAGATAAGGTTTTCTTAAAGGCATTCCCACGAAAAGAATTCTCAAGGATTGGACGAGGAGGAAAATTAAACACTTGGTATATGGGACCATATGAGATTCTAGAGAAGATTGGGGATACGGCCTATCGTTTGGATTTGCCGCCGAATTTGACTGGAATTCATAACGTGTTTCATGTCTCACAGCTCCGAAAGTACTATCGAGATGAGTCCGAGGTTCTACCGGTTGAAGAAGTGTAATTAGAACCGGATCTCACCTTCGTTCAGAAGCCGATTAAGATATTGGATCGAAACTTTCAGGAACTTCGAAATCGGCGTATTCCACTAGTCAAGGTTCTTTGGAGAAGTGATAAAACCGAAGAGACTACGTGGGAGACGGAGGATAAGATGAAAAGGTTTCACCCCGAGTTATTTCCGAGCGAGCAATGAATCCGAGGACGGATTCTTTTAAGGGGGAGAGATTGTAACGCCCCGATTTCTCGGACGTAAAGGTACGATGTATGTGTTTACCAATTTGCGCGAATTAATTGTTTTACGTGTTTTATATTTAATTTTATTATAATTGTTATTATTTTATTATATTTTATTATATTATCTTATTTTAATATTATTAATTATACATATATATTTCGTATTATATATATATATATGTTTAATTATTTTACTATTTATTTAATGATTATACTAATTATATGTTATGTTAATTAATCATGTTTTAATTAATTACTTATTTATATATATATTATACGAGGGATATATAAATTATGCATGAATTTCATTTCTGCATGGGATTAATATATTCATGCATGGAGTTTATTAAATGTGCATGGAAAATTTTATGAAAATGCATGAAAATTATATTTTTGCATGGGAATTAAATATGCATGAATTTCATTTCATTTTGCATGAATTTGGTTGAATTGTGCATGGGGATTTCATAATTTATGCATGAATTGCATGTATGAGCTTGTTCGTTTATTTTGTGCTTCGTTCCTATATGAAATGATATCAAATTGCCACGAATTTGTAATATGTCGTATTTATATGTGCTATGAACATGATTTTATGCTCAATTTATGTTTTCGAATTCATTTGATAGGTTAACGAATTTAATTTTATTTGAGGAACCAAAACGGGAGCTAACGAGCACTTAGCGTACCCTTGGTTCCGAATTTAATATCTTGAGCTCGGGAACTCGGATTCGAGTTCCGTCAACTCCACTGAACTCGTAACGAAAATTCGAGTTTAGTAAACTTAGCCTTATAATTTTCCTAAGTCATTTGAAACTCCGAAATCCAACCGAAAAACGAAACGGCGTTCAACTTGACCTTGTTGCACTAAATCAGCCATATCTTGGCCAAACCATAACCAAATTAACCATGGTTTGATTCATTAGATCCCTAACTCAACCACCTAGCATGACATATCAAGCCCTAACCAAGATTATCCTCACACAATCCCCAAAACTCAGCCAAAGCTTCTGTTCCTCATTCCAGTCCCGTAACCCTTCAAACCTTGGAGATTTTGGAGCTCAAATCTCATCCAAACTTCAACCAATCATCAAGGTAAGTTAAGGGTTGTATTATATGTTTAATTCTGATCATTTTCATCTTTTCATTCATGAATTTGAGCATGGTTTCATCCATTCTGGGCATTTTTCCGAAAATAAAGGATTTTGGGCAAAATGTTGATCTTCTTCGTTTCTCAATGATTTTGATTGATTCCAAGCTTGAGATTGATTGTTTTGACATCCTCATACCATTTTTGGTCATTGATTTCGTGGTTGTTGAAGTATTTATGACATATCATTTATGAAACTTTGAGAAAATCCCACATGAAGGTCACGTAAGGTTGCTTTCTTGTTTGAGCTTGTTTGGGACTGAATTATGTGTTGTATTTATGATATTTTGCTGCACTTTTGAGAGACTTATGGACCTGAATGAAATCGGATTGATTGAGTTCAAGCTTGCCCTGTTTTTCTTCGCGTTTGGCCCTGTTTTTCACGCTGGTTTTTGCTGTCAAACTGCTGTGATTTTCTTCCTTCTTTTGCTGTCCAATTCGTGGCTTTGGGTTGTGTATTCTTGTTGAGTTATTGCAGCAATTTGGACCTTTTTATGTTGCTTTTGGTTGCCTTCGTTCTTGCTGGAGTTGGTTGCTCTGTTTCTGCGCATTTCTGCTGCTAACAGAGGCTGCTGCTGTTGCACGTCACGGGCGTGCCGTTCCTGCCCGTTCCAGCGAGGAACGGGGGTGCTGTGTGGGTTGATCTTGCTGTACCGAGACACGGGGGTGTCTCGGTCCAGGCTTGGAGGGTAACACGGGGGTGTCACCCCGTTTTGCTTGATCTCTGCTGCGTCTTCCTTGATATATTGCTGCTGCTGTTTTTGGTGTTTGCATGGTTGCTGGGCTGCTGGATATTTGTGGAATGTGTTATAGTGTGCATGCATGGAGGGAGATTGTGTGTGCATGCATGTGTTGCATGCATGTATATAATATATAGTATATATGCATGCATGTGTGTGTGAGTGTGTACGTGTATATATGCATATATTATATATATATTGTATATTATTATATATAATTATTTATATATATATATATTATATTATAAATATTTATTATATATTTGAATATTATTTGATTTAATTTAATTATTGAAATTAATTGATTTCCATTTCGCGTATTTATTCTACTGACTATTGTTTGAACGTTTCCAATTATTTATTTTATTCCTCAATGTGAATTTGAATAATATGTGTTATGCTTATTAAATGAATTTTAGATTAATTGATATGCATTATGAATTTATGAAATTATGAAATTGAATGAATTATATGAAAGAATGATTTGATTATATGATTTAAATCCCTTATTAGTGCACAAGAACATTTTAATGATATAACATGATCATCTATGCATTCATGTCATGTTCACTTCATTGCCGAGCGTCATATGTTGTCATTGAGTCTCATACCTTTTCTCTTGCACAGATTCGGGTTTGGTCGGAGACGAGGACGAGCATTGAGACGCTTGTGCTTTTATTTTGCTTTGGTAAAGGTGGGTTTTTCTTCTACTAGTTAAACAACCCTATAAATCCCTTATGTGCAAAGTTTTAAGCCAAAATAATATATTTATATAAATCGAGTCATTTCGGGTAAATGATTTCAAACGTATGACCCCCTTTCTTTTATTTATGAACCCTACCTTATGTTTTGGCGAGATTGTATGTACGTTATGTTCACGGGCCCCGGGACTTAGTATATGTGGCTAACCGAGGAAGCAAGGGCTGACGGGGATCCCATATACTAGTTCCAACCAAATTTACGACGATACGGACCTTGTTAGGAGTTTTGACGAGGAAACGCAGGTCGGGCTTTTGAGGATTCATGTATCTCACTAGCCATTATGTATGAACCGGTGGTCAGGTCTAGCTAACTTGTCCACCACCCGGAGGAAAAAGGTGTATATGTATGATTATGATCATTTATGTATGTGCACGAAAGATATGTATGATAACCACTAATTATGATATGATTACACGAGGAGAAGGTTGGAGATTGTGCACGCTCACTCGCCGAGCTTAAACCCTTATGAACAATTATGAATGAATATGAACGTCGTAATTCCGTTGATGTTTTCTATTGTTTTAACCACCTGGTAAATTCTTATCAAACTTCACACGGGATTAGGGCTTGCATGTATGTGTTTAATTTATGCGATATTATATCTTATGCCCCGTTTTTATACCCACCAGTCTCTTTTAGACTGAACCCGGTTGTTTTCAGTTGTTTTGTGCAGGTATAGGAGTGCTAGGCGGGAATACAAGTAGTCTAGGTCTTGCATTTATGTTTAGCACTTCTTTTCAGTCCCATATTCATACTCTTGTTGCTACTTTTGTATTTGATCATAGTATAGATTGGAGCGTTATGATTTTGTAGGCCGTGAGTGCCGTTGCATATTAGAATGCTCTTGTATATCTATTTTTGGAGTTTGGCGACTCACTGTATATGCTTGGTCGTTATGGCTTCCGCAAACTTTCTTTAACTCTGATTTTATGATTCTTGCAATGATTGGTTTAAGGGTTAGTCCCGCCTAGCATAGCGTGTGTGTTGTGTCCCCGTTCGCCGTGGATTTGGCACGTGTATGGACTTCCATTTCATATACGGGTCGGGTCCCGGTGCGGGGGATGTGGTACCTTACGCTCGGGTGCTACAACCTTTTTGACTAAGGCGAGATATCTGACCATGGACTCTTCCCGAGCCTCAAATTCGCCAGTGACTTGACCGGCGACCAACTATGAATCGGTCAAGACTCGGATTTTCTTGATGTTTTGCATTTTCGCAATTTTCAATCCTGCTAAAAGGGCTTCGTACTCAGCCTCGTTGTTTGTTGCAGGATATTCAAGAGCAAGGGCGTATTCGATTTGCTGCCCGTTCGCGTTGGCGAGGGATACCCCGGCCCCTCCTCCAGAAGCGGTCGAGGAGCCATCGATCGATAGGGTCCAAATGGATGGATTGCCCTTTGCGGTCGGATGAAGGTCCTTCTCCACCAAGAAATAGGCCAAGATTTGAGCTTGATACGCCATCCGGGGTCGATACATTACTTCGAACTGTCCGAGTTCGATCGCCCACTTTGTGAGTCGGCCTGAAACTTCTGGTTTGTCCATGACGGTCTTCAACGATTGATCGGTGAGGACAATGATGGGGTGTGCTTGGAAATATGGTCGAAGCTTGCGGGACGTGTGGACTACTGCGAGAGCAAACTTTTCGATCTCAAGGTAGCGCACTTCTGGGCCATGGAGAATCTTACTCACGTAGTATACAGGGTGATGTTTTTTATCTCGAAAGGTGACAAGTACCGAGCTGATCGTTTCCTTCGACACGGCCAGATACAGATATAAAGTTTCCCCATCGATTGGTTTTGCAAGTAGGGGTGGCGAAGTGAGGTATTTCTTTAGATCCTCGAGAGCTTGGTCGCATTCGGGGGTCCATTCAAAATCTTTGATGTTACGTAAGATCTTGAAAAATGGCAAGTTCTTCTCCGAGGATCGGGCAATGAATCGATTGAGTGATATGATGCGACCAACAAGCCTCTGTACGTCACGGTTCGAATTTGGAGTTGGAAGCAGTTGTATAGCTTTTATTTTGGCAGGGTTGGCCTCGATACCCCTCTGGCTGACCATGTAGCCGAGAAATTTCCCCCCATCGACCTCGAAGGTACATTTAGCTGGGTTGAGCTTCAAATTATATTTTCGGAGGAGATTGAAGGCTCTCTTTAAATGGTCGAGATGGTCGATGGTCTTCTCACTCTTAACCAACATGTTATCAACATATACTTCGATGGTATCACCGATCTCTGACTCGAAGACTTTGTTCATCATCCGTTGGTACCTCGCTCCGGCATTCTTGAGTCCAAATGGCCTGACCTTGAAGCAGTAAATGCCATTGAAAACTATGAAGGCGGTTTTGGGTTGATCCTCAAGGGCCATGAAGATTTGATAGTAGCCTTGGAAAGCGTCCATCATGCTCAATCGTTCACACCCGGCTGTGGAGTCGACCAACTGATCGATCCGTGGTAATGGGTATGGGTCCATCGGACAGGCCTTATTTAGGTCGGTGTAATCATTGTACATTCTCCATTTTCCTCCTGGTTTGGGTACAAGGACAACATTGCATAACCACTCGACGTACTGGATCGACATGATATATCTTGCATCGAGGAGCTTGTTGACCTCGACCTCGATAATGGCATTCCGGGAGTCACTCTGAGAACGTAACTTTTGCTTGACTGGTTTGTAGGATGGGTCGATGTTTAGGTGATGTTTGATCACCCTCCTGTCTACTCCTACCAGGTCGGAGGCACTCCAGGCAAACACGTCAAGATTATCACGAAGGAATTGTATGAGCATGCATTGCTCTTTTCCTTTTCGACCGACCCCAATACGTGTGATTTTTTCTGGCTGCCCTGGAATTAGGTGAATTTCTTCGAGCTCTTCCGCGGGCTTAAGCTTTTTGTCCTCCTGTTTTTTCCTTTTTGCAGCATGAGCAGAACTCATTTTCCTTGAGTTTTCTGGGTCGACTGCCTCTGGATCGACAAATTCATCTTCGACGATAGGATCGTTATTAATGAAAGGCAGATGCTTATCAGTGGAAGTTTTAGGTTTATCCAAGGAAATAGAATAACAACTCCAAGCGGTCGATATGTCGCATCTTAACTCTCCAATCCCGGCTGGGGTAGGTAGCTTTACCATTTGGTGATAAGTGGATATGACCGCTCGGAAATCGATGAGACCTGGTCGGCCGAGAATGATGTTATATGCAGAAGGCATTTCGATGACCAGATATTCGATTTCTCGCGTAGCCCGTTGGGGCAGTGTGCCCATGGATGTAATTAACCGCACTCGACCCTTGGTATAAACTTCCGCACCTCCGAATCCTGTAAGAGGGGTTCGAATGGGATCTAGGAGCAATTTATCATGTAAATTCATGCGAATAAGAGTCGAGTAAAGGATAATATTGCTTGAACTTCCATTGTCTACCAAGGTGCGAGATACAACAAAGTTGGCGACGTCGAGTGTGACGACCATAGAACAGCTAGGTGTCTCGCTCGAACGTCCCGGTACATCGATTACATCATTTTCACTAAATACTATTTCTTAATTGATCCAAGCATCTTCGGGTCGAACATGCATGACTTTTCGAGGTCCATAGAAGCCCTGAGCTGCTGCTCGTCACGTCTTTTTCCGAGCGGACCTTGAGTCTCCTCCAGAAGGCCCCCCCGATATCATATCAATCCGGCCGAGACATGGTCGGTTATGCGGGTCGCGCTCTGTTGGAGGCTTGGCTTGTCGTTGCTTGGGTGGTGACCTATCGAGTTGGTCTCGATTCCGAGCATTGTCATCCATCTTTTTCACAAACTCTTGGAGATGAGCTCCCTTGATCAGACGTTCGATCTCATCACGCAATGCATTGCACTCGGAAGTGTTATGCCCCTTTTGTTGATGAAAGTTGCAAAATTTGTTGCTCTCTCGAATCTTGGGAGTTTCTCGCATCGGTTTAGGTTTTTTCAGAAGAGCTGGATCGATGACATTGTAAATTTCATCGAGTGGTCGTGTCAACTGCGTGTAATGCTTCCGAGCAGTGGACCCTGTGGGTGCTTCGGTCTTGGGATGGACATCTTGCTTGATTGGTCGATTGACGCCTGTTTTTCGATCGGGAATCGGACTCCTCTGGGAACTTTCCAACTCTTCAAGTTGCATCCAATCGCAAGCGGCCGCTTGGATATCCGCTAAGTTTTTTGGCTTTTGCAAGAAAATATATCGAGCAGCTTCGATGTTGACCAGAGCCTTGTGAACGATGGGTCTCAAAAGATCGATGCTTGGTTCTTCTGTTTTGACCACTGCTTGTGAAAAACGAGTGAAGAAATCACGAAGTGACTCGGTAGGGGCTTGTTTGATGGTGTACAGGTAGGTCGGCGGTAGCTTATCCCCCTTCATGGCAGAGAATTGAGCCTTGAACCGATCCACCAGGGCCTTGTATGTAGGTATGGATCGAGGAGGGAGTCTCGAGAACCACTCGAGCGCTGGGCCATCAAGGGTCGTGATAAAGATCTTAGCCCAAATGTTAGGCGAGTGACCAAACATGCTGAGTTGCATTTCGAGTCGCGACACGTGTTTTTCCGGATCAGCCGATCCGTTATATGTGGGTAGCCCAGTGGGGATCTTTTCATCTGTGGTGGACTCAATGATTGAGTCGCAAAAAGGGGATTGGGCTTCTCTCTCACTGCGATACCTCCATGGTCAGACCGGTCGAGGGATCGACGGCGTACGCCGGGGTGACCTAGATCGTTCACGCCGAGTAGAGCGAGACCGACTGGGGGAACGACTATGCGACCCTTGGCTTTCAATATTGTGTCGACTATCCGATCGATCTGAACGGGGAGGTATCTGATTTTGAAGGTCATTCGGTCTCACAATATGCCCTCTGTTTGATCTCCGGATCTGACTAATTCGACCGTGGGGCCCGAGTCGACTGAAGACTCCGCTCGAATCATGGGGGGATGAATCTCGCTGAGAAAGACTTCTCTCCCTTCGAGGTCCACACTGCCCGCGATCGTAGTTTCTTCCTCGAGAACGAGATAGTCGAGATCTCTGTCGAGATACACCTTGTCCTCGACGGCTATCATTGCGATTTATTCTGGTGTCGGTGGGGGTCCTAGAATCGACCTCATCATCAGGTCGGAGCGACAACCGATCCTGGACTGGTTTTCGGGCACTCCCTTGAGCGGGTAATGGCTGCTGATGCTGAAGTTGAGGTTGTATACTTTGCCCAACTCCAGCCCAATATCCCACAGGTGGTTGAAATTGAACTGGATGTAGGTATCCGGGATGATTCATTACGGGTTGGACAATCTCTACCGGCCGTGTTTAAGGGCATGCTGGCATCTGAGGCTCTCTCCCCTCTGCGGCCGCTGCTGTAGCTTCATCTTGACAAGCTTTTAGATATTTATCAAACTCGGTCGTCGAGTAGACTAGCTGTGGTGAGATGGTGGTTGGAGCAGCGACTTGCAGAGGTATTTGAGGGATAACTTCCCGACCATTCTCATCGAACAAGAAATTGCTGGTAATGTTGGGAGTAGTCATGTTTGATGGCTTGTTGTTGCGAGGTTCCCACAGACGGCGCTAAATGATCGAGCCAAATCTCTGCTTGATGTTCGATCGAGGGGTTCAACACAATCACTCTATTTGTTGCGGGGAAGCGACCGTCTGACTACTCGTAATCTGCACAGGTCGAAAACGTGAACTTCGAGGCCAACTCGGGGAAGGTGGGTGTGAGACCCGGGTTGGCTCTCCGACGCTCAAGTCAGGTTCGAGGTGGATGGTCGAAATAGTTGAGCGGTGAAAAGTGTTAGGTGAGAAAACTTACCGTGCGATAAATGAGGGGAGGTTATTTATACTGTGAGGAGAGAGAAGTTACCGGCTTGACGTGTTGGCGTGGGGAGCTGACAGGTGCCCCATTAAGACCGTGCATTAAATGCGTGGTCGGCCACTTCCTTGCTAGTGGAATAGTGAGCTGTCCGGTCGAGGGGATATGCTCGACTGTGGGTCTCGGGTCTATGCGGTAACTTACGCGGGGTAAATGTGTCCTGGGCGGGATGGTCGAGAGTTCAGCTTCGATCGATGTCTCGAGCGAGAAGTGATCCTCGACCATACACGTGGAGCAAGGTGATTGGTCCAGGTCGACAACGGGTACATGCCACGTAAAGTACCATATCTATATATTTATCCTTTAGGAGCCTATTTCTGATTTTTGGTATATTAGTACCATATCTCTATTTTGTGATATAGAAATTTTGTCTTTGATAGCAATTATAGGCTTTTCCCTTTTCCTTAAAACTAAGTAATTGTGTGGTTCATATTATAACGGAATTTTGATATTGCTCATATTTTAACAAAGTTTAGTTTGTTTGTGAAGGAGATTTTGAAATCCCCGTTTACAATTTATATAGTTTGATAAATTTAAATGTATAATTAGACACCAAAATTTTCCTTCATAAACGAGAACAAGTTCGAGTTCGAATTCGTAAAAATACAAGATAGCCAAGCCAGAGTTTACAAAAAAGATAGGCCTCGCAGGGCCTCGACTCAACTCGTTCGCATTCCTAAGTCTGATGTCAACTGTCACGGTCGGGTGCAGCAGTTTGATAGGTAGGGATCTCAGCGGATTACTACCTTACTAAAGGCATAAAATAAAGTAGAAGCCAAATTCTCACTCTACGCGTTAAAGACGTGTCTTTTCCACCCTATATAATACCCCACTTCCACACCCCACCCCGCCCCACCCATCTAGAAGAAAATTAAACTTCTGTAAAAATGGAGAAAAGTCCAACGCCCGAACCAATCCAAGTACCTCAAGCCGCCGAAGAACTGGACAAAGTCTTCAGCAAATTCGACACCGACGGCGACGGCAAAATCTCCCCCACCGAACTCGGCGCCATATTCAGCGGCCTCGGCTCCGCCACCTCCGACGAAGAGGTGGCGCGTATAATGTCCGAACTCGACACCGACGGCGACGGATTCATCGACGCCACCGAGTTCAAGGCCTTCAACAGCGCCGGCGGCGAGAACGCCAACAAGGAGCTGAAGGAGGCGTTCGACCTCTACGACAAGGACAAAAATGGCAAGATCTCGGCGACGGAGCTGCACGCGGTGCTCCGGAGTCTGGGGGAGAAGTGCTCCGTCAACGACTGCCGGAGAATGATCGGATCCTTCGACGTCGACGGCGACGAGTGCATTAATTTCGAAGAATTCAAGAAGATGATGACTGGGGCGGCCTCCTGATCATCATACTCATCCATAATTAATTCTCAATTTATACATCTTTTCTTCTAGCTTGCTAGGGTTTCATCATGGTGCTCACTCTCGGTAGTTTGGGATTATTGTTGACTTACTTTATGTATGCATAAATATAAATATTGACGTGATTTTGAATGTTAATTAATTCCAGTGTTAAAAAGGTTGCTGCCATATATAAATGCTGGTATTTACGCAGAATATGGATTACCAGAAAGGTAATGTTTGTACGTGCTTCCATTGCATTAATGTTTACTCGTTTTTAGCCCTTGGTGAATAAAGTTGTAATTTGATTGTTTGAAATTTGAATCTCCTACAAACATTCCATTAACTATGTAGATGGCTTACTTTCTTTATTTATTTATTTATTTTTCCTCTTAAATCAAGTAGATTTTATTATTTGCAAATAAAGATTAGTTCAAGTGATTAAATGATTCTTTCTTTAATATAATGATTCGTATTCGAATTCCTTCTATCAATTGAGGTGGACTAGGTGTTTAAAAAAAAGATTTTATTATTATTATTATTTGGGGTCAAGATCAAGGATAGTTCAATAGAACTAAATTCTTAAATTTTAATTAATATTTAAATAGACATTAATTTGGTAAACGAATTTTAGTGGCGGAGCTAGGTAGTTGCCCTGAATCATGAGGGTCACGCAGTGGTGTCACATGCAATTAAATATATATATATTTTTTAATTTTTGATCTATAAAATGCGCCGTATATTCAAAATCAAGAAATTTAGTGCGTATTTTTTACGAGAAATTGATTTTACCCGTTGGAATTTATACATGCCGAATTATGAGTTAACAACGTATAAAACCAGGTCGGATTTTCAGTGTGTAAAAATAGGTTCCAATAAAAAAAGACATTAAATTACATAATTTAGATACAATTCTATTTTATAGTCAGAAAATAAAATATACCAAAAAATTGGAATTAATTAAGCTAGTATACGGATTTGAAAATTTTCCATATGCAATAAAACACTGTAGTTTCAAAGAAAATATGAGATGATTTACATATGAAATTGGTCAAGGTTTGTTGCAAACGACGTAGTTGGAATCTTGTAAAATATTGAAAAAATGAAACTAAAATGCTTTTCAAAAAGCAAAGGATATTGATACGATATCTATGTCTTATGTCAATGTCATGGACATATATTTTTCTCTCTCTCTTTTTTCTTAAACTACGCGATCATATTTCTCTAATGCTTAAAGAAAAATTCTCTTTAAAGGAAAATCAGAAAAACAAAATATTTTAAAATCGATGGAGATCTGTATAACCGATAATTTCATATACATACAACTTAATTATCTAAATTATATTATTTCATATATATATATATTTTTTAAACACGTACTTAGTTGAGCAGAGAAATTTGAAATCGCAAAATCATTAACTACTTGAACCGATTATAATACTATTTCATATACTTGGTTTTGTGTCACATGCTGGATTATACACTCCGAGTACTTAGCAGAAAGCAGGAACTGAGTTTGACAAAACAAAATCAATTAATTATGTTACTCATATATAACTAAACACATCATCTAATTGATTATTTTGTTTAATTATAATCATTTTAACAATCTCTGATGTTGTGTTGTGTTGACTATTCATATTGGGCACTGTATGTGAGATTCCTCACGTGAAAAAAAAAAATAAAAAATTGTGTCATCATATACGTCGTGTCGTGTTCGTATCATTATATTCGTATTCCTATTCGTGCATCATAACTAACAATACATATGAGTAGTGCTGCGTACTCTTATCATGGTGATTAACCCGAGTTTGATATATTTAGGCTGTGATTAAAAATAAAGGTTTTTTACATTTACACCCCTATAACATTGCATATATAATCACGATTCATGCCCATTTAAATGAAAATATTACAAATTCTACCTTAATGGGTTATGAAAATTTCAAATAACGTCATTTCTTTAGGATTTAGGTCAATTAATGGTGATAGGGCAAAATCACGCACGCACGCTGCACCATACACGTGTCATCGTCCAGAGACTTAAGAGCTTTGACGCTCGCATTATTGGGCTCGTGGTATGACCCAGCCCATTTGTTACATCATCGCCAGTGGGCCTCCTTTGCTCGTCCGCTCGTGCCCAACCCCACCTCCTGGAGCCACTCGTCCGCTGATGGCCCTCGGGGATCTAGTAGCCTTGCTCCTAGAGGAGCGGCCTCCGGAGTACCCCTTCTCCGACGCTCATGCTATCGACGCTCGTTGGTCACCTGCCAGATGGAGTCCCTCTCGAGCATCCGTACGAGCGTTACTGACACTCGACAGTCCACAGGTACCCGGGCACTCCTAGGCCCCCAACGCTTTCCTAGCGGACTTGGGGTCTCCTTGAGCTCATCTCGCCGCTCGCCAACAACCTCCGACACTGGCAGCGTGCACCTCGTACCTGGCACGCCGTTCCCCTTTTCAGAGCCATCGCTTTCATGCCATCACAGGTTGCCACGTGTGAGGGCAACACAGGTTTGGGACCACTCGGTCAATTTACCCATTTACCCCCACTCCTAACATATAAATAGGAGAGAACACATGCTTTCTCCCCCAAGTCATCCTCTTCCACAAGAAACCTGACATTTCCTCTGAACCATACTACTGCATTTTTCTGAGATCTTCATCTTCCCCAAACTCCCCACATTTTATCATTGACTTGTTGCTTTCCCCGTGCAAAAACTGGTGTTATCCTAGCTGGAAGAACCCACGCTCACCGGAAACCCAGACCCTAAGGCTCAAACGCCTGTGATGGTCTTCCCTTCATAAACAAAATATCAAAGTGTTGGTGGCATCTTAGAAATCCTTATTCTGCTCCATCATTTTTGGCGCCGTCTGTGGGAAACCCATCACTACCGTCTTCGTCGTTATCAGTTTCTTCCTTTAAAAGCTAGTTGAAAAGTGACACCAAGGTCTTTCATCATGGTTATTGCTACAAGATCCGGAGCTCTGGGGAATAGAAGCGGTCTTCCTCCCGCCAATGGAGAAAACGCTGAGAACCCCATCCCCGCCGGAGGCACGCCTCCGCCTGTCGCCGGAGACGCTGATGCCGCAACTGCCGCTCCTCCCCCAGCAGGAAACGAAGCAGGAGGATCTGGCTCCAATCCTCCTCCCCCAGCTTTCGCCCCAAACATTCCAGCTTCCCATCCTGGCATGTACCCTGTGGCCATGCCACCGCCAGGATACACTCTTATGCAGCCCGGAATGATGCTTGGAATGATGTCCATGGTGCAGCCGTATCAAGTGGGGACATTAAACCTCCCATTGTCAATTCCTAGGGAGATACAGGGGGTGGAAATGCCCCAGATTAGTGCCCAGCAACTTCAAACGCTGTACGCGCAATGCGAAGGTCAAGCGGTGCAGAACGCTTGGGAACATTTTACCGCGGCGTACTTTCCCTCATTGGCAGGTGTCAGAGCGGCCTCGCCCCTTGGGGGACTCCCGGTGCACCCTTTGGCAATGGCGCAGAACGCGTTGAGGGCCCAACAACCACCCCCTCCGCCAGTCCGAGAAAATGAAGCCCTTCCGAGGGTCCAGCAGGAGCAGCCACCCGATGGAAATGAGAGGGTGGGAAATAATGAGGAGGTCCAATCAAAGGCCACGGAAAGGGCAAACCGCAGAAATGACGGTGACCCTCAGCTGGCCGCAGTACAGGATCAGATAAAGGGGCTCCAGAATGTGGTGGAGCAGCTCTCTCGTGCAAGGTCTCAAGTCCCCCGCGAGGGGGGCGAGAGGTCCAGGGCCAGAGATGCTCGCCGGCCACGCAGCCCAGTTCCTCGCCATCGCAGGAAAGCCAGTTATGAAGATCCCGAGGATAGGGACTACAGGATCATGACCGGCGACTCACCCCTCATTGAAGAGGTGTTGATGACTCGCGTCGGGAAGGGCAAAATCCCCTCGTCTGTCAACCGTTATGATGGAACTACCGATCCAGCCGAGCATCTGGATCACTTTGTACATTTGATGCATCTATATGATCATCCTAACAATTATTGGGCTAAGGTGTTCGTCACTTCCCTCACTGGAATGGCTCAAGACTGGTACAAAAAACTTCCCCCGCGCTCGATTCGAGGGTATTATGACTTGACCGACGCCTTTGTAAGCCATTTCAATTCCTTAAAGGCACCGGCCCCAGCCGCGACCGCTCTTTACAGCTTGGTCCAAGGGCCTAACGAAACTCTCCGGTCTTTCATGGGAAGGTTCAACAAGGAGATTTTGTTGGTAGAGAAGCCCTCGATGGACTTCTTGAGGCACGTTCTGTTTGGTGCCATCAACATGAAGCATTATGTCAGCAAGGAATTTGTGGAAGAGGTGGCCAAGAAAAAGCCGCGCTCGCTGATGGAGATAAGAGACATAGCTGATTCGTTTTTCACCCTCGAGGACATGTATCTAGCGAGGGATCAGAAGATGGCAAATGCTCCTCGATTTAGCAAAGCCCCCGAGGACAGAGGAGATTCAGCCAGGGGACTCCACCGAAGTCTTTTTTATTACTCGTCAGAATTCCGTACCCCCGCGGAAGTTTGAGCACATCCCCCTCAACCGCCCAATAGCCGAAGTCTACTCCATGGCGGATAAAAAACTGTTCAAGAGACCGCCAAAATTGAGGGAAACGGAGGCCCAAAAGCGCTCGGGAAAGTACTGCGCTTTCCACAAACAGAAAGGGCATGACACTAACGAATGTCGACAGCTCGAGGGGGAGATTCAGAGGCTCATCGCTGGGGGGCACCTCAAGGAATTCGTGAAGGTGTTGGAAAGGTATGATGAGCACTGCGCTGAGCGAGCGCGCGCTAGAGGAAGAAGCCGGTCACGCTCACGGAGTCCCCGTCACCATCACCCCGAGCCCAGTGACCGTGGCAAAGGGAAAGCTTCTGACATGGAAAACCAGCCCTTCGCAGTTATCCACATGATTGCGGGAGGACCCTCGGGGGGCGACTCTAATGCTTCCCGACGTCGTTACGTTCGGAGTTACGACCAAAGATCTTCCCAGCCCAAGCCAGTGCTCTCCATCAATAGCTCATCACCCTCGGAAAAAGATGAGAGCGTGGGTTTCACAGAGAAAGATTTAGAACATATTGTAACACCCCATGGGATCGGTGAAACCTCTGACTGCCCCATGGTGGTTAGCTTAGACGTTCACAACCACGTTGTAAAGAGGGTCTTAATTGACAGTGGAAGCTCCGTGAATGTTTTGCCTTACTCCACGTTTCAGAAAATGAACATCACAAACATCCCACTCGAACCCCTCAGAACAACCCTCGTCGGCTTTGGGGGTTCCGAGATCGTCCCTCGCGGACAAATTCGCTTGGCCACCTCTATCGGTCGCGCCCCATAGCGAAAAACTCTAAATGTCCTCTACGTAGTAGTTGAGGTGGACCTGCCATACAACATCATCATTGGGCGCCCAGCCCTCGTCGACTTCAAAGCTATAATTTCCACCTATCATCAGAAGGTCAAATTCCCCACTCCCGGGGGTACCGGAGAGGTGCTGTGTAATGTTAAGGAGGCCTGGGAGTGCTACATACTGTCCCTTCGAAGCCAAAAGCCCAAGCAACCTACCCAATCAGGCTCCACCAAAAAGTCTGTCGACTTCCCCAAATTAGATGAAGATGGCCCTGAGCGCAATAGGGCCAAACTCTACAAGAAGAGGAATAAAAAGAAGGCCGCTGGCAAACCCATAGATGCAGGGAATTCACCCCTCGGAGCGGTTGGGGATTCCCCCTCGGAAGACGAGGATCATATACCCTCGGGAGATACCAGCGAGAAAATTACAGGCAAGAAACGAGCGCTCGAACAGCCGAGGCCTGAAGTGCGGGTAGAACCTACGGAGAGCTTCCTGACCATCGAGTTGGAGCCTGGGAATCCTGATAAGACTACGCAAATAGGTTCTGGCCTCGACGGTCCCTCCCAGATTATGATGATTGAGTTCCTGCGAGAAAATGTTGATGTCTTTGCATGGAAGGCTTCCGACCTCACGGGCATAGATCCGAACATTATTGTCTATAGGCTAAACGTGGATCCGGCCTTCAAACCTGTAAAGCAAAAGAAGAGAGATGTTCATGGGTTCCGGAAACAGGTCATAGAGGAAGAAGTCAATAAACTGCTTGACGCTCAGTACATAGAAGAAATTCTGTATCCCGAATGGCTTTGCAATGTGGTGCTCGTCCTGAAGAGCGCCAACAAGTGGCGTATGTGCAATGACTTCACGGACCTTAACAAGGCATGTCCTAAGGATCCGTACCCACTACCTAGAATTGATCAGTTGGTGGATTCGACCGCTGGGTGTGAACTTATGAGCATGGTGGACGTCTTCCAAGGATATTATCAGATATTTATGGCTCTTGAGGATCGTCCTAAAACTGCATTCGTAGTCCATATGGGTGTTTATTGCTTCAAGGTTATGCCCTTTGGACTCAAAAATGCAGGAGCAACATACCAACGCCTTGTCAACAGAATGTTCGAGTATGAAATTGGAAAGTCCATGGAAGTGTATGTGGACGACATGATCGTAAAAAGCGAACGCCATTATTCTCATCTGGAAGACCTCAAACGAGCGTTCAACATCTTGCGTCGTTACGGTATGAAACTGAATCCTTCCAAATGTACATTTGGCGTACGAGGTGGCAAATTCTTGGGATATATGGTCAGCCAACGGGGCATAGAGGCAAACCCAGAGAAGATTAAAGCAATCCTGGACATACCCTCCCCTCGCAATCTGAGAGAGGTCCAGGTGCTTGTGGGTAAAATCATTTCATTAAACAGGTTCATCTCCCGCTCAGCGGACAGGAATCTGCCCTTCTTTAAAATTTTGCGTAACGCTCGAAATTTTACCTGGAGTGAGGACTGTGAGAAAGCCTTGCAAGACATGAAGCAATACCTTTCGAGCGCGTCTTTGTTGACCAAACCTAATCCGGGGGAGAACCTGTTTGTCTATCTGTCAGTTTCCTCAGAAGCAACGAGCGCTGTCCTCGTAGCGATTCGCGAGCGTAAGCATATGCCGGTGTACTATTTAAGCAAGACTCTACAAGGAGCGGAGAAAAGATACATGGAAATAGAGAAGTTTGCTTTTGCGCTCGTTAATGCCTCTCGGAGGCTAAGGCCTTATTTTTAAGCACATTCCATCGTGGTGCTTACAGATCAACCCCTCAAACAGGTACTTACAAAACCGGACGTCTCAGGGAGATTAATTAAATGGTCAATTGAACTTAGTCAATTTGACATCACCTTCGAGCCTCGCACGGTGATATAGGCTCAGGCCATGGCAGACTTATTGGTAGAACGTTTCAACTTAGATACCGTGCCCTCGGCAGAAGATGGTTTATGGCTTTTGCACACAGATGGCTCCTCGACCTCACAAGAGGGAGGAGCCGGGGTAACCCTCAGGGACCCTCTTGGAGCTGAAGTTGACTACGCAATCAAGTTGGCGTTCCAAGTCACCAACAACGAAGCTGAGTATGAGGCCCTCATCCAGGGGCTTAGGATTGCGCTCCAAAATGGCGCCGCTCGGGTCACTGCATATGTTGATTCGCAGTTGATCGCGAGTCAAATTGACGGTTCTTATGAGGCTCGAGAAGCCACCATGGTGCAGTATCTGGCGAGCGCTAAGGAGGTGATAGCCAAGTTCAGGGAATTCCACCTTTTGCAGGTCCCAAGGGCAGAAAACGAACGTGCTGACGCTCTCTCAAAGTTTGCATCCGCCCTGGATGGGTTTAGCGAGCGCGCTGTTACATTTCTTAAAACAGAGGAGCCGCTGATAAATAGAGGCGAACCTTCGAATGAGGTGGGTATGATTGACCCCTCCGAGCCTTGTTGGCTCGACGAAATTATCAGGTTCCTCCAGGATGGAACCAGCCCAAGTGACAAAGTTGAGGCTCGTAAAATCAGAAACAAGGCCCCTCGCTTTTCATTGGACGCCGAAGGACGATTATTCAAGCGGTCCTTCCAGGGCCCACCTTTGAGATGCTTGAGACCCTCGCAGGCCAGGGAAGTTTTAGAACATGTGCACGGTGGGAGTTGCGGGAATCACTCGGGCGGTCGAATCTTGGCAAAGAAAGTCTTAAGGAGTGGGTTCTATTGGCCCTCGGTGTTGAAGGATGCCATTAGCCACTCCAAGAAATGCCCTAAGTGCCAGATTCATTCTAACACCCCCCAGTTGTCGGCGGCTCAAATGATTCCTATTGATGTTTCATGGCCTTTTGATCAGTGGGGCATTGATATTGTGGGACCACTCCCAATGGCGGTCGGACAAAAGAAATTCGTAATACTAGCTGTGGATTACTTCACTAAGTGGGCCGAAGGTGAAACAGTTGCGAAAATAACGTTCAAGGTGGTGAGGGACTTCATTTGGAAGAACATCATCTGCAGATACGGCATCCCGAGGGTAATTATCTCAGATAATGGATCCCAATTCATTGCCGCTGACACACGGGATTGGTGCTATGAACTTGGGATTGAGCAGCGCTTCACTTCCGTGGGCCACCCTCAAACCAACGATCAAGCGGAGGTGACCAATCGAACCATACTCCAGCATCGTCATCTGAAGACGATGCTCGAGAGTAAGAAGGGAGAATGGGCTGAAGAACTTCAAGGAGCCCTGTGGGCGTACCGTACTACCCCACGAGCAGCAACAGGAGAAACCCCATACTCCCTCGTTTATGGCTCCGAGGCTATGATACCCCGCGGAGATTTCTCAAGAATCCGCCCGCGTGGCCTATTTCGAGCCTGTTGTCAATGAAACCAACCGAACATTCGAATTGGATTTACTGGATGAGAAAAGGGATACTGCTTGGGCTCGTATCCACAAGTACAAAGCAACTGTAGCCCACCAATATAACAAACGTGTTAGAGAGAGGACCTTCCAGCTAGGGGACCTAGTCCTCAAAAAAGTTGAAGTTTCCAAATATGTGGGTAAGTTAGACCCCAATTGGGAGGGCCCCTTCAAAGTCATTCAGGTACAAGCGAACAACACCTACCTGCTGGAAACCTTGCAAGGCGAGCGTCTCCCCCGACCGTGGAACGCATGTAACCTTAGACGGTTCTACGTATAAGTATCAACTTTTGTAATCGCCCACTCGTGGCACATTGTACTCTCTTCTGACAGAAAGCATGATCATTGTTATCTTTTATTGTAAGCGTAATGGTGAGTACTTCACCCCTTTATTATTATCATACCAAGCATTTACTTTTACTCTGGTTCATAATTGGGATGATGTATTGCGCTAAAATCTACTCTGGGCTGAGCGTCCATCACGCCGAGCGGCCTAGTAGATGCTCCGCCAAATTGTTAGTATGATAAGAACACACCCCATGAACTCATGGGGCGCTCGTGAGAGTATAGACCCTAAGAACGAGCGTGTTGAAAGAGGGAGGATGCTGAACGCTTAATTTACACCAACTGGACGTCAACCGCTCCAGTTCGCGCTTATAAACCCCCGACAACCCTCGCGTTCATAGGTGAATATACGCCCGTAAGCAACAAGCCCCGAGTACATTTGTTTACGGGCACCTAAGGGCAAGGTTAATCCTACAACTACAACTACTGGCTTCTAAAATTCATTCAAATTGCTGAAACGCTCAAAATGGAAGTGTGCATCACGTTTCTAAGGCCAATACTTAGCTAAACCTAAAGATTTACTAAGTTCAAATTCGAGCCCCGTCGCGGTTATGGCCAGGGTACCCTCGAAAGGAACGCCCCTAAGCCCACCCAATCGTTTCACAAAACGGCCTGTCCTTACAGCCCTAAACTAAAAGGGAATACTTTCATACTCACACAGTAACACCATAGATATTCGAGTGTCAAAATATACATGCACACAATCATCAAATACACGGAGGCGACCATACTCCGACATTCAAAGACAAGGAAAATCAAGCTATACTGAAAGAAGTATCCATAAGACAGGAGATTGGGTCCAAGTACAAGGTCGGGAATGTGAAATTGGAGTACGATGCAGCCTAAGGAGAATTAAAATGGAAAAACGTGAATTACAGCAAATTTAGGAACAGAATCTCAAGACGGAGGGCTTCTGGAGGTTGTGACCCCAGGCTCGGGGGGGTGCGATGGAGATGGGAACAAGCGCCAGGGGAGGAGGACCGACTTCTGGATAGGTGGAAGGTTGGCCTTCCTCATAGATAGACGCATCTTGCACGCTCATTTCAGGAGGGTCTTCGATGGTCAGAGCTTGAGGGTCCACAGGGTGTGAGTTCACATACTCATTTTGAAGCATATCCACCAGCCTGTAGTACTCTGGCTCCGCGAACTCTTCCTCCACATCCCCCGTGATGACCGGGGGTTCCAAATTCTCATCAAGCTCCATACGCAGCCGAGAGTCGTTCCTGACGCTCTCCGGAACCATCCCTAGCTTGATCAGTTGGCCCACAGATTTCCAAAAGAACCTCTTACCATTGTCCAGGCAGTGGAGGTTGGCCGCAAAACCAAAAGCCTTTGAGCGCACAAACTCGACGACCGCCTCCCAGGCGACCTTCGATTCCAGCTCCTCTAATTGGGTCTTCAAGACCGCGAGCTCTCCCCTGGTATCCTCAAGTTGCTTAGTGCGCTCGTTCAGATGCTGGTTGAGACCCTCGTTTTGAGTCTTCAACTGGGTGATCTCTACCTTCGCCTGGCCATGATCCTCCTTCAGCTTCTGGTGGCGAGTATTCAGAGCTAGGTACATATCGTCCACTTCCTGGCGCTCTTTCTTCAGTTTGTCCTGTTCGCACTCGGACGCCTCCAGTTGACCACAAACCTGGTCATAGTCCCTTTGTAGTTGGCCGGGGTCGGAGATCCTTAACAGCCTCTTGTATTTGGCCTTATGATTGGAATAGGCCAATGCTCGCCTTTGAAGATGCTCGAGCCTTGGAATCACCTCGTGAGGAAGGAAATGTTAACACGAGTTCTTTGATTGGATGACAAAGGTTCACAGAAGCTACCCTTACCGTTATCAGAGCGTGCGAGGCATCGGCAGCAATCCGACCAGCATCATGCTCGAAGAGCTTGTCATGATCGCCTGAGAATTGGAGTTTCCTGATAATGCCCGCAACCAAGTTTCGGGTGGAGGGGCTCTTCTTCAAAAGCACTGGACCCTCAACCCTCGACCTTTTATAGCGAGAATCACCTAGACATTCGGATTTCCAAAAATCTTCATCCTCGGAGGATGAAGTGTCACCATCGGCTCCCCTCTCACCTACTACCACCTCTTTCCCTTTGCCCTCGATCGGGATCGAGTCAGCCATCCTCTTCCTCTTGCTGAGGCGCTGGGCCCTGCTCTCCTCATTCATTTGGGCCAGCCTTCCCGAGCGGTTGCCCCTCGAATTGTCAGAATCAATTTGAACTGGGTCCACGGGGGCTGCAGGGAGAGGAGTCTCCGAAGCTCCGTCAAGCGTCAGATCCTCAATATGGCCTTCTCCGCGGCCACCACCGCCAAGCCCTCGGCCTTCTCCCCTTCCGGACCTTCGCCTGGCTCCTTGGCCCCCACGTGGGGCATTCGCGGGAGGTGGAACTTGTTGCTGCTGTTGGGGTTGGACTTGCCCGCCTGCCCTGCGAGCATTCAGACGGGCGAGGATGCTCTCTGCCGTGGGTCCTGACATGATGAGTTCTATCTCTGCAAGGGAAGTATTGAGCATCAGTGGCTATTGAAAACAGAAAGAAAAATGCACAATCAAAGGATTAGTACTATACTATAGTCAGCAAAGTCAGTTCCTAAGATCTAACCATCACGGGCCATGGTCCGAGCGGGAGGGTTGGATATCATGTCTGGAGGGGCTACCAGTCCATACCGGAATAAAATTTCTTCATCCCTCATCAATTCCTTCGCCTTTATCCAGGTCTTAGCATTCTTCATAGCGAGGGCTAGACTTTTTGCCCATTCCACAACGGGCTTATTTGAAAATCTGTTCTTGACCAGCGGGGTGTCATCGTGGGCTATCCACGTTCGGTTGGCCCCAAAGATGCCCCCAACGAAGAAGTATTTTTCCTTCTAGTCCTCACCATAAGAACTCGAGGGTGAATCGATCATCTTAAGCCCCGACTTGGCCTGGGCATAGTAAAACCCATCTGTGGGAGACGAGCGTGTAGAACGAGCGACTTGGATCAAGTTGTCAAAATTTTCTATCGAGGGGGAGTGTCCCGTGACCTTCATCAAGATCACGAAGGTGTTTATCAAGGCGATCCCGTTGGGGAGGATCTGAGAAGGACTGAGGACCAAGTGGTTACAGATACGGGCCACTGCAGCCGGTATGGGGAACCTTAATCCTCCGGCCAACACAGAATCCAAGTACACTGTCATCATGCCAGGCGGCGGATTGTTAGCTCTCTCTCTTGCCAAAGGGAGACGCATGGGGAACACACTGGTATCCCAATACACCCGGTTTCGCATATCTGCCAAGTCTGCGAGCGTCAGCGTACTTACTATTTGGTCAGGTGGTAGATCCGTCTGGTGAGGGTTGTCCTGCCTTACCCTCGTTAGGGGTTCTTTCCCCTTTCTCGGGCGTCTCTGGGGCGGCTTGACCATAGAGGGGTGTTCCGAGGGCCCTGCAGCGCCTTCTAGACCCTCAACGGCTACTGTTACCCTATGATCTTGGGGCCTTACCGCACTATTCATTACTGGGAACACCCTCTTGCCCTGTCTTTGCATCGCCATCACATTATCCGTCTCCTCAAATATCCCATCTACCCCATGGGGATCTTGCTCGTTCATACCATGGACTGCCGCTTCCAAATCGTAGTCCCCCATATCCTCGCGCGCCGCAGTAAGGGGAACCGCCATCGGAATGGTCGAGGGGATATGATCATGGGGGTGTTGGGAATAGTGCCCTGAAAATTCAATTTGTTGAATTAATAAAACTGAATTTACAGCAAGTTATGAGTATTTCACATATTAATGATTAATGACGTGTGATGGTATTCTTATATGAAATGTGTTTCATAGGAAAAGACTTTGAATACCGAAATCACGTGTCATTAAAGTTCTAGTCGGTAAGATAAGAATATGTTCTTATCGTGACTATAACGTGGTTATATAAGATGATTAGTCTTTCGTCATAGGGAATGGTGATTCCAATTATAACACGTTGATGATTTTCAATAGGATTGGAAACATCGAACTGGACCACTGAGATTATTTATTTTATACTGCTATCTAAAATGAATAAAATCTCAGGAAGCATTGTACTCTTAATCCTGATAATATTTCGGCTTTAGGCATGTAGTGTTAGTCACTGTAACATACTCGAAGTGAGGTCTCGGTAACGGGTGGCCAAAATGCTTTGTATTATTCGGTGATAGCATGAAATGTGCTAAAGAGTTATATTGATCGAGGAATCTGTGGCCTTGCTGGAAGGTAAGAGGTATCCTTGAAATAGATTTGCAAAAGTTCGAATTAAGACTTTGGCCAAAGCACTTCGAGTGATACGTCACCGAAGTTGTATGATGAATGTGTTTCACATACAGAGAATTTGAACTTAAGGCGAATCAATAAATTTCAAATTGGAAATGAAAAATAAATGATAGTAGTTACAATTTATTTTTCATGGATATCTACACGGAGGAGTAAAATGCGAAATTATTCTAGATCGATAAATTCGTGAATAATTTAATTAATTTTAGAGTGCAACAATATTTATTTAGTGGAATTAAATATTGTTAAACGGTAATTAATTATTATCATGGGATGATAATATATTAATCCGTTTGGAGCTAAAATTAATTAGTCCTGCAGGTCCCCCTGCAAGCCCCAAATTGAAAACCCAAAGAGAAAATATTAAAAGGAGAAAGAGAAATGAATTTTTCAAAGTGTTTGAAAATAGCCAAGGGATTTATTTTAAGAAAATAAATCAAGTTCCAAAGAGTTGGAAATGCCCGGAATATTATTTTGGAGAAAATAAAATTTTAAATTAAAAAATATATATATATATGACGTGGCATTTTGCTGACGTGGCGCTGACGTGTCACGCCACGTCAGCGGGTTGGGCCCCAACTGGCGCTGACGCAGCGCCGCGTGGCGAGACACGCGTACGGCCGAGATCGGGCCGCGTCATCGCCCATGTGCGGCCCAGATGTGATCTAAAATCGGGCGGGTCAAACGGGTCGATCAACGGATAGGGCCGGGTCGGCTTCCGGATAGGGTCGGACCGGGTCCGGTTCAGGGTCGGACCAGACCGGGACACGTGGCCGAATGAGAATCGGCCACGTCATCCCCAAACCCTAGCCGCGGGTGAAATACACGCGCCGCCTTGTGGCGGCGCGTGAGGGCGCATCCGGTGTCGGAACGGTGCGTGGTCGGTGGCGATGGATTCGTGGCGACGAGATCTACGACGTGGTCACCTTGGTTTGCGTGTCCAAGTTGCCTACGCAAGTGGGTTGTGAAATGACTATTTTGCCCTTGCTTTTGTATCCAAAATGACCGTTTTGCCCTCGGTTTTTCCCCTATAAATAGGGGCCTTGGGTCCTCATTTCTCATTCAACATTTTGGGATGATTTTGGCTAATTTTTGGCTTTGAAATCGTCCCATCTTCTCCTAGTTAATTCCGATTTATTTTGGAATTAATTTTAATTAGGTGTTTGTATAAAACGCCTAATTTCGGGAGATTAAACCCTGAAAAGGGTTTCCTAGTTTAAAGTTTATTTTCTCTAAGTATTTAGAGAAATACTTTCGGAGCCCACACTCCGAGGGTGTCCCTGGGGATATTGCAGGGAAGCTCTGCCGGTTTCACGAGCAGATCGGGTATCGGGTTCTCAGGAGGTGAATTCGAGGAGCTGGAAAAATGTCGTTAGATAGCCATGTTTGCAGTACGGTAATATCTTTCAGTTATTTTATTTTAAGCATGATAAATTATGTGCTCTTAAGTGTTAATTGCATGTTAGATATTTATCTGCTTAAGTGATTTAGAATTTATTATCAATTGCATGTATATACTTGAGTAGATCCGGCTAAGTCTTCCGCTTTGTATTAAAATATTTTAAGAAATATTTTAATACTTGTATTATAATAAAAATTTTGAAATGTGGTCCCGGACCGCTACTGTTATGGGCCCGCCTCCCAGCAACTGGTATCAGAGCCGTGCTCTAGATATATACATGCATTGATATGATGCATAATTTTAAATCTGATACTGTGCACGTAAATTCTGTCAAAGGAGGCTGGTTTTTAAGTGGGACCGTTGTGACCCCTCCAGTGTTTCCTGGGAATTTACGTGGAATGGTAATTTTCTGGGAATCGATTTCAATAATCTTCCTGGTTAATTACCGAATCAGTAAACATGATTTAAATTATGAGATAATTTATTTATAACATGTTTACTTTATGCCATTTATTTTAAGCATGATAATTATGTGATAATTATAACAACAAGCTTAATTGATTTAATTTATGGCATATTTATTTTGTGTCATTTAAAATTTTAAGCATGATAATTATGTGATAATTATATGAAAACATGCTTAATTATTTTATTTTATGGCATGATCATGATAATATGAGATATTATGATATTTACAATTATGCATATTTTATTTAATGTGATTAAATAGTAATGTTTAATAGAAATTAGACGCGATGCATAATTGAACTAATATTTTTCGGCCTAATTAATAAATAGTTATTAAATTGCCTTAAAATATTATTATTAGGATTTTAAATATGATTTAGTAATCCTAGTGGGAGGGTATTAATTATATTAATTACTTCCAACAATAAGACGCCAAAAGTGATTATTAAATAATCAAAAGATAATCCACACATTTTAAAAATTCAAGTGGGAGCGAGATGAAAAGAGTTGGATTCTCACGGCCTCCATTACCCATCTATAGTATAGTGAATATATACTACTCCCTTCGGCGGGTATGTATTCACGGTATACAAGATTAGACTTCTACGGATAGATTGAAATACGGGAAAGTCAGCTCGACCACGCCTCCGTGGAGTGTCTTGACCTACTCGTACGGACTTCTAGGTAATGGTACACACTTGACTGAGTAATGTATTAACCTCCCTTCGGAGCTCTGTTACATTTACTTAGAGGCCAAGGGTTGACGTGGTGAATTAACATTGTTTGGTAAGAGTTGTCTAGATGACATGTTAATTAAGAATAGTTCTTGCTTTTCTAAGCGGTTTTCGACCTCGCCTCCGGGGAGTCAACTGCAGTTAGTTAAGTCACCATTGCGTAAATCAAAATGCTTACGTGGATTTCATTTATTGGTTGGACGCAGAAGAAAGTGAAATACATAATCATAACTTGTATTTATTTATTTATTTCAGTTTTATAATTACGATCTCTCTTAACCCACTCCAAACTGTATGTATATAAGGAAATAGGCTAGTAAGGGTTCAACTATGCTGAATAGGAAATAAATCTTGACATCGTGTTGAGACACGAAAGTTTACGTACTCACTGAACCTTATCCGAAAATTTCAGAAACTACAACCAGTCAGGATTAGAAAGACGCTTATTCTGAATGGATCAAGTGTGATGATCTGGCTAGTCTTATATCCTGACATCTGTCTTAAAAGTTCTTGAGCATCAGAGGCATGAGATGTCCACTGATAAGAACATGTTTTGAAGACAGAATCGTACGAAGGTACGAGTCACGAGAAGGTTGTTAGTTAAAGATGTTTGAAGGATCACTGTTTCAGAATCATATTATGAATATGATAACTGATCTGAATGAGATTGAAAGCCTCTGTGCTTAAAGAGACAATCTTAACAGATAGGATACGATCCTATACTCTCTGCCTAAGTCATTTGAACGTTCAAGATTATTTTAAATAAATTTTTTTAAAACCAATGAACAATCTCAATATGGCAAAAAGGGTGATATAGACTAAGGGAAAAAGTTATCTTTAACCAGACATCAATATCCACGGCCTAGAAAGCCAGTAAGTGGAAGAAAGAAAAAGGAAAAGTTCCCAATCTAAGGTTCAGAAATAGAAAGTCAAATCCGACAATGGAAAAGTGTTTCTATTTCGGTGGTAACGGGTATTGGAAAAGGAAGTTATCCAAAATACTTAGTTTGTCTGTTTGTTACGCCGTTTTAGATAAGATATGAAGATATCTTACCCGTTGAAAGTATGTTTAGTTGGAAATTCACCAGAATCCTGGTGTGTGAACTTGAGATCAACTAATCATATTTGCAATTCGTTGCGAAGATTCAAACTAACCAGGAAGTTTGAAAAACGGCTAACACACAACTACTGGTCGGGGATAATACAAGTGTAATTGTATTAGCAGTAAGGACTATAAAGTCGTATTTTGGCAATAGGGTTTTACATTATACGTGTCGTATATACAGAAATTTGATTTTTGTAAGTTATTTGATAACTAGTGGTTTAACTGTTTGTTTTGAACAAAGGGTTACCGTTAAGCAAAATAAAAGGTTTATTTGCTCTGGCACAATAAAAGATGGTCTTTTATACCTCAATGAAAAACCTATTTTAAGTTTAACATTAAGAAGCTTGACTTACCATCTAAGAGGCAAAATTTCTACGTGGCACCTATCTATTGGTCAATTGAATCTGAATAGGATCCAAAGACTGATTGTTGAGTCCTATTGACTTGAAAATAGTATCAATCTACAAATCCTATTTAGAAGGTTAAAATGACCAAGAAACTTTTTGGAAACAAAGGGTATTAAGCCATGAACTTGCTTGAGTTGGTTCATACGAACGTATGATATTATGAATGTTCAAGCAAGAGAAAGTTTTTGCGTACTTCATCATTCATTTGAATGAACACTCTAGATATAGATATGTTTATTTGATGAGACTCAAGTCTGTAATTTTGAATAGTTCAAAGAATATAAGACTGAAGTCAAAGAGTTAAATTAGAAAACATATCAGGGCACTTCGATTAGATCGAAGTAGTGATAAGTATCTAAGTTCAGAGTTGAATAGAATTTCTCAAATGAGATTAGCTCTCAACTATATATATGAGATACGTCTTAGTAAAGATGTATTGCAGAAATGAGAAATAGAACTCTGATAATGATGGTAAGATTCATGAAGAGTCATGCTACCCTATGAATTTCGTTTTGGGGTCTTACACACAAAACGACAAACCTAGTTCTATCTAAGTCGGTTCCTAAGACACTGATGGATCTGTAGCTAGGGTGAAAACCCTGTATTTTTTATCTTCGGATTTAAGGTAGCCTGGTCCACGAGTAAAGGATGGATCCTGATAAGTCAGAATAAAGAACAAAGGTTTACTTGTTCTAAGGTTATCCTAGAAGAACAAGAGGTGGTATATTTTGTAATTTGAGAAATCACAAAAGATGTTTGTGAAGGTTTCAAATATAATTACATAGACAACCACAAAGGGTGGAAGCAAAGTAGTGTTAAAAGAAATAACAGTATTAGATACTGATTTCCATGAACCCGTGATAACTAAAAATGTATCAGATACATGTGATGTACCAAATACAACATGTGATGTAGAGACGTGTACACGAGAGCATCATTGTAGTGGGAGGATTGTCAGGACACCTGACAAGATACCTAAGATTAACCCAAGTGGTTGAATCTAACGTATCTAATCCTATCACGTGTAATGAAGCTGTGGAAGATATAGACGCTGACCGTTTGGTCAGAAGCCATGGAATCTAAGTTAGAATCTCTGTATTCTAACGAAGTCTTGAACTTGTAGAGGCTCCTGAAGGCATTAAACCCTATTAGATACAATTGGGTTCTACAAGACGATAAAAGGAGAAATGGACAAAAGTAGAAACTTTAGAGCAAATTTATGGCAAAGGGATTTTACCCAGAATGAAGAAATCATTTATGAGGTCTTCTCGCCTATAGAAATGCTTAAGTCCATTATCCTCTCCATTTTATCTCATTATCGATTATGAGATTAGATAAATGGATGTAAAGACTATGTTCTTGAACGGGCAATTTCAAGAAGAAGAGATACATGGTACAACCTGAAGGCTTCACAATCAGAAATCAGGTGCATTATACTATGATGCACGGACACTTCTAAAAATATCATTTTGCCGTGTCGTGTCATGCCGTGTCGTGTCGGACATATCCGACACTCCTTACGTAGGAAATTAAAAAAAAAATCCGTGTCGCCGTATCCGTGTCGTGTCGTGTCCGTGTCGCCGTGTCCGTGTCCGTGCATCATAGGGTGCATATAATGCAAGCTTAATAGATCGATTTATGATCTTAAGCAAGCGTCTAGATCATGGAGCATCAGAATTATAAGGCAATTTAGATTCTTTGGATTTGTATAATTGCCTGATGAACCATGAAGTGTACAAAATGACATCATGATAGCGTTGTAACATTTTCACTTTGTACGTAATTAAAATTCTGCGCATTGGGAATGATGCAAGAATTTTGTCAGTGGTTAAGATTCGGACGTCAAATCATTTTGACAAGAAAAGACCTATGTGAGACCAATAATATTCCAAGGATCAGACTTTTGTCGTGATTATAGGAATAAGGAGATTGGTTTATCACAAGAAGCATATATAGATAAGATGCTGGCAAGGTATAATATGACAAATTCCAAGAAAAGGTTCATTACCTTTTAGACATGGAATTTATCTATCTTGGGATCAGTGTCCTAAGACAACTGAAGAGATAGAAGACATGATTAGAGTTCCGCAGCGGAAGCTTTATGTGTGTCATATTATGTACAGGGCCAGATGTCTTTTATGAAATAGGTCTAAGTCAGCAGATATTAGTCAAACCCTAGAATCTGATACTGGGTAGTAGTGAAAGCATATATTAGAGTACTTGAGAAGAACTTGAGATTATATGCTTGTCTACCACAGTGGTGAGCTCATTTTAATAGAGTACACAGGTTCGGATATACAATCTGATTTGTATTCTAGATGTTTGACATCAGAACACGTGTTTACTCTAGAAAGAGCAACTGTTAATTGGAGAATGTTAAGCAGACTTGTATTGCTTACACCGCCATGGAAGTCAAATACATGGTAGCTTGAGAAGCAGCCAGTTAGATGTATTGGATTTATGATTTCCTAGTTGTTGGCTCAGAGAAACATCTAAAAGATTCCTTCATTAAAGTATTGGCGTAAAAGAGTGCAAAACGAGTTTTGACACTCTTGTGAAAGGAGTAAGACTTAGATGTATGGCCAAATTGAATTTAGGGCAAGTGGGAGATTGTTGGGAATAGTGCCCTGAAAATTCAATTTGTTCAATTAATAAAACTGAATTTACAGCAAGTTATGAGTATTTCACATATTAATGATTAATGACGTATGATGGTATTCTTATATGAAATGTGTTTCATAGGAAAAGACTTTGAATACCGAAATCACGTGTCATTAAAGTTCTAGTCGGTAAGATAAGAATATGTTCTTATCGTGACTATAACGTGGTTATATAAGATGATTAGTCTTTCGTCATAGGGAATGGTGATTCCAATTATAATACGTTGATGATTTTCAATAGGATTGGAAACATCGAACTGGACCACTGAGATTATTTATTTTATACTGCTATCTAAAATGAATAAAATCTCAGGAAGCATTGTACTCTTAATCCTGATAATATTTCGGCTTTAGGCATGTAGTGTTAGTTACTGTAACATACTCGAAGTGAGGTCTCGGTAACGGGTGACCAAAATGCTTTGTATGATTCGGTGATAGCATGAAATGTGCTAAAGAGTTATATTGATCGAGGAATCTGTGGCCTTGCTGGAAGGTAAGAGGTATCCTTGAAATAGATTTGCAAAAGTTTGAATTAAGACTTTGGCCAAAGCACTTCGAGTGATACGTCACCGAAGTTGTATGATGAATGTGTTTCACATACAGAGAATTTGAACTTAAGGCGAATCAATAAATTTCAAATTGGAAATGAAAAATAAATGATAGTAGTTACAATTTATTTTTCATGGATATTTACACGGAGGAGTAAAATGCGAAATTATTCTAGATCGATAAATTCGTGAATAATTTAATTAATTTTAGAGTGCAACAATATTTATTTAGTGGAATTAAATATTGTTAAACGGTAATTAATTATTATCATGGGATGATAATATATTAATCCGTTTGGAGCTAAAATTAATTAGTCCTGCAGGTCCCCCTGCAAGCCCCAAATTGAAAACCCAAAGAGAAAATATTAAAAGGAGAAAGAGAAATGAATTTTTCAAAGTGTTTGAAAATAGCCAAGGGATTTATTTTAAGAAAATAAATCAAGTTCCAAAGAGTTGGAAATGCCCGGAATATTATTTTGGAGAAAATAAAATTTTAAATTTAAAAAAATATATATATATGACGTGGCATTTTGCTGACGTGGCGCTGACGTGTCACGCCACGTCAGTGGGTTGGGCCCCAACTGGCGCTGACGCAGCGCCGCGTGGCGAGACACGCGTACGGCCGAGATCGGGCCGCGTCATCGCCCATGTGCGGCCCAGATGTGATCTAAAATCGGGCGGGTCAAACGGTTCGGTCAACGGATAGGACCGGGTCGGCTTCCGGATAAGGTCGGACCGGGTTCGGTTCAGGGTCGGACCAGACCCGGACACATGGCCGAATGAGAATCGGCCACGTCATCCCCAAACCCTAGCCGCGGGTGAAATACACGCGCCGCCTTGTGGCGGCGCGTGAGGGCGTGTCCGGTGTCGGAACGGCGCGTGGTCGGTGGCGATGGATTCGTGGCGACGAGATCTACGACGTGGTCACCTTGGTTTGCGTGTCCAAGTTGCCTACGCAAGTGGGTTGTGAAATGACTATTTTGCCCTTGCTTTTGTATCCAAAATGACCGTTTTGCCCTCGGTTTTTCCCCTATAAATAGGGGCCTTGGGTCCTCATTTCTCATTCAACATTTTGGGATGATTTTGGCTAATTTTTGGCTTTGAAATCGTCCCATCTTCTCCTAGTTAATTCCGATTTATTTTGGAATTAATTTTAATTAGGTGTTTGTATAAAACGCCTAATTTCGGGAGATTAAACCCTGAAAAGGGTTTCCTAGTTTAAAGTTTATTTTCTCTAAGTATTTAGAGAAATACTTTCGGAGCCCACACTCCGAGGGTGTCCCTGGGGATATTGCAGGGAAGCTCTGCCGGTTTCACGAGCAGATCGGGTATCGGGTTCTCAGGTGGTGAATTCGAGGAGCTGGAAAAATGCCGTTAGATAGCCATGTTTGCAGTACGGTAATATCTTTCAGTTATTTTATTTTAAGCATGATAAATTATGTGCTCTTAAGTGTTAATTGCATGTTAGATATTTATCTGCTTAAGTGATTTAAAATTTATTATCAATTGCATGTATATACTTGAGTAGATCCGGCTAAGTCTTCCGCTTTGTATTAAAATATTTTAAGAAATATTTTAATACTTGTATTATAATAAAAATTTTAAAATGTGGTCCCGGACCGCTACTGTTATGGGCCCGCCTCCCAGCAGGGGGGAGGAACTGCCCACTGACATTTCATCTATCTCCCTCACCATCTGCTCAACATGCCATTGTTGTTTTCTTTGGAGCTCTCACAAAAACCCAAGGAAGAATTAAACCGGTGTAGTGACTCCCTGTTCCAACCAATGCACAAGTTGGTGCTCGGTTATACCTAAATCTAGAGTTAATACAGAGTTAGCATGGGAGGAGTGTCTACCTGGGAATGAAAGAAATCCGCTGAAAATTTGAGAAATCCGCGATAATTTCTAGCTTGCCTTTTAACTCTAAGAGTCAGGAAGGAGTAAAAAGGTGGAAAGTCTTCAGAATCCCTATTTATAGGTGGATTTTTGGATTAGTTTGGGGAAGGGATTTCAAAAGGCAATGATTTCCCGCCTAGGGATACTCCCACTTTTGGTAACCGCCCCACTGATCCCGGTGTGCACGCGTCCACTATGCTGCGCACGCGCCCATGTCCCCACTAAGCATTAAATGCGGATGGGACTACATTTATGGCGGTGTCAGAAGGCCCGTTACAGAAGACCAAGGGTCACTCCCTCCTCAGAAGATTAGACTCTCGCTTGTTTGAAAATTAGTGCTCGATTGATTAAATTCTACAGTGCGTTGAAACGCCACTACAGAATTGGGGGGGGGGGGGTAAAATGATAGGGCAAAATCACGCACGCACGCTGCACCGTACACGTGTCATCGTCCAGAGACTTAAGAGCTTTGACGCTCGCATTATTGGGCTCGTGGTATGATGTAGCACCCCGCACGTGAGGCACCACATCCCCCGCACTATGGCTCAACACGAGTAACGAAATGGTGAATCCGCACCTGTATCAAACCATAGCGAACGGGAGACAAACAGAAATACCTCCTAAGCTAGGCGGAACTTAGACCCTGCAATAATAACCAATCAACATAATATCGTGCATCGGAAAACAAAAATTTCAAACACACAACCCATAAGCAGACTTGGGCTCTTCAGGCCTCTTTTTAACTCATAATCGAAGCCCCACAATGGCAATTCAGTAACAAATATACAAGGTTCAAATTCATAATCGTACAAGGTTGAATGAAGAACAATTTAAATACATAAGTGAATGCAGAGACGCTTCTAACTTAACTTGACCGACTCTACTCAACATAACTCCGCCTAGCTCGAAACTCCCAAGCCAACCTGCACGCTAAAGTGTTGGGAAAAGGAGAGGGTCAGTCTCTAGAAGACTGAGTGAGCAGGAGCGATATACATATATAAAAACATGCACATGCAAGTCATAAATTCCGAACAAGGTTTTATTTGAAATTAGTTCCCAAAAAGGGCAAGAGAATGATTAATCAATGCTCGGATTTTATGACTAATCATATTAATTCATTACATTCATAAATCATACATAAACATAAGGCTCGGCGAGTGAGCGTGCACAATCTCCAACCAAACTCCGACCGTGTACGACAAATATCATTAATAGGTTGATTAGGTGTTCATGCAATATATCATAATACATGCAGACCATATATCATAGAACATATTCGTTTGGGCAATCCGTATCCCGGCCTTCCCGCATGGTGCATAACAATCATAACATAACATAAACATAATCATAAATCAAGTTCCAACCTTCTTCCTCCAGCGGTGGACGGGTTTGCAAGGCCCGACCACCAAAACATATCAATATGGCTATGAGGTTCATGAGGCCTCAAAGCCCGGTTAGTGTTTCCCCGTCAAGAACCTCCCTTGACGAAGTCCGTTTCGTCGTAAGTTGGAACTAGTATATGGGATCCCCGTCAGCCCTTGCTTCCTCGGTTAGCCACATATACTAAGTCCCTGGGCCCGTGCAATCATAACATACATAACATAATCTCGCCAAAACATTTGCTTTCATACTTAGGATACATACTATAAGAAAACATACCTTACCGTGCAACTCGGCATATGCTATACACGTACCTCTCCGTGTCATCCTAATCCGTAGCTAGCATGAAGACACACGGTTTGGAGCATAGCCTCGTTGCAAAACCAATTAAGCTTATATACGCCCATACGTATAATTTCAGAAGAATTTACTCGATGACTTTACTTTAAAGTATATAAATATAATCATAAGGTTTTGGCCAAAGCTTTTCACATAAGGGTTGTAGGGTTTGTTACATAGCTAGAACAAAAACACCCTCACCTGAAACATGACGATACAAGGATACGAGTTACCGAGTGCCTGAAAGATCAAGATCTCTCCACCCTGGAGATAACTGTACAAAAGACAACGTAACGTGATCGTGAGACTCAGACTCCAAATGAACCACATATGACGCACGACAATATATGATCATGATGTGAATGCATAAGAAATGATATTATGTAATGAACACGTTCATGTGCACTATTAAAGCATTTAAATCCCATAAACGAGCCATTCATTCATTCAAGGAAGCGTTCATAATTATTTAAGTCATAAATTTCATATTTCATATCAAATCAATCCAAGGAATTCAAATAACGATCATGGCACGTACTATGGCACGTAACACTTAGAGATTAACCATTTAATTACATTTAAATCATAACCGGGAATTAAATAATACGAAAGGGGTAACAATTTAATTCTATAATTCAAATAAATAAATAAATAGATACATAAATCATAACATATACACAATATACGTAAATACATTTATATATACACGTACATGCATGCACGCCTTAACAACAAAACAAACTAATACTTAAATCATAATATATAATAAATAATATTATATAGGTATAAACACACACACGTACAGTTCATGCATGCACCAAGTATATACCTTAAAATATATATACATGCATTGCATATTAGTATACACACATTGCATATAATATATATATATATAACTACAATTTCATCCATGCAAAAAGGTATAAATATATATATATATAGAATTACATGCATGCACAACATATGCAATACAATATACAATATATATTATATAAAAACATACCATGCACATGCACAACATGCATGTAATATTATGTAAAGTTAGATTTTACGTACTATGCATGCAACTATCTCCAAACGGCCATGCATTCACACCATTTACACAGCAACTAATATATATATATATATATATATATATATACACGAACATACATATGATACATGTAGAAGCATATTCTCTCTCTATATATATATATACAGACATTACAGACACACACACAAAACATATCAATATATATTCAGCAATACACACAAGCAGGCACATACGAAGAAGAAGCAGCAACCATGAATTAGATATACAAACACACACATACACAGCAGTTCAAGGAAGAGCAGAAGCAGCAGAAACGCAAGAAGGAAGCTGCATTAACTGAGAAAGGAAGCAACAGTAGCAGCAAGAAAGGAAAAGAAAGAAGAAAGAAGCAGTAGAAGTACCCGGCCGGGTACTCTACCAGAAGAAACTCTCCCCGCCCGGGGAGAGGTTACAGAAGCAGTAACAGCAGGCGGCAAAAACAGGGGAAGAAGGAATGGTGATCAAAGCAGGCCAAAACGACTACAAAACTTCAACCAACTCATGCCGACACTTAAGGTAATAATACAACAGCATAACAGGCCATAACTCCCATAATTGAACTGAAAATGGACAGCAACACAGCAGAGGAAATAGCAGCAGTTCACACGCATGAAACAGGGCAAAATCGAACACAAAACAGGGCAAGGCATTACATAATCAATCAACCATCAATCCTACAGCAAATAAGGTAAAAAGACACAACATAAGACAACAAGTTTAGTCCCAAAATACAGCAGTAGCAGCACAACGTGAGGGAGAAAGATTCAGTCCCAAAATCTCATATTTTCAGTCCCGATTCCAAGCTCCAAACATGATGAGATTCACATACTTATACATCAATCAAATTCAAGTACAATCAGGTATACAAGAAGCTAAACTGATCATGTTTCATGCCTCAAATCACATAGAATCGAACACATAGCATGGATTCAAGAATTAAAGCTAAAACCTACTAATCACTCATGCCTTCAAATCTCCATGCATACAGGCTTAAAATTGGGGATGCATAGCTTCAAATGACACATATTGAATGTATATCACAACCCTAAACTCACCTTGTTGATTGGATGAAGTTTGGAAGAGATTTGAGCTTGAATCTCCAAGGTTGGCATGAGTTACGGGAATGACTGGAAGCAGAAGGTTTTGGCTGAATTTTCTCCAAGGAATGAGGGTTATCTCGGTTTGGGATTTATTAAGGCTGATAGAGGGTTGAGTTAGGGTTCCAAGAAATCAAACCATGGTTAGTTTGGTCAAGGTTTGTGGGAGATATGGTCATATTACTGGGCTGTGGCAGTTTTGGCGTCCGTTGCATGTTTCGGTTGGATTTCGGAGGTTCAAATGGTCTTAGAAAAATATGAGGCTAAGTTTATTGAACCCGAATTTTCGTTACGAGTTCAACGGAGTTGACGGAACTCGAATCCGAGTTCCCGAGCTCAAGATATCACGTACGGAACCAAGGGTGCGCTAATTGCTCGTTAGCCCCCGATTTGGTTCCACGAATCAAATTAAATTCGTTAACATGTCAAACGAGCTCGAAAACATAAACCGAGCATATAGGCATGTTCATGACACATATATTTACGGCATACTACAATTTCAAGACATTTCGATATCATTTCATATAAGAACGATGCACCAATTTAAACAATCAAGGCATATTCCTAATAATTCACACGTTATAATATTTTCTAATATTTAAAATTCTAATGTTAAATAATTTAAGGTCAACGTATTATTATAATTAATTAATTAGTTAATATGGTTAAAGCATGATTAATTAGTACAACACTTGATTAACAATGTAATTAACATAATCCACTTAATTAACATTAATCATTATATTAACAATAATTTAAATTAAGTACTTGAAATAAGTAAATATTTTTAAAAAAAATAATAAGTTAAAATAAAATATAATAAAAGAGAATAATAATAATTTATAATAAAATTAAATATAAAACACGTAAAAACAATTAATCACCTAATTAAATAATTTAATTGCGCAATTTATAAACAATTACGACACATTAATATAAATGGAAAACCGGGGCGTTACATATGACCCAGCCCATTTGTTACATCATCGCCAGTGGGCCTCCTTTGCTCGTCCGCTCGTGCCCAACCCCACCTCCTGGAGCCACTCGTCCGCTGATGGCCCTCGGGGATCTAGTAGCCTTGCTCCTAGAGGAGCGGCCTCCGGAGTACCCCTTCTCCGACGCTCATGCTATCGATGCTCGTTGGTCACCTGCCAGATGGAGTCCCTCTCGAGCATCCGTACGAGCGTTACTGACGCTCGACAGTCCACAGGTACACGGGCACTCCTAGGCCCCCAACGTTCTCCTAGCGGACTTGGGGTCTCCTTGAGCTCATCTCGCCGCTCGCCAACAACCTCTGACACTGGCAGCGTGCACCTCGTACCTGGCACGTCGTTCCCCTTTTCAGAGCCATCGCTTTCATGACATCACAGGTTGCCACGTGTTAGGGCAACACAGGTTTGGGACCACTCGGTCAATTTACCCATTTACCCCCACCCCTAACATATAAATAGGAGAGAACAGATGCTCTCTCCCCCAAGTCATCCTCTTCCACAAGAAACCTGGCATTTCCTCTGAACCATACTACTGCATTTTTCTGAGATCTTCATCTTCCCCAAACTCCCCACATTTTATCATTGACTTGTTGCTTTCCCCGTGCAAAAACTGGTGTTATCCTAGCTGGAAGAACCCACGCTCACCGGAAACCCAGACCCTGAGGCTCAAACGCCTGTGATGGTTTTCCCCTCATAAACAAAATATCAAAGTGTTGGTGGCATCTTAGAAATCCTTATTCTGCTCCATCAAATGGATAAAATGATATTTGTACCTTAATTAAAAAAATAAAATTAAAATATTTAAAAAATAGTTCAATGTTAAAATAACTTTAAAAGTAACCTTAATTTGAATATATTACAAATAATTATTTTTTTTGAGTTTTTTAAACTTAAAAAAAAAGTTATAAATAAAATGTTCAATTTACTCATAAAATCAACTAAACTTTAATGAAATAAAGTAATTTGTAATTATGAAATCTTGAAAAAAGTTTAGAGGTAAGAAAACCTAAAAATAATATGCATTCTAAATAAAGTTCAAATTAGAATTCTGAAATTAAAACTAGAAATTTCTTCAATTTTGGAGACAATCAGACAAAGACTGTTTCTACATCCTTAAATCAACGACCTTTTTGGGGGCATGGAGTAGGACCATGGCTATATATTGCGTGCACGATTGGATTAATTGGAGTGAATTGTAATATTTCTAATTAGGTTTGACCTTTTAATTTTTGGTCTTCTGATTTATCATATTTTTCTTTTATTATTTAACTAACAAAAGAGAGTTGGGAACTTTCTGTGCATCCACCCACCCACCACCCACGTACCCACTTGTTACGTACTCTAAATTTTAAAATCTTGCATATGGTAGTTATGTATGAATTAGTACGCATACAAGTGTTGTTAACTTATGTGCAAGTTCGAGCCAACAAGGTTGGTCAAGTGTTCTGAGGGTTCTTTCTTGAATACAAGGTCCCGGGTTCGAATCCCTTGGGCCACTTGGGGTGTGTGTGTTTAAAAAAAAAAAATGTGCAAGTTCGAAATTGATGATAAGGTCGGAATTATATTGAATAAAATGTTGATTCATCTCATATTCTTAATGGGACAAAAGGTCGACCATCATATTCCACCATTGATCTCATTATTCATCTATTCCATTTCATCCCAACCAATAAAATAAATATATCATATGGATTTATCTTAACTCACCTAATAAATGAACTATTAAGATAAAAATTATCCGAATGAGAACATAATAAAGTGAGAGTTTAATCGATATAAGACGGATTAACAAATTACAATTTGTAAAGGAAAATGGATCTAAATATAGTTAGTTTAATGCACTTGCATAATGTTCATTAAGAATTGTTCAATAATTTGTTGGAAGAGGACTAGCATCTTTCGGGGATGAAAACCTTTATATTAATGTGTTAATGTTGCAGATTGAAAATTATAAATTGTGATGCTTAATATATAATAAATTGATGATTTGAAGCTAATTTTTGGGGATTGAATTAGATCTAAGTCTATTGTCAACTTTTATTGTATGTCGTCTCTCCGCATCTGTGCCCACTCGTTGAATCTAGTGAAAATTGTTTTCACATAATATATATTTTAAAAAAGACTTATAAATATAAGGAAAATGCAACGAAAGCAAAGTTTATCTAATATGTGTCCATTATTCTGTGGTACCATGCATGTCACTCAATTTTCATCACATATTCCATTCCACTTTATGTGGAAATATTGCACACTTTACAAAAGTGGCAAAACCGAATATAACTCTTTATCAAATTGAATACTTTTCTGGTTTTATAAGCTATATAGACATAGTTTCCATTTTCTTTTTCTAGTTTTGTATTTTATTATGGTTTCGATTCAGGTCGGATTATAAAATTTGTATAAAACTTGTCCTATCTATAGTATATATAGTTGCATTGTTAAAAATTCATATACATGAGATCTCTAGTTAAACTAACATAGCGTCAAACTGCTAATTTACACCGGTTAACTTTAAAAGTTATGTAATTCCTACATTCTTTCCATTTTAAGATAGTTCACTTTTTTATCTGAATATTGCTACGATTTTGACTAGTAGAATATGGATAGAGAATCAAACAAGAAGGCCCATTTGAAAATAAAGAAATCTATTATTGAAGTGGTCTCAGCGTCAAACTTGCTTACTTTGTGTTTGATTCTTGACAGAAAAATCCACATTATAAAGCCCAAGAGATTAGCTTCAGTTTTTATGCAATATCAGAGTAATTTATCTTGTATTTTTGGCTGAAAATATGGCACAAATAGCTAAGGTTGAAGCAAAAACAGAGATAAAATGCTCCCCAGCCAAGTTCTATGATTTCGTTAAATATAACATCAAACAATTTGCCAATATGATGCCCAATGTAGTCAAAAGTGTTGAATTGATCGAAGGGGAGGAGGGCAAAGAAGGAAATGTCAAGCTCATTGAATACGTACTTGGTTAGTATTTTATACTATATGCTCTTGTTTTTATAGTTCAATTGCTAGAAATTGTGTGTTTTAATTATGTTTGTATATACGAATTGTCTACGAATTGCACATTGTTTCTGAGCAAAAATCTCAATATAGCGGTGTTTGCAAATATTTTAAAAACTACCTCTCTCAGTCCTAGCATTTTTCGGGAGTATTTAGAAATACAACTTCATATATATTGTAAGTAGAAATAAATTAAAAGTTAGAACTTAGAAGTACCTATTGTCTATCAATTTATTTTCCGCTTTTATATATTTCGAGCTTCATAAGTTATTTTCGTAAAGGTATACAAATTTGCCAATTGTCTATTAAAAACGCTTTTCAAATTATTGTTCCAAATCCTCAACCACTTTTAATTTAGTTTTTGAATTTTTTTTAATCCAAACACTCACTATATTGACCCTAAGTATTTTCTTATAATCATGAAAGTAAAATAAAATATTAATGAGCAAGTATTACGTGCAAAACAAATTATTCATAAAAAAAATAGAAACAACACAACATCAAAACTTATCGATCCATGACTAATAATGTAAATTTCTCAAACTTCAGACGGGAAATGTAATTAGGATATGTTAAAGTGTAATTATAAAAGCTGTTTCCCAAATATTTTCCTTCATGAACATTGCACACTTTGTACATTAAATCTCAAATTAAACCTGCAAATTGTTCGAGGATATAACTTGTTCATCTTTGATTGATGATGATCTATAATTCGCAGGCAAAACAATGACTATAAAGCTGAAGACCGAAACAATAAATGATGAAGAAAGATCCATAACATTTGTAGGCCTTGCTGGTGATTTCATGCAAGCTTACATTAGCATAAGGGCCAAAATGACTGTGCTGGATGAGTCTGTGGAGTGCGTGGTTGAAGTTGAGAAAGCTAATGATTTAGCCCCAAATCCGGACATGTATGCAACACTTGCTATTAAGCTCTTCAAAGGCCTCGATCTTTACCTTCTCAGCCAGATTTAAGCACTATATATATATGTTATTGGCTATATTATCATCTCCTGTAAACTTAAACCGCCTCTATTGAAGCTCCTTAAGTTGGAAAACTTAAGGAAAAGAAAGGGGTTTGTATGACCAACAATAAAAGGAGTTTGTGTGGTTTTTCTTTGTATTTTATGTTGTGTTAGATCGTGTCAGATTATCATCGATATTGTACGTAATAATAAAAGTGCATGGTCTTCATAAATATTGACATTTAAAGAAAATATATTTTAATTAGATTTTTTTATCTCCAATTTCATTTACACTACAAATGAAGTGTTGGCAAGCGACTAAAATTAGGAGAATTTTCTTTAATATATACTTTTTATAATACAATTGTTTATGTCTCTTAATCTAAATTGCCAGTAATATAACATGACATGTGTGTATAATTAAATTAGAAGATGAAATACAAAATTAAAATAATAAAATAGAAAATTCAATCCGTTTTTTTTTTTAAGCAAGAACAATATCATATAATCAAATCAGGTAGCTAGTACAATCAACACTGAAAAAGTCAGAATAACGCAAGTCGAAACTGCAATCTTTGAGAGCAAATGGGTTACACAGTTAGCCTCACGCTGAATAGACTTAATTTCTATAAGGAAGACACAGAAAAAATAAAAGCAAACTTAAAGAACATAACAAAACTTTCATACGAAAGAGACAAAACTTTCACACAAAAGACTAAAAAAAAGCATAACTTAAAAAAAAAAAAATGGACGCAAATCGTCTTTGCACCATAAAAAATCCGGTGGCGGAGCAGATCTCCGTTAGATGTGGGAGGATGACTGTGGATCTGAAAGAGTGGCGACGGATCTGAGAAGATGGCGGTAGATCCAAGAGAATGGCAGCAGATTTAATTTGAGCGGATTTTGACGGAACAAATCTGAGTAGTTGGTGGTGGAATAGATTTGAGTCCATTTGGCGGTGGAACAATGATAATATTCTCCACCGTCATATTGAAACTTCAATTGATTATCTTTTCTTGAGTTTGAACTAGATTAGATTTTAGAAACCAAAGAGAAAAGAGAGGGAATTTTTTTTTTTTTTGACAAATTTGGCATAAAATGATTAGCACTTAATAGTTAATTTGCAAATCCAATCCAGATAAAAACACTGATATGGTTGTTGAGGAGAATCAGGAATTGGCACCGAAGGCTATAAGAAGAAGTGTGCAGACTTGAAGACACCAAGTTGGCATGCAGATTACGTGTAGCCTTGAATTAGTTTGTTAGCAGTTCTGTTATATTAGGAGAGATCTTGGTTTAGTATTTTCAGAGTATCTTATTTTATTTGCTTTAAGAGTCCAGTGTTAGGAAGTCTCTTTGCTTATATGTTGCTGTCATCTCGTTGTTTTGATCATTATCAATAACAATACAATTCCTATTATCTTAATCTCTCAAGTCTCTCTCTCCCTCCCCAAATTCCCCCGGCCGGACGGTCCTCCGGATTATCCCTCTCTTCTCCCCTATAAGTCTCTGACGATATGTTCCCAATTCCATACGTATCAAACACCCTTTTCGTGTCATTTGGTCAAGAACGATAATTTGTCCGAGATTAATTTATAAGTCATTTTCTTCACCAAATTATTGTTAGTGTACAAGTGCCACTAATGGCTAGATGTTACTAATGACTTGTGGGAAATTAAGTTTCCTAAGTGGGCGCCAAAATTATACAACTCTTTTGGATGGTATCTCGATCATTCAACGTGTTCCTCTCCTATTCATTGGACGAAGTCTCGAACTCAATCACCTGGAGAACTTGAACAACATGTTAGAAGGATAAGTCGAGGTTGTTCTTGGTGTTGATTCTCCGACGCAAAAGTTAGAGTATAATACTAGAATTATATAATGCAAGGAATCTCAAATTAGTAAGAGGGCACAAGTTAATTAGTTGATTATTAATTAATTTAACAGGTCAAGATTATTTTAATTGCCCATGTGGCCTAGTGAAACCATGCTAATTGGCGCCATGCAATGAGTCCTACCACATTGGTGGGACTGAGTTTTGGGGGAAGGGTTCGGCTTTTTACTAATTAATTGTACTTATCCAAGTCAACTTAATAAGGGAAGGGGATCACTTAGATCTCCTCCCTATACACGGAGGTCGAGATATGTTCTCTGATAACTTATTAAATTGTCGTTTTTTTATATGATAATTACCCTGTTTTGAGCTTTAATTGATTCTTAATTAAGTGAAATGGTTGGCTTGTTGATTTTAATTGTAGATTCGAGACTTTGGGATGAAAGTATGCAATTTCAGTCATTTTGAGAAGAAATTTGATGGCGTGGACGTTAAGCGTGACCAAGTGCAAGGGTCAAGTGGCGTGACTAAATTTTGAAATGACTTTTCAGGTTAATGTTGCTGAGTTTGACCTCTTTATTCCATGTCAGCAGTGTTTTGAAAACCGGACCGGACTGGCCGGTCGAACCGGTTCAACCGGTGACCGGAGCCATGTCCGGTCCGGTCGACCCTCTAAAACCGACGGGATTCGGACCAATCCAGGACCGGAAAAACCGCCCGGTTAACCGGGCGGTTTTTGTCCTGAAAACCGGACCGGATCGCCGGTTAATGGAAAGGTCCGTCTGTTTTTGCCATTTTTTGTTTTCTTTCACCAACTGAAAATTTCCTCCATGCCGGACGGCCCTTCATCTCAGTCTAAAAGGCGAAACGAGCCGTGGAGAAAGGTGAAGGTGATGGAAGATGAGAATTTTTCGTTGGATTGTAGAGTATGATGGGTTCTGATATGGAGGAGAAGAATACGAATAGCAATGGGGCCGTGAGTCACCGTGATTTACCTCCTCTCCTACTGGTGTGGGGTCACTTAGGAGGGGCGCCTAAGGTGGACGATTCCACCTTTATGGAACAAGATAAGGAGTAAAAGAAACCGAAAAAGATGGAGAGAAAAATATTGAAAGTTGTGAAGATCTGGAGAGTTAGTGGAGATATTCTTGGGATTTGGTTTTTTCCTTTATTTTTAGATATTTCTCATTCTTTTTCCTCATTAACTCCAACGTTTTTTTTAAAAAAAATTTCAGTTCTTTTTGTTGGTTGTTTGAATACTTTTTCATATTATCTTTTTTTTTTCTTTTAATATATATATATATAGAGTGTTGTTAGATAATGTATGGTAAAACCTTAATTTGCTTTAAATATTTCAATTTTAAAGATGTTTTATAGTTTTATAATACTAAATAAATATACAATATTTAATAAAAAATAATATTTTATTTATGACATCATACCGGTCCGATCGACGGTTGAACCGGTTGAACCGATCCGACCGGTGACCAGTAAGGCCACCGGTTCCCCCTCCGGTCCGGTTTTGAAAACATTGCATGTCAGGACTCGTTTTTTTATTCTCTAAGGCATTAAGAATGAACATATTCCATTCCACTTTATTTGGAAATATTGCACACTTTACAAAAACGGCAAAACCGAATATAACTTTTTATCAAATTGAATACTTTTCTGGTTTTATAATTTAGGGATAATTACCAACGCCCCCCCTGAGATTTGGCGTTATTACAGAATACCCCCTAAGGTTTCGAAAATTACGAACTTTCCCCTGGGCCATTATCTCCTTCGTTAAATTTAACGGATTGTGTGAAATTTACTATTTTACCCCTACTATGTTGAAACTCGGGGGGGGGGAGGGGGGGGGGGGGGGATATGTAATAAAGAGCCAAAGGTAAGGGGCTAATGCAAGGACTGAAATTGTTAAGGGGATTTGATGTAAGTAATTGAGTTTTATGTCTACCAAGCATTTTTTTTTAATAAAATGCTACTTAATGTTATTTTAATATTTTTATGATAGACTAATTTCATACCTACAGTTTATGGATGCTTAATATTTTCTGTAGATATTGACCATACATGTTCAATGTTTGAAATAATTGTTTAAACGACTGGCGGATATTTTTGTGAATTTACAAATGCATTTGTTGATATTAGTGTATTTGTTATGATTTTCAATTTTGAGTAAAAAAATTGATAATGCACTGGTCAAATTCTAACTGGATCCCTAATTCCCATCTAAAAATGAGTATGTGGCAGTTGTTTTGCCTGCGTGGCAAAACCACCATGCCACATAGGTAACTTACTTAATTTATGTTATTTAAAAATAAATAAAATTCCAACTAAGAATCCTACATCTTAAAATATTTATTATATATGAAAATAAATATAACAAATTTTTTATTTTGAATTATATATATATTATTATAGATATAGTAAATCCTACTATGTACTGTACATAATAAAATTTATCTAATCTAAATTCTAATAAAAAAATTATATTTTATTAATAAGTATATTCTTACATAATATTTACAATTATGGATATATACATAAATAATCCTATTATTTGTAATTAAATTTAATATTCAATTTACAACTATGTTTATTCTTATACACATAATTATAGTTAAAGACATACGGTTACATACATTAAAAAAAAAAAAAGACTTATTTTCTAATGAAATATTTAAATCAGTTATCAATATATTAGAATAACAATCCTTCCTTTTTCTTCCCAAACCCATCACCACCGTCCAAAATGATATCAATTTATTTTTATAAATATTACATTAAAATTATAAGATCAAAAAATTAAAAATTTATATAGAATAAATAAATGATAAAATAATATTTTAATATACAAAAATCTAATGTCATACTAAAAATAATAATATGTTGTAATAAATATTACCGCATACTAAATTTAATTTTATCTAATATCTATATTCTATTATTAAGCGCGAGACGCAATTGTAGTCTCTTGGTGTCCTCTTTTCTTATTTTTAAATTCCTCTTTTTTTTTTCTTTATTTATATTTATCCGTTTTCTTCTCTCACGTTCTTTTCTCTTTTTTTTCTATTTTTTTATTTTATCACTTCAAAAATATATTTCTAACTTATCTTTTCTCTTATCTCATTTTAATTTTATTTCTTTTATATATAATTTTTATCTTTTTTTAAAGATAATGTTGTTTGGTATATTATCTTTTCATGCTATTTATTTATTATAATTTAATAAATATATTAAAAATAATTATAAAATATATATTAATATAAAAATTATTTTTAATATATTTAAATCATAAAAAAAAATAATTTGCACACGCAACGAGTGTGCCACAATTACAAGTTCTTATAAAATACTATAGTTTCATTTGTAAACACCATTAATTTATTAATATGTTAATATATAGAAAGCTATTAAACGAAAATATAATACTTTTGTTAAAAAATAAAAAATCGCCACCCCTGTTTAATCCGTCGCCGTCGTCCCGGTCTGCACCTGACCACCACCAGGCCGCTGTCTTCGCCGAGCCCTCTTGCCGTCATCGGGTAATTGTAGATCCCTCCTCTCTCCCCCGTTTCTCTCTCGCTCTCCTCGAGCCATCGCCGCCACCACCGCCGCGGCGACCATACAAGTTTCAGATCTACTTCTTCCTCCAAGCCATCATCATCATCAGAAAGAGAGAGAAAATTGTCGTGGGTGCTCAACAGTGGTGGCGCGATGGTGGTAAGTTGATGAGATGGTGGTAAGTTGATGGTAGTTGTGATGGGTGGTGTATGCTTAGTTGTGTGGCGGCGGCTGAGTGTGGTGAGTAGGTGAAATCGTGGTGGTTATGGGTGAGACGGTGGCAAATTTGTGGTGGTGGCGGCGATGACATCGGTGGTGGTGCTGGGATAGTGATGAAGGAGAGAAAGGTGGTTTTTTTCTTTTTTTTTTTTTTTTTGTTTGAAGGAGATAAAGGTTGGGGGATATTTTGTAAATTATATTTAATGGAGGAATTTAATTTAATTTAATTTTTAATCTAAATAAGAAATTTAATTTTCTTTTAATTAATTTAAAATAAAAAAAAAAGTGAAAATCCAACATATAAATTTTAAATGAGTTGTCCTATTTTGATATGTCAACTAGACAATTCAATGCCACATCCCAATTTCAGGGATATTCCGGCAGCCATGTAGGCAGAAGGGTGGTATTCCGGGAAGAAAATGGTGGTATTCCTTGAAGAAATTAGGAATTCGGTTGAAATTTGGCCAAAATTGCAAAAATTTGAGAGTTAGTGTCCCTTAAATCAGAAATATCAAATTAAAGTCCAAAAATGCAAAGAGGGATATATTAGTGTCCCAAATTTGCAATTTTCCCTTTTGATTAAATGGTCAATTTTTAGAATTTTAAATTATTTTAATTGATAAAATTATTTTAACAGTAGGTTATTTGACATTAATTGTAATTTTAATTTTTTACGCAATTCAAAAATGATATCAATTATCTCATTAGTTTACGAAATTTTACTTTATTATAAATGGGTGCATTAGTTATTTAACACATCAATTTCTATGTTTACTAAAATATTGTAAGAGCCCTATACTATTTGGCAAAGCCCAAGAAAATATAAAATTACACTATGCTATTTAACAACTTCAAAAAGAAGTTTTTAATTAACTAGGATAATTTATGGTAGTAAACAAATTAATTTGGATATTTAACAAAATTTTAACATATTTATATTAAATCAAACTAGATAACTAACTAAAAAGTAAACATTTTCTTAGGGGTCGTTTACATTTTTGACTATGTTTATGCATGTAATGTTTTAGTGGGTTAGTGATAGGAATCTAACCTATGTTTACAATCCATATTGGAAGGAATTATAACACCATGTTAATTTATTTTTGGTTGTTTACCTTGTGTGTATACAAGGCATGTTAGTTGTAAATGACGAATTTACCCCTGCTTTCAATTTTAAATGAGCATCCTTCATTCCTTCTCCATCCTTTTCTTTTTCCTATATGCAATCTACAGTGAAGCAGAAAAATTATTTGAGGATTATATATATATATTTTAAAATAATTGTATAAATTTATTAAAAAATATATTATTTTTATTTTAAAATTTTCTCATAATATCGTGACATGTAAAATGTAAAAGTGTTATTTATAATGACTTTAAATATTAAATTTGATATGAATATATTTTATTTAAATTTATAATATGAATTATTCTTACCAATATCTTATTTTAAATTAATTACAAAATATAAATATATTTAGTTAGTGGCAGTCCAATGTAAATAACATAAATTCTGGGGCAATAGTAATTTTCTCATCCATGTTAAAAGTCATGTCTTTTAAACACGCCAAATTTGCGTGTTTAATTGGCCTCCATTTTCCCACAAATGACAACAGCCGGGTCAAGAACAAAGATTAGTAAACAAATGTTACTGCAAGATAAATTCCCATAACATGCTTATTTTACAAAAGTAAACGACCCCTTAGGAGCCTATCTCTGATTTTTGGTATATTAGTACCATATCTATATATTTATCCTTTAGGAGCCTATTTCAGAATTTTCGTATATTAGTACCATATCTCTATTTTGTGATATAGAAATTTTGTCTTTGATAGCAATTATAGGCTTTTCCCTTTTCCTTAAAACTAAGTAATTGTGTGGTTCATATTATAACGGAATTTTGATATTGCTCATATTTTAACAAGGTTTAGTTTGTTTCTCAAGGAGATTTTGAAATCCCCATTTACGATTTATATAGTTTGATATCGATTATTTCGATGATAAATTTAAATGTATAATTAGACACCAAAATTTTCCTTTATAAACGAGAACAAGTTCGAGTTCGAATTCGTAAAAATACAAGGTAGCCAAGCCAGAGTTTACAAAAAAGATAGGCCTCGCATGGCCTCGACTCTACTCGATTGCATTCCTAAGTCTGATGTCAACTGTCACGGTCGGGTGCAGCAGTTTGATAGGTAGGGATCTCAGCGGATTACTACCTTACTAAAGGCTTAAAATAAAGTAGAAGCTAAATTCTCAGTCTACGCGTTAAAGACGTGTCTTTTCCACCCTATATAATACCCCACCTCCACACCCCACCCAACTAGAAGAAAATTAAACTTCAGTAAAAATGGAGAAAAGTCCAACGCCGGAACCAATCCAAGTACCTCAAGCCGCTGAAGAACTGGACAAAGTCTTCAGCAAATTCGACACCGACGGCGACGGCAAAATCTCCCCCACCGAACTCAGCGCCATATTCAGCGGTCTCGGCTCCGCCACCTCCGACGAAGAGGTGGCGCGCAGGGACGAATCCAGAAATTGTTGGGAGCCGGAGCTGAAAATTTTTGGTACTCAACATATTAAAAAAAAAAAAACTTTTTTTGGCAAAATAAAGTTGTAATTTGATTGTTTGAAATTTGAATCTCCTAGCTACAAACATTCCATTAACTATGTAGATGGCTTACTTCCTTTCTCTTAAATCAAGTAGAGTTTATTATTTGCAAATAAAGATTAGTTCAAGTGATTAAATGATTCTTTCTTTAAAATAATGATTCGTATTCGAATTCCTTCTATCAATTGAGGTGGACGATGTGTTTAAAAAAAAGATTTTATTATTATTATTTTTTGGGGTCAAGATCAAGGATAGTTCAATAGAACTAAATTCTTAAATTTTAATTAATATTTAAATAGACATTAATTTGGTAAACGAATTTTAGTGGCGGAGCTAGGTAGTTGCCCTGAATCATGAGGGTCACGCAGTGGTGTCACATGCAATTATATATATATATATATATTTTTTAATTTCTGATCTATAAAATGGTACCGTATATTCAAAATCAAGAAATTTAGTGCATATTTTTTTATGGGAAACTGATTTTACCTGTTGGAATTTATACATGACGAATTATGAGTTAGCAATGTATAAAACCAGGTCGGATTTTCGGTGTGTAAAAATAGGTTCCAATAAAAAAAGACATTAAATTACATAATTTAGATACAATTCTATTTTATAGTCAGAAAATAAAATATACAAAAAAATTGGAATTAATTAAGTTAGTATACGGAATTGAAAATTTTCCATATGCAATAAAACACTGTAGTTTCAAAGAAAATAAGAGATGATTTACATATGAAATTGGTCAAGGTTTGTTGCAAACGACGTAGTTGGAATCTTGTAAAATATTGAAAAAATGAAACTAAAATGCTTTTCAAAAAGCAAAGGATATTGATACGATATCTATGTCTTATGTTATGTCAATGTCATGGACATATATTTTTCTCTCTCTCTTTTTTTTCTTAAACTATGCGATCATATTTCTCTAATGCTAAAAGAAAAATTCTCTTTAAAGGAAAATCAGAAAAACAAAATATTTTAAAATCGATGAAGATCTGTATAACCGATAACTTCATATACATACAACTTAATTATCTAAATTATATTATTTCATATATATCGTTAAACACGCACTTAGTTGAGTAGAGAAATTTGAAATCGCAAAATCATTAACTACTTGAACCGATATACTATTTCACATACTTGGTTTGTGTCACATCCTGGATTATACTCTCCGAGTACTTAGTAGAAAGCAGGAACTGAGTTTGACAAAACAAAATCAATTAATTATGTTACTCATATATAACTAAACACATCATCTAATTGATTATTTTGTTTAATTATAATCATTTTAACAATCTCTGATGTTGTGTTGTGTTGGCTATTTGTATTGGGCACTGTGTCTGAGATTCCTCACGTGGAAAAAAAAATAAAAAAATTTGTGTCATCATATACGTCGTGTCGTGTTCATATCATTATATTCGTATATATTCCTATTCGTGCATCATAACTAACAATATATATGAGTAGTGCTGTGTACTCTTATCATGGTGATTAACCCGAGTTCGACATATTTAGGCTGTGATTAAAAATAAAGGTTTTTTACATTTACACCCCTATAACATTGCATATATAATTACGATTCATGCCCATTTAAATGAAAATATTACAAATTCTACCTTAATGGGTTATGAAAATTTCAAATAACGTTATTTCTTTAGGATTTAGGTCAATTAATGGATAAAATGATATTTGTACCTTAATTAAAAAAATAAAATTAAAATATTTCAAAAATAGTTCAATGTTAAAATAACTTTAAAAGTAACCTTAATTTGAATATATTACAAATAATTATTTTTTTTGAGTTTTTTAAACTTAAAAAAAAAGTTATAAATAAAATGTTCAATTTACTCATAAAATCAACTAAACTTTAATGAAATAAAGTAATTTGTAATTATGAAATCTTGAAAAAAGTTTAGAGGTAAGAAAACCTAAAAATAATATGCATTCTAAATAAAGTTCAAATTAGAATTCTGAAATTAAAACTAGAAATTTCTTCAAGTTTGGAGACAATTAGACAAAGACTGTTTCTACATCCTTAAATCAACGACCTTTTTGGGGCATGGAGTAGGACCATGGCTATATATTGCGTGCACGATTGGATTAATTGGAGTGAATTGTAATATTTCTAATTAGGTTTGACCTTTTAATTTTTGGTCTTCTGATTTATCATATTTTTCTTTTATTATTTAACTAACAAAAGAGACTTGGGAACTATGATGCACGGACACTTCTAAAAATATCATTTTGCCGTGTCGTGTCATGTCGTGTCGTGTCGGACACGCGTGTCCGACACCGTGTCCGACACTCCTTACGTGGGAAATTCAAGAAAAAATCCGTGTCGCCGTATCCGTGTCGTGTCGTGTCCGTGTCGCCGTGTCCGTGTCCGTGCATCATAGCTTGGGAACTTTCTGTGCATCCACCCACCCACCACCCACGTTCCCACTTGTTACGTACTCTAAATTTTAAAATCTTGCATATGGTAGTTATGTATGAATTAGTACGCATACAAGTGTTGTTAACTTATGTGCAAGTTCGAGCCAACAGGGTTGGTCAAGTGTTCTGAGGGTTCTTTCTTGAATACAAGGTCCCGGGTTTGAATCCCTTGGGCCACTTGGGGTGTGTGTGTTTAAAAAAAAAAAATGTGCAAGTTCGAAATTGATGATAAGGTCGGAATTATATTGAATAAAATGTTGATTCATCTCATATTCTTAATGGGACAAAAGGTCGACCATCATATTCCACCATTGATCTCATTATTCATCTATTCCATTTCATCCCAACCAATAAAATAAATATGTCATATGGATTTATCTTAACTCACCTAATAAATGAACTATTAAGATAAAAATTATCCGAATGAGAACATAATAAAGTGAGAGTTTAATCGATATAAGACGGGTTAACAAATTACAATTTGTAAAGGAAAATGGATCTAAATATAGTTATTTTAATGCACTTGCATAATGTTCATTAAGAATTGTTCAATTTGTTGGAAGAGGACTAGCATCTTTCGGGGATGAAAACCTTTATACTAATGTGTTAATGTTGCCAAGGTCTCGGGTTCGAACCTTGTGGATGTAAAAAATTACGTTGGGAGAGGTCCTCGCAATAAGCGCCTTCAGCTAACTCGAGAGATTAGTCCTTCACTCAATTGGGTGGGGGGAAACTCTGAGAGATCAAAAAAAAAAAAAAGTGTTCATGTTGCAGATTGAAAATTATAAATTGTGATGCTTAAATAAATTGATGATTTGAAGCTAATTTTTGGGGACTGAATTAGATCTAAGTATATTATCAACTTTTATTGTATGTCGTCTCTCCGCATCTGTGCCCACTCGTTGAATCTAGTGAAAATTGTTTTCACATAATATCTATATATCTTATAAAAGCACGAAAGTTTCTTACAAAATATAGATCGCCTAAAATAACCTCATAATAATTATATGAATAATTATTAGTTAAGGATAATTATGTAAATACATATTATAAATTATTAATTTACCAATATCTAAAAAGTACTTATTAATTTATAGAGATAAATATTTTCGCCCATCCGAACTATGATCCTTTTGGCATTTCACCATCTCAACTATTTTTCACCCGAAACCGCCATCTAAACTTTCAATTCCTGACAAACCACCATCCCACAGCGGTTTTGATCCTTTTTTGAGCGGTTTTGACTCTTTTTTCAGCGGTTTTTGATGTTTTAACACATGTAAATATGTCTCTCTTTGTTATTTTTCCATAGATTATTTGTTAAAACATCCAAAACCGCTCAAAAAAGAGTCAAAACCGCTCAAAAAAGGGTGAAAACCGCCATGGGATGGTGGTTTGTCAGGAATTGAAAGTTTAGATGGCGGTTTCGGGTGAAAAATAGTTTGGATGGTGAAATGCCAAAAGGGTCATAGTTCGGATGGGCGAAAATCTTTATCTCTAATTTATAATAGGACTCTTGGTATAATTAAAACTTCTTCAACTTACCAAAAAAAAGAAACATAGTTCAACAAGGATTGCTTTAATATTAATATATTAATTAATTATATTCAAAATTTATAATATAAGTTGTCCATTTTTTAATTTTAAGGCCTATAATTTAAAATGTTATAATAAGATATATCTAACAAATTGAAAACCAACAAATTGATTCACTTTATAATTTCAATAAATTTTGGTAATTATGTAAAATAAAATATAATTTAAATTGAATGAGTTACATAAGACAATTTTCAATAAATCAATCCTAATGTAATTCTAATTATCTAAGTCCATAATTCTAATTACCTAAGTTCATAAACTTTGTTAAATTATAATCATACTATAATTGTATAAACTTATCTAATTAATAAAATAATATAATTGAATGATATACATAAAATATTTTTTAATAAATTAATGAATGTTAATGTAATAATTTTCAATTAACTAATACTAATATAATTATAATTATCTAAATTTAATTAATTATATAATCTTCCTTTAGTTTATACAATCAAATATAAATTAAATGCATAAATATTATTTAGATAGGATGATTAACATAATCTATATATATTAAAAAGTACAAATAGCATTTTTGATTTCTTACGACTTAATATACCATAATTTAGAATTGCAGGTCGTCAAACCAGAGTTACTTTAAATTAAGAATTTTAAGGAGACTCAATATATGTGTATGTAAAAATAAGATATAATATAATTTTATAAATTATTTTTATAATGTTCAATTAAACATTCCTTGAGTTTTTTATATAAATATACACTTTTTAATTATTTCTACTATATACATAAAATAAATAATAAAAAATAATATAAATCTTAAATAATGTTCATTAGAAAAATATAAATAAAAAATAGAATCCAAGATCAAATGAGAGAATAAAAAAGAGATAAAGAATAATTAGTTAAAAGAAAGAATTACTTGATTTTAATGTATATACAAACGCATACCTAAATTAATGAACAATCCAAATAATATTTTTTATTTGATTTAATAATGATGTCACTCTGTTATCAAATTTCCATCTGCAAATGAAGTTCTTTCACATGAAAAGGAATGCAAGTATTTATTAATTTTGTTATGTTTTACTTAGTGATCAGTTGTTAATCGTATCATTTATTGTTCATAATTTAAAAGACATCACGAGTTTTTTGGGAAAAGTAGCAGGATTTAAAATATCAATTATTCAAAAAGGAGATTTCTAGAAAGGTGGTTGCACATATTCATGCAATCGAGTTTCAAAAGAAATGGTTGACACATGCTCATATTTTGATAATTTTGGAGTCAAAATATAAAATTACAATACACGATCAACTTGATCAATTTATCTGTGTTGAATTTTTTGACTAAGGAAAGAATCCCAAACTTTATGAGTTAGTTATGGAACACATGGCGCATGAATCATGTGGATAAAAGAACTTAAATAATTTTTATATGATGGATGGAGAATATAAATATCATTACTCATGTTCATATTACGAAAACACAATACAAAGTAAAAATGGATATCTGGTCTGTGGAAGGAGAAGAATCAGAGTGATGGCCCAAGTTCACAATACACAACTTTATAACCAATATGTAGTACCTTATAACCCATATCTATTATTAAGTTATATTTCTCAATTAACATTGAGATTTTTCTTCGAGTGACAACTGTGAAATATCTTTACAAATATATTTACAAAGGATATGACAAAGTGAGAATAAATATCGCATAGAGTGGTAAACAAAATTCCGTAGATTTGATTAAACAATTTGAAAATGCTAGATTGGGTTTTAGCTCAAGAAAAAATATGGAGAACTTTTGAATTTAATTTGAATGAGATTGATCTAGCAATTACCAATTTAGATCAATATCATCAAAAGTAGCACTACATGACTTATTGACCGAATCAAAATTTGAAAAATATTTTGACTTGGGATCACGGCTCTAGAATAATGGTCATTGAACAATCTTTAATGTGCTTGAAAAGCGAAAAAGGCAACCAAAAAAATTTAGAAAAAATTTCTAGAGCATTATGTATGAGACAAGCAAGATAAATATTCGAAAGATGTGAAAAAAGAAGTGATAACAGAGTATAACAAACTATTGCAACAAGAAGAGATTATTTAGTTTTAAGAGTAAAGAATTAATTGGCTCCAATTCAGGGATAAACATAAACGTTCCTTTGATCCCTCAACCATAACGAAAAGAAAGAGGAACTAGATAAATGCTCACATAATATGTGACGAATGGGTAACAAATAATGATCAACTAAAGCAACATACTTGAGAGTACTAAGTACTATTCAGTGGAGATATTATCGAAGAGGTGATGACTCTAGGTATTAGCTTGCACCAATGAACACTAAGGTGGCAGTGAAAAAACAACTTGGAAAGAACGACCTGTAATGAGGAAATCTTAAGGGTAGTGAAGAGCATGCACCCGTACAAAGCACTGGAAGCAGATGGTTTCCAAGCCTATTTTTTTTCAAACCTATTAGGATATAGTAGGAGATGTAGTGAAATTTATCAATGATTGTATGGAGAGAGAATCAATTCCCAAGAAGGCTTATCAAACGTTTGTTTGTCTGATTTCGAAAGTTAATTCTCCAGAAAAATAAAAGAGATTCGGTTCATTACGTTGTGTAACGTATTGCTCAAAATGATCACCAAGATGATTATACTTTGTTTAAACCGTATATAAAATAAATTATGACCCCAAACCAGAATAGCTAACGTATTGCTCAAAATGATCACCAAGATGATTATACTTCGTTTAAGTCGTATATCAAATAAATTGTGAGCCCAAACCAAAATAGCTTCATTCCAGGTCGAGACACCCATTACAATATCTTACTGCTTCAAGAAGTGTTACGAATGTTACATCACTCCAATGACAAAAAAAGGGGTATGGTGATTAAATTGAATCTTGAAAAGGCATTCGGTAAAGTTCGGTGGAGTTTTCTAAAGCTTTCTTCAAATTCCCGATGAAAATCATCAATATCAGTATGAGCAGAATGAAGGGGACACAACTAGAGGTTTTATGGAATGGTGAACCGATAGAGACTATATTGGCATTAGATAAGGCAATCATTCTCGCCTTATTTGTTTGTACTCTGTATGGAATAACTTACGTATATGACTGAGGAGGTCATTTTAGTCGGACACTGGCAGCTAATTACGGTATGTCAGAGAGGTCCTCACATCTCACACTTGCTTTCTACGAACAACATAATGTTGGGAGCTAAAGATACCGTGGATGGGGTGAAGTGCATTTACAGTGTGGTTGAGGCATTTCACAAGGAGTTGGACCTCAAACTAAACTTCTGCAAATCACATGTGTTGTTTACACCTTATATGTCAAATGATTTAAAGCAACAGGTTATTAGAATTTTGGGCATGTAAAGTACAGACAACTTAGTGAATTATTTGGGGGTGCGGAAGAACTTTGGCCGAAACTATAATGAATATTTCTCGATTGTGATTAAGAGAGTCGAAAAATACCTCTGGGATAGAAAGCCAAAACGACAAACCTTACCGGATGAATAACACTTATTCTGTGCACCACGAGCTCAATCCCCATCTACTACATGCACACAAATTGGTTCTCCAATCACACGTAAAAAAACTTAATCGACTTAAATACAACTTTTTTTAGTCGACTCATATAACAAGGAAATGGACCCATCTTGTAGGGTGGAAGAAGGTGGTTAGAAAGAAGCGAGAAGGTAAATTGGGTCTTAGAAATGCCCAAAAAAAAAATATAGCGATGCTCGCTAAATGGGATGGAGAATGCTCAATAAGGAGATGATGGCGTGAAACTAGATACATAAGAAAAAATATTTAAAAGGGGATGACATTCTTGAACATAAGCCCCAACTTATGGCTTCCTGAGCATGAAAGGGGATAGTTAGAAGCACTTGGATGGTGGAACCCTTTTATAAATGGAAGATCGGGAACGGTGAATGGACATCTTTATGGAATGATAGATGGTTATCATAATGAAAACTAGCGGACATCTTTAGAGATAACATTCATGGGAAGGATAAAGATCTTATTGTATGTAATCTCATTGACATAGATAAAAACTGAAACCTGGATAAGGTGAAAACAATACTGCTCAAGGAGGTGGTGGATGAGATACTTAGTGTCCTAATCGCGCTACATGATAACGGGGATAAGAGAGTCTAGACTGGGTTAACTAAAGATAAATTCTCCTATATAATGACTATACTTTGATTATGGTGTCAGATGAGACATGCGAGAAAAATTGAAAATGAACTTGGAAATTACCTTGGCCCTAAAAGTTCATGATTTTTCTATAGCTTTGCTAATATGATAGCTTTCTCACGAATGTATTGAAGTATGATAGAAAATTTGTGGAAAATGATGTATGTACGCATTGTTGTACAGGATATGAATATGTGGACCACTTGCTGAGAAGTTTTCCATTCGCACTTTGGGTGTGGGAGAAGATTGTTGATACACAAACTTGAAGAAATCTTCGTGGCTTGCGAGTGTCAAATAGGCTCAAAGAGAACTTTAATAGCCAAATTCTAAGCAATATATTCCTAGAATATCTTGGGTGGTTTGTCTTGATCTTGATGCTTTTGAATCTTTGAAAAGCATGGAACTGATGAAGCTATCAAAATTTTATGAATCGTAGAAGAGTCACTCTTCGCCACATAAAAGAATTATCTAAGACCTTAGTACTAATCAGTGAGGACAAAGGTGTAGGCAAAAGAAAATCTACACTTAGTTGTCTTGGGATAAACCCGAGAAGTGATGGGTAAAACTAAACTCGGTTGGAAGCTTTTATAACCACACCAACAATGCTTGGCCAGGGGCATCATTCGAGATAACAACTAAAGATGAGTTCTAGGATATGCTCTGGATCTTGGTATAGTTTCAATAATGTAGCATAGTTATTAGGCTTACTTAAAGGATTAACACTAGCTTGGGAGAGGCGCTTTTTGAAGATTAATGTGGAGATTGATTCGAAGACGATCGTGAAATGGATAACAACGAAGGATATTGAAAAGAAGCTAATGAGAAATGTAATATTTGATTGGCGAAATTTACTCCAAAAGTCTTGGGAAACTTGGATCAAATAAATCTCGAGATAATGAAACATAATGACAGATAAATTAGCGAGGACAAGTCACAAGGTTTAAGATGGTTACTGTGTCTAGAATGCTCTGCCGACAAAACTAGATGAGTTTTAACTTGAGACTGCTTTTCTTGTGTTGGGTTACTTCATTTAGGAACAAATATATATATATATATATATATATATATATATATATATATATATATATATATATTTGATTTGACATATAAATAGTGCAAAATAAATAATATTAGTTATATTTTGTTTACTATACGATATATATATATATATATATTGTAACAAATCCTTCTTATGGTACGAAACCTGTAAAAAATGCAATATATCAATATAAACATTTGAAAAGGGTGTTTCCTATCGAAAGTGCAATTAATGATGAAAATATAAAATCTATACAAAGTAATATAAAAATATCGAACCATCAATAAGTATATTTTTGAATTAATAATAGGTACAAAATGAAACTAAATATTATACATCATATTATTTGAGGAGTACATAAATTGCTCAACCGAGAGTTAAATTAATTTTCATAAAATATTATTTCTTTAATACTTTATAAATAAATAAATTATTAAAAGCTCTATTAATATTTTATATAATTAAATTACTAACACTTTTAATTGTTTAAGGAGAATATAGCTCAAAATATTATAGGGAACTTAATTTACAAGTATCCACAGAGTTTTGTTTTGTCACTGCAATCGAATAGTAAAAGTTATCAATTGAAAATTGCATGAGGTAGGTGCAATGTAATTAAAAAAGTATAATCCAAGATGTTAACAAAAATCAAAATAGAAATACTCATTAAATCAAATTACAATTATGAAGAAGAAGATGGAGATTTGAGAAAGTGGATAATATTGAAAATGATAATATGTCAAACCCACGGTTTTGAGATATGAATATTTAGTGCAAGGTAATTATACTAAAATTGATGATAAATATCAAAAGTTACAATATCTCAAGATTATGAAATAAAATAGAAAGAAAAAAACAATGCTCCCATTTTAAATGATGGAATCGAGGTCGGAAATATGGGAAAAAAAAATAGGTGCAAAAATTATAATTTTGAAAGTGAATATAACTTTTAGATTTTGAATGACGATAAAAAGATTTTGCAAAACTTCATAAAAAAACTAAAAATAAATTAAAAAAATAAACAATATAAGGAATAAAATACATATAGTTAATATGGCATTTTATATGATCTCTTAAATTTTTGTCTATATTCTTTTATATATGTTTTTTTATTTATTGAATATATTTGAAAGTTATAAACTATTACTTATACTTAAAAGTTAGAACTATTTGGACAAATTAATATTATACACTTTAAATATTTTGTTTTATGTAATAATATAGTTTCAAATATTTTTATTATTTATTTATTTACATGTTTCTCTACTTCGAATTTCTATATACTTATTGTACATGATTTGAAAGAGAGATCTCATATAAATATTTTTGTATATGTTACTATTCAAAATTAAATGGTTTATTAAAAATATTATTATATTTATTTAATCAAACTAGATATTTTTAATATCTTAATTTGTTCAATAAATATAATAACTAAATTTATTTAAATAAATTAAATGATAAACGTGCAACGCACGTTGATTTGACTAGTATATTATAAAAAGACTTATAAATATAAGGAAAATGCAACGAAAGCAAAGTTTATCTAATATGTGTCCATTATTCTGTGATACCATGCATGTCACTCAATTTTCATCACATATTCCATTCCACTTTATCTGGAAATATTGCACACTTTACAAAAGTGGCAAAACCGAATATAACTCTTTATCAAATCGAATACTTTTCTGGTTTTATAAGCTATATAGACATAGTTTCCATTTTCTTTGTATTTTATTATGGTTTCGATTCAGGTCGGATTATAAAATTAGTATAAAGCTTGCCCTATCTATAGAATATATAGTTGCATTGTTAAAAATTCATATACATGAGATCTCTAGTTAAACTAACATAGTGCCGAACGGCTAATTTACACTGGTTAACTTTAAAAGTTATGTAATTCCTGCATTCTTTCCATTTTAAGATAGTTCACTTTTTTATCTGGATATTGCTACGATTTTGACTAGTAGAATATGGATAGAGAATCAAACAAGAAGGCCCATTTGAAAATAAAGAGATCTATTATTGAAGTGGTCTCAGCCCAACTACAATGACCACGCACAACTTGCTTACTTTGTATTTGATTCTTGACAGGAAAATCCACATTATAAAGCCCAAGAGATTAGATTCAGTTTTTATGCAATATCAGAGTAATTTATCTTGTATTTTTGGCTGAAAATATGGCACAAATAGCTAAGGTTGAAGCGAAAACAGAGATAAAATGCTCCCCAGCCAAGTTCTATGATTTCGTTAAATATAACATCAAACAATTTGCCAATATGATGCCCAATGTAGTCAAAAGTGTTGAATTGATCGAAGGGGAGGAGGGCAAAGAAGGAAATGTCAAGCTCATTGAATACGTACTTGGTTAGTATTTTATACTATATGCTCTTGTTTTTATAGTTCAATTGCTAGAAATTGTCTACGAATTGCACATTGTTTCTGAGCAAAAATCTCAATATAGCGGTGTTTGCAAATATTTTAAAAACTACCTCTCTCAGTCCTAGCATTTTTCGGGAGTATTTGGGAATACAACTTCATATTTTAAGTAGAAATAAATTAAAAGTTAGAACTTAGAAGTACCTATTGTCTTTCAATTTATTTTCCGCTTTTATATATTCGAGCTTCATAAGTTATTTTCGTAAAGGTAAACAAATTTGCCAATTGTCTATTAAAAACGCTTTTCAAATTATTGTTCCAAATCCTCAACTACTTTTAATTTAGTTTTTGATTTTTTTAAATCCAAACACTCACTATATTTTTTTATTTTTATTTTTGGGGAAACCGGATCAAGAGATCCGTGGAGTTTTAACGAGTCCCCACCTCATAAATAAATCGACAGAACGCTACAACGGAAAATTCAGAAAGTACATAGCCAAAAAATGCAAAAGCCAAACCCGACAGAGAAACAAGTTGTCGGTCACAAAAGGCCAAAAACCGCAATTAAATGACACCGTTCTAGAGCAAGGAAGCTCAATAGTGGTAGAGCACGCAATATTTAATCCAATGTTGGACACCGCAACTGAAGCCTTGATTCATGGTGCCCAAAACAATGTCCTCCAGGAGACACTCGTGAGGTATAGAATGAACTTTGTTATTAGGAAGTTGAGTCACAGTAGTAGTTACCCTGCATAATCTTAATGCCGCAATATCAAATCTTCCATCAACGAACCAATAAAGTAACATAGGTAGCTGACTTTGACTACCCGGAGCAAGCCCAAAGCAATAGATGCCCGCCCGAACGACAAGGATTGGTCTCGCCTCAATCACAATCATCGGCGTACCACATTGATGGTTCCTTGCGGGGACAAAGTCCCAAATGGGGGCACTCGTACCTGCCATTAAAATGAGGGGAGGGGGCGTTAGTAAATCGGACCACGGGGAGATCCGCCGCGTGGAGGTTATATGGTGAAGGTGAGGTTTAAATGTTCTGTGTCCTGTGTAGTTCGGGTCTCTCAATATCGGGTTCACTCCCTCCGCCCAAATGATTTTTCCGCTCGTAAAGGAAACACTCAATCGCACTAGTGATATCTTAAAAGATACACGTACGACTATTAAAGCCACACTACGACAAGCTGTACAAGAAGGCAAGAACCTGAACTGAATCAGGTTCCCAAGGCCTCCAGAGACCGTCAATTCCATAAGTGGCTTAACTAGCAAGTTCGGGTCCTTGCACATGTACAAAAGGTAATTAATGCATTTTATGATGTCCCAACCTTTTACCTGCATGAACGAAACTGAAATTCCTTTGTTATGCAGAATCTCCATCAGATGTTTCATAGATTACGGATTGAAGGGAGCTCCCAAGCATCCATACGGAGGAGCCCTTTGAGTTCTTGAGGGATCGGGCTCTCCGGATATCTCCACGAAGTCTGATTTAAGGAGCCATAATTTGCTAGCCTATCTGCCACCGCATTTCCTTCTCTATAAACATGAGATAGCTTGATATTCATACCTTTGGTGAGATTCTTGTATTCGGTTATCAAGTTTTGGGTCCGAATTCCGCCCGTGCTTCCTCTGCTAAGAATATCAATCACCACTTTCGCATCAACTTCAATCCAGAGGTTCCGACTTCCCAGTTGTCGGGCCTCCCGGACACCCTCCACCAGAGCTTCAATTTCAGCAGTAATGTTCGTAGAGATCCCAATTCCTGAGCTGAAAGCCACGATAAGATCCCCCTTGTAATCACGTATGACCCCGCCTATTCCTGCAGGGCCCGGGCAACCACGTGCTGATCCATCAGTATTTAGTTTATGCCAACCCTGTTCTGGTAGTTTCCAACTCACCACGATCGGTCTTTTGAACTTAAGTCCTCTCATTTGTATGCCAAACAAAGCTGCGAGGTGCATATCCCCCTTCCACCACGAGCAATCCATTTTGTTGGTTTTAACAAGCAAATATAAGTGGTTGCAAACACGACGGATAATGTTATACGGGTTGAAAGTTCCATTATTGTGTTTCGCAACAACCAAATAAACCAAAGCACCAGGACTGGGATCACAATACGGATGTGTTTCTTAGAGCTATATCGAGAAGATCTGGCCCATTCCATAATGCAATTTGCCGGGCAAGAATACGATCTTGTCATGCCAAAACGATCCTCAAAATAGGCCCAGACCCGAGCCACCTTTTCTGATTCGAAAAAGAGATGGCACCGCGTCTCCACATGCGTGCAACAATAGCATTTAGAAGCAAGATTAATTCCTTTTCTTTGGAGTCGTTCATCAATCGGAATCCAGTCATTTATGAGTCTCCACATGAACACTAATATGGTCGGAGTAAGGTTTGTGGACCATATAGCGTCCCAGGTGGCTGAATGAGGTCGTCTTTGCCGGAGAGTACTCACTATATTGACCCTAAGCATTTTCTTATAATCATGAAAGTAAAATAAAATATTAATGAGCAAGTATTACGTGCAAAACAAATTATTCATAAAAAAAAGTAGAAACAACAGTACAACATCAAAACTTATTGATCCACGACTAATAACGTAAATTTCTCAAACTTCAGACAGGAATTGTAATTAGGATATGTTAAAGTGTAATTATAAAAGCTGTTTCCCAAATATTTTCCTTCATGAACATTGCATACTTTGTACATTAAATCTCAAATTAAACCTACAAATTGTTCGAGGATATAACTTGTTCATCTTTGATTGATGATGATATATAATTCGCGGGCAAAACAATGACTATAAAGCTGAAGACCGAAACAATAAATGATGAAGAAAGATCCATAACATTTGTAGGCCTTGCTGGTGATTTCATGCAAGCTTACATTAGCATAAGGGCCAAAATCACTGTGCTCGATGAGTCTGTGGAGTGCGTGGTCGAAGTTGAGAAAGCTAATGATTTAGCCCCAAATCCCGACATGTATGCAACACTTGGTATTAAGCTCTTCAAAGGCCTCGATCTTTACCTTCTCAGCCAGATTTAAGCACTATATATGTTATTGGGTATATTAATCATCTCCTGTACACCTAAACCGCCTCTATTGAAGCTCCTTAAGTTGGAAAACTTAAGGCAAAGAAAGGGGTTTGTATGACCAACAATAAAAGGAGTTTGTGTGGTTCTTCTTTGTATTTTATGTTGTGTTAGATCGTGTCAGATTATCATCGATATTGTACGTAATGATAAAAGTGCATGGTCTTCATAAATATTGACATTTAAAGAAAATATATTTTAATTAGATTTTTTTATCTCCAATTTCATTTACACTACAAATGAAGTGTTGGCAAGCGACTAAAATTAGGAGAATTTTCTTTAATATATACTTTTTATAATACAATTGTTTATGTCTCTTAATCTAAATTGCCAGTAATATAACATGACATGTGTGTATAATTAAATTAGAAGACGAAATACAAAATTAAAATAATAAAATAGAAAATTCAATCCGCTTTTTTTTTTTTTTTTTTTTAAGCAAGAACAATATCTTATTATCAAATCAGGTAGCTGTACACAATCAACACGGAAAAAGTCAGAATAACGCAAGTCGAAACTGCAATTTTTGAGAGCAAATGAGTTACTCAGTTAGCCTCATGCTGAATAGACTTAATTTCTATAAAGAAGACACAGAAAAAATAAAAGCAAACTTAAAGAACATAACAAAACTTTCATACGAAAGAGACAAAATTTTAACACATAAGACTCAAAAGCATACCTTAAAAAAAAATAATGGACGCAGATCGTCTTTGCACCATAAAAAATCCGGTGACGGAGCAGATCTCCGCTAGATGTGGGAGGATGACTGTTGATCTGGAAGAGTGGCGACGGATCTGAGAAGATGGCAGTAGATCCAAGAGAATGGCAGCAGATTTGAGCGGATTTTGACGGAACAAATTTGAGTAGCTGGTGGTGGAATAGATTTGAGTCAATTCGACGGTGGAACAACGATAATATTCTTCACCGTCATATTAAAACTTCAATTGATTATCTTTTCTTGAGTTTGAACTAGATTAGATTTTAGAAACCAAAGAGAAAAGAGGGGGAATTTTTTGTTTTTTTGACAAATTTGGCATAAAATGATTAGCACTTAATAGTTAATTTGCAACTCCAATCCAGATAAAAACACCCTTTTGGTGACATTTGGTCAAGAACGATAATTTGTCCGAGATTAATTTGTAAGTAATTTTCTTCACCAAATTATTGTTAGTATACAAGTGCCACTAATGGCTAGATGTCACGCATGCCGCCAATGTGTCACACCGGAAGCCACATGGTATCTCAGGCGACCAACAAGGATTTCCGGCCGTTGACTGTCCTCTAATTTCATTGAACCATAAATTACTGTCTTACATTTGCAAAAACGCAAAATTGTGTTCACAAATTTCAAGTTGGACTAATCTGACGGATGAAATGAACAATTTTCCCTTTTAATTGCCCATGTGGCCTAGTGAAACCATGCTAATTGGCGCCACGCAATGAGTCCTACCACATTGGTAGGACTGAGTTTTGGGGGAAGGGTTCGACTTTTTACTAATTAATTGTACTTATCCAAGTCAACCTAATAAGGGAAGGGGATCACTTAGATCACCTCCCTCTACACGGAAGAGTGGCCTTCAAACCCCTGAATAAGGAGGTCGAGATATGTTCTTTGATAACTTATTAAATTGTCGTTTTTTTATATGATAATTACCCCGTTTTGAGCTTTAATTGATTCTTAATTAAGTGAAATGGCTGTCTTGTTGATTTTAATTGGAGATTCGAGACTTTGTGATGAAAGTATGCAATTTCAGTCATTTTGAGAGGAAATTTGATGGCGTGGGCGTTCAGCGTGACCAAGTGCAAGGGTCAAGTGGCGTGACTAAATTTCGAAACGTTCAATAACTTACTTTTCAGGTTAAAGTTGCTGTTTGACCTCTTCATTCCACGTTAGGACTCGTTTTTTATTCTCTAAGGTAGTAAGAATGAACATATTCCATTCCACTTTATTTGGAAATATTGCACACTTTACAAAAATGGCAAAACCGAATATAACTTTTTATCAAATTGAATACTTTTCTGGTTTTATAAGCTATATAGTTTCCTTTCATTTTTCTTTTTCTAGTTTTATATTTCATTATGGTTTCGAGTCAGATTGGACTATGAAATTAGCATAAAGCTCGCACTATCCATGGTATAGTGGTGTTGTCAAAGATTCTTACATGAGATTCCTAGTTACATTAACATAGCGCCGAACTTATTACCGTTAACATAATGACCAATTAGTAGTCAAATTAAATTAGTTAAATTAGTTTTACTAATCGGGGTTGAAGCTTTTAGGTCAAGCCTCCCAGCATATAACACGTGTATATATATGTGTAACCTTCACAATATTCAATAGATTATCAGTTTATTCTTCTATGTTTATCTCTTCTCTCTCATTCCGATTCTGAGTTTGTCATGGTATCAGGAGAAAATCACGCCCTAGGTTTTGTTTCAATCTTCAATTCGTTCCTGATTCTTGTTCCTTGCCTTCGTTTCTTGCTTCTTCTTGCCATATTCATGGCGTCTCCGGCGGAAATCGCAGCTGCGGAGGCGCAATTGACCGCCTCCAGCCCGTACTATCTCCACGCCAACGAGAATCCATCCTTACTTCTCGTTTCCGCTCCGCTTGATGGATCAAACTACCATACTTGGGCGCGTGGAATGAAGATGGCACTGTTATCCAAAAACAAATTCGCTTTTGTCAATGGTTCACTTCCGATGCCATCATCGCTTGATCCTCTGCTTCCTGTTTGGGAGCGTTGTAACAACATGGTGCTTTCCTGGATATCTCGCGTTGTTTCACCAACAATTGGCCAATCGATTCTCTGGACAGATGCGGCGGCTGATGTTTGGACGGATCTGAGAGACCGCTTCTCACACGGTGATGCGTTTCGTATAGCGGAATTGCAGGAGGATTTACACTCAATCAAGCAAGGTGATGAGTCAGTTTCGGATTACTTTACGAAATTGAAGGTGATTTGGGATGAATTGTTCAATTTTCGTCCTCTGCCTGTTTGCACTTGTTCTATACGATGTTCTTGTGGTGCAATTGACACTTTTAAGCGCTATCAACAACAAGATTGTGTGATTCGGTTTTTGAATGGTCTGAATGACCGATTCTCTGGAGTACGCTCACAAATCATGCTTATCGATCCTCTGCCTATCCTTACCAAAGTCTTTGCAATGGTTGTCCAGCAAGAAAGGCAGCTCTCTGTAGCCTCATCGCATAGATCATTTGTTGCACAGAGCTTTAGGCCCTCAGGATCTTCCAATATGAACCGTGATGCTAGCTCTTCCAAGTATCCTCAAGGCTATGGTAGGGGTAAGAATTTCAAAGGCTATCAGAATTCCAAAGCTTCTCAAAGTCAGACACAAGACTCAGGGAAATCTTGCAGACACTGTGGAGGACCCAATCACACAGAGCAGACTTGCTACAAGAAGTTCGGATTCCCTCCTAATTTTAGGTTCAAAAATCCTGTTGCTGCTGCACTTTATTCTCAAGAACCTCCTGTTCAAGATACTCCACTGGATTCTCAAGATGTTCCAACCACTAATCAGGATCAGTCTTCCATTGGTTTTACTCAAGAGCAGTTTCACAAGCTTCTCAGCTTGATTCAACCCTCTGACTCTGGTCAGCAACATCATGCCAACCAGATTACTGTGGATCTTCCCTCATCAACTCGGTTGAACTCTTCTTTGGATTCAGGTACTTGTGTTCTTGCCTGTACCAGTGCCAAATCCTCTTGGATTCTCGACACTAGTGCAACAGATCACATATGCTCAAACTCTGTTATGTTCACCAGTTTACATTGCATCACCCCTGTTTCAGTTAAACTCCCAAATGGAAACTCAATTTTAGCTGCAAAATCTGGAATAAAATTATCTGATCATATTTGGCTTGACAATGTCTTGTTTATCCCAGATTTCTCTTTCAACTTATTGTCTGTACCTCAGCTAACAAAATCACTTGGTTTCTGTTTTACCTTCCTTAACTCTTGCTGTTTTATACAGGATCTCAAAGCTTGGAAGATGATTGGTTTAGCTAGGCTCAGGAATGGATTATATGTCTTAGATACTTTTCTTGATTCTACTGTCAACAACACTACTGTTGTGAACTTGTCTAGTTCTGATTTCAAAGATTCTGGAAATTTGTGGCATTTTCGTTTAGGACATGTCTCTTCTTCACTTCTGAATGTACTTCATTCAATGGATCCTTCCATTTCTTGTAATAAATCTTTTGAGCAATGTGACATATGTCATTTTTCCAAGCAGAAAAGATTGTCCTTTCCTTCAAGTATTACTGCTTCTTGCTCACCATTACAATTGTTGCATGTTGACATATGGGGACCATATTCCATTCCTTCCATAGCTGGTCATAAATATTTTTTGACTGTTGTTGATGATTTTTCAAGGTTTACATGGGTTGCATTGGTTAAAAATAAGTCTGAAGTCAGGTCACAACTCCAGTCTCTCATTGCCCTTCTTGAAAATCAATTTGATCATAAAGTTAAAACCATCAGGTCTGACAATGGACCAAAGTTCATGATGCATGATTATTATTCAACTAAAGGGATTGAGCATCAAACCTCATGTGTAGAAACCCCTCAACAGAATGGGGTGGTTGAAAGAAAGCATCAGCAAATATTAAACGTTGCTAGAGCCTTGTTGTTTCAATCGGGCATATCTCATAATTTATGGTCTTATTGTATTATTCATGCTGTTTTTCTTATTAATAGGTTGCCAACACCATTATTACAGGATCAATCTCCATTCCAAGTGTTATATCATAAGTTGCCTGATTACTCTAACATCAGAGTATTTGGCTGCCTATCTTATGCATCAACTTTGTCTCAACATAGGTCTAAGATTCATCCAAGAGCCAAGAAATGTGTATTCTTGGGATACAAGCCTGGCACAAAAGGATATATTCTTCAGGACTTAGATTCTTCTGATATTTTTGTCTCAAGAAATGTGCAGTTTGTTGAAAGTTGTTTTCCTTTTTTAACTACTTCTAACTCTGCTTCTTTTCAGACTTACAATCTTCCTCTGCCAAATAAGTCTGATGTCACATATGCAGATTCTTCACTTGATTCAGCACTTACAACACCAGCTCAAGTTCATCACCAAGTTCCTGTTGCTCCAAATGTTCCTGCAAATCAACATATTCCTGCTAATCAAGTTGCTCAAATTGATCCTCCACTGCCTGTTCCACATGCTCCTGCAGCTATTCATGGCCATCAAGCTGCTCCAAGAGTCCAAAGACCAAGGCAGACTCCATCATACCTCAAAGATTACCACTGTAATCTCATCAACTCTACTTCTACAGGATTTCCAATTCCTTCTCCAGGTGTTAAATTCCCTTTATCATCAATTCTTGATTATAATCATCTATCTTCTCACTTCAAACATTTTACTTTAAATATTTCCACTCACATTGAGCCTAAGACTTACAGACAAGCAGCACAATCTGTGGAATGGCAGGAAGCCATGAACAAAGAGATTGATGCATTACAGGCTACAAACACATGGAAGATAGTTGATTTACCCCCTGACAAAAAGCCAATTGGCTGCAAATGGGTGTTTAGGATCAAATACAAGGCCGATGGTTCCATAGAGCATTACAAAGCCAGATTGGTTGCCAAAGGCTATACACAAACAGAGGGCATTGACTATTTTGACACTTTCAGTCCAGTTGCAAAGATAACTACAATCAGATTGTTACTTGCATTAGCAGCACACAACAATTGGCTTCTTCAACAGTTAGATGTCAACAATGCCTTCCTTCATGGGGACTTGGATGAAGAAGTGTACATGACAGTGCCTCCTGGATTCAAAACTGATCAACCAAATCAAGTATGCAAACTCACAAAGTCACTGTATGGTCTGAAGCAAGCCTCCAGACAGTGGTTCTCCAAGCTCTCATCATCATTAATCTCACAGGGATACTCTCAATCTCTCTCTGACTATAGTCTATTTGTAAAAAGAACCACTAATACATTCACTTTTCTATTGATTTATGTAGATGACATAATACTCTGTGGGAACTCTCAATCAGAAATTGACAAAATCAAGCACTTTCTGGACAATCAATTCAAGATCAAAGACCTTGGCTCCTTGAAATACTTCCTGGGGTTGGAAATAGCACGATCCAAGCTTGGAATAACCATCAACCAGAGAAAGTATGCTCTGGAAATCCTTGAAGATTCTGGACTTCTAGCTGCCAAGCCTGCACAAACACCAATGGACCAGACCATCAAGCTCACCAAAGATGGAACACCATTTGAGGATATTCCAGCATATAGAAGACTAATTGGCAGGTTGCTCTATCTATGTACAACCCGCCCAGATATCACATATGCTGTCCAACAACTCAGTCAGTTCCTTTCATCACCAACTACCAGTCATCATGAAGCTGCTCTTCATATACTTAGATACATCAAGGCCACACCAGGACAGGGATTATTTTTTCCTGCCAATTCAGACTCTACCATTAAAGCCTACAGCGATTCTGATTGGGCAGGATATCCGGACTCCAGAAAATCAGTCACCGGCTTTTGCATCTTCCTTGGACAATCACTCATCAGTTGGAAATCTGAAAAGCAAACAACATTCAGCAGATCCTCTTCCGAAGCCGAATACCGTGCATTAGCAGCCGCCACATGCGAGATACAATGGATAAAGTATTTACTAGCTGACTAGGGACTTTCAGATGATAAACCTGCGATCATCTACTGCGACAACAAATCCGGGCTACACATTGCCGCCAATCCGAGTTTTCACGAAAGAACAAAACACATAGAAATTGACTGTCACGTTGTCCGTGAAAATCTACAAAAAGGCGTCATTCATTTGCTTCCGTTTCGCACTCAAGATCAACCTGCAGATATTTTCACAAAACCTTTATCTGCCACAATTTTCCATTCCCACCTATCCAAACTGGGCTTATTGAACATATACGCTCCAGTTTGCGCGCGCGCGCGCGCCGGGGGGGGGGGGGTATTACCGTTAACATAATGACCAATTAGTAGTCAAATTAAATTAGTTAAATTAGTTTTACTAATCGGGGTTGAGGCTTTTAGGTCAAGCCTCCCAGCATATAACACGTGTATATATATGTGTAACCTTCACAATATTCAATAGATTATCAGTTTATTCTTCAATGTTTATCTCTTCTCTCTCATTCCGATTCTGAGTTTGTCAGAACTGCTAATTTTACCTGGTTAACATAAAAAGTTGTAGAATTCATTAGGGGTGTCAAAAGTTGACCCGACCCGACCCACCTGAAAAAATACCGGGTTAGGGTTGGGGGTTATCGGGTCGGGTCGAAATCGGGTCCGACCCGAAATAGACCCGAAAATGAGAAAGCAGGTTCGGGTGGGTTTCGGGTCAACCCGATTTGACCCGAAAAATAAGCCTAATTTTTTATTTTTATTTGTGAAAAATAAGCTTAATTAAAAGTTGAAAACCCTAAGTCCTATTGTTTCCCGTTTCTCACTTTCCATCTTCAGGCTCAAACCACAGAAGACAGCTGCGGCGGCGATAGCTTTCTCCTCCACGATTTGCCGTCACATTTTCTCGATTCACCGCCGCATTCATCTTGTCTCCGGCAACCATAGGTCCGTCATCCAACCTTTCCGTTTCTTCTTCTTTTTCTTGTTCAATTTTTTTGGTATAAGTTTGATTTTCTCAAAAAAATCTGAGTTTGATTATTTTTCTGTTTCTTCTTCTTTTCTTCTTCAATTTTTTCGGTCTGTGTTAGGATTTTTACCTCCGCTGCTCTCGGATAGCATGTGAAAGGAAGAGAAGGAAATATCTTTTTTTTACAAATCATGAGCTCTCAGTTTCTGGCCTACAAGGTTAAGAGGTGAGGTTAACTTGGTTATTTTCTTAATTTCTCTTGAGTTTTGGGTTATTTATATATATATACTTGTATATATATGTGAATAGAAATTAGGGCTTTGTGTATTTTGAGTCCCAACTTGATTTCTCTGCTGTATATGTGTAAATATGTGAGCTAGATACCAAGGGTGATGAACATTTGTTGGTCATTTGGACCTTGGTCTTCAGATAGAATTACCATCTCCCGGTTATGATGTTTTTCCTCATTTATAGCTAAATATAGATGACGAAGACATGAATGATTTTGATATAGCTCAGGATGTCAGAAGCACAAACGAGGATTCTTCAGATGACAGCGAAGTGGACTTCTCTAATCACCGTCAGGACTTTGGCTCAATGGAATTCTTTCCTGGCATGCCTCTTGGTTGGGAAGGGGCTAATTTTTTAAATCAAACATGATATGATTTAGAATGCGGTACAACCATTTTGAGTCCCTGACACAGTAATGGGTCATATCTTAGAGAGCTAATGATACTTTAAATCTGTTGCTTAAATATATATAAATATGTTGTTGATCTTGTTGGAGAATTTATGGGGAATTGCGTGAGTTTTATTGGAGGAAAATTCATGAATATGACTGCCCCTGCTGCTGTGTTAATTCCCTTTTATGCTGCCATGAAGTCCTGCTAGTGCAGCCGGTTTACAATGAAATTTTGAACTCTTACGTTGTCGTTTTAGAAAATTGTTCTAACTGAGTTTTTAACATGCTAAAGTTTATCTGTTGCTAAAGTTTAGAGTTTGTTTGGTAGCCGTAAAAAATTAGGAAATGCCCTGCTGTTTAACATGCTAGAGTTTTTAACAATGAAATTAGAGTTTGTTTATGTAATGTTACTAATCTGATCTTGTAAATATAGTTCAAACTCTCCTTAGCTACCTACGAATCTTGTTGAATTAAAAGATACAAGAGAAAAGGAAAACGTAAGCCTACAAAATCACTGATTAGATCTTGTAAATCACTGAGTTTTTTTTATGAGTTGATGCTTTCTTGTGCATTATTTAAAGCATATCTTGTGTGTATTTATAAAGGTGAGGAAGGAGAAAGCTATTTATCATACACTGAATATGCTCAGCATTGATGTTACCAAGAAATGTCTAGTGGCGGAAGGTTGGAGCCCTGTTTTTGCAACAAAACAGGTAATTATTTGATTACTATCTTATTTTATATATGTGGTTTGGCTACCCCCAACCCCTCCCCAGCCTCACTAGGTTTGACCAACATCTATTGATTAAAAGTGGTAATGAAACATTCTTTCACAAAGTCGGTTTTATCTAAAATGTGGTTGGTTATTCACTAAAAGTAGAATTTTCATTTTTCAGATTCAGGATGCACTACATAAGGCAATACAAGACTCCAATTCACAGGTTGATGCAATATTCCAAGTTAGAGTTTGGGAAAGCAGCTCAAGACCCCAATTTATGTATAATTTAGTTTTTATGCACAAGTTTGCTTATTATGAAGCTGTAATTCGATTGAATGCACTGTAAATGTTCAAATTCAGCAAAAGTTCTAACAAAAAGAGCAGGAAAAGAAAAAAAAAATAAAAAGAAATGCGGATCGGGTTGGGTTGATCAGGTCGGGTCGGGTTAATGGGTGACCTGAAAAAAATCAGGTCAACCCGAACCCAACCCTAACCTGATAGGTTCAGGTTCGGGTTCACATTTTCGGGTTCATTTCGGGTTCGGGTTCGGGTTGGGTTCGGGTCAGGCCTTTTCTTGTAGTACCCCATCCCAACCCGACCCGAACCCACCCGAATTGACAGCCCTAGAATTCATACATTCTTTCTATTTGAAGATAGTTCCCTTTTTTATCTGAATATTGCTACGATTTTGACGAGTAGAATATGGAGATTAGGGAATCAAACAAGAAGGCCCATTTGAAAATAAAGAGATCTATTATTGAAGGGGTCTCAGCCCAACTACAGTGACCACGCACAACATGCTTGCTTTGTATTTGATTCTCGACAGAAACATCTACATTATAAAGCCCAAGAGATTAGCTTCAGTTTTTGTGCAATATCAGAGTAATTTTTCTTGTAATTTTGGATGAAAATATGGCACAAATAGCTAAGGTTGAAGCAAAAACAGAGATAAAATGCTCCCCAGCCAAGTTCTATGATTTCGTGAAATACAACATCAAACAATTTGCCAATATGATGCCCAATGTAGTCAAAAGTGTTGAATTGATCGAAGGGGAGGAGGGCAAAGATGGAAATGTCAAGCTCATTGAATACGTACTTGGTTAGTATTTTATACTATGCTATTATAATTTTGAGCATTCAATTGCTAGAAATTGTGTGTTTTAATTATGTTTGTATATACGAATTGTATACGAATTGCACATTGTTTCTGAGCAAAGATCTCGATATAGCGGTGTTTGCAAATAACTACTTCTCAGTCCAGATATTTTTTGGGCGTATTTGGAAATACAGTTAGAATTCTTCTTATTTTAAATAAAAATAAATTAAAAGTTAGAAGTACCTATTGTCTATTGGTCTATTTTCCGCTTTTATATATTACGAGCTTCTTAAGTTATTTTGATTAGTATATAAAAATTTGCGAATTGTCTATTATAATCGTTTTTCAAATTATTATTCCAAACTCTTGACTACTTTGAGTTTGATTTTTAATTTTTTTTATCCAAACACTCGTCACTACTTTTCTTGTTTTATTTTTACTTTTTTTAAACTTCTGCTTCTACTCCCAAAAAACAATATATTCGTTTTTGCAAACATCCAATAATGATCGATTGAACAATTCAAAGATTGTTAAACGCTCCGAATAAACGTTATAAAAGCTGTTTCCCAAGTATTTCCCTTCAAATTATTCGAGTATATATATGACTTGTTCATCTTTTAATGATGCTGATATATAATTCGCAGGCAAAACAATGACTATGAAGGTGAAGAGCGAAACTATAAATGATGAAGCAAGATCCATAACATTTGTAGGGGTTGGTGGCGATTACATGCAAGCTTACATTAGCATAAGGGCCAAAATGACTGTGCTGGATGAGTCTGTGGAGTGCGTGGTTGAAGTTGAGAAAGCTAATGATTTAGCCCCAAATCCGGACATGTATGCAACACTTGCTATTAAGCTCTTCAAAGGCCTCGATCTTTACCTTCTCAGCCAGATTTAAGCACTATATATACAATATATATATATGTTATTTGTTATATTATCATCTCCTGTAAATTTAAACCGCCTCCATTGAAGCTCCTTAAGTTAGAAAACTTGAGGAAATTAAAGAAAGGGGTTTGTATGACCAACAATAAAAGGAGTTTGTGTAATTCTTATTTGTATTTTATGTTGTGTTGGATCTTGTCAGATTCTCATCGATATATATTGTGCATAATGATAAAAGTGCATGGTGTTCGTAAATATTGACATTTAAAGAAAATATATTTTAATTAAATGACCTAGCACGTGTTATAATATAAACATAAAATAAAATATTAATTGATAAATGCAAAATAAATTATTCATAAAAAAATTAGAGGTCACACATTATAAAACTGATCGATCCACATGCAACGTAAATTTGTTAGGAAGAATTTTTTTGTAAATTTTCAAATTTGACACGCGAGATCTGAACTTTATGTAATTACAATATGTTAAAGTATAATTATAAAGGCTGGTTCCGATTGTATTTTCCCTCAAGAATATTGCATAACTGTTGGGGTCCCTCACTGCACCCCATCTGTTCGGATAATTAATACTGATGAATAAACCAGAGTCTAGTTCGCCAAAGAGGGGCGAACAGGAGTCACAAGGATATAAGAGTTCTACATAAAGGAAGAATTTAGAATGATAACGGATGATAAGATCCATGTTTATCAGAAGAAGAAGGGCAAGGTGGAAAAGAGAGTTAGACCTCTTGAAAAATACTAAAAGATAAGAGAAGATCTAGGATAGATTGAGGGTGCCGAACCCTAAAACTTAACTATAAATAGGAGAGGCTGGGATACGTGAGGAACACAACCAAAAAAAAGAGAGAAAACATTGAAAATAATATCAAGAGAGAGTATTCGGAGTGAGAAGGAAGGGAGAAAGAGAATCATTTCGAGAGTACTGACACATCTCATACTTTAATTTGTACGTTTAATCTTGAGCCAACAAATTATTCTAGGATATATATAAGTTGTTCGTCTTTGAGTGATGATGATAAACCAATGACTATGAAGGTGAAGACCGAAATAAACGATGAAGAAAGATCCATAACATTTGTATGTCTTGATGGTGATTTCAAGCATGCTTACAGCAGTTTAAGGGCCAAAATCACTGTGTTTTGATGATCATGTGGAGTGGATAATTGAGGTTGAAAAGGCCACTGATTTAGCACCAAATCCAAACAATTATGCAGCACTTGGTGGTCAAGTCAACAACGTCCTAGATCTCTACCTTCTCAGCCAAATTTAACTAATATATATATATAGGGAGAATTATATCTAACTGCCTTCACTTTAGGTAAAATTATAATGCAGGATCTCTTGTTTCATTTATTACATATTAATCCTTAGCCATTATGTTCCGTTTGAGGTCCATAGGGTTCCGTTAATTTTTTTTTACAATTTTCCTAAAATACCTATGAGATATGTCAATATTTCTACATTGACGAAAATATCGCTAAGGATTATTTTATTATATATTAAATGTCAAGGGACCGTTTTGTTAGTATTTATAAATTTCAGGAACTATTACGTATATGTTTGGGTTTGAATTATAGAAAAAAATTAATATTTATAGTTTTTATATATAATTAGTAAATTTTATTTTCATTGTGTATATTATATATTTTGTATTTTTAGGAAAATTTAATATATTTATAATAACTAAATAAACACTAATATTACTAATATATTGCATAATTATTTTGAATTAGTTATTATATAAAGATTATTTTATTTAAAAGGTACAAATATACACGACCATCAAAAAACTAAAATAGATCTTTATTTAATTTTAAGTGAAAGAACAAAAACTAAAAATATTAACGACAATGGACAAAACGTAAATACCCCGAAGGTTTATGTATTATTTTTTTAAATAAGAACTTTTGTTTTGACAAAATATAATTGTTGAATATAATATGTCTTTTAACATCCCACATTGGTAAATGAAGAGTGTTTGGGAATTTAAAAGATATATAAATAGGTGTTTGAAAAAACTGTGACTCTTAGAGTCCCACATTGGAGAATTACTGAAAAGGAGACTACTTTATATATTAAAGTGGTTAATATAGTATTAAATTTGTGGAATTCAAGAGGGACTGATGGGCTCACACGCGGTACGGTGCACCGCACCGCCGGAGCACGGGCACGGGCACGGGCAAATGTGGCGTTTGATGGCGCAATTTGATGTAATTCGTTTTGTAACACCTGATATCTATATATACAATCCTTGAGCCGAAAAGAATCACAACACATTCATCAGATTTCTTGTGCAGTGCTAGTACACAAAATCATTCCCAGAAATTAGCTTGACACTTCCCAGAAAGTTAGGGGCGATAGAAACTTTAAGTACAGAGATTTACCCGTGTCTAGCTTCTGTTTTTGCCCAGATTTCTCAACAATCTTAAAGTTTCTATCCGTAGAAATGGAGTCTGAATCCTTCAGAATCATAAACCAGCAAAAGCTAGACCGTTTCGATGGTAACAACTTCAGCCGCTGGCAGGACAAGATGAAGTTCCTGCTTACTGTCCTTAAGCTTGCCTATGTTCTGGATCCTAGTCTACCACCAATTCCAGAAGATCCTCCTGCTCCCCAGTAGCCCGTTGATTTGGATCCACCAGCCACTGCAGCAGGTGTTGTTCCTCCTGCTAATCCCACTACAGCAGGTGGTGCTCCTCCTACCAATCCTCCTACAGCAGGTGGTGTTCCTCCTGCCAACACTGCAGCAACAGGCCCCTCCAGGAATACCTTGCAGATCCACCAGGAGATCGTAGAGACTCTTCAACAACAAAGAAAAAAGAGAGCAGAAGATGAACAGTTGGCTCATAGACACATTCTGAATACCTTGTCCGACAGACTGTACGATCTCTACACAAACGTGCAGTCACCTAGAGAGCTGTGGGAAGCCTTGGAATACAAATACAAGGCTGAGGAAGAAGGTACAAACAAATATTTGGTTTCTAAATATTTGGATTTTAAAATGGTTGACAACAAACCAATTCTGGAGCAAGTACATGAGCTCCAGGTTATTGTTAACAAACTCCGGATTGTTAAAATTGTCCTTCCAGAAACCTTCCAGGTAGGAGCTATAATTTCAAAGCTTCCTCCTACCTGGAAAGATTATGTAGAGAGATTGATGCATAAATCTGAGGATCTATCCTTGGAATAAATTCAAAAACATCTACGTATTGAAGAGGAGGCTCGGAAATGCGATGGAAAGAATTTGGTTCAAGGACAATCGAGTGTGAATTATGTTGAATCTGGAATTCTTCGAAAAGGAAGCCTTTCGGGGTGAAAAGGAATGTTGGAAAGTTTAAGAAAACCGATCAGAAACCTAAAACCAACAATGCTACTAACAAAAGAAAAGGCAAGTGTCATGTTTGTGGAGAAACAGGACATTATGCGAGAGAATGCCCACAACGGAAGAGTGGATTCGGAGTTGCAAACATGGTTGAGGAGAACCTAGTTGCCATGGTGACTGATCTTAGCCTCGATGTGGCTATGATTTCTGAAATCAACATGACAAGTGAACTTTCTGGTTGGTGGTTGGACTCTGGAGCAACGGTTCACATTTGCAACGATCGAAGGCTTTTCAAGACCTTTGAAGAAGTTGTTGGGCAAGAGGTTCAGATGGGTAATAACTCCAAAGCCGGTGTTGAAGGCAAAGGATCTGTCGAGCTCAACTTTACCTCCGGGAAGAAATTAACTTTGATTAATGTCTTATTTGTACCAGATGTTAGGAAAAGTTTAATTTCTATTGACTTGTTAGATAAGAAAGGTTTTAAGATTTCTGTTGAGTCCGAAAAAGTTATCATCATGAAAAATGGTGAATTTGTTGGCAAAGGTTATGCTTGTAATGGAATGTATAAGATGTCAATCAATAATATGAATTCTGTTTCTGCTTACATGATTTCTTCAATTTCTTTATGGCATAATCGATTATGACATGTTAGTGCAAAGAACTTGAAAAATATGCTTGCAATAGGATTAATTGATATTGGTAAAAATGAACTTGATAAGTGTGAAATTTGTGCAAAATCAAAAATTGTAAGAAAACCTTTCCAAGTGTTAAAAGAGAATCACAAATATTAGATTTAATTCATACAGATATTTGTGAATTAAATGGAATTTTAACTAGAGGTGGAAAAATGTATTTTATTACTTCTATTGATGATGCTAGTCGTTTTTGCTATGTGTATTTGTTAAGAACTAAAGATGAAGCTCTTAGTTCTTTTGTGAAATATAAATCAGAAGTAGAAACCCAACTTGAGAAGAAGATTAAGGTTCTACGTTCTGATCGAGGCATGGAATATTGTTTGAATGCTTTTGATACACTTTGCGAAGAAAGTGGTATCATACATCAAACAACTGCCGGTTATACACCCCAGCAGAACGGAGTAGCTGAAAGGAAAAATCGTACCTTTCTGGACATGATAAATTGCATGTTAAATCATGCAAACTTACCTCACAACTTGTGGGGTGAAGCCCTTCTGTCTGCGTACCATATTCTGAATAGGATGCCTAGTACTATTGTGAAGACTAGTCCCTATGAAATATGGAAAGGCAGAAAACCCAACATAAGTTATTTTAAAGTGTGGGGGTATGTGGCTTATTTTCGGGTTCCTGATCCCAAACGGACTAAGTTAGGAGTCAGAGCTATCAGAAGTGTATTCGTTGGATATGCTCTTAATAACAAGGCTTGTAGACTTCTTGATTTGGAGTCTAATGTGATAACTGAGTCCAAGGATGTTGAATTCTTCGAAAAAACATTTTTAAAAGATGTTGGAAATGAATCTGAGCCACCCCAAATTGAGCCTAGAGGTCCTATAAGGCCGGTTGTGGAAAACGATGTTCCTACACAACCAATTGAGCCTAGAAGGAGTACTAGAGCAAGAAAAGAGAAAAGTTTGGACAAAGACTTTATCTCTTCTGATGCTTTATTATTCTTGGTGGAGGGGGACCAGGATAATAAAGTGGTAAGTAAAATACCGTTTGTATTTACACTCGAGACGGATCCTAAAACATTTGCAGAAGCTATGGCTTCTCGGGATGCTTCTTTTTGGAAGGAAGCTGTAAACGATGAAATGGATTCGATCTTGGGTAATAATACTTGGGTATTAGCAGACTTACCTCATGGGTCTAAACCCATTGGGTGCAAGTGAGTATTTAGAAGAAAACGGAACACCGATGGCACTATCTCAGCTTTTAAAGCTAGATTAGTTGCCAAAGGGTTCAGACAAGTAGAAGGGATTGACTACTTTGACACTTACGCACCGGTGGCTCGAGTTGCTTCCATTAGAATTCTTCTTGCCTTGGCCTCTCTTTACGATCTGTTTGTTCATCAAATGGACGTAAAGACAACCTTTTTAAATGGAAATTTGAAAGAAGAAATCTATATGGAACAACTTGAGGGTTTTGTAGCACCGGGAACAGAAGATAAAGTGTGTAAATTAGTCTAATCCCTGTATGGTCTGAAACAAGCACCAAAACAATGGCACGAGAAGTTCGACACTGCTATCTTGAAATTCGGATTCAAGTATAACAGTGCTGACAGGTGCATCTGTTGGGATTAATGCCCTGAAAATCCAATTATATTGTAAATATTTTGGATTAATAAAACTGAAATTAAAGCAAGTTATGAGTATTTTGCAAATTTAATAATTAATGACGTGTGATGGTATTTTTATATGAAATGTGTTTCATAGGAAAAGACTTTAAATACCAGAAGTCACGTGTCATTACAGTTCTAGTCAGTATGATAAGAAGATGTTCTTATCAGGACTATAATGTGTTATATAAGATGATTAGTCTTTCGTCATAGGGAAATGGAGTTTCCAATTATAACACATTGATGACTTTCAATGAGATTGGAAACATCGAACTGGACCACTGAGATTGTTCATTTTATACTGCTATCTAAAATGAACAGAATCTCGGAAGCATTAGACTCTTAATCCTGGCAGTGTTTCTACTTTAGGCATGTAGTGTTAATCACTGTGATGTACTCAGAAGTGAGGTCTCGGTAACGGGTGGCCAAAATACTTTGTACGTTCGGTGATTGCATGAAATGTGCTAGAGAGAAATATTGATCAAGGAATCTGTAGCCTTGCTGGAAGGTTTAAAGATATCCCTGAAATAGATTTGCAAAAGGTTCGAATTAAAACTTTGGCCAAAGTACTTCGCGTGTGCGTCACCGAAGTTGTATGTTGAATGTGTTTCACATACAGGGAATTTGGACTTAAGGCGAATCAAGAAATTTCAGATTGAAAGTGAAAAATAAATGATAGTAGTATTGATTTATTTTTCATGGATATCTGTACAGAGGAGTAAAATGTAAAATTATTCTAGATCGAGAAATTCGTGAATAATTTAATTAATTTTAGAGTTCAACAATATTTATTTAGTGGAATTAAATATTGTTAAACGGTAATCAATTATTGTCATGGGATGATAATAGATTGACCCGTTTGGAGCTAAGATTAATTAGTCTTGCAGGTCCCCCCGCAAGCCCCAACGAAGATCAAAGAGAAAATATTAAAACGAGAGAGAGAAATGACTTTTCAAACTGTTTGAAAATAGCCAAGGTATTTATTTTGAGAAAATAAATTAAATTCCAAGGAGTTGGAAATGCCCAAAATTTTATTTTGGAGAAAATAAATTTTCAAAAAAAAAAAAAAAGGTTTTTTGCTGACGTGACACATGCTGACGTGGCAGCTGAGGTGTCACGCCACGTCAGCGGGTCAGCGCCGAGTGGCGCTGACTGGGTGCCAAATGACGAGACACGTGGACACATGAGATCGCGCCAAGTGGTGCGAGGTCAACGGTCTAGATCAAGCCTTGAAATGAATCGGGTCGGAGCGCGGGTCGGTTAGGGTCGGTCACGGTTTGACCGACTCGGACACGTGGACAAATAGAGATTTGCCACGTGGCTATGGGACCAGACCGCCTGGACCGACCGGTTCACGTGTGAACCGGTCTGAACCGCGAACCGCCGCTCGGACCGGTCCGGTCTGACACGTGGCAGCTGCTCGTGCCGCCGTGGGTTTCACACGCGCCAAGCACACAGCCGCCACTTGGGCGGCGCGTGCGGGCGCGTGCAGACTCGTGGCGGCGTGAGCTCCTGCGTGGCGTCCTTGGATTTGGTCGCCGACCTTGGAGTGCACGGCGAATTCATGTTTTTTGGATGAAATTGGCCTTGAACTTGCCTATAAATAGGGCCTTCCTATTTCATTTTATATCATCAGACTTTGGCATCAACTTTCAAGCAGTAAACAAGCCATTCGGCTCTTTCTCTCTCTACTTTAATTAATCCTTAATTAAGGATTAATTAATTACTTAATTAAGTGGTTATATAATTAATATATAATCCACTTAATTATTAGAAAATAGGGATTTTCTAGTTTTAGAAAAAAAGGGTTTTTCTGAAAAATATTTTCTCAAAGTATTTAGCGAAATACTGCCGGAGCCCACACTCCAATTTCTTAATCGGGGATATTGCGGGGAAGCTCTGCCGGTTTTACGAGAAGATTCGAGGTGCTGGAAAAGTGCCGTTGATAGCCAATTTTGCAGTACGGTAATACCGTTGTGCTGCCAAAATTATTATTTGCATATTGTGATTATATGCTAGATGATTTAAAATTATGTTATCGATGCCTGTATATATTAGAGTTATGCTGCCCGATTTTTTCCGCTGCTTTATTAAAATATTTTTGAAATATTTTGATAACGAGGTTATGGCGAAAATTTTGAAATATTCCGCTGTACCGTCACTCTGATTCGGGCCCGCCACAACCCAACAACTGGTATCAGAGCAGGGCTCTGATTATATACTCGCATTGATAAAGCATAAGATGCATAATTTTAAATCTGATACTGTGCACGTAAATTCTGTCTAAGAAGGCTGGGTTTTAAGTGGGACCGTTGTGACACCTCCAGTGTTTCTGGGAGTTTGCGTGGAATGGTAATTTTCTGGGAATTGATTTCAATAATCTTCCTGGTTAATTGCCAAATCAGTAAATATGATTTAAATTATGTGATAATTTAAAACATATTTATTTAAGGGCCATTATAAATTTAAAGCGTGATAATTATGTGATAATTATTTGCAAGCATGCTTTTAATTTTAAAAATGGCATGATAATATGTGATATTATGCATGATTTATTTAATATGATTAGATAAATAATGTTTAATAGAGATTAAATATGATGCATAATTGGATTAATATTTTTTGGCTTAAATTAATAAAGAGTTATTAAAGCCTTAAAATATTATTAGGATTATTTAATAATCCTAGTGGGAGCTTATTAATTAGATTAATTACTTCCAAAATTAATAAGACGCCAAAAGTGATTATTTAATAATCAAAGATAATCCACAAATTTTATAAAATTCAAGTGGGAGCGTGATGAAAAGAGTTGGATTCTCACGGCCTCCATTACCCGTCTATAGTATAGTGAATATATACTACTCCCTTCGGCGGGTATGTATTCGCGGCATACAAGATTAGACTTCTACAGATAGAATGAAGTACGGGGAAAGTCAACTCGACCACGCCTCCGTGGAGTGTTTGATCTACTCGTACGAATTTCTAGGTAATGGTGTACGCTTGACTAAGTAATGTATTAACCTCCCTTCGGAGCTATGTTACATTTACTTAGAGGTCAAAGGTTAACGTGGTGGATTAACATAGTTTGGTAAGAGTTACCTAGATGACATGTTAATTAGGATTAATTCTTGCTTTTCTAAGCAGTTTTCGACCCTGCTTCCGGGGAGTCAACTGCGGTTAGATAAGTCACCATTGTGTAAACCAAAAATGCTTACGTGGATTTCATTTATTGGTTAGACACAAAAGAAGTAAAATACAGAATCATAACTTGCATCTTTTAAAATATTTCAATTTTAAAGCAATGACGACCGCTAGCCCGCTTCAATCGATCCTAAAGGAAAATAGGCTTGAAGGGTCTAACTATGCTGACTGGAAGATGAATCTTGACATCATGTTTGGTCACGAGAATCTGAAACAAGTGCTCACTGAACCTTGTCCGGGGGTACTGGAAACTACAGCCAATCAGGATATGAGAAATGCTTATGCCAATTGGATCAAGTCCAATGATTTGGCTAGGTCTTATATCCTGGCATCTTTCTCCAATGTTCTCAAGCATCAAATGCATGAGATGCCAACTGCTAGGAACATGATGGATCATCTCCATCAAATGTTTGGAGGACAGAATCGAGCCAAGAGGCTCGCATTGATGCGAAGGCTGTTAGTTACCAAGATGTCTGAGGGATCACCTGTTCAGGATCATGTTATGAACATGATGGCTTGCCTGAACGAAATTGAAAGCCTTGGTGCTAAATTTGATGATCTCAGCAAGCAGGATATGATCCTATGCTCTCTGCCAAAGTCGTTCGACACATTCAGGCAAAATTATTCTATGAACAAATTGGATTTTTCTCTGCCTGAATTGATGAACGAACTTAAAGTGGCAGACGTAGTAATGAAAGCTAAGGGAACTGTTCTCCTGGCTCAGGCATCGACTTCCACGGCTCCAAAGGCCAACAAGTGGAAAAAGGGAAAGGGAAAGGTTCTCAATCCCAAGAAAAAGGTTCAGAAGAAGAAAGGCAAGCCCAGCAAGGGAAAATGTTTCCACTGCGGAGAGAATGGGCACTAGAAGAGGAATTGTCCAAAATACTTAGCAAGTCTTCCTGCTAAGCCATATGGACAAGGTATATCGATATCTTGTTTAATTGAATTATGTTTAGTTGGAAGTCCACCAGATTCCTGGTGTGTGGACTCGGGTTCAACTAATCATATTTGCAATTCGTTGCAGGGGTTCAAGCTAACCAGAAAGCTTGAAGATGGCGAGATGCAGCTACTGCTCGGGGATAATACAAGTATATCTGTATTAGCAGTAGGGACTATAAATTTGTATTTTGGTGATAGGGTTTTGGTACTAAAAGACACTTTGTACATACCGTGTGTTTGCAGAAATCTGATTTCTGTGGGTTGTTTAATAAATAATGGTTTCAGTGTTTGTTTTGAACAAAATTTCACCATTAAGCAAAATAAAAGGTTTATTTGCTCTGGCACGATAAAAGATGGTCTTTTCTTGTTATACCCCGATAAAAACCCTAATTCCGAACTTAACACTACTACGCTTGACTTACCATCTAAAAGAAAAACTCCTATGCCTAATGAGGCGTACAAGTGGCACCTACGTCTTGGTCATATTAATCCAAATAGGATCCAAAGACTAATTTCAGACGAATTGTTGAGTCCCTTGGACTTAACAGAACTACCAATCTGTGAATCCTGCTTGGAAGGTAAGATGACCAAGAGATCTTTTAAATCTAAAGGTAATCGAGCCACATAATTGCTTGAGTTAATTCATACGGATGTGTGTGGTCCTATGAGTATTCAAGCAAGAGGAGGTTTTGAGTATTTCATCACTTTTACGGATGATTACTCCAGATACGGATACGTTTATTTGATGAGATATAAGTCTGAATCTTTTGAAAAGTTCAAAGAATTCAAGGCCGAAGTTGAAAATCAAACCGGAAAACGTATCAAGGCACTTCGATCAGATCGTGGTGGTGAGTATCTATCTACAGAGTTTCTAGAATTTCTCACTGCAAATGGGATTAGATCTCAATTATCTGCACCGGGTACACCCCAGCAGAATGGTGTTGCAGAAAGGAGAAATAGAACTCTAATGGAAATGGTAAGATCTATGATGAGTCATGCTACCCTACCAAGTTCGTTTTGGGGCTTTGCACTCGAAATGGCAGCACACATATTAAACCTTGTTCCATCCAAGTCGGTTCCTAAAACACCAATGGAACTGTGGCAAGGGCGAAAGCCCGGTGTCTCCTATCTTCGGATATGGGAAACCCCAGCTCATGTGTTAAGGAAGGATCCTGACAAGTTGGAATCAAGAACAGAGGTTTGCTTGTTCATAGGTTATCCTAAATGAACAAGAGGTGGTAGATTTTACAATCCGAGCAATCACAAAGTGTTTGTGAGCACTAATGCCAAATATCTTGAAGATGATTTCGTAAATGACCACAAGGGTAGAAGCAAAATTGTGTTAGAAGAAATGACAACATCAGATTCTGAATTCCAAGAACCCGTAGTAACTAAAAATGTGTTAGATACATATGATGTACTAGATACAACATATGATGTAGGGACGAGTACACAACAGCCTCGTCGTAGTGGAAGGATTGTCAGGGCACCTGACAGATACCTAGGATTGACCCAAGTGGTTGAATCTGAAGTATCTGATCCTATCACATATGATGAAGCTATAAAGGATATAGACGCTGACCGTTGGGTCAGAGCCATGGAATCTGAATTAGATTCAATGTATTCCAATAAAGTCTGGGAACTTGTAGAGGCGCCTGAGGACATTAAACGTATTGGATGCAAATGGGTCTACAAGAGAAAAAGGGGAGTGGACGGAAAGGTTGAGACCTTTAAAGCAAGGCTTGTGGCAAAGGGTTATACCCAGAAAGAAGGTATTGATTATGACGAAACCTTCTCGCCTGTAGCAATGCTTAAGTCCATAAGAATTCTCCTATCCATTGCTGCTCATTTTGATTATGAGATTTGGCAAATGGATGTAAAGACTGCCTTCTTGAACGGGCACCTTCAAGAAGAGATATACATGGCTCAACCTGAAGGCTTTATTGCCAGAAATCAGGAGCATATGGTATGCAAGCTTGATAGATCTATTTATGGTCTTAAGCAAGCGTCTAGGTCATGGAACATCAGATTTAATGAGGCAATTAAATCCTTTGGATTTATGCAATTGCCTGATGAACCATGTGTGTACAAGAGACATCATGATAGTGTTGTAACATTTTTAGTTCTATATGTTGACGACATTCTGCTCATTGGGAATGACACAGGAATATTGTCAGCAGTTAAGATTTGGTTGTCAAACCAGTTTGACATGAAAGACCTAGGTGAGGCCAGTTATATTCTAGGGATCAGACTTTGTCGTGATCGTAAGAATAAAATGATTGGTTTATCACAAGCAGCATATATAGATAAGATGTTGGCAAGATATAATATGGCTAACTCCAAGAAAGGATCGTTACCTTTCAGACATGGAGTTCATCTGTCTCGGGATCAGTGTTCTAAGAACCCAGAAGAGACAGAAGAAATGAAAGATGTTTCGTATGCTTCGGCAGTCGGAAGCCTCATGTATGCCATGTTATGTACAAGGCCAGATATCTGTTATGCTGTAGGTCTAGTCAGCAGATATCAGTCGAACCCTGGACCCCAACACTGGATAGCTGTAAAGCATATATTAAAGTACTTGAGAAGGACTCGGGATTATATGCTTGTCTATCGCAGTGATGAGCTCATTCCTATTGGGTACACAGACTCGGATTTTCAATCCGATTTGGATTCTAGGCGTTCGACGTCTGGATATGTGTTTACTCTAGGAGGAACAACCGTTAGTTGGAGGAGTATTAAGCAATCTTGCATTGCTGACTCCACCATGGAAGTCGAATACGTGGCAGCTTCAGAAGCAGCCAAAGAAGCGTATTGGTTCCGGAATTTTCTAATGGATCTAGAAGTCGTCAACGACGGACTTACGCCCGTCACATTGTACTGTGACAATGCTGGAGCGGTGGCCAACTCCAAGGAACCTCGAAGTCATAAACGTGCGAAACACATCGAGAGGAAGTTTCACATTATACGTGATTATGTGGAACGTGGAGAAGTGGCAGTGGTGAAAATTGGCTCAGTAAATAATCTAGCAGATCCCTTCACTAAGACTTTAGCGCAAAAGAGTTTTGACACTCATGTAGAAGGGATGGGTCTTAGACATGTAGCCAATTGGATTTAGGGCAAGTGGGAGATTGTTGGGATTAATGCCCTGAAAATCCAATTATATTGTAAATATTTTGGATTAATAAAACTGAAATTAAAGCAAGTTATGAGTATTTTACAAATTTAATAATTAATGACGTGTGATGGTATTTTTATATGAAATGTGTTTCATAGGAAAAGACTTTAAATACCAGAAGTCACGTGTCATTACAGTTCTAGTCAGTATGATAAGAAGATGTTCTTATCAGGACTATAATGTGTTATATAAGATGATTAGTCTTTCGTCATAGGGAAATGGAGTTTCCAATTATAACACATTGATGACTTTCAATGAGATTGGAAACATCGAACTGGACTACTGAGATTGTTCATTTTATACTGCTATCTAAAATGAACAGAATCTCGGAAGCATTAGACTCTTAATCCTGGCAGTGTTTCTACTTTAGGCATGTAGTGTTAATCACTGTGATGTACTCAGAAGTGAGGTCTCGGTAACGGGTGGCCAAAATACTTTGTACGTTCGGTGATTGCATGAAATGTGCTAGAGAGAAATATTGATCAAGGAATCTGTAGCCTTGCTGGAAGGTTTAAAGATATCCCTGAAATAGATTTGCAAAAGGTTCGAATTAAAACTTTGGCCAAAGTACTTCGCGTGTGCGTCACCGAAGTTGTATGTTGAATGTGTTTCACATACAGGGAATTTGGACTTAAAGCGAATCAAGAAATTTCAGATTGAAAGTGAAAAATAAATGATAGTAGTATTGATTTATTTTTCATGGATATCTGTACAGAGGAGTAAAATGTAAAATTATTCTAGATCGAGAAATTCGTGAATAATTTAATTAATTTTAGAGTTCAACAATATTTATTTAGTGGAATTAAATATTGTTAAACGGTAATCAATTATTGTCATGGGATGATAATAGATTGACCCGTTTGGAGCTAAGATTAATTAGTCTTGCAGGTCCCCCCGCAAGCCGCAACGAAGATCAAAGAGAAAATATTAAAACGAGAGAGAGAAATGACTTTTCAAACTGTTTGAAAATAGCCAAGGTATTTATTTTGAGAAAATAAATTAAATTTCAAGGAGTTGGAAATGCCCAAAATTTTATTTTGGAGAAAATAAAATTTTCAAAAAAAAAAAAAAAAGGTTTTTTGCTGACGTGACACATGCTGACGTGGCAGCTGAGGTGTCACGCCACGTCAGCGGGTCAGCGCCACGCGCCAAATGACGAGACACGTGGACGCATGAGATCGCGCCAAGTGGTGCGAGGTCAACGGTCTAGATCAAGCCTTGAAATGAATCGGGTCGGAGCGCGGGTCGGTTAGGGTCGGTCACGGTTTGACCGACTCGGACACGTGGACAAATAGAGATTTGCCACGTGGCTATGGGACCAGACCGCCTGGACCGACCGGTTCATGTGTGAACCGGTCTGAACCGCGAACCGCCGCTCGGACCGGTCCGGTCTGACACGTGGCAGCTGCTCGTGCCGCCGTGGGTTTCACACGCGCCAAGCACACAGCCGCCACTTGGGCGGCGCGTGCGGGCGCGTGCGGAGTCTACACGCGCCGCTGTACTCGTGGCGGCGTGAGCTCCTGCGTGGCGTCCTTGGATTTGGCCGTCGACCTTGGAGTGCACGGCGAATTCATGTTTTTTGGACGAAATTGGCCTTGAACTTGCCTATAAATAGGGCCTTCCTATTTCATTTTATATCATCAGACTTTGGCATCAACTTTCAAGCAGTAAACAAGCCATTCGGCTCTTTCTCTCTCTACTTTAATTAATCCTTAATTAAGGATTAATTAATTACTTAATTAAGTGGTTATATAATTAATTACTTAATCTACTTAATTATTAGAAAATAGGGATTTTCTAGTTTTAGAAAAAAAGGGTTTTTCTGAAAAATATTTTCTCAAAGTATTTAGCGAAATACTGTCGGAGCCCACACTCCAATTTCTTAATCGGGGATATTGCGGGGAAGCTCTGCCGGTTTTACGAGAAGATTTGAGGTGCTGGAAAAGTGCCGTTGATAGCCAATTTTGCAGTACGATAATACCGTTGTGCTGCCAAAATTATTATTTGCATATTGTGATTATATGCTAGATGATTTAAAATTATGTTATCGATGCCTGTATATATTAGAGTTATGCTGCCCGATTTTTTCCGCTGCTTTATTAAAATATTTTTGAAATATTTTGATAACGAGGTTATGGCGAAAATTTTGAAATATTCCGCTGTACCGTCACTCTGATTCGGGCCCGCCACAACCCAACAACATCTATTCCAAAAGTACAGCTAACTATATGGTGATAGTCTGCCTATATGCCGATGATATGTTGATCATCGGGACTAATATGATTGGAGTAAACGAGACTAAAAAGTATCTATCCTCAGTCTTTAAGATGAAAGACTTAGGTGAAGTAGATACTATTTTAGGCATTAAAGTTAAAAAACATAGTCGGGGTTTTTCGCTAAACGAATCTCACTATATCGAGAAAGTTCTGACTAAGTTTAAACATCTCGAGATCAAGGAGGTGAATACTCCGTTTGACCACGGACTGAAACTTAAAGAAAATACTGGTAGAGCTATTGCACAGCTTGAGTATGCAAGTGCTATTGGCAGCCTTATGTACGCCATGCATTGCACTAGACCAGATATTTCTTTTGCAGTTTCAAAACTTAGCAGATACACGAGCAGTCCCAATGCTGATCATTGGAAAGCTATTAGTAGGGTACTTGGGTACCTTAAGAGAACTATTAGCCTTGGTCTGTTCTATAACAAATTCCCTCGTGTGTTGGAAGGGTACTCAGACGCAAGTTGGATAACTAGAGTGGGAGATAACAAATCCACAAGTGGGTGGGTTTTCACTTTTGCCGGTGGGGCTGTTTCTTGGGCAAGCAAGAAACAGACAATAATCTCTCACTCTACCATGGAATCTGAGTTTATAGTTTCTTATCTGACAAGAGGCTGATTGGATAAGAAATATGTTGTTAGACATAGATCTTTGGCCAAATCCAATGCCTCCAATTTCGTTGTACTGTGACAGCGAAGCAACGCTAACAAAAGCGTACAGTGGTACCTATAATGGTAAGTCTAGACATATTGGTCTTAGACATGCATTTGTAAGACAATTGATACAAGAAGGTATCATTACAATTGTCTACGTGAGGTCGAATAAGAATTTGGCTGACCCATTTACTAAGCCTCTGACGAGAGACTTAGTAGCTTCAACTACAAGAGATATGGGACTTAAACCACCCGAACCAAAGTGATGGTAACCCTACCTATAATCCAGGTTACCCCTGATTATTGGTTCAAAGGGAAAAACAAAGTCACAAGTTGGTTAGAGCTTTCAAGTGGTCTCATATGTAGTAAAAGATAGCTCGGTGAGTTGCAACGTGATAAGGTTGAGCTATGCTCTTAACAAAATGCTGCACTATTTGCAACTAGTGCCCGAGAAACATTTTTGCCCATATGAACTAGAAGTGAAGCCGCTTCTTATAGAGAGTTATGGTTTACTCTCTTAGAGGTTTATGAAACGGGATATGACATACGGCTTGATAAGCGCCGAGCAGTGGAGTGCTTGTTGTGCGAGAAAGAACACATGTGTGTGGTAACTCCGGTCACACCACTAAGGAGTTGAGGTTCAATCTGCGGACACCATCAACTTCGGGGTGATCTTGAGGTACTTACACTAAAGGGAAGATTCAATGTTCGTCACACCTTGTGTTATGCATGTGATCTTTAAACAACTCTTGATCAGACACTAGTTTGGGGAAAGAGCAGTTTTTCCGAACAAGTGGGGGATTGTTGAATATAATATGTCTTTTAACATCCCACATTGGTAAATGAAGAGTGTTTGGGAATTTAAAAGACATATAAATAGGTGTTTGAAAAAACTGTGACTCTTAGAGTCCCACATTGGAGAATTACTGAAAAGGAGACTACTTTATATATTAAAGTGGTTAATACAGTATTAAATTTGTGGAACTCAAGAGGGACTGATGAGCTCACACGCGGTGCGGTGCACCGCACCGCCTGCGCATGCGCACGGGCACGGGCACGGGCACGGGCCAAATTCATTCAGAATCAACCCTAAATCAGTCCAATAATTCAAATGTGACTGTTAAGTGGCCAATGTAACTGAAAGGTCAAGGAGACTTGAACCACAAATTAATTCAGGGGCCACTAACAGCCCATTGATACTGAATTAATTCTCCAACAGTCATAATTTGATGTAATCCGTTTTGTAACACCTGATATCTATATATACAATCCTTGAGCTGAAAAGAATCACAACACATTCATCAGATTTCTTGTGCAGTGCTTGTACACGAAATCATTCCCAGAAATTAGCTTGACATATATCCTGGAAGTGTATCGCCTGAAACCTTTAGCACATTTCCCAAAAAGTTAGGGGCGATAGAACCTTTAAGGACAGGGATTTACCCGTGTCTAGCTTCTGTTTTTGCCCAGATTTCTCAACAATAATAACAATTATACCCTTTCTTCTAATTTATATCCAAATATATCAAAAAAAATTAAAATAAAATTTAGATTTTTTTCCCTTTCTCCACGATTCTCTCTCCATCTTTTTTCAGGTCCCACCAATTTGCTCCTCTCCCTACTTATCTCCATACTTTTTTTACAATTCCCACCAATTCACCATTGCTCATTGTATATCTCTCGACTTGGGAGTGGAGGATGAGGGTAGAGGCCATCGAATTGACTAATGGGGGTGGCGGCGGCGGCGTGTTTGGTAGTGGTGAGCAAATTTTGTGGTGGAGGTGGCTGAAACAAGGCGGCGACCATTGTCTTTGCATTATTATTTTATGGTTCTTCCACGTAAAATTAAATACAAGTCTATTTTAGTTTTTCTAGTGGTTGTGTATAATTGTAGTTTTTAAATGAAATAATCTGTATATAATAATTAGTTCAAAATGATTATGCAATATTAGTAATATTAGTATTTATTTAATTATTACAATATTAAATTTTCCTAAAATTCAAAACTATATAATACATAATGAAAATAAAATTTATTAATTATATACATAAGTTATAAATATTAATTTTTATATAATATAAACACAAACATGTATGTAATAGTCCCTAACATTTATCAATGTTAACTAAACGATCCCTTAACATTTAATATATAACAATATAGTCCCTAGGGGTATTTTCGACAATGCAAAAAACATATCTTAGAGGGGTATTTTTGGAAAATTATAAAAAAAATTGACGAAGCCTAGGGACCTCAAATGGAACATAACGGTTAGGGACCAATATGTAATAAATGAAACAAGAGGTCCTGCATTGTAATTTCGCATAAATTGAGAGTAATCAGATGTAATTCTCCCTATATATATATGTTCTTAGTTGTATTACCCGCTCCTGTAAACTTAAATTGTCTCTGAGCTTAATTAGAGAACTTGAGGAAACGAAAGTGGTTTGTATAACCTACAATAAAAGGAGTTTGCATAGTTACTTTGTTGTATTTCACGAGTTCATGTCACACGCAGTTCCCGCATACATGCATGAATAAGAAATAAGGGCAATTTACATCTGGGTCCCCTGAAGTTTGGTGTAATTACAAATTAATCCCTGCACTTCCAGAAATTACATACAACTACCTTACAGTTACGTTCCGTTAGAGGTCTCTCGACTCCGTTATAGTTCTGTCCAAAATACTGTTAACTTTTCCAAAATTACCCCTTATTATTTTAATAATTTGTTAAATTACCTAAATACCCTCAGGGACTGTAATGTTGAATAGGTATTCTTGAGGGCCCGTTTTGTAACATTTTGTAAAATACAGGGACTTTTTTGTAATATTCAGGATAATTTGAAACTAGCCGTTTATAGCCGTTGGGAATCAGTCTATATATATGTTTTGTGGTTTTACTACCGTTTCATCTCCAAAAATCATGGCAAGTTCAAGAAGATCACTTAATACAGTTGATGGGGGCTTAAAGTATAAGAAGGATCGTTGTCGGGAAGCAAATTGCATGCTTTAGACCACCATAAAGGTGGTTGAGAAGCATAATTCTAATAGAGGAAGGCTTTTTTACTGGTGTGAGCTTCATGGGTTTTCCCACTGGTGCAATCCTTTGGAAGATCATGGTGATGAAGTGGAAGAAGTAAGCAGTGTTGTTCGTCGTTCATTTCCAATTGCAGAAGCAAGTCCTATTTCTCCAGTGTTGTATAAACTAGTAGTGTTTAACATGTCAATTTTAGCTATGTTGTTGCTCTTTCATCTTGGCAAACTTGTTACGTAATTCAATGGAAGAAGTATTTATGTATCTCAAATGAACAACAATGGAAGAAAAGTACAGCATGTACTACCATAAGCAGCTGATCCCAAAAACATACATACCACAACAATGCATATATACTACAGCAGTGCATGCAACATGCAACAGTCATTGTCAAATGGCTTGCAAGCCCCCAAATAGATAAATATTTGAATCATTCACAAATTGTTTCAAAAGAGTGATGATTGCATCATACTAGTAGCAAAAGCATTCAAAAGATCCCATTATAATCAGAACTTCCATACGCGTCTTAGCTGTGCACCACTGAAATCCAATTTCTTCTTGCTATTAGTGGTTGGTGGTTGTTGGAACCCTTGGCTGAAGAACCTAGGACTGTGAGCAGCAGTGTCCAAACCTTTGTTTTTCAACTTGTCAGCTGGTTGGTTTTGAGGGACATTGCCCTTTTCAGCTGCAGTAACGGTTTCTTTCTATTTTCCCTTAGAACATGCTGCGGGTTGAGTAAAAGATCTCACCTCTCCACCTTTGCTAAGCTGTGGCAAGATATCATTAGTGGTTTTTTTAGGTGGGGGTTGAGAATTTGTTGGTTCACATATTTGAACCCCCTTAGCAGCAGGCATCTTTTTGGCATGTCTTTTGTACTGTCTTTCTTAACCTAGTTGTTATAGGCTGACTCACTGCAATGAAAACACAAGTATTACAATCTAGAAGTATCTTGGACCATTAGAAAAAAAAAAGTAGAAGTATGAATGAGCAGGATGCAATGCAGAAACCAACATGTACCTGAAACATCAGTACCCTTTTCTGGGGTTGCCCTCTTCTTCTTAGCCATTGGTTCACCAACACTCTCTGTATTCCACAAAGTAAATGTTACAATCTACACACAACATCTTTAATGAACAAAACTATAAAAATTAGATACCTGAAACCGAGACAGGCATGGCCTTTTCTGAGATTGATCCCTTCTTCCTTTTGTTAGACTCAGCAACATTCACTGTAATCCACATAAAATTGGTTTCAATCTACAGAAAATATGAATTTAATTACTAGGAATAACTGGATACCTGAACTCTCTGCAATCAATGATGTGATTGCCCTTTTCTTTGTGGTCATCATTTCAGGAATCTCATTGTCCAAATGGAACTCTTGATTGACTGCATCCCTCTGTGCTTCATGCTGGTCCAAGCTGGCATAGATAGCATCCAAATCATGCTCATCCCAATCATCCAAATTATCACAGACTCTAGCTGAACTTTGAGGCTGACTTGGCATCTGCGAAGGCCCACCTTGCTCATTTGACTCCTGTAAATATGAAAAATACAGTTACTCAATGTACAAACTCATATGAAAAGAAGTTATAAGATGCTTGTTTTCATAGCTGAAGGCACCTGTACTCTTGAAGGGCATGTCCTTCTGTTATGTCCTAAAGTTTGACATATCTTGCATCTTACAATAGAAGACCTTTGCATGCTTTGACTTTCACCAGGTTCTTTCTTCCTGTTCTTTCTAGGCCTTCCTGGCAATCTCTTTTTGAGTGGTGGCAACAGATCTTTTGGAAGCACATCTGGCATTTCATCCCAAAAGGATTCATCAGGTACAGGAGGTATCATGAACTTGTAGCAGCTCATATAGGTATCCTTTGTGAACACAGCAGCTCATAAAAGTCCAGGGGAGGCTTATGTCAAATCCCCCTAACATTCTTCCAAGATTCTCAAAGAAAAAGGTCAAGCTCTCCTTATTCTCTGTCTCTACAACAGCATAACCCAATGGATAGAGTCCATTGTTTCCATCTAATGCAATTACAGCTAGAAGCACCCCACCAAACTATCCCTTCAAATGACACCCATCATATCCAAGAAAGGGTGGACATCCAGCAAAAAAACCATTCTTTAAAGGCTCTAAACCAACAAAGAATCTGAGAAAAGTTGGTGTCACCTTAAGACTTGGTCCTGGTGGAGTATGTGATTGCAATGTCACTATACTACCCTCAATAAACTGTTGTATAACTCTTACATAATATGGCAATTTCCCATAAGATTCAGTATGATTTCCCTCTATTTCAGCCTTAGCTTTCAACCTAGCTCTATAGATCTGCATGTAACTAGGTTTGATGTTGAATTTCTGTAACTTTGCCTCAATGTCCTTAGGTGTTAAATCAGGTGTTTTCCTCAATATTTTCACAAGTTTACTAGCCATCCAATCAACACTTGCCTCTTTAGTGCAGTCACTCCTCAGACAGGTGTGCACACCATTGTAAGTCTTAATCTGAAAGGTCCTCTTATCCAACAAAACAGAAGCATGTAATATCCGCATGCAACCATGGTTTTCACACTCAACAGTAAACCTTTCTAAGTCATTCTTTCTCCTAAGCATAGTAGAACCTTCCTGAATCACATACTCCTTCAATCCTCTTCTTAAGTGAAAAACATCTTTAAAGTACTTACCCACTCTCAACTCAACCTTCCCAGGACCCTCATCATAATCATCAGAAGGAAAGTTAAATGTACCCTTTAATGGATCATAAGTTTGAACCCATGATCACCTAACATGCACCTTGCGAGAATTTAAATTTCGCCAATAAATTAAAATTCCCGTTTCAAATCCTAATGACTTAAAACCTGACTTGATGCGAGTCTTATTTATAAAAGTTTTCAATAAATCCCAAACTACTAAAACAAATAAAATTCCAATTAATTTCTGAAAATTAATAATTTTATTAAAGATGTATTTTCCCAAAATATAAACCGTTTCTATTTCTCAAAAATCCCAATTTTAAGTTTTATTCAAAATTAAAAATAAATAAAATTAAATTTCAATAATAAAAAAATAAATTTAAAATCGGGACTGGATTGCACGAAATACGAAAAATCGAATTGCGATGGAGAAAACGGGGCCCGTACGCGAAAGGGCTGCGTGTGTCGCAGGCGCGAGATTCTCGCCCAGCCTGGGCGGGCGTCGGGGTGCTGGGCGGGAACGTCCCTTGCGCGAGCCTATGGGTGGGCGGTGGCGCGCAAAGCCCTCGCGTGTTCGTCGTAATCCGAGTTTCCGTTTCGTGTTTTCGTAAACAGTTTATACAGTTTCAAATCTAAAACAGTTTTCAAAAAGAAATTTTATAAAACAGTTTTCAGAAACTTTTAGGAAAAATACAGTTTCGTAATTCAGGCTTTCTAAAACAATTACAAATACTCAATCGCATCAAGCCTAAGAATTTCTACCAAATTCAATTTAATTGAGACGAATCAGAAACACGATTAAAGAGGTGGTTCTGATACCACTTGTTGGAAAACAGGAATCAGAAAGCAGCGGAAATTTAAAAATTTTCCAACAAAAGGATCTTAGACTCGCAATCGTGAATCCGAATTCGTAGAGATTAGAAACTTACTTTTCAATAATCTTTCTTGAAACGTTTCAAGCCACCCAAGAACGCTCTTCTCGCGGCTTGATCCCCTCTCCTTGGTAAAGCTCGAATCTTCAAAAACTTCTAACTTGAAGCTCTCTAGAGATAGTCCACCAACTTGGCTATAATCTAACTAGTAAGGATGCTAGTTCTCTAGTTAGTGTTTAGGCTTAACCTAGGGTTTATTTTATCTTGGAGAAAGGATGGTGTTCATCACATGAACCAAAAGAAATCAATCAATTACTCTCAAGGGGAGCTCGAGCTCCCCTATATATACTTGGGGAGGGGTGGCCGAAACCCTAGTCCTTATGGGCTAAGGATTTTGGTCCCTCTCTCCTATTAGTTGATTATCAAGTAATTTTGAACTTTGACTTTGAATTCTAATTCAAATCAACTTTTAAGAGAGCTAAAATTATCCAAACTCCTTTTGGATAATATTATACTTTATTTATTTATTAATAAATAAATAACTTATTTATTTATCTAATTAATTAATTCATAATTAATTAAATAGATTAATTTCTCCAAGATAAGACTTTCTTTTTAATTCAAAATTAAACCAAAGTCTATTAAATAATTAACACATTAATTATTTAATGTACAAACAATTATACACGTGTGGCACACGTGTCCCAAGGACACGTGTCCAGTCACGTGACCCACACGTGTGGTTTCACATGTGTGGAACCCTCTTGGCTCGATTAACTCGTTTAATCATTTTAAAGCCTTAACTCATGTAACCAAGTTGTTGTGTGTGACCCTCTAGGTTCTCAATTCAATTGACAGTGACCCTAATTAATTAATTCACTAATTAATTAATCAGTCCATAAATTAAACGACCATAGTCTAGCAACAGGTGTTTAACCCCTAGCTGAATTGGAATGTCTCGATTCGACAGAACCTTTAAGTCATTGATTCATGTGAGATACAATCCTCCTACTTACTATCTCTCAACCATGATCTAGGGTAAGGGAATAATCAGAACCCTAATAATCTGGTCTTAAAGCTAAGTGCATTTCATATCCATTTGATCTCAATCCAAGAATCCCTTTTCTTGATGTCTTGATCTACTGCCTTGGCCAAAGACTCCATATGGCATATGAATGACTTACACAATAAGAGATCACCTTGCAAATGCAAGTGTAGGTCCTTTCTTGATTCTCATTCACTTTCATGAGTCACTTGTGCAGCCCCAGCATAAGCCTTGAATCAGTTGTCTAAGGCGACACCCTTTAAAGCTTATACCTAAGACTACACAGTTAACTCATAAAGTGACATGGAACCTCAAGTCTAAGGATCAATTAATCACATCAATGACTCGTGAGATATTTCCTAATCTGGAAGTTTCCATTTCCTAAAATAGAAACTTCCTTTCCCATTTAGGAATCTTCTCACACGGGGCACCTCGGTGAACTTACTTATTGAAGTAAGCACCCTCATGTATCACGCACGTATCAACTATACACTTTGCACCCCCATGAAACAAGGTGGTCCTTCTTAAGGGCTTGATCCCACAAGCAAGCCTTAGAGGAGTCAGGTTGACACTCCCACTGTCTGTAGGACTCATCGGCTTGGAGTATTTTACTAATCATGACTTATGTGATATAGGGCTCGTTTCATGAACCATTTCACCTAAATGGTAGAGTCCTAAAGCCATCAGGATTAGGGGAGTTCTCATACATGCACAGCTAAAGTAAACGCATACCAAACAAGAGCATATAAAGAAGTGTTGCCTGAATTCGTTATTTTATTCAAAGATTGTCTGTGATTACAATAAGGAAAAGTACAAAGCGGATATACAATCGACTTTCTAGGGCACTATTCCTAACATTTTCGAACTAAAAAACAGAAACCCTGCATCTAAAATTTAGGGGATTTCTTTTAAAGACAAAAATATACAAATGTCACCAATAAAATAGTTCACACACCATCAAACAAGGGTTTCTCAACCTTAAATCCTTAAAAGAAACACTGTAATACAAAAAAAATTGGAATTCCAACACAGCTAGCAATCGGAAGTTGCAAAAATGTCTCTAAGATCTACAAAATCATACTTATCCGACGTAAAAATACCGATCTTTTTCAGAAAAAAAGAATTTTATGGAAACCCTAAAAAAATCGTTCAAAACGGAGATGTATACTCACCTACACCGTTGGATTGTCAAAATCCTACAAGTATACGGTATAATCCAATGTTGATGGCAAGAAAATCCCTTTGGAACCAAGATTTTCGAACTTCAAGAGGGTCTTCAATGGCGGAAATCTTGGAGTTTGGGTAGGGTTTTCAAAATGGGAACCAAAGGGTCACACACCCGCTTTTTTTTTTAGAGATGATGATTTTGAAGTCATGTGATTACTTAGGGTATTCAACAATAACGTTGGTTGGGCAAATTTGGAATTTAATAAATACACTGAAATAAAATTAATTTCATAAGAAAATAAATGGAAACCGACTAGTTTCAAATTATCCTGAATATTACAAAAAAGTCCCTTTATTTTACAAAATGTTACAAAACGAGCCCTCAAGAATACCTATTCAACATTACAGTCCCTGAGGGTATTTAGGTAATTTAACAAATTATTAAAATAATAAGGGGTAATTTTGGAAAAGTCAACAGTATTTTGGACGGAACTATAACGGAGTCGAGGGACCTCTAACGGAACGTAACAGTATTTGTAATTACACCAAACCTCAGGGGACCCAGATGTAAATTACCCTAAAAAAAAAAATTAACATTCATAAACTCTAAGTATGAAATTAGTTCATCATAAAAATATTAAAATATCATTAAGTAGCATTATTTGAAAAAAAAAAATTAGATAGCTACAAAACTCTAGTACTTATATCTAACTCCCCATAATTTTAATATTTGCATTAACCCACTACAAGAAAAAGTGCCTTGAGATCCGCCGTCGAACACCTCCGCTGGAAGCTCCGCCTTGAGTTTTGCCGTCGAAGACCTACGCTTGAAACTCCGCCTTAAGAATCGCCATCGAAGACCTGCGTTTGAGGAACTTTGAAGTGAAATTTCAATTTCAGCTGGTTTGAAATGAGGGTTTGAGGAAATTTCAGCTTAAGTTTTGGGGAGACAAAAGAATTTTAATTAATTTCAGCTTAATTTTACTAAATTTAGCTTAATTTCAAATCTTTATCTTAGCAGCGGTTGGTTCGGGGAGAAAAATACATTTTAAGTTTTAGGATTTTCTCTTAATTAATTCAATATAAATTCAAAATATCCAACAAATAACATATAAGAATTTTTTTATACGAAAAATATATAACAAATTGAACATATATTCCTTTAATTAATAAAGGCAAATTTTAAAATTTGAAATATAATGTTATTTTAAATCTTCCAAAAAAATATAATATGATTTTAGAATTTGTAAAAGTGATATATTTTGTTTAATATTAAATAATTGGCGGAAATAAAAAAAATATATCAAATTTTTATAAGACACTATTTAAATTTAATTATATTTTGTAACAAAGGATATATTATTTACTACGATAGTTGTTTCGTAGTAAATAAGTGTCCTATTTCTTAATTATTTACTACGTACAATAAGTTGTAGTAAATAGTTATCTTTTACTACGATCAAATAATCGTAGTAAAAAAAAGTTATAGTAACAAGTCATTTTTCTTGTAATGACCTCGTTGTCTTTGAATTTTTTTTACATATATCCCTTTGATTTTCAGCATATGAAGGGTAAAATAATAAAATTACACATCCTGTCAAATTTAATGGAGGAAATAAAGGATCAGGGGGAAATTTGTAATTTCTCAAACCTCAGGAAAAATCTATAATTTCGCCATATCTCAGGGGCTGCTTGTAATGATCCCTTACAACTATAGCCTCATAAGTCTATGCATTTACTTAGTGAATGAAGGGTACCTTAAACTTCTAAAAGTTTTGATGCGACCTATGATGCACGGACACTTCTAAAAATATAATTTTGTCGTGTTGTATTGTGTCGGATACCGTGTCCGACACTCCTCACGTGAGAAATTTAAGAAAAAATCTGTGTCGCCGTATATGTGTCGTGTCGTGTCCGTCTCGTCGTGTCCATGTCTGTGCATCATAGGTTAAGATTCAAATTCTTGCCTTATGACCGGAACAAATAGAATTGAGAGAGTCACACTATAAGTTGCAAAACCCGAACTCGAAAATAAAATATGATCAATGTAAGAAACTAATTTTATAAAATTCCAATTTTGAATATTTTGTAATAAAATTGGCGTTTATAAAATTGGGAGCAAGTGACATCTTTATATTGCGAAAGAAAAGGCAAGAGAAAGGGCAACAATTATATTGGTGGCATTTTTAAAGGGGATGGTGATATCCCAAGAAAGCAAAAGTGTCTTTGAGACTTGAGAGCCCTACAATTCTTTTCTATCTTATCTATAGAAATGTGTGTGTGTGTGTGTTCGTTTTCACATCACACCACAAGCAAGCACAAGTACAGCACACACCAGAAAGTGTCCAATGGTGGAGAACTCATGATTTCACCACCTATAATTGCAAAACCCTTTTACGATCTCAACACCGTTACTTCTGCCAAGTCCTCAAAGACGAGAAGCAAACCCTCAAAGTCTCACCGCTCTTCCAGACCTCAGCAAAGTGGGTTAATTTCGACGAGAAATTTATACTGATTTTACACGTATGAACTCTTGATTTTATCTTCCCTTTTGTTTTCGTCAACTGAACTATATATATATATGCAGCAATGATCAAGAGCTCCAACGAGGCCGAAAAGTACTATGCTGAAACTGTATCTACTCTCAATGATGTTCTCTCTAATTAAGCTTGGTTAGATAACAACAATGCTCAATGCTTTAAGCTTTCATGTGCAGTCAATAAGATGCAAGAAAGTAAAAAAAATGCAAGAATCCTTTCTGTAACATCAATGAAAGGGCCTTCATAAATCATGTGTGATGAGTTTGTCCCGAAACCCACAAAATAATAATGAAGCTAAGGAAAAATAACTAATCTAACTTTAAATTCAGTAGTCTGTTTAGACTATATCGTTACAATGATTTGACTGATTCAATCTCGAACCTAAATTAGACGGTAGGACAAAATGTAAATTAAAGACACGCAATTACAATTTACAGGCCCTTTGATATCAGTACATGCACTAATTGTTTGACTGATCCAAACTCGAACTAAAATTAGACGGTAGGACAAATTGTAAGGACCCACGATTACAAGTTACAACTTACAGGCCCTTCGATCCAGGAATATCTATCCATTGCAACTTCAACTCTATTTCACCGCACTCAACGTTTCTAAGTCTGAGAAAAATGTGCTGAATCACTTTCCCATTTTCCCAAATAATATCACTCTCCTCGGATAAGCAGTTTTTCCTGTTTGGTTTTACTTTTGTGATTATTGTGCCATTAGGAACATTAGTACTCTCTGCTGGCATCTTCAAAGCTTCCACAAAGGCCTTAATGTCCAATTCCGCTTCCCCCATTTTGTCATCCAAACTGAACGTATCTTTGTCATATACGTGCTGCAAAGAATTAAAATTATTCGTCATGTTAATATTGATAAAAATATTTTTAACAAAAATTTTCAATTGTTATTTTTGAACATAAAAATTGAGTTTTTTTTTTTTTTTTTATATATTTACGTAAAAATTTTAACATGTATTAAAATAAAAAGTTTGTAATTTCAATTTATAATTTTATTCATTAAGTTAAGTAAATAAAAAAATTCAATAACTAAATCACCACAATTAATTATGTTTTTAAATTAATATTTAACCATAATTAATTAATTCTTACGCGCTTCCTTAAAATTAATAACAAAATAAATACTTAATTCATATTAATACATTGTAGATAAAAGAGGAGTATAGCGATTACAACGATTATATTTTGTCCAAAAATGACATTTAAAATTTTTTATTAAAAATATTACAATTAACCCCTATATTAGATAGTTAATTACAATTAACCCCAAGGACAATATATCAAAGCGATCAACGGAGGGTATGTTTGGATTTTTATTAAAATTTTTGCTGTAGTCAGCATATTTTAAATGAAAATGGGGTGTTAAGTGTAATTATTAATTTCCTGAAGGATGATGCCTGTAATTTAATTTAAAAATGGTGATGAATTGTAATTAACCCATCTATTATGGGAGTTAGGCCTCCTATGTATTCAGTTAAGGCCTAAGGGGCCCAAATATAATTATTTTTTTTTTATACGAAGGAAAAATTTAAGAATTAATTACATTTGGACCCTCTGATTGTATATGAAATCACAAGCTAACCCTATCAGTCAATATTACAGTTACACTCCTTGCCAATTTTAATAATTACTAAGTACAGCTCAATGAAAGGATCAAAGTAGTTATATTTCAGACTCCCGACGAGTCCAAATGTAATTAATAACTTCGGTAGGAGATGTAATTCTAGTATATTGACTAGCAGGAGAAGGAGTCTGATTGTAATTTCATATATTGCTAGGTTGTAAAGCAAGACTTCTCTCTTAAAAGGGGTAAAATATGTAATTTTGATAGATTTAGCTTACCAAGCCGATAGGTAGATTTGGATCAGCAATACAAAGTGTGAGTTCTTCTTTCCATTCGGGATTAACGTTCTTTTTCACGGTGCGAGTCCTCACTATCTGATACATTATACAACATATATTCCAATAAGCATTTTCAGGATTAATATGCAGAAAACAAAGAAAATTAAAATTTGAAAAAGACGAGGATATAACTCTACACGGACCAAGATTTCTTACAATTCTAAAATACAATATTAGAATAATTTACGAAGAATTTTGTTTTTCTTTGAACTAAACAGTGATCATATATATTAAAAGACATTTTTCTGTACCAACCTGCTTGGCCATGGTAACAGTGACGTACGGATCACTGCTTCTGGCATCTCTTATAGCTAGGTTTATCCCTCTGAGAACATTAATCCTTAACAGACCCATCAAATTTTCCATAACAAAGACACTCAATTAAAGATCTGCAAGATTAACAGCTGGTGTTGTAACTTGTAATATCTTAATAAAATGTCACTCTATCCCTCTGGGGTGGTGTGTGTGCGTGTCAAGAGCGGGAGACAATGGAAAAGAATTGTTTGTATAGGTAAGACTGCATTTGTTGTGGCCTCTGGGGTTTTATAGAATGTGCTAGGAGAAATTGCCAGAGTCCTTTTCATTGGAAAGATGACCAAATTGATAAAGAGTTTGTGCTTTCTTGACTGTTTTCCAGGAAATATTTTCAATGACTAATTTCCACTTCAAAGTTTGATCGGTCATACGCTCCGGGTAAAACCCCTGCCCAGTCGTAAGTTTAAGCGTGTGAATTCTCTTGTATCGTGATACTGTTTAAAATAACGTTTTGTCGTAAAATAATTCAATAAAAAATTTGTATTGACATATTCATATCATGTTTACGTTGTATATGTATTCATACATCATAAATGTTAACATTGGTTTTTTAAAACAGTATATATCTCCTCTTGGAGAATCTCTTCATATTTATTTTTTTGTTGCATTAATTTGAGATAAATTAGTTAGTTTTTTTGTTTTTTTAAACCGATCAACGAGATTGTGGGGAGGTTAACGAAACCCCCACCTCATATATATATCATGCAAAACAGCAGGTACAACGATTCAAGCCAAGCTTCAAGCAAGGCAAGCATATATGTGCCCGCGAAAATAAAGAGGCATGAACAACCTCAAGCCTATAAATAACGTATCAAATGTCTCATTCGAGGAACTGATGTAGTTAGTTAAAATTAGCCAAACACACTCAGAGTAGAATTCAGATCTACCGAAAATGATAACGATAGTTTACGCTAGAGATTTTCGTCGCATAAATACTTCTAAAAAATCATTTTGTTCTATCTTATTTTATCGAATGTCTATCATTTGAGAATTTAAGAAGTAATTCATATTTTTATGTCTGTATCATATAAATTGTATCACCGTGTCGGAGTATTATAGGTGGAGTCGTGGAGATGCAAAGTTAATTAGATTTGGGTTGAAATTTGTATATCATTTTATACATAGAATATCTAGTGCTGTATATGTTCAATAAACGTGTTATTATTTATAAGGTTGTGAATTTACTTAACAATCTTTTTAATCAAGATATAAACTAGAATTAGTTTATAGTGGACGTTTATATATATATAAACTAATCAGAAAGTTCTTAGACTTTTTGAGAAATTATAGAAGAGGTTTGAGCACCAATGGTGGAGTTTCTTGGAGATGAAGGGGTTGCAATTACGGAGAAATCTAATATGATTCCCCTAAATAAATTTTTTTTTGTTCCGCCACGATTGAGCACGTTACTGAATAATTAATAATTTACATATTCAAGAGTACGGTAATTAATGAGTTTATTTTTGTAACTCTTTCAAAATGGTGAGTTAATCTCTCTTTCACTTATTTATGGAATTGATCATATTGTTGAACCAAATAAATTCTCAGGTATATTTACCTTTGCTTTCGTGTATTGTGTTATATGCGTCACGGAAACAATCCTCTGCTATGCATTAGCCTGCTGTTATGTATCTATTTCTTTCTTTTTCATTTTTTGAGTGGAACCCGACTTCCATGATTATTTTTGCTATTTTCTGGTCCACAAAATGAGCATCTACGTAGGATACACTTCATGTTCTTTCTGTAATATTATTTCCATTGCGACAGATTAGAAGACTCTAGAGGACAATGATGATAGGACCGTAAATGGGTCGAACTTTAATTCGAATCCGATCTGAATTCGATCTGAATTTTAGTATATATTCGTTTGATAAAAACGTTCGATAGATCATATTCGATTTTAAATATTCGTTATTCGAAATAAATGGAGCAAATATGAAATTAAAAAATTCGATTCATTAAAGATGTGAATCCAAAGTTATATAATATTTGATTAAATTAATTATTTTATTAGTAAAGAATATTAAATAAAATAAGGAAGAATTGCATCTGACTACCCTATATTTAAACCTAATTACAACGCAATCCATTATTATCGGGAAATTACATTTTAGTCCCTATAAATCTTGTTTGGTCTGAGGTCCCTTAACGGAATTTGTAAAAGTACACTTATGTCCCTGACGGTTTTATGAGTGTTACATTGAATATATGACCAAAATTACAAAATCATCCCTAAAGTTTACAAATATAAACAAAACGATCCCTACAAATTATGAATTTAACAACAAATCAGAGGTATTTTTGGAATGACATAACGGAACCCTAGAGACCACGAACGGTTCTCAAAGTTAGGGATTAAAATGTAATTTCCTGATAATAATGGATTGCGTTGTAATTAGGCCTAAATGCAGGGTAGTCAGATGTAATTCTCCCAATAAAATAATTAAAATTAAAATTTTCACATATGTATCACTATAAACAATAATAAATTTTAAATTATTTATTCTAAAAGAATATGTTTTATTTTGTTAATATTTTTAAATTAACCTATTTTTAAATAAATATAAACAAAACATTAATTCATTAAATAATAATTATTTATTAAATATTACATATTTATATTTATTTTTTTATACTCACTTCTTTATAAAAAAAATTATATTTTATTATTAATGAGGTCTGATCATTTAACGGATCTGATCCGACCCGATTACACATAAAACTCAAAATCAAAAATTTTGAATTTTATAGGAATCGGATTTTGATCCGTTTACTAAATATTCTCATCGGATTCGAATTTTTCTGATTCGGTCCCCAAATGACAATAACAAGAACAACATTAAAATTGAAATTAATACAGGCTTCTCGGATAAGTGATCTAAGTTTGTCATGCTTATATCGTAATCATTTTGTTTTCTGGGGGATTTTATCAATTGGAAATCGAATTACAAATTATATTTAAACTCAATATCACAGTACTTTTCGAAATGTTAACATTAGAATAATATATATATATATTTTTTAAAATGGGAAAAATGCAAAATCAGGATACTAACTCTCCCTAACTAGCGTTTTCGGGACACTAAATTTTCCGGCGACAAAAAAGTCCAATAACTCTAGAAATCTGTTAATTTTAGGATAATGCTCGCCGGATTCCACTGTTTGCCCCCGGAGAGTATGGACACGTGGCAACTTTACTGACATGTACTTTATTGGGGGCAAACTTCCTTTTTACTCCCTATTTTTTTGACATGTTGTATAAAAACTCAAGAATCGTGTACCTAAATCCTCAAATCACGTAATTAAACCCCCAAATGATGTATTTGCCCCCAAATACATCATTTGGGGATTTAGTTACGTGATTTGGGGATTTTTCTTGAGTTTTTATACAACAATGGGGAGTTAAAGGGAATTTGGTCTGTCATCTGGGGAGTAAACGGAAAAATTAACGCAGACCGAAGCCGCAATTCCAACAAATTTGTGATATATTATATTAGTACCACGACTAGTAAAAAAAACACGAATCCTATTGAAGTTGAAGATTGTTTCTTCCAAGTTGATTTTAATTCGATCCGGGTGAAGTTTCGCAGCCGACTTTTTTCCGAATTGAGAAGAACAATTACCTTGGCCTACAGCAGATAACTCGGCTAAAAATTTTCTCGGAGAATCACAGAAAAAAAAAATAAAAGTGAACCTAAAGAAACTAACTAAACTTTCATACAAAAGAGATGAAACTTCCATACGGAAGACTCGAAAGAAAACATAACTAAAAAGAAAAAAACAGTAACGCAGATCGTTTATGCACCAGAAAAAATCAGCGGCAGAACAGATCCCGCTAGATTTGGAAGGATGACATTAGATCTGGATGAGTGACGACAAATCTGAAAAGTTGACGGAAGATCCAAGAGAGTAGCAAAAAATCTGGGCGGATTTCAACGGAACAAATATGAAAAACTGACAATGGTATAGATTTGAGTCAACCCGACGGTGGAGCAATAATAGTATTCTCCATCGTCAGATCAAACCTTCAACTGACTACAAAAATAATATTATTAATCAAACACAAATTACTTATAAATTTATATGCTCACGTTTTAATTCTAATGCTACATTTTTTATGGTGTAATTTACTTATTACTGAATATAGTTGGCCTAAAGAGCTTGAGTTATATAATTAAGCCAAACCCATCCTCATTATTGTGTGCATTTAGTTTAATCGATAGAGTTGATTGATAGGACTTGATTTTTTATTTATTTTTTTATTTTTTTTTATAGTTCATTTCCATGGTCAAATCAGGACTGATCACTTAAAGTGTAAATCTCTTTCTATCAATGGTAGCTATTGTAATAGGAGGTAATCATACTACAACAACAAAGAACAGACATTTTCTTGTCACGACTTTGTCCTCATTTTACTCGTTACGATTAGCTCGAATGCAAATTCTATCAACGGAAGAGAGAGGCAACTCAGCAAGCATTGAAGATGACTTAAACCAAGAAACAAAGTAATATTGAATTAAAAAGGAAAAAGATCAGGAGAAACAAGCAAGATCGCATGTGCTGGTTGTTGGTAATTAGTTCTTAGCTATGATGCACGGATACGGACACGGTGACACGGACACGACACGATACGGATACGGCGACATGGATTTTTCTTGAATTTTCCACGTGAGGAGGGTCGGATACGGTGTCCGATACGAGTATCCAACACGACACGACACGACACAATAAAATGATATTTTTAGAAGTGTCCGTGCATCATAGGTTCTTAGAGAAGATACACTGAACTGTTCAACTTTTACTGAGAGCACATGTTTAATATTTTCTCTAATGTCTGTGATTGGGAAGAAAGGCTCGTGGTCTCCAACCCCGTCAACGAGACACACGATATGAAAACATTGAATCAATAAACGTGTAGTAAATCTCTTATAATATTTTGACCATTAATTTTTATGATAATTAAATTTACGTATTAGTTAAGAAAGTTTTCCAAGAAAATATTAAAAAAAGCATTTAGAGGAGACAAGGAAAGTGGCTAGAGAAAAGATTGATAAATAATATATTTTTTTCCTTTTATTTCTTCACTAATTTTTTTTTAAAACATGCACAGTTAAGTAACCAGGGGAATTCGTCAACAGCGGTTGGTTCAAGCAGTTAATGGATTCATTTTTCAAGGCAAGATCCCGACTCCCGAGTTCGAATCCTGTTTGGGTGTACATGAATTAAAAAAAAAAAAAAGTGACAAGAGAAATTCGAACCTGCACCATTACCTAGGAGAAAGAACCTTTAATTACTTGAACCAAGATGTGTTTACTTATTTCTTCACTAATTTGAACTATCATCAAATTAAAATTCAAAACAAAATTTAGGTGATAATATGTTACCAAAAACGAGAGTAAGTTATTAGTCTGTAAAATTATATTTAGTTTGCAAGGATTTCTCCTATTTCATTTATGAAAAACAATCCTAGAGTTTGACTAAATTTATTTATAACCCAAATTATGGACAAACCATTCCTCAACCGACACTAATAACCAAAAAAAAAAAATATTACACATATTTTTTCTTTTCTTTTTTTTTTGGTTGAAAATTCAATCTCCATAGAGTCAAATTCAAGATAAAATTGCATGTATATACCCAAAATCCGAGTTGGAAGGACTATTCCAAGATTCCAATTACATGAAACGTTTTATACATGATTAAAATTTCTTCATGATCAAATGTGCACGTTATCTTTTTATTATTTTATACCTAGGCAGCTAGGCTAGGCTACGACTGCAACACCAATAATTTCGCAACAATGAGTCCGAAATTCGGGCCCACTTTTACTAAACCCCAAACTATACGGGCTTAAAGCCCATTAAAATGGGCCCCATTTGAAAATCATCCGTTCACGTAGAAATCAATCCTTTATCGGACACAATTACTATGGATGGAAAGAGCTCAAACTACAATCCTGTTAGATTATCAAGTTGCGTAATTTAGATTTTTTATATTTGAGTTAGTGAGTTGTTGGGTACGCATCTAATTTTAGTAAAGATAATTTTATATTTTAATAATTTGATTTGATTCGACTACATACTCAAATATAAAAGGGTACGGTACTTATGATGTACGGATATGGATACAGTAACACAGACACAATACGATATTATATGGCGATATGAATTTGGTTTTGAAATTTCTACCTGAGCAGTGTCAGATATGGTATCGAACACGAGTATCCAATATGATATAATATAATAAAATAATACATTTAAAAAATGTTGTTGCATGAAAGCGTTACGGTCTTCCGGAGCATTGATCATGTGGCGGATTGAAATGTTATATAACCGCGTAGCAGCTCGGACCACGTTTACCCATTGAGTCAAAAGAAACTTAACTCATTTTCATTTCGCATAACACCACTTAAAAATATCATGCAAATTACACTAATAAGTTTTGAAAAGTAAAGGGGAGAAACGACTCAACTCATTTCAAATCAATTATTTCAAGAGTTCGGTGAATTAAGTATTTGTCCTAATCAATTAAACGAAAGTAATGGTATAGTGCATTTGATAACGAGTTGAAAATATTCTAATTAATTACTAATTAGTTGATGATAATAATTGCTTGAAATTAAACTACTTGTAATACTCCGACAAATAGGTCTTGTTAAAGACTTTGATTAAAGAATATAATAATATAATACATAGTTAATACGTGTCTCACGTGGGTTATTCGAAATCTAAAAAAGAAATTTGTATTTCCAGTACAAAGGTAAAAAAAAATGAAATCGTAATTAATTTCATTATTTTGTTTGGAAAACTCACATAAATAAATCAATTTTTTTAGATAATTGTACGATCCAACCACACAAATTGAATTTTCTTCACAATTGTAGGATTCTTCACAATTTCTTGCTGAATTTTCTTGGGTTAATTTTAGCAAAGTGTATACTTGTGATGCTTCTAATAAATTTTCTGCAGCTTGGTGGAGAATTTTAGGGCAGGTTACTTGTATGGCTTGCTGCATCAACTAGTTGGGCTTGTCCCAGCCAAAGCGCTACTTATCTATAGGAATTGACTATTATTTATATGTTTATGTTGTCCACATCAAATTGAACTTTTATTGAGTCCTTTTCATAAATACTAGTTTTTGTTGAAAAAATCAAGAAAATACTATTACTTTTTTAGAAATTAATAAATTGCCATAAATCGCAGACCTCATCAGCGATTCCAAAATTTTCATCCAAACTTGGGTTTTTCTCTACTATTCATGAACAGTAGGAATAGTACATAACTTTCTAAAATTATATTTTCAACCCAACTTTTTTATAAAATAGCCTATAAATTTTCTAAAAATATCAAATAAACCCCTAAAATTTAAAAACTTATATATTACATCATGGATGGTAATTCCGATGGTGATTTCAGTAGGGGACTACTCCTTGCATATAATTTTTGTAAATGTTTTGATGAAGATACCTCTAATAAACATTTTAGGCATTTTGTAAAACGATTCTTAACTGATAGAATGAGAATGTTAGTAAGAAAACATACAGAAAAGCATAATATAAATCAAATAGACCGTGATGAAGATTGTGCAAAAACAAATAAAAAGTTAGATTTTATGAATAAAATTATAATAGCTATAGAACAAATTTACGAACGAGATAATTAAATTGATAAAATGAATAATATGAATAAAGAAACATTTAGAGCTATGGTTTTTAATATATTAGATGCATTTATACAATTATGTCATATTCGTCCTTTAACAATTGACGAATTATCATTTTGTTTTTATTTAGAATTTGTTTGGCACATTTTATAAGTATAAGAATGCCAAGTAAATATTATAAAAGGATCCGTGAAATAACAAGAAATATACAAATTAGCATAGATTTTCAACAAGCCCGAATAAAAATTGAGAAAGAAAAATTACAACTTATTAAAACTATTAATAAAGATAATTTATTTAATGTTGAAGAATATCATATTCTAAAACAAATAGAGTTCCATGAAGCAATGTTAGCTTTTGAAATAAGAATACTAAAATATATTGAAAAGGCAATAATATAGTTTATAAATAACCATGTTTAATATCATTAATTTTAATATCATGTTTAATATCACCTAAATACAAAATATATCCGCGTCTAAATGGTATCAGAGCCATACAATCCAAATAAATAATAAAACAAAATGAAAATATTTGATAAAAGAAAAATAATCGAATCAATAAAATACTTCGATTCAATGTATAAATGGTATAAAAACCAATATAAAAAATATCCTAGTAAATATTATTATGATAGAATGAATAACCATAAAAAAGATAGAGATCACTATATAAATCTTTTGACAATATAAATGGTAAGATCATTAAAAACTAATCAAGTAACCCATTTAAACAAATGGATTAATAATATAAATAACATTTTAAGATTAAGAACAATAATAGAAGAATATAAAAGAGAAATGAAAAGTAATAAAGAAAATAAAGAAATAAAAAATAAAATAAAATTGTGTAAACAAAAAATAAGAAAACAAAAGGAAGAAGCCACATACAATTGGCAAAAAATGGAAAAAAATTATAAATACAATAATAGAAAGTTAAATAATAGAAATATTATTACATACAACTTTGATATATTTAAATTTCTGTTCAGATAAATGGAATTTAAATGAAACATATACAGAAGGAGGATATGAATCCTATGATGATACAGATTGACAACTCGCTTCACCATAATGAATCATATTGAATCAGTTGCAAATGCTATAAATACATTATTCGAAGAATTAGTAAAATTAAAATTTGAAATAAAGAATATAAATACAGAAATCCAAGTTATTAGAATTGAAATAAAACAATTAAATAACCTTATTCAGGATAATATTAAAAAGGCCAAATTAGATGAGAAAAAAGAAATAGAAAGAACAATAAAAACACCTACAAAGATTGTTACTATACCAACAGAAAAGAAATATGAACCTAGATCTTTTGATGAATATATGTATACAATATACCTTCCTAGGTTATTAAAAGAACAAGATGATAGAGAAAATAAAATAAAGGAAGAATCAAAATTAAAAGAAATTATAGAAGAAGCTAAACTAAAAGAGAATATTGAGGACAATGAATGAGGTAAATGATTTAATAGAAGAATTTGAAAAAATAAATCTAGATGATATAGTTGAACATGAAGTTAGAATGAATACAACCGGAGGACCTTCAGGAGTAACTAATGAAACTCCAGAATCCTCTATGGGTTCTAACGATAATTACCCTAAAACATATTATAGGCCTAAGAGAAATAAAGAACAAAGTAAGAAGAATATATCTTATAATCCAAAATATCAACCCACTGAACAATATAGTGAACCTATAAATCTCCAATGGAGTAAATTAAATCTAGATTGTCAAGTAGATAATAGAAAAGCTATAGTAAAGTGGCAAAACGTTATGATAGCCTTTTTATTAACCCAAGATGATATATATTGGGGAGCTAGTAAAAAGAGTGAATATATTATAACTACGTTTGATGGAATAGTCCTTAAATGGTGGGAAGGAGTATCTCCTGATATACAAGGAATAATGAAAGTTGGAATGGAAACTAGATTTGATATAGATGTAAGAACTGGAGTACAAAGTATAGTTGCAAATATATCTGATGAATTTTTAGGTGAATCATGGATAGCCAATAAAGAATTAGAAATAGAAAGAGAAAAAGATGAAGCAAGAAGTAATCTAATAAACCTAAGTATATTCTCAATGTGCAATATAAAAAATTATGTATGTGAATTTAGAGATTATTATTATACCCAATATTATAGTACAGAATCTCAAGAAATAATGCTAAATATGTTTTACACTAAACTTCCTTATCCCTGGAATAATCATATGAATAAAGTATGGAGGGAAAAGAAAGAAAAGTATCCTCAAAATCTTGGAGGAAGAATAAAAGTATTAACATTAGAATTTAAAAGAATATATGGTGAACACCAATTATATAAAAAATCTAAAAGAATAACTAAACTCTGTTGTGATACAATAGAATTACCTACATAATGGGGAACTAATAGAAAAACATACCCTAAAAAGAATAAAAGAAAATTTTATAAGAAAAAAATATAAAAAATATAAAATATTCAAAGAAAAAATATTAAACCTAGAAGAAAGTTTTTCAAAAAAAATAAATATGAAAACAAATCTAATAAGGAAAGAAATAAAAAAATTAACTAAATGTCAATGTTGGAATTGTGGAGAAGAAGGTCATAAATCACCTGAATGTCCAAAACCTAAAGCGAAACATATTAAAAATATAGAAATTGAATTTTTAGAAATAAGAGATGAACTTGAAGAAGTTTCTGATATAAAAAACTATTTTGGAAAAGAGATATATATGGAAGAATCCGATCTATCAGAAAATGAAATATCTTTAGAATTAGATACTGAATCAGAATGAGTTCTGAAATAACAGAATTATCTGATGAAGAAATAGATATTTATGAAGGACCAGAAGGATATGCAGAACGCATTACCTTCAATAAAGAAACTTTAGATAAGATAAAGAAACTAAAATTAAATGCTACAAATCCTAGTCAAAATATATTTAAAGGGATGTCAAGTCTTATAAAAAGAAAGAAAATAAATATATATGACTACCATGAAGTAGAAAAATCCATAAACATTGAACATACTTCAGGACAGGTTAAGATTAACTTGCTAACAAGAAATACTATAAATCAAGCTTTGAACAAAATAAAAGATAAAAGGGAAAAAAGTAAAATACAATATATATATTTAGGAAGAGTTCAATTCCTGGTAAAATCGTTGTTTAGAGAAGGAATAGATAGTCCTATAGTACTTTCTCTTCATGATCAGAGATTTACAGATGCGAAGAGAAGTCATCTAAGAACTATAGAAGGAAATTTGTATTATAAACAAATATTATTTGATTTATATTCTAAATATAGTGTGAATATAAATGATCATAATATAGACGAAACTTTAAGTTTACATTACAAATTCAAAAAAGATATAGGATTGAAAGATAAAAGTAAAGCTTTCTCAATTTACTATAGAGCATTATATGTTCTAAGTAATAGTAACTATGGAAAGATTTATCAAGATAAACCACATTTAGAAATAGATGAAGAATGTAGAGAAATAGCTTCAGCTAAATTACCTCTTCCTGAGGACCCTAAAGAAATAACAAATTATGAATTAGAAATCATAAAGAAACCTTTAATAGAAGAAGGATCTTCTAGTAAAACTCCTCAAATAGAATTTGGAAAAAATAGTATAACTAGAAGAAATCAAAAAATGAATATAACCAGAACTTTAAGTATAAATAAGAATTCAGTAAATAAAACAATAATCATTTTAGGAGAATACTTTAATGATCAAGAATATATTAAAGAACCAAAAATATTGATAGATACAGGAGCAAGTGCAAATCACTTTGCTAAAATAAAAAATAAAGGATTAATGATAGAAACCTTAAATGAGAGTTTCTATTATGAAAACTTTGAAGGAAAGATAGTTGCATGTAACCAACAAATATCTATCCCAATAAATATTGATTTGTTATCTAGATGAAAATATGACAGGAAATTCCTATGACATAATTTTAGGAAATGCTTTCCTAGATAGTTGTAATTACTATAAAATAGAAAAAGATGGAGTAACACTCTGCATAGAAGACAAAGTCATATATTGTCCAAGAATAAAATGAAAGGATACAATTTTACAGTTAGTGTGTTCATTCAGGTAGGAATAAGAGAAACTCCTGAAAACGAAATAATAACTTGTGCTTTAATAGATACTGGATCTGAAATAACTATTTTCAAAACCTTCTTGATTAATAAATGGAAAGAAGATGGGAAAATCAGAATAAAAGGTATGACTGGAAAATCACAGGATATACACAGATCAGCAATAGACGTTGACATTATCCTAGGAAGTAAAATAATAACTGTTCCTAGAATATATGAATATAACGATCTAGAAGTTGATATACTATTAGGAAATGATTTCCTACAACAATTTCAATATTATATGCAAAATGCATATTCTATTGTGCTTAAAACAAAGTGTGGTCATTTGTTAAAACTACCACGACTAAACCATCCTTTCAGAGTTCAGCCAGCTAAGCGTGGTGGACACTCCATATATGAAAAAATATAAATACCAATAAATAAAATATTTATAAAACGAATAAACTTAGAAACGGTTACTAGAAAAATAAAAGAAAACTATAGTGACCATCCATTGCCTTTTTGGAAAAAAGATTACCCAAAAGTTAGAATAGAATTAACAGATAATATAATAATTAAAGAAAGACCCATGAGATATACCTTAAGTGAAGAAGATGAATTTAAAAAACAAATTAAGTAACTTTTAGATAAAAGATTAATTAGTAAAAGTTTTAGCCCCTTTTCTAGTCCAGCATTCATGGTAATGAAAGAAGCTGAAAAGAAAAGAAATAAAGCAAGAATGGTAATAAATTATAAAAGATTAAACCATTTCACTAAAGGTGATAGTTACCAATTACCCAATAAAAAAGTATTAATAGACCTAGTAATGAATACATCATATTACTCAAAATTTGATTGTACATCCGGATTTTGGCAAGTAAAAATGAAAAATGATAGCATTCAATATACAGCTTTTAGTGCCCCTCAAGGACACTATGAATGGTTAGTAATGTCATTTGGATTAAAAAATGTTCCATCAATATATCAAAGAAAGATGGACGATATTTTTAGCAAATATAGAGAATTCATGGTGGTTTATATAGATGATATTCTTATTTGTTCAGATACTATAGATAAACATAGAAGACATCTTTTGCTCTTTGCTAAATTATGTAAAGAAAACAGTATAGCCCTGTTTGAAAGAAAAGTAGTCATAGAAACTAAAGAAATTGAATTTTTTGGATTAAAACTGAGTGCTGCAGGTATAAAATTGCAACCGCATATATCTAGGAAAATAGTTGAGTTTCCTGATAAATTAGAAAATAGAAAACAAATAGAAAAGTTTTTAGGATGTCTTAATTATGCTGAAGGTTTCATACCTGAGTTAGCTAAGAAAAGATATGAAATACAAAAGTTATTAAGAAAAAATAATACTAAAGGTTGGACGCCAAAACATACAGAAATTGTCATAAAGTTAAAGGAAGAATGTAAAACTCTTCCAGAATTAAGGCTTCCTGATAAAAATGATAACTTAATTCTTCAAACTGATGCGTCTGATTTATATTGGGCTGCAATCTTGAAAACAGATCTTAATGAGATTTGTAGATATACAAGTGGTACTTTTAAATCAGCAGAAATAAATTATACTACACATGAAAAGGAGTTATTAGGAGTAATAAATGGGATTAAGAAGTTTTCACTTTTCCTACTCCAAAAACCTTTCATTGTTCATGTGGATAACACTCAAGTCCCAAGTCTTGCGAACAATAAATTACCTAGTGAACCAAATTATAGAAGGTTACATAGATGACAAGTTTTTCTCTCTCTCTCTATAATTTCAAAATCATTCCCATAAAAGGAACAGATAATTTTCTAGCAAACTTTTTATCCAGAAATATAGATTTTGATTCAGAATGAAGACCAATATATGGGTATACAGATATCTATTTCATCTCAAATGGTAGATGGTAAAGACAAAATCAAATCCGTTAATGGGTGGTGATTTCCCAAAAATCACTTAGAAGACCAATATATGGGTTTACATATATCTAGTCCATCTCAAACGGTAGATGGTAAAGACAAGTTCAAATCCGTTGATGGGTGGTGATTTCCCAAAAATCACTTATAAAAATTTTGAAGAAGATTTTTAATAAATTTCTCTCTCTTTTACAGATGGAGGATAAAATTAATATTTCAGAAATAAAAGAAGAGATCTCGTATATCAACATTATGGAAAAAGATCTCTATGAAGGAGCTGTTCTTCTAGAACAATATATGTATAAAAATCTCCCTCCATTGGTAGATTTGGTCACAGAGAACCTGGAAAAGGTAAATAAAGTGACTCAAAATTTAGAAAAATATATTGAAAATTTTGAGTCAATAAAATTAGATGAGGCTGAGTCATCTGGTGAGAAAAATAAAGAAGAAGCAAAGAATAAAGTTCCCTCAGTCATCGAAATAAAACTGGAAAAAGAGTCTTCTCCAAAGGCAATAAAGATTGAAATAGAAAAATATGTTCCTAACACTGAATGGGAACATTTATATGTTCATACAGTTTATGAAGTATATAGTATGGAAAATACAGATACTATATTTTTCTCTAAAGGCAAAAATATATATCCAAGATTGACTTGCATCATGGGAGCATGTCCCGAAGCAGTTTATAGATATGCTTGTTTTGGGTTCCTTGATATAATCTACCCAAGTAAAGATCTCAAGGAAATTTCCAGATTTGATGATACTCTAAAATCTCAAATCAGTAAATTTGCCAGAGGAAGACAGGTGGTTCTCAAGTTCTACACCATATCTCCAGAACCAGAGAAGCATATATGGCATGAAGCCTTCTTCATGGTCACTGCAGATCACCTTTCTGACACCATAAAGATTGAGCAAGGAAATAAACCTATAAAGAAGATCCAAGTTACTAAAGACTGGATTGTCCAAAGGCGTGCCTTGGGAATAAAAGCTATTCACAGCGTTGCAGAAAATCTGTACAAATATAAGTTCGAAACGCTGATGAGTAAAGGAAATTGGATTCTACTCACCAAAGGAGGAAAAATAAGCTCTCCTCTTTTAATGGAATTCATAAATAAATTTGAAAAACATGAATTTTTCTGCACTACAGAGACTAGACAAGAAGCTTGCAAGATGATGGGCTGTAACCATCAGTGATGTAAGCACATACGTCAGCAAGGAAATGATGAATGCCATGACGTCATACTCCATTTATCAAGTGGCAGATAAAAGTGTCGGCAGAATCTCAACCATAGAAAAGTGTCGGCAAGATCTGGATCGTTGAAGGATAAAGCAGCGGATTCCAAATAAAAATTTCAAGTCCAAACAGTAGCAAGAATATAGCCTATAAATAGAGTCCTCTTGTATGGTGATAAACACCTTGTCTTGAATTCAGAAAGTTATATGTAAAACTACCTCTGAGTCTTTCAGTCTTTTGAGCTTTGAGTGTTGTATTTCCAGAATAAATCCTCTTTTCATAATATATAATGTTTGTATAAACCTCTTTTGAAGGAAATAAAATTCTCCTTTTCATATACACGAGATAAATACTTTGTTAAGAGTTTTATTATACCTTTTTACTCCAGTATATTTCTACAAACCCTTTATTGAACCTTATAAGCCGTAGTGAGGTTTTCCGTTGGAGGTTGAAGTCTGTTTCCAGTTGATGTCCGTGAAAGCGTGGAGCTGTGAGGACTTTTGGAACAAGAAGGGCTAACCAAGGATAAACGAAGACGAGTCTTAGAGGATCAATAAATCAGAATTGTAGAAGAGGAAGGAGATAAAGAGAGGTAATAAAAATTTTACAAATTATTTATGTGATTTATGAATTATAGGATGAATTTTAGAGTACTTCCATTCATTAAGCATGATTAATTTTGATGTCTATGCTCCAACGTTTGATATTATGGATAAAAATATACTTAATATACCTAATTAAAATATTTTAAAAATTTTTGGGGTCAAATCTATAATAACATAAAATATATAGCAATAAAAGAAAATAATTAATAAATAATTTAGTGGAGTTGCAAAGAGCATCCACGATTTATAGCAAAATATTAATGCTTTTATAAAAATTAGTATTTATTAATAAAAATAAAAATAAATACTATTTTGGGAAAAGACTCAACTTTTATTTAATTCAAAGAACGTCTTCGATGTTTGTGAGATTATCTATATATTGCAAGCTTGTCGCTACTCTGACCATCCTTGTTGTTGTCTGTGTTGAAATTTTGATATATTTATTTATCAAAATCTAATAATTATTGAATGAGAAAATTACAATTAAAGTTAATAATTAATAAGGACATATTTATATTGGGAAAATTATAAATTTGGGATAGTAACATACCTCATTTTGTATTTTTGGACTTTAATTTGATATTTCTAATTTTAGGGACACTTACTCTCAAAATTTTGTAATTTTGATCAAATTCCAGTCAGATCCCTAATCTCTTCCCGGAATACCGCCCTTATGTCTATGTAGCCGCCCGAAATACCGTCTTTGTGTCGATGTGGCCACTCGGAATACAGCCCTTGTGCCTAAGTGGCTGCCGGAATGTCCCCTGAAAATTAGGAATCCGGCTGGATTTGGCCAAAATTGTAAATTTTTTGGAGTAAGTATCCCTAAAATCAGAAATGCGAAATTAAAATCCAAAAATGCAAAATGGGCTATATTACTGTCCTAAATTTGCAGTTTTCATGCAACGTTTTCAAAAGACACGACCTTTGGGATTAATAATTATGATTAATAGTTGTCACTTTGTCCGAGAAGGTGTGGTGTAACATTGAGTTTTTTCAGTAATAACCGAAAAGGTGTCTTATTAATAATTAATAAGATAAACACCCTTTTGAAGAGGTACTTCATCATCTATAAATAGACCTCACCATTATGCATTTCATTCATCAAATTCTAGAATTACATACACATACACTTAGAAGCATTTAAGTTCTAAGAGAGTTCTAAACTCAAGAGTTCGTTGTTATCGTAATTTCTCGTTGTATCTTGGGAGACGATTGCCGCTAATCCGTAAGCATCTGAACGGGGCAATTTCGTTTTAAGGAAAGGGAATTCAACTCTCGCCTCGAACTTTGCAATTGTCGTAGTAAAATCACGCCATTTGTTGCTAAAAAATATCCAACAAACTTAAGACGAAAGTTTTGTGGATTTTACTATGGACGAGAAGAACTCTATTTCTAAGATTACTAGGCCGGTTATAGAAGATAAATCAGAAAAGTTCATCAAACGGTTACAACAAAAGATGTTGTTCGATCGAAACCCTGAAACATCGTACAGGACCATCCAAGTATACGATTTCTTTTATTCATTTTGATTATATGATATAAATATATGGTTGATAGATATATTTATTTGTTAAATATATTTGTGTACAAGTATACACGATAATTTTTACCAACAAGTTTAAAGTTTTATCTCGATTCAATTATATATGTGCAAAAATATATGTGGTGAAGTGATTATATTATTTATAAAATAATATTTGAAAATAAAAAATATATTATGAAACAATGTGTTAATTAAGATAATATATTTATCTTAATGAAATGTTGAAAGCATCCCTTCACTTAATTGAAGAACCTAATCGGTAATGATTGGGCCAATGAATTAATTAAACATATTTGATATATCTTAAAAATGAAATCAAGACACCCCTTAATGTCAAGGTACCCATTTGACATTTAAGAGTGACTATCTCTTTGAAAAGGTGCGAAAACATATATGAAAGGGTGGGAAAATTACTTTGACAATTATTTTAAATTATGTATATATATATATATATATATATATATATATATATATATATATATATATATATATTCTTGTATCTTTATTATTTAAGTTGCAAAGATAATTTAATTATCTTTGATTAAATTGGAAATGCTCATCGAAAATGGCAATTACATGAATGGTTTTATGCGGGCACCATTTCATATTGCATGGATCAATATTGAATGCAATTGGCTAAAGTGTTGTGTTCATTGGTCGAAAAGTTGCTTTTAAATTGAAAGAGTGATGGGTTCAAAATACGTTTGGCCCATGTTTTGACACGTGGCGCCACCAGCAACCGACACGTGGACTCTCAATCCCCAAAACAGATCTCCTCCGAGCATCATCCACAAAATGATGGGGTCAAAATACGTTTGGCCCATGTTTTGACACGTGACGCCACTAGCAACTGACACGTGGCCTCTCAATCCCCAAAACAGATCTCCTCCGAGCGTCATCCACCCTCGAGTGCTAAGACCCTGAGTGACACGTGTCATCGTCGTCACGTGACACGTGGCTGTTATAGCCGCTCACCAACGAGCGCTCATTATGCTACAAAGCAAGACCTAAGTTCACCAAGGGAGTCCTCCTCGAGCGCTCACTCCCTTCGGATGTGCTTCTGCATACAAACAAACCAAGGGACCAAGCTCCCCCTCATCTCACAACCTTGGCCCGGATCCACTCTCAAGTCCGCTAGCCCATCAGGCTCATGGTTGACACGAGCGCGCTCATGACCCTCATTACCAACCCAAAACGGTTCTCTGACACCCCGTACATGTCCATACACCTGCCACTGCTGCCCGCACCACCTTTTTCACTAGCCTTTGCAGGAGATTCCTCCTAGGTTTCTCCTCGTTGCACCACGTGTTAGGGCGGCATCAGAGCAGGACCACAGGGGGTAAATTACCAAAGGGTCCCTGACCCTCAACTATAAATAGGAGTCTTCATCTCCATCTCTGTAAGCAATCTTCCATTACTGAAACTCTTACATTCATTCACCTCTTTCAGATCATCATTTGACTTGAGCGTCGGAGAGCCAAACTGGTTATCACCCCCAGTTCCCCTAGCTTGGCCATCTGACCTCTTCTTCTTTGGTGTTTGTCCTAGCAGGTTGAACCCACTATTCCTCCGGTGAGTTTATTCCGGTTTCCCCACATCAAACAAATTCTAAAGTGATCGGTGTTGGACACCTCAGATTCTTACCCATTATTTTTGGCACCGTCTGTGGGAACCCACTTCCAACCCTTTCTTCTTTTTGCTAGTTGAAAAACAAACACCACCTGTCTTTCACACCATGGTTACCACTAGATCCGGTCTTGCGTCCCTACCTCCGCCATCGGCGGCGGAGCGCCGCCCGTTGGAGGAGCACCACCCCCCGCGGAGCCAGTAATGCCCTCAACGGAGCTCACACCTGAGTAGCCCTCCACCGTCGCAGTTGGAGGTTCTGGGCTTCCTACTTTCCCAAACCTCCCCCAGAGTCAATAGCCTACCGCCCAAGTTAACCCAGGAGGGCACCCCTATATGATGCCACCCCCTGGATACACACTCACTCTGGTCGTCATGATACCCACTATTCAGCCATACCACGCAGGGCACATCTAGCTGCCGGTGGTGGTTCCGAAGGAGATTGACGGGGTAGAACTACCCCCCATGACCCCCCAACAACTGCATGCTATTTACACTCAGTGCGAGGTCCAGGCGGCCCAGGGTGCATGGAAAAACTTTACTTCCATGTATTTTCCCTCTGGGTAGGCCGTTCAGAGTACCCCCTCCCTTGGGGGGATTACAGGCACATCCGCTCATGGCGGCGTAGGCTGCCTTGAGAGCCCAACCACCACCTCCGCCAGCCATGGAGAAGGGAGTCCCCACAAGGGGTGGGGAGGAACGGGAATGCCCCCAGGCTAACAGGGGCAAAGAACCTATAGAGAGAATCAATGTGGATGAGGAAGTCTACTCCAGAGCCTCAAAACGAGGGCTACAACCCTCCCAGCGAGGGAGCAAAGCAAGAGGTGAAGAACCCAAACTCCTCGCGGATGTGCAAGACCAGCTGCAGGGGTTGCAAGATATAGTGGGACAGCTCTCTCGAGCGCTGTCTCAAGTCCCCCATGCGGGGGACGAACGAGCCAACGCCAGAGACGCTCGTCGCCACGCCCGCCAGCAGCAAGTTCCTCGTCACCAGGAACAAGATGAAAACTATGAAAATTACGACCACCATCCGCTCGCGAGAGGTTCTCCCCTCGTGGAGAAAGTTCTAATGGCCCAAGCCGGCATGGGCAAAGTTCCTACCTCCATCAACCGCGACGATGGAACCACTGACCCAGCGGAGCACCTAGATCATTTCCTGCATTTAATGCATTTGTACGAGCATTCCAGCCATTATTGGACTAAAGTCTTTGTTACTTCCCTTGTGGGAATGGCTCAGGAGTGGTACAAGCGGCTGACGCCCGGCTCAATCCACTCATATGACGAACTCACCAATGCCTTCCTCAATCATTCTACTCATTAAAGGCACCTGTCACCGCACCCACTGCTCTGTACAACTTGGCCTAAGGCGAGCATGAATCCCTTCGATCATTTTTTACTCGTTTCAATAAGGAGGTGCTCTTGGTGGAAAGGCCCTCAATGGATTTTTTTGATACATGTACTTTTCAAGGCTTGCAATCACAAATAGTACGTGAGCAAGAAGTTTGCGGATTCTATCGTGAAGAAGCACCCCTCGTCCCTCACGGCCATGAAAGAGATTGCCGAGCCCTACTTCGCGCTCAAAGACATGTATGGGCCGAATGCTCCCAGGAATTTTGGGCCCCTTAAGAGCGAGCGGGGGCGAGAAGAGCCTCACAGAGAGGGCCACAAATCACCGTCTCCCCCACGACGGCTAGAGCGCGTTCCTCTCAACAGGCCCAATTCAGAGGTCTATGCTCTATCAGACAAAAATCTCTTCAAGAGAGGCTCTAAGGCGCTCGAACAAATATTGCGCCTTCCACAAACAAAAGGGGCATGACACGGATGAATACGGCCAGTTGGAAGCAGAAATTCAGAGGCTCATTGCGGGCGATCACTTGAAAGAATTCGTGAAGATGCTAGAGCGCTATGATGAGCGTTGTAATGAGCGTTCAAGGGAAAGGAGGAGGAGCCCTTCGCGCTCAAGGAGTCCACGAGGGCAAGGCCCCCAGAGAGCAGCCACCACGGCAAGCAAAAGGCGGCAGAACAGGAAAATGCCCCCTTCGTGGTCATCAACATGATCGCGGGAGGCTCGTCCAAGGGGGATTCTAATGCTTCCCGCCGTCAATATGTTAGGAGCTACGATCAACGCCCTTCGACACCCAAGCTGGTCTATGCTATCAAGGAAACAAGCGGACACCTCTCCAGGGAGAATGAAGTTGTTGGGTTTAGTGATAGGGACCTAGCGCACATTGTAACACCCCACGGGGTCGGTGAAACCTCTGACTGCCCCATGGTGGTTAGCCTAGACGTCCATAATCATGTTGTAAAAAAGGTTTTGGTTAATAGTGGAAGCTCCGTTAATGTTTTGCCTTATACCACGTTCCAAAAGTTGATTATTACCAACATCCCACTCGAGCCTCTCAAAACAGCCCTCATTGGCTTCGGGGGCTCTAAGGTTGTCCCTCGAGGACAAATTCGCTTGGCCACCTCATTTGGTCACGCCCCATAGCGAAAAACGCTTATGGTCACCTACACGGTGGTGGAAATCGAAATCTCATACAACATCATCATTGGGCGTCCAGCCCTCGTACATTTCAAGGCGATCATTTCCACTTACCATCAGAAAATCAAGTTCCCCACCCCCGACAGGGTTGGAAAAGTTCTGTGCAATGTCCGAGAGGTGTGGGAGTGCTATATGCTATCCCTCAAGAAGCCTAAAGCAGAGAAAACATTCCAGATTGGGTCTACCAAGAAGTCTGTAGATTTTCCCAATTTGGACGAAGATAGCTCCATGTGCAAAAGGGCCAAAATGAACAAAAAGAAAAACAAAAGGAAAGATTCTGGCGCTGGGAGTAACCCCGCGGGCGCCCCGCTCGTAGCGGTCGAGGAATCCTCCTCGGAGGAAGAAGCAAACGAGGGTGAGCAAGAAATGGCCAACGACCGTCTGACTGGAATGAAAAGGGCACTCGAACTCCCTCGCCCTGAGGTACAGATCGGGCCCACGGAGAAATCTCACCATTGAGTTAGAACCGAAGAACAAGGATAAAACCACTCAAATTGGGTCCAATCTCTCGGGACCCTCGCAAATCATGATGATAGACTTCCTTAGAGAAAACATTGATGTTTTTGCATGGAAAGCATCTGATTTGACCGGGATTGACCCAAGTGTCATAGTCCACAGGCTCAACGCGGACCAACTTCAAACCAATCAAAGAAAAGAAACGAGATGTGCATGGTTTTCGAAAGAAGGTTATCGAAGAGAAAGTTAACAAGCTCCTCGAGGCCCAGTACATTGAGCCCACACTGTATTGAGAATTGCTTTGCAATGTGGTACTGGTACCCAAGAGCGTTAACAAATGGCGCATGTGCAACGATTTCACCGATCTCAACAAAGCCTGCCCCAAGGATCCCTACCCTTTACCCTGGATTGATCAGCTGGTGGATTCAACCGCGGGGTGTGAGTTAATGAGCATGATGGATGCTTTTCAGGGGTATTACCAAATCTTCATGGCCCCTGAGGACTGCCCCAAGACCTCGTTTATTGTGTATATGAGAGTGTATTGTTTCTTAGTCATGCCTTTTGGGTTCAAGAATGCAGGTGCCACGTATCAACGCCTCGTCAATCGGATGTTTGAGAAGGAAATATGAGGGTCCATGGAGGTTTACGTGGATGATATGATTGTTAAAAGCGAGCGCCAAGGCTCGCATCTAGAGGATCTCAAGCGCACATTTACCATTCTGCGCCAGTCCGGTATGAAGTTAAATCCCTCCAAGTGTACTTTCGGAGTACGAGGGGAAAAATTCTTGGGCTACATGGTTAGTCAACGTAGGATTGAAGCTAATCCTGAGAAGATCAAGGCCATCTTAGATATCTCATCCCTTCGCAACCTCAGGGAAGTGCAAGTGTTAGTGGGAAAGATAATCTTTTTGAACCGATTCATCTCCCGCTCAGCAGACAGGAATATCCCTTACTTTAAAATTCTACGCAACGCTCGAAATTTCTCTTGGATTGAAGAATGTGAAAAGGCCTTGCAAGATATGAAAACTTACCTTTCAAGCGCTCCCCTCCTGACAAAGCCCATGGCAGGTGAAAACTTATTCGTATACCTTTCTGTCTCTGCTGAGGCCACGAGCATTAATGCATCAAGAAGGTTGAGGCCTTACTTTCAAGCGCACTCAATCACCGTCCTAACGGATCAACCTTTGAAACAAGTCCTATCCAAGCCAGATGTCTCCAGAAGGCTGATAAAATGGGCCATTGAACTGAGCCAGTTCGACCTAAACTTTGAGCCTAGAACGGCCATACAAGCGCAGGTAGTTGCAGACTTACTAGCGGAACGCTTTGCTTTAGAGTCTGCTATTCCTAAAAACGATGGTCTATGGGTCCTGCACACAGATGGCTCCTCGACCTCTCAAGGGGGAGGAGCAGGGATGACCCTCAGAGATCCCAACGGAGTGGAAATCAACTTTGCAATTAGGTTGGATTTCTAAGTTACGAACAATGAAGCAGAGTACGAGGCTCTCATACAAGGGTTGAGAATTGCTCTTCAGAGCGGAGCCTTCAAGGTCACGGCTTATGTCGATTCGCAATTAATTTCAAGTCAAATTGAAGGAACGTATGAGGCTCGAGAAGCCACCATAGTGCAATACTTGGGAAAAGCAAAAGAGATAATCAGAGAGTTCAAGGAATTTCACTTGCTACTAGTCTCCCGAGCGGAGAACGAGCGTGTAGACTCGTTATCCAAATTTGCTTCTGCCCTCGAAGGATCCTGTGAATGTTCTATCACATTTCTCAGAACGGAGGAACCGCTAATTCAGAGAAAAGAACCCGTCCGAGCGGTGGCTGTGATTGATCCCACCGAGCCCTGTTGGCTCAATGACATTGTCAGATTCCTTAAAGATGGTACTTGCCCTACGACAAAGTGGAGGTACAAAAAATCCGGAACAAGGCCCCTCGTTTTTCTCTGAACAACGAGGGTAGACTCTTCAAGAAATCCTTCCATGGCCCGCTAATGAGATGTTTGAGGCCCTCGCAGGCCAAAGAGATCCTCGAGAACGTTCACGGAGGGAGTTGTGGGAATCACTTTGGGGGGCGCATTCTTGCCAAAAAGATACTGAGAAGTGGATTCTATTGGCCCACAGTCCTCTAAGATTCCCTAGCATTTTTTAGGATATATCCTAAGTGCCAATTTCACTCGAACGTCCCCCAATTGCCAGTAGCTCAAATGGTCACCATAGACGTCTCGTGGCCCTTTGATCAGTGGGGTATTGATATTGTTGGCCACCTGCCTATGGCGGTCGGACAGAAAAAGTTTGTCATTCTAGCCGTTGATTACTTCACTAAATGGGCTGAAGCAGAGGCAGTAGCAAAAATCACCTTCAGAGTGGTAAGGGACTTCATTTGGAAGAACATTATTTGTAGGTATGGCATTCCGAGAGTGCTTATTTCGGATAACAGATCCCAATTCATAGCAGCTGATACCCGGGAGTGGTGCTCAGAGTGAAGCATTGAGCAACGCTTCACTTCCGTGGGCCACCCTCAGGCCAACGGTCAAGCGAAAGTCACCAACAGGGTCATTTTACAACATCTAAAAACCATGCTTGAGAGTAAAAAGAGCGAATGGGCCGAGGAGTTACAAGGGGCTTTATGGGCTTATCGCACCACACCACTAGCGGCCACTAGTGAAACCCCTTACTCACTTGTCTATGGCTCAGAAGCAATGCTACCAGCAGAAGTTGCACATGAATCCGCTCGAGTGGCATATTTTGAGCCCGGAGCAAACGAGGATAACAGGGCCTTGGAATTGGATCTTTTGGAAGAGAAAAGAGACAAGACATGGGCACGTATTCATGAATACAAAGTATCCATCGCTCGACAATATAACAAGCGGGTTAGAGAAAGAACTTTCCAGCTGGGAGACTTAGTTTTAAAGAAGGTTGAAGTCTCAAAGCATGTGAGAAAGTTGGACCCCAACTGGGAAGGCCCCTACAAAGTTATACAAATCAGACCTAACAATACATACACGCTCGAGACACTCCAGGGCGAGCATTTCCCGCGTTCGTGGAATGCATGCAACCTACGAAAGTTTTATGTTTAATTATTTATAATTTTGTAAAAAACCCATCTCTGGGCTCTATGTATTTCTTGTTTACAAGCGTTATCTATTGAAGTGATTTTTATGTGTAAAATGTCTTTTGAGGATAGTAAGTGATTCCCCTCGGACACCTAAGCAATCGCCACACAGGTCCGAGGCACGCGAATCCACCTCGTGAGGGCAAAATACGCTTATCAAAAGTGGCCAGATCCCACCTAGAGGTCCACCCTCTTTGGGAATTAATCAAGCGATGAGCACAAGGCGAAGGACGAGGGTAACTGGATCTCGCGGCCAGTTAGCGCTCGAACACTACAACACTTGGGAGGAAACTTTTAGACAAGTTTCCACACCTTCCTGACCAGGGCTCCCTCGAAGATGGGACCCTCGTAGCAGAAATCCCTCTTGTTCAAGCACTTAGATGGAAAACTTTTAGACAAGTTTTCACAAGTCTAGACCCTTGCATCTGCAATGACTTGTTAAAATTCCTAAGTGACCAACAATCCTCCTGAACTCATCCCTCGCGTCACGCGCTCGCGAAAAATGAAGATCAAACCTGTTTTCACAGGCTGTAAGCAGGGCACCATCACAAAGAACCTTGTGAAGAAAAGGTTGTGAAGAACCTAATGTTCATACGCGAATGTCCTAGTAGGCCCGGGTTGCTTATCAAACAAGCACCCAGCGCTCAAAATTGGGACTTGTTGCATACCTTAATCAAACTACATCCAACAAGGGGAGAAACTTTTAGACAAGTTTCTGCAAGTCCCAGATCAAGGTACCCTCGAAGGCTTACCACAAACCCTTTTACCCTACCTGGGAAAATTTTCACAAATCTTGAATCAAGGCATTCTCAAAGTAAGACCCTCGTGTTTACTCAAAGACTTAGCAAAATTTTTCAAATTTTTTGTCGTTTACTTAGCTTATCACTTGAAGTCTTAACATCACAAGACTTTGATAAAACAAGCACAAAGTAAGAATTCATGGCTTAACATTACAAAAGGTAAAAGGCACCATATCATTAAAAAGAAACTTTCATTAACGAAAAGCAAAGCATACAAGACTACAAAACAAGGGCACCATGGCCCATGGAATTCATCAAGAAATCAAAAGAAGCTACAAGAAAGCTTTATCAGAAAGTAGAAGGAAATTTCAAGCAGCAGGGGGACGTCCTCTTCCAGATTCACCACCTGGGGGATAGGCACGTTTTGAGCAGGAGCAACCGGTTCTTGAGCTGGAGGGACAGACACGTTTGAGTCTTGAACATTGAGAGGTGGCAGGCCTGATGGCTCAGAGGCCTCAACCCCTAAAACAGGAGTATTCTCACTGGCCTGAGCAGGAGTGTCTTCAACCATTGGCGCTTGGGGCACGTTTCCCTGAGGGCCCTCTGGAACGGTTGTAGCATTGTCAGCCCTTCGTTTTGTTCCACAAGAGGCTCTTCCTCCACTGGATGAGCGGCCATATACTCATCTTGAAGAATTTCCACTATAAAGTTGTACTCCGGCTCACTGATATTGGCCTCTGGATCATCTACTCCCCACTCGGACGCTGCGCAGTGCTCATCGAAGGCTAGCCCCATATCCTGTCTCCCTCTCGAAGAAGCGCTCGTTAGGCCCAAGTGAATCAGCTGCTCGATGGCCAAGTTGAAAGCCTTCTGAGCCTTATCATAACAATGGAGTGAGGCAGCAAATGAGAATGCCTTGGAGTGGCAAAACTTGATAATGGCTTCCTTATTGGCTCTCTCCAGACGCTCGGGAAGCGACTGCTGGAATTCTTTTTCACAAGCGCTACGGGTCTCATCAGTGTACTTTTTCTTGGCCTCATTTGCGGATCCACTCGTTGGTCTCTGATATCAGCTTCTTATGAGCCTCGAAGATAGAGGAATAATCCGAGCGGTACTTCTTCTGAGAGGCTTCCGATTTTTTCTGGTCCTCCTACGATTTCTTCAGCTCCTCCTGCACCTTGGCATGCTCAGTTTGGAGAGATAAAAACTTAGCTTTCTCCATATCCAGCTCCTCTTGGATCCGACCTGGGTCATTCGAGCACGCCATATTCTTATATTTCGCTTTGCGCTCGGAATAGACAGTGGCACGTATCTGGAGGTTTTTGGCCCTCGGGAGTACTTGCTGCATTTTTCAGAAGAAAAAGACATTCCATACTTAGTAGCTTTTTAAGAGAATAAGGGAATGATTGAGTAAAGGGAAATGAGAAGACTTACGGAAATGAGGGCATGGATCATGTCCCCAGCCACCTTCTCTGTGTTCTGGGAGAATAACGCCTGGTGTTGTGTGTAGAAATTGCATGATTTTAAGCGTAATTGGATTATATTTTTGTGTCGTTTGATGCGTTTATATGTTTATTTTGCTCCATTTAGGTGATTTTGGTGTTGGAGTTATGAAACGATGAAGTGAAGTAATTTCACGTATTTTTGGAGGAAAATAGGGTAACCCTTGTTACCAAGTAAGAGGGCAATGTCCGTAACTCCCGTTAATGGATACAGGAGCATCGCTTGAGGCGGAATATGGGAGTAACGCCCGTTACTCCATTACAATATAGATCTGGTAACGCCCGTTACCAGAGATAGGAGGAGATGATCTCTGGAGTAGGAAGGGTAATGCCAGTTACCCTTGGACTGAAGAAAAGTGGTAACGCCCTTTACCACTAATAAAAGCGCAGACACGATTTAGCCTTGTAACGAGTGTTAACAACAATTACACATGGATAGGTAACGCCTGTTACCGCTGTCGGCAAGAGAATTTAGGGCTGATATTTATGTGCGTTTAGAGTCTTATTTTGGCTAGAGTTCTTCGGAAGAGTTTAGACCTAGCTTGCAGACAGTTGCTGCGGGAAGTTTTCAAGAGTTTTTCAGAGAATTCAGACGGATTGATTAAGACTAATTCCGTTTTTCCAGTTTTATTGTTGCTTTATTATTCAAACTAATTCCTCCTAAATTCAGTTTTCTTAAGTTAGATTTAATTTTCCAGAATTGCTAGAATGTTTATAAGTTAAATCTTTAGACTTTGTTTAGATTTGATGACTATGAATTATTTTAATGCAATTTCCTTTAGTTTTATGAGTTTTGCTCTAATTATGAGTAGCTAATTCTCTAGGGCTAGGGGGGTGATGATGAATGCATGATAGATGTTTGATATAATGCTTGAATGACTTGTGTAATTCTTAGTTTTGAAAGAGGACTTAATTTGAATTACAACGGTCTGGCCAACCTTAGCATGTCTCAAAATTGCCTATAGATTGAAAGATCGATGGTAATTTGGATTGTTTTCATAACTTGTGAGTTGTAGGATACAAAGAGATTTGGTTCTAGCTTATACAACAGTAATCTTATTCCATGCCGAGCCGCTAGAATATTGAATTGCACTAGTCTTGTTCCTATGGTTTAATTAACTATTGGTAATTGCGAGATCAACATTGAACACTAATTAAGCACTTGGTTACATCTTGAGAGAGGGTAATACAAATATAAGTGACTAGGTTGTAGAATTGCACTTGTCAGACGAGTATCATAACAGCTCTTGATTGTATGATTCATTACTTTTCCCCTGCCTGTTTAGTTTACTGAATTTATTCGTGTGTCTTAGTATTACTAGTGTTTAATTCTAGTTAATTGTTGATTTCTGTTTTTGTAGATTAATAGATAAAACCACAATTGTTTTCGTTAGGTCTTTAGATTAGAGAATGATATAGAGTAGTGATTGATTTCCCTTCCCTGTGGGTTCGATCCTATTGTGCTACGTGTATGTTAGTGTACACTTGCACGATTGGTTTTTAACTGTAGTAAAATCTTACAACAAGTTCTTGGTACTGTTGCCGGGGAAGGCGTTTTAAATCAATATTACTTAAATATTTTGATTTAGTGCTTTAGACCATTATTCTATCTTGTGTTTGTAGTCTTTGTCATTATGGAATTGAGCTAAGGACTTTCTTTGACTTTGTGCAGATTCGATGGTCGAAGATCCTACCAACACGAGAGATGGAGGGGTGGTAGATCCACCTCAAGAGCTACCTCCTCCTGCAATTAGAGATTACAATTACCGAATGCGGGGGCGATTCAAACTGTAACTCGTCCCCCTATTGCTGCAAATAACTTTGAGATCAAACCAACCATCATAAACTTGCTGCAAAACAATCCGTTTATAGGGTTACCATTGGAGGATCCGACTTTGCAACTTGAGTATTTCCTTGAAGTGTGTGATATTTTCAAGATCCATAATGTCACAACTGATGCCATCCGAGTTAGACTTTTCCTATTCTCACTTAGGGAAAGAGCCAAGGCATGGTTCAGCACTGTACTGAATGAATTCTTTCTAAGCTGAGAGGCGTTTTCTCAGGCTTTTCTAGCCAAAATTTTCCCTCTCAACAAAACTACGAAGTACAGGAACGAGATCCAAGGTTTCCGACAGATGGATGGAGAGCCTTTCTATGAGGCTTGGAAGTGATTTAAGGATTTGCAGAAGAAGTGTCCACATCACGGGATTCCTGGTTGATTACCGATTCAGACATTTTATAATGGGATGTTCCCTACTTTTAGAGGAGCAATGGATGCCGCTGCTGGCGGAGCTTTCTTGTCAAAGTCCGAAATTATTGTTGCTGAACTTTTAGAGAATATGTCACAAAACGATGTTTTTGTACAAGAAATGAACTATCCTCAACCGACTAAGGTTGCAGCAGGAGTCATAGAGCTCGATGTCCTGACCGCCATCAATGCTCAGATTGAAGCTTTCAATAACAGATTAGACCAACTTTCCGTGAATGCTATTGGAACACAATTCCAACCAGTGCAGGTAACTTGTGATATTTGTAGTGGTCCACATGTGTTTAACATATGTCCTTATTCCAATGTAGGTGAGCAGGTGCAAGAGCAAGTCAGTTATGCAAATAATGTAAACACCTACAATCCTAGTTTGGGGGAACTATCCTCAACAAGCAATACCGCAACTTAGATCGCCGTTTCAATCGAGGCCTCAAGATCTACGTCGACCAGGCCTAATCCATACTCCGGGCCATTATCTGATGTAACCAGAACCTCCACCTTACATCCTTCATACTCAACCTTTCCGGAACAGAAGCAGGGATGGGAGGCTGCACTTGAGAAGTTCATAGCCGTGTCTTCGGACAAATATCAGAAATTGAAAACTCAGGTAGAGCAGGTGGTGAATCAGAATAAGAATTTAGAGACTCAGATCGGTCAGACAGCCCAATCACTGAATACAATAGGCCAAAGGAAGTTGCCAGATCAAACCAGAAACAATCATAAGGAACAGTGCAAAGCTATAGCCTTGAGAAGTGGCAAGGAGTACGAAGGACCAAAGATGCCTACAGATTCTGATGAAGGTAACACTGTTAGAAAGAAGCCGGAAGGAGTAGTCGAGACAAATGAGAGAAATGTAGAAGAGAAAAAGAAAGAGTCCCCTTCAAAGCCAAGGGTGAATGTGGCACCCAAGGAGTATGTACCACCGGTTCCCTTTCCTCAAAGATTGCAGAAGCAGAAATTGGAGAAACAATTTGAGAAGTTCTTAAGCATCTTTAAGGAGTTACATATCAACATTCCTTTTGCAGAAGCATTAGCACAAATGCCGACTTATGTTAAGTTTTTGAAAGGGATACTCTCTAACAAGAGGAAATTGGAAGAGTATGCCACGATTGCACTCACTGAGGAGTGCTGTGCTATTATTCAGCATAAGCTTCCACCGAAGCTTAAGGATCCAGGGAGTTTTTCTATCCCTTGTACTATTGGCAATTTAACTTTCAATAAAGCTTTATGCGATCTTGGCGCTAGTGTGAGTTTAATGCCTTTATCTATTTGCAGGAAATTAGGGTTGGAAGATCTACAGCCAACTACAGTGTCACTTCAATTAGCTGATCGATCAATCACATATCCCACTGGAATCTTGAAGAATGCCCTTGTGAGGGTCGGGAAGTTTTACCTCCCAGTGGATTTTCTTGTGCTTGACATAGAAGAGGACCAAGATATGCCATTGATTCTAGGAAGACCTCTCCTTGCTATAGTTGGAACATTGATTGATGTAAAGAATGGATTGCTAACCCTAAGAGTGGGGGGAAGAGCAAGTGGAGTTTAACCTGTTCAAAACCATGAAAGGACCAGTAGTGGGAGAACAGTGTTTCATGGTAGATGATATTATTTCAATTTCAGTGCTGCAAGATGACCCCCATGAATTATGTCTGCAGGGACTGAAAGAGTAAATAGATGGAGAGGAGTTACTTGAAGAAATTGCTACCTATTCACGAGAACTTGAGGCAACTCTACTCGTATCATTCCGACAAAGGTTTGTTTATCAGGAGTTGGATACAGGTAAGCCCACTCCTCACCCTTCGATTGTTAAGGCACCCACCTTGGAATTGAAACCCCTCCCCAATCATTTGAAGTATGCATTCTTAGGTGAATCTGATACATTGCCTGTAGTTGTTTCTACGGAATTATCTGAATTACAATTAGATGCTTTGTAGAGAACTCATAAACGAGCAATAGGGTGGACTATTTCCGACATTAAGGGGATTAGCCCAGCTATTTGCATGCATAAAATTTTGATGGAGGAAGAGCACAAACCCTCTATAGAACACTAATGCAGGCTAAACCCAAACATGAAGGAAGTTGTTAGGGCTGAGGTAATAAAACTGTTAGATGCTGGGATTATTTATCCTATCTCGGCTAGTAAGTGGGTTAGTCCAGTTCAGGTTGTGCCTAAGAAAGTAGGGATGACTGTAGTTAAAAATGAGAACAATGAATTGATTCCTAATAGGACAGTCACGGGATGGAGAGTTTGTATTGACTACAGAAAACTAAATACTACGACCAGGAAAGATCACTTTCCCCTTCCTTTCGTTGATCAAATGTTAGAAAGATTAGCCGGGCATGCATATTACTGTTTTCTGGATGGGTACTCAGGTTATAACCAGATAGCTATAGCCCCGGAAGACCAGGAAAAATGCACTTATACTTGTCCTTATGGTACTTTCGCCTTTAGGAGAATGCCTTTTGGATTGTGTAATGCCCCTGCTACATTTCAAAGATGCATGATGGCCATTTTTTCTGATTTTATTGAGCGTACCATGGAAATATTTATGGATGATTTCTCTGTGTTTGGTTCCTCTTTTAAATCTTGTTTACAGAATTAACTCAAGTTCTGCAGACATGTCAAGAGACTAATCTAGTTCTGAATTGGTAGAAGTGCCACTTCATGGTGAAGGAAGGGATTGTGTTAGGCCATAGGATTTCGAAGAAGGGAATTGAAGTTGATAAGGCCAAAATTGAAGTGATCGCAAAGTTGCCACCACCAACTAATGTTAAGGGAGTTAGGAGTTTCCTTGGTCATGGCATATTTTATCGCCGGTTTATTAAGGATTTCTCTAAAATCACCTTACCTCTTTGTAAGCTTTTACAGAAGGATGTTGAATTTATCTTTGATAATGACTGTTTGATTGCTTTTGAAAGGTTGAAGAAAGAAGTTACTTCAGCACCCATTATGGTGGCGCCAGACTGGAGTTTGCCATTTAAGCTAATGTGTGATGCTAGTGACTTGGCCATAGGAGCTGTCCTTGGCCAACGAAGGGAGAAACGTTTACATGTTATTACATATTCTGGCAAAACACTTAATGATGCACAACTAAACTATACCACCACTGAAAAAGAACTGTTAGCTATTGTACATGCATTTAACAAGTTTCGTTCTTATTTATTAGGTTCAAAAACTGTGGTATACACTGATCATGCTGCCATTAAGTACCTTTTGTCCAAGAAAGATAGTAAACCGCGCCCATTAGGTGGATATTGTTACTCCAAGAGCTTGATTTGGAGATTAGAGATAAGAAGGGCACAGAGAACGTGGAAGCAAACCACTTGTCGCGATTGGAAATTGAGGAGACAACCGAAGAGAAAGAACAGGTTATAGTGGAGAATTTTCCAGAAGAGCAATTGTTTAAAGTAGACTCTGGAGTACCGTGGTATGCAGATTTTGTGAATTACTTGGTCAGTAAAATTGTACCTCCTGATTTGAGTTTCCACCAGAAAAGGAAATTTCTTTCCGATGCAAAGTATTACTATTGGGAAGAACCGTTACTTTATAGACACTGCTCTGATCATCTGGTGAGGAGATGTGTCCCACAGGATGAGATAGAGGAGGTGCTTTATCACTGCCATTCAAGCCCTTATGGAGGTCACGCTAGTGCGAGTAAGACTGTTTTAAAGGCGCTACAATCTAGATTTTGGTGGCCTTCATTGTTTAAGGACGCACACGAGTTTGTGAGGATGTGTGATTCATGCCAGAGGACAGGTAATATTGGAAAGAGAGACGAGATGCCACTGAGATATATTCTTGAGATTGAGCTTTTTGATGTCTGGGGCATTGATTTTATGGGTCCCTTTCCGTCATCCAATGGAAATAAGTACATTCTGGTGGGAGTTGACTACGTATCTAAGTGGGTTGAAGCCATAGCATTACCGATGAATGATTCCAAGGTTGTGTTGAAATTTCTAAGGAAGAATATTTTCAGTCGATTTGGAGTTCCCCGAGCACTTGTTAGTGACGGAGGATCCCATTTCTGCAATAAGCCTCTAGAGATTCTTTTGAAAAAGTATGGAGTTCACCATCGAGTGGCGACCTCGTATCATCCCCAATCGAGTGGGCAAGTTGAAATTTCCAATAGGGAGATCAAACAGATTTTGGAAAAAACTGTAAGTAGCTCGAGGAAGGATTGGGCATCTAAGTTGGATAATGTACTATGGGCGTATAGGACGGCTTATGAGACACCTATCGATACGTCCCCATTTAACCTAGTCTATGGAAAACCGTTCCATTTGTCGTTGGAATTCGAGCACAAGGCATATTGGGCAATCAGGGCCATTAATTTTGATATGAAGCTAGCCGGCGAGAAGAGAGCTTTACAATTGCATGAATTAGAGGAATTCCGACTCAGAGCGTATGAAAATGCCAAACTTTATAAAGAGAGAACAAAGAGATGGCATGATAAGCATATCCGAGTGAAAGCGTTTGAAGTAGGACATTTGGTTTTATTATTCAACTCTCGGTTAAACCTCTTTCCAGGGAAATTGAAGTCTCGTTGGTCCGGCCAGTTTCGTGTTATTAGGGTGATGTCAAGTGGAGCCGTGGAGATAGAAAATGAGAGTTCGGGCACGTTTGTAGAGAATGGACAGAGATTGAAGCCATATCTAGTTGGCGAGCCCATCGAAAAACACACTCCGGGTGTGTCACTGCATCCTGTGAACTAATCAGGATTACCCAGTCAAGCTAACGACTATAACTTAGAACTAATTTTTCTTTTCTTTTCTTTTATTTTTCTTTCTTGTTGTTCTCTCGTCTTGTTTTCTCGTGATTCTCTGTTTGTCCCTTTCGTTTGCAGGTTAGTTGGCAAGTTGTTCGGAGTCTGAAGTAAGAGTTGATGCGAGGACAGTGATTTTGAAGCTAAGCGTCAATATTGAGGTCTATTTATTTAGTTATGTTTGTATGTGCATGCGTTTGAAGTGCTAGTGTGAGAATGAATTGCTGCTATAAACTGTAATATGTGCTTTAAGGTGTGTTTATCTATTGTTGCGAGGGTGCCCTATGCTTTGACTGCCTTTTATGGGTTAATTTTTGTTAATTAACGTGATTGAGCACCCGCCAAATTGTGTTTGTGTTCAAATTTAGCTTTTGGGCGAGTTAGGTGTAACGGGCGTTACACCATTCTTAGTATTTTAATGTAACGCCCGTTAATGGCGTCAGGAGGCATGGGTAGGATAGGTAACGGGCGTTACAATTTCGCAGGTTATTCCGTGTAACGCCCGTTAATAGCTACAGGCGTCTAGACCAGGTGGGGTAACGCCCGTTACCCCCATAAAGCTAAAACATGTTAACGCCCGTTACCAGGCTAAAATCGTGAAAACCTGGGCCTTTAATAACACATTTTTGGGCGGATTTTTAATTCAAAACCTGAACTCTTTCCCCTCCTACAAACACAAACACACGCACACACGAAAGAGAGCAAGCAGTGGCAGTTTTCATCCGCCAAGAACCACCACCGCACCACTTCCTCTGTGCCACCTCCGCCGCTTATCTTTACGCCACCACACCCACACACTCAAGCTCCCCCTCTCTATTTCTCTCGGTAAGTCTTATTCCTTTGTTAGCAGTGTCCTCCCCTTTCTTGAATTTGAACCCTAGCATAAGCACTTGGGAATTTTGGACAATTTGGAGTTGAATTGGTTAAAATTGAACAACTTTGGCATGTTAGAACTAGGTTTGGAAAATTGGTTTGGAGTTCTACTTGATTTTGGGAGATTTGTTGTTTGCTCTAGTTCTAGTCATACATTGGTGGTTAGTAACGATTGGAACTATAACTGTGCTAATTTAGGATAATATTGGTTTGGTTTGGGATAGATTGAAGAATTTTAGCTAAGACCCCTATCTTAGGATTGTGCCCGCAAGGTGTTCGATGAATTGCCTAAGTGAATTTTTTATTGATAATTGCTTGCTTTGCCTGGTTATTTTTGCTAATTTCAGGAACTATGGGCCGTTCAAAGCGTACTCGTGTCGAAGGAGCTTCGAGTTCCGGGACTTCTAGGGCTCGGGCCCAAAGTGAAACTAGAAATGTGGTTGTTGAAGGGGTTGGCAACCCATTTGATAGGGTGCTTTTGAGAACGGTTTTCTCTACACGATTTTTTAAAAGAGATGCTTTGATCCGCATGGGCGTGTGAGATGAGATACGGACTTTGTTTGATAACATTGGGTGGTTGGAATTTTTGGAGGAAGACGCACTCACTTATCCGGAGCTCGGCATCCTGGTCATAATGAGCCGGTTACATTTTCTTTGGATGCTAGACGCCCCTATTCTGTTTCCCTTGGCATATTGAGGGAAGTATTTGGATTTTCCCAGGACGGCGAGACTCACCTCCCCACTTGGAGTGTTAATGAGCGAGAGGAAATTTGGAGGTCTTTTCCCTTGAAGCCCAACACACCTAACTATCACGTACGAAACACTAAGGCGACCTATTTGGATAGTGTGGTGTGGAGGATTGTGCATAAGATTTTGAGTTGCAGCTTTTGTGCCCGTAATGAGAGTGAGGGAAATATCCAGGCTACCGAATTGGGCATCATGTACATGATGAGGGAAGGACGGCGATATAATGGTACTTGGGATTTGACTGCGAGAATGTTGGATGCTGCTAATAAGAACACAGGTGCTATAGGTCACGGGGCTTATGTGACCATGATCGCTAAGAGTTTAGGATGGAGGCCCAAAAAGACGGAGCCACTGACAATACATCCGTTCTTGGATGAGGACAACTGGAAGAATATGGGCTTAATCACTGAGTGGAAGGAGGAGCCCCTTGAAGGAAGGTTGTTGCCATGGTGGCCAAAGAGGGCACGAGACAGGTTCAGGCAGATGTATGCTTTGGGCTTTGCTACTTATGATGAGGTGCCGGATGAGCTTACGGCTGCTATTGACGAGATCCCGGATGTTTTTGAGGGGAGAGAGGATGGCCCAAGACCGGTCCCTCAACAGGAGGATGAAGAACCCATGTCTGGGCATGCTCTGAATATCAGTCTGGCTACGATGAGATTGGATCTTGTTGAGGCCAATGCTAGGATGGCCAGAGTCGAGATGGGATTCAATGCTCAGAGGCAGGAGCTGGTGGATTTTCGAGCTCATGTTGATAAGAGATTTGACACATAGACGACCCATGTAGATGAACAGTTCCAGGGCCTATATCAGTGCCTGGATGGATATTTCCGAGGCCCTGCTCCACCGTCTGATCAGTGATTTTGTGGGCCTTAGCTCTGTCGTTTGTTTCTTTGCTATTTGGGTTTGTACTTTTGATACTATAGGATATTTGTGATACTTTTGCTACTTTTCTTTGCTTTTGCCCTAGAACTCTTTGACTTTAAAAGCAATTGTGCCTTTCTCTTACTTGGAATTTGTGACTTGCTTGTTAATTGTTGGATGCATGTTGATTGTCAATTGCCTGTGCACTTGATCCGTGTTTCTAGTCACTTGTTCAGGTTTTGGAAGCTTTGCTAGCACGTTGCCAGTTCTTCGTCTAATCAGGGAGTTTTCTTGACCTTTAATTCTTTCATTTGCATGAGGTCATTGCAAAGTTTAAGTGTGGGGGAGGAAAGTGTCTTTATTTGCTATGAGTTTTATTGAATATTTGCATGTTTAGATGTTGTTTCACTTGTGATTTGCTAAAATTCGAGTAATTTTGAAATTTTTTGAAAATTTTCCCTCATTTTGAACTTTTTCTTTGAAGTTTGATTGCTGAGCTTTTCCTAGAATAAGTGAGGCTGTTTGAATTGAGGAAAATTGCATGAGATTTGATGATTTAGTGTGTTAGTATGCCCTCATATTTTGAGCACTTTCGAACGAGATAATGTACTTTGCTTAGGAAGATGAGTTGATGATTTCCGAATGAGTCTAAAACTTGATTAGGATGCATTTTAGTCCTATTGAGGTGAAATTTTGAGTTAATAAAAGATTAAGGAAGTGAAGTAGGGATTCGTTGTCGGAGGTTATTAAACCTTAAATATTTAGCCGTTTTTCACTAAATAACATAATCTTATTGACCCCGTTGAGCCCAATTGTTGTGCAAAGATTTTTGTAGCCACATTATAAGCCAATGCACAACATAGAAATACCCCCCTTGATAATTTTTACACCAAGGCTTGCTCATTTGATTTTTATGGTAATTATCTATTTTTTGACCCCTTTTTATTGTTCTTGTGATTGAAATGAAGAGGTTATTGTAAAGAGAAAGAAAAAGAATGAGAGAAGTGTGAAAAAAAAAAAGATATGAAGAAAAAAGAAAAGAAAGAAAGAAAGAGCAAAAGAGGAGAAAAGAAAACTATGTAAAGTGTGAATTTGAGAGTGTAGGATTCAAATGAAGAGTTGGGGTGATTTTCGTCTTAATGACAAATGGAAGTGTTTCGTGTTTTGAATAGATTGAATGATGTAAGCTTGGTGAGTAGTCACTTGATCCAAATTTCCATAACTTTACCCTAAGCCTACATTACAAGCTCGAAAAACCTACCGATCTTAAGTCTTGATTTAATTCCATTAGTGGAGATAGGTGCGAAGAGTGTGTTCCGAAGTTGATGATTAGAGCTTAGGAGTGAATTATGACTTTTTCATTCTAATCTTTGTACATTGTTTCGTTTGATTCACACACTACACAAGGGTATACTTTTCATACTAAGTCTTGAGGATCTTATGTTTATGAGTACTTGATTTGAGTAGCTAGACTTGTTTAGGCAAAGATTTGATGATTGCTTTGAGGAGATGGTTTGATGAGGATGTGTTTTCTTGATTTTCGTATTACTCGGGGACGAGCAATATTCAAGTGTGGGGGATTTTGTTGTGTGCAGAAATTGCATGATTTTAAGCGTAATTGGATTATATTTTTGTACCGTTTGATGCGTTTATGTTTTTATTTTGCTCCATTTAGGTGATTTTGGTGTTGGAGTTACGAAACGGCAAAGTGAAACAATTTCACACATTTTTGGATGAAAATAGGGTAACCCCTGTTACCAAGTAAAAGGGTAATGCCCGTAACTCCCGTTAATGGATACAGGAGCATCGCTTGAGGCGGAATATGGGAGTAACGCCCTTTACTCCATTACAATACAGATCTGGTAACGCCCGTTACCAGAGACAGGAGGAGATGATCTCTGGTGTAGGAAGGGTAACGCTACCCTTGGACTGAAGAAAAGTGGAAACGCCCATTACCACTAATAAAAGCGCAGACACGATTTAGCCTTGTAACGGGCGTTAACAATAATTACACATGGATAGGTAACGCCCGTTACCGCCGTTGGCGAGAGAATTTAGGGCTGATATTTATGTGCGTTTAGAGTCTTATTTTGCAGAGAGTTCTTCGGAAAAGTTCAGACCTAGCTTGGAGACAGTTGTTGCGGGAAGTTTTCAAGAGTTTTTCAGAGAATTCAGACGGATCGATTGAGACTAATTCCATTTTTCCAGTTTTATTGTTGCTTTATTATTCAAACTAATTCCTCCTAAATTCAGTTTTCTTAAGTTAGATTTAATTTTCCAGAATTGCTAGAATGTTTATGAGTTAAATTTTTAGACTTTGTTTAGATTTGATAACTATGAATTATTTTAATGCAATTTCCTTTAGTTTTATGAGTTTTGCTCTAATTATGAGTAGCTAATTCTCTAGGACTAGGGGGTGATGATGAATGCATGATAGATGTTTGATATAATGCTTGAATGACTTGTGTAATTCTTAGTTTTGAAAGCGGACTTAATTTGAATTACAACGGTCTGGCCAACCTTAGCATGTCTCAGAATTGCCTATAGATTGAAAGATTGATGGTAATTTGGATTGTTTTCATAACTTGTGAGTTGTAGGATACAAAGAGATTTGGTTCTAGCTTATACAACAGTAATCTTATTCCATGCCGAGCCGCGAGAATATTGAATTGCACTAGTCTTGTTCCTATGGTTTAATTAACTATTGGTGATTGCGAGAGCTACATTGAACACTAATTAAGCACCTGGTTACACCTTGAGATAGGGTAATACAAATATAAGTGACTAGGTTGTAGAATTACACTTGTCAGACGAGTATCATATCAGCTCTTGATTGTATGATTCATTACTTTTTCCCTGCCAGTTTAGTTTACTGAATTTATTCGTGTGTCTTAGTATTACTAGTGTTTAATTCTAGTTAATTGTTGATTTCTATTTTAGTAGATTAATAGATAAAACCACAATTGTTTTCGTTAGGTCTTTAGATTAGAGAATGATATAGAGTAGTGATTGATTTCCCTTCCCTGTGGGTTCGATCCTATTGTGCTACGCGTATGTTAGTGTACACTTGCACGATTGGTTTTTAACTGTAGTAAAATCTTACAACAAGTTCTTGGTGCTGTTGCCGGGGAAGGTGTTTTAAATCAATATTACTTAAATATTTTGATCTAGTGCTTTAGACCATTATTCTATCTTGTGTTTGTAGTCTTTGTCATTATGGAATTGAGCTAAGGACTTTCTTTGACCTTGTGCAGATTCGATGGTCGAAGATCCTACCAACACGAGAGACGGAGGGGTGGTAGATCCACCTCAAAAGCTATCTTCTCCTGCGATTAGAGATTACAATTTACAGAATGCGGGGGCGATTCAAACTGCAACTCGTCCCCCTATTGCTGCAAATAACTTTGAGATCAAACCAGCCATCATAAACTTGCTGTAAAACAATCCGTTTATGGGGTTACCATTGGAGGATCCGACTTCGCATCTTGAGTATTTCCTTGAAGTGTGTGATACTTTCAAGATCCATAATGTCACAACCGATGCCGTCCGAGTTAGACTTTTCCCATTCTCACTTAGGGAAAGAGCCAAGGCATGGATGAGCACTGTACTGAATGAATTCTTTCTAAGCTAAGAGGCGTTTTCTCAGGCTTTTCTAGCCAAATTTTTCCCTCACAGCAAAACTACGAAGTACAGGAACGAGATCCAAGGTTTCCGACAGATGGATGGAGAGCCTTTCTATGAGGCTTAGGAGAGATTTAAGGATTTGCAGAAGAAGTGTCCACATCATGGGATTCCTGGTTGATTACTGATTCAGACATTTTATAATGGGATGTTCCCTACTTTTAGAGGAGTAATGGATACCGCTGCTGGCGGAGCTTTCTTGTCAAAGTCCGAAATGGTTGCTGCTGAACTTTTAGAGAATATATCACAGAACGATGTTATTGTGCAAGAAGGGAACTATCCTCAACCGACTAAGGTTGCAGCAGGAGTCATAGAGCTCGATGGCCTGACCGCCATCAATGCTCAGATTGAAGCTTTTAATAACAGATTAGACCAACTTTCCGTGAATGCTATTGGAACACAATTCCAACCAGTGCAGGTAACTTGTGATATTTGTAGTCCTTGAAAACAGCCATTTCTCCGGTTGGAGGGTTGTTAGCCCGCTCGTGGGGGGCCGAAATCCTCCATTGGAAGTGCTCGTCCCATAATATAGGAGCCATTATAGATGCAATCTCCCCTCGTGTAATAGTACTTGGGGTCTCGTCAGGGGTTCGCTCGGTTGCCTGCATACCGGAGCCCCTACCCTCGGCTGGTCCTTTGGTTTTCTTGGCTTTCTTGGACCTTTTCTTGCGCTTGGCTGGTGGTTGTTCTGATGGTCCCGCGGCCTGATCCTCGAGGGTCGGCGGTGGTAGGGCTACTGTTATCGTATGACGATGAGGGTGGGCTGCGCTCTCTGTTATTGGAAGAGTCACCCCTTGCCTCTCTGCTTCCATCACCAACTCCATCTCTTCAAAAATATGCTCTACGCCCCCAGGATTTCTCTCTTCCATGGCGGAAACCGTATCATCTAATTCCTCATCCCTTGGAGAGTTATAGTTGGATGAGCTTTGAGTGGCCATCTCCTCCACTTCACGGGCGAATTCTTCAACGTGGTCACCGTAAGGAATAATGCCCTTGAAAGCCGATTGTATATCCTCTTTGTACTTTTCCTTATTGTAATCACAGACAATTTTTGAATAAAATAACGAATTAAGGCAACACTTATTTATATGCTCTTGTTTGGTATGCGTTTACTTTAGCTGTGCATGTATGAGAACTCCCCTAATCCTGATGATTTTAGGCAATGTTTTCAAAACCGGACCGGAGACCGAACCGGAGGTCTTACTGGTTACCGGTTCAACCGGTTCGACCACCGGTTCAACCGGTGTGACGTCATAAATAATAAATATTATTTTTAATAATATATGTAATATTCTAAAATTAAAAATATATCACAATATTATAAAAATATATATACTTTCTCCATCCAATGTCCAAACTTCAAAGTTACAAACAAAATGAAGCATCTCAGAATTCATAACAATTAACATTTAACAACATAATCTAGTACAGTAGTACATTTCCAACATTCATAGATTAGCTACAATGTTCATTAATGTTAGATTGTTGTCTGTTGCTACTGCTTCTCATTCTTGATACGGCATTGTTCAATGTTCATCAACTGCTGCTGCTTCTCATTCTTCATGGAACAATTGTCAAAAAACAATCAAAGAAGATGAATCATTCCAATTTGAAACATTCTAAACAAAAGAAAGCAATTTAAACAAGTCACAACACAATACCCTCATACCTCATTCCTCATTCCTCAATCATCATCTTCATCAACTAGGTGATTTCTTTGTTGCCTCAAAATTCGATTGACTTCACCATCATTAGAGCTAGATGTTGCACCACCAAATGTCGTTAAATCAACCGGTTCATTGAGTATATTCATGTCTTCTATATCATCTAAAAACCATTTCAAATTAAAGAATCAATAAAACATTAAAAATGTTACATTCATTAGAGCTAGATCCAACTGTTTCATTAGAGCTAGATGTTACAGAATGAAATATAGTACCTCTATGTGCAACAAAATTTGTATTCAGCTCTTCCTCAAACATTTCCTCTATCTCATCGGCATCAAGCTCTCCACTTGGCTCATTCTCAACCACCCAAAAATCCACTTGATCAATACATTCGTAGTCAACCGGATCATATGCCCTCGTTCTATGTTTACCACTACAAATCAAAAAATATATATAATATATATGTCATTAGTTCTATTTTTAAATATAGATTCATTGTTAAAAACAAAGTTCTTACCGATTTTTCAAGCGCAAATTGTAATGCACAAAAATGAGATCATTCAATCGTTGATGCTCCAATCTATTTCTCTTTTTTGTGTGAATTCGCTCAAACACACTCCAATTGCGCTCACAACCCGAAGAAGATGATGTTTGACTTAGAATTTTAACGGCCACTTGTTGCAAATTAGGTGCATCACATCCAAAAAGTCTCCACCATTCATCTAAAAAGAAACAAATACATAAATTGATACTAATTTAATAAAACTAATGAAAAAAAAATAAACAATCATACCGGGACGAGTATTCTTTGTGTTGTTTATAGCTAGTGCCCTCCCAAAGCTATTCCTTTGCTCACGAAACATTGTAATCTCATCAATTATATTATTAACCCCCGGCAACATCTTCTCACAAATATCAAGTAAACCATTCAAACACTCGGGCATCTTGGGACTCTGAGCATCATATTGAAATGCAGGGTTCACGTAGAATGCAGCTGCGTGGAGACGTTTTCGCAACATATTATCCCACCTATCATTGATAATATCAATGTAGGTGTTGTACAAATGTGCTTTATTCTTGAACAATTCTTTTATACCCTTTATCGCCCTCCACATTCCCTCATACACATAGCCTAATGCAGGTTTTTCATCAGAGTCACACATCCGTAATAATCTCATAAGAGGACCCATAATCTTCACAATGATTAAGCAATTATTCCAGAAAGTACTATCTAAAATAATCTGTTTAACCTCTTTTCCCTTCTCAGTTCTTAAAAACTTCTTGAATGCGGCACTTACAACCATAGCTTCCAAATGTTCTATATGATCATAGAGACTCTTCAAAGCAATAAATATAGTTCCAAAACGAGTATCTCCTGGCCTAATTATTTCAGTCCATCCGGGTTGTTTTCGCAACCATGCATGAGGCCATTTGTGATTGTACACAAACACAGTTACTCTTGATGCAAGAAGTACCAAAATTTTCACAAATGTCAACTCTCCAATATCCTTAAAAATGAGATTAACACAATGAGCAGCACATGGAGACCAATAGAAAGAACCATATTTTTCAGAGACCAATTTCCCCGCCTTTTTGTAATTACTTGCATTATCAGTAACCATATGCACCACATTATTCACTCCAACCATCTCAACTATCTCCGAAAATAAATTGCACAAATTTTGAGTATCACTATCAATATCAGAAACATCAACTGATTTAATAAATGATATACCATTTGGACAATATACCAAAAAATTAATCAATGACCTATGAGATTGGTCAGTCCAACCATCGCCCATGATAGTGCAACCACTTTCAACCCATTTAGCTCTCATAGCATCAATAGTGAGTTGGCATTGTGTTTTAGCTTCTATTAGCAAAGGAACCCTTAGAGCATGGTAAGACGGCCCTGTGTACCCATGACCCATTGTTGCTATCCTACTTATCATTGGTTGATAAAATGGTGAATTCACAGCATTAATAGGAAGACAACAATCGTAAAACCAGAGAGCAACAGACATATCCGTATCATGCCACCTTTCTCTACTTAGCAACTTAGCTTGAATACTAGGTTGAGAGGAATCAATTCTGGCACCCGCTTTCATATAGTCTTTAATAGTACCTGTCTTTTGCTTCTTATTACTACCCCCCCTCTAACTTCCTCGTTAGTTAAATTTTGAGTCTCTTCAACATGATCATCATCATCATCTAGATTCATTCGAGATTGAGCTTTTTCCCTTTTACTTTGAGCAATTTCAACTAAACATCCCTTAATTTGAAACCTAACATCAGCAGGAACCTTAAGGCAAGCTTTTACATTACCGGCAATACCCGCAAGTTGCTGCTTCATGCGATTAATCCCACCACCCTTGATTGATTGTTGACAATATACACATATGAGTGTACGATTCTTTCCGGTCGAAGGAGCCTCATAGCAATGCGTCCATGCTAGGTCTGCTCTATTCCTTGGATTTTGTCCACTACCTCCTGATTGTCCAATGGATTGGGATGCGTTGAATGTGGGATTTGGTGAAGATGAACTTGCATTTTCCATATTCTGAAAAAAGAACAGTAGGAAAGTATTAAAAATTGCAATTTTTGCACTGCACTTCCAAATTTTAGAGTGAATGCAATTTTTGGAACATATAAATTCATTCAGACATTTACACAAACATCATGTATGCATTATATCAAAAACCATGAACTTAAAAAAAATTACAGTAACATTAATCAGAAAAAAAACCCCATAAAACAGCCATAAACATTGCTAGCCATAAACATTAATCAGAAAAAATAGAGAAACATTGGTAGCCATAAACATTAATCGGAAAAAAGCCCCATTTTCAAACATAATAAGGAAAAAAAAAGAAGAAAGAGATAGAGTGAAAATTCGTACCTGGTGGCGATGGAGTTGTATGCAAGGACTAACGGCGGCAAAATGGGTATCGATGGCTGAAGTTATGAGGCGGCGCTGAAGGAGATGGAGCGGGCTCAAGACCTCTGTTTCTTTTTAGGGTTCTTGTTTCATTTCCAGACTGAATTTCAGTCTAAAAGAATCATTATCAAACCAAAGTTGTGTTTTGTAAATTCAATTTTCATTAGATGACTTTGATTAACGTTTTTTGTTTCTGAAAGTTAACAAAGTTGTGTTTGTAAATTTGCAAAAACGTGTTTGACCTGAAAAAAAGTCCAATTTTTTTATTAAAAAAAAAAAATCAAAATTTGGGAACCGGCGGTCCGGTCCGGTTCTCAGGACCAAAACCGCCGGTTAACCTGCCGGTTTTTCTGGTCCTGAGGCGGTCCGAAGAACACCGGGTTTGGGGGGTCATTCGGACCGGACCAACCACCGGTCACCGATTGAACCGGTCCGACCGGCCGGTCCGGTCCGGTTTTCAAAACATTGATTTTAGGACTCTATCATTTCGGTGAAATGGTTCATTAAACGAGCCCTATATCACATAAGTCATGATTAGTAAAATACTCCAAGCTGATGAGTCCTATAGATAGTGGGAGTGTCAACCTGACTCCTTTAAGGCTTGCTTGTGGGATCACGCCCTTAAGAAGGACCACCTTGTTTCATGGAGGTGCAAAGTGTATAGTTGATGCGCGCGTGATACATGAGGGTGCTTACTTCCATAAGTAAGTTCACTGAGGTGCCCCGTGTGAGAAGATTCGTAAATGGGAAATGAAGTTTCTATTTCAGGAAATTGAAACTTCTAGATTAGGAAATATCTCACGAGTCATTGATGTGATTAATTGATCCTTAGACTTGAGGTTCCATGTCACTTTATGAGTTAACTCTGTAGTCTTAGGTATAAGCTTTAAAGGGTGTCGCCTTCAACAACTGATTCAAGGCTTATGTTGGGGCTGCACAAGTGATTCATGAAAGTGAATGAGAATCAAGAAAGGACCTACACTTGCATTTTCAAGGTGATCTCTTATTGTGTAAGTCATTCATATGCCATATGGAGTCCTTGGCCAAGGCAATAGATCAAGACATCAAGAAAAGGGTTTCTTGGATAGAGATCAAATGGATATGAAATGCACTTAGCTTTAAGACCAGATTATTAGGGTTCTGATTATTCCCTTACCCTAGATCTTGGTTGAGAGATAGTAAGTAGAAGGATTGTATCTCACATGAATCAATGACTTAAAGGTTATGTCGAATCGAGACATTCCAATTCAGCTAGGGGTTAAACACCTGTTGCTAGACTATGGTCATTTAATCTGTGGACTGATTAATTAATTAGTGAATTAATTAATTAGGGTCACTGCTAATTGAATTGAGAACCTAGAGGGTCACACACAACAACTTGGTTACATGAGTTAAGGCTTTAAAATGATTAAACGAGTTGATCATACCAAGAGGGTTCCACACGTGTGGTTCACGTGATTGGCACGTGTCCTTGGGGACAAGTGTGTCACACGTGTATATTGTTTATGTATTAAATAATTAATGTGTTAATTATTTAATAGACTTTGGTTTAATTTTTGAATTAAAATGAAAGTCTTATTTTGGAGAAATTAATCTATTTAATTAATTATGAATTAATTAATTAGATAAATAAGTTATTTATTTATTAATAAATAAAGTATAATATTATCCAAAAGGGTTTTGGATATTTTAGCTCTCTTAAAAGTTGATTTGAATTAGAATTCAAAATCAAGGTTTGGAATTACTTGATGATCAAGTAATAAGAGAGAGGGACCAAATCCTTAGTCCAAAAGGACTAGGTTCGGCCGCCCCTCTCTAGCTATATATAGGATTGATCGATTCTTCTTAGTTCATGTGTTGAACACCATCATTTCTCCAAGATCACATAAACTCTAGGTTAAGCCTAAACACTAACTAGAGAACTGACATCCTTACTAGCTAGATTGTAGTCAAGTTGGTGGACTATCTCTAGAGAGCTTCAAGTTAGAAGTTTTTAAAGATTCGAGTTTTACTAAGGAGATGGGATCAAGCCGCGAGAAGAGCGTTCTTGGGTGGCTTGAAACGCTTCAAGAAAGATTATTGAAAAGTAAGTTTCTTTACCTTACGAATTTGGATTCATGATTGCGAGTTTCGATCCTTTTGTTGGAAAATTTTAAAATTTCCGCTGCTTTCTGATTCCATTTTTTCCAACAGTCTCCAGACATGATTTCTTGGAATTTGGAGGTGATACAGTAAGGTTGGAGATTTGAAGATTTTCGAAAACAAATAGAGTTTTGGGAAAGATTAATCCTATTACTCTAGGGTTAGCAAGAAGAAGGTGGAAGGTGAAATACCAGGAAACACTTACAATGGAAAAGTTCTTGGGAGGTTTTGCTTGCTGGAAATCTCTCTGTGGATTACTTTGGAAGTTTGAAGATTTGCTCTGAGTATTCTGGATGCGTAAAAGATGAAACTGACTTTGGATCCCCTATTTATAGGGGAAGAGGTTGGTACGTTTCTGGCATTTGATTTCAAAGTGCAATCATTTTCCACCTAGGTAACTGCCCACTTTTGTGAACCATCACCCACATCCCGAGATTCGCGCACCGTTTCCTGAAGAATCGCGCCCACTCTCCCATCAGCATTTAATACAGGTCAGTACGAGCGGTCAGTTGAAAGGACAGCATTTAATGCTTGCTCAGAGGAATATTTCATCGTACGCCATCTTCCCTCACGAGTGTCTCCCTTGGGATTTAAGAAGATTTAAAATTCTACAGCCCTTATCACTAAGGACTACAGAATTGGGGGGAAAATGATGGGCTCAAAATACGTTTGGCTCACGTTTTGACACGTGGGGCCACCAACAACTGAAACGTGGCCTCTCAATCCCCAAAACAGATCTCCTCCGAGCGTCATCCACAAAATGATGGGGTCGAAATACGCTTGGCCCACGTTTTGACACGTGGCGCCACCAACAACTGACACGTAGCCTCTCAATCCCCAAAACAGATCTCCTCCTAGCGTCATCCACCCTCGAGTGCTAAGACCCTGAGTGACATGTGTTGTCGTCGTCACGTGACACGTGGCTGTTATAGCCGCTCACCAACGAGCGCTCATTATGCTACAAAGCAAGACCCAAGTTCACTAAGGGAGTCCTCCTCGAGCGCTCACTCCCCTCGGATGTGCTTCCGCATACAAGCAAACCAAGGGACCAAGCTCCCCCTCATCTCACAGCCTTGGCCCAGATCCACCCTCGAGTCCGCTAGCCCATCAGGCCCATGGTTGACACGAGCGCGCTCATGGCCCTCGTTACCAACCCAAAACGGCTGTCTGACACCCCGTACATGTCCGCGCACCTGCCACTGCTGCCCGTACCACCTTTTTCACCAGCCTTTGCAGGAGATTCCTCCTAGGTTTCTCCTCGTTGCACCACGTGTTAGGGTGGCATCAGAGCAGGACCACAGGGGTAAATTACCAAAGGGTCCCTGATCCTCAACTATAAATAGGAGTCTTCATCTCCATCTATGTAAGCGATCTTCCATTACTAAAACTCTTACATTCATTCACCTCTTTCAGATCATCATCTGACTTGAGCGTCGGAGAGCCAAATTGGGTATCACCCCTAGTTCCCCCAGCTTGGCCATCTGACCTCTTTTTCTTTAGTATTTGTCCTAGCAGGTTGAACCCACTATTCCTCCAGTGAGTTTATTCTGGTTTTCCCACATCAAACAAATTCTAAAGTGATCAGAGTTAGACACCTTAGATTCTTACCCATCAAAGAGACTTTGAGCAGTTTTAATTGTACATTTGCATCCGAAAAGTTGCGAGTGTTTGATAACACCTTTTCGGTGATCGATGCGAAGAATTTTCTTATTAATGAAAAGTTTGATAAGATTATGCTATCAAACTATTTTGAATTAATGCGTGAGACAAATGTGTATATCAAAATTATATTGATAAGGCTTTGAAGGAATGCAACTTAATGAGTCATTTCAAGAAGTGGTCAAGATAGAGAAACTTCCACTCGATTGAAAAGAGATCATATGAACTTTGGAAATATTATAAACTTCCTACAAATACCTTAAAATGTGTGGGTGTTTGATTAAGTGTTCGAAATGATACTCGAGTCAAGAAATTATGTATTTCTCAAAGATATACTTCTTTGTAAAAAAGAAAAGAGGAAAGTTCAAATAAAGAACTTGTGAAACTACATATGGTGATGATCAAATTGATGAAAGTTCAAGTAATGATCATCAAGGGCGGAGCTAGGATTTTTCGGCAGTCGAGGCTGAAAATTTTTAGACCTCAACATATTAAATTCTACACTATCAACATTGATTCTTTCTAGGTTGACTATCGAACTTGATGATTCAATAAAACTCTTTGATCATTTGCTAAAATATCAATGCATGATTACAAACTACGATACCAATTCAAAAAGATAATTTATCAGTTAGCACTCTAAATAAAAAAAAGTTTAAACATCATCGATTGAAAAGAAACCAAAGGAAATTTGGAGGGGAAAAAAAAAAAGAAACAGTTTTGCTCAAAAAATCCCTTCAATTCTATGGAGGCTCTACAAATACAACCAGCAAGATAAAAAAATAATAATAATAACAAGATTACCTAATTTTGTGGAGGCTCTTAAATTTCTCGATGGTCGTCGAAAATGGAGGCGTTTGCGGGCTGGGGATTACCATTTGTAAGTGTATTACAGTATTATGATTTAGGTATATGTGGAATGTGGTTTAGTGGTTGGGGGAGGTAGGGGAGGGGTATAGTTAAAAATAGGTATAATTAATTTGGGTGTTTGTGGTTGGTGGGTGGGTGGGGTAAGGGGGAGGGGGGGTTAAATTAAATTTGGGCTTTGTGAAATTGTGGTGGGTGGGCCGTGGGGGAGAGCGTGCGGGCTTTAGGGGTTATATGATTTTTTTTTTTATATTGGTGTGGGGGTGGTGTGGGTGCGCGCGCGCGGGGGGGTGGGGGGGGGGGAAGGCCTTGGCCTACATTGACTCCGCCCCTGATGATCATCCAAATTGACATAGTACAAAATGGCAAAACTCGTGTCTTCAATAGTTATACATTGTGATAGTCAAACGACTATTGGAAGAGTACTAAGTAGTATGTATAATATGTCTCGGCACATAAGATAAAGACATAATACCATTAGACAGTTGATCTCTAGTAAAATTTATAAAGTCAAAAGAAAATATAGCGGATCTGTTAACAAAAAAGCCTACCTAGAGAGATCAAGTATACTGCTTGTCGAGAGGAATGGGATTAAAACCCACTAATTAAAGTTCAAGTAATGGTAACCCAACCTTGTTGACTGGAGATCTCAAGATCTTGGTTCAGTGGGACAACTAAGTTACAAGGACTAGTTGAGCACTTAGGAAATTATTTGCAACTCATTCCTAGGACAACAAAAGTGCTGTCTGCAAAGGGTAAGAGGTTAAGCTAAGACTTTTAATGATTCCTAGACCTATAACGTGGAGTACAGCAGGAAACTCTTTACTAGGAGATCACCTATGTAAGTGTGAATATGACCGTTTCAAATGAAAACACTTATGAATCCAAGATATTGTCCAAGGCCGAAACGGACACAATCATGAGAACCACAAGTGTTAGAATGATTATTGTGTGAGTATAAATGATTGTTTTGGTCTACACTAACGGCTGAACAGTTCAAGATATCACGTTCACTGATTAGCCAAGTAGATCCGATTATACATCACTACGGAAGGTTCAAAGCCACAAGCTACCAATCTCAATGCAATAATTGTTCGTATGAGCTCTCTTACATATCTGCATTAGTCATATGCATATCTTCAAATGCGTAATTTTCTATTCATGTGGGCGATTGTTGGAATTTTGAGATATTTATTTATCAAAATCTAATAATTATTGAATGGGAAAATTAAGATTAAAGTTAATTATTAATAAAGACATATTTATATTCAATATATGCAATGTTTCCAAAAGACACGACCTTTGGGATTAATAATTGTGATTACTAGTTGTCACTTTATCCAAAAAGGTGTGTTGTAACATTGCGTTTTTTCGGTAATAACCGAAAATGTGTCTTAATAATTATGAACTAGAAATGAAAAGGTAAACACCCTTTTGAAGGGTACTTCATCATCTATAAATAGACCTCACCATTATGCATTTCATTCATCCAATTCTAGAATTATATACAAATACATTTAGAAGCATTTAAGTTCTAAGAGAGTTCTAAACACTCAAGAGTTTGTTGTTCTCGTAATTTGTAGTGCTACTATTACGAAGTGGTCGTTGTATCTTGGGAGACGATTGTCGCTGATCCGTAAGCATGTGAGCGTGGCAATTTCGTCTTAAGGAAAGAGAGTTCCACTCTCGTCTCAACCTTTGCAATTGTCATAGTAAAAACACGCCATTTGTTGCTCAAAAATATCCAATAGTCCGGATCTTCGATATTTGTGCGATTATCTATTGCAAGCTTGTCGCTACTCTGACAATCCTTGTTGTTGTTCGGATGTCTGGACGTCCCATAAGGCCAATAGATGATCCTTTGGAGTCCAAGTGTAATAGTGATGTTAGCCTTAATTTACAATCACTTGAATTATACTGATGTTATTTGTTTCCGTGGGTATTTTTGTTTCAATGCTTTATAAGACGTGTGGATTGCCGGACATTACTTGTACACTTAGTTCGAATCGATTACTAACCGGTTTTTGGGTAAAAAAAAAAAAAAATTTGCACAAATTGAAAATTTGAGTTTTTATGACAATGTGAGTTTCTTTGTCGTAAAAATATCTCACTTCTGCTCCACATAGTTTGAATTATACAGTTTTCCCTTCAATTTTTAATGAATAATGTGATTGACCTACTTCATCTCCAAAAGTTAACTATTGAGGGAAAGATTGTCAAGTCATTATATATTAAACTTCACATATTTGATTATTCAATCATTCAATGTGGGACAATTTCCGCAACCCTCGCCCAATGTAAATTACGTCACATATATGTTTTTTTTAATCACATACAAAATAATGATTATTTCCGTTTTTCAGAATAACAGACTCAACTAAATAAAATATATTACTTCCTAATTTACGGAATTGATATTTTTTGTTATTGTCTGATTTATGAAATTAACTTGGAATTAATATTTTACTTTTAAATCGGTTTTTATTTTCGAATCCAAGGAAATCAAATCACTTATGTATAATTTTTTTGATGAATTACAATTTACAGCTGTGTAAATTCCAACAATTTAAATATAAGAGTTTTAGCTAAATCATCATATTGCCAAAGCATGAAGTAACATTTGTAAAAATAAAAAACAAAAAAAATCACAAAGTAACATTACTTCGGAATCGGTACCGATGAATTAAATCCAATTGAATCTGATTATTCCATCTCTTTATCCGATTGGACTCTAAAATTTTCTGATCCGACCATTTGCTCGGTTAGTAGCCTTATTTCATTTGATGATGTGCACATTATTAGATTCAAATTCGATAAGGAAACCTGACAATCAGATCATAATCCTATAGAATTCATATGTATTATTTTTGAATTCATATGTAATTGAGTTGGATCAGATCCGATAAAAGATCTGACCCGATTAACAATACAATCTAATTTTTTAAATGACAAATTTAATATAAAAAAATAAATGTAACTACATAATATTTAATAAATAATTATTATTTAGTGGATTATTTGATGATTTTGTTTATATTATTTAAAATAGGATGATTTAAACTTATTGATAAATAAAAATATATACTTTTAGAGTAAAAAATTCAAAATTTATTATTGTTTAAAGTGATAAATATGTGTAAAGTTTAATCTTAATCATTTTACTTAATATTATGCATTAGTAAATAATATATTTAGGGTAAATTACGGCAACCCCCTGTCCTTTGACACGTTTTGTACTTTCCCCCTTAACTTTTGATTTTACGCGATTTCCCCCCTCACCTTTGTAAAACGTATCATTGTCCCCCTTTTGGACGGAATCTTGGGGAATATTCCGTTAAATTTGGCGTGATTTCTAAGGTCAAATATATTCAAATTTGATGTCAAATGTGTTAATATTATACATAAAATCAAAGATCTCGACGCAAGGAACACAATGGTGGCCTTGAAACCAAAATCCGACAACCGGAGAAAGAGGAATTACCGGTCAAAGATGGCACACGGGTGACAGAGCGTTGCAGGCGAATTCCGGCATCTTCCGACGATCAATAGGTTCGAATGGTGTAGGGGTTTTGTTCGTCTTAGAGAGACGGACACGATGGCGTGGTCTTGACTCTTGGGTCATCGTGACGGAGGAGAAATCGATGGTCAAGGTTCACCTTGTATAAATTCGAAAGGAATATTCTGGGAATATTCCGTCGGAATTGTGAAAAAGGAGTAACGTGCAAAAAAATTCAAAGGTGAGGGGGGAAATCGCGCAAAATCAAAAGTTAAGGGGAAAAGTGCAAAACGTGCCAAAGACCAGAGGGGTTGCCGTAATTTACCCATATATTTAATATAATTTCGAATTCGGATCTTAACTGATCGGATTCCTTAATTTCAAATTCGATCCACTCATTTCAGATAACAATATTTATAATTGAGTACGATCCATCGGATATTTTTATCAAACATACTATTTGGATCGGATTCGGATTGAAATCCAACCCATTGATTATGGATAATTATTTTTTTTCTTTCCTTGGGCCCAACTTACACTAAAGCGTAACAAAAGTGTACGGGCTACAAAGCCCATTTAAATGGGCTTCAATGAATATCATCCGTACACGTGGCAAGTGCTAATCACACATGTTTCCCACGCTCCCTCAAAACAATGGCGCCTCGGTTCTCTGCCTCACACTTCCACTCAGAGTTTCATGTCTCAAAACAAGGATGAAAACACACAGTTGAGTGGCTGGCACTAATTCTTTGTAAGTTTCTTATAATCTCGTGCGATTCTTGCTCCGATTTGGTAAATGTGACGATGCTTTTTAATGCTTTCAATGTGTTTGGTAGAATGTCTGAGTTGGATTTGGAAACATTAAGCCAAGGATTTCACCTCTTTGCCCGGGGAACTGTTGAAATATGGACTGTACTGTAATCAGCACTGCCTTGAAATCATGTTTAGCCAGGTAACTCCCTATTTAGGTCGAACCTCTTCTTTTTGTATGAAATTTATATCAAAATTTTGAACTGGTGCTTACAAAATTTTGAACTGGTGCTTAAGTATTGCGATAGTTCTTGAATTCTGTCGCAATTGGTATATTACCAATGTTTGAAATGTTGGTTTTCACTGCATTGACGGTTTTTGGGTTAATGGGTAGGACTGATGTGAGGAGAATGGATAAATTTCAAGTCATCAATGGTGGTCTGAATGCTAAGAGATTGAACAATCAAAATAGGGTTTTGATTGGTAAAGGTCCTGCACGTTATGATCGTTGGAGAGTATTGCGCACACCTACTAGTTTGGAGGATGAATACTTGACAATGCAGTCAAAGAGTTTGTCTGAGGAGGAGGAGTCTGATTCTGATGAGGAGGCAATTGCACGACCGCCAAGTGCTGAAGAGGTGATATTATGTGTAAAGAAATTGACAGATAGGGATTCCATGGAAAATATTTTGTTACTTGTAGCTGACATTCTTGTCCTCTTCAGCTCAAGGCATTACTTTATGATTCAGAGAGATCAAAGCTTATCAAGAAACTGAGTGAAGCAAATCAACAGAATCGTTATCTGAAGCGCGAGGTTTGGTTATTAGTTTATTGCTTCATGTTAAATTGTGACCCTAATTTTTGAAATGTTACATAAAGACTGCAGAAAAAGAAATCATCATATAAGACTCAGGTTGTGTTGACATAATTTTTGTATGTTATGGTTTCTATTATAGTGAATAACTAGTGGAAGTCAACACAAATGGTGTGTGATTCAATAACTGGCTTCTTCTTGCTGTGTGATGATCAAATTTTTTTGGACATTATGCAGTTACAAGTAAAGGAAGATGCACTAGTTAGTTTCAAGAGTGAACTTGCTGTTATAGAGCTCGAGATTCAGGTTCATCATCGGTAACTGCTTTGTTTACTATTTAGCCCCTCTGAACATTGGCAAGCCCATGTTTTGAATTATAATGTTTAAATTCTCGAAATTTTGATGTGTAGGCTCTGGTTGGTTTGGCAGAAGAAGTTGCTAACTACAGTATTCCACAAGGTTCGAGAAAGATTAATGGAAAATACATTCAGTCTCTCCTTCATTCACGTCTAGAAGGTAAAGCTGTTTTAAGATGGCTTTCTCTGTCTTCATCGTGTCCTGAGTGATATCCAGTCGTCCTTGCGTCCTAACATGTCCTCAATAAATTTTTTTTCGTGTGTTAAAGCTGTCCAAGAAAAGCTGGAGGAACAAATCAAGGATGTGGAATCTGCACAAGCTAAGGAGGTTCCTATATTTTGGCATGGTGTGGCGGAGGTAAATTATTTTTTGTGTTGAAATGCATTTCTATTTGTATTCAGATGTATGTTCTGATAGTTAACAATTGTTGATAAATATGCATGTGAAAAAATAGATGATGGATTTCAACCGATGCACCACCAGGGGAAGATCCTCTTGAATTTTGAATTATCATTTAAAATTTTTTTATACAATGGAAGAAGACCTGCATTTTTAAGTTAGTTCAAGAGGATCACCATTGGCTTTATTTCTCTAAACTTGAGCATGCCTGAAAAATTGCATATGGATTAGAAGATTTGAAAGTAAAATAGAAGTGTGAATTTGGCATTTAGATCTCGTTCAGGAAATTTTTTGTGTTCAAATGAATTATAGAAGTATGAATTTCCATTTCATTATTGAATTCCAGAGTGTACAAGTAATGGGTTCCTTCAATGGTTGGAGCCAAGGAGAGCACCTATCGCCAGAATATACTGGTTCATACACGACTTTCTCAGCAAATTTGATACTTAGACCTGGAAGGTACTGTTAGCCATTCCATTATATAAAAACTTCACTGTATTTTTCACATTTCACTTTTTTCCTGATTATTGATTTATGGATTTCATGAGCTTACCCAGAAAAAAAATTATGATGTGTTCTGAAGGTACCAAATCAAGTTCTTAGTAGATGGGCGTTGGCAATTATCTCCCGAATTTCCCACTATTGGTGAGGGGTTGATGCAGAACAATTTGCTGATAGTGGAATAAACTCGAGTTTTGCGCAAGTATTAATCCCTGGTTTGAGATTATTTCAATTCAAGTATTAATTCTGGCTGATACGTGGTTTCTCTCTATAAGAGGTAGGAGGTCTTTTTAAATGGATAATTTTCATCTCTTACTGATCTCATGTTAGTCTGAGATTTTATGACTTGAGTCTGCATTTTGTTTGTATATATGATGGTCGTTGCCGCTGGCCTTCACTACCTGGATAAATTTTTCTTGATCTCATATTTCAACGCAGAACCTTTCCATTGCTTCTGTTCTCTCTTTTTTCTGAATAAATCTGAAAATGTATATGAGGATAATTACACTGGCATACCATGAGGTTTGAAAAATTATAAAAACTTCCGTAAGAATATCCTGAGGTTTCACTTAATTCTTGTTATTATAGTAAGATTTAAAGTAAAATGTTTGACCGGTAAATGCCAAGGGTGTAATGGGATGTTCATAAAAAGATACAATCATGGTGCTAGAAAGATACATTGGCTCGCGTGGCATAGACTATGTCACCGGAAGGCCTTGGGCGGCCTTGGGTTCTGATTCCTCTAGCTCTTCAACCTTGCCATGCTAGCAAAACAGTTATGGCGCTTTGTTTGCGCACCGGACAGCCTACTCCAACGGCTCTATAAGGCTCGCTATTTCCCTAATTGCGATCTATGGAGTGCGCCATTGGGGAGAACCCCCTCCTACCCTTGGCGAAGCTTGATGGAAGCTCGCTACATTTTGGAGGCGGGCATGCGTTGGCGTGTAGGGACGGGTAATAGCATTCACATTTGGCAGGAGCGCTAGATGCCAGCAGCTCCAAATTTCCGCCCAAATGTCAGACAGGATGCTCAACTTCACCCGGAGTGGATTGCGGATCTTGTGTTATCAGGTATCCTTAAAATGGGACGCGGATCTTGTCCTGAACTCCTTTCACCCTGATGACGCACGTTCCATCTTTGGCATTCCTTTGGGAGATTTCCCAAGACCTGATATGTTGATATGGCACTACTCAAGCAACGGGCTCTTCTCTTCTCGAATTTGGATAATGGATGGTCACCGTCTTCGAAGAGCCTCTAGAAGCTTGATATTCCACCTAAGATTCACATGTTCTTGTGGCGGGCCTGCCACGACATGCTCCCGACGATAGGGGCCCTTGCCCGCCGGCTACCTTGCTGGAGTCCTCTTGCGTGAACTGAAACAGCGATGATCCTCTTGTTCCTGCACTCGCATGTGCTTCCATGCTCAGCAAACGTGGGAACACAATCCGTGGTACCTTGTTTCAGCTCTTGCTGTTAATTTCCATGATGGTTCGGCTAATCTTATTGACAAGCTGGTTCCTAAAGCAGCTCGTCTAGCTACTATCATTCTCTGACCTCTCTAGAATGGTAGGTACACAGTCGACGATCGGAAGGGGCGATACCTCCATGCCCATCCCCATCCCCCCAAATGAAGTCGTTGTCTTTGCTAGAAGCTATTCGGGTGATTTCTCAACTATCAGTGACGACAATCCTATCGCATGACCTTCCGGCGGAGGGCTAAAATGGACGAAACATCGGTTGGGTTGGATCAAATTGAACTTTGATGTTGTTGTGTTTAAGGAAACGAATTCCATCGGAATAGGGGTAGTGGCGAGGGACTCAGACGAACAATGTGTCGAATGGGAGACGAAAAAAGAGAAATCACACTTTGGATCCCTTGGCAGCGGAGGCTCTTGCGGCGCTCTCGGCCAAATGTTTGGCTAGGGATTTTGGGTGGCGCAAGGTTGTTTCGAGGGTGATTGCCTCACTATCATTAAACGAGGATTATAGCTTCTCGACAGTTGAAAACATTGTGTGTGACATTAAAAAGATTGACTCTTTGTTCGATTGTGTCCCTTTTTAGTTTTCTCGATGTAGTGCTAATATGGTTGTCCACTTTTTAGTTAGGAATATGAATTCGATGTGTGTTGGTTCTTCAAATATTCTTTTTTTGGTTTCAAATTTCATTTTTGCAGATATGCAATATACTCCCCCTTGGGGGTCTTCCCTTCACACACACACAAAAATAAATAAATAAATTAAAAAAGAACAAGAAACACGAGTGATGATTTCATGAGAGTTAACGAATCTAAGGCAAGCTCGACATACGCGAGTGAGGTGGGAATGTAATGAGCATTTCTACATTCAATTTTAAACACATGGCCATTACCGAAGAGTGTCCATTCTTGTATGCATAATACATGGTATTATCCATTCCTCCGCTCCCTCATGTTATTAGCTACTACCAATGTTCATGATGAACAGTTTTTATAATCACAATAATTATTAAATACATCTTATAATATAATATTTCTATAGATACATAATAAATGATAAAAAAACTACTATATAATATTTCTATAGATACATAATAAATGATAAAAAAACTACTAAATATCTATTAAACTTTCTAAAGTTGACGCAAATTTTCGACAGCAAAAGTTTGTGTAATTAAGCCAAAATTCAGAGTATGTGATCGAATTATACTCAACTTTATCACCTTTAATGAAACTGCATGGCTCTTCGAAGCAACCCCACTTGCCCTTTGGCCCCGAACAGGCCTTCTTGATGAGCAATAAATAAACTTCCCTTTGATTCAATTTCTTCTGTTGCAATCCACCTTTCAGAACTGGAATGGTCAGATTCTATTAAACTCTACATATTTTTTTTGGTAAAATATTAAACTGTACATATGATGCCGACTGTTTCAATTTCTCTGCATTCGACATGTAATATTTGGACTCTTATTCTTTATTCATTATTGTATGTGAATTATGCAGTGGGCTTGCATCATGCATCACGGTTCCGTATAAGGTACTTTCCATGGCTACATTATTGAGTTTTATTAAGGCCTACATGGAATTTTTATATGCCCTTCTTTTGATTAAGATTTAAGGCTAATAATTCAGGACATGATTGAGTTGTTTAATGTCGTGAATCTTCCCAGGTTGAATTGTGACCAGTTATTTAAGGTTCGGGAATTGTCGTGTAGTCAGTACGGACAGGAATTGGATTAGAATCAGGATTCAGAATTATGTACTGCAAGATTTTGCAAGTTTTATTTAGTAGGACGGCCCAATCAAGTTCAGATTTTTAAGTATTTAAACGTTATTGTCCCCGATGGGTGTTTTAAGCTTATTTTATGGATTAGTTTTTAGCTTTAAGGGATTTTTCGAGTTAATTATTATTTGCGAAGGTTCCGCGAAGGTGGTGATTTATAACTTTTCACGCTGTTTGGTCGGCTAATGATTATTTAGGGTAATTATTTGTTGACATAGGGTTTTTTTAAGGAGTTAACTTCATACACCCCGTATAAATATGGTGAAAAATCCTATATTACGTACATAAATTAGTTGATAAAACTTTATGTCAGTTCATAATTTACACACCGTCCCTAAAAATATTTGTTAGTATTTTAAATGAGTTATTCCTAAATTATTCTTTTTTAAATTTAATATAAATTATTAGAAGAAAGAGTGGAAGTTAGTTTCCCGAGTTTGTTTCCTTTTTTTTTCCCTGTAAACTCACTTGGTCTAATGAATTTTTGTCTTGCAATATCTTTTAAACTTTCGAAAGACCAATAACAATCAATTTAAAATATGAAGATAAAGTTTTAACTGTATGACTTTTCATGTTTTCTTTATCTTCATTTTCTGCACCTTCTCGGCGTTGGAAATTTCCTTAGTTTTCTTAGCAGATGCCTTCAATGGTATATAAGAAACTGGATGAACATCAGCATCGTTAGATAAAAACCTCTCACGCAAATAGTTGGATACCCTGCAAGAAAAACTTATATTTAGAAATAATCAAATTGGGAATCACCACAATAATTGACTCTTTATCATGCTCCGTAACAACAACAAAGTTCAAATTGAGATGTTTGAGAAGGTATGAAAACAAATCTGAAAGAGACGAAAGAAAGAGAATTTGGAAATTTAGGGTTAAATAAAAAGATAAAACCACACTTGTGTTTAAAAATCAATAAAGGAGGATAAAAATGATAATTCACATGGAAAAATACATATTCAGCCGTATTTATGGCTTGTGTAACTCAAACAGTCAACTTAAGGTTTTTTATGCAATAATTTATAAAACACATGGTTTGCCAAACTAATTTTTATAACACAGGATTTTTTATAACACTTATTTTTAACATGGGGTGATCCATGGAAAAAAACTCTTTTTTTAAGCCATTTACAGAATAAATTATTTCAATTTGTAAATCTATATTTAATGTTTATATTTTTCATATATTGTCTAAACTCATTTTTTATGATACATGAACATTTTTAAAAATATCATTCTATCGTGTCGTATCACGTCGTGTCAGACACTTCTCATGTGAGAAACTCGTCGTATTTGTATTGTGTCAATATCATCGTATTTATATCCATACATTGTAGTTCGTTTTTTAGTTGTTTTAGTTAAGAAACAACACTTGTATGTACCGTAGCTATGCCATCTGCGTTGAGTTGAAAAAAACACTATAATTTAAGTGTAAAAAATGTTTGACTCTTATTATTTCAAAGAAATTTAAAAGGACAAAATATAAATAATTAAAAACAATCAATTAAACGAAAAATATTTCTCAATTTATTGTTCCTTACTTTCATAAATCTTGTACCTATATTATATTTTCCTCGTCCAGCAAAAAAATAAGCAAGAAATATATAGTAATTAGTAAGATTATTGGTTTGGTCCATAATGAAACAGCAGTGCACTTGTCCTCTTCTTGGCTGGAATGACTTCATATGTGAATTGGTTTTATAATCCCTTCTTTTTCAACTAATCCTTATATTAATATGCATTATTAACCACAACTTGTGTCAGTCAGCTCAAATATAAGATTGGCGAGTGGGTAAGGGGTTGCTATTCTGATATCTTACCTGCTAATCATGTCTTTCAGGAATCAATCACAGCCTGCCATGAAAAGCCGCATATTCGAATCAACTGTCCAACCATTGAGCAGTGTGAATAATTCTCCTTTTGAGTCTGATTTGAAAAAACGAATATAGGAATTTATTGTGTGATTAACATAAAATTTGAAAAAAATATTCAATCAAATAATAAATATAATACATTTAGAGAATCGTGCTTACATCATGTTACGCGGGAATACAATAGACAACCTTACCAAGAAGGCCTACAGCTTGTCGGAGATTTGCATTTGGGTTGAACCACCTCATAAAGTGAGAGACGTTGTCATAACTGAAGATTCTTGGATTTTGTTTTTTGGAAAAAAAAAAAATGTAACACTTATCCATATAATTGATTAGATGCAGCCAAATCCGATTGAACAAGAATTTTCTTAAATTAAGTACTTTAATGACTCTAAGCTTTACTCTATGAAAGGTCTCTTGTGTTTGAATTTATAGGCACCCTACCGTTATTGATAGAGAGAATGTTAGTGATCTACACGATCCCAACTTATAATGAAAAAAAAAATTAATAAAAATTATTCAATTTACGCATGTTTTTATTCTCCTTAAAAGAAATAAAAACTTTTCACTTTGTTATTAGAAAAGAAACCATCATTCTTATACAATTATATAGTGTTAATTTCATACCACTTGCTTGTGATATTGGTAATATTGTTAAGAAAAAGGGAAAAAAATAACATACTCCCTGTATTTTTATTTTTTATCTAAACTTTAAAATATTTCAAATTGTTATTTGTACTTTGTAAAATTTTCAGATTGTCATATGTATTTTATAAAAATGTTCAGATCATTGTCATCTCGGTCATTTAAGTGTTAACACATGACTCATTTTTTATTGAAAATTGTTAATTTTTCATCAGAAATGAGACACTTGTTAATTCCTAAATGACCGAGATGATAATCTTGAAGTTTTTACAAAATACAAATGACAATCTAAGACATTTAAAAATTCAAAAAAAAAAATAAATAAATCATAATACAGAGGGTACTAAGTTATTTTTTCCTCTAAAAAAAATGCATTCCCAATATTCCCATTAAACAAAAATTTGAGTTAATTTTTAATTTGTTATTTTATGCATGTATAGTAAAAAATTGTAATTCCACCCTTTCAACCTATGCATGGACACGGACACGGCGATACGGACACGACACGACACGGATACGGCGACACGGATTTTTTCTTGAATTTCCCACGTAAGGAGTGTCGGACACGGTGTCGGGCACGAGTGTCCGACACGACACGACACGGTGAAATGATATTTTTAGAAGTGTCCGTGCATCATAGCTTTCAACTAATAAATATCCTTTTCCTTTTCAATCTCTCTGCTCTCCTCTAAAATTTTCTAAAATTCTGATATCGTCCTTATTCTCTGCGTTTGTGTGTCTATATATATACATGCAATGCCTCAACGGCTCAACCCACCTCTCTATCACAAGGCTAGTCAGTCTCCTTTTCGTCCCTTCCACCAAACATCAACCAAAAATTGATCTCTCATGCATCACTCCACATCTCTATGGTAGAAAACATCGTCTCTTTGATGATTCCCTTTCCTTCTTCTGCCAATAATTTGCTGCCCTTTTCGTATATTTTGTGTGATCGCAAACAGGCCTGGTATTATAGATGCAACGGTCTCGATCCTTGAACATCAACTACAACACACACAGTTAAACTTCTTGAACTAATCTTTTTTCTTTCAAAAGCTATCTTCCAAACTGCAGTTTGCCCCGGAGATCATGACGAAGAAGAAGGGTCACTCGGAGAAAGATCACAGCAACAGGCTGCTGATAAGCATCAATGTTCTGGGCAGTCCTGGACCAATACGTTTTGTTGTGAATGGAGATGATAATACAGCAGGGGTCATTCAAACAGCTCTCAAGATTTACACCCGCGAACGCCGTCTCCCGGCTCTCGGTTCCAATATCAACTCCTTCCTTCTCTACCCTGCAAATGCTGGATTTGATGGTATGTAACTTGATTCTGTGCCACAAATACTAATTTTGAGAAATAATTACAACCTCCTCCCTCTCTAACAACGTTAGGTACGTAAAATTTTTCTTTCTTTACATCAAAACTGCTATTTTTTTAAGACAGGAAACTCATATTCAGTTGGTTTAGCCAAAAAAAAATTACTGATCCAAAGTCTGAAAACAGTAAATACAGAGGAGCAAATTGTTTTCCTTCCCTACAAAATTTTGACATAGTTTATGGTGACATAGTTATTAACGTTTCGTGATAAAAGAAAATAAATAATACTACATTTAATACCCCGAGATTCTGTGTAGTAAAAAAACAAACTCTCAATTATTATTAAATAACATTGAGTTCTGAAATTTTAGTTTTAGTTTAAAACTATCCTTAACAAAAATTGTAAAACTACAACGTTACAAATTAACTCGGGCTTCGTTTACTTTAGCATAAAGGAAATGGGAGGACGTGTTTTGGCATGTTAGTGAAGCTAAACAATTAGACAATTCTCATGTTTACTTCTTCATTTTGTAACAGGGACATCAAATGTTTGTGAAGGAGGCTTGTTTACTTTTATGTTAACGGGGGATAGACCCTTTTCACTCCCTATTTCCGCTATTTACTTTCATAACGTTAAAGCCTGTAGTTTTAGTCTAAGCCCGTGTGGTTTAATTAAGGGGTATATTTCAAATTCGAAAGGGGTAATTTCAAAAAATTCTCCATCAGTTTGGAATATTTTTACTTTAGTACCCCATAAAATTATACAACATAATAGGATATAAATACTACATTAGAACGTTTTAGTGCTACATTTAGTGAAAAATATACGACATATTTTGAGAGTTTTTTTAAGTACGACATTTTTCCGAAATGGGGAGTTAAGTAAAAATATGATGCAGATTTGGGGATTTATCCCACATTACCCGAATTCGAAACTAAGTGAAGGATAAAAAATTTATGTTATTTTTACATTTTGTAAGGGGGACGATGTAATTGACCTTATATTTATGACCCTATTACATATGTATTGTGATTGATAGTGTATTTATGATTGCAGCCCTCAAACCATGGGAGGCAATAGGGTCATATGGCGTGAGAAACTTTTTTCTGTGCGAGGACCATAGCAAGACAGAAGCAAGTTCTCAGCTAAACGGCGCTAGGAAAGGGAGAAAATGGCGTGCATGGTTGCAAAAATCATTAAGCGATCTTAAGATACTATCGCATTAATCACTTTTTTATCATCCAAAACAACTTTTAGTTGTTAAGAAAGTTGAATAATCTTCCTTCTAGAGCTTAAAAATGGACAGTTTATGTCATATTGCATGGTGCAAGGCCTTAGAGTTCTGTTTGATGTACTTGCTATTCATGTATTGAAATTAAGAGGAAGAAAAGAATAAATAGTTTTCATGCATGGATTCAAGCTTTTCTTTTTCTCCCCTTCCAAATTTTCCTTTTCGCATTCACGGTGGGTTTGAGCTAACTTGAACGATAAGGTGTATCAATATATTATAGTTGTGTTCTCACATATTTGAAAACGAGATTTTGGTTAAATAAGTACAACACTGAATCATTAAATTACACCTAGTGGGAGTGTGGGGTGTTTCTATTAAGAAATTATGCATAAACATATCTATTATACTTTGTTGACGTAGAGGTTGATATTTAAAGATGTGAGTAGAATTATTAACATTGAATTTATTCTTAAAACTTTTTGAAGTCAAATTATGTTTGTCTTTACTAGAACTTTGTGAATGGCTAGGTTTCATGCACCTATCAGAAGGTAGGTTGTATCATCGAATAGAATATTTCTTTTGGAAGTATCTAACTCGTGATGTTATTGGTTTTGGGGAGAAGTATTTCTGTCCCTTGCTTTGGGAAACATCTTGCTATAGTTTTCATTAAATTTTTATTAGATAACTATATGAATGAAACAAGAGATAAAACACGTAACGGAAACAAGGAATTACCCAAAATCATATCTCCTGCTACATACATGTGTAACTAATATTTAATTATTCTCAAACTCTGGTCTACACATCACATGTGCTTCCGAGTATTGGTTTTTAAATTGATAATATAAAGTTATTAGCTTGGAAGATTGGTTTTGAAAGTATATATTTACCTAGATTTATCTGTTGTTCCTGAGTTTCTGGTGCAGGCGGGCTTAGTTGAAGCTGTATTGGTCCATCTAACTGAAAATCCCCAAAATAATTTAGATTATTGTAAGCAAGCTATTGTATTTCTTCAATTAATATCTTCTCCTATGAAGTCATTAAAACACCATCATCTGCACAGATACAAAAGGATAAATATTAATTGGATAATAAAGATAATTCATAAATTCATCACATGATTAATATTCCACGTATATATGGTGGTTGTCATTTATTTAATTTTCGTTATGACTAATATTGAAATCAAATGTAATAAAATGAGTAAATGACCAAAGATATATATTACATGTGTACACTGTATACTTCTTCTCAAATCGGAACATTTAGTGTAAAGCTCTAGTTATTAATGATAACTCTATTCCGCGAGGCTCGAATCGAAACTTATGATTAAACTAACATATATAGCTGATGAGACCTAAAATCACACTCAAATCAAAGCCGTCCACGTGTCAGTACATCGCTGGCTAAAGCCAAGACGCTCGCATTGATGGGCTCGTGGGCCTTCCCAGCCCACCCATTTGCCAGCTAAAATAAACCGTTAAGCCTCGGACGACAATTCAGGTAAAGGGTCAGAACCGACGAGTTTGATGCTCGCATCTCGGCCCTCAGGGTTACCCTTCTCAGGGAAGCACCCACATGGGGGTCCCATGTTGACGCTCGGCATCTTGGCGCTCAAGGATCATCTATCGTGGGGAGCCCATCCGTGGATTGTTCGAGCGTCATCAACGCTCAGGAATGGCCCTACCTCTCATACGATGGATCCTAGCCTTCACAAGAAGGCATTAGTCCCTCATCCCACTCGACCCTCGTCAACAACCTCTGACACAAAGGTACTGTGCACCGCGCACCTGACACGTCGTCTCCTTTTCTGGAATGTCATTCTCACCCCACCAAAAGCTGCCGCGTGTTAGGGTAGCACAGGTTTGGGACCACATGGTCAATTTACCCATTTACCCCCATCCCTAACATATAAATAGGGGAGAACCCATGCATTCTCCCCCAACTCATCGTCTGCATACAAAACACACACCTGATTCTGGGGATTTTCCACTAATCTTCTCAAGCTTCTCATTCACCACAGTAACACTACCTTTGTAGCTCACACTCTTGGTGTTATTCTAGCTGGAAGAACCCACGCTTAAAAGGAAACCCAGATCCTGAGGCCCTCACGCCTGTGATGGTCTTCCCTCCTACATACAAATTCTAAAGTGATTGGTGTTTCAGTCCTTCACAAGTTTCTGCACCATCATTTTTGGCGCCGTCTGTGGGAAATCCATCATCACCGTCTTCACCATCATCTTTTTCTTCCCTAAAAGCTAGTTGAAAAGTGACACCAGCGACTCTCAGGATGGTGACGGCGACAAGGTCAGGAGCGGTAGGAAGTAAAGGTGCTCGTTCCCCTGTCAACGAAGAGAATACAGGGAACGACGCCGCCGCTGTCGGTACGCCGCCTCCACTCACCGGAAATACTGAAGTCGCCGCTGCAACTCTCCCCCCCAAAGGAAACGAAGTGGGAGGATCTGGCTCTAATCCTCCTCCCCCAACCTTCACCCAAAACGTTCAAACCTCTCATCACGGCATGTACTCCATGGCCATGCCCCCGCCGGGATACGTCCATATGCAACCGGGAATGATGCCCGGAATGGTGCCCATGGTCCAGCCATATCCAGTAGGCACATTGAATCTCCCACTGTCACTACCAAGAGAAATACAAGGGGTGGAAATGCCCCAGGTAACAACCCAGCAGCTCCAGGCTCTTTACGCACAGTGTGAAGGGCAGGCGGTACAGAACGCCTGGGAGCACTTCACCGCCGCCTATTTCCCCTCTTTGGCAGGAGCTCGAGCGGCTCCGCCTTTGGGCGGGCTCCCTGCACATCCCTTGACGATGGCCCAAAATGCGTTAAGGGCCCAGCAACCTCACCCTCCCCCGCTTCAAGAAAATGAGGCCGCTCCGAGGGTCCAGCAAGGGCAGCAGCCAGCGGGAAATGAGAGAGCCCCTCAAAATGAAGGGGCTGGAAACAACGACGAGGTCCAGTCGAGGGACACGGAGAGGGCAAACCGCAGAAATGTTGGTGACCCTCAACTTGCAGCAGTACAAGACCAAATTCGAGGGCTCCAGAACGTGGTGGAGCAGCTCTCTCGAGCGCGGTCTCACGCCTCCCGCGATGGGGGCGAGAGGTCCAAGGCCAGAGACGCTCGCCGACCACGTAGCCCCATTTCTCGGCGAAGAAGGGAGGCCAGTTATGAAGATCCTGATGAGCGGGACTACAGAATCATGGCGGGTGATTCCCCCCTCGTAGAAGAGGTCCTGATGACCCGTGCGGGGAAGGGAAAAATTCCCTCGTCCGTCAACAGATACGACGGAACCACGGATCCAGCTGAGCATCTGGACCATTTTGTGCACTTGATGCACCTGTACGACCACCCGAACAACTACTGGGCCAAAGTGTTTGTCACTTCCCTCACGGGGATGGCCCAAGAATGGTACAAAAAGCTCCCCCCGCGCTCAATCCGGGGGTACTATGACCTGACGGATGCTTTTGTCAGTCACTTCAACTCCCTGAAAGCACCAGCTCCGGCTGCGACCGCTCTTTACAGCCTGGTCCAAGGGCCGAATGAGACTCTCAGATCCTTCATGGGGAGGTTCAATAAAGAGATTTTGTTAGTAGAAAAGCCCTCGATGGACTTTTTGAGGCACGTTCTGTTTGGGGCCATCAACATGAAGCATTACGTCAGCAAGGAATTTGTGGAAGAAGTGGCTAAGAAGAAGCCACGCTCATTGATGGAAATTAGGGAGATTGCTGATTCTTTCTTTACCCTAGAGGATATGTACATAGCGAGGGATCAGAAGATGGCAAATGCCCCTCGCCTCAACAGAACCCACGAGGACAGAGTGGAGCCCAACCGAAGATGGCAAATACCCGCTCGCCAACATTCCTCACCTCCGCGGAGGCTCGAGCGTGTCCCCCTCAACCGCCCGATTGCCGAAGTTTATTCCCTGGCGGACCAGAAGCTGTTTAAGAGACCGCCCAAGCTAAGAGAAACCGAGGCTCAGAAGCGCTCAGGGAAGTACTGTGTCTTCCATAAACAGAAGGGGCATGACACTAATGAGTGCCGCCACCTGGAGAAGGAAATTCAGCGGCTGATTGCTGGGGGGCACCTCAAAGAATTTGTGAAAGTACTGGAGGGGTACGATGAGCATTGCGCGGAACGAACGCTGGGGAGAAGAAGAAGTCGTTCACGCTCCCGAAGCCCTCGCCGCCATCGCCCCGAGACCAGCGAGCGCGGCAAGGGGAAAGGGGCGGATGTGGAAAATCAGACCTTCGCGGTCATTCACATGATCGCTGGAGGATCCTCGGGGGGCGATTCCAACGCTTCACGACGTCGCCTTGTTCGGAGCTACAACCAAGGAGCATCTCTCTCTCGTCCAGTGCTCTCCCTTGACAGCTCTTCGCGCTCGATGGAGGATGAAGTCATAGGGTTTACTGAGAAAGATCTTGAACACATTGTAACACCCCATGGGATAGGAAAAACCTCTGACTGTCCCATGGTGGTTAGTTTAGACGTTCATAACCACACTGTAAAGAGGGTTTTATTTGATAGTGGAAGCTCTGTGAACGTTCTCCCGTACTCAACGTTTCAACAAATGAACATAACAAACATTCCCCTCGAACCTCTCAATACTGCCCTCGTAGGGTTTGGGGGTTCCGAGATCGTCCCTCGCGGACAGATTCGCTTGGCCACCTCTTTAGGTCGCGCCCCACAGCGAAAAACCTTGAGCGTCCTCTACACCGTCGTCGAAGTGAATCTTCCTTACAATATCATCATTGGGCGTCCAGCCCTCGTGGATTTCAAGGCCGTAATTTCTACATATCACCAAAAGGTCAAGTTCCCAACCCGCGAGGGCACGGGAGAAATTCTGTGTAACGTCAAAGAAGCTTGGGAGTGTTACATTCTTTCGCTTCGGAGCCACAAACCCAAGCAATCCATTCAAGCTGGGTCTACCAAAAAGTCCGTCGACTTCCCCAAGTTAGATGAAGACGGCCCCGAGCGCAAAAGAGCCACTATACCGAAAGAAGAATAAAAAGAGAACCTCTGGAGATGTCCAGTGTTCCGAGAATAGACCACCGGGGGCCGTCGAGTGCTCTTCTTCGGAAAACGAGGGTGACGGGTCTGAGGGTAGGCTCGCTGGGAAGAAACGAGCGCTGGAGGCGACGAGGCCAGAGGTTCGAATTGAGCCCACCGAGGAGTTTTTAACCGTCGAGTTGGAGCCAGGGAATCCGGATAAAACCACCCAGATTGGCTCAGGCCTAGATGGGCCCTCGCAAGTTTTGATGATCGACTTCCTGCGGGAGAACCTAGACGTTTTTGCATGGAAAGCTTCTGATCTCACCGGGATAGATCCGAGTGTTATTGTCCACAGGCTGAACGTAGACCCAACCTTTAAGCCCATCAAACAAAAGAAGAGGGACGTTCATGGCTTCAGAAAGCGGGTCATCGAAGAAGAGGTTGGTAAATTGCTTGACGCTCAATATATCGAGGAAATCTTGTATCCAGAATGGCTCTGCAATGTGGTGCTTGTTCCAAAGAGCGCCAATAAATGGCGTATGTGCAACGACTTCACAGATCTCAACAAGGCGTGCCCCAAAGACCATTATCCGTTGCCGAGGATTGATCAGTTGGTAGATTCCACAGCCGGGTGTGAACTCATGAGTATGATGGACGCCTTTCAGGGGTATTATCAGATATTTATGGCTCATGAGGATCGTCCTAAAACTTCGTTCATTGTGCATTTGGGCGTTTACTGTTTCAAAGTAATGCCATTTGGGCTAAAAAACGCGGGAGCAACCTATCAACGCCTCGTCAATAGAATGTTCGAGCACGAAATTGGAAAATCTATGGAGGTATATGTGGACGACATGATAGTCAAGAGTGAGCGCCAGCGCTCCCATCTAGAAGACCTCAAGCAGACTTTTGATATCCTTCGTCGCTACGGAATGAAGTTGAACCCTTCAAAATGCACCTTTGGCGTTCGAGGTGGTAAATTCCTGGGATACATGGTTAGTCAACGTGGCATAGAGGCAAACCCAGAGAAGATTAAAGCGATCCTGGACATACCCTCCCCTCGTAATCTGAGAGAGGTCCAAGTGCTTGTGGGTAAAATCATCTCGCTAAACAGGTTCATCTCCCGCTCGGCGGACAGGAACTTACCCTTTTTCAAAATCTTGCGGAACGCTCGTAACTTCTCTTGGAACAAGGACTGTGAGAAAGCTTTGCAGGACATGAAGCAATACCTGGCGAGCGCTCCCCTATTGGCCAAACCAATTCCCGGGGAAGGACTGATTGTTTACCTCTCGGTTTCCGCGGAGGCTGTGAGTGATGTCCTAGTAGCGGTCCGCGAGCGTAAGCACCTGCCCGTCTACTACCTGAGCAAAACATTGCAGGGAGCCGAGAAGAGGTACATGGAAATAGAGAAATTTGCCTTTGCGCTCGTTAATGCGTCCCGAAGGCTGAGGCCTTATTTCCAGGCTCACTCCATCACAGTGCTTACAGATCAACCACTCAGGCAAGTGCTATCTAAGCCGGATGTTTCGGGACGATTAATTAAGTGGGCGATTGAACTCAGTCAATTTGATATCTCCTTCGAGCCTCGTACAGCCATACAGGCTCAGGCAGTGGCCGATTTGTTGGTAGAGCGCTTCAATTTAGATACTGTGCCCTCAGCGGATGATGGTCTATGGCTTTTACACACGGATGGCTCCTCGACCTCACAAGGGGGAGGAGCCGGGGTGACCCTCCGGGATCCCCTCGGGGCAGAAGTTGACTACGCAATCAAGCTGGCGTTTCAAGTCACCAACAACGAAGCTGAGTATGAGGCCCTCATCCAAGGGCTCAGGATTGCACTCCAAAACGGGGCCACTCGTGTTACGGCATACGTTGATTCGCAGTTGATCGCGAGTCAAATTGACGGTACTTATGAGGCTCGAGAAGCCACCATGGTACAGTACCTGTCGAGCGCCAAAGAGGTGATAGCCAGGTTTAAGGAATTCCATCTTTTGCAAGTTCCGAGAGCGGAAAACGAACGTGCTGACGCTCACTCCAAATTTGCATCTGCCTTGGATGGCTCTAGCGAGCGTGCTGTGACATTTCTTAGGGCTGAAGAGCCATTGATAAGTAGAGGGGAACCTTCGAGAGAGGTGCATATGATTGACCCCTCCGAGCCTTGTTGGCTCGATGAGATTGTCAGATTCCTCCGGGATGGAACCTGCCCGAGTGACAAAATTGAGGCTCGTAAGATCAGGAGCAAGGCCCCTCGTTTCTCGTTGGATTCCGAGGGTCGATTATTCAAGCGATCCTTCCAGGGCCCACCGTTGAGATGCCTGAGACCCTCGCAGGCCAAGGAAGTTTTACAGCATGTGCACAGCGGAAGTTGTGGGAATCACTCGGGTGGTCGGATCTTGGCAAAGAAAATCTTGAGGAGTGGGTTTTACTGGCCCACGGTCTTGCAGGATGCCGTTAGCTACTCCAAGAAATGCCCTAAGTGCCAGTTTCACTCAAATACCCCCCAACTGCCGGCCGCTCAAATGATTCCTATTGATATTTCGTGGCCTTTTGATCAGTGGGGCATTGATATTGTGGGACCCCTCCCAATGGCGGTCGGACAGAAGAAATTCGTAATACTTGCTGTGGATTATTTCACTAAGTGGGCTAAGGCCGAGGCGGTTGCTAAGATAACGTTCAAAGTGGTGAGAGACTTCATTTGGAAAAACATCATCTGCAGATATGGCATCCCGAGGGTGCTCATCTCAGATAACGGGTCCCAGTTTATTGCTGCTGACACGCGGGATTGGTGCTATGAGCTAGGGATTGAACAGCGATTCACTTCCGTGGGCCATCCTCAAGCCAATGGACAAGCAGAAGTAACCAATAGAACCCTACTTCGGCATCTAAAGACGATGCTCGAAAGTAAGAAAGGTGAATGGGCTGAAGAACTTCAAGGAGCCCTGTGGACATATCGTACTACTCCACGAGCGGCCACAGGGGAAACCCCCTATTCCCTTGTTTATGGCTCCGAGGCTATGATACCTGCGGAAATTGCCCAAGAATCCGCGCGCGTTGCCTATTTCGAGCATGCTGACAATGAAGCCAACAGGGCGCTCGAGTTAGATTTGCTGGATGAGAAGAGAAATGCTGCTTGGGCACGTATCCACAAATACAAAGCAACCGTGGCTCGTCAATATAACAAACGCGTCAAAGAAAGGACTTTCCAGCTGGGGGATTTGGTCCTTAAAAAAGTTGAAGTCTCCAAACATGTGGGTAAGTTGGACCCCAATTGGGAGGGCCCCTTCAAAGTTATCCAGGTACGAGCAAACAATACCTACCTATTGGAAACTTTACAAGGCGAGCGACTCCCGAGACCGTACGTATAAATATCTACCTAGGTATTCGCCCGCTCGCGGCACTTTGTACTTCCCTTTGACGGAGGGAACGACTGTAATCATTTCAAGCATTCTAAGCATAACGGTAAGTATGTTGTATGTTGTTATATCATTCAAACTGCCCTTTCATTTGGTTAATAATCTGGTTGATAAAAAAACAAAAAAAAAAAAAAAGAGCTTACTCCGTGTCGAGCGTACTCCACGTCGAACGGCTTAATTAAAATCCGGATTGATTTCAAATCAACGCTACATATGCGGTAAAAATGCTATACATTGAACAATCTAACGCTCACAAGCATGTAAACCCTAAGAATGAGCGTGTCGAAAGGCGGGATGCTAAACGCTTGATTTACGCCAACTAAGTGCTCATCACACTAGTTCGCGCTCGTAAACCCCCTGTGACCCTCATCTACTTGGGTAAGAGTACGCCCGTAAATAGTGGATGCCACTAACACTACGGCTACGCTCGTTTTAATCCCTACTTAGCAAATCCTACAGGTGATTTCTGAATACGGTCAATTTACGGGAATGAACAAGATAAAGATGCACGCCAAATGTCTAAGGCCAATACTTAGCTAAATCCTTAGGGATTCCCTAAGTTCAAATTCGAGCCTCATTGAGGATCCTAGGATTCCAGACATAGGCCAATTCTTGACTAAAGCTTTTCTAAATCTAGATTCGAAACTTCATTTCGAACGTGGCCAGGGAACCCTCCTAAGGGTCCCCCTCGCGCCTGTATTTCCTCAAAGGTTTTCTAAGTCCGGATTCAAGGTTCATTCCTATTATGGCCAGGGAACCCACCCAAGGGTCACCCTCGCGCCTATATTTGCAAACATGTCAATTGCCTAAACGCCGAGGACTTCTAAGCTTAACATGCCTGGCGACGAGCGTCAAGGGACCATCGAAGAAAACCCATCAGTGTACACGCTTATCGCAAATATTCAAATGAAGGATATTAATATAGGAACGGCGAGCGTAACAAAGCAACATCAATCACCGTTCAAAAGTAAGAAAGAAAGCATTCATACATTCAAACAAAAGGAAAGGAGTTCAAATTTATGGAAGAGCAGCATAGAAGGGCCCGAAGTGTTCAACACATAATTGAAAGATTAGATACAGACATAGATTGTTTATGAATATGGAAAGAAACTTAAACCATCAAGGAAAGAGAGCGGCAGTGGAGATAGGCATCACTGGGCTTGGTTTTCAGGCTCGGGAGGAGCAGTTGCAATAGGAACGGGGGCCAGCACGTTGGCATCGGAAGTTTGAGCCTCACCGGGTTCCTCGGCATCCGCTGCATCCATGACAGTACCCTCGTCCTCGACTTGGATGGGACCAGGACCAATAGTATTAGCAGCAATGAACTCCCGCTGGAGTGTTTCCACCAGCTCCTGATATTCTGGCTCCGCCAAGCCTTCGTTAGGATCCTCATCCTGGAGCACCGGCTCGCAGTTTTCGCCCAGATCCATCCGTAGGCGAGCGTCATTCCGAGCGCTATCAGGGGCCAAACCCAGATGCGCCATTTGTCCGATGGCTTTCCGGAAGAAACGCCGCGCGTTGTCAAAGCAGTGCATATTGGCCGCAAATACAAAGGCCTTGGAACGCACGAACTTCATCACCGCGTCCCAGGACACCCTCACTTCCAAGCCCTGCACTTTGGCCTGCAAGTCAGCAAGGGCCTTGTTGGCTGCCTCGTTCTGGCGAGTGCTCTCCGCCAGCTGCTCCCCCAGCTCCCTATTTTGCACCCTCAACTGGTCCCGCTCAGCCTTCAATTTCATGTGACGCTCATTCAGGACCAGAAAGGCGTCATCAGACTTCTTCAGGTTTTCCTTCAGCTGAACGTTCTCGCGGTTGGCATCGGACAGTTGAGCATGGACGTTGTTGTAATCCTCTTGCAGTTGAACAGGGTCCGAAATGCGCAACAACTTTTTGTACTTAGCTTTATGCTCAGAATAAGCTTGCGCTCGCCCTTGCAAATTTTTCAGCCTCGGGATTACCTCCTGGGAAGCCGTAAACGAGGGTCACAATCCGAACATGGAAGAAAGAAAAGGAGAATTTTTGTAAAGGGGAGTATAGACTTACCGTCAGAAGGGCATGGCAGGCATCATCAGCAACGCGAGCGGCGTCATGCTCGTTCAGCTTGTCGTGATCGCCGGAAAATTGGAGTTTCCCAACGATGTCGGAGACAAGGTTGACGGAGTAGGCGCTCTTTTTTAGGAGCACCGGGCCTTCAGTCCGCTGGCGCTTATAGCGGGAGTCGCCCTTGCAGCCTATCTTCCAAAAATCTTCGTCCTCTGATGAAGAAGTATCGCTGCCTTCGCCCCTGTGCCCTACGACCACTTCTTTCCCCTTGCCAGAAATGGGGATAGCGTCCGGCATCCTCTTCCTTTTCCCCTGACGGTCGGCCCGGAGAATTTCGTGAATACGAATAAGCTCCCCCGAGCGGTTCCGCGACCCGCTCGAACTCAGTCAAATGGGACCCTCGGGGGCCGCCGGCGGAGGGGTGGCCCCACGGGCTCTGTCAACCGTCAAATCTTCAATAGGGCCCCTTCGGGCCTCGTTCGCGGCACCACCGCGGGCGCCATTGTGTCCCCGACCTGCCGCTCGCCTGACCCCTCTCCCCCTCGGAGCATTGGGCGGAGGGTTTTGTTGTTGTTGTGAGGGCTGCGGGTCAGCGGCGGGTCCCTGAACGCCCAGCATACGGGAAAGAGCTTCAGCATTCATTCCTCGAGATAGTATTTGAACACCTGCAAAATAAAGAGGAAACGAGCGTCAGAAGTTGGTTGCTGGAGTTGCATATGCAAAAAACACAGCAATCACACCAAGTTAGAAGGTTATTCTAGGAGTCAGAGCAGTTAGTTCCTAGGATCTAACCATCGAGGGCCATGATGTCGGCTGGAGGGTTGAGAATCATATCCGGGGGGCAAGACAGGCCATAACGAAACAGTATTCCCTCGTTCTTCACCAGATTTTCAGCCTTAATCCATTTTTTCTCACTCCTCATCACGAAGGCTAATCCCTGTGCCCAATCCTCAAAAGCCTTATTCTTGGTTCTCTCCCTAACCAGAGGACGCTCGCCGTGAATCATCCACTGACGGTGAACCCCAAAGATTCCCCCAGGTGCCCCCACGAAGAAATACTTCTCCTTCCAATGTTCGCCGTAAGAAGAGGATGGAGAGTCTATCATTTTAAAGCCTGATTTGGCCTGGGCGTAATAAAACCCATCCGTAGGCGACGAGCGTGGCGAGCGAGCAACTTGTATCAAACTGTCAAAGTTGACAATCGAGGGAGCATGGCCTAGCGCTTTCATCACTATTATGAAGGTGTTGATTAGAGCTATGCCGTTGGGCAGAATCTGTGAAGGGCAAAGCGCTAGATGGTGATAAATGGTAGCGGCGGAGTGAGCGATAGGGAACCTTAACCCCCCAGCCAAGACTGCATCCCAATAGACCGTCATCATTCCCAGTGGTGGTTGATTTGCCCTCTCTCCCTCCTCAGGAAGTCGCATGGGAAATACTGCTTCGTCCCAGTAAGCTTTCGCCCTCAAATCCTCCAAATCTTCGAGCGTCAGAATACTCTCAATCTCATCCGGAGATCTGTCAGTTTGATGGCGGTTGTCCTGCCTCACCCGAGTGGCAGGCTCCCTTCCTCTCCTCTGGCGCCTTCTGGAAGGTTCAGCCTCAAATGGGCGCCCGGATGGCCCTGCTTCACCCTCGGGAGCCATCACGGCCACCGTGATCCTATGATCCTGGGGTCGCACGGCACTATTCAGTACTGGGAATACCCTCTCCCCCTGTCTTTGCATCTCCATCACATTATGCATCTCTTCAAAGAGGTCATTCAACCCTCCAGGGGCACGCTCGTTCATCCCTTGAACGGCGGCTTCCACCTCCTCTTCCCCAGCATCTGCCGGAGCCCGCGCCACTGGAATAGCCACGGGAACCCCCTCGCCTGGTAATGCACTAGCCAGGGGAACCGCTATAGGAACATTGTCGTGAGGGGAAGAGCTCCCCACGGACATCTCCTCAATCTCCCTTACGTAATCGTCAGCAGGGTGTCCGGCCATGGCTGTTTTACGACTTTCGAAGATGGGGTTTTTCTTAGAAAATTCTATTGAGAAGGGGAAGAATTTCTGGAGCAAATCCAGTAGCGGAAAGTGGATCTTCACTCAAGGATTTCACTCACTCAACCTAAATCTAAGAGTTAGTATCAGAATATCAAAGTTTGTACCTAGAGTTTGAAGAACAGAATCTCGCCGGAGTCTGTAGAGGTTGCATAAAATTCTTTGCTGCTTAAAGGCTGGAAGAAATCAGAGTGCGTGAAAGAGAGTCCAAAGCTCTATCGGATTCTATTTAAAGGGGATAATTTACATGATTTAGGGCTGGAAATTCAAAACGCAATCATTTCCCGCCTAGGAAACCCCCCCACTTTTGGTAACCGCCTCACGTCTCCCGGAGTGCACGCGCCCACGTTCCCACTCAGCATTAAATGCGGACTTGACAGCATTTAATACGGTGTCAGTTTGTGTACGTTACAGAAGGCCAGCAGTCTCCTCGCTGGTAATGGCCTGGCCCTCGGATATTCAAGATTCAGGGCTCCTTCTTTATAAATTCTACAGTACGCTCAAAGCGATACTACAGAATTTGGGGGGCAAAATGATGAGACCTAAAATCACACTCAAATCAAAGCCGTCCACGTGTCAGTACATCGCTGGCTAAGGCCAAGACGCTCGCATTGATGGGCTCGTGGGCCTTCCCAGCCCACCCATTTGCCAGCTAAAATAAACCGTTAAGCCTCGGACGACAATTCAGGTAAAGGGCCAGAACCGACGAGTTTGATGCTCGCATCTCGGCCCTCAGGGTTACCCTTCTCAGGGAAGCACCCACATGGGGGTCCCATGTTGACGCTCGGCATCTTGGCGCTCAAGGATCATCTATCGTGGGGAGCCCATCCGTGGATTGTTCGAGCGTCATCAACGCTCAGGAATGGCCCTACCTCTCATACGATGGATCCTAGCTTTCACAAGAAGGCATTAGTCCCTCATCCCACTCGACCCTCGTCAACAACCTCTGACACAAAGGTACTGTGCACCGCGCACCTGACACGCCGTCTCCTTTTCTGGAATGTCATTCTCACCCCACCAAAAGCTGCCGCGTGTTAGGGTAGCACAGGTTTGGGACCACATGGTCAATTTACCCATTTACCCCCATCCCTAACATATAAATAGGGGAGAACCCATGCATTCTCCCCCAACTCATCGTCTGCATACAAAACACACACCTGATTCTGGGGATTTTCCACTAATCTTCTCAAGCTTCTCATTCACCACAGTAACACTACCTTTGTAGCTCGCACTCTTGGTGTTATCCTAGCTGGAAGAACCCACGCTTAAAAGGAAACTCAGATCCTGAGGCCCTCACGCCTGTGATGGTCTTCCCTCCTACATACAAATTCTAAAGTGATTGGTGTTTCAGTCCTTCACAAGTTTCTGCACCATCAATAGCATCAAACCGTTAAATTATACCACTGGATGATACCAGTTTCTTGAAGATGATATTATTTTTGTTTTTCACACTGATTAAGAAATGATAATGAATATAGTTAATTGATACCTCCTATTAACTACTACTGTGCATGTTATTATGGAGGAAACCTGAAAATAAAAAGAAATTCAATAGAGTTATAAAGAGAACTTAAAGATTAACTATAAGTTAAAAAAAAGTAAAGTAAACTATATTTTAGGATAAATCAAAGAAAAGGATCATCCAAATTTCAAGTTACCTAGCTAACCGTTTATGCATGTGGTGTAGGTATAACTAAGTGAGTAAATATATTACAAAAACTGTGGATTACTGAGAAAAAAAAACTTGCATTAACCACCAAAACAGAACTATATTAAACTGGTGTAGGTATAAGTGTATAACTAATTAAGTGAGTAATATATATTAGAGTAAATCTTCTACCTATATAATATTTTCCTCGTCAGCGATCGTAACTCAGGTAAAATTAAGCAATAAATAGTAAGATTATTCGTTTGGCCCATAATCAAACACCATCTACTCTTGTTCTTGTCAAGATTGACTTCATATGTTTATTGGTTTTATAAGGCGGAAAAAGGCAACATTTCCCCTAAAAAATGGCCACTCACGTGTGAAGTTTCCCCTCAAAATATTCAAATTAACGGACTTAACAAAGTTTGGGATCAAAATTAAAATTCTTGACATTTGAAACTAATTTTGTTGAAATTTCAAAAGGGTGACGTTTTTGAAACTGACTATTGTCCTGTGGTACTAAAAATATAATTTTCTCAAACCAAAATAAGGTCTACCTTATCGGTTGAGAGTTGAGACCAAGGTTATTCGAAGGAAAAAGGATGGGAGATTGGGCATTACAAAGGCAAGAAAAAACTAACATCACTCTTCTTGCTAAGCTCATTTGGAAATTAATTTTGAGGGTTGGGAAATCTAGTTGGGATTAAATTTAAGGGATAATTACAATCCTAAGGGAAAAGTTATCCTTAAACTTCAGGGGGTATTCGTAATTTCTCAAACCTCCAGGTCATACCTCAGGGGACTCTTCGTAATTATCCCTAAATTTAAAGATAAGTACGTAAAGGAAAAAGTTATCCTCAAACATGAGCCTAAGGCCTAACCATCTCGGCTGTGGAAAGTGGTGATTTGCAGATTGAAGGCAGTTGAACACAGTGTCAATAGAGAGTTGGTGGTAGTACAAATTCTCCCTATGGGTATGCGATGATAGATGGCATACTGATGAGAAAATTTGTGAGTTTGCTATTGGTCTGATGGGTTTTTGGAGCGCAAGCAGGAGTAACTAGTTTGCGGCCACTTTTAAGAAAAATTACCAGAATACGGTTATACCAGAATGCACTTGGCAATTCTTTTTCATGGCTAGACTTTGGTTCATCTGGACAAGTTAAAGATTTTTCAGGAACATGAACAAAGGATGCATGATATTGATATAATTAAGGAATTCCAAGGAAGTTCGGCAAGCTAACACAGGGAAGGTGTCTGTTCTTGCCCAAAAGAAGATCCGTTTCTTGGAGGAAACCATGGGAGAGATGACTTAAACCCGTAACACCGCTCAATGCTTTAGGAATGACACGAGGATGGCAGCGGCTAATATGACCAAGGAAAATTGATTCTTGGTTTTTCTATGAGACTTTGGCTAGCTGTAATTTCATCAATGCACTGGGTTTGCGTGAAGGCCTCAAACAGGCTTGGCAAAGAAGACCAACACATTAAGAGGTGGAAATTAACTCAGATTAGTGTTACGCTTAATTCAAGACTCATGTCAGAACCATCTCCTTGGACACATTGTTGAAACCGTAAAAACAGGCTGAAAATTTCTTGGGAGGTCAAGTTTCAACACTCTAAACAGCAAGACAATCAATGTGCAGATTGGTTGGCCACAGTTTGAAGGATAGTTTCAAGTTTTGGATATTACAAAACCTTTTAAGAAACTACTTATAACCCTCAAATACAATATGTTAATTACCAATCAAACCGATGAATTATATTTAAACAAGCCAGGACAGCCTTGAATAAGTCGGTTGATTAAAGTCAGCAAGAGCAATTACGGTTTACGGATTTTCAAAACGGGACTAAAGAAACTCCAATCCACAACTAACCCAGCTCTAATGGCTTTAACCGTTCATCTCTTATGTCCCGTCTATAGGAATCATCCTACATAAGGAAGTAATGATGCTATGCCCTATGCTTATTGCTTGTAAGGAAGGATAGTCATAAAAAGAACTTTGCCAGAAATATTAAACCTGGAGATTGTGAGGGTCAAGTTTAATAATGTTTTTCTTTAGAAGCAAGATGCATGTGTCGACTGTCGATAATATCTAATTATGGGATATCAACACTAATTATCTTATCTAATTTATGGGTTAGATGTATTAAGTATTAACCCATTATTTATTCATTTATCTGTATAATTATTTTTCTTTTGCTCCTTAATTTTGTTAACCATCGCCTACTAGAGAAAAACCAATTTCCCTGGCAAAGCTCTAGAACCAAGCAACCACCGCCTTACCAGCTTTAATCCTAGGGATTAAACATGTTGTAATCAAAGTGTTTAAATCGAATTATTAATCTAATCATCCTTAATTCTAATAACTAAACATGTAATCAAATCCCGCACTATCTGTGAACCAATGTCAATTACAATGTGCAAATTTCTATCAAAATTCTACATACTAAGGCCACAAGAAAGCTTAAGATATGCCCTGTCACCTGAATTCATTTTATACCCAAACAAAAAAGGTTGCAGACAAGTTCAATCCAAAGAATTCAAAACCTCAAGGCGAGCCAATTTTAGGGGATCTGAGAATTCACTTCAACCGCAATTATGGCATTACATACACGACAAAATACTCAACAAATTCCAGCGTTACACTAGATAGAGACAATTACTTGAAATCTTGCAAAGAGCAGAAGAACTGGACAAAACTCTGAGCAAAACAAGCAGAAAATATGAAAATCATAGCTCGCACCTACCATCATATTCGATAGGCAAGAAGATAGCCGAGTAAAATGCAGACATATTTGTACGGACAACAAGAGATAGGCGAATGTGTTTATCGGTTATACAAGCTATTACATTAATGAACCCGATGTTACAATTACATACAACTCATGAACACGAGAAAGAATCATAAATTCCTAATTTACAAAACAATTGCATCCCCGCCTTAGGCCATTCGAAAAGAGAATGACGCATACGAGCAACAAATTGAGGTTCGCAATGATTCATAGCAAAATGAAGTGAGAAACTAATAATTGTAATATAGTCAGACGGCTGAAAGACTGGCCCATTTCCCTAGTTCATAAGGATCAGCATAATAATAGAGCTTAATTCTGTTTGCCAGAGACAAACCTGCTGCCCATGGATAAGGTCTGTATTCTGAATCATCTTGTTCTGATGGGTCGTCTGAGAAAGCAGCAATATCTCCAAGAAGCCTAAATGTTATGCGACGACTGCTTATCTTCCTGGGGAAATCAAAGTACATGGGAGTACCGGGCTTTACTTCTGGTAGTCGGTACTCTGCCACCGTGACCATATTGTGGGACTGCTGTGGGTGGGGTTACAAAATATTAAATCAATTACCAGAAAATATGGAAAATCAGAAACTAAGCTAACAAAACATTTTATAATTAAGGAGCCTATAAGATGTTGGCTAACAGGAACCTTTTTGTTTGTCCCATGTTGCATTTTGAATTTAATAATTGCTAATTGGCTTATATATCCTGGTGATGTAAGCAGGATACAAAGGTAAAGTCATTGGCTAAGTTTTAATCGTGCCAAGCTATTGTTTGAGGTGAGAAGATAATACTTGGTAAAAAAGACAAACAACCAAAAAGAAGAAACGACATAGAATGGCTACAATCTCTTATTGCTAATATTGATGGTTTTCTATGATGTATTGAGTAAACTCAAGCTGTCAAGCATATGTACATTGAAATCTTCTCTATTTAACTTTCGTGGCAATAATTTTTCTCAGCATGAACTAAAGCTATCGATGGAATATTAAGATATGTGAATATGGCCGTCGGAGTATTCAGATTTTCTACAAGGATGAGGAGTCTTGAACATTCAAGCCCAAATAAACCTTATGCTAGTTTGTTTAAAACATTAGTTTTAAGGAGTGAAATTAAGCAGCAAGATGGCAAACTACACTGCAGTACCTGAAGGGCAGACACTTGAATATATAACACAGCAGGAGATGTGAGCCTCTCTTCTAAAAGACCGCCTCGGCCACCTATATCTGTATCTGTTGGAGGTGAATGATTAACTCGGTGCTTTATTGCAGTGAGACCATCCAGACGAAAACCGTCCAGCATAGGTGAAGCTGGAGATAGAAATTGCTCCAAGACAAGGTCATTGTCGATTAACCTTTCAACCTCAATTGGAACCTGGGAAGTGTATTAAGGATTTCTCAGTTCGGTTACTGTGAGACATTAAAGTGTAGTAAATAGTTGTAAGCATGTCAAAAGGATTCTCAGCCAAATAACATTTTAAACAACTCTATATCATAAAGAGTTCTTCTTTTTCTTTTTTTTTTTCTTTTTTTGGCAAAAGTATCAAAGAATAGTTCTGAGAAACATAAATTTCACCTTGAATCTGTTCAACTGTGGAGGTCTCTCTAACCAGCTTCTTACATTTAATACTTCTGAACCTTGTGGTGACGACTCTACTTCTTTTCGCACAGCTCTCCCAACCACTATAACTCTTTTGGCATGAATGCATGGATCGCTATCAAATTCTCCACCAAAAGAGGCACGCCTGCTAACTTGCGCGAAGGGGTTTTCATCAAAAGACAAAAGATTAAGGTCTCTTTCTAAATTAACAGAATTGGATACAAGTCGTGGAAGACGCAAGGTCATCCAAATGATGCGGCATCGAACAGGATTCCTGAAGGCAAACTTTACATGCCGAGGCATTTTACCATCTTTAAATGACTTCTCTGCGCCACAGAGTTCTGATGAAGATTTTATCAGCGACTGCATATCCCATTTCCCTGTACATGATCTTTCTTCCCGGTCTATTTTATTACTAGCCCAGATCTGTACCTGTACAGACAGCACAAAGATACGAATCAGTTAAAAAAAACTCTTGCTATGTTATAAACTGCCCTCATAATGTAGTTTTACAACATGATCCATTGCTTATTATCAATAGAGGGTAGTAAATCGGTGAAGACATACATAAATCACAAAGTATGTAAAGGGAGGAAGGAACACCTCTAAACATTCACCAGCAAAAGATCAAAGACTACCATCACATGATTGTGCATTCTTAATAGTCAAGAAAGAAACATATTACATTAGAGAGAGAGAGATCATATACCAGTAGTGACATACAAACTTGTACTATGAGTGTGAAAAGTAGCTAATCCTTCTCTACAAGAATATCATGAAAATTTTGGGTACAATCTATGTGGCAGACACATATTAAACTGAAAAACAAATTAAAATCATAATGCAGCAGTGTTTGGCGGAACAAATTATAATATCGACTCTTTTAAGTTGTTCAGCACCTGAAAGTGTAGAGTCAGCAGAAAGCATACTTACTGTTGGAGCATCAGACATCGAATAGCCACATGGACTAACCAGAAGAACAACACCGGAGACATCAGAAATATCACCGAGGACAATGACAAATTCCACAGTTGAGACGGTCGAGGGAGCTCTCCAGTGTGAATCTTGTGAACCATAATCTAAAGGTGTAAGCAATGACAATAAGGGTGCCGAACCAGTTGCTGTCTCAACCTACATAAGTTAAAGAAAGTTAATTTACAGCCAGTATGCATGCATTCTAATTGCAAATATATGGAAAAGAGGAAGTAAAACAGCTCGATCTCCACGACATTGGAAAAAGGAAAAAAAATATATCGTCTTCCATAAGTGCAATGGGGCTTTAGGAGTTACTCATTCATGTAAGGGACTGTTAAGCTTTGAAAGACTAGTAGACTGAAATAGCATAAAATTATCTAGAAGAGACTTCCATGGACAGCTAGATCATTTTAACTGTTGTTATCAGTATATATTAAGTCCACAATCTTGAATACAGCCCCCATAGTCAACAAGGTCTCCCGGAACTATAATGTTCGTTTAAAATTTTTAAATCCATTAGTGGGTTGACCAGTCTTAGTCAATACCTCTGTCAATCTTGAGAAAATTCTGACATTCTGATTTTATTTTCCCACGACTTTTTGCTTTTTAATGCATCTTTTTCTGGTGGTACACCACATAAAAAATAAACACTCTTTCCTAATTTCCATTAGGGGCACCAAATAACTAATATTTAAAATAGGCTCATAAGTAAAGAGAAAGGTGTCAGTCATCAGATAACTAGCCAAACCATTAAAATGAAGAATGATTACCCCTTCTTCACCAAAAATGAAAGACACTATTCAACATAATCTGGCAGCAGAAAGAAGACTACCAAAGCTTGCAGAAGAAAATATTAGGTAAAGGAAGGAAAGTAGGCAATGTTTGAGAGTAAGTGGTGAAATGGTCTACGCAAAAAATAAGGTTTTTAAATTATCCTCTTGAGTAGCTACATCATAATTGGTGCCAAAACTCATCCTAGTTTTTCGGATTGGTTTTAAGAATTTGAGATTGTGATATATCCACTTATGATATCGAGAATAAGAAATATTGTCCAAATACCGGGTGTAAGAAGCTAGCAAATGGAAATTCTGCAAGTGATTCCTCTCCATCTGTTAACTTCTCTAAGACATTAGCAGCTCCCTGACTATTTCCGAATTGATCTCTTTCCGAAAGAAATTTTTTGGAGGGCGACCCAAACACGTGATTCAAGGCTTTTTCCGCAGCTTCATCAGCCCGTTTTCTCCTTCTTTGGCTGATCAAGACCCTAATATAGTCCAAAATCAATGCATCAAACACAACTTCATGGCAGCATTTTTTACACATAATTCCATCGAGCGCTGTTGAGCGATTTGAAGATGCATCAGCTGAATATCCTCCCTGGTTCATTATGTAGCTCTCCTTTGAGTTATAGGATGCAAGAAGAAGAGCTCCTTTTCCTGCAGAACAAACTCTGCAAACCCTCCTTCCACATTCAGAACAGACGAAAATGGATTCTGAAGTTGTGGAAGATGATGAAGTCAAGGTTGCACCAGAAGCAAGCCCAGTTTCAGCGCGAACTTGGCATGCACCACCCAAACACCTCTCCCCAATTGCAGTAACATTCCAGAAATCAACAGAATTTTCATCTATTTTTCCAAGCCCAATAGATGCAGTCATTTTGTCTTCTACTGAAGCCTGCCCAAGTAATGCAAGCAAGCTCGCCACCTTGTATAGTCTTCCCATATATGAATCTTCAAGCAATAAATTTGGATTTATACTAGCAGGATCAATGCCTATTGATAAGAGGGCCCGATCCCTTTCAGCAGCAGAAAGATTTAGGTGAAGACGCTCTATTTCAAGTTTCATAGCTTCGACAAAATCTAACCTTCTTTCCTCCTATTTCCATTAAAGGAAGAAACAACGTTAAACAAAGTCCACCAAATACGATGATAAAAGGAATTCAAACAGGCATCTACACAGCATATTCAGTTATATGCATTCACATAAATGATAGGCAAAAATAAGACAGACATCTGTAATCAGTTTGCTATAAGGATTTGGTTTTCTTCGGTAACGCTATGAAAGAGAAGAATACACGTTCCGACTACTGACCTGCGGTTGAATCAAAACCAATGGATACAAAAAAAGCAAGTGAATAAATTTGAATAGATTAAGTCTAGTTCATAAATTTCAAAACCGTAAAACAGAAAAGCCTCTTGAACAGGATAATAAACTGATGAGTGTGCATGTAAACACTGGGCAAAAGACCCCAATGAAATATGTCCAGATGCATGGATTCTTCATTCTTGGTGCAGGAAGATTCAATAAAATAGATCACATCAATTATTAACAATCATAAAGATCACAGAAACTAGACTAAAGGTTGAACTACCCAGAAGACTAGAATATCAAACAAGCCAAGTATTCTCTAACTATTAAGGCTTTGCTGCCAGTCTGAACTTTCATGGTCTTAATCTGACAGTGAATCAAAAATAAGCTGTATTTACAGTTTAATTAGATCGTACAACAGTTTGATCTTGGAGCAGTAGAAGCTTCTAAAAGGATTTCTGAATAAGAATCACACTTAATGGCTTCATGTAATATGGAAACAGTGACTTAATGATACACAAAACATAATTCCATTTCAATCTACTCCACCACCAAACATGGACAAAAGGGAATTGGACATGTCTCCCATACATCCAACATTAGGAGTCATTCGATCACTCTAAACATACTTCTAAAATATGCTAAAACCAACAGCATGTCTTCTTTAGATTCCAAACACACTAATATGCAGCTTATCCCTAGAGTGTCTTGGCAATAGAATAAAATACTACGAAAATTCACAAATAGCTCAGATGATCATAGATGCATGTGAATCAACTGCCAATATACATACCCAGTGAGGTCCTGCAAGAAGTTTGAAAGATTGAATGTAATGTTCAGAACCAATATCAGAAGGTCCTTCAGATGAAATGTTCTTGGATTGGTTATTTTGAACAGGCTGAGCGACAGCATCATCCAAGAAGTCAAGTAAGTCACTTCCCTCATGAACAACAGTTTCTTCAGTTGGTTGAGAAGTGGAATCTTGAAATTTTACTTCTCCGGTCAAAAGGTCTACCAACGAGTTAGCTGATGATTCTGATTGCAATGATGGAGGCTCTCTATTATTTGTTATAGCAGCACCAAAAGGGTTGGTATCTGTTCTGGAATGGAATGAGTTGATTTCCTTTTGGTCACCACTGATGCGTTTAAGAAAGCTAGCACCACTTTCTTCATGGAAAAAAATTGACCTCCATGGAAGAGAAACTCCGAGGATCTCTACCTGCATTATACAACCTACTTGATTAATGCTATTCACTCTATAGATTGCTTCAAGCAGTACTTACTTGACTTTTCGTACCTCACCCAATGTCATCGGGCCTCTTCCAGGTACAGCAGGATAAAGTGTTACCGCAACAACTCGAGTAAGAAAATCAAGCTCCCCTTCCAGTTCTTCAAAATCATAAAGAAGGGAAGGTCTAGAAGTTTCTTGGGCATGTAAACGCGCACCTGCACCAGTGACAGCCAGATCTTCAGGACTGATAGGTCCTGTTAATGGTATCAGAATATTTGTCCCATTCGCACATTGAGGTATAGAAGCTCCCTGCGGAGATTAATATCAAACCAGAAATAATAAGGCTACCTAGAAATGCATATGGGATGCAAGTATTACTCAAATTTCTTCCCACAACAACAGAAGGTGAAAGCTAGCTAACAAGAGATGGATCGAAAGAACAAAGTAAAGCTCTTAAGTTTCTATTCAGAATCTCCTTCAACAAGCAAAAGCATCTCTGCACTCACCTAGTAAACTCCATTACTAAATCGCAAATTAGACCTTTAATTTTCAGTAAACAGATAAAAGTATCTAAAAGCAACATTTATATAAGTTATAGATTCCAGCTTCAACTTCCAGCCCAGGTATCTTGCAGGTACAAATTCCAGACAAAGATGACCGATAATGCATGAGTCATCCCATTCTTTGGGCATATATTAAGAATCAACAGGTTCCTTCGATCAACACAAATTTTATACAAGGAGATATATCCTAGATTTAGGAATAATTGTGCACTGGTATACTGCTAAATGTGAGTGGTAATCTCATTTTAATTTAATATTCATCTTATACCACAGTAATTTACTGAGCTTCAATCAGCACAGATCTCTTTCATATGCTAAGATATGCTCCAACCATCACACTTTTTATTATTGGCTCCACACTAATTGAGTTCCTGTAACATACACGAACCCGCGAAATGAGAGACGAAAAGAACTTGGTTGTCCCTGAGGTCCAGCAACTTTGATACTTCCGTAATTTTTCACCATTAAGTGGAACCACAATATCCTCTCACGTGAAATCAAGCATAAAAGACAAGCAATGGGGATAGAAGTAAATGCCAAACATCTTAAGGTAATTCCTTAATCATAATTTAAAAGATATGCTTTCAATGTCAAGTTTAGATCGAAAGCTTCTAAATACATAAGCTAAAAAACACAATAAGTGCACCAGCTACACCATAGTATCCTTCATCAAGCATTTTTTTTAATCTATGCCAGATAGAGTGACTATCAGGAGTAAGATTGGCAAGGCTTAAAAACTAATAGTTATGAGAACATAAGACATCAAAAGATTCTGGCTAGAACTAAAAGGAATCTGTATGGTTTGTTCAGGAAAATAATCGAGAACACTTATCAAGTAAGACATAAATTAGGTGTAGAAACTGTAGGAACATTGTTCAGAAGATCAACACAGAGATATACCAGACCTCAAGAACAAGTTTAAGTCCATCCAGAGAGCGACCAGTTCTCACATCAACTGTTGATGGAGAAGTTGTATCATCAGCACCATGTGCAATAGTGAGAAGAAGCTGAGAAACATGGCAAGGCTCGCCGAGATAAATAAAGAGTTCAACCACATCGGCAGCCTGTGTGGAAACCTGTTGTATATATACAATAGCAATAAACCCCTTAAACAAGATGGACCAATGATTCAACAACTGTAGTCAGAAAAGGAAAGCATATCAAAAGCAATAAATAACATGTCTTTTGTGACATGAAATAGATACCCATATCAGGTCTTTTCTTTTGAAACTCAGAAGACCGGATCCACCATCGGAAGATTTCAACATGCTTGGAACTGGCTTTAGAAAGCATCCAAATGGCCTAGAAGGTACCTGAAATAAGCAGCAGAATTCATGAACTACAGCTACTTTCAGCATAAAGACTGATACAGTTGCCCAGGCAACAGAAACAAATCCAATCAAGAAAGATATACCTTCAATTAGAGTAAGAGCTTAGAATATTTGGAAACAATTATATTCAGATGCTTTGGCAATTCAGACCATCACAACATTTTCTAAAGTTCATTCTAATCTTTCTTCCATCCTATAACATACTTATAGTCAAACTTATTTACAACAATCAAATGTCAGCAAAGTGATAAATTTACAGTCAAAGAACATGAGAACTTAGTTGACAAATTAAAACTCGCGCTGTTTGGTATTTAAAATTGAACAAAGAGCAAATGCAACATGTGATTGATATTTAATCAATAAAAAACGAGTTTCAAAAGTTAAAAAGCTTTTTACGAGCAAAGCAATCATGATCACATGAAAACCTTGCAAGGAGGATACATACAAAATTAAGAAAATAAGAGCGGAGAACAGGCAAGCCAAAAACAAGTAAACTAAAGATACAAATTAATTGCTGATATCAATAGATTACATACATTTACGGGATCGAGTAAGGCTGAAGGAAAGTGCTTGAAGAGTCTGAGTCCCAGAAAAATCTCTAATTGCTTCTGACGAGAACTATCTACAACGGCGTTCTTATATCTTCTCTGCAGGGTTATTTTCATATTCTGTGCAGCAGAGAACTGCTTAAATTTGCCTGTTTCCTCATTGAAAATGCTAAGAATTTGACTGTGCATGGCTTTGGAACCCGTATATAACGTGGCATGAATGTCACCAGCTACCAAGAAGATATCAGCTAACTGAGATACAGGTGATAGTATCGTTGATCTCTTAAACTCCTCAAAGGTCATGTCAAACCTTTTCCAAGGTTTATCTGGACAAGGATGGTTCCAGGTTGTAGTCCTAGTGTTGTGATCAATATAATATGTTTTCCCCGTGACTCCATCAGACCGCTTCTCCCAGCCAGGAGGCAATGGTGCAACATATCCAGCACCTGTAGACTGATAGCCATAGGCCAAATCACTATCAAGCGATATGCCTAACCGTCTGCACTGCTCCATAAAAACTTGGAGTGCACCAAAGAAACTAGCAGCATTTGTTCTATCCAATGAATCAGCACAATTGAAACGTATTACTCCATTTTGATGTGCTCTTAAGCAAAAGGCGCCATCATAGTCTTCATTGTAGATGATTACACCTTTGCAATCATTAATCCTCTGGCGAGATGGCAAATAATCTCCCTCAGAAATGCCAATAGAAACAGTGGGTGCCTTTAGAAGATACCAAAGTCCTTCAATTGTCTGTTGTTCTCCCTTCAGTTTTACACTAGCATGCCAATCATAATTTATCAAGTGAATTCGAGTATGAGGAAGCTTTCCAGTGGAACGAATATAGTTTAATGATTCTTCAAAGTGATGAACTAAAAGGGATTCCGATTTCCCTTCTGCATTCCTTAGTAAGTTTACGCACACAATTGGAACCAGAGCACTTTTTTTCTGATTCTCAACAGCTACATCCAGATTCCGTGCATCATATCTTTCAGATAATCTCTGATAGTATTGCACACTTCCTTTATAAGGATCATGGCTTGATACATATATTTCTGCTTCTGCAGCAGTAATTTTTAATTCAGCACCCCACCAGATAGGAATGGTGCCTCTACGCCAAATATAAGTATTGAAGGGAACACTTTGACCAGCTTTTTTGGGAACCCAAATTAGCTGTTCACACTCGACTTCATTGCCTGCCGAGTCAATAATATAAATGAAAGATAAAGGAGAAAAACAAAGGGAAAAAATGTGACTCATGGATGGTAACGTTTAAATGAAAAACTGGACAACATTATTATCGTTAATACAGGTATGTAGATGATGCTGACGGAAAAGAAGAAACTATAGCATCATCTAATTGGTAAAGCATATTACAAGATAACATAAGAAAGAGCATACATTAGTTCAAGCCTATAGCTGCAAGTGGTAAAGCTAAAATAAATCAAGTGGCAAGACTCAAGAGTCAAGATACACGGTGTTCACTATCAGGAGAAATTGGAAAGATAGAATTCACTAGCCTAAAATACTCTGACATTATTGGCAAGGGAAAACTAAATTTCAATGGTACAACTTCAAATTAAAAATTCACCAGGGCCACAGCAGTTAGCAGGCCTTCCTGATGGTTATGGGAGAAATAGGTCTTTAATATTAGTGACTATACTGAGTTACTGAGTAAGGAAACAAATAGTAATCTGAATCAAATACAATGACAGAGCACAGCACAGCTTTTGCAACGAGTAGTTCTAAAATACATGATGAAAAATACAACCAAACACATGACTCAAAGAGGATAAATAATAATGATGCAAGTTGCAAGTAATGCAAAACTAAAGATAAGAACTCTGGGCCAAAGAAGAAACAAATCAAGAAAGAGTTACAAAAACATAAACATAGGTTTTGGTGCGGAGATGTATAACACCTTGTAAAGGAAATCTTCTCCAATATCACATATGACTATCTATCATCCAAAGTTTTCCGAGTAAATGAAGAGAAAGGTTATACATGAAAGATAATACAGATCATAGAAGAAATACCTGTGCTATAACATGAGTTTATACCCCTTGCTAAGTACCGAGTTCCAGGATGCAACCTACTACGACGAGCAATAAGTGCAACAAACCCCTCCTGCTGACCAAGGCTACCAAATGTTTTACTTTCAGCAATCCCCTGTACATTGGCAAATAATTGATTGAGCATGTCATCCATGTTTCATGAAAGTATCTCTAGAAAGCTGGCATATCAGATTCAGAATGATTTGAAGAACTTCAATAAGTAGTTTTAAGAATTGATGCCTTAAAGTTGCTTTCGACAGAGCTTAATGTTACACTTGTATACTGATGCATATTCAACACAATAACATTGCAACATGTATTAGAAAGTACATTACCTTATCAGGTTTGGTATATACCATACATAAGTTCCTATGGTTCATTGGATATAAAAATGTTAAGAGCATGAAAAGTTCATAGACAAGAAGATTCAAGTGGAGCGACGAAGGGACACAAAAAGGGTGACCGCAATAACATTTGCACCTCTGATATAGAACTCCTAAAAGTACTCCTATGCCACGGCACGGGAAGTGAGAAACAAACGAGTTGTCCAACACAAAACAGAACAATCAAACAAAAAAAGAAAAAAGCCAAAAGAATAGTCAGATACAAAAAAATGTGAAGATACCAAGCATGACTAAAACCTGCAGAAGAATGATGCAATGCTGCGGAAGCCCAATGTTTCTAAAAGGCATTGAGAGCCATTCATTCCACACAAATTCATCATCAGGGTTTTGCACGGACATACGGCTTGGGAAAGGTCGAGTTATGTCTCTAGCTTCACAAAAGTAATGTTTTCCATCAATGTCAAGCTCAGTCAGTTCTTGAATATTCTTAGTTTCTGTTTTACTCTGTGGTTGAGGATTTTGAAGTGCAATTTTAACCCACTGGCTCTCCGTCACAGTGTATACACACCCTCCACCAGGCAAATTTGGTATGCTGGCAGTCAACCTTGTTGCTACCAGCAGTAAAGCAAAGCTACCAAGAGCTGCATAGCCTAAGACAGCTCGTGCATGTATTATACTCTTACAAAGCGATTTTGAACCATTGGTAATGTAATCGAATGCTGCTTTTGGGGATTCGAAAATATCATAACCATGCCTTGCAGTATACCGAAGAGCCCCAGTCGTTGGATCGATATAGATAACCTGTGTATCAGTTCTACTACACAGACTGATGATAATATATACTTCACTTGACCCCAATGTGACAACAGCAACAGATGTATCCCTTAGATGACCAGCTGCAATAGATAACAAACATATTTTGGAATCAGGGTAGAAAATTGATTTTTAAACTAATAAAACCGTAACAGGTTTTTGGTTTTAAATAACAAAAAAAAATACATGATTCCACATTAGTTTTATAACCAGATGGAAAGACAAATGCATAGTAGTTCAATTCAAAATTTATCAAAGAAAATCACTAAATTTCTATAGATTTTCAGAAGGTGACTGTATGCTGATTGTGGAGGCAAACATGACGAAGCTTTTCTCATTTGGAGCACATGTGTCGCTTGATCCATTTCAAGCAACTTGCACAAAGAATACTTCACTACTCCAACTCTACCAACATGTGCTAGATTGAGGTTCAGGTTGGTGAATGCATATCATTCAGGCCCTAATAATTTACAAAGAGTGCTTGATTTCACCGAATTCAACTTTAGGACATTTATGGGTTAGGGGAAATTGTTGGAGGCCAAAAAAAAAACAAAGAAGATAAAACTGACCACAAAAAAAAAAAAAAAAAAAAAAAAAAATTGGTATGCATGCACCAAAAAAGTAGTTATTCAATAAACAGAAGTACAATAACCAATAAGCAACAAAATTCTGCAGACTCCTCCAGCCATCAAGTTGATATTTTCAACTTAGTAAAGTTCCAAACAAAGGACTTAATCACTGCCAATCGTCTACTCATTCGAAGAAAAGACAATATCTGAAACTTCTCACTATAATGATAAATATTTGGCAAGATTTGGCCTAGTTTTAACTTTCAGATGTCTACTCTCGCCTACATTTACCATCAAATTGAAAGCTAAATATGCATTAGTCAAATAGCGATTTGAGACTTTTCATGTGTCTAAATGAATAGACTGAAGTAATAAAAAACATTACCATGAGCATAGTATTGACAAAAAAGATTATTAATCCTGTGATGAACAAAAGTTCAATCAAATAAACATCCCAGTAACTTTAATGAATAGCAAGATATCATAACTCAAAACATCTAGCAGAGATTGAATAACCAGCCAAGATACAAAGTCAACTAAAGTAGTTTGTGGGCTCACCGGAGGACTCCATGCTCTCAACGTTCACTGGCCTTCGAGTTCTTGACAGTAGTAAGATTCAAAACTGCAAGGGGGAACCAGCAATCAGAATAGGCAAAAGAAAACAGATAATTAGTTGGCAAAAAATATCATTCATTCATTCAAGTAGTTTCTTTTAGCCTTATTTTTTTTTTATATTAGCATATATAATAAGGGAAAGTGTCTATGTCGATATCATTCTCTTTCTTCTAGTAGTTAGCTGGGATTGAGAAAGCTCTGCCCAAAGGTACTCATATTATGGGCCGGGCATCGGTAGGCTAAAGTCAAGTCAAAACCACGAGAAGGGGATAAGTTTTTTGAGGCTTTCACAGTTTCAAATAAGACTTTGGGTTCCTTGCGACTTTTCTTCATTAATGAGCCTCAGCTTAGGCCACAGAGAAAATAGCAAACTCTCTTAATTTACATTTGCACCTTTAAATAACAGAACTGTCAAAAGATTTCTACATAGTACAAAAGTTTAACCGATAATATGCAAGAATCGCGCATAGTATCATCATAACATCAGAGTAACAGCAAATCATTTAACATCCTAAGCTTCTAGATGCGTGGGACCAAATGATCCAGTATGTATTAAATCAGTTAAACAACATAGAGTGAAAAATCCAAACATTTCTGAAGAATTAAAACGGTGAAAAGACATTACCCAAACGGAAAAAACAATCATCATTAATTAATAAAAAAAACGAAACTTTGAATTATCCCTAAATCAGAAACACAAACCCTAATCGAATTTAATAAATATAGTGGCGGATTACCTGAAATTTCAACTAATTCTTGGATATGGGAGAGCTCCGAGAGTAACGCCTCATCGTGGAGAAGCGATTAGTTTAATGCCTCTAGATCTGAGGTTTTATAACATAGAAAAGGTGAAAGAGTAACGATGAGTATCGTCCAGTGGGCTAAGCAACAGCCCGAGCTTAGCAGCTTTGCCTTGAGGCGGCTGTGAGCCTGCGAGGCTTGTAGGTGGTTTAGATCTGACTTCTGAGCAGGTGGCTAAACTGGGTATGCAGAGGAAAGGGAAGGAGCAGTTGAAAGAAATCGTTATGCGTAAAAGAAAATTTCAAGAAAAGAAGTGGCGGTTTTTTTAAGTGATTCACGCCATCAACAGACGACACCGTTTCATTATAGAGAGATGTGGTTTGTTAATATAAAAGCGTTAGAATATGTAATTCCGCTTTTTGGATTTATTCTTGACTAGGAGTTCTGTAACTTGTGGAATTATCAGTGTTTGTTACGGCATCAGGTTACGACCAAATTAGAGTGCATCCCATAGATGTTCAAAAATTTGCTTTTGTAATTTGTCACCACTTCAGGTTTGAATGAATTCAAAGCCATGCATTTTGGTCTTACAAATGCAGCATTATTTATAAATAAAAATATACATATATATATTTACATGTTTCTAATTAAAAATTATATTATTTATATATACATATAAATTAATTATACATATATACTATATATACACAATATATATCTAATATAATTTTATATAAATATTATATCAAAATTACCCCCACCCTTCCTTCCCTTTCTTCTCCCCCAACGAGCAGTCATGGCCGCAGCCCCCTCTCCCCCCGCCCCTCCTTTCTTTCTTCTTCCCCAGCCAGTGGCGAGACTTTCTTTCTTCTTCCCATATCCGCCGACGACCACCTCCCCTCCCTCTTTCTTCCTCCTTCCCCTGAAACATTCCGCCGCCGCCGCCGCCGCCACCACGATCCCCCTCCTTCCCCACCCCTCTTTCTTTTCTCCTTCCCCATCCGTACAGGCCCGCCACTCCCTGCAATTCAGGCCTGCCGAAGATGCCGACGAAGACAATGGAGTTGGCGACGATGGTGGGTGTGCCAGAGGTGATGGAGCCGGCGGACATGTATGTATATATATCTATATATAAATATATATAAGTTAATTTAATATATATTATGTTTATATATATATTACATGCATATATATAATTTAATATATATATAATACAGGGGTAAATTTGTCTTTTTGCATGAGAAAGTGATGAAAAATTCAATCCCAGTTGCATCAAGGCACTTGTAGTGCAGCAGGGTTTTTTTTTTGCAAAATTTGAACTAACATAAGGTTATTTGAGTGAATTTTTATATGTCAGGGTTTTTTTTTTTTATCATTTCGGCTAACACAGGGTAGTTTCTTGCATTTTTCTCGTTTCTAAGGGCTTTATATTAGAGTTAACAACCCCTAAAACTCTGTGTTAATTCAAAGTATCATAAAAAAACTCTATCAAAAAAAAAAAGTCGACCCTATGTTTTTTAAAATAAACTCACCGCCCCCTCATCCCAAATGGTCAACGAAAAAAAAAAAAAAAATCTATTATACACTTATATACTGTTTCACACATATATATATCATATATATATATATATATGATATTATGCTATAATATTTATATATATTATATATTTACAGCACTTTTTAATAGATATAATAATATAATTTAAAATTTATTTTATTTATTAATATAATATTTATCCTGAATTAAAAAATATTTTTTATAGAAATTAACAAATTATATATATAATTATTATATTTACTAAAAATATTAATAAATTAACAAATTTATAGAAATAATATATATGTATACATATACATAATTCATAGTAATATATATATATGTGTGTGATATTATGCTTGATGGTGCAGAAACTTGTAAAGGATTTAAACACCAATCACTTTAGAATTTACTTGTAAAAGGGGAGACCATCACAGGCGTTGAGCCTCAGGAACTGTGTTTCCTTTTGAGCGTGGCTCTTCCAGCTAGGATAACACCAAGAGTGCTTAATGCAGTGATGAAACAACTGTGAAGAAGGTAAAATCAAGCTTGAGAAGATGACGAGAAATGGCGGAAAAGACCCAGTGCAGTGAATGCAATATGTACCGTGAGGATGACTTGGGGGAGAAAGCATGTATTCTCCCCTATTTATATGTTGGGGGTGAGGGTAAATATGTAACTTGACCGTGTGGTCCCAAACCTGTGTTGCCCTAACACGTGGCAGCCTGTGAGGGTGTGAGAATGATGTTTCTGAAAAGGTGGCGGCGTGTCAGGTGGGAGGTGAGCACTACCTTTGTGTCAGAGGTTGTTGGCGAGGGTCGCATGAGAGGGAAGCTTAAGGTCCTCATAGCTAAGGTTCGAATCCATTGCAGTAGGGCAGGATCGTGCACGAGCGCTGGTGACGCTCGGAGAGTGTACGGATGGACCTCCCACGGCAGATGATCTTGGAGCGTCAAAATCCCGAGCATCAAAAATGGAACCCTCGCGTGGGTGCTTCCTTGAGAAGGCTGACCCTGAGGGTCGGGACTTGAGCATCGGGCCCATCAGCTTGAATCCTTCACTTGAACGGTTGGTCGAGGCTCAGGGGCCCGTACTGATGAGCAAGTGAGTGGGCTGGGTAGGCCTGCGAGCCCATCAATGCGAGCGTCCAATAATGCAATCGTCAAGCGTTGACACGTGGCCGGCTCCGATTCGAGAGCGGTTTTGTGTCTCATCAATGCTATAATATTTATATATATTATATATTTACAGCACTTTTTAATAGATATAATAATATAGTTTAAATTTTATTTTATTTATTAATATAATATTTATCCTGAATTAAAAAATATTTTTTATAGAAATTAACAAATTTATAAATTAAATTTTTTATAGAAAATAATACATATTAATAAATTAACAATATAATATATATATATACATAATTATTTATATATATATATATATAATTATACATATAATTATATTATTTATATATATAATTATTTATATTAATTATATTATATATATATATATTAAAAATATTAATAAATTAACAAATTTATAGAAATAATATATATGTATACATATACATAATTCATATATAGTAATATATATGTATATAGTATGTATATGTATATATGATATATCACAGTCGTCTTCCCCAAATGCAATCACGATTGCCGCCTCTCCAATCGTCTTCTCCGCCGCTGCCGCACCCATTGTCTTCTCCAGTCGCCCAACGCCACCGCCGCCTCTCCCGTCATCTTCTCCAGGTTCGCCGTAGCATAACCCCCACCCCACTTTTTGCAAAACTCCATGGCCACCACCAAGCTTCGTCTTCTTCCCCAACACTCAGCCACACGTCACTGCCATCACAGCCGTCGCCACCGCCATCGCAATCATCGCTGCCCAACCCACACGCAGACCAAGCCGCCGACCAACGCCCAGTCGTCGCCTCTCATTCTCTCCACCTCCACCGCCTAACAGACCAGTCGTCGTCGCCTCCTCTTTCACGTCACCTCCATGGTCGCCTCATCTTTCCTCCCTCAAGTTTGCCCCTAAATTCAAGTATATGTGTGTAGATCTGAGTTTGAATTTGAGTTTATGTGTGTGTAGATCTGAGTTTGATTTTGTGGGTGATTGTTTGTGGTAGTCGTCATCGTCGTGGTGGTGTATGGTTGATGGAGACGGTGAAGGGGATGGCGGCCTGGAGGTTGGGGATATATATGTATATATAATTCAATATATGTATTAGATGAGTAAAATAGTCATTTTATTTGAAAAAGTGAAAAACATAAGGTTTTTTGAAGTACTTTTTTTTGTCAGAGTTTTTTTTTTTTTTTTTTTTGCTACTTTCGCATTACACGGGGTAGCTGGGAGAAAATTTCCCCTTTGTATTAGTATTTTTTAATGACATATTAGTCTAAAGTTCCAATATGGCACAACACTTAGAAATTGTTCTACAAAGTTTAGCTGAGAATCATTTATTTGCTAAGGCTTCTAAGTGCTCACTTGGTCAGGACCAGATTGAATACCTAGGTCATATAACAAGCTAAGAGGGGTTAAGGCGGATCCTAACAAAGAGGGTTGAGCTTACTATCAGTGATTCAAGTAGACTATTATGAGTCGATCTAACTGGGAGAGAGTAGATAGAGTATCTTAAAATCAGAAATAGTAATGTTAGAACCAAAATGTTGAATCTGTTTTCAAAAGTCAGGGATATTGTCAATAAGAAGGAATTTAAAGGAACTAAAACCTACATGTTTAACTATTAAGATTATACAAGATTCGCTTTCTGAATACTAAAAGTTAAAAACAAGTGGCAAGTATCAACAGACATTTTCATAGCATAAGTAAGATCTACATTATGTTTCATATGACTTGAAATAATTTAACCAAATGGGGAATTATAAAGTGTCAATACATAAAAGCTAACTCGCCTATGCAAGAAACATAACACTTTGGTCAAATATTGATCTCAAAGAACTGCAATAAATAGGGGCAGAGAAAACATCAATGATAATAAGTAAGGAAGGACTGTGAATTTGAAAGAGACGAAATGCCAAAATTGGAAAATAATAGCCCTTAGCAGTAGACCATATTGTCAATATTTTAGTTACTCCAATATTATAGGACGACAATCAAGTCCCCTGGGCATCATGCGATAGACTTTTAAAGGCCAAAGTTCCTAAAATTATCAACTTCTATTGATAATGAGATAAAATGACATGAGCTTACCACTCAAATTTGAGAAAACATAGAAGAAGAGCATTCAACTCGAACAATTAGATCGCATGAAATATCACAAGAGATAACAACAACCATAAAGTTCACAGTAAGCACCAGGTGATGGGGATGATATGCATGAGAAGAAAATTTATGAAATTGATAAGTGATACAATTGAATGACTAATTTATTAGGAATAGATCAAATGAAAATATAAATATCAATAATATACCGAAAATTAAAAATGATATTACCAAACAGAAATAAGGAAAAATTTAATAAAGTAAAGGTATAAGGCATCACGATCAGACATTGATTGAATTTCTGAAGTTAATGATACGAAAAATCGACCAGATGAGCACTTAAAATAGAAGAGGTTTAAGACAATGAATATCATAATTGGAACACAAGTTTAAGATAAATTGGATTTGTGAATTAGCTCCTCTTATAGGAGGAAGGGGTTGTGAAAGTAATGTATTTGACCATTAGTGGATGAAGCAAAATCAAAAGAAATAAGTTAAAAGGAAAAAACATTTCATATTGCATATACATGCATCATAACTATGTATTTCACTTTAACTACATTTGTATTATAACATCAAGTATTTAAATTAATTAATACAATGTTAGCTTAGGTCAATGAGACGTGTGTTATTTGTGTAACGGCCATGTGTTGTATCTACATGCATCATAACTATGCGTTTCACTTTAATTAATTTAATATGCATTATAACTATGTGTTTAACTATGCATCATAACTTATTGTTCATGATTTTAAAATAGAGATTTTACACAAATGTTTTTATATGTATAATTTTTCAAAATCAAAGTAATTCATTAAAAATTTATTATGTTTATTTAATTAAGTTAGACACAATTAATATTTAAATTTATTAATAAAAATAATAGTAATACTTATCTAAAACTAAATGATAAACGTAAAATGCACATTGATCTCACTAGTTTTAATAAAAGCAAAAGTAACGCAAATTTCGTGATAATTGAATCAATGAACATGAAAAGAGTTACAAATAAATTCTTTATTGAATTGATCAAAATGTGGTTTACAATTTCTAATTTCTTCCTCTAATTCTTCCTACAAGGAGTTCGGAAGGATTGAAACGCTTTCATTAACTTTGGAGTTTCAATCTTTTCTTTGATTTTGGCTTGTCTATCAGAAAGTTAATTCGTGGATCTTTGTACTTAATTACGAATTAAACATCTTGATATCGGTGAACGCTGAATAACGCGTTTTGAACACCTCGAATTTAATTTGTTGTGGCTTGAAGATAACACAAGATTCATGGATTTGACACCTTATTGCAGATTGGATGCCTTGTTTGTTGATCTTTGCGAAGAAAACGTATTTAATCTCGCTTCGATCGACTTGAATTAAATTTGAATTTGTTGAGAAAAGGAACATCGAAATATGAATTTGATGCTTCGATTTGGAATTGCGCGCCCAAATTGGTTGATTTCCACAAAAAAAGTCGAATAACACACTTTAAATGCCTTGAGAGAGTTTTCAAACTTCCTTCTTCTTCCTTGCTTGCTTTAAATGCCTTGAGAGAGCCTTCAAATTTCCTTGTTCGATTTCCTTCTTTTTGCTTGTTGCTTCCCTCTAGAGCTTTTTTTTGTTACTTGCTGAGCTCTTCTTTGTTATTTGCTTCCTTGTTTTTCGTTGATTTTCAAGTTGGTAATACTTTCGGCTTGTAAAGGACCCTCATATTTATAGGTGTAGAAGGGTGTCATAATTAACAATGGAAGACGTCATTCTGATTGGTTCTTTATTGATTTTGTAATATCTTACATAAATAGTAAGAGATGATTTGATTTTATTGTCAAACATGATTTTTGACACATTTAAATATGTATTAAAATATCAATTAACTGAATATTTATTTTAGGAACTTATTTGATTAAATCCTTAAAATTAAGATAAAACTTATAATTTTAATATTTAGTATATACTTAATTTAGACGTGACATGTTTTTATTGGGAAGATTGCAAAATTGGTATACCATCTCCTCCAATTTAGCCGTTCTGGTACACTAACTTTTCCAGTAGCAAAAAAACCCAACAACTATCTAGAATAAGCAAATTAGTGCACTTTTTACCCGAATAAGCCGAAACCCGCCGGAAATCCACCAAGAAATAGGTCGGATTTCCGGCGGGTTTCAGCTTATTCGGGTAAAAAGTGCACTAATTTGCATTGTTTAATAAGTTGTGGGTTTTTTTTGCTACCGAAAAAGTTAGTGTACCAGATCGACTAAAATGGAGGAGATGGTATACCAATTTTGCAATTTTCCCTGTTTTTATTGGTTACAAATTTTAGCCTTCTACACACTTTTTAGGCATCATAAATACATTTAACACTTTAGCTTAATAGAGGTCTCATGTTCAAGTCTTTGAGTATGCAACTATCATTGATAGAGAGAATTTTACACATTAGCATGGTTTGATCCGGCTTGATCAATATAAATAGAAAATAGAAAATATATGTATATATATATATATATATATGTATGTATGTATATTGAATACTTTTTATATAAATGGTCCTTTCACTAATTTTTGACCTGCGAAAAAGACATTTGTACCCCAGCATGTAACAATCGATTATATATATTAACATTCCACAAGTTTTTGTTACAACATTATATTACTGTATATACTTAAACATTTCCATTTTATGGCATCAATATGAGAATATTGGTTGGATATGTATACGAAGACCAAATAATATGCATACAAAACTACAGTTAACTCCCCTGCAACAGCCAATCTTCGTGCTGCAGGTTAATCACATCGTGTATGTCTGATCCACGCCTGCCATTTCTTAACAAGTTGACTGCACATTCATATCTTTACCTGTAAAATTAGTTCAATCACTAATTAATATTTAATGGTAGTTACTTATTACTAAACAAATTAAAACGGTCTCGTTTTTATTCGACTCAAAGTGAACCTTGTGATTGTATTAAGTTAGCACTCAAAACCCTACAACCGTGGTTGTTGTCACGACCGTAGGGTTTTGGTGTTAATTTAGTTCTAATTTAATACAATCATAGGATTCGATTTGAGACATTTTAAATCACGGGTTTCAGAGTGCTAATTAGGTATATCACAAGGTTTTTAGTACAATAAAATCTGAAAACAACTTATCCTTTAAAAAAAAGGTGTAGGTAATATTTGCAAATACTAGAAAAAAAATACATGTGCTTCTAGCTTTCAACATGTTCTGATCAGAGTGGAGATATAACGTCTACTTAGAAATAAGCTACAAAGAAAAATGCCGAAAGAATTATTATTACTTTTTTTTTTTTTTCCTAGCTTCTAACTTATTTTCATAAATAAATGCAAATTTGTATAGTTTATTAATCATAGATTTTAAATTTACTTTTCAATACACTCAACTGCAAATTTGTACGGTTTCCAATTAATCTACTTCTACTTCTATATAAATGTGTAATATCTGTAATTTGTGTAATATCTGTAATTATACTCACAACTACACTTCACTTGTATTTCAGATATTTGCACGTAAATATTTGTAAATTGATAATATTAATATAAGTTAGCTAGAAAGATTGGTTTCGAAAGTAATATTTACCTTGATTTATCTGTTGTTCCTGAGTTTTCTGGTGCAGGCGGGCTTAGTTGAAGCTGTATTGGTCCACCCAAAGTTGCATTGTAAGTAGAAAAACCATTTCCATTCCCTATACTTCCATTTGATCTCTTCCCATAAGCCTGAAAACCCATTAAATATGTAATTAGGTCAGCACCTTATAAGCATATATATATATATATATATATTAGTGATCTTGTGTAAAATTATTATAAATACCTTTTTATACAATTCCATATTTTCTTGCTCAATGAGGTTTACCTTCTTATACAAGTCCACATTCTCTTGATGTATCAAATTTCCCTGAAAATTAATATCCAAATTAATGAACAATTAGTTTCTGTGATTAAATAACTCGATTTATTTATTCGATTTGAAAAAATACCTTTCTATTAAGCTCTTGAATTTCTTCAGTTAATATCTTTTCCTATTCAAAACACCAGAAATTTATGATTATTATGTTATCATCTGCACAGATTCAAAATTAGGATATATATTGGATAATAAAGATAGTTAATAAGTTCAGCACATATTTTTGTTGGGAAACTGATAATAAGAAAGAAACCTAAGTTCCAACGCATACCCCTATTGATTACTGTGCATGAGTTATTATTATGTTGGGAAACTGATAATAAGAAAGAATTATATAGAAGCAGAGAAATTTAAATGCGTACTTTATGTTAAAAAGAGTAAAATGAACTATATTTTGGGAGAAAGCAAGATAAAAAAGTGATCATCCAAGTTCAAGAAACAACATATCCCACATCCCAATAGGGTTCCAACCAATTTAGGTGCCAATTACTGATCCTTCTACGAGTACAATTTCAACTGCCAATTAGTGATCCTCATTCTCAGCTTGGAAATTCTTACACAAATCATCCCAAAACCATGCATTTTAAAAAACCACATGTGAGGGGACGTGATCATGCGAATTCAAAGTAGTATTTCCTTATTTCGTGGTTCGATACGAATCCATAATAATCGTACTCGTATTGCAATACCAATCAATTTCGTCACCTTTGAAGTAGAAATGTATATCCAAAATATCCACGACTAGATTATTAACTCTGACCTTTTTCATGCGCACGCCGCGTAAGCTCGTTTCCAGTTGGTTTTCTAACCTTTGTAGATCCTTCAAATCCAATCCATAAAGTTCTTCTCCCATCAATTTCCTGTCTTAAATATGTATAATCAGTTACATATATTCAGTAGAATCCTGGCATCGTTTGAAGTTTATGTGATGAATGTGAGCAAGAACATTTAATTACCGATGATTTTCTTGCAATTCATGTAATTGCTGCCTCAAAGTTGCTGCTTCCCTTTGCCAAAACTAGCAAGTGTATATGATTATTACAGAGATTTTACTTAAGGATAAGGTATAGAACCCTCTCAATATTATAAGACGCGAAATTATGATCACATATATCCATGATGGCATGATCACATACCTTTATCTCGGACGCTGGGTTAAGCAGTTGATGGTATTCCTCTTTGGTTTTATTGTAACGCTCTATGACTGATTTCATGCTGGCAAATTAAGTTCAACAAAATGAAGATTAGCGAAGATGAAATACTTGTTATACATATATCATGGTGTGCGTGAGAGAGAGGCTTTACAAAAATCCATTAATTGGAGTAAATTCATAGAAATATATAGTAATGGTTTCTTACATCTACACCCCCTCGTAGATTGTATAATTACAATTTTGTTTCCATTCAAATGAAAACATTACAAACTCTATTGAGTTCTGAAAATTACATATCACCTCGTTATGTTAGCTAGGCTTTATTTTCTACTTTTTCTTAATTAAAAGAAATAATTACATCTAACTACCCTATATGCCTAATTATAACGTAGTCCATCTCATTATTAGGAAATTAAATTTTAGTGCTTAAATTTGAGAATCGTTTGTGGTCCTTAAGGTTCCGTTATGTCATTCCAAAAATACCCCTGATTTGTTGTTAAATTCATAATTTTTAGGGATTGTTTTGTTTATATTTGTAAACTTTAGGGATGATTTTGTAATTTTGGATGTAACACTCATAAAATCGTCAGGGTATATATAAGTGTACTTTTACAAATTCTATTAAGGGATCTCAAACCAACCAAGATTTATAGGGACTATATTGTAATTAGGCTTAAATGCAAGATAATTAGAGGTAAATGACCCATAATTTTAAAAAAAAAATCTACTTTTTTTAATTACTAAAGACTATCAGTTCAGTCCCAACTTCTCTTGAATTCTATTAGAATGAAATAATTTGTAATTTTTCAAACTCATGAAGTTCGAATTCAAAATTCTTTCATCTACATGGGTACAAAGTTGTAATTACACAATGTCTAGAAAAGGGAGAAACGGTAAATTTGGTATACCAACTCAACTAATTCACTATTTTTGGTATATTTCATTTTTCAGCGACAAAATAGGATCGTATCTTCAAAATCAAGTAATTTAATGCACATTTTTTTGCCAGAAACTAATTTTGTCCGCCGGAATTTACACATGACGAACTAGGAGTTCGCCACATGTAAAACCGGATCCCATTTGCAGCAAACAAAATCAGCTTCTAGCAAAAAAAAAAGTGCATTAAACTACATAATTTTTAATATACGGTTTTATTTTTTCCTCAAAAAATAAAATGAATAAAAAACGATGAATTGATCGAGTTGATACACAAAATTTACAATTTTCCCTCTCGAAAAGTGTAGATATGAAAACCCCGATAATGAATATAAACTAGCTAGAAATCTAGAGCCACCATCATGAGACCATCTAAAGAAACTTTCGTTTAGATATACAGGAAACAGTAAACATGCATCTTTGATCCATATATACCAGGCATGCATTATAGTTTTGATAGCTTGTTTTGTACATATAGTAAGCAGCAGACTACTGTAACTTATTGTAGTATATGCGTAGGAACTTCTAAAGTTTATATGCCAACAAGGGTTGGTTCAAGTGGTTCGAGAATTCTTTCTTGAAGGCAATGACCCGGGTTCGAATCTCGCTAATCACTTTGGGGTGTAAGTTAAAAAAATAAAAACTTTTAAAATTTATATAGAAACATGCATGCTAAAAATTCACATCTAGGCCATCGGAGAATTATTGGTCTCATGCCCCTAAGATGAGTGAGCTATCTTTCTAATGCTTCATAGCATTTCAAAACTTTGAGTCCAAACATATTTACAGTGCCCTCCACTTTATAAACATTTATGAATAAAAGAAAGTGGAAAAAACAAGTTGTCCCAAATATGGTTATTTTTCAAAATTTTAATCAAATTTTAAAATATTTTAAAGTGTCATTAAAACTTTATTATTTCAGATTGTCATCTTAGGTTGTTGTAATGTTAATTTTTCGTCGGAAATTCACCACGTGTTTATACCAAAACGACATGAATAACAATCACATTTTTTTAATAATATAATGTTCGAATGACAACTAAAAATATCTTAAAATTTGAATAAAAAATTAAATGAAGTAGAATCACCATGTTATAAAATGTTTATAATCAGGAGTTAACCACAATTTGGGTTTTCTACAATAACATTTCATAGGAACCATTCCTTAAGGGATAATTGCAGACAATCTCCAACTTTTGGAGGGGCCTTTGCACATTGCCCTCAAACTTCTAAAATTGTGTGATTCCTAAATCTTTTCAGCTTTGTATCCTTTCTCCCTAAAAGCAATTTCCGGCAAAAGGAATATCTCGTCCAAATAATTTATATATGGATGTATTTTCTCTAATGCCGGATCGATGATGCAAGGCAAGTAACATTTAATAGTTGCGCGAATTATATTTACTATCTCTTAGGCTGCGTAAAATTACAATTAATCTCTTTGATTTGAAAATGTTAGGCTATAATCCTTGTCATTTTAGGAACTTTTAGCACATTTAATGCATATGTCCAGGATTATGTTCAGGGTTGTTGGTAATTTTTCATACTGATGGATTAACTTGAAACTCCACGTTATCTCGGGATAGTAAATTTCTATGAATGCACAGATTAAAATCTAACTCAATCCCAAAGTTAGCTCACGGTGTTTTATATTTAACAATCTTTCTCGCTTCGGGACTTCTAGGGCCAGAACATCCCCAAAACCTAGAGCATAGTTGTAAAATTGAACATCTGCAGATTGAGATCGGAGAAGGAACACTAGACCAAACCTACTCTATATATACCGTGTTTTAGAATAGATTTGAGCCTAACCGAACCCTAAAACTAGTAAATAAAGTGAGTCAATACTCACTTTATGAGGGAGACCACATCATTTTACCCCATACGGGATATTTAACATGTACCAAACTAAAAAAAAAAATTATGGATCTTTATGTAGTTCCTGTGTTTTGTACTTGATGCCATGCAAATGGTAATATTCACAATAGTCTGATCATTAATTGTGCAGGAAAAACCATATAAAATCTCAAAAGCCAGCAGCTTTTGAAGAGTGATTTCAAGACAAAATATAACTTCTACACACACACAGAATATAAAGAACACACACAAAAACACAATTACCCATAATACTATAGGTGTAGTTTTTCATTCAAATAATGAATTACCCGGCGTTGGAAAACTCATGGAGCTTCCCAGTGCTGGAAAATATGATCAAACCAACTTCTGCATCACAAAGAATTGCAAGCTCTTTAGCTTTCTTCAAAAGCCCATTTCTCCTCTTCGAGAAGGTCACCTGTCGGCTCGTAGCGTTGTCGATTCGCTTGATCGCAATCTTCCCTCGCCCCATCTCCGATTTCCTCTCCAAGATTTCTAGGGTTTCTGATCTTATGGTAAAATTCAAAAACCACTAGTTAATTAAACAAGTTAATTAACTAAAACTTGTGCATTAAGAATATGAACAATTAAGCAAGAAAAGGAAGGGGGATTGATGATTACCTTTCTTGAGCTTGAAAATGAAGTCTGCAATGTCGATAGGCTGAGAGTCCTATTCTTGAGATGATACAAGTAGAACAACGCCTTCATATCAAAGTCAAGCTCTTTCTACAGGCTATTGAATTGTTTATTGCAGGAAAAGAAGTGTGAATATTTTCAAAAGGTGGGGACTCAAAGTACAATATTGGAGAGATGGAGGACTAATCTGTCATTCTAGCTCAAGAGTGTGGGTAGGGTAGTTTTCAAGGCGCCGTCGCCGTATTAGTTATTGACACGTGGGGAATCGTTATGCACTAATGTCTCCTCAATATATCTAAATTGGGAAATAATTAATTATTTCCCATTTAAGAAAGTGTAAAAACCTTAAACTGACACTGTAGACAGTACTTGGGGTTTTTAGGCATTTTCACGTGAATAAAAAGCACAGGTCGTACGAATAAGATGTGTTTTTTCCTATTTTCCAAGTAATATTTTATATTATATATAATATGTATATGTATATATTATATATTTGTAGATATAAAACTTAATGTTTGCACGCCTTTCATCTCGAGCTTTACAAATTTAATGACAATCCGTACTTATAAATTAACTACACTGATAGATCCACTCTATTTACTTTACTGAAAGATTCTCAAAACCAAAAAAAAAACTTATATATGAAACTCTAATTTTTATGGTTTCAAATTGGATCAAACCATTAAATTATAAAATTTTTCAATCAATAGTAATTATATATTGAGAGACTTGACACGGGACCTTCATTCTAAATTCAATCTCTTGTTACGGTCTTTCTTATGGTTAGGATGATATAACAGAGACTTAACACGAGACCTTCACTCTAAATTCAACATCTTGGTACGGTCCCCCTTATAGTTAGGATAATCGATAAGTTACGCTACTTAACACTAAAGGAATTTTTTTTTTTGGGTGGAAAACATTAAAGGAAATAGTTAACAAAAGTTTCCATTTTTCAAAAAAAAAAAAAAAAAAAAAAAAAAAAAAGAGTAGAATGTCATAGTTCATTTTTCAAAATAGATGAGATAGGAATTTGATAATGATCGTTTATTATCATTTGTCCATATTTATTTCAACTAAAAGGGTAATATTTCATTTTCTTTAATTATTTCCATTGCAAAGCCCAAGTAACTAACGTGGTCATCCTCTATTAATTAACAATCGTAATTGTCGGCAAATCTTGATTTCTATTGGCTAAAGCCACGTGAAGACGATTTAGTAACCAATAAGAATCTTTCCTACTTGTAACATTAATTAATTAGGGGATTAGTTGGATTAAGGAAAGCTCCAATATCAAAGGGATGAGGCTAAAATATTAGACAGATGTCAATCATCAGGATTTATAGAGATTTCAAAGTTCAAGGTTTAAGGATATTCTTATATTCAACTTGGGCAGCTTCTGTCGAACTTTCCTAAAAATTAAGCTGTTTTAAAGTATTTGATGTTAAAATAAGAGCAAAAGCACACGAACTATTATGTTTATGCTTTTCTACGGAATATGGGAAACTGTGTTTCTTTTCATAATTGTATAAGATTTAACGGAGAATTAATCAACGATCCTAATAAGGTAAAACATTTATTCTAAACCCCCAACTCAGAAAATAGTTATATTAGATCCCTATTATCCTTTCTATTTTTTGTAAACCCTCCAAATCTTATAAAAGTGTCATAATGCCCTTAATAAAATGAAGAAGGACACAAATATCCATTGTTTTCTTCCCGCGTCTAATATTTTCTCCTTGACAGCTTCCCGCGTCTGATATTTTCTTCTTGACAGTAAACTCATCGGCCCTGAATCTTTTTCGGTAACTAGTTTCCGACAACCCATTTCTGGCGACTCGTTTTCGAAACCCATTTCCGTGACTTGATTTTTATTCCGAATAGATTGTTATACCTACAAAAACTGTCTGACGACGTTCTAAACACTATTTTATAATTTCTCGATTTATTTTTCTTTAACTAGACAAACAAAACTTTCTATAACTAATAAAATGAATATTTACACTACAAACTTAATAGATTGTGATGCATTCCCGATAGGGCACCTAAATTAAATAATTAATTATTATTTTATTATAAATATATAAAATAAATTTATAATTTTAATATTTAGAATAAAAATAATATTTCTTTATACACATCTAAAAAGATATATTACATACAAGAAACAAAATTATATTATTTCCCACCATACCAACATTTGTTTTTTCATAAAATTTAAAATGTTTCAAAATAAGAAATCCAAAAAAAAAAAAAAAAGGGAAGCTTTATATATTATAATATTTACCCACCAAAAAACCTAGCCCAAAAAGCCCAAAACCCAAAGCCCAATAAAAAATTATACAAAAACTTAAAGAAAGTAAGAAACCCTATCAAATTTGTGCGACACTGTTGAATCTCGGCAGCGGCGGAGAGTTGTGCAACTCTAGCCTCTAGGCTCCTTTTCTTCTATCATGGTGTTCCTGTTCCTCCATCATCTGCTTTTAATAGTTAGTTTTTAATTTCTCAAGCAAAATTTTATTTTATATTTCGGGAAACAAAAACATCATCAAGAAATCCGATGCAGAGCTCACTCTCTCTCCCACCCTCAATCTTTCTCTCTCTGCGTGAAGCTGCCGTTGGAAGAGAAACGTAAACAAAAAAAAAAAAAAAAAAAAAGAAAAGCAAGCTTTAATCTAGAAACCGGCGATCCGGTCCGGTTTCAGCGGTAAAAACCGCTGGTTAACCGGACGGTTTTTCCGGTCCGCCACCAAGCCGAACACTGCCGATTTTGAGCACCCTATCGAACCGGACAGGCCTTCGGTCACTGTCCGACCGGTCGGACCGGTTTGGTTTTGAAAACATTGATTAAAATATAGGAAACAACTGAGCAATTTCTAATAAATTTTGAGAATGTCCGAGAAAAGATCATGATAAAGTAAGGAAAATGACTACCGGAGAAATCATATTCACAAGACTAAAACTCGAGTCAACGATGTATGAATTATGTAACTAGTGATAACAGCTCAACGATGTATGAATTATGTAACTAGTGATAAAAGCTAACAATAATTTATGTGTGAACAATGGCAACTAAACGCGAATTAATATTCCTACTACTCTTCCCCACCCTTATCCGAATCACCTCCACCGCCGGAGACCCCGTCGTTGGCGTCTACTGGGGCCAACACAAAAATGAGAGCACCCTCGCCGACTTATGCGCCACGGATAAATATTCCTACGTCAACATCGGCTTTCTCACTACTTTCGGTGGCGGCCAAACACCGGAACTCAACCTCGCCGGCCACTGCGATCCTCGAGCTCCAAACTCCTGCCGCTCCCTCGGCAACGAAATTCAAGCCTGCCAGAATCGCAACGTAACAGTCATGCTCTCCATTGGCGGCGCCGGCGGCAACTACACTCTCTCTACGAGAGAAGATGCCCAAAATTTATCCGTTTATTTATGGAACAATTTTCTCGGCGGCGGCGGTTCAAGATCCCGGCCGCTAGGAGACGCCGTTTTGGACGGCATAGACTTGGATATCGAGCGAGGATCTCCATCACCGTATTACGCCGATCTGGTAAAATTTTTGAAATTCTACAGCAATAATGGCAGACGAGTGCGTATATCAGGGGCTCCGCGGGGCCAGTTTCCCGATTCCTATTTGGGGGCTGCGCTTAAAACGAACCTCTTCGATTATGTTTGGGTACAGTTCTTCAACAATCCTGGGTTCGATTACAGCTCAGGAAGAGCAGATAAGTTGCTGAATTCATGGGAACAATGGACGGCATCAGTTGAATGTGGGAAGATCTTTTTGTGTCTACCGGCGGCGCCGGAGTCCGTCGCCGGAGGGTTCATCCCACCGGAGGTCCTGAAGGCAAAGATTCTCCCGTCGGTTCAGAGATCGGAGAAGTTCGGTGGGCTGATCCTGTGGTCTGCGTATTACGATGAAAAAAATGGCTACAGCAACGCCATTGTTGAATCAAGTAAGGAACTCGGGGAACTTATACAATGATTTATTTTTCTTTCATTTTTTCTGGGAATTAACATATTCCTGATACAATTTGTTCTAGCAACAGTCACAAAGGACGCATTTGCTGCTCGACCGATAGAATACACTACTCGTCGTGCTCGATGGCTGGGAAACACAATCACACCCGGTATGTATGGCTGTGTTTATTTTGATTGGTGGAAAGTGGGTTATAAATAGTAAAAAATTGATCTAAATAGGTAAGACTCCTTTTTACTTCACTATGGAATCAGGGAAAATTCTAAATCAAACCTGATTTGACCGAACCCAACCAATTAAAAAGACAAGTGTATTACACTTGCTATTTGATTGGTCACTCTCCTTAAATTTTTCACCAACCACACGGCAAGTGTAAAACACTCACCCCATCGTTACACCGATTTAACCGAGTCAGGCTCGGGTTAGAATTACCCTGACATCAGTTTTTAGTTTGTTTATTATTTGGAACTTCTTTATTTTACTATATAACAACCAATGAGTTAATTCCGGAATTTACCCTTTTGTCTTTCATCTTTTATTTAATAAATTTGAATAATTTAGTAGGTGGGTAAGAAGAAAAAGATAAAATTAAAAGGATGTTCTTATATAAGTTGAAATTTAAAATTATTAGGAATTTTAAAATGTTCTTTTTTTTTCCGAGTGCCATCATTTTAAAATCTTCTTTAGTATTTTAATCATGAACATATTAAAGATAATTAGAAAAAATACGTTAATATCCATATACCAAAGATAATTATAAAAAAAAATATTATTATATGTGGAAATTTTAGTTTTATATATATATATATATTTAGCGATGGGCAGTTGGCTCAAGTGGATAGGGGTTTGAGTTCACTTAACTAAAGTCTCGAGTTCGAACCTTGTAGACATAAAAAAATTATATTGGGAGAGATCCCGCCAATAAGCGTCTTCAGCTACCTCGGGAGGATAGTCCTTCATTTGGTTGGGGTAAAAGTTTGAGAGATTAAAAAAAAAAAGAATAATTTTTCATTTTCACATATATAGAATATGCAAAGTTAATAGAATCAATTATTTCTCTTTTTCTAGCAAAAATATGTTGGTTTCAACTTTCAATATTAGTTTTGCTAGAAAAAATTATGGAATTATCAGATATTTTTGCAAATTGTTTATTGTCCAAAATATTTGTTCTTTTTAACCAGAAACTCTTACCATAACAATTTTTCGATAAGTTTAATACTACAAGAAAATTATATCAAGAAAATATTGTTTATATTAATTTATTAACTAGAAAATTCTGGTTTTGATTTTTATGAGAATATCAAGGGTACGGTGTAGATTTTTTTTTAATCTTTTTGTCACCATAAGAGTTCCACTAAATATATCAACCCAAATAAATAAAAAAATACAAGGAAATTATTTTATTAACTAATATTTATTGGGAAAAAAATTATTGTTCTTGACTGGAACTCAAGAGGCGTCTCTCGCCCGTTTGTTGGGCTCCTGTTGAACACAAAAAAAAAAAAAAAAAAAAAAAAAAAAGGGAACTCAAGTGGCGGATAAAATTAATTAAATTATTTCTGCTTAATAAAGCACAAACGAGTGGATTAAATTATTTTATTAGCGAAATTATTCTTGTTTATTAGAAATTTAAAAAATATTTTTATTCATTAGAAATTATTTTATTAGCGATATTATTGTATTATAAAATATTTTTCTTTATTTTTTAATCAATTGTTTACCATTTCTTTTTAATTCAATTTTAACAAAAATTTGCTAGATTTAATTTACTTTGAAAAAATAGTTAACAAAATTAAAAGATACGAAAATTTGGTTAACTAAAAGATAAGAATAATTTAATTTTAAATATATAATTTGTGATTTTGTGTAAAAGCTAAGGCAAAGAAATAGGTGAATTTGAGAAAAAGTTGTGGGCAACAAAATAATTTCAAGCCTTCTCAAAACTATTTAACAACTACATATTTTTCAGTGGGCATATAAATATGTTGCTATAACTCTCATATCTTATTTAATTAACTTATTCTGATATAATTTGTTTCAGAAACCATTACATCATCGAAACCGTTTTGTACCAATGTTGCTATAACTCATATCTTATTTTTGTTACAACTCTCATATCTTATTTAATTAACTTATTCTGATATAATTTGTTCTAGATGCATATCTTATTTAATTAACTTATTCTGATATAATTTGTTCTAGATGCATCGAGACAGTTTTGTACCAATGACACTAGTTCTGCTTGCATTCATAAACGTTCGAATTCGAAATCTTTAATTAAACTAGTATAATGTTAAACCGTTAAAGTACATACTTGGTGGTTATAAACTCTAATATCTTATTTATGAGATAAATGTTAAACTTACAAGCAAATCAAACCTTCTTACATTGTGGTTTATTTATCTTTCATTTTCATTGGGAATTAACTTATTCCTAATATAATTTGTTCCATGAACTGTCATACCGAAAGCATCTGCTCTTCCACCGACAATATCCAGTAAGTCATTGTAGAAGGACAGGCTTAACTTATTTAAATAGAGTAAATTGTACTCATCATCCCTATATTATGACAAATTACCATAAAAAAACTGTGTTTGCAAAACTGCTATAAAAAAACCTTATATTTGCACCACAAACCGTAAACGCGTTGAGTGTAGGAGTGTGCTCTGAACCGAGCTGGCTTGTGACCCGCACAAGCCGAGCTCAAGCTGGCTCGACTAGAAACTCGAATGATGTCAAGCTCAAGCCAAACTTAATCGAGATCAACTAGTGTGTCAAGCCAAGCTCAAGCCTATTTCTTTGAGGCTCGAGGCTTACAAGCCGACTCGCAAGCTAGTATATATATATTATAATGTTTAATAATTTATATATATAAATATACAGTAAATTAATCTACATTTATATGATCTAATAATATCCCAATTCAATAATTACAGCAACATATCATTCTATACAATACTACTAACATATATTACTATGATAATATATAATATTTATCCAAACAAATAATTTAATAAAAAATAGATTCAATCTACTATGATAAATAATTAATTATATAAGTATATATCTTAATAAAATATTAGTTAATAATTTATTTGGTATAATTACAACATATATAACATAATCTATTACTATATTATATATTATAATATATGTATGATCCTTACTAAATTTTCTATCACAATATGTCTTAATAATATATTATTTTACAATGACACATCACACATTAGACCATATAATATTATTAATACAAACATATATTCATAAAATATTCACTCAAATATTTAATATAATAAAATAATAAATATCATATACCATAATAACTAATTAATAACATAAGTACATGTTTGAATAAAATATTAGTTAATAATTTTTATTGTACGTGTAATTACATAATTTATAGGTTATTATAATATAATTAATATTACATAATTTATAGGTTATTATAATATAATTAATATTACTCATACATAATCTAAAATATCAAGTATATATTAATGATTATAATTGATTAATAATGATATAAAATTTAAAAATATTAATATACTATATATATTATATATCTTAATATCTTTGTTATTGTTTAATATTATTATTGAATGAGAGTTAAAAAATATCTAATAAAAATTTATTGGCTCGTCGAGTCGAATCGAGCTCGGCTCGATTTTTGGGCAAGCCAAGCTCAAGCCCTCAAAAAATAAGCTTGACAAGTTCAAGCTCAATCTCAAGCCATATATATTATTTTCAAGCTCAACCTCAAGTTCAAGCTAGATTTTTTTTGCCAAACTCGACTTGACTCGGTTCGAAACGCACCCCTAGTTGAGTGATGCACATGCGCCAAAAATTTCCTTCTTTAAACTAAAACTTAGCACAAAAAACCTTATGTTCATAAAAATTTACATAAAAAAACCCTGACGATATATACCAAATAAATGAGTTTAACACATGAAATGCGAAAATTTATAGAAACATAAAAAGAAAACATAATATAACATACCAAATAGCATACACTTAATATGAATAAAAAATATAAGAAATTTCTTATAGAATGCTTAGAAAAAATAGAAAGCAAAATATATAAGGAAGAAAAATTACTAAAAAAATTACAAAAATTGAAGAAATTACTACTTTTTACAAGAAAAGATTTAATTCTAATATAAGAAAGAAAAATTAAAAATTTACAAGAAATGAAAAATATATATATGCCTACAAATAATATGGGTATACTGAATAAATTATAAAAACAACTTATAAAATATAAAAAAAAATTAAAAAAATGAAGAAAAAGATTTAGAAATATATTATGAAAAATTATATTTCATTCCTATAAATAATCTTAAAGACAAAATAAAACTTTATAAAAATACATAAAAAGTTTACATCAATTATCAACATATTGAGCATTCTAGGAACTTTTTGAAAGTTTTATAAACTTTAAGGTCAAAACTAAAAATACAAAAATTAAAAGATCATTTATAAAAAGACAAAAATAAAAATTTTCAATAAAAAATCGCACAACCCGCGCGTAGGTAGAGGATTTTCCGTGCATATTTTTGGAAACATAGGGTCTTCTATGATAGTTTTTAAATCACAATGTTTTTCTTGATATTTAGGCATAACACAAGGTTTTATAGTATATTATGTCCTCTATATACCCTTTTTTATACTTATTTATAGGGTTTTTATGCAATTTTTATTTTGAACAGGGTCTCTGTGCATATAAAAAAGTATTCAACATATACTTGTTTATAGGGTTCTTCATGTAATTTTATTTTGTACAGAGTTTTGGTGCATATAAAAAAGTATTGGACAATATAGAGAGATATGAGATGATGTATATCAAAATATAAAAGGGTAAATTAGTCATTTTGCGTTCAATAAATAGAGAAAATTAGTGTTCTAGCGCGTGTCTAACACCAGAATTTTTCAGGGTTTGAAAACACAGGGCTTTTTGTGTTAATTTTTATAACACAGGGTTGTTTTGCCCATTTCACCTAACACAAGGGTGAAATATGTAAATAACCCTATATATATAGAGAGAGATGAGATGATATATATCAGAATATAAAAGGTAAATAAGTCATTTTACTTCCAATAAATAGAGAAAATTAGTCTTCTAGTCGCGCTTTTAGCACATGTCCAATACCAGAAATTTTCAGGGTTCGCCATGCAAATATTTTGAAAATACAGGGTTTTTTGTGTTAATTTTTGTAACACATAGGTTTTTTTCCCATTTCATTTAATACAGGGGGTATGATGTATATAACTCCTTCTTATATTGTGGTTTATTTTTCTTTAATTTGTTCTGGCAATTAACTTATTCCTTATATCATTTGTTCCAGGAGTAATAAAGAACGCATCTGCTCCTCCACCGACAGTATTCGGTAAATCATTGTAGAAACAGCGGTCTCACTTATTTAAATATGTTGTTATAAATTTTCATATCTTATTTATGGGATATATAAACGAAGACTAGATGCATTTAGTTCGGAAAATTATCTCATAAAATAAGATTCGAACACTTTGAGATGTTATTTGGACCGGGAAATTACATCTAGAATTCTTGTGGTTAAAGTTTAACACAATTATATGTGGCCCGGCTTGGCTTCATTAATTACATTTTCACCTTTTATTCTTTATTAATGAATTAGAACTTAGAAGTAACCTTTATGTTGGAATTTGTAAGAATAGTTATATGTGAAATATTGGAAATTAGATGGAAATGTTTAATAAAAGTGTGTATTTACGGAATGATGGTTATCGATGGTTGGGCTTTGAGAATATAGTGTAGGTATAGAAAGTCTAGATGGAGAATAAATTTCAAAGCAAAGGTGGAAATGGTTTCATTTCTTCATATTCTTCGTTACAATACTAGGAGAGATTACAAATATATATAAGCTAATTAACGGCCTTATAAGGGCGGTTAATTACTCTAAGAGTCTAGACTAATCTTCTAATTTTTGACTAATTGAAAATCTAGCAAATTCTATAATTTTGACTAATTAGATAACTATTGAATATCTAGACTAATCTATATCTAGATTAATCCATATCTAGATTAATCTATATTTTACTAATAATCTAGAATTATCCAATATCTAAATCTAGATAAATATGTATTGAAAAATACATTAATTTTAACACTCCTCCTTAATGTATTTTTCTTCTTACTCTGCTTGTAGATGCTTGAGTAGCTCCGTTAGCCTTTATCAGAATCTTGTGTTTAGATTTGCTCCCAACGTCTACAGACTTTAATGCTGTGAAGTTGCATGATTCATATATGTCGCGGAGCAGTCTTGTTTTTTTCGGTGGTTCTGGAGTTAATTCTTCTTCTTCTTGATCTTCATTAGATGAGTTAGAAGTTGGTGTTATCGGTGGTGAGCTCGGTTGCGAGTCATCCCCTTCTTCCACATGTTGTCGTGGCGTTCTTGCAATTATCTTCTTTGGAGCTTCTTCATTTTTCCAACTCCAAGTGGCATCTTCATCGAATTCCACCTCTCGAGTGATGATAAGCTTTTTAGACTTCAGAATGTAGACTCTGTAGCCTTTAGATGGAGAACTGTAGCCGAGAAATATTCCCTTCTCAGCATTATGTTTAGAATTTGGTTTTTCCTCTTTTGGGGCGCCCACATAGCAAATGCTCCCAAAAACTCGAAGATGTTTAGCAGATGGTTTTCTTCCACTTCATGTCTCAACTGGAGTTTTACCTTGAACTGCTTTTGTTGGACACCTGTTGAGTAGATAGACTGCCGTGTAGACAGCTTCTGCCCAAAATGTTTTGGGCATACCTTTTTTTTCTAGCATGGTTCTGGCCATTTCCATAACCGTTCTATTTTTTCTTTCAGATACTCCATTTTGTTCAAGAGTATTTCCAACAGTGAGTTGGTTATAAACCTCTTTTTTACAAAATTTATCAAACTGTGTCGAATCATATTCTTTCCCTCTTTGACTTCTTAGCAACTTGATTTTTCGACCACTTTGTTTTTCAACAAAGTTTTTGAACTTTTTGAATATAGTGGATACTTCTGACCTTTCATGCATGAAGTAGACCCACGTCATTCTCGTATAATCATCAATAAATAGAATAAAGTACCTGTTTCCTCCATCGGATATTGTCCTCATAGGTTCACATATTTTAGTATGCACTAGCTCCAATATTGCTTTGGCTCTCCATGATTTTTCGGACGAAAAAGGTTTACGATGTTGCTTCCCTTTTAAACAAGCTTCACAAATGTCTTCTTTCACTTGTATATCCGGTAAATTTTTCATCATATTTTGTTGATGAAGATATTTTATTCCTTGAAAGTTGAAATGCCCAAGTCTCCGATGCCAAAGCAATGATTCATCTTTCGATGATTCTGAATTTAGTTCCCTCGCAGAAAATAAATAGTGTACATTTTCTTGCGAATAATTAGCTTGATGATTTTCTCTAGATCGGCAATCCTTTTCTTCATGACCAAATTTATGACACTTTTGACATTGAGATTTTCCACGAAAATAGCAATCTCTTTCAGCATGATTTGTTCTTTTGCAATATTGACATGGTGGGTAATTTCTATTTTTCTGAAAATCTCCTCCATTTTTATTTCTCCTAGAGCTTTCTCCATTTTGAGAATTCTCTTTAAATTTCTTATCATAATTTTTGGATTTCTGAGACTGAAAGTTTAATTTAGACAGAAAGACACTCTCTAGGGAGGTTTCATCTCGCCTACTCAGTCTCTTTTCATATGCTTCAAGAGAGCCTATTAACTCCATCAATGATAGAGTAGCTAGATCTTTTGTTTCTTCAATAGTAGTAACTATTGGATCATATTTCTCAGTGATACTAATTAGTATTTTTTCAACCACCTTCTTATTTGATATATCTTCTCCATAAGCTCTCAACTGATTTACAATTTCGGTTAATCTAGCATAATATTTTTCTATCGTCTCAGAATCCTTCATTTTGATATTTTCAAAATCTCTTCTTAGAGTTTGAAGTTTAATCGAGCGTACCTTCGGATTTCCTTCAAACTCCTCCTTCAAGGTATCCCAGGCCTTCTTGGAGCTCTTGGCACCTCGAATCCTCGGAAATATTTGATCCGCCAATGCCATTTGAATGTCATACAAGGCTGTGTAGTCTTTTTTCTTTTGTTCCTTCAATAATTTTCGGTTGGCCTCGGACGTATCTTCTTCGGAAATCGTAACTCCTTCTTCAATGATATCCCGTAGATTTTGGGACAAAAAGTATGTCTTCATTTTGACCGCCCAATAATCGTAATTTTCTCCATTGAAAATTGGTAATGGAATGTTGTTGCTAGAGAAAGTCGTAGCCATTGTGGAAGTGGTTTTTGGCTTGCCCAGTTACTAAACGAACGATACCAGATGTTGGAATTTGTAAGAATAGTTATATGTGAAATATTGGCAATTAGATGGAAATGTTTAATAAAAGTGTGTATTTAGGGAATGATGGTTATCGATGGTTGGGCTTTGAGAATATAGTGTAGGGATAGAAAGTCTAGATGGAGAATAAATTTCAAAGCAAAGGTGGAAATGGTTTCATTTCTTCATATTCTTCGTTACAATACTAGGAGAGATTACAAATATATATAAGCTAATTAACCGCCTTATAAGGTCGGTTAATTACTCTTAACTCTTAAGAGTCTAGACTAATCTTCTAATTTTTGACTAATTGAAAATCTAGCAAATTCTATAATTTTGACTAATTAGATAACTACTGAATATCTAGACTAATCTATATCTAGATTAATCTATATTTTACTAATAATCTAGAATTATCTAATATCTAAATCTAGATAAATATGTATTGAAAAATACATTAATTTTAACAATTTAACTATTTAAGCGTTTTTCTTTAAAGTATTGATGTGTAGTTCCATAACTTTGAGCCGTGGTAATGACTCTAATTAGTTTTGATTAGTTTTGGTGATCCTGGATGTTCTACAAGGTTAAAGTTTGAGAAACTCCGATGCTGCTGCATGCCTGTTGGTGATTTCATATTAAAAACTCTACCTTTTGCATTGAGTATGAAGGATTTGGCATATTCTTATGAGTTACGTGATGCGGGTAGTGCGATGATGGACTCTAATTAAGAAATGATTTCAAATTTCGAATTCTCAAATCATCCCTTAGTCCTTACCTATTAAGATGTGAGAACTATTGTGTAGGGAAACAGAAGAAAATTCAAAGCTATAGACAGTTCTAGTTCAATTTGTACTATGTTTTTCATGTTTTAAAATTACAAAACCAGCTAACTTATTTTTTCATTTGTTGAACAGCTACCGCTCCGCGTCCTAGCAATCCCCCACAAAGTAAAGGCAGCAGCAACGGTGACGTCATATATCCCTTAGTCCTTACCTATTAAGATGTGAGAACTATTGTGTAGGGAAACAGAAGAAACTTCAAAGCTATGGACAGTTCTAGTTCAATGTGTACTATGTTTTCATGTTTTAAAATTACAAACCAGCTAACTTATTTTTTCATTTGTTGAACAGCTATTGCTCCGCGTCCTAGCAATCCCCCACAGAGTAACGGCAGCAGCAACGGTGACGTCATATATCCCTTAGTCCTTACCTATTAAGATGTGAGAACTATTGTGTAGGGAAACAGAAGAACCTTCAAAGCTATAGACAGTTCTAGTTCAATTTGTAGTATGTTTTTCATGTTTTAAAATTACAAAACCAGCTAACTTATTTTTTCATTTGTTGAACAGCTACCGCTCCGCGTCCTAGCAATCCCCCACAAAGTAACGGCAGCAGCAACGGTGATGTCATATATCCCTTAGTACTTACCTATTAAGATGTGAGAACTATTGTGTAGGGAAACAGAAGAAACTTCAAAGCTAAAGACAGTTCTAGTTCAATGTGTAGTATGTTTTTCATGTCTTAAAATTACAAAACCAGCTAACTTAATTTTTTCATTTGTTGAACAGCTACTGCTCCGCGTCCTAGCTATCCCCCACAAAGTAACGGCAGCAGCAACAGTGACGTCATATATCCGCCACCTGGATTTGATGGTTCGCGCAGCTAATGTTCTCTTGCAATTATCCGTATGTGTATAATATATGCATATGTTTGTTCCGGAATGAACTTATTTCTGATATAATTTGTTGCAGGAACAGATCCAAGGAAGTTATCTGCTACAGTTTGGATTATAATAGAAGGTGGCTATTTGGCTAAACTTATTTACAGGGTGTTACCTATTTTGATATCTTATTTGGTTAATGAACTCTTTCTTTCAAATAAGCTTCAGCCAACTGCCCTCTAAATCTCTTCCAAATTAATCTATAGACTACTATTTCACTGTTGGATCACATGACCTATATACAATCTCTATATTCTCAGGGGTTGTACCAGGTGTGGCTGGTTTGATTATAGTATCCATTATCACACACTGTTTGTTCCAGAGACGACGATCACGAAGTGGCAAGGAAACCGACCTAGATGTGGAAAACATTCTGCTCCAGCATGGATCTCTGGCTCCAAAGAGATACAACTACTCGAAAATCAAGAAAATAACAAAATCCTTAAGTGATAAGCTGGGTCAAGGAGGATATGGTAGTGTCTACAAAGGAATGCTAAGTGATGGCACCCTCGTCGCTGTCAAGGTTTTGAGCGAGACAAATAGCAATGGAGAAGAATTTGTTAACGAAGTTGCCAGTATCAGTAGAACATCCCATGTCAATATTGTCAATCTCTTGGGGTTCTGCTTGGACAGGCACAAGAGGGCTTTAGTATACGAATATATGCCCAACAAATCATTGGACAGGTTTATAAGCAGTAATGCAGATTGTCAGTTGGATTTGAATACATTATACGAGATTGCAATCGGAGTTGCCAAAGGACTGGAATATCTGCATTCCGGTTGCAACACTAGGATTGTGCATTTTGACATCAAGCCTCAGAACATTCTTTTAGACGAAGACTTTTGTCCAAAAATCTCCGACTTCGGGCTTGCTAAACTGTGCAAGAAAAAACAGAGTGTATTGTCGATGCTCGGGGCAAGAGGCACGATTGGCTATATAGCTCCCGAAATATTCTCGAGGAATTTTGGAGGAGCTTCTCATAAGTCTGATGTGTATAGCTATGGAATGATGATTCTTGAGATGGCTGGAGCTAGAAAAATAGACGAAGCTCAGACAACCAATTCGAGCGAGAATTATTTTCCGGACAAAATCTACGAACAAATAGTAGTACTAAATGCCACAAAGAAACTATATGATGCCTTGGATGAAGAAGACGAAGAGAAAGCAAGGAAAATGTTTTTAGTAGGATTTTGGTGCATTCAGACAAATCCATCTGATAGACCAACGATTTCTAAGGTTGTGGAAATGTTGGCCGGAAGTATTCAATCCTTACGGATTCCTCCGAAGCCAACTTTGTTTATTCCTAGTACTCTGTCCAGGCAAAAAATCTCTGCATCATTGTCAGAATGTGTAGAGACAGATAGCTTCGCTGAAGATATTGCGGAAGACATAGTTTAAATATTTTTGGTTGATGTAAACTGCATTCTATTTGTTTACTATGATTTTTTTTTATTTGTATATTTTTTAATCTTTTACGCAATCCAAATTTATAATATTATGTACTATGTTTTAATACTTTTTTAACAGGAAATTGTTATCCAACTCCCCCGTATAATACGAAAGTAGCAAGAAAAAACCGACAAAACAAAAGTACTTTAAAAAACTCTTTGTTTTTCAAAATATGCACGAAAAACCCAGAAACGAGGATGTGAGGCTCACACGCGTTGGCTGAAATTGAAATTTTCTTCGTATTTATACAAAAAGACTACTTTACCCCTGAATTATATTTATTAAATTATATATATATATTTAATAATATATATAATATAGTTATTGATGCATCATATTTTTACCACTTTGGGCTTCAGTCCACTCTTAAAGAAAGGCCCAAACTTGGAGGAGAAAAAGGATCAGCCCGCTAATGGTCAAGAGAAACCTAGTAAATCTCGGTCTATCAGTTTTGCACGATAAGAGCTGTTTTCTCCACATTCCCATGAATTCAAATTTCTATTTGGTTGTAACGGAATGGAATAGGATAATCCCTCCCATCTTTTCTCTCAACAACTGCTAACAACCCCAAAAAATAGGGAAGAGGAATCCTAGTTTAGTAAAAACCCTATAGAAATGTTTAAATAGGGAATATACTTGTATCAATTAGATCACGTTACAGAGTATACAAAACTCTATCAATACTCTCTCTCTCTCTCTCTAAGAAATCTGCAAGAATCTGTCTGGAGAACGTCAACTTCTTTTAATCTTCAAGTTACTTTCTTAATTATTCTACTTATATTATTATTTTACTTGCCCATTACTCCTAATTTTGCAAGCCTTCCTTCTTCGTTAACCGTTGTGTTGCAGGCTCATTTTTCTCTTAGAATTATCTTACAGATAATTTAATCATCACAACTCAAATTCCATTATAAATAGGATGATGCGATTTTTCGAACGCATCAATTATGTATATATATATATATATATATACACACACACATAAATACACCACCACGTCAGCCGCCGCACTACCGCCATCTCCGCCACCGCCGCCGCTAATCCACCACCTTACAACCGCCTTTCCACCACCAGCCCTCCCCCTCTTATCCTTCTCCATTAGCCACCCACCACCACAACAATAACAGCCACCACCAACCATTACCCCTTTGTCCATATCCACACAAACACACAAAAAAACACACACACGCGCGTACAAAAATATTCAGATCCAGATTTACATCTGGATCTGATAAAGAAAAGGAGCGCGGCGGATTTAGATCCAGATTTAAATTTGACAAGGAAAAGAGACGGTGATTGAGGTGGCGCCGACGGCGGGAGAAGGAGGGTGACGACTCTACTTCTACTCTCTTGCTATTCGGAGTAGTAGTCGGCAAAATGGAGGGAGAAGGAGACTGGCTTGATCGTCGGATGGCAGGAGGAGGGGGCGATAGCCGCTGGCGTGAGGCGCGAGGGTGGCTGGAGCAGATTTGCAGGGTTGGCGGCAGATCTAGAGTATTTTTGGTGAAGGAGGTGGGTTTGGGTTTGGGGTTGGGGAAGAAGGGGACGACATGGGGTCGAGGGGGTATGGTTTGTATTTTATATACTAGCCACTGGGGCACGCCGTTCCTACATGCAAAAGAAAAAATTATAATACAGTGAGTTGTTTTTAATAAATCAACAAACAAAAATCAAGAAAAAATAAGAAGTGGTATCCACAACATGAACAACCAAATGTAAAGAAAAAATTATAATGTAGTTAGTTGTTTTTAATAAATCAACAAATCAAAATTAAGAAAAAATAAGAAATGATATCCACAACATGAACAACTAAGAAACTGTAATGAGTTGTTTTTTTACTAAAAACAAAAACTTACGAATATTTTTACCTTTAATAATGATGTTCTCTTTTAGGCTATTTTCTTGTAAATTTTCCAATAAAATAAAATTAATCAATAATATTCACAACATGAGCAACTTGAGCAACAAAAAGAAAATTACCTTAGACAATAAAAATTCCCTCTTTTGAGTTTCTTTCCCTTTAAATTTTTCTGCAAAATAAAACAAATCACATGTTTCTAAACATTACTTGATATATTGCACTAACATAATACAAAGAAGTACTTGTTCACCTTTAATAAAAATGTTCTCTTTTGTGTGTTAATTTTTCTGTAAAATAAAATAAATTAAGAAAAAATAAGAAGTGAATAATAAAATAAATCAAGAAAAAATAAAAAGTGATATTTGCGATATGAACAACAGGTGTTTTATAAAAATTCGAAATTATGATAACTTATCTTTGAATAAAAAAAAAACATATCAATATTTTTACCTTTGATGACAAAGATTCTCTCTTTTAAGTTTTTTTTCCTTTCAATTTTCCTGCAAAATACAATAAATCGTAGATGTAATGTAACATAAAATAAAGAAGTAATTATTTTAAATTTTAGAGATTTTCAAGAGTATTTCACAATAAAATTTTGAGAGTGTTATTGAGTTTATTTGAGAACATAGCATTAATTTTATCTTTGATGACAAAAATTCTCTCTTTTGATTTTTTCTCTCTTCAAATTTTTCCACAAAATAAAAAAGATCATATATTTTTAAACCTTACTTGAAATATGTTTTTAAATCTTATGTAATGTATTGTAATAACATGATAAAAAAAAAAATACTTATGTTGAATTTTAGAGGTTTGCTTTGATAAAGAAAAGATAAAAAATTTCCTCTTTTGGGCGTAAATATCTCTGTTAAAAAAAAAAAAAAAGTGATATTCACAACAGAGCAACTGGTGTTTTCTAAAAATTCCAAACTTTGATGGCTGATCATTGAATAAAAAAAGAAATATATCAACATTTTTACCTTATAAAGATAAATATTCTTTCTTTTGAGTTTATTTCTCTTTCAATTTTCTTGCAAAATAAAATAAATAGTATGTTTCTAAACATTATGTGCATGTATTGCAGTAACATAAAAAATAAAAAAAAATACTTACTTTGAATTTTAGAGGTTCCCAAGAGCATTCCACGATAGAATTTTGAGAGTATCATCTAGATAGAATTTTGAGAGTGTCATCTAGTTGAGCAGTTCTAATTTGAGTGTTCGAGAGTTTAATGAGAAAAGAGAATTGCAACGATTCTGAATTGAATAAATCTATACTATATAAAAGTTTGAGATCGTGAAATAATGAGAAAAGAGATTGCAGAGATCGTAAATAAGTGAAATTATTCTGATTAGAATAAAAATAAAGAAAATAATGAAAAAAAGAAGTTTGCGATCGTGGAATAATGAGAAAAGAGAGTTTTAGAGATCGTGGGTATGTGAAATTGTAAGATTTTAAATTCCAATTTAATCCTTAAAACTATTGATAATCTTAGGGGCATAATAGGTAGTTTAGAAAATTTGGTGTCCAAGTCTTAAAAAACCGCCGTTTGTAAGACAAAAAGCGCTTCCTTTTTTATATAGCATAGATATTACATGTATATAAAATATATTTATAAATATATATATTAATTATTATAATAATGTATATATAATATATATATATATATATATATATATATATATATATATATATATTTGTAAATGTGTTTTATATATGTGCAATATATATATATATTGCACATATATAAAACACATTTACAAATATATATATATATATATATATATATATATATATATTATGTTATAATATTTATATATAATATATTTTAATAGATATAATAATATAATATAAATTTTATTTTATTGAATAATATAATATTTATCCTGAATTAAAAAATAAATTTTAATAATATTATATGTTTGAAATAGTGTATAGGGGTATAATAGAAATTTTACTTTTTTTCGTTGACCATTTGGGATGAGGGGCGGTGAGTTCATTTTAAAAAACACAGAGTTTTTTAAATTAGTTTTTTTTATAGTATTTTTTATAATACTTTCGATTAACACAGTGTTTTAGGGGTTGTTAACTCCTTTTTTTAACTTTTCATGAAACACGTTGAATTAGTTCTATTTATTAGTTGTTGATTTAGGTGGTGCAGATGGAGGGAGATGAACCTTCATAAGTGATACACAAAATAGACTCTTATGCACTTAATGAGGTTGCTCCTGAATGAGCACAAATACCTAATTTCTGTTGTATCCTATTGTTAATTATGTGTTAATTTTATGTATATTTATAAGTATTTGTTAATTATAAAATAATTTGACATTGTTTTTGTATTAGGTATTGTTTGAGGCACTTACATCAGAACTTTAGTGTTCGTTGGAAAGGACAAAAGTTGAAGAATTTTTTTTTTTGGCAAGCAGCATCTGCTGCCAACAAACCTGAGTGAAGGGAAGCCATGGATAGTATCAAGAAGGAAGACCCAAGCCATGAAGATGGTCAAATGACGTCCTAGGATTGGCTAATTACATTGTATCCTGATTGTTGGTCAAGGGCCTACTTCAAAACTAGTTGTAAGTCTGATGTGTTAGTGAATAATTTATGCGAATCTTTCAATAACATGATCTTACTTGCAAGAGAAAAATCAGCGATAAACATGTTTGAGTGGACTAGGAGTTGAATAATGACAAGGAATGTCTAGTTTTGAGGGTACTAATTGTCCTAATGTCTTGAAAAAGGTGAACAAACAAGTAGATTTGTCAAGGAATTGTTTTCCTCAATGGCCTGGTGGGAGTGAGTTTCAAATTCAGATGGATGAGGATTAATTTGTGCTGAAATTAGATGAGAGGACATGTACTTGTGGTGTTTTCCAATTGAATGGGTACCCATGTTGCCATGTTGTTACCTGCATGACTTATAGAAGGGAGCAAATTGAAGATTACATCGACGATTGCTACAAAAAACCTGCTTATAATGAGGCACGTAGGTATGTTGTCCATGGTGTTCCAGGGAAGAAACATTACATAAAAACTGGACACGAACCACTGAAAGATTTAGAGGTTAAGGCCAAAACTGGAAGACCTAAAAAGGCACGGAGGAAGCGAGCCGACTAAAGAAGATAACCAAGCACCCGAGTAGGCCTAACACATACATGTAATAGGTGCTTTCGACTTGGCCACAATGTCAAGAGTTGCAAAAACACTCCACATCCCAATTCAAGATTTTACACTGTAAGTATTTAGTTTATTATTTTGATAATGCCACATTTGAGTTATTAATTGATGATTTTGACTTTGCATTGCACAGGTTGGATTAACAGTCTTGGACACATGCTCTAGAAGACCTACACCAATACACTAGTCTATCTCAAGCTTAAGCAAATAGTAGTAACTTACTAGAAATTAAACTAATACCTTAATTTATGCAGGTGCCAAGTCAGAGAGGAAGAAAGAGGGTATTCAATATAAAAAGAGGAAGGTATGCTGCTGCCCAGAGAGCCAGAGCTGCTACAAATCAAACTACTCAACGCCAAGCTTCCACAAACAATCCAGCACCAAGTGCACCGTCTGGTGGAACAAATCTACAAGCTTGCCCACCCAATATAGCTACATTTGCATCAACACCCTCTGAGGTAGCTAGAACACCTGGAATGCAAGCTCAACCTTCTGAACTAGTTAGGCCAAGTGCACTCCATCAAAGAAGAAGACCATGGACAAAGATGTAGGGAAAATCCCTAAACCATAAGAAACATGTCGAAATCATCAAGAACACACAAGCGGAAGCGTACCTTGATCCATAATAATCCGTAGTTGATTCAGCAATCCAAGGTTGTGATCTTCTAAGCCTTGATATGCCGTCTGTTCAATACTCTCTAGAATGGGGCAGAAAAGAAGACAATGACTGTATCTGGCTTAGGGACCACAACCTTAATATATAACCTAAATTAGGGCACCTTAATTATGGGCCCATCAATCATAGTTAAGTGTCCACAGATTTTTACACATAAAAGATCCGTACTTCAACAAATATTTCTATAAGCCCATATAATTAAATAAATCTTAAGTAGATCACTCAATTGGACTCGTATTATGAGATAGCCTATGTATAATTTAATTATATATGTGAGACCACTAAATAGAAAATTCAACAATCTCCCACTTGGTCCACATATGGTTCCAAATAATTGTACATAGTTTTAAACCTTAGTGCGCGCAACCTTATGCTATCTCCACTTTCGAAATATTTCCAAACAATTTGGTCCATCAATTTCGTTATTATAGGATCAAAGCAGCTTTCGTTTCACAATTCGTAACTAAACTGAACAATGGTCACAATATTAACATAATCAATGACATAGATCAAAAGTATGACATGTAATGTGATCTTAGTCATGCCTATTTCCAACTGGTCCTACCTTATGACTCAAAGAGTCCCAAAGCACTTTCAAATACTTAATGCAAAACCACAATAGAAAGCTAAAATCCTTATTGTCAGAGTATTCAATCAAATAAAACTTTATTTGTCTCATAAAACCTCAGTCTGTACAGAACATAAATGTAGCACCCCTATACTCGTGGAGGCGCCACACCCCCGCACTATAGGCCAATCCACATACGGAACGGGCAACCCGTACATGAACTAACCTATAGCGAACGGGTGACCATGCAATACACGACAAGCTAGGCGGGAAAACTTATACATGTGACAAAATAAAGCGGAAGCATAAATCAATCACTATCAAATATTTTCATTTATCAAGGCATGACATTTCCATGTACTGAATGAAATATATTCTAACTTATATATCAATACATTATCATCTCCTTAATATAATTAACATATAATTGTAAACATGACTTTATCGAACAATAAATAAACAATCAAATAAATGCACCGTGTATGACTCAACTCTAACAACTGGACCCGACTCACTTCCCGCCTAGCACGCACCTGCAATAACCTGAAAGGTGGAGGCGTCAGTCCGTGAAGACCGAGTGAGGGGTTTAAATACATATTAGCGCAGATAACATGCAAGTCATATTCTCGGGTAAAGGTTTATAAAAGATAAATATACAAGTTCAATAATAATATAGCTTCGCCCGAGAATACAACTATCAATATTAAATACTTTTTCCTTTTCATGCAATTAATAAACATGCTCGCTTGCTTGATAATCATTAGGTGATCACGCAATTCAATTATCGTGCAATCATGCGATAATGTAATCACTTAGCACGTTCATGGAATGGAGATCATGCAATCACTACGTGGCGTGCTTGTAACATGATAGGGTTTATTCCTCCTGTGATTGGACGGACAATCATTGGCACGAAACCAATCCAGCGCCCTTCACTCAGAAGGACCTGGCCAGGGGAAACACGGGTACACGATAGGGCTTTGTTCTTCTTGTGGTTGGACGGACAACCACTGGCAAGACCAGTCCAGCGCCCTCACTGAGGAGAACCTGGCCAAGAGAACACACGTACACGGTAGGGTATTGTTCATCTTGTGATTGGACGGACAATCATTGGCACGGAAACCAATCCAGCGCCCCCACTAAGGAGGACCTGGCCAAGAGAACACACTTGCTTGCATTCATGAACAGGGCATGCTTTGATGCGTGAACACTAACATGCTTTACTTGCTTGATTAACGAACAATAATATAACTTGGAACGATAATGATTTCATGAAAATATAACTATAAATACCTTTTGGTTAAAACAGTCACGTAAAGGTTATACGGGTTCTATATAACTAGAAATTAAACCTCACCTGACAGGCGACACACGACTCGTGAAAGCGTGAACGTGCTCATGATCCACAATCTCCGCCCTGGAGAATAACTGGACACGAAACGGGACAATGTACGTGCGTGAGACTATAATTCAAGCATGTTATTCCAAAAAACGACGCACGGCATGATCATACACGAAACGTCGAGTAATCAACAATGTAGCATGCAAATATCACGTTTTGACATGTAAGCAATCATATAATAGCAATTTGGGGTCAAATAAGCCATTAAATCGAGGGGCTAAAAATGTAATTTTGTGCAGAATGTTTCTGCACTACCAGGAGGCTGGGAATGGCCGTTCCAGGCTTTAGTTAAAAATGGGAATGGCCGTTCCCACTGTCGGGCTCCCCGAAGATGGGAACGGCCGTTCCGGCTTGCAAGCCAAAATGGGAACGGTCGTTCCCGTCCTCGCCGCCAAGCATATCATTCAAACAATGGGAACGGCCATTCCCTACTTACAAAGGGAACGGGAAGGGCCGTTCCCATTACGCAGGAAGAACAGAGAACAGAGCAAAACAGGGGATGCTCTCGGGACAAAATCAAGCATCCCCAAACTTCCCAAAATCATCCCAACATGCAAGAATTCTGGAAATATGCATGTATACATGTTCAATATACCTTAATATACCATCAAAACATATAAATCATGCTTTAATCATCATAATCACCAACTTGAGCATATATATAAATTCATCATATCATCTCATGTTCTTCAAGAATTCAACCATAAATCCAAGCTAAAAGCATGAAACCATATTCCTAGCATCAAGTAATCAAGTTGGCAAGCTTAAGCACTAACCCTAGCTTCCCATGTAAGTTCAAGCATTCTCACATATGCTCATATATATACCTTGAATGAGAGATAGGGAGAAGCAGGTGATGAAGCTAGATGATTGAGCTCCTAAGCATGGAATTTCCTTGAAAAACCTTGATGAATTGATGAAATCTTCCTCTCCCTTCATGGAGGTTTTGGTTCGGTGGAGCCAGGAAGAAAAATGGATATTTTTGATAAAATGAAAATGAAGCTTGGAGAAGGAATGCACATACCGATATATTTGGGAAAATATGCAATAATTATGATCAAGTCCTTTGAGTTCTATAAGTCATGCAATTAAGTATAAGAGGTTTGGAAAGTGATCAATTAGGTCCAAAGAGTTCTCATGCAATTTAGTCCCTCAAAGAGAAGGAAATGAGCAATTATGGACAATTTGGCAATTAAATCAAATTGGACAATTAGTTCATGTAATAATTAAATTCCAATGATACAATAATTCTCAAGTTGACACATATTTCATATATTTCCACGTATTCATGTTGCACGCAATTTATAAAATTAATGTAACACGTTTAAATTAAATAAGCGAAAATAATAAAATAAAATCCTAACGCTCGAAACTCACACGTGTCGAGCGTACCTGACTGTCTGAAAATCGGGGCGTTACAATAAAACATGTCAATAAGCAAGATGAAAAAATCACAAACTCACACCACTAAGACATGACATCTAATTTGATGACACCCATATGAACCATATGTTCATGGAACACTTTAGGTGGCAATCCCTTAGTGAGTGGATCTGCTAGCATCGAGTTTGTACTTATATGCTTTATTGACACTTGAAGACTCTGAACTCTTTCTTTCACGACCAGATACTTAATATCTATATGATTAGATTTATATGAACTCCGGTTGTTCTTTGAATATAGCTCTGCAGCCTTATTATCACAATGAATTTTCAATGGCCTTTCAATGCCATTGACAATTTGCAGCCCAGCGATAAAATTTTGGAGCTATTTCCCTTGATTCGATGCCTCAAAGCATGCTACAAATTCAACCTCCATAGTGGAAAAAGCTATCAGTGTCTGTTTGACACTTTTCCAAGAGACAGCTCTTTCAGCCATCACGAAGACATAACCTGATATGGATCTTCTACTGTCAAGGCATCCGGCATAGTCTGAATCGGAGTATCCAATGATCTCCAAGTGATCGGATCTTCGATAGGTGAGCATGTAATCCTTAGTCTTTTGTAGATACTTCATAACCCGTTTTGCTGCCCTCCAATGATTCATTTTCGGGTTACTTAGATATCTACCTAATATCCCCACTATGTACGCTAAATCCGGAGGCGTACAAACTTGAGCATGCACGAGACTCCCTACTGCAGATGCATAAGGGATTTCTTCCATCTTTTTCTTCTCAAGGTCCGTCTTAGGACATTGGAGCAAACTAAATTTATCCCCTTTTGACACAGGTATGTCCCCTCGTGCACAATTCTGCATGCCAAAATGGCTCAGCACCTTATCGATATAGGCCTTTTGCAACAAGCCGAGTATACTTTTAAAATGATCCTGATGGATCTGTATACCTAACACATATGACGCCTCCCCAAGATCTTTTATTTCAAATTTACTTGATAGAAATTTCTTGGTTTCACGCATTAGGCTTATATCGCTGCTTGCTAGTAGAATATCATCTACGTACAACACCAGGACAATAAATTTGCTCCCACTGACCTTGAGATACATGCATTGGTCAACAGTTGTTTTCCTTAAAAGAAATCACCTTATCAAATTTCTGATACCACTGACGGGACGTCTGCTTTAGACCATAAATGGACTTCTTGAGTTTACATACTAGGTGCTTTGAATCTTTGGACTCAAAGTTCTCCGGTTGCACCATGTATATAGTTTCTTCAATGTCTCCATTGAGAAACTCTGTCTTTACATCCATTTGATGGAGCTCTAAATCATAATGAGCTACAAGTGCCATAATGATTCTAAAAGAGTTTCATTGAAACTGGAGAGAAAGTTTCTTTATAATCAATGCCTTCCCTTTGAGTGAACCCCTTGGCAACAAGACGTGATTTATATCTTTCGATATTACCATTTAAATCTCGTTTGGTTTTAAAAATCCATTTACAACCAATTGGTTTCACTCCTTGTGTTAACTCTACAAGATCCCAAACGTCATTGTCCATCATGGATTTCATCTCTTCATTCATGGATTTGATCCATTTATTAGAGTTTGAACATAATTTTACTTGATTGAAAGATGTAGGATCATCTTGCAATCCCATATCAAATTCATGTTCATGGAGGTAAACGACATAGTCATCTGAATTCGTTTTCCTCTTTTCTCTAATGGACCTTCTTATAGGCACTTCATTTTGAGGTTGTTGTGGTGCATCATCTTGAATAGATGATGGTTCTCGATTTGATTCAGTGGGTCCTAACTCATTGTTTTGAACAAATGATGGACCCAGAACTGATTCAGTAGGAATCCCAATTGTGATTGTGTTTTCCAAATTATCTTGATTCGCAGGCTGAGGAGTGATAGGAATATTTATCCAATCATTCTCAGGTGCAACTGTAGTGGAAATGTTAATGTTAGGAATAGTGCCCTAGAAAGCCGATTGTATATCCGCTTTATACTTTTCCTTATTGTAATCACGGACAATCTTTGAATAAAATAACGAATTGAGGCAACACTTCTGTATATGCTCTTGTTTGGTATGCGTTTACTTTAGCTGTGCATGTATGAGAACTCCTCTAATCCTGATGACTTTAGGACTCTACCATTTAGGTGAAATGGTTCATGAAACGAGCCCTATATCACATAAGTCTTGATTAGTAAAATACTCCAAGCCGATGAGTCCTACAGATAGTGGGAGTGTCAACCTGACTCCTTTAAGACTTGCTTGTGGGATCACGCCCTTAAGAAGGACCACCTTATTTCATGGAGGTGCAAAGTGTATAGTTGATACGTGCGTGATACATGAGGGTGCTTACTTCCATAAGTAAGTTCACTGAGGTGCCGTGTGTGAGAAGATTCCTAAATGGGAAAGGAAGTTTCTATTTTAGAAAATAGAAACTTCCAGATTAGGAAATATCTCACGAGTCATTGATGTGATTAATTGATCCTTAGACTTGAGGTTCCATGTCACTTTATGAGTTAACTCTGTAGTCTTAGGTATAATTTTTAAAGGGTATCGCCTTAGACAACTGATTCAAGGCTTATGCTGGGGCTGCACAAGTGACTCATGAAAGTGAATGAGAATAAAAAAAGGACCTACACTTGCATTTGCAAGGTGATCTCTTATTGTGTAAGTCATTCATATGCCATATGGAGTCCTTGGCCAAGGCAGTAGATCAAGACATCAAGAAAAGGGTTTCTTGGATTGAGATCAAATGGATATGAAATGTACTTAGCTTTAAGACCAGATTATTAAAGCTCTGATTATTCCCTTACCCTAGATCTTGGTTGAGAGATACTAAGTAGGAGGATTGTATCTCACATGAATCAATGACTTAAAGGCTCTGTCGAATCGAGACATTCCAATTCAGCTAGGGGTTAAACACCTGTTGCTAGACTATGGTCGTTTAATCTATGGACTGATTAATTAATTAGTGAATTAATTAATTAGGGTCACTGCTAATTGAATTGAGAACCTAGAGGGTCACACACAACAACTTGGTTACATGAGTTGGGGCTTTAAAATGATCAAACGAGTTGATCGTACCAAAGGGGTTCCACACGTGTGGGTCAAGTGACTAGACACGTGTTCTTATGGACACGTGTTCTACACGTGTATATTTGTTTATATATTAAATAATTAATGTGTTAATTATTTAATAGACTTTGGTTTAATTTTGAATTAAAATAAAAGTCTTATTTTGGAGTAATTAATCTATTTAATTAATTATGAATTAATTAATTAGATAAATAAATAAGTTATTTATTTATTAATAAATAAATAAAGTATAATATTATCCAAAAGGAGTTTGGATATTTTTAGCTCTCTTAAAAGTTGATTTGAATTAGAATTCAAAAGTCAAAGTTGGAATTACTTGATGATCAAGTAATAGGAGAGAGGGACCAAATCCTTAGTCCATAAGGACTAGGATTTCGGCCGCCCCTCTCTACTTATATATAGGGGAGCTCGAGCTCCCGTTAGAGAGTAATTGATAATTCTTTTGGTTCATGTGCTGAACACCATCCTTTCTCCAAGATAAAATAAACCCTAGGTTAAGCCTAAACACTAACTAGAGAACTAGCATCCTTACTAGTTAGATTGTAGTCAAGTTGGTGGACTATCTCTAGAGAGCTTCAAGTTAGAAGTTTTGAAGATTCGAGCTTTACCAAGGAGAGGGGATCAAGCCGCGAGAAGAGCGTTCTTGGGTGGCTTGAAACGCTTCAAGAAAGATTTTTTAAAAGTAAGTTTCTAATCTCTACGAATTTGGATTCATGATTGCGAGTATTCGATCCTTTTGTTGGAAAAATTTTAAATTTCTGCTGCTTTCTGATTCCCGTTTTCCAACAGTTAACACATTCCTCATCAAACATAATTTTTCCAATTTGATCCCTCCCACTGTAATCATCATCTTCAATGAATTTGGCATTGTCCGTTTCGAAAAAGGACTTGTTTGAGGGGTCATAAAACTTAAATCTCCTAGACCTTTCCGAGTAACCTACAAAGTAGCAGCTAATTGTTCTTGAATCTAGTTTCTTTTCGTTAGGCTTATATGGCCTAGCTTCAGCTGGACATCCCCAGATATGCAAGTGCCTGTTACTAGGCTTCTTGCCTGTCCACAACTCGTACGGGGTTTTATCTACTGTTTTGTAACGCCCCAAATTCCGGGAGTTCAGGTAAGCATGCCACGTGCGGGTCTTCGGGAGTTGGGGGTTTACTTTAATAATATTATTCGTTAATTTATGGATTTCATCATATCATATGCATTATATCTTCTTGCATTTATATGAATTATCGTTAACATTTCAATTGCGTGAATTAATTGATAACGTGTCTAATTGCTATTGTATGTCCTTACTTGATTATCTGTTTAATTATGTGGACTTAATTGCATTACAAGAATGGATTTAAGTGATCAATTGCCATGGAATGAAACTTAATTGCATGGATTCAAATATCGGAGGGACTAAAGTGCAAAAATTGATGAGTCATGCATATTCTTGGAAGACTTTGGTGTAAATATTCATCTCATGCATTCCCTTCATCATTTTCATAAAATCCCACAACCACACACCTACTAAATCACGGTTAAAACACTAAGAGGAGGATGGAAGATTTCATCTTATTTTCAAGCTTTAATTCAAGGAGGATTTGCACAAGTTGAAGCATCATTATCATCTCATTTATAATTGACTAGAAGCATGATTATGATCATTACATTTCAATGAATTCATGAGTTTTATGAAAATTGAGGGCATGAATTTTATTATGGGTTTTGATTGATGAATTTAGATGATCTAGACATGATTTAATGGTTTGTTTGATGCCTAAGTGAAGTATTATGTTTAATTGATGTTGTTGGGCAATTGTTATGGTTGGAATTTGATTTGGATATGGTTTGCATGAGTTTTGAAAAATGCCCTGCTGCTGTTCTATTTTCGAGCAGAGGGTCCCGGCCGGGATTCTCTCTCTCATTTTGGCCATTGGACTGTGTCCCGGCCGGGACACATTTTGAATTAAAAACCATCCCGGTCGGGACAGTCAAGAAGGGTGTCTACGTTAATTGTGTCCCGGCCGGGACACTTTTGAACTGAAAATAAATCCCGATTGGGATCTCTCTCTGGATGAACAGTACCTTTGTGTGTAAAAATTATCTTTTCTCCGATTAATTCCATTATGCCCCATATGTTCTTAATTGCTAAAATTGTGATAAATTATGTTTGTTTCAATCATGATCATGACATTTCATAATTGGTCACGCTCGACATTTTATTTCGGGATTTTCTATGGTAGGGGAGGTTTGTGTAATTTTCTCAAACTTTGAAACATGTATTGCATGCTTCATTCTTGCTACATTAATTGATAAATTGATCTCATTTATGATAATTATTGATTGTAAGAGCTTGATTGACATCACGTGGCTTTCCCATTCGTCTTGCTTGGTTAATAAGAGTCGAGTCTTACGTACACTTGTCCTTGTTATACAGATCACGGTCCCGGAGGCGAGGAGCACGCTTTAATTCTAGATATATAGAACCCATACTACCCTATGTGATGTTTTAAGCCAAAATGTATCTATATATTTCTTGTTTTCCAAACCTTAATGATTTTCAACGGATTTCATGAAACGGATTGATTGATGGATTTGGGGAGTAAATTGTATTGCACTAAGAGCCCGAGGGTAGTGTATTGAGGCAACCGGGAAAGCAAGGGCTGACGGGTAACTCTTGCACTATCCTCACCATGTTGGGATCACCTCTGAATCCACCAGGAGGTTTGGTGGAGGAAGAAATCCCGTGCGTGGGAGTCATGTTCCCGACGTACACCATGATTGGATGGTTGGGTCTTGCAAGCCCACCATCACCCGGAGGAAAAAAGGATTCATGAAACTGCTAATTGATTGCACGTAATTACTTGTATGATCATTTAATAAATTGAAACACTTATGATTGTTCACTTTTGGAGTAAAGGTTGGAGAATACCTTCACTCGCCGGGCCACGGATTGAATTGATAATGATTGAGTTGTTACATTGGATTAGTTGTAATCTCAGGCGAGGATTCACTCTATTCTTGAGCTTACATTGTGTTCCTTTATAAGAGCTTACCCGAGATTATAGCTTGCATGATATGTGCGCTTATATTTCTTTAAGCCCCTCACTCAGTCTTTCATAGACCGATACCTCACATTTTCAGGCTTGCAGGGTGCGTGCTAGGTGGGATCGAGTCGGTCTTTATTTTCAGGTCTAGCACATTCTCATGTACTTTATTGATGCATACTTATTATTTCTGAATCCTATTTGGTATATATGTATATTATGACTTGTTCTTGGATAGTTTGGGTTTGTAAATACGGGAATGTTGGTTATGGACTTGATATATATAAATGAAACAAATGTTTTATATGCTTCCGCGTGATTGTTTAAGCATTTTGGTAATTAATTGAGGGTTAGTCCCGCCTAGCTAGAGTGTTTTTTTTTTATTGTCTCCCGTTCGCTATAGGCTTGATTCATGTATGGGAGCTCGTTCCATATGTGGATTGAACTATAGTGCGGGGGATGTGGCTACCTAGCGTTCCGGGTGCTACATCCCAAGGTGGTATCAGAGTCCGGTTGCAAAACCGTGGTTCTTGTGTCGTGTCTTGTGAGTCTAAGTCGCACGGCATAGGATTAATTGGTTATCAGAGAGTCTTGCATCTTATTTGAACCTACTTGAACTTCTTGAACTACTCAAATTATTTGGTTTATATGATTTAGTTGTGTTATGTGTTTTATTCCATTCATTTGCACATGTTAATCAAACATGCATATACAGTGTTTGATTTTCAGGATGCCTCGTGGTCGCCCTTGTAGAGAGCATTCTCCCGGCCATAGGCGCTATCGCCATGATCATTCTCCTCCACCTCCACCCCCTCAAGCACAACCACAGGATTTCTTAAACTTCATGGGTCAGCTCATTGATCAAAGGTTGAGAGATTATGTACCTCCAGCAGCACCAGCTCCTCCACCACAACCGGCACCAATTTCAGCCATACTTCGAGAATTTCAAAGTCAACATCCACCACGGTTTTTCATAGGAAATGACATACAAGCCGAGCAATGGCTTAAGGAAGTGAAGAGAGTTTGGGATCTCATCCCTTGTGAGTCTCGGGAGAAAGCACGGTGCACTCTTACTTTAATTCAAGGAGAGGCTTATTCTTGGTGGGACAGTACCAAGATCGTCTTAGATGTTGCTGAAGAGGAAGTTACGTGGGAGGTCTTTGTAAGAGAGTTCAAGAAAAAATTTATTCCTCCATCCTCTCGCACTAGGAGACTTAAGGAATTTGCCGAGCATAAATAAGGAGGAAGATCGATTGCAGAGTATATTGCCGAGTTCGAGAGATTGTCCCGATATGCACCCAACATATCAAACAACGATTTTCACAAGGCCATGCAACTTGTGCAAGGATTGAGGCTGGATATTCAAGCGGCAATTGAGGCCGTCAACACCAGCACTTGGAGGAAGGCCACTTCAAAGGCCTTAAAGGTTGAAGATTCGGTTAATGCACGGAGGTCTACATACTGGTCAGGACAAGGTTCAGGTTCCGGATCGAAGTCAAATTATAATCCCGACAAGTGGCCTATTGCATATGATACAACTTCTATACCTCCTAAGGGTCCGGTAAAGAAGTTCAAACCACAAGGACCGGTTCAGAAAGTTCCTCAGCCTCCTGCTTTGCCACCACCTACCAGCAAGCCAGGTTGTACCTATTGTGGGTTGCCTACCCATACTTATGAGGGTTGCCGGTGCCGATTAGGGCTATGTTTGATTTGCGGGAGTGCAGAGCATATGGTAGATGGATGCCCAGATCGACGGGACCCGCCACCTGGGCGTCAGAGGTCACTTATCCGAGCCCGTGCTTATGCTTTGGAGGGAGAGGAACCGGACGCAGATGTGGATCCTGCTGCGGTTGTTGAAGGCACCATTTGCATTCATGGCATAAACATACATATTTTATTTGATCCGGGAGCTACCCACTCCTTTATTTCTCGTGATATTTCTGTGAAATTGCCTTTGTGTGTTTCTTACTCTTCTGCATGCTATATGGTTAGTACTCCTTTTGGTGGTAGTATAGAAACTGACCGGGTTTTTAGAGAGGTGCCGGTGAGTATTGAGGGTCAGGTTTTCTTGATGGACCTCATTGAATTGCCAATGACTCCTTATGGTTCTATGTTGGGAATGGATTGGTTATACAAACACTGTGCCACTGTTGATTATCGGGCTAAGAGAGTTCGGTTGGGTTCAAAAAAATTTACGGGACGGAGTTCTAAGACGGTGTCTTTATTATCTTTCTCCGAAGTTCAGAAATTAGTCCGTGATGGGGATACGGGATTCATAGCCTATATCCTTAATCAACCCAAGGATCAGAGGAAATTAGAAGAAACAGAAGTGGTTAAAGAGTTTCCCGAGGTTTTTCCCGAGAAGTTGGATTCACTGCCGCCTGATAGAGAGATAGAATTTGTGATTGATTTATATCCGAATGTAGAGCCCTACTCTAAGACTCCGTATCGGATGGCACCGACAGAATTGAAAGAGCTAAAGGTTCAACTTGATGCCTTGTTAGAGGTTGGGTATATTAGACCTAGTTCTTCACCGTGGGGTGCGCCAGTTTTGTTTGTTAAGAAGAAGGATGGTACTCTACGGATGTGTATTGATTACCGGGAGTTGTATCGGGTGACCATCAAGAATAAATATCCTCTTCCACACATTGAGGAGTTGTTTGACATACTTCAAGGTTCTAAAGTCTACTCGAAGCTTGACTTGAGACAAGGTTATTATCAATTACGGATCTGACCCGAGGATATTCCGAAAACGGGCTTCAATACTAGATATGGACATTATGAATTTGCGGTTATGCCTTTTGGATTAACGAATGCTCCCGCCGCTTTTATGGATATGATGCATAGAATCTTCCGACCTTTCCTTGATAAGTTTGTTGTGATATTCATTGATGATATTCTGGTTGTCTCCAAGACCGCCGAGGAAAATGCTAGACATCTTCAGCTTGTGTTGAAAACATTGAAAGAGCATCAATTATTTGCAAATTTTAGTAAGTGTGAATTCTGGATCGACCGAGTTTCTTTCTTGGGTCATATTATTTCGGGGAATGGATTAGAGGTTAATCCTTCGAAGATTGAGGCCGTTTTGAAGTGGGAGAAACCAAAGAACGCCTCCGAGGTTAGAAGTTTCTTGGGATTGGTGGGTTATTATAGGAGGTTTGTGCAAGATTTTTCCAAGATCTCCACTTCCTTGACTCGGTTGACAAAGAAAGATGTCAAGTATGAATGGGATGAGAAATGTGAGAAGAGCTTCAATGTTTTGAAAGAAAAATTAGTGTCAGCTCCAGTTTTAACTCTCCCGGAGTGTTCTGAAGGGTATGCAGTTTATACAGACGCGTTGAAAGGAGGTTTGGGGTGTGTTTTGACTCAGAATGGGAAAGTGATTGCTTATGCGTCCCGAAAGTTGAAGGAATATGAAAGGAACTACCCGAAACATGTTCTTGAACTTGCTGTCGTGGTATTCGCGCTCGGAAAATAGAGGCATTACTTGTACGGGGTGTCATTTGAGATTTTCACCGACCATAAGAGCCTTCAATATCTGTTCACACAAAAGGATCTTAATATGAGACAACTACGATGGATGGAACGATTAGAAGACTATGATTTTGTTATCAAGTATCATCCCAGGAAAGCTAATGTGGTCGCTGACGCCTTAAGTAGGAAGGTTGGTGTTTCAAATTTGGAAGTTGGTGTAAGTAGTGAAGTTGAGCCTATTGTGGTTAAAGCTCGGGTTTCTAATATCTCCATTCAACCAGAATTAAGACATAGAATGTTTGAGGCTCAGAATAAGGATCCGGAAGTGCAAAGATTGGTTGCTAAGGCAAAAGCGGATCCAGAAAGTCCATTCGGGTTCGATGAAACTGGTCTTCTTCGTTTCAAGAACCGAGTGGTAGTACCCGAAGATTTAAAAAGGGTATTGCTCGAAGAAGCTCACAATTCGGTTTATTCGGTCCATCCTGGAGGAAATAAAATGTACAAAGACTTTAAGCAATATTATTGGTGGTATGGAGTGAAGAAGGATGTAGCCGAGTTCGTGAAACATTTTTTGACTTGTCAGAAAGTAAAAGCTAAGCATCAAAAACCCGGGGGACTTCTACAGCCGTTACCTATTCCCAAATGGAAGTGGGAACAGGTGACAATGGATTTCATATTCGGGTTACCGAAGGTGAAAGGTAGGTTTGATGGTATTTGGGTGATCGTGGATCAATTAACAAAGTCTGCACATTTCTACCAGTCAGAATGTCTTACAAGATTCGTAAATTGGCTGAAATTTATATTAGGGAGATTGTCCAACTTCACGGGATTCCGATGAGTATTGTTTCGGATAGAGATTCTCGGTTTACTTCAAAGTTCTGGCCAAAGTTGCAAGGAATTCTGGGTACGAAACTTCAGTTTAGTACGGCATTTCATCCTCAAACCGATGGTCAGTCCGAGAGGGTCATATGGTATTTGGAAGATTTACTTCGAGCTTGTGCTTTGGATTTTCAAACTTCTTGGTGCGAGCAACTCCTATTGATTGAGTTCACTTATAATAATAGCTACCAAGCTTCAATTGGTATGGATCCATATGAGTTGCTTTATGGTCGGAAATGTCAATCTTCGTTGTTTTTCGACTTAGAAGAATGGAAATGGACAAAGCAAGAAGGGGTGAAGAAGGGTGAGAAGTTAGAGAAATCTTCTAAGACTGTGAGGGCTATGATTGATAAAGTCCAACAAGTTCAACAGCGGATGGAAGCTGCCCAGGATAGACAGAAAAGTTATGCTGATCGTCGGAGGAGAGATCTTAAGTTTGATATGGGGGACCGGGTTTTCTTGAAGGTATCTCCACGTAAAGGGTTTGCTCGGATCGGAAAGGGAGGAAAGCTAAACCCCCGTTATTTAGGCCCGTTCGAAGTTCTTGAGAGAAAATCGGGAAAGTAGCTTATCGATTGGATTTACCGCCAAATCATACCGGAATTCAAAATGTGTTTCACGTATCTCAGCTAAGAAAGTATTATCCGGATGAAACAAAGCTTCTCCCCGTTGAAGAAGTGGAATTGGAACCGAATCTGTCGTTTGTTCAGAACCAAGTTAGAATATTGGACAGAAAGTATCAAAAATTGAGGAACCGGAACTTTTATGGCGAAATGACAAGACCGAAGAGATGACTTGGGAGTTGGAAGAGAAGATGAAACGGTTCCACCCGGAGTTGTTTTCCTCCAATCAGTGAATCTGGGGACCAGATTCTTCTAAAGGGGAGAGAGTTGTAACGCCCCAATATTCCGGGAGTTCAGGTAAGCACGCCACGTGCGGGTCTTCGGGAGTTGGGGGGTTTACTTTAATAATATTATTCGTTTATTTATGGATTTCATCATATCATATGCATTATATCTTCATGCATTTATATGAATTATTGTTAACATGGCAATTGCGTGAATTAATTGATAGCGTGTCTAATTGCTATTGTGTATCCTTACTTGATCATCTGTTTAATTATGTGGAGTTAATTGCATTACATGAATGGATTTAAGTGATCAATTGCCATGGAATGAAACTTAATTGCATGTATTCAAATATTGGAGGGACTAAAGTGCAAAAATTGATAAGTCATGCATATTCTTGAAAGACTTTGATATATACATTCATCTCATGCATTCCCTTCATCATTTTCGTAAAATCCCACACCCACACACCTACTAAATCACGGTTAAAACACCAAGAGGAGGAAGGAAGATTTCATCTCATTTTCAAGCTTTAATTCAAGGAGGATTTGCACAAGTTGAAGCATCATATCGTCTCATCCTTTCTTTCTCTCATAACAAGGTATAAATGGAGGAATTGCTTGATCTCTTGATTATTTGATACATGTAGGGTTTGAGAATTATGATGTGAGTTCTTGTGTATAATTGACTAGAAGCATGATTATGATCATTACATTTCAAAGCTTGTATGAATTCATGAGTTTTATGAAAATTGAGGGCATGAAATTTATTATGGTAATGGTTTGTTTGATGCCTAAGTGAAGTATTATGTTTAATTGATGTTTATGGGAAATTCTTATGATTGGAATTTTATTTGGAGATGGTTTGCATGAGTTTTGAAAAATGCCCTGCTGCTATTCTGTTTTCGAGCAGAGGGTCCCGGCCGGGATCCATTTTGAACTGAATCCAGTCCCGGCTGGGATTCTCTCTCTCATTTTGGCCACTGTACTGTGTCCCGGCTGGGACACATTTTGAATTAAAAACCATCCCGGCCGGGACAGTCAAGAAGGGTGGCTACGTTAATTGTGTCCCGACCGGGACACTTTTGAACAGAAAATCAATCCCCGGCCGGGATCTCTCTCTGGGTGAACAGTACTTCTATGTGTAAAAATTATCTTTTCTCCGATTAATTCCATTATGCCCCGTATGTTCTTAATTGCTAAAATTATGATAAATTATGTTTGTTTCAATCATGATCATGACATTTCATAATTGGTCACGCTCGACATTTTATTTCGGGATTTTTTATGGTATGGGAGGTTTGTGTAATTTTCTCAAACTTTGAAACATGTATTGCATGCTTGATTCTTGCTACATTAATTGATAAACTGATCTCGTTTATGATAATTATTGATTGTAAGAACTTGATTGACATCACGTGGCTTTGTCGTTCGTCTTGCTTGGTTCATAAGAGCCGAGTCTTACGTACACTTGTCCTTGTTACACAGATCACGGTCCCAGAGGTGAGGAGCACGCTCCGTAGGGTGTTTCCTTTCTTCTTTTGTCGGTACAGGTGAGGTTTAATTTTAGATATATAGAACTCATACTACCCTATGTGATGTTTTAAGTCAAAATGTATCTATATATTTCTAGTTTTCCAAACCTTAATGATTTTTAACGGATTTCATGAAATGGATTGATTGATGGATTTGGGGAGTAAATTGTATTGCACTGAGGGCCCGAGGGTAGTGTATTGAGCCAACCGGGAAAGCAAGGGCTGACGGGTAATTCTTGCACAATCCTCACCATGTTGGGAGCACCTCTGAATCCACCAGGAGGTTTGGTGGAGGAAGAAATCCCTTGCGTGGGAGTCATGTTCCGGACGTACACCATGATTGGATGGTTGGGTCTTGCAAGCCCACCATCACCCGGAGGAAAAAGGGTTCATGAAACTGCTAATTGATTGCATGTAATTACTTGTATGATCATTTAATAAATTGAAACACTCATGATTGTTCACTTTTGGAGTAAAGGTTGGAGAATGCCCTCACTCGCCGGGCCACGGATTGAATTGATAATGATTGGGTTGTTAAATTAGATTAGTTGTAATCTCGGGCAAGGATTCACTCTATTCTTGAACTTACATTGTGTTCCTTTATAAAAGCTTACCCGAGATTATAGTTTGCATGATATGTGCGCTTATATTTATTTAAAACCCTCACTCAGTCTTTCATAGACTGATACCTCACATTTTCAGGCTTGCAGGGTGCATGCTAGGCGAGATCTAGTCGGTCTTTATTTTCGGGTCTAGCACATTCTCATGTACTTTATTGATGCATACTTATTATTTCTGAATCGTATTTGGTATATATGTATATTATGACTTGTTCTTGGATAGTTTGGGTTTGTAAATACGGGAATGTTGGTTATGGACTTGATATATATAAATGAAACAAATATTTTGTATGCTTCTGCTTGATTGTTTAAGCATTTTGGTAATTAATCAAGGGTTAGTCCCGCCTAGCTAAAGTGTTTTTTTTTTATTGTCTCCCATTCGCTATAGGTTTGATTCATGTATGGGTACTCCTTCCATATGTAGATTGAACTATTGTGCGGGGGATGTGGCAACCTAGTGTTCCGGGTGATACATGTTTTGCTTGGAACTTGATTTAGAATATAAATTGTAGTTTTTAGTGCTTCGCCCCAAAGTGATTCTGGCAATGAAGAATGATTAATCATACTTCTCACCATATCCTTAAGAGTTCGGTTCCGTCTCTCAGATACACTTTTTGGTTTGGAGTTCAAGGCATGGTGTACTGAGGTACAATTCCACTCACCTAAGTATTTGGCGAAGGGTCCTGGACGTTGTTCACCGGATCCGTCATATCTGCCATAGTGTTCTCCAGCACGGTCAGATCTAACAACTTTAATTTTCTTGCCTAGTTGATTCTCAACTTCGGCTTTGAAAGCCTTAAATACGTCCAAAGACTGTGACTTCTCAGGAATTAGGTACAGATATCCATAACGAGAATAATCATCAATAAAGTTGATAAAGTATCGTTGGCAATTCCAAGATGTTGTAGGGAATGGACCACAAATATCTGTATGTATCAACTCTAAAGATTCTTTACTCCTATTGGCACCTAATTTCCTCATATTTGTTTGTTTTCCCTTTATATATTCTATACAAATTTTAAAATCTATAAAATCAAGAGAATCAAGAATTCCTTGTGATTTAAGCCTCTGTATTCTCTTTTCAGAGATATGTCTTAAACGCTTATGCCACAACATCGATGAATTCTCATTTGTTAACTTACGTTTAGTACCAAAGTTACTGGAATGCAGATTTTCAATATCGGTTGAAGCTTTGGTGTTCAATTTATACAAATTATCAATTAGAGTACCAGTACCAATAACATTTGAATTTAAAGAAAAAACATAATTTCCATTTCCAAATGAACAAGAATGTCCAGATTTATCCAAACAACAAACAGAAATCAAGTTCCATTTAAATGGCGGTACAACGAAAGTTTCTTCCAAATTCAAATAAAAATGAGTATCTAAATGAATTCTAAAAACACCAATAGCTTCTACTAAATCTTTATTGCCATTCCCCATATAGATATATCTTTCAGCGTCAGTTGGTACTCGGCACCTTAGGCAATCCTGCATTTTGACACTTATGTGAGTAGTTGCACCCATATCTATCCACCAAGTGTCACTAGGTACTAAAGCAAAATTAACTTCTGAACAAACAAAGTTGAGAAGTCTACCTTTTTTTCACACCAGGCGGCGTATTTGGGACAATCCTGCTTTATGTGATCAGGTTTCTTATCAAAGTAACAGGAAATAACTGAATTCTATTTGTTTTGCACCTTAGGTTGGCTTGTCCCAAATTCTGCGGTTTCTTTATCCTTATTCCTTTCCCTCTTATTGGTGGTAGCCCTAGCTCTAGAAGTCATAACCAAATGAGCACTTTCAGTCCTATCTTGTTTCAGTCTCTCCTCTTCTTGCACACATTGAGCTATGAGCTCATTTAGAGTCCATTTCTCCTTTTGAGTATTATAGGACATTTTAAATAGATTAAATTGTGCAGGAAGTGAGATCAAGACCAAGTGCATAAGTATATCATCCGACACCTCAAGCTTTAAGCCCTTAAGTCTTGTCACAAGATTAGACATCTCCATGATGTGCTCCCATATGTTTCTCTTACCTTTATACCGCATAGAAACCAGCTTACTAAGAGTAGTGCTCGTCTCAACCTTTTCATTAGTTTTGAATCGGTTTGCTATTTGGTCAAGGAAGCTTTTGACATTTTCTTCATCAGGAATACCACCCCTTATGGCTTCCGGAATTGAGCGCCTCATGATCATCAAACTCATGCAATTTGATCGCTCCCACTTCTCGTATGCAAATCTCTATACAACAGTGCTAGTATTAGTGAGATCCACGGGGTGATCAAACCTTAATGCATGATCGAGATCCACACAACCAAGCATAATCATAACATGCTCCTTCCATTATTTGAAATTAGAACCATTGAGTTCAGGGATGTTGTTCAAGTTGGCAGATATAGAAGACACTATAAAAGAAAATAATATGCTCACAATTAATTAAACATCGAAGCATGCATATATAAAGATAAAATCAAGTATCAGAATATATGCAATGGTGAGCCCATCTCAAGATACCTAGCACAACATTATCATTTAGTCTTTGGACAGAAATAATAATTTGTAGTTGGTACTCTTAAACATAGTCAAGAATATTGATATTTAAAACGCCTCACAATATGTCTTTCTTTGGACCAACACATTGTTTACGCATGTTAACACTTAATATATCACATATTCATGACTATCATTATCTGGCCAAAACAATCTTCCTTTGGATCGATTATTTCGCATAGATAACAAAGAAAAACTTACTTGAAGAAAATTAACTAAATCTTACCCAAAAGAGGTTACTTTGGCAATATTTTGGTTCAATTTAATTAATTTTCATAATTTATCAAAACATAATAGTATATAGGCTGAACTTTAACGGACTTCGGAACTTTAACGACGTAATCAACCCAAACCAAATAATCCAATGCCACAGAAAACAATATATATATACTGCAGCCTTGCAATCTGAATCCACAAATCAATATATGCATGGTCTTAATGAATATCAAGACAATTTGAATTTCTCAACTAACAAATCCATGTCTGCCAAGTATCGCAAAAGGTAATTGATATCAATATCCACTAATCAATTAGATTTTAAGACCACAATAATACAAATCTATAAACCATATGCATATATATTATATCAATATGACAACAATCTTTTCCTTTTCTATCACACGCGGAACGAGATAGTACATGGACATGAACATCAAGTTAATTTCAATTCAAAAAACCATATATGCATGCAGAGCAACATATGTATTACATCTAATAATGATGTCATCCAATAACTACCATAAACTATTCAAATTATATCATCATTCCACTGTAAGTGCAGTGCCGAATAAATAATTACGCAAATTATCAATGATATAACAATTTCCTTCGACAATAGATCCAAAACAACAATCAGCCGAAACGATTTATTAGGCAATAAATCTCGATTTATCAATAACCACAATTAATTTTCGATCTATTTATTAGCAATCGAAAATAAATCTCAATCCTTCGATATGAGAGTGACTCTGATACCACTTGTAGGAAAAATCCCTAAACCGTAACAAACATGTCGAAATTAACAAGAATATACAAGCGGAAGCGTACCTTAATCCATAATAATCCGTAGTTGATTCAGCAATCCAAGATTGTAATCTTCTAAGCCTTGATACGCCGTTTATTCAATACTCTCTGGGATAAGGCAGAAAAGAAGACAAGGATGCTTAGGCACCACAACCCTAATATATAACCTAAATTAGGGCACCTTAATTATGGGCCCATCAATCATAATTAAGTGTCCACAGGTTTCTACACATAAAAGACCCATACTTTAACAAATATTTCTATAAGCCCATATAATTAAATAAATCTTAAGTAGATCACTCAATTGGGCTCGTATTATGAGATAGCCTATGTACAATTTAATTAAATATGTGAGACCACGAAATTGAAAATTCAACAAAAGAGACCAACCGAATAAGAGGCCTTTTGGAACGTAAGAGGACGGACACAGAAGAGAAGAAACAAGATGCCCTGGAAACCGTGATTATGAAGTTCTCTAGATCTGGATCTGAGAATCAATGCCCTTTCTTTTGTTATGTCATTATATCAAACAATGTTTGTTAGACCCTTTGAATAATGGACCACTTTTTGTTATCTGGGATGTGTAGCTCCACACTGACAGTTAGTTTTAATTAATTGGAAAAAGGGTTTTTTGTTGGTGAATACAGATATTAATGTTCACCTTTTCATGGTTAATGCAGTAACTTAAATTTATTTTATGAGTGTTGTGGATGCATTATTTTATACGAAACAGTGTTGTTTGCAGTGCTTGTTACAATTTGACAAGGTTTTTTTGCAACGTTTTACAATCACAGGGTTTTTCTTGCATGATTATTAAAACACTAGGTATCATTCTTATTTTTTCTGATTTCATATTTTCATTTATTCCATAGTATTTCTTTATTTACAATCTTGAAGGTTCTGAGAAAATTATTTATTTAAATTTTAATATTTTGATTTGATTTTTTTTTCGTATTTTTGTTATTGTATTTTTAATATTTTATTCGATTGGTTATGTTAAAACTTTATTTGTAAATTTATTTAGTAATTCTATTTTTCATATTATCTTTATATCATGTAAAATTATTGTCCCAATCAATTTTCTTTTATATTTCAATTGTTTTTGACATGTTTCCAATCCTTCAAAGATAAATGAATTTTCTATCTACAACTAATACGAAATATAGAGTAAACAAGGTCGGACCACAGAGATTACCTGAATTAATTCAATTAAATCACAGGAAGGTTCATGAGAAACAACTAAATAAAAATAGGGGGGGTTGAGTTTTAACTAAACTATTAAAATAAAACTGACAATGCAATTAATTAAAATTAACAACTAAAAAGCACAAATTTATTACACGTCGCTTAAGAGGAGTTAATCAATAGGGAAAACAACACCTAGCTAGGGATTCACGATTTAATTATCACACTGATCACGGACGCAAGGATAAATCCGATTTATTCAAATAGGTTAGCTATAGTTGATAGAAACACTCGACTCAACTTAGTTTTCACTTACTTTGTCGAATAACCTAGAGACACTCGACGATTATTTTCTCTAATCAGTTCACAACCCTAAGAGACACTCGAAAGGATTTAATGAACTAATAGCTTTAAAAACCATGAAAATACTAACCTGAATTAATCAAGTTATGACACATGCAAGATTTAAACCCGATTATAAATTCCCTTAACGGAATTAAATTCGACTCCAAACCCTATCGTTGACGTGCACTACAAAAAAAGAGCCATTTCCAGACGAACTTTCAAACGATTTCATCTAGAAAATTCAATTTCCGACGAACTTCTGGCGAACTTTCGACCAACATCAAGTTGTCTGAAAAACACTCGTCTGAACATATTTCAGACGAACTTTCAGACCAAATTTCCAACGAACATATATTTCGGCGAACTTTCCGGCTAAATTCCGACGAAACATTATGTCGTCCGAAATTTATTGACTTCCGACGAACTTCCCGGCCAACATTCCAACGAATTTCTGACGAAGCTTACTACCACAAAATTTCAGACCAATATTATTCCGACGAACTTTCTGATGAAAAATATTATTTTATTAGTTTTTCTAATTTTTTCAGATGAACTTTCAGACTAACTTTTTAGAATTTTATTTTTTTAATATTATTTTTCAGACGAACTTCAGACGAACTTTTAGAATTTTATTATTTTTATTATAAATCCAGACGAACTTTTTTGTCGCAAATTCGTCGCACGTGCCACAATCAAATTCGACTCCAAACTCTACTGATTTGGACAGACGAGATTAAACGACCGTGTGATTGTTGAACTAAAGTAGTAAAAGGCTGTTTGGAAGCCTGCAATCGCGTTCACGTTTTTAATAGTTAAATGGTCGTTTGGTTTTAACACTGAGTCACCAAACGGTCGTATGCATCTCACGAAAGATAAATTTTATAGCCTCTTTTTAGCCTATATACGGGAGTTGGCTTATTTCTTCAGTGGGACTTTACCCTAATTAGATAGAGAAACTCTTAGGAGGCTTGGATGTGATCCTTCCATGCCATAGTTTGGAGATGAAGATTGAAACTTAATTTGAAGACCTTAGTATCAATTTCTCATTCTTAGCTTTCTAGTTTAATTTACTTGTCTTTAGTAGTTAATTTCAATTCATTTCTTGTTGAGAACAATGTATCATGTTTTGGAAATTTTGTCTAAACTTGAATAGTTGAGAATTCATTTCAAATTAATGATTATGAATGGATTTATTATGAATTCCTTTGAGTCTATGGTTGATTTGCTTGATATGAGTGGCTAATTTGTAGGCAAAATGGGGTGATGCATTATCTATGGTAGGTGTTTGATTAAATGCCTAGGTAGAATTACCTTGTCTTTGTTGGAAAACACGAATCAGAAAGCAGCGGAATTTAAAAAATTTTCCCAACAAAAGGATCTAGGACTCGCAATCGTGTATCCAAATTCGTAAAGATAGAAAACTTACTTTTCTTTTGTTCTTTCTTGAAGCGTTTCAAGCCACCCAAGAACGCTCTTCTCGCGGCGTGATCCACTCTCCTTGGTAAAGCTCGAATCTTCAAACTTCTAACTTGAAGTCTCTAGAGAAAGTCCACCAACTTGATCACAATCTAACTAGTAAGGATGCTAGTTCTCTAGTTAGTGTTTAGGCTTAACCTAGGGTTTTATTTAATCTTGGAGAAAGGAAGGTGTTCAACACATGAACCAAAAGAATTCTTGATTAGCTCTAAAGGGGAGCTTAAGCTCCCCTATATATAGGCAAGGGAGAGGGGCGCCGATCCTAATCCTTGTTGGGCAAGGATTTGGTCCCTCTCTCTCCTATTACTTGATCATCAAGTATTCTCCAACTTTGACTTTGAATTCTAATTCAAATCAACTTTCAAGAGAGCTAAAAGTATCCAAACTATTTTTGGATAATTTTATACTTTATTTATTATAAAATAAATAACTTATTTTTATCTAATTAATTAATTCATAATTAATTAACTAGATTATTTTTCTCCAAAATTAGACTTCCTTTTTAATTAAAAATTAAACCAAAGTCTATTAAATAATTAACAAATTAATTATTTAATTACCAAATAAATAGTCACGTGTGGCACACGTGTCATGATGACACGTGTCCAGTCACGTGACCCACACGTGTGATTTCACACGTGTGGAACCCTCTAGGCCCGATTAACTCGTTTAATCATTTTCAAGCCTCAACTCATGTAACCAAGTTGTTGTGTGTGACCCTCTAGGTTCTCAATTCAATTAGCAGTGACCCTAATTAATTAATTCACTAATTAATTAATCAGTCCACAGATTAAACGACCATAGTCTAGCAACAGGTGTTTAACCCCTAGCTGAATTGGAATGTTCGGATTCGACAGAACCTTTAAGTCATTGATTCATGTGAGATACAATCCTCCTACTTACTATCTCTCAACCAAGATCTAGGGTAAGGGAATAATTAGAACCCTAATAATCTGGTCTTAAAGCTAAGTGCATTTGATATCCATTTGATCTCAACCCAAGAAACCCTTTTCTTGATGTCTTGATCTACTGCCTTGGCCAAGGACTCCATATGGCATATGAATGACTTACACAATAAGAGATCACCTTGCAAACGCAAGTGTAGGTCCTTTCTTGATTCTCATTCACTTTCATGAGTCACTTGTGCAGCCCCAGCATAAGCCTTGAATCAGTTGTCTAAGGCGACACCCTTTAAAGCTTATACCAAAGACTACAGAGTTAACTCATAAAGTGACATGGAACCTCAAGTCTAAGGATCAATTAATCACATCAATGACTCGTGAGATATTTCCTAATATGGAAGTTTCCATTTCCTGAAATAGAAACTTCCTTTCCCATTTAGGAATCTTCTCACACGGGGCACCTCAGTGAACTTACTTGTTAAAGTAAGCACCCTCATGTATCACGCACGTATCAACTATACACTTTACACCTACATGAAACAAGGTGGTCCTTCTTAAGGGCGTGATCCCACAAGCAAGCCTTAGAGGAGTCAGGTTGACACTCCCACTGTCGGTAGGACTCATCGGCTTGGAGTATTTTACTAATCATGACTTATGTGATATAGGGCTCGTTTCATGAACTATTTCACCTAAATGGTAGTCCTAAAGTCATCAGGATTAGGGGAGTTCTCATACATGCACAGCTAAAGTAAACACATACCAAACAAGAGCATATAAAGAAGTGTTTGCCTATGATATTAATCAATCGTATATTATTCAAAGATTGTCTGTGATACTAGGAAAGTCCCAAAACGGATTATGACTAATCGGCTTTCTAGGGCACTATTCCTAACAATCTCCCACTTGCTCGTAAAAGCCATTTAGGTACTCTAAGTCCCATCTTCTCAAGATGCACTTTGAGAGCCTATTGACTTTGGGCGTTTCCAAAGTGGATCTGCTATATTCTCTGCTGATGTGACCCTTTTGTTTACACATCTCTTAGGAAACACCTTTTCCTTATAAAGTGATTTGTAATCACGTGTTCAGTCTCTTGGTGAGGTCTTGGTTCTCTTACTTGAGCAACCATCCATTTTATCATACAGTATGATAAAGGAGTTGTTTCATGCTAGGAACTTCATCTAACAAGTTAGATGGAGTTTCTTACCCAAACACTTAACTTAGCGTTATATAATACGACTAAGTTCTCAACTACGATAGTCGAGTTTTACAATGTCCGTCCTTGGAACCCCTTTCCAACACATTGCATTACCATTCTGGTAGAAGTTGTATCCTTTCAATGATTTCATGATCATCTATGTTTGATGAATGGTTACATCAAATATCCTTCTAACAACAAGATCTTTTGGGCTCTGTAAACTAATACATATCCTCATTTCTTCTCAAGTACTCTGAGGACATCCTTTACAGAGATCTAATGACCTTCTCCGAGGTCATATTAGATTCGGCCTACTACGCTTAGTGTTGCGCCATATCTAATTTAGTACATAACTTTTCATACATTATGAACCCTTTCACTTAAAGGGATTTTTGGACATTCTAACTTTCTCAAAGTTATCTTAGGACACATACTCTTCAAAAGAGATGTTCCAGTGTCCATACTAAACTCCTTTTAGTATTATGGTTATGTACTCGTTTCGTGATAATCCTTTTATTCTCTTAGATCTATCTTCTATAGATCTGAATGTCGAGAATATAGGATAATCACTAAGATCTTTCATGCCAAATTGTTTCTTAAACAAGAATTGGTAACTTTCACGTCATCCTTGACATTCCTAATGAGAAGGATGTCGTCTTCTAAAGAACCATAATTGACTCTTATATCACTAACTATCATATGTACACTTTTGAGACTTATTCGACTTCCATCTGTGTCAAACGATTTGACTATCCTATGGAATCGAATTGTCTAACTCCTAGAAGCCTTTATCTATCCACAGATTGACTTAGGGATTTGCATACCTTATGCATACTCCCACTGAATATGAGATTTATAGAAATACTTTATTTCAGTCTCTTTCAATCTCATATTGAACAAGATAGTTCTCATATTCATTTATCATATCTCATAGTCAGAATATGAGGATGTGGTAAACACAATCCAAATGGACCTTTGCATTTCAACCGTCAAGAAGGTTGTAATGCTTTCATTCACTCGAAGCTCCACGAGCTTGATCCTATCAGGTGGATGAACCAAGGTCAAAACTTGGTTTGAGTATATGGAATCCATATTGGATTTCAAGGCTTGCTTACACTACTCAGATTCCAAATCTGACAGTGTCTCCTCTTCAAGTAATTCCTTGGCTATCCAGGAACGCGTTCTAAACACGTCTTAAGAGAAGGGTTTCACACGTGTACATACTCTAAAATTTGGCTAAGTTTTATCAGATGGGCTCGTTTCTTCTATATGTGACGTGGATATTTATCCTCAAATTTCTTTGAGGTCTGCTTGCTTGCCTTTCTTCTTCTATAGGAACGATTCCTTAAGAAAGGTACATTCCTTGAGAAAAACAACCTTTGTTCAAGGGAATCGCAGAAACGATATCCTCTATTGTTGTATAAACTTGAACTCGTTTCAAGCTTATCTCCCACTATCCTCTTCACTTAAGAGGATTCCATTAAATTCTTGGATAAGAATAATTAGGGAATTTAGTATGCCACATTGCATAGTGCAACTAAAGGACTGAATTTGGAAGGTACTAAATTCAAAATCTCTAACTGCATATTCTGGGAGTTTATTCCTAGAATAATTATAAGTCAGTAAAGCTTACCTCGGAATGGACCATATCCTATTTGGTTTCATTCCCTCATTCGGAAACACTAAGGTGTTCTCGAATTAGTTTACTGAGAGATAATCCTTTTATCTCTAAGATGACTAAGGAATTAGTTGCTAAGATATTGGCTATCTCGATCATATCGATTTACCTATAACTCATGACTACTTCGGTTCCTAACCTCCTTTTGAAATTCTAAGAATTTCATATAAGTTTCGAATTTGTACTTCAACAAGTATATTCATTCATAATGATTAAACTGACGATTGTATCTAGTGCTTACATTAAGCATCTTACACTCATCAACATGGATCGAAATCCACTATAATTTTGGAACGTTCCACGTTTCTTATAAACGGGATTCAGGAACGCTTCCCACAAGACAGGATTTACAGAAAGTCAACTCTATAGATTCATTTTCATAGAATGATCCTAAGGTGTCTGACTTGCTAATCCTTTTATATCTCAACATTCCAAAGTAATTCGAAACTTTGTCATCTCACTTACTTTTGTTATCTCGTTTGTATGTTCAGAACATTAGTGCCTTGAGTCTTTGCACAACGGATTATGCAGAATAGACTCAAGACTAGTGAATTCTATTCCTAGTAGAATTACTAAACGAGGTAACATTTCAGAGTACTCATACTCTATGCAGTTCCCTTTCAAAGTCCTTATTTGCTACCATAGAAGCAAACGTCCAATTTGATCTCTAGTGTCTTTTGGGCGTACCCCCTTACATGCCCCTCCATTGGGCTCTTAAGGGTTTCTTCTTCTTTAGGCCTTCAAGCCTTTTACTTAGTGAGTCTAGAAGAAGAATTAACCATCACAACCTTTTGTTCCTTCTTAAGGATGCTCTCAACCATTATCAACTAAATGATTAACTATGCTACATTAGCATCATTCTAGTTGAGCATAAAGGGTTTGAATGATGGTGGAAGCAATATAAGCAATCAGTGCATTGAGAACTCTTTTCTCGGTTGATGATCGAGACCATAAGATCTTCAAATAAGATCTTTAGACCTTGTTCGTGTGCACTTGTTTCCTCATTTGGAATATTGAATAATTCCATAATGTTATACCTTGTAACATTTCTATGAGGTAGTTCAATTGCTCTTAAGTGGTTTGGAGAAATCCATTCACCTCAGATCGCTTCTCTTTTGGCCCGGGTCGAATTTTCACAATTGGAAAAACTTTACCTTTTAGAGAACGCCTTTCTCTATTCGGAATCTAAAATGAATTTTAGGGTCCGAAGCCAATTAGAGTTAGTTAGGACTTAGTCAACTTGTTTGACTTAAGGATGGATATAAATGGGTTTGCATTTCATATTGTAGAGAATCACAGAACTACAACCTAAATGCTAAGCAGAGAAAATGTGAGCATGCTGAATTATAACGATATACAAAAGATAAGGTCTTTAATCTAATGTAGCTCCCACTGTTTTTCAAATATCTATAATTCCCAAAGATCTAAGAGGAACACGTTTCCCAATGGGTACTAAGATCCTAAGCATTTCACCTCGAACCCACGACTCGCGGACATTCTAAGTAAAACCCTAGGTAGGTACAACTTACCAATTCTAACACCTTTAGAACTCTTAGTAATTGTTTTTGCATCACCTATCTTTCAATATGGACCCACGACTCGTGCGACATCCATATTTACTTAGGCGTTAAGCTAGACCCATCAATCATAAGATCATGACCAAAACTTAGTTCGAACGACCCACGACTCGCGGACATCGCCCTTGCTAAAATTGATCACGAAATATTGATCATTAAAATGATCAATTAGGTAACTAAGAACTAATAAGCTCCACTAGCTATCCCACGACTCGTGGACAATAACTAGCTTCACTTACTAAACTTAAAACCTATTGATGGAATGCTAGGAATTTAATTCAAAATTTGCATCTCGAATTAAATACCTATTTGTTCGAAATTAGCTTAATATTTAATGGGAATTTTCGAATCAACCGGAGAGTTGTCCGGTTCGACCTCACCAACATATATGTTATCCAATTTTATTAGTCTTGATTAATGCAAGTACACTTAAATGCATTTCAAACAAGCACATAAACAGATAACATGTCCTAGCATGATACTAACATGTAATGATCATGGGTTCTACCTATCTTATGCGTGATATGTGGGAGCCACTCCACAATCACAAGTTCTAACATACATGCCACTTAAACAGTTTAAATCACATAAGGGAAAGCGGTAACAAAATACGAGCCCTATCTCTATTACATTTAACAATTGAGATTCCCCTCCCTGACATTTTGAGGGGTCTTCACTTATGGCCTCCTTGTTACTTGAATGTGGTCCATCTTACTCCATGGGTGCATTGTCTCCAAAATGAAAATAAAACCTCACCACCTATCTCTACTCTCAAATTACAATAAAAAGAAAAAGACATAAAGTAATAAGGCTCAATCTTCATATTGGCCTTAGACAATTACACGGGGCACACCCCGGCCTCAAAAACAGTAATATGGAAAGCCACATAATAAATCACATAACAGTACGCACATAAGTGAGGCTCCAACCTCAATTGAAAAATGCAACTATAGGGCTCCAACCCCAATTTAAACCATCCATGTGCATAAATTAAAACCATACATAAGTCTAAACCCATGATCACCTAACATGCTTAAATTGCAAGAATTTAAATTTACCAATAAATTTAAAATTCCTTTAACTTTAAGTTCGACTAACTCAAAGTAATCTGAAAAACAGTTCCTTGTTCAAGAATAATTTCAAAATCAAAAGCTAGAATCTGATAAAATTCAAGTTAATTCAAAAATTAACAATTTTATTAAAATCATTATTTCAAAAAATAATTATTATATTTTTCCCGAAAAATTAAAATTGACTTTAATTTCCGAAATTCCCAAATTATAATTTTATTTCAAAATTAAAATTTTTCAGTAAAAAAAAAAAATTTAAAATAATTTTAAAATAAAATTTGGGCCAAAAACACGAAAAGTCGCATCGCGTCACATCCGCCCGCAAGGTGCGGGAGATCGCACAGACTGGGCGGACGCTTGCGGGCGATCCCGCACAGGGGTGTGCGGGCGTGTGCGGGCGATCCCGCATAGCCCCGCGCAGACGCGTGCGGGCAGTCCCGCACAGGGTGTGCGGGCGATCCCACACAGGGCTGGGCGGACTCGTGCGGGCAGTCCCGCACAGGAGTGTGCGGGTGATCCCGCACAGGGCTGGGCGGACGCGTGCGGGCAGTCCCGCACAGGAGTGTGCGGGCGATCCCGCACAGGCTGTTCTGGACGCGTGCGGGCAGCCCGCACAGGGGTGTGCGGGCGATCCCGCACAGGGCTGGGCAGACGCGTGCGGGCAGTCCCGCACATGGGTGTGCGGGCGATCCCGCACAGGCTGTTCCGGTCTCGTCCGGACCCGTCCGCGTGCGGCGACGACGAGCGACAAACTCTCTTGGTCCTCGTCGTCCCGCACTGTTTTCCGTACAAAATTTTCAGAAAAATTTTCGTCTCGATTCGGGAATCAAAATCGCGATTTTAATAAATCTAAAATAAAACCATTTTTTTTTTCAGAAAAAAAAATTTCTCAATTTATCAAGAAACCTCTCAGATTCAAAAGCTCAGATTACGATACAAATTCTAGAATACCTAACTGTAACTCAGATTCAAGAATTTCTCAAAATTCAGTTTAATTGAGTCGAATCAGAAACACGATTAACGAAGTGGCTCTGATACCACTTGTTGGAAAACACGAATCAGAAAGCAGCGGAATTTAAAAAATTTTCCCAACAAAAGGATCTAGGACTCGCAATCGTGTATCCAAATTCGTAAAGATAGAAAACTTACTTTTCTTTTGTTCTTTCTTGAAGCGTTTTAAGCCACCCAAGAACGCTCTTCTCGCGTCTTGATCCCCTCTCCTTGGTAAAGCTCGAATCTTCAAACTTCTAACTTGAAGTCTCTAGAGAAAGTCCACCAACTTGATCACAATCTAACTAGTAAGGATGCTAGTTCTCTAGTTAGTGTTTAGGCTTAACCTAGGGTTTTATTTAATCTTGGAGAAAGGAAGGTGTTCAACACATGAACCAAAAGAATTCTTGATTAGCTCTAAAGGGGAGCTTAAGCTCCCCTATATATAGGCAAGGGAGAGGGGCGCCGATCCTAATCCTTGTTGGGCAAGGATTTGGTCCCTCTCTCTCCTATTACTTGATCATCAAGTATTCTCCAACTTTGACTTTGAATTCTAATTCAAATCAACTTTCAAGAGAGCTAAAAATATCCAAACTATTTTTGGATAATTTTATACTTTATTTATTATAAAATAAATAACTTATTTTTATCTAATTAATTAATTCATAATTAATTAACTAGATTATTTTTCTCCAAAATTAGACTTCCTTTTTAATTAAAAATTAAACCAAAGTCTATTAAATAATTAACACATTAATTATTTAATTACCAAATAAATAGTCACGTGTGGCACACGTGTCATGATGACACGTGTCCAGTCACGTGACCCACACGTGTGATTTCACACGTGTGGAACCCTCTAGGCCCGATTAACTCGTTTAATCATTTTCAAGCCTCAACTCATGTAACCAAGTTGTTGTGTGTGACCCTCTAGGTTCTCAATTCAATTAGCAGTGACCCTAACTAATTAATTCACTAATTAATTAATCAGTCCACAGATTAAACGACCATAGTCTAGCAACAGGTGTTTAACCCCTAGCTGAATTGGAATGTTCGGATTCGACAGAACCTTTAAGTCATTGATTCATGTGAGATACAATCCTCCTACTTACTATCTCTCAACCAAGATCTAGGGTAAGGGAATAATTAGAACCCTAATAATCTGGTCTTAAAGCTAAGTGCATTTCATATCCATTTGATCTCAATCCAAGAAACCCTTTTCTTGATGTCTTGATCTACTGCCTTGGCCAAGGACTCCATATGGCATATGAATGACTTACACAATAAGAGATCACCTTGCAAACGCAAGTGTAGGTCCTTTCTTGATTCTCATTCACTTTCATGAGTCACTTGTGCAGCCCCAGCATAAGCCTTAAATCAGTTGTCTAAGGCGACACCCTTTAAAGCTTATACCAAAGACTACAGAGTTAACTCATAAAGTGACATGGAACTTCAAGTCTAAGGATCAATTAATCACATCAATGACTCGTGAAATATTTCCTAATCTGGAAGTTTCCATTTCCTGAAAAAGAAACTTCCTTTCCCATTTAGGAATCTTCTCACACGGGGCACCTCAGTGAACTTACTTGTTAAAGTAAGCACCCTCATGTATCACGCACGTATCAACTATACACTTTACACCTACATGAAACAAGGTGGTCCTTCTTAAGGGCGTGATCCCACAAGCAAGCCTTAGAGGAGTCAGGTTGACACTCCCACTGTCGGTAGGACTCATCGGCTTGGAGTATTTTACTAATCATGACTTATGTGATATAGGGCTCGTTTCATGAACCATTTCACCTAAATGGTAGAGTCCTAAAGTCATCAGGATTAGGGGAGTTCTCATACATGCACAGCTAAAGTAAACACATACCAAACAAGAGCATATAAAGAAGTGTTTGCCTATGATATTAATCAATCGTATATTATTCAAAGATTGTCTGTGATACTAGGAAAGTCCCAAAACGGATTATGACTAATCGGCTTTCTACGGCACTATTCCTAACAGTCTTATGGTTGTGAAATTGATTTGTATGCACATTTGAGCTTGATCACCTTAGAAATGAACTAAATTTACATATTAATTGAGAAATTGTATGTGAATTGGAAGAGATTTCACAACACTTACAAGCTAAGTATAAAGAGATTTAGCTTAGATTTGAGTAATTAAGAAATTGATTAACCGGGCCAAGCCGCTAGTTAGTTTCTTGCACTAATCTTGATTTATTGATCTAATTATTGAGATAAAGATCACGAGAGTGACATTAGACTTGGTTAGGTACACGCACTTGACTTCGAGAGGAGCTTATGTCTATATTCGTGATTAGAATTGTGAGACACTTGATTCCACCGAAGCACTAATTGAGCACGATTTTGTATGATTATCACTTCTTCTTACCACCTCTTTATTATTACTTAAACTCTAGTTATTTGCATTTCTTTCGTACTTTATTCCACTTACTCATCTAGTTAATTCCTTAGTTTAAATTGTGCTTTTAGCTCAGTTAACTTTCTCTTAACTTATTTGGTCTATAGATTGGCTAACGCACTAAACAATTAATTGATTTGCACCTTCCCTTGGGATTCGACCCCTTGTGTATTACTACCTCATAGCTTGCACTTGGGCTTATTTTAAAATACTTCTTCTAGTTCTTAGCCTCGATATAGCTCAATGTTCCTTTCGAGTTTGATACCTACCCAGGCCTTTAAAACCCAAAAAAGGTTTAACGAAGACTCGAGACCTCACACACCGAAACTAAGAGTTGTTTGGGTTGAGAATTAGCTTGAACAAGGTTTTGGCATTATTGCCAGGGAAGGCGTTTTAAAACCCCTCTTGTAGACGTGTGAGTAGCTAGTGAATTAGACCCTATTTAGTATTGTGTTTGATATTGTTGTTCTTTTCTTGTAGGATTTGTTCATGCAAAGAGCCCGGAGTGGTGAGAACCTTAAGCACTATCCAAAAATTGAAAAGAAGCTCCGGGCACTTAGGAGAGGCAAGAGGTAAGAGGAATAACCTATTCTATTTCTAAAGGCACAAAACAGAAATAGAGGAATGGGAAATGAGGGGTATGGAAATGGAAATCAAAGGGCATAACGGGACTACGCAATGCCTAACATTGACATCATACAAAACAATCTAGTCTATCCGGTTATGGAGGCAAACAACTTCGAAATCAATGTGTCGACTATTAGTTTGGTGCAAAAAAATCAATTCGGAGACTTGTCCACGGAAAATCGGATTGCCCATCTAAATTGGTTTATAGAAGTTTGTGATACATTCAAGATCAATAATGTGACCGATGATGCAATTCGGACGCGACTCTTCACTTTCTCCTTCTAAGAGAAAGCCAAAGCTTGGTTTACGATCCTTCTGAATGAGACACGAGGGTCTTGGAAAACACTTTCCCAACATTTCTTAGCCAAATACTGTTGGAAAACACGAAAGAGTTTAACAGCGGAAGTTTAAAATTTTTCCAAAAGTTTAATCGTTGTCTTACAATTTTCGTATTGTAACGTTGGGTGTTTAGAAACTTACAAAGTTAGAAGCTTTCTAGTGATGTCATTACCGCCTAACGAACACAGCGAAATCCCTCGAACGGCCTTCGAATTAGACTCCAAAGTAGAAGCCCTCCAAAGCGTATCCACACCAGACCTAAACCACGATCAAGCGAGTGAGAATGCTAGTTCTATGGCTTGTGTTTGGCTAGGATAATTTTGCATTGAAAACTTTTCTTTTGTATTTTCTCAAAAACTTAACACTTCGTGAGTGTTGGTCTAAAGAATAAGAGAAGCACCACCCTTGTATTTATACAAGGGGGTTTCGAAATTCCCTAGGGTTCTCCTAACCCTAGTGGGCTTCTTTTCTTGCTCACTAATTAACTCATTTAATTATTTAATTTAATTGGAATAATAAATTCTTAACTTGTTCTCCAAGTCTAGCAAGAGAAGACTTCTCTCTCCTACAATAGGAAGTTGAACTTTTCAACTTTCCAAAAGTTAAAAGTCAATATTCAATAAATCAATTAATTCCCAATTAATTATTTATTGGGTTAAGTTTATTTGAGAATAATCTTAACAATTAATTCAATAATTACTTAAAAGATCAAAATTAATTAATTACAATTTAATTAATTAATTCTACAAAAGAATTCGCGTGAGGAAAATTCCACACGCATGAAGCCACGTACGAGCCACTATAGCACCCCGCACGTGAGGCACCACATCCCCCGCACTACGGTCCAACCCGAGCAACGAAATGGAGAGTCCGTACCCGGATCAAACCGTAGCGAACGGGAGATAAACAAAACAAACACCCAACCTAGGCGGAACGTAGACCCTGTCAAGCAAAACCAACCAACAAAGCAGATAGTAGTGGAAGACAAAAGATCAAACACATGCATTGGCCACGGGCCTGAAATTAAACACACGGCTCGCAAGCAGGCTTGGGCTCCTCAGGCCTCTTTTAAGCACATAACAAAACCCGACAAGGCAATTCAAATAACAAAAGCACAAGCATACGTATACATTTCTTACATACTGATTCAAAATCGAAATAATACAAATGCAAATATAACTAATCTGACTCAAACCGACCAACTCAAAAGACTTGACTCAACTCCGCCTAGCTCCACACTCCAAAGCAAACCTGCATACTAAAAGATTAGAAAGGGAGAGGGTCAGTCTACAACTCGATTGAGCGAGGGGGCTAACGCACACCCACACGCTATATAAATATAGAGCAGAGCACGTATAAAACAAAAGACTACGAACCAGGATAGGGTTTTTGCATACCAAAACCATTTGAATAAAACTTATACATATACTTATCAAAACATCCCAAACCTAACATATTCGTATTATAACATAAAGGAAAGCTCCTATCCCGTTTCATAATCAACATATCTTAACGAATTCTTATACCCGGTGAGTACGGGTCTTACTCTAACTCCTCAGTTATCAACATACGTATAAAAACAGAAAAAAATAATCATAAACAATCCAACCCCAACAACAACGGTGATCGGGAATCAAACCTTCTCCACCTAATTACGTATGTACAAGGGGTAGCTAACCCACACTGTGCTCGGAGCACCTCATCAACCTCCAAGAATCGCGCGTGGTACTATGAATGAAGACCGTGCACAGGCTTAACCCGACGGCCCTTGCCGTCCCGGGCGTCCTTACCCACTTCTCCGGGGCCCAGTAACAACCAATTAAACTTACTTAACTTGCTACATAACATAGTTAACAAAACATAATCATAACGTACGTACCTTATCAGAGCATACCTTACCTTGCAACTTAGCATATGCTATAGACGTACCTCTCCGTGTCATCCTAATCCATAGCTAGCATGAAACACACGGTTTGGAGCATAGCCTCGTTGCAAAACATTTCAAGTTCACATATGCTCGTACATATAGTTCAAAATCATTTAAGCTTGTAACAAAATCATAAACGTATCTTATAAGCACATATCTATTATATAATTATAATAGTATAGTCATATGCGGGCCTTGAAAACAAGCACGTAGGGTTGTAGGTCGCATTAACTACAAAGAAACAAACCTAAACCTCACCTTACACCGAAGAAACCAAAACCGAACAAATGATTCACCCCGGAATCAGAACGGACCACGAAACACCACCCCGGGTGCACCTGAACCAACTGAATACAAAACACAAAACTTAGACTCCAAATGAACCACATTGACGTACGGCTTATGTTTATGCATTTAAAGAATGCAAGTATGTAGGCAAGTTCATATACAAATCAAATTCATGCAAACGTATACGTCTCAGAATGTAATGGGGTCATAATCATGCTTAGGAAACACTCATGTATCCAATTAATCCAATTAAGATCAAACAAGATGCGCATGATTCTATACTAACCAATTCATGCATATGGAAGGCATACAAACGAATACGGAATGCAAAACTCATAAATAACATGCATAAATAGAACAAATATCAATACATAAACATGTTATAACAAGTTAGGAACAAGATCGGGTTTGTAAAGGTACAAGAAAAGCGGAAGAAAAACACGAAAAGTGCCTTTAAGTGAAATCGGGCAAAAGCCGGAAATTTTCCGAAATGCATAGGTCGTAGGAAAACTGGAATAACTCGAGTTAGAGAAGTAGGAATCAAGTTTTGATTCTTGGAAAAGAAACTAGATAAATAGATCTTTAAAATGATATAAGGCTCGAATTCTAGTTCAAAGTGAGGAGAAAATGGCGTAGGATCAAAGTTGGGTGATCGCAGAGTTTCGGAAAAATAGTGACACCAAATTAACATGGTTATAACTTAAAATCTAGAAAAGATATTGATGTGATTCTAATTTTAGGTTGTAGTACACTTCTAGAGGTTTCCAACGAATCAAAAATTAGGTCATTTGGGGTTCGTATGAGGGAGAAACGGGCGTTTGAAAATTGAACTAAAAGCAGAAAAGGGCGTTTGGAAGCTCTTGGGTCAAAAGAGAAGCTGCCCAAACGGGCGCTTGAGAATTACACTGAGGCACGAAACGGGCGTTTGGGTATCATCTGCCAGAAAAATGGTGGAACAATAACAATGGCGAAAATGGGTAAAAACCCCAAGCTCACACGAACCCATGCAACACCGGAACGCACGAAAATCGTACAACGAAACATACATAATACGTAAATCACATATTTGCATATAAAAGCTCCCGAAACAAACCCGAACACATAAATCCCAAACCCGGCACTATTCATCATCTTTTCCACCTAGCCACATAATACGAATCCAAGGCACGAAAGGGATATTAAATCGAAACACGTAATGAAAGGGTCACAAATCTTACCTTGGGTCGTTGATCGGACGGTTGGATCATTAGAAGCTTGAGCTCAAAGCTTGGGGCCAAAACTTCTTGTACTTCTTAATAACCTAGTCTACTACATCGTTCCGTGATTCATTACCATATTTAAGGGTTTCCGACATATCATTGTGATAGTCTTCGTTCCGATTACATATCAATTCCCTAGCCTACGCCCTTACAAGAAGAGTCCCGTGTCGCCTCTTTCATCTTCAACCTACTCTTCTCAATTCTCAACAAAACCATCCCTCATGTCACGTGGGAAGTACCAAGCTAAAAGTCAATCACCAACTTATGCATGCCGAGTTAAAGTGCAAGTGGAATATAACACATATTTATCACTTAGTCACGTAAAAATGCCACCCAAAATATGTAACGTCAAAACAAGCAATAAGTGCGAAAATTAAATATGTCGTGTATGCACGTGCCATGAATACATATACCTCGATCCTCAAATTCTTGTTGATGTCCAAATTGAAGCCTTTGATTTCATTCCCATCATTTGTGATTCCTTAATCGATCCCATTCTATGACCAAATGATTCTTTGATCCGCATGCATGACACTTCTTCAACCGGTCCCAACACATGTTATAGGCATGATTAGTTTCTCCACGATAGCACATGGTTGAGGCTTCTATCGTGTTCTAGAAAAATTCCCGACTTTATACTTCTTCCCACGGATCTTCCTTTTGGCTTGAATACCCAAATGTTGAGATTTCCTCTATTCGTAGATTGGAGCGAAACCCCAATACATTTCTTGATTCCGAATCCTCACCCACTTTTCCACCGGTCGCTTTCCAATTTTCAACCCTTAAAGCTTTAGTAATTGCCTTGTCCCAAATGCTCGTATTCTTTGCAATTAAAGCTTTCTTGAACTCCTCCCGAAGGCCTTCCGTAAATCACCTTACTTTCAGCTCTTCGTTGCCCATAATGTGAGGTACATATTAGCCTAGTTCCTCGAACTCATAGATATAGTTCACAACCGTTCCTTTGCCTTGTTTGAGGTTGAGAAATTCTTCAATTCTTCGATTGTGTAGAGCAGTCGGGGTAAACCTCTTCCTAAACTCATAAACAAAGACATCCCCAAGTTAATCCTTCACTCTTGGTTTCAATTTGTGGGGCAACTCGTCTCTACCGTTACCTTACTTGTCTTTGTAGTAGTAGAGTTACAAGACCTTCCTTCTCTTGTGGGTTGCGCTGCCACACTTCGAAGACACTTTAAACCCCGAATATCCATTCTTCTGCTTGTATTTCATTACCTTCACGAAATTGGAGAGGATCGAATGCTCTGAAATCCCTATGTAACATTGCCATCGGGTTCACAGGTGGCAATTCGGTTGACCAAAATCCGATCGATGTGATGGCATCCTGAAAATCCCACAACTTACAATATTGATATATGCATGTCGATTAGTATATGAGTGATAGCACGTTTATGTTAGGAATAGTGCCCTAGAAAGCCGATTGTATATCCGCTTTGTGTTTTTCCTTATTGTAATCACAGACAATCTTCGAATGAAATAACGAATTGAGGCAACACTTCTTTATATGCTCTTGTTTGGTATGTGTTTACTTTATCTGTACATGTATGAGAACTCCCCTAATCCTGATGACTTTAGGACTCTACCATTTAGGTGAAATGGTTCATGAAACGAGCCCTATGTCACATAAGTCATGATTAGTAAAATAGTCCAAGCCGATGAGTCCTACCGACAGTGGGAGTGTCAACCTGACTCCTCTAAGGCTTGCTTGTGGGATCACGCCCTTAAGAAGGACCACCTTGTTTCATGGAGGTGCAAAGTGTATAGTTGATACGTGCGTGATACATGAGGGTGCTTACTTCAATAAGTAAGTTCACTGATGCGCCCCGTGTGAGAACATTCCTAAATGGGAAAGGAAGTTTCTATTTCAGGAAATAGAGACTTCCAGATTAGGAAATATCTCATGAGTCATTGATGTGATTAATTGATCCTTAAGACTTGATGTTCCTTGTCACTTTATCAGTTAACTCTGTAGTCTTAGGTATAAGCTTTAAAGGGTGTCGCCTTAGACAACTGATTCAAGGCTTATGCTGGGGCTGCACAAGTGATTCATGAAAGTGAATGAGAATCAAGAAAGTACCTACACTTGCATTTGCAAGGTGATCTCTTATTGTGTAAGTCATTCATATGCCATATGGAGTCCTTGGCCAAGGCAGTAGATCAAGACATCAAGAAAAGGGTTTCTTGGATTGAGATCAAATGGATATGAAATGCACTTAGCTTTAAGACCAGATTATTAGGGTTCTAATTATTCCCTTACCTAGATCTTGGTTGAGAGATAGTAAGTAGGAGGATTGTATCTCACATGAATCAATGACTTAAAGGTTCTGTCAAATCCGAACATTCCAATTCAGCTAGGGGTTAAACACTTGTTGCTAGACTATGGTCGTTTAATCTGTGGACCGATTAATTAATTAGTGAATTAATTAATTGGGGTCACTGCTAATTGAATTGAGAACCTAGAGGGTCACACACAACAACTTGGTTACATGAGTTGAGGCTTTAAAATGATTAAACGAGTTAATCGGGCCAAAGGGGTTCCACACGTGTGGGTCACGTGCGTGACACGTGTCCTTCATGGACACGTGTGCATGTGCGTGAATATTTATTTGGTGATTAAATAATTAATGTGTTAATTATTTAATAGACTTTGGTTTAATTTTGAATTAAAAAGAAAGTCTTGTTTTGGAGAAAAATAATCTAGTTAATTAATTATGAATTAATTAATTAGATAAAAATAAGTTATTTATTTTAATAAATAAAGTATAAAATTATCCAAAAATAGTTTGGATATTTTAGCTCTCTTGAAAGATGATTTGAATTTGAATTCAAAGTCAAAGTCAAAATTACTTGATGATCAAGTAATAGGAGAGAGGGACCAAAATCCTTAGCCCATAAGGACTAGGGATTTTCGGCCACTCCCTCAATATAAATAGGGGAGCTCGAGCTCCCCTTAGAGCGAATCGAAAATTCTTTTGGTTCATGTGTTGAACACCATCCTTTCTCCAAGATAAACAAAACCCTAGGTTAAGCCTAAACACTAACTAGAGAACTAGCATCCTTACTAGTTAGATTGTAGTCAAGTTGGTGGACTATCTCTTGAGAGCTTCAAGTTAGAAGTTTGAAGATCCGAGCTTTACCAAGGAGAGGGGATCAAGCCGCGAGAAGAGCGTTCTTGGGTGGCTTGAAACGTTTCAAGAAAGATAATTAAGAAAGTAAGTTTCTAATCCTTACGAATTTGGATACACGATTACGAGTCCAAGATCCTTTTGTTGGAATTTTTTTTTAAATTTCAGCTGCTTTCTGTTTCGTGTTTTCCAACAAGTGGTATCAGAGCCTCGTTAATGGTGTTTCTGATTCGTCTCAATTATTCTGAATTTGGTAGAAATTCTTAGGCTTGATGCGATTGAGTATTTGTAATTGTTTTAGAAATCCTGAATTACGAAACTGTATTTTTTCCTGAAAGTTTCTGAAAATTGGTTTTTACAAAATTTAATTTTTGAAAACTATTTTAGATTTGAAACTGTATAAACTGTTTTTGGATTTCTTGGATTGGTTTTGCTTTTGCACGAAAACACGAAACGAAAACCCGGGCTACGACGAACACGCGAAACCCCGCACCCCGCCCGTCTGTCCTAGGTGCGCGCAGGCGTCAACACCATCGCCCTCCCGCAAGCGTGCGGGAGGCCTTCCGGGTGGGCTACCGGGAGTGGCCGCCCGCCGTCTCGCCCAGGCTGGGCGAGAATCCCGGGAATTTTAATTTATTGGCTAAATTTAAATTCTCACAAAAGCATGTTAGGTGATCATGGGTTTAGACTTATGTATGGTTTTAATTTATGCACATGGATGGTTTAAATTGGGGTTGAAGCCCTATAGTTTCGTTTTTCAATTGAGGTTGGAGCCTCACTTATGTGCGTACTGTTATGTGATTTATTATGTGGCTTTCCATATTACTGTTTTTGAGGTCGGGGTATGCCCCGTGTAATTGTCTAAGGCCAATATGGAGATTGAGCCTTATTACTTTATGTCTTTTTCCTTTTAATTTGAGAGTAGAGATAGGTGGTGAGGTTTTATTTTCATTTTGGAGACAATGCACCCATGGAGTAAGATGGACCACATTCAAGTAACAAGGAGGCCATAAGTGAAGACCCCTCAAAATGTTAGGGAGGGGAATCTCAATTGAAAATGTAATAGAGATAGGGCTCGTATTTTGTTACCGCTTCCCTTTATGTGATTTAAACTGTTTATGTGGCATGTATGTTAGAACTTGTGATTGTGGAGTGGCTCCCACATATCACGCATAAGATAGGTAGAACCCATGATCATTACATGTTAGTATCATGCTAGGACATGTTATCTGTTTATGTGCTTGTTTGAAATGCATTTAAGTGCTTGCATTAATCAAGACTAATAAAATTGGATAACATATATGTTGGTGAGGTCGAACCGGACAACTCTCCGGTTGATTCGAAAATTCCCATTAAATATTAAGCTAATATCGAACAAATAGGTATTTAATTTGAGATGAAAATTTTGAATTAAATTCCTAGCATTCCGTCAATAGGTTTTAAGTTTAGTAAGTGAAGCTAGTTATTGTCCGCGAGTCGTGGGATAGCTAGTGGAGCTTATTAGTTCTTAGTTACCTAATTGATCATTTTAAATGATCAATATTTCGTGATCAATTTTGGCAAGGGCGATGTCCGCGAGTCGTGGGTCGTTCGAACTTAGTTTTGATCATGATCTTATGATTGATGGGTCTAGTTTAACGCCTAAGTAAATATGGATGTCGCACGAGTTGTGGGTCCATATTGAAAGATAGGTGATGCAAAAACAATTACTAAGAGTTCTAAAAGTGTTAGAATTGGTAAGTTGTACCTACCTAGGGTTCTTACTTAGAATGTCCACGAGTCGTAGGTTCGAGGTAAAATGCCTAGGATCTTAGTACCCATTGGGAAACGTGTTCCTCTTAGATCTTTGGGAATTCTAGATCTTTGAAAAACATTGGGAGCTACATTAGATTAAAGATCTTATCTTTTGTATATCGTTATAATTCAGCATGCTCACTAGTTCTCTGTTTTACCATTTAGGTCGTAGATTCTGTGATTCTCTACGTGTTTTGAAATGGCAACCAAAAACCCTCTTGTATCGATCCTCGAGTCAAACAAGTTGACTGGTCCCAACTATTCTGATTGGCTGAGGAATCTGAAAATCATTTTAGATTCTGAGAAGAGAACTTATGTTCTCTTCGAAGGGGAGCCTAGTCCCGAAGAGGAGGCTCCCACTTGGGCCGAGCGGGACACGATTCAGAAGTGGAAGGATGATAATCTCCAAGCCCGTTGCCTTATGTTGGCTAACATGTCTCCTGATTTGCAAAGGCAACATGAGGCCATGGAATTCGCTTGGGAGATTTACGACCACTTAGAGCAACTTTGCCGCCCTCATGAACGTGTTACAAGGTATAACACTTCAAAGGAATTGTTCCACTTAAGAATGAGGGAAGGTTCAAGTGTCCATGAATATGGACTCAAGTTTCTCGCCCTTACTGAGAAACTTGCTTCCATGGACATGCCACTGAAGGATGAGCTTTCAGTGGATTTGTTGCTAGCTTCGCTCCCACCATCATTCAACCCATTTGTCCTTAACTTCAATATGAATCATGCTGGTGCTACTGTAGCTGAGCTGATTAGTCAGCTTGTGACTGCTGAAAGCACGATCAAGAAGGACAATAAGGTTTTGATGGTGAATGCTCCATCCTCATCTTCTAGGCCTTCTAAAGGTAAGGGCAAGAAAGCCCAAAAGAAGAAGAAGAAACCCCTTAGGCCCACTGGTGGCGTCTCGAAGAGGAAGGCCCAAAAGAAGAAGCGTGATCAGAAAGAGGATGTTTGCTTCCATTGTGGCAAAGCGGGACATTGGAGGAGAAACTGCCCAGAGTACAAGGTTACTCTAAAGAAATGTATGTTTCTCGTTGAGATAAATCTTTCTATTAATTCTAGTTCTTGGGTACTTGATACCGGTTGTGGAACTCATATCTGTAATGATGTACAGATGCTAAGTGAAGTCCAACAACTCAAAGAAGGAGAATGTGTCTTGAAGATCGGCGATGGCTCAAATGTTGAAGCCCGAGCTTTAGGCACAATTAGATTAGATTTAGGTAGTTTTGAGTTAGTCTTAAATAAAGTCCTTTATGTACCGAGCATTATTCCTAATATAATTTCAGTTCCAATTTTAGATTGTGAAGGTTATGAAACTTATATTAAGAATGGTAAATACTTTATCAAACGGAACAACTCTTCCGTTCACATCGGTACTCTAAGTAATGGACTTTATCTAACTCAGAATATCAATATTATGAATATACAACGAGAAACTAAACGTACGAGAGATGACAAAGTTTCAGCTCCCTTATGGCACGCTAGATTAGGACACATTTCCAAGAACATAATTAGCAAGATAAACACTTTAGGATCATTCTCTGAAAATGATCTCAAAGAGCTGACTTCTTGCGAATCCTGTCTCAAAGGAAAAATGTCCAAAGTTCCTTTTAAAGGAACTGTGGAACGTGCCACTAAGGTCTTGGATTTGATCCATACTGATGTTTGTGGACCGCTTAGTGTAAGCACTAGAAACAATCATCAGTATTTCATAACCTTTACCGACGACTTTAGTCGATATGGTTATATATACTTAATGAAGTATAAATCTGAAGCTTTTGAGAAATTCTTAGAATTTCAAAAGGAGGTTGAGAACCAAACTGGTCACAAGATCAAAGCACTTCGATCTGATCGAGGAGGCGAGTATCTTAGTGATGAATTCCTTAATCATCTCAAAGATAATGGGATTATCTCTCAGTGGACTCCTCCGGGAACTCCTCAGCTTAATGGAGTTTCTAAGAGAAGGAATCGAACTCTACTTGATATGGTTCGTTCCATGATGAGCTTCACTGACTTACCACCTTCTTTCTAGGGTTATGCCCTAGAAAGTGCAGCAAAGATTTTGAATCTAGTTCCCTCTAAGTCAATCCCTAAAACGCCCTATGAAATGTGGCATGGTAAAATCCCTAGTTATTCATACTTAAGAATTTGGGGTTGTCCTGCTTATGTGAAGAGGACAGTGGGAGATAAGTTAGAATCTCGTTCTAACTTATGCTACTTTGTAGGTTATCCTGAGGAATCCATAGAATACTACTTCTATGATCAATCTGAACAAAAGGTGTTTGTTTCCAGAAATGCCACTTTTCTGGAGGAACCGTTCCTTAAAGAAAAGAAAGGCAAGATCATAGAATTAGAGGAAGTAGAAAGTAACCCCACGCCACCCACTGAAGAAAAGTCCCCTTCTGATCAACAACAACCAATCACGAATTTCGATACACACGTAAATCCTCCTCTAAGACGTTCTGAACGCACTCCTAGACAGCCGGAGAGATAGTACGGATTCTTCCATGAAATCTCTCAAGAGGATAATGATCCTTTAACATATGAGGAGGCACTTTCAGATTCTGACTCTGAACAGTGGATAGAAGCGATGAAATCCGAAATGGATTCCATGAAATCCGAAATGGATTCAATGAACTCCAACCAAGTTTGGACCTTGGTAGATTTCCCTGATGGGGTCAAACCCATAGGTTGAAAATGGATCTTTAAGAGAATGCTTGGAGTTCATAGAAGCATTGCAGCCTACAAAGCAAGACTGGTTGCAAAAGGATTCACTCAAAGACCCGGCGTGGACTTTGATGAAACTTTCTCACCAGTTGCTATGCAAAAGTCTATTCGGATCATGTTTGCCATTGCTGCATATTATGACTATGAGATATTGATAGACAAATTTTGAACCCAAGTGTAAGTTTTAAATTCGATTGCAACACTTAAGGTATCGTATCCACAGGGAAGGGAAATCAACAACCACTTTTATGACTACTTCTAATCTAGAGACCGAACAAAGATTGACAGTGTTGTACTATACTACTATGACAAAATTAAACTAAGTAATAACTAATTAACCTCACGAGTTAAGGAATAAAATCGAGAATAAATCACTTAGAGAAAACAGATCGGGGAGTAAATCATATGCCCTTCAGTTCTTAAATCATTGCTCAAGTACGTATGTATGATTCTTCAACCTAATCACAAATTTATACCTAGCTTTTTTTAAAGTCTAGATGTCTAATTAACCGAGCCAAGTGTTGTTCTCACAATCACTTAGTAACCAGATCAATCGATTGAAACAAAATTAGTGTATTTAAAACCTAGCGGCTTGGCATGGAATTCTAAATACACGTTGTAGAAATTAGGGTTAAAATTCTTTAAGCCAAAAATTCTAAGTTATGGAAAACAATCTCAATTATCCTCAATCTCTCGATTATCGGATAATTTACAATATGTTAATGGATGGCCAGTCCACTCACATTCTATTCAAAGCCGTTTTCCTAACAAAGAATCATATAATTTAACTCAAGCATTAATTCAAACACCTTAGATGCATAATCCTTACCCCCTAACCCTAGGGGATTAGTTCCTCATAATAGACTCAAAACTCATTAAAATCAAAGGAATTGCATTCAAAACATTCATGTCTAACATAAACATCAAAAAGGAATTTGTAATTCTGGAAATTACTGACCTAATTATCAAAACGAATCAAGAACAAATAAGTTAACTATACTAAATCCTAATTAACAAAAAACTAAGGATTGAGGAATTAGTTTGAATAGAAAAGCAATAAATAAAACCAAATTGATAAAGTCTTGTGATTGAATTGAAACTTCCACTCTAGGTCTTCGTGTTTCTTCTGCCCTAGAGGTCCTCTTGAACTTCTGGAAAGGTATCTCCCAAAAACTCTCCCAATTCAACCTAAAAAAACAAGTATAAATAGGATTCCTAATCAGCTCCGCAATCGTGATACGTGCGTGTAGTGCCCATGCACAAAAATGTGACACGCCCGTGTCACATTTAAAAATCGTACTCGCGTTTTCTACTTGACACGGGGGTGTCAAAGGTTGTTCTTCAGAATGACACGGGGGTGCAAGACTATCCGGACCTCTATGTACCGAGACACGGGGGTGTCTCAAATTACTCTATGTTGGTGACACGGGTGTGTCACCTTCTGAAATCCGTGGGTCATCTTCTGTACTGAGACACGGGGGTGTCTCAGTTTACTCTTCCAAGGGGGCACGGGCGTGTCCCCTAGAATTTCTCGTTTTTCGCCCGTTTTTGCATAGTTTTGCTTCTACTTTCGTTTCTTCGACTCCAAGGTGAAATATTCCTAAAAGGGAGCATAAGTCGCATTATAAGCTCTTAAAACGACATAAATCTAACTCAAATTGCCCTACAAATCCATGCAAAAACCCGATACATCAGATATAACAAATGGATGTGAAAACTGCCTTTCTCAATGGTGATATTGACAAAGACATTTATATGGAGCAACCCATAGGTTTCACATTCAGTGAGAGTGAGCAAAAGGTTTGCAAACTCCAAAGATCAATCTATGGATTGAAACAGGCTTCTAGGAATTGGAACATTCGATTTGATGAATCAGTCAAAGCGTTTGGCTTCATTCAAATTTTGAATGAATCATGTGTGTATAGAAAGGAATTGGAGACCTCAGTGCAATTCTTAGTACTTTATGTTGATGACATCCTTCTTATTGGGAATCCGAAGGATGACATGAAAGTGACTAAGTTGTGGTTATCGAACCAATTCGAGATGAAAGATCTGGGTGATGTGTCCTATATCCTTGGAATTAAAATCTATAGAGACAGATCTAGAAGGTTAATAGGACTATCACAGTCGATGTACATTGACAAAGTATTGAAGAGATTCAATATGGAGTCGGCAAAGGTTAAAAACCTTCCTATGAGTGTAGGAACATGTCTTTCTAAGAAGATGTGTCCTAAGACTAACCTTGAGAAGGAAAGAATGACTTATACACCTTATGCATCAGCAATAGGTAGCATAATGTATGCAATGTTATGTACTCGACCGGATGTGGCTTATGCACTTAGTGTAACAAGTCGGTTCCAATCTGACCCTGGAGATGGTCACTGGGCTGCCATGAAGAATATTCTTAAGTACTTGAAAAGTATTAAAGATTTATTCTTAGTTTACGGAGGTCAGAAAGATCTTATTGTCAAAGGATACTGCGATACAAGCTTTGCATCTGACTTAGATGATTTTAAGTCAAAGTCAGGATACATTTTCTGCCTAAACGGCGGAGCAGTGAGTTGGAAGAGTTCCAAGCAGACTACCACTGCAGATTCGACCACTGAGGCCGAATACTTAGCTGCAAATGATGCAGCTAAGGAAGTTGTTTGGATTAGAAACTTCATTCAAGAGTTGAATGTTGTTCCTAGCATGAAAGACCCCATTTCTGTGTTTTGTGACAACACTAGGGCGGTTGCTCAAGCAAGAGAACAAAGATCTCACCAACGGACCAAGCACATTATGAGGAAGTATCACCTAATCCATGATATTATCAAAAGAGGAGAAAATTGAGAGGGTCACATCAGCAGAGAACGTGGCAGATCCACTTACTAAACCCCTTAGTCGAGAAGCTTTCCAAGGTCATCTTCAGAAGATGGGACTTAGAATAGCTTTAGAATGGCTTTGACGGGCAAGTGGGAGATTGTTAGGAATAGTGCCCTAGAGAGCCGATTGTATATCCGCTTTGTGCTTTTCCTTATTGTAATCACAGACAATCTTTGAATGAAATAACGAATTGAGGCAACACTTCTTTATATGCTCTTGTTTGGTATGTGTTTACTTTATCTGTACATGTATGAGAACTCCCCTAATCCTGATGACTTTAGGACTCTACCATTTAGGTGAAATGGTTCATGAAACGAGATGTCACATAAGTCATGATTAGAAAAATACTCCAAGCCGATGATTCATACCGACAGTGGGAGTGTCAACCTGAATCCTCTAAGGCTTGCTTGTGGGATCACGCCCTTAAGAAAGACCACCTTGTTTCATGGAGGTGTAAAGTGTATAGTTGATACGTGCGTGATACATGAGGGTGCTTACTTCAATAAGTAAGTTCACTGAGGTGGCCCGTGTGAGAACATTCCTAAATGGGAAAGGAAGTTTCTATTTCAGGAAATAGAAACTTTCAGATTAGGAAATATCTCACGAGTCATTGATGTGATTAATTGATCCTTAAGACTTGAGGTTCCTTGTCACTTTATGAGTTAACTCTGTAGTCTTAGGTATAAGCTTTAAAGGGTGTCGCCTTAGACAACTGATTCAAGGCTTATGCTGGGGCTGCACAAATGATTCATGAAAGTGAATGAGAATCAAGAAAGTACCTACACTTGCATTTGCAAGGTGATCTCTTATTGTGTAAGTCATTCATATGCCATATGGAGTCCTTGGCCAAGGCAGTAGATCAAGACATCAAGAAAAGGGTTTCTTGGATTGAGATCAAATGGATATGAAATGCACTTAGCTTTAAGACCGGATTATTAGGGTTCTAATTATTCCCTTACCCTAGATCTTGGTTGAGAGATAGTAATTAGGAGTATTGTATCTCACATGAATCAATGACTTAAAGGTTCTGTCGAATCCGAACATTCCAATTCAGCTAGGGGTTAAACACTTGTTGCTAGACTATGGTCGTTTAATCTGTGGATCGATTAATTAATTAGTGAATTAATTAATTTGGGTCACTGCTAATTGAATTGAGAACCTAGAGGGTCACACACAACAACTTGGTTACATGAGTTGAGGCTTTAAGATGATTAAACGAGTTAATCAGGCCAAAGGGGTTCCACACGTGTGAAACCACACGTGTGGGTCACGTGCGTGACACGTGTCCTTCATGGACACGTGTGCATGTGCGTGAATATTTATTTGGTGATTAAATAATTAATGTGTTAATTATTTAATAGACTTTGGTTTAATTTTGAATTAAAAAGAAAGTCTTGTTTTGGAGAAAAATAATCTAGTTAATTAATTATGAATTAATTAATTAGATAAAAATAAGTTATTTATTTTAATAAATAAAGTATAAAATTATCCAAAAATAGTTTGGATATTTTAGCTCTCTTGAAAGTTGATTTGAATTTGAATTCAAAGTCAAAGTCAAAATTACTTGATGATCAAGTAATAGGAGAGAGGGACCAAAATCCTTAGCCCATAAGGACTAGGGATTTTCGGCCACTCCCTCAATATAAATAGGGGAGCTCGAGCTCCCCTTAGAGCGAATCGGGAATTCTTTTGGTTCATGTGTTGAACACCATCCTTTCTCCAAGATAAACAAAACCCTAGGTTAAGCCTAAACACTAACTAGAGAACTAGCATCCTTACTAGTTAGATTGTAGTCAAGTTGGTGGACTATCTCTTGAGAGCTTCAAGTTAGAAGTTTGAAGATTCGAGCTTTACCAAGGAGAGTGGATCAAGCCGCGAGAAGAGCGTTCTTGGGTGGCTTCAAACGCTTCAAGAAAGATAATTAAGAAAGTAAGTTTCTAATCCCTACGAATTTCGATACACGATTACGAGTCCAAGATTCTTTTGTTGGAAATTTTTTTTAAATTTCCACTGCTTTCTGATTCGTGTTTTCCAACAGTTTATAACTCATATCTTTTGTGCATGTGTGACTGATTTTAGAGCTTAAATGTGATATAAAGTGATGCTTTGATCAATTTTGTGGTTATAAGTGCTACAGGAGTTTATTGTGTTGAGTTGAAGATTTCTGGGCTAGTTTGGGATGCTTCATGGTTTATGGATTATGCGTGAGAAGTTTGGAGAAAATAGTCCCTTTCTAGTAAGATTGATGTTTGGAGTGTGGGCCTGGATGGTGGAGATCAAGAATATGCTTCATAAAAGTGAATAATAAGGGTTGACTTGATTAGGCCGTCTGTAAAGTGTTGTGATAGCCTTTTATGGAATTATTAGTTAGAGGGCTGATTGGTTTTATATTGGATGGGTCGAAACTTTGGGATGAATTGAAGGCCCAAGCGTGTGATTTAATTAGAGCTCAACTTGGGAGATTATTCTTGATCCACAAGAAGGCGGGATTTTTGGGCAGCATATTGAGTCCAAATTGGACTCGGATTCCAGCGATTTTGGACGCTATAAATTCACGGCCAAGGTGCAAATTTGGGGGAACCCTTTTCCCATACGATATTTCGCGCAGCAACTTGAAGGACGACACAAGAGCAAAATCTTTCCTTTCTCTTTATTTTATCTCTTACATAGCTAATTCTTTAGTACCTAGTTAGGAATTTACAATTTATGTTTTTGACATCGTGAGACCTAATTGGTTTTTATAATTCAGTTTTATTTCAAGTATTTATTAATTCTCCGAGTGTCGTGTTTATTGTGATTTGTTTGCTTAGTGATAGTGCATGATCATCTAAGTAGATTTAATTGCATATAACCAATCTTGATTGCATGAAGTATACGTAGTGCTTGATAGATAATTAGTGGTGCATTAGTGATAGGAAGTCGTAAAGTCGAATCTGATTTGTTAAGAGAGTTAATAATCGAATTTGAATCTTGCACGTGTCGTGACTTGGTTAATTTGGGCTAGTGTTTTCTTAATTCTTAAGGTTGTTGACTCATTGATTCCTGTCTAGTGTCTCTAGGGGTTGTGAATTGATTAGGGAATAACTGTCGAGTGTCTCTAGGTTTGTAACAGCCCAAAACAGGGCCTGGATGAAAACAGTAAGTTAAGGGCATTGGTAAAGCGTTTATAGACCGTGATCCAACTTTTTGAATCATCATGCATTGCATTCTTACATGAACTTGGTGCTCGTATATGTTCTGACATGTTTTAAGGGGGAATTCTTGACCTTTGATTCAGTTTACTATTCATAACCCGAGCCTACCTTGTTCATATTGCTACTCGAACCCTAGAGGTTCATCATACATGTTTCCCAATCGTTTGAACTTGTTTCCCGAACTCAGAAAGTCTTTCTTGAGCCATAAGGGTATTTTTGGAACTTACCGACCAAAGTTACTATTCATCAGAAAATGAGCTTTTGATTCTGATACCTTTTTCTACCCAAGTTACAGTCGAATCAATCCTTGAGTCGAGACGAGTCTTTTGAAATCATTCTTGGCTTGGAAATCCATTCCGGAACTTTGTTTTATTGAAAACGTTTTTTGAAAACCCTAGTTTACTATTCCTTTTTCGAACGGGTTCATTCGGAAAATGTTTTCTCTTCGGATTTGCACTACTTGAGCTATTTCAAGATTTTTGAGATGTTTTACAACTCTTGATTCAAGTCCTAGCTTGAAAATTTGAAGCGTACGTTCGTACGTGAGAATTCACTATTCATCCTACGTTTTCAACTTTTTAACGGTAAAACGTTTTATAGTCGATTTTGGACTCAAAACGCTTCTCGATTTATTTCTTGAATTTTAGAAGCAATCCGGACTTGAAAATCATTTTAGAAAGTCGTTTTTCACTCATGTCGAGTTTCGAGCTCAAAACTTTTATTCACTAAAACGAATGTATCTTTCAAACGGTAAATCCGATTTCGACGAATGAATATGCGTTTCGAAGCTAATTTTCTTGCCGTCGGAATGGTTAAACTTCCAGCCACTTATCCTTGAGTCTTGGGGGACGAAATTACAGAAATACCCCCAGCAGTCCCATTTTAGCTTCATGATGCCTAAAGCTTCCAAGAGAATCTATCTCATTTTGCTCTCCTACCCTTCTCCACATTTTATTTCCAAGGTGAGGGGCTTATCTTCAGCTATAAATAGAGGCCAAGAGGCATTTGAATCCTTGCTCAAAGTTGTGTTAACAACACCCTTTCTTCTCTCCCTCTCCCCCTCTTGCCGTCGGCCACCCCCCCTTGTAGCTAGGTTAGTTTGTTTTGTTTTTATGTTATGTTAGTTTAGTTTATGTTTTTATGTTATGGTATGTTTATATTATGTTTAGGTTGGGTCTTAGGGTCTTCCCTAAGCCATATAGGATTTTATTTTATGCATTTATTATATAGTTTTTATGATATGTTTGTATAGTTGTTTATATGTTTTAATTGTTTAGTATATGCTTGAATATGTTATGAATTGCTCTAGTATATGCTATGATCATGTGATATGGTTGTTATATTATGAGCATTGATGCATGATTATGGAATTTAAATTATGTTCATGCATATTTGCTAATGGAATAGTGATTTACAATTTATTATGTCACAACTTGTTACATGTTGATATGGAATTAAATTGTTACATGTTACATGCCTAAAGGTTCATGATATATGATATGATATGATATGAGATATGTTGTGACATGTTGTCACATTGTTATATGACTCTTGATTTATGAATTGAGTTTATGATATGATTTGGATTAATGGATTAGTGCCTTGATCATGTTGTACACTTTAATAGTGTCACACGTTATAACCTAAGATAGAATAGTGTTTCATAACTTGATCTTATGCCTTAATTGGATCTCTTAACTATAGGTTATACCTTTAACCTAGATCACACTTGATTATATTAACTTGAACTTGAAACTATAGGTTATAATCAAGATCATAATTTGATTAGGGTGTGTGTGTGTGTGCATGCCGTGTGTGTGTGTGTGTTCGTGCATGGTGTGTGTGTGTACCGTGTGTGTGTGGGTGTGTGTATAGTAAGGGTTTGACCCGACCCTTTGACCCGACATGTGAATAGTAATCGTGAATAGTAATCTGGAATAGTACTTTTGAATAGTGCTTTTGAATAGTAAAAATGAATTAAAACTTGTGCTTTCTCTATAGACATTTGCACCTAGGGTTTCCATATCCAGGGTCTAAAATGTGTTTTCAAAATGTGTTTTCTTTCGTGGACTTGTTTCTTAACTTAAGGTTTGCGATAGGATTCATAATTTGACTAAAGCTTACTCGGTTATAGTAAGATCATAGTCTAACGATAAGAGTAACTCACTTTGATGTATTCCTTTGTGTGTTACCTTTCTTGAATACCTTAAATGGTATTACTCTCTTGTGTTACATGTTCTTTACATGTTCCTTGTTCATTGGTTCTTGCATTTCATATGCATCTTGGTTAGTAGTGGGTCTTAGTTGTTAAGCTCACTCTAGTACACCACCTACAGGAGTTAAAGTTGAGCATTGGGATCCCCAGGGCACCGCTTAATCTGTCTACCTACCTTTGTTACTGATAGGTGAGGTGAAGTTATAAATGTTTTCCAACTGGAACCACGATTATACTATCGTATCATATGTTTTGAAATTCAAAGCTAAACCTTGTTTTGAACTATCCCTTTTATCGGGACATTCTCTTGAAAGGATCATTCATACTTTAATAGTATACCCTGATCTACAGTACATGTTTTCCAAAGTTCTGCATTCTTGTTCAAAGACAGTTACATGTTTTGCATATGTTTTCAAAGTACAGTTTACAGACAGTTTCACATGTTTTCAGAAAGTTTCACATGTTTTCAGACAGAATCATATGTTTTACAGACAGCATCATATGTTACAGTTTCAGTTTCACATGTTATAAGATAGCATACTGGGGTGTTACTCTGGTCACTGCTAATCTTAAATGCAAGCATACAGTTTACAGTTTGGGCCCGGCGGTTATGTGTGGAGGTGATGCTCGGGAGGTGAGCGCCAACGACATCACCAATACCGGCCGCCACACTTAGACAATTGACACCGACTTTTAACAGGAGGTTTGTTAAGTCAGGACAATCTGTCTGGGAACGGACAGCAAATCTGTTCCCATTACATGTTTACAGGTCGCCTAGGGCTAGCTACCCGAAGTGACAACCGGTGGAGGATGGTGCATGTTTGTATGTGTTGGTAAGAGTTGTTGTTGACCTTGGTCCAATAGTCTACTGTGTGCGGAGTTGTTGTTGACCTTGGTCCAATGCTCTACTTTGTGTGGGGTTATTGTTGATCCTGGTCCGATACTCTACTATACGTGGAATTATTGTTGACCCTGGTCCGATGCTCAACCAAATCATGTTTTCTGGAGTAAGGATGGAGGAGCCTAGCTTGCGGGCAAAATTCTGTTTCATAAAGGATGGTTCATATCTGGAAAAGTTCACTTTACCCTTATCCCGTTTTATGAAAGAACTATGAACCATCAACAGCATATGTGTGCGCGTGTGATAGCATTCATGAAAATGTTTTATAACGTGCATTCTTTTACAGCATCGCATTCAAAGAGTTTTATCAACCGAACTTGTTTCAAGTTCTTCTTCAAAGCATTGCACTTAACAGTTCTAAACTTTACTTCAAGTTCTTTAATTCAGTACTTTCTTTAAAGTATTCCCTCACTTAGTCCTTTTGACTAATACCTCTCCCGTTTTCTTGCCTCGTGGTTTCAGGTCTTGCAGCCGCAGTCTAGAGGTATCTTGAAGCTCTAGATTGTCATTTTTGTTTCTGTCAGGACTTAGTATTACTTCCTTTTGTGTCCTGCATATGTTTTATGGTTGCATCACTTTATACTTCTGTATATGTTTCTGAATACTTGAGTATATCTGTTATACTCTTTCTGCTACTCGGTTACCGATATTTGGAACTCTGCTGTATCGGTACTTATATGTTTATCTGTTATACGTTCTGATATGCCGAGTCTCTCTTACACGATCAATATGTTCTTGCTTGTTACATGCCATCACGCACATGTTTTGAAAAGTTTTAAAATACTCTGATTTTCCGCTGCATAGCCACATCGTTGTACATGTATAGTTCTGATAGACAGCCGTTCGCTGGAGTATTTCTTGAGTGATGGCTCACACCATTACTTGAGGGGTGCTTCAGTGCGGGGGTTGAGACGCCGCTCTCCTCTTGTTCTGGTACGGGTGGGGGCGTTACAGCCTGAGGTGGTATCAGAGCATCGGGTTGAGTAAGAAGAGACTTAACCTAGATTGCTCTCATGTTGCATCATGGATTGTTCACGCATTGCATCCAGGATCATTCTCATATTGCATCGAGACAGGATATTTGGGAATTGTATGGTTCTGTTATCTGGATTTCATATCTGTGGTATCTTCTGTATAGCTATGGCAGTTCAGCCACACCAGGATCCTAATCAGCAGATGGATGAGGCTTTCTTTGAGCAGTTTGAGGCCCCGCGTACTGTGGCAGTTTCTCGCCGTGGAGGCACTCGTTTCTACACTTGGCGTAGGTCTAGGAACAGTGGCAGACCTGGGTATTCCTATCCTAACAGAGTTGTGCACTATCTCGAGTCTGAGAGAGATGGTTACTTTCAGGAGTATCAGAGGACCCGTGAGGTCAGGTTGGAGTCTCTGCGCTATCAGGATCAGTCACTGCAGTACCAGATTGACAGGGACATCGCTCGTGAGCATGCTGCAGAGATGACTCATATTGCTGATCAGAGGGCTGCTCGTATTGCTGAGCTGGAGGCAGATCTTATGCAGATGACTATTGATCGCGACACCTCTATGGAGCGTCACCAGCACTACCGTGCCCGTGTGAGAGCTCGCCTGTATGATACCTATCACTTATCCGATGAGCAGGCAGTTGAGGAGGTCGAGGGTCAGGATGTCAGTCAGGCTTCTCTGGAGCCCGAGCCTATGCAGGAGCAGTCTGATGGAGGCGATGGAGGATCTGATGATGATGATGATGGCGGAGATGATCCGGCTGGACACGGACAGGGTGAGGTCGTTGCCGTTTCTGATGACACCACCAGGGGTTCTTTGGACCACAGTTATCAGGGTTGATTGCTGATGGGAGATTTCTGTATATAGTACTGATGCATATATATCTATCTATGGATGGCGGACGTATAGCCGGGACAGTTCAGGACTGACTTTTGGATGAGGGGATGTATAGCTCTGGTAGATGATCCCCGACTTTTGGCACCACGGATGACGGTTCAGATGACTTGGTACCTACTAGGTTATTTTCAGCAGGGTTGGACGGATTGGTAAGGCCTGTAAGGGAGTCAACTCGATGGTATCGGGTCCTCCCCATTTTGAATTAATACTGTTAACATGTGGCCTGTAGTAAATTTTACCAAACCTTGCACAGTTATAACACTTTCGGCTTTATGTTGGATATCTGTTTACTGTTTTCCATAACTGTCATTGCATGAGTCTTAGAGTTGCTTCAAGATACCATTAGGACCGTTGATAGGATCATGCCATTTCATTTATTGTTAGCATGTTATTGTTCTTGATATGTTGATACGCTTCTGGATATGTTGATCATGCTTCTGATCATGTTACAGTTCTTGTTGTTATGACAGTACACGTTCTGTTCCCGTTTTACATGTTGATCATGTTTTGGGATATGTTATACATGTTTCTGATATGTTGATATGTTGCCCGAGCTTCTGTTCTCGTTTACATGTTATCTGATAATTGTTTCTGATTATATGATATGTTTGGAGATCTTGAATCTTTGCTGACATGTTGTTATGGGAATGTGTTGTTCTCATACTTATGTGTGACTACGTGAGAATGTGAATACGTGGTTACGGATTCTGTGAATCATTATATGTCATGCATCGAATATATGTATCTGAATGCTTATGAATTCAGTAACAATATGCCACCGAGAAGAGCACCCCGGAATCGTGTACCACCACTGCCACCCCAAAGAGATGTCACGCCACCCCCTGAAAGAGAAAGAACTCCGGAATTAAGGGATGTGCTACGATAATTTATGAGGGCTTGTGCACCGAGAGATAATCCTCCTAATGAAAGGTCATTGGAGAAGTTTCTGAGGATGAATCCGCCTAAGTTCTATGGAGAACCGAACGACATAAAGGCTGAGAATTGGATTACCAGTCTTGAGAAAATTTTCGAGGCTATGGAGATCTACCCAGAGGATCGTGAACGAGTTCGGTATGCTACTTTTCTTATGGAAGGAGCTGCATACAATTGGTGGAAGCACGTTCAGCATATGTGGATTGAGAATAACGTTGAAGGAAGTTGGGATGAATTTATCAGAGAGTTTCAGCAGAAGTATACGCCTCAAGTGACTCGTGATGCACGAGAGGCTGAGTTTATGAGTCTGGTTCAGGGAACTATGAATGTGATGGAGTATGAAGCTAGGTTTGTGAGGCTGATCAAGTATGCGCCTCATATTCTGAATGATGAGCGTCGCAAGACGAAGAGGTTTATCGATGGACTGAAGGCCGAACTTCGGTTGGCACTTGCTTCTTTGGTTATTGAGACCTACAACCAGGCTGTTGATAGAGCGCTAAGGGTTGAGGCTGCACACAAGGAGATCAAGATAACTACAGCACGTCAAGGACCTTCTAACCCTAAGCCTTATCAAGGGAATAAGCGACCTTCCGGATCTTTTCCCCAAGGAACTGGAAAGAGGCCAATGGTAACACCACAGCGTCAGCAGCAGAATGCTCCACCAAAACAGCAAGCACAGAAGCAGAAAGCGCCACAGCAGTACCAGAGGGCGCCACAACAGCAGAGAGCACCTCAGCCAGGTCTAGAGGAAATTGTTTGCCGATACTGTCGCCGAACGGGACACACTGAGGAGAACTGTCGCAAGAAAGCTGGACAGTGTTTCGCGTGTGGTTCCCCTGAGCACCAGATGGATAGTTGCCCGCACAAGATCAGGAGATTTGGGGTCCAGGATAAAGGAAAAGGGGTGGTGGGTACGACGAACAAACCGGTGGTCAGAGGCAGAGCTTATGCTTTGGATGGTAAGGAGGAGGTTGATCCTTCGTCTGTTGTGGAAGGTATTGTGCACATTCTTAAAACACCAGTTAAGGTCTTGTATGACCCTGGTGCTACGCATTCATTTGTTGCTTCTGAATTATGTGCGCATTTACAGTTTCCACTTGAATACTTGCCATATAAATTTGAAGTGAGTTCTCCTTTGGGAACTTGCCTTGTTACGGATCAAGTATATAAACGCTGCCCTGTGTGTATTGGTACCCGTTGTTACCCGACGGATCTGATTGAGTTACCGATGACGAGATACGATGTTATACTTGGTATGGATTGGTTGTCTAAGTACCGAGCTAAGTTGGATTGTTACAAGAAAGAGATCATCTTGGAAGAAGATGAAAGTCGGACATCAGAAGGTAAAGTTGAGAAGTTATCAGTGATTTCTTCGATGGAAGCTAAGAAGTTGATTCAGAAAGGAGCTAGTGGATTTGTGGTTTATCTTCTGAATAGACCAAAAGATCAACTTAAGATCGAAGAAGTGGAAGTGGTGAACGAGTTCCTAGATGTGTTTCCTGAGCATTTAGATTCGTTACCTCCTGACCGAGAGTTGGAATTTACAATCGAGACGATATCAGGAGCTGAGCCGTACTCGAAGACACCTTACAGAATGGCTCCAGCAGAATTAGATGAACTGAGAAAGCAATTGGACGAGCTGATTGAGTCAGGATATGTTCGACCGAGCACATCGCCGTGGGGAGCGCCTGTGCTTTTCGTTAAGAAGAAGGATGGATCATTGCGTTTATGCATTGACTATCGGGAGCTGAACAGGATGACAATCAAGAATAAGTATCCTCTCCCTCATATTGAAGAGCTGCTCGACATACTACAAGGATCGAAGGTCTACTCCAAGTTAGATCTAAGACAAGGGTATTATCAGTTGAAGATCAGGGAAGCAGATATTCCGAAGACTGCTTTCAACAGCCGATACGGACATTATGAGTTTGTGGTAATGTCGTTTGGTTTGACGAACGCGCCAGCTGCATTCATGGATATGATGCACCGTATATTCAAGCCGTTTCTCGACAAGTTTGTAGTGATCTTCATCGACGATATTTTGGTATTTTCGAAGACACCGGAGGAACATGCTGAGCATCTTCGAATCGTGTTACGCACTTTGCTGGATCACAAGCTATATGCAAAGTTCAGTAAATGTGAGTTCTGGCTTGAGAGAGTTACGTTTCTCGGACACATTATATCAGGAACTGGAATCGAAGTAGATCCCTCGAAGATCGAGACGATTATGGATTGGAAGTCACCGAAGAATCCTTCAGAAGTGAGGAGTTTTCTGGGATTAGCTGGTTACTACCGGAGGTTTGTCCAAGATTTCTCGAAGATAGCTACACCTCTCACTAAGTTGACAAAGAAAGAAGGGAAGTTTGAATGGACTGAGAAGTGTGAGCAAAGTTTTCAAAGATTGAAGGAGATGCTAACAACTGCACCCGTGTTAGCGTTACCAGAAGGAAAAGAAGGATATACTGTTTACACCGATGCTTCGAAAGAAGGACTAGGAGGAGTTTTGATGCAGAATGGAAAAGTGATTGCGTATGCATCAAGGAAACTTAAAACGCATGAAGTCAACTACCCGACACATGATTTGGAGTTAGCAGCGATAATTTTTGCTTTGGGAAAATGGAGACATTACCTGTATGGAGTTACGTTTGAGATCTTTACTGATCATAAGAGCCTGCGATATCTATTCACTCAGAAGGAGTTGAATATGCGACAGAGGAGATGGATGGAATTTCTGGAGGACTACGATTGCATTATTCAGTACCATCCAGGAAAGGCGAATGTTGTAGCAGATGCTCTAAGCAGGAAAGTTCATTTGGCACAGATTTCTGCCAACCCCGAGGTTGAACGAAGAGAAAGAATGGAGGTGATAACTAAAGCTCGAATTGCGAACGTTGTGATGATATCACCTTTGAAAGAACAAGTGCTGGAGGCACAGAAGAACGACGAGTGGATCAAGAAATGTCTCGAATCTAAGGAGAAGGATGATGAGACCAAGTTCAGGGTTGATGAACATGGAATATTGAGGTACAAAGGTCGAGTATGCGTACCAACTGTTTTGAGGAAAGAGATTCTCGACGAAGCGCATAAGACTAAGTACACGATACATCCTGGAGGCACTAAGATGTATCAAGATGTTAAGACGCAATTCTGGTGGAATGGAATGAAGAGAGACATAGCCAGCTATGTCAAGAAGTGTTTAACTTGTCAGAAAGTTAAAGCTGAGCACCAGAAGCCGAGTGGGAAGTTGCAACCATTACCGATTCCGACTTGGAAGTGGGAGCAAATCACGATGGATTTTGTCACTGGATTACCCAAAGTCAGAGGAGGACAAGATAGTATCTGGGTGATCATTGATCGATTGACCAAGTCAGCGCACTTTTTGCCAGTTAAGACGACGGATAAGGTTAGCACGTTGGCAAAACTGTATCAACAAGAGATTGTTAGACTACATGGAGTCCCGAACAGTATAGTCTCGGATAGAGATCCGAAATTCACGTCGCACTTATGGAAAGAAATTCAAACTTTGATGGGAACGAAGTTAAACTTCAGTACTGCAGCGCATCCTCAGACGGATGGACAATCAGAAAGGATGATCAAATACTTGGAAGATATGCTAAGAGCTTGCGCTTTAGACTTCCAGGAAAGTTGGAAAGATTGTTTACCTCTTGTGGAGTTTGCATACAATAATAGTTATCAAGCTTCTATTAAAGCTGCTCCGTATGAAGCTCTGTATGGAAGGAAATGTAGATCCCCGTTGTACTGGGATTTGGATGAAGCGAGATGTACTGAGGAAGGACCGATCAGAGTGAATTCAGCAAAATGGATAAGAGAAGCGACAGAAAAGATTCAGATCATTCGCCAAAGAATGAAAGCTGCCCAGGACAGGCAGAAGAGTTACGCTGATCGACGAAGAAGGGATTTGGAATTCGCAGTGGGCGAAAAGGTATTCCTGAAGGCATCGCCAAGAAAAGGGTTTTCCCGAATTGGGAAAGGTGGAAAATTAAACCCGAGATATGTTGGACCGTATGAGATACTAGAGAGAGTCGGACCGACTGCTTATAGATTGGATTTGCCTGTAGGTCTTACAGGAATTCACAACGTATTTCATGTATCTCAGCTTCGCAAGTGTTTCTCGGATGAGACAGAGGTTGTGCCGATAGAGGAGATACCGTTGGAACCGGATTTGACTTATGTTTTGAAGCCCGCTAAGATTCTAGACAGGAAGTTTCAAGAGCTGAGGAATAGGAAGATTCCTTTGGTTAAAGTCCTTTGGAAGGGACATGGGACAGAAGAGGCAACCTGGGAGACAGAAGAGAAAATGCAGAAACATCACCCTGAGTTGTTTGCAGTTACAGCGGAAGAATCTGAGGACAGATTCTCTTTAAGGAGGGGTGATTGTAACAGCCCAAAACAGGGCCTGGATGAAAACAGTAAGTTAAGGGCATTGGTAAAGCGTTTATAGACCGTGATCCAACTTTTTGAATCATCATGCATTGCATTCTTACATGAACTTGGTGCTCGTATATGTTCTGACATGTTTTAAGGGGGAATTCTTGACCTTTGATTCAGTTTACTATTCATAACCCGAGCCTACCTTGTTCATATTGCTACTCGAACCCTAGAGGTTCATCATACATGTTTCCCAATCGTTTGAACTTGTTTCCCGAACTCAGAAAGTCTTTCTTGAGCCATAAGGGTATTTTTGGAACTTACCGACCAAAGTTACTATTCATCAGAAAATGAGCTTTTGATTCTGATACCTTTTTCTACCCAAGTTACAGTCGAATCAATCCTTGAGTCGAGACGAGTCTTTTGAAATCATTCTTGGCTTGGAAATCCATTCCGGAACTTTGTTTTATTGAAAACGTTTTTTGAAAACCCTAGTTTACTATTCCTTTTTCGAACGGGTTCATTCGGAAAATGTTTTCTCTTCGGATTTGCACTACTTGAGCTATTTCAAGATTTTTGAGATGTTTTACAACTCTTGATTCAAGTCCTAGCTTGAAAATTTGAAGCGTACGTTCGTACGTGAGAATTCACTATTCATCCTACGTTTTCAACTTTTTAACGGTAAAACGTTTTATAGTCGATTTTGGACTCAAAACGCTTCTCGATTTATTTCTTGAATTTTAGAAGCAATCCGGACTTGAAAATCATTTTAGAAAGTCGTTTTTCACTCATGTCGAGTTTCGAGCTCAAAACTTTTATTCACTAAAACGAATGTATCTTTCAAACGGTAAATCCGATTTCGACGAATGAATATGCGTTTCGAAGCTAATTTTCTTGCCGTCGGAATGGTTAAACTTCCAGCCACTTATCCTTGAGTCTTGGGGGACGAAATTACAGAAATACCCCCAGCAGTCCCATTTTAGCTTCATGATGCCTAAAGCTTCCAAGAGAATCTATCTCATTTTGCTCTCCTACCCTTCTCCACATTTTATTTCCAAGGTGAGGGGCTTATCTTCAGCTATAAATAGAGGCCAAGAGGCATTTGAATCCTTGCTCAAAGTTGTGTTAACAACACCCTTTCTTCTCTCCCTCTCCCCCTCTTGCCGTCGGCCACCCCCCCTTGTAGCTAGGTTAGTTTGTTTTGTTTTTATGTTATGTTAGTTTAGTTTATGTTTTTATGTTATGGTATGTTTATATTATGTTTAGGTTGGGTCTTAGGGTCTTCCCTAAGCCATATAGGATTTTATTTTATGCATTTATTATATAGTTTTTATGATATGTTTGTATAGTTGTTTATATGTTTTAATTGTTTAGTATATGCTTGAATATGTTATGAATTGCTCTAGTATATGCTATGATCATGTGATATGGTTGTTATATTATGAGCATTGATGCATGATTATGGAATTTAAATTATGTTCATGCATATTTGCTAATGGAATAGTGATTTACAATTTATTATGTCACAACTTGTTACATGTTGATATGGAATTAAATTGTTACATGTTACATGCCTAAAGGTTCATGATATATGATATGATATGATATGAGATATGTTGTGACATGTTGTCACATTGTTATATGACTCTTGATTTATGAATTGAGTTTATGATATGATTTGGATTAATGGATTAGTGCCTTGATCATGTTGTACACTTTAATAGTGTCACACGTTATAACCTAAGATAGAATAGTGTTTCATAACTTGATCTTATGCCTTAATTGGATCTCTTAACTATAGGTTATACCTTTAACCTAGATCACACTTGATTATATTAACTTGAACTTGAAACTATAGGTTATAATCAAGATCATAATTTGATTAGGGTGTGTGTGTGTGTGCATGCCGTGTGTGTGTGTGTGTTCGTGCATGGTGTGTGTGTGTACCGTGTGTGTGTGGGTGTGTGTATAGTAAGGGTTTGACCCGACCCTTTGACCCGACATGTGAATAGTAATCGTGAATAGTAATCTGGAATAGTACTTTTGAATAGTGCTTTTGAATAGTAAAAATGAATTAAAACTTGTGCTTTCTCTATAGACATTTGCACCTAGGGTTTCCATATCCAGGGTCTAAAATGTGTTTTCAAAATGTGTTTTCTTTCGTGGACTTGTTTCTTAACTTAAGGTTTGCGATAGGATTCATAATTTGACTAAAGCTTACTCGGTTATAGTAAGATCATAGTCTAACGATAAGAGTAACTCACTTTGATGTATTCCTTTGTGTGTTACCTTTCTTGAATACCTTAAATGGTATTACTCTCTTGTGTTACATGTTCTTTACATGTTCCTTGTTCATTGGTTCTTGCATTTCATATGCATCTTGGTTAGTAGTGGGTCTTAGTTGTTAAGCTCACTCTAGTACACCACCTACAGGAGTTAAAGTTGAGCACTGGGATCCCCAGGGCACCGCTTAATCTGTCTACCTACCTTTGTTACTGATAGGTGAGGTGAAGTTATAAATGTTTTCCAACTGGAACCACGATTATACTATCGTATCATATGTTTTGAAATTCAAAGCTAAACCTTGTTTTGAACTATCCCTTTTATCGGGACATTCTCTTGAAAGGATCATTCATACTTTAATAGTATACCCTGATCTACAGTACATGTTTTCCAAAGTTCTGCATTCTTGTTCAAAGACAGTTACATGTTTTGCATATGTTTTCAAAGTACAGTTTACAGACAGTTTCACATGTTTTCAGAAAGTTTCACATGTTTTCAGACAGAATCATATGTTTTACAGACAGCATCATATGTTACAGTTTCAGTTTCACATGTTATAAGATAGCATACTGGGGTGTTACTCTGGTCACTGCTAATCTTAAATGCAAGCATACAGTTTACAGTTTGGGCCCGGCGGTTATGTGTGGAGGTGATGCTCGGGAGGTGAGCGCCAACGACATCACCAATACCGGCCGCCACACTTAGACAATTGACACCGACTTTTAACAGGAGGTTTGTTAAGTCAGGACAATCTGTCTGGGAACGGACAGCAAATCTGTTCCCATTACATGTTTACAGGTCGCCTAGGGCTAGCTACCCGAAGTGACAACCGGTGGAGGATGGTGCATGTTTGTATGTGTTGGTAAGAGTTGTTGTTGACCTTGGTCCAATAGTCTACTGTGTGCGGAGTTGTTGTTGACCTTGGTCCAATGCTCTACTTTGTGTGGGGTTATTGTTGATCCTGGTCCGATACTCTACTATACGTGGAATTATTGTTGACCCTGGTCCGATGCTCAACCAAATCATGTTTTCTGGAGTAAGGATGGAGGAGCCTAGCTTGCGGGCAAAATTCTGTTTCATAAAGGATGGTTCATATCTGGAAAAGTTCACTTTACCCTTATCCCGTTTTATGAAAGAACTATGAACCATCAACAGCATATGTGTGCGCGTGTGATAGCATTCATGAAAATGTTTTATAACGTGCATTCTTTTACAGCATCGCATTCAAAGAGTTTTATCAACCGAACTTGTTTCAAGTTCTTCTTCAAAGCATTGCACTTAACAGTTCTAAACTTTACTTCAAGTTCTTTAATTCAGTACTTTCTTTAAAGTATTCCCTCACTTAGTCCTTTTGACTAATACCTCTCCCGTTTTCTTGCCTCGTGGTTTCAGGTCTTGCAGCCGCAGTCTAGAGGTATCTTGAAGCTCTAGATTGTCATTTTTGTTTCTGTCAGGACTTAGTATTACTTCCTTTTGTGTCCTGCATATGTTTTATGGCTGCATCACTTTATACTTCTGTATATGTTTCTGAATACTTGAGTATATCTGTTATACTCTTTCTGCTACTCGGTTACCGATATTTGGAACTCTGCTGTATCGGTACTTATATGTTTATCTGTTATACGTTCTGATATGCCGAGTCTCTCTTACACGATCAATATGTTCTTGCTTGTTACATGCCATCACGCACATGTTTTGAAAAGTTTTAAAATACTCTGATTTTCCGCTGCATAGCCACATCGTTGTACATGTATAGTTCTGATAGACAGCCGTTCGCTGGAGTATTTCTTGAGTGATGGCTCACACCATTACTTGAGGGGTGCTTCAGTGCGGGGGTTGAGACGCCGCTCTCCTCTTGTTCTGGTACGGGTGGGGGCGTTACAAGGTTATTCTACTATTTAAGAGAAAACGAGGCGGAGTCGAGTGTCTCTATCTGCTATAGCTAGTCTATTTGAATAACTGAATTTATTTTTGCGTCTATGATCAATGTCCTAAACTGAATTGTGATTCCTAGCTAGGTATTGTTTTCCCATTGATTTATCAAAACCCGACTTTCAAGTGATTATTCGTTTTTCTTCTAATTTGTTTAATTGTTAGTTAATTAGTTAGTTTAGTAAATCTCAAAATCCCCCAGTTTTTACTCGTTAATTTTAGTGAATTTTCCTATGAATAATTAGAATTATTTTCAACCAATCTCTGTGGATTCGACCCGTTTACACTATAATCTATTTTAGTCGTAAACCGGATTATAATTTATTTTGACGGATTCGACACCTGTCAATGAGTATGCCACGTAATCAACTTAGGTAATTGCAATTAAGAAATGCAATGCATTACACGTAGTAAAATCAACAAAGTGTTAAGAATTCGAATGCATATTATAACAAATCGTGTTGCACATACAAGCACATAGCCACATTGTCCTATGCTGTACGACCTAGACAGACACAAAACGACACTGAACCCTGGTTTTACAACCTGGGGCTCTGATAACACCTTAGGATGTAGCACCCCGCACGTGAGGCACCACATCCCCCGCACTACGGTCCAACCCGAGCAACTAAATGGAGAGTCCGCACCCGGATCAAATCGTAGCGAACGGGAGACAAACAAAACAAACACCTAAGCTAGGCGGAACGTAGGCCCTATCAAGCAAAACCAACCAACAAAGCAGATAGCAGTGGAAGACAAAAGATCAAACACATGCATTGGCCACGGGTCTGCAGAAATTAAACACACGGCTCGCAAGCAGGCTTGGGCTCCTCAGACCTCTTTTAAGCACATAACAAAACCCGACAAGGCAATTCAAATAACAAAAGCACAAGTATACGTATACATTTCTTATATACTTATTCAAAATCGAAATAATACAAATGCAAATGTAACTAATCTGACTCAAACCGACCGACTCAAAAGACTTGACTCAACTCCGCCTAGCTCCACACTCCAAAGCAAACCTGCATACTAAAAGATTGGAAAGGGAAAGGGTCAGTCTACAACTCGACTGAGTGAGGGGGCTAACGCACACCCACACGCTATATAAATATAGAGCAGAGCACGTATTAAACAAAAGACTACGAACCGGGATAGGGTTTTTGCATACCAAAACCATTTGAATCAAACTTATACATATACCTATCAAAACATCTCAAACCTAACATATTCGTATTATAACATAAAGGAAAGCTCCTATCCCGTTTCATAATCAACATATCTTAACGAATTCTTATACCCGGCGAGTACGGGTCTTACTCTAACTCCTCAGTTATCAACATACGTATAAAAACAGAAAAACTTAATCATAAACAATCCAACCCCAACAACAACGGTGATCGGGAATCAAACCTTCTCCACCTATTTACGTATGCACAAGGGGTAGCTAACCCACACTGTGCTCGGAGCACCTCATCAACCACCAAGAATCGCGCATGGTGCTACGAATGGAGACCGTGCACAGGCTTAACCCGACGGTCCTTGCCGTCCCGGGCGTCCTTACCCACTTCTCCGGGGCCCAGTAACAACCAATTAAACTTACTTAACTCGGTACATAACATACTTAACAAAACATAATCATAACGTACATACCTTATCAGAGCATACCTTACCTTGCAACTTAGCATATGCTATAGACGTACCTCTCTGTGTCATCCTAATCCGTAGCTAGCATGAAACACACGGTTTGGAGCATAGCCTCGTTGCAAAACATTTCAAGCTCACATATGCTCGTACATATAGTTCAAAATCATTTAAGCTTGTAACAAAATCATAAACGTATCTTATAAGCACATATCTATTATATAAGTATAATAGTATAGTCACATACGAGCCTTGAAAACAAGCACGTAGGGTTGTAGGTCGTATTAACTACAAAGAAACAAACCTAAACCTCACCTTACACTGAAGAAACCAAAATCGGACAAATGATTCACCCCGGAATCAGAACGGACCACGAAACACAACCCCAGGTGCACCTGAACCAACTGAATACAAAACACAAAACTTAGACTCCAAATGAATCACATTGACGCACGGCTTATGTTTATGCATTTAAAGAATGCAAGTATGTAGGCAAGTTCATATACAAATCAAATTCATGCAAACGTATACGTCTCACAATGTAATGGGGTCATAATCATGCTTAGGAAACACTCATGTATCCAATTAATCCAATTAAGAGCAAACAAGATGCGCATGATTGCATACTAACCAATTCATGCATATGGAAGGCATACAAACGAATACGGAATGCAAAACTCATAAATAACATGCATAAATAGAACAAATATCAATACATAAACATGTTATAACAATTTAGGAACAAGCTCGGGGTCGTAAAGGTACAAGAAAAGCGGAAGAAAAACACGAAAAGTGGTTTTAAGTGAAATCGGACAAAAGCCGGAAATTTTCCAAAATGCATAGGTCGTAGGAAAACTGGAATATCTCGAGTTAGAGAAGTGGAAATCAAGTTTTGTTTCTTGGAAAAGAAACTAGACAAATAGACCTTTAAAATTATATAAGGCTCAAATTCTATTTCAAAGTGAGGAGGAAATGGCGTAGGATCAAAGTTGGGTGATTGCAGAGTTTTGGAAAAATAGCGATACCAAATTAAAATGGCTATAACTCACAATCTAGAAAAGATATTGACGTGATTCCAATTGGATTTGTATTAAACTTCAAGAGGTTTCCAACGAACAAAAAATTAGGTCATTTGGAGTTCGTATGAGGGAGAAACGGGCGTTTGAAAATTGAACTGAAAGTAGAAACGGGCGTTTGGAATCTCTCGGGTCAAAATAGAAGCTGTCCAAACGGGCGTTTGGGAATTACACTGAGGCACGAAACGGGCGTTTAGGTATCGTCTGCCAAAAAAATGGTGGAACAGTAACAATGGCGGAAATGGGTAAAAACCCCAAGCTCACACGAACCCATACAACACCGGAACGCACGAAAATCGTACAACGAAACATACATAATACGTAAATCACATATTTGCATAGAAAAGCTCCCGAAACAAACCCGAACACATAAATCCCAAACCCGGTACTATTCAGCATCTTCTCCAACTAGCCACATAATACGAATCCAAGGCACGAAAGGGATATTAAATCGAAACACGTAATGAAAGGGTCACAAATCTTACCTTGGGTCGTTGATCGGACAGTTGGATCATTAGAAGCTTGAGCTCAAAGCTTGGGGCCAAAAATGGAGAACTCCTCTCTCTCTCTCCCCCATGGCTGATCGGTCAAGTGAGAAAAAAGGGGAATATTTTCAGCCTTTAAGGCTGAAAACGGGTCAGGCAAACGGGTCCGCCAAGCGGTATCCGGTCCAAACGGATCGGATTTTAAAACGGTAGGGCTATCAAATAGCTTTAGAAAATTAAAAGGTTAAATCCATTAAATCGAATCATCGAAACGAATCAAATGGCGGGGTCAGAATTCGAATTCAAGTTCCCGAGCTCAAATAGCCACGAAGGCCAAAACACCCTAATTAAAATTAGGTATCCTAATTCGGCAAATATTGGGCGATTGAGCCCAAGAACAATTAATTAAATTCTAATGCACACGTAATAAATTAAATTCACGTTGACACATAAGCATGTTAATGACATAATTCACATAAATTACTGAATTAAACTCACTAATGACGCCGTACCTGGCAGCCACGTGTGGTCGACACGTAGCAGCTACCCACGCAATCCATGCTCCATTTCGATCAAAAATTTGATCCTTCGTTAATCATATGAACATCCTACCATTTGTGTGTGACCCTTTAGGTTCATTATTCGATTAGCAGTGACAGTAATTAATTAATTCCCTAATTAATTAATCACTTCACAGATCACACTACCGTAATCTAGCAATGGGTGTGTGACCCCTAGCGGAATAACGAAATGAATCGAAGAACCTTGCAGTCCATGATAATCAGTGAAATACGATCCTCCTACAACTCCATCTCTCAATCAAGAACTAAGGCATAGGAATATTCTCAGAGCCCAAATATTCTTGATCTTTAAAGTTAAGTTCGTTTCATATCCATTTCGATCTCAATCCTAGAAAACTCCATTTTTTAGATGTCTTGATCTTTTATCCACCGTGGCCAAAGGTTTTAATCTAATGGACTACGAACGACTCAATCAGTAAGAGATCATTCTTGTTCTTAGCAAGTGTAGGTCCTTTATCAATTCTACTAATTCTACATATGCCACTTGTGTAATCCCAACATAGGTCGTGGTTTAGGTGTTTATATGGCGACACCCTTTTGAGTCTGTATCAAAGATTACAGAGTTAGCTCATATGAGACATTACAGAATCTCAAGTCTAAGGATTAATGAATCACGTCATTGACTTGTGAGACATTTCCTAATCTGAAAGTTTCAGGAAACTTCCTTTCCCGTTTAGGAATGTTCTCACGCGAGACATCTCAGTGATGAAGTTCTTGTAACAATCACCCTTATGTATTATGAATGCATCAACGTATGCACTTATCACTCCATGAAACTGAGTGATCCTTCAAAAGGATATAATCATATAAGTAAGTCTCAGCAGAGTCATGGTTGACACTCCCACTGTCTGTCAGACTCATTGACTTGGAGAAGTTTCTAATCCTCGCCTATGGAGTTAAGAACTTATTTCATGTGTCATTCCCATAATGACAAAGTTCTTAACGGCCTCATCGGATTAGGGGATCCAATACATACAAAACACAGTCAACACAAACAGACATAAATAAGCACATAAAGAAGTGATTGCCTATGAACAAAATCATCTCGTTTATTATTCAAAGATTGTTTATGATTTTACAAGGAAATAGTAAAGTAAATATCTGCTTTAAGGGCACTATTCCTAACAATCTCCCACTTGCCCGTCAAAGCCACTCAGGTGCTAATCTAAGACCCATCTTCTGAAGATGTCCTTCGAAAGCCTATTGACTAAGGGCTTTAGTAAGTGGATCTGTCATATTCTCTGCCGATGTGACCCTTTCAATTTGCACATCTCCTCTCTTGAAAATATCACGAATTAAGTGATACTTCCTCAAAATGTGGTTGGTCCTTTGGTGAGCTCTTGGTTCTCTTGCTTGAGCAACCGCCCCGGTGTTGTCACAAAACACTGTAACGGGGTCCTTAATGCTATGAACTACACCCAGCTCGTGGATGAAGTTTCTTACCCAAACACCTTCCTTTAGCAGTATCATTTGCAGCTAAGTATTCGGCCTCAGTGGTCGAATTTGCAGTGGTCGCTTTCTTGGAAATTTTCCAACTCACTGCTCCGCCCTTCAAGCAGAATATATATCCTGACATGGATTTAAAGTCATCCATGTCTGATGTAAGGCTTGCATCACAATATCCTCTAATGACAAGATCTTGTTGGCCTCCGTAAACCAAGAACAAGTCCTTAGTTCTTCGCAAGTACTTAAGAATGTTCTTTACAGCAGTCCAGTGACCTTCACCAGGGTCAGATTGGAGTCGACTTAGTCACGCTAAGTGTATAAGCCACATCCGGTCGAGTACATAGCATCGCATACATTATGCTTCTTATAGCTTATGCATAAGGAATTTTGGACATCCTGGACTTGTCAAGTTTAGTCTTGGGACACAGCTTCTTCGAAAGAACTGTTCCCAGGCCCATTGGAAGTTTTCCATGTTTGGACTCTTCCATACTAAACCTCTTTAGTATTTTGTCTATGTAAACCGACTGTGATAATCCTAACAATCTCCTAGATCTATCCCGATAGATCTTTATACCGAGAATGTAGGATACATCACCAAGATCCGTCATCTCAAATTGGTTCAATAACCAAGACTTTGTTACTTTCATGTCATCCTTCGCATTCCCAATGAGAATGATGTCATCTACATAAAGTATCAGAAATTGAACCGAGGTTTCCAATTCTTTCTTGTACATGCAGGACTCATTCGGATTTTGAATAAAGCCAAACGATTTGACTGCTTCATCAAATCGAATGTTCCAATTCCTAAAAGCTTGTTTCAATCCATAGATTGAACGTTGGAGCTTACAAACCTTTTGCTAGCTCCTACTGAATGTGAAACCCATGGGTTGCTCCATGTAAATGTCTTTGTCAATGTCTCCATTGATAAAGGCAGTTTTCACATCCATTTGCCATATCTCATAGTCATAATATGCTACAATGGCAAGCAAGATCCGAATGGACTTTTGCATTGCAACCGGGTAGAAGGTTTCATCAAAGTCTACACCTGGTCTTTGAGTGAAACCCTTAGCAACTAATCTTACTTTAAAGGCTGCCACGCTTCCATCTACTCCAAGCTTGCGCTTATATATATATTCATTTGCACCCTATAGGCCTGATTCCATCAGGTGGATCAACCAAGGTCCAAACTTGGTTAGAGTACATGGAATTCATCTCGGATTTCATTGCTTCTTTCCATTTGCACCCTATAGGCCTAATACTTCCGTCAGGTGTTTGTACTACTTCCTTGCTTTATTTTGTGTTGACTTCACTTTCTCTTGAGACGTGCATTTGATACCCCGTCTGTGGGGTTTAGTTGTGGTTTGCTAAACTTAATACTTTTATTGCCCCGTCTGTGGGTTATGTGTGTGGTAGTGTTATTACTTTAACTCTAGGATTCTTGTTGTGACGTTGACTTCGTTTTGATGTTAAACCTGTTCGTTTCTGATGTCTATTGCTTATGTTTATGACTCGTTCTTACTTGAAATATGTATGTTGATTGTCATTTGCCATCGAGGCTCTTGATCCGTGTTATGAGTCATTATTTTGCAGGAATAGGTTTTTCATAATCCACGCCCCGTTGCCGGTCTTTCATCGATAAGAGGGAGTTTTCTTAACCTCGTCTATCTTTATTCTTGCATAGGGACCATGCTTCAATTCAAGTGAGTGTGTATTGGGAGGGGGGGGGGATTTTAGAGTTGGATGCTTTATTATCGCATGAGTAGGAATTTTAAACACTTGACTTTGCTTGCCCTCTTGAGATTGATGATTGAAAGGTTGTTACGAGATTGAGTAGGCTAGTCGATTGTGTGAATACTTGCATGAATGGAGATGAGTTTAGTGTGATAGCATGCCCTCATTTTTACGCACTTTTTAAACGAATTTATGCACTTTAGTCGCTTAGAGAACGTTTGTGTTTCAAATAAGCCTAAATATAAATTAGAGTGCATTTAAGTGTCTACCTAGGCAAAATAATTAATTGGTAAATGAGTTAGGAAATGACTTAGGCTATCGTTGTCGGAGTTCACCCTTTTACTTTAGCTATTCACTAAATAAAGCAATCCTTTTTGCCCCTTTGAGCTTAATTGTTGTGGATAAATTGTTTTTAGCCACATTACAAGCCCAAGCACAACAATATTACTTCCTACCTTTTAATTCTTCACACTAAGCTTGCTCGTTTGGGTTTTATAATTGGGTTGAGAGTTCTTATTCTCGAAATTTGGGAGAATAGTTAGAAAAAGAATATGAAATGCAAAGAGAGAAAGAATCGAGAAAGGAGAATCAAAGAAAGAGAAATGAGCAAGAAACGAAAAGAATTAAAATGAAAAAAAGTGTTGAAAATAAAGGAAAGTTGTATTCAAACAGTCAAGTGTGGGGGAAATAGTGAAATGTTGAGTGAGAAAGGGTTGAGTGCGTTGTATTGTTGCGATGTAAGCTTCGGTGTTTAGTCACTTTTGAGCCAAAATTTCCATAACCGAGACCCTAAGCCTACATTACAAGCTCGAAAGACCTTTCAATCTCAAGTTATTTATCGACTACATTAGTGGAGGTAGGCATGAAAAGTGTATTTCTAAAACATATTAAGTGCTTAGGAGAAAGCCATAAATTAATCTAAGTGATCATTGTGCATTCTTTCGTTTAAATCACACTTACACGAGGGTATGCTATTTAACTCTTCTTGTTAAAGTTCGTGTTTATTAGTAACGCAGTTGATAGGCTAACTCTCTTGTGACGACTTGACGATTATCTAGAGCGAATGTGTTAGAAATATGGATTGACTTTTCAAATAATTGTCAAATTACTCAAGGACGAGTAATGTTCAAGTGTGGGGGAGTTCTTAAGTTATTAATTTTTGCTCCGTTAAGGCTTTACTTATGTATCTTTTGCTCGAAAATAAATTTATTTGGATTCTATGCTCTTTTCAGGTATTCTTACCACGTGAGTAGCTATCGGGGCGAAACGGAGCATTTTTCTTCAACACTGTGATGAAATTGCATATTCCCCGCCCAGGGAATATTCTTGGTAAAAATCTCCACGGCCGGGTAGATAAGTATAGAAAACTGTCTGTACCAGGATCTCCGCCCGGGGAGAGAAGTTCAGTAGACCTTCTGTTTAAAGATCCCCGCCCGGGGATCTCCTCAGTTAAAAATCTCCCTGCCCGGGGAGAAGTATAAGCGTTAGTACGTTTTCTTCCAACCATCCTCGCCCGGGGAGGAATTTTGCCTTGAACTTCCCCGCTCAGGGAAGGTCTTCAAAAGCACGATTTTCCTCGTATATATGCCTTTATTTTTGGGACTTTTGAGGATTTTCACTTCTTACCCTAATTGGAGATAGGAGGCAGCTGAGGAGAGGATTCTGAGGCCACTCTTTCTATTCCTTGAAGCCATGAAGATCTTGGGATAAAATAGTTTGCATTTAAATTCCTTTACTGCTTCTTAGCTAATATAGTGTAATTTCCTTTTCTAAGTTAGTTAAGTGAATTTTACCTCTTGTATGAACCTATTGACCTTGGATGTTTGATTTGAATCCTGATCAATGAATATGAGTTACTTTCAGTATGATTCATCTTGTTCTTGGGTTGATTGTGTGAATATGAGTAGCTAAATTCTTAGGGGCTTAAGGGGATGGTGAATGGTGTAGGTTAGGTGTTTGATGAAATGCCCAAGAGACTAGACTTGATTCTTATGTTAGGAAAATGTTCTTTTATCACAAACTGAGTTTGGCCAACTTGATTTTGATCTTATGACCACTTGTGAATTGAAAGATTAACTAGTGGTTGGGTAAATTCTCCTAACACTTAATTACCACTTTTAAAGAGATTTAAATTGGAATTAAGCTTTCTAGCAATCAATTGACAATGCCAAGCCGCTATTAATTGATTGTTTCAACCTTGTTAGCTTGATTTGAGTATTGGATTGATGATCACGAGAGCGACATTAATTTTGCTTGAATACACATTTTTTACTTCGAGAGGAGCTTAAACATACCTTAGTCGTTGGAAAGTGAGAATCAATCTAGTTAATTGGGCATTAACATTCACTTGTCCTATATAAGCATCATCCCTTTGCCCTCTTTAAATCTTGAGTTACTTATCTTAGTTATTAATTAGTTTCTTGTGCTAGTTTAATTGTTTTCTTAGTTTAATTCGTGCTTCTAGATAATTGCTCTCAATTTTATTCGACTTGGTCTTTAGATTAACGAAAACACTTTGCGATTGCCTTTAATTTCCCCTTCCCCGTGGATCGACCCCTAGTGTACTACAACCACGTAGCTTGCACTTGGGTAATTTTGTAAATATTTTAGCTAATTCAATCATCTGACACATCTTGAGATTCCTTTCCAATTTGACACCTTCCCAGGGCTTGTTCTAGCCGGATGAGGTTTAACAAAGATTTGAGGCCTCACAAGCCGGAATTGATTGTGTGTTAGGGTGTGGAGTTAGTTTCTATCCATTTGATGGTTTGATCTTCTTCAACTTCAAATTAAACTTCATAATTCATAGGTGTTTCAACTTGTTTATGAATCAAATGTTAGATTTTGGTGAATTTTACGAAGAACGTCAATGAACTCGCCGGTAACACCATGGATTTGGCTTGAGAATAACGTTGGTAATACCATGGATTTGATTTGAGTATAATGCCGCTAACAACGTGGAGTTAACTTGAGTATAACGCTGGTAACACCGTGGATTTAACTTGAATATAATGCCGATTTGCTGACTTAGTGCCTTGATCGCAGATCAAACGTCTTGATTTAGTAAATGTCTCGCCTATTCACACCTATTCAAGACGGAGTTCTAAAACATTTAAAGACTTTAAAGACCAGAACCCCAAAGTTACTAAATCAAGGAGTTTGATCAAGAGTTGGGGTTCTAGTCGGATACTTAATATATTTTTTTTTGAAGAGATAATATAATATCAGATAAAACCACATAAATATTTATGTGTTTAATATTTTTATTTTTAAAGATATAATATCAAAATAAAACTTGAATTTAATTACAACTAGACGATTGACAAGATTATTCCATAAAAATATATAATTAAAATAGTATCAAATTTTAATTTTTATTTTGAAAAATTATATATTTGATGTCATTTATATTTATATAAATACATCGTAACAACAATTAAAAAAAAAAAAACAGCCAACAAAACCGACAAAAACTTCCGACGCAAAGGCGTTAATGTTGAGGAGCTTCGTATAGCGATAGAGCCAAACATCTTAAGTTTATAAATACACTTAAGTTTTCAAATCCAATTCTAATTCTTAAGCCTCATCCCCGGCAGGAAAAAATGCCTCTTAGTGCTCAGGATATTGTAGGAAGAGCTACAAAAGAAGATATCATTGGAGCTACCACCCCAAATTCGTATGTTTTAAGTTCCTTGTTTCAGCCTCGTGGGATCGGGGGTCTAGACTTCACTTATCATATTACAAGTTCATTTTCTTCTTCTTTTTTTTTTTTTTTTTTCCCCAAATTTTCGTATTAGTTGGTGTTTAGATTTTGGATCAGAAAAGTGATTTATATTCGATGATTTGTAGTTAAATTAATGAATGTAATCACTTTGCCGTATCAAATACAGAGTGGAAAATCCACTATTTTAATGTACGATTGAATCGCACAGATTATTCTGGGAGTCCTCAAACTTGGAAACTAATGTACTAGGTACATATACTTACATAAGTGTGCAACCTTGACATTATCATTGACATTGATGATTACAAGCTGGCTGGGGTTTTAATATTATGAACATCATTCTTTTATCGCAATGTTTTCAAAACCGGACCGGACCGGCCGGTTCGACCGGTTCGACCGGTGACCGGTGCCTGGTCCGGTCCGAATCACCCTGCAAAACCAGTGCGAACCGGACCGGTACAGAACAGTAAAAACCGGCCGGTTAACCGCCGGTTTTGACCCCGTGAACCGGACCGGATCGGCGGTTCACTTAATTTTTATTTTTATTTTTATTTTTTTTTTTTGAAAAAACTTATAATTCCCACATCCTTTAACCTTTTTTGAGTTTTAGAAAATATTTTTTGCACACTTACAATTCCCAAATCCCAAATTTAAAATCACAGGCCTCAAATTAGACGTTAAACACTTGAATATGACTCTTTTATTCTAAAATTGAACTATATTATATTTTATATTTTTAATTTTAGCATATTATTATATATATATATATATATATTATTAAAAATAATATTTTTATTTATTACGTCATAACCGGTCGAACCGGTTCGACCGGTGGCTGAATCGATCGAACCGATCCGATCGGTGATCAGTAAGGCTACCACTTTGACCTCCGGTCCGCTTTTGAAAACATTGCTTTTATTCAGCTAATGCATATCATTATCCTGGACCAAATTTCCTAAGTCAACTTTCTCAATGGGGATTTAATAATCATATATAATCAAGCTGTCATGCCAATCTGTTCCATTACCTTATCGTTGACTAGTTCTATTTAATTATTCTCTTATATTTCTTTAATATTATCAAAAAAGTAAATCAATTCATCTCCATCAATAATTACATCAGATAATGATAGGGTGAGTGTTTTACCGATATTGTGCATTTGGTGAAAATTTTTGAAAAAATGACAAATCAAATTATAAATATAATATATTTATCCTTTTAATTGATTAGGTTGGACTGAATCCATTTCGGACTAAAGTTTTTCAACAATAATGTCGCAGGTTGCCGCCCAAAGTCATTTTCCGTGAGCAATTAATAAAATAAAATAATTCTGTTTACTAAACATAAATTATTTTTTTCCCTTTGAAACAGTAATACTATCATGACAAAATGAATCCAAACAAACTCCTAATTTGACAAACAGGTATTTTAGTTCATATACTATAACATTGTCAGATATCCTGTAATATTTTCATTTGTTATAGTTCATCCTTACTTATTTTTTTAAGTTATCATGCATGACCATCCCATTTCATTGAAGTTTCCGCGACATTAAACAAATCATCCTCTGTTGAAATTCCACGATATACGGAAAATAACAGGTAAACCCTAACAAATCACTTATAAAAAGTACATCTGATGATTAACATGCAGACATCATCAACAAATCAAACCTGTCATCATGTTTAGACTCATATTCTTTCTCTTCTTCCTCGTCCCGTTTTCCAGCTCTGTCAATTTCCGGGTTTCCAGGTTCAGTCCCGACGACTCGTCCGTACTCCAGGAAGGCGACGCGGTGGTTTCGCTCGGCGAAGTCGAACTCACCGATGTCGTTTACTCCTGCCGAGTAGGCCGAGTCATCTACAACGGCAAGGTGCCACTCTGGGACGACTCAGGCCGACTCGGGAACTTCACCACTCATTTTACCTTCACAATCGACACACTGAACCGTTCCGCTTCAGGCATAGGTAACGGACTCGCGTTCTTTCTGGCACCTGCGGGGTTCCAAATCCCACCGAACTCGGTGGGTGGTTTTCTCGGCATCTTCAACACTTCCACCACCGATTCCACTCGTACACAGATCGTCACCGTCGAGTTCGACACATTTTCGAACGGGTGGGACCCGCCTTATCAGCACGTCGGGATCAACAACAATTCCGTCACATCCTCCGTCACGACGCCGTGGAACGCAACTTTACGCAGCGGAGATCCAGCTGATGTCTGGATTAGTTACAATGCAAATTCAAGAAATTTAAGTGTTTTGTGGAGCTATGGGAACGGCACGAATTCGAGCCTTTCCTACTTCATAGACCTCAGACAGGTGTTGACTCAGTGGGCCACGGTCGGAATCTCTGCTGCTACGGGGGCTAACTTTGAAAAACACATACTTTCATCATGGGAGTTCGATTCCAGCTTGAATATAAAAGAAAATGACGGAAACGGAAAACGGATTGGATTAATTGTGGGATTATCCCTGGCAGGATTGATCGTTCTCATAGCCATCGCGGCTGCAGCTTTCTTAGTGCTGAGGAAAAAGAAGCTGATAGAAAGTTCGATGGATCGCAGAAACAATCCTGAGGGAGTTAATTTAACCTCCATAAACGATGATCTCGAACGAGGTGCAGGGCCGAAAAGATTTTCTTACAAAGACCTTGCTACGGCTACAAATAACTTTGCAGAAGAACGAAAATTGGGAGAGGGTGGATTTGGAGGGGTTTATAAGGGTCATCTGATCGACCTGGATATCCCGATTGCTGTTAAAAGGGTATCCAGGGGATCAAGACAGGGCAAAAAGGAGTACATAACGGAGGTGAAGATCATCAGCATGTTGAGGCACCGAAACCTGGTGCAACTAATCGGTTGGTGTCATGATCAGGGAGAATTCTTACTCGTGTACGAGTTCATGCCTAATCGCAGCCTGGATTATCACCTGTTTGGTAGGAAGAATAATCTTTTCCTCGGCTGGAGCATCAGGTACAAGATAGCCCAAGGACTGGCGTCAGCATTGCTGTACCTACACGAGGAGTGGGAGCAATGCGTGGTCCACAGGGATATCAAATCCAGCAATGTTATGCTGGATTCGAATTTCAATGTGAAGTTGGGCGACTTTGGTCTGGCACGGCTCATGGACCATGAGTTGGGGCCCCAGACCACTGGCCTTGCCGGTACTTTGGGGTATATGGCCCCAGAGTACATCAGCACAGGTCGAGCCAGTAAAGAGTCAGATGTCTATAGTTTTGGTGTTGTGGCTCTGGAGATTGCGACGGGTAGAAAATCCGTCGGTCCATCAGATAAGGAAAATGTCAAGGGCTTGGCGGAATGGGTGTGGGAACTATATGGAGAAGGGCAGTTGATTTCGGGTGTGGACAAGAGATTGCAGTTGGACAGTTTCGAGCAGAAGCAAGTGGAATGTCTGATGATAGTCGGGTTGTGGTGTGCGCATCCTGATAGGAACCTAAGGCCATCGATAAGGCAAGCAAGTCACGTCCTGAATTTTGAGGCAGAGTTGCCTCTGCTTCCGGCTAAGATGCCCGTGGCTATGTATTACGCTGCGCCTAGTAGCTCATCGGTTAGCTCCGGAGGGGCTTCAATTACTTCATCGAGTATCAATGTGGGTCGATAACATAGAAGAAAAAAGAGGAGTCTTTTTGTCAATTATGTGTTATTAGGATGACTTTGTCAGCTCAGGTTGTGGATTTTTGACGTGATTATGGGAATGTTGGACTTGAATGGTTACTGTTTCTACCTATGTTTCAAACAAAGGCAAGCAAATATATGAGTCTTGATTCATGATGGTTCCATCTATCATATTTTAGAACTTTTTTAATTTGTTCTTAAAATGTTGAATTCAATGGTTCATCGTATTCTGGTTGTTGCTTGAAAGCTTGCCAATTGATAAAGCTCCAGAGAAGATAAAACAAAGTTAATACTAAAAGTGGAATTTTAGTTCAAGACTTATACTGCACATCAGAAATTTCAATTAAGAATCAGTTTCTTCGAATTATATTAATTACGTGATACATCATTAATCAATCATGTGATTGATCGAGTGTGACGGGAAGAAACTTAGAGACAATTAGGCCCTAAGGGACGTCAAAGACTTTTTTTTAGGGATATAACCCTCAATTTCTTTTCCCTTTTTTTTTATTCTCTATTATCTGACGTGACTATTTAATATTTTTCTTTTTTTTTTATTTCTTTACTATTATATCGATAATCACGTCATATCCTTCAAATTCAGATCTCTCACCCAAATCAAACTCTATTTTCTTCTTCTCTCTTTCTCTGGCTCGCTGTTTCTTCTTCTCTCCTTCTCTTTCTCTCTTTCAACCATGATTTTCTTCTTCTTCTCTCCTTCAACGATGAAAAACAAAGAGCGTCTTCTCTCCTGCATCTCTTCTTCTTACATTCTCTCATCCTCGCCTGCATCTCTCCTTCTTACATTCTCTCATCGCGATTCGTCTTCTCTCCTTCTCACCTTCTCTCGCCGCCGACGTCTTCTGCAATCGCCTCCATAGTTGTCTTCTCGTCGTGGATTCGTCTTCTGCAATGGCCTCCGTCGAATTCGTCTTCTACAACTATTTCTGACTGTATCTTTGTCATCTTAAAACCGTTTCTGCAATTGAAGATTCAGAAATCTTATCGTCTTCTTTTTTACTCTTCTGCATTTTTTTTTTTTTCAGATTTCTTCAAGAAATCAAGTGAGCGATTGGCTCACTCGATTTCTGAAAGAAAAAGGAATAAACGAAATCTGGGTCTTCAAAAAATAAAAGAACATAAATTAAAAAAAAAAGTGATAAATGAAAATAAAGAAAAAATTTGAAAAGTAGATTTAAAGAAGATGAGATGAATAAAATAATAAAAGAAAATAAAGAGAAAAAAAATAAAAGAAAAAAAATATTAAAGATCGAGTGATTCGATTTAGAAATCGCTCACTCGATTTGTACACCTGGAAAATAATTATATTTACTATTTATTTTATTAGACAAAATTCAAAAAAAAGTTATACAGTGAAAATTTTAAAAACTAGGGGTTACATAACTAAAAAAACACTTGGGCGTCCCTCATAACAAAAAGCCCCAAGAAACTTCAAATGAAATCTTCCTTGTTGATGAAGGAAACCTAACACTAGAAGTAAAAAATCCTTCATTATTTTTCTTTTATATATTTTATTTTTCTCCTTTTGTTTATTTATCTATTTATTTTTGTCATTTACACGATACTTACTCAAGGACAGGATTGGAATATAAATTGGAGAAGAGAGGATAAACTTGGAAAGAAAAAAAAAATTGTTTAAATCTAATGAAATTGTTTAAATCGTTTTACCGTTTGTTCTCTTTGGATTAGGTGATAAGGGCGTCTTGGTTGTTTGGGGCAGAGCAAGAAAAGTGCAATACACAATTTGTTTCTCACCTCCTTCTCAATCTCTTTTTTTCTTTCTCCTCTATTTCTTATTTCTTATTTCTTGTAATTTTGTACTCTATCTAACACTTGAATTGTTTAATATCGGAGATTATGGAATATAATTCTCCAACTTCATATACGCATAGCCTAGTCAATGACATTTGGTATAAGAATTGTTCCGACTTGGACGGTTCTGGGAAACGTCATCGTTGAAGGATTGAGATCCAAAGAGTTACAGGAGCAAATTAAGAAACAAGAGGTTTTATGATAAGATATGAAATATTGAGACATCAGAACAGTCTCGAGCTCACAAACTAGTCCGGCAAAGACCCGCCGGTGGGAGAACAGGAGGTTGAAGAAAGACGAGAGAGCTTTAGGTTTGAAGGGAAATTTCTATTCTTCGATAACTCAAAACAAGGGTTCCAAACAATAATAAACTAGTTACCCATAAACCAGGGACTGCCACGCAAATTAAAAATACTTAAACCATAAATTGCAAATACTATAAACTACGAAATAACAATAACGTAAATAAGCAGAAATAAACATCCTACTGCAACTAGGATTTGGCCAACACGCTTTCTGCCACGCCGGTTTCTTGCGACTTCTAACACTGCGCCTGATCGAATCTCCAACTCCGGCGTACACTTGGTCACGCTGCTCATCCAACGCAGCAGCCCCATCAACATCAACATCTTCATGTTCCTCATCAACAACCTGTAACGGCTCCTTATCACTCCCACCCCCATAAGAAACCACCTTGTCCTCAAGGTGCAACGAAGGAAATAAACGGCGAATACGACTAGCCGGCTCCCACGTAGCATCATCCAACGAACCGTCAGACCAACGAACTAACCATTGCTCTTGAAGTTGTCCATTATGTAAAATACGATGAACTTCATGAACCTCCACCGGCCGCGAAGGTATACGCCCATCCAACAAATCGTTCGGCAAAACACTCGATTCCACCGCCCCATTTTCACCACGAAACTTACGCAATAATGAAACATGAAATACCGGATGAACTCGTGACGACTCCGACAATTTCAAGCGATAAACAATGGGACCCAACCTTTCCAACACTTCATATGGCCCAAAATACCGACGGCTTAACTTCTGAGAACGACGACGCGCCACGGATTGTTGCCTATACGGTTGAAGTTTCAACAAAACCAAATCACCAACCTCAAATTCAACCTCACGCCTTCCCTCATCAGCACTAGCCTTCATGCGAGCCTGCGCAAACCTCAAGTGTTGTTTCAAATGTTCCAACAATGTTTCTCTCTCGGCCAACAACACATCAACTGCAGGCAATGTGCATTCTCCCCAGCGGTACGGTAACAACGCAGGCCGTGGTCGCCCATAAACAGCCTCAAACGGGGACATACCAATACTCGAGTTGTAGCTAGTATTCAAAGAATACTCGGCCCAAGGCAATATTACAGTCCAACGCGTTGACTTATCATGACAAAAAGCACGCAAGTACTATTCTATCACCCTATTCATCACTTCCGTTTGGCCATCCGTTTGAGGATGGAAAGCCGAACTCAATTTAAGAGTCGTCCCACTTTGTGCATGCAACGCCGCCCAAAACTTACTCGTAAACACCTTATCACGGTCCGAAATAATAGTAGAGGGTATCCCATGCAGCTTGACCACCATCTCAGTGAAAAGGTGAGCCACCCAATGTGCGTCAAAATCACCCGGAAGAGCGCCAAAATGCGCGTACTTAGATAAACGGTCCACAACAACCAAAATGACCATGAAACCCCGAGAAGATGGTAAGCCTATAATGAAATCCATGCTGACATCCTCCCATACTCGCGCCGGAATAGGGAGCGGCTATAATAAGCCCGCCGGTGGCTGAGTCGAAAACTTAGTAGTCTGACAAGTCGCACACTTCATAATATGATCCCGGACATCTGATCGCATATTTGGCCAATAGAACACGGTTGCGAGCCTCTGAAAAGTCCGATACACCCAGCATGACCGCCCATTGGCGAATCGTGATATTCACTCAATAGACGCGCTCGCAATGGCGAGTTTTTCCCTACACAGAAATGATGACCATAGAATAGCAGTCCATCGCGAACCACAAAGTGCTGCGGTAATATCCCCTTACAAAAGTACACATGCAGCTTACGTAAATCTTCTTGGTCCCGATTGTCAGCCCTAAGTAACTCAAAGACCTCTGAGATCAGCTGAGACACAAAAGCGGCCAAATTATCGGGCTCGCCGTCCTCATCGCGACGCGATAATGCATTAGCCACCACATTAGAACTTCCCGATTTATACTCAATACGAAAGCGAAATCCCAACAACTTCCGGAAGTAAAATTATTGGTCCGGAGTTTGTATCACCTGCTGCAACAATTCCTTCAAACTCCTCTGATCAGTTCGTATAATAAATTCTCTGCCCAACAAGTATTGTCGCCATATCTGCACTGCTTCGACAATCGCATACAATTCCTTATGGTAAGTAGAAGTGGCCAACCGACGTGGACCTAGTTTCTTACTGAAAAAGGCCACGGGCTAATCGGATTGCATTAGAACAGCACCAATCCCCGTCCCCGACGCATTAGTCTAAATGACAAACAGTATTGCAAAATCCGACAAGCGCAAAATTGGGGCCGAACTCATGGCTCGTTTCAAATTCTCAAACATGGAGGTAGCCTCCTCATTCCAGATGAAGTCGTCCTTCTTTAGGAGGTCTGTTAAAGGGGTGGCCAGCTGGGAATACCTACTAATAAATCTTCTGTAATACCCCGTAAGACCCAGAAAACCTCTTAACTGTTTCACGGTTTTAGGGATGGGCCATTTAGTCATTGCCTCAATTTTACTCTCATCCACCTTTAGAAACCCCCCAGCAATAATGCGACCCAAATAATCAATAGATTGCTTTGCAAAAGAGCATTTGGATAGCTTCACAAAGAAATCGTTAGCCTTTAACAGAGATAAAACTACTTCCAGATGTGAAACATGAGATGCAATCGAAGGGCTATAAACGAGAATATCATCAAAGAAGACAATCACGAACTTACAGAAATACGTGACAAAGAGCCGATTTATGCAAGCTTGAAACGTGGATGACGCGTTAGTCAAGCCAAATGGCATGACACAAAATTTATAATGGCCCTCGTGCATGCGGAAAGCTGTCTTATAGACGTCTCGGTCATGCATTCAAATCTGATGGTAGCGGGAACGCAAGTCCAATTTCGTAAAATATGGCGCGAAACCCAGCTTGTAGCACCCGGAACGCCAGGCACCACATCCCCCGCACTATAGCTCCAATCCACATACGAAACGGACAATCCATACATGAATCAAAGCTATAGCGAACGGGAGACAATAAAATGACTCAAGTCTAGGCGGGTACCCTCAATTTGAAACCAACCAATATGCAGAACAGAGTATTAAAAAGCGGAAGCAATAACAATCATTCAATAGATATAGGTACCATATTTATTTATTTACGTAGATACCAATATTTATACTATCAATACATTATCATCTTTCAATAATATAGATATCAGGGCTTGATATAAAATATTCCAAACTAACTATATATAAACAAAATGTGGAGTGAAGTGTGCTAGACCCAAATTAAAGACTCTAGACTCTAATTCCCGCCTAGCATGCCCTGCAAAACACTGAAAAGTTGAGGTGTCAGTCCAACTCGGACTGAGCGAGGGGTATAAATAAATATAAGCGCACAGACATGCAAGTTATAACCTCGGGTAATAATTTTGGAAACAATACAATTTCAATAAGATAAAAGAGTTGCTATCGCCCGGGATTACAACTATTCAAATTTCAATTCAATCAATTCAATACAATCAATTCGTGGCCCGGCGAGTGGGGCAATTCTCCAACCTTACACCGACCGTGTACAATCAATCAATCAATTATTAGGTGATTAGGCGATCAAGCAATCCATTAATGTGCACAATTAGCAATTTCAATGACACCTTCTTCCTCCGGGTGATGGTGGGATTGCAAGGCCCCACCATCCAATCAATCTGGGCAGAGGGTACATGAATCCCTAAGCCCGGAACTCCTTTCCCGCCCTAATCTCCTAGGGGGTTCAGGGGTCATCCCAATTTGGTGAGGATAGCACTCGAGTTACCCGTCAGCCCATGCTTTCCCGGTTGGCTCGAGCCACTATCCTCGGGCCCACAGTGCAATTCAATACTCGCCCAATACAATCAATCCGTCAATCAATCAATTTTATCAAATCATTTGAAAGTCATAAGGTGAGCAAACTATAGATATATATATACATTTTGGTCGAAATAGTCACGTAGGGGTTGTAAGGGTTCTATTTATCTAGAATTTAAACCTCACCTGACCAGACGACCAAAAGAAAGCAAGAGAGCACCCTACTGAGCGGGCTCCTCAAATCCGGGACCGTGATCTGTGCAATAAGGACAAGTGTGAAATAAGACTCGACTCGAATGAACCAATTATGACGAACGGCAAAGTTATGCACCAATATGTTATGCAATAATTATTTAATGAATGTCAAATACGAGCATGATTGTTAATAAACAAAGTATAATTCGCATACACGTACATCCAAGCATGCAAAACAATATGCAAGAAAACAGGGAGTGACACGCCCGTGTCACAAAATTACACTAAGCCGTGACACGCCCGTGTCACGGTACAGCGGACCAAAAGTTTGCAAAACAAGGTGACACGCCCGTGTCACCAAAACAAGGCAACCCGTGACACCCCCGTGTCACGGTACAGAAAAACCGCCCCAGCCGACCAACACCCCCGTGTCACCCAAAACAAGGGAAAGGTGACACGCCCGTGTCACCTGTGCGTGACAGAAAAACAGGGGAAAAACAGGGGTTTCCATGCAAAAACCAACTCTAAACCAAATAAATTCCAAACACCAACCAAAATAATTATTAAAACACTTCATACATGTATCATACTTCAAGTATTCAACAATTAAACCAATAAATATGCATCAATTCTCCAAGAATCAAACCCCAAAACCCCATATTTAAACATACTCTCCAACTTTCACATAACTTCATACTTTATGCAAGAAATGAAGGAAACAAGGACCTAAACATGCTTCTATACAATAATAACCATGAAAGCATCAAGTTAACATCAAACCCTACTCATATAACCAATCAAGAAATTCAATCCATGCTTCCATATGTACCTTGAAATGAATGAAGAATGAAATGAGATGAAGGGATGAAGATGTTGATGCTCCTAGCTCCAAAGTTCTTCAATTATAGCTTGGATTAAGAGATGAAATCTTCTCCTTCTCTTGAGGTGTATATACCGATCCTTAGTGTGTGTGTGGGTGTGATGTTCTTGTGTGTATGTAATGTATGAGAGTGTTGGAAGAGATGCATATATTAGATATCATCCACTATCTAAACATATATCCCCAATTTGCAAACAAGTCCCTAGGTTATTTAAATGAATGCAATCAAGTATTATCCCTACCTAAAAGATCCATTAGCTCCAAACCAAGTTGTGCAATTAAGTCCATAAATTTCATGAAATGATAAAATAAGGTCACATAATATCGATTAGACACGTTATCAATTAATTCACGTAATTTTCACGTTAATGGAAGTTCATATAAACACATGAGAATATAAGGCATATAATGTGATGAAATTTAATATAAGGTAACATAATGCATGACTGAAAAATGGGGCGTTACACAGCTCATCAAATAATTCATCTGCAGTTGGAATCGGAAAATAGTCGGGCACCGTAACTGCATTCAGGGCGCGGTAATCAACACAAAAGCGATAAGAGCTATCCTTCTTTTTCACCAAGAGGACCGGGAAAGAAAAAGGACTCCTATTGGGTCGAATTAGACCCTGCTCCAATATTTCATGGACCAAACGTTCGATTTCTGCCTTCTGGAAGTGAGGATAGCGATAAAGTCAAACATTGACCGGAGCCGTCCCCAGAAGCAATCGGATTCTGTGATGACTCCATCTCACTGGGGGAAGAGTCGTCGGTACCGCAAAAACTGCCCCGTACCGCCACAGAACCACGGTAATGTCTGGCAGCACATCCTCGGGCATCTCACTAATCTCCGTTGAAGGTAATATCGGGTTCATCACCAACTCATAACATTCTGCTATATCAGCCGCAGCCTGCAACAAACAGAATTGATGAAGGCTTACTTCTTTCGGTTGCTCAAATCCCCCGGAGAGTAAAACTGTCTGATCCTTCCACACGAATTCCATCGTAAGGTTGGCGTAATCGTGCGCCACCTTTCCCAACAAACGTAACCACTGAACCCCCAAAACCACCTGGGAACCGTGTATGGGTAATACGTAAACATCCATCGGGAACACATGCCCTTGCAACAACAGTTGAACCCCAACACACTGTTGTTTGCACAACAACAAAGCTCCGTTACCCATGTCAACCCGGAAAGGTGGAACGACACTCACAGGTAGGCACAACTTTTCCACAATAGAGGGGTGGATAAAGTTGTGCGTACTCTCTCCGTCAATCAAAACCATAACAACAATGGTATCGATCATACCAGGAAGCCGCAGAGAGCGCGGAGTTTGGCCCGCTTTGAAACTATGCAAAGTTGAGACGTTGGCAGTTACAACGACCTCTTCCTCAACGACGGCATCCTCGACCTCATCGTCCTCCTCGTCCTCCATAAGAAGCAGGTAACGTCCACATCGATGACCCCTCGACCATTTCTCGTTTCAGTTAGAACATAAACCTTTGGCCTCGCGAGCCTGGCGCTCGGCACGAGTCAACAGACGAACCTGAATACCATAAAATACAAAATACAAAATACCCCTCGACCACTTCTCGTCCCACCGTGGCCAAACGAGATTCCTCTGGAATACCATAAAATACAAAATACTCGTGAGCCTGAAATAACCAGCCGAGTGGATCCGAACCATCGCACTTGCGCATGTCCAAGCGTAATTTTGAGGCTGCGTTGAAGCCCACTGGAGGCGGAACATCCTCGCGCCGGAAAGTAACAGCGGATGAAGTAGGGTCCGGCGTACGATCGGCATGAACTGCTTTGTTCCCCAATTCCTGTTGAGTCTGTTGAACCGACTGATTCAACGTTTGCATCGCCGAAAGTTGAGATTCAATTAGCTTTTGAAATTCCTTTAAGTTCATAGCGTTGTGCTCCTTGAATTCATTGAAGGTAGCGTTACTGACGTAATCAGTCATGACGACAACTCAATGGAAACACCAATGATAAGATATGAAATATTGAGACGTCAGAGCAGTCTCGAGCTCACAAACTAGTCTGGCAAAGACCCGCTGGTGGGAGAACAGGAGGTTGAAGAAAGACGAGAGAGCTTTAGGTTTAAAGGGAAATTTTTATTCTTCGATAACTCAAAACAAGGGTTCCAAACAATAATAAACTAGTTGCCCATCCAGGGACTGCCACGCAAACTAAAAATACTTAAACCATAAATTGCAAATACTATAAACTACGAAATAACAATAACATAAATAAGCGGAAATAAACATCCTACTGCAACTAGGATTTGGCCAACACGAAGTCTTTCTGCCACGCCGGTTTCTTGCGACTTCTAACACTGCGCCTGATCGAATCTCCAACTCCGGCATACATTTGGTCACGTTGCTCATCCAACGTAGTAGCCCCATCAACATCAACAGCTTCATGTTCCTCATCAACAACCTGTGACGGCTCCTTATCATTTTATTGATGAAGGAAAGGGCCAAGCGTGAGACTGGAGAGTTGAAGCTTCTTGGGAGGCTGGAAAATATATTTGAAAACCAAAATGACCTACAAAAATCTTTGGTAAAAATAGCAGCAGCTATATATGCAAGAGATGATGCAAACTCTAATGATGGGGAGCATAGAGCAGCTCCAAGCAATAATAAGAGCAAACCTGTGCTTGGTGATAGGAATGCAGCTTCTACCACTTCATTGGAGCTGATAACACTTACTAGTCGAGTTCTAAAAGAAACACTTACTACTTACTAGCCGACCACCAGGTCCTGGGTGAGGAAATGCCCCAGGTACTTTCAGGTCATCAAAACCATGGCTGGAGAGAACAAAATCCCTCTAATTTCAGTCTACTTTTCAGGTAAAGCTGAACTTTGGTTCTAGAGCTTTAGTGAAGTTGGGAGGAACTTATAGCAGCTATTTTAGAAAATTTTGATGCAGTAGATACTCCATTAGTGATTGGAGAATCTAATAAATTACATCGAACAGAAATGTGGACTTTTATGTACAGATTTTTGAAGAGTTGAGATGTTAATATGGTGTTATTTAGTAACAATTTATGAGAGAAGTTCTTTATTGAAACATTAATTTCATTTGTGGTTTGAAAGATGGATCAAGGATGCTAAAGTAGGAGATGCTACAAATGAGCACAATACCAATTTTGAGTTGATTATGATTGGCGAAATTGAAGAAAAAAGATGAAGAGAGTTGCAAAAATAAAAACGGATGTTATTTCAATGGTGATCTAAACTTTTCATATTGCAAGTATACTCATTCATTTACTGAATTTATGATTGATCCAGGTGGATGGTTATTTGAGAGAAGTCTTAAAATATTGGATGCTTCGTGGATTGAGGACATACTGCCAAAAGGCGTGTTGGAAGTAATTGAATCTTTGAGAGTGGTTGTTATTAATTACAAGTGTGTTCATTGATTTTTTTAAGGAGAGGGCCAACCCAGCTCTTAGGCTTCCTCAATAAAAATCAACTCCTAGTGTTTACTCGAAGCATGTTGACATTCTCTGAACTTGGTATACGTATCATGACTCATTTAGGTCAAGGCATCTATATAATTACTCATATTTAGTATGCATGAATTTAATCTCTCACTATCTCCCTTCAAGCATTTTGCAATTTTCAAAAATCTATCGCATAGGATGATTGATGATACCAAACGAAAGTCTTCACAAAGACCTAAAAGTTAAAGTCATGTTGAGGAAATATTTCCGAAGTTGAGGGAAGAACCCACAATCAAGTGTTCCTAATCATTTTCGATAAGCCATTCTCACAATCAACGCTTCCCTAGAACTGAATCAAGTTGACATCGGTGTTGAATTTGAATCTACCCCGACCAAGTTTCCTCCAAATGGTGTTACGATTTAGGTGTCTACCAAGGACGGAGGTGCGGAAAAGGCATGCAACATGCTCTGAGCAAAACCTTTAGTTTTGCTAACTGTTGTACTAAAAGGGTATAAAATGATCTCAAAAACCAACAAGTTTTTTGATTTCCATATGAAGCAGATAGAAGCAAGAAAGATAAAATGCAGAAAGCAATCCAATGATAAAATATTCGTCATAAAGTTGGCTATAAAACTGATCTTCAATCAATCATCTCGAGGGAGTCCATAGAACTGAGCCTCTTAGTTCAATAGAAACAAAAGGAAATCACAAATCACCCTTGGCTCTGGGGCAGTCTAACTTTGTATGTGAAGATTTAAACTTACTAATCGGAATAAATAAATCTCCAAACATACCTTAAACTCTGGTTCACGGATGCTTTGGCTTGAATTCTTCACACAGATGCTTTGGCTTGAATTCTTCACGTACAAGCAGACTTAATTCCACGACTTATGTGATTCGATATTTGGATATGATAAATAGAGAATTCCACACTATTCTCTCAAATTACACAGAACGAAATCTCCTCATATTTCTTTTGTCTGAATACTTTTATTTCTTATTTTTCTGGAGAGGTTCTCTGTGTCTTATCTGATTTCTCAGATTGATTGGATTGATATCTGGAAGGAGAGATTTCTCTCTATTTATTTGACGGGAGTTGAAATAACTTCCCGTTCAAATTGGGTTTCGGGTCAGCCCCATGGGCGACCTGTTTTATATTTCCAATAGTATGTAAGACGCTCTCTGTACCATGGCTGCATCGGATCCAAGTGTCGCTCAGTGCAATGTTTCTATCAAAATGGAAGGACTTGGCAGGAAGGGTATATCAAACTAACCAAGCCGACATGTCCGTTGATCAGTATTACCGAACCGTTCAAGGAATTTAGAGGGAGATTGACTACAAACAATCTCAGACAATAAAGTGTACTGACGACAGGAAAACTTACAATCTGGAAAAACAAGAAGACCGAGTCTTTGCGTTCCTATGGGGATTGGATGGGAAATTTGACCCGATAAAGAGATACCTACTCAGGGTACAACAGCCACCCACCCTGGAAGAGGCATATAACGCCGTTTGCCAAGAGGATCGGCAACTCACGGCGAAGGTAGAACCCCTCTCCAGCAGCGTCGGTATGGTGGCCAAGATGCGGTCAGAGACGGGCTCATCATCCTGCGACAACAAAAATCCGGTGAAAAAGGTCGGTCATGGCATAAATCAGAAATGCTCAGTCTGTGGAGGGACGAAATACACCAAGGAAGGCTGCTTCCAGGTGATAGGCTATCCAGATTGGTGGCCAGAGTATCAACCGATGAAGAAGGGAACGGGCCCCACAGGTGGCGGCACTCAACGGCCACCGGTCGGGAAGGCCAGCATGGTACCCGGAAGCCATGGAAGCTGCGGCACCACCGGATCTCATCAAATCCCCAGTGGTGATGCTCGTGACAATAGAGAATAGGGACGGGCAGCGGTGGCCCAGGGCACCCACGCCGGCGGCAGCGCCACCAACAGCCAGGGATACGGCCCCGGCGCCGCCACCAGCAACGGAGAACACAGCGGCAGCAGCTTCTCCCATGGTAAGGGTTCGGCCGAATCCCAAATTGAATCAGGTAAAGAAACCTTAACTCTACAAACTAAATGGGTTGCACAAATTAATGGGAAATGTGGGCCGAATGGTCCAATTGGGCCTTAAGAGAATGGCATTATATTTAATATGGAGTGCAGGGATGATGAGGTACAAAATAATAGGGCTGGCAGCCCTTTTTCTCCAACAGAAATTACGCCTGGCAAAGCCTTTATGCAGGCCCATCACCTAAACCAAGAAATGGAATGGCTTATTGATTTAGGAGCCACCGTTCATTTGACAAATGAAGCTCATGACATCCAAAACTCTGCCACTCCTCGAAGAACAGCAGTAATTAATGCCAATGGCCTCTCCTATCCGGTCATTGGGGTAGGGAATGTTAAATTATCAGAAAAATTGAATTTATCTCACTGTCTAGTTGTGCCTGCTCTCACTACAAAATTGCTTTCAGTTAGTCAAATCACAAAGAAGCTTAATTATACAGTGTTGATGTTTTCCTCTTTTACAGGATATTCGTACGGGGGCGATCATTGGGCGTGGTATTGAGAGACATGGATTGTACTACATCCGGGATATCTCACAAGCAGGCTCAAGTTTTTTTGCTCAGGGAAGCAGTCAAAAGCAACTATGGTTATGGCATCGTAGATTCGGACACCCTTATTTTCAGTAATTCAAACAGTTGTTCCCGAAATTAGTACCAGAGTCAAATTATTCACAGTGTGATACTTGTGTACTTGCAAAAAGTCATCGAACGGTTTATCCAAGTTCTAGAAATAAAACAGATTTGCCTTTTGAGTTAATTCACTCTGATGTTTGGGGGGCCGTCCCAAGTCATGTTAGTTCCAGATTCCGATGGTTTATTCTATTTGTTGATGACTACACGAGGTTTACGTGGGTCTACTTCCTGAACCAAAAATCTGATGCCCCTAACACAATTAGGAATTTTTTCCAAATGATTCAAACCCAGTTTTCTGCAACAATAAAAGTTTTTCGGACCGACAATGGAGGCGAATTCATCAACCAAAAATTATAACATTTCTTCACTCAAAATGGGGTCATTCACGAGACAACATGTCCTCATACCCCACAGCAGAATGGGGTGGCAGAACGGAAAAACAGTACATACTAGAAAGTGCTCGGGCCTTCTTGTTTGACGCCCATGTCCCCAACTCTTACTGGGCTGAGGCTGTCTAGACAGCCGTATATGTCATGAACCGGCTACCCACGCGAGCACTACAGTATGGGACTCCAGTGGACACTCTCAGAAAATTCCACTCCATACCATATGTGCTTCCGTTCACTCCGTGGGTCTTCGGGTGTGTCGTCTTGGTCCATACCCCAAAGCATTTACGGACTAAACTAGACCCCTGCGCAGTCCGATGTGTCTTTCTAGATTTAATCTTACTCAGAAAGGTTACCACTGCTATGATCCAACCAGCAAACGGCATTACATTACTATGGATGTTGACTTCCTAGAAATAGAATACTATTTCAAGGCACCCTCCAATTCCACCGCTTAGGGAGAGAAGGTTACAAGTGAGGGAATGAATTGGATGTGCGAGTGATTGGAACTGTTACACGAGTACACCCCGCCTTCTGTTGAGGCTCCATCTCCATCTCTCTCACCCGCCCCAGAGGAACCCTCGTCATCGAATATCCCTGAAGTACATAATCTCGATCCTCCTGGTTCCATTCCAAACACAAATATTCTACCTCCTCGACAGAACAGGAGAATCCCACCGAACAGGTACAGTCCAGACAGGGTGAGCAGGTCCAAATATCCAGTAGCTCATCATGTTACTTCCAACTGCTCACCACACCTTCAGGCCTTCATCCACGCGGTTTACTCCCATGAGATTCCCAAAACCATCGAGGAAGCATAAAAAAACCCTCTTTGGAGACAAGCAATGGAAGAAGAAATCAGCGCTCTGTCAAAAAACCAAACATGGGAGGTGTGCCCACTTCCAGCCGGGAAACGCTCCGTTGGATGCAAATGGGTGTACAGTATCAAGTACAAAGTGGATGGCACAATTGAGAGATACAAGGCCAGGTTGGTGGCCAAGGGGTATTCCCTGACCTATGGGATCGACTACACAAAAACGTTTTCTCCAGTGGCCAAACTAGACACTATCCGGATTCTATTATCCATAGTTGCCAACTATGAGTGGCCCCTACATCAGTTCGACGTGAAGAATGCGTTCCTGTATGGTGACCTTGAGGAGGAGGTGTATATGGACCCCCCGCCAGGGTTCGAAGATCACAGAGACGTACCCATGGTATGCCGACTGAAACGGTCACTTTATGGACTCAAACAGTCACCCAGAGCTTGGTTTGGGAAGTTCACTCTCGCCATGAAGAAATACGAATACAGTCAACGCAACTCAGACCATTCTCTATTTATCAAAATGAAGGACCACCTAATTACTCTCTTGGTGATCTACGTCGATGATATGGTAATAACGGGGAATGACACTGAGAAGATAACTGAACTTCAGAAGAACCTATCACGGGAGTTCGAAATGAAAGACTTGGAAGGGCTGAGATACTTCTTGGGCATCGAAGTAATGAGGTCAGACAAAGGTATCTTCATTGCACAGAAGAAGTATATACTTGATCTTCTGACAGAAGTGGGATTATTGGATTGTAAACCAGCTGAGACACCGATGACTCAGAACCACCAATTGGGAATCTTCCCGGATCAAGCACCAACTGACAGGGAGAGGTATTAAAGGTTAGTGGGGAAATTGATCTACTTGGTCCATACTAGGCCAGACATTGCCTATGCCGTCGGAGTTGTAAGTCAATTTATACACAATCCAAGCAAGGAACACATGGAGGCAGTCATGAGGATTCTGAGATACCTAAAGTCTTCTCCAGGAAAGGGACTTATATTCGCAAGGAACGGGCACATCCGAATCGAAGCCTACACCGATGCTGACTAGGCTGGAAGCATCACAGACAGGAGATCTACCTCTGGATACTTCACCTTTGTAAGAGGGAACCTAGTTACCTGGCGGAGCAAGAAACAGAGAGTTGTGGCACTCTCAAGTGCTGAGGAAAAGTTCAGGGGAATAGCTAGGGGGATCACAGAAGTCCTATGGATTCAAAAGCTCCTAACAGAAATTGGATTTCCCCCCGAAGAAGGCACTGACTTATACTGCGAAAACAAAGCAGCGATAAGTATCTCCCATAACCCGGTGCAACACGATCGAACAAAACACGTAGAGATCGACCGGTATTTCATCAAGGAGAAAATCGAGTCAGGGATAGTTAAGCTTTCGTTCGTGAAATCAGAGGACCAGGTTGCGGACATCCTAACCAAAGCAGTGAGCAGCCAGAACTTCCACACGTCACTATCCAAGTTGAATATGATCGACCCCCCATGATCCAGCTTGAGGGGGAGTGTTGGAGATCCTAATATATTTGGATAGGATTTGACCTAATTATTTTTCCCTTGTACGTAGCAAGATTATAGGATCTGTATTAGTGCCTTGTACTCTATTTATTTACTGTAATCTCTGTATTAGTAACAATACACATTATACAATGAATACATCCAAGTTTCTCTCCCGAAATTCTCCTAGTATCAACAAAGGATACCATTCGGGCTACCACTCCAAATTCGTATATCTTTCTTATTTCTGCCCCACGGGATCAGGAGACTAGACTTCACAGATCGTGTTCCAAATTCATTTTTCTTTCCTTTTTTTTCCCCCCCTTGATTTGCCTTTTCAAATTAATAAGTACTTAGATAACATGTGAGATATCAGTTGGTGTTCAAATGTTGTATCGGAGAAGTGATTTATATGGGATAGTGGTTAATCAATCCATGTAATTACTTCGTTGTGCCGAATGGAGAATTCACTACTTTTTTTTTAGAATTCATTTAATTACATTTCAATTTTGGTAGGTAAAATTCGTATCTTATAATCTATTTAATAATCACCGGACCAATCACTTTAAGTTATCTAATGTTTTATTGGAAGACGGGATCGTACAGAGTATTTTGGGACTTCTCAAACTTGGAAACTGCGCTTACGTAAGTAAACAACTTTTCCCAACAAAAAAAAAAAAAAAAAGTAAACAACTTTTGGCATTATTATTGACGAGGAAGATAACAAACTAGTTTTAATATTCTGAACATTCTGCCAAGGGTAAATCTTTCTTTGCACCCCAACCTTTGGGGTGCGTTGCACTTTGGTAACCAACCTTTTATTTTTGATGAATCAGTACCCAACCTTTGCAAGTTGTTTAATTTCAGTACCTAGGTCAATATTCCGGCATAATTCTCAGGCCAAGGCACAGCGCGTGTGTTTCACGCGATTTTCTAAGGGTAATTTAGTCATTTCATTTTTTCACTAATTAAGAAATTAAAAAACACAAAAAAAAACAAAAAAAAAAAAAAAGAAAAAGAAAATGGAAGAACTCAAATCTGCAAATTCCAATTTCAATGGAGACCCAAGACGCAGTTCTTGGGGCCTCTCTTTGTTCGGTTCTTCCTTCATTCGGAATCCCCAGAAACCATTCATTTTCAAGCCTAAAAAACAGGATTTGATTTTGATTATGGGAGGTTTGAACTTTATGAAGTGGGCTCAAATGATGAATTTGATAGTGATGATGATGATGATGATTTTGATGGGGAAGGAGATTTAATGGCTTTTGGGAATGAAGGAGGTGAAGGAAAGGGAGAAGAAGATGATGAAGAAGGGGGTGTAAAGGAGAAGGTGGAAGGATGAAGATGGCCGGAAAAGATAAAGATAGCCGGAAAACATATATGTGTCGGGCAAGCCCAGATCCGAAGCAGATTTAGTAGCTCTATCATCTCTCTTTGCCATCCTGTCAGCGTTCATCCGCTTCGCACTCCAGCGTCGCCCTCAACTGATCGGATCCGTGTCAGATCCGACCAGCAAGAAAACACCACCACCTTCGCCGCCAACCGCCAACTTCGAATCGCCTCCCATTTCCCCCTTTTCCTCACCTACCCTCTCTCTCCCTTCTCCCTCCTCGACCCAAAACAACAAGAGGGACAAAAGTTGAAGTCTATGATTCTTCTGCACATATACATACATACATATATATATTTACATACATACACATATATATTTATATAGAGAGAGAGATGGGAATGTTGGTTGAAGCTATGATTCTTCTGCAAATTTGCAGAAGGTCCGAGTTGGAATACCCTTACTGGTTAATCTAAAAGGCTATGATGATTTTTGGAATCCCAAATCTGAGCCTTAAACCGTTGTTGACCCTTAGCAGAAGCCCTTCCTCTTCATCTTCTCCACCATCTGAGTTCTTCCATTTATTCCATTTCTCCACCTTCCAAGAGACCAAACAGATTTTCTTTTTCATTTTTTTTTTTTTTTTGGTTTTTTTGTGTTTTTTAATTTCTTAATTAGTGAAAAAAATGAAATGACTAAATTACCCTTAAGAAATCGCGTGAAACACACGCACTGTGCCTTAGCCTGAGAATTATGCCAAAATATTGACCTAGATACTGAAATTAAACAACTTGTAAAGGTTGGGTACTGATTCGTCAAAAATCAAAGATTGGGTACCAAAGTGCAACGCACCCCAAAGGTTGGGGTGCAAAGAAAGATTTACCCTTCTGCCAAATTTCCGAGGTCAACCTTTAGTTAGCTATGGATATAAAGAATATATTTACTTAGTCTTAAAAGGGGTTAATTGACATTTAACTCAACATTTTACCCCCACTTATTTGAGACAATTTGTACAGCTCTGTCATTTTTATTTATTTATGTTAAAGCTACATGTTTCTTTTGATTAATACATCTCTGTCATTGAGTACATTGAGACTATCTTTTTTTTTTTTTTTCCAGCTTATTATATTTTTGTCCTATAAGATTAGGTTTTTTGTAATTTTAGTCTCATCTTTTTTAAATTAGACATATTTAGTTTTATTATTTTTAAAAAGTTATAATTCTGGTCTCATCCGTTACATAATCGATGGAAAATATATTTTTTTGCCGTTAATTGCAATTTTGGGAAAAAATTATTGTCCATTAAATTGTTTTCTGTGGGAGTTTGCTTATTAATACCTCATTTCAGCACTACATTACCTTAATGAGAGTGATTCAGATTAATGCTTCAAAGTTGAATCATGATACTAAAATAGGGTATTAATAAGCAAACTCTTGCAAAAAACAACCTAATAAACAATAATTTTTCTCCTTAAATTGCACTTAATGCAAAAAAAATGCATTTTTCGTCAATTATTTGACTAACGGAACCAAAATTGCAACTTTTTGAAAATAATGGAATTAAATGTGTCTAATTTCAAAGGCATGGGACTAAAATCGCAAAAGGCCTAATCCTATGAGACCAAAAATATAATTTGCTCTTTTTTTTTTTTTTTTTTTACATTGAGACTATGGCATAAAAGTAGGGGATAACCATAAGGGGCTAAATATGAAAAGATAATTTGCTTCAATAGTCAAATAAATAACATAAAAATAAAAAAAAATAAAAAAATTGGTTGTTTTCCTACTGGTTTAAGAACCGAAATAAACAGAGGGTAGTAGGTAATAATAATATAGAACAAAAATTACTATTTTTTTTAACGTCAATGGTTAGCCATCAAACAAAGTAAACTTACTCCAACGATCATAATCAACCTGTCATGCCAATTATCTGGCCTATATATTCCTTATCATTGTCAATTAAGTTCTATTTATAAGTTATTCTTTTTTCTCCTTTCAGTATTATTAAAAACAACTTAATCTCACAAACAAAGAATCATGCTTGACGTCGCAAGCAAGACGAAGTCAAAAGGATCATTCAGTGGTCCTTCCTCAATTTCTAATTCTTTTATATATATATATATATATATATATATATATATATATATTATAAAATATTTATATTTTTATCCTCTCTAATTAAAAATTTTATTCCTTTTATTTTTAATATTATAATTTTTGTCCCCTTTATCTTTAATTTTGGTTTTGTTCCTGATCGCAGGTTGCCGCCTGGAGTCATTTCTGTTATCATCCATCAAATATGTTTCTTAAATTTTGGAAAGATTCAACCAAAATGTAATCAAAATAATATTGTTTGTTTGGACAAACAAAAGCTGTTAGGTTGATTTGTAGCAATGAAATAAAATTAATCTGATGTTTAACTAAGGTAGAATTAATCTGTAGCAATAAAATCAAATTAATCTGATGTTTAACTAAGGTAAATTAATCTGTAGCAATAAAATAAAATTAATCTGATGTTTAACTAAGGAGAACATTGCTACAAATCAACCTAACAGCTTTTGTTTGTCAAAAAAATAATATCGTCACGTAAATGAATCAAAACAAACTCCTAATGTGACAAACATGTTTTTTTTTTTTTTTAACTCAGATATTATAACGGTTGCATCCTGTTCAAAACATCCTGAGATTAATCTCTCTTTTTGAAAAATTTTACCGTAGTAAGTTAGAATTTCGGAGAGACTAATCAAGGAAGATCAAACTAAAAGTTTGGATCGTCATATTTCAAGGGTCATATTTATATTATCTCGAGATTTAGCATTTTGGTTATTCACATTAACTTATCGTATCATGATTCATGATTTTATATCTGATTTATTATGATCTTACCAAATTCTCCTGTATTTCAATTAGTTGTCCTTTGTGCGACATTCTTCTAACAAACTGATCCGTTAACTCACTACACCCGCGAACTGATCCGTTTTGTTCATGTTGCTCCTAACAAACTCATTTATTTGCTTGTTTTCCTAACGAACTCTTCTTGGACTTTGGTCTTATATTCATGTAAACTTTTGATTTGATCTCTTTTGAATTTTGGTCTTATTCTCGTATTGAATTGAATTTTAAATTATCCGGCTCCATCAGTAATGTTATCAAATATCTATTCTCAATAAAAGTTAAAGCCGGCAAAGAATTTTGCTACATTTCATATTTTTAACTTATCATGCATAACCATTTCATTTCATTGAAGGTTCCCGTCGCCATTAAACAAATCATCCTTAGTTGAAAGTCCACGAGCTACAGAAAACAGGTAATCCCGAACAAATCACTTATAAAAACATCTACTGATTAACATAAAATGTAAACATCATCAACAAATACAAATCAAACCTGTCATCATGTTTAGAGCCATATTGATCTTTCTCTTCTTCCTCATCCCATTTTCCAGCTCGGTGAATTTCCAGGTTTCCAGGTTCAGTCTCGACGACTGGTCGGTACTCCTGGAAGGCGACTCGGTAATTTCATTCGGGGACGTCGAACTCACCAACATCGTTTACTCCTGCAGAGTCGGCCGAGTCATCTACAACGGGAAGGTGCCACTCTGGGACGACTCAGGCAGACTTGGGAACTTCACCACTCATTTTTCCTTCACAATCGACACACAGAACCGTCCGGCTTCGCAGATAGGAAACGGGCTCGCGTTCTTTCTCGCACCAGCGGGATTCCAAATACCGCCGAACTCAGTGGGTGGGTTTCTCGGCATTTTCAACACCTCCACCACCGATACAACTCGGACACAGATCCTCACCGTAGAGTTCGACACTTTTTCGAATGAGTGGGACCCGCCGTATCAGCACGTCGGAATCAACCTAAACTCTGTCACGTCCTTAAATACGACGCCATGGAACGTGACATTACACAGCGGAGATCTAGCTGATGTTTGGATTGATTATAATTCTTTCTCAAGAAATTTAAGTGTTTTGTTGAGCTATGGAAACGGCACGAGTACCAGCCTTTCCTACATTATTGACCTCAGAGAGGTGTTGACTCAGTGGGTCACGATCGGAATCTCTGCTGCTACGGGAGTTAACTATGAAAGACACATACTTTCATCGTGGGAATTCAATTCCAGCTTGGATATAAAAGAAAATGACGGAAATGGAAAAAGGATTGAACTAATTGTGGGATTATCCCTGGCAGGATTCATCGTTTTCATAGCCGTCATCGCAGCAGCAGCTTTCTTAATGCTGAGGAAAAAGAAGCTGATAAAAAGTTCGATGGATCGCAGAAACAATCCTGAGGGAGTTAATTTAACCTCCATAAACGATGATCTCGAACGAGGTGCAGGGCCGAAAAGATTTTCTTACAAAGACCTTGCTACGGCTACAAATAACTTTGCAGAAGAACGGAAGTTGGGAGAGGGTGGATTTGGAGGGGTTTATAAGGGTCATCTGATCGACCTGGATATCCCGATTGCTGTTAAAAGGATATCCAGGGGATCAAGACAGGGCAAAAAGGAGTACATAACGGAGGTGAAGATCATCAGCATGTTGAGGCACCGAAACCTGGTGCAACTAATCGGTTGGTGTCACGATCAGGGCGAATTCTTGCTCGTCTACGAGTTCATGCCTAATCGCAGCCTGGATTATCACCTGTTTGGTAGGAAGAATAATCTTTTCCTCAGCTGGAGCGTCAGGTACAAGATAGCCCAAGGACTGGCGTCGGCATTGCTATACCTACACGAGGAGTGGGACCAGTGCGTGGTCCACAGGGATATCAAATCCAGCAATGTTATGTTGGATTCGAATTTCAATGTAAAGTTGGGTGACTTTGGTCTAGCGCGGCTCATGGACCATGAGCTAGGGCCCCAGACCACCGGCCTAGCCGGTACTCTGGGGTATATGGCCCCAGAGTACATCAGCACTGGTCGGGCCAGTAAAGAATCTGATGTTTATAGCTTTGGTGTTGTGGCTCTGGAGATTGCTACGGGAAGAAAATCTGTCAGTCCTTCGGATAAGGAAAATGCCAAGGGTCTAGTGGAGTGGGTGTGGGAATTGTATGGAGACGGGCAGTTGATTTCAGGCGTGGACAAGAGATTGCAGTTAGACAGTTTCGAGCAGAAGCAAGTGGAATGCCTGATGATAGTCGGGTTGTGGTGTGCGCATCCTGATAGGAACCCGAGGCCATCTATAAGGCAAGCAAGTCATGTCCTGAATTTTGAAGCGGAGTTGCCCCTGCTTCCAGCTAAGATGCCCGTGCCTATGTATTTTGTTGCGCCTAGTATCTCGTGGGTTAGCTCCGGAGGGGCTTCGGTTAGCTCGTCAAGTATCAATGTGGGTCGATAACAGAGAAGAAAAAATTATGAGTCTTGTTTGAATTATGTGTTTTCACTTTTCAGGGAGAATTTATATGCTCAGGTTGTGGTTTTTTATTGTGATTGTGGGGATTGCTGGAATGGTAACTGTTTGTAGATATTTTTGTTTTAAAAGGCAAGCAAATATATATGGAAGAAATATATGAGCCCTGATTCATTATGGTTCCAACATCCAACTTCCATCGCTCATATTTTAGAACCTGTTTGTTTTGGTTTGCTATTAAGCTGCTGAAGCGCAACGAGATTCAACTTGAAGTGTTCAATTCAATGGTTCAACGTATTTGGTTGGAGCTTAAAAGCTTGCCGATTAACAAAGTACCTGAGAAGATAAAACAAAGTAAGAGCACAGGTGGAATTTTAGTTCTAAAACTTACTACACATTTGAAATTCCCGTTCAGAATCAATTCAGTCTCGGATCATATTAATTACATTATACATCAATCAGCTTACAACATGCACGGATACTTTTAAAAATATTATTTTGTCGTGTCATATCGCGTTCGTATCGTTGTTTTCGTATCCATGCATCATAGCTTACGACCCAATGCGATGCACAGATTATTATAATTATACTATACTTTAGATAAATGAAAATTATTATAACAAAATTATTATAATTATATTATGTTTAAAATAATTGAAAATTATTATCAATTTGTTTTATTAAACGGTGCGACCCATGCGATGCATATAAATAATTATATTTTTTTGATAACATATAATTATATGCTAGCATGCAACCGTCCATTATATCCTACAGTAACTAAAAATTATTAAACACTAAAATAATATTATAATTATAAAATAATTATATTATAATTATATCATATCATATATAAAACGTCTAACTAAACATGTTTAAAGTTATTAGTATTGATAAAATTAATCAAAAATGTATGTGAAATCTCACAACTCATACTTTATGATATATTGAGTCAAAAATCTCAAAACTCTTTCAAACTTCATTAACTTTGTTGGCCTCATCAATAAATCAAATTGTTACTTGATATTTTAGAAATAATTAATTCAAAGTTTCATTAACTTTGTCAGCCTCATCAATAAATCAAATTGTTACTTGATATTTTAGAAAAAATTAATTCAAAGTGTAAAATTAAATTAATATAATTAAATTTTGAATTAATTTATTTGTTGCATGCCCATACTTTTTAAACATCAAATATGATAATTTATAAAAACAAAAACAACTCTACCTTTAGAGAGTAATTCATCGTCAAGGATTTCAATGGTTGGGCAGGGAAAGAAGAAGGGCTTTTGATAGTTGGGCTGTGGTCGGCTAGAGCTAGCAATGGTCGGTGGCGCTTTGGCCGGCGATCGGATGGTGTTGGTGGTGTGGAAGATGATCGAGAGAGAGGAGGAGAGAAATAGAGAAGAAAAGTGAGAAACGAGAGAGAGAACCAGTTAGGAGAGGGAATGAGATATTTTGTCGAGTTAGGTTGAGTTATTTCTAGTAGAATTTATCTGGTTCTGGATTAGGATAATATACGAGTTTCCGAGATAACAATCAATATATTCGTGAGGTTATAAGGATTAAAATGGTGAGGTCCGAAAATGCACATAAATCTCTAACTTCTAACAATTATAAAACTAACCTACATAATTTCACGTAAGAAGTAAATACGTCTTAAACTTCTATTTTAATTAAGTTCACATATTTTTACATTGTTGCAATTAAGAATAATTGAATAAAATAAAACACGTAATTCATGTAAATAGCAATTTAATTCATGAAATTAAATAAATTAAACATACAATTGACAATAAAACATAATCAAAGCATATAACAATCGATTTAACTCCATCCATGACGTCATACCTAACTTGTCGAGAAAATGAGACGTCACATAGCTCGTCGGATGGGCCATAAGAAGGGAAGACCCATCATCGGTCTGGAGACCTCGAGAGCATCGAGGATAGGGCTCCCTGAATAGTTTTTAGATGGAGTAATGGGTTATGTTCGTCTTGCGTGTTGCGAGCTTAGACCCTTGAGCGCTTCAAAGGTAGGGTTATTGGTTGGTAGGGTTGTCGGTTATGATGTACGGACACTTCTAAAAATATCATTTTACCGTGTCGTGTCGTGTCGTGTCGTGTCGTGTCGGACACTCGTGCCGAACACCGTGTCCGACACTTCTCACGTGGGAAATTCAAAAAAAAAATCTGTGTCGCCGTATCCGTGTCGTGTCGTGTCGTGTCCGTATCGCCGTGTTCGTATCCGTGCATCATAGGTCGTCGACCATGGTTAGGAGATCCAACCTGCCATTTAGCGCACCACAAGGGAAGGAGCTTTTCCCTCAACCCGTTAGGCGAAGTGCCTCATTATTATGGTTGAGGACGATAGGGCTCAAGTCTACCAGACACTTTTATTCACGTGGCATGACGAAATTGTGATCAAGGACGATAGGGCTCTAGCCTCTTTATTGTATCATGATGAAATTATGTCACTTCAATTTGAAATACGTTTGTTTTAAATTTTTAAAAATAAAAGGGGCAATTCCTTAAAACTCCCCATGGGTTTGAAAACTTCCTTTTAGCTCCCCATTTTCAAATACATCATTTGGAGTTTTAGATACGCGATTCTAGGATTTAGATACGCAATTCTGGGATTTGGATACATGATTCTGGGATTTAGATACATGATTTTTTCCTTGTATTTCAAATACATCATTTGAGGTTTTAGATACGCGATTCTTGAGTTTTAATACATCATTTTTGAAAATGGGGAGCTAAAAGGAATTGGGCTTATCATTTGGGGAGTTTTTGGGAATTCCCCGAATAAAATGTTAATAAAAATGACAATTTATTTTTACACAATTCGTTTAAGAATATTGAAAAAACCATTGTATAACACAATCATAAATACATTGAGTAGATTTAATTTCTTTATATATATATATATATATATATATTAAAAAATTTAATTCAAAATTTTTAATTAATTTGATTCTTTGATTTCATATTGGATCAATTTATTTTAAAACAGATGTAAATAATTCAATATAATCCATCAGATCTATCTACGAAAAATATCAAGTCGAAAATCCAAATCGAATTCAAATTAAAATTCAATTCCGTGACGGTCCCTACCAGCAGGCAGCAACCGTTGATCCACGGAACAGCACTGTCCTGGGCCCAGTCAGCCCATATTTAAGTGACAATAGTCTTGTTTTTGCTGATCCATTACTGTTAGGAGTTAGGACCACCACTTTGCTGGACTCTACCTTGCAATTTTTGTCTGACCCGCAATTTTAAGTTTTTGCCCAACCGTGAAACTTGGCTAGCAATGCTAGCTGTTAAAAATATATATATATGCTTCATAATTTTATTGAAAATTTTCGGAAACTAGGTTTTTTAGGTATAATTTTTAGATTTAAAATATATATTTACATAAACACAAGTAATTCTGGTTATGTCGTCGCTTATTGCAATAAAGTGATATCACTCTTCTTATATTCGATTAGAAAAGATATTTGGTCCAAAACCAAACTTGCTGCCCCCAAAATACATAATTTACTTATGATATTTAGTTATTTACATGTCCAGTAATTTGGACTCATAGATACTTCCATACTCACCCCTAAATCATCTATTTATCTTACCTCGTAAGATTTTAAAAGCACTTATGAAATACGTAACTCATATTATTTTGGTGAAGAGTTTGGGATCATGGGCTGGTAAATGAGACTTTTTTGAAAATAATATTTTTTTTATTAAGATTTAATAAAATACTATTGCTTTGGGAAACTTTAATATTTTGCCATTAGTCGCGGTAGATCTCCGCGATTTCTATTATTTTAATATTATATATGGCGAAGTCGCGGAGATCTACCACGACTTCAATTTAATATGTTATTTTATTGAAGTCGTGGACGTCTCCCGCGATTGCATATTTTTTTTGCATTATTTTATTCAAAGTCGTTATAGAGATGCACGACTTCAATTTCCATTAATTGATATATTTAATGAATTTCTTTTTTAGGTAATTTGTTTTTTACATTTTTATTTTTGTTACATTATTTGTTTATATTTTTCTTTAAGTAATTATAATTTAATTTTTGGCTTTTAATTATATTTTAACCATTATCAATTAATTTATATATTGGAAAAACAAAAATAATAAAAGCTATTTTATTTATTGATATGTCATACCAACACAGATAACTACCACCCAAAGTCTTCTTGAGTTACAAAGTGACAACATAGCATTTTGCTTAAAACATCACATACACCAAACAATCATCATCTATCTTCGTCGAGATGGACCCGGCTGGTCCATTTCATTAGGTATTCGTGTTGTTCTATCTCTACCTCGTCTCCTTCTCTCTTTCATTGTTGGGTCGTGAACAAGCTCGAAACCTGCAGATGGCCAATATTCTTTTGACCATATAGGATAAAATTTACCGCTATATGTCTCCATGAAGTGATTAATCTCATAATACCATGGCATGTACTGGGAAGCAGGTTCATTGATATGTCTACAGACTTGGATAGCATGTGCGCAGGGAATTCCTACCTTTTTCCAAGATCCACAACTGCATTCCCTCGTGCTCAACGTGACAGAAAATCGGGACACACGGCCTTGCTCGACTACGTTCATGACATTGGCCAATGAATCATCACGGTTGACCGTGTGCACAATATTTGAGGCAGCATGTATAGCATTTTGCCGGTAGATACTATCCGCGTACGGTGTGAAAGCACGTCCGTCTGCTGTTAATTGTCTCGCCAAATGTAACTTATCATTGAAATAAGAAGTAAGCTTAACGTACGTCATCTCAACAATTGCATATATTGGCAGACGTCTGGCTCCTTTTAGCACACTGTTATGTACCTCCACATGATTTGTGGTAGTCGTTCCAAATTGATGGCCTCAATCATGCGCCAAAGTCAATTTCTCCAACTCTATACCGGCAAGATAATCAGCTACCTCAGCACTTATGGCCTGAATACGATTGAAAGCCTGCTGGAACGAAACTTCATCGACTGCCGCACCGGCAACCCAACAAAGATCTTTTAGTTGTGGCTTTTTAAATCTGGAATTGATATTGGAACACAAGTGCCTCAAGCAGTAATGGTGGCATCCTCGGTCACCGTTAAATGACCCATACCCTTCAGTGACAGCTCTAATTATGCCTTTATTACGATCTGAAATGATGGTGACAAACTCATGGGAGTCTCCTATGATATGCATACGCAATAAGTTCAGAAACCATCCCCACGAACTAGTAGACTCCTCATCTACCAAAGCAAATGCAAGAGGAAGAATGGTTTGATTGCCATCGACACAAACTGCAATCATGAGCTTATGTTTGTACTTGGTGTACAAGTGGGTGGCATCAACGCAGATGACCTGCCGAAAATGTTTGAACCCTTCGATGCAAGGTCTAAAAGCCCAAAAAAATAGATGTATCATCTCTACTCCGGGCCTACCTCCTCCATGTGGGTGGTGCTACTACTCCACTATAGTCCCTGTATGGCAATCAATATAGTAACGTAGGTTATAGTGTAGTACAGACTCATAGTAAATTATAAACAAATGGGACATGGAATTATGGGGTATACCTGGGTTCCATTTTTGAAGTGCGGACATGAAATTTGGAAGGCTGCAGACCGAGCTTTCCCACGTACCGTACAAGTGCTCCTTAGCACGTCTAACACTTTGGTATGCCTTTTAATACCCAATTTCGTATCCACAGAAGTCCTTCACGGTCAGCTGGACGTCGGCTACAGAGTACGTGTAATTAGTCCGAATGTGGCCCAACAACAACCCAGCAATAAAATTTGTGTCCAAAATTTCGTGATCTTTACGGATGTAGTCGTCACTACAGGTATGATCCCCATTATATACACTTATCGCCCAAGTTTGATATAGCTTTTTAAATTGGACGCGCACTGCCCATGGGTAGCCTGTTGCCTCACGGTGCAAGCATAAAACCTTCCAGAATGTCGGTTTACTGTTTTTAACAAAAAACTCTCACTTCGCCCACCGAATGGAGAAGTCCTTGACGGAGGCTTGAGCATGTTTTTTGCACTGAAAAAACATCCCAACAGCCAATCTACTGACATTGGGATTGTAAAACTAACTCCATCTACATTATGGCAAGTCCATTGAATCCGCGTACATTTCAGATGCTGTGACGGAGAAGAAAGAATATGCTTCGTGGAGTTGTGAATTCATGCCTTGGGTGTGGCCCTGCGCCAACACTTCCTCAGTAGCAGCAACCTCTTCGGTGTCATCGGCGTTGGCATTTGGCCCATCATCTTGCTCCAATTCAGACAGTGTATTCGGTTCGATTCAAGGCAATTAGGGTATAAACGTGCTCCAATAGACCATCAAACGAGAGTGATTGTGAAATTCTCGTTGTAGCTAATGGTGGTCGATCATAAGAAACACAATGGTTGGACACGGTATAATTTCCACCATAGAAAATACCTAGTTCAATTGTCTCCATTACAGATGAGAGAACTTAACAAAATATGTCGTAAGAAATTCAAAAAGGTTTTGGGGTGGAAGAACAACTCAGAAGATTGTTTGGTTTGTAAGAGTTGGAGTGAATGCAATGAGACCCGATTACACAAGTTTAAATAGAAAAGTCATAAGTGCTATAGTATTGACAATAATACAGGACTAATGCTATAGTATTGGCAATAATGCAGGACCAATGCTACAGTATTGGTAACAATGCAGGACCAACGCTATAGTATTGACAATAATGCAGAACAATTGTTATAGTATTGACAATAATGCAAAACCATTTAAAATGCACATTATATTAGCATATCATAATAAATATATTTACTTTTTTTCTTCTATTATATTTAGAAAAGAACAAATATTACTGATTGCAATAATTTATTTTTTTACTTTTACTTACTAAGATATACTGAATACATGTCTCACATCTGTAATTATAAACGATGAATTAAAATAAAAGAATTTCAACTGGGTGCCAACTAGGTTTAACTCAGAAATTCTATACTTTAAAAGATTACTAAAATGGAAATTAATATTTTTCTTGTGCTTTACAATATTTCGCTACATCCCCTCATATATTTAATTATATTATTTAAGCACAAGTAACTCCGCATACCATTTAAGTTTTTATCCTTTTTCTTGTGATTTAAGTCTATTTTTGTGATATTATATTATTTTAATTCATTGTATTGTGTTCGAACTCAAAAACAAAACAAAACAAAGAACGCAAATATCTACAACAGTTCTAATTCAAATATTTACATATATATCAAATGAAATTACTGATGCTCGTGACGTCCTAAATAACTTCCAGTCCCACAGCCCCGTGCCGGTGGAAATCTTTCACTCCTCCGAGGTCGAGGTCTCACAGCGGCTTCTTCAGATTCCGGTAAAGAGAATAGGACAGGAGATGATCCGAACTGAGATCGGTACTGAATACTTGGTTGGTCGAATGCTATCACCTGAGCAGTACTAGCAACACTGTCGGATGACGAAAAATACGGGGTATAGGGTGTGTAATGAGGCTGGCTAGATATCTCCGTTCCATCGAACGTTGGCTGTACGAAGGGAGTATAAGATAAATGAGGGTTTTGGTCCCATTGCTCAAACGACGGAGTTGCATGAGGTATATGGGCAGGAGGATTGTGTTGGCTTGAAGCAGGACCAGCTTGTTCCGGGCTTCGGCCTCATCACCTACTCCGGGCACCTCCTGAACAATATCAGTCTTGGAGGGGTTGTTGTTGTGGTATGTTAGGATTTTCTCCATTTGGTGAAGATCTCAAAGGTTCGCGCATTAAAATGATTGCATTAAGGAGGCACATCATTGAGAATCCGTTCGATGAACAGAGCCCTGTCGAGAAGATTTTGCAACACGCTAGATGTGCCGCGTTACTGCTAATGGGCACATACATGTTTCCTGACACTAGTGGAAATAAGGTAATCCCTAATATATCTAAGGCATATGGGTACTATAGAAGAGTGTCGGGGTTCTAGTTGGGGGAGTACAGTATTAGCGTTTTTGTACCGTGAATTATGTGGAGCGAGCATAAGCTGCAGTGAAAATCAGAATATCGGTGAAGCTTTGCAACTCTTACAGGTAATTTGTCCTTAATAATTAATTTTATTATATTGGATTGAATAATTATTAAAAGTCATATTGCAGATGTGGACATGGATTCGTATCTCTTCCATCATACCTACACGGGGAATTCAACGGATGTCTTTTAGTGAAAAGGAACTTTCAAACGGCCGAGTACTCCCACCCCCACCTCATGGTGCCAGGTTATATTATATCATGCATTTCGATAATTCGGAAATTAATTGTGATTTCTTTGTAAGTAATTATATAATTTATTTTAATTGTAAATTATTTGTAAATAATTATATGCTTTATTTTATAATGTAATTGTAGATGGACAACATATTTTTCATGGACACGTACCACAAGAAACAGTGTTAGGATTTATAGGGCTATATTTGACAAGTTAACCCCGTATGAGGTACGTCAATGTGTATTTTTTGAAATTAATCTGAATTATATTATGTTTAGGTAATTATGGTCGACATAATCTTTATTTGTTTGGCAGGTTGAATGGAGGTCGTACAATATGACGTGGCCAGAGATACAAAATTTGCCTGCCGAGTGTGATCCAGAGCTATGGCGATGCCCGTGTCCACTGATTCATTACAACATTGTTGAGGAGTTGCATCTCAAGAGAGTCACGCGGCAATTCGGGATAGTACAAGTTATTCCTCCATATCCGCAGCCTCCACGAGAGGTACGACAAACATTGCACGGGCTCACTCGACAAGGATATGCCAACAAAGATTGGATGCACGAACACGCTGTTTACATTGGAAGGTGGTTTCGGGCGAACAAAAAGCAAACTGAAGGGGCGCCAGTGACCTCGAGGGGTGACGTTATTGAAGGCTACTACGATTGGTATAAGAGAAAAACATGCAAATTCGTATCGCCTTCACCAAGAACACATGTGGGTGGATACGGACCCCCTGATCATGCGGAAAGGACTACGATGGTATGAAACATTTTCATTTGGTTAAATTTGCTGTGAAATGTATTAGTATTTGAGGAGTTGTTGTGTTCTGTCATTTCAGGCGGCTGGGTTGCAATACATGATGGATGACTTCTTAACCATTACTGATTATAAAGATACAACTCGATTCCAGACATTTGTCGAAAGTCATAGAGAAGTGGTTCGGTCATTACAGGATATGGACAGAGGACATGCCAATTGGAAAGCAGTATTTGAGCAGATTAGAAGTCGGAGGGGTCCCGGGAGTAGGCGACGAGGCCGAAGCCCGGAACAAGCTGGTCCCGCTTCAAGCCAACGTAATCCTCCTGTCCATATACCTCATGCAACTCCTTCGTTTGAGCAATGGGACCAAAACCCTCATTCATCTTATACTCCCTTTGTATAGCCAACATTCGATGGAACGAGGACATCTAGCCAGCCTCATTACACACCCTATACCCTGTATTTTTTGTCATCCAACTGTGTTGCTAGTACTGCTCAGGTGATAGCATTCGACCAACCAAGTATTCAGTACCGACCTCAGTTCGGATCATCTCCTGTCCCATTCTCTTTACCGGAATCTGAAGAAGCCTCTGTGAGACCTCGACCTCGGAGAAGTGAAAGAGTTCCGCGGGCACGGGGTTGTGGGACTGGAAGTCATTTAGGACGTCATGAGCATTAGTAATTTCATTTGATATATATGTAAATATTTGAATTAGAATTGTTGTAGATATTTGCGTTCTTTGTTTTTTTTTTTTTTTTTTTTTTTTTTTTTTTTATAGTTCGAACACAATACAATGAATTAAAATAATATAATATCGCAAAAATAGACGTAAATCACAAAAAAAAGGATAAAAACTTAAATGGTATGCGGAGTTACTCGTGCTTAAATAATGTAATTAAAGATATGAGGGGATGTAGCGAAATATTGTAAAGCAGAAGAAAAATATCAATTTCCATTTTAGTAATCTTTTAAAGTATAGAATTTTTGAGTTAAACCTAGTTGGCACCCAGTTGAAATTCTTTTATTTTAATTCATCGTTTATAATTACAGATGTGAAACATGCATTTAGTATATCTTAGTAAGTAAAAGAAAAAAATAAATTATTGCAATCAGTAATATTTGTTCTTTTCTAAATATAATAGAAGAAAAAAAAGTAAATATATTTATTATGATATGCTAATATAATGTGCATTTTCAACGGTTTTGCATTATTGTCAATACTATAGCATTGGTTCAGCATTATTGTCAATACTATAGCGTTGGTCCTGCATTATTACCAATACTGTAGCATTGGTCCTGCATTATTGTCAATACTATAGCATTAGTCTTGCATTATTATCAATACTATAACACTTATGACTTTTCTATTTAAACTTGTGTAATCGGGTATCATTGCATTCACTCCAACTCTTACAAACCAAACAATCTTCTGAGTTGTTCTTCCACCCCAGAACCTTTTCGAATTTCTTACGACATATTTTGTTAAGTTCTCTCATCTGTAGTGGAGACAATTGAACTAGTTATTTTCTATAGTGGAAATTATACCGTATCCAACCATTGTGTTTCTTATGATCGATCACCATTAGCTACAACGAGAATTTCACGATCACTCTCGTTTGATGGTCTACTGGAGCACGTTTATGCCCTAATTACCTTGAATCGAACCGAATACACGGTTCAATTGTTCTCGCCATTCTACATCTCTAGATTCCCGATACCACTACAAACAGTCATTGAAATAAATGATGATCAAATATTGGGGTGTTACATGATTCCGGGTGCCCAACTAGAATCGTTTAATGTTTTTATTGTTGTTGAACCCAATCTCACACAACAATCCCTTGATGTTCATTGGAGCGAAGACATGCAGAACTATATGGATTTGTTAAGATAGGATACATCTTCTGTCACCACTGGTTTCGCAATATTTGCTATTAATGATACAAATCCTTCATTCCAACAAAGCTACCATGGCGAGGCTTACGAGGAAGCAGAGGCTACAGAAGTGTAGGCCGATATGTTATCTGAATTGGAGCAAGATGATGGGCCAAATGCCAACGCCGATGACACTGAAGAGGTTGCTGCTAGTGAGGAAGTGTTAGCGCAGGGCCACACCCAAGGCATGAATTCACAACTCCACGAAGCATATCTTTTCTTCTCCGCCACAGCATCTGAAATGTACGCCGATTCAATGGACTTGCCATCATGTAGATGGAGTCAGTTTTACAATCCTAATGTCGGTAGATTGGCTGTTGGGATGTCTTTTCAGTGCAAAAAACATGCTCAAGCCTCCGTCAAAGACTTCTCCATTTGGTGGGCGAAGTGAGAGTTTTTTGTTAAAAACAGTGAACCGACATTCTGGAAGGTTTTAGGCTTGCATCGTGAGGCAACAGGCTGCCCATGGGCAGTGTGCGTCCAATTTAAAAAGCTATATCAAACTTGGGCGATAAGTGTATATAACGGGGATCATACCTGTAGTGACGACTACATCCGTAAGGATCACTAAAATTTGGACACAAATTTTATTGCTGGGTTGTTGTTGGGCCAAGTTCGGACTAATTACACGTACTCTGTAGCCGACGTCCAACCGACCGTGAAGGACTTCTGTGCATACGAAATTGGGTATTCAAATGCATACCAAAGTGTTAGGCGTGCTAAGGAGCACTTGTACGGTACGTGGGAAAGCTCGGTCTGCAGCCTTCCAAATTTCATGTCCGCACTTCAAAAATGGAACCCAGGTATACTCCATAATTCCATATCGCATTTGTTTATAATTTACTATGAGTCTGTACTAAACTATAAACTACGTTACTATATTGATTGTCATACACGGACTATAGTGGAGTGGCAGCACCACCCAAGTGGAGGAGGTAGGCCCGGAGTAGAGATGGTACATCTATTTTTTTAGGCTTTTAGACCTTGCATCGAAGGGTTCAAACATTGTCGGCCGGTCATCTGCGTTGACGCCACCCACTTGTACACCAAATACAAACATAAGCTCATGATTGCAGTTTGTGTCGAAGGCAATCAAACCATTTTTTCTCTTGCATTTGCTTTGGTAGATGAGGAGTCTACTAGTTCGTGGGGATGGTTTCTGAACTTATTGCGTATGCATATCATAGGAGACTCCCACGAGTTTGTCACCATCATTTCAGATCGCAACAAAGGCATAATTAGAGCTGTCACTGAAGGGTACGGGTCATTTAAAGGTGACCAAGGATGCCACCGTTACTGCTTGAGGCACTTGTGTTCCAATATCAATTCCAGATTGAAAAAGCCACAACTAAAAGATCTTTGCTGGGTTGCCGGTGCGGCAGTCGATGAAGTTTCGTTCCAGTAGGCTTTCAATCGTATTCAGGCCATAAGTGCTGAGGCAGCTGATTATCTTGCGAGTATAAAGTTGGAGAAATGGACTTTGGCGCATAATGGAGGCCATCGATTTGGAACGACTACCACAAATCATGTGGAGGTACATAACGGTGTGCTAAAAGGAGCCAGACGCCTGCCAATATGTGCAATTGTTGAGATGACGTACATTAAGCTTACTTCTTATTTCAACGATAAGTTACAATTGGCGAGACAATTAACAGCAGACGGAGGTGTCTTCACACCGTACGCGGATAGTATCTACCAATAAAATGTTATGCATGCTACCTCAAATATTGTGCACATGGTCAACCGTGATGATTCATCGGCCAATGTCATGAACGTAGTCGAGCAAGGCAGTGTGTCCCGATTTTCTGTCACGTTGAGCACGAGGGAATGCAGTTGTGGATCTTGGAAAAAGGTAGGAATTCCCTGCGCACATGCTATCCAAGTCTGTAGACATATCAATGAACCTGCTTCCCAGTACATGCCATAGTATTATGAGATTAATCACTTCATGGAGACATATAGCGGTAAATTTTATCCTATATGGTCAAAAGAATATTGGCCATCTGCAGGTTTCGAGCTTGTTCACGACCCAACAATGAAAGAGAGAAGGAGACGAGGTAGAGATAGAACAACACGAATACCTAATGAAATGGACCAGGCGGGTCCATCTCGACAAAGATCGATGATGATTGTTTGGTGTATGTGATGTTTTAAGCAAAATGCTATGTTGTCACTTTGTAACTCAAGAAGACTTTGAGTGGTAGTTATCTGTGTTGTTATGACATCAATAAATAAAATAGCTTTTATTATTTCTGTTTTTCCAATATATAAATTAATTGATAATGGTTAAAATATAATTAAAAGCCAAAAATTAAATTATAATTACTTAAAGAAAAATAAAAACAAATAATGTAACAAAAATAAAAATGTAAAAAACAAATTACCTAAAAAGAAATTCATTAAATATATCAATTAATGGAAATTGAAGTCGTGCATCTCTCTAACGACTTTGAATAAAATAATGCAAAAAAAATATGCAATCGCGGGAGACGTCCACGACTTCAATAAAATAACATATTAAATTGAAGTCGTGGTAGCTCTCCGTGACTTCGCCATATATAATATTAAAATAATAGAAATCGCGGAGATCTACCGCGACTAATGGCAAAATATTAAAGTTTTCCAAAGCAATAGTATTTTATTAAATCTTAATAAAAAAAATATTATTTTCAAAAAAGTCTCGGTTATTTAGTGATTTAGTGTTACGCATAATTTGTCTTAAGTTTCATTACTAAGGAATTTAGTAATTTCTCCAGTTTCCCAAATTTGATTCCCCGAAGAAAGTAGTTTATACTAAAGGAGTTAGAAAATATTTTATTTTATCCGAACACGATTCTCTAAAGAAGGCTTTTCATTGGTGTGGATAGTAGAAAATTTTACATGTTTGATTCCACGAGAAAAAAGAATCAATTCAGAAACGAAAAATCCATCGGCAAGAATTAGAAAAAGATTAATAATAAAAATTAGAGAAATTTTACATTAGAGTAGTTCCATTCCCCAAGAAAAAATTCGGAACCCACATCAAAAATTTCTTGTATGAAATGAAAATTAGTCTTTGGTCCCAACTCTGAAAAAAGATCAATTGATTTCTGCTGTTATTTTTGTGATGAATCTCTGGATATTTTAGTAGAGAGAATTATTAATAGAAAAATTATATTTTATATTTTAATAGTTTGATAGAATTTAAATTATACGAAAAAAAATAGAAACAAAAAAGTTTGCCTTTACCCCCGGGCGTTTGATAGCTAAAGAAGTACGTGGATGATACAACTTCAGCCCACATGCTTGACGTTTATAATTTCATTTAATTAATTAGTTGGTATGTCCTTATTCAAGAATCAAGGACACACAGGATAATTAATGCTTCTTCCTTTAGATTAGTTACTGACGGGAGGACCTCAAGATGAAATGTCCCAAAGATGAAAGCACAAATATTGCCGCTTAAAATCTACAGAAGAATTAGATGTAATTCAACTAACTTAATTCTTCTCTTCTTCCTCAAAGCACTTAGCACTTAAAATTATATTTTCAACTTTTAATTGTGTGTTAAACCACTATTACTATTACTATTAGCATATGAAGATGTCAGATCGATCCACTGCGTGAAAAATGTGTGAAAGAAATGAAAAAAGAAAACCACATATCTACTGCATTGTTGAATATATTTCCCCCAGAAATACCGAATTACATCAAAATTGGAAGGAAAAAAAAAATTTATTGTTACGGAAAAGCAAAATCAAGTTTTATGTACAGCGGATTGTCGGCACCTGAAATCTCGAGAGGCTTGTTGCTGCGAGCGGACCCACTCCTCGTCCCTATGGCAGCCGTCGTCGAAGTTCTGCGAGTAGCTGACGGCGTCGTATTGGAACGTCAGCGGTTTCGCCGATCCGTAAATGCACCTACTCTCATTCACTATCCTCCGTATGAGCTTCCTCAGCCTCCGATTGCGGTGGCTTTTGTCCTGATTACTGTGGTGAATGCGCGAGTACTCTTCGTGCACGGGGACGCACGACGGCGACATACAGCCGGAGAGGTACGACGCCCGCCGGTGGAAGGAATCGCCACCCATACTACGGCGGAGCTTCTCAACTAGTTGGAAATTATTTTTTTTGGGATTACGGAATTCAGGCTAGGGTTTGGAGTGTTGATGTTGGTGGCGTTGGTGGTGGTTGAGAATTGTGGTGGTGAGGACTGGAGCGGCTCCGCTTTATAGGGATGCAGAGATTGTGGTGGAGAAAGGAATCCAATGTGGGGAGATGTTTTATCCTTACTGTGCAACCGGGAGTTTTGGAGTGGGCCTAAAAAAATGGCTACTTTTTAGGTGAGTCGTATTGAATATGGCCTCTTCCGTATATTTATTGAATAATTATCATCAACCAGGAAAATACAAATACCAAAAAGTACAATGCATTTTTAACTTTTTTGCAAAAGTATTGATATCGGATAAAAAGGTTTGGAGGTATATAGTTTGAATATTCTTATTTATTTTTTATTAAGTCTATGTATATTTAGCATAGTGTGTTGTTTAATTTGAATGAGTATATTGTAAGGATTGGCATGTATTTAGAAATGATACGTGAAAAGGTAAGAAAGACGAGTTGATGTAGTATTCGAGTAAAAGCGAAATTTGAAAATTAGTTGTGAACCGTACTTGATTCAGTTAAGTTAGTATTGATATTTTATGTTAGTTATGTAATTATCTATATTTTAAGAAGACCGAATAAATATAGTATACTTGTAATATGATTGACTAGATTTAGTCAATTCTATTCTATGTATTTTAAGAATAGTAAATAATAAAAGTATACTGAAAGTGTGATTGACTGGTGTTTGATCCATTGAGTTCAAAAAGGTTGTGAAAAGAATTTACATGGACCTATTTTGGTGGAGTCACTTCTCTCTATCTTTGAACTTAGGGATGATAATTGAGCAAAATTAATCATGTAGATGAATTAATTATTGGTATTTTGGATTATTTTACTAGAAAGTGTGGTAATTATGCTATTTAATTTTCATGTATGCAAAGTATATTGTTTGAGTACATATTTTGTACACATTATATATATATATATATATATATATATATATATATATATATATATATATATATATATTGTGTGTGTGTGTACTAGAAAGTGTGGTAATTATGCTATTTAATTTTCATGTATGCAAAGTATATTGTTTGAGTACATATTTTGTACACATTATATATATATATATATATATATATATATATATATATATATATATATATATTGTGTGTGTGTGTGAAAAAATATAATAAACAATGTTTGTAGACTCCATTGAAGGTTCCAACAAATATATAACAATATTTGTTTCAACATTTAAGAAATAGGAAAAAGCTAGTGAAGTAATGAACAAACATGCGCCATTGTTTATTCTATCACAGTGGAGGTTAATTATGGTTTTATCTTTAAATAAAAATATCTATGGTAGATTATAATAACTAATTATTTTGCTGACAAATAAACATTTTAAATTATGAGACGATGGATCAAAAAGTTAAAATTATTTTATATTCAAAATAAAATTTTGAACTTTTAGATTTAATTACAATTTAGAGATAGAGGCGTCTCGTTTACTCAACTATTTCTTTGTGATTAGTGAAGAATAGTTGTAGCTATATCCTAAATCTTATCTTGAACTCCATGATAATTATATCGACTTTAACTTATATCCACCTGTTGTTGTCCAAATGTTTTATAATCAGTCACATTATTTCTTATTTCGCATGATATCTTGCAATTATTATTCCCTTTGTTAGAGTGACAATTATGAATCATACGTTGGTGGGGTACGTACTTGAATGATGTTGGTGCTTTGATATTAATAAACCCCATTTAGTTAAATCAGTCAAGATTTGTCATGATTACGACCTATTAATCAAACTGCTAACCTACTAATTAACCACCACAAACATGATTCCTCGACACCTTCTCTTTTTCCTTTTCTTTTCTTTTTTTTTTTTTTTTTTTTTTTCCTATCTGTTTGTCCATTTCTATAAGGACGAACCGTTTAAGGTGTAAAATTTTCCCTAGAAATAGTAGTTGTGTTTCTAAAGATTCAAACTCGAAACCTCTAATTAAATTAGCATGACATCAAACCGTCAAATTATAATTAAATTAGCATAGTATCAAACCGTTACATTACATCACTTAGAGGTACGTCTTCTCTGATAGATTGAGTATATGAAATAAGTAGAAGAATTCATGATTTTGATTATTGATTGAATTGTATATCTGCGTTACAGAGGAGATTAATATATATAGAAGAAACCCTATACAGATGGACTAGATTAGCAAAACTAACTCCTGTAATTTAGGGATCCTAATCTTTTACATATTTATCAACACTCCCCCTCAAGTTAGGTCGAGGGATACCCGACACCTAACTTGCTCAAAACACCGTGGAGCACCTTGCTGCTAGTTGCTTTCGTAAGTATGTCAGCAAGTTGATCCTCTGAACGCACAAACGGTAAGGAGATGGTCCCATCAACCAACTTTTCTTTGACAAAATGGCGATCAACCTCCACATGCTTAGTCCTGTCATGTTGTACAGGATTCTCGGATATCTGGATTGCTGCTTTGTTATCACATCTTAGAGGACACGTTTCCATAGATAAAAAACCAAGTTCGGTCATCAGCTTCCTTAGCCATAAGACTTCTGACAGCCCTTTTGCAATTCCTCTGAACTCTGCTTCAGCACTCGAGAGAGCAACCACCTTCTGTTTCTTGCTCTTCCAAGTAACCAGATTACCTCCAACAAATGTAAAGTATCCAGAGGTAGACCTTCGATCTACAGGATTCCCTGCCCAATCTGCATCCGTATAGGCCTCAATTCTCAGATGTCCATTTTTTTTTGTATAGGATTCCTATATCAGGTGAACCCTTCAAGTACCTCAAAATTCTTAGAGCAGCCTCCATGTGTTCCTTCTGTGGCTTATGCATAAATTGACTGACCACTCCTACTGCATACCCAATATCAGGCCGAGTATGTGACAAATAGATGAGTTTTCCCACCAAGTGTTGGTATCTCTTCTGATCAGCAACTTCTGCTCCCTCAACGATTTTCAACCCGTGATTGACTACCATGGGTGTATCAGCCGGTTTGCAATCTATCATACCAGCCTCTGTCAGAAGATCCAGAATGTACTTTCTTTGTGAGATGTAAATCCCTTGATTCGACCTCATGACCTCAATTCCAAGAAAGTACTTCAAGTGTCCCAGATCCTTCATTTCAAATTCTTCGAATAAGTTTCTTCGAAGACTTCTCATTTCCTCAACATCATCTCCAGTGATAATCATGTCATCCACATAGATAAGGAGACACGTGATTTTTCCATCCTTCCGTTTTAAGAACAAAGTGTGGTCAGAATTACTCTGTACATACCCGTATTGCTTCATCGCAACCGTGAATCTCCCGAACCACGCTCTCGGAGATTGTTTTAGTCCGTACAATGCTTTCTTTAACCTGCACACCTCGTGGTTTTCAAACTCATGAGAGAATCCCAGTGGACATTCCATATATACCTCTTCTGTCAGGTCACCATGGAGAAAGGCATTCTTAACATCAAACTGATGAAGAGGCCAATCTAGATTTGCTGCAACTGAGAACAAGACACGTATTGTGTCAATCTTCGCAACCGGTGAAAACGTTTCTTCATAATCCACTCCATAGGTTTGAGTGTACCCTTTTGCCACTAACCGAGCCTTGTATCGCTCAATCGACCCATCAGCTTTTCTTTTGACTGTATAAACCCACCTACATCCAACGGGTTTCTTATCAGGTAGAAGCAGACATTTCTCCCAAGTCCATTTTTCTTTAGTGCCCTCATTTCTTCGTTCATCGCCTCTTTCCATTCTGATACCTCCATTGCTTCTTCCACATTCCGTGGTAAGTTATCTGTATAGATAGCAGCTGTGAAGGCCTTAGCAGAGCTAGTGAGACTCCCCCTGGCTAGATTAGCCACTGGGTACTTCGGTGTTCTGCCCTCACGTTCCGGGCTATATCTCTTTGGAGGAACTCCACGAGTACTCCGAGGTGGAAGTATGTACCTTTCTTCTTCTGTTTCTCCTGTACTTTCAGTCCCTGTATTCTGAGTTGCAGTTGTACTTTCATTATTAGAAGAGGAAACACTGGGACTAGCAATAGGATTTACAACAGATAAATCATTGGTACTGACCTCAGGGATATCTGTTGAGGAAGATAGAGGGTCGTGATGCACGTCCGGATGGCTTGTTGGTGATGGAGGGGACGGATCACTTGATTCAGTCAGTGGAAGAGCACATAGCCATTCTAGTGGATCTGTTGGTGTTTCTTTCTCCCCCTGTGCAGTAGAATGGGTAGGGGCACAGTAATAATATTCTGTCTCAACAAAGTCACAATCCATCGTGACAAACATTCTCCTGGTTTTGGGATTATAGCAGCGGTACCCTTTCTGGTGGACCCCATATCCCACAAAGACACATTTTTCAGCACAAGGTTCGAGTTTCGTGCGATTTACCTTAGGAATGTGCACAAAAACTGAGCACCCAAAGATACGGGGTGTAAGAGCTAGGGCAGGTGGTACTTGAGTAAAATCACTCAGAGTTTGGATAGGAGTGCGGAAGCCAAGGATTTTAGTAGGCAGTCGGTTTGCAAGATATGTGGCAGTGGCAATAGCTTCAGGCCAAAAAGAGGTTGGGACATGGGATTCTAACATCAGTGCCCTAGTGATCTCTAAGAGAGAACGGTTTTTTCTTTCGGCCACCCCGTTTTGTTGAGGTGTATTAGGACACGTGGTTTGGTGGATCAGGCCATTTTGAGAAAAGAAGTCCTTCCATTTTTGGGAAACAAACTCACCCCCATTATCTGAACGAAGTACCTTAACTTGGGCCTCAAATTGAAGTTTAATCATGCGATAGAAGTGAAGAAATTTGTCAAATACTTCAGACTTGTGTTTTAAAAAATAAATCCAACTCATACGAGTGCAGTCATCAATAAAGAGCACAAAATACTGAAAACCTCCACCCCCAATAACCGGGGCTGGGCCCCAAACATCAGAATGTATCAATGAAAAAGGAATGGTAACACGAGTATTGTTCAAAACAAAAGATTGTCTATGGCTCTTAGCTAAAACACAAGTATCGCAAGATAGATTATTACTAGAAAACTGAGGGAAAAGCTTTTTGAGATAACCCTCTGAAGGATGCCCCAGACGACGATGCCACAACCAACTTTGTCTATCAACTGTCCCATGTGTCATAAGAGTCCGTCCCTCAGATATCACCTCATCAACATAATACAAGCCATCTTTTTCAGTACCACGCCCAATTATCTCCCTCGAACGGATATCCTGCAATACACAAAAGGAGGGATACATCACAACTGTACAATTGAGTTCCTTGGTTACATGGCTAATAGACAACAATTTATTTGATAACGCAGGAACAAGAAGACAATTGGACAATCTCAATGTGGGGGTGATAGCAATAACTCCCCCACCCGTTACAGGAACTATATGACCATTAGCAGTTTGCACTTTATCTCTCGTTGGAATTTGTTCAGAAATAATGTCATGGGAATCATAAGTAACCGTATCTGTAGCACCGCAATCAAATATCCATTGGCAATTTTTCATTTTAGAATTCCCTTCCATGAGATTAATAGAGCAATTTTTAATAGGCTGTGCACAATTAGAAATCCCACTACTAGAAATAACGGATTCATTAGAGGTATCATTTAAGGGGCAAGAGAGTAATTTGACTCTCTCTTGCCCTATACCTGGGCTCCAGCCGCCATTTTGAGAGAGTGCAAGGTCAACCCCTTTCTGCTCCCCTCTATTTCGTTCGCCGCCATGCGTTGCCAGGCCCACCGCCACTGTCGCGGTGCGCCGGTCATCCCCTCCGGTAGGATTGGTGTCAGCGACGGCGGCAACAGCTTTCGTCTTCCTCCTTTCTGGATCTTTTCGATCCTTGATTTCCCACCAATCTGGATATCCCACTATTTCGAAACAATCCTTGGTGAAATGACCCGGCTTGCCGCACTGGTCACACACAGCTTCGGACTTCCGCCGGTATGATGATTCCGACGGGCCCTTGGCCAGATCTGACCTTCGCGGTGGTTTTCGATGTGAGGTCTGCGTTCTCGATCCTTGTCCATTCACAGCAAATCCAGCCCCTAAACCCGATGATGATGACGATGGAGATGGGTTCGCCTCGTTAGAGGCTGCCGTCGGTCCTAAAATGGCCTTCCGGGCGGCTTCTCGACGGACCTTAGCATACGCGCCATCGACTGAGGGTGCGGAAGATTCTCTGAGGATTTCTCGAATAATTGAATCGTACTCGGGATTCAATCCCGATAAGAATTTGAAGAGGCGATGTTCCTCTTGAATCTGGGTATATTTGAGGATGTCATCCGGAGATTGCATTGGATTCGGTCTCCGTCGATCAATTTCGGCCCATATGCTCTTGCTAATGCTGTAGTAATCCTCCAAGGTATGTGTTTCTTGTCTGATCAGGTCTGCCCGGGTCATTAGATCAAAGATTTGCAGGCTGTCCTCGCCGGATTGATAGGTGACGGACAAGCCCTTCCAGAGATCCTTAGTGGTGGGATAATGAATGAATTGGGTAACTAAGGATGGCTCTATTGCTTGCGTGATCCACGCGAAGACCTGTAAATCCCGTTGTTTCCAAGATTGATATGATTCATCTGCTTCGGCCGGTGGCGCGGGATGTCCGGTTAGATGACTGAGACGCCCTCGTGCCCCGATAGCTATTTCAAGCATTCTTGCCCATAGAACATAGTTGCTGTTGTTCAACTTTAGATCGAATTTGATTGGGTTTGTGTTTTTTGTTGCAGGATTTTTGCAATCTGTTGGGATAGAACAGTTGCGGCCTCGGACAGTGCCGGTGACGAGACTTCCTCGTCGCTCATGATGTCCGGTTAGTTTCTACGGTAGATGATGATGCCTAACAGCGATCCTCAAGATCGTGTGGCTCTGATGCCATGATAGATTGAGTATATGAAATAAGTAGAAGAATTCATGATTTTGATTATTGATTGAATTGTATATCTGCGTTACAGAGGAGATTAATATATATAGAAGAAACCCTATACAGATGGACTAGATTAGCAAAACTAACTCCTGTAATTTAGGGATCCTAATCTTTTACATATTTATCAACATTCTCTTCTCTTAATGTATTTAGTAATATAATTAAATTGCAAGATTATTTAAGTGAATATAGGCCAATATATTTAGCTTGAAAATTGTGCTTTTTATTGTCAATGAAATTATAATTAATTACCTATTAATTATCAAGTGTGGGCATTAAGAGTAAGAAAAACAAGAGATTGTTTTTATTCTATAGCTAGTTTTTATAGGTTGAGTCGGGTTGGACCTCTTAAATGTAAAGCTATTTCTATTAATAGTAGTTGTTTTCCTAAAAACTCGAATATAAAATCTTTAATTAAATTAATATAATATTGAACCACTAAATTGTACCATTTGATGATAAAAAAAAATAAAATTATTGGCGTCTTGAGGTGCGTTGAATTCATGTCGTAATGGCAAATTAAGTACGATGGAAAGATCAAATTAGTGCACGATAAATTATTTTCAATAGCATTAAAGTACTTTAAGAAAAACTTGATTATATAAAGTGCGACATTTCATTTTATAAATTCGCTGGGTAAGATATATATATAGTGGTACAAATTAGTTTGGGACGAAGAATCTTTCGTTATTGTCAATTTGCAATTAGTACATTTGTAAGTTAATATGCTATATATGTAATTAAATTATGAAACTCAAGAGTGGACTGATGAATTCATACGTATTGCGATTCACTGCATTGTTCGTGGGCATGGGATCGGGACCGGGCCGAGGGTCGTGAGCCAGGCTTGGGCGCAGGGACGGAGCCAGGATTTCATGAAAGGGGGCCGAAAATTAAAAATATTTATAATATTTTTTAAAAATAAATATTATTTTATTAAAAATAAAAATATTATTTTATTCGATATATATAAATAAAACAAGTATAACGTAAAATTTAACTTATTATTTTATCATTAAAATCTCAAGAAAATAGTTGCATTATCATGAATTGTTAAAGTGTCATGGTGTATTGCTATTTTGAAGTAAAGCTCCAAATTCCTTTTACTCATAGTTCGTATATAAATTTAAAAAATCATGGACTCAATTTAACATGATTTAAAATAAAATAATAAGTCAAATAACAAAACAACGTAAATAAATGAAAAATCATTTATCTTTAACTATTCTGATAGTCATAGAGATAAAGATAACTTAACAAATTAATTATAAATGTTATCCATAATTAAAATTATTATTTAAGATACAAAACATGCTTGGGGGGGCATGCTTGGGCGATTGTATCGTTCGGTGGCGTATTTTTCACTTCATATGTGCGCATCGCCTCTAGGAACTTGAAGGTTCGTTGGGTGTAACTGCTGAGTAGTAGGCAATTAAAGGGTCAATTTTCAAATCATTCATTCAACATCTAAGAGCTAAGCTTGACATATATCATGAAAGTGTATCATCTATAACTTGAAGTACACGGTTAAAACAAAGAATACTCTGTATCGGACTCTACCCAAATTTCTAACATTAATATGTACCGCTAATATATAAAGTACACATTTTATCATACAATATTGATTTTAAGAGTGAATTATTGTAAGTAGAATGGGGGCAAAAGGGTGCATGTGAAGTATAGTATTTTGCCAGCCAAAATGAAGCGAAAATGTGGGGGCTGGGTCTGTTGGCATAGCCTGATAAATAAAAAAGCAAATTTGTCTGCCCATATTCCAGGATGCTGTTTTTTTCCTCCTTTTCTCAGTATTCTTGATATTCGTGCTCTGTCAATAGTACCGTTATTCATTCATAACATGGTGGGTGTCCCGCGTTAACGTGTTTGGTGCGTGGCAAGATATTCTACCATCTTTTAGTTAGCCCGACGATCTTATCATTTCGTTGGTTCGCATATTTTTGTAGCATAGTGTGTTTAAAACATTTTTTATAATCAATTTTAAGAAAAATGTATATTATATCGTGTCGTATCCGTTTATCCATATTTGTGTTCATATGTTTTAGTTGTGCTTCAGATATATTCCTAGAAATATCATTGTACGGTTCAAACTTCTTTTACATAGTAAATTTTTTTTTAAAAAAAATCTCCTTTCTATATTGTATTATATTGTACTCGTATGTCATACTTGTGTACATATATATTGTACGTATATATATACACACATATATATATGTAGGACAAACAAATAGTTTTGGGGGGGTGAGTTAAGTCAAGTACATTATTCAATATGGTATCAGTGTAGAGGATAAGCCGAGATCTCCGCATAACTGATTGCCCCAATCTCAGCACAACAGATTGAGCTCTCTTAGGTTTTATCTTAGACTGCATATTTGTAGGGATTAGTTGAGATTGTTGAGATTTCCTTTCTGTATCCATCTCTTGTATGTATCGTGTATTTATACTCTGTAACCTTCTTCCTTGGAGAAATACAATCAAACATTATACAGAAAATCTTATATGGTATCAAGAGCCATCGATCCATAAAATCCTCTCCTTTTTTTTCCTCTATCCCATGGCTTCCGACTCTTCTGCCATCTCCTCCGCTGCACCGACCGATCCCACACGGTCCCTCACCCTAATCAATTCCTCCGGCTCCGTCAAGCTTCACTCCAACAACTATATGGCGTGGAAGCTTCACATGCAAGCACTCCTTCGTGGTCACAACCTTTTTGGCTACGTTGATGGATCCACGGTGAAACCTCCCGAATCCATCTCCTCTGGCGACGCCGTTGCTCCCAATCCGGCGTTCGCCTCTTGGTTCCAACAGGACCAGCTAATTCTCGCTGCCCTGGCCGGATCCCTCCACCACACCATTGCTCCAATCATCCACGGTGCTCTCTCCTCTCGTGAAGCCTGGCAGGAGCTTGCAACCACGTTCGCCAATGCTTCCCGGGGACATATCAAACAACTTCGGGATGCCCTCAAACGTTGCACCAAAGGCACCAAGACAATCAACGAATACATGACACATATTCGCACCAAATCCGACGAACTTCGGCTCCTCGGCCACCCCCTCGGCCCAGAGGACATCACTGACATCGTCCTTGACGGCCTTGATGACTCCTATCGCTCTATCATTGATGCCGTCAATGCCCGAGAAAGTCCAATTTCCTTCGCCGAACTTCATGAAAAACTCCTGAACAAGGAACTTTCCCTCACCTCTACTCAGCTCAACCACTCCACCACTCCTATCTCCGCCAATGCCGCGGCCCTTCAACCAAAACACCGTCAGTGGCGTCCCTCAAACCCACTGCCATCTCACAACACCTCCAACCGTTCGCCCCGCCCTTACCTTGGCACCTGCCAACTCTGTGGTGTCCAAGGTCACTCGGCTCGCAGGTGCCCCCAATTCCAAATCCTCCAACAACCGTCTCCACCCTCATACACTCCCCATCATCGGCCAAATCAGCCACCTCGCCGCCCACAAACTCAACCTAACACCCCGTGGCCGCCCCGTGCCCACTATACCACTGTCCCGCCACCAAATAACTCCACCAACCTTTCGTCCCCGCCTTCTTGGCTACTTGACAGCGGTGCGTCTCATCACGTGACTGCCGACCTCGATGCTCTATCTCTCCCAACTCCATACACTCATCAAGACAGCGTTATGATCGGTGACGGGTCCTCCCTTCCAATTACTCACTCGGGTTGTGTCTCTTTACCATCTCATCACTCTCCTCTCTCCCTTAACGATGTTCTTTATGTTCCCTCTATGCATAAGAATTTAATTTCGGTTTCCAAGCTTTGTGAATCTAATCATGTCTCTGTTGAATTTACCCCTTATGGTTTTCAGGTGAAGGATCTGGCGACGGGAGCTTCGGTCGTGACGGGACGTTCCAATAATGGCGTGTATGAATGGCCGATGCTCAAACCTTCTCCCCCACCACTGGCCGCAACCTCATCCCTGAAACCCTCTGGAGATGTTTGGCACAATCGGCTAGGGCATCCTTCCGCCCGTATTCTTCGCCACACCATCCACCATTACAGCCTAGAGTCTTCCCCTCCCCCTCAAATTCTTGATTGTCATTCATGTCATTGTAATAAGAGTCACAAACTTCCTTTTGGTGATTCATCAATAAAATCTAGTTCTCCTCTTGACATTTTGTTCAGTGATGTATGGACATCTCCCGCACCCTCCCTTGATAATCACAAGTACTATATAATCTTCGTTGATCACTTCACTAAATACATTTGGTTTTTTCCCATATCCAAAAAGTCTCAAGTATCGGAAGTCTTTAAAAAGTTTAAACCCCTTGTTGAGGTGAAATTCAACACCAAAATCAAAGCACTCTACTCCGACAATGGTGGCGAATACATGGCCCTCACCTCATATCTCGCCGATAATGGCATCTCCCACTTTACTACCCCGCCACATACTCTTGAACATAATGGGTACTCCGAACGCCGCCATCGGCACATTGTGGAAACGGGCCTCACCCTACTTCATCATGCTTCGATTCCTGTGTCCTACTGGCCCTTTGCCTTTGCCACCGCAGTATATCTCATAAATCGTCTCCCCACTCCAGGTCTCTCCATGTCTTCCCCCTATCTTGCCCTGTTTCGTGAACCCCCAAACTACGGTAAACTTCGTATATTTGGGTGTCTCTGTTACCCTTGGCTCCGGCCGTACTCCGCCAACAAACTCAGCCCTCGATCTTCTCCCTGTGTCTTTCTTGGCTATTCCCTAACTCAAAGTGCTTATCTCTGCCTCGATCTCTCCACGAACCGCTTATATACCTCCCGTCATGTTCGCTTCATCGAACATAGCTTCCCATTCTCAGCACAAGCCTCAGCCACCGAGTCCTTTCCTACCGTCAGCTCCATCACCATCATCTGGTACGTCTCCTTCTCCCGCTCCTCTCACCGCCGCCTCCCCTCCTTCTCAACCGGAGTTCCAGCCTGCATCTGCCACAACTCCGCCTTCCCCCACTGCTCCCTCATCTTCTCCATTGCAACAACACCATCCCATGATCACACGTGGTAAAAATAATATTCGTAAACCATCTAAAAAGCTGAATCTTTCTTCTCAGGTTGTCCCAGCTGCTGACATCGAGCCTAAAACTGTTACCCAGGCATTACGGGATGAGCATTGGCGCGCGGCGATGGCCGCCGAATATGATGCATTGGTCCGAAATGGAACGTGGAGTTTGGTTCCAGCTTATGAAGCTCCCAACCTCGTCGGTTGCAAGTGGGTGTTCCGTGTCAAACGCCGTGCCGACGGGTCTCTTGACAAATACAAAGCTCGCCTTGTCGCAAAGGGCTTTCATCAACGCCCGGGTGTCGATTTTCAAGACACCTTCAGTCCCGTTGTCAAGCCGGCCACCATTCGGATTGTTCTTACTATTGCTGTGACACGAGGCTGGCCTCTACGGCAACTTGATGTCAACAATGCCTTTCTCCAAGGCCATCTCTCCGACACTGTCTATATGATTCAGCCGCCCGGGTTCGTTGACAAGGATCAGCCCAACCATGTCTGCAAGCTACACAAGGCTCTCTATGGACTTAAGCAGGCTCCGCGTGCATGGTTCTCGGAACTACGGGGGTTCCTTCTTGCTCAGGGATTCTCTAATTCTCTTGCCGACTCATCCTTATTTATCCAGCCAAAAGATAATGGATTGCTTTTTGTCCTAGTTTATGTCGATGACATTGTTATCACCGGACCTGATGCCACTGTTGTGTCGGCCTTCATTGACACTCTCTCGGCCAGATTTGCCCTCAAAGATCTGGGCCCTCTTAATTATTTCCTTGGCATCGAATGCACCTCCACGCCCGACGGACTACTTCTCTCTCAGCGTAAGTACATTCATGACTTACTTCATCGCCTTGATATGGCGGGCTCCAATCCGGTAGCTACTCCGCTTTCTCCTGATACAGACTTACGGCTCATTTCTGGCACCTCTCTATCGGATCCCGCTGAATATCGCTCTATCGTTGGTGGGCTTCAGTATCTCACTCTTACCCGGCCCGACATAGCCTTCTCTGTCAATCGTCTCTCACAGTTCATGCATCGGCCAACCACGTCACATCTTCTTGCTGTTAAACGGCTGCTCCGATATCTTCGTGGCACTTCTGACTTTGGAATTTACATTCGCCGCAACAGCACTATGAATCTCTTGGCTTTTTCGGATGCGGACTGGGGGGGTAATAAAGACGACTATACCTCTACGAGTGGCCATATTATTTATCTTGGTGTTAACCCCATTAGTTGGTCTTCAAAGAAACAACGCAGCGTTGCGCGTTCATCTACGGAGGCTGAATACCGAGCCGTTGCGTCCACGTCGGCTGAGGTTCGCTGGATTTGCTCCCTTCTGTCCGAATTAGGTGTTCATCTACCTCACCCTCCGACTATCCTTTGTGACAACATTGGGGCCACTCATCTCTGCTCCAACCCGGTTTTTCATTCGCGGATGAAACATATTGCGCTTGACTTCCACTTCGTACGGGAACAAGTTCAGAGAGGTGCTCTTTCTGTCCGCCATGTCTCCTCTGCCGACCAACTGGCTGATGCCTTAACCAAAGCTCTCCCTCGTCAGCAGTTCCTACGGTGCCGTGACAAGATTGGCGTCTCCCTCGGATCCTCCATCTTGCGGGGGCGTGTAGAGGATAAGCCGAGATCTCCGCATAACTGATTGCCCCAATCTCAGCACAACAGATTGAGCTCTCTTAGGTTTTATCTTAGACTGCATATTTGTAGGGATTAGTTGAGATTGTTGAGATTTCCTTTCTGTATCCATCTCTTGTATGTATCGTGTATTTATACTCTGTAACCTTCTTCCTTGGAGAAATACAATCAAACATTATACAGAAAATCTTATAATCAGAACAGGTTCATAGATGTTCCGATTCCTGTAATGTTCACGCTCTAATTTGTCCCGTATTTCGCGACCCTAGGCGTGACGGGTGTTAAGTGTCCCACATGGAATAATCAAAGATGTGGAGTTCAATATATAATGGTTTGACAATCTTTCCATCAACAGCTAATTTTGGGGAGTGAATTAGGCCAAACACAATACGAGTTAAAATAGTTGAGAAATCAACGATAACCTTTCAACAATTCAACAAATATTAATAAAAGAAAGTATATATAATGAATTTACATCTCAACAGCTCCCTAAAAGAAATTAAAATATTCAATATTTTAGCTTCATAATTAGATATTTTAATTTCTCCCCAGGGAAAAGTGTATGTGTATGGTGTGTATGTCCGTGCATAATTTCTTATATTACAGTTGATTAATCGAAGGAAAATTAGATGATAATAAGCTCTTCATTTCAAAAAGTCATTTTAATCCCATTTGATTTAATAGATCAGTATAAATTAAGACGGAATAAATTTTTTGCTGCACTTCCCTCAAGGGTGTAAATGGACCTTAAATGAATTTGATGTATAATTAACATAACTTTATTCATTTATGATTCGAATGACTTTTAAAACAGATTCTGGTGGAGCTTTGATACATTCTTATCAGTTTTGGGCTTACTCAATTTGGGCCACACTACTTGTAAAGTAGGATCAGACAATTTCGAGGAATCTAAGTTGGGCTTTTGTTAAGATCAATGTATTGTTGTGCCCCATCTCAACAATGTCTTTATATATTTGTAATTTGTTTTGTTTCCTTCTCTTCAATTTCCGTAGACGGATCACAAAGCGTTCGATCTCATACTAATTTAATCGAATATTTTAAGTTTGAATATTTAAATATGTAGTTATTATTGACATGAAAAATTTTATATTTAAATGGTTCGATCTATCTCACATCTAAATAAATAGGATATAAAATAGGAAAAACTTAAGTCCTCTTACCCGTCTCGATTCCAAATAAATGGGATGTAAAAAAAAAAATAGACTTTTAGATATTTACTTTATTTTCTTTCTTTTTTCCAAAAATTCCCCCAAACCAAATAGAGCAATAGTAAAAATCATTGAATGTAATCAATTATCCGAAAATTCTTATTCAAATCAAATTTCAAATTAGTGTTAATAATGAATATTGAGTGTTTTACTACATGTATATCTTACTAAAGATTGAACAGTGATCGAACACGTAACAAATGTATATGTATTTATCGAATGATTGTTTGGCTATAATTATTTTACTTACCAACTTCTAATTAATACTATACATAAATAGCTTTTACAAAGAATTACACTTGATGCAGATATAATCTATGTGTAGCCTTTACAAGTCTCAAATTATTTTTGGATAATATGATTTAAGTAAATATACGTGGGTTGATCTGTGAAGTGTTTTATCCCTTGATATATTGCATTGCTTATTTTTCAAAGCTACTATTGTCTCTCGTGTATATATCTACAAGACTACAACTTATTTCATTGTTATTTTAGCTATGTCTTATGTTATTTTTTACACACAGCCATTCCCTCCGCATCATTGCATTCGAGGGAAGCTTTTCCTTTTTACGGAAGCATGGTTAGAAATTTATGGAAAGAACCGTGCTACTTGACATAATTCTGTGGAGCCCTGAGTTGTGCTTAGATCGGTCGTGAAATCAAGTAGACTGACCAAGACTAATGAAAGAGAGAAGGATTCTGGAAAACTACCATCTAACAAGTTACCATCAATGTAGAAAATATGGCTGGACAAATAGAGGAGAATTCGTTAAATACAATTGATGATAAAGTTAACTAATCTACATTTACAACATCAAAACGTACCCAAAAACAAGCCACATGTTCCAAAAAAGGAAAAAGGGTTAACAAATCAGATGGCGATTTAGCTGAGAAAATTAACACATTTTGTGTGAATGTGTCGTGTGTGATTGAGAAAGTAGCAAGTCGGCTCGATTCAAAGATCGATGCATCATGCCGTATGGAGGAATTGTACGAAGCTATAGGCCAACAACCCATGATCATATCCAATCGAGATCACATCTAAATCAAATATATGTGGGTGGATAACTCGAAGGCTATGTTGCACGGATACAGACACGGCGACACGGACACGACACGACACGGATACGACGACACGAATTTTTTTATGAATTTTCCATGTGAGAAGTGTCGGATAAGGTGTTCGACACGAGTGTCCGATACGTTTTTAAAAGTGTCCGTGAATTAGAGCTCGAAGGCCATTGATATATTTTCGGGGTGCCAATTAATGCTAAAATGAAAATAATGAAGATGAGTATTTAGGGAGTACTAAAATAAAAATTGTTATTAGTTTTAGAATATTCTATTTTGCTTTAGACCGGTCTAGGATTTCGAATTATGAATACTCGGTAGAATGTATAATTAGTTTTAGAATATAATGTTTTGCATTAGAATTTATTATTAGTTTTGGAATATTATGTTTTGTTTCTCATTTATATATTAGTTAATATGAGTGAATTCAGTTTTTTTTTCTTTTTTTTTTTTCAATTAGAATTATATAGTATAATATGAGTGAATTCAGTTGATAATGACTGAATTTACACGACCTAATGAAATTATTTTGCCATATCGAGAAAGTATAAATTAATATTAGTTAATATGAGTTTCCAAAGGATGGGGGATTAGGTGGGTCAATTTTGTTGCAAAAATTTAGTAAAGCACATGATTTTTAGAAAATAGGAAGTTAGGAACAGAACAACTCACGTTGAATTTGTTTTTATTCATGTATTTTCTGTCCTATATATGGATGTTATTGCCATCATATTCTATTATCTTCTTTTCACTATGTCATCACTCATCATATTTATTATCTTACTTCATTTCCAGATGGAGTTCAAAAATAGTTTTCCTCAAGATTACTATCTATCTCATAATGCATGGACACAAATGGTGGACCAGTGTTCTATTTATGCACCGGAGATGGAGCCAGGCGGAAAAACGCACAATTGGAATGCGGCAATCTTTATGCTCCGTCTAAGGCACGAGTAACTGTGAATATATTGACTTGGAATTAGATTTACTTTTAAGGAGTGCCATTTTAGACTGCGTAAATTAAAGATGCTTACAATTGTTTCAATAGAACTTCTTACAATATCAGGAGTAGAATAGGATCGAGAAAATAACTATGTTAATGCATATTTTGGATATTGGTAGATTATAATTAAGATAACTTTTATTACTTCTTTTAGAGAAAATAACTATGTTGAATGAAATCGAGAGACTAACTATGTTACTTCGAATCCCGGATTATTGTTTTCGGAAAAGAACTTTTAAACCACTTGATCAACTCCCGGATTATTGTTTTCGGAAAAGAACTTTTAAACCACTTGATCAACTCCCGTTAGCGAGTAACTATGTTACTTCTTTTAATAAAAGTTACCTTAAGGCTTAATTATAGTCTGACAATTTTCAGGTTGTGCTTCAACATAGCTACTGTCACGATCCCAAACTACTCCTGCCATTGCAAGAAGTTTATTAAAATAGTTGCAATGCATCTTTCATTTACGTAGTTTAAAATTCTTTAATGGTAAATTTAGTTATTTTAAAATTTAAACCAATCTTTCACAACTCTTTGTCCCTTACACAGAGCATGAATATTGTCACCTTCCATTTGTGTATTTCCTACCCTAACCTCCATCTCGAGTTTAAAAATGAAACACATATCCACCATTTGCAACACAAGATTGGATGATATGATCCTCAATTATATTCAATGGGTTATCTCTGTTTGTCCAATTACATTTTTTGCATAGACAGTCATTCGTTCGACAACAGTATTTCAATCCATAGTATTATGTCCAATAATACAGTCCCTTTCATAAATTTCTAACCATGCTTTACACATATAATGTCAACATATTTTCATATTTAGTTTCGTAATTACTTGGCAAATTTTTTAACTTACAATGTTCATTTTAATTGCATTATATATATATATATATATATATATATATATATATATATATATAAACTCGATCTATTTTCTCAATTTTTCCATTAATATTAATTTTGCGTGTGCATTTAATATATATATATATATATATATATATATATATATATATTAAATGCACACGCAAAATTAATATTAATGGAAAAATTGAGAAAATAGATCGAGTTTGTCCGTTTGGCCTTTGGGTATTTTCACGATTTGAAATCCATAAATAAAAATCTAACTCAAACCCATATTTAATTAAAATGTGGGCTTGGGTTTGAGTTTGGGTTTGATTTAAAAGTATGGATTTGGGCTTGAATTGAATAATTAAATTTCAGGGTTTGGGTTGGGGGTCTCGCCTCCAATGCCAGGCCTACATCCCTTGAATGCAATAGTGTGAAGAGAATCATTGCGTGTGGAAAAAAAAAACAAGAATACATGGTTAAATAATAGGGTAAATTACGGCAACCCCCTTGTCCTTTGGTACGTTTTGCACTTTCCCCCTTAACCTTTGATTTTGCGCGATTTCCCCCCTCACCTTTGTAAAACGTATCATTGTCCCTCTTTTGGACGGAATCTTGGGGAATATTCCTTTAAATTTTTTGAAAAAATTTTTGGCGTGATTTCTAAGGTCAAATCTATTAAAATCAGATATCAAATGTGTTAATATTATACATAAAATCAAAGATCTCGACGCAAGGAACACAATGGTGGCCTTGAAACCAAAATCCGACAACCGAAGAAAGAGGAATTATCGGTCAAAGATGGCACACGGGTGACAGAGCATTGTAGGCGAATTCCGGCATCTTCAGACGATCAATAGGTTCGAATGGTGTAGGGGTTTTGTTCGTCTTAGAGAGACGGACACGATGGCGGTAGTCTTGACTCTTGGGTCATTGTGACGGAAGAGAAATCGACGGTCAAAGTTCACCTTGTATAAATTCAAACGGAATATTCTGGGAATATTCCACCGGAATCGTGCAAAAGGAGTAATGTGCAAAAAAATTCAAAGGTGAGGGGGGAAATCACGCAAAATCAAAGGTTAAGGGGGAAAGTGCAAAACGTGCCAAAGGATAAGGGGGTTGCCGTAATTTACCCTAAATAATAATGAAATAAACTTTAGATATATTAAAGAGACAACAGTAAATATGAAAAGGGTAAACCGAAAGGAGCGATGATGAAACTCTTAATCATGGAAACGCAATGTTTCAAAGGATAAAACACTTCATAGCAGTTTTAGTTAAAAATGGAATGCCAATTTTGCTTAATCTGCTGCTAGTAATTGAAAAGCAATATCTTCAAGTATAACTTTCACCAGAGTAATATCGATCAAGTATACCATATCATACATGAAAACTTTATCAAGTAATTCAAAACCAGTTGCATTAACTATTTTTACCACACATATCTTATAGATCATAATAAAGGAGTCGATAGTGATTATCCTCTTGGGAACGTGGTGAAGGATTGTCTGAAGTTCGTTCGAAAGCCTTGGGATATCAAATTGATGTACACACATCGGGAAAGAAATTGTTATACTGACAAGCTTGCGAATAGGTGTCATGAGCTTTGGACGAAGATTGAGATCTGGGAAGAGGCTCCACATTGTTTGCTGGAGCAGCTGAAGGATGATGTCTAATTTGTTAGGCTTTTTCTTTCCAAAAAAAAAAATATATATATATATAGACAACTAGAATAACATGTAATAAATATTAAAATACTTGAACCAAATGTAAGATAAATCTAAAATATAGAGAATTACCATAAGAAACGCGTCTCGTTTCTTTGGTTCGGCTTTGGTAGTGATTAGTGAGTGAGGTCGCGTTTCAATTAAACCAACTACATTCCAAAGCAGTACAAATTTGAATGAAATTTTTTTCTCATGATGTGTAATTCGAACTGATATTTGGTTCGACACATTAATTTGTTCATAGTAAAGCAATATTTAAACATTGTTCTAGCCATTCTGAAAACTATTAGGTGTCATCCGGCTAACAATTATTATAATCTTAAATACTTCGACGAGTATCAACTCCTCCTCAATTATCTAAAATCGCCAACCCTTCTTCATTGCAACCACATCTATAAGCAAACCGAAATGAAATATACCTAAATGAACCAAAAAAATAAAAGCAATTTGCTACTCGAACCAGATTATTTCGGATCAGATTCGGATATGTAATTAAAAAAAAATAAGGCATCTTAAAAATCCGAATTTGCAATACCCGACCCAACTACACCCCTATCTAATTCCATATTGTTTTTAGGGTTATTTATATATTTCACCTCTGTGTTAGGTAAAATAGGAAAAAAAAAAAAAAAAACTATGTTACAAAAATTAATACAAAAAACCCTGTGTTTTCAAAATATTTGTACGGTGAACCCTGAAAAATTTTGGTGATTGACGCGGGCTAAAAGCACAACTAGAACACTAATTTTCTCTATATTGAACGCAAAATGACTAATTTACCCTTTTATATTTTGATATACATCATCTCATATCTCTCTATATTGTCCAATATTTTTTTATATGCACCTAAATTCTGTACAAAATAAAATTACATGAAAAACCCTATAAACAAGTATATGTTGAATACTTTTTTATATGCACAGCGACCCTGTTCAAAATAAAAATTGCATGAAAAACCCTATAAACAAGTATAAAAGTGGGTATATAGAGAGTGATGAGATGATATATATTCGAATATATAAGGTAAATAAGTCATTTCACGTCCAATAAATAGAAAAAATTAATGTTCTAGTCGCGCTTTTAATACGTGTCCAATACCAAAAATTTTCAGGGTTCATCATGCAAATATTTTAAAAATATTAAATTTTTTGTGTTAAATTTTGACCATAGAATTTTTTTTATTCATTTCACCTAACACAGAGGTAGGGAATGATATATATAACTTGTTAGTTTTTATTTAACATTTGTTAAATTATGTTGGGTGCGACTATTAAACTTTAAAAAGTTGGGATCTCATTTGAAGGTGGTTAAGGTTCTGATTAAAGTTATACCTTGTAAAGTTGGTGTGAGCGTCACTGCGCATATCTTCGCTGTAAGCTTAGAGAGAGAAAGCAGAGCAAAAGAAAATGGCATTCGCAAGGGCTGTTAGGAGGCTTTCCTCCTCGATTGACGAACCCATCAAGCGTCTCAGCAATGGCGGCGGTTCTCTCTACTACATGGTATATTTACTATTTGCTTTCTATGTTTATCTTCAAACTAATGAAATTCGAATATAATTTTTGGTGGATCTGCTTTATTTAAGGTTTGATTTGGTTGTTTTGCAGTCGTCTTTGCCTGATGCAGCAGTATATGAAAAGAATGGTGTGACGGTATGGTTGTTGGTTGTTTGAAGCATTTTCTAAGCTTGGAGATGAGTTGATTCCTGTATTTTAATTTGATTAGAGCTAATTTATTAATTGCAGTGGACAAAGAATCTGAACGCTCCATTAGAAGAAGTTGATCCTGAGATTGCAGACATTATTGAGCTTGAGAAAGCTAGACAATGGAAGGTATAATATATTTTCTCATAATTAAGCAAATCCCTATTGCTCTCTTCATATCAATATTATGTGCACAAATCTGAGATTCTAAACTTCACTTTCATTAGTTGTGTGTAATTTAATCTTCAATTCTTGTGTATTTTAAGTTCATATTGCATTTGTTTAGGGACTTGAACTCATCCCTTCAGAGAATTTCACTTCTGTCTCTGTGATGCAAGCTGTTGGCTCTGTTATGACTAACAAGTACAGTGAAGGTTATCCCGGTGCAAGATACTATGGAGGAAATGAGTAAGTAATAGTAAACTTCTGTAGTATCATTTCTTTTTTCTGTTTTCTGATTTGTGTGAATAATCCTGAAATGTTAGTAGTTAGTATATAAGTATTTTCCTGGACTTTCTTGAATATCTTCTTATTAGTTAAGAGGTAATGAATCTCAGGTATATCGACATGGCTGAAACGTTATGCCAGAAACGTGCTTTAGAAGCATTCCGATTGGATCCTGCAAAATGGGGAGGTGATTTGTAGAGAATAAACGAAAAGATTTTAAGTTGCATATATTAAGGAATTATTATTAATAAATGTTAATGCAGTGAATGTGCAGCCTCTATCGGGATCTCCTGCAAACTTTCAAGTTTACACTGCTTTACTTAAACCACATGAGAGAATCATGGCACTTGATCTTCCTCATGGTGGCCATCTTTCTCATGGTTATCAGGTTCTTTAACAACTTTCTATGTTTTTTTCTGATAAATATTTCATTCATATTCTGATATAATCTTGGTATCTGATTTCATTATATCTTGGTTCGAATTAGTCACAGCTGGGTATGTGTATTTTTCTCTTGAAATAGGAACTATGAAAAAATAATTTCCCATGACGAATATCTGGGATTTTGTGTTTGCTCTACATTTTCTTGTATATTGGGATTCATTTTATGTTTTCTTCAATTTGTACAGACTGACACGAAAAAAATATCGGCAGTGTCTATATTCTTTGAGACCATGCCATACAGGTTGGATGAAAGCACTGGATATATTGATTATGACCAGGTAATTTTCTCCTTGCTTTCTTTACTGAAAAATAAAAAGAAAAAAATAGGAGTTTTATTCCTATGTAGCTGAAAAGTTGGATTATTTGAAAAGAATTGTGCTATAGAACTATGCTGATGTAAATTTTTTTTTTCCAGCTGGAAAAGAGTGCTGTACTATTCAGGCCAAAGTTAATCGTTGCTGGTGCCAGTGCTTATGCGCGTCTTTATGATTATGCCCGCATTCGCAAGGTAATAGAGATTAACAATCCCTTTCCAAATCCTTTTTTCATCCTTATTAGTATGCTGAACTATTTCTTTCATATCTTTAACAGGTTTGTGACAAGCAGAAAGCAATCATGTTGGCAGATATGGCACATATTAGTGGATTAGTTGCAGCAGGAGTTATTCCTTCGCCATTTGATTATGCTGATGTAGTCACAACAACCACGCACAAGTCCCTCAGAGGGCCCCGCGGTGCCATGATATTTTTCAGGAAAGGTGTCAAAGAGATCAACAAACAAGGCAAAGAGGTCAGTTCTTTTTTCTTTGAGATAAGTACACATAACACAAACATATCATGACCAAAAATAAATAATATCATGAAGTTTGACCTAATTACACAAACACCCCCCTAGGGTTTGAGAAAATTACAACAATATCTTTAATAAAGAATTTACATCACATCCAAATCTATTAAATTTGGTGATATCATCTCGAATTTTTTATGACTAAAATAGCATGCATTAGGTAAACCTCAGTTTGTGCCAGGGGAAGTTTTTGTAATTTCGAAAGAATTTCTGGGGGGAGTTTCAATTTATGGCTATATTCCCTGAGGGATTTGTGTATTTAGGCCAGACCAGGGCTGAGGGTATATAATAGTGTGATTGTCCCCTTTCCATTTCTTTTCCTTGTCTTGGATGAAGTTGAGATTTAAGTCCTAATGAAATATTTAACTTTATGTTTTCTTGAAGGTGTTGTATGACTTTGAAGATAGAATCAATCAAGCTGTCTTTCCAGGGCTTCAAGGTGGTCCCCACAACCACACTATCACTGGTTTGGCAGTTGCACTCAAACAGGTTCGACCCAGTAATCTAAAAGCCCCCATCGGTGTTGAACATTTATATGATTGTGAGTAGTGACTGAAAATGTTTTTTGTTTTCTTTTGAATGTAGGCAACTACTCCGGAATACAAAGCTTACCAAGAGCAAGTTCTGAGCAACTGTGCAAAGTTTGCCCAGGTAATGAGTAATAACCTTAAGCTATAGCAATTTCTGAATTCTGATGCATGAAACTATCGTCACAGCGTTGAATTTTTCTGTGGAACTCAAATCTTGGTTAATATGTAACATTGGGTATAAAATGCTGATATCTCCTCTAATATTGCAGACACTGGTTGAGAGGGGATATGAACTAGTCTCCGGTGGAACGGACAACCACTTAGTACTAGTCAACTTGAAACCCCAGGTAAAACATGAAAATTTTAAATTTCTTTTCCTTTTTGGTTTAATGGACAAACTAGTTCAGGGTGTTTTAAACTGGTTTGTATTTTCATGATTTTTCAGGGTATTGATGGTTCAAGAGTAGAGAAAGTGTTGGAATCTGTCCATATTGCAGCCAACAAGAATACCGTTCCTGGAGATGTATCTGCCATGGTTCCTGGTGGCATCAGGATGGGTAAACATCTCTTCCCACACTAAGTATTAAAAAATTCAACACCTGATACATAAATTTTGGCTGAAGAACTCAGATAGGAGAAACCCTTCTCCTAAAATCTTATTATTACAATTTGTTATTGACATCGTTGTGTATTTAGGAACTCCTGCTCTTACATCTAGAGGATTTTTGGAAGATGATTTTGCCAAAGTTGCTGAATTCTTTGATGCTGCTGTGAAGTTGGCTTTAAAAATTAAGGCTGATACTAAAGGTTGCTTCCTTTTACTCATGCTTCCACATAATTTTATTTTAGTTTTTTAAAAAAAATCACCACCTATAAAGTTTCCAACTATTATGTCTTCTGTTATTCTAGGGACAAAATTGAAGGACTTCGTAAGCACAATGCCTTCCTTCGAGTCCGAGATTGCCAAACTTCGCCATGATGTTGAGGAGTACGCAAAGCAATTTCCCACAATCGGGTTCGAAAAAGAAACCATGAAGTACAAAAACTGAAGGAGATCGATTCCCACGTAGGGTATTGTTGTGATCAAGATCTCTCTGTTAGATGTTTGAAGCAAAAATATAAGATGGAATAACATGTTTGTATCTTTTGTGTGAAACGGGGCACTGGATCTGCATTGAGGAATGAGATGAACACGCGAAGATTTGATGCATATACGAGAATGTGGTTACGTAGAATTTTGGTTTCGAATTTGATCTCTGTATATGTACAAACGACGAACCTATCCAAACCGGAGAAACCTCAAGAGCAATGCTTGTTTCTCTCGTTTGTTTGGTTTGATAGATGTTTAAATCTTGTATTTTTGTTCTTTTTAATATGAATCTTATTTCAATTGTTCAATTATATGTAGTTATTGTGTATTGTTGAATACAGTGCGAGATTGTGTGACATGAAATAAAACTTATGAGAAGAACTTGGTACCAATTTTTGGCTGAACTTAATGATGATTTCATAACACCCTTGCATTCTAAGCTAAGATTAATATAATTCTTCCTTTTCTCTTAATCTTAAATGAACTGCGGCAAGATGTCATATCCACCCTCCACAAGGTCAGTTGTAGGGTTATTATCAAGGAGAAGATATTATTGGAATGTGTACAAAATTAATTATGTATAGATTTATTTATGGGATTTCTGATACTACTAATACGTCTAAAGCATATAATTTTCTTAAGTTCTATTGTGTTGGTAAATACCTCGAATACTTTTAAATATATAATTGAGCAAATATCATGTTTAGTTTCTAAAGTTTTGAATTTGTATCATCTTAGTTCCTAAAGTTTAAAAAGTAATAGATAAGTCCCTAATGCTATTAATTTGTTTTAAGTTAATCCCTTGATAACTTTTCCGGTGAAAATCTGGTTAGAGAAAATTTTAATTGAGCTTAAAGGTGACAAGAATACTCTTTCTAATTGCATATCTGACCCATATCATATTTTTTTAGGTCACATTCTTATCGAAAAAATTATCGAGAAACTAATTTGACACAAGTTAATAACATTAGGGACTTTTTATTGCTTTTGAAACTAAAATAACATAAAATTAAAAATTTCAAAACTAAACATAACATTTGCTCTACAAAATTAGGTCGAGTTACATCGTGTTGAATATGGTAATCAATATCTAGTGAATAATAAGCTTGAAGTAAAATCATTCATTAAGTTTGTGCCGGATAATTTTATCGAATATTATATCAGACACATTTATGTATATAATTTTATCGAATTATATTATGTACATATATAGTAAATTTAAAATAAATCGCGGTGTAGCATGGTGCACATGCGTACACATCATGGTGCACACTCCTAGATAAAATCCTAAAAAAGAAAAAGAATTATTTATGGTAATTGCAGCAAACAATCACCAGAAATATTGTCTGATTTTCTGCCACCACCCAAAAAGTATCCACACCAAACGCACTCTGTTTTTTTGTGCGTAGTGTGTGTGTATGCGCGCGTCTCTGCGCATATCTTCTTCGGTGCAAGTTTAGTGAGAGAAAGTTGAGCAGAAGAAAATGGCTTTCGCAATGGCTATGAGGAGGCTTTCGTCCTCCATGGACAAGCCCATCAAGCGTCTCAACAATGGCGGCGGCTCTCTCTACTACATGGTCCCTTTACTCTCTGTTTTTTTATCTTCGTATAGATGGAATTTGAATTGTAATTTTTGGCGGTCTGAGCCTTTGAGAGGTTCATGTTGTTTAATTTGGTTGATTTGCAGTCGTCTTTGCCTGATGCAGCAGTTTATGAAAAGAATGGTGTGACGGTATGGGTGTTTGTTGTTTGAAGCATTTTCTAAGCTTGGAGATGAGTTGATTCCTGTATTTTAATTTGATTAGAGTTAATTTATTAATTGCAGTGGCCAAAGCAACTTAATGCGTCATTGGAAGAAGTTGATCCTGAGATTGCAGACATTATTGAGCATGAGAAAGCTAGACAGTGGAAGGTAATATATATTTTCTCATAGTTAAGCAAATACCTATTGTTCTCTTCATGTCTGTATTATGTGCAAAAATCTGAGATTCTAAACTTCACTTTCATAATTTGTGTGTAATTTAATCTTCAATTCTTGTATATTTTACATTCATATTGCATATCTTTAGGGACTTGAACTCATCCCTTCAGAGAATTTCACTTCTGTCTCTGTGATGCAAGCTGTTGGCTCTGTTATGACTAACAAGTACAGTGAAGGTTACCCTGGTGCAAGATACTATGGAGGAAATGAGTAAGTAATAGTGAACTTCAGTAGTATCGTTTCTTTTGCCTTTTATGATTTGTGCGGTTAATCCTGAAATATATTTCTTGAAATGTTAATAATTCGTATATAAGTATTTAATATTTTCTTTGGATTTTCTTGAATATCTTCTTATTAGTTAAGCGGTAATGAATTTTAGGTATATCGACATGGCTGAAACGTTATGCCAGAAACGTGCTTTAGAAGCATTCCGATTGGATCCTGCAAAATGGGGAGGTGATTTTGTAGAGAAAAAGTGGAAAAAAATATTTGAAGTTTTATATATTAAGGAATTCTTATTAATAAATTGTTTGTTTTTGTTGTTAATGCAGTGAATGTGCAGCCTCTGTCAGGATCTCCAGCAAACTTTCATGTTTACACTGCTTTACTTAAACCACATGAGAGAATCATGGCACTTGACCTTCCTCATGGAGGCCATCTTTCTCATGGCTATCAGGTTCTGCGACGAACTTCTGTATTTTTTTCAGATAAATATATGATTCATATATTTTGATATACTCCTGGTATCCCATTTCATTATATCTTGGTTCGAATTAGTTACAGCTGAGTTATGTCTATTTTCCTCTTGAATTATGAAATAATAATATCCCATGATGAATTCCGGGGTTTTGTTATTTCTCTACCATTTTCTTTTATTCCGGGATTAATTTTATGTTTCCTTCAAATTTGTGCAGACCGACACAAAGAAAATATCAGCAGTGTCTATATTCTTTGAGACCATGCCATACAGATTGGATGAAAGCACTGGACTAATTGATTATGACCAGGTAACCATCTGTCCATCTCCTTCTCGTATTCAACATTTTTTATTCCTATGTAACTTTAAAAGTGGGATTATGTGAAAATAATTATGTTACAGACCTATGGGAACAAACTACATCTCTTCTGATTTAATATTTTTCATCCAGCTGGAAAAGAGTGCGGTATTATTCAGGCCAAAATTGATCGTTGCTGGTGCCAGTGCTTATGCACGTCTCTACGATTATGCACGCATTCGCAAGGTAATAGAAATTAACAATCCCTGTCAAAATTTTCTTTTCTTTTCCCATCCCTTATTAGTATGTTAAAGTGTTATTTTCCTATCTTTAACAGGTTTGTGACAAGCAGAAAGCAATCTTGTTGGCAGATATGGCCCATATTAGTGGATTGGTTGCAGGTGGAGTTGTTCCTTCACCATTTGATTATGCTGATATTGTCACAACAACCACACACAAGTCCCTCAGAGGGCCGCGTGGCGCCATGATATTTTACAGGAAAGGTGTCAAAGAGATCAACAAACAAGGCAAAGAGGTTAGTTCTTTTTCCTTTTGGGGGATAATTACATATACATATCCTGACCAAAAATAAGTAAAGTACACTTGCAGCATATCATGAGGTTTGGCCTAATTACACAAACATCCTTCAAAGGGTTGAGAAAATTACAACAGTATCCTGTATTAAAGAATTTAGATTACATCTAAAACTATGAAATTTGATGATATCATCTCTAGTTTTTTATGTCTTCCCTAATGCCCTTGATACTTATTGATTAATATTTGAGTTTAACTTAATAACTATAATAGCATGCAGTAGGCAAGCCTTAGTGTACGCCACAGGAAATTTTTGTAATTTCTAAAATTCTCAGAGGAATTTTGTGTATTTAGGCCAAATCTCAGGGTATGATAGTGTGATTATCCCCTTCCCATTTCTGTTCTTGCTTCTTTTCCTCATCTTGAATGAAGTTGAGGTTTACGTCTGAATGAAATATTTAATTTTGCATTTTCTTGAAGGTGTTGTATGACTATGAAGATAAAATCAATCAAGCTGTCTTTCCAGGGCTTCAAGGTGGCCCCCACAACCACACGATCACTGGTTTGGCAGTTGCACTAAAACAGGTTCGACTCAGTAATCTAAAAGCCCGCAAAGGTGTTTGAAAATGGCTGATCTTTTTTTCTTTTGCATGTAGGCAACTACTCCAGAATACAAAGCTTACCAAGAACAAGTTCTGAGCAACTGTGCAAAGTTTGCCAAGGTAATGAATAATAACCGTAAGCTATAGCTAGTTCTGAATTCTGATGCATGAAACTATATTTCTGTCACAGTTTTGAATTTTTCTGTTGAACTCAAATCTTGGATAATATGTAGTATTGGGTATCAAAAGCTAATATTTCCTCTAATATTGCAGACATTGGTTGAGAGGGGATATGAATTGGTCTCTGGTGGAACTGACAACCACTTAGTACTAGTCAACCTGAAACCCAAGGTAAAGCGTGAAAATTTTATAGTTTCTTTTCCTTTTTGGCTTAATCGACGAACTAGTTTGTATTTTCATCATTTTTCAGGGTATTGATGGTTCAAGAGTAGAGAAAGTGTTGGAATCTGTCCACATTGCAGCCAACAAGAATACCGTTCCTGGAGACGTATCTGCCATGGTTCCCGGTGGCATCAGGATGGGTAACCATCTCGTCCCACATTGACTAAGTGTTAAAATGTTATAACGCGAAACCAGTTTGCTTGAACTTTATTATTACTGTTTTTCATTGACATTTTTGTGTATTTAGGAACTCCTGCTCTTACATCTAGAGGGTTTTTGGAGGAAGATTTTGCCAAAGTTGCTGAATTCTTTGATGCTGCTGTGAATTTGGCTTTAAAAATCAAGGCTGCTACCAATGGTTGCTCTCTCTCTATTTAAGCTTCCATATAACTTTATTTTAACTTTTCAAAATTCACCACCTATAATCTTGCCAACCACTGTCTTCTATCATTCTAGGGACAAAACTGAAGGACTTCGTGAGCACAATGCCTTCCTTCCAGTCGGAGATCGCCAAACTTCGCCATGACGTCGAAGAGTACGCGAAGCAATTCCCCACAATCGGGTTCGAAAAAGAAACCATGAAGTACAAAAACTGAAGGAGATCGATTCCCACGGCAGGGTATAATGATCAAGATCTCTCTTTTAGATGTTTGAAGCAAGAATGTAAGATGGATTAACTTGTTTTTGCATCTTTTGTGTGAATTAATCAGGGCGCTGGATCTGCATGGAGAAATGAGATGAAAATGTGAAGATTTGATGCATATACGAAGAATGTTGTTTATGTAGAATTTTGTTTGCTAATTTGATCTCTGTATATGTACAATTAATGAACCTATCCATATTTGAAGGAATAAACAAATTGGACACATTTACATATATAATTTTATCGAATCATATTGCATCCGATAATGTATTTTATACATATATAGTAAATCTATATATATATAATTTAGAACCCTCAAGGCTATCCACGTGTATGTTGATGTGGATAGTCTTAATAAATTTTATTATATTATAAAAATAAATAATATTTTTAAAATATTTAATGTTTATCCAAAACTTTTATTTAATTGAGTTATTTAAATTTTAAAACTCTTTAAATTAAAACTATACTGTAGAAATGTCAAAATTTGTTATCATATAAAACTCAAAATCGGTTAGAAAGAAATCTCATAAAATTTATCATATTATGCAAATAAATAATATTTTTAAATATTTTACGTTTATCTAAAATTTTAATATTGTTTAAATTAAGTTATTATAAAAATCTCAAAATCTTCAATCATAAAAATCTCAAGATCCGTTAGTAAGAATGTTTGAATTCAAAATCAAATTATCAATAATAAATCTATTAATTCAATCTAATGCGGTTAATAATTTAAAATTTAAATTTAAATTATTAGGTTGATATTTGATAAAATATTCAAATTTAAAAAAATTTGATATCTAAAATCCTTATCCATTTGGTAATTCCTAAAAAAACCAAAAATAGTTATAAAGTTTGGTAGAACTCACGTTTTAAATACCTCTTCCAAAAATTTTAACTTTCATTTTTCTACTCATCCCAAATTAGATGTTCTTTTTCTATGCATTCCAAACTGCATTCTAAATTCGTTTTTTTTTTTTACCCTTCTTCCTCTATGTGCTCCGGTCCATCTTTATTTATGTGTTTGTTTGTACTTTAAGTATCTCGGTTATTATATCTGCCAATTATTTATTATGTTTTTCATATTTGATATTTGACTATACTTTTCATATTTTTTCTGTATTTTCTTTTTTGTTTATTTCATCACTTACATATATATATATATATAATATATATATATATATATATATATATATATATATATATATATATATATATATATATATATATATACGTTGCGTTGTTATGGTTTTATATGTATCTCATATGTATATATATATATTTAAAGGATTTTGATTTTTTTTATTTATATAATTTTTCATATTTATAATTCAACACCTTTTGAGATGATTAATGTACGAATGTTTAATGCATGTGATTTTTGAGTTTTTTATTTAATTTTTACAAATGAATTTTCTAAAATGTTTTTAAAGATAATTTAATTTTTTAATTGAATGTATCCCGTGCCTTGGGCACGGGTTTAGAACTAGTTTAAAATAAATCGCCGTGTACCATGGTGCACATGTGTACACATCATGGTGCACACTCCTAGATAAAATCCTTAAGGCCTCGTATACTTTGGCGAAAAAGTTAATGTCGGTAATGATATAGCATGTTAGATTAGATACACGAACCAACCTCATCTGTTGTTTACTTTTTTTATTTTTGTTTTGGTTTTTGGGTAATTTCCAGCCATACTTGTTTACTTTTCAATTAAGGATAATGAGGGTTTCTAATAAATTTACTCATTTGCCCTTCATTCTTGAAACGATTTCGTCCCTTTCTCTTCCTCCCAAATCACTTCTCTCCTCCACATTATTTGCAGGTGACCGTTGCTCTGTTTTCCAATCTTCTCCACTCGCCACTCCAACTTCGACGCTAGATTTAATCGGTATGTAAATGTTGTTTGTGTCTTCCAAATAGGTTTACCCAGACGGAATAACTAACCCTAATTACAACAGATAGTTCGTCAATTTCTTATCCCTTGCAATTGCAAGAATGGTTTCATGTCGTTCCGCTGTGCTGGACCTAATGCCAAATTTCCAGGGAGATATTACTACATCTGTCCAAGGAAAGTTGAACACCGATTATGGTTTATTTGGGCGGATTCTGTTTGGGATGATCAGTACCTTGAAATACGTCAATACCTTACTCCCGAGCACGAGGTATTCGATGGTACTCCCAATTTCCCTGCTGAATCTGGTTGTAGTCAAAGGACACACATCTCTAAACCAAGAGAGAGAAGCGAAATGTCTGAAACCGCGGAAGTGGGTCAATCTTCTGCCAGTAATCAGTTCACAATCCCAGGTGCTATTGGAAGTACCCTGAATATGAATTCACATGTTCTTCTTGGCTGCTGTCTAATATTGTGTTGTCTGTTTTGTTTAATTTGTTTTGTGTTCTTGGCTGTTGTGATTATGATGGTGCGGAATTAGACTATTCAATGACTTTAGGTAATTTCTCTGTTATGTGTTATCTTCGTCGTTGATGTTAGTAGGCTTATCTAATGATCTGTAATTTGTGACTTTTGATGGTCGATGTAAGCTGTCCTTTTGAAGTTATGATGATATGGAGGGGTGTTTACTATTTAAGTGGATGCCTTTAATAAGAAGTACTGGAAATGTCTTTTAGAAAATCCAAAATCAAACATACAACATGATGTGCCGGTACACAGTTCTGGGAATTGAAAGATAAAATAACTAACAACTAACTTTGTGTGGCTATGCACACTTCTGGGAAATGTTTAAAAATCCCAGAAATGATCAGAACTCGAATGATTGATCGTTGGTGGAGCAAGACCCTTTTGAGCTTTGGTTGGAGTTGCTCCCTTCACCCCTTTTACTGAACCAAAATTTAGGTGGTGGTTTAGGTAAGATCCTTCTTGGAAATTCACTTCCCGACAGACGATCATGGCCTCGTATAGTCTGTGTGCGAGTCGAAACTACAGTTGGTTGTAATGGTAAACCTACAACAACAAAAGTAAATAGAAGTGTTTATTTGATTGTATCATTTTAAACAAGTGAACAATTACCTCCATACCTCTCTCCACAAGTACATCCTCCAACTCTACCACTGATGGGTAAGTTTTTTGTCGCTCTATCATTAACTCTCTTTCTGCTTGTGGGTCAAAAGTTTCATAGAGGTGGAACCACATGGGCTCATCTTCATGCATGTAGACCACCACCATTTCGTTTTCCTTAAATTGAGATATCATTAGTTTATGTTACTGTAATTTGAAAAATATATTCTTGACAATATTTACCTTACACATTTGTTTCCAGATTGACTTCGATGCCCGAACAGAATTATCTCGTTCGTTGAGCTTCACCCCGTCGTACCCTATTATAAATTTCCATGTTAGGTACCTCTTGTAAGCAAGGTCGAACCTTTTCAACACAAAGTCGAAGCTGAAGTTTTTCCCAAAGGATTGGTTAATGTTTTCTTGTACTTGGATGATGTGTATCGTGTCTGAAGTTGCCAGTGGCCTTCTCTCCGCCCACGAGCCCAGGTAAAGTTGCACGATAAATCTTTTGTCTATCTCCTTTGTCCATTCATCAGTGTAAAACATGCTCTGTTGGGTTGGGACTGAATTTCTTGAGGCCATTGTGTGCAATCTGCAAAGAATTAGTTAGAATATAATAAGGGGCAAACTGTGTTAATAATGAAAAATTGAAGAATGTGTTGGAGAAACGTCTTACTAAATTTTGTTGGCTGAAGTGGGTATAATTGATATCCAGTTATTCTTTTGTATTCTATTTGTTATTTTGACAACAGTATTTATAGGCAAATAATTTTTGTAATTTACAATGTATTTACCGTGATCCACTCTTAAACTTTGGTGATTGTCTAGTAGATATGAAATCTATTGATTTGATGTAAAGTTGTAAGAACAATACATGGAGAATAGTATTTCAGTCCTATATCTGCAGAGCAATGTTTTGCATGCATAACTCACCGTACACCAGTGTTGTCATTACATGCATCCCTCTACTATATAATATACATTATAGGTGATCTTCCATATGAAATATACAACAAAAAAATATTCTACTTCAAATTTGAATTATAATGGCTTTGAATGATTTGCTCCAGCAAGCTGCTTGGTTTAATCAAGAACGTATGTTTTACAAAAATGGATGGGATCATTCGAAGGAGGACAAGTTCATAAACCATCTACTATCAAAAGTTCGTAGCGGTGTTGTAATTAACAAGCGTAATCAGGTATCTGTAATTACAGGTTTGTTGTGTGTTGAACACTGACCTTAATTTGAATGAAACAGCTGAGTTTTATGCTCGAAAAGTTGGGTTGCTACGAATAAGGTGCCACACATTTAAATATTTGTTGACATTCTCTGGGAGTCATTACGATGCCAAAGCCAACAAACTAGAGTTACCCGATTACTACTGGTGTGAAGTTGCTAAGGTAAAACACCAGCTGTCCCATGTCTTTTTTTACATACCAATATGAACTATCTCTTTGTATTGTTGCAGCTAAATCCGAGGTCTTTAATGTATTATCAAAATGGTGAGCGTCTTTGGCCGCTCATTGAGGAGCTCTTCCCAAACAACTCCAACTTTGAACTGTTCGATGATTGAGAAGAGTTCTTTAGATATTAGTGGAGATTATTATCAATGTATCGCACGTGTATTTCTATTGGCTGTATTAAATATTTCTCAGATTTTACTGTTAATTACTCTAATTTTGGAGTGAAAATTGAGTGTGATGCTTTCGTATTTGTAGTTCGTTGTTATGAAACTAGTATCCTTCATTTATGGAAGGCCTGTAATTGTCATGTAACTCGTATTTTCCGCTGAACTCGTCTGCTACCTTGGCGATTGCACGCATGGCAGAACTGACTGTGCTAACGTCATAACCCGTTGAATGTTCGACCAACATTCTGAGGACCTCTTTCGCCTTACAATTAAAACAAGGAAATTGGTGTGGTTGAAAGCTAATGGTCTCGGAAGATTGGGTACGTCTTGACATGTCTACTTGTGAAATTTAATTTTCTTCGTACAATACTAACCTACTCACAAGGTTTGTGTTATATAAACTAATGTACACATGTGTACAATGCTTTATAATAAAACCGTCAAAGATCCACTCTATTTTGCAAGGTAAAGTTGCTGACATGAGTCACAAGAAAGCAATGGAATATATTCCCTCTGCATGCAAGGGTTTGTCAAGTGTATGAAGAATATATTCGCTCATGGGAAGTTCAGGAAAGATTCTTGGAGCACAATGCTACCACCATGATCTTTCAAACAAGTTCCGGGCTAGAGTAAGTCGCAAAATGGTGCAGCGGGAGATTACAAAATTACGCTCTGAGTATTTAGATTATCGCAAATACATGAAAGTCCCCGGAGTACTTTATGATAGCGTTAACAATGAAATCGAAGTGGACGATAATTACATAAGACAATATTTGCACCAGGTTTCCTAAATTTTACCTAAATCCTTGTCTGTTTATTCTTTTCTACAGTGGTTGAGTAAATCATGAATTAAGTTTGACCATTTTTGAAGGAAACCCCCAAGGAAACAATATATCGAACCCGTGGGTTTGATCTTTGGGTTCCATTGCACGAAGTTTTCCGTAAAAGAAAGTTCCCTAATTTCCCCGAGGACACACCCGCGTTGTACGTGGACCCTGAAGTGTACTCCGACTCGGACGAAGATTAAGAATTCAGAATCTATTGCTTTGGACTCGTATCAATTTTCAAGAAAAACGCAACGCACATATGTATTGAAAGTTCCACCGTTTCCATTGTAGCATGTAAAAGTGTTTCTTGTTTGTCCTAATAAATCTATTGCATGGTACTCGTTTTCCAGACATGACCAACATAAAACTGGCTAATACCTTTCGTATTAGCGCATTAGATCCGAAGTAAGCCAACACCTTAATATTAATCACAAAAGTTCCATGAACCCACAACAACTAACATATTACTTATCATAAGCAGAAAAAGTTCCAAGAGTCAAAAGTTATTGGAGCACAACTACACAAACACTTTATGGACTTCCAAACTCCATACACAAAAGTTAGTAGCATCTCAAAACCAAATCAGGCATATTATCCAACCACATCAACGTAATTTACCTTCGATCGCCATCTGCACCATCACTGTGCGCGCTGCAACAGTCATCCCAAAAAACATGTTCATTTGGCTTGGGTTGTTTGCGAGCATATTCGACACGTTAATATGGTCCTGTATGTCAATAAAAATAGGCAAAGCCCTAATGGCCTCAAAAATTTCTTCTTGGCATTTGATGGTGTCTTTGGCAGCTCCCAATCTAGATGCTACATCACGAAGAGATGCAGTGGACTCACTGCAAAAAGCAGTAATCGCCTCAACTATGAGTTCACCAGCCTTCTCTGATCTCTTCCTTTTTTTCCTTTCTGGAATTGCATTAGTAGTAGCACGTTGGGATCCAATTGAGTTTGGTTGACTAACTTCTTCATCCGCAACCATAGTTGGCATTGTTGGGTGGAATGAAGTGGTATTATGATCTTCTCCATCCGTTGTCAGATCCACGGGAGTGTTCTCAGCTGCGGCAGACCAATCCATCACTTGATTCCCTGTGGCACGATCTTTGCCATAGATCTCGAGCCAAGACTCGTACAATGGGAAAGGTTTTTCCTCGAATGCATGCGTGATTTGGGAATTGTTGTAGTGAAAATAACAGTACATTACAATGGACATCTGGCTAGGAAAACAATGTTTCTAACCATTTTATCCAATATCATATATCTACATATAAACATTATATATATATATATTTATATATATGCTATTCTTCATATGGAAAACAGTGTTTCTACCCCTTTTATCCAGAATTTGATTATTTTTAGATATTGTGATCATTTCGTATTCAGAGTACTGACTCTCACAAATTTGAAACTCCAAGTACTGAAATAATCTCAAATTACTGAAGAAAAACTTGGCCTTCCCAATCATATTTTCTAAATTACTCAGATGAATAAAATTGTACACACCTGTAAGAAACTTTCCCACTCAGCGGGCTCTGTTTCTACCATATACGTGCTCGAGTTCCAATTCATACCGCTGTAGCTAAGTGCGTTTGAAATCTGATGGAAGGTCTTTTTCCAAGAAGTGTATTTCGAAGAGATGTTTGGCTCGGCTTTCAGATCCGTATTGGGCATATAATCCTTGGGGCGGTTTTCAAGCTGAACCAAGAATCCACTGCGGAAACCATTTGGTGCTTTCCATCCAGATACAATTATGTCCTTGAAAGCAAGCACCAGGTTATGTTCCTCTTGAATAGTCCATCCACGTCACCCCTTCCCTTTGGAGCTCTCAATTCCCTCTTGGTTTGGAGTTGAAGACATCTGTAAGAAAAATAGTGTGCAGAGTATCCAAACTTTTTTAAAACATATAAACTTACTAAAAATACATAAAAACTTTATGGTGCAGAAGTGCACATTAAATCATTCACAACATAGTCAAACCACATAAGCATACAAACGGACTAAGAATATAGTCGAGGTCTTCTACAAATATTAATTCAATGCACTCCGAATATATAAAATAATAGGCGAACAAATATTACACCTACATTAAAAATTGTCTCAAGGGAGTTCAAATTAAAAAACTAATGTCGACCAGGGCATTCGTTGTACATGTTCTGGGCCAAATTTTCACGCCAATTAGTCTAAGCTTGCGTAGTCTGAATGTGTTCTACATGCTCGCCTAAAGTCTCATCTACCTCAGGCTCTTCCGGGACTAAAGCTTCTAGTGGATCTACCCTCATCTCAAGTCTTATGAAGTTATGCAGTAGGCAGCATGCTATGATGATCTTATTCTGGGTTTCGATTGGATAAAAGGGGGGACTCCGCAACACTCCCCATCGGACCTTCAAAATGCCAAAAGTTCTCTCAATGACATTCCTAGCCTTTGAGTGCCTCATATTGAATAATTCCTTGTAATTCTGAGGCTTACTCGTCCCAGCACCCCACTCCTTCAAATGATAACGAATACCTCTATATGGTGTTAGGAACCCTTCCCCATTGGTGTAGCCCGCATCATTAAGATAATAGTTTCCTAGCAATAGGATCGAAAGTGTGGGTCATCATATTTAATACCAGAATATTAGCTAAAAATTTAATGAAACACCCTAGAACTGCAAATTTTTATATGAACTAACCTCTAGGCACTCGTAGGCCGTTCGGTCTAAAAATTGCATCTCTTAATACACGCCCGTCGGCAGCCGAACCCTCCCATCCAGTTAATACGTAAACAAAATTCAAGTTAACGTCACAAACAACAAGCGTGTTAACAGATACAATTCCTTTTATACTACGATAACGAGCCTGATGAACCGTGGAAACTTTGACAGGTATTTATGTTCCGTCTAACGCACCCAAACAACCCTACATTAATTTATTAAAGAATATTAATAAAGGAAAGACAAAATCATATAGGAATGTAATTAAACTGTAGTTGAAAGATGTAAATAACTCACTTTAAACCACTTCCAACGGTCATCTTCACAATCCGTCTCCACTGGAATAGGTCTTACTACAAACAGCTCATAACACCTCAATACGGCATTAAGAACACCATTAAAATGCCGACTGACTGTCCTAGGGGAACGCATGAAAGATTTTTTCACAACTCGAACCTTCTAGTGATGTGATATAATACTTAGAAACATGGCTACTTGCTCGGTTACAGAAACCTCACGAGTTGCTCGTAAACCCCCTTGTTCTTGCAATACTAAGCACAACCTACCAAAAGCGTTCCTACCCAAACGAAGTTGGTCTATGCAATCCTGCTCACTTATGCTAACTAGACCATTGAGATGATCAATCTGAGCTGGAATTTGGGATAAAATGCTATATTTGTGATAACAACGACGCCTACTAATATCATCTAAGATACCACTTCACAAAACAAGGTATGTGAGCATTAACACCTTCATAACATGTACACGTAATACCTCCAACGCTATGATTGCCTCATCCTCACTAGGAAACCCGTCCATTCTTCAAGCAAACAACGTCCATATCAATTACAACCACCATTACAGAGCATAAATAACCCAAAGAACATTCAATCAATAGAAAATTACAATACACGGTTATAGCCAATGCAGTATAGCACAAAAACTACCATTACAAGAACAAGAAAAACAAAAATAAAAAAACTATTCGAATCCCTGCGTTGCCTACAACATTAAAATAGCAAAATCACCATTGTAGGGTAACCCACTTAATCAATCTCAATCTCAGGCAAATTACTCTACAACCACAGGAAAAATGGTCACCAAAATTAGAAGTTACCTGTACACGCTCGTCGATTGGTTATGTGGGCAACGACAAAACCCTCTCTCGGATTAAATCTGGCAATCACAGAACCCAATTACTGTAAGAACAAATCGAAAAAATGGACAGAATGGACTATTAAATTTCAATAAAAGAGAAAGAAGGCAAGATATTACTCCCACCTGCGCAAATCCCAGATGTGAAAGATGGAGAAATGACTTCAACTAAATGGGGGACTTTCAATTACGGTTGGAAAATTGGGCACCAGCGGGAAAATTTCCAGAACGAGGGAAAAGAAATGAATTCAATGGCAAAAGATGTAAATATTAGCAAGTGTTGGATACAAGAGTCAATTTCCAATTCATAACTTTGGTCATGTCAAATGAGACACGCGAAGAGACACGCCAAATTCGCGTGTCTTATTTCATCACCCAAATCTGCTGCAAACTACAGGCCAGTACGAGAAACCAAGGCTGTGACCTTGCAAAAGTAAACAATAGATATTATGGGTAAAAGGACCAAAACCCCCTGTTATGGGCAAAGTATACGAGGCCTAAAAAAGAAAAGAATTATTTATGGTAATTGCAGCAAACAATAACCAGAAATATTGTCTGATTTTCTGCCACCACCCAAAAAGGCAAAAAGTATCCACACCAAACGCACTCTGTTTTTTTGTGCGTAGAGTGTGTGTATGCGCGCGTCTCTGCGCATATCCTCAGTGCAAGTTTAGTGAGAGAAAGTTGAGCTGAAGAGAGTGGAATATGCAATGGCTATGAGGAGGCTTTCGTCCTCCATGCACAAACCCATCAAGCGTTTCAACAATGGCGGCAGCTCTCTATACTACATGGTCCTTTTACTATATGCCTTCTGTTTTTCTTTTGTCTTCGTATAGATGGAATTTGAATTGTAATTTTGGCGGTCTGAGCTGTTGAGAGGTTCATGTTGTTTAATTTGGTTGATTTGCAGTCGTCTTTGCCTGATGCAGCAGTTTATGAAAAAAATGGTGTGTCGGTATGGGTGTTTGTTGTTTGAAGCATTTTCGAAGCTTGGAGATGAGTTGATTCCTGTATTTTAATTTGATTATAGTTAATTTATGAATTGCAGTGGCCAAAGCAACTTAATGATTCATTAGAAGAAGTTGATCCTGAGATTGCAGACATTATTGAGCATGAGAAAGCTAGACAATGGAAGGTATAATATATTTTCTAATAATTAAGCAAAGTCCTATTGTTCTCTTCATATCAATATTATGTCCATAAATCTGAGATTCTAAACTTCGCTTTCATAAGTTGTGTGTAATTTAATTCATATTGCATATGTTTAGGGACTTGAACTCATCCCTTCAGAGAATTTCACTTCTGTCTCCGTGATGCAAGCTGTAGGTTCTGTTATGACTAACAAGAACAGTGAAGGTTACTCCGGTGCAAGATACTGTGGAGGAAATAAGTAAGTAATAGAGAACTCCTTTTTTCTGTTTTATGATTTGTATGACTAATCCTGAAATATATTTCTTGAAATGTTAGTAATTCATATATAAGTATTTTCCTTGGATTTTCTTGAATATCTTCGTATTAGTTAAGCGGTACTGAATCTCAGATATACCGACGTGGCCGAAACGTTATGCCAGAAACGTGCATTAGAAGCATTCCGATTGGATCCTGCAAAATGGGGAGGTGATTTTGTAGAGAAAAAGCAGAAAAAATTATTTGAAGTTTTATATATTAAGGAATTCTTAGTCATAAATTGTTCGTTTTTGTTGTTAATGCAGTGAATGTGCAGCCTCTATCGGGATCTCCAGCAAACTTTCATGTTTACACCGCTTTCCTTAAACCACATGAGAGAATCATGGCACTTGATCTTCCTCATGCATGGTTATCAGGTTCTGTGACAACCTTCTGCATTTTTTTCAGATAAATATATGATTCGTTTTGACATACTCCTGGTATCCCATTTTATTATATCTTGGTTCAAATTAGTTACAGCTCAGTTATGCCTATTTTCCTCTTGAAATATGAAATAATAATATCCCATGATGAATTTCCGGGATTTTGTTATTGCTCTACCATTTTCTTATGTTCCTGGGACCTGGATTAATTTAATTTAATTTTTTGAAGGGATTCCTGGATTAATTTTATGTTTTCTTCAAATATGTGCAGACCGACACGAAGAAAATATCAGCAGTGTCTATATTCTTTGAGACCATGCCATACAGATTGGATGAAAGCACTGGACTAATTGATTATGACCAGGTAACCATCGGTCCTTCTCCTTCTCGTATTCATCATTTTTTATCCCTGTGTAACTTTAAAAGTGGGATTATGTGAAAATAATTATGTTACAGACCTATGGAAACAAACTACATCTCTTCTGATTTAATATTTTTTATCCAGCTGGAAAAGAGCACGGTATTATTCAGGCCAAAGTTGATCGTTGCTGGTGCCAGTGCTTATGCACGTCTCTACGATTATGCACGCATTCGCAAGGTAATTGAAATTAACAATCCCTGCCAAAATTTTCTTTTCTTTTTCCATCCCTTATTAGTATGTTGATGTGTTATTTTCATATCTTTAACAGGTTTGTGACAAGCACAAAGCAATATTGTTGGCAGATATGGCCCATATTAGTGGATTGGTTGCAGGTGGAGTTATTCCTTCACCATTTGATTATGCTGATGTTGTCACAACAACCACACACAAGTCCCTCAGAGGGCCGCGTGGCGCCATGATATTTTACAGGAAAGGTGTCAAAGAGATCAACAAACAAGGCAAAGAGGTCAGTTCTTTTTCCTTTTTGGGGGGGTAATTACATATACATATCCTGACCAAAAATAAGTACAGTACACTTACAGCATATCATGAGGTTTGGCGTAATTACACAAAAATCCCTCGAGGGGTTGAGCAAATTAGAACAGTATCCTGTATTAAAGAATCTAGATTACATCTAAAACGATGAAATTTGATGATATCATCTCTAGTTTTTTGTGTCTACCCTACATGCCCTTGATACTATTGATTAATATTTGGGTTTAAATTAATAACTATGATAGCATGCAGTAGGCAAACCTTAGTGTATGCCACAGGATTTTTTTGTAATTTCAAAAATACTCGGAGGAATTTTGTGTATTTAGGCCAAATCTCAGGGTATGATAGTGTGACTATCCCCTTCCCATTTCTGTGCTTGCTTCTTTTCCTCATCTTGAATGAAGTTGAGGTTTAAGTCTGAATGAAATATTTAATTTTGTATTTTCTTGAAGGTGTTGTATGACTATGAAGATAAAATCAATCAAGCTGTCTTTCCAGGGCTTCAAGCTGCCCCCCACAACCACAAGATCACCGGTTTGGCAGTTGCACTCAAACAGGTTCGACTCAGTAATCTAAAAGCCCCCAAAAGGTGTTTGCAAATGGTTGATCTTTTTTTCTTTCGCATGTAGGTGACTACTCCAGAATACAAAGCTTACCAGGAACAAGTTCTGAGAAACTGTGCAAAGTTTGCCAAGGTAATGAATAATAACCGTAAGCTATAGCTAGTTCTGAATTCTGATGCATGAAACTATATTTCCGTCACAGTGTTGAATTTTTCTGTTGAACTCAAATCTTGGATAATATGTAGTATTGGGTATCAAAAGCTAATATTTCCTCTAATATTGCAGACATTGGTTGAGAGGGGATATGAATTGGTCTCTGGTGGAACTGACAACCACTTAGTACTAGTCAACCTGAAACCCAAGGTAAAGCGTGAAAATTTTATAGTTTCTTTTCCTTTTTGGCTTAATCGACGAACTAGTTTGTATTTTCATCATTTTTCAGGGTATTGATGGTTCAAGAGTAGAGAAAGTGTTGGAATCTGTCCACATTGCAGCCAACAAGAATACCGTTCCTGGAGACGTATCTGCCATGGTTCCCGGTGGCATCAGGATGGGTAACCATCTCGTCCCACATTGACTAATTGTTAAAATTTTATAACGCGAAACCAGTTTGCTTGAACTTTATTATTACTGTTTTTCATTGGCATTTTTGTGTATTTAGGAACTCCTGCTCTTACATCTAGAGGGTTTTTGGAGGAAGATTTTGCCAAAGTTGCTGAATTCTTTGATGCTGCTGTGAAATTGGCTTTAAAAATCAAGGCTGCTGCTAATGGTTGCTCTCTCTCTATTTAAACTTCCATATAACTTTATTTTAACTTTTCAAAATTCACCACTTATAATCTTGCCAACCACTGTCTTCTATCATTCTAGGGACAAAACTGAAGGACTTCGTGAGCACAATGCCTTCCTTCCAATCGGAGATCGCCAAACTTCGCCATGACGTCGAAGAGTACGCGAAGCAATTCCCCACAATCGGGTTCGAAAAAGAAACCATGAAGTACAAAAACTGAAGGAGATCGATTCCCACGGCAGGGTACAATGATCAAGATCTCTCTTTTAGATGTTTGAAGCAAGAATGTAAGATGGATTAACTTGTTTTGTATCTTTTTTGTGAAACAGGGCACTGGATCTGCATGGAGAAATGAGATGAAAATGTGAAGATTTGATGCATATACGAAGAATGTTGTTTATGTAGAATTTTGTTTGCTAATTTGATCTCTGTATATGTACAATTAATGAACCTATCCATATTTGAAGGAATAAACAAATTGGAGAAAACCATAAGAGCAAGGCTTGTTTCTCTAGTTTGCTTGATTACTAGCTGCTTAATTCATTAATTTTTTTCTTCATAATATGAATATTGAGAAAATTTCACTTTTGTCCCAGGAAAGATAGGTCTTTTATTTTTAGTTCCACAAGTTACGAATAGTTCTAATGTTCTATTAACTTAAATTGCCATGTTCGACAATGCACGGGTTAATTACCAATAAATTTATCGGCAAATTATTGAACAATCCCTAATAAGGCAACAATGTTATCCTAAACCCCCCAATTTGAAATCATACTATTTTACATCCCCAATACACAACATATTTTTTCAAAACCCCCTAAATCGCTTAAAATTACCAAAGTATCTCTGCTAAAATTGAATAATCACAATCCATACCAAGCATCCAAATTCCTCCTCCATCGGCGGGAATTTGTCATTCTTCACCATCTCCCGCCACCGCCCGCCCTGCAGACCGCCGCACATCGCCGCCGACAAGTGTAGAAGAAGTTATTGGAGACTGAACGGCTCACACACCCACGTTAGAGGCGAAACCCCTACAAGCTACCAACCACACCCCCACGACGAACACTCTGTTTTAGCTCGTTGCTTGAAATGGTAAGGTCTGAGAGGAAGGTACGTCGCACCCAACCTGTCGAGGTTAGTTTTCTTCCATCAATGGTCAGAAATTCAACTTTTTTCCGCCATATTTCAGTTTGTACTTGGTAAATGATGGTTTTAACTCAACAAGTAAGGGTTTCAGGAGTTTGTTAATAAGGAACATTGAATCGATTTTTATTCGATAGATGGTTCGCTCAATGTCGACGACGCTGGTGATGATTGTTCCGTCCCCGGCCGAAACAAGCAGGGTAAAGAGAAAAAGATCAGAGGTAGACATCCATGAGACTGATGAGGGCACGCTTTCGAAGAAGCGGGTGTATTCGATTTTGCATCAGTGCGTGTTGGAGAGATTCAGTGAGGTTATCTCTAAAATTCGTGACCAAATATCTCCTGGTCAACTCGATGCAGTTAAGAAATTGCCCTTTGGTTGTTTTTTGGGAGCACCTGTTCAGAAGGGGAGCATTAACAGAGTTGGGTTGTTGCTCGATTACTACAACTGCAACACAAATACATTTAAATTTGGTAGCCAAGAAGTTTTATTTTATGAGGAGGAATTCAGCATTGTTATTGGTATGCGGCATTCCGGTCATCCTGTCGTGGTTGTGGGCAAGAGTAAATCCAATACCTTGATCAAGCATTTTGGCAATAAGGGAAACAATGTCTCCCGAGCTAACATCGAGAGTAAACTGCAAGAATTCGTCGGAAGGACTGATGACAATGGCAATGATGATTTTGTACGGATGTACATTTTATACGTTTTTAATTGTTTATTGTTCCCACGTAGCAGTGTACGTGTGCCTGCTGCGCTTATTTGGTATGTAGATGATTTGTCCAGGATTAGACAGTACGCGTGGGGCACGGCGGCTCATATGTTTTTGATTCAAGGTATTAGGAAGCATGTTGTGGATAAACATGATTTTCTTGATGGATGTACTATGGGTTTGTTGGTAAGTCGTTGGCTTGGTTTTGTAGATTGTGTCGTTTATACCTATATATACACCTACTTAAGTTAGTGTTTATGTCAGGCATGGTTTCATGAACGAATCCAGAAGTTTGGCATCTCAAGAAGGTTGGCAGCATTCCCTCGGTTGTTTAAATGGAAAGGGAGTGCACTGCCTAGTACGAAAGAGAATGCGAAGAAGGAACTGGAAAGTATTTGCCTGTCAAATGTAAGTCCGTAATCTTTGGTAATTTAAACCAATATGCATATTTTATTCAAATGTTTTGTAAGAAAGCCTGTTGATTTAAAAATACGCAGATTGTTCCCTTACGAGCGGCTAACAAAATGGAGAGAAGTCTGTCCAGAGCGGAGTAAGAAGTTTTTGTTGACGAAGGGGATCAAGTTGTTTGCGTAGCAGAAAAAGCGCAAGGTGTCGATCAAGGAGTTCAAACCGTTTGTGTGGAAGAGGCACCTGAATGTGTCGATGAAGGAGTTAAAACGGTTTGTGTGGAAGAGGCACCAGAATGTGTTGATGTAGGAGTTCAAGTTGATTTGAATGAGGATGGGGAAGGTGATTGTGATTCCGGACGAGCTGAGGTTAGATCGAAGAGGAAGAACGATGTGAGGGAGCATGTGGAAGAGAATGTGAGAACATATTACATACAATCTTCAATATTACAATGTCTTTTAACTATGCGCGTGTGTTTGATTTGTCATTGGATAATTATGTATTAGGTGATTGTGTTTGATGGAGCTCAAGTGGACAGTAGGCCTAAGGAGGCCCCAGGATGTGAGGTCGTCACTGAGGAGCAACGGAATAGGGCATTTAATTTGATTATGAGCTACACGGAGGCGCAAAAGTAAGTGTTCTTACTTAATTCAATGAGTTTAGTTGGCAGAATGTTGTTGACTGTATCATTATAATCTTTTGCAGCCTTGATGTTGTGTATACAAGTAAGACGAGTTTTGTCTTCGTGTACGATCTACGAGATCTAATTTTGGGGAAGGAGACCAATGACAATGTTATTCTGTCCTATTACGACCTGCTAACAAGTCCTGGTACCTTGTGCCCAAATTCCACGATGTACATTTTGTTAACCCTCATGTGTCAGTTGAGTTTATGGGGAAATTGAAGAACAGGGGCACAGGAAAGACAAAGAAGAAGACTGTCCCTTACATTGTCCCATCTGCAATCAACGAGTTCATGACGCACCAGATGAAAAGTGACTACGTCATAACCCTGAACGAGGTGTCTTCAATAGTTATGTTCTCATGTCGTTATATTATTTTCCCTCTAGTGACAAATTCTCACTGGCATATGTTGGTGTATGAGACCGAGCACAAACGTTTCAGTCACTACAACTCAATGCACACAGAAGCAGCTGCCACTGATGTCGCAGTATACTCAGATTTCCTCTGGAAGTTGTGGATTAAGAACAATGTTGTCAAAAGTGACAAACAGACGGAATTGGTGCGGGCACGAATGAGAATTCAGGATAAGGGGAGCAATGATTGTGGTGTATTAATGTGTCTGTATGGTGAGATGCTTGTTCGAGAGACTTACGAGTCCAGGACATATGCCGAGACAAGCAACATCGCCAAATACGGCTTTAAGTTAGCCAATGCCTTTCTAGAAAAACAATCTGGTTCATCTATATAATTGAAATTTCAATTGGATTGTTATTTATTTTTGGCTATTTTTTACGTATTATACGTGTCAAAATAATGTCTAATTGGAAGGGTGAAGTGTCAAGTGAAACTGTAATAATGAGTAATTGGAAGGGTGAAGTGCCCAGTGAAACTGTAATAATGCGTAATTGGAAGGGTGAAGTGTCCAGTGAAACTGTAATAATGCGTAATTGGAAAGGGACTTTGTCAAGTTAAACTGTAATAATGCGTAATTGGAAGGGTGAAGTGTCAAGCGAAACTATAATAATGCTTAATTGGAAGGGTGAAGTGTCCAGTGAAACTGTAGTAATGCGTAATTGGAAGGGGACTTTGTCAAGTGAAACTGTAATAATGCGTAATTGGAAGGGTGAAGTGTCCAGTGAAACTGTAATAATGCGTAATTGGAAGGGGACTTTGTCAAGTTAAACTGTAATAATGCGTAATTGGAAGGGTGAAGTGTCCAGTGAAACTTTAGTAATGCGTAATTGGAAGGAAACTTTGTCAAGTTAAACTGTAATAATGCGTAATTGGAAGGGTGAAGTGTCCAGTGAAACTGTAATAATGCGTAATTGGAAGGGGACTTTGTCAAGTTAAACTGTAATAATGCGTAATTGGAAGGGTGAAGTGTCAAGTGAAACTGTAATAATGCGTAATTGGAAGGGTGAAGTGTCCAGTGAAACTGTAGTAATGCGTAATTGGAAGGGGACTTTGTCAAGTGAAACTGTAATAATGCGTAATTGGATGGGTGATTTGTCCAGTGAAACTGTAATAATGTGTAATTGGATGGGTGATTTGTCCAGTGAAACTGTAATAATGCGTAATTGGATGGGTGATTTGTCCAGTGAAACTGTAATAATGCGTAATTGGAAGGGGAATTTGTCAAGTGAAACTGTAATAATGCGTAATTGGATGGGTGATTTGTCCAGTGAAACTGTAATAATGCGTAATTGGAAGGGGACTTTGTCAAGTTAAACTGTAATAATGCGTAATTGGAAGGGTGAAGTGTCAAGTGAAACTGTAATAATGCGTAATTGGAAGGGTGAAGTGTCAAGTGAAACTGTAATAATGCGTAATTGGAAGGGGACTTTGTCAAGTTAAACTGTAATAATGCGTAATTGGAAGGGTGAAGTGCCCAGTGAAACTGTAATAATGCATAATAGGATGGGTGAAGTGTCCAGTGAAACTGTAGTAATGCGTAATTGGAAGGGTGAAGTGCCCAGTGAAACTGTAATAATACGTAATTGGATGGGTGAAGTGTCCAGTGAAACTGTAGTAATGCGTAATTGGAAGGGTGAAGTGCCCAGTGAAACTGTAATAATGCGTAATTGGATGGGTGATTTGTCCAGTGAAACTGTAATAATGCGTAATTGGAAGGGGACTTTGTCAAGTTAAACTGTAATAATGCGTAATTGGATGGGGACTTTAACAAGACGATTAATTGAATCATGATTGTGATTAAAACATTGCAACATTAACAAGATCGATTGAATCATGATCACATCAGTACAACAATATAGTTATGAACAAGATTGTGATTAAAACATGGCAACATTAACAAGATTGATTGAATCATGATCACATCATTACAACAATATAGTTATGAACAAGATTGTGTTTAAAACATTGCAACATTAACAAGATTGGTTGAATCATGATCACAACATTACAACAATATAGTAATGATGTGATCATGATTCAATCAATCTTGTTAATGTTGCAATGTTTTAATCACAATCTTGTTCATAACTATATTGTTGTATTGATGTGATCATGATTCAATCAATCTTGTTAATGTTGCAAAGTTTTAATCACAATCATGATTCAATTAATCGTCTTGTTAAAGTCCCCATCCAATTACACATTATTACAGTTTCACTGGACACTTCACCCTTCCAATTACGCATTACTACAGTTTCACTGTACACTTCACCCTTCCAATTACGCATTATTACAGTTTAACTTGACAAAGTCCCCTTCCAATTACGCATTATTACAGTTTCACTGGACACTTCACTCATCCAATTACGCATTATTACAGTTTCACTTGACACTTCACCCTTCTAATTACGCATTATTACAGTTTAACTTGACAAAGTCCCCTTCCAATAACGCATTATTACAGTTTCACTGGACAAATCACCCATCAAATTATGCATTATTACAGTTTAACTTGACAAAGTTCCCTTCCAATTACGCATTATTACAGTTTCACTGGACCTTCCAATTACGCATTATTACAGTTTCACTTGACACTTCACCCTTCCAATTACGCATTATTACAGTTTAACTTGACAAAGTCCCCTTCCAATTACGCATTATTACAGTTTCACTGGACACTTCACCCTTCCAATTACGCATTATTGCAGTTTCATTGGACAAAGTCATATAAGGGGTTAACTTATATATAGAACTCATATAACCTTATGTGATGTTTGAGCCAAAATGTATCTATACATATATAGTTTTCCAAACTCTATTGATTTTCAACTGGTTTCACGGATCGAACAGATTGATTGATTGTTTTGGCAAGTAAAGCATGTTCACTTGGGTCCGAGGGTAGTGTATTGAGCCAACCGAGGAAGCAAGGGCTGACGGGTACTCTTGCACTACCCTCACAACTTTGGGATGCCCGCTGAACCCACTAGGAGATTAGTGGGGGAAGGAGTCCCGGGCATAGGGACTCATGAACCCTATGCTCGTCGTTATTGGGTGGTGGGGCCTTGCAATCCCACCATCACCCGGAGGAAGAAGGATGGACGGAAATTGCTAATTGTGCACTAAATTGTATTGCTTGATCACTTAATTAATTACAACTGAATTATTGTACACTGTCGGAGAAAGGTTGGAGATTTGCCCTCACTCGCCGGGCCACTAATTAAATTGAATTGAATTGATCGTATTGTTAAATTGATTAGTTGTAATATCGGGCGAGTTGTCTTTTATTATTGAACTTATATTGCTTCTCTTCTATAAACCCTTACCCGAGATTATGGCTTGCATGGTAATTGCGCTAATATTTATTTATAAACCCCTCACTCAGTCTGTGGTGGACTGACACCTCACACTTTCAGGTACACAGAGTTCGTGCTAGGCGGGATCGAGTCAAGTCTTTAATTTTTAGGTCTAGCATGTTTCATGTATGTTGTTAATGCATATCTATTACTTTTAGAATTGTTGGGAGAGTTGGCATTGTATATATCAAATTGTTGAATATGAACTTGAGCAATGATAGTGAAATATATGTTTATCGTGCTTCCGTTGAATTAGGTGTGTATGTTAAAGTATTAATTGAGGGTTAGTCCCGCCTAGCTAGTGGTTTATTTTCTCTTGTCACCCGTCCGCTATAGTTTTGGTTCATGTACGGATTATCCATTTCGTATGTGGACTGAGCTATAGTGCGGGGGTGTGGCATATCGGCGTTCCGGGTGCTACATACCTTCTCTGAGATGAACTTGAAGGGGGCTGAATTGCTCTCAACTTTGCAATGTGTTGTTTTGCTAGACCATGCACTGCCACCATACTCTCAACATCTTGATCTTTCTTCAAAGTAATCCATGATTCATCTTCCATATGGGCATCCTTGTACTGCACCACATATGTATCACAATCGAACGCAGGCCAATGGGTCTCAATCTCCGAAAACACTCTTGCTAGCGTATCGCTCTCCCGAAGTTGAAAGACATGATCTTCGCCTTAAAAAAATACACTACACCAAATCGAACAAGTCACCAAGCTGCCGGAATCCATCCTCCCAGATTGGGTTTTTCTTGATTTCGTATCAAACAAGTGGTGTCCGCTTCGGTTATCAAATCAAAATACCAATAGCAACAATTGGGGGGTGCTACGATAATAGGCTTATGGCTGCGACGGCGGGGAGAGGGGCGGCGGTGGACTCAGAATCGCGGGAAGAATCAGAGGGCGTTTAGTTGCAAGGTGATGAATCAATCGTGTGTGTATCAGAGTAAAACTTGAGGGTAAAGTATTCTTTTAAGATGTTTGGGGGGTTTACAAAAAATATGTGTTATATTGGTGATCACAAATGAAGAATTTTCAAATTAGGGGGTTTAGGATAACTTTTGAACATTATTGGTCCTGTTTAATAATTCCCCCTAAATTTATTTGTTATTCCAACAAAACATCAATAAAATATAAATAACCGAATAGGTCTCCTTCGTCATGAAAACTCGTGAACTATCCATAATTTGTCCGATTGGACTCGACCCAGATAAATAGACTATAAAATTAAACAAAAAAAAAAAAAAAAAACTTATTTCAATATATAGTTATTGTGTAACATGGAATAAGACTTACTACATTCTGTTGGCTGAATTTAAACGTCATGATCACACCCTTGCATTCTAAGCTAAGATTAGTATAATTCTTCTTTTTAGTTCTAGTGTTTATTTTCAAGGAGAATATATTATTGGAAAATATGTACAAACTGGAATATCTATATTAGATTTATTTGTACTCTTATATGTTTGTTCACACCAATATTTATCGGATTATCGATATATTATATTGCACGAATATTTTTTAAATATTACATTTTATTGTATTGTCTTGTGTTTAATATTCGTATTGAATATCTATCATATGGTAAATTTAATAAAACACGATATTGTTATATTCATGTTCATATTATTGCATCCGTGTATCGAGAGGTTGATATAACATTTAATTACTATCATTAAAATTCCATTTTGGAAAAAAAAAAAAAAGAGAGAGGAGCATTTCAATATAAGCATAATAAAACACATAGCTAAGTTTCATTATTATTTGTATCTTCATTTTGTACGTCAAAAAAATAAGCTAACCGCAAAAAATTACTTTAGCTCTTACTTCTCGTTTATTATATTTAAACTATGATGCACGGATATGAACACGATGAGACGGATACGACAAGATACGGATATGATAATACGATTTTTTTTTTTTTAAATTTTTACATGTCAAGTTTGGATACAATATTAGATACGAATATCCAATACGATACAGTATGATAAAATAATATTTTTAAAAGTTTTTTTGAATCATAGTATTTAAATATCTTCTTAATCGGTATTTCCTCTATATTCTTCGAGAAAAAAGAAAAAAACATAAATACTCACTCCAGTTCAAAGGCGTGTTTCAGTCCAAGAAATCCTCACTGCACCGAACTGTACGAAAGGCGGAAGAGAAAATCGCACGACTTGAGTTGAAATACTCCTCTGCTCCGATCTACTCAGTCCAACGGCCAACATTTCGCCGGAGCCGCCGTAAGAGAACTCAATCGCCACCGGATATGGCTCGCGCCGGAGGTATAACGAATGCTGTAAACGTCGGGATAGCAGTTCAAGCCGATTGGGAAAATCGGGAATTCATTTCACACATCTCTCTGAACGTCCGCCGCCTCTTTGACTTCCTCGTACAATTTGGTACCTTTTTCCGCATCTTCTTTCTCAGATCCGACTGCAAACGTTGATACCTTTCCGAAGAGATTTTGTTTATGTGTTTGATTGAATTTGTGTTATTGTTCTTAATTTTAGAGTCCACGACGAAGAATAAATTGTCTAAATTGAACGAGAAGCTGGATACATTGGAGCGGCGCCTCGAATTGCTGGAAGTACAAGTCAGCAATGCCACAGCCAATCCTGCTCTCTTCGGCCCTAATTGATCCACTCTGAGCTATCATCTTCCTGTAAGAATTACGATTCGTAAGGTTAAAATTTTGGATTGTTGGATTATTTTTAGCAGCGAGGATCTTGTTGTGGTTGATGATGATTGTGATCTTATGTATAGATCGTTTTTGCAGAATGTTTTCTGTATAATATAAGTGTGATTATTTGTCCCTTTATGGATTTGGATCTAAATTTGGTGGATACAATTCAGTTTAACTGAAATCTTCTTCTGGAGTCTTTTGGCTGTGCCCCCTGGTTATGTCAGTGCTAAACTCAGTGTTTCAAATGTCTTGTGTTTCTATTCTAAGTATTGTGCTTTACAAAGAGCAGCAGTTTGAAGTTTCTTGTGCTAAAAAGAGTTGGATTTGTGTGATTGGAAATGCTCAATGCTTCTGGAAATGATTCTATGAGGTGAAAAAAGAATTCATAACTGGAAAGGAATTATGGAAATTTTATGGTTGATGAAAGTTCTTAACTTGCAACAATTTCCCCTTCAAATAGGATACTTTTCATTTAGATGATTGAACGATCTAGCCATACATATCGAGTCTGAGATCCTTCAGAATCTAATTGCTTCAGTGCTATTATATCAAATTGTATGTATTCTGAAGTCTGAACTTCCCCCTTTGATGTATACCCATGATCCCTCTCACCAAAATGCGGTACTTAAAGTGTATTTCTTGAGAGCTCTTACCCCAGGGTGCAATCCCTATGTCGAAACATGGATTGAAAATCTGAGAAACCTATGTTAACAATGAATTTGTATTTTTGTTGTCTTTTGTTCCTTCATAACATATAACTCTGAATACTGTGATTGAGATACTATTGCTCTTAAAATCATGTCATATCATTGCCTTGAAATCTTGGTCTGGTTCATTGATGTTTCCTTGCTAAACTTTGGAGAAAACCATACCTGTTCAGTTCAGTGGAGTAAACACGAGATACTAGTGTTCGGAAGTGGAACCATAACTTTTAAGTGTGGTCTAAATAGTGATCTTGTTGATGAATCAGTTAACAGGTTTCCTAAAAATCTCTGCATTTGCTGTGTCTCTAATTTAGGCATTCTTTTCGTATGCTTTGTGACAGTTTCATTAGTTAGGTTTAGCCTATCGTTTCTTTGACTGCGGTTCACGTTTCATATTATCTGGTCCATATCATGCAAGGTATTGTCTTTCAGATGTAATGCGAAGAGAAATGCTTATCAATATGAAGACAATTCTGGATTTCAGATGTCTTATCAGTGTATGAGGCATTTTTGTTACCCCAATTCTCAGTACAGCTGTTGAAGTAATCACGTCTGTTACTCTGTTATATGATTGAGGAAATTAATGTTGTATTTACCTATAGGTCATTTCTAACATTTTTCTCATTTATCTTTTAAGATTATCAGGGAAACTAACCTGATATGACTTGTTACTTGATTTATATTTAGTTTCAGTAGTTTAATCCGTTCCAAATTCAAGAACTTAAATCTGTTAATTTCATGTGATTTTTTATTCAATTTTTCAGCCAAACAAATGGGTTTATGATTCAATTTTCTCCTTTCAATGCTATTAAACCATCAAGAGTACTAAATCATATCAAACTAAATACAAAAACACTACGACTTCTCAAAAGTATGTAACTCAAGGTAATAGTGGTGAAATAATTCTTATACTAACTAAAATTTTAATAGAAAATCAATTGTTTTCTACTAGAGCCTAACCAAGGGAGTTCTTATAATCCATTAATAAGCTATGAAATGTAATTTCTAAGACTAAGAGAAGTCGAAGTACAGACTACAGATACATCTAAGTCTATAGGGCTTAAATGTAATATACCATTACTATCAAGTAGTGTTGAACCCAAAAAAAATAAAATAAAACAACTATCAAGTAGTAATCAAAATTACATAGATTGGAAGAAGAAAATGAATGTTGATGTACAATTTGCGGGAAAATTTTGAACCCCACTAAAACAAAGTTTTTTTCTAAAAAGCAAGCATAGTTTGCTATACACCAGAATTTTGAGCCGAGCTTTGGCCTTTTTTGCAGGCTCAGGCCTGGTTCGGCTCGCGAGCTAGCGAGCCCTATTGTTCTGACTCGGGATTGGCTCAATTCAAATGTTAGGTAACTCAATTATCATTGATCCTCATTCTTCCAGAAAAATCAAAGACACCATTAGTTACTTTTAAATAGAAATAAAAAAATTTAATAAGAGATTACTTACATCAACTTTGGCCTTGACTCCAAAACGCTTTCTCAACCAATCTCCACCACACAACAACATCTCGACGGTCTTCGGATTTACTTGGGCACGGTATTTATCAATCACTCGACTACCGACACTAAATGTAGCTTCCGATGCCACTGTTGTAACAGGAATGCCTAGAATATCCTTAGCCATTACGGACAATACAGGAAATTTGTACGCGTTTTGGTGCCACCACGCCAATGCATTGAATGCACTTGAAGTCAAACTTGGATCATAGACATGGCATCTCTCTTCAAGATAAACCTCCAACTCACTCTTCGTTAGAGTAATTGTCTCCCTAGTTTGAACCACTTTATTGAATAAACTCCATCCACCAAACGAAGAAGAAGTTGCTCCATTATTCCTTCCACCTACTTCAATTGAGTTGTGCTTTCTTTTAGACCCCGAAAGTTCGAACTTTTTAGAATTTTCCACTTCGCAATAAGTCAAATAAAGTCTGGTTAGGTTTCTTTTAATTTCAGTACACCGTTCTTGAGCCTCCTCCTCGGGATAAAATTGTGGAAAAAAAGCTTCCAAATTTGCCAATTTGCACCTAGGATCCATTATAGCACCGATAGCCATCAACATGTTTTTTTCACCCCAATACTTGTCAAACTTTATCTTCATTTTACGAAACATATCCCTCACGAAAGCATCTTCATCATAAGCCCCTTTATCCAACACACTCTTCACTAACAGCACTTCATTCAAAAATAGGTTTGAAGTCGGATAATCACTTCCAGAAATGATGTGTGTGGCATTGTAAAAGATTTTCAAAATCTTGATAACCTTTTCCGTATTCTTCCAATCCTCATCAGTTGAGCAGCTATGACAATTTGAATCTCGAACTTGAAATCGTGGAAACACTTCTTTGAAAGCATATGCACATCCAAGCATCTCATATGTAGAATTCCATCTTGTCTTGCAATCATAAATAAGTTGTTTATTTGGCAACTTCAACTGTTTAGCCACCTCAGCAAATATCATCACTCTTGACTAGGTATGTAATTGAGCCGAGCTGGGTCACGAGCTTAGCAAGCCGGCTCGGAAAATGTTCGGGCTTGAGTTCGGTAATCCCAATCCGAGCCGAGCGAGCTTCGACTCGGCTCGTGCAGCCACCAAGCCAAGCCCGAACCTTTTTACTTCCAGCTCATGGCTCACGAGTCGGCTCACGAACTATACTTATTTTATAAAAAAAAATATTATCTATATATCTTATAAAAGCACGAATAGTTTCTTACAAAATACGGATCGCCTAAAATATCCTCACAATAATTATTTTAATAATTATTAGTCAAGGATAATGATGTAAATACATGTTATAGATTATTAATTAATTATGTTTAAAAAGCACATATTAACATAAAATAGGACTCTTTGTAGAAGTAAAATTTCTCCAACTTACCTAGAAAAGATATATAGTTCAACAAGGATTGTTTTAATATTACTATATTAATTAATTGTATTCAAATTTTATATTATAAGTTGTCTATTTTTTTAATTTTAAGGCCTATAATTTAAAATGTTATAATAAGATATATCTAATGAATTGAAAAACAACAAATTGATTCACTTTATTTTAATAAATTTTTGTAATTATGTAAAATAAAATATTATTTAGATAAGTTACATAAAATAATTTTCAATAAATCAAGCATAATGTAAGTCTAATTATATAAGTCCATAGTTCTATTTATCTAAATCAATAAACTTTCTTAAAATATAATCATATTATAATTCTATAAATTTATCTAATTAACAAAATAATATAATTTAATGATTTATATAAAATATTTTTCAATAAATTAATTAATCCTAATGTAATATTTTTAATTAACTAATACTAATATAATTTTAATTATTTAAATCTAATTAACCATATAATCTTCCTTTAGTTTATATGATAAAATATAAACTAAATACTTCAAAGCACGAATAGCGTTTTTGGTTTCTTAATTCTATAATTTTAATTAATTGTATTCAAATTTTATAATATAAGTTGCATGTTTTTTAATTTTGAGGCCTATAATTTAAAATGTTATAATGAGATATATCTAATGAATTGAAAAACAACAAATTGATTCACTTTATAAAATTTTGTAATTATGTAAAATAAAATATTATTTAAATAAGTTACATAGAATAACTTTCGATAAATCAATCATAATGTAAGTCTAATTATATAAGTCCATAGTTCTAATTATCTAAATCCATATCTTAAATTATAATCATATTATAATTCTATAAACTTATCTAATTAACAAAATAATATAATTTATGATTTACATAAAATATTTTTCAATAAATTAATTAATCCTAATGTAATAATTTTTATAACTAATACTAATATAATTTTAATTATCTAAATCCAACTAACCATATAATCTTCCTTTAGTTTATATGATACTTCAAAACACAAATAGCGTTTTTGGTTTCTTAATTCTACAATTTAGAATTGTAGGTTCTCAGACCAAAGTTACTTTAAATTAAGAATACTAAGAAAACTCAATATGTGTGCATATAAAAATAAGATATAAACTAATTTTATACATAATTTTTACAATATTCGATTAAACATTTATATAAATATACTCTTTTAATTATTTCTACTATATATATAAAATCAATTATAAAAAAAATAAACATAAATCTGAAATAATACTCACTAGAAGAATACAAATAAAAAAATAGAATGCAAGATCAAATGACAAAGAGAATATAAAAAAGAGATAAATTAAATAAAAAAGAGATAAAGAATAGTTGGTTAAAAAAAAGAATTACTTGATTTTAATGTATATGCATATGCATACCAAATTTAAGAACGACTGTGAAATATCTTTAGAAATATATGTGAGAATTAATAAAGCGTAATGGTAACAAAATTTTGAAGATTAGATTAAAAATTTCAAAATGTTAGATTTGGTGTGAGTTCAAGAAACGATATGAATTTTTTTTTAATTTAATCTAAATGAGATTGATCCAATAGTTATCAATTTATTTTTACATTCTCCAAAGTAGCAATATACAACTTATTGACCGAATCAAAATTTGAAGTACATTTTGACTTGGGATCATTGCCCAGAAACAATGGTTCTTGAATAGTTTTCAATGTGCTCGAAAAGCAAAAAAAAAAACAAAAACAAAAAACAAAAATACAAAGAATTTCTAAAGCATTATGCATGATACACACAAGGTAAATATTCAAATGATTTGGAGGAAGAATTGAGGGCAGAATATAATAAACTATTGCAACAAAAAGAGATTATTTGGTTTAAGAGTTGAGAATTAATTGGCTCAAATTTAGGGATAAACAAACAAGTTTCTTTCATCTGTCAGCCATAATGAGAAGAAGAAAGAATCAGATGAATGCTCTGAAAATAGACAATGAATGAGCAACCAACAAAGATTATCGGGTGTTTATTTGTCTAATTTCAAAAATTAATGCCCGACAAAAATAAACGAGTTTTAGCCAATTACGTTGTGCAGCATATTGCTCAAAATAATCACCAAGATGATTATACTTCGTTTAAAAAGTATATTAAAAAAATTACGGGATCAAACTAGAATAGCTTCATTCCCGACCAAGGCACCTATTACAATATTTTGATGTCTGAATAAGTGTTACGCTACATCACTCCAACGATAAAAAAGGGGCATGGTGCTGAAATTGAATATTGAAACAGCGTACGAAAAAACCCAGTGGAATTTCTAAAAAGACTTTTAACTTTCTTCAAATTCCCGACGAAAATCATCAATATCATTATGAGCAGAATGTAGCGGATACAATCGGAGATTCTATAGAATGGTGAACCAACGGAGGTTGTACGGATGTGTGGCATTAGATAAGGTAATCACGTTCGTTTTATTTGTTTGTAATATGTATGGAACAACTTACATATATAATTGAAGAGACCATTTCGGCCGGACCTGGAAGCCAATTATGGTATATTAGTGAAGCTCTTACATGATCTCACACTTGCCTTTTGCGGACGACTTAATATTGGGAGTCAAACCTATCGTGGATGGAGCAAAGTGCATTAAAAGTGTGGTTGAGATGTTTTGCAAGGAGTTGGGCCTCAAATTAAACTTATGCAAATCACATGTGTTGTTTGCACCTTACGCGACAAATGATTTAAAACAGTAGGTTAGTAGAATTCTGGGCATGGAAAATACATACAACTTAAGGAACTATTTGGGGGGTGCAAATGAACTTTTGTTGTAATTATAATGAGCATTTCCCGATTGTAATTAATAGAGTCGAAAAGCATCTCTTGGGATAGAAAGCCAAAATGACAAATATTTATTGACGAATGACACTTATTAAGTCCATCACGATCTCGATCTCCATCAACCACATGCACACAAATTGGCTCCCTAATCAGATGTACGATAAACTTGATCCACTTAAGCACAACTTTCTTTAGGCGATTAATATAACAAGGAACGAACCCATCTTGTAGAGTGAAAGAAGGTGACTGCAAAGAAGTAAGAATGTGCATTGGGTTTTAGAGAAGCCCAAAAGAAAATATAGTGATGCTAGCTAAAACGGGATGAAGAATGCTTAACAAGGAGATGACGTTATACATCAAAAAAATATTTAAAAAGGGATAACATTCTTGATCGAATATAAGCCTCGACTTATGGGTTTCCCGAGCATGGAAGGGGATAGTTAAAAACACTTGGATGGTGGAACCATTTTGAAAATGGAGGATTGGGAACGGTGAAGGGACATCTTTATGGAATGATAGATGGTTATCACAAGGCAAACTGACGGACATCTTTGGAGATAACATTCATGAGGAGAATAAAGATCTTATGGAATATAATTTCATTGGAAAAGATAAAAATTGAAATCTAAATAAGTTGAAAACATCACCGTCCAAAGAGGTGGTGAATGAGGTACTTAGTGTCCTAACGTGTTGCATGATAATGGAGATAAGAGAGAATGAATTGTGTCAACTAAAGATAAATTCTCCTATAAAATGACTATACTCTACTTATGGCGTCGGTTGAGACATGCAAGAAAAAACTTTAAATGAATTTGAAAATTACCTTACCCCAAAAATTCAAGATTTTCCTGTGGCTTTGCCAATATGATAGCTTGCTTACAAATGTATTGGAGTATGATAGAAAATTTAGGGAAAACTTGCGAGTGTCAGATGGGCTCAAAGAGAGCTTTAGTAGCAAAATACTGAGTAATATGTTCCTAAAATATCCTAGGTGGGTTGTGTTGATCTTGACGCTCTAAAATTTTTGGAAAACATGGAACCGATGGAGCTATCAATATGTTATGAAGCTTAGAAATGTTGTTATTCGCCACATAAAAGAGTTATCTACGACCTTAGTAATAATCAATAAGGACACAAAACACAGGCAAAAGAAAATCTGCACTTAGTTGTCGTGAAATAAATTCGAGAAGTGATGGGTAAAACTAAAATCGGATTGAAGCTTTTATAACTACACCAATAGGGGCGTCATTCGAGATGGCAATTGGAGATGAATGCTAGGATATATATGTTATGAATCTTGGTATAGTTTCAATAATGTAGCAAAGTTATTGAACTTACCTAAAGGATTAAAACTAACTTTGGAGAGATACTTTTCAAAAATTAATGTGGAGATTGATTTGGAGACGGCCGTTAAATGAATAACAATGAAGGATACTCAAAAACAACTAATGAGAAATGTAATATTTGATTGGCGAAGGTTACTCCAAAGATTTTGAGAAACTTTGATTAAATAAATCTCGAGAGAAAGAAACATGATGATGGATAAATTGGCGAGGATAGGCCATAAGGTTCAAGATGGTTATTGCTGCTAGGATGTTCTCATTCTTGAACATAAACTTCCACTTATGGCTTCCCGAGCATGCAAGGGGATAGTTAGAACCAGTTGAATGGACGTCTCTATTGATTGATAGATGGTTATCACAAGCAAACTAGCGGACATCTTTGGAGCTAAGATTCATGAGAAGGATAAAGATCTGATGGTATGTAATCCATTGCACAAATAAAAATTGAAACTTACATAAGTTTAAAATGTTATTGCCTAAGGAGGTGGTGGATGAGATACTTAATGTCCTAATTGCATTGCATGATAACGGAGATAAGAGAGTTTTGATTGGGTCAACTAACGACAAATTGTCCTATAAATCGGTTATAGTCTACTTATGGTGTCGGATGAGACATGGGAGAAAAATTGGAAATGAATTTGAAAATTACTTTGTCCCTAAAAGTTTAAGATTTTCTTGTGGCTTGCTGACATGATAGCTTGCTCATGAATGTACTGAAATATGACAGAAAATTTAGAAAAAGTGATGTATGTACACGCTGCTATATAGGACATGAATATGTGGACCACATGCTCAGAAGTTGTCCATTCGCACTTCGGGTGTCAGACAAGATTATTGATGCACAAACTGAACGAAATTTCCATGGCATGCGAGTGTCGAACGGTCTCAAAGAGAGCTTTTATAACAAAATTCAGAGTAATATGTTATCTGATTATCATGCGTGGATTGTCTTGATCTTGACGCTTTAAAATCTTTGAAAAATATGGAACCAATGGAGCTATCAAAATGTTATGAAACTTAGAAGTTCCACTCTTCGTCACATAAAAGAGTTAATGAAACCTCAACACTAATCAGTGTGGACAAAAAATACAGATAAAAGAAAAATATGCACTGAGTTATCGTGGAATAAACTCGAGAAAAGATTGGTGAAACTAAACTCTGAGGTGAGCTTTTATAACCAGGGGAATCATTTGAGATGAAATGGGCGTCATTCTAGATGACAGCTGAATTTGGGTGTTAGGATACGCTATGGATCTTAGTAGAGTTTAAATAATATAGTGGAGTTATTGAGCTTACGCGGAGTATTAACACTAACTTGGGAAAGACACTTTTCGATGACTAAAGTGGGTATTGATTCGAAGATGGTCATGAAATGGATAACAATGAAGGATATTGAAATGGAACAAATGAGAAATGTAATTTCATTGATAAAGTTTACTCCAAAGGCCATACGAAACTTGAATTAAATAAATCTCTAGAAAAAGAAACATGATGACCGATAAACTGATGAGAATAGGTCATAAGTTTCAAGATGATTACTACGTTTAGGATGCTCCACCGGCAAAATTGGGTGATCTTTTAGGTTTTGTTCTATAATTTTTACTTGTCTCATCATTTTATTAAATATATTTGAAAGTTATAAACTATTACTTATGCTTAAAAGCTAGAATTATTTGGCCAAATTACTATACACTTAAATATATATATTTTTATATAATAACAAAATTTCAAATATTTTTATTGCTTATTTATTTGGATGTTCTCTACTTCGAATTTCTACTTATCGTAGATGATTTGAAAGAGAAATTTCATATAAATATTTTTGTATGTGTATATTTATTTAATCAAAATAAATATTTTTAATATCTTAATTTGTTCAATAAATATAATAGCTAAATTTATTTTAAAAAATTAAATGATAAACGTGCAACGCACGTTCACCTCACTAGTATATATAAATATATGTATATGAGGTATACATATTTATTTACATTATATTTATTTTTAAATATTTTTAACCTAAATCCATATATATCCTCCTACTAACAAATCCTAACCACAACAAACAGCTATTTCTCTCTCTTGAACCACCCATCCACCATCGTTCCATTTCTTTTCCAGCAAACCAGCCGCCGCCTCCCTTCAAGACTACCACCACCGCTCAGCCGCCAGCTTCAAGATCATCAAACGCCGCCACCACCTCGCTTCAGGTTGCCTCCCCCAGCGCCGCCACCATCATCTTCCAGTCATCAAGCCGACGCCTCCACCAGTGCCGCCTTAAGATGCCTTCTTTAGATCCCTTTTTGAAATTTTCTATTTCTCCATTCTTAAATTTAGATTTGATTTAGGTATTTTGATATTTTTGGCTAATTTAAATCTGCTCTCAATTTCTTGCTATGGATGTATCTAAAAGTGTAATATTGATAGATGTTGTGGCGTTAATATTCTTTCACCTGAAGTTTTTTTTTTTTTTTTTTAACTTTTCTTTGCATTTTTATGGGGATTTAGATCTCTATTTCTCGTCTTCTCCTATCTTGAATCTTTCGAATGAATTAAATTGAATCTTGAATGGATGAAGTTGGGCAGCTGTTTCATGGGTTCGATAGGCTCGCAAGCCAAACCGAACCCCAGTGCGAGCCAAGCCAGAGCCAGGTTCTTCATGGCTCAGTGGCTCGCGAGCCAAGCCCGAGCTAAAATTTTAAAGGGCTAGCCCGAGCCCGAACTTGCGAAAAATATCAAGGCTCGGCTCAACTCGACTTGTTTACATCCCTACTCTTGATTCAGATTTTTTAATGAAATCGATACTTTCACGAATGATTGAAATAACTCCACTAATCTCGTTAAGGCCATCTTGCGCAATGAGATTCAAAATGTGAGCTGTACACCTGACAGATTATAAAAACATATTACAAATCATATTATCAATCATTTTATAAAAATATATTACAAATACATAATATAAAACATGTTAACATGTCATAAAAACAGATAATAATCTGTTATAAACATATATAATAATATGATATGAACTCAGATTATTAAACATGTTATTATAACATATTATCAAGCACTTTATGAAAATATATTATAAATACATATTATAGAACATGTTAATATGTTATAAAAACAGATAATAATTTGTTATGATAATAGATTATCTGTTTTGAAGATATATAATAATCTGTTATGAAAATAGGTTATATTTTATAATATGTTATGAAATCAGATTATTAAACATGTTATTATAACATATTATCAATCATTTTATGAAAATATAATACAAAAACAGATAATAAAACATGCTAATATGTTATAAAACAGATTGTTAGACATGTCATACAAACATATTATAAACACAGATTACAAAACATGTTATTAAAACAGATTATAAAACATACCGGACATGAAACAGCTTGTCATCACACACTCGACTTGTCCTGTTGAAAGAATCTCGCATACACCCGATTGCTACATCATTTGCACTTGCATTATCGACCGAAATACTGAGGACTTTGTGGTCGATCTCCCACTCATTCGTACACTTAATAACCGCATTTGCAATTACCTATGCCATTGTGCGGAGGTGGAAGCCGAATAAAATTCAGAACACACTTGTTCAAGTTCCAATTTGAATCCACCCAATGCCCAGTTATCATCATGTATTCAAGCTTCTGACTCTTAGACTTCCACAAATCTGTTGTCAAAGAAATCTTGTCAACGGATTTCAATGCTTGCTTCACCTTCTTTTGTTCCATTTCATAAATCATGAAACAATTTTTCTTTAATGTAGTTTGAGATATACTCTTCCACTCCGGCATCCCACGCTTGTAAAAAGGATTAAATCCATCTTCTTCCACAATTATAAAGGGATGATTATGCATCATGGCCCAGATTGCAACGGCTTCTTTCATTTTCTCAAAAATTATAAACCCGAATCCTATCTTCAATTGGTTAGCATTTTCTGCACTCTTCTTTCTTTCCATCTCCAAATATTTCGCACAAGTTTTGAGGTGTCTGATCATATGAGATGTAGCACCCGACTTCGTCTTTGCAAATGATTTTTTACAATATTTGCACACATACTTTACCACTTCCCCCTTGCTATCCAAAACTTTCTCCATTACAATCCACGCACGTGAAGTGAACTATCTTTTTGGCTTGTCAAATGGATTATCATTGTCGATTTCAATTGGCTTGTCAAATGGATTATCATTGTTCATCCCTTCCTCATTGATATTCAACATAACAGGAGTCGAAGGAGTCATAGGAGTCGTAGGAGTTGACTCATTGGTATTCAAATTCAAAGGAGACATTGACTCATCTTGTGATTCATTTCTCGAAGCGGACGTGGACATTCTACATAAAGGGAAAGGAAAAAAAAATCAAATTGACACTGAAATGCAACAATGAAATCATAAAGAATTGTATTGCTTGCCAAAACGCATAAAGATATATCAAAAACATATATCTAATTCACTTTTCAATTATTCAATTTTCAGGCCCTCTAATTCAATTTTCAGATTATCAAATTTTCAAAAACATACATCTAATTCAGTTTTTCAAATCCCCAAAAACATATATCTAATTCAGTTTATAAAAATTCAATTTTCAAGCCCTCTAATTCAATCTTCAGATTATCAAAATTTCAGAAACATACATCTAATTCAGTTTATCAAATCCCCAAAAACATATATCTAATTCAGTTTATAAAAATTCAATTTTCAGGCCCCCTAATTCAATTTTCAGATTATCAAATTTTCAAAAACATACATCTAATTCAGTTTTTCAAACTTTCAAAAACATATATCTAATTCACTTTTCAATTATTCAATTTTCAGGCCCTCTAATTCAATTTTCAGATTATCAAAATTTTAAAACATACATCTAATTCAGTTTATCAAACTTTCAAAAACATATATCTAATTCAATTTTCAGGCCTTCTAATTCAATTTTTAGATTATCAAATTTTCCCATACAGATAATTCAATTTATCAACTTTCCCAAAAACATACATGATACATCTAAAAGCAAATTCAATTACACCTAAAACTTATTTTCATTTATTCAATTTTCAGTTTCAATTATTCAATTTTCAAGCCCTCTTATTCAATTTCAGTTTATCAAATAACAAGAAAGTGAGAAACATCACAAAAAATTAACTTTTTTTAGCTAAAATGAAATATTTAACAACTAATTTTGATTTACCTTTTAGTGGTGAGGTGGCGGGAGGTGAAGAACCAGCGCTGTGGTGGTGGCGAGGTGAGGGCGATGAACTACTACGAAAGTGCCCTTCCGAAACTGCAATGCACTATTTGGCAGAGGAGGTTTACCAATGGACTGGTCGATTTGTTGTTGTCATGAGCAGAAGCAGCGGACGGCGAGGTGGTGCTGGTGTGAGATGGTGGAGAAATAGGGCGGCGAGAGCAGAGATATTGTGGAGGGACGGTAGCACTAGCGCCAGATGCACGGCGACACTAGCTGTAGGCGGCGGGCGGGGAGCGTGGTGGCTTTGGGGTTTAGGTGCTAAAAACGGAAATGGAAATGGTGAAGTAGGAGTCTGAGAGAAATTTTGATTCTAGATCTAGGGTTAAAACTTAAAACCAAAACATTATATTAATATATATAATTATACTATGACTCGTGTAACACCCCAATTTTCCAAACGTTCAGGTACGCACGACACGTGTGATTTTCCGAGAGTTAGGATTTATTTAATTCTTTCGTTTATTAAATTCCTTCATTTTATGATAAATTATATTTCAATATGATTATGTTAAATATCTATCAATTTGGGATTTAAGTGTTACGTGAGTTAATTGTCGAACTTGTTTTAATTGCTAATTGTCCTTAATTGACATTTATTTAAATGTGAGGACCAAATTGTATAAAATACTAATGGACCTAATTGATCATTCTCCAAACTTGTATCCTTGATTGCTTAACTTATATCTTTTAAGGGACTTAATTACAATTTAATCATTTCACTAAAATCAAGGATGGTGAATCACGATATATTTTCTTCATTCTTCCCCCACCTTCATTTCATTTTATAACCCTCAAGCATAGGCATCTTCATCTCTCTCTCGGCTCATTCACTCAAGAAGAAAAGGAAATTGAGAAATCATCATCTTCAAGTAGAATTTGCTAAGGAATTTCATGGTTGAAGCTCAAGTTGCTGGGACGGTGGGCCCAGAACAGTAGCGGTCCGTGACCACATTTTAATTTTTTTTTATTTATTATAATACAAGTATTAAAATATTTCTAAAATATTTTAATACAAAGCGGAAGACTTAGCCGGATCTACTCAAGTATATACATGCAATTGACAATAAATTTTAAATCACTTAAGTAGATAAATATCTAACATGCAATTAACACTTAAGAGCACATAATTTATCATGCTTAAAATAAAACAACTGTAAAATATTACCGTACTGCAAACATGGCTATCTAACGGCATTTTTCCAGCTCCTTTCCCTTTCGTGAGACCGGCAAAGCTTCCCCACAATATCCCCGACTCAACCCTCGGAGTGTGGGCACCGCGAATATTTCCCTAAATACTCAAGAAAATATTTTCTAGAAAAACTCATTTTTCTAGACTAGAAAATTCCCTAATTTCCTAATAATTAAGTGGATTATATATTAATTATATAACCATCTAATTATATATTAATTAATCCTTTAATTAAGGATTAATTAAACTAAAAGGGAGAGAGCACTTCTTCAACCATACAAGGCCGAGAATTTGCTGCCAAAAATTGAATGAGAAATGAGTGAATGCATGGCCCTATATATAGGCAAAAACTCAGGGGCAAAACGGTCAATTTCTAGAAAATTTGAAGGGCATTTTGGTCATTTGGAAACCGCGTCCCAATCCGACCAATCCGAGCATACCACGTGGTAGAACTTTCCGCTGCGGACTCAACGCCACCAACCACGCGCCGCCACGTGGCCCCACACGCCGTCACGCGCCGCCATAAGGTGGCCAAGTGGTTGGCGCATGTTATTACACGCACAGGCTACCAGCTTGTGACACGTGGCCGGGTCGGTCCGAACCGGACCCGGCCTGGCCGACCCTATCCGCGACCCTACCCTTTTGACCCGACCCGATGGCCCGTTGACCCTATCCAGTCAACAATCAATCTGGGCCATCGCTTGCGCTGACGCGGTGCGATCTGGGGCCGTCCACGTGTCGCACACGTGGCGTGCCACACGGCCGCCCAATCAGCGCCACCTGGGCCCACCTTGCTGACGTGGCATGCCACGTCAGCTGCCACGTCATCACCGAATTTTTTATTATTTTTTTTATTATTATTTTTTTCCCGATGAAAATTTTATTTTCTCCAAAATAAAATTCCGGGCATTTCCAACTCTTTGGAAATTGGTTTATTTTCTGAAAATAAATCCCTTGGCTATTTTTAAACACTTTGAAAAATTCATTTCTCTTTCTCCTTTTAATATTTTCTCTTTGGGTTTTCAATTTGGGGCTTGCAGGGGGACCTGCAGGACTAATTAATTTTAGCTCCAAACGGATTAATATATTATCATCTCATGATAATAATTAATTACCGTTTAACAATATTTAATTCCACTAAATAAATATTGTTGCACTCTAAAATTAATTAAATTATTCACGAATTTCTCGATCTAGAATAATTTTGCATTTTACACCTTCGTGTAGATATCCATGAAAAATAAATTATCACTACTATCATTTATTTTTCATCTCTAATTTGAAATTTATTGATTCGCCTTAAATTTAAATTCTCTGTATATGAAACACATTCAACATACAACTTCGGTGACGTATCACGCGAAGTGCTTTGGCCAAAGTCTTAATTCGAACTTTTACAAATCTATTTCAAGGATATTTCTTACCTTCCAGCAAGGCCATAGATTCCTCGATCAATATAACTCTTTAGCGCATTTCATGTAATCACCGAACATACAAAGTATTTTGGCCACCCGTTACCGAAACCTCACTTCGAGTATGTTACAGTCACTAACACTACATGCCTAAAGCCGAAATATTATCAGGATTAAGAGTACAATGCTTCTTGAGATTTTATTCATTTTAGATAGCAGTATAAAATGAATAATCTCAGTGGTCCAGTTCGATGTTTCCAATCCTATTGAAAATCATCAACGTGTTATAATTGGAATCACCATTCCCTATGACGAAAGACTAATCATCTTATATAACCACGTTATAGTCTTGATAAGAACATATTTTTATCTTACTGACTAGAACTTTAATGACACGTGATTTCGGTATTCAAAGTCTTTTCCTATGAAACACATTTCATATGAGAATACCACCACACGCCATTAATTATTAATATGTGAAATACTCACAACTTGCTGCAAATTCAGTTTTATTAATTCAACAAATTGAATTTTCAGGGCACTATTCCCAACACAAGTATCATCTTTCCATCATCATCTTCCATGATTTTCATTTCAAGGTAGCTATGAGCTAAATATGTGATTTCTTGATAATAATTCTTGAAGGTAGGGTTAGGATTTAAGCTTGCAAACTTGGTTAGTTGATGTCAGAAGTATGAATACTTGATCATAGCTTGAAACCATGCATGAATTCTTGGAGAATTTGATAAATATAATGGACCTATGTATGAGCTTGAAATGTTGAATTTTGGTGATTAAGTTATGATTTGAGTGTTTATATGAGGCCTTATTGTATCTTGAGCATATATGTATATTAATCCCCAGAATTCTTGCATATTATGAATGAAAGCATGAAGTTTTGAGTGATTTTGGCCATGGTTCGAAGGTCCCCTGTTTCGTCCCCTGCTTCTGTATCTTCTGTAAAACGGGAACGGCCCTTCCCGTTCTTTTTGTAATTGGGGAACGACCGTTCCCATAGATTTGAATAATGTGCAGGGCGGCGAGGATGGGAACGACCCTTCCCGTTTTGGCTTACAGCCGGAACGGCCATTCCCATCTTCGGGGAGCCACTTCGGGTAGCTGGGAACGGACCTTCCCATTCTGAACTAAGGGCCAGAACGGCCGTTCCCAGGCCCCTGGAGAGGCAGAATGTTTCTGCATAAATGTAACAATTCCAATTCCTTCCCTAATCATTTAATTAACCCTAACATGCTATTATATGACTAATTACATGTCATAACTTGTTATTTATATGCTACATTCGTGAATGCATGTCATCTTGTTGTATTGTCATGCCGTGCGTCTTATTTGGTAACATTAATGAGTTATTGTCTCACGAGTACACCATGTCCTATTTCTTGTCCAGTTATTTTCCCGGGACGGAGATTGTGATCAACTGAGCACGTTCACGCATCCATGAGTCATCATGTCGCCTGTCATGTGAGGTTTAATTGCTAGTTACTTAGAACCGTATAACCTTATGTGACTTTTGGGCCAAATGGTATAAATATATATATTTACAAGTGTTTCTAAACTCTCAAGTCGTGTTCTTTAAAAGTAAACTGTGTTCATTAAAAGCAATTCGTGTATCGTGTTACAAGCAAGTCATATACCGTGTTATCGTGTTACCGTGATCGTGTTTGACGAGTTATCGTGTATCGTGCACTATGGGCCCGAGGGTGAGTGTTTGAGCCAACCGGGAAAGCATAGGGCTGACTGGTAACTCACACACCTCTCTCAAACCGTGGGCATCACCAGGAGGTTTGGTGGAGGAAGGAGTCCCGTACGTGTGAGTCATGTTCCCGACGTACGTCGTGTTATCGTGGGTGGTTCGGGCCTTGCAAACCCACCACCATTGGTGAAGGATGAATTTCGTGTTATTGATCGTGCACACTATAATGACTTGTATGATAACTTAAATAACTGAAAGTGTAATCATTGTTCACTGTCGGGGTTTGGTTGGAGATCGTGCACGCCCCTCGCCAGGGCCATTGATTGTTATGTTAAACGTGATTACCGTGTTAAACTTGATAGTTGTAATCTCGGGCGAGTTCTAGGTTATTCTTGCACTTATATTATTTTAGTTACAAAACCTTACCCGAGGTTATAACTTGCATGTTAATTGTGCTAAAATATATTTATGCCCCTCACTCAGTCTTCCATAGATTGACGCCTCCACCTTTCAGGTTCTTGCAGGTGTGTGCTAGGCGGGGAAATGAGTCCAGTCAGGTCATTGCATTCGAGTCAAGCACGGTGCATTTCATTTATTGTTGTTATTGTTAATTATTATGTTTAGTAAAGATGATAATGTATTGATATGCATGTAAAGAAGATTGTATATGTTATCAGGAATCGTACTTGTCTAGTGGAAATGTTTAATTACATTCTTTTGTATTATCATTTTATTCGAGGCACAGTTTGGTTATAGCCCCGCCTAGCTTGTCGTTTTATTTTTTTTATTGTCACCCGTTCGCTATAGGTTAGTTCATGTACGAATTATCCGTTTCGTATGTGGATTGACCTATAGTGCGGGGGTGTGGCATCCTTATGTGTTGGGGTGCTACAGCTCGCGATCCACGAGCCCAGAAACATGTGGCTCGGGCTTGGGTTCGAAGTCCTTCAAGCCGAGCCTTGGCTCCGTTCGGCTCGCCATATTCGAACCTCAGCGAGAGCTATCCTCGAGCCGGTTCGTCTCGTTTGCATCCCTAATTACTACAAGAAACCTGCATACCAGGCTGCATATAGGCATATAGTACATGGTGTTGGTGGGAGAAAGCATTACATCAGAACCGGCCATGAAGCTCTGAAGGGTCTAGCTTACACTATAAAGAGGGGAAGGCCTAAAAAGGCAAGGAGAAAGAGTGCAAATGAAGGGGTGACAAGCAATAGAGCAGGCATAACCCATACTTGCTCAAGATGTTTTGGGTTGGGGCATAATGTCAAGGCTTGCAAGAACAATCCCCACCCAAATTCTAGATTTTACACGGTAAACGCATTGATTTTATCTTGATTGCATTTAATTATAATTTTAAATATTGTAGTAATATGAGTCTCTTGTTTCACATGTTGGGATAACACCCTTGGACTTAGTCAGCAGAAGACCAAATCCAGTAAAATTTAGCTATTGCAGTTAATTAAAATATAATATTTACTATGCATAACTTATACATTTAATCCTGCAGATTCCAAGCCAACAAGGAAGGAGAAGAGTTTTTAATATTAGGAGGCAAAGGAAAGCTATCAGGAGGTCAGCTGCTACTGCAAGAAAGGCTGTTGTACAAGCACTGTAGCACCCACACGTAGGGCCACATCCCCCGCACCATAATCCGAACCCGAATACGAAATGGAATGTCCGTACCCGAATCCGAATCATAGCGAACGGGAGACCAAACACACACTCTAGGCTAGGCGGAGCTAAACTAAACGGAATCAGAGTGCGCGGAAGCGAATCATAAAAGCAACAAGCAAAAACATCACATATATATATATATAGGTACCAACCCACACCTATCAATATAGTGTTTACATATAGATACCAACACTTCATCCTGTACAGAGCCATCACGGCTCGAGCAAAAATAGTATGTAAGTATATACAAATCATAGTTGTACAACTACAAAATAATAAAGTGCAAGTATGTAAATGCACCTAACGAGACCTAGACCGACAAGTGCAAAAGAAGACACACTTCTCCGCCTAGCTCACGCTCCCAAAACCTGCAGCTAAAAGAGTAAACGAGGGTCAGTCAACTGACTGAGTGAGGGGGCTAACGCACACCCACACCCTATATATATATAAAGCAGAGCACAAAGCAAAGGGTGAAATTATGAACCGGAGTAGGTTTTACAAACTAAAACTTTCCAAAACAAATACATATATTTTAAAACATTTCACAAACACTAGCCCGATTCATTCTTCCTGACATAACACAACATAACAAAATGCTCGGCGAGAACGAGCTTCCAACCTTTACTCCTTAGAACAAACAAAACAGAAATCACACATCCTCCTCTACACCAACGATGGAAGAGCCACCGGCGGCCCTAACCATCCATACATATACAAACTCACGAGGGGTAGCGAACCCACATCGTGCCCTCCCCGGTTTTTACACCGAAGGCATCGAAATATCACACCTTCCCAACTCCCAGGGGTCGCGTGTGATATATCGGATGGAGACTACGCACAGGCCGAACCTCGACGGCCCGAACCGTCCCGAGGGTTCCTTACCCGTAGCTCCTTGGATCCACAAACACAAATCATAACAAATGCCAAATCTTTCATGGCAATCTCGCTAACATAATTGTAAAGCCTTTTCCAAAACATAGCTTACATAGGCTTATTTAATATCTTTTCCCAAAACAAAGTTGTTCACAAGATCATAAACATATTCTAATCAACACATACATATCTATATATATATAATATATAGTCACATGCACGGCCTGAAAACATCACATAAGGCTTTAGGTCGCTTAGCTAATAAAATTCCTAAACCTCACCTTGTGCGTGACCAAAAACGAGCAGACGTGAACAACCTACGCCTCGGGCTCGTCAACTGGAACCTCCTCTGAAAAGAAAACACGAAAGCCCAAGACTTAGACTCTATATGAACCAAAGAAGACGCTCGGCAAGATGCATGGTTCATGTTCATATATAAAATGTCACAATTAAGTCATATAATTGCATAATTATAGCACAACATATTTATTTACAATTTATTATGCAATAAAAATCAAGTTATAACAAATTAACATGCAAAAGAAAAGCATTTAAAGTCATACAAATGCATAATTAAGGTAAAGAGAAGCAGTGGCAGCTTCCAGGTCTCGAACTCCCCGCGGACAGAATCCACCCCCACGGATTTTTCCAAAAGGAAAAATCCACCCTCGCGGATTTTTCCAAAGCTACTGCCTCAAATCCACCCCCGCGGATTTTTCCAAAGGGAAAAATCCACCCTCGCGGATTTGATCCAGTAGCTAAAAAAAACGGTTTTGGCCATGGGAACGGCCGTTCCCACTCTCGGCAGGAACAGTAAAATGGCCTGGGAACGGTCGTTCCCAGTTTGTAACTGGGGCGGGAACGGCCGTTCCGGCCTGGTTCGAAAAGCTGGAGCAGAGTTTCATTACAGAAACAGGGGAAGCTCATTTTGGTGCCAAAAATGGCCAAAGTTCAATACCCAAGAGTTGCCACAACCTCTTAAATTGCACACATAATTCAAATAAATCATGCTTGACATATAAACACTCAAATAATCCAAGAAAAACGGAATTAAAGGTCATGATCAAAGGATGCAATAAACAAGCCAAAATCATGCTCATTCATAAATGCTCAACTAACCAAGGATTAAATGCAATAAACACAACATATACAACATTTACAACTCATAAATGAAGCTAGGGATCAAGTACATCAAGCAAAGAGCAAGAAATCACATTCTTAGCTAAACCCTTACTATTCACGTAGGGAAGCTAAGGCACACCAAACCCACTCCAAACTCAGAAATTAAACCATAGAAATGACGAGCACGACGAGGGGATTCCAAAACATACCTAAGTTCGAGAAAAGGCGAAGAAACGAGGAAGATCTTGGCTTGGGAAGTTTGGATGATCAACTTGGGTTTTGGCTCTAGAGTTGCTGCTGTTGTTGAACGTGAAATGAAGGAGAAAGGAAATGGTTCAGCCTTTAAGGCTGGACCGGTTGGTTCACGGGTTCGGTTCAAGTTGGTTCGGTTCAACAATTACAGGTTCAAATAAGGCCAACTCAAATTAAAACGAATAAATCACATACAACATTAATTCAAATAATTTCACATAAGTTCAAATAATTTAAATAAGTCATATACAATTAATCCAAAACGCAATTATTGATAAATCACATAATTTACCTGTACCGACTGTGAGTCGGGGTGTTACAACCTCCCCCCCTTCGGAGAACCTGGTCCCCAGGTTAACTGTCTGACCTGAGAACAACTCTAGGTACAACTGTTTCATCTTCTCCTCGGTCTCCCAAGTAGACTCTTCAGATTTCCGATCTCTCCATAGAACTCGGACCAAGGGAATCTGTTTATTCCTCAATACTTGTAGTTTCCGGTCTTGAATCTCAACCGGATGCCTTACTATAGTCAAATCCGTCTCAAGTTGTACCTCTTCAACAGGGAGAATAGTTGATTCCTCGGGATAAAATTTCCTGAGCTGCGAGACGTGAAACACATTATGTATCCCGGTCAGTCTCGGCGGTAGGTCCAACCTATACGCCACTTCTCCAATTCTCTCAAGGATTTCAAAAGGTCCAAGGTATCTCGGGTTAAGCTTCCCACCTCGACCTATTCGAGAAAAGCCCTTTCTTGGAGATGCTTTCAAGAACACCTTATCTCCGACTTCAAACTCAAGGGGCCTTCTCCTCTTATCCGCATAGCTCTTCTGACGGTCCTGAGCTGCCTTCATTCTCTGCTGAATTAACTTGACCTTAGCAGTGGTCTTATCCAATCTCTCTCGAGGTGTAGCTCTTTCGAGCTTGTTCTCCTCTGTCCACCGCCAATCTTCCATATCCCAAAATAGAGGCGATCTACACTTCCTTCCATAAGTGCCTCGTAGGGAGCCATACCAATAGAAGTCTGAAAGCTATTGTTATAGGCAAACTCTACCAGAGCTAAATGTTTGTCCCACTTTTCCTTGAAATCCAAAGCACACGCTCGTAACAAATCCTCTAAATACTTAATCAATCTCTCTGATTGTCCATCCGTCTGTGGATGAAAAGCGGTGCTGAAATTAAGCCTCGTACCCAACCTACTCTGAAGATCCTGCCAAAACTTAGCTGTGAACCTCGGATCACGATCTGAGACAATGCTAGCAGGCGGCCCATGAAGTCTCACAATCTCGTTACAATACAATTCTGCCAACTTCGGAGTCTTGTAAGACATCTTTACCTTGAGAAAATGAGCTGACTTGGTCAATCGGTCGACTATCACCCAAATTCCATCATAACCTCCTCTTGATCTTGGCAAGCCGGACACAAAGTCCATAGTCACTTGCTCCCACTTCCATTCAGGAATCGGAAGTGGTTGGAGGGTTCCTCCCGGTTTCTGGTGTTCCGCCTTCACCACTTGACACGTGAGGCATCGCTTCACAAAGTTCGCGACATCTCTCTTCATGCCATTCCACCAGAAGAATTCCTTCAAATCTCGGTACATCTTAGTACCACCGGGGTGAATGGAATATCCCGAACGGTGTCCTTCCTCAAGTATTAACCTCTTGAGGTCTTCTGGGACACAAACCCTGGTCTTGAATCTGAACAAACCGGAATCATCAAACCCAAACTTCGTCTCGGGGTCTATTCTAGACCGAACCACTAATCTCTGAATCTCTGTATCCGAAGCCTGAGAATCCAACAACCTTTGTTTCAAATCCGGCTGAACTGAGATGTTGGCTAACCGAGCCACTGAAACCATAACTGTCGAACCCCGTCTTGAAAACTCTGCACTCAAACCTGAAACACTTGCTTTCCTGCTCAAAGCATCTGCCACGACATTAGCCTTGCCCGGATGATACTGAATCGTGCAGTCATAATCTTCTAAGAATTCCATCCAACGCCTCTGTCTATTATTAAGCTCCTTCTGAGTAAAAAGATACTTGAGGCTCTTATGATCCGTGAATATCTCGAAAGTCGTCCCATAGAGGTAATGACGCCACTTCCTCAAAGCAAACACAACCGCTGCAAGCTCAAGATCATGAGTGGGGTAGTTCTTTTCATGTTCCTTCAACTTTCTAGAAGCATAGGCCACCACTCGGCCATTTTGCATCAATACACATCCGAGTCCTTCCTTAGAAGCATCTGCAAAAACCGAATAACCCTCGGATCCCTCGGGTAGGGTAAGAACTGGTGCTGAAGTTAATCTTTCCTTCAAAGCTTGAAAACTTCTCTCGCACCCATCATCCCACTCATACTTCACATCCTTCTTTGTTAACCGAGTCAACGGGCAAGCAATCTTGGAAAAGTCCTTCACAAATCTCCTATAGTAACCCGCTAACCCGAGAAAACTTCTTATCTCGGAGGCATTCTTCGGTCTTTCCCACTGAACCACGGTCTCAATCTTGGAAGGATCAACTTCAATCCCCTCACCTGAAATTATGTGACCCAGAAAGGACACTCTGTCGAGCCAGAACTCGCACTTGCTAAATTTGGCATAAAGCTTGTGCTCTCTAAGTGTCTCCAAAACAATCCTGAGATGCGTTGCGTGCTCATCTGCAGACTTAGAATACACCAAAATGTCGTCTATGAAAATGACCACAAACTTGTCAAGATACTGTCTAAACACTCGGTGCATCATATCCATGAACACGGCTGGAGCGTTAGTTAACCCAAACGGCATCACTACAAATTCGAAGTGTCCATAACGGGTATTGAACGCAGTCTTAGAGATATCCTCCTCCCGGATACGAAGTTGGTAATACCCTTGCCTCAAATCTAACTTAGAGTACACCTGCGACCCTTGCAAGATGTCAAACAACTCTTCGATATGAGGTAAAGGATACTTATTCTTCACTGTCATCCGGTTCAACTCGCGGTAGTCTATACACATCCTCAAAGTCCCATCCTTCTTCTTCACAAATAACACAGGAGCACCCCACGGGGATGTACTCGGACGGATGTAACCGCAAGTCAAAAGCTCATCCAGCTGAGTTTTCAACTCCTTCAACTCAGCAGGAGCCATCCGATACGGTGTCTTAGAGAAAGGCTCAGCTCCAGGATAAAGGTCGATTACAAACTCGATGTCCCTATCAGGTGGCAAAGAACCCAAATTCTCAGGGAACACATCGGGAAACTCACTCACGACCTCTGTCTCCTCAAGTTTGGCCTGATCCTTCGGTTTATTCAAAAGATAGGCCACAAAACCTGTCGCACCGTCCCGGAGGAGCTTACTTGCTTCCATAAAAGACACAAACGGGCTGGACTTCAACCTCTCACCCGAAAAAACCACTGACCCCAACGAAACCTTCTTCTCATGACAGTCCAACTGAGCTCGGTATCTGAAGAGAAAATCCATACCAAGAATAACCTCATACTTCTTCAGCGGTAGAACTATCAAATCTGCAGGAAAAACTCGGCCCTCAAACACCACCGGACACTCCCTAAACACCCTGTCAGCTTCCAAAGATCCTCCCAAAGGAGTATTCACCACATACACATGCGCAGATAATTCATCAAGTAAAGGCAAAGAAGCAACAATATCCCGGGAAATAAATGAATGCGTAGCCCCGGGATCAAACAATGCATGTAGTGATATGCCATGAATGATTATTGTACCTTCTATCACGGCAGTCGGGTCGACATCAGCAGCTTCCTCCTCTCCGTCCAAAGCATACACACGTGCCTGCACAACCGGCCTCTTCTTCGGGTAAGCATCCATCAAGTGATCAGAGGACCCGCATACAAAGCATTTGCCCAGAAGCTTCCAACACCTCTCCACTGGATGTCTCCCCTGACAATGAGAACAAACGGGTGGTCCCTGAGTTGGAGCCGGTCGAACTGGAGCAACAGGAGGTGCTACGGGACCGGTAATACGGGGCTTTTTGTTCCCTAAACCCTGAGGATGAAAAGCCGGTGAAATAGGAGCTCGTGGAGCATAAGAAACGGGCCTCTTACCCAATCCAGAACCTGATCCCGCAACCCGAGTAGAAGAGAAAGGTGGAGGCTTCAACCGAGCCATTTGGGCCTCAACTTGTATTGCCCTCTTTGTAACTTTGGCCCAAGTACTCACGTTGGCAGCTTGCAAAGCTTCTTGAATATCCCGGCGAAGTCCATGAAGAAACGCTCGGGCCTTATGATCATCATGGTCGGTGATGTGAGTGGCATACGGAGCTAACCTCTCAAACTCCAATAAATAATCCTCCACCGTCCGATTACCTTGCCTCAAATTGGAGAACTCTTGGAGGCGACATTCTTGTGCACTATGAGGGATATATTTCTCATGGAATTCCTGCACAAACGTCTCCCAATTGAATTCCATACCAGTTCTCTCAAGCCTGGATCTCACACTCCTTAGCCAAATAGCCGCTGGCCCTTGAATGATACGACCCGTGCAAATAGCCTTGTCTTGAGAATTCCCCGGACATATCTCCCAAATACCTCGAATCTCAGACAACCACTCTTCCGCCTTGATATCATCACCTCCATACCACTTTGGAGGGTTGTTGTTCCGGAAGTCCCTATATACGGCGGAAATATCTTGTCCTTCACCCGGATTTGCATTACCCCTTTGATTGTGTTGGAGTTGATTGAGTAGGGCTTGGACAATATTCTCCGCATTCATAGGTGGTAGCGGAGGTGCATTCTGTGGAGCCGGTTCATTTAAATCAGGGGTTCGTTCACGATTATTATGTCTTCTTGGAGGCATCCTGAAACTCACAAATTCAAGCAATATGGATGCATGTGAATTAGTGTATGAATATGTATACAATTTAAGAAAATAATTAAGTAATCGAGTAATCAATTAGTCAAGTAATCACATATTCAAATCATGTATTCACACATGCACATAATCAAAAGTCACATTGTCCTAAGCCGTACGACCTAGACAAACCCACAAGACACTAGAGCCCGGTTTTGCAACCGCGCTCTGATACCACTTAAGGATGTAGCACCCACACGTAGGGCCACATCCCCCGCACCATAATCCGAACCCCGAATACGAAATGGAATGTCCGTACCCGAATCCGAATCATAGCGAACGGGAGACCAAACACACACACTAGGCTAGGCGGAGCTAAACTAAACGGAATCAGAGTGCGCGGAAGCGAATCATAAAAGCAACAAGCAAAAACATCACATATATATATATATAGGTACCAACCCATACCTATCAATATAGTGTTTACATATAGATACCAACACTTCATCCTGTACAGAGCCATCACGGCTCGAGCAAAAATAGTATGTAAGTATATACAAATCATAGTTGTACAACTACAAAATAATAAAGTGCAGGTATGTAAATGCACCTAACGAGACCTAGACCGACAAGTGCAAAAGAAGACACACTTCTCCGCCTAGCTCACGCTCCCAAAACCTGCAGCTAAAAGAGTAAAAGAGGGTCAGTCAACTGACTGAGTGAGGGGGCTAACGCACACCCACACCCTATATATATATAAAGCAGAGCACAAAGCAAAGGGTGAAATTATGAACCGGAGTAGGTTTTACAAACTAAAACTTTCCAAAACAAATACATATATTTTAAAACATTTCACAAACACTAGCCCGATTCATTCTTCCTGACATAACACAACATAACAAAATGCTCGGCGAGAACGAGCTTCCAACCTTTACTCCTTAGAACAAACAAAACAGAAATCACACATCCTCCTCTACACCAACGATGGAAGAGCCACCGGCGGCCCTAACCATCCATACATATACAGACTCACGAGGGGTAGCGAACCCACATCGTGCCCTCCCCGGTTTTTACGCCGAAGGCATCGAAATATCACACCTTCCCAACTCCCAGGGGTCGCGTGTGATATATCGGATGGAGACTACGCACAGGCCGAACCTCGACGGCCCGAACCGTCCCGAGGGTTCCTTACCCGTAGCTCCTTGGATCCACAAACACAAATCATAACAAATGTCAAATATTTCATGGCAATCTCGCTAACAGAATTGTAAAGCCTTTTCCAAAACATAGCTTACATAGGCTTATTTAATATCTTTTCCCAAAACAAAGTTGTTCACAAGATCATAAACATATTCTAATCAACACATACATATCTATATATATATAATATATAGTCACATGCACGGCCTGAAAACATCACATAAGGCTTTAGGTCGCTTAGCTAATAAAATTCCTAAACCTCACCTTGTGCGTGACCAAAAACGAGCAGACGTGAACAACCTACGCCTCGGGCTCGTCAACTGGAACCTCCTCTGAAAAGAAAACACGAAAGCCCAAGACTTAGACTCTATATGAACCAAAGAAGACGCTCGGCAAGATGCATGGTTCATGTTCATATATAAAATGTCACAATTAAGTCATATAATTGCATAATTATAGCACAACATATTTATTTACAATTTATTATGCAATAAAAATCAAGTTATAACAAATTAACATGCAAAAGAAAAGCATTTAAAGTCATACAAATGCATAATTAAGGTAAAGAGAAGCAGTGGCAGCTTCCAGGTCTCGAACTCCCCGCGGACAGAATCCACCCCCACGGATTTTTCCAAAAGGAAAAATCCACCCTCGCGGATTTTTCCAAAGCTACTGCCTCAAATCCACCCCCGCGGATTTTTCCAAAGGGAAAAATCCACCCTCGCGGATTTGATCCAGTAGCTAAAAAAACGGTTTTGGCCATGGGAACGGCCGTTCCCGTTCCCAGTACAAACTGGGAACGGCCGTTCCCACTCTCGGCAGGAACAGTAAAATGGCCTGGGAACGGTCGTTCCCAGTTTGTAACTGGGGCAGGAACGGCCGTTCCGGCCTGGTTCGAAAAGCTGGAGCAGAGTTTCATTACAGAAACAGGGGAAGCTCATTTTGGTGCCAAAAATGGCCAAAGTTCAATACCCAAGAGTTGCCACAACCTCTTAAATTGCACACATAATTCAAATAAATCATGCTTGACATATAAACACTCAAATAATCCAAGAAAAACGGAATTAAAGGTCATGATCAAAGGATGCAATAAACAAGCCAAAATCATGCTCATTCATAAATGCTCAACTAACCAAGGATTAAATGCAATAAACACAACATATACAACATTTACAACTCATAAATGAAGCTAGGGATCAAGTACATCAAGCAAAGAGCAAGAAATCACATTCTTAGCTAAACCCTTACTATTCACGTAGGGAAGCTAAGGCACACCAAACCCACTCCAAACTCAGAAATTAAACCATAGAAATGACGAGCACGACGAGGGGATTCCAAAACATACCTAAGTTCGAGAAAAGGCGAAGAAACGAGGAAGATCTTGGCTTGGGAAGTTTGGATGATCAACTTGGGTTTTGGCTCTAGAGTTGCTGCTGTTGTTGAACGTGAAATGAAGGAGAAAGGAAATGGTTCAGCCTTTAAGGCTGGACCGGTCGGTTCACGGGTTCGGTTCAAGGTTCCCGGTTCAAGTTGGTTCGGTTCAACAATTACAGGTTCAAATAAGGCCAACTCAAATTAAAACGAATAAATCACATACAACATTAATTCAAATAATTTCACATAAGTTCAAATAATTTAAATAAGTCATATACAATTAATCCAAAACGCAATTATTGATAAATCACATAATTTACCTGTACCGACTGTGAGTCGGGGTGTTACAAGCACAAACCCCTTCCCAAGCACAAGCCACTTCCCAATCTAATCCAGGTTCTACATCCCATGTACCAAGATCCAGACTTTCACAAAGACCACCTGCCCAGCCTTCCCAGTCCACTCCTATGGCTGCTGCTGCACAAACATCATCTACTCTAGGGCAGTTCCAATCTGCACAAACAAATTTTGTAGCTGTTGCAACTGCTGGAATTGCTACTCCAAGTACTTAAGCTCCTGTTTCAAGTACTCAAGCTCCTTCTCTAAGTACTAAGCCATAACCAAGGAGAGCCAGGAAGAAGAGAACCACTGAAGCAGAGGCCTTTCGAAATGTGAGAGGTAGGGCAGTTGTAAGAAGGAAACAAACTCCATGGAGACCATGAATGACCAGTTCTTTTAGATCCAGATCTGAACTTATATTACTGTCTTTTTTATTGTTAAACAATGTTTTTTGCTTGGATACTGTGAATGGTGGACCACTTTTGGTGGGTGTGTGTATCCCCACTTTGGCACCTAGCTTTAATTATTAATTTGAAAATGACTTTTGCAAGTAGATACAAACATTATTATACCCCTTTTAAGATAGCCATTGTTGCGGCTTTAATTTAAGTTTGACTGGTTGTTGATGCTTAAACCTACTTTCATAGTTTGCATTTCCATTATTTTACACAATTCAATGCAGTTTACAGTGCACTGAGAATATTGTCTGACAGGGTTTTCTTTGCAACATTTTAGAAGCACAGGGTTTTCTAGGCAAGATTATACAAACACAGGGTATCTGGTATATATTAAAACAACAATCATAGAACAATCGTGAAACTCTCATTGCCAAAAACTAAAGCTTACATGAGTTCTAAACCCACAAAAAAGGGAAGCAGATCATACATGTCACGCCCCGGGTCCGAGGGCCCGTTGGACGCGAGTGCAAGTCTCCAAGCCCACCGAATATAACCTGAAATTGGGCCTAAACCACTGCCCAAAAGGGATATCCATTGATTATACTTGGACTCTTTAACTTATATACTGAACTTAATCCTTATACTTTCCCGAATGTGGGACAGGGGTATCACAATACACAGAACCAATTTACACATTCATACATTATTTCAGAACAAGAATTACCAACAACAGCAACAAAACCATACATATAACCAAGAAATTAACAGTTTGCCTTTCTTCCATTCTAATTGTAGATGCTCCAAATTCAGAAACCCTAGAAGTAGAAGGTCCTTCACATTCATCCTCACCGTGTCCTTCACATTCATCCTCATTGTTACCTTATTCACCAACAACATCCCATTTAGCTTGTATTGGATATACCCAACGGAAAAATCCACACTTGGAAAAGCTGCAAGAGTAATACAATAGGCCTTTCGAGGGTTTGTTCCGTGATTCAACCACCTTTATTATAGCCTTCATACCGCAATTACAACTAGGAGTGGGTGGGTAACGAACTTCGAGCTCAGCTTTCAGTTTCTTCAACCTCTTCTCCGGGTACATCCTTGAGGCAGCCATTATCGTCCTTGGGGGAAGAAGAAGGAGACCCACAATGAGTTCAACATTTGAAAAATGCGACTGACAATTAAAGGGAGCAATGTAAGGGCATAAAGGACATTTCAGCTCCAACAAAATTACAAAATAGCTATCATACTCTCAGTCAACGCGCGTGTGTGACACATACCGGTCGTGGGGTTTTTGGTACATATTTTTAAAAACATAAGGGTTTTTAACTTTTTTTTTCTTTTTTTTGACAGAGTTTTTTTGTGAGAATTTCGAATCACAAGATACCTGTGTGCAAATTTCCCGATTATATTTTAGTGATGACAGGAACACATATAGTGATATAGTAAAAGGAAAGGGGAGTTTATATCAATTCTTATTCGAGATTTTATTAATCGTTAAATCACTATGAATTCAGTAAGCAAAAATAAGTTATAGTTTTATCAACAATTTTGGAGGAAAACTTAACGTAGTGAATGAAAATACATCTTTATCAAGTGTGTTGAATTTTTCTTTGATATTTGGTGTGTGTTTGAATATTGGGTCGAATACAATATTTTGATATAATGTGTTCGTTAATTAAATTATATTTAATTTGAAATTGAAATTAGCTAGATATTCTATTAATATATTGAAAGTTGGATGAAGTATCGGACACATTTCATATGCTTTAAATATCGTGTACGTGTCTTACCAAAAAAAAAAAATATCGTGTACGTGATATATTGCTGCATAGTTGAATTTATTATAATTTAATTAATAAGCAGATAATGAACATGTTTTCTTGAGAATATCCGACACAATATTCGAATTAGGCAAACAAATCAAGTTTTAAAATGAGTGCTTAAGAGATAAGAGCCAGTTTACTGCATACGCAATCGTACTTAGTGAATTTAGGAAGTGACATAATTGACCTTATGTTTTTTTTGGTAAAAAAAAAAAAAAAACCGATATTTGACCTTATGTGTTGTCCTATAAGCAATATTTATCATCATGAAAGAAACGTAAAAACAAAAATACAAAAAGAAAATAATAAAAAAAATCTCAACTTGTTGTATTTGTCGTTAGATTGAATTCTTTAATTTCAATGATGATGAGAGCGAGAGCTGATTAGGCACATAATTATATTACTTAACATTATCTTGTGAAGAAAAATAAAATATGATTTTTTTTTAAAAAAAAAAAGAAAAATAAAATTTGATGAATGGATACGAATACTATCACACAATATAACATATTTCATATATAAAAATACGAATTTCTTTTTTATTTTTTATATGAAAAATATCGGATAAACGTGACACAATAAAAAAAATATATTTAGAACTATCAATATATTTAAGGTCGTTACCTTTTGATTTTTTCTTTAATTTTCAAATTTTCAGGATGAATTTCGTTATTGCTCGTCAATATTATTTTTCCCCTCCGTATAAATTTTTGATAACTCAATAAAAGCTAATTAAAACTTAATCAAATGATGGTCAGACAATGTACAAATGCTATTTTTGTTGAATGTTTGTACACAAAATCAGGCAAGAGTCTAGACACTTCTCACATGATAATTCCTAATAAAAATTTTGGAGTATCATCGTATCTGCATTCATGTATTGCATGAATTTGAATTACTAAATCTCGGCAAAGTAAATTAAAAAGCTATTAATATTTTTTTGGTACAAAAAATATTATTATAATTAATATAATATTATTATCTTGAGAGAAAAACTTGAGAAACCACCAATCATGCAAGAAGGCTGACGCAAAAAATTCACCCGCCATCGCGGGGTTGGTATTATTTGTTTTACAGGGGTAGTTTCGTCCGTCTAATTATTTTGTTGTACTTCTGAAACTGGATAGTGTACTTCAACTGAGCTAGTAGGAGTACACTATAAATGTCAATCCTCATTTCTCAACCCAGGACACCAAAGATCGTCGCCGGATTATCGCAATCAAGCAATCGCATTGATTTTTCCGGTAAGTTTATGATCAACTTATTGTTTTTTCTTTCTCTGATCATCCTTATCCGTGTGATCATTGTTATTTATGTTGCTGCATATCTCTTGTATGTGAATTTTTGTTTTTCGGTTGAGATTCTTGCCAATTTACTGAAATCCGGAGTTTGTGAACTGTTATTTAGCTTTTGAATCTTGTAAGGTTTTCAGTTCATATAGTTGACTTCAGAAATTTTAGCAGTTCAGGCTTCAGATAGTCTATTACGTTAAAATCTGATCAATTAGTAAAGAATGTATTGTTTCCCCGTACGTCAATGCATATAGGTTTGATAGATTAGAACATGGGGGAGATCTTCTTTTGCTAAGAACTGGTTATGTGGTAGGTGAAAGCTCAAAGAATGGAGAGGGAGCAGGAATTGGAGTGGAGAGCAGCACAGAGCCTTGTGATAACTGTAGACCTCGTTTCTGCAGCAAAGCAGCAGCTCAAGTTTCTTGCGGCTGTTGATCGGAACCGCTGGCTCTATGAAGGGCCAGGTCTTGATAGAGCTATCTACAGGCAAGACCTGATTCTAAATTTGCTATTTGAGTTCATGTTTTTTCTCTTGATTGTAAGGGATGATCTCTGGATTGCTTATGCTATACAATAGATGAGATCAATTATGATTCTTGTTTTCGGGGTTTTTTTTTTACGGGTGATGTTGAAAGTGTTGCTTTGACTGAAAATAGTTGAAATCATTGTCATAGCTTCCCTCTATTTTTGAGTAATTTCTACTTGAATTTCTCAAAAGTGAAACGGGGGTTAACCTATGCACTTGTAAAAAGAGGAAGCAATACCCACAAGAATCTTAAGCTTTGCAACATTCTTTTGTGAGGCTTTGGATATTCCGTCTTGATGGGAACAACTTTGTGAACTATTTTGTTTGCTATGCTTTCCCTTCAAGCTTTTAATATTCATCTGCCACTTTCTAGGTATAATGCATTTTGGCTTCCATTGCTGGCAAAACATTGTGAATCCCAGCTTTTTGAAGGTCCATTGGTGGTTCCTCTAGATTGTGAGTGGATATGGCACTGTCACAGGCTCAATCCGGTATACTTCTGTACCATTTTTTAACCACAGTTCTGCTTCTGTACTTCAGTTGTTAATGCAATGCCAGTTTTGAATTCATCTTCCAGATCAGATATAGATCAGACTGTCTGGAACTCTATGGGAGACTTCTTGACAATCGCAATGTTGTTTCTTCAGTGGGTCAAACTTCAGGAAGGGATACTGAAGAGATTTGGAAACTTTTATACCCTGGTGAGCCCTATGAATTAGATATGACCAGTGCTCTTCAAGAAAATAGTAATGGACAAAAAGTACAAGCCGAGAAATGCACCAAATATGATTTGATCTCAGCTGTTAAGAGGCAGAGTTCATTCTTCTATCAGGTAAATAAGTTGGTTGATATTTTCTACATTTCAGTTCAGATCATTATAATTACCTGGCTTACTATTTTTGGTTTTTTTCTTGTCATTACCTGGCATAATAAGAGTTAATTTTATTTACTTGAATTTGGTGATGAATATCTGAAGTCCTTTACAAGTCATTGAAAAGGTCTTGAATCAATGTCTACCTCAACTAAATTCATATTCATACTGTGCCATTATAAGATACCGAAATTTGGCAAGGCCATTGTTTTAAGCTTTCTAAAGCTTATATATTAGTGTAATAATAGGCGTCGTAAAGATCCAAGGAAATATTCACTTTTTCGCAATAGCACAGATATAAAAACAGATGGATTACACCTTTTCTTTCATGCTGTTAGCAGATGGATAATCATTCATGATGCAAAACTTGCAGCTTGAGTATCTGAACTTTTCTCAATCTTCCAACCATGGGATTCTTGATGATTTTTTTAATTAAATATTGTAGGTATCCAGACCCCATATGAATGATAACCGGTACCTCGAAGGAGCTGTTGCCAGGTACAAAGGATTTTTGTACATAATCAAGAGAAACAAGGAGAGATCCATAAAGAGCTTCTCGGTCCCAACTTATGACATTGATCTCATCTGGCACACTCACCAGTTGCATCCAGTTTCCTATTGTAAAGACCTCATAAAAATAATGGGAAAAATCTTAGATCATGATGACAATGATTCAGACAGAACCAAAGGTCAGAAACTTGATGTTGGATTTTGCGGGACAACCCAGACATTTGAGGAGATGTATGGTTCGAGATATTCAAGAGCAGGAGCTATGTACCGAGGTCCAGCTCCTTCACCTGTCAGAACCACTCCTTACTGCGGCATTCTTAGCAAGAAAATTCCTAATTCTAATGACTACAAAAAAAGCAAACTTCCTGAGATGAAAGTTATAGAGGTACTTTATAATGATCTTTAACCAATACAGATTTCCATACCTTACACATACAGGCATGCAGAAGTATGTGTTTCTATTTTTTTTATGCTAAATGGAGCCATTGTTGTTCTCAAATATTTTTGGGAGAGGGTGAAAAGGGAGACTGAAACCATGAACATTTCTTGATGATAAAGATTGATTTTTTGTATTATGCTGCATCTGCAATTGGATATTGTTGTCGTATCTATATCCAACCATTTAGGCTATTTCCGATCCGTTTCTTTTCCAGCTAGTTTGCTTTAACCAATCTAGAAACTTGGACTAACAGCAGCTTTCTAAATCAACAGTAAATGGAAAATAGAAGCAAATATACCTCTTTCAGTTGTATAACAATTTATTGATTTGAAATAAGTCCGAAATTCCGGTATCCTTCAACTGTGAAAATTTTGTTGAGAAGGTCTTTCTTCAGTAGAAAGGAAAATATCACCATAATGATTGGCTTCAAACCTTTGGCTCCTAAGCTTTCTACTCTAAATTCAAACTCAGGTTTAAGTCATTGATACGATTTCTTCCACCTTACTGCTTAACTTCTTAGAAAGCTCTGGCATTGGACAGAGTTAATATAATCTTACAATTTTCAGGTCATGCTGGAGTTTGTGGGAGTCAGGAATCTACCTGAGGGACATAATGAAAGTCTCTTTGTGTCCTTCAGTAAGACACAGTCTGATGCCTTCTTCAATGCTAAGAGAAGTCTCAAAATTTCTGCTGAATCTGGAGAGAAAAAAGCTGCCTCCTTTCATTGTCAACCCACTGGGGATCTCCACTTTGAACTTATTTCATGCTTGCCTTCCAATTTACCAGCATCGAAATCCTCCAAAACTATAGGCACCGCTTCAATATCTTTGGAAGATTTCCTAACCCCGGAGTCTAGTCTCATAGTAGAGAAATGGCTGCAATTTGTACCAAGTTCAAACACCACATATCCAAAACCAATTGGCCTGCGAGTGGCTCTTTCGGTTACTACACCTACCACAGCACCATATGCATTTCATATGATCCGTTCTCGGTCATTCCCAAAAAATTCCTGCCTCTTCCCACTACCAGCGAAGGCTCAGTTTGCTAAAAACTGGACACACGTTATTGATGAGGTTGGAAATTTGGTCATGAGCCTGCAGATGAGGTACTTGTGGTTCTGCACTTTTCGCCTAGATGAGTTACTTGTCCTTGGAGGACTTCATTTTCCATGCAAACTTTTCCTAGAGATTGACAAACTATTACATTTCCAACTTTTTGCATATCAGTAATTTATATTTTTTATTTTTTATTAGTATGACAATGAATTGATGATTACAGAATGTGGATGCGCTCGAGCGAAATATAAATTAATGAAGCAAACATATTGATCTTGCATATAGCACACTATTTTACTTCAATAGAATAAAACTAGGATCACTGAAAATTTTTGTCGCTCTTTTTACCCCGGAAGTAAGGATAACATGATACGATGCAATCATAATTATATCTTTCAGAATTCAGATATTAAAGTGTAATTGCATCTATTCATTTACTTGATAGTTAAGCTATTGCTATTTGCATCTGATCCTGAAGAATTTTCTTCATTTAGTTGAAGAACTTTTAATTTTCGAAATAATTTATGTTTCTTGAGTCTCACTGCAGGGGTTTTAAAAAGTCTAAAGGCAAAAAAGGACTCACGAGAAGAGAGGTGGTTGGCATTATGGAATCAGGTGAGAAAAGCACTCTGGCTGAGTTTGCCGACTCAGAATGGTCATTTGTAAATTCTCCATGGTCCCTTCAGCTTCCAAATGCAAATAATGATGATGGCCACCTGTTGGAGATGACTGGTCCGCGGACTGTGAGTGTTTCATTTCTTAAGCTATATCTCTCTGAATCTATAAACACCACTAACCCCTAACCCCACAACACAAAAAGGAAAGAAGAGAAAATAGTTGATGCTTTTCATAAGTAATATGGATTCCATTTATTCAGTTAGTAAAAAATAACGCAAATGTGATAATATATAGTATGTATTTTACTTTACGGATAACGCAATTCCTTCTTTTGGCTTTTGATAAGCAATATGGATGCTTTTCGTAAGTAATATGGATTCCATTTATTCAGTTAGTAAAAAATAACGCAAATGTGATAATATATAGTATGTATTTTACTTTACGGATAACGCAATTCCTTCTTTTGGCTTTTCATAAGCAATATGGATGCTTTTCGTAAGTAATATGGATTCCATTTATTCAGTTAGTAAAAAATAACGCAAATGTGATAATATATAGTGTGATTTTACTTTACGGATAACGCAATTCCTTCTTTTGGCTTTTGATAAGCAATATGGATGCTTTTCGTAAGTAATATGGATTCCATTTATTCAGTTAGTAAAAAATAACGCAAATGTGATAATATATAGTATGTATTTTACTTTACGGATAACGCAATTCCTTCTTTTGGCTTTTGATAAGCAATATGGATGCTTTTCGTAAGTAATATGGATTCCATTCATTCAGTTAGTAAAAAATAACGCAAATGTGATAATATATAGTATGTATTTTACTTTACGGATAACGCAATTCCTTCTTTTGGCTATCTGATATTCTATTTTTTCCCATCTCTGGGAAATGATCATGTAATATACATAACATTGTGCCTAGAGAAATAAATGTGTTCGTATATACCTTTCTATTATTATGCTGCTATATTCTGGGATCTTTGGATTTTGCATTCCTTTGATATGAAAATTTTAAACATATGAAGACTTGGTGTCTTCTATTAGCATGTTAAATGGCCATGACTTCCATCTATTTGTTGTGCAGGTGAGACTTTACCCTGGTGGAAGACTGGATTATGAGTTGAATTACTGTGAGAAACATAAAATTGGACACGAACATGATCAACACCTAATTACAGCAATAGAATTCTCTGAAAATGAACCTTATGGTAGGGCGGTAGCATTACTTGATGTGAAATCTGGCACTGTCAAGGTAATGTATTTTCTTAAATTAATAACCTTCAAAGTTGCATTTACTAATCAGCTTATTTGGGGTTTTAGGTCAAAGAACAATGGTTCCTTTTGCCTGGCTTTATCGTCACATTTATTCTTGGTCATATAAAGAGGAAGCCAACATATAAAAACAATATGTTAGGCATCAAAAGTCGGAAAGGACCCCTGCACAAAGTTGGTGGAGCTCTTTTGCTAGGAACCGAAGCCAAAACCAGCGGCTGTGGTGGTTGTGGAGGCGGCTGTGGTGGTTGTGGCGGTGGGTGTGGAAACATGGCTAAAACCAGTGGTTGTGGTGGATGTGGTGGCGGGTGTGGAAACATGGCTAAAACCGGTGGTTGCGGTGGATGTGGCGGTTGTGGTGGATGTGGTGGTGGCGGTGGGTGTGGAAACATGGCAAAGACTGGGGGTTGTGGTGGCTGTGGGGGTTGTGGTGGTGGTGGGTGTGGAAACATGACCAAAACTGGTGGTTGTGGCGGTTGTGGTGGCTGTGGTGGATGTGGTGGGAGTGGGTGCGGAAACATGGCTAAAACCGGTGGTTGTGGAGGCTGTGGCGGTGGTGGGTGTGGCTACAAAGCAGACAATGTGAGTGGTGGTGGTGATGAAGGCCTAAATGAAGCTGTTATATCGGGGAATGAAATTCTTGTTGCGTGAAATGTGATTGCATGCAATTGATTCGCAGGTATGCAGCACATAAAAACTCTTGTATATTCATCTGTGGTCTTTCCAGCGTATTTGTGTCTCTTTTTAATGTTTTTATCATATGTATTACAACTTTGGACCAAACTTTGAGGATTATTGTTTTCTTGTATTTGTATGTCAGAATAAGGTTGTATTCATCAATGTTATGTGCTCAAGCCCCTTAGATGTAGCAGCATCTATAGTATATTCTCATACAGGGATAATTACACTAACATACTTGATGTTTGACTTAATTATAAAAATTTCTCCTAAAATTTGAAAAATTACAAAGACTTACCCTTACGTACTTTGAAATTTGGCTTAAAGTATGCTATTATAATTATGAATTTAAAATTAAATATTGAATAATAAGTGTTGAGGGAAAATAATATATTCTTAATAAAAAAAAAGGAATATCATTATTTAATCGGTGGACATGTAATTTAAATTCTCTGATATGGAATGTTTCCGTAATTTTTTAAACAATAAGATTTTATCAACATACCCTTTCAGAGTTAATTTTTTATAGTCAGAAGTTTACAAACAGATGAGTATCCTAATCTGCAACTATATTAAGTATATTACTATAATTTTGAAATTAGGGGGTTATAAGCACTCTTCGACTTAAATATATATACAGAGAGAGAAATGAGAGAGACGAAGAGAGAGGGGGTGGGTAGTTAGAGTACTGTCCTTGAAGAAACCTAGGTTCTTCTTGGTACGGAGGCGTAGCACAATACTATGGAGGCGTCATTATCGGTGGATCTTGATATGAACGGGTAAAATGAGTTCAAAATGGGTTTAAATAGTTAAATATTACATTTTATAAAAGTTAGGATCACACCAATTTAAATATTATGTGACAAAGAATACTAAGCCCCAAAAGAGAGAAACCTATGAAATTAGCCCTAATATAAAATAGCAAAGTAGATATAGATCCTATTAGTGGCTACTATTATATCATCAATTTTTCATTTCGCTTTCATCTAGGTATTTATTATTATTATTATTCAATCTATCTTGTCTTCGTAATTCAATTTGAAATTTATTAAACATTTTTTTTTTTTTTTGAGTAAAAAATTTATCATACATTCGACTAATAAATTATAAGGAAATATAAAAAATTGAACATAAAATTAATGGAGCCAAGGAGGCCAACTTAATACAATAACAAAGGCCCAACTTAAGTAACATAATCCTTTTGGAATGATTTTTAATTATCAAACCAAATACATACATATATATTAGGGATGGCAAATGTGCGGGTTGGGCTGATTTTAGGTTGAATTTATGTGGGTTGAGTTTAAATAGTTTAGTTCGAAAATAGGTTGTATTTTAATGGATTTTTAATGGTTTAAATTTTAAATGGTTTTTAATGAGTCATGATGAGTTTTGATGGTTTATTAATGGGTTCAATAATAAATTTTTAATGGGTTCGTACTCAATTCAAGTACCTAAATGTCTAATATACCCTTCAATAATACTTTTTTTTTTTGTTGTCAGTTACCCTTCACTAATACATTCGACCTGTTTTAGATCAATTTGACTCAACTAACCTATTTACAACCCGTTTGTCATGTTTTGAAAACGTTTGCTCCGTTTGGACAATTTTGGCCCTTTTTTCGTTTTTCGATTTGTTTAACCAATTTTATACTCGTTTGATCCGTTTGGGTCCATTTTACCCATTTTCAACATGTTCGTTTGATCTGTTTTGGACTCGTTTCATCCGTTTTTCGACTTGTTCGACCTATTTATGACTCGTTTGACCCGTTTGGATATATTTCACCCGTTTTTCGACCTGTTTGACCTATTTCAGGCTCGTTTTACCCTTTTTGGGCCTGTTTCACCCGTTATTCGACCTGTTCGATTTATTAATGACTCGTTTGATACATTTTGGGTCCGTTTCACCCTTTTTTGACCTGTTTGACCTATTTATGATCCCTTTTGGGCTCGTTTCACCCGTTTTTCAACCTGTTGGATCTATTTCAAACTCGTTTCACCCATTTTTCCACCTGTTCAATCTATTTTAAACTCGTTTGACACAGTTTTTGGGCCCGTTTAACCCGTTTTTCGACCTATTTATGACTCGTTTGACCCGTTTTGGCCCGTTTGACCAGTTTTTCGACATGTTCGATCTATCTCAAACTCGTTTGATACTTTTTGTGCCCGTTTAACCCGTTTTTGGATCTATTATATATATATAACTTTTTTCTTAATCTTGTATTATAAGGTGTTGATATTATTTTAAACTTTTTTTTTTTTGTTTTGAAAAACCAAATTTGGTGTTCGGGTTCCTAACTTATCAACTAAGGTAAACCAGATGCTTCGAGGTAGAGGTGGCACTCTCAAATTAGAAATTTAGATGAGATAATGTAGATTGGATGAAGCTTGATAGAATTGAAAAAGCTTAATAAATAAATGCTTTTATATATAAATATAGGAGTGCCAATTTGAGTGAGATATTGAGAGTTAAGGTCCTCCTCCACAGGAACTACTTGCTCGTCTAAAGAGTTGTTCGATGACACCTATTTCACGTAGTATGAAATTATTGTAATTACGTTTTACACCGAGACCGATTGGGGAACATTACATATATGCTCATGGCATGTACACTTTCCATATCTTAACAAAAGTATTGATCTTTCCGGCAGGCAATTTTCATCCTTGTAATGTTGAAGGCTTCGATATTTATTACGGCTAATAAGCATATTATAATGTTGAAGACTTTTGAGTATATATATATTTCCGACATTTACCAACGTATAATGTTACATATCTAATTCCTTTTAGTGTGGGCATTGTTTGCGGAATGAGCAAGAGACGATTTTTTTGGGGGCGGAATGAGTAGAAATGATTAGTCAGGAGACATGATTGTGAGATGGTTGTCTCCTCACAATTTGAGACAAGATTTTTGTGGGGATTACCTTTTGTGACCACTTATTTTCTTGATTTTCTCTTTAAAATTAAGAATGTCGCAACCTATTTGGCTGCTCCTTTTAGAGATTTACCAGGAGACATTGATTTTCTTGATTTTTTTGGCTGATCCTTTTGTTCTTAGTTCTTACAATCTTACTCTTATAATAATTACCTTTCATTATCACAATATTCCACAATCCTTCAATCTACCGGCAATTAGTGACCGCCCATAATTTTACTCCCCCTTTTCCCTTTATTTTTTTCCTACCCGAATAATGTGTTTTTTCTCCGTACACATTCAATAATACATTTGGTCAAATTCATCTCTAAAAATTAATTTCAGTGAGAGAATTATTATATATTAATTACTATATTTTTAAACTTTCGATACTGAAACATGCATTTTATTCGGTCATACTATTAGAAAAACTGCTAACATTAATTTTTACTTAAAGAATATTATGGAAACATGCATTTTGTTCAGTTATACTAGTCAACTGATTGTTATTAATGACGATAATTTAAAAAATTAATTAATTGTATTTAGAATTGTTTAATAGACAAATAATTTTTTAAAATAACTATTTAGAGGTTCATTTATGCATGCAATTTTATAATGTTGATTGGTGGTTCAATAATGTGTAATTTTCATGATATGTTATCCTTCTTTCGATGATATCTAATGTTTGTTCTTTGTCTTTTATATTTTGACGAATGATATAATATGTAATGATGAACTAAAACATGAATGACAGTTTTCTCGAATTTCTTTTTAATTGAAATTTTTTAGTTTTCATTATCATTTGTTTAATGATTACATTTAATTTTTCTATTACAAAGAAACTGAATATATACAATGTTACATATTTAAATATTGATTCTCAGATTTATATATATATCTTTTGATCTCTTTAGATTTATATATTGATTCTTACAAATTTATATATTGATTCACATATTTATATATTGATTCTTATTATTATTTTTTGATTAGTATTTTTATTTCTATTATCATGTTTCCAGAGGAAAAAGAAAGATTTTCCGGAGATAACTCGATAATAATATGAGTGTTCTGAATTACTCATATTATTATATCTTTAATTTTCAAATTCTTTATTTATTGATTTGTTGTATATTTTCTTAGATACATTAGTTTATACTTGACTTAGGGTGGTTGTACCTTTTTAACACCCAAATATTACTTACTCTCTAATTTTGAATAAATTATTTATTTAAAATATTTCAAGTTTGGTTGTATTTTGCCATGTTCGCGACTTCATCATTATCTATTAATAATATTAATATTTTTTAATGTATTTCATGTAAACATAGTGTTTTTTTTTTTTTTTTGACAACCAAATCCCTCAAAGGGGAATATTATAGCAAATCATAAGGAACAATAAGAAGCATACAAGAAGCAACAATAACGCAGGCCGAAGCCGCAATTCCAACAGATTTGTGAGTTATTATATTAGCATCGCATTTAGTAAAAGAAAAAGACTCTTTGAAGATTGGTCCTCTCAAGTTGATCTCGTTCTGATGCGGCTGTAGTTCCACAGTCGCTTTTTCTCCAAATTGAGCACAAATAACTGGGCCTACAACAGATAATTCGGCCAAAAAATTTCCCGGAAAAACACAAGACAAGAAAAAACAAAACTTCCAAACGGAAGGGACAAAACTTCCATACGGAAGGAATAAAGCTTCCATACGGAAGAAACGAAAGAGAACAAACCAAAAAGAAAAAAAACAGATAAAGAAATCCTCTGTGAACAGAAGAATTCGCCAGATCTGGGAGGAAGCTAGAAACTTACTGTAGATCCGTGAGAGTAACAAGCGGATCCCGACGGACGAACTAGAATTGAGTAAAGAACATATTTAGGTCGATCCGACGGTGAAATTGTGTTCTTCACCGTCGGATCGAAGTTGACAGAGAAGCTTTTGCCTTGTTCAGAGAGAGAACTCGTGTGAGGGGCTAGGGTTTATTGTAAACATAGTGTTTTAGTATTTAGTTTTTACATGTATGCTCATGTAAACATAATTTATGTATTTTTATCTTTTGTACTAAAATAAGGTGTGATTTATATTATAATGTGTTTGTTTCTGTTATTTAAAAAAAAAAATCAATTCCTTTATATTTTAATTTTAAAATAATAATTTTGAAATCTTTTTTTTTTTCTATTAGTTTTTAATTCATTGTAATTATGGATAGAGATTTCTTCATTAAATTTATCTCTATTAGTTTACCTTTATGTTTTTAAATTTTTTAAAGTTGGTCCTTTGCTCCACATAGTTAAATATTTTGAATTATTCCCCCTTTAATTATTAATTTTGTATCCTCTTATTTAATTTTTTTTACCATTCTTATTTCATATTTCATTATTTTCAAAAAAGTCCAAAAAACACTTGAAAATTACTTCAGTTCACATGTCACCATTCACATAATATTGACACCAATTTAATATAATACTTAGAACTTTTGTATCATTATATATACATAAAATCTATATATAAAGATCAATATAATTCAATATACATAAAATCTATACAGATCATGAGTCGTATACTATATTTTTTGTTCAAAACTTAAAGATATTATTTTCTCTAGCTAGAGTACTGATGCGTGTTTTGTTCTTCTTTTTTATTTCTGTAACATTTTTAGACTTGCATTAATAAAACGAGCAAATCAGCCTCACTATTCTTATCAAGTAACTTCTGGGTTATGGCTTTAAACATACTTAAGAAAGTACGAAGGTTAACTATAGATATATAATGACTAATCCAACTAATATTTTCATATGGCCAAAATTTGAATAAGAGATTAATTTTCAAAATATTATTCATTTATACGAAAATAAATTTAAAGCAAATATTATTTTTTATAAGAACACATAATTTCTTGTATCGCATGGTGGGTATGCTAGTATCCATTATATGTTATGAAAACTAACAAAAATCATCATAATTAGTTGTAGCAATTTTGAGGCGAAAAGGACGTGCATGATCCCTGTCCAGGTCCAACCTCTGTTGCTGATTAGACCAATGAAAGACACAACAATTACATCTTTCTGTATTCTGTCCTTCCCCTAATAGGCTCAATTTTACCAACATTAAAACAATATTAATTATATTTGCTTTAGCACAAAAGAAAACCACGGTCGAGATCAGAACATGTTTTTCTATTTTTTTTTTTTTTTCTTGTAATCACATATTATGGTCTCTAATCGGGTAATGTAGGATAAATCCCCAATTGGATATCATATTTTTACTTAACTCCTCATTTTGGCAAAATGTCTTATAATTTTCACAAAATGTAGTACTTAAAATACCTCTCAAAATATGTTGTATAATTTTCACAAAATATAGTACTAAAACGTTTTAATGCAATATTTATATCCTATTATGTCGTATAATTTTATGGGGAGTTAAGTAAAAATATTCCGAACTGATGGAAGTTATTTCAAACTGCCCCATCTCTAATTTCAGTTAATTCAAGAAATTAGGGAGAAATTAAATCACAAGTTTTCAAAATACGGAATGCGTCTGCGATTAATTTTTTTTGTTTTTTACTTTTTTTCCTATTGTATATATTTCAACATTTAATGCGGCCGATGAAAAGATTTCCGATTTCAGATCTTGCGTTTCTATTCAATATATTTTCTCTCTTTTTTTCCTCAAATACATGTATCATTATGTATATTACTAGAAAATAAAAATAATTATAATAGTATAAAAAATTAAAAAAAATTCTATTTTTAATTCAATCACCTATTAATATACATAAAATAAACAAATATACAAAATTATAACAGAAAATTGAGTACCAAATTAGCAGCAGCAGTACAAATATTTCAGCTCTTCCATAATTTTGGTCTCTGACCGAACCAATCCTCTAATTATTCAATATTGGAAGCATTCATATTATAACAGTGTATTGCAATGATTAAACTATTCAGACTGAAAAGACCCGCTATTTCTTTAAGTAACATAATTGAAGTGAAATATATTCACGCTTCACGTGTGTTTATTATGGTTAATTAAAACAATGTTAAATGATAAATCTATAAAACCCCTTTTAAATGATTATTTTTGACTATTATGGTAGGAAATTTACAGCTAATGATCACATGAATGTAATATGATTGAAAAGATCCAATCTTTAGCATATATGTGTGAATAACGTTGCTTGTCCTATATAATTGACAAAATTTTCTAAACATATCATTTAATTTGTTACATCGCCTCGTAACGATCATCTTTCACGTGTTAAATTTTAAAAATTATAAAATTATATATTTGTCGTCGTATTCATATCTCTATATTTATATTTATTCATCATAGTTTAAGTATAAGTATACAGGTAATGTAGGATAAATCCCCAAATTAGACATCATATTTTTACTTAACTCCCCATTTTGGCAAAATATCGTATAATTTTTACATAATGTAGTACTTAAAATACCTCTCAAAATATGTTGTATAATTTTCACAAAATGTAGTACTAAAACGTTCTAATACAGTATTTATATCCTATTATGTTGTATAATTTTATGGGGAGTAAAGTAAAAATATTTCAAACTGATGGGGAGTTATTTCAAACTGCCCTATATAAAGAATTGGTTCACAAAAAAAAAATATAGAAAGAATTGAAGTATGCATGCATGTCATCCACATTTTGAATCAACTCAAAGAGAAAACCAAATAATGGCAGTACTCCTATCAAAGCAGTGATGGAGCAAAATTTTATTTGAGAAGGGTGATATTGATAGAAATTTCTAAACTTTGTGGGTATGAATATAGAAAATTTTTAAAAGAAATTTTTATTATTTATTTGAAAAAATAATCACATATGCAATTAGGGCAATGAAGTTGATCATATATATATAGAATCATGATATGGGTGATTCTTCCTTTAATCAACCCAGAAAATTTTCAGTTTTATGTCAGATGAAAGAAATAGTAGTGGAAAATTTGAAGATAATATAGTACAAGATAAGAGATCACATGCAAGAGTTGTGAGGACGGCGTCGTTTAAGTTCATGCAGACGTACTGGTATGAACATCGGCGTAAATGGTAGAGCAAAATCCAGAAAGGAAGGTACCTAATTTGGAAGTAGGCAGAAAAGGCCAATGGCAGAGTGGTTTCAGTACACAAATATTGTGGGCTGCTCAATATATCCCACTTGGTTTTCTTCATGTCTTGTTTTACCGTTGGTTATGTAAGATGCAACACAACCTGCATTATTGCATCTACTTTCGTACATTCCCACCTATTATAGGGGGGGAAAAAATTCAAAATTGCAATGTCAATTATACCTTAATTTTGGGATTATTTTTTTGTAATGAAACTTTTGACACTCAATTTAGAAAAACGAGTAAATAACGAGAATTCTAAATTACATGGTAGTACACATAGGTGAATTATAACGCGCGCACTAAATGTTGAGGTACCCATCAAGATCTTAGATGTATGACAGTTTTGTAAAATGTGTGGGTTTTACTCGCTATTTTCTGCTGACTAGAACGGGTTTCGATGATCAAAATCCTGAAATTGCAATAATTTTTTGGATAGAGTGTCAAAATTTTTATTAAAAAAATGTTATTCTAAAATTACAAATGAAGTATAGTTGGTATTCTAATTTTACATTTTTCCCCATATTATAACTACAAAAATACATTTCTAGTATTGCGGTATTATCATAGTTTAATTAAATATTTCATAATTGATTTCCTTATTATTACTATTGATGTCAAGAATTTTACATTTAGATATATAGTGGGTGATAGAGGGTGGGGGGGAGGGGGAATTTTTGTATGCACCGGGTTCAAAACCCAACATTTTCTTTTGCGTTGGTTTTTTGTTCTTACTTAGGTTTGATATTAGGCTTTTTTATTCATTTTTCCTTTTTTTTAAAAATGGATAAATGGACATACATGAATATATTTGACAAAAAAAAAATTATAATTCTTTTCAACAAATATATAAAAATATAAATGGTTACACTTTACTATATTTATGATTACATAACAATTTATTACATTAAATTTAATATTTAATATTAATAAATATGTAACACTTTACCATTAAATTTTTATAACACTAATAAATATATAATATTTTACTACATTAAAATTAAATTATAAAATTTTAGTGTAGGAAAACCTATATTTTTTCCACAAATATATAATTTGTCATGTTTTATGCATTTATCAAACTAAAAAAATTCAAAGAATAAATATGTTCTATTAATAATATTGTAGCACCCACACGTAGGGCCACATCCACCGCACCATAATCCGAACCCGAATACGAAATGGAATGTCCGCACCCGAATCCGAATCATAGCGAACGGGAGACCGAACATGTAGCACCCACACGTAGGGCCACATCCCCCGCACCATAATCCGAACCCGAATACGAAATGGAATGTCCGTACCCGAATCCGAATCATAGCGAACGGGAGACCAAACACACACTCTAGGCTAGGCGGAGCTAAACAACACGGAATCAGAGTATGCGGAAGCGAATAATAAAAGCCACAAGCCAAATATCATCACATATATATATACATATAGGTACCAACATGTAAACCTGTACAAAAGCCATCACGGCTCGGTCAAAATAGTAAGTAAGTATATACAAACCATAGCTGTACAACTACAAAATAATAAAGTGCAGGTATGTAAATGCACCTAACGAGACCTAGACTGACAAGTGCATAAGAAAGACACACTTCTCCGCCTAGCTCACGCTCCCGAAACCTGCAACTAAAAGAGTAAACGAGGGTCAGTCAACTGACTGAGTGAGGGGGCTAACGCACACCCACACCCTATGTATATATAAAGCAGAGCACAAAGCAAAGGGTGAAATTATGAACCGGAATAGGTTTTACAAACTAAAACTTTCCAAAACAAATACATATACTTTAAAACATTTCATAAACACTATCCCGATTCATACTTCCTGACATAATACAACATAACATAATGCTTGGCGAGAACGAGCTTCCAACCTTTACTCCTCAGAACAAACAAAACGGAAATCATACGTATCAACCTCTACACCAATGATGGAAGAGCCACCGGCGGCCCTAACCATCCATACATATACAGACTCACGAGGGGTAGCGAACCCACATCGTGCCCTCCCCGGTTTTTACGCCGAAGGCATCGAAATATCACACCTTCCCAAACTCCCAGGGGTCGCGTGTGATATATCGGATGGAGACTACGCACAGGCCGAACCTCGACGGCCCGAACCGTCCTGAGGGTTCCTTACCCGTAGCTCCTTGGATCCACAAACACAAATCATATCATATGCCAAATCTTTCATGGAAATCTCGCTAACAGAATTGTAAAGCCTTTTCCAAAACATAGCTTACATAGGCTTATTTAATATCTTTTCCCAAAACAAAGTTGTTCACAAAATCATAAACATATTCTAACCAACACATACATATCTATATATATATAATATATAGTCACATGCACGGCCTGAAAACATCACATAAGGCTTTAGGTCGCTTAGCTAATAAAATTCCTAAACCTCACCTTGTGCGTGACCAAAATACGAGCAGACGTGAACAACCTACGCCTCGGGCTCGTCAACTGGAACCTCCTCTGAAAAGAAAACACGAAAGCCCAAGACTTAGACTCTATATGATCCAAAGAAGACGCTCGGCAAAATGCATGATTCATGGCCACATATAAAATATTACAATTAGGTCATATAATTCACAAATTATAGCACAACATATTTACTAAGCAATAAAACCCGAGTTATAACAATTAACATGCAAAAGAAAATCAATTAAAAGTCATACAAATGCATAATTAAGGCAAAGAGAAGCAGTGGCAGCTTCCAGGTCTCGGGAAAGGTGGGAACGGCCTTTTCACTGTAGGGAACGGCCGTTCCTGCCTTCGCTTAAAGTTTCTGGAGGATGGGAACGGCCGTTCCCAGTTTATACTGGGGACGGGAAGGGCCGTTCCCAGAAAATCCCGAACTCCCCGCGGACAGAATCCACCCCCATGGATTTTTCCAAAGGGGAAAATCCACCCCCACGGATTTTTCCAAACCTACTGACTCAAATCCACCCCCGCGGATTTTTCCAAAAGGAAAAATCCACCCCCGTGGATTTGACTCAGTAGCTAAAAAGAAGAGTTTGGCCATGGGAACGGCCGTTCCCACTCACGGCAGGAACAGTAAAAATGGCCCGGAATGGCCGTTCCCAGTTTATAACTGGGGCGGGAACGGCCGTTCCGGCCTGGTTCGAAAAGCTGGAGCAGAGGTTCATTACAGAAAACAGGGGAAGCTCATTTTTGGTGCCAAAATGGCCAAAATCCAATACCCAAGAGTTGCCACAACCTCTTAATTTGCACACATAATTCAAATAAATCATGCTTAACATGTTGGCACTCAAATAACTCAAGAAAACGAAATTAAAAGGCATGATCAAAGGAATGCAACATTCAAGCTAAAAAATCATGATCACATTCAAGGCTCAACCACCAAAAGATTAAATGCCATAAATACAACCTATATAGCATACACAACTCATAAATGAAGCTAGGGATCAAGTACATCAAGCAAAGAGCAAGTATTCACATTTTTAACTAAACCCTTACTAATCACGTAGGGAAACAAAAGCACACCAAACTCACTCCAAACTCAGAAATCAAACCATAGAAATGACGAGCACGACGAGGGGATTCCGAAACACACCTAAGTTCGAGAAAAGGCGAAGAAACGAGGGAGATCTTGGCTTGGGAAGGTTGGATGATCAACTTGGGGTTTGGCTCTTGCTTGGCTTGGTTGCTGCTGATCGGTTCACGGGTTCGGTTCAAGGTGTTCTGGTTCAAGTTGGTTCGGCTCAACAATTACGGGTCCAAATAAGGCCAACTCAATTAAAACGAATAAATCACATACAACATTAATTCAAATAAATTCACATAAGTTCAAATAATTTAAATAAGTCATATACAATTAATCCAAAACGCAAATATTGATAAATCACATAATTTACCTGTACCGACTGTGAGTCGGGGTGTTACAACCTCCCCCCCTTCGGAGAACCTGGTCCCCAGGTTAACTGTCTGACCTGAGAACAACTCTGGGTACAACTGTCTCATCTTCTCCTCAGTCTCCCAAGTAGACTCTTCAGATTTCTGATCTCTCCAAAGAACTCGGACCAAGGGAATCTGTTTATTCCTCAACACTTGTATCTTCCGGTCTTGAATCTCAACCGGGTGTCTTACTATTGTCAAATCCGTCTCAAGTTGTACCTCTTCCACAGGGAGAATAGTTGATTCCTCGGGATAAAATTTCCTGAGCTGCGAGACGTGAAACACATTATGTATCCCGGTCAGTCTCGGCGGTAGGTCCAACCTATACGCCACTTCTCCAATTCTCTCAAGGATTTCAAAAGGTCCAAGGTATCTCGGGTTAAGTTTCCCACCTCGACCTATCCGAGAAAAGCCCTTTCTTGGAGATGTTTTCAAGAACACCTTATCTCCGACTTCAAACTCAAGGGGCCTTCTCCTCTTATCCGCATAGCTCTTCTGACGGTCCTGAGCTGCCTTCATTCTTTGCTGAATTAACTTGACCTTAGCAGTGGTCTTATCCAATCTCTCTCGAGGTGTTGCTCTTTCAAGCTTGTTCTCCTCAGTCCACCGCCAATCTTCCATATCCCAAAATAGAGGCGATCTACACTTCCTTCCATATAGTGCCTCATAGGGAGCCATACCAATAGAAGTCTGAAAACTGTTGTTATAGGCAAACTCAACCAGAGCTAAATGCTTATCCCATTTTTCCTTGAAATCCAAAGCACACGCTCTCAACAAATCCTCTAAGTACTTAATCAGTCTCTCTGACTGTCCATCCGTCTGTGGATGAAAAGCGGTGCTAAAATTAAGCCTCGTACCCAACCTACTCTGAAGATCCTGCCAAAACTTAGCTGTGAACCTCGGATCACGATCTGAGACAATGCTAGCAGGCGCCCCATGAAGTCTCACAATCTCGTTACAATATAATTCTGCCAACTTCGGAGTCTTGTAAGACATCTTCACCTTGAGAAAATGAGCAGACTTGGTCAATCGGTCGACTATCACCCAAATTCCATCATAACCTCCTCTTGATCTTGGCAAGCCGGACACAAAGTCCATAGTCACTTGCTCCCACTTCCACTCAGGAATTGGAAGTGGTTGGAGGGTTCCTCCCGGTTTCTGGTGTTCTGCCTTCACCACTTGACACGTGAGACACCGCTTCACAAAGTTCGCGACATCTCTCTTCATGCCATTCCACCAGAAGTAATCCTTCAAATCTCGGTACATCTTCGTACCACCGGGGTGAATGGAATATCCCGAACGGTGTCCTTCCTCAAGTATTAACCTCTTGAGGTCTTCTGGGACACAAACCCTGGTCTTGAACCTGAACAAACCGGAATCATCAAACCCAAACTTTGTCTCGGGGTCTATTCTAGACCGAACCACTAATCTCTGAATCTCTGTATCCGAAGCCTGAGAATCCAACAACCTTTGTTTCAAATCCGGCTGAACTGAGATGTTAGCTAACCGAGCCACTGAAACTACAACCGTCGAATCCTGTCCTGAAGACCCTGCACTCAAACCTGAAACACTTGCTTTTCTGCTCAAAGCATCTGCTACGACATTTGCCTTGCCCGGATGATACTGAATCGTGCAGTCATAATCCTCTAAGAATTCCATCCAACGCCTCTGTCTATTATTAAGCTCCTTCTGAGTAAAAAGATACTTGAGGCTCTTATGATCCGTGAATATCTCGAAAGTCGTCCCATAGAGGTAATGACGCCACTTCCTCAAAGCAAACACAACCGCTGCCAGCTCAAGATCATGAGTGGGGTAGTTCTTCTCATGTTCCTTCAACTTCCTAGAAGCATAGGCCACCACTCGGCCATTTTGCATCAATACACATCCGAGTCCTTCCTTAGAAGCATCTGCAAAAACTGAATAGCCCTCGGATCCCTCGGGTAGGGTAAGAACTGGTGCTGAAGTTAATCTTTCCTTCAAAGCTTGGAAACTTTTCTCGCACCCATCATCCCACTCATACTTCACCTCCTTTTTGGTTAATCGAGTCAACGGGCAAGCAATCTTGGAGAAGTCCTTTACAAATCTCCTATAATAACCCGCTAACCCGAGAAAACTTCTTATCTCGGAGGCATTCTTCGGTCTTTCCCACTGAACCACGGTCTCAATCTTAGAGGGATCAACTTCAATTCCCTCGCCCGAAATTATGTGACCCAGAAAAGACACTCTGTCGAGCCAGAACTCGCACTTGCTAAATTTGGCATAAAGCTTGTGCTCTCTAAGTGTCTCCAAAACAATCCTGAGATGCGTTGCGTGCTCTTTTGCAGACTTAGAATACACCAAAATGTCGTCTATGAAAATGACCACAAACTTGTCAAGATACTGTCTAAACACTCGGTGCATCATATCCATGAACACGGCTGGAGCGTTAGTTAACCCAAACGGCATCACTACAAACTCGAAGTGTCCATAACGGGTATTGAACGCAGTCTTAGAGATATCCTCCTCCCGGATACGAAGTTGGTAATACCCTTGCCTCAAATCTAACTTAGAGTACACCTGCGACCCTTGCAAGATATCAAACAACTCTTCGATATGAGGTAAAGGATACTTATTCTTCACTGTCATCCGGTTCAACTCGCGGTAGTCTATACACATCCTCAAAGTCCCGTCCTTCTTCTTCACAAATAACACAGGAGCACCCCACGGGGATGTACTCGGACGGATGTAACCGCAAGTCAAGAGCTCATCCAGCTGAGTTTTCAACTCCTTTAACTCAGCAGGAGCCATCCGATACGGTGTCTTAGAGAAAGGCTCAGCTCCAGGATAAAGGTCGACTACAAACTCGATGTCCCTATCAGGTGGCAAAGAACCCAAATTCTCAGGGAACACATCGGGAAACTCACTCACGACCTCTGTCTCCTCAAGTTTGGCCTGATCCTTCGGTTTATTCAAAAGATAGGCCACAAAACCTGTCGCACCGTCCCGGAGGAGCTTACTTGCTTCCATAAAAGACACAAACGGGCTGGACTTCAACCTCTCACCCGTAAAAACCACTGACCCCAACGAAACCTTCTTCTCATGACAGTCCAACTGAGCTCGGTACCTGAAGAGAAAATCCATGCCAAGAATAACCTCATACTTCTTCAACGGTAGAACTATCAAATCTGCAGGAAAAACTCGACCCTCCAACACCACCGGACACTCCCTGAACACCCTGTCAGCTTCCAAAGACCCTCCCAAAGGAGTATTCACCACAAACACATGTGCAGATAATTCATCAAATACAGGCAAAGAAGCAACAATATCCCGGGAAATAAATGAATGCGTAGCCCCGGGATCAAACAATGCATGTAGTGATATGCCATGAATGTTGATTGTACCTTCTATCACGGCGTTTGGGTCGACATCAGCAGCTTCCTCCTCTCCCTCCAAAGCAAACACGCGAGCCTGCACAACCGGTCTCCTATTCGGGCAAGCATCAATCAAGTGATCAGAAGACCCGCACGCATAGCATTTACCCAGAAGCTTCCAACACTTCTCCACCGGATGTCTCCCCTGACAATGAGCACAGACAGGTGGTCCCTGAGCTGGAGCCGGTCGAGCTGGAATAGCAGGAGGTGCTACGGGACCGGTAATACGGGGCTTTTTGTTCCCTAAACCCTGGGGACGAAAAGCAGGTGGGACAGGAGCTCGTGGAGCATAAGAAACGGGCCTCTTACCCGATCCAGAACCTGATCCCGATCCTCGAGTAGAAGAGAAGGGTGGAGGCTTCAACCGAGCCATTTGGGCCTCAACTTGAATTGCCCTCTTTGTAACTTTGGCCCAAGTACTCACATTGGCAGCCTGTAGAGCTTCTTGAATATCCCGACGAAGTCCATGAAGAAACGCTCGGGCCTTATGATCATCATGGTCGGTAATGTGAGTAGCATAAGGAGCTAACCTCTCAAACTCCAAAATATAACCCTCCACCGTCCGATTACCTTGCCTCAAATTGGAGAACTCTTGGAGGCGACGTTCTTGTGCACTATGAGGGATATATTTCTCATGGGATTCCTGCACAAACGTCTCCCAATTGAATTCCATACCCGTTCTCTCAAGCCTGGATCTCACACTTCTAAGCCAAATAGCCGCTGGCCCTTGAATGATACGACCTGTGCAAATAGCCTTGTCCTGGGAAGTCCCTGGACATATCTCCCAAATACCTCGAATCTCGGACAACCACTCTTCCGCCTTGATATCATCACCTCCATACCACTTTGGAGGGTTGTTGTTCCGGAAGTCCCTATATACGGCGGAAATATCTTGTCGTTCACCCGGACTTGCATTACCCCTTTGATTGTGTTGGAGTTGATTGAGTAGGGCTTGGACAATATTCTCCGCATTCATAGGTGGTGGCGGAGGTGCATTCTGTGGAGCCGGCTCGTTCAAATCGGGGGTTTGTTCACGATTATTATGTCTTCTTGGAGGCATCCTGAAATTCACAAGTTCAAACAATATGGATGCATGTAAATTAGTGTATGAATATGTATACAATTTAAGAAAATAATCAAGTAATCAATTAATCAAGTAATCACATATTCAAATCATACATGCACATATGCACATAATCACACAATCACATTGTCCTAAGCCGTACGACCTAAACAGACCCACACGACACTAGAGCCCGGTTTTGCAACCGCGCTCTGATACCACTTAAGGATGTAACACCCACACGTAGGGCCACATCCCCCGCACCATAATCCGAACCCGAATACGAAATGGAATGTCCGTACCCGAATCCGAATCATAGCGAACGGGAGACCAAACACACACTCTAGGCTAGGCGGAGCTAAACAACACGGAATCAGAGTATGCGGAAGCGAATAATAAAAGCCACAAGCCAAATATCATCACATATATATATACATATAGGTACCAACATGTAAACCTGTACAAAAGCCATCACGGCTTGGTCAAAATAGTAAGTAAGTATATACAAACCATAGCTGTACAACTACAAAATAATAAAGTGCAGGTATGTAAATACACCTAACGAGACCTAGACTGACAAGTGCATAAGAAAGACACACTTCTCCGCCTAGCTCACCCTCCCGAAACCTGCAACTAAAAGAGTAAACGAGGGTCAGTCAACTGACTGAGTGAGGGGGCTAACGCACACCCACACCCTATGTATATATAAAGCAGAGCACAAAGCAAAGGGTGAAATTATGAACCGGAATAGGTTTTACAAACTAAAACTTTCCAAAACAAATACATATACTTTAAAACATTTCATAAACACTATCCCGATTCATACTTCCTGACATAATACAACATAACATAATGCTCGGCGAGAACGAGCTTCCAACCTTTACTCCTTAGAACAAACAAAACGGAAATCATACGTATCAACCTCTACACCAATGATGGAAGAGCCACCGGCGGCCCTAACCATCCATACATATACAGACTCACGAGGGGTAGCCAACCCACATCGTGCCCTCCCCGGTTTTTACGCCGAAGGCATCGAAATATCACACCTTCCCAAACTCCCAGGGGTCGCGTGTGATATATCGGATGGAGACTACGCACAGGCCGAACCTCGACGGCCCGAACCGTCCCGAGGGTTCCTTACCCGTAGCTCCTTGGATCCACAAACACAAATCATATCATATGCCAAATCTTTCATGGCAATCTCGCTAACAGAATTGTAAAGCCTTTTCCAAAACATAGCTTACATAGGCTTATTTAATATCTTTTCCCAAAACAAAGTTGTTCACAAAATCATAAACATATTCTAACCAACACATACATATCTATATATATATAATATATAGTCACATGCACGGCCTGAAAACATCACATAAGGCTTTAGGTCGCTTAGCTAATAAAATTCCTAAACCTCACCTTGTGCGTGACCAAAATACGAGCAGACGTGAACAACCTACGCCTCGGGCTCGTCAACTGGAACCTCCTCTGAAAAGAAAACACGAAAGCCCAAGACTTAAGACTCTATATGATCCAAAGAAGACGCTAGGCAAAATGCATGATTCATGGCCACATATAAAATATTACAATTAGGTCATATAATTCACAAATTATAGCACAACATATTTACTAAGCAATAAAACCCGAGTTATAACAATTAACATGCAAAAGAAAATCAATTAAAAGTCATACAAATGCATAATTAAGGCAAAGAGAAGCAGTGGTAGCTTTCAGGTCTCGGGAAAGGTGGGAACGGCCCTTTCACTGTAGGGAAAGCCCTTTCCTGCCTTCGCTTAAAGTTTCTGGAGGATGGGAACGGCCGTTCCCAGTTTATACTGGGGACGGGAAGGGCCGTTCCCAGAAAATCCCGAACTCCCCGCGGACAGAATCCACCCCCATGGATTTTTCCAAAGGGGAAAATCCACCCCCGCGGATTTTTCCAAACCTACTGACTCAAATCCACCCCCGCGGATTTTTCCAAAAGGAAAAATCCACCCCCGTGGATTTGACTCAGTAGCTAAAAAGAAGAGTTTGGCCATGGGAACGGCCGTTCCCGTTCCCAGTACAAACTGGGAACGGCCGTTCCCACTCACGGCAGGAACAGTAAAAATGGCCCGGAATGGCCGTTCCCAGTTTATAACTGGGGCGGGAACGGCCGTTCCGGCCTGGTTCGAAAAGCTGGAGCAGAGGTTCATTACAGAAAACAGGGGAAGCTCATTTTTGGTGCCAAAATGGCCAAAATCCAATACCCAAGAGTTGCCACAACCTCTTAATTTGTACACATAATTCAAATAAATCATGCTTAACATGTTGGCACTCAAATAACTCAAGAAAACGGAATTAAAAGGCATGATCAATGGAATGCAACATTCAAGCTAAAAAATCATGATCACATTCAAGGCTCAACCACCAAAAGATTAAATGCCATAAATACAACCTATATAGCATACACAACTCATAAATGAAGCTAGGGATCAAGTACATCAAGCAAAGAGCAAGTATTCACATTTTTAATTAAACCCTTACTATTCACGTAGGGAAACAAAAGCACACCAAACTCACTCCAAACTCAGAAATCAAACCATAGAAATGACGAGCACGACGAGGGGATTCCGAAACACACCTAAGTTCGAGAAAAGGCGAAGAAACGAGGGAGATCTTGGCTTGGGAAGGTTGGATGATCAACTTGGGGTTTGGCTCTTGCTTGGCTTGGTTGCTGCTGATATCACGTAAAGAAGGAAAAAGGAAGAATGGTCCAACCTTTAAGGCTGGACCGGTCGGTTCACGGGTTCGGTTCAAGGTGTTCTGGTTCAAGTTGGTTCGGCTCAACAATTACGGGTCCAAATAAGGCCAACTCAATTAAAACGAATAAATCACATACAACATTAATTCAAATAAATTCACATAAGTTCAAATAATTTAAATAAGTCATATACAATTAATCCAAAACGCAAATATTGATAAATCACATAATTTACCTGTACCGACTGTGAGTCGGGGTGTTACAACCTCCCCCCCTTCGGAGAACCTGGTCCCCAGGTTAACTGTCTGACCTGAGAACAACTCTGGGTACAACTGTCTCATCTTCTCCTCAGTCTCCCAAGTAGACTCTTCAGATTTCTGATCTCTCCAAAGAACTCGGACCAAGGGAATCTGTTTATTCCTCAACACTTGTATCTTCCGGTCTTGAATCTCAACCGGGTGTCTTACTATTGTCAAATCCGTCTCAAGTTGTACCTCTTCCACAGGGAGAATAGTTGATTCCTCGGGATAAAATTTCCTGAGCTGCGAGACGTGAAACACATTATGTATCCCGGTCAGTCTCGGCGGTAGGTCCAACCTATACGCCACTTCTCCAATTCTCTCAAGGATTTCAAAAGGTCCAAGGTATCTCGGGTTAAGTTTCCCACCTCGACCTATCCGAGAAAAGCCCTTTCTTGGAGATGTTTTCAAGAACACCTTATCTCCGACTTCAAACTCAAGGGGCCTTCTCCTCTTATCCGCATAGCTCTTCTGACGGTCCTGAGCTGCCTTCATTCTTTGCTGAATTAACTTGACCTTAGCAGTGGTCTTATCCAATCTCTCTCGAGGTGTTGCTCTTTCAAGCTTGTTCTCCTCAGTCCACCGCCAATCTTCCATATCCCAAAATAGAGGCGATCTACACTTCCTTCCATATAGTGCCTCATAGGGAGCCATACCAATAGAAGTCTGAAAACTGTTGTTATAGGCAAACTCAACCAGAGCTAAATGCTTATCCCATTTTTCCTTGAAATCCAAAGCACACGCTCTCAACAAATCCTCTAAGTACTTAATCAGTCTCTCTGACTGTCCATCCGTCTGTGGATGAAAAGCGGTGCTAAAATTAAGCCTCGTACCCAACCTACTCTGAAGATCCTGCCAAAACTTAGCTGTGAACCTCGGATCACGATCTGAGACAATGCTAGCAGGCGCCCCATGAAGTCTCACAATCTCGTTACAATATAATTCTGCCAACTTCGGAGTCTTGTAAGACATCTTCACCTTGAGAAAATGAGCAGACTTGGTCAATCGGTCGACTATCACCCAAATTCCATCATAACCTCCTCTTGATCTTGGCAAGCCGGACACAAAGTCCATAGTCACTTGCTCCCACTTCCACTCAGGAATTGGAAGTGGTTGGAGGGTTCCTCCCGGTTTCTGGTGTTCTGCCTTCACCACTTGACACGTGAGACACCGCTTCACAAAGTTCGCGACATCTCTCTTCATGCCATTCCACCAGAAGTAATCCTTCAAATCTCGGTACATCTTCGTACCACCGGGGTGAATGGAATATCCCGAACGGTGTCCTTCCTCAAGTATTAACCTCTTGAGGTCTTCTGGGACACAAACCCTGGTCTTGAACCTGAACAAACCGGAATCATCAAACCCAAACTTTGTCTCGGGGTCTATTCTAGACCGAACCACTAATCTCTGAATCTCTGTATCCGAAGCCTGAGAATCCAACAACCTTTGTTTCAAATCCGGCTGAACTGAGATGTTAGCTAACCGAGCCACTGAAACTACAACCGTCGAATCCTGTCCTGAAGACCCTGCACTCAAACCTGAAACACTTGCTTTTCTGCTCAAAGCATCTGCTACGACATTTGCCTTGCCCGGATGATACTGAATCGTGCAGTCATAATCCTCTAAGAATTCCATCCAACGCCTCTGTCTATTATTAAGCTCCTTCTGAGTAAAAAGATACTTGAGGCTCTTATGATCCGTGAATATCTCGAAAGTCGTCCCATAGAGGTAATGACGCCACTTCCTCAAAGCAAACACAACCGCTGCCAGCTCAAGATCATGAGTGGGGTAGTTCTTCTCATGTTCCTTCAACTTCCTAGAAGCATAGGCCACCACTCGGCCATTTTGCATCAATACACATCCGAGTCCTTCCTTAGAAGCATCTGCAAAAACTGAATAGCCCTCGGATCCCTCGGGTAGGGTAAGAACTGGTGCTGAAGTTAATCTTTCCTTCAAAGCTTGGAAACTTCTCTCGCACCCATCATCCCACTCATACTTCACCTCCTTTTTGGTTAATCGAGTCAACGGGCAAGCAATCTTGGAGAAGTCCTTTACAAATCTCCTATAATAACCCGCTAACCCGAGAAAACTTCTTATCTCGGAGGCATTCTTCGGTCTTTCCCACTGAACCACGGTCTCAATCTTAGAGGGATCAACTTCAATTCCCTCGCCCGAAATTATGTGACCCAGAAAAGACACTCTGTCGAGCCAGAACTCGCACTTGCTAAATTTGGCATAAAGCTTGTGCTCTCTAAGTGTCTCCAAAACAATCCTGAGATGCGTTGCGTGCTCTTCTGCAGACTTAGAATACACCAAAATGTCGTCTATGAAAATGACCACAAACTTGTCAAGATACTGTCTAAACACTCGGTGCATCATATCCATGAACACGGCTGGAGCGTTAGTTAACCCAAACGGCATCACTACAAACTCGAAGTGTCCATAACGGGTATTGAACGCAGTCTTAGAGATATCCTCCTCCCGGATACGAAGTTGGTAATACCCTTGCCTCAAATCTAACTTAGAGTATACCTGCGACCCTTGCAAGATATCAAACAACTCTTCGATATGAGGTAAAGGATACTTATTCTTCACTGTCATCCGGTTCAACTCGCGGTAGTCTATACACATCCTCAAAGTCCCGTCCTTCTTCTTCACAAATAACACAGGAGCACCCCACGGGGATGTACTCGGACGGATGTAACCGCAAGTCAAGAGCTCATCCAGCTGAGTTTTCAACTCCTTTAACTCAGCAGGAGCCATCCGATACGGTGTCTTAGAGAAAGGCTCAGCTCCAGGATAAAGGTCGACTACAAACTCGATGTCCCTATCAGGTGGCAAAGAACCCAAATTCTCAGGGAACACATCGGGAAACTCACTCACGACCTCTGTCTCCTCAAGTTTGGCCTGATCCTTCGGTTTATTCAAAAGATAGGCCACAAAACCTGTCGCACCGTCCCGGAGGAGCTTACTTGCTTCCATAAAAGACACAAACGGGCTGGACTTCAACCTCTCACCCGTAAAAACCACTGACCCCAACGAAACCTTCTTCTCATGACAGTCCAACTGAGCTCGGTACCTGAAGAGAAAATCCATGCCAAGAATAACCTCATACTTCTTCAACGGTAGAACTATCAAATCTGCAGGAAAAACTCGACCCTCCAACACCACCGGACACTCCCTGAACACCCTGTCAGCTTCCAAAGACCCTCCCAAAGGAGTATTCACCACAAACACATGTGCAGATAATTCATCAAATACAGGCAAAGAAGCAACAATATCCCGGGAAATAAATGAATGCGTAGCCTCGGGATCAAACAATGCATGTAGTGATATGCCATGAATGTTGATTGTACCTTCTATCACGGCGTTTGGGTCGACATCAGCAGCTTCCTCCTCTCCCTCCAAAGCAAACACGCGAGCCTGCACAACCGGTCTCCTATTCGGGCAAGCATCAATCAAGTGATCAGAAGACCCGCACGCATAGCATTTACCCAGAAGCTTCCAACACTTCTCCACCGGATGTCTCCCCTGACAATGAGCACAGACAGGTGGTCCCTGAGCTGGAGCCGGTCGAGCTGGAATAGCAGGAGGTGCTACGAGACCGGTAATATGGGGCTTTTTGTTCCCTAAACCCTGGGGACGAAAAGCCGGTGGGACAGGAGCTCGTGGAGCATAAGAAACGGGCCTCTTACCCGATCCAGAACCTGATCCCGATCCTCGAGTAGAAGAGAAAGGTGGAGGCTTCAACCGAGCCATTTGGGCCTCAACTTGAATTGCCCTCTTTGTAACTTTGGCCCAAGTACTCACATTGGCAGCCTGTAGAGCTTCTTGAATATCCCGACGAAGTCCATGAAGAAACGCTCGGGCCTTATGATCATCATGGTCGGTAATGTGAGTAGCATAAGGAGCTAACCTCTCAAACTCCAAAATATAACCCTCCACCGTCCGATTACCTTGCCTCAAATTGGAGAACTCTTGGAGGCGACGTTCTTGTGCACTATGAGGGATATATTTCTCATGGGATTCCTGCACAAACGTCTCCCAATTGAATTCCATACCCGTTCTCTCAAGCCTGGATCTCACACTTCTAAGCCAAATAGCCGCTGGCCCTTGAATGATACGACCTGTGCAAATAGCCTTGTCCTGGGAAGTCCCTGGACATATCTCCCAAATACCTCGAATCTCGGACAACCACTCTTCCGCCTTGATATCATCACCTCCATACCACTTTGGAGGGTTGTTGTTCCGGAAGTCCCTATATACGGCGGAAATATCTTGTCGTTCACCCGGACTTGCATTACCCCTTTGATTGTGTTGGAGTTGATTGAGTAGGGCTTGGACAATATTCTCCGCATTCATAGGTGGTGGCGGAGGTGCATTCTGTGGAGCCGGCTCGTTCAAATCGGGGGTTTGTTCACGATTATTATGTCTTCTTGGAGGCATCCTGAAAGTCACAAGTTCAAACAATATGGATGCATGTAAATTAGTGTATGAATATGTATACAATTTAAGAAAATAATCAAGTAATCAATTAGTCAAGTAATCACATATTCAAATCATACATGCACATATGCACATAATCACACAATCACATTGTCCTAAGCCGTACGACCTAAACAGACCCACACGACACTAGAGCCCGGTTTTGCAACCGCGCTCTGATACCACTTAAGGATGTAACACCCACACGTAGGGCCACATCCCCCGCACCATAATCCGAACCCGAATACGAAATGGAATGTCCGTACCCGAATCCGAATCATAGCGAACGGGAGACCAAACACACACTCTAGGCTAGGCGGAGCTAAACAACACGGAATCAGAGTATGCGGAAGCGAATAATAAAAGCCACAAGCCAAATATCATCACATATATATATACATATAGGTACCAACATGTAAACCTGTACAAAAGCCATCACGGCTCGGTCAAAATAGTAAGTAAGTATATACAAACCATAGCTGTACAACTACAAAATAATAAAGTGCAGGTATGTAAATGCACCTAACGAAACCTAGACTGACAAGTGCATAAGAAAGACACACTTCTCCGCCTAGCTCACGCTCCCGAAACCTGCAACTAAAAGAGTAAACGAGGGTCAGTCAACTGACTGAGTGAGGGGGCTAACGCACACCCACACCCTATGTATATATAAAGCAGAGCACAAAGCAAAGGGTGAAATTATGAACCGGAATAGGTTTTACAAACTAAAACTTTCCAAAACAAATACATATACTTTAAAACATTTCATAAACACTATCCCGATTCATACTTCCTGACATAATACAACATAACATAATGCTCGGCGAGAACGAGCTTCCAACCTTTACTCCTTAGAACAAACAAAACGGAAATCATACGTATCAACCTCTACACCAATGATGGAAGAGCCACCGGCGGCCCTAACCATCCATACATATACAGACTCACGAGGGGTAGCCAACCCACATCGTGCCCTCCCCGGTTTTTACGCCGAAGGCATCGAAATATCACACCTTCCCAAACTCCCAGGGGTCGCGTGTGATATATCGGATGGAGACTACGCACAGGCCGAACCTCGACGGCCCGAACCGTCCCGAGGGTTCCTTACCCGTAGCTCCTTGGATCCACAAACACAAATCATATCATATGCCAAATCTTTCATGGCAATCTCGCTAACAGAATTGTAAAGCCTTTTCCAAAACATAGCTTACATAGGCTTATTTAATATCTTTTCCCAAAACAAAGTTGTTCACAAAATCATAAACATATTCTAACCAACATATACATATCTATATATATATAATATATAGTCACATGCACGGCCTGAAAACATCACATAAGGCTTTAGGTCGCTTAGCTAATAAAATTCCTAAACCTCACCTTGTGCGTGACCAAAATACGAGCAGACGTGAACAACCTACGCCTCGGGCTCGTCAACTGGAACCTCCTCTGAAAAGAAAACACGAAAGCCCAAGACTTAGACTCTATATGATCCAAAGAAGACGCTAGGCAAAATGCATGATTCATGGCCACATATAAAATATTACAATTAGGTCATATAATTCACAAATTATAGCACAACATATTTACTAAGCAATAAAACCCGAGTTATAACAATTAACATGCAAAAGAAAATCAATTAAAAGTCATACAAATGCATAATTAAGGCAAAGAGAAGCAGTGGCAGCTTCCAGGTCTCGGGAAAGGTGGGAACGGCCCTTTCACTGTAGGGAACGGCCGTTCCTGCCTTCGCTTAAAGTTTCTGGAGGATGGGAACGGCCGTTCCCAGTTTATACTGGGGACGGGAAGGGCCGTTCCCAGAAAATCCCGAACTCCCCGCGGACAGAATCCACCCCCATGGATTTTTCCAAAGGGGAAAATCCACCCCCGCGGATTTTTCCAAACCTACTGACTCAAATCCACCCCCGCGGATTTTTCCAAAAGGAAAAATCCACCCCCGTGGATTTGACTCAGTAGCTAAAAAGAAGAGTTTGGCCATGGGAACGGCCGTTCCCGTTCCCAGTACAAACTGGGAACGGCCGTTCCCACTCACGGCAGGAACAGTAAAAATGGCCCGGAATGGCCGTTCCCAGTTTATAACTGGGGCGGGAACGGCCGTTCCGGCCTGGTTCGAAAAGCTGGAGCAGAGGTTCATTACAGAAAACAGGGGAAGCTCATTTTTGGTGCCAAAATGGCCAAAATCCAATACCCAAGAGTTGCCACAACCTCTTAATTTGCACACATAATTCAAATAAATCATGCTTAACATGTTGGCACTCAAATAACTCAAGAAAACGGAATTAAAAGGCATGATCAAAGGAATGCAACATTCAAGCTAAAAAATCATGATCACATTCAAGGCTCAACCACCAAAAGATTAAATGCCATAAATACAACCTATATAGCATACACAACTCATAAATGAAGCTAGGGATCAAGTACATCAAGCAAAGAGCAAGTATTCACATTTTTAACTAAACCCTTACTATTCACGTAGGGAAACAAAAGCACACCAAACTCACTCCAAACTCAGAAATCAAACCATAGAAATGACGAGCACGACGAGGGGATTCCGAAACACACCTAAGTTCGAGAAAAGGCGAAGAAACGAGGGAGATCTTGGCTTGGGAAGGTTGGATGATCAACTTGGGGTTTGGCTCTTGCTTGGCTTGGTTGCTGCTGATATCACGTAAAGAAGGAAAAAGGAAGAATGGTCCAACCTTTAAGGCTGGACCGGTCGGTTCACGGGTTCGGTTCAAGGTGTTCTGGTTCAAGTTGGTTCGGCTCAACAATTACGGGTCCAAATAAGGCCAACTCAATTAAAACGAATAAATCACATACAACATTAATTCAAATAAATTCACATAAGTTCAAATAATTTAAATAAGTCATATACAATTAATCCAAAACGCAAATATTGATAAATCACATAATTTACCTGTACCGACTGTGAGTCGGGGTGTTACAGAACACACACTCTAGGCTAGGCGGAGCTAAACAAAACCCAAAATCAGAGTACGCGGAAACGAATAAATAAAAGCGTCAAGCAAAAGATCATCACATATATACGTATAGGTACCAACCCACACCTATCCATATAGTATTTACACATAGGTACCAACACTTAGTCCTGTACAAAGGCCATCACGGCACGAGCAAAAGGTAAAGAAGTATCTACAATCCATATCTATACAAGTACAAAACAATAAAGTGCAAGTATGTAAATGCACCTAACGAGACCTAGACCAACAAGTGCATAAAGAAGACACACTTCTCCGCCTAGCTCACGCTCCAAAACCTGCAACTAAAAGAGTAAACGAGGAGTCAGTCAACTGACTGAGTGAGGGGGCTAACGCACACCCACACCCTATAAATATAAAGCAAAGCACATAGCAAAGGGTGGAATTATGAACCGGAATAGGTTTTACAAACTAAAGCTTTCAAAACAAATACATATACTTTAAAACCTTTTCACAAACACTATCCCGATTCATACTTCCCAAACATAATATAACAACATAATGCTCGGCGAGAACGAGCTTCCAACCTTTACTCCTCAGAACAAACAAAACAGAAATCATACATATCAACCTCTACACCAATGATGGAAGAGCCACCGACGGCCCTAACCATCCATACATATACAGACTCACGAGGGGTAGCAAACCCACATCGTGCCCTCCCCGGTTTTTACGCCGAAATACCACACCTTCCCTAACTTCCGGGGGTCGCGTGTGATATATCGGATGGAGACTACGCACAGGCTTAACCTCGACGGCCCAAACCGTCCCGAGGGCTCCTTACCCGTAGCGTCTTGGATCCACAAACACAAATCAAATCCTATGCCAAATCTTTCATGGCAATCTCGCTAACTTGAAACATAAAGCTTTTCCAAAACTTAGCTTACATATGCTTATGTAGTATCTTTCCAAAACAAGAATGTTCACAAGGTCATAAACATATTCTAATCAACACATACATAGCTATATATATAATATATAGTCACATGCGCGGCATGAAAACATCACATAAGGCTTTAGGTCACTTAGCTAACAAAAGTCCTAAACCTCACCTTGTGCGTGACAAAAATTCGAGCAGACGTGAACAACCTACGCCTCGGGCTCGTCAACGGGAACCTCCTCTGAAAAGAAAAACACGAAAGCCCAAGACTTAGACTCTATATGAACCAAAGAAGACGCTCGGCAAAATGCATGGTTCAAGATCACATATAAAATATTACAATTAGGTCATATAATTCGCAAATTATAGCACAACATAATTATTTATAATTTATTATGCAATAAAAATCAAATTACAACGATTAACATGCAAAAGAATAGCAATTAAAGTCATACAAATGCATAATTAACATAAAAAGAAGCAGTGGCAGCTCCCAGGTCTCGGGAAAGGGTGGGAACGACCCTTTCACTGTAGGGAACGGCCGTTCCTGCCCTCGCTAAAAGTTTCTGGAAGATGGGAACGGCCGTTCCCAGTTTGTACTGGGGACGAGAAGGGTCGTTCCCCAAAAATCCCGAACTCTCCCCGACCCCCGCGCTTCTGTAATGTTGAACTAAAAAATGGGTTTTGGCCATGGGAACGGCCCTTCCCATTCCCAGTACAAACTGGGAACGGCCGTTCCCATTCTCGGCAATGAACAGTAATATGGCCCGGAAGGGCCGTTCCCAGTTTATAATTGGGACGGGAACGGGCGTTCCGGCCTGGTTCGAAAAGCTTGAAACAGAATCAGTCATTACAGAAGCAGAGGAGCTTCATTTGTGTGCCAAAATGGCCAAAATCAAATACCTAAAAGTTGCCAGAACTTCCCAAATTGCACAAATAATTCATATAAATCATGCTTGACATATAAACACTCAAATAACTCAAGAAAAACGAAAATTAAAGGCATGATCCAAAGATGCAATAATCAAGCCAAAATCGTGACCAACCATAAATACTCAACTACCAAAGGATTAAATGCAATAAATGTAACATATACAACACATACAACTCATTTAAGAAGCTAGGATTCAAGAATAACAAGCTAGGAGCACATATTCAAGTTTTAAGCCAAACCCTTACTATTCACGTGAGGAAGACAATATACATAAAACTCACTCCAAACTCAGAAATTAAACCATAGAAATGACGAGCACGACGAGGGGAAACCGAAACATACTTGAGTTCAAGAAAGGACGAAGAAACAAGGGAGATCTTGGCTTGAGAAGGTTGGATGATCAACTTGGGGTTTTGGCTCCTTGGACAAGAGCTGTTGCTGCTGCTTCACGTAATGAAGGAAAGGGAAAAATGGTTTAGCCTTTAAGGCTGGACCGGTTCGGTTCACGGGTTCGGTTCAAGTTGGTTCGATTCAACAATTACGGGTTCAAACAAGGCCAACTCAATTAAGACAAGTAAATTCACATACAACATTAATTCAAATAAATTCATATAAGTTCAAATAATTCAAGGAATTCATATACAATTAATTTATAACGCACATATTTAATAAATCACATAATTTACCTGTACCGACTGTGAGTCGGGGTGTCACAACCTCCCCCCTTCGGAGAACCTGGTCCCCAGGTTCACTGTCTGACCTGAGAACAACTCCGGGTACAACTGTCTCATCTTCTCCTCGGTCTCCCAAGTAGACTCTTCAGATTTCTGATCTCTCCAAAGAACTCGGACCAAGGGAATCTGTTTATTCTTTAACACTTGCATCTTCCGGTCTTGAATCTCAACCGGGTGCCTTACTATCGTCAAATCCGACTCAAGTTGTACCTCTTCCACAGGGAGAATAGTTGATTCCTCGGGATAAAATTTCCTGAGTTGTGAGACATGAAACACATTATGTATCCCGGTCAATCTCGGCGGTAGGTCCAACAGATACGCCACTTCTCCAACTCTCTCAAGGATTTCAAAAGGTCCAAGGTATCTCGGGTTAAGCTTCCCACCTCGACCTATTCGAGAAAATCCCTTTCTCGGAGATGCTTTCAAGAAAACCTTATCTCCGACTTCAAACTCAAGGGGCCTTCTCCTCTTGTCTGCATAGCTCTTCTGACGGTCCTGAGCTGCCTTCATTCTCTGCTGAATTAACTTGACCTTAGCCTTGGTTTTATCCAATCTCTCTCGAGGTGTGGCTCTTTCGAGCTTGTTCTCCTCTGTCCACCGCCAATCCTCTATATCCCAAAATAGAGACGATCTACACTTCCTTCCATAGAGTGCCTCGTAGGGATCCATACCAATAGAGGTCTGATAACTTTTGTTATAGGCGAACTCAACCAGAGCTAAATGCTTATCCCACTTTTCCTTGAAATCCAAACTCACGCTCGTAACAAATCCTCCAAATACTTAATCAATCTCTCTGACTGTCCATCCGTCTGAGGATGAAAAGCGGTGCTGAAATCAAGCCTGGTACCCAATCTATTATGAAGATCCTGCCAGAACTTAGCTGTAAACCTCGGATCACGATCTGAAACAATATCAGCAGGCGCTCCATGAAGTCTCATAATCTCATCACAATACAATTCTGCCAACTTCGGGATCTTGTAAGACATCTTTACCTTGAGAAAATGGGCAGACTTGGTCAAACGGTCGACTATCACCCAAATTCCATCATAACCTCCTCTCGATCTCGGCAAGCCGGACACGAAGTCCATAGTCACTTGCTCTCACTTCCATTCAGGAATCGGAAGTGGTTGGAGGGTTCCTCCCGGTTTCTGGTGTTCCGCCTTCACCACTTGGCACGTGAGACATCGCTTCACAAAGTTCGCGACATCTCTCTTCATGCCATTCCACCAGAAGAATTCCTTCAAATCACGGTACATCTTAGTACCACAGGGGTGAATGGAATATCCAGAACGGTGTCCTTCCTCAAGTATTAACCTCTTGAGGTCTTCTGGGACACAAACTCTGGTCTTAAACCTGAACAAACCGGAATCATCAAACCCAAACTTCGTCTCGGGGTCTATCCTAGACCGAACCACTAATCTCTGAATCTCTGTATCCGAAGCCTGAGAATCCAATAACCTCTATTTCAAATCCGGCTGAACTGAGATGTTAGCTAACCAAGCTACTGAAACCAAAACTGTCGAATCCTGTCCTGAAGACTCTGCACTCAAACCTGAAACACTTGCTTTCCTGCTCAAAGCATCTGCCACGACATTAGCCTTGCCCGGATGATACTCAATTGTGCAGTCATAATCCTTTAAGAATTCCATCCAATGCCTCTGTCTATTATTAAGCTCCTTCTGAGTGAAAAGATACTTGAGGCTCTTGTGATCCGTGAATATCTCAAAAGTCGTCCCATAGAGGTAATGACGCCACTTCCTTAAAGCAAACACAACCGCTGCAAGCTCAAGATCATGAGTGGGGTAGTTCTTCTCGTGTTCCTTCAACTTCCTAGAAGCATAGGCCACCACTCGACCATTTTGCATCAACACACATCCGAGTCCATCCTCAGAAGCATCTGCAAAAACTGAATAACCCTCGGATCCCTCGGGTAGGGTAAGAACCGGTGCTGAAGTTAGTCTTCCCTTCAAAGCTTGGAAGCTTCTCTCGCACCCATCATCCCACTCATATTTCACCTCCTTCTTGGTTAACCGAGTCAACGGGCACGCAATTTTGGAGAAATCCTTCACAAATCTCCTATAGTAACCCGCTAACCCGAGAAAACTTCTTATCTCGGAGGCATTCCTCGGTCGTTCCCACTGAGCCACCGTCTCAATCTTAGAGGGATGAACTTCAATTCCCTTACCTGAAATTATATGACCCAAAAAAGCCACTCTGTCGAGCCAGAACTCACACTTGCTAAATTTGGCATAAAGCTTGTGCTCTCTAAGTGTCTCCAAAACAATCCTGAGATGCGTTGCGTGCTCTTCTGCAGACTTAGAATACACCAAAATGTCGTCTATGAAGATGACCACGAACTTGTCAAGAAACTGTCTAAACACTCGGTGCATCATATCCATGAACACGGCTGGAGCGTTAGTCAACCCAAACGGCATAACCACAAACTCAAAGTGTCCATAGCGGGTGTTGAATGCAGTCTTAGAAATATCTTCCTCCCGGATACGAAGTTGGTAATATCCTTGCCTCAAATCTAACTTAGAGTACACCTGCGACCCTTGCAAAACATCAAACAACTCTTCGATGTGAGGTAAAGGATACTTATTCTTCACTGTCATCCGGTTCAACTCGCGGTAGTCTATACACATCCTCAAAGTCCCGTCCTTCTTCTTCACAAATAACACGGGAGCACCCCAAGGGGATGTACTCGGACGGATGTAACCGCAAGTCAAGAGCTCATCCAGCTGAGTTTTCAACTTCTTTAACTCAGTAGGAGCCATCCGATACGGTGTCTTAGAGAAAGGCTCAGCTCCAGGATAAAGGTCGACTACAAACTCGATGTCCCTATCAGGTGGTAAAGAACCCAAATTCTCAGGGAATACATCGGGAAACTCACTCACGACCTCCGTGTTCTCAAGTTTGGCCTGATCCTTCGGTTTATTCAGAAGGTAATCCACAAAACCTGTCGCGCCGTCCCGGAGGAGCTTACTTGCTTCCATAAAAGACACAAACGGGCTGGACTTCAACCTCTCACCCGTAAAGACCACGGACCCTAAAGACACTTTCTTCTCATGACAATCCAACTGAGCTCGGTATCTAAAGAGAAAATCCATGCCAAGGATAACCTCATACTTCTTCAACGGTAGAACTATCAAATCTGCAGGAAAAACTCGGCCCTCAAACACCACCGGACACTCCCTAAACACCCTGTCAGCTTCCAAAGACCCTCCCAAAAGAGTATTCACCACATACACATGCGCAGATAATTCATCAAGTAAAGGCAAAGAAGCAACAATATCCCCCGAAATAAATGAATGTGTAGCCCCGGGATCAAACAATGCATGTAGTGATATGACATGAATGATTATTGTACCTTCTATCACGGCAGTCGGGTCGACATCAACAGCTTCTTCCTCTCCCTCCAAAGCATACACACGAGCCTGCACAACCGGCCTCCTGTTCGGGCAAGCATCAATCAAGTGATCGGAAGACCCGCACGCATAGCATTTACCCAGAAGCTTCCAACACCTTTCCACTGGATGTCTTCCCTGGCAATGAGCACAAACAGGTGGTCCTTGAGCTGGAGCCGGTCGAGCTGGAACAGCAGAAGGTACCACGGGACCGGTAACACGGGGCTTTTTGTTCTCTAAGCCTTGGGGACGAAAAGCCGGTGGAATAGGAGCTCGTGGAGCATAAGAAACGGGCCTCTTACCCGATCCAGATCCGGATCCCGCTACCCGAGTAGAAGAGAAAGGTGGAGGCTTCAACCGAGCCATTTGGGCCTCAACTTGAATTGCCCTCTTTGTAACTTTGGCCCAAGTACTCACATTGGCAGCCTGTAGAGCTTCTTGAATATCCCGGCGAAGCCCATGAAGAAACTTTCGAGCTTTGTGATCATCATGGTCGGTAATGTGAATAGCATAGGGAGCTAACCTCTCAAACTCCAATAAATAATCCTCCACCATCCGATTGCCTTGCCTCAAGTTAGCAAACTCTTGGAGGCGTCGTTCTTGTGCACTATGAGGAATATATTTCTCATGGAATTCCTGAACAAAAGTCTCCCAATTGAACTCCATACCCGTTCTCTCAAGCCTGGATCTCACACTTCTAAGCCAAATAGCCACTGGCCCTTGAATAATACGCCCTGTGCAAACGGCCTTATCTTGGGAACTCCCCGGACAAATCTCCCAAATACCCTGAATCTCGGACAACCACTCTTCAGCCTTAATATCATCACCTCCATACCACTTTGGAGGGTTGTTGTTCCGGAAGTCCTTATACACGGCGGATAAATCTTGTCCTTCACCCGGATTTGCATTGCCCCTTTGATTTTGTTGGAGCTGATTGAGTAGAGCTTGGACAATATTCTCCGCATTCATAGGTGGTGGCGGAGGTGCATTCGGTACAGCCGGCTCATTCAAATCAGGGGTTCGTTCACGGTTATTATGTCTCCTTGGAGGCATCCTGAAATTCATAAATTCAAGCAATATGGATGCATGTAAATTAGTGTATGAATATGTATACAATTAAGAAAATAATTAAGTAATCAAGTAATCAATTAGTCAAGTAATCACATATTCAAATCATGTAGGCACACTTATACAAAATCACACAATCACATTGTCCTAACCCGTACGACTTAAACAGACCCACACGACACTAGAGCCCGGTTTTGCAACCGCGCTCTGATACCACTTAAGGATGTAGCACCCACACGTAGGGCCACATCCCCCGCACCATAATCCGAACCCGAATACGATATGGAATGTCCGCACCCGAATCCGAATCATAGCGAACGGGATACCGAACACACACTCTAGGCTAGGCGGAGCTAAACAAAACCCAAAATCAGAGTACGCGGAAGCGAATAAATAAAAGCGCCAAGCAAAAGATCATCACATAAATACGTATAGGTACCAACCCACACCTATCCATATAGTATTTACACATAGGTACCAACACTTAGTCCTGTACAAAGGCCATCACGGCACGAGCAAAAGGTAAAGAAGTATCTACAATCCATATCTATACAAGTACAAAACAATAAAGTGCAAGTATGTAAATGCATCTAACGAGACCTAGACCGACAAGTGCATAAAGAAGACACACTTCTCCGCCTAGCTCACGCTCCGAAACCTGCAACTAAGAGAGTAAACGAGGAGTCAATCAACTGACTGAGTGAGGGGGCTAACGCACACCCACACCCTATAAATATAAAGCAAAGCACATAGCAAAGGGTGGAATTATGAACCGGAATAGGTTTTACAAACTAAAACTTTCAAAACAAATACATATACTTTAAAACCTTTTCACAAACACTATCCCGATTCATACTTCCCAAACATAATATAACAGCATAATGCTCGGCTAGAACGAGCTTCCAACCTTTACTCCTCAGAACAAACAAAACAGAAATCATACATATCAACCTCTACACCAATGATGGAAGAGCCACCGGCGGCCCTAACCATCCATACATATACAGACTCACGAGGGGTAGCGAACCCACATCGTGCCCTCCCTGGTTTTTACGCCGAAGGCATCGAAATACCACACCTTCCCTAACTCCCGGGGGTCGCGTGTGATATATCGGATGGAGACTACGTACAGGCTTAACCTCGACGGCCCAAACCGTCCCGAGGGCTCCTTGGATCCACAAACACAAATCAAATCCTATGCCAAATCTTTCATGGCAATCTCGCTAACTTGAAACATAAAGCTTTTCCAAAACTTAGCTTACATATGCTTATGTAGTATCTTTCCAAAACAAGAATGTTCACAAGGTCATAAACATATTCTAATCAACATATACATAGCTATATATATAATATATAGTCACATGCGCGGCATGAAAACATCACATAAGGCTTTAGGTTACTTAGCTAACAAAAGTCCTAAACCTCACCTTGTGCGTGACAAAAATTCGAGCAGACGTGAACAACCTACGCCTCGGGCTCGTCAACGGGAACCTCCTCTGAAAAGAAAAACACGAAAGCCCAAGACTTAGACTCTATATGAACCAAAGAAGACGCTCGGCAAAATGCATGGTTCAAGATCACATATAAAATATTACAATTAGGTCATATAATTCGCAAATTATAGCACAACATAATTATTTATAATTTATTATGCAATAAAAATCAAATTACAACGATTAACATGCAAAAGAATAGCAATTAAAGTCATACAAATGCATAATTAACATAAAAAGAAGCAGTGGCAGCTCCCAGGTCTCGGGAAAGGGTGGGAACGACCCTTTCACTGTAGGGAACGGCCGTTCCTGCCCTCGCTAAAAGTTTCTGGAAGATGGGAACGGCCGTTCCCAGTTTGTACTGGGGACGAGAAGGGTCGTTCCCCAAAAATCCCGAACTCTCCCCGACCCCCGCGCTTCTGTAATGTTGAACTAAAAAATGGGTTTTGGCCATGGGAACGGCCCTTCCCATTCCCAGTACAAACTGGGAACGGCCGTTCCCATTCTCGGCAATGAACAGTAATATGGCCCGGAAGGGCCGTTCCCAGTTTATAATTGGGACGGGAACGGGCGTTCCGGCCTGGTTCGAAAAGCTTGAAACAGAATCAGTCATTACAGAAGCAGAGGAGCTTCATTTGTGTGCCAAAATGGCCAAAATCAAATACCTAAAAGTTGCCAGAACTTCCCATATTGCACAAATAATTCATATAAATCATGCTTGACATATAAACACTCAAATAACTCAAGAAAAACGAAAATTAAAGGCATGATCCAAAGATGCAATAATCAAGCCAAAATCGTGACCAACCATAAATACTCAACTACCAAAGGATTAAATGCAATAAATGTAACATATACAACACATACAACTCATTTAAGAAGCTAGGATTCAAGAATAACAAGCTAGGAGCACATATTCAAGTTTTAAGCCAAACCCTTTGTAGCGCCCCTTAACACTACAACCCCGCACCGTAGTACTCCCCGAGTGGATGTGAGACCTAGCACTCGAGAAATACTCCGGCGAATGGACAAGACTATGCAATACCAGAGTATGAAATTTAAAGGCAACGGAAAATAAACTTGAGCAAATAAAAGGGGACAATACATAACAAAGCACATATTATTAAGTTGGATAAGTGTTTACAGCAAAAGTTCTGACTTTAGAGAAGAGTGCTTATTGTAAGATGTACATGCACTCGTGATTACTCTAATTGACTGGAATGTGACACCTTAAAGCTTCAAGACACCTCTAAGGCGTTGCTGCATAGATTCCTGAAATCATGAATGGAAAGAGTAGGAGGGTTAGTCAAAATGACTAAGTGACGGGGGGTTTGGGATTTAGGATTATAAGTAAGATTTTTGAAATGTTTTGACCAAGAAAGACTTGGTTTGAAATGTATATACTATATAGTAACAAATAAATATACGACAATAATATCCGGTTCATATTGTTTTGAAACAATAGGAGTAGGGGGAATATAGGCTATACTTTTTGGAAAACTTATGAACCGTTTTGAAAATGATTTTGATGCCCGCAAGCTAGGCGTCTCCAACCTTAACTCCTTAAAAACCAAGAATATTCGTAACGACATTGATCAAGATGTCGTTACTCAGTAAAAAGAAATACAACAATACAATACCATCCTTCTTCCTCCGGTGTCACCTCAGGGAGCTACCCCTAGTGACGATATACATGAATTTGGGAGGGACGTGCCTTTTCCCGTCACTTGGTGTGGAATAACTAACCTCCAGTTAGACCACCACCAAGATCTAGTTGGCGGCTGGTATAATAGTAGACCTCGGCCCGTGCCTCCCGGACTACTACTTCTACCAAGACCACCGGGCCCATAGGAAAAACAATAACTTTGCTTGCAAGACGAGAATATTTACCCGTAAGAAAGTACTAAGTACTTTTCGGGTAAATGTATGTTTTCAATATTTAACAAGAATTATTTTCCCATAAAGGGAAGAATAACTTCAAAGGAAATTCAAGAAATAAAGTAAAGTATTTTATCATGATTTCAGTTGAAAAGATTTAAAACCCTCACCGGTACCGAGATTTAAGTGGAAGTGTGAGGATTCCACTCTTCGATCCTATGTTCGCCTGAAAGTAATAACTACTACTGGCTTAGAACTAGGTTCTTAGTTCCTAACTAACTAATTACACACAATACTACAATGAAATAATTAGAGAAGCTACACGTTATGTAATGCGTTAAAGATTTCCCGGTAAACCCTAAATTTACCCGTTTAAGGGAATTTGATTAACAAATTAGGGTTTATGGGATCTTTAACTAATTAAATATTTATCAACCATACTATAATTCTAATTATAAGATTTGAAATGAAATTCAAGGTTTAATTTGACAATGTAGGTTATCTTTTGAAAATATTACATAGTTTATTGATTTTTGGAAAAATTTAGGAAAAATATTTCTTTAAAAATTCCAAAACTTATTTTATGATTATTTTTGTAATAATTTCGAAATTATAAGTATTTTGGTTGACCAAAAGTCAAAATTACTATTAAAAACATTTACTATTCAATTTCATGTGAATTAAACACTTTATAACACAAAATCAAATTCACACACACACACACATTGATCACGGCACACACATGCACACACACATATTCAAGAACATTATGAACATGTTCTTGAGCTTATTTGAATATTCAAAGAGGGTGTGTAACATGTTCTATCACATTCATATTCATAACATAAGATTAAAGCATAATATAGCAAAATATATGAACTTTCTATGAAAAATAATTCTAAATAAATTACTCTAAGCATGAACAAGATCATAAACATTTAAATACATAATCTCATTATATCATATCATAATTCATGCATGTAATTAAATAAAATTCCATAATGTGCACACATTATATTTAAACTAATAACTATGCACATATTTCATAAAATAAATTCCTAAAGCATAATTTAATTAATCCTAGGCATGCTACTATTATTTCTATACTAAGAACATTATATAAAACATGAGATAATAGAAGAAAACATACCTTAGAGAGAAAAGAGGGAGAGTGGCGTGAGGTTTGGGGAGAGGGAGAGAGTGATTTTTGTGTGTTGAATGTGAGGTATAAATGAGGCTTAAGGGGGGTATTTATAGGTAGTCATGAGGGGTTTCTAAGCAATAAATGAGAGTTTAAGGGGGATGTGGTTGCCTAAGGTTTCAACAAATGTTTGGTAATTAAATTGGAGATGTGTTTTAATTATAATTTGAACAAATGCTAGGTTAATAACTAAGAAATGTGGAGAAATTATGCTCATTTGTTTAATTCTTCTAGAAGAGCATGAGGTTATGGATGATGTCATTTGGAATAAAAATAAATGTAAAAATAATATAAAATTTATTCAAGAGTCGAGAGGTAAAATTTTGATGTAGTGAATTAATGAAAGAATGAGTGAAAAATGAGCTTCGTTTTAGTTATAAACATAAAATATTTGGAGTTTTCGTTTATAAATTATGAACATTGAAGATGATGAAAATCATAGGAAAAATTATATAAACGAAGCCATGATAAAGTTTAAAGTTTGGAAAAATCCCTATATTGTAGAGAAAAATTCAAGGATCGTTTTAAGTATAATTTCGACTATTGAATAAAAGCTAATTATTTTAAAATAAAATGATGATTTTTAAATAGGAAAATATTTATAAATACGCTATGGGTGAAATCGAGTTTTTGGTAAATGCGTGAAAATTCATGAAATAATTTGAGGGTCGTTTTGGTTATAATTTTGAATATCAAAAGGTAGATGAATAAGGATTTATTGATGATCGAATCATAAGCTAGGGTTTTCGCCGGTTTTTGATACTACGGGAGTTAGGATGGAAATTATGGTTTAAGGAGAGTATCACGATCCTCGAAATAATGTGAGGATTATTTTGGTTAAAATATTGGGTAGTGAAAGTGTTTCGGGAGATGTAGGAATATTTTTTGAGCTGTAGGGATATTTTCGTAATTTCCAACCTAAAACTGTAGGAATGGGTTTTGAAGCATATGAAGGGTTTTTAGGTGCTAGAAAGGAATGATTACTAAAATTCTAGGATTTTATGAAAAGAGTTTCAAGGCACGAGTTAAAAGAATTAAATCTATGAACATTTAGTAAAATGTAACACATAAAAAACACATAAGTCACATAAAATGCAATGCATGAAGTGAGTTAATAGGGATCGAGGTTATAAACGCTTCCTGAGTTGCCATTTACCTTTCTCAACTTGGCCCTGAGTAGGGCTGTTACACCCTTACTATTCACGTAAGGAAGCCAATGTACATAAAACTCACTCCAAACTCAGAAATTAAACCATAGAAATGATGAGCACGACGAGGGGAAACCGAAACATACTTGAGTTCAAGAAAAGACGAAGAAACAAGGGAGATCTTGGCTTGAGAAGGTTGGATGATCAACTTGGGGTTTTGGCTCCTTGGACAAGAGCTGCTGCTGCTGCTTCACGTAATGAAGGAAAGGGAAAAATGGTTCAGCCTTTAAGGCTGGACCGGTTCGGTTCACGGGTTCGGTTCAAGGTGTTCTGGTTCAAGTTGGTTCGATTCAACAATTACGGGTTCAAACAAGGCCAACTCAATTAAGACAAGTAAATTCACATACAACATTAATTCAAATAAATTCATATAAGTTCAAATAATTCAAGGAATTCATATACAATTAATTTATAACGCACATATTTGATAAATCACATAATTTACCTGTACCGACTGTGAGTCGGGGTGTCACAAATATTGTGTGTCTATTTATCAAATTTTAAAAAAGTAAATAAAAATGACGAGGAAACAAAAAATATATGATCAAACTTAAAATAATATAAAGAAAAGAAAATGAAACAAAAAGGCAAAGAAAAGGGGGGAGTTTTGAATAAAAAATGTATTGGTTGTATCTTTATGCATTAGGGTCCACACCGGGTGCATACAAGAATTTTCCGTGAGAGGTGTTTAGGGGAGTCCCCAACCTTAATTTTTGTCATCCTTTAATTTTTTTTTGATATTTTATTATTAATTAATTTTTACATCAAATTAATAAAATAAATGTGTCTCCCTTCAATTGGAAAAAATATATTCATTGCTTTCAAACCTCTCTCCTTTATCAAGATCTAGATTGATTCAATCAAAAATCGAAAAGGAAAAATGTATCATTAATTTTTAGGCTATGGAATGAGAATATTTTTAATAAATTAATACAGAAATTGGGTAACACTAAATAAAATTTTCATTGTTGTGTGCGTTAAAAAAAAATTCATTGTTGGTACTAACTAGCTAATTTAAAAAAACTACATATCTCGTTTTACAAAGTATTTTATATTAATTAGAAATAAGATCGTCAACATCACTCCAACATACATATGTGGGACGAAGTAATAGTCCTCGATTTTACCCTAGTTAACATTATTCGAATATTTGTATCGTATATTGGGTTGAATACGTATCATATGAGAACTTAAAATATCACATTTCATAATTGTATTGATGGGTTCGAGAGTTTATGCATCATAAATCATAACTTAAGTAATGTGTTCTAATTTTTCCTTTACAACATTGCCTAGGGCCAAAGAACTTTTAATCACTATTCACAAGTCAACAAGATACAAACGATCATTAAAATGAAAATTAGGTTATGATGCACCGAAAAGAATAGGATACAATACAGATATAATGATATGATTCTTTTTTTTTATTTTTTACGTGAGAAATATCTCACACTAATATGCAAGACAACATAACACGATCAAATAATATTTTTAAAATTTTCGTATATCAAAACAATTAGGCCCTCTCCTTTGTCTAAAGAGTATCCATCACCCAAAGTGGAGGCTCCTATCAACACTTTTGAGGCCAAGCTCCAATTTCTAACATAGCTTGGCCAGTTATCTGCACATAAATTATTGATGATAACCATCGCATTGTCATTTCATTTTTAGGATAAAAGTATACTAACACATGCTTAGGTTTGGCTTCTTACACGAATTTCTCATAAAATTTTAAAATTTAAAATTTTATATTACATAAAAAACAATGAGTTGTAAAGACAGTATCTCTATTTTTCACTTACGATCGAATCATGTTATTTAATTTTAATACAATCATGCATTAGATCAATGGGAAAATTTTAGTTCAAACTCGCGGTTCGATTGAACTCAACTAATTAAAAATACAAGTGTATTACACTTACCATTTGATTTGTTACTCTTCCTAAATTTTTCACCAACCATACAATAAGTGTAAAACGCTCGTCCCCTCATTACACCAATTCGATCGAATCAGACTCGAATTAGAATTACCCAAATCAACCTAGCCCAAAACAATGTAAGAATGTTTGATTAATTTTTAAAACCTCGCGAGAAGTTTGTTTGATTATGTCAAATTTCAAAATATGTTTGTGTTTATACATAATATCTTTTTTATTTCATAACTATTACTTTCGAAGGTGTTATAATTTTTTCATAGCATATCTTCTTCATTATACCATATCGTTGCGTTAATATCATATTACCAATAGGAAAATCCGAAAACCAGAAATTGTTTGTCCGAGGAACCTGATTTGGCATTTTTCGCACACGGTTTATCGATTGTTTTCTATGCTAAATTGACTCTCAGTCTTATCAATAAAAAATAAAATAATGAAATTGTCATCACCTTTTTATTATTATATTACGTCTTGTCCGAATCCAACGCATGCAGCACCAATATTTTCTCTCACAAATCGCAATTATTGCCTACATTATGTTTAATTTTTTCTATATACATTAAAAACATAAGCTTATCAAACTCAACTTTTATATGTACGGTCCAAAATTATTGGTCGGGTTACGTACATAATAATCATATGTAGCTAGATTCGCGAAATATAATTAAATTCATTGCACTTGCTCCAAACATCTAGGCTTGTAATAACCTAATCACATGGCTGTCATTCAATGTTAATTATAAGGAAAAATTATATATAAACCTATTTAAGTCCATAAATACTCGACAATATAGTTTACAAACCAACTAACTCCATCTTTCGTAAAATATTATAAATACTCGAGAATACAGTTTATAATATTATATTTTAATGTATTCACTTATTTCAAAGTAAATTAAATTAAAAATATATAGTTTTAGAACTTCTTATTACCACTTTATGAATAGCATGTTAATTAAAAAAGTTAAATGTTATCCAAAGAGTTTATGATATACAAATACGGATATGGTGACACAGATACGACGACATGAATTTAAAAAAGAAAAAATTAAGACACGACACGACTATATTATATATAAATAAATATATTTTATATTTATTAATTTATTAAAAATAAGATATTTATAAGAGTATTTGATATTAAAATTTTAAATAGAATACATTTCTATCCAATCCAATATTTGAAATAATTGCAAATAACATTAATATATTTTGTATTCCCAACAAAAAGAAAAAAAATTAATACATTTTGTATATCATCATGAGAAAAAAATTATAAGAAAAATAAAAATTAATTTAAATTAATATAATACCTCTTTTAGTGAATTTATACTATCATTTTTTTATAAAAAAAAAATTATAATCCCTAAATTTTTAGAAAAAGTACAAAAAGAATTGATTCTTATGTTAATTTCTCATGTCGGAATTGTGTCCCTCGCGTTCGGTACCGTATCTCCAGCGGGCCCATTTTTTATTCACACACATTTTACTGTGTCGTACACGTGTCACTGTTGTATCAGTGTTATGTCGGAGCCGTGTCCGAATTCGACACATGCCTGACATTGCACGGACCAAAAAATAAAAGTGTCTGTGCATTAAAGCAGAGGTTTTACTCTAGCAAATACACGAAACAAATTTCAGAGGGTTTATTTCATTTTTCTTTCTCCAAAAGTTTCGTTCAGCTTAAAGAAATTTTTTTTTACTACGATGATCGTTCGATGTAGTAGAATTGACAGTTGAGGGAAACTTCGATTTCTTTACTCGCGCGATATTGCGTTAATTCAAACTCATTTGCTCAAGGTTACTAGATAGCTTATTTTTAATTTTTTTTTTTATAGAAAATCTATGAATATTTTGTTGATTTTTAGTTTATGTAAATCTACAGTGCAAATATATAAGAGGTGTACTAAAATGTAATATTATAAACTGCATTGTTGGGTATTTATAATACTAGGAAAGATGAGATCGATTGGTGTAATTTTATAAATTTAAATAGGGTTTTGATAACTTGTTAAATTGTCGTCTTTTTATATGATAATTGCCCTGTTTTGAGCTTTAATTGATCCTTAATTGGGAATAAGCCACTGATCAATGCTCGTTTAAATCTTGCTGTATATTTGGTGGTTGACTTGATTGTCATAACTAGGGACTTAGTTGCTAGCTTAATTGCCGTAGTTGTGCCTTGCTTGAATAAGTCATCGAATGAGACTCCTTTTTTGTAATGTGTTATGTCCGAAGTTGTTCATGTCTTATTAGGTGGCGTGCTTGTTACATGGCCTCATTCAATCTAGATAATTAAATATAATTTTGGAAAATTAATTTAAGCCTAAAAGAAATTTATGTCAATCGGGATGATGAATTGAAAAACCTTTGGGAGGAGGATTACATTTTGTTTTTCTTTTTCTTTTAACAAAGAAAGATATATTCCTTAACGTGAAGTCCTAATAATATTTCTTTTATTCGTAATGCATGAAATAGTACTGCTTTTGGGAGAATTAAAATTCTACCACTAGTCGCGGGGATTTCCTGTGACTCCATTTTTTTTATTATTATTTTTTGCAGAGTCGTTGAAATCTTCCGCAACTCCATTATTTTGTAATATTTTATTTGAAATCGTCGAGATCTACCGCGACTACAATATTTTTTATATTATATGCATCGTTCGGATTATGTTTTTAATGGGCATATTGATCGGATTATCCCAAGACACAATAACACGACTGGATTTAGTCACGATCCCGAAGACGAAAGATATGTACACGTAAATGATGACATCATTGCTATCTTGTATGGCATGGGGTTTTATGGAGTTTTTTGTGGTGGATACATACTGAGCAATGCACATTTAATCATTGCATTATTGGAAAGATGGCGTATGGAGACGCATACATTCCACCTTCCTATTGGGGAGGCCACCATTACTTTGGAGGATGTGGCTATGCTATGGGGGCTTCAATTCGTGGTGATCCAATAATTGGGATAGATGCACCTCCGGTACTATATCAGTCTTGGATGGATTGTTGTGGTGGTATGTTAGGATTTTGGCCATACGGTGATGATCCCAATGGATCACGTATTAAATCATAGCTTTGAGAAGGCACTTAGTGGAGAATCCGCTCAATCCACAGACTCTTGCCGGGGAGATAATGCAACACGCTAGGTGCACCGTGTTACGGCTAATGGGTGCATCCATGTTTCCCGACACTAATGGAAATAAGGTGTCCCTAATATATCTAAAACATATGCGTACTGTAGAAGAGTGTCAGAGTTGTAGCTGGGGAAGTGCTGCATTGACGTTTTTGTACCGCAAATTATATGGAGCGAGCAATAACTGCAACCATAATCAGAATAATGGTAGACCTTTACAACTCTTACAGGTAATATGTCGTTATTAATTAATTTTATTTGTTATGTGGGTTCTAAAAATTTTATTATTATTTTTTATTATGTTGGGTATAATAATTATAAAAAACAATCTTGCAGATGTGGGCATGGATACGTATCTCTTCCATCAGGCCCGGCCAAAGAGCACCACGAATGCCTGTTGGAGTAAGAGAACTTTCGAATGGTCGAGTACTTCCAATCCCACCGCATGGTCTCAGGTAATATTATCTCACGTGCTTCATTAATGCTCTACCTAAATTTAATTTATTTGTAATTAATTATGTAATGCATTGTATAATTTATTTGTAGATGGACTACATATTTTTCGTGGACGCATACTGTCACGCCCCGGGTCCGCTGGCCGAAACATAAATACATAACATAAGTAGAGTATGTCATAAATGCAATCTAACACAAACTAGACTGACAAGTGACTCAGAGACTTGCTCCCCGCCTAGCTCAAGCCGAAAGGACCTGCAACTAAAAGATAAAATGAGGGGTCAGTTGAGTGAGGGGGCTAACGCACACCCGCACACTAAATATATATAAAGCATAACACATAATAGAAGGGTGGACTCATAAACGGGGTATAAGGGTTTGCATACTAAAACATTTGAAGACAAATTATACTTATACTTAGGAAACAATTTTTCAAAAAACCTTATCCCAATTCATGATTCCCATAACAGATCATATCATATGCTCGGCGAGTACGAGCTTCCAACCTTTACTCCTCAAATCAGAACAAAACGGAAATACAAAATTCAATCCATCCTCAACTCCGGTGATGGAAGAGCCTCGCGTTGGCCCTAACCATCCAGAACAGACGTATCACAAGGGGTTGCGAACCCACAAGTGTCCTCCCCGGCTTTTTACACCGAAGGCTCAAAGTATCACGCCTCCCCTACCTCCCTGAGTCGCGTAATGATACTTCAAATGGAGATTATGCACAGGCCGAGCCCCGACGGGCCTAACCGTCCCGAGGATTCCTTATCCATAGCTCCTCGGATCCATAAACAAACAAACAGACAGATGCCAATATTTCATGGCCAACTCACTACAGAATCATAACTTATCATAATTTTCCAAAACAGCTTACATATGCCTTCATACTTGATTTTTCCAAAACCAAGGATGGTCCACAAGGTCATAATCGTATCATATCCAACACATATCTAATCATATATAGTATATAGTTGCATGCAAGGATTGAAATCATCATATTGAGGTCATAGGTCGTTTAACTATACAAAAATCCTAAACCTCACCTGAGAAGCGACGAGAAACGAGAATTGACAAGACGAATGCAAACTTGATCGGGTTGTCTCCGCCGTGGAGATCACTGACAGAAAAGGAAACACAAAGTACTTATGAGATACGACTCAGACATGAACCACAGAGACGCACGACATTGCATATGAGATGACATGGAATAATGACATGTTCATAGAAATTACAAGAACGCCATAAAAGTGTTCATGTGTATAACTAATGTCCCACATAATAAATAAATACACAATTCAATTAACATACAAATTAATTAGGATTTAAACAAGCCAATACAACTCAATAACAAAACCCACAATAATCCAATTAATTAAACAGACTTGCTAAACCAAACATAACAATTGGCAAGATTCAAATATATTAACCCAAATTCAATTCAAATTATAAGAATTCCCAACGGTTAATTCATAAGTAATTCAAGAACTTCATACACATATGTGTACGACACGCACTCACACCCATGTCAACGTACAAAATTCATAACATAAAATTAGCTTACTACTTAGTTCATATATATATATATATATATATATAGCAGCACGCGCACACACAGCATCACAATTACCATATTACATTAATTGATATAACAACCTGCACACATGCACCAATAATTACAATAATTACACATGCCCAACCATCACAAATTCACTTAATTAATAACATCATTTTAATAAATTAACATGCAGGTTATTGAACTAACTCATTACATTAATACCACTCCACACACCAACACCACTAACTCATTATATTACACACACGCACCCCACCAATTCAAGTTGTGACTCAACTTATGTATGTATATACATAAATAATTCTTAATCAAAGTAATCAATTTGATTATATAACGTTAATGAGATTCCTATTATTCATGGTTTATATAACATTGCTAATTAAATTTGATTTAAAGCTAATGCAATTATATCCGTTAATTAATCATGATATGCTAAACTTATATATAAGCATCCACGGAAGCATAATATAATTAGTAAAACAAAAGACAACACTTAACGATAATGAAAAGGGAAAAATATTAAATAAGAATTATAGGAAAGGAATTAAAGTAGCAAGATAGCTATAAGTAGGGATTATTGTCAAAGATTAAGTATTGAAGGTTAACCAACCAACCAAATTCATAGATTACAATTATGATAGAAATCTGGGAAATTAATCTCATATTGTTATGCGTGGAGAAAATTTGAGTTGACTCTAAAACCATGACGAAATTCACATAACAAGCCTAAATATTTAAATTTCGCTATTTTTCCCGAAACCAATGAATTCATGCTATAACATTTAACATTTTATACTAACATCACCTTCCCCAGAATTTAACACTTTCTCAATTACATATCTTAGTTCTCAACATGAGCCATGAATTATCAAATTTCAATTTATAGAATAAGGATCCATTTAAATTCAAGAGTCAAATGTTATATAATATATCAATCACAACATATAATTTCCAACTTGGTAAAGCTCCATTCGGACAATTATTTAATCCAAGAACTTAATTGAGGATTCACCAAATCCAACTTAAATGTTAGGTCCAGTAGGTAGCTTACATCATTAGCAATAGCAAACATTAATTTACTAACTCAAATTTGTGGATTCAAGCATTGCAAGCGGAGATAATATCAGGTTAAATTAAGTTGAGCATATTTCAATTCCCAATATCAAAATACTTAACCCAAACGTGCATATAAATAAATGCATGATTTATGTCTATTAGTCAATTACATACAGGCATCTCCTAATTTCTGAAGATTCAATCCAACTTAGAAAGCTTATTTCGTATCATTCATTAATATACATCAGCAGTTCCATACCAAAAACACAAAATTAAATCCATAAATATCGATCGTTTACGAACAACAATTCAAGCATCAAATTTATTACAAACAAAAATTCGTAAGATGCAAATTGTATTTATATAAACATAATTCCATATTCAACTAAATTGTATATTGTATCTCTATATGAAATTCCAAGATACAAGCCTAATACAAGAATCATACACAGACACATATATACTGAAACAATTAAGGTGTAAACAGGGGACCATATAAGCTCAATCAGTTGAATTTCATATTCATACAACTATGGGCGAATAATTTACAATTAACATGAAACAAATGAAATTGATTAGGCTCACATTAAAAGGAGAAGGGACTGAAACTGGTGGCGTAAATTCCGACAGTAACGACTGAAGCGGGGCCGCGGCGGTGAGAGGCTGCCGCAAGCCTCTGCTATCCCTTCGTTTCTATGTTTCTGACCAAGAGAGAGAGAGATCCGAATGGAGGGGCGTCGGAGATGGTGGTCGGCGGCTACGACGGAAGCTAAAAACAGGGAGACGGTGGTGATGGGGCGGCTGCAGGCAGTGCGAGGAGAGAAGAAGGTGCTACATCGTTGCTGCTTTGAGAAAATAGGGAGGAATCATGGCCGGAAACGAAGACGACGGCTCTCGGCGTTGTTAATAGGAAAACAAAGGCAGAACTCCGGTGGTGGCGCGGTAGAGGATCGAAACCCTGGTGTTCTTGTGGTGGCGTGTGAGATGCCGGAGAAGGTATGGTGTTTCCTCGCTTGGAATTTCGCCAAAATCCATGGCGTAAACCGTCGATAATGGCGAGGATATTTGCCGGAAATGGAGCCGAAAGCTTCTATCGACATTCGCGGTGGTGGAGGCAGTCAACGAAGAGGTAGAGAGGGGAGATTGGAGAAGGAAACAGCGCGGTGGAGGCGGCGTGTCGCCGGAGAAGAGGTGTTGCCGGTGAGTGAAGATAGCTGGTGCTGTAACTGGTGATCTGGTGAAACTGTTGCGCCGCTGCTACTCGAGAAAATGGGAGAAGAATGAAATAGGGTTAGGGTTTCTAGTATAAAAGGGAGTCTCAATTTTTGAAATTACAAATAGGTCCCTCAAAAGTATGAGTTATGCGATTGAGTCCTCAGGTTTCCAAGACTAGTTAATTGAGTCCAAGAATCTTAAGAAAGAACGATTTAATCCAATTAAAGATTAGAAAATTATAAAAGTACCCTCAAGATTTAGAGTAGTGTCCAATTAAGTCCAAATTGAATTTCTCATAATTAGAAATAGATCCCCAAATTTTATTAATTTCAAATTTGCCCACATAATTTAAATTAAAGAGCAATTAGGCACTAAACACATATTTCAATTAAGTCCACATATTTTCATATGATTGCAATCGAGTCAATTAAACAATAAAAGCATGAAATAAACCAATTCAAGTAAGTGCAGAGTTAAATAATTAATCGTCTTGATCGTACGAAAACGACATCGTATCTTGCTCCGAAAATGCGGGGTGTTATACCCTTCCCCCCTTAAGAGAACCTGGTCCCCAGGTTCCACTGTTGAGCTGCAAAAGCTTCGAGTTATAGTGTCTCAACCCTTCTCGAGGAATTGCATAAAATATAGTCTCTGTTGTAAAGCTTACTCCCATTACCTTTATCGAACCTTCCTCGCGATGTCGCATTGTCATTGAGATATGTCCGGGTACTGGACCGTCGATTACATCGAGTTTGTTCGACCACTCCCATGAGACGGATAGCTGTCACTGCGCTCAACTTCGATGGCGTTGCCAACTCGTCATTTGCAAACCGTAGTCGGAATGTGTAACTCTACCACAACAACCAAGAGAGAATCTCATCTCTCCGCACGAAAGGTGAGAGAACCCCGTCTCCCAAGCACAAAATTGAGAGAACCCCGTCTCTCAAGCACATAATTGAGAGAACCCCGTCTCTCAACCTAAGTCTGATAGATTTCCACATCTCCCAAACATTCTAGTTGAGAAAATCCAGTAGTTCTCAAAACCCTAAATTTGAGGGAATCCAACATCCCTCAAATACCTAAGTACGAGAAAATCCAGCATTTCTCGCGTAAAAAGCTTAGAGAATCCTACATCTTTCTATCACATAAATAGAGAGAATCCTACATCTCTCTAACACGTAAATAGAGAGAACCTAGGGTCTCTCTTGCAAGTAAATCCACTAGTCAGCACTTATACGTACACATATCAGAATGACACTTAATGAGAAAGTATGCGATGCATGTTTAATATACCTTACACAACTGATATCGGTGTCCCTTAAGCATAAATTCGATACTCATGCTTCATCTCAAGGGGGATATCGTGATAGATTCCCTGTAACACCAAGTCACAGCATGCATGTATGCGTATGAGAGGTTAGTGAGCAGTTAAGAAAGTTTTGAATCACATAGGCATGAATAATCAACATAAGTACATAACTCATTCATTTTAGCAATAGTTCACACCAAGCAAAAATTTCAAGTTATAAATACTAGATTAGGTAGTCATATTATCACAATTAAAACAACGATAGTCATCATACTTTTCAAGCAAAACAAGATGGGAATAATTAAGCGATGCATGTAAACAAATGCCATGAATGCTTGGTGTACCGTTCACCGTAATGTCAAAATCGTGGTATGAAAGTTGAGTTGAAGTAGTAGGATTTGATTAAGCCGACAATGATGCAAACCTCGCAATTTAGACTTCTTTGTCTTGAACCTTTTGGCGAAAAATGGTAATTCAGTAGGCTTGTTTGTCATCCAATCCCCTACTAGACCATAATCCCTGCTCAACTGGAATTATCCTCAGTTTCCTTCAAGAATTCTGGTTTATGTGTTAAACTTTAGTCTGCTCATTCTGAAGGAATCCCATGATTCGATTGCCAATCAGAAACCTATCTTTGAGTCATGGTGGACGATCATGATGTCAAGCACTTCCCAAGACAAGTCATGGTATATGATTCTAAAACGTGAATAAGGTCTCGAATTTTGTGTGAGGATGTAACCTAACAAGCTTGCTTATAATCTAACTCTACTAGGCCGTAGCCCTTGCTTAACCAGAATCATCTTCGGTTCCCACCAAAAATCCTAATTCAGGTGTGAAACCTTAGCCTGTTCGTTGTTAGGAATTTGCCCATAAGTCGGTTGTCAACCAGAAATCTATCTCAGTGTAAAGTTAGGTGAGAGTGGTGTTAATGACTTCTCAAAGCAATCCATGGAATACGATTCTGAAACTCGAATAAGTCCCTTGGCATTTAGAGGTTTATTCTCACTTCAGCAGGATCTTTCAACTCACCCTTAAAAAGCGGCAAGAGAACTAACAACCAACCTTGTCTTGTCATTTGTTAACTCAAAATGGCACCAAAGTTTTCAACACTCACCGATGGTTTGTAGCTCGTTGCTTAAGTCAGTACCAACATGGGCACTTATCCACGTCCCTTGAACTGGATCGAATTATTCTTAATTAACTTGTTTTCATCAATAAGGTGACCACTTCCCAATAATGAATCATCAAGGTGGAAATTCGTCGAACTCCATCTTTCAATTGAATTTAAGATAGTAAGTTAAGATAGCAAATCTCATTTCTTCAACTCTGAATCCTGTCATGACCATTGATCTAGGGAAAGACCCTTTTTATCTTTGTATTAAAATCTCATGGTAGAATCATAGGGCACTCTGAAATTCAAACACTAAATTTGATGCATGTGAGTTAAGAGTGCCAATGAAAGATAACGTATAGGTCACGAAATGCAACAACTAATTGTAATTTATAAAGCACATAAGTAGAAATATTGCATAATCAAAGTCATAACGTGCACACAATCACATAAACTGGAGGTAATCCCAGATGGGGAGTTAATATATCATGTCAAACGAATGCAATGCACAGTTACTCCTATGTCGTACGACCTAAACAGACTCAACACGACACTAGAGCTCGGTTTTGCAACCCAGAGCTCTGGTAACACTTAAGGATGTAGCACCCCAAAGGGAAGGCACCACATCTCTCGCACTATGACCCAAACCCAGTTACGAAATGGAAAATCCGTACCCGAATCCGAATCATAGTGAACGGGGAGACCAACTCACACATTAGGCTAGGCGGAGCTAACTCAACGAATCAGAGCGCGGAAGCAAATAAAACCAATCAATAACAAACAATGGAAGTAATCAAATCAATATGCAAAGCAGGTGACGGGTTTTAGTCTAAGTAAAACATAAAATATAAGTTTCCAAGCCCACCGAGTATAACCTAAAATTGGGCCTAAACCATTGCCCAAAAGGGATATCCATTGGTTATACTTGGACTTTTTAACTTATAAACTGAACTTAACCCCCATACTTTCCCGATATGGGACAGGGGTGTCACAATCCTGGACGTCGCGGCATGACATATAGCCCATGACCGACTCGTCTGCGTTAGGATTCTAGAGGTGACTCCTACGGGTGCAAGAGGTGGCTCCCACACATGTAGCACTTTGCCCCGTATAGCACTTAGTTCCTGCGGCTGACGAGCGGCTCTAATACCATCTGTCACGCCCCGGGTCCGCTGGCCGAAACATAAATACATAACATAAGTAGAGTATGCGACAAATGCAATCTAACACAAACTAGACTGACAAGTGACTCAGAGACTCGTTCCCCGCATAGCTCAAGCCGAAAGGACCTGCAACTAAAAGATAAAATGAGACGTCAGTCAACTGACTGAGTGAGGGGGCTAACGCACACCCGCACACTAAATATATATAGAGCATAACACATAATAGAAGGGTGGACTCATAAACGGGGTATAAGGTGGTTTCGGTCTCATGAACACCAAATTGAAGGGGAGTCAGTGAGTTCCAGGGGTGATGTTGTTGGGTACCACGAGTGGTATAAGAAAAAAACACACAAATTCATTTCGCCTTCACCAAGGATACATGGCGATGGATACATACCCCCAATCATGCAGACATGAAGTTTAGAAGGTTACGGACCAAGCTTTCCCAAGTACCGTACAAGTGTTCCCTAGCACGTCTAAGACTGTGGTAGGCCTTTGAATACCCAATTTCGTATCCGAAAAAGTCCTTAACATTCTGCTGGACATCGGCTACATAGTACATGTAGTTGGTCCGAACGTGGCCAATCAACAACCCAACAATAAAATTTATATTTAAATTTTCATGATCTTACGGATGTAGTCGACATTACAAGTATGATCCCCGTTATATACATTGATGACCCAACTTTCATATCACTTTTTAAAATGGGCGCGCAAAGCCCATGGGCGGCCTGTTCCTGATGGTGCCTGCATTAAATCTTCTAGAATTTTGGTTCACTAAGTTGCACAACATACTCCCGCTTCACCCATCGAATCGAGTAGTCCTTGACAGAGGCTTGCATGTTTTTAGCTTTGAAATGTCATCCCAACAGCCAATCTACCAACGTTGAAATTGTAAAACTAACTCCATTTACATGATGGCAAGTCCATCGAATCGGCATAAATTTCAGATCTTGTGGCGGAATAGAAAGGATAAGATTCGTGGAGTTGTGGATTCATGCCTCCGTCGTGGTGATGAGCCAACAAATCCTCAATAGCGGCAACCTCTTCATTATCGTCCGTATTACCATTCGACTCATCATCTTCTGTCTCCAAATCCGATAGCATATCGTCCATTTGTTGGGATTGATGTGGTAATTCATCCTCTACCTCCTCAACCTATGGTTACATGTAAGCCTCGAATTGGTAACTTTGTTGGAATGATGGATTTGGATCATTCATAGCAAATGTTACGAAACCACTGGTGATGGAAGACATATCATGGCTTAGCAAATCCATATAGTTTCGCATGTTTTCACTCCAATGAACCTCTACGGATTGTTGTGTGTGGATGGGTTCAACAACAACAAAAACCTTAAAAGATTCAAGTTGAGACTCCGGATTTATGTAACACCACAATATTCGATCATCATTTATTTCAATGACAGTTTCCAGGGGTATCAGGAATCTAGAGATGTAGAATAGCGAGAACAGTTGCATGGTGTATTGGTCTTGATTCAAGCCAATTACAGTATAAACCTCCTCGAGTAGACCATCAAACAAGAGTGATCGTGAAATTCTCGTTATAGCTACTGGTGGTAGATCGTAAGAAACAGAATGGTTGGACACTGTATAATTTCCTCCATAGAAAATAACTAATTTAACTGATTCCATTACAGAAGAGAGAACTTAACAAAATAAGATGTAAAAATGAACTTCAAAAAGTTGTTAGGATTTAAGAAAATGGAGAGAGGTTAAAAAAATTGGACGGAATAAAAGCTTAGGAAAGTGTTTTAGTTTGAAAGGAATTGAGTGAATGCTTGTGAACGAAATAACCAAGTTTAAATAGATGAATTTGCTACAATGATGCATTCAAGTCTGAAGTGACAATACTCCCCGAAATACTGTAGAGGTAACAATTCAAATTGAGTCATAATTGTACAACCTCTTTTATCTATGTTATAAGGTCATATCAATGTACCACCATATAATATTAATTCAATTTCAGTTGTAAAAATTAAATAAAATAATAAATAACTGACATTCAAATTGAAATGACAACACCTAACAACAATAATTCAAATTGAGTTATAATTGTAAAACCACTTTTATCTATGTTGTAAGGTCATATCAATGTACCACCATATAATATTAATTCAACGCCAGAACCAAAAAAATAAAATAAAAAAAATTCAACTTCAGTTTTAAAAATTAAATAAAATAATAAATAACTGACATTCAAATTGACATGACAACACCTAACAACGAAAATGTTAATTCAAATTTAGTCATAATTATACAACCACTTTTATCTATGTTGCAAGATCATATCAATGTACCACCATAAAATAAGAATTTAAATTCATTTGAAAAAATTAAATAAATAATAAATAATTAATATTTAAGTTGACATAGCAATTCGTGTTTGGTGTATGAAATAAAATAGTTTGTATTATTTTCGTTTTTTCAAAACAAATAAAATAAATTAAAATAAAATAAAATTCTTAAAATTAAACCAAAAAATAAAATAAAAAAAATACGGAAAAAAAAATAATTTGGAGTCGTGCTCTTTCTCCAAGACTCCATAATAAAATAATAAAAAAAATTGGAGTCGCCGAGATTTACAACGACTCCAAATAAAATTAAAAAAAAAAAAAAAGGAAGAAATTGTGGAAGATTTCCACAACTCCATAAAAAATAATATTTTGAGTCGCGGGAGATCACCCACAAAGTAGTAGTACTTTGTCAAATCCGAATAAATAAAACATTATTTAGAAAAAAGTTTCTAATAATATTTAACGGACAATTCCTCAAAAATCACCAAGTGCAAACTGAATTTTCTTTTCACTCCCCAATTTTGAAAAAGTTCCTGTTCACTCCCTAATTGAAAAACAAAATTCCTTTTCATTCCCCAAGGTTGTATAATAATTCAGGAATTGCGTACAATTTTTAGGGAATTGCGTATAAAAATCCCGAAATCTCGTATATACGATATTTTGAGATTTTTATACGCAATTCCCTCAAAAATATACGCAATTCCTAAAGACAATGTACGAACATGTACTGTTTGTGGGGACCTAAAAGGAATTTTATTTTTCAATTGGGAATTGAATGGAAACTTTTTTAAAACTACGGATTTAAAATGAATTTTTTCAACTTTTTGATACTATTCAAAGATTTTCCCACTATTCAACTGTTTTACTTTATATTATCATTACAGCTAAACTCCAAAAAAAAAAAAAAAACATTGAAAACAGATATTTTTCTTTTTATAGTGATTTGATTTCTAATTTTCTATGCAGTTTCGGGATGGTACTGAGGGAGCGAAATTCGAGACCAAAAAGGCCATGCTTTTTACTGTAATTTGTATTAGAAAGTTTGTCATCATTTGCAGAGTTTGACAGCAGAATTGAGGCTCAATGAGTTGCAGCCACATCTTCTTTTTCAGCTGATATATTCACGTCTTCACGTGATTGCTGCTAAGTGCTTTATAATATAAGTATGTTACTTTAAAATTTTCTAGTAGGTTAGTCTACGAGGAATAGGTACACTAAGAAAGTATTTTTATATAGGATTTTTGTTAAGTTTTAATTCAAGCAACTCCCTCCGGAGTCCGGATACAATACTCGAGTAATATTCTGAAGACTTAAGTTATATCGTTAATTTTTAGACGGTGCGTTAGCATTTGTAACGAGAAAAAATTATTTTGTATAGTAGTTAGCAATTTGCGAGTTAATTCAAGTGATTTTATATCTAAATATAATTATAATTGATATCATACTCATTAAAAGTTAAAACACAACTGATAGGTTCTATTAATGACGTACATGTCGATTCCGTACGAAAAGTTAATTGTAAGACTTAAATTGCAATGTTTTTAATAAAAGTTTGCGAGCTCCAGTAGAGATTTTGGAATTGAAGTCTAGTTATCTATTTAGTTCAATATATTGTGGTAATGAGGCAAAATTCGCATCGTAACTACCCCTATTTTTCATGAAAGAACAAAGCACCTGGAAGCCAATTGTCATATAGTTCGAAATCGATTAAATGCAGGATTCATTACTACTGCACATGTACGTGCCTACAAAGGAGCAAATCGCAAACATTTTTACCAAGCCTTTGTCTCTAGCAACGTTCAAATATTTTTACCAAGTTTTTGTCTCTTGAGATGGGGATATATATATACACAGAGATGCAGACGTTCTAGGAGTCAGTCTTTATCAAGGAAGAAATGAATAAAGATGTGTTGATCTAAAGCTAGAATACGCTCTGTTAATAATAGTGTGTTTAGTGTGGATAAGTTGTAAGAGATAGGACTTTGGGATTTTTGTGGTTATTAGTTACTTTTAGGACTCATACAATATTTGCAAACTATGTGCATATTAGGTTAGTTTTTTTTTTTAAAGCCAAACCCCTCAAAGGGGAATATTATTACAAATCAGGAGGAATGGTAAGAAAAATACAAGAAAAAATAACAAAAAATTTAACGCAGGTCGAAGCCGCAATTCCAACAAATTTGTGAGTTATTATATAAGCATCACTTCTAGTAAAAGAAAAACGAACCTTAATAATAGGATTCGACTCCTTGAAGTTGAAGATTCCTTCCAAGTTGATTTTAATCCGATTCGGGTGAAGTTCTGCAGCCGCCTTTTCTTCGGATTGAGAAAAACAGTTACTTTGGATTACAGCAGATAACTCGGCCAAAAAATTTCTCGGAGAATCACAGAAAAAAATAAAATTGAACCTCAAGAAAACTTCCATATGGAAGACTCGAAAGAAAACATATCTTAAAAGGACAAAAAAAAAACAGTGACGCAGATTGTCTTTGTACCAGAAAACCCCGCTAGATTTGGGAGGATGACAATAGATCTGGAAGAGTGTCGACGAAACTGAGAAGATGGCGATAGATCCGAGAGAGTGGCAACAGATTTGGGCGGAACAAATCTGAAAAGCTGACGACGGAATAGAATTGAGTCAATCCGATGATAAAACAATAATAGTATTCTTCACCGCCGGATCGAAACTTCAGTTGACTACATTGTCTTGAATTTGAATCAAGTAAATTAGGGTTTTAGCCATTATCTTTTTGTTCCATTTAGTACATCGTGAGCCTTTAGACTAGTTTTTAAGATTAAATATCTAAGATTGTACATTTTTTCAAGTATAAAGCAATAAAAATTTCGGCAAATTATTGAACAATTCCTAATAAGGCACAATTGTTTTCTTAAACCCCCCAGTTTGAAATTCGCCTATTTTACATCCCTAATACTCAACCTATTTTTTGTAAACCCCCTAAAACGTGTGAAAAGACCTTAATGCCCTTGTTGTATTGAAGAAGCAGAAGCTCTCTCTCTCTCTCTCTCTCTCCTCTCTCTCTCTTTGTCGGCATTCCTTCACCCCAAGAATTACAATTTTTTCGTCCGACAATCGATTTACGCAAACGAATAGTCAAAATCAAAGATCTCGAGACAACGGTCACAATGGCTAAGACGAAATCGAAATCCGACCAACGACGAAGGAGATATGGTCGATCAAAGTTTCGAAATCGCGACTAAAAATTGACAGCAACTTTGACAGCCTCGTTCGGCCTCATCCGACAACGGAATCCAGCAAAATTGGTATGCAAACCGAACTTCTCGACGAGATCTACGACTTGGAGATGGTCTCATGGCCTGAAACGGCCTGGTGATGAAGATATCAGCCGTCGAAGCTAGCAGCGGCGCTCGCGACAGTGGCAGTGCACGTTCCAGCCCTTTTTCCAGCGATTTCGGTGGCTAATCGAGACAAACAAGACATGGGCATTGTAGTACTCTTCAAGATAAAGATTTCGGCTATGGTAGCAGGTGCTAATTTGGAGTATTGGCGGAGGAATCGCCGTTTGAAGGCGGCTGTGGCGGACACTCATGGCGGCGAGATTTTCAGACCTTGAAACGGGTGTTTCCGACGATGGTTTGGGGTCGAATTGGTAGGCGTTTCGAACGTCTCGACGAGACAAGTTGAACCGTGGTGGTCTCGTCGTCCAATTCATCCGAACAATGAGACAGTGGCGGCTCAAAGGTGGAGTATATGTGTGAAAAAGATTTAGATTTGAGATTTAGACTTGATAGAACTTAGCAGATTTGAAATTTCTGATATATGTCCAAAGATTTCTGCTTAACTGAAAATTTACAATATATTATCTTCTTTCTTGAACTATTTTTCACGTTTTATCCATGAAAATTATTTTTCTACATTAAAAGATATAACTGAAAAAATTTCTCAAATTGCAGATTCTAATATTCCGTATTATGTTCTTCAAGTTCCATATTAAAGAATGAACAAGAAAATTTGAGAGAAAAAAGAAATGAAAAAAGATTCTAGTAATGAACTGCTTGTTCAGATCATATCAGTTTGTTTGTAGAATAATTGGTTAAATATTCGTAATTAAAAATAGACTTTGTAGAGTAATGGATTAAATATTCGTAATTAAAAACATAATTTGTAGAGTGATGGTTCAATATTCGTAATTAAAAGCAGACTTTGTAGAGTGATGGATTAAATATTCGTAATTAAAAGCAGAATTTGTAGAGTCATGGTTTCAATATTCGTAATTAAAAGCAGACCTTGTAGAGTGATATTCGTAATTAAAAGCAGACTTTGTCGAGTGAAACGTTAAAAACTAGTAATAAACGTTAAAAATTAGTAAACTAGTAATAAAAAGCAGACTTTGTCCAGTGAAACGTTAAAAATTAGTAATAAAAAACAGACTTTGTTAAGTGAAACGTTAAAAACTAGTAATAAAAAACAGACTTTATCTAGTGAAACGTTAAAAATTAGTAATAAAAAACAGACTTTTTTAAGTGAAACGTTAAAAACTAGTAATAAAAAACAGACTTTATCTAGTGAAACGTTAAATACTAGTAATAAAAAACAGACTTTGTTAAGTGAAACGTTAAAAACTAGTAATAAAAAGCAGACTTTGTTAAGTGAAGCGTTAAATACTAGTAATAATAAGCAGACTTTGTCTAGTGAAACGTTAAATACTAATAATAATAAGAGAACTTTGTCTAGTGAAACATTAAAAACTAGTAATAAAAAGTAGACTTTGTTTAGTAAAACATTAAAAACTAGTAATAGAAAGCAAACTTTGTCTAGTGAAACGTTAAAAACTATTAATAAAAAACAAACTTTGTCTAGTGAAATGTTAAAAATTAGTAATAAAAAATAGACTTTGTTAAGTGAAACGTTAAAAACTAGTAATAAAAAGCAGATTTTGTCCAGTGAAACGTTAAAAATTAGTAATAAAAAACAGACTTTGTCTAGTAAAACATTAAAAACTAGTAATAAAAAGTAAACTTTGTCTAGTGAAACGTTAAATACTAGTTACCATTACATGTTGTGAATCTTAATTCCATATTTAGTGTTTACAAAAGTTACCATTACATATTGTGAATCTTAGTTCCTTATGAACAATGACACTCGATATTGAGTTACATGTTGTTGACTCTACAATATGTAATGGTAATAATGACATTGAAGATTCAATAACATTACATAAAAATGTCCACAACATGTAACTCAATATTGAGTGTCATTATTCATAAGGAACTAAGATTCACAATATGTAATGGTAACTTTTGTAAACACTAAATATGGAATTAAGATTCACAACATGTAATGGTAACTAGTATTTAATGTTTCACTAGACAAAGTCTACTTATTATTATTAGTTTTTAATGTTTTACTAAACAAAGCCTATTTTTTATTACTAGTTTTTAATGTTTCACTAGACAAAGTCTGTTTTTTATTACTAATTTTTAACGTTTCACTGGACAAAGTCTGCTTTTTATTACTAGTTTTTAACATTTCACTTAACAAAGTCTGTTTTTTATTACTAGTTTTTAATGTTTTACTAAACAAAGTCTGCTTTTTATTACTGGTTTTTAGCGTTTCACTTAACAAAGTCTGTTTTTTATTACTAGTTTTTAATGTTTTACTAAACAAAGTCTGCTTTTTATTACTAGTTTTTAGCGTTTCACTAGACAAAGTCTGCTTATTATTACTAGTATTTAATGTTTCACCGGACAAAGTCTGCTTTTTATTACTAGTTTTTAACGTTTCACTTAACAAAGTCGGTTTTTTTGTTATTAGTTTTCAACGTTTTACTAGACAAAGTTTGCTTTTTATTACTAGTTTTTAAAGCTTCACTTAACAAATTCTATTTTTTATTACTAATTTTTAACGTAAGTTTACTTTTTATTACTAGTTTTTGACGTTTCACTTAACAAAGTCTGTTTTTTATTACTAGTTTTTAATGTTTCACTAAACAAAGTCTGCTTTTTATTACTAGTTTTTAACGTTTCACTAGACAAAGTCTGCTTATTATTACTAGTTTTTAACGTTTCACTAGACAAAGTCTATATTTTATTACTAATTTTTTACGTTACACTAGACAAAGTCTGTTTTTTATTACTAGTTTTTAACGTTTCAACAGGCAAAGTCAGCTTTTTATTACTAGTTTTTAACGTTTTACTTAACAAAGTCTGTTTTTTACTACGCATTTTTTAATTTATTACTCCATAAACAACATTATTATTTCCCCATTTGTTTCATCACTCTACAAACTGCACTCTACAAACTGCACGTTTAGTTCCTCATTTTTAATTCATCACTCTAAAAATTGATTAAAATTACTTGCTCATTCGTAAATTACAACGAGAACCGAAGAAAATAAACATAAATTTCAAACTAGAATTCTGTAATTCAAAAATGGATCTTGTAACATGGTTCATAATCATAAAATGGTCATGCATCCTCCAGAAGCTCGATTACTCTTCAGTTTTCTGTGAGAAAACAAATCATTACAATAGGTGATTATAATCTATTTATGAGAACAAATACAGTAGCAGATAATCAATCAGTTTATACAAAATATATTCAGATATATGTAGAAATCCCACAATCAATTTATGCAAAGATATATTTAGATATATACAAAAATCTCACAGTCAGAATATATACAGATTAGTTTATACAAAAATATATCCAGATATATATATATATCTATATATATCTCAAATATCTCAAATATATATTTTTATATATATCTACATAAACTGACTGTGGGATTTCACGTATATGCAGAAATTTCAGAAATCTCAAATTGGATAGAGTGATTGTTCAAACTAACTAAAATACGCAAAGATCTCAAAGTCAGATTATGCAGAAATATATACAGATATATGCCGAAATTTCAGAAATCTCAAATTGGATAGAGTGATTGTTTAAGAAACGAACTAGAATACTCAAAACAGAAAATAACTTTAGATCTAACACCAGATTACCCAACTAAAACAATTGCCAATTTAGTAGTACACATTAAATCGATTGAGATATACGCAGAAATTTCAAATCGTAAAAATTTCAGATATTTGCAAAAATCTCAAATCTCATAACTCCCCAAAAAACCTCTTCAAACATTCTAAAAAATACATGGATAAATCAAATTTGCATAAATTTATTCATATATACATATATAATTCTCATTGCAAAAATTTTACAAATTTGAACCCAAAAATTTCGAATTAGAAAGGTTACAAAAATACCTGAGATTAAACGTAGGTATGTCGACTTCTTCTTCTTCTTCAACAACAACGATGAGGTGAGCTAATTGCCGGTTGTCGGATTCCAAAATCGCTAGTAAAAAAAATGGAAAAATAAAAAGGTTGTAAAAACTTATTGAGTTATGATTTAATTGGGATAATCCTCACTTGGGGAGCCTGAAGTGTTTGATCATGGAGGAGATTAAGAACTCAGTTTCTTGAGTCTTACTTGACAAAAAAATAAAAAAATAAAAAAAATAAGAAAAATAAGAAGAGAGATGATTAAAGGGATATTTGATTGGAAGAAATAAAAATGGTGTGGTTGTAGTAAAAAAATAAGGGCAAAACAGGGTTTTAGGGGGTTTACTAAAAATAAGATATGTATTAATGATCTAAAACATATTTTTTTCAAATTAGGAATTTAGGATAACTTTTGAGAATATTTGATCATTTTAAACAATTTAAACTGCCCCTAAAAATTTTGGATTTCTTCACACACTCTACAATATCTCCCAACATATTTTCACACTTAGAATGTATATTAAAAAATGGAGAACTTCTTTTTGCTTCACGTCACATATTTCTCTTTGATAAAGAACAGAACCAGTGATTTCTGAAGTATGATGTGGATAATTTGTCAGAGTAAAGAATTAAAAAATGACTAGGTAAATCACCAAAAACTAAAAAAAAAAAAAGGAAGAATAATTTGGACGAAATTTCCTTTTAAATCCGCCGGAATCACGTACAGCCAAACACTAATAAAAAAGTTGAGGGGTTATTTGTGATTAGTCCCATTAATAAAAAAAACCAAGTAACATGATCTTACGAGTTACCGCTAGAACTTTTTACTAATTCAATTTCTCAAAAACGAATCACTTTCATACATAAATTCATAAAAGTTTAGGTGGGAGAAAGGTTAAATCACCTAAAGAATAGTCTTGTGAATTTACTGTGTACCATTTCCAACATTATGTAAAAGGAAACAAGCACAAAACATCTATCTATATCTATATCTATATCTATGCTAAAATATAAGAAGGGTGTTTTTTTGACTCAATTACATTAATTTTGACCAAATTCTAATTTCTGGTGTTTTTGAATTATTTTATTAAATATAAAAATTGTGATTGGTTGATGGTTATTAAGTTTTATTAATTAGATATTTATTTTTTAATTTTTATAAATTTTCCTCAATTAAAATATTAATTTATGGTAAAATTTATTTTGAATGCATACATTCAAAAATATGTATACTAATTTAAATTCAAAATATTATGTAGTATTAGATTTCCTCAATTACAGTATTAATTTATAATAAAATTCAATTTTGAATGCATAAATTTAGGAATATATATATATATTCAAAATAGTATACATTTTTCTCAATTAAAATATTAATTTATGTTAAAATTCATTTTGAATCCATAAATTTAGAAAAATATATATTAATTTAAATTCAATATTATATGTTATAGAATTATACCCTAATTTTCTCTCTCACTTTTTAATTTATAGATTTTTTACACTACTTTCCTACTCACTCATAATTTTAACGTCTATCTTCTTCGAATTCTCTCTGAATGCACTTCTTAAAAATTAATGGATATGCATTTAGAATTGATGGATATGCAGAGAAAATAAGTGAAAGAGAATATGTATTATGTAATCTGGATCAATATCTGTATTTTCAATAATTTGTAAGATACACACTACACATATATAGAACCTATCTACGGTGGAAGTTATCCATAGGATAAGAATAAAAAGTAGTTACAAACAAATAAAACTAAATATTAGATATATTTCTAATACTCCCCCCTCAAGTTGGAGTTTCCGAAGGATAAAAAAATCCAACTTGAACTTTATCTTCTTTTTGACTTGATTTTCTCCAATCTTGAAATTATTATTTTTTTTTTCCCCTGCAAAATCCTTTCTCCTTGGTTTTCTCCAAACTCTTGAAAACTTTGTGCAACTCTTTCTTCTTGATTTTCTCCAAAGTTTTGAAAACTTTCCTCTCTGCTTGATTTTCTCGAAAGACTTGAAACTTTATTTTTCTGATCCTTATTTTTCTACAAAATTCAATGCACAATTTTCCATTGCACTAACTGAAACTTTTTTTCACATATTTAATCCATTGATGGATTACTCATGGCTGACTTTGCCATGGATAAGAAAATTACTCATGACGCACATATCATGGATTGATTTACTCATGGCGAACTTTGCCATGGGTTGATTACTCATGGCGGATTTGCCATGGATTGAAAAAGATTTCTCATGACGACTTGTCATGGATAAGAAAACGCATGGCGAACTTACCATGGATAAGAAAATTAAAAATTCTTGGCCACATGCCATAATAAAAAAATGGATCAGAAAAATTTATTTATGGTGGAGGATCTTATTTGTTCGGAAGGATTTGAGTGGATTTTATTTGGGAGGATTTGTTTCGTAGCGGAAGAAATCGAAATCTTTTGCCCTGATACCATCTTAGAAATTAATGGATATGCATTTAGAATTGATGGATATACAGAGAAAAGAAGTAAAAGAGAATACGTATTTTTGGATCAATATCTGTATTTTCAATAATTTATAAGATACACACTAAACATATATATAACCTATCTACGGTGGAAGTTATCCCTAGGATAAGAATAAAAAGTAGTTACAAACAAATAAAACTAAATATTAGATATATTTCTAATAGCTCTCTCTTTCTCCTTTTCTCTCTCAACTTTCTCTCTCTTTATGCACAAACAATTCTCTCGCAAACTCTACTTATCATTTCTCTGCACAAAAAATGGTATTGTCTCTTCCATTGGCGTAACTTACATACATATTGATGAGGCATAAAATCACGCTCGTATCAGAGTCGTCCACGTGTCGTCATTAACCGATTTAGAGATTGAACGCTCGCATTGATGGGCTCGTGGATCAATCCAGCCCCTTCTCTTGTTGGCTTGTACAAGCCCCTGAGCCTCGGCCGACTGTCCCAGTAAAGGGTAGGGTTGTCAGACCTGACACACATACCTCGGTCCTCAAGGCCACTCCTCCAGGGAGGCCCTCACACGAGGGCACCCGCTATTTGACGCTCGTGGGTCTGACGCTCAAGGATCATCTATCGGGGGAGACCCATTCGTGCATCCTTCGAGCGCCACCAATGCTCGTGTGGGATCTCCTCCCTTTTGGAGCGTCCACGCTCCAGTAAGACAAACCTTGTGCCTTCCCAACAAGAGACCCTCGCTAACAACCTCTGACACAGAGGCAGTGCGCGCTTTGTCCTTGACATGCCGCCTGCTTTTTAGAGACGTCATTCTCACACCCTCACAAGCCACCACGTGTTAGGGCAACACAGGTTTGGGACCACATGGTCCAATTACCTAATCTACCCTCACCCCTAACATATAAATAGGAGAGAACATTGCATTCACCCCCAAGTCATCTTCTCCATAACTTAGTGCCTACCTTGTTCTGGGCATTCTCCTTCACTTTCTCCCATTCTTTCCAAGCCATATTCACCACAGACGCATCACTTCTGCATATTGCATTCTTGGTGTTATCTTAATTGGAAGAACCTACGCTCAAAGGAAACCCAGTTCCTGAGGCTACCTACGCCTATGATGGTCTTCCCTGTTTCATACAAATCATAAAGTGTTTGGTGTTCTAATCGCTTACTACTTTCTGCACCATCACATATATGTGTGTGCTTATTTATTTTTATCTTTAATAAATTTGTTCAAAATTTATATTTATTTTTTATTTATTTTTATTTTTTAGTGTTATAATTTTAAAATATTTTTACTATTTTTTTCTTTTTGTTAATTTTTAGTAATTTTTTATTTTTGTTTTTGTTTACCGTAATTTATTGTTATCTTGATGATTATTTAATATTCTTAATATTTTGTTCTTATTTTTATTTAATAATTTTTTATTGTTTTTGTTTTTACAATTAGTCGTTTTGATTATTTGAATGCATTTAGTTGGTATTTATTTATTAATTTATTTGTTATTATTTTGATTAAATTTTATTATTATTTTTATTTTTAATAGTTTATTGTTATTTTGGTTTTTGATATTTTACGGTTATTTTTTTATTCTTATTTTTATAATTTATTAGCCAATTTTGATTATTTGAATGGATTTATTTTGTGTTAACATTTATTAATTGATATTTATTTATTAATTTTTTTGTTATTATTTTAATTATATTTTATTATTATTTTTTATTATATTTTACTATTATTTTGGTGATTGTTTATTGTTCTTAATTTTTATTTTTATTTTTATTTAATATATGGTTAATTATTTTTTTTAATTTATGTTTATGTTAAATTAAAAGTGAAAAAACCCTTCACCTTTAAATTGAAATTTTGTTGAACGCTGAATTGCATTATTGTATAAACAGAGATATTTAAAAGTTAGATTAACAACTTTTTGGATTTTGAAATTTATGAAAATCATTATTAGTTAGTGCTTCTTTTTAAAGTTTTTATATATTTTTATACGTTTGTTACTTGCCTATCATTTTAAATTAGTAATTTGTGTTGCTCTTTTAAGTTTTATTTATTTATCAAATGTTGCCTTTTATATTATATATTGAGAGATATTTATTGGAATTACTTTCTTACATATATATATCAACTCATCAAAATCTAGTAATTGTTTTTAATAGTACCTTAGTTTTCTCTCTCTTTGGTTATTTGATATTTCTTGAATAGTTAATTTTTATTGTATTTGTATAGTTTGTAACTTATTTTAATTATATTATTTATTATCACATGATGCAACATATAATTAGGACATTTAAATGAAGCAATTTTATTCATGTTTCTTTTCATTATAATTGAAAAAAAAAATTGTTCTGGCAATGTAAATGATATTGCATGTTTCCTTGATAATATATTTATTTTCTTTATGATAACTTTTTTTAATCTATAAAATGTTTTGATTCTATTTGTTTCTAAACTTTTGTACTTCATTCAAAAGAATAAATATAATATTTTTGCTTAGTTTTTTAGTTTGTAGTAAACAAACACTTAATATCATACTATTTAAATTATTTGGTCTGTCGATTAACTATTAAATTAAACTTTGAATTATATATTCTTAACTTCCGTGTATTACACTTATTTCTTTTCTTTATTTTTTTATCTTATCCATTAAATTACATATATTCTTTCATTTTGTTAATGATTTAAGTCCTTTCATATTTTTTTTCTTTTTGTTTTTTTATATATATTTGGTTGTGGTTGTTTTTTAACTTTTTATGTTAATTATTTGGTGTTTATTTTTTTTTTATTTTTTTAATTTATTTCAATTTTTTTAATATTCACTTACAAATATTTATATTCTATTAATTAATCGACTTGTGCAACGCACGAGGATTTATACTAGTAAACAAACCTATGCGTGGTCGGGTGAATAATATCTAAAATACATTATTTTAATTTAAGAATTTGATATTATATTAGCAATCTTCTTTTCTATCCCACTCTCTCCCTCTCAAACTCTCTAAAAAACTAAAACCCTAATTTATGTGATTCAAACTTAAGACAAAGTAGTCAATTGAAGTTTTGATCCGGCGGTGGAGAATACTATCATTGCTCCACCGTCGGATTGACTCAATTCTATTCTGCCATCAGCTTTTCAGATTTGTTCCGTCGAAATCTGCACACTCAGTTTCGTCGCCACTCTTCCAGATCTGCTATCATCTGCCCAGATCTAGGGAGTTTTTCTGGTACAAAGACGATCTGTCACTTTTTTTTTTTATTTTTAGTTATGTTTTCTTTTATCTCTTCCGTATGGAAGTTTAATTAGTTTCTTTAGATTCAGTTTTATTTTTTTCTGTGATTCCCCGAGAAAATTTTTGGCCGAGTTATCTGTTAGGCCAAGGTAACTGTTCTTCTTAATCCGGAGAAAAGACGGCTGCGGAACTCCACCCGGATCACATTAAATTCAACTTGGAAGGAACAATATTCAATTTCAAGGAGTCGAATCCTATTATTAGGGTTCGTTTTTCTTTAATTAGACCTGATGCTAATATAATAGTTCAAAAATTTGTTGGAATTGCGGCTTCGGCCTTGCGTTAATTTTTTTATTAGTTCTTCTTGTATTTTTTTATTACTACTAAAAACAATGTGCGATGCACATTAAATACACGATTTATCTTATTATTTTTAATTATTAAATTATTAAATTAAATTATTTGAAATATCAACTTTTTAAAATAATTAGTCCTCAATGAAACTTAATTTTTTAATATAACTCTCAACTATACAAATAAAAAAGTTATAGTTTTAAACTAACAATCCTCCTATGATGCACGAACACGTTTAAAAATATTATTTTATCATGCATTTGTGTTGGATACTGTGTCAGATATCTCCCCACCTGTTAAACATAAAAATCAATTTGTATTGTATCATATTTGTGTCCATGCATAGTAGACACCATCTCATAAACAAAAAAATTATAAGGTATATTGTAAAATTAGCATGAAAAAATAAATTATAATTTTTATTTATTTTTTATTTGACTCTATATACTTAGTTTGATTTGTAAAATTCGTTCATCATATTTGCTTTAGATTAAATGAATTTTATTTTTAATTTTTAAGTTATCTTAATTTACTTAAATAAGTATTTTTAAGGAACTTTATAAGAGATATCTAGTATTAATAATATTTGTTCCCACCAAGTTAAGAAATTACAAGATCACTCAAATCATCTCGAATCCAACTTAAAATTCTTTTATATAAAGTAAGATACAGAAGGTAGATTCAGACAAATGTTTATAGTCTCCGATGCCCTTTCTCCAATTCAGTCTCATCCCGAAGCTATAAGTCGAAGATTAAAGGTCTTTAAAGCTCAGGAAGGATTGTCTTATGGGTAGGCATTGAAATATTCTTTCTCGATGCCATCTTAAAAGTAGATAAAAATGAGAAGAAAAAAAATTAGAAACACGTAAAGAGTTGGGTCGAGATAACACCTAAGTTGAAAGTAAGAAGGCGTTTCGACTAGTTTCTCTTGAGCTTGTCTTTCGAAACTCAGATTAAAACAATTCTTCGCAAGATACTTGCTCTCAGTCACTTCGATATGCTCTTCAGTAAAAATAACTTCTAAAAATGATTGAAAAGCCTTATTTACAGGGAGTGAAAAAAATAAAACGTTGTCATGATTACTGTTTGGTAAGTTGATTTGGGTGTATATGACGCCTCTATAAGTCTAACGACCATTATCTCGTCAGTTCTACCTGATGATCTTTGGGAGCTTCTGATCTGGCATAATGTCACGAAGATACCTAGCACGACATGGAATGAAACAAAGCACGACGCATTGGTCTTAGTTAGTTGCACATTTGTCCTCCATCCCGACCTAAGATAGAGGGGTCAATTTATGCCTGAGAAAATAATCGGGTGACCAGGTCTCTCGACCTCCCTAGTTGAGATGTAAATCAAGGATCACGCAAGATATGCATTAAATGCAGATAATTTCCTGATCTATTTCACTTAAGTGCACCATACCTACAACCATCAACTCTATAGATGCATTTAATGCACATTAAGTATGTATACTTAGGCACGTACAAAGGCCCTGTTGGGATTAGTGCCCTAAAAATCCAATTTCTTTGTAAGTACTTCTTATTTTGTTGGATTAATAAAACTGAAATTATCGCAAGTTATGAGTATATTAACATAATTAATAACGTGTGATGATATTCTTATATGAAATGTGTTTCATAGGAAAGGACTTTGGATATCGAAATCACATGTTATTAAAGTTCTAGTCGGTAAGATAAGAATAAGTTCTTATCAAGACTATAATGTGTTATATAAGATGATTAGTCTTTCGTCATAGGGAAATAGAGTTTCCAGTTATAACACATTGATGATTTTCAATAGATTTGGAAACATCGAACTGGACCACTAAGATAGTTCATTTTAAACTACTATCTAAAATGAACAAATCTTATGGAGCATTGAACTCCTAATCCTGGTAGTATTTCGACTTTAGGCATGTAGTGTTAATCATTGTAACTTGCTCATAAGTGAGGTCTCGATATCGAATGACCGAAACCTTTGTACGTTCAGTGATTACATGAAATGTGCTAAAGAGAAATATTGATCGAGGAATCTGTGGCTTTACTGGAAAGTTAAAAGATATTCCTGAAATAGATTCGCAGAGTTCGAATTCAAACTTTGGCCAAAGTACTTCGTGTGATGTGTCACTGAAGTTGTATGTTGAATGTGTTTCACGTACAAGAGATTTGAACTTAAGGCGAATCAGGAGATTTCAGATTAGAAGTGAAATATAAATGATAGTAGTATTAATTTATTTTTCATGGATATCTACGCGGAGGAGTAAAATGCAAAATTATTCTAGATCGAGAAATTCGTGAATAATTTAATTAATTTTAGAGTGCAACAATATTTATTTAGTGGAATTAAATATTGTTAAACGGTAATTAATTATTATCATGAGATGATAATATATTAATCCGTTTGGAGCTAAAATTAATTAGTCCTGCAGGTCCCCCTGCAAGCCCCAATCGAAAACCCGAAGATAAAATATTAAAAGGAAAGAAAGAAATAAATTTTCAAAGTGTTTGAAAATAGCCAAGGGATTTATTTTAAGAAAATAAATCAAGTTCCAAAGAGTTGGAAATGCCCGGAATTTATTTTGGAGAAAATAAAATTTTCATCAAAAAAAAAAAAAAAAAGATGACGTGGCAGTTGACGTGGCATGCCACGTCAGCGGACAGGCGTGAGGTGGCGTTGATTGGGCGCCAGGTGGCGCGACATGTGGACGGTGGAGATTACGCCAAGTCATCGCCGCGGACGGTCCAAATTATATATGGACCGGGCCGGTCAACGGGTTCGAATCGGGTCAATGGGTCGGGTCGAAAATGGATAGGGTCGGTTCAAACTGGGTCCGATTGGACAGACCCGGACATGTGGCCGAATCAGAATCGGCACGTCAGCCAGAAACCCTAGCCGCGTGCATAACACACGCGCCACCTTCAGGTGGCGCGTGAGGGCGATGTGCAGGGGTATTCCAGCACGTTCTCGGCGGCGATGGACTCGTGGTGATGAGAGCTTCGACGTAGTCACCTCAAAATTCATGTCCAAGTTGTACACGCAAGTGGGAGGTTAAATTACTATTTTACCCTCGGTTTTTCCCCTATAAATAGTAGCCTTGGCTCCTCATTTTTTCTCACAACTTTTGGGAGAGGTTTTGGTTGAGTTCTCGGCTTTGAAACCATATCCCTTTTCTCCTAGTTAATTCCGATTTATTTTGGAATTAATTTTAATTAGGTGTTTATATATAAACGCCTAATTTCGGGAGAATAAACCCTGAAAAGGGTTTTCTAGTTTAAAGTTTTATTTTCTCTAAGTATTTAGAGAAATACTTTCGGAGCCCACACTCCGAGGGTTTCTCTGGGGTTATTGCAGGGAAGCTCTGCCGGTTTCACGAGGAGATCGGGTATCGGGTTCTCTGGAGGTGAATTCCGGTCGCAGTAGCCATCTCCGATGAAAGGTATTTTTATATTATATTTTGTTTAAGCATGATAAATTAGGTGCCCTTAAGTGTTAATTGCATGTTTTATTTATCTGCTTTGGGATTTAAAATTTATTATCAATTGCATGTATATAGTTGAGCAATTCTGGCTAGTCTTCCACTGTTTGTATTTAAATATTTTAGAAATATTTTGATACCTATATATTAGTGAAAAATATTAAAGTACGGTCCCGGAACAATACTATTTCGGGTCCCTGTACCAGCAGGCCCACCACCATAATACTCGTAGAATTCATGTCAGTTGGTAAGCACATTCATTGCACTTTTCGAATCCTTTAATTTACTTATAAGATTCTCGAGCTAATTGCTGATTTAGGCATCAGGGTTTATATCATGGCCACCCGACCTAGTTCACTATTTTTTTCCCTTGTCCATTAATTATAATATTGATGGGGTCAAAACACGCTCGTGCCACGTTTGGACACGTGGCAACTCAAGATAACGACACTTGTCATCCTGTGATTAAGGCAGTCAAACACGAGCGGCCAAACCCCCCAAGCGCCAAAGTCCCACAGGGACACGTGCCATCCCTGTTGAGCGCATGAGCCATCAACGCTGCCGCTCTCTAACGAGCGAGATCCGCCATACCAGGCCATTCTCCCTCAGGGAAACTTTCACTCCCCCTCATTGTATGAGCCTTGGCCTTCATCCCCTGGCGGATTCCTTGGTGTCCAAGGCTCTTGGTTGACACGAGTGTGCTCTTAGCCCTCGTTACCAACCCCCTAAAACGGCTCTCTGACACCCCGTACATGGTTGCGCACCTACCACTGTTGCCAACACTCACTTTCACCAGCTTTTGCAGAAGATTCCTCCTAGGTTTCTCTCATAGCGCCACGTGTTAGGGCAACAGCTGGTTAGGACCACACTGTGCAAATGACCAAAGGGTCCCTGACCCTCAACTATAAATAGGAGTCTTCATCTCCTTCACTGTAAGCAACTTCCATTACTGCACTTTTTCTACTTCTTTGCTTTCTCTTTCAGATCATTATCTGACTTGAGCATCGGAGAGCCAAACTGGAAATCACCCCCAGTTCCCCCAGCTTGGCCTTCTGACTTTGCTTTGGTGTTTGTCCTAGCAGGTAGAACCCCCCCATCTTTTCTGGAGATCAACAACTGGTTTTCTCACCTAAACAAATTGTAAAGTGATTGGACTCTGTACCCCATATTTAGGCCCATCATTTTTGGCGCCGTCTGTGGAAAACCCGTTCTCAGTTCATTTCTATCTCTCTTTTTGCTAGTCGAGAAACAAACGCCCAACACTTTCATAACCATGGTAACTACAAGGTCCGGAACTGTAAGAGGGGGAGAGGATCCTCCCCGTGATGCCAATGTCGCCGCCGTTCCACCTTTGGTCACTGGTGGAGCACCGCCTGCCGGAGGTGTGCCCCCGCTTACGGAATCAACCGTTCCGCCTCCAGTACCGCTCATTTCCAGTGCCGCCGGAGGTGCGCAGCTTCCCTCTCTTCCACAACCCTCCTAGAACCAGTGGGTTCATCCTCAGGCGAATCCCGGAGGGCAACCCTATATGATGCCGCCTCCAGGATATATGCTTACCCCCTCCGTCATGATGCCGGCGATTCAACCGTACCATGCCGGGTAGATCCAGCTCCCAGTGGTGATTCCGAGGGAGATTGAAGGGGTGGAGTTGCCCCCTTTGACCCCTCAACAGCTGCGCGCTCTTTACGCCCAGTGTGAGGTTCAGGCGGCCCAGGGTGCGTGGGAGAAATTTCATTCCATGTATTTTCCCTCTGGGTAGGCCACTCAAGCTGCTCCTCCTTTGGGTGGATTGCAGACATATCAGCTTAGGGAGGCTCAGGCCGCCCTGAGGGCTCAACCACCACCCCCGTCCGCCAAAGAGACGCCCAAACGAGGCGAAAAAGAGCGTCCCCATGTGGACAGGGGCAGGGAGCCCACAGAAAGAATCAATGTGGAAGATGAGGGAGACTCTCATGCCTCCAAAAGAGCCTCCCGGGCCACAAAGCAGGGGGACAAAGAAGGAGATGGGAATCCCAACCTCCTCGCGGCTGTGCAAGACCAGCTGCAGGGGTTAAAGGATATGGTTGGACAGCTCTCACGAGCGCGGTCTCAGATCTCCCACAGCAGGGATGAACGAGCCGATGCCAGAGACGCTCATCCCAAAGACCGCCAGCCACGGGCCCCCCACCGCAAGGAGCAGGAAGAGAACTTTTGCACTTATGAATATCATCCACTGGTGAGGGGCTCCCCCCCTCGTGGAAGAAGTTTTGATGGCCCAAGCAGGAATGGCCAAAATTCCCACTTCCGTCAACTGTTATGATGGGACAATAGATCCAGTGGAACACCTGGATCATTTCTTACATTTGATGCACTTATACGAGCATTCGAGCCACTACTGGGCCAAAGTCTTTGTCACTTCCCTAGTAGGAATGGCTCAGGAATGGTATAAGCGGCTGCCGCCAAGCTCGATACATTCATATGAAGAGTTGGCCAACGCTTTCCTAAACCACTTCAACTCTTTGAAGGCCCCCGTCACTGCACCCACAGCACTTTACAATATAGTGCAGGGCAAGAGTGAATCTCTTCGCTCGTTTTCGTCGGCTTTAACAAAGAGATATTGCAAGTGGAGAGGCCTTCTATGGATTTCTTGATCCCGGTGCTCTTCAAGGCTGTGGATCACAAACAATACGTGAGTAAGAAGTTTGCCGATGCCCTTGTAGAAAAAAGGCCAGGATCCCTCATGGTCTTAAAAGAGGTTCCCGAGCCGTTTTTCGCGCTCGAAGATATGTATGGGACGAATGGGCCCCGGCATCATAGCCCCGTGAGACACGAGCGTCACCAGGAGCGGGGTCAAGAAGATGTTATCAGGAAGGAGCGCAAGAAATCGCCCCCAGCCCCTCGTCGTTTCGAGCGCATCCCCTTGCAAGGCGCAACTCGGAGGTTTACGCCTTGTCTGACAAGAAACTCTTTAAAAGGCCCACGAAAATGAAGGAGACGGAGGCATTGAGGCGCTCGAACAAATACTGTGCTTTTCACAAGCAATAGGGGCACGATACGGACGAATGCCACCAACTGGAGGTGGAAATTCAGAGGCTCGTCGCGGGGGCCATTTGAAAGAATTTGTGAAAATATTGGAGTGCTATGACGAGAATTGTCATGATCGTTCAAGGGAGAGGAGGAGGAGCCCGTCGCGTTCAAGGAGCCCGCGAGGGAGAGGCCCCCTCTGAGAGTAGCCATCAGGGCAAAGGAAAGGCCCCAGAACAAGAGAATACCCCTTTTGCGGTCATCAACATGATAGCAGGAGGTTCATCAGGAGGGGATTCCAACGGTTCCCGACGCCGATATATCCCGAGCTACGATCAGCGCCCCTCGGCGCCCAAATCAGTTTATGCCATCCAAGAGGCAAAAGATCAACGCTCGAAAGAGAATGATGTAATAGGATTTGCTGATAGTGATTTGGAACATATTGTAACTCCCTATGGGGTTAGTGAAACCTCTGACTGCCCATGGTGGTTAGCTTGGATGTTCATAATCATATTGTAAAGAGGGTGTTAGTGGATAGTGGAAGTTCTGTTAACGTTTTGCCCTACACCACGTTCCAAAAGATGAATGTTACCAACACCCCGCTCGAACCACTCAAAACAGCTCTCATTGGCTTTGGGGGTTCTGAGGTTGTCCCACGAGGGTAGATTCGCTTGGCCACTTCATTTGGCCGAGCCCCACAGCGCAAAACGCTCATGGTCACCTACGCGGTGGAAGAGATTGACATTCCATACAACATCATAATTGGGCGACCGACCCTTGTAGATTTCAAAGCTATTATCTCCACTTACCACTAGAAAATCAAGTTCCCCACCCCCGAGGGCGTTGGAGAAGTTTTGTGCAACGTGCGAGAAGCCTGGGAATGCTACATGCTATCCCTCAGGAAGCCTAAAACAGAAAAAACATTCCAAATCGGGTCCACCCAGAAATCCGTTGATTTCCCTAATTTGGACGAGGATGGTCCCGTGCGCAAGAGGGCCAAATTGAACAAGAAAGATCCCAACAACAAAGATACCCACGAAGCTACCCCGCGAGGGACGGTAGGGAGAGTCTTCCTTTGAGGAAAACGAGCCTGGGCAAGAGGAGCCTAGGGATGATGACCATTTGACAGGAAAGAAAAGGGCGCTTGAGCTCCCCCGTCCAGAAATGAGGATTGAGCCCTCAGAAAAGTTCCTTACTATTGAGCTAGAACCAGGGAACAAGGACAAAACTACTCAGATTGGGTCCACCCTCTCTGGACTAGGGATGCAAACGAGCCGAGCCTTGGCCTTCCTTCATGGCTCGAGCTCGGCTCGAGGCTCGAGGGGGAATATTATTTTTAATTAAAAAATAGTTTTTTTTAATAATTTAATATATTTTTATATATAATAATATATATTATTTAAATATATATACATATTTATAATAAATATATTATTTTTTTATTAATTTTATAAAAAAATAATATATATATTTATAATATTATATATATATAAATTAAAATATTATTTTTTAAATTAAATATATTGGCTCGCGAGCCACGAGCCACACACAAAAGAGCTTGGGTTCGGGCTTGGCTCGAGCTTGCTCATCAGGCTCGCAAGCCGGCTCGGCTCGTTTGCATCCCTACTCTGGACCCTCGTAGATCATGATGATAGACTTCCTCAGAGAAAACATTGATGTCTTTGCTTGGAAAGCCTCGGATCTTACCGGGATTGACCCGAGCGTCATAGTCCACAGGCTGAATGTGGACCCATCTTTCAAGCCAATTAAACAGAAAAAGAGAGATGTGCACGGTTTTCGAAAGAAAGTTATTGAGGAAGAAGTTAACAAGCTCCTTGAGGCCTAATATATCGAGCCCATATTGTACCTAGAATGGTTGTGTAACGTGGTACTGGTGCCCAAGAGTGCGAACAAGTGGCGCATGTGCAATGATTTTATGGACCTTAACAAGGCTTGTCCTAAAGATCCTTACCCATTGCCTTGCATAGATCAGCTGGTAGATTCGACCGCCGACTGCGAGCTCATGAGTATGATGGATGCCTTCCAAGGGTACTATCAAATCTTTATGGCCCCAGAAGACCGCCCCAAAACTTCATTTGTTGTCCACATGGGGGTATATTGCTTCTTGGTCATGCCTTTTGGACTCAAGAACGCTGGGGCCACTTATCAGCGCCTGGTCAACAGGATGTTTGAGAGAGAAATTGGAAGGTCCATGGAAGTGTATGTTGATGATATGATTGTTAAGAGCGAGCGTCAGGGCTCGCACTTGGAGGATCTCAAACGCACTTTCGGTTGCTAGCAAATACCACTATTTTTGGTTTTGGATCTTCCAAATCATTCCCCCAGGAGATCCGGACCCCTTTTTTTCTGATCCTTCGAGAAAAAGATTCATTCTCTTCATAAAAAATAGGAGGTAGAACCAATAAAGATTTCTTTTTCGATTCATCCCTGGCCTCATTCAAGAATTGTTTTTGATCCAATCCGTAGGAATCAATAGAAAAGGCAAATCCCTTATGATACACCAGATCCGGCTCGGTTATTGATAGAGTGAATAGATCTGCCATTTCTTGAAATCTCTCTTCTGACATTTTACGCCAGTATGGGATGAAATTGAATCCATCAAAATGTACTTTTGGAGTGCGAGGAGGAAAATTCTTGGGCTATATGGTCAGTCAGAGGGGAATTGAGTCCAATCCGGAAAAAATCAAGGCTATTTTGGACATCCCATCCCCTCATAATCTCCGGGAGGTGCAGGTGCTGGTAGGAAAAATCATTTCCTTAAATAGATTTATCTCGCACTCGGCGGACAGAAACCTCCCTTTCTTCAAAATTCCACGCAACGCTCGGAATTTTGCTTGGACTGAGGAGTGTGAGAGAAGGCATTGCAGGACATGAAAGCTTACCTTTCTAGCGCTCCGCTCCTGATCAAACCAGTTGAGGGTGAGAAGCTATTCATGTACCTCTCCGTTTCAGCCGAGGCAACGAGCGCAGTTCTAGTAGCTGTACGGGAACATAAGCACTTGCCTGTTTATTATTTGAGCAAAACATTACAAGGGGCCGAGAGGAAGTATCTGGAAATCAAAATATTTGCGTTCACCCTCATCAATGCGTCAAGGCGGCTGAGGCCTTACTTCCAAGCACACTCAATAACTGTCCTCACTGATCAGCCTCTGAGGCAAGTACTGTCCAAACCAGACGTATCAGGAAGATTGATACAATGGGCCATTGAGTTGAGCCAGTTTGACTTAAGTTTCGAGCCCAGAACTGCTATACAAGCGCAGGTTGTAGCGGACTTGCTGGTTGAACGCTTCGGTTTAGAGTTTGCTGTTCTAAAGAACGATGGTCTATGGGTCCTGCACTCGGATGGTTCCTCAACCTCTCAATGGGGAGGAGCAGGGGTAACCCTTAGAGACCCCAACAGAATTAAGTTAGACTTTGCAATCAGGTTGGATTTTCAAGTCACCAATAACGAGGCAGAGTATGAAGCCCTTGTGCAAGGATTGAAAATTGCTTTTCAAAATGGAGCCTCCAGGATCACCGCTTATGTTGATTCACAGCTAATTGCGAGCCAGATTGAAGGAACTTATGAGGCTCGAGAAACCACCATGGTGCAGTATTTGAGCAAAGCCAGGGAAATTATTGGGAAGTTCAAAGAATTTCATCTACTTCAGGTCCCACGGGCAGAGAATGAGCGCGCTGACGCTCTATCAAAATTTACCTCGGCTTTGGAAGGTACCTCCGAGCATTCTGTCACGTTCCTTAGAACAGAAGAGCCTTTGATCAAGGAGAAAATCGCCAAGCAGATGGTCGCTATAATTGATCCGCACGAGCCTTGTTGGCTTGACGATATTATCAGATTTCTTAAAGATGACGTTTGTCCCACTGACAAGGTGGAGGCTCGGAAAATCAGAAACAAGACCCCTCGGTTTTCTTTAGACTCAGATGGGAGGTTATACAAGAAATCATTTCAAGGACCCCTGATGAGGTGTCTAAGGCCTTCGCAAGCTAAAGAAACGCTCGAGCTTATTCACAATGGAAGATGTGGAAACCATTCAGGAGGGCGTATCCTAGCTAAGAAAATTCTGAGGAGTGGGTTTTATGGGCCCACGGTTCTCCAAGACGCCATTGAGTTTTTCAAGAAATGCCCCAAGTGCCAGTTTCATTCTAACCTCCCTCAACTGCCAGCTGTCCAGATGACCCCTATAGATGTCTCATGGCCCTTTGATCAATGGGGGATCGATATTGTGGGTCCCTTGCCCATCGCGGTCGGATAAAAGAAGTTCGTCATTCTGGCTGTGGATTATTTTACCAAATGGGCCGAGGCTGAGGCCGTTGCAAAGATTACATTCAGGGTAGTGAGGGACTTCATTTGGAAAAACTTTATCTGCAGATATGGCATACCAAGGGTGCTCATTTCAGATAATGGGTCACAGTTCATAGCAGCTGACACGCGGGAATGGTGCTCAGAGTTGGGTATTGAGCAACGTTTCACTTCTGTAGGTCATCCCCAAGCCAATGGACAGGCAGAAGTCACCAACAGGATCATTTTGCAGCATTTGAAAACCATGCTAGAAAGCAAGAAAAGTGAGTGGGCTGAAGAGCTACAAGGAGCCCTATGGGCATATCGTACAACTCCACGAGCGTCAACTGGAGAGATGCTCTTTGCCCTCGTATATGGATCTGAAGCCATGATACCTGCGGAAATTGTAAACGAGTCCGCTCGTGTAGCTTATTTCGAGCCCCAGGATAACGAGGTCAACAGAAGCCTAGAGTTGGACCTGCTGGAGGGAAGAAGGGACAATGCGTGGGCAAAAATACACAAATACAAGGCCGCTGTGGCACGACAATACAACAAACGTGTAAAAGAAAGAACTTTCCAACTGGGAGACTTGGTCTTGAAGAAAGTAGAAGTATCCAAGCATGTGGGAAAATTGGACCCCAACTGGGAGGGTCCGTTCAAAATCATACAAATCAGAGCTAACAACACTTACACCCTGGAGACACTGCAAGGCGAGCGCTCGCCTCCGGCGGTTCTATGTTTAAAGTTCTCTAAAAACGATGATGTAACAATCTCACTAATAGGCTCTATGTACTACTCCAAATCTCAAGTAAGTTACAATACATTCTCCTGAATATTTCTATACTATTGCTTTTAAATTATGCAAGTAGATAAGACCCACGTCCTTCATTTCTACGAGCATGGTTGGCAATCAATTTCAATACGCACGATATTATTGCACATGGGTTACGCTTGCCAGCGCTCTACTCCACGTGAGGGGGATGCCCTCATAAGAATAGCATGGTAACGCTCATAACCAACCTGACGAATCAAAGAAAAACACAAGAAGAACCCTAGTAGGCCTTGGTTGTTTGTCACAACGCCTTGCGCTCGAAAACGGGATCACTTGCAAGTCCAAAAAATCAACGGGTGCAATCGCGCTCGTTCAACAGTAACGTCATTCGGAATGAGTTTGCCCAAGTCTTGAGCACCAGGGCATTCTCAAGGGGGTGATCCCCGCGCTCGTTCAAAGGCAGCCGATTTTTAAGAATTCTTGTTAAGTCCAAGTTAAAAGTTCTCTGAGAAAGAAACTCACACGCTCACTTGAAGGTTGAATGGATTTATATGAGCAAAATTTTCACAAGTCTTGAACGAGGACAGCCTCTCAATAAGACCCTTGTAATAACTCAAGGCTTAGTAAAATTTTCCAAGTATATGAAAAAAAATTTCACAAGTCTTCTCAGTAAGACCCTCGTAATAACTCAAGACTTAGTAAAATTTTCCAAAGTGTATGAGCAAAATTTTCACAAGTCTTGAACGAGGGCAGCCTCTCAGTAAGACCCTCGTAGTTACTCAAGACTTAGTAAAATTTTCCAAGTATATGAGCAAAATTTTCACAAGTCTTGAACGAGGGCAGCCTCCCAGTAAGACCCTCGTAGTTACTCAAGACTTAGTAAAATTTTCCAAGTATATGAGCAAAATTTTCACAAGTCTTGAACGAGGGCAGCCTCTCAGTAAGACCCTCGTAATAACTCAAGACTTAGTAAAATTTTCCAAAGTGTATGAGCAAAATTTTCACAAGTCTTGAACGAGGGCAGCCTCTCAGTAAGACCCTCGTAGTTACTCAAGACTTAGTAAGATTTTCTAAGTATAAAAGTAAAATTTTCACAAGTCTTGAACGAGGGCAGCCTCTCAGTAAGACCCTCGTAGTTACTCAAGACTTAGCTAAAACAAGGCATATTTTACAAAGCATGATTACACATAATCTTGGCATTATGAGATTTTATTACAACAGGCACAAGGTAAAAATTCCACAATCAAGAAAATAAAGAGAGACATTATTATGGAAAAAGATGAATTTCATTGATTGAGGCTTTCGCCAAAATTACAAAACAAGGACCCATGGGCCCTTAACCTTCTTACAAGGAAGAGAAATTTCAATATAAGGAAGAGAAAGGAGTTATCAAGCAGCGGGAGCAGCATCTTCATCTAAAACCCCCAGAATGTTTTGGGCCACGAGACCATGAACGGGGCCTGCCGGCTCTTGCACTTGGGGGGCGTGTTCTTCCTAGTTCTGGGCAACTGGCGGAGGAGCAGGCTCTTTATTTCCTGGTGCAGGGGTCACCGCAGGCTCATCACCCCCAGCGGGAGCATCTTGGTTTACTGGATCTTGAGCGTTACCAGTTGACGCCACGGGCTCGATTGTTGGAGGATTTGGTGGAACGGTGCTAGTAGTGTTGGTCCCCTCACTTTGTTCTGCCTGAGAGGCTTCTTCCGGGGAATGAGCCGCCATGTACTCATCTTGGATGAGCGTAACCAGAAAGTGGTACTCAGGCTCGGAGATGTTTGCCTCTGGGTCTTCGTGGTCATCATCTTCCTCAACGCAGCGCTCGTTGAACATGAGCCCCATGCCCTGCCTCGTGGATGGATGGATCTGTTAGACCCTTATGAATGCCCTACTCAATCGCCAAGTTGAAGGCTTTCTGGGCTTCATCAAGGCAATGAAGGGAGGCCGCAAAATTGAACGTCTTTGAATGGCAAAACTTGACGAGCCCCTCTTTGACCGCCTGTTCAATGCGATGAGGAAGCTGGTTCATGGTATCTGCAAATTTCTGCTCCGCTTGAGCAGCCCTCGTCTTCCATGCGTCACGATCAGCCAAGAGTTTCTGATGGTTCTCGTTGAGATTGTTGTATTGTTGGCGCCAACTCCTACGAGCGTTCTCAACGTTCGTGAAGTCCTCCTGCAACTTCTTCATTTCAGCTTCCATCTTTTCGTGTTCTTCCTTAAGAGAAAGGTACATGGCCTTCTCTGTATCCAACTCTTCTTGGATTTGAGCAGGATCGTTCGAGCGTACCATTTTCTTGTACTTGGCCTTCCGTTCAGCATAAACTGAGGCACGCATTTGAATGTTCTTTGCCCTCGGAAGAACTTGCTGCACAGGCTCGAAAGGGCAGGAGTGTTAGTAAAAATTTTTGGAAAAAGACATCTTCAGAAAATGAAATCCGAGGAAGGAAAAGGGCCTTACAGAAATGAGGGCGTGCACCATATCGCTGGTAACCTTTTCAACGGATTCGGAGTATAGATGTTTATGGTCCGCTGTGAATTGGACCCTCTCGTATAAGCCCTCACTGATGGTTTGGGTGACTGTTTCGTGCCTCAATAGTGCGGCACCTCCATCTGCGGAGCCTTTGTAGCTCCTATCCCCTTTGCGCTCAAAGTCCCACAAATGCTCCCCCTCTGAGGAGGAAGTGTCCCCATCACCGCCCTTGGGGCCCTCAACCACTCGTTTGCCTTTGCCGGATATGGTGAAGGAATCCAGCATCCTTTTCCTCTTTCTAGAGGCTGAGGCGCTTGCTTCTTGATCTCTGGTGTGGGCGCTCGTTGGAGGCCTGGATGGCGGAATCGGAATGGGAATAAGGGCCCCACTTGTTTGAGAAGCGGTCGGGGCCCTTGGAATCACCCTCGTGTCAGGATTGGGGGCTTGGTTATTACCATGGCCTTGGCTGGCGCTCGAGCTTGTCCCTTGTCTTCCCCCGCGCTCGTTGCCACGACCTGCGCCTCGGGGTGGTTGGTTTTCCTGGTTGCCTTGGGTGGCCTGGCTCCTGTTAGCATTGGCGAAACGAGCAGCGTGTTTGATTCCTCTAGCCATGATGATGTTTAAACCTGAGGCAAGAAAAAATAACGAGGGTCAGAAACCCTAAAGCCAACTTCACAAAATACAAATTACAAATGCAAATGAGCAGTTAGTATCCCTATCTACAAGTTAGTGCCCTAAAATCTAACCATCTCTCTCCAATCCCGAGCGGGAGGGTTGCTGAGATAATGGGGGTCGTTGGTAAGTCCGCAAATGAATAGGAGTTCCGCGTCATCTATCAAGTCTTTGGCCTGGATTAGCCGTCCCTCCTCCCTCAGCGCTCCAGCAAAATCCTTAGCCCAGTTGTCAGGAAAAGAAGGGCCTAAACGATTCTTCACGAGGGAGCCCTTCCCGTGCGAAACCCACTCTCGTGACACCCCGAAATTATCATCCGCTGGGGCTTTTACAAAAATAAACTTCTCCTTCCAATCTGGCCCATAGGTGGATGATGGAGAATTGATCAACTTCAGGTGGGCCTTTGCTTGAACATAGTAAAAGAAGCCCGCCTCAGGAGACGAGCGTGGTGAGCTGACAACTTAGAACAGAGCGTTGAAATTCTCCATTGAAGGCTCATATCCAGTGCACTTCATGAGGACCACGAAGCTCGTTATCAAAGTGAGGCCGTTGGGCACGATTTGCGAGGGGCAAAGGTTCAGATTGTTCAGAATGTTGGCCACTTGGACTGGAATTGGAAATCTTAGGCCCCCCGAGCCAATCGTGTCCTTGTAAACCGCCATTTTGCCAGGAGGGGGATTGTTGGCACGCTCGTGCTTGGCTGGGAATCTCCATGTATAACGCTCGTCCCAGTAGATCGGGGCCATCACAGACTTTATCTCCCCCAGGGTGATGGTGCTGGGAGTCTCGTCAGGGGTGCGCTCAGTCGCCTACATACCTGAGCCCTCACCCTCGTTCGGCCCTTTGGCCTTCTTAGCTTTCTTGGGCCTCTAGGGCTTCTTCCCTTTACCCTTGGCCTGGGCTCTATCTGAGGGCCCCGCTCCTCCCTCGAATTCAGGGGTCGGGGCAGCAACGGCCACGGTTACGGTATGGCGGTGAGGATGGGTGGCACTTTCCATCAACGGCAACACCTCTCCTTGCCTCTCCGCCTCTAGTACCAGGTTCATTTCTTCGAAAAGGGGCTCAATCCCATCCGGATTTCTTTCATCCATGGCCCTAACGGCCGCGTCCAACTCTTCGTCCCTAGGGGAACCCTGAGGAGATGAACGCTGGGTAGCCATCTCCTCAACCTCACGGGCGAATTCCTCCACATGATCTCCAGACATGATTTGAAAAGGATTTTCGAGAAATAGAAGGGTTTTCTTTTAAGGATCAGAAGGAGATGCAGAATTCAGGGACTTCGGGAAAAAGGGAGATGTATTGAAGACTAAATCCTAATCTGTTCTACGGTCAGCAAAGTTAAAAAGATTTCACAGGAAGGTTACCTTGGGTTTTCTGAAAAGACTTGAAGAAAAGTTTTGAATGCTCTGAAACTTGTTTGCAAGGAGTTTTCTGCAAATTTGTGCTCTAAAGATTTGTTCGCGTAAAGGAAGATATGGATGCAGAATCCCTTATTTATAGGGATGGGAGTTGGTACGTTTCTGACAAAAAATTCAAATTTGCAATAATTTTCTGCCTAGGAAACCGTTCACTTTATTGAACCGTCACGTACTTCCCAAGTTTCACGCGCCCCACTCGCATCAACATTTAATGCTTAGACGCTCCAAGCAGTCAGAAGAAAGGACTGCATTTAATGCGTGGACGTTACAAGCAGTCAGATGAAGAAACCGCATTTATGGCGTAATCAGAAGGATGATTGCCCAACACGCCATGCCTCATACGAGCGCAACTCTCGATGGATTACATCGGTAGAATTCTACAGCCCTTATCACTAAGGACTACAGAATTGGGGGGCAAAATGATGGGGTCAAAACACGCTCGTGCCACGTTTGGACACGTGGCAACTCAAGATAACGACACTTGTCCTCCTGTGATTAAGGCAGTCATAGACGAGCGCCCAAAGCCCCTAAGCGCCAAAGTCCCACAGGGACACGTGCCATCCCTGTTGAGCGCATGAGCCATCAACGCTGCCGCCATACCAGGCTAAGCTCCACTCTATCAAGGAAACTCTCTTCGAGCGCCATTCCCCCTCAGGGAAACTTTCTCTCCCCCTCATTGTATGAGCCTTGGCCTTCATCCCCAGCGGATTCCTTGGTCTCCAAGGCTCTTGGTTGACACGAGCGTGCTCTTAGCCCTCGTTACCAACCCCCTAAAACGGCTCTCTGACACCCCGTACATGGCTGCACACCTACCACTGTTGTCAATACTCACTTTCACCAGCTTTTGCAGAAGATTCCTCCTAGGTTTCTCTCATAGCGCCACGTGTTAGGGCAACAGCTGGTCAGGACCACACTGTGCAAATAACCAAAGGATCCCTGACCCTCAACTATAAATAGGAATCTTCATCTCCTTCACTGTAAGGAACTTTCATTACTGCACTTTTGCTACTTCTTTGCTTTCTCTTTCAGAACATCATCTGACATGAGCGTCGGAGAGCCAAACTGGAAATCACCCCCAGTTCCCCCAGCTTGGCCTTCTGACTTTGTTTTGGTGTTTGTCCTAGCAGGTAGAACCCCCCATCTTTTTCGGCGATCAACAACTGGTTTCCTCACCTAAACAAATTGTAAAGTGATTGGACTCTGTACCCCATATTCAGGCCCATCAAATATAACAAATATTTTTTTTCATATTAGAATTTATGTCAGTTGGTAAGCACATTCATTGCACTTTTCGAATCCTTTAATTTACTTATAAGATTCTCAAGCTAATTGCTGATTTAGGCATCAGGGTTTATGTCATGGCCACCCGACCTAGTTCACTATTTTTTTCCCTTGTCCCATTTTCAGGTTTAGAAGACTTTCTTTCAAATAAATTATTGAGTTATCTAGCTGATCGATTCAACAACTTCACCAGCCACCAAATTCCGACATGATCATATAATGTAACATTAATTATAATATAACAAATATTTTTTTCATATTAGCAAATTATATTGACAAAATATGAGTCATATTATCTATTAATTGATAATAACAAAAAATTAGTAACAATAATGTGAACTAATTATTATAAATCACATTCAAACCCTTTAACTCTATATCACATCTCTTTCTCGTCTCTCTCCCCCCCTCCCCCCCCAAACCACCATTGTTGTAATATCCCAACATCAATTTTTCTCAATCAAATCTCGCTGCTTTCAACTGTCTTTGTTTTCGATTATCTCGATCAAATCTTGTTCTCAACTATTTTTCGATAGTTCACTCAATATTAATGTAGTCATCATTACGTTTGATTATGTCCATAATCTAGTAACAATTAATTTATGATCATATCTACATTTACAAAAACAATATATCTCACTTAATAATAGAAATTTTATTCTTCAAATATATTCATTCGCTCTAATACAATTTTACTAAATTTATATTGAAACGGTATAATTTTAATATTATAAGATATAAAGTATTTGGTTGTGTGCACCATTATTTACATAAAACCTTTTTAGTTCGAAGGGATGTTAATTTTGTTGATGAAAAAAGATTTGTGCACTTCACGTGGGTCCTTAGGAGAGCCCTCCTGCGCACTTGTGTTTTAGGTGATATGCGACAAATTCTAGTCATATTTAAGAGTTAAATTATTTGTAAATTAGTTAGTAAAGTAGAAGTCAATCCAAGATTTTTTTAAATAAATATAATTAGAATTGATAACATTCCGCTTAAAATACAAGTAGTAAATTCCACTAATGGCGCATATGAAACATTCATGTTTTTTTCGTCCAAAAAGTTAAAGTGGAACTTAAATTGTAACTTCATTAAAAAATTGAGACTAAAAGTTAAATAAAAATATCGGACCTACACTACAATTTTATATCATATGGTAATAAAATTGTATTTTTTAAAAAAATTTATATATTGTTAAAAGAATTCTTCAGTCCCAAAATATATTATTATATAACTCATATATGAGATTTTTATAAAATGAGAGATATAGGCTTTATCAATATTCAATTGAAAACACTCATTTGTCAAAATTTATGAAATGCATTAGTTTGTTGTCTTTCAATTCGTTAGACGTCTCTTATTATAATTAACACTTCAAATTGTAGATTTTAAAAGTGAAAATTTTGGCATGTTAGTTTCACAAGCTTTAGTAATATGTAATTGAAAACATTCCATTTGTCAAAATTTATATTGTAATTAATTTATTATTTTTGAATTCGTTAGACATCTCTTATCATAATAAACACTTTAAATTGTAGACAAAATTGGCATCTTATATTATTAAACTTGAATATAATTAATTAATATATTAATATCAAAAGAATCCTTATTGAATTATACATGTTTTTAATCAATTACAAAAGTCTCAATTCTCCTCTATGAAGAGTCCTGTTTTAAGTTAATAAATAGTTTTTTAATATTTTTAATTTAATAATTTATAATATGTATTTACATAATTATCCTTTATTAAAATTATTAATATAATTATTATGAGGGTATTTTGGCCGATCTCAAAGTTTCAAGAAACCAAAAAACCCAACTCGCACTTTATAATATATATAGATTTTTGATGATTTGCAATAATATTCCCATTGGAGGGATTTGGCTTTAAAAAAATATATATTTTTGATATTATATTAAATAATTCTCATTAATAGATGGAGAGTACCTCAATAGTTCGGTTCTATCCTATCCTCAAAATAAAAAATAAATTATCATTAGTACAAGAAAAAAGTAACTAAAGTCATATAGCTTTTGTGAGAGGGTGCTAAGAGACAGGACAGGGGTAAAAACAACAGATAAAAAAAAAAGAAGCATATTCCACCCTAATGTTACGCCTCTAGGCTCTAGGTGTTATAATATACAGTTATACAAACTAGATCTCAATCTTAGGTTATTCTCAGTTGATCATGATGCCTTCATTACTGTCACTTTTATATCAGTATTAAACTCACCAATAATAATAACTCTCTCTCCGTCCCTCACTTTTACATCAGCATTACCTCTCTCCCTCTCTCTCTCTCTCTCTGTATGGTGTGTGTATTCAAGAATCAAGATCTTCTTGAATCAATATATATACAGAGTCTACCTTCTTCAAGTTCTCGAGAGACACAGAAATGGAGCTCACGCAGCAGAGTCTATTAGAGGAGTTAATTGCACCTCCAAAGATAGATAATTGGACCTCTTTTCCCAATGAATTCTTCTCTAATTCCTGGAGTTTCACTCCGTTCGATCAAACAACCACAGATTCGCATTTTCCTCTCATAAATCCTTCATTCTCAGAGCTCATTTCACCGCCAGAATCGATTAGTAGCAGCAGCTTTCACAGCCCATATGTCCAGCCCTTTCTTGATACCTTAACTTTATCAGAACTCAGTTCATTCTGCGACGTTGGTGATCATATTCCAGCAGTAGCCCCAGCCGTTGAAGCAGATCAGTATGTTGCTAAGCTGGAAAATACAGAATTTGGGTTTCTTGATGATGCTGTGAACTGTTTCTTGATTCGTGAAAGTGATGCTCTAGCTGATGCAGCAGATAATAATTTGGAAATTATTATCAATAATAATGGCAATAATGATAGTAATGTAGGGTTTTGTGGGGAAAAAAAGAGTAAATTGAAGAAGGCAAATGGGCAGCCATCGAAGAATTTGATGGCGGAAAGAAGACGAAGGAAGAGACTGAATGATCGCCTCTCTATGCTTCGTGCAATTGTCCCCAAAATTAGCAAGGTATGTGATTACCATTTATTTATACTTAGCAATAATTTAATTTAGTAAAATATAAGCTTGTTTAATTAAAAAAATAGCATTTCTAATATATGATCCTTTTTTTTTTTCCTTGAATTTTGTAGATAAATGCGACAATACATTGGTATATAATTGATAATGATATGGAAATTTTCTCTTTTACGAACATTTTTTTTTTAATTTTGTCACTGATAATATTTATTAGGTAAAGTAATACTTTTCTTTTTATAACACATCTCAATATGGGGATAAAATATAGAGTTTAAATTTATTCATTATTTTGATTGTATTTATACTCTATTATTAAGCGCCAGACTTGGTCTCTAATTTTTTTTATTTAATTTATTTATTTTTCTTCATCATATGCAGAACTTGTTTATTGATCTATTATTTTACTTTTTTCTCACCTCACTTTTATTCTCATTTTTTTATTTTTTTTATTTTTTTAAGTTTATATTTTAACTATTTTCTATTAATAAACAATTATTAAATTTACATTAAGATAAATAATTTAATTTAATAAATTTAAATAATAATAAATTTTGTTTGCACACGGATAGAGTGTGCAGAATTACTAGCTATTTATTACTGGAGAAAGAGTTTATGAAGTAGACGACCCTGATTAATTTTTTTTTAAATGTTTTAATAATGCAAAAAAAAATATATATATTTAATTATCAGATGGACAGAACATCAATCCTTGGAGATGCAATAGATTACACGAAAGAGCTTCTCGATAAGATTCAAAAATTACGCGAAGAAGAGGAGGATGAAAATATGCAGGAATTTAGTTTAATCGGGAATTATTCCAAGGAGCTAAAGGCAAATGAAATGCTAGTAAGAAACCCTCCAAAGGTATACCTTCAAATTCAATTGACTATTTTTTTCATCATCAACCAGATGTGAGGGTTTTGAACCCTGATTTTGGTACGAATCAGTTTTAAATAGTCTTATCAGTTATTTCATCCTCTGAATCTATCTGATATACCTATAGTTCGCTAATTATTATAGTCGATGATTCATGTACAGGTTGAGACCAAAATAAATATATAAATGCGATCATATGTAAGAATTTTTGAGCTAATTGTAATAAATTTATTCTTTGAATTTCAGTTTAATGTAGAACGAAGAGATGATGAAACTCATGTTGAAGTATGTTGTACAGCAAAGCCAGGATTATTGATCTCAACACTTAGCACATTGGACGCTTTAGGCCTTGATATTCGGCAATGTGTTATCAGCTGTTTCAACGATTTTACCTTGCGCGCTACTTGTTACCAGGTAACTCGCACCGATTTATTAACTAAAAAATCTTGATTTTGGTATTATAACTTATTTTTTACTCAATTTAATATATAATTGTTCTCAAAGTGATATTACAAGTTCTAATTTTTACATAATTTTCAATGGCTCGTAGTTTGTGAATATGTCGAAATTGATATAAGTTGAAATTTAAGACGTTCGAAAAATAAAATGAGTGTAACAAAATTGAATGGATAATAGAATAAATACCGAAAATTCTAATTTAAATCCAGTTTGGACGAACAAAATCAATTATAATGACAAGTGTATTACACCTATTATTTCATTTGTGTTTCTCCCTAAATTTTTCACCAATCATACTGTCAATATAAAACACTCATCTTTTCGTTATACTGATTTGGCCGAAACAGATCTGTGCTAAATTCACCCATAAAAGACTGTACAAAAAGTGATATTAATCCGTGACTAGTTAAAGATAATAATTGCTTTCAAAAAAAGTTAAAGATAATAATTAATTAAATTTGATGATAGTGTAATTAATGAAATGTAATTAACTCTTTTATTTATTTATTTCTCAGGCAGCTGAGCATCGAAGGATTGTGAATTCTGAAGATGTAAGACAAGCATTGTTCAGAAATGCAGGTTATGGAGGGAGATGCCTATAGATATAATAATTAATTATTTATGAGATAAAAATAAAATAAAGTTATATAATTTTATTAATAATAATTGTTGCTTTGGATATATGTTTTAAATTTTAATTCATTTATTTTCTCTCTCCTTATATATATTGGGTGGTATACTATACTATGATAGATACTGAAATATCTTTGAGGTGTACGAAAGAAATCAGCAAGACAGCAACTTCTTAGAGCTACCTATTTTTTATAATAAAGTTGAAGAAAGTGACAAATAAAATTTATTTAGAAATATGACATTTAAAGGCAAACAACTTATTAATCATATCGCGAATGATGATGCTCAGAGGCCCATTTGAAAGTTACATATTTATATTTGTACATAGTAATATATAGTGTCGTATCAAATATTTGTATCAAACTCTATATTCGATATTATTTATATTAAAATTTTAAAAATAAATTTGTGTCGTGTTTTATTCGTATTGTCGTATTTATATTCATACATCATATATATTTATATATATTATTGATTAATTATATATATATATATATATATATATATATATATATATAGTGGCGGAGCCAATTAAGGTGAAGGAGCCCCCCTCCCCCCACACCCCACCTCCTCCCCCGGCCCACTCATTAATTTCCTTAAAATATAAATACATATTATTGAAAATTAATTAATTAATACTTTTTAAGAGTATTAAATTTACTAGCTATTATATATAATAAATGTTATATGTATTATATTAGATATAACTCAAGTTTCGCTCGAATATGAAAATAATTAAAAGTGTGAATTTTTTGTTATGATGCGCCGAACACTTAAGGAAAAAATCAATGTACTGTGTTTTTATGTAAGGTAAAATTAGTATAATGTATCTTGTTGCATAGATAATGTATCATATAATATTAGACAGATAAAAGATATGATAATGTATCATATAATATTTGAGAGATAAAAGATATTATATATCATGTAGGTAATTTTAATCAAAACTAACTCTGTTAAATTAATATCACAAAAAAAATTATAATTTTCAATACAAATTATTTTAATAAAATGTTGTGAATTCAAATTTTAATTTCGAATATAAAAGACTTAATAGTTTTTCTTATTCAACTGTTAACTTACCTATAATTTACCGAAAGGACTAATAATTACTACACTCGATCGAGGATATTATAATCCCAAAACAAATATTAGTTTTAATTACTACACTCGATCGAGGATATTATAATCCCAAAACAAATATTAGTTTTATTGGATATTATAATCCCAAAACAAATATTAGTTTTTTCTTTAATAAAGGGCCATATTAATATCTATACGTAAAAACTTTAGTTTGAGAAAAAATGGTGGGAGCAAATTGAAGCGAACACGAATTGTCAAAAACAGTTATCATATATAAGTTTTGATGTGTTTAATCAATTTCAAGTTATTATTATATTTTTTAATATATTAAGGCGGCCTAAAAATTTTTAACCCCCGCTTATAATAAATCCTGGATCCGTCCCTATATATATCAAGCGACTTTCACTAGGGGTGAGCAGAACCGAACCGAGGCTATTCGGTTTAGGTTTCGGTTAATGATTTTTAATTTTTTCGGTTTCGGTAAAAACTACCGAAAAACCGAACCTAGGTTTATAAGTGAATAATGTTTCTAAAATTGGGGCTGCATTCTGGACTTCTATTTTCATCACTTACGTTGGCACTCCAAAGTTTTGATCGGCCTCCTCCAGATCTCCTTCAACAGCACAGGTAGAGAAGAATAAAAGGAGTTGTAACTTTGTGAGATTGGCCCATGGCGCACAACACATTCCTTTTTCTTTTGAATTTTACCTTTCCACTTTCCTCTCTATTTACTGCTACTGGTATAGCTCCAAATTTTGTAGTGATTGGCTTGGATTTTGTTAGAAATTATATCCTTTGTTTGTTTTTTCTCACTTACAGAAGCTAGAAGGAGCTTTAGCACTAAGTTTGTTTGTTTGTTTTTTTTTTTTTAATTTTTCGGTGTTTCGGTTTTTTACCGAAACCGAACTGAAATAAATCGGTTTTTACCAAACCGAAATCAAACCTTTTCAGTTCGGTAAATGGTTAGCATTTTAGCTAACCGAAAATTCGATTAACCGAAACCGAAAAACCGAATTTTCGATTTTTTACCGATTGCTCATCCCTAACCTTCACAGTGCCATAAATTTCCTTATTGTTGCAAAACGTTACAAATTCTATGTGTATGTAAAACCAGTGTCTGAAGTGTTGCTCAGATGTTTGTCTATACTTGGATTAATATAATGTTTTTCTTGGATCATGTAAAAGGCGTAGATTAATAATTTTTGGACCCTACACAAACATTCATGTCAACAAAATATGAGCTAGCTGCTCAAATAATTCTAGTTGATAATGACTTCAGGACTTGAATAGGTTTTTTTGTCCGGAATGGGCATCTATTATCAAATACAGTGATCAGTTTCCTCGCTAAATTATAGAATCTTATAGGATAGAACAAATGGCCAGGAAATTTAAAGTTAATCTATACCCAAAGTCAGGATTCGAACATTTCACTTTAATTAAAAACTTGGCTCAAAACTTATATTAAACTATTAATTTATTATAAACCGTGGTTCCTGAAAATATTATTGTAATGGTGTCGTAATATATCATGGCGCATATCTCCGACATAGTAATTTTAAATAAATTATGTAATAATATATCTATATCATGTCATATTTGTATAGTTGTATTCTAGTTTTTCCTTATTCTTCGAGGAATTAAAAAGTAGATATGTGATTCCAAAATAGACATTGATATGGGTGAACACGCATTAGGTAACCACCATTATTTCGGCCAAAGCCCAAGTCACAATGGCCCAAATTCAACTCTCAAGACCCATACACTTGCAACATGTTTATTTGTAGGATTCTTTTCATTTATTTTTAACATATGCAAGTCCAAGCGAGATTCAAACCCAAGATCTTATTTTCGAGAATGAACCAATTAACCACTTGGATCAACCCCTGTTGACATGTTTATTTGTAAGATGAAGGGTGATTAGATTAATAATTTTACTTAAATTTGTGTTTATTAATACTTTTATGTCGAGGATTGATGAGACAATCGAGATTATATTGGATAAAATATTGATTATTCATCCCACATCTATTATGGAATGAACAATCCACCATCACATCCCACAATTTATCTCATTACTCATCAATTTTATCCCATCCCAACCAACTAAATAAACACCCCTTTAAAGTCTAAACAATCTCATTTCTTTATTTCGTCATCACTTATAGCTCAAGATTAATTCACGTGTCACCTTAATTATGTTTTATATCAACCGTAGCACTTTTTTTTTTTTTTGGAAAGGAACTTCTTTACTTTTACCATATTGGATTCCTTTTTTGCAAATTATTTTTTAATTTAATTGACTTAGTTTCGGAGAACCTACGCTTAGTTGGAACGCCTTCAATGTGCCTTTAATAATTTTTCGTTTATCTGGATCTTGGGAGTTGGAAGACCCGGGCGCCTTCAACGTGTCTTCTAGATTCTTCACCGGAGTTGGAAGACCCTATCTGTTATAATGCACGAACATTTTAAAAATATCATTTTGTTATGTCGTGTTGTGTCGAATATTCGTGTCCGACATTCCTCACGTGAAAAATTCAAGAAAAAATTTGTGTTGTATCATGTCGAGTCGTGTCGTGTTCGTGTCTCCGTGTCCGTATCCTTATATCATAACTATAAAGCACGGATACTCCAAATTTTAATCCCATGCACTGTCGGACACGGACACCACTCTGACACGGCAAAATGTGTCCAAAACTTTTAAAAAAATCCGACACGTCGGGGATACGACTAAGACACGTGTCAGACAAGGCTCGAACATGGCACGAAACGTGTCCGACACGGCCCGGGCACTCCGACACAAAAAATTAAAAAATAATAAAATTTAATTCTTATTTTATTTTTCCTGAAAAGTTAAGGATATAAATGTGCTAAAAGATGTATAATATTAATTTAAATTTAATTTTTTTTATAATATTATTATATAAAAAATGTATTAATATTATTTATAATAACTTTAAATGTTGAATTGGAAAATGGTGCATGATATTTAAATTTGTAATATTGAATATTTTTATGAATATTTTATTTTATATAAATTTATATATATATAATTTTTTATTTATATATAATATAGTCGTGTCCGAGTCGTGTCGTGTGCTAACTTTTAAAAAAAAAATCATGTTTCCGTATCTGTATCGTATCATGTCCGTGTCTGTGCATCGTAGCATTATAGCCTATCTAACTAGCTCTTTAAAAAAAATGCTTAAAGTGAATAAACTATGTTGCACGGACACGGACACGGCGACACGGACACGACACGACACGGACTCGGCGACACGGATTTTTTAAAAATTTTAGGACACAACACGGTTATATTTTATATAAATAAATATATTTTATATATAAATTAAAATATTTTATATAAAAATAAAAATAGTTTATAAGTATAATCTAGATAAAATAAAATATTTTTAAAAAATATGTAGAATTAAAAACTAGATGTTTGTTATTTTAGTTTTCTCCCCAAAAAATTCTAAAAATATTAAAAAATACATAAAAAAACTTTATTTAATTAGAAAAGTTGCCCCGCCGTGTCCGACACCGTGTCCTATTTTCTTTTTTAATTTTTTTTATTTCGGACACTTTTTAGCCGTGTCCGACACGTGTTGGAGCCATGTCCGAGGCGCGTGTCCGTGTCCGACACGTGTCGGACACTGCACGGACATTTTTTTGGCCGTGTCCGTGCTTTCTAGTGAATAAATAAATTTCGTTTAATGGAATTTTATGGCGCGTGGTGTGATATATAAAAGTTTATTGTAGCTGCATGACCTTAACATTACAACAAAAATCCCTTTCAACATGAGAAGTTCATTATTAGTTTACTAATATATGCGTTGCAAAATAAAATTATATATATGTATATATACATTATATTTTTGTAATCTCTAATGCGCAGATGCTTTTAAAATATTATTTTGTTGTGTCAGACACTTGTGTTTCATATAAAAATTTTTTTAAAAAAATCATATCTTTATATCCGTGTTTTCGTATTTGTATCCATACAACATAGTCTAATGAACGATTTTTGTATATATACATTATATTTTTGTAATCTCTAATGCGCGGATGCTTTTAAAATATTATTTTGTTGTGTCAGACACTTGTGTTTCATATAAAAAAAATTTTAAAAAAATCATATCTTTATATCCCTGTTTTCGTATTTGTATCCATACTGATGAGTCTGAATATGGGGTACAGAGTCCGATCACTTCAGAAATTGTTTAGGTGAGGAAAGCCAGTTGATGTTCGCCGGAAAAGATGGGGGGTTCTACCTGCTAGGACAAACACAAAGACAAAGTCAGAAAGCCAAGCTGGGGGGAACTGGGGATGATTCCCAGATTGGTTCTCCGACGCTCAAGTCAGATGAAGATCTAAAAGAGATAATATGCTAAGTACGGAGTTGCAGTAATGGAGGTTTCTTATAGTGGAGAAGATGAACTCGCATATTTATAGTTGAGGGTCAGGGACCCTTTGGTCATTTACACTGTGTGATCCTGGCCGAATGTTGTCCTAACACGTGGCGTTGCGAGAGAGAAACCTAGGAGGAATCTTCTGCAAAAGTTGGTGGGAGTTAGTGTTGGCAACAGTGGCAAGTGCGCGGGCATGTACGGGGTGTCAGAGAGCCGTTTTAGGGGTTGGTAACGAGGGCTTAAGAGCACGCTCGTGTCAACCAAGAATCTTGGAGGCCAAGGAATCCGCTAAGGGATGAAGGCCAAGGCTCGTGAAGTGAAGAGTGGAAGCTTCCCTGAGGGAGAGTGGCGCTCGAAGAGAGCTTCCTTGACTGATTGGAGCCTTAACCATGTAGTATGAATCGCGCTCGTTAGAGCGGCAATGTAACTACGCGTACACGTAGCAGAGATGCCACGTGATGCCACGTGCCCTTGAAGAAGGCTGACGCTTGAGAGGCTTGAACGCTCATGTATAATTACCTTAATCACCAGAGGACAGATGTTGTTATCTTGAATTGCCACGTGTCCAAACGTATTTTGACCCCATCATTTTGCCCCCCCAATTCTGTAGTCCTTAGTGATAAGGACTGTAGAATTCTTCCAAAGTAAGGCATCGAGCGTCGCGCTCATATGGGGCATGGCGTGTTGGACAGTCACTTTTCTGATTGTGCCATAAATGCGGTCTCTTCAACTGACCGCTTATAACGTCCATGCATTAAATGCAGGCCTTTCTTCTGACCACTTGGAGCGTCTAAGCATTAAATGCTGATGCGCGTGGGGCGCGTGAGACTTAGGAAGTACGTGACGGTTCAATAAAGGGAACGTGTAACGCCCCGACTTTTCGGCTATACAGGTATGACGTCACGAGTGGGTTTAGACTGAGAGTTATGTGACATTTATGTGTTTTAATTGTTAAGTGATCGTTTAACATATTAATTTCGTGAACTAAATTGCTATCATGTGACTAATATGACTTAGATGATTTATTTGATTATGCTATTTGAATTTGCTTATAACATGCTTACTTGCCAATTAAATATTTATTTCACTTGTGCACTTATTTGAAATTATATGAAATCCTTGGACTCAATCGAACTTTTAATTGGACCTCAATTATTCACCAACCAAACTTTCGGGACCCAATTGGAGCTTTTAAATTGTAGAAGGACCAAAGTGTGATTTTCCCTCTTTCCTTCCCTTTAATTCACGATCAAAGGCCCCCCCCCCCCCCCCCCCCCCCCAAAATCCATTCTTCTTCTTTCATTTCTTCTATCAAAAGAAAGGCTCCCAACTCCTTTCCTCTTCTCCTTCTTTGATCGGACCATCAAGCAAGCAAGGAGACAAGAGATTTCTTCAAGCTTTGGCCCAAGAATTCAAGCTCCAACCATTTCTTCTTCTTCTCCATCCTTTTCCTCCAAGGTATAAGTGTATATATATGAGTATGTTGGGTGATAACTAGGGTTGGGGAATTCTTGCTTTATAACTTGAATCTTTGGGTGTATATGCATGAATAGATGATAATCTTTGAATCCTAAGCTTGATTGTTGATATTCTTGGGGCAAGAAGGTGTATGTATATATGTATTTATATATGTGGGTTTATGAATTTAGGTGTTTTAATTTGCCCTAAACTTGCATTTGATGTTTCTACTTGGTATTCTACATGTTTTAAGTGATTGGGTTGAGTTTTGAGGTGTTTTGGTGATTTTTGGTCTTCTCCCGCGTTTGTGCCCTGTTTTCTGCGTTTTTTTTTGCCACTGACCTGAATCCGCGAGGGTGGATTTTTCCTTTTGGAAAAATCCACGGGGGTGGATTTGAGACAGAAACTTTGGACCATCCCCTGTTTCGGCCTGAGATTGTTTTGCTTCGTTCTCCCTCATACGAACTCGGATTGACCTGATTTTTGAACCCACGGAAACCTATTGAAGTCTAGAACATCCTCAAATTAGAATCATCTTAATATCTTTTCCCATTTATGAGATATGATCAATTCATTTTGGTGTCGCCACTTCCTCGACAATCTGCATTCGTCCAATTTCAAACCTACGCCATTTTCACCTCGCTTTGAACCATGATTCGTGCCACATATCCTTGAAAACATCTATGTGTCTAGTTTTACCTTCAATAAGAAAAACTTAATTCCAATTTCTCAAACTAAAGATATACCCATTTTTCTACAGCTTGCGCATTTCCGAAAATTGTCAACTTTTCCTAACTTTTGCTAAACTTTGCCAAAACTCGTTCTATCGCCTTCCTTGCACCTCCTAGACTCCTTATGTGACTTATATGCATTATATACATGCCTAATTGATCTATATGCCTTGTTAACATGTATTGTAATATATTATGAATTGAATGATTAAAACATGTATGTGTCTAAATGGCTTTATTGGTGTGCATGAACATGATCACATCAACTCATGACATCTTATGATCTATTGTATATTGAAACATGACATAGAATTTCACGAACACCTCATGTTAATGCCGTGCGTCCTAATTGGTTTCATATTGAGTCGTTTCTCACGAGTACACATTATGTCTTTCTCTTGTACAGTTCATCTCCAGGGTGGAGATATCGTGATCGATAGGCTCACGGCCTAGCTTGTATCCTTGTATCGTCATCTTCCAGGTGAGGGTGTTTTCGTTCTAGATATGTATTAAACCCTACAACCTTATGTGATAAGTTTTGGCCAAAAACCTATGTATATCTATATATTGTTTTCAAATGGAGTCATCGAGTAAATCTTTTCTCAATGATTATGAAAGGGAATAAGTATGTTATAAATGTATTATGTTTCTCATGAATTGAACGTTTTGGCGAGAACATGAATGAATGCACGGGCCCGGGATCTAGCACATGTGGCTACCCGGGGAGGCAAGGGCCGACGGTGATCCCATGTGCTAGTCCCAACCATTTAACAGAGACCGGACCTCGCTAGGAGATTAGCGTGGAATGGTAGCTGAGCGCCCTTGGGGGATTCATGTACCCCCTTGGGTCAATGCATGAGGTGGCCGGGTCTTGCAAGCCCGTCCACCACCCGGAGGAAGAAGGTTGGAACTCATTTATGATTGAAAATGATTAATTGATTATGATTGATTATAATTGATAGGCACTGTGCGGGAAGGCCGGGAATCGGATTGCCCAAACAAATATATTTAGGACATGGCATGTGATCTGAGTGTATTATGATATATTGCATGATCACCTATTTGATGTATTAATGATATTTGTCGTACACGGTCGGCGTTTGGTTGGAGATTATGCACGCTCACTCGCCGAGCCTTTATGATTATGTATGAATTATGAACATAACGAATTTAATATGAATTAGTCATAAAGTCCAAGCATTACTTGTTAATTTCTTGCCCTTCGTGGGAACTATCTTTGAATAAAAACTTGCTCGGGATTTATGGCTTGCATGCGCATGTTTCTATAGTATATGTATCGCTCCTGCTCACTCAGTCTTCTAGAGACTGACCCCTCTTTCCCACTTCTCAGTTTCTTGCAGGTTTTGCTAGGCGGAGGTCAAGTTTTACTTCTTTTGTTAGATCACTTGTACACTCGAGTCACATCTTACATTATTATGTTCTAATTGGATATTCCTATGTAATTGAGCCTTTGTGCTAGTTATGGAATTATTGGATATTGATTCGGGACAGGTTGTGTGCTTAGTTGAACCCGTTGTTAGGATGCATGATGGATTTAATTTTATGTATTGGAAATTCGGGCTTGTAGCCTTTGTTGAAATCTATGAATCGCACATTAATGCTTCCGCACAGCCTTTTGATTATATGGTACGGGGTTAGTTTCCGCCTAGCAAGGTTGTTTTTGTTTTGTCACCCGTTCGCTATGGGTCCGGTTCATGCTGAACTATCCATTTCATGTGTGGACTAGACTTATAGTGCGGGGGATGTGGCGCCTATCGTCCCGGGTGTTACAGAACGGTTCCCTAGGCTGGAAATGATTGTAATTTTGAATTTCTTGCCAGAAACGTACCAACTTCCATCCCTATAAATAAGGGGTTCTGTATCCATTCCATCTTTTACACAAACATATCTTTAGAGCACATATTCGTGAAAATTCTTTGCAAAACAAATCTCAGAGCATTCACCACTTTTCTTCAAGCTTTTCAAGAAAACCAAAGGTAAAATCCGGTGAACTCTTCTAACTTTGCTAACCTTAGAATCAGATTAGGATCTAGTAAATCCCCAAGCTTTACTCTCTCCAGAAATCCCCAAATCTCTCCGAACACTCCTTGTTTCCAAAATCCTCATATCTTCCCCAAATTCCACCATAGTTATGGCCGGAGATCATGTAGAAGAATTAGCCCGCGAAGTGGAAGACATGGCTACCTAGAGTTCATCTCCTCCGGGTTCCCCTAGGGATGAGGAGTTGGATGCGGCCGTTATGGCCATAGATGAAAGGAATCCGGAGGGGGTTGAGCCCCTTTTCGAAGAAATAAACCTGGTATTAGAGGCGGAGAGGCAAGGAGAGGTGTTGCCGTTGACGGAGAGTGCTACCCATCCTCACCGCCATACCGTAACCGTGGCCGTCGCGGCCCCGGCTCTGGAATCCGAGAGAGGAGCGGGGCCCTCAGAAAGAGCCCGGGCCAGGGGCAAAGGGAAGAAAACCAAGAAAACCAAAGGGCCCAACGAGGGTGAAGGCTCGAGCATGCAGGCGACCGATCGCACCCTGGACGAGATTCCCAGCACCATCACTTTGGGTGAAATAAAGTCTGTTATGGCCCCAATCTATTGGGACGAGCGTTACAAATAGAGAATCCCTGATGACCACGAGCGCGCCAATCATCGCCCACCTGGCGAAATGGCGGTTTACAAGGATGCAATTGGCTCGGGGGGCCTACGATTTCCCATTCCAGTCCCAATGGCCTCCATTCTGAATGACTTGAATCTATGCCCTTCGCAAATCATGCCTCAACGGCCTTGCTTTGATAACCAGTTTTGTGATCCTTATGAAATGCGCTGGATTCGAGCCCTTCATGCGGAATTTCAACGCCCTTCTCCAAGTAGTGAGCTCACCGCGCTCGTCCCCTGAGGCGGGCTACTTCTACTACATTCAAGCGAAGGCTCACTTAAAATTGATTAATTCTCCCTCAACCACTTATGGGCCCGACTGGAAGGAGAAGTATATTTTCGTTAAAGCCCCAGAAGATGATGATTTCAGGGTGGCCCGAGAGTGGATATCTCATGGAAAGGGATCCCTTGTAAAGAGCCGCTTGGAGCCTGCCTTCCCGAGGGACTAGGCCAAGAACTTAGCTGGGGCATTGAGAGACGAGGGCCATCTAATTCAAGCCAAGGACTGAATAGATGATGCAGAACTCATGTTTCTTTGTGGGCTCACTAACGACCCCCACTATCTCAACAACCCTCCCGCTCGAGACGTGGAGAGAGATGGTTAGACTTTAGGGCGCTAATTTTTAGATAGGGACGCTAACCATACTTTGTTTTTTTTTTTAAAGGGTTTCTAACCCTCGTTTTCGCCTTCTTTGCAGGAGTAGATATTTTAAGTATGGCTAGAGGTATCAGAAGCGCAGCTAGGTTCGCCAACGCCAACAGGCTTCAGGCCCAACAAGGTGACCAGCAAAATCCTCAGAGGCCGTGGAGCAGGCCGGGGTGACGGTCGTGGCGGCCACCGGGGTGCCAGCTCAAGCGCCGCAACTGGCGCTCAAGTGCCGCATGGGCGAGGGGAAGACCGAGCGGCAAACGCAGAGAACAGAATAGTGGTACGGCCGCCACCCGCTGTAGATACGAGGGTGGTCAACCCTAACGCTGTCAACCAAACGAGATCCCCCGCGAGCGTGGTAATAAGCGAGCCTCAAGTTAGCACTGGCCAGACTTCCCACAAGAGGAATAGAATGCCGAATGCCTTTGCCATAACCGGCAAGGGCAAGCAATTTGTGGAAGGCCCCAAGGGCGGTGATGGAGATACTTCTTCTTCGGAGGAGGAACACTTGTGGGACTTCGACCGTCGGGGTGACAGGAGCTACAAGGGCTCCACAAATGGGGGTGCCGTATTGCTAAGGCACGGGACAATGGCCCAGGCTATCAGCCAAAATCTTTACGAGAGGGCCCAATTTTCTGCAGACCACAAGCATTTGTACTCCGAGTCTGTGGTGAAGGTGGCAAGCGACATGGTTCAAGCCATGATCTCCGTAAGTTTCCTTCCCCTTGTAATTTCAATTCCCTTTGAAAGTATTGTTCCTCAAAAAATTTTGTTAACACTTTTAACCTTTCGAGCCCGTGCAGCAAATACTCCCGAGGGCGAAGAATATCCAGATGCGCACCACGGTTTACGTTGACCGGAAGGTGAAGTACAAGAAGATGGCGCGCACGAACGATCCCGCCCAACTTCAGGAAGAACTGGACACGGAGAAGGCCATGTATCTTTCCCTTAAGGAGGAGCATAACAAAATGGAGACTGAAATGAAGAGTTTGTAAGATGACTTCCAGAATGCTGAGAACGCTCGAAGGAGTTGGCGCAACCAATTCAACCAACTCGATGAGAAACATAAGAAGCTTGCTGTCGAGCGCGACGATTGGAAGACGAGGGCTATGGAGGCAGAAAAGAAATACGCTGATACCATGAACCAACTCCCCCATCGTTTTGAGCAATCAAACAAGGAGGCGCTCATCAAATTCTGTCATTCCAAAGCGTTCAACTTTGCAGCTTCCCTCCATTGCCTTGATGAAGCCCAGAAAGCGTTCAATTTGGCGATTAATCAAGGCATTCATAAAGGCTTAATTGATCCATCCATCCGTGGGGCACAAGGAATGGGGGTCATGTTCAACGAGCGCTGTGTCGAGGACGACAACGACCGTGACGATCCTGAGTCTAGCATCTCTGAGCCGGAATACAATTTCCGGGTTACACTCATCCAAGATGAGTACATGGCTACCCATCCCCCAGAAGAGGCTTCTCAAGTGGAACAAAATGAGGGGAATAACAACGCTGGCTCTATTTCTGAAAACCCTCCGGTGAACGAGCCTCCAGCGCCTGTTGTTAACGCTCCCGCTCCTAATGTCGAGAACATCCCCATTCCTGCTAATGACGCCAATGAGCCCAATGCTCCACAAGCGCCAGGAAACAATGAGCCTCCAGCTGCCCAGCACCAAGATGAAAACGCCCCCCCAGCACAAGAGCCGGAAGGTCCAGTACATGGCCCCATGGCCCAAAATATCTTGGTGGTTCTGGATGAAGATGTCGCTCCAGCCGCTTGAAATTCCTCCTTGTCTGCTTATGTTGCAATTCTTCTTCTCCTAATTTAGTGCTTTTTTTGTAAGAACGTTTTGGGCCCTTGCGCCCTTATTTTGTAATCTCTGGCGAAAAGCCTTGATTAATGAAGTTCTCCCTTTCATAATATTATCTCTTTACATTTTCTTGATTGTGAAACTTTTACCTTGCGCTTGTTGTAACAAAATCTTGTAATAACAAGATTGTGTGTAACATGCTTAGTAAAAATTGCATTACTTAGTTAAGTCTTTGAAACTTGAAAAAATTTTCTAAGTTTTGAGTAAACATGGGGGTCTTACTGTTAGGCTGCCCTCATTCAAGACTTGTATCAATTTCGTTTCTAAGAATCAAAAAATTTTATTAAGTCTTGAGTGACTACGAGGGTCCTACTGAGAGACCGCTCTCGTTCAAGACTTGTAAAAATTCTTTTTAACTTGGAAAATCTTACTAAGTCTTGAGTAGGTACGAGGGTCTTACTGAGAGATTGCCCTCGTTCAAGACTTGTGTAAATTTTGCCTTAATCTTGGAAAATTTTACTAAGTCTTGAGTAGGTACGAGGGTCTTACTGAGAGATTGCCCTTGTTCAAGACTTGTGAAAATTCTATCCAATGACGTTACCGTTGAATGAGCGCGCTTGTACCCGTTAACTTTTGGGATTTGCAAGCGATCCTGTTTTCGAGCGCAAGGCGTTGTGACAAACGACCAAGGCCTACTAGGATTTTCCTTGCATTTTTCCCCGATTCGCCAGGTTGGTTGTGAGCGTTATCAGACTATCCTTATGAGGGTATGACCCTTCGTGGAGTATAGTGTTGGCAAGCGTAACCCATGTGCAATAACATCGTGTGTATTGGAATGGACTGCCAGCCACATTCGTGGGAACGAAGGACGTGGGTCTTATCCATTTGCGTAATTTAAAAGCAGTAGTATAGAAATACTCAAGAGAATGTATTGTAACTTACTTGAGATTTGAAGTAGTACATATAACCCATTAGTGGGATTGTTACATCATCATTTCTAGAGAGCTTTTAAACATAAAACCGCCGGAGGTTACATGCTTTCCAAGGGCGCGACAAGCGCTCGCCTTGAAGTGTCTCCAGGGTGTAAGTGTTGTTAGCTCTGACTTGTATGACTTTGAAGGAACCCTCCCAGTTGGGATCCAATTTCCCCACATGTTTGGATACTTCTACTTTCTTCAAGACCAAGTCCCCCAATTGGAAGGTTCTTTCTTTCACACGCTTGTTGTACTGTTGTGCCACGGCTGCCTTATATCTGTGTATTTTAGACCAAGCCTTATCTCTTCTTTCCTCTAGTAGGTCCAACTCCAGGCTCCTGTTATCTTCGTTACTCTGAGGCTCGAAATAAGCTACACGAGCGGATTCGTTTACAATTTCCGCGGGTATCATGGCTTCTGACCCATATACGAGCGCGAAAGGTGTCTCGCCAGTGGCTGCTCGTGGAGTAGTGCGATAAGCCCAGAGTGCCCCTTGCAATTCTTCTGCCCACTCACTCTTTTTTACTTTCAAGCATTGTTTTCAGATGCTGGAGAATAACCCTGTTGGTGACCTCCGCCTGTCCATTGGCCTGGGGATGGCCCATGGAGGTAAAGCGTTGTTCAACCCCTAACTCTGAACACCATTCTCGTGTGTCAGCTGCTATGAACTGGGATCCATTGTCTGAAATGAGCACCCTCGGTATATCGTACCTGCAGATAATATTTTTCCAAATGAAGTCCCTCACGACCCTGAAGGTGATTTTTGCCACGGCTTCGGCCTCGGCCCATTTGGTGAAATAATCAACAGCTAAAATGACAAACTTCTTTTGTCTGACCGCGATGGGCAAGGGGCCTACGATGTCGATTCCCAGTGGTCAAAGGGCTATGAGACATCTATAGGGATCATTTGAGCGGCTGGCAGTTGAGGGAGGTTAGAATGGAATTGGCACTTGGGGCATTTTCTGGAAAACTCAATGGCGTCTTGGAGAATTGTGGGCCAATAAAACCCACTCCTCAGAATTTTCTTAGCTAGGATACGTCCTCCTGAATGGTTTCCACAGCTACCACCGTGAATAAGTTCGAGCGTTTCTTTGGCTTGCGAGGGCCTTAGACACCTCATTGGGGGTCCTTGAAATGACTTCTTGAATAACCTTCCCTCTGAGTCTAAAGAAAACCGAGGGGCCTTGTCAGTGGGACAAACGCCATCTCTAAGAAATCTGATAATATCATCAAGCCAGCATGGCTCGTGCGGATCAATCATAGCAACCATCTCCTTGGCGATTCTCTCCTTGATCAAAGGCTCTTCTGTTCTTAGGAATATGACGGAACGCTCGGAGGTACCTTCCAACACCGAGGAAAATTTCGATAGAGCGTCAGCACGCTCGTTTTCGGCCCGTGGGACTTGAAGTAGATGGAACTCTTTGAACTTCCGAACGATTTCCCTGGCTTTGCTCAAATACTGCACCATGGTGGTTTCTCGAGCCTCATAAGTTCCTTCAATTTGGCTCGCAATTAGCTGTGAATCAACATAAGCGGTGATCCGGGACGCTCCATTTTGAAAACCGATTTTCAATCCTTGCGCAAGGGCTTCATACTCTGCCTCGTTATTAGTGACTTGAAAATCCAACCTGATTGCAAAGTCTAACTCAATCCCATTGGGGTCTCTAAGGGTTACCCCTGCTCCTCCCCCTTGAGAGGTTGAGGAACCATCCGTGTGCAGGACCCATAGCCCCTCGTTCCCTGGAGCAGCAGGTTCTAAACCGAAGCGTTCAACCAGCAAATCCGCTACAATCTCTGCTTGTATAGCGGTTCTGGGCTCGAAACTTAAGTCAAACTGACTCAACTCAATGGCCCACTTTATCAATCTTCCAGACATGTCCGGTTTGGATAACACTTGCTTCAAAAGCTGATCAGTGAGGACCCTTATTAAGTGCGCTTGAAAGTAAGGCCTCAATCGTCTTGATGCGTTGATGAAGGCAAACGCAAATTTCTCGATTTCCAAGTACTTCTTCTCAGCCCCTTGTAATGTTTTGCTCAAATAATAAACAGGCAAGTGCTTGTGTTCCCGTACAGCTATCAATACGGCGCTCGTTGCCTCGGTTGAAACGGAGAGGTACATAAATAGCCTTTCGCCTTCAACGGGTTTGGTCAGGAGCGGAGCGCTCGAAAGGTAAGCCTTCATGTCTTGCAATGCTTTCTCACACTTCTCAGTCCAAGCAAAATTTTGAGCGTTGAGTAGAATTTTGAAGAAAGGGAGGTTTCTGTCCGCCGAGCGCGAGATAAGCCTGTTTAAGGAAATGATTTTTCATACTAGTACTTGTACCTCCCGGAGATTACGAGGGGATGGAATGTCCAAAACAACCTTGATTTTTGCCGGATTGGCCTCAATTCCCCTTTGGCTGACCATATAGCCCAAGAATTTTCCCCCTCGTACTCCAAAAGTGCATTTCGATGGATTCAATTTCATTCCATACTGGCGTAAAATAGCGAAAGTGCGTTTGAGATCCTCCAAATGTGAGCCTTGACGCTCGCTCTTGACAATCATATCATCGATGTAAACCTCCATGGATCCTCCAATTTCCTCTTCAAACATCTTGTTGACGAGACGCTGATACGTGGCTCCAGCGTTCTTGAGTCCAAAGGGCATGACTAAGAAGCAATATACCCCCAAGTGAACAACAATTGAAGTTTTGGGGCGGTCCTCTGGGGCCATAAAGATTTGATAGTACCCCTGAAAGGCGTCCATCATGCTCATGAGTTCACATCCGGCGGTCGAATCCACCAATTGGTCTATCCGAGGTAATGGGTATGGATCCTTGGGGCAGGCCTTGTTAAGATCAGTAAAATCATTGCACATGCGCCATTTATTTGCACTTTTGGGCACCAAGACCACTTTACATAACCATTCTGGGTATAATATGGGCTCGATGTACTGGGCCTCAAGGAGCTTGTTAATTTCTTCCTCAATAACTCTCTTCCGAAAACCGTGCACATCTCTCCTTTTCTGTTTAATGGGCTTGAAGGAAGGGTCTACATTGAGCCTGTGGACTATGACGCTCGGGTCAATCCCGATAAGATCCGAGGATTTCCATGCAAAGACATCAATATTTTCTCTGAGAAAGTCTATCATCATGATCTGCGAGGCTCCAGAGAGGTTGGACCCAATCTGAGTAGTTTTGTCTTTGTTCCCTGGTTCTAGCTCAATAGTGAGGAATTTTTCTGAGGGCTCAATCCTCATTTCTGGGCGGGGGAGTTCAAGCGCTCTCTTTTTTCCTGTCAAACGTCCATCATTAAGGGGCGCGTCACCCTTACGCTCATCCCCCTCAGAGGAGCATTCTTCAACTGTTCCTGGCGGAGCACTTTCGAGGGAGCCTTTGGCGCTGGGATCTTTCTTTTCGTTCTTTTTCTTGTTCATCTTGGCCCTTTTGCGCACGGGACCATCCTCATCTAAATTGGGGAAATCAACGGATTTCTTAGTGGACCCAATTTGAAACGCTTTCTCCGTTTTAGGTTTTCTGAGGGAGAGCATGTAGCATTCCCAGGCATCACGCACGTTGCACAAAACTTCTCCAATGCCCTCGGGGGTGGGGAACTTGATTTTCTGGTGGTAGGTGGAGATGATTGCTTTGAAATCCATGAGAGCCGGTCTCCCGATTATGATGTTATAGGGAATATCAATCTCCACCACTGCGTACGTGACCATGAGCGTTTTGCGCTGCGGGGCTCGGCCAAATGAAGTGGCCAAGCGAATTTGCCCCCGTGGGACGACCTCAGAACCTCCAAAGCCAATGAGGGCTGTTTTGAGGGGTTCGAGCGGGATGTTGGTAACATTCATTTTCTGGAACGTGGTGTAGGGCAGAACGTTAACAGAGCTTCCACTATCTACTAACACCCTCTTCACAATGTGATTGTGAACATCCAAGCTAACCACCATGGGACAGTCAGAGGTTTCACTGACCCCATGGGGAGTTACAATATGTTCCAAATCATTGTCAGCAAATCCTATTACAACATTCTCTTTCGAGCGCTGATCTTTTGTATCTTGGGTGGCATAAACTGACTTGGGCGCCGAGGGCCGCTGATCGTAGCTCCGGATGTATCAGCGTCGGGAAGCATTAGAATCTCCTCCTGATGAACCTCCCCCTATCATGTTGATGACCGCAAAAGGTGTATTCTCCTGTTCTGGGGCCTTTCCTTTGCCCCGATGGCTGCTCTCAGTAGGGCCCCTCCCTCGTGGGCTTCTTGAGCGCGACGGGCTCCTCCTCCTCTCTCTTGATCGGTCATGACAACGTTCATCGTAGCACTCCAATATTTTCACAAATTCTTTCAGGTGGCCCCCAGCGACGAGCCTTTGAATTTCAACCTTCAGTTGGCGGCATTCGTCTGTATCATGCCCCCTTTGCTTGTGGAAAGCACAGTACTTATTTGAGCGCCCCAAAGCCTCAGTTTCCCTCATCTTAGTGGGTCTTTTGAAGAGCTTTTTGTCAGAGAGGTTATAAACTTCTGAATTTGGCCTTGTAAGGGGGATGCGCTCGAAACGACGAGGGGCTAGAGGAGATTTCTTGCGCTCTTTCCTACTAACCTCTTCCCGTCCCCGCTCTTAGTGACGCTCGTGCCTCATGGGGCTATGATACCGGGGCCCGTTTGTCCCATACATATCTTCGAGCGCGAAGAATGGCTCGACAACTTCTCTTAAGGCCATGAGGGTTCCTGGCCTTCTCTCCACGATAGCATCGGCAAACTTCTTGCTCACATACTGCTTGTGATTCACAGCCTTAAAGAGCACTGGGATTAAGAAATCCATGGAAGGCCTCTCCACTTGCAAGATTTCCTTGTTGAAACAAGCGAAGAATGAGCGAATAGATTCATTCTTGCCTTGCACTATATTGTAGAGGGCAGTGGGCGCTGTGACGGGGGCCTTCAAAGAGTTGAAGTGGTTTAGGAAAGCGTTAGCCAACTCTGTATATGAATGTATCGAGCGTGGCGGCAGCCGCTTTTACCATTCCTGAGCCATTCCCACTAGAGAAGTGACAAAGACTTTGGCCCAGTAGTGGCTTGAATGCTCATATAAGTGCATCAAATGTAATAAATGATCCAGATGTTCTGCCGGATCTGTTGTTCCATCATAACGGTTGACAGAAGTAGGGATTTTGGCCATTCCTGCTTGGGCCATCAAAACTTCTTCCACGAGGGGGGAGCCCCTCGCCAATGGGTGATATTCATAAGTGCAGAAGTTCTCTTCCTGCTCCTTGCGTTGGGGGACCCGTGGCTGGCGGTCTTTGTGACGAGCGTCTCTGTCATCGGCTCGTTCATCCCTGCTATGGGAGATCTGAGACCGTACCCGAGAGAGCTGTCCAACCATATCCTTTATCCCCTGCAGCTGGTCTTGCACAGCTGCGAGGAGCATAGGATTTCCATCTCCTTCTTTGTCCCCCTGCTTTGTGGCCCGGGAGGCTCTTTTGGAGGCATGAGAGTCTCTCTCATCTTCCACATTGATTCTCTCCCTGGGCTCCTTGCCCTTGTCCGCGTGGGGACGCTCGTTCTCGCCTCGGTTGGGCATTTCTCTGGCAGGCGAGAGTGGTGGTTGAGCTCTCAGGGCGGCCTGAGCCTCTCTGAGCGGATATATCTGCAATCCACCCAAGGGAGGAGCAGCTTGAGTGGCCTGCCCAGAGGGAAAATACATGGAGTGAAATTTCTCCCACGCACCCTGAGCCCCCTGAACCTTACACTGGGCGTAAAGAGCCCGCAGTTGTTGAGGGGTTAGGGGGGGTAACTCCACCCCTTCAATCTCCCTGGGGATCACCACCGGGAGCTGGATCTGGTCGGCATGGTAGGGCTGAACCTGCGGCATCACAACGGTGGGGGTAAGTGTGTATCCTGGCGGCGACATCATGTATTGTTGCCCTCCCGAATTCGCATGAGTATGAACCCACGGATGTTGGGGAAATTGTGGGAGAGTGGGGAGGGAAGCACCTCTACCGGTGCTAGAAACTGGTGGTGCTGGCGGTGGAACCGTAGGGTCTGCCGGCGGAGGCACTCCTCCGACTGGTGGTGCTCCACCAATGGTAGAGGATGGGATGGTGGTGGTATTGACATCATGAGGAGGATCCTCTCCTCCTCCTGTAGCTCCGGACCTTGTAGTCACCATGGTAAAAAAGATACTGGGTGTTTGTTGTTCAACTAGCAGAAAGAGAGAAATGAGTTGAAAGCTGGTTTCCCACAGACGACGCCAAAAATGATGAGTCTGAATATGGGGTACAGAGTCCGATCACTTTAGAATTTGTTTAGGTGAGGAAAGCCAGTTGATGTTCGCCGGAAAAGATGGGGGTTCTACCTGCTAGGACAAACACAAAGACAAAGTCAGGAAGCCAAGCTGGGGAAACTGGGGGTGATTCCCAGTTTGGCTCTCCGACGCTCAAGTCAGATGAAGATCTGAAAGAGATAATATGCTAAGTATGGAGTTGCAGTAATTGAGGTTTCTTACAATGGAGAAGATGAACTCGCATATTTATAGTTGAGGGTCAGGGACCCTTTGGTCATTTACACCGTGTGGTCCTGGCCGAATGTTGCCTTAACACGTGGCGTTGCGAGAGAGAAACCTAGGAGGAATCTTCTGCAAAAGTTGGTGGGAGTTAGTGTTGGCAACAGTGGCAAGTGCGCGAGCATGTTCGGGGTGTCAGAGAGCCGTTTTAGGGGTTGGTAACGAGGGCTTAAGAGCACGCTCGTGTCAACCAAGAGTCTTGGAGGCCAAGGAATCCGCTAGGGGATGAAGGCCAAGGCTCATGAAGTGAAGAGTGGAAGATTCCCTGAGGGAGAGTGGCGCTCGAAGAGAGCTTCCTTGACTGATTGGAGCCTTAGCCATGTAGTATGAATCGCGCTCGTTAGTGCGGCAATGTAACTACGCGTACACGTAGCAGAGATGCGACGTGATGCCACGTGCCCTTGAAGAAGGCTGACGCTTGAGAGGCTTGAACACTCATGTATAATTACCTTAATCACCAGAGGACAGATGTTGTTATCTTGAATTGCCACGTGTCCAAACGTGGCACGAGCGTATTTTGACCCCATCACATACAACATAGTCTAATGAAAGATTTCGAAATTAATTAATTTTCTGCAAAAGAATTAGTTGTTTGTATGTCCAAAACTTGATGAGAAGCCCAATATGTAGTAGCTCTAATATAAACAATGCCCAACTTTGGAGCTAAGCCTAGAAAGTAGAACCTACTGGGTCATATTATTTTTCTCATTCATTTTAAAATTGTGAAGGTTGATTCTCCCTCAATAATTTTATTGAAAGTTTCGAATTCGATTCTCATAACAAAATATAATAATAACTTAGATTCCATGGGATCCCCATTTTTTTAATATTAAATTCTAATTTAATAAGATTTAAAAGTTCAATATAATTAATGTTCCATCGTATTAAAAAGAATATAATTCCCAAATTAAATCAAATCGAAACAAAAGTAAACATGAATATACTTAGAGTTAATTCCAAACATCTTTCATCCTTTGGTTTTTAATTCGCTTTGCTCCTAATCTTTGAATTAGTACGATTACTTCTCTAATCTTTAAAAAATATCACACTTAATCCCTCTAAATAGAGTAGATCTATACATAGAACAGTTCAATGTGTCGATATCATATGCCACATTGAAGTTCTTGGTATAGGAAATACAACTGAGGTCTCAAAACCAAATTCCGACAACCGACGACGGAGAAATCACCGGTCAAAGACAGTGTATGTCGGACGAAGCTTCACAGTAGCCAATAGAGTCGACCGAGGAATGGGTTTTGTTCGTCTCAGAAAGGCGAATACGATGGGGGTGGTTTGAAGCTTAGGTCACCGTAACGAAGGAGAAATCGATACTCAATGTTTGTTAAAAAGAGTTAAATGTGACAATTTTTAAAGGTTAAGGGATAAAGTGCCCCAAGGATAAAAAAATGAAGGGCATTCAGAATTAGCCCATTGTGTATTTTATTCTTTATGTTATGAAAATAAGAAATGAAAATTGTCATTTCTCCGTATGAAAAGTTAATGGGATAAATCAATTGAATTACTAGCTTAATGTAAATTTTAGTTTATATCAAAGACATCCAAATTAATCTGAGTTATAACTTTTACAATCTTTCATCGATGTGAAGTTGCAAAATTATGAGATTAGTGTTGCATAAATGGTGTGATTGACAAAGAAGTTATGCTGTATCAATAGATAGATATAAACTATTTTTAAAATTTTTTTACATGATAAATATATATCCATATGTATTTGAATATAAGTACTCAATACAATATAAAATAATATTTTCGGAAGCATTTTGAATTATGACATAAAAGTAACGATTATCAAGGGCGAACGTCTCTTGTTTTTGGAAAAAAAGAATTACAGAGTAATAGTGAAATTAGGTCAGAGTTAAAGAAATAGTGAAATTAGGTCAGGGGACCGTACTCAAAAAGAAAGTCTCCAAGGATCATTGTTTCACTTATATTTGGAGTCCCACTCTCTATTATAACACATTGACCCGTGCTATAAACTTGTCTGAAAATATAGTAATTAAATTTGACTAAAAACTATTTTTTGTTTTATCTTAGTACAATCCTAAATAATACAGAACCTTGTCTCATATTTCATTCAAAATTCATCCGGCAAAGTTTAGGTGCCTCATCTAATCTGAAATATGCAAAGTTCATAAAAAGAACCACATGCTTTGGGGTACTCATTTTCATGACCAGATTTCATTTTCGATTTTTATTTTTGTTGTTTCGTTCAACGCGAGACTAATTATATGGTTCATACGCTTAAAAAAAATTAAGTTTCGACTTGTATAAATACTAGTAAATTTTCAATTTTTATCGAGTCCTTTGATATTCCTGATATTACTGAGTAATAATATTTTCTTTCTTTTGCCTCAAACTAAACATCCAATAAAGAAAATCTAGGCAATTAAAAATTCATAACTATCAAAATTTGGTATTTGATCAAAATTAAATATATTTAACCAAACATAATTAATAGTATCCACAATATATACTATAAATATGAATTATATATTCTGCCCTCTTAAACCCAAAACAAAAAGGGTCATAATTAATAACTCCCTCTTAGTGGGAAATAATTTAATTAACTCCCCTTATGAAAAAAAATTTATACTAACTTTGCGATTCAAATTTATAATTTGATTTCACTCCTCACCCACCTAAATTGACTGTAATACCCTTATATTTTTATTTTTCTTTTCATGCTTCAATTTTAAATATGCGTACTTTAACTTTTACGAATAATACCTTATTTTTAAATTTGTAAATGTTTATGAACAATACTTCAATTATAAATTTAGGTAATTTAACTTTTATAAATAATATTTTAATTTAGAACGTAAGTAATTTAACTTTTAGGAACAATACTCGTTTTTCTTTTTTTTTTTTTCCTTCTCATACTTCAAATTTAAACCTGAATACTTTAATTTTTACAAATAATACTCTACTTTTAAATCATGATACTCTATTTTATAATTCGGAAACTCTGTTTTATAATTCGGAAACCTTACAATACTCTACTTTATAATTTCAATACTTTGTTTTTTAATCTGGATACTTCATACTTTATAATTAATACTTCAAAATATAAATCAACGATTAATTTTTACCTCACCATCCACCCACACACAATATATATATAAAGTATGAAAATTATATTTTGAAGTATTAACATACAAATAAAAGTATAAAATCATGTATATGAAGTATTATGTTAACAAAATGGTTTGTGTGGGAGGAAGGAGTGATGTGTTATATTATTTCATGTTTCTTCAAGGCTATTTTGATAATTTTATTGAAAATGGGGAGTGAAATCAAATTACAAATTTGAATTGGGGAATTAATATTAACATTTTTCTATGGGGTAACGATGTCAAATTTATCTTGTGTCTTGATAAGTTTTGTCACATTCCAAAAAAAAAACAAAAGTATGCATAAATACGAATATTAATTATTAAGTAATAATTAGGTGGGTTTGATTCGAATTCAAAGTTCAAACATTTTGAACCAAATTATGAAATCACAAAATTCATTTTAGAAATGGATTTTTTTTTACGTATTTCACCCTTATATTAGGTGAAATGAGCAAAAAAAAATTATATTATAAAAATTAACAGAAAAAACATTGTGTTTTCAAAATATTTGCATGACGAACTCTGAAAAATTCTGATATTAAAAACATAGTTTTTTGTATTAATTTTTGTATCATAGAATTTTTTTTTGTCAATTTCACCTGTATAGCGTAAATATTTTTTTAGAAATGTTAGTTAACTCTAAACATTCAAGTTACCTAATTATCAAAGGTTTTTCCGGTGTATAATTAATTTCTAATAATCTTTTGTAAACCACCCTCTATTATAATCAGTTGCTTTTTACCATATATTATTTGTCGGTTACTGCCACATTTATTGGGAAATTTACTTATATATATTAATCTTTCCATATATATATTCCATAAAATATAGTTTGGTTTTGATTTTAAAAGTAAATCTTTATATATATGCTGGCTGACATTTTTTCTATACCAACCCTATTTGCAATTGTTTAATAAATTATTAATTTTTAAACAAAAATAATTATTATAGATTAAGCTAAACTCGAAATTACAAATAACTTAATATGAGTTGAAATGTCAGAAAAACTATTCCTAGAAAAATGAATAAACAACATAGTAGATAGTTTTTTTTTTTATTTTTTAAACGCACAAACCCCCAAACGACCAGAAGGATTTGAACTGAGTCTTTATCTTCGAGAACTAATCCTTTACCCATTTAGATCAACCCATGTTGGCTACATTGTACATAGTTAGTTAGCGTTGGCTCATGCTAAATAAAATTAAAAGAAAATAGTAATAAATATCTAAATAAAGATAAAATAATTTTCTACCAAAAAAATATATATTATAATAGCAATATTAAATTTTTTTAGAAAATTTTCGAAAATATACAGCTGGCAAACAATTATGGAAAATAAACAGTTGATTGCAAAATATACAGCTAATATTAAATGAATCTCGTGAATTTATCAGAATCAACAAATTCCCACCGTTCTGTTTTAAAAAAAAACTAAAAATATCTCATAAATTCGAATCAAACGGTACTTAATACAACGGAACAGCGATCCCCGACGGCGGCGGCTTCGGCGGCGCCTCCTGCACCTCCACAATGACCTCCGTCCGGCGCGGCGGCTCGCATGGACACGGCAGTGCTATAAACTTGGGAATATTATCTCCCGGCATTATAACCGGCAGACTCTGCTTCTCTTCATCCTGAAGAAATTTATGATCAAATTAAAAGGTTAACCATATGTGCAATTCCAAATTATTAGGGAACAATTAATAACATATAGCATTTCACCAAGTTTTAGTATAAAAAAATTGCAGTTCACCAAAATTAAAAAAACCAACTGAATTGCGAATTATACCATGCGGAGGGGTATGGGCTTAGAACGGCGAAAGTCATCCTCATTCGCCGCCGCCGCCGCCGCTCTGAGGGAGAGAGTGCGGCGGAGCTTCTCCCAATGGTAGCAGCAGGAGAATATTCCGCTAAGAGTGAAGATGACGAGCAGCAAAAGGGCGGTGCCGACGGGGAAGCCGAGAGAAGGGCGTGGATCGGAGGCGTGAAAAAGGGGTGGGGAAACAGCATGATTCGGATTCGGATTCGGACTTTCCATCATTTTCGAAAACTTGCTTAACAAAACTGAATCTTCCCATCCCCTAAGAGGGGTTGCAATTGCAAATCGGAGTACTAAAACAGTAGGTTTTGTACTCTACACCTAATTTATTACAGGCATAAAACTTGCGTGCCCATGTTTATATAAGAAAGTTTTGCAGTGTCTGAATTTATGTGGTGAAGGGAATTTATAAAGGGGGTGGGGGTCTTGTGGAGGTACATTTGCTGTCTGGGGACCACGTACGGAGACATCGTCTCATTAAGTGCTGTGATTAAATGATAAATCTCATTTTCTTTTTCTTTTTTCGCCTTCGTTATTTTTGGTCTAATCTCATTTTCATACCACAAATCTATCTTAATTTATTTTTGGTGGCACTACATGGATTTTTTTATCAGTATTGATATAGGTATGTGGTCGAGCCAAATTCTCGATCAAAAAATTTGAGCTGCAAGTCGGTCTGACCACTTATAATTTGTAGAACTGGAAAATGTGTTTCCTAGACTGATTTCTGAAAGGGAGGAGGAAACGTGAGCTCGCGGTCAATTCGGGATGGGAAGGGGTTTTACTCTCCGACGCTCTGGTTAGTGATCGAGTGTAAGATCGAATGAGTAAGGTCGAATGTTAGTGCAATATTGGAAGTCTTTATGATGTTTACCTATCGGAGTAAATATGGGGTATTTATACCCTTGGCCGTGGTGGAGGTGGTGGTCGTCGTGAATGACGCTCTAATTGTCAGTTGCCCCACTATAAAGGTGCATCAAATGTTTGGTCGGTCACTTCCTCTATAAATCCTGAGTGGCCACATGGCGTTGCCAAGTTAAGGGAAGGTCGAGGAATATCGTCTAGTGCCTTTGATCGAACCGCGGGTCGAGGGGAGGACTCCCTGTTCTAGTGTTGATGTAGGTTGTCATCTCAAGCCATAGGTCGAAGAGGGTGCAAGTCGAGGAAGATCACAGGTCCATGTGTTCACTGGAAATCATGTCATGTCAAGGAGTGAGGTCTTACCATATCATATGAATCATTTATATAATTATTAAGATTTAACTGGAGTTCTAACTTAAGATCGTAATTTTATTAAGTACTTTAGTCAAGTAATCAACACTCTTAATATTAGTGTTACACCAATGACCCAATTTAAGATTGGAACCCTTAAATTTTTAATTTTCTTCATTGGACTGACTTGGATATTGATATTTTAAATTGAGATAATTCTTAACGTGTTTAATTGATCATGATATGTAGCACCCGAGCGTAAGGTACCACATCCCCCGCACCGAGACCTGACCCGTATATGAAATGGAAGTCCATACACGTGCCAAATCCACGGCGAACGGGGACACAACACACACGCTATGCTAGGCGGGACTAACCCTTAAACCATTCAACTCAAGAAACCTAAAGAATCAGAGTAAAATAGAATGCGGAAGCAAGAACTACCTAGCATATATACAGTGAGCCACCAAGCTCCAAAATAGATATACAAAAGCATTCCATAATCAACGGCGCTCATGGCCTACAAAATCATAACGCTCCAATCTATAATATGATCAAATACAAAAGTAGCAACAAGAGTATGAATATGAGACTGAAAAGAAGTGCTAAACATAAATGCAAGACCTAGACGACTTGTATTCCCGCCTAGCACTCCTATACCTGCACAAAACAGCTGAAAACAACCGGGTTCAGTCTAAAAGAGACTGGTGGGTATAAAAACGGGGCATAAGATATATAATATCGCGTAAATTAAACACATACATGCAAGCCCTAATCCCGTGTGAAGTTTGATAAGAATTTACCAAGTGGTTAAAACAATAGAAAACATCAACGGGATCACGACGTTCATATTCATTCATAACTGTTCATAAGGATTTAAGCTCGGCGAGTGAGCGTGCACAATCTCCAACCTTCTCCTCGTGTAATCATATCATAATTAGTGGTTGTCATACATATCTTTCGTGCACATACATAAATGATCATAATCATACATATACACCTTCTTCCTCCGGGTGGTGGACAAGTTAGCTAGACCTGACCACCGGTTCTTACATGGGCCAATGGGGGTACATGAATCCCCCAAAGGCACTCAGCTCCCATTCCTCGCTAAAACTCCTAGCGAGGGCCGGTACCACCGTAGTTTGGTTGGAACTAGTATATGGGATCCCCGTCAGCCCTTGCTTCCTCGGTTAGCCACATATACTAAGTCCCGGGGCCCGTATAATCAGAAATCAGAAATGTGTCTCGCCAAATATAAGGTAGGGTTTCATAATTACAAAGGGGTCATACGTTTGAAATCATTTACCCAAAATGACTCGATTTATATAAATATATTATTTTGGCTTAAAACTTGCACATAAGGAATTTATAGGGTTGTTTAACTAGTAGAAGAAAAACCCACCTTTACCAAAGCAAAATAAAGGCACAAGCGTCTCAATGCTCGCCCTCGTCTCCGACCAAACCCGAATCTGTGCAAAAGAAAAGGTATGAGACGCAATGACCACATATGACGCTCGGCAATGAAGTGAATATGACATGAATGCATAAATGATCATGTTATATCATTAAAATATTCATGTGCACGATTAAAGAATTTAAATCATATAATCAAATCATTCGTTCATATATTTCATTCAATTTCATAATTTCATAAATTCATAATTTCATAAATTCATATAAATTTCATAAATTTACAATATTCATAATATTCATAAATTCATAATGCATATCAATTAATCTAAAATTCATTTAAGAAGCATAACACATATTATTCAAATTCACATTGAGGAATAAAATAAATAATTGGAAACGTTCAAACAATAGTCAGTAGAATAAATACGCGAAATGGAAATCAATTAATTTCAATAATTAAATTAAATCAAATAATATTTAAAATATATATAATATATAATAAACATATATAATATATAATATAATAACATATATACATATTACATATATATATATATTCACGTACACACACACACAAACATGCATGCATATATGCTATATATATATACATACTATATACTATATATTATATACATGCATGCAACACATGCATGCCTACACAATTCACAACCAACACACACACACAGACATATATATATATTCAGCCATGCATACACACGCACACACCTTATACAAACCATGCATATATATATAATATAAATATACATGCATGCAACACAAATAATCAACCAAGCACACACAAACACAATAAACACAGCAGCAACTCCAGGAAAAACGCAGCAACACAGCAGCAGTAGCAGCAGACCAAGGCAGCAGTAAAAGCTCAAGCAAAACGGGGTGAAACCCCCGTGTCACCCTCCAAGCTTAGGCCGAGACACCCCCGTGTCTCGGTACAGAAATCCCAGGCCAAGTCTGCACCCCCGTTCCGCGCTGGAAAGGCCAGGAATGGCACGCCCGTGTCGTGCAGCAGCAGCAGCCTCTGTTTCGAACAACAAAACGCAGAAACAGAGCAGCCCAGAACGCAGGAAAAGCAGGCAAGAAAGGCAACAAAACAAGGCATAAAATGCTGCAAGAAACTCAGCTAAACCCACACCAAGAACCCATGAAAGATGACAGTAAAAGAAGAAGGAAATGACAGCAGTTTACAGCAACATAACAGCGCTAAAACAGGGCCAAAAACTGGAGAAAAACAGAGCATGCTTGCTCTCGGTACACTCGACTCAGATCAGGTCCAAAAGGCCATCAAATACGCAGAAAAACATCATGAATTCAACAAGTAAATCAGTTCCAAAAGTGATCAACCAATACATCAACCGTACGTGACAAACATGTGGGATTTTCTCAAAATTTCATAAATGATATCTCATATATATCTCAACAAACACGAAAGCAATGATCATAAATGATATTAGGAAGTCAAAACAATTAATCTCAGGCTTGGAATCAATCAAAATCATTGAGAATCAAAGGAGTTCAAGAATTTGCCCAAAATCCTCTATTTTCGGAAAAATGGCCCAGAATAATGAAATCATGCTCAAACTCGTGAATGAAAGGATGGAAATGATCAGAATTAAACATATAATACAACCCTAAGCCTACCTTGATGATTGGTTGAAGTTTGGATGAGATTTGAGCTCCAAAATCTCCAAGGAATGAAGGGTTTCGGGACTGGACTGTAGAGCAGTAGCTTTGGCTGATGTTTGGGGGTTGTGTGAGGATTATCTTGGTTAGGGCTTGAAATATCCTGATAGGTGGTTGAGTTAGGGTTTAAAGGAATCAAACCATGGTTAATTTGGTTGTGGTTTGGATGAGATATGGTTCATATTGTACAGCAAGGTCAAGTTGAATGCCGTTTCGTTTTTCGGTTGGATTTCGGAGTTTCAAATGATTTAGGAAAAATATAAGGCTAAGTTTACTAAACTCGAATTTTCGTTACGAGTTCAGCGGAGTTGACGGAACTCGAATCCGAGTTCCCGAGCTCAAGATATTAAATTCGGAACCAAGGGTACGCTAAGTGCTCGTTAGCTCCCGTTTTGGTTCCTTGAAGCAAATTAAATCCGTTAACATATCAAATGAATTCGAAAACATAAATTGAGCATAGAATCATGTCCATAACACATATATGTACGACATATTACAAATTCGTGGCATTTCAATATCATTTCATAAGAGAAAGAAACACAAAATTAGTGATATGATCAATCCATGCAATATAAATAAATTCCCATGCAAAATGAAATAATTCCATGCATAAATAAAATTTTCATGCAAAAATATATTAATTTGCATGCATAAATAAAATCTTCATGCATAATTATATTATTGTACGTATAAATATATATATATATAAATAATCAATTAATTAATTAAAACATGATTAATTAACATAACATATAATTAGCATAATCATTAAATTAATAATAAAATAATTAAACATATATATATATATATATATATAATACGAAATATATATATATAAAATTAATAATATTAAAATAAGATAATATAATATAATATAATAAAATAATAACAATTATAATAAAATTAAATATAACACGTAAAAACAATTAATTCGCGCAAATAGGTAAACACATACGTCCTACCTTTACGTCCGAAAAGTCGGGGCGTTACAATCTCTCCCCCTTAAAAGAATCCGTCCTCGGATTCATCTCGATAATACTTTCGGAGCTGTGAAACATGAAACACGTTATGGATTCCAGTCAAACTCGGAGGCAAGTCCAATCAATAGGCCGTATCCCCAATCTTCTCTAAAATCTCATATGATCCCATATACCGAGGGTTTAAATTTTCCTCCTCGTCCAATCCTTGAGAATCCTTTTCGTGGGAATGCCTTTAAGAAAACCTTATCTCCAATCTCAACCTCCAATTTCTTCTTCCAAAGATCTGCCTAAATCTTTTGTCGATCCTAAGCGGCCTTCATCCGTTGTCTAATTATCTGGACCTTATCAATGGCCTCTTGTACAGCCTTAGAGGGTTTTTCCTTCTTTTCCCCTATTTTAATCCCCTCTTGTTTGGTCCAATTCCATTCCTCCAAGTCAAAGAACAACGGTGATCGACATTTACGTCCATAAAGAACTTCATAAGGGGCCATTTCAATCGAGGCTTGATAGCTATTGTTGTAAGCAAACTCGATTAACGACAACTGTTCATTCCACGAGCTCTGAAAGTCCAATGCACATGCTCTCAACAATCCTCCAGATACTTAATTAACCTTTCTGATTGTCCGTCAGTCTGAGGATGGAAAGCTGTGCTGAATTGAAGCCTTGTTCCCAAACACTTCTGTAATTCTTGCCATAACCTTGAAGTAAATCTGGGATCCCGATCCGAGACAACACTAACAGGTACACCATGAAGCTTGACAATTTCAATATTGTATCTCTTAGCCAACTTACTCACTTATCGGACATTCTTGTTGCAAGAAAATGAGCGGATTTCGTCGACCTGTCCACGATAACCCAAATTCCATCGACACCTCCTCTCACTCTTGGTAATCCCGAAACAAAATCCATAGCTATTTGTTCCCATTTCCACTCCGGGATAGGCAATGATCGAAGTAGCCCCTATGGCTTTTGATGTTCTGCCTTAATCACTTGACAAGTCATACAATGTTTCACGAAGTTGATAACATCCCGTTTCAATCTATTCCACCAATAGAATTGCTTAAGATCCTTATACCTCTTGTTCTCTCCGGGATGTATCGAATACCCTGACCGATGGGCTTCCTCAAGAATAATCCTTTTTAACTCTTCCGGGACAACAACTCTATTCTTGAATCTTAGAAGTCCCGTATCATCAAACCCAAACGGACATTCTGAATCAGCTCGAGCTTTCTTATCTAATTTCTGAACCTCGGGATCAATCCTCTGAGCATCAGATAACCTCTGTTTAGGATCTGGTTGATCTGTAATATTCCGAATACTAGTCCTCAGTCTGAACAACTCATTCTCATCTCCAATTTCCACTTTCACTTCGGACACACTAGTTTTCCTACTAAGTGCATCCGCGACCAAATTGGCCTTGCCGGATGGTATCGGATTGTACCCTCATAATCCGCCAAAAGTTCCATCCAACGCCGTTGTCTCTTGTTCACTTCCTTATGTGAGAATAAGTATTAGAGACTCTTGTGAACGGAGAAGACCTCGAACGAAATTCCATAAAGATAGTGTCTCCACTTACCCAAAGCAAAGATCACTGCCACAAATTCCAAATCATGAGTGGGGTAGTTCTGTTCATGCTCTTTCAATTTCCTTGAGGCATAGGCGATTACTCTTCCCTTTTGCATCAACATACATCCCAAACCTTCCTTTGAGGCGTCCGTATAAACTGTATATCCTTCTGTACCTTCGGGAAGTGCTAATACAGGAGCGGTGGTCAACTTTTCCTTTACAAGTTGAAAGCTATCCTCACATGCCTCGTCCCACTCAAACTTAACCACCTTCTTAGTCACTCGGGTTAAAGGAGCTGCAATCTTCGAAAATCCTATACAATTCTTCGATAGTAGTCTGCCAAACCCCATAAACTCCTTACTTCTGAAACATTTTTCGGGCTTTGCCATTGAATAACCGTCTCGATCTTAGAAGGGTCTACCTCCAAACCTTTCCTTGAAATAATATGACCCAGAAATGCTACCCGATCCATCCAGAACTCGCATTTGCCAAACTTAGCATACAACCGATGCTCTCTTAAGGTATCCAACACTATCCTGAGGTGCCTGGCATGATCCTCCGGAGTTCTCGAATAAACTAAGATGTCATCGATGAAGATTACCACAACTTATCCAAATAGGGCCGGAAAATTCGATGCATCATATCCATAAAAGCAGCCGGAGCATTAGTCAATCCAAAAGGCATCACTACGAACTCGTAGTGTCCATACCGGGTGTTAAATCCCGTCTTCGGAATGTCCTCTTCCCGGATCTTCAATTGATAGTATCCTTGTCTCAAGTCCAATTTTGAGTATACCCCCGAACCTTGTAATATATCGAATAAATCCTCAATATGGGGCAACGGATACTTATTCTTTTACGGTCATCCGATTAAGCTCCCGGTAATCTATACACATTCTTAGGGTTCCATCCTTTTTCTTAAGAAAGAGAACCGGAGCACCACAAGGTGACGAACTTGGCCGTATATCCCACTTTGAGTAATACCTCTAATTGAATCTTTAACTCTTCCAAATCAGCCGGATATTCTTTCCCTTCAATCAAAACGGAACACTCCCGAATCAACTGATCTGTCTGAAGACTACCACCCAGTGGCGAACTCACCAAACAACAAGAAGAAAAAGCAAATAACAGGCAAGCACAGAATAGCAACTAAGTCACAAGAAATAAAAGAATGCATGACACCCGAATCAAAGAGTGCATGAATGCTCATGTTATGTATGCATAGGGTACCTTCTACCACTGCTGTGGGGTCAATCTCTACATCTGGCTCCTCACCCTCGAGGGCGTAAGCACGAGCCGGGATCATTGGCCTTTGAACTCGTCTTTGATATCCGGGGTCTTTGTAGGGGCAAGTATCCGCCATATGGTCGCCTTTTCCACATATTAGGCATAAACCCAACCTCTTCCAGCATTTGTGATAGTTGTGGGTTGGCCCTCCACAATATGTGCATGGTGGCTTGGAGAATCGTGCTTCACACGGACCTTGTCGATCCTTCATTAGTGCAGGCAAAGCTTTTGGAACCGGTGGAGTTGGTCCTCCCATTCTTGGCTTCTTAAACGGACCCTTAGGAGGGGGACTAGCTTGCATCATCGGCCTCTTTCCCGAATTCGATCCGGAACCTCTTCTCATAGGAGCTCTAAAAACCGGATCCTTCTTTTTGATTTCCTCCCCTTGCGTAGTAGACTGTCGGACTCCAGATATCCTCTCTACTCGAATCAACCAACCCTCCGAGACCGCATCATCGATAGAACCAGAAAATCGAGGGGGGTTATAACTCAGAAACACCCCATGAGGGTCTCTATTGTTATTATGATTTGGTGGAGGAGCTTGTTGTTCTGCCTGTTGTGGTGGGGGAGCTTGAGCCCTCCTATACTCGACATAGTTGAAAACTGCTTCCATAAAATTCCCCATATCCATCGGTGGTGCTTGTGGTTGGGGTGGAGGCGTAGGAGATCGATCATGATGACGACGATGTCCGGGAGATCTCTCACGGTGTCTACGTGGAGGCATCCTGTTCAAGAAACACTGAAATGCATGCTATTTTTAGTCCATGCATGCAAGTGCAATTAATTCGATCAAAATTCAAGATTTAGAGCGCACAAGCACGTAAACAATGCATATGCAACACATTGACAAGTTGTTCCTAAAGCCGAACGACCTAACTGACTTAACACGACACTAGAGCCCGGGTTTTGCAACCCTAAGCTCTGATACCACTTAAGGATGTAGCACCCGAGCGTAAGGTACCACATCCCCCGCACCGAGACCTGACCCGTATATGAAATGGAAGTCCATACACGTGCCAAATCCACGGCGAACGGGGACACAACACACACGCTATGCTAGGCGGGACTAACCCTTAAACCATTCAACTCAAGAAACCTAAAGAATCAGAGTAAAATAGAATGCGGAAGCAAGAACTACCTAGCATATATACAGTGAGCCACCAAGCTCCAAAATAGATATACAAAAGCATTCCATAATCAACGGCGCTCATGGCCTACAAAATCATAACGCTCCAATCTATAATATGATCAAATACAAAAGTAGCAACAAGAGTATGAATATGAGACTGAAAAGAAGTGCTAAACATAAATGCAAGACCTAGACGACTTGTATTCCCGCCTAGCACTCCTATACCTGCACAAAACAGCTGAAAACAACCGGGTTCAGTCTAAAAGAGACTGGTGGGTATAAAAACGGGGCATAAGATATATAATATCGCGTAAATTAAACACATACATGCAAGCCCTAATCCCGTGTGAAGTTTGATAAGAATTTACCAAGTGGTTAAAACAATAGAAAACATCAACGGGATCACGACGTTCATATTCATTCATAACTGTTCATAAGGATTTAAGCTCGGCGAGTGAGCGTGCACAATCTCCAACCTTCTCCTCGTGTAATCATATCATAATTAGTGGTTGTCATACATATCTTTCGTGCACATACATAAATGATCATAATCATACATATACACCTTCTTCCTCCGGGTGGTGGACAAGTTAGCTAGACCTGACCACCGGTTCTTACATGGGCCAATGGGGGTACATGAATCCCCCAAAGGCACTCAGCTCCCATTCCTCGCTAAAACTCCTAGCGAGGGCCGGTATCACCGTAGTTTGGTTGGAACTAGTATATGGGATCCCCGTCAGCCCTTGCTTCCTCGGTTAGCCACATATACTAAGTCCCGGGGCCCGTATAATCAGAAATCAGAAATGTGTCTCGCCAAATATAAGGTAGGGTTTCATAATTACAAAGGGGTCATACGTTTGAAATCATTTACCCAAAATGACTCGATTTATATAAATATATTATTTTGGCTTAAAACTTGCACATAAGGAATTTATAGGGTTGTTTAACTAGTAGAAGAAAAACCCACCTTTACCAAAGCAAAATAAAGGCACAAGCGTCTCAATGCTCGCCCTCGTCTCCGACCAAACCCGAATCTGTGCAAAAGAAAAGGTATGAGACGCAATGACCACATATGACGCTCGGCAATGAAGTGAATATGACATGAATGCATAAATGATCATGTTATATCATTAAAATATTCATGTGCACGATTAAAGAATTTAAATCATATAATCAAATCATTCGTTCATATATTTCATTCAATTTCATAATTTCATAAATTCATAATTTCATAAATTCATATAAATTTCATAAATTTACAATATTCATAATATTCATAAATTCATAATGCATATCAATTAATCTAAAATTCATTTAAGAAGCATAACACATATTATTCAAATTCACATTGAGGAATAAAATAAATAATTGGAAACGTTCAAACAATAGTCAGTAGAATAAATACGCGAAATGGAAATCAATTAATTTCAATAATTAAATTAAATCAAATAATATTTAAAATATATATAATATATAATAAACATATATAATATATAATATAATAACATATATACATATTACATATATATATATATTCACGTACACACACACACAAACATGCATGCATATATGCTATATATATATACATACTATATACTATATATTATATACATGCATGCAACACATGCATGCCTACACAATTCACAACCAACACACACACACAGACATATATATATATTCAGCCATGCATACACACGCACACACCTTATACAAACCATGCATATATATATAATATAAATATACATGCATGCAACACAAATAATCAACCAAGCACACACAAACACAATAAACACAGCAGCAACTCCAGGAAAAACGCAGCAACACAGCAGCAGTAGCAGCAGACCAAGGCAGCAGTAAAAGCTCAAGCAAAACGGGGTGAAACCCCCGTGTCACCCTCCAAGCTTAGGCCGAGACACCCCCGTGTCTCGGTACAGAAATCCCAGGCCAAGTCTGCACCCCCGTTCCGCGCTGGAAAGGCCAGGAATGGCACGCCCGTGTCGTGCAGCAGCAGCAGCCTCTGTTTCGAACAACAAAACGCAGAAACAGAGCAGCCCAGAACGCAGGAAAAGCAGGCAAGAAAGGCAACAAAACAAGGCATAAAATGCTGCAAGAAACTCAGCTAAACCCACACCAAGAACCCATGAAAGATGACAGTAAAAGAAGAAGGAAATGACAGCAGTTTACAGCAACATAACAGCGCTAAAACAGGGCCAAAAACTGGAGAAAAACAGAGCATGCTTGCTCTCGGTACACTCGACTCAGATCAGGTCCAAAAGGCCATCAAATACGCAGAAAAACATCATGAATTCAACAAGTAAATCAGTTCCAAAAGTGATCAACCAATACATCAACCGTACGTGACAAACATGTGGGATTTTCTCAAAATTTCATAAATGATATCTCATATATATCTCAACAAACACGAAAGCAATGATCATAAATGATATTAGGAAGTCAAAACAATTAATCTCAGGCTTGGAATCAATCAAAATCATTGAGAATCAAAGGAGTTCAAGAATTTGCCCAAAATCCTCTATTTTCGGAAAAATGGCCCAGAATAATGAAATCATGCTCAAACTCATGAATGAAAGGATGGAAATGATCAGAATTAAACATATAATACAACCCTAAGCCTACCTTGATGATTGGTTGAAGTTTGGATGAGATTTGAGCTCCAAAATCTCCAAGGAATGAAGGGTTTCGGGACTGGACTGTAGAGCAGTAGCTTTGGCTGATGTTTGGGGGTTGTGTGAGGATTATCTTGGTTAGGGCTTGAAATATCCTGATAGGTGGTTGAGTTAGGGTTTAAAGGAATCAAACCATAGTTAATTTGGTTGTGGTTTGGATGAGATATGGTTCATATTGTACAGCAAGGTCAAGTTGAATGCCGTTTCGTTTTTCGGTTGGATTTCGGAGTTTCAAATGATTTAGGAAAAATATAAGGCTAAGTTTACTAAACTCGAATTTTCGTTACGAGTTCAGCGGAGTTGACGGAACTCGAATCCGAGTTCCCGAGCTCAAGATATTAAATTCGGAACCAAGGGTACGCTAAGTGCTCGTTAGCTCCCGTTTTGGTTCCTCGAAGCAAATTAAATCCGTTAACATATCAAATGAATTCGAAAACATAAATTGAGCATAGAATCATGTCCATAACACATATATGTACGACATATTACAAATTCGTGGCATTTCAATATCATTTCATAAGAGAACGAAACACAAAATTAGTGATATGATCAATCCATGCAATATAAATAAATTCCCATGCAAAATGAAATAATTCCATGCATAAATAAAATTTTCATGCAAAAATATATTAATTTGCATGCATAAATAAAATCTTCATGCATAATTATATTATTGTACGTATAAATATATATATATATAAATAATCAATTAATTAATTAAAACATGATTAATTAACATAACATATAATTAGCATAATCATTAAATTAATAATAAAATAATTAAACATATATATATATATATATATATATATATATATAATACGAAATATATATATATAAAATTAATAATATTAAAATAAGATAATATAATATAATATAATAAAATAATAACAATTATAATAAAATTAAATATAACACGTAAAAACAATTAATTCGCGCAAATAGGTAAACACATACGTCCTACCTTTACGTCCGAAAAGTCGGGGCGTTACATGATACGTGTTCAAGGCGTATGATATATTTGCTTCGTTCAACGACTTCTTAAGGTACCTTCACGATACGACCTTAATTATGGTATCAATTTCTAATATCATAATTCATAGTTTGCCCCAATTTTCGTACTCTATGCAATCTTTAGCTAGGCATTTAGCATCTCGCGACTCGCATTTTTAGCTATGGAATATTGGTGTCTAAACAACAGGCTTAATTAAAATAGTTCTATAGGATTCTTGAAGGAAAACTAGAATTGAAATAATATGAAAATGGAGACAAATTGAAAGTTGAATTAGTATAAAAAGTATGAAAAGCTGAAATAATGTGGCCAAAGTTGAAATAGAGCAAAATTGTGGTATGAAAATGAGATATATTTGTGTAGGGTGTAATGGGCCATGTTAGGTTTATTTGGTGTACTGTACTGTGGCGTGGTGGAGGGGAAAGCTTGTTTCATTCACTAATATTAATATATTTTTGGGGTGGAAATCAAATCAGAATTCCTGTTTGGACCTCATAGCAAATAATTAGCATATCCTCAGTCCTTGTGGAATAATGTAAGCTGCCGCTGCTCATAGGAAATTTCCAGGACACTCCATTATAATTAATATATTTTAGACTACTGGTCTAAAAATTAATTGTTAGATCACATTCTTATTTAAATAAATTTTTAATTTGCTTTCTGAATTGAGGTTTATTTTTTATTAACTATTTTCTAATTTAATTGGAATATTTTATCATTGATGGTTCTCCATGATTTATATTGGAATTTGTAAAATTATATATATTTTTTAAAAACGTAATAATTGACTGTTAAATGAAGATTTTTTTATTAATATAAAGTATTATTTTTGTAATTGTCTAACTATATAATTATTGTATTTTTAGTAAAAAATATTTATATTTGCTTGTAGAAATTAATATATTTGATTTATGAGGATTATCGTATTATGTAACAATGACCGACTTAATGAAAAACTTTACTTTTTATATGATGTATTTATGATTAGATTTGAAGAACTATATTTGAGTTTTAAGAAATTATTATATTACACGACACTTAGCGGTTAAATGAGGAATTTTTTTAATATTAAGTAAAAAATTCTATGTTTGTTGATTTATATATATCTAAAATTTAAAATCGTCATCAACATGATTAAGCGAATAAATAATAAAATTATTTTAAAATGATTAGAAAATTAATAAAAAACAAAACTTAAAAATAGAGCGTTAACTAAATTTCGTTTCAAGTCGAAGATACTTGCAAGTTGCAACTCAAACATCATTAAGAGATTTATAATTCTTAATATCCGTGTGAGAAATTTGACCAATTTAAAAGGACTCGAGAATTATATCATTTTCAAGATTTTATTTCATATATATTTCTTGAAATTGTGATTTTCGATCCTATGAACATATATGATGTCGGTATAGTCAATTAATATCCATGCATGATAGACAAAAAAAAAAGGGGGGCAAAATTTCAGATTGTTGTTTTAATTTGTTGACTCTTCCAATTCTTAAAGGGCAAAACTGAAATATCTGCATTAAAATCAGCGGTATAAAATATTGAAAAGCAACCATATATATCTTACTACGTCCCTTTTAAACTTTTTTGCTTTATTTGTAATTAATATAGCCAACTCCTTTTTTTTTTTTTTTTTTCTTCTTCTTCTTCTTCTTTTTTGTCCTAATTAAGTAAAGTTCATATTTTTGTTCAGATTTTAAAAGCGTGTACACTTTTTGAGGTGCTAATCAACGTCATGTCGATAAAGTAAGTGTTATAATTTCTCAAGATTTTTATTCCGTAGACTGGTGAATAGTGTTGCATATAAGTTTCAATTCGAATTCAAGTTTATAATATATGGGAATGGGACATTATTGTAACATTGTTCTTTTATCAAAGTTCACTTTAAAAAGTTCAAAGTACTTTAATTCTTCCTCTCATATCTTTAGGGTGTTTTCTTTTAATATCATAATGTATTTATCCTAAGTTTGGGTTTGATCAAATTAGATCGCAACTGTTAAATTCTCTCTATTAATAATAAATTCATTTTTAAGGATTCGATCGATCACAAAATTTTAAATTAGACCACCTCGAACCATTAAAATAAATGAGAATCAACATTAATTGTAGGCCTTTCTATTTACCAAGTTTATTATATGCTAGAGCTCTTACTTTACAAATCCCTATTATATAGGGTGTACTTCAAAGTTTAATTTATTCTAAGATAACTGAAATTGCTAAATTTAAAACCACAAGAGTTCCTCATTATCAATAGTAAAGTAACAATAGAAAGTTTTATATTGCCATATCTAGAATATTATGTGGTTCAATTGATTAATTAAAATATCGAAAGTCATTTTTATAGTTTCATAATATTCGGAGCAGTCTTCCTAAAAATGCAAGCAAGCAAGAACACACAGGCGCGTACACACACCATGCATCGAAAAATACATAGATATGATTCAATATCGTAAAGTACATAGAACCAAACAAATAAGCATTGAAAAGTACATGATAGTAGTTCTAATGCTACGCTTGCTTAACTTATAATATGGATCTCATATCCGAATTTTTGAGAATACAATTATTATTGATCAATTCTATCTGAATTTAAATACAAGAAAATATTCTCAAAATAAATTTTAGTTAGATTTTTTATGGACGACTGCAGGTTTCGGAGCAAGGACGGTCACGGAAGTGGCGTATACACACTTTTGACTTTTGGTATGTCTGTTTGCAAACAAAGGATCGGAGGAGGACGAATACAAATTCGTAAGGTTTGCAAAAGTGGGCTTTGCTTCATATTAGTTTGTTTTGTCGATATATATTTTCTTTTAATTTGGTAGCATTATTATTGGCCCACAAAGACTGGCGACTGGCGACGGCGTTATCCCTCAAACTGTCCTCAATTTTGCATGTATGAAATCAAAGTAAGCCACACAAACTGCAAAAGGTTTATCAAATTTGAAGTGCTTGAGCTGTTCAATTGCCCCACCAAAACACCAAGTTGTGAAGCCCTTTGCCCAGCCAGGGTTTCGTTTTCGACTTGTCTTTGGGATCAATGTTTGTGTTGTTGTTGTTGTTGTTGTTACATGCGCAAAATATCTTTTGGGTGGGTTTGAATCGATCACTTATCGTAACGTCTAGTGTATATACAAAAAAAAAAAAAGGAAAAAAATTAAAGTGTGTATCTTGATTTTTTTGGTTTTGTTATAATAGCGTAATCAATGGAGTTCGCGAATTTTGACACACAAAACGGTAATTAGCTATGGTAAAAATATACTACTTTTTGTAGCTATTGTAAAAATGTGATAACCCGGGTTCTAAGGGATTGGCTTCTGGACAGAAGTTGAAAATTTATTTCTTTTGTTGATCCAACTATTTAATATTATAAATGAAGCCCCCAAATTTATAAAACATGCTTAAAAGAAACGATACCTAAACTAAAGTAAATTTAACAAACAATAACTAACAACAGGGTAATATAACAACAACAAAATAAGCTTAAACATAATTAATATGATAATTACAACTTAATTAAAATAGTATCTTTGATATTATTGTTTGCTTTTAGCTACGAATTGGTACAAGTTGTTACACAGTTACAAACTCGCTTCTTCCTCTTAATCAAGCTTATTTCGAGGCTCTGATACTAGAGCACCAAAGTGCGCGTATAATGGAAATTTCTTTTGAAAGATTTACAATAGTAGAAATGAGAAAGACAACACTTATTATGTTTTTTGTTACAAGTTAAACATAAGGTTTATACTAAAAATTGAAAAAAAAAAAAAAAAAAAACTAAAACTGGAAAGCTTGAGGTATTCTCAAGAGAAGTAGTAGGAATGTTCTTCTGATTTTCGATGTTCTAAAATTAACCACGCCTTGGTATCCTTTATATAGATAAAAATTCGGAATCCAAATGTCTTCTTCAATTTGATTACTTGAAATGAATAGCTAAGAATGTTTCTTTTGAAGATATTTTTTCTTATTAGATTCTCTTCCAGTACAAAAAATCTCTTTCTTTTTGGATGCGTCCACCATACTTTTATTTTTTATCTCTTCATCATGTTTTTAATGTTAAGAAGGGTCTCTTCATCCAGATTGTTCCAATAATCACTTTCATAGGTTAATTATCTAAATATGCTGATTCCATTTCGAATTGACACCAATATTTTTCAAATTTTTCCATGATAATTTCTGGAACATTGATGAGACTCAGAAACGCACTCGAATCAGAGCCGTCCACGTGTCGCCGTCGACTGACTTGAAGACTACACGCTCGCATTGATGGGCTCGTGAGACAATCCAGCCCACTCACTTGCCAACTAGTTCAGGCCATTGGGCCTCGGACAATTGTTCAGGTAAAGGGCCAGAACCGACCGGCTTAGCGCTCACATCTTGGCCCTCAGGGTTACCCTTCTCAGGGAAGCACCCACGCGGGGACCCCATTCTTGGTGCTCGGGGTTTTGACGCTCAAAGGTCATCTGTCGGGGAGGATCCATCCGTGCACTCTTCGAGCGTCATCGCGCTCGTAAATGATCCCACCACCCCTGCGAGGGACCCGAACCTTAGCAAGGAGGACTTTGGGCCTTCCTCTCACATGACCCTCGCCAACAACCTCTGACACAAAGGTAGTGCGCACTTTGTACCTGACACGCCGCCTTCTTTTCAGAGACGTCATTCTCATACCATCACGGGATGCCACGTGTTAGGGCAACACAGGTTTGGGACCACATGGTCAATTTACCCATTTACCCTCACCCCTAACATATAAATAGAGGAGAACGCGTGCTTTCTCCCCCAAACAATCTTCTGCATACACTTCGCACTGGGCATTCCCTCTCTCCATTTTTCCTGCATCTTCCTAAGCTCCGTGATCACCTCATCACAGTTGCATCATCATTACCTCTTGCACTCCTGGTGTTATCCTAGCTGGAAGAACCCACGCATAAAAAGGAAACCCAGTTCCTGAGGCTTTCACGCTTGTGATGGTCTTCCCCTTTTAACAAATATTAAAGTGTTGTTGCATTTAGGAAGCTCAGATTCCTGCACCATCATTTTTGGCGCCATCTGTGGGAAATCCATCACCACCATCTTTGTCGTTATCAGTTTCTTCCTTTAAAAGCTAGTTGAAAAGTGACACCAAAGTCTTTCATCATGGTTACCGCTACAAGATCCGGAACTCTGGGGAATAGAGGAGGTCTTCCTCCCGCCAATGGAGAGAACGCCGAAAGCCCCACCCCCGTCGGAGGCGCACCTCGGCGTGTCGCTGGAGACGTTGATGCCGCCGCTGCCGCTCCTCCCCCAACTGGAAATGAAACGGGAGGATCGGGCTCCAATCCTCCCCCGCCAGCTTCTACCCCAAATATCTCTACCCCCCATCCTGGCATGTACCCTATGGCCATGCCGCCGCCAGGGTACACTCTTACGCAGCCCGGGGTAATGCCTGGAATGGTATCTTTGGTCCAGCCGTATCAAGTGGGGACGTTGAACCTCCCCTTATCGATGCCAAGGGAAATACAGGGGGTAGAGATGCCCCAAATCACTACACAACAACTTCAGGCGCTGTATGCGCAATGCGAGAGTCAAGCCGTGCAGAATGCCTAGGAACACTTCACTGCGGCTTATTTCCCTTCACACACGGGCGCTCGAATAGCCCCACCCCTGGGAGGACTCCCAGCACACCCCCTGACGATGGCTCAAAATGCGCTAAGGGCCCAACAGCCTCCACCACCACCGAATCAAGAAAATGAGGCCCCCCCGAGGGTCCAGCAAGAACAACCACCTGTAGGAGATGAAAGGGCCCCTCGAAATGAGGAGGCCGGAGATAATGGAGAGTCCAATCGAGGGCCACAGGAAGGGAAAACCGCAGAAATGTTGGTGACCCTCAGCTGGCCGCGGTACAAGACCAAATTAGAGGGCTCCAGAATGTGGTAGAGCAGCTCTCTCGAGCAAGGTCTCAAGTCCCCCGTGATGGGGACGAGAGGTCCAAGGCCAGAGACGCTCGCCGACCACGCAGCCCAATTTCCCTCCGCAGGAGAGAAGCCAGCTATGAAGATCCCGAGGACAGGGATTATAGAATCATGACGGGCGATTCACCCCTCGTCGAAGGAGGTACTAATGACCCGTGCGGGGAAAGGTAAAATCCCCACAGCTGTCAACAGGTATGATGGAACCACAGATCCAGCCCAGCATCTGGATCATTTTGTACATCTTATGCACTTGTATGATCACTCAAGCAATTATTGGGCCAAGGTGTTTGTCACCTCTCTCATGGGAATGGCCCAAGACTGGTACAAAAAGCTTCCCCCACGCTCAATTCGGGGGTGTTATGACTTGACGGATGCTTTCATCAGCCACTTTAACTCTTTGAAGGCACCGGCCCCAGCCGCGACCGCTCTTTACAGTTTGGTCCAAGGGCCGAACGAAACTTTACGGTCTTTCATGGGAAGATTCAACAAGGAGATCTTGTTGGTAGAAAAGCCCTCTATGGACTTCTTGAGGCATGTTCTGTTTGGAGCTATCAACATGAAGCATTACGTCAGCAAGGAATTTGTGGAAGAGGTGGCCAAGAAAAAGCTACGCTCGCTGATGGAGATTAGGGAAATTGCGGACTCTTTCTTTACTCTCGAGGATATGTACATCGCAAGGGATCAGAAAATGGCGAACGCCCCTCGTCCCAGCAAAGTACCCGAGGACCGGACGGATTCTAACAGGGGTCGCCGCCGCAGCCCAGTTTCCACACGACGAAACTCTCCACCCCCTCGGAAGTTCGAGCGCATTCCTCTCAACCGCCCTATTGCTGAAGTTTATGCCATGGCGGATAAGAAGCTGTTTAAGAGGCCGTTAAAGTTGAGAGAAACCGAGGCACAGAAGCGCTCGGGAAAATACTGCGCTTTCCACAAACAGAAAGGGCATGACACCAGTGAATGTCATCAGCTAAAAAGGGAGATTCAGAGGCTGATCGCTGGGGGGCACCTTAAGGAGTTCGTAAAGGTGTTGGAGAGGTACGACGAGCACTGTACGGAGCGAGCGCATGCGCGGGGGAGAAGTCATTCGGGTTCTCGGAGCCCGCGTCACCGTCACACCGAGCCCAGCGACCGTGGAAAAGGGAAAGCTTCAGCCGTGGAAAATCAACCATTCGCGGTCATTCACATGATCGCCGGAGGACCCTCGCGCGGTGACTCTAACGCCTCCTGACGTCACTACATTCGGAGCTATGACCAAAGATCTTCCCAGCCCAAGCCGGTGCTCTCTATTGATCAACCATCACGCTCGGAAAAGGATGGGAGCGTAGGATTCACAGAAAAGGATTTAGAGCACATTGTAACACCCCATGGGGTCGGTGAAACTTCTGACTGCCCCATGGTGGTTAGCTTAGATGTACACAATCACATTGTAAAGAGGGTCTTGATTGATAGTGGAAGCTCCGTGAATGTTTTGCCTTACTCCACGTTCCAAAAAATGAACATCACGAACATTCCGCTCGAACCCCTCAGAACAGCCCTCGTCGGCTTTGGAGGTTCCGAGATTATCCCTCACGGACAAATTCGCTTGGCCACCTCTTTCGGTCGCGCTCCACAGCGAAGAACTTTGAATGTTCTCTATGTGGTGGTCGAAGTGGACCTTCCATACAATATCATCATTGGGTGCCCAGTCCTCGTCGACTTCAAAGCTATAATTTCCACCTATCATCAAAAAGTCAAGTTTCCCACCCCCGAGGGTACTGGAGAAGTACTGTGTAATGTTAAGGAAGCTTGGGAATGCTACATACTCTCCCTCCGAAGCCACAAGCCCAAACAACCTATCCAAGCAGGCTCCACCAAAAAGTCTGTTGACTTCCCAAAGCTAGATGAAGATGGCCCCGAGCGCAAAAGGGCCAAGCTCTATAAGAAGAAGAACAAGAAGAAGGACACAGACAAACCAGTTGATGTTAGGAATTCGCCCCTCGGAGAGGTTAGGGTTTCCTCCCCGGAAAACGAGGACCATATACCCCCCGAGACACCAGCGGGAAAATTACAGGCAAGAAAAGAGCGCTCGAACTACCGAGGCCTGAAGTGCGGGTGGAACCTACGGAGAACTTTCTGACCATCGAATTGGAGCCCGGGAATCGAGAAAAGACCACACAAATAGGTTCCAGTCTCGACGGTCCCTCTCAGATTATGATGATTGAGTTCTTGCGGGAAAATATTGATGTATTTGCCTGGAAGGCTTCCGACCTTACTGGCATAGATCCGAGCGTTATTGTCCACAGGCTGAACGTGGATCCGGCCTTCAAACCTATAAAGCAAAAGAAGAGAGACGTTCATGGGTTCCGAAGGCAGGTCATAGAAGAAGAGGTCAATAAACTGCTTGACGCTCAGTACCTAGAAGAAATTCTGTATCCCGAATGGCTATGCAATGTGGTGCTCGTTCCGAAGAGCGCCAACAAGTGGCGTATGTGCAATGACTTCACGGACCTCAACAAGGCGTGTCCCAAGGATCCGTACCCCCTGCCTAGAATTGATCAGTTGGTGGATTCAACCGCTGGATGTGAACTTATGAGCATGATGGACGCCTTCCAAGGATATTATCAGATATTTATGGCCCCTGAGGATCGCCCCAAAACCGCGTTCGTGGTTCACATGGGCGTTTATTGCTTCAAGGTTATGCCCTTCGGGCTCAAAAATGCAGGAGCGACATACCAACGCCTCGTCAACAGAATGTTCGAGGGTGAAATTGGAAAATCCATGGAAGTATATGTGGACGACATGATCGTTAAGAGCGAACGTCAATCTTCTCATCTGCAAGACCTAAAACGAGCGTTCAACATCTTGCGTCGTTATGGTATGAAACTGAATCCTTCCAAGTGTACATTCGGCGTGCGGGGTGGCAAGTTTTTGGGGTACATGGTCAGCCAACGGGGCATAGAAGCAAATCCAGAAAAGATTAAAGCAATCCTAGACATACCCTCCCCTCGCAATCTGAGAGAGGTCCAGGTGCTTGTAGGTAAGATCATTTCATTGAATAGGTTCATCTCCCGCTCAACGGACAGGAATCTGCCCTTCTTCAAAATTCTGCGTAATGCTCGTAACTTTACCTGGAGCGGGGACTGCGAAAAGGCTCTGCAGGACATGAAGCAGTACCTTTCGAGTGCGCCTTTGTTGACCAAACCTAACCCGGGGGAGAACTTGTTTGTCTATCTATCAGTTTCCCTTGAAGCCACGAGCGCGGTCCTCGTGGCTGTTCGCGAGCGTAAACATATGCCGGTGTATTATCTGAGCAAGACTCTACAGGGAGCGGAGAAAAGATACATGGAAATAGAGAAATTTGCTTTTGCGCTCGTTAATGCCTCTCGGAGGCTAAGGCCTTATTTCCAAGCGCATTCTATCGTGGTGCTCACAGATCAGCCCCTCAAACAAGTGCTCGCAAAGCCGGACGTCTCAGGGAGATTAATTAAATGGTCAATTGAACTCAGTCAATTCGACATCACCTTTGAGCCTCGCACGGCGATACAAGCTCAGGCCGTGGCCGACCTATTGGTGGAACGTCTTAACTTAGATACTGAGCCCTCAGCAGAGGATGGTCTATGGCTGCTGCACACTGATGGCTCCTCGACCTCACAAGGGGGGGGAAGCCGGGGTGACCCTCAGGGACCCTCTCGGAGCTGAAGTTGACTATGCCATCAAGCTAGCGTTCCAAGTCACCAACAACGAAGCTGAATATGAAGCCCTCATCCAGGGGCTCAGGATCGCGCTCCAAAATGGTGCCACTCGGGTCACTGCGTATGTGGATTCGCAGTTGATCGCGAGTCAAATTAGCGGTTCTTATGAGGCTCGAGAAGCCACCATGGTGCAGTATCTGACGAGCGCTAAGGAGGTGATAGCCAAGTTTAGGGAGTTCCACCTTTTGCAGGTCCCAAGGGCAGAAAACGAACGTGCTGACGCTCTCTCAAAATTCGCATCCGCCCTGGATGGTTTTAGCGAGCGTGCTGTTACGTTTCTTAGAACTGAGGAGCCGCTGATAAGTAGAAGTGGACCTTCGAAGGAAGTGAATATGATTGACCCCTCCGAGCCCTGTTGGCTCGACGAAATTACCAGATTCCTTCAGGATGGGACCAGCCCGAGAGATAAAGTTGAAGCTCGGAAAATCAGAAACAAAGCCCCTCGTTTCTCGTTGGACGCCGAGGGTCGGCTATTCAAGCGGTCCTTCCAGGGCCCACCGATGAGATGCTTGAGACCCTCGCAGGCCAAGGAAGTTTTAGAACATGTACACAGTGGAAGTTGCGGGAACCACTCGGGCGGTCGGATCTTGGCAAAGAAAGTCTTAAGGAGTGGGTTTTACTGGCCCATGATGCTGCAGGATGCTATTAGCTACTCCAAGAAATGTTCTAAGTGCCAATTTCACTCTAACACCCCTCAGTTGCCGGCAGTCCAAATGATTCCTATTGACGTTTCGTGGCCTTTTGATCAGTGGGGCATTGATATTGTGGGACCCCTCCCGATGGCGGCCGGATAAAAGAAATTCGTGATACTCGCTGTGGATTACTTCACTAAATGGGCCGAAGCTGAAGCAGTCGCGAAAATAACGTTCAAGGTTGTGAGGGATTTCATTTGGAAGAACATCATTTGCAGATACGGCATCCCGAGAGTACTCATCTCAGATAATGGATCCCAATTCATTGCCGTTGACACGCGTGATTGGTGCTACGAACTTGGGATTGAGCAACGTTTCACTTCCGTGGGCCACCCTCAGGCCAACGGACAAGCGGAAGTAACCAATAGAACCATACTCCAGCATCTGAAGACGATGCTCGAGAGTAAGAAGGGCGAATGGGCTGAAGAACTTCAGGGAGCCTTATGGGCGTACCGTACTACCCCGCGAGCGGCAACGGGGGAAACTCCCTACTCCCTCGTCTACGGCTCCGAGGCTATGATACCTGAGGAAATTGCTCAAGAATCCGCACGCGTTGCCTATTTCGAGTCTGCCGCTAACGAAGCCAATCGAGCGCTAGAGTTAGATTTGTTGGACGAGAAGAAGAATGCTGCTTGGGCACGTATCCACAAATACAAAGCGACCGTAGCTCGCCAATACAATAAACGTGTTAAGGAAAGGACTTTCCAACTGGGGGACTTAGTCCTCAAAAAAGTTGAAGTCTCCAAACATGTGGGTAAGTTGGACCCCAATTGGGAGGGCCCCTTCAAAGTCATCCAGGTACGAGCAAACAATACCTACCTATTGGAAACTTTGCCAGGCGAGCGGCTCCCTAGGCCATGGAATGCATGTAACCTTAGAAGGTTCTACGTATAAACATCAATTCTTTTGTAATTGCCTGTTTGCGGCATGGAGTGCTTTCCTTTGACGGAAGGCGTGCTGTAATCATTTCAAAATGCATTTATACAACAGTAAGTATTTAGTTCTTTATTTTTGCTATTTGTTTGCTTTCCTATTTGATCAAATGATTCGAGCGATGAGAGGCCTACTCCGTGTCGAGCATCCTCCACGTCGAATAGCCTACGCGACACATCAATCGTTTCAAAGCGACACTATCTAGGTGTTGATAACCCTCCACCCGGAACAGTTTGAACGATTTGTAAGTATATAAAGTCCTAAAAAATGAGTGTATCGAACAACGGGGAGCAGAATGCTTAATTTACGCCAGTTGAGTGCTCGCCACTCCAGCTCGCGCTCGTAAAAACCCCGATGACCCTCAACTTATTGAGTAAAAGCACACTCATAAAATATTGGATCCTGGACCAATTCTTTCACTGGTCCCTCGAAACAACGCTAACCCCACGGTTACGCTCTATTCTTTCCCACACTTAGCAAATCCTACTGTTGATTTCTAAAGTGCGTATAACTCACTGGAGCGTCCGAAACGAGGGTGCACTCGAATCAGAGCCGTCCACGTGTCGCCATCGACTGACTTGAAGACTACACGCTCGCATTGATGGGCTCGTGAGACAATCCAGCCCACTCACTTGCCAACTAGTTCAGGCCATTGGGCCTCGGACAATTGTTCAGGTAAAGGGCCAAAACCGACCGGCTTAGCGCTCGCATCTTGGCCCTCAGGGTTACCCTTCTCAGGGAAGCACCCACGCGGGGACCCCATTCTTGGTGCTCGGGGTTTTGACGCTCAAAGGTCATCTGTCGGGGAGGATCTATCCGTGCACTCTTCGAGCGTCATCGCACTCGTAAATGATCCCACCACCCCTGCGAGGGTCCCGAACCTTAGCAAGGAGGACTTTGGGCCTTCCTCTCACGTGACCCTCGCCAACAACCTCTGACACAAAGGTAGTGCGCACTTTGTACCTGACACGCCGCCTCCTTTTCAGAGACGTCATTCTCATACCATCACGGGATGCCACGTGTTAGGGCAACACAGGTTTGGGACCACATGGTCAATTTACCCATTTACCCTCACCCCTAACATATAAATAGAGGAGAACACGTGCTTTCTCCCCCAAGCAATCTTCTGCATACACTTCGCACTGGGCATTCCCTCTCTCCATTTTTCCTGCATCTTCCTAAGCTCCGTGATCACCTCATCACAGTTGCATCACCATTACCTCTTGCACTCCTGGTGTTATCCTAGCTGGAAGAACCCACGCATAAAAAGGAAACCCAGTTCCTGAGGCTTTCACGCCTGTGATGGTGTTCCCCTTTTAACAAATATTAAAGTGTTGTTGCATTTAGGAAGCTCAGATTCCTGCACCATCATCTTGCAATTTGTATTTTTGACAAAATATTTTTGCTTCATCTGAATTTTCTTTTGATGGAATAAATAATGTAGTTTCGAACATTATTTTTTCATCAGTAAAACTGTAACAATTCTTAATCTTTGACTATTTTTTTTAAGAGTTTTTTTCATTCGAGTAGGATAATATACCAGTCTGACCTAATACCATATTAGAATGTCTTCTTCAGTCTTGACTTCTCCATGGTATTCGTTTATTTTTCTCGTCTTCATAAAAATATGTGAAGGGGTAAAAATACGTTTGGCCCATGTTTTGACACGTGGCGTCATCAATGATAGACACGTGGCCACTTGGTCCCAACCTGGCCAGCCCTGGACGCTAAGGATGCAAACGAGCCGAGCTGGCTCGCGAGCCTGGTGAGCAAGCTCGAGCCAAGCCCGAACTCAAGCCCCTTTTAGTTAGGCTCGTGGCTCGCGAGCCAAGATATTTAATTAAAAAATAATATTTTTATTTTTATATATATAAATATTTTTATTTTTATATAATATTATATATATTTTTATTGATTTTTATATAAAATTAATATATTTATAATATATATGTATATATATTTAATAAATATATATTATTATATATAAAAATATATTAAATTATTTAAAAAAACTAATTTTTAATTAAAAATAGTATAATATTCATTTGGCTCGAGCCGAGCCGAGCCTCGAGCCTCGAGCCGAGCTCGAGCCAGAAAAAAAGACCAAGGCTCGGCTCGGTTCGTTTGCATCCCTACTGGACGCCTCCACGCACGTGCTATATCTCGACACGGGATACCATCGCCATTGAGCGTGTGACACCCATTTGCAACCCTCATACGAGGGTTGCTCCCATCTCCGTGAAAATCCCCTTCCTCCTGGGAATGATTCCCAAGCGCATCTAACCCTCGGCTGGAACCTTGTCGCGCTAACAGACAGAGTGGCAAAGCTCCTCTCTTCTCACAGCCTTGGCCCCCAAATCCACCCTCGGAACCACAAGGCCATCAGACTCATGTTAGACACGAGAGTGCCCCTGGCCCTCGTTACTAGGGATGGCAACGAGCCGAGCCGAGCCGTGCCTGGACATTTTTTGAGGGTTCGGGCTCGGGCTCGCCATAAAAATCTAAGTTTCGAACCAGGTTCGCGAGCCAACGAACCTTAGATTTCTGGCTCGGGCTTGGCTCGAACCTTGGTTCGGTGTGGCTCGGCTCGGCTCGGCTCGCGAGCCCGTTTATTCTTGCATAATGGAAGCTTAAAATCTGAAAATCTGGGATGAAGGATAGGAATAAATTAACAGGGTTTAAAGTATGCATATCAAGATCCCATTCAAATTACATAAAGCAAAAATATAATCCGCAATTTCAAATCTGCAGAAAATCTGCTTATCAACATCCATTCAAGTTACAACAACATAAGAAAAATAAAAAAATCATACAAATTACCACCACCTTCAAATCAAATCCATAAAACTAAAAATTCAAACAATTTTTAAAATTTTCCGACTAATAAAAAGGCGTACAAAAGGTACTTGAAGGGCTGGACTTCGGAGTCGCCGGACGGTGGGGAAGGGTGGCAGCGTACTAGGTGGTGGGTGGCGCAGGATAACAGTGGGAGATGAGATATGTGGGGCTCTGGCGAGTCTGGCGTGGTGAAGGACAGCGGCGTGCGGTGGTGGTGGCGCTGTGAAGAGCGGCGGCGGCGTACGGTGGTCGTGGCCTGGTAAAGAAATTAGGAGGCGTGAGATGGTGATGGCACGGTGAAGAGCGGCGGCGTGCGGTGGTGGCGTGGTAGCAGTAAACGGCGGAAGATGTGGGGTGGGAGAGTCAGATCTATTGGAGAGATTGAGAGAGAGAGGCTGCGTGAGTGATTTTAGGGTTTTGTGTGTTAAGGTGGAGAGATGAGGGAGGCTGCGTGAGTTATTTGGAATCTGAGATAATAGTGTTTGTGTTTGTATGTAACCAAAAATATATATATATATATATATATATATTATATATTATATTTTTTTTTAATATTTCATGGTTCGCGAGCCAGCTCGTGAGCTATCGAACAAAATGAATCTGGCTCGGGCTTGGCTCGCAAATACCACGAGCCGAACCCTGGCTCGGCTTGGCTCGTATTCAACGAACCCGAGCCCGAACCTTTTCCGAGCTAGCTCGTGGAGCTCCCGAGCTGGCTCGGCTTGTTGCCATCCCTACTCGTTACCATATCAAAACGGTTCTCTGACACACAGTACGTACCCTCGCACCTGCCACTATTGCCCGCACCACCTTCTCATCAGCTTTTGCAGGGATTCCTCCTAGGATTCACCTCATTATGACACGTGCTAGGGCAACAGTGAGCCAGGACCACATGATGCAAATGACTAAAAGGTCCCCGACCCTCAACTATAAATAAGGGACTTCATCCCTACCACTGTAAGCAAGCTTCCATAACTCAAAGCTCTGCATATTTCTTCATCTTCTTCAAGTTCATCAACTGACTTGAGCATCGGAGAGCCAAACTGGGTATCGCCCCCAGTCCCCCCAGCTTGGCCTTCTGACCTTTCTTTTCTTGGTGTTTGTCCTAGCAGGTTGAACCCCAATTTCTCCGACGAATTTATTCTGGTTTCCCCCACATCAAACAAATTGAAAGTGATCGGAATCTGACCCTTTAAATCCAGACCCATCATTTTTGGCGCCGTCTAGGCCTGTCATTGGGTGGGGAATATCCAATCCAAACCCTAAATTTTAATTCCCCAAATCCAATCCAAGTCCATATATTTAGTTTTTATCCAAATCCAAACCTAAATCCAAAACATAATTAAGTGTGGATTTGGATTGGATTTTTGTCCATGGATATCCAAACCTGAAAATTATCCAACCTTTGCCCACCTTAATTTCTCTCTCTTCATTTTCGGCCCAATAGCTCCAGGCCTTCAGTTGAATTTGAATATGGGTTTTCACTTAGGAATGTTGTATTATGTTTTAATTATTGAAATATGTATATACTACTATTTAATTAAATAAAAAGTTAAATTGTTTTAATTTTATGCTCCATCTTATTATTTTAAATTATATATAATTATAATTAAAATTTATCATCAAATGTATTATGAATTATGTAAAAAATAAAAATAAAAAATTTTCAAATCTATATCAAGTAATATTATCGACAAAACTGTAGAAATTTTTTATCAGGTTTATACATCTATTTGTAACTATCCAATATTAAAAGATGGAGCATAAAATTAAAACAATTTAACTTTTTATTTAATTAAATAGTAGTATATAAATATTTCAATAATTAAAACATAATACAACATCCCTAAGTATTTTAAATTATATATAATTATAATTAAAATTTATTATCAAATGTATTATGAATTATGTAAAAAATAAAAATAAAAAATTTTCAAATCTATATCAAGTAATATTATCGACAAAACTGTAGAAAATTTTTATCAGGTTTATACATCTATTTGTAACTATCCAATATTAAAAATTAGAATAATATGTAGGGTAAAAAAAATATTAATTACATCAGTTTAACAATGAATAAAGTTATTAGCACTCTATTATATGAGTTTCAACTAAAAATGGATATATACATTTTTTTACTTCAATTTATATAACCTGTATGAATTAGGCAGCAATATATTTATTGATTCGTAACCTTTTTTTTTAAATTGTTATATTCTAATTTCAGTTAAAAGAATACATCGAATTAAAATCCAAGATGACGAAAACGTTCATAATAATTTTTATCCATCGTATAAAATTTATTATAAGGTTTAGATAAAATTATAATGCTTTGATAAAGTTTACCTTGGAAAAAACTCTATTGTCCTTTTTTTTTTTTCCATTTTTTTGTGAGTTTGAAGTTTGTAGATTGATTAGACGCATTAAAGTAGTATTATTTATTTTGAAAACTATTATTATTATTATTATTATTATTTATAAAAGAAAGCATAAATATGTGAAAATCTTTGGGCTGCTCGAAAACTGTGATAGTAAGGTTTGTAAAAAAAAAAAAAAAAAAGAGGAAAACAAATCAAATATTACCTTATGTTTTAGATGGGTTGGGACATTGGGCCTTTAATATTCAAGGGGTCTCATGAGCTTTGGGTAGGTTTGAAAATCCACCCATAAACATTGGATTTTGTTTGGGTGAACATCCATTGGGTGTAAAGACTTTGAATTTGGATTTTGGATTTGAATATAAAATATTTGGATGTTATTTGGACTTGGATTGGATAATATCTACCCAATGCCAGGCCTAGCGCCGTCCGTGGGAAACCACTTCCAATCCTTCCTTCCTTTTTGCTAGTTGAAGAACAGACACTGTAACGCCCCAAATTCCGGAAGTTCAGGTAAGCACGCCACGAGCGGGTCTTCGGGAGTTGGGAGGTTTAAATTTAAGTATTTCATTCAATTAATTGCCCTTTCGTTATATTATATGCATAACATTTCTACGCATTTACATGAATCGTCATTTATATGAATTATATGAGCTAAGTGACCTAAATGAATTAAATGTCCTTAATTGCTCTCTTATGGAAATTCTTAAACTTGATTGCCTAACATGATTTAGAATTAATTGTATTATTGGTTAGAGATTATCCTTGAGTGCATTATTTAAATAAATGAGGGACTTATGTGTAAAAAGAGATGAATCACATATTTTCATGCTAGACTTAGGATATATCTTGAATTTCTCCAATTTCTTCCATTATGTTCCATTCATCCAAGAGAGCAAAAGAACACACACACTAACACCTAGTGAATACCGATATTTACACCATAAGAAGAGGAAGGGAAGATTTCTCCATAATTCAAGCTAAAGTTGAGGAATTGAAGAGTTAGGATCATCATCAACATCATATCATCATTTCATCCAATTCTTCTTTGAATTAAGGTATAACATGAAGCTTGTGAAACTCTTGAAATTTTGATCAAGTATGGATTTATGGATTTGATGGTGAATTCTTGCAATATTTGGAGTTAGAAGCATGTTAGGATCATGAGGCTTGGAAGTTGCATGGATATATTGAATTTCATGAAGTTGGAAGCATGATTATACATGTGGGGTTTTCTTGATAAATTTTGGTACCTTGATGTGTATTTCTTGGTTTGTTTGTTGGATAAGTGAAGTATAATGTGTATTTAATGTGTTTCAATAAGTGTTATGGAGTAGAACTTGCATTTGTAATTGTTTTGGTTGATTTTGGCTTGGTTTTACCCTGTTTTGCCCTGTTTTGTTGCTGCTGCGTATTTGGTAGCGCCCGCGACCTGTTTTAGTGTAAAACTGGTCGCGCCCGCGACCCCTTTTTGGCCAACTCTCGACTTTTGAAAAATTGGACAAAAATTCGGAAAAAATACTTGGTCGCGCCCGCGACCACCGCCAGAAACTGCATTTTGTCCAACTTCGAACCTACGCCATTTTCACCTCGGTTTGAATTAGAAAACGTGCCATATAGCGTTGGAAAGGTCTATGTGTCTACTTTCATTTCCAACAAGAAAAACTCAATTCCCAATTCTAGAATTTAAGATATTCCAGTTTTTCCACAACATGTACATTTCCCAAAATTGTCAAGTTTTCCTAAACTTCACCAAAACCTTTCATATTGCATTCTTTTCATTTTTGGCTTCCATATATGACTTATATGAACTATATGCTCACTTTATTGATAAGTATGCTCCTATTTGACACTCATTGGTTATAAATTCATGATTGAGGTTACATATCATTGTCGTTCGTCATAATTGGTTCATTCGAGTCGAGTCTTATTTCACAATTGTCCTTGTTGCACAGATCTCGGTCCCGGAGACGAGGAGCACGCTCCATAGGGTGTTTCTTTGTTCCTTTTGGTTGGTTAAGGTGAAGTTTAAATTCTAGATATATATAGAGCCTTTACAACCCTTGTGTGATTTTTGGCCAAAACATATCTATATATCTATAGTTTTTGAACCTTATGATTTTCAAATGATTTCACGAAAATGGATTGATTGATTGATTGATTGACGAATTGATTGTTTTGGCGAGTAACTATTGTTCACGTTGGGCCCGAGGGTAGTGTATTGAGCCAACCGGGAAAGCAAGGGCTGACGGGTAACTCTTGCACTATCCTCACCATTGTGGGATCACCTCTGAATCCACCAGGTGGTTTGGTGGAGGAAGAAATCCCGTGCGTGGGAGTCATGTTCCCGACGTACACCATGATTGGATGGCTGGGTCTTGCAAGCCCGCCATCACCTGGAGGAAGAAGGATTTATTGATTGAAATTTCTAATTGTGCACGGAATTGTTGTGTGATCGCCTAATCCACTAATAAATTGAAGTATTATACACAGTCGGTGAAAGGTTGGAGATTTGCCCTCACTCACCGGGCCACAAATTGATTGTATTGAATTGATTGAATTGATAAAATGGATTAGTTGTAACCTCGGGCGATATTATCTCTTCTTTTCTAAATCGTGTTGTTATCCTTCAAAATTATTACCCGAGATTATAACTTGTATGTATGTGCGCAAATATTTATTTATACCCCCTCGCTCAGTCCGTGTTGGACTGACACCTCAACTTTTCAGCTTTTGCAGGTTCGTGCTAGGCGGGAATTAGAGTCTAGCATGTCTTTTATTCGGGTCTAGCACTTCACCTTCATTTTGTAGCTCATGTATTGATGCTTCTTACATTTTGTATTATGCCTTACTGAATATTGGAGGTGATATTGTATTGTATGAAATGTTGGTATCTATTAATAAATATGTAAATATGGTACCTATAAGTATTGAATGTTATTGCTTCCTCTTTTATTGATACAATTGTTTAGTGGTATTAATTGAGGGTACCCGCCTAGCTTTTGAGTTTTATTGTCTCCCGTTCGCTATAGTTTCGGTTCATGTATGTATTGCCCCGTTTCATACGTGGATTGAGGCTATAGTGCGGGGGATGTGGCGCCTAGCGTTCCGGGTGCTACATCCTAAGGTGGTATCAGAGCCCGGTTGCAAAACCGCGGTTCTAGTGTCGTGTCTTGTGAGTCTAAGTCGTACGACATAGGATTACTTGATTACTTGAGAGTCTTGCATCGTATTTGAAACTATTTGACCTTATTTGAATTATGTGACTTACGTGTTCTATGGACATTAATTACATTTATTCATACTTGTTAATCAACCATGCATGTACAGTGTTTGAATTTCAGGATGCCTCGTGGAAGGCCTCGCAAAGAGCATTCTCCCGGTCATGGGCATCATCGTCGTGATCGAACTCCACCTCCACCCCCTCAAGCGCAACCTCAAGATTTCTTAAACTCTATGGTACAGCTTATTGATCAAAGACTAAGAGATTATGTGCCTCCTGCACCACCAGCTCCTCCACCAGCACCACCGGCCCCAATTTCAGCTATTTTGAGGGAATTCCAAAACCAACATCCACCTAGATTCTTCAAGGGAAATGACATGCAAGCCGAGCAATGGCTTAATGAGGTGGAAAGAATTTGGGAACTTATTCCTTGCGAGACTCGAGAGAAAGCTAGGTGTACCCTCACTCTAATCCAAGGAGAAGCTTATTCTTGGTGGGAAAGCACCAAGATTGTTTTAGATGCCGCAGAAGAAGAAGTCACATGGGAGGTTTTCATTAGGGAATTCAAGAACAAGTTCATTCCTCCCTCCTCTAGCACTAGAAGGCTTAGGGAATTCACGGAGCTCAAGCAAGGGAATAGATCGGTTGCCGAATATATAACCGATTTCAACAGATTGTCTAAATATGCACCCAATATCGCCGGTGATGATTTCCATAAGGCTATGCAATTCGTGCAAGGTTTAAGGCCGGACATCCAAGCCGCAATAGAAGCTGTTAATACTAGCACTTGGAAGAAAGCTACTCAAAAGGCCTTAAAAGTGGAAGATTCGGTAAATGCTCGGAGATCTACTTACAGATCAAGTCAGGGTTCCGGTTCGGGGTCGAGGTCGAATTACAATTCCGGAAAGAGGCCCATCAATTATGATATCTCACCACCGCAGTCCAAGGGCCCGATGAAGAAATTCAAGCCCCAAACGCCACAAGTGCTGGTTCAGAAAGCTCCCCGGGTTACTCCTGCCACACCACCATCTACCGGGAAACCGGGATGTTCTTATTGTGGGTGGCCTACCCATACCTATGAGAATTGCCGGCGTCGCCTGAATCTTTGTCTGATTTGTGGGAAGGCCGATCATAAAGTGGATACGTGTCCAGATAAACGGGATCCACCACCTGGGGGTCAGAGGCCGCTTGTTAGAGCCCGTGCTTATGCCTTGGAGGGCGAGGAAGCGGATGCAGATGTGGACCCCGCTGCCGTTGTTGAAGGTACCATTTGCATTCATGGCACGAACATACATACTTTGTTTGATCCGGGGGCTACCCATTCTTTTATCTCTTGTGATATTTCTATGGAATTACCTCTATGTGTTACTCTTTCCTCTACTTATTATATTGTGAGTACTCCTTTTGGTGGTAGTGTAAAAACTAACCGGGTTTTTAGAGAGGTGCCGGTGAGTATTGAGGGTCGGGTCTTTTCCACGGATTTCATTGAATTATCTATGTCTCGGTATGGATCTATCTTGGGTATAGATTGGCTTTACAAGCACTGTGCTACTGTCGATTGTCGGGCTAAGAGAGTCCAGTTGGGTTCAGAAATTATAACAGGTCGAAGTTCTAAAACTGTGCCTTTATTATCTTTCTCCGAAGCTCAGAAATTGGTTCGTGATGGGGCTACGGGATTTATAGCTTACATTCTTAATCAATCCAAGGATCAGATGAAGTTAGAAGAGACTGAAGTGGTTAAGGAGTTTCCCGAAGTGTTTCCGGAAAATTTAGAATCTTTGCCACCGGAAAGGGAGATAGAATTTGTGATTGACTTGTATCCGAATGCTGAGCCGTATTCTAAAACTCCATATCGGATGGCTCCGGCAGAGTTAAAGGAGTTAAAGGTGCAACTTGAGGGTCTCTTGGAAGTCGGATATATTAGACCAAGTTCGTCGCCGTGGGGTGCTCCGGTATTATTTGTGAAGAAGAAAGATGGTACCTTGAGGATGTGTATTGATTATCGGGAATTGAATCGGATGACAATTAAGAATAAATATCCTCTTTCACACATCGAGGAGTTATTTGATATACTCCAAGGATCAAAAGTGTATTCGAAGCTTGATTTAAAACAAGGGTATTATCAACTACGGATCCGAGCCGAGGATATTCCAAAGACGGGCTTCAATACGAGATATTGGCATTATGAATTCGTGGTTATACCTTTTGGTTTGACGAATGCTCCCGCCGGTTTCATGGATATGATGCATAGAATTTTTCGGCCATTTCTTGACAAGTTTGTTGTGATCTTTATTGATGATATTTTGGTTTTCTCCAAGTCGGTTGAGGAACATGCAAAGCATCTTGAGCTTGTGTTGAAAACTCTGAAGGAACACCAATTGTTTGCAAAATTTAGTAAATGCGAGTTTTGGTTTGACCGGGTTTCCTTCTTGGGCCATATTATTTCGGGGAATGGATTAGAAGTTGATCCTTCCAAAATTGAGGCGGTAATGAAGTGGGAGAGGCCGAAGAATGCTTCTGAGATTAAAAGTTTCTTGGGATTGGCGGGGTATTATAGGAGGTTCGTGCAAGATTTCTCTAAGATTGCCGCTTCTTTGACTAGTTTAACAAAGAAAGATGTTAAGTACGAGTGGAATGAAGAATGTGAGAAAAGTTTCAATGAATTGAAGAAAAGATTGGTTTCAGCCCCGGTTCTAACTCTTCCGGATGGTTTAGAAGGATATGCAGTCTACACGGATGCCTCTAGAGATGGTTTGGGGTGTGTTTTGACTCAAAATGGTAAAGTTATTGCTTATGCTTCCCGGAAGTTGAAGGATTATAAGAAGAACTATCCGACACATGACTTAGAGCTCGCCGCGATAATATTTGCGCTTGGTAAATGGAGGCATTATTTGTATGGAGTGACATTTGAGATTTTCACGGATCATAAGAGTCTTCAATATTTATTCACACAGAAAGATCTTAATTTGAGGCAACGGAGATGGATGGAACGACTAGAAGATTATGATTGTGTGATCAAGTATCATCCCGGGAAAGCTAATGTAGTTGCCGATGCTCTAAGCCGGAAAGTGGGTGTTTCGAATTTAGATGTTGGAAAAAGTGGTAAGATCGAGCCTATTGTGATAAAAGCCCGAGTATTCAATATCACCATTCAACCGGAATTGAAATCTAGATTGTTTGAGGCTCAAGGTAACGATCCGGAAGTTCAAAAGTTAGTTGCTAAAGCAAGAGAGGATCCGGAAAGTCCATTTGGGTTTGATGAAGCTGGTTTTCTTCGCTTCAAGAACCGAGTAGTGGTACCCGAGGAGTTGAAAAGGGTATTGTTGGAGGAAGCTCATAAGTCCGCCTATTCGGTGCATCCGGGAGGAAACAAAATGTATAGAGACTTAAAACAATTTTATTGGCGGCGTGGATTAAAGAAGGATGTAGCCGAGTTCGTGAAATGTTGTTTGACATGTCAACAAGTTAAAGCTGAACATCAAAAGCCCGGAGGTCTTTTACAGCCGTTGCCTATCCCCGAGTGGAAGTGGGAACAGGTGACAATGGATTTTATAACCGGGTTACCAAAGGTGAAAGGAGGGTATGACGGTATTTGGGTGATTGTGGACCGATTAACTAAGTCTGCTCATTTCTTACCGGTCCGTATGTCCTTCAAGATTAAGAAATTGGCCGAGATTTATAATAGAGAGATTATTCGCCTTCATGGAATTCCGGTGAGCATTGTTTCGGATAGAGATCCCCGCTTTACTTCTAAGTTGTGGCGAGAATTACAAGATATATTGGGAACAAAACTTCAGTTTAGCACGACTTTTCATCCCCAAACCGATGGTCAATCTGAGAGGGTGATAAGATATTTAGAAGATTTGCTTCGGTCGTGTGCTTTGGATTTTTCAAATTCATGGTGTGACCAACTCCCCTTGATTGAATTTGCTTATAATAATAGCTATCAATCCTCTATCGGCATGGCTCCGTATGAATTACTTTATGGGCGGAAATGTCGATCCCCATTATTCATTGATCTAGAGGAATGGAGATGGACAAAACAAGAGGGAGTAAAGAAATGTGAGAAACTTGAAAGACCTTCTAAAGCCGTGGAAGCCATGATTGAGAAAGTTCAGCTTATACAACAACGAATGAAGGCTGCACAAGATAGACAGAAAAGTTACGCCGATATTCGCCGGAGAGATCTTAAGTTTGAAGTTGGGGATCGGGTTTTCTTAAAAGTGTCTCCAAGAAAGGGGTTTTCTCGTATTGGAAAGGGAGGAAAGCTTAACCCTCGCTATTTGGGTCCATTCGAGATTCTTGAGAGAATTGGGGAAGTAGCTTACAGATTGGACCTACCTCCTAATCTTACCGGGATTCACAATGTTTTTCACGTATCTCAGCTCAGGAAGTATTATCCGGATGAAACAGAAATTCTCCCCGTTGAAGAAGTTGAGTTGGAACCGAATCTATCTTTTGTTCAGCAACCGATTAAAGTTTTAGACAGGAAGTATCAAGAGTTGAGAAATCGGCAGATTCCTATGGTCAAGGTATTATGGAGAAGTGATAAATCTGAAGAAATGACTTGGGAACCGGAGGAGAAGATGAAAAAGTTCCATCCAGAATTGTTTATTTCCGATCAGAGAATCTGGGGACCAGATTCTTCTAAGGGGGGGAGAGTTGTAACGCCCCAAATTCCGGAAGTTCAGGTAAGCACGCCACGAGCGGGTCTTCGGGAGTTGGGAGGTTTAAATTTAAGTATTTCATTCAATTAATTGCCCTTTCGTTATATTATATGCATAACATTTCTACGCATTTACATGAATCATCATTTATATGAATTATATGAGCTAAGTGACCTAAATGAATTAAATGTCCTTAATTGCTCTCTTATGGAAATTCTTGAACTTAATTGCCTAACATGATTTGGAATTAATTGTATTATTGGTTAGAGATTATCCTTGAGTGCATTATTTAAATAAATGAGGGACTTATGTGCAAAAAGAGATGAATCACATATTTTCATGCTAGACTTAGGATATATCTTGAATTTCTCCAATTTCTTCCATTATGTTCCATTCATCCAAGAGAGCAAAAGAACACACACACTAACACCTAGTGAATACCGATATTTACACCATAAGAAGAGGAAGGGAAGATTTCTCCATAATTCAAGCTAAAGTTGAGGAATTGAAGAGTTAGGATCATCATCAACATCATATCATCATTTCATCCAATTCTTCTTTGAATTAAGGTATAACATGAAGCTTGTGAAACTCTTGAAATTTTGATCAAGTATGGATTTATGGATTTGATGGTGAATTCTTGCAATATTTGGAGTTAGAAGCATGTTAGGATCATGAGGCTTGGAAGTTGCATGGATATATTGAATCTCACGAAGTTGGAAGCATGATTATACATGTGGGGTTTTCTTGATGAATTTTGGTACCTTGATGTGTATTTCTTGGTTTGTTTGTTGGATAAGTGAAGTATAATGTGTATTTAATGTGTTTTAATAAGTGTTATGGAGTAGAACTTGCATTTGTAATTGTTTTGGTTGATTTTGGCTTGGTTTTACCCTGTTTTGCCCTGTTTTGTTGCTGCTGCGTATTTGGTAGCGCCCGCGACCTGTTTTAGTGTAAAACTGGTCGCGCCCGCGACCCCTTTTTGGCCAACTCTCGACTTTTGAAAAAATTGGACAAAAATTCGGAAAAAATACTTGGTCGTGCCCGCGACCATTTTGTGAAGGTTTTTGGTCGCGCCCGCGACCACCGCCAGAAACTGCATTTTGTCCAACTTCGAACCTACGCCATTTTCACCTCGGTTTGAATTAGAAAACGTGCCATATAGAGTTGGAAAGGTCTATGTGTCTACTTTCATTTCCAACAAGCAAAACTCAATTACCAATTCTAGAATTTAAGATATTCCAGTTTTCCCACAACATGTACATTTCCCAAAATTGTCAAGTTTTCCTAAACTTCACCAAAACCTTTCATATTGCATTCTTTTCATTTTTGGCTTCCATATATGACTTATATGAACTATATGCTCACTTTATTGATAAGTATGCTCCTATTTGACACTCATTGGTTATAAATTCATGATTGAGGTTACATATCATTGCCGTTCGTCATAATTGGTTCATTCGAGTCGAGTCTTATTTCACAATTGTCCTTGTTGCACAGATCTCGGTCCCGGAGACGAGGAGCACGCTCCATAGGGTGTTTCTTTGTTCCTTTTGGTTGGTTAAGGTGAGGTTTAAATTCTAGATATATATAGAGCCTTTACAACCCTTATGTGATTTTCGGCCAAAAAATATCCATATATCTATAGTTTTCGAACCTTATGATTTTCAAATGATTTCACGAAAATGGATTGACTGATTGACGAATTGATTGTTTTGGCGAGTAACTATTGTTCACGTTGGGCCCGAGGGTAGTGTATTGAGCCAACCGGGAAAGCAAGGGCTGACGGGTAACTCTTGCACTATCCTCACCATTGTGGGATCACCTCTGAATCCACCAGGAGGTTTGGTGGAGGAAGAAATCCCGTGCGTGGGAGTCATGTTCCCGACGTACACCATGATTGGATGGCTGGGTCTTGCAAGCCCGCCATCACCCGGAGGAAGAAGGATTTATTGATTGAAATTGCTAATTGTGCACGGAATTGTTGTGTGATCACCTAATCCACTAATAAATTGAAGTATTATACACAGTCGGTGAAAGGTTGGAGATTTGCCCTCACTCACCGGGCCACAAATTGATTGAATTGATAAAATGGATTAGTTGTAACCTCGGGCGATATTATCTCTTGTTTTCTAAATCGTGTTGTTATCCTTCAAAATTATTACCCGAGATTATAACTTGTATGTATGTGCGCAAATATTTATTTATACCCCCTCGCTCAGTCCGTGTTGGACTGATACCTCAACTTTTCAGCTTTTGCAGGTTCGTGCTAGGCGGGAATTAGAGTCTAGCCTGTCTTTTATTCGGGTCTAGCACTTCACCTTCATTTTGTAGCTCATGTATTGATGCTTCTTACATTTTGTATTATGCCTTACTGAATATTGGAGGTGATATTGTATTGTATGAAATGTTGGTATCTATTAATAAATATGTAAATATGGTACCTATAAGTATTGAATGTTATTGCTTCCGCTTTTATTGATACTATTGTTTAGTGGTCTTAATTGAGGGTACCCGCCTAGCTTTTGAGTTTTATTGTCTCCCGTTCGGTATAGTTTCGGTTCATGTATGGATTGCCCCGTTTCATACGTGGATTGAGGCTATAGTGCGGGGGATGTGGCGCCTAGCGTTCCGGGTGCTACAGACACCATTTTCACCATGGTTACCACTAGATCTAGACTCGCAGGAGGTGGCGATGACCACCATCCAGATGGGAACGTCAGTGTTCCTACCTCAGCCGTCGCCGGCGGAGCGCCGCCCGTTGGAGGGACGCCTTCCCCCCGCGGAGCCAATAGTACCCTCAACAGGACTCACTCCTAAGCAGCCCTCCACCACCGCAGATGGAGGTTCTGAGCTTCGCACTTTCCCTAATCTTCCCCAGAACCAATGGCCTAACACCCAAGTCAACCCTGGAGGGCACTCCTTATGATGCCACCCCCAGGTTACACGCTCACTCCTACCGTCATGATGCCCACTGTTCAGCCGTACCACGCAGGGCAGATTCAGCTGCTGGTGGTGGTCCCGAAGGAGATTGAAGGGGTGGAGTTGTTAGGAATAGTGCCCTAAAAGCCGATTGTATATCCGCTTTGTGTTTTTTCTTATTGTAATCACAGACAATCTTTGAATAAAATAACGAATTGAGGCAACACTTCTTTATATGTTCTTGTTTGGTATGCGTTTACTTTAGCTATGCATGTATGAGAACTCCCCTAATCCTGATGACTTTAGGACTCTACCATTTAGGTGAAATGGTTCATGAAACGAGCCCTATATCACATAAGTCATGATTAGTAAAATACTTCAAGCCGATGAGTCCTACAGACAGTGGGAGTGTCGACCTGACTCCTCTAAGGCTTGCTTGTGGGATCACGCCCTTAAGAAGGACCACCTTGTTTCATGGAGGTGCAAAGTGTATAGTTGATACGTGCGTGATACATGAGGGTGCTTACTTTAATAAATAAGTTCACTGAGGTACCCCGTGTGAGAACATTCCTAAATGGGAAAGGAAGTTTCTATTTCAGGAAATGGAAACTTCCAGATTAGGAAATATCTCACGAGTCATTGATGTGATTAATTGATCCTTAGACTTGAGGTTCCTTGTCACTTTATGAGTTAACTCTGTAGTCTTAGGTATAAGCTTTAAAGGGTGTCGCCTTAGACAACTGATTCAAGGCTTATGCTGGGGCTGCACAAGTGATTCATGAAAGTGAATGAGAATCAAGAAAGGACCTACACTTGCATTTGCAAGGTGATCTCTTATTGTGTAAGTCATTCATATGCCATATGGAGTCCTTGGCCAAGGCAGTAGATCAAGACATCAAGAAAAGGGTTTCTTGGATTGAGATCAAATGGATATGAAATGCATTTAACTTTAAGACCGGATTATTAGGGTTCTGATTATTCCCTTACCCTAGATCTTGGTTGAGAGATAGTAAGTAGGAGGATTGTATCTCGCATGAATCAATGACTTAAAGGTTCTGTCGAATCCGAACATTCCAATTCAGCTAGGGGTTAAACACCTGTTGCTAGACTATGGTCGTTTAATCTGTGGACTGATTAATTAATTAGTGAATTAATTAAGTAGGGTCACTGCTAATTGAATAGAGAACCTAGAGGGTCACACACAACAACTTGGTTACATGAGTTGAGGCTTTAAAATGATTAAACGAGTTAATCGGGCCAAGAGGGTTCCACACGTGTGAAATCACACGTGTGGCTCACGTGAGTGACACGTGTCACTGTGACACGTGTCGCACACGTGTGAATATATATATGTATTAAATAATTAAATGTGTTAATTATTTAATAGACTTTGGTTTAATTTTGAATTAAAAAGAAAGTCTTATTTTGGAGAAAATAATCTAGTTAATTAATTACGAATTAATTAATTAGATAAAAATAAGTTATTTATTTTATAATAAATAAAGTATAAAATTATCCAAAAATAGTTTGGATATTTTTAGCTCTCTTAAAAGTTGACTTGAATTAGAATTCAAAGTCAAAGTTGGAAAATACTTGATGATCAAGTAATAGGAGAGAGAGGAACCAAATCCTTGTCCAACAAGGAATAGGTTCGGCCGTCCCTCTCCCTTTCCTATATATAGGGGAGCTCATGCTCCCCTTGAGAGCTAATTGGCAATTCTTTTGGTTCATGTGTTGAACACCTTCCTTTCTCCAAGATCAAATAAACCCTAGGTTAAGCCTAAACACTAACTAGAGAACTAGCATCCTTACTAGTTAGATTGTGATCAAGTTGGTGGACTTTCTCTAGAGACTTCAAGTTAGAAGTTTGAAGATTCGAGCTTTACCAAGGAGAAGGGATCAAGCCGCGAGAAGAGCGTTCTTGGGTGGCTTGAAACGCTTCAAGAAAGAACAAAAGAAAAGTAAGTTTTCTGTCTCTACGAATTTGTTTACACGATTGCGAGTCCAAGGTCCTTTTGTTGGGAAAATTTTTTAAATTTCGCTGCTTTCTGTTTCGTGTTTTCCAACAAGTGGTATCAGAGCCACCTCGTTAATCGGGTTTCTGATTCGTCTCCATTATTCTGAATTTGGTAGAAATTCTTAGGCTTAGATGCGAATTAAGTATTCTTGAATTCTTTTAGAAAGCCTGAAATACGAAACTGTAATTTTTCTTGAATTTCTGAAACTGTTTTCTTAAATTGTGTTTTCGGAAACCCATTTTGATATAAATTAATTTAATTCGTGTTTTTGAATTTTGGATTATTTTGGTTTTTGAACTAAAAATACGAAACACGAAATCGCGTTACGAAAACGCGAGCCTAGACGTGCTAAGGCGTAGCACGCCAGGCCCGCGCGCCCGCCCACCCAGCAGTCCCGCAACCGCGCGGGACTGCCCGCCACTGCCGTCCGCCAGCGCCTAGGCGAGCCCGCCTGCGCCTCCCGCAACCGCGCGGGAGCCTCCCGGCTGCGGCCGCCCGCCTCGCCCAACTGATGCGCGCCATGCGCGCGCACGCTGGCATGTTAGGTGATCATGGGTTTAGATCTATGTATGGTTTTAATTTATGCACATGGATGGTTTAAATTGGGGTTGGAGCACTATAGTTGCGTTTTTCAATTGAGGTTGGAGCCTCACTTATGTGCGTACTGTTATGTGATTTATTATGTGGCTTTCCATATTACTGTTTTTTAGGCTGGGGTATGCCCCGTGTAATTGTCTAAGGCCAATATGAAGATTGAGCCTTATTACTTTATGTCTTTTTCTTTTTATTGTAATTTGAGAGTAGAGATAGGTGGTGAGGTTTTATTTTCATTTTGGAGACAATGCACCCATGGAGTAAGATGGACCACATTCAAGTAACAAGGAGGCCATAAGTGAAGACCCCTCAAAATGTTAGGGAGGGGAATCTCAATTGTTAAATGTAATAGAGATAGGGCTCGTATTTTGTTACCGCTTTCCCTTATGTGATTTGAACTGTTTATGTGGCATGTATGTTAGAACTTGTGATTGTGGAGTGGCTCCCACATATCACGCATAAGATAGGTAGAACCCATGATCATTACATGTTAGTATCATGCTAGGACATGTTATCTGTTTATGTGCTTGTTTAAAATGCATTTAAGTGTACTTGCATTAATCAAGACTAATAAAATTGGATAACATATATGTTGGTGAGGTCGAACCGGACAACTCTCCGGTTGATTCGAAAATTCCCATTAAATATTAAGCTAATTTCGAACAAATAGGTATTTAATTCGAGATGCAAATTTTGAATTAAATTTCTAGCATTCCATCAATAGGTTTTAAGTTTAGTAAGTAAAGCTAGTTATTGTCCGCGAGTCATGGGATAGCTAGTGGAGCTTATTAGTTCTTAGTTACCTAATTGATCATTTTAAATGATCAATATTTCATGATCGATTTTAGCAAGGGCGATGTCCGCGAGTCGTGGGTCGTTCGAACTAAGTTTTGGTCATGATCTTATGATTGATGGGTCTAGCTTAACGCCTAAGTAAATATGGATGTCGCACGAGTCGTGGGTCCATATTGAAAGATAGGTGATGCAAAAACAATTACTAAGAGTTCTAAAGGTGTTAGAATTGGTAAGTTGTACCTACCTAGGGTTCTTACTGAGAATGTCCGCGAGTCGTGGGTTCGAGGTAAAATGCCTAGGATCTTAGTACCCACTGTGAAACGTGTTCCTCTTAGATCTTTGGGAATTATAGATCTTTGAAAAACAGTGGGAGCTACAATAGATTAAAGACCTTATCTTTTGTATATCGTTATAATTCAGCATGCTCACTAGTTCTCTGTTTTACCATTTAAGTCGTAGATTCTGTGATTCTCTACGTGTTTTGAAATGGCAACTAAAAACCCTCTTGTATCGATCCTCGAGTCAAACAAGTTGACTGGTCCCAACTATTCTGATTGGCTGAGGAATCTAAAGATCATTTTAGATTCTGAGAAGAGAACTTATGTTCTCTTCGAAGGGGAGCCCAGTCCCGAAGGGGAGGCTCCCACTCGGGCCGAGCGGGATGCGATTCAGAAGTGGAAGGATGATAATCTCCAAGCCCGTTGCCTTATGTTGGCTAACATGCCTCCGGACTTGCAAAGGCAACATGAGGCCATGTAATTCGCTTGGGAGATTTACGACCACTTAGAGCAACTTTACCGCCCTCATGAACGTGTTACAAGGTATAACACTTCAAAGGAATTGTTCCACTTGAGAATGAGGGAAGGTTCAAGTGTCCATGAATATGGACTCAAGTTTCTTGCCCTTACTGAGAAACTCGCTTCCATGGACATGCCACTGAAAGATGAGCTTTCAGTGGATTTGTTGCTAGCTTCGCTCCCACCATCATTCAACCCATTTGTCCTTAACTTCAACATGAATCATGCTGGTGCTACTGTAGCTGAGCTGATTAGTCAGCTTGTGACTGCTGAAAGCACGATCAAGAAGGACCATAAGGTTTTGATGGTGAATGCTCCATCTTCCTCTTCTGGGCCTTCTAAAGGTAAGGGCAAGAAAGCCCAAAAGAAGAAGAAGAAACCCCTTAGGCCCACTGGTGGCATTTCGAAGGGAAAGGCCCAAAAGAAGAAGCGTGATCAGAAAGAGGATGTTTGCTTCCATTGTGGCAAAGCGGGACATTGGAGGAGAAACTGCCCAGAGTACAAGGCTACTCTAAAGAAAGGTATCTTTCTCGTTGAAATAAATCTTTCTATTAATTCTAGTTCTTGGGTACTTGATACCGGTTGTGGAACTCATATCTGTAATGATGTACAGATGCTAAGTGAAGTCCAACAACTCAAAGAAGGAGAATGTGTCTTGAAGATCGGCGATGGCTCAAACGTTGAAGCTCGAGCTTTAGGCACAATTAGATTAGATTTAGGTAGTTTTGAGTTAGTCTTAAATAAAGTCCTTTATGTACCGAGCATTATTCGTAATATAATTTCAGTTCCAATATTAGATTGTGAAGGTTATGAAACTTATATTAAGAATGGTAAATATTTTATCAAACGGAACAACTCTTCCGTTCACATCGGTACTCTAAGTAATGGACTTTACCTAACTCAAAATATCAATATTATGAATATACAACGAGAAACAAAGCGTAAGAGAGATGACAAAGTTTCAGCTCCCTTATGGCACGCTAGATTAGGACACATTTCCAAAAACAGAATTAGCAAGATAAACACTTTAGGATCATTCTCTGAAAATGATCTCAAAGAGTTAACTTCTTGCGAATCCTGTCTCAAAGGAAAAATGTCCAAAGTTCCTTTTAAAGGAACTATGGAACGTGCCACTAAGGTTTTGGATTTGATCCATACTGATGTTTGTGGACCGCTTAGTGTAAGCACTAGAAACAATCATCAGTATTTCATAACCTTTACTGATGACTTTAGTCGGTATGGTTATGTATACTTAATGAAGTATAAATCTGAAGCTTTTGAGAAATTCTTAGAATTTCAAAAGGAGGTTGAGAACCAAACTGGTCACAAGATCAAAGCACTTCGATCTGATCGAGGAGGCGAATATCTTAGTGAAGAATTCCTTAATCATCTCAAAGATAATGGGATTATCTCTCAGTGGACTCCTCCGGGAACTCCTCAGCTTAATGGAGTTTCTGAGAGAAGGAATCGAACCTTACTTGATATGGTTCGTTCCATGATGAGTTTCACTGACTTACCACCTTCTTTCTGGGGTTATGCCCTAGAAAGTGCAGCAAAGATTTTGAATCTAGTTCCCTCTAAGTCAGTCCCTAAAACGCCCCATGAAATGTGGCATGGTAAAATCCCTAGCTATTCTTACTTAAGAATTTGGGGTTGTCCTGCTTACGTGAAGGGGACAGTGGGAGATAAGTTAGAATCTCGTTCTAACTTATGCTACTTTGTAGGTTATCCTAAGGAATCCATAGGATACTACTTCTATGATCAATCTGAGCAAAAGGTGTTTGTTTTCCAGAAATGCCACTTTTCTTGAGGAACCGTTCCTTAAAGAAAAGAAAGGCAAGATCATAGAATTAGAAGAAGTACAAAGTAACCCCACGCCACCCACTGAAGAAACGTCCCCTACTGATCAACCACAACCAATCACGAATTTTGATACACATGTAAATCCTCCTCTAAGGCGTTCTGAACGCACTCCTAGACAACCGGAGAGATGGTATGGATTCTTCCATGAAATCTCTCAAAAGGATAATGATCCTTCAACATATAAGGAGGCACTTTCAGATTCTGACTCTGAACAGTGGATAGAAGCCATGAAATCCGAAATGGATTCCATGAACTCCAACCAAGTTTGGACCTTGGTAGATTTGCCTGATGGGGTCAAACCCATAGGTTGCAAATGGATCTTTAAGAGAAAGCTTGGAGTTGATGGAAGCATTACAGCCTACAAAGCAAGACTGGTTGCAAAAGGATTCACTCAAAGACCCGGCGTGGACTTTGACGAAACCTTTTCACAAGTTGCAATGCAAAAGTCCATTCGAATCATGCTTGCCATTGCTGCATATTATGACTATGAGATATGGCAAATGGATGTGAAAACTGCCTTTCTCAATGGTGACATTGACAAAGACATTTATATGGAGCAACCCATAGGTTTCACATTCAGTGGGAGTGAGCAAAAGGTTTGCAAACTCCAAAGATCAATCTATGGATTGAAACAGGCTTCTAGGAATTGGAACATTCGATTTGATGAATCAGTCAAAGCGTTTGGCTTCATGCAAATCTCGAATGAATCATGTGTGTATAGAAAGGAATTGGAGACCTCAGTGCAATTCTTAGTACTTTATGTTGATGACATCCTTCTTATTGGGAATTCGAAAGATGACATGAAAGTGACTAAATTATGGTTATCGAACCAATTCGAGATGAAAGATCTTGGTGATGCGTCCTATATCCTTGGAATTAAAATCTATAGAGATAGATCTAGAAGGTTAATAGGACTATCACAGTCGATGTACATTGACAAAGTATTGAAGAGATTCAATATGGAGTCAGCAAAGGTTAAGAACCTTCCTATGAGTGTAGGAACATGTCTTTCAAAGAAGATGTGTCCTAAGACTAACCTTGAGAATGAGAGAATGACTCATACACCTTATGCGTCAGCAATAGGTAGCATAATGTATGCAATGTTATGTACTCGACCGGATGTGGCTTATGCACTTAGTGTAACAAGTCGGTTCCAATCTGACCCTAGAGATGGTCACTGGGCTGCCGTGAAGAATATTCTTAAGTACTTGAAAAGTACTAAAGATTTATTCTTAGTTTACGGAGGTCAGAAAGATCTTACTGTCGAAGGATACTGCGATGCAAGCTTTGCATCAGACTTAGATGATTTTAAGTCAATGTCAGGATACATTTTCTGCCTAAACGGCGGAGCAGTGAGTTGGAAGAGTTCCAAGCAAACAACCATTGCAGATTCGACCACTGAGGCCGAATACTTAGCTGCAAATGATGCAGCTAAGGAAAGTGTTTGGATTAGAAACTTCATTCAAGAGTTGAATGTTGTTCCTAGCATGAAAGACCCCATTACTGTGTTTTGTGACAACACTGGGGCGGTTGCTCAAGCAAGAGAACCAAGATCTCACCAACGGACCAAGCACATTATGAGGAAGTATCACCTAATTCGTGATATTATCAAAAGAGGAGATGTGCAAATTGAGAGGGTCACATCAGCAGAGAACGTGGCAGATCCACTTACTAAACCCCTTAGTCGAGAAGCTTTCCAAGGTCATCTTCAGAAGATGGGACTTAGAGTAGCTTTAGAATGGCTTTGACGGGCAAGTGGGAGATTGTTAGGAATAGTGCCCTAAAAGCCGATTGTATATCCGCTTTGTGCTTTTCCTTATTGTAATCACAGACAATCTTTGAATAAAATAACGAATTGAGGCAACACTTCTTTATATGCTCTTGTTTGGTATGCGTTTACTTTAGCTGTGCATGTATGAGAACTCCCCTAATCCTGATGATTTTAGGACTCTACCATTTAGGTGAAATGGTTCATGAAACGAGCCCTATATCACATAAGTCATGATTAGTAAAATACTCCAAGCCGATGAGTCCTACAGACAGTGGGAGTGTCGACCTGACTCCTCTAAGGCTTGCTTGTGGGATCACGCCCTTAAGAAGGACCACCTTGTTTCATGGAGGTGCAAAGTGTATAGTTGATACGTGCGTGATACATGAGGGTGCTTACTTTAATAAGTAAGTTCACTGAGGTGCCCCGTGTGAGAACATTCCTAAATGGGAAAGGAAGTTTCTATTTTAGGAAATGGAAACTTCCAGATTAGGAAATATCTCACGAGTCATTGATGTGATTAATTGATCCTTAGACTTGAGGTTCCTTGTCACTTTATGAGTTAACTATGTAGTCTTAGGTATAAGTTTTAAAGGGTGTCGCCTTAGACAACTGATTCAAGGCTTATGCTGGGGCTGCACAAGTGATTCATGAAAGTGAATGAGAATCAAGAAAGGACCTACACTTGCATTTGCAAGGTGATCTCTTATTGTGTAAGTCATTCATATGCCATATGGAGTCCTTGGCCAAGGCAGTAGATCAAGACATCAAGAAAAGGGTTTCTTGGATTGAGATCAAATGGATATGAAATGCATTTAACTTTAAGACCGGATTATTAGGGTTCTGATTATTCCCTTACCCTAGATCTTGGTTGAGAGATAGTAAGTAGGAGGATTGTATCTCGCATGAATCAATGACTTAAAGGTTCTGTCGAATCCGAACATTCCAATTCAGCTAGGGGTTAAACACCTGTTGCTAGACTATGGTCGTTTAATCTGTGGACTGATTAATTAATTAGTGAATTAATTAAGTAGGGTCACTGCTAATTGAATAGAGAACCTAGAGGGTCACACACAACAACTTGGTTACATGAGTTGAGGCTTTAAAATGATTAAACGAGTTAATCGGGCCAAGAGGGTTCCACACGTGTGAAATCACACGTGTGGCTCACGTGAGTGACACGTGTCACTGTGACACGTGTCACACACGTGTGAATATATATATATATATATATATATTATATATATGTATTAAATAATTAAATGTGTTAATTATTTAATAGACTTTGGTTTAATTTTGAATTAAAAAGAAAGTCTTATTTTGGAGAAAATAATCTAGTTAATTAATTACGAATTAATTAATTAGATAAAAATAAGTTATTTATTTTATAATAAATAAAGTATAAAATTATCCAAAAATAGTTTGGATATTTTTAGCTCTCTTAAAAGTTGACTTGAATTAGAATTCAAAATCAAAGTTGGAAAATACTTGATGATCAAGTAATAGGAGAGAGAGGAACCAAATCCTTGTCCAACAAGGAATAGGTTCGGCCGTCCCTCTCCCTTTCCTATATATAGGGGAGCTCATGCTCCCCTTGAGAGCTAATTGGCAATTCTTTTGGTTCATGTGTTGAACACCTTCCTTTCTCCAAGATCAAATAAACCCTAGGTTAAGCCTAAACACTAACTAGAGAACTAGCATCCTTACTAGTTAGATTGTGATCAAGTTGGTGGACTTTCTCTAGAGACTTCAAGTTAGAAGTTTGAAGATTCGAGCTTTACCAAGGAGAGGGGATCAAGCCGCGAGAAGAGCGTTCTTGGGTGGCTTGAAACGTTTCAAGAAAGAACAAAAGAAAAGTAAATTTTCTGTCTCTACGAATTTGGTTACACGATTGCGAGTCCAAGGTCCTTTTGTTGGGAAAATTTTTTAAATTCCGCTGCTTTCTGTTTCGTGTTTTCCAACAGGAGTTACCCCCCATGACTCATCAACAACTTCAAGCTATTTACACTCGGTGTGAGGTCCAGGCGGCGCATAGTGCATGGAAAAATTCCACTTCCCTGTATTTACACTTGACAAAGTCTGCTTTTAATTACGCATTTTTAACGTTTCACTCGATAAAGTCTGCATTTAATTAAGCATTTTTTACGTTTTACTGGATAAAACCTGCCTTTAATTACACATTTTTAACCTTTCACTGGACAAAGTCTGACTTTAATTACGTATTTTTAATGTTTCACTGGACAAAGTCTGCCTAATAACCTTTCATTGGACAAAGTCTGCCTTTAATTACGCATTTTTAAGATTTCACTGGACAAAGTCTGCCTTTAATTACGCATTTTTAACCTTTTACTGCACAAAGTTTGTCTTTTATTACGCATTTTTAACCTTTCACTGGACAAAGTCTGCATTTAATTACGCATTTTTAACCTTTCAATAGACAAAGTTTGCCTTTAATTATGCATTTTTAAACTTTCACTGGACAAATCCTGCCTTTAATTACGCATTTTTAAGATTTTACTTGACAAAGCCTGCCTTTAATTACGCATTTTTAAACTTTTACTGGATAAAACCTGCCTTTAATTATGCATTTTTTACTCATCACTCAACAAAGTCTGTTTTTAATTAAGAATATTTAACTCATTACTCTACAAAGTATGCTTTTAATTACGAATATTTAACCTATCACTCTGCAAAGTTTGCTTTTAATTATGAATATTTAACCCATCACTCTATAAAGTTTGCTTTTAATTACGAATATTTAACCCATCATTATACAACCAGGATCGAAGAAAATAAAACATAAATATCAAACTAAAATACTGTAATTCAAAAACGGATTGTGTAACTTGATTCATCATCATAAAATGGTGTTGCATTCTCCAGAACCTTGATCACTCTTCAGTTTTCTGTGAGAAAACAAATCATTACAGATTACAATTTATTTATGAAAAAAAATACAGCAGCAGATAATCAGTCAGTTTATAGAAAAATATACTCAGATATATGCAGAAATTTCATAATTAGTTTGTTCAGAAATATATTTAGATATATACAGAAATCTTACAGTAAGTTTATGCAGAAATATATACAGATTAGTTTATACAAAAATATATTCAGATATATATATTTGTATATATCTCAAATATCTCAAATATATATTTGTATATATCTCTGCATAAACTGACTGTGGGATTTTACGTATATGCAGAAATCTCATAGTCAGTTTATGCAGAAATATATACAGATATATGCAGAAATCTCATAAATATCAAATAATTGTTTTACAAAAATCTTAAATATCAAATTTCAAGTAAAATTCTCTTTAGATATATGAGAAATTTCAAATCGCATAGCAAAAAACTCAAATAAATTAGAGGTATAATTGATAAAATGCCCAAAACACAGGTAATGGATAGAGTCATTGTTCAACAAACTAGCTAAAATACTCAAAACAGTTAATAATTTTAGATTCAATATCAGATTACCCAACCAAAAACAATTGCAAATTTAGTAGCACACATCAAATCTGTTGAGATATATGCTGAAATTCCTAAATCGTAAAAATTTTCAAATATATGCAAAAATTACAAATCGCAAAAATTTCTTCACATATATACAAGAAATCTCAAAGTCCCTTTGGATATTCACAAAAATATATGGAGAATCTCAAATCTCATAGCAAATAAAATTCTTTTAAGTATATATAAAAATTTCAAATAGTATATATTTAGAAATCTCCAATTTGCATAAATTTATTCACATATATATAAAAATCTCAAATTTGCAGAAATTTATCAACAAATTTGAACTTAAAAATATCGAATCAGAATGGTTACAGAAAATACCTGAAATTAATTTTGGTATGGTGGAAAACGCAAAGACTTCTTCTTGTTCTCTCATCTTCTTCTTCAACAACGCAGGTACGCTCGTCTGGCGCAACGATTTCTTCCTCTTCTCTCATCTTCTTCTTCTTCAACATTAGATTTCGGTCTAAACTCCATCGGTACATAGGTTGGGGAAGTAAGAGAGAACGATGAAGATGGGATATGACTTGTTATTTTTTTAATTTATCATGGGTATTTTAGTAATTTTACGTGTTTTAGGAGGTTTAGGAAAAAGATATTGTGTATTGGGGATCTAAAATAGGTGAATTTCAAATCAGGGGGTTTAGCAAAAGTCTTGAGCCTTATTAGGGAGTGTTTATTAATTCTCCGTTTTTTTTTTAAGTTTATATGAATTTAATATACAAATATAAGAATATTTTAGACAATAACCTTATGAATAAAAAGCAAAAACCAAGTATTAATTATCAGTAGGAAAAAAATACATATATCATTTAAAACATCATTCCGTGGTTCTCCGCTGGAGAGATCGATAGAATTGAGAAGAAACAAATGAAATAAAGATTAATATTAGAAATTAGGGTTTTTGATTCCACAATTTGTATTTAAAACTCAGACATGCCCGATCTTCTAATGGTCTAACCATATGGTGCTGTTTAACTGCTGTATTTAACAATTATGTGAAATAAAGCGCTTATCAAATTAGAACGATTTTCGAATTTAATCATGATGATTATGTAAATCGTTGGTTGACAATTCCAGTAGTTGAACTATCTGACTGGATCCGATTCTCAAAACATTGTTAGAGCCTCGCCTCATATGCTCGAGTGGAATGTTGATACGAGGTACTAATTATCAATTTTACAATTTAGTCTATTGAGCGGTTTTGCATGTCTGATGCCAAAGTTAACAAGTTGTGCATATCATGGCATTATAATTATGATATACGAATATGGATATGGCAACATAGATACGATATAATACAAATACGATGATATGGAGTTTTTCTTAAATTTTTTATATGAGAAGTGTCGAATACGGTGTTCGACAAGACAGGACATAACAAAATAATATTTTTAAAAGTACCCTTGCATCATAACAATATACCCTCTACCCAATTTTCATTTCAATGGAAGTTTTTTAAAAAAATTATTCTTTAGCTAATCTATTTCATTTTAATTGTTTAGGTATAAAACTCTCCATTAATGATAGTTATATTTTCAGAGGCTCGAGCATGATATCTCCGATTAAAAGATAATATAACATTGGACATCTAAATCGGTAGTATTCCCTTTGTTCAGGTGGCAAAACGTTTTGTAGTAAAACTAGTAAAACGATATTAAAAAAAAGCCCATTAAAGCCCAAGAGCCCAAACTGTGCTATCAATTGGGCCCCTTGCAAGCAACTGGGCTTCTAAAAAAAATAACCTTATTGGTCTGAGTCTGAGATCTGAACCCAATCAAAGTTGAGGGTTAATATTTTTGTTGCACCCTGAATTATGCACCTCATCTAATTTTCTCCCCTTAAACTATCAAATGTAACACTTTAATCCTTCAGTAAATTCTTTAGACCAAATTACTTACCTAGGTTTATTGGAATTGACAATATAAAATATAAAATGATGAATATTGTTCCATAATTCATATATAAGTTTGTTAAATTTAGGAAAAGATTAATTAAATGTTATAGCTCTAATGCATATAAGCTTGTTATTTAAAATTTAATCTTTTTAAATAATATCTGAAATTCATTTAAAACTTTTTATGACGTGTGGAAAGTCTTTCGTTATAAACGAAAAGTAATCAATAACTTAGACAATTTGTGTATTAATGATATTAATAAATTAGTATGTAACTTATTCCAAGTCCAATTGATGCGTTAAGTTTGAGGGGTAAAAATCTTTTGTTATCGATGGTATGATAGTATACGCGTTTTTATACTATCAAGTGTCAGTTAAATTTCGTTGCCAACTGTCACTTATGTTTCATATTTTGTTGTATATAACTATTTATATTTTTGTGTTCTTAAAAAAAATTTTGTTTCCAATTAATTTTTTTAGTTGTTTTGATAGTCTGAACATTAAATACTTGATGTGCACATGACTTTGATAGCTTAAATTTACCATTATGAAGTGACAATTTTATCTTTACTAAGTTATTGCCCATCACGTTTTTGCTATTTAGTCAACTAAAATTATGAAAAATCCAAATATAATTTTATTTAAAAAAATCCAAAATAAAAATAACATTATAACGAAACTTAATTTGAACGTAAAAATATAAAAATACTCGTGACAATAATTTTCTATACCTAAATTTTATTTTAGTTGAACTATATATAAATTCTGAACCTTATCTTTACGAAATATTATAAAAATAATTGAAGACTTTTATGAGCTCATCCATAGCTATATAAGGATGACGTGTCAGCTAGCTAGCTATTATTATGGACTGATCTGACCTATGACAACAAAACTGTGCCGTTTCATAGAGTCAGTTCTAACCATGGTTAACAATAGTTTATTGAACCATGGTTAGCAAAGGAGCGGCAAACTCGGGTGTGTGGCAGAGGATTGGGTCCCTTTGTCCTGGCACAACCCCGCATTATCTGTGGCCTTAATCCACTTAATTAATTACTCTTTCTACTTTATTAATTATATAATTACCTATTTATGTCGCTTTCCGCCCCTTAATTTCTTTTTAAAAATATATTATACCCCGAGAATTTTCTTTTATTTTATTTATCCCCACTTAGTACGAGATTTAATTAATTATTGTCTAAAATGGTTACGGTGAGGTTTTACTAATTTTAATTTACGCATTTTTTGGTGTTGGAATCTCATTTTAGAACAAAGGAATAGCTTATATTCTTTAATTTGGGTATCATTTACTTTTTCTAGTTTAAATATGTTTAGTCATTTTAAAATGTATTACCGGACGTTGATATTCTCTTAAGTCTCGTTTATCGAATGATCCCTAAATAAATAAAGCAACGAAGTTATCCTAAACCCTCCACTTTGAAATTCAACTATTTTACATCTCTAATACACTACATATTTTTCGTATAAAATTACCAAATTATCCTTGATAAAATTGAAGAATGACAATTCATATCCTTATAATCACAGTTGCTCCTTCATCGGTGGGATTTTGAAATCTTCACCACAGTCTACCGACCACCGCTGACAATCCCAGTTAAAAATCGTTTTAGTTGTAGAAGAAGTAGTTGGAGAATCAACCGCCAACGCACCCATATTCGAGGACCAACTTCCACCAATTAACTCCCACTAGCCACGACGCACACCACTTCTCCACCTCGTCGGAGGCAATGGCAAGGTATAAGAGAAAGGTACGTCGCACCCCACTTGTCTAAGTTATTTTTCTTCAGTAAACTGTTTGAAATTCAAGTTGTTTCCATTCGACTCCACTAGCTACTTGATAATCGATTGTTTTAACTCAACAAACAAGGATTTCAGTATTTTGTTAAATTTTTCCTTTTCCCATTTCATTTGATGCATTCATCCGAAGTCTTGTGCTTTAATAGAATATTGAAATTTTTTTTTTTCCCGCTAGATGGTTTGTTCATTGTCGACGGTGCCATTGATGATTGTTCCTTCCCCGATTGAAACAAGTACGGGAAAGAGAAAAATTTCAGAGGTAGATATCCCTGAGGATGAGAAGGCACAGACTTCGAAGAAGCGTGTGTTTTCTATTTTGCATCATTGCTCGTTGGAGAAATTCAGTGAGCTTATTTCGAAAATTCGAACCCAAATGTCTCCAGGTCAACTTGAAGCCGTTAAAAAATCTCTATTTGGTTATTTGTTGGGAGTACCGGATCAAAAGGATACATTAACAAAGTTGGTTTCTTGTTGGATTACTACAACTGTAGCACCAATACATTTAAATTCGGAAGCCAAGAAGTTTTATTTTGTGACAAGGAATTCAACACTATTATTGACCTGCGGCACGCCGGTCATCCTGTCATGCTAGCGGGCAAATGTAAATCAAATACCTTGATCAAGCATTTTGGCAACAAGGGAAACAATGTCTCTCGAATTAACATTGAGAGTAAACTGAACGAATTCGTTAGAAGAAGTGAAGATGATCAAATTGACGATTTCATAAGGATATACATTCTTTGTTGGTCTTCTTTGCTACGTTGATGATTTGTCCAAGATTAGACAATACGCGTGGGGCACGTGTGCTCATCTATTTTTGATCAAAGGTATCCATAAACATCTTCTTGAGAAACATGATTTTGTGGATGGTTTTACTATGGGTTTGTTGGTAAGTCCTTGACTTAGTTTTCTATATTGTGTCATTTTATTCACATATATATATATATGTTTAAGTTATTGTTTATGTCAGGAATGGTCTCACGAACAAATTCAGAAGTTCGGGATCTCAAAAATCATAGACTGACCACCGTTTCTTGTCAATGCAGGCACAAGCATGCTTGTAGGGAAGCTTTAAGAGTTGCCAATAATTACAGGAACATTATCGGGTCTCAAGGTCCACTGTGTGTCGAAATTCCCCTTCATTGACCTCAAATGTCACTGCGTTAGCTCGCACGACATACATGGTTCTGTCTGCTTCAAATTTAGCCTTAATCATTATGTCTACATCCATATACGCGTTTTCCATTGGTGAATTTGCTCTCGTCTATTGCACATCATTGTCATTGTCTGTTGTCGTATACGGTCAACTAAGGCTACAATTGGGAGTGATCTCGTATCCCTCACCCAACTATTCCAAGACTCGACAATATTATTGTTGATAATACCATATTGATTACCCGTAAATGATGAATTGGCTCAGTTTTCAGGACAGGATTTATTTATGAAATCTGCTGCTTTAGGCATTGCTTTCAGTATTTTATTGATGTGCAAAGAGTACTCGGCCTTAGTGGGAGCATATGTTGCTGCATTGAAAACATTTCTCCAGTGTTTCTTGTTCAGTCTGGGATAATGCTTTCTAAGGACCTACGATCATGTCAAACAACAGCCAGTTTATTACCATAAAAAATAGCAGATAGAAATTCAAATTTATCAACTTATTACACTAATCAATAAGCAAATACCTGAGTCCTGAAGTTATCCACCAAATGTCTTAGGCAGAAGGTATGTTGGGAGCCTGGAAATAACCTTGGCACATGCGTAACCAGGCTCGGGTGTCTGTCGAAGAAGAATGTGTACTGTCTAAAGTCAAACAGTACAGGCTGACTCTCAAGTGCATGTCTTAATTTCTGGCAAAACCATTCCCAATTCTGATCATTCTCCTAGTCAACAACAGCATATTGTTAGGAATAAGGTCCTTAAAACAGCTTTTGGCTTTACTATTTCCTTATAAAATCACAAACAGTCTTTGAATAATAAACGAGATGATTTTGTTCATAGGCAATCACTTTTTTATGTGCTTATTTATGTCTGTTTGGGTGTGACCGTGTTTTGCATGTACTGAACTCCCCTAATCCGATGAGGTCATTAAGAACTTTATCGTTATGGGAACGGCACATGAAACAAGTTCTTAACTCCATAGGCGAGGATTAGAAACTTCTCCAAGTCAATGAGTCCGACAGACAGTGGGAGTGTTGACCTTGACTCTGCTGAGACTTGCTTATGCGATTATGTCCTTTTGAAGGATCACTTAGTTTCATGGAGTGACAAGTACATACGTTGATGTATTCATAATACATAAGGGTGATTGTTGCAAGAACTTCATCACTGAAATGTCCCGCGTGGGAACATTCTTAAATGAGAAAGGAAGTTTCCAGAAACTTCAAGATTAGGAAATATCTCACATGTCAATGACGTGATTCATTAATCCTTAGACTTGAGATTCTGTAATGTCTCATATGAGTTAACTCTGTAATCTTTGATATAGGGTCAAAATGGTGTCGCCATATAGACACCTGAACCACGACCTATGTTGGGATTACACAAGTGGCAAGTGTAGAATTAGTAGAATCGATAAAGGACCTACACTTGTTAAGAACAAGAATGATCTCTTACTGATTAAGCTGTTCGTAGTCCATTATACATTAAACCCTTGGCCAAGGTGGATAAAAGATCAAGACATCTAGAAAATGGGGTTTTCTAGGATTCAGATCGAAATGGATATGAAACGAACTTAACTTTAAAGATCAAGAATATTTAGGTTCTGAGAATATTCCCATGCCTTAGTTCTTGATTGAGAGATAGAGTTGTAGGAGGATCGTATTTCACTGATTGTCATTGACTGAAAGGTTCTTCGATTCATTTCGTTATTCGGCTAGGGGTTACACACCCATTGCTAGATTACGGTAGTGTGATCTGTGAAGTGATTAATTAATTAGGGAATTAATTAATTATTGTCATTGCTAATCGAATAATGAACCTAAAGGGTCACACACAAATGCCAGAACACGAGGGTTATGGTAAGATGTTAATATGATTAACGAAGGATCAAAATGGTTGATCGAAACGAGGCATAAAACGTGACTGCTGCCACGTGTCATGTACATGTGGCTACTACGTGTCACGCACACGTGGCCCTGGTGCGTGTCGTTTATTCCACACGCGAATTCTTTTCTATAATTAATTAATTAATTTTGGTCTTTTAATTAATTTTGAATTAATTGTTAAGACTATTCTCAAATAAACTTAACCCAATAAATAATTAATTAGGAATTAAATTTGATGAGGCCTAAAAACTCTCTCGAATCAGAGCCGTCCACGTGTCTGCATGTCGCAGACTAAGTCTCAGACGCTCGCCTTAAAGGGGCTCATGGGCCTTTCCAGCCCACTCGTTGGTAAGCAAGGGTGGGCCGTCAAGCAGCGAATGACCACTACGGTAAAAGTCCGGATCCGACGAGTCTGGCGCTCGCATCCGGGCCCTCAGGGTTACCCATCACAGGGAAGCACCCATACGAGGGTCCCATGATTGACGATCGGGATCTTGCCGCTCGAAGGTCATCTATCGCGAGGAGCCCATCTGTGGACTTCCCGAGCGTCATCAGCGCTCGTAAATGAGTCTGTCCCTCGTGCGATGGATTCTCACCTTCAGAAGGAGATATTATTCCCTCATCCCACACGACCCTCGTCAACAACCTCTGACACAAAGGTACAGGGCACAGTGCACCTGGCGCGCCGTCACCTTTTCAGAGATGTCACTCTCACACCCTCACAGGCTGCCACGCGTTAGGGCAACACAGGTTTGGGACCACATGGTCAATTTACCCATTTACCCCCATCCCTAACATATAAATAAGGGGAAATCCATGCATTCTCTCCGAACTGAACTTCTGCACACAAAAAGCACTTCCGATTCTGGGCATTTTCCACTAACTTTCTCAGGGCTTCTCTTTCACCACAGTAACACTACCTTGGTAGTCTGCACTCTTGGTGTTATCCTAGCTGGAAGAACCCAAGTTTAAAAGGAAACCCAGATCCTGAGGCCCTCACGCCTGTGATGGTCTTCCCTTTCACAAACAAATATCAAAGTGATTGTTGCATTTAGGAAACTCGCATTTCCTGCACTATCATTTTTGGCGCAGTCTGTGGGAAACCATCACCACCGTCTTTGGTATTGCCAGTCTCTTCTTCTGAAAGCTAGTTGAAAAGTAACACCCAAGTCTTGAATCATGGTTACTGCCACAAGATCTGGAACTCTAGGGAACAGGGGAGGTCTTCCTCCCACCAACGGAGAAAACGCAGAGAACCCTGTTCTCGCCGGAGGGGCACCGCCCCTTGCGGCCGGAAACGTTGATGCCACTGCACCCCTCCCAACGGGTAATGAAGCGGGAGGATCAGGTTCCAATCCTCCCCCCCCAACTTTCGCCCCAAGTGTCCCTGCCTCCCATCTTGGCGTATATCCTATGGCCATGCCGCCGCCAGGATACGCGCTCACGCAGCCCGGAGTTATGCCTGGGACAACGCCGGGGATGATACCTTTGGTCCCCCCATATCAAGTGGGGACACTGAACCTCCCTCTAGCAGTGCCAAGGGAAATACAGGGGGTGGAGATGCCCCAACTCACTACGCAACAACTTCAGGCGTTGTACGCGCAGTGCGAGAGCCAAGCTGTACAGAATGCTTGGGAACACTTCACTATGGCTTATTTCCCTTCATACGCTGGCGCTCGGATAGCCCCACCCTTGGGCGGGCTCCCTGCACATCCTTTGACAATGGCCCAAAATGCTCTACGGGCACAGCAACCTCCCCCGCCTGCTCCGAATCAAGAAAATGAAGCCCCACCGAGGGTCCAGCAAGAACGACCCGTGGGAGGAGATGACAGGGCTCCTCGAAATGAGGCGGCCGGAAATGATGAAGAGGTCCAGTCAAGGGCCACGAGGAGGGCAAACCGCAGGAATGTCGGTGACCCTCAGCTAGCAGCTGTACAAAACCAAATTCGAGGGCTCCAAAACGTGGTAGAGCAGCTCTCTCGAGCGCGGTCTCACGCCCCCCGTGAGGGGGACGAGAGGTCCAAGGCCAGAGACGCTCGGCGACCACGCAGCCCCATTTCCCACCGAAGAAGAGAGGCTAGCTATGAAGATCCCGACGAGCGAGATTACAGGATCATGGCGGGCGATTCCCCCCTCGTCGAGGAAGTTCTGATGACCCGTGCAGGGAAGGGTAAAATTCCCTCGTCAATCAACAGGTATGATGGAACTACGGATCCAGCCGAGCATCTGGACCATTTCGTGCACCTAATGCACCTCTATGACCATCCGGACAACTACTGGGCCAAGGTGTTTGTCACTTCCCTCACTGGAATGGCCCAAGAGTGGTACAAAAAGCTCCCCCCGCGCTCAATCCGAGGATATTATGACTTGACGGATGCTTTTATCAGCCACTTCAATTCGCTGAAAGCACCGGCCCCGGCCGCGACCGCTCTTTATAGCCTGGTCCAAGGGCCGAGCGAGACTCTCCGATCCTTCATGGGGAGGTTCAACAAAGAGATTTTGTTAGTAGAAAAGCCCTCGATGGACTTTCTAAGGCACGTTCTATTTGGGGCCGTCAATATGAAGCATTACGTCAGCAAAGAATTTGTAGAGGAAGTGGCCAAGAAGAAACCGCGCTCGTTGACGGAAATTAGGGAGATTGCCGACTCCTTCTTTACCCTCGAGGACATGTACATAGCGAGGGATCAGAAGATGGCAAATGCCCCTCGCGCCAACAGAGTCCACGAGGACAAAGGGGAGCCCCACCGAAGTCACCGCCGTAGCCCAATACCCGCTCGTCGTCATTCCTCTCCTCCGCGGAGGCTCGAGCGAGTCCCCCTCAACCGCCCAATTGCCGAAGTTTATTCCTTGGCGGACCAGAAGTTGTTCAAAAGGCCGCCCAAGCTGAGAGAGACCGAGGCTCAAAAACGCTCGGGGAAGTATTGTGCTTTCCATAAGCAGAAGGGGCATGACACCAACGAATGCCGTCACCTGGAGAAGGAGATTCAGCGGCTGATTGCCGGGGGGCACCCCAAAGAGTTTGTAAAAGTACTGGAAGGGTACGACGAACATTGCGCAAGACGGGCGCTCGAAAGAAGGAGAAGCCGCTCACGTTCCCATAGTCCTCGTCGCCAGCGCACTGAGACCAGCGAGCGCAACAAGGGGAAGGGGGTGGATGTGGAAAATCAGCCCTTTGCGGTCATTCACATGATTGCGGGAGGCCCCTCAGGAGGCGACTCCAATGCTTCCCGTCGCCGTCATGTACGGAGCTATAACCAAAGACCAACGCTCCCTCGCTCAGTGCTCTCTGTGGACAGCTCGTTGCGCTCAAAGGAGGATGATGTTATAGGATTTACCGAGAAAGATGTTGAACATATTGTAACACCCCATGGGATAGGAAAAACCTCTGACTGTCCCATGGTGGTTAGTTTAGACGTTCATAACCACACTGTAAAGAGGGTTTTATTTGATAGTGGAAGCTCTGTGAACGTTCTCCCGTACTCAACTTTTCAACAAATGAATATAACGAACATCCCCCTCGAACCTCTCAGAACTGCCCTCGTAGGGTTTGGAGGTTCCGAGATCGTCCCTCGCGGACAGATTCGATTGGCCACCTCTTTTGGTCGCGCCCCACAGCGGAAAACTTTGAGCGTCCTCTACACCATCGTCGAGGTGGATCTTCCTTACAATATTATCATTGGGCGCCCAGCCCTCGTGGATTTCAAGGCTGTAATTTCTACCTATCATCAAAAAGTCAAGTTTCCGACCCCCGAGGGTACTGGAGAAATTCTATGTAACGTCAAAGAAGCTTGGGAATGCTACATACTTTCGCTTCGAAGCCACAAGCCCAAACATTCCCTTCAACCTGGGTCTACTAAGAAATCCGTTGATTTCCCAGAGTTAAACGAAGATGGCCCTGAGCGCAAGAGAGCCAAGCTGTACCGGAAGAAGAATAAAAGGAAGACCTCTGGAGACGTTCAGTGCTCCGAGGATGGGCCACCGGGGGCCGTAGAGGGTTCTTCCTCAGAAAACGAGGGTGATGAGCCCAAAAATACGCTCATTGGGAAGAAACGAGCGTTAGAGGCACCGAGGCCGGAAGTTCGGATTGAGCCCACCGAGGAGTTTTTGACCGTCGAATTGGAGCCTGGGAATCCGGATAAAACAACCCAGATTGGCTCAAGCCTGGATGGGCCCTCGCAAGTTTTGATGATCGACTTCCTAAGGGAGAATCTAGACGTTTTTGCGTGGAAAGCTTCTGATCTCACAGGGATAGATCCGAGCGTCATTGTCCACAGATTGAACGTGGATCCAACCTTCAAGCCCATCAAACAGAAGAAGAGGGACGTTCATGGCTTTAGGAAACGGGTTATCGAAGAGGAGGTTACTAAGTTGCTTGATGCTCAGTACATCGAGGAGATTTTGTACCCGGAATGGCTTTGCAATGTGGTGCTCGTTCCTAAGAGCGCTAATAAGTGGCGTATGTGCAACGACTTCACTGACCTCAACAAGGCGTGCCCCAAAGACCATTACCCACTACCGAGGATCGATCAATTGGTAGATTCTACAGCCGGATGTGAACTCATGAGTATGATGGACGCCTTTCTGGGATATTATCAAATCTTTATGGCGCCCGAGGATCGCCCCAAAACTGCGTTTATTGTGCACTTGGGTGTCTACTGTTTCAAAGTCATGCCCTTCGGGCTCAAAAACGCGGGAGCAACCTATCAACGCCTTGTCAATAGGATGTTCGAGCACGAAATTGGAAAATCTATGGAGGTATACGTGGATGATATGATAGTCAAAAGTGAGCGCCAACACTCCCATCTGGAGGATCTCAAGCAGACTTTCGATATTCTTCGTCGCTACGGAATGAAGTTGAACCCTTCAAAGTGCACTTTTGGCGTTCGAGGTGGTAAGTTTCTGGGATACATGGTCAGTCAACGAGGCATAGAGGCAAACCCCGAGAAGATCAAAGCAATCCTGGATATACCCTCCCCTCGCAATCTGAGAGAGGTCCAGGTACTCGTGGGTAAGATCATTTCGTTAAACAGGTTCATTTCCCGCTCAGCAGACCGGAATTTACCCTTCTTTAAAATTTTGCGCAACGCTCGGAACTTTACCTGGAACGAGGATTGCGAAAAGGCCCTGCAGAACATGAAACAGTACCTGTCGAGCGCGCCTTTGTTAACCAAGCCAATCCCGGGGGAGAACTTATTTGTCTATCTATCAGTCTCTTTAGAAGTAACGAGCGCTGTCCTCGTAGCAATCCGCGAGCGTAAGCATATGCCAGTGTATTACCTGAGCAAAACTCTACAGGGGGCAGAGAAAAGGTATATGGAAATTGAGAAATTTGCCTTTGCGCTCGTTAACGCATCCCGAAGGCTGAGGCCATATTTTCAGGCTCACTCCATCACAGTGCTAACAGATCAACCACTCAGGCAAGTCCTATCCAAACCGGATGTTTCGGGAAGGTTAATCAAATGGGCCATCGAACTCAGTCAGTTTGATATCTCCTTCGAGCCTCGCACAGCCATACAGGCTCAGGCAGTGGCCGATCTGTTGGTAGAACGTTTCAATTTGGAGACTGTGCCACAGGCGGACGAGGGTTTATGGCTTTTACACACGGATGGCTCCTCGACCTCACAAGGGGGGGGTGCCGGGGTGACCCTCAGGGATCCCCTAGGAGCAGAAGTTGACTACGCAATCAAGCTGGCGTTTCAAGTCACCAACAACGAAGCTGAATATGAGGCCCTCATCCAAGGGCTCCGGATCGCGCTCCAAAATGGGGCCGCTCGTGTCACAGCATATGTTGATTCGCAGTTGATCGTGAGTCAAATCGATGGTAGTTATGAGGCTCGAGAAGCCACCATGGCACGGTATCTATCGAGCGCCAAGGAGGAGATAGCCAAGTTCAAGGAATTTCATCTTTTGCAAGTTCCGAGAGCAGAAAACGAACGCGCTGACGCTCTTTCGAAGTTCGCGTCCGCTCTGGACGGCCATAGTGAACGCGTAGTTACATTTCTGAGAACGGAGGAACCACTGATAAGTAAAGGCGAACCCTCGAAAGAAGTGCACATGATTGACCCCTCCGAGCCTTGCTGGCTTGACGAGATTGTCAGATTCCTCCGGGATGGAACCTGCCCGAGCGACAAAGTTGAGGCTCGGAAGATCAAAAGCAAGGCCCCTCGTTTCTCGTTGGATACCGAGGGTAGGTTATTCAAGCGATCCTTCCAGGGCCCACCGATGAGATGTTTGAGACCCTCGCAGGCTAAAGAAGTTTTAAAGCATGTACACGACGGAAGTTGTGGGAACCACTCAGGCGGACGAATCTTGGCGAAGAAAATCTTAAGGAGTGGGTTCTATTGGCCCTCGATATTGCAAGATGCCATTCAATATTCCAAGAAGTGTCCCAAGTGTCAGTTCCACTCCAACACCCCCCAGTTACCGGCAGCTCCAATGATTCCTATTGATGTTTCCTGGCCTTTCGATCAGTGGGGCATTGATATCGTGGGACCTCTCCCAATGGCGGTCGGGCAAAAGAAGTTCGTAATACTTGCTGTGGATTATTTCACCAAATGGGCTGAGGCAGAAGCGGTCGCTAAGATAACGTTCAAGGTTGTGAGAGATTTCATTTGGAAAAATATCATCTGCAGATACGGCATCCCCAGGGTGCTCATCTCGGATAACGGTTCCCAATTTATCGCCGCCGACACACGGGAGTGGTGCTATGAGCTAGGGATCGAGCAACGATTCACTTCCGTGGGTCACCCTCAAGCTAATGGTCAGGCTGAAGTGACCAACCGAACCATACTCCAGCATCTGAAAACGATGCTCGAGAGTAAGAAAGGAGAATGGGCTGAAGAGCTTCAGGGAGCTCTGTGGGCTTACCGTACTACTCCGCGAGCGGCAACGGGGGAAACCCCTTATTCTCTTGTATACGGCTCTGAGGCCATGATACCCGCGGAAATTGCTCAAGAATCCGCACGCGTAGCCTATTTCGAGCCTGTCGTCAACGAGACCAACAGGGCGCTCGAGTTAGATTTGCTGGATGAGAAGAGGAATGCTGCTTGGGCACGCATTCACAAATACAAAGCAACCATTGCTCGCCATTACAATAAACGTGTTAAAGAAAGGACCTTCCAGCTAGGGGACTTGGTCCTCAAAAAAGTTGAAGTCTCCAAACACGTAGGTAAATTAGACCCTAATTGGGAAGGCCCCTTCAAAGTCATTCAGGTACGGGCAAATAACACCTACTTGCTAGAGACTTTGCAAGGCGAGCGTCTCCCTAGGCCATGGAATGCATGTAACCTTAGAAGGTTCTATGTGTAAACTTCAACCTCTTTGTAATGGCCCGTTCGCGGCATGAAATATTTTTCTTTGATGGAAAGCACGATGTAATCATTTCCGAGAGTGCATCTATATAACAGTAAGTATTTAATACTTCGTTTTTATTATTTACTTGCTTTCTTATCTGATCTAATGATTCGAGCGGCAAGAAGCTTACTCCGTGTTGAGCATCTTCCACGTCGAAAAGCCCATGCGATACCTCAATCATACCAAAGTTATACTGTCCAGGTGGTGATAACCATCCACCTATAACAGTTTGAACGATTTGTAAGAATTGGTCCTAAAAATGAGCGCGTCCGACAACGGGGAGCCCAACGCTCAACTTACGCCAGCTGAGTGTTCATCGCTCCAGCTCGTGCACGTGAGAACCCCCTGTGACCCTCATCCAACTGGGTAAGAGCACGCTCGTAAATAGTGGATGCCACTAACACTACGACTACGCTCATTTTTTACCCCTACTAAGCCAATCCTACAGGGATTTCCTAAGTTCAAATTCAAGCCTCAAGGAGAATACAGCCATGGGATATGCATAAGGATCACCCTCGCGCCTGTATTCCCGCAAAGGTTTTCTAAGTCCAAATACACAGTTCATTTCTACTATGGCCAGGGAACCCTCCTAAGGGTCACCCTCGCGCCCGTACTTGCAACAAGCCATCCGCTCGACGTCGCGAGCATCTAAGCTTAATATGCATAGTGATGAGTGTCCTAGCCTACTTACACACTAATCGCAAACGCTCAAACAGCAGATTTCGATATGAAAGCGGCAAAGCTAAACAAACTAACATCATTCACCATCCAAAAGCAAGAAAGAAAGCATTCGTACATTCATACAAAAGGAAAGGAGTTCAAATTTATGGAGAAGCAACTTAGGGGGGCCCAAAATGTTCAACACATAATTGAAAAATTAATTACAGACATAAATTGTTCACGAGTTTGGAAGGAAATTTAAGCCATTGAAGTAAGAGAGGGGCAGTGGAGATAAGCATCACTGAGCTGGGTTTTCAGGCTCGGGAGGGGCGGTCGCGATGGGAACGGGGGCCAGCACGTTGACATCAGAGGTTTGGGCCTCACCAGGCTCCTCAGCATCCGCGACGTCCATGACAGTGCCCTCATCTTCTATCAGGAGAGGCTCGGGATCTACCCTGTTGGCAGCAATGAACTCCCTTTGGAGTGTTTCCACCAACTCCTGATACTCAGGCTCTGCCAGATTGTCCGTGGGATCCTCCTCCTGAACCATTGGCTCGCAATTCTCATCAAGATCCATGCGCAGGCGAGCATCGGATCGAGCGCTTTCAGGGGCCAGTCCCAACCTCACCATTTGCCCAATCGCTTTATGGAAGAAGCGACGAGCATTGTCAAAGCACTGGATGTTGGCCGCGAACACAAAGGCTTTTGAGCGCACGAATTTCTTCACAGCCTCCCAGGATACCCTCGCCTCTAACCCCTGGACTTTGCTCCGCAAGTCCTCAAGGGCCTTGTTAGTCTCCTCATTCTGGCGAGTGCTCTCCGCCAGCTGCCTGCCCAGATCCTCGTTTTGCACCCTCAGCTGATCCCGTTCCTCCTTCACCTCTCTGTGGCGCTCGTTAAGGGTAAGATAAGCATCCTCCGTCTTCTGAAGATTCTCCCTCAGGAGGGCCATGTCACGGTCAGCAGCGGACATTTGAGCGTGGAGGTTGTTGTAATCCTCCTGCAGCTGAACAGGGTCTGAGATGCGCAACAGTTTCTTGTATTTGGCCTTGTGCTCGGAGTAGGCCTGCGCTCGCCCTTGCAAGTTCTTCAACCTAGGGATTACCTCCTGGCAAACCAGACACAAAGATTAGCGCTCGAATGCAAACACTGAAAGTTAAAAACCTTCAAAGGATAGTAAGAACTTACGGTGAGAAGAGCGTGACAGGCATCGTCAGCGACGCGAGCGGCATCGTACTGGTTCAACTTGTCATGATCGCCGGAAAACTGGAGTTTTCCGACGATATCAGAAACGATGTTCACTGAGTGGGCGCTCTTTTTCAGAAGCACCGGACCCTCAGTCCGCTGGCGCTTGTAACGGGAGTCACCCTTGCAGCCTATCTTCCAGAATTCTTCATCCTCGGAAGATGAAGTGTCGCTGCCCTCGCCACGGTGGCCCACGACCACCTCCTTTCCCTTACCTGAAATGGGGAGGGAGTCTGGCATCCTCTTTCTCTTCCCCTGACGATCGGCGCGGAGGATTTCATGAATACGGACAGGCTCCCCCGAGCGGTTCCGCGATCCGCTCGAACTCAGAGAGATTGGGCCCACGGGGGCCGCCGGCGGAGGAGTGGCCTCGTGGGCACCCTCCAGTGTTAGATCCTCAATGGGGCCCGTGGGAGGAGCCACATTCCCCGCGCCTCCTCGAGCGTTTCCTTGTCCGCGGCCCGATCCTCGGCGACTAACCCTACCTCTCGGAGCATTGGGAGGGCGGTTTTGCTGCTGTTGCTGCTGTGAAGGATCGACCGCTGGCCCTTGGGCACCCAACATACGTGAAAGGGCTTCAGCATTCATGCCTCGAGAGAGAATTTGGATGCCTGCAGATAGAGGGGAACGAGCGTCAGAAGACTGGATGTTTGAATGGTATAAACATGAAAATAATGATAACTGTAAGTCAGAGAGCTATTCTAAAGGTTAGAGGGGTTAGTTCCTAGAATCTAACCTTCGAGGGCCATGATGTCAGTTGGGGGGTGGAGTATCATATCAGGGGGGCAAGATAGTCCGTAGCGGAACAATATCCTTTCGTCCTTCACCAATGTCTCCGCTTTAATCCACTTCTTTTCAGCTCTCATCTCGAGGGCTAACCCCATTGCCCACTCCTCAAAATCCTTGTTCCTCATCCTTTCCCTGATCAATGGACCCTCGCCACGAATCATCCATTGCCGGTGAACTCCGAAGATCCCCCCGGGAGCCCCCACGAAAAAATATTTTTCCTTCCAGTGCTCGCCATAAGATGTAGATGGGGAATTTATCATCTTAAAGCCTGATTTGGCTTGGGCGTAGTAAAATCCGTCTGTAGGCGACGAGCGCGGCGAGCGGGCTACTTGGATTAAGCTGTCAAAGTTGATTATCGAGGGTGATTTTCCCAGAGCCCTCATCGTTATTATGAACGTATTGATTAGGGCTATGCCATTGGGTAGAATTTGTGAAGGGCAAAGCCCTAGATGATGGTAGATGATGACGGCATCGTGAGCGATTGGAAACCTCAGACCGCCAGCAAGGACTGCGTCCCAGTAGACCGTCATCATCCCAGGCGGTGGTCGATTAGCCCTTTCCCCCTCCTCAGGAAGTCTCATGGGGAACACAACTTCATCCCAATACGCTTTCGCCCTCAACTCCTCCAAATCACCGAGGGTCATGATACTCTCAATTTCATCTGGAGACCTGTCCGTCTGATGGCGGTTGTCTTGCCTTACTCGAGTGGCAGGCTCCTTGCCTCTCCTCTGTCGCCTTCTGGAAGGTTCAGCCTCGAATGGACGCCCGGATGGACCCGCTTCACCCTCGGGAGCCGCCATAGCCACTGTGATCCTGTGATCTTGAGGTCTCACGGCGCTATTCAAAACAGGGAATACCCTCTCCCCTTGCCTCTGCATCTCCATTACATTGTCCATCTCCTCAAAGAGATCATCCGTCTCACCGGGAACACGCTCGTTCATCCCTTGAACAGCAGCGTTCACCTCCTCCTCCCCGGCGTCAACTGGGGCCTGGGCCACCGATATCGCCATGGGAATAGCTTCACCTGGGTGTGCCCTAATTAAAGGAACAGCTACGGGAACGTCGCCGTGAGGGGAGGAACTCCCCACGGACATCTCTTCAATCTCCCGTACATAGTCATCGGCTTGATTTCCGGCCATGGTCAGTTTTCAATTTTTTGGAAACGGGATTTCTAACAGAGAGCTTAAGGGGGGATAAACTTTCAGAGACAAATTCAGTGGTGGATAGTGGTTCTTCCCTCAAGGGTTTATCTCGCACAACCTAAAACTAATGTTAGCACGGGGAAGATAAAAGGAGAGGAAGAGAATTTTTACCTAAAAGTTTGAAGAAAAGAAGTTCGCCGGAATTTGTAAAGCTGGCAGAGTTTCTTGCTGCAAATGTTCTTGAAAGAGTTTGAATGCGTGAAAAAGGTCCCCAAGCCCTGCAAGCCCCTATTTATAGGGAAGAATTTACATGGGTTAGGGCTGAAAATTCAAAATGCAATCATTCCCGCCTAGGAAATCCCCCCACTTTTGCTAACCGCCTCACGCCTCCCGGAGTACACGCGCCCACGTTTCCACTCAGCATTAAATGCGGATGTGACAGCATTTAATGCGGTGTCAGTTGGTGTACGTTACGGAAGACCAGCAGCCTCCTCGCTGGTAATGGTTTAGCCCTCGGATGTTTGAAACTCATGGTTCATCCTTTATAAATTCTACAGTACGCTCGAAGCGATACTACAGAATTCGGGGGGCAAAATGATGAGGCCTAAAAACTCTCTCGAATCAGAGCCGTCCACGTGTCTGCATGTCGCAGACTAAGTCTCAGACGCTCGCCTTAAAGGGGCTCATGGGCCTTTCCAGCCCACTCGTTGGTAAGCAAGGGTGGGCCGTCAAGCAGCGAATGACCACTACGGTAAAAGTCCGGATCCGACGAGTCTGGCGCTCGCATCCGGGCCCTCAGGGTTACCCATCACAGGGAAGCACCCATACGAGGGTCCCATGATTGACGATCGGGATCTTGCCGCTCGAAGGTCATCTATCGCGAGGAGCCCATCTGTGGACTTCCCGAGCGTCATCAGCGCTCGTAAATGAGTCTGTCCCTCGTGCGATGGATTCTCACCTTCAGAAGGAGATATTATTCCCTCATCCCACACGACCCTCGTCAACAACCTCTGACACAAAGGTACAGGGCACAGTGCACCTGGCGCGCCGTCACCTTTTCAGAGATGTCACTCTCACACCCTCACAGGCTGCCACGCGTTAGGGCAACACAGGTTTGGGACCACATGGTCAATTTACCCATTTACCCCCATCCCTAACATATAAATAAGGGGAAATCCATGCATTCTCTCCGAACTGAACTTCTGCACACAAAAAGCACTTCCGATTCTGGGCATTTTCCACTAACTTTCTCAGGGCTTCTCTTTCACCACAGTAACACTACCTTGGTAGTCTGCACTCTTGGTGTTATCCTAGCTGGAAGAACCCACGTTTAAAAGGAAACCCAGATCCTAAGGCCCTCACGCCTGTGATGGTCTTCCCTTTCACAAACAAATATCAAAGTGATTGTTGCATTTAGGAAACTCGCATTTCCTGCACTATCAAAATTATTTATTGAATATTGACTTTTGACTTTAAGAAAGTAGAAAAGTTAAACTTCCTATTGTAGGAGACAGAAAGTTATTCTTGCAAGACTTGGAGAATAAGTTAAGAACTTATTATTCCAATTAAATTAATAATTAATTAGTTAATTAGTGAGCAAGAAAAACAAAGTCCACTAGGTTTGAGAAACCCTAGGGATTTTCGAACCAACCTAGTATATATACTAGGGGTGGTGCTTCTCTTATTCTTTAGACCAACACTCGAGAAATATTAAGTTTTTTAGAAAATCCAAAAGAAAAATTTTTCAAAGTAAAAATCATAGCCTTAACACAAGTCATAGAACTAGCATTCTCACTCGCTTGATCGTGTTCTAGGACTGGTGTGAATACGCTTTGGAGGGCTTCTACTTTGAAATCTAATTTGAAGGCCGTTCGAGAGATTTCACTTGAAGGGTGTTCGTTAGGCGGTAACGATATCGCTAGATAGCTTCTATCATTGTAAGTTTCTAAACACCCTACGTTACAATACGAAAATTGCAAGACAACGATTAAACTTTTGGAAATTTTTAAACTTCCGCTGCTCAACTTTTCATGTTTTCCAACACATATGCTATTGTAAACAACTGGTTGTTCCTGTCCTTGGTTGTCGCACAAAGTCAGTGGCCTTTGAATTTGCTCTTAATATGAGTGTCATCAAGGAAAACTATTTTCCTACATCCTTTAAAAAATCTTAGCAAACAGGCATACATAGCTATAAACAATCAGTAAAACCTATTATCCGGTTATTTTGTCTCAAAATCACAAAAGCTATCGGGATTCGAACATTTCACAACATCCACATACCAATGGAGTCGATTATAAGACCCAACATCAGAACCGTGAATTTCATGCAATGCTATCTCTTTCCCCATCCACGTAGTATGACAAGAAATTTCCACCTTGTACTCGTTCCGGATATAAGAAACTATATCTTTCGGTTTGTATTTAGGATTTGCCATGATATAACCCTTCATCACTCCAACAATCTAATTAGAATCGACATTGGGGTGTGACCTTCTATTCGTAATAGTTTTCAAACCACAAACATGTTCAAGATTTAACGTTCTTATGGCAAAATCACCGTCTCTCCTACGGTAGCAGACTGCAGTTCTCATCCGGGCACAAAGCTATAACCTTATCACTATCATTCTTCAAATATTTAAACTTTCGATTCACGACAATATGGTAATTTTTCAAATGAACCCTGCAGTCATTAGCATCCTTAAAGACTTGGCTAACTCCACGGATACAACGACTCCATGATTCATTGTTGTTGGTAGAGTGAACGACTAGGGCTTGACCGGTCGATGTCATTCCCTGGTCATCTATTTTCAAATACAATACAAACCGAACGAATACGAATCACAAACATATAACGAACACAATCAAAAAGCAGAGTGATTAAACGAGACTACCTTCTCTGAGATGAACTTGAAGGGGGCTGAATTGCTCTCAAATTCGCAATGTGTTGTTTTGCTAGTCGATACACTGAGACCATGCTCTCAATATCCTTATCTTTCTTCAAACTAATCCATGATTCATATTCCATATGGGCAGGCTGGTACTGCACCATATATTAAGCAGAGTCAAAGTCGGGCCAGTGGTTCTCAATCTCCAAATAAACTTTTTCAACAGTATCGGTCTCCCGCAGTTGAAAGACATGAAGATCGCCTTAAAATAAAACGCTACACCATATCAAATCAGAAACCAAGGCGACGGAATCCATATTCAGAGTGTGAGTTTTCCAGATTTCATATCAAACACGATATATCCTATTTAGATATCGACTCAAACCAGCAAGATGAATAATTGGCGATGTTGTGAGATCGCCATAATGCAACGTGAGGCGGCGGTGGTGGAGGAGACGGAGGCGGGGGTAGAGGCAGAGTAAGCTTAAGTTAGAATGTGATGAAATCGGTGTGTGGAATCAATCTATGGTGGTGTTAGAATAAATCTTGAGGACAAAACAGTTTTTTTAGGTAATTGGGGGTTTAGGAAAAACATATTGTATTTTGGTGATGTAGAACATTGATTTTTCAAATAAGGGGGTTTTGGATAAGTTTTCAACATATTTGGTTCTATTTATTAACTGCCCCTTATTTTTTTTACTTTAGGTATATTTAGTCATTTTAAATTATTTTATTAAATGTTATTTCGTACTTCTAAAAACCTTTTTTGATAAAAGTTAGTTCGTGTTAATAATATATAAATCAAATTATTATATTTGTTATAAGTTTATAACATATAAAATTAATAACACACAAAAACAAATTCAAATTAAGAATTTTTTATTATAAACCTGCAATATATCAATATCTATGGCAGTATGGCTGCAGTGTTTATTTACCTAAAAGCAATTAATTATTGTTAATGACCTGCTCTAGGTAATAACCTGATTTTCACTTAATCCATCGGGCAGCAGTGGACCAAAGAAAATTGTATTAAATAAAAAGGAAAAAGGGTTCATTACACAAACCCCCTGTCCTTTGGGTCTTGGAGAGGGTTGTCCCCCATCATTTTATTTTGGGCGATTTGCCTTCTAACCATTCAAAATTATTGCACTTAACTCATTTTCGGTGGAATCTTAGGAAATATTCCGTTCATTTTCTTTGGGCGTGATTTATAAGGTTAAATTTGTACAAATCAGATTTTAAACGTGTTGATATTATACATCAAATCGAAGGTCTCGACGCAAAGAACAAAATGGTGGTTTCAAAATCAAAATCCGACAACTAACGAATAAGGAATAATCGGTCAAAGATGACGAACGGCCGACGAAAATTTACATGCAAATTCCAACACTCCCGACGGCCAATAGGGTTGAATGGGATATGGATTTTGTTCTTCTTGGGGAGTGAAACACGAAGACCCAAAGAAAGGAAGGGTTTGTGTAATTAATCCAAAAGAAAAATATGATATTTATATTTCTTTATTTCTAATTTAATAAAAAATATTAAGTTATGCACTTAAGGTTTAATTGTGTCTTATCTCTCTCAATATATTTTCCAATACTTCATTCAAGAAAATTATTAATTTAAGTTTCACGTTTATAAATTTAGGCTTATAATTTATGATGTATGGATATGGATGATATGATATAAAAGATTTTCAAAATTTCTTACATGAAAATTGTTCAATACGAATATTCCATACTAGCATACCAAAATGGTTTTTTTAAAAGGTTATGTTAGGACGATTAATATATAATTTATTATTAATATATTACTCTTAACTCTAACTAATTAATAAATGCATGGCTATTATATATTTACCATTAAGGAAAATTACATCTGACTACCTTAATAGATAAGGTAATTACAACGCAATCTATCTTTTTTCAAAAATTATAATTTAATCCCTAAATGTTATGAACCGTTTGTGATCTCTCTATTCCATTAAGGTTCCGTTAGGGTTGGGTTTGTCCTTCCATTAATTTAATGAATAAAATAACAAATTCACAATATACATATTCCAATAAAACGATCCCTAGTTATTACACATATAACAATGCAGTCCTTGGGGACAGAGTCCAACCCTAACGGAATAGAGGAATCACAAACGGTTCATAACATTTAGGGATTAAATTGTATTTTTTGAATAAAGATGGATTGCATTGTAATTACCCTATCTAGTAGGTAGTCAGATGTAATTTTTAATTTTATTTTTATTTTTATTTATTTATTTATTTATTTTCCGGTCGGATGTAATTTTCCCTCATTATTAAATAATGTTTAGTCATAAAAAAGAAGACATTAAATTAATGTAAAAATTTATGATGTACGAATATGGATATGACGATATGAACATGACACGATACAGATACAAAGATATAATTTTATTTTTTTTATTTTTTACGTGAGAAATGTCAAACACAATATGTGATAAAGTACAACAAATTAATATTTTTAAAAGTATTTATGCATTATTGGTCAAGATGGTATCGGAAGTTATTCATTGGAAGAGAGGCCGAAAGAAAGGGTTAAATCTTAAAGAAAGTTATTAGTGATTCTTTTAGGAATTTGGGACAAAACAATGCTTTGTACCTCACGCATTCGTCTTCTTAATTATTACTTATTAGTTGGACAAAATGATAAACTTTACTTAATTCTCTCTAATTAATATGTCACAACTAATATTACACCTAATTATCGGAGCTACAGAAGTTTTTTTTAAAGAAATTATGTTTTTATAATGATTAGCTGCAGTGGTTCTCAAATTTTATCATTAATTAATTTACTTAATAAGCACTAAAAAATACTATATTTGTATGTATTAACGAATATTGTGATAATCAGTGAGGCTAAATAAGAGCTCTGATTATAATTAATTAATTAAATATGATATCTATTAAGTATCGATAAGGTGAGCTTTTCGATCCTATTAGTCACAAACTTGTCAATACTAATAAAAACAATGTGCGTTGCGCATCATTAAATATGCAATTTATCTAAATATTTTAAATAATTAAATTGTCAACATAAAAATATTTAAAATATTAATTTTTTAATTTTAAATATAGTGATGAGACCTCAATTGAAATTTAATTTTCTAACAGACACTCTCACTTATATAAATAAAAAGTTTATAGTTTTAAATTAACACTCTTAAGATGTTCAAATAATTTTAAATATTATTGTATTGTATCATGTTTAGGTTGGATATCGTGACAAACATCATATTTATATATAATTAATTTATGTTGTATCATATTTATACCCCTATACCATAGAGACTCACTCATAATAAATTATATATATATATATAAATATATATATAATATAAATTATAAAATTAACATGAAAAATTAAATTATAATTTGTATGTTATTTGTATATGACTCTAAATACTTGGTTTGAATTATAAAATCACTCATGTTTTCTTTTGATTAAATGAGTTTTGTTTCTATTTTATTAGTTATCGATCGTAATTTAAATAATAATTATTTTTAATAAAGTTAATACTTTATAATAAGTATATAGTGTTAATAATATTTGAACTAAGTTTAAAAATATGAAAACTGATGGGGTCAAATCCAATGTGTTAGACTCCAACACTCTAGAATTTGTTTTGTGGGGGAAACAGGGGTCCAAGCTCAGGAGAAAGTTATAGGAATTCGAGCGGGTTCAACCTGCTAGGAACAAACACAACCGGGTCAGAAGGCCAAGCTGGGGGAATTGGGGTGATACCCAGTTTGACTCTCCTACGCTCAAGTCAGATGGTAAATGGAGAAAATGAAATGTAAAACAGAGTCAAGTAATGGAAGCTTGCTCACAAAGTATGTAGGGGATCTGCATCTTTATAGTTGAGGGTCAAGGCCCTTTTGGTAATTGCCAACATGTGGTCCTGCATTGAGGGTGCCCTAAACACGTGGCGCAATGAGGATTCTCTAAAAGGGATCTCCTGCAAAATCCTGTGAAAAGGTTGGTGGCGGCAACTGTAGCAGGTGTGCGGGCATGTACTATGTGTCAGAGAGCCTTTTGAGGTTGTTACCGAGGGCTAGGCACGCTCGGGTTTGGATAAGGGCTTCCGTGGGCGCGCCTGGTCCAAGGGGACGCTCAGGCCGGAAGTGTGGCTATGAGGAGGGGCCTTACTCTGTGTGAAGTCAGGGGTTCTCCCGAGCGTCATTTTGGGAACAACCAGAGGGTTGAGTGGCGCTCGTACTTGAAGTCTAGTTCCTCCGCACGGATCAAGGCTCACTAAGGAGCGGGGGCGGTCATTTCCTCGAGGGGAAGGCCTCAGCGTGTGGGATGGCTTGGAGTGATCTTGAGGCGCCATGTAGTGAGGCAAAGATGGCGCCACGTGGCGCTTACGTGGCTCGAGCGCAATTTAGCCCCATCAAAAACTATAGCTTGGATCAAACAATCAAAACTACAAATTGTCCACATTCAATTAAAAGATCACAAATTCACTTAAATTCACTTGAATTCAACCGAAATAGTTCAATACGAAATTTTTTACTAATTATGTATCTTTATAAAAAAAGTTTTTGATATTTATATATATGAAAATTTTCAATATATATATATATATACTAAAAATATAAGGTTTATAATTTCAATTTATAACTAATTGTTATTTAATAGTTTTTAGCAATTATTTTATATTTGTACAAAAAATAATTTAATTAATAATTTTGAATTAATAATTTATATCATTGATTTAAGCAAATAAAAAAAATTAAAAAATTCAATAATAAACTTTATTGGCAAAATGTATTAAAAAAATATATTTATTTTAATTGATTTTCTTATTATAATATAAAATTCGTATTGATAATAAGCACTAATTATCTTCTAGGTTATATATAAGCTCTCTCTCGACTCTCTAACATTATACCACTATTCTTCCTTGGTACCTCGCTCTCTCTCTCAACCACCAGCACATTAGCATTCCATCTAGTTGTTTTTGTTTTCTATTCTTTCGACCAATTCTTGTTATTGTCTACTTGTCGATCACTCACTTAACATTAATGTCATCACACACCACTGTTGATGAGGCCTAAAATCACTCTCGAATTAAAGCTGTCCACGTGTCAGCATGCCGCTGGCTGAACCCCGGACGCTCGCCTCAATGGGCTCGTGGGCCTTCCCAGCCCACTCATTCGCAAGCTAGAATTGACCGTCAAGCCTCGGACGGCTATCTCGGTAAAAGTCCAGATCTGACTAGCCTGTCGCTCGCGTCTCGGCCCTCAGGGTTATCCTTCTCATGGAAGCGCCTGTATGGGGGTCCCCTGCTGACGCTCGGGATGTCGTCGCTCAAAGGCCATCTACCGTGGGGAGCCCATCCGTGGATTTCTCGAGCGTCATCAACGCTCAGGATGACTCTGCCTCTCGTACGGTGGATCCTAGCCTTCAGAATAAGACGTTATTCCCTCATCCCACGCGACCCTCGTCAACAACTTCTGACACAAAGGTACTGTGCACGGTGCACCTGACACGCCGTCTCCTTTTCTGGAATGTCATTCTCACCCCACCAAAGGCTGACGCGTGTTAGGGCAACACAGGTTTGGGACCACATGGTCAATTTACCCATTTACCCCCATCCCTAACATATAAATATAGGAGAACCCCTACATTCTCCCCCAAGTTATCTTCCTCATAAAACATACCGCATACTGAACTGGGCATCTCTTTCCTCTGCAACTTCTCCAAAGCTTCCTGTATCTCACCCTTTTCTGCATTCTCACTGCACGATTTCTTGGTGTTATCCTAGCTGGAAGAACCCACGCTCATTGGAAACCCAGTTCCTGAGGCTCCTGTGCCTGTGATGGCCTTCCTTCCTATCTACAAATTCTAAAGTGTTTGGTGTTCGAGTCCTCCACAAGTTTCTGCACCATCAACTGTGTATGATTATATCTATAATTTATTAATGCTTCATTTTTTTCTTAAACATGATTATTTGTGCGAGTAGAAATAATAACAGTATGTTCGGTTTGATAATAGAAATTTTGTTCTTTGACATTTATATTATTCACTCTAGTACAATCTCATTAAATTTATAAGAAAATAGTACAAATTTAATCTAATTGGACACAGTGCAGTTTAAAACACACACAAATCACACACTAAGATTATTTTATTAAATGGGTATTTCATAATCTGTTACCAAGCATACTTTCCACCTGGCTTAACAAATATTTTGACTTTTCATCTTTTAGCCGCATCTGGTATATTTGACATTAAATGTCTTCCGATAGTCTGACAGGTCGTTAGCAGTATTTTGGCTCGTAATATCTTATCGACCTCTCGATCTAGAGTTTGGTCAACGGGACCTCATTCGGCCTTTAGGCTTTAGCCAATTGGCCCGCTTAGTTACCGGATCGACCTCATGACTTTTCGTATGTTGGTTGATCTGGAGGTTGTCTAGGTTGACTTTGACTGTTTGAAGCATTTGCTTCAACTCGTCGACTCAACGACCTCATGTGTGGGTTGGGTCGCTTCTTGGCCAGTATGATTTTGCCATGGAGTTTGACCACAAAGGTTGAAATCCACATGGCCCTTCATGGTTCGCCCATGATGGACTTAGGGTCCACGTGGTTCCCATTAGGATGCGTGACATGTTCCAATTGAATTATGTCATGTTACCTAATATTTATTTTTAATATATATAGAAAATAAAATGTAAGAGTTTACTTTAACATACTCGACGTCAAGCGGTCAACGTTAAAAGGAGTACTTTCAAAATATACTATTTAATTTTAATATAATAAAATTTAACAATTTATACACTTACAAAATATTTAAAACAACGAAATTTATATCAATATAATATGAATTATAAAAATATTTTAATTACATTAATATATTAATATTTTTGCAGTTATCTTCTATCTCACTTTACTCTCTTACAAATATATATAATTTCTAGCATCTCTATTCCTCTCTACTTTATACCCTTACTCTTTTTTTAGTAAATTCATTTCCTATATTTCCTATTTTTATTTAATATAATTTTAATTTATGAGTTTTTTTGTATCAAATGTATAATATTATATTAAAGTAGCACAAGTATATTTCACATAAAATAAAATAAAATATTATTCCTTATATTATCTTATACATTAATTTTAGTAAATAAACACAGTGAAAGATATGAATATAAATTCAATAAGTATTTATATTATTAGTAAAGTAATAAACTCAGGGTATATTGCAACAACCCCTGCCCTTTGCCACGTTTCGCACTTTCCCCCTTAACCTATAAATTTGCATGATTTCCCTTCTTACCTCTGTAAAACATATCACTATCCCTCTTTTGGATATTTCTGGTGGAATATCCTTGCAATATTCCGTTCGGACCAAAATACAATCAATTTTGATCGTCGATTTCTCATTCATCATAATAACCCAAGAGTTAAGATCACCACCATTGTGTTCCTCGCTCCAAGACGAACAAAACCTATACCCCATTCGATCCTATTGATTGCCGGAAGCCGCCGAAATTCGCCTGCAAAGCTCTATCTTCTGTGCACCATCTTGACCGATAATTTCTCTTTTGTCGGTTGTCGGATTTTGGTTTCAAGGAGTTCCTTGCGTCGGGAACTTCGATTTGATGGATAACATCAACACATTTGACATCTAACTTGAATAGATTTGCCCTTAGAATTAAATTACGCCAAAATTTTGTCAAAAAAGTTGAACAAAAGGGAGAAAGTGATAAGTTTTATAACGGTTAGGGGGGGAAATCGCGTAAATTAAAACGTTAAGGGGGAAGTGCGAAACGTGCCAAAGGATAGAGGCGTTGCCATAATTTACCCATAAACTTATTAGGAACTAATATTGGTCTAAATTATAAATTTGCACCAAAAATTTTTGCAGAGTCCTCTTCTTTTTTTTTTTCTTTTTTTTTTTTTTTTTTATCTCAGAGTTTTTTCCCACACAATTGAGTGAGAGACTAATATCAATTGAGTGAGAGGCTAATATTCCGAAATGGGTGAGATGCTAATATCAATTGAGTGAAAGGCTAATATCCCGAAGTGGGTGAGATGCTAATCTCCCGAAGTACTGAAGGAGCTTTTCACGGGGATCTCTCCAACATAGTTGTTTACATCTACAAGATTCGAACCTGAGACATTGTTTAAGTGAAATCAAACTCTTATCCACTTGAACCAACTGTCAATTGGTGCAGAGTGTTTAATTTAACCTAATTTTATTTTTTAATTTTTCTTTCCTTTCACCCATTTAACTTCTCCGTACTTTTATGGGTATTCGTGGATTTTTTTATTTTTGTGTGTGTATTATTTGTTTTCAACTGTACAATTTAAGTTTTCATTTTATTACTTATTACAAGTTGAAAGTTTAGCAAAAATTATATCAGGAATATCTATCCATATTATCTTTAATAATTCTTTGACTCTTAAAATATTATTTGAATTGACTTTTAATTTTTGTATTTCTTTTAAATAATTATTCCTTATGTTTTTTTATTTCTCCTTTTTATTTTTATTTTGCATTTTTTTTCTTATTTATATTTTCTAATGAGTTTTATTTAAGATTAAAATTTTTTTTTAATCATTTATGTATTTAGTATAAATGGTTAAAAGAGTATATTTATATAAAAAAAATTAAAGGAATGTTTAATTGAACAATATAAAAAAATAATAATTATAAAATTAAAATATATCTTGTTTTTATGTGGAGACACGTTGAATCTTTTGAGATTAATTAAGTAACTTTGATTAGACCTGTAATTTTGGTATGTGAAATATTCTTTTGAATTAGTAATAAATTTTTAAAATTTATTAAAATTTTATCTATTATAATATATCTAATCTCTTATTTAACTACTTAAGTATGTATTTCTTTTTCCATTTCAAAATTTTATCTACTTTTTTGTTTTTCATTTCTGTATTTGTCTCTATCTAATAGTTTCATATATTTTTCTTTATTTTTAGTTGTACAATTAAATAATATCTTTTTTATTCATCAATAAGTCATAATAAATTTTAATAGTAAAAATATACATTTATGTGAAACGCAATAAATATTTACTTTTATATTATTAATTTTATTTTTAAATGTACAAATATATTATAATGTAATTTATAATTAATATACTAAGTTTAGAAAGAGTTCCTATTATGGTGCTCTATATATTTTCTATAGATTGGATGACTCTCAATTCTAATGAGTTCTATTTTTACTCAAATCAATATTTTTTAAAATTTTAAATATAATAGCATCTTATAATATAATATATATTAATTAATTTTAAAAAGAGTCCCCATTACTGTATATGTTATTTATAGATTGAAAGAGTTTTGATACTAATTTATTAAAGAGTTCTATTTTCACTTAAATAAGTATTTTTAAAAATTTCAAATACCATAATATATTGTATGATTTACCAAATAACCCTTGAGTTTTATATTGTTGAAAGTATTATAGTGAGGATATTTTGGCCTATCACAAAGTTTCAAGAAACCAAAAAACTCAGCTCGTGCTATAGATAAATGAATTATAATACGATATATAAATACGAATACGATAATACAAACATGATATGACACAAATATAGTAGTATTTTTTTTTTCAAGAATTTTTATGTAAAAAACATTCCATTCGAAAAAATATTTATGTATTAGAATTTATAATTTTGCTATTTTATTTTCGTTCAAATATTACGAGATCTTATTTTAAAAGTATAATGTTATAAGATACTTTAAAATATTTTAGTTAAAAGTAATTTTATAATTCATACGCCATGCAAAACACAAACCCGACCAATTGATTAACTAAGTAATATGATAATAGATCACAACCTCATAATTACATATATATATGTAGGTGAATCATAGATATGTATAATTTAACTGCTTCTAGTTATGTTAATTAGATATTTCGACATTTGAATTTATAGAAATGTAATTTTTCTTCAAAAAACTTTACGTTTAATGACCGTCTCCAATTCAAATAAATAAAATACAAAATTTTAGGAATAAGAAAATGTTTATTTACTTATATTATTTAATTACCTAAAAAAACGTATGTAGAAATGCAGAGGGGGGGATGATTAGGTATGATGACGTAGGGTTGACTTAAAAGGAAGGTTGAAGAGGCACAAAAACATGCAATCAGAGAAGAAGAGAGCAAAGCGTGCAAAGCTAAGTGCCAGTTAATCATTCGTGTGCGACCAATTCATGTATGATGTACCATTGCATTGTTTTTATTTTAAACCCCAATAAAGAAATGCATATTTTTTCCATTTCCCTAAATACATATTAAATATGTTTTTTTCTTATTTCTTCTTTTACTTTTCCAATCAAAACAAAAAAAAAAATTACGTATTATCATCTCACTTGCTTACGTGTTATAATCCTAACACAATATGTGGGAATCACATTCAGATGGATAGGTTCTCATATCCGACCATAAACTCTAGTAAGCTACTCCTCCACGCCCTCAGTGGATATAAGTATTCTCGACTTGATTGGAAGAAGTACTCGATGGGCGGTTGGAAACACCTTCCACACGGACACCACCCCACTACAGCCATGGGTATAAATCCTCTCCTACCCCATTTACTGTATTAGATAAGTTATATCAATTGTACTTACTCTCGATCTTTTTTATTCGACCCATTATAAGTTCGCTGATTTGAGTATCGGAGTGTCAACACTGCGTAAAATCTCATCCTATTTCGGATTGGTCTCGAACTCACGTTTATTTATCTTTTCAATTATTTTTTTATAAATACACGCACACCTAAGCGGTTCCTTGAAAAATAAATCAATTAACCACTTGATCCAATCTCTATTAATAAATTAATTATTTTGCTTTGCCTTTTCGATCATCTACTAGGTCAAATAGTCTCAATCAAGTTTACAAATTCTAAATGATTCACTCCACAACTCGAGTTCGACGCTTGGAAATTTGGCGCTGTCTCATTTATACATTCATTTGTATTTATATAATTATATTATTGAAGTTTCAATATTAATTTTTTTTTTCTTTCTCTAAATTAAAGTTATCTGTACATATTTTACAATTTATAAAGATTGAAATTGATCTTAAAGCAAATCTAACATCCTACTTCTTATTTTTAAAACTTTTTCTTAGGAGTAACAAAATAGAACTTAATGCTTGTATATCTACGATGTTTCGTGTTGTGATACCCTTTGCAAGAACTTGTAAAAATTTTGGAAAAGATAAAAGTAAAATTTAACATTTAAAGCACTTTAAATAAACCTGATGCGAAAGCTTGATCAGAACGACACCTTTTAATACGGCTCAAATTGATCTTATCTTTGTTTATAAAAATAATAAGATGAAAATATATAATTTTGACTTTTTTAAATTGCAATCACAAAAAGATAACAATTTTTTAGAATTTAACACCACTCCTATATGGACGACTGCATCCCAAAATTTTATTGATTTATTAATCTGTTTTATTTTTATTTTATTTTGAGAAAATTATTTTTGAACTTAACTGAATATATGATATGACCATCTAATCAATCTGAAAATTTTAGTTATTAATATAATATTTATTATTCAATCTTAATATTCTAGATAGCCAGCACAACCATGTCAATGCGTGTAAATTATAAATATTTTCCTTTTCAAACTATATAATTGTAAATGTACATTAATAATAGAAGAATCCAATAGTCTCTCACCTTTTCATTTTTTAAGCTATAGCGGGTTGAAACAAAAAAAGAAAAAAAACAGCATCATCTGGTATAATTTAATGATCTAATCTTATATTAGCTTATTATGAGATTTTATGTTCAAGTTTTTGAATATGCTAAACCCATTTTCTTGGTTCTATAATCTCATTTCCTATCAATTCTCAAATACTTGAACTCGAGATCCCTGATTAAATTAGCACAACACTGAATTGCTAAAATACACCTGAATAAAGAGGAATTTATAAAGTATCCGAATATACAATAATTATGATAGAAAAATATTTATTGTGAGTGTATTTAAATAAATAAATAATATAAAGAAAAACAAAATAAAAAAAAAGGGATTATGTAATTGTAATGTCCCGGCAGATGAAGTTCGATTGGCGCTTTCTTGTCCCCCAAAACAATCACTATTCCCACCACCCTCTTTTCCTCTGTCCCCTCCTTTCCCTTCCTAATTAATGCTCTTTGCGTGACCCGCACCGCGCTCGCACTCCAACCCCTATTCCTACCTATTTCCATTTGCCTCCCCATCTTTTTATTTTTATTCCAATTTCGCCCCCTCATTTCTTTTCCCTCATCATTTCTTTTGAGAACTGCAAATTGTATAATATCGGATCGCTTGAGGGTGAAAAATGTAATTAACCCTATTTTTGTTGTATACGTTTTCCCATCCATTATCATGTGACATAAGAATTTGATTGGTTTGTATTTTGTATTTCCATATTATGCCCTTGCCGAGGGGTGGTGGACCCTACACGACGGCTATAATGGAGTTGGTGCAAGCCTTCGATTCTGCAACACCCCATGTGAGTCGCAACCACGTGGGGAGGGAATCCGGGGTAGTTTCGTCATTTTGCCCCGCACATGCATTTTTGTTAAACAAGTGGAGTTGTTGCTTTTAGGCCAAACGGCAAACACAAAACATGCATGCTCACCTCCACTACTTTGTCACAATCAAAATTACCTTAAACTCTCAATAATCTCCACACTCATGCAATAACAGTGGCAAAGTCAAGATCTCAAAATTAAGCAGTTATCGTTTTTACCATCGATGATCACAAATAGTCAAATATTTCCACACTACGCACCTTAGTGCTACATGTATAATATGACAGATCCAAATTTATACATAACTTTGTCACTAGATTAACGGCGAGAGGCATATTGGAACCTACACAGGAATTTAGAGCCAATCCAAAAATGAGAAAATTATACAAAAATATAGTCGTCACCCTTCCTATAATCACATGCGCCCACCAAAATACCTCCTTGGTTCAGGATGAAGCCAAGCTGATTCATTCGATAGGCGAAGGAAAGACCCCCCGGCCATTACATAGCACCTGGGCTTTAGTTTACTAAAAATTCGTTACGATCATACCATTCTCATCCTCGTGACCTCAACATATGATTAAATTGCCTTTACTTCTTTATGCAGAGACAAAGCCAGAAAAATTTTAAAAATAATAGAATGTTTACCCATTCTTATTATCCGAACAATTTCAGTTACTAGTTACTACCATTTCCTCCCAAAACAAAATGTAGAATTCGTCAGTCATTAACTTCACATAACAAGGAATTTCTATACACATGTAATGTAAGATGAGTGGCAAAATTAACATTTCTCAAAAAAGTCAAACTCTTTTTTGTATATTTGCCCAATTTGGAACATTTTCCACGACCTAACTAAAAATGAAAAACAGAATTGCCAACACGTGAATTTATGTTACAACATAAAGCGAACAATATAATATGATAAAAAAAATGACAAAAAAATATTAGGTTGTTTTCACACCTCACCAAATATAGCAAATCCCCCCAAATCTTACCAAAGGCAAGATTGGCTTGTTCTTTACCAATATATCCAAAAAGAAAGAAAAAAAATAACCCCCACTTTATAATTTACTCAAATTAATTACCCAAAGGTCAAAATCCCAAGCAAGGGCAGATTCGTCATTGGTTGTCGAGGGCGTATTAGTCATTTCAACGCGAACCAAAAAGGGCACAAAGGCAGTGTAATTGTCTTGAAACCGGACTGTAAAAAGGCATGATTGGCTGTCACCGTTTACCACCTGCGAGAATGACAGTAATTATAATTCTGGTAATCATCAACGGCTGTGATTCACTTCGAGTGATGGATCTCGGCCGTTGATGGATCCCTGTGAGAGAATACCCTGCTTCGCATAGTTAACTACGTTTATGCCACCGTTTCGGCCTTTTATTTTATTATTATTTTAATTTTAATTTATAAACTATTTTGGTGAGGCTGAGTTTCTCGGCATATGAAAAACAAAGAAAGCTCTCTCTCTTCCTTTTGTATGTTTTGTTTTTAGCTTTCTGCTTGAATGGAGGGTCCTTAAAAATTCTCTCTGCTTTGCGTTTTCCTGCTTTTTCGTACAGTTGCTCCGAGCTCTGAATCCTCGTCTTCTTCCGAGTTTTGTTCTCGTCGCTGCCGCACTGGTAAGTTATTCTGCAGGCGAGCTCTTATCTTATTCTGCATGTGATGTTTTTTTTTACTGGGTGTATTGCTTTTATTGTTGGATTTTGTGTGTTGATATTTTTTCTTTTTTTGTTCCTGTTTTGAGCTTGGTAGAAGTGAAATTGAGCTGAGATCTTGTTGTATTTTGGCAATATTTGTGGGATTTCAGCTTTGCTTTGGTTTGTTGTTTGTGATTTTGTGGTTGGTATCCCGGATCTTCTCCAATACTTTTTAATGGCTGAATTTTTTTCTGCATTCACATAATGTTTGTCTATTCTGGGGTTATTTCTGCTCCGCGTAAATTTCTTTTTCAATTTTATCAATTTTCCCATGCAAAAGTTGAAAATGGCTTTTTTGATGAAAATATATGGACACGACCTTTTTTTTTTGTTGTTGTATTTTTCTCCTTACAACTGCTGCTTTTCAAAGTTTTATGAGTGTGTGCATCAGTTCTCTTGTTTTTCCAAAAGTACGTATTTTATCTGTTGGGAGTAGCTCGCTATTTTCTGTTGTTTTCCTTCTTTCAAGTACAAAACCCTCTCTATGGTGGTAAGCTGATGTTTCAATTTGCTTATTCCATTAAGACGTTTTTAGGGTGATTGTAATGTAATTTTCTTTTTTGAATTTTCTCTTGTATCGGTTCCCCATAAATAAGCATTTTCTCAAGATGCTGTGTCTTCTAGATTTATTCATTATTGGGGTACAAAGGGGTTGTTATCATTAGTCGCTCAAAATGATCCTGCCCAAGTAGAGTATTTTCTGAACCCTTGATATTCTGATGATCAATAGAGGCTTAAAATCAGAGCACTAGGCATATTCAATTCAGCTGTTGTTTTTCTTTTTTTTCTTTTTTAACTCGACCAGTTCTCTTTTCTTATTAATTGAAGAGTTAATGATCTTAGAGTGAATACTCCTATAAATTGCAATATCAGTGCAAGAGTCCTTTCATCCTTTCTAGTACAGTTTCGACTTTTCAACTTGGAATTATAATATGTGTAGTGGTGGTTTTGGATCTCCCCCAATAATCAATGTTTCTGTGCTTTTGCAGATTATTACAACATTGTACAATTCTGAACTTGATGTCGCCTCCACTGTTAGGGGTTGAGGGGAAAAGTCAGTGTAATGTTTCCTTGATGGCTTCTTCCCCATCTTCTGATTGCATCTCCCAGAATGTGTCCAGTCTGAAAGAGCGTAATTACTTGGGATTGTCTGATTGTTCATCTGTAGACAGCTCAGCTGTCCCTGAGGAAAACAAGAACAATCTAAACCTGAAAGCCACAGAATTGACACTTGGCCTCCCTGGATCTCGATCCCCCGAACGAGATTCCAACTTCTCCCTTGATGAGAAACCATTATTTCCTTTGATTCCCTCAAAGGATGGAATCTGTTCATTGTCTCAGAAAGCAGTTGTTTCTGGAAACAAAAGAGGTTTTGCAGACACTGTGGAAGGAAATTGGATGTTCAATGCACCTTGTTCTGAATCTGGACAACCTAAGACAGCTGCTAAAACTGGAATCAATGTAATGCTTTCTCAGCCATCCATTAAGACTGAGGCTCCTGTTAAAGCCTCGAATGAAGGAACCAACAAGATGAACAGTTCTAACACCAATAGTGCACCGGCTGCTAAGTAATAATTCAGCTTTCAGACAATAATAGTTAATGTGTTTTAGTCTAATATTCTGAGACGTGCAACTGTCATATATTATCTGTTGTTTTATGCAGGGCACAGGTTGTTGGTTGGCCACCAATCAGATCTTTTAGGAAGAATAATACCCTTGCCACAACCTCCAAGAACAATGATGAAGTTGATGGTAAACCAGGTCCTGGTGCTCTGTTTGTGAAAGTAAGTATGGATGGTGCTCCTTATCTGAGGAAGGTGGATCTGAGAACATACTCTGCTTATCAAGAACTTTCTTCTGCTCTTGAGAAAATGTTCAGCTGTTTTACCTTAGGTAAGGTTTTTTATTGCAATCAAGATTATTGTCTAAAAGTGTTTGTAATCTTGTAGTGTTATGCTGGTTGCAGGGCAATGTGGGCCCCAGGGAGCTCAAAGGAAGGAAATGATGAGCGAGAGTAAGTTGAAGGATCTTCTGCATGGATCTGAATATGTGTTGACATATGAGGATAAGGATGGTGACTGGATGCTTGTGGGAGATGTCCCATGGGAGTAAGCCTTCCTATTCTAGCTCATATCTCTTATTGTTGTTTTTCATTCATCTTTGATAAAAGGAAGCGTACACGAGATACCAGATCTTTTGTCTTTTGCTGAAATATAATTACTAAGTAATTACCGGGAAAGTCATAAAACTTTCATTTGTATGGGACCCCTTTGCCATATGGCTGCTGATCTGGATGTGAGTGATTATATTATGTTAGTTCTAAGAAAAATATTGAGTACTCTGAGATTACACAAGACTTGGGTAAAGATTGAGTGACTAGTTGGACATGAATGATTCTAATTGCTCTGGGAAATCATATTACTACTCCCGCCCTTGATGAAACTTGTTTGCTTATTTCTCTTATGTATTCTCTCATTTTAGAAAGTAACCGGCTATTTTGGCCTAAATTTTTACTGTAATTTTTGTCCTAGCATAACCATATGACAAAATATTATAATTGATTCATGTTAATTTAGTCTAAATCTTTTCACAAATATTTGCTGAGACTAATCTGCTTGGTATCTAATTGCTCTATGATTCAATTGCTGCACTTTCAATACAAATAGTATTTTATTCTTGGACCCTGATTTGTTATCCTGATTCTGGAATTTGTCTGTTTTCACTTCTACAATCGGGATGAACCTTTTTTTTTTTTGTTTTACAATTCAGGACCCCTCGGAATGCCATTGTTGCTTTCTTTGTAAGAAGTTTATAAGATTCTACGAGAATAAGAATTCAAGAGCCCGACTCAATATTTTATTTCTCACAACATTTTCTCTTCCCATTTCACCCTTCTTTATGACTCTTTATCACAAAGCAGCATAAAGTCTGTACCATTATGTATTTTCAATGTTGCTTTCTTAAATAAGGAAACATACTGTGAGGGATATATAAGACAGCTGTAGGTTTTGATAATTGATAATTCTTGCCTGGTATGGAAAATATATCACTAGCGGGAGGTTTTGTTGCTCATATGCATAGCTTGCTATTTAATGAATTTAAATTCTGATAAAAAGTTTTCTGAAATTCGTACATTTAACATGATATTCTGCTAGCGATTTGGACCCCTACCTTTTTATGTCACTGATAAGAGCTGTTATTTTAGGATGTTCATTGGTTCATGCAAGAGGCTCAAGATTATGAAAGGTTCTGATGCTATTGGATTAGGTGAGAATTCTTCCTTGCTTTGACTTTGTTTCTTTCGTATTCATTTATGATTATCTGGATTAATCTAGATTGCTGCGAAATGAAAATTTCACATTATAGTTGTTAAAAGCATTAGTGACCATGAACCATTAAGGAATTAAGGCATGCGTATTATAGTAAAAACCATTAAAAAAAAGCCAAAGTAAAATACTGAATGATAAAAATCTCCAAAATAAAAGGACAAAATCTGATTTACCCCCCATAATGACAACCTGAATAGGACGATAGCACGCCTAACTTCATTAAACAAATTGGATGATTCAATCTAAAGTAGATAACTTGCAAAATATGATCCCAATTACACAGAAAAAGCATTAACTTCAAAATTCTCATGCCAATTTATGTCTTCCATCTTAATATACTTGCAGCACACACGTGTTTATGCACATATTTTCTTAATAGGAAGCAAGTTATATGTTTTTTCCACTTGAAAATCTATTATAAGATTTTTATTTACATAACTTGTTTCTGATTTTGATTGCATTCTCACAAATACATAGCTAAATTTTAACTAGGTATAGTATAGTGTGCGCTTATTTACGTAACATTGTTATATCTCCTTTAAAAAGTAAGAAAGGGAAGAGAACAAATCATTATTCCACCTACCAAATATAAAAATTGTATGGACTTATATAAATTCATGCGCACCTTTACATAAATATAGACTTGTATAAGTAGTAAAAGTTACTTCATTACTTTTATCTTTGTAATTCTTACAGCATTAATGATCATGTTTTTTAAGAAAAGGGATATTTTCAGTGGACAGTAGATGTTGATAATAGTGCCTGACACATAATAATTCATGAGTATAAATGTAATTTAGGTTAAGAGCTAATCAGTTTCTTCATAATTTAGAGTTTATTCAAGGTTAATCTGTTTCTTTAATTATGAAACTTAGGGTCAAATTAGTCGATCCCTTTTAACAGTATAAGTGACTCAATCATGTAATCTTTATTTGAATAAAATGAGGTGAATAGCTCCAAATGCATGCTAAGCCATACTTGCTTTGTGCAAGTAAAACTAAAGTTAGAAAACAGAAAATAAGAGGAAATTCTTCTTACTGTATATCAAATGCATCAGGAATTAAGTGAAATGAAAAGTTATCATGGAATTTTGCTATTTATTTATTTATTGAAATTTAGTTGAGGTTTGATAATTTATGCTAAATAACATTTGGAGTCATAATTAATTGACCCGAGTTTAGAAAGGATAAGTTTTGCAGTAAGGAATAGATGGATTTATTCTTTTATTTAGCTTGCGGGTGTATTTGTCGATGAATGTTGATTGTTTTAGTTTTAGGCTTGGTAGTTGAAGGTTTTATTTGTACAAATTGAAAAATACAAGTTTATCCTGCTTTGAACTTTGACCGAATGTGCACTCTTGTTTATTCGGAAACTCTGCTCATCGTGTTTCTTTTTCTGTTTATAGCTCCTAGGGCTGTGGAGAAATCCAAGAACCGGAACTAGCTCGACAAAGTGTCGAAGGAGTGGCATTTTCGTCGTTTTATCTGTTGTTGCGTGCATTATTTGTCCATGTCTTCATTCTATATTTATCGTAATTTATGGTTTTTAGTTGGTCTGGTAGTTATACTGGATGCTTGTGAAGTTCATATTTCTATATTGGGTGAGAAACCGAACCAAACCATGCCAAGTTATTTGTGTTTAATTATTGTGTGTAATCTAATACTTGTTAGATATGTTCTGTACTACTGTTTGTATTTGACTTCTAAAATGCAATTGTGGTCTGTATTGTTCTGTCTTAATACGTTGTCTGAATTTCAATTGAAGCATAAGTAGGTTGAGCTTTACACTGTAGTGGTTCGTCTCAACTTGACCCATTATTTAGGGTCCCAGTTCGACCCATGGAAATGGTCTATAGAATCAAAATAAACAGGGTGAGTTTTTTGTTTGGCTGGTTAGGTTTTACCTTGAGTGCTCTTGTTCTTTATTATGCTTTTCAAGCTGCAAATTTGCATGCAGTCTTAATGAAGAATGTAGTCTTCTTAGGGTAATTCTAATCGGAATTTGATTCGGCCAAGCATTTGCAACGACGGAAAAATTAGTCAAGTAGATCAATCAAATAGGAATTACAATATCTTTGTAATTATAATTGATTGATTTTTGTTAATGGGTTGAACCATGTACCTTTTATAAGGACTTTGAAAGATATAAGGGCTCAAACTATTTTTTCTTTTTTTTTTATTTCTCAGAGTTTTTTCCTACCCAATTGAGAAGGACTAATCTCTCCCAAGGTAGTTTTTTACATCGAGAAGGTTCGAACCCGAGACCTTGCTTAAGTGAACTTAAGCCCCTATCCACTTGAGCCAACTGCCCGTTGGTGGTTCAAACTATTTGGTATTTAAGCTATTCCAACTTTTGTAAATTTATTGCAAGCAATTGCTCCTATTTCTGGGTGGCTTTTATTTGATTTAGCCATTTGAGAAATTTCACGATTCGCTCGGGATTATGTGCATGTAGTATATTATCAATTACAGAGAGTTACATTGGCAAAGGTTTAGGCTTAATTATACAGGTTTCAACAAAGAATGTACATTAATTACGATCGACATTTATTTTGGTGATGATACTAATTCTACTTCTTTTTTAAAGAATATCCAATTTCGTCATCAACATTTGTTGAATATTCAATTTTAAGATTTATGATAAAACAAAGGTTTTTTGTAATTTTTTAAATTTGAGGAAAATTTTGTGTAATTAGGCCAAAATCCATATATCTTAGCGTGATTATTTCAAAAATAATTAAACTTGAATAGAATATGTTGGGGTTAAGTTGCCAACATGGGTTGGTTTAAGTGATTAATAAGTTCATTCTCCAGGATAATGTTCTGGATTTGAGTTCCAATTGAGGGTGTGCGTTAAAGAAAAAAATAAAAAAAAATTGTTGGGGTTAAGTTTTGATATCATTATTTATGATTTGATGATGATTATATTTCAATTGGATATGTGCTATGATGCACGTGCATGACCCAACACGGTATTGATTGGATTATAAAGGTTTTTCTTAGGTTTTTTACGTGAAAAATATTTGATACGATAAAATAATCGTTGCTACATATTGTATGTATCTAAAGAAAAATATTTGCTTATAATATGTAGTATAATCTTAGCTGTTGAATTTGGGCGTAGCATGAGATCTTACATCTTTCTCACTAAATCCTTGGCATTATTGTCAATTTCTTCACTGCTTTCTTTGACTAAAAAATTCACAAAATCAATGAATATGTTGACTTCAAACCCTTCATTAATCGCTTCTTTTGGACTTAAACCACATTCTGAGTTTTCCCATTTGGAAAAGCAGACTTTATTTCTTGAGTGCATTTCATCATTAGAACAAGATTTATGGTGTAAGATCATCACCACTTTCCGACACCTATACTAAGATAGCATAAAATAAGGTATAATCCACTCAGAAAACCAATTAATTATTATTATTCTCTCCAAAATGGCATTTTTTTCTAAATTTTCAAGAATTTTCTCGAAATCTGTTCTCTCCGTGATGCAACTGTATTTCATTCACCATTTTTTCTTGGTCATTAGTGATGCTTGTTGACTAATTTAGGGTTCCTAATCATTTCCTAATTGATTAGTGCAATGCCTAATCATTAATCCCACCACTTTAAATGATTAGACATCATCATGCTGTGATTGGACTTTCTCCTTTGCTGTGTATCCTGCAGATTGCTTTGTTTCGTTGGGTTCAATCATGTAATATATTAGTGGATTTATTAGAGAAAATCTCAGCCCTTATCTTGAAAGAGATCTTTGACAAATCCCTGATCATCTGAGGAATTTTCAAAAATATTATTTAAATTTAAGCGGATTCATAAAATATTACTGAAAAAAAACGGGTTAAAATTCTGTTATAGAACGCCATATTTGATGGCGTTCTTGTCATTTTTTATTATTATTTTTAACGCGGTCGCCGAATAATAGGGCGACCGAATCCAAATTTTTTTTTTTATTAATATTTTATTGAAGAACGCCATATTTGATGGCGTTCTTGTCATTTTTTATATTATTTTTAACGCGGTCGCCGAATAATACGGCGACCGAATCCAAATTTTTTTTTTTATTAATATTTTATTGAAGGTCGCCCAGTAAAACGGTGACCTTATTAAAAAACTATTTTTTTTTTTAATAATTTAATGAAGGTCGCCAAATAATTCGGCGACCTTTGACCAGATCTAAAAAGCGGTCCCCCCGTCTTTCTTCCCCATTTCTTTCTTCCCCCTTTCTTCCCCACTTTCCCCACCGAGAACCCCACCACCCACCGCCGGGCGCCCCTTGCCCACTGTGACGCCGCCCTTCTACCGCCGTGACGCCGCTGCCTGTGGAGGAAAGGTAAGTATCAGTTTTTTTTTTTTTTTAAATTGTTATGTAATATTCTGTTTATTGTGAATTTAGATAGAATTTGTTATTATATTTCTAAATTAGTATTTAGAGAAATGTTTTGTTTACGGAAATTAATTAATGTGTTGTTTACCAAAATTACTTATTTAGAGAAATTGTTGTTATTTTCGTAAATGTTTTGTTATGTAGTATGTAAATTAGTTAATGTTTTCAAATAATTTTGGTAATTTGAAATGTAATGGGTTAGGAGAATTTAATAAAAAAAGGTTGATGCCTATTTTGTAGTTGATTATGTAATTGTTTAAGGAAAGTGGAGATTAGTATAAATTTACGAAATGAATAATTAATTTATTTTGTTTTATTTTTAAATTTTTTTTATCGAAGTGTTTGATATTGTAAAAATTTAGAAGAATTTATTCTAGAAATTGTTGATTATGTAATTTTTTAGGGAAAGTGGAGATTAGTATAAATTTATGAAACTAGTAACCGCCGCACACGGTCCCCGCGTGCATAAATAAATTAATTACAATCACGTTGTGCATCTTATTAAAACAAATATTAAATTTACTTTGGTGTAACGGATATGTTTTCATAATTAAATATTTTCACAAATCCCATGATTCATACACTATTTTTTAAAAATTTAATTAATACATATATTTCGTTGTACTAACTAATTAAACATAAAACCACTTTACTAAGTGTGATAATACAACCAAAAATTAAAAATTATTAAATTATTTACAAAACTCATCAAAAAATAAGGTAATTTTTTGGCTAATATACATGCACATTATTACATCAATATCAAACCCCACACATGGATTGTCACTTAAATCTACAAAATGATAAATATAATAGAAACTACTTTTCTTAATAAATCTCCTTGTGTAATGGTTGTTTGCATATATTATAGAAAAGATAAAATAGTTTGGAGTAAATAAAGCAATAAAAAAAAGTCATAATCACATATCTTAATCAATTCTCGATTCTGGTAAGTTAGAAGAACCAAAATTAAAATCTAATATCACCACATAATAATAGTTAATAAATTCTTCTAATAAATTTAGAAGAATTTATTCTAGAAATTGTTGATTATGTAATTTTTTAGGGAAAGTGGAGATTAGTATAAATTTATGAAATGAATAATTAATTTAATATTTTTTATTTTTAAAAAAAATTGTAGAAGTACTTGATATTGTAAAATTTTAGAAGAATTTATTATAAAAATTGTTAAGTAGAAGAACATTAGTATTTGTTTAATAATTTAGAAAATATTTAACTAGTAACACAAAATAAAATAAGTAGATAGTTGTTTATATTAATATATAATTATTGAAAAAGTTCGTTAAGTATGTAATTGGTTAGAATAATAGTATCACATTTGTAATGAAATAATTTAATTGTTGTACAGATTTCTAATGTCTGGGAGCAGAGTAGGTACGACGACTTTCGGACCAATTGAAGATGATTTACTTTACTTGCAAGATATTCATCGTTCTAATAATGTTTGGCAAGGCGACATTGATGATACTGTGCGTGTAAGGCATAATAATTCATCGGGTTTCAGTCTCTGGGAGACTCCTCACTGAACTTTCCCACGTACCATACAGGTGTTCACGAGCCCGTCTTAGACTATGGTATGCCTTTGAGTATCCGATCTGATATCCGCAAAAATCTTTGACAGTTTGACGAACGTCAGCTACCGCATACGCGTAGTTGGTCCTGACGTGACCAATTAACAAACCGGCAATAAAATTGACGTCCAAGTTTTTATGGTCATTCAGGATGAAATCCGGACTACATGTATGATCACCGTGATAAACAGAGATCACCCAAATCCCCACTCTCTTTTTATATTGGGCCCGCAACTCCCACGGGCAGCCTACAGCCTGGCCTCGTCTACAATGAACCTTCCAAAATTCTTGTGTACTATTGCGAACTTTAAATTCTCGCTTAGCCCATCGAATGGAGAAGTCCTTCACAGCTGCTTGAACATGTTTCTTACTCTGAAACGACATCCCCATAAACAATCTACCAATATTACAATCATAGAAATGACTCCATCTGCCTGATGGCAAGTCCATCGAGTCGGCGTACATTTCTGATCCAGCTGCATGGTAGTATGGATGGAATTCATGGATTTGAGGATGTGAGCTTTCACTGTTGTGCTGTGCTAACACCTCCGCAACAGCTGTAAGCTTCTCGGCACGTTCTTCAGCACGTTCTTCGGCACTCTGGTTAATCTCATCGTCGGTATCATCCTCGCTGTCACTGGTATCATCCTCTTCGTCGTCTGTCTCTAAATCTGATAACACATCATCGGCTGGTTGGATTTGATATTCCAAATCTTCCTCCTCATTCTCCTCCTCATCTATAGCCACATTAGCTTGGGCCATATTATTTTGGTGGAGTGATGTATTGGGTTCATTGATACCAAATGCTTCAAAACCACTGCTAATCGACGGTATATCCTGGGTGAGCAGATCCACATAGTGTTGCATGTCTTGACCCCAAGTACCATCTACTGATTGTTGTTGTTGGATGGGTTCAGCGACAACAAACACCTTGAATGATTCGAGTTGGGATTCTATATTCGTATAACAACTCAAAAAACTATCATCAGATATTTCAACCACAGTTTCGACTGGTACCGGAAATTTTGATATATACCATGTTGAGAAAAGCTTGACGTTGTATTGCTCTCGTTGCAAAGAAATTACATCACAAATATGATGAACGAGATCATAAAATGTGGTTGAGCGTGAAATTCTAGTGACGGAAAATGGTGGTCGATCGTAAGAAATACAATGGTTTGACTCAGTATAATTTCCACCGTAGTAGACAATTACCCCAATTGAATCCATTGTAAATAACAAAAAAATTCTTTCACAGCAACTAACAACAAAGGGTTGGAATGCAGATATCTGAAAGAGAGTTTCTAAGATTATAGGAGTGGCGGTGTTTTTGCATTTCATTGCATCTAGCTGCAAGCCCTTAAATAAACTTCCAATGTATTGCCGAACATATTTTCAATGCATTATAATTGTGAGTGCAATTGTATTGTCAAATTTGGCAGAGATAGTACAATAATGCACATATCGTTCAATTTGGGAAGGACAATAATGTAATGATCGCCAAATGCTTTAGCAATCCGTTTATTAAAAAAAAATAAAAAAATGAGAGGGTTGCCAAATAATTTGGCGAACTTCATAAAATACAAAATTTCTCCGTACCAAAGCAATTGTACACCACCAGTAATTTGTCAAAGCAATTTTATTTTTATGCTCCGTACCAACAGCAAAAGCAAAAGCAAAAGCAGATTCGCAAATAATTCACCAAAGGTCGCCATTACATTTGGCACCCACTATATATTATATATTAAAAAATCTTAAAGGTCGCCGTTTGATTCGGCAACCTTCAATAAAATATTAATAAAAAAAAAATTTTGGATTCGGTCGCCGTATTATTCGGCGACCGCGTTAAAAATAATAATAAAAAATGACAAGTCGCCGTTTGATTCGGCAACCTTCAATAAAATATTAATAAAAAAAAAATTTTGGATTCGGTCGCCGTATTATTCGGCGACCGCGTTAAAAATAATAATAAAAAATGACAAGAACGCCATCAAATATGGCGTTCTATAACAAAATTTTAACCCGTTTTTTTTCAGTAATATTTTATGAATCCGATTAAATTTAAATATTATTTTCGAAAATTCCTCCTGATCATCTTAAAGTAAGAACAAGGGATTTGACACTAATATCCCATTTGATTGTGGTTTTGAGGAGGGTAATGTGGTAATTTTCATGGGTTGAATGACAAGCGCGTAAGTAATTTTTTTTGAGAGGATGATCGCTAGTTCTCCCACTACTCCTAATGAGATTCGAACCCGTAATCTATTTGTTCACAAGTGTAGATACTTACCACTAAGTTATCTACTGGTCCCACAAGCACATAAGTACTTGATTAGCTTTTTGGTAAAATCCCAAATGGGGTTTCTGTAATTTATGGATTTTAATCTTGTAGCACCCGCACGGTGGGTCACCACATCCCCCGCACCAAAGTCCGATCCACATACGAAATGGGAAGTCCGTACATGAACCAAACAGTGGCGAACGGGAGACTGACAAACTCACACCTAGGCTAGGCGGAACTTAGACCCTGAAAGCAAAACTCAAACCAAAACGAGAATGCGGAAGCGAAACAAGCCAAGCAACAATCAAACATTCGTAAACAGTTGACGGGTTCAACTAGCATAAATACCTAATCCCGAATATCAAACAATAATCATAAATCCAACGGGTTCAACTAATTCAGGCAACCTGTCCTAACCTGTCCCGAAATATACATATCAATACATATTTAAATTCTAAATATCATATTCAAATGTATCTTATACATAAGCTGAATTAAAGAAATGTGAATGCAAGACCACCTACTAGACAAAGACACGGAACAGACTCCAAAAGACAGACACACTCCGCCTAGCACGAACTCCAAGCAAAACCTGCAAACTAAAGGTAAAAGGGGAGGGGTCAGTCTTAACTCGACTGAGTGAGGGGTTAACGCACTCACACTATATATATAAGAGCAAAGCACATATCAAACTCATAATGTTCATGAACGCGGGGATAGTTTTTGCACACTAAATCATTTCCCGTGATATACATATATATAAAGGGCTTACTTAGCAAAAGCAAACAAACCAATTTATCTTACCGAACAACTTAGCAAAACCTATTAAATCTAACATATTCAAAACTTAGCTTATTTTATAAAACTCCCTTTTTGTTTAACTTAGAATCTATCCCCGTTTCATAAACCTTAACAGGACATACATATCATATCATATAGAACTCGGCGGGTACGAGCTCTGACTCCCCCAATCTCCTCATAACTTATCATATCAGAATCAAAACAGAAAACTTACATACATATCATATCATATCATCCTCAACTCCGGGTGATGGAAGGGTGTATACGCCCAAACCATCCAAACAAACGAGGGGAGCGCCTTGCGAGTACTCAAACCCTCAGGATTCCTTCCCTCACCAAACCTCCTGGTGAGTTCAGGGGTGATCCTCTGCAGACAGATGGAGACTATGCACAGGCTTAACCTCGACGGCCCTATGCCGTCCCGAGGGTTCCTTACCCATAGCTCCGGGGCCCAACAAACACATATCATATCAGAACCCGCTACAACAGAGACAGACAGACATAACTTATACATATATACGTATATATACCACTTTCCGTTTCAATCAAACTCGGTCCTTGCCAAACTTGGCTCATGAGAAGTATACGGTCAGAAGCATAGCTTCACGTGGCAAATCATACAAATCATTCCAAACCAAGCATACATAGGCTCGTACATTGCTTAACATACTTGCAAACTCGAGGCATATTCAACAAATACATATTTCACACTTATTTATATACATATAAGGCTTATTAAATCACATGCATTCAAAACCGAGCACATTGCAATAAGGTGTAACTATATCCTAACCTCACCTGCCACCGAAGAGGCCAAAGACACAACAAACGATCCACCCCGGAATCAACACGGCCGACAAAACACCACCCCGGGTGTACCTGAACAAACTGAATACAAAACAGGACTTAGACACATGAATGAACCAAATAGACGCACAGCTTATGTTTATGATTGGCATGAATTCATGGATCACGTATACACGCATAAAATACTCATTCTTTAATATTAAATTACAATTCATGAACCAAACATAGCGTATAATACGAATTCATAACGAAACATGCAATATAATTAAGATATAAATCAATAAGCGGCAAAAGAAATCAATTAAAAGCATAAAAACACAACACCAACCTACTGGACCACGGGAAGGGCCGTTCCCAGAAACAAGGCAAAACGGGAACGGCCGTTCCCACCAGCGCTGCCCGGAACGGCCGTTCCGGCCCAAAGAACAAAACGGGAACGGCCGTTCCCATACGCAGATGGGAATGGCCGTTCCGGCCCCAAGGCCAAAACGGGAACGGCCGTTCCGGACCGTCCTGCTCGAAAAAACAGAGCAGAAGCAGCAATGGCGTCGGGAGCCAACACCACCACACACACACAGCCACAACCAACAACCAAATCATGCAAAATTAATACAATAAAGCACATATAACATATAGAACACATATTTACACTTAAGAGCTCAAGAAACGAGCTTAATCAAGCCAAACCCCCGACCCGTTACTATACATCATCTCCCCAACAAAGCACGTAGGCACAAATCCGAGGCACGAAAGAAATATTAAAGTAAAGCATGTAACGAAAGGGTCACAAATCCTACCTTCGGTCGTTGATCGGACGGTCGGATCTCCCAAACCCGAGCTCAAGGCTTATGGCCAAAATGGGGAAAAAGCTTCTCTCCTCTCTTCCTTGCTGCTGCTGATCGATCAAAGTGGGAGAGAAGGAAAGGCTTGGCCCTTTTTAGGGCCGGGCAAACGGGTCGGTTGAAACGGGTAGGATCAAACGGTGTCCGGTCCAAACGGATCGGATTTAAAACGGTAGGGCTATCAATCGACTTTAGAAATTAAAAGGGTAATTCATTGAATCCGAATCATCGAAACGAACTCAACGATAGGGTCGGAATTCGAATTCGAATTCCCGAGCTCAAATAGCCACGAAGGCTCAAACGTCCTAATTACAATTAGGTCCCTAAATTGCAAATATTGGACAATTGAGTCCAAGTACAATTTAATTAAATCTAAAGCACACGTAATTAAAATAAATCTCACGTTGACACGTAAGCATGTTAAATCACATAATTCACAAAATACTGAATTAAACTCTCTCGTGACGCCGTACCTGGAATGCCGAAGAGACGGGGCGTCACAATCTCCCCCCCTTAAGAGAACCTGGCCCCCAGGTTCTACCGCTCGTAACAAAACTACGAGCAACTCTCCCGCATTCACCCAAGTTCGGAGCTCGCGACACTCCGATAAGGGTTAGCCCGAGAAAGGTCTTCCAAGCACGAAGGGGGTTCGATCAACACTTCAAGCTTCACACGAACTTGATCCCGACTAGGAGTAATTCAGACTTTTCGCACGATAGGAGGCTCACAAGTGATTCAACTCCCACCGCTTGAATCAATCCAAACCAACCCACAATCCGGGACCACGAGTGGAGTTGTTAAAGAACTCCCACCACTCGCTTTCCAACCCAAACAGGGCCTTCAACTTGTGGTTCGAAGTTGACTTTCGAACATTGATCACCTCAAACCTTGAACTCCGGGGACTTGTGGAGTAGACCGTTGCAAAGCACGACCCTCAACTTATCGTAAAACAACAACACTCGCACACTCAAGTCACCCCAAAAGGGTAACCAACAACTCACAACAACAACACACACACCCAAAGCAAAGCAAAACAAAAGATGGATGATACACGTGATATGTATGTTTAATGTACCGTTCACCGAAGCATTGGAATCTTATCTTTATGATGATCTGCTCCACTCCAAGGTTCCTTATTCACGGTTAAGCTCTGAAATTCCCAACGTATCTCGAGCTTCGAATATCACCCTGATCTTTATCCCACAGTTGATAATTATCCTTGCTAGTTCTTCGAATTTAATCCTTCACTCTTAACTATCCTTGTTTCTCCAATATATATGAATTCTTTAAACTTTGATTAATCATTATAATTCTTCGTAAATCTGATGAGCTCCATAAATTGTTCCAAATCTCATGGCCCAAATTCTTCTTCAGTTGGTATATCTTGAAATTTCCGGAAAATTAGCCTTACTTAAAATCTTGATTCTTTCCCCCACTTAATGTATCGATCTTCTCGCGGATAGTATTCTTCTTTCTCAAAATTTTTAAGGAGATTGCATCGTCGATTGATGATTCTTATTAGTTTCCTTTTAAAGTCCGGGGATAATTTCTTGTGGAATCCATTCTCCCCGGTAGCTAGAGAACTCCGAAATCTAATTCCCGTAGTAATATGTTCTGTAGGCTCTCCCGAACCAATACCTTCTACTATACTTTAATTTCCTTCTCTTGAAGTTCAATAAAGGCTCGATTAAAATTTCCTAGAAAATTCTTCTATTGAAGGCATGGTTAAATGGAAAGCGGTCACCATTTTCCCCAAGGTCGTAGTTGATTTTAATTGATCCCAAATCCCAAATTGATCTCTTGTTCTACTCTTGTTATTTTTTTTTTTTTTTTTTTTTTTTTTCCGGTAGAGACTCCTTCATGTCTTTCTCCTAATTATATCCAAGAGTTAACCTTCTTCATTGTTCTTAAATCCGAACTCCAAAACAAATCCTGCCTTGTGCTTGGTGAAATAAGCTACCTCGAATCTTTAATTTCTCTTCAAAATATACCTCAATTCCTAAATTCTTCAACTTGGTACCGGGACCTCTCAAATCATTCTTCTTTACCAAATTTTCCTCGTCTCCATAAACTCAACCCGAACTCCAAAAGAAATTCTCAATTTCATTCCCTATCCAAACCATCTCTTCCAATTCCCATCGAACACAACTTGGTAACTTGAATGAAAAGATATCCTAAAATAAAACACTAAATATGCATGTTGAGTCAAAGTGCGAATGAGATGTATCACTTAATCGTCACTTAAACACATAATGGAATCAACAATTATCAACAATTAATAATGAATAACAATTAATAATAATTAACAATTACGGCACGAAAATAAATAATTGTAATATTTAATATGGAGGATGAATGCTCGTGCCATGAATGCAATTACCTCAACTTTCGGGTTTCTGTTGGTTTCCAATTTGAAGTCGTTGATCCCGTGCCTTTTGCTTGTTAGCTCTCGGTCGATCACACTCGGAAATCTTGTGCTCCGTTGACCCGCAAATGTAGCACCTCTTCAATCTGTCCCAACAAGCTTCGTAGGTATGAGTGGTACCTCCACAATAAGCACATAATTGGGGCCTTTTCCCCAACCTTGAAGTATTCCCGGTCTTGTGTTTCTTTCCTCGAATTCTCTTAGCCCGAGTTCGATGTTGAGGAGATTCTTCTTCTACTTGTAAGCTTGAGCATAAACCCGACTCGACCTTAGACCCCGATACCTCTTCTTCCTTGTCCTTTGTTAGCAGCCAAGTCTCAACCCTTAAAACTTTCTTCGTGGCTTTATCCCACGTAGTCGTATCCTTTGCAGCTAGGGCTTCCTTGAATTCATCCCGAAGACCTTCCATGAAGTATTTGGCCTTCATCTTATCGTTACCCATAATGTGAGGCACATATACGCCCACCCTTTCGAATTCTTCTATGTATTCCACAACGGATCTATCTCCTTGTTTCAGATTGAGGAATTCTTCAAGTCTTCGCTCATGTAGAATAGCTGGTGCAAACCTCTTTCTGAATTCTCGAATAAATACTTCCCAAGTCAACTCTTCGTTCGTAGTCTCTAGTTGTTGAGCAACCCTTTTCCACCACTGTCTTGCTTGTCCCTGTAGGAGAAATGTCGCAAGGCGAGCCATATCTCGAGAGTTACGTGGCCATATTTCAAAAATACCCTCAAGTTCCGAAAGCCACTCTTTAGCCCTTATATCATTTCCTTCTCGAAATTGGGGAGGCTTGAATGCTAAGAATTCTTGGTACATCATAGCCATCGGATTCATTACTAGAACTTTGGTAAAAGATTGTCCTTGAGATCACGGAGTTAGTTGAGAAGGTCGACCGTAGGGTTGTTGACTCGGTAGTACCCTGAAAAACTCAGCAACTACAATGTATATGCGTGTCAATTAGTAAGTGCTCATGTCACGTAGTAAATCAAGTAGAGCATCAAAGAAATGCAATGTCTCACGTAATATAAATTCAGCAAAGTATTGAAATTTCACATACATAGCTTATCAAATCAAGATGCAAATGCACACATAATCAAATTGTCCTATGCCGTTCGACCTAGACAGACACGACCTGACACTGAACCCCGGTTTTTCAACCTGGGCTCTGATACCACTTAAGGATGTAGCACCCGCACGGTGGGTCACCACATCCCCCGCACCAAAGTCCGATCCACATACGAAATGGGAAGTCCGTACATGAACCAAACAGTGGCGAACGGGAGACTGACAAACTCACACCTAGGCTAGGCGGAACTTAGACCCTGAAAGCAAAACTCAAACCAAAACGAGAATGCGGAAGCGAAACAAGCCAAGCAACAATCAAACATTCGTAAACAGTTGACGGGTTCAACTAGCATAAATACCTAATCCCGAATATCAAACAATAATCATAAATCCAACGGGTTCAACTAATTCAGGCAACCTGTCCTAACCTGTCCCGAAATATACATATCAATACATATTTAAATTCTAAATATCATATTCAAATGTATCTTATACATAAGCTGAATTAAAGAAATGTGAATGCAAGACCACCTACTAGACAAAGACACGGAACAGACTCCAAAAGACAGACACACTCCGCCTAGCACGAACTCCAAGCAAAACCTGCAAACTAAAGGTAAAAGGGGAGGGGTCAGTCTTAACTCGACTGAGTGAGGGGTTAACGCACTCACACTATATATATAAGAGCAAAGCACATATCAAACTCATAATGTTCATGAACGCGGGGATAGTTTTTGCACACTAAATCATTTCCCGTGATATACATATATATAAAGGGCTTACTTAGCAAAAGCAAACAAACCAATTTATCTTACCGAACAACTTAGCAAAACCTATTAAATCTAACATATTCAAAACTTAGCTTATTTTATAAAACTCCCTTTTTGTTTAACTTAGAATCTATCCCCGTTTCATAAACCTTAACAGGACATACATATCATATCATATAGAACTCGGCGGGTACGAGCTCTGACTCCCCCAATCTCCTCATAACTTATCATATCAGAATCAAAACAGAAAACTTACATACATATCATATCATATCATCCTCAACTCCGGGTGATGGAAGGGTGTATACGCCCAAACCATCCAAACAAACGAGGGGAGCGCCTTGCGAGTACTCAAACCCTCAGGATTCCTTCCCTCACCAAACCTCCTGGTGAGTTCAGGGGTGATCCTCTGCAGACAGACGGAGACTATGCACAGGCTTAACCTCGACGGCCCTATGCCGTCCCGAGGGTTCCTTACCCATAGCTCCGGGGCCCAACAAACACATATCATATCAGAACCCGCTACAACAGAGACAGAAAGACATAACTTATACATATATACGTATATATACCACTTTCCGTTTCAATCAAACTCGGTCCTTGCCAAACTTGGCTCATGAGAAGTATACGGTCAGAAGCATAGCTTCACGTGGCAAATCATACAAATCATTCCAAACCAAGCATACATAGGCTCGTACATTGCTTAACATACTTGCAAACTCGAGGCATATTCAACAAATACATATTTCACACTTATTTATATACATATAAGGCTTATTAAATCACATGCATTCAAAACCGAGCACATTGCAATAAGGTGTAACTATATCCTAACCTCACCTGCCACCGAAGAGGCCAAAGACACAACAAACGATCCACCCCGGAATCAACACGGCCGACAAAACACCACCCCGGGTGTACCTGAACAAACTGAATACAAAACAGGACTTAGACACATGAATGAACCAAATAGACGCACGGCTTATGTTTATGATTGGCATGAATTCATGGATCACGTATACACGCATAAAATACTCATTCTTTAATATTAAATTACAATTCATGAACCAAACATAGCATATAATACGAATTCATAACGAAACATGCAATACAATTAAGATATAAATCAATAAGCGGCAAAAGAAATCAATTAAAAGCATAAAAACACAACACCAACCTACTGGACCACGGGAAGGGCCGTTCCCAGAAACAAGGCAAAACGGGAACGGCCGTTCCCACCAGCGCTGCCCGGAACGGCCGTTCCGGCCCAAAGAACAAAACGGGAACGGCCGTTCCCATACGCAGATGGGAATGGCCGTTCCGGCCCCAAGGCCAAAACGGGAACGGCCGTTCCGGACCGTCCTGCTCGAAAAAACAGAGCAGAAGCAGCAATGGCGTCGGGAGCCAACACCACCACACACACACAGCCACAACCAACAACCAAATCATGCAAAATTAATACAATAAAGCACATATAACATATAGAACACATATTTACACTTAAGAGCTCAAGAAACGAGCTTAATCAAGCCAAACCCCCGACCCGTTACTATACATCATCTCCCCAACAAAGCACGTAGGCACAAATCCGAGGCACGAAAGAAATATTAAAGTAAAGCATGTAACGAAAGGGTCACAAATCCTACCTTCGGTCGTTGATCGGACGGTCGGATCTCCCAAACCCGAGCTCAAGGCTTATGGCCAAAATGGGGAAAAAGCTTCTCTCCTCTCTTCCTTGCTGCTGCTGATCGATCAAAGTGGGAGAGAAGGAAAGGCTTGGCCCTTTTTAGGGCCGGGCAAACGGGTCGGTTGAAATGGGTAGGATCAAACGGTGTCCGGTCCAAACGGATCGGATTTAAAACGGTAGGGCTATCAATCGACTTTAGAAATTAAAAGGGTAATTCATTGAATCCGAATCATCGAAACGAACTCAACGATAGGGTCGGAATTCAAATTCGAATTCCCGAGCTCAAATAGCCACGAAGGCTCAAACGTCCTAATTACAATTAGGTCCCTAAATTGCAAATATTGGACAATTGAGTCCAAGTACAATTTAATTAAATCTAAAGCACACGTAATTAAAATAAATCTCACGTTGACACGTAAGCATGTTAAATCACATAATTCACAAAATACTGAATTAAACTCTCTCGTGACGCCGTACCTGGAATGCCGAAGAGACGGGGCGTCACAAATCTGTTGTAAGGTATCCATCAATTCTTGAATCTCTTTGTTCAGTTGTTCCTTCTCTTTTTTCTTAGATTCTAAGGTAAGTTCACCAACTCTTCATGAGATTTCTTCGATTTCTTTACATACTCTTCTCCTTCTTGAATCTTAGCCATCAGCTTCGCCATTGCTACATCAGTCTCTTTACCAAATAGCTTAGCTTTGCCCTAAAAAATCGATAATCAAAAGCCCCTTCTTCTGTTTTGAATCCATAATGTCAGTAAAAATGTCCATTATTGACACTTTGAATCTGATTCTCGTGTCAACAAGTTCTCTCATATTCTTTAGGGATAATTACACTGACAAAATTTGAAATTTGACCTAATTATAGAAATGTTTCCGAAAGTTTGAGAAATTACAAAAACACTCCCTGGCATACACTGCGTTCAATCTGATGGATGCTATTATGGTCGTAAATTTATTAAATATCAATCGGTAATTTTCGAGTGCGACAATAGAGATGATCATCTAAGTTCATTCAATAAAGATGCAATGTAAATTCTTTGATAGAAGTTTTTGTAATTTCTAAAATTAACCTTAAGAGAAGTTTATGTGAATAGATCAAATCCCACCGTAATATCTGTTTAAACATCCACATAATAATTCTAAGCTAGTTACTCTATATACGGACTGTTGGTTAAGTTTTACCATAGATCAAAGCGGGTACTGCTATAGTAATTAACCTTTGAATTTTTACATATTTGGGTGGCTAGAAACCTCTCCCATAATTTTGATGTTTGATTATGTGCTCAGCCGCATAGGAGTTCAACTTGGCCAAATTGGAAGACAAAATCATTTCTTTTGGTTAAAAGAGTACAAAGGCTCTTTTCCTAAAGAAATTGATGTGAAAAAGGTTGTTAGCACTCAAATTATTACTTTTAGGAGGTACAATGTACCCAAATCAACACAAAAAGTACGAGGAAAGCTGTAATTATAGGATTGATTATTGAAGAAATTAAGATATAAATACTTCTTGATTAAGTTTGATTTTCTTGATGCATGGTTCCAGCAGATCACATTTAATTATTATGACATACACTTTGTAGGCTTTTATGTTAAATTGTGACGTTTTTGGAATTTGCTTTGTTGAATATTTATGTAGATTAGTGAAATGAACGTGCGTTGCACGTTTATCATTTAATTTATTTAATTAAATAAATTTAGTTATTTTATTTATTTAACAAATTAGGATATTAAAAATATCTAGTTTGATTAAACAAATATATATAATAACATTTTTAATGAACCATTTTAATTTTGAAAAGTAACACATACAAAAATATTTATATGAGATCTCTCTTTCAAATCTTGTACAATAAGTAGAAATTCGAATTAGAGAAACATCTAAATAACTAAATAATAAAAATATTTGAAACTATATTATTGCATAAAACAATATGTTTAAAGTGTATAATATTAATTTGTCCAAATAGATAATAGTTTATAACTTTCAAATATATTTAATAAATGAAAAGACATATATATAAAAGAATATAGACAAAAACTAAAAAAATCATATAAAATGTCATATTACCTTTTTATATTGTTAATTTTTTAATATAATTTGTGAATTATTTTTAGTTTTTTTATGAAGTTTTGAAGAATCTTTTTATCGTCATTCAAAATCTAAAAGTTATATTCACTTTCAAAACTATAATTTTTGCACCTAACTTTTTTTCTATATTTCCAACCTCGATTCCATCGTTTAAAATTGGAACATTGTTATTTTTTTTTCTTTTTTTTTTTCATAATCTTGAGAAATTGTAGCTTTTGATATATTATTATCATCAATTTTAGTATAATTACCTTACACTAAATATTCATCTCTCAAAACCGTGGGTTTAACATATCATCATTTTCAATATTATCCTCTTTCTCAAATCTCCATCTTCTTCTCCATAATTGTTGTAACGCCCCGTTTTCAATTTATGCATAATGTGATAATTTATCTACATTTCATGATCTTATATGTAATATATCTTCATGCATTTATATGAATTACCATTAACGTGAAATTTACGTGAATTAATTGTTAACGTGTCTAATTATTTATACGTAACCTTACTTGATCATTTCACATATTCATGGACTCAATTGCATATCATAAATTGGAATTAATTGAACATTTTCCATGAGACAATACTTGTTTGCATCCATTCACATAAATGAGGGACTAAATAGCAAAATATGGTGACTCATGCATTATAGTGGAAGACATATATTATATCTTATACATATCATATCTCTCCCACATTTCATTCATCCCTTTCATACAAGATACACACAATTGTAATTTGATTTAATAAGTATTTCTATTTTGTTTTCTGGTGATACCTTGGATTGTACTTTTTTAATTGCATTGTAGCTACCGCATGCAATTTTTGATTGATAATTTCTATTATTCGATTGCAATGAGAAAACAAAATTCCATGGATACTTGTTAACTAAGTTTCCTATAATATTTTGAGTTATATTCTCATTAAACAGTTAAAAATTTATATAAAATATTAATAGAGCTTTTAATAATTAATTTTTTATAAAGTATTAAAGAAATAATATTTTATGAAAATTATTAGACTCTCGATTGAGCAATTTATGAACTCCTCAAACAATATGATGTATAATATTTAATATCATTTTGTACCTATTATTAATTCAAAAATATACTTATTGATGGTTTGATATTTTTATATTACTTTGGTATAAGTTTTATATTTTCATCATTGTACTTTCAATAGGAAACACTCTTTTCAGATGTTTGTATTGATGTATTGCATTTTTTACACGTTTCGCACTATAAGAAGGATTTGTTTCAATCCTGTCAGTCTCTCTTAAAACAATAATATATATATCTTGTATAATAAACAAAATATAACTAATATTATTTATTTGGCACTATTTATACGTCCAACCATATTCTTTTTTTTTTCCTATCTCTTCGATATATTTTGTTTTTTGTCCTAAATAAAGCAACCCAACACAGGAAAAGCAGTCTCAAGCTAAGACTCATCTAGTTTTTTCGATGGAGCATCCTAGACACAGTAACCATCTTAATCCTTGTGACCTATCCTCGCTAATTTATCCATCATCATGTTTCATTTTCTCGAGATTTATTTGATCCAAATTTCTCAAGACCTTAGGAGTAAACTGAGCCAATCAAATATTACATTCCTCATTAGCTGTTTTTCAATATCCTTTGTTGCTATTCATTTCACGATCTCCGAATCAATCTCCATATTAATTTTAAAAAAGCTTCTCTCCCAAGCTTATGTTAATCCTTTAGGTAAGCCTAATAACTCTGCTACATTATTGAAACTATACCAAGATTTATAGCATATCCTAGCAATCATCTTCAATTATCATCTCGAATGACACCCCTGGTGAAGCATTGTTGGTGTGGTTATAAAAGCTTCCAACCGAGTTTAGTTTTACCCATCACTTCTCGGGTTTATTCCATGAAAACTAAGTGTAGATTTTCTTTTGCCTATGTTTTTTGTTCTCACTTATTTGTACTAAGATCTCAAATAACTCTTTTATGTGGCGAAGAGTGACTCTTTTAAGATTCATAATATTTTGATAGCTCCATTAGTTCCATGCTTTCCAAAGATTCCAGAGCATCAAGATCAAGACAACCCACCAAGGATATTCTAGGAACATATTGCTCTAAATTTTGCTATTAAAGCTCTCTTTGAGCCCGTCTGACACTCGCAAGCCACGTAGATTTCGTCAAGTTTGTGTATTAACAATCTTGTCCCACACCTGGAGTGCGAACGGAAAACTTCTCAGCACGTGGTCCACATATTCGTATCCTGTACAGCAGTGCGTACATACATCATTTTCCCCAAATTTTCTATCATACTTCAATACATTCGTGAGAAAGCTATCATATTAGCAAAGTACATGAAAATTACGAACTTTTGGGGGGCAAGGTAATTTCCAAGTTCATTTTTAATTTTTCTCGCATGTCTCATCTGACACCATAAGCAGAGTATAGTCATTTTATAGAAGAATTTATCTTTAGTTGACCCAATCCAAACTTTCTTATCTCCGTTATCATGTAGCGCGATTAGGACACTAAGTATCTCTCACCACCTCCTTGGACAATACTGTTTTCAGTTTTCTCTAGGTTTCAGTTTTTACCTGTGTCAATGAGATTACATACAATAAGATCTTTATCCTCCCCATGAATGTTATCTCGAAAGATGTCCGCTAGTTTGTCTTGTGATAACCATCTATCATTTCATAAATATGGACATTCACCGTTCTCGATCCTCCATTTACAAAATGGTTCCACCATCCAAGTGCTTCTAAATATCCTCTTTCATGCTCAAGAAGCCATAAGTTGGGGCTTATGTTCAAGAATGTCATCCCCTTTTAAATATTTTTTTTTATGTATCTAATTTCACACCATCGTTTCCTTGTTGAGCATTCCCTATCCCATTTAGCAAGCATCACTATATTTCTTTTTGGGCTTCTCTAAGAACCAATTTGCCTTCTCGCTTCTTTCTAGCCACCTTCTTCTACTCTACAAGATGAGTCTGTTTCCTTGTTATATGAGTCGGCTTAAAAAAGTGATTCATGTTGAATCTTTTTTACGTGTGATTGGAGAACCAATTTGTGTGCATGTAGTAGATGGGGATTGAACTCGTGATGCACAGAATAAGTGTTATTCATCTGGCAAGGTTTTTCGTTTCGGCTTTCTATCCCAAAGGTGTTTTTTTCAACTTTCTTAATCACAATCAAGGAATATTCATTATAGTTTCGGCCAAAGTTCTTCCGCACCCCCCAAATAATTCTTTAAGGTGTTTGTACTTTACATACCCAAAATTCTAGTAACATGTTGCTTTAAATCATTTGACATATAAGGTGTAAACAAAACATGTGACTTGCTGAAGTTTAATTTGAGATCCAATGCCTTGTGAAATGCCTCAACCACACTGTGAATGCACTTCGACCCATTCATGGTAGCTTTAGCTCCCAATATTATGTTGTTCATAGAAAGCAAGTGTGAGATGTGATGGCCTCTTTGAGATACTATAATTAGCTTCTAGTATTCGGTTGAAATGACCTCCTCAATCATATACGTAAGTTGTTCCATGTAGAGTACAAACAAATAAGGCGAGAGTGATTGCCTTATCTAATACCACATATTCATACAGCCTTCATTGGTTCACCATTCGATAAAACCTCTAGTTGTATCCCATTCGTTCTGCTCATACTGATATTGATGATTTTCGTCAGGAACTTGAAGAACGTTAGAGTTCTCTTAGAAAATTCCACCGGACTTTGTCGTACGCCTTTTTAAGATTCAATTTAAGTACTGTACCCCCTTTTTTTGTCTTTGGAGTGGTATAGCATTCGTAACACTTCTTGGAGTATCAAGATACTGTAATGGGTGTCTCGGCCGGGAATGACGATATTCTGGTTTGGGCTCACAATTTATTTTATATACGGCTTAAACGAATTATAATCATCTTGGCGATCATTTTGAGCAATACGTTAACTATTCTGATTTGGGCTCACAGTTTATTTTATATGCGACTTAAACAAAGTATAATCATCTTGGTGATGATTTAGAGCAATACGTTACACAACCTAATGGGTTGAATCTCTCTTTTTTTTTCTTTTTTTTTTTGGGAGAATTAACTTTCGAAATCAGACAAATAAACGTTTGATAAGCCTTCTTGGGAATTGATTCTCTCTCTGTACAATCATTGATAAATTTCACCACTACCGCTTCTTCTACGATATCCTAATAGGTTTAAAAAAAGTAGGCTTGTATTCAGGGCATGTGAGTGGCACGTGACTTTTTCAGTCAATTTTTTAACGTCTGTTAGCTAAAGGACTAAAATAGAAATGTAAAATAAAAAAGGATGCAATGTGAGAAAAGTTAAAAGATCAGGACCAAAATCGAACAAGGGCATCTTTAGATGATGAAAAATGATATTTTATCTTTTTTATTTATATTTTTCTAATGAACATTATTTAAGACTCATCACCTCTTTGATAGTATCTCCACTGTATAGTACGTAGTACTCTCAAATGTGTTGCTTTAATTGATCATTATTCGTTACCCATTCATCGTCTATTATGAGAGCATTTATCTAGTTCCTCTTTCTTCTCGTTATGGTCGAGAGATAAAAGGAACGTTTATGTTTATCTCTAAAATGGAGCCAATTAATTCTTGAATCTTAAAACTAAATAATCTCTTCTTGTTGCAGTAGTTTGTTATATTATGTCATCAATTATTTCGAATATTTACCTTGCTTGTCTCATATATAATGGCTAATGCTCTAAAAAAATTTTGTAATTTTTTTTTTTTTTTGTTGCTTTTTTCAAGCACATTAAAGATTGTTCAATGACCATTGTTCTAAAACAATGATTCTAAGTAAAAATATCCTTCAAGTTTTGATTCGACCAATAAGTCATGTATTGCTTCTTTGGATGATATTGATCTAAATTGATAATTGCTAGATCAATCTCATTCAAATTAAATTCAAAAGTTCTTCATATTGTATCTTGAGCTAAAACTCAATCTATCATCTTCAAATTGTTTAATCTAATTTTTGGGATTTTGTTTACTATTGTACGCGATATTAATTCTCACTTTGTCTCTTTTTAATTAATTAATTCTTTATCTCTTCTTTATTCTCTCTTGGCCATTTGATCTTGAATTCTATTTTTTATTTATATTTTTCTAATAATCATTATTTAAGATTTATATTTTTTTATTAGGGTAAATCTTACTTTGCACCCCAACCTTTGGGGTGTATTGCACTTTAGTACCCAACCTTTGAAACGTTGCACTTTAGTATCCAACCTTTGAATCTTATGTACTTTTAGTGCCCCGACCAATGAGAAAATGCCACGTGGTACCAACCATTGGGGTACACGTCTGCACTTGGGCACTAAAGTGCAACAAAATTCAAAGGTTGGGTACTAAAGTGCAATACACCCCAAATGTTGGGGTGCAAAGTAAGATTTACCCTTTTTATTATTCATTTTATGTATGTAGCAGGAATAATTAAAAGAGTATATTTTTATAAAAAACTCAAGGAATGTTTAATTGAACATTATAAAAATAATTTATAAAATTAGATTATATCTTATTTATTTATATATATATATATAGAGAGAGAGAGAGAGAGACAGAGAGAGAGAGTCTTCTTAAAACTCTTAATTTAAAGTAACTTTGGTCTGATGACCTGCAATTCTAAATTGTGGTATATTAAGTCGTAAGAAATCAAAAATCCTTTAATATATATAGATTATTTTAATCATCCTATCTAAATAATATTTACGCATTTAATTTATATTTTATTATATAAATTAAAGGAAGATTATATGGTTAATTAGATTTAGATAATTATAATTATATTAGTAGTAATTAATTGAAAAATATTACGTTAAGATTCATTAGTTTATTAAAAAAATATTTTATGTAAATTATTCAATTATATTATTTTGTTAATTAGATAAGTTTATAGAATTATAATATGATTGTAATTAATAAAAGTTTATGAACTTAGTTAATTAGAATTATGAACTTATATAATTAGAATTACATTAGGATTGATTTATTGAAATTTGCCTTAGGTAACTCATTCAATTTAAATTATATTTTATTTTACATAATTACCGAAATTTATTAAAATTATAAAGTGAATCAATTTGTTGGTTTTCAATTTGTTAGATATATCTTATAATAACATTTTAAATTATAGGCCTTAAAGTTAAAAAAAATGGACAACTTATATTATAAAATTTGAATACAATTAATTAATATATTAATATTAAAATAATCCTTGTTGAACTTTTTTTTTTTTTTTTGGAAAGGAATCCTTGTTGAACTATGTATCTTTCTTTTTTTTTTTTGGTAAGTTAAAAAAGTTTTAATTCTACCCAGAGTCCTATTATAAATTAATAAGTACTTTTTAAATATAGTTAAATTAATAATTTATAATATGTATTTACATAATTATCCTTAACTAATAATTGTTCATATAATTATTATGAGGTTATTTTAGGCGATCTATATTTTGTAAGAAACTTTCGTGCTTTTATAATATATATAGAAAATAGGTATGAATGTATGGTAATTCATGAAAGTTTGAAGAAGGAAAAGTATTAGAAATAAAATTCACTCCGTAAAATTAAAAATAGAATCATAATGCAGGGAGGTGGGCCCAGAACAGTAGCGGTTCGGGACCACATTTTAAAATTTTTATTATAATACAAGTATTAAAATATTTCTAAAACATTTTAATACAAAGCGGAAGACTAGTCGGATCTACTCAAGTATATACATGCAACTGATAATAAATTTTAAATCACTTAAGCAGATAAATATCTAACATACAATTAACACTTAAGAGCACATAATTTATCATGCTTAAAATAAAATAACTGAAAAATATTACCGTACTGCAAACATGGCTATCTAACGACATTTTTTCAGCTCCTTTCCCACACGTGAGACAGGCAGAGCTTCCCTGCAATAACCCCAGAGAAACCCTCGGAGTGTGGGCTCCGAAAGTATTTCTATAAATACTTAGAGAAAATAAACTTTAAACTAGAAAACCCTTTTCAGGGTTTAATCTCCCGAAATTAGGCGTTTTATATATACACACCTAATTAAAATTAATTCCAAAATAAATCGGAATTAACTAGGAGAAAAGGGATATGGTTTCAAAGCTAATAACTAGCCACAACCTCTCGCAAAAAATTGTATGAGAAATGAGGGAGGGGATCAGCCTATTTATAGGCAAAAACCGAAGGGCGTTTTGGTCATTTTGGATACAAAAGCAAGGGTAAAATGGTCATTTCACAACCCACTTACGTAGCCAACTTGGACACAAAAACCAAGGTGACCACGTTCAAGGTCTTGTCGCCACGAATCAAGCGCTGCCGAGCACGCGCCCATCGGACCCCGCTCGCGCCGCCAGCTTGAGGGGTCCGAACCGGTCCGGTTCAACACGTGGCGGATCCTGGGTCTGCCACGTGTCCGGGTCAGGCCGACCCGACCCGTTGACCCGTTTGACCGACCCAGTCCGGTCAAATCTGGACCGTTGCTCATGCTGACGTGGCGCGATTTGGGTCGTCCATGTGTCGCACGTGGCGTGTCACGCGGCCGCGCAGTCAGCGTCACCTGGGCCCACCTTGCTGATGTGACGTGACACGTCAGTGTCACGTCAGTATTTTTATTTTATTTTTTCCAAAATAAAATTCCGGGCATTTCCAACTATTTGGAAATTGATTTATTTTCTTAAAATAAATCCTTTGGCTATTTTCAAACACTTTGAAATTTTCATTTCTCTTTCTCCTTTTAATATTTTCTCTTTGGGTTTTCAATTTGGGGCTTGCAGGGGGGGACCTGCAGGACTAATTAATTTTAGCTCCAAACGGATTAATATATTATCATCTCATGATAATAATTAATTACCGTTTAACAATATTTAATTCCACTAAATAAATATTGTTGCACTCTAAAATTAATTAAATTAATCACGAATTTCTCGATCTAGAATAATTTCGCATTTTACTCCTCCGTGTAGATATCCATGAAAAATAAATTGCAACTACTATCATTTATTTTTCATCTCTAATTTGAAATTTATTGATTCGCCTTAAGTTCAAATTCTCTGTATGTGAAACACATTCAACATACAACTTCGGTGACGTACTTTAGCCAAAGTCTTAATTCGAACGTTTGCAAATCTATTTCAGGGATATCTTTTACCTTCCAGCAAGGCCACAGATTCCTCGATCAATATAACTCTTTAGCACATTTCATGCAGTCATTGAATATACAAAGTATTTTGGTCACACGTTACCGATACCTCATTTCGAGTATATTACAGTGACTAACACTACATGCCTAAAGCCGAAATATTATCAGGATTAAGAGTACAATGCTTCCTGAGATTTTATTCATTTTAGATTTCAGTATAAAATGAATAATCTCAGTGGTCCAGTTCGATGTTTCCAATCCTATTGAAAATCATCAACGTGTTATAATTGGAATCACCATTCCCTATGACGAAAGACTAATCATCTTATATAACCACGTTATAGTCTTGATAAGAACATATTCTTATCGTACCGACTAGAACTTTAATTATACGTGATTTCGGTATTCAAAGTCTTTTCCTATGAAACACATTTCATATAAGAATACCACCACACGTCATTAATTATTAATATGTGAAATACTCACAACTTGCTGTAAATTCAGTTTAATTAATTCAACAAATTGAATTTTCAGGGTACTATTCCCAAACACATAGTTCCAATGATCAAATGCTTTTGTTGCTTCTCCCTTTCCTTTTCTTGCAACTCTCAAGTTAAGATCATTGAAAGTTAATGTACCGAAGCTCTACACGGTCTTTATAACAATTCGTAAGTTGTTTGAAAGCCTATAATTAAGTCGATTAATTTTGAGTTTTCGCTAGAATATTTTATGAAACGAGTTTATAATCCCTGTATATAAAATAAAAAGTTGGGAGCTTTTATAAGCTTTTGTAAAATGACTTAGACGACACCAACATATTCTTAAAATACTCAATACAAACTTTAACTTTCGAACATTTAAACACACAATCCCCATTATTAATATCATTCAAGCTCATGATCTTATTCTATTTTTATTCAAATACTTTAAAATAGAAACCATCATCGTATAATAACAAATGTACACAAGTTCAAGAAAAATGTGCTTCGTTAATTCCTTCTTTGTAGACCCTCAAACTGTCACGCAGTATTGCATTCGTCAACTTTCCACAAGGTAATCAATGCAAACCTTTCATCACATATGTGTGCCCTAAATTGCCACATTTCATCTCTCTCCACCGATTATTGCATCTAAATTGCCACTGGTTTGAAATCCGGATTTTAATAGAGAAGATCGAAACAAGATTAAAATTTATAAATAATTTAAAATCCGAGCAAAAGATAAAAAAATAAATAAAAACCTTCATAAAATAAAATAAATTTTAATTTTTAAAATTTATACATAAAATCTTTAAGGGGAGGGTATACCCCGGCCCCCTCGACTCCGCCACCACACGCACACACAATTCACAAAATGTCGTCTTCAATCGTCATAATTTGCTGTACCTGAGGCTGAAAAGTCCACGACGTTTCGTCATTTACAACCCCATTTGCAGCAATTAAATCTCGAAAGTCATCATGCTGATCCAGAAACTGTAACTGGATTACAAAGGAGGACTAATGCTGCTATGTGAAGTTGACATTGAGCCGATTTTAATGAAGAAATTAATGTTGAGGAATGTGCGAGAATGGTCCTCAGGCTGTGCAATTGCGACATTTACAGACGATGTTGCATGCAAACATGTGTTGCGAATAGCCACCTCTTGATGGAGACGTGCGTATTAACCCGAACCTCACTTGGTCAAGTAAATGTAACGAGTGTATGAGTGTTTTGTACTTATTGTACGAATAATTGAAATTTTAAGAGGAGTGGTCGATTAAATAGCAAGTGTATTACGTTTGTCATATGATTGGTTAGGATTTTGTCAACTAGCTACATGATAAAATATTTTCCTGCATTGTGAAGTCGAGTATGAGCTGATTGCATGACTCTTTATTTCTCTGAGTGGGTTTTTATTTAGGAAAAGGATTTAGAAATTACACTTTTTTTAAAAGAAATTAAGATTTTAATTATTATTTGTAGTTAATTGGGTTGGATTTTAATATTGAAAGTTTAATTTCTGCTTATTATATATAGGGCATTGTTGGAAATATAAAACAGATCGCCCATGGGGCTGACCCGAAACCCATATTAAGATAAATGGGTTGGTGAGAGAGTTTGAATTTGAACGGGAAGTTATTCCAACTCCCGTCAAACAAATAGATATAAATCTCTCCCTCCAAGATAATACAATCAATCTATCAATCTGAGAATTCAGATAAGACAAAAATCTCACATCACGCGATACAGAAATCTTTATGAGAGAATAGTGTGGAATTCTCTATTCCCCGTATCCAAATATGAAAACACTTAAGTCGTGGAATTAAATCTACTTGTCCTAAGTAAACTTGGACCGCTTCTACGTGAAGAATTCAAGCAAAGAATTTGTGAATCATCTCAAACGATCCGTAGAATTAAGGTGTGTTTGGAGATTTATTTATTTCGTTTAATAAATTTAAATCTTCAGGCATGAATAATAATAATAATAATAATAATAATAATAATAATAACGCTTTTCCCATTTCATTGTTCCACTGAGGGAAGAATTGATTATTTAAGCTGCTCATAAACAGACATAATAATAAGAGGTTACGGCTACTCTAATTATTTGGTCCTATAAAGCCAGTGGCAATATCATACCTTTGTTTCTGAACTTTTTAACTCCAAGGAAAAATTATTTACACCCCCCTTGATTTAGGAATAATTATAAATTAATCCCTCAAATATTATTATTTACACCAAAGACCCCTAAACTAGTGAGTGTCTGTTTACTTGCTTTTTTCTTCGAGTAGTTTCAGCTTCGTAGCTCGTACAGGATCAACATATCATGAATTTTGCATATAATTTATGTACGTAATACGGTCATTTCGTACACAAAAACTAATTCATAATTATTACACCTAAACTCAGGATAGTATACGTAAATTTACTCGATTACAACTCAATGACTTGACCATTGCAAGCTCTTTTAATCCATCCAACTTTAATGTCAACCAATTATGTTGTTCAATTGATTTGTTCATGTTCCCATTGTTACAATTAACAGTGTGGTAGGGGGATCTCTATTGCACATTATAACTTCACCCTTTTTGCTCAACTTTTAGTGTCCATTATTATTGTTTTTTGATGGAGAAAGCAAATATGAATAAATTTATTTGTCACTTTTCTTCATTATTGTCCCCTTTTATGTATAGCCAATGAGGCAGTGCGTGAATTTAAGCACTGTTTTAGTTGTATAATAGTTCGTGATATTGTTGTTGCAAAATTTAAATTAAAGTTTGCGTTAGTGATAATATAAAGATATTGTAGCATGAGCAGGAAAAGCGACGTCATGATTTGAATTTTGGAAAATTACTTTTGATATTTTAATTTTTGTCTCATTATATATTAAATTTCGATTTCGTCACTAGTTGCTCTCATTAGAATAACTTATTTATTTGAGACGGGACCAACTCAAACTCATGCGTCATGCGAGTATCAAGGTCATATTGACAAGGTTTCATGGATAAAAACTTAGATAAGTTACCTATTAGTTCGGCGATCACCCTAACAATCGGAAGGCCTTATTATGCCAATCGACCCTTAATGGAGCATCGATCGGATAACAGCATCCACCCACTTATTTAGGCTCTCCGCATCCAAAAAATAAAATCTTCAAGCTTCTTTCTTGGAATTGATAGAAAAATAATATTACGCAAAATCTTTAAGATCAACCCTTTACCTACTAATATTGACCGAATCACTTCTCTTTTAGACTAATAATCGACTACTTTCAAATTCTAACTTCTAAGTAGCACTTTTATTAGTGAACATGTTAAGAAACTTATCTTTTGTGAAACAATTGACTTTTCTATATATTTTTTTTTTTTGGAAGTTGCTCCCCCAAGAACATATATAAATTTGATCCATAGAAATAAAAATATTTGATATTTCCATTTTTCGAAATTATAGGGTTGGTTGGTGGGGATTACAGGAGTTATTGGAGGTGATCACATGTGCCCCAATAATGACTCACCATTTCAACCACTAAAACCCTATATTTTATTTTATTTTATTTTATTTTTTATGAATTCTATAACCCTACAATTTTAGTTTATTTTAATATTTAATCAATTGAAATTATAATTTAGATCAACTTTGCCGACTCCAATATTTTAAATGTTACGTTATATCTATTATTTAATAATTACTTTTCCTAAACATAAAAAAAAATATATATATTTTTTAAAGAATTTTCACGAATCAATTAATAATCATAAAATAATTATTTTTTATTACGTTAATTTTATCGAATTATATTTGAACTAAAATTAAGTCGGATAGATACCAAAACCCACCAGCAACCATCTTATTTAATTCTTAATCCCCAACATTCCATTGTATTTTGGAACCAATGGGACAATGTTCTTGCCTACACTACACATCCAATATTTCTTAATAACCTAATCCCCTTGTTTGCCACTATAAATGCACACTAACAAAGTTTACCTATGTATCCTATTTTAAATTTTATTCATGTGTTGCATAATTCATGTTGTATTATATTTAAACTTTATATAATATAAATACATACAAATTGTAATATATTTTCATTTTCATTTATATTGTACCAAATATATATATATATATTCAACTGCAAAAATCCGCAAAAGTTTAATAGAAATCTTAATTCATGCCTGAAACAAGGATAGAAGTAACTAAAAGACACTGTTTAGGGTGCTTTTTTTAGTGAATGTTAAAAAGGAGATAAATAACATCACATCACCTCTTTAATTCTGTTTCAAAGAGAAGCCTAATAAAATTGAATTATTTTCTATAAATTCATAGAGGATCATCTTCTAAAATAATATTTTATAATTTGCTTTTGTGAGGGGTCATATCTTCATAAGTACACAAAACTTGTAGGGGAAATAAGAATGAATATCTAGGTCATATCTCCATCAGTATATGTGACCAGATAGAGACATGTGTAAGATCAAAAAAAATAAGAATGACCACTCGAAGCGAGCTCATAAGAAGAGTTTGGAAATTCCCTAGAGAATGGAGAGTAGAGAGAAAAAATAAGAATGATCACCGAAAGCAAGCTCATGAGCTCATGATGAGAATTCGGGGGTTCCCTAAAAAATATAGTGGAGATGAATGTGACGTACAAGAAAATTTGATTGGAGATGCATGGAAGAACTCTTGAATATCAGTTAGAAAACTAAAACCTTAAAAGGACTCATTTGTTGTATAAATCGCATTAAGTAAAACGTACAAAGCAGATCATAACGGGAAAAAAAAAGTGCGGAGGAAATTTTTTTGATTCAACTAGAACGCATCGGTTTTTAAATATTTTTAGATGCTCTGAAATAAATATATTCAAGTAAAAGTTTTGAAGGGCAATTTGTGGATAATTCGAGTACTTCCCCTCCAACTTTCGTTGAATTTATAAAGTTTGATCTCAGTCACTTTACCTGCCATTTCTGGGATTGACTCATCCAAACAGAGCTACTCTGTATTGTATACAATTATTGTCACTTCTCTTCCTAAGTTAATAATATATTTACTTTTTCTAATAAAGTGATAAAATGGTGAGTGTCCACACCACATGTACTTTTTATATATTTGTGCGTAGACCAGGTGTACTGGGAGGATATATATATGTATATATATTCTTGATTAATATAATTAAGTGGGACTAATTAAATTACAAATTTGATAATTCTACATTCATAATTAGCAATCTAGTACACATAAATCAGGACAATTTGTATACATCATTAAATGTCAAGTCAAAAGTGGACATGGGGTAACTGGTAAGCCGTCTAGTCTGGTTGCACAACTTTGCCATGTTTAAAATATTCTATCCACTTCCAATAAAGATTTTGGGATTTATTAGATTATACACTTACATAAAAACATTACAAATTCTAAAACCATCAACTTCAAAATATTACAATGAAAACCGAAGGTTAATTTCTTGAAAACGCATGCATGAAGTCAATTTCTTTTTGAAATTTAATTTGCGTCGAATTAATTATTGTATATATTGAGTTTGTATCTTCGTTGTTTTGGAATTTAGCCCTGATTTTCTTTGTTATTTATTTTTTTCAAGGACACTCAAATATGTACAGGAAGCATCTTTGATGATTAGATTATGAACAATCGTATCGACTTGGTGTTTTGTGGCTTATATATGAGGAGAGTCTCAATAATAATCTCACAATCATTTTATTGACCCATTCTTTTTTAAAAAAAAAACAAAATCTTTCAAATTCTAAATTAAGGGTAAAACTGTCGCTCAATTTATTCATAAATGAACCTAAACCCTAATGAATTATGAAGTACTATTTCGCAATTTTTAGAACTCTTCAAGTGTAGGACTCATATTCTCATTTAAATAAGTACGAATTGTGTAAAAAATTTAAAATGAAAATAAATTAACATCTAAATTACGATGCCTTCGTTTATATCTAACCATAAATTTTTGTCAAATTAATCTATATAGAGCACATGGTCAAGGATTCAAGGCAGCTCCATGTGAGCTTATAACATATATATATATATATATATTTACAAATGTGTATAAGTGAGTGAAATTCTGGAATTGTGATTAAAATTATGGGAAGAACGTGCATGGAACAGAGACAGTGTGAAAATAATTGAGTCAAGAAAACTGAAAAAGGCTACGCGTCTAATTTGCAGAGTGATGCATTAATATTTAAAAGTTGGAAAATAGTAATATATATAATATAATTGTCATAGTCAGAAGTCACCCATGCCAAGGTCCACTTCTGTTAACTATAAACACCCAATGTCTAGATTTCCTTTTATTTCACATTATTTATTTTTATTGACCATTTCACATGCATAAGACAATTAATGGATCCATTTGTAATTTTTGTACTTCTTTATTCACAAAATAATGGAAAAATATTGTGATTTTTTTTTTTTTTTATAAAAATCTTAAACTTTAGACTCATATGTGGTCAACAAAATGGTTGTTTAATGAGAGAATCCAAGTATAATAAAAATTAGTGTAAAATGCTTAAAAGTCATAAAACATGAAGCCACCAATAGATCATGATAATGAAGGCCGAAAGTGAGAAACTTTTGCATGCGTTTTATCTATAAATAAGATAATATAGAGCCGACTACGCAGTATAAATATAACGATATATATATATATATATATATTATTTTTTATATAGAAGGTGTCTAACACACATATTATAAAATGATATTTTTAAAAGAAATTTTGCATTAAAATATTTCACAATTTAGAAAAAAAAATATCTTGATTCCAAAATTAAAATCTAAGCAACGACTAATTATAATGTAGACGTGATTCGGTTAAAATTTAAAAAAGTAAGAATTTTAGTATTATCCATAAAACAAACTAAACAAATGCAGATGAAAGTTATAACCTATAGTTTATGGATATGAGTACGGAATACAAATAGATTTCCTTTTTATATATGAATGGTCGATGTTCTACGTAACACAAGTAAATATTATTTTTAAAAATAATTTGTGAATCATATATATATATATGATAACCCCATGTAATAAAAATATAATTTTTCCTAATATACGACTGCTACATGATATTTGACTTGGAATGAAACCAATGACAATTAATTATTCACAGGAGATACCTAAGATAAACAAGAGAACAATAGAATATATCTCAGCAATTATGAAAAATAATTAAATAATGTTGAAATCTGTTAACGTTATTACTGAATGTTGACCAAATAATTAGATTAATCTAATTATATAATTAAAAAAAAGGGAATTTAGTATTCAATTTAAGTATTAATATCACCAAACACTTCTCCGACATCATATGGTATAAATGCTAAAAAACATGCAATGGCTGATTATTAATGAGACTTACTGCTGTGGTAGGAACCTATATTTTATACTTTGTCAGTCCCAATATTAATTGGTCTCAAACATTACCCGATTTATATTTAAAAAAGAAATCTATAATACGCAATTATTTTTCGAATAAAATTTATATTTAATTAATTCCACGTTAAATAATAGTATATATATCAAAATTAACAAATTTAAAATATTATAATATATATATATTTCTTGTTAAAAGAAGAAATAAAAAATTGAAATAACCGACCTTGTGAAGCATACGCCGTACATGTCGCACTTGCATGCTTTTGGCATTGGTATTGGCAACGACGACGTTTCTGACTCTGCATTTAGTGCTTCTGATCTGCTGCTACTGCGCCCATTGCGCTAGGATGGTCTCACTCGCCCCATGCCCCAATCACGTGCATCTTACATTCACAGCTTTGCTTTGAGACTGTATAAATCTCCTTCTTGTATAAAAAAAAAAATATATATATATATATATATATATATATAAATATTCAAAATCTCCTTTTTGCTTTCTCGATAAGATCCTCCCTAAATTTTCAAAATTCTTGAAATATTTATGTTACTATGTCAAATTTTATCATCCCAAATTCAAACATATGATAAAACTAAAATTGTATTAAAGTTGAGTCGCTTAAGTAAATAGCTCATTTTCAAAATTCTAAATATATACGCAACTATTATTAATAATAAAACTTTTATATTTTAGCGTTCAATTTAACCCAAAACGATATAATTATGTCAAATTTCATTATCTTAGCATATGATGATTAAAAATATCTATTTTTTTACCATTAAGTCATGCAGCTTAACTATTCAAAATTATACTAACTTAATTAGAGAATTTATTTTACTTTTTGAATACAAAACTATAATTATCAATTCGGCCAGCCTAGAAATGAAATAACTACGTCAAATTTCCTTATCTCAAAATATAATGACCTAAACACATCTAGTTTTACTATCGAATCTTGTGTATATATAATTTAGCAGTTCGATATTATATTAGTTTAACTAAAGAGTTTATTTTTAAATTCGCAATTACACCTTAATTAAGTTTTCTTTTTTCATATTTTTTCGATTCGATTCGATTCAAACTTATAATAAAATATAAAATTATTACAAAGTGTAAACACATGGGTTCAACCGGTTGCCGGTAAGTTTTAACCCCCACGAGAGCGCACATAATGGAAATAGAAGCTATGGAAAGGGCCTTTTTATATTCCCAGCCGTAGGGTAATTACGTAGGACGGAGTGAAATTATTTGCCACTAATTACCTTATTCATAACTTTTCACTTTTACCGACTTCCAAAAGTGTGGGGCCCTAAGAGTGGAAACTTAACGGCGTTAGACCTTCTTTTGACGTAAAGGTCACGACTGGACTGTTAGTGTGTTGACGTTAATTGTCAAATCAATAATTGAAGTTTGAACAGAAAGAGTCCCGTGATACTTTCCGTTAAGTCCTTCACTCGTACTATCTGTACATCTACGGACACCTGTTACCCGTCTATTCATGTTTATTGTTTCCCAACCTGAAAAATATATGCTGCCTCTCTATCACGTAAAAGATATTTTTTTTCTTTTTTTTTTTTTTAATTTTATCAAGAATACTTTACTCTTCTTTATTTATATTTAAAATTTTAATTATTTAATTATTTTTTATAGGAGAACTTTGCATTGTAATAATACTTGTTCGATTCGAGTTTATAATAAAATATGAAAATAAGAAAAATGGTATCTGATTATTGAGTTTAGTTAGTGGATACCTTTATTTTTATTTGTCCGTTTTTGTATGTTATTTATTATAATAATTGGGTACTTCAAAATAAAATCTTCATCTAATTAGAAATGGGGCAGAATATGTAAATTATATTACTTAGCGGTGAAAATATAGCCTTGTTGATTAAATTAATCTTGGATGTCACGAAACTTAAAATTAATTTTTTTTTTTTTTTTTTTTGTGTCTTGATTCTATATAATCATAGTAGATTATTATATATGCATGCAAGATGATGGCTAACATAAAAAATTTCAAAAAATCTAGCTTAGGAACTGCATTAATTAACCTTTTAAGATATGTCATGAGCCAAATGCCCAAATCACTTAACTTAGGGAACATTTTTCTTGATTTGCATGACTTCTTGTCTTTTTGTAATACCATTATGTTTCTTTTGATCATCATCATATTTATTATATAGCATGTTATTTTGCTTGTTATGTGATTTCGATTTAGAATGGATTATCATATTGTTTATTTACCAATTATTTGGTATGTATTCGAGTTTCAAAAGCACAATACGTATAAATTAAGAATTATACCATACCGTTTATTTACTAATCGTTAGGTACTTATTCGAGTTCTTAATTTATATTTATATTTATATTTAATGTGTATTTGGATCCACCAATTAAAATTTAAAGTTTCTTCAATTTTACTAGCAATTTGGGGTCAAATTATTGTGACTATTTTCAAATTTCCTTTGAAATTGAAGTGAATAGGGAGAATTCATGGGGAAGATAAGCTAGCAATTGGAGCATCATAGGGTTTGCCAAGACGATTGAAAGAGTGATGGAGACTCATTAAAGCTGAAAGATTCCCCCCCATACTCATACTATTGCCAAATCAGGGTAAATGCCCCAGTACCCCCTTGTGATTTTAGAAATTTTTATTATACCCCCTGTAAAATATAAATTATCTAAGAAACTCCTTGTGTTTTTTTTTTAAACGGCACAGTGCCCCCTGCATACCTCGCGTGATATTCATGCGCAGATTTGTGAGAGTGGTATACGTAATTTTTTAATTTAAACCCCTTGAATTGCCAAAATTACCCTTATTCTATACTGATATAATTGAGCTTCTTCTTCCTTTATTCTTATTCAGTTGGAAGCCATTTTTCTTGCAGCTTGAAGCTCGGAGGGAAGGGTTTTGTCCATGGCGTCTTCTTCCAACAATCGGCAGAGTGAAAATGGTCGATGCATCGATTTGAGGTACGACAGCATACCTTACTGCAAATGCCCAGCAAAGTGTGATATCAAGGTTGTTGAATCCAAAGAAAAAGCTTCCAAGGGCCACCTCTATTACCGTTGCCCTAATAAAAATTCACAATGTAAGTTTTTTCGTTGGTGCAATCCTGTTAAAGCTAGGGTCGAGAGGTTTCCCAATTGAATCTGACGCAGGGGATGAGGGTTTTGGCCAATCAAATGTCAAAGAACAAAGTGAATGTGCAAATGTTGGTGATGTGGCTTCAAGAGTGTCAATGGTGGGTGGTTCGCCAAGGAATGAAATGAATAGGGCTTTCATACATGTTTCTTGGGTATTCACTGCTGTTTTCTTCACAATGATGGTAATGTTTTGGTTGAAAATGTAATATTTGTAAGTTGTTATTGTCAAGGGGTGTTAGTGTAATATTTAGGCATTTGTGTTAAGGGTCAATTTAGTTCCCTCAATTGTGTAATCTGTTTTCTAACCATTATCCTCTTGAATTAATGAAAGATTTAGTATTTTATCTACCAAATGCAGTAAATGATGGAAAATTCCCATCCCATTTCATACCTACAATAAGCAAACTGTTTATAATTGGTAAAGGAAAAGAAAGGGTACAATAACATCATCCACAACAGAAGTGGCAAAAACCACAATGAAATGCATTCATACCATACAAAAATATTAACAGTTGGCAATGTATTTGTCATCCATATTCAACATAAACCAACAAACAAGTCTGCATTTCACTTTCACCAAAATGCACCATAACAGGATCACTAAGAAGAAATCCCTATAGGCCAAACATAACTAAACGTTTCTAGTTGAAGATTGCCTTCTTGCATTTGTTGTTCTTAATGACTGCATGCCTTGAAGATTGCACTGAAGTTTGCCTTCTTGCATGTGTTGTGGAGCTTCTGACAGGGGCTGCTTGTTGAACCTATTAAATTCCGTGGAATTAGTACGAGTAAATATAAACTTTGTACTTTAATTTTAATAGTCCAAACTCTGTTACCATAGTTGAAACATTGCTCATTTGACTGCTTCCTTGGTCATCAGTTTCTGCAATAGATTGTGGTTGACCCTGGAAAAAATAAAAGATAACTTTAGAACATATTTTTGAAAATAACACACTAGCAGTTCATGAATCATACCTTGTAGAATTTGGACTTGGGGTGTGGTGGATTGGTGCAAGAGCCTCTGTTATGGCCAGTAGTTAAGCACCTCTGGCAAGTGTGTGTTAAGCCTCTTCTTGTGGAAACACCTCCTTCATCTGCACCTTTCCTTCTATCTTCAGTAGGTATGCCCCTCTTCACACTGATATGTGGAGCTCTCAGGGGCTCATAAGGTGTTTTAATATAGTCATCTTAGCCCGGGACACCATGTATCATGTTATCATACAGTTGCAAACAAAGTTCTTTGGTAAAGCTATCATCTACATAGTTCTCCACTTCCTCTCTTTTCTCTGTTATTGCAGTAATTGCATGACAGCAAGGATAACCACACAGTTGAAACATCCCACAAGAGCAAATCCTTTTGTCAAGATCAACTATGTAGATATTGAGCACATGATGTATCTCATACTCTGCCCCACCACAATAAGTTGCAAAACCGTTTCTAGCAATCTTGGATTGTAACCTGATTTTTTTCATGATGTTTGGACAAAAGGTTCCTTGGTATTTATCCATCATGCTCCTCTTTTGTTGAATTTTAATCGTTAGCTTTGTTCTTGTCCATTCAAACATAGAGATTATGGGCAGACTTCTAGCAACAAGTATATATGCATTGAAAGACTCAGACAAATTGTTCACAACAACATCACACTTACAGAGCAAATCAAAGTGTGGTCTTGTCCATTGCTGAGGTGGTATTTCCCTCATCCATTCAGCAGCAGTCTTTATCCTCTCATCAACCTTAGGATCGACCTTCTTTATTCTCTTCATTACCCTCTCAAATTCAGGTTCATTGGTTGTTGATGCTGCTTTCCAGAATAGTTCTTTCAACTCATTAGTTTTGAACTTTGCTTTGAAATTCTGGTAAAGATGCCTCACACAATATCTGTGCTCTGACTGAGGAAACAATTCCTTAATAGCCTCCACCAACCCTTTCTGCCTATCACTTAAGAAAATCCATCTTCTTTGCATGCCTATGTCATCCAACAATTCTTGCAAAAACCAAGTCCAATTTGCCTGTTCTCAACCTGTACCACTGCCATTGCAATCGGCCACATCTTATCATTTCCGTCCCTCCCAATGGCTACCAACAACTGACCACCATAATCCTGGACTTTTTAAATAGTCTTCCACCAACATAACTCATAGTTGGACTGTATTCAAACCTGCCCCCAATCCACATGTGTATCTCAACCATCTACAGTTACAACATAAAAAAAAAAACCATGAGATACAATGACTAAGTGTAAAAAAAAAGGGGACACACTGACCTCCCTTGTAACACCCCGACTCACAGTCGGTACAGGTAAATTATGTGATTTAATATTATTTGCGTTTTAGATTATTTGTATAGGACTATTTTGAATTATTTGAACTTATATGAATTATTTGAATTAATGTTGCATGTGATTTATTCGTTTTAATTTGAGTTGGCCTTATTTGAACCTGTATTTGTTGAACCGAACCAACTTGAACCGGGAACCTTGAACCGAACCCGTGAACCGACCGGTCCAGCCTTAAAGGCTGAACCATTTCTCTCCTCCCTCATTCTTCACGTTCATTATCAGCAACAACCAAGCCAAGCTAGAGCTTAAACCCCAAGTTGATCATTCAAACTTCCCAAGCCAAGATCTCCCTCGTTTCTTCGCCTTTTCTCGAACTTAAGTATGTTTCGGAATCCCCTCGTCGTGCTTGTCATTTCTATGGTTTAATTTCTGAGTTTGGAGTGAGTTTTGTGTGCCTTTGCTTCCCTACGTGAATAGTAAGGGTTTAGCTATAAGTGTGATTTCTTGCTCTTTGCTTGAGGTACTTGATTCCTAGCTTTATATATGAGTTGTATAGGTTGTATATGTTACATTTATTGCCCAGTTTCTCTTGGTAGTTGAGCATTTATGAATGAGCATGATTTTGGCTTATTTATTGCATCCTTTGATCATGACCTTTAATCCCGTTTTTCTTGAATTGTTTGAGTGTTTATATGTTAAGCATGATTTAGGTGATTTGTTTGTGCAATTTGAGAGGTTGTGGCAACTTTAAGGTTTGGATTTTGGCCATTTTTGGGCACCAAATGAGCTTCCCCTGTTTCTGTAATGGAAACTCTGCTCCAGCTTTCGAACCAGGCCGGACCGGCCGTTCCCGCCCCAGTTTCAAACTGGGAACGACCGTTCCCAGGCCATTTACTGTTCCTGCCGAGAGTGGGAACGACCGTTCCCAGTTTGTACTGGGAACGGGAACGGCCGTTCCCATGACCAAAACCGTTTTTTTTAGCTTCTGGATCAAATCCGCGGGGGTGGATTTGAGGCAGTAGCTTTGGAAAAATCCATGAGGGTGGATTTTTCCCCTTTGGAAAAATCCATGGGGGTGGATTTTTCCCTTTGGAGAATTCGAGACCTGGAAGCTGCCACTACTTCCTTTTGCCTTAATTATGCAATTTTATGACTTTAATGCTTTTCTTTTGCATGTTAATTGTTATAACTTGATTTTATTGCATGACAAATTGTAAAATAAATATGTGGTGCTATAGTTGGTGAATTATATGACTTAGTTGTGACATTTTATTTGTGAACATGAATCATGCATTTTGCCGAGCGTCTTCTTTGGTTCATATAGAGTCTAAGTCTTGGGCTCTCGTGTTTTCTTTTCAGAGGAGGTTCCAGTTGACGAGCCCGAGGCGTAGCTTGTTCACGTCTGCTCGCTTTTTGGTCACGCACAAGGTGAGGTTTAGGACTTTTATTAGCTAAGCGACCTAAAGCCTTATGTGATGTTTTCAGGCCGTGCATGTGACTATATAGTATATGTATAGATATGTATGTGTTGAATAGAATATGTTTATGATCTTGTGAACAACTTTGTTTTGGGAAAAGATATTAGCTAAGCCTATGTAAGCTATGTTTTGGAAAAGGCTTTACAATTCTGTTAGCGAGATCGCCATGAAAGATTTGGCATTTGTTATGATATGATTTGTATGTGTGGATCCAAGGAGCTACGGGTAAGGAACCCTCGGGACGGTTCGGGCCGTCGAGGTTCGGCCTGTGCGTAGTCTCCATCCGATATATCACACGCGACCCCTGGGAGTTTGGGAAGGTGTGATATTTCGATGCCTTCGGCGTAAAAACCGGGGAGGGCACGATGTGGGCTCGCTACCCCTCGTGAGTCTGTATATGTTTGGATGGTTAGGGCCGCCGGTGGCTCTTCCATCATTGGTGTAGAGGTTGATATGTATGATTTCCGTTTTGTTTGTTCTGAGGAGTAAAGGTTGGAAGCTCGTTCTCGCCGAGCATTATGTTTTGTTGTGTATGTTTGAGAAGTATGAATCGGGATAGTGTTTGTGAAATGTTTTAAAGTATATGTATTTGTTTTGGAAAGTTTTAGTTTGCAAAACCTATTCCGGTTCATAATTTCACCCTTTGCTTTGTGCTCTGCTTTATATATATATAGGGTGTGGGTGTGCGTTAGCCCCCTCACTCAGTCAGTTGACTGACCCTCGTTTACTCTTTTAGTTGCAGGTTTTGGGAGCGTGAGCTAGGCGGAGAAGTGTGTCTTCTTTATGCACTTGTCAGTCTAGGTCTCGCTAGGTGCATTTACATACCTGCACTTTATTATTTTGTAGTTGTACAATTATGGTTTGTATATACCTACTTACTATTTTGCTCGAGCCTTGACGGCTTCTGTACAGGACAGTGTTGGTACCTATATGTAAATACTATATGGATAGGTGTGGGTTGGTACATATATATATATGTGATGTTTTGCTTGTTGCTTTTATTATTCGCTTCCGCGCACTCTGATTCTGTTTAGTTTAGCTCCGCCTAGCCTAGAGTGTGTGTTTGGTCTCCCGTTCGCTATGATTCGGATTCGGGTACGGACATTCCATTTCGTATTCGGGTTCGGATTATGGTGCGGGGGATGTGGCCCTACGTGTGGGTGCTACATCCCTCATTTTTCGAACAAGGACCACAATAAGTACATAAATAATAACAAAATGACAAGCCCATGTCTCACAGTAAAGAGACAACAAACATTGAAAATACCCAACCCTTTTAAACATGTCTGTAGGGACCAAAGTATTTCCATGGAACCCACCATTATACCACAATAACTATCTCAACTGACCAAGTCCAAAATTTCACTATATCAGCTTAATAATCACAAAAAATTTATAACATTTACATGAAATTTCAACAACATTAGGTCACAAATTAAGGAATCGAAAAAACTCAATAACAACATGTTAACACTTAGGGGAAACTAACACAAACCCACCAAAATCCTTTACATACCGTGAACACGCGACCCTTAGGCGATTCTTCGTGAGCTTCGTGTGTTGTTGATATTGTTGGAATCCAAAGGTTTTGCCAATGTCTCAAACCCTACCAAGAATCCATTGAAGAAGAAGGGTTTGTGTTTAAGAGGGAAAATTTTAAAGATTTCAATTAAGCTTTCAGCTTGTTCATCCGTTGAGTAAGGGAAATATACGAAAGGGTAAATTTGTCTTCTCAAAGCTAAAATCAATTAAAAATTGACGCGGGAGGCAGTCAGCCTTTTTTAAAAAAACATAAGATGTTTCATTGGGAATTGTTATCTTTCAGGGGGTATTTTGGCAATTTTCAAAATCATAGGGGGGTAAAATGTTATTAACTCGCCAAATCACACTACGAGTACATGAACAAAATGATCCATTTTCGTTATTTCTCAATTCTATATATATATATATATATATATATTGTTGAGATTTCCTTTTTTTTTTTTTTTTTTGGTTAGGTATTTTTGAGGTTTCGTAACAACTTTGATATTTTAATTTCTTAATGATTTTTGTTTTATATCGCTTATATTGCCTGGATACGAACACTATACGAACGAATATGACAACATAGATTTTTTTGCGTATTTTCTACGTGAGAAATATCGGACACAATACGAAAAAAAGATATTTTTAAAAGTGTTACTGCATTAGTATCTGTCACGGTTATTTCACCAATTGCATTACAAAGTAAATTGAAAAAAAAAAATTTTTTGTTCATACCATGTGACGGTTTTTTCAAAATTTTATTCGAATTTTAAATATTTCAAATTGTCATTTGTATTTTATAAAAAATTTACATTATTTAGGTATTAACATGTGATTCATTTTTTGCCAGAAATTATTAAATTTTCATCGAAAATAAACCACGTGTTAACACTTAAATGAACGATATGATAATTTGAATTTTTTTACAAATTATAGATGACAATTTAAAAATATATAAAAGTTCGAATAAATGGTAATTCTTTTTTTTTTTGCTAAAATGGTGGGTGTTTATTAATTAATTATGAAAGTGCGTACAATTTTGACATTATGTTTGCACCTTCATTTTCTTACATTCTCGTGCCATTTCTAATTATTAAACAATTTATTTTTATTTACACGAGTGCATTTTATTTGTATGCCTTTAATAATTACCGAAATGATTATGCTAAGTATTTAGCATGACTTGAATTTGATGGTGTATAGGCCATACTGTTTGTCTCATGTCCCTTCATTATTACAGTCTAATTATGCCTACAGCCAATTAGTTGTATAATTAATACGCCCAACCCAATATCAATAAAATTTGCCTATTATTTATAATTAATTGCTTAAATTAATGAAGCTATAACTTTTATTGCTGCAATTCTAAATAATTGGTCATTATGATCCTCGCCATGTGCACGTACCCTTTTCCAATACAGTGTTTACAAAGTCAAATTTGTATCAGTCGCTCTTCTTCTACGCCTGCGAAATATTTGACTTTTCACCTTTAAAAAAAAAAAAAAAAAATTATAATATTAAATTTTAAAGATATATTGTGAAATTATTTTAATTTCTTGTTCGTAATATTTATATCCGTATTGCTGTATTCGTACCGTACATAATCACTGGGACGATTTTAAATTACATGTATACCCAAAAGGCCAAAACTCGGGCAGCCGCCGCCCATTAGTAGGAAAACATTTAACGCGGTGGGTAAAATCGTGGCATAGCACAAGTGAAAAAGAGAGATACCAAGGTGAAAAATGTTAAAATCTATGCCCCAAAAAAGACCCTAAAATAGCATATAAAAAGTTTTCTATAAAAAGAGCTAAAAGTTGTAAGAAAGCCCAGCTTAAGGTTGACTTCCCACTGTCATCTTTCCATCAAATACCTCCACGTGCCGGTCATCTTTTCTTTTACCCTGAATTTTCACCTCAATTATACTCCAAAAGACCATTATATGCGAAATAGAAAAGAGAGACGGAGAAGATTCATCCATCGTTAACTATATGTTAGATATTGAAACTTTTATTTTATGTATTTGAACTCTAATTTCACTTATGAAGTTATTTTAACTATTTTTGACCCAATTGTCGTTAAAATTAACTGTCTTGCCTTTTAAGTAAATATAATTAATTTTGATTATGGGTACGAAACAATTTTAAATATGCTGATCAATTATTTTATCTTTAAAAGAAACCGACGGTCTTATCTTTAAAATGTTGCTAGTTTAGTCGGGGAATTAATCATAATAACGACTATGGATACTATATGTTAGATAAAATATATATGCACAAAAAGTTAGATAAGGTTGGGAGAAAGAAAGAGACAGATTGGGGTTTAATGTTATGACATATAATGCACATATATATGTATTTTTGGAGGCTTCTGCAGTGACTGATCTTTTTATAAGTCAAAATTATTCTCCCAAACAAATCCATTTAGGATTTATTATTCTCTTGTTCTTTGTGGGATGCTTACTCTCTCTATCTTCTTTATCTACTATTCTACTTCCATTTATCTCTCCACTACCAAATCCAATTCTGCCAAACACCTTTTCGACTCTCAAATTAGGATCATCTTCGTCGTCACAACTACTGTAGATCGAGGATAATCTCTTCATCTTTTTCTGCGTCAACAATGGTTCTGGGATGGCGGAGAGCTTTTTGCACATCAATACCCAAGAATCAAGACAAAGATTCCTCGGTCATCAAAGAAAAACAAGACCCAAATCCGAGTCCGAGGTTGGCTTCCAGATTCGGTGGCCTTTTCTCCACCTCCAACCCCTCGACGCCGCGCCTCCAGTCTCAGCCGGTGTCCAGTCCCGGCCTCCGGTGTAAAACCGCCGTGGCGCCGCCGTGTGCGGCGTTTCCGGGAGACTCTGCTCCTCAGAGTCCGAAACTTCAATGCAGAACAGGAAATAGTCCGAGAATCTCCGCCCCTTCCTCTCCTCGATCGCCGTCAACATTTTCTTTGCTCAAATCAAGCTTGCGCATCTCCAAGGTACAGTCTTTGTAATTTGATTGTGATAATATTTGTTAAATTTTGATTTTGATTCATTTGCTAACAATAATGGGGTTTCTGTTTTTTTTTCGCAGAGGTGTGGGATTTGTGTACAGAGGGTGAAGGCGGGGCAAGGGACGGCAATATTCACGGCGGAGTGCGGCCACAGCTTCCATTTCCCGTGCATAGCGGCGCACGTTAGAAAGCAGGGGTCGCTCACGTGCCCCATTTGCAGCTCCACATGGAATGAGATGCATCTTTTGCACATGACTGATAATCAACAGCAGCAGCAGAAACATCAATTCAATTCAAACAGTGATGGAAGATGTGTGTTGAAGGTGTATAATGACGATGAGCCTCTGTCGTCTCCGACGTGCGGTGCGAGGTTCAACCCCATACCGGAATCCGACGAGACGGAAGAGGAGGATGACGAATTTCCGGGTTTTGTCGTTGCTGATAATAATGTGATTAATTCAATTGAGGTGAGAAGAAGAAATGTGGAGGTGGCGCTGTTGCCGGAGGCGGCGGTGGTTTCTGTGAGTAAGAGCAGTGAGACTTATGCTTTCGTGCTGAAAATCAGGGCTCCGGCGGAGGCAGCGCGGAGAGCCGCCGTTGATATGGTCACGGTGCTCGACGTCAGCCGGAGCTTGACGGCAGAAAAGCTTCGGTTACTTAAAAAAGCGATGAGATTGGTGGTTTCGTCCCTCTCCGCCGCCGACAGGTTGTCCATCGTGGCATTCTCCACCACCTCGCGGCGGTTGCTGGCGCTGCGGAGAATGAACACCGCCGGGAGGAGGTCCGCGCGCAGGATAATCGATGCCGTTGTTTCTTTAGACGGCGGCGCCACCAGCGCCGCCGAATCCCTCAAGAAGGCCGCCAAGGTTATCGAAGACCGCCGCGAGAAAAACCCATCAGCCTGCATCTTGGTCTTCTCCGACGGCCACCGCGGCGGCGCAGTCGTGTCTTCAACGACGTTTTCCGACACGAATATCCCCATCCATGCCGTCAGCCTGAGCGCGCTCCTCCACGCGCCGCCTGAAGACACCTTCGCCAAATGCCTTGCCAGCTTATTAACCATGCCTATTAAAGATCTCAAAATCCAGCTAGGTTTCACACCCGGCTCAGCTCCGGCGGAGATCTCCGCCGTCTACTCCAACAAGAGCAAACCCGAATTCCTCGGATCCGGGTCAAGCTGGTTTCGGGTCGGGGATATACGCTCCGAAGAAAAGAGAGAATTCTTGATAGAATTGAAAGTCCCATCATCATCTATCGGGGCCCAACATCGCCTCCTATCCGTCCGATGCTCTTACAATGACCCGTCAACTCAACAACCCGTATACGAAAAGGAGCGTCCGCTTCTAGTCCCACGTCCGTGCTCCGCCGCACGGGACACCCAACGCTTAAGATGCCTATTCATCGCCGCACGCGCCGTCGCCGAAAGTAGGAGGTTGATCGAAAGGAACGACATAAACGGGGCCCGTCACATGCTCTCTTCGGGTCGGGCATTGATCCTTCAAACGAGTTCGGGTTTGGATTCAGAGTTTCTGCACGGCTTGGAAGCCGAGCTTAACGAGCTGAGCTGGAAGAGGAAGGTTCAGCTACAGAATGCGGCGCCTCGGAGCCGAGCCGCACAAGCGGAGGAGAAGGCCGAGCCGCTGACGCCGACTTCGGCTTGGCGGGCGGCTGAGCGGCTGGCTAAAGTCGCTATTATGAGGAAGTCGTTAAATAGAGTTAGCGATTTACATGGGTTTGAGGATGCTAGATTTTAGGTTTCTCTTGCATATATTAATTATATTCCGAATAAATATTTCATAAGAAAAAACCAAAAATATATATATTTATATATTATTAGAAGAAAATAGAGTGGGGTCCAGCTTGTAGGGTGGGTGCATAGAGACAAAGGGGTTACCCGACGGCTAGGCACTTGAATTTGTGCAGATAATATGATTGAATGTGAGAGGCCTTATTTAAGAATTTTGTTTTTATTTTAGTAGCTCTAGGATTTTGGAAATATATTGTGTACTTTATTATAAAATATTTGTAGAGTTGAAGAAATAATTATTCAATATTGTTGTTTTCTTCTATAGTCAAGTTTTGCTGGAATGATGATTGACGTGTTTTTGAGTAAAAGTTTAACTTTTTACCTTTTTTTTTTTTAAATACCTACGAATATCAAAATGGAATCCAAATTGAAGACATTATCCTGAAGTAAATTGTAACTTATTCTCAAAAAATATGAATATGCGTTTGAATGACCACAAATTATGTAAACTAAGTAGTGATAAAAGTAATTTCTGTATTTGCGTGCGTCAATCTTGCATAAGGACTAAGAATAATACTAATCTTGTTTGTATGGTTTCAATTTTATGGGATGTTTCCAAAGGAACCACTTGAATAGAATATGATGGGGAATCAAATTCTTATTTTGGTGGTTGATTGATAATTTTTTAATTTAATATCAGAAATGTTTTATCTCTGAAATTTGCTTAACTACACACTGTTCCCTCCAGATTGGAGAATTTTTAAGAACTTTTTTTGAGATTTCCAAAATTTTGGCTTATAATGCGTGTTATTATAATTTTTGATTTATTGAACAGTGAGTTGGTAGAAGAGACAATGAGATTAAAATATATGGATCTACATCTAGTGAAATTTTTTTTGTGATGGGCATCCGTTCGGTCAAACCGTTTTCCTCTTTTTCTCTATAAACTTGATCGATTCTCTTACTTAAACCTCTTTTATATAAATCTCGAATTCTTTTACGGTTTTTTCCTTATGCTATTACGTAACTAATATTATTATCCCAAATTCTTCTCTATCTGGCCACATCATTAAGACTCTCTTAATTCTATGTCACCTTACCCTAAGTTTTCTTAATTAATTGATTAGACTTCCTCTTGAATTCTAGGGAGCTCGTCTTATTGCGAGTTCTCAAATTACCATGCTTTATCCCGTGAACTATTATCTTATCTTTAAGGAGTGAAATATCATCTAATTTTTTCTTATCTATGGCGGAATCGACTACGTGTCTTATTTAGGTAGACCTCATCATTTTGATAGGGTAAATTTATGTTATTAATTAGACCAAAGTCAGGATAATTAGTTTAATTATCCCTATATATATTAATTAATATTTCCAAGTTTTCTCATGCATAGTGTCTTGAATCTTGATTAATTTAGCTATTAATGAACTCGAGTTATTGGAAGGACCAAAAGCAACCATTTTAAAATTTTTGTTTTATTATATTGTGTTGTGTTGTGTCTAATATTCATATTGGACATTGTATCTGACACTTCTAATATGAAAATTTCTAAAAAAAAAATCTACATCGTTATATTCGTATTATGTCATACCGTTGTATTCATATCTGTTCATTATGTTAGTTAGCTTCCTTAGTTTCCCCTGGTTTTCTTAACCATTTGATTTCTTTGTAAAGTAATCTTGAAATTTAGTTACGTAAATGAGGAATTAGATAGACGTATGGCATCATTTCAATTAATTAAGCATATATAATGCATGAATCGTGCACGGAATTTTTGTTAGCTAATCTTCCATAATCGGGTAGTACTAATCTTCGATTCGGTCAGAAAAATTGTACTTAGTCTTCATGGAAATTTAACAGAAAAAATCAATTCAACACTACATATAATATTACACCTGATCGAGTCGATTTCTTATTGGCGGGCAACTCGAGAAAAGGCCGATCGATTACTTGAATTTGTATTGTTGGGGAGATCCTTGAGATGTTATCGAGCCGCGAGAAGGAAAGCAGGGGTGAGCTAAAGGCCGACTTGGGACTGTTTGGAATGGACCCAATGTCGGTACTTTGACGCTCAAGTCAGGTATCGATCTTTAGAGAGAGAGCCGAGTTGATTTGAAGTGCAATAAATGTGCTTAGCTAATGACACATATGACGGTGTATTTATACCTTGGGGGTTAATGATGACTTCTAGTACTGCTTTGCAGGTGCATTTAATGTCTCTCAGGTACGGTATGATAGTACAATTTGCATTTAATACAGGAGGCGACTGGAGGGTCCCACCTCAGTTTTCGACATCGACTGTCGCCTCGATCAGTGTTACCGCCTGGACCATCGGAAGAGATGATCGAGGTCTATCCGACTGGTACTAGAGGGCAGGCGTCGTGTCGGATGGACGTCAACCCATACCCTAAGATTCGAGTTGATCCTCGTTGTCCAAGTTGTCAGGTCATAACTGACTTGCATGACACGTGGCATATTGTGATTGGTTTAAATGACGCGTCGAATTTAGCCCACGTCAACACCAACTATAAGATTAGTTGAGTTTGAAACGAGACGTCTTTTAAGTTAGAATTCTTCGTATCATATTGCATCCTTCTAAATGATCATTTGGATTATTCTTTGCATCAAATGACAAACAATATAAATGTACATAGAGTAACAACGTGATAAAGTTTCCGTGTAAATTTTGAAGCAATCAACGACATGTTACTTTTGGTGCCTACACTGTGTATAAAATGGAAAAGTTTAGTCCACAATTTGGATAGAGCTTCACTTATATTTTATTATTCTTTGAGAAAGATGGTTTACTAACTTCAGCACTACTATATTAACGTGTAAAGTAAATAAAAGAACAAATATAAAAAAAGGATTTTTCTCCAGTCGTTCTAATTATTTCATGGAAAATTCTAGCCTTGTACACCAAATTAATCATGCCATAATTTGTGAGTTTCAGTCACTTTTTCTTGGCCAGTTTATTTCACTTATCAAATGATTGATTAACCTCTTTAAATAACAACAAATATACAATCCTCATATACAAATTCTCAATATATATACAATTCATAAATACTCATCTTCTTATTTTCTTGAGAACCTCGTTTTGATGGGTTCTCGAATTTGACGACAACCCTTAAAATATATTTTAAAAAAACTTGAAAAAAAGGAAAAATCAAACTGGAAATAACTCCAAACACACTATCAATTCCTTCATGTTAGCCAAGAATGTGGACAACATTTATTTGTAAAAATCAATAAAAATTAATGCCAACTACATGCACAGCAAAATTGAGACAGGTTTCAAGTCTTAACCCCAAAACACCACAAAAGAGAGATCAAGAAAATCATTTTCAATTAGTTGGGCAGATTCAAAGACGAAGCCATTAGCCACGCACATGAATCAATGAATGGAGTCTGTCTTCTATACTCTACTAATAAGAGTGTTCAAGAATGGTGGACCATAAGTAATCATGAACTCCATACAGGTTTAAGATAAATCCCACTTTTGGAAATCCCAAGAATAAAATAATATATACGAAATCAAAAGCAAATTTCAGTGCATCTGCCCAATTACTACACCTTCCCATGACTTTAGTTGTACGTTTGTAAAAACTAAGGAAAAGGGATCTAAAAGAGTTGATGAGGGCCTAAATTTATTGAAAAGCAGCTCAAAAAGCTCTTTCATGCGCCTTAAAATTAGATTTTTGTATTCCATGGCTTTTGGGATCGATGGAAGGGTTCCTGAAATTGCGCACCTAAAAAGCTTCTAATTAGTGGGGTTCATTAATCAACTTCATTAATTATCTCGAGTTTATAGTTAATGCGAATTACGAAGGACTTTATTTGGTAATTATTATTGTCATTGTTGCTTTTAGCTATGCACCAAACATACCACCAGATTGGGCACATTTCTCATTTCCTATCTTATTCCTCCCAGCTCACAGGGTGCAAGCGTAGTCTCGCGTCTTGCCTCGTCCACCCGTCAAGTCAAGACCATAAGCACCTTTCAAGGGTTTAATTATAGGCCATAAGGGTATTGTAAGATGTATACCGTAGCTAAAGACTGCTATTTATGATACATAATTTATCGAAAGCAATTACTCGACATGCCTAATTAGGTTCAGTTAGATCCGTTAACCAGCTTTAATATTACGTTTGATATGCAAAATTGAAATCCTCAAATTGTAATAAGATTCATTACTATGCATAAGATTCTCCTTTTGATGTCACGCCGAGGGCTGAGATTAAAATTATCTTTTATATAAATTGATCAACAATATTCGAATTCATTTATTCAGTCTGACAGGATTAAATTTACAGAACTAAATACTCTATCAATAGTAAGTTAAAAGGTTGCAGAGACATCCGGGGAAGTTGGTGATTAAAATGGATGGAAAATTAACTAGATTCTTACCACCATGACAAAATGTAGGATGAGTCAGAAACCAAGCAAGAAAAGAGGACACTATTCAGTGACATTCTTTGGCTTTTTAACTTTACACATACTGAAGATGCTGACAGCATCTTAAGTGAATTCACTGCTACATGGAGATTACAATGGAGGAAAAAGTTGGTGATTTCATAATCCACTGTGATGAAAAAAGGTTTCACTTTTTGGAAACACAATTGCCTTTGATCAACTCCAGTTGCTGTGGCTATCATCTGACATTCAATTCTAGACCAGTCTCATCAAAAATAAGAAAGAAAAATTCAATTCTAGACCTATATGAGAAATCTTAAGATCAACCATTGAATGAGAAATGAGATAAACAACAATTTGCTGTAAAATGACACCATTTTTAACTATGTTACGGACGAAATACATTTCGGGAGTGCCAAACGGGCAAAAGTTAGACCTTTAATACACAAACCATGCGGATTTTTACAAATTTTATATCAGAAATACAACTGCCTACACTGACCTGCTTCCACCTCGGAGGGACAATAAGGGCATTTAAACGGCCTCGTGTTGTTGTTTTTGGACAACTTGTTAATGGACTGCTTGCATAGTACATGTCCACAAGACAACAACATGGGAGGATTCTCTTCACTCGCCTGATCCCTGCTCACCGGACACACAAATATGGAATGGAACTGCAATTCCCGATCCAAATCAACCGGCACAGGCAATTGTTTCATCGTATGCCATTCTTGCTTTTTCAAAGTCATCACATTCATCAATTTAAGAAGTGTGGGCAAACCCTGAACACCAGCTGCAATTGTAACACTCAAAGGACTTTCACAAGGCTGTCCCATAAGATGGCAGAATTGTTGTGTGAGTTCCTCAGCTAATTTGTCCCAATTTGAAGGGGATAATAATTCTGCATATGGTGAGGATTCGAGTCTCCCGGCCCATAACAGAGAAGCCATGAGTTTTTGGATTTCATATATGTGGTTGGCAGCAAATGGAGACAAAGAGGCACGGGCGTACTTCAGAGCTTCCTCTCTGCCCTTTCTCTGCAAAATTTCAACAAACTGAAGGCGGTGAAGTTTTAATTCAATGTCGGATTTGTTTTGTCTGAGTTTTTCGTGATTGTTCGATGCCCATTTCAGGGCAGGCTCAAGGTTCCGGGATTTTATGGCTTCAAGTATTTGATACATCTCTAGATATGGGGATTTCATAGCTCCGGTATCTGGTTCATGAGACTCGGAGACAAAACAATCACCAATATCAAACTGGGAACATCTGTATAAGTGGCTGGCAATTATATGGTTAATTGTGTGGGTATCGAAATCGACTTTACGATACGCCTTAGATATGTCAGGATTGAAGGACTTTTCAAGAAGCTTGGGATATTTGCTCAGAGCAATATTTACTTCTTTTTGTGTTTGATCGAGATAGCTGAGAGGAGCGGTTACTTTCAGCTTGGAGCCAAGTTCAGTGAGGATCAACTTATGATCAGTTGAGGATGTAAAGTTGCCAGATTGTATTCTTGATAGAGCTTGTTCTATTTCTTGTCCAATCTGTTCGATTATTTCATGGGATTTCGATGATGATAATTTTTGCTTCTCCGTAACACGGTCAAAAGCATCTTTGATGGAATTCAACTCCATTTCTGGATACTTAAGTTCTTCAAATTTTCACCTACAAGAAAGAGAAAACTAAAACTCAGCAAATTCCAGCACTTAATATAGCAACTGCTTCAGATAATTTCAGTGCATACAAAATAATTATTTTTCTTATTTCAGCAATGATCTCAACAAGTTCAGTGGAATTCCTAAACCCAGAAATTATTCAATAATTTTAGCTATTTCGTGAATGATTTCAAAAGAAATCAGTAATCCTAGTATTAATTTCAATAGATTCTGTAAAAATCATGAGAAGAGAAAACTTCCTCCCACACATGAACTTCAGTGTTTCAGGAAAAAACAAAAAAGAGAATTAAAAAAAAAAGAGAATAAAAAAAAAAAGAGAAGAAACATAATAAAGGGAAAAAGGTGAGTTGATGAGAAAAAAAAAATAGGGGTGACAGAGAGATGCCTTGAGTGGAAGATAAAAAAAGAAGAAAGCCTCAATTTGGGAGAATGATAGCAGCCTTTTCAAATAGTAGAATTAAGCTTGAAATTAAACAGACAATGTAAATTGTTCGCTAGAGGAGCTAGAAATTTCAGGAGACTGAATTTGTGCGACCCCAGACGATAACAGTGTGCCTGAGGTCCCCGCATGTGCTGAGGTCCCATGGTTACAAGGACTGAAATGAAAACAAAACAACGAAAAATGCCACAAACTATAGTTGAAATGACATGCAGTTGAGGTGTAATTCCTGCATATTTTCTTATCAAATTGGCTATAATTGAGGAAGAAACAGAAAGGGATAGACAGCATGAGCTTCAAGATAAAGGGAGAAGAATAGGAAAAAGGGTTGGAACAGAAAACCTGCGAGAAGGGAAACCATGTACTGGAGCTAGAAAGTAGGTTCCTGAACATTTATGACAGCCTTTATGGAAGGGAGGGGGGGGTTGGTTTCAAGATGAGCATGGTATGCCACCATTCACTTACAACTATCCCACCGAACACACTCATCATTAGGACACATACATATTATCTAGGAATGAATTAGTGAGGATTAATGTTACATAGAGCCTATAGGATAATTTCAGCTCTAAGTCGAGATACAAGGATCACCAGTCTCGGAGTGAAGGATGCTACATTGGGTAAGAGAAGAAGGTTTCTTATCTCCTGAAATAATAGGTAATATAAGATTCCCAAGATATGAGAACTAGAGAGCTGTAAGCTAAAGAACTTACTTTGAACTTCACATTTTATGCATAGGTATAATAATTCTGTGTTTATAGTTAATCTAGGTTGAGCAAATTTTCAATTATTTATTACAGTATACAATGCCAAAGCATGTCATATGTCATCCAAGACACTGACCAATACTCAGTTAACTTAAAAATGGAGAACACTAAGGACACTCATGGCTGGCGTGAAAGCATGTACATATGTGTGTAGAATGCTATCTAGAATTGATAATGTTGCTTCATTTTGTTTTCACATTCGCGTCACTAGTTCACTTATAAAATTTATTCAGCACCCCAGCAAGTTTCCGCAAATATCATCCAACCTAGGTATAAAACCAGTTCCATTATACAAGTACATGTCCTCCTATATTTAATCCTGCTCTAGTTTCTAGACAAACTCAGACAAGAGAGTAGTAGAGAAATAGATGCAATAAGATTATTGAAGAGGTGAGGTCACTGGTCATCTGTCTCAATAGTTAGTGAAAAAAATAACTTGCTCCTCTTGGTGAAATCAGCAAAGGGAAAAACAAAGCACAACTGCATATCCTTGTCAAATTTATATAGCTATTTGCACTTTCTTATATTCCTCCAACAGAACCATTTTTACTTTTAAGATCTAAACAAACATGCAGAAATAAAAGAATACTGAACATATAATAGTCAAGATCTCACGTTGACTTTCCAAAATCAAGAAGGTGATGCATAAACTACTTAAACGCTCTTCGTCTTTTCTTCCATTTCTCTGTTACAATCTTTTCTGCTTTAACGTCAAGTACGACTATAGGTAAATAATTCCCTCCAATTCCAACAGCACATGTCTACAGTATATCTTAAAACTAAAGAGGTACCAATACGCAAATCCATTCAGTCAATTTTGTAAGCCATCGGTCTTCATCTCATCGAACTAGCCTATTCATCATAACTCTAAAAACCAACTACAGACATATATCAAAACTGAGTCTGCATTCCTCGTCACGTTTGGAACAAAGAATTTTCAGTAAGATTATCAAAGAAGCAGCACAAATTCCGACACTTGAAAGAATAAACACAGGCACGCACGCTGACACACACACACACTGACCAGCAAAAAGCTCACCAGATTTTGTTAGAATTGCAGCAATCAAACCGCAGCATTATTGAACAGGAAAATACGTAAAACAAAAACATAGGCAATTTATACACGATGTCAAACTCAAACAAGCTCCAGTATCATCATTCAATTGAAGCTTATGCAAGGAAAACAAATCAATTGAGAAAACAGAGAAATCAAACGTGCATATTATTACTCAGATCAAAAGCAAAGAAGTTAACTAAAATTCATAAGGACTAGAGAAAGGAACCTGGTACAGTATGCGCGAGCCCAGGGCGAGAATGAGAAGATTTCTGAAATATGAGAGCTGAGGAAGAGGGGAGAAAATGGAAATTGCAGTTTTGGTTTTTTTTTTTTTTTTTTTTAAAAAGAGGTTTGATTGATTAGGGGCAAATAATTAATAAGATAGCCGCTGAGGACGGGAGAAGAAAGCCTTCTTCCGCTTTTTGCTTTAAAATTCAGGGCTAAGGAACGTTCATTCACCATAAGAATGGAACCAAGTGAAATTCGACCGGTCATTGTCTTTGAAATTCAAATCCAATCATTATCCTAAATAATGAACTCATTAACTAATTGATCTAACCCTATTACTAAATGTGTGTATTTGAACCAAGCTGAAAAAAAATAGTATTGGACCGAGCTCCTAGGAAAATGTTTATGAATCGAATCGAGTCAAATTTTATTATTATTATCTTTTTATGGCTCGAGTTGAACTTGTTCGTTAAGATTTGAGTTTGAATTTGACGAACTCTAAATTTTTGGTTTGGAATTTAGTTCCTTTGATTGTTTGATTTCGGTTCGACTCGAATTCTATTTGTTTTTGAATTCGAACCTAAGAGATAATTTTTTCAGAAAAAAAAAAAAGCAGTATAGTACTATATGTATAATATATTTAATTTAGAAATAACCACTCATAGGTACTTAAATATATACATACATATATATATATATATACCTGTTCATTTTTTGTAGTAGCTCAGTCATGGTTATTTGGGTGATAAATTTTCTATTTGATTTGAGCTTTCGATTTGAAATAAAAATGTTGGTAAAGAACCATAAGCTTTGCTAAAGCGATGTGCACGTAGCTCGCTGGAAGCGAAAAGTCTTACTTGGTGGCAGGTTGCCTTCTTCTGTCCTCACTTTGCTTCCTTTAGGCCTGGGATTACTATCACCTTGTGAAAAGGGTTCCTTTGTGTCGTTGGGGATTGAAATAGGAGGTTTGGAAGGAATCGCAGGCAGACTGTGCCGCCTTGGAATGCATCCGCCCTGGAAAGCCTAGAAGTGCTCTTCCTCTGGTGGACCCAGACTCTTCTTGATTAGCAGGTCCGCTCCGGTATAGCTTCCAGACGTGCCCGCCCTTTCCGACTTTGACAAAAGCAGACCCGTCTAGGGCGAGGCTCCAGAATCGAGGCTCGAGAGATGGAATAGATAGGGCCCCACAAGTTTTGAATTCGCCGTTGGGGAATTCACACGAAAAGGAACGAGGAATTCTCAACGAAAAAAGTGCTCTCTGAGCCGAACTTGAAAGTCGGGGTCATGCATTTTGGATACAGGAATTGGGCTTTTCCCTTCCTTTGTCTTGAACTGGAGTTTTCCGAAAAGCCCTACTTCTACTCATCTTGTGAGCACTTGAAGGGCACAACCCGAAAATGCATATCTATTGATGTGCATTAAATGCGACAACATGCAGAGACGTTGACCGGTCAATATCATCACCATTTGACTGAAGTAGGTTTAGTTTTGCCTCTTTAGCACCGCGTAGGTCGAATTAGAGAGGGATGTGTGTATCAGAGTCTGATGAGCTGGTCAATTGATCAATGAGGTCTGACACTCTTCAAAATTTAACGCTCATGTAATTTGTCAAAGAAAATGTAAATTTCAAAATGTATTTGTAATTTCTCATTAAATACATATTTACGTAAAAACTCCAAGGAGTTCTTAATTATCTCTAATCATATTATAAAAATTTTGAGGTCTGCATCGTATACAACATAGTAAGTACATAAAACCATTCATAAATTATATAAAGAATCCAGAAAGAATGAAGTGACTTAATTTCCTAATATCCACGAATCTTAGTACTGTTTCATCATCAACCTCCTATCAGAAATCCTTGAACAATTTCCTGACTTGTTCAAGTGTGACAAAGAGCACGACCGTAAAAGGGCCCTGCCTCGAAATCGTAGGAATAAAGCCTTTGTAAAGAGCCATCGGCCCCTCAGCCTTGATCGTCTTCACCGCACAGTCCAACGCCCCACTGTACGGCGCCGCCATTCCCGCCTCCACCTTCATATTCATCACCCGCGTTTTGATCACATCCACCGGATTCGACACCACCGACGCCACAAACCCCGCCGCGAAGCTCGCCGTTACGTGGGTCTCCAATCCATCCTTCATTACACCCCTCTGCAAGATCATCTCTTTGAACTGATCATACGATGCTAATTGCGACGCCGTCACCAGCATTGCCCGGTTAACTGTAAGGGAAGAGCCGCGCCACAGGCTGGCGACGCCCTCGTTCTTGCTCATTTGAGAAATCGCGTCCACCACACTCTTGTAATTGCGCCGCTGATCCAGGGGGAGGCGGCCGTCGGCTTGCATCCGCACCATGGCGACATCGGCCGGGTTTCCGACGGCGGCGCCGACGGCTCCGGCGATGAGTCCGGCGGTGATTTTGCTGGTTAAGGGCATGTTGTTGGTGTTGGGGTCCGTCCATTTGCTCTTGAGGATGTCGTAGAGACCCATTCTAGTGGTGGAGTAGAGGGTCTGGCGGAGGACGGTGGCGGACACGCCGGAGAAGAGGGCGGCGGCCCCCTCTTGCCGGAATATCCCGAGCCCGACGGAGACGGGTCCTACTCGGGGTGGAGGTAGGTTGAAATTATGGGCTCCAACAGTTGTTTGGAAGGCGAGAGAAGGGCCTTCGCCTTGAAGCTGCATCCGGACCTTGATTAAATCAAGGGGGTGAGTACTGCAACCGGCGACAATGGAAGCAACACCACCTTCGACGAATCCCTTTAAACCCATGTCAAAATCTTGCAAGATAAAATTGAATTCTCTTGGTTGTTGTGCGTAAAGAATGAAGAAATGTCTGAAAGTAAGTGAGTGTTATAGCTAGGTTGTGGGAGAAGGATGTATATATATATATATGAGGAGAATGGAATGATCAATGGTGGAAGAAGGGGGGAAATTGGGTGTTGAGTGTTGAAAGCCCCCACCCTCTGACCAAACGGCAGAAATAAGAAAGTTTTAACGCGGACTATATCTATATTATATGCTGAACGCTTCCTAATTATTAATTCAACGCTTCCAATTTATGGAATGCATGTTGATTATGATTTGTTTATGATATAAAAGGCCCCAACTTGACTTTTGAATTGTCAGTTGCCCTCTGGCCATATACTCGGTTTTTTCATTAAGTTTTTTAAATGCTAGGCCTATATTTAAAAATTATACTATGTGGTTTATAATATTATATTTTAGTCGTAAATTATAATATTATTAAAAAATAATCCATATTTAAGATAGAAAGTTAGTTCCGTAAAATATGTTGAATAAAAAATCATCCTATGTGTATCGATTTGGATTAAGTAATCAAGGCTGTTGAAATGTATTAAAATTAATATGAAGTTATTAGGATTTGGGACTATAGAAAGAAGTCAAATTAATGATGTTAATAATAAAATACCTCTAGTATTATGTGTTAAAAGATTATCGAACAATATATTGTTCTTAACTAGAACAAGGAAGAAGACTGAGAAAAGATAAGTTTGGGTTGTCGTCGCGCTCTATCTTGCCGCTGCTGAGATGAGTAAATTTGGGAAGAAACTAGGATGCACGGATACGGACACAGCGACACGAATTTTTTCTTGAATTTTCCACGTGAGGAGTGTCAGACACGGTATTGGATACGACACGACACGACACGACAAAATGATATTTTTAGAAGTATCTGTGCATTATAGGGAAGAAAGCTGCCGCTGCCGACGATGAGGTGGAGCAGCTGCTGCGGGCGGCACAGGGCGACGTGAGCCCAGGGTGAGAATGAGAAGATCTATGAAATGTGAGAGCAGAGGAAGAAGGAAGAAAATGGAAATTGTCACGCCCCGTTTCCGGGTAGCAACACGGCAGTGCCTCTGAGCCCAAAAGACTCAAGGACACTAAGCCTCGATAATCAGAACGACTAAAATCCCAATTAAAAATTCTTAAATCAACTCTTAAAACAGTGCAGCGGAGAAATCCTAACTATTACACTTCTTACATCATTGTCTCGAACATAACTCGATCCTAACTGTAAGATGAAAAGATATAAGAACATAATCTGAAATCCCTAAAATACTTGAAGAGTTGGCGTTTGGTTAGCCTCAAAAGTACTCCTCCCCAGCGTCCTCTAACTTATTCTCTGCAAAAGATTGTTAGGGTGGTATGAGCGACACTTGCTCAGTAAGTAGTCTCTTGACCCTCTATCGGATTTGAGCACGTTACAATATATATACTTCAGCACAAGCAATATCAAGTAATATCACACTTTTGAAATAGCTTTTCAGACATTTCAGCACGTAAAACAATAAACGGAACATATAAAGACACTTAAGTTTATGCTCGTGAACTTTCGGTTCCTAATTGGCTTAACTTGATCAAGTCCTAACTACAACCCCGTTAGGTGGGTCCAGAATTGCTACTGTCACTCCCGTAGCCGGGTCAATAATGCCACTGTAACACCCGTGGCCGGGTCAATACGATGCTACTGTCACTCCCGTAGCCGGGTCAATAATGCCACTGTAACACCCGTGGCCGGGTTAGAACAATGATGCTACTGCCACTCCCGTAGCCGGGTCAATAATGCCACTGTAACACCCGTGGCCGGGTCAGAACAATGATTCGGAACTAGCCCCTACCAATTCGGTTTCCAATAGTTCAGAGCATAAGACCTACTTAGCATAGAAACGTAACACAGAGATCATGCGTTCATACCATATGCTTACAAACGACTTCATATTTAGTTCACATAACGCAGTCACACATACCATGCTCAAATCCCAATTTTATATAATGAAATACATTTTTACAATAAGACATACAATTTTTATAAAACAAGTTTAGGAAAACATAGAAGGAAGAAACCACTTACCTCGAATCCGTCAACTTCTTAATCTTAAAGGTCTTGCGGGCACAGCTGTACTCTGATCTACCGAATCTATCCACAAGGTAATAACGGATCTCAATAATATAACTAATCGCAAAGGCTAACTATAATAATTTAGTCCCGATACCCTGTGACGCTAGTGTTAGAATTAAGTTACTGTAACTCTGAAATTTAAATCCCGCGACCAAGATTATCATGCCACTGTTACTGAGATGGTACCCTTTTATTAAATCTACAAAATTGTACGTGAATGCTTAAAAAAATGGTTGTAACTTGCTATACCTATTAATATATGTAGTACCACATGATACAATCTAAGTGGAAAAATAAGAAAAATGTCCATAATTAGAATATAATTACATTAGTGCATTTATGGGGTGTTGTCCGAAGTTAGTACAAGATTTGCCCCCCACTTTGCTAATAAACATTATACTAATACTAATATACCCACCAACTAGAGTTATAATGCTACCAGTACACTAGATTATTTGTAAACCTCTTATAATCGGGTCGGTTTCTTGGACGTAAATATCAATGCAAATCCAATTCTTAACTGAACAAATTAATACTCCTACCAAGACCCACTAATACTCTCAAGAACCAAGTTTAGCGTCACTGTTAGTGAGGCACTTATAATCATAGTTATTACCATACCTATATATATATATACCTTGTTAAAACTAAACCGCTGTACAAGAGCCGGTAATCTAAATACCTAGGTGTTCTGATGTTAGCCTTGTAGTTTAACCCAAACACACTACATGTCGTCTTAACCTTTAAATATCCCCTCGCTCAGATCGAATCGTTTTTCTTATAACCTTTAAAGGATCTATATAAAGGATTACTAGAACATATATGTTCTGTCCATTATCCCCCTTTTTACGGCAATTAAACAAAGGAATACCTAGTACCTTGAATAAAAATCACTTCGAATTCCAAACGCTCCCCGATCAATTAACTCGCGCCCTTCTTTCTTTGTTCATCTCTTCTTCTTCTTACGGTCCGCCCTTTTTCTTCAGGTCTTCTATACGCAGTCCTCCCTTTTCTCACCCTTTCGAAATATAATATCTCCGCAGAAATCTGATAACTATCCATGTTTTAATAGGGTCGGCTACGATAAGTTAGTTTTCACAAATAGAGATTCCCACTTCCTCCACGATTCTAATGATTGCTATTGCTAATCTTATCTATTAAGTTAAAAAGTAAAATAAATAAATAATTACATAATAAAAGACGATAATTAAATAAGGAATATTGGTATATTCTTATGTATATATCTACTGTAACTAATATTATTCTAAAATTACGGGTTCTCACAGAAATCGCAGGAATTGATTGATTAGAGGCAAATTAGAAACCTTATTAAGGTAGCCGATGAAGATGGGAGAAGAATGCCTTCCTCCTTTTTTGCTTTTTAACGGCCTTGGAATTTCTATTTGGATTATGTTATATTTTTCTTATCATGTTTCATAATTTACACATGCATCAAATATCTATATTATATTATATTTATTTTATTATTATTATTATATTATTTATTATATTATATTATATTATAAAAGCACGAAAGTTTCTTACAAAATATAGATCGCCTAAAATAACCTCATAATAATTATATGAACAATTATTAGTTAAGGATAATTATGTAAATACATATTATAAATTATTAATTTAACTATATTTAAAAAGTACTTATTAATTTATAATAGGACTCTGGGTAGAATTAAAACTTTTTTAACTTACCAAAAAAAAGATACATAGTTCAACAAGGATTCCTTTCAAAAAAAAAAAAAAAAAGTTCAACAAGTATTGTTTTAATATTAATATATTAATTAATTGTATTCAAATTTTATAATATAAGTTGTCCATTTTTTTAACTTTAAGGCCTATAATTTAAAATGTTATTATAAGATATATCTAACAAATTGAAAACCAACAAATTGATTCACTTTATAATTTTAATAAATTTCAGTAATTATGTAAAATAAAATATAATTTAAATTGAATGAGTTACCTAAGGCAATTTTCAATAAATCAATCCTAATGTAATTCTAATTATATAAGTTCATAATTCTAATTAACTAAATTCATAAACTTTTATTAATTACAATCATATTATAATTCTATAAACTTATCTAATTAACAAAATAATATAATTGAATAATTTACATAAAATATTTTTTTAATAAACTAATGAATCTTAACGTAATATTTTTCAATTAATTACTACTAATATAATTATAATTATCTAAATCTAATTAACCATATAATCTTCCTTTAATTTATATAATAAAATATAAATTAAATGCGTAAATATTATTTAGATAGGATGATTAAAATAATCTATATATATTAAAAAGTACGAATAGGATTTTTGATTTCTTACGACTTAATATACCACAATTTAGAATTGCAGGTTATCAGACCAAAGTTACTTTAAATTAAGAATTTTAAGAAGACTCTCTCTCTCTCTCTCTCTCTCTCTATATATATATATATATATATATATAAATAAGATATAATCTAATTTTATAAATTATTTTTATAATGTTCAATTAAACATTCCTTGAGTTTTTTATAAAAATATACTCTTTTAATTATTCCTGCTACATATATAAAAAAAATAAAAAAAAAATATAAATCTTAAATAATGTTTATTAGAAAAATATAAATAAAAAATAGAATTCAAGATCAAATGGCCAAGAGAGAATAAAAAAGAGATAAAGAATAATTAATTAAAAGAAAGAATTACTTGATTTTAATGTATATACACGTGCATACCAAAATTAATGAACAATCCAAATAATATTTTTTTATTTGATTCGATAATGATGTCACTTTGGTATCAAAATTTTCGTCTGCAAATGAAGTTCTTTCACATGAAAAAGAATGCAAGTATTTATTAATTTTGTTATGTTTTACTTAGTGATCAGTTGTTAATTGTATCATTTATTAGTCATTATTTAAAATACATCACGAGTTTTTTGGGAAAAGTTACAAGATTTAAAATATCAATTATTCAATAAGGAGATTTCTAGAAAGGTGGTTGCACGTAGTCATGCAATCGAGTTTCAACAACGATAATTGTCACATGCTCATATTTTGATAATTTTGGGATCAAAATATAAAATTACAACACACAATCAACTTGCCCAATTTATCTGTGTTGAATTTTTTGACTAAGAAAAGAATCATCAACTTTATGAGTCAGTTATGAAACACATGGTGCATGAATCATGTGTATGAAAGAACTTAAATAATTTTTGTATCATGGATAGAGAATGTAAAAATCATTACTCATGTTCATATTACGAAAACACAATACAAAGTAAAGATGGATATCTGATTTGTGGATGGAGAAGAATCGGACTGATGGTCCAAGTTCGCAATACACAACTTTATAACCAATGTATAGTACGTTATAATCCATACCTGTTATTAAGTTATAATTCTCACATTAACGTCAGGATTTTCTTAGAATGACAACTGTGAAATATCTTTACAAATATATTTATAAAGGATATGACAAAGTGAGAATTAATATCACGTACAATAGTAAACAAAATCCCAAAAATTAGATTAAACAATTTGAAGATGATAGATTGAGTTTTAGCTCAAGATACAATATGAAGAACTTTTGAATTTAATTTGAATGAGATTGATCTAGCAATTATCAATTTAGATCAATATCATCCAAAGAAGCAATACATGACTTATTGGTCGAATCAAAACTTGAAGGATATTTTGACTTAGAATCATTGTTCTAGAACAATGGTCATACAATCTTTAATGTGCTAGAAAAAAGCAAAAAAAAAAAATTACAAAAAAATTACAAAAATTTTTTAGAGCATTATATATGAGACAAACAAGGTAAATATTTGAAATAATTGATGACATAATATAACAAACTACTACAACAAGAAGAGATTATTTAGTTTTAAGATTCAAGAATTAATTGGCTCCATTTTAGAGATAAACATAAACGTTCCTTTTATCTTTCGACCATAACGAGAAGAAAGAGGAACTAGATAAATGCTCTCATAATAGACGATGAATGGGTAACGATTAACAAATAATGATCAATTAAAGCAACACATTTGAGAGTACTACGTACTATACAGTGGAGATACTATCAAAGAGGTGATGAGTCTTAAATAATGTTCATTAGAAAAATATAAATAAAAAAGATAAAATATCATTTTTCATCATCTAAAGATGCCCTTGTTCGATTTTGGTCCTGATCTTTTAACTTTTCTCACATTGCATCCTTTTTTATTTCACATTTCTATTTCAGTCCTTTAGTTAACAGACGTTAAAAAATTGACTGAAAAGGTCACGTGCCACTCACATAGCCTGAATACAAGCCTACTTTTTTTAAACCTATTAGGATATCGTAGAAGAAGCGGTAGTGGTGAAATTTATCAATGATTGTATGGAGAGAGAATCAATTCCCAAGAAGGCTTATCAAACGTTTATTTGTCTGATTTCGAAAGTTAATTCTCCCAAAAAAAAAAAAGAAAAAGAGAGATTCAACCCATTACGTTGTGTAACGTATTGCTCTAAATGATCACCAAGATGATTATACTTTGTTTAAGTCGCATATAAAATAAACTGTGAGCCCAAATCAGAATAGCTAACGTATTGCTCAAAATGATCGCCAAGATGATTATAATTCGTTTAAGCCGTATATAAAATAAATTGTGAGCCCAAACCAAAATATCGTCATTCCCAGCCGAGACACCCATTACAATATCTTGATACTCCAAGAAGTGTTACGAATGCTATATCACTCCAAAGACAAAAAAAAGGGGTACAGTACTTAAATTGAATCTTAAAAAGGCGTACGACAAAGTCCGGTGGAATTTTCTAAGAGAACTCTAACGTTCTTCAAGTTCCCGACAAAAATCATCAATATCAGTATGAGCAGAATGAATGAGATACAACTAGAGGTTTTATCGAATGGTGAACCAATGAAGGCTGTATGAATATGTGGTATTAGATAAGGCAATCACTCTCGCCTTATTTGTTTGTACTCTACATGGAACAACTTACGTATATGATTGAGGAGGTCATTTCAACCGAATACTAGAAGCTAATTATAGTATCTCAAAGAGGCCATCACATCTCACACTTGCTTTCTATGAACAACATAATATTGGGAGCTAAAACTAGGGTCGAAGTGCATTCACAGTGTGGTTAAGGCATTTCACAAGGCATTGGATCTCAAATTAAACTTCAGCAAGTCACATGTGTTGTTTACACCTTATATGTCAAATGATTTAAAGCAACATGTTACTAGAATTTTGGGTATGTAAAGTACAAACACCTTAAAGAATTATTTGGGGGTGCGGAAGAACTTTGGCCGATACTATAATGAATATTCCTTGATTGTGATTAAGAAAGTTGAAAAAAACGCCTCTAAGATAGAAAGCCAAAACGAAAAACCTTGCCAGATGAATAACACTTATTCTGTGCATCACGAGTTCAATCCCCATCTACTACATGCACACAAATTGGTTCTCCAATCACACGTAAAAAAGATTCAACATGAATCACTTTTTTTATCTGACTCGTATAACAAGGAAACAGACTCATCTTGTAGAGTGGAAGAAGGTGGCTAGAAATAAGCGAGAAGGCAAATTGGTTCTTAGAGAAGCCCAAAAAGAAATATAGCGATGCTCACTAAATGGGATAGGGAATGCTCAACAAGGAAACGATGGTGTGAAATTAGATACATAAGAAAAAATATTTAAAAGGGGATGACATTCTTGAACATAAGCCCCAACTTATGGCTTCTTGAGCATGAAAGAGGATATTTAGAAGCACTTGGATGGTGAATGATAGATGGTTATCATAAGGCAAACTAGCGGACATCTTTAGAGATAACATTCATAAGGAGGATAAAGATCTTATTGCATGTAATCTCATTGACATAGATAAAAACTGAAACCTGGATAAGTTGAAAACAATACTGCCCAAGGAGGTGGTGAATGAGATACTTAGTGTCCTAATCACGCTAAATGATAATAGAGATGAGAGAGTCTGGACTGGGTCAGCTAAAGAAAAATTCTCCTATAAAATGACTATACTCTACTTAATTATGGTGTCAGATAAGACATGCGAGAAAAATTGAAAATGAACTTGGAAATTACCTTGCTCCCAAACGTTCATGATTTTCCTATAGCTTTTGCCAATATGATAGCTTTCTCACGAATGTAATGAAGTATGATAGAAATTTTGGGAAAAATGATGTATGTACGCACTGTTGCACAGGATATGAATATGTGGACCACGTGTTTAGAAGTTTTCTGTTCGCACTCCGGGTGTGAGAAAAGATTATTGATACATAAACTTGACGGAATCTTCGTGGCTTGCGAGTGTCAGATGGGCTCAAAGAGAGCTTTAATGGCAAAATTTTGAGCAATATGTTCCTAGACTATCCTGGGTGAGTTGTCTTGATCTTGACGCTCTGCAATCTTTGGAAAGCATGGAACTGATGGAGCTATCAAAATGTTATGAATCTTGGAAGAGTCACTCTTCGCCACATAAAAGAGTTATCTGAAATCTTAGTATTAATCAATAAGGGCAAAAAACAATGGCAAAAGAAAATCTACACATTGTTGTTGTGGAATAAACCTGAGAAGTGAGGGGTAAAACTAAACTCGGTTAGAAGCTTTCATAACCACACTAACAATGCTCGGCCAGGGGCGTCATCCGAGATGACAACTGAAGATGAGTGCTAGGATATGCTATGAATCTTGCTATAGTTTCAATAATGTAGTAGAGTTAGTGGACTTGCCTAAAGGATTAACACTAACTTAGGAGAGGCGCTTTTTGAAGATTAATGTGGAGATTGATTCGGAGACGATCGTGAAATGGATAACAACGAAGGATATTGAAAATCAGCTAATGAGAAACGTAATATTTGATCGGCGAAGTTTACTCCAAAGGTCTTGAGAAACTTGGATCAAATAAATCTCGAGAGAATGAAACATGATGACGGATAAATTAGCCAGGATAGATCACAAGGTTTAAAATGGTTACTGCGTTTAGGATGCTCTGTCAGCAAAACTAGATATAGAAAAAAAAAGAGTATGATTGGACGTATAAATAGTGCAAAATAAATAATATTAGTTATATTTTGTTTACTATACAAGATATATATTATTGTTTTAAGAGAGACTGTCAGGATTGGAACAAATCATTCTTATGGTACGAAACGTGTAAAAAAATGCAATACATCAATATAAACATCTGAAAAGGGTGTTTCCTATTGAAAGTGCAATAATGAAAATGTAAAACCTATACCAAAGTAATATAAAAATATCAAACCATCAATAAGTATATTTTTGAATTAATAATAGGTACAAAATGATACTAAGTATTATATATCATATTGTTTGAGAAGTACATAAATTGCTCAATCGAGAGTCTAATTAATTTTTATAAAATATTATTTCTTTAATACTTTATAAATAAACTAATTATTTAAAACTCTATTAATATTTTATATAATTAAATTACTAACACTTTTAATTGTTTAAGAAGAATATAACTCAAAATATTATAAAAAACATAGTTTACAAGTATCCACGAAATTTTGTTTTCTCACTGCAATCAAATAGTAGAAGTTATCAATTAAAAATTGCATGCGGTAACTGCAATTCAAATAAAAAATACAATACAAGGTATCAACAGAAAACGAAATAGAAATATTCATTAAATCAAATTACAATTATGGAGAAGAAGATGGAGATTTGAGAAAGAGGATAATATTAAAAATGATGATATGTCAAACCCATGGTTTTGAGAGATGCATATCTAGCGCAAGGTAATTATACTAAAATTGATGATAATAACATATTAAAAGCTACAATTTCTCAAGATTATGAAATAAAAAATAAAAAAAAAATGTTCCCATTTTATATGATGGAATCGAGGTCGGAAATATAGAAAAAAAAAATTAGATGCAAAAGTTATCATTTTGCAAGTGAATATAACTTTTAGATTTTGAATGACGGCAAAAAGATTCTTTAAAACTTTATAAAAAAACCAAAAATAAATTACAAATTATATTAAAAATATATGGTCTTTTTATATGATATTTTATACGACAAAAAGCTAAATATATATAGTTAATATGACATTTTATATGATCTTTTAAGTTTTTGTCTACATTCTTTTATATATGTCTTTTCATTTATTAAATATATTTGAAGGTTATAAACTATTACTTATGCTTAAAAGTTAGAACTATTTGGGCAAATTAATATTATATACTTTAAACATTGTGTGTTATGTAATAACATAGTTTCAAATATTTTTATTGTTTATTTATTTAGATGTTTTTCTAATTCGAATTTCTACTTATTGTACATGATTTGAAAGAGAGATCTCATATAAATATTTTTACATGTGTTAATTTTCAAAATTAAAATGGTTTATTAAAAATATTATTATATATATTTGTTTAATCAACCTAGATATTTTTAATATCCTAATTTGTTAAATAAATAAAATAACTAAATTTATTTAATTAAATAAATTAAATGATAAATATGCAACACACGTTCATTTCACTAGTATTAATAAACGAGTGAAACTAGATAAAGATTTTTTCTAATGTATTCCGAACTTATATGCATATGGACTATATTGGAAGAGAATTCTTGATTCTTGCAGCACCGACTGCGATTTTGTAGGACATACTACGAAAATTTAAAATTTGGAATATAAGTACAACTAATTGATCAACCCAGTTTGACAGATTGTAAAATCCAAGAATGGAATTTAAAAATAAATCGTCTTTCTTGAGTTACACGAGTTTCAATTGGGCAGATAAAAAATTAAATCTGAATCGTTCAAAATTGAGTGAAATAAACCTAATAAATTTGCAGCAAATACATATTAATACAACAACACGCATCTCGGGGAAACAACTTGAAGAATAACCAAGCAATTGGCCGGCAAGCTTCGCGCCTTCAACTAATCTTCCACCAAAGCGACGGTGTCTAACTTTCTAACAGTAAACTCAAATGCGATAGCAAAGATTCGAGTTTCTTTGAGAAGCCTGCAAACACAGCATTATTTCAAACAGTATATCAAGAAATTACTTAGTTATGAACTTTTATGGATAGATACACAAATAGAGGGTTCGAACTTCTCGAGCAAGAAGTTAAAAGTATTGAAGAACCACTTTCTAACTTCAGCTTCTAGCTTTTAGGTTATTTTCTTAGATAGACGGAAGTTTGTTTAATTTAATAAAAAGCACTTCTCAACTTTCTTTTTCCGACTCTTACTTTCTTCTTTGAGCTTTTAACAAAAGTAGTCCAAACACTCACGATTTTACTATTCCAATTTTTCGCAACTTTAGCTTCTACTTTTCCAAAAGCAGAAATTCTTGCAACCACACTATAACTTACCTGCGAATTTTTCTCCTCCAAGGGGATATTCAATAATGTCATCTGCTTCCATCAGAGTACGAACGGTTTCTAAATACATGTTCGTAGTACTTATCTTCTCCATAAAGTCGTCTGGATGGTAGAAAGGAGACAATTCAAACGATATTCAACACAAAGCAAAAGATACTATTCAGTTTCATAGTACTACCACAACCGCCTAACAATAACATGTAACTAGGATTCCAAAATAATCATAAAAAACACTTACGCCAGATCAGCTAAGGTCTCTGACTTATTAATAGCCTTCCCCTCCGGCAGCTCAAGACAAGAATAGTGTACTATCATTTCCTTCAATGTGTGCTTAGTGCTCTTGAGATCGTTATCCCATAAGATGCTCTGGCACAGAAATGTCTCACTAAGTCGAGTACTCAAGTTATAAATAGCTATAGATACAGGAAGATATATACACATATCTTGAAATTAAGATGATTTAGAAACAAAGACAAATTCCATACAAGGAACATTGTCCACAGTTCCAACTACCTTCCTGACATACTCTCTTTTCACATCTTCATATGGTAATTTGCCTTTAGGACAGAAGATGGAAGCATTCCAGAGTGCACCTCTGGCCACCATAACAGATGACGCACCTGCCAAATGAACACTAGGTAATGTGACAAGGATACAAATTGCTTAGATCAAGATCCCAAAAACATGCTTTTATATATATCAAAGAAAATTCTCAAAAACAAGCTGACAACGCTAAGGACACCATGCATCACGAGCAGTTTAAACACCACCCACTAATAAAATGAAAATGCAAAGCAACACACTCTACGGTAAAGTAACTAACAAAAAGAAGGGACATCATGTATTGTGCAACTATGCCACACATAGGGCCACTGGCTCTATAAGCAGATTATAGATTGTATGGAAATAAATAATTTATCTTAGAAAAATATATACCAGAGCACGAACTCCATGTGCATCCTCAGGCCTGTATGACTTCCTTCATAAAAGAAGTCTGCTAAATGAAGAAAATAGTCAGCTAAGGTGAAGGCCAGTATAGAACCACTTTGAGAAAAGCACATGCCAAGGAGAAAGTACATCCTTGACACAAGAAAAGCTTACTGGTTGTGTGTAATCTATTGGGTAAGTTCTTCGTGGACAAGCTTAATGGAGTTGCAGAATTTCAACCCAGTACCATAAAGAAGAATTATATATACGTAAAAAAAAATATATATATATTATAATTTTCTAAAGAATTAGGGTCCAGGAAAGAATTTGTCTGATCTATGATGATTCCATGGAAGACGTATTACGTATCTCTTCATTTTCTAAAGATTAAAAGGAGGAACTACAAATACAAAGATTATGCTTCCGTACATTAATCAACAGCAATGAGTTCAATAAAGGACATACATTATTGACATTATATTCTAAATCCCAATTCGACCACAAAAGAAAATAAACACATACAAATGCATCTAACAGAAACCTAAGCTTAGGTATAAGAAAACATGAAATTCAGCACGCAAAACATTTCTGAGAGTTTTAAGCAAAATCTAGGAAGGAAAAATATAATCCAATTCCTATAGGAATATCAGTTAAGCAATTACAATGACATAAGCTAATCTATGCCTACTATAAACACAAAACAGCCTTTAATAAGAAATTGCTATCAACCCAGAATCAGAAGAATTATTGAAGCTATCCGTATTTACCTGTTGCAACTTTGATGCGTTCAAAATCTTCATACTCAAACACGTCACCATTAGCTATAACGGGTATAGAAACTGCAGTTACAACATCAGCAATCTCACTCCACTTAGCAGGATCTCTTGGCCTGTCCGCAACTTTCCTATGATTTAAAAAGAAAAACTATCATTGATAAATGCAAAAATCAATCATCTAACCTCATAAAGACTGCATAATCTTAGCAAAAGCTCTATAACCACAGTCCGGTAACAATTATTTTAAAGAGCTTGGGCAAAAATACCAAAAAGCTAGGAATGTACAGAATAGAGAAATGGCATTCACAATACCTTCCATGGACAGCTAAAGCAGAAACTCCAGTTTTCTCAATTCGCCGTGCTAGCTCCACAGTGTCTTGGGGTGATTTAAGTAGACGTATCTTGCATGTTACAGGTGTATCTATGTTTCTTTTCAATGTTGTTAAAATCTGGATTTTAAAGATACAAGAAAATATAACAAATAGCCATGCACAGTCAACACAAAAGGCAAAAAAGATTAATTTTGATCAAAATGTAGAAGAATGCTACATACATCATGAATGAGATCTGGCTTTGTCAGCAATGCAGCACCCATTCCACCACTGATGGAGAAAGCCTTAGGACAACCCATATTGATATCAACGGCAGCCACATCCGAGCACCTGAAAGAGAAAATGACATGTAAAGCAGTGAAATAACACAATAGAAGCCTATTCTGTAGTGCTTTTTGTTTAATTAGATTCAGTACCATTTTCAAAATCATACATGTACTGCTAATCACTATGTTGTACTCAAAAGTGAGTTCTCCGTATAGAGTGGTCATACCTTCGTACGTGATGATTGCATGAAATGTCTGAACAGGAATAGGGAAAATATTGATAGAGAAATCTAACATTATTGGATTATAAAAAGTATTCCTAAAATAAAATTTACAAAGTTTGGATTTGGCCAAAGAGATTTTTAGTAGTCACAATAATTATATGTTGAATGTATTTCATATATAAAATATTTGGATGACGGCAAATCGAGATTTTAGGATAACTTGAAAACTTACAATGGTCACATCACATGGAACGTGAACCAATTTGGTAACCAGAGAATATGCACACTCGCTACCTAAAACTCTTGGACAAAACTTTTTATAAGGAGGGACGTATTACATCCCCAATAAATTTTGGCATAAAATGAATTAATTAATTATGAAATCATTTTGTTGACTACATGATTAGATTACCACAACCTCCTATAGACCAATTGGGGAGATAAATGCAATCCAAACACTTAGAAACAATTTATTTTCTTAAATTAATCTTGACACATTTCCAATACTTTGAATTGTATCAATTCACCACTTCCTTTCAATTTCATTAAATGTTCCCTATTCAAATTATCGAGAGACTAGTAGGAACAATTAATTCGCTCCAAATGATTCAATCAATTATCATCTCATCATATATATCAATTGTCATTTGACAGTAAACAGTTTCACTTAATAAATATTATTGCACTCGCAAATTAGTTAAATAGTTTACGAGAATATTGGGCTAGAATAATTTTTAAATTGAACCCTCCATTTAGAAATCTGTGAACAACTCATCTCTTTTTCACAATTTACCCCAAAATCTCAATTTGCTTTCATTCAAATATTCTATACACGAAACACATTCAACATATAACTTTAGTAATTATCACACAAAGTACTTGGGTAAAACCAAAATCTAATCCGAACTTTGCAACACTAACTTAACTTTAGAAAAACCTATCACCTTCCAACATGGCAAATCAAAATATCTTGTCCAGATACTCTTACAACACAAATCAATGCTTAACAGCTTGCACAGGAGAATCGTATGATGGATATATTGTAGCTCAATGGTAATATAACAGCAAACATAAAAGCATACAAGCATTGTAATCAATGGTGTTATCCGGATGCTATAATACCCCACTAAACCGACCCACATCTCACCACAACACATACTCAATACCAAATAAAACCAACGAGAGGAAAGCAACTTACACCATCTGGGCAGCCCGAAGAGCCCTGACAGGATCTGAAGTTCCCATCTGGAAAACCACCTGACTCCTTTCTTCAGGGCATGTCCTGAAAACAACACTGTCCGTTCCCTTCTCCACCAAATCAACTGTCCCGAGCACATCTAACAAATACAGCAACATCTATGTAACCTCCACGCATACATAGACAATCCACTAAATAACTAGAGACCTGAGTCTAGGGTTGCACAGCTGACTGCAGAAATTGAACTCAATGGTAACAAACAAAGAAAAACGAAATCAAAGACAAATTACCATTCACCCGCCGCTCGCATTTGAGCAGTTTGTGGTCGATAATCTCCTCCCCGTACATGATATCGGCACCGTATTCAGCAGCTAGCAGCCTGAACGGCAAAGTGCCCTAAAATTCAAGCATAAAGCTCAGCCACACACCAAAAGAAGTAAACCAGTTGTCCTCCAAAGATAACACCGGCAGCAATTCATCATCAAATCCTACACACACACACACGAATTGTACATGATACTTACAACTCGAACCATAGGAGCAAGGATAAGCTTGTTCCTGTAATCCATCTCCATCACAGTTGAGCGGGTCGGATGGCAACTCCAAGCATCCAACCCGCAGCCAAATCTAAACCAGATAATTTTCTTGCCCTCTGCTTCTGCTCCTTAATATGAAGAAATGTGGGGTAATTACAATTTTGGTCATCCAACTATACGACTTATTCCCTTTTGGTCCCCCACTTTCCAATTTGACAATTATGGTCATTGAACTACCACTTTTTTACACATTTGGTCCCGCCGTCAATTTTTCCGTTAAATGTAACGGAAATTACTGTTTCAGGCGAATTTTGGCACCGTTCTCTGCGTTTTCCCTCATTTCTTCCCCTTGTTGTTTATCCTGATTTCTAATCACATATGAAAGCTTCAAAAAGGGGGACAGAACTCGAAAAATAGCTTCTGTGCCAGCATCTCATCATGAATTGAGGCTATTTTGGTTGAGTTCAGGGCTTTGTGCAATCCGGGCCAACCTTTAAGCATGCGATCTGCTAGTGCTTCTGAGAAATAAGCTGCGATTCTCTGCATTGTGTCGCCATTGGGAGAGGCAAGGTGTGAAATGTACTCAAATCAACGATGTTAGCATTTTCTATGCTTCCGGAAGCAACATGGTTGGCACATGCGACGAGGAGGTGGATTAAACAGAGTCCTCTCTCTTCAGATCTCATTTAACGGAAAATTAAATGCATGATATGCAAAAAAACTCGCTCAATGGGGAAATTTTGCCTTTGTGTACTCCATGCAATGGATCCGCTTGACATACTCACCTTGGAGAACTTCACAGTCGCAACAAGGGGAAGAAATGAGGGAAAACGCACAAAACGGCACCAAAATTCGCCTGAAACAGTAATTTCCGTTACATTTAACGGAAAAATTGACGGTGGGACCAAATGTGTAAAAAAAGTGGTAGTTCAGTGACCATAATTGTCAAATTGGAAAGTGGGGGACCAAAAGGGAATAAGTCGTATAGTTGGATGACCAAAATTGTAATTATCCCGAAGAAATGTATTGCAAATTGTATTCTCAACTTGTTTTGTTTCCATTGGGGAAGTGTTTTCCTTTAGTTAGATGGGCTGAATTCTGGAGCTAATTCAATTGGGCTGTGAGATCATTTGCATCTATTGGGCTAGAAATTTTGTATTGTACGTTAAGAGGGCTTGTTTGGTGACTAAATATGAAACCCAAAACAGAATACAGGCCCAAGATTACTTAATATGGTCATGCTTCTCCCCTAGTTCGACCCTATCTTAACTTAATTAGAGTTTTCGAATTCGAGTCCATAAAGATGCAAGTATCATTTGTATGGAAAACTTTAAAATAATCCAATCCGTCTCAAATCATGGAAATGAAGTACATAATAGAAAGAAAGAAAGAAAAAAAAAAAAGAGTTGCAATTAATACAACTTCTGAAAAAAAAAAATTTGCAAAAACTTAAATTTGGGTGAAAGTCGATATAAATTTATTCCGGTAATTTCCTTCAATAAAATGTCAATATATGCACACCCTTATTGGCATCTTAAAATATTACTCCTAAATTATCTTAAAAATCAAACAACTAAGTTGAAATTTTTGATAGCAAATAAACCATTCATATAATTTTAAAAATATACATCCCTAACATAAACATAACAATAATTATTTTGTGTTTTCAAATAAACGAAAGTTAGTCATTTCAGAAGCGAACCAAAAAAAAAAAAAAAATCCAAAAGTTTGACTCTTTTTCATCACTAATAAAAACTCCTGTGAGTTATAGTTGTTCTCGACATAAATGATTAAACTCTAAATTAGGAAAGGTATTAGATTAATTAAATTTTAAGTAATATTAAAACCAATGTTTTCAAAAGCGGATCGGAGGTCAAAGCGGCAGCCTTACTGGTCACCGGTCGGACCGGTGGTTGACGTCATAAATAAAAATATTATTTTTAATAATATATATATATATAATAATATGCTAAAATTAAAAATATAATATATAATATAGTTCAATATTGTAATAAAAGAGCCATATTCAAGTGTTTAACGTCTAATTTGAGGCCTGTGATTTTAATTTTAGGATTTGAGAATTGTAAGTGTGCAAAAAACGTTTTATAAGATTCAAAAAAGGTTGAAGGATGTGGAAATTTTAAGTTTTTTTAAAAAAAGAAAAAAAAAACTGAAAATTAAGTGAACCGTCGGTCCGGTCCGGTTCACGGGGCCAAAACCGGCGGTTAACCGGCCGGTTTTTCCGGCCCTATACCGGTCCGGTTCGCACTGGTTTTGTAGGGTAGTTCGGACCGGACCAGGCACCGATCACCGGTCGAACCGGCCGGTCCGATCCGGTTTTGAAAACATTGATTAAAACTATAAAATTTATTAAACCAATATACACGAATCACCACCACAAAATGTAGTTTAATAATTCAATATTATGTTAACTTAAACATGAGTTCGGATTAGATTATGCCATAGGGTTGGGTCCAAAATTCTGATCCGCACGAATGAGGGTAGGTCACCGTCATTGTCATGTCATCCCAATATTTGTGTGAGAAATTTGGGAGGCAAAAGCCTGTTGTTTTCCTTCTTGAGAAAATGAAGTGAAAAGAGAAAGAAAAGAAAAGGGAATCATATTCATGGGTAATCCAAAGTGCCCTTTTCAACATAAAAGTATATTTTAAGTTGATTAAAATAACATATGTTTTAAGGGTAGAGTTTAGAATGAAAAGCAGAAGAGAACATCCTCCACCGCATGCGACAAAACCTTATCAATTAGCATCACTTAGGACACACGCCACAATGTAACTTTAATTCCTCTCCTCTCCTCTCATAAATGCTCAGTTATCTCTACTTCTTTTATGATGTAGTACTATTTGGTGGAGGTTTTAACCGCCTCATATGTACATTAATTACGATCTAATTTTAATTATAATCATTCTTTCCATCAATGTACTTAAATTTAATTGTTTTGGGATGATCATTCCATTCGTGCTTCAACGTTTGATTTAAGTACCAAAACTTTTTTTCTAGTTTGGGATATAACAAAAACTTCTGTACTATACGTTGAGTTTTGACTAAAATATGGTATCGTAAATTGTAATCATCAATTAAATGCCAAATATTGATCAATAATCAAAGGCAAAATTGAATCTCTTTTTTCAATAATCTCATGAAAATGTATCTTTTCAAATACGATATAAATTATATGACCTACTAATATATATGATAGTGTCAGAATCTTGCTATGTGCTGGACTGTAGATTAGGATTTCCGATCATTCAAGATATTTGTTGAAGTGAGGTAACTCTGTTGCTTTCCCAAACTTAAAGAAGGTAACAAACGTGAACTCAAAGGCCAAACGGGGGAAAGATGGGGGTTGAACCCGTTTTGGCACCCCGACGCTCAAGTCAGCTGAAGCCCGGGGTCGAGAATGCAAAATGGGTAAGGATTCAGGATGTAAAGGAAAGCTTACCATTGTCAATGGCGGAGACGGGCTTATATAGAAGGGAGACGGACTCCCTAGGTGCAAGTAAACCTCCAAGAAAGTGTGTTTAGCACCCCTACACGTGGAGATGCCACACCCCGCACCATAGGTCGATCAACATACGAAACGGGTGATCCGTATGTGAACCAACCTATAGCGAACGGGTGACAATGCAAATAAAACGACAAGCTAGGCGGGACTAACCCATACATTAATTATCACAATGTATAATAAATAAGCGGAAGCATGCTATATTATCAAGAAATCCATATTCGAACTTTTACATATCAATACATTATCATTTCCCAAGTTATATATACAAAAGTCTCAGAATGCTGACAGTAACCCCATTATACTAACTCTGAGACATCAAAATCAATATCATGAAAATGTATGAAGTACTAGACTCAGCTGGATGACAGGACACGACTCTGACTCCCGCCTAGCACACGACCGCGACAACCTGAAAGGTGGGGCGTTAGTCCACGGAAGACTGAGTGAGGGAATATAAATAAATATCAGCGCAAATAACATACAAGTCATAACTAAAGAGGAATAAGTTCCAAATACCATAAAACTAGAAACAGAGGTGTCATAATCCCGGATGTCACGGTATAACATGGGGCCCATGACCGACTCGTCTGCTTTAGGACTCTAGAGGTGGCTCCTATGGGCTCAAGAGGTGGCCCCCACACATGTAGCACTTTGCCCCGCAGGCTCAAGAGGTGGCTCCCATGTGCGTAGCACTTTGCCCCGTATAGCACTTAGCTCCTGCAGCTGATGGGCGGCTCAAGCACTAGTTTTCGGTGCACGATACACGGTAACCACGGTCACGGTTCACTCACGGTAACACGGTACACGACTTGCAACACGATACACGGCTCGGCTTGCTTTCAATAAACATAACTTGCGGGTTTAGAAACAATTATAATATCTAGTTATGCCCTTTGGCCCAAAATTCACATAAGATTATATGAGTTCCAAATAACCAGCAATTAAACCTCACCTTTACCGACAATATACAAGCCAAGATACGGCCTACGGGCCCTGCTCCACTTCACGGGAAGCTGGTATGTGCAAGGGATACGTGTATACATGAGACATGACTCAAAATGGACCAAATATGACGAACGACGAAAATGCAACGAGATGACGAGCAATACACAATGTGGCATAAAACATCTTGTTTTAACATGTAACCAATCATATAATAGCAATTTGGGATCAAAGAAGCCATGGGATTAAAATCCCAAAATCTCATTTTTATGCAGTAGGTTTGCTTCTGCCAGACGAAGGGGAACGGCCGTTCCAGCTTCCCTTTGAAAATGGGAAGGGCCGTTCCCATGCCCCTCCAAAGCATGCCAGCGGTTTTAAAATAAAAGCGTGTCTCTTTGCTGGGAATGACCCTTCCGGCACACAGGCCAAAATGGGAATGACCGTTCCCAGGCTCGCTGGCCTATCCTGGCTCAGAAACTTGGGAACGACCGTTTCCCTTAATGCCTTAAGGCGGGAATGGCTGTTCCCCATTTCTGCAAATTTGAAAAACAGAGCAGAACAGGGGAAGGCTACGGCATCAACAAGAAAAGCTCCAAAACTCCAAGTTTGATCAATAAATGCAAGGATTTCTGGTAATATATATGCATACATATTCAAGATATGATAATATATCATTTAAACACATAAATCATGAAATATCTCCAAGAATCCAAGGTTTCAAGTTCATGCTCAACTTGATCATTCAAGCTCAAATTTCCAAGAATTCATGCTTCTAACCAAGTTATAATCATGTAATCATGCTTCAAATAACAATTAATCCATATATGCTATGAATTCTCAAACCCTAGCAATCACATATTTGATCAAGAACCATGAACTCATGCATATACCCACCTTCAAAGTTAAAGAAATGAAGAAGATAGAAGATGATGGTGATCAAGCTCCCAAATCCTGAAATATTTCTTGAAAACCTTGATAATAATGGATGAAATCTCCTCTTTCTTTCTTAGTTTATGGTTCGGTGGAGAGAAAGGAAACAACCGATGAATTTCTTGGATGAAAATGGACAAGGAAGCTTGGAGATATAATCCTACGTGATTCACCATTTTTGGAGAAATGTGAAATGCTCAAATTGCCATTTAATCCCCCAAGAGTTCAAGTCATGCAATCAAGTATGTATGGTTTTGAAACATGCTCAATTAGGTCCTTGAAAGTTTACATAATTTGGTCCCTAAATTTAAAGAAATGAACATCTAGGGATAATTCGGTAATTAAATCACTCCCGGTAATTTTTTTCACGTAATAAATACTTTCAAATCATGCGATAAATTTTAAATTTAATATGATTCTATGTAATTTCATGAAAATTAGCTAAAATTTAATTTATAAAATTATAATGAAACGTAAGAAATTAATTAATGAAAAGCGGGGCGTTACAGTGTGGATCTGGTCTGGTGGGAGAGCGGCGGTTGGTGGCCGGAACAGTGCTTTTCCAACTAAAGCACTGTTGTGTCTGCTCCTGCCAAGATGCCTGACACAGTACTTTGTGTAGCCGCAATTAATGCAGCCTGCTACAGGTGGTATGCTCATTGAATGCAGTTGTCAAGTAGTGTGTGGGTCGATCGGACACCTGGGTCGGCCGCCTCTCGGTCGAAGAGGGACCCTCGGTCGAAACCGCCCCTCGCCTAGTACGCAATCGCTCCTTTAGAAGACCAAGTCCTGGCTCGATGGACCAACATACTTGGGTCGGATTTTGGAGAGGCTGACCTGGCTCCGTTCTCCTACATGACAAGACACGTGGAGCCCCAGTAAAAAACCCCCGATTTTCCCCTTATCATCTCTCCCCCTCTCCCCCAAGGTTAGGCGGCACACTACCAGTGGTGGCGGACCTTGAGGAAGGCGTCTTGATTGCTTGGAAAAAAAAGGAGACTAGCCAGGTAACCACGTGCGCCTGGGTTGGGTCGTGCCCATATTGCCGAGCCAGCTCTTATTGAGCCAGGACTCATCGATCCAACTCCCATCGATCCAAGAGCGGACATCGACCCACGACAGTTAGTGGCTAGGCTATGGCGTCACGCTCGCGTGCCTTCTGGAGTCTACTGGGCGGGAAACACTAGGTTTTTCCCCTTGTCAGCGCAATGATTGCACTTTTGAATTTTAAGGCGCTGGGCGCGGATCCTGAGAGGCGGTTGCATGTAGCCGCTATTGGGTAGCGAGCCACGTTCTTCCCCACGCAAGTTAATTAACTAACACGTGGGGCCAATTAATTACGATTTGATTAATCCCAGCTATAAAGAGGGGATTTAGACGGTTTTTCCCCCTTTCATTCTACTTGCAAGGAAAAACCCTAAGATTGAAGGGTTCCCAGCATTCAGAGCTCATCGCAAGAGAATTAATCCCAGAGAACATTCCAAGCCAGTCCCTAAGGTACGCCTCTTATCCCTAAAAACCTCATTTCTTCATTTTTCCACCCAAATCGCCACTTCGAACATGGCCCCCAAAAAGTCCACAACCGTACCCCTTGAGAGCCAACCCACAACACCACAACAAAGAAATTATGGGCCAAGGGATGTGCCATCTGATCCGAAGGTGTCCGTGGAGTGCATTGGGGTGAAACATCCTAGGAAGAATAGATGGGAGGACCCTGACGCGGAGATGTACATTCCCGTGATGGTTGAGGAAGCCCCCGGACCTGTTCTCTGGGAGGCGACTGAGAGTGATCAGTCCGCAGAGGTTGACTCTGTATCCTTGAGCGAAGGGAGGAAAGGGGGAATTGACACAGAGGCGGTGGAAAATATGGCAACGGAAATAGAGGAAATGTCCCCGTGGGAGGAGTCCCAACCAGGGAGGGGCCGCATCCACTTCTGAGGTGGAGGCGGCTTCGCGGCCGAAGAAGAGGACCGGGCAGCAGAAGTGCCTTAAATATTACCATGAGTTCAGGCCCCAAGTCACTGGGTCGGAGAGGAACATAGCGGAGAAACGGTTAACCGGATGGAAAGACTTGGACCTAAATTGCGAGGTCATCATTCCCAATGCTGATGAACACATGGGAGCCCCTCCGGGAGGATGCATTGCGATTTCACTCCAAGCTATAGAGTGCGGGTTCCGGCTCCCACTTTACCCCTTCCAAATCGCCTTGTTCAACCATCTTCAGATTAGCCCGATCCAACTGCTTCCCAACGGTCACGCCATGGTGACGGCCTTCCAAATACTGATGAAGCTACTAGGGTAAGTGAAATGAGTGGAACACTTTACCGAGTTATTTGTCGCCTCAGTCGACGCGGCTGCTTCCCCAAACATGAGGGGTTTCGTGAAACTCCAATCCCACTCTGGTAACAAGATCTTCGACACGGAGAAGAGCTCTCATGGGAAGGACTGGAAGGTGAAGTACGTATTCGTACAGTACACAGATGGGTGGGAAGGTTTGCACCATACCGCCTGGAATGATGTTGCGCAAGTCCGTCTGGATCGGGACCCAGTGCGTTGGTCGAACACCTTGTTATCGGCCTTGAGAGGAGTGCATCCCCTGGACAAGGGAATTTTCACAAGTACGCACTTATTGATAAGCTTGGGGTTGGCTCTGGGTACGACGAGGCATATACACTTCAGAATGGGTAACTACATCGTCAATTCCGTTAGGCCAAGCACGTTCCCTCTCCTCCTCTTCAATTTGTATTTCAATTTTGCACTTTGTTTTGCCCCTGCTTGACAGGGTCGTCGTATTATCCAAAATATTTAATCACTAATTCTCTTTGTTTCTTACGCAGGATCAATCATGGTTGCCGCGTGAGCCAAAACTCTTAACCATAAGCTAAAGAAACGCCAGGCTGAGGAGGCCAAGAAAGTCTAGGAAGGCAAGGCGGAGGGCCCTACCCCTACTGCGGAAGAAATTGCCTAAGCAGAGGGCATGACGGAGGAGCACACCAAGGCGAAGATTGCTGCGGTGGAGAAGGCGGCTGGATTAAGGTAGGCCAACCCTTATAAGCCAACAGAGGGGGATGCGGCAGACGCGCGGGGGGCTGCTTGGATCCCCCCGGAAAACGTTCCCGTCCCTCCTGCTCCTAAAGAGAAAATAGCCAAACCCCCAAAAGGCAAGGAGATTTCTGTCCCATCCGCCGGACGACCCGATTCAGATGGCAAAACAACTTCTTGATCGTTTCCGACCGAAGTTCCCAAGAACCAACAAAAGGAAGGCCCAAGAGAGCGCTGAGGGCGGAGTCCCATCCAAGACGGCCAAATCGACTCCCAAGATGCTGAATCGCGCTAAAGGGTGGAAACCCCCTACCTTCCTAGCAGACAGCTCACTCTATTTTTCAATGTTGCGGGGCGACTACGAGAGGATAGTGGATATCCCAAGCTTTGAAGGGCCCAAGTATCCCTTCACTGTCTCGACATTTAAGCCGAATGGGTCAGAGAGGAGGATCGCGATCGACACGGTCGATCAAGACGCTATTGGGGCCATTTACTATGCTCTCCAAACCGTCGCTGACCACCAGGAGTTGGCTAAAGAGGATTACGTAGCCCTTTCCTATAACAAGATCTCGTTGTTATGCTCGGTATGCCTTCGTTTCTTAAGACTCTTTTTGTTTTATGTGTTTCTCAAGTTTTCTAACATCCTATTGCTTTCCCCAGTTAATCGTGCGCGAGTACCAATCCGCTGCGCGTTTGGAACTGGTGGAGACCGCACGTCGCAGACTACTGAGCGAGAGGGCAGAGGTGTTGGAGGCAAAAAGCTGGAAGGATGAAACGACAAAGCTTGCCAAGGAGAAGGAGGAGATGAAAAAGATCTACGCGGGCAATGTGGAGAGGCTGGGCAAGCACTTGGAGGAGTCAGCCAAGGAGAATTCGGTCCTGGAGACGGAATTGGCTAACCTCAGGGCCGAGAAGGAAAGGCTCGAGACCGGGTTGGCAATGACCCAGAGCCTATTGGACAAGGCCAACGAGGAGCAAGAAAAGGCATACCAGAAGGGAAAGCAGGATGGGTGGTGGTCCGGCTATGTTGACGGGCAAAGAAATGGGGCGAAGACCGTCTTCTGGACTCTCGAGAAACTGGTGCCTCAGATCAAAGACAGCACCGTGGCGGAATTCCTGAGGTCAGACGTGTTTGACACCGTCTCCAGAACGTTGGGCGTCTCTGACATCGAGACAGGTTTCATGAGGTGTCTTTCCCAAATCCATCTTCACCATCCTATCCCGCACGCTCTGCTCAACGACCCCCGCAAGCTGAATGCCGCCAACGGATACATTCCCAAGACTCTTCCAGAGCAATTCTTGGCTCGTGTCGCATTTGAGGAGGAGAAAACTGGGGGTGATAACGAGGAGTCTGATTGGAGCAAGAAACCTTACGGATGGGCGGTGGAGTGGGCCGATGCAAAAGTTGATAAATGCCCGGAGTCAGAGCTTGAGCTGTCGGAGCCCGTGGACCTTGGGAAAGCCAAGGAAACTCTTCTTGTGGCTTTTGTTCCTTCAAGTAGTGGGTCGAAGAACGATGAGACCCAGTGTGAAGACCCAAACGGCCCTACCCTTGCGATTTCGCCTTTGACGGCCCTCCCGTCGGCTCCCGTGATCATAGAAAACGAGCCAACGGTCGCCGCGATTCTAACCTCTATAAACGCCACTCCGGTGACAGAACCAAGTCCTTCGGCTTTGACCGAAGAGCCTGTGCTAATGTCACGAACCTTCCTGCTTCCAACTCTTAAATTGTACATCACTTTTCAGAATTAGGCATTGTAATTTTCTTTTCTCTACGCGCGTTTTGTAATCTGATTGGGGCTGGACCCCACTGAGAAATGAAAGTGACTTATCTTGAACCAAGTTTGTACTCGCACTTTACATCTGCTTATTGCATTTTAGTATTTGGAGATTTGCCCTTGGTTCAACTCTTAAAGTAAAAGTTTACGGAACTTTCACAAGATCTTGCTCGAGATAAACAAATAAGTAATGGGTCGAAACCAGCTGTAAGTCTTAGCTTATGCTTTACTGGGGCATGGCCTCCGAAATAAACAAGCCAGTATTGGGTCGAAAACAACTATAAGTCAACTTATGCTTTACTGGGGCATAGCATCCCCCTCTCCTTAAGGCATTGATAGAATGTAGAATGCGTGTTCAAGAGGCAAACTTACACACTTCAAAAGACACTTAGGTTAACCCGAAAATGTGGGGCGTTCAGATTGACTGAAAATTATAAACATTCAGATTGACTGAAAATTACTTTCACTGATGCGAAATGGGTCAGGTACAGAGGGTACTTACAACCGAAAACAATTTAAACATAAAATTTCTTGAGGTTGTGGGCAATCCATGATCTGGGAATGGTGTTCCCTTCCATGTCTTAAAGGTGATAGGCTCTGTTATGGCCCACTTCTGTGATACGGAAGGGGCCCTCCGAGTTGGGTTGTAGCTTGCCCACGTGTTTGGTTATTTTGACCTTTTTGAGGACTAGGTCGCCTATTTGGAAAGCGCGGGGTTTAACAGCTTTGTTGTAGCTCCGAGCCACTGTGGCTCGGTACTGTTGCATGTGTTGAATACCTTTCTATCGGACTTCTTCAATAGTGTCGAGCTCATGCGCTCGGTCTTCTGCGTTCCTAGCAAGTTGATAGTTGGAGACTCTGGCTGTTTGATGGAGTAGTTCTGCTGGGATCATGGCTTCTGACCCGTAAACCATCGAGAAGGGATTTAGCCTTATCACGATCCTTGGAGTGGTGCGGTAAGCCCAAAGGACCCTGTTAAGTTCGTCGACCCAGGTGTCTTTCTTAGCTTCAAGCCTGGTCTGGAGGTTCTGAATGATGATGCGGTTGATGACTTTGACTTGGCCATTTGCCTGGGGGTGGCCAATTGATGCAAAATGCTGACTGATTCCCATGTTGGAATAATAGGACCTGGTGCTGGCGCTCTGGAACTGAGTTCCATTATCGCAGATCAGGACCCTGGGGACCTTGAACCTACAAATGATATTACGCCAAAAGAATTTCTGAATAACTTTATCGGTGATCATCGCGGCTGGTTGGGCTTCGACCCATTTGGAGAAGTACTCAACCGCGACTAGTAGGTATTACCTTTGACCGGTTGCGAGCGGAAGGGGTCCCACTATGTCAATCCCCCATTGATCCGACAGACACCATTTCTGCAGGATGCTGATGCTTGATGTTGGCATGCTTCTGACAGTTTACGCACTTGCAGGCGTATTCCCTAGCATCATCATTTAGAGTAGACCAGTAAAACCCACTTCTTGACACCTTCTTTGCTAGGGATCGACCGCCCGTATGGTTTCCACAATGCCCGCTATGAATTTCCTCCAATACGTCCAAGGCCTGAGAGGGATGAAGGCATCTCTTTGTCGGCCCCATGTACGCCCTCTTGTACAGTCTTCCTTCCGAATCAAGGGAGTAACTCACAGCTTTATATTTAAGGCGCCTTGCCACGTTCCTGTCGGCGGGTAAGACTCCGTCCCTAAGGTACAGTAAAAACTCATCGAGCCAGCAGGGCTCAGTTAGGTCGATGGAACATATCATTCTGCCTCTCCATCAATCACTTGCCCTTGGCTTGAGAGATAGGTGATGTTCCGGTCCTTAGAGCCCCTCATTCCATTCGCGAATTTGGATAACGCGTCTGCCCACGTGTTCTCCTCCCTGGGAACCTGTTGCAGCTTGAATTCTTTGAATTAGGGTGCCAAGGATTTGACCTTGGCCAGATATTAATCATTGAGTCCTCTCGTGCCTCATAGGAGCCTTTCACTTGGCTTGACACCAGCTGCGAATCCATGGTCACGGAGATCTTCTCAATCCCATGCTCTTTGGCAATTTTGAGGCCCGTAATGAGCGCCTCATACTCCGTTTCATTATTAGTGGTTGGAAAATCGAGAGAGATGGCAAAATCGAGCTCTTGTCCTTCTGTGCTTATCAAGGATATCCCCACACCCCCCTTGAGAGGTTGAGGAGTCATCGACCAACATGGTCCATAACACCGAGCGTGGGGTCTGCTTGTCTGGGTTGGCCTTCTCAATGAGGAAATCTTCTAGGATTTGGGCTTGGTAGGCCGTCCTGGGTTGATAGCTGATATCAAACTGACTTAACTCAACAACCCATTTTACTATCCTCCCTGCGGCCTCATGTTTTTCTAAGACTTGGCGCAATCCTTGGTCTGTGAGGACCACAATGGGATAGGACTGGAAATAGGGCCCCATGCAATATCTTGCTCACATAGTATACCGACATGTGTTTCCTTTCGCGCAGGACAACCAACAGTACTGAATTGACCGCCTCCTGTAACCGCCAGGTACACGTACATGGTTTTCCCTGTAATGGGTTTTGCTAACAGAGGGGGGGATGCAAGATATTCCTTGAGCCTTTCAAAAGCCTCATCACATTCGTCAGTCCATTCAAATTTTTTGATATTACGCAAAATTTTAAAGAAAGGGAGGTTTTTCTCAGAAGAGCGAGAGATGAACCTGTTTAACAAAATGATTGGACCCACAAGACGTTGAACGTCCTTGATCGTGTGGGGTCTATTGATTCTTTTCAGTGCTAGGATCTTTTCTGGGTTGGCCTCAATTGCCCTCTGATTGATAATATAGCCCAAGAATTTGCCTCTTTCGACGCCAAACGAGCATTTGCTTTGGTTCAACTACATCCGATAGTTGCGCAGCAGGTCGAAAGTTCGACCCAGATCCGTCAGGTGCATCTCAGCCTTTTCGCTCTTGACGATCATATCGTCAACATATACCTCCATTGTTTTTCCAATCTCACCCTGAAAGACCTTATTGATTAGCCTCTGGTAAGTGGCTCCTACGTTATTCAATCCAAAAGGCATGACTTCGAAGCACTAAATGCCCTTGACCACGATGAAAGCAGTCTTTTTCTTATCCTCCTGGGCCATAAAAATTTGGTAATACCCTTGAAAAACGTTCATCATGCTCAGGAGCTCACACCTGGCTTTGGAATCAACCAGCTGGTCGATTCGCGGGAGAGGGTAAGGGTCCTTGGGGCACGCTTTATTCAGGTCTGTAATGTCATTGCACATTCGCCACTTTTCTCCTATTTTGGCGACCAAGATGACATTGCAGAGCCAGTCGAGATATTTCGCGACCGTGATGTACCCGGCGTCCAAGAGTTTGTTGACTTCTTTCTCGATTATTTCATTACGCTCATCACTCTGCGCCTCAGTCACTGCTTAATGGGTCAGAAGCTTGGGTCGACGTTCAAGTGGTGCTCAATGACTTTTGGATCGACGCCGACCAAATCGGAGGATTTCCAGGCAAATATATCTGCGTTTTCTCGCAGGAATTGAATGAGCATACACTGTTGTTTACCTTTCAGGTTCGCCCCAATGTTAGTGGTTTTCTCCTCATCGTCGGGCACCAACTGAACGGGAACGATGGAGCCTGCAGCGGCGATCTGTCCGTCATCTAACTTTCTCTTTTTTCGGGTGATTGTAGAAGTCATTTGCTTGGAGCACATCTCTGCCGTTGGGGGTCGAAGAGTTCCGTATCTAGGAAGTCATCGATGTTTAACAAAGGGACAATTGTTTTGTTGGGGAGCTTTACTTTCTCCATGGAAATGGAATAGCATTCCCAGGATTCTAGTATGTTGCACCTGAGCTCCCTGATTCCGTGCGGCGTTGGAAGTTTGATGGTTTGGTGATACGTAGAGATCACCTCTATGAAACTTATGAGGGTGGGGCACCCTATAATGATAATGTAAGCGGATGGGCCCTCCACCACCAAGTACTCAAGCAGCTGAGTGGCTCTTCTTAGCAATTTTCCCATGGAAGTGACGAGCTTGACTCGCCCCTTGGAATAGACTTCTGATCCACCAAAACCTGTAAAAGGTGTTTTAATGGGTTCATAGTCAAATGAGTTATGAATGTTCATTTTTTGCAAGGTCGAGTAAAAGATAATGTTGGTTGAGCTTCCACTATCAACAAGGGTCTTGTGTACAGCGTAATTAGCAACATCAAGTGTGACCACCATCGGACAACTCGACATTCCGCCGTCCCATGACATCACTGGTACAAAGTCCCTATCACTAAAAGAAATCTCTTGCTCTTGCCACTCAAGTCCAGACTCCAATTGCATCACTTCCCTGGGCCCGTAGAGCTCTCGGCCCACCTGACGCCGCGACCGCTTGCGAACGGTCCTCGAATCTCCCCCCGTGGGACCCCCTACGATAATGAATATCTCATTGGTGGGCAGGTTGTAGGGGTTCCCTTCTTCAGGTTTCTCGAGCGGCGGCTTGCGTCCTCTTCTTGGAGACGGGGAGTCTCTTGGGTCGAAGGCTTGGCGGGCTCGCTCGTCCAGCTTTTTGACAAATTCCATCAGGTGTCCCCCTTGTATCAATCTCTCCACTTCTTCTCTCAGGGCGATGCACTCCGAGGTCCAGTGCCCAAACTGCATGTGGTAGGCACAGCGTTTGCCCGATTCCTTGGCCTTTTTGGTCTCTTTCAGCTGCTTGGGCTTTTTGAGCAATCCCCTGTCCATAACCTCATAAATCTCCTCAATGGGATAGACCAATGGAGTATACGCCTTCTTAGCCCCGTTTCCTGAGGAAATCTCCCTCTTGAGTCTCTGTTCCATCCGACTTGAGAGGCGGGGAGGTTCCGACCGAGATGGGTCGGACCTGGGAAATCGGTCGGCGGTGAGCTCATAAGTCCGCCTTTCATTCCTTTGTCCTTGCGCGGGAGTGGTTGACTTGACCTCTTATGGGCACATAAAACGGCAGGCAATGGCCATGACCTCCTCCATGTTCTGTGGGGATTGGAGAATGATTTCATCTGCGCATTTGGGTTAAGACATCAATCCCCGGGTGCTCAACCTTGACAAAGGCTTCAATGAAGTGGGCGAAAAAACTCCTCAAGGTCTCACCTTCCTCTTGTATGGTGTTATACAGATAGGTTGACGGGAGCTTGACCGCCGCCATGGAGGAGAAGTGGGCCTTGAATTTCTCGGCTAAATAGGCATAGTCTCTAATGCTATGGGGAGTGAGCCTTTCAAACCAATCTTAGGCTGGACCCTCGAGCGTGGTTTCGAAGATTTTTGCCCAAATGAGCTAGGAGTGGCCGTAGAGGCTGACCCGGGCCTCAAATTTTGAATAATGCCTCACGGGATCGTTGTTTCTGTGATAAATCGGCAAATTGGTGGGGACCTTGTCCTCCACCTTCGCATCGATGATTGTATCGCAAAAGGGAGACCTTGCCTCCCTTTCACTGCGATACACCCTTCCTTGACGCTGGGGAGGGTGATCATCATGGTGGGCGGGCATCCTTGCCTCCTGGGCTTACCCGCGAGGAACGTGTGATGACACTTCCTCTTGTGGATCAAAGTATTCTGGCCTGCGGCCGGGGTCGGGTAGGTATTGCTGCTGCTGTTGTTGTTGTTGTTACTGTCGTTATTATTGCCCTCTCCTAAGGAGCTAATTCCGGAGGTCGCCGGGGCTGACCTAATGTCCGCGGTTGGCCGCAGGTAGGCGTCAGGATAGACCCTAGCCCCCAGGCGGTCGAACACTGGGACGTTTCGGGGAACTGGTGCATCCCTGCTCATTTCGCTTGCAGTCCTGGCGACATAGCGGGCTCCTCTATCATCCTCCCCCATGTTTCTGAGGATCTGTGAGAGGCGTTCCTCCTCTTGGTCCCTTTTCCTTCTCATAGGCTCCCGGCGGGGAGATGGGTTATCGTTGTCATCAAAACCTTCTTCTGAGTGGGCAGCAAGATGGACTTGGCGCTGGACTCCCGGAACTGGGGCGATGTAGATGGTTTGAGGTAGAGCATATGGGTTCTGAGCATAGAGGAGTGGCGGATAGCCCCAAAAGCTGGGCTGGTTCGTAAGCTGTTGGATAGCGTACCCAGGGGAGCTGAGGACCCTTTGACCGTGGGGTAGGCGGCATTTTGCGGGGTTAGCGCGAGGGGACTTCCCCGTGGGGGAGCCGGCATGTTGGGCTCCCTGTTTTCCCTTGCAGCCGCTAGGGCCTCAGCCCTGCATTGCTCAACGTAGGCGGTCAAGTCCGCCTCCGACAAGATCACTCGGCCCGTTGCACTTGGGCCGGCCTCTATAGCAGTTATCCCCACCACGGGGGGCGGGAAGTTTCCTCCTGGGGTGTTGAGATCGGGGAAGATCTCTTCCCCGTTTTCGCTGTAGACACGGCGACCGTGACGGGTTTAAACCATCCCTGTGAAGGATTAACGGGGTTTGTCTTGAAAAGGTTTTAGGCTTTTAATTCAGAGGTTTCCCACAGACGGCGCCAAGATGATGGTGTCAGAATCTGGCTATGTGCTGGATTGCAGATTAGGACTCCCAATCACCTAAGATATTTGTTGAAGTTAGGTAACTCTGTTGCTTTCCTAAACTGAAAGAAGGTAACAAACGTGAACCCATTTTGACACTCCGACGCTCAAATCAGCTGAAGCCCCGGGTCGAGAATGCAAAATGGGTAAGGACTCAGGATGTAAAGGAAAGCTTACCATTGTCAATGGCGGAGACGGGCTTATATAGAAGGAAGATGGACTCCCTAGGTGCAAGTACACCTCCAAGAAAGTGTGGATCTGGTCTGGTGGGAGAACGACGGTTGGTGGCCGGAACAGTGCTTTTCTAGCTAAAGCACTGTTGTGTCTGCTCCTGCCAAGATGCCTGACACAGTACTTGGTGTGGTCGCAATTAATGCAGCCTGGTACAGGTGGTATGTGCATTGAATGCGGTTGTCAAGTAGTGTGTGGGTCGATCGGACACCTGGGTCGGCCGCCTCTCGGTTGAAGAGGGACCCTCGATCGAAACCGCCCCTCGCCTAGTACGCAACCGCTCCTTTAGAAGACCAAGTCCTGGCTCGATGGACCAACAGACCTAGGTCGGATTTTGGGGAGGCTGACCTGGCTCCGTTCTCCTACGTGGCAAGACACGTGGAGCCCCCAGTCATAAACCCCCAAGTTTCCCCTTATCAATATACTATTATATTACGCGAGAAATTTAAAATAAAATTATTTTTTATCTTTAATACTCAAATTCTTTTTTTAATTATTTTATATCACTTTCAAAATGTGTTACTTTTTATTTATTTTTTAACTTTTTTTTCTTCTCAATGATCCTATTGTTTTCTATTTTATTTTTTTTTTCCATTTTTAATTTTTATTTTTAACTATTATTTCTTACTAATTTAATATTATCTTATTTTATATTCATTTAATTTAATAAAAATAATTATAAAATTAATATTAATATGAAAATTTTAATTCAAGTTACATGTCTCATTAATTCTTTATTTTAGCGTATGAAATTACTAATTTTTTATTGTTTCTCATAATTTAAAAGAAGTTTATATAATTATTTCTCAACCAAAAGAAAAAGAAGTTTATATGATTAGTTCAAACATGGTAATATCTTAATATAATTATTTTAGATAGATATTTAACTTGACATTCGGGCTGAGTAGGTCTGAGACGAGTCAGTTCCTGGAAATATAGAGTGAGTCAATTCGTGAATGGTACAGTAATTGACATTTATTGTAGCATGTAGGAGAGGGGTCATGAGTTATATATATTCGAAGCTTCTCAGTTAAACCTACCTGCCATTTACCTTTGCTTAGACTAGATATTCCTGCTAACTTTCATTAGATTACCCATTCAATGTGGCTTTACTGCTTTACAGGATTTGGGACCCCTTCAGAAAAGCAATAACATTAACTTCTTCTTCTTTTTCTACTACTTCTTATTATTAATATTAATATTATTATTATTATTATTTGGATCTCAGCATTAGTTTCAATACTAATTTACTTAATTGGTAGATCTTAGTCCTTAGAACACTTCTGATCATTAACATAGCATTCTTATTTGTACTACTTCATGATATTTTAATTCGAGGATGGCTTGGTCACGTCAGCATAAGAAAAAATGAATATTTTATGTTTATCGTTGATTTGAGTAAGTAAACTGTGCCCTATCTGTGTGATTGGTTGGCTATGAACCAAATCAGAATTGACGTAAAAGTTTTTGTTACCACTTTGTTGGGCCATGTGTTGGAAAATTCTAACTCAAAATCTATTTGGCCGAATCTTACCGATAATATAAGTAAGTGTATTATATTTATTATTTGATTAATTATTTTTTTTAAATTTTACACCATAAAATGTATTATACATATTATTTCATTAATTATCATTTCTATTAAATTTTATATTAATCACACGATAAGTATAAAATATTATCTTGATTTAGAAGAACCAAGTTCGAATTAAAACTAACTCGATTTGCATAAAATTTAGATACACTTTGTTATATGATTGTTCGGATTAGGGATGTATACGAACCGAGCCGGTTCGCGAGCTGATCGAACCGAGCTGGTTAAAGTTCGAATTCGAATTCGAAAAGTTCGAGCCGAGGTCGAACCGAGCCAAGGTTCGAACCGAACTCAAACTCGAACCCGAACCTTTTTACTCTTGTTCGTGGCTCGCGAGCCGACCTATTATATTAAAAAAAAATTAATATATATATATATATATATTTTTTATTTTTGATTTTTTTTATAAAGATTATATCTTGGGTTCGAATTCGTGACCGAGCCGAACCGAACTTGAACCAGTGGACGAACCGAATCTCGAATCAAAAAAATAGAGTTCGTCGAACTCGAACACGAGCCCGAACCGAGCAAAATAAGTTCGAGCCGAACCTCGAGCCAGAAAAAAACAGCAAAGTTCGATTCGGTTCGGTTCGTATACATCCCTAGTTCGGATTCATTCAAACCGGTTCTAGACCTAAAAGGCGAAAAGTCTCAATTCATTCTGCACTTACCGTGGTTAGTTGTTTCGTTTTTTTTTGAAATTACCGTGGTTAGTTGTTGATTATGTATTTGTGCTTAGTTAATTTTTCTCAATATGACTTTGTAAAATAATGTGCATGTTATGCGTTTTCTTTGACTGGATGTGGACAATTTAGATGTCTATAGTAAGCATTTTTAATTTGCTACAAGTTGCTCGTGTTCATTTTAGAATGTGACCTTTACTGGCAGTTGTCCAGAAATTTATGAAATGATTTTCCTGTATTAATTAAATTAAATAATTAAGTAATAATTGATTGACACATATATATATATATATATATGCTTTTGTGAATATGAATTATAATTTATTTCTTAGATGATGAAATTTCCTTGAATTTGTGTGCATAACATTAAAATACACTAGGATATTAAGATAATTTAATTTCCCACGTAAACGTCTGTATATAATCAAGTGGTTGACTAGTATAAATTATAATTGTTGGAAACAAAGCAAATTGACAGCAAACTGCATGCACCAACAGGCCTACTATATAAATATAATTTAAGATCTCCAAAACAGTATTATTGGAAAGTTACAATTTTGACCGGAACAATTCTAATATTGTTAATTTGTTATACATACATAATGATAATTTTTTTTTTTTTTTTTGAAGAACATGCCCCACAACGGGGAAATTTATTCATTCTCCAAAAAAACCAAGTTCGAAACAAACGACGGAATGTCAGAAGAACCAACGCAAGCCGAGGCTGCATTTCTAGCTAATTCGTGGGCAACTCTATTTGCACCACGACGAACAAAAGAAAACCGAACGTCAACAAAATGAGACAAAATTGAACTAGTCTCAGCATGAATATTACCCAAGTCAGACAGATTCTCCTCCCCACTTTGCAAGATCTTGATCAAGTTGATATTGTCTCCCTCCAAAATGATTTTATGCCACCCAAAGTCACGTCCGAGTCTGGCTGTCGAAAGCGCCGCGTAAGATTCTGCGGCGAAGGGGTCCGTTACATGATATCTCCTATCCGTTTCCCACCCCACACATTTTCCTTCTGCGTTCCTGGCCACCACCCCAATTCCAATCGCCTTATCCTCTTTAAAAACCGACCCGTCAAAGTTTATTTTAATCTAATCTGACGACGGGGGATTCCACCGTTGCTTAGCAGGTGGCATAATATCTTCAAATTGATTTTCCTCCAAATTTGGTCTCTGCAGCATATTGTAATCTGCATATGCGAGAACCTCATGTGGTTGGAAAATTTTGCCTTCTAAGAGCCTCTTATTTCGGCTGCCCCACACCGCCCATAGAATTGTTGCTAATCTGCACATCACTTCATCATCTAGCAGCGAGCAACAATGCAACAATCCATCCATAAAGTTAACTGCGAGTTGTTGTACCGTGGAGGCTGGTATAAGAGATAAAGCCCATACCTGTCTCGAGAAAGAGCAATGAAACAAGGCATGGGGAAAATCTTCCAGTTCGACACCATAAATAGCACATATATCATCTAACTCACAGCCATGTGTTTCCTCAACCGCACTCCAGTAGGGATTATTTCATGACAGCAGTGCCAAAAAAAGTTACGGATTTTCGGTTGTACGTCCAACTTCCAAAGCTTACTCCACACTGCATGACCCTCAAGCCTAGCCGAGGAACCCCTGCTCTCATTCATTCTCTCCATGCCTAGGTGATATGCACTTCTAACAGATGCAAAGTTAGAGTTCACGAAGGGAAAATATCATTTTTCGTCCTCTAAAGATGTTCTTTTTCGATTTTGATCCTGACTTTTAACTTTTCTCATATTGCATCTTTTTTAATGCCACATTTCTCAATTTTAGTCCTCCGCATCCTACGTAGCAGAAATTTGGGGATTTTTCCTGATTTTCCCTCCAAAATTTGAGTTGGCACATGACGTGGATTATTAATGTTTATGGGAAAAAATAAAAAATACCACATAATTACCAGAATTGGGAAATCGCTTGTTTCTCGACGGAATCTTGCAAATGAGTAGTGTAAATCGAACACTGCGACGCAAGGAACACGATGACCTAGAACCAATAGTTTAAGAGATATGGCCGGTTAAACATGGCTGATCGTGGCTCAAATCCGCAGAAACTTTGAACGAGCCATGCGGCCAGCTCCGGTGACGAAATTCGGTGAATAAGGTATGAAAATTCATCTAATCAACGAGAGCTCCAACTTGGGAGTAGTTTCATGGCTTGAAACAATCGGATGATGGAGATATTGGTCGGAGAAGTGGTGGCCGACGACATGTGTAACAGGCGCGACTTTCAAACTTTGTTTTCGGCGATTTCGGCGACTAATCGGAGCACCCACGGCATGGACATTGTAGTACGCTTTAAGAGGAATCTATTGGGAGTGGTCTCGAGGATTGACGTGTTGTTTTGGCAGAGATATTGCCGTTTGAAGACCTCGTACGGGCGTTTTCGGCGATGGAATGGGGTCAAATTGGTATGTGTTTCGAACGTCTCAATGAGACGAGTTGAACCGTGGTGGTCCCGACATCCAATCATCCGGACAACGAGACAACCGCGGTAAAATTAGAAAAGTTGGGATAAAATTAGAAAAAAAACTATAACAGATGGGTATTTTGTTAGATAAAAATAGTTTATGTAATTACGTGACATTTTTTTTAATAATCTACATCATATGCCAATTCAGATTTTGGAAGAAAAATTAGAAAAAATGCCCAAATTTCTATCATGTAGGATGCGGAGGACTAAAATTGAGAAATGTGAAATAAAAAAGGATGCAATGTGAGAAAAGTTAAACGGATAAGACCAAAATCGAAAAAGGACAATTTTAGATGACGAATATTTTTCCTTAAAATCTAAAACTTAACTCTAAGTTCAACTTAATTAGATCTCGTTCAAGCTCAATCCGTTCAATAACAAATTAAGTTCAAAAAACTTTTCAAAACCCCGCATATTTATGTCCGTGAGCCTAAATGACAAAAAAAATATGTAGTAAAAACTCTTTCAAAACTAAATTAACATGTATTGTCATGACAAGATTATTATTTTCCCCTAAAAATTTTATATTTTATTTCATTTCCTCTTTGTAGAACGGTGTATAGAAAATCTGCGGCTCTACGGTTTTGTTCGTTTTTCATAAAATTTTCATCTCATAACTGTTTGTGTCCATTAATTCAAACATAAATTTTGACAAAAAAGTAAATAGAATTTGACACATTTTTCCTATGTTAGTTGTTTGTTTGAAAGCTGATATTTAATAATGGTAATATTTTTATTCGAATACCATTACATCTTTTTCCTGTTATTACACTATATGATGTAGAAATTATTTTTTTAATTCCTTGTGTTACTACCTGTAAACCCCTTTGGAAGTCGCTTGCCCTAGATGCTAGAAAATGGGGGCAAAGGCAAGCGGCGTATGCTTGCTTGGTGGAGCACAAGGCTTGGAAGCATGTTGTCCCGATAAAACTTGGCTTGGATGCAAGGAATGTCGGATGTTGGTGCTTGATGGCCTGGCGTCAAGCACATGCGTAGACTTGCGCGTATTTCAGCAGGTGTTCAGCAAGGAATGGTGCTAATGGGCGGATTTTCCTGCAAGGCAGGCGGCAGGCAAGCGCTGAACAGGCAGCGTGTGCGGGCTGGTGCGGACTGGTACGGATAAACGAGCGGGCACGCGTGCAAGGCAGGCAGATTGACGCGACTGCTGCGGAATGAATGCGCCCGCGTGCACACAAGTCCGGCAGCAGCAAGAATTGGCGGGAACAGTTACGCGACAGTTTTGCTGCGAATTTCTGCACACTTGGGCGCCAAAATATTCAAAGACAAGGAAGGTTTTGACTTGGGCGGTTATTGAGCATAACCGCCAAGTTAGTGGGCAAAGTGGGCTGAATAAGTGGCGGTTATGGGGCATTTTTTGGCAGTTAGTTTAGCCTTTGAAATTCGAAATTACCTAGCTGTAGGGGTGTAAACGGATAATAAACGGATCGGATGTATGATTACCATATCCTTATCCGTTTATGATTCGGACGGATACGGATAATATCCTTTTAAATCGAATTCGGATAATATCCTTTTTATACGGATACAAGGCGGATTCGGACGGATTCGGATTTTAATCGGATTTTCAACTATTCAAAATTTGACATAAATTATTTATTTATATAACTTCGAACTTTTAATCAGATTATCAACTATTCATTTATAGATAAATTATTTAATAATTATATAACTTTGAATATATATATTTTAGACGAATAGAGAAATAATAAGTATATCTATATAGATCATTTTTATGTTTTAGCGAATGTATAAGTGTGGTGAAATTATAAATTTTATCATATAATTAATTTGAAATATAATACTTTTATTAGTAACATAATATATGTTAATTATATTATCTCTATATGAATATTGACCTGAACATATAGTTACTAATAAAACCTAGGGTTTTTGTTTAATAAATGCGCTAAAAAATTTACTTAATACTAATAATCTATCATACATACACGGTTTTGTGTATATATTTTAATATAATACATTATTTATCGGATACGGATTACGGATAAATCGGATAACGGATATATCTAACGGATAATGAAACGGATCGGATGTTAAACGGATCGGATGCCTTATTACCATATCCTTATCCGTTTATAATTCGGATGTCTATAATCGAATACGGATAATATCCTCTTGAGACGGATTCGGATAATATCCTCTGTAAACGAATTCGGATGTGGACGGATATCGGATTTTCGAATATCCATTTATAGCCCTACCTAGCTGATTGGGTTATAATCAGCATTATAAATAGCTTGGCCATTGACTTGAATGATTTGGTTGATGAATTGTGTGCAAGCATGCCATATACTTGTATTATTGTTCGGAAAAATAATAAAAGGTTGGGAAGAGTTGGGGCTTTCCCGTATATCATTGTGTTCTTTTAATACAACAAGTGTGTATAAGTTTTACTTGTTGTATGCTTGGGAAAAACATGAGAAATTGGTTGAGCTTGAGCAATTCACTCAAACTCGAATCAAGCAAACACGAGCGTGGAAAAATCTAAGGAAAACACTACAGTTTGCGAGGTTGAAAAAGACTGACTGATTTGTGGGGGCAAATCAGGCCGGATTGGGTTGAATCTTAGGTAAAAATTTTGTTCAAAGTTCGACCCTATCACAGTTGGTATCAGAGTCTCGTTTACGAGGTTGTGATCGGATACTTTGAGACATGGATGATCAAGTTCCACTGCGTGAGATGATGCTTAACCTTGAGCGAGGGTTAAAAAGATGGAAGAGTACCTTGGGCAGCCTCACAAGTCTCCCGCGACAGCGATTTTTCAGCAAATGTGTAGGATCCATGAGCAATTTGCTATTCACGAGGCAAAGATCAAGAAACTTATGGAGGAATTGCCCGAATTTGTTGAAGGAAGGATCGTTTCGGTGTCGGAAGCTCTGGGTGTTTTCACAGATACCATAGATCTTAAGCTTGATGGCCTAAACATGGAGTTGGGCATCTTGAAGAAGGCTGTAAGTGCTGCGGGAGCAGGTGATGGCACTGCTCCGTCTAAAGTCCGAGTTCCAAATCCTAAGCCCTTTAGTGGTGTTCGTAATGCCAAAGAGCTTGAGAACTTTTTGTGGGATATGTAGATGTATTTCAAGGCTACGCGGGTGCCTGATTCTGAGAAAGTCTCCATAACTTCTATGTATCTGACGGGAGATGCAAAGATGTGGTGGCGGTCCCGTTTGTCGGAAGATGCAAGTGCAAATCGAGAGCGGATTGATACGTGGGATGCACTAAAAAAGGAGTTGAAAGATCAATTCCTACCTTGCAATTCTTCGTGGCTCGCAAATGAGTCCCTTCAAAACCTAAAACATGTTGGGATAATTTGAGACTACGTCAAAGAATTCAGTTCGTTGCTACTCGAAATCAAGGGGATATTGGAAGAAGATAAGTTGTTCAACTTTATGGCGGGTTTGCAACCTTGGACACAAGCTAAAATTCGAAGGCTTGGTGTCAAAGATTTGCCAACCGTCATCGCTGCTACTATTAGATTAGTGGATTTCAGAAGCGTCGGTGGCCCTGATCTTCGAAATGAGAGAAGGGATGCGAGGAAAGACAAGGGCAAGGCCAAATTCAAACAAAAGAAGACCAAAGAGGTGACCGGTAGGCCTGATGTTGCTGTTGTGAAAGCAAAAACGGGTTGTTACCTTTGTGGTGGTGACCATAGAATGTGGGATTGTTCGAAGCGAACCAAGTTGAATGCTTTGGTGGCTGAAACGAGCGAGGAAGTTGATGACCTTACCGGGCGGATTGGTTCATTGCAATTATCGAATGCAATTCAAGTGATGTCTCGAAAGAACAAAGATCTATTGTATGCTAAGATCTTTATGAATGGGCAAGAAATGCAAGAGTTGGTGGACACGGGGGCCACAAATAGCTTCATTTCCGAAAGTGTAGTCCAGGAGCTAGGCTTGGATCGTGAAGGATGTTGCAGTGAGATGAAGGTTGTAAATGCACAACCAAAGTCATTCAAGGGTGTGGCCAAAATTGATTTGAGAATTGGTCTTTGGGATGGGTAGTTCGAGGTGGTTGCTGTCCCGCTTGACGACTTTTCCCTTATCTTAGGGAATAATTTCTTGAAGATGGCTAAGGTCACGGTGCTACCTTTCTTGGATGGCTTGTTCTTTACAGAAAGTTATCCCAGATTTGTGAGATGCGAGTACTCAGTAGGGGAACCTAAAGCTGTCGGAAAGAGTAAGGAACAATTAGAGCAGGCTAAGGGGGACGTGAAGCGGAGTGTCTTGTGTCTTGGTTCTCTAATTCAGATGGAAAAATCAAACTCGAGGGCGGACATGGCCATGAAGAGACCCTTAACATTTGCCGAGGATGCCAAAAATAAAAGGAAACAAACATGGGAAGAGTTTGCAGCACGCCTCAAAGATGACCTTGATGCTGTACAAGGCGATGTGGGCCGTCTAAGGGATGATGGAAATGTTCCGGATGTGAACGACACAAGTGACAGCCATACCTTGAGTTGTTCCCACGAACCTTGGGTTTATTAAAGGAAACAGATGAAAGTGTACCATCGAAAGCGGAAAGTTATTCAATTGCAAAAGAATGAGCAACCGGTGGAGAAATGGGTACCACTAAATTTGGGGGTCAAATCATTTAAGGATGCCCTTCTGTCGAGTCCAATGAAGGATGGTGGCAAAGATGGGAAGGAGATGGATGATAGCCAGAAAAAGTTGAAGAGAGCTGAACTTAGCCTGACGAGGGCGTCGGTTCTTTTCGATGGGGGAAGTTTGTAAGCCCTTTCGGAAGTCGCTTGCCCTAGATGCTAGAAAATGGGGCAAAGGCAAGCGACGTGTGCTTGCTTGGTGGAGCATAAATCTTGGAAGCATGTTATTCCGATAAAACTTGGCTTGGATGCAAGGAATGTCGAATGTTGGTGCTTGATGGCTGGGCGTCAAGTAAGGCCGAGCGCATGTGTTGCGCATGGTGCTTGCAAGTCTTGGTGGCTTGCACGCATTTGAGCAGGTGTCCCGCTAGAAATGGTGCTAATGGGCGGATTTTCCAGCAAGGCAGGCGGCAGGCACACGTTGAGCAGGCAGCGTGTGCTGGCTGGTGCGGACTGGACGCACCCGTGCGCACACAAGTCCAGCAGCAGCAAGAATTGGCGGGAACGGTTACTTCTTGAGCGGGAACGGTTACACGACGGTTTTTCTGCGAATTTCTGCACGCTTGGGTCCCAAAATATTCAGAGACAAGGAAGGCTTTGACTTGGGCGGTTATTGAGCATAACCGCCAAGTTAGTGGGCAAAATGGGTTGAATAAGTGGCAGTTATGGGGCAGTTTTCCCGAAAACTGCCTAGCAGTTAGTGTAGCCTTTGAAATTCGAAATTACCTAGCTGATTGGGTTGTAATCAGTATTATAAATAGCTTGGCCATTGACTTGCACGATTTGATAGATGAATTGTGTGGAAGCAAGCCATATCCCTGTATTATTGTTCGGAAAAATAATAAAAGGTTGGGAAGAGTTGGGGCTTTTCCGTATATCGTTGTGTTCTTTTAATACAACCAGTGTGTGTGAGTTTTACTTGTTGTATGCTTGGGAAAAATATGAGAAATTGGTTGGGCCTGAGCAATTCACTCAAACTTGAATCAAGCAAACATGAGTGTGGGAAAATCTAAGGGAAACACGAGAGTTTGCGAGGTTGGGAAAGGCTGACTGATTTGTGGGGGCAAATCAAGCCGGATTAGGTTGAATCTTAGGCAACAATTTTGTTCAATGTTCGACCCTATCACACTACCTATCATGTATGTATTAGTATTCCAACTATTAACCTATATTACATTGGAACAACTCCTAATCCATACAGGTCTATATAAAATTTTATTGAAAGAATAAATGAATTTGGGACTATTATTATTTTTTAAGTCTATAAATATATATTAACACTTATTTATACGCTGATAGGAGTTTGACTCAAATAATTAATAGTTCTTTTTCTGAAATAATAATTTTGGGTTCGAATTTATCTAGTTATAGTCTTCTGTTGGTAGGTCATTTGCAAATTCCAAAAGAACATATTAGTTAATAGTTCAAATAGAATTCCGTAAATCCAAAGAATTGGTAGTATGCTCCGTGTTAGGAATAGTGCCCTGAAAGCCGATGTAATAGTCTGCTTAGTACTTTTCCTTTTGTAAATCACAGACAGTCTTTGAATAATAAACGACTAAGGCAACACTTCTTTATATGCTCTTGTCTGATTGTATGTTTACTTTAGCTTTGCATGTATAAGAACTCCCCTAATCAATATGACTTATAGGACTCAACCATTTAGGTGAAATGGTTCATGAGATGAGCCCTAAATCACTTAAGTCATGATTAGAAACCACTCCTAGCCAATGAGTCCAAAAGACAGTGGGAGTGTCGCTTTGACTCGCCTGAGGCTTGCTCGTGTGATCACGCCCTTAAGAAGGACCACCTTGTTTTATGGGGTGCAAAGTGTATTGATTGATATGTGCGTAATACATGGGGGTACTTACTTATTCTAAATGGGTAGGTACACTGAGGTGTCCCGTGTGAGAAGATTCCTAAATGGGAAAGGAAGTTTCTATTTCTGGAAATTGAAACTTCCAGATTAGGAAATATCTCACGAATCATTGATGTGATTAAGTAGTCCTTAGACTTAAGATTCCATCAATGCTTTGTGGGCTAACTCTGCAGTCTTAGGTATAAGCTTTCGCCTTAGACAACCGACTCAAACCTCATGTTAGGTCTGCACAAGTGGCACAAGGAAGCATATGAGAATTGATAAAGGACCTACACTTGTGAAAGCAAGTTGATCTCTTATTGTGTAAGTCATTCATATGCCATAATGGAGTCCTTGGCTAAGGCAGTGGATCGAGATCAAGAAATAGGTTTCTTGGATCGAGATCAAAATGGATATGAAATGCACTTAACTTTAAGATCAAGATTATTAGGGTTCTTGTAACACCCCGGAGCGAAGGGCGCCACATGAAACGAAATGGGGACTCCACTCACGCATCGAACCATATCGAATGGGTGACACACAAAACTCACCCCTAAGCTAGGCGGTTTAGACCCTGAACAGAGTGCGAAGAAAATCTAAAAGCAAATGCGGAAGCAACAGGATCGCATAACCTAACAAAATACATGCATCCATCTAAAAGCAGGAAAACCAACTATTACATGCCTTGCCCACCCCCGGCCAAATAAAACATACTTAAGTTCAAATTCGGAATACAAAGCTTAGCTTATACATATTTATACGTAGTACCAAATATACATAGTACCAGAGCGGGAAATTAAAGATGCATATGCAAAGACTCTTCTACAACCCGGACGACTCCAAAAGAAAAAGACCGCCGCCTAGCTCAAACTCCCCAACCGGGCACCTGCAAACTCAAGACAAAAAGAGGGAAAAACAAACAACGAAGAGGGGTCAGTCCTAAAGACTGGTGAGGGGGCTAACACACGCACACATACGTATAAGTAGAGCATAGCATAGCATAGTCAAAACGAAGAGTGTTCATGAACCGGGGTTGGCTTTTGCATTCCAAATCATTTAAACCAGTGATACTACATATAGCAAGAAAGATTTAGGGCCGAAGGCCAAAACCACCAAGTTTTAGAAATTAGAAATCCAATCCCGTTTCACAAACCATAAACGGAAGCGAAAACTTAAACAAAATGACTCGGCGAGAACGAGTCCTAACCCACTTACTCCATAGCAAAGCAAAGCGAAGTCAAAGCAAAAAGCATAAACCAATCCAACCTTTCTCCGGTTGGGGAAAGAGCGACCTCTCTCTACCCCCGCACTTACCTTATAGTCAGCGCGCTTTATACTTCAGGGCAGTGAGTTTCATGACACTCACACCCAAGGACTCCGTCCCCCACCTCCCTCCGAGTGGGTTTTGGGTTGATCCTATAAAGTGGAGAAGTGTCCTGGGGTTGCAACCGGCGACCCCAATGGTCGTCCCGGGTCTCCCGAACCACACAATTCCGGGGCCCAAACTTACCCTTACACTTATCACAAAGCTTATCTCGCCAAAACATAGCACGCACACACACTAACCCATTTTCAAAAGAAACAAACGAAAATATAGCTTACTTATACATAAAAGCAGTTTTCAAACGTCTTGTAACAAAAGGGACCAATTCCCACAAAATACATATCATGCACATATCTATATACATATATACGTATAAGTCGCATGCGGGCTTAAAAAACATTTAGGGTTGTAGGTCATCATAGCTAAAAGAAAAGAAAACCCCACCTTGCCGACCATCCAAACAAAAGGAACCACCTCTTCAACCTCGAGACAAACCTAAGAACAAAAGCAAAAGGGCAAGGACAGACTTAAACTCAATATGAACCAATTAGACGCTCGGCATATGCATATGGATTCGAATAATGCATAAGGATTGCAAATGAGTTAACACTTAGGTCACATTAGGTCACATTGAAACATATCGAATCTTATCAAAACATAGGTCGCATATTCCATGTTAAACAAACTCATGAACTTCATATAATCCATATAACATGTCAAATACCAAGTTAAGAGTGCATACATCTCATATAAGAGCGAAGGAATTCCAAGTATGGCAAGCATACAAGGTAGGAAGTCATATTCGCACGTAAGGAAACACTTAGATCATATAAAGCACATTTCACGTCAAACGAATCCGTAAACGTAACGCAACGCGTACGACACTCACAACACACTATGCAATCATGAAACATATCAAAATCAAGCAATGACAAGTTATAGCATAGCACATTACACATATAAACAAGTACATATCACATTAGGGTCAAGAACGGAGAGGGAATCAAACAAAACAAGCAAGAAAACAAGTTCGGGGCCAAAATATTTCTGTACCCAGATCCAGGGCCATGGATTTTTAACAAAGAGGGGATCCACGGATGTGGATCCCAGTATAGAAAGTTTCCCAAATCCGCCATCAAATCCACGACCCTGGATTTGTTTTAGTGCAAAAATCCACGGCCGTGGGTTTGCTCCAGCCCAGAAAAATTCGAGATTTTGGCCCCTAAAACAACAAGAAACCAATCCAAACCCAAGGAAACACATAATGCAAAAGTTATGCAACATATATTCAAGAATTCATATCCTAGATCATGCAAAAACCGAGCTAAAGTGAAGGAAAGAGGAGGAGATGCATCACCACATTTATGCTCTAACAAATTCATCAATGGTATCACCATGAGTCCTCAACCATCAAGCAAACCAAGTTCATAGAAGTCATATAGGATATCTTAGGGTCATATATCATGCTTCACATCAAAAGATTTCACAAGAATACAAGCAAAATTCATGAAAAAACATCAAACCCACACTATTCATGCTATAAGCCATAACTCATGCAAACATGGATGGATTCTTACAAAATGAAAGGTAAAAGAGCCACAAAGACATGGAGAGATAAAATATGGACTTACCTCTTAAATTGGAGAAGATTTGATGGAGCTTGAGTTGAATTCTTGAAGAAGATGAATAGTGAAACCCCTTTTCTTCTTTTCTTCTCTTCCTTCCTCACAAAATGGGGCAAATATCTCTTATGGGGGGAGGGGGTTTCGAAATCAGCTGAAAAGGGGGAGAGAGAGAGCCCAACTCATGTGGTTTAGTCATGGTTTAAGTTTGGTTAAGGTTAAAATGGGTCCCACAAGTGCAAGACTAGTCAAAGGGGTCACTTTGGTGCAAGCTGCTCATTCCGGGTGAAAAACGGAGGACCAAATGGGCTTAGAAAAATATGAATCTTGATTCTTTGGATTTCTTTCTTCGTTAAGAGTCTAACTCATCTTCCGGAATTCGAATCCAAATTCCTGAGCTCAAGTTATGCCTTCCGGAACATAAGGTGCGCTAAAGCTCGTTAGGCCCTTATGTCCCTAACACATAAAACGGTTCCAAAAACCGTATCAAATGAACTCAAAAACAAGTAACGAGCATAAAGACACACTCAAACACGTATTATTCATGCATAGCACATAGTCACAAAAATCGAAAACGGAAACAGACACAAACAAAGCAAGAACAAAGCAAAGAGGGCAAATACGTGCAAATAATTCACATAAGGTTCAAATAAAAGTCATATTATTCAAATATATCACAAAAGGAATATAATAAACATATAATTCACGTAATTAAATAATTAAAAGCACACTTAGATCTCCCGTGAAGGCGTACCTGGAAAGGCCGGACGAGCGGGATGTTACAAACTCCCCTCCTTCAAAAGGACCTGTCCTCAGGTCCTAAACTAGACCTAGGAGGACTCTTGAACGAACTCAACTCCACGCTTCCGCTGCGCTACTCTGATCCAAGAGTTGTAGTCTCCTCGGGACATCACTTTCCTTAATTAGAAATGAGGAAGACTTCTCATATCCCGGTAACTCGGTGGCGCTTGCCAACTCCGAGTGAGTCTCCTTAGTCTTAGCAAACTCTATGTCCGGTTTGCTCCCACTTCCAAATAGAATTCGAAAGTAGTTGGAGAACCCCACCAAAATGGTTCTCGATCTTCTATCGATAGCACTTAAAACATTACTACACCAAGTTTACGATGTTTCTTCTTATGCCAACACCATTATTGGCTCTTCGAGTCTCGAACCATGAGTGGAATTAGTCTCGTGACTAAGCACTTCTTGAGACATAGGCTCTAACTTTCCGTTAGCCACGCACAACCGAAGTCTTCCTTAGTACCTCGATTGTAACGGAGAAGTTTGAGTATCCTCGTGGAATCAAGGTAACTCTCTTCAAAAGCCTTATCCACTCGAACTATGCATTTTCCTTATCCTTCATGTCACGGGACGCCACTTGCGTATCAACGAACCCTTTGTACAATCCCGATAACTCTAGAGACTTATTCTCTGAGGCAAATCTCGGTTCTTCTACCAAACGCGTAGTTGACAATACCCTTGTTGAAACCACACTCAGTAAAGACCACGGAACGCTGAAGAAGGACGAACGACTCCTTGAAGCAAGCAAGAAGGGTATTTATCTTCCACAGTTAACCTGTGCGGCTCACGGTAATATATACTCATCCTAAATCCCGTCTTCTTCTTAGATGGGACCAAGGTACTCCACAAAGAAGTACTTAGATGGATGATATTACCTTCTAAGAGCTCGTCAACTACGACTTAACTCCAACAACCACGCTAGAGCCCCACCCGAAGGGAAACTCCAAACACGAACCAATTCCGGGATAAAGATCACGACAACCTCGATGTCCTTATCGGGTGGAAATGAATTCCAACTTTCAAAGAAACATCAAAGGTGTCTTACTTCAATCTTTGTCTCCTTAAGCTTGGCTCGACCTCTAAGTTAATCTAAAGAAAAGCCACAAAGCTTATTGCACCGTCCCGAAATAATCAACCACTCCTACGAAGGATATAAACGGGTTAGCCTTCCATCTATTACCCGAAAATATTGTTAAGCCCTAAAAAGGAGCTCCAAAGCAACCACCAACGCCTATGGTGACACCGTCACCTTAACATGAACTAGATGCCTTCAAGGACAACCACCGACAAGCTCGGCCCTCACACTCACCAAAAACTCGAACACTCACCTCACCAAACTCCCTCCAAGAAGAGAGCCAACACAAAAAGAAAAAAGAAAAAAGTAAACCACAAGCAAGCAAGCAACAATAAGGACACATAAGCACCGAGAAAAAAAAAAAAAAAAGGAAAGTAACACAAATTGAAATAAAATGCATGTATGTAGTGCCATGAATGCTTAGTGTACCTTTCACCATGGTAAAAATGTTGATCTCGACATCAAGCTCCTTGCTTCCACTTACATCCACTCGGACTTGTCTTGGAGTCTTGGAATCAGGGCTCTTTGTCGTCCTTGGATTCTTGTTCTTCCGACATCCACTCACCATATGCCTCGGTTCCCCACACTTGTAGTACCTCTTGAGCTTCTTCCGACAAACTTCTTCCATATGGTTCGGCCTTGACAAAAGGAACATTGAATCGGTTCCATTGGAGGAGGTATCGAATCCATCTTCATGAGTTGAAGTTCTTTTTCTTGGTGTCGGTGACATCTTGAAGTCCTTGGGCTTCCTCTCAGGACATAGATCTCTTACTTGAGCTCGAACTTGATCCTTGACCTTGTCCCACATAAGAAGTGTGACACATCATCTGTTGCTTATCCATTACCTCTTGCACCGCTCTTCTAACTTCCTCAGACCAATCATGCAACTCGAGGAGTTAGAAAACTCTCGGATCAGTCCCACGCGTAACAAAAGAAATGATTCAGGCCGGTTTGCTAAACTTGAAAATTGTCCTAAGGTCAATGCGCCACTCAGTCACACACCACGAAAGCATTACACACAGCTCACACGGCCGATTGATGAGATCTACAATGTCATCGACCTTAAGCTCCTCAAGAAGCCTAAACCCATGAGGGAGACACCCAAGACTCGAGAGAGCAACAAGTATTGTAACTTCCTTCAGCAAAAGGGACACAACACCTCGGAATGCAATGCCCTATGCGAAGAAATCGAGAGACTCATTAAAGGTGGCCACTTACTCGAGTTTGTCAAAGAGATCTACGATAACGCTTGAAATTGAGAAAACAACGAAAGGTCACCTGCTCGGAAGCTACAGGCTAAACCCCCAACAGAGCACGATTTGCACAATCGACCATGCCTCGGTCGCATTGACATGATCGTGGGCGGACCCTCGGGTGGTGACTCGAAGACAGCTAGGAAGAAGACTTGAAGAGAAGCATCTCGAAGTTTCTTCGGCCCCAGAGAAGTAATAAGTGTCCGACTTGCAGAGTCTTGGTGTCAGGAGGAAGTTGTATTTAGTGAAAATGATGTAACTGATGTACCTCAGCACTCGAGTGAAACACCTAGTTGTCCTATTGTCATAATGCTCGATGTGGCTAACTTTGTTGTATCTTGAACTTTGATCGATAATGGAAGCTCTAGCAATATTATCATTTACTCCACTCTTGTGTGAATGAATTTACATGATAAATTGCTACTTGATCCTATTCGAACCCCTCTTACAGGTTTTGGTAGAGCTGAAGTCTATACATAAGGTAGTATTTGACTGGTAACCTCGATGGGTACACTGCCCAGACGAGCTACTCGGGAGATCATGTATCTTATCGTCAATATGCCCTCTGCCTACAACATCATTTTTAGTCAACCTGGATTGATTGAGTTTCAGGCCATCATCTCCACTTACCATCAGATGGTGAAGTTGCCCACTCCAGCAGGAGTCAGAGAGATACGGTGCAATATTCCAACATCCTGGACTTATTATTCCATCTCGATGGAAAAAGTTAAACAACCCGACGAAAAACAAGTCCCTGTACTTGCCAACGACCTATGATCGAAGATGAACTCGAAGACCTCGAAGCAAGCGACCCTGAGAATTCCAAAAAGATGTGCTCAACCCATGCAGCAAAAAGGAAAAAGCAGGAGGATAAGAAGCTCGAGTCTACAGAAGAGCTCGAGGAAATCCAACTCATTTCAGGTCAGACCGAAAAAATCACTAGCATAAGAGCAGGTCGAAAGGGTAGAGAACAGTGCATGCTAATCCAGTTTCTTCGAGATAACACTGACATTTTTGCCTGGAGCGCTTCTGAACTTGTAGGAGTAGACAGAAGAGTGATCGAGCACCATCTCAACATCGACCCATCCTATTAGCCGGTCAAGCAAAAACTCCATCCCCAAAGCGATTCTCGGAACGCAATAATCGAATATGAGGTCAACAAACTCCTTGATGCTTGATATTACCCCTATCCAATATGTCGAGTGGCTTTGCAATGTGGTGCTCGTCCCGAAACCCTAAGAAAAATGGCGGATGTGCAACGACTTCACCGACCTCAACAAGGCGTGCCCAATGGACCTATACCCGCTGCCCAGGATCGACCAATTGGTCGACTCCATAGTTGGATATGAGCGATTAAGCATGATGGACGTCTTTCAGGGCTATTATCAAATCTTCATGGCTCTCGAGGATCAGTCGAAGACAGCCTTCGTGGTCTTTAACGACATCTATTATTTCAAAGTCACACCATTCGGGCTCAAGAATGCGGGTGCCACATACCGGAGGATGATTAACAAAGTCTTCGAGTCAGAGATCAGACAAACAATATAAGCCTAGGTCGACGATATGCTTGTCAAAAGTGAAAAAGCCACCGATCATCTCGATCATTTGAAAAGAGCATTCGACCTCCTGAGAAAGTACAACCTCAAGCTCAATCCTGCCAAATGTACATTCGAGGTCGATGGGGGAAAGTTCCTTGGATACATGGTTAGTCAACGTGGTATCGAAGCTAACCCCGCTAAAATTCAAGCCATCCGACTCCTCCCTAAACCCAACTTGATTCGCGATGTGCAAAGTTTGGTGGGTCGAATCATCTCCTTAAATGGGTACATTTCTTGATCCTCCGAGAAGAATCTCCCATTCTTCAAAATTCTCCGCATCATTAAAACTTTCGAATGGATGCCCTAATGCGACCAGGTGCTCGAAGACCTCAAAGCTTATCTAACGTCCATACCTTTACTCACAAAACCAGTCGATGCAGAACCGTTGTACCTCTATCTAGTAGTATCATCTGAAACAATCAGTTTGATCCTCGTCACCATACGAGATCGAAAACACCTTTCGATCTATTACGTCAGCAAAATCCTCCATGGCCCTAAAGTTTGATATCTCGAGATCGAGAAATTTACCTCGCTGTAGTACACACTTCTCGAAAGCTTCGACCATACTTTCAGTCCCATCCTATAATCGTTCTGATGGATCAACCGCTCAAGCAGGTTATAGAAAAGCCTGAAGTATCGGGAAGGCTTACCAAATGGGTAATCGAGCTCGGGCAATTCGAGATCTTCTATCGACCTCAAGTATCCTACCAGGCTCAAATTTTGGCAGATTTTCTTATCGAAAAAGACATACGTTCCCATCTCGAACACGACGATACTCTCTAGACACTCGCGGTTGATGGCTCTTCGACCTCCTTTGGGGGGAGGGGGGAGAGGAGCCGGCATAACCCTCTCTAACACAAAAGGTCAAGAGATCGAATATGCCATCGTCCTCGAATTCCTTGCGACAAATAACGAAGCGAAGTATGAGGCTCTTTTAGCTGGGTTAAGGATAGCAAGAACGCAAAACATCAAAAAGCTTGCAGCCATTATCGACTCTCAGTTGATCGCAGGATAAATCAATGGAGACTACGAAGCTCGAGAAGAGTCTATGATCTGATACCTAGCCCTTACGAAGAAGATCATATCAGAATTTGAGGAATTCAAGCTTTATTAGGTTCCTCGATAAGAGAATACTCGAGCAGATGCCCCCTCGAAATTTACGACGGGATCACAAGTGTGACACCCCGCTCTACAGTTCGGTCAATTGTGTGATTTTATTATTAATTGCGTTTTAAATTAATTATATGAATTATGTGAACTTAATTGAATTAATTGAATTTATTTGGATTTTGAATTATGATCCCTAAACCTTTTTAAACCGTTTAAATCGAGCCAATTGAACCGAACCCGTGGTCGGAGAACCGAACCAGTTCAGCCCTTAAAGGCTGAACCATTCTTCTCTTTCCTTCATTTTACGTGAAACTACAGCAGCTCAAGCCAAGGAGAGAAGCTCAAACCCCTCATCCTTCATCAATCTTTCTCAAACCATAACTCTTCCGTTTCTCCACCAATTCACGAGCTTGAGTGAGTTTCGGAAACCCCATGATGTGCTCTTCAATTTTATGCCTGTAACTTCTTATCTTTTAGTGTATTTATATGAGTTTGATCAACCTTCAAGAATAGTAAGGGTTTTGCAAAATTTGGAGATTTTGATCCTTGCCTTTGTTTCTTTTGGTATTTGACTTCATTTATAAACTCTTTATGATGCCTATGTTGCATTTATTACATGGAATTGGTTGTTGTGTTGATTAAATGTATATTTCCATTATTGAGCTCAATTTTTTCAAAATGGGTTTGATTGATTATAGCTTTGATTCTTGTTTTTCTTGGAGTTTAAGCATGTATATATGATTCTTGCATGATATATATGGTTGTGTATGAGTTTGAATTGATTTGGTGAAGTTTTGGTGTTGTTTTGGCCCTTTTGCTTTGTTCTCCTGTTTTTCGAGAACAAATCTGCGCTCCAGGCCAGGGCGAAACGGGCGTTTCACCCTTCTTTGAAAACTGGAAACGCCCATTTCGGTTAGGTGGGAGTTCAAGCCTGAAGGGTAGAAACGACCATTTCGGGTTTTAACTGAAATTGGGAACGGCCGTTTCGGCCTGCGAGGTTGGGTCAGTAGCATCTGAAACAACCGTTTGGAGTTTGTACTGAAACTCGAAACGACCGTTTTGGAGCTCCCGGTTTGAGTCAGTAGCTTTGGAAACGGCCGTTTAGAGTTTGAACTGAAGCCGGAAAAGGCCGTTTCCAAGCCTGTTATCCATTTTGTGATTTTTCAACTTTCTCGGTTTGATTCCTTTAATTTGCTTCTTAAATGCTCTTATATGTTCTATTTTATCGTTAATTCGTTACTTTTACATCGTATAACTTGTTTATGCATGAATGTGAATTGTAGTGCGTTTATGTGGTATACATTACATCTCATGCATACTTTACTTTTGTCGTGCATTGTGTTGGGTCCATATAGAATCTAAGTCTTGGGTTCTTGTGTTTCTTTTCAGACGAGGTTGCCGTTGACGAGCCCGAGACCTCAAGCACAAGGTGTGGTTTAGGATTTTGTATAACTATGACCTAAAGCCTTTATATGACGTTTTCATGCCTCGCATGTGGTTATATATTATATATATAACTAAATAAGTGTTGTATATGGTACCTTTATGACCTTATGAAACGAGTTTGTTTTGGAAAAGTTAATTATGAAAGCATATGTAAACTATTTTGTAAAGTTTGATTTGTTCAAGTTTGTAGCGAGTCAAGCCATGAAAGATTGGTATATATTATGTATATGTGTATGTGGATCCAAGGAGCTATGGGTAAGGAATCCCCGGGACGGTGTTGGGCCGTCGGGGTTCGGTCTGTGCGTAGTCTCTATCCAAGGTATCATGCGTGACCCCAGGAGCAAGGGAAGGCGTGGTATTTTGATGCCTTCGGTGTGAAAACCGGGAAGGGCACTTTGTGGGTTAGCTACCCCGCGTGAGTTTGTTAAGGTTATGGATGGTTAGAGCTACACGCGTGGCTCTTCCATCGCCGGATGAGAGGATGGATTTGTTTATAATTTATGTTTTGTTATGATAAAAGGAGTAAAGGTTGGAAGCTCGTTCTCTCCGAGCATATGTTATGATCTGTTATGGGAGTTATGAATTGGAATAGAGTTTTTTGAAAATGGTTTTAAGTATATATGTTTGTCTTGAAACGTTTTGGTTTCTAAAACCTATTCCGGTTGATGAATCCATTTTGTTATGTGTTTTGCTTTATATATATAGTGTGTGGGTGTGCCCCCCCCCCCCAACTCAGTCAGTGGGCTGACCCTCGTTATCCTTTCAGTTTCAGGTGCTTCTTTTGACTTGAGCTAGGCGGAGAAGCGTGTCTGCATTGTCGTACTTACGGGTCTAGATCTTGCTTAGTTGCATATTTCTACATACACTTTATATTATTTTGTTCATGTATGACTTGAATACTTGGGATTTGAATATCATGTTTTGATGGGGTCGTGATGGTCTTTGAACAGGCCTTGTATGTTGGTACCTATATGTAGATATGATATGCGTATATGTGTTGGTACCTATAAGTATCTACGTTATAAATCTACTACTTGCTTTGGTTTTATTTTAATGCTTCCACGCACTCTGAGTTAGTTTAGTTAGCTCCGCCTAGCTTAGTGAGTGAGTTGGTCTCTCGTTTGCCAAGGTTCGGATTCGGGTATGCACTTCTCATTTCATAACCGGGTTTAGATCTTGGTACGGGGGATGTGGTCCCTACGTTTGGTGTGCTACATCCTTAAGTGGTATCAGAGAGCGGTTGCAAATTCAGGCTCTAGTGTCGTGTTGAGTCTGTCTAGGTCGTACGGCTTAGGATAATGTGATTTTGTGATTATGTGAGTATTTGATTATATGACTTGATTATTTGCATACTTGTTTATTTTATTCATTGTATACATGATCATATACTAACCTACACGTATCCATATTGTTTGAATTTGTGAATTTCAGGATGCCTCCACGAAGACAAAATCGTGAACAAACTCCTGATTTGAATCAACCGGCTCCACAGAATGCACCTCCTCCACCACCCATGAATGCGGAGAATATTGTTCATGCTCTCCTCAATCAATTACAACAAAACCAATGGAATCAGACACCTCTAGTTGAGGGTCAAGATGTAGGAATTCTGAAACAACAATCCTCCAAAGTGGTATGGAGGAGACGATATCAAGGCGGAAGAGTGGTTATTGGAAATTAGAGGCATTTGGGAAATTTGTCCGGGAAGCTCTCAAGACAAAGTTGTTTGTACGGGTCGATTTATACAAGGGTAAGCGGCGATTTGGCTTAAGCATGTTCGATCCAAGTTAGAGAGAACGGGAAGGGAGTTCAATTGGAAGACGTTCGTGCAGGAATTCCATGAGAAGTATATTCCTCTTAGTACACAAGAACGCCGCCTTCAAGAGTTCACTGATTTGAGGCAAGGTATACGGACGGTGGAGGAGTATATTTTGGAATTTGAGAGGCTTGCACCCTATGCCACTCACATCACCGACAATGATACTTACAAGGCCCGAAAATTTCTCCATGGGCTTCGCCGGGAACTTCAAGAGGCTCTCCAAGCCTCTAACGTGAGTACGTAGGCCAAGGTTACCAAAAGGGCGATTCAAGTTGAGGTCCAAGGATCAAGGTACACCGTTTCTTATGCTGCTCAAGTCAAGGATCGAGATCCGATTCTGGATCGGGTAAGAGGCCCGTTTCTTATGCTCCTCGAGCTCCTGCTACACCGGCTTTTCGTCCCTAGGGTTTGGGGAACAAAAAGCCCCGTATTATCGGTCCCGCGGCACCTCCTGCAGCTCTAGCTTTGCCGGCTCAGGCTCCACCTCTTTGTGCTTATTGCCAGGGAAAGCATCCTGTTGAGAGGTGTTGGAAACTTTTGGGCAAGTGTTATGTGGGTCTTCTGAGCACAAGATCGATACTTGCCCGAACAGGAGGCCAGCTGTTCAGGCTCGTGTTTATGCTATTGAGGGAGAGGAGGAAGCTGCTGATGTCGATCCCAATGCCGTGATAGAAGGTACAATAAACATTCATGGCATATCATTACATGCATTGTTTGATCCCGGGGCCACGAATTCTTTTATTTCCCAGGATATTGTTGCTTCCTTGCCTTTGCTTGCCGAATTATCTGCGCATGTGTATGTGGTAAGTTCCCTATTGGGAGGTTGTTTGGAGACAGACAGGGTGTTCTGGGATTGTCCCGTGAGTTTTGAAGGCAGAATCTTCCCCGCAGATCCGATTGTGATGCCTATGATGAAGTATGGGGCGATCCTTGGTATGGACTGACTTTTCAGACACCGAGCTAAGTAGGATTGTCGTGATAAGAAGATTTCTTTGGATACAGTGGTGTTTACGGGTGAGAGGTTGAAGTCCAGCCCGTTCGTCTCATTTATGAAAGTAAGTAAGCTCCTCCTGGACGACGCGACAGGTTTTGTGGCTTACCTTCTTAACAAGCCAAACTTGAGGAGACTGAGATTATAAGGGAGTTCCCCGATATTTTCCCTGAGAATTTGGGTTCCTTACCACCCGATAGGGAAATCGAGTTTGTGATAGACCTCTATCCCGGAGCTGAGCCTTTTTCTAAGATACCTTACCAGATGCCTCCTGCTGAGTTAAAGGGGTTGAAGACTCAGTTTGATGAAATGTTGGCTTGCGGTTATATCCATCCGAGCATCTCTCCGTGGGGTGCACCTATTCTATTTGTGAAGATGAAGGATGGAACTTTGAGGATGTGTATAGATTAACGTGAGCTGAACCGGATGACAGTGAAGAATAAGTATCCGTTGCCTCACATTAAAGAGTTATTCGACATCTTGCAAGGTTCACAGGTGTATTCTAAGTTGGATTTGAGACAGGGATATTACAAGCTTTGTATCCGGGAGGAGGATATCCCGAAGACTACGTTCAACACCCGGTATGGACACTTCGAATTCGTGGTGATGCCATTTGGGTTGACTAATTCCCCGGTCGTGTTCATGGATATGATGCACCGAGTGTTTAGACCGTTCCTTGACAAGTTTTTCATGATTTTCATAGACGACATCTTGGTGTATTCGAGGTCCGTAGAAGAGCACGCACAACACCTCAGGATGGTCTTGGAGACTCTTAGAGAGCACAAGCTTTATGCTAAATTTAGCAAGTGCGAGTTTTGGATCGACAAGGTTACATTCCTAGGCCATATAATATCTGGCAATGGAATTGAAGTCGATCCCTCCAAGATAGAGACCGTGGCTCAATAGGAGAGACCGAAGAATACCTCCGAAGTGAGAAGTTTTCTTGGGTTAGCGGGTTACTATAGGAGATTTGTGAAGGATTTATCCAAGATTGCATGCCCGTTGACTAGGTTAACAAAAAATGAGGTAAAGTATGAGTGGGACGATGTGTGTGAGAGAAGTTTTCAAACCTTGAAGGAAAGGTTAACTTCAGCACTTGTTCTTACCCTGCCCGAGGGATCCGAGGGCTATTCAGTTTATACAGATGCTTCAAAGGAAGGCCTCGGATGTGTGTTAATGCAAGATGGCCGAGTGGTGGCTTATGCTTCTAGGAAGTTAAAGGAACATGAAAAGAACTACCCCACTCACGATCTTGAGCTTGCAGCGGTTGTGTTAGCTTTGTTAAAATAGCATCACTACCTCTACGGGACTGCCTTTGAGATATTCACCGATTATAAGAGCCTCAAGTATCTTTTTACTCAAAAGGCACTTAACAACAGACAGAGGCATTAGATGGAATTCTTAAAGGACTATGACTGCACGATTCAGTACCATCCAGGTAAAGCAAATGTGGTTGCCGATGCTTTGAGTAGAAAAGGAAGTGTTTCGGGTTTAATTGCAGGGATTTTAGAGCAGGATTCAGTAGTTGTGCTTTCAGTGGCTCGTTTAGCTAATATCACGGTTCAACCGGATTTGAAACAAAGGGTAATTGATGCTCAAGCTACAGATGTTGAGATTCAGAGATTGATAGCCAGGTCTAGAGTGGATCCAGAGACCAAGTTTGGGTTTGATGATTCAGGTTTATTCAGATTCAAGACAAGGGTGTGTGTTCCGGAAGACCTCAAGAGGTTAATACTTGAGGAAGGACACCGTTCAAGATATTCCATTCATCCCGGTGGTACTAAGATGTACCGAGATTTGAGAGAATTATTTTGGTGGAATGGCATGAAGAGGGACGTTACAAACTTTGTGAAACGATGTCTCACATGCCAAGTGGTGAAGGTTGAACACCGAAAACCTGGAGGAACCCTCTAACCACTTCCGATACCAGAATGGAAGTGGGAGCAAGTGACTATGGACTTCGTGTCCGGCTTGCCGAGATCAAGAGGAGGGTATGATGGAATTTAGATGATAGTGGACCGATTGACTAAGTCTGCTCATTTTCTCAAGGTGAAGATGTCCTACGAGACTCCTAAGCTAGCAGAGTTGTATTGTGACGAGGTTATGAGATTACATGGAGCTCCTGCTAGTATCGTTCCAAATCGTGATCTACGGTTTACAGCTAAGTTCTGGCAAGATCTTCAGAAACGGTTGGGTATAAGGCTCAATTTTAGCACCGCTTTTCATCCTCAGACGGATGGACAATCAGAGAGATCGATTAAGTATTTGGAGGATCTATTAAGAGAGTGTGCTTTAGACTTCAAGGAGAAGTGGGACAAGCATTTAGCTCTAGTCGAGTTTGCCTACAACAACAGTTACCAAGCTTCTATTGGTATAGCTCCCTATCAGGCGTTGTGTGGAAGGATGTGTAGGTCGCCTCTCTTTTGGGACATTAAGGATTAACGGTGGACAAAAGAGAGTAAGCTCAAAGAGCTACACCTCGGGATAAATTGGATAGAACCACTGCCAAAGTTAAATTGATTCAGTAGAGAATGAAGGCAGCTCAGGACCGTTAGAAGAGCTATGCGGATAAGAGGAGAACGCCCCCTGAGTTTGAAGTAGGAGATCGCGTTTTCTTGAAAGCATCTCATCAGAAAGGCTTTTCTCGAATAGGCCGAGATGGGAAGCTTAACCCTAGATACCTTGGACCTTTTGAAATCCTTGAGAAAGTTGGAGAGGTGGCGTATAGGTTGGACCTACCGCCAGAGTTGACCGGGATACATAACGTGTTTCACGTCTCTCAGCTCAGAAAATATTATCCCGATGAAGCAACTATACTCCCTGTGGAAGACGTGTAACTTGAGCCGGATTTGACTATAGTAAGGCACCCGGTTGAGATTCAAGACCGGAAGATGAAAGTGTTGAGAAACAAACAGATTCCTTTGGTCTGAGTATTGTGGAGAGATCAGAAGTCCGAAGAATCTACTTGGGAGACTGAAGGAAAGATGAGACAGTTGTATCCGGATTTGTTCTCGGGTTGAGTAGTTAACCTGGGGACCAAGTTCTCCAAAGGGGGGAAGGTTGTGACACCCCATTCAACAGTTCGGTCAGGTAATTGTGTGATTTAATTATTAATTGCACTTTAAATTAATTATATGAATTTATATGAATTATGTGAACTTAATTGAATTTATTTGAATTGTGAATTGTGATCCCTAAACCTTTTTAAACCGTTTAAACCGAACAAATTGAACCAGAAAACTTTGAACCGAACTTGTAGCCTGAGAACCAAGCCGGTTCAGTCCTTAAAGGCTAAACCATTCTTCTCTTTCCTTCATTTTATGTGAAACAACAGCAGCTCAAGCCAAGGAGAGAAGCTCAAACCCCTCATCCTTGATCAATCTTTCTCAAGCCATAACTCTTCCGTTTCTCCACCAATTTACGAGCTTGAGTGAATTTCGGAAACCCCGTGATGTGCTATTCGATTATATGCCTGTAATTTCTTCTCTTTTGGTGTATTTATGTGAGTTTGATCAACCTTCATGAATAGTAAGGGTTTTGCAAAATTTAGAGATTTTGATCCTTGCCTTTGTTTCTTTTGTTATTTGACTTCATTTATGAACTCTTTAGGATGCCTATGTTGCATTTATTGCATGGAAATGGTTGTTGTGTGGATTAAATGTATATTTCCATTGTTGAGCTCAATTTCTTCAAAATGGGTTTGATTGATTATAGCTTTGATTCTTGTTTTTCTTGGAGTTTAAGCATGTATATATGATTCTTGCATGATATATATGGCTACGTATGAGTTTGAATTGATTTGGTGAAGGTTTGGTGTTGTTTTGGCCCTTTTGCTTCGTTCCCCTGTTTTTCGAGAACAAACCTGCGCTCCAGGTCCCGTTTCACCTTTTTGAAAACTGGAAATGCCCATTTCGGTTAGGCAGGAGTTCAAGCCTGAAGGGTGGAAACGATCGTTGCGGGTTTTAACTAAAAGTGGGAACGGCCGTCTCGGCCTGCGAGGTTGGGTCGGTAGCATCTGAAACGACCGTTTGGAGTTTGTACTGAAACTCGAAACGGCCATTTCGGAGCTCCCTGTTTGAGTCAGTAGCTTTGGAAACGACTGTTTGGAGTTTAAACTGAAGCTGGAAACGGGAGTTTAAACTGAAGCCGGAAACGGCCATTTCCAAGCTCGCTGTCCATTTTCTGATTTTTTAACTTTCTTGGTTTGATTCCTTTGCTTCTTAAATGCTCTTATATGTTATATTTGATCGTTAATTTGTTACTTTTACGTCGTATAACTTGTTTATGCATGAATGTGAATTGTAGTGCGTTTATGTGGCATGCATTACATCTCATGCATACTTTACTTTTGTCATGCATCGTGTTTGGTCCATATAGAGTTTAAGTCTTGGGTTCTTGTGTTCCTTTTCAGATGAGGTTGCCGTTAACGAGCTCGAGACCTAGCTTTGATCTTTTTTCACTTTGTTCACTCTCAAGCACAAGGTGAGGTTTAGGATTTTCTATAGCTATGACCTAAAGCCTTTATGTGACGTTTTCATGCCTCGCATGTGGTTATATATTATATATATAACTAAATAAGTGTTGTATATGGTACGTTTATAACCTTATGAAACGAGTTTGTTTTGGAAAAGTTAATTATGAAAGCATATGTAAACTATTTTGTAAAGTTTGATTTGTTCAAGTTTTGTAGCGAGTCAAGCCATGAAAGATTGGTATATGTTATGCATATGTGTATGTGGATCCAAGGAGCTATGGGTAAGGAATCCCCGGGACGGTGTTGGGCCGTCGGTGTTCGGCCTATACATAGTGTCCATCCAAGGTATCATGCGCAACCCCGGGAGCTAGAGAAGGCGTGGTATTTTGATGCCTTCGGTGTGAAAACCGGGGAGGGCGCGTTGTGGGTTAGCTACCCCGCATGAGTTTGTTAAGGTTATGGATGGTTAGAGCTATGCGCGTGGCTCTTCCATCACTGGAGAAGAGGATGGATTTGTTTATGATTTATGTTTTGTTATGATAAGAGTAGTAAAGGTTGGAAGCTCGTTCTCGCCGAGCATATGTTATGATTTGTTATGGGAGTTATGAATTGGAATAGAGTTTTTTGAAAATGGTTTTAAGTATATATGTTTGTCTTGAAACGTTTTGGTTTGTAAAACCTATTCCGGTTCATGAATCCATTTTGTTATGTGTTTTGCTTTATATATATAGTGTGTGGGTGTGCGTTAGCCCCCTCACTCAGTCAGTTGACTGACCTTCGTTTTTCTTTCAGTTTCAGGTGCTTCTTTTGACTTGAGCTAGGCGGAGAAGTGTGTTTGCACTGTCACACTTACGGGTCTAGGTCTTGCTTAGTTGCATATTTCTATATACACTTTATATTATTTTGTACATGTATGACTCGAATACTTGGGATTTGAATATCATGTTTTGATGGGGCTGTGATAGTCTTTGTACGGGCCTTGTATGTTGGTACCTATATGTAGATATGATATGCGTATATGTGTTGGTACCTATAAGTATCTATGTTATGCATTTACTACTTGGTTTGTTTTTATGTTAATGCTTCCGGGCACTCTGAGTTAGTTTAGTTAGCTCCGTCTGGCTTAGTGAGTGAGCTGGTCTCCCGTTCGCTAAGGTTCGGATTCGGGTATGAACTTCTCATTTCATAACCGGGTTTGGATCCTGGTGCGGGAGATGTGGTCCCTACATTTGGGGTACTACAACAAGGGACCAGTAATCGATCCATAACCTTCGTGACATCATCCAGACGATCGATCGACCTATTTGCACCGAAAATCAACTCGATAGACATTGCGGAACCGTGTTGGCTTGATAGCTTGGTACTCTACCTCCTAGATGGTGCCTTATCAGAAGATCCCGTTGAAGCAAAGAAAACCAAGTATTGTGCTTTGAACTATTTCCTCGATCCAGAAGATCGATTGTACAAGCGTTCTTTTATTGGCCCCACCAAGTGATGTCTCCGACCATCCCAGGGTCAGGAAGTATTGGCCGAAATCCGCAAAGGAACATACGAAAATCACGTATGCGGTCGATCCCTAGCACAGAAAACATCTCTAGCCGGTTTTTACTGGCCTACTCTCCGCAAAGATGCTTTCGAATTTGTGAAAAGGTGTGATCGATGCCAGAGACATGCCAACTTATCCCATCAACACTCTGCTGAAATGATTCTAATCGACTCTGCCTGGCCATTCGAGCAATGGGGTATCGACATCATTGGTCCATTTTCAATTGACACTCAACAAAGATAGTTCATCATTGTCGTTATCGACTACTTTTTCAAGTGGGTCGAAGCATTTACAGTTCCAAAGATTACCTTTCATGTCATTCAAGATTTCCTGTGGAAGCACATCGTCACTCGATTTGGGGTTCCAAAAATCCTTGTCTGTGATAATGGGCCACAATTTCGTAGCTCTCAGTTACAAGCTTATTACTCTGATTTCAAGATTAGCCAGAGATTCACGTCGGTAAGGCATCCTCAATCAAACGGCCAGGTCGAAGTCACCAATCGAACCATCATACAGAACCTTTGTACCCGACTTGAAGCCAAGAAAGAAATCTGGGTCGATGAGCTAGAAGGAATCCTTTAGGCTTATCGAACCACTCCACGCATTCCAATAGGTCTAACTCCCTTTACCATGGTATATAGATCGAAGGCCATGATTCCAGCAGAGATCTTTCACCATTCTCCTCGAGTCACCTACTTTTAGCTCAAGAAAAACGTTGAACAGCAGGCCTTTGATCTCGACACCATGGAAAAAACCAGAGAGAAGGGATATCAGAAATGTAGCAATATCGAGCCACGACATCTCAAGCCTACAACAAGAACCTTCGACTGCTCCTCTTTCAAATCGGCTTGGTGCTCAAGAAGGTTGAAGTCACAAAGCATATGGGCAAGCTCGATGAAAATTGGGAAGGACCATATCAAGTTTCCAGAATAGGCAAGAATTGATAATATCATCTTGAAGATCTCAATGGAAAGCCATTGCCTTGATCATGGAATGCACATAACTTGAAGAAGTATTATATGTAAAAACTCTTGTACAAATATCTTTTGGTTTAACGAAGTAATGAGTTTACTCTTTTCGATACAATGGTTTCATTTGATCCTGCCCTTATAAAATATCTTATATTACGTTGCTCGTACATAATGACATCATAAACTCGAAAGATAAGTGTTAAATGCCTCGACATCTTCTCAAAAACATTGTTAATATTGATTACTGAAAGCATTTAAATAACACATCCAGAAAAAACTTGAGAAACATTTTCATTACCAAAATTTTAAGAGATTACACGATAGAATTTAAACAAATAACTCAATCAAACTATTTTCGATCGTACACTTGAGACAACTTTGGATTTTTCACTTGGGAGCCTAACACACTCGAATCCCTACCTATTTACAATGGATTCCGAGCCAACAACTAAGAGGAGTTCACCCTAACAGTCGAACCCCTAAAAAATACAAAGAACTCGATCCCAACAATCAAGGTTGGGTTTACAAACAACAGAATTTAAAAGCACAAAGATAGGGCTGGCACATTGTCTCTGGCTTAGTTCTCGATCGGGCTCGGGACAGTTTCCTCCTCGATTGGCACCACAGCTGAGTCACCAAAGTACTCAAGGCAGACTTCCTTGCGGTCGAGCGAAGCCTCGAGGTTGAACTCAACTAGCATCCTCTCCGTTTCCTTGGGGGCCTCCCGCATACATGGATCGAGCAAGGTACACTGAAAACCCAAACTCGCCCTTTGTCCAATCTGGTTCGGGAGAAGGCGGTCGAGTGACAGGGTCAACTGGTTGGGGTCATCTTGGAATATTCCGACCTTTTTTTTATCATAGTCGAGGGGCAAGTATCCGGCGGTGCATGAGGTAGGCATAGGTTGAAGCCCTCCTCGACATCCTTGAAGCTCATAATCGAGCAGGTATTTTGGAAGGTCTTAGACTTCATAAAGCTATAGGCGCCTCTCCTCTTCGACATTTGCGCCACCTGCTCGAGCCCATGTTTGCATTTTCTGATGGCCAGATCGACCCCCTTCTTCTCGCCCTCGAATTGACCCTGGCGTTTACCTTCTACCTCTTCTTTGATCGACTTGGCGACCCTAGCCTCAGCGATCTTCAAATCTTTCTCGAATTTAGACAGCTTCTCGATGGCATCCAGTAAGTTTTTATCGAGATCAGTCTGGTCCTATTCTGCTATCGCCAATTTTTTGTCCTTCTCGGACAGCTCGATCCTCAGCCTCTCGACTGTTTTCTCAGCCTGGATCCTGGCCTGACGATGTACATGTTAGGAATAGCGCCCTGAAAGCCGATGTAATAGTCTGCTTTAGTACTTTCCTTTTGTAAAACACAGACAACCTTGAATAATACGAATTAAGGCAACACTTCTTTATATGCTCTTGTTTGATTGTATGTTTACTTTAACTGCGCATGTATAAGAACTCCCCTGATCAATATGACTTATAGGACTAAACCATTTAGGAGAAGTGGTTCATGAGACGAGCCCTATATCACATAAGTCATGATTAGAAATCACTCCAGGCCGATGAGTCCTATAGACAGTGGGAGTGTCAACCTGAATCGTTCGAGGCTTGCTCGTGTGATCACACCCTTAAGAAGGACCACCTTGTTTCATGGGGTGCAAAGTGTATTACTGATACGTGCGTGATACATGGGGGTGATTACTCATTCTAAGTAAGTACACTGAGGTGTCCCGTGTGAGAAAATTCCTAAATGGGAATGTAAGTTTCTATATCTGGAAATAGAAACCTCTAGATTAGGAAATATCTCACGAGTCATTGATGTGATTAAGTGATCCTTAGACTTGGGATTCCATTGATACTTTATGGGCTAACTCTGTAGTCTTAGGTATAAGCTTTAAAGGGTGTCGCCTTAGACAACTGATTCAAAGCTTATGCTGGGGCTGCACAAGTGGCACATGAAAGTATATAAGAATCGATAAAGGACCTACACTTCCATTAGCAAGTTGATCTCTTATTGTGTAAGTTGTTCATATGCCATCTAGGAGTCCTTGCCAAGGCAGTGGATCAAGACATCAAGAAATGAGTTTCTTGGATTGAGATCAAATGGATATGAAATGCACTTAACTTTAAGATCAAGATTATTAGGGTTCTAATTATTCCCTTACCATAGATCTTGATTGAGAGACGGGACGTTGGAGGATTGTACCTCACATGAATCAAGGACTTAAAGGTTCTTTCGAATTGAGACATTCTTATTCAGCTGGGGGTCATACACCTGTTGCTAGACTATGGTCGTATGATCTGTGGACTGATTGATTAATTGGGAATTAATTAATCATGGTCACTGCTAATTGAATTAAGAACCTAGAGGGTCACATATAACAACTCGGTCACGTGGGTTAAGGATTGAAATCGATTAAACGAGTTGATCGGACCAATGGGAGATTGGTGGGGTCCACACGTGTGGGACATGTGTCCCTAGTGACACGTGTCCCGTGTGTATGAGTATGTTAAATAATTAATATTGATTAATTATTTAATGGACTTTAAATTAATTATGAATTAATATTAAAGTTCTAATTTGGAGATTTTAAGTCTAATAAATAATTAATTAATTATTAGTCTTCAAGTTATTTATTATTTAATAAATAAAGTAAAATAAAATATCTAAGTGAGTTAGATATTATTCTTGCTTGACAAGTTGGTCAAAAGGAGACTTTTGGTCAAAGTAAGTGTCTTTCTCTCTAAGCAAGAAATCCCTTACCAAAAGAGTTTTGGAAATCCTTGCCCTACAAGCATAGGGGTTCGAACCCCTCGCCTATTAATACATGGGTTCGAACCCAATGAGGGTTAATGAACAAATTCTCCTTCTCCAAATTATACACTAAACCCTAGAGCCTAAACACCGAATATAGAACTAGCATCCTCCCTATTCGGATCGTGGTCGAGGTTGGTGGACTAATTCTCTAGAGAGCTACTATCATGAAGTCTTGAGAGATTCGAAGGAGCTTTTGGGGATCAAGCCTCGTGAAGAGCGTTCTTGGGCGGCAAGAACGTGTCAAAAAAGCTACTATCTAAGTGAGTTTCTTGATCTCTACTAATTTGGGAATAAGAATTGCAAGATTCGATTCTATCTTTTGGGAAAAAAATTTAAATTTTCGCTGCGTTTCTGTCTCGTTTTCCCAACAAGTGGTATCAGAGCCACCTTGCAAGGCCTATTTCTGATTCGTCTCAATTATTCTGAATTTGGTAGAAATTCTTAGGATCAGATGCGAATTAAGTATTCTTGAGTTCTTTTAGAAAGCTTGAAATACGAAACTATATTTTTCCTAAATTTTTTGAAAACTGTTTTCTTAAATCGTGTTTTGAAAAACTGTTTTAGTTGAAATCTGTTTAAATCGTATTTTAATTGAATTGGTTTTTGAAAAACCTGAGATACGAAACGAAACGCGAAACGAACACGCGAGATTGAGACGTGCCAACGAGTAGCACGCCTCAACCCCGCATGCCATCGTCGCGCAACTGCACGCGACGCGGCCTAGGCGCGCCCTCATCCCTCCCGCAACCGCGCGGGAGGCCTCTCAATAGCGTCCCACAACCGGGTGGGACGCACGCCTAGAATTCCCCCCAATCATGCGGCGCTGCTGCGCACAACGCGCGCCCCCCGCACGCACACGTGCGACAACTACCGCGCGGCGGTGCTTGGCGATTCCGAGGCGTTCCGGCCATGTTTTCGTGTTTTTGTATTTTCTGTCCTTGAAATCCCAATTTAATTTTTCTGCAAAATTTTTGTTTTATTAAATTAAATTATTTTTGAAATAATTGTTTAAATTGGGATTTTGAGAAATTAAAACGATTTAAATTTTGGGAAAATTACAAACTTTATTTTCTAAAAATATTGAAGGAATAAAATTATTAATTTTCAAAAATTAATTGGAATTTTATTAGTTTATTTTTTTTCGGGTTTTATAGAAGAGGCTCTTGAACAAGCATTGCATCTAAGTCGTGTTTTAAGTCATTAGGGCTTAAGGCGAGAATTTTAATTTATGGTTAATTTTAAATTCTTGCAATTTATGCATGTTAGGTGATCATGGGTTTAGTCTTATGAATAATTTTAATTTATGCACATGGATGGTTTAAATTGGGGTTGGAGCCCCATAGTTGCGTTTTTCAATTGGGATCGGTGCCCCACTGATGTGCGTACTGTTATGCGTTTATTATGTGGCTTTCCATATTACTGTTTTTGAGGCCGGGGTATGCTCCGTGTAATTGTCTAAGACCAATATGAATATTGAGCCTTATTACTTTATGTCTTTTTCTTTTTATTGTAATTTGAGAGTAGAGATAGGTAGTGAGGTCTTTTTCTTTCATTTTGGAGACAATGTACCCATGGAGTAAGATGGATCCACATGACGAACAAGAATGGAGGCCATAAGTGAAGACCTCTCGAAGTGTTAGAGAGGATTTCTATTATTGTAATAGATAGGGCATCGTTCTGTTTCCAATTCCCTTATGTGATTTAAATTGTTTTATGTGGCATGCATGTTAGAACTTGTGATTGTGGAGTGGCTCCAACATATCACGCATAAGATAGGTAGAACCTATGGTCATCACATGTTAGTATGATGCTAGGACATGTTATCTGCTATGTGCTTATGTGAAATGCATTTAAGTTGTACTTGCATTAACCAAGACTTTTAAAATTGGATAACATATATGTTGGTGAGGTCGAACCGGACAACTCTCTGGTTACATCGAAAATTCCCATTAAATATTAAGCTAATTTTTGAAAAATAAGTGTTTAATTCGAGGTGCAAACTTTGAATTAAATTCCTAGTATTCCATCAATAGGATTTAAGTTTAATAGAGGAATCTAGTTACTGTCCATGAGTCCTGGGGTAACTATGTGAAATTTATTAGTTCTTAGTTTCCTAATTGATCATTTTAATGATCAATATTTCGAGGTCAATTTTGGGGAGGGCGATGTCCGTGAGTCGTGGGTCGTTCAAACTAAGTTTTGATATTGATCTTATGATTAATGGGTCTAGCTTAATGCCTAAGTAAATATGGATGTCGCACGAGTCGTGGGTCCATATTGAAAGATAGGTGATGCAAAAAACATTACTAAGAATTCCACAGTGATGGAATTGGTAAGTTGTACCTACCTTAGGCTTTATTGAGAATGTCCACGAGTCGTGGGTTCAAGGTGAAGTGCTTGGGATCTTAGTACCCATTGGGATAACAAGTATCCTCTGAGATCTTTGGGAATTATAGATCTTCTAAAAACAGTAGGAGCTGCATAGATGAAAGACCTAATCTCATGTATATCGTTATTATTCAGAATGCTCACTTAGTTCTCTGTTTTTCCATTTAGGTCGTAGATTCTGTGATTCTCTATGTGTTTTGAAATGGCAACCCAAAACCCTCTAGTGTCGATCCTTGAGTCAAACAAGTTGACTGGTCCCAACTATTCTGATTATCTTAGGAATCTAAAAATCGTTCTAGATTTTGAGAAGAGAACTTATGTTCTCTACGAGGCGGAGCCTGTTCCCGAAGGGGAAGCTTCGACCCGGGCTGAGCGGGATGCGATCCAGAAGTGAAAGGATGATAATCTCCAAGCCCGTTGTCTCATGCTTGCTAATATGTCTCCGGACATGCAAAGACAGTATGAGTCCATGGAATTCGCTTGGGAGATTTACGACCACTTAGAGCAACTTTACCGCCCTCATGAGCATGTTACAAGGTATAACACCTCAAAAGAATTGTTCCATTTGAGAATGAGGGAAGGTATAAGTGTCCATGAATATGGACTTAAGTTTCTTGCTCTTACTGAGAAACTTGCTTCCATGGACATGCCACAGAGAGATGAGCTTTCAGTGGATTTGTTGCTAGCCTCGCCCCCACCATCACTCAATCCTTTTGTCCTTAACTTCAACATGAATCATGCAAATGCTAGTGTATCTGAGCTGATTAGTCAGCTTGTGATTGCTGAAAGCACGATCAAGAAGGACAATAAGGTTATGATGGTCACTGCTCCATCTTCTTCTAAGCCTTCCAAAGGCAAGGGCAAGAAAGCCCAAAAGAAGAAGAAGTCCCTTAGGCCCAATGGAGGCATCACGAAGGGAAAAACCCAAAAGAAGAAACGTAATCAGAAAGAGGACGTTTGCTTCCATTGTGGCAAACCGGGGCATTGGAGGAGAAACTTCCAAGAGTACAAGGCTACTCTAAAGAAAGGTATGTTTCTCGTTGAAGTAAATCTTTCTCTTAATTCTAACTCTTGGGTACTTGATACCGGTTGTGGATCTCATATCTGTAATGATGTACAGATGCTAAGTGAGGTCCGACAGCTGAAAGGAGGAGAATGTGTCTTGAAGATTGGGGATGGCTTAACGGTCGAAGCTCAAGCTTTAGGCACAATTAGATTAGATTTAGGTCATTTTGTTTTAGTTTTAAATAAAGTCCTTTATGTACCAGACATTATTCATAATATTATTCCAGTTCCAATACTTGATTGCGAAGGTTATGAAATTAATATTAAGAATGGTAACTTTTTCCTCAAAAAGAATAATTTTTCAATACATCTTGGTATATTAAACGGTGGACTTTATCTAACTCAAAACAGTAATATTTTGAATATACAACGAGAAACAAAATGTAAGAGAGATGGCGAAGTCTCAGCATCTTTGTGGCACGCTAGATTAGGACATTTTTCCAAGAACATAATTGGCAAGTTAACTACCTTAGGGACATTCTTTGAAAATGACCTTAAACAGTTAACTTCCTGCGAATCCTGTCTCAAAGGAAAGATGTCCAAAACTCCTTTTCAAGGGAGTGTGAAATAAGCCACTAAGACCTTGGATTTGATCCATTCTAATGTTTGTGGACCGCTTAGTGTAAGCACTCGAAACAATCATCAGTACTTCATAACCTTTACTGACGACTTTAGTCGTTATAGTTATGTGTACCTAATGAAGTACAAATCTGAGGCTTTTGAGAAATTCTTAGAATTTCAAAAGGAGATTGAGAACCAAACTGGTCACAAGATCAAGACACTTTGATCTGATCGAGGTGGCGAGTATCTTAGTGAAGAATTCCTTAATCAACTCAGAGATAATGGAATTATCTCTCAGTGGACTCCTCCGGGAACTCCTCAGCTTAATGGAGTTTCTGAGAGAAGGAATCGAACCCTACTTGATAAGATTCGTTCTATGATGAGTTTCACTGACTTACCACCTTCTTTCTGAGGTTATGCTCTAGAAAGTGCAGCCAAGATTTTGAGTCTTATTCCTTCCAAGTCAACCCTTAAAACGCCCTATGAAATGTGGCATGGTAAAATCCCTCGTTATTCTTACTTAAAAATTTGGGGTTGTCCTGCTTATGTGAAGAGGACTGTGAAAGATAAGTTAGAAGCTCGTTCTAACATGGTACTTTGTTGGCTATCCTAAGGAATCTATAGGATATCGCTTCTATGATCAAACTGAACAAAAGGCATTTGTTTCAAGAAATACAACTTTTCTTGAGGAACCGTTCCTAGAATAAAAGAAAGGCAAGATCACAGAACTAGAAGAAATTCGAGATACTTCCACGCCGTATTTAGAGGACACGTCCCATTCTGGCATCCCACAACCAATCATGAACTTCGATACACATGAAAATCCTCCTCTAAGACGTTCTGAACGCACTCCTAGACAGCCTAAGAGATGGTATGGTTTTCTCCATGAAATCTCTCAAGAGGATAATGATCCCCTAACATATGAGGAGCCATTGTCAGACTCGAATTCTGAACAGTGGAAACAAGCCATGAAGTTCGAAATGGATTCCATGTACTCCAACCAAGTTTGGACCTTGGTTGATTTACCTGATGGGGTAAAACCCATAGGTTGCAAATGGATCTTTAAGAGAAAGCTCGGAGTAGATGAAAACATTGCAGCCTATAAGGCAAAGCTCATTACCAAAGGCTTCACTCAAAGGCCCGGTGTGGACTTTGATGAAACCTTGTCACCGGTTGCAATGCAAAAGTCCATTCGGATCATGTTTGTCATAGCTGCATATTATGACTATGAGATATGGCAAATGGATGTGAAAACTGCCTTTCTCAATGGAGACATTGATAAAGACATTTATATGGATCAACCCAGAGGTTTCACATTAGGTGGGAGTGAGCAAAAGGTTTGCAAACTCCAAAGATCAATCTACGGATTGACACAGGCTTCTAGGAATTAGAACGTTCGTTTTGATGAAGCAGTCAAAGCGTTTGGCTTCGTTCAAAATTCGAATGAGTCTTGCGTGTATAGAAAGGACTTGGAGACTTCAGTACAATTCTTGGTGCTTTATATTGATGACATCCTTCTGATTGGGAATTCGAAGGATGACATAAAAGTTACCAAGTCTTGGTTATTGAACCAATTCGAGATGAAAGATCTTGGTGATGCGTCCTACATTCTCGGTATAAAGATCTATAGGGATAGATCTAAGAGATTGATAGGACTATCACAATCGATGTACATAGACAAAGTACTGAAACGGTTCAGTATGGAGAATGCGAAGAACAAAGTTCTTCCCATGAGTGTAGGAACATGTCTTTCTAAGAAGATGTGTCCTAAGACGAACCTTGAGAAGGAAAGAATGACCCATGTGCCTTATGCCTCAGCAATAGGTAGCATAATGTATGCAATGTTGTGTACTCGACCGGATGTGGCATATGCACTTAGTGTTACTATCCGTTTCCAATCAGACCCTGGAGAAGGTCACTGGACTGCCGTGAAGAATATCCTAAAGTACTTACGAAGCACTAAGGATTTATTCTTAGTATACGGAGGACAGAAAGATCTAGTAATCGGAGGATACTGCGATGCAAGCTTCGCATCTGACTTAGATGATTTTAAGTCAATGTCATGATACATTTTCTGCCTTAACAGTGGAGCAGTGAGTTGAAAAGGTTCCAAGCAAACAACCACTGCAAATTCGACCACTAAGGCCGAATACTTGGCTGCAAATGATGTAGCTAAGGAAGGTGTTTGGATTAGAAACTTCATTCAAGAATTGAATGTCGTTCCTAGCATGAAAGACCCCATTACTGTGTTTTGTGACAACACTGGGGCGGTTGCTCAAGCAAGAGAACCAAGATCTCACCAACGGACCAAGCACATTATGAGGAAGTATCACCTTATCCGTGATATCATCAAACGAGATGATGTGCGAATTGAGAGGGTCACATCAGCAGAGAACGTGGCAGACCCACTTACTAAACCCCTTAGTCGAGAAGCTTTCGAAGGTCATCTTGCGAAGGTGGGACTTAGATTAGCTCATGAATGGCTTTGACGGGCAAATGGGTAATTGTTAGGAATAGTGCCCTGAAAGCCGATGTAATAGTCTGCTTTAGTACTTTCCTTTTGTAAATCACAGACAATCTTTGAATAATACGAATTAAGGCAACACTTCTTTATATGATCTTGTTTGTTTGTATGTTTACTTTAACTGTGCATGTATAAGAACTCCCCTAATCAATATGACTTATAGGACTCAACCATTTAGGAGAAGTTGTTCATGAAACGAGCCCTATATCACATAAGTCAAGATTAGAAATCACTCCAAGCCGATGAGTCCTATAGACAGTGGGAGTGTCAACCTGACTCGTTCGAGACTTGCTCGTGTGATCACGCCCTTAAGAAGGACCACCTTGTTTCATGGGGTGCAAAGTGTATTGCTGATACGTGCATGATACATGGGGGTGATTACTCATTCTAAGTAAGTACACTGAGGTGTCCCGTGTGAGAAGATTCCTAAATGAGAAAGGAAGTTTCTATATCTGGAAGTAGAAACCTCCAGATTAGGAAATATCTCACGAGTCATTGATGTGATTAAGTGATCCTCAGACTTGAGATTCCATTGATACTTTATGGGCTAACTATGTAGTCTTAGGTATAAGCTTTAAAGGATGTCACCTTAGACAATTGATTCAAAGCTTATGCTGGGGCTGCACAAGTGGCACATGAAAGTATATAAGAATCCATAAAGGACCTACACTTCCATTAGCACGTTGATCTCTTATTGTGTAAGTTGTTCATATGTCATCTAGGAGTCCTTGGCCAAGGCAGTGGATCAAGACATCAAGAAATGAGTTTCTTGAATTGAGATCAAATGGATATGAAATGCACTTAACTTTAAGATCAAGATTATTAGGGTTCTAATTATTCCCTTACCCTAGATCTTGATTGAGAGATGGGACGTAGGAGGATTGTATCTCACATGAATCAATGAATTAAAGGTTCTTTCGAATTGAGATATTCTTATTCAGTTGGGGGTCATACACCTGTTGCTAGACTATAGTCGTATGATCTGTGGACTGATTGATTAATTGGGAATTAATTAATTAGGGTCACGCTAATTGAATTAATAACCTAGAAGGTCACACATAACAACCCGGTCACGTGGGTTAAGGATTGAAATCGATTAAACGAGTTGATCGGACCAATTGGAGATTGGTGGGGTCCACACATGCGGGACACGTGTCCCTAGTGACACGTGTCGCGTGTGTATGTGTATGTTAAATAATTAATATTGGTTAATTATTTAATGGACTTTAAATTAATTATGAATTAATATTAAAGTTCTAATTTGGAGATTTTAAGTCTAATAAATAATTAATTATGAATTAATTAATTATTAGCCTTCAAGTTATTTATTATTTAATAAATAAAGTAAAATAAAATATCTAAGAGAGATAGATATTATTCTTGCTTGACAAGTTGGTCAAAATGAGATTTTTTGTCAAAGTAAGAGTCTTTCTCTCCAAGCAAGAAATCACTTACCAAAAGGGTTTAAGAAACCCTTGCCCAACAGGCAAAGAGGTTCGAACCCCTTGCCTATTAATACATAGGGTTCGAACCCCATAAAGGTTAATGCACAAATTCTCCTTCTCCAAATTATACACTAAACCCTAGAGCCTAAACACCGAATATAGAACTAGCATCCTCCCTATTCAGATCGTGGTTGAGGTTGGTGGACTAATTCTCTAGAGGGTTACTATCATGAAGTCTTGAAAAATTCGAAGGAGCTTTGGGGGGTTCAAGCTACGTGAAGAGCGTTCTTGGGCGGCTAGAACTTGTCAAGAAAGCTACTATCTAAGTGAGTTTCTTGATCTTTACGAATTTGGGAATCAATCGATCATTAATACATCGAGAAGGAAAGTACCAAGTATGAATACTACTACATACATAAACTTATGTGCTCCTTGAGCCTCGATTTCATCGTCAGAAAACCTCCATCTATCCCGGTGATCGACTTCGGTTTGGATCGAGCTATATAAAGCTCCGATCGCCGGATAGTCTCGGGGGGCCGTGCCAATTCTTCGAGGTTCCCCTTCTTCATTAAAGTTCTTCATCCCACAGAGGAAGTGGGGCTCCTCGATGGAGGGATATTCGAAGAAGGCCTTAACGTCCACCTCATTCGCCTTCCAAGGGATCATATTGGCCGGTCGATTATCAAGAGGGGCATCCGAACCCCCACCAGTATGCTCGCCACGTTCCTCGGGATAATCGCCCTCGAGCAGGAGTCAGTGGCTTAGAGTGCTCTCCGACCTGCACATCTAAGACAGGCATCATCAATGGTGGGTGGCGTAGCCGAAGTCTTCTCTCTGGCTCAGAATGATCTTTTTTCTGCTTCTTCGACTGGGGGGCTTCCGACCCAACCCCTACACTTGGAGTCGACCCTCTTTTCCCTGGGGCCTTAGGTGCCCTCTTCTCGAGGACCTTGGGAACTGCCTCGACCGTGGCCCTAGTCGCGGCATCGACCTCCGTCTCGGATGGATGAGGTAATTGTTTCTTTTAGGAGGCTTTTTTTAGCTCCTCCATCTCCTTTCTCCTTGCTGCCAGGGCTGCCGACATGATGTATGATTCTACAAAAAGGAAAGAAAAATCGATCATATACTTATAAGATTATGAAACTGAAAATAAAAATAAGTATTGCTTCGAAGGATTCCGCTCGAAATATCGGGGTCGAAGTATTTCGGCAGACCAAAGCCATCCCTAGCTCGATTAACATTTGGGGGTTGATCATCTCCTTCGACTCAACACTCCCCATATCCCTTAAGCTGGCTATCTGAGTGTTGGGCCAATCCAGATTCCCCCTCAGAAGGGTAGCTCGAGGAATCCAACTCCAACTTCGAAAACTTTAGTTCGGGCTAACCCTTCTAACCCTTGCCGTTCGAAGAGGTCGAAGATCTCACAAGTCGAAAATAATTCTTCGACTGAAGTTGTATGTATCCCGGCCTAGGCGCCGAGGTATCAGATGTAACAGATGCTTGGAAAACCTCCGATAAGTAATAGATGTTGGGAGTCACCCCGAGGCATTTCAACAAAGCCCTCAACCCATTTACCATTACGTACGAGTTTGGCATCAGTTGCAAAGGGCTGATCCTCAAGGTATTGAAGAACTCGAGCAACTCTTCGGGAATGGGTACTCGGAACCCGTTCTCGACCGCCAGAAGGTTCACCGCTATGCAATGTTCTGGCAGATTTGTCATCCTATCCCAAGGTTCGGGCTTTATGACTCGATAACCCCCAAACTCTGGAGCTCCCCCAAACAACAAGTATTGTATATCCCTCACCTTGTCCCAAGATATGGTACAAGGAATGGCTCGGGGATCCTTCACGAGTCAAACCTCTGGCTCGATGTTTACATCCTCCTCTTCATCCTCTTCTTCTCCTCTCCGACCAGACATCGATACTTCTTCTCCCTCGACCCGAGGTACGACAACCTCTTTCGATTTCGTGCCACGGGTCGGATTTGAAAATTCCATTATATCCACATCCTCGTCGACCCCTTGGGGATTTGTCGACCTTGTCTCTACAGAAAAGCCTGAGTCGGATGACTCTGAGCTCGAGTATGAGCTGGAGCTTGACCCTAATACGATCCCCACTTCCATCCCCACGGGCTCTCTCTCCTCGATTTGTCGGCATCCTACAATTATCAAAGAATAACTCTAAAATTTGCATTTGCCAGAAAGGATTCAAGCAAATCGAGATTGAAGAAAGGAAGCGACGAACCTCTCCATCGAAGCAATCGAAAAAGAAGTAAGGAATGAAATACAGATCAGAGCCAAGAAAGTACCTTTGTGTATGGAAAAAGGTCGAAAGCTTCCTTCCTCGAAACGGACGATCACTCGAAGCACAAAAACGCTGGACTCGCTCGAAATAGCTCGGACCTCTCTCTTCAAAATCTTTAGAAAATGGTAAAATGAATTTACAGAGAGGCCCTATTTATAAAAGTGAAATTGGCGGGAATCGAGAAGATGAAACATCGCAATGATTACAGCGGGTCCCACCTCGAGAGATGAAATGTCGCCTCCATGTCAGCCCTAGCAGACGACGTTTCTGTTGGAAAACGGGAATCAGAAAGCAGTGGAAATTTAAAAAAATTTCCAACAAAAGGATCTTAGACTCGCAATCGTGAATCCAAATTCGTAGAGATTAGAAACTTACTTTTCAATAATCTTTCTTGAAGCGTTTCAAGCCACCTAAGAATGCTCTTCTCGCGGCTTGATCCCCTCTCCTTGGTAAAGCTCGAATCTTCAAAACTTCTAACTTGAAGCTCTCTAGAGATAGTCCACGAACTTGACTACAATCTAACTAGTGAGGATGCTAGTTCTCTAGTTAGTGTTTAGGCTTGACCTAGGGTTTATTTGATCTTGGAGAAAGGATGGTGTTCAACACATGAACCAAAAGAAAATCGATCAGCCCTAAGGGGAGCTCGAGCTCCCCTATATATAGGAGAGGGGTGGCCGACCCTAGTCCTTATGGACTAAGGATTTGGTCCCTCTCTCTTATTACTTGATCATCAAGTAATTTTAAACTTTGACTTTGAATTATAATTCAAATCAACTTTTAAGAGAGCTAAAATATCCAAACCCTTTTGGATAATATTTATAACGCCCCAATTTCCAGACAGTCAGGTACGCTCGACACGTGTGGGTTTCGAGCGTTAGGACTTTATTTTATTATTTTCGTTTATTCAATTTATACGTGTTATATTAATTCTTATAAATTGTATCTCAACATGATTACGTGAAAATATGTGAAAACGTGTCAACTTGCGAATTATTGTATAATTGGAATTCAATTACTAAATAGAATGATTGCCGAGTGTGATTTAATCGCTTAATTGTACTTAATTGCTCATTTCCTTTTCTTTAAGAACTAAATTGCATGATTAACTCTTGGACTAAATTGGTCAATTCGTAAACTTTGCATCCTTAATTGCATGACTTGTATACTTGGAGGATTTTAGTTGCAAATAGCATATTTACCTTGATATATCACGGTATATGCATTCCTTCCACATACTTCACTTCATTTTGTCAAAATCATCTCCCATATTTGCTTCTTACCTCTACCGAACCAACACCATGGAGAGGCAAGGAGAAAATCATCATCTTCAAGCTAGAATTTGCTAAGGAATTTCATGATTCAAGTTCAAGCATCCATATTCATCATCTTCTTCCATTTATTTTCATTTCAAGGTATACATGATTATATATGTGATTTCTTGAGAATTTTATATGAAACTAGGGTTATGATTTATATGTAGTAACTTGCTCATATGATGTTAGAATTATGATTCTGAGCTTTAGGCTTGAAATTCATACATAAATATTAAGAATTATGGAGTTATGTGCTAAGTTGAGATATGAGCTTGAATTGATGATTATGATGATTAAGGTATGATATAAGTGTTTATATTGGGTCTTTTGGTACCTAAAGCATGCAAGTATTTTTCTCTTCATGAATTATAATGTTTGGAAGTAAATTTTGATGATTATGGTGGGATTTGATTGTGTTCGTGCTTCCCCTGTTCTTCTGCTCTGTTCTCTGCATCTCCTGGGTAACGGGAACGGCCCTTCCCGTTCCCAGTTGTTTTGGGGAACGGCCGTTCCCATGTTTGAATTGTGTGCATGGCGGCGAGGACGGGAACCGCCCTTCCCGTTTTGGCTTGTAAGCCAGAACAACCGTTCCCATCTTCGGGAGCAACTTCGGAGAGCTGGGAACGACCCTTTCCATTTTGAACTAAGGGCCGGAACGGCCGTTCCCAGGTCTCTGGAGGTGCAGAAACTTTCTGCATAAAAATGAAATTTTGAGATCCAATTCTAATGGTTTATTTGATCCCAATTTGTGATTTTATGATCAATTTTATGCCAAAACATGATATTTACATGCTACATTACTCATTGCACGAAGTCTCGTTACTTGATCATGTCGTGCGTCGTATTTGGTACCATTGTCGAGTATTGTCTCACATGTGCACAAATGTCCTGTTTTCTTATCCAGTTATTCTCCAGGGCGGAGATTGTGGATTATGAGCACGTTCACGCATTCACGAGTCGTGTGTCGCCTGTCAGGTGAGGTTTAATTGTTAGTTATATAGAACCCGTATACCCCTTATGTGATCTTTCGGCCAAAGGTATTTATAGCTATAACTTTATAAAGTCACTTATCATTTCAAGCAAGTCATGTTCATGAAAAGCAAGCAAGCAAGTCATGTATCGTGCATGTTTTAGGCGAGTAGCATAACCGTTCACGTTGGGCCCGAGGATAGTGATTTGAGCCAACTGGGGAAGCATGGGCTGACGGGTAACTCGAATGTTATCCTCACAACATTGGGATGTCCCCTGAATCCGCTAGGAGATTAGTGGAGGAAGGAGTTCCAGGCTTAGGGATTCATGTACCCTCTGCTCAACGAGCATGGATGTTGGGGCCTTGCAATCCCATCATCAACCGGAGGAAGAAGGAGACTGGGGACGGGTCCGGCACCACGGATTGTCCTCGGGTTATTGCATGATTTTCATTCCATGAATGTGTTACTTGGTTACACTATCGCACGATTGCACGATAATTGAATTACATGATCACCTATTGATTAACCATCAAGCAAGCATGTTTCATGTACATTTGGAGTAAGGTTGGAGACCGCCCTCACTCGTCGGGGCCATATATTGCTTGCATGAAAATGAACAAGTATTTAATACTGATAGTTGTATTCTCGGGCGAAGAATACTTTATGATTGAATTTATACATTTATCTTTTATAAAACTTTACCCGAGAATATAGCTTGCATGTTAATTGCGCAAATATCTATTTAAACCCCTCACTCGGTCTTCACAGACTGACGCCTCCACCTTTCGGGTTATTGCAGGGCACCCTAGGCGGGAAGTGAGTCGAGTCCAGTCTTTGTAGTCGAGTCAAGTACGGTGCATTTTATTTAATTGTTTATTTATCGTTCAAAAGAGTTATGATTAATGTTATTGTTTTACATTTGGAGATGATAATGTATTGATATGCGAAGTTAGAATATAGTTCACTTGATGCTAGTAATTGATATTGAATGAATTATGCTTCCGCTTTATTATGTTACATGTATGAGTTAATCCCGCCTAGCTTATCTTTTTATTGCATTGTCACCCGTTTGCTATAGGTTAGTTCATGTACGGATTACCCGTTTCGTACGTGGATCGACCTATAGTGCGGGGGTGTGGCATCTCCACGTGTAGGGGTGCTACAATATTATACTTTATTTATTAATAAATAAATAACGTATTTATCTAATTAATTAATTCACAATTAATTAAATAGATTAATTTCTCCAAAATAAGACTTTTATTTTAATTCAAAATTAAACCAAAGTCTATTAAATAATTAACACATTAATTATTTAATACATAAATAAATATACACGCTTATTGCTCACGTGTCCATATAGGACACCTGTCACGTGATGTCCCCATGAAACAAGGTGGTCCTTCTTAAGGGCTTGATCCCACAAGCAAGTCTTAGAGGAGTCAGGTTGACACTCCCACTTTCTGTAGGACTCATCGGCTTGGAGTATTTTACTAATCATGACTTATGTGATATAGGGTTCGTTTCATGAACCATTTCACCTAAATTGTAGAGTACTAAAGTCATCAGGATTAAGGGAGTTCTCATACATGCACAGCTAAAGTAAAACCAAACAAGAGCATATAAAGAAGTGTTACCTCAATTCGTTATTTTATTCAAAGATTGTCTGTGATTACAATAAGGAAAAGCACAAAGCGGATATACAATCGGCTTTCTAGGGCACTATTCCTAACAGTTTCGAGGGGCTTATGATGTGGCTCGGACCCGCTCTTCCACGTGGACCCATCACAACGCACCACCTGGCATCTCGATCAGGTCGATGCCCTCCATCGACGGGATCAATCCTACAATTAACCGCCCCCAACTTTTACCGTTTCGTACCTCGACTGTTGAGAGCTCCATACCCTCGACCCAGGTGTCTCGAGCCACTCCGACCCCATAGCTGGCCAGCCCACTATCCCTCTCCAAGGTGAGTGGCCGACCATACATTAAATGCTTAGTGATAATGGGACACCTGTCAGTTTGAGACGCCGGTACGTCGATGAGGATCATTCTCACTCTTTACCCTATATAAATGTCCGCATTTATACTACAAGAAAGTTTTCACCTACCGCATTTACTGCACTATATACTCGACTATTCCCGCTCGATAACTAACTTGAGCATCGAAGTGCCAACCCGGGTATCACCCCCATCTTCCCCGAGTTGGCCTCGAGCTCACCCCTCTTTCCATCTTCCCCAGGTTACGAGCAAAGAGCGGCTATTCCCCAATTAATAAATTCAAGTGCTCGAACCAGAGATCCGGATCGACTCGTCATCGGAAATTTGGGTCGATCAAGTCCCACATATATGAATTTGCATATCCTTTTCCACGGAATGGTGTCTCCATTAATTTTCTAATAATGCCTCTCACCTTATATATTATATTTGGTAGATGATCAGTCGACGAAGATCAAATTGATTGGTCATATATATTATTGATTTTATATTTTTCCAATTATTTTCAAATTATTTGTGGTCCTCTACATGCGGATATACTTATTTAGTGATATATTTTTATATATGGAAATGCATTCTTTTGTATCATTGCTGTCTTGTCCAACTTCTACTGCGCCTTTGAACTACTTAATAGAATACTTGCTTACATTAAAAATGAATTAATAAATTTATTACTAATAACTATTTAATAATAAAACTAAATATTATATATACATATTATACTGTTTCCGTGCTTTAATTTGGCTCCACTAACGACAGTCGTAGGTAGCTGTCTAATAAGACTACACTTGCAAATAATTACCCACATATAACAAATACTAAATCTAATATTACTATTAAGTTTCTCTTTTTTTTCTCTCTGACCGTCTTCTTCACTTAGATCTTTTTTCTAAATATCTGTTTTGTTTTCTAATTAATATCCAAATCTCAAAATCTCTCACTCTTTTGAGATCTGGATCTTTATTTATTTATTTTTACGTTATTTCTCTTTTTTGATTGTTTCTTTCGCATGAGAAAAATTATTCTCTCGTATGAGTAGTTATTTTTTCTCGAATGAGAACATGAGTTTTACTTTCTTATTGTTTAATACATGGTTCTCCTACTGGTATTTCAAACGTTCGTCTTTCTCGTCACTTATGTATGGCTGCATTTATTTCAAAACCAAATCAGACGGAGACACGCTTAATCACAAGTCGACCTGTAAGACTCAAGTTTTAACAGTTAAAGAATATGCAATCTCGGAGTGTAGCGCCCGAGCGTGAGGCACCACATCCCCCGCACCGAGACCCGACCCGTATATGAAATGGGAAATCCATACACATGCCAAATCACGGCGAACGGGGACACAACACACACGCTAAGCTAGGCGGGAGCTAACCCTTAAACCAAGCATAACCAAAACATAATTAAATCAGAGTGACCATAACAATAGCGGAAGCAATTCAACATAAGTACTTATAGGTACCAACACATAGCAATACATATCGTATTTACATATAGGTACCAACACTTACAACCTATACAAAAGCCATCACGGTATAAAATAACATAATATACGCTCCATACATAATCATAATACAAGAGTAATAAGAACAAGTAGATATGAGTGTAAAAGGAAATGCTAGACACTAATGCAAGACTTAGACGACTCGTATTCCCGCCTAGCACCTCCAAACCTGCACAAAACAACTGAAAACAAACCGGGTTCAGTCTAAAAGAGACTGGTGGGTATAAAAAAAAACGGGGCATAATATATAATACAACGGAATTTAAACATATACATGCAAGCCCTAATTCCATTCGAAGTTTGATAAGAATTTCCCAAACGGGCAAAACAAAGAAAACATCAATGGAATCACGACTATCATATTCATTCATAAATAATTATAGGGTTTCATGGCCCGGCGAGTGGGGGTGCATTATCTCCAACCATCACCTCGTGTAATCATATTCATAATTCATTTATTTTCATACATAATAATCTTATGCGCACATTCATACGATTCATAATCATATATATACACCTTCTTCCTCCGGTGGTGGACGGGTTTGCAAGGCCCGACCACCTCATACATTGACCCAGGAGGGTACATGAATCCCCCAAGGGCGCTCAGCTACCATTCCACGCTAATCTCCTAGTGAGTTCAGGTCTCTGTTAACTGGTTGGGACTAGCACATGGGATCACCGTCGGCCCTTGCCTCCCCGGATAGCCACATGTGCTAGGTCCCGGGCCCGTGCATCATTAACAATCATGTCTCGCCAAAACACAAGGTAGGATTCATAAAAGAAAGGCTTACGTTTGAAATCATTTACTCGAGAAAAGACTCTATATACGTATATTATACGTTTGGTTTAAAACTTTGCACATTGGGTTCATATAGGGTCATTTTAGCTAGTAGAAGAGAAACCCACCTTGAAGCGGCAAAAGGATAAGAGTAGAGCCTCAAACAACGCCTTCGTTTCCAACTAAACCCGAATCTGTGCAAAAGAGGTAGTGTGAGACTCAAAATGACCATATACGACGCACGGCAATGCAATGTGGATGATATGAGATGCATAAGAAAATGTTCTCAAGTCATGGAAGTATTCTTATGCACAATTAACACAATAAAGTCACATAAACGTTCAAAATCATTCATTGCATTCAATAAGTGGAAGTACCAAGTTCATTCATTCATAAATCATAACAAAACAAGCCATAAACTTGATACATTAATCATAACACATAATAATACATATTAACATAGCATAGAAGTCATAAAAGAGGTGGAGGAAGATTAAACAAGCGGAGAAAAAGAAGAAAAACGGAACCGGAGTGACGAAAAAAAACGCAGGACAAAATCCACCCCCATGGATTTTTCCAAAGGGAAAAATCCACCCCCATGGATTTCCAGAAACTGACTGACCTAAATCCACCCTAGCGGATTTTTCCAAAGGGAAAAATCCACCCCCGTGGATTTAAGTCTGCGGCCAAAAAACACAAAAACAAGGCAAAAAACCAAAATGGAAGCTAAAAGGCACAAAACCAACTCACAAATCTCAACCCAAAAGCATGTAAAATCAGGTCATAACTCATATATTCAAGCTATATCACATTAAACAACAAGAACTCCAAAGCATCAAGGAATTAACATCCAAATTATAACTCCAAGCTCCATCAATGGCAAGACCAAGAATCTCCAACAATCATGCAATACAAGTTCATATCCATCTAACGCCATGACAAAGGGTCAAATATTACTCATGAAACTCAAAGAAAATCAAAGAAAATCAAAGTTGATCATCAAAATGCAAAAAGGGCCACTATTCATCATCTTCTTCCAATATAACTCATAAATGGATGAAACCATGCAAAATTCAACATAAAGGGATTACCAAGAGCTATACTACTCAAAAATAAGCTTACCTTCAAGAAAAAGTGAGGAAAGATAGGGAGATGAGCTCAATTTCTCCAAGGGTTCCACTATTCCTCTTTCTTCTTCTCTTTTCTTCTTCTTTTCTTTTCTTTGGCTGAATTTGGGTGTGTGAGAGGGTGGGATTTCGGTTTGGGACTGAAAGAGAGAGAGAGAGAGAGAGAGAGATACAAGTGGCTTAGGTCTTGGGCTTAGGGTCTAGGGACGTCATTTAGGGTCGTAACTTGGAGAAAAGTCAATGGTTTGTCGTTTTTAAGCACGAGGTGCTCGTTTCGGCTGAAATTTGAGAATCTAAATGATCTTAAAAAGGCATGAGGCTTGTCCCATTGTCTCCGAATTGTCGATACGGATTCAATGGAGGTGACGGAACTCGAATCCGAGTTCCCGAGCTCAAGATATCACATACGGAACCAAGGGTGCGCTAATTGCCCGTTAGCCCCCCGATTTGGTTCCAAGAATCTAATTAAATTCAAAACTCATGCACCCAAGAACAAAATCATGCAACGAACACATAGGTAAGATCATAATACACATAATTCATTTATACCAAGCTATCACGAAAAACGGAAATCGAATCGGAATCAAACAAGGTATAATCATATGCGTATAAGCAAATACGTTGGAAATTCAAATAAAATTCAAATAAAATAAAAAATAGATTCAAGTATGGAAAGAATGATATAAATAAATGAAAGTTAATGTAAGTAAACAATTAAATCACGTAAATAGTAAACACATACGTCATACCTGTACAGCCGAAAAGTCGGGGCATTACAATCTCTCCCCCTTAAAAGAATCCGTCCTCGGATTCATTGCTCACCCGGAAACAATTTGGGGTGGTACTTCTTCGTCTTTTCTTCTGTTTCCCAAGTGACCTCTTCGGTCTTATCACTCCTCCATAGAACCTTAACCAAAGGAATTCGCCGCTTCCGAAGTTCTTGAAACTTTCGATCCAATATCTTTATCGGCTTTTGCACGAAGGTGAGATTCGGATCTAATTCCACTTCTTCAACCTGTAAGACCTCGGATTCATCTTGATAATACTTCCGGAGTTGAGAAACGTGAAATACATTGTGAATTCCGGTTAAATTAGGAGGTAAATCCAAACGATAGGCTGTATCTTCAATTCTTTCCAAGATCTCAAACGGACCTAAATATCGAGGATTCAACTTCCCTCCTTTCCCGATCCTTGAAAATCCTTTCCTTGGAGATGCCTTCAAAAAGACTCTATCTCCTACCTCAAACTCAAGATCCTTTCTTCATTTATCTGCATAGCTTTTCTGTCGGTCTTGAGCCGCTTTCATCCGTTGTCTAATAATTTGGACCTTATCGATAGCATCTTGAACAGCCTCAGAGGGTTTTTCCTTCTTTTCCTTCCTCTTCACACCCTCTTGTTTGGTCCAATTCCACTCTTCTAAATCGAAAAACAACGGAGACCTGCACTTCCGTCCGTAGAGAGCTTCATAAGGTGCCATCTCTATCGAGGCTTGATAGCTATTGTTGTAAGCAAACTCGATTAATGGCAACTGCTCATTCCACGAGCCTTGAAAATCCAATGCACACGCTCTCAACATATCTTCCAAATACCGAATTAACCTTTTTGATTGTCCATCAGTTTGAGGATGAAAAGTTGTGCTGAATTGAAGCCTCGTTCCCAAACACTTATGTAATTCTTGCCAAAATCTTGAAGTGAACCTTGGATCCCGATCCGATACGATGCTGACCGGTACTCCATGAAGTCGGACAATCTCATCCTTATACTTCTTAGCTAGCTTACTTACCTTGTCGGACATCCTAATGGTAAGAAAATGAGCAGATTTCATTAATCGATCCACGATCACCCAAACTCCATCAAACCCACCTTTCACTCTGGGTAACCCGGAAACGAAATCCATAGCTATCTGCTCCCACTTCCATTCCGGAATAGGTAAAGGTTGAAGTAATCCCGATGGCTTTTGGAGTTCAGCCTTCACCACTTGGCAAGTCATACAATGCCTTACAAAATTAACCACATCCCGTTTTAATCCATTCCACCAATAAAACTGCTTCAAATCTTTATACATCTTGTTTCTTCCGGGATGGATCGAATATCCTGACCGATGAGCTTCCTCAAGAATAATCCTTTTTAATTCTCCCGGTACCACAACTCTATTCTTGAATCTTAGAAGTCCCATATCATCGAAACCAAATGGACTTTCTGGATCAGCTCGAGCCTTCTCTACCAATTTCTGAACTTCAGGATCAATTCTTTGAGCCTCAAACAATTTCTGTTGAAGATCCGGTTGAACCGTGATACTCCGAATACTAGCTCTTAACTTGAATGATTCCTCATCAACTCCCGTTTCCAATTTCACATTGGATACACTAGCCTTCCTACTAAGTGCATCCGCGACCACGTTGGCTTTGCCGGGATGGTATCGGATTGTACACTCATAATCCGCCAACATTTCCATCCAACGTCTTTGTCTCTTGTTCAACTCCTTCTAAGAGAATAAATACTGGAGACTTTTATGGTCGGAAAAGATCTCGAATGATATTCCATAGAGATAGTGTCTCCACTTTCCCAAAGCAAAGATCACAGCCGCTAACTCGAGATCATGAGTGGGGTAATTCTGTTCGTGATCCTTCAATTTCCTTGAGGCCTAGGCAATCAACTTTCCATTTTGCATCAAGACACAACCCAAGCCTTCCTTTGAGGCGTCCGTAAAAACCGTATATCCTTCAATACCTTCGGGAAGTGCTAATATTGGTGCAGTTGTCAACTTTTCCTTCAAGAGTTGAAAACTCGCCTCGCATGCTTCATCCCACTCAAATTTAGCCTCTTTCTTAGTTAGTCGGGTCAAAGGGGCAGCAATCTTTGAAAAATCCTTCACGAATCTCCGATAATAGCCAGCCAAACCCAAGAAACTTCTTACCTCTGAGGTATTCTTGGGACTCTGCCACTGTAAAACCGTCTCAATCTTTGAAGGATCTACTTCCAAACCTTTCCTCGAGATTACATGGCCGAGAAAAGCTACCCGATCAATCCAAAACTCGCATTTACTGAACTTAGCATATAACCGATGCTCTCTCAAGGTATCCAAAACCACTTTGAGATGTCGAGCATGATCTTCCGGTGTCCTTGAATACACGAGTATGTCATCAATGAAGATAACCACAAACTTGTCCAAGTAGGGCCGAAAAATTCGGTGCATCATGTCCATAAATGCAGCCGGAGCATTAGTTAATCCAAAAGGCATCACTACGAACTCATAATGCCCATACCGGGTGTTAAATCCCGTCTTCGGAATGTCCTCTTCCCGGATTTTCAACTGGTAGTACCCTTGTCTTAAGTCCAACTTCGAATATACCCCCGAACCTTGTAACATATCAAATAAGTCCTCAATGTGGGGCAAAGGATACTTGTTCTTCACGGTCATCTGATTCAATTCTCGGTAATCTATGCACATTCTTAAAGTTCCATCATTTTTCTTAACAAAGAGAACCGATGCGCCCCAAGGTGAAGAACTTGGCCGAATATATCCAACCTTGAGTAACTCTTCTAGTTGAATCTTAAGTTCCTTTAATTCGGCCAGTGCCATTTGGTAAGGAGTCTTAGAATACGGTTTGGATCCCGGATGCAAATCTATCACAAATTCTATCTCCCGATCTGGTGGCAAAGAACCCAAATTCTCCGGAAAAACATCGGGATATTCTTTAACAACGGTGGTGTCCTCGAACTTTACTTGTTCTTTCTGCTTGTTAAGGAGATAAGCTATAAATCCCATAGCTCCATCTCTAATCAATTTGTGAGCTTCCATAAAAGACACTAGAGGAACCGCTTTCGCACCAATATCAACAATTTCTTCTTCACCCAACTTAATCTTCTTAGCGAAACAATCAACCGTAGCCCGATGCCGAGACAACCAATCCATTCCCAGAATAACCCCATATCTCTTCATAGGCATGACAATGAAATCTGCCGAATACTCTTTCCCTTCCAACAACACTGAGCAGTCTCGTATCAATTGATCCGTCTGCAAACTCCCTCCTAGAGGAGAACTCACCAAATAACAAGAAGATATACAGATAACAGGCAAGCACAGAGAAGCAGCTAGATCACAAGAAATAAAGGAATACGTGGCACCCGGATCAAAGAGTGCATGAATGCTCATGTCATGAATGTGTATGGTACCTTCCACCACGACGGTAGGATCAACATCTGCATCTTGCTCCTCACCCTCAAGGGCATATGCACGGGCTTGGATCATGGGCCTTTGAGCTCCTCTTTGAAAGCTTGGAGTTTTGTCAGGACACACATCTGCCCTATGGTCAGCTTTCCCACATATAAGGCATAAGTTCAACCTCTTCCGGCAGTTATTATAGGCATGAGTCGGACCTCCACAATAAAGACATGGGGGTACTTCTCGGCGCTGTGCTATAGATGTCGGTGCCACTGGTAAAGTTTTCGGGGCTTACGGGGCTTGTCCTCCAAACCGAGGCTTCTTGAAGGGACCTTTAGATGGTGGAGTAGCTTGAACCATAGGCCTCTTTCCCAAGCTTGACCCGGAGCCTTGTCCCATTGGAGCTCTAAAAACCGGATCTTTCTTTTTGAATTCCTCTTCTTGTTCCATTGCCCGCTGCACCGTGTCTGAGAAAGACAAATAGTTGTGCCCAGCCTGGCCATGTCTCAAGTCCTGCCTTAGTCCTACAATGAATTTCTTGGACTTCCTCTTCTCATCCCCTGTAATGTGAGGAACATATTTCCCAAGTCTGTTGAAAGTTGCAATATATTGGGCCACGGAACGATTGCCCTGCTTCAAATCCATGAACTCTTGCTCCTTTCGTTCTCTTACAACCTCAGGCACGGAACACTCCCGGAATTCCCTTTTGAACACTTCCCATGTAACCTCTTCTCCATCAACTTCCAGCTTTTCCTTTGTTCTCTCCCACCAATCATATGCCTCGCCATCTAATTGAAAAATGGCGAATTGAGCCTTCTCTTGGGTAGTAAACTGCCGAACCCCATAGATCCTTTCCAATCTTGTTAACCAACCCTCCGAAACCGCATCATCAATAGAACCGGAGAACCGAGGAGGATTGTAGCTTAAAAATACTCCATGAGAATCCCTATTGTTGTTCGGTGGAGGGGCTTGTTGCTCGGCTTGTTGTGGTGGAGGAGCTTGAGCCCTTCGGTGCTCAACATAATTGAAGAGCGCTTCTATAAAGTTTCCCATATCCATTGGAGGTGGTTGTGGCTCTTGGTGATGAGGAGATGGTGATCGATTACGGTGACGGCGTCGATCCGGAGATCTCTCCCGGTCTCTACGTGGAGGCATTCTGTCAATAATACACTGAAATGCATGCCATTATTAGTTCATGCATGGGTATGCAATTAATTTAAGCAAAAGTTAAGAAATAGAGCACATAATCACATAAGAGATGCATATGCAACACATTGACAAGTTATTCCTGGAAGCCGTACTACTAAGACTGACTCACACGACACAAAAGCCGGGGTTTTGCAACCCTTGGCTCTGATACCACTTAAGGATGTAGCGCCCGAGCGTGAGGCACCACATACCCCGCACCGAGACCCGACCCGTATATGAAATGGGAAATCCATACACGTGCCAAATCACGACGAACGGGGACACAACACACAACGCTAAGCTAGGCGGGAGCTAACCCTTAAACCAAGCATAACCAAAACATAATTAAATCAGAGTGACCATAACAATAGCGGAAGCAATTCAACATAAGTACTTATAGGTACCAACACATAGCAATACATATCGTATTTACATATAGGTACCAACACTTACAACCTGTACAAAAGCCATCACGGCACAAAATAACATAATATACGCTCCATACATAATCATAATACAAGAGTAATAAGAACAAGTAGATATGAGTGTAAAAGGAAATGCTAGACACTAATGCAAGACTTAGACGACTCGTATTCCCGCCTAGCACCTCCAAACCTGCACAAAACAACTGAAAACAAACCAGGTTCAGTCTAAAAGAGACTGGTGGGTATAAAAAAAAACAGGGCATAATATATAATACAACGGAATTTAAACATATACATGCAAGCCCTAATTCCATTCGAAGTTTGATAAGAATTTCCCAAACGGGCAAAACAAAGAAAACATCAATGGAATCACGATTATCATATTCATTCATAAATAATTATAGGGTTTCATGGCCCGGCGAGTGGGGGTGCATTATCTCCAACCATCACCTCGTGTAATCATATTCATAATTCATTTATTTTCATGCATAATAATCTTATGTGCACATTCATACGATTCATAATCATACATATACACCTTTTTCCTCCGGTGGTGGACGGGTTTGCAAGGCCCGACCACCTCATACATTGACCCAGGGGGGTACATGAATCCCCCAAGGGCGCTCAGCTACCATTCCACGCTAATCTCCTAGCGAGTTCAGGTCTCTGTTAACTGGTTGGGACTAGCACATGGGATCACCGTCGGTCCTTGCCTCCCCGGATAGCCACATGTGCTAGGTCCCGGGCCCGTGCATCATTAACAATCATGTCTCGCCAAAACATAAGGTAGGATTCATAAAAGAAAGGCTTACGTTTGAAATCATTTACTCGAGAAAAGACTCTATATACGTATATTATACGTTTGGTTTAAAACTTTGCACATTGGGTTCATATAGGGTCATTTTAGCTAGTAGAAGAGAAACCCACCTTGAAGCAGCAAAAGGATAAGAGTAGAGCCTCAAACAACGCCTTCGTTTCTAACTAAACCCGAATCTGTGCAAAAGAGGTAGTGTGAGACTCAAAATGACCATATACGACGCACGGCAATGCAATGTGGATGATATGAGATGCATAAGAAAATGTTCTCAAGTCATGGAAGTATTCTTATGCACAATTAACACAATAAAGCCACATAAACGTTCAAAATCATTCATTGCATTCAATAAGTGGAAGTACCAAGTTCATTCATTCATAAATCATAACAAAACAAGCCATAAACTTGATACATTAATCATAACACATAATAATACATATTAACATAGCATAGAAGTCATAAAAGAGGTGGAGGAAGATTAAACAAACGGAGAAAAAGAAGAAAAACGGAACCGGAGTGACGAAAAAAAACGCAGGACAAAATCCACCCTCATGGATTTTTCCAAAGGGAAAAATCCACCCCCATGGATTTCCAGAAACTGACTGACCTAAATCCACCCCCGTGGATTTAAGTCTGCGGCCAAAAAACACAAAAACAAGGCAAAAAACCGAAATGGAAGCTAAAAGGCACAAAACCAACTCACAAATCTCAACCCAAAAGCATGTAAAATCAGGTCATAACTCATATATTCAAGCTATATCACATTAAACAACAAGAACTCCAAGTAAAGCATCAAGGAATTAACATCGAAATTATAACTCCAAGCTCCATCAATGGCAAGACCAAGAATCTCCAACAATCATGCAATACAAGTTCATATCCATCTAACTCCATGACAAAGGGTCAAATATTACTCATGCAACTCAAAGAAAATCAAAGGAAATCAAAGTTGATCATCAAAATGCAAAAAAGGCCATTATTCATCATCTTCTTCCAATATAACTCATAAATGGATGAAACCATGCAAAATTCAACATAAAGGGATTACCAAGAGCTATAATACTCAAAAATAAGCTTACCTTCAAGAAAAAGTGAGGAAAGATAGGGAGATGAGCTCAATTTCTCCAAGGGTTGCACTATTCCTCTTTCTTCTTCTCTTTTCTTCTTCTTTTCTTTTCTTTAGCTGAATTTGGGTGTGTGAGAGGGTGGGATTTCGGTTTGGGACTGAAAGAGAAAGAGAGAGAGAGAGATACAAGTGGCTTAGGTCTTGGGCTTAGGGTCTAGGGACGTCATTTAGGGCCGTAACTTGGAGAAAAGTCAATGGTTTGTCGTTTTTAAGCACGAGGTGCTCGTTTCGGCTGAAATTTGAGAATCTAAATGATCTTAAAAAGGCATGAGGCTTGTCCCATTGTCTCCGAATTGTCGATACGGATTCAATGGAGGTGACGGAACTCGAATCCGAGTTCCCGAGCTCAAGATATCACATACGGAACCAAGGGTGCGCTAATTGCCCGTTAGCCCCCCGATTTGGTTCCAAGAATCTAATTAAATTCAAAACTCATGCACCCAAGAACAAAATCATGCAACGAACACATAGGTAAGATCATAATACACATAATTCATTTATACCAAGCTATCACGAAAAACGGAAATCGAATCGGAATCAAACAAGGTATAATCATATGCGTATAAGCAAATACGTTGGAAATTCAAATAAAATTCAAATAAAATAAAAAATAGATTCAAGTATGGCAAGAATGAAATAAATAAATGAAAGTTAATGTAATTAAACAATTAAATCACGTAAATAGTAAACACATACGTCATACCCGTACGGCCGAAAAGTCGGGGCATTACACGGAGATTCCGGTGGTGGTGAAATTAAATTAGTTCTATCTTTGAGAATGTTACGTTATGTTCTATTAGATGTAAAACAACTATGATTATTCACAAATTTTTTAGAATTGTCGTAAGCCTGCGTTATTTTTTCGATTGTTCATTTGTATGTTTTGATTCTGATTGATTTAGTAAATCTCTCATTCAGGGTTTGCTTTTATAAAATTACCGAGTACTTGTAAATGGCAATGCTCATACCTTTTTTACCCAATATTAAACTTTCCTTTTAAAAAAAAAAAAAGAAAAAAAAAAAAAGGACCAATACTGATTTCTAACTCTTCTCATTAAAACTCGAACTCGTAACTTATTAATTTTCAAATCAACATAAATCATTTGATAAATTTTATTTCATTAGCTTGTATTCAAATTTCACACCTCAATTCTATTTAATCTTCAATTCATTTCGATTTCGCTCTCCAAATTCGATTTTTTCAATTTTGTAAATGTGCAACTATTAGTAGTAGGGGTGTAAACGGATAATAAACGGATCGGATCTATGATTACCATATCCTTATCCGTTTATGATTCGGACGGATACGGATAATATCCTTTTAAATCGAATTCGGATAATATCCTTTTTATACGGATACAAGGCGGATTCGGACGGATTCGGATTTTAATCGGATTTTCAACTATTCAAAATTTGACATAAATTATTTATTTATATAACTTCGAACTTTTAATAAAATTATCAACTATTCATTTATAGATAAATTATTTAATAATTATATAACTTTGAATATATATATTTTAGACGAATAGAGAAATAATAAGTATATCTATATAGATCATTTTTATGTTTTAGCGAATGTATAAATGTGGTGAAATTATAAATTTTATCATATAATTAATTTGAAATATAATACTTTTATTAATAACATAATATATGTTAATTATATTATCTCTATATGAATATTGACGTGAACATATAGTTACTAATAAAACCTAAGGTTTTTCTTTAATAAATGCACTAAAAAAATTATTTAATACTAATAATCTATCATACATACACAGTTTTGTGTATATATTTTAATATAATATATTATTTAACGGATACGGATTACGGATAAATCGGATAACGGATATATCTAACGGATAATGAAACGGATCGGATGTTAAACGGATCGGATGCCTTATTACCATATCCTTATCCGTTTATAATTCGGATGTCTATAATCGAATACGGATAATATCCTCTTGAGACGGATTCGGATAATATCCTCTGTAAACGAATTCGGATGTGGACGGATATCGGATTTTCGAATATCCATTTACAGCCCTAATTAGTAGTATGAAAAAAATACACTTCTAGGCGCACAAAAAAAAAGAAAAAAACAATCCTTTCATTTTCAAACAATTTATTAACATTAAAACTCACTTAGACATTTATTATAACCAACTTGTTCATTTCTTACATCAAGCGCATGCTTGAATACAGATAACCCTTTTCTATTTTTAACCTAACACTTTTTGGCACTTTTCTTTTTCCCCTCGTCAATGTCAAATTCAATTGGTGAGAAGGGAAGCACTCAAGAAAGAGGCCGAGAGACGAAATTACCGCCAGCCCGAGGACCAATCAGAGCAAACACAGGTCGGGGGCCCCACACGGCAATAGGACAATTTAATAATAAGGTCAAAGGCGTGTGTGTCTTAATATGGAAAGATAGATACGCTTAAACCTCGTATGGTTTGGGGGAGGGGAGACGTGACGTGGACATTTACTTCGGCGCCATATTTGCGGCGATCGGCTCGAACGATAAGCGCCTGACGTGGACGTGACACTGACCATGCACTCATTTAGCAACCCGAGGCTCTTTCTTTTTTTTTTTTTAACAGAGAAAACAAAATAAAATTAGGAAAGAATAAAATAAATTCCAAGATATGGTCTCCAATTTAGACGGTAATTATGCTCTCCAACAAATTAAATAAAAGTTATGCTTATCAGAATATGAACAAATTGGAAAATGATGTCCATTTTGATTGGGTGAAAGGAACCTATAAAGCTAAATATTATTACGAATATCTTATATAATATCTGACTATCTGCATTTACGTCTAAATACAACCTAATTCATCATTATTGAAAAATTATATTTTAGCTTCTATAAACGTTGTTTGGTCTGAGTTCCCTTAACGGAATTTGTAAAAGTATATTTATACCCCAAACAATTTTATTGTTACATTTCATATATGATCAAAATTACAAAATCGTTCCTAAAGTCTACAAATATTAACAAAACGATCCCTACAAATTATGAATTTAACAACAAATCATAATTATTTTTTGGAATGACATAACGAACCCTAAGCACCACAAACGGTTCTCAAAATTAAGAACGACTAAAATGTAATTTATTGATAATAATGAACTACGTTGTAATTAGACTTAAATGCAGGGTACTCAGATGTAATTATTTCTATGTATATATTTATAAACACATGTGTTGCGAGATTCATCTAATAAAAATATGAAGAAGAAATTTATCGTCTGTGTAAAATATTAATGAAAATTCTGGGGATTTGAAAAGATCCATGTTCGGAGGTGCTCGTCCTCTTATGTGGAAATTGTGAGGATCCTGATTTTCATAATTTTGGTTAATTTATTTATTTTTAAATGTGGGGTATGTTAACATGTTCTCAAGAGCATGAAGACTAATTAGTAAGATATATACGGGAGCCCAAAAATTTTAAATCAGGTTCCAAATTCAGATCTGGTGGTGCTAAAATGCCAAATCCTGATGAGCAACAACATATTTCGCAGGGTTTTTCTAAAAATATTGTATTTTTCCAAACATATTGCACATTTATTGTAGTTTTTGGGGCTATTGTAAAAATATTGTATGTCGGTTTCTATGAAGCCGGTTTTAGGGTCTTTTTTTTTTTTTTTTAAGATTATTTTATGAAGCCGGTTTCAATGTTACCGGTTTATTTTTGATTTATTTTTTCATATTTTCCCAAAGCTGACGTGAACAGGGAAGCCTACTTTCGCGTAGTAGGCTTCCATGTTTTTTTCTCCTCCGTAACATTTTACGTGCATGTAAAAGCTGACGTGAACATAGAAGTCTAATTTATCCTAGTATGTTTTCGTGTTTTTTTCTCATCAGTTAAATTTTATGTGCATGTAAAAGCTAACGTGAACAGAGAAGTCTACTTTCACGTAGTAGGCTTTTGTGGACATGGAAATGGTGAAGTTTTTCAATTATTTACAATTTCAGTCTTGGGAAAATGGTGAACAAATAAATCAAAAATAAACCGGTAACATTGAAACCGACTTCATAAAATAATCTAAAAAAAACAAAAATACCCTAAATCCGGCTTCATAGAAACCGGCTTACAATATTTTTACAATAGGCCCAGAAACTACAATAGATGTGCAATATGTTTTAGAAAGTACAATATTTTTAGAAAAAGCCCAATTTCGCAAGCATTTGTCTTAATATTTTTCATAAAAGTGATTGTGATATGAGTTTTCTATGTATTTTTTCCTTTTTCTTTTTTTGATTAGTTTTAATTTCACTACAATTAATTGAAGGGGCAGTTTGAAATAACTCTCCGTCAGTTAGGAATACTTTTACTTTACTCCTCATAAAATTATACAACATAATAGGATATAAATACTATATTAGAATGTTTTAGTACTACATTTTGTTAAAATTATACAATATATTTTGAAAGGTATTTTAAGTACTACATTATGTGAAAATTATACTATATTTTGCCAAAATGGGAAGTAAAGTAAAAATATGATGCTCAATTGGAGATTTATCCCACATTACCTGTTAATTGAATAAATTTTTTTTTTTTTTTTGCTCCAACAGACAAAGGCACAAAACAACAAAAAACAAAGACTAAACAACAGTTGCAAGTTCGCCAAGTTTACTATCCCAGATTTCTTTCTCCATGGTCATGCGCTGGCCGTACTTGGCGAGACTAGCCGCCAACAGATTGCTTTCTCATCGGATGTGCTGAACTTTACTGTTCCACGACCGTCTTATAAGACTCTGGTAGTCTTTAATGATGTGCCCAAGAGGGTGATCCTCCGTCGACGCTCCTGAAATTAAGTTTATCACATCCATTGAGTCACATTCTACCTCAATACCTTCATATCGCCGCTCCCAGGCCATCTGAAGTCCTTCCCTTAGACCCAGTAGTTCTGCCGTTAGGATGTCCCCCACACCAAGCTTAACAGCAAAACCAAATAACCAAGTACCCTTAGAATTTCTCACAACTCCACCCGTCGAAGAAGTTGTCGTGGTGGCGAACAGGCTACCATCAGTATTTAATTTAACCCAGCCTGCCGAAGGGGGTTGCCACTGCACCTTAGGCCGCATCGCTTTCTTAGCCTCTTTCAAGTTAACGATAGCAGTCATGTCCAGAGTAAGAACCTTAATACCATTAATTGTGACACTAATTGGCTCATTCTTACCTTGGTATTCCAGTTTGTTTCTACTTTTCCACAAGCACCAAAGCCCAGCAACGAAAAGAATTTTTCAATTGCAGACAGGAAGAATGGAGTTACCGAAATGAGAATTCCAAGCTTTATCCCACCAGTTGCCATTATCATGGCTGTAGAAACGATTCCAGTCAGACTCCACTATAACTTTCTTCCACAGATTTATATCTTTCGAACAATCTCTGAAAATATGTTGGGCATCCTCTCTCAGGGCACGGCATCGTCGACAACTCGCATCCACTCCCATGTGACGATCTACCCTTACAGCATTGCACATAAGACTCCTATGATTAAGTTGCCATAGGAAGCATTTTATCTTGTTCGGAACAGGACTAGACCAAATAAACTTCCAAGATTTATCCGGAGTTGGAAGCACCGGTCGGAGCGCATCATATGCTGATTTGCAGGTGAACTTGCCGGAGGGATGGCCACCCCAATATTGCGTGTCCCTAGCTTCCTGATTGAGAGGTAAAGGTATAGCTTTAATGCAGCTTTTGATATCATCTGGAATCATAGTTCTCAACCGATCCAGCTGCCATACTCCGGCTCCATCAAGGACTTCCAAGACCATGAGATTATCTTCCGTCTCATGAACCTACTGTGGGATGAGGCTTCTCGACGCGCCCTTACCCAACCAGTTGTCATCTCAAAACCAAATATTTGTTCCATTCCCGAGCCTCCAGTGAATCTTGTGGCCAACACACTGTATACTACGTACCATTCCCTTCCAGAGGGGAGATGCCAACTGTTTATTCGTTGTCGCCAAGATGCTTTCATCACCTAGATATTTGGCTTGGAAAAGTTTGCACTAAGCTTTGTTCTTTTCCTTCAAAACCCTCCAACCACTCTTAGCTAACATACTAATATTACTTTTCCGAACTTCCTTTAAACCAAGCCCCCCTTCCTCCTTTCTGCGGATCACCTTGTCCCATCCCACGAGATGAACTTTTCGCTTTTTCGGATCGGTGGACCAGAGAAAGTTTCGGTTAATCTGATCAAGTTTCTCACAGAAGCTAGTTAGGAACCAGCTCGTATGCATTTGATATATCGAAATGGATGACGTGACTGATTGTATTAGTGTCATCCTTCCCACGAGGTTCAGGTTCTTTGCTTTCCATTGAAACAAACGTCTTTGGACCCGCTCTGGAACCTCAGCATAAATGGCATTAGACCGCTTGCCATCTCCAAGATTAACACCAAGGTGTTTACCAATTGACACTGTTTCATCTATCCCTAACTCATCCACAATGGCGGGACATCTGTCATGGCTTGTGTTTGGAGAAAACCAAACTATCGACTTCCGAGTGCTAATCCGAAGACCCGAGGAGGCACAAAACTTAGTTAGAATGTCTCTAATGGTGCTGGCATTATCGAGTGTAGCTTCAGCAAGGAGGACAATGTCATCTACAAAAAGCAAATTACTAAATTTTGGCCCCTTCCGGCAGGATGCAATCGGTTTCCATTTTTTAGCCGAAACAGCCTCCTCGATCAAATAACTCAGCCGCTCCATAACAAGAACAAATAAATAGGGGGACAAAGGATCCCCTTGACGAATGCCGCAGGTGGGGGAGATTTGTTCCTGATTCCACAAAATTTGGGGTTTCACGCCCATGACACTGCTCATTATGAGATTAATAATTTCCTCCGAAAAACGGGAGAAATCCAATGTCTCCCGAAGAAATTCCCAATTCACTTTATCATATGCTTTCTCTAAGTTGAGTTTGAGAAGCATGGTCTCCTTCTTGCTTTTGGAGTTATACATAGTGTGGATTAACTCCTTGAGGACCAAGCTATTATCATGGGTTGTCCTGCCTGGGATAAACGAGCTCTGACATGGGCCTACAATATCTGAAATGAACGGCTTAATGCGAGAAACCAGCATCTTAGTCAAGATTTTAGAGAGTAACATTAAGCAGGGCGATAGGACGGAATTCGCTAGCATCCGTGGGACAGTCGTTTTTAGGCACTAGACATATGAATGTGGATCCCATCTCTGGCGGTATTTTATGATTATCCAAGCAGCCCTTGATATACCGGAAAACTGTACTTCCAACTGAGTTCCAGAATTTTTGGTAGAAAAAAGCTTACAAACCATCTGATCCCGGGGCCTTGAAAGGGCTCATAGAGAAAACCATGCCCTTAATTTCAGCCTCCGTGACAAAATTCCAAAGACCAGTGATACCTGAAGAACTGAATTCCCGTTGGAGACTATTACGCAGGAGGTCACCTTCATAAGGAGCCACTGTCGGTGAGAAAAGATTGGTAAAGAAACTATATACGTGAGCCTTCAGGATTTCTGGCTCCGCACACCAGCTGTCTCTAATTTTAAGGGTACCAATTCTGTTTCGCCGTCTCCTAGCAAGAGTGGAGAGATGAAAAAACCGAGTATTGCGATCCCCCAAGGCCAACCAATTTACTCTGGATTTCTGAAACCACAGGGTTTCTTTCTGTTCAAGCACAGTATTAAACTCTTTGATAAGTTTAAGCTCCAGCTGTTGTAGTTCCTCATGTAAGCGTTCCACCGGAATTTTTTGAATTCCCCCAATACGAGCCCGCAAGAGTCTTTTTTGACGAAAGATATTACCGAAGACGTTTCGGTTCCATTCCTGCAGATCATCTTGCATAGATTAGCAGGCTTCCTTCAAACTCTGGCCTGCATTCCAACTTTTTTCCACCAAATTCTCACAATCCGGGTGAGAAGCCCATGCCACCTCAAAACGAAAAGGGTTTCAGACGATTTGTTCTCTGCTCCCCTTCAGTGTCAGTGAGAACCGGATTATTGTCGGAGTACGTTTTCGGTAAAACCCTCATAACACTATCTGAGAAATGCCTCATCCAATCGGACGTGGCAAGGGCCCGATCTAAACGTTCCTTCACCCTCCTGCCTCCGTGAACAATTCTCGACCATATGAACTGGGGACCTTTCGCATCAAGATCCATAAGATCACAACTATCCAAAGCATCAGAAAATTTCAAGCATATGTTCCACAAAGCAGCCTTACCCCTACTCTTCTCGCTGGGTCCCTTAATATCATTAAAATACCCCGTAAGGAACCAAGCACTCGTCATATTGGTGCTAATGCTGCGGAGATCCCTCCAGAGGTCATCCCGTTTCCTGGATAAAGAACTCGCGTAGATACCAGTGCAACACCAATCTGGGCCTGTGCGAGGACCAATCCACGCATGAATAAGTTGGCTTGTAGTTTCAAGAATTTCAACATGGATATTGTCTTGATTCCATAGCATCCAAATACCTCCTTCCCGTCCCTGAATTGGAGCTCTACAAACGTTGGTAAAACCCAAAGATCTCGAAACTTCCTCCGCCCGGACAATAGAAACTCTCGTCTCGAGAAGGTAAACAATATCAGGGCTATACTCTCGTATTAGGTCACGAAGAGTACGCCAAAAATTTTGTTACCAGTTCCATTACAATTCTATGATAAGATCTTCAGCGGACTAATTCTGAGGTTGTCAATGGTGATCGGATTAGCAATCCGACGATGGGAAATCCCCCTTAGAACCTGTGATACCAATGCTCTCATCAATAGGCAATGTCGATTTGTCTCGCTCTCTGGCAGTTCCATGTTTATTCTCCCAAGAAACCCCTGATTTGCTAGAAGAGTGAGGGTTGCCTGTATCTCCACTATATGGAAATTCGGGTTCAAGTACATTAAACTCGCGAATGGCTGATTCATGTTATAGAGGGAAGCCATGTCTGGTTGGGTTATGTGCTCCTCTGAGAGTATCAAGTTCTCGATGACTTCCTCGTTTGCTAGATCCATATTGACTTCTCGGTTCAAAGACAGGCACCAGTTTTCTTTGGGGTGTTTTCTGACTCCACTGAGGGATAGAGCTGATGGATATATCAATTAGGGAATTGCTCCCAAGTTCATTCGGTTTAGTGACTGACTTACGTTGGTTTTTTTGAGACCCCGGTTTACGTTGGGAGACCGATTTATGCATGGCTCGTTTGGGCCGCAGATGAATCTTTTTTTAGTTATCCTTTCCAGACTTGTTGGAAGTCGTGGCCACAGAGTCCCTATGCTGATCAACTTTCGTAGCCACAGAGTCCCTAAGCTGAGCAACTTCTGTATTTGGTGACTTCTGGATAGGACTCGCAGTGGGGTCCACAGGCAACACAGACTCAACTACCCCAGTCTTTGCGGCTCCAGTTTCAATTTCAGTTTCTTCGATATTCATGGCTCCATCATCCGAGGAAGTTTCCCATGGAAATTTATCTTTCGTAACTGATCCACTCTGGTTCTGCGTCTCGATTGGAACTGTTTCCTCCATCAGCGGGTTTTCAAAAATTTCAAAACGATTGGCGGCTTAGGGTTCGGGCCCCTGTCTCCTGTGGTCCTTATAGAACTGACGGTGCCGGCTGCAAACTCTCCTCTGCCAGGTGAGATCCAGCGTGATCCGGCTACCTGATTCTTGCCTTGTCGTCCCCGTTTTGCCATCATCCAAGGTCCGTAATGCGGAGCATCAGCATCTCCACACGGTTTCAAAGCTTCTTGATGCCTGGGTTGAACCTTGGGTTGGCTCTCCGTCTCCGGGGGTTTGTTCGGGCAGCTCCCAATACGATGTCCCACCCTACCGCAGTGGAAGTATATGGAGGGTAAATTTTCGTATTCAACTGCAAGGAGTCGCCCCTTCACATCTACTCCACTGCGAAGTGGCTTGTCAAGATTTATCTCAACACAAACTCTGGCGTATTTGCCCTTGTCTCCCCAATAGGTATTCTTGTCGATCTTAATCGGCGAACCGATGGCGGTGGCTATCCCACAAAGAATAGGCTCCTTATAATACTCCGTGGCTAAGCCCCTGATCCTAACCCATGAAATGGTTATCATAATTCTATCTGTGGCCGCATTGAATTGAGGAATCCACTGACGTACAACCAGGTAGTTTCCACCAATAACCCATGGACCTCCCGTGAGTATGGCCGTAATTTTTTCCTTATCATGAATCTTCAGTGTGTAGCAGCCATTGTCGAGTTCGATCAGATCATACTCCCCCTGGAGTTACCACATCTTATCAATCCTGGCAGAGAGGAGGTGGATGTTCATGTTCCTCCCCAGTATTCTTAGAATAATAGCGTTGCGCCACGACCTCCTGATTTCTTCCCTGTAGTTCTCTTCCAATGTTATTTTTGGATACAGATATTCCTCCGTCGGCTATGCTATATGGATCCTGTTCAGATCGATAAAGCGATCCTCGTCGAACCTCTCATGCTCCTCTGGTTGCCTTCCCAGGAGAGTAGCTAAGTATGAACCTCTTTTCGGTGAGGTCCCCTAAGATTGATCGTTGCCGGATGATTCAATTCCGTCCATTTTGCTACATGAAAGGATTCAGGATTTGCTTTAGATTTCTTCATACTTCTTCTCATTTGGTCGGTTTCTTCAGCTGAGAGAGGCGGGACGTTGTCTCTCATTTGGTTAATTGAATAAATGATTCTAAACATGGCGAATTAAAAAGAAATTGCGAGAGGCATGCGCGTTGGTGACTATTAAACGTCAACTTCTGAATTAAAATTTCAACTTAAATTGCCAGCATACTTGAGAATTGACTTTAATTTAATTAATACTTTAATATTATTAATTGTGATTTGTGAGCAAGTTTTAATAATACACATAGATAGTTGATGAGGCTTACTTCATATAAACCATGCATCAACTTGTACAAGATGGTACGGCTATTTGATTGCATTTCGAACGGTAGTTTTGAAGAAATTCAACAAAATCTCACCACTAAGTCCAATAATAATCAACTTTAAATTGAAAATTGGAACTTGTAAGTTTTCATTTCATTAAGGGAACCATTTCAAACCTTTCTACAGAAAATTAATTATTTTTTGGCTTATTAATTTAGAGTTTAGATATTCAAAAAAGAGTATTCTCAAAAGTTTTAATCTATGAATGGAAAAAATTTTAGATTGGTGAATGCAAATTTTTTTGGGGCGTATGGGCAAGCGAAATAGGCTCATTAATTCGTAACTAAATTTAAAGAGTTTCATCTTGGGATATATAATTTTCACATAATGTAGTAATTAAAATAACTCTCAAAATATGTTGTCTAATTTTCACATAATGTAGTACTAAAACGTTCTAATATAGTATTTATATCCTATTATGTAATATATTTTTATGGAGAATTAAATAAAAATATTACAAACTGTCCCAACTTTTAATCCTTGTATAGATATTTCTCTATTTGAGATACCTATAATTATAATTAGCCAGTTAATCTAGCTGATGATGGATGTCTCGGGTGATTGACAGATATATAGACGCGATCTAACCCATGGCGTTCCTCCCAAAGATGTTGGAACTTATATATGGGTGAGATGAACCCAAACCCTTATATATACGACATTATTGTCCCGCAATCTTGATGATCGTAGTCATTCATGCATTTTCTTATTCATATAGTAAATATGCATGCAAATATATAAACATATATCATATTTAATTTATTGGGAATTAAAATTATTAGAAAAAAATGAGGGCAGCAACTAGCAAGGGTTCATTTATCAATTATCATCAACAGTCTATTTCATTATCTGAAAGGCCTAATGGGCAGTGGGGCAATTTGATGAAGATTCCTTTTCCCAGCTTTTCAGTGGGACTCCCTAACGTATAATCCCATAAATTTCCATTGATTTGTTTGGAAAAGTGTATATTATATATCAAAATACATTTATTAATAATGATATGTAACATCTAAACTAAAGAAGGATTATAGCTCTGAAAAATTAATTAATCTGCTTTCTTTTTAACGAAATCTATTTAAAATCCCAAAACTGATGGTAAAAGATCAGTAAAGCTGTTTAGGAATGTAACTCCCATTGCCTCCAAATATGAGTTACATTTCATCAATGAAATTAAGTTATTTAATTAATACTTACCCAAAATTTTGAACCACAATGAAATATTATTAATGTAATTGTATTTTTGATGTCATGATGAGATGAAAATATATTTACAATTCAGATAAAATCACATGATAAAAATTTCTATTCTTTTATATAGATATATCTTGGTTTATTTGATAAAATCATCAAGCAAATATATGTCATATGTTGTGTTTTGTTCGATACTGCGTATTAGATACCGGGTTAGATATTCATCATGTATTAATTAATTTTAAGGAAAAATAGTATATCTTAAGTCAAATTATTTGATTACCCTTCTAATATAAAAGGACATACAATTACTTAACATGGACTATAAAGATAAGGTAAATAGATTTTTTATCATCTAAACTTCGTCTCTTTTTGCAATTTACTATTTCAACAAATTTTCATTGCAAACCAATATCTAATCTTTGCATTTGTAACATACAATCATCTAAATTTTCTTTTCATTGATTTTGATAAAAACATAACTGACGTATATGTTTTATAAATATATCATGTGACATTTGTTTTAGCTAAAAGCACAAAAAAAAAAATTCAGATGAACCTATGTTACATATGCCGATAGTGGTCTGAGAGTTCTATCTCGAAGGCAAGGTCCCGGGTTCGAATCCCTTGGGCCACTTGGGGTGTGTGAGTTAAAAAAAAAAAAAAAAAAACATATGCTGATATGTAAATATTGGATGATAGTTTATATATAAACAAAATTTGCTGGTATGATAATTGTAAAAAGGTGTAAATTTCGAATGAAATTTTTTTTTTTTAATTTTATTTAAAATCACAATTTAGTAGATGAAAATGGAAAGAAAACCAAAAATGATGTTAAAGTCGTCAAATTTGTATTTTTGGCATTTGACGCAAATAATTGGAGCGTGACGCAACCCCTTTTTATTTCTAGATAACAGTTTCAATTTTCAATTTGTATAACTCCAATGCATGGACTTTACCACACAGGATCAAATCTAACCATGGTAGCTCCAACCATGGTTACTTCCGTGGTTAAAGATTGCCGCGGCACAGTATAAATTGGAACCCTCGCACCCTGCATTTCTTCATCACTTTCTTCTTCGTTTCTCTCAGCTTCACCTCACTTTCATGGTCGCATCTTTTCCCGCTCTCCTATTCCAGTAGCATCTCCTCAGTTTTTCCGGTACGATCGTCTCTCCTCTTTCCTTTATAATTTTTTTTTGGAGAACAAATTCTGAACATTATGATTTTTGCAGAAGAAATTACGCTGATTTAAGAATTAAATCAACATTTAATTATGAGTTTCAATATGAAAATTTTCCGTTAAGATATGAATCGATAAGTTTGTTCGCAGGGAGTGGAAATGGCGGCGAACGGCAACGCACGCGTGGCCCCGACGGGGAGGAACGGACTGCCGAAAATCCAGACGCAGAAAAAAGCCGAGGGAGTGTGCCACGACGACGTCACGCCGCCGGTGAAGGCGCAGACGATTGACGAGCTCCATTCTCTTCAGATGAAGAAATCGGCGCCGACGACTCCCCTCGACGGTGTTCAAGGTCCTTTTGCTGCGGTTTCCCAGGAGGAACGCAGCAAGCAGCAACTTCAATCCATCAGGTACTATTAAACAATTAAATCAAAGGACCAAAAGCATATAAAATTCTAATTCGATTTATAATATTTCAATGTTTAACGTGAATTTTGACGGTGAGGCTTGAGCTTGAAAGTTTCGCGGTGCGGAGGCGACGTGCTCGTGCTGCTGTGCACACAAAGTGCCGGCACGTAGCGTTTAAATTAAGTTTTAGAAAGTATTTATTTTTTAAATTCCTGCAAATTAAAATATAAGATGGGATGCGATAAAACAAATCAAAGGTTGAGTTTTAAGAGATTTATTATATGATCAGAAATTGGAGATGGTATTTCTTAAAGTAGGGAGTAGGGACATAGGATGCCAAATCTATATAGGTACTTACCACTTACTTGACAGGCCCATTGGTTTTGCCTAAACCTGTATCTTTTTTTACACGGTGGTTTTTTTGTGGACCTGAAAATTTTCTGCCAAGAAGATTTGAACAGGATTGGACAATTAGATCCATTAAATGAAAGTTATAGTCTAAACGATTTTTCCGACTTAATTATTTTACATTTAAATATATTATTTGATTGGTTATTTTTCTATAGTTACACCGATAATTTTTTTTTTTCATGTTATAGTAATTTGGTTGAATTAAGTTTGAGTTAAAATTATTTTATTCTGAACTGTAGGGAGATTAAAAATTGGATGTTTTAAAGTAATACGGATATTATTTGAATATATAAGAGATTGTATTAGTTTAAAACCAGCCATTTTAAAGATCTTATAAAAATTAAAATTTCAATAGCAAGATCTAAAACCCAGGATGGATTTTTCTTCAAGATCTTAACTAAGTGGGTTGAATAAGTTGCACCTTACTAATTTGTGTTGCTGTGACGTTTTGTCCATATTAATAACTGCTGTTGTTATCAAATGTCGTATCAATTGGAGAGACTATAACAACCCATCATTGTCCAGATCTTTTGCAGATCAGTAATCTTTCATCATAATTCTCTCTGAAAAAACAATCTTTAATGGTCTAATTGATTTGTTTGGTAATTTCTTCACACAGTGCGTCATTGGCTTCGCTGACGAGGGAGACCGGACCTAGAGTGGTGAAAGGAGACCCAGCAAGGCCGTCCGAGACCCCACGTGTATCGCACGTGAGCCACCATCATGTCACCCCCACCATTAGCGTCAGCGACAGTTCTTTGAAGTTCACCCATGTTCTCTACAACCTCTCTCCTGCTGGTAATTTTTCATACTTCTGATTTTTTATTTATTTTTTTTTTTTGGTGTATTATAATTTGAATTAGCTAATTCTTGCTGATTGATATTCGGTTATCGATGCAGAGCTGTACGAGCAGGCCATAAAGTATGAGAAGGGATCGTTCATTACGTCTAGCGGTGCATTGGCAACTCTTTCGGGGGCGAAAACCGGCCGATCTCCTAAGGACAAGCGTGTCGTCAGGGATGAGACAACTGAGGATGATCTTTGGTGGGGAACGTAAGTGATGCCCACTTTTTCCCCCAATTTTTGCAAATTTTGGAAACTTTTCTCAAATCGAAGTTTTGTAATCTTTTCCCGTACTGTAATTGTTTCTGGTCATCTGCAGGGGCTCGCCGAACATCGAAATGGACGAGCACACGTTCCTGACGAACAGAGAAAGAGCTGTGGATTACTTGAATTCATTGGATAAGGTAATGATACTGTGCTTTAGATGGTGGTTATTGTAATTGCATTGAAGAATTTAAGTGTGGCTTGTGAGTGCTCCACTTTGGTTAGTGGCTGGTTTTGGTATGAGGATCTTTGAAGTAGGTCCCTTCAAAGATACTGATTGAAATGCAGTTTTTATACTCTGAAAATAGTTTCATTTAGCATGTTTCTGACTGTTCTTAATCTTTATGATGCTGACTTATTTTCAGGTCTTCGTCAATGATCAATTCCTGAACTGGGACCCGGAGAATCGTATCAAAGTCAGAATAGTTTCAGCCAGGGCTTACCATTCCTTGTTCATGCATAACATGTAAGTAAAAAAAAAGCAAAAAAATCATGTTAGCCTTCATTATGTTGTTCTTGTTTGCAGTTCTAAATGTCCATAAGCCCTCCAAGATAAGTAATTTCCGTTGTTTCTATATAACATGATTGTCTATGGGGGAAAATCATATAAGTTGCATGAAAATTCAGCCCTATACAAAAAGGTGCCAAAAATCATAATTAGCCAATTTATACAAAAAAAGTGGATAACCGGGTGGGTGACAGGTGTATCCGCCCCACTCCTGAAGAGCTGGAGAATTTTGGTACTCCGGACTTCACTATATACAATGCTGGACAGTTCCCCTGTAATCGTTACACACACTACATGACATCTTCTACTAGCATAGATTTAAATCTTGGTAGAAGAGAAATGGTCATCCTCGGCACTCAGTACGCCGGGGAGATGAAGAAGGGTCTCTTCAGTGTTATGCATTATCTCATGCCTAAGCGTCAAATCCTATCTCTACATTCCGGTTGCAATATGGGCAAAGATGGAGATGTTGCTCTCTTCTTTGGCTTGTCAGGTAGGTAAAGTTAACCATCGGGGGCTGTGCCCCCGATGTGGGGCCCAACAAATATGTGTCCTCTCACCCTCACTTTGTGCATTTATGAAATGCATCTGCATTTTGGCTTCACAATCTCTCTCTCTTTTACTAAATGGTTGATTTTTCTCTTTCTTGTCCTTTTTTGGAAATATAGGTACTGGAAAAACTACTCTGTCTACTGATCATAACCGGTACCTGATTGGTGATGATGAACATTGTTGGAGCGATAATGGTGTGTCGAACATTGAAGGAGGCTGCTATGCTAAGTGCATTGATCTTTCAAGGGAGAAGGAGCCTGATATTTGGAATGCAATCAAGTTTGGCACAGGTACCATCCATATCTTAAGAAAGTGATTTTCTGCTCTTATAATTCGAAAAAATAGCAAAAAATTGAATGCTTCGTTTTACTGCTTTTGATTAAAATACAATTTTCAACTCTAGCATCTACATTAACTCCCCTACTCCAAGCACAGAAAGTGTTTGTTGTTATCAGCATGTAACTTGTTTTCCTCCTCGTGATTGGCAGTGTTAGAGAATGTTGTATTCGATGAGCATACTAGAGAAGTGGATTACACAGACAAATCTGTCACAGGTAATTAACATGTCTATTCAATTATGATTTCACCATTCAATGGAAGATATTTATGTTTTCATCTCTTTTCAGAGAATACACGTGCGGCATATCCAATTGAATACATCCCAAATGCTAAAATCCCATGTGTTGCCTCTCACCCCAAAAATGTTATCCTCTTGGCATGTGATGCTTTTGGTGTGCTCCCGCCAGTGAGCAAGCTAAGTCTGGCACAGACAATGTACCATTTCATAAGTGGTTACACTGCCCTGGTATATAGACATGCATTACTTGCAAATTGGAGAAAATTAAATAATAGTAAGGGGATATATACCGACTCCCTTTCTGATTTCTATAACAGGTAGCTGGGACTGAAGATGGTATTAAGGAGCCAACGGCAACGTTCTCTGCTTGCTTTGGTGCAGCTTTTATAATGATGCATCCAACCAAATATGCAGCCATGTTAGCTGCTAAGATGCAGAAGCATGGTGCCACAGGGTGGCTTGTTAACACTGGCTGGTCCGGTGGAAGGTAAGTGAGTTGTATACACATGTTTTTGGTGTTTTGAGAATTTTATCATTGTTTTATTCTTTTGGGTAAAAGGATATTAAGTGGTGGAATTTGTGCAGCTATGGTTCTGGGAGCCGTATCAAATTAGCATACACTAGGAAAATCATTGATGCTATACACTCGGGCAGTTTGTTGAACGCTTCTTATAAGAAGACTGAGGTGTTTGGGCTTGAGACCCCTACTGCGGTTGAGGGCGTGCCTTCTGAAATATTGGAACCTATGAACACCGTGAGTTTCATAAATCTTCTATTGCATTTAAATATCATTTTTGATCTCTGATTATGTCACATTTCTGGACTACTCATCCAGTTATATGGTCCTCATACAATAGGCCGATGTGCAAAGTATAGTTGATCGCATTTTTTATCCCATAACTTCCCATGTTCCTGATTTTGGTCTCGTACTGATTGACTTTTGCAATTTACATCTCATATGTGCAAGTTATCATAGCAAAAATACATTTAATTCCACCAAACAAAACCACCTCTCCAACAGTTATTTGATAAAATTATGTGCCTGTTTCCTGCTTCGTTGCTGTTTTCATATTTCTGTTTTACAAACGTGGTATTGTTTCTGGGAATGCAGTGGTCCGACAAAAAGGCTTACAAGGACACATTGCTGAAACTGGGTGGCCTTTTCAAGAACAACTTTGAAGGGTTTGTGGCTCATAAGATTGGAAAGGATGACAAGTTGACTGATGAAATCGTTGCTGCTGGTCCGATATTCTGATCGGCTTATGACAAAGAAGCAAACATCTGCATGAATCGGAAGTGAACCCATAAAATTGATCATGTTTTGCGCTTGTGGATGTCATCAGTTTTATGTTTATGTTGAAATAATTTCATTTTATATGGGAAAAGAAGGGCCAGATGATTTGTTCGTTGGTAGAACGGAACATGAAATGAATTGTTTTACCTTTTAATTACATACTTTCGGCGCCTAAATTCTTATTATTATCATTATTATTAGGGGGTTTTTGCACGGGATCCCCTCGTATTATACGAAAAGTTCTAAAAAGACCCTGTGAAAAAAAAATTATCTTTAAAAACCTTATATTTGTTTTTCTTTACACCGAAAACCCTAAGCCATGTGTTTGGTTTACACGTGCGTTGACTGCGATTATTTAAGTCTTATGGCACTATTTTAGACTGTATAATGATTTTAATACCCTTACTGAATTAATTTTTTATTTAACCCGTGTTACTTGAAATATGCATAAAAAACCCTACACATGAAATCTAAAAATTAGGTCTATCCCAAAATGATAATTAATTTAAATAATAATTTTTTATTTAATTAGCAAACAATTAGATAATTAATTAACTTACGATTTTTTTAATTAAGACATAATATGAATTTTACTTCTATAAAATATTATAAATTTATAAGTTTATATAAAATAAATAAATAATATGTTGTAAATATTATTTTTTTTGGTGCAATAAATTATAAATTAATTTTATAAAAATTTTCCAAACATGATGAACAACAATTGAATAATACATTGTTATTATTATAAATTTTAAAAGTTTATATAAAATAAATAAGTAATATGTTGTAAATACCATTATTAAAATTAAATTATTAAGTAAGGGTATAATTTAATATGTTGTTATTATTAAGTTTTTTTAATATGTTGTTAATATTAAGTTTTTTAAATTATTAAACTCTCCAAATTAATATGTTGTTATTATTAAGTTTTTTTTTTTTGTCAGGGTTTTTTGTGCATTTTCGATAAAACACAGGGCTTTTCGGGCATATATATATGTAAGGGTATATTAGGAAATTTACACGATTTTTTTGACCAAATAGGTTGAAGGGGCGGTGAGCAAATGATTTATAATGCAAGGTTTTTTTAACTAATTTTTTTTTTGTCAGGGGTTTTTGTGCATTTTCGATAAAACACAGGGTTTTTGAGGCATATAGCTCTTATTATTAGAGCCGGTACCAAGATGGGCATTGTAATGAAATTCCGAATACACAATACTATAAGAACGCGTTTGGTAGGGTTATTAACCCTCATAGGTATGAGAAACTAAGGTTAATATATTGTTTGGTATCCAAAATAAGGTGGAGTGGGCCTTGTAAACTTAATATTCAGCCCGCTGAAGCCCGGTCCTGTGCGCCAATTAAGTCTACAATCTAATATCAATTTTCAGCCGAAATTAACTCTGCTTGTTTTTTCAGGCAAGTTGCAATGTACTGTACACATTTCCACTTTCCATTATTTGCCCCGGTGAAGCGTATTATGAACGATTCAAATGAACACTGTATAAATTGCAAGGGTTTGGCTTTCTTTGAAGTGAATTCTTAACAGCGGCGAGTCCAGCAATTAGAAGGTTTCGGTATTGTACTTATTCGTCTTTGTTGCGCAGTTAATTGGGTATTTTCCGACATTTGAAGTACTTGGGTTGATTGTGGTTTGGCTTGTAGGATTGACGGTTGGGTCCAACTGGAAGGGGCTTCGAGTTATCGGTGTAGGTAACACAACTCCATCTCTGACGTTTTTTTTTTTTTGTAAATAGGTGAGTGTAATGATCTTGGACATGGGTATTTTTGTGGGTGTCTTTGTAGCGATTTCAGAATATCCCGATATGTGTCGTAGGAAATTGAACTTGCAGATTGCTTGTGTTTTTGGTATCCCCCTAGGAATATATATATGCTTGGTGCGGGTTTGACTAATGTAGAAGGATTTAACCCGTTTTGAAATGTCGTACATGCCGTGATTTATCAACTTGACTCCTGGGAATGAACTTGCAGATCTGTTTGTCTGTTTTGTAATGGATCCAAACACAAAGGTTAGGTTTATGGCATGGATAGAGTTTGTTCTGAAACGTACCGCTATCTCAATGACCTTGCTATACTTGTTGTATATTTGGTACAACCAAACTGTTAAGACTGAGAGACGTTCACGCAAGCGCCGATATTCAATCATTGCAAACCAACCAGACCAACTGAAACATCTTCGCCGTTTTACACGAGTTAGTGATCAGAATTGTATAGATAATCTTCGGATGGATAGGAGTACTTTCTGTTGGTTGTGTTATCTACTCGAACACTTTGGTGGGTTAACACATGAAAGGTTTGTAACCATTCCATGTAAAGTGGCAATCTTTCTGAATATATTAGCACACCATCACAAGAACCGTACAGTGAAGCGCGATTTCTATTGCTCGGGTTATACTGTAAGCCGTTATTTCAGACAGACGTTGAAAGCACTGCTCCGTGTAAGCAATGTGTTGCTCATAGAACCGGTTGGTGTCCCGCAGGACTGCACTTCGGAGCCGTGGAAACATTTTAAGGTGAATTTAATTTGGTTTAAAACATGGCCGTCCTCCTTTCTAATTGCTGCAAGTTTTAATAAGGCACTTTCACTTTATTAATTAGTATTGTCTTAAAAGAATCTAGCCGACAGAATATGTTAAGTTGTTGAAGTTTTTAATTTTATTTAATTTTTGGAGTTGTATGAATTTTCACTTGTAGGGTTGTCTTGGTGCTTTGGATGGAACATACATCGACGTAATTGTTCGTCAGAAGAATCAACCTAAATATAGGACGAGGAAATGATCTGTGTCGGTGAACGTGCTAGGTGTTTGTAATACCCAAATGAATTTCATATATGTGCTAGCGGGTTGGGAGGGCTCGGCAGCCGATAGCAGGGTTTTACGGGACGCGTTACACCGGCTGAATGGCCTTAAGGTGCCGGCTGGTACGTATGGTTCATAATGGCTGCTGCTTTTCTTTAATTGACTAAACATGTTGCTTGATTTCATTTAACTTTTTGTGCAGGTTGCTACTATCTTGCAGATTGTGGGTACACTAACGCGGATGGCTTCCTCACACCCTACCGGGGTACTCGCTACCATCTAAAGGAATGGGGTGCTGGCACAGTTGCACCACAATCAGCGAAGGAACTTTTCAATTTACGTCATAGCAAGGCGAGGAACGTCATTGAAAGGGCCTTTGGTTTGTTGAAGGGACGATGGGCCATTCTACGCAGCAGGTCTTGGTACCCAATTAAAGTCCAAAATTGGACTATTCTCGCATGCGCAGTCCTACATAACTTCATCCGCACGCAGATGGAAGTGGATCCTATAGAGGAGGAAGTATTACGAAACTTGGAGGAGAATGTGGGTGATGATAGGGAGTTCATTGGCAGTGTGGAAGCTACTCCGTTGTGGACCAACTACCGCGATAACTTGGCAAACAACATTTTCAATACCTGGAGACATCATTGAATATGAGCATACTGCACTTACGTTCCCGCATTTAAGTATTGTTTGGTGTTAGTAGTGGTCTGTGTCAGCTATGCGTTTTGTCCGTTGAACTTATTGAATTCCTTGTTGGATTATGTCTTATTTGCTCTAAACTGGATGATGTAACTATTGGATGCTTTGTTGATGTATGTCGTTGGAATTTAGGTTATTCAATTCTATATGCATCTGAGGATGGTGAAATGATACAGCTGTAGTTAATTTGTGCAATTTTAAGATGGCAGCCCCTTTCAGAGAACGTTCACATTGATTTTATAATTCAGTACCAAATACCTTATATTTTGCAATTGTTAACTAGATTACCTCATTTGGTCAGGTTTGAAATGGCTGCGACGCGAGCTACGTCACGAATACGGACGGACAAGGGCAAAGGCGAGGCTGTGCCCCGGAGGTTTTGGACGAAGAAAGAGGAAGAATGCTTGCTTGTGTCGCTGGAGGCGTTGTACGCGGAAGGCATTAAACTGGACAGCTCCCTTCGTAGTACTTACATGATACGGCTCTCCAACATGATTGGTGATATGTTGCCTGGGTGTGGGATTGAAGAGAAGCATGTCAAGTCTAAGTTGGCCGTTTGGCGGCGAACGCACACCGCAATTGTCACGATTCTTTCGGCAAGCGGAGGTCATGGATTCACATTCGACGAGGACAACAAGATAATAGTCGCTAACAAGCCGGAAGCGTGGACTGACCAAGAGAAGGTAATACCATTATTCATCCTAATGTGATCCCATTTATGTTCTTGTGGCTTGCAATTACTTGGTATCTGATGCTTTCCTGCCATGATCACAATGTGATAAGGTGTATAAGGAGGGAGTTAGGTTGGTCCGTGGGAAGAGCTTCCCTTGGCTTAGCAGGTGGAATATTTTATTTGGGACCGATCGCGCAACAGGCCATACCGCCGTGGATGTGGGCGATGCGTATAACGACTTGCAGCATGGATCAACTCAGACTGGGAACAGTAACGATCCTCGTTCCATTACTCATGTGGATTTAGACGAAGTTGGTGATGATGCCACATCAATCACCCCACCAAGTGTTGATGGCGCTGAGTCAAGGAAAAGCACTAGCAAACGTCGTAGATCATCTACCATGGATGCGTCACAAATCAAAGAATTGATGAATGAGCTAATGGAATCGGCTCAAGTCACGTTGAACTCCCCACCTGCACATGTTATAGCAAGTGCATCCAGTTCGAATGACCAACCACTAAACGACATTGCCGCCAAACAAGATGGACTGTATGATGCATTGATCTCACTTCCGGAGCTGAGTAGGGGGGCTGTAATGTGGGCAGTACATCACTTAGCCAACAACCATGGCGATTTGAGAGCATTCTACGGCATGCCGGTAGACGTGCGTAGTACCTTTGTGCTGAGCCTAATGCATTTCCTGAAATAGATGTGACAGCAGTAACAACAGTGGTTGGTTAGCTTAATCATGGTGATAGTTGGACGTAGAATGACTATATTTTTTTGTCAGCTGTAATGGTTGTGTAATACTAAATCTTTGTATGTTTTATCTACTGTCAACGGGTAGGAGAACAGGTGTATGCACTTTGGTCTAACTATATTTTGGGTATGACTTCGAATTCACACTAGCCAATTACGTTTGTGGATCTGTTTTTTTTGTGGTTTGCATTGAATGAAACGTGTTGAATGATGTCTGTGAGGCGTATAGTCCTTATATGAAGAGTGCCAAAGTTGCAGGGGTTGTTTTATAGTGGCCACATGAAACTTCATAATTTTCCATAGAAACCAACCCTATTGGCAAATTACATCTTTGATCCATACATCAGAAAATGCAGCGTAAACCTGCTCGAAGCAGCAAACCGGGAGGACTTCACAGGACATACTACACTCTAACATAACTACACCACACCCTCTAAGATTTCAGACCAAATTCTGCAAGCATACAAACTCGAAATTAGACAAGAGAAATTACACAAACTATGCCACTACACCGCCCAGTCGATTACTCGTAGTCGTTGTCGGAGAAGACATCCGGATCCACGAAGTGGTCAGTCGGCTCCCCTGGAAGAAGCGCCGCTTTAGAAGAGCGGAAAATAAAATGAAGCTCGTGGTAATATGGAAAGCCAATTGACCGAAAGAGGCGTTCCATGGCTGTTTCCTGAACATATAAAGAGACAACATGTAAATAATCATGTGAACTTATAATTAAAGCACACATCGTTGACGAAATGTCTAACTACAATATACTTAATACCCAGTGGCGAAACTGGCGAAAAAATTCATCCCTGACCCGAACCGTGTTGGTCACGCCGTGGTAAGTAATCCCAACCTTATAAGTAAATAGCCTGAACGCCTTATACACTTCTCTAAGTCTCATGATGTGACGACGGACATCGGTGCTGGTGATTCCGATATCCAACCGGCGTTGGAGGCCAACGACAATGACTTCGGGAGCAATCTGCATGACTTGTGGTTCTACGATAAAGTTCTGCCCAGCGTACTCGTATAGCTCAAGAATAAGGAGTCATTCGGTGCAAGCGCAGTTCGGCTCCACGTCGGTGAGCCAAATTGGGACGCATTGATCGCGCCTGTTACGAGCCATGGAGGTGCAGAAGGTCGAGTAGCAGATGTGCCCTGAGATGTTTGGGCGAGGGTTACAACTAAACCAGGTACAAGACTATGGTAATTTATAATGGGTTTACCAAAATATTTACTCATGGTAAAAGCCTTTATCTGTGCACCAACGACTTTATCAATTCTCGTGAAAGACTGTGCATTTCTTTATGTGAAAATCGAAATAAAGGCTCATGCATGAAGACCTAAACATTGCACCCTACCAGCAGCCACCCACAGCTTTTGACCCATCAATTGGCATTGAAAGGGTGGTAAGAGTCTTAATTATTCCAAAAGCATTGTAGAATACTTACTAATTGGGTGGTAGTAGTCTTAATTATTCCAAAACAGAGTGGTAGGAGTCTTAATTATTCCAAAACAGAGTACATGTATACATCCCCGCTTAATATGTATCTAATCAGATCAATTTCCATATGTTTTTTACAGTGTATGGTTCGGATACATGATAATTGTTTTCTTGAAATAAATTTCTGACCACTTCAAACCTAAGGTCATATCCATTCACGTGAAAACATTTTGAATGAGATAAGACTTAAAAAGATTCCCGCATGCATGCAAGGTCACCTCATTTTGAGAATCTGCTTTTCCACTACATATCATACACAGTTTTTATGCCTGACAGTCAACAAAGAGTGGCCTGAAATGGTAAACAGATAACATTTCATTTATTCAACACAACAAACAGCTACCCATTTCAAGTTAACAATACAAACTCCTACCCCCTGTCATGTTCCCAAATTTTACACCCACAACAACTGAGCAAGGAAACATGACATTCGAGAGACATACTAAGGAATACAAACTCAAACATGCATACTGGACATTACACTATGTCTTTATTACAAACAACACTGAGAACGGACATAATCAACCCGAACTGCGTTAACCCGGCGGTGGTCCGAAGATACGTAGTAAGGAATTTCACGCCGGCTCGTCATGGTAATAATACCAGAAGCACGACCTACGACCCTGTATATGTCCAACATAAAATTAGTCTTAACAAACGAAGAACTGGAATATAAGTGATTTGATGTTTAGACAAGCTCGCAAAAAACCATACTTCCCGTAGGATCAAATCCCATGTACAATGCGGGACATGGATCAAACCAGCTTCTGCATCATGGCACACTCCGGACAAGGATAACAAATAATCAAATGTATGATACCTTTCTTGCAACATAGAGAGACGACGATAGTAAAATCTATTTGCATGGGACAAACCAAATAAAGCATTGACGATTATCCCAACTGCGTTCACAACGTTTGTATTCACCCTTGCCTAGTGTCCCCATCCCATTCGGGCTTCGCGCTCTAGCAACGCGATGAAAACAGCATCATGAGTACTACTCCACCCATTCTTGTAGAAGCTCAACTCTTGTTTGTAAATTTCGACCAGTAATTCGATGGACTGAACAGACATATCTCACTCTATGAACCCTACTCACTTGAAAGAATTTATAGCAAAGAAAGAACCCTAAGGGGTGTATGAAAGCTAAGATTGACTGACTGTGTATGATCTTTTTTACAAACATACATCCTATTTAAAGGGATGAACTTCACTATTTATTAGCTATAATTACGTAGAAGAAATTTAAAAGGTGGACATATCTTCTGCATGAATTTATTGGTCATTACCTCTTACTTTTCAGGTGATACAGGACCCGAACCGCACGAAGCCCCAGAGAAACCCACTGAATAAGTCCTTCCACCGAAAGGGCCATAATTAAACCGTGGCACTTGCAGAGGCAATCGTTGATGGGGCCGAACATTGCTAGACTCAGCCCCGGATACTGAGCTATCATCATCAACTATTCCAAACAATTAAATAAACTTTCAGATAAGATAATTGTTACGTGAATATAAAACAAACATAATTCAATAGACAGAATTATGGATTTTGCAAACCGTACTATTAATGACGGATTGTGGGAGGGACGAATCACTGTGGATGGTCACAACCCTACGATTCCTCCTCACCTCGTTAGCAACACCATTACTAAAAACCATGTCAAGCTCGCGTATATTTGGCTCCGGTTTGTAATAGTATGGACCACAAACATTATTCACCTACACATATTCAAATGCAACTGTTAACGCAACATCAAATAATTTAAAATTGAGAGTGAATATCAAACCAATTATGCCGTTACCCGGTTAATATAATCGCAGTCCTCCATGCTAGCATACACGTAGTTGGTGACCAGATCAATGGTTACCCTTGAACACTTGTTCATCCATGCCCATGCGATGAACCGTTTATGGAGAAATTCAAATCGGGTGAAGCAAAAGTAGTAATCAAAACGGCTCTTGAACTTAGTGTTAACCCTTTCCATTGCGTTCGTTATGGCGACATGACTGTCGCTGTTCAATTTTTCCCCAATACACATCGCTTCTTTGACTAATTCTTTAAGAAACTCCATGCCAATTTCTTTAGTCCAGCCCCCAGGGTAAAACAATTGCTCCTGGTAATCGATGGACTCGCGATATGCCATTTTTTTGGAGGGGATGGAAACAGACAACGAAATCTTAAAATACAGGGCAGGTTACATACATATTGTTTTTTCAGAAAGCCTTACTTATAGATAAAAATTCAAGTCTGTATGACTATTCTACATGTGACATAACAGTTGAAAGCGACTCTTAACTTTATCGCACAGTACACATATTATTCAGATGTACAGGTTCAGTATCTCCTTATAATTATTCAATTCATCCAATTATTTGATTGCTTGAAAATACATATATACTTCTGTCAAAAAATAAAATAAAATAAAAAATACATATATACTTGCTATACGGGGTACAAAAAGTAAATACATAGGGTAATCAAATAATCTCAAGCATTATCTTAATTCGACGACAACAACTTAACATAAATTTTATTGAACCCCAACAAAGCATAGTACATAAGATGTTCAACAACCGTAAGACACATACCCAGAGTATACATACAAGTGCTAACTACTATCATTACAAGTCACCCCCATCTCTCAGAATACGTGAGCAGCAATAATGCCCAGGAAGATACCAACAAGCAACACAACAGCATATGACAAAATGTAAACATGAAGGACAGGAATAAGAGAACGACCTCTTTCAATTTCCAACTCCTGGTTAACCAAACGCGATGCCTCAGACATTTGCGCAGCAGACAAACAAGGGCATTTGCTAGTTACGTTGTCCTCCTCGAACCTGCTCTTGGCCCCATGATCCAGCGGTCCGTTCGTTTCGTTATTCGATGAGCAAGCTTCACTCACATAGGGCCGCACACCGCGCCTATGGTAAATGTCCCACAAAATGAAGAAGCCTTCGTGCTTGACCTCCAACGGGCAAACGTAGTACATTCTTTCGGGGTTCTTGGCCGAGTTGGATGTACGAAGTATCATACACCCATGGCCCATCGGACATTGTGGGGGAGGTGCGGAGCTCATGTCAATTTAGTCTGTACAACATCAACATTCATCAATTAGGTAATAACCACCATGAATTCAAACAACAGAAATGCAATTACTATGTACACATGAATGTAAGACGCATTTGCAACAAACCGTCTTATTCTACATGACCATTATTTCAAACCAAAAATATTTGTAAGTTATGTACACTGATATATACGATAACCAAACATTAAGAAGTAAACCGTGTAAATTGGATTTTAGAGCTAAAACCCATAACAAACCCTATATTTAATCTATTGAATTTCAAGGCAACACCAAAAACCAAATCTTCTTTAAATTGAATGTGCCGCCGTAAGTAACCCCTAAAAAATAAGCTTCAACGACATGGGAGTACCTCAAAAATAGGTCTCCTCAATTATTCTAACAAACCCCACAAACGGAAAAGGAGTAGCGGGCAGGGCAATTGTATGGAGGATTTACCTGTTAATTCAATGACGCCTTGCCAACGATGAAGGGTTTGTCTCTATGAAAAAGAAGATGGCGAGAAACAGAGACAAGCTAGGTGGGAATAGACTTATACCCTTTCCAAATAAAATGGGGGCATTTTAGGAATATAACAAGTTGTTACGTCTTGTGTTAATTGGTACCAAATGGAATATTATTTGGCCCAGATCCTAATTTTATAATACCAAACAAAAAATTACGCCAAGTCAAACTTACCTAATATTACTACAATTAACTTCACATGCGTACCAAACGGTCTCTAACATGCTACAATAAACTTATCAACATTAGCATTGAAACCGAGGCTCCATAGAACATTTATGTATTCCAGTGGGGTTTTGTGTAATTTCCAACTTTTGAGGATCCAACCCTTGAGATAATAGGTGTAATCTGAGAGAGGAGGATTCCTCAGACCCCTCATGTTGCTAAAATCCAAATTCGTGTTGTAGCATAAACATCAACCGAATTTGAGTACATCATCTCCATTGCAATCCTGTCTACGTGTAGCGCCCGAGCGTGGAGCTACCATGAACCGAGAGTCTGTAAACCTAAAGATGGAAGAAATGAACTTGTAAGTGTGTGTGGGTGTAAACCGAGAGGGAGAGAATTAGGGAGCAAGTATGGCCTTCTTCTTTCTTGCAAATTATAAAGTGTGCAATTGTGTAATGTGAGTGTATGTATATGTTGTGTACGTGGCAGAAAAAGAAAGAGAGATTTTTCCAAGTTTTCCATCTTAGTCCACCAATTAGTAAGTGATGCAATTAGATCCCAAAACCTATGAATTTATGACAATTGGGTCCAAACACATGAATTGTTTGATTCTAGTACCTATATTTCATAAAAGCGATAATTAAGGACAAGTACTCACGTAAAACACAATATCGAACAATTAAGTCACGTAATTAACAAATCTAGCCTAGGACCAACCCACTTCAAGGTGATTCTGGGCCAACCCAACCTGCTACAGCGACGGGCTTAGATGGGCTTGGGGGTCCAGCCCAATCCAACAAAACCATTTGATATTTTAGTTATCAGTAGGGGTGTTCAACTGTTCATTCCATAAAAAAAAACAAAAAATTGATTTTTAGGTTCGTTTAACTAAAATTTCGGTTTTTGATTTTGGCTAACTGTTTACCAAACCGATCTTGATCGATTTCGGTTTGGTTTTTACCCATTTTTTTTGTTCGATTTCGATTAATAACCGAAATTCATTAAAAATTAAAAAAACTGGAATCAAGCCAAATAATTGAATAAAAAACCTGGAAACATGCATTAAAATATAAAACAATGTTAAAGTGATTCCATCACTGATTCACAATTACCAAACAATGCCATCAACCCATCACTGATTCCTTAGTACAAATGGTGATTACTCACATCAGGATAAATAAAACTTCCTAGATTCACTTATCCAATAGCAAATCTATCGCATGTGATGATAAAATATTTACTGGGAACTGGGAAGGTAGCGCAGCGACGACGGTGTTCGGAGGCAGCATCGATTGAGGTAGACGGCTACTTGGGTACGGGCAGATTGACTGAGTTAGCGGAGGCCGGAGGTTCTCAACGGTTGGTTGGGCGGAAGAGGTGGTGGTGGGCCGACAGCAGCCGACGGGAGAGGTGGGTGGCATCGTTGGCGGGATGGGAATTTTGGGAAGAAGAATACAAAAGAAAATTAGATCTAAAAATTTGTCTGAAAACTGAAGTGAAGACTTGAATCTTCAGGTCTGAAAATTTTGGGTATTCTAAAGCATGAGTGTAAACTGTAAAGCATATTATGACTTATGAGATGGGAATATATTCTTCTCATTTTATTGAATTCTTAACTAGAAATAGACAAATTATTTTCTCACTCTAGAGCCATATACTTCAAAATTGATACACGTTTATTTATCGATCAAACTCTTTACTAGAAATAGACAAAATATTTTCTTATTCTAGAGCCATATACTTCAAATTGGTACTTGTTTATATATTTACGATTTCAATATCTTCTATAAGTTTTATAAAAACGAAAGAAAATAATAATAATAATAATAATAATAATAATAATAATAATAATAATAATAATAATAATAATAATAATAATAATAATAATAATAATAATAATAATAAAGAGAAAAAAGAAAGAGTTCACAAATACAACCAATATAATCCATCCACCAAATTAATAATGCACTAATATAGCTTGTAAGCATATGATTTGTAATTAGAAATAAAATTGAATTTTGAAAATGTAATCCATTGGACCATTGTTATAAATAAAAATTCGTATTACAAGATTTTGAGGATCCACATGATTTACTAACTTTTCAAATGTCTACTTTAACTTTCGAAAGTGCTTTTAGTGCAGGACAAAGAAATATTGCCAATAAAAAGGGTCGATTAAGCCCAAAATTCACCAAATTTGGAATATTATAGAAGTATTGGCTAAATTAACAATATAAACAAGATGAATTATACTGATTCAAATAAAGATGGATACCACCACAAAACTATCGTTCAAATAAGGAGATCACATCAGAAACAACTACCATTCACCATAATTCTTCAACAATTAGCGAAGATTTGATTCTGAATGAAAGTACTTTTCACAAAGTGCAGATATTGATGCGGAAAATTTTCAATGCCAATGTATGATTGGTAAATAACTTCGAATTAATTTTATATATAGATTAGAATATAGAATTATTAGACTATATTTGTTGATGATTATATATACAATTAAATTATTCAAAGTCTGTTAAATGAACAAAGATCAATATTTCATTAAATAATTTTATTATTTAGAAATAATAATGTAATACTCATGTACATAAGTGATAACTTAGAGTTACTAACATGACAATAAAAAAAAATACTTCCTAAAAAAAAAAAGAAAAAAGAAACAATCTTAAGATTTATAAATATAATAAATAACATTAATATAAAAATAATATTAAATTTTAATATAAACAAAATAATAGTTTAAAAAAAAAAAAAAAGTAGGCCCACTTGTGAAGTCCACCAAATTTAATAAGCCAAACCCAACAGATCCATTAGACCCAACTCATCAGAAATCGATCCAAACCCACCCCAACCAATTTTTAATGGGTTCTTTGACCGAGTTGAGTCACCACTATTCAAAACCAATCAAACCTAGGATCAGTCTACTCTAAGATGGACCTAGGTCGACTAAACCCACTACAGTGATGGGCTTAGATGGACCTCGGTTGGCCCAACCAGTCCAACCCATTTGAATAGTTCAACCTTCATCCCTTCCAGCGGGGATGCCGGGGAGAGCGTGGGCTGATGGCTTACGATTTGACCGTTGTCGTCCAATTTAATTTTTTTTGTTTCTTTTCATTTGATCAAATTCTTTACTAGAAAGAGATAGATATTTTCTCACTCTAGAGCCGTATAATTCAAATTGATACCTGTTGATATACTTACGATTTTACTAAAAAATATATATATATATATATATATATATATATATACTTACAATTTTAATTTTTGCGTAACTTTTATAAGAAGGAAAGGGAAAAAAAAAAGTTCCACAAATACACCCATTATAATTAATCCACCATATTAACAATGCACTAATTTATCTTGCAAGCATATGAATTGTAATTAGAAATAAAATTGAATATTTGAAATGTAATATAAGAAATCGAGTCAATTTGGAAAATTCTGAAATCGAGTCAATTATAATTTATAGCTCGAAATTAAACATGAGAGAACAAGGATGGCTCTAGGGGGAGAAAATAATCCGCCTCTCTCTAGTGAGGAAGTTGACCACATGAGAAGAAGCACGAAAAAATTCAAATGGGCCGCCGTAGAGCAATCTGACCGCGGTGATACAAACATGGCGGACATGGGAGCCTTCTCACCCAAGGCCCACCGGAGTTCGTATTTGGAATCGTTGATGGGCTCTAGATCGGAAGAGTTGAAGTTTAAGGAAGGGATGATGCAGGATCTGGATAAGATTCATGTAATAGAACCTACTGAGGAGTATCCTTACCCACGGATTGTTATAGAGGATGAATACAGAGAGCGCATCCAATCAGTTTGGAAGGATGCACTAATTTTGAGGACGCTAGGACGGAACATCAATGTCAACCTGTTATCTGCTAGGATAGACAGGCTCTGGAATTTGGGTGGGGATTATGACTTGATAGATTTGGGACATGGATGCTACGTGCTAAAGTTGATGGACACAGATAAGGCCTCGTTTATATTAACCGAAGGTCCGTGGGTAATTTCTGGACATTATTTAGTAGTGCGAAAGTGGATGCCAAGGTTCCAACCGTCTAAGGACAAGATCACGACGGCCATTTCTTGGGTACGTATCCCTGAATTGTTCCTGGAACTCTATAGAGAGGAGATGGTATATAAGGTCGCTTCGGCCATCGGGATGCCAATAAAAATTGATAGAAACACGTATTATGGGACAAAAGGCAAATACGCCAGGGCGTGTATCCAGATCGACTTAGAAAAACCCCTTCGAAGTGAGGTGGAGGTGGATGGGGTGCTCTGGCCGATTGCTTACGAGAACCTTCCAGCGATTTGTTTTCGATGTGGCCGTGTGGGTCATCGGGTTGGTAGTTGCCCAGAAGGTCCGACGGGGGAGAGTGCATCATCTGAAGCTGTAAGGGTGGAACAACCGACCGCTCCTCGGCCAGAGAACTCTAGAGGCTCGGAATACGGTAGTTGGATGATTGCAAAAAAGGGTAGAGGAGGACGTACGGCTGGTGGCGCCGGAAAACCCACCACGGCGGCCGCAACACCATCTTCGGAAAGGAATAGATTTGAAGTATTTTCCAACATGGAAACTGATACGCCAGTTCAGGAACCAACCCGTATAGACGCCGAAGATCAGGCTAACCCAGATTTGGTGGACATAATCAAGGAACCGAGTATAAGTTATAAAAGGAATGTCAATGTGAATGGGCCCAGTGAAGCAAAGAGAGCTGGCAGAAGTGGATTGGCCAAAAACCAAGTGCATAAAGCCCAACAGGGTCAGGGAACGAAAAGACAAAGTGGGAGTGCAGCATGGCCCAAGGAAACTCACGTGGCTTTGGATAAAATAACAAACCGCACTAAGGTAAATCCTACGACGCTTCATCATGGACATCAGATTACACACGTTATGACGAGCAATATGAGAGAGAACCCTACTTTTGATGGGGAACGCTTTAACTTTGAGCATCAAGGTGTGGAGAAAGAAGGGGAGGTAGTTATGGACAGGGAGCACAATATGTAGGAAGGGAACTCGCGAGAGGACTCGGGACAACAAACATACCATCCTACTAGGGAAGAGAGAGTGGAAACGAGCTATTCACTTGAACCTGACCCAGGGTTAGGGGAGAAGGAGAAAGGGATAGACGGAAGTTCAGGTGAAAGATATTGAGTGAATGCTGAAGAATTCAGCTCAGCTGTGGGCTATCTCCAAGAGATGGAGAATTAACCCATGACCTGGGAACTCTTCTGTTTTCTCAAGATTGATATGATGAACATTATTACGTGGAATTGTCAAGGTGCTGGGAGTAAGGAATTCAAACGAAATTTCCGAGAACTCATTAAAGAATGCAAACCTGATATGGTCTTTCTCTTGGAAACTAAGGTCTCTGAAGAGCGGGCGTTAGACATCTCAACAAATTTGGGATTCCCAAACGTGATCAGGGCTCCAGTGGTGGGAAAAGGTGGAGGTATCTGGCTTCTTTGGGATGAGAGTAAATTACATGTTGATGTTATTGTGCTCACTACGCAAGCCATACACACGTGTATTGGCAAAAACAACGACAAATGGCTTTGCTCCGGAATATATGCAAGCCCGCAGCAAAGGAAGCGAGAGGAATTATGGAATAATCTGGAGGAGATCAGCCATGAAGAAACACTGCCATGGCTCCTCATGGGAGACTTTAATAATGTCTTGTGCCCGAGTGAGAAGTTTGGGGGAGTGCCAGCAAGCTGGAGTAGATGCACAAGGTTCAGTGATGCCATAACCAAGTGTAATCTCATGGATCTAAGCTACACCGGCCCCAAATTCACCTGGTCAGGAGTCACTACGGGAGGGTTAAGGATTCGAGAACGACTTGATCGAGCCTTATGCAATGAGAGCTGGAGGTTGAAATTCCCGGAAGGTATGCTTCGGGTTTTGCCCAAAACGCACTCTGGTCATAACCCCTTGCTCATGTACTGTTTCGGGGCTACTACAATTCCACGACACAAACCCTTCAGATTCGAGATGGCGTGGGACACTAATCCGGAATGTAGAGAGTTAGTTGAAGAAATCTGGCGAGAGGAAGGGAATATCCGGAAAGCCTTGGAAAAAGCCCCAGAGCTTCTAAAATCTTGGAATAAGGAACATTTTGGGAATATTTTTTGGAGGAAAAAGATTCTTAGAGCTCGCATCGCGGGGATACAGAAAATACCTCATTGTTACTTACACACTCATCTCAAAGAGCTAGAAGTTGAATTGGTGCGGGACTATAACCGAGTGCTTCAACAGGAAGAATTACTATGGTATCAGAAATCACGAGTGCAATGGTTAAAACATGGAGACATGAATACTCGATTCTTTCATATCACTACCGTGTGCCACCGCGGAAGAAACAAAATTAGAGCATTAAAAATTGATGGAGATTGGGTGTCTGATGAGGGGATGTTAAGGCGTCACGTGTGGGAATTCTTTAACAAGATTTTCTCCGGCGAGGGTTCATCGGAGTATGTGGCCCTCCCCAAGAGCAATCTGCAGCGGGTTTTATCGGATAATGGGGTGCGGGCTCTTAATAGATCTCTAACCAAGGAAGAGATTCATGGAGTGGTTAACACTATGAATCCGAATAAGGCACCCGGGCCAGACGACTTCCAAGCTTTCTTTTACCAAAGATATTGGGACATCGTGGGGGATTCAGTCTCGAAACTTATGGGTGAATGCTTTGCGAATCAATCGGTTTTTGAGGACATGGGACGGGCATATATTTGTCTCATACCGAAAGTACTGGAGGCCAGTATCGTGAGCGAGTTGAGACCAATAGCGCTATGTAACGTGCTTCTAAAGATACTCACGAAGGCTCTTGTTCTACGTTTAAAGCCGTTTATTAACCGACTTGTTGGCCCCTACCAGACCTCGTTTATTCCGGGGAGAAATACACATGACAACATCTTTGTTCTGCAAGAGCTGCTGCACACTATCAAAACCTCCAAAGATAAACGAGGAGGGATGATTCTCAAATTAGACTTGGAGAAAGCCTATGACAAAGTGGATTGGAGATTTCTGGAACAAACACTGGCCTTTTTCGGCTTTCCGAGGAGTATGATAAATCTTATTATGAGATGTGTGCGTAGCATTAAGCCGAGGGTGTTGTGGAATGGCGAACCAATTCAAGAAATCAGGCCGAGTTGTGGCATTCGGCAAGGGGATCCGTTGTCGCCGTACTTATTTGTCCTTTGCATGGAGCGCATATCTTACTTGATCGAGGAAGAAATGAACAGGGGGAGTTGGAAAGGGGTTCCCATTTGCCAAAAAGGTATCAAAATCTCGCATATTTTGTTTGCAGATGATATAATTTTATGTACGAAGTCGACCAAGGAAAGTGCTACAGTTATTAAAACCGTGCTGGAAAAGTTCTGCCAGGCATCCGGATTACGGATTAACCAAAGCAAATCCAAGATTCTTTTTGCACCGCGGGTGGCTGATCGAGAGCGAGCTGAGATTGAGAGTGTCCTTGGAATCAGTAGCACAGAAAACTTAGGCAAGTATTTGGGGGTTCAGATGGGATTTGGCAGGAATACAAGGGTTCTCTTTGATCATATCGTGGAGAGGGTACAAAAGAAATTAACGAGCCGGAAAGCCAAAACACTTAATCTCGCTGGTAGAGCCACGTTAATTCAAGCCGTGACATCGGCGATACCGATATACCACATGCATACGAACTGGTTGCCGAGTCAGGTGTGTAATAGGTTGGACAAGCTGAATCGCAACTTTCTGTGGTCCACGGACGTGTCGGTCAAGAAAACACACTTAGTTGGGTGGGACAAAGTCATCAAAAGTAAAAAGAATGGGGGTTTGGGGCTACGAGAGGCGCGTAGCACGAACGTTGCAATGCTAGCGAAAGCGGGGTGGAAAGTTTTACGTGATACTGATAATATTTGGAATAAAATTTTTAGGCAGAAGTACTTGAGAGGAGATAAGATAACGAACCATACACCTCAACCGTATGCTTCACGGGCTTGGAAAGGTATAGTTCGTAGCACTAATATGGTGGAACCTAACTTCATTTGGAGAGTAGGAGATGGGCGTGATATTTCTGTATGGGGGGATAAATGGCTGAGTAGGGGAAAATTGATAGATGAGGGCGATATTAACATTCTCCCTGAAGAGAAAGAGTTACGGGGTTAGGGATATACTCGATGATCAGCGGGCGTGGCAGCTTCAGAGTATAAAAACTGTCTTACCGGAGTCAGTTAAAAAGGACATCATGAGCCTGCCTATTTCCATGAATGGTGAAGCAAGGGATGTGATCATTTGGGGGGGTACGCCAAATGGGAAGTTCACGTGCAAATCAGCCTATGAGGCATTAATGAGGGAGGATGGTGAGATGAGGGCCTCGTGGAGTTGGCTGTGGCGTTTGAAGTGCCCACATAAAATTAAAATGTTCTTGTGGCTGTATAAACATGATAGCTTAATGACGAATAGCCTCCGCTAAGATAGAAATATGACAGCGAGTGCTGCTTGTACGAGGTGTAATGGCATGCGGGAAGATAGAAACCATGTCCTTTTACATTGCAAGAATGCTTATAACGTCTGGGAGGTGGTGGTGAAAGCCTCAAACTGGCAGGAATTTTGGAACACTGCTGGAGAGGATTGGATTGAGATAAATCTCCACAAGGGGTTTGAAAACAACATAGGTGTTATGGCGCCTTGGAGTATTGTGTTTATGGCCACTGTGTGGACGATCTGGAAAGCACGAAATAAATGGTGTTATCAAGGTAAGGAAGAACCGCTTGGTTCAAGGATACAGGACATACGGAGATTGTGTCAAGACTTGATGGCTTCTGTTAAGCGTAATCACAAGAAGCAGAACAAGAGTGAACCAGTTAAATGGCAGAAACCGGAAATGGGGTATGTGAAGCTTAACTCGGATGGAAGTCTTTACAAAATAACCGAGGAGGCGACGGCTGGCGGACTGTTGCGGGGGTCAGGAGGTGAATGGATATGTGGTTTCGCCATCAAGCTTGGAAAGGTGAACATTAGCACAGCCGAACTGATGGGTTTGCGTGAAGGGCTGCGGATAGCGTGGGAGCGCCGGGTCCCCAAGATTGAGGTTGAAACGGATTCGGAAAGCATTCTCAAACTCGTCGAGAAAGGGGATATCGCTGATCACCCACTGGCACATCTCATTGAGGATTGTAGAATTCTGTTGCGGAAGCCGTGGGTGGCGAAAATCAGACATATTTGCCGGACCGGGAATGAGGCAGCTGATTTTTTGGCGAAATGCGGGCATAGCATGGAAGAGAGTTACCGACTCTGGAATGAGCCCCCGGTGGGCATGGAGGAGCTGCTTGCTGCGGATGGGTTTGATGGAGGGTAGTTAGGGGTGTTCTACTGCTGTTGTTCTTGCTGCACCAAAAAAAAAAAAAATAATTTATAGCTCGAAATTAATAATACAAAATCGTAATTATAGATTAGGGTAACTGCTCACACCAGCTAATTTGGAAAATTTTGAAATGGAGTCAATTATAATTAATGTCTCTCATTAATTTTCTTCGTACATTATAGTATTATAATTGTCACCATACTTTAAATATACGAATATAATAAATGCTATAAAAAAATCATATATAGGTGTTTATTTATAATAAAAAAATCATATATTAAAATACCCCCCCCCCCCCCCCCGGGTCCTAACTATGTATAGGTGTTTATTTATAATAAAAAAATCATATATTAAAATAATAATTGTACAATATTATAGGTAAAACATGTTAATGAATCAAAACATGTAAATTTTATTTATTATTATAAATTGATGGTAAATTACCAAAACACCCAAAGACGTGAGCGAAAGAGTCGTGGCGTTACCATAAGAGATGCGTTTTGGCCGCCTATCTTATCCCTTAACCACCGAGGCGCACGATAGAGAAGACCCCCGCGGCGCTTTATCTCGCACTACTGCGATTCCCCCAAATTTTCATTAGCAAACCCTATCGCCTCCTCCCTTTATCTCCATCACAGCGAGCCCCTTTCAGATCCGCAATCGTTGTTAGGCGATCACCGCTCTATCGCTTGGATTTTGGTAATATCGCCGCTGTTTCGTCGATTTTGAGGTAATTATCGTCGCTTCGAGATTTGATTTGTCTTGATTTTGTTTTTGTAAGTTTGATTCATTTTTCTCGTATTTCATGGTGTCTCTCCCTTTTTTTTTTTCCATTATTATTTGTGTATTTGGATAGATGATTATGGGTTTTGATGGATTGGATCAAAAGTGGAGACTTTGTTGAAAATTAGCGCCCTTTTCTGAATTGGATTTTACGTTTTTCCTGGTGTGAATTAATATTCAAAGATTCAAAGATGAATTTGCGTTTAATCATTGTTGGTTACATCCGTTGTTCTTTCGTTGATTATTAACTTTCTCTAAAATGTATATGCTTGACTTTTTTTCCTTTTATTTGGCGTGTTTTTGAGGCAATTGAAGATCGGTCTTGTCAGATTCTTTTTTGTTTTCCTCTCTGGAAATTCATTTTCTATTTCCCGTTCTACGATCTCATTAGATGTGCGATTTTTGCATTTGCTCATCTGTCTGTCAATGTGCATCCATTGATTTAGTAATTAAAGATGCACACAACCTCGGTTGAAGCCGTGGATAAAATACGACCGTGGTCTGAAATTGAAGGGGGAAAAGAATATGGCGGTTTGTGTTTCGAGTTGGCATGGGAAGAATATATATATTTCTTTTTCATTTTATCTTTTACATAGAGTTTGACTGTGGGTTCTCTGAATGTGCTAGAAAAAGCATAATATTTTTCTGAGATTTTTAGTGTCTGGAGTGAGTAATCACATTGCATATTCAATTACAATTGCAAATTTAAGTTCTTTGATTCATGTTATATTAACAGGTCTGGGGATTCAAGTGAGAGCCAGTATCATTTGTCTTCTTCTGTTACCTGGCTATTAATAAGTGGGATGCGGGGATATGAAAGAGATGTAAGTATCTTTTCGACTGAGTTTATGTACTCCCAAGTGTTTTTGAATTTTCTATTTGGACGGCTGTTAATCTGAAATGTGTTTAAGCAGGAATATGAGGACTGGGATGAATATGAGGATGAGGAGGGTGAGGAGCAAGAAGAGGAAGAAGGTGGTGAAGATGAATATGAAGAACCTGCGCAGCCCACCCAGGAGGAGTTGGAATATCTTGAACTGAGGCAAAGGTTAAAAGACTCAATCAGAAAGCAGATGAAGAAGGAACTGGGATCTGCCAGTGCTGGTTCCCGTGATAAAGTAAACTCATTACGCAAAGACAAGTAGGTTTTAATATGTGACAACTGTATTACCTTCGCTTGTTCTATATGCTATTTTTTATAGACCTCAAATTGCACATTCCTGTACAGATTTTACACTGTCGTGAGATTATTATATCTTTTATCCCGTACATATCACAATGGGTTTTTAATATAAGTGTTTTCTTGGGAAGTAGTTGCTATAAGTTACTAACGCGTTCTAACATTGATCCTGATTTTTGATCAATCTTCTTTTTCTCTTCTTACTTTTATGCTGTTATTGTAGACAAATAGATAATACGAATTCCATGCCATACTTTGTTTCCCTTCTATGATAGTTACGTTACATCGTGAATTTTGAGTCATACTGCTTTCAGCAGTTTTAGCTTATTTTAACCTTAACTCGTATGTTTGCAGCTATGGATCGTTTTTTGGGCCTTCACAACCGGTTATTGCTCAGAGAGTAATTCAAGAAAGCAAGTCCCTCCTGGAAAATCCAGATTTGGCTGCAAGGATAAATAAACGGAACCACACTGTATGTATAGAAGACATTTATTTTTCATAAATGTTGGTATGCTTTTCGATAAATTGCATTCTTTTCATGGTTTATTGTACTAAAGAATGAAAACAATTATGGATATATTAACGTTATAGGTATACATTGGGCTTGCTGAGAAACCAATGTGTATGATATATATCACTTGAAAATTCAATGTTTAACAGAAATTATTTTGATACAACAAATAATCAAAAATCAAAAATTTTTTTTTTTTTTTTCAAATGAATTCATTAAGAAATATATTGAACTAATTTTGTAGCAAAATGAACGACAAAACTGAATGGGGATTTAAGTTGGTTCCGTCAAAAGATGTGGAAGTAGCTGTTCTAGGAATAGGGGGGTGTGAGTGTAGATATAAGTGGGTGCTTGTTAATGCAATGGTTTAGTTTCAAAGTGTCCTATCTGACCTTTGTATTTCATTATGACAGCACCATTCTATTATATTTTTATTTTTAGCAGTGGAACTTGGACCTATGATATATCTTATAAATGGGAGTTAAACAATTTAGTTTTCGAAATGAAGTTAATTGTATTTTTTGCATTTTGCCTTCTGTTGCAGACCAATAAGAGTTCTTCTTCAGCTCCTGTCTCGTCAAAACCTCGACCCAATCAAACAAAAAGTGCCCCAAACAGGGTAAGTATCAGCAACTTATCTTAGTTGTATTGGTGGCAATGATTGGTTACACCATTCTCATCTCCGGATAATTAATGCAGTTCAAGAAGAAGGCTGAAATCCTAAAAACCACAAGAGATTATTCTTTCCTATTATCTGAAGATGCTGAAATTCCAGCCTCCACGAAACCTCCACCGGCAAGAAATTTATCAGCCCCCAAATCTGGTGTGCGCCTGCTGCTCTATGCTCTCTCTCTCTGGTTCGTTGACAAAAAATGTCAATTGCAAATATATTTTTATTAAGGGAACTTATACAGGTTTTTTGCTGGACTTGAAGATGCAAGATCTGCTCCACAACCTCCAAGAAGCAAACAGGTGGCGAATGATCGTGGTAGAGAAATCTCCAATGGTCGTGATGGAAGGAAGCCAATATATGCAGGTGGTAGTGAAAATAGACCTAGAGCTGGTGTAGAGAGAACGGCTCAACTCAACAAGCCATCAATAGAATCCAGGAAGCAGCTCGGTAGTAATAATGGAAGTGGTCCTGGTCGGCCTGTTGGGCCTGGTCGCCCCCTGGGGCCCAAAAGCTTGCCTTCTAAGAGCTCTGGGCCCAGTACAGGGAAAGTCAACCCGCCCATTTCAAGAAATACTACTGCTGGTGCGCATAGACCAACCTCTTCATCCACACAATCAGGTGCACGTAGACCCATGCCATCAAATCTGCAATCCGGAAATCATAGACCAGATCCTGTGCATGGTCAAAGTCAAAGTCAACGTCCCGTTGTGAGAAAACCTTCAGTGCCCCAAGAAGCTAGCAGGCCTAAGGTGGTCAGTAAACAGCCATTGCCTTCATCTAGAGATCAGGTATGAGCTACTGTAATAATATTATCTAGCCTTAGTTACTTCTATTGAAACTTTTTTTTTTATGGTTTTGGCAGTTGAGGAGGCCCCCTGCAAAACCTTCAACTGATGGTGCTTTGGGGCGCGCACGGCCAAAGCCAAAACCTAAGAGGCGGCACCCTGATGAGGGCTCTGGTGATGAGGAACAAGCTATTAGTATGATCAGAGAAATGTTTGGGTAATCATGGGTGTTTTCCGCTTGAATCTTTTCCCCTGTTTATCATACCCTATGTGATGGAGTTTTAAGTCTTGTGTATTTGTCATTCCTTGCGGCAGGTATAATCCCGACAAGTATCAAAATGATGATGATGATAGTGACATGGAGGCCAATTTTGATGATATCTTGAGGGAGGAGAAACACAGGTGAGTGAGCTAGACTGAAGCATATTCATATTGGTTAATAGTAGAATTATTTTCTCCGTATTTCTATTTGTCTAGCTTGTGCGTCCCTTGGCTTTTAGTGCGGGTATTCTGTGTACAATATGTAGTAATCATTGTGTTTACCCTCTGATTTTCTTATTTAGCCCTTCATCATGTTTGTGAAGATCTATGACAAACTGTGTCACTCTCATCTCATCTCACGCTGGTTTTTCTTTTTTGTTCCCAATTTATTTGATCTTCCAGAGTTGGTATCACATGGCAATGTTCTAAAAACAACTCTAAACCATGATTAATCTTCTGACACGCTATGTTGATTTTCCAGTGCAAAAATAGCCCGGAAAGAGGATGAGGAACAGGCACGTTTAATTGAAGAGGAGGAGAGAAGGGAAAGGATGCGCTTAGCAAAGAAGCGCAAGATGGGTCGTTAATCTCAAATGAAGCCTCAGTTACTTGTTTGATTTTTAGCTCTCCAAATCCCTCTCAAGGCCTAGTGCCAAATGCAAGAGGGGACACGGAACACCGCTCTGTTCAAACTGCTTATGCTTTTGATGCAACATGGAAGGTCATTTCCCAAATTTTAATCTTAAGACGACCCTACAACAACTTGAGATGACATCCGTTTGGATTCTTTATTGTTTTTTCTTGGTTTCATAAAGAGGTGAATCTGTAATTTATGAATGTTAGTGTTCACAGCTCTTGGTAATAGTTTGTTTTTTGTCTGATCGACTTGGCTTTCTTTGTGAAGCCATATTTGCTTTTTCTCTGGTCCGTTTGTATTGCGAAGCTGCGAGGAAAAGCTGTTTTCTAAGTTGTGTAGGACCTTGGAATCCAATCCATGTTGGTCACAGATTGACTGCAGTCTTGTCTTTCTGATGGTGTAGAAGAGTAACTAATAATTAATGTTGATTGATTACTCATTCCTGAGAATCCTATATCTGTGTTGCAAGTTAGCTTCTATTATGGATCGTGTTCAAAAGATAAATTCTTGCTCAAGAGGTCAATGTTAGTTTTTAACTCACGTTCTATGCTTTTAAAAGACCTCTGATAGTGACATGGTAATCTCTGCTTCTTTGCTGCTGGGGTAGTCTAGAAGAAAGATATATACTCTATTGTGTTTAATTGCGAAATAGGTATTGCTGCTTTCAATTAAGAAAAGGGGTGTGTCATAGGGGATTTTTCAAAAATAATATTTAAATTATAACGAATTCATAAAATATTATCGGAATTGGGTGTGTTAATATTTTGTTATAAATTAGCACACTCTGTGGTGACCGATGTATATTTTTTGTATTTTTTAATTTTTTTTTTATTATTTTACTAAGGGTCGTCGAAGAGCTCGACGGTTACAATTTTTTTAATATTATATTATGTGGTAATCCCATTAAAAAAATATATTTTTTTAATATTATATTGAGGATCGTCAGAAAGTATGGCGACTTACCTCGGATTCCTTGAAATTTACTGTAAATTTTAACAAATTTCAATAATAACAAAGGGAACTGACAACACACTGAAAATATCAAATTTCAGATTTGATATCAATTCTAAGTTAAAAATTTAGTCCGAAGAAAATAATGCAATGCTATTGTTCAAAAAACAAAGGTGTTAAAAGTTTATTTAAAACACCATTTGTCTTATTCCGATGCATACCCAAACTTTCCTGAAGTTTTGCATATAAGACCTTCTGTAATTTCTTTTAAAAAATTTCTTGTCTCTTACAATGGATTCTGATCTGGCTCAAATTTGGTCGATCTGACGTGGTCGATCTGACTGTCAGATATGGGTAAATCAGTCAAGAATTTGTTTGAGTGAGCTCTTATCGACCTGAAAGCACTAACACACGTGAGCTAAGTACCAGCTTGGGGAACTTGGGGTTTTACCCAAGTTTGGCACTCCGACGCTCAAGTCAGTAATCGAGCTCTTTAGAGAGAGAATAAATGCAATTGAATGCGTATTAAAGGCTTACCAACTACTGTTCAAAGGACGAGTATTTATAGCCATGGCCAAATGACACAGTAGTGTGTGTACTGTAGGTGTGCATTAATGGCGTTGCCAGTCGTCGATCTGGATGTCGGACGATGGAACCGGCTTGAGGCGGGTCGTTTGTACCTTCTTTCCCCTTTGAGTAAAAGCAGAGACTGACGGTCATTAATGAGCCATAGTACGCCTGTTCCAGGGAATGAGAAGGATACACGTGTCCCGACAGGAGTGCTTTACAGTATTCGGGTGTCCGGTGACGTAGGTAATCGACCTGGAGATCGATATTGCCTTCCGTGATCCTTAATGCTGTGGGTTTCCTCATAGGAGAGAGCAGATCGATCTGTTGATCTGATGATCGGATGATATGCAAATCGATCTGGTGTCCTCAAGCAGATCTGATGATCTGAGGACCTAATATCGATCTGATGATCTGTCCAAGAGGCCGTTTCTGGTTTGCCCAGGTTGGCGCGGAGGCCACGCGTCGCCTACGCGGGCGTGCCACGTGTTCTTGTATTATTATGCCATGTCAGAGGCCTCCCAAATTACCAGTGTGAAATTTCGCAGTGGTAATTTCGTCGATCTGGCATTGGGTAGGGGAACCGTCGTAACTGTTAAAATCGAACGACCGCCCTGATGATGAGGCGCGGCTTTTGAGTTCCTCGATCTGACGCCGCATTTAATGCGACGTGACCTTTGGGGGAGGTGGCGTGTCCGGGGTAATAATGGCGTCGTTTCGTATTTCGAGACGTTACCTTTTCACCCTCTATAAATAGGGGGTCACCCTCAACCCTCATTTCACTGTTTCCATACATAAGGCGTCGAACTGCTCCGATCCGCTGCCCTTGCTAGCTGTCCTTTTGAAGCCTGTTTGATCTGCTCTCAAGGTAAAGTTCCATTTCTTCTCCCATTTCTTATGGCTCACAATCAGATCGAAATGGGTGGGGAATCTGAGGAAGCGGCTTTCACGCCGTCTCCTGATCGGGAGCTCGAGCGGAGTGTCCCTTTGCTTCCAGATGCTAGCTTTGAGTCACTCGTGGGGTCCGGCGATACGGCTAATCGCGGGGGACCCGCTTCGACATCGAGGGGGAGAGGACCGTTGAGATTGGTGGATGAGCCGGAGGTTCCGCAGGTCGAAGAAGAAGGGGAGGTTGAAGAACCCGTGGCGAATCCTCCAGTGGTGGAGCAACCGCGCCACATCTACCGCACCCTAACTCATGTAACCCAGAGGTCATCGAAGATAACTGAATCCGAGTTCGCGGACGTTAGGAGGAGACTTGCTTTGGATCTGCCGTACGTAGTTCGAATGCCGCTGGAGGGGGAACCCACAGGGGCCGAGGTCGATTGGGATCTACTATCACTCAATTAAGTACGGATTTAGGCTCCCGCTACCTCCGATCGTCTCCGACTTCCTAGTTCGATTCAACATGTGTCCGGCCCAGTTGACTCCGAACTCGTTCTCCTTTATTCACTGCATGATGATTATCGTGAAGAGCCTGGGGTTCGCGCCTGAGATCGAAGATTTTGGGGAGTTCTTTACGCTAAATAGCGCCGCGAAATCTGGCCCCGTGTACTTCAATCTTCAGTCGAAACCTCATAGGAAGATGGTATCGATCCCCTCGACGTCGCACGGGGTAGATTGGAAATCCAAGTTCTTCTTTATCGACCTCCCCATCACCCCTTCGTTTCGATCTACATGGGGTTCAGATGATCCGAAGCGCCTTCCTACCAAATCGTCCTCATGGCTCCACAACAACTTCGATCTGCTTCCCCGCTTGGGCCTGCTTGACCATACGAACCTGACGAGGACGGGGAATCTGGTCGAAGCGGGCATAATCCTTGGGCACCGACGGAGGAACTTCCGCCTTGGTATGCTCTTACTTCGACCGGATCCCTCCTCGATCGGGGTTCCTTAAAAGTTTTATAAATTTTCCTCTTTATATGTCGATCTAATCCTTGGTTTTTTCGATCTGCAGATCTCCGAGTTCTCATTATGTCTCGAGCTGCCAAGATGAGGGCGAGGAGCCAGAGGGAGGTTGCTGCCGCAGAGATGCAACCAGTGATCGACGCGGCCCGTTCGATACTCAACGCCCTTCCTGAAGCGCAACAAGTTCATCAAGAGGGATTCCGAAAGGAGCTGCATGACCAAGGCGCTCATCAGGTCGGCCCAGACACGGCGGTGCCGGGAGTTAGAGGGTAGGAGTTTGTCGATCTGGCAGGGTCTTCAGGGGGTCAGGTCGAGGGCGACCTCGAGCAAGTAATAAATTTAGACCACTTAGAATTACATTTTGATGAAGACATTGACCCTTATGCCCAGTTTGTTCAGGCAAGGCATGGCGTGGGAAAGAGGCCTTTCAGAGAAACTGCACACTTGATGGAGGAGTCCGAGGATTCGGACGAAGAATCTCAGCTTTTGGATTTCCCCAGAACCCCACTTCCACAATGGCCGGCCGGACTCGAACTGGAAAAACCGGATGGCTCGAAGCGTGCCTTGGCTTTTGGCACTCCGGACATCGACCTGGTCTCCGCCCTGTTTAATACCGGCTGCATTATTGATGAACAGAGAAAGCTGTCCAGATCGAGGTCGGCGGATCAGAAGAGGGCCAAAGCCGCTCGAGGAATCTTCTGCGTGAGTATATATATATCATTCATTTTTTTTGTGTCGATCGATTTAGTGATGATCGATCTGTACTTTTCGATCGATCTGCTTCTTGCTGATCGATCCCTTTGTTTCTGATCGATCTGCATATTGCTTTTCAGGATGTTCTCCCCGTGTTGGTGAACTCGATCCAAGAGGCGGAGGTCTTTAAAGCCGGCAAACAGAGGTACAAGGAGAAGTACCAGAGCGCAAAGGCACGGCTCGCTTCGATGGACCCCCAAATCATCCATTAGCTCGAGGAAGATCTCCGTAATGCCAGGGAGGAGAAAAGGGTCCGGGTCGAGGAGAGGGATTCGATGGAGGCCCAAATGAAAAGAGCCCAAGAGGCTTTGACACAAGCTGAGAAGCAACATGAGAATGCCATTGCTGCACTGAGGACGGAGTTCGCCGGGCAGCTCGAGAGCGCCAAAACTGCTGCCAAGGAGGAGGGCAGACTTGAGATCTTCGACCTCGCCAAGGCTGCTGACAATCTGAGGAAGTGCAAGCTCCAGATTGAACGGTACGCAGTTCGAGAGTTCATGGAGGGCCCTGGGTTCGAAGAGGCCAGTCTGATTGTGGGGGAAAACGATCTGGAGGAGGGGTTTCAAATCGCCATCAACCAACTCAAGGCTCAGGACATTTTCCCCCCGAATTTTAATTTCGAATCGATCGGCCCCATGCTCCCCGATCCGGGTACTGTTGATCAATCTGAAGAAGAGGAGCCGGTTCACATCGACTGGGCGACCTACAAGTATGGGCACGCCATTGAGATGGCTCAGGCTAAGAAGACCAAGTCCCAGGTAACATGCGAGCTGCCTCAACCGGTCGAGGTCGACCATTTCCTTCCCAGCGCCCGGGAGTTCGAGAGAGCCAGGAATCGATCTGCCCAAGAATCTGCTTCAGCCTGGGTCGAGATCGACTGATCCATTCCCTTGCTACTTTTCTTAAAAATTTAATTCGACCTGCTAGCCGGTCTGTGGCTAGGTGGATACTTTTTTGCAGTTTATTTCTGCCTGTTTTTGAACATTTGCCCATCGAGCCACGTCGCGTGGTGAGCTCGATGCGCTAGGTAGAATCGAACCCTTCAAATTTGGGGGTCCATCTTTTCGCATGAACTTTGTTTCATACTTTTGCTTTGCAAGTTGAGTATTTGTTCGATCTGGCGTGTGCATGGTTTGTCGATCCAGGTTTTGCTTACCCTTTAATTAGATTTTTATCGCTTTCGGATCGATAGGTTCGTCACGCTATTTGATCTCGTTTGGATGTCGACCTAGTCTCGGGCGTTCCCATTTTTTCCTTGGTCCTTCTACCTTACTGCTTTCTCACCGGATCGATCACTAGACCTCCTTGGATCTAAATCGATCTCATTGGATCTTAGGATCTTCTGAAGATTATTAATCTCTGGATCTCTTCGGATCTAAATCGATCTCGTTGGATCTCTGGATCATTAACGATCGGATGTGGGTTTTAACTATTAATCTCTGGACCTCTTTGGATCTAAAACGATCTCCCTGGGTCTCTGGATCATTAATTTTCGAAAACCCTTAGTCTCCGGACCTCTTTGGATCTAAAACGATCTCCATGGGTCTCTGGATCATTAATTTTTGAAAGCCATCGATCTCTGGATCTCTTTGAATCTAAAACGATCTCCTTGGGTCCCTGGATCATTAATTTTTGAAGACCATCGATCTCTGGACCTCTTTGGATCTAAAACGATCTCCTGGGATCTCTGGATCATTAGGTTCGTTAGACTTAGGATCACGTAGGGTCTAAAAACGACCTCATTGGATCTTAGGATCTACCCTTTTCGATCTCTAACGGCGTTTGAGAACATTAAACACGTTAGGATTTTTAGGATCTCTTTGGGTCTAAGAGCGACCTCATTGGATCTCGATCTCTAACAATGATTTAAAAGCACCCAATACGTTAGGATTTTTAGGATCTCGTTCGGATCTGAAAACGACCTCATTGGATCTTGATCACTAACGATTGGATGTGGGGGGGTTTGCTCCGATCTCGACTCATGACCGTAGGTCGAATGAGAGCTTACCCGTGGGGATAGTAACCTGGTACAGGATTACGTATTGACTCCAATAGGATGTCGTTCCAAAACATGTATATTAATTTACTGAATAGAGGTCGATTCTCAGGCGAATTCGACCGCTTTAACCGTTACAACTTGAAATAATTTGAAAGCTAAGTGTAAAATTTCTTCAAGTTGTGCGCGTTCCACGGTCTGGGTAATGGCTCCCCTGTCATGTCTTCGAGCCGGTAGGCCATGTTTTTCCCGATTTCCATGACGCGATAGGGTCCTTCCCAGTTAGGCTCAAGTTTTCCGACATGCTGCAAGACTTCGACCTTTTTTAACACTAGGTCTCCGATTTGAAACGACCTAGGTCGTACGTGTTTATTGTATGATCGGGCCGCTGCTGCCTTGTACTGTTTGAGCTTCTGATAGGCATGTTCTCTACTCTCTTCAATCACATCTAGATCTTCAGCTCTGATCTCCGTATTCCGGTCGAGCTGATATTGCGATACACGAGCGGTTTCGTGTAACAGCTCCGATGGGATGACGGCTTCGGATCCGTAAAACAGAGAATATGGTGTTTGTCCCGTGGCGGTTCGTGGGGTAGTTCGATAAGCCCATAGTACACCGTCGAGCTCGTCTGCCCACGCTCCTAACTTTGCGTCGAGGCGGGTTTTGAGATTCTGAATAATAATTCGGTTGGTGACTTCGGCTTGGCCATTTGCTTGTGGATGACCGACAGTAGTGAATCTGAGGTCGATCCCGAGGTCTCGACAATAGCTCTTGGTATTTTCAGATCGAAACTGAGGACCGTTGTCACAGATGAGCACCCTCGGGACCCCAAAACGGCAGATTATATTTCTCCAAAGGAAGTTTCTTATCACTGCATCAGTAATTTTGGGGACTGCCTCGGCCTCAACCCACTTTGAGAAGTACTCGACACATACTATGGCAAACTTTTTCTGTTTGGGTGCCAAGGGGAAGGGACCGATGATGTCGATCCCCCATTGGTCGAAGGGCCAGCACACATCGATCGGTATCATGGACGCCGGGTGAGTGTGGATTAGGTTGCCATGTTTTTGGCACTTGGGGCATTTCCTAGAGTGGATCTTCGCATCCCACACCATAGTCAGCCAAAAATACCCACTCCTTAAGATCTTTCGAGCTAGAGCTCGACCTCCGGAATGGTTTCCGCAGCACCCCTCATGGACTTCTTCCAGGACATCTTGGGCTTGGCTAGGTCGTAGGCACCTTAGAAGGGGACCGCTGAAGGATTTTTTGAACAACCTGCCTTCATGATCTATCATATAGAGTAGAGATCGGTATTTTATTCTCCTTGCCTCGGTTCGATTTTGGGGCAAAAGCCCGTCTTTGAGGTAAGCAATTAGATCGTCCATCCAGCAAGGCTCCGGCGGATCGATGGTGGCGATCTCGACTTTTCCTTCATCGATCGCACGGCCCCCCGAGACCATGAACGAGATGGTTGCATCCTTTGTTCCTTGGAATCCGTTGGCCAACTTCGATAGGACATCAGCTCGACCGTTCTCTTCGCGGGGGAACTGTTCGATTTTGAACTCTTTCAGCTTCGAGGTCAGCTCTTTCACCATTCTGAGATACGCTGCCATGGACTCTTCCCGAGCTTCGTACGTGCCGTTGACTTGGCCGGCGACGAGCTGGGAGTCAGTTACAACGGCTAACCTGTCGATCTGGTTCTCCACGGCATACCTTAGCCCTGCCACTAGTGCTTCGTACTCAGCTTCGTTGTTTGTCGCTTTAAAATCGAGCTTAATGGCGAAATCGAGCTGTAGTCCGTCCGAGTTTATAAGGGATATGCCCACTCCCCCTCCTTGAGAGGTCGATGAGCCATCCGTGCACATGGTCCAGCTAGGCGAGGTACGGACGATCTCCATCGAGCTGGTGTTCTTTTCGACTAGAAAGTCAGCCAGAACTTGAGCTTGTTGGGCGGCTCGAGGTTGGTAGGTGATGTCATGCTGACTCAACTCGACCGCCCATTTCATCATTCGACACATCGGGTTTGGATAACACCTGCCTAAGCGGCTAATCTGTTAGGACAACTATGGGGTGGGCCTGGAAGTACGGACGTAGCTTCCGGGCTGCGTGCGTGAGGGCGAACACGAATTTCTCGATCTCGAGATAGTTCTGTTCCGCACCGTGCAGGATCTTGCTCAGGTAGTAGATCGGTAGGTGTTTTCGATCTCGAATGGCGACCAAGACTGAGCTGAAGGTCTCATTAGAAAGGGACAGGTAGAGGTACAAGGTCTCTCCCTCATTTGGCTTGGCCAGCATTGGTGGAGAGGCCAAGTACTCTTTCAATTGATCTAACGCTCGGTCGCATTCTTCGTTCCACTCGAATTTTTTGAGATTCCTTAAAACTTTGAAGAACGGGAGGTTTCGTTCTGATGATCGCGATATGAACCGATTGAGGGAGATTATTCGTCCTACAAGTGATTGGACTTGATTTATGCACCGAGGTCGGGGTATGATCTGGATAGCTTTGATCTTGGTGGGATTGGCTTCGATGCCTCGTTGGCTCACCATATATCTTAGAAACTTTACCCCCTCGACCCCGAACGTGCATTTGTCAGGGTTGAGCTTCATCCCGTATTGCCGCAAGATCTCAAACGATCTGCGTAAATAATCTAGGTGATGGTACGCCCAGCGGCTCTTCACGATCATGTCATCGACGTAGACCTCCATGGTCTTCCCGATCTCGTCTTTAAACATCAGGTTGACCAGTCTTTGGTACGTGGCTCCCGCATTCTTCAATCCGAAGGGCATGACCTTGAAGCAGTATATTCCCTTTACCACAATGAAGGCGGTATGCTTTCGATCCTCGGGGGCCATCGAGATCTGGTAATATCCTTGGAACTCGTCCATCATGCTGAGCATCTCGCACCCAGTAGTCGAGTCGACGAGCTGATCGATGCGGGGCAACGGATACGGGTCTTTCGGGCAGGCCTTGTTGAGGTCGGTGAAGTCATTGCACATTCTCCATTCCCCCCCCCCCCCCCCCCCCCGCGTTTTCTGCACGAGGACAACGTTACACAGCCAGTCAACGTATTGAGCTGGGGTGACGTATCCCGCGTCGAGGAGCTTATTGACCTCAGCCTCGATGATATCATTCCTTGCCCGACTTTGAGGTCTCAGCTTTTGTTTTATGGGTTTGACTGACGGATCGATCCCGATCCGGTGGCAGATCACCGTCGGGTCGACCCCAACCAGGTCTTTGGCTGCCCAAGCGAAGATGTCAGAGTTGTCCCTCAAGAATTCTATCATCATGATTTCATGTTGGGGGTGTATGTTCGCCCCGATCTTGGTGGTTTTATTGCTGTCTCCGGGGAAAAGGGCGATTTCTTTTAGCTCTTCAGAGGGCTCGAGCCGCTCGCTGGCCTTTCTTTTTCGAGCTGCGGGGGATCTCTCCGCCTCGCTCTCCTTCGTGGGTAGCTCGATCTTCCCGTCGGCATAGGTCTGGAGGTCGAGTTCTTCCTCCACCTCTTTCCCGGATGGCTTTTTCAGGACGATGGCATAACAAGCCCAACTGTCCATGACATCGCAAGTCACTTCTCCGACCCCGTTCGGGGTGGGCATTTTCAGCTTTTGATGGTACGTTGAGATGATTGCTTTGAATTGAATAAGGCCAGGTCGACCGAAGATCATATTATACGCTAGGGGCATATTGACGATGACGTACTCGACCTCCTGGGTCACCCTCTTGGGGGATGTTCCCATCGAGGTGAGGAGTCGGATGCGCCCTAACGGTATAACTTTCGACCCACCGAACCCGGAGAGCGGTGTTCGGATCGGATCGAGTTTTAGATTATGCAATTTCATTTTTACAAGAGTCGAGTAAGGGATAATGTTCGAGCTGCTTCCATTATCAACTAGGCATTTGGTTACATCATAGTTAGCCACGCCCAAGGTCACCACCATCGGACAGCTAGGCGCGTCGCCTCCCCGATGGGGGCCAGGGCGGCTATCACTCTCACTAAAGCTAACCTCTTGCCTCTCCCACTCTCTACCCTGATCGATCAGGAAGACCTCTTCGTGGGGACCGTTGAACTCTCTAGCTGCTCGCCTGATGTTCTTCTTTCGAGCTGCATTGGAGTCACCGCCCTCATGGCCCCCGGCTATCATATAGATCTTGCCGTGAGTAGGGGGATTGTCTTCAGCTCTTTCCAGCGGCTGCTTCCCAGATCGTTTAGAGGGAGATCTAGACCTAGACCGGTTGAGATCGCTCGACCTCCCCGCCTTCTCAGAGTAGTGGTCGATGCGTCGAACAAAATCCTTCAGATGCCCTCCTTGAATGAGTCTTTCGATCTCATCACGGAGGGCGTTACATTCCACGGTCGTGTGGCCCCATTGCTGATGGTAGCCACAGAACTTCCCCGATTTCTCAGCCTTCGGGCCCTCTCGGATGGGCTTTGGTTTCTTCAGAAGGTTTTGGTCCATGACCTCGTAGATTTGGTCGATGGACTTGGTTAAGGGGATATAGTTTCGTCGGTCGACCTGGGTCGGTGGGTCGACTTTCCCCTTGATCTTCTTTTGCTCTCTCCCTTTCCGGTGTTGGGGCGAGCTGGACCCGATGACCTGCCTCTCAGATCGGGGCGTAGGTCCATGTGCGAGGGCGATCTCCTCAACGCGCATGAAGCCGTGGGCGATATCTTCTATTTTCGTCAGGTTGCGGGGCCCGACCCTGACGATCTCATCGGTCCAGAAGCGGTTACGAAGGGCTCGATGGACTACGGAAAGTAAGGTGTCCATCGTCGGGTTCTCGACCCGAACCATTTCTCTCGAAAAGCGAGTTATGAAATCTCGCAGGGACTCGCCCTCCTTCTAGTATATGCTGTTGAGATAGGAGGGTGGTAGCTTTTTCCCGGACATCGAGAAGAAGTGCGCCGTGAATCGATCTACAAATCGGTTGTAGGTCGATATGCACCGAGGCGGCAGGTGGATGAACCAATCCTGCGCAGGGCCCGTCAATGTGGTGACGAAGAGTTTAGCCCAAATCTGCTGTGGGTGGAAGTGTAGCAGCATCCGGTTCTCGAAGGCCGTCACATGTTTTTCGGGATCGGTGGTCCCGTTATACATGGGTAGGCCGGTCGAAATTCGATCTCCATCACAGGTTGTGCGGAGAATATCTTCGCAGAAGGGGGAAACTTCCTCCCTGTCGCTGCGGTAACGGAGAGGGCGTCGGTTTAGTCCCTCTCGGAGGTCGACCTGCCTCTGCGTGACGTGGGAGCCACGGTCACCCAGGCGGTCTTGGACCCGTCTTCGCGGTGGGTCTACACCCTGGTCCTGCTCTCTCCCAGCGTGAGCGGCGGCGATTCGGGCGGCCTCCTCCCAAGCGGATCGAGCGGGGATCCGAGCTCGGAGATCGTCGAACTCTTCATTGTCCTCGTCGACCACGCGTTTGGCGCGGTGGTTACGGCTGGGATGATCGGAGTCCCCGTGGCCTTCGCGGGGAACTTCTTTGCTCGTTGCAAGGGGTGGCGGGGAATGGAGCAAATTCTTGGACCTGCCCAGCTCCGATCTGGGGACTAAGGCCCCAGATGATTTGAGCCGGTCGCCCATCTAGTGGTTGGAAGACATAGGGAACCGGGTTCCCGTATGCTTGGATGGTGGGGGCCAACGCATTGCATACCACGGGGCTAGGTATGGTGGTGGCTAGGCTAGCCCTTGGTAGCTCGGGGCGCCTGGGTTCACGACCCTCAGTCTGGGCGCGCTCTATCTCGACCCGCCACTGGTCGAGAAAGCTATCAAGGTCCGCCTGAGTGACAGTGAACCTGGGGGTGACCTCCAGCGGAGGCTAGGGAACATTGGTGCTAGGGCCGATCAGGGGAACGTTGGAGGCGTTGCCAAGCGGCGCGTTGTAGTCATGCCTGCCTTTGGCAACCTCCTCCATGTCCTCGTCACGGTTGGTGTTCCTTGTGTTAACAATGGTGTTGAAAAGAGGATGAAAGTGCTTTTATCTAGGTCGATGTGAAAAAAGGTTTCCCACAGACGGCGCCAAACTAATCTGGCTCAAATCTGGTCGATCTGACGTGGTCGATCTGACTGTCAGATATGGGTAAATCAGTCAAGAATTTGTTTGAGTGGGCTCTTATCGACCTGAAAGCACTAACACACGTGAGCTAAGTACCAACTTGGGGGACTTGGGGTTTTACCCAAGTTTGGCACTCCGACGCTCAAGTCAGTAATTGAGCTCTTTAGAGAGAGAATAAATGCAATTGAATGCGTATTAAAGGCTTACCAACTACTGTTCAAAGGGCGAGTATTTATAGCCATGGCCAAATGACACGGTAGTGTGTGTACTGTAGGTGTGCATTAATGGAGTTGCCAGTCGTCGATCTGGATGTCGGACGATGGAACCGGCTTGAGGCGGGTCGTTTGTAATACCTTCTTTCCCCTTTGAGTAAAAGCAGAGACTGACGGTCATTAATGAGCCATAGTACGCCTGTTCCAGGGAATGAGAAGGATACACGTGTCCCGACAGGAGTGCTTTACAGTATTCGGGTGTCCGGTGACGTAGGTAATCGACCTGGAGATCGATATTGCCTTCCGGGATCCTTAATGCTGTGGGTTTCCTCATAGGAGAGAGCAGATCGATCTGTTGATCTGATGATCGGATGATATGCAAATCGATCTGGTGTCCTCAAGCAGATCTGATGATCTGAGGACCTAATATCGATCTGATGATCTGTCCAAGAGGCCGTTTCCGGTTTGCCCAGGTTGGCGCGGAGGCCACGCGTCGCCTACGCGGGCGTGCCACGTGTTCTCGTATTATTATGCCATGTCAGAGGCCCACAGGGGTAATTGTGTACAATGGTGACAGTTATACTAAATCAAACTATTGTGTTTCGTACGATCGACCATCATTTACCATTACAAGAATTTCACGATCAACCTCATTTTTTGATCTCCTTCAACACATCTGTGATGTAATTCGTTTGCCACGAGATGAATACAATACCAAGTTTTTATCGACATGGTACATACCAAAATTTTCGGTACCGATTGAAACGATTGTTGAAATATCCTATGATAATTTTTTGAGCTGTTATACGAATATAGCATCCCAACTCGAATCACTCAAGGTGTTTGTTGTCGTTGAACCCATTCAACAACAATAATCAGTAGATGTTACTTGGAGTCAAAGACATGCGACAATACATGGAACTGCTCACCCAGGAAATGCCGTCGATTAGCAGTGATTTGGAAGCATTTGGTATCAATGACCCCAGCACAGCTCTCCGACAAAGCAATCAGGCATCGGGGGGAGGAGGATAGGTGTAAACGGATCGGATGTATGATTACCATATCCTTATCCGTTTATGATTCAGATGGATACGAATAATATCCTTTTAAATTGAATTCGAATAATATCTTTTTTATATGGCCACAAGGCGGATTCGAACGGATACGGATTTTAATCGGATTTTTAACTATTCATTTTGACATAAATTATTTAACTATATAACTTCGAATTTTTAATCAGATTATCAACTATTCATTTAAAAATAAATTATTTAATAATTATATAACTTTGAATATATATATAGAGAGAGAGAGAGAGAATGGTTTTTGCCCATCCGAACTATAGGCCATGTTGCAATTTGCCCTCCAAACTATTTCGACCCCAATACCACCATCTAAACTATTAATTCATGACAAACCACCATTCTAAAGCGGTTTTGACTCAAAAATACCACACATGTGATATGGTGTGAGAACACCAAGGGTAAATCTATGGAAAAATAATAAAGAGAGACAAATTTACATGTGTTAAAACATTCAAAACTGCTGAAAAAACAATCAAAACTGCTGAAAAAATAGTCAAAACCGCTTTAGGATGGTGGTTTGTCACGAATTAATAGTTTAGATGGTGGTATTGGGGTCGAAATAGTTTGGAGGGTAAATTGCAAAATGACCTATAGTTCGAATGGACAAAAATCATTATCTCATATATATATATATATTAGACAAAAAGATAAATAATAACTATATTTATATATATCATTTTTATTTTTTAGTGAATGTATAAATATGGTGGAGTTATAAAATTTATCATATAATTAATTTGAAATATAATGCTTTTATTAATAACATAATATATGTTACTTATATTATCTTTATATAAATGTTGAAGTAAACATATGGTTACTAATAAAACCTAAGGTTTTTCTTTAATAAATGCGCTAAAAGATTTACTTAATATTAATAATCTATCATACATACACAGTTGTGTATATATATTTTAATATAATATATTATTTATCGGATACGGATTACGGATAAATCGGATAACGAATATATCTAACGGATAATGAAACGGGTCGGATGTTAAACGGATCAGATGTCTTATTACCATATCCTTATCCGTTTATAATTCGGATGTCTGTAATCGGATATGGATAATATCCTCTTGAAACGAATTAAGATAACATCCTCTGTAAACGAATTCGAATGCGGACGGATATCGAATTTTCAAATATCCATTTACAGCCTTAGAGGAGGAGGAGGAGAAATTTGTATATCAATTCCAATAGAGTGATTATGTATTGTCGGAATTAGAGACAAACGAGGAGGAGGAGGATGACCCTAGTAACAACGAGGAAGAAACCGGTGAGGACATTAACCAAAGTGCCGAAAAACGTGCCGAAGAGGTTGCAGCTGTTGAGGAGTTGTTGGCACAACACAACAGTGAAAACTCACATCCTCAACTCCACGAATTCCATCTTTACTACCATGCAACTGACTTAGATATGTACGGCGACCCGATGGACTTGCCATTGGGCAGATGGAGTCAGTTTTATGATCCTAAATCTAAAATTTGATATTTTCAGTGTATTGTCACTTCCCTTTACTATTACTGAAATTTGTGAAAATTTATAGTAAATTTCAGGGAATCCGAGGTAAGGGTCGCTGTGACATCCCGACTTTTCGGCCGTCCAGGTATGTCTTCACGAGTGAGCTAAGTGAGCTTTTAAATTATTTAATTATGGATTTATGTGTTTATTTTAATATTAATATGATATACTTGATTTATATGAATTATTTGTTAAGTGTTATATTTGAATTTTTGAACGTTCCCCTTTTTTAATTCGTTTGACCCCGTTCTTGTTTGCGATTTTTGTAACAACTTGCTATGCATGAATTATATGACTTATGAACTTGTTTAGATGCTCTTTTTATGTTTTAGAACTCGTTTGTTGTGGTCCTTGACCATTTATTTGTTTTGGGGACTCGAGGACCTAACGGAGTTTTAGTGCACCTTGTGTTCTGGATGCCGTAACTTGAGATCGGGAATTCGGATTCGAATTCCGGATGTGGCACTGGACTCGTAACGAAGATATGGAGCTAAGGAACTTAGCCTTGTATTTTTCTAAACCCGTATGAGCCTCCGTAATTTGTCTGACCCAATCCGTACGCGTAGATTCGCCACCTTGGAGTAATTTGGTCATAACTCTCTCATTCCTTAACCAAATGAGTTGATTCTTGAGCTTAATTAACCCTAATTAAGCCCTCTATCTCCCTCCCTAACCTTCATTTCGAAATCAGCAAGGGAGCAGGTGAGAGAAGCTGGAAACCGAGAGAGAAGGAGAAGGGATTTTCTGCACTGTTCACTTTTGCAATTTTAATCTCAATACTCCTCCGATTCGCCTCAAATTCGAAAGGTAAGTCCATGGTTTTGTTCTATATCTTCTCCTCTTTCTTTTATGTGTTTGTTTGCTGAATTTCATGGAGATTTGAGTATGCTTTGGTGAAGAACATGAATAGTTAGGTTTTTTCTCCATTTTTGAATCCATGGCTGCTGTTCGCATTTTGTGTGAATTGATGCATGAAAAGTGATCACTCTAGCTTCCTTTATGTATATATGATCATGAATTTGAGGTATGAGTTGTGTATGATGAACCACCATGGCTGCACTTCATGAAAATTTTGAGAAAATGAAGTTAAACTTCAATCATTCTCCATCCTTATCCTTACGCTTTGGAATTTTGAATATGTATACGCTTATAATTATGTATTTGATGTATCTTATTGACTTAATATGAATCGGGACAGGCTTGTAGGGGTAGTATCAACCCGTTGTGCATTTATGTTTTATATTTGATTTATGGGATTAGGTATCTATGCTAGTTGAACCCGTCACCTGTTTCTATTTGAGATCTTGCATGACTATGATTGTTGATCCTGTTGCTTCCGCCTGTGATTTTATTTTTTTCGTCGCGCACTTTGTATTAGGGTCTAGACCGCCTAGCCTAGGGGGGTGTTTTGTTTGTCTTCCGTTCGCTATGGCTTGGTACGTGTGCGGAGTTCCCATTACGTAACACGTGTCGGACTATGGTGCGGGGGATGTGGTGCCCTTCGCTCGGGGTCCTACAGTCGCCTTACTTTCTGGCGACCCCCAATATAATATTAAAAAAAATAACTTTTTAATGGGGGTGCCATAGAGTGTGGCAACCCCCAATATAATATTAAAAAAAAATAATTTTTTAATGTTGTAGCCGCGCTCTTCGGTAACCCTTAATAAAATAATAAAAAAAATTAAAAAATACGGGGTTGCCAGAGTGACTGGCGATCCCGTTAAAAAAATACAAAAAAATACATCGGTCGCCACAGAGTGTGATAATTTATAATAAAATGTTAACCAATTCCGATAACATTTTATGAATTCGTTATAATTTAAATATTATTTTTGAAAAATCCTCGTGTGTTATAATTGAAATTTTTTACGTGAAATATTTAAAAAACAAAAAGTACCGTGGTATTTGTGTCTTGTCAGTTCTGGATTCCTGGCTTATGCTAGGCTATATTTTTCAAGATAGGAGCAGGTTTTAGTAGAATGGAAAAATTGTAGCTTTGCTTTGAGCTGATATGGATGGTTACACTCCTAAATTAGAAATTTTGCCCTTTTTATTTTTAATATTTTAACTTTTTTTGTCTCTTTATCCGTTTACATGGGCATAAAAAAGGGGTGTTAGTAATATAACAACCCCTTAATTGGTGTTTCCATCATAATTTTAAAAGCCTTGAATAAAAGTTAAGCCCAAGAAAATAATGGAGAAGGATATGTTATATAGCAACTCCTATAGGAGGAGTTGTTAAATAACCAGCAATTTTCTTATGAGGTGAAATTAAAATTTTATCCCATGTGTCAATCAAATTAAAGTGGGAGATACTTTGATGGGCAGAATAGAAAATTCATATCATTAATTAGCAAATTACATAATCTAAGTACACAAGAAAGGGAAATTGTTTATTTTGCTAAGATTTCAAAGTATGAAGTAAACGTCGATTATCGGGTAATATAACCACAAAATCACTATTCATTTTTTAGCCCCAATGGATAGCCACCCGCCCACGTAAACGGACTCATTGTAATCATATTCCGTCACTGCAAGTCGAGAAGACAATACGTTCGAAATATAAAAGAACTTAATGTAATGAAGGAGCTGATGCAGTACAAGAAGAAACTTCAATTTTGGTCCCATAGTTTTCCCAGTGTAGGAACATTGGTCCCGAAATTAATCATTTAAAGTATAAATTATATATGCCCCCCTATATTTTGATTATATCGCCAACACCCCCATCTCTATCTTTATGTTTGCAAAGTGACCCCTTTAGCTTGACAAAAAAAATTTCATATTCTATTAATTTCACGGAGATGTGAATAGGTAAGAAGTGGAAATGCTCCAAAATCCAAATCAATTCACCTCCCTTCGGTACAATATATGAGCAAAAGAGAGAAACATATACTACTGCTGCTATTTTTAGATTATTCTAAACTTTCGATTGTTTCGATTTGCAACTTGAACTAACTCATGTTTATATGCAACAAAAATATCATATCTTGAGACCAAATCTCATATATCCTGTGATATATGAATGATATGTCATTTAAGTATGTGAAATTAGATTACACTTTGTACTAAAATTAATTAGTAATCTCGACCGATAATTTATTATAAAAAAAGTGAATGATACCTACTTCTACAAAAAGAAAAAAGAATTTCCCATATCATATTCCACCCCATCATTTCTCAGCAAAAGATGAAAATTAAATACGTCACATGAGTTTCATGCAAGGTCAAAATGTAGTATGAGTATGGAGGAAGTGGACCTTTCTTTAGCCACCCTAGATGTTGTGGACAATCTGGCTGTGACAGTGACACTAGAACAACCCATAACGTACTCAATATTAATAAGTTCTATTTCACATCCCAATCTTCTCATTCATTGCTTACCAAACAAATACAATGCACGTCCTAAGTTCATGATGCCCTATTTAATTCTTAATTTTTAAAACTTTCAAATTTTCGATATTTTGAAATTATGGGCAATTTAATCTGTCTGCCTTGAATGAAGTTTATTAAATTTTGGCCATGTTTTCAAATATTTGAATTTAAGAAAATGATAAAGGCTTGAGAGGGACATTAGACACTTTAATTAATTAGCAAGGTGGAAAAAATAGAAAAACTTGTATGAATAGATCATGAATATATTTGAACATCCGTTGCCTCGTCATAATCTAGTTTCTTTCTTTTTTCCCCCTTAAACACACACACTAAAATGAACAGAGAGCATTATAATTTAATTTTTATAGACATTTTACGTACTGATAATATTTCGCTATGTAATCAAAATGGATAATTTAGATCTAACTTTGCAATCGAATAAACTTCTCGCCAAAAAAATATCTTGAAAGTATTTGGATATTTTCACTCAAAATTTTAACATATCAAATAAAAAATCGTAATATGGACGGATCGAACTGAGCAATAAACACACGTGTGTATATATATTAACAGACACATCTCTACATGACCAAAGAGATTCGAAATTGAATCAATACTTTGGAGAAAAAATCATTTAACCACTTGAATTAATCCTATTGGTTATACTGTGTATATATATACACATACATACATAAACATATAGATATGTATAAATGTATATATAATCATTCGAGAGAGAGAGAGAGATTGATTAATTAATATATATGTTGATATCAATTCTCAATAATTATGGATGTGCATTGTGCAGGACATAATTAAGAGCAAGGCAGACCGAATCAGATTTTTTCCATTTTTTAGTGCATACTAAATAAATATCAACTCACGTTGTCTCCTTCACACACTTCGTCTTTTCATTTTTCTTAATAGCTGTTGGATTTCAAATTTTCAATTGTTTAAGCGGACCATATAGACAAATATTACTGCTCGAAACCTATAATCCACGAATACATATCAAGAGATATGGACACTACATAATACGAATATAATAATATATATATATTTTTTAATTTTTTACGTAAAAAATGTTGAATACGATATTCAATACGATACAATAAAATAATTCTTTTAGAAGTATTCCTGTATTAGAGCTCGAAACTAATCTAAGTATAGAGCTTCAAAATTAAATGTTGCTTTGCGGAAAGAGACCGCTTTTATGTTCTTAAATCTTGGAACAACCATTCCTTTCTTAAAAGCGACTGATTTTTTAAACTGTCTTAACCTTGTTCAAACATCGGACGATTTTCAAATATGAAACCAAAAATGAATGTTTAATACATGTAGACATATATAAATAAATAAGTATATATATATACGTGCATTATAAATATATAAATATAATGTTCTATTTTCTTAGTTCTCGTGTACTTTCATTCTATTAAATTTTATGTACAATTGTACAAATTTATATTATACTCATCATAAATTGAAGTATGGAATTGTTGGCATTTAATGTTAGGTACTATATTTCTTAAATGAGAATAATATTATTGATGGAGAACTAATAGTTTGATTTCATGATCACTCTTTGTGAAGAAGCAACTATTTCAACGTTTGCAGAAAGTACTTTTTTTGCCTCATTATTTGTTCTTTCAAATTAGGATACGGCAGTGTAGACTGTAGAGTGCAGAAGTTTAATCGATTAATACGGACTATTTTCTCAACTTAGTTATTTAATTTACAAGGCCAAAATAACTTAAGGACATTAATTAAATCATTCAAAAAAAGAAAAAAAGGACATTAATTATTAAAAAATCTGGCAATAGTAAATCTTTCATTTTAATTTTTTATTAAAAGGATGGGATCTATTGAATAATGGATATACATGATTATATCAATATTCAAACAAATTATAAAATTAATATTGATTATATCAATATTCAAATAAATTGGGCTAAATGGCGAGTTAATTAAATATTTTGTATTCGTGTTATTGAACATATAATTTATACTATTATATTAAGGGGGAAAAAGTAGATAGTAACGGTTTTGCTCTCTTGGTGTTTTTTTTTTAAATTTTCTTTTCTTTTCTTTTCATCTATTTTATTCTTTTGTATTTATTTATTTATTTTTATGGGTTCAATATCAAAGTTTTCTTGACTTTCCTTATCTCGATTACATTATTTTTATATAACTTTTATCTTTTACTCCTCATACTTTTAGAATTTTTAATTAATGTGACATTCTTTTATGCTATTTTTTATTTATTATAATTTAATAATTTTATTAAAAATTGAAATAATCTTTAATTGGACATTCAGTGCGTGTGCAAGAATTATAATTAGGCAGTGTTTTAGATTTTAGTTGCAGCACCCAACTCAAACCATAACAGAATATCTTAAAAAATAATAATAATAAATCCCGACATTTTTCCTATATAATTTATTCATAAAACACTTCAAAATAAAAGCCGAACGGCCACAACCACATAATTCCACGAAATCTAAAAATTTCACATAAAATAATAATCATAAATATTATTGATACGTGGGGCAACTCCATGCAAAATTATTTTCTCAGCTTTGAATTTACCAAATTACCCCTAATCGGACCCCTTAAATCAACGGTCAGGATCGAGCACCATTTACATTCCAGCTCCGTACGAAAACTCCCTCCTCAGTTCACTCACCCAATTTATAACAGAACAAACAAAACTCACATACATACATCCAAAAATGTATACCATAAGAACTCATCTCTGATAATTACCCGCGTCCCAAATAGAAAATGGGAGAATTCCATTACCATACGTTATTCTTCATAATTACTCCAATTCAATGCACTGGAATTGCCGTTGCTGCTCCCCGACACTGTTGATTTTGAGTTTCATCTTATGATAATTTGAAATTCATATCCTATTTTTGGATTAGAAAATTATTGTTTGAATCCCCCTTTTTCCGTTTATCGAGGATTTTTCTCTCGCTCTTCCGGTTCTTCGATCGATTCGCATTTTTTATTTTTGCAGTATATGTTTGCGTAGAATCTAGCTGTTCGAGCTGAATCGGCGAAATGTGATTGCGGATTCAGTTCCAGCTACAAAGAAAGCCGCTACTCTTACGAAATTTTCGGCGAATCCGCAACTAAGTATGCCAAGCATTAGCGCTCCAGCTACAAAGAAAGCCACAACTCTCACGGTTCGTCCTGTAAAAAATGGTCATATTGCTGTTTTTGCGGATTCTCGATTGCTTTTCTACTTTTCGCATTAGTGATTCTGTTGTTGATTGCAGGTGGCTGTTAAATGTAGGCCATTAACTGAGAGAGAGCGGGGTCGTGATATTGTTCGAGTTCACAGTGACAAGGTCTGTTAGCTTTCATTCAAAAGTGAAACAAGGTGTTTTTCTGGGAAAATTTGATGAGATATGTGAACTAATGGTTAATTTAGGAAGTGCTTGTTCTGGATCCCGACCTATCAAAAGATTACCTAGATCGCATACAGAATCGAACCAAGGAGCGCAGATATACTTTTGATTGTGCATTTGGCCCTAGCTCATCCAATTTGGTAGGTGCAGTCTGGACTTTGTCTTTAATCGCTTCCTTGAAAGTTTCTGGTTTGTGTTTGTTTATTAATTCTCTTTGATTGGTTCAAATGATCCAAAGCTTCTTCCTCGACACATGATACAATGCTTTTCTATCAGCTGGCATTTTTACCCAAACATGGAAGAACAAGAGTTTTTTAATTCATCAATCTGATACGTGATGTCTATTTCTCTTAAGAATCAAAGTTCTTCCAGAGTATGATCTCTCTATATCTATAAATGCTGCAATGCAGTTTTCCTGAGATATGTTATTAAGCACCTTATTATTGATCCTTGCCATTAGTTTACCATGGAGGGTAGTATATTGAAAAGGAAATATCATTCAGAACAATAGCTTTGGTGTTTCATGTTCTATCTGCTAATAACATGCAAGTTGAGCAAGTTCGACAGATTTTTCTCTTTCAGATTATATGGTCAGTACTTCACCTATCTTCTCCCAGGAAATTTTATTGTTAATTTTAAACTGAATTTGCTACAAGTAAAGATCAACATATTCTAGATTTGTCATGTTCGGAAGGTCAAATGAAGATGCATGCTCGTATCACTGCTAATGAGCTGGGAATGTGATTTCCAGTTGGGCTTGACAAATATAGCTAACTGATGATGTTGTGTCTTTCTTCAGGATGTCTATAAGAGAATACGTCCCACCATTGCTGGAGTTATCCAAGGTCTCAATGCTACTGTATTTGCCTACGGTTCCACTGGGAGGTACCTGAAAATTTTAAAAGCAAAAATTGCATTAATAACTGGCCAAAAGGGCGAGAAACAAGCCTGCTGGGTTCTACTTAACTGACTTACGGAGTTATTGCCTCTTTTAGGTTCTACCTTATGTCCACATTTTGTTTACAATTTTTGGCTGTATGTTGCTGATTAATTTTTAACCTGCAAAGTTCCAATTTAGTTATTAGTGGTACTTGTTTTGTGACACTTGTCCCAGTTGTTAATAATGTATTTCTGTTCCAATCACTTTTAAGTCTAGTTAAGAAATCTATTCTGCCTCAGAAATAACTGTTAGTGCAGTAGAAATTTGCTTGCCTGGAAATATGCTAATATAGTTAGCTGCGGAGGTTTCAAGCTAGGAACTCAACCCACCCATTTTTTTTGTCTTACAGTATTACACTATCAGCTTAAAATTGCTTGTAATAAGAGAAATGCATGTGCTATAAGATCATTTGGTGATGGACGGTAGGACAAAACTTCTTTAAGTCAGCAATTCACTACTCCATTAGCTTATGATGACATTCACTTTGTAATTTGCTGAGTACAAGACGTAATTATGATCTCACTGTTTTGCATAATTTTTGGTGTGTTATGTGTCATTGCCTATATTCTCTTGCTTTAACTATGGTTATGTGGGAGTTATTCTGTGTTATTCTATATGTAATAATATTTGGATTAGGACATTTAACTATCTATTTGCACTCCCTTTGTCTTCTTGTTCAATTTGCATATGCCAATTAAATTGCACAAATATATCTTTAATTGCTCGGTTTGCGATGGTATTGGTAGAGTGGAAGGACTAAATGAGAGACATAGCTTTGAGTTAATGAATGCATTGATCCTTTTTCACTTGGAAGGTGTTATAGTTGGCACACATTCTGTTAGATCAAGTATAAAGAGATTGCTTAATGTTTGCATGTTTTTCCACAGAAAAGGTTTTCTTACTTATTTTATTTTATTTTGTCGGCAAACTTTCTTAGTGGCAAAACATATACCATGGTTGGAACCCGAGATGACCCCGGCCTTATGGTTCTCAGTCTAAATACTATCTTTGATCTAATTGAGAAAGACAACAACTTTGATGATTTCGAAGTTACTTGTTCATACCTTGAAGTCTATAATGAGGTCAGTTGTTCGCATATTTTCCATGAGAAAAAAGAATTTAATAGTTAGTTGACAAAACTTCTCCGTCTGACTTTTTCTTGTGCAGGTCATTTATGACTTGCTTGAAAAGTCATCTGGTCATTTGGAACTGAGGGAGGATCCAGACCAAGGAATAATTGTTGCTGGCCTTAAAAGTATTAAGGTAATTCTACTTGCTTCAGTAGAATTGATTCTTAATTTCATAAATCAGTACAAGTATCATCAAATATTTCATCTTCATAAGAATACTGAAACGGGCTTGAAACATGGTGAGTATTTCTATTCCTTCATAGTCTGTCCGTCATGCTTGAGAAGAGACTCCAGACCTAAACAACAAACATCTGTGGAACTGTCTTATTATCATTGCTGTGTGCGACCAGGTGAATTCAGCTGATAGGATTCTTGAACTATTGTATTTGGGGAACAGTAGACGAAAAACTGAGAGCACAGAGGTCAATGCAACTTCCTCACGGTGCGTTTTCCTTATTTTATTTACTACTTCTGGTGCAATCTTCCTAAAATGGTATATTTTGCTGTCTCATCACTATGATGGAGACATGAAATAATACATAACTTGTTTCAAATGCACTTAATCGAGTTTGTATGTCTTCCTTAGAGTCTCTTCTTTACAACAGAGTTTATTTATCTGTGATCCTTTCAGAATACCTCGAAGACCTTATGCTATTCCATGTAACCCACCGTGCACCTAGTTACCTGTTGATACCCACAGCTTCATGTTTACACCTTTTCTCATCTTGTTATCAGAGCATGAGTGGCTGCAGAAAAAAGTTCCATTCTGCATTACCATCATTCTTATCTGTTATAGATAATGCCAGGATAATGAACTTTCTTTAATACATCAATCTTCCTTTACAAGTTGAGGCATTTAGATTCTCTTTTTGACAGCTCACATGCAGTTCTAGAGATCAGTGTGACAAGAAAACATCAGAAAGAGTATCCGAACCAAGTCATCAGAGGAAAGCTTGCTCTGGTAGATCTTGCTGGCAGGTATGCGTCTTCGTTCAGTATTTATTTCTAAAAGTTCAGCCCGTCCTTAATTTAAAGGTATGAAACACCAATCCTGTTGCAGTGAACGGGCATCTGAAACCAATAGTGGGGGCCAAAAACTGAGAGATGGTGCCAATATAAATAGATCACTTCTTGCTTTGGCAAATTGCATAAATGCTTTGGGAAAACAACAAAAGAAAGGCCTAGCTTATGTACCATATCGTAATAGGTTTCTCTCTATCTCTGTGTGCGTGTGCTTGTGCATGTGGTATACGTGCAATTTTTTGTGATGAATATTATTGTGGCATGTACTTGGTAATGTAGCTAATCTGAAACTCCCTTCAGCAAGTTGACACGGATTCTTAAAGATGGTCTGAGCGGTAATTCTCAAACAATAATGATTGCAACCATCTCGCCTGCCAGCAATCAATATCACCATACAATCAATACGTTGAAGTATGCTGATAGAGCAAAGGAAATTAAGACACATATCCAGGTGAGAAAAAAAAAAAATCATCTCTTTGAAGCTACACATGGTTTTTGTGCATGTGAAGGTGAAAGCTGACTTGTTAGTTTGACACTAATTCATCATATGCTTATAGGGGCTGGCAACATGGATCCTTTTTGTCATTCTAATTGAAATATAGCCAAAGATAAATTGTTCACATTCCATCAGTTAATCCTCTTTATAATGTTGGCCTAAGTTCATAACTGGTGAAGTTATCTTTCTTTTTTCTGAATGTTTTCAAGTTTGTCCTAGAATTTGTCTTCAGCGGACAATTTTATCAACTCCATATCTCCTCTTTGAACTGAGATATTCCTTGATTAAAACATTGCCCTAGCAATATGGTTGAGTAATAGTTTGACGTCATTCAGGATATATTTACATTATTTCTGCTATTAATTATTATTTCCTTTTGCTTCTGAAGTGTGTGTGTTTGTTGTTGATGTCCTATAAATTAATCCTTTGGAACACATGTACTAATTAAGCAAATAGTATGGTTCTCAGAAAAATATAGGCACAATAAATGCTCATGTCTCAGACTACCAGAAGATGATTGACAATCTTCAGGTAATTATTATTATTTTTTTTGTATTTATAACCTATTTTTCTAGTAAAGGAGTCATACTCTAATACTTAAGGGTCAATTAACTCTGCAGAGTGAAGTTAGCCGATTGAGATGTGAACTAGCTGAAAAAGATTCGAAACTCAATGCTAAGCCTTGTGAAAAAGCAGAGGATGGTGAAATATCTTGGTTGAATACACTGAGCCAAGAAACCAGTGAAAATGTCCAGGAGAGGATAAACTTACAGAAGGCTCTAATTGAGCTAGAAGAAACCAATCTTCGTAATCGGAAGGAACTTCAACATCTTGATGATGCTATTGCACAACAGCAGGTCATCACGCAGTGGCATCTTTGCAGATTATTGTTCACTTAAATAAAAACCTTTGAATTGCAATTCCAGCTATAAAGGTCATTATTGTTTAGCGTTTACATGAGGAAGTCTTAAAAAATTTCAGGTTGTTGAGGATGATGGGGCTGTTGTTCAGGCTTTGCAAGCGAGACGTCAAGTGATTCTTGATAATATCCGAGACAATGATGAGCTTGGTGTTAGCTATCAGAAGGTTGTATCTCTGATTGTTCTATGTTTTTGATGCTCTGTCCTCTGCTCCCTTATCATTTAGTCTGTATCATAACAGGAAATTGAAGCAAATGAGAAGCGCAGGTGTGAACTACAAGATATGATTGATGAAGCCATCAGAAATAACGGCAGCAAAACATATTTGGGCATTCTCAGTCAATACAGACTGCTGGTAACCGTACATAATTTCTCTTTTTTCTTTTTCCTTTTCGTTTTTCACTTGGAAAGACTGCTCCTGTTTCAACCGTGAAAATATTATTCCTTCTGTATGCATGTACATTTTCAAGAGCCATTTTTTTAACTTGTAGGGAATTACTAACACTGAACTTCAGTTCGAAATTGCAATAAGAGATCAAATAATTAGCAACCAAAGAGAAGCGCAGAGAAGTTTGTGGAATCTGCTCAAGAGCTTAGGGCTTGATGAGAAACAAATAACGGAAATTGGAGCAAAGCAAGGAATAACCGTTGAAGACATCCAGATGAAAAAACCACACAGGCTTTCCCCTAATATGGCTCATTCCCCTAATTTGGAGCATGGAAGACATACTCCATTCAATAATCAATCTATTGCTGTATTATCACCGTGTTTCTTCCCTCAAAACCGGGAACCTAGTTCGAGATCCTTTGCTGTGGAAATCCAGAAGCCTCCTCGTGCATTTGTCCGAGAGCAGCACCGTAGTTCATATTACTACATCTCTCGAGGGTTATCCCGATCAGCCAATCGACAAACATTCAGCAACCATCCAACTTCTCATTGTGGTACTCTTGATCAACAATTACATGTCTCTACATATGATGATAGTGTCGGTCCAGCTTCATCCTTCAAGACCAGCATTAGGCAGCATCAACAAGAGGTATGTATATCATAATTAATATTTAAGTACCAATCGAGCAACTTGGTGACCTCGGTGGCTGTAAACATTGTCCAGGATGCATGGGCTGCAGCTAATAGGCATGAAAATTCTTATGTTGGAATGAAAGCTATGGTCGCACATCATCAAGCGATACCGCAAGTTGCTAACAAGTTCAACGCTCAGCATGGTTTCCTAAAGCCTCCAACTCCCATGAAGCACGGCGTTTCACAGGTGCCTCCTTCCCGTGTTATATCCAAGTTTCAAGGAGATAGATTTTAGTTGTAGTTAGTTGATTAAATTCATATAGAACTTTCATTTGCATTCTTTCATTTTTTGTTTCTTTTAGTGCTTGGCCATGAAATGTACATAATTTAGTGAGATAGCTTAGGTGAAATGTGATAAACTCATCTGCTTCTTTTTGTAGTTAATGTGTTAGAAGAGTTAGAAAGCTTGGATTAGCTCCGGGAACTTGGTAGGATGCACGATTTTAGATAAGGCCGTGCGATTTTGTTATTAAGAATTATAAATGCATTATAAGCATGGTTATGCAAGCAAAAACATGATATAAGGGTATTTTGGATAATATAATTTGATAGATATGAAGAGGAATAACATCATTTCTTTTGTTCTTGTGCCTTACTATTTATTTATTTACCCTAGGACATCCATCTTGACAATATAATATTTAGTCCTCATGCGGCTTTCTTATGTTTCTCCATACTCATATGCACCAAGGCATATATCTTTCAAAATCTACCAAAAAGATTGAACACTATCAACTAAAGAAAGATAAAGATAGTAACAATTTAAAAAAAAAAGAACATACGCACGACTCATGGTGTGTTGCTCATGAGTCGGTATGGGTCAATTTTTTATACTGAAAAAAAATGACACCAAATATTTAAAAATCATAGCATTTGTTTTTATTAAAACGTTTGGGAGAAAAATGGGACCATAATAGAAGACTATGCTTGCGTTTCAGCCTTTCCAAGCACTTTGGAGTTTGGATCGGGTTTCTCAATTCTCTTGGTTGGTCAAGAAAAACAGCTCTAACTGTACTACCATCGCCCTTAAATCAACTGGCATTCACCCTTTCCAATTCACAATTTTATTCTCTTACAATCAGTGGTTTCAAATGTTCCCTTAAAAACACGGCACTCTCTACACTTGATCCACTATAAAGTACCAATACATGCCTCATTTACACTAACAATCCTTACAGCACAGCTTCTTAGCTAATTTCATCACAATTTGATAGTTTCGACTGTCGTGATTTGGAGAGAATTATATGGATATGGATGAAACCGGCATCGTGGGAGATGCTATGATCGAGTCGAGCACAAGAGAAAACTCGAAGAAAATTAAGAGAAGGCGCTTGGAGATACAAAGTTGATGCGAAGCAGAGGATCGAATATGTGGTCTTGATGAAGGGATGTCGGGACGAATCTGCACCCTCCGATGAATAATATCAGTATTGCAGTAGCCAGTATGGGAGTTCGACACCGTAAGTAATATCCATGCAATAGTTTCGCAGAAACACACAACATTTGGGTGAAAATTATTATTACTATTATTGTTTAAGAATAATAAATCACTTTAATTACTATATGCAATAGTTTCTGGCTCCATGATAGGATGAAGGGCCAGAAATGAAAACTGAGCTATCAATTTCTTCATCAATTTAATCTGCAAAAATAGACTATTAAACACTATCTAAAAGTATTTAATTTGTTATCTATAATTATGGTCATTATTTGATTCTGCCGAAGTGATTGATTAAAGATTGTCCACTCAATCCCAGCGGACATGTGTCGAACGAGAAGGCGATCGGATACATATTATCCACTTTGTTTTATTCTACTCTATTTATTATTTTTATGACTGCTCACTTTCAATAATAATAATAATAATAATAATAATAATAATAATAACAACAACAACAAGAACATAACTTATTTTTTATAATTTGCATCATTCGGCTGCAAGCAAAACTCATATAGAAATAAATGAGTTATTATATACGTTCAATATCTAGCTTTAGAAAAGCCATCATTTCCTATGAAGTAATTGTTTTATATGCCTTTTAATTACCATATTATAATCTATGTAATATGCATTATACGTTACCTGTAGTGGGGAAGCCGATACCTGATATTAAAAATCACTTATTGCTAATTATATATATATATAAATGATATATGTATGCTATTCTGTCACTCTTAAGATCAGACAGTTTGGGATCCAACAAGCACCACTAGTTTGTAAGAATCTATTTTGCAAATTAAAGAGTATATATGAAAGAAAAGAAAATAAATGTAAGACAAAAATGATGCATTATTGTTTTGTTGTTACTTTTGCTGTTTTGCAGAAAGCAACATATACGGTGCAGTCTCACTCTCACCTCATGTGGTAATGATTGGCGCTTTCTGAAGACGTCTTACAAAGTAACCACGACTCCTGCTGGGTTTCATTTTCATATTTTTAGTTTTTAACTCAGATGCACATAACGTTTTAAAAATATTATTTTGTTGTGTCGTACTGTGATGAACACTTATATTAAATATCATATCCGATACTTTTTATGTGAGAAATTCAAAAAAAATTTTATGTCACTATATCCGTATCGTTTCGTATCAGTATTACAGTATTCATATCCATACATCATAGGTTTTTAATAAGTTGAATTTATTCATAAAAAATTAGCTTGTTCAAAATCTATGACATCTATAAAAAAAATCGTTAGTCTGACAAGTATATAATATTTCATTTGTTTAAATAAATGTAATAGTGAAATGCCGAATGTTAAGAAATGTTGTGCATCGAATTAATAGGAATATCTTTTTATTATATCACTATTTACATATTTAAGTAAGAACTACTTTTATGTTATCACAAAATAAAAATTAAAGAATTGTCACTATAGCTTGTGCCTACATTTTCTTTCTCACGAATTGTTATACTTAGATGGTATCATGTCACCATTACCAACATGTCACCATTACCAACATAAGTAGCTTCTGTCACAAAAACATGCTTATTAGACAACTGAATACATTTCAATGTTAATTGAGATGTTTGAAATTAAAGTTGTCAATTTAAAATCTTTATATTTAAAATCGTTTGTAGGGACGTGCAAGGATTCCTCGTTTGAATGCATTGATGAAAACCTATGATGCATGGACATGGACACGGGGATACGGACACGACACGATACGGATACGGCGACACAGATTTTTTTTTGAATTTCCCACGTAGGGGACACGACACGACACGGCAAAATAATATTTTTAGAAGCGTCCGTGCATCATAGATGAAAACAAAGCATTAACTCCGCGTGGTTGGAGGAATAAAATCGGGTCTTAATAATTTTACGAATGATATTTTGTGGCCCAATTTTTGGTGGTCATATTAAAAAGGAAAAAATTCATGTTCATTTTTGTGTTTCCGCTACAAATTTAAAGTAGTTATTATGTTTTTAATTTTATTCAAATTCATTCTTTGAGTCATTTTTTATTTATAATTCCTAATAAAAATATAAAAACAGATTAAAATACCCTTTATTTATTTAAATATAAAGATAAATAAAATTATTTTTAATATCTATAACACCATCTTCAAATATTTTTCAAACTATAGAAAAAACATCAGAAATTATCTTTTTTAGATATTGAGTTCATTTAAATCACAAATTTAATAAAAATACTTTGATAGACCCAAATCACTCTCGGATCAGCACCGAGCACGTGTCACCATCTGAGCAGCTCGTCAAAGCCACCAGAAGACTCCTGAGCTTGGACGCTCGATATATTGGGCTCGCGGAATAGGCCCAGCCCATTCACTCACTCTCTGCTTAAGGCATGTGCGCCTCGGCCCAAGTCACGAGTGTGGGATCTGCTCATCAATCCCATCTGACGCTCTCACTACGGACCCACAGAATGCTCTCCCCCAGAGCCCATCTCTTCCACACCATGGGAACCCTCCCCGAGGGAACCGACGGCCGTATTCACTCAGCGCTCGAGTCTCATGATGCTCGGACCGAGTCGCTAGAGGAACCCCTCTCGAGCTCTCCCAGCGCTCGTATCATCACTTGGTACCAGTACTGTCCTTAACATCGAGGGTACTCATTTCTCAGAAGCTAACCCCCACCTTGGTGAAGGGTTCCCCTCGAGGGCACACCCGGCTACATGAGGAGCCATTTTGGGTGACTACACGCTCGTCTGCGGAACTATAACTACCTCTGACACAGTGGTAGTGCGCGCACCACACCTGACACGCCACAAACTTTCAGGCAGTCACTTTCACGCCATCACATGTTGCCACGTATCTAGGGCAACACTGGATTTGGGACCACTTGGTCACTATTACCAGACTACCCCTACCCTCAACGTATAAATAGGGGAATTCTACACACCTCTTCTCCAAGTCATCTTCTACGAAAAACACTGCACACAGAGAACTGGACATTCCCATTTTAACTCTGGTTCCTTCTTCCCCAAGCTCTGCATACTTCACCTTCGTCGTTGCATTCTTACTGCATTTTCACCCCTGGTGTTATCCTAGCTGGAAGAACCCACGCATTTCTGGAAACCTAGTTCCTGAGGCTCACACACCTGTGATGGTCTTCATTTCCTAAACAAATCCTAAAGTGTTGGTGTTCTAGCACATCTCCGGTATCTACACCACCATTTTTGGCACCGTCTGTGGGAAACCATCATCATCTCCTTGATCTTCAGCAGATTCTTCCTCTTCGGCTAGTTGAAAAGTAACACCAGCAGTTTCAATCATGGTGACAGCTACAAGATCCGGAGTTTTGGACAACAGAGGCACTCTACCTCCGGTGAACGAGGAGAACCCAGGAGACGGAGCTAGCATCGTTGGTATCTCCTCTACACAAGCTGGAAACACCCTATTGGATAGGGTTATGCCTCCGGTCACCGGAGAAAATAGAGGCAAAGAGGTTCAGGTGGGATCTCTTCCAGTTACAGGAGCCCAAACTGGAGGTTCTGCAGATCCTCCCATGACCCTCGTTCCCACCGCCAATATCGCCAACGTTGGGGCATTCTCGACGGCGATGCCGTCCCCGGGGTATATGTACGTGCAACCCAACATGGTGCTCGGGGTGATGCCGGGCATGATGCCTATGGTACAACCCTATCAAGTGGGCACATTGCAGCTTCCAGTCTCCATTCTCAAAGAAATACAAGGAGTAGAAATGCCACAGGTAACACTGCAACAACTGCAGGCGCTCTACGCTCAGTGCGAAGTTCAGGCCACACAAAATGCCTGGAAACACTTCACCACCGCCTACTTCCCCTCGGGAATGGGCACTCAGATGGCCCCTCCTATTGGGGGGCTACAAATTCATCCATTGATGGCAGCCCAGAACGTACTGAGGGCTCGACCACCACCACCGCCACCAGTGCAGGGAAAAGAAACCCCCCCGAGGGACGAACAGGAACAACGTCCCATAGAGAAGGAAAAAGCCCCTCAGGCGAGGGGAGATGCAGAAGAGGAGGTCCAATCCAGGGCCACCAGAAGAGCAAGTAGAAGGGAAGGAAACGAACCTCGTTTGGCTGCAGTCCAGAACCAACTCGAAGGTTTGCAACAAATGGTGGAGTAGCTCTCTCGAGCACGGTCTCAAGTCCCCCATGCTTGGGACGAGAGGTCCAAGTCCAGAGACACTCGCAACCCACGCAATCAAATCCCCCGTCGCTGGGGAAAGAAAACTATGAGGAGCATGACCATGAGGGCGGGAACCACAGGCCTTTAACAGGCGGTTCACCCCTCATCGACGAAGTTTTGATGGCCCGCGCTGGGATAGGCAAAATCCCCACGTCCGTTAACCGGTACGACGGAACCACTGATCCAGCCGGACATCTGGATCATTTTGTGCACTTAATGCACCTATATGAGCATTCCAGTAATTACTTGATGAAGGTTTTTGTCACTTCCCTCGTGGGAATGATACAGGAATGGTACAAGAAGCTGCCCCCTCGCTCCATTTGAGGGTACGAGGATTTGACGGATGCCTTCCTAAACCACTTCAACTCTCTGAAGGCACCGACGCCCGCCGTCATGGCTCTCTACAGCCTGGTACAAGGACCAAATGAGACCTTCAGGTCCTTTATGGGCAGATTCAACAAAGAGATCCTACTGGTGGAAAGGCCCTCGATGGATTTCCTGAGACATGTGCTGTTTGGGGATATCAACATGAAGAATTACGTCAGCAAGGAATTTGTTGAGGAGGTGGAAAAAAAGAAACCACGCTCCCTGATGGAAATAAGGGATATAGCCGATTCTTTCTTTACCCTCGAGGACATGTACATCGCGAGGGCGCAAAAGCTGTCCAACGCCCCTCGCACCGATAAAGGCCAGGAAGACAGGGGGGAGTCCAACAGAAACCGCCGCCGCAGCCCTGCTCCCGCTCGGAGGAGCTTCTCTCCTCCACGCAAGTTCGAACGCATGCCCCTCAACAGACCTATTGCTGAGGTCTACTCTATGGTGGACAAGAAACTGTTCAAGAGGCAGCCAAAGATGAGGGAAACCGAGGCTCAAAAGCGCTCGGGGAAATACTGTGCCTTCCACAAGCAGAAGGGGTATGACACCAATGAACGCCACCAACTCGAAAGTGAGATCCAGAGGCTCATTGCCAGGAGGCACCTCAAAGAATTTGTGAGGGCGCTGGAAAGGTACTATGAGCATTGCGCCGAGCGAGCCCGAACCAGAGGAAGAAGCTGCTCGCACTCGAGGAGCCCATGCAACCACCGCCCTGAGACAAGCGACCGTGGCAAGCAGAAAGCCACCGAATTGGAGAACCAACCCTTCGCCATCATCAACAAGATAGTTAGTGGACCCTCCGGAGGAGACTCCAATGCCTCCAGGCGCCGCCACGTCCACAGTTATGATCAGAGATCCTCAAGGCCCAAACAGGTGTATTCCTTGGAAGAATCCTCGCGCTCGAAAGAAAATGAGATTGTAGGATTCACTAAAAAAGACCTAGAGCACATTGTAACCTATGTTGCACGGACACGGACACGACACGACACGACACGGACACGGCGAAATGGATTTTTTCAAAATTTTAGGACCCGATACGGCTCCGACACGGCTATATTTTATATAAATAAATATATTTTATATATAAATAAAAATATTTTATATAAATATTTTATAAGTATAATCTATGTAACATAAAATATTTATAACAATATATAATATTAAAAACTAAAATAAGTTTTGTTATTTCAATTTTCTCTCCAAAAAATTCAAAAAATATTAAAAAAAGCATAAAAAAATGATCAAATTTGCCCCGCCGTGTCCGAGCCATGTCGGACACTCCACCTTGCCGTGTCCGACACCGTGTCCCAATTTTTTTTTTAATTTTTTTTTCGGACACTCCTTCAGCCGTGTCTGACACGTGTCCGAGCCGTGTCCGTGTCCGACACGTGTCGGACACTGCACGGGCCATTTTTTAGGCCTGTCCGTGCTTTAGAGATTGTAACACCCCATGGGGTCGGTGAAACCTCTGACTGCCCCATGGTAGTTAGCTTAAATGTTCACAATCGTGTTGTAAAGAGGGTCTTAATTGATAGTGGAAGCTCCGTAAATGTTCTCCCGTACTTAACGTTTCAAAAGATGAATATAACGAACATTCCCCTCAAACCCCTTAGAACAACCCTCGTTGGCTTTGGGGGTTCCGAGGTCGTTCCTCGCGGACAAATTCGCTTGGTCACCTCTTTTGGTCGCGCCCCACAGTGAAAGACTTTGAGCGTTCTTTACGCAGTGGTCGAAGTGGATCTCCCGTACAACATTATCATCGGACGCCCTGTTGGGAATAGTGCCTTGGAAATTCAATTTGTTGAATTAATTAAACTGAATTTACAGCGAGTTGTGAGTATTTCACGTATTAATAATTAATGACGTGTGATGGTATTGTTATACGAAACGTGTTTCATAGGAAAAGACTTTAAATACCGAAATCACGTGTCATTAAAGTTCTAGTCGGTAAGATAAGAATATGTTCTTATCAAGACTATAACGTGGTTATATAAGATGATTAGTCTTTCGTCATAGGGAATGGTGATTCCAATTATAACACGTTGATGATTTTAAATAGGATTGGAAACATCGAACTGGACCACTGAGATAATTCATTTTATCTGCTATCTAAAATGAATAAAATCTCAGGAAGCATTATACTCTTAATCCTGATAATATTTCGGCTTTAGGCATGTAGTATTAGTCACTGTGACATACTCGAAGTGAGGTCTCGGTAACGAGTGGCCAAAATACTTTGTATGTTCGGTGATTATATGAAATGCGCTAAAGAGTTATATTGATCGAGGAATCTGTGGCCTTGTTGGAAGGTAAGAGATATCCTTGAAATAGATTTGCAAAAGTTCGAATTAAGACTTTGGCCAAAGCACTTCGCGTGATAACGTCACCGAAATTGTATGTTGAATGTGTTTCACATACAGAGAATTTGAACTTAAGACGAATCAATAAATTTCAAATTAGAAATGAAAAATAAATGATAGTAGTTACAATTTATTTTTCATGGATATCCATACGGAGGAGTGAAATGCGAAATTATTCTAGATCGAGAAATTCGTGAATAATTTAATTAATTTTAGAATGCAACAATATTTATTTAGTGGAATTAAATATTGTTAAACGGTAATTAATTATTATCATGAGATGATAATATATTAATCCGTTTGGAGCTAAAATTAATTAGTCCTGTAGGTCCCCCTGCAAGCTCCAATTGAAAACCCAAAGAGAAAATATTAAAAGGAGAAAGAGAAATGAATTTTCAAAGTGTTTGAAAATGGCCAAGGAATTTATTTTAAGAAAATAAATTAAAGTTCCAAAGAGTTGGAAATGCCCGGAATTTTATTTTGGAGAAAATAAAATTTTAAATATTAAAAAAAAAAAAAATGACGTGGCATTTTGCTGACGTGGCACCTACGTGTCACGCCACGTCAGCAGGGTGGGACCCAGTTGGCGCTGACGCAGCGCCGCGTGGCTTGCCACGCGTAGGGTAGAGATCGCGCCGCGTCATCGCGCTTGAACGGCCCAGATTGGTTCTGGGCCGGGCCAGTCAACGAGTCGGATAGCCGGTCAAACGGGTCAGGGTATCGGGTCGAAGGTTCGGGTCTCGGATAGGGTCGGACCGTGTCCGGTTTCGGGTCGGACCAGACCCGGACATGTGGCCGAATGAGGATCGGCCACGTCATCCCCAAACCCTAGGCCGCGAGTGGATACACGGGCGCCTTGTGGCGGCGCGTGAGGGAGCGTGCCAACTTCGATTGGCGTGTGGCCGGCGGCGTTGGATTCGTGGCGAAGAGAGCTTCAACGTGGTGCTCTCATATTCCATCAATTTTGCAAGTGGCAGTGCGAAATGACCAAAATACCCTTCTACTTATGCTTAAAATGACCGTTTTGCCCTCGGGTTTTTGCCTATAAATAGGCTGACCCCCTCCCTCATTTCTCATAACATTTTGGGAGAGGTTTTGGCTAGAGCTTAGCTTTGAAACCATATCCCTTTTCTCCTAGTTAATTCCGATTTATTTTGGAATTAATTTTAATTAGGTGTTTATATAAAACGCCTAATTTCGGGAGAATAAACCCTGAAAAGGGTTTTCTAGTTTAAAGTTTATTTTCTCTAAGTATTTAGAGAAATAATTTCGGAGCCCACACTCCGAGGGTGTCCCTGGGGTTATTGCAGGGAAGCTCTGCCGGTTTCACGAGGAGATCGGGTATCGGATTCTTAGGAGGTGAATTCGGGAGCTGGAAAAATGCCGTTAGATAGCCATGTTTGCAGTACGGTAATATTTTACAGTTATTTTATTTTAAGCATGATAAATTATGTGCTCTTAAGTGTTAATTGCATGTTAGATATTTATCTGCTTAAGTGATTTAAAATTTATTATCAATTGCATGTATATACTTGAGTAGATCCGGCTAGTCTTCCGCTTTGTATTAAAATGTTTTAGAAATATTTTAATACTTGTATTATAATAAAAATTTTAAAATGTGGTCCCGGACCGCTACTGTTCTGGGCCCACCGTCCCAGCAACTGGTATCAGAGCTGTGCTCTAGATATATACATGCATTGATATGATGCATAATTTTAAATCTGCTACTGTGCACGTAAATTTTGTCAAAGGAGGCTGGTTTTTAAGTGGGACCGTTTGTGACCCCTCCAGTGTTTCCTGGGAATTTACGTGGAATGGTAATTTTTCTGGGAATCGATTTCAATAATCTTCCTGGTTAATTACCGAATCAGTAAACATGATTTAAATTATGAGATAATTTATTTATAACATGTTTACTTTATGCCATTTATTTTAAGCATGATAATTATGTGATAATTATACCAGCATGCTTAATTGATTTAATTTATGGCATATTTATTTTGTGTCATTTAAAATTTTAAGCATGATAATTATGTGATAATTATATGAAAGCATGCTTAATTATTTTATTTTATGGCATGATCATGATAATATGAGATATTATGATATTTCAATTATGCATATTTTATTTAATGTGATTAAATAGTATTGTTTAATAGAGATTAGACGCGATGCATAATTAAACTAATATTTTTTGGCCTAATTAATAAATAGTTATTAAATTGCCTTAAAATATTATTATTGGGATTTAAATAGGATTTAGTAATCCTAGTGGGAGGGTATTAATTAGATTAATTACTTCCAACAATAAGACGCCAAAAGTGATTATTAAATAATCAAAAGATAATCCACACCTTTTAAAAATTCAAGTGGGAGTGAGATGAAAAGAGTTGGATTCTCACGGCCTCCATTACCGGTCTATAGTATAGTGGATATATACTACTCCCTTCGGCGGGTATATATTCGTGGTATACAAGATTAGACTTCTACGGATAGAATGAAATACGGGGAAGTCAGCTCGACCACGCCTCCGTGGAGTGTCTTGACCTACTCGTACGAACTTCTAGGTAAGGGTACACACTTGACTAAGTAACGTATTAACCTCCCTTCGGAGCTCTGTTACATTTACTTAGAGGCCAAGGGTTGACGTGGTGGATTAACATTGTTTGGTAAGAGTTACCTAGATGACATGTTAATAAAGAATAGTTCCTGCTTTTCTAAGCGGTTTTCGACATCGCCTCCGGGGAGTCAACTGCGGTTAGTTAAGTCACCATTGCGTAAATCAAAATGCTTACGTAGATTTCATTTTTTGGTTAGACGCAGAAGAAAGTGAAATACATAATCATAACTTGCATTTATTTATTTATTTTAGTTTTATAATTACGATCTCTCTTAGCCCACTCCAAATTTTTGTCTATAAGGAAATAGGCTAGTAAGGGTTCAACTATGCTGATTAGGAAATGGATCTTGACATCGTGTTGAGACACGAAAGTTTATGTACTCACTGAACCTTATCCGAAAATTTCGGAAACTACAACCAGTCAGGATTAGAAAGACGTTTATCCCAAATGGATCAAGTGTGATGATCTGGCTAGTCTTATATCCTAACATCTGTTTTAGATGTTCTTGAGCATTAGATACATGAGATGCTCACTGATAAGAACATGTGTTGAAGACAGAGTCGTACGAAGGTACGAGCCAATAAGAAGGTTGTTAGTTATAAAGATGTTTGAAGGATCACTGTTTCAGAATCATATTATGAATATGATAACTGATCTGAACGAGATTGAAAGCCTCTGTGCTTAAAGAGACAATCTTAACAGATAGGATACGATCCTATACTCTCTGCCTAAGTCATTTGAACGTTCATGATTATTTTAAATAATTTTTTATAAAACCAATGAAAGACCTCAATATGGCAGAAAGGGTGATATAGACTAAGGGAAAAGTTCTCTTTAATCAGACATCTATATCCACGACCTAGAAAGCCAGTAAGTGGAAGAAAGAAAAAGGAAAAGTTCCTAATCGAAGGTTCAGAAATAGAAAGTCAAATCCAACAATGAAAAGTGTTTCTATTTCGGTGGTAACGGGTATTGGAAAAAGAAATTGTCCAAAATACTTAGTCTGTCTATTTGTTACGCCGTTTAGATAAGATATGAAGATATCTTACTCGTTGAAAATATGTTTAGTTGAAAATTCACCGGACTCCTGGTGTGTGAACTTGAGATCAACTAATCATATTTGCAAGTCGTTGCGAAGATTCAAACTAACCAGAAAGTTTGAAAACGGCTAACACATAACTACTGCTCGGGGATAATACAAGTGTAATTGTATTAGCAGTAAGGACAATAAAGTCGTATTTTGGCAATAGGGTTTTATATTACGCGTGCCGTATATACAGAAACTTGATTTCTGTAAGTTATTTGATAATTAATGGTCTAACAGTTTGTTTTGAACAAAAGTTTACCATTAAGCAAAATAAAAGGTTTATTTGCTCTGGCACAATAAAAGATGGTCTTTTATACCTCAATGAAAAACCCTAATTTAAGTTTAACATTAAGACGCTTGACTTACCATCTGAGAGGAAAAACTTCAACGTGACACCTATCTATTGGTCAATTGAATCTGAATAGGATCCAAAGACTGATTGTTGAGTCTTATTGACTTGAAAACAGTATCAATCTACGAATCCTATTTAGAAGGTTAAAATGACCAAAAAGAATCCTTTTGAGACAAAAGGTATTAAGCCATGAACTTGCTTAAGTTAGTTCATACGGACATATGATACTATGAATGTTCAAGCAAGAGAAAGTTTTTGGGTACTTCATCATTCATTTGAATGAATACTCTAGATACATATATGTTTATTTGATGAGACTTAAGTCTGTAATTTTGAAGAGTTCAAAGAATATAAGACTGAAGTCAAAGAGTCAAATTAGAAAACATATCAAGGCACTTCGATTAGATCGAAGTAAGTGATAAGTATCTAAGTTCAGAGTTAAATAGAATTTCTCAAATGAGATTAGATCTCAACCATATATATGAGATACGTCTTAGTAAAGATGTATTGCAGAAAGGAGAAATAGAACTCTGATAATGATGGTAAGATTCATGAAGAGTCATGCTACCCTATGAATTTCGTTTTGGGGCCTTGCACACAAAACGACAAACCTAGTTCTATCTAAGTCAGTTCCTAAGACACTGATGGATCTGTAGCTAGGGTGAAAACCCTGTATCTTTTATCTTCGGATTTAAGGTAGCCTGGTCCACGAGTTAAGGATGGATCCTGACAGGTTAGAATAAAGAACAATGGTTTACCTGTTCTAAGGTTATCCTAGAAGAACAAGAGGTGGTATATTTTGTAATTTGAGAAATCACAAAAGATATTTGTGAATATTTCAAAGATAATTACATAGATAACCACAAAGGGTGGAAGCAAAGTAGTGTTAAAAAAAAAAATAATAGTATTAAATACTGATTTCCATAAACCCGTGATAATTGAAAATGTATTAGATACATGTGATGTACCAAATACAACATGTGATGTAGAGACGTGTACACGAGAGCATCATTGTAGTGGGAGGATTGTCAAGAGACCTGACAAGATATCTAAGATTAACCCAAGTGGTTGAATCTAATGTATCTGATCCTGTCACATGTAATGAAGCTATGGAAGATATAGATGCTGACCATTTGGTCAATATCCATGCTATCTAAGTTAGAATCTCTGTATTCTAACAAAGTCTTGAACTTGTAGAGGCGCCTGAAGGCATTAAACCCTATTAGATGAAATTGGGTTCTACAAGACGATAAAAGGAGAAATGGACAAAAGTAGAAACTTTAAAGCAAAGCTTATGGCAAGGGATTTTACCCAGAAAGAAGAAATCATTTATGAGATCTTCTCGCCTATAACAGTGCTTAAGTCCATTATCCTCTCCATTTTATCTCATTATCGATTATGAGATTAGATAAATGGATGTAAAGACTATGTCCTTGAACGGGAAAATTTCAAGAAGAAGAGATACATGGTACAACCTGAAGGCTTCATAGCCAGAAATCAGGTGCATATAATGTTAGCTTAATAGATCGATTTATGATCTTAAGCAAGCGTCTAGATTATGGAGCATCAGAATTATAAGGCAATTTAAATTCCTTGGATTTGTATAATTGCCTGATGAACCATGAACTGTACAAAATGACATCATGATAGCGTTGTAACATTTTTACTTTATACGTAAACAATATTCTGCTCATTGGGAATGATGCAAGAATTTTGTCAGTGGTCAAGATTCGAGCGTTAAAACATTTTGACAAGAAAAGACCTATGTGAGACCAATGCTATTCCAAGGATCAGACTTTTGTCGTGATCATGGGAATAAGGAGATTGGTTTATCACAAGAAGCATATATGGATAAGATGTTGGCAAGGTATAATATGGCAAATTCCAAGAAAGGTTCGTTACCTTTTAGATATGGAATTTATCTATCTCGGGATCAGTGTCCTGAGACAACTGAAGAGATAGAAGACATGATTAAAGTTCCGCAGCGGAAGCTTTATGTATGTCATATTATGTACAGGGCCAGATGTCTATTATGAATTAGGTCTAAGTCAGCGGATATTAGTCAAACCCTAGAATCTGACACTGGGTAGTAGTGAAAGCATATATTGAAGTACTTGAGAAGGACTTGAGATTATATGCTTGTCTACCATAGTGGTGAGCTCATTTCAATAGAGTATAGAGATTCAGATTTACAATCTGATTTGTATTCTAGATGTTTGACATCAGAATACGTGTTTACTCTAGAAAGAGCAACCGTTAATTGGAGAATGTGAAGCAGATTTGTATTGCTTACACCGCCATGGAAGTCAAATACATGGTAGCTTGAGAAGCAGCCAGTTAGATGTATTGGTTTCATGATTTTCTAGTTGTTGGCTCAGAGAAACATCTAAAAGATTTCCTCACTAAAGTATTGGCGCAAAAGAGTGCAAAACGAGTTTTGACACTCATGTGAAAGGAATAAGACTTAGATGTGTAGCCAAATTGAATTTAGGGCAAGTGGGAGATTGTTGGGAATAGTGCCCTGGAAATTCAATTTGTTGAATTAATTAAACTGAATTTACAGCGAGTTGTGAGTATTTCACGTATTAATAATTAATGATGTGTGATGGTATTGTTATACGAAACGTGTTTCATAGGAAAAGACTTTAAATACCGAAATCACGTGTCATTAAAGTTCTTGTCGGTAAGATAAGAATATGTTCTTATCAAGACTATAACGTGGTTATATAAGATGATTAGTCTTTCGTCATAGGGAATGGTGATTCCAATTATAACACGTTGATGATTTTAAATAGGATTGGAAACATCGAACTGGACCACTGAGATAATTCATTTTATACTGCTATCTAAAATGAATAAAATCTCAGGAAGCATTATACTCTTAATCCTGATAATATTTCGGCTTTAGGCATGTAGTATTAGTCACTGTGACATACTCGAAGTGAGGTCTCGGTAACGAGTGGCCAAAATACTTTGTATGTTCGGTGATTATATGAAATGCGCTAAAGAGTTATATTGATCGAGGAATCTGTGGCCTTGTTGGAAGGTAAGAGATATCCTTGAAATAGATTTGCAAAAGTTCGAATTAAGACTTTGGCCAAAGCACTTCGCGTGATAACGTCACCGAAGTTGTATGTTGAATGTGTTTCACATACAGAGAATTTGAACTTAAGACGAATCAATAAATTTCAAATTAGAAATGAAAAATAAATGATAGTAGTTACAATTTATTTTTCATGGATATCCACACGGAGGAGTGAAATGCGAAATTATTCTAGATCGAGAAATTCGTGAATAATTTAATTAATTTTAGAATGCAACAATATTTATTTAGTGGAATTAAATATTGTTAAACGGTAATTAATTATTATCATGAGATGATAATATATTAATCCGTTTGGAGCTAAAATTAATTAGTCCTGCAGATCCCCCTGCAAGCCCCAATTGAAAACCCAAAGAGATAATATTAAAAAGAGAAAGAGAAATGAATTTTCAAAGTGTTTGAAAATGGCCAAGGAATTTATGTTAAGAAAATAAATTAAAGTTCTAAAGAGTTGAAAATGCCCGGAATTTTATTTTGGAGAAAATAAAATTTTAAATATTAAAAAAAAAATAATGACATGGCATTTTGCTGACGTGGCACCTACGTGTCACGCCACGTCAGCAGGGTGGGACCCAGTTGGCGCTGACGCAGCGCCGCGTGGCGTGCCACGGGTAGGGTAGAGATCGCGCCGCGTCATCGCGCTTGAACGGTCCAGATTGGTTCTGGGCCGGGTCGGTCAAAGGGTCGGATAGCCGGTCAAATGGGTCAGGGTATCGGGTCGAAGGTTCGGGTCTCGGATAGGGTCGGACCAGGTCCGGTTCAGACCCGAACACGTGGCCGAACGAGGATCGGCCACGTCATCCCCAAACCCTAGGCCGCGAGTGGATACACGCGCCGCCTTGTGGCGGCGCGTGAGGGAGCGTGCCAACTCCGATTGGCGCGTGGCCGGCGGCGTTGGATTCGTGGCGAAGAGAGCTTCAACGTGGTGCTCTCATATTCCGTCAATTTTGCAAGTGGCAGTGCGAAATGACCAAAATACCCTTCTACTTATGCTTAAAATGACCGTTTTGCCCTCGGGTTTTTGCCTATAAATAGGCTGACCCCCTCCCTCATTTCTCATAACATTTTGGGAGAGGTTTTGGCTAGAGCTTAGCTTTGAAACCATATCCCTTTTCTCCTAGTTAATTTCGATTTATTTTAGAATTAATTTTAATTAGGTGTTTATATAAAACGCCTAATTTCGGGAGAATAAACCCTGAAAAGGGTTTTCTAGTTTAAAGTTTATTTTCTCTAAGTATTTAGAGAAATACTTTCGGAGCCCACACTCCGAGGGTGTCCCTGGGGTTATTGCAGGGAAGCTCTGCCGGTTTCACGAGGAGATCGGGTATCGGATTCTCGAGAGGTGAATTCGGGAGCTGGAAAAATGCCGTTAGACAGCCATATTTGCAGTACGGTAATATTTTACAGTTATTTTATTTTAAGCATGATAAATTATGTGCTCTTAAGTGTTAATTGCATGTTAGATATTTATCTTCTTAATTGATTTAAAATTTATTATCAATTGCATATACTTGAGTAGATCCGGCTAGTCTTGCGCTTTGTATTAAAATGTTTTAGAAATATTTTAATACTTGTATTATAATAAAAATTTTAAAATGTGGTCCCGGACCGCTACTGTTCTGGGCCCACCGTTCCAGCACGCCCAACCGTCGTGGACTTCAAGGCTGTGATTTCAATTTACCATCAGAAAGTCAAGTTTCCCACCCCTGAGGGTACCGGTGAGGTACTTTGCAACGTCAGGGAGGCTTGGGAATGTTACATTTTGTCTCTTCGTAGCCATAAGCCCAAGCTGGCAATCCAAGCAGGTTCCACCAATAAATCTGTGGATTTTCCCAAGTTGGATGAAGATGGCCCCGAGAGTAAGAGGGCCAAGCTAAACAGAAAGAAAAACAAGAAGAAGGTCCCGGGCAGGACCAAAGACGGTGGCGATGAACTGTCGGGAGTCGTCGAGAGGTCCTCCTCTGAGAGCGACAACCAGGAACCCTCAAAGGAGGCTGATGGTAGACTTACAGGGAAGAAACGGGCGCTCGAAACCCCGAGGCCAGAGGTACGAATTGAGCCCACCGAAAATTTTCTGACCATCGAGTTAGAGCCTGGGAACCCAGATAAAACCACCCAGATAGGCTCCAACCTCGACGGCCCCTCTCAAATTATGATGATCGATTTCCTATGCGAAAACCTAGATGTCTTTGCTTGGAAAGCTTTAGACCTAACCGGCATAGATCCGAGCGTCATTGTCCACAGGTTAAACGTTGATCCTGCGTTTAAACCTATCAAGCAAAAGAAGACAGACGTTCATGGGTTCAGGAGGCAATTCATCGAGGAGGAAGTCAACAAACTCCTCGAGGCTCAGTATATTGAGGAGATCTTGTATCCTGAATGGCTCTGCAATGTGGTCCTCGTGCCCAAAAGCACCAATAAATGGCGCATGTGCATTGATTTCATGGATCTCAACAAGGCATGTCCCAAAGACCCTTACCCTCTCCCCAAAATTGACTAGCTGATGGATTCGATGGCAGGGTGTGAGCTTATGAGCATGATGGATGCTTTTCAGGGATACTATCAGATCTTCATGGCGCCCCGAGGACCGTCCAAAAACGTCCTTCGTGGTCTGCGTGGGTGTCTACTGCTTCCTAGTCATGCCGTTTGGGCTCAAAAATGCTGGAGGCACTTATCAACGCCTTGTGAACAAGATGTTCGAGCGCAAAATCGGAAAGTCCATGGACGTTTACGTGGACAATATGATCATTAAAAGCGAGCGCTAGCATTCACATCTGGATGACCTCAGGCGGGCCTTTGATATTTTACGCCACTATGGTATGAAACTGAACCCCTCGAAGTGTATATTTGGCTTTCGGGGGGGGGGGGGGAATTCTTGGGCTATGTGGTCAGTCAGAGAGGCATTTAGGAAAATTCAAGGCAATCATGGACATTCCTTCCCCTCGAAATGTTAGAGAGGTCCACGTGCTGGTGGGCAGAATCATCTCTCTGAACAGGTTTATTTCCCGCTCAGCTGACAGAAACTTGCCTTTCTTCAAGATCCTGCGTAACACTCGAAACTTTGCCTGGACCGAGGAGTGCGAGAAAGCATTGCAGGATATGAAACAGTATCTCTCATGCGCAACATTATTGACAAAGCCGGTCCCAGGAGAGGGCCTGTTCATCTACCTCTCCGTTTCCTCGGAGGCCACGAGCGCAGTCCTCGTCGCGGTCCGCCAGCGTAAGCACCTGCCAGTGTACTACTTGAGCAAAACTTTGCAAGGGGCAGAAAGGAGATATATGGAGATAGAGAAATTCGCTTTCGCCCTCGTTAACGCCTCCAAAAGACTGCGACCATATTTCCAGGCTCATTCTATCACGGTGCTTACCGACCAACTGCTCAAGCAGGTTCTCTCGAAACCGGACGTCTCAGGAAGCTTAATAAAGTGGTTAATAGAACTCATCCAGTTTGACATCAGCTTTGAGCCTAGAACAGCTATCCATGCTCAAGCAGTGACAGATCTCTTGGTTGAGCGATTTAGATTGGAGCCCTCGCCCTCGGTGGACGAAGGTTTTTGGCTCCTGCACACGGATGGTTCCTTGACCTCCAGGGGGGGGGGGAGCCGGGGTGACCCTTAGGGACCCTTGGGGAATTGAGATTGATTACGCAATTAAATTGGCATTTCAAGTCACCAACAATGAGGCTGAGTATGAAGCTCTCATCCAAAGGCTCAGGATCGCCCTTCAAAATAGGGCCTCTCGGGTCACCGCGTACGTTGACTCTCAGCTGATTGAAAGTTAGATTGATGACACCTATGAGGCTCGAGAAACCACCATGGTGCTATACCTAGCAAAAGCGAAAGAAATCATTGCCAAATTCAAAGAATTCCATCTATTACAGGTTCCACGAGCGGAAAACGAGCATGCTGATGCCCTCTCTAAATTTGCATCTTCTCTGGAAGGCTCCTGCGAGTGCTCAGTCACGTTCCTCAGGACGGAAGAACCCTTGGTAAGCGAAGAGAAGCCCTCGGGGGAGATAAGTATGATCGATCCCTCCGAGCCTTGCTGGCTTGATGACATCATCAAGTTCTTGAGGGACGGAATTTATCCCACCGACAAGGGGAGAAGCAAGGAAAATCAGGAGTAAGGCCCCTCGTTTCTCACTTGACAACACGGGTAGGATCTTCAAGCGATCTTTTCAAGGCCCGCCATTGAGGTGCTTGAGACCCTCGCAAGCCAGAGAGGTGCTTGAACAGGAGCATAGTGGGAGCTACGGGAATCATTCTGGCGGTCGGATTCTGGCTAAGAAGGTATTGAGGAGCGGATTCTATTGGCCCTCGGTACTGCGGGACGCCATCAATCACTCCAAGAAATGCCCTAAGTGTCAATTTCACTCCAACATTCCTCAATTGCCAGCAGCCCAAATAATCCCCATTGACGTTTCCTGGCCCTTTGACCAGTGGGGCATTGACATAGTGGGACCCTTACCTATGGCAGTTGGACAAAAGAAGTTCGTGATCCTCGCGGTAGATTACTTTACCAAGTGGGCAGAAGCCGAGGCAGTCGCGAAAATAACATTCAGAACGGTAAGAGACTTCATTTGGAAAAACATCATCTACAGATATGGCATCCCGAAGGTGCTAATTTCAGACAATGGCTCTCAATTCATCGCTGCTGACACTTGAGAGTGGTGCTCAGAGCTTGGCATTGAGCAACGCTTCACTTCCGTAGGCCATCCGCAGGCTAACGGTTAAGCTGAAGTAACCAACAGAACAATACTCCAGCATCTAAAGACAATGCTCGAGAGTAACCAAGGAGCCCTGTGGGCCTATTGCACTACCCCACGAGCGACAACCGGTGAGACCCCTTACTCCCTCGTTTACGGTTCCGAGGCCATGATACCTACGAAAATCGCTCAAGAGTCCGCACGCGTCTCCTACTTCGAGCTGTAGCCAACGAGAGTAACCGGGCGCTCGAATTAGACCTGCTAGACGAAAAGAGAGACACTGCTTGGGCTCGGATCCATAAGTACAAGGCGACGGTGGCCCATCAGTACAACAAACGTGTTAAGGAGAGGACCTTCCAGCTAGGGGACCTGGTCCTCAAAAAAGTTGAAGTGTCCAAGCACGTGGGTAAATTAGACCCCAATTGGGAAGGCCCCTTCAAAGTCACTCAGGTACGAGGGAATAATACCTACCTGCTGGAGACTTTGCAAGGCGAGCGTCTCCCTCGCCCTTGGAAGCATGCAACCTCAGGAGGTTCTATGTATAATTGCAAACACTGTAAGTCCCCCGCTCGGGACACACTGTATCTTCTTTTGACAGAAGTATAAGTACATTAGTAAGTATTTTCCATACATTGTTTATCATTTACTTGATTCAATTTATCATAATTTGCGTCATCAATTACATGAACGCCCCCTCCGTGTCAAGGATGCTCCACGTCGAGCGGATTGATGCCCACTCTCGTGCTGGTCTCTTTTAAAACGAGCGAACCCCTCTTCAGTTCAACGCTATCAGTATGTCGAGGGCACTCCATATTAAATAGCTTGACGCTCGAAAACGCATAAATCCTTAAAATGAACGGGTCAGAATCGGGGTTGCTATAAGCTTAATTACACCAACTAGATGCTGATCACTCTAGTTTGCGCTCGTAAACCCCTTAGAGATCCTCATCTCACGCTCGTAGATGATAAACACTTAGCAAATCCTCTCGTTGATTTCTAAGTACAAAGTTCATACCATGGTTACGCTTGTTATTATCCAGCACTTAGACAAATTTTTATCAAGGGCAAACACTTAGCAAACCGCCTGGTGGATTTCTAAGTTCAAGTTTGAGCCTCATGCTGAATATGGCCGGGGTACCCCTCATATAGCGTACCCTCACGCCCATACATTCACATATCACAAAAACTTTAAGCATCAAAAGAAGGCAACAAAAGGCATTCCAGACATTGCAGTAAGGAAAGGATTAAAGTCAAATTCCATTACGAGAGGAGAAAATTACACTACCTCAAGAGTTAAAATTACAAGTACCAAGTAAAAGGAGAGAAAATCAGAGTGAAGGGGATTTGTTACAAAGTCTTAAGGCGTCCGCAAGGCAGGTAGAGATTTCACGAGGGCTGATGGTCGGGCTCAGGAGGTGCAGTTGGCAGAAGAACAGGTGCAAGGACTCAAGGATCCGCAGACTGAGCGTCACCCTGACCAGCTTCATCCTGAGCGTCTTCTTGGGTTCCCTCATCCGCCACCGAGGGCTCTGGATCTAGGGGATTGGCCTCCATGAACTCGTTTTGGAGCATAATGACCAATTCTTTGTACTCAGGCTCCGTCAAGTTTTCAGATGGATCCCCTGCGGCAACCATCGGTTCTAGATTCTCGTCCAGGTCCATGAGAAGGCGATCATCTGTGCGAGCGCTGGCGGGCACCATCCCCAACTTGATCAGCTGGCCCATGGATTTCCAGAAGAAGCGTCGGGCGTTGTCGAAACAATGGAGGTTGGCGGTGAAGCCAAAAGCCTTGGAGCGCACGAATTTGAGGACCGCATCCCAAGCGACCCTTGACTCGAGACTTGCAACTTGCCCTTGCAAGTCAGCAAGCTCCTTCCTCGCGGATTCCAGTTGCTGATCACGCTTAGTCAGTTGCTTGGTGAGGTCTTTATTGTCGTCCCTCACCTTGTTGCGCTCGAACTTCAGCTTCTTGTGCCGGTCGTCTAATCTTTGCCAGGTAGCCTCCTGATCCTTGAGCGCCTTCTTTACCTTATCATGCTGCAGCCCAAGTGATGTGAACTGAGCGCAGACTGTGTCGTAGTCTTTTTGTAGCTGGCCAGGGTCAATACTGCGCAGAAGCTTCTTGTATTTGGCCTTACGCTCAGAGTAGGTCTCCGAGCGTCTCTGCAAGTTTTTCAGCCTTGGAAATACTCCTTGCACATGTAATAAAACTTTATAAGATTGCTGGGAAAATTCTTGAAATCAAAAGGAATGCTCGAATACTTATCGCCATAAGAGCGAAGCAAGCGTCTGCTGCCATCTCAGCCGCAGACTGACTGTTAAGTTTTTGGTGGTCCCTTGAAAATTGCATACGGTGGACCAATCCTATGATGACATTGCGGGCAGCAAGGGTGTCGTCTAGGAGCACTGGGGCGTCCTCCCCTGAGCGTCTATAGTGCCTGTCCCCCTCATCCTCGGAGGATGAGGTGTCGCCATCTTCACCTAAGGTCCCCACAACTACCTGTTTCTCCTTACCAGAAATGGGGATGGAGTCTGCGAACCTCTTCATTTTCTTCGAAGGCTCAAAATGATCCTCCCCCAGGTCCCGGAGAATCACCCCCGAGCGGTTGCTGCGAGGGTTTGATTGTGCTCGTCCTTCAGCGGATGAGGGAGCAAGGGTACCCGGAAGAGTGGCACCGTGAGCTTCCTCAATCGTCAAATCTTTAATATGGCCTGCCCCACGGCCGTCATTTCCATCTCCGCGGCCCCCCGACCCTCGTCTGGTCCCATGGGCCCCTCGTGGGGTATTTTGGGGCTGCTGTTACTGCGGTTGTTGTTGAGGCTGGTTGTTGTTCACCCTGCGAGCGCGCATCAGGGCAGCGATGCTCTCAGCGCCTGTTCCTGCCATCACTATATCTATATCTGCACACAGAGAGGAGGGCGAGCGTCAGATCAACTTTTACAGTGCAACAAAGTGTAAAAAATTAGCATTCCTACTATAAGTGTTAGTAGAGTTAGTTCCTAGAATCTAACCGTTGCGGTTCATTGTTTGAGCTGGAGGGTTGGTGATCATATTGGGTGGGCTCACAAGCCCATATCGGAACAATATCTCCTCATTACGCATCAGATCTTTGGCTTTAATCATCCGCTTTTCGTTCTTCATAACGAGGGCCAGATTCTTTGCCCATTGCTCAAAGGGTACGTCCCCAGATCTATACTTTACAATGGGACCCTCTCCATGTATCACCCATTCTCTAGGAACTCCAAATACCCCCCCAGGTGCCCCCACGTAAAAGAATTTTTCCTTCCAGTTTTCCCCAAATGAAGTTGAGGGCGAGTCGATCATCCTGAGCCCTGACTTAGCCTGGGCGTAGTAGAAACTGTCCCTCGGTAACGAGCGTGCAGAACGTGCCACCTGAATCAAACTGTTGAAGTTGTCAATTGAGGGTGCGTGGCCTGTAGCTCTCATTAGGATCACGAAAGTATTCATCAAAGTTATTCCATTAGGCAAGATCTACGAAGGGCATAGATTCAAAGAATTCAACAGAGTTGCGATCTGGGCCGGAATCGGAAACCTCAAGCCCCCAGCAAAAACAGCGTCTCTGTAGACGGTCATCATTCCAGGAGGTGGACGGTTGGCTCGCTCACGCTCAGTAGGGAGATGGGTGATATAAACATTATCCAGTAAACATGCGTCTTTAAAGTGGCTAACTCCGCGAGCGTCAGGGTACTCTCAATATCGTCCGGAGCCCTATCTGTTTGGTGGGGGTTGGACTTCCTTACTTGGGTCACTGGTTCCTTTCCCTTTCGACGGCGTTTACGGGGAGGCTCCCCATCCACCTCATGCTCGGAAGTCCCTACTCCCTCTGGAGGACCAGTGATAGCTACTGTAACCTGATGATCCTGCAACCTAACGACACTATTCAGTAGTGGAAAAACCCTTTCCCTTTGATTTTGTATCAATAGAGACAAATTCATCTCCTCAAAAATCTGATCCACTCCTGCAGGGTCACGTTTGTTCATCCCTTGAACGGCAGCGTCCAAATCCTCGTCCTCAATCTCCTCGGGGATTTCCACCATCGGAATGGCGTACGGAATTTCATTTTGAGGAGAAGAACTTGCACAAGACATCTATTCAATCTCTCTCGCTGTCTGGTTTACAACTTCATCCCCCATTATTGGCCTTCTTGGAGTTCTTGTAGAAAAACTTGGAAGAAAAATAGAATCTTTGCGCGGTCACAGTCGCTTAGAAAGCCTCCTCACCCAAGGGCGACGGTCAACACGACCTAAATCTAGGGTTAGTATGAGATCACGATGTATTTACCTGGGGTGGAAAAGAAAGTTCGCCTGAAAATCCACCGGAAATTGCTAGGGCTTGTAGAGAGATGCTTTTGCTGTTTTGCTTGGGAGAGTTCTGAATGCGTAAAGGTTCAGTTGGGTGTGTAGATCCCTATTTATAGGGAAGAGGTATGCAAATAATTAGGGTTGGGAATTCAAATCGTAATCAGTTCCGCCTTGAAAACTCCCCGCTTTTGGCAACCGTCACACGCTTACCAACACTCACGCGCCTGTTCCTTGGTATCTTGGTATTTAATGCGGAGTCACCCAGGAAGTCAGAGAGGCCAGGCCGCATTAAATGCAGTTTTAAAACTGTCCCAGTGAGGATCTCGCGAGCGTTACTCTCCAACGGGCGGCCAGGCCCTCGGATATTCAAATTCAATAGTCCAAAGATAGAAATTCTACAGTATACGTTAGGAGTTACTACAGAATTTGGGGGGCAAAATGATAGGCCCAAATCACGCTCGGATCAACACCGAGCACGTGTCACCATCTGAGCAGCTCGTCGAAGCCACCAGAAGACTCCTGAGCTTGGACGCTTGATATATTGGGCTCGTGGAATAGGCCCAGCCCATTAAGTCACTCTCTGCTTAAGGCTTGCGCGCCTCGGCCCAAGTTACGAGCGTGGGATCTGCTCATCAATCCCATCTGACGCTCTCACTGCGGACCCACGGAATGCTCTCCCCCAGAGCCCATCTCTTCCACACCATGGGAACCCTCCCCGAGGGAACCCACGGTCGTATTCACTCAGCGCTCGAGTCTCATGATGCTCGGGCCGAGTCGCTAGAGGAACCCCTCTCGAGCTCTCCCAGCGCTCGTATCATCACTTGGTACCAGTACTGTCCTCAACATCGAGGGTACTTATTTCTCAGAAGCTAACCCCCACCTTGGTGAAGGGTTCCCCTCGAGGGCGCACCCGGCTACATGAGGAGCCATTTTGGGTGACTACACGCTCGTCTGCGGAACTATAACTACCTCTGACACAGTGGTAGTGCGCGCACCACACCTGACACGCCACAAACTTTCAGGCAGTCACTTTCACGCCATCACATGTTGCCACGTGTCTAGGGAAACACTGGATTTGGAACCACTTGGCCACTATTACCAGACTACCCCTACCCTCAACGTATAAATAGGGGAATTCTACACACCTCTTCTCCAAGTCATCTTCTACGAAAAACACTGTACACACAGAACTGGACATTCCCATTTTAACTCTGGTTCCTTCTTCCCCAAGCTCTGCATACTTCGCCATCGTCGTTGCATTCTTACTGCATTTTCACCCCTGGTGTTATCCTAGCTAGAAGAACCCACACATTTCCGGAAACCCAGTTCCTGAGGCTCACACGCCTTTGATGGTCTTCCTTTCCTAAATAAATCCTAAAGTGTTGGTGTTCTAGGACATCTCCGGTATCTACACCACCATACTTAATATATGAACCTCGAATGAGATAAATGACTAATTTATAAAATATGTCATGAAATTGGTCACAATAACAGGACATGCAACGAGAGAATTTATAAATTATAATTGACAAATAGGATTTAATATTAATTTGTGACTTATCTTTTATTTTACTTGATTTTGCTTTGATTATTTAATTTCTTTGAATTTGTAGGATATTAACTCTCGTACTCTAAAGTCTTTCAAGTTACATATATCATGGAAATTTAAAAAATGAAGCACTGGAATTTTTTATTCTTTCTCTTTTTTTATTTTTTCAATTTCTTTTTTCCCCTTTTGACATGCTTTTTAATATTTTTAATTTCTTTTTCATTGTTGATTTTGAATGTCTCCATTAATATTATTAAATCTGCATAATTTAAATATGTAAAACTTTAACAATTTATTTTAACTTGGTGAAGATATGTCTTGATAATTGTAAATAACTTTAATTTAAAAAATAATATTTTTACAAATTTGAAGTTTAATTGAACTCAATATTAATTAAACTCAGAAATATAATTTCCAATTCACTTTATAGTTTGAAAAATATTTAAAGAATTAAGGGAACATCTTTTTGTTATATCTAATAATAAATTAATAGTTAATTTAATTTTATATCATAAAAGCACGAGTTGAATTTTTGGTTTCTTACAAAATATAGACCCTAAAATATCCTCAAAATAATTAGGTTAATAATTATTAGCTAAGGATAATGATGTAAATACATGTTACAAAATTTTTAATTTAATTATATTTAAAATGCACTTATTAACTTAAAATAGGACTCTTGGTTACATTAAAAATTATTTTCCAACTTATCCAAAAAAGATATATAATTCAACAAGAATTGTTTTAATATTAATACATTAATTAATTGTATTCAAATTTTATAATATAAGTTGTCTATATTTTAATTTTAAGGCCTATAATTTAAAATTTTATAATAAGATATATCTAAAAACGAATTGGAAAACAACAATTTGATTCACTTTATAGATTTTAATAAAATTTTGAAATTATGTAACATAAAATGTCATTTAAATTGAATGAGTTACATAAGATAACTTTCAATAAATCAATCCTAATGTAACTTATAAAAGTCCATAGTTCTAATTATCTAAATTCATAAACTTTTTTAAATTAACATCATATTATAATTCTATAAACTTATCTAATTAACAAAATAATATAATTGAATAATTTACATAAAATATTTTTCAATAAATTAATTAATCCTAATGTAATATTTTTTTTAATTAATTAATACTAATATAGTAATATAATTATAATTATCTTAATCTAACTAACCGTATAATCTATGTTGCACGGACACGATACGATACTGACACGGCAACACGGATTTTTTAAAAATTTTAGGACACGACACGGCTCCGACATGGCTATATTTTATATAAATAAATATATTTTATATGTAAATAAAAATATTTTATATAAAAATAAAAATATTTTATAAGTATAATTTAGGTAAAATAACATATTTTAAAAAATATGTAGAATAAAAATTAAAATAGTTTTCTTCCCAAAAAAATTTAAAAATATTAAAAAATATATAAAAAACTTTATATGATTATAGAATTTGCCCCGCCGTGTCCGAACCGTGTCGGACACTTCACCCCGGTCCGACACGGTGTCCTATTTTCTTTTTAATTTTTTTTTAATTTCGGACACGTTTCAGCTGTATCCGACACGTATTGGAGCCGTGTCGGAGCCCGACACGTGTCAGAAACTGCACGGACACTTTTTTTGGTGTGTCCATTTCTAGCATATAATCTTTCTTTAGTTTATGTAATAAAATATAAATTAAATACGTAAAAGTACGAATAGCGTTTATGGTTTCTTACCACTTAATATACCACAATTTAGAATTTCAGGTTGTTAGACCTAAGTTGCATTAAATTAAGAATCCTAAGGAGACTCAATGTGTGTGCATAAAAAAATAAGATATAATCTAATTTTATAAATAATTTTTATAGTATTTGATTAAACATTCCTTGAAATTTGATATAAATATACTCTTTTAATTATTTCTACTACATACATAAAATTAATTATAAAAAAAATTAACACAAATCTAAAATAATAATCATTAGAGAAATACAAATAAGAAAATTGAATACAAGAGCTAATAGCAAAGATAATATAAAAAGTGATAAAAAAATAGTTAGTTAATAGAAAGAATTACTTAATTTTAATGTATATAACCATGCAACCAAAATTAAGGACAACTATAATGTTGGGAATAGTGCCCTGAAAATTCAATTTATTGAATTAATAAAACTGAATTTGCAGCAAGTTATGAGTATTACACATATTTATAATTAATGACGTGTGATGGTATTCTTATATGAAATGTGTTTCATAGGAAAAGACTTTGAATACCGAAATCACGTGTCGTTAAAGTTCTAGTCGGTAAGATAAGAATATGTTCTTATCAAGGCTATAACGTGGTTATATAAGATGATTAGTCTTTCGTCATAGGGAATGGTGATTCTAATTATAACACGTTGATGATTTTCAATAGGATTGGAAACATCGAACTGGGCCACTGAGATAATTCATTTTATACTGCTATCTAAAATGAATAAAATCTCAGGAAGCATTGTACTCTTAATCCTGATAATATTTCGGCTTTAGGAATGTAGTGTTAGTCACTGTAACATACTCGAAGTGAGGTCTCGGTCACGGGTGGCCAAAATACTTTGTATGATTCGGTGACAACATGAAATGCGCTAAAGAGTTATATTGATCGAGGAATCCGTGGCCTTGCTGGAAGGTAAAAGATATCCTTGAAATAGATTTGCAAAAGTTCGAATTAAGACTTTGGCCAAAGCACTTCGCGTGATAACGTCACCGAAGTTGTATGTTGAATGTGTTTCACATACAGAGAATTTGAACTTAAGGCGAATCAATAAATTTCAAATTAGAGATGAAAAATAAATGATAGTAGTTGCAATTTATTTTTCATGGATATGTACACGGAAGAGTAAAATGCAAAATTATTCTAGATCGAGAAATTCGTGAATAATTTAATTAATTTTAGAGTGCAACAATATTTATTTAGTGGAATTAAATATTGTTAAACGGTAATTAATTATTGTCATGAGATGATAATATATTAATCCGTTTGGAGCTAAAATTAATTAGTCCTGCAGGTCCCCCTGCAAGCCCCAATTGAAAATCCAAAGAGAAAATATTAAAAGGAGAAAGAGAAATGAATTTTTCAAAGTGTTTGAAAATAGCCAAGGGATTTATTTTAAGAAAATAAATCAAGTTCCAAAGAGTTGGAAATGCCCGAAATTTTATTTTGGAGAAAATAAAATTTTAATTTAAAAAAAAATAATAAATTACTGACGTGGCACTGACGTGTCACGCCACGTCAACAGAGTGGGCCCAGTCAGCGCTGACTGGGCGCCGCGTGTACGGCTAGGATCGCGCCACGTCAGCGCATTGGATGGTCCGGATTTGCGCTAAACGGGGCCGGTCAACGGGTCGGATAACCCGGTCAAACGGGTCAGAGAACTGGGTTATAGGGTCGGTTCTCGGGTAGGGTCGGCCGGGTCCGGTTCAGGGTCGGATCGGACCCGGACACGTGGCCGCTTCAGAAGAGGCCACGTCACCTGGAACCCTAGGCCGCGTGTACAACACACGCGCCACTAGCGGGCGCGTGCGGCGGAATTCCGGCGACCAGCCGGCGGCGTTGGACTCGTGGTGAGGAGATCTTCGACGTGGTCAGCTCGGTTTTCGTGCCCAAGTTGCACACGCAAGTGGGGGGTGAAATTACCATTTTACCCTCGGTTTTTCCCCTATAAATAGGGACCTTGGGTCCTCATTTCTCATTCACAACTTTGGGAGAGGTTTTGGCTGAGCTCTCGGATTTGAAACCATATCCCTTTTCTCCTAGTTAATTCCGATTTATTTTGGAATTAATTTTAATTAGGTGTTTGTATAAAACGCCTGATTTCGGGAGAATAAACCCTGAAAAGGGTTTTCTAGTTTAGAGTTTATTTTCTCTAAGTATTTAGAGAAATACTTTCGGAGTCCACACTCCGAGGGTGTCCCTGGGGTTATTGCAGGGAAGCTCTGCCGGTTTCATAAGGAGATCGGGTATCGGGTTCTCAGGAGGTGAATTCGGGGAGTTGGAAAAATGCCGTTAGATAGCCATGTTTGCAGTACGGTAATATTTTACAGTTGTTTTATTTTAAGCATGATAAATTATGTGCTCTTAAGTGTTAATTGCATGTTAGCTATTTATCTGCTTAAGTGATTTAAAATTTATTATCAATTGCATGTATATACTTGAGTAGATCCGGCTAGGTCTTCCGCTTATTATTAAAATGTTTTAGAAATATTTTAATACTTGTATTATAATAAAAATTTTAAAATGTGGTCCAAGACTGCGACTGTTCTGGGCCCGCCTCCCAGCATGTAAAATATCTTTACAAATATATTTACAAAGGACATGACAAAGTGATAATTAATATCGTGTACAATGGTAAACAAAATTTCGAAGATTAGATTAAAATTTCAAGATGTTAGATTAGGTGTCAGCTCAAGAAACGATATAAAGAATTTTTGAATTTAATTTGAATGAGATTGATTCATCAGTTATCAATTTAGGCCTACATTTTCCAAAGTAGCAATACACGACTTCTTTGTCGATCAAAACTTGAAGGATATTTTGACTTGGGATCATTACTTCAAAACAATGGTCCTTGACTAGTTTTCAATCTGCTCGAAAAGCGAAAAAATAAAAAAATATACAAAGAATTTTCAGAGCATTATGCATGAGAAAAGGAAGGAAAAAATTCAAAAGATTTGGAGAAAGAATTTATGGCAGGATATAACAAACTATTGCAACAAGAAGAGAATATTTGGTTTTAAGAGTCGTGAATTAATTGACTCCAATTCAGGGATAAACATGCACGTTTATTTCATCTCTCAACCATAATGAGAAGAACAAGGAACCAGATGAATGCTCTCAAAATAGGCAATTATGGATAACCAATAATGATCAACTGAAGCCACACACTTGGGAGTATTGTACCAAATTATTTTGTGGAGATACCATTGAAGAGGTGATGAGTCTTGGTATTAGCTTGCACCAACGAACCCTAAGGTGTTAGTAGAAAAATAACTTGAGAATGACCTCAAATGAGAAAATCTTGAGAGTAGTGAAAAGCATGCACATTTACAAAACGATGGGAGTAGATGGTTTCTAACGTCACTTTTTTCAATCCTATTAGGATATAGTAGGAGACTCGATGGTGAAATTTATCAATGATTGTATGGAAAGAAAATCAAATCCCAAGAAAGATTATCAGTTGTTTATTTGCCTAATTTCAAAAATTAATGCTCCAAAAAAATAAACGACTTTCGGCCCATTATGTTGTGTAATTATTTCTAAAAAATGATCACTAAAATGATTATACTCCGTTTAAGCCGTATATCAAAGAAATTGTGGGATCGAACCAAAATAGTTTCATTCCCGGCCGAGGAACCCATTATAATATCTTGATACTTAAAGAAGTGTTACGAATGCTACATCACTCCAATGATAAAAAAAAAAAGGGCATGGTGATAAAATTGAATCTTGAAAAGACGTACGACAAAACCCGGTAGAATTTTTTGAGAAAAACTTTAATTTCTTCAAATTCTCGAAAAAATTCATCAATATCATTTTGGGCAGAATATAGAGAATACAATCAGAGATTCTATAGAATGGTGAACCGACGAAGGCTGTACGGATGCGTGGCATTAGATATGGCAATCACTCTCGTCTTATTTGTTTGTACTCTACATGGAATAACTTACGTATATAATTTAAGAGACTATTTCAACCGGACCTGGAAGTCAATTACGGTATGTCAGAAAGGCCCTCACATCCCACTCTTGCTTTTTGTGGACAACTTAATATTGGAAGGTAATGCAACTGCGGATGGAACAAAGTGCATTCAAAGTGTGGTTGAGGTGTTTTTCAAGGCGTTGGGCCTCAAGTTAAACTTCAACAAATCACATGTGTTGTTCTCACCTTATGTGTCAAATGATTTAAAACAGTAGGTTAGTAGAATTCTGGGCATGAAAAATATAGAGAACTTAAGGAACTATTTGGGGGTGCAGATGAACTTTAATTGAAACTATAATGAACAATTTTCGATTGTGATTAAAAGAGTCAAAAAGCGTCTCTTGGGATAGAGCTCTTAAACGTACGACAAACTTTTCGGACGAATGACACTTATTCAGTCCATCACGATCTCGATCTCCATCTACCATATGCACACAAATTGACTCCCCAATCATGTGTGCGATAAACTTGATCGACATAAACACAACTTTCTTTAGGCGACAGAGTTTTGCTTTCTCATTGCAATTCGAAGAGTAGAAGTTATCGATTTAAAATTATATGAGATAGCTAATTTAATTGAGAAAGTACAATTTGAGGTATAAATAGAAAGAAAAATAGAAATACTCATTAAATCAAACTATAATTATGGAGAAGAAGATGGAGATTTGGGAAATGGGGTAATATTGAAAATGATTATATGCCAAACCCATAATTTTGAGAGATGGATGTTGAGTGTGGAATTCACATGGATTTAAGCATTAATTGGAGTATATTTTTGTGTCGTTTGATGCGTTTATGTGTTTATTTTGCTCCATTCAGGTGTTTTAGGAGTTGGAGTTGAGAAACGGTGATGCGAGGCGAATTCACTTATTTTTAGAGGAAAAAGGAGTAACTCCTGTTACCCCTTAGAAGTGCATTATTGTTAACCCCTGTTAACAGACACATGAGGATACCTTTGGGCGAAGTATGAGAGTAACGTCCGTTACTCCCTGGCAGTACAACTCTGGTAACGCCCATTACCAGAGGCAGTAGGAGGAATTTTTTGACTCAGGAGGGGTAACGCCAGTTACCCCTGGACAGAAGGAAAGTGGTAACGCCCGTTACCATTTATAAAAGCATTATTGCGATTTTAGGGTTGTAACGGGTGTTAACGAGATTTGTTCTTGGTTAGGTAACGTCCGTTACCAAGGGCGGCGAGACAGATTTTGAGGAGCTATTTATTTGCGTTTTCAGGAGTATTTTGAAGGAGGCTTCTTCCGTTCGTGACCTAGCTCGTGGAGAGAAGTTTTGAGCTTTGGATAGAGTTATTTAGGGAGTTCGAGAAGACGAAAGGATCAATTTCCTTAGAACAATTTTAGTTTTTCCGGTTTATTCATTGCTTTTAATTATCAAACTAATTCCTCCAAGTTCAGTTTTAATTCGTTTAGATGTTAGATTCTTTTTTCCAGAGTTCTTGAATGTTTATGAGTTTGTTTTAGAGACTTTGTTTAGATTTGATGAACATGAATTTCTTTAATGCAATTTACCTTATTTTTATGAGTTTTGAGTTAATTATGAGTAGCTAAACCCCTAGGACTAGGGGAGTGATGATGATTGCATGATAAATGTTTGATATAATGCTTGAATGACTTGTGTTAATTCTTAGTTTGAAAACTGATTTGAATTGAAGTGCGACGGCCTGATCACCCTTAGCATAATCTAGAATTACTGGTGCATCGAGAGATTGAGGGTAATTGAGATGATTTTCATAACTAGTACATGTTAAGAATGGAAAGAGATTTGGTTCTTTGACTATACAACGGTAAATCTTATTCCATGCCAAGCCGCTAGAACTAGATTTGCACTAGTCTTGATCATACGGTTTAATTAATTATTGATGATTGTGAGAGCAACGTTGAGCTTAATTGAGCACTTGGTTATAACTTGAAAGAGGATAATACAAACATAAGTGACTAGGTTGTAGAATTACGCTTGTCAAACGAGTATTATGCTAAATCTTGAATGTATGAATGATTACTCCCCAACCTAATTAGTCTATTGAGTTAATTCTCGTGCGTTTAATTCTGTTCTGTTAATTGTATCTTATTCTAGTTAATTGTTTAGTTTAATTTTAGTAGATTAGTAACGCAATTGAATTTGTTCAGTCTTTAGATTGGAGATAGATATTGAGTAGTGATTGATTTCCCTTCCCTGTGGGTACGATCCTGTTGTGTTACGCGTATATTAAGTGTACACTTGCACGATTGGTTTTAACTTAGTAAATCATAACAACAAGTTTTTGGCGCCATTGCCGGGGAAGGCATTTTAAATAAATATTGCTTAAATATTTTGATCTAGTGCTTTAGACCATTACTTTACTTTGTGTTCATAGTCTTCTGTCATTGTGGAATTGAGCTAAGGATTTTCCTTTCCTTTGTGCAGGATCACGGTGTATGCGACGATCTCAACATCCGAAATTAGTACCTTACGATCCGGAGATTGAGAGAACAATTAGTGCTATTAGGCGGAAGCAAAAGAAAGATAAGAAACAAACTACAATACCAATGGCTGAACCACCTCAAGATCCACCACCATCGGCCATAAGAGATTACAACTTGCCAAATGAGGAAGCAATCCAGACCGTAACCCGTCCCTCGATTGGAGCAAACAATTTTGAGATCAAACTAGCTATAATCAACTTGCTGCAGAACAACCCGTTTTCAGGATTATCACTAGAGGATCCGGCATCACATCTTGAGTACTTTCGTGAGGTGTGCGATACCTTCATGATTCATAATGTCACAACTGATGCTATACGAGTCAGGCTTTTCCCGTTTTCACTAAGGGAAAGAGCCAAAGCATGGTTAAGTACTGTACCCAATGAATCCTTTCAGACGTGGGATGCGCTTTCTCAGGCTTTCTTAGCCAAGTTCTTCCCTCTGAGTAAGACCACGAAGTACATGAATGATATTCAAGGTTTCAGACAACTAGACGGGGAATCCTTTTATGAGGCTTGGGAAAGATTTAAAGATTTACAGAAGAAGTGCCCTCATCATGGGATTCCCGGTTGGCTATTGATTCAAACCTTCTATAATGGGATGTCCCCTACGTACAGAGGAGCTGTAACACCCCGCTCGGCTTACAAATAAGGTACGCCACGTTTCAACCTTTTTATGTGTTTAATTATGTGATTTTTTTCTTGGCGTTGCCCTATTTTGAACTCTTTAAGAGTTTAGGGGCTTGTTTGTAATTTTCCCTTTTTAGGGGTTTTTCGGTCATTCCTCATTCGATCGAGATTTTGACCATTTTGACCCCTTCAACGCGTTCGGGGCATCGAGACGAGTCCGTAGACTCTAAGTTTGCCCAATTCTGATATTGTTAACCCCTTCTTCCGACCGTTTCCGCGTACGAGGACCCGAGATATAATACCCGGATCCTCGTTTTGCGTGCCATAACTTCAGCTTCAGCCCTCATCGTCTTCTCCCGCGATCGACACTATTCACACACAGTGAAGGTGTGATTTCACATACATCACGAAACTCGGTCGTTTCTCGACGGAATTCGACGAACCATTAGTCGAAATTCATCAGCTTGACGAGCCCGTCACAACCGTACCAAGATCGCGGCCAACCGACGACCCACGACGGCACAACGGCGGCCTGAAGGTGGCGGGTGGCGCCACCACTTTGCCGGCCACCACTTCGCCGCCGGCGATCCGGCGACTTTCACCGGCCAACCACCACCCTACCCTACGTTTTTGGACCCTCCCGTGTCGATTCCGGCCTCCGTTCAGCACAAAAACCACCGCAACTGGTGGTTCCGGTGAGGCAGCAGCGGCAGTGGGTGTGGCGGCGATTTGAGGCTTTTCCGGCGAGTTTTTGATGTCGGGTCCTTCAGAGAAGTTACTCAACTCGACGAGGCCGAGCTATTCGTGTAGGTCCCAGTTCACAAATCGGCCGTTGGCGGTGGACCGCGGCGGCGCCACCTCCGGGGATTTTTCCGGCGACAAAGCTTAGGGCTTTCGTAGAGCTCGTCACGGGTAAGTCAATGCCTCTTTCGGATTTGATTTTCGTTCACCGGTTTGAAAGTAATTTCGATTTGATGATTTTAGGGTTTCGTGTTGTTAGATCTGAAATTAGAGGAGTTTGGCTTGGAATATCCATAAATTGATCAAGGATTTGGAACAAACACGAGGAATACTTGCACGAGTGAATTTTGGGGATTTTTCTGGCTCGTTCTGGTGGCGGCCGAGCGGCGGCCGGCCACTATTCCGGTGGCGGCGATCCGGCGGGCTTCGAACAGAATGTCCGTCTCGTTATGGTGAGTCCGTTGCCGTTTTCCGTTCGTTAATCGGACACTCGGTTTATTTTCTACGAATTTATTTGTGTATTTGAGATTTATTTGATTAATTGTTCTAATTGCAAATTAATTATCATATACTTAGAATTATCGATCGAAATGTATTCCAATGTATATGAAATCATGTATTAAATGAATGTGATATGGATTGATGCTTTGAATTGTAAATTGAACCCCGTTATGCCGAAATTGCATTAATTGTTAATTGTTTTAAAATGTAATTTGTTCTTGTATGCTTGATAATTAATGAATATGCATTGTATGGCATTTGAAAACATGTAATAAATTATGAATGTATGAATTCATGTTGTTGTTGATATTAGTTTCGTTTCATGCCATTAGATTTAGTATAGCACTTGTAGGAGGGATGTTTGAGTAATTTTAGAAAATATGAGTTGTATGAACTTTGTATAGTTGAATGATATAGTTGGAAATTGATAAATGACTTCGTGAATCTCTATGGAACTCGTAACATGTTATATGAATTAATTGGCCGTATATTATGTGAATTTGTATGAAATGTGATATATGAATTTGTTTGATTTAATTAAATAAATCTTGCTAATTGAATCCATTACATAACTTGTGAATTGGGTATGCCATGCATGAATTATATGATAATTGGTATGATTAAAATTTGATATGTAACTTCGAGATCTTTAAATAAAATTTGTAGCATGCAATGATATGATTTATTTGGCTTTGAAATACGTGCAATTTTATGAAATGTTATATGTGAATTGATTTGATTGCTTTGTAAATGCGCATTATATGAACCTAATATGCAATATCTGAATTGAATAAGACTTATATGATTAAATTAGGAACTTTTGCATGTAAGAATAGTTTAATTGTACGAATATGGAATTAGTATGTGCTATATGAATTAATATGAAATAATTTGAATTTGCTTTGTCTTTCTATTTCTCTTGTTTACATTAATTGTGCGCATGAATGTGTCCTAATTTGTAATATGATTTCCTTGAGCTATATAATGATTTATTTTGTATATAAATTGATATGAATTTGAATCCTGCTTGTGTGATTGCATTGCTTAAGTGCTTGAGCATGTGCCGTGCGTCTCTGTGTGGTTGTTTGTCTGAGTCTGAGCTTTGTGGTCTGTTTTGTGTGTCTAGTTGTAACAGGTGTGCTTGGAGTGTGTCTTCTAGGTTCCGGGGTGGACCGTTTGCTTTGTTTGGTACCAGGTGAGGGTTAGGATCTTTTCTTTTAGCTAAACGACCTATGACCCTTATGTGCTAATGTTTCTAGCCCGCATGCGACTATATATTATATATATAGTTAAATATGTGCTAAGTATGATGTGTTGTGATCTTATGAACACCTTTTGAATTTTGAAAGTACGTATACGGGCGTATGTAAGCTTGAGTTTTGAAACCCTTACGATATGATATGATATGGTAAGATATGATATGATATGCTATAATATGATATATTATGATATGTTATGTAAGCGAGATCTGCCATGAAAGATTGGTATGTATGTTCTGTTCCGTATGATTTGGCCCCGGAGCTATGAGCGAGGACACCCGGGACGGTATCGGGCCGTCGGAATTATCACTCCTTAGCATAGTTCCATATGATCCGAAGTGTCACGCACGACCCTGGGAGTTTGGGGAAGGCGTACTCTTCGAGCTCGCGGTGTAAAAACCGGGAAAGACTCGCTGTGGGATCGCTACCCCTCGAGGTTATGTATGTATGGATAGTTTGGGTTTACGTAGCCCTTCTATCTCGGAGTTTGGTGGATTGGTATGTATGATTTCAGTTTTCTTATGTTAAATATAGAAGTAAGGTTGGAAGCTCGTTACTCGCTCGAGCAGTATGATTATGTGTTGGAATTGTGAAACGGGGATAGTTTTATGAAATGAGTTTTATTAAGTATATGAATATGTACGGGTTTTCTTTTAAAAATGCTTTGGTGTGCAAAACCTATTCCCGGTTCATGATTCCTTCTTTTGATACGTGCTTTGCTCTATTATGTATATTATGTGGGTGTGCGTTAGCTCCCTTGCTCAGTCTTTGGACTGACCCCTCCCCTTTATGTTTTTAGTTGCAGGTTCAGGTCGTTGAAGTTCGTGCTAGGCGGATGTCAGTCGTGTCCTTCGAGTCTGTTGTCAGTCTGTCTGAGTTTGTTAAGCTTTTATTTCGGATTATGGTTGCAATTATATATGATATATTCTGTACAGGTTTATGATCATGATTTAAATGTATGGAATTCGGGATAGGTTAGGACAGGTTTTCTGATTAGTCGAACCCGTCAATTGTTCTTGCATGATTTAATTTGATTTGAATGCTTCCGCGTCTGCACTCATTTCATGTTTTGATTTTGAATTCAAGGTCTACGTTCCGCCTAGCATATGTTGGTTTTTTTTGTTTGTCACCCATTCGCTATGACTTGGTGCGCGTGCGTGCGGACTTTTCATTTCGTACACGCGTCGGGTCATAGTGCGGGGGTGTGGTGCCCCACCGCTTGGGGTACTACATCTTAAGTGGTATCAAAGCTACCATGTTCAGAACCGGTGCTCTGGAGTTGTGTCATGTCAGTCTAGGTCGTACGGCGTAAGAATATGTGCGCACTGCATCCGTTTAGCATGAAATTTTTGCTTCATCAGTATGAATTGTACCGAGTTATGTGATTATGTGCGTGTTATGACTATGATTGTGCAACATTCTATCAAAATGCTTTTAATTACATTTAATAAGTGCTCTTTATTGCTTTTCGTTGTCGCACATAGGTGACTTAAATACCACATTACATTTGCATTCCTAACTCTCATGCACCAGCTTTAGTGTTTTAATTGCAGGATTGCAAGATCAACAACTTAAACAACTTCCATGACATCATCGCAACTTTAGGGTCAGGAGGTGAACGGTACGCTAAGCATACATGGCACGAGCATACATGTATCATTTGCTTAATTAAATTTGTTATTATGTGATATACTTGCTAAGTGTGCTATGTGTTAATTGTCGTGATTTCTGACTCTGCTTGTGTGCTTGAGTGAAAGGGAGATTTGATTCTCTCTTTTTGCGTGCAAGGGAGATGTTGCTTTCCTCCCTATTTGTGTTAGAAAGATGCTGGATTCTTTCTGATTTTTGTGCACGAGAGATGTTGGATTCTCTTGTACTTAGGTATTTGAGGGATGCTGGATTCCCTTGGATTTAGGGTTTGAGAAATGCCGGATTTTCTCAAACTAGAATGTCTGGGAGATGTGGAATCAATCAGATTTAGGTTGAGAGACGGGGTTCTCTCGATGCTGTGTTTGAGAGACGGGGCTCTCTCAATTATGTGTTTGAGAGATGGGGTTTTCTCCTTTGTGTGCCTGAGAGGTGGGGTTCTCTCACTTGCGTGTTGAGAGATGGGATTCTCTCTTGTTTGTCGTCGTTACTTTGCGTGTGGGCTGACGACAGCTAGCAAGTAACGAGGAAGCGACTGTATCGAGCTCTGGGTGCAGTGGCCTAGTGGGGATCAAACGAGTTTGAAGTGACTAACGGTCAAGTTTTCGGACAGTCCTCTGTGACTACGAGACTTTGAAAGGAGTTGATGCAAACAAGGAGAGTAAACTTCACAGTCAGGGCTATGATTCTACACGATTTCGGGGAGATGGATTGAAGTATTCCAGTTCGAAGCTTTACGACTCAGTAATAGGACCTGAGGACAGGTCCTTTTGAAGGAGGGGAGATTGTAACACCCGCTCGGCCTACAAATAAGGTACGCCACGTTTCAACCTTTTTATGTGTTTAATTATGTGATTTTTTTCTTGGCGTGGCCCTATTTTGAACTCTTTAAGAGTTTAGGGGCTTGTTTGTAATTTTTCCTTTTTAGGGGTTTTTCGGTCATTCCTCGTTCGATCAAGATTTTGAACATTTTGACCCCTTCAATGCGTTCGGGGCATCGAGACGAGTCCGTAGACTCTAAGTCTACCCAATTCTGACATCGTTAACCCCTTCTTCCGACAGTTTCCGCGTACGAGGACCCGAGATATAATACCCGGATCCTCGTTTTGCATGCCATAACTTCAGCTTCAGCCCTCATCATCTTCTCCCACGATCGACACTATTCACATACAGTGAAGGTGTGATTTCACACACATCACCAAACTCGGTCGTTTCTCGACGGAATTCGACGAACCATTAGTCGAAATTCATCAGCTCGACGAGCCCGTCACAACCGTACCAAGATCGTGGCCAACCGAAGACCCACGACGGCACAACGGTGGCCTGAAGGTGGTGGGTGGCGCCACCACTTCGCTGCCGGCGATCCGGCGACTTTCGCCGGCCAACCACCACCCTACCCTACCTTTTTGGACCCTCCCGTGTCGATTCCGGCCTCCGTTCAGCACGAAAACCACCGCAAGTGGTGGTTCCGGCGAGGCAGCAGCGGCGCGGGTGTGGCGGCGATTTGAGGCTTTTCCGGCGAGTTTTTGATGTCGGGTCGTTCAGAGAAGTTACTCAACTCGACGAGGCCGAGCTATTCGTGTAGGTCCCGGTTCACGAATCGTCCGTTGGCGGTGGACCGCGGCGGCGCCACCTTCGGGGATTTTTTCGGCGAGAAAGCTTAGGGCTTTCGTAGAGCTCGTCACGGGTAAGTCAATGCCTCTTTCGGATTTGATTTTCGTTCACCGGTTTGAAAGTAATTTCGATTTGAAGATTTTAGGGTTTCGTGTTGTTAGATCTGAAATTGGAGGAGTTTGGCTTGGAATTTCCATAAATTGATCGAGGATTTGGAACGAACACGAGGAATACTTGAACGAGTGAATTTTGGGGATTTTTCCGGCTCGCTCTGTTGGCAGCCGAGCGGCGGCCGGCCACTATTTCGGTGGCTGCGATCCGGCGGGCTTCGGACAGAATGTCCGTCTCGTTATGGTGAGTCCGTTGCCGCTTTCTGTTCGTTAATCGGACACTTGGTTTATTTTCTACGAATTTATTTTTGTATTTGAGATTTATTTGATTAATTATTCTAATTGCAAATTAATTGTCATATACTTGGAATTATCGATCGAAATGTATTCCAATGTATATGAAATCATGTATTAAATGAATGTGATATGGATTGATGCTTTGAATTGTAAATTGACCCCCGTTATGCCGAAATTGTATTAATTGTTAATTGTTTTAAAATGTAATTTGTTCTTGTATGCTTGATAATTAATGAATATGCATTGTATGGCATTTGAAAACAAGTAATAAATTATGAATGTATGAATTCATGTTGTTGATATTAGGTTCGTTTCATGCCATTAGATTTAGTATAGCACTTGTAGGAGGGATGTTTGTGTAATTTTAGAAAATATGAATTGTATGAAATTTGTATAGTTGAATGATATAGTTGGAAATTGATAAATGACTTCGTGAATCTATATGGAACTCATAACATGTTATATGAATTAATTGGCCGTATATTATGTGAATTTGTATGAAATGTGATATATGAATTTGTTTGATTTAATTAAATAAATCTTGCTAATTGAATCCATTACATAACTTGTGAATTGGGTATGCCATGCATGAATTATATGATAATTGGTATGATTAAAATTTGATATGTAACTTCGAGATCTTTAAATAAAATTTGTAGCATGTTATGATATGATTTATTTGGCTTTGAAATACGTGCAATTTTATGAAATGTTATATGTGAATTGATTTGATTGCTTCGTAAATGCGCATTATATGAACCTAGTATGCAATATCTGAATTGAATAAGACTTATATGATTAAATTAGGAACTTTTGCAAGTAAGAGTAGTTTAATTGTACGAATATGGAATTAGTATGTGTTATATGAATTAATATGAAATAATTTGAATTTGCTTTGTCTTTCTATTTCTCTTGTTTACATTAATTGTGCGCATGAATGTGTCCTAATTTGTAATATGATTTCCTTGAGCTATATAATGATTTATTTTGTATATAAATTGATATGAATTTGAATCCTGCTTGTGTGATTGCATTGCTTAAGTGCTTGAGCATGTGCCGTGCGTCTCTGTGTGGTTGTTTGTCTGAGTCTGAGCTTTGTGGTCTGTTTTGTGTGTCCAGTTGGAACAGGTGTGCTAGGAGTGTGTCTTGTAGGTTCCGGGGTGGACCGTTTGCAGTGTCTTTGGCTTTGTTTGGTACCAGGTGAGGGTTAGGATCTTTTCTTTTAGCTAAACGACCTATGACCCTTATGTGCTAATGTTTCTAGCCCGCATGCGACTATATATTATATATACAGTTAAATATGTGCTAAGTATGATGTGTTATGATCTTATGAACACCTTTTGAATTTTGAAAGTACGTATACGGGCGTATGTAAGCTTGAGTTTTGAAACCCTTACGATATGATATGATATGGTATGATATGATATGATATGCTATAATATGATATGTTATGATATGTTATGTAAGCGAGATCTGCCATGAAAGATTGGTATGTATGTTCTGTTCTGTATGATTGGGCCCCGGAGCTATGAGCGAGGACACCCGGGACAGTATCGGGCCGTCGGGATTATCACTCCTTAGCATAGTTCCATATGATCCGAAGTGTCACACACGACCCTGGGAGTTCGGGGAAGGCGTACTCTTCGAGCTCGCGGTGTAAAAACAGGGAAAGACTCGCAGTGGGATCGCTACCCCTCGAGGTTATGTATGTATGGATAGTTTGGGTTTACGTAGCCCTTCTATCTCGGAGTTTGGTGGATTGGTATGTATGATTTCAGTTTTCTTATGTTAAATATGGAAGTAAGGTTGGAAGCTCGTTACTCGCTCGAGCAGTATGATTATGTGTTGGAATTGTGAAACGGGGATAGTTTTATGAAATGAGTTTTATTAAGTATATGAATATGTACGGGTTTTCTTTTAAAAATGCTTTGGTGTGCAAAACCTATTCCCGGTTCATGATTCCTCCTTTTGATATGTGCTTTGCTCTATTATGTATATTATGTGGGTGTGCGTTAGCTCCCTTGCTCAGTCTTTGGACTGACCCCTCCCCTTTATGTTTTTAGTTGCAGGTTCAGGTCGTTGAAGTTCGTGCTAGGCGGATGTCAGTCGTGTCCTTCGAGTCTGTTGTCAGTCTGTCTGAGTTTGTTAAGCTTTTATTTCGGATTATGGTTGCAATTATATATGATATATTCTGTACATGTTTATGATCATGATTTAAATGTATGGAATTCTGGACAGGTTAGGACAGGTTTTCTGATTAGTCGAACCCGTCAATTGTTCTTGCATGATTTAATTTGATTTGAATGCTTCTGCTTCCGCACTCATTTCATGTTTTGATTTTAGCATAGGTTGGTTTTTTTTGTTTGTCACCCCGTTCGCTATGACTTGGTGCGCGTGCGGACTTTTCATTTCGTACACGCGTAGGGTCATAGTGCGGGGGTGTGGTGCCCCACCGCTTGGGGTACTACAGGAGCGATGGATGCCGCCGCTGGCGGAGCATTCTTGTCAAAATATGAGACCATTGCTAAAGAAATGTTAGATAATATGTCACAAAATGATGTTTTTGTGCATGACAGGAGCCACTCCCGACCTGCCAAAGTGCAAGCAGTAGTTACGGAATGAGACGGATTAACCGCCATTAATACCTAGTTTGAAGCTCTTAACAAGAGATTGGACCAACTCTCTGTCAATGCAGTTGGGACGTAAGCCCAACCAGTTCAGGTAATTTGTGAAATTTGTAGTGGTCCACATGCATTTAACGTGTGCCCTCATACCAATGCAGGAGAACAGGTGCAAGAGTAAGTAAGTTATGTAAATAACTCAAAACCAGTAAATGACCCTTACTCAAACACTTACAATCTGGGATGGAAAACCATCCCCATCTTTCTTGGTCTAATAATCAGAATGTCAAACAACAACCATCTCATCCTAGACCGCAGTTCCAGTCGAGGCCCCAATTTCAACCAAGACCACCCGTGCCTTACCACGCCCTACCTCCTCAGCAGGAACAAAAGCAAGGATGGGAGGCTGCACTTGAGAAATTTATAGCGGTATCTACGGATCGATATCAGAAATTGGAGACTCAAGTGGAACAAGTGGTGAATCAAAACAGGAATTTGGAAACTCAGATTGGTCAGATTGCCCAATCTTTGAATATGAGAGGCCTAGGAATGTTGCCAAGTCAAACTGAAAACAATCCTAAGGAGCACTGTAAGGCCATTTTTGTGCGAAACAATGACAAGAATGATAGTTCAAAGTTTCTTGCGGATCCTGGTGTTGACAAGTTGGGTTGTGAGAAGGTTTGAAGAGGTAGTTGAGATCGACAAGGTGGATATAGAGGAGCAAAAGGAAGAGCTCCCTTCAAAGCCAAAGGTGAGTGTAACACCCAAGTCTGATGTGCCACCAGTTCCTCTTCCCCAGAGATTACAGAAGCAGAAATTTGAGAAACAGTTTGAGAAGTTTTTGAGCATGTTGAAACAACTTCACATTAACATCCCCCTTTTCGGAGGCATTAGCTCAAATGCCCACGTATTTGAAGTTTTTGAAGGAAGTGGTTTCAAGGAAAGGGAAGTCTGAAGACTTTGCTACAGTTGCACTCACTGAAGAGTGTAGTGTTATCATTCAAGGGAAGCTTCCCTCGAAGCTTAAGGATCCCGAGAGTTTTTCTATCCCTCTGACTATTGGTTCCTTACAATTTCATAATGTTTTATGTGATCTAGGAGCTAGTGTGAGTCTAATCCCTTTATCTACTTGCAGGAAATTAGGAGTGGAAGAGCTCAAACCGACCAATATGACGCTCCAACTAGCTGATAGATCAGTGAAATACCTAATAGGAATCTTTGAGGATGTGTTGGTAAAAGTTGGAAAGTTTTGCATTCCTAATGATTTTGTAGTTCTTGATGTTGAGAATGATGAGAGCATGCCATTGATCCTTGGAAGATCGTTTCTAGCCACGTTTGGAGCGGATATTGATGTTCAGAATGGACGTCTCACATTTAAAATAGGAGATGAAAGAATGGATTTTAGGACTTTTAGCTCCATGGCACCACCACCGGTACCAGATGAGTGTCGCATGGTCGAGGCTATAAGTGAGACATCGGATGGAGTGGTATTATTCACAGAGAAAAGAGATTCGGTTAATCGGGGGAGAGAACCGAAGTCTCGAAAATTGAGGATAAAGAATGTGCCTGAGCTGAATACGTGGAAATCAAGCTCCAGAGTTGTGAGTAGCAAGAACGAGGTCACTCCATGTGACTCGTCATGAGGGGATTGTTAATCTCTAATACGGTTTTCTAGTCAAGCTAACGATTATAACTTAGAAATAACTTTTCTTTCCCTCACTTCTTCCCTTTTCTTTGTTTCCTTTCCTTTCGTTCTCGTTTTCTCGTATAATTTTAGTTCTCTCTCTCGTTTTGCAGGTTAGTTTTTGCGCTTTGTGGTGTTGGGCGTTGGGAATGGATGCAAGGACCGTGAGAGGTCCATTTATTTTTGTGCATTGTTTGTGATTGAGATTGAATTTGCTTGTGGGGAGAATGCATTGATACGACTTGTTGCAATATGTGCTGGACATGATTATATGCTTCGAGATTGGTGTACTTTGGTTTGATTGATTATTATGAGTTAATTTATGTGAATTAAGCATCATCCAAATTGTGTTTGTGTCCAACTTATGCTTGTGGGCGGAATTTGAGGTAACGGGCGTTACACACTTGCAATGTAATTCAGGTAACGGCCGTTAATAGAGACAGGAGTCCTAAGGCGTATAGGTAACGGGTGTTACACCCTTGTAGTGTAGTTTAGGTAACGCCCGTTAATCGAGTCAGGCGAGTGAGGAAGGGGAGTAACGGGCGTTACTCCTAAGATGCGCAAACTCAGTAATGCCCATTACCAGGTCCGATGCGAGAATCCCTTAGGGATTAGGAAACACGTATTTTTAGGCTCAATTCTTTTCCTTTTCCAATTAGGATCTCCCTACCCCCACAAACATATAAATACTCAGCCTCCCTACACAACACACAAGCATCCACATGAAACATATACCACCTTAGAAGAGCAAGCAGTATCTTCCTTTGGCTAATCATCATCAATTTTTCTCTTGAGTCTTGGTAAGTTAACTTCTCCCTTTCTTAGTATGAATTTGGATTTAATTCTTCCAATCTAAGAATTGAACCCTGGGATTTAATTACTTAGTTTAGACTTTAGATGAATCTTTGGACAAATAAGTGCTTATGGAGAGTCTATGCATGTTAGAGTTAGGGTGATTGATATAAATTGAATTTAACTTGAATAAAGTGAATCCTTGAGGAACCCTAGTCTATAATTGGCCTTTGAATCCGAATTTTGGGTTGGATGTGGAAGAATATCAAGCTTAGTTGTGCTTCTATAGGATGGTATTGATTTGAGTTGGGTAGATTGAAGAATTTTGGCTAAAACTCACATCCTAGGCCTATGCACACAAGGTGTTTGATAAATTATCTAAGTGAATTGTGATTGATATTGGTGTCCTTTGCTTGCCTATATTTGTTTAATTTAGGTACCATGGGACGTACTAAGCGTCCTAGAGCCGTTGAACCTTTCACTACCTCATCCCCCATGGCTCATCAACCGCGGGACTCAGTCAATATCACTGTGAATACTATGGGCAATCCGTTTCAAAGGAATTTGACGAGGAATATTGTATCCACTAGGTTCTTCAAGGAAGCATGGATGGAGAAATTTGAGGCTTGGGCAGATGTGAAGAGACTGTTTAACAACATCGGGTGATTGCCGTTCCTTACTAAGAAGGATTTTACATATGCTGAGATGACTACTGCCTTCTTCACCACGATGAACTTTAACCCGGTGGACAACACATTGACTTTCACTTTAGATGACCGGGAAACTCAGATTTGGAATACAGATCGGATAAGGGAAATGCTACTTCTTCATTGCCTAAATGGGATGAGATTCAGAGAGAGGCAGTGTGGAGGTCCTTTCCGCTGCGTAAGGATGTCCCAAATTATTCCCCCCGGAATACTAAGGACAGTTATTTTGATTCGTTGGCTTGGGTAATGGTGCATAGGATCTTAGCCACAGGATTCTGTGCTAGATACGGGACTGATAGCCACATAACTGAGAGGGAGTTGGGAATCATGTATATGATGAAGGAAGGCGTCAAGTTCGATGGCACGACTGAGTTCCTCTGGTTGCTTCAAGAAGTTGCGGGGAAGGCTACTGGGACGATAGCCCACGGTGTTTATGTGACCATGTTTGCTCGTGAGATAGATTGGAGGCCTAGAGGATTGTTTCCTGTTGATTTTGGTTATGATATTGGTCCACAGTATCTCGAGAATGTGGGTTTGGCTTTAGCATGAGAGAGTGGACGACTCAAGGACGAAATCTTGCTATGGTGGCCAATCCGGGATAGAGATAGATTCTGGCATATGTATAGTTGGGGCAAGGCTCGCTTTGACGAGCTGTCTGATGGGCAGAAGGAGTTGTTGGTTTAGATTCCTGATAGGCCTGACACCGAGTTTGAGGTCCTACGCAATGTTGCCCCGGTTGTTGTTGATGAAGTTGATGGAGATGCTTCAGCTAGCATGAGGAGTCTTAGGATGGAGTTGGCTGGATTGAGAGCTGATGTGACCGCCATGACCGCGAGGATTGAAGATTTAGCTCATTATGTGGACGAGCGATTTGATGAATGGCAGGCTCATGTTGATGACAAGTTTGAGAGGTTCTACTTTCGTCTTGACGAGTATTTCAGAGGATCCCAACAGCCACCTGAGCTTTGACCGCTTTGCCATTTTGTTTCCCTTGTTTTTTTTGACATTCTATTTTGCTCATGTACTCTTGATTTTGTGGTATTCTTGCTACTCGTAGTTCTTTGCTTATGTTTTGAACTCCATGAATTATTTTTATGTAATGTGCCCTTTCTTTACTTGGAATTGTGACTTGTGTGATACTTGCTGGATGCATGTTGATTATCAATTGCCTTTGCACTTGATCCGTGTTTCTAGTCACATATTTTAGGTTTGGGAGCTTTGCTAGCATGTTGCCGGATCTTCCATTGATAAGGGAGTTTTCTTGAACTTTAATTCTTTCATTTGCATGAGGACATTGCAAAGAATATGTGTGGGGGAGGACGTACATGATTTTGAATTAATTGAATAATTGCATGAGTAGATGTCTTGTTAACCTTGTGAATTGTTAGGAATTGAGAAATTGTGAAAATTTTGAAAATTTACCCTCGTTTTGAACTTTTTCTTCAAGGTTTGATTGTTGAGTTTTTTCTAGAATAAGTTAGGCTAATTGAATTGCGGAAAATTTGCATGGGATTGGATCATTTAGTGTGTTAGTATGCCCTTATATTTTGAGCACTTTTGAACGTGATAATGTACTTTGCTTAGAAAGGTGAAGTGATGATTTCCAAATGAGTCTAAGAATTAATTAGGATGCATTTTAGTCCTATTGAGGCAAAATTTTGAGTTAATGAAAGATTAAGGAAGTGAAGTAAGCATTCGTTGTCGGAGGATATTAAGCCTTTATTTTTAGCCGTTTTTCACTAAATAACGTAATCTTATTGACCCCGCTGAGCTTATTTGTTGTGCAAAGATTTTTGTAGCAACATTATAAGCCTAACACACAATAAAAGAAACCACCTTATTAATTTTACACCAAGGCTTGCTCGTTTGATCTTGTAGTGAATATCTATCTTTGGACCCCTTTTGATTGTTCTTGCGATTGAAATTGAGAGATATATGAAAAGAAAGAAAAAGAATGAGAGAAAGTGTGAAAAAGAAAGGAAAAATGGAAAAGAAAATAAGAGAAAAATTTATGAGAAGTGTGAAATTGAAAGAGTGGGATGCAAATGTCTAAGTGTGGGGGAAATTGTGTCAATGGCGAATGAAAGTGCCGTATTTCGTATAGATTAAATGATGTAAGCCTGGTAAGTAGTCACTTGATCCAAAATTCCATAACCTTACCCTAAGCCTACATTACAAGCTCGAAAGACCTACCGATCCTAAGTCTTGATTTATCTCCATTAGTGGAGATAGGTGCGAAGAGTGTATTCCGAAGTTGATGACTAGAGCTTAGGAGGAAATTGTGAATTTTTCATTCTAATCTTTGTACATTGTTTCGTTCGAATTCACACAATACACATGGATATACTTTTCATACTACTTTTGGTAATCTTGTGTTTATGAGTACTTTATTTGAGGAACTAGACTTGCTTAGGCGAAAGTTCAACGATTGCTTTGAAGCCGAGGTTTGATGAGGATGTGTTTTCTTTATTTTCGTATTACTCGAGGATGACCAATAGGCAAGTGTGGGGGAATTTGTTGAGTGTGGAATTCGCATGGATTTAAGCGTTAATTGGAGTATATTTTTGTGTCGTTTGATGCGTTTATGTGTTTATTTTGCTCCATTCAGGTGTTTTAGGAGTTAGAGTTGAGAAACGGCGATGCGAGGCGAATTCACTTATTTTTAGAGGAAAAAGGAGTAATTCCCGTTACCCCTTAGAAGTGCATTATTGTTAACCCCTGTTAACAGACACAGGACGATACCTTTGGGCGAAGTATGGGAGTAACGCCCGTTACTTCCTGGCAATACAACTTTGGTAACGCCTGTTACCAGAGGCAGTAGGAGGAATTTTTTGGCGCAGGAGGGGTAACGCCCGTTACCCCTGGACAGAAGGAAAGTGGTAACGCCCATTACCACTTATAAAAGCGTTATTGCGATTTTAGGGTTGTAACGGGCGTTAACGAGATTTGTTCTTGGATAGGTAACGTCCGTTACCAAGGGCGACGAGACAGATTTTGAGGAGCTATTTATTTGCGTTTTTGGGAGTATTTTGAGGGAGGCTTCTTCCGTTCGTGACCTAGCTCGTGGAGAGAAGTTTTGAACTTTGGATAGAGTTGTTTAGAGAGTTCAAGAAGACGAAAGGATCAATTTCCTTAGAACAATTTTAGTTTTTCGGGTTTATTCATTGCTTTTAATTATCAAACTAATTCCTCCAAGTTTAGTTTTAATTCGTTTAGATGTTAGATTCGTTTTTCCAGAGTTCTTGAATGTGTACGAGTTTGTTTTTTAGACTTTGTTTAGATTTGATGAACATGAATTTCTTTAATGCAATTTACCTTATTTTTATGAGTTTTGAGTTAATTATGAGTAGCTAAACCCATAGGGCTAGGGGAGTGATGATGATTGCATGATAAGTGTTTGATATAATGCTTGAATGACTTGTGTTAATTCTTAGTTTGAAAACTGATTTGAATTGAAGTGCGACGGCCTGATCACCCTTAGCATAATCTAGAATTACTGGTGCATCGAGAGATTGAGGGTAATTGAGATGATTTTCATAACTAGTACATGTTAAGAATGCAAAGAGATTTGGTTCTTCGTCTATACAACGGTAAATCTTATTCCATGCCAAGCCGCTAGAACTAGATTTGCACTAGTCTCGATCATATGGTTTAATTAATTATTGATGATTGTGAGAGCAACGTTGAGCTTAATTGAGCACTTGGTTATAACTTGAGAGAGGATAATACAAACATAAGTGACTAGGTTGTAGAATTACGCTTGTCAAACGAGTATTATGCTAAATCTTGAATGTATGAATGATTACTCCCCAGCCTAATTAGTCTATTGAGTTAATTCTCGTGCGTTTAATTCTGTTCTGTTAATTGTGTCTTATTCTAGTTAGAGCAAATTGCATTTTTGGTCCCATAATAATAGGCCATTATCACTTTTGGTCCCATGTTTTTCAGATCTGGTTTTTTTGGTCCCGTACTAATTTTTTTTTATCACTTTCAGGACTTCCGTCAAATAATTGACGGAAGTCACTGTTCATCCGTCAATTTACTGTTCATCCGCCTTTTTTTTTTTTTTTTCTTTTTTTTTGCCATATCCATTAATTTCATATATTATATATTTATTATATATAATATATGTATTATATTTTATATAATATGTAATACACGTATACACTATAATATGTAATTTATAATATGCATTTTGTTATATATATTTTAATATATATGCGTATTATATTATATATTATGTACACTTGTATTAATAATATATATTTTGTTATATATTATATATAATATATAATATATATTATATATAATAAAATATGTGTAATACATATATATAATATATGTATTTACGTAAATTATATATATAAATGTATGTGTGTGTATTATATAATATACATATATTATTGTAATACATATATTATAAAATATATACATACATGTGTGTAAATATATTATAAAATATATACATATTATTATAATACATATATTATATATCATATAAAATACATGTATATATATTATATATAATGCATATATACGTGTTTATATTTTAAAATATAGTATATAATATAATATGTACGTGTATGTATATAATATATAATATATAATATGTACGTGTATAAATATAATATAATATAGTTACATATACATATATATTATATTATATATATTATATGTACGTGTATACGTATATACATATATATATATATATATATATATATATATATATATATATATATATATATATATATATAATATATTATTGTAATACATATATGTAATAAAATATGTATATACACATATTTTATTATATATACATAATACATACATATATATATATATATATATTACATATATATATATACGTATTTACATATATTATTGTATACATATATATGTATTACACATATATTATTGTATACACATATATATACATATATTATATATCATATAAAATACACGTATATATATTTTGTTATATCTATTTTAATAATATGCGTATTATATTTTATATATTATGTACACTTGTATTAATAATATATATTTTGTTATATATTATATATAATATATAATATAAAAAATATATTATATATAATAAAATATGTGTAATACGTATATATACGTGTATAAAATATAATATACATATATTATTGTAATGCATATATACGTGCTTATATTTTAAAATATAGTATACTTGTATATATATAATATATAATATGTAACAATATATATTGTTAATACATATATATCGCGTATATATTAAAATACATGTAACTATGTTTATATTATATATACACGTATATTATATATGTATTTTAATATAGTTACATGTATGTTATATACACGTATAATATACATGTATTTTAATATTGTTTCATGTACATAATTACATGTATATTATATATATGTATTACACATATTTTATTATATATAATATATATTATATATTATATATAATATATAACAAAATGCATATTATAAATTAAAATATATAATGTATAGGGTATTAATAATTTAATACGTGTATTACATATTATATAAAATATAATACATATATTATAGATAATAAATATATAAAATATATGAAATTAATGGATATAAACAAAAAAAAAACAAAAAAAAAAAAAACAAAAAAAAAAAAAAAAAAAAAAAAGGCGGATGAACAGTAAACTGACGGATGAACAGTGACTTCCGTCAAATAATTGACGGAAGTCCTGAAAGTGATAAAAAAAAAATAGTACGGGACCAAAAAAACCAGATCTGGAAAACATGGGACCAAAAGTGATAATGACCTATTATTGTGGGACCAAAAATACAATTTGCTCTTCTAGTTAATTGTTTAGTTTAATTTTAGTAGATTAGTAACCCAATTGACTTTGTTCGGTCTTTAGATTGGAGATAGATATTGAGTAGTGATTGATTTCCCTTCTCTGTGGGTATGATCCTGTTGTGCTACGAGTATATTAAGTGTACACTTGCACGATTGGTTTTAACTTAGTAAATCATAACAACAATGGATATTTAGTTTAGAGCAAAATGCATTTTTAGTCCCATACTAATGGACAATTATCACTTTTGGTCCCACAATTTTGAGAGATGGATATTTAGTTTAGAGCAAAATGCATTTTTAGTCCCATACTAATGGACCATTATCACTTTTGGTCCCTTTATCATATATTATATATATGTATTACACATATTTTATTATATATAATATATATTATATATATATTATATATATATATATATATATATATATAGTATATAACAAAATATATATTATTAATACAAGTGTACATAATATATAATATATAATACGCATATATATTAAAATACATATAACAAAATGCATATTATAAATTAAAATATATAATATATACGTGTATTACATATTATATAAAATATAATACATATATTATATATAGTAAATCTATAATATATGAAATTAATGAATATGGACCAAAAAATAAAAAAAAACAAAAAAATTAACGGATGAACAGTGGCTTTCGTCAATTATTTGACGGAAGTCCTCAAAGTGACAAAAAAAAAATTACTACAGGACTAAAAAAACTAATTTTGAAAACCATATGACCAAAAGTGATAATGACCCATTAGTATGGGACTAAAAATGCATTTTGTTCTTTAGTTTAAGGTAATTATATTAAAATTGGTGATTGTGGGGAATATACCCATTTGGCCTTTAATGGAACCAAACCTAATATCAACTCGCCTGAGGAGTAGGCTGGTTAGTTCTATATTAGGTTGCCAACTGAGGATGCGGCGTGAGGCGAACCGGTGAGAGTAAAACCAAGAGAGGTTAGCACATATGGGATTCTATGAAATATCCAACAAGTCATAACTAAATTATTATATATTTATTTTTATTTATTAAATATATTTGAAAGTTATAAACTATTACTTATGCTTAAAAGCTAGAATTATTTGGACAAATTATTATATACTTCAAATTTTTTTTTTTCATATAATGATGTAATTTCAAATATTTTTATTGTTTATTTATTTATTTATAACACACACACCCCAAGTGGCCAGAGAGATTTGAACCCGGGTCTTTGCCTTCAAGAATCAACCCTCAAACCACTTGGCGTTGCCTGTTGGCAATTATCTATATATCTTATAAAAGCACGAGTTGGGTTTTTGGTTTCTTACAAAATACAGATCGCTTAAAATATCCTCACAATAATTACGTCAATAACTATTAGTCAAGGATAATAATATAAATACATGTTATAAATTATTAATTTAACTATATTTAAAAGGTACTTATCAACTTAAAATAGGACCCTTGGTATAATTAAAATTTCTCCAACTTACCCAAAAAAAGATATATAATTCAACAAGTATTGTTTTAATATTAATATATCAATTAATTGTATTCAAATTTTATGATGTAAGTTGTCTATTTTCTAATTTTAAGGTTTATAATTTAAAATGTTATAATAAGATATATCTAAAAACGAATAAAAAATAACAAATTGATTCACTTTATAAATTTTAATAAATTTTTATAAGTATGTAAAATAAAATATTATTTAAATTGAACAAGTTACATAAGATAACTTTTAATAAATCAATCCTAATGTAAGTCTAATTATATAAGTCCATAGTTTTAATTAACTAAATTTATAAAATTTCTTAAATTAAAATCATATTATAATTCTATAAACTTATCTAATTAACAAAATAATATAATTGAATAATTTACATAAAATATTTTTCAATAAATTAGTTAATTCTAATATAATATTTTTTAATTAACTAATACTAATATAGTAATATAATTATAATTATCTAAATCTAACTAACCATATAATCTTCCTTTAGTTTATATAATAAAATATAAATTAAATACGTAAAAGTAAAAATAACATTTTTGGTTTCTTTCGACTTAATATACCATAATTTAGAATGTCAGGTCGTTAGACCAAAGTTACTTTAAATTAATAATTCTAAAGAGGCTCAATGTGTGTGCATATAAAAATAAGATATAATCTAATTTTATAAATAATTTTTATAGTATTTGATTAAACATTTCTTAAATTTTTATATAAATATACTCTTTTAATTATTTCTACTACATACATAAAATTAATTATAAAAAAAATTAACATAAATTTGAAATAATACTCATTAGGGAAATACAAATAAGAAAATGGAATGCAAGATCAAATGGAAAAGATAATATAAAAAAGAGATAAAGAATAGTTAGTAAAAGAAGAAATACTTATTTTTAATATATATACCCACGCATACCAAAATTAAGGACAACTGTAAAATATCTTTACAAATATATTTATATAGGACATGGCAAAGTGAGAATTAATATTGGGTATAATGGTAAACAAAATTTCGAAAATTAGATTAAAAATTTCAAGATGTTAGATTGAGTGTCAGCTCAAGAAACGATATGGAGAATTTTCAAATTTAATTTGAATGAGATTGGTACAACAGTTATCAATTTAGATCTACATTTTCCAAAGTAGCAATACACGACTTATTGGCCGAATCAAAACTTGAAGGACATTTTGACTTGGCATCATTACTTCAAAATAATGGTCCTTGAACAGTTTTCAATGTGCTCGAAAAGCGAAAAAATAAAAAAAGGATACAAAGAATTTTCAGAGCATTATACATGAGTCAAGTAAGATAAACATTCAAAAGATTTGGCGAAAGAATTGATGGCATGATATAACAAACAATTACAACAAGAAGAGATTTTTTGGTTTTAAGAGTCAAGAATTAATTGGCTCCAATTCAAGGGATAAACATGCACGTTTCTTTCATCTCTCAACCATAACGAGAAGAATGAAGAACTAAACGAATGCTCTCAAAATAGGCAATGAATGGGAAACCAATAATGATTAACTGAAGCCACACACTTAGAAGTACTACACCAAACTATTCAATGGAGATACCATTAAAGAGGTAATGAGTCTTGGTATTAGCTTGCACTAACGACCCTAAGGTGTTAGCGGAAAAATAACTTGGCAAGAATGACCTCAAATGAGAAAATCTTGAGGATAGTGAAGCGCATGCACCTTTACAAAGCATTGGGAGTAGATGGTTTCCAAAATTACTTTTTTAAAACCTATTAGGATATAGTTGGAGACTCGATAGTGAACTTCATCAATGATTGCATGGAGAGAGAATCAATTCCAAAGAAGGATTATCGATTGTTTTTTTGCCTAATTTAAAAAATTAATGCTCTAGAAAAATAAACGAGTTTCGGGCCATTATGTTAATGTATTGCTAAAAAATAATTACCAAGATGATTATACTTCGTTTAAGCCGTATATCAAAGAAATTATGGGATCGAATCAGACTATCTTCATTTTTTGCCGAGACACCTATTATAATATCTTGACTTCTAAAGAAGTGTTATAAATGCTACATCACTCCAACGATAAAAAAACGCATGGTGCTGAAATTGAATCTTGAAAAGGCGAACGACAAAATTCGGTAGGATTTTTTGAGAAAAAATTTAACTTTCTTCAAATTCTCGAAGAAAATCATCAATATCATTATGAGCAGAATGTAGAGGATACAATTGAAAATTCTATAGAATGGTGAACCAACGAAGGCTGTACGGATGTGTGGCGTTAGATAAGGCAATCACTCTCACCTTATTTTTTGTACTTTACATAGAACAACTTTCGTATATAATTGAGAAGACTATTTCAGCCAGACCTGGAAGCCAATTACGGTATGTCAGAAAAGGCCTCACATCTCAAACTTGCTTTTTGTGGACAACTTAATATTGGGAGCCAAAGCAACCGTGGATGGAGCAAAATGCATTCAAAGTGTGGTTGAGGCGTTTCGCAAGGCGTTGGGTCTCAAATTAAATTTCAGCAAGTCACATGTATTGTTCGCACCTTATGTGTCAAAGGAATTAAAGCAGTAGGTTAGTAGAATTTTGGGCATGGAAAGTATAAACAACTTAAGGAACTAATTGGGGGTGCAGAAACTAGAACTTTAGCTGAAACTACAATGAGCAGTTTTCAATTGTGAAATCAAATAGAAAAATAAAAAGAAGATGGAGAAAGAAGAATAGAAACTCGTTAAATCAAACTACAATTATGGAAAATAAGAAGATGGAGATTTTTAGGAAAGAAGGTAATATTGAAAATGATGATATGCCAAACCCACAGTTTTGAGAGATTGATATTTAGTTTAAGGTAATTATAATAAAATTAGTGATTGTTGGGGACATACTCATTAGGCCTATAATGGAACCAAACCTAAGATCAACTCGCTTGAGAAGTAGGCTGGTCAGTTCTCTATCAGGTGGCACACTGAGGAAGCGGCGTGAGGCGAACCGGTGAAAGTAAAACCAAGAGAGGTTAGCATATATGAGATTCTATGAAATATCTCATAACTAAGCTTGAAGATAAGAACAAATCTAGGTTAAGAAGAGAAAGAGTAATTGTGACTAAGAGGAGTTTGCTATTTATAAATAAGGGAAGAGGAATCATTAAAGGCATAAGAAAGAATAGGAGATAAAATGAGAGAAAAAAGTGATTAGGAAGAAATTTTAAATGATGGAATCGAGATCGAAATTATAGAGAAAGATAAGGTGCAAAAGTCATAGTTTTGAAAGTGAATTTAACTTTTACATTTTGAATGACAACAAAAAGATTCTTCAAAATTTTATAAAGAAAATTAAAAATAAATCACAAATTATATTAAAGAAAATCAAACAATAGAAAGAATAAAGTATATATAATTAATATAGCATTTTATATGATCTTTTAGGTTTTTGTTTATATTTTTTATAGGGCTAATCCTGGTTACCCCCCTGTCCTTTGGGGAGTTTTGCACTTTCCCCCCTATGCTATGATTTTTAGCATTTACCGTCCTAACCCTTGAAAAATATCACACTTAACCCCTTGTAACAAACTTTAACAAAGAAAATCTACACAAAGGAGATCTAAAATGTGTTGGTATTATATATCAAATTGAAGCTCTTGACGCAAGGAACACAATAATGGTCTCGAAATCAAAATCTGACAACCGATGAAGCAGAAATCATCGGTTAAAGAAGACGCACGACGAATGAAGCTTTTGACCGCTAATAGGGTCGATTGGGGTATGAGTTTTTCTCTTCTTGGAGAGATGAACACGATGGTGGTGGTCTTGAGGCTTGGGTCGCCGTGACAAAGGAGAAATCGACGGTCAAATTTTTTTAAAGGGGTTAAGTGTAATATTTTTCAAAGGTTAGGGGGGTAAAAATCAAAGCATAGGGGGGAAAGTGCAAAACCCCCCCAAAGGACAGGGGGCCGACCAGGATTAACGCTTTTTATATATGTCTTTTTATTTATTAAATATATTTAAAAGTTATAAACTATTAGTTATGTAGCACCCTAACCCCAAGGCACTACATCCCCCGCACTATAGCCTCGATCCACATACGAAATGGAAAATCCGTACATAAACCAAAGCTATAGCGAACGGGTGACAATTAAAATAAACGGGCTAGGCGGGACACTCTCCCAAACATGAACAATCAAACATGGAGTTAAAAGCGGAAGCAATAAAACGATCATACATATAGGTACCATATTTACCGATCAATACATTATCATCTCTCAATGTTCTATACATGCTTAAGTCTCCAAAATATGATGGTAATGATCATACATGATAGCTAACAAAAGTATATACATGAACGGTACAATGCTAGACCCGTGATATGCAAGACTTGACCGGACTCCCGCCTAGCACAACCACGCTCTCAAGTACCTGAAAAGTGAAGTATCAGTCTACCGAAGACTGAGTGAGGGCAATAAATTATATAACACATATCACATGCAAGTTGTAGCCTCGGGTGAAGACTTTGGAAAGGAAAAGATATATAGTTCAAGAAAACTTATTCTTTGCCCGAGATTACAACTAATCATTTTAACAATTTAACTTAATCATTTCATGAACATGTGGCCCCGGCGAGTAAGGGCGATTCTCCAACCTTTACACTAATCGTGACAATACGTGCTAGCTTTATCAATTCAATACATGATAATGCATTTCAATTTAGTGCTCACATAGACAATTTCATGCTTGAAATCATGCAATAACCCGAGGATAACCCGACATGCCGGATTAATCCCCAGTCTCCTTCTTCCTCCGGGTGATAGTGGGTTTGCAAGGCCCAACTATCCACGACATAGTGTGTGTAGGGAACATGACTCCCTAGACACGGAACTCCTTCCACCACTAATCTCCTAGTGGCTTCGGGGGTGATCCCAACAATGTGAGGATAATTCAGGAGTTACCCGTCAGCCCTTGCTTTCCCGGTTGGCTCAAGAATTACCCTCGGGCCCACGTGCAATCATGTACTCGCCAAACTTGCTTGAAATCATGACAATAATGGCTTGCTTGCTTGAAATGTTTATAACTTTGAAAACGTTTATATATATAATAAGTTTTGGCCGAAAATAGCACATAACGGTTATAGGGTTCTATATACCTAGAACAAAACCTCACCTTTTCTTACAAAATACAATAAGGATATGCTCTAAGGAGCCTGCTCCTCGTCCACGACCTCGTGACCTGTGCAAACACGACGTGTATACGTGAGACATGACCTAAAATGGACCAAATATGACGAACGGCGGAAATGCAACGAGATGACGAGGAAAATGCAATGTGGCATGATAACATCTTGTTTCAGTACATATTGAATCATATAATAGCAATTCGGGGTCAAAGAAGTCGTTGGATCGAGGGGCTAAAATCGTAATTTTATGCAGAAACTTTTGTTTTGCAAATCAGGTAGGAACGGCCGTTCCGGATTCCTTTTGTAAATGGGAACGGTCGTTCCCATAAATCCCCAAAACGCGCCAACGATTTTTATTTTAAAAAGCGCGCCTTTAGTTGGGAACGGCCCTTCCGGCACCAAGGCAAAATGGGAACGGCCGTTCCCATGCTCGGCCGCCTATTTTAATTCAAAAGAGTGGGAACGCCCGTTCCCACAATGCCTTGAGGCTGGGAACGGTCGTTCCCAGTTTCTGCAACTTACAGAAGCAGAGGAAAAACATGGGAAGCTCACGGAAATGCAACAAAGCAAGCAACAATCCCAATTTTGATCAACCAAGCTATGATCTTCTGGAAATATAATGCATATATCTTCAACAAGCAATAATGCTCCATTTTAAACACATAAATCGTGGAAAATTACCAAGAATTCAAGTCCCCAAGTTCATGCTCAAACTTGATCATTCAACTATATATCCAAGAATTTCACACTCCAAACCATGTCATGATTCTTGAGATGATCAAATAATCATGCTTTGAACACTCATGATCCATAAATTCATAAAATTCATAACCCTAGCTATCACATAAGTGATCAAAAATCATCACTTCATGCAAATACCAACCTTGGAATGAAAGAAATGGAGAAAATAGATGATGGTGATGATCAACTTCCAATCTTAGATTATTTCTTTGGAAAATCTTGATGCAAATGGAAGAAATCTCTTCTTTCTTCTTACTTGAACAAACCGAGAGTGAAGGGAGCAATATGTTGGGAGATTTTTGGATAAAAGAGATCATGGAAGCTTGGAGATGTCATATACCGATACATCCCTTTTTGAAACTTGTGAAATGTCCAATTTTGCCCACTCAATCCTCCAAGAATTCAAATTATGCAATCAAGTGTATGTAATTTTAAAGGATTGGCAATTAGATCCTTGAAAACCATGCAATTAATTGCCTAAAGTTTAAAGAAATAACCAAGTAGGGACAATTCGGTCATTAAAGCATTCTCGGTACTCGTTTTACGCAATAAATATTTTTTCGTGTCATGAAATAATATTTTCAATGATATGAATTCACATAATTTATATAAATAATGTTTCATGAATTTTATAAAAATATGAGATGCCACGTAAGAATAATAAAGATTTAAAGAATTAAAATAAAACCTACGCTCAAAATCACACACGTGGCGTGCTTACCTGTTCATCCGGAACCGGGGCGTTACAAGTTATGCTTAAAAGCTAGAATTATTTGGACAAATTATTATACACTTTAAATCTTTTTTTATATAATAATATAATTTCAAATATTTTTATTTTTTATTTATTTGAATGTTCTCTACTTTGAATTTCTACTTATTGTACATAATTTGAAATAGAGATTTTATATAAATATTTTTGTATGTGTAGCTTTTTAAGATCAAAATAGTTCATAAAAAATATTATTATATTTATTTAATCAAATTAGATATTTTTAATATTTTAATTTATTCAATAAACATAATAGCTAAACTTATTTAAATAAAACTAAATGATAAACGTGCAATGCACGTTCGTTTCACTAGTATATTTTAAAAGGGAGTGTACAAACCAATTGAGCTAACTTATGTTTTTTAAATTATGATTGAAAAGGGGAATTGTTTATTTATTTGAATGTTTCTCTACTTTGAACTTCTCCTTATTATACATGATTTGAAAGAGAGATTTCAAATAAATATTTTTGTATGTGTAGCTTTTTAAGACAAAATAGTTCATTAAAAATATTGTCATATTTCTTTAATCAAATTAGATATTTTTAATATTCTGATTTATTCAATAAATATAATAGCTAAACTTATTTAAATAAAATTAAATGATAAATGTGCAACGCACGTTCATTTCACTAGTTATTTGAAAATATTAGAGATATTCTGATTTATCTTTAATTATATTTAAATAGATAAAGGTTAGTTTAGTCTATTTTTATATTTTTATTGAAAACTATAAATAAAAATTGATTCAAGGGATGAATTTTAAATAAAATTAAGAATATAAGAACTATTTTGATTTTATAATGAAAATACAAGGATGACCTTAAAATTTTCCCTATTAAAATTTAGGTTGGAATAATCTATGTTTGTCCTACATTAGTTTTTTTGAATACAGGGAAGTATTTAACATTATAAATAAATTCCTCTTCCTTCTAACTTTTGTATTCTAAATAAAGTTTTTCTGTTACTTTATAATAATTTTTTAGTAAAATATTTCGAGTAGTGTTTGATGACGTAGGTTAAATTGACTGAATCTTGTTAAATTTTGATGTCATTCTCTCTATTCACATTTAGTCAATTATTTTACCTGAATAATTAAAAAAAAATTTTGGTGTAATTTATCTATTATAATTTTAAGTATTATTTGGTACTTCCCAAATAATAATAATAATAACCCACATGTTGTTTGTCCGATATATATATGCACGAGTCAGGTCACTGTGAAAGTTGTGAAGTGATGGCAAATGGAATTAAAAGTATTTAATTGAGAAAATGAAAGGTTTTGGTTTCTTATAATATTGGTGTGATTTCTAACAGTTCGTTGTCCCTTTTATTCTAAAAGCTACGACGAAAATACAGTTGAAAATTAACCATAATATTGTACGAGGAAGTATAAGAAATTAGTTAAAATGTATTGAATGTGTATCACTTAAGGTGATCAGGTGTTATGCACTGATATGAAATAAAAATAAGATCACTAACATGACACGAATAAAATGGTATTATTTTATTTTATAATTTATAATGAGATATGATAAGTATCTGACATAAAATAATTATTTTAAAAATATTCCGTGCATCATAAGTGATCACGAATAGTAACAAATTGTTGGCAAACAATTTTTGTTAGTACTAGTGAAAAACAATATATCGTTGCACATTAAGTGTAAGATTTAACTAAATATTTTTAATAATTGAATTATTAAAATAAAATTATTTAAAACATTAATTTTTTAATTTTAAGACTCTCACGGATTAAAAAGAAAACTTCTAAATAACACTCATATATATATATATATATATATATATATATATATATATAAAGGAACTAGTCATGGACCATGGGATTATTACCGAGGTTCCCCTTCATATATATATATCCAAGAATTTGTTAGTGTGTAATTAGTGCTTTATAACGCTTCGATTTTCCCCTATAATTGATTGGATATCTACTTAATTTGGCTTAATTGTGGCTTTGCAGGACTAATTGCGTTGAATTGAAGGATTAGGCAAAAGCTGGACTAAAAGAAGCGTTAAGTGCAGAAAATGACCTGAGCCATGACCATAGTTTAAGCTAAGGGTGACGTGTTGGGAAAACGGAACAAAAAAGCAGCGGAAATTTAAAACCCTCGATCACGATCCGAATAGGGAGGATGTTAGTTCTATATTCGGTGTTTAGGCTCTAGGGTTTAGTGTATAATTTGGAGAAGGAGAATTTGTCTATCAATCTCTAAGGGGTTCGAACCCTTTATATTTATAGCTATGGGGTTCGAACCCCATCTCCTATTAGAGATAGGATTTTGACCCACTAGCTAGTATATTCTTTGCTTGGAGAAAAAGACTCTTACTTTGACCAACTTGTCAAGCAAGAATAATATCTAACTCTTTTAGATAAATATTTTATTTTACTTTATTTATTTTATAATAAATAACTTGAAGCTAATAATTAATTAATTCACAATTAATAATTTATTAGACTTACATTCTCCAAAATAGAACTTTAATATTAATTCATAATTAAATTAAAGTCAATTAAATAATTAATCAAATTAATTATTTAACTAACACATACACACGTGACATGTGTCACTAGGGACACGTGTCCTACACGTGTGGACCCCACCAATCTCCCATTGGTCCAATCAACTCGTTTAATCGATTTCAAGCCTTAACCCACGTGTCCGGGTTGTTATATGTATGACCCTCTAGGTTCTTAATTTAATTAGTAGTGACCCTAATTAATTAATCAGTCCACAAGTCATACGACCATAGTCTAGCAACAGGCGCATGACCCCTAGCTGAATAAGAATGTCTCAATCCGAAAGAACCTTTAAGTCATTGACATATGTGAGATACAATCCTCCTACATCCCATCACTCAATCAAGATCTAGGGCAAAGGAATAATTAGAACCCTAATTGATGGGTTCCGAATAGATGGGTCCGAATCCGATCACTTTACGATTTGTTTTTGAGGGGAAATCGCTGGAAGCTCGCCGGAAAAGGAAAGGGGGTTCTACCTGCTGGGACAAACACAAGAAAAGTCAGAAGGCCAAGCTGGGGGGAACTGGGGGTGGTTCCCAGTTTGGCTCTCCGACGCTCAAGTCAGATCGGTATATCAAGGAAACTTGAGTTAAGTAGCAATTGCAGTAATGGAGAATGCTTACCATGTAGAAGATGACTTTACCTATTTATAGGTGAGGGTCAGGGACCCTTTGGTCATTTGCCTCGTGTGGTCCTAGCCGAATGTTGCCCTAACACGTGGCGCCATGAGAGAGAAACCTAGGAGGAATCTTCTGCAAAAGCGGCTAAAAGTTAGTGCTGGCAACAGTGGCAGGTGCGCGGGCATGTACGGTGTGTCAGAGAGCCGTTTGGGTGGTTGGTAACGAGGGCTTATGAGCCCGCTCGTGACAACCAAGAGTATCGGAAGCCAAGATATCCGCTGAGTGGGATGAAAGCTCCAGTCCAAGTAACGAGCCAGAAGGTGAGGCCGCTCTGAGGGAGTGTGACGCTCGAAGAGGGCTCACTTGGCTCGTGGTCATGCCAGTTGTACAGTATGAATGGCGTTCGTGAGAATATCAGCGCTCGTTGGGCTTATCTCTTGAAGAAGGAGTGCGCTCGTTGGGCTTAGCGCTTGGGTGCTGATGGGCGCAACCCCGGGGAGACAGACGTCATTATCTCGGCGATGCCACGTGTCCTAGCGTGGGACGATCGTATTTTGACCCCATCATTTTGCCCCCCAATTCTGTAGTCCTTAGTGATAAGGACTGTAGAATTTTGACGCGTTCTAACTTTTGCACGTAGCACTCGCATGAGGCTTGGCGTGTTGAGCAATCTTTCTTCTGATTGCGCCATTAATGCGGTCTTTTCAACTGACCGCTCGTAACGCTTCCGCATTAAATGTTGTACTATTCTGAAGCATCCGAAACGTCAAAGCATTAAATGCGGGTGCGCGTTGGGGCGCGTGAGTATTGGGAAGCGTGTGGCGGTTCCATAGTGTGGACGGTTTCCTAGGCGGGAAATGATGACCATTTTGAATTTCTAGCCGAAAAAGTACCAACTCCCATCCCTATAAATAAGGGATTCTGAGATCTTTCCATTTTTTACGCATCCTTATCTTCCAAGCATCCTTTGCAAAAAGAATTCTCTTGCACACCAACTCTTAGAGCATCTTCAACCTCTTCTCCAGTTTTCTCAGAAATCTTCAAGGTAAACTTCCAGCTAAATCTTCTAACTTTGCTAACTTTAGATTCGGACTCTAGGATTTTGTAATCTCTTAGGTTTTACTCCTTTAGGAAACCCAAATTTCTTCCAGAAAACTCCCGTTCTCTAACCCAGACTAAATCTCTCCCAAATCTCAGTTTCTGTCATGGCTGATCAACATGTTGAGGAATTCGCCCGTGAAATCCACGAAATGGCCACTGAGAGTTCCTCTTCCCCCGATTCTCCCAGAGATGAGGAGTTGGGGGCGGCAGTGATGGCCATGGAGGATAGGAATCCAGGTGGAGTGGAACCTCTCTTCGAAGAGATGCATCTTGTAATGGAGGCAGAAAGGCAAGGGGTTACTCTCCCCATAACTCAGAGTGCCACTCACCCTCACCACCATGCTGTGACGGTGGCCGTCGCGAACCCGCTTCCGGTGGCTGAAGTCATAGCAGAGCCTTCAGAAAGGACCCACAATAAAGGCAAGGGCAAGAAATCCAAGAAATCCAAAGGGCCTAACGAGGGTGAAGGATCAGGCTACCAGGCCACCGAGCGCACTCCTGAGGAGACTCCCAGTACAGTTACTGTGGGAGAAGTGAAAACGATGTTGGCTCCTATCTACTGGGACGAGCGCTACACATGGAGGATTCCTAAGAGTCACGAGCGTGCCAACAATCCTCCCCCGGGCGAGATGGCGGTTTACGTGGACACAGTGAGCTCAGGAGGCTTGAGGTTCCCTGTTTCGATCCCAATGGCCCACTTGCTGAATGATCTGGGCCTCTGTCCGTCGCAAATCGTGCCCAACGGCCTGGCTCTTCTGACTTGCTTCACAATTCTGATGAGGAGCATGGGTTACGAGCCCTCCGTGCGGAACTTCCATGCTCTCTTTCAAGTGGTCAGCTCATCCCGTTCATCCCCTGAGGCGGGTTTCTACTATGTCCAGGCGAAGGCCCATCTGAAACTAATCAACTCGCCCTCGAGCACCTATGGCACCAACTGGAAGGAAAAATTTATTTTTGTCAAAGCCCCAACAGAAGAAGGCTTTGGGGTGTCCTCGCATTGGGGCTCGTTTGCAAAGAGCCGCTTGGAGCCTGCACTTCCCAAAAATTGGGCTAAGAGTCTGGCGGCAGCGTTGAGGGACGAGGGCCACCTCATCCAGGTAAAAGATTGGATAGACGATGGGGAGCTCATGTTCCTGTGTGGCCTTTCCAACGATCCCTATTTCCTTGACAACCCTCCGGCTCGTGATATAGAGAGAGATGGTTAGATACTTGGGGCGCTAACTTTTAGATAGGAATGCTGACGACCTTTTCTGTACTTGTAATTTTGCTCATTCAATAATTCTGTTTAAGGATTTATAACCCTTGTACTTTTCCTTTTTGCAGGAGCCGCTATATTAGAGATGGCCGGAGGAATCAGACAAGCCGCTCGGTTTGCCCACGCCAACAGGAATCAAGCCCAACAAGGGGACCAACAGCGCCCCCGGAACCGAGGCAATAGGGTGGACGCTCGTGGTGGGCAACGAGGCGCCGGTTCGAGCGCAGCTCCAGAAGTTCCACCCCCCCGGAACCGGGAGGGGATCAGGGCAGCCCTTCCAGACAATAGATTAATTGTGCGGCCCTCTTCTTCATCCGACTCGAGGGTGGCTGACCCTCGTGCAGCTGCTCAAGTGAGGCCACCTCCTAATTTGGCCATGAACGAGGCCAATCCGAGCGCGAGGAGACCTTCCCGTAAGAGGAAGAGGATGCCCGACACGGCTGCCATCAAGGGCAAAGGAAAACAAGTGGTCGTGGGTCCCAAGGGCGACGGGGAAACTTCCTCTTCAGAGGAGGAATATCTCTGGGAGTTCTCCCGTCGAGGGGACAGGGACTTTACGGGCGCTTCTAACGGTGGGCCAGTCCTACTAAGGCCCGGCAAGCTCGCACAAACCATCAGCGAGAATCTCTACGACAAGGCCCAGTTCTCGGCGGACCACCGGCATCTCTTCAGCGAGTCCGTGGAGAAAGTGACTTATGACGCGGCCCACGCCCTGATCTCCGTAAGTCTTCACGCCCTTGACATACCGTCATCTTCTTTCTTGCTAATATCTTCTTGCTAATATCTTCTTTCTTTCGAACCCACGCAGCAAGTGCTCCCCCGGCTTAAGAATATCCAAAGGCGAGCTTCCATCTACTCTGATCGCAAAACCAAGTACAAGAAGATGGCTCGTTCCAACGATCCGGCTCAGATTCAAGCGGAGCTGGACACTGAGGTAGCTAAGTACGAATCCCTTAAGGATTTGTTCAAGAAGACTGAGGGGGAGATGGGAAAACTGAGGGAGGATTTTCAAACGGTGGAAGGCGCTCGAAGCAGCTTGAGCGACAAGTTGGCCCAGGCCGACGAACGCTGCAAGAAGGCGGAGACTGAGCGGGAGAGCTGGAAGACGAGTGTAGCACCCCGCACGTGAGGCACCACATCCCCCGCACTATGGCTCAACACGAGTAACGAAACTGTGACTCCGCCCCCGTATCAAACCATAGCGAACGGGAGACCAACATAAAAACTTTCCTAAGCCAGGCGGAGCTAGACCCTGCAATGAAAACCAATCCACAAGGTATAATGCATAACAAAGCCAAAGTTCAATCATAACAACCATACACGGAATTTGGGCTCTTCAGGCCTCTTTTAAAACATAACAATACCCTGTGAGAGCAATACCACCAATTTCGTAATTATTCAAATTCATGATATAATAGAATGAATCATACATAATTCCAATACATAAATGAGTGCAGGGACTCTCCTAACTAACTCGACCACTTAAAGACTTCAAACACCTCCGCCTAGCCCGAAACTCCAAAGCCAAACCTGCACACTAAAGTGTTGGGGAGGGAGAGGGTCAGTCTCTAGAAGACTGAGTGAGCAGGAGCGATATATATATATATATAAACATGCACATGCAAGTCGTAAATTCCGAATAAGGTTTTTATTTGAAATCAGTTCCCAAAAGGGCAAGAGAATGACTAATCAATGCTCGGATTTTATGACTAAGTCATATTGGTTTCATTACATTCATAAATCATACATAAATATAAGGCTCGGCGAGTGAGCGTGCACAACCTCCAACCAAACTCCGACCGTGTACGACAAATATCAATAATATATTGATTAGGCGATCATGCAATATATCATAATACATGCGGACCATAAATCATATCATAAATATATGCGTTTGGGCAATCCGTGTCCCGGCCTTCCCGCACGGTGCACAATTCTATCAAAACATATACATAAGAAGAGGCATAAATCCTAACCAACCTTCTTCCTCCGGGTGGTGGACGGGCTTGCAAGACCCGGCCACCGGTTTATACATGGGCCAATGGGGGTACATGAATTCCCCAAAGGCACTCAGCTCCCATTCCCCGCTAAACCTCCTAGCGAGGGCCGGTATCACCGTAGTTGGTTGGGACTAGTATATGGGATCCCCATCAGCCCTTGCTTCCTCGGTTAGCCACATATACTAAGTCCCGGGGCCCGTTCAATCAGAAATCAGAAATGTGTCTCGCCAAACAATCAATTCATAAGTACATATCATAATTCATAAATACATATCATAATTCATAAGTACATAACATAATTCATAAATACCTTACCGTGTAATTCGGCATATGCTATATACGTACCTCTCCGTGTCATCCTATTCCGTAGCTAGCATGAAGACACACGGTTTGGAGCACAGCCTCATTACAAAACCATTTTTAAGTTTATATACGCTCATACGCATAATTCAGAAGGATTTACTCGATAACTTCATTTGAAAATCATATATATATAATCATAAGGTTTTGGCCAAAGCTTTTCACATAAGGGTTGTAGGGTTTGTTACATAGCTAAAACAAAAACCACCCTCACCTGAACCGTGAAGAAACAAGGATCGAGCACCAAGTGCCTGAACGATCAAAAGCTCTCCACCCTGGAGACAAACTGTACAAAAGACCACAAGACGTGTTCGTGAGACTCAAGACTCTAAATGAACCACATAAGACGCACGACAATGCTCAAGCATGATATCATGTCATGATAATGTTCATGTGCATTATTAAGGCATTTAACTCAGGATTTACTCGATAACTTCATTTGAAAATCATATATATATAATCATAAGGTTTTGGCCAAAGCTTTTCACATAAGGGTTGTAGGGTTTGTTACATAGCTAAAACAAAAACCACCCTCACCTGAACCGTGAAGAAACAAGGATCGAGCACCAAGTGCCTGAACGATCAAAAGCTCTCCACCCTGGAGACAAACTGTACAAAAGACCACAAGACGTGTTCGTGAGACTCAAGACTCTAAATGAACCACATAAGACGCACGACAATGCTCAAGCATGATATCATGTCATGATAATGTTCATGTGCATTATTAAGGCATTTAACTCATATATCAAAGTCATTCACTCATTCATTCATTATCCTTCAATTTATATTTCCAATCCAATAATTCAAGAATTCAAATAGGAGCATAGAACATATTCAAGCTCTTCCATAATGCTACCACATACTTCATATTACATAAGATAGCATATTTCCAAGGTTTGACAACAAGAAGAAGTCATATGATATAGAAAATAAGTGATGCGATTCATAAACGACATATAAACACACATAAACGGCATTAAGAAAAAGCATGCCTATAACACATCCAAATGCCATGAAATTAAACCACAATACTCCTAACATATAGTAGAACAAGTTCATAGTTCAACACAAAAGGAGATAAAGCCATTCAAGAGGTGAAACAATTCAAAACCCGAAAAGGAAGCAACACGGACTGCGCAGGGGAAGGGACACGGGGGTGTCACCGACCCTAGCCAAACTGAGCCACGGGCGTGGCTCAGTACAGAGCTGCCCAGAAGGTGTGACACGCCCGTGTCTCACTCTTATGAGTAAATGAGACACGGGGGTGTCACGGTACAGAACTTATCCACACACAAAGTTTTTCCGGCAAAACTGATCTCATACCAAATCAATCCAAAAACATACCAAATGAACTCCAAATTCTCTGAAACTTAATATACAACATATTTAGCATGTTATGAACATTTTTCATTTAGAGTGAAAAGGCTAAATCACACATTAAGGTCATCGAATCCAAGTAACAAAACTGGGTCGCCAAAATCGCACATAAGAGCTCAATGATTCCATCATGCCTTGATCAAGTACTTAGGGGTTGAATTGGGATCTGAAACTTTGGGGAATGCATGCTAACATACTAAACAACTTATATAAATCATATATATGCAAAATGGTACAATTTAAAGCACATTAGGATGACCAACAACTTACCAAACACAACAGCAACAATTCTGTCATGGAGCATGCATAAAAACAGGCCATGTACTTCGGTTTTGAGGCTTCAAATGGATCCAAATACTTGAAACATGAATGCTAACATATATAACAATGAGTGTACATCAACTCCATGCAATTTCACACGAAATGGAGACCATTTGATCAAGCAACAACACAAAATTTCACACAGCAGTTCGAAAACAGGGGAAGTAGTTTGATCATCAAGTTTGAAGCTCCATATCTCATAATTTCATTAAAGGGTCAAGAGATAAAATCCTCCTAACATCATATACTATCAGTTATGAAAGAAATAAGCCAAGAAACAAGCTCATATACTCATTTACAAGCAAGGAAATCAGCTATACAAGCAAATAGGTCGCAAGAGCAAAAATCCCTAAAAGTTCATACCAATCTCATAATTCAAACCCTAATCAAATCTGATCCAAATCATGATTTAAGTAGATGAAATCAATCATAATAGAGTAGAGAAGACATAAATATTCATACCTTGAAGATTTGGTGAAGGAAGATGGTGATTTGAGCTCAAGATCACAAAAGGCCAAGGTTTTCTTCTCCTTTCTTCCCTCTTCCTTTCTCGATCAGAACCTAGCAGAAATGAGGGAGATATGGTTCGGTTTTTGCTGCTAAAAGGGAGGGGAAGGGGTTAACTCAAGGTACATAAGTCATGGTTAAGCTTTGGTTAGGTTAGGAGGTGTTATGGGGTCCCACCATGAAGACTAGTCAACCAAAAGGAGCTCTTCTTGCACGAGTTGCTCGTTACGGTTGGACTTCGGAGGTCTTAATGATCTCAAAAAGGTGTGAGGCTTGTTCCATTGTCTCCGAATCGTCGATACAAAGGCAACGGAGTTGACGGAATTCGAATCCGAATTCCCGAGCTCAAGATATCACGCACGGAACCAAGGGTGCGCTAATTGCTCGTTAGCCCCCGACTTGGTTCCAAAAATCAAAATAAATTCGTAAACACGTCAAACGAATCCGAAAACATAAACCGAGCACATAGACATATTCATAACACACATATATACGACATATTAAATTTCCATACCAATCCGATCTCATTACATATATGAACGAAGCACAAATAGAACACTCATGCGCATGAACGAATTCATATTGTTATAAATAATTTACTAAAACTTAAATTCCATATTAATTAAATTAAAACCAACTAATAACATGTTGAAATTAATTAACAAAATTACCGAAATAGTTAACGTAACATGAAACCTTAATTAAGAAATTAAACACTAAATATCAAAGTGAAATAAAATGAATTAATTAAGATAACCATAGTCTATAGTTTAAATCCAATATAAACACTTATAAACAATAAATCATATAATTAAATAAATAAATTGCGCAATTTATAAACAAATACGTCACATTATTATAACCGAAAAACTGGGGCGTTACAATCTCTCCCCCTTAAAAAGAATCCGTCCTCGGATTCACAACACGCCTGAAAACAACCAATGAGAGATTCCCCGTCTCTCACAAGCAACAAGGAGAGAGCCCCGTCTCTCAAGCAGCAAGGAGAGAACCCCGTCTCTCGCAAGTAAAGAGAGTACCCCGTCTCTCAAACAAAATAAGAGAATCCCCGTCTCTTACAAACAAAGAGAGCACCCCGTCTCTCAACCGAAAATAAAACAAGGAAGTCTCCAATACTCCCAAGCAACTCACGCGAAACCAAATAAAAAAAAATCACGGAAATCACCCAAAGCAAGTAAGAAACGTCGCCCACATTGATATTCAATTACTCCAAGTAATTTAACACATTACAGATCAAAGCACCTAACATAAAATTTTAAAAGTTAAATTCGCATGGATGCATGTATCATGAATGCTATAAGTACCGTTCACCGTAGTTGCAAAAATTCAGATTTGTGAGTTGTCGTTGTCCAAGGTATGATCTGTCCTGAAGGTAACTCGGTGCCCAACTTGCCTTGAACCTCTTCAGGGTTCCCCGGTGAAACGATTGATAAATTCCTTAAGGATTATATCCTTAAATTCTTTCTAACTTGTACTGCTACCCAACTTCTTCAATCCTTATCCAAATCGGTGCTTAACATATCCCCGAGGATCACCACTCTGAGCAAACCTGATGATTCGATCCCAACCTTACGATTTATTCTTATAATCTTTCTCAACACAAATCTTTTCCCACCTTCCGTTCCAATTGTCCGTTCATTCCCTTTTTGACCCCCTCAATGTTACATTCGATAACTGGTCCCATATTTCCTTAACCGAAGATAGCATGTTCTTGATGATTCTTGAAGCTTGAAGTAATCTTCCAATTATCATCCCTCTCTATTTGGTTCTTTCTTAAATTCCTTCTGGATCACCTTGATATAACTAATAACCCGATGATATCGTCTTGAACCCTTTCGCACTTCATTGAATAAATCTTGATCGACACCATCCCCTTATATGATAGCTTGATTCGGTTTTCCCCTTGTTAATTCTAACTTAGAAATCCATAGAACTCTCTTATGATTCCATCACCTCCAGATCAGAATTCCATAGGTAGCTTCTCTCTTAATAGCTTAACCATAACCGCCGTCTTATTCATTCCTAATCACCACCCTTAGGACTTCCAGATTCTCCTTAGTTTGCATCACCGTCATTACTCCTAACATATTCATTCGAACACCACTCCCATCCTCCAATTCACCTCTCGGTCGTGCTCTCCCCCTTAAAATTTTTGCTCTTACATATCAACCTCCATGAATCCTTCTTTCATTGAAATTTTTGCTGAGCCACTTCTGTTTCTTTAATTCACTCCCAAGGTTCAATTCAAACCCTTCAGTAATTACTTCCTTCTAATCCCCAACTCTTCTCTTTCTTGCTCTTCTTGAAATCTAGACCAATCTAATCCTCTCTTGCATTTCCCTTCTTTCAACTAAAGGTAACCCCTTCAAGGATCGAAAGGATTTACATTATTTCCTAATCAATGCTCCCTTAATTGGAAGTTTTAGTCGGATTCGTTACTTCGCCTCTGAGATTAAGGTTCCTCCAAAACCCTCCAACTTAGTTTCTTCGGTGTAGATTGTGCTAGCTAAGCTATATGCCCGGAACTCCCAAAATATAACCCAACTATTCTTCTCGTCTTGATTCGAGTAAGTCTTGATTAATGAATAACTTGATGAACAAGGTGGAGTCATTCCCTATCAATTAAACACTAATCCATGCATGTTGGATTAACATGCCAATGCACTTAATAAACAGTCAAAGATGCAACAATGCAACACGTTGGAGAAATTATATTAATTAAACATAAACGTACATATAGATACAGAAAGAAATTAATTTAAATTGATACATGATGCTTATGCCATGAATATGCAGAACCTGTCACCGAGGTGGTAAACTTTTAGCTTGACGACGTGTTCCTCATTCCCATGATTGTAACTTTCTTTGAAGACATCGATAATTCCTTAGCTTTCCATGGTCTTCGAATCTCCCTAATCTTCTTCATCCATTTGTATATCCCATGGCCCGAACGTACTATTCTTGAACTCAAGATCTTATTTGTCAATGGAGTTTACCCCTCAACGTACTTCTAATCATCAACCTCCAAAGGTCGTCCAAATCTTCATCTTGATGTCCCCTCCGGTTAAAGTTCCTTTAGCTTATCCTTTGTTTCCGATCTACACGCATAATTCACCCATGATAACGTTTTCCATTCTTGCTTGCTTCTTGATATCTCCATGTTCCAAGGTTCCAAGAAGACGGCGTGATTTGTATTCCTCGATGCTCATAAGTCCCTTTGCCTCGCGTCCGTTGGTTGTCCCACGCCTACATTCGCATCAAGTGAGCTTCCATATTTGACCTCATAATGAGCCTTGTGATTAACGGCTCCCAATCCTTGCATCTGAGTTGAGTCGAACCCCTTTTTAACACATCATGTATCCGACTCCTTGAAGCTTCCCAATTTGGCCTTCCAATCACTCAACCATTCCAAACTCGGAGCTTCAAAGGTGAACCTTGGGGCATTTACTCTTGTATTAGATGTCTCCAAAATCGGGGTGGTGAAGAGTTCCACACCCCTCTCGTTGTCTCACGCATCCCTTAAGTCGGAACTTGAGTCTTTGCAATTCTTGTATGTTGAGACCTTTAAGGTTTGTAGGTAGGGTAAGATTGATGAACCTTCCCGTGATCCAAGCTTCCTCCCATGATACGAGCCATGATAGATGGTTTCATTGTACAAGCCGCGGAATTTGAACATTCGGCCTTCAAGTTACTTTGCCAATTGTAGTTGGGGTGATTTGTGGCTTTGTTTGCATGATAGTAGCCTATATAAGAAAGATCAACTCAAATATGGATGCATGAAGATTAGCGTATGCTTATGACACGTAGTTAAATGAATCAAGGCACATAAAATGCAAATTGCAACATTTAAAGCAACTAAATAAAAGAGTAGATGGTATACAAGTATTAAGCAATTCCCAACAATTAATATCAAATATTCATGCCAAACGATGCAATGCACATATTAACAAGTTGTTCCTATGCCGTGCGACCTAACTGACTCAAACACGACTCAAGAACACCGGTTTTGCAACCGGGCTCTGATACCACTTAAGGATGTAGCACCCCGCACGTGAGGCACCACATCCCCCGCACTATGGCTCAACACGAGTAACGAAACTGTGACTCCGCCCCCGTATCAAACCATAGCGAACGGGAGACCAACATAAAAACTTTCCTAAGCCAGGCGGAGCTAGACCCTGCAATGAAAACCAATCCACAAGGTATAATGCATAACAAAGCCAAAGTTCAATCATAACAACCATACACGGAATTTGGGCTCTTCAGGCCTCTTTTAAAACATAACAATACCCTGTGAGAGCAATACCACCAATTTCGTAATTATTCAAATTCATGATATAATAGAATGAATCATACATAATTCCAATACATAAATGAGTGCAGGGACTCTCCTAACTAACTCGACCACTTAAAGACTTCAAACACCTCCGCCTAGCCCGAAACTCCAAAGCCAAACCTGCACACTAAAGTGTTGGGGAGGGAGAGGGTCAGTCTCTAGAAGACTGAGTGAGCAGGAGCGATATATATATATATAAAAACATGCACATGCAAGTCGTAAATTCCGAATAAGGTTTTTATTTGAAATCAGTTCCCAAAAGGGCAAGAGAATGACTAATCAATGCTCGGATTTTATGACTAAGTCATATTGGTTTCATTACATTCATAAATCATACATAAATATAAGGCTCGGCGAGTGAGCGTGCACAACCTCCAACCAAACTCCGACCGTGTACGACAAATATCAATAATATATTGATTAGGCGATCATGCAATATATCATAATACATGCGGACCATAAATCATATCATAAATATATGCGTTTGGGCAATCCGTGTCCCGGCCTTCCCGCACGGTGCACAATTCTATCAAAACATATACATAAGAAGAGGCATAAATCCTAACCAACCTTCTTCCTCCGGGTGGTGGACGGGCTTGCAAGACCTGGCCACCGGTTTATACATGGGCCAATGGGGGTACATGAATTCCCCAAAGGCACTCAGCTCCCATTCCCCGCTAAACCTCCTAGCGAGGGCCGGTATCACCGTAGTTGGTTGGGACTAGTATATGGGATCCCCATCAGCCCTTGCTTCCTCGGTTAGCCACATATACTAAGTCCCGGGGCCCGTTCAATCAGAAATCAGAAATGTGTCTCGCCAAACAATCAATTCATAAGTACATATCATAATTCATAAATACATATCATAATTCATAAGTACATAACATAATTCATAAATACCTTACCGTGTAATTCGGCATATGCTATATACGTACCTCTCCGTGTCATCCTATTCCGTAGCTAGCATGAAGACACACGGTTTGGAGCACAGCCTCATTACAAAACCATTTTTAAGTTTATATACGCTCATACGCATAATTCAGAAGGATTTACTCGATAACTTCATTTGAAAATCATATATATATAATCATAAGGTTTTGGCCAAAGCTTTTCACATAAGGGTTGTAGGGTTTGTTACATAGCTAAAACAAAAACCACCCTCACCTGAACCGTGAAGAAACAAGGATCGAGCACCAAGTGCCTGAACGATCAAAAGCTCTCCACCCTGGAGACAAACTGTACAAAAGACCACAAGACGTGTTCGTGAGACTCAAGACTCTAAATGAACCACATAAGACGCACGGCAATGCTCAAGCATGATATCATGTCATGATAATGTTCATGTGCATTATTAAGGCATTTAACTCATATATCAAAGTCATTCACTCATTCATTCATTATCCTTCAATTTATATTTCCAATCCAATAATTCAAGAATTCAAATAGGAGCATAGAACATATTCAAGCTCTTCCATAATGCTACCACATACTTCATATTACATAAGATAGCATATTTCCAAGGTTTGACAACAAGAAGAAGTCATATGATATAGAAAATAAGTGATGCGATTCATAAACGACATATAAACATACATAAACGGCATTAAGAAAAAGCATGCCTATAACACATCCAAATGCCATGAAATTAAACCACAATACTCCTAACATATAGTAGAACAAGTTCATAGTTCAACACAAAAGGAGATAAAGCCATTCAAGAGGTGAAACAATTCAAAACCCGAAAAGGAAGCAACACGGACTGCGCAGGGGAAGGGACACGGGGGTGTCACCGACCCTAGCCAAACTGAGCCACGGGCGTGGCTCAGTACAGAGCTGTCCAGAAGGTGTGACACGCCCGTGTCTCACTCTTATGAGTAAATGAGACACGGGGGTGTCACGGTACAGAACTTATCCACACACAAAGTTTTTCCGGCAAAACTGATCTCATACCAAATCAATCCAAAAACATACCAAATGAACTCCAAATGCTCTGAAACTTAATATACAACATATTTAGCATGTTATGAACATTTTTCATTTAGAGTGAAAAGGCTAAATCACACATTAAGGTCATCGAATCCAAGCAACAAAACTGGGTCGCCAAAATCGCACATAAGAGCTCAATGATTCCATCATGCCTTGATCAAGTACTTAGGGGTTGAATTGGGATCTGAAACTTTGGGGAATGCATGCTAACATACTAAACAACTTATATACATCATATATATGCAAAATGGTACAATTTAAAGCACATTAGGATGACCAACAACTTACCAAACACAACAGCAACAATTCTGTCATGGAGCATGCATAAAAACAGGCCATGTACTTCGGTTTTGAGGCTTCAAATGGATCCAAATACTTGAAACATGAATGCTAACATATATAACAATGAGTGTACATCAACTCCATGCAATTTCACACGAAATGGAGACCATTTGATCAAGCAACAACACAAAATTTCACACAGCAGTTCGAAAACAGGGGAAGTAGTTTGATCATCAAGTTTGAAGCTCCATATCTCATAATTTCATTAAAGGGTCAAGAGATAAAATCCTCCTAACATCATATACTATCAGTTATGAAAGAAATAAGCCAAGAAACAAGCTCATATACTCATTTACAAGCAAGGAAATCAGCTATACAAGCAAATAGGTCACAAGAGCAAAAATCCCTAAAAGTTCATACCAATCTCATAATTCAAACCCTAATCAAATCTGATCCAAATCATGATTTAAGTAGATGAAATCAATCATAATAGAGTAGAGAAGACATAAATATTCATACCTTGAAGATTTGGTGAAGGAAGATGGTGATTTGAGCTCAAGATCACAAAAGGCCAAGGTTTTCTTCTCCTTTCTTCCCTCTTCCTTTCTCGATCAGAACCTAGCAGAAATGAGGGAGATATGGTTCGGTTTTTGCTGCTAAAAGGGAGGGGAAGGGGTTAACTCAAGGTACATAAGTCATGGTTAAGCTTTGGTTAGGTTAGGAGGTGTTATGGGGTCCCACCATGAAGACTAGTCAACCAAAAGGAGCTCTTCTTGCACGAGTTGCTCGTTACGGTTGGACTTCGGAGGTCTTAATGATCTCAAAAAGGTGTGAGGCTTGTTCCATTGTCTCCGAATCGTCGATACAAAGGCAACGGAGTTGACGGAATTCGAATCCGAATTCCCGAGCTCAAGATATCACGCACGGAACCAAGGGTGCGCTAATTGCTCGTTAGCCCCCGACTTGGTTCCAAAAATCAAAATAAATTCGTAAACACGTCAAACGAATCCGAAAACATAAACCGAGCACATAGACATATTCATAACACACATATATACGACATATTAAATTTCCATACCAATCCGATCTCATTACATATATGAACGAAGCACAAATAGAACACTCATGCGCATGAACGAATTCATATTGTTATAAATAATTTACTAAAACTTAAATTCCATATTAATTAAATTAAAACCAACTAATAACATGTTGAAATTAATTAACAAAATTACCGAAATAGTTAACGTAACATGAAACCTTAATTAAGAAATTAAACACTAAATATCAAAGTGAAATAAAATGAATTAATTAAGATAACCATAGTCTATAGTTTAAATCCAATATAAACACTTATAAACAATAAATCATATAATTAAATAAATAAATTGCGCAATTTATAAACAAATACGTCACATTATTATAACCGAAAAACTGGGGCGTTACAACGAGGGCTCTGGAGGCTGAGAGAAAATTCAATGAGGCGATGAACGAATGGCCCCGGAGTCTCGCTCGTTCAAATAAGGAGGCTCTCATTCAATTCTGCCACTCCAAAGCCTTCAATTTTGCTGCTTCCCTTCACTGCTTGGATGAGCCTCAGAAGGCTTTCAATCTAGCCATCGATCAGGGCATACATAAGGGGCTAACGGATCCCGCCATGAAAGAGGCCGAGGGCACGGGGCTCACATTCAACGAGCGCTGCGAGGAGGAGGATGACGAGGGGGATAACCCTGCGGATTCCATTGCGGAGCCAGAGTACGAATTCTTGGTCAAACTCCTTCAGGATGAGTATATGGATGCTCATCCGTCAGAGGGCACTTCTCGGGCTGCACAAGGGGATAACCCTGAAGAAGAACCCCAAGCGCCCCTCGTGGAGGATGCCCCGGTCCCAGCTGCTGAGGGTGCTAACGCCCCTATTCCTGGTGCCAACGAGCCTGAAGATCCCCAAGCCCAACTGCAAGAGCCTGAGGGCCCAATTCATGGCCCCGTGGCTCAAAATATACTGGTGATCGTGGACGAGGATGTGGCCCCAGCTGCTTGAAGCCTTCCCTTTATAGATTCTCTGTGTACTTCCTTGTTTTAATGTCTTCTTTTTTTTCTTTTGAAGCAATACTTCATAGGCCTTTGAGCCCATTGTTTTGTAAGATTTTTTTTTTTTTTTGCAATGAATATATATTCTGTTCTTCATAAATCTGTTCCTTTGCTTACTTGTGAATTAGAACTCATACTTAGAGCTTGCTGGAACAAATCTTGTAATAATAAGACTGTGTGTAGCATACTCTGTGGATGTTTTATTTCTCTGTCAAGCCTTTAGAACTTTGCGAAATTTTGCTAATTTCTATAAATCTTGAAAATTTGCCCAAGTTTTGAGCGGTTGTGAAGGTCTTATTGTGAGATTGCCCTCCCTTTCAAGACTTATATAAATTCTTGCTTCTGCCATAAGACTTGGAAATTTGCCTAAGTCTTGAGCGGTCGTGAGGGTCTTATTGTGAGATTGCCCTCCCTTTCAAGACTTGTATAAATTTTATTTCTGTTATAAGACTTGAAAATTTGTCTAAGTCTTGAGCGATCGTGAGGGTCTTATTGTGAGATTGCCCTCCCTTTCAAGACTTGTATAGATTTTGTTTTTGTTGTAAGTCTTGAACGATCGTGTGGGTCTTATTTTGAGACTGCCCTCGTTCAAGACTTGTGAAGTTCCGTCTGCAAGGGATCCCCTTTCGAGCGCAAGGCGTTGTAAGAAACGGCCAAGGCCTACTAGGATTCGTTATAAGTCTTGAACGATCGTGAGGGTCTTATTTTGAGACTGCCCTCGTTCAAGACTTGTGAAGTTCCGTCTTCAAGGGATCCCACTTTCGAGCGCAGGGCGTTGTAAGAAACGGCCAAGGCCTACTAGGATTTTCCCCATCTCGTTCAATTGGTTATGAGCGTAACCAGTCTATCCTTATGAGGGCGTCCCCCCAAGCGGAGTAGAGTGCTGGCCAGCGTAACCCGTGCGAAATACCAGCATACATACAGGATGGGATTGCCAACCACGCTCGTGAAAACGAGGGACATGGGTCTCATCCATTCAAGCGATCAAAGAAACATAATGTTAGAACAATTAAGAAAAAGTTATACTGGAACTTACTCACAATTGGAAGTACAAAGGAATCCCACAAAGAGGGTTGTTACATCATGTTCCGCAAAGAGCTTTTAAACATAAAACCGCCGGAGGTTACACGCGTTCCAAGGGCGAGGCAAGCGCTCACCTTGAAGTGTCTCCAGGGTGTAAGTGTTGTTAGCTCTGAGTTGTACGACCTTGAATGGGCCTTCCCAATTGGGGTCCAATTTCCCCACGTGCCTGGACACTTCCACTTTTTTCAAAACCAAGTCTCCCAACTGGAAAGTTCTTCCCCTCACACGCTTGTTGTACTGTTGGGCCACAGAGGCTTTATAATGGTGGATCTTAGCCCAAGCTTTGTTTCTCCTTTCATCCAGCAAGTCCAACTCCAAGCTCCTGTTGCCTTCGTTGAGCTGAGGCTCGAAATAGCCGACACGAGGGGATTCATTTACTATTTCCGCTGGTATCATCGCTTCTGAACCATAAACGAGCGCGTAAGGTGTTTCTCCAGTGGCCGCTCGTGGGGTAGTGCGATAAGCCCAAAGCGCTCCTTGCAGCTCTTCAGCCCACTCACTTTTCTTGCTCTCAAGCATGGTTTTCAAATGTTGCAAGATGATTCTATTGGTAACTTCTGCTTGTCCATTGGCTTGAGGATGTCCTACAGAAGTAAATCGCTGTTCGATCCCCAATTCGGAACACCATTCTCTCGTGTCAGCTGCTATGAACTGGGACCCGTTGTCAGAGATAAGCACCCTCGGGATGCCGTACCTGCAGATGATGTTTTTCCAAATGAAGTCCCTCACAACCCTGAAAGTGATTTTTGCGACGGCTTCGGCCTCAGCCCACTTGGTGAAGTAGTCGACGACTAAAATGACAAACTTTTTTTGTCCCGCAGCCATGGGCAAGGGGCCTACGATGTCTATTCCCCACTGGTCAAAAGGCCAAGAAACGTCTATTGGGATCATCTGCGCGGCTGGCAATTGAGGGAGATTTGAATGAAATTGGCACTTAGGGCACTTCCTCGAAAATTCAATGGCATCTCGGAGAACAGTAGGCCAATAAAACCCACTCCTCAGAACCTTCTTTGCCAGGACACGCCCTCCGGAATGATTCCCACAGCTTCCATTGTGGATGAGTTCAAGCGTCTCCTTCGCTTGTGAGGGCCTTAGGCATCTCATAGGGGGTCCCTGGAATGATTTCTTGAAACGAGGGGCCTTGTTTCGGACTTTCCTAGCTTCAACCTTGTCAGTGGGGGGAACTCCATCCCTAAGGAAAACGATGATATCGTCGAGCCAACAAGGCTCGTGTGGATCAATCATGGCGATTATCTCAGTGGCGACCTTTTCCTTGATTAAAGGTTCCTCAGTTCTGAGGAACGTGTGACAGAACGCTCAGAAGTGCCTTCCAAAGCTGACGCAAACTTTGACAGAGCGTCCGCACGCTCGTTTTCTCCTCGCGGTACTTGAAGTAGATGAAATTCCTTGAACTTCCCGATGATTTCTCTGGCTTTACTCAGGTACTGCACCATGGTGGTTTCTCGAGCCTCATAAGTTCCTTCAATCTGGCTCGCAATTAACTGTGAATCCACATAAGCAGTGATTCTGGAGGCTCCATTCTGAAAAGCAATATTCAATCCCTGCACGAGGGCTTCATATTCTGCTTCGTTATTAGTGACTTGGAAATCCAATTTGATTGCAAAATCCAGCTCAATCCCATCGGGGTTTCTAAGGGCCACTCCTACTCCTCCCCCTTGAGAGGTTGAGGAACCATCTGTGTGCAGTACCCATAACCCCTCATTTTCCGCAACGGTGGGCTCTAAACCAAAGCGTTCGACCAACAAATCAGCTACAACCTGAGCTTGTACCGCAGTCCTGGGCTCGAAACATAAGTCGAACTGGCTCAACTCAATGGCCCATTTGATTAATCTTCCAGACACATCTGGTTTGGACAACACTTGCTTCAAGGGTTGGTCGGTAAGGACTGTTATGGAGTGCGCTTGAAAGTATGGTCTCAGCCTTCTGGAAGCGTTAATAAGGGCAAACGCAAATTTCTCAATCTCCAAATACTTCTTCTCGGCTCCTTGCAAGGTTTTGCTCAGATAATAGACAGGTAAGTGTTTCCGCTCTCGTACAGCGATCAGAACCGCGCTCGTGGCTTCGGAAGAAACAGAAAGATACATAAATAGTTTCTCTCCTTCGACGGGTTTGGTCAGCAGCGGTGCGCTCGACAAGTAAGCTTTCATGTCTTGCAGTGCCTTTTCACATTCGTCTGTCCAAGCAAAATTACGCGCGTTCCTCAAAATTTTGAAGAAGGGAAGGTTCCTGTCCGCCGAGCACGAAATAAACCTGTTCAACGAGATGATTTTTCCTACTAGGACTTGCACTTCCCGCAAATTTCGAGGGGAGGGGATCTCCAATATGGCCTTGATCTTCTCCGGATTGGCCTCAATCCCCCTTTGACTGACCATGTACCCCAAAAACTTTCCCCCTTGCACCCCAAAGGTGCACTTTGAAGGGTTCAACTTCATCCCATACTGACGCAGGACTGAAACAGTACGCTTGAGATCTTCCAAATGTGAGTCCCGACGTTCGCTTTTGACAATCATATCGTCCACGTAGACTTCCATGGACCTGCCAATTTCTTTCTCAAACATTCTGTTGACGAGCCGCTGATACGTGGCCCCGGCGTTCTTGAGTCCTAAAGGCATGACTAAGAAACAGTATACCCCCAAGTGGACAACAAATGAGGTCTTGGGGCGGTCCTCTGGAGCCATAAAGATCTGATAGTATCCCTGGAAGGCGTCCGTCATACTCATGAGCTCGCAGCCAGCGGTCGAATCCACCAATTGGTCTATCCGAGGCAGCGGGTACGGATCTTTAGGGCAAGCCTTGTTGAGATCTGTGAAATCGTTGCACATGCGCCACTTATTTGCGCTTTTGGGCACCAAGACGACATTACATAACCACTCCGGATACAAGATGGGCTCGATATACTGGGCCTCTAGGAGTTTATTAACTTCCTCTTCAATGACCTTCTTTCGAAAGTCATGTACATCCCGCTTTTTCTGCTTGATGGGTTTGAAAGAGGGATCCACATTAAGCCTATGGACAAAGATGCTCGGGTTAATCCCTGTGAGGTCGGAGGCTTTCCACGTGAATATATCACTGTTTTCCCTGAGGAAGTCAATCATCATAATCTGAGACGGCCCCGAGAGGTTAGATCCTATCTGGGTAGTCTTATCCTTGTTTCCGGGTTCCAGCTCAATGGTAAGGAACTTCTCCGAGGGTTCAATCCTGATCTCAGGGCGAGGAAGTTCGAGCGCCCTCTTCTTTCCCGTCAAGCGGTCACTGAGTACTGGTTCACCCTCTACTGGCTCGTCTCCTTCCGAGGACGATCCACCAACGGTCCCTGGTGGAGCACTTTCAAGGGGATTCTCCACGTTGTCGCCTTTCTTCTTTTTATTCTTCTTCTTGTTCAATTTCGCCCTTTTCCGTGCTGGGCTGTCCTCATCCAGATTGGGGAAATCCACAGATTTCTTTGTGGACCCAACTTGGAATATTTTATCCGCTCTGGGCTTCTTGAGGGACAACATGTAGCATTCCCAAGCCTCTCGTACATTACACAGCACTTCCCCCGCGCCCTCGGAGGTGGGGAATTTAATCTTCTGATGGTAGGTTGAAATGATGGCTTTGAAATCAACGAGGGCAGGGCGCCCAATTATGATGTTATAAGGAATGTCAATCTCTACTACCGCGTATGTTACCAAGAGTGTCTTGCGCTGGGGGGCTCGACCGAATGAAGTAGCTAAGCGAATTTGCCCTCGTGGGACAACTTCCGAGCCTCCAAAGCCGATGAGGGCTGTTTTGAGGGGCTCGAGCGGAAGGTCAGAATTCATCTTTAAAAATGTAGAATAAGGCAAAACATTAACGGAGCTTCCACTATCTACCAACACCCTTTTTACAATGTGATTGTGAACATCTACACTAACCACCATGGGGCAATCGGAGGTTACACCCTCCCCATGAGGTGTTACAATATGCCCTAAATCCCTATCATCGAAGCCTATTACATCATTCTCTCTTGATCGCTGAGCGCTCGAGCCTTGGATGGCATAGATAGGTTTGGGCTCGGTTGGGCGTTGGTCATAGCTCCGGACATACCTCCGCCGAGAAGCGTTGGAGTCCCCTCCAGATGAACCTCCTGCTATCATATTTATGACCGCGAAAGGTGTGTTGTCTTGCTCAGGGGCTTTCCCTTTGCTGCCCCGACAGTTGCTGTTTTCAGGGGGTCCTCTGCCCCTTGGGCTCCTTGATCGGGACGGACTCCTTCTTCTCCCTCCAGTACGCTCGTTGCAGCGTTCATCATAACGCTCGAACACCCGGACGAATTCCTTCAGGTGGCCCCCCGCGACGAGCCTCTGAATCTAAGCTTCCAATTGGCGGCACTCATCCGTGTCATGCCCCCTCTGCTTGTGGAATGCGCAGTATTTGCTCGAGCGCCTGAGCGAGTCCGTTTCCCTCATCTTGATAGGTCTCTTAAAGAGCTTCTTATCGGAGAGGTTGTAGACTTCTGAATTCGGTCTAGTGAGCGGGATTCGCTCGAATCGACGAGGAGGTGGTGGCGACCGTTTGCGCTCTTGAGGGCGCTCCTTTTTTACTACCATATCTCGTCCCCGCTCGTGATGGGGCCGCTCGTTCCTGGCCGGACTGTGGTGCCGGGGACCGTTCGTCCCATACATGTCTTCGAGCGCGAAGAACGGCTCGGCTACCTCTCTTAAGGCCATGAGGGTCCCTGGCCTTCTCTCCACAATGGCATCAGCAAATTTCTTACTCACATACTGCTTGTGATCCACAGCCTGAAAGAGCACCGGGATCAAGAAATCCATAGAAGGCCTCTCCACCTGCAGATCTCCTTGTTGAAGCGGGCGAAGAACGAGCGCAGAGATTCGCTCTTGCCTTGCACCACATTGTAAAGGGCAGTAGGGGCGGTGACTGGCGCTTTCAAAGAATTAAAGTGGTTGAGGAAAGCCTGAGCCAGCTCTTCATATGAGTGAATCGAGCGCGGCGGCAGTCGCTTGTACCACTCCTGGGCCATTCCTACCAAAGAAGTGACGAAGACTTTTGCCCAATAATTGCTGGAATGCTCGTAGAGGTGCATTAGGTGCAAAAAATGATCCAAGTGCTCAGCTGGATCCGTCGTCCCATCGTAGCGGTTGATGGAAGTGGGGATTTTGGCCATTCCTGCTTGGGCCATCAAAACTTCTTCCACGAGGAGCGAGCCCCTCGCCAGTGGGTGGTACTCATACGTGCCGAAGTTTTCCTCCGGCTCTTTGCGGTGGGGGACCTTTGGTGGGTGGTCCTTGGTACGGGCGCCTCTGGCATCAACCCGTTCATCCCTACTAGGGGAGATCTGAGTTGATCGCCCTCGTGAGAGTTGTCCCACAATATCCTTTAAACCCTGCAGCTGGTCTTGCACAGCCGCGAGGATGTCAGGATTCACGTCTCCTTGTCTGTCCCCTTGCCTGGGGGCTCGTGACCCCCTCCTGGAGACATGAGAGTCCCCTTCATTCTCGTTAACTCGTTCCGTGGGCTCCTTATTCCTGCCCACGGGGGGACGCTCGTTGCCCTCCTGCTGGGGCGCTTCTCTGGCTGGTGGTGGTGGTGGTTGTGCCCTTAGGACAGCCTGGGCTTCCCTGAGGGGAAAATTTTACTGTCCGCCCAAAGGGGCAGCAACTTGAGTGGCCTGCCCAGAGGGAAAGTACATGGAGTGGAACCTTTCCCATGCTCCCTGGGCCGCCTGAACCTCACACTGGGCATAGAGAGCCCTCAACTGTTGGGTGGTTAGTGGAGGTAACTCCACTCCTTCAATCTCCCTGGGGATCACCACCGGGAGCTGGATCTGACCAGCATGATACGGCTGGACCGGCGGCACCATAACCGCCGGGGTGAGGGTATATCCGGGTGGGGGCATCATGTAACCCTGCACTCCAGGATTCACCTGGGAATGGACCCATAGGTTCTGAGCAGGCTGCGGAGGAGCAGAGAGAGAGGCTCCTCCAGCGGCGGTGGGAATCGGCAGTGCCGGCGGTGCAGGTGGAGGTATTGAAGACTCTGCTTGCGGAATCACTCCTGCGGCGGGAGGTGCTCCACCAACGGTGATGGAAGGAGGCGGGGCTCCACCAGCAGCGGTGGAGGGAATAATGATATTGGCATCCTGAGAGGCGTTATCTCCTCCTCCCACGGCTCCAGATCTTGTAGCAACCATGTTTGAGAAAGTTATAAGTGTTTGTTTTTCTACCAGCAGAAGGAAAGAAATGGACTGCAAGCTGGTTTCCCATAGACGGCGCCAAAAATGATGGGTTCCGAATAGATGGGTCCGAATCCGATCACTTTACGATTTGTTTTTGAGGGGAAATCGCTGGAAGCTCGCCGGAAAAGGAAAGGGGGTTCTACCTGCTGGGACAAACACAAGAAAAGTCAGAAGGCCAAGCTGGGGGGAACTGGGGGTGGTTCCCAGTTTGGCTCTCCGACGCTCAAGTCAGATCGGTATATCAAGGAAACTTGAGTTAAGTAGCAATTGCAGTAATGGAGAATGCTTACCATGTAGAAGATGACTTTACCTATTTATAGGTGAGGGTCAGGGACCCTTTGGTCATTTGCCTCGTGTGGTCCTAGCCGAATGTTGCCCTAACACGTGGCGCCATGAGAGAGAAACCTAGGAGGAATCTTCTGCAAAAGCGGCTAAAAGTTAGTGCTGGCAACAGTGGCAGGTGCGCGGGCATGTACGGTGTGTCAGAGAGCCTTTTGGGTGGTTGGTAACGAGGGCTTATGAGCCCGCTCGTGACAACCAAGAGTATCGGAAGCCAAGATATCCGCTGAGTGGGATGAAAGCTCCAGTCCAAGTAACGAGCCAGAAGGTGAGGCCGCTCTGAGGGAGTGTGACGCTCGAAGAGGGCTCACTTGGCTCGTGGTCATGCCAGTTGTACAGTATGAATGGCGTTCGTGAGAATATCAGCGCTCGTTGGGCTTATCTCTTGAAGAAGGAGTGCGCTCGTTGGGCTTAGCGCTTGGGTGCTGATGGGCGCAACCCCGGGGAGACAGACGTCATTATCTCGGCGATGCCACGTGTCCTAGCGTGGGACGATCGTATTTTGACCCCATCACTAATAATCTTGATCTTAAAGTTAAGTGTATTTCATATCCATTTGATCTCAATCCAAGAAACTCATTTCTTGATGTCTTGATCCACTACCATGGCCAAGGACTCCTAGATGGCATATGAATGACTTACACAATAAGAGATCAACTTGCTAATGCAAGTGTAGGTCCTTTATCGATTCTCATATACTTTCATGTGCCACTTGTGCACCCCCAGCATAAGCTTTGAATCAGTTGTCTAAGGTGACACCCTTTAAAGCTTATACCTAAGACTACAGATTTAGCCCATAAAGTATCAATAGAACCTCAAGTCTAAGGATCACTTAATCATATCAATGACTCATAAGATATTTCCTAATCTGGAAGTTTCTATTTCCAGAAATAGAAACTTCCTTTCCCGTAAAGGAATCTTCTCACATGGGACATCTCAGTGTACTTACTTAGAATAAGCAAGAACCCCCATGTATCACGCACGTATCAGCAATACACTTTGCACCCCATGAAACAAGGTGGTCCTTCTTTAAGGGCGTGATCACACGAGCAAGCCTCGAACGAGTTAAGTCGACACTCCCACTGTCTTTAGGACTCATCGGCTTGGAGTGATTTCTAATCATGACTTATGTGATATAGGGCTCGTTCCATGAACCATTTCACCTAAATGGTTGAGTCCTATAAGTCATATTGATTAGGGAAGTTCTTATACATGCGCAGTTAAAGTAATCACACAATCAAACAAGAGCATATAAAGAAGTGTTGCCAAAGTTCGTTTATTATTCAAAGATTGTCTGTGATTTACAAAGGGAAAGTACTAAAACGGATATACAATTGGCTTTAAGGGCACTATTCCTAAAAATCTCCCACTTGCCCGTCAAAGCCATTCAGGAGCTAATCTAAGTCCCATCTTCGCAAGATGACCTTCGAAAGCTTCTCGACTAAGGGGTTTAGTAAGCGGGTCTACCACGTTCTCTGCTGATGCGACCCTCTCAATTTGCACATCACCTCGTTTGATGATATCACGGATTAGATGATACTTCCTCATAATGTGCTTAGTCCGTTGGTGAGATCTTGGTTCTCTTGCTTGAGTAACTGCCCCAGTGTTGTCACAAAACACAGTAATGGGGTCTTTCATGCTAGGAACGACATTCAATTCTTGAATGAAGTTTCTAATCCAAACACCTTCCTTAGTTGCATCATTTGTAGCCAAGTATTCGGCCTCAGTGGTCGAATCTGCAGTGGTAGTTTGCTTGGAACTCTTCCAACTCCCTGCTCCGCCGTTAAGGTAGAAAATGTATCCTGACATTGACTTAAAATCATCTAAGTCAGATGCAAAGCTTGCATCGCAGTATCCTCCGATTACTAGATCTTTCTACCCTCTGTATACTAAGAATAAATTCTTAGTGCTTCGTAAGTACTTTAGGATATACTTCACGGCGGTCCAGTGACCTTCTCTAGGGTCTGATTGGAAACGGCTTGTAACACTAAGTGCATATACCACATCCGGTCGAGTACACAGCATTGCATACATTATGCTACCTATTGCCTAGGCATAAGGAACATGAGTCATTCTTTCCTTCTCAAGGTTTGTCTTAGGACACATTTTCTTAGAAAGACGTGTTCCTACACTCATGGGAAGAACTTTATTCTTCGCATTCTCCATACTGAACCGTTTTAGTACTTTGTCTATGTACATCGATTGTGATAGTCCTATCAATCTCTTAGATCTATCCCTATAGATCTTTATACCGAGTATGTAGGACACATCACCAAGATCTTTCATCTCGAATTGGTTCGATAACCAAGACTTGGTAATTTTCATGTCATCCTTCGAATTCCCAATTAGAAGGATGTCATCAACATAAAGCACCAAGAATTGCACTGAAGTCTCCAATTCCTTTCTATATAAGCAGGATTCATTCAAATTTTGAACAAAGCCAAACGCTCTGACCGCTTCATCAAAACGAATGTTCCAATTCCTAGAAGTCTGTTTCAATCCGTAGATTGATCTTTGGAGCTTGCAAACCTTTTGCTCACTCACATAGAATGTGAAACCTATGGGTTGATCCATATAAATGTCTTTATCAATATCTCCATTGAGAAAGACAGTTTTCACATCCATTTGCCATATCCCATAGTCGTAATATGCAGCTATGACAAGCATGATTTGAATGGATTTTTTCATTGCAACCGGTGAGAAGGTTTCATCAAAGTCCACGCCGGGACTTTGAGTGAAGCCTTTGGCAACGAGCCTTGCCTTATAGGCTGCATCGTTTCCATCTACTCCGAGCTTTCTCTTAAAGATCCATTTGCAACCTATGGGTTTTACCCCATCAGACAAATCAACTAAGATCCAAACTTGGTTGGAGTACATGGAATCCATTTCGGATTTCGTGGCTTGTTTCCACTGCTCAGAATCTGAGTCTGACAGTGCCTCTTCATATGCTAGAGGGTCAATATCCTCCTGAGAGATTTCATGGAGAAAACCATACCATCTCTCAGGCTGTCTAGGAGTGCGTTTAAAACGTCTTAGAGGAGGTTTTTCACGTGTATCGAAGTTCGTGATTGGTTGTGGGATGTCAGAATGGGACATGTCTTCTGAATGTGGCATGAGAGTATCTCGAATTTCTTCGAGTTCTGTGATCTTACCTTTCTTTTCTTCTAGGAACGGTTCCTCAAGAAAAGTTGCATTTCTTAAAACAAACACCTTTTGTTCAGTTTGATCATAGAAGTAATATCCTATGGATTCCTTAGGATAGCCAACAAAGTAGCATAAGTTAGAACGAGCTTCTAACTTATCTCCCATTGTCCTCTTCACATAAGCAGGACAACCCCAAATTCTTAAGTAAGAATAATTAGGGATTTTACCATGCCACATTTCATAGGGCGTTTTAGGGAAAGACTTGGAAGGAACAAGATTCAAAATCTTGGCTGCACTTTCTAGAGCATAACCCCAGAAAGAAGTGGGTAAGTTAGTGAAACTCATCATGGAACGAACCATATCAAGTAGGGTTCGATTCCTTCTCTCAGAAACTCCATTAAGCTGAGGAGTTCCCGGAAGAGTCCACTGAGAGATAATTCCATCTTCTCTAAGATGACTAAGGAATTCTTCACTAAGATACTCACCACCTCGATCAGATCAAAGTGTCTTGATCTTGTGACCAGTTTGGTTCTCAACCTCCTTTTGAAATTCTAAGAATTTCTCAAAAGCCTCAGATTTGTACTTCGGTAAGTACACATAACCATAACGACTGAAGTCGTCAGTAAAGGTTATGAAGTACTGATGATTGTTTCGAGTGCTTACACAAAGCGGTCCACAAACATCAGAATGGATCAAATCCAAAGTCCTTGTGGCTCGATCCACACTCCCTTTGAAAGGAGTTTTGGACATCTTTCCTTTGAGATAAGATTCACAGGAAGTTAACCGTTTCAGGTCATTTTCAGAGAATGTCCCTAAGGTAGTTAACTTGTTAATTCTGTTCTTGGAAATATGTCCTAATCTAGCATGCCACGAAGATGATGAGACTTCGTCATCTCTCTTACGTTTTGTTTCTCATTGTATATTTAAAATATTACTGTTTTTAGTTAGATAAAGTCAATTGTTTAATATACCAAGATGTATTGAAAAATTTTTCTTTTTGAGGAAAAAGTTACCATTCTTAATATTAATTTCATAACCTTCGCAATCAAGTATTGGAACTGAAATTATATTACGAATAATGTCTGGTACATAAAGGACTTTATTTAAAACTAAAACAGAATGACCTAAATCTAATCTAATTGTGCCTAAAGTTTGAGCTTCGACCGTTGAGCCGTCCCCAATCTTCAAGACACATTCTCCTCCCTTCAGCTGCCGGACCTCACTTAGCATCTGTACATCATTACAGATATGAGATCTACAACCGGTATCAAGTACCCAAGAGTTAGAATTAATAGAACGATTTACTTCAATGAGAATCATACCTTTCTTAGAGTAGCCTTGTACTCTTGGCAGTTTCTTCTCCAATGCCCCAAATTGCCACAATGGAAGCAAACGTCCTCTTTCTGATCATGTTTCTTCTTTTGGGCTTTTCCCTTCGTGATACCTCCATTGGGCCTAAGGGACTTCTTCTTCTTTTGGGCTTTCTTGCCCTTGCCTTTGGAAGGCTTAGAAGAAGATGGAGCAGTGACCATCATAACCTTATTGTCCTTCTTGATCGTGCTTTCAGTAGTCACAAGCTGACTAATCAGCTCAGCTACAGTAGCATTTGCATGATTCATGTTGAAAAGGATAAAGAGGTTGAATGATGGTGGAAGCGAGACTAGCAACAAATCCACTGAAAGCTCATCTCTCAATGGCATATCCATGGAAGCAAGTTTCTCGGTAAGAGCAAGAAACTTGAGTCCATATTCATGGATACTTGTACCTTCCCTCATTCTCAAATGGAACAATTCTTTTGAGGTGTTATACCTTGTAACACGCTCATAAGGGCGGTAAAGTTGCTCTAAGTGGTTGTAAATCTCCCAAGCAAATTCCATGGACTCATGTTGTCTTTGCATGTCCGGAGACATGTTAGCAAGCATGAGACAACGGGCTTCGAGATTATCATCCTTCCACTTCTGGATCGCGTCCTGCTCAGCCCGGGTCGGAGCTTCCCCTTCGGGAACAGGCTCCGCCTCTAGAGGACATAAGTTCTCTTTTCGGAATCTAGAACGATCTTTAGATTCCTAAGCCTATCAGAATAGTTGGAACCAGTCAACTTGTTTGACTCGAGGATCGATACTAGAGGGTTTTTGGTTGGCATTTCAAAACACGTAGAGAATCACAGAATCTACGACCTAAATGGAAAAACAGGGAACTAAGTGAGCATGCTGAATAATAACGATATACATGAGATTAGGTCTTTAATCTATGTAGCTCCCACTGTTTTTAGAAGAACTATAATTCCCAAAGATCTTAGAGGATACTTGTTATCCCAATGGGTACTAAGATCCTAAGCACTTTATCTTGAACCCACGACTCGTGGACATTCTTAATAAAGACTAAGGTAGGTACAACTTACCAATTCCAACTCGGTGGAATTCTTAGTAATGTTTTTGCATCACCTATCTTTCAATATGGACCCACGACTCGTTCGACATCCATATTTACTTAGGTGTTAAGCTAGACCCATCAATCATAAGATCAAGATCAAAACTTAGTTCGAACGACCCACGACTCGCGACATCGCCCTCCCCAAAATTGATCTCGAAATATTGATCATTAAAATGATCAATTAGGAAACTAAGAACTAATAGATTTCACATAGTCACCCCACGCCTCATGGACAACAACTAGCTTTCTCTATTAAACTTAAATCCTATTGATGGAATGTTAGGAATTTAATTCAAAGTTTGCACCTCGAATTAAACACCTATTTTCGAAATTAGCTTAATATTTTAAGGGAATTTTTTATTTAACCGGAGAGTTGTCGGTTCGACCTCACCAACATATATGTTATCCAATTTAATTAGTCTTGATTAATGAAAGTACAACTTAAATGCATTTCACACAAGCACATAGCAGATAACATGTCCTAGCATGATACTAACATGTGATGATCATGGGTTCTAACTATCTTATGCGTGATATGTGGGAGCCACTCCACAATCACAAGGTCTAACATACATGCCACATAAAACAGTTTAAATCACATAAGGGAATTGGAAATAAAACGATGCCCTATCTATTACAATAATAGCAATCCTCTCTAACACTTTGAGAGGTCTTCACTTATCGCCTCCAACTTTTTTTGTGGATCCATCTTAATCCATGGGTGCAATGTCTCCAAAATGAAAGAAAAAGACCTCACCACCTATCTTTACTCTCAAATTACAATAAAAAGAAAAAGACATAAAGTAATAAGGCTCAATCTTCATATTGGCCTTAGACAATTACACGGGGCATACTCAGGCCTCAAAAACAGTAATATGGAAAGCCACATAATAAACACATAACAGTACGCACATAAGTGGGGCACCAACCCCAATTGAAAAACACAACTATGCGGCTCCAACCCCAATTTAAACCATTCATGTGCATAAATTAAAATCATTCATAAGACTAAACCCATGATCACCTAACATGCTTAAAGTGCAAGAATTTAAATTTATCCATAAATTAAAATTCTCACTTTAAGCTCTAATAGCCTAAAACACGACCTAGATGCAATTCTTGTTCATGAGCTTTTCAAACAAACCAAGAAATATGAAATCAATAAAATTCCAATTAATTTCTAAAAATTAATAATTTTATTCTCCATTATTTCAAAAATAATATCTATAATTTTCCTTAAAATTAAATCTTTTTTAATTTCATAAAAATCCCAACCTTAAAAAAAAATTATTTTAAAATAAAATTTAATTTTATAAAACAAATTTTATAGAAATTAAATCGGGATCGGATTAGACTAAACACGAAAATCGACATCGCGAAACTGGGCCCGTAATGCCCGGACTGACCACCCGCACGCCGCGCGGCGTAGCTCACAACACGCGTAGCAGCAGACGGGCGTCCTGGGCGAGGCTCCCGCGTGGTTGCGGGAGGCGAGCAGTAGCAGCAGGCATGGGCGGGACCGTGCGGGACTGCTGGGCGGACACGGCACGCGAGCCTAGGCCTGCTACGCCTTAGGACGTCCAGGCTCATGTTTTCGTAACCCGAATTCGCGTTTCATATTTTTAGTTCAAAACAACAACAATCCAGAAATTAAAAACACTATTCAATTTAATTTGATTCAAAATGTTTTAAAATTAAAAGTTTTTCAGAAATTTCAAGAAAAATACAAATCCAATTTTTCTTAGATTTCTAAAACTTCATGAATACTCAATCGCATCTAAATCTAAGAATTTCTACAAAATTCAAAATAATTGAGACGAATCAGAAATAGGCCTTGCACAATGGCTCTGATACCACTTGTTGGGAAATCGGAATAGAAACGCAGCAGAAATTTAAAATTTTTCCCAAAAGATAGAATCAAATCCTGCAATTCCTATTCCCAAATTCGTAGAGATCAAGAAACTCACTTAGATAGTAGCTTTCTTGACACGTTCTAGCCGCCCAAGAACGCTCTTCACATGGCTTGATCCCCAAAAGCTCCTTCGAATCTTTCAAGACTTCACAATAGTAGCCCTCTAGAGAATTAGTCCACCAACCTCGACCACGATCCAAATAGGGAGGATGCAAGTTCTATATTCGGTGTTTAGGCTCTAGGGTTTAGTGTATAATTTGGAGAAGGAGAATTTGTCTATCAATCTCTAAGGGTTCGAACCCTTTATATTTATAGTTATGGGGTTCGAACCCCATCTCCTATTAAAGATAGGATTTTGACCCACTAGCTAGTATGTTCTTTGCTTGGAGAGAAAGACTCTTAGTTTGACCAAAAGTCTCATTTTGACCAACTTGTCAAGCAAGAATAATATCTAACTCTTTTAGATATATATTTTATTTTACTTTATTTATTTTATATTAAATAACTTGAAGCTAATAATTAATTAATTCACAATTAATAATTTATTAGACTTACATTCTCCAAAATAGAACTTTAATATTAATTCATAATTAAATTAATGTCTATTAAATAATTAATCAAATTAATTATTTAACTAACACATACACACGTGACACGTGTCACTAGGGACACGTGTCCTACACGTGAGGACCCCACCAATCTCCCATTGGTCCGATCAACTCGTTTAATCGATTTCAAGCCTTAACCCACGTGACCGGGTTGTTATATGTGTGACCCTCTAGGTTCTTAATTCAATTAGTAGTGACCCTAATTAATTAATCAGTCCACAGATCATACGACTATAGTCTAGCAACAGGTGCATGACCCCTAGCTGAATAAGAATGCCTCAATCCGAAAGAACTTTTAAGTCATTGACATATGTGAGATACAATCATCCTACATCCCATCTCTCAATCAAGATCTAGGGCAAGGGAATAACTAGAACCCTAATAATCTTGATCTTAAAGTTAAGTGCATTTCATATCCATTTGATCTCAATCCAAGAAACTCATTTCTTGATGTGTTGATCCACTACCATGGCCAAGGACTCCTAGATGGCATATGAATGACTTACACAATAAGAGATGAACTTGCTAATGCAAGTGTAGGTCCTTTATTGATTCTCATATACTTTCATGTGCCACTTGTGTACCCCCAGCATAAGCTTTGAATCAGTTATCTAAGGCGATACCCTTTAAAGCTTATACCTAAGACTACAGAGTTAGCCCGTAAAGTATCAATGGAACCTCAAGTCTAAGGATCACTTAATCATATCAATGACTCGTGAGATATTTCCTAATCTGGAAGTTTCTATTTCCAGAAATAGAAACTTCCTTTCCCGTAAAGGAATCTTCTCACACAGGACATCTCAGTGGACTTATTTAGAATAAGCAAGCACCCCCATGTATCACGCACATATCAGCAATACACTTTACACCCCATGAAACAAGGTGTTCCTTCTTAAGGGCGTGATCACACGAGCAAGCCTCGAAAGGGTCAAGTCGACACTCCCACTGTCTTTAGGACTCATCGGCTTGGAGTGATTTCTAATCATGACTTATGTGATATAGGGCTCGTTCCATGAACCATTTCACCTAAATGGTTGAGTCCAATAAGTCATATTGATTAGGGAAGTTCTTATACATGCGCAGTTAAAGTAATCACACAATCAAACAAGGGCATATAAAGAAGTGTTTCCAAAGTTCGTTTATTATTCAAAGATTGTCTGTGATTTATAAAGGGAAAGTACTAAAGCGGATATACAATCGGCTTTAAGGGTACTCTTCCTAACATGACGTAGCAGACAGCTCACCCAAGTTGCGGCTGACTTCTACTTTTTGACGAGTTGAGCTACTTGCAGCAACTTTGCACAGTATTTTACGTCTCAAGGCCTGTAATCATCATACTTAGACTTTCTAAAAGAATCTTTACCTTGAAGTGTGCGATCAAGTGGAGATTTTCAATCATTTAAGCAAGGATTAGAAGCAAAGCAAGGGATTCAGCTTTTCCCTTGAAGAAGCAAGTACGTAGCAGCTGGAAATACAGCACAAAACAGGAGATTTCTTCCTTGTTATGATCAGCAAGATTTCCTTTCCCTTTTATTCTGATTTTAGCTAAAGATTGTACTAGTTTATGAACACTCTTGTGTAAACAAGCTAGCTAGTTTAATTTCAGTCCTTAATCATTTTGTTAGCTGACCATTTTGCAAGTATGTATAACAACCAAGTCTTTATTATCCTAGTTAAGTTGTCTCTTGATTCATGCTTTGCATTTGTGAGATCTAATTGATATTCTAAAGCTTTAATCTCTTTGGTAAATGCATGTATCTTGGTTTCATGATATGGACTTATCTTGAGATGATTTTCTGATCAACTATTGTCTTAGAACCTGTCCTTCTTGACTGCATATGTAACTTGATCCGTAATTATCATGTTAGATGTTCCTAAGAGTTAAACATCATTGATAGCTTACCACTTGTTTGCTTGATAGTGATGAGGTGCATGCGTAATGGCTTAAACAATCCGAGCTTGTGTGTTTGTTGGTTAGGATCGGTTTCCTTTTCGTTTCTAATGCTATGGCAAGGTTAAATCATAGGATCGTATCTTAAAGACTGCTTTGTGATAAGAAGGTGCTTAGTGATCGTATCATAATTATCATACAAATAAGAAAGGATGAGGTGTGTAGAGCTTGTTACCACTATAGCCGATTTATCAAAGAAGTTAAAGTTAATTGTTGCATCAATGATCAAATCAACGGCATGAATTGTATGAACAACTTGGCTAGGATAATCTATCTCTTAATCAGTTAATTTTAGTCTTTTAATATCATCTTTCACCTGCTTAATATCTTTGATTTAGTGTTTAAATCTGTAGTTTGTTAAATTACTCAAACCCCTCCCCCCGCGCTCGCGCCGCCGTTTTGAACCTTTCTTGTAAACTAAGTAATTGGCCATTTTATAAACTTGAAACCTACTAGTCCTTTGGGTTCGACCCTTATCTGCTATACGTAATTTAGTATTTATTTGGTAGCAAAGTTTTTATTTGGTGGATTCGGCAACCATTAAAAAACCAAATATACATGTAATGAGTCATAAGCCAGTCGTTAAAAAGAAAATTACAATTAAAATGACCCCTCCAAAAATAGCAAAGAGCAATAATAATGCGGGGAATTGTCTTGTATCGGTCCCTGCTACACACCAAACTCTACAGAATACCCGTTGGCTAGCTCTCAATCGGAGCACCCAGACTTTTGGGCTTTTGCGTGGCAAAGAATGTACTCAATATTATTGGTGGCGTGCCGAGGACCTTTCCAATATATATGGTACCCAAATACTTTCAAAAATATTATTTTATCGTGTCGTATCATATTCATCGTGGGCACCGTGTCTGACGTCTCTCACTTGTCAAAATTTAAAAGATAATTTGTATCGTATTATGTTCATATCCATGCATTATCTGTATCCATATATCATGACATTCACTCATATACAAAAAATCATAAGATAAATTATAAAATTATAATAAATTAAGTTATAATTTGTTTTTTATATTTATTTGATTCTATATACTTAGTTTGATTTTTGTAAAATAACTCTTGTTTTCTACGTCATAAGTTATCATTATTTGCATGAATAAATAATTTTAAGAAATTTAATACTTTAGAATAAATATATAGGGCCTTTTTATAAAAACTCAAGAATCGCGTACCTAAATCGTAATATGTTGTATATTTTTCGCAATATGTCGTATGTGCTGTAAAAAATGGGGAGCAAACTAAAATTATGATTCCCATCTGGGGAGTGAACAAAAATAATTTTGAACATGGGGAGCAAACTAAAATTTGACTCCACGTTTGGGGATTTTTCCCTAATTCCCCGATAAATATATAGTGTTAACGACATTTAAGCTAAATTTAAAATATAAAAATTACAGTTTGTACCAACGGTCAAAACTATAAATTCATATCGATAATATATACTAATTATTGATTTATTAAATATAATATAAAATTAGAATAGTAATATGCATTAATTATCTTGTACGTTATATATAAGCTCCTTCATAACTCCCTAACTTCATACACAATTTTTGCCTTTTCTCTCTCCCACCAAGTACCAATACAGTAGCACTTCATTCAAATTAAACGTCTTTGTTTCCGATCCTTATTTTGATCAATTTTTATTCTTATCTACTTCTCGATTACTCGCTTAATATTAATATCACCACATATCACTATGTTTGATTATGTTCATACTCTATTAATAATTTATTTTTCTTAAACATGATCATTTTTGTATATAGATTATATAGTACTTATGTTTCGTTTGATAACAAAACTTTTATTTTTTGAAATTTATAACATTAACTGCAGTATAATTTCATTAAATTTATATGATCACAATCTAAATTAAGTTCAACAGTGTGTAGTGCAGCCTAAGACACACATAAATCATATACTCTAAGAGTGCTACATTAAACATATTTCATAACCTATGTTGCACGGACACGGACAGGGACACGGCGACACGAATACGACACGCCACAGATACGACGACATTGATTTTTTTCAAAATTTTAGGACGCGACACCGCTATATTCTATATAAATAAATATATTTTATATAAAAATAAAAATAAAAATATTTTATAAGTATAATATATATAAAATAAAATATTTATAAAAGTATGTGATGGGGATAAAATACGCTTGACCCACGTTTTACACGTGGCATGGTCAAGGCATGACGCGTGGATTCAGTAATCCCCAAACGCTCCCGACTTTCACCAGCACATGATCTCCCCTGCGCTCATTAACGAGCGTCTCAAGGCCTTCTAACGAGCGCCAACCTTTCTTTATCACGCATGCTCTCTCGGTTCTAATAAAGTCATTTACGAGCGTCATGCACCTTCATGCGTGCCCTCGTACAACAACAGAATAAAAGGGTCTCATGCACCTCGTTGCACTGCTCGGACGCTAATCCCCATGCGGATCACCTAGTCCATCAGGCCCAGTTGACACGAGCGTGTTTCTCGCCCTCGTTACCAACTTCCAAAACGGCTCTCTGACACTCGTACAAGCCCGCGCACCTGACTTTGTTGCAAATACTAACTTTTGTCAGCTTTTGCAGGAGATTCCTCCTCTCCTCGTTGCGACACGTGTTAGGGCAACATTAGGGCAGGACCACCCGAGGTAAATTACCAAAGGGTCCCTGAACCTCAACTATAAATATGGGAGTTCATCTTCATCCCTGTAACTCCATACCTCAGCTTATATTCCTCTTTCAGATCATGGTCTGACTTGAGCGTCGGAGAGCCAAACTGGGAATCACCCCCAGTTCCCCCTGCTTGGCCTTCTGACTTTTGTTGTTGTTTGTCCTAGCAGGTAGAGCCCAGAAGCTTTTTCGACGACCCTTTTGAGCCTATTCTCTGTTTCCCCTCCTCAACAAAATAGAAAGTGATCGGAGTTTGACCCTTAGCTAATCGGACACCATCATTTTGGTGCCGTCTGTGGGAAATCCATTCTCAGCTCATCCTTCTCTCTTTTGCTAGTTGAAAAACAAACACTCATCACCTTTCCAACCATGGTAGCTACTAGGTCTGGAGCAGTGGGAGGAGGAGAGGACCCTCCCCGTGAAGCTAATATCACCACCGTTCCATCGACGGTGACTGGCGGGGCGCCACCTACTGAAGGCGCATTTCCGCCAACGGAACCACTAGCACCACCGCCGGTGCTTCCAGAGCCACCCACTTCCGCCCTCGTTGGAGGCGCTCAACTCCCTGCTTTTCCCCATCTTCCCCAGAACCAGTGGCTTAATGCCCACGCCAGCCCAGGAGGGCACCCCTTCATGATGCCGCCTCCTGGGTACGCGCTCACCCCTACCGTCATGATGCCGGTGGTTCAACCATACCACGCTGGGAAAATCCAGCTTCCGGTGGTGGTTCCAAGGGAGATTGAAGGGGTGGAGTAACCCCCTTGTCTTCTCAGCAGCTACGCGCCATATATGCCCAATGCGAGGTTCAGGCGGCCCAGAGTGCATGGGAGAAATTTCATTCCATGTACTTCCCCTCTGGACAGGCCACTCAGGTTGCCCCTCCTTTGGGGGGATTGCAAGGATATCCGCTTAAGGAGGCCCAGGCCGTATTGAGAGCTCAACCGCCACCTTCGCCTGCAAGAGGAAAAGAAATTCCCGACCCAGGGGGAAATGAGCGTCCCCAAGCTGACAAGGGCAAAGAGCCCATGGAAAGAATTGATGTTGACGAAGAGGTCTATTCACAAGCATCAAAACGAGGGCCACAATCCTCCTAACGAGGGAGCCAGGCAAGGAAGGGAAATCCCAACGTCCTCGCAGCTGTGCAAGACCAGCTGCAGGAGTTGCAAGATATGGTGGGACAGCTCTCTAGAGCACGGTCTCAAGTCCCCCACGATGGGGACGAACGAGCCAACGCCACAGACGCTCGTCGCCAGGTTCGCCAACAACATGTTCCACGTCATTTGGAGCACGAGGAAAACTTTGGATGATACAACCACCACCCGCTCGGAAAAGGTTCCCCCCTCGTGGAGGAAGTCCTAATGGCCCAAGCTGGGATGGGCAAAGTTCCCACCTCCGTCAACCGCTATGATGGGACTACTGATCCAGCGAAACACTTGGATTATTTCCTGCACTTGATGCACCTGTATGAGCATTCGACCCACTTCTGGGCCAAGGTCTTCGTCACATCTCTTGTGGGAATGGCTCAGGAATGGTACAAATGGCTGCCACCCCGCTCGATCCACTCATACGGCGAACTCACCGACGCCTTCCTTAACCATTTCAATTCATTGAAGGCTCCTGTCACCACACCCACTGCCCTATATAACTTGATTCAAGGCGAGCATGAGTCTCTACGGTCGTTTTTCGCTCATTTCAACAAGGAGGTGCTTTTGGTGGAAAGGCCCTTGATAGATTTCTTAATACATGTACTTTTCAAGGCTTGCAACCACAAGCAGTATGTGAGTAAGAAATTTGCTGATTCCATAGTGAAGAAACGCCCCACATCCCTCTTGGCAATGAGGGAGATAGCCGAGCCATACTTCGCGCTTGAAGATATGTACGGGTCTAATTCCCCCAAGCATTCTGGGCCCCCTAAAAACGAGCGAGGTCGAGAAGAGCCTCCCCACAGGGAAGGACGCAAGTCACCGCCTCCCCCTCGGAGATTCGACCGTGTCCCCCTCAACAGTCCTATCTCGGAGGTATATGCCCTATCTGACAAAAAGCTTTTCAAAAGGCCCAACAAGATGAAGGATACAGAGGCGCTAAGACGCTCGAAAAAATACTGTGCCTTCCATAAACAAAAGGGGCATGGCACGGATGAGTGCCGCCAGTTGGAAGTGGAAATCCAGAGGCTCATTGCTGGCGGCCATTTGAAGGAATTTGTAAAAATGCTGGAACGTAATGATGAGCGATGTAACGAGTGTCCGAGGGAAAGAAGAAGGAGTCCATCGTGTTCAAGGAGCCCACGAGGGCGAGGCCCCCCAGAGAGTAGCCATCATGGCAAGGAAAAGGCTCCAGAGCAAGAAAATACCCCTTTTGCAGTCATCAACATGATAGCAGGGGGTTCCTCAGTAGGGGATTCCAACGCTTCTCGATGCCGGTTTGTCCGGAGTTATGATCAACGCCCCTCGGTGCCCAAATCAGTTTATGCCATTCAGGAAGCAAAAGATAAACGCTCGAAGGAACATGATGTAATAGGATTTACGGATAAGGACCTAGAACATATTGTAACAACCTATGGGGTCAGTGAAACCTTTGACTGTCCCATGGTGGTTAGTTTAGACGTTCACAATCACATTTTAAAGAGGGTCTTAGTGGATAGTGGAAGCTCTGTTAATGTTTTGCCCTATACTACGTTCTAGAAGATGAATGTTACTAATACTCCGCTCGAGCCCCTCAAAATAGCCCGGATTGGCTTCGGGGGTTCTGAAGTTGTCCCATGAGGGCAGATTCGCTTGGCCACCTCGTTTGGTCGTGCCCCACAGCGAAAAACACTCATGGTCACCTACGCGGTGGTAGAAATTGAGATCCCCTACAACATCATAATAGGGCGACCGGCCCTCGTAGATTTCAAAGCAATTATCTCCACTTACCATCAGAAGATCAAATTTCCCACCCCCGAGGGCGTCGGAGAAGTTTTGTACAACGTTCGTGAGTCCTGGGAGTGCTACATGTTATCCCTCAAAAAACCTAAAGCAGAGAAAACGTTCCAGATTGGATCCGCCAAGAAATCCGTAGATTTTCCCAATCTAGACGAGGATGGTCCTGTGCGCAAGAGGGCCAAAATGAACAGAAAGAAAAATAAGAAGAAGGATCCCAATGCCAAGGGCGCCCTCGAAATTGCCCCGTCAGAAACGATTGGAGAATCCTCTTCTGAGGGGGGACGAGCGTGATCAAGGTGAGCCTATTGCTGATGGTCAATTGACGAGAAAGAAAAGGACGCTCAAACTCCCTCATCCAGAGATACGGATTGAGCCCACGGAAAGATTTCTCACCATTGAGTTGGAACCTGGTAACCAGGATAAAACCACTCAGATTGGGTCCAACCTTTCAGGACCCTCGCAGATCATGATGATAGACTTCCTCAGGGAGAACATTGATGTTTTCGTATGGAAAGCCTCTGATCTTACTGGGATTGACCCAAGCGTGATAGTCCACAGGCTTAACGTGGACCCCTCCTTCAAGCCGATAAAATAGAAGAAGCGGGATGTGCTCGACTTTCGAAAGAAAGTTATTGAGGAAGAAGTTAGCAAGCTTCCCAAGGCTCAGTATATCGACCCCATACTATATCCGGAATGGTTATGCAACGTGGTCTTGGTACCAAAGAGCGCAAACAAATGGCGCATGTGCAATGACTTCACTGATCTTAACAAGGCCTGCCCTAAGGATCCTTACCCATTACCCCGAATCGATCAGCTGGTAGATTCGACCGCCGGCTGTGAGCTCATGAGTATGATGGATGCGTTTCAAGGGTACTATCAAATCTTTATGGCTCCTGAGGACCGTCCCAAAACTTCATTTGTTGTCCATTTGGGTGTATACTGCATCTTGGTCATGCCTTTTGGGCTCAAGAACGCTGGGGCCACTTACCAGCGCCTCGTTAACAAGATGTTTGAGAAAGAAATTGGAGGGTCGATGGAGGTGTACGTGGACGATATGATTGTTAAGAGCGAACGTCAAAGCTCGCACCTTGGGGATCTCAAGCGTACATTTGCCATCCTGCGCCAATACGGCATGAAGTTAAATCCCTCAAAATGTACTTTTGGAGTATGAGGAGGAAGATTCTTAGGTTACATGGTCAGCCAACGGGGCATTGAGGCTAATCCGGAAAAAATCAATGCTATTTTGGACATCCCTTCCCCTCGTAACCTTAGGGAGGTACAGGTGCTGGTAGGGAAAATCATTTCTTTGAACAAATTCATCTCACGCTCGGCAGACAGAAACCTCCCTTTCTTCAAAATTCTGCGCAATACTCGAAATTTTGCTTGGACCGAGGAATGTGAGAAAGCATTACAGGACATGAAAGCTTATCTTTCGAGCGCTCCGCTCCTGACAATGCAAATTAAGGGTGAGAGGTTGTTTATGTACCTCTCCATTTCCACTTAGGCCACAAGCGCAGTCCTGATAACCATACGAGAGCGTAAACACTTGCCTATCTACTATTTGAGCAAAACATTGCAGGGGGCCGAGAGAAAGTATTTGGAAATCGAAAAGTTTGCATTCGCCCTCATCAACGCATCACGACGGTTGAGGCCGTACTTCCAGGCACACTCAATAACTGTCCTCACAGATCAGCCATTAAAGCAAGTGTTGTCCAAGCCAGACGTATCTGGAAGACTGATAAAGTGGGCTATTGAATTAAGCTAGTTTGACTTAAGTTTCGAGCCCAGAACTGCCATACAAGCGCAGGTCATCGCGGATTTGTTAGTTGAGCGCTTTGGGTTAGAGCCGCTGTTCCTGAAAACGACGGTTTATGGGTCCTGCACACGGATGGTTCCTCAACCTCTCAAGGGGGAGGAGCAGGGGTAACCCTTAGAGACCCCAGTGGAATCGAGATGGACTTCGCAATTAGATTGGATTTCCAGGTCACCAATAACGAAGCAGAATATGAGGCACTCATGCAAGGGCTGAAAATTGCTTTTCAAAATGGAGCCTCCAGAATTACCGCTTAAGTTGATTTACAATTGATTGCGAGCCAGATTGAAGGAACTTATGAGGCTCGAGAAACCACCATGGTGCATTATTTGAAAAAGGCTAAAGAGATCGTTGAGAAATTCAAGGAATTCCACCTACTCCAGGTCCCGCGAGCAGAAAAGGAGCGCGCTGACGCTCTTTCAAAATTTGCATCAGCATCGGAAGGTTCATGCGAGCGCTCTGTCACGTTCCTTAGAACTGAAGAGCCATTGATAAGGGAGGTCACCAAACAAATGGTAGCCATGATCGATCCTCACGAGCCCTGTTGGCTGGACGACATAGTGAGATTTATCAAAGATGGCGTTTGTCCCACTGACAAGGTGGAGGCACGGAAAGTCAGAAACAAGGCCCACGGTTTTCTCTGGACTCCGAAGGGAGGTTATTCAAAAATTCTTTTCAAGGCCCGCCAATGAGATGTCTAAGGCCCTCGCAAGCCAAAGAGACGCTCGAACATATTGACAAGGGAAGTTGTGGAAATCATTTTGAGGGGCGTATCCTTGCCAAAAAAGTCCTGAGAAGCGGTATCTATTGGCCCACGATTCTCCAAGACGCCATTGAGTTTTTCAAGAAGTGTCCCAAGTGCCAATTTCACTCTAATCTACCCCATTTGCCAGCAGCTCAGATGGTGCCTATAGATGTCTCGTCGCCCTTCGACCAGTGGGGGATCGATATTGTAGACCCCTTGCCCATGGCAGCCGGGCAGAAAAAGTTCGTCATCTTAGTTGTAGATTACTTTACCAAGTGGGCCGAAGTTGAGGCCGTAGCAAAGATCACTTTCAGGGTCGTGAGGGACTTCATATGGAAGAACATTATCTGCAGATACGACATACCGAGGATACTTATTTCAGATAATGGGTCCCAGTTCATGGCAGCGGATACATGAGAGTGGTGTTCAGAATTGGGAATTGAACAACGCTTTACTTCCGTGGGATATCCCCAGGCTAACGGGTAAGCGGAAGTCACTAACAGGGTCATTTTACAACATCTAAAAACAATGCTCGAAAGCAAGAAGCGCGAATGGGCAGAGGAGTTGCAAGGAGCCCTATGGGCTTATCGCACCACTCCACAAGCGGCCACTGGCGAAACACCCTTCGCGCTCGTCTATGGATCGAAAGCAATGATACCTGCGGAGATTGCACAGGAATCCGCTCGCGTGGCATACTTTGAACCTAAGGCCAATGAAGAGAGTAGAACGCTGGAGTTGGACCTTTTGGAAGAAAAAAGGGACAAAGCGTGGGCACTGATCCACCAATACAAGGCGTCGGTCGCTCGGCAATATAACAAGCGAGTTAGGGAAAGAACCTTTCAGCTGGGGGATTTGGTCCTAAAGAAAGTGGAAGTCTCAAGACACGTGGGCAAGCTAGATCCCAATTGGAAAGGTCCGTTCAAGGTTATACAAGTGCGAGCAAAACACATACACGCTCGAATCATTGCAGGGCGAGCGTCTCCCCCGCCCCTGGAATGCGTGCAACCTTAGGCGGTTTTATGTTTGAGATACTCTTGTAAAAGCCCATGTTGGGGCCAGATGTACTTGCTCTTTCTCGGAAAATTATAATAGAAGTGGCTTTGAATGTTTTTTTTCAAAATGTATAGACTGATTGAAGATTCCCCCTTGGGATCCCAACCGCAAACTGCGCGGTCCCCGCCCCTCAAATGGGATCCTCGGATTAGCCAGGGGCACCACACAGGCCAAATTTTCACAAGTCTTGAACGAGGGTAGTCTTCAAATAAGACCCTCGTGATTACTCAAGACTTAGCATGTAGCACCCTTAACGTGAAGGCACAACATCCCCCGCACTATAGTTCAATCCACATATGGAACGAGCACCCATACATGAATCAAGCCTATAGCGAATGGGAGACAATAAAAAACACAACACTAGCTAGGCGGGCTAACCCTCAATTATCACCACATTGCATAAAGAGAAGAGACAACTCAAACATTTACATACATTCCAAAAGCAATATTATTCATTGTTTCCATAATATGCATTTCAAGTTCTTATCATGAAACCATAATGTACACAAGCTTTCACATATTACAAAATTATGTAAATACCAAAATATGACTGAGATGCTAGACTTGACCAAAAGACTCAAATCCGCCTAGCACTCCACCTGCAGAACCTGAAAATGTGAGGTGTCAGTCCACCACAGACTGAGTGAGGGGTGTAAATAAATATAAGAGCACATATCATGCAAGCTATAACCTCGGGTAAGATTTTATAGGAAACACAATATAAGTTCAAGAATAGAAAGAATTCTCGCCCGAGATTACAACTGATCCAATTTAACAATTCATTTAATTATCAATTCAATACGTAGCCCGGCGAGTGAGGGCGTTCTCCAACCTTACTCCAAAAGTGTACAATCATGAACATTTCCATTTATCAAGTGAGCATGCAAGTTATTCAAGTGCAATCAAATAGCAGTTTCATGAACCCTTTTCCCTCCGGGTGATGGCGGACTTGCAAGACCCAACCATCCAATCATGGTGTACGTCGGGGAACATGACTCTCGCGCACGGGATTTCTTCCTCGACAAACCTCCTGGTGGATTCAGAGATGATCCCAAAATGGTGAGGATAGTGCAAGAGTTACCCGTCAGCCCCGTGCTTTCCCGGTTGGCTCAGTACACTACCCTTGGGCCCAACGTGAACATGTTTTACTCGCCCAATCAATCAATCTGTTTAATCATGTCATGAAATCATTTAAAATCCATAAAGTTTGAAAACTATAGATATATAGATACTTTTGGTCGAAAACATCACATAGGGTTATACGGGATCTATATATCTAGAAATAAACCTCACCTTTACCAACCAACCAAAAAGTGGAAAGAAAGCTCTAAGGAGCGTGCTCCTCGTCTCCTGGACCGTGATCTGTGTAACAAGGACAAGTGTACGTGAGACTCGACTTGCATGAACTAATTAAGACGAACGACATGTTCACTTGATGTCAAGCATGCAATTGAAATCAATAAATATCATAAACTTACTCAAGTTAGCAAATGAGGTAGCAAAGATCAAGTATTCAAGGTTCAATAAAAGTATGCAAATTATTACACAAACCTCCCCTATGAAACTCAATTTATGAAATAACATGATACATACAATACACATAATATGATGCACTATGAGGCATATTAATGAAGCATTCATGCCGGAAATGAACTAATAAAACCATGCATGAGAAGTTTGAAATTCAATTTTTCATGCAGAAAAGGTAGGGTCGCGGTCGCGACCAAAATCCTTCACAAAATGGTTCGCGGTCGCGACCAAGTATTTTGCCCGAATTTTTGTCCAATTTTTCAAAATCCCGAAACTTGCCCAAATATTGGTCGCGGTCGCGACCAATTTTCTTCACAAAATGGGTCGCGGGCGCGACCACCTATTTTTGGCCGAAATTTTCATCCATTTTTCAAAATCTCGAACCTCGGCCAAAAACGGGTAGCGGCCGCGACCATTTTTACACGTAAATCAGGTCGCGGTCGCGACCCCGTACGCAGCAGCAACAAAACAAGGGAAAAACAGGGCACAACCGAACCAAAATCAACCAAAACCACAATAACACCAAGTTTCAACCATAACAATTATTTCAAATCATCAAATACACATTATACTTCCCTTATCCAACAAACAAACCAAGAATTACACATCAAAGCATCAAGAATTCATCAAGAAAACCCCATATAAATATACATGCTTCCAACTTCCATAAACTTCAAGATATTCATGCAAGTTCCACTCTAATCATTCTAATCATGCTCCTAACTCAAATATTGCAAGAATCCATTATCTAAACCATGAACCCTACTTCTACACCAATCAAGAGATTCATACAAATTCATGTTATACCTTGAGATGAGCTAGAAATGGGATGAAATGGCAATATGATGAAGATGATGATGCTAGCTCCTCAATTCCTTCAAAATATGACTTGGATTATGGTGAAATCTCCCTTCCTTCTTGAGGTGTAAATACTGATTTGTAGTGTGTGAAAGTGTGTGGAAATTTGGATGAAATGTGATGAACAAAGTGTGAGAGAAGAGATGCATATATACAATGTAATATATCTTCCACTAACTATAATGAATCACCACATTTTGCAACCAAGTCCCTCTATAATTTAAATGTATGCAAATGAGTTCTATCTCTACACAATTTTCATATAACCCCCAAGCCATGAAATGCAAGTAAGTCCATGAATTTACACAAAAGAGCAATTAAGGACATTTAATGCAATTAGATCATATTCATCACTTAGTTCATATAATTCACATAAATGGTAATTCATATAAATGCATAGAGATATAATGCATATAATATGATGAAAATTATAGTAAATGAATGAAATGCTTGAATTTAAACTTCCCAACTCCCGAAGACCCGCTCGTGACGTGCTTACCTGAACTTCCGGAAATTGGGGCGTTGCATAGCAAAATTTTCCAAGCTTTCAAGTAAATTTTCACAAGTCTTGAACGAGGGCAGTCCTCAGGAAAGACCCTCGTGATTGCTCAAGACTTAGCAAAATTTTCCAAGCTTTCAAGTAAAATTTTCACAAGTCTTGAACGAGGGAAGTGTTAGGAATAGTGCCCTAAAAGCCGATTGTATATCCGCTTTGTGCTTTTTCCTTATTGTAATCACAGACAATCTTTGAATAAAATAACGAATTGAGGCAACACTTCTTTATATGCTCTTGTTTGGTATGCGTTTACTTTAGCTGTGCATGTATGAGAACTCCCCTAATCCTGATGACTTTAGGACTCTACCATTTAGGTGAAATGGTTCATGAAACGAGCCCTATATCACATAAGTCATGATTAGTAAAATACTCCAAGCCGATGAGTCCTACAGACAGTGGGAGTGTCAACCTGACTCCTCTAAGGCTTGCTTGTGGGATCACGCCCTTAAGAAGGACCACCTTGTTTCATGGAGGTGCAAAGTGTATAGTTGATACGTGCGTGATACATGAGGGTGCTTACTTTAATAAGTAAGTTCACTGAGGTGCCCCGTGTGAGAACATTCCTGAATGGGAAAGGAAGTTTCTATTTCAGGAATGGAAACTTCCAGATTAGGAAATATCTCACGAGTCATTGATGTGATTAATTGATCCTTAAGACTTGAGGTTCCTTGTCACTTTATGAGTTAACTCTGTAGTCTTAGGTATAAGCTTTAAAGGGTGTCGCCTTAGACAACTGATTCAAGGCTTATGCTGGGGCTGCACAAGTGATTCATGAAAGTGAATGAGAATCAAGAAAGGACTTACACTTGCATTTGCAAGGTGATCTCTTATTGTGTAAGTCATTCATATGCCATATGGAGTCCTTGGCCAAGGCAGTAGATCAAGACATCAAGAAAAGGGTTTCTTGGATTGAGATCAAATGGATATGAAATGCACTTAGCTTTAAGACCGGATTATTAGGGTTCTAATTATTCCCTTAACCTAGATCTTGGTTGAGAGATAGTAAGTAGGAGGATTGTATCTCACATGAATCAATGACTTAAAGGTTCTGTCGAATCCGAACATTCCAATTCAGCTAGGGGTTAAACACCTGTTGCTAGACTATGGTCGTTTAATCTGTGGACTGATTAATTAATTAGTGAATTAATTAATTAGGGTCACTGCTAATTGAATTGAGAACCTAGAGGGTCACACACAATAACTTGGTTACATGAGTTGAGGCTTGAAAATGATTAAACGAGTTAATCGAGCCTAGAGGGTTCCACACGTGTGAAACCACACGTGTGGGTCACGTGACTGGACACGTGTCATTGTGACACGTGTGCCACACGTGATTGTTTAATAATATATTAAATAATTAATTAGTTAATTATTTAATAGACTTTGGTTTAATTTTGAATTAAAAAGAAAGTCTAATTTTGGAGAAAATAATCTAGTTAATTAATTATGAATTAATTAATTAGATAAAAATAAGTTATTTATTTTATAATAAATAAAGTATAAAATTATCCAAAAATAGTTTGGATATTTTTAGCTCTCTTAAAAGTTGACTTGAATTAGAATTCAAAGTCAAAGTTGGAAAATACTTGATGATCAAGTAATAGGAGAGAGAGGAACCAAATCCTTGCCCAACAAGGATTTGGATCGGCACTCCCCTCTTATATATAGGGGAGCTCGAGCTACCCTTTAGAGCTAATAGAGAATTCTTTTGGTTCATGTGTTGAACACCTTTCTTTCTCCAAGATTAAATAAACCCTAGGCTAAGCCTAAACACTAACTAGAGAACTAGCATCCTTACTAGTTAGATTGTGATCAAGTTGGTGGACTTTCTCTAGAGATTTCAAGTTAGAAGTTTGAAGATTCGAGCTTTACCAAGGAGAGGGGATCAAGTCGCGAGAAGAGCGTTCTTGGGTGGCTTGAAACGCTTCAAGAAAGAACAAAAGAAAAGTAAGTTTTCTATCTTTACGAATTTGGTTACACGATTCCGAGTCCTAGATCCTTTTGTTGGGAAAATTTTTTAAATTCCGCTGCTTTCTGATTCGTGTTTTCCAACAGGAAGTCCTCAGGAAAGACCCTCGTGATTGCTCAAGACTTAGCAAAATTTTCAAAACTTTCAAGTAAATTTTCACAAGTCTTGAACGAGGGCAGTCCTCAGGAAAGACCCTCGTGATTGTGCAAGACTTAGCAAAATTTTCCAAGTTTTAGGCAAATTTTTACAAGTTTTAAACGAGTGCACTCTTCAAGCAAGACCCTTTTGATTACTCAAAACTTAGTGATACTTCTCAAATTTTACATCTTTTACTTAGCATGTTACCCAGAATCTTAGCATCACAAGATTTTGTTACAACAAGCGCAATGTAAGATTTCGTAATAAGCGTTGGAAGAAATAAAAAGAGACACGGTAGTGAGGAATAAAATTCATTGATAAAAGCGAAAGATTACAAAACGAGGGCACGATGGCCCTTGGAATTCTTGCAAAAATGAAAAAGTAAGAGAAGGAAATTCTTATAAGAAAGTAAAGAGGAATTTCAAGCAACTGCAACAACATCTTCCTCCAAGTTAACCACTTCTTCCTGAGCAGGAGCGACGGGCTGTTGGCCTTGAGGGTTAGGCTCTTGCGCTTGAGGGACAGGCTCTGGGGCTTGTGGAGCTACCTGCTCAGCGCCCTCGACAGGCAGAGCTGATGCATTTCCCAAGGGGGGCATTTTCGATATTAGGAGCAAGGACATTCTCCTGAGGCACGTTTCCCTGAGGGCCTTCAGGGGCAATTACTGCATTGGTAGCCCCCTCGTTTTGCTCCGCTTGGGGCACCTCTTCCACCGGATGAGCGGCCATGTACTCATCCTGGACAAGCTCAACCAGGAAATTGTACTCTGGCTCAGCTATGGTGGCCTCGGGATCCTCCTCTGTTTCATCCGCCTTCTCGCAGCGCTCGTTGAGCCTCAGTCCTATATCAGTCCGTCCTCAAGCGGAGGCCTCTCTCAGTCCTTTATGGATCATTTGCTCGATTGCCAAGTTAAAGGCTTTCTGAGCCTCATCAAAACAATGAATGGAGGCGGGAAAGGGGAAGGCCTTTCTGTGATAGAATTTTATAAGTGTCTCCTTGTTAGCCCTCTCTAAGCGCTCGGGAAGCCCACTTATTATGTCGGCATATTTTTTCTCCGCCTCGTTGGACCGGATGACCCATCCGTTCCTGTCTTTCATCAAATTCTTGTGATTCTCATTGAGGGTGTTGTAGTCCGAACAGTACTTCTTCTTAGAAGCCTCGCATTTCTTGAAGTCTTCCTCCAGCTTCTTGGTGTAAGCCTCCAACTTCTTGTACTCCGTCTCAAGGGAGAGAAACTTTGCCTTCTCCACGTCCAGTTCTTCTTGAATTTGAGCCTGATCATTCGACCGAGCCATCTTCTTGTACTTAGCCTTGCACTAGGAGTACACGGTACCCCTCATTTGAAGGTTCTTCGCCTTTGGGAGTACTTACTGCGTTTTTCAAAGAAAATAAGGAACATATTTTGTACTTAGAATCTTTTTGAGGAATTAAGAATGTCATGAGAAAACAGGGAGAAGTAACGAGGGGACTTACGAAAATGATGGCATGCACCATGTCGGCGGCAACCTTCTCCGTGTTCTGGGAAAACAAGGCCCGATGATCTCCAGAGAACTGGACCCTCTCGAAGAGTCCCTCGGAAATCGTGCGAGAGTGTGAATGAGAACTTAACAGAACACGGCCATCTTCTGGAGCACGGTTGATACTCCTGTCCCGCAAGCGCTCGAAATCCAACAAGTGGTCCTCCTCGGAAGAAGAGGTTTCCCCGTCGCCTCTCGTCCCCTCCACCACTTGCTTGCCTTTGCCCATAATAGGGATGTTGTGGGGTATCCTCTTCCTTTTTCTGGAAAGAGAGGCGGCGTTCCCCTGAGACCCTCGGATGACCACGCTCGAAGCGGGTCTTGGTGGGTTGGCAGCTGGAGGGGTGGCACCCCTCGCATTGGAAGCATCTGTGGGACGGGCAATTATTCTCGTCTCTGAGTTTGGCACCCGTGCGTTTCCTTGACCTTGGGTTGGTGGGGCCGTGCTTGAACTTGCCCTTTGGTGACCTCTACGACCGTCACCACGGCCTGTCCCCCGTCCGGTCCCTCACCCGCGAGGGTTTACCTGGTTGCCTTGGTTGTTCTGGCGACGGTTGCTGATAACATTGGCAACGTTGCGCATGTTTGCACCGGCCATGATAATAGCAACACCTGGAAAAGAAGACAAGAAAACGAGGGTTAAGGTCCATACTGAAAATTCTCTACAAGATCAAATAATTAGTATTCCTAACTAGAGTTAGTCCCTAGAAGCTAACCATCTCTCTCCAAATCACGAGCGGGAGGATTTCTGATAAAGTGGGGGTCATTTGTGATTCCGCAAAGAAACATGACTTCCGCATCATCAGTCAAGTCCTATGCTTTGATTATCCAACCCTCGTCCCTCATGGCACCAGCAAGGTCTTTGGGCCAGTTTTCCGGAAAGGTATGGGACAAACGGTGCCTAACTATGGGACCCTCCCCATGTGAAATCCATTCTCTGGGTACCCCAAAATCTTCACCATCGGGAGCCCTCACAAAAAAGAAATTTTTTCCACTCAACACCATGGGTTGTGGGAGAGTCTATCAGTTTCAAGCCAGATTTAGCTTGGATATAGAAAAAGCCCGCCCTCGGGGACGAACAGGGCGAGCGGGCGACTTGGAAAAGGGCGTTAAAATTCCGGAATGAGGGTTGATACTTGGTACAGGCCATGAGAATTACAAAAACGGTTATCAAAGATAAACCGTTGGGAAAAATTTAGGTGGGGCATAGGTTAAGATCATTAAGGATATTGGCTACAGGCTCGGGTATTGGGAATCCAAATTCTCTGAAAACTACAGAATCTAAGTACACGACCATCTCTCCCGGAGGGGGGTTATTTGCTCGCTCGTGTTCTTCAGGAATTATCCATTGATAACGCTCGTCCCAATATATGGGGGCCAGCATGGATACTATCTCCCCACGAGTGATGGTACTTTGGATTTCGTCTGGGGGAACCTCCGTCGCTTGTATACCGGAACCTCCCCCTCGTTTGACCCCTTGGTTTTCTTGGCTTTTCGGGGCTTCTGGGATTCCTTCCTCTTGCCCTTGGCAGGGGCTCTCTCCGAGGGCCCCGCTTCTCCTTCTGATTCAGGGGCAGGTGCAGAGATGGCCACGTGATAAGTCATTTCTTTACCAATTACTGAGCCTACAATTATGATATTTTATTCCATGATTTGTTTTAATAGTGGTCTATTAATTGGTTTAATGTTTCTTTGTAGGAAATTGCGACTTGCATGAAATTAGAGGTCATCCACCTTCTTTTTGGATTAATTGGAGAACAAATGCAATTGAAGGCCATAAATTTGGAATTCAAAAGCTCAAACAAAGAGTTACGTACGTCAAAGGAGGGGGAAACACGTTCTTGGAGTAATGACAGTGCTTGATGAAGAGTTAGTGGGCATTTAATGTGGAAAAATAGTGAAGAAGCTTGACTGAGGTCACGGTCAGGGTTCCTGACCCGTTTTTTTGGCAATAACTTGGGCGCATTCATTGAAAATGTAGGGAGTTAGTGGCCATTTATTCTGGCAGAACGTGAAGAGGTGGAGTTATTTGATTTTATGATGGCAGATCATGGAGGAGTGGGGAGAAGAATTCAAGCCTTGGCACTACAAATATAAGAAGAACCGAGAGCTTAGGGGACGACAGGCTTCGAGGAAGAGTTCGAGCTTCAAAACTAGTTTATTTCTTCCTTTCTTTGTTTTGTTGATACTATGTTTTCTTATTCGTATTTGTTTTTCAATTTCGTTATGAGTAGCTAGTTTCGTTTATAGTTGGGATTTTCCAAGCATGCTTTAGATGTCGTGAGACAATTTCTTTGGGTTGATTAATCAAAGTTATCCGTTTTATTTCCGATTTCATGTCATTGAGTGTTGGTTTATTCTTTGGTTAGTGCACGAATCCTTGAATTATCAATACACATACAGCTAGTTAATTCGTTTGGTGGAGTCTAGCCGGGCAATTGACGAAGTGGCAATCAACACTAGGCTGTTAAGTTCGGCTGATTTTGTGTTGTGGAATATTACGGTCTAATTAGGCGAAGTAGGAGTTTCTACTTAGTCGGTTAGGGCTAGTGTTTCTTTAGTACGTAAAGCAATTATCCGGTTGAATCTTAGAAGGAGTTTCTGATAGGGTTATCGGTTAATTAGGGGACGACTATTAGGAGTTTCTTCTAGTCGTTCTAAAAAGTAAGAAGAAACGAGGGAGCCTAAGGTAATTGGTAACTATAGCTAGCCTAACGAGGAATTAATCACCCTGTCTGTGATCATAGTCTGATGCATGTGTAGGGAAATCCCAACTATTTGTTATCTACTGAATTAATCTAAGTGTCAGCTGAGTTAGTTGTTAATTATTTGTTTATTTAGTTTCGTTTTGTTCATTACATTAGTAGTTAGTCATTTATCTCAACCCCCCCCCCCATTTTAATTGTTTGCGTTAATTCCTTTGCGTATAAAAAGAATACAAGCTCATCCAATCCTCGTGGATCGACCCCTCTTACCACTATTTACAATTTATTTGTATTCGGTACTTGGGAATTTATTTTTGGTGGCTTCGACACCCATCAATTTTTGGCGCCGTTGCCGGGGATTGGTAACTAATTTTGTTTCTTTTTCTTATGCTTAGGAACCTTCGTGAGCAAGCAGCAGTTGGCGAAAGTTCAGAATTGTTTGAAGCTGAAAACTGATACTAATTCTGAGCAGGAGTTTACAGTTGCACAGCTTACTGACAGGAAGCCTGACAGTGATCACAGTCAGGATATGGCTCAGAACAGAACGCTTCGGGACCTTGCCAGACCTACTGAAGCACAACAGCCACTCTGTATTACCTTTCGAGAACTGCAGGAAGGCTTCGAATTGAAATCAGGCCTTATCCATTTGTTGCCAACCTTTCGCGGGTTGGAGAATGAAGATCCAAATAAGCATTTGAAGGAATTCCACCTTGTGTGCACATCCATGAAGCCACACAATGTGACAGAGGATCAAATCAAGCTAAGGGCTTTTCCCTTCTCATTGCAAGATGCGGCTAAAGAGTGGCTATATTACTTACCTTCGGGTACGGTCACTACTTGGGCGAAAATATCAAGACAATTCCTTGAGAGGTACTTTCCGGCTTCTCGTGCTACCAACATTAGGCGAGAAATTTGTGGCGTGAAGCAAAGAGATTCCGAAAGCCTTTATGAGTATTGGGAGAGGTTCAAGAGATTGCTAGCAAGCTGCCCCCAACATGGTATCTCGGATCAATTGGTCATTCAATACTTCTATGAAGGACTAACTCCGATGGAACGTAGAATGATGGATGCCGCGAGTGGCGGAGCAATTGTTAGCAAGACACCAGCCGAAGCTAGAGAGCTCATATCAACCATGGCTGCAAATTCTCAACAATTTGAAGCTCGACAGGACACCCCCCGAAGGGTGAATGAGGTAAATACTAATTCACTTGATAAAATTGAGTCTTTGCTAACAACCTTGGTGCAGAAAATGAATGTAAGTCCTACTCCACCGGCAAGAGTTTGTGGCATTTGCACTAGCCCCGCTCACTTCACTGATGCATGCCCAACTCTACACGAAGAGACACCTCAGAATGTGAATACCATTGGATACCAACAAATGAAGTTTGACCCCTATTCAAGCACCCACAACCTTGGATGGCGAAGTTACCCAAGCCACAGCTATGCAAACAACCAACCGATCAATCAGAACTTCCATCCGATACCACCGCCACAACACCCTCAGGGTTCAGGTACGCCTCTTAGTGAAATTGTTCGTGTATTGGCTACTAATACCGATAAATTTCAACAGGACGCGACGAACAGGTTTCAAAAGATAGAAGATACCATCAAAACCTTGGAGACTCATATGGGACAAATTGCATCCTCGGTGAGCAAATTGGAGAACCAAGGCAAGCTCCCATCACAAACTCACGACCTTAGACACAATGTGAGCGCTATCACACTGCGAAGCGGCAAGGAATTACAGCCTCCAGTGGACAGGATTTCAAAACGTGATCAGGTACAGGGATCTGATGCAGAAATTGAAAAAGAAATTGAAAAGAATCCTGCCAGTGATCACAGACAGAATTCCAGTCCAGCGGAAGTCTATCAGAAGCCTCAGGCACTGGTAGTTCCACCACCATTCCCTGAAAGGTTCGTTCAGAGAAAGAAGGACAAAGAAAATAAGAACATCTTGGCTCCTTTTGAAAAAGTTGAAGTGAACGTTCCACTCCTTGAGGCCATTAAACAGGTTCCACACTACGCAAAATTTCTTAAGGAATTGTGCACCAACAAGCATAAGTTGACAGGTAATGAGAAGGTGAATGTAGGTGAGAATGTTTCAGTAGTTTTACAAAGAAAATTACCTCCTAAGTGTCACGACAAAGGTATGTTTTCCATCCCATGTAAGATTGGACATATTGGTATTGGTAAAGCTATGTGTGATTTAGGATCTTCTATCAATGTGATGCCTTTGTCTGTATATAATTCTTTGGGTCTTGGTCCATTAGCTAGTACCGGAGTCATTATTCAATTAGCTGATCGATCAATTGTGTATCCTGAAGGTGTTTTAGAGGATGTCTTAGTTCAAGTTAATGAATTGATTTTTCCTGCTGATTTCTTTGTAATTGACATTGAAAACAATTATTCATCCGAGTCCTCTGATATCTTATTTGGTAGACCTTTCCTTAGTACGGCTAAAGCTAAAATTGATGTCCATAGTGATTCTTTGACTTTAGAGTTCGATGGTAAAATGGTCAAGTTTAATATGTATGATGCTATGAAACATGTTGATGATGTGTCTTGTGTCTACAATGTTGATATCATGGATAACTTGACTAATAAAATGTTTGCCTTGAACCATGATGATGAATTGGACTATGTCTTGTGCTATAACTTGTCCGTTGATAGAATGAAGAAATTTGATGATAAATTTGGACATTCTGAATATATGCTTGAGATAATTTATGCTTTGGAAGCTCCCCATGTTACAAGGTCGAAATATGTACCTATTGAGCTATCTTGGTCTGAAATTGAACTGTTACCTTCCATTTTGCAGGCTCCAACACTGGAACTTGACAAGCTACCTGAGCTTTTAAAACGTGCATATCTGGGTGAAAGGGAGCCACTGCCAGTGATCATAGGTAGCACGCTTGGCAGTCTGGAAGAGGAAAAACTGATCGGAATACTTCCAAAATGCAAGGAGACAGTTGAATGGACCATCACAAATGTCAAGAGACTGAAGCCTTTGGGGAACATGCATGATGTTGTTTTGGAACGAGGATCCAAGTCCCATAGAGCCGCTCGACATAAGCTAGACCCACCTATAATGAAGATGGTGGAAACAGAGATCCTTAAGCCCCCTGATCGAGTGATTAACAATTTGTATAGTGAGAAGAAGGGACGTACACTAAAGCCGTTTTATGAAGGATTTGTAAGGCACATGGTTGGAGAGATCCATCTAGAGGGTCCTCCTCTAGACACTTGAGTGCGAAACAAAAACTCGTCGAGTCCATGACGTTAAACAAGGGCGCTATATGGGAGGCAACCCATATTTCTTTTTCCTTGCTTTAGTTTCTTTTGTTTTCGTTTCCTTGTTTTTCTCGTTCCGTCGTAATCTCTTCTCTTCTCGTGTTTTGCAAGCAAATGTGCAGGTGACATAATCGGATGAGTGTGGGGGAAGTACAAGAGCAGAAACATTGATCAATTGCTATAACTGGCGAAAATGGCTACTGTGAGGCAACCTGTCTGAGGTCACGGACAAGGGTCCTGGATCATATTTTGCCAAATGGAGCCTATCCCACAAACCAAAACAACCCGCCACCCTACCCGCGACTCGCTTCACTTACAGCCGGCCGAATAAACCACAGCTCGTCATTCATGGGAGGAGCCGTCTCCAGTTCTAGCCACACACAATCGCCGGTCGCCACTTCCCCACCAATCACTTCCCATTCCTCCGCCTCCAGTTCGAAAACAATCAAGGCCAAGAACTGTCAGAACCAATCGAAGCAAGTGGCAGAATACTACTGACAGGAAGGCTATCCGTGATCATAGTCACGATTCTTCGAGTCTGACTCTCGTCTCCCACCCCCCGGGTTCAGGGAAGTCCTCTGTTTTTCATTTTTGACTTAAATTATGTTGCGGACAACATGTGCTTTAAGTGTGGGGGGGTGTATTAGGGCTGTATGAGAAAAATTTTGCATTTTTGCATGAATTCGGGGCATTTTTGAGTTGATAATGGGCTGAAAATATGTGAATTTGCTTCTATAGTTGCATGTTTATGGCTGTGAATAGTAATTTCAGGGTTGTGCCCTCTTTATGTATGATTAGGAGATACGATGTGGCTTAATTTGATTCTTATTTGATGAATTATTACGATTTAGGCAATGATAGATTAATTTTAAAAGGATATGAAGCATGGTTGAGTCTTGTATGCTAAATATTGGCTAAGTGTTGGTGATATTCTCACATTTTTGGAAATAGCGTGCCTGGTTTTTAATGGCTAGAACCTTAATATTGTGTGATTAAAATGACACCATTCTTGAATAGAAACTTATGAAGCTTAGAAGTTGAATTTGGTATGCACTTGAATTTTCACTTGTTTATTGGGAAATTGTGGTGGAGCTAGGGATTTAATTTAAGCTTGGAAGTTAAGTGCGATGATCTATTATGTGTAGCGCCAAAAATCTGTTGAAATGATTAAATGGGGCTTAGTAACCGGGTGACATTCATCACAAATGTTTGTGCTCGCGTCAAACGGTCCCAAATAATCTCGACGAGTGAGGCAATTTATGAATACTCCGCTAATTACCCAACTAAATAAGTGATTTATCACAATAAAATGGGTAATTATGAGTAAGGCAAAGCCACTTGAGGTTGTGATCGGTTGAGTAACCGGATGGCATTCATCACAAATGTTTGCGTTCGCATCAAAAGGCCAATGACAATTCAAGCAATTCCTAGCTAAAGTATCTTAACGTATTAATTGTGAATAACCCGAATTCCCCACAACTACCATTTCATTTGAAACTTCCTCGTGCATACCCTTCATCTAATAAGTTGAATAAGAAGAACCGAGAGCTAGGGGACGACAGGCTTCGAGGAAGAGTTCGAGCTTCAAAACTAGTTTATTTCTTCCTTTCTTTGTTTTGTTGATACTATGTTTTCTTATTCGTATTTGTTTTTCAATTTCGTTACGAGTAGCTAGTTTCGTTTATAGTTGGGATTTTCCAAGCATGCTTTAGATGTCGTGAGACAATTTCTTTGGGTTGATTAATCAAAGTTATCCGTTTTATTTCCGATTTCATGTCATTGAGTGTTGGTTTATTCTTTGGTTAGTGCACGAATCCTTGAATTATCAATACACATACAGCTAGTTAATTCGTTTGGTGGAGTCTAGCCGGGCAATTGACGAAGTGGCAATCAACACTAGGTTGTTAAGTTCGGCTGATTTTGTGTTGTGGAATATTACGGTCTAATTAGGCGAAGTAGGAGTTTCTACTTAGTTGGTTAGGGCTAGTGTTTCTTTAGTACGTAAAGCAATTATCCGGTTGAATCTTAGAAGGAGTTTCTGATAGGGTTATCGGTTAATTAGGGGACGACTATTAGGAGTTTCTTCTAGTTGTTCTAAAAAGTAAGAAGAAACGAGGGAGCCTAAGGTAATTGGTAACTATAGCTAGCCTAACGAGGAATTAATCACCCTGTCTGTGATCATAGTCTGATGCATGTGTAGGGAAATCCCAGCTATTTGTTATCTACTGAATTAATCTAAGTGTCAGCTGAGTTAGTTGTTAATTATTTGTTTATTTAGTTTCGTTTTGTTCATTACATTAGTAGTTAGTCATTTATCTCAACCCCCCCCCCCCCCAATTTTAATTGTTTGCGTTAATTCCTTTGCGTATAAAAAGAATACAAGCTCATCCAATCCTCGTGGATCGACCCCTCTTACCACTATTTACAATTTATTTGTATTCGGTACTTGGGAATTTATTTTTGGTGGCTTCGACACCCATCACCACGGTCACAGTGTGGCAATGGGGATGGGTTGCCCTCTCCGTCAACGGTAATACACTCCCTTGTCTTTCTGCCTCAAGGACCATATTCATCTCATCAAACAGATGTTCAACCCCCCCCCCCCTGGTTCCTCTCATCCATGGCTAAAACTACCGTGTCTAGTTCCTCGTCCCTAGGGGAACCCGGTTGGGATAAGCTTTGGGTGGCCATCTCCTCAACCTCACGGGTAAACTCCTCTACATGATCTCCGGCCATGGCTATTTTGGGGATTGGAAGATGTATAGAGATTTTTTGAATGTGGGGATGTTCAGAGAAATCTGGGGATTTTTGAAGGAAAGGCAGGATTCGGAGAAGATACTCAATCCTAAAGGAGTTAGAAAGCAGAAATTAATAGAAGTGCAGGAATCTTACCTTAAAGATTTCTGGAAAAAGTTTGTGAGTGTTTGAAGATCGCTGGGTTTGCTCTGAAGAATTTTTGCGCAAAGGGATTCTGAGTTATAGTTCGCGTTAAGGAAAAGGAAGTATGGCAAATCTCTTATTTATAGGGTGTTATTTAGGGATATTAAATTCAAAAGGCAATCATTTCCCGCCTTGGTAACCGCCCACTTTTGGGAACCGTCACCCACTTCCGAAGATTCACGGCACCGTTTCCTTGATATTCGCCCCCACTCTCCCATCAGCATTTAATGCTGGGCCCTAACAAGCGGTCATTTGAAACGACTGCATTAATTGCTTGTCAGACAAGGCTTCTGCAACACGAAAAGCGCTCAAGCTCGAGCGTCACCCTCGGACATTTGGATTTCAAATTCTCCAGCCTTTACTAAGGACTGCAGAATTGAAGGGGCAAAATGATGGGGATAAAATACGTTTGACCCACGTTTTACACGTGGCACGGTTAAGGCATGACGCGTGGATTCAGTAATCCCCAAACGCCCCCGACTTTCACCAGCACATGATCTCCCCTGCGCTTATTAACGAGCGTCTCAAGGCCTTCTAACGAGCGCCAACCTTTCTTTATCACGCATGCTCTCACGGTTCTAATAAAGTCATTTACGAGCGTCATGCACCTTCATGCGTGCCCTCGTACAACAACAGAATAAAAGGGTCTCATGCACCCTCGTTGCACTGCTCGGACGCTAATCCCCATGCGGATCACCTAGTCCATCAGGCCCAGTTGACACGAGCGTGTTTCTCGCCCTCGTTACCAACTTCCAAAACGGCTCTCTAACACCCGTACAAGCCCACGCACCTGACTTTGTTGCGAACACTAACTTTTTCCAGCTTTTGCAGGAGATTCCTCCTAGGATTCTCCTCGTTGAGATACGTGTTAGGGCAACATTAGGGCAGGACCACCCGAGGCAAATTACCAAAGGGTCCCTGACCCTCAACTATAAATATGGGAGTTCATCTTCATCCCTGTAAGCATTCTTCATCACTGTAACTCCATACCTCAGCTTACATTCCTCTTTCAGATCACGGTCTAACTTGAGCGTCGGAGAGCCAAACTGGGAATCACCCCCAGTTCCCCCTGCTTGGCCTTCTGACTTTTGTTGGTGTTTGTCCTAGCAGGTAGAGTCCAGAAGCTTTTCCAGCGACCCTTTTGAGCCCATTCTCTGTTTCCCATCCTCAACAAAATAGAAAGTGATTGGAGTTTGACCCTTAGCTAATCAGACACCATCAGTATGTAATATTAAAATTTTAAATAAGTTTTGTTATTTCAGTTTCCTACCCAAAAAATTCTAAAAATATTAAAAAAGGCCTAAAAAACTTTATATAATTATAAAATTTGCCCCGCCGTGTCCAATCTGTGTCAGACACTTGATCCCGCCGTGTCCGACACCGTGTCCTATTTTTTTTTTAATTTTTTTAATTTTGGACACGTTTCAGCCGTGTCGGACACTGCACGGACACTTTTTTTTCCCGTGTCCGTGCTTTGTAGCTCATAACTTGACATTAAGCATTATTTTCGACCTAACTGACGGGATGTTTTGACTTCCTATTCCCCTTTAGGTGAATTCGGTATGTTTGACATTAAATACCTTCCGACGGTCTGACATGAGTCAGAAGTTGACACACATTCGTGCTAAAGGTCGCTGGATCGTTGGTAGTATTTTGGCTCGTAGCACCTATCAATCTCTCGACCCATGATCTGATTGATGAAGCCTCTTTTTGATACGGTGTTCAAGCGTTTAGACTTTGGTAATTGACCAACTGAGCCGTTGGATTGACTTCACGACCTCTCATCGTATGTTGGTCGATTCGGAGGATGCCTGAATTTTTTACAAATAATTTCCCGTACATATTTTTTGTATATCTGTTTTTCATCATTTTATACTCTTACTCTTTTTTAATATTTTTTTTTTTACTTTTTCTCTTTTTATTTTAAAATATAATTTAATTTATTTTAATCATATGTATGATTATTGTATTAAAGTAGTACAAAGATATTTTCATATAAAATAAAATATTACTCTTTATCTTCTCATAAAATTTTAACAAAAAAAGAAAAGAAAAAGAGATAGTTATTTGAAAAAAGGGAAAATTGTAAAATTGGTATACCATCTCTCCCATTTTAGCTGTTCTAGTACATTAACTTTTTCGCCGATAAAATAACCCCAGAACTATCAAAAAATTACAAAACAATGCCAATTTTACCCGAATAGGCGTAAGCCTGCCAATGATCCGACCCATTTGAACAGGTGTCAGGAAAAAATGTAGGAATATGGATTAGATCACCGACGGGTTTTTGCCTATTTGGGTAAAATTGGCATTGTTTTGTGATTTTTTAACAGTTCTGGGGTTATTTTATCGTCAGAAAAATTAGTGTATCTGAACGGTTAAAATAGGGGAGATGATATACCCATTTTGTAATTTTGTCTTTGAAAAAAAAAACCCACATGTTGTTTGTCCGAAACAATTATGCATGAGTCAGGACACTGTGAAAGTTGTTGAGTGATGACAAATGGAATCAAAAGTATTTAAATGATGAGAGAATGAAAGGTTGATTTGATTTGCCGACAGTTCGTTGTCCCTTTTATTCTAAAACCATAATACTGTATGAGGAAGTATAAGAAATTAGTGAAAACTTATTGAATGTGCATCACAAAGGTAATCAGGTGTTATGTAGGCAAAAAAAATGGAAAATTATTAACGATGTGATAATATAAATATTGTCACCATTTTTGTGTTAATTAGTGATCGTAATATTTTTATGTTTTCACCAATTATATTTATTTGTTTTTGAAAGGACACCAATTCTAATTATTTAGCGATAATCATTTCAATTCCATCACCAGAGGCTTCGCAAGTGACCAAATTTAGAGGGAGTTTGGCTTATTTAAGTAGCTTATAATATGTTGATCATGTTTTATAACAAGCTACTAAAGTGCTTTATGAGAAAGGAAGTTAAAATGTTAAAATTAAATGGAGAATTACCAATTTATTTTAAAAGAGCGTGTACATTCTCAATATCTTATGTTAGCATCTTATAAACCTTTTTATTAATAAAGAAAATGTGTCAAATACGGGAAAATTACATTTTTGATATATCAACTCGACCCTTTAAGTATTTTTGGTACTTTTCATTTTTCAATTGTAAATAGGCCGGTAGGTTCAAAAATCAGGTAATTACATGCACATTTTAATAGGAATCGTTGCTTTTCCTTGATTTTTGAACATACGAGCTAGTCTATTTTACAATCGAAAAATAAAAAGTATAAAAAATAATTAAAGGATTGAGTTGATATACCATTTTTTAATTTTTCCTGTCAAATACTTTATGAATATTTAGATAACTTATAATTTGTTGAGGAAAGCTTACAAACTTAACCATACACCCTCTTGTAGTTTTAGGTGATCAATAATTACAACTTGTGTCACATCTAGATAGTGACCATTTTATGACATATATACAAAGTTGTAGGACGATTTATCACTTACATCATTGTCATTTTATGTGCGTCTTTAAACTTTTTGTTTTTCCTTTAAAGCACATAAAATGACAATGATATAAGTGATAAATCGTCCTACAACTTTGTATATATGTCATAAAATGGTCATTATAGATGTGACACAAGTTGTAATAATGTCAATGGTGATAGATAACATAAAAATTACCTTCCATCACTAATAATGTTGCAAAACTATTTTCGTGACAGATTTCTTGTGTCACTAAATACATGTAATTACTGCAGCTTTCATGTCACTAATTTGTTATACGAGTTAATTACACGTAGCTCGTATTAGACGGGTAGTTACAATTCACTACAATTTTTAAATTAAATTACAGATAACATCCTTCAAAAATAAGTAATTACATTTAACCTTTATTTCGATTTAAAATTTAATTTGATGAAGTTAGCAAAAATTTTAATGAAAATCCAAAAAATAATATATTAATATAAATTAAATATTTAATTTTAAGGTAAAAAAAATAAGATTTAATTAATTATGATTGAAGATCAATTAGAAACATAATTAATTGAAGTTTTTTATTATTGAATCTTTTTTATTTACTTAGTTTAATTAAAATATTTATTAATTTAAATTTAAAAGTTAAATTATTTTTTATATAGATATAAGTTAATTGCTAATAATTATTAAATAACAATTAAATACAAATTAAAATTAAAAAATTTTAATTTATAATATAATGGTTAAAATTTTCATGTAAATATAAACAAATTTTTCTTACAGATACATAATTAGTAAAACTTTCAATATTTGATCGTTTCAATTAGATTTAATTCGATTTGAGTAAATTTATAAAGTTTTAATTTAGCGAGTACAATTTGCAACTTTAACTGCATAGTGTAAGTTATAGTTTTTAAATTTTAGAGTAGTTCAAATGTTGTTATCAGTAAGTATCTATTATAAACTACCAAATTCCTTAAAAATACTTGTTTAAGTAATTAAAAATGAAACTTATTTAATCTAAAGAAAATACAAGTGAATTTTTTAAATCAAACTAAGTATATAAAGTTAAATAAAATATGAACGAATTGTATAGTCAATCGTAACTGAAAGAATTATATAGATGTTATAACGACCGTATTTTGCCCAAAAATAAAAGTTGAAAATTTTTGTTAAAAATATCACACTTAACCCCCAAATTAGTATAGTCAATTACAATCAACTTTAAGGACAACATGATAATAAAAAAAATTGATCAAAGTTAACAGAAGGTATTTTCGGGTTTTCGCTAAATCTTTTTTTGTTGGCGTCAACAAATTTTAAACGAAAATGAAGGCAAAATATAATTACTTATTTTCTAAAGGGTGGTATCTATATTTAATCTAAAAATGATGGCAAAATATAATTGTCGCGTCTAATACGAGGGTTAAGCGTAATTAAGCCTTTGTTATATTGTTATCAATTCGTTTGCCTCGTATTAGTTTTAAAAGCAAATATATAATTAACATTTTGGGTACAAACGAAAAACAAACTAAAAGTTAGCACAATAATTTAAAAGTTATATAATTTAATGAAAAGAACATACGTTTTAATATAGTTTATTTGTTAAGGAATTAAAGTTCTTAATAATAATAATAAATGTTTGTTGTGTGATACAATATTTTTCATTTTGGATTTCGAATCATGCTAATTTTCTAGCCAAAAAACATATCTTACTTAAAGAATATACATTACTAGTAATATCGCAACATATACAATGCAACTTAATACGTTTAACGTATCTTATTGTATAAGATACAATATTAATTCTTTTTTTTTTTTTAATACGTCAAGGAAAAATTTCCCGAACCTAATATCTGGTAATGTGGGATAAATCCCCAATTGGGCATCATATTTTTATTTAACTCCCCATTTTGGCAAAATGTCATATAATTTTCACATAATGTAGTATTTAAAATACCTCTCAAAATATATTGTATATTTTTCACAAAATGTAGTACTAAAACGTTCTAATACAGTATTTATATCCTATTATGTTATATAATTTTATGGGGGAGTAAAGTAAAAATATTCCAAACTAATGGAGATATTTCAAACTGCCCCATCTACTATATTTTCGTGAATATTTAAATAAAAAACTGAAAATGAAGTATGAGATCAACTTTGCACAATGAGATATATTGTGGGACCAAGCTTGTGATATTCTCATTTATTTATATTTCAAAATCTTTTTCATGGTTGACCATATTTGCCTTATTCTTTAATTTTTTGTTCACGAATTTTAGGGTTTTTTTGGCTAAAAAAGATGGGTATTATATTCTACCCCTTCCGTTACTTTATGCATTTTCAACCTCGAAAGTAATTTAAAAAACCTCAAAATTAATTAGCTATTTTAGCAACTTTGGTCCCAAACTAGTAAAACTAGCCTATTAATGATCGGAAACTTGCCATTTATACGAAAATGTGTATAATAAGAAAACTATCAGATTCCGATGAGAATTTTTAATGGAGAAAATTAAATACCATCCATACATCGTCATTGGTTATTTTGGTCGAATACCGATGGATTGCCAATGTATAAAAAGAACATATTTAATAATTTTTAACAGAAAAATCACCGTATATCATCAAAAATGATTTTGAAAAAAATAAATGACACTCAAAACAAACTAATGGTATTTTTATTGGTGTATCGTTGAAAAAAAAATCATATATAAAAAAAAAAAAACTTTTCAACTAAAATCCTGTTGATTTTCAACTGATGGAAACTAACAAATATTATAAAAAAAAAGAAAAAGAAATTTAATCAAATAGAAAAAAAAAAAAGAAGTTTATTTATTTGAGTGACCAGTCATTGTCATTCCGTGGGATACGATCAACAATATTAAAAGAAAAATAAATTTATTATTATTCTTTATGTCAAAAAATAATTATCTATAATAATTTTTTTCCGAATTATGTATATTCTAAAAATTAAAAAGAAATTTAAAATTATTCTCATGGGCTAAGCATCGGTGTCGTGTCGATTACTAATCAAATAATTATGAAAAAAAGAAATTTTAATCATCCAAAAGGCACGATCATTGATATTCTCTTGGATACTAATCAACAATATTAACAAAAAAAATTCAATATTATCGGACATGTTGAAAAATAATTATCCATAATTAAAAAATATTCAAATTATTAGTGTTCTAAAAATAAAATAAAAGGTAAACTTAAAAGTAAACCTTAAAAAAATTTAAGTCAATATCCGTACTTTGAAAACTCTTTTTCTTTAGAAAAACAAAAATAACCTATATTATGGTAGTCGAAATAAAATAAGGGATATCATTGTTCCCTTAAAATAAATAAGTCTTTTTAGATAAATTATGAGCCACACAATTATCTAATTAACGAACACCTCAAAAAGAAACATCGGGTGCTAATGATAAAACTTTTCTAATATTACAAACAATAATAATGAAAAATGGATTACATTAAATAAAATTATCCGGTTTTGCTATCATCTGCTACTGCTTTCTGCTGCCCCTTGCCCGTCGAGAATCCACCGGAAGCCTGTTGGGAACCACTTTTTCCAATGGATGTTCGATGCTTCAACGGAAAATTCTCGTATGAGTCAGGTGTGGACCCCAATTCCTGCGCCCGACTCTTATTTTATTAAAAAAATTGTGCCTCCCTTTCTTTGCCTTTGTCTTTTCGTTTTCTTTTCCTTTTTCTTTTTTCTTTATAATCTTTTCCTTAATTGGATGTATCATTTTAAAGTTTGATAAATAATAAGTTTCCTTTTTCTTTTTATTATGTCTTTTTTAGAATTTTATAAATACACACAACATTATAAGTAGAATATATATGCCAAAAAAACATAAATTTTTTGTAATGAAATACATATAAACAAACAAATTAGTACATGACGTGGCTCGGACCCGCTCTGCCTCGGAGACCAATCACCACACGCCACCTGTCCGATCGGATGCACCACTTCGATCATCAAGTCGGTCTTCCAGTAACTGCTCCAATTTTACGCCCCTTACCTCGATCCACCGACCTCGATACATATCTTTCGACCATTATCGAGTCGGCCCACTACCCCTCTCCAGGTTGAGTAGCTGACCACGCATTTAATGCTAGACGAAAATGGGGCACCTGTCAGCTTCCTACGGCGATACGTCGAGGCGGCCATTCCTCTCTCTTCACCCTATATAAAGCCTCCGCATTTATTACAACGGTAAGTCTTCTCACCTACCACATTTACTGCGTTCTTCACTCGATATTCAAACACTCGATCCTGACTTGAGCGTCGGAGTGTCAACCCGGGTATCACCCCCATATTCCCCGAGTTAGCCTCGAGCTCACGTTTCCTTTCCTCCATCACAGATTTCGAGCTGGTTGCGGCGGCTTCCCCTCTTACAAATTTAAGTGATTGACCGGATATTCGGTTCGACCAGTCAGCCGGATTTTGGCTCGATCATTTTGGCGCCATCTGTGGGAAGCTGCAACAAAAAGTCATCAACCATGGCAGCTCGTAATCTGACTAGCAAGGTCTAGAAATCCTTCCCCAAGTTCCTGTACGCGTACCCGCTGCTGCTCCTGTGCCGCAACTCGTTTACTCGACGCCCGAGCTAGACCAATACCTAAAAGCATGCAGGGATGAAACCATAGCAGTAGCCGCAGAAGGAAGGGAACCTCGAATGCCCGAGCGTCCCCAGACTCGACCCATCGAAATAATCCAACCAGTGACTAACTACCCTGGTTACGTGCCACAAGTGACATATCACCCACCAGTCGGATATTGGGCGGGTGTGTGACCATGCATCATATCACCCATCCCAATATCAACCACATTCACCTCCAGTCCAAGGGAATGTACACCGCTCGGTTCGCGAAAGACTCTCTATCCGAGCTGATGAAGAGGCTAACTCTCGAACCCCCTACGGATACTAATATATGCCGAGCAGCCACCCAAAGGGATCGAGAAAACTCCCGACAGATGAGCCGACGTACACAGTCGCGAAGAAGAAACAACAACCCTTCCCATCGAAGTAATGTCTCGCGCCATGGCTCAAGCGGAGTTTTCGACCGCCTTGGACCCAATGGTCGACCCAACCAGATTCGAAGGTCTAACAGGGGTCAAATTGTAAGATCGGATTACCTGATGAACCAAATCTCTCCTCGTGACAGTCAACAGAATCCCAGGCGATATGAAGAAGGTCAAGGTTCTCACAACCGTTCTCGGAGTCGATCTCGGTCACCTCGACACACACGCTCAGGGCCACATCATGATCGACCTTGGAGATACCACAGTGACAAGGAAGCTCAATCACCCTTTTGTGACGAGATCATAGAAACGACCATTGATGGAAAGATCCCCACTGGACTGCCGACATACAATGGGTCAACCGATCCTGAAAAGCATGTGTCTAGGCTCGAAATGGCAAAGGCAAAGAAAGGGAGGCGTAAAAGCCGGGTGTAGGAATTGGGACCCACACCCAACTCATACAACAATTTTCCATGGTTCAACCTGTTGGAATTTGACAATTCCTTCTGTAGTGCTGGGCTAAATTAGTAAAGAAAATTTACTTTTTTTTTTCTTTTTTTCACTCGAACTTTAACATATTGTTGTAATTTGAGGCTGATGTTACGTTTACTTTTTGATAACATATGATACACTTGTGTCATTTGTAAGCATCCCGAAGTAAAGAACAATTAATAAATATTTTCAAAAGAAATTGCAAGGAAGTACTACTAATTACTTGTATTTATTATTATTATTATTATTATTGGACTGCACTTGCAAAATGGACGGAATTTGTTTCGATAATTTCGTCAAAATGAAATATACATGAGATTAAAACATTGGTTTTCTCCCGGCAATATATATATATATATATATATATATATATATATATATATATCATGTATGAGCTAACGATATTTGATAGTACTTATCTCATTAACCTAACTCTTGTCATGAATTAGACCAAACACATATTATCTTATATGGTACCGAAGCAAGTTGTGTCATGCATTTAAAATTTATGCTCCAGGTTTGATTTTTGATTGTTCGGATCTATATGTACGAAGTTGAGTTAACTTATCCCTCATTAACTAAATACTTATATATACTACCTATTAATGATTGACATCCTTCACTTCATTAGTTAGTTTGAGATTGTGTTAATTTGTCACACATTAATTAAATATAATATTGGGAGAACTATCACCTCATTAATTAACTTTTAGAATAAAATAAACCTCTTCTAACCTTGTTGTTACATTTACATTTATCCTAGCTAGGGAAAGGAAGGTTTTATTTTGGTTGCACGTTACGATGGATCTGTTTCTTAAAGGAAAAAACAGGGATGTCTGTAGCTCCTTCTATGGGCTGCTAGCTTGTCACTTCAATGATTTTGACGATTTCAGCTTAGTACATGATGTCCGATTTCAACCAAGAACACACTGCTACATTAACATTTTGGTAGCTGTTGAGAAAGATCCTGAGGATACCATCGCCATTTAAGAGTTCATGAGCTGTGAAGCAGGGAACACTTACCCCTCTGAAGCCCGGAAGACTGGGCGCCCTTTTGTTGGGCCAGCTGATGATCCTAAGCGTGCGATGTGTAATAGGGATTGTACTTTAATGCTTGCCTTTATGCATCTTAGATGTTCTTCCCTTTATAATAGGCATTTTGCTTGTAACAGTCTTTTTGACTCTTGGATTATAGCTCATTGCCTGTTTAACTGGTTCTTGGTTTTTAATAATACGAGGCGGGGTCCTTGCTAAAACCCCACGGCTCATTACCGTTTAAAAAAAAAAAAAAAAAAAAAAAAAAGACACCTTGTTGTTACGAGTTCAAAACTCAATGATCTCAAATAATCAAATTATTAAAAAAAAAGAGAATAAATAAACCAGAAACATACTTTCTTTCACACACAAACAATGAGATCTTCATAAATGAGTGCATTATATTATAGGCTATGATGCACGGATACGGACACGGCGATACGGACACGACACGACACGGATACTGCGACACGGATTTTTTCTTGAATTTCCCACGTGAGGAGTGTCGGACACGGTGTCGGATACGAGTGTCCGACACGATACGACACGACACGGTAAAATGATATTTTTAGGAGTGTCCATGCATCATAGATTATAGGTAACTTGCATATGTTTTGGTCTTTCGATTTACAACAAATATTATAAGAAGTAATATTTTACAAATACTTGCACATTTTCGTACATCTTGTAAATATATGCTATAGTGTACATATATGTTTTTATACAAAAAAAGGAAAGGGACTCTGCCACGTACCATGCTTTTGAAGCAATTATCCCATAAATTTGACCTTGGTACATATGTAGCTAATGCAAAATACATATTTTATTTCCCTAAATACAAACCACTAATGACAACAGAGAATGCTACATTCTTTGAAAGTGCCATTTCTTTATCATTAATAATTGTCAAATTTCGTATTCATTATACATACACGTAGGAGCATTCAGAGTAATGTGAATATGAAATCACGTTCATGCTTGTTAAGGAACCAGAATACCTCCAACATCGATATTTTGATATTTCCCTATATATTATTTTCACTCGTAAAATTATTATTATATCATTCAAAGAAACAAACAAAAAAGAAAAAAACAGAAACAAAAATTCACAATTTCAATTAAATAACATTTTGAGACAATCGAAAGAAATGATTATATCCATACAATCTGGGAATAGTTGAGATTAGACCCATTTCGTGATCATCAATTTCTAGCCTCTCGTAGTGACATCATGTTTTCTGTTGTTCTCTCTCTCTCTCTCTCTCACACACACACACACACACACACACGAATATATATCTATATATACCAGTACTAACATATAGAGTTTTCCATGTGAGGTTACATATATAGTAGGACTACATACAGCAGAAAATATTGCATAAAGAACGAGCCAATGAACAGTATGGATTTCTCTGACGTTTCTTGGCTGTCGGAAATGGTATGCTTCTCTCCCCTCTTCATTCATATACACATGTATGCATGCACAATACATACATAATATATATATATATATATATATATATGTGTGTGTGTGTGTGTGTGTGTCTTCTGTTTAGGATAATCTCTGTGCAGGCGGGACTATACGGATCGACTTCATTTATTATCTGAATGTATATATGCCTTTATGTTTCATTTATGTCCATGTTTAACTTTGATTCAATCTCGCTCTGAACATGAATCTACTGTGGTTCTTAATTGGGACATAAAACCTAAAAATGGCATGATTAACCCTACATATTTTAATATGTCTAAGTCTTTCCAGCTTTAGCTATGTCTATGATGATTTCACTTTGTTACTAACTGGGATATTCTTTTACTAAATTAAGTATTTTTAAAAATTAATTTATTTATTTTTCACTAAATTAAGTTTTTGACTTGATAATACTTGGATACCATTTTTTTTAATGAAAACAAGAATGAATTGTCAATATTCACCGGTCTTGTCGGACAAAGACCTAACATATATGCATTCCTATAATGGGACGCATAGAGCTTATCAATCAATTACCAATAAATGATCATAGGACCATATACCACTCAAAACTTATTCTTTTTACCACCTTTCTATTTGGTAGTTAAATTAGTTAATATTCATTTTCAGATTTATAAATACCTGAAAGCAACTTTTGACCTAGAGAGTTCATGACCCAAAATAATATTTTATAATCACTGATATTATATAAATTTATAAATTGATCTCATGATTTAAAAAATTATCATATAATTTATTCCAATTGCAATAAATATATAAAAATTTCAAAAATACCCACCTCTAATTGGTTTTAGTTTCAAAATTCAAGGTACTTCTTGAACATTAACTCATTTAATACGGCAAATATAGTAGATTTTATCACAATTTCTCTTTTCGGAAAGATTAATTTATTATTTCATCTAATTTCAGGGGTACTGATTGGATAAATTTTTTGTGGCCTTTAGATTTTTTTCGAGTAAACTTTTAACGCATTATTTTTTTTAACAAATTTAAACATTTTGTAATTTTTTACTTAGCTTGTACCGAAATTTTTTCTTCTTTTTAATGTTGTCTGCTCCCCAAAATTCTGATTACGTTCTCTCTTCCATCCGAATGCACACATGCATAAAATAAAAGAGAAAAAAGAAAATTTATTTCACAGGAAAAAAAACCCTGCAAACCCATTATTTTTCTGACCATTATAGGGACTGGACAATTCAATTTTCATGGATCAATGCGACGGTACTTTCATGGATACTTTCGACGACGAATTCGCCGCTGTGCTCGGCCAAGACTTGGAGACCTGTTTTTCTGCTGGAAACAACTCTTCCTCTTCCTCAACATTAATCAACAGCATTCCCAGCACAACTTCCCTAACTTCATTGTGCCATTCTCCCAACAACTGCACAGAATCGCCACAGGTGACGGCCGGTTCAGCTGATCAGCCGGCGCCGGCGAAGCTTCAAAAACCGAACAACTTCTCCGGGTTTTCAACCATGCAGACAAATCAAGAAAGACCTAATTCTTCAGCTCCGATCATTCTGAATTTCGGAAACACAGCAGAAAATCCTCAGAACAGCACTACTAGGGCGTTGAACCCTGATGAGGAGGCTGCTGTTTCTGAAGTGCTTTCCAGGTCTCAAACCGAAGAGCAACTGAAACGGGTCCAACCGACAAAGAAAACGGGGCGGGTGAGGCCGCCGTCGCAGACGTATGATCATATTATTGCGGAGAGGAAGCGGCGGGAGCAGCTCAGCCAGAGATTTGTCCTTCTTTCTACTATTGTTCCTGGACTCAAGAAGGTCATTTTATTTAATTTTTTAATCTTTGTTTTTGGTGCATGTAGAAGGTTAATTTATATATTGAAAATAATTTATGAGCTGCAACCTGCAATAATTTAATATAATGTTTTGGATTTGTGATGTACTACACTTTAAAATTAACTCTATAAATGAGGTGATAGGTTTGTAGTGTCAAGATTTTGGCTGTCATACACGTCTCATCCGCAAGGTAAAAAAAAAAAAAAAAAATCTTTGTCATTCTATCACATAGTATCGTGTTAGTAAGCATTCTCATATTTGTGTCATTTATAAATTTAGACCTATTATCTGAACAACTTAAAGCATCATTCGAAAGTTTGGGTGAGATGTTTTAGGGGAAAGAAATTTGCTATTCTTAAGTTAGGTGAGTTCACAAACCAATCCATTTAATTTGAAAAATTACTATATAATTCTTGAATTTTATAATAAATATGAAGGTTTAAAAAATATTCCTAATTATACCCTAGCTAGTCAAAATCTTAAGTGGAAGCATTTTTGTGAGTTTTACGTACATGTATGCCAAAACTCAGATGCTATATAATATAAGAGGGATTTAATTAAAATATTCAACTAACTTCAGGGAGTAAATATAATCCGGCTAATATTTTATTATTATCAATTTAATATATATTAAATGGTTTTTAAAATCGACTTATTTACAGATGGATAAGACTTCTGTTTTGGGGGATGCAATCAATTATCTGAAACACCTCCAAGAAAGAGTGAAGACATTGGAGGAACAAGCTGCAAAGCAGACGATGGAATCAGTGGTTCTTGTGAAGAGATCTCAAATAATGGTGGAGGATGAAGGTTCCTCTGACGAGAAGAGCGGTTGCTCCGAGGAGCAGCCGCTGCCGGAAATTGAAGCTAGAGTCTGCAGCAACCAAATACTTCTCAGAGTTCAGTGTGAGAAGCAAAAGGGTATTTTGTCACATTTGCTCAGCAATGTGGAGAAGCTTAATCTTTCTATTACCAACACCAATGTCACCCCCTTCGGAACTTTGGCCCTTGACATCACTATTGTTGCAGAGGTACCTACATATTCTCTCCACATTTCCTTTTCTTTCTTTAAATTACCTCCTATATATATATGATATTAAAGGGGAAAAAAGGATTATATTTAAAAAATACTTATAAAGGCGTTTCTCGTAAATTGAATGAAATGTATATTATTATGACTAATTATACACATAAGGGAGGAGCCCGGGGCCATAAGGCTGCAACCACCTCAATTTTTTTTGTATCTGTTATATGTGTCAATTAATTGAAATAATAGAACTTTCAACTAAAAGATTGCGAATTTTCGTACTCAGTTTTCTTGAAATTTAAAATTTTTTATTATATAAATCTCGTCTGCCTCAAATAAAATTCTAGCTCCAGTGACGAAAATATGTTAGTGTCATTTACAATCTTTTTAAGTAAATTCATTAACTTGAATTCGTTAAAACGAACCCTTTTCTTTTAATTCGTTAATTTATATATTTAGATGTATCTTCCCTGTAGATGGAGAAAGAATTCGACTTGACAGCGAAAGAAGTAGTGAGAAGACTTCGAGCAGCTCTCTAGCAAATACTAATTCTCAATAAGAGATTGTAATAATTTTATATATAGGATGATAAACAGATCACAACGTGTAGATGTAATGTTTGTTTTATGGACTTACTTTTCATGTAAAAAACCATCCTTAATTGACATAGTACTTATACAAATTCGCACCCCTCCATGCTATAGTTATTTCTTGAATCCTTGTATCATTCCATTTTAATTATATTTCATCTTTTGCAATATATAATTAATATGAATCCTTTTTTTATTTTTCGTTAATTATGTTTAATTACTCCTTTCTAATAAGAAAGGATCAAAGAAACCGCAAGATTATTATCGAAACCCCTACCTTATATATTGCCAAGCGAAGAAGAACAAAAATAAAAAATAACAGTGTAATGATCCAACGATCGAGTAAAATAAAAGAACAAAAATGCCCCACAAAAACGATGGACATAAAGCGCATACCAGCAATATTAATGAAGCGGTTCTAAATTTCCCAACAGTTTGAGTTTGAAGGTATATTTGAGTTAACTAGTGGATGTGATAAGTTATTACTTTAAATAAATAATTTAGTATTCTTAATAGCATAACTAATTAAAGGTTTTTTTATTTCATATGATATTGAATATATGATATAATATTGAGCTAATAGCATAAAAAATCATGACTGATTAGCAAGGAAAATTAACCTCATCTAGAGCAAGTTTAAAATTCGTTGTGTTATTCATAATTTTCTCTCCGCTCATCGTATCAATTTATCATAATTTAAGCATGAATTTTCAAGTTTACCCTTCTCCATAAAAGCATAGTTTAAAGCTATGTTTTGAAATCTGGACTGAAGTGGTCGGTCGGATCAGATCAATTAGTGATCGGCAATTTATCCGATTCGAGTAGACCTATAAACTAATTTATAATTGGACCAGTTTGAACGGGTGGAAACCAATCTAAATCCGATTAAAAGATCGGACTGAGTGACTGACCTACTAAATGGGCCAATTGGATCGAATTTTCTTTTTAAAAATTGTAAAAACACAATTGATGGGGCATGCAGAGTTTCTAACCTTTCATCGCATGTGGTAAGAAGTGAATGTACGTGCCAACCAATTGGGACACCTCAATGGCTAACATGTAAAATTTAAATTAAATATTGATACCAATTATGTAAGAGACTTTTATTAGTTTTTATTGGAAAAAAATTAATCCTTTTTAATAGGTTATGTTCGAAAAAAATCCAGTAAAAAATAAACTTTACACATGAGGGCTAATATTGATGAATAACGCATCTCTGACCTCCTCCCTTGTTGGTGTGCGAATCAGTTTCTGCCCATCCTCATGATTCGAGACAGGATGCACATGATCAAAAGCTCCTCAATGTTGGTATGTTCTTCATCCGAAGTCAGAAGTCTCTGGTAGAAGTTATTGGGAGATTCTCTTATCTTTTTCGGGATAGTAATTTCCTCATTTCTTTCCTTTACCGATCGAATCTGTCCCCATAATTTTTTTTCTTAACCGACCAGTTCGTAGAAATATCGCGTATTTCTTTCCATGTCTTCAATCCACTTACACGCTGTTACGAACTCGGTAAGACAGGAATTGCGTGATGAGGTTGATCAAGTTGATATCCAAACCGAGGAGCAGTATGAGAGCAGGGAGCTAGGAAGGAAGGTGGAGCCTCGGCGGAAAAGTGGAAGAGAAGTCCGAGTTCCGAAGTGGCATAAAGATTATGTGTTGCGCAAGTAGCTATTGGAATTGTTATTGATATTCAGTTTAGTACTTTCCTTAATTGTTTTTACGTTTGCTGCAGAGTCCTACTTGGCTAGGGATTGTGTTATTTAAGTTGAAGACTTTGTGTTTCATTATTGAGTTATTAAGAATTACAAGTTTCCTTTTCCTCTAATTCTCGTATTCTCTCTTAACCTAAATTTTCCCCGCCCGGTCGGTTTCTTGCCGGAACCTCTCTTCCTTTCCCCTCTCTCTGGATACGTTGGTTTAACCACTGTATCATTGGTGCTTTCATCATGTCGGACTTTGTCAACATGGAGAACTTCAAGGAATTTCAGAAACAAATCGATAATCAGTTTGCTTCTCATAATACTGCAGTCACTGAGTTGAGTCAAGCGGTTACACAGTTGCGGCATGAGCTTTCCGTGTTGTCGGCTCGGTGACAAGCGTCTGGCCGACGGTTCTTCGTCGTCACAGTCCCTGGACGAGCCTGCAAATTTGGGGAACCCTACTCTGCGGTCTAAACCTCGCCTCGATATGCCCAAATGTGACGGCTCGGATCCTTTAGGATGGTTGTTCAAGGCGCAAGAATACTTTGTTTTTTACGGGATTCCGGAGGATTCGCGCCTGGTTACGGTCGGTTTGATGTTGGATGGACCGGCTTTGGGTTGGTTTCGTTGGCGTCACCGGAACGACTTGCTTGATTTTTGGCAGGACTTCATCGCCAAGTTCAAACTCCTTTTCGACCCTCTGAATTACGTAGACTACTTTGGCATGCTCGCCAAAGTGCAACAAACTGGTTCCGTGATGGAGTATCAAACTTCCTTTGAGAAAGTCCTGGTGAATGTGTCCGGGGTTTCGGAAACGAATCTTCAATCATTGTTCCACGCCGGGTTGAAATGACATCTCTAGCACGAGATCGTTTTGTTGAAGCCCGATTCACTGTCTTCTTCTTTCGCTTTGGCACGGGAGTTAGAAGCTAAACATGCCGCTTGGACCGCGACGGCTCCAACCCGCAACCATACCAACGCACCTTTTGTGTCTCGGCAGGGTCAGTCGACAGCGGTCTCTCCGTCGTCACTACCTTTTTTACCGACGCCGGGGTCTACAGGTCCAACCCTTTCCAAGTCTGCCTCTTCGCCGCCTGTCCGGCGTCTCACTCGCACCGAGTGTTTGGAACGTCACAAAAAAGGTTTATGTTATAATTGTGATGCCAAATGGGAACGAGGGCATCGTTGTGGTCGTTTCTTGTTGCTTATGGGTGAGGATGAGGACGATGACTCGATTGAGGATACCACCACTTTTGAACCTGTCATTACAGCAGACGTTTCCTCTTTAAACACCCTTGCAGGGGGTTTGGCTCCACTTTTTTTGCGTCTATCCGGGATGCTTGGGCCTACGGTGGTCACGGTTTTGATCGACGGGGGTAGTACCCACAACTTCGTTCATTAGCGGATTGTGGAGAAGCTACAATTGGCCGTGGTTGATGTGCCAGCTTTTCGGGTGTATATGGGCAACGGCGAGTCGCTGGTATGCGCCAAACAATGCCGGGAGGTTTCTTTATTGTTACAGGGGTCTTCGTTTCCAGTCGACTTATTTGTTCTCCTAATCCATGGCACTGATATTGTCCTCGGCGTCCAATGGCTTCAACTTCTTGGTAAGGTTACTCATGATTATGCAAACCTTACAATGGAATTTTTATGGAACGATACTGTTATTACTCTCACGGGGTCCTCGGTTACCCCCCGCGAGATTTCTGTACATCATGTGTGCGCGTTACAGGCTTCTAATTTGGTGGCTGAATATTTTAAGCTTTTCTTGGTAGACTCTAACGATGCAACTTCGAGGGTTGATTGTGAATTCCCGGCGGACTTACCCAATTCAGTCCGTGAGGTTCTTTGCCGGTCCACGAGGGTTTTCAGTGTTCCGGCGGGGCTTCCACCACCGCGATGGAGTGACCATCGCATTCAACTCTTTCCGGGTTCCGCCCCAGTGAATGTCCGTCCGTACAGGTACCCGCAATTTCAAAAGAATGAAATTGAAAAGATGGTACGGGAGATGCTGGACCAGGGTATTATTCAGGCGAGTCGCAACCCGTTCTCTTCCCCGGTGCTATTGGTTAAAAAGAAGGATAATTCATACAGGTTTTATGTGGATTATCGTGCATTGAATGCGGTCACAGTGCCCGATCATTTCCCGATTCCCACCGCAGACGAGTTGTTTGATGAGTTAGGGGCGGCGTGTTATTTCACTAAATTGGACTTGCGCTCGGGTTATCACTAAATTAGGATGCACGATCAAAACATCTATAAAACGGCTTTTCGAACTCACGAAGGCCATTACGAGTTTCGAGTCATGCCGTTTGGCCTCACTAATGCACCGTCAACTTTTCAGGCATGTATGAACCGGCTATTTTCTGAGCACCTTCGTAAGTTCATCATTGTTTTCTTCGATGATATCCTCATTTATAGTCCTTCTCTGCATGATCATGTTTCGCATTTGGAAATCGTATTGAGTTTATTGGTCGATAATCAGTTCTTTGTTAAGCTTTCAAAGTGCACTTTTGCGTCGGTTTCTATTGAGTATTTGGGACATGTGATCTCCGGGGGTTTCTTGCAAGCTGATGTTGGGAAAGTGTCCGCAATGGTTGACTGGCCGGTTCCCACCACAATCAAACAATTATGTGGGTTCTTGGGTCTCACCGGGTACTACCGGCGGTTTATTCGGTAATATTCTCACATTACCGCGCCGTTGACTGATTTGCTGAAGAAGGATGGTTTCTGCTGGTCGAGGCCGTAGCAGCCGCGTTTGTTACTCTTAAGAACGCTATGGTATCAGCTCCGATTCTTCGTTTACCGGATTTTTCGCAGCTTTTTATTGTTGATACCGATGCATCTGCAACCGGCATTGGTGCGGTCTTGCTACACGAGGATCACCCGGTTGCTTATTTCAGTAGGAAATTGGGGCCTCGGCGTTTAGCAGCCTCGACGTATCATCGGGAATTGTACGCTATTGTTGAGGCGGTTCACAAGTGGAGGCAATATTTATTGGGGAGAGAATTCGTGATTAGAACGGATCAACGTAGTCTACGGGAATTGCTCCAACAGGTGATCCAGACCCCAGATCAACAGTTCTACGTGCAGAAGTTATTGGGGTTTCGATTCCGCACTGAATACAAACCGGGATCGACGAACGTCGTGGCGGATGTGCTTTCGCGTCGTGATGACACCCCACACGCAGCTCAGTCGTACAACCTTATATCACAACCTTTGCAAGGTGTTTTAGCGATGGTGAAGGCTAAGAATGAGTCACAACAGTCCCTACGTGAATTGCATGCAGATTTGAAGGCTGGTAAGCTTCCTTCCACCTTCTCGGAACACGATGGGATCTTGTTCTTTCAGAACCGCATTTACATTGCTGCTGAGTCTGAATTGAGGATGTTATTTTTGAGGGAATATCACGACTCCCCGATAGCGGGACATTCGGGTGTTAACCGAACTTTTCACCTATTGGTGTAGTCTTTTTATTGGCCCAACATGCGTTGTGATGTGCGCGCTCATGTCGCGGCTTGCCTGGTTTGTCAATCCACGAAGTTCTCAACTCAGCCGTCGGTAGGGCTGTTACAACCATTGTCCATTCCTTCTGGTATTTGGGAAGATATTGGCATGGACTTCGTTGTTGGCCTTCCTCCGTCCCGGGGGAGTACGGTTATTCTTGTGGTAGTTGATCGGTTGTCCAAATACGCGCACTTTCGGGCTTTACCCGCGGGATTTGATGCGCATCGGGCGGTGTTTCTTTTGGTGGAGATGGTGGTTAAGCTGCACGGGTTCCCTTCGACTATTGTGTCGAACCGGGACACTATTTTTACGAGCAAATTTTGGCGAGAGTTGTATAATTTGAGTGGCACTACGTTGAAACATAGTTCTGCCTTCCATCCTCAAACTGACGGGCAGACGGAAGTGATGAACCGGGTTTTAGAGCAATATCTTCGCGCATTTTGCCATGATTAGCACTCTCGTTGGACGGTTATGTTGCCATGGGCGGAGTACTCGTTGAATACTAGTTATAATGAGAGCATTAAGATGACGCCGTTTGAAGCTGTTTATGGCCGTTCGCCATCGGATTTGGTGCCGTATCGGAAGGGAGATAGTGCCTCACTCGCGGTAGATGATGTCTTAGCTGAGCGAGATCCGTTATTAATGGAATTGAAGGCCAATTTGTTGGCGGCACAAGTAAGAATGAACGCTTTGGCTGACAAAAGTAGAACTGATGTGGAGTTTGTGGTTGGGGACTTAGTACCGTTAAAGCTACAACCGTATCGCCAACATTCCGTGGCATGGCGGGCGTCCCAAAAGCTGTCTAAACGTTTTTATGGTCCCTTTGAGGTGTTGGAAAAGGTAGGGAAGGTGGCGTATAAACTTCGTTTACCGGAGAGTTCCCGGATACATCCGGTATTTCATGTCTCGCTGTTGCGGAAGTTTTTGGGGAAAGTAGCTCTAAGCCCTCCGTTGCCATTGCTGGCGTAGTTCATTGGCGGCAAGCCGCTGTCCAAACCGGTGGCTGTACATGGGACGCGGTCTATTTTGAAGAATGGTATGCGCGAGGATCAGTGTTTGGTGAGTTGGTCCGACGGCACTCTCGACGATGCTACTTGGGAGCCGCTGCTGCGTTTTCGCGAGAGCTTTCCGGATTTCCACCTTGAGGACAAGGTGGTGGTCGAAGAGGGGAGGAGTGTTACGAACTCGGCAAGACAGGAATTGGGTGATGAGGTTGATCAAGTTGATATCCAAACCGAGGAGCAGTATGAGAGAAGGGAGCTAGGAAGGAAGGTGGAGCCTCGACAGAAAAGTGGAAGAGAAGTCCGAGTTCCAAAGTAGCATAAAGATTATGTGTTGCGCAAGTAGTTATTGGAATTGTTATTGATATTTAGTTTAGTACTTTCCTTAATTGTTTTTACGTTTGCTTCAGAGTCCTACTTGGCTAGGGATTGTGTTATTTAAGTTGAAGACTTTGTGTTTCATTATTGAGTCATTAAGAATTACAAGTTTCCTTTTCCTCTAATTCTCATATTCTCTCTTAACCTAAATTTTCCCCACCCGGTCGGTTTCTTGCAGGAACCTCTCTTCCTTTCCCTCTCTCTGGATACGTTGGTTTAACCACTGTATCACACGCCACCTTTTGGCACTAGAAGACCTGATCTAATGCCGTCATCCTACTCCTCAACACAATACACCGACTCAGTTCTACTAAGTTGTTATCGATTGGGTCACTATCATATCTCTCTTCAACTTGACTAACATCCGCTTCAGCTTCCTCAACCCTGTCAAAAAAGTTCCCAAAACTATGTTTTCTAGCTCTTGAGGTGTTGTTAGAGAGGAATTAATTTAACATGCAAGCACCAAAGTCCATTAAAAACGTAGAACTTTAAAAAACTCTCTCTCCTACTTCTCTAATTTTCTATTAGGATTTTCCCATGCCAGAGCCACCGTTAACGGTGGGCTCCACCTCCCAGACAGCGGATGGGGCAAAGCAGGATGTAATTGATCTACAAAAAGGCAACACAGACGATACTACTAATGTAGATCAGCGTCTTGATCGGCAAACAGACGCAGTAGGTACTAAAGTACAGAATTTTAGATCTTATGTTGCAGCCCTATCTACAGGAAGACGACCGCATGTGGTGGTTTCTTCCGTATACTCCGATGTTGAGATTGCCAAACTATCTCTACCATATAAACATGTCTTAGTTGGTAAGTTCTCATACGGGTATCCTTCCATGGATCGTCTACATCACTTGTTTTAGGAATTGAAACTAGCTGGTGAGTTCAAACTAGGACTTTTGAATGCTAAACATGTCCTGATTAGATTAAATTTTGAAGAGGATTTTACAAAACTCTGGCTGAGAAAAATCATTTTTTTTATGGTTTCCCTATGCGCACCTTTAAATAGACACCTACTTTTAAACCTCAAATTGAATCGTCGGTCGTTCCAGTGTGGGTGAGATTTTTGGGCATGCAAACTCAGTTTTTTTATGCTGATGCCATATCTGCTGTGGCACTAGTTCTTGGAAAGTCTCTTTTCTTTGATGAGGTTAGTATGGATGTGAAGAGGCCAGAATTTGCAAGGGTTTGCGTGGAATTAGACTGATTGAAACCCTTGAAACACCAAATAACTGTGGGCTACGAAGGTGAGATTCAAATTCAAGATATAATTTATGAGTGACCCCCGGACTATTGCACAAAATGTGCAAGACTAGGGCATAAAGTAGAAGCATGTTGTGTGATAGTTCAGGATGATCAACCTATGCAAAGGGAACTACATAAGGATCTCAGGGAGATAATATAGGACAAAGATTAAACGAAGGAGTTACTGTGAATAAGAAAACTGGAGACACCAATTCTAAGAAGGCCAAGAACAAGTTGAGTCAGAATAATAGAAGGTCTAAAATTCAAAAGAACTCTCTTCAGAAAAACATCTTGGTGCCAAAAGGAAAGACGCCAGTTGGGATCCCACTAGGCACTAAAGCATGAGCGGAAAAGAATTTTTTGTTGGGAACAAAAAAGCATACAATTGATGGGATTGATAATGTTGATGACGACAGGCCTAATCAGGAAGCAATCATGTTGGAATTAGGTGAGACAACAAAACAAAGTGTTCTACCTAACATTATTGTTAATGTATTAAGGGAGGGGGGTGATGGCAATGATGATAACAATCAAGTTCCATCAGAAAATCAAGCTATTCAGACAGATTCTATTGAAACAGTGTTGCCAATCACGGAGTCTATGTCGGATAAACAAGAACTAGATCAAGAGGATTATGAGAATCGAGAGGAAGATGAAGAACCTCATAATACGGAATATATATGTGCAGGATTCTCAAGGGTCGGAATAGGATGAGCCTCAGAGGTTGATCGAAGGAGAAAGAAAAAAAAACACTAAATCCTAGAGCCCCTAAAAGGATGACATGAGGTCATTGACTCTAATGGGGTTATCTCATGAATCTCCGAGGCCTCATTTGGATCATAAGAGGCACCCAAAACTCTGGGCATCAACATATCCTCAATGAGTATAAAAAGAAAAATAAATTAAATTTTTTGGCAATTCTGGCCTATGATTCCTCTAAATTTTAAGTATTTTTCTCGTAAATTAAATTTTCATAATTGCTTTGCTAATATCTCTAATCACATTTGTTTTTTTTGTGATCAGGAGACTGAGGTTGAGGTGTTCAACGAAAATCGCTAGTTCTTGTACCTTAAACTCACTAACAGAAATTAGCTACAGCCGTCGATCTTAACCATTGTTTATGCAAAATCCACCACTCAAGGTCGACGTGAACTTTGGGATCACTTGCGTTCCAACCAATATAGTGATTGACCATGGTTAGTTGGCGGGGATTTTAACTATATCATTAAAATAAAGGAGGGATGTGGTGGTAACACTCAAGAATTGTCAGGGATAACTAATTTCAACAACTGCATTAATGATTGTGTGTTGATTGTGCCACGATTCAAAGGGGCAGAAGTTACTTGGTCGAGAGATGGTTTGCTGCAACGTTTAGATAGAACTCTTGTTAATGAAGCTTGGACAGAAAATTTCCCACAAACTCATGTCAAACACTTAGCTCGTGGAGAATTAGATCATTGTCCGCTACTTGCTAAAGGGGATTCTAATGAACAACAACACCCCACATCATTTCAGTTTCAAACAATGTGGGCTAGACATCGAGGCGTTGAATGGATTATATGTGAGAATTGGAATGAGCCGGTGAATTCTATAGGTTTATGGAAACTCCAGGTGAAAGTTAAAAAAACTTTTAAAAGTATGGAACAAAGATGTATTTGGTAACATATTTGATAGAGTTAAGAAGGTGGAGCTTTATGTTAAACCAGCTGAGATGAAATATGATAATAATCTGAATGTGCAAAACTAATCGACCTAAACAGGTGCATGGCGCTCTGCAATCGGACCACTTTGATGGAAAAAGACTTCAGGGGGCAGAAATCTTTATGTAAATGGATTAAGGACGAAGAGAAAAACAAAAGGTATTTTCATGCGTTAGTGAAAACGAAGAGGTTTAGGAGGCAAATTCGTGCTAATAGGATAGGTGATGAGGAGATATCCAACTTGAAAAGATTGAAAGATTCAGCGGCGGATTTCTTCAAGGACCTCCTGAGCACTAAAGTATCGGTTAATAACCTAGAAGGAATGATGGAAAGAGTATAACCAGCTTTAAGTACATTGGAGGCTACCAAACTTGAAGCAATTCTGACTAAAGCTGAAAAATGTGAAGCTATTTAGCGGATTAGCCGACACAGCACGGCTAAGCCAGATGGTTTTGGGGCTTTTTTCTTCCAACATTTCTGGGAGATTATTGGAGTTGATGTGCATGTTGCTGTACTTGAATTTTTCATGGCGCCAAGCTTCCCAAAGCTTACACCTCAACTTCTATTATTCCCATCCCAGAAAAGGATAATCCGTTTCATTGGTCGGACTTCAAACTGATAAGCCTGTGTAATGTTAAAAATAAAATTATAAGAAAAATAATGAACTTCAGGCTTGCTTCGACCCTTCATAATGTGGTGTTGCCGAACTACAGTGGATTTATCAGGGTTAGAATTATAAGTGATAACATATTGGTGGCACAGTAAATGGTTAATAGGTTAGACTCACGAAACTGAGAGAAAAAAGTTTTGCTTAAATTGGACATGGCGAAAGCCTATGATCGATCGGAATGTAGTTTTTTGATAGAAATACTACGTCAAAAGGGCTTTCTAGAAAAATGGATTAGATGGGTGTATAATTGTATTAGCAACTGTTGGTTCTCAGTTCTTATTAATGGAGCCCCTGCGAAAATTTTCCATTTTAGTAGAGGATTGAGACAAGGTGACCCTCTTTCCCCGACCCTTTTTGTTACCACTGCTGATTTTTTGTCTATTTCCCTTGACAGGTGTGTGACGGAGCATGCGGAGTCAAGATTTCATACTCTATTTTCCATTCTCATATCCCATCTGGCATATGCTGATGATATAATTATTTTTACCAACAACTGTACGAAATGATTGAATGCTATCAAGGAGATTGTAGATAATTATGAAGTAGTTTCTGGCGAAAAGGTGAATATTGGTAAGAGTTCCTTCGTTATAGGCAATAATTCGCAAAGAGAAGCAATAAGGTTAAAGCTCTGTTGGGGTACACCAAAAAAACTTTACCAATTAAGTATCCTGGGGTTCCGATTTATCGAGGACGACACAAAATTTCACTCTTCAATGATTTGATGTTGAAACTGAGAGCTCGATTAAAAGGATGGGAATCGTGTTATTTATCTGATGTAGGACGACTCCAACTCATCAAGTCCATATTCTATTCTATTCCGGTTCATATTTTACATTTTATAAATCCTCCGAAATTGGTAATACATTCGGTTGAATTAATGTTTAATAAATTCTTTTACGAGTCGATGAATGATTGGAGAAGGATACACTGGATTAATTGGAAACGAGCATGTTTTCCAACCATTGAAGGCGGTCTAGGAGTGTGAAAATTTGAAGATTTGGTTGTTGCTTTCTCTATAAACTTGTGGTGGCGATTTAGAACGGTACAAACCCTTTGGTCTCGCTTCATGTGGGATCCATATTGTGCCAATAACTACCCGAGATAAGTTGTCGTTAATAGATCTCATTCATATACTTGGAGACGATTATGCGGTATTTGGAATGTGGCTGAACAACATATGTTCTCGGTTCTTGGACAAAGTAATGTGAAGTTTTGGTTAGACAGATGGTTGAAAGGAGACTGACAAAACTTTGAGGACCAGCAGGGCAATAATATGACTGTAGTTAGAGATTTATAGATAAATGGGACTTGGGATAGGGATAGGGATAGATTAGTGGATGAGGTTGGGAGTCAGATGGTTGATCATCTAGTAGAGGTGTCAATTGTCTTAAATGGGTTTAATGAAGCATGTCGGGAATGGAGTTCGAACGAGAATTTTACAATCAAATCCACTTGGTATAATATCAGGAAATGGAAAGACCCATCAGACCTTCTTTGACTCATTTGGAGTGCAGACCTTATGCCGATGATTATGATCTTTCTCTGGAGACTAATTCACTATTGGTTGCCGGTGGATGAGAGGTTACATAGGAAAGGCATGATATTTCCATCTAAGTGCCAATGTTGCATACAACAAAAAACTCTCGACCACTTATTTGTCAACAACGACATGATGTGTGTTTTACTCAAGTTAAAACCAATCGTGCAAGTGTACACTTAATATACGCGTAGCACAATAGGATCGTACCCACAGGGAAGGGAAATCAATCACTACTCAATATCTATTTCTAATCTAAAGACCTAACAAATTCAGATTGTTATATCTATCTACTAGAATGAAATTGAAATAATTAACTCTAAGAAAACACAAATAACAAACTTGAACACGGATTAAACTCAGTAGACTAAATAGGCAGGGGAAGCAATGACTTATGCATTTATGATTCAATACAATACTTGTTTAACAAGTGTAATTCTACAACCTAGTCACTTATGTTTGTATTACCCTCTCTCAAGGCGTAACCAAGTGCTTAATTAGTGTTCAATGTTGCTCTCGCAATCATCAATAGTTAATTAAACCATAGGATCAAGACTAGTGCAATTCAATATTCTAGTGGTTGGTATGGAATAAGATTACTATTGTATAGACTAGAACCAAATCTCTTTGCATTCATACAATCTACTAGTTATGAAAACCTTCTCAATTACTATTAACCTCTCGATTCTAAAGTAATTCTAGATTATGCTAAGGGTGATCAGGCCTTCACAATTCAATTCAAACCAGTTTTCATACTAAGAATTAGCACAAGTTATTCAAGCATCATATCAAACACATATCAGACATTCATCATCATTCCCCTAGCCCTAGGGGTTTAGCTACTCATAAATAAAGAAAAACTCATAAAACTAAAGTAAATTGCATTAAAGGAATTCATGTTCATCAAATCAAGACAAGGTCTCAAAATTAAACTCGTAAACACTCAGTAAAAATCTGGAAAAACGAATCTAGCATAAAGACTAACTAAAACCAAACTTAAACTCAAAGGAATTAGTTTGATAATTAAGTAGTAAATAAACCGAAAAACCAAAATTGTTAAAGAACTCGATCCTTTCGTCTTCTCGAAATTCTTTGAACAACTCTTCAAAACTCCAGAACTTCTCTCCTCAGGTTAGGTCACGAACGGAAGAAGAACTCTCTCAAAAAGACTCCCAAAATGCACTTAAATAGCAACCCTAAATTCTGTTGTGCCACCCTAGGTAACGGGCGTTACCTATACATGTGCAATTATCGTTAATGCCCGTTACTGCCTTGAAATCGCAATAACGCTTTTATAAGTGGTAACAGGCGTTTTCCACTTTCCTTCTGCCCAGGGGTAACGGGGGTTAGCCTCTTTGTTCTTCTAAGGGGTAACGGGAGTTACTCATTTTTCCTCCAAAAATGCGTGAATTCGCCTTGGAACGTCGTTTCTCATCTCCAACTCAATAATTACCTAAATGGAGCAAAATAAACACATAAACGTATCAAACGGTACACAATTATAGTCTAATCAATGCTAATATTCATGCAAATTCTACACTCAACAAACTCCCCCACACTTGCCTATTGCTGGTCCTCGAGTAATACAAAAATAAAGAAAACACATCCCCATCAAACCTCATCCTCAAGGCAATCATCGAACCATCACCTAAACAAGTCTAGCAATTCAAATTAAGTATTCATGCACATAAGATCGTCAGACATACTATGAGAAGTATACCCTTGTGTAGTGTGTGATTCGAACAAAACAATGTACAACGACTAGAATGACAAATTCACAATTTCCTCAGTTCTAATCATCAACTTCGGAATACACTCTTCGCACCCATCTCCACTAATGAAGTTAACTCGAGACTCGGGATCGGTAGGTCTTTCGAGCATGTAATGTAGGCCTTAGGTAAGGTTATGGAAGTTTGATTCAATTGACTACTCTCCAAGCTTACATCATTCAATCTTTATACTCATTAGGCACTCTTCTTTTGCCATTGACACCAAATCCCCCTAACTTAGATAGTTGTATCCTGCCTCTCAATTTCACACTCTGCATAATCTTTCTTTTTTGTTCTTTTTGCTCTTGCTCTTCTCTCATTTCATACCTCTTCTTTTTCACACTTTTTTTTTCACACATATAACTCTCAAATTCAATCACAAGAATAATCAAAAGGGATCAAAAGACAAATATTCACTATAAAAATCAAACAAGCAAGCCTTGGTGAGAAATTAACAAGGTAGGTATACTTATGTTGTGCAATTGGCTTATAATGTGGCTACAAAAATCGTGCACAACAATTAGGCTCAACGGGGTCAATAAGATTACGTTATTTAGTGAAAAACGGCTAAAAATTTAAAGGCTTAAAATCCTCCGAAAACGAATGCCTACTTCACTTCCTTAATCTCTTATTAACTCAAAATTTTGCCTCAATAGGACTACAATGCATCATAATCAAATCTTAGACTCATTCAAAAATCATCAATTCACCTTTCTAAGCAGAGTACATCATCACTTTCGAAAAGTACGCAAAATATAAGAGCACACTAACACACTAAATCATCAAGTCTCATGCAAATGTCCTTAATTCGAATAGCCTAACTCGTTCTAGCAAAAGCTCAACAATCAAACTTCGAAGAAAAAGTTCAAAACGGGGGTAAATTTTCAAAATTTTCATAATAACTCAATTTCTAACAACTCTCGTGTGTACCCAAACATCTTATCATGCAAATATTCAACTAAACTCTGTACTGCTCCCCCGTACTTAAACTTTGCAATGTCCTCATGTAAGTGAAAGAATTAAAGTTCAAGAAAAACTCCCTGATCACATGAAGACCCAGCAACATGCTAGCAAAGCTTCCAAAACCTGAATAAGTGACTAGAAAACACGGATCAAGTGCAAGGCAATTAACAAACAACATGCATTCAACAATCAACACACAAGTCACAAATTCACGTAAAGAAGGGCACAATTGCATAACAAAATTCACGGAGTTAAAACATAAGCAAAGATCTAAGTGTAGCAACAATATTCGACTAAGGCAATAAGAACATGCCCAAATAGAATGTCTAAAATAAACGTAAACACGGGGAAAGAAAGATAGCATCATCAAGGTGATGGGGGTCCTCCAAAATACTGATCAACACGAGCATAGAACCCTTTGGACTTCGCCTCCACCTGAGCCTTCCACTCATCAAATCGCTCATCAACATACTGCGTTAGATCCTCAATCCTCGCAATCACGGTGCTCAAATCAGCCCTTAATCCTGCCAACTCTATACGAAGGCCTCTCACAGTAACCAGGTTTTCATCATTAGCTTCATCAATAACCGGCGCGGCACTGCGGAGAATCCCAAACTCGTCATCCGGCCTATCAGGAATCCGAGCTAAAAGCTCCTTCTGCATCACTGAAAGCTCATCAAAACGGGTCTTACCCTAGCTATACATCTGCCAGAGCCGATCTCTATCCCGAATGGGCCACCATGGCATAATACACTTCTTGAGTTGTCCACTCTCCCAAGCAATAGCCAAACCGACATTCTCCAAGTACTGTGGACCACGATCATAACCAAAATCGATGGGCAACGTTCCCCGAAGGTTCCAATTTATCTCACGGGCAAACATAGTCACAAATGCACCGTGAGCAATCGTCCCAGTGGCTTGTCCTGCAATCTCCCGAAGCTTCCATAAAAACTCAATTGTACCATCGAACTTGATACCTTCCTTCATCATATACATTATTCCCAACTCCGTTTCATTGATGTGGCTATCACTTCCATATCTAGCACAAAATCCCATAGCCAAGATCCTATGGACTAGCACCCAAGCCAATGAGTCAAGATAACTATCATGTGTACATCGTGGGGAATAACTCGGGACACCCTTGCGCAACGGGAAGGATCTCCAAACTTCTTCTCTTTGAGCATTATTCCACTTAGGCAAGGAGGAAGTGGCATGGACCGGGAAACGAAGGATCTCTCGTATCCAATTCCCATTCCATGCTCGAGTTTCCATGTCATCTAGAGTAAAAGTCAATGTGTTGTCCACCGGGTTGAAGTTCATTGTGGTGAAGAAAGCGGCCGTCATCTCGGCATACGTCAAATCCTTCCTAGTAAGGAATGGCAACCAACCTATGTTGTCAATCTTTCCACTTCTTCCCAAGCCTCAAACTTCTCCATCCACATATCCTTGAAGAACCTACTAGACACAATGTTCCTTGTCAAATTCCTTTGAAAGGGATTGCCCATAGCATTCACCGTTATATTGACCGATTCCAATGGTTGATGATCCAACCAGGATGAAGTAGTGAAGGGCTCAGGAGCTCTAGAGCGCTTAGTGCGACCCATAGTACCTATATTATTCATATAAGACAAGGAAAAACACATAAAAATTAATCATGATTCATTCAGACAATTTGTCGAACACCTTGTATGCACTAACCTAGGGTTTGAGTTTTGATCAAGATTCTTTAATCTACCCAATTCAAAACAACAAGACTCTATAGTACTATGACTCAAGTTCCAAATTCTCTAAAATCAATTCCGCAATTGAAATTCAAAGCCTAGCTAGAGACTAAGGTTCTCAAAATTCACTCAATTCAAGATGAACTCAATACAAAACATTAAACCTAGTTCTAGCATGCATAAATTCTCCAAATTCAACAATTCTAGCCCAAAATTCATCTTAGATACGAAGAATTCATTCTATCATTAAGCCTAGAAAGAGGGATTACTTACCAATTCAACAGAGAGAGGGGTACGTATGATGGTGGTGATGCCTTGGAGAGGAAGAATTGATTGCTTCTCTTCTAAGAGATTGTGTTATGTGAGAAAAGAAGAGAGGGCAGGTCAAATATATAGGTTATGGTGGTGTAGGACCTAAGTTGGGAGGAATTAGGATTTAAACTTCAAACACAAGTCTTCCTCTTAAAAACGTGATTTCGGACTGTTAACGGGCGTTACATAATTATGCCTATCAGGAGTAACACCCGTTACTCCTACCGTCCTACTTCGCCTGTACTCGTTAACAGGTTTTACCTAAAATGAACTGAAGAGGTGTAACGCCCGTTACCAGCAGTTCTTGAAACGCCTAACTCCATTAACGGGCGTTACCGGAAAAGACCTAGAAGGGGGTAACACCCATTACTCATGTTTTCGCACAAAACTCAACTTTACCCAAAAGCTAACTCAGATGGTGCTTAATCACGTTAATTCACACAGATTAACCCAAAATTTTCTATCAAACCACAGTGCACCAATCTCGTAACACACAAATATCTCAAAGCACATATTGCAACATATCACAACAATTCATTCTCCTCAAAAGCAAATTCAGTCATGCGCACACATGCTCACTCACAACAAAAATGGACCTTAATGCTGACATTAAAGCTTAAATCACAGTCCTTGCCTCTATATTCTGACAACACCTTACTTAACCTGCAAAAGGGGGAGAGAGAACTTAAAGTAGATGAGAAAACAAGGCAAACGAAAGGAACGAAAAAGAAAAGAATAGAAAACAAACAAGAGAGAGGGATTAGTTCTAAGTTATAGTCATTAGCTTGACTTTGAGAACCGGATTAGGGATTAGCAATCCCCAAGCGACAAATCACATGGAGTGACCTCGTTCTTGCTACTCACAACACCGGGGCTTGAAGTGTTTAATTTCAAAACATCCTCTCCTCTTGAATTTTGGGACTTCGGTTCTCCTCCCCAATCGACTGCATCCATTTTCTCCGAAAATAATACCACTCCATTTGAGGTCTCACTTATCACCTTGATCATGCAACATTTATTCGGAATCGATGGGAGTGGTATGGAGCCAAAATTCCTAAACTCTAAGCTTTCATCTCCTATTTTAAACGTGAGGCGTCCATCCTGGACATCAATATCTGCTCCTGCCGTGGCTAGAAATGGTCTTCCAAGGATCAATGGCATCCTGTCATCGCTCTCAACATTAAGAACTACAAAATCAGTAGGAATGTAGAATTTCCCAACTTTTACCAACACATCCTCAAGAATTCCTATAGGATATTTCACTGATCTGTCAGCTAGTTGGAGTGTCATATTAGTTGGTTTGAGCTCCCTTACTCCTAACTTCCTGCAAATAGATAAAGGGATTAAACTCACACTAGCTCCTAAATCACATAAAACATTATGAAATCGCAAAGAACCAATAGTTAGAGGAATTGACAAACTCCCTGGATTTTTAATCTTCGGGGAAAACTTATGCTAAATAATAGCACTGCACTCCTCAGTAAGTGCAACAGTGGTGAAGTCTTCAGACTTTCCTTTACTTGAAACCAATCCTTTCTCTAACTCCTGTTTTTGAAATAGTTGGCGGGAAGAAATCAGTGGCACATATGACTCAGTTGCCACATTCACCTTTGGCTTTGAAGGGAACTCTTCTTTCTTCTCTGCTATGCTCACCTTTTCAATCTTAACTACCTCCTCAACTTCTTCACAAACAAAATTCTCAATGTCCGGATCTGCCAGTAGCTTCGGACCTTCATACTCTCTACCGCTTCTTACAAATATGGCTTGGCAATACTCCTTAGGATTATTTTCGGTTTGACTTGGTAGCATTACTAGGCCTCTCATATTCAAAGATTAGGTAATCTGACCAATTTGATTCTCCAAATTTCTATTCTGATTCACCATCTGTTCTACCTGAGCTTCCAACTTCTGATATCAATCCGTAGACACGGCTATGAATTTCTCAAGTGCAGCCTCCCATCCCTGCTTTTGCTCCTGTGGAGGGGGTGCAACATTGTAAGGGGCTAGTGGTCTTGGTTGGAATTGCTGCCTAGGCTGCATCTGCGGTCTAGGTTGAGGTGGTTGCTGAACATTCTGATTATTAAACCAAGAAAAGTGAGGGTGGCATCCTGGATTGTAGGTGTTTGAGTAGGGATCATTTGCTGGTTTGGAGTTGTTTGCATAATTCACCTGCTCTTGCACCTGTTCTCCTGCATTGGTATAAGGACACATATTAAACGCATGTGGACCACTACAGATTTCACAAGTTACCTGAACTGGTTGGGGCGGTATCCTAACTGCATTGATAGAAAGTTGATCCAATTTCTTGTTGAGGGCCTCAAATTTGGCATTGATGGCAGTTAGGCCATATAACTCTAATACTCCTGCTTGCACCTTGGCTGGTTGCGAATGGCTCCTCTCATACACAAATACATCGTTTTGTGATATATTATCTAACAACTCAGTAGCGACGACTTCAAATTCTAACAAGAAAGCTCCGCCAGCTGCGACATCCATCGCTCCTCTAAAAAGTAGGGGACATCCCATTATAGAATGTCTGAATTAATAACCAACCGGGAATCCCATGATGTGGACACTTCTTCGGCAAATCCTTGAATCTCTCCCAAGCTTCATAGAAAGACTTTCCGTCCAACTGTCTAAAACCTTGAATATCATTCATGTACTTCGTGGTTTTGCTAAGTGGAAAGAACTTGGCTAAAAAAGCCTGAGATAATGCTGCCCAAGTCTGAAAAGATTCGTTTGGGAAAATACTTAACCATGCTTTAGCTCGTTCCCTCAGCGAGAAGGGAAAAAACCTGACTATGATAGCATCAGTGTTCTCTCAATCTCCGGCTCGTATGGTACTATTTTCGGATCTTGAGATCTTCGTATACACCTTAAACCTACACAAAGGAAAAAAGAAATCCTCAGTTCAATTCCACAGTGATAAAAGACAATGAACACAACGTAAAGTAATGGTCTATATCACTAGATTAAATTATTTAAGTAATATTGATTTAAAACGCCTTCCCCGGCAACGGCGCCAAAAACTTGATGTGTGTTTTACTTAAGTTAAAACCAATCGTGCAAGTGTACACTTATTATACATGTAGCACAATAGGATCGTACCCACAGGGAAGGAAAATCAATCACTACTCAATATCTATTTCTAATCTAAAGACCGAACAAATTCAGATTGTTATATCTATCTACTAGAATGAAATTGAAATAATTAACTCTAAGAAAACACAAATAACAAACTTGAACACGGATTAAACTCAGTAGACTAAATAGGCAGGGGAAGCAATGACTTATGCATTTATGATTCAATACAATACTTGTTTAACAAGTGTAATTCTACAACCTAGTCACTTATGTTTGTATTACCCTCTCTCAAGGCGTAACCAAGTGCTTAATTAGTGTTCAATGTTGCTCTCGCAATCATCAATAGTTAATTAAACCATAGGATCAAGACTAGTGCAATTCAATATTCTAGCGGGTTAGTATGGAATAAGATTACTGTTGTATAGACCAGAACCAAATCTCTTTGCATTCATACAATCTACTAGTTATGAAAACCTTCTCAATTACTATTAATCCCTACTTGGTTGGAGTACATGAATCCATTTCGGATTTCATGGCTTGTTTCCACTGTTCAGAATCCGAGTCTGACAGTGCTTCCTCATATGTCGGGGGATCATTATCCTCTTGAGAGATTTCATGGAGAAAACCATACCATCTCTCAGGCTGTCTAGGAGTGCGTTCAGAATGCCTTAGATGGGGACTTTCACGTGTATCGAAGCTCATGATTGGCTGTGGGGTGTCAGAATGGGACGTGTCTTGCGTGGGTGGCGTGGGAACATCTCGAATTTCTTCGAGTTCTATGATCTTGCCTTTCTTTTCTTCTAGGAACGATTCCTCAAGAAAAGTTGTATTTCTTGAAACAAACACCTTTTGTTCAGTTTCATCAAGAAGTAATATCCTGTGGATTCCTTAGGATAGCCAACAAAGTAGCCTATGTTAGAACGCGCTTCTAACTAATCTCCCATTGTCCTCTTCACATAAGCAGGACAATCCCAAATTCTTAAGTAAGAATAACTAGGGATTTTAAAATGCCACATTTCATAGGGCGTTTTAGGGACTGACTTGGAAGGAACAAGATTCAAAATCTTTGCTGCACTTTCTAGAGCATAACCCCCGAAAGAAGGTGGTAAGTTAGTGAAACTCATTATGGAACGAACCATATCAAGTAGGGTTCGATTCCTTCTCCCAGAAACTCCATTAAGCTGAGGATTTTGTGGAGGAGTCCACTGAGAGATAATTCCATTATCTCTGAGATGATTAAGGAATTCTTCACTAAGATACTCGCCACCTCGATCAGATCGAAGTGTCTTAATCTTGTGACCAGTTTGGTTCTCAACCTCCTTTTGAAATTCTAAGAATTTCTCAAAGCCTCAGGTTTGTACTTCATTAACTACACATAACCATAACGACTAAAGTCGTTAGTAAAGGTTATGGAGTACTGATGATTGTTTCCTGTTCTTACACTAAGCGGTCCACAAACATTAGAATGAATCAAATCCAATGTCCTAGTGGCGCGTTCAACACTACCTTTAAAGGGTGTTTTAGACATTTTTCCTTTGAGACAGGATCGCAAGAAGTTAATTGTTTAAGGTCATTTTCAGAGAATGTCCCTAAGGTAATTAACTTGCTAATTCTGTTCTTAGAAATATGTCCTAATCTAGCGTGCCACAAAGAAGCTGAGACTTCGTCATCTCTCTTACGTTTTGTTTCTCATTGTATATTCAAAATATTACTGTTTTGAGTTAGATAAAGTCCATTGTTTAATGTACTAAGATGTATTGAAAAATTATTCTTTTTGAGGAAAAAGTCACCATTCTTAATATTAATTTCATAACCTTCGCAATCAAGTATTGGAACTGAAATAATATTACGAATAATGTCTGGTACATAAAGGAATTTATTTAAAACTAAAACAGAATGACCTAAATCTAATCTAATTGTGCCTAAAGCTTGAGCTTCAACCGTTGAGCTTTCCCCAATCTTCAAGACACATTCTCCTTCCTTCAGCTGCCGGACCTCACTTAGCATCCGTACATCATTACAGATATGAGATCCACAACCGGTATCAAGTACCAAAGAGTTAAAATTAATAGAAAGATTTACTTCAGCGAGAAACATAACTTTCTTTAGAGTAGTCTTGTACTCTTGGCAGTTTCTCCTTCAATGCCCCGGTTTGCCACAATGGAAGTGAAGCAAACGTCCTCTTTCTGATCACGTTTCTTCTTTTGGACTTTTCCCTTCGTGATGCCTCCATTGGGCCTAAGGGACTTCTTCTGCTTTTGGGCTTTCTTGCTCTTGCCTTTAGAAGGCTTAGAAGAAGATGGAGCAGTGACCATCATAACCTTATTGTCCTTCTTGATCGTGCTTTCAACAGTCACAAGCTGACTAATCAGCTCAGCTACACTAGCATTTGCATGATTCATGTTCAAGTTAAAGACAAAAGGGTTGAATGATGGTGGGAGCGAGGCTATCAACAGATCCACTGAAGGCTCATCTCTCAGTAGCATGTCCATGGAGGCAAGTTTCTCAGTAAGAGCAAAAAACTTGAGTCCATCTTCAATTATTCATGGACACTAGCACCTTCCTTCATTCTCAAATGGAACAATTCCTTTGAGGTGTTATACATTGTAACACGCTCATAAGGACGGTAAAGTTGCTCTAAGTGGTCGTAAATCTCCCAAGCGAATTTCATGGACTCATGCTGTCTTTGCATGTCCGGAGACATGTTAGCAAGCATGAGACAACGGGCTTGGAGATTATCATCCTTCCACTTCTGGATCGCATCCCTCTCAGTCCAGGTTGGAGCGTCCCCTTCAGGAACGGGCTCCGCCTCATAGAGAACATAAGTTCTCTTCTCGGAATCTAGAATGATTTTTAAATTCCTAAGCCATTCAGAATAGTTGGGACCAGTCAACTTGTTTGACTAGAGGATCGATACTAGAGGGTTTTTGGTTGCCATTTCAAAACACGTAGAGAATCATAGAATCTACTACCTAAATGAAAAAACAGAGAACCAGTGAGCATGCTGAATAATAACGATATACATGAGATTAGGTCTTTAATCTATGTAGCTCCCACTGTTTTTCAAAGATCTATAATTCCCAAAGATCTTAGAGGATACTTGCTATCCCAATGGGTACTAAGATACTAAGCACTTAACCTTGAACCCACGACTCGTGGCCATTCTCAATTAAGCCTAAGGTAGGTACAACTTACCAATTCCAACACCGTGGAATTCTCAGTAATGTTTTTGTATTATCTGTGTTTCAATATGGACCCACGACTCGTGCGACATCCATATTTACTTAGGCGTTAAGCTAGACCCATCAATCATAAGATCATGATCAAAACTTAGTTCGAACGACCCACGACTCGCGGCCATCGCCCTTGCTAAAATTGATCATGAAATATTGATCATTTAAGATCAATTAGGAAACTAAGAACTAATAGGCTTCACATAGACACCCCACGACTCGTGGGCAGCATCTAGCTTCCCCTATTAAACTTAAATCCTATTGATGGAATGCTATAATTTAATTCAAAGCTTGCACCTCGAATTAAGCACCTATTTTCGAAAATTAGCTTAATATTTAATGGGAATTTTCGATGTAACCGGAGAGTTGTACGGTTCGACCTCACCAACATATATGTTATCCAATTTAATTAGTCTTGATTAATGCAAGTACAACTTAAATGCATTTCACATAAGCACTTAGCAGATAACATGTCCTAGCATGATACTAACATGTGATGATCATGGGTTCTACCTATCTTATGCGTGATATGTGGGAGCCACTCCACAACCACAAGTTCTAACATACATGCCACATAAAACAGTTTAAATCACATAAGGGAATTGAAAATAAAACGATGCCCTATCTATTACAATAATAGAAATCCTCTCTAACACTTTGAGAGGTCTTCACTTATGGCCTCCATCTTGTTACTTGTTGTGTGGGTCCATCTTACTCCATGGGTGCATTGTCTCCAAAATGAAAGAAAAATACCTCACCACCTATCTCTACTCTCAAATTACAATAAAAAGAAAACGACATAAAGTAATAAGGCTCAATCCTCATATTGGCCTTAGACAATTACACGGGCCATACCCCGGCCTCAAAAAATAGTAATATGGAAAGCCACATAATAAACACATAACAGTACGCACATAAGTGGGGCACCGACCCCAATTGAAAAACGCAACTATGGGACTCCAACGCCAATTTAAACCATTCATGTGCATAAATTAAAACCATACATAAGACTAAATGCTGTAACTTGATTTTACTACAGTTAAAACCAATCGTGCAAGTGTACACTAACATACACGTAGCACAATAGGATCGAACCCACGGGGAAGGGAAATCAATCACTACTCTCTATTTCTCTCTAATCTAAAGACTTAACGAATTCAAGGTTATTTTTATTAATCTACTGATGCGGAAATTAACAAGTAGCTGAACTAAAATTGCAATTATCAATTTAAATACGCGAATTTACTTCAGTAAACTAAACAGGCAGGGGAAAGCTTTGAATCATACAATCAAGAGCCAATGTGATACCCGTTTGACAAGTGTAATTCTACAACCTAGTCACTTATATTTGAATTGCCCTCTCTCGATGTGTAACCAAGTGCTCAATTAGTGTTCAATGTTGCTCTCGCAATCACCAATAGTTAATTAAATCATAGGAACAAGACTAGTGTAATTCAGTATTCTAGCGGCTCGGCATGGAATAAGATTACTGTTGTATAAGCTAGGACCAAATCTCTTTGAACCCTACAACTCACAAGTATTGAAAACAATCCAAATCACCATCAATTTCTCAATTTATAGGCAACTCTGAGACATGCTAAGGTTGGCCAGACCGTTGCAATTCAAATTATGTCCGCTTCCAAAACTAAGAATCACATAAGTCATTCAAGTATTACATCAAACATCTATCATGCATTCATCATGACTCCCCTAGCCCTATGGAATTAGCTACTCATAGTAAAGGCAAACATCATAAAACCAAACGAAATTGCATTAAAATAAATCATAACTATCAACTCTAAACAAAGTCTAGAAAATAAACTCAGAAACATTCTAATAATTCAGAAAATTAAATCTAACATGGAAACTGAAAACTAAGCGGAATTAGTTTGAATAATAAGACTATATAATTAGAAAAAGGAATTAGTCTCAATTGATTTGTATGAATTCTCCGAGAGTTCTTTTGAATTTTCTGCAACAACCGTTTTCTATCTCTTTTCCCAAGTCTTCCGTCTCTCCTCTCTCCTTCTACTTCCAAAAAGAGACCTCAAAACGTGCCTAAATACTAAACCTAGAATTCCTCGCCGACAAGGGTAACGGGCGTTACCTGACTCCATACAATTCTCGTTAACGCCCGTTAACCGGATAAATCGTGTCTGCGCTTATACAAGCAGTAACGGGCGTTACTGATTTTCCTCAGTGAAAGGGTAACGGGCGTTACCTTTCCTTCCCCAGAACTCAACTCCTCCTGTGGCCATTAACGGGCGTTAATAACTTAATGCTGCCATGGAGTAACGGGCGTTACTCCTCTGACTTGTCTCACGTTGTGCTCCTATACATGTTAACGGGGGTTACACATCGCATGCTATTGTATGGTAACGGGGATAACCCCATTCTTTCCACAAAACATGTGAAATCGTCATGCCTCGCCTTATCGTGACTCCAACACTAAAATTACCTAAAACGGCCAACTTAAACACGTAAAAGCGTCAAATGGCACAATTTGTCATCGAATTAATGCTAAAAAATCATGTAATCTCAACACACAACAAAATCCCCCACACTTGAACAGCGCTCGTCCCCGAGTAATACAAAAATTTAGTAAACACATCCTCGTCAAATCTTCTCCTCTAAGCAATCATCAACCTTCACCTGAACAAGTCTAGCCAATCAAATCAAATACTCGTAAACAGGAAATCCTCAAGATTTAGTATGAAAAGTAAACCCTTGTGTAGTGTGTGAGTCAAACGATACAATGTACAAAAATTAGAACGACAACTTGACAATTTCCTCCTAGGCTCCAATCATCAACTTCGGAATACACTCTTCGCACCTATCTCCACTAATGGAATTAAATCAAGACTTCGGATCAGTAGGTCTTTCGGGCTTGTAATGTAGGCTTAGGGTAAGGTTACGGAAATTTGGATCAAGTGACTACTCACCAAGCTTACATCATTTACTCTAATCAAAACATGGACACTTCTATTCACCATTAACACTAAGAATTTTGCCCCAGTCTTCAATTGAATCCCACACTTTCAAATTCACCCTTTGCATAATCTTATTTTGTTTTTCTTCTTTGCTCTTTCTCTTTTCATATCTTTTCTTTTCTCTCTTTTTTTTTTCTTCTTTTTTTTTTTAATAACTTCTCATTCTCAATTAATCACAAGAACAAATAAAAAAGGGGTCTAAGAATAGATACTCGTTATACAAATTCAAATGAGCAAGCCTTGGTGAACTAAACTTATCAAGGTAGGTATTTCTATGTTGTGCCTTGGCTTATACTGTGGCTACAAAAATCTTTGCACAACAAATAGGCTCAGCGGGATCAATAGGTTTGCGTTATTTAGTGAGAAACGGCTAAATAGAAAAGCTAAAAATCCTCCGATAACGAATACCTACTTCACTTCCTTAGTCTTTCATTAACTCAAAATTTCGCCTCGATAGAACTAAAATGCATCCTAATCAAATCATAGACTCATTCGGAAATTATCAACTCATCTCTCTAAGTTAAGTACATTATTTCGTTTAAAGGTGCTCAAAATATAAGGGCTTACTAACACACTAAATCATCAAATCTCATGCAACTTTCTTCAATTCAAAATGCCTAAGTTATTCTAGCAAAAGCTCAACGATCAAACGTCAAAGAAAAAGTTCAAAATGAGGGAAAATTTTCAAAAATTTCTAAAATTACTCGAATTTTAGCAAGTTACAAGTGAAATATTCAATAAAGCTCATAGCAAGAATGTACGTTCGTCCCCCACACTTAAACTTTGCAATGTCCTCATGCAATTGAAAGAATTCAAGGGTTAGGGCACTTCCTGATTACTGACGAACCGGCAACATGCTAGCAAAGATTCCAACCCTGAACAAGTGACTAAAAACACGGATCAAGTGCACTGGCAATTGATAATCAACATGCATCCAACAAGTAACAAACAAGTCACAAGTTCGAATTAAGAAAAGTACAGTTGCAAAATAAAACAACAATGTTAAAGCACAACGGGGAAAAGAAAACAACAAAGTAGCACAGGTATCCAATATAGCAGCGTTATAGAATTCTGAAAGCAAAGAAATGAAACACAGAGCTACGAGCACACAGTCACTGATCAGGCGGGGCGGCGGCGGCCCCGGGGGGGGGGGGGGGGGAGGGGGGGCAGGGCCTCTGAAGTATCCATCCAAGCGCTGGTAGAATCCCTGAAACTGCTCATAAACATGGGCGGCCCATGTGTCAAAGCGCTGATCAACGTGGGTCCGAAAGTCTGCCATCTCCTGCTTCTGCTCATTCAGTCCCGTCTCGACCCTAGCCATCCTGGCATTGGCTTCTTCAAGATCCAATCGTATCGTGGCCATACTGATGTTCAGAGCCCTCACGGACATAGGCTCATCCTCCTCCCCTTGAGGAAGTTACCTCGGGACATCATTCCTTCCTTCCGGCACATCCGGAATCTCATCGATAGCGGCCTTCAACTCGTCAGGCACCTCCTCATAGGAGGCGTACCCCAAAGTATACATTTGCAGAAACCTGTCGCGAGCCCTCTTCGGCTACCATGGTAGCAATCTGTCTTCAAGGGGTACTCGCTTCCACTCAATGACTAAGCCCATGTGCTTCCAGTTGTCCTCATCCAGGAAGGGATACATAGTCAGTGGCTCAGCCTTCCTAGGCCTCCATCCAAAACGCCTGGTTATCATGGTCACATAAGCTCTGTGACCAATGACACCTGTGCTCTTGTTGGCGGCATCCAACATTCGTGAAGTCAAGTCCCAGGTACCATTATACAGCTGTCCCTCCCGCATCATGTACATGATGGCCAACTCGGTAGCTTGGATATTACCCTCGCTCTCATTGCGAACACTTCTTCTGCAATTCCTTAAATCTCTCCCAAGCTTCATAAAAGGACTCTCCGTTCATCTGCCTAAAACCTTGAATGTCATTCCTGTACTTCGTGGATTTGCTCAGTGGAAAGAACTTTGCTAGGAAAGCCTGAGATAATGTTGCCCAAGTTTGAAATGAATCGTTTGGTACAATACCCAACCATGCCTTAGCTCGGTCCGTGAGTGAGAAGGGAAAAAGCCTAACTCGGATAGCATCTGTTGTAACATTATGTATCTTGAAGGTATCGTAAACTTCCAAAAAGTATTCCAAGTGTGAAGTTGGATCCTCTGAAGGCAATCCTAAAACGAATTGTTTTGCAGCAAGTTGATGATTGGTTTGATTTCAAAATTATCGCTGCAATTGGGAGGCGAGTTGTAGTTAGAATCGCCCCTGCATTCGGTAAATTGTAATCTCTAATCACAAGAGGGGGTGGTTCTTGTGGTGGATCGACTACCCCTCCATCTCTCGCATTTGTAGGATTTTCTGCCATCGAATCTGCACAAAGTCAAAGAGGCTCCTTAACTCGGTTCCACAATGACAAAGACTACAAACACCGGATAGAATAATCGTCTAAAGCACTAGATCAAAATGATAGAGTAATATTGATTTAAAACGCCTTCCCCGGCAACGGCGCCAAAAACTTGTTGTAACTTGATTTTACTACAGTTAAAACCAATCGTGCAAGTGTAAACTAACATACGCGTAGCACAATAGGATCGAACCCACAGAGAAGGGAAATCAATCACTACTCTCTATTTCTCTCTAATCTAAAGACACGAATTCAAGGTTATTTTTATTAATCTACTAATGCGGAAAATAACAAGTAGCTGAACTAAAATTGCAATTAACAATTTAAATACGTGAATTTACTTCAGTAAACTAAACAAGCAGGGGAAAGCTTTGAATCATACAATCAAGAGCCAATGTGATACCCATTTGACAAGTGTAATTTTACAACCTAGTCACTTATATTTGAATTGCCCTCTCTCGAGGTGTAACCAAGTGCTTAATTAGTGTTCAATGCTGCTCTCGCAATCACCAATAGTTAATTAAACCATAGGAACAAGACTAGTGTAATTCAGTATTCTAGCGGCTCGGCATGGAATAAGATTACTGTTGTATAAGCTAGGACCAAATCTCTTTGAACCCTACAACTCACAAGTATTGAAAACAATCGAAATCACCATTAATTTCTCAATTTATAGGCAACTCTGAGACATGCTAAGGTTGGCCAGACCGTTGCAATTCAAATTATGTCCGCTTCCAAAACTAAGAATCACACAAGTCATTCAAGCATTACATCAAACATCTATCATGCATTCATCATCACTCCCCTAGCCCTATGGAATTAGCTACTCATAGTAAAGGCAAACATCATAAAACCAAACGAAATTGCATTAAAATAAATCATAACTATCAACTCTAAACAAAGTCTAGAAAATAAACTCAGAAACATTCTAATAATTCAGAAAATTAAATCTAACATGGAAACTGAAAACTAAACGGAATTAGTTTGAATAATAAGACTATATAATTAGAAAAAGGAATTAGTCTCAATTGATTTGTATGAATTCTCCGAGAGTTCTTCTGAATTTTCTACAACAGCCGTCTTCTATCTCTTCTCCCAAGTCTTCCGTCTCTCCTCTCTCCTTCTGCTTCCAAAAAGAGACCTCAAAACGCGCCTAAATACTAAACCTAAAATTCCTCGCCGACAAGGGTAATGGGCGTTACCTGACTCCATACAATTCTCGTTAACGCCCGTTAACCGGATAAATCGTGTCTGCGCTTATACAAGCAGTAACGGGCGTTACTGATTTTCCTCAGTGAAAGGGTAACGGGCATTACCTTTCCTTCCCCAGAACTCAACTCCTCCTGTGGCCATTAACGGGCGTTAATAACTTAGTACTGCCATGGAGTAACGGGCGTTACTCCTCTGACTCGTCTCACGTTGTGCTCCTATACATGTTAACGGGGGTTACACATCGCATGCTATTGTATGGTAACGGGGATAACCCCATTCTTTCCACAAAACATGTGAAATCGTCATGCCTCGCCGTATCGTGACTCCAACACTAAAATTACCTAAAACGGCCAACTTAAACACGTAAAAGCGTCAAATGGCACAATTTGTCATCTAATTAATGCTAAAAAATCATGTAATCTCAACGCTCAACACTAAACCCATGATCACCTAACATGCATAAATTGCAAGAATTTAAATTTAACCAATAAATTAAAATTCTCGCTTTAAGCCCTAATAGCTTAAAACACGACTTAGATGCAATTCTTGTTCAAGAGCCTTTTCTATAAAACCCGAAAAACAATAAACTAACAAAATTCCAATTAATTTCTGAAAATTAATAATTTTATTCTTTCAATATTTTCATAAAATAAAGTTCGTAATTTTTCCAAAAATTAAATCCGTTTTTAATTTCATAAAATTCCAATTTTAAAATTATTTTTAAAATAAAATTAATTTTTATAAAAAATTAAATTGGGATCGGATTGGACTAAACACGAAAATCAAAATCGTGAAAACCATGTCGGGGCCGATAGCACCCGCAAGCCGCGTACCGAGCAGGTGCTCGCGGAAGGCCTCCCGCACGGTTGCGGGAGGGAGCGTGCAGGCGCGCCTAGCCGCGGGCGGCGGAAACGAGCGGGCAGTCCCAGCGTGGCTGCGGGACTGCTGGGCGGACGGCGGCTCGTGGGCCTAGGCGTGCTACACCTTAGCACGTCTAGGCTCGCGTTTTCGTAACGCGATTTCGTGTTTCGTATTTTAGTTCAAAAACTAACAACAATCCAGAAATTAAAAACACGATTTAAATATACTTGATCTAAAATAATTTCAATCAAATTTTTCGAAAACGTTTTTCAAAAACTTTAGAAAAATACAGTTTCATATTTCAGGCTTTCTAAAAGAACTCAAGAATACTCAATTCGCATCTAAGCCTAAGAATTTCCACCAAATTCAGAATAATTGAGACGAATCAGAAATAGGCCTTGCAAGGTGGCTCTAATACCACTTGTTGGGAAAACGCAGCGAAAATTTAAAAATTTTCCCAACTAAGCAAGGATCGAAACTTGCAATTCCTATTTCCAGATTCGTAGAGATCAAGAAACTCACTTGGTTAGAAGTTTTCTTGACACGTTCTAGCCGCCCAAGAACGCTCTTCACGCGGCTTGATCCCCAAAAGCTCCTTCGAATCTTTCAAGACTTCACGATAGTAGCCCTCTAGAGAAATTATCCACCAACCGCGACCACGATCCGAATAGGGAGGATGCTACTTCTATATTCGGTGTTTAGGCTCTAGGGTTTAGTGTACAATTATGGAGAAGGAGAATTGTGTATCATTACCCCATGGGGTTCGAACCCCATTCCTTGTTGGATAAGGAATTCCAAACTCCTTTTGGAAAAGGATTTCTTGATTGGATATTAAGTCTCTTACTTTGACCAAAAGTCCACCTTTTGACCAACTTGTTGGGCCAGAATAATATCTAACTCTCTTAGATATTTTATTTTACTTTATTTATTAAACAATAAATAACTTAAAGACTAATAATTAATTAATTCATAATTAATTATTTATTAGACTTTAATTTTCCAAATTAGGACTTTAATATTAATTCAAAATTAAATCAAAGTCCATTAAATAATTAACACATTAATTATTTAATATATACACATAAACACGTGACACGTGTCATCCACATGTTCCACACGTGTGATCCACACGTGTGGGCCCCACCATTCTCTTAATGGTTCGATCAACTCGTTTAATCGATTCAAGCCTTAACCCACGTGACCGGGTTGTTGTCTGTGACCCTCTAGGTTCTTGATTCAATTAGCAGTGACCCTAATTAATCAATTCCCTAATTAATTAATCAGTCCACAGATCAAACGACCATAGTCTAGCGACAGATGTTTGACCCCTGGCTGAATAAGAATGCCTCGATTCGACAGAACCTTTAAGTCATTGACATATGTGAGATACAATCCTCCTACGTCCCATCGCTCAATGAAGATCTAGGGCAAGGGAATAATTAGAACCCTAATAATCTTGATCTTAATGTTAAGTGAATTTCATATCCATTTGATCTCAATCCAAGAAACTCTTTTCTTGATGTCTTGATCCACTCCCTTGGCCAAGGACTCCTAGATGGCATATGAATGACTTACACAATAATAGATCATAACCTTGCAAATGCAAGCGTAGGTCCTTTATTGATTCTCATATACTTTCATGTGCCACTAGTGCAGCCCCAACATAAGCCTTGAATCAATTGTCTAAGGCGACACCCTTTAAAACTTACACCTAAGACTACAGAGTTAGCTCATAAAGTATCAATGGAACCTCAAGTTTAAGGATCACTTAATCACATCAATGACTCGTGAGATATTTTCTAATCTGGAAATTTTTATTTCCAGATATAGAAACTTCCTTTTCCATTTAGGAATCTTCTCACATGGGACACCTCAGTGTACCTACTTAAAATAAGTAAGCACCCCCATGTATCACGTACGTATCAACTATACACTTTTTACCCCATGAAATAAGGTGGTCCTTCTTAAGGGCGTGATCGTACGAGCAAGCCTCGAACGAGTCAGGTTGACACTCCCACTGTCTTTCGGACTCATCGCCTTGGAGTGATTTCTAATCATGACTTATGTGCTATAGAGCTAGTCTCATGAACCACTTCACCCAAATGGTTAAGTCCTATGAGTCATATTGATTAGGGGAGTTCTTATACATGCACAGTCAAAAGGAAACATACAATCAAACAAGAGCATATAAAGAAGTGTTGCCTTAATTTGTATTATCCAAAGATTGTCTGTGATTTACAAAAGGAAAGTACTGAAGCTGACTATTACATCAACCTTCAGGGCACTATTCCTAACAATCTCCCACTTATCCATCAAAGCCATTCAGGAGCTAATCTAAGTCTCATCTTCGCAAGATGACTTTCGAAAGATTCTCGACTAAGGGGTTTAGTAAGCGGGTCTGCCACGTTCTCTGCTGATGTGACCCTCTCAATTTGCACATCATCTCGTTTGATGATATCACGGATTAGGTGATGCTTCCTCATAATGTGCTTGGTCCGTTGCTGAGATCTTGGTTCTCTTGCTTGAGCAACCGCCCCAGTGTTATCATAAAACACAGTAATGGGGTCTTTCATGCTAGGAACAACATTCAAATCTTGAATGAAGTTTCTAATCCAAACACCTTCCTTAGCTACATTGTTTGCAGCTAAGAATTCGGCCTTAGTGGTCGAATCTGCAGTGGTCGTTTGCTTGGAACTTTTCCAACTCACTGCTCCGCCATTAAGGCAGAAAATGTATCCTGACATTGACTTAAAATCATCTATGTCAGATGCAAAGCTTGCATCGCAGTATCCTCCGATTACCAGATCTTTCTGTCCTCCGTATACTAAGAATAAATCCTTTGTGCTTCGCAAGTACTTTAGGATATTCTTCACGGCAGTCCAGTGACCTTCTCCAGGGTCTGATTGGAAACGGCTCGTTACACTAAGTGCATAAGCCACGTCCGGTCGAGTACATAGGATAACATACATTATGTTGCTTATTGCTGAGGCATAAGGCACATGAGTCATTCTTTCCTTCTCAACGTTCGTCTTAGGACACATTTTCTTCGAAAGAGATGTTCCTACACTCATGGGAAGAACTTTGTTCTTCGCGTTCTCCATACTGAACTGTTTCAGTACTTTGTCTATGTACATCGACTGTGATAGTCCTATCAATCTCTTAGATCTATCCCTATAGATCTTTATCCCGAGAATGTAGGATGCATCACCAAGATCTTTCATCTCAAAGTGGTTCGATAACCAAGACTTGGTAACTTGCATGTCATCCTTCAAATTTCCAATTAGGAGGATGTCATCACCATAAAGCACCAAGAATTGCACTGAAGTCTCCAATTCCTTTCTATAAACGCAGGACTCATTTGAATTTTGAACGAAGCCAACCGCTTTGACTGCTTCATCAAAACGAATGTTCCAATTCCGAGAAGCCTGTTTTAATCCGTAGATTGATCTTTGGAGTTTGCAAACCTTTTGCTCACTCCCACTGAATGTGAAACCTATGGGTTGATCGATATAAATGTCTTTATCAATTCTCCATTGCAAGCATGATCCGAATGAACTTTTGCCATATCTCACAGTCGTAATATGCAGCTATTGCAAGCATGATCCGAATGAACTTTTGTATTGCAACCGGTGAGAAGGTTTCATCAAAGTCCACACCGGGCCTTTGAGTGAATCTTTTTGAAACCAGTCTTGCCTTATAGGCTGCAATGCTTTCATCTACTCCAAGCTTTCTCTTAAAGATCCATTTGCAACCTATGGGTTTAACCCCATCAGGCAAATCTACCAAGGTCCAAACGTGGTTGGAGTACATGGAATCTATTTCGGATTTCATGACTTGTTTCCACTGTTCAGAATCCGAGTCTGACAATGCCTCCTCATATGTTAGGCGATGATTATCCTATTGAGAGATTTTATGGAGAAAACCATACCATCTCTCAGGCTGTCTAGGAGTGCGTTCAGAACTCCTTAGAGGAGGATTTTCACGTGTATCGAAGTTTGTTATTGGTTGTGGGGTGTCAGAATGGGATGTGTCTTGCGTGGGTGATGTGGGAACATCTCGAATTTCTTCGAGTTCTGTGATCTTGCCTTTCTTTTCTTCTAGGAACGATTCCTCTAGAAAAGTTGCATTTCTTGAAATAAACACCTTTTGTTCAGTCTGATCATAGAAGTAATATCCTATGGATTCCTTAAGATGGCCAACAAAGTAGCATATGTTAGAACGAGCTTCTAACTTATCTCCCACTATCCTTTTCACATAAGCATGACAACCTCAAATTCTTAAGTAAGAATAACTAGGGATTTTACCATGCCACATTTCATAGGGTGTCTTAGGGACTAACTTGGAAGGAACAAGATTCAAAATCTTTGCTACACTTTCTAGAGCATAACCCCAGAAAGAAGGTGGTAAGTCAGTGAAACTCATTATGGAACGAACCATATCAAGTAGGGTTTGATTCCTTCTCTCAGAAACTCCATTAAGCTGAGGAGTTCCTGGAGGAGCCCACTGAGAGATAATTCCATTATCTCTGAGATAATTAAGGAATTCTTCACTAAGATACTCGCCACCTCGATCAGATCAAAGTGTTTTGATCTTGTGACCAGTTTGGTTCTCAATCTCCTTTTGAAATTCTAAGAATTTCTCAAAAGCCTCAGATTTGTACTTCATTAAGTACACATAACCATAACGACTAAAGTCGTTAGTAAAGGTTATGAAGTACTGATGATTGTTTCCTGTGCTTACACTAAGCGGTCCACAAACATCAGAATGGATCAAATCCAATGTCCTAGTGGCGCGTTCAACACTACCTTTAAAGGGTGTTTTAGACATTTTTACTTTGAGACAGGATTCCCAAGAAGTTAATTGTTTAAGGTCATTTTCAGAAAATGTCCCTAAGGTAGTTAACTTGCTAATTTTGTTCTTAGAAATATGTCCTAATCTAGCGTGCCACAAAGAAGCTGAGACTTCATCATCTCTCTTACGTTTTGTTTCTCGTTGTATATTCAAAATATTACTGTTTTGAGTTAGATAAAGTCCATTGTTTAATGTTCCAAGATGTATTGAAAAATTATTTTTTTTGAGGATAAAGTCATCATTCTTAATATTAATTTCATAACCTTCGCAATCAAGTATTGGAACTGAAATAATATTACGAATAATGTCTGGTACATAAAGGACTTTATTTAAAACTAATACAGAATGACCTAAATCTAATCTAATTGTGCCTAAAGCTTGAGCTTTGACCGTTGAGCCGTCCCCAATCTTCAAGACACATTCTCCTCCCTTTAGCTGCCGGACCTCACTTAGCATTTGTACATCATTACTGATATGAGATCCACAACCGGTATCAAGTACCCAAGAGTTAGAATTAATAGAAAGATTTACTTCAACGAGAAACATACCTTTCTTTAGAGTAGCCTTGTACTCTTGGCAGTCTCTCCTCCAATGCCCCGGTTTGCCATAATGGAAGCAAACGTCCTCTTTCAGATCACGTTTCTTCTTTTGGACTTTTTCCCTTCGTGATGCCTCCATTGGGCCTAAGGGACTTCTTCTTCTTGAAAGGACTTTCTAAGTGGTCGCGGTTGGTGGACTAATTCTCTAGAGGGCTACTATCGTGAAGTCTTGAAAGATTCGAAGGAGCTTTTAGGAAGCAAGCCGTGTGAAGAGCGTTCTTGGGCGGCTAGAACGTGTCAAGAAAGATACTATCTAAGTGAGTTTCTTGATCTCTACGAATCTGGAAATAGGGATTGCAAGTTTCGATCCTTGCTTAGTTGGGAAAATTTTTAAATTTCCGCTGCGTTTTTGTTCGTTTTCCCAACAAGTGGTAGCTATTATGTGCCAACGAGACAGAAATTAAACCACTTGTTGGGAAAACGAGACTGAAACGCAATGGGAATTTAAAAATTTTCCCAATAAGTTAGAATTGAAACATGTAATTTCTTTTTCCAGATTCGTAGAGATCAAGAACTTACAACAATTGTCGCTTTCTTGACACATTTTGAGCCGCTCTCAAATGCGCTTCATGCGGTAATGGCAACCCGTCCCTCGAAAGTTTCTTTCTAGTTCAGATTCCATATTAGGTTTCCTCTAGAGTAATAATCCACACCAACCTAGATTCAAATCATGTTAGGGAAAATGCTAATGATATAACATGTGTAAAAAACTTTAAATTAAACTTAGTTGCCTTATACATGCGCAGTCAAAAGGAAACACACAATTAAACAAGAGCATATAAAGAAGTGTTGCCTTAAATCGTATTATTCAAAGATTGTCTGTGATTTACAAAAGGAAAGTACTGAAGCTGACTATTACATCGGCTTTCAGGGTACTATTCTTAACAATCTCCCACTTGCCCGTCAAAGCCATTCAGGAGCTAATCTAAGTCCCATCTTCGCAAGATGACCTTCGAAAACTTCTCGATTAAGGGGTTTAGTAAGCGGGTCTGCCACGTTCTTTGCTGATGTGACCCTCTCAATTTGCACATCACCTCGTTTGATGATATCACGGATTAGGTGATACTTCCTCATAATGTGCTCGGTCCGTTGGTGAGATCTTGGTTCTCTTACTTGAGCAACGGCCTCAGTGTTGTTACAAAACACAGTAACGGGGTCTTTCATGCTAGGAACGACATTCAATTCTTGAATGAAGTTTCTAATCCAGTAACGGGGTCTTCCTCATAACAGTAACGGGGTCATCGTTTGCAACTAAGTATTCGGCCTCAGTGGTCGAATCTGCAGTGGTCATTTGCTTGGAACTTTTCCAACTCACTGCTCCGCTGTTAAGGCAGAAAATGTATCCTGACATTGACGTAAAATCATCTAAGTCAAAGGCAAAGCTTGCATCGCAGTATCCTACTAGATCTTTCTGCCTTCCGTATACTAAGAATAAATCCTTAGTGCTTCACAAGTACTTTAGGATATTCTTCACGGCAGTCCAGTGACCTTCTCTAGGGTCTGATTGGAATCGGCTCGTTATACTAAGTACATAAGCCACATCCGGTCGAGTACATAGCATTGCATACATTATGCTACCTATTACCGAGGCATAAGGCACATGAGTCATTCTTTTCTTCTCGAGGTTTGTCTTAGGACACATCTTCTTCGAAAGAGATGTTCCTACACTCATGGGAAGAACTTTGTTCATCGCATTCTCCATGCTAAACCGTTTTAGTACTTTGTCTACGTACATTGACTGTGATAGTCCTATCAATCTCTTAGATCTATCCCTATTAAATGTAATAGATAGGGCGTTTTTCCATTAAATTTTGTACCCCTATGTGATATGAATTGTCTTATGTGGCATGAATGTTAGAACTAGTGATTTTGGAGTGGCTCCCAAAATCACATATAAGATAGGATACCCATGATCATCACATAATTAGTATCATGCTAGGACATGTTATCTGCTAATTGCTTCTGTGATGCACTTTATGTGAAACTGCATTAACAAGACAATTAAAATTTAGAAAACATTATATGTTGGTGAGGTCATTCGAACATCCCATTTAAATATTGACCAATTTTCGAAAAATAGGTGTTTTATCACGGTAATAAAACTTCTAGCATTCCATCAATAGGATTTAGGACTTAATAAGTGAACTTAATTGTTGTCTCACGAGCCGTGGGGTAATTAGTGGATCTTATTGACTCTTAGTTTCCTGATTAATCACTTTAAGTAATTAATATTTCTTGACCATTTTGGAATGGGCGATGTCTCACGAGTCGTGGGTCATTCCGCACTAAGTTTGGTTGAGATCTTATGATTGATGGGTCCTCTCAACACTAAAGTAGATATGGATGTCTCACGAGTCGTAGGTCCATGATTGAAAGATTAGTGATGCAAAAATATTACTAGGAATTCAATGAGAGATCGAATTGGTAACTAAGGTAGTACCTACCTAAGATTCTTAGACCTTTGGATGTCTCATGAGTCGTGGCTCCAAAACTAAGATTGCTTGGGATCCTAGTACCCACTGAGAAAATAAGTTTCTTCTAAAGTCGTTGGGATTTCTAGACTTTCTAAAAACAGTGGGAGAACATATTTCTAAAGACCTTGATAATATGTATAATCGTTATTATTCAGCATGCTCATGATTTCTCTGTTTTTCCATTTAGATTGTAGTTCTGCGATTCTCTACAATTGAAATGCCAACCAAAAACCCTTTGGTATCCATCCTCGAATCAAACAAGTTGACGGGACCCAATTACTTTGATTGGCTTCAAAATCTAAAGATAGTTTTAGATTCTGAAAAGAGAAGATATGCTCTCTTCGAGGGAGAGCCTGTCTCTGAAGGCGAGGCTCCTACTCGGGCCGAAAGAGAGGTGATCCCGAAATGGTCTGAAGACAATCTTCAAGCCCGTTGCCTCATGTTGGCCAACATGTCTCCGGATATGCAAAGGCAACACGAGTCAATGGAAAACGCTTGGGAGATTTATGACCATCTCGAGCAATTATACCATCCCAAAGAGCGTGTTCTAAGGTACAACACCTCTAAGGAGCTCTTTCATCTCATAATGAAAGAAGGTACAAGTGTCCATGAGCACGGTCTAAAGTTTCTTACTTTGAACGAGAAACTGACCTCCATGGAAATGCCACTGAGTGAAGAACTCGCTGTGGATTTGTTGCTCGTATCGCTTCCACCATTATTCAATCCTTTCGTGCTAAACTTCAACATGAATCATCCTCATGCTACTGTATCTGAGTTGATTAGTCAGCTTGTGACTACTGAAGACACGATCAAGAAGGATCACAAAGTAATGATGGTCACTTCCTCTTCTAGGCCTTCTAAAGGCAAAGGGAAGAAAATCCCCAAGAAGAAGGGATCTCTTAAACCCGATGGAGGGGTTAAAAAGAGAAAGGCCTGGAAGAGAAAGGATCAGACAGAGGACGTTTGCCACCATTATGGTAGGAAAGGGTATTGGAAGAGGAACTGCCAAAAGTACAAGGATGATCTAAAGAATAGTGTGTTTATTGTTGAAGTAAATCTATCTATTGATTCTAATTCTTGGGTACTTGATACCGGATGTGAAGGTCATATCTGTAATGATGTACAGATGCTAAATGAGGTTCGGCAGCTTGAAGAAGGAGAATACGTCTTGAAGGTTGGGAATGGATCAAGCATTCAAGCCCAAGCCATTGGGACGTGTCGATTAGATTTAGGTGTCTTTACTTTAGTTTTAAACAAAGTCCTTTATGTACCTTCTATTATTCGTAATAGCATTTCCATTCCAATACTTGATTGTGAAGGATATGAGACTTTTTCTAGAAATTGAAACTTTTATCTTAAGAAGAATAAAACTTCTGTTTTGCTTGGTACATTATCTAATGGACTTTATACAACTAAAGACACCAATATTCTGAATATACAACAATTAAACAAACGCAAAAGAGATGACAAGATCTCGGCTTCTTTATGGTACGCACGTTTAGGGCATATTTCTAAAGATAGGATTGCTAAGTTAACTAATTTAGGATCATTCTATGATAGTGAACTTAAAGAGTTAACTCATTGTGAATCATGTCTTATAGGAAAAATGGCCAAAACTCCTTTTAATGGTAAAGTGGAACGTGCCACTAAAGTATTGGATTTAATCCATACTGATGTTTATGGACCACTTAGTGTAAGTACGAGAAACAATCATCAGTATTTCATAACCTTCCTAGACAACTTTAGTCGTTTTGGTTATGTGTACTTAATGAAGTATAAATCCGAAGCCTTTGAGAACTTCTTGGAATTTCCAAAGGAGGTTGAGAACCAAACTGGTCATAAGATCAAGGCACTTCGATCTGATCGAGGTGGCGAGTATCTAAGTGATAAATTCCATAGTCATCTCATAGATAATGAAATTATCTCTCAATGGACTCCTTCGGAACTCCTCAATTAAATGGAGTTTCGGAGAGAAGGAATAGAACCCTACTTGATATGGTTCATTCAATGATGAGTTTCACTGAATTGTCACCTTGATTCTGGGGTTATGCCTCAGAATCAGCAGTTAAGATTCTGAATCTTGTTCTCTCCAAATCTGTACCCAAAACCCCATTTGAGATGTGGTTTGGCAAAATCCCTAATTATTCTTGATTAAGAATTTAAGGTTGTCTTGCTTACGTGAAGAGGATAGTGGGAGATAATCTTGAAGCTAGATCAGGCATATGTAACTTCGTAGGATATCCTAAAGAGTCAATAGGATATTATTTCTACGATCCTCTTGAACAAAAGGTCTTTGTGTCAAGAAACGCCACTTTTCTTGAGGACTCGTTCATTAACGAAAAGAAAGGTAAGATCGCAGAACTCGAAGAGGTTCGAGACCAAGGTCCCACGCCAAGTTTGGAGACTAACGTCCCTCAGCCAATCACAGAGAGTGATACACACGTAAATCCTCCTCTAGTAACACATTCTGAACGTATTCCTAGACAACCAGAGAGATGGTATGGTTTTCTCCACCAAACATCTCAAATGGATAATGATCCATTAACTTATGAGGAGGCACTGTTAGATTCGGACTCTGAACAATGGATAGAAGCAATGAAATCCGAAATGGATTCCATGTAGTCTAACCAAGTTTGGACCTTGGTTGATCCATCTGGTGGGATCAGGCCCATAGGGTGTAAATGGATATGTAAACGCAAGCTTGGAGTAGATGGAAGCGTGGCAGCCTTTAAAGCAATATTAGTTGCTGAAGGTTTCACTCAAAGACCAGGTGTAGACTTTGATGCTTTATGTAGATGACATCCTTCTCATTGGGAATACGAAGGATGATATGAAAGTAACTAAGTCATGGTTATCGAACCAATTTGAGATGAAGGATCTTGGTCATGCATCCTACATTCTCGAAGATAAAGATCTATCGGGATAGATCTAAGAGATTGTTAGGATTATCACAGTCGGTTTACATACACAAAATACTAAAGAGGTTTAGTATGGAAGAATCCAAATGTGGGAAACTTCCAATGGGCCCGGGAACAGTTCTTTCGAAGAAGCTGTGTCCCAAGACTGAACTTGAAAAGTCCAGGATGTCCAAAATTCCTTATGCATCAGCAATAGGAAGCATAATGTATGCGATGCTATGTACTCAACCGGATGTGGCTTGTGAACTTAGCGTGACTAGCCGATTCCAATCTGACCCTGGTGAAGGTCACTGGACTGCTGTAAAGAACATCCTGAAGTACTTAAGAAGAACTAAGGATTTGTTCTTGGTTTACGGAGGCCAATAAGATCTTGTCATTAGAGGATACTATGATGTAACCTTTGCATCAGACATGCATGACTTTAAATCCATGTCAGGATACATATTCTGCCTGAACGGCGGAGCAGTGAGTTGGAAAAGTTCCAAGCAAGCGACTACTGCAGATTCGACCACTGAGGCCAAATACTTAGCTGCAAACGATGCAGCTAAGGAAGGTGTTTGGGTAAGAAACTTCATCCACGTATTGGGTGTAGTTCCTAGCATTAAGTGTTTCGTGATAACACCGGGGCGGTTGCTCAAGCAAGAGAACCAAGATCTCAAAAGGACCAAGCACATTTTGAGGAAGTATCACTTAATCCGTGATATCATCAAGAGAGGAGATGTGTAAATTGAGAGGGTCACGTCGACAGAGAACATGGCAGATCCACTTACTAAAGCCCTTAGTCAACAGGCTTTCGAAGGACATCTTCAGAAGATGGGTCTTAGATTAGCACCTGAGTGGCTTTGACGGGCAAGTGGGAGATTTTGGAAATAGTACCTTTAAAGCAGATATTTGCTTTACTAATTCCTTGTAAAGTCACAAACAGTGTTTGAATAATAAACGAAATGATTTTATTCATAGGCAACACTTCTTTATGTGCTTATTTATGTCTGTTTGGGTTGACTGTGTTTTGCATGTATTGAACTCCCCTAATCCGATGAGGCCATTAAGAACTTTTTCGTTATGGGAATGACATATGAAACAAGTTCTTAACTCTATAGGTGAGGATTAGAAACTTCTCCAAGTCAATGAGTCCGACAGACAGTGGGAGTGTCGACCTTGACTCTGCTTAGACTTGCTTGTGTGATTATGTCCTTTTAAAGGATCACTCAGTTTCATGGAGTAATAAGTGCATACGTTGATGCGTTCATAATACATAAGGGTGATTGTTACAAGAACTTCATCACTGAGATGTCCCGCGTGAGAACATTCCTAAATGGGAAAGGAAGTTTCCTGAAACTTCCAGATTAGGAAATATCTCACAGGTCAATGACGTGATTCATTAATCCTTAGACTTGAGATTCTGTAATGTCTCATATGAGCTAACTCTGTAATCTTTGATATAGGCTCAAAAGGGTGTGGCCATATAGACACCTGAACCACGACCTATGCTGGGATTACACAAGTGGCATATATAGAATTAGTAGAATCAACAAAGGACCCACACTTGGTAAGAATAAGAATGATCTCTTACTGATTGAGTTGTTCGTAGTCCATTAGACATTAAACCCTTGGCCAAGGTGGATAAAAGATCAAGACATCTAGAAAATGGGGTTTTCTAGGATTGAGATCGAAATGGATATGAAACGAACTTAACTTTAAAGATTTGGGCTCTGAGAATATTCTCATGCCTTAGTTCTTGATTAAGAGATAGAGTTGTAGGAGGATCGTATTTCACTTATTGTCAATGACTGAAAGGTTCTTTAATTCATTTCATTATTCGGCTAGGGATCACACATCCATTACTAGATTACGGTAGTGTGATTTGTGAAGTGATTAATTGATTAGGGGATTAATTAATTGTTGTCACTGCTAATCGAATAATGAACCAAAAGGGTCACACACAAATGCCAGAACACGAGGGTTATGGTAGGATGTTAATATGATTAACAAAGGATCAAATTGTTGATCGAAATGGAGAGAGTAACACGTGGGCATTGCCACGTGTCAATGACACGTGACTGCCACATGTCACGCGTAGCCTGCGTGGCTGCCACGTGGCACATACGTGTCTCAAAGTGTGTAATTATATTACACGTGAATTCTTTTGTAGAATTAATTAATTAATTAAATTATAATTAATTAATTTTAGTCTTTTAATTAATTATTGAATTAATTGTCAAGACTATTCTCAACTAAACTTAACCCAATAAATAATTAATTGGGAATTAATTGATTTATTGAATATTGACTTTTAACTTTAGGAAAGTTGAAAAGTCCAACTTCCTATTGTAGGAGAGAAGGTTATTCTTGCAAGACTTGGAGAACAAGTTGGAAACTTATTTTTCCAATTAAATTAAATAATTAAATGAGTTAATTAGTGAGTAAGAAAACTCTTCCACTAGGTTTAGGAAACCCTAAAGTGGACGAACCAACCTAGTACTTATACTAGGGGTGGTGCTTCTCTTATTCTTTAGACCAACACTCACGAAGTGTTAAGTTTTTGAGAAAAATAAAAGAAAAGTTTTCAAAGCAAAACCCTAGCCTTTAACACAAGTCATAGAACTAGCATTCTCACTCACTTGATCGTGTTCTAGGACTGGTGTGGTTACGCTTTGGAGGATCGCTGCTTTGGGATCTATCGAAGGCCGTTCGAGGGACTTTCCGCTTGAAGGATGTTCGATAGGTGGTACTGACATCACTAGAAAGCTTCAAACTTCCTAAGTTTTTAGACACCCAACGTTACAGTACGAAAATTGCAAGCTAATGATCAATCTTTTGGAAAAATTTTAAACTTCCGCTGCTCAACTCAACACGACAAATCAAAGAAAGTTTGGGACTATTTTGTAAGTATATTTGGAGTTGATCTAAATACATTATCATCTCCGTTAATGGTTATGCAAAATTAGATATCATTAACAACATTCAGTTGTAAGAATCACATAAGAGTTATTATCCCCTGTCTTGTGTTTTAGCATATTGGGCATAAAGAAACAAAGCCAAACACAAAAGAACAAGGTTTTCTGAATTTAACTTCATGTTAGGAATAGTGCCCTTAAAGCAGATGTTTGCTTTAATATTTCCTTATAAAATCACAAATAGTCTTTGAGTAATAAACGAAATGATTGTGTTCATAGGCAATCACTTCTTTATATGCTTATTTATGTCTGTTTCGGTTTGACTGTGTTTTGCATGTACTGAACTCCCCTAATCCGATGAGGCCGTTAAGAACTTTATCGTTATGGGAACGACACAAGAAACAAGTTCTTAACTCCATAGGCGAGGATTAGAAACTTCTCCAAGTCAATGAGTCCGACAGACAGTGGGAGTGTCGACCTTTACTCTGCTGAGACTTGCTTATGTGATTATGTCCTTTTGAAGGATCACTCAGTTTCATGGATTGATAAGTGCATACGTTGATGTGTTCATAATACATAAGGGTGATTGTTACAAGAACTTCATCACTGAGATGTCCCGCGTGAGAACATTCCTAAATGGGAAAGGAAGTTTCCAGAAACTTCCAGATAAGAAAATATCTCACAGGTCAATGACGTGATTCATTAATCCTTAGACTTGAGATTCTGTAATGTCTCATATGAGCTAACTCTGTAATCTTTGATATAGGCTCAAAAGGGTGTCGCCATATAGATACCTAAACCACGGCCTATGTTGGGATTACACAAGTGGCATATGTAGAATTAGTAGAATCAATAAAGGACCTACACTTGTTAAGAACAAGAATGATCTCTTACTGATTAAGTTGTTCGTAGTCCATTAAACATTCAACCCTTGCCCAAGGTGGATAAAAGATCAAGACATCTAGAAAATGGGGTTTTCTAGGATTGAAATCGAAATGGATATGAAACGAACTTAACTTTAAAGATCAAGAATATTTGGGCTCTGAAAATATTCCCATGCCATAGTTCTTGATTGAGAGATGGAGTTGTAGGAGAATCGTATTTCACAGATTGTCATTGGCTAAAAGGTTCTTCGATTCATTTCGTTATTCGGCTAGGGGTCACACACCCATTGCTAGATTACGGTAGTGTGATCTGTGAAGTGATTAATTAATTAGGGAATTAATTAATTATTGTCATTGCTAATCGAATTTTGAACCTAAAGGGTCACACACAAATGCCAAACACGAGGGTTATGGTAGGATGTTAATTGGATTAACGAAGGATCAAAATATTTGATCGAAACGAGGCATAAAAACGTGACTGCTGTCATGTGTCACGCACACGTGGCTTCACGCGTGGTCTCGTGCGTGTGGTTTATTCCACACGCAAATTCTTTTCTAGAATTAATTAATTAAATTTTAATTAATTAATTTTGGCCTTTTAATTAATTATGAGTTAATTGTTAAGACTATTCTCAAATAAACTTAACCCAATAAATAATTAATTGGGAATTAAATTATTTGTTGAATCTTGACTTTTAACTTTAGGAAAGTTGAAATGTCCAACTTCCTATTGTAGGAGAGAGAACTCTTCTCTTGCTAGACTTGGAGAATAAGTTAAGAACTTATTATTCCAATTAAATTAATAATTAAATGAGTTAACTAGTGAGCAAGAAAACAATCCCATTGGTTCTTGGAAACCCTAGGGGGTTCGAACCATATAGTATAAATAAAGGGGTTGGTGTTTCTCTTATTCTTTAGACCAACACTCACGAAGTGTTAAGTTTTTGAGAAAAATCCAAAAGAAAAGTTTTCAAAGTAAAAATCCTAGCCAAACACTAGCCATAGAACTAGCATTCTTACTCGCTTGATCGTGTTCTAGAACTGGTGTGGATACGCTTTGGAGGGCTTCTACTTTGGAGTCTAATTCGAAGGTCATTCGAGGGATTTCGCTTGAAGGGTGTTCGTTAGGCGGTAACGACATCACTCGAAAGCTTATATCATTGTAAGTTTCTAAACACCCTACGATACGATATGAAAATTGCAAGACAACGATTAAACTTTTGGAAAATTTTAAACTTCCGCTGCTCAACTCTTTCATGTTTTCCAACACTTCATTCGTCGAATTCGGATACATATATACCGTTGGGGAATTATTAAATTTATGCAACGACGGGCTTGGAAAGGCAACGTAAGCTTGGCAAGAAAATTTGGAATTAAATTAGAAAGTCGAGTTGAAAGCTGTTGTAGGATGGTTATATGGAGAAGGCCGGAGCGGGGGGTTTTGAAATTAAATACCGATGGAGCATCACGAGGTAATTTGGGGCCTGTGGGAGTTAGCAGATTTATCAGGGACTACAATAATTTGGTGATTTATGCAATTAGTGCTGGAATTGGAATCGTTTCTAATATGGTGGCGGAATTTTTGGCGTTGGTGAAGGGCATTCAGCTAGCAGAGAAGATTAGTTGTTCTCGCTTATGGATTGAAATTGACGTGCAAATGGTTCTTACGATCATCAATCACCGGAAAGTTGGAAATTTTGATATCCAACAGAAGTTAACTTCCTTTTACAAGTTGACTTCTAAGATGGAGATTATTATGTCACTTATTTATAGGAAGGGGAACGAGCATGCGGATCACTTCTAAGATGGAGATTATTATGTCACATATTTATAGGGAGGGGAACGAGCATGCGGATCACCTGGTGATGTTAGGAGCAGATAGACAGATTACTTGGTCAATCCCAGAAGAGCAAATGCTTCCAGAGATACAAGTAGGGTTTGCCATCTTTTCGCATATCGATTCAAGCTCGTCTAAATTTTGATGATTATCTGATGGTTGACTCGATTGTTGTGGAAGAGGGTTTTGCTGCTAGCTTAATTGTCGTAACTGTGTTTGGGTTAGTTGTGTCCTCGAATGGGACTTTAGCTAGATTGTTTAATGGATCAAGGTTGTTCATGCCTCATCTTTCTAGCAAGCACTTTTGCATCACTATCTTGTTTGATGCTTGGATTGCCTTTCTGTATCTCTCTTTCTTTGAGAATAAAACGAGGCGGAGCCCTCGTTATACCCTCCCCCCTCCCCCACTGTCTTGATGACCTGTTGCCATTAAAAAAATAAAAAAACGCCAACATCCATTAGCGTAAACCGGTTTCTCCCCCAATTTTCTCGAAAGACCTCTTCAATTTTCAGATGTCTTAACTCCATTGCTTGGAAGCAAAATGATGTCGTTGGTTCTTCTCAATCATCCCTGCCCATATTAAACTAGAAGGGGGCTGTGGTCTGAGGCCCTACGCAAAAGATGTTTAACGAGATATTTATTCAAGTACAATGTAAATTTAATTATTATTTGATTCTTTTTTTAGTTATTTTTCATCATTTTTGTAATTTAACGTTCAAATAACATGCCTAGTTAGGAGAATGGGTTTAGGGTTTACTCTCGCAAGGTAACCTTCATGGCAGGAAATCAGCCACCAGCGGCCCCAAAACCGTCGGATACATCACGCTCATATGCTAAGCTAGTGGCGACAAAGGCTCGGGACTTTAAACTCCCGGATGAAATCGCCAAATATATTTTGATCAGGAAACATTCACTCCGTTAGGACACGTAACAGAATACCGTGGTCGACTGGCCATTGCTTTCTCAGCGGATGAGGAAAAAGAACTTGTTGAGGATTTCAAATATGTACTTGTTGGCAAGTTTACACAGGGATACCCTTATGCGATTTCTAGAAATATGTTTCCAGCAGATGTCCTTTATGAAAGAGGTTAAATTGAGTCTGCTGAACTGTACACATATTTTGATTTGTTGCGAGGACCACGACGATTATGCCAGGTTATTCTCAAAGGATACCTGGTATTTCAAGGACTTGCCCATGCGGATACTAAAGTGGACATCAGATTTTGATCCAAACGTGGAATCATCAATTGTCCCTGTGTGGATTTTGTTCCCGGGATTGAAAGCTCAAGTTAAGAAGAATGGGAGCCTCTACACAGTGGCGTCCACAATTGGAACATCTTTGAGAGCTGATGAAGCTACGGCAAGAGGGAAAAACACCTCTGACCCTAGAGTGTGTATAGATCTTGATGTGGCATAACCATTAATGAAATCTATTTTCATATGGGTGCAGGACAAATACGTAGACCAGGAAATTGTCTATAAGACTGTCCCCGACTACTGTAAGCGATGCTCTCGACTATATCACAAGATGCAACAATGCCCCATGTAACTGGGGGAGGAGGAAGATGAGAATGATCAGCAAGAAAAGAAAGAAGTGAACAAAGAGGAAGAAGAGAGGCACCCATAGTAGAGACAAAAATAGAGGCAGGATCAACGGCCTAACAATCGGTATCGATGGAAGGCGGTGAAAGGTAGGCAACAACACAACTTGGAAACAGATAACGAGCATCTGATCCCACAAGAAAATGCTTTCCAAGCCCTTGTAGATAATGAGGAAGAGAATAACAAAGGGACAGATCAGGAGGATGATAAGATAGCTTCGCCAGAAACAGTGGATACAGAAAATAACAAGACGGTGAAGGATACGAAAACACAACCAGCAGGAGGAAATATGGATAATATGATAACGGGTCAACTAGTGGTGAGACACCCTATGTAATGCCCCAAGTTTTCGGAAGTTCAGGTAAGCACGCCCTGTAACACCCCAATTTTCCGATTATTCAGGTACGCACGACACGTGTGAGTTTTCCGAGAGTTAGGATTTATTTTAATTCTTTCGTTTATTAAATTCTTACAATTCATGGAAATTATATGAATCATATTTCAACATGTTGACGTGAAATTATATGAAAATTGTATCAATTTGAGAATTATTGTACAAACTGGATTTAATTGTTACGTGAATTAACTGCCGAACGTGACTTAATTACTTATATGTCCTTAAGCGAATATTTCTTTAAATTAGAGGATTTAATTGCATGGCATTGAATTGATCATCTTTTATAAAATTAGAACTTGATTGCATTACTTAAGAAGCTAAGGGACCTAATTGCAAATTTATGCCCTGCTATCTATTTCTTGGAAGATTCATGTATAATATCCATCTCCTACATTTCATTCATGATATTTTTATACAAACACACACACATTTGCTCCCCCTTGTCACGATCAAAACACCAAACAAAAGGAGAGGAGATTTCATCATTTTCAAGCAATCTTTGGAGGAATTATGATTTTTGAAGCATCATAATCATCACCACTTCATCTTCTTCCATCTTTCTTTCTTTTGAGGTACATGGATTAATTGATTGAATTCTTGAGATGGTATGGGAATCTAGGGTTACGATATTTGAGCTTCATAACTTGATTAATTGTTTTTATAAGTATGATTTTATGCCTTAGATTTGAATTTGAGCATGAATTCTTTAAAATCATGGAAATATATGATGAATCATATTTGGGTTGATGATGATGAATCTTGATGATTTGAGCAAGTTTCCATGGATTAATTGATGCCTAATTGATATATATGAGTTACATGTTAGTTTGGGGTTGAATTCTTGCTTTGGTTTGGTGTGAAAGTGGATTGGGAGCCAAAATTCGAGCTTGCCCTGTTTTTCCCAAAGCTTTTGCTACTGCTGGAGTTGTGGTCGGGCCCGCGACCGTTTCGTGACCATTTTTTGTCGCGGCCGCGACCAACAAGTCGAAAAGTTGGCCAATTTCCTTCGCGGCCGCGACTGATTTTCAGTACAATTTTGTCACGGCCGCGACACCCTCATCCGAACTCCAATTGACCTGATTTTTGAACCCACGGAAACCTCTTGAAGTTTAGAATATTTTCCAATTAGAATAAACTCAATATATTCTCTAGTTTGTGAGATATGATCAATTCGTTTTGGTGTCACCACTTTATCGGAATACTGCTTTCATCCAACTTCGGGCCTACGCCATTTTCTCCTCGTTTTGAACTAGAAAACGAGCCATATATCACCGGAAAGGTCTTTGTGTCTAGTTTCATAACCAATAAGAAAAACTCAATTCCAACATCTATAACTCAAGATATTCCAGTTTTCCTACAGCATGTACATTCACGAATATTGTCGGGTTTTGCCCAACTTCACCAAAACCTCTCTTCTTGCTTTCTTTTCACTCTCTTGGCTCCCATATGTGAATTATATGATATATATGCTCGATTAATAGAGTATTATGCTCCTACTTGAGACTTCTTGGTATTTAATTCCTCAAACATGATTGTGTGACTCCATGCTCTATATAAATTGAAATTGAAATAATTGAATTATATCTATACATGACTCCTTGAGATTAATTGCACCTCTTAGGTGTTAATTGGTTTTCATACATGTTAAGTGTCACTTGATTGCTAGCTTTATTTATTTACATAAGCATGGCCATGCGTCATACTTGGTCTCATATTGAGTCTCGTCTCACGAGTTTCTATTATTTCCTTTCTTGTCCAGTTTTCCTCCAGGGCGGAGATCATTGAAAGTATGGGCACTTTCTTGTATCCTTGTTTTGTTCCGTCGCTCATCAGGTGAGGTTTAATTTCTAGTTATATAGAACCCGTACAACCATTATGTGGATTTCAGCCAAAATGTATACATATATCTATAGTTTTCCACAAACCTCAAATGATTTACAACTGAATCACTACTATTGTACTGAATTACTGTTACTGTTACTGAACCGACTTGTACCGATTGCTCGATTGATTGACTGTATTGTGGCGAGTATATTGTATTGATGACTGTGGGCCCGAGGGTTAGTGTATGAGCCAACCGGGAAAGCACGGGCTGACGGGTAACTCTGCACTCCCCTCACATTGTTGGGATGACCCCTAAATCCACTAGGAGATTAGTGGAGGAAGGAGTTCCGGGCATAGGGACTCATGAACCCTATGCCTAATGAGATTGGGTGGTGGGGCCTTGCAATCCCACCATCAACCGGAGGAAGAAAGAGTTATTGAAATTGCTAATTGTGCACTGTAATTGATTGATTGATCACCTAATCATTGAATAATTGAATTATTGTACACAGTTGGAGAAAGGTTGGAGAATTGCCCTCACTCGCCGGGCGACTGATTGATTGAATTGAATTGATTATATGGTTAAATTGGAATAGTTGTAATCTCGGGCAAGAAATTATTGTACTCTTAAACTTATATTGTTTCTTTTATAAAATCTTACCCGAGATTATGGCTTGCATGGTAATTGGGCTAATATTTATTTATAAACCCCTCACTCAGTTTTTCATAGACTGCCACCTCACATTTTTAGGTTTGCAGGGTGCATACTAGGCGGGATTGAGTCGGTCTTTCCTTTTCGGGTCTAGCACAGTTCATGTAATTGTTATTGCATATATACCCATCATTGCATTATGCTTGTTTTTACTATGGTACTTATATAGATAAATATTTTTGACTTGATCTTGGAACTTATGAGATTGTTATGGGAACTTGAAATGGTATATTTGGAGTTGATGTAAATGAATTAGGATGATGATAATGAAATGAATGTATGTATCTTACTATGCTTCCGTTTATGGTTTATGCATGTTGTAATTGAATTGAGGGTTAGTCCCGCCTAGCTGGAGTGTCATTGTTTTTATTTTCTCCCGTTCGCTATAGGCTTGATTCATGTATGGGTGCTCGTTCCATATGTGGATTGAACTATAGTGCAGAGGATGTGGCTACCTAGCGTTCCGGGTGCTACACGCCCCGTGCGGGTTTTCGGGAGTTGAGGGTTTATTTTAATTATTTTATTCATTTAATTATAAAATTTCATAACATTATACACATTATATCTTCATAAACTTATATGAATTACCGTTAACGTGGAAATTATGTGAATTAATTGCTAATGTGATTAAATGATGTGATTAAATGCTTCTTTTTGTCCTTATTTGATCATTTATCTAAATGTGTGGACTTAATTACATTAATATGAAATGGAGTTAATTGATCTTTTGCCATGAAATGAAACTTGATTGCATGAATTTGAATATTGGAGGGACTTAAATGCAATTTGGATGAGTTATGCATTGTTAGTGGAAGATTTTTGTTAATATCATATTCATCTCTCACATTCTATTTCATTCATCCATTTCATCAAGAGTTCACACACATACACACACTCTATCACGTTGCACACACCAAGAAGAGAAGGAGAAAATTTCATCATTTCAAGTTAAATTTCAAGAAAGAAGAATTGTGAAGTTGGAAGCATCATCATCATCATCATCTCACCATTTCATCCTTTCTTTCTTCTATTTCAAGGTAGAATGAGAAGTTGTATGATTTCTTGAATTCATGATTGAGTAGGGCTTGATGATTTTGATATGAATTCTTGCTTATAAGAGTTTAGAAGCATGTTTAGGATCATTTTATTTCAAAGCTTGCATGAATTCATGAGTTTATATGAAAGTTGATGGCATTAAATTATTTGGAGTTTTGAATGATGAATTCTTGATGATTGGATCATATATAATGGTTGGTTTGATACCTAAATGAAGTATTATATGTATTTAATTGTTGTGGTTTGGTATTGGATTAGATTGGGAGCCATCTTGAGCCTTGCCCTATTTTTCTTCGTATCTGATGCTGTAGTAGGATCCACGGCCGTGGATTTGAGTCCAGAACTTGGGATTTTTCGGCAGAAGAATCCACGGGCGTGGATTTTTGTACATGGAGAAATCCACGGCCGTGGATCCTCCCCTGTTTTCTGCCTAAGTTTGTTTCGTTTTGTTTGCCCCTCAAACAAGCTCCGATTGACCTAATTTTTGAACCCACGGAAACCTTTTGAAGTTTAGAACATTCTCCAATTAGAATCACCTCATTATCCTTTCTAGTTTGTGGGTTTTAATCAATTATTTTTATTGTCACCACTTCGCCGATAATTTGCATTCAACGAAATTCAAGCTTACGCTATTTTCCCCTCGCTTTGAACCTGAGTATAAGCTATATATCATTTTAAAGGTCTACTTGTCTAGTTTCATATCCTATAAACAAAACCCAATTCCAATTTCTAGAACTTGAGATATTCCCATTTTTTCACATCTTGCGCATTTCCGAAAATTATTAGTTGTTCCTAAACTTCACCAAAACCCTTCTTATTGCGTTCCTTTCACAACTTTGGCTCCCGTATGTGACTTATATGGATTATATGCTTACTTAATTGATAATTATGCTTTTAGGGGATACCTCCATGTATTAAATGTACTTGATTGAATTACTTGATTATGTGGCTTTATGACACGATTGACATCGCATGACTTTGCTGTTCGTCTTAAATGGTTTATACAAGTCGAGTCTCATGTACACTTGTCCTTGTTACACAGATCATGTCCTCGGTGACGAGGAGCACGCTCCGTAGGGTGTTTTCTTATTTCTTTTGTTGGTAAAGGTGAGGTTTAATTTCTAGATATATAGAACCCATACAACCCTATGTGATATTTCAGCCAAAATGTATCTATATATCTACAATTTTCCAAAACCTCTATTGATTTTCAACTGAATTACTGAACTGAACTGATTGATTGTTTTGGCGAGTAACTGTACTGCACTGTGGGCCCGAGGGTACTGTACTGAGACAACTAGGAAAGCATGGGCTGACGGGTAACTCTTGCACTATCCTTACAACTTTTGGGATGACCCCTGAACCCACTAGGAGATTAGTGGAGGAAGGAGTTCCGGGCATAGGGACTCATGAACCCTATGCTCACACTGACTGGATGGTGGGGCCTTGCAATCCCACCATCACCCGGAGGAAAAAGGGTTACTGGAACTTCTCATAACTGTGCACTGTAATTATATGTGTGATCACCTAATCAATTAAGAACTGAATTATTGTACACTATCGGAGAAAGGTTGGAGAATTGCCCTCACTCGCCGAGCCACTGATTGATTTAATGGACTGAATTGTTAAATTGGATAGTTGTAATCTTGGGCGAGATCTATTGCATTATTGAACTTATGTTGCTTCTTTTTATGAAACCTTACCCGAGGTCATAACTTGCATGATATGTGCGCTTATATTTATTAAACCCCTCACTCAGTCTTTCATAGACTGACACCTCACTCTTCAAGTTTTGCAGGGTGTGTGCTAGGCAGGATTGGAGTCAGGTCGAGTCCTGTGTTTTGAGTCTAGCATGGTTCATGTACATCATTGATGCATACGTATCGCTTATGTTATACTATGGTACTTATGTCTTGTTATGACTTTCCTATGGTAATTTTGAGGGATTATATATACTGATAAATGGTAATGAACTTGAATGATGCTAATGATAGTGTATGTATATTATGCTTCCGTTTAATTGTTATGCATGTTGGTATCTAATTGAGGGTTAGTCCCGCCTAGCTAGAGTATTTTTTTTTTTATTGTGTCCTATTCGCTATAGGCTTAATTCATGTATGGGTGTTCGTTCCATATGTGGATTGAAGTATAGTGCGGGGGATGTGGCTACCTAGCGTTCTGGGTGCTACACCCTGAGATTAGTAACGATGACAAGGAGGAAGACATTGAAATCAAAAGAGCACTAGCCGAAAGTTATGATGGAATGGCTTTACTTATTGATAGGAATGCCTTGGAAGGAACATCAGCGATACAAAGCGAAAGCGAAGGGGAGGAACTTCTCAGAGAAGATGACATGGCTACATTAAAAGAAAAGGCACTACATAAGACATCCTTTTATTTGGAGAGGACAAGAGAGGGGATAACAGAGCCAAAACAGAAAAAAATACAGCCCCCAACAAACACAATCAAACAGGCCTCTAAAAGGACGCTCAGGTCGTCGGCCGTAAATGCAATTGTCCCATGATGATAAGAACTCTTATATGGAATGTGACAGGGATTGGGAACACTGGCAGGACCCGTATCCTTAAAAGATTTTGCAAAAACAATAAGTTTATGTTTTTGTTGATTATTGAACCTTTGATTCCTTTAGATGTTTCGGTTATGTGTCGTAACTTCAATTTTGATCATGTTATTTCTAATTTATCTAATCATATATGGTTTTTTTTTATCATGAAGGTACTCAGGTGGAGATCTTGAAGGATGACCGATAATTTTTTCATTTGAAAATAAAGAGTGAAGATTGGAACACTTCAATTTTTGTCATTATAGTTTATGCTTGTTGTAATTCTTTGCAGCAGAGGCATATCTGGGACTATTTTAGATCAGAGAAGCCGAATGCTGCCCCATGGCTAATTGGTGGGAATTTCAACATCGTCTCTAACCTCCAAGAACGACGAGGTGGGCGAGGTAATCTAGACTATAGGGGGATGATGGAATTCAACGAGTTCATATCAGAATGTGCTCTCCTCGAGCCACCGTTTCAGGATCCATGTTTACTTGGACGAACAAATCGCTATGGCAGCGACTGGATAAGATCATGATTTTAAACGAATGGAGTGAGATGTTTTTGAATTCAATTCTTCGACATTTGGCCAGAAACTCTTCAGACCATGCACCTTTATTGTTTGTAGGTGAGAATTCCTTGGCTAGAGGCCCTTCTTCGTTTAGGTTCCAAGACATATGGCTAAGACATCCAGGGATTGATCAGGTGGTTAGAGAGCGTTGGTGAGTCCGGTAGGAGGACGAGGTATGTGTTGGGGTTAATGCCCTGAAAATCCAATTTTAATGTAAATATTTTGGATTAATAAAACTGAAATTATAGCAAGTTATGAGTATTTTACAAATATAATAATTAATGACGTATGATGGTATTTTTATATGAAATATGTTTCATAGGAAAAGACTTTAAATACCAAAGATCACGTGTCATTAAAGTTCTAGTTGGTATGATAAGAAAATGTTCTTATCAAGACTATAATGTGTTATATAAGATGATTAGTCTTTCGTCGTAGGGAAATGGAGTTTCTAGTTATAACACATTGATCATTTTCAATGAGATTGGAAACATCGAACTGGACCACTGAGATTATTCATTTTATACTGCTATCTAAAATGAACAAAATCTCGGAAGCATTAGACTTTTAATCCTGGCAGTGTTTCGACTTTAGGCATGCAGTGTTAATCACTGTGATGTACTCAGAAGTGAGGTCTCGGTAACGGGTGGCCAAAATACTTTGTACGTTCGGTGATTGCATGAAATGTGCTAAAGAGAAATTCTGATTGAGGAATCTGTAGCCTTGTTGGAAAGGTTAAAGGATATCAATGAAATAGATTTGTAAAAGTTTGAATTAAATCTTTGGCCAAAGTACTTCGTGTGGGCGTCACCGAAGTTGTATGTTAAATGTGTTTCGTATACAGGGAATTTGAACTTAAGGCAAATCAAGAATTTCAGATTGGAAGTGGAAAATAAATGATAGTAGTATTGATTTATTTTTCATGGATATCTGTACAGAGGAGTAAAATGCAAAATTATTTTAGATCGAGAAATTCGTGAATAATTTAATTATTTTTAGAGTTCAACAATATTTATTTAGTGAATAATTTAATTATTTTTAAAGTTCAACAATATTTATTTAGTGGAATTAAATATTATTAAACGGTAATCAATTATTGTCATGAGATGATGATAGATTAACCCGTTTGGAGCTAAAATTAATTAGTCCTGCAGGTCCCCCCGAAGCCCCAACGAAGACCAAAGAGAAAATATTAAAAGGAGAGAGAGAAATGAATTTTCAAAGAGTTTGAAAATAGCTAAGTGATTTATTTTGAAAAAATAAATTAAATTCCAAAGAGTTGGAAATGTCCGAAATTTTATTTTGGAGAAAATAAATTATTTTTTTTAAAAAAAAAAAATCCTGACGTGGCAGGTGATGACGTGTCAGCTAACGTGTCATGCCACGTCAGCGGGTCAGACGCCAAGTGGTGCTGACAGGGCGCCAAGTGGCACACCGCGTGGACGGCCCAGATCGCGCCACGCCCCGCGGGTCAGCTGCCCAAATCAAGTCTGGGAACAGGCCGGGTCAAGGTACGGGTTCGGATAGGGTCGGTCATGGTTTGACCGACCCTGACACGCGGCATTACGAGGGGTTGCCACATATCAAAGGGCAGACCGTCTGAACCGAGCGGTTCACTGTCGAACCGGTCCAAGAGTTGGACCGCCGGTCTGACCAGACCTGGCCGACCACGTGGCAGCTGCTTGTGGCAGTGTGCCTCTCACACGCGCCAAGCACACAACCGTCACATGGGCAGCTCGTGTGGGCACGTACGGCCACACGTCGGCGCGTGGTCGGCAGCGGCGCTTTCCGCGCACTCCAAGCTTCCACGTGGCATCATCAGATTGGCCATCGGACCTTGGAGGCATGTGGCAGCTGCTTGTGGCAGTGTGCCTCCCACACGCGCCAAGCACACAGCTGTCACATGGGCAACGCGTGTGGGCGCGTGCGACCGCGCTTCGGAGCGTGGTCGGCGGCGTTGCTTTCCGCGCACTCCTAGCTTCCACGTGGCATGATCAAATTGGCCATCGGACCTTGGTGGCCACGACAAAAATTGGAAAAATGGCTAGGATGTCCTATTTTGAAGGCTATAAATAAGGGCTCTCATTTTCATTTTATGCAACCAATTCAGTCATTCTTTCACTGCTCCTTTTGTCCGAAATAATATTTCTCTCTCAAACCTTTTAATTAATCCTTGATTAAGGATTATTACTTAATTAGGTGGTTATATAATTAATATATAATCCACTTAATTAATAGAAAATAGGGATTTTCTAGTTTTCGAAAAAAGGTTTTTTTCTAAGAAAATATTTTCTCAAGTATTAAGCGAAATACTGCTGGAGTCCACACTCCAAAATCTTAATCGGGGATATTGCGGGGAAGCTCTGCAGGTTTCACGAGAAAATATCGGGGTGCTGGAAAAGTGTCGTTGATAGCCAATTTTGCACTACGGTAATACCGTTATGCTACCAAAATTATTATTTGCATATTGTGATTATATGTTATATGATTTAAAATTATGTTATCGATGCAGTATATATTAGAGTTATTCTACCCGATTTGTTCCGCTTCTTATTAAAATATTTTAGAAATATTTTGATAATGAGGTTATGACGATTTTTTTTTTGAAATATTTCCCTATAACGTCACTCTGTTTCGGGCCCGCCACCCAGCAGTATGTGGGCCTTACATCAAAAACTTTACCGGCTCAAGACCAAGTTGAAGGCTTGGAACAAGGAAGTGTTCGGAAATATTTTAATTTGAAAATGTTAAGGAGGCCGAGAAGGAGGCCATGACAGCTGAACTTGAGTATGATAATGATCCTACAGAAGGCAATCTAAGTGAGCTAAATTACTACACGACTAAGCTACAGAACCTCCTGAAAATGGAGGAGGAATTCTGGAAACAAAAGGCGTCATGCAACTGGATAGTTGATGGGGAGAGAAACACAAAGTATTTCCATGTTATGGTCAAAAAGAAAAGGTTTATGTACTATTAGGAGCATTATGGAAGGAGATAGCAAAATAAAAGATATATCTCTTATTCAGAGGTCGGCTACTAATTATTTCAAAAAGATCCTTACGGATGAAAGGCGGGAGTTACTAAATCCAAGGGAATTAGAGATACTCTCGCCTCAATTAAGTAATGCAGATGCAACAATGTTTTGTGAACGGCTGAGCAGGCAGGAGATAAGAGATATGGTTTTTGACATCTCATATTACAGTGTAGCAGGTTCGGATGGATTCAGAGAGAGATTCTATCAACATTTCTGGAGCATCATTAGTGAAGATGTTTGTGATGCGGTTTGGGAGTTTACGGATGGGGCAACAATTCCAAGGTCTTTATCGGCTACTTCTTTCTCACTCATTCCGAAAAGAAAAAATCCTACATATTGGTGCGATTACAGGCCTATTATTCTATATAATGTTTCCAATAAAATTATTATTATTAAATTGCTCAACAACAGGATTTCTTAACTACTTCCGAAAGTGACCTCGGCTAATCAGAGCGGTTTTGTAAAAGGAAGAGTGATTAGTGATAACATTGTTTTAGATCAGGAGCTTGTACATACGTTGAGGAGTAGGAGAATCGATCAGAATGTAGTTTTAAAATTAGATATTGCTAAGGTGTACGATAGAATAGATTAGAGCTTTGTTCTTAATGTTTTGAAATGGAAAGGATTCTCGGATCAATGGATTAAATGGATGGAAAACTGCATTTCTAATTGTTGGTTCTCGGTCATGATTAATGGAGCTTTCGAGGGAATTTTCAAATTGATTAGGGGTCTAAGACAAGGAGACCCTCTTTCACCCTCTCTTTTTGTGATAACTTCTGATTTCTTATCTTATTGTCTTAATAGGATAGCGCTGGAGGATATCGATAGTAGATATGACTCTCGTTCCGGCAAATATGTGTCTCATCTTGCGTACGCAGATGACATAATTATTTTCACGAATGCTAGGCATGCTTCACTCTATCAGATTAGAGACATCCTACAGTGGTATAAGTGCCATTCAGGCTAGAAAATAAATATTGACAAGAGTGAGTTCTTTGTAGCTTCGAATGCAAATCAGGCTGCAAATTTGGTGCATGATATTCTTGGTTACAGGCGTGGCCAACTCCCTATTAGATACCTTGGAGCACCTTTGTTTGAGTGGCGAAAAAGAATTTCCTTATTTGATTAGTTGATCTCTAATATTCGAAAACGTTTAGCGAGCTGGGAATCTGTGATGTTATCACATGGCGGAAGGCTCTAACTGATCAAATCAGTTTTGTATTCAATGGAACTTCATCTCTTTCAAGTGATGGATCTGCCACATTCAGTTGTGTCTATTATTGAGAGGCTGTGTAATAAATTCTTCTGGGGTTCAGACACAGAGGTGAAGCGTATGCATTGGGCACGTTAGGACAAACTTTGTTTTCCAACGAATGAAGGAGGGTTAGGTGTTTGAAAGGTATCAGATGTTATAAGCACCTTTTCCTGGAAACTTTGGTGGAGACTTCGAACACAAGACAATGTTTGGGCCAATTTCATGAGGTGTAAATATGGCCACAAAGACCACCTGTGTGTTGCTGAGGTTAAACCATGGCACTCGCACATCTGGAAAAGATTGATCTCGGTGAGGGATAAAGTGGAACGTAATGTAGGATGGAGTATTGGTAAAGGATAAATCTCGATTCTGCATGACAGGTGGCTTATAGGTGATAAGCTGTATAACAGAGACAACCATCTCATAAAGAATGATAATCGGGTTAGTATGTTGTGGAGAAATGGCAAATGGGATGATGTTGCTCTAAATCAGTTATTTGGGGAACAATTGGGGCAAGAGATTAGAAAGTTGCAGATTGATACAAATAGAAATGCTGACTTACCCTTATGGTTAAAAGACCCTTCAGGACACTTTACCATAAAGACGGCATGGGAGCTTTGTCGCTTTCGACAATCGAATTTGGAAGTCATGGAGGCAGTGTGGTCAACAAAACAAACTCCAATAATTTTGGTCTTCATGTGGAGGATGTTTCATGATTTCCTACCTTTAGATGATAGACTGCAGCGCAAGGGGATATATTTGGCATCCAAATGTACCTGTTGTGTGAATGGGGAAAATCGAGAGCATTTATTCTTCTCTTCAAGGAAGGTGAGAAGAGTATGGGAAGTCTTTGGTCAGAAATTTGGGATGCCTAACATTGACACACAAGATCCCATCATAGTGATGAATGAATGGGCTAAGGCTATACCTTATAGCTTGAGGAAACATGTACGCCTTATAATTCCTATATTGGTGTTCTGGTTCACGTGGAGGGAAAGAGATGTTATCAAACATGAGGGAGGTACATTTAATTCATACCTCATTATTAGACGTGTTTATAATTATGTTTTCCTTCTCTGTAAATCTAGAAAAATAGACGCCCCAACGTGGAGAAGAGATATTCACATTGCTGCCGAGTTTGGGGTACGTCTGAAGAAGCTGAGAGAGCAGCTGCCAATTATTGTCATATCGAAACGCCCATGAGGGTCAGCTCATGGGAACCCGGGTCTGGCAGGAATCGGAGGTATTGTCAGAGGTGTTGATGGAAAACCACTGGCAACCTTCAGTTTGGGTATTGGAATCAGCCCCAACATGATGGCGGAGTTGGAAGCGCTTGTGGAAGGCACCAGGATGCCAAAGGAATATAGATGCACTAACCTTTGGATCGAGCTAGATGCAACGGTCATTATTGACATTGTGAGTAGAGGAAAAATGGGGGATTTGAGAGCTCAAAACCTACTAACACAATACAGAGCATATGTATCACTCATATATACCGCGAAGGTAACTTTATAGCGGACCTGTTGGCTAATTTGGGTTCTACGAAGCAAACTGGATTGAGGTTCCTAAAGGAACCCATCTTCCTAGAACTTCGAGGTTTTTTTAGGACTGATGCTTGGGAGCTCCCTTCAATCCGACAAGGGAAAAATGGTAAATAAAAGTTTGATTTTATTCTGTTAGAATTGTGGGCCAAAGAGCAATTGATTGGTAATGATGTAGGCTGTTATCACTCTTACTATATTTTATATTGCATCGACTTCATTGATATGTTTCACTTGCTTCTTGGAGTGGGGGCCTATAACAGGAGGTATGCTTCTGTCAATATCTGGAACATGCGTGGACCAACAATCAGAAGTCTAGCTTGCTAATTGGGAAGGCCTGTTCGAATTATTTGATTTCTTTCACTATTTTAGATGCTAAATCTGGGGTTAGCTATAGCGATTGGATTACTTATTGCATTAACAGTATCATTTATCCTTTTTGGCTCAATACAGTTAGTCCGAATTCAGTTTTAAGTAGTAAGAACATGTCTGTCCGAATCGGGAATAAGCTACTGTTACGGGTTAGTCTGAATGTCTTCCATGATCTGGTAGTTGACTCGATTGCCGAGACATATTTCTTTGCTACTAGCTGGATTGTCGTAGCTATGTGTTGCCTTGTTAACTCCCTGAATGGGACGCTTTTGTGGATTAGGTTTAGTTGTGGCCCTGGGTTGTTCATGCCCAATTATGCTTTGGGGCACTTTAGTTTTTGGACTCTTTGTGATACTTGGATTGGCGCTTTGCATTCGTGGTTTTATTTTGTTATATAGGACGGGGGGTCCTCGCTCTTAATCCCACGGTCTACTTGTTGGAAAACACGAAAGAGTTGAGCAGCGGAAGTTTAAAATTTTTCCACAAGTTTAATTGTTGTCTTGCAATTTTCGTACTGTAACGTTGGGAATAACAAGAAACTCACTTTAATTGAAGCTTTCTTGTGATTTTGTTACCATCTAACAAACACCATTCAAGCGGAAAGTCCCTCGAACGGTCCTTCGAATTAGACTCCAAAGTAGAAGGCCTCCAAAGCATATCCACACCAGTCCTAGAACACGATCAAGCAAGTGAGAATGCCAGTTCTATAACTTGTATTAATGGCTAGGGTTTTCCTTTGAAAACTTTTCTTTTATTTTTCTAAAAAACTTAAAATTTCGTGAGTGTTGGTCTAAAGAATAAGAGAAGCCCCCATCCTTGTATATATACAAAGGGGGTTCGAATTCCTAGGGTTTCCCAAACCTAATGGGAGTTCTTTTCTTGCTCACAAACTAACTAATTTAATTATTGATTTAATTGGAGAAAATAAGTTCCCAACTTGTTCTCCAAGTCTTGCAAAAATATACTTCTCTCTCCTACAATAGGAAGTTGGACTTTTCAACTTTCTTAAAGCTAAAAGTCAATGTTTAATAAATAAATTAATTCCCAATTAATTATTTATTGGGTTAAGCTTATTTGAGAATAGTCTTAACAATTAATTCAAAATTAATTAAAAGACCAAAATTAATTAATTACAATTTAATTAATTAATTCTAGAAAAGAATTCACATATGAAGCAAACACACGCCCAAAGCCACGTGCATGCCACGTGTACACGGCACGTGGCAGCCACGCAGGCTTGCGTGAGACGTGGCAATGCCCACGTGTTTTGCTCCATTTTGATCAACTATTTTGATCCTCTGTTAATCATATTAACATCCTACCATAACCCTCGTGTTCTGGCATTTGTATGTGACCCTTTACGTTCATTATTCGATTAGCAGTGACAGTAATTAATTAATTCTCTAATTAATTCATCACTTCACAGATCACACTACCGTAATCTAGCAGTGGGTGTGTGACCCCTAGCCGAATAACGAAATGAATCGAAGAACCTTTCAGTCAATGACAATCACTGAAATACGATCCTCCTACAACTCCATCTCTCAATCAAGAACTAAGGCATGAGAATATTATCAGAGCCAAAATATTCTTGGTCTTTAAAGTTAAGTTCGTTTCATATCCATTTCGATCTCAATCCTAGAAAACCCCATTTTCTAGATGTCTTGATCTTTATCCACCTTGGCCAAGGGTTTAATGTCTAATGGACTACGAACAACTCAATCAGTAAGAGATCATTCTTGTTCTTAACAAGTGTAGGTCTTTTGTTGATTCTACTAATTCTTCATATGCCATTTGTGTAATCTCAACATAGGCCGTGGTTCAAGTGTCTATATGGCGACACCCTTTTGAGCCTATATCAAAGATTACAGAGTTAGCTCATATGAGACATTACAAAATCTCAAGTCTAAGGATTAATGAATCACGTCATTGGCCTGTGAGATATTTCCTAATCTGGAAGTTTCAGGAAACTTCCTTTCCCATTTAGGAATGTTCTCACGCGGGACATCTCAGTGATGAAGTTCTAGTAATAATCACCTTCATGTATTATGAACGCATCATCGTATGCACTTATCACTCCATGAAACTGAGTGATCCTTCAAAAGGACATAATCACACAAACAAGTCTCAACAGAGTCAAGGTCGACACTCCCACTGTCTGTCGGACTCTCGACTTGGAGAAGTTTCTAATCCTCGCCTATGGAGTTAAGAACTTGCTTCATGTGTCGTTCCCACAACGACAAAGTTCTTAACGGCCTCATCGGATTAGGGGAGTTCAATACATGCAAAACACGGTCAACCCAAACAGACACAAATAAGCACAGAAAGAAGTGATTGCCTATGAACAAAATCATCTCGTTTATTATTCAAAGACTGTATGTCATTTTACAAGGAAATAGTAAAGCCAAAAGATGCTTTAAGGGAACTATTCCTAACAATCTCCCACTTGCCCGTCAAAGCCACTCAGGAGCTAATCTAAGTCCCATCTTTAGAAGATTTCCTTCGAAAGCCTGTTGACTAAGGGCCTTAGTAAGTGGATCTGCCATGTTCTCTGTCGATGTGACCCTTTCAATTTGCACATCTCCTCTCTTGATGATATCACGGATTAAGTGATACTTCCTCAAAATGTGCTTGGTCCTTTGGTGAGATCTTAGTTCTCTTGCTTGAGCAACCGCCCCGGTGTTGTCACAAAACACTGTAAAAGGGTCTTTAATGCTAGGAACAACACCCAGCTCGTGGATGAAGTTTCTTACCTAAACACCTTCCTTAGCTGCGTCGTTTGCAGCTAAGTATTCGGCCTAAGTGGTTGAATCTGCAGTGGTCCCTTGCTTGGAACTTTTCCAACTCACTGCTCCGCCGTTCAGGCAGAATATATATCCTGACATGGAGTTAAAGTCATCCATATCTGATGGAAAGCTTGCATCACAGTATCCTCTAATGACAAGATCTTGCTAGCCTCCGTAAACCAAGAACAAATCCTTAGTTCTTCGCAAGTACTTAAAGATGTTCTTTACAGCAGTCCAGTGACCTTCACCAGGGTTAGATTGGAATCGGCTAGTCACGCTAAGTGCATAAGCCACATCCGGTCGAGTACATAACATCACATATATTATGCTTCCTATAGCTGATGCATAAGGAATTTTAGACATCCTGGACTTTTCAAGTTCAGTCTTGGGACACAGCTTCTTCGAAAGAACTGTTTCCGGGCCCATCGGAAGTTTTCCACGTTTGGATTCTTCCATACTAAACCTCTTTAGTATTTTGTCTATGTAAACCGACTGCGATAATCCTAATAATCTCCTAGATCTATCCCGATAGATCTTTATACCGAGAATGTAGGATGCATCACCAAGATCCTTCATCTCAAATTGGTTCGACAACCAAGGCTTTGTTACTTTCATGTCATCCTTCGCATTCCCAATGAGGAGGATGTCATCTACATAAAGTATCAAAAATTGAACCGAGGTTTCCAATTCTTTCTTGTACATGCAGGACTCATTCGGATTTTGAATAAAGCCAAACGATTTGACTCCTTCATCAAATCGAATGTTCTAATTCCTAGAAGCTTGTTTCAATCCGTAGATTGATCTTTGGAGCTTGCAAACCTTTTGTTCGCTCCCACTGAATGTGAAACCATGGGTTGCTCCATGTAAATGTCTTTGTCAATGTCTCAATTGAGAAAGGCAGTTTTCACATCCATTTTTCATATCTCATAGTCATAATATGTTGCAATGGCAAGCAAGATCCGAATGGATTTTTGCATTGCAACTGGGGAGAAGGTTTCATCAAAGTCTACACCTGGTCTTTGTGTAAAACCCTTAGCAACTAATCTTTCTTTAAAGGCTGTCACGCTTCCATCTACTCCAAGCTTGCGCTTATATATCCATTTGCACCCTATAGGCCTGATTCCATCAGGTGGATCAACCAAGGTCCAAACTTGGTTAGACTACATGGAATCCATTTCGGATTTCATTGCTTCTTTCCACTGTTCAGAGTCCGAATCTAGCAGTGCCTCCTCATAAGTTAATGGATCATTATCCATTTGAGATGTTTGGTGGAGAAAACCATACCATCTCTCTGGTTGTCTAGGAATACGTTCAGAACGTCTTACTAGAGGAGGATTTTCACGTGTATCACTCTCTGCGATTGGCTGAGGGACGTCACTCTCCATACTTGGCGTGAGACCTTGGTCTCGAAGCTCTTTGAGTTCTGCAATCTTTCCTTTCTTTTCTCTAAGGAACGAGTCCTCTAGAAAAGTAGCATTTCTCGACACAAAGACCTTTTGTTCAAGAGGATCGTAGAAATAATATCCTATTGACTCTTTAGGATATCCTACGAAGTTACATAAGCTAGATCTAGCTTCAAGCTTATCTCCCACTGTCCTCTTCACGTAAGCAGGACAACCCCAAATTCTTAAGTAAGAGTAATTAGGGATTTTGCCCAACCACATCTCAAATGGGGTTTTGGGTACAGATTTGGAGGGAATAAGATTCAAAATCTTAACTGCTGATTCTAAGGCATAACCCCAGAATGAAGGTGGCAATTCAGTGAAGCTCATCATGGAATGAACCATATCAAGTAAGATTATGTTCCTTCTTTCCGAAACTCCATTCAATTGAGGAGTTCCCGGAGGAGTCCACTGAGGGATAATTCCATTATCTCTGAGATGACAAAGGAATTCGTCACTTAGATACTCGCCACCTCGATTAGATCGAAGTGTCTAAATCTTGTGGCCAGTTTAGTTCTCAACCTCCTTCTGAAATTCCAAGAATTTCTCAAAGGCTTCAGATTTATACTTCATTAAGTACACATAACCAAAATGACTAAAGTCGTCTATGAAGGTTATGAAATACTGATGGTTGTTTCTCGTACTTACACTAAGTGGTCCACAAACATCAGTATGGATTAAATCCAATACTTTAGTGGCACGTTCCACTTTACCATTAAAGGGAGTTTTGGCCATTTTTCCTTTAAGACATGATTCACAATGAGTTAACTCTTTAAGTTCATTATCATAGAATGATCCTAAATTAGTTAACTTAGCAATCCTATCTTTAGAAATATGTCCTAAACGTGCGTGCCATAAAGAAGCCTAGATCTTGTCATCTCTTTTGCGTTTGTTTAATTATTGTATATTCAGAATATTGGTGTCTTTAGTTGTATAAAGCCCATTAGATAATGTACCAAGCAAAACGGAAGTTTTATTCTTCTTAAGATAAAATTTTCCATTTCTGGAGAAAGTCTCATATCCTTCACAATCTAATATTGGAATGGAAATAATATTACGAATAATAGAAGGTACATAAAGGACTTTATTCAAAACTAAAGTAAAGACACCTAAATCCAATCTACATGTCCCAATGGCTTGGGCTTGAACGCTTGATCCATTCCCAACCTTCAAGATGCATTCTCCTTCTTCAAGCTGCCGGACCTCATTTAGCATCTGTACATCATTACAGATATGAGCTCCACAACCGGTATCAAGTACCCAAGAATTAGAATCAATAGATAGATTTACTTCAACAATAAACACACCTTTCTTTAGAGTATCCTTGTACTCCTGGCAGTTCCTCTTCCAATGCCCTTTCTTGCCACAATGGTGGCAAACGTCCTCTCTCTGATCCTTTCTCTTCCTGGCCTTTCTCTTTTTCACCCCTCCATAGGGTTTAAGAGATCCCTTCTTCTTGGGGACTTTCTTCCCTTTACCTTTAGAAGGCCCAGAAGAGGAAGTGACCATCATTACTTTGTGATCCTTCTTGATCGTGTCTTCATCAGTCACCAACTGACTAATCAACTCAGCTACAGTAGCATGAGGATGATTCATGTTGAAGTTTAGCACGAAAGGATTGAATGCTAGTGGAAGCGATGTGAGCAACAAATCCACAGCGAGTTCTTCACTCAGTGACATTTCCATGGAGGTCAGTTTCTCGTTCAAAGCAAGAAACTTGAGACCGTGCTCATGGACACTTGTACCTTCTTTCATTCTGAGATAAAAGAGCTCCTTAGAGGTGTTATACCTTAGAACACGCTCTTTGGGGTGATAGAATTACTCGAGATGGTCGTAAATCTCCCAAGCGTTGTCCATTGACTCATGTTGCCTTTGCATCTCCGGGGACATGGTTGGCCAACATGAGGCAACGGGCTTGAAGATTATCTTCAGACCATTTCGCAATCGCGTCTCTTTCGGCCCGAGTCGGAGCCTCGCCTTCAGCGACAGGCTCTCCCTCGAAGAGAACATATCTTCTCTTTTCAGAATCGAAAACTATCTTTAGATTCCGAAGCCAATCAAAGTAATTGGGCCCCGTCAACTTGTTTGATTCGAGGATGGATACCAAAGGGTTTTTGGTTGCCATTTCAATTGTAGAGAATCACAGAACTACAACCTAAATGGAAAAACAGAGAAATTATGAGCATGCTGAATAATAACGATTATACATATTATCAAGGTCTTTAGAAATATGTTCTCCCACTGTTTTTAGAAAGTCTAGAAATCCCAACGACTTTAGAAGAAACTTATTTTCTCAATGGGTACTAGGATCCCAAGCAATCTTAGTTTTAGACCCACGACTCGTAAGACATCCAAAGGTCTAAGAATCTTAGGTAGGTACTAGTTACCAATTCGATCTCTCATTGAATTCCTAGTAATATTTTTGCATCACTAATGTTTCAATCATGGACCCACGACTCGTGAGACATCCATATCTACTTTAGTGTTGAGCAGGACCCATCAATCATAAGATCTCAACCAAACTTAGTCCGGAACGACCCACGACTCGTGAGACATCGCCCATTCTAAAATGGTCAAGAAATATTAATTACTTAAAGTGATTAATCAGGAAACTAAGAGTCAATAAGATCCACTAATTACCCCACGACTCGTGAGACAGCAATTAGGTTCACTTATTAAGTCCTAAATCCTATTGATGGAATGCTAGGAGTTTTATTTCCGTGATAAAACACCTATTTTTTGAAAATTGCTCAATATTTAAATGGGATTTTCGAATGACCTCACCAACATATAATGTTATCCAAATTTTAATTGTCTTGTTAATGCAGTTTCACATAAAGTGCATCACAGAAGCAATTAGCAGATAACATGTCCTAGCATGATACTAATTATGTGATGATCATGGGTATCCTATCTTATATGTGATTTTGGGAGCCACTCCAAAATCACTAGTTCTAACATTCATGCCACATAAGATAATTCATATCACATAGGGGTACAGAATTTAATGGATAAAACGCTCAATCTATTACATTAATAGAAACCCTCCTAAACATTATTCAAGAATTTATTCAAAATCGAATCACCGGATCTTGACAAAACAACAATTAATTCAAAATTAAATTTTTGTCTAAAATATCATTCAAAGTGATATTTATTATTTTCTCGAAAAATTAGAACATGACTTTAATTCATAAAATCCCAAATTTTATAATTATTTCAAATAAATAATTTTATAAAATTAAAATCAAATTTTAAAATAAAATCATATTTTAAAATAAAATCAGATTTTATAAAAACGGATTTTAACGAAACTTGGAAAACACGAAACGAAAAGGCGTCCCAGGACAGCCCGCGCGAGGCGCGGGAGCAGGCAGTCCCACGCGACTGCCTTGTGCAGCTGTGCTAGGCTGATCCGGCATTGCCGGCGCAGCTTCCCAAGGTGTGCGCGCAGCTTCGCGCGCTGCTTGCACGACGTTGCCGGGCGAGGGGGGAACTTTGCGGGTGGCCATGCTAGGCGCGCCTAGGCGCTGCGGGAGCGGAAGCACTCCCGGCCGGTCCGTCCGCGCAGATTGCATAAATGGCGGGGTGGCGGGCAAAGCGTGATTAGCCACACGCGAGCGCGCACGGCTATGCAGTCCGTTTCGATTCCGTTCTCGTTTCATAATTTCAGCAAATTCAACAATTTCAATTCCGAATTAAAACAGTTCATACAAATCTAAGTCAAAATAGTTTAAAGCCAGATTTATTCTGGAAACAATTTTCATAAAATTTTCAAGAAACAGTTTTGTTCCGGTAATTTCGTATTTCAAACAAAGACCAAGAATACACAACATATACTCAAATTCAAGAATTTTCATCAAAATTCATAAAGCAGTAAAGATACAATACGAATGTTGCAAGGTGGTTCTGATACCACTAGTTGGAAAACACGAAAGAGTTGAGCAGCGGAAGTTTCTAATTTTTCCACAAGTTTAATTGTTGTCTTGCAATTTTCGTACTGTAACGTTGGGAATAACAAGAAACTCACTTTAATTGAAGCTTTCTTGTGATTTTGTTACCATCTAACAAACACCATTCAAGCGGAAAGTCCCTCGAACGGTCCTTCGAATTAGACTCCAAAGTAGAAGGCCTCCAAAGCATATCCACACCAGTCCTAGAACACGATCAAGCAAGTGAGAATGCCAGTTCTATAACTTGTATTAATGGCTAGGGTTTTGCTTTGAAAACTTTTCTTTTATTTTTCTAAAAAACTTAACACTTCGTGAGTGTTGGTCTAAAGAATAAGAGAAGCCCCCACACTTGTATATATACAAGGGGGGTTCGAACTCCTAGGGTTTCCCAAACCTAATGGGAGTTGTTTTCTTGCTCACTAATTAACTAATTTAATTATTGATTTAATTGGAGAAAATAAGTTCTCAACTTGTTCTTCAAGTCTTGCAAGAATATTCTTCTCTCTCCTACAATAGGAAGTTGGATTTTTCAACTTTCTTAAAGTTAAAAGTCAATGTTCAATAAATAAATTAATTCCCAATTAATTATTTATTGAGTTAAGCTTATTTGAGAATAGTCTTAACAATTAATTCAAAATTAATTAAAAGACCAAAATTAATTAATTACAATTTAATTAATTAATTCTAGAAAAGAATTCACATATGAAGCAAACACACGCCCAAAGCCACGTGCATGCCACGTGTACACGGTACGTGGCAGCCACGCAGGCTTGCGTGACACGTGGCAATCACGTGTCTTTGACACGTGGCAATGCCCACGTGTTTTGCTGCATTTTGATCAACTATTTTGATCCTATGTTAATCATATTAAAATCCTACCATAACCCTCGTGTTCTGGCATTTGTGTGTGACCCTTTAGGTTCATTATTCGATTAGCAATGACAACAATTAATTAATTCCCTAATTAATTAATCACTTCACAGATCACACTGCCGTAATCTAGCAATAGGTTTGTGACCCCTAGCCGAATAACGAAATGAATCGAAGAACCTTTCAGTCAATTACAATCAGTGAAATATGATCCTCCTACAGTCCATCTCTCAATCAAGAACTAAGGCATGGGAATATTCTCAGAGCCAAAATATTCTTGATCTTTAAAGTTAAGTTCGTTTCTTATCCATTTCGATCTCAATCCTAGAAAACCCCATTTTCTAGATGTCTTGATCTTTATCCACCTTGGCCAAGGGTTTAATGTCTAATGGACTACGAACAACTCAATCAGTAAGAGATCATTCTTGTTCTTAACAAGTGTAGGTCCTTTGTTGATTCTATTAATTCTCCATATGTCACTTGTGTAATCCCAACATAGGCCGTGGTTCAGGTGTCTATATGGAGACACCCTTTTGAGTCTATATCAAAGATTATAGAGTTAGCTCATATGAGACATTACGAAATCTTAAGTCTAAGGATTAATGAATCACGTCATTGACCTGTGAGATATTTCCTAATCTGGAAGTTTCGGGAAACTTCCTTTCCCATTTTGGAATGTTCTCACGCGGGACATCTCAGTGATGAAGTTCTAGTAACAATCACCCTCATGTATTCTGAACGCATCATCGTATGCACTTATCGCTCCATGAAACTGAGTGATCCTTCAAAAGGACATAATCACAAAAGCAAGTCTCAACAGAGTCGAGGTCGACACTCTCACTGTCTGTCGGACTCTCGACTTGGAGAAGTTTCTAATCCTCGCCTATGGAGTTAAGAACTTGTTTCATGTGTCGTTCCCATAACGACAAAGTTCTTAACGGCCTCATCGGATTAGGAGAGTTCAATACATGCAAAACACAGTCAACCCAAACAGACACAAATAAGCACATAAAGAAGTGATTGTCTATGAACAAAATCATCTCGTTTATTATTCAAAGACTGATTGCGATTTTACAAGGAAATAGTAAAGGCAAAAACTGCTTTAAGGGCACTATTCCTAACACTATCGACCGATTTGGCCGGAAAAAAAAATGCTTAGTTATTTTAGACAAAAAAATTTACTCAAAATTTTATCTTTTTTGTAGTAAGAAAAATCTCTTCTATTATAGACATACTTCTACTTAAATAATATTATTGTTATTTTGGAAAATTAATTAATTGTATTTCTTAATATTATACTGTTATTTTTTCGTTTGATATCTTTTTTTATTTTTTATTTTACAATTTATTTTATGATTTTTATTATTTAAAGGGGTTTCATAAATTTTAACAATTATTTACCGTTTAGTAATTATTCATTTAAGCATATTTAATCATCATTAGATTTATTTTTGAGTTATTTCTTATCATTTTATAATTAACTTGCAATTAACATGTTTATTTATTCTAAATAAGTTTTTACTTAAAATTTTCCTTATCGAAAAATCTCTTATATGGTAGAAATACTTCTAATTAAATTTTTTATTATATTTGGTTAATATTTTTCTATGGTCTATGTTCAAGTTAAATTAAAATTAATAAAATCCTTAAATTTTAAATTATCTAAGTTTATGTAAATTTTGTTTTCATTATTTGCATTTTTTTTCAATGTCGAATTGCATTGTTTTATGTACAATTTTATTTATTGAGAAATTTAAAAATTGAAATAATAACCTTTTCAATTAAAAATTTAAGAAAATTTTTATTGTTTTTTGTTTCTTATTACTTTCTTTTTTTGTCTTGATAATTTTTATACTTTCGTTGGTTGTCATTTAATTCGTAGAATTTTGTCTTTTTTTTTTTTTAGCAAATTTAACAATTAATATCTACTATTTAAAATATCAATTTTGTCATCAATTGCTAAACTAAATTTTAAATTATTATTTTTTATTTTTTTATTTAAAAAAAAAACGGACCGAGAAAGCCCGTCGGGTTTTTACTGAGACACCGACCTCATATTATTTTTAATTTTTGTGCATAGCACGGGGCATATGCAAAGTATATATTTATGAACTCTTATTCATTTGTTGTTAATAGCTCGAATTTTTGGCATTGATGTTGTAATTTTGCCCACTTGGTGCTCTTCTTCATGTACTTTCGTAGACACTTGAGTTCGAACAGTTTAGATGATCCTTGAATCATACATTATTGTATCTTGTTTGAGTTTGGTTGTTTATATATGAGGTGGAGGCCTCGTTAAAAATTCTACGGTCCTTTGCGCGTGACGTGGCACGTACCCGCTATCGAGTTGGGCCAATCACCTTGCTCCACGTGTAGGATCGACGGTCATGTACCGATCGCGATTCGATCGGAGCTTACCTCTCGACCATAACGCTCGAAGACCCATTTACCCTGCAGAAGTTACCGCATAGACCGTCGACCCACAGTCGGACCCCCAGACCGCTACGGGGGACCTAGATCCCTCGACCGGCCAGCGCACTGTCCCAATAGCAGGAAGGTGGCCGACCACGCATTTAATGCACAGTCTTAATGGGGCACCTGTCAACTCCCCATGCCACCACGTCGAGGCGGTAACTTCTCTCTCCTCACAGTATAAATATCCCCTCCTCATTTATTGCGAGGTAAGTTTTCTCACCTAACTCTTTTCACCACTCAATTAATTCGATCATCTCCGTCGGACCTGACTTGAGCGTCGGAGTACCAACCCAGGTCTCACACCCACCTTCCTCGAGTTGGTCTCGGAGTTCACGTTTATTCCGATTCGCGCAGGTCTTGAGTAGTCGGGCGGCTGTTTTCCCCTCAACAAATAGAGTGATCGCGTCGGAATCCTCGATCGGACGTCAAACAAGATCTTTGGCTCGATCAGCGCGGGTTCTAAAGAAAATAAAACATTTGGGAGAAAAATGGGACCATATTAGAAGACTATGCTTGCGTTTCAGCCTTTCCAAACACTTTGGATCGGATTATTCACTGAGTTGGTCAAGGAAAACAACTCTAACAGGTTTTGACAAGTATGGATGAGTACAATTGCCCTTAAAACAATTGGCATTCACCCTTTCCAATTCACAAATTTATTTTCTTACAATCAGTGGTTTCAAATGTTCCCTTAAAAACATGGCGCTCTCCACACTTGATCCACTATAAAGTACCAACACATGTTAACAATCCTTACAACACAGCTTCTTAGCTAATTTCATCACAATTTGATAGTTTCGACTGTCGTGATTTAGAGAGTATTATATGGATATTGAAACCGGCGTCGTGCAAGAGATGCTATGAGCGAGTCGAGCACAAGAGAGAACTCAAAGAAAATTAAGAGAAGGGATATGGGGACGAATCTGAACCCTCCGATGAAAAATATCAGTATTGCAGTAGCCAGTATGGGAGTTCGACACCGTAAGTAATATCCATGCAATAGTTTTGCAGAAACACACAGCATTTGGGTGAAAATTATTATTACTATTATTGTTTAAGAATAATAAATCACTTTAATTCATATCAATATTTCAACAAGGCCCCTCGCTATGGGATGTGGGATTCTGCATGCGTAGCTCCATGATGGGATGAAGGGTCGGGATAAATCCAAAATTGGGATACCAATTATACTTTACTTGTAATTTTGAGACATATTTGTTTCGATTACAATTTTGGGACTATAACTGAAAAAATATTGGCAACTTACGGATTTTGGTCACTGGAACCGATTTTAGGTGCCGGAAAATTGCGTGTGTAAAGTACGTGCTTACCAAACTAACATACATGCCACAAATGCTTGAAAAGTTTAAAACTACATGGTATTCTACATATTTCCTTTTTTACTAGTGGCCAATGTGGTCAGGTATACGTCAACCATTTGTGATACATATAACTATTTTAGTAAGTACGTATTTCATATGCATTGTTTTCCGACCCTTAAAACTGGTTCCGGTGGCTAAAATCTGTAAATTGCAACATTGTTTTAGTTATATTCTTAGAAAGCGTTTGGTAGCATACATTAACCCACATTGGTATGAGTAAGCATCGTTAATATTCTGTTTGGTAACGCACATTAGCGTTTACGGGCTGAGTGGCTTTAATATCTGGCCCGGCAAAAGCCCTCACTGTTCACACATTAAGGTCCAACTCTCATATCCCAATTTAGGTGTTATTAAGTTGCATTGAGTCTTGCCATTCCACTGTACATATTTTAGTTGCCAGAAGTTGCCCCCTCCACATAATCTCATCTTTACGATTTAAGATTTCCAACCCAAAAAACAAAAAAACAAAAATAAATAAATTTACAAATTAAGAAATTTTCCAGTGTCAACGTTTTAGGGTGCATCATACCTTCTCGGCGACCACCACCCACCAGCGCCGCCCTTCACGGCGGCACCACCGCTCGCCTGAGACGGGAACCACAGACCACCTTCTTTTCCTCATCTCTCTCTCCGTCACTCCCCTTTCTCTACCCTTTCGTTGCTTTCCTCTCCCCCCCCCCCCCCCCTGCTGACATTCCCTTCGCCCGCGGCCATTTCCCATCGGCGTTCCTAGCTCCGCCGCCAATTCATGCTGAGCAACCAACCACCAGCTATTCTTCCTCTCTTCCCCAAAAATTCAGATCTAGGCAACAGCCCTTCCTCCGACAGCAATCAACGCCGGAAACCACCTCCAGTCAATTGAGGGTAGGTGCAATAGAATCAGAGGTGTGCACCGGCCGAGAATTTCTCACGCAGAAAAGAAAATGGAAGAAGCCTCCGTAATAGGCAAAACTGTGGACAAACCTTCTCAGCACAATTCTAATGTCAATTTAGGGATTTGCCCCCCTTTTAGTTTTACTATAGGGCAGAATGGGAAATTCACAAATTAATATTACCAATAAAGCTTACCAAACAATAAATTAAGTGGGCCATACTACCTGCTATTTGCACAGCAATATGCAACCAAACAGAAAATTAAATTGACTCTATGGTAGCTAATATCCACTAATAAGCCCGAAAATTACTAACTAAAATTAAGGCCACAAGGCTACCAAACGCTCTCTTAATATTTTCATCGAAAAAAAAATATATCTCAAAATTCCAAATAAAGTATAAGGGGCAATTACATCTAGGTCCCCTGAGGTTGGCCTTAATTACAAATCAGTTCCTCTTGTTTCGAAAATTACATATTAACCCTTATAAATAATGTTTCAATTGAGGTCCCTGGACGCCGTTAGGGTTCCGTTAATTTTGACAGGACTACATTGTTGATGTGATTTAGTTAATGGGTCGTTTTGTAAGAAAATTCATAGTTCAGGGATTTTTTTTATTGTTGATGTGATTTAGTTAATGGGTCGTTTTGTAAGAAAATTCATAGTTCAGGGATTTTTTTGTGATATTTTTCGGAAATTCAAATGTCAAAATTAACGAAACCCTAACGGCATCCAGGGACCTCAATTGAAACAGTATTTATAGGGGTTAATATGTAATTTTCGAAACAAGAATGACTGATTTGTAATTACGATAAACCTCAGGGAACCTAAATATAATTGCCCTAAAGTATAATTGGTATCCCATTTTAACATTTTGTTTTCCCCGAAAGGCCAGAAATGAAAACTGAGCTATCAATTTCTTCACCAATTTAATCTGCAAATTAAAATAGACTATTAAACACTATCTGGAAGTATTTAATTTGTTATCTATAATTATGGTCATTATTTGATTCTGCCAAAGTACACACCCACACCCACACATATATATATATTATTGATTAAAGATTGTCCACTCAATCGCACCGGACATGTGTCGGAACGAGAAGGCGATTGGATACATATTATCCACTTTGTTTTATGGGAAAATCTTTAAATAGTACCAAAAAGTTGAAAAAATTTCTTTTAGGTCCCCAGTTTTGAAAAAGTTCCCATTCAATCCCCAATTGAAAAACAAAATTCCTTTTAGGTCCCCACAAATAGTACATGTTTGTACATTGTCTTTAGGAATTACGTACAATTTTTAGGGAATTGCGTATAAAAATCCCGGAATCTCGTATATACGAGATTCCGGGATTTAGAAACGCAATTCCCTAACAATACGAGATTCCGGGATTTTTATACGCAATTCCCTAAAAATTGTACGCAATTCCTGAATTATTATACAACCTTGGGGAGTGAAAAGAAATTTTGTTTTTCAATTGGGGAGTGAATAGGAACTTTTTCAAAATGAGGGAGTGAAAAGGAAATTCAGTTTACACTTGGGGATTTTTGAGGAATTGTCCGTTGTTTTATTCTACTCTATATTTTATTTTTATGACTGCTCATTTGTAATAATAATAAAGGAAAAAGATTTTATATCATCCGAACTTTGCGCATTTTTATAATTTACCATCCCAAAAAATTTTCGTTGCAAACCGTTGTCCAATCTCTGCATTTGTAACATATCACCATCTAAACTTTTTTTTAATGGTTTTGATTAAAAAACATGACATGTGACATGTTTATAAAGCATGCACATCAGTTGTATTTTCACCAAAATTACCCCAAAAAAAAGTTTAGATGGCGGTATGTTACAAATACAAAGATTGGATGGTAGTTTACAATGAAAATTTATTGAGATAGTAAATTACAAAAAGAGATAAAATTTGGATGACAAAATTTTTTTTTCCCTAATAATAATAACAACAACAACAACGAACATAACTTATTTTTTATAATTTGCATCATTCGCAGGCAAAACTCATATAGAAATAATTGAGGTATATATTATATACGTTAAATATCTAGCTATAGAAAAGCCATCATTTCCTATGAAGTTGTTTTATATCCCTTTTAATTACCATATTATAGATGTCCAAAAAAATTACCATATTATAAGCTATGTAATATGCATGTCCCGTTATATTTAGTGGGGAACCAATACCTGATATTAAAAATCACTTATTCTATTATATATAAGTAAATTTTAAAGTTATAAGGAAAAATTATCAGCACTTATATACTATTCTGTCACTCTTAAGATCAGACAGTTTGGGATCCAACAAGCACCACTAGTTTGTAAGAATTTATTTTGCAAATTGAAGACTATATATAAAAGAAAAATAAATAAATAAATAAATGGAAGACAAAAATGATGCATTATTGTTTTGTTGTTACTCTCGCAGAAAGCAACATATACGGTGGGTGAATTTCTAAAATTAGTGTCTTTTTTTTTTTTTTTTATTGTACTTTTTGTGTATTTTTTTGGCGTATTACAACTTTGGGGTTTTCCTCTTTTTCAAAAAGCAAAATCATTGTAGTGAATAGTGATTCCGTTTTTTCAAAAAGAGAATTTAATACAAAATTTATGATTGCAACGTACACACTCATAAATTTTGGTATTAAATCTTCTTTTTGAAAAAGCGGAATCACTTCTCTTTGAAAAAGCGAAATCACTATTCACTACAGTGACTCCGCTTTTTCAAAAAGAAAAAAACCCCAAAATTATATTATACCAAAAAAATACACCAAAAGTACGATATCAAAAAAAAAAAAAAAAAAACACTAAAATTAGAAAAATACCTATATGGTGCAGTCTCATCTCATGTGGTAATGATTGGCGCTTTGTGAAGACATCTTACAAAGAATTCATTGTCATTAAATAATCCTACAGTTTATTAAAGGAAAATTCTTTTTAAACGGTAGTAAAAAATAGATTTTCATACAGGATTATTTATTCTGTTTATAATTTTTTTTCTTCTTTTTTTTAAACTCGATTTATTTATAGTTGATCCTTAAATCCTCAAAAATTATATTTTTGCAACTTAATCTTTTAAAATTATTTTTGTCGTCCATCTCCAATTCCCCTGGTAATGTTACTATTTGAAGGTACATGTTCCATCTCAAAAATTAATTAAAGAAAATAAAAAATTTCAAATAGTATAAATAGTGTGTATGAGAAAATATAAATATTTTATAATATAAAGTTATTTTATAATATAAAATTTAGTTTTTCAAGAAATACCTATTCACACAACAGGTTGGTTCTTCTTAACACATTGATTCTTCTTAATAGCTTTTAAGTAAAAAAAAAAAAAAGTATAAATTTTTCAGAGAAAAAAAAGAAAGGAAAAGAAAAGAGGAACAAGGAAGTTTAAAAGGAAAGAGAAACACAAAACTTTATGATATGATAGGTGTGAATTCTTGATTTAGTTTTGATTTTGCTATAAATTCTTGATTTACTTTGGATTTCATTAGATTCTTTTACAAGAAAAATAGTGATTATATTTTTCTTTTACGATTTTCCTGACAAGTTTGATAAGTTTTACTAGAATCCTAACCATATAGATTAGTTATTTTCTTATATTTTTAAAGTTATAAATTTATTGGGATCTTTATGACAATATTAATAGTTAGAATTTTACTTTGTATAAATCATTATTTAGGAGAGAAGATAATTAATATTTGTGAGAAAAAAAAAAAGATAATTAATTGTCTATGAGAAAAAATCTCACAGACATCTGTTTATTAAATAATTGAGTTTATTAGACGTACAAAGATATCATTCGAAAAATAAAAAAGCATTAATAATATATCTTTGAAATTTGTCATCTTTAATAGATAACTTTCTATCGACGGGGCAATTGACACGAGTGGATAGGGACTTGAGTTCACTTAAGCAAGGTTTCGGGTTCGAACCTTGTGGATGTAAAAAACTACGTTGGGAGAGGTCCCTCAATAAACGACTTAAGCTACCTCAAGAGAGATTAGTAAAAAAAAAAATAGTAACTTTCTATTTATATTATAATTATTTTTCCCAATGAATTTATTTGGTAAGATAATATAGAATATAATTACATTATATGCGTTAAGTTAACTATATATATATATATATATATATATATATATTATAACACAACCATAGAAAATATTTTAATATAAACTGAATATTAAATTGTTATATTATTCTTTGTTTAAATTATTTATAATTACATAAGCATATTGATGAGTTCTGAATATGGGTTACAGAGTCCGATCACTTTAGAATTTGTTTAGGAGGGGAAAGTCAGTTGAAGTTCGCCGGAAAAGATGGGGGTTCTACCTGCTAGGACAAACACACAGACAAAGTCAGAAGGCCAAGCTGGGGGAACAGGGGGTGATTCCCAGTTTGACTCTCCGACGCTCAAGTCAGATGACGATCTGAAAGAGAAAATGTAAGCTGAGTAAGAAGTTACTGTAATGGAGGTTGCTTACAGAGATGGAGATGAAGACTCCTATTTATAGTTGAGGGTCAGGGACCCTTTAGTCATTTGCATCGTGTGGTCCTGGCCGAATGTTGCCCTAACACGTGGAGTTGCGAGAGAAACCTAGGAGGAATATTCTCTGCAAAAGCTGGTGAAAGGTGGTGTTGGCAACAGTGGTAGGTGCACGGGCATGTACGATGTGTCAGAGAGCCGTTTGGGGAGTTGGTAACGAGGGCTGGAGAGCACACTCGTTGTCAACTAAAGCCTTGGTGGCCAAGGAATCCGCTAGGGGATGAGGGTCAGGGCTTGTGTAACGAATTGGAGCGGAAGCCTCGCTGAGGGAGTGTAGCGCTCGAAGAGGGCTTCCCTTGGTTGATTGGAACGTTGGCCATGTAGCGGGAATGGTGCTCGTGAGAGAGCGGTCACGTTGATCATGTGTATACGTAATAGAGTTGACGCGTGTCTTTGAAGAATGCTGGCGCTTGGAGGGTTTCAGTGCTCGTGCATGACTACCGTAATCGCAGGACAGGTGTCGTCATCTTTGAAGTGCCACGTGTCCAAACGTGGGACGAGCATTTTGACCCCATCACATATATATAATATATATATATATATATATATATATATATATATATATATATATATATATATATATCTCAGCGAGATAGGTAAACTTAATGTTTAAGCAAAATAAAAATAATATTAATAACATAATGTTAAATGTCGCACATCGAATAATTAATGATGTGGTGTTCAATATATAATGGCTTGGCAACCCTCCCCTCAACAGCTAGTTTTTGGGGGTGAGTAAGGCCAAAGCTCATTATTCAATATGGTATCAGAGCCGGTTCACCGATGTTCGATTCCTGTGCCTGTCTCTTCTCACCACCCGGCTTGCAGATGTTCATTCCTGCAATGTTCACGCACCAATTTGGGCGCGACGGGGGTGTGTTAAATGTCCCACATCGAATAATTAGTGATGTGGTGTTCAATATATAATGACATGACAAACCTCCCCTCAACAGCTAGCTTTTGGGGGTGAGTAAGGCCAAAGCACATTATTCAATACATAAGAATAAATTTTTATCACATTGCACGTAAATACGTATTTTTATAATTAAAATTTATTATTACTTATTGATAAATGAAAATGATATCATTTAATTGTAAAATTTATAAAGATAAAAAAATACGTGAAACTATTAAAGAGAGAAAAAAAAAATTCATAGATAGAGACAAGTATATAAAAATGAAAAACACAAAAATAAATGAAATTTTGAAAAGGAATGAGAAATACATGCTTAAATAGTTAAATGAGTGATTAGAGAGACTACCATGGATAAAACTTAAGCAAATATTAGAAACTCATTACTAGTTCAAATGGATATCACAATCCAAAATTACAAGTCCAATCAAAGTTATTTGAAAACGCCCGATATAGGTTTATAAAAATAAGATATAATTTAATTTTATAATTAATTATTTATAGAATTCAATTAAACATTCTTTTAGTTTGTTACATGAATATACTCTTTGATTTCTACCGCATATTTAAAATTAATATAGAAAAACTAAAATAAATCTAGACAATGCTCATTGAGAAATACAAACAAGAAAAAGAATGTAAGATAAATAGTAAAATGAAATATAAAAAGAAATATAATAATTAGTCAAAAGAAATAATTATTTAATTCTAATACATATGCACGTATATATACTAAAATAAAAATAAAACAACTCAAATAACTATTCTAAGAGCCAAAGCATCATTACGAATAATATAGATGGTAATTTCTATTACAAATTTTGTCAAAATTTCCTACTTGTGATATATAGTAAAATAAAATATTAAATTATACAGTTGAAAGTAAATAAACATTAAAGAAAATACTGAATATGATTGAAGTATCAAGTGGCAAAAAATATGAAAGAAAAGAAATATAAAAAGATAAAATTTTGGTTACACTAAACCCTCTAAAAAATTAATTTTGTGGTACAAAATTACAAGTTGGACCAATATTAATTTCTATTAGATTTATTACTTTACTAATAATATAAAGGAAGAATTACATCTAACTACCTTGCTAGATAGGGTGATTACAACGCAATCCGTCTTTATTCAAAAATTATAATTTAATACCTCAATGTTATGGATCGTTTGTAATCCCTCTATTCCGTTAAGGTTCTGTTAGGGTCGGGTATGTCCTTCCATTAATTTAATGAATAAAATAACAAATTTATCCCTACAATATACACATTCCAACAAAACAATCCCTAAGTATTACGCATAAAATAATGTAGTCCTTGGGGATAGAGCCCAGCCCTAACGGAATAGAGGGATCACTCCATAACATTAAGGATTAAATTGTAATATCTAGATAAAGATGGATTGTATTGTAATTACCCTATTTAGTAGGGTAGTTAGATGTAATTTTACCTAATATAAATACTTATTGAACGTATGTCCATATTTTTTACTATAGTCCACAACAATGCATCCCTTACACTGTGGGTAAATTGGTCAAGCTGGCCTAAAGGCTATAATGCCGAACACTCCATGAAAACGAAGTCCCGTCTATCAAACCTTAGGTCGAGAGGTTTTACGAGTCAAAATTCTACCGACGATCTAATTTGAAATTCAGCAAACCTAATTTGAATTCACCCAAAAGCTCGAGTACCATGAATAGTTCGTGTAGTCGAACCATCATAGGAAAACCGTGTGAGAATTTTTCTACGAGTGAGAGTCTGAAAGGAGTTGATAATTCCTCGATCTTTTCATCCGAATATTGTATGTGGGTGATATCGTTCCTCTCTGAAACAACACCAAATTTTTTTCGATTTTGTCCTCTACAAAAAATCCTTACCTTTCCCCCTGTGACTGCCGTTGGACGTTTGTTAGGGTTTGCCGTGGCGACTACATAGGATTTAGCAACATTTTTGGGAATAGTGCCCTAGAAAGTTGGTATGCTTTGGGACTTTCCTTATATCACAAATAATCTTTGAATAATATACGAATGATTGTAATCATAGGCGAACACTTCTTTATGTCCATTACGTGCGCAAGTATTAGAGCCCCCTAATCCAATGAAGCCGTTAAGAACTTTGTCCTTATGAGAACGACACATGAAACAAGTTCTTAACTCCATAGGCGAGGATCAGAAACTTCTCCAAGTCGATGAGTCCAACAGACAGTGGGAGTGTCGACCTTGACTCCTTTGAGACTTGCTTGTATAGTTGTGTCCTTAAGAATGGTCATCCAGTTTCATGGGGTGCAAAATGCATAAGTTGATGCGTTCACAATGCACAAGGGTGCTTGTACAAGGAACAAGTTCACGGAGGTGTCCCACGTGAGAAAATTTCTAAATTGGAAAGGACGTTACAAGAACTTCCATATTAGGAAATATCTCATATGCCAATGATGTGAGGAATTAATCGTTAGACTTGAGATTCCACATTATCTTATATAAGCTAACTCTGTAATCTTTGATATTGGCTCAAAAGGGTGTCGCCATATAGACACCTGAATTTCGGCATATGTTGGGATTACACAAGTGACATATGAGAATTGTTAGAATCAATGAAGGACCTACACTTGCTATAAGCAAGATGATCTCTTATTACCCAAAGTCATTCATGTTCCATCCCAAAATCCTTGCGCGAGGTGGTTAGACAAAGACATCAAGAAAATGGGGTTTTCTTGGATTGAGATCAAACGGAATATAAAGTGAACATTGTTTTAACATTAAGATTAATAGGGCTTTCTATATTCTCATGCCCTAGATCTTAATCGAGAAATAGGATGGTAGAAGGATAAAATCCCACATGATGTCATTGACTGAAAGGTTCTTTCAAATATATATTCATATTTCGGGTAGGGGCCATACACCTGTTGCTAGACTATGGTCGTGTGATCTGCGAGATAATTGATTGATAAAGTGTATTAATTAATTAGGCTTACTGCTAACTGAATTTGAACCTAAAGGGTCACACACAAATGCCAGGTCAAAGGGTATTATTGGAAAGATCAAATAATTGACCGAAACAAAACCGCAAGAGTAAAGTACACGTGTGGGATACGTGAGTATCGTTTGGGACGCATGGTTCCAATTGAGAAATTTGATCATGTGTTAATTAATTGAAGAATTAATTATTAAGCCCAAATATAATTAGTTGAGGAATCGGAGTATTCCTATGGTTAATGTATTGTGGAGAAGTGACAAGACCGAAGAGATGACTTGAGGCTGAAGAGAAAATGAAGAGGTTCCACCCGAAGTTATTTTCTTCCAATCATTGAATCTGAGGACCGGATTCTTCTAAGGGGGGAAGAGTTTAACGCCCCAATTTTCGGAAGTTCAGGTAAGCACGCTACGTACGGGTCCTCGGGAGTTGGGGGGTTTAATTTAATTGTTTTATTCATATATCTTTGAATTTCATTACATTCGTATGCATTATATTTCTATGAATTTCTATGATTTATCATTAACGTAAATTATATGAACTAATTGCTATAAGTGACTTAATTATACTATGTGTCCTTAATTGATCCTTGTGTAAATTTATGGACTTAATTGCAAAACATGCATTGGGAGTATTTGAACAATTTCCATGAGACATTACTTAATTGCATGAATTCAAATATTGGAGGGACTAAAATGCAAAAATTGATGAGTTATGCCTATTCTTGGAAGACTTTGGTGTATACATTCATCTCATGCATTCTTTTCATCATTTTCATCAAATCCCACACACACACACCTGCTAAATCACGGTTATAACACTAAGAGGAGGAAGGAAGATTTCATCCCATTTTCAAGCTTTAATTCAAGGAGGATTTGCACAAGTTGAAGCATCATTATCATCTCATCCTTCCTTTCTCTCATATCAAGGTATAAATGGAGGAATTGCTTGATCTTTTGATCATTTGATACATGTAGGGTTTGAGAATTATGATGTGAGTTCTTGTGTATAATTGGCTAGAAGCATGATTATGATCATTACATTTCAAAGCTTGCATGAATTCATGAGTTTTATGAAAGTTGATGGCATGAAATTTTATGGGGTTTTGAATGATGATTCTTGATGATTTGATGCATGTTTCATGGTTTATTTGAGGTATAAGTGAAGTATTATGTTCTTTTGATGTTGTTGGGCAATTGTTATGGTTGGAATTTGATTTGGAGATGGTTGACTTAAGTTTTGAATAAAATGCCCTGCTGCTGTTCTGTTTCGAGCAGAGGGTCCCGGCCGGGATCCATTTTAAACTGAATCCAGTCCCAGCCATGATTCTCTCTCACATTTTGGCCACTGGGCTGTGGCCCGGCCGGGACACATTTTGAACTAAAAACCATCCCGGCCGGGACAGTCAAGAAGGGTGGCTACGTTAATTGTGTCCCGACCGGGACACTTTTGAACTGAAAATCAATCCAAGCCAGGATCTCTCTCTGGGTGAACAGTAATTTTTTGTGTAAAAATTATCCGTTCTTCAATTACTTCTACTATGCCTTGTGTGTTCTTAATTGCTAAATTAGTGATAAATTATGCTTGTTTCAACCATGTTCACGACACTTCATAATTCTTCATGTACAACTCGTCATTTCGGGATTTCCTATGATAGGGGAGGTTTGTGTAATTTTGTGAAACTTGAATTTTGTATTGTATGCTTATTTCTCGATATCTAATTGATTAATTGGACTCATTTATGAGATTTAATGATTTTATATGCATGATTGGCATTACATGACATTGTCGTTCGTCTTGCTTGGTTCATAAGAGTCGAGTCTTATGTACACTTGTCCTTGTTGCGCAGATCACGGTCCTGGAGACAAGGAGCACGCTCCATAGGGTGTTTCCTTACTTCTTTTTGGGTTGGTAAAGTTGAGGTGAGGTTTAATTCTAGTTACCTAGAACCCCTAGCGCCCTATGTGTTGTTTTCGGCCAAAAAGTATATATATATCTATAGTTTTCAAACCTTATAGATTTACAACGGATTTCATGATTGGAACGGATTGATTGATTGATTTGGCGAGTAAATTGAATTGCACCGTGGGGCCGAGGGTAGTGTATTGAGCCAACCGGGAAAGCAAGGGCTGACGGGTAACTCTTGCACTATCCTCACCATGTTGGGATCACCTCTGAATCCACCCGGAGGTTTGGTGGAGCAAGAAATCCCGTGTGTGGGAGTCATGTTCCCGACGTACACTATGATTGGATGGTTGGGTCTTGCAAGCCCACCATCACCCAGAGGAAAAAGGGTTCATGAAACTGCTAATTGATCACACGTAATTACTTGTATGATAACCTAATAAATGGAAACATTCATGATTGTTCACTTTTGGAGTAAAGGTTGGAGACTGGCCTTACTCGCCGGGCCACGGATTGAATGGATAATGATTGAATTGTTAAATTGATTTAGTTGATATTTCGGGCGAGAAAGTGTTCTATTCTTGAACTTATATTGTTTATTTTATAGGATCTTACCCGAGATTATAGCTTGCATGGTAATTGCGTTTATATTTATAAACCCCTCACTCGGTCTTTCATAGACTGACACCTCACATTTTCAGTTTTGCAGGTTGGGTACTAGGTGGGATCGAGTCGGTCTTTATTTTTGGGTCTAGCACTTTATTTTGTACATTTAGATGCTTATGTATATTATGGTTTGATCTTGATAGTTTGGGATTGTATATATATGGAAGTGATGGACAAGATTGTGATAAAGAAATACATGTATATTATGATTCCGTTTTATAACTCATGCATGTTGGTTTAATTGAGGTTTAGTCCCGCCTAGCTAGGAAGTTTTTTTTATTGTCTCTCGTTCGCTATAGGCTTGATTCATGTATGGGTGTTGGTTCCATATGTGGATTGAACTATAGTGCGGGGGATGTGGCTACCTAGCATTCCGGGTACTACATCCCAAGGTGGTATCAGAGCCCGGTTGCAAAACAGCAGTTCTCGTGTCGTGTCTTGTGAGTCTAAGTCGCACGGCATAGGATTACTTGATTATGTGAGAGTCTTGCATCTTATTTGAATTATTTTAACTTAATTGAATTACTTGAACTACCTGATTTATGTGATTTGTGTGTGTTATGAATTTTATTGCACTAATTTGCACTTGTTAATCAAACATGCATTTATAGTGTTTGAATTTCAGGATGCCACGTGGTCGCCCTCGTAGAGAGCATTCTCCCGGTCATAGGCGCCATCATCATGACCATTCTCCTCCATCTCCACTCCCTCAAGCTCAACCTCAGGACTTTCTAAATTCTATGGTGCAATTCATCGATCAAAGATTGAGAGATTATGTGCCTCCAGCATAACCAGCTCCTCCACCAAAGGCAGCACCGATTTCGGCTATACTTCGGGAATTTCAAAATCAACATCCACCACGGTTTTTCAAGGGAAATGACGTGCAAGCCGAACAATGGCTTAAGGAAGTTGAAAGAGTGTGGGAGCTCATTCCATGTGAGACTCGGGAGAAAGCCCGTTGTACTCTTACTCAAATCCAGGGAGAAGCTTATTCATGGTGGGAAAGCACTAAGATCTTTCTAGATGCTGCCGAGGAAAGAGTTACATGGGAAGTTTTTGTAAGGGAATTTAAGAACAAGTTCATTCCTCCCTCATCTCGCACTAGGAGACTTAAGGAATTCACGGAGCTTAAACAAGGAGCAAGATCTGTTGCGGAGTATATAGCCGAGTTTGAGAGGTTGTCCAAATATGCACCTAACATTGCAAGTGACGACTTCCATAAGGCTATGCAATTTGGGCAAGGTTTGAGACCGGACATTCAAGCTGCAATCGAAGTCGTTAACACTAGTACTTGGAAGAAGGCTACTACAAAGGCATTAAAGGTTGAGGATTCAGTTAATGTACGGAGGTCTACTTATAGATCGGGACAGGGTTCCGATTCAGGATCAAGATCAAATTATAATCCCGGCAAGAGGCCGATCACTTATGATCCTCCGGTAAAGAAGTTCAAACCACAAGGACCGGTTCAGAAAGCTCCCCGGGTTACACCTGCTGTGCCACCACCTACCGGGAAGCCGGGTTGTACTTATTGTGGATTGCCTACCCATACCTATGAGGGTTGTCGGCGTCGTCTGGGTCTCTGTTTGATTTGTGGGAGTGCAGAGTAAATGGTAGATGGATGTCCAGATCGACGGGATCCACCACCTGGGGGTCAGAGGCCGCTTATTAGGGCCCGTGCTTACGCCTTGGAAGGCGAGGAACAGGAGGCAAATGTGGACCCTTCCGCAGTTGTTGAAGGTACCATTTGCATTCATGGCACAAACATACATACTTTATTTGATCCGGGAGCTACCCACTCCTTTATTTCTCGTGATATTTCTGTGAAATTACCTTTGCGTATTACTTATTCTTCTGCATGTTACGTGGTTAGTACTCCTTTTGGTGGTAGTGTAGAAACTGACCGGGTATTTAGAGAGGTGCCGATGAGTATTGAGGGTCGGGTTTTCTTGACGGACTTCATCGAATTGCCAATGGCTCGATATGGATCTATCTTGGAAATGGATTGCTTATTCAAGCACTGTGCTACCGTGGATTGTCGGGCTAAGAGAGTTCAGTTAGGTTCAGATGTTGTCACGGGTTGGAGTTCTAAAATGGTGTCTTTATTATCTTTTTCTGAGGCTCAGAAATTAGTCCGAGATGGGGCTACGGGATTTATAGCTTATATACTTAATCAACCTAAGGACCAAATGAAGTTAGAAGAAACTGAAGTGGTTAAAGAATTTCCTGAAGTGTTTCCTGAGAGGTTAGATTCGTTGCCGCCGGATAGAGAGATAATGTTTGTGATTGACTTATATCCGAATGCAGAGCCGTATTCTAAAACTCCGTATCGGATGGCTCCGACAGAATTGAAAGAGTTGAAAGTTCAACTAGATGCTTTATTGGAAGTTGGGTATATAAGACCGAGTTATTCGCCGTGGGGTACGCCGGTATTGTTTGTGAAGAAGAAGGATGGTACCTTAAGGATGTGTATTGATTACCGGGAGCTTAACCGGATGACCATTTAGAATAAATATCCACTTCCACACATTGAAGAGTTATTTGATATACTCCAAGGGTCTAAAGTTTATTCAAAGCTTGATCTACGACAAGGGTATTATCAGTTAAGGATCCGAGCCGAGGATATTCCGAAGACGGGTTTCAATACTAGATACGGGCATTATGAATTTTTGGTTATGCCTTTTGGTTTGACTAATGCTCCCGCCGCTTTTATGGATATGATGCATCCAATTTTCGGATCGTTTCTTGATAAGTTTGTTGTGATTTTCATTGATGATATTTTGGTTTTTTCAAAATCGGCCGAGGAACACGCAAGACATCTAAAGTTGGTATTGAAAACATTAAAGGAGCATCAATTGTTTGCAAAGTTTAGTAAGTGCGAGTTTTGGATCGACCGAGTTTGTTTCTTGGGTCATATAATTTCGGTTAATGGATTGGAGGTTGATCCTTCGAAGATTGAAGCGGTGTTGAAGTGGGAGAAGCCAAAGAATGCGTCCGATATTAGAAGTTTCTTGGGATTGGCGGGTTATTATAGGAGGTTCGTGCAAGATTTCTCAAAGATCGCCTCCCCTTTGACTCGGTTAACAAAGAAAGATGTGAAGTATGTGTGGGATGAAGATTGTGATAAGAGCTTTAATGTCTTGAAGGAGAAATTAGTTTCAGCTCCGGTTTTAACTCTTTCGGAGGGTTCGGAGGGATATGCTATATATACGGACGTGTCGAAGGAAGGATTGGGGTGTGTTCTAACTCAAAATGGTAAAGTCATTGCTTATGCTTCCCGGAAGTTGAAAGATTATGAAAAGAACTACCCGACACATGATTTAGAGCTTGCAGCGGTGATATTTGCACTTGGAAAGTGGAGACATTACTTGTACGGGTAACTTTTGAGATTTTCACCGATCATAAGAGTCTCCAATATTTGTTTACTTAGAAAGATCTCATTATGAGGCAACAGAGATGGATAGAACGGTTAGAGGATTATGATTGTGTCATCAAGTATCATCCAGGGAAGGCTAATGTAGTTGCTGACGCTCTAAGTAGGAAGGTTGGTGTTTCGAATTTGGGAGTTGGTGTAAGTAAGGAAATTGAGCCAATTGTGATTAAAGCTCAGGTTTCTAACATCTCCATTCAACCGGATTTGAAACATAAAATGTTCGAGGCTCAGAATAGAGATTCGGAAATGCAGAGATTGGTTGTAAATGCAAGAGAGGATCCGGAAAGTCCATTTGGGTTCGATAAAACTGGTTTTCTTCGTTTCAAGAACCGAGTGGTAGTACCCGAAGAATTGAAAAGGGTATTGCTCGAAGAAGCACATAAGTCGGCTTATTCGGTCCATCCTGGAGGGAATAAAATATACAAGGATCTCAAGCAATATTATTGGTGGTACGGGTTGAAGAAGGATGTGGCCGAGTTTGTAAAGAATTGTTTGACGTGTCAGAAGGTTAAAGCCAAGCATCAAAAGCCTGGAGGACTCCTACAGCCATTACCTATTCCCGAGTGGAAGTGAGAACAGGTGACAATAGATTTTATATCAGGGTTACCGAAGGTGAAGGGTGGATATGATAGTATTTGGGTGATTGTGGATCGGTTAACCAAGTCTGCGCATTTTATACCGGTCCGAGTATCTTATAAGATCCGAAAGTTGGCTGAGATTTATAATAAGGAGATTGTTCGACTTCATGGTATTCCTGTGAGCATTGTTTCAGATAGAGATCCCCGATTTACATCAAAGTTGTGACAAGAATTGCAAGGAATTTTGGGTACGAGGCTTCAGTTCAGTACGGCATTTCATCCCCAAACAAATGGGCAGTCCGAGACGGTCATACGGTATTTAGAGGATTTACTTCGAGCTTGTGCTTTGGATTTTCAAACTTCTTGGCATGAACAACTTCCATTGATTGAGTTCGCATATAATAATAGTTATCAAGCTTCAATTGGTATGGCTCCGTATGAATTGTTAAATGGGCGAAAATGCCGGTCTCCGTTGTTCTTTGATTTAGAAGAGTGAAAATGGACGAAGCAGGAAGGTGTAAAGAAGGGAGAGAAACTTGAAAAACCTTCTAAGGCTGTAAGAGCTATGATCGAGAAAGTCCAACAAATACAGCAACAGATGAAAGCTGCACAAGATAGATAGAAAAGTTATGTCGATATTCGCCGGAGGGATCTTCAGTTTGAAGTGGGAGACCGGGTTTTCTTGAAGGTATCTCCACGAAAAGGGTTTTCTCGAATTGGAAAGGGAGGAAAGTTGAATCCCCGATATTTGGGTCCATTTGAGATTATTGATAGAATTGGGGAAGTAGCTTACAGATTGGATCTACCCCCAAGTCTTACCGGAATTCATAATGTTTTTCATGTATCTCAGCTAAGGAAATATTATCCGGATGAAACTGAGATTCTCCCCATTGAAGAAGTGGAATTGGAACCGAATTTGTCATTTGTTCAGAAGCCGGTCAAAATTTTAGACATAAAATATCAAGAGTTGAGGAATTGGAGTATTCCTATGGTTAAAGTATTGTAGAGAAGTGACAAGACCGAAGAGATGACTTGGGAGCCAGAAGAGAAAATGAAGAGGTTCCACCCGGAGTTATTTTCTTCCAATCAGTGAATCTGGGGACCAGATTCTTCTAAGGGGGGAAGAGTTGTAACGCCCCAATTTTCGGAAGTTCAGGTAAGCACGCTACGTGCGGGTCCTCGGGAGTTGGGGGTTTAATTTAATTATTTTATTCATATATCATTGAATTTCATTACATTCGTATGCATTATACTTCTATGAATTTCTATGATTTATCATTAATGTGAATTATATGAACTAATTGCTATAAGTGACTTAATTATACTATGTGTCCTTAATTGATCCTTGTGTAAATTTATGGACTTAATTGCAAAACATGCATTGGGAGTATTTGATCAATTTCCATGAGACATTACTTAATTGCATGAATTCAAATATTGGAGGGACTAAAGTGCAAAAATTGATGAGTCATGCCTATTCTTGGAAGACTTTGGTGTATACATTCATCTCATGCATTCTCTTCATCATTTTCATCAAATCCCACACACACACCCCTACTAAATCACGGTTATAACACCAATAGGAGGAAGGAAGATTTCATCCCATTTTCAAGCTTTAATTCAAGGAGGATTTGCACAAGTTGAAGCATCATTATCATCTCATCCTTCCTTTCTCTCATATCAAGGTATAAATTGAGGAATTGCTTGATCTCTTGATCATTTGATACATGTAGGGTTTGAGAATTATGATGTGAGTTCTTGTGTATAATTGACTAGAAGCATGATTATGATCATTACATTTCAAAGCTTGCATGAATTCATGAGTTTTATGAAAGTTGATGGCATGAAGTTTTATGGGGTTTTGAATGATGATTATTGATGATTTGATGCATGTTTCATGGTTTATTTGAGGTATAAGTGAAGTATTATGTTCTTTTGATGTTGTTGGGCAATTGTTATGGTTGGAATTTGATTTGGAGATGGTTTACTTGAGTTTTGAAAAAAATGCCCTGCTGTTGTTCTGTTTTCGAGCAGAGGGTCCCGGCCGGGATCCATTTTAAACTGAATCCAGTCCCGGCCGTGATTCTCTCTCACATTTTGGCCACTAGGCTGTGTCCCGGCCGGGACACATTTTCAACTAAAAACCATCCTAGCCGGGACAGTCAAGAAAGGTGGCTATGTTAATTGTGTCCCGGTCGGGACACTTTTGAACTGAAAATCAATCCCGGCCGGGATCTCTCTCTGGGTGAACAGTACTTTTGTGTGTAAAAATATCCGTTCTTCAATTAATTCTACTATGCCTCGTGTGTTCTTAATTGCTAAATTAGTGATAAATTATGCTTGTTTCAACCATGTTCACGACATTTCAAAATTCTACATGCACAACTCATCATTTCGGGATTTGCTATGATAGGGGAGGTTTGTGTAATTTTGTGAAACTTGAATTATGTATTGTATGCTTATTTCTCGATATCTAATTGATTAATTGGACTCATTTATGAGCTTTAATGATTTTATATGCATGATTGGCATTACATGACATTGTCGTTCGTCTTGCTTGGTTCATAAGAGTCGAGCCTTATGTACACTTGTCCTTGTTGCATAGATTACGGTCCTAGAGACGAGGAGCACGCTCCATAGGGTGTTTCCTTACTTCTTTTTGGGTTGGGAGTCATGTTCCCGACATATACCATGATTGGATGGCTGGGTCTTGCAAGCCCACCATCACCCGGAGGAAAAAGGGTTCATGAAACTGCTAATTGATCGCACGTAATTACTTGTATGATAACCTAATAAATGGAAACATTCATGATTGTTCACTTTTGGAGTAAAGGTTGGAGACTGCCCTTACTCGCCGGGTCACAAATTAAATGGATAATGATTGAACTGTTAAATTGATTTAGTTGTAATTTCGGGCGAGAAAGTGTTCTATTCTTGAACTTATATTGTTTATTTTATAGAATCTTACCCGAGATTATAGCTTGCATGGTAATTGCGCTTATATTTATAAACCCCTCATTCGGTCTTTCATAGAGTGACACCTCACATTTTCAGTTTTGCAAGTTGGGTGCTAGGTGGGATCGAGTCGGTCCTTATTTTCGGGTCTAGCACTTTATTTTGTACATTTAGATGCTTATGTATATTATGGTTTGATCTTGATAGTTTGGGATTGTATATATATATGGAAGTGATGGACAAGATTATGATAAAGAAATGCATGTATATTATGCTTCCGTTTTATGACTTATGCATGTTCGTTTAATTGAGGTTTAGTCCCGCCTAGCTAGTAAGTTTTTTTTATTGTCTCTCGTTCGCTATAGGTTTGATTCATGTATGGGTGCTCGTTCCATATGTGAATTGAACTATAGTGCGGGGGATGTGGCTACCTAGCGTTTCGGGTGCTACAGATAAAGTCATTTAATTCCTTTGTTCATTCCATTGTAGAGTTCATTCCTTTCCTATCTCATTCCATTCATACATATCAATCATGCAGTAAGTAGCTTAAGTACATGCCTCGCAATTCAATTCTAGAATATATAGTTGTCACTCCTAATAAATAGATGAATCAAATTTAGGGAGTGTTTGCAAACTCTAAAATTAAGTGATTAGGTGATAAGCTATTATTTTAAGCTGTTTTTGAGTGTTTGGAAAATCAACTTCTGATTATTTTAAGTAGAAATAAGCTAGAATCGAGAAGCAGCCCAAGGCATGCTTCTGGATTCTGCTTATAGATCATGCGGTTTTGTATATTTTGTTTAGACAATAATATCCTCATTAAAATATTAATAATACATAATCAACTTTTTTAAAACAAATAAAAGTTTAGGATTTATACAATCATCATATCTTTTCTTTCCTATTTTTATTCGAATTTGAAAATCTCAAAAATCTCCATTAAAATCTCAAGCAGAAAAATTTTATCTCGATTAAATTTTTAATTTCAAAAATCTCAATTAAACACTCAAAAATCTAACCTCAATTGAATTCTCAAGTTTAGAAATCTCCATTAAAATCTCATAACTAAAAAATATGCAATTACTAGGTAAATATTTCTCTTTTATCATTTTTTAGTTTTACTATAATTTTTTTTGATTATTTATTTTTTTGAAGATTTGAACTTTTTATTATAATTTAAGATCAACATATATGGATAACAACCAAAACGATTAAAAATTATCAGGGTTAATTTAGTATTTTCATAAAAATTAAAAGTGATTCTTAATTTTTCTCTGCAAACACTCAACTGATTATTTTACTGTTTTTCTTTTTTTTTTTCCCAAACACTCACTGATTTTACTAAAGCAAAGTTTTACAACTTCCACTTCTACTTTAACTTCTGATTATTCAGTGAGTTTGCAAACACCCCTTTAAAACCATAGTAAAATATAGAAAAAAGAAGAAAAAGTCAATCCGTAGAATGGTGGGGGGGGGGGGGGGGGGGGCATGGAATTTAGATTTATACAATTAATTAAAAAATAAATAAAAATAAAAAACCAAAAGAAAAATAGCATCGTTATTAGACCATTGAATAAACACTCAATGTTTGAAATTAAGTTGTCAATTTAAGATCTTTACCTTTGTTAAGATCTTATCGTTTGTAGGGACTTCCGAGGATTCCTCGTTTGAATGCATTGACGAGAACAAGCTCTCTTATTCAAAACCATTCTTTTTTTTTTTTTTTTTTTTTAAACACACCTAAACAGAATTCAAACTCTGGACATTATTCTGAAAAATAAAATCAAAACCATTCCCATTTAACAGTTACTATATAACTATAGTTGATTTATTCTATAATCTTCCCAAAATTACGTACATAAACATTTAATTTATTTTAACATATATAGGTCGATCAGCTTGGACGCATGTCATGTCACGTTACAGGTGGTCCAGAATTGTGGTTTTGATGGCAGAGGATTATGTATGTCCGCGTGGCTGGAGGAATAAAATCAGGTCTTAATTTTCCCCTACAAAAACCCATATGTTGTTTGTCCGACACAATTATGCAGCAGTGCAGGACACTTTTGAACGTTGTTGAGTGATGGTAATTGGAATCAAAAGTTTTAAATGATGAGAAAATGAAAGTTTTGGTTTCTTATAAAGAGGAAATTGCATCGGTATCCCTAATGTAACACGAAAAAATCAAAAAAAAATTGTCATAAAAAAATTTGTTCGAAAAACCTTGTATTTTTTTTTTTCAATGCAAAAAAAAAAAACCCTATGACCAGTTAGTGTGTCATACGCACATTGACTGCGACTTAAATATGTGTTTTTATGTTTTATAGGCATAAAATGAGTATTATAGTACCTCTCGTTATATTTTTTTCATCAAAAAATATATCTCCTTTACATATATTTGTATCAAATATATATATACACCAGTCTGCCACCGGAAGTGATGAAGAGGAAATTTGGTGGCTATGGCGAAGAGAGACAACGGGGAAAGTGGAGATTTGGTGGCGATGGCTGCGAGAAGGAGAGAGGGTGACAGAGGTCGCAAGGTAGGAGACGGTGGCGTGAGGGTGGGCATCGTGGAGTCAGATCTGGCGAGGGGAGATGGAATCGCAAGCGACGATGAAGACGGCGGCGGGTGGCGGGATGAATTTGGAGTTGTGGTTTAGGCGTGACGGGTAGTGATGGGATGAATTTGGGGTGGAGTGTTTGCGGGTGTTTGTGGCCCGGCGTGGGGGCTGGGGCCTGGCGGCGGGACTGCATATGATACCTTTTTTTTTTTTTTTATACACACTAGTTACAAACCCGTACCAAGGCACAGGTTAGATTTTTATAAAAATTTAACCAAAAAATCAATTGAAATATATTATTAAAATAATAGCTATTAAACCAAAATTTTATTTAAAATATTTGAATAACAAGTGAAAATATTATATAAAAAAAATACTACTAAAATTAGAGAGAAATTTATTAAATAAAAAATTAAAATAATTGTGAATTATATAAAATAATAAAACAATAAAATGTGTATTTAAGAATATATGAAAAGTATATTAAAATTAAAATAAATAAAAATAAAACTTTAAAATTGTACAATAAATTCTCACATATATAAAGAAAAACAAAATATGTTACAAAATTTGAAAAAAAATTCACAAATAAATTTATATATGCAAAAATATCATATTAAATCAAAATATATCATATTATTATTTGATAATTGTCAAAATAGAATATATTTTATTAAAATATAATAAAAAATTTCTATCGTGTATCATAATCAAATAATAAAAGAAATTAAAAAAAATTAATTAAAAATTTTAAAAAATAAACTTAATGAGCATAATAATTAATAGAAATATATTATAACAATATAAGTTTTAAAACATTAAACAAATCAAATATTAAAAACTAAATTGATAATTTCATGATAATTACATGGATATGAGAAGAGGTAGCAAATTAGTAAGAAAATACCATATGGATTAATTGATTATCAAACTAACAGAACAATCGGAATCGAAAAAAAAAATGATTTGATTAGAATAAGAAAACTTACATCGAAAAAAGAACTATCCTGCATGAAAAGGCAAGAGGTAGGAAATTAAAAAAATAAATAAATTTTCTATTTGAATGACCAAAAAAAAATTTCATTAGAATAAAACTTACCATGAGAAAAGAATGATCATGTATAAAAAAGAAAATGTATATACATATATGAAAAGATATAGATAATTTGCAAGAAAATAATTTTTTATTAGAATCGAAAAAAACACGACTTTACCTTGATAAAGAATGATATAAATGAAAAAATAAATTCTTATACAGATATGAAAAGAGGTAGGTAATTAGTAAGAAAATAAATTTTCTATTAAAATCGAAAAAGAAACACTTGATTAGAATAAGACGACCAAGAATGATCTTCCAAAAAAATTTATGACGATTAAAACCTTAAATACTAATGCGTATCACCAAACTTTTAAATTTGAATATTTTTCGTAACAAACTTAGTGTATCACCAAATTTTCAAATTTGAATATTTTTTGTAACAAACTTATCTAAAAGCATAAAATATATTTGAATAAATTAAGTTATTTGAATTTACTACTACAATATCTATACAAAATATTTAATTTTTTTGGATAAAGGTGATTTGTTAGAGAAATTTTCATTAAATTTCATATTAATACGGCTATTTTGAATTTACATATTTCTAGTAATAGAATTTGAGAAATAAATGGATTTGATTAAGTAAATTTTTAGTCAAAAGATAATAAATATTAAATTTAAAATCTATAAAGATATTTAAATTGTTTTGAAACTATCCACGTGTATTAAATATTATTTATAAATTTATTGTGTGTATATATATGTATATGTATGTATATATATATATGTATGTATGATTGTATGCAGGTATATAGTTATAATTAGTGTACATAGATATATAATTTTCATTGTAATATTATATATATTTATTAATTTATAAGATTTTAATAAATATGACAATATTATTTATATATTTATATACATTATATATATACATATTAAATATTATTTATAAATTTAGTGTTCATATATATATAATTTTCTTTATAATATCTATACTATTATATATTTGAAAACCACATTTGACTATTTAACTTTTTAGTATTTTGATGATGTGGAATTTTGTGGATTTATTGAGATTTTTAATTAAATAGAAAAATGTGATTGGTTTATTTTTATTTTATATATTATTTTATTATGAAAATAAGTAGGAACTAAGGAAAATAATTATCTTTGGCAAGTTTGACCGAATGATATTTTGGATTTTTTTCTTTAGATTTTCAATTAAATAGAAAAAAAATGTGATTGGCTTATCTTTATTTTATATATTATTTTATTATGAAAATATATAGTAATTAAAAAAATAAATATCTTTGACAAAATTCATAACATACTTTTTATGTGTATTTTTTCATCTAATGATGAATTCTTATAATTTTGAATTATTTTTAATATTTAAAAAAATTATTATTGGTAGTTCCGAAACAAATCTTTCCTTATTTGATATAATTTCATTATTAATTCTTTTATGAGATATAAATTAATTTTTATTTATTCTAATCATCAATTATAAAATAAATTCAAGGGCTTTAATTGGGTGTCAATATAATTAATCCCATAAATCTTGCCTAAATGATTTGGAAAATGGAAAAAAAAATTATATGCATGAAATGATCCTAGACGGTGGTAATTGAATTAAATAAGTTATTTCTTTTATATATTAAAATATACAATTTGAAATATATATATATATAAAATGTGGCAATTTTAATTCAACAGTCTTTTTTTCTTTTTCTTTTTTGAAAATTTTTATTTTAAAAAAATTATTGCATTAATTGATTCATAAATTTAAAAATATTTAAACAATAATTATTTATTGGTTAGTCAAATACACGATTTTTAAACTTTTTAAGATTTTAATTATTTAACAAATCAAACCAATTAACTTATTAATCTCATAAATTTAGGTAATGTTCAATTAATAATATTTTATTTATATTAAGTGGTTAATTGATCTAAAAAGAAACAACCGAGTATATTTCTCTTAATTAATTATTGATTCTAATAAATTATAAATAAATTTTTGACATCAATCAAGGGGATTAATTTTTCAAATAAGGAATATAATATATTAAAAGTAGATGTATTAATTTTTCTAAATATTATAAAGATTTTGTAAACTTACCTAAATCATTTACACAATTTACATAAGAAATCATTATAATTTTAAACTTTTTTACCTGCAACGGCAGAGATTGCTGAACCCTTGTTCCCACCGCGCTCACTGCCCGGCTGGTGAGTACCTCGACCCGCCTACTCGGGTCTTGTATGGATATGCAGGAAGGGTTGCTCCTAGGTGTGTGTAGGGGTTGTGTAAGACCGTGAGGTTTTAGACGAGGCCCTCACCTCCTTTATTAACAGGACCAAATAGTAAGTCCAAAGAACGTACATCCAAATGTCCAAATGATCAAGGTGCCCTACTCTATTACAAAAGATGAGTAAAAGGTTGTTATTGTTGTATCTCGGAGCAAGAAAGTTAATATAGTCCGTAGAGATGCTCTCTAAGCTCAACCAATCCCTGCTACCAACGACTCTAAACGGGCCAAGCGTTGGTCTCGAAAGACACCCAGGATCTTGAGCAGCGATAGTCTCCAAAGCGGGGACTATCTGGCAAGGTTTGTCCTAAACAACGGTCATTGCGTCCTTAGGATTATCTTTGAAGATGTACTTCTTGTGAGGGTTCCGAATCATATCCACTTTTAAAATCACATTTTTAATTCTACTCTTGTTATCCAATGCGTGCACCATCTCCTGGGCCAAAAGAATATTGTCGCTGATAACCCTACCCTGCACAAAACCACTTTGGTTGTTAGAGACAATTTTAGGAAGAAAAGCAACTAGTTTAGTGTTAAGAATCTTAGTGATAATTTTATAAGACACATTGGATAAACTAATCGGGCGGTAATCGTTCCAATGTGCAGGATTTTCTGTCTTTGGAATCAGTGTTACCGTTTTGACCTTAATGGCCATAAGCATCGTTCCCCCATTGAAAAAATCAAAGACCGCTTCACAGACATCCAATTTAATGTTCTCCCAAAAAACCTGATAAAATCTAGCATTAAAACCATCCGAACACGTTGTACTCTTAGGATTGAGATAAAAAACAGCAGTTTTAATCTCTTCCACAGTCGGTGTCCTATCCAGGATGTCATTATCCTCATTCATAAGAGATCGCTGCACCACGTCGAAGTTACCGAGAGGCCGCTGATCAGGCGTAGAATCCTTCAGTAACTCCTCGAAATAGCTTCGAGCAGAATCCCCTATCATTTGTTGGTCTGTTATCTCTATATCACCTTCATGTATCACATTGATTCTACACCTAAACCTTCTTTTTTTGACAAGAGCATGGAAGTATTTAGTGTTTCTTTCGCCCTCCTCTAACCATTTACAAGCAGATTTCTGGAGCCAGAAATCTTCTTCCATAGCCAGAGTCCGTATACGTTCAACAATCGCTTTGTTCCAGTTGAGAAGAGCCTCTTCTGTAGAGTTGATTTCAAACTCCGAGTTGATTTCAAACTCCCTTTCAGCTTCAATTTCAACCCTTTCAGCCTCCTTCACTTTGTCAAAAACATTGCCAAACACATTCTTGTTCTAACTCTTCAAGTGCAGCTTCAAACGTTACAATTTGTCCATCAATTTCCTCATCCCCATACTACCTATCGGTTGACTCCAATTTTCAATAACAGTTGGTCTAAAGTCATGGTGGCGCAGCCACATCTCTTGGAACCGAAAAGAGACCGGGTGAGAGTTAGAGTTATTTCTCATGTTAATCAATAAGGGACAATGATCCGAAGAGCTTTTAGCCAAATGTTTGACCACCGTATTATCAAACATCCCACACCAAGCTTTATGCACTAGAACTCTGTGAAGGCATTTCCAAACGCTTTTGTTCGTCCAAGTGAATGGCGAGCCCTCAATCGGTGTCTCGACAAGACCACGATCGGTGATAAAGTCGCTGAATTCGTTCATAGACTGGAAGTCCATGTCTCGCGCATTCTTTGTTTCATTCACCGAGACAGTATTAAAATACCCTCCAATGAGCTAAGGAATATCGCTGTTATCTCTTTGGTTAAACTGTTCCCAAATTCCACGTCTTGCGACTGTATTACAAATAGCATACACGATCGTCAAGAAGAAGACATTGTTTGCCGGTTTGTTGGTAATTCTCATGTCAAGGAATTGTCTGTCATCTTTAAGCACTTCCACCTCCAGATCCTCGCACGAAAAAAACCAAATGTGATTAGAGCAGTTGTTAATAACACTGTGAAAACGAAAATTACGACACATGCTATAAGGAATTAAATTGATCATAGGTTCTAAAACCGCAAGAAATTTAAGATTATTCTTAATGCAAAATTTTTTGAGAGAGCGGCGATGATCTGGCTTGCCCATTCCTCTCACGTTCCAAATCATTGCTTGTTCTATCATTGGGAACCCGGGATAGTGGCCAACGACTTCATTGTTCCTTTAGAGGCCATAGTAGAGTTCTTGTTTTAAAGTAAATGAGATTAATTAGGTTTGTTAAATTACTCTCTCAAATAGAATTTATTATCAATATAAGTATTTACTTCTTTACTCTAAAATATATGATTAATCTTTCTTCTCTGTTTTCTTTTCAGTATTTCTTCTTTGCTTTGTTTTTCTTCTTTAATGTTTTGATTGAATTATTTATGTTCTTTAAATATTCATTCACATTCAAAAAATTCTCTCTTTTAATCTATTTTTTTATTTGCAGGTTATTGATCGATTTTTCATTTCGTTTTTGGTATCGCATCACCATCATAGACAAGTCGCGTTAATCTTTTGAAGAAAATTTCAATTTATTTTATAAGAAAGGTTGGAAGATGCGTATATTTATTTATTTATTTTTTAAATATACTCATTATTCGTGTATCATTCAAATCATATACAATATAAATATTTTTAAAATTAATAGTTATTAATTATTTTGATTTTTTTGTATTTGTTATTAAAGTATTTTTAGATTTACTAGAGATTGGAAATAAATGTATCATGCTTTTGATGAAATCTATTTTTTTGTGAAAAAACTAAAATTCAAGCATATATCCATAGTTATTTATTGTAACTTTTATTCTCTATTTTTTATGATTTTATTTCCAATACTACTTCTTCTTCTTCTTCTTCTCTTTTTGTATTTCTATTATTTTTTCCTTTATTTTAGAAGTTGTATTATCATTTTGATTTTCTTTATTTTGATTCTCTTTAACTTCTACTTTTCATCTTTATATATTTTAGTTTTTAAGTTCAGTTAGTTCTATTTACATTTGTACAGAAAGCTTACCGAACCACTTAAAAATACAATTAATTTATGAGATTGTTCATTTTTTATAAATATAAAATTTTAACTACTTAATTTACATTTTTAATAAATATTTAGAAGTACAATTTTAACTATATATGATAATATTTTTATATTTCCGCAATAATTATATTATTAAATTGATATAATGATAGAATTTTTTTTAAACACATTATTTTAGTTTTATATGTTACAATACATGAGAGTAAACTAGGAAAATGTCCACCGGTGACATTATGAAAAGAGTTAACTGCACCAAACCCCCTGTGTTTTTTCCAATTTGTAGAAAAAACCCTCTGTTATAAAAATTAGTTCAAAAAACCTTATGTTATTTTATTTTTTGCACACCGCCCCTTTATTCCATTTGGTCAACTATTAAACCTTTTAACCCTAAAATACCCTTATTTTTATATTAAAATAATATTAAAAATATAAATATTTAATGTATTCAGAAAAAAAAAAATTATAATTATATTATTTTTAAAATATACATATTTAATATATGCATATTATATTAAAATATAAAAAATATTTATATAAATGAATAATTATTTTTAAAATACTATTAATAAATAAAAATATACATAGATATGATTTATATATTTTCATTAAAAAATATATTTTAAATATGTATACTAAATAAATATATACATAATACAATATACAATATACAATATTTTATATTTATACATTATATTATATGCTTATAATGTATTTCAATTATTTAAAAATATTATTAATAAATAAAAATGTACATAAATATTATTTATATATTTTCATTAAATAAATATATACATAATACAATATACAATATTTTATATTTATATATTATGTTATATACTTATAATGTATTTCTATTATTTTAAAATATTATTAATAAAAAAATATATATATAAAAATTATTTATATATTTTCATAAAAAATATATTGTTTATATATGTATATACATTTACTTATACATGTATAATGTATTTTTATTATTATATATACTATTACTATATTACATAAAAATATAAACCTCCCCCCCCCCCCCCCCCCCCCCGCGCGCACCCCCCACACCTTTCTTCCCCAGGAAGAAGCGCAGACACCAGCCCCAATCCCTCTTCCCCTCAGCCCCCCGCCCACCACTCTTTTCCTTCCCCCGTTCCCCGCCCAGCACCAAACAATAGCCGCCCTTCTCCTCCCCCGATCTACCGCCGCCGCCACCGACCTCCTTCTCATTCTCCTTCCCCGATTTACAGTCACGGTCGCCCCACTCTTCTCCTTCCCCGATTCGTCGCCGGGGGCGGCCACTCACTCTTCTCGTTCCTCCACCAACCACCCCTGCCACCCCCTTCTCCTTCCCCGATCAACAGCCGCCGGAGATCCCCCCCCCCCACGCCACAGACACGCACACACAGACATACATATATACATACATACATATATATATATACATACATACATATATATATATATAATATAATATTGTATTATAATAAATATAATATATATTATATAATATATCATTAAGGGCATTATAGGCATTTTGCACAAAAAAACCTATTCCTACACGCAGTCAACGCGCGTGAGGGCCACACAATGCGCTCAGGGTTTTTTTTGCAAACTTTTAGAAAACACAGGGTTATTTGGATGATATTCCATATGACGGGGTTTTTTCTGTTCTTTTCGCCTAACACGAGGTAGTTTCCAGCAATTTACTCATTATGAAAATTAAAAATATTTTATTTATTCCATTTTTTTCTTGAACTTTCTTCTTGAACGTAATCACTAATTTAACCATTACATACATGGTTTGTTTAATCTCATATTTTCTATTAAAATAATTCAATTAATCGTTCATTATTCTTCACATATTAATTGGCTTATGTATTATTATTTTTATTTATTTCATTTTGCACCATCTTTTCATTTTGTATATATATTTTTTATCAACTAATTTTGTATTTTTCAATTTAATGGAAATATGTTCAAATTTTAACTAATTATAACTTTTAGTATTGACTGTATGTTTATTTTCTTCTTTATTTTGTTTCTTAAAATTTTTATTTATACCGTATAAATTTGGTCACCAATAATTAATTTTTATACTTGACCTTTGCTATTTGTTAATCTATTTATCTCAAAATATTTATCATCAATATCTATAATTTTTTTTTTCTTTTTTTTTAGGAACCGGCCAGAGAGACCGTGAGGTTTTTAGGGAGGCCCTCACCTCATCTCATTAAAAAACGAACCCGAAACAGATACAATGAGAGACAATCCAACGGTCCTTAATGCTAAACAAAGCAAAATGCCCTCTCCAAATATAGGTGCACATGCCGTACAAGAGGGCAAGTAATTCAGCATAAACGCCAGAAAGAGAATTATTAGTCCCAGATAGATTCGTCAGTTTCGGGACATGGTGATTATAACAATCCCTGATACACATGGCTCTAGACGGATCAAGCGTTGGCCTCAAGATGAGGCGCCCAGGGTCCTGAGCTTCGAAATAAATCTGGCAACGGTTGATCGCAACGGTATCCATGGCGTCCTCGGGACTTATGGCATTCGGGTTCGTATGACTAATGTTATGCTCCCCGTCAATTACATTAGGATTGTAGAACTCCCAGTGGGAGATCTTCCCGTACTCACTCCACAGGTAAGTAATGTAAGCAAAATCCGCAAAAACCTGCAAAGGGAAAATACCACTTCTCGCCACAATCTTGTTAGTAGTAATGCTGAGATATTTATTCAAGCTTGTAGTGCTCTGCAAGTAGCAGTGGTGATTAACCTTACCACCATACCAAGCCGAATTCAGCTGCTCTTTCGTCCCATAGACCTGCAACAGAGACTTACTTTCTCGGCCAAGTTTAGTACCCTCAAAGAACAAGAAGAGGCACAAATTAAAAGCCATGTTACCTGCCAGATTCTGTTGTGGTAGTTCAACTCTGCTGCTTCTGCTAAAATTCATCTAACTCTCAGATTCGGGAGGACCCATTTTTCTGTCCGAATTATACCACAGAGTTGGGGTATCAAGGCCATCTCCGGATACGACCACTCAGTCTGGTTTACGGCCCCATTTTTCGCCAGTCTATCAGCAAGCATATTTCCTTCTCGGTACACATGGCTCAGTTCAATATTGATCTTCTGAGTCAAATCATTGAACTGCATAAGAAGCCTCTGTATTTTCCAATCTCCAGAGCTGCCCCGACGTACCATATCAATGATAACCTTTGCATCGAGTTCCGCCCATATCTCAGTAGCTCCAAGGTTAATTGCCATATTTATTCCATGCACAAGCGCACAAAGTTCTGCATAGACATTTCCAATTCCTGCGCTATAGGCGGCAAGCACATCTCCATTGTGGTCTCGGATGACTGCTCCGATTCCAGCCTGCCCCGGATTTCCCAGCGCAGACCCATCTGTGTTGAGTTTAAGTTGGTTGATGCCTGGTTTTCGCCATTTCACAACCCTCGCTAGGACTTGCTTGGCCGGTTCGAAGTGGATTCCAAAGTGTCCCGAGACATATCCATCCCCTTTCCACCATCGACGGTCAAGTCTGCCTACCATATGCATCTGTGTGATATGTAGTTTCAATTGTCGTATGATATTATAGTAGGTGAAAGGGGTTCCTTGGTGTTTTCTTTTGTTTCTCTCCGTCCAGGTGTACCAAAGGACAAGCGCTGGAATAACAATTCTCACATGTTTTCTAGTACTAAATGGTGAAGATCGCCTCCATGAGTTAAGCACCACGCTTATATAATCTGTATTTGGGACCTGCACATTAAACATAGAAGTGAAATATTGCCAAACATTTCTAATCTTATGGCTATTAATAAAGAGGTGGCTCAAAGTCTCTTGCTCGTTACAGCATGCACACTTCGAAGGGAAGTGCATCCCTTTCCAGTGCAAACACTCGTCCACCGGAATCCAATCGTGTAAAAGTCTCCAAAAGAATATCATTATAGTCGGGGTTAAATTAATAGACCAAATTGATCTGTAAAGGTCTACCGACGCCGAGGATATTCTTGTTTTCTCCCATGCCGATCTCAAAGTGAACAGTCCATTGTTACTGCCTTTCCACCTACCAATATCCATATGTCCCATCGCAATAGGGATCTTGCAAATATCTTCCTCCATATCCTCTTCCAATATCATCAACAGTTTGTTCTTATCCCATTTGCCATTGCTTATGAAATCCATCACCTTCTCCTTTCCATAGGCTCCAGTCCTTTCGGTAGCGATCGGCTTATCAAGGTACCACGTATCTTCCCAAAATGCCACATTTCCAGCTCCAATACACCAGTGTATCTCTGCCTCCACCGCTATCCTCACTTTGCAGATCCGCTGCCAAACCACAGAGTGATAAGCAGCCACAGGCGCATACTTGGGATGGGATTCCTTCCAATACCGACTTCTCATAAAACAAGCCCATATGGAATTACTCGTCCGCAATCGCCACCAAAGTTTGTACGTGGAAGCATGAACCACATCCCAAAGGTTTCTGACTCCAAGTCCACCTTCTTCAACTGGTAAGCAAATTTTTTTCCAATTTATCCAATGTAGATGTCTGTTACCCTCTCTTGATCCCCAAAAGAACTTGTTAATCATAATCTCAATCTTATTTATCACCGAAATTGGGGGTTCAATGATTTGGAAGAGGTGAGTCGGTAATGCTAAGAGGATAGACTTTATAAGCTGTAACCTGCCCCCATGTGAGAGATAAACACACTCCCATGCATTGATTCGGTTCCTTGTACGGCTAATCAGCTCATCATACAAACTGGTTCTTTTCCTACCTCTATAAAGAGGCGCTCCCAGATATTTTATTGGGAGCTGGTCTTGTGTGTATCCCAACGTCCTCTGGACTTCCAACACCGCATTCGCTTCGTTGTTACCTACAACAAAGGAACTTTTATTAGTATTCACCTTTTGACCAGAGATAGCCTCATAATTAGTAATAATATTTTTAACTCCCTGGAGTGAGAGAGGCCGACTATTTGTGAAAACCATAGTATCGTTAGCATAAGCGAGGTGAGATACGTGCATCTCAGCCGACATCCTAAATCGCGCCCAGGGTTGTTCCTGCATGAATTTATTCATAGCACAAGATAAATAATCCGAAGCAATAACGAACAAAGAGGGGGATAGAGGGTCTCTCTGACGAATGCCTCTTGAGGACTTGAAGAGGTCGGAAGATTCGCCATTAATAAGGACAGAAAACCAGCAACCGGAAATGCATCTATGAATCCAATTGATCCACTTTGTAGAAAATCCTTTAGCTGTCAACATTGAGCACAAGAACCCCCAATCCAGGCGATCGTAAGCTTTTGCCATATCCAGTTTAAGGATGACGTTCTTAACCCGGCTTTTGTTGTCAAGAGCATGCACCATCTCTTGAGCTAGCAAAATATTATCACCTATCACCCGACCATGAACGAAGCCGCTTTGGTTATAAGTGACTATGCGTGGCAGCACACCCGCGAGCCTCGTGTTGAGGATTTTGGTGATAATTTTGTTAGAGACGTTGCAGAGGCTAATTGGTCGATAGTCGCTCCAATGAGCCGGATTTTCTTTTTTTTGGGATGAGAATCACCGAGGTGGCGGTAAAAGCCATGGGAAGATTAGTTCCGTTGAAGAAATCCAAGACTGCATCCACAACATCATCACCAATGATTTCCCAGAAGGTCTGGTAAAAAAGCGCACTAAATCCGTCTGGTCCCGCGGCACTTCTGGGGGAAAGTTCGAAAACTGCGTTCCGGATTTCCGCCTGTGTTGGTAATCTGTCCAAACATTGCGAGTCTTCCTCCGTAAGCACTTTGTCTACAATGTCAGACACATGGGTGGTTACGGTACCACCTGTTTCAGTAAGGAGGTCCTGAAAAAACCTCTTAGCTAAGTCCCGAATCAAAGACTGGTCCACGATCTCAGTTTCTCCCTCTTTAATAGATAAAATTCTGCCCCTGAACCTCTTCTTTTTTACTAAAGAATGGAAGTATTTTGTATTGCATTCGCCTTCGTCAATCCATCGACAGGCGGCTTTTTGGCGCCAAAAGTCCTCTTCCATCGCAAGCACTCTTTTCCGGTCTACTATGGTTCTATTCCAATCAGCTAGAGCTTCATCCGTCGGGCCATTCTCAAATCTTTGTTCCGTTGTTAGCTTATATTGTTCCTACTCTTTGATTCGGTCTGATTCGGTCAAAGACATTTCCAAAGATGTGTTTGTTCCACCATTTAAGGTGCATCTTCAGCCTCTTTAGCTTCTCAGCCAATTTACGCAGCCCCTGGCAATCAATCGGATGCCTCCAATTCTCAGTAACAGTTCTCTACAGATCATGATGCCTAAGCCACATTTCCTGAAAACGAAAAGCTACGGGTTGTGAAGTAAAACCATCGGCCATATTCAGAAGAAGTGGGCAATGGTCCGATGATCCCTTAGCTAAGTGTTTGACATGGGTTTGTGGATATAACCCACTCTAAGCCTCATTTACCAAAATTCTATCCAATCTTTTCCAAACTCACTTATTCGTCCAGGTGAAAGGGGATCCCTCAAACGGGGGTTCAATCAGACCATATTCATTTATGAAGTCACTGAACTCATTCATTGATTGAAGATCAGGATGTAACGCAGCTTTGGTTTCAGACAGGTTCGTTACCGTGTTAAAATCTCCCCCAATCATCCATAGTTCTCCACTGGTATCCTGTTCAGCAAAGAAATCCCATATCTCACGGCTCACCACTATGTTACAACAAGCGTACACAATAGTTAGCAAGCAAGACCTATTCAGTGCTTTCCAGTAAACCCGGAGATAGAGGATCTGTCTATCATCTTTGAGAACGTCAGTCTCCATTTCCTCGCACGTAAAAAACCAAATATGATTAGAGGAATTAGTGATAACATTGTTGAAATTAAATCGACGACACATCAAAACATGATCTAAAGGAATCATAGGTTCGAGAATAGCAAGAAACTGAAATTTATTCTTTTTGCAATATTGTTTAAGGATACGGCGGTGGTCTGGTTTACCCAGTCCTCTGATATTCCAAATGAGACCGTATTAGATCATGATAACACCTTCTTATCGGCCAACGACAAAGTCGTTCCTTTAGAGGCCGTGTTGTTAACCTTCGGAGGTCTTCCTCGCTTTTTCTTTTGCACAGCAGGTGTGAAGCCATCTTCATGGTTCCCTTCACCATCGGAGTGAGATGGTTTATATGTAGCCAATTGTTTGAGAACATTTGGAGTATCACTATCTAAGTCCGGTGGTTCCTTTTCCGGGTCACTGGCATCATGCAAACCTCGTTTTCCTCCGACAATGATAGCTCCGCGTTATGGGATTCCTCTTCCCTATCTGCAAGGGGTTGTATCTCTCCCTGTTCTGTATCTCCTTGCAAGTTAGAAGTAATATCTGTTGACATACCCTGTTCCATAGTTCCGTAATTTATATTTTCTGCACTTGTACAACCATCTGCGTTACTCATATCCTGTAGAGCCAAGTCCTTTTGCACCAGTTTTCTTTCCAGACTTTGTCCTTGGGATCAACCTGTTTAATCTTCAGATTTCCTTTCTGTGTTCCGTTGCCCAATTCAGTCACTTCCCCTTTCTGATTCAGTTGTTCATTCGCTTGGGTCTTTAGATTAGCATCCCGTTTACCCTGTATCACATGTCTAAGATCTGTTTATTCCTCTGGTGGATCAAGTATGACTGTGTCATGGAAATCCTTTTTGTCGTGGCCAAGTCTCGAGCATTTTCGACAATAGGTCGGCAGCCTTTCGTAGATGACCGGTTGTATTAGTGTTCCTCCATTGAAACCTATGCAGATCTTGGTTTTGAGGGGTTTCAATAAATCAAGCTCTACGCACGCTCGGGCGTAATCTGGTCGGTTACAATCAAAGGTCCCCTCATCATATCCAAGAGGCTCGCCTATTTGCCGGACGATCTCATGCAACATCTCGGCGTTGAAGAATTGAGTTTTCAAAGATGGGAGCCTGATCCAAACGGGGGCGATCGAGGACTCGATTTTAGGGTTGAACGTCGGCGTCCACTTTAGGACGCGCATGGGATAGCCATCAAAATTCAGAATTCGTTGTAGCCAGACTTTCTAGTAATCCTCTTCACAACTTATCCTGATTAAGACATGTTTGACGTTCATAACGCCGAGTTTGAACTCTCCTTTAAGCCCCAGTTCCATGAATAATTCATGAAGCCGTGCCATCGTAGGGTATCCGTGTGAAAACTTTCCAATCAAAGCAAATCTGAAGGGCCTAGAGAGTTCTTCAACCTCGTCATCGGAAAGTTGGATGTGCGGGATACTGTTGCGTTCCGAGACAACACCATAGGACTTCCTGGATGGATCTTTGTTGAAAACGTGCAATTTTCCCATGCGTGGGATGATTGGCGGCTTCGGTGAAGAGGTTGCAGCCGCCTAGGTTCTGCGAGTAGTGGTGTCCTGCTGTGACGTAGCAGTGTCTCCCGTCGGCGGCCGAGTCATCGTGATGGGAGGGTTAGGGTTCAATTCTCCGCAAAAAGTTGACCAATTACCATACATTTGTTATATTCGTATGATACATGACAATACGAATTCAATATCTATAATGTTATTCGAGCATTACATTTACATTTTCAAAGTTCTACTATTCAATTTATTGATTATTAAAGACATAGTAAATGTTTATATTTTTTATTACATGTTCGCTAACGAGGTTATTTTAGTTTGAAACTTTTAGAATATGAAACTGTAATTCAATTTCTTAACAAGGGAATTGAAGTTTGAAATCCTTCACGAGACTGAGAAAGTTTAAAAAAATTTCGAGATTTTTGACTCAATATTGTAAGGTACGAGTTATTTTTGTTTTTATAAATTATCATATTTGAGATTTTAATCTGATTTCTTAATGAGGCTAACAAAGTTTAAAATCTCAAAGAGTTTCAAGATTTTTGGTTCAATCTCATAAGGTACAATTTTTTTTTTTAGAAAATTAATTCAAAGTTTAATTGTATTAATTTAATCTTATTTTTTGAATTAATTAAATTTAAAATATTAAGTTGCAATTCGATTCGTTGACAAGATCAACAAAGTTTGAAATTCTTGCCTGGCCTAAAAAGATTTCCGCGATTCTGGGTTTAATCTCTTAAGCTACGAGTTATTTTTATTTTTCTAAATTATCATTTTTTATATTTAAAAAGAATGTGATATTTATACAATTTCAACAATTCATTATTATTATTATTTTTTTATTATTTAGAACTGGATGATAACTATATATTCTTTCTGAAGTTATTTTTCTTTTACAACGTCTCTACTTAATACTTAAATAAAACTATAATAAAGAAATACTTTAGCAGCAATTTATTTATTATTTATAAAAAATATGTATTATATAGAATATTTTTCATTGTATATGATTAAGTTATTTATTTTAAATTATTTTAGTCTATAAGATTTATACATAATATTATAAGTTATATTTTCATCAATACCGTGCATAGCACGGGGCATACGCTAGTTGTATATATTTCTTAATTTGACCAAATGGAATGAGGGAGTGGCGTGCAAACAATAAAAAACATAGAGTTTTTTGAATTAATTTTTTTATGATAGAGTCTTTTTTGCAATTTCGATTAAACTCAGGATTTTTTTGACAATTAACTCTTCTTATAATACTAGTAAAAACAATGTGCGTTGCACATTAAATACACGATTTATCTAATTATTTTTAATTATTAATATATTAAATTAAATTATTTGAAATATCAACTTTTTTAGAATAATTACTGCTCATTTGAAACTTAATTTTTAATATAACTCTCAACTATACAAATAAAAAAATTATAGTTCCAAACTAACAATCCTCCTATGATGCATGAACACGTTTAAAAATATTATTTTATTGTGCGTTTGTGTTGGATACTGTGTCAAATATCTCCCCACCTGTTAAACATAAAAATCAATTTGTATTGTATCATATTTGTGTTCATGCATAATAGACACCATCTCATAAACAAAAAAATTTATAAGGTATATTGTAAAATTAGTATGGAAAAATAAATTATAATTTATTTTTATTTTTATTTTTTATTTGACTCTATATACTTAGTTTGATATGTAAAATTCGTTCATCATCTTTGCTTTAGATTAAATGAATCTTATTTTTAATTTTTAAGTTATTCTAATTTACTTAAATAAGTATTTTTAAGGAATGTAATTCTTTATAAGAGATATTTAGTCTTAATAATATTTGTCCCTACCCCAATTAAGAAATTACAATATCGCTCAAATCATCTCGAATCCAACTTAAAATTCTTTTATATAAAGTAAGATATAGAAGGTAGATTTAGACAAATATTTATAGTCTCCAATTGCTCTTCCTCCAATTCGATCTCATCCCGAAACTATAAGTCGAGGATTAGAAGCTTTTAAAGCTCAGGAATGATTGTCTTATGGGTAGGCATTGAAATCTTCTTTCTCAATGCCATCTTAAAAGTAGATAAAAATGGAAAGAAAAAAAATTGGAAACGCATATAGAGTTGAATCGAGATAATACCTAAGTGGAAAGTAAGAAGGCGTTTCAACCAACTTCTCTCAAGCTTGTTTTTTCAAACTCAGATTAAAACAACTATTCGCACGATACTTGCTCTGACTCATTCGATATGCTATTCAGTAAAAATAACTTCGAAAAATGATGAAAAACCCTATTTACAGAAAATGGAAAAAAACAAAACGTTGTCATGATTACTGTATGGCGAGTTGATTTGACGCCTCTATAAGTCTAAAGATTGTCAGCCCGCCAGCTCTACCTGGTGATCTTTGGGGGCTTATGATGTGGCATAATGTCACGAAGATACCTGCCAAAACGTGGAATGAAACAAAGCACGGCGTATCAGTCTTAGTTAGTTGCACGTTCGACCTCCCTCCCGACCCAAGATAGAGGGGTCAATTTATACCTGAGAAAACGATCGGGTGGCCAAGTCTCTCGACCTCCCCAGTTGAGATGCAAGTCAAGGATCATGCAAGATGTGCATTAAATGCAGATAATCTCCTGACCAATTTCACTTAAGTGAACCATACCTACAACCATCAACTCTATAGATGCATTTAATGCACATCAAGTATGTGTACTTAGGCATGTACAAAGGCCCACCACCATAATACTCGTAGAATTCATCTCAGCTGGTAAGCACATCCATTGCACTTTTCGAGTACTTTAATTTACTTATAAGATTCTCGAGCTAATTGTTGATTTAGGCATCAGGGGATTTACGTCATCATGATCACCTGTGACCCGACCTAGTTCCTATTTTTTTCCCTTGTCTCATTTTCAGGTTGAGAAGACTTTCTTTCAAATAAATTATTGAGTAATCAAACTGATCGATTCAGAAGCTTCATCAGCCACCAAATTCCGACATGATCATATAATATAACATTAATTTTAATATAACAAATATTTTTTTCATATTTGCAAATTATATTGACAAAATATTAGTCATATTATCTATTAATTGATTATAACAAAAAAATAAAATAAAATAGTAACAATGATGTGTACTAATTATTTCTATGTTATATTATAAATCACCTTCAAACCCTCTACCTCTATATCACATCTCTTTCTCGTCTCTCTCTATATCCCCCCAAACCACCACTGTGGCAATATCCCAAAATCAATTTTTCTCGATCAAATCTCACTTCTTTCAACTGTTTTTGTTTTTGATCCTCTCGAGCAAATCTTGTTCTCAACTATTTTTCGATAGTTCACTCAATATTAATATCGTCAGCACTACGTTTGATTATGTCTATAATCTATTAACAATTAATTTTTCTTAAACATGATCAATTCTGCATTTAGAAAGACAATATTTCTCATTTGATAATAGACATTTTATTCTTTAATATTTATATTCATTCGCTCTAATACAATTTTATTAAATTTATATTGAAGCAGTATAATTTTAATATTACAACATATAAAGTATTTGGTTGTGTGCACCATTATTTACATAAAACCTTTTTAATCCGACAGAATGTTAATTTTGTTGATGAAAAAAGATTTGTGCACTAGGAGAGCCCTCCCGCAACTTGTGTTTTAGGTGATATGCGACCAATTCTAGACATATTTGGGAGTTAAATTATTCGTAAATTAGTTAGTAAAGTAGAAGTCAATCCAAGATTTTTTCAATAAATATAGTTAGAATTGATAACATTCCGCTTAAAACACAAGTAGTAAATTCCACCAATAACGCAAATGGAACGTTCATGTCTTTTTCATCCAAAAAGTTAATAGTGGAACTTAAATTGTAACTTCATTAAAATGTTGAGACTAAAAGTTAAGTAAAAATATCGGACCTACACTAAAATTTTATGCCATATGGTAATAAAATTGTATTTTTAAAAAAAATTTATAGTTGACGTGGCTCGTACCCGCCGTTGCGCTGGACTAATCACCGCACGCCACCTGTCTGATCGAAGGACCTTTCGATCATCTGGTCGGTCTCCCAGTTACCACCCACAATTTTATTGTATCAGTCCTTGACCTAGAATTAGGCTCCTCGACTTGTTTCCCTCGACTCAAACCTCTCGACCTGCCACGCACCGGTCCACTATCCAATTCTCAATTAAGTGGCCGACCACGCATTAAATGCGAAGCAATAGTGGGGCACCTGTCAGCTCCTCGCACCGACACATCGAGGCGGTTATTTCTCTCTCTTCACCATATATATGTGACCTCCGCATTTATTGCACTGTAAGTTTTTCCACCTACTTCTTTTACTGCTCAATCATTCGACTCACATCCCTCGATCCTGACTTGAGCGTCGGAGTGCCAACCCGAGTCTCACCCCCACCTTCCCCGAGTTGGCCTCGAGCTCACACTTTCTTCGACCTTTGCAGATTTCGAGCAGTCAGGAGGTGATTCCCCTATCAACAAATAGAGTGATCGTAGCATGATTTCCCGGCCAAATAGCAAGCAGAGATTTGGCTCGATCATTTGGTGCCGTCTGTGGGAACTATGCAACGGCAAGACATCAAACATGACTACTCGCAATCTCACCAGCAATCGCCTTTTCGACGAAAATGGTCGAGAGGTCATTTCTCAATTTCCTATACAAGTTGCTGCACCAACAGTCATTCCGCCCCAACTAGTCTACTCGACGCCCGAGTTCGACAAGTACCTAAAGGCATGTCGGGATGAAGCCATAGTTGCTGCTGCTGAAGGGAGAGAACCCCGAATGCCAGAGTGTCCTCAAACTCGACCCGTCAAAGTCATCCAGCCCCTGGTTAATCATCCCGGATACGTCCAACCGGTGCACTATCAACAACCTGTAGGATATTGGGCAGGGGTCGGACAAGCTACACATCAACAGCCCCAATATCAACGTCCACTACCTACTCAAGGAAGCGCCAGAAGGCCGATTCAAGATCGCCTGTCCTTCCGACCGGACGATGAGGTCGACTCAAGGACTCCTATGGACACTTAGATACACAGAACCGCCGACCACCGGGATCGAGGGGTCTCCGAGCAAAAGTCTCGATCCTCACACTCCCGAGGGAGGAACGATAACCCTCGACGGCCTGAATCCAGAAAGGAACATGACACCCACCAAAGTGATGTTTCCCGTCGTGGCTCGAGTAGAATCTTCGACCGACTTGGACCCCACGGTCGACCAAATCAGATCAGGACATCCAACAGGGGACACATTGTAAGGCCGGATGATCTTAGGAACCAAATCCCACCGCGTCTCAGTTGACAGGACAGCCGACATCACGGAGAGAGCCAGGGATCCTATAGCCGCTCCCCCAGCCGATCTCGCTCCCCAGGCGTGATCGATCCAGATCCCTCCGGCATACCCAGTCGACCCAACATTTGGCACGACCGTGGAGATACCGCAGCGATAGGGAGGCTCAATCCCCTTTTTGTGACACGATCATCGAAACAACCACCGATGAAAAGATCCCAACCGGCCTACCCACATATAATGGATCGACCGACCCAGAAAAACACGTGTCACGACTCGAGATGCAACTCATCATGTTCGGCCACTCCCCAAACATCTGGGCCAAGATCTTTGTCACCACCCTCGACAGCCCTGCGTTGGAATGGTTTTTGAGACTTCCTCCTCGATCCATACCCACGAATAAAGCCCTGGTCGAGCGGTTTAACGTCCAATTCTCCGCCATGAAAGGTGACAAGCTCCCACCGACCTACCAATACACCATTAGGCAAAGTCCTAATAAATCCCTCCGATATTTCTTCACTCGTTTTTCACAAGCAGTGGTCAAAACGGAGGAGCCGAGCATCGATCTACTGAAGCCGATTGTCCACAAGGCCCTGATCAGCAACGAATATGGCCGCTATATCTTCTTGCAGAAACCTCGAAACTTAGCTGACATACAAGCAGCGACCTGCGACTGGATGCAGCTTGAAGAGTTAGAGAATTCCCAGCGGAGTCCGACACACTGTCGAAAGGCAGAAACCAATCGTCCGATCAAGCAAGATTTTCGCCCGAAGAATGATGCACCAGTCGGATCCATTCCCAGGAAACATTTCACGCAACTGACGCGACCAATCGATGAGATCTACAACGTCATCGATCCTGCACTCTTCAAGAAGCCCAAACCTATGAGGGAAACTCCTAAGACTCGAGAAAGCAACAAGTTCTGCAATTTCCATCAACAAAAGGGACATAACACCTCCGAGTACAACGCACTACGCGATGAAATCAAGCGACTAATCAAGGGAGGTCATCTCCTCGAGTTTGCCAAGAAGATGGACGACCATGCTCGAAACCGCGACAATCATTACAAGTCGCCTCCGAGGCAGCGCCAAGCTAAACCCCCCGACCGAACGCGACCCCCACAATCGGCCATGCCATGGTCGAATCGACATGATTACTGAGGGTCCCTCAGGTGGGGATTCTAGGTCGGCCCGGAATAAAACAAGGCGAGCAGTAGCACAGAGTTTCTACGGCCCCAGAGAGGTGATGCACGTCCGACCTGAAGACTCCTGGATCAATGAAGAAGTAGTTTTTAGCAAATATGATGTAATCGATGTACCGACAAGCTCGAGCGAGACACCTAGTTGTCCTATGGTCGTCACGTTCGACGTAGCCAACTTTGTTGTATCTCGTACCCTAATTGATGATGGAAGTTCTAGCAACATTATCGTTTACTCGACTCTTGTTCGCATGAATTTTCATGATAAGCTACTCTTAGACCCAATTCGAACACCTCTTACAGGTTTTGGTGGAGCTGAAGTATACACGAAAGGTCGAGTCCGACTCATAACTTCAATGGGCATACTCCCTCATCACTCTACCCGCGAGGTCGAATATCTTGTCATCGAGATGCCGTCTGCATACAACATCATTTTTGGCTGGCCAGTCTTGATCGAATTCTGAGCTGTTATCTCCACCTACCACCAGATGGTAAAACTACCCACCCCTGTCGGGGTTGGAGAATTGATGTGCGATATCCCAACAGCGTGGACCTGTTATTCCGTATCGATGGAGAAACCCAAACCCCCCACCGGAAAGGAGGTCCCAGTTATCATCAACGATCCGATGATCGAAGATGACTTCGTAGACCCAGGTGCGGTCAACCCTGAGAACTCAAAGAAAATGAGCTCCTCTCACGCCGCAAAAAGAAAGAAACAGGAAGATAAAAAGCTCGAATCCGCAGAACAACTAGAAGAAATTCAGTTGATCGCTGGACAAACTGAGAAGATCACACGCATAGGAACCGATCGAAAAGGCAAAGAGCAATGCATGCTCATACAGTTTCTCCGAGATAACCTCGATGTATTTGCGTAGAGCGCTTCCGACCTTGTAGGAGTCGATAGGAAAATGATCGAACATCACTTGAACGTCGACCCATCCTATAAACCGGTCAAGCAAAAGCTTCACCCTCAAAGTGATTCTCGAAACGCCATCATCGAAATGGAAGTGAATAAGCTTTTTGACGCCAGATACATAATGCCAATCAAATACGTCGAGAACGTCGTTCTCGTACCAAAACCGGGCGGGAAGTGGCGTATGTGCAATGACTTCACCGACTTGAATAAAACATGTCCAATGGACCCTTACCCATTACCCCGGATCGACCAACTTGTCGATTCCACGGCAGGTTGTGAGCGATTAAGCATGATGGATGCTTTTTAAGGTTATTATCAGATTTTCATGGCCGTCGAAGATCAACCCAAAACAGCTTTTGTGGTTTTCAACGGGATCTACTGTTTCAAAGTAATGCCATTCGGACTAAAAAACGCAGGAGCGACTTACCAACGCATGATGAACAAAATGTTTGAGCCCGAGATCGGTCTTACAGTCGAGGTGTATGTCGATGACATGCTAATCAAAAGTGAAAGAGCTGTCGACCATCTCGACCACCTGAGGCGAGCCTTCAGCCTCCTCAGGAAATACAACTTAAAGCTCAACCCTGCGAAATGCACCTTCAGGGTCGACAGCAGGAAATTCCTTGGATATATGGTGAGCCAGAGAGGACTCGAGGCAAACCCAGCAAAGATACAAGCCATCCAGCTTTTTCTGACCCCGAACTCTATCCGAGATGTGCAACACTTAGTTGGTCAGATCATTTCCCTCAACCGATTCATCTCCCGTTCTTCAAAGAAGAGCCTGCCCTTCTTCAAAATCTTACGCAACATCAAAGATTTCGAGTGGACTTCATAGTGCGATCAAGCCCTCGAGGACCTGAAGAAGTACCTGACATCACCGCCTCTATTAGCAAAGTCGGTCAATGGAGAAACTTTATAACTGTACCTAGCTGTCTCGACCGAAACGATCAGCTCAGTGCTCGTCATGGTGCGGGATTGAAAGCACCTTCCCGTATACTACGTTAGCAAGATTCTTTACGGTCCAGAGGTCCGATACCTAGAGATCAAAAAGTTTGCTTTGGCAGTTGTCCACACCTCCCGAAAACTTCGACCCTACTTCCAGGCCCATCCCATCATAGTGTTGACCGATCAACCCCTTAAGACAGTTATGGAAAAGCCTAAAGTTTCAGGAAGACTTACCAAGTGGGAGATCGAGCTCGGACAATTTGAGGTTTCCTGTCGCCCTCGGGTAGCATATCAAGCTCAAATCCTCGCTGATTTCCTGATTGAAAAAGACCTCCATCCGACGCCTACCCATGATGAGGCCGTCTGGACCCTCGCAGTTGATGGCTGTTCGACCTCTTCAGGGGGGAGGGGGCGGTCACTGGCTCAGAAAGCATCTCGAGCAGGATTCTTCTGGCCCACCATGCGCAAGGATGCGCTCGAATTTGTGAGAAGATGCGATCGATGTCAGAAGCATACCAACTTAACCCACCAACACCCTGCAGAGATAATCCTAATCGAATCATCTTGGCCTTTCGAGCAGTGGGGAATCGACATCACAGGCCCTTTCCCAATCGCGACTCGATAAAGGCAGTTCGTCATCCTCGCCATCGATTATTTTTCCAAATGGGTCGAAGCACTTGCTGTCTCGAAAATCACCTTTCATGTCCTTCAAGATTTTCTCTGGAAACACATCATCACCAGGTTTAGGATCCCTCGAGTCATCATATGCGATAATGGCCCTCAATTTCTCAGTTCAAAATTCAGAACATATTGCTCAGATTTCAAGATCAGTCAGAGATTTACATCGGTTGGACATCCTCAGGCCAACGGGCAGGTTGAGGTTACCAATCGCACCATCATACAGAATTTGTGCACACGACTCGAAGCAAAGAAGAACATTGGGTCGATGAACTAGAAGACGTCCTGTGGGCCTATTCAATTTCAAGTCGGAGATTTAGTACTCAAGAAGGTCGAAGTTACAAAGCACGTGGACAAACTTGACGCCAACTGGGAAGGTCCCCACCGGATCATCGAAACAGGTAAAAATCGAGCATATCACCTCGAAGATCTCGACGGGAAGCCCTTACCTCGATCATGGAACGCCCACAACTTGAAAAAATATTACTTGTAAACAACTATGTATCTGATCAATGAATAAACAAAGTTTTTCCTTTTTCCGATATGTATCTTATTCGATCTGCTACTTAGTATCCTTTATTTTACGACTCTCGTATTAAAGTGTTACTCGCTCGAAAGATTAGAGTATTTGCCTCAACATCTTCTCGACAAAATGCATCGATTAGCATAAAAATATTTATCTAAGAATTCGAAGGAAAACTCAAAACTGATCTTCATTGGCTCGAAATTAAGAAATTATAAAATAATTCAAAACAAAAGTGTGTCGATTACACCATTCTCGATCACACATTTGTACAACTTGGATTTTCCCAATGGGAGCAACAAACACTCGGATTCCTACCTATTTACAATGAATCCCGAGTCGACAACTAAGGGAACTCACCCTAACAGTCGAGTTCCTAAAACATACAAGGGTCCGACCCCAACAGTCGATACCCTGAAAAAGGTGGGTCCACAATCAGCTAAGTTTTCGAGCGCAGAGATAGGGCTGGCACGTTCTCTCTGGCTCAGTTCCCGGACGGACTATCCCCGGTCCCCTCCTCGATAGGCATGATCGCGGCATCCCCAAAATACTCCGGGCACATGTTTTTGGGGTCGAATGAGGCGTCAAGGCCGAGCTCCATCATCAACACATTGTCTGGCTCGCCTGTGAATCTGGACCGCGCCAATTTTACAGCGAAACCAAACTCCTCTTGGTCCCAATCTGGCTCGAGGAAGGTAGTCGAGTAACAGGCTCTACAGGGCGAGGATCATCTTGGTACAGGCCGACCTTGTCTTGATCGTAGTCCACCGGAAGGTGCTTGGTAGCCTGTACTTGAACTATGCACAAGTTAAAACCCTCCTCGAGGTCCTTGAAGCTCGTGATCGAGACAGCCTTGGTATAAGCTTTGGAGTTCATGAATCGATACACGCCTCGCCTCTCGAGGTCGGAGACAGACTCCTCGAGGCCGCGCCTGCACCTGCTCAAAGCCAAGGCTGCGCCCTTCCTCTCTCCCTCGATCAGGCCCTTATTTTTCGCCTCGATCTCCTCCTGAATAGCCCTGGTGACCCGATCCTCAGTAGATTTGAGTCTCTTCTCGGTATCAGATAGCTTTTCGATTGTCTCGAGAAGATTTTTATCGAGCTTCTCCTTATCTTTGTTGGCCTCAACCAACTTTTTGTCCTTCTCTTCCAACTCGATCCTCGTCCGCTCGATCTGCTGCTCCGCCCTCTCTTGCATTTGACGATGTACCCAGCTCCTCCGAGCCACATGGAAGAAGTCTTGGCACACCTAATAAAGACATTTCGAACATTAAAATTCGAGCTACAACTTGTGAAGAACAAGAATGAATGACATATAATCGTTCGAACACACTTATAGCGTAGTACTTTTGGACCCAAGAGGCCTCAACCTTATCATCCGCGAGCGCCCAACACTTCCTGTGATCGACCTCCGTCTGCATCGAGTTGTACAAAGCCCCGATCGTTGTGTAGTCCTTGGGGGTTGTGCCAATCCATCGAGGCTCGCCCTTGTCATTTAAGCTCTGGAGACCGCCTGCGAATCAAGGCTCTTGGACCCCTGGGTAATCGAAGAAGAGCTTCATATCCTCTTCGCTAGGCTTCCAAGGGATAGCAGTTGCCGGTCGAGCACTAGCTGGGGGCTTTCGAACCCCAGCTAAGACGCTGGCGACGTTCCGAGGCACGATCGCCCCACGACCCTGGTTGGGGGGAGTGGAGAATTCGCCGACCTGAACCTCGATGGGGGGGCCCAACATTGGAGGCATCGAAAGCACAGGAGTCCTCTCTCGACCTTTCCCCTTCTGCTTGTCTGCCTCGACCGCAGACTTAGAGGAGTGGCGGTGTGTTTTTTGCTTCTTAGATTGGCGGGCTTCCACTCCCTCGACCCCGACCGGGGCGTTTCCCCGCTTCCCGAGGGCATCAGTTGTCCTCATCTCGAGGACCTTTGGCAGAGAATCGATCGTACCCTTCGGTGCTACTGCAATCTCAGCCTCGGTCGGAGGAGGTAATTTCTTCTTCTCGGCCGCCTTCTTCAGGTCGACCATCTCCTTTCTTCTGGCAGCGAGCGAAGCAGACATTATGTATCTCTCTGCAAAAGAAGTTAAATCGATCAGATACTTGGGCAAAAAAAAAAACAAACAAACAAAACAGCAGACACATATAAACAGAGAAAAACCCTGCTTCGAGGGATTCGCTCGATATACCAGGGTCGAAATTCTTACGGACCCCTGGCACTAGCCCCAGTTCGATCAACATTTGTGGAGCGATCATATCTTTCGACTCCACACTTCCCAAATTTCTCAAGGCCGTCATCAGAGTGTTCGGCCAACCCGGATGCCCTCTCGGAAGGTCCGCTCGAGGAACCCAGCTCCAACCCGGGTACTTCAGACCGGGCCACCCCTTATCACACTCGATGAAAACAAACCTTTGTTTCCATCCCACGCCATTCGAGCTGGTTGGCGACCTTATTACTCGATAGTTGTTCTTCGATTGAAGCTGGATATATCCTGGACCCGGCGTCGAAGTCTCGGTCGTCAATGAGGCTTGGAAATTTTCAGAAAGGCAAAAAAATGTTGGTCTTCATTCCCAAGCACCTCAGCAGGGCACTTAACCCATTCACCATCGCATACGAATTGGGCATCAATTGCAGAGGGCCAATCCTGAGGGTATTGAAAAAGTCGAGCAGTTCCTCGAAAATGGTCACTCGAAACCTATTTTCGACCGTCTTGTAATTAATCGCGATGCAATTATCGGGCAGATTTGTCATTCTATCTTCGACTTTGGGCTTTATCACTCGATAGCCCCCAAACTCTGGCGCTCCCCCAAACAGCCAACTCTGAACCTCCCTAAATTTTTCCTCCGATATCCCAGGAGTGATAGCTCGAGGGTCTTTCGCTAGTCGACCCTCTGGCTCGACATTTTCTATCTCCTCTTTCCCGTCCTCGTCTTCATCTTCCTCCTCTCCCCGACCTGAGGTCGATGGCTCCTCTCCAACAGTTCGAGGCACGACAACCTCTTCCAATTCCGTCTCAGGTGGCAGATCAGACACCCCCACCACGTCGACATCCTTATCCCTTCCTTGGGGATTTGTCGACCTAGTCTCAATGGAGACTCCGGAGTCCGACGAATCAGAACTCGAGTCAGAACCAGAACTCGACCCCGCCCCTACCGTTGCCACATCCATCCCCATTGGCCCGGTCTCACCTCGATTTGTTGATATCCTACAGTAACAAGAAAGACAAGTTTTCACTCTTGAAGGATCGGATTCGAACAAATCGAGATAGAGGAGGCCTGCGAAGAGGGAAGTGGTAAACCTCTCCCTCGAAGCAATGGAGAAAAATAAAACAGAAAAGAAGACCAAATCGAGCAAGGAGTCGGAATAAGTACCTTTGAATATAGAAAGGCTCGAAGTTTGCTTCCTTTGGAACGAACGATCGAGAATCGATACGCAAAGACGCTAGAACGACCTGCTGCAGCTCGGAGCTTCTCTTCAAAAATCTTTCACAAAAGTAACAAATGAATTTACAGAGGGAACTATTTATAAGAGTGAATTTGGTGGGAATCGAGAAGGTGAAACGTCGCCATGATTACGGCAGGTCCCACCCTCGGGAACTGAAACGCCACTGCCACGTCAGCCCTAGCAGATGATGTTTCGGGGGGCTCATGACGTGGCTCGTACCCGCCATTGCATTGGACCAATCACCGCATGCCACCTGTCTGATCGAAGGTCACCTTTCGATCATCTGGTCGGTCTCCCAGTTACCACCTACAATTTTACTACCTCAGCCCTCGACCCAGAGTCAGGCTCCTCGACTTGTTTCCCTCGACTCAAACCTTTCGACCTGCCACGCATCGGTCCACTATCTAATTCTCAATTGAGTGGTCGACCACATTAAATGCGAAGCAATAGTGGGGCACCTATCAGCTCCTCGCACCGACACGTCGCGGCGGTTATTTTTCTCTCTTCACCATATATATGCGACCTCCGCATTTATTACACGGTAAGTTTTTCCACCTACTTCTTTTACCGCTCAATCATTCGACTCATATCCCTCGATCCTGACTTGACCGTCGGAGAGTCAACCCGGGTCTCACTCCCACCTTCCCCGAGTTGGCCTCGAGCTCACACTTTCTTCGACCTTCGCAGATTTCGAACAGTCAGGCGGCGATTCCCCTATCAACAAATAGAGTGATCGTAGCACGATTTCCCGGTCGAATAGCAAGCGGAGATTTGGCTCGATCAATATTGTTAAAAGAATTTTTCAATCCCAAAATATATTAGTATATAACTCATAAATGAGATTTTTATAAAATGAGAGATATAGGCTTTAGAAATATTCAATTGAAAACACCCCTTTGTCAAAATTTATAATATGCATTATTTTGTTGTCTTTCAATTTGTTCGACGACTCTTATTATAATAAACACTTTAAATTGTAGGTTTTAAAATTGAAATCTTTGGCATGTTAGTTTCACAGGCTTTAGTAATATGTAATTGAAAACATTCCATTTGCCAAAATTTATAATGCGATTAATTTATTGTCTTTTAATTCGTTAGATATCTCTTATTATAGCAAACACTTTAAATTGTAGGCAAAATTGACATCTTATATTATTAAATTTGAATACAATTAATTAATATCTTAATTAATATTAAAAGAATCCTTATTGAATTATACATATTTTTAATCAATTAAAAAAATCTCAATTCTTCTCCATGAAGAGTCTTGTTTTAAGTCAATAAGTATTTTTTAATAATTTTTAAGTTAATAATTTATAATATGTATTTACATAATTATCCTTGATTAAAATTATTAATATAATTATTATGAGGGTATTTTGGGCGATCTCAAAGTTTCAAGAAACCAAAAAACTCAACTCGCACTTTTATAATATATATAGATATATAGATTGGTTGAAACCTAGGACGAAGCTTTAGTTGAAAACTCAAGGAAGTATAAGAAATTAGTGAAAATGTATTGAATGTGCACCACTTGGGCAATAACTGTTACTTACGTATGAGAATACAAGTACAACACGACATGAATTAAATGGTACTAATTATTTTTTATAATTTATCATGCGATTTGATAGATATCAATACAAAATAATTGTTTTGAAAGTGTGATGTACATAAATTACAAATAGTAATCACTATGAAGTTGTTAACAAGACCCTCTCCCCATATTATTAACAACTAAGAACCAAGTGACACATAATGAGTAATAATTTATAAGTTGGGAAGACTCTTACAAGCAAAATACCTCCGAGAGGAAAAAAAAAAAAAAAAGAGCAAAAAAGAAACAAAGAAGCAAAATGTAAGCCACAATCTCTATTAAACACCTTGTGTATTGAACCATGCGTTGGCCCGAGAAAGAGGGGCCCAGTCTTCCTGATCTTAATACTAAACAAGTACAAGAAATTAGTGAAAATGTATTGAATGTGCTTCCCTAAGGTGATCAGCAGTTATGCACGTGGATATAAAGATAACACTATGACAGAAATAAAATGATATTACTTTTTGTTATAATTTATCACGCCATATGATTGGTATCCAACAGAAAATAATTATTTTGAAAGAGTCTTGAGCATCAGGGAAAATTGTAAAATTGGGATACCAACTCATCCCATTTTGCACTTTGAGGACACTTCATTTTCCGGTGGCAAAAAAAATCCTGTATCTCCAAAAATTAGCAATTTTGGGTCAATTTTCGCCGAAAACCGCCCGACCCTACCGGAAACCCACCCCAGTTTTCCACATGGCACATTAAAACCACCCAGAGTGTGGCAAAGTCTGATGTGGCCAAAATCTCCCTATCCACCTCATAATCCATCCTCACACGATGTTGAATTGTCAGGAGATGTCATTAAAACATAAAAGAAATTCAAATAAAATGATTTATTGAGATTTGTTCATTGCCCGAACTTTTCTTTTTGGGAAAGTCGAAATCAGACCCCCTCACAGATTACAAAAATTAAGTAAAATGAATTAAAAATATATATTGTGTTATTTTTATTTTATTATTTTTAAATATATTACGACTTTATGAATTTTTAATTATAGATATTTTATCTTTTTTACTTCTATTTTATAATTTTTTGGGTTTGCTCGTCTTCCTTCTTGCAATCTAAAAATTAAAAAATAATAATAATAATTTTCCTTCGCTGGATAACTCAATCACTGAGGAGCTGTCAATCTCCACACCCATGCCACCAGTTGCACCACCACCACCACCGCTGCCGCACACGACAACAGCACACAACCACCACTATTACTTGCACCACCACAACCGCACATCACCACCACCAGCCAATCGCACACCACCACCGCAGTCGCACACACCCACCACCACCACAACCACAATCGCGCACCACCGGCACTGTTATAGTCCACACCACTACCACCATCAAAACCCCACAAAAAATGCACACACACACATAAAAATCAGATCTGGTTTTACAAAACAAGAAAACACGAAGGAATCCCGGAGGTCGCAAGTGGCGGAGGGGAGCAGGCAGCCACCTTCATCGCGCCACCACAACGCAGATCTGAGGTGGATGTCGGAGAAGAGACGGAGGAGGCGGCGATGGCACATGTGAGAAGAGACGGAAGGGGCGCCGGTGATGCATGTGAGATGGATGTCGGAGAAGAATCGTAGGGGATGACGATGGTGGTGAAGCAGGGGGCCGCGCGCGGCGGCGGCGGTATACCGTGACAGGAGAGAAGGGCAGATATCTAGATCTACAATTTTGTTCTCTTTATTTATATATATATATATATATATATATATATATATATATATATATAAATAAAAGTATGTGCATAATATGAGGAAGTGTATAGCCACATTATAGTTTTGAAATATTAATTATGTATTTATGTTTTTTTTTTCACAAGTGATTATGTGCATATTTTATTTTTTTATATTTTTTGCTTTACGTATTTTTATAACTAAATGTAATATTATATATATATATATATAATAATTAAATATTACAAATATTAATTGTTTTAAGTTTTTCAGTTTACTTATTTTTAATTAAATACTATATATATATATATATATATATGAAATAAATAAAGAGTATAAATATTATTTTTTGCTTTTTGGTGGATGAAGAAAGTTTGAAACGGTGAAGGGGTATTTGATTTAAATTTCGGACAAAAGAAAAAGGTTAAGATTTGATGAAATCCCAACATAGATCAAGTTTTTTGAATTTTTTTTTATTCTTTAATGACATGTTAGTGTCATGTTGGGTGGACATAGTGGTTTTTGACATGTCAGCGCTTTATAGACATGAAATGGTATTTTATGGACATGTAGGATGGCAGGTCGGGTTTCCGGTAGGGTCGGGCGGTTGCCGGCGAAAATTGACCCAAAATTGCTAATTTTTGGAGATACAGGGTTTTTTTGCCACCGGAAAATGAAGTGTCCTCAAAGTGCAAAATGGGGTGAGTTGGTATCCCGATTTTGCAATTTTCCCCTTGAGCATCATAAATGATCACAAATAGTAACCATGTGTTGACAGACGATTTTTGTTATTATAATATTGCAACAATTAAATTAACAATGTTCCATTAATATTTATTATTTGTAACCATTTAAACACAATCACATCACTATTTTGCATAATGGAAATTAATTTCGTGATGAACAAAATTATTTGTCAGTAAATACATATATTTAACCATAAAATTTACTTTTCTCATTTAAGTTTTAACACCAATTATAACAAATGTATTTGACAGAAAAAGAAGAAATAGGAATAAAGATAATGGAGGGGGTGATGGTGTGCATCATTTTTATTTTTTTTGAAATAATAAAGTATAAAATAAGGAGGGGCATCAATATTTCATTCCAAGTTACCCAACCATAAGTTTTGGGTGGAGATTGACGCTCTAGTAATTCTTTAAATTCTCAGTCATAGAAAATTGGGGACCCGAGTGTGCAGCTTAAAATAAACGAATTTTTTAAACTTTGAAAATTTTTTAAACGGATTTTTTAATATTAAAAAAAAAAAAAAACAACTTTTAAACTTGCGAGGAATATGGAGATTAAAGTAACTCATATTTAGTTATTTACAGAGAAGGCAACGGATTGGCTGATCGACCTGCGACCTTGGGAGCTGATCGACAGTGTCTGTGGAGTTATCCTGACAGCCGTATGCTTCAAGATATAAGAGGACTAATTGCTGTTGACAACTGGTGTTTGCGTAATATCCGAACCAGAAAAGCTTACTCATGGATTCCCTGCGTTCCTGTTGCTCTTTGTCCGTTAGGTTTTGCATTAAATGGTCTGGTTGTGTGTGGGAACTCTGTTCCTTCATTTATTCATTCCCGAGCAACCTCGATGAGACATTTGATAAAATTAATTGTCCCTGGTGTTCAATTATAATTACACTTGATCTTGGCAATTGGTTCATTTTCAGGCGTATAGACAAAGGACACTTGTGTAATAGGTTGGTGATAAAAAAAGAAGAAGGTATCGGCCATGTTCGAAAGAATGTGGTGTGTATGCAGGTTGATTTGGAGATAAAGCATTAGACTAGGAAGAGTCAAAATATTTGGCAAGTTTGTAACTATGTAATTGACGGAGCTAGTGTGCATATTGTCCGACAACAAGCAAATGCTTCAATGAATTGCCCTGAGGACGCTAGCTAATGAAGAAGATGAGTTCTCTTGCTGCCAATGGGACGTCCCATTTCCGTAATTTCGTCAAAATGAAATATACATGGGAATAACATCAATTTCCTACTCGTAAACTATGACAAATATAAATTATGTAAATATAAATAAATTAGGTACTGTTTAATAATGTTTAAGTGTTATCACCAGATCAATAATCTTTTGGATGAATTAGATCAAGTATATATTATTTTATGTGATATTAGAACACACTGTATATCCTGCATTTAAAATTCATGATCTAGATTGATCGCTGATTGTTTGAGTTTGAGTGTATGGGAGTTGAGTTAAACTATCCTACATCGACTAAATACTAAACTATTTACTATTTAATAATGTTTCACAACCCACGCTTTATTAGTTAATTTAGAGTTGGGTTAATTAACCAGCTTCACATTAGCTAAATACAAAACTATGTACTACTTATAAATAATGTTTTACAATTCACATTATTTCATTAGCTAGATTATAGGGCAAAATAGGCTGACACATACAATGTTTCATATAGGAACAACGAGTCATATGATTTGTCTTTTTTTTTCTTTTTTTTTTTTTTTTAAAACAAATATTATAAGAAAGAATACTTTACAAATACTTGTGCATTTTCATATACAGCTTGTAAATGTATGCTATAATGTACATATATATATATGTTTATATATGTAAACGAAAGGGACACAGATGTCACATGCCATGCTTTTTAAACATCCTTGTACATATATAGCTAATGCAAAATACATCTTTTATTTCCCTAAATACATAGCATTGATGACAACAGAGAATGGTACATCTTTGAAAGTGCCATTTCTTTATCGTTAATAATCGTCAAACTTCGTATTCGTATAGTAAGCAATAAGCATATATACATACACGTAGGAGCATTGAGAGTAATGTGAATATGAAATCACGTTCATACATGTTAAGGAACCAGAATACCCTCCAACATCGATATTTTGATAGGGAAGATTCTCTATATATTATTTTCATTCGTAAATTATTATTATATCATTCAAAGAAACAAACAAAAAAGAAAAAAGAGAAAAAAAAATCACAATTCTAATTTAAATAACATTTTGAGCCAATCTAACGAAACGAGTTATATCCATACAATCTGGGCATAGTGGCGATTAGACATATTCCATGATCATCAATTTCTAGCCTCTCGTAGTAACATCATGTTCTCTCTCTCTCCTCACACGCACGAATATATATCTATATATACGAGTAATAACATTTAGAGGTTTCCATCTAAGGTTACATAGTTGGAATACATACAGCAGAAAATATTGCATAAAGAACGAGCCAATGGACAGTATGGATTGCTCTGACGTTTCTTGGCTGTCGGAAATGGTATGCTTCTCTCCCCTCTTCATTCATACACACATGTATGCATGCACAATATATACATACATAATATATATATATATATATATGTGTGTGTGTGGATATGTTAGAAATGGAGAGCAAATACACACTCAAACTCACAAAATAAAAGTGGAGATATAAAGTGACTCTATTTCACTTAATAAAATGACTTGATTAACTTGAGAAAAATGACAAATACATAGGGTATATATAGGATTTTCTAGACATGAACTTAGGCTTAGTTCATGTATTATAATTAATAAGACTCTTGATATCCTATGCATGAATATATCAATTCATGAACTAACTAAAAACAATGAATAATATAAAATACATGAACCAAATAAAAAGACTAATCTAGAAAATGAATCTAGATTAATATCTTGAAAAACTTTTCAATTTTCAACATCCCCCCTTAATCTTGATTCATGACTCCAAGAGACTCTCGTAATTTTCTAAAAACTTCAAACTTCAATGGTTTGGTGAAAATGTCGGCAATTTGATCTTGTGATTTCACAAATTCCAACTCAACCTCTTTCTTGGACACACATTCTCGAATAAAATGATACTTAGTATCAATATGCTTGCTTCTTTCATGGAACACCGGATTTTTCGCCAATTGAAGGGCGGATTTGTTATCAACTAAAATCTTCGTTGGCACTTCTTGTTGTTGATAAAGCTCCTTCAATAAATTCCTTAGCCAAATTGCATGACAAACACAAGAAGTTGCTGCCACAAACTCCGCTTCACAAGTTGATAAAGTGACAATTGGTTGCTTTTTAGAATTCCAAGTGAAAGCCGAATTTCCCATGAAGAAAACAAACCCGGTAGTACTCTTTCGATCATCGACATCACCAGCCCAATCACTATCACAATATCCAACAAGCTTGAAATCTTGAGAAAATGAATATAAAATTCCATACTCAAGTGTACCTTTGATATAACGGAGTATTCTTTTGGCCACCTTCAAGTGAGAAGTAGTAGGATTCTCCATGTAGCGACTAACAAGTCCAACGCCAAAAAGAATATCCGGTCTTGTACAAGTTAGGTACCTCAAGCTTCCAACAAGACTTTTAAAGAGAGTGGGATTGATCAATTCTCCATCTTCATGTTTGGACAATTTAACTCCACATTCAACGGGGGTGCTCACCGGCTTGCAATTCGCCATTTCAAACTTCTTGAGAACGTCCTTTGCATAGCCTTCTTGAGAAATAAATATTCCTTCATCATTTTGTTTTACTTCAATCCCAAGATAGTAGGACATCAATCCAATGTCCGTCATTTCAAACTCACTCGCCATTGCTTGCTTGAATTCATCAAACATCTTTGGAGCATTTCCTGTAAAAATCAAATCATCTACATACAAACAAACAAGTAAAATGTCACCACTATTGTTTGTTTTTACATAGAGTGCATGTTCATGTGGACATTTTGAGAAACCATTTTCTTGAAAATACTTATCAATTCTACTATTCCAAGCACGAGGGGCTTGTTTCAAGCCGTAGAGAGCCTTCTTCAACTTCAAGACTTTTTCTTCATACCCTTTTGCAACATATCCCAAAGGTTGTTCAATGTAAACTTCCTCCTCTAAGTAGCCATTCAAAAAGGCTGATTTGACATCCATTTGGTGGATTTTCCATTTGTTTTGAGCTGCCAAGGAAATGATCAACCGAATAGTTTCTAATCTCGCAACCGGAGCAAAAACCTCATCGTAGTCAATACCCGCCTTTTGTTTGTAGCCTTTCGCTACCAATCTTGCTTTGTACCTTTCAACTTCGCCTTTTGAATTTTTCTTGATTTTATACACCCATTTAACTCCAATGGTGTTCTTTCCTTTGGGTAGTGCCACCAACTCCCAAGTATCATTCTTTTTTATTGCTTTAATTTCCTCATCCATCGCACTTCTCCATTTTTTATCACCAACCGCTTCTTCAAAACTCAAAGGCTCGGAATTAGCAAACAAACAAAATTATGTTTCACTTAAATCCAAAGTTACCTCATTTGTAACATCATACAACTCACGAACATTTCTTGTCCTCCTAGGCCTTTCACTTGAACTTTCTTCGCCAACGGGTGGAAGTGGTTGTGGTGGAGTATTTGGTTGCACCAATTCTTCATCATCCTCAAGAAGAGGATACAAATTGTATTCTTCTTTGGACATGTTCCATTCCCAACAACTTTTCTCATCGAACTCAACATCTCTACTAATAACAACCTTTCCATTTTGCGGGTTATACAACTTATATCCTTTGGAATTTGAATCATAACCAATGAAAACATACCTTTGACTTTTATCATCAAGTTTTGTTCTCTTTTCATCCGAAACATGTGCATAGGCAATGCTTCCAAAGACCCGCAAATGAGAAACATTCGGCTTTATTTTGCTCCAAGCTTCTTGAGGTGTTTTGTCATTAACACTTTTAGTGTGACACCGATTCATTAAATAAACCGCACATGCAACTGCTTCTGCCCAAAATTCTTTAGGCACATTTTTACTCTTTAGCATACTCCTTGTCATGTTGAGAATGGTCCGATTCCTTCTTTCGGTAACTCCATTTTGTTGCGGTGTTCTTGGAACTGTCAACGGCCTCAAAATGCCATTTTCTTCACAAAACTTGTTGAATTCATTTGATGTGAATTCTCCTCCTCTATCGGATCGAAGGGCTTTGATTTGGTAGCCGCTTTGCTTTTCCACCATAGTTTTGAACTTTTTGAAAGTTTGAAACACCTCGGATTTTTCCTTCAAAAAGTACACCAAAGTTTTCCGAGAATAATCATCAATGAAAGTAAGAAAATATTTATTCTTACCAAACGAACAAGGATTGATAGGGCCACACACATCTGAGTGTATCAACTCCAACGGGCGTTGAGCTCTTGAAAGTGATTCTTTCGGGAAGCTTTTCCTAGCTTGCTTGCCAAAAAGACAACCTTCACAAATTTGATTGGGTTGCTCAATATTTGGCAATCCTCTCACCATCTTTTTCTTGCTCATCTCCTTTAGGCCATCAAAATTCAAATGACCAAATCTCATATGCCAAAGCCAAGAATCACTTTTGAAACATGTTTGTAAACACCTTGGTACATCACTTTGAATGTTAAGCATAAACATTCGGTTTCTTATCATGGGAACTTTTGCTAACAAACGCCCATTTTCATCTTTCATAATCAAACTTTTATTTTTCAAATGAATTTCATAATTTTTCTCCAACAATTGTCCCAAACTTAATATGTTACTTTTCATTTCGGGCACATAGAAAACATTGGAGATAAATTGATGACTTCCATCTTTCAATTTGATTAAAATGGTACCTTTTCCTTTTACTTGTACCCGAGAGGAATCTCCAAAAGTGATGTTGCCTCCATATGTTTCATCAAGCTCCATGAAAAGATTTTTCTTTCCACAAATATGGCTGCTTGCACCGGAATCAAGATACCACAAGTTTTGTTCTTGATTATCTTCGCCTTTGCATGCGAGAAGCAAAGTGGGACCTCCTTCTTCATTATTGCTCTCCACGAAGTTTGTTTTTTCTTCCACTTCATTTGTGCATTCTCAATGAAAATGTCCAAAATTATTGCAATTATAACATTGGACATTTGATTTATCATACCTTCTCGAATTCGGCCTCCAATTACTTCTTCCTCGACCGCGTCCGCGACCTCTTCCTTGAAAGAAATTTTGATTCTTCTCTTCTTTGTTTACATAGTTGCCTCTTCCTCTTCCACGAGCAACTTGTCCACGTCCTCGACCCCTTTGGAACGTGTTACGCTTTTCTTGCTTTTCTTTGAACGAAAGTTTTGCTTGCAAAACTTGCTCCACCGGTTCTTGATTTGGTTTCTTTAGTCTCTCTTCATGGGCTTGCAAAGATCCGGCTAATTCTTCAACGGTCATAGTGTCCAAATCTTTGGACTCTTCAATTGCCACAACAATATAGTTAAATTTTGAATCCAAGGATCGTAAAATCTTTCCAACGACCCGATCATCCTTCAAGTCTTCTCCATATCTTCTCATTTGGTTAACCACCACCATTATTCGTGAAATATAATCCGAAATGGTTTCGGACTCCTTCATGCGTAGCGATTCAAATTCTCCTCTTAAGGTTTGGAGACGAACTTTCTTCACTTTATCAACTCCTTTGAACGAGGCTTGGAGAATATGCCAAGCTTGCTTGGAGGTGGTTGCACTAGCAACTTTCTCGAACATTTTTTCATCCAAACTTTGACGGATAAGAGTGAGCGCCTTTTGATCTTTCTTTACTGCAGCGGCATTGGTGGCCTCAACAGCGTTCTCGATAGGTTCCCAAGCATCATGAGCTCCAAGTAAAGCCTTCATACGAATACACCAATTCTCGTAATGTTCTTTTACGAGCAATGGAACTTGGAAAAGAGGAGCACTCGTCATTTTTTTCGTTGTCTCCAAACAAAATTGGCTCTAGATACCACTTTGTTAGAAATGGAGAGCAAATACACACTCAAACTCACAAAATAAAAGTGGAGATATAAAGTGACTCTATTTCACTTAATAAAATGACTTGATTAACTTGAGAAAAATGACAAATACATAGGGTATATATAGGATTTTCTAGACATGAACTTAGGCTTAGTTCATGTATTATAATTAATAAGACTCTTGATATCCTATGCATGAATATATCAATTCATGAACTAACTAAAAACAATGAATAATATAAAATACATGAACCAAATAAAAAGACTAATCTAGATTAATATCTTGAAAAACTTTTCAATTTTCAACAGGATAATCTCTGTGCATGTGTGCATGCGCGAACATCTTGAGTGTCCTTCGACATTATATTTGAATATATGTTACATGTTTCATTTATGTGTTTAACTTTGATCCTATCTCCACGCTTTTATCAGATTGGAACCTGAAACCTAAAAAATGGCGTAATTAACCCTATATCATTTAATACGTCTAAGCCTTTCAAATTCAAAATATTAAAGTTTAAGCTCATCTCAAGATAATTATTCTTCTAATAGTCTGTTATTTAGTGGAATATTCTTTTACTAAAATAAGTATTTAAGTTAACAACACGTGGTTACCATTTTTTTATGAAAACAAGACTGAATTGTCGAAATCGAAAAAAGACAATTCTTTTGATAGGGATGAGTAATTAGTTTTCCTTATTTATTACAAATACCAATTAATCACCGGTCTTGTCGGACAAAGACATAACATATATGCATTTCTATAATGGGACGCATAGAACGTCATAGAACGTATCAGTCAATTTCCAATAAATGATCATAGCCATAGGGCCATATACCACTCAAAACTTATTCTTTTTACCACCTTCCTATTTGGTAGTTAAATTAGTTAATTTTCATTTTCAGATTTATTAATACCTGAAAGCAACCTTTGACCTAGAGAGTTAATGACCCAAAATAATATTTTATTATCTTTCATATTATATAAAGTTATAAATTGATCTCATGATTAAAAAAATTACCATATAATCTATTCCGTTCGCAATAAGTATATAAAAATTTCAAAAATACCCACCACTAATATGTTTTAGTTTCAACATTCAAGGCATTTTTTGAAGTTCAACTCATCGAACACGACAAAGATCGTAGATTTTTTCGTAATTTTTCAAACTCGAAAGATTAATTTTTAATTTCACCTAATTTTGAGGTACTGATGGGAGCAATTGCACCTATAAAATTTTTGTGGCCTTTAGATTTTTCCTGAGTAAACTTTTAACACTAATATTTTTTGTACAAATTAAAGAAACTGTAACTTTACTCTAGCACCGAAAATTTTCCTTCTTTTCAAAATTTTAATTCCGTTCCCGCTAGCAACCAAATACAAAAAAGAAACATGCACACAAAAAAAAAAAAAAAAAAAAAAAAAAAAAAAAAAGAAAAACTGAAAAGCCATTATTTTTCTGACCATTGTAGGGACTGGACAATTCAATTTTCATGGATCAATGCGACAGTATCATGGATGCTTTCGACGATGAAATTGCCGCCGTGCTCGGCCAAGACTTGGAGACCTATTTTTCTGCTGGAAAAAACTCTCCCTCTTCCTCGACATTGATCAACAACATTCCCAGCACAACTTCCATCACTTCAATGTGCAATTCTCCCAACTGCACAGAATCGCTACAGGTGGCGGCCGGTTCAACTGATCAACCGCCGCCGGCGAAGCTTCAAAAACTGAACAACTTCTCCGGGTTTTCAACCATGCAGACAAATCAAGAAATACCTAATTCTTCAACCCCGATCATTCTGAATTTCGGAAACGCAGCAGAAAATCCTCAGAACAGTACTACTGGGGCGTTGAACCCTGATGAAGAGGCCGCTGTTTCTGAAGTGCTTTCGAGGTCTCATCAACCCGAAGAGCAACTGAAAAGGGTCCAACCGGCAAAGAAAACGGGGCGAGTCAGGCCGCCGTCGCAGACGTATGATCATATTATTGCGGAGAGGAAGCGGCGGGAGCAGCTCAGCCAGAGATTTGTCCTTCTTTCTACTATTGTTCCTGGACTCAAGAAGGTCATTTCATTTAATTTTTTAATCTACGTTTTCGGCGCATGTAGAAGGTTCATTTATTTATTGAAAATATGGAAGTTAAAACGAACCGCTTATTATTCTAGAAATATTCTTAAGTGAAGCGTTTTATATATTTGTATGCCAAAATTCAGATATACATCGTAATTTATTATAAGAGGGATTTACTTAAAAATTTACCTAACGTCATGTAGTAAATTAAACATAATCCGCCGTATATATAATAATAATAATATTATTATTATTATTATCTCTTTACGTATATATTATATGGTTTCTGAAATCACTTTATTTACAGATGGATAAGACTTCTGTGTTGGGAGATGCAATCAATTATCTGAAACACCTCCAAGAAAGAGTGAAGACATTGGAGGAACAAGCAGCAAAGCACACGATGGAATCAGTGGTTCTTGTGAAGAGATCTCAAATAATTGTGGAGGATGAAGGCTCCTCCGACGAGAAAAGCGGTTGCTCCGACGAGCAGCCACTGCCGGAAATTGAAGCTAGAGTCTGCAACAACCAAATACTTCTCAGAGTACACGGTGAGAAGCAAAAGGGTATTTTGGTACATTTACTCAGCAATGTGGAGAAGCTTAATCTTGCTGTTATCAACACCAATGTCATCCCCTTTGGGACTTTGGCCCTTAACATCACTATTGTTACAGAGGTACCTAGCTACATATTCTCTCCAGTTTTTTGTTTTTATTTTTTATTTACTTCTTCGGAAAATAAATATATCTATGATATTAAAGGAGAAAAAGAAGATGATATCTAAGGAATAGGGCGAATTACATCTGAGTACCCTTAGTTTTGGCCTAATTACAATACAGTCCCTATTCTTTTAATTATTATCATATAGTCCCTGAGGTATGATTTCAAACTGAGATCCCTAAACGCCATTAGGGTTATCAGAGACCAGCATGTAATTTCAACTTAATATAGGGATTGTTTTGTAACATAATAAAACAATGAGTGATACATTTGTAATTTCTAACTAAATTTAAATTAGATCGTTTAGAACCTCAGATGGACCCTAACAGTATTTAGGGACCTCAGATGAAAACAATAGTTCAAGGACTATATGATAATAATCGAAAAAATAGGGACTACACCGTAATTAGGTCAAACTTAAGGGTACTCAAATATAATTATTATGAATGACATTTGTATAAGCCTGCAACCACCCCACTTCAATTTTTTGGTTTTTCTTATGTATATTAAAAAAAATGAAATAATAAAACTTTCAACTAAAGAAAGTGAATTTTTGCACTCACTTAGCTTAAAATTTAAAAATTCATTATAGAAAATTGTAAAAATCGTCCCGTAAAGTGAGCCACGTTTAGTTTTGGTTTCAACAGTTGCCAATGTCTCACTTTTAGTCCCATAAAGTAGCATTTGTCTTAAATTTGGTCTCATTGACCACTTTCCGTCCAAAACAAACGGTTGATCGTTAAAAAAATTACTTTTTACCTAATTTTCTTAAAAAAATTACTTTTATTGTTAAAACATATTATATTATATTATATTATATATATAATATTATATTATATGTATATAATATATATACGTATATTATATATATATATATATATATATATATATATTATAATATTATATTATATGTATATATATATATATATGTATATTGTAATATATTATATATATAATATGTTTTATAAATTATTATATGTATATGTATATTATATACGTATGTATATGTATTATATGTATTATATATATGTTTATATACATATTATATAATATATTATATACGTATAATATATTATATACATATATTATAAATTATTATATATATATATATATATAGCTATTCTATGGATGTATATGTATTATATATGTGTATATACATATTTTAATATAAAATACATATATATCATGTATTGTATATAATATATAATATATTTTATTTAGGGTGAAATATATAATTTAAATAGTTTGGGGGTGAAAATACAAAATTTAAATAGTTTGGGGTAGTTTTGAAATTACAAAAGAACCAAAAGGGGCAAAAAGCACAATTTTTAACGGTCAAACGTTAAATTTGGACGGAAAGTGGTCAATGAGATCAAAATTAAGAAAAATGGGACTTTATGGGACCAAAAGTGAGACATTAACAACTGTTGGGACCAAAACTAAACATTACTCACTTTATGGGACGATTTTGATAATTTTCTCTTATATAAATTTCGTCTCTCTCGAATAAAATTTTGACCCTGTCATATAATTCGTTAAACGAACCCTTTCTTTTCAGTTTATTTATTTATTTATTATATGTTTTTTCTTTGTAGATGGAGAAAGAATTCAACTTGACAGTGAAAGAAGTAGTGAAAAGACTTTGCGCAGCTCTCCAACTCAAATACTAATTTTCAGTACGAGATTGTAACAATAACAAGTTATTTTCAGTACGAGATTGTAACAATAACAAGTTGGTCCGATAACACGAAATTTACGCTAATCTATACTATTATATATTTGAAAACCACATTTGACTATTTGATTTTTTAGCATTTTGATAATGTGAAATTTTGTGGATTTTTTTGAGATTTTTAATTAAATAGAAAAATGTGATTAGTTTATTTTTATTTTAAATATTATTTTATTATGAAAATAAGGAGTAACTAAGGAAAATAATTATCTTTGGCAAGTTTGACCAAATGATATTTTGTATTTTTTCCTTTAGATTTTCAATTAAATAGAAAAAAATGTAATTGGCTTATTTTTATTTTATATATTATTTTATTATGAAAATAAATAGTAATTAAAAAGATAAATATCTTTGACAAAATTCATAATATACTTTTTATGTGCATTTTTTCTTCTAATGATGAATTCTTAGAATTTTGAATTATTTTTAATATTTAAAAAAAATTATTATTTGTAGTTCCAAAACAAATCTTTCCTTATTTGATATAATTTCATTATTAATTATTTTATCAGATATAAATTAATTTTTATTTATCCTAATCATCAATTATAAAATAAATTCAAGGGCTTTAATTGGGTGTCAATATTATAATTAATCCCTTAAATCTTGCCTAAATGATTTGAAAAATGGAAAAAAAATTATATGAATGAAATGATCCTAGACGGTGGTAATTGAATTAAACAAGTTAATTTTTTTATATATTAAAACTAGCGTATGCCCCGTGCTATGCACGGTATTGATGAAAATATAACTTCTAATATTGTTTATAAATCTTATAGACTAAAATAATTTAAAATAAATAACTTAATCATATACAATAATATTCTATATAATACATATTTTTTATAAATAATAAATAAATTGCTGCTAAAGTATTTATTTATTATAGTTTTATTTAAGTATTAAGTAGAGACGTTGTAAAAGAAAAATAATTTCAGAAAGAATATATAATTATCATCCAATTCTAAATAATAATAATAATAATAATAATAATAATAATAATAATAATAATAATAATAATAATAATAAATGAAGTGTTGAAATTGTATAAATATCACATTCTTTTTAAATATAAAATATGATAATTTATAAAAATAAAAATAACTCGTACCTTAAGATATTAAACCTAGAATCGGGGAAATCTTTTTAGGCCAAGAAAGAATTTCAAACTTTGTTGATCTTGTCAACGAATCAAATTGCAACTTGATATTTTAAATTTAATTAATTCAAAAAATAAGATTAAATTAATACAATTAAACTTTGAATTAATTTTCTAAAAAAAAAAATTGTACCTTATGAGATTGAACCAAAAATCTTGAAACACTTTTAGAGATTTTAAACTTTGTTAGCCTCATTAAGAAATCAGATTAAAATCTCAAATATGATAATTTATAAAAATGAAAATAACTTGTACCTTACAATATTGAGTCAAAAATCTCGAATTTTTTTTAAACTTTCTCAGTCTCGTGAAGGATTTCAAACTTCAATACCCTTGTTAAGAAATCGAATTGCAGTTTCATATTCTAAAAGTTTCAAACTAAAATAACCTCGTTAGCGAACATGTAATAAAAAATATAAACATTTACTATGTGTTTAATAATCAATAAATTGAATAGTAAAACTTTGAAAATGTAAATGTAATACTCGAATAACATTATAGATATTGATGATAAATATTTTGAGATAAATAGATTAACAAACAGCAAAGGTCAAGTATAAAAATTAATTATTGGTGACCAAATTTATACGGTATAAATAAAAATTTTAAGAAACAAAATAAAGAAAAAAAATAAACATACAGTCAATACTAAAAGTTATAATTAGTTAAAATTTGAACATATTTCCATTAAATTGAAAAATACAAAATTAGTTGATAAAAAATATATATACAAAATTAAAAGATGGTGTAAAATGAAATAAATAAAAATAATAATAAATAAGCTAATTAATATGTGAAGAATAATGAATAATTAATTGAATTATTTTAATAGAAAATATGAGATTAAACAAACCATGTATGTAATGGTTAAATTAGTGATTACGTTCAAGAAGAAAAATGAAATAAATAAAATATTTTTAATTTTCATAATGTCATATGTGGACATTTTCCTAGTTTACTCTCATGTATCGTAACATATAAATCTAAAATAATGTGTTTAAAAAAAATTCTATCATTATATCAATTTAATAAATATAATTATTGCGAAAATATAAAAATATTATTATATATAGTTAAAATTGTACTTCTAAATATTTATTAAAAATGTAAATTAAGTAGTTAAAATTTTATATTTATAAAAAATGAACAATCTCATAAATTATTTGTATTTTTAAGTGGTTCGATAAGTTTTCTATACAAATGTAAATAGAATTAACAAAACTTAAAAACTAAAATATATAAAGATGAAAAATAGAAGTTAAAGAGAATCAAAATAAAGAAAATCAAAAAGATAATACAACTTCTAAAATAAAGGAAAAAATAATAGAAATATAAAAAGAGAAGAAGAAGAAGTAGTATTGGAAATAAAATAATAAAAAATAGAGAATACAAGTTACAATAAATAACTATGGATATATGCTTGAATTTTAGTTTTTTCACAAAAAAATAGATTTCATCCAAAGCATGATACATTTATTTCCAATCTCTCGTAAATCTAAAAATACTTTAATAACAAATACGGAAAAATCAAAATAATTAATAACTAATAATTTTAAAAATATTTATATTGTATATGATTTGAATGATACACGAATAATGAGTATATTTAAAAATAAATAAATAAATATACACATCTTCTAACCTTTCTTATAAAATAAATTGAACTTTTCTTCAAAAGACTAACGCTTGTCTGTGATGGTTGATGTGATACCAAAAACGGAATGAAAAATCGATCAATAACCTACAAATAAAAAAAATAGATTAAAAGAGATAATTTTTTGAATGTGAATGAATATTCAAGGAACATAAATAATTCAATCAAAACATTAAAGAAGAAAAACAAAGCAAAGAAGAAATACTGAAAAGAAAACAGAGAAGAAAGATTAGTCATATATTTTAGAGTAAAGAAGTAAATACTTATATTGATAATAAATTCTATTTGAGAGAGTAATTTAACAAACCTAATTAATCTCGTTTACTTTGGATGGTTTAGATTCAAGTTTAAAATTATAATGATTTCTTATGTAAATTGTGTACATGATTTAGGTAAGTTTACAAAATCTTTATAATATTTAGAAAAATTAATACATCTACTTTTAATATATTATATTCCTTATTTGAAAAATCAATCCCCTTTATTGATGTCAAAAAATTATTTACAATTTATTAGAATCAATAATTAATTAAGAGAAATATACTCGTATGTTTCTTTTTAGATCAATTAACCACTTAATATAAATAAAATATTATTAATTGAACATTATCTAAATTTATGAGATTAATAAATTAATTGGTTTGATTTGTTAAATAATTAAAATCTTAAAAAGTTTAAAAATCGTGTATTTAACTAACCAATAAATAATTATTGATTAAATATTTTTAAATTTATGGGGTTGATAAGTTAATTAATGTAATTAATAGAAAAAATTTAATTAATGTATTTGGTAATTTCAAAATATTAAAATCGTAGATAATTAATCAATTAATGAAATGATTTTTATAAAATAAAATTTTTCAAAAAACAAAAGAAAAAAAGACTATTGAATTAAAATTGCCACATTTTAATATATATGTATTTCAAATTGTATATTTTAATATATAAAAAAATTAACTTATTTAATTCAATTACCACCGTCTAGGATCATTTCATGCATATAATTTTTTTTTTCCATTTTTCAAATCATTTAGGCAAGATTTAAGGGATTAATTATATTGACACCCAATTAAAGCCCTTGAATTTATTTTATAATTGATGATTAGGATAAATAAAAATTAATTTATATCTCATAAAAGAATTAATAATGAAATTGTATCAAATAAGGAAAGATTTGTTTCGGAACTACCAATAATAATTTTTTTAAATATTAAAAATAATTCAAAATTCTAAGAATTCATCATTAAAAGAAAAAATACACATAAAAAGTATGTTATGAATTTTGTCAAAGATATTTATTTTTTAATTACTATTTATTTTCATAATAAAATAATATATAAAATAAAGATAAGCCAATCACATTTTTTTCTATTTAATTGAAAATCTAAAGAAAAAAATACAAAATATCATTCGATCAAACTTGTCAAAAATAATTATTTTCCTTAGTTACTACTTATTTTCATAATAAAATAATATATAAAATAAAAATAAACCAATCACATTTTTCTATTTAATTAAAAATCTCAAAAAATTCCACATCATCAAAATGCTAAAAAGTCAAATAGTCAAATGTGGTTTTCAAATATATAATAGTATAGATATACAATTTGAACTAAATGCTATTTATTATTTGTTTGAAAAATTACGTTATGTAATTTGTAACTTTTAATTAATTTTAAAAGCTCTCAATGTCTTATTATATATACACAAAAATGTGGCAATTTTAATTCAACAATCTTTTTTTCTTTTTCTTTTTTGAAAATTTTTATTTTATAAAAATTATTTCATTAATTGATTAATTATCTACGATATTTAATATTTTAAAATTACCAAATACATTAATTAAAATTTTTATATTAATTACATTAATTAACTTATCAACCCCATAAATTTAAAAATATTTAATCAATAATTATTTATTGGTTAGTTAAATACACGATTTTTAAACTTTTTAAGATTTTAATTATTTAACAAATCAACCCAATTAACTTATTAATCTCATAAATTTAGGTAATGTTCAATTAATAATATTTTATTTATATTAAGTGGTTAATTGATCTAAATAGAAACATCCGAGTATATTTCTCTTAATTAATTATTGATTCTAATAAATTGTAAATAAAAGTTTGACATTAATCAAGGGGATTAATTTTTCAAATAAGGAATATAATATATTAAAAGAAGATGTATTAATTTTTCTAAATATTATAAAGATTTTGTAAACTTACCTAAATCATGAACACAATTTACATAAGAAATCATTATAATTTTAAACTTGAATCTAAACCATCCAAAGTAAACGAGATTAATTAGGTTTGTTAAATTACTCTCTCAAATAGAATTTATTATCAATATAAGTATTTACTTCTTTACTCTAAAATATATGACTAATCTTTCTTCTCTGTTTTCTTTTCAGTATTTCTTCTTTGCTTTGTTTTTCTTCTTTAATGTTTTGATTGAATTATTTATGTTCCTTGAATATTCATTCACATTCAAAAAATTATCTCTTTTAATCTATTTTTTTATTTGCAGGTTATTGATCGATTTTTCATTCCGTTTTTGGTATCACATCAACCATCACAGACAAGCGTTAGTCTTTTGAAGAAAAGTTCAATTTATTTTATAAGAAAGGTTAGAAGATGTGTATATTTATTTATTTATTTTTAAATATACTCATTATTCGTGTATCATTCAAATCATATACAATATAAATATTTTTAAAATTATTAGTTATTAATTATTTTGATTTTTCCGTATTTGTTATTAAAGTATTTTTAGATTTACGAGAGATTGGAAATAAATGTATCATGCTTTGGATGAAATCTATTTTTTTGTGAAAAAACTAAAATTCAAGCATATATCCATAGTTATTTATTGTAACTTTTATTCTCTATTTTTTATGATTTTATTTCAAATACTACTTCTTCTTCTTCTCTTTTTATATTTCTATATTTTTTTTCTTTATTTTAGAAGTTGTATTATCTTTTTGATTTTCTGTATTTTGATTCTCTTTAACTTCTATTTTTCATCTTTATATATTTTAGTTTTTAAGTTCAGTTAATTCTATTTACATTTGTATAGAAAGCTTACCGAACCACTTAAAAAATACAAATAATTTATGAGATTGTTCATTTTTTATAAATATAAAATTTTAACTACTTAATTTATATTTTTAATAAATATTTAGAAGTACAATTTTAACTATATATGATAATATTTTTATATTTTCGTAATAATTATATTTATTAAATTGATATAATGATAGAATTTTTTTAAACACATTATTTTAGACTTATATGTTACGATACATGAGAGTAAACTAGGAAAATGTCCACCGGTGACATTATGAAAATTAAAAATATTTTATTTATTCCATTTTTCTTCTTGAACGTAATCACTAATTTAACCATTACATTTACATGGTTTGTTTAATCTCATATTTTCTATTAAAATAATTCAATTAATCGTTCATTATTCTTTACATATTAATTGGCTTATTTATTATTATTTTTATTTATTTCATTTTACACCATCTTTTAATTTTGTGTATATATTTTTTATCAACTAATTTTGTATTTTACAATTTAATGGAAATATGTTCAAATTTTAACTAATTATAACTTTTAGTATTGACTGTATGTTTATTTTCTTCTTTATTTTGTTTCTTAAAATTTTTATTTATACCGTATAAATTTGGTCACCAATAATTAATTTTTATACTTGACCTTCGCTATTTGTTAATCTATTTATCTCAAAATATTTATCATCAATATCTATAATGTTATTCGAGTATTACATTTACATTTTCAAAGTTCTACTATTCAATTTATTGATTATTAAAGACAAAGTAAATGTTTATATTTTTTTATTACAGGTTCGCTAACGAGGTTATTTTAGTTTGAAACTTTTAAAATATGAAACTGCAATTCGATTTTTAACAAGGGTATTGAAGTTTGAAATCCTTCACGAGACTGAGAAAGTTTTAAAAAATTTCGAGATTTTTGACTCAATATTGTTTTTTTTTTTTGTTTTTTTGACTCAATATTATGTATAAATATTATAGACTAAAATAATTTAAAATAAATAACATAATCATATACAATGAAAAATATTCTATATAATACATATTTTTTATAAATAATAAATAAATTGCTGCTAAAGTATTTCTTTATTATAGTTTTATTTAAGTATTAAGTAGAGGCGTTGTAAAAGAAAAATAATTTCAGAAAGAATATATAATTATCATCCAGTTCTAAATAATAATAATAATAATAATAATAATAATAATAATAATAATAATAATAATAATAATAAAATGAAATGTTGAAATTGTATAAATATCACATTCTTTTTAAATATAAAATATGATAATTTATAAAAATAAAAATAACTCGTACCTTAACAAATTAATCCCAGAATCGCGAAAATCTTTTTAGGCCGAGCAAGAATTTCAAACTTTGTTGATCTTGTCAACGAATTGAATTGCAACTTGATATTTTAAATTTACTTAATTCAAAAAATAAGATTAAATTAATACAATTAAACTTTGAATTAATTTTCTAAAAAAAAATTGTACCTTATGAGATTGAACCAAAAATCTTGAAACACTCTCAGAGATTTTAAACTTTGTTAGCCTCATTAAGAAATCAGATTAAAATCTCAAATATGATAATTTATAAAAATGAAAATAACTCGTACCTTACAATATTGAGTCAAAAATCTCGAAATTTTTTTAAACTTTCTCAGTCTCGTGAAGGATTTCAAACTTCAATACCCTTGTTAAGAAATCGAATTGCAGTTTCATATTCTAAAAGTTTCAAACTAAAATAACCTCGTTAGCGAACATGTAATAAAAAATATAAACATTTACTAAGTGTTTAATAATCAATAAATTGAATAGTAGTGATGGTGCAGGAATATCAGTTTCCTAAATGCAACAACACTTTCAATATTTGTGTAAAAAGGGAAAGACCATCACAGGCGTGTAGGCCTCAGTATCTGGGTTTCCTATTGAGCGTGGGTTCTTCCAGCTTGGATAACACCAAGAGTGCGACGTACAATGATGATGCAACTGTGGTGAGAATAAGAAGATTCGGAAAGAATGCCCAGAACAATGCAGTATGAATATGGAAGATGACTTCGGGGAGAAAGCATGTGCTCTCCCTTATTTATATGTTAGGGGTGAGGGCAATTGGGTAACTTGACCGCGTGGTCCCAAACCTGTGTTGCCCTAACACGTGGCAGCCCATGAGAATGACATTTCTGAAAAAGGGGGCGGCGTGTCAGACGCAAGGTGCGCACCACCTTTGTGTCAGAGGTTGTTGACGAGGGTCGCGTGAGAGGAAGGTCCAAGATCCATTTTGCTAGGGTTCGGATCCACCATGGCGGCGGAGGGTCACATGTGAGCGCTGTTGACGCTCGAAGGATGCTTGGACTGGTTCCCCACGGCATATAGCCTTTGAGCGCCGAAATTCCCAGCGCCCAGAAGGTGGCCCTCGTGCGGGTGATTCCCTGAGAAGGGTAACCCTGAAGGCCAAGATGGGAGCGCCGAGCCTGTCGGTTCGGGCCCTTTATCTGAATAGTTGGCCGAGGCTCTAGGGCCTGTACTAGTTGGCAAGTGAGTGGGCTGGGTTGACCCGCGAGCCCATCAATGCGAGCGTATAGCCTTCAAGTCAACTGATGGTGACACGTGGATGGCTCTAATACGAGCGCGTTTTTATGCCTCATCATTTTGCCCCCCAAATTCTGTAGTATCGCTCGAGCGTACTGTAGAATTTAAAGGAAGTTAGCCTTGAATTTTGAATATCCGAGGGTCAAGGCTCCGCAAGGGAGGTGACCGCTTGACTTCTGTAACGGGCACAGTCTGACACTGCATTAAATGGTGTCATGTCCGCATTTAATGCTGAATGGGGACGTGGGCGCATGTACCCCAGGAGGCGTGAGGCGGTTACCAAAAGCGGGAGTCTCCCAAGGCGGGAAATGATTACGTTTTCAAATCCCCAACCCTAATTAATGTAAACCACTCCCCTATAAATAAGGTTCCGGAAGGCTCTTTTACTCTTTTCACGCACTCAACTCTTTTCAAGCAAATCAAGCTGCAAGAAATCTCTACAACTCTCTGCGGACTTCGGCAACATTCTCCTTCCATTTTTTAGGTAAAACCCCATAAACCTTTAATTTCTTCACTAACTTTAGATTTAGGTTGCATGTGAGTGATCCTTCTAAGTGAAGAACCCTTTCTGCCGTTGAATTTATTCCAGAAATTTTCTTCTCCCCTGAATCTCTCGCGAAAAGCTTTATCTCCAATAGCCAAAACCCAGATATGGCAGACGGTAACACAGATGCTTATGTGAGGGAAATAGAGGAGATGTCAGTGGGAAGTTCTTCCCCACACGGTGATATGCCCATGGCAATCCCCAGAGCCGGAGCCTCTCCTGACGACGGGATTCCAGTCGCCATTCCTGTTGCAAGGGCTTTAGTTAAGGCTAGGGATGAAGAAGTGGATGCTGCTGTTCATGGGATGAACGAGTGGGCTCCTGTAGGGATGGATGATTTATTTGAAGAAATGGGTAACGTCATGGAGATGCAGAGACAGGGAGAGAGGGTGTTCCCTGTGCTTAACAGTGCTGTGCGGCCTCAGGATCACAGGGTCACAGTGGCAGTAGAGGCCCTTGAGGGTGGTGCAGGGCCGTCCAGGCGTCATGTTGAGGCTGAACCTCCCAGAAAGCGTCAAAGAAGGGGGAAAGAGCCTGCAACTCGAGTGAGGGAAAATAACCCCCACCAAACCGACAGATCTCCGGATGAGATTGAGAGTATTCTGACGCTCGATGATTTGGAGGAGTTGAGGGCAAAAGTGTATTGGGATGAAGCAGTATTTCCTATGAGACTTCCCGATGAGGGAGAGAGGGCCAACCGACCGCCGCCCGGGATGTTGACGGTCTACTGGGACGCCGTCTTGGCCGGGGGCCCGAGGTTTCCCATCCCGTCCGCCGTCGCCACCATTTGTCATCACCTTGTGCTTTGCCCTTCACAAATTCTGCCGAACGGCATAGCCTTAATCAACACTTTTGTAATTATGATGAGAGCCCTAGGCCATGAACCCTCGATCGCCAATTTTGACAGTTTAATACAAGTGGCCAGCTCAACACGCTCGTCTCCTACAGACGGGTTCTATTACGCCCAGGCCAAATCGGGCTTTAAGATGATAGATTCTCTATCCACCTCCTATGGCGAGCATTGGAAAGAAAAGTACTTTTTCGTGGGGGCTCCCGGGGGAATTTTTAGGGTTCACCGAGAGTGGTTGATACATGGCGAGGGGCCATTGGTTAGGGAAAGGATAAGGAATAAGGTTTTTGAGGACTGGGCAAAGGGGTTAGCCCTCGAGATGAGGAGTGAGAAGAAGTGGATCAAGGCTGAGGTCTTGATGAAGAACGAGGGAGTGCTATTCCGTTATGGCCTATCTTGCCCCCCGAATTTGATAACCAATCCACCGGCTGATATCATGGCCCTCGATGATTAGAATCTAGGAACTAACTGCTCTAACTCTTAGAATAGTTTCTGACTTGGCTTGATTGTTATACTTCTGTTCTTGTTACCCATATATTCACCTTCTGACGCTCGTGTTTTCTCATTTGCAAGCGTCCAGATTCTATCATTAGGGATGAACACCGAGGCTCTTTCTCGCATGCTAGGAGCTCAGGGAACGGGCGCTAATCCTCAGCCCCAACAGCAGCAACCGCGACCCCCGAATGCCCCGAGGGGCAGAGGAATCCGACGGAGGTTTGGTCGAGGAGAAGGGGGCAGGGGCACTGGAAATGAGGTTCCAGCATTTGGCCCCATTGAAGATCTTACAATGGACGGTGCTCGGGAAGTTACTCCACCTCCAGATGCCCCCGAGGGGCCTATAGCGCTCAGCTCCAGCACTTCCCATAATCGGTCCGGGGAGCTGGCCCGCTTCCATGACGCGATTAGGGCCGAGCGCCAAGGAAAAAGAAAAAGGATGCCGGACTCTATCCCAATCTCCGGTAAGGGAAATGAGGTGGTTGTAGGCCACCGGGGCGAGGGTAGCGATACTTCTTCCTCTGAGGACGAGGATTTCAGGAAGATAGGCTGCCGGGGAGACGCTCGGTACAAGCGCCAAAGGAAGGATGGTCCCGTCTTACTGAAAAAGAGCGCATTCTCTGTCAACATGGTCTCCGACATCATCGGAAAGCTCCAGTTCTCCGCCGATCATGACAAATTAAACGAGCATGATGCCGCTCGGGTCGCGGATGAAGCATGCCACGCACTCCTGACGGTTAGCCCTTAATTCCCTTTATAGAATTCCCCCTTTTTCCATCTCTATTCTGATAGTGACTCTCGCTTATGGCTTCTCAGGAAATAATCCCGAGGCTGAAGAATTTGCAAGGTTGAGCGTAGGCCTACTCTGAACACAAGGCCAAGTACAAGAAATTGCTGCGAGTCTCTGACCCCGGCCAACTGCAAGAGGATTACAATAACGTCCATGCTCAACTGACCAGCACCAACCTGGAGAAGGACCGATTAAAGGAGGACCTGAAGAAGTCCGATGACGCCTATCTGGTCCTTAACGAGCGTCATAAGAAGCTGAAGGAGGAGCGTGACTAACTGAGGGCCCAAAACGGGGAACTGGGCACGCAGCTGGCGGAGAGCACTCGCCAAAACGAAGAGGCTAAGAAGGCCCTCGCGGACCTGCAGGGGAAAGTGGAAGGACTGGCGGCGAAGATTTCCTGGGAGACGGTAATGAAGTTCGTACGCTCCAAGGCTTTCGTGTTTGCAGCCAACATCCATTGCTTTGACAACGCCCGACGTTTCTTCTGCAAAGCGATTAGGCAGATGGTGAAACTAGGGCTGGCTCCTGAGAGCGCTCTGACCGACGAGCGCCTGCGCATGGATCTAGACGAGAATTGCGAGCCCATGGTCCAAGATGAGGATCTCTCTGATAGCCTGGCAGAGCCGGAGTACCAGGATCTGGTGATGATGCTCCAGCGAGAGTTCATAGCCGCCAATTCCCTAGGCCCCGAGCCCATTCAGATAGAAGACGAGGGTACCGTCATGGGAGTGCTGGATGAAGAGGAACCTGGGGAGGCCCAGACTTCTGACGCCAATGTATTGGCCCCCGTTCCCCTTGCGACCACCCTTCCGGAGCCTGACAACCAAGCCCAGTGATAATCCTCCAGTTGCTATTCCCAAATCATGCTTGCTAAATTTCCCTTCCTGCTTATGAACATTTAATATCTATATTTAATCCTTAGGATTTCTTCAGCATATTTGAATTTCTTTATGCTTTTCCCCCGTATACTTGGACCTTTTCTCTTACTGTCTGGATGTTTATATGCATTTTCTTCTGTTTTTAAATATTGATCGTTGTTGTTTCATCGCGCTCGACGTTTGTATATTTGTCTTTCTTGTTTGAGTGTTTGCGATGGGTGTGTGTGCGCACGAGGGCGTTTTCTTTGAAGGTTCCCTGGCGCCTATCACAATGCGTCATCAGTTTAGAATTTGGTAGCGTCTAGTGACTTGAGGGATGCACGTATGGGCGCGAGGGTGTTCCTTTTGAGGGTTCCCTGGCCGTATTCACAGTGAGGCTCGAATTTGAACTTAGAAAACCTCTGAGGATTTAACTAAGTATTGGCCAAACAACGTGCACCTTCATCTTGAACGTTCCAGTGAATTGAACGTACTTAGAAACCAACAGTAGGATTTGCTAAGTATGGGATCAAAGTGAGCGTAACCGTAGGGTTAGCGTCATTCTGAGGGACTCATGAAAGGATTGGTCTAGGATCCACTATTTTACGAGTGTGCTCTGACCCAAGAAGTTGAGGGTCATCGGGGGTTTACGAGCGCGAACTGGCGCGGTGAGCACCCATTTGGCGCAAATTAAGCGCTTAGCATCCCGCCATTTGACACGCTCACCCTCGGGGTCTTCACGCTTATGAGCGTCAAGGTTTTTAATGTGGAGCATTTTTACCGCGTGGGTAACGTCGATTTGAGATTATCGGGGTATTAACTAAGCTGTTCGACATGGAACACGCTCAACACGGAGTAAACTTTTTATTAACCAGACCATTAATCAAAGGGAAGAGCAAATTAATGACATAACAACATATAAAATACATACCATTACACTTGCAATGCTTGAAGCAATTACAATCATGCTTTCTGTCAAAAGAAAGTAAAAAGTGTCGCGAGCGGACGATTACAAAGGTGGACACTTACACGGAGAATCGCCTAAGATTGCACGCGTTCCACGGTCTAGGGAGACGCTCGCCTTGCAAAGTCTCTAGCAAGTAGGTGTTGTTCTCTTGTACTTGAATGACTTTGAAGGGGCCCTCCCAGTTGGGATCCAATTTACCCACATGTTTAGAAACTTCAACTTTCTTGAGGACCAAGTCCCCCAGTTGGAAAGTTCTTTCCTTAACACGTTTGTTATACTGGTGGGCCACAACCGCCTTGTACTTGTGGATGCGAGCCCAAGCGTTGTTTCTCCTTTCGTCTAGCAAATCCAATTCGAATGTCCGATTGACGTCGTTGATTGCAGGCTCGAAATAGGCAACGCGTGCGTATTCTTGAGCGATCTTCGCAGGTATCATGGCCTCGGAGCCGTAGACAAAAGAGTAAGAAGTTTCCCCTGTCGCCGCTCGGGGGGTGGTGCGATATGCCCATAGGGCACCTTGAAGTTCTTCAGCTCATTCCCCTTTCTTACTCTCGAGCATCGTTCTCAAGTGCTGGAGTATGGTTCGGTTAGTCACTTCAGCTTGACCATTGGCTTGAGGGTGGCCCACGGAAGTGAATCGTTGCTCGATTCCCAATTCATAGCACCACTCCCATGTGTCAGCAGCGATAAACTGGGAGCCGTTGTCTGATATAAGTACCCTCAGGATGCCATATCTACAGATGATGTTTTTCCAAATGAAATCTCTCACAACTTTGAACGTTATCTTGGCGACCGCTTCTGCTTCAGCCCACTTAGTGAAATAATCCACAACGAGGATCACAAATTTCTTTTGTCATACCGCTATTGGAAGGGGTCCCACAATGTCGATGCCCCATTGATCGAAGGGCCAAGAAACATCGATAGGGATCATCTGAGCCGCCGGCAACTGGGGAGTGTTAGAGTGAAATTGGCACTTAGGACACTTTTTCGAGTAACTGATGGCATCCTGTAATAACGAGGGCCAGTAAAACCCACTCCTCAAGACTTTCTTGGCCAATATTCGACCGTCCGAATGATTCCCACAACTTCCGCTGTGCACATGTTCCAACACTTCCTCGCAGGCATCTCAACGGTGGACCTTGAAAAGATCGTTTGAATAGCCGACCGTCGCTATCAAGAGAAAAACGAGGGGCTTTACTCCGAACCTTCCGAGCTTCCACCTTATCGCTCGGACAAGTCCCGTCCCTGATAAACTTAACGATGTCATCCAACCAACAAGGTTCAGCGGGGTCTATCATGCTCACCGCGCTCGAGGGTTCTGCCTCCGTAATCAGTGGTCTCTCTGTTCTGAGGAACGTGATTGAGCGCTCGCATGAGTCATCGAGGGCTAAAGCGAATTTGGAAAGAGCGTCGGCACGTTCGTTTTCTATTCGGGGGATCTGCAACAAATGGAACTCTTTGAACTTGGCGATCACTTCCTTAGCCTTTGTTAAATACTTCAACATAGTGGCTTCTCGAGCTTCATAAGTGCCATCGATCTGACTCGCAATCAACTGGGAGTCAACATAAGCAGTTACCCGAACGGCACCATTCTGGAAGGCTATCCAAAACCCATGGTGTAGCACCCCGGACACGTGGAGGTGCCACACCCCCGCACTATAGGTCAATCCACGCACGAAACGACCAATCCGTACATGAACCAACCTATACCGAACGGGTGACAATGCAATACACGACAAGCTAGGCGGGATCACTAATACATGCAACAAAATAAAGCGAAAGCATAAACTAGTTTCAATCAAATATTTCCATCTATCCAATCACGACATTTCTCATTTTTCCAATTAAGATATATTCTAAAGTTACATATCAATACATTATCATCTTCAATTAAACAATAACAATAACTACAATTCTATAATTAACAATAAATAATTAAATACACGAACCACAGATGACACGACTACATGAACTGAACTCGACTCGACTCAACTCCCGCCTAGCGTGCACCTGCAATAACCTAAAAGGTGGAGGCGTCAGTCTGTGAAGACCGAGTGAGGGGTTTATATACATATTAGCGCAGATAACATGCAAGTCATATTCTCGGGTAAAGATTTATAAAAGATAAATATACAAGTTCAATAATAATATAGCTTCGCCCGAGAATACAACTATCAATATTAAATACTTGTTCTTTCATACAATCGATAAACATGCTTGCTTGATTATAAATTAATAGGTGATCACGCAATTCAATTATCGTGCAATCGTGCGATATTGTAATCAATTAGCACATTCATGGAATGGAAATCATGCAATCAATACATGGCTTGCTTGTAACACGATAGGGTTTGTTCCTCCTATGGTTGGACGGACAACCACCAGCTCTAAGACTAGCCCAGCGCCCTCGCTAAGGAGAACCTGGCCAGGAGAACACAGGTACACGATAAGGCTTTGTTCTTCTTGTGGTTGGATGGACAACCACCAGCCTGAAGACCAGCCCTGCGCCCTCGCTAAGGAGGACCTAGCCAAGAGAACACACGTACACGATAGAGTATTGTTCTTCCTGTAGTTGGACGGACAACCACCAGCCCGAAGACCAGCCCAGCGCCCTCACTAAGGAGGACCTGGCCAGGAGAACGTGTGACACCCCGACTCACAGTCGGTACAGGTAAATTATGTGATTTAATATTATTTGCGTTTTAGATTATTTGTATAGGACTACTTTGAATTAATTGCACTTATATGAATTATTTGAATTAATGTTGCATGTGAATTATTCGTTTTAATTGAGTTGGCCTTATTTGAACCTGTATTTGTTGAACCGAACCAACTTGAACCAGAACACCTTGAACCGAACCCGTGAACCGAACCGGTCCAGCCTTAAAGGCTGAACCATTTCTCTCCTCCCTCATTCTTCACGTAATAACAGCAGCAACAACCAAGCCAAGGAAGCCAAAACCCCAAGATTTATCATCCAACTTCCCAAGCCAAGATCTCCCTCGTTTCTTCGTCTTTTCTTGAACTTGAGTATGTTTCGGAATCCCCTCGTCGTGCTTGTCATTTCTATAGTTTAATTTCTGAGTTTGGAGTGAGTTTGGTGTGCCTTTGCTTTCCTACGTGAATAGTAAGGGTTTAGCTATATATGTGAATACTTGCTCTTTGCTTGATGTACTTGATCCCTAGCTTCATATATGAGTTGTATATGTTGTATTTGTTGTATTTATTGCATTTAATCATTGGTTGGTTGAGCATTTATTGATGATCATGTTTTTAGCTTGATTTTTGCATTCCTTTGATCATGCCTTTTTAGTCCGTTTTATTGAGTTATTTGAGTGTCAACTTGTCAAGCATGATTTATTTGAATTATGTGTGCAATTTGAGAGGTTGTGGCAACTTTAAGGTTTGGATTTTGGCCATTTTTGGCACCAAAACGAGCTTCCCCTGTTTCTGTAATGAAATTCTGTTCCAGACTTTCGAACCAGGCCGGAACGGCCGTTCCCGCCCCAGTTTTAAACTGGGAACGACCGTTCCCAGGCCAATTTACTGTTCCTGCCGAGAGTGGGAACGGCCGTTCCCAGTTTGTACTGGGAACGAGAACGGCCGTTCCCATGGCCAAAACCGTTTTTTTTAGCTACTGCATCAAATCCACGGGGGTGGATTTGAGGCAGTAGCTTTGGAAAAATCCATGAGGGTGGATTTTCCCCTTTGGAAAAATCCGTGGGGGTGGATTCTGTCCGCGGGGAGTTCGAGACCTGGAAGCTGCCACTACTTCTCTTTACCTTAATTATGCAATTTTATGACTTTAAATACTTTTCTTTTTGCATGTTAATTTGTTATAACTTGATTTTTATTGCATAATAATTTGTAAATGAATATGTTGTGCTATAATTATGCAATTATATGACTTAATTGTGACATTTTATATATGAACATGAACCATGCATTTTGCCGAGCGTCTTCTTTGGTTCATATAGAGTCTAAGTCTTGGGCTTTCGTGTTTTCTTTTCAGAGGAGGTTCCAGTTGACGAGCCCGAGGCGTAGGTTGTTCACGTCTGCTCGTTTTTGGTCACGCACAAGGTGAGGTTTAGGACTTTTATTAGCTAAGCGACCTAAAGCCTTATGTGATGTTTTCAGGCCGTGCATGTGACTATATATTATATATATAGATATGTATGTGTTGATTAGAATATATTTATGATCTTGTGAACAACTTTGTTTTGGGAAAAGATATTAAATAAGCCTATGTAAGCTATGTTTTGGAAAAAGGCTTTACAATTCTGTTAGCGAGATCGCCATGAAAGATTTGGCATATGATATGATTTGTGTTTGTGGATCCAAGGAGCTACGGGTAAGGAACCCTCGGGACGGTTCGGGCCGTCGAGGTTCGGCCTGTGCGTAGTCTCCATCCGATATATCACACGCGACCCCTGGGAGTTTGGGAAGGTGTGGTATTTCGATGCCTTCGTCGTAAAAACCGGGGAGGGCACGATGTGGGTTCGCTACCCCTCGTGAGTCTGTATATGTATGGATGGTTAGGGCCGCCGGTGGCTCTTCCATCATTGGTGTAGAGGTTGATATGTATGATTTCCGTTTTGTTTGTTCTGAGGAGTAAAGGTTGGAAGCTCGTTCTCGCCGAGCATTATGTTTTGTTGTGTATGTTTGAGAAGTATGAATCGGGATAGTGTTTATGAAATGCTTTAAAGTATATGTATTTGTTTTGGAAAGCTTTAGTTTGTAAAACCTATTCCGGTTCATAATTTCACCCTTTGCTTTGTGCTCTGCTTTATACGTATATAGGGTGTGGGTGTGCGTTAGCCCCCTCACTCAGTCAGTTGACTGACCCTCGTTTACTCTTTTAGTTGCAGGTTTTGGGAGCGTGAGCTAGGCGGAGAAGTGTGTCTTCTTTTGCACTTGTCAGTCTAGGTCTCGCTAGGTGCATTTACATACTTGCACTTTATTATTTTGTAGTGTACAACTATGGTTTGTATATACTTACTTACTTTTTGTTCGAGCCGGGATGGCTTTTGTACAGGACAGTGTTGGTACCTATATGTAAATACTACCTGGATAGGTGTGGGTTGGTACCTATATGTATATATGTGATGATCTTTAGCTTGTTGCTTTTATTTATTCGCTTCCGCATACTCTGATTCCGTTTAGTTTAGCTCCGCCTAGCCTAGAGTGTGTGTTTGGTCTCCCGTTCGCTATGATTCGGATTCGGGTACGGACATTCCATTTCGTATTCGGGTTCGGATTATGGTGCGGGGGATGTGGCCCTACGTGTGGGTGCTACAGAACGCATGTACTTGCTTTCATGAACATGACAGGCTTGATTCGTGAACAATAACATACTTGAAATGATAAGTGATTTCATGAAATTATAACTATAAATACCTTTGGCCAAAAATCACGTAAAGGTTATACGGGTTCTATATAACTAGAAATTAAACCTCACCTGACAGGCGACACACGACTCTTGAATGCGTGAACGTGCTCGTGCTCGACAATCTCCTCCCTGGAGAGTAACTGAACAAGAAATGGGAAGATACATGCATTCGTGAGACAATACTCGACAATGGTACCAAATATGACGCACGGCGTAACCATGAACATATTCTTGTATAAAATAAACGTATACTTACACGTACCGATCATATAGATACTTATAAATGGAATGGAATAATTTACAAGAAGACAAATAATTTCACGGAGATCACGTATTTAAGGCATGCAATCATACCAATTCGTTTTACATAAAACACGGAGTTAACAATTAAGTTTAAGTAAGCAAAGACCATAAAATGTCAAATAACCATATAATCATCAATTATTCAAGTATTCCAATCATATAAATCGCATACGAGAGCCGAGAGAGTGAAAGGAATGCGAGAAAAGAGGTTTTGGCAAAGTTTGGCAAAAGTTGACAGTTTTCGGAAATGTACAAGCTGTAGGAAAACTGGAATATCTTGAGTTATAAAATTTGGAATTGGGTTTTGTTTGTTGGATAGAAAACTAAACAAATACACCTTTCCGATGATATATGGCTCGTATCCTAATTCAAAGTGAGGAGAAAATGGCGTAAGCTCGAAGTTGAGTGAATGCAGATTTTCGGTAGAGTGGCGACACCAAATTAAAATGGATATATCTCACAAACCAGAAATGATATTGAGGTGATTCCAATTGGAGAATACTTTAGACTCAATTTAGTTTCTACATTTCTAAATTCAGGTCAATCCGAGTGCGTTTGAGGGGTAAACGGTCATTTAGAACAAATGACATAAATGCAGAATTGGCTTTGTGATCTTCTGTAACAGTGCTGAAGACGGGAACGGCCGTTCCGGCTTTAGGCCAAAATGGGAAGGGCCGTTCCCAGCCTCACTGGCCAAAACATTCAAAGGATGGGAACGGCCGTTCCGGGAAATCAAAGGGGACGGGAAGGGTCGTTCCCGCTGAGCAGAAAGCTCAAAACAGAGCAGAAAGCAGGGGAGCTCTCGGATCACATTCAAAATCATCAAAACATCATCAAAACTTCCACCAAATGTATTAAATCAAGTAAGAAACATAATTATATACTTAAAGTACAATTAAAACTAACATAAACACTTAATTCATCCTTTGATTCTGAAGAATCATCAACTTCAAGCTCATGTCATCACTCAACATATACTTCAAATTTTCCAAGAATTCATGCATAAATTCAAGTTAAAATCATGTATTCATGCATCAAACACCAAATCATCACCTTATCCCATCATTTTATAAACCCTAGCTTTAATCAAATTCATCAAGAAATCACATAAACTTTCATGTTTACCTTGGAAGAAAGAAATGGAGAAAAGATGTGAGATGATGATGCTTCAAAGCTCCTAATTTCTTCATGATCATGACTAGAATTGATGGAAATCTCTTCTTTCATGAGTGATGATGGTTCGGTAGAGAAGGAGCAAATATGGGGATGGATTTTTATAAAATGAAAATGAAGAACAAGGAAGAGATGCATATATCGTTATATTTTGGAAAAATTATAATATTTTTGATTAAATCCTCCAACTTCATAAGTCATGCAATTGAGGATATAAGGTTTGGAAAATGATCAATTTAGTCCTCAAAGGTTTTCATGCAATTTAGTCCTTAAATAAAAGGAAATGAGCAATCAAGGACAATTATGCAAATTATACAATTTGAACAATTAATTCATGTAACAATTAAATTCTATTCATACAAGAATTCTCAAATTGAAATGAATATCATATAATTTTCACGTAATCATGTTGAACACAATTTATAGAAATTAATGTAACACGTTTAAATTAAATAAACGAAAATAATAAAATAAAATCCTAACGCTCGAAACCCACACGTGTCGAGCGTACCTGACTGTCTGAAAATCGGGGCGTTACAATTCTCTCCCCCTTAAGAGAATCCGTCCTCGGATTCCATATCCTGAATTCCTGGAATTTAATTGGCTCTTACGTTTTCATCCCACGCGGGTTAGCTACTCCCCGTCAGGGATTAGTTCGAAAGAGGTCTTTAATCCACAAGGTCCGCCAAGATGTGAAATCACGACCCTCAACTTTCCGAAGCCTGAACACTTGTAAGAAAATCTAACCTTCCACTATACAAGTTGACAATTAATTAAGATAGTGAAAGTGCCCCGACTCTCAAACAATTAATGGAAGAACCCCGTCTCCCAAGCAAAGAACAAGAGAACCCCGTCTCTTGACAACCCCGAGAGAATCCCCGTCTCTCACGCACACGAAATAAAATTCAAGCAAGCACTTAGACAATTATTTACAATTAACACATAAGAATCAAATAAAATTTATCACTTATGCAAATAATCGTTCACGTAACAAGTAATAACAATCAAGGAATCATATGCAAAAACAACGAAATAATAATAATAATTAATAATAAACAAAGGGTCATGTACCAGAATAAAATAATTAGCAATAAGCAAAGAATCATATATGAGAATAACAGCTAACAATAATAAATAATAAAATAGTGATGCACGTGATATGCATGATTAAGTGTACCGTTCACCGAGGATTGAGGTTCCGGTGTTGAAATAACTCGGCTGAATTCTTGATTCTTTTAGTTGCGATCTTTCTTACATGGTACCGTTGCAGCTCAACATTCCCATTTCTGATAACCGTCTCTGTCTTTGTACTATTTTCTAACATAATCCGTAAATCATCATTAGTCACCACATCTTCATACCCGTTTGAATCTTCAGGTTTACCGGTTTCCTTAGATTGATTCCCACATTCACCTTAAGGTTTCGGAATTGAAATATACCCTAGATTTCTTGTCCTGAAGGGATTGTGTATTCAAGCTTAAAAGATTGACTTTGTGTTTCAAGCAAACTCTTGTCCAACCAACAGAGAAAACAGGCGTTACCATTTCCCCGACCTCAGTAATTAAAGTAAACATTTTCCTGAAGCAACATTCTTGACTCCTTGTTTGCACTCTGAAAGTTGAGCTCTTACTCCCTTAGTTAACAATACGGTGGATATTTATTACAGAAGAATCAAGGTTGTCATCCCGTGAGAGTAATTCAGCAAGCACATTTGCATAGAAACCAAAAGAATCAGGTCCTAGTGAACCGCCTTCCATTTGATCCGTGAATTTTGATGACATACCTACCAACTCTGTGAAATATCTTGAAAGAGAGGATCAATCAATCTTCCCTCTTTCTGAAGTGTTCATGGTGAACTGGTATATTTATGGAGGCGACGGCGACAGCACGGATGAGAGCACGGTGTGCTATCACAGGCATCTCTAGGGTATAAGTAATAACTTCGTAAGAAAACTCTTGTCGGAGTTAACCTACCAAAACTTGAGATTGATTCCGGATATCACCCACACTGAATCCTTTCTATTTACTGAGTCAAATGATATCCTGAGGTTGTCGGAGAATTGCAGACAGTATACCCACTTTCTTGGAAAACGATGATGGAACAAAGGTACTATCGGTGATGGGACTTTTCTTTGTGTAAGAGGTAGAAAAGCTTAAATTATTGAAGACTCCTTTCACATGGTTCTGATAGAGCTTTTCAGGAAGAATCGGTTTTCTTGAGGTTTCCAACTTTCCCGGATGCTATTTAACTGCAGACTTCAATTTATTTTCAGACCGGCTCTCCCCCTTAAGAAAATAGAAATTTTCTTATCCTTTAGCTTCGTTCTGTCCTTTCCCACTTGCAAGTTTCTCTGCTGATTCAATTCCCGAAATCTTTTTCTCGTTCCAATTGTTATTAATCAAAATTTTGATTAATGGTTTGTTTCCAATCTTTTCTGTTAAGGACATACTCAACTTGAAGCTTACCAACTGGCACTCCCTTTTTTTTTTTTTTTTTTTTTTTTGGGGATATTGAAACATCTTACAATCCTTCGGCTACTCATGAAAATTCCATATCCTGTTCTTACCACCCACTGCTTCTAGAGTTCATATTTACCAAGTTAACCCCCTGATCCGAATCAAGAAAAGTTCTCCCTCCTACCCTTACTGAATCCCCAAAATGCCGATTAATTTCTGCTCTTATTGAATTCTGGACAATTAAATTCTCACAGCCCCAAATACTGCTAACTTCCAATCAGAATCAAATAACCCGGCTACAACATGATACCCGATGATTCAAAAACCTCTTCTTTAAATTCGAGTCGGTAGAAATAGAAGCAAGGTTTGTGCAGAGTGTAGGGAGAACCTATTACCAACAAACACTAAATAATGCATGATGGTTAAAATGTCAATGCACGTAGCAACCTACCAACAATTTAAAATACAACACGTTGGAACATTTACATTAACTTAAATATACCTGTAAGTAAAACAATTTAAATACTTCAACTAATTTAAACATATACTTAATGCATCAAGTAAGTAATCTCGAGTCACATCTATAACAGCATAAATAAGAGGCAATTTATTAATAAATGTGGTGCACGTGTTTATGAATGCATTGAAGAACCTGTCACCGTAAAAATGTTAAGCTCGGTTCCAGTGTCCATTCTTGGTTGACCGAATTGCACTTGGTTTGAGCAGTTGATCAGTCTCTTAAATTTCAAAATCCTCCAGCCTTGATTCATACATTTCCAAAACCTGTCACTCACAACTTGCTTTGCAAATAAATGCATGTGGGTGAAGCGTGTTCGTGTCACGTAATTGTCACATAATTAATACCAGCGAGAATTTAATATATAATGCAATAATTAATTTACCAATGCTTGGAATAAAACACGTCGAGCAAATAATTTCAAACGATTCAAAAATCAATTAATTAGCAATTAATAGCATGAATTAATAGAAAGTACAAGCTATCAAGTATTTCAGGTAATTCAAAGAATCCAAGTAGCCAAGTAATTTCAAATAAAATGCAAGACTCTCAGATTGTCAAGTAATTCCTATGCCGTACGACCTAGACTCGACACGACACGACACGACACTAGAACCTCGGTTTTGCAACCGGGCTCTGATACCACCTTAGATGTAGCACCCCGGACACGTGGAGGTGCCACACCCCCGCACTATAGGTCAATCCACGCACGAAACGGCCAATCCGTACATGAACCAACCTATACCGAACGGGTGACAATGCAATACACGACAAGCTAGGCGGGATCACTAATACATGCAACAAAATAAAGCGAAAGCATAAACTAGTTTTAATCAAATATTTCCATCTATCCAATCACGACATTTCTCATTTTTCCAATTAAGATATATTCTAAAGTTACATATCAATACATTATCATCTTCAATTAAACAATAACAATAACTACAATTCTATAATTAACAATAAATAATTAAATACACGAACCACGGATGACACGACTACATGAACTGAACTCGACTCGACTCAACTCCCGCCTAGCGTGCACCTGCAATAACCTAAAAGGTGGAGGCGTCAGTCTGTGAAGACCGAGTGAGGGGTTTATATACATATTAGCGCAGATAACATGCAAGTCATATTCTCTGGTAAAGATTTATAAAAGATAAATATACAAGTTCAATAATAATATAGCTTCGCCCGAGAATACAACTATCAATATTAAATACTTGTTCTTTCATGCAATCGATAAACATGTTTGCTTGATTATAAATTAATAGGTGATCACGCAATTCAATTATCGTGCAATCGTGCGATATTGTAATCAATTAGCACATTCATGGAATGGAAATCATGCAATCAATACATGGCTTGCTTGTAACACGATAGGGTTTGTTCCTCCTGTGGTTGGACGGACAACCACCAGCTCTAAGACTAGCCCAGCGCCCTCGCTAAGGAGAACCTGGCCAGGAGAACACAGGTACACGATAAGGCTTTGTTCTTCTTGTGGTTGGATGGACAACCACCAGCCTGAAGACCAGCCCAGCGCCCTCGCTAAGGAGGACCTAGCCAGGAGAACACACGTACACGATAGAGTATTGTTCTTCCTGTAGTTGGACGGACAACCACCAGCCCGAAGATCAGCCCAGCGCCCTCACTAAGGAGGACCTGGCCAGGTGAACGCATGTACTTGCTTTCATGAACATGACAGGCTTGATTCGTGAACAATAACATACTTGAAATGATAAGTGATTTCATGAAATTATAACTATAAATACCTTTGGCCAAAAATCACGTAAAGGTTATACGGGTTCTATATAACTAGAAATTAAACCTCACCTGACAGGCGACACACGACTCTTGAATGCGTGAACGTGCTCGTGCTCGACAATCTCCTCCCTGGAGAGTAACTGAACAAGAAATGGGAACATACATGCATTCGTGAGACAATACTCGACAATGGTACCAAATATGACGCACGGCGTAACCATGAACATATTCTTGTATAAAATAAACGTATACTTACACGTACCGATCATATAGATACTTATAAATGGAATGGAATAATTTACAAGAAGACAAATAATTTCACGGAGATCACGTATTTAAGGCATGCAATCATACCAATTCGTTTTACATAAAGCACGGAGTTAACAATTAAGTTTAAGTAAGCAAAGACCATAAAATGTCAAATAACCATATAATCATCAATTATTCAAGTATTCCAATCATATAAATCGCATACGAGAGCCGAGAGAGTGAAAGGAATGCGAGAAAAGAGGTTTTGGCAAAGTTTGGCAAAAGTTGACAGTTTTCGGAAATGTACAAGCTGTAGGAAAACTGGAATATCTTGAGTTCTAGAATTTGGAATTGGGTTTTGTTTGTTGGATAGAAAACTAGACAAATACACCTTTCCGATGATATATGGCTCGTATCCTAATTCAAAGTGAGGAGAAAATGGCGTAAGCTCGAAGTTGAGTGAATTCAGATTTTTGGTAGAGTGGCGACACCAAATTAAAATGGATATATCTCACAAACCAGAAATGATATTAAAGTGATTCCAATTGGAGAATACTTTAGACTCAATTTAGTTTCTACAGTTCTAAATTCAGGTCAATCCGAGTACGTTTGAGGGGTAAACGGTCATTTAGAACAAATGACATAAATGCAGAATTGGCTGTGTGATCTTCTGTAACAGTGCTGAAGACGGGAACGGCCGTTCCGGCTTTAGGCCAAAATGGGAAGGGCCGTTCCCAGCCTCACTGGCCAAAACATTCAAAGGATGGGAACGGCCGTTCCGAGAAATCAAAGGGGACGGGAAGGGCCGTTCCCGCTGAGCAGAAAGCTCAAAACAGAGTAGAAAGCAGGGGAGCTCTCGGATCACATTCAAAATCATCAAAACATCATCAAAACTTCCACCAAATGTATTAAATCAAGTAAGAAACATAATTATATACTTAAAGTACAATTAAAACTAACATAAACACTTAATTCATCCTTTGATTCTCAAGAATCATCAACTTCAAGCTCATGTCATCACTTAACATATACTTCAAATTTTCCAAGAATTCATGCATAAATTCAAGTTAAAATCATGTATTCATGCATCAAACACCAAATCATCACCTTATCCCATGATTTCATAAACCCTAGCTTTAATCAAATTCATCAAGAAATCACATAAACTTTCATGTTTACCTTGGAAGAAAGAAATGGAGAAAAGATGTGAGATGATGATGCTTCAAAGCTCCTAATTTCTTCATGATCATGACTAGAATTGATGGAAATCTCTTCTTTCATGAGTGATGATGGTTTGGTAGAGAAGGCGCAAATATGGGGATGGATTTTTATAAAATGAAAATGAAGAACAAGGAAGAGATGCATATATCGTTATATTTTGGAAAAATTATAATATTTGTGATTAAATCCTCCAACTTCATAAGTCATGCAATTGAGGATATAAGGTTTGGAAAATGATCAATTTAGTCCTCAAAGGTTTTCATGCAATTTAGTCCTTAAATAAAAGGAAATGAGCAATCAAGGACAATTATGCAAATTATACAATTTGAAAAATTAATTCATGTAACAATTAAATTCTATTCATACAAGAATTCTCAAATTGAAATGAATATCATATAATTTTCACGTAATCATGTTGAACACAATTTATAGAAATTAATGTAACACGTTTAAATTAAATAAACGAAAATAATAAAATAAAATCCTAACGCTCGAAACCCACACGTGTCGAGCGTACCTGACTGTCTGAAAATCGGGGCGTTACACTTGGATTAAAGCCTCGTACTCAGCCTTATTGTTGGTGACCTGGAACGCTAACTTAACAGCGTAATCCGCTTCTGTACCCTGAGGGTCTCTGAGGGTCACCCCGGCTCCCCCCCCCTGCGAGGTCGAGGAGCTATCTGTGTGCAGGAGCCACATCCCTTCCTCCACTGGGGGTTCTATATCCAAATTGAATCGCTCCACTAACAAGTCTGCCACTGCCTGGGCCTTTATCGCCGTGCGAGGCTCGAAAGAGATGTCGAATTGGCTTAGTTCAATGGACCATTTGATTAACCTTTCTGATACGTCCGGCTTTGCTAATACTTGCTTGAGGGGTTGGTCTGTGAGCACTGTGATAGAATGAGCCTGAAAATAAGGCCTTAACCTTCGAGAAGAATTGACGAGCGCAAAAGCGAATTTCTCTATTTCCATGTATCTTTTCTCCGCCCCTTGCAAAGTTTTGCTCAAATAGTAGACCAACAAGTGTTTACGCTCACAGACAGCCACTAAGACAGCACTCGTAGCCTCTGCGGAGACTGAAAGGTAAATAACTAAGTTCTCTCCAGGACTAGGCTTGGTCAACAATGGCGCGCTCGCGAGGTATCGCTTCATATCCTGCAAAGCCTTCTCACATTCCTTACTCCAGGCGAAGTTGCGAGCTTTGCGTAAAATTCTGAAGAAGGGTAGGTTCCTGTCCGCCGAGCGGGAGATGAATCTGTTCAATGAAATAATCTTTCCCACCAACACTTGAACTTCCCTCACACTTTGAGGGGAGGGGATATCAAGGATTGCCTTAATCTTTTCTGGATTCGCCTCTATGCCCCGCTGACTGACCATGTACCCCAAAAATTTACCGCCCCGAATGCCAAATGTGCATTTGGAGGGGTTCAATTTCATTCCATAATGGCATAGGATGTTGAAAGTTCATCTGAGATCCTCCAGATGGGAATGCCGGCACTCGCTCTTGACTATCATATCATCCACGTATACCTCCATAGATTTTCCTATCTCGCGCTCGAACATTCTGTTTACGAGGCGCTGATAAGTCGCTCCGGCATTTTTGAGTCCGAAGGGCATGACTTTGAAATAGTAAACTCCTATGTGCACCACGAACGAGGTTTTGGGGCGGTCCTCGGGCGCCATGAAGATCTGATAGTATCCTTGGAAAGCATCCATCATGGTCATGAGCTCGCATCCCGCGGTCGAATCTACCAATTGGTCGATCCTCGGTAGGGGATAAGGGTCTTTGGGGCACGCCTTATTGAGGTCCGTAAAGTCATTGCACATTCGCCATTTGTTGGCGCTTTTGGGGACTAGCACCACGTTGCAGAGCCATTCGGGATATAAAATTTCCTCAATGTACTGGGCGTCAAGAAGTTTACCTACTTCTTCTTCAATGACTCGCCTTCTGAAACCGTGGACGTCCCTTTTTCTCTGTTTAACTGGCTTGAAGGCCGGGTCCACGTTGAGCCTGTGGACCATGACACTCGGATCTATCCCAGTGAGATCAGAATCTTTCCAAGCAAACACATCGAGGTTCTCCCGGAGAAAATCAATCATCATAACCTGGGAGGGACCTTCGAGATTAGAGCCAATCTGGGTGGTCTTATCTGAATTCCCCGGCTCCAATTCGATGGTCAAAAACTTTTCGGTGGGCTCGATACGAACCTCAGGCCTCGGAGCCTCGACCGCTCGCTTTTTTCCAGTAAGCCGGCTTCCTTCCTCACCCAAGGGCCCGTCACCCTCGTTCTCGGAGGAAGATCTTTCGACGGCCCCGAGCGGCCCGTCTTCCGGGCGTTGGGGCCCACTGGGGGTCTTCTTTTTATTCTTCTTTTTGTACAACTTGGCCCTTTTGCGTTCCGGTCCATCCTCGTCCAATTTGGGAAAGTCAACTGACTTTTTAGTGGATCCTGCCTGAATGGCTTGTTTGGGCCGATGGCTTCGAAGGGAAAGGACGTAACATTCCCAAGCTTCCTTAACATTGCATAGAATCTCGCCCGTGCCCTCGGGGGTGGGGAACTTGACTTTCTGATGATAAGTGAAGATTATAGCTTTGAAATCCACGAGGGCTGGGCGCCCAATGATGATATTGTAGGGGAGGTCCACCTCAACGACGGTGTAAAGGACGCTCAAAATTTTTCGCTGTGGGGCGCGACCAAAAGAGGTGGCCAAGCGAATCTGTCCGCGAGGGACAATCTCCGAACCTCCAAAGCCAACGAGGGCTGTTCTGAGAGGTTCAAGAGGAATGTTCGTTATATTCATTTTTTGAAACGTTGAGTACGGGAGAACGTTCACAGAGCTTCCACTATCAACCAAAACCCTCTTTACAACATGGTTATGAACGTCTAAACTAACCACCATGGGACAGTCAGAGGTTTCACCGATCCCATGGGGTGTTACAATGTGCTCCAGACCTTTCTCTGTAAACCCTACAACGTCATCTTCTTTCGAGCGTGGAGAGCTGTCGACAGAGACTACGGGTTTGGGCATGGATGACTGTTGGTCATAACTCCGAATGTGGCGGCGACGGGAAGCATTAGAATCGCCCCCTGAGGGTCCACCGGCTATCATATGAATGACCGCAAAAGGTTGATTCTCCACCTCCACTGCTTTTCCCTTACCGCGATCGCTTTATTCGGTGTGGCGGTGGCCAGGACTGCGCGAGTGTGAACGGCTCCTTCCTCCACCACGCGCTCGCTCAGTGCAGTGTTCATCGTATCTTTCCAGCACTCTCACAAACTCCTTGAGGTGCCCCCCAGCGATAAGCCTTTGAATCTCGCTTTCAAGCTGGCGGCACTCGTTGGTATCATGCCCCTTCTGCTTATGAAAAGCGCAGTACTTTCCTGAGCGCTTCTGAGCCTCAGTCTCCCTCAGCTTGGGCGGTCATTTGAACAGTTTCTTGTCCGCCATGGAATATACTTCGACGATGGCGCGGTTGAGGGGGATCCGCTCGTACTTACGCGGAGGCTTAGAATTACGATGAACGGGAATAGGGCTGGGGCGGCGACCCCTGTTAGAATCTCCTCTGTCCTCGGGGGCTTTGTTGGGGCGAGGGGCATTCGCCATCTTCTGATCCCTCGCGATGTACATATCCTCGAGGGTAAACAACGAATCAGCTATGTCCCTGATCTCCATCAACGAGCGTGGCTTTTTCTTGGCCACCTCATTCACGAACTCTTTGCTGACGTAGTGCTTCATATTGTTGGCTCCAAAAAGAACGTGCCTCAAGAAATCCATCGAGGGCTTCTCCACCAACAAGATTTCCTTGTTAAACCTTCCCATGAAGGATCGGAGCGTCTCATTCGGCCCCTGGACCAAACTGTAGAGAGCTGTCGCGGCCAGTGCTGGTGCCTTCAAGGAGTTGAAATGGCTTATGAAGGCGTCCGTCAGATCATAGTATCCTCGGATTGAGCGCGGGGGAAGTTTTTTGTACCAGTCTTGAGCCATTCCGGTGAGGGAAGTGACAAACACCTTGGCCCAATAATTGTTCGGGTGATCGTACAAATGCATCAGGTGTACAAAGTGATCCAGACGCTCAGCTGGATCAGTGGTCCCATCATATCTGTTGACGGACGTGGGGATTTTGCCTTTCCCCGCGCGGATCATCAATACCTCCTCAATGAGGGGGGAATCGCCCGTCACAATCCTGTAATCCCTGTCCTCGGGATCCTCGTAGCTGGCTTCCCTCCGACGGCGAGAAATTGGGCTACGTGGTCGGTGAGCGTCTCTGGCCCTGGACCTCTCACCCCCCTCGCGGGGGACTTGAGACCTTGCTCGAGAGAGCTGCTCCACCACATTCTGAAGCCCCTTAAGCTGGTTTTGTACTGCAGTAAGCTGAGGGTCACCGACATCTCTGCAGTTTGCCCTTTCTGTGGCCCTCGACTGGACTTCTTCGTTGTTTCCAGCCCCCTCATTTTGAGGGGCCCCCTCTTTACCCGCCGGTTGCTGCCCTTGTTGGACCCTTGGCGGGGCTTCATTTTCCTGAATCGGTGGTGGGGGAGGTTGCTGGTGTTGGTGTTACGTGGCAGGCCCGAGTCAGAGTGACGGTACAACAGAATATTTCAAAAAATTTCGCCATAACCTCGTTATCAAAATATTTCCAAAACATTTTAATAAAGCAGCGGAATAAATCGGGCAGCATAACTCTAATATATACAGGCATCGATAACATAATTTTAAATCATCTAGCATATAATCATAATATGCAAATAATAATTTTGGCAGCACAACAGTATTAACGTACTGCAAAATTGGCTATCAACGACACTTTTCCAGCACCTCGATATCTTCTCGTGAAACCGGCAGAGCTTCCCCGCAATATCCCCGATTAAGAAATTGGAGTGTGGGCTCCGGCAGTATTTCCCTAAATACTTTGAGAAAATATTTTTCAGAAAAACCCTTTTTTCTAAAACCTGAAAATCCCTATTTTCTAATAATTAAGTGGATTATATATTAATTATATAACCACCTAATTAAGTAATTAATTAATCTAATTAAAGATTAATTAATTCAAAAAAAAAGAGAGAAGCCGAGAGGCCTTTTGAAGCTGCCAAAACATTTCAAAATTGAATTGCAAAAATTCTGATTTTTGAACAAAAAATGGCAGCCCTATTTATAGCCATGATTTGAGGGTAAAATCGTCCAAGCGCAGGAAAAACGGCTGCCACGCGTCCTTAGCCGCCCAGTTCAGCAAATCCGAGGACGCCACGCAGCAGCCCATGCCGTCACGAGGCCAACGCCGTATGACACGCGCGGAACGGAGCCCGCACGCGCCCCCACGCGCCGCCCGTGTGGCAGCTGTGCGTTTGGCGCGTGTGAGAGGCACGCCAGCGCGAGCAGCTGCCACGTGGCGAACCGGTCCGGTCCGACCGGCGGTTCACGGTTCAGACCGGTTCAGGGATGAACCGGTCGGTTCAAGCTGGACTCCAGCAGCGCCACGTGTCCAAATCCCATTCGTCCACGTGTCCGGGTCGGTCAAACCTTAACCGACCCTATCCGACCCGAACCCGGACCCGCGTCCTGACCCGGTCCGTTTCAACCCTTGATTCGGACCGTTGACCCACGTGACTTGGCGCGATCCTGGCCGTCCACGCGGCGTGCCACTTGGCACCCAGTCAGCGCCACGCGGCGCTGACCCGCTGACGTGGCATGCCACGTCAGCTGCCACGTCAGCAAAAAAAACCCTTTTTTTTTTTTTTTTGAAAATTTTTATTTTCTCCAAAATAAAATTTCGGGCATTTCCAACTCTTTGGAATTTAATTTATTTTCTCAAAATAAATTACTTGGCTATTTTCAAACACTTTGAAAAATCATTTCTCTCTCTCCTTTTAATATTTTCTCTTTGATCTTCGTTGGGGCTTGCGGGGGGACCTGCAGGACTAATTAATCTTAGCTCCAAACGGGTCAATCTATTATCATCCCATGACAATAATTGATTACCGTTTAACAATATTTAATTCCACTAAATAAATATTGTTGAACTCTAAAATTAATTAAATTATTCACGAATTTCTCGATCTAGAATAATTTTGCATTTTACTCCTCTGTACAGATATCCATGAAAAATAAATCAATACTACTATCATTTATTTTTCACTTCCAATCTGAAATTTCTTGATTCGCCTTAAGTTCAAATTCCCTGTATGTGAAACACATTCAACATACAACTTCGGTGACGAACACACGAAGTACTTTGGCCAAAGTTTTAATTCGAACTTTTTGCAAATCTATTTCAGGGGTATCTTTAAACCTTCCAGCAAGGCTACAGATTCCTTGATTAATATTTCTCTCTAGCACATTTCATGCAATCACCGAACGTACAAAGTATTTTGGCCACCCGTTACCGAGACCTCACTTCTGAGTACATCACAGTGATTAACACTACATGCCTAAAGTCGAAATACTATCAGGATTAAGAGTCTAATGCTTCCGAGATTTTGTTCATTTTAGATAGCAGTATAAAATGAACATTCTCAGTGGTCCAGTTCGATGTTTCCAATCTCATTGAAAATCATCAATGTGTTATAATTGGAAACTCCATTTCCCTATGACGAAAGACTAATCATCTTATATAACACATTATAGTCTCGATAAGAACATTTTCTTATCATACTGACTAGAACTTTAATGACACGTGACTTTTGGTATTTAAAGTCTTTTCCTATGAAACACATTTCATATAAAAATACCATCACACGTCATTAATTATTAAATTCATAAAATACTCATAACTTGCGATAATTTCAGTTTTATTAATCCAAAATATTTACAATATAATTGGATTTTCAGGGCATATATCCCAACAGCTGGGCCCTCAGCGCATTTTGTGCCATTGTCAACGGGTGAGCTGGGAGTCCTCCCAAGGGCGGAGCCGCTCGAGCACCTGCCAAAGAGGGGAAATAGGCTGCAGTGAAGTGCTCCCAGGCGTTCTGTACCGCCTGCCCTTCACATTGTGCATAAAGCGCTTGGAGTTGCTGGGTTGTAACCTGGGGTATTTCCACCCCTTGTATTTCTCTAGGCAGCGACAGAGGGAGATTTAGTGTCCCCACCGGATATGGATGGACCACGGGCATCATTCCGGGCATCATTCCCAGTTGCATATATGCGTATCCCGGCGGGGCATGGCCATGGAGTACAGGCTGATATGTTTTGTGTGAAGGTTGGGGGAGGAGGATGGGAGCCAGATCCTCCTGCCTCGTTTCCTCCGGGGGGAGAGTTGCAGCGGCGACCTCAGTATTTTCGGTGAGTGGAGGGGGCGTACCGCCATCGGCGGCGTCGTTCCCTGTATTCTCTTCGTTGACAGGGGGATGGGCACCCTTACTTCCTACCGCTCCTGACCTTGTCGCAGTCACCATGTTGAGAGTCGCTGGTGTCACTTTTCCACTAGCTTTTAGGGAAGAAGCTGATGATGATGAAGACGGTGGTGATAGATTTCCCACAAACGGTGCCAAAAATGATGGTGCAGGAATATCAGTTTCCTAAATGCAACAACACTTTCAATATTTGTGTAAAAAGGGAAAGACCATCATAGGCGTGTAGGCCTCAGGATCTGGGTTTCCTATTGAGCGTGGGTTCTTCAAGCTAGGATAACACCAAGATTGCGACGTACAATGATGATGCAACTGTGGTGAGAATAAGAAGATTCGGAAAGAATGCCCAGAACAATGCAGTATGAATATGGAAAATGACTTGGGGGAGAAAGCATGTGCTCTCCCTTATTTATATGTTAGGGGTGAGGGCAATTGGATAACTTGACCGCGTGGTCCCAAACCTGTGTTGCCCTAACACGTGGCAGCCCATGAGAATGACATTTCTGAAAAAGGGGGCGGCGTGTCAGACGCAAGGTGCGCACCACCTTTGTGTCAGAGGTTGTTGACGAGGGTCGTGTGAGAGGAAGGCCCAAGATCCGTTTTGCTAGGGTTCGGATCCACCATGGCGGCGGAGGGTCACATGTGAGCGCTGTTGACGCTCGAAGGATGCTCGGACTGGTTCCCCACGGCATATAGCCTTTGAGCGCCGAAATTCCCAGCGCCCAGAAGGTGGGCCTCGTGCGGGTGATTCCCTGAGAAGGGTAACCCTGAAGGCCAAGATGGGAGCATCGAGCCTGTCGGTTCGGGCCCTTTATCTGAATAGTTAGCAGAGGCTCAAGGGCCTGTACTAGTTGGCAAGTGAGTGGGTTGGGTTGACCCGCGAGCCCAACAATGCGAGCGTATAGTCTTCAAGTCAACTGATGGTGACACGTGGACGGCTCTAATACGAGCGCGTTTTTATGCCTCATCAAGTAGAACTTTGAAAATGTAAATGTAATGCTCGAATAACATTATAGATATTGATGATAAATATTTTGAGATAAATAGATTAACAAATAGCAAAGGTCAAGTATAAAAATTAATTATTGGTGACCAAATTTATACGGTATAAATAAAAATTTTAAGAAACAAAATAAAGAAAAAAAATAAACATACAGTCAATACTAAAAGTTATAATTAGTTAAAATTTGAACATATTTCCATTAAATTGAAAAATACAAAATTAGTTGATAAAAAATGTATATACAAAATTAAAAGATGGTGTAAAATGAAATAAATAAAAATAATAATAAATAAGCCAATTAATATGTGAAGAATAATGAACGATTAATTGAATTATTTTAATAGAAAATATGAGATTAAACAAACCATGTATGTAATGGTTAAATTAGTGATTACGTTCAAGAAGAAAAATGGAATAAATAAAATGTTTTTAATTTTCATAATGTCATCGGTGGACATTTTCCTAGTTTACTCTCATGTATCGTAACATATAAATCTAAAATAATGTGTTTAAAAAAAATTCTATCATTATATCAATTTAATAAATATAAATATTGCGGAAATATAAAAATAGTATCATATAAAGTTAAAATTGTACTTCTAAATATTTATTAAAAATGTAAATTAAGTAGTTAAAATTTTATAGTTATAAAAAATGAACAATCTCATAAATTATTTGTATTTTTAAGTGGTTCGGTAAGCTTTCTATACAAATGTAAATAGAATTAACTGAACTTAAAAAATAAAATATATAAAGATGAAAAATAGAAGTTAAAGAGAATCAAAATAAAGAAAATCAAAAAGATAATACAACTTCTAAAATAAAGGAAAAAATAATAGAAATATAAAAAGAGAAGAAGAAGAAGTAGTATTGGAAATAAAATGATAAAAAATAGAGAATAAAAGTTACAATAAATAACTATGGATATATGCTTGAATTTTAGTTTTTTCACAAAAAAATAGATTTCTTCAAAAGCATGACACATTTATTTCCAATCTCTCGTAAATCTAAAAATACTTTAATAACAAATACGGAAAAATCAAAATAGTTAATAACTATTAATTTTAAAAATATATATATTGTATATGATTTGAATGATACACGAATAATGAGTATATTTAAAAAATATATATATAAACGTATCTTCTAACCTTTCTTATAAAATAATTTAAAATTTTCTTCAAAAGATTAACGCGGCTTGTCTGTGATGGTTGATGTGATACCAAAAACGGAATGAAAAATCGATCAATAACCTGTAAATAAAAAAATAGATTAAAAGAGATAATTTTTTGAATGTGAATGAATATTTAAAGAACATAAATAATTCAATCAAAACATTAAAGAAGAAAAACAAAGCAAAGAAGAAATACTGAAAAGAAAACAGAGAAGAAAGATTAGTCATATATTTTAGAGTAAAGAAGTAAATACATATATTGATAATAAATTCTATTTGAGAGAGTAATTTAACAAACCTAATTAATCTCGTTTAATTTGGAAGGTTTAGATTCAAGTTTAAAATTATAATGATGGGGGAATTATATTTAGGTACCCTGAGGTTTGCCCTAATTACAAATCAGTCCCTCTTGTTTCGAAAATTACATATAGGTCCCTAAAAACACTGTTTCATTTGAGATCCCTGGATGCCGTTAGGGTACCGTTAATTTTGACAGGACTACATTGTTGATGTGATTTAGTTAAGGGGTCATTTTGTAAGAAAATTCATAGTTCAGGGACTTTTTTATAATATTTTTCAGAAATACATTGTTGATGTGATTTAGTTAAGGGGTCATTTTGTAAGAAAATTCATAGTTCAGGGACTTTTTTATAATATTTTTCAGAAATTCAAATGTCAAAATTAACGGAACCCTAACGGCGTCCAGGGACCTCAAATGAAACAGTGTTTTTAGAGACCTATATGTCATTTTCGAAACAAGAGAGACTAATTTGTAATTAGGGCAAACCTCAGGGGACCTAAATGTAATTCCACCTTATAATGATTTCTTATGTAAATTGTGTACATGATTTAGGTAAGTTTACAAAATCTTTATAATATTTAGAAAAATTAATACATCTACTTTTAATATATTATATTTCTTATTTGAAAAATTAATCCCCTTGATTGATGTCAAAAATTTATTTACAATTTATTAAAATCAATAATTAATTAAGAGAAATATACTCGGATGTTTATTTTTAGATCAATTAACCACTTAATATAAATAAAATATTATTAATTGAACATTATCTAAATTTATGAGATTAATAAGTTAATTGGTTTGATTTGTTAAATAATTAAAATCTTAAAAAGTTTAAAAATCGTGTATTTAGCTAACCAATAAATAATTATTGATTAAATATTTTTAAATTTATGGGGTTGATAAGTTAATTAATGTAATTAATAGAAAAAAGTTAATTAATATATTTGGTAATTTCAAAATATTAAATATCGTACATAATTAATCAATTAATAAAATAATTTTTATAAAATAAAAATTTTCAAAAAAGAAAAAGAAAAAAATACTATTGGATTAAAATTGCCACATTTTAATATATATATTTCAAATTGTATATTTTAATATATAAAAAAATTAACTTATTTAATTCAATTACCACCGTCTAGGATCATGTCATGCATATAAATTTTTTTTTCCATTTTCCAAATCATTTAGGCAAGATTTAAGGGATTAATTATATTGACACCCAATTAAAGCCCTTGAATTTATTTTATAATTGATGATTAGGATAAATAAAAATTAATTTATATCTCATAAAAGAATTAATAATGAAATTATATCAAATAAGGAAAGATTTGTTTCGGAACTACCAATAATAATTTTTTTAAATATTAAAAATAATTCAAAATTCTAAGAATTCATCATTAGAAGAAAAAATACACATAAAAAGTATGTTATGAATTTTGTCAAAGATATTTATTTTTTTAATTACTATTTATTTTCATAATAAAATAAAGATAAGTCAATCACATTTTTCTCTATTTAATTGAAAACCTAAAGAAAAAAATATAAAATATCATTCGGTCAAACTTGCCAAAGATAATTATTTTCCTTAGTTACTATTTATTTTCATAATAAGATAATATATAAAATAAAAATAAACCAATCACATTTTCTATTTAATTAATAATCTCAAAAAATTCCCAAAATTCCACATATTCAAAATGCTAAAAAGTCAAATAGTCAAATGTGGTTTTCAAATATATAATAATATAGATAGATATGAATCCTTTATTATTTTTAGTTAATTATGTTTAATTACTTTAATGAAAAATTGCGCATCAGTTTGAAAGACAAACAGATAATTTAATAATAAATATCTTTACGAACAATCTCATTAGGGGTAGATGAGAAATCAGTAACGATTATCTGAAAAAAAAAAAAAGAAAAAAAAATGCCCAACAGTTTGAGTTTGGCCGTATATTTGAGTTAACTAGTGGATGTCATTAGTTATTATACTTTCAATAAATAATTTAATATTCTTAATAGCATAAGTACTCAATGTTTTTTTATTTCATATAATTTTGAATATATCATATAATATTGAGTGAAAATTAACCTCTATCTTAGAGCAAGTCATTTAAAATTCGTTGTGTTTATTCAAAATTTTCTCACTGCTCATCATAATTTAAACTAGAATTCTCAAGTTTACCCTTCTCCATAAAAGCATACATTAAACCTTTTGTTTTCTTATTAATTTTTTTTTCTTTCTTTTTTTGCTATTTAATATATTAAAGTTATTAATATGAAAGAAGTGTATGCGATCAAAATTTTACATTTATTATTTTAAATACTATAAGTTATTTATTCAAAGAACAGTGAACTAATTATTTCACGTTAATATTTATATATTTTGTCTAGATTTGATCTCTTCAACTAATTAAAATTCTTCATTATCAAAATAATATTTTTATGAACATTATAATATGTAAATATTTATTTTTCGACATTAGCATGACACCCCAATGGTCGAGAGAAATTATATTATGTGAAATAAAAAGTCAATTTAAGCATCTTTCTGCCAATAAGTTGGGGAAGCATTCTACGTCTGCCACTAGTTAGGAGATTCTTGTCTTTCTCTTTTTTAACCAAAATTTATTTTTCCCAAACGTAAATTGTTGAGTTTATTTCTCTGCATTATTGGAGAGAAGTGGGTGTTTTTGTCTTGTTTTGTTTTGTGAGAAAAAAAAAAAAGAGGCAATAATGACTAGTTTGTTGAGGGACAAAGATAGTTCTGTAATTTGTGTCCGCATGATCATTTCTGGTCCGTCCCTTAGGATTTTCAATTTTCGAATTCTATAAGCTCAATTTTTATTGTTATGGGTGGCTCAAACTTAACGACATGGCAAGTAAAATTAGATATTTTTAGTAAAATTAGTTTATAGAATTACATGTTTGACCTAACTTATTTAAAATATTAATTAATGGAGTGAGGGTCGTCATATTAAGAAGTATGTACATAGTTTAAGTATTATTTAATGTGGGATTATTAATAAGGTCAATTCTCCGATTGAGTTGAGAAAATATATGTAGAATATAATAAAAGAAAATGTAGCTTTAGTCTAACTCAACTCAATTAAATATTTAACCCAATATTCTCAATACGACCTAAGTCAACAATTGTCTAAGACTCACCTAAATATTTATTTTCTTTTATCGTTCCTCAGAGAACTTTAAGTGTTTAACCTTTTAGAAATATATTCATAATCAAAATAAATTGTTGGAAATATAAAACGGGTCGTCCATGGGGCTGACCCGAAACCCATATTAGGTAAATGGGTTGGTGGGAGAGTTTGATTTTGAAAGAGAAGTTATTTAACTTCCGTTAAATAATTTTATATAAAGTCTTTCTCCCTCCAGAAAAAAAAAAAAAAAAAAAAAAGATAAGGCAGAAATAATACCCGCAAACACACGCGATACAGAAATCTTTGAGAGAGAGATATAGAATTCTGTCAAGTAGTGTAACGAGATTGAAGAGTGTGGATTATCAATTGATTCATATCCAAATATCAAGCACTTAAGTCGTGGAAATAAGTCTGCTTATTCTAAGCATACTTGGACCGCTTGAATTTACGGTATGTTTGGAGATTTATTTAGTCCGCTAAATTTAAATCTTCAGTGGGAGTCGAATGTGCGACCAAGGGTTCACTAAGTGACTCCCAAACCAGTAGGCTAGTAGAAGCCTTTATTAATTGTTCATTGTCGGATTTCTTTTATTAAAATTTGTTTTCGGTAATTTCTTTAATTTTATTTTTTTTTGTGCATAGTGGATTCATTTTATTATTTTGGATTGTTTCAAAATAAATATGTCAAGGATATACATTATGGTTTAGAGAACTTTTGGGTGAATTTTTTTGAGCGTCGTTTTGGATATATAATATTTAATTTGGGCGAATTACATTTAGGTCCCCTGAGGTTTGCCCTAATTACAAATCAGTCCCTCTTATTTCGGAAATTACATATTAGTCCCTAAAAACACTGTTTCAATTGAGGTCCCTGAACGCCGTTAGGGTTCCGTTAATTTTGACAGGACTACATTGTTGATGTGATTTAGTTAAGGGGTCGTTTTGTAAGAAAATTCATAGTTCAGGGATTTTTTTTGTAATTTTTTTCAAAAATTCAAATGTCAAAATTAACGAAATACTAACGGCGTCCAGGGACCTCAATTGAAACAGTGTTTTTAGGGACTAATATGTAATTTTCGAAACAAGAGAGACTGATATGTAATTAGGGCAAACCTCAAGGGACCTAAATGTAATTCGCCCTATTTAATTTTTGTGTATAAATGAATAAATGCTCCAAAATTGTGCTTGAGAAAATGTATTTTCTCGTGTAATATTTATTTGAATATGAGCATATGAGTTTAGTCATTATACATGAAAATTAGAATATAATATCCTTACATCGAAATTCGAATTTTTTCCAAGATATGGCAAGAATGATTCTCACCCAGAGAATACTCCGAGGGAGGAATAGGGATCTAGTAGCCCCATAAAGAGCACAAAAATCTCGAGAGTTCCTTTTCTATAAGATGTGAAAATGGGATACTCTTCCGGAGCATTTTACTTGTGACATCCCGTTTCTTCGACGAGCTTGGTATGCGTCATGAGTAGGTTTTATTACGTAATTTAATTGTTTTAATTGCAATTATGTGACGGAGCATGCCTAATGTGTCAATATGAATTTCAATTCAAGTTATTCGTTGCCTTAGAACTTAGTTATTACGTGATTGGACTCGAAAGTCCATTTAATTGAAGATTAGGGACCTAATCGGAATTAGGGTTTCTGAGCGATTCTTCGGCTAACTTGAGCTTGAGAATTTGAATTTGAATTCTAACTTCACCATTGGATTCGTTTCGACGATTCGGGTCCAATAGAACTAGCTTCTCCTTTTTCTGAAGCTGTTTGAACTCCCTACCGATTGAACCGAACCGAACCGGTTCTTAGCCTTAAGAGGACCGAAGCCCTCTCTTCCTCCCTCATTTGCTTCATCTCGTTTCTTCAAGGAAAGAAGAGGAAGAAGATTGACACTATTCACTCCCCAAACTTTGAGCTCAAGTTCTGGCTCCATCTTTCGTCCGATCAACGATCCAAGGTAAGCATTGAATTCCTCTCTTCGAGTGCGTCATTTCTTCCCTGTTGAATCCCGATTTAAGTGCTTGAATCCATGCTTTTCTTGAAGAAGATGTGAGAAATTATGAAATTTGCTTCGAATGTCTTCAAATGTAAATTATATGCTCTAAGTTTGATATATGTAGCTCGCATGAACTTCCTCTTCGTTTATTCATTGAAATTTCGCTCAATACTTGCATATTTTCCGAACCACCATTGTTTTACTTGCTTGAGATTCCATGGTAAATTGTTTTATACTTTGATTCGTGATGTTAGCATGTGTGTGACCTGTTAAGGGTGTGATTTTGTGCTTGAAAATGTGACTTTCGTGATTGTGGTGTTGTTAGACGTGTTATCCCCCTTCTTCCCTTCTTTTTCCGCCATGGCTGAGCTTCGTTGGAGCTTTGGAGCAGGGAAGAGACACGCCCGTGTCTCCCCTAAGGCTTGGAGTAGGACACGACCGTGGTTTTGGGAGACTTAGCTCCTAACCTAAGACACGACAGTCTCTCAGGTTATGCATCGAAGGAGACACGTCATGTCTCCCTTGGCGAGCTGAATCTCTGTACTAAGACACGACCGTGTCTCAGTTTGCCCTTGGAGGGAGACACGCCCGTGTTTTCCCTCTTTGTGAGTGTATATGTGTGTTGTTCGTTCGGTTTTGTTTTGTATGCTTGTTATAAGCTTTAATCCCTCCCCGATCCTGGTCATAACTTGATTTAAGATGTGATATGAATATGAATTGATGTGTTATGAGGTGTTTCATGATTTTGTGATATGCTCTAAGTGTTTAAATATGTTAGGCATTCATATGCGATTTTGTGCTATCATATGCATTTCATTTCACTTGTTTGCATTAATTGTGCACATGAATATCTCGTGATATGTTTTATGATTATGTTAAGCTTTGATATGTCTTCTTGTGCTTGGAATTGAATTGAATATGAGTTTTGCATATGTGTTTACATCTCTTAACTGTCTATGCATACGCCGTGCGTTTAAGTGGTTCATCCTTGAGTCTCAGTTTTGTGTTTTGCCTTCAGTTTGTCCAAGTGCAACCGGGGTGGTGTTTCGTTAGTCGTGTTGATTACGGGATGGATCGTTCGTCGTGTTACGGCTTCGTCGGTGTAAGGTGAGGTTAGATTATAGTTAAACCCTATTAAAACGTGCTCGTTTTCTATGGATGCGAACTATAACCTTAAGTATAAGTAAATACATTCGAGATACGTAATTTTATAACTTTGCTATGAGTTTGCAAGTATGATATGCTATGTACAAGCCTACGTACGCTTGTTCTGATTTGGTATGATTTGTTATGTTTTGCAATATTAAACCACGCTTCAAACCGTGTGCCTTTTATAAGCAGGGAGATACGAGTTAAGGATTTGACACGGAGAGGTATGAATAGTGTGGTTGTTGCAAGGTAAGGTATGATATGATATGATATGATATGTAGCGGGTTATGATATGATCTGTTTTGTTCTGTTCCGTCTGTCTGTCTGTTGGGCCCCGTAGACTGTGGGTTAGGAATCCTAGGACGGTATCGGGCTGTCGGGCTTGCCCTAGACATAGTCTCAATTTGATAGGACTAACACGAAACCCGCCAGGAGGTTTGGTAGGGGATGGGACCCTGAGGGTTTGAGTGTTCGCGCTCCCCTCACTCGTATGGATGGTTAGGGGATATACACCCTTCCATCGCCGAAGAAGGAGGTATGTTATGTAAGTATGATTTGTTTGATTTGTTTTGCTATGATATTATACGTATGAGGAGTCCAGGATGAAATTTGATACTCGTACCCGCCGAGTTATGTATGTTTGTAATGTTAAAGTTTGTGAAACAGGGATAAAATTATAATTAAGATAAAATATGGATCTTTTCAAATGATACGCTAAGATATGAAATGATTTGTTATGATATGAATTGTAAGATATGTATGAATTTGCTAAGTTACGTTTTGCTCTGTTTTGTTAAGTAACCCCTATATGTATGAATTTGTTAAGTAACTATCTCTGAGTTCACGAATATTCCGATTTATATATGTTTTGCTCCTCATACGTATATAGTGTGTGTGTGTGTGTAGACCTTCACTCAGTCAGCGTGACTGACCCCTCTCCCTCCCCATTGTTTTTAGTGTGCAGGTGTAGCTTTGGAATTCAAGCTAGGCGGCGTGAGTTGAGTCCTTGGAGTCTGTCGGGTCTTTTGTTCAGTTTGAGTCTTTTGCATACTTGTATTATAATTTGTATAAGTTTGTACGTTTGAATATATACACGTATGATTTACTTTGTTATGGTGTTTTCGAGACAGGCTTCTAGGGCTAGACGAACCCGTTGCTTATATGATTCATGTTGATTTCGGGATTAGGTATTTATGCTAGTTGAACCCGTCATCTGCTGCTTGTATTTTAAGTTTATATGTATGATTTGTTTCCGCATGTGCCTTAGTTTTATCAATTCGTTTGAGTTCAGGGTCTAAGTACTGCTTAGCTTAGGTGTAAGTCTGTCTGTCTCCCGTTCGCCTTTACTTAGTTCATGTACGGGTTTCCCATCTCATATGTGGATTGGGCATAGGTGCGGGGGATGTGGTGACCCACAGTGCGGGGTGCTACATTACTAATATGGAAAGGTTGAGTAGTGAGCTACTCTATTTGGGACACCAATCCATTTTTCACAATCATTGTGTTTTAATGCTTGTGTGGATGACTTCCCTAAAAAAACGTTACGACTCCCTTTCTACAGAGTTCGTGAGAGAGTTGGGTGTGATAAGACTCTTTCTGTGGTAAAAGAGGAAATGCTTAAAGAGTGAAAAGTCGAAACAAGAGTAAAATTACAATTAACCATGTTTTGAAGTATGCACTCAAACCCACGTCACTTAAGGTCTTTGCTTCGCACCAAAGAAGAAGATAACAAGAAAGGTTTATTGAGAAAGAAAAAGAAAGATCTTCTTCAATATGCTAGAATTGATAAACTTTCTAACGCCATGATTCATATAGCTTGCAATATCAAAGTACATAGAGAGATGGTTGTGGGTAGAAGCTATAAAGGGAAAGAAGTTTGATCATGTTCATCGTTTCCACTCCAGCTAGCTTGGCTTATTTCCAATTCTAGTAAAATTTTAATTTTATGTTTATTTACCCATGAGAATCTATATGTTTAATATTTTACTTATTATGTGAAAATACTTGTTCTATGTTATGCAATTTTATTTTTGCATGATTGAATCGATTATGCTTGATTCGAGTGGGAGTTCTTTGGGTTGATAAGATCTCTTAGAACATTGATTTTTGTACTTAAAGATTTGAGTTTATGGTAATTAAAGACTTGGGTTAGATGATGATTGAGAACATTGTTATCTGTCAAATCAAGACTTAGTTTCGGATTATTGTAGATGTCAAATGATTTGTACAGAATCATATGTGTTTAGCAATATTAAATTATTCAAACTCTCACTTCCTTTCAATTAGACCATAGCTTCTAGATCAATCATTGCTGATCTGAACAAGGGTGAAAAGTTGAACGGTGACAACTATGACACCTGGCATCATAAGATCTAGTACGTGCTTGATGAGCAGGATGCCTTGGAGGGTATCAACCAAATCATGGAAGATCTAGGTGTGGGCAATACTGCTCAGCAGAGGAGGGACCAAGAGGTTTACCAGGCATGGAAAAAGAAAAATTCCATAGCCCGGGGTATTCTGGTAAGCTCTGTGGTGGATGATTTGATCCACGAGTGCGAGCAGCATAATACTACTCATCATTTGGGTTTACCTCAGAGAAAAATATGGAGGTACATCAGTCACTCGTTTAAGACAGTTGACTATCAAGTTTGACACCTATAAGAAACGCCCTGATCATAACATGAAACAACAATGAAGGGTGATGTCAAACATGATAACTGAACTTAGGTCAGCTAGCCACACCCTCTCTGATGAGCAACATATTCAAGCTGTAATCCGATCTCTTCCAGAGCAGTGGGAGCATATGAAAGTTAATCTCACTCATAATGACAACTTCAAAACTTTTGCTGATGTTGCTCGCCATGTTGAGCTCGAAGACGAGCGCCTTAGTGCTGCAAAGGTTATGGCGAGGGCATTTGTTGCCGAAATTAGTTCTAAGAAACCTATGGAGTTTAAGCCTAAGTGGAACTTCAAAAGGAACAATGGGAAGAGGTTTGTCAAAGAGCATAAGAAGAACAACGATCCCACCCGTAGCAGCAATAATAAATCCAAAATAAAACGGTTTGGAAAGAAGAAAGATAAGAGCAAGATGAAGTGCTTCAATTGTGATACTCTAGGTCACTTTGCTCGTGATTATCCTCAGCCACCTAAGGATAAGGTAGCACTTGCATTTACTTTTTCTAGTCATGCTTATGTCTCTAGCACTGTCTTATTAACTAAATCTTATTTTGTGTGGATTGTGGACTCAGGGACAGCAAACCATTTGACTAGGGACCGAGAGGTATTTGTAGATTTTCGCCGAGTTCCCACCAGTACGATGTAGGAAACAATACCAGAGTAGAAGTAATGGTATTCGTACTTACAAGCTGGAATTGCAAGAAGGCAAGGTCCTTATTCTACATGATGTCCTATTTGCACCGGAGATTCGACAAAATCTAGTATTTGTTGTTGTTCTTCTAAAGTTAGGATATAGCTTGATATTTACTATTGACACTGTTAAACTTTATTATGGTGATTCATATTATGGTAGTGGACTTATTAGGGATGGTTTTATCGTGTTAAATTGTAAAAGACATATGTTTGTGATGGTTGTCGAACCCATCAACTAAATCCTTTACTCACTGCATGAAAATTAAAATTGTAATATAGTAGCAAAGGGTCGAACCCACAGGACAAGATAGACTTATATTCAATGTATCCAAGAGAATATTCAAAAGAGGCTTAAAGGGGGGGGGGGGTTGTTTGTGTAATTAAAACAAACTAATTTTAAGTACAAAACCAGATTTCTTCAATTAACTAAGACTGAAAGCAAAGAGAGTTGTCAAGGTTGATTATGATGAGAAATATCTTAGCTAAGTTGTTACTTCATTCCATGCTCGTATCAAATCCTGGATGCAAAAATAAACCTGATCGAACGGTAGATTAACTTACAATAGACAAGAAGCTTATCTATATCATCCTTTCTTACTTTCAACTTAATCAAGAGAAGCTCATCAATTAAATTCTTACCACACAGCAGTCCCGCGAACAAGTATCTAGGATTTAACTGTATGATAGCATTGAGCACCAAAAGGATATTAATCATGATCCAAAATCTCAAGAAGCTTGGACTTGTGAAATCATATTACGCATGCCTCATCATTTTATTGAGTAAACATGGTGGTAAACTCTCACTGATGTGCGGTTCTTCTACACCTTTACAAGACTATTACGTATCAAGTATCAGTGTAACCTTATCAAGTTGTTATCTAGGCATCGATTGATCAGAAGGATGATTTGAAAACAATTTATACAAGTACGTTCAAATCATGCATAAATACCATAGATCAGATTCGCGTTCATTCACTTAGATCTCATAAATATTGGCAAGGAATAAAGATACAACCTAACTAAGATAGATATGTTCAGCCACAAATCATTATGCAAGATAGACAATAAGTACTCTGATCATAAACTGAACTTTAAAACTTAATTGAAATAAAAACCGAAACCAATTACTTCAAGTCTGGAAACGATCACAGTTTTGAGGAAGAAAATCCCTCGGCGTTTCTACTGCTAGCTGCTATTATCTTCTACTTTCAGAGTTATCTCTCGTTCTCCCTTTTTTTTTTCCCCACTTAACTAGTTTTTAAAAGGCTATCTTAGGATAATGATCAAGGGGAACAAATTAACTTTTTCAAATCCCCAAAAACATGATTAGGACTCTTGAAACTCAAAAATACAGGATCAATCTTCTTGCGTGTCAGCCATGTTAGCAAGCTGTTGCATGTGTGCCACCTGTCCCAACAAGAGGAGTCAGCCGTACTTGTCGACCGTGGTCTGCTTTACGTGCATTAGCCTTAGGGATGATCATTCATTGTGGTCATGGCTTAGGTATTTTCAGCACTTAGCATCTTTTTCTTCATAATTCTGCCAAATCCCTCATTTATCAACATGTTTCTGCAAAAGCCAAATAGAAGCAAATTAAGTAGAAATCTAATCCAATTCAGGGGGAAATTAAAGGGATTTTCATGTAATTTATGCATACTATCAAATCCCCCCATACTTAGACTTTTGCTTGTCCCTAAGCAAAAGCTTTCTATCCTAACAAACTGCAAGATGATCCCCATCAAACCACCTCAGCCCCACAGTTTCTTAATGAGAAAATGTGGACACTAAAATAAGCATCATAACAAGTTTCCACAACCTTCAAGATGGAAAAGAACAAATCTTAAGTGCTTAACTTGCTAGAGAATGTTAAGGAATTTAGAATTCATTTAATCATGCATATTTACCAAATAGCAATCACAACATATGATCAAAGGGTGCTTATTCTGGACTGTCTAAATTCTAACAAAACAAAAGATAAAGTGAGGGTTCCAGCATAACACTTATACCAAAATTCAAAAAAGTTGTCTATTTCGGGTGTCATAATACCGCTTTAGTAATATATGACTATCCCTAGACTGCACTAGTGCATCACTCATGGTCACCCATTTTTCAATTTATGATTTGTATTTAGCCATTAGGTGACCAGCGGAGTGAAACGAACTGATTGCATCAAGCAAATGGTTGTGACAGCCTTATTCAGAGACAAATGGCTATAAAAGCCTTATTCAGAAGCTAATGGCATTACATCCTTATTCATAACATAATCCCTCAATCAACATTAACATTAACATTCAGCATCCAAAACATTCCTTTAGACAGTCCAGAAATCACATACCTTTTCACACATGGAGGTCCAATTTATGCATGCAATTTCAGTTTCTCATCTATTAGTCTAAATTCAAAAGCATTCTCTATCAAAGCTAAAGAACTTATAAATTTGATCAACTCCAAAAATCAAGCATGGAAATTCATGTTATTTCAACCAAATTTTCATGTTCAAAAGCTCTCAAATCAAAACATGTTGCACATGAGGTTATCAGGTTCACAATTTCTCACAGCAGAAACACTGGCTAAACAATAGCCACAAAAATCAGTCAAAATTCTCAAAGAAACCAACCTAAACAGGCTACAGGCCTATTATCAGCTATCAACAGTCAACAAAAACAACAAAACAACAGCCTTAAAAGCAAAAAATTTTCTACTCCCCACCCCCCACACTTATTTCACATTATCCTCAATGTTTATAGACAGTATTAAATTAGGAGGACTTCCCTGAATGCAGTTCAGTGAGTGCCAATTTTGAGGCCTTTCTTGATGGCCTCAATATCAACTTCTATTCCTGCTATGTGGGTAGCCATGATGTCCATTGAATTTTCCATGGCTGGGAGCTTTTCTACTGATTTTTCATATTTTCCCAATTTGGTTAGGACTGTTGTGAGGAGAGTTTCAATTATGTCCAACTGTGCAGTGTTGGAAGTGCTAGTGGTGGCCTCAGGTTGGACATCTTCACTCCTTTTCTTTGTAATAGGGACTGTACCTGCACCAGGAAAGCACAATCCTCCATATTTTCTTTGGAGTATTCTCATGTTAAGCAGTACATGTTCATCCAATGGAGAAACTTCAGAATGCAGAGTGAGATCATGATTATTCAAGTCAAGAAGTTCTTCATGCACAGCAATATGAGTGATTAGGTGCCCTAATTTAAGTGGCCTATTCCATTTGATGCAGTCATTAATGTGCACAGCAGCCCAAAAACCTATATTTACTTTCCAGTTATTCCACATAGCCCACAAAAAGTATAGTTCAGATTTAGTTATAGTACTTGAACCTTCAGTTCTTTGGGAGAAAAACATTGACAACAACCTATGAGCATAAACTACAGCAGGATCGTTTAAGTAAATGCTCTTGGCATCATCAAATTTATCACATTTGCCATCAGTTAATTGCTTAAAAGCTTCATCAGGATCAAATTCTTGGGGAAAATCTCCTAGGCATGTTACATCAGTTTCTCCTTCAATAGGAAAGTAATAAAATTATAAAACTTCACAGAATTGGTTAATTGAATAACTAATTCTTTTGCCTAGTAGTCTAAATGTGATAACACCATCTTCATCCCAATTACATGCTTGCTTTTTCAGGAACTTAAAAGTTGAATAAAATTCCATTGTGAGTTCATAGTAAATGTCTGTGTCTATTTCCATAAACTCTTTTCATCCTATGTTATTAAGCAAAGCATAGACAGGTTCAATCAATTCAAATTTCTCAAGTGTAGGCACATCAATTTTCTTAGCAATAACAATAGAAAGTTCTTTAACTTGATTGTACCTTACTTTTTCTGTTTTGGCAGTGAATTTGAGGTATCCTCCAAGATTTTGAAATCTTGCGGGAGCAGGGGTTCTGGTTTTTGGTACTCTGCTTCTTTTGTGCTTCTTGGGGATATGTGTTTTCTTTGAAGGCTACGTAGGCACTTGCTCTTTCTCAACATGCTCATACTCATCCTCTCCCATATGCCTTTCCTCATTTTCTGCAACATCTGCTTCATGCACTTCTTCTTCATGTTCTGGAGTACCATCAGTCTCCTGTTCTGCCTCTGCATTGGCATTTTCTTCATCGTACCTCTCCTTTGCTATCTTGTATCCCTCTTCAACCTCCTCATCGATTTCTTCTTGTTGTTTCTCTTGTTCTTCCTCCACTTGTAATTCTTCTTCTATTTGCGTAAGAGTTTCTGCCGCCCTCAATTCTTCAGAGTCAGTTGGAGGGGGTTTCTTTTTCTTCTCAGTTTTCTCTTTCTTTTTGGATTTCTTTTTCGAATTCTTCTTCTTGGATTTTTGTTGTGCTTTCCCAGGCTCTTGAGGATTAGAAGGCTCTGCTTCATCTCTTAATTAAAATTTTCGTTTCTTCGGCTCATAAGATTGCCTGATTTGCTTCAAAATTGAACCCAAAGTAGGGTCTGTAGCTTGTCTGCGCTCTTCCACAACGATTACAGGGGGTTCAGGAGTTATGGTGGTAGGGTTTGTGCCAACAGGAGGAGAAGGGTTAGGGTTGGGTTCTTCTTGAGGAATGGAGGGTTCTGGTGCGGTTTCAGACGGTGGTGATGGCGTATTGATTGGTGGCGCCACCTCCTCTGCATGGACGGATTCCGCTGGTTTAGGGGTAACTTTCAGAACCCTCCTTTTCTGAGTGACCTTTCTTTTGTAGGGTTTAAGTAGTGGAGGGGATTTCTCAGATCTTGTCTTCATATTTCGGTGAGGGTTGCAGTGGTTGAAGACGGAGGAGGATGAGACGGTTGGTTTTCTTGACAGAAGGAAGAAGGAGAGTTTTTGAAATTTCTGAGGGTTTGAAGGTTAAACGTTTCTTTAAAAGTGTGTTCTATCTTCAAAAACTTTTTTTCCAATTAATAAGACTTTTAAAGAATAAAGCGTATAACACACTTTGGTCTTTTTCAAATCTGTTTTATTTCACCAAGTGTGGGGAGAGACTTATGGAATGAGTTTAAGGGATGATCATGATTAGGGGTTCATGTTCCTGATTGTGCATGCCTGTCATTACCTGAAATGAACAGAGGAATGGTTCTTCATCAAAAATCACAATTATCTCTTGGACAAAATAGGAAAGAGAAACTAGAATATCAAAATAGATTAGTCTAAAATTAATGGGTTGCCTCCCATCAAGCGCCCTTGTTTAATGTCTTAGGCTAGACAGTGATTCTGTTATTATGAGGATAAAGGAATGGGGTTGTCCAAAGGGACTTCCTCCACTGTGTAATCTTTGAATCCTTCATAAAACGGTTTTAAGCGATGGCCATTAACCTTGAATGCTTTTCCTGTCTCTACACTCTTAATAGATACTGCACCATGAGGGAAAATATTAGTAACAACAAATGGTCCTATCCATCTTGATCTCAGTTTTCTAGGAAAAAGTTTCAATCGAGAATGGAACAATAGAACTTTCTGCCCAATTTGAAATATTTTTCTGGAAATCATTTTATCATGAAAATTTTTAGTTCTTTCTTTATACAGTCTGATACTTTCATAGGCTTCATTCCTTAGTTCTTCTAATTCTTCATATGAGCTCCGGCTTCATCTATCTTCATGTTACACTGTCTTATTGCCCACAAGGCTTTATGTTTTATTTCCACAGGTAAATGACAAGCTTTCCCAAACACTAACCTGTATGGAGACATGCCAATGGGTGTTTTATAGGCTGTTCTATAAGCCCATAATGCATCATCAAGCCTCAAACTCCAATCCTTCCTATTAGGATTTACTGTTTTTTCCAAAATACTTTTTACTTCACGGTTTGAAACCTTAGCTTGTCCACTAGTTTGTGGGTGATATGCTGTTGATGTACGGTGTGTAACATTGTATTTCTTTAGCAGGGATGCTTCAACTTTATTGCAGAAATGAGTTCCTCTATCACTGATAATTGCTCTTGGTGTCCCAAATCTGTTGAGAATATTTGATTTCATAAAACCTACAACAGTTTTAGCATCATTAGTACGTTTTGCTTTGGCTTCAATCCATTTAGAAACATAATCAACTGCAAGTAGGATGTAAAAATTGCCAAAAGAATTAGGAAATGGCCCCATAAAATCTATGCTCCATACATCAAATATTTCACAAATTAAAATACGGGACATTGGCATTTGATTTCTTGAGCTTAAATTTCCTGTTCTTTGACAGTTTTCACATGCTTTGCAGAATACAAAAGCATCTCGAAACAATGTTGGCCAATAAAGACCACATTCTAACACTTTTCTTGCAGTTCTTTTTGGTCCAAAGTGACCTCCACAGGCATGTAAATGAGAAAATTGTAAAACTGAATTAAATTCTTCATCATTTACACATCTCCTGATCACTTGATCTGCACAATATTTCCACAAATAAGGTTCATCCCATGCATAATATTTAGCATCACTTTTGATTTTATCCTTCTCTGTTCTGGATAATTTTTCTGGAAAGACATTAGATGCCAAATAATTTACTATGTCTGCATACCAAGGGTGAGGTGTTAGGGATGACCTTGTTTTACCTTCAGTTACCAGGAACAATTGCTCATCTGGAAATTCTTCTTTAATTGGTGGTGAGCTTTTACTTACCAAAAGTCTGCTTAGATGATCAGCTACAAAATTCTCTGATCCTCTTTTGTCCCTGATTTCAATATCAAACTCTTGCATCAACAGTATCCAACGTATCAGTCTTGGTTTTGCTTCCTTTTTCTTCAATAGGTACTTCAAAGCTGTGTGATCAGAATAAATAATCACTTTAGTACCTAGAAGGTATGCACGAAATTTATCTAAAGCAAACACAATTGTTAAAAGTTCTTTCTCAGTTGTGGTATAATTGATTTGAGCTGCATCCAACATTCTTGATGCATAATAAATCACATGTGGTGATTTATTTATCTTCTGTCCCAACACAGCTCCTATTGCATAATCATTGGCATCACACATTAGTTCAAATGGATGATTCCAGTTAGGTGCTTGAATTATGGGTGATGATGTCAGTTTCACCTTCAGCAAATCAAATGCCTCCTTGCAAGCTTTGTCAAACTGAAACTCTACCTCCTTTTGCAATAATTTACACAAAGGTTGGGTTATTTTTGAGAAATCTTTTATGAACCTTCTGTAAAAACCTGCATGTCCAAGAAAAGAACGAATCTCCCTCACAGTCGAGGGGTAAGGTAGGGATTCAATAACATCTATTTTTTATTTATCAACTTCAATACCTATGACCGATACTATAAGGCCTAAAATTAAACCTTGATCAACCATTAAATGGCATTTTTCATAGTTTAAAACAAGGTTATTTTCCAAACACTTTTCTAAAACTTTTGCCAAATTCTCCAGGCATTCATCAAAAGAATTACCATATACAGTGAAATCATCCATGAAAACCTCTATTATATCTTCAACATATTCAGAGAAGATGCTTACCATACACCTTTGAAAAGTGGCTGGTGCATTACACAGTCCAAAAGGCATGCGTCTGAATGCAAATGTTCCAAAAGGACATGTGAATGTGGTCTTTTCTTGATCTTCTGGTGTTACTGGAATTTGATAAAATCCAGAGTATCCATCAAGACAGCAGTAGTGTGTTTTTCCTGCAAGTCTCTCTAACATTTGATCAATAAATGGCAAGGGAAAATGATCCTTTTTGGTGGCTGAATTCAATTTTCTGTAATCCATGCACACACGCCAACCATTTTGTAGTCTAGTTGGAATCAATTCACCTGCTGCATTTTCAATTACAGTTATACCCATCTTTTTAGGAACCACCTGCACTGGACTTACCCACACACTGTCTGAAATAGGATAGATCACACCAGCATCTAAGAGCTTCAAGACTTCTTTCTTTACTACTTCCATCATTGGGGGATTTAGTCTTCTTTGGGCTTGTCTGACTGGTTTGCAATCCTTTTCTAAAATTATTTTATGCATGCAAGTTGACGGACTCAAACCTTTTATATCTGCAATTGTTCATCCCAAAGCAGTCTTGAATTCTCTCAAAACTCTTATCAATTTGTCCTCTTCTAGTTTAGATAACTTGTTAGAGATGATCACTGGTAAGGTTTCACCACTGCCCAAATATACATACTTCAGATGCGATGGCAATGGTTTGAGTTCTAATTCTGGAGCCTGCACAACAGAAGGAAGTATTTTAGTATAAGAAGCAGTTAATTTATTACAAGTCATGTTCAATTTAGCAGATTCCAGAGATTCCAGTGCATAGACAACATCACTGATATCTTCTTTCACTTCATATTTAGCCTCCAATTCTTTCAGTTGATTAATATAAATGCTATCCTCTAAGGCTAAATAAAGTTCATCATAAAAATCTAGCTTCGCAGTAGCTTGTACAAAGTTATCAATGATGTCTATAAAAGAAACATTTGAAATATTTTCAGATGGAAATTTCATGGCTTCATAAACATTAAATTTAATTAAATCTCCATCAAATTCCAGTGTTAACGTCCCATTATAGACATCAATCTTTGCTTTTGCTGTACTAAAAAATGGTCTTCCAAGCAATAAATCTGAAGATTTGGATATCTTGTCATCTTCCATGTTGACCACAAAGAAATCTGCAGGAAATACTAAATTATTAATCTGTACAAGCACATCTTCCAGCACACCTTCAGGGTGTACTATTGATCTATCCGGTAACTGTATGATAACTCCAGTTCCTTTTAAAGGACCTATATTCAATGAAGAATAAACTGATAAAGGCATAACATTTATTGATGCACCAAGATCACGCATAGCATGATTTATGCCTAAGTTTCCTATTCTACACGGAATAGTAAACATACCTTGGTCCTTACATTTAGGTGGGAGTTTCCTCTGAAGTACAGCTGACACATTTTCACCAATGCTAATTTTTTCATTTCCTAGCAGTTTCTTTTTATTTGTACAAAGATCTTTAAGAAATTTAGCATACCTTGGTATTTGCTTTATGGCATCAAGGAGGGGAATATTCAGCTCAACCTTTCTAAATGTGTCCAGAATTTCTTTTTCTTCCTTGGCCCTTTTTGTTGATGTCAACCTTTGAGGAAATGGTGGTGGGATCACCATAGGTTCAAGAAGTGCAGTAGGTTCCGCTTCTTGTTCTGTTTCTAAGCCATGATCATGGCTTACACCTTTGCCTACTGAATCTGCATCAATAACAAAATCTGCTCTGTTTTGCTCTGTTTTTTCATTACTTTGTCCTGTTTTCTGCTTCCTTACAGGCAATTCGAGCTCTTTTCCACTTCTCAAGGTAATAGCACTAGCATTTTGCCTTGGATCAATCGTTTGTGATGGCAATTTTCCTTTGTTTTCAAGCTTGCTGACTGAAGTTGCTAGCTGTCCCAATTGATTTTCCAAATTTTGAACAGTGGACTGGAACTGCTGCATACTTGCCCTCGTTTCCTGCTGAAATTGTTGATTGTTAGTCATAAAAGCTTTAAACATATCTTCTAAAGAAGTACCTGCACCAGATGTAGAAGGCTGCTGAAATTGATTGGAAGTTGAGGGATGAAAATTTTGGTGTGGCTGGAAGTTTTGAGGTGGTCTTTGTATGGGTGGCCTTAGCTGAAAATTTTGTTGTCCTTGAAACAATTGAGGCCTTGGTGCATAGCTGAAATTAGGATGATCCTTCCATCCCGGATTATATGTATTTGAATACGGATCATACTTTCTTTGTTGGAAGCCTCCTCCCATTGCACTCACATTTTCAGTTCCATCCACTTGGAGTGTTGGACATAAATTTGTGTGGTGATCAGGACTTGTACAAATTCCACAAACCAAAGATGGTGTTGAGTTTGCTACAGCCAAATTCTGCACCAAAGTTGTTAGTTTATTTAATTGACTTTCAACTAAAGCAGAGTTCACCTCATTCACTTTCCTTGTGACATTTTGCTGATTTCCAAACTGCTGAGAATTAGCAGCCATGGTTGAAATTAACTGCCTGGCCTCATTAGGTGTTTTATTGACAATTGCACCACCACTCGCTGCATCCATCATCCTCCTCTCCATAGGAATTAATCCTTCATAAAAGTACTGGATCAAGGCTTGTTCTGTATGTCCATGCTGTGGACACCTAACCAACAATTTCTTAAATCTCTCCCAATAATCATGGAGAGTTTCAGATTCTTTTTGCTTCACAGAAACTATTTCTCTCCTAGTTGATACAACTCTGGACGTTAGGAAGAATTTCTCTAGGAAGGCTGAGGCCATGGCTGTCCACGTTGTAATCGATCCTGGTGGTAAATAATACAACCATTCTTTTGCATCATCAGCCAGAGAGAACGGAAATGCTCTCAGTTTGATCAGCTCTTCTGTAACTCCATTTGGCCTCATGCTGGAACAAACCACATGAAATTCCTTAAGATGTTGATTTGGGTCTTCATTTTCTTTGCCTTTGAAAGTGGGAAGTAAATGGATTAAACCAGATTTTAACTCAAAATCAGTATTTAAAGTAGGCAAAGTTATGCATAATGGCTCCTGGGCTACAGGCGGTACAGCTAACTGTTAAGTGTCTAATCTTGCGCAGCCATGCTTAAGGGATGACCACCGCTTATGCTTCATTTATCTGTAACAGTAAATAATCTAACCAAACAGGGGAAGGAATCTGTTTCCAGAAAATCACTGCTTTCTATCTGCAACCTCCTCAATATATTTTCCTTCCTGATTTGTCTTAATGTCCTCTCAATCTCTGGGTCATATGGAATCAGTTTCTTCGAACGTTCTGACACTACTAGAAAAACGCCCTATAGCAACGGATTTAGCAACGGATTTTGGCCCTATTAGCAACGGATTTAGCAACGAAAATTTTCCGTTGCTATAACCCTCGTGGCTAATCTGTAGCAACGGATTTAGCAACGAATTATTAGCAACGGAATTAGCAACGAATTACTTCCCACGGAAATTAGCAACGGTTTTAGCAACGATTTTTTTAGCAACAGATTTTCCGTTGCAAACCAACCAATAATTAATTAATTTTCTGCCTTTTTGCAACGGAATTTCCGTTGCAAAATCCGTCGCAAAAACCAATAATTCAAATTAATAAATTAAAAATTCATTTGCGGGGCCCGGATGACCCACCTAACCGAGCCGAGCCCACACGAGCCGAGCCCCAACCGAGCATGTGAGAGACGATCCCCAACCGAGCCCCACACGAGCCAACACATTAACTCCACATATTCGCATTGGGTAGGAATTGAACCCTGGACCTCATGTGAAGAAGGTTGAACCCCAAACCAGTTGAGCTAACTCAATTGTTGTTATTATTATGTAATTTTTTATATTTAACCACTATCAAATATTCATATACTAATTTAAATAATTAAATACTTGTTATCATATATTTTAAATAAAAATATTTTTAAATATATAATTATTTATATTATAATACATATTGATGGGGTCAAAACACGACCGTCACACGTTAGGACACGTGGCATCGCCGAGATGATGACATCTGTCTCCCCAAGGTCGCCCTATCAGCATCCGAGCGTTAGGCCCCACGAGCGCTGGGCTCAACATGCGCAATCCATCTTCAGGAGTTAAGCCTGACGAGCGCTGTCTCTCACGAGCGTCCCACAACTAAACAGTTGGTACGCCCACGTGCCAAGGGAGCCCTCTTCGAGCGTCACACTCCCTCAGAGTGGCCTTCCCTTTGGTTCGTCACCTGAACTGAAGCCTCCGTTCCCCTCAGCGGATGTCTTGGCTTCCTGTACTCTAGGTTGTCACGAGCGCGCTCTCAAGCCCTCGTTACCAACCACCCACATGCCTCTCTGACACAACGTACATGCCCGCGCACCTGCCACTGTTGCCAGCACTAACTTTTAGCCGCTTTTGCAGAAGATTCCTCCTAGGTTTCTCTCTCACAGCGCCACGTGTTAGGGCAACATTCGGCCAGGACCACTCGAGGCAAATGACCAAAGGGCCCTTGACCCTCAACTATAAATATCTAAAGTCATCTTCTACACAAGTAAGCTTTCTTCACCGCTGCAACTGTGACTGAACTTACCTTTCCTCTTACACTATACTGACTTGAGCGTCGGAGAGCCAAACTGGGTATCACCCCCAGTTCCCCCAGCTTGGCCTTCTGACTTTCCTTGTGCTTGTCCCAACAGGTAGAACCCACCTCCTATTTTCCGGCGAAGCTCCGGTGGTTTCCTCCACAAAATATAAATCGTAAAGTGATCGGATTCGGATCAACCCATTCCCGAACCCATCACATATTCCGTTAAAAATTTAAATATTTATTAATTAACTACATATCTCAAGTTTTAGTTATGAGATAAAAATATAATGTATATCAACTTAAGTATAACTTTTTATGACATACAAAAAAAAGGATGAAAGTTTTACATAACTAAATAATTAGATTTAATTGTTTTTTGAATAAAGAACTTTTATATTATATGAAGTATTCACTTATACATTTGTATTATTTAGCAATCGTAATTGAATAACTTAATGAAGAATTATTTTGTTAATATGAAGCATTTATATTTGAATTTGTAGAATTATATCTAAATATTGAAGAATTATTGTGTTAAATTCAATATAAACCCCAAACATGTATAATAATAATAATAATAATAATAATAATAATAATAATAATAATAATAATAATAATAATAATAATAATAATAATACTACTGTATATCAACTTAAGTATAAGTTTTTATGACATATAAAAAAAAAAGAAAGTTTACATAATTAAATAATTAGATTTAGTTGGTAGTTGAATAAAGAACTAATTTTATGTCAATATGAAGTATTCACTTATACATCAGTAAAATAATATCTGCATTTTGAGAAACTATTGTATTATTTAGCAATCGTAGTTGAATAACTTAATGAAAAATTATTTTATTAATATGAAACATTTATATTTGAATTTGTAGAATTATATCTAAATATTGAAGAATTATTGTGTTAAATTCTATATAAACCCCAAGCATGTATATATATGTATATATATAATAGTAATGTATATGAACTTAAGTATAAGTTTTTATGACATATAAAAAAAAGATGAAAGTTTACATAATTAAATAATTAGATTTAGTTGGTAGTTGAATAAAGAACTAATTTTATGTCAATATGAACTATTTAATTATACATATGTAGAACAATATCTGCATTTTGAGGAACTATTGTATTATTTAGCAATCGTAGTTGAATAACTTAATATAAAGAATTATTTTCTTAATATGAATTTGAATTTATAGAATTATATCTATACACTGAGGAATTATTGTGTTTCGCAACCGTACATTAGATGTTAAATTAAGAAGTTTTCTTTTAATATAATGAATTTATATTAAAATTTGTAGAATTAAATCTAAATATTAAGAAATTATTGTGTTATACAACCGTTACACGTTAAATGAAAAACTTTTCTCTTAATATTAATGATTTATAATGTATATTATACACACATATTATATATATGTACGTATATTATATATAAACATATAATATTAATTATTATTTAATATTTAAGATATAAGATATATATGTCTATATATTAAATATTATATAATATATATACATATATATAAATAACATTGTGTTTGAGTATATATGTAGATGTGTATATGTTATTATATAATATATATATACTTATATATAAATAACATTGTGTGTGTATATGTATATATATATATAAACGTATATATATTATAAATATTTTATATTTAATTATACATAATATACGTTTGTATATAACGTTATATGTATTATAAATATTATATATTTATATATAATATACATATGTATATAATATTATACGTATTATAGATTATCTAATATTATATAATATATAATATATATACGATATATATAATATCAATATATTAAATATTATATAATATTATAATAATAATATATATTGTATAATAAATATATATATACATATATAAAAAAGAGAGAGCCTAGGATTGAACTCAGGACCTCATGAAAAGAAAATGAGCATCCAACCAACTTGGATACAATCCGTTAGTGTTTTGTTTTAGTGAAATTTTATTTGACTTTTAAATACACTTAATGGTTCCGTCCAAAATTTAACGGTTGGGACAAAAAATGTAACAAAATGAAACCAACGGGACTATTTTTGTCTAATTCTAAAAGAATAGGACCAAAATTGAAAACGACACAATCCTATGGGACCAAAAATGTAATTTGCTCTATTTTTTATTATTCATTTATTTTTATTCCATATAGCAACGAAAAATCCGTCACTAAATTATAAATATTTTAATTTTTTTTATTCATATGTTTATAGCAACGGAAATCTTTTTTATATTTATTTCTTTTTATTTCTTCCTTATAGCAACGAAAAATCCGTTGCTAAATAGCAACGGATTTTCCGTTGCTAATATTTTAAATATTTGTTTATTTTTATTTTCCTTTTTCCTTCTATATAGCAACGAAAAATCCGTTGCTAAATTAGCAACGGATTTTTCGTTGCTAATATTTTTTATATTTATTTCTTTTTTTTTTCTTTCATATAGCAACGAAAAATCCGTTGCTAAATAGCAACGGATTTTTTGTTGCAAATATTTATAAATATTATATTATTTTTTATTAGATTTTTATTTTAGTAGCAACGAAATTTCCGTCGCTATATATACCAATTTATTTATTTTTTGTATTATTTAATTTTAGCAACGAAAAATCCGTTGCTAAAGCATTTTGCCACGATTTTTTTTTTTTGTTGCTATATCCGTTGCTAAATAGCAACGAATAATTTCCGTTGCTATCAGGCGTTTTTCTAGTAGTGTGACCTAGTCATACAAAGAATACAAAACAGTTTAGTCTAGTCCCCGGCAACGGCGCCAAAATTTGATGGTTGTCGAACCCATCAACTAAATCCTTTACTCACTGCATGAAAATTAAAATTGTAATATAGTAGCAAAGGGTCGAACCCACAGGACTAGATAGACTTATATTCAATGTATCCAAGAGAATATTCAAAAGAGACTTAAAAGGGGGGGTTGTTTGTGTAATTAAAACAAACTAATTTTAAGTACGAAACCAGATTTCTTCAATTAACTAAGACTGAAAGCAAAGAGAGTTGTGAAGGTTGGTTATGATGAGAAATATCTTAGCTAAGTTGTTACTTCATTCCATGCTCGTATCAAATCCTGGAAGCAAAAATCAAACCTGATCGAACGGTAGATTAACTTACAATAGACAAGAAGCTTATCTATATCATCCTTTCTTAATTTCAACTTAATCAAGAGAAGCTCATCAATTAAATTCTTACCACACAGCAGTCCTGCGAACAAGTATCTAGGATTTAACTGTATGATAGCATTGAGCACCCAAAGGATATTAATCATGATCCAAAATCTCAAGAAGCTTGGACTTGTGAAATCATATTACGCATGCCTTATCATTTTATTGAGTAAAAATGGTGGTAAACTCTCACTGACGTGCGGTTCTTCTACACCTTTACAAGACTATTATGTATCAAGTATCAGTGTAACCTTATCAAGTTGTTATCTAGGCATCGATTGATCAGAAAGATGATTTGAAAACAACTTATACAAGTACGTTCAAAGCATGCATAAATACCATAGATCAGATTCGCGTTCATTCACTTAGATCTCATAAATATTGGCAAGGAATAAAGATACAACCTAACTAAGATAGATATGTTCAGCCACGGATCATTATGCAAGATAGACAATAAGTACTCTGATCATAAACTGAATTTTAAAACTTAATTGAAATAAAAACCGAAACCAAATACTTCAAGTCTGGAAACGATCACAGTTTTGAGGAAGAAATCCCTCGGCGTTTCTGCTGCTAGCTGCTATTATCTTCTACTTTCAGAGTTATCTCTCGTTCTCCCTTTTTTTTTTCCCCACTTAACTAGTTTTTAAAAGGCTATCTTAGGATAATGATCAAGGGGAACAAATTAACTTTTTCAAATCCCCAAAAACATGATTAGGACTCTTGAAACTCAAAAATACAGGATCAATCTTCTTGCGTGTCAGCCATGTTAGCAAGCTGTTGCATGTGTGCCACCTGTCCCAACAAGAGGAGTCAGCCATACTTGTTGACCGTGGTCTGCTTTACGTGCATTAGCCTTAGGGATGATCATGCATTGTGGTCATGGCTTAGGTATTTTCAGCACTTAGCATCTTTTTCTTCATAATTCTGCCAAATCCCTCATTTATCAACATGTTTTTGCAAAAGCCAAATAGAAGCAAATTAAGTAGAAATCTAATCCAATTCAGGGGGAAATTAAAGGGATTTTCATGTAATTTATGCATACTATCAGTTTGACTATTATCTGGATCAATGTACTTCATTTAATGTAAGTTCTTCTAGCTATGCAAATATTGATATGAATGTTTGGCATGCTAGATTAGGTCACATAGGGCAAGATAGGATGAATCGACTGGCATGAGAGGGGCTTCTAGGCCCTATCTCTAAAGTTGATTTTTCTGTATGTGAACATTATCTTGCTGGCAAAATGACACGTAAACCATTTGGAAAAGCTACATGAATTGAATACCCATTGCATTTGATTCACTCTGGCATTTACGGTCCTATGAGTGTTAGAGCGAGACGTGGAGCTTCTTATTTCATTACTTTCATAGATGATTTCGCTATTTTGGTCGTGTCTATTTGATTTCACATAAGTCTGAAGCGTTGGATTGCTTCAGACAATACATAAATTAGGTTGAAAATCAATTAGACAGAAGGATCAAAACACTAAGAACTGATCAAGGGCGTGAATATCTATCAGATCAATTTAAAGATCTATGTAACGAAAAAGGAATTACACGACAATTGACTATTCCACACACACCGCAACAAAATGGTATTGCCGACAGGGGGAATAGAACATTGTTGGATATGGTAAGATCCATGATGACGCAGGCTAACTTGCCGATCTTTTTGGGGACATGTCTTGTTAACTGCATCTTATATCTTGAACAGAGTTCCTACAAAATCAGTACCTTATATTCCTTATGAACTTTGGAAAGGTAGAAAACCGATCCTTGATAACCTTAGACCTTGGGGATGTGCAGCCTATACTCTTGATTCTTTCAACAAATGTGGAAAGTTAGGCCCTCGAGGACGAAAATGTATCTTTGTACGAAATTAAATCGAGAAATGCAGATTTTTTGGAAAGGGATTTTCCTAAGAGGTGTGAAATAAAAGAAAAAAAAAACCCTATTTGAGTTGGTAGATTCAAAAGATAACCCAGTACAATGTGGATTTGTTACCACTTGATCCAATTGGGAGCAATTTGAATTTAGATGATTCCTTTGAATCTCATTCTCGAAAAGCTAGTAGGAAAATCATGTCAAAAAGATACTTTGACATTGAGGGTCATACTTGTTGGAAAACACGAATCAGAAAGCAGCAGAATTTAAAAATTTTTCCAACAAAAGGATCTTGAACTCGCAATCGTGTATCCAAATTCGTAAAGATAGAAAACTTACTTTTCTTTTATTCTTTCTTGAAGCGTTTCAAGCCACCCAAGAACGCTCTTCTCGCGGCTTGACAACCCGTCCCTCGAAAGTCTCTTTCTACTTCAGAATCCATTGTCGGGATAGCAATCCACACCAACCTAGATTCAATTCATGTTAGAGATGTTCTTAACAATATAACATAAAGAAAGAAACATGAAACGAGAAAAGCAGGATTGAAACTCCCTTCGAAAACCAGTTTTGCGAAAGTAGAAAACTGCCAGTCACAAAACCCTCGTGAAAAAATTCATCCTTCAGGATATGGACGAACGGATTTCGCCATCTTCTTTGGTTCGATTTTTTCATTCGCTTCACGTCGGGTTCAGAATCGTTTTATCATCCCTTCTGATCGTTTTGCTTAATCCCCACTTTTGGTAAAGCTCGAATCTTCAAAACTTCTAACTTGAAGTCTCTAGAGATAGTCCACCAACTTGGCTACAATCTAACTAGTAAGGATGCTAGTTCTCTAGTTAGTGTTTAGGCTTAACCTAGGGTTTCGTTTATCTTGGAGAAAGGATGGTGTTCAACACATGAACCAAAAGAATTTCATTAGCTTTAAAGGGGAGCATGAGCTCCCCTATATTTAAGAAAGGGGAGGGACGAAATTCCTAGTCCTTAATGGGCTAGGATTTTGGTCTCTCTCTCTCCTATTACTTGATCATCAAGTAATTTTGACTTTGACTTTGAATTCTAATTCAAATCAACTTTCAAGAGAGCTAAAAATATCCAAACTATTTTTGGATAATTTTATACTTTATTTATTTAAAATAAATAACTTATTTTATCTAATTAATTAATTCATAATTAATTAACTAGATTATTTTTCTCCAAAATAAGACTTTCTTTTTAATTCAAAATTAAACCAGAGTCTATTAAATAATTAATCACATTAATTATTTAATGCATAAATAAATATACACATATATTTATACACGTGTGTAACACGTGTCACAATGACATGTGTCACTCACGTGAGCCACACGTGTGGTTTCACACGTGTGGAACCCTCTTGGCTTGATTTTAAAGCCTCAACTCATGTAACCAAGTTGTTGTGTGTGACCCTCTAGGTTCTCAATTCAATTAGCAGTGACCCTAATTAATTAATTAATCAGTCCACAGATTAAACAACCATAGTCTAGCAACAGGTGTTTAACCCCTAGCTGAATTGGAATGTTCGGATTCGACAGAACCTTTAAGTCATTGATTCATGTGAGATACAATCCTCCTACTTACTATCTCTCAGCCAAGATCTAGGGCAAGGGAATAATCAGAACCCTAATAATCCGGTCTTAAAGCTAAGTGCATTTCATATCCATTTGATCTCAATCCAAGAAGCCCTTTTCTTGATGTCTTGATCTACTGCCTTGGCCAAGGACTCCATATGGCATATGAATGACTTACACAATAAGAGATCACCTTGCATATGCAAGTGTAGGTCCTTTCTTGATTCTCATTCACTTTCATGAATCACTTGTGCAGCCCCAGCATAAGCCTTGAATCAGTTGTCTAAGGCGACACCCTTTAAAGCTTATACCAAAGACTACAGAGTTAATTCATAAAGTGACAAGGAACCTCAAGTCTAAGGATCAATTAATCACATCAATGACTCGTGAGATATTTCCTAATCTGGAAGTTTCCATTTCCTGAAATAGAAACTTCCTTTCCCATTTAGGAATGTTCTCACACGGGGCACCTCAGTGAACTTACTTATTAAAGTAAGCACCCTCATGTATCACGCACGTATCAACTATACACTTTGCACCCCCATGAAACAAGGTGGTCCTTCTTAAGGGCGTGATCCCACAAGCAAGCCTTAGAGGAGTCAGGTTGACACTCCCACTGTCTGTAGGACTCATCGGCTTGGAGTATTTTACTAATCATGACTTATGTGATATAGGGCTCGTTTCATGAACCATTTCACCTAAATGGTAGAGTCCTAAAGTCATCAGGATTAGGGGAGTTCTCATACATGCGCACGTAATGGAAACACACAAAACACGTATTGGCATATAAAGAAGTGTTTGCCTATAATCAATCGTATATTATTCAAAGATTGTCTGTGATACAAGAAAAGTCCCAAAGCAGATTACGTCGAATCGGCTTTCTAGGGCACTATTCCTAACAATCTCCCACTTGCCCGTAAAAGGCTTTTAGGTATTCTAAGTCCCATCTTCTCAAGATGCACTTTGAGAGCCTATTGACTTTGGGCGTTTCCAAAGTGGATCTGCTATATTCTCTGCTGATGTGACCCTCTTGTTTACACATCTCTTAGGAAACACCTTTTCCTTATAAAGTGATTCGTAATCACGTGTTCAGTCTCTTGGTGAGGTCTTGGTTCTCTTACTTGAGCAACCATCCTTTTTATCATACAATATGATCAAGGAGTTGTTTCATGCTAGGAACTTCATCTAACCAGTTAGATGGAGTTTCTTACGCAAACACTTAACTTAGCGTTATATAATACGACTAAGTTCTCAACTACGACAGTCGAGTTTTGCAATGTCCGTCCTTGGAACCCTTTCCAACACATTGCATTACCATTCTGGTAGGAGTTGTACCCTTTCAATGATTTCATAATCATCTATGTTTGATGCAACAATTACATCAAAATATCCTTTCAACGATAAGATCTTTTGGGCTCTGTAAACTAATACATATCCTCATTTCTTCTCAAGTACTCTGAGGACATCCTTTACAGAGATCTAATGACCTTCTCTGAGGTCATATTAGATTCGGCCTATTACGCTTAGTGTTGCGCCATATCTAATTTAGTACATAACTTTTCATACATTATGCACCCTTTCACTTAAAGGGATTTTGGACATTCTAACTTTCTCAAAGTTATCTTAGGACACATACTCTTCAAAAGAGATGTTCCATTGTCCATACTAAACTCCTTTTAGTACCGTGGTTATGTACTCGTTTTGTGATAATCTATCTATTCTCTTAGATCTATCTTCTATAGATCTTAATGTCGAGAATTTAGGATAATCACTAAGACCTTTCATGCCAAATTGTTTCTTAAACAAGAATTGGTAACCTTCACGTCATCCTTGACATTCCTAATGAGAAGGATATCGTCTTCTAAAGAACCAAAATTGACTCTTACATCACTAACTATCATATGTACACTTTTGAGACTTATTCGACTTCTATCTGTGTCAAACGATTTGACTGTGGAATCGAATTGTCTAACTCCTAGAAGCCTTTATCAATCCACAGATTGACTTAGGGATTTGCATACCTTATGCATACTCCCACTGAATATGAGATTTATAGAAATACCTTATTTCAGTCTCTTTCAATCTCATATTGAACAAGATAGTTCTCATATTCATTTATCATATCTCATAGTCAGAATATGAGGATGCGGTAAACACAATCCAAATGGACTTTTGCATTTCAACCGTCAAGAAGGTTGTAATGCTTTCCATTTACTCGAAGCTCCACGAGCTTGATCCTATCAGGTGGATCAACCAAGGTCAAAACTTGGTTTGAGTATATGGAATCCATATTGGATTTGCTTACACTACTCAGATTCCAAATCTGACAGTGTCTCCTCTTCGCTATCTAGGAATGCGTTCTAAACACATCTTAAGAGAATGGTTTCATACGTGTACATACTCTAAAATTTGGCTAAGTTTTATCAGATGGGCTCGTTTCTTCTATATGTGGCATGGATATTTTTTTCTCAAATTTCTTTGAGGTTTGCTTGCTTGCCTTTCTTCTTCTATAGGAACGATTCCTTAAGAAAGGTACATTCCTTTGAGACAAACAACCTTTGTTCAAGGGAATCACAAAACTGATATCCAATATCGTTGTATAAACTTGAACTCGTTTCAAGCTTGTCTCCCACTATCCTCTTCACTTAAGAGGATTCCATTAAATTCTTGGACAAGAATAATTAGGGAATTTAATATGCCACATTGCATAGTGCAACTAAAGGACTGATTTTGGAAGGTGCAAAATTCAAAAATCTCTAACTGCATATTCTGGGAGTTTATTCCTAGAATGATTATAAGTCAGTAAAGCTTGCTATGGAATGGACCATATCCTATAAGGTTTCATTCCCTCATTCGGAAACACTAAGGTGTTCTCGAATTAGTTTACTGAGAGATAATCCTATTATCTCTAAGATGAGTAAGGAATTAGTTGCTAAGATATTGGCTATCTCGATCATATCGATTTACCTATAACTTATGACTACTTCGGTTCCTAACCTCCTTTCGAAATTCTAAGAATTTCATATAAGTTTCGAATTTGTACTTTAACAAGTACATTCATTCATAATGATTAAACTGACGATTGTATCTAGTGCTTACATTAAGCATCTTACACTCATCAGCATGGATCGAAATCCACTATAATTTTGGAACGTTCCATGTTTCTTATAAACGGGATTCAGGAACGCTTCCCTCATGACATGATTCACAGGAAGTCAACACTATAGGTTCATTTTCATAGAATGATCTTAAGGTGTCCGACTTGCTAATCCTTTTATATCTCAACGTTCCAAAGTAATTCGAAGCTTTGTCATCTCACTTACTTTTGTTATCTCGTTGCATGTTCAGAACATTAGTACCTTGAGTCTTTGCACAACGGATTATGCAGAATTGACTCAAGACTACTGAATTCTATTCCTAGTAGAATTGCTAAACGAGGTAACATTTCAGAGTACTCATACTCTTTGCAGTTCCCTTCCAAAGTCCTTATTTGCTACCATAGAAGCAAACGTCCAATTTGATCTCTAGTGTCTTTTGGGCGTACCCCTTACATGCCCCTCCATTGGGCTCTTAAGGGTTTCTTCTTCTTTAGGCCTTCAGGCCTTTAACTCAGTGAGTTTAGAAGAAGAATTAACCATCACAACCTTTTGTTCCTTCTTAAGGATGCTCTCAACCATTATCAACTTAAATGATTAACTATGCTACATTAGCATCATTCTAGTTGAGCATAAAGGGTTTGAATGATGGTGGAAGCAATGTAAGCAATCAGTGCATAGAGAACTCTTTTCTCGGTTGATGATCGAGACCATAAGATCTTCAAGTAAGATCTTTAGACCTTGTTCGTGTGCACTTGTTTCCTCATTTGGAATATTGAATAATTCCATAATGTTATACATTGTAACATTTTATGAGGTGGTTCAATTGCTCTTAAGTGGTTTGGAAATATCCCATCACCTCAGGTTGCTTCTCTTTTGGCCCGGGTCGAATTTTCACAATTGAAAAACTTCGCCTTTTAGAGAACGCCTTTCTCTAGTCGGATTCTAAAATGAATTTTAGGATCCGAAGCCATTTAGAGTTAGTCAGTACTTAGTCAACTTATTTGACTTAAGGATGGATACGAATGGGTTTGCATTTCGTATTGTAGAGAATCACAGAACTACAACCTAAATGCTAAGCAGAGAACTAGGTGAGCATGCTGAATAATAACGATATACATAAGATAAGGTCTTTAATCTAATGTAGCTCCCACTGTTTTTCAAAGATCTATAATTCCCAAAGATCTAAGAGGAACACGTTTCCCAACGGGTACTAAGATCCTAAGCATTTTACCTCGAACCCACGACTCGCGGACATTCTAAGTAAAATCCTAGGTAGGTACAACTTACCAATTCTAACACCTTTAGAACTCTTAGTAATTGTTTTTGCATCACCCATCTTTCAATATGGACCCACGACTCGTGCGACATCCATATTTACTTAGGCGTTAAGCTAGACCCATCAATCATAAGATCATGATCAAAACTTAGTTCGAACGACCCACGACTCGCGGACATCGCCCTTGCCAAAATTAACCACGAAATATTGATCATTTAAAATGATCAATTAGGTAACTAAGAACTAATAAGCTCCACTAGCTATCCCACGACTCGCGGACAATAACTAGCTTTACTTACTAAACTTAAAACCTATTGATGGAATGCTAGGAATTTAATTCAAAATTTGCATCTCGAATTAAATACCTATTATTCGAAATGAGCTTAATATTTAATGGGAATTTTCGAATCAACCGAAGAGTTGTTCGGTTCGACCTCACCAACATATATGTTATCCAATTTAATTAGTCTTGATTAATGCAAGCACAACTTAAATGCATTTCAAACAAGCACATAAACAGATAACATGTCCTAGCATGATACTAACATGTAATGATCATGGGTTCTACCTATCTTATGCGTGATATGTGGGAGCCACTCCACAATCACAAGTTCTAACATACATGCCACATAAACAGTTTAAATCACATAAGGGAAAGCGGTAACAAAATACGAGCCCTATCTCTATTACATTTAATAATTGAGATTCCCCTCCCTAACATTTTGAGGGGTCTTCACTTATGGCCTCCTTGTTACTTGAATGTGGTCCATCTTACTCCATGGGTGCATTGTCTCCAAAATGAAAATAAAACCTCACCACCTATCTCTACTCTCAAATTACAATAAAAAGAAAAAGGCATAAAGTAATAAGGCTCAATCTTCATATTGGCCTTAGACAATTACACGGGGCGTACCCCGACCTCAAAAACAGTAATATGGAAAGCCACATAATAAATCACATAACAGTACGCACATAAGTGAGGCTCCAACCTCAATTGAAAAACGCAACTATAGGGCTCCAACCCCAATTTAAACCATCCATGTGCATAAATTAAAACCATACATAGATCTAAACCCATGATCACCTAACATGCTTAAATTGCAAGAATTTAAATTTACCAATAAATTTAAAATTCCTTTAACTTTAAGTTCGACTAACTCAAAGTAATCTGAAAAACAGTTCCTTGTTCAAGAATAATTTCAAAATCAAAAGCTAAAATCTGTTAAAATTCAAGTTAATTCAAAAATTGACTATTTTATTAAAATCATTATTTCAAAAAATAATAATTATACTTTTCCCGAAAAATTAAAATTGACTTTGATTCCCGAAATTCCCAAATTATAATTTTATTTCAAAATTAAAAATATTTTCAGTAAAAAAGATTTTTAAAATAAATTTAAAATAAAATTTGGGCCAAAAACACGAAAAATCGCATCGCGTCACATCCGTCCGAAAGCGTGCGGGTGATCCCGCACAGCCCCGCGCAGACGCGTGCGGGCAGTCCCGCACAGGGTGTGCGGGCGATCCCACACAAGGCTGGGCGGACGCGTACGGGTAGTCCCGCACAGGGGTGTGCGGGCGATCCCGTACAGGGCTGGGCGGACGCGTGCGGGCAGTCCCGTACAGGGGTGTGCGGGTGATCCCGCACAGGGCTGGGCGGACGCGTGCGGGCAGTCCCGTACAGGGGTGAGCGGGTGATCCCGCACAGGGCTGGGCGGTCCCGCACAGGGGTGTGCGGGCGATCCCGCACAGGCTGTTCTGGACGCGTGCGGGCAGTCCCGCACAGGGGTGTGCGGGCGATCCCGCACAGGGCTGGGCGGACGCGTGCGGGCAGTCCCACACATGGGTGTGCGGGCGATCCCGCACAGGCTGTTCTGGCCTCGTCCGGACCCGTCCGCGTGCGGCGACGACGAGCGACAAACTCGCTTGGTCCTCGTCGTCCCACACCGTTTTCCGTACAAAATTTTTCAGAAAAATTTTCGTCTCGATTCGGGAATCAAAATCGCGATTTTAATAAATCTAAAATAAAACCCTTTTTTCAGAAAACGATTTTCTCAATTTATCAGGAAACCTCTCAGATTCAAAAGCTCAGATTACGATACAAATTCAAGAATACCTAACTGTAATTCAGATTCAAGAATTTCTCAAAATTCAGTTTAATTGAGACGAATCAGAAACACGATTAACGAGGTGGCTCTGATACCACTTGTTGGAAAACACGAATCAGAAAGCAGCGGAATTTAAAAATTTTTCCAACTAAAGGATCTTGAACTCGCAATCGTGTATCCAAATTCATAAAGATAGAAAACTTACTTTTCTTTTATTCTTTCTTGAAGCGTTTCAAGCCACCCAAGAACGCTCTTCTCGCGGCTTGATAACCCGTCCCTCGAAAGTCTCTTTCTACTTCAGAATCCATTGTCGGGATAGCAATCCACACCAGCCTAGATTCAATTCATGTTAGAGATGTTCTTAACAATATAACATAAAGAAAGAAACATGAAACGAGAAAAGCAGGATTGAAACTCCCTTCGAAAACCAGTTTTGCGAAAGTAGAAAACTGCCAGTCACGAAACCCTCGTGAAAAAATTCATCCTTCAGGATATGGACGAACGGTTTTCGCCATATTCTTTGGTTTGATTTTTTCATTCGCTTCACGTCGGGTTCAGAATCGTTTCATCATCCCTTCTGATCGTTTTGCTTAATCCCCACTTTTGGTAAAGCTCGAATCTTCAAAACTTCTAACTTGAAGTCTCTAGAGATAGTCCACCAACTTGGCTACAATCTAACTAGTAAGGATGCTAGTTCTCTAGTTAGTGTTTAGGCTTAACCTAGGGTTTCGTTTATCTTAGAGAAAGGATGGTGTTCAACACATGAACCAAAAGAATTTCATTAGCTTTAAAGGGGAGCATGAGCTCCCCTATATATAAGAAAGGGGAGGGACGAAATTCCTAGTCCTTAATGGGCTAGGATTTTGGTCTCTCTCTCTCCTATTACTTGATCATCAAGTAATTTTGACTTTGACTTTGAATTCTAATTCAAATCAACTTTCAAGAGAGCTAAAAATATCCAAACTATTTTTGGATAATTTTATACTTTATTTATTTAAAATAAATAACTTATTTTATCTAATTAATTAATTCATAATTAATTAACTAGATTATTTTTCTCCAAAATAAGACTTTCTTTTTAATTCAAAATTAAACCAGAATCTATTAAATAATTAATCACATTAATTATTTAATGCATAAATAAATATACACATATATTTATACACGTGTGTGACACGTGTCACAATGACATGTGTCACTCACGTGAGCCACACGTGTGGTTTCACACGTGTGGAACCCTCTTGGCTTGATTTTAAAGCCTCAACTCATGTAACCAAGTTGTTGTGTGTGACCCTCTAGGTTCTCAATTCAATTAGCAGTGACCCTAATTAATTAATTAATCAGTCCACAGATTAAACAACCATAGTCTAGCAACAGGTGTTTAACCCCTAGCTGAATTGGAATGTTCGGATTCGACAGAACCTTTAAGTCATTGATTCATGCGAGATACAATCCTCCTACTTACTATCTCTCAACCAAGATCTAGGGCAAGGGAATAATCAGAACCCTAATAATCCGGTCTTAAAGCTAAGTGCATTTCATATCCATTTGATCTCAATCCAAGAAGCCCTTTTCTTGATGTTTTGATCTACTGCCTTGGCCAAGGACTCCATATGGCATATGAATGACTTACACAATAAGAGATCGCCTTGCATATGCAAGTGTAGGTCCTTTCTTGATTCTCATTCACTTTCATGAATCACTTGTGCAGCCCCAGCATAAGCCTTGAATCAGTTGTCTAAGGCGACACCCTTTAAAGCTTATACCAAAGACTACAGAGTTAATTCATAAAGTGACAAGGAACCTCAAGTCTAAGGATCAATTAATCACATCAATGACTCGTGAGATATTTCCTAATCTGGAAGTTTCCATTTCCTGAAATAGAAACTTCCTTTCCCATTTAGGAATGTTCTCACACGGGGCACCTCAGTGAACTTACTTATTAAAGTAAGCACCCTCATGTATCACGCACGTATCAACTATACACTTTGCACCCCGATGAAACAAGGTGGTCCTTCTTAAGGGCGTGATCCCACAAGCAAGCCTTAGAGGAGTCAGGTTGACACTCCCACTGTCTGTAGGACTCATCGGCTTGGAGTATTTTACTAATCATGACTTATGTGATATAGGGCTCGTTTCATGAACCATTTCACCTAAATGGTAGAGTCCTAAAGTCATCAGGATTAGGGGAGTTCTCATACATGCGCACGTAATGGAAACACACAAAACACGTATTGGCATATAAAGAAGTGTTTGCCTATAATCAATCGTATATTATTCAAAGATTGTCTGTGATACAAGAAAAGTCCCAAAGCAGATTACGTCGAATCGGCTTTCTAGGGAACTATTCCTAACAATGCTTTTGTGACTTGTCTTGATAGTAAAGATAAGTCTGAAAAGCAAAACATTAAAATATGTACAGAAGATATTGATGAGCCTAAAATCGTAAGTGAGGCTCTATCCTGTCCCGCTAAGGATAAGTGGAAAAATGCAATGGAAGAAGAAAAGAAGTCCATGGAGTCAAATATAGTGTGGGAATTAGTTGACCTCCCATAAGGACGAAAGGCTATTAGGAACAAGTGGGTTCTCAAGATTAAGCGTAAAGCTGATGGATCAATTGAGAGGTATAAAGCTCGCTTGGTGGCAAAAGGTTATACTCAACAAGAGGGTATTGATTATGAAAAAACCTTTTCGCCAGTGGTGAGATTTGCCTCCACTCGCCTTTTTTTAGCCATTGTAGCTAACATGGATTTGGAATTACATCAAATAGACGTAAAGACTGCATTTCTCAATGAAGAACTTGTAGAAGAAATCTATATGGTTCAACCAATAGGTTTTATTCTCAAGGGTCAAGAAAATAAGGTCTGTAAATTGAACAAATCAATTTACGGATTGAAGCAGTCTTCTATGCAGTGGTATTTGAGATTTCATCAAGCGATAAGCTCATATAACTTTGTCATGATTCATGAAGACCACTATGTTTATGTGAAAAGGTCCAAAGAAAAGATTGTAATTCTATCTCTCTATTTTGACGACATTTTGTTAGCATCAAACGACAAAGAGTATCTTATTACCATTAAGAAATGGTTATCCTCAAATTTAGAGACGAAGGATTTGGGAGTACCAGAATATATACTTGGAGTAAAAATCCATCGTGATCGTTCTAAGAGATTACTTGGTTCATTGATACTCCGGTGACAAAAGGTGTATCGTTAAGTCCTGAAATGTGTCCTAAGACTCCACAAGAAATACAAGATATATCCAAACTACAATATGCTAGTGCCTTTGGAAGTTTAATGTATGCAATGATGTGCACTCACCCTGATATATGTTATGCCATGGGTTTAGTTAGTAGGTATCAATCCAATCCCGGAAGGCACCGGAAAGCTGTTAAAAGGATATTCAGATACCTAAAAGGAACTGCAGAATATTCCTTGTGCTATCAAGGGAATAATTTATAGTTAAGAGGATACACAAATGCTGATTGGGCAGGTGACTTAGACGAACGAAAGTCGACCTCCGGCTATAAGTTTTTGCTAAATAATGGCGTCATATCTTGGAGTAGCAAGAAACAAACATGTGTATCTCTATCCACTATGGAAGCAGAATTTGTGGCTTGTGCTTCTGTAACGCCCCAACGAGGGCATCCACGCCTATCCTGTGCTACGAGGCCCAACTTGTATATAGAATTATCATCCATATACTCGCCAAGCTCGAAGCAAGCGGTGACAAACGGATAACCTAGCTAGGTGGTACTAGACTCACAACAACCGAAACACAACAAACACAAATACGCGAAAGCTTAAAACATAACACAAGCATAAGAATAATCCAACCATCAATTAAGGTGACCGTCACCGTCCAGCACATAATGCTCAAAGTACGGAATGTAAATCACCCTAAAGACCGACAAGGTCCAACTAACATAATAACATCACCAACACGGTGTACATGCTAACTCAAGATCCAAGAATATGTGCATAAGAACATCAACATATTTATTCCATGAATCCCAAAAACAAATCATAAACCATAAAGTATACTACAAGCATAACGAGTACAACTAGACACAAAACAAGACTCTCAAGAAAGATCCCGCCTAGCTTGACTCCAAAGTGACCTGCGGACACGAAAGGTAAAGGAGATTAGTTCAAACGGAACCGGGGAGGAGAAGTATACATATATAAGTGATATAAGAAGGTTCAATGCATGCTCAAATCAATGGTGTTCATGATCCGAACTCATTTTCGAAAAACAATGCAAGTTTGTAGAAAATCGGATCATAAACCGGACATACATAACTAGTTCAGCGAGTTCGAGCACTCCATCCTTACTCCCACACCAAAATCCAAAACAATCCATCCATCGCACCATTGATGTCGTGGGTGTATGGCCCCCTGAACATCCTTACCATATGAAGAGACGGGTCTATGAAACCGGCCTCTACCTTGCAAACCTCAACCCCAAAAAGTCCTCGGAGTCTTAGTGAACAAGTTCTTACCCATGGGAACTTCGAATGAGGACATCCTTCGGACCTTGCCTTCCCGGAACATCACTCACCTTGGTCCCAGAGCGCTATAAAATCCAACCAAGAAAGCGTCCTAGCATGGGGAACCATAACCTCGCTACACAACTTACGCTTACACTTACAATTACAAAGATGCTTACTCAAAGTTCAAAAGCATTTTGGGTACTAAGATTCAAACTTTACTTGCAAACTGTTTCCGTAGACAAATAACAAAATTATGAGCCAAGCTCTCAAAACTTGGCCTATAAGGCCTATACTTACATTTTTGGAAATTTTGGGTATTTAAAATCAACAAATATGAAAGAGGTCATGATGGGTGTCGAGACCACCAAAAATAAAATCCCAAGTACCGAATACAAATAAATTGCAAATAGTGGTAAAAGGGGCCGATCCACGAAGAGATTGGACAATATTGTGACTTTAAATAAACCGAGGAACAATTAAAGAGGGGGTTTTTTAGATTTTTAACTAAACTAACAACAATTAAATTAAACAGCGAAACAAGAAATAATTAAACTAAACTAAAACTCAAAGTAAACTCAAGTAATTCACTAGATAACAAATAGTCGGGAAATTTCTAATCATGCATAGACTACGATCATCGACTCAAGATTTCATTGGTTGAATGCTAGATTAGCTATGGTTACCAACTACCTTTGGCACCCTCATTTCTTCTTAGTTTTAGAGTAATTAAAGAAACTCCTAAAAATTAATCCATAATTAACCGATAACCTTTTCGAGACTCTCTCCAAAATTTAATCAATTAACACCTTTGAGCACCAAAGAAACACTAATCCTAACCGGTTAGGCATGGACTCCTGCTTCACTCAATTAGACCGCAAGCTCCTCGACACGAAATCAGACAAACATTATGTCCTAGTATCGATTGCTACAAACTCTAATTATTTAGCTAACACCTCCAAATGAATCAGATAGCTATATGTAAACTAACAATTCTACGATCTAGCCACAATTAAAGAATTAATTAAAATAACATTGACAAGAATACGGAAGCAATATGGATAGCATAAACCAAATAATTAAAATAGATCAGTCTCACAAGTCTAGCATAATCATGGAAAATCCCAACTAGAATAAAACTAGCAATTCATAACGAAACGGAACAAACGAAGTCTGAATAAAATCAACATAGCCTATGAAATAAAAGAAAGGAATCTATAATAAACTCCCCAATCCCGTCGGGAGTGATGTTGCGTCAAAGAATCCTCCCAAGTGCCGCCCTGCTGCTGCGTATTTTCTGTGTAAAGAGCGTCCTCCTCAGGCCCTCGATTCTTCTCGTATTTGTAGTGCAAAAAGGGTGCTGAAATCCCTTCCACTTCTTCTCCACGTTCTATCATCAATGGGGCCAATAACTCCAGAATAATGCCCACCTTCTCCCACGTTTTCTCCAAGTCGTGCACAAAGTTGGGAATCCTTTTTATTTTCTCCAAATACATCGTGATGGACTTGGACTGCTACTACCTTAATCTCCCAATTGAACTCCAATTAGAATTAATGGGCCACTTTCAAATTGTCCGAGGCATGTAATCATCAAGGCCTAATAATCCAAATATTTTCAACTCCAATAGGTGCACATTCCTCAAAAAGACGTATTCTGCTTGAGAATTGTCATTTTGACAAAGTTAACTCCCCCAGATAAGTTGCCTTTTAATTGCTAAATTGAATCCATAAGAGACCTACAAGGAAAACATTAAATCCAATCAGTTATCCATATTCAAATCAAATAGTGGGGTAAAATATTACAATTCATACTTTATAATCAGGCAAATATACAAGCTAACAGGTCTTATGGTGTCCACAGTTTTGAAAACGTTTTATATTATAACTCTTCAACTTTACCACGAACTCCAAAGGCCAACCACGAGCAAACAAAGCTACTCATCCGGAGACTCACCACCTAACAAGACAAACATACTAACAAGGGTAAGACACGACTCGAAACCAATTAAGATGATGCACGGCTTAAGTAACAAGTCACTTATGAGAGTTATGCATGCATATGGAGTCATATCATGCACTTAATGAAATGGGATGATCAATCATGAGCATATATAGCATACCAAGGTCACAATTTACGTTGGAAGTCATAAAAATTCAATTAAACGCATAACTTAGCCAATTAAAACAACTTAAGCATGATCGTGGTATAAATTCATATAATTCGTGCAACGAAAGGTAAATCGTGCTCTCTCGTACGAAACCAAACCTTGATCGAGAAGCGGGGCATCACAACCTCCCCTCCTTAAAGAAATCTGGCCCCCAGACTTACCATTGGAAAACAACTCAATGTGAGAACTCCGCATCTTCTCTTCCGGCTCCCAAGTTGCTTCTTCGGACTTGAGATCTCTCCAAATAACCTTGACCAAAGGAATTAGCCTATTCCTTAATTCCTAGATATTCCTATCCAAGATCTTCACCGGTTGTTGCACAAGTGTTAAGTCCAGATCCAATTGTGCTTCTTCCACCGAAGTAGTCTCCATCTCATCTCAGAAATACTTCCTCAATCCGTTCCACAGCTCCAAGCAGTTCGATAGATCTCGGGTTTAAATTTCCACCCTTAACAATTCGCGAGAAACCCTTTCTTGGTGTTGTCTTCAAGAAGACTAGGTCACCCACTTCGAATTCCAAGTCTTTCCTTTTTCGGTCGGCATAACTCTTTTGTCGGTCTTGTACCGCTCCCACACGTGGCTTAACCTTTTGCACTTGTCGATGCAAAAGATCTTAGTTGGTGCTCACACCTTCGGTCCGACTTGGTCTTTCTTATCCTCTTCGAAAGATCCCTACTGAAAGAAGCCACTTGACCGTGCTAGCCCATGAGACGAGACACATAACAAGAGAACCCCGTCTCTCAACACGCAACGAGATAACCCCGTCTCTCAACACATAACGAGAGAACCCCGTCTCTCATCCTAAGTTCAAAAGAATCCTGCATCCCTCAAACATCTAAGTTTGAAAGAGTTAACATCTCACAAACTCCTAAATTCAGGAGAATGCAACATTCCCGAACGACTATAATCGAGGGAGCCACACATCCTTCGAACACATAAAGAGGGAGAATCCCACAAATCCCGAGAACAAAAGTGCACACACAACTACTCAAATCTAAAACATGCAAGGCACAAAAGCCACAGAACAAAAGACTATTGCAAGGTTGAGTCGTTCTTCTTCGACGAGGCAAAGGCGTTCGCTGCGTCAAAAAGCATCCCTCAAGGTTCACCGTGACAGAGTGCACACAGTCAAGCATGTACAACATTCAAGGTTACAATTATCATAAGAATGAATTCATATTTACATTATACAAGTCTACCGAAGTATAACTAAGATCATGTAATATAATTACCAAACTCATGCCTTGTTGAAACATGCATAAAAACGTCATTCCGATCAATTAATTATTCATGAAGTTTGCAAGATTGTATATGCAGCAATTACAAGTCACACTTTAACAATCAATTAAAGTCTCATACTCGATGGGTCATATTTATAATCATGGACGAGTGTATGCATAGTTATCACATATACATCATGCGCAAAACGGACGGCATCGTTTAATCACATAAAGTCATGTTTCTAAGGTAAACGATAAATTCTTGATTCATTTAATCATGCCATACGAATTCATAACATGCATTGGAGTACAAACTCAAGAATTACATACATTCATGGTTTAGAGATATTATAAATATATCCCCTAAGCGATTTACAAAAGTTTGGAATTAATACACAAACGCCCCCTATAGTTTCTACCAACTTAACATAAACCATCCCCTTGTTGATTAATTAAGCATGATTTCTCCAATTATGTGAAAGTTCTACCATAAGTAAATTCGATATAGTCCCAACTAAAATCATGCATCCCAAAATTAAGAAAACATCGCAATGTCACAAGTACATATTATGACTCAAAATAATTCAACATAGCTCATAAATCTCATGGTTGCATGAATATAAGGATCACAAGAACTAACACATTATAGCATAATTTGTCCATGGAAGCTTTTATACAATTGCACAAGTAGAGGACTAGTTATTTTCACGCATAGCGATTTTTATTAGTCATTTATCAACATGGAAAGAGAGTGTGGCTATAAAATAAATCAAGTTTAGGAGAAATGCATATAACAACTATCAAATATTCCACCCGGTATGTGGATAATCATTTTCTAGCTTACCGTACTCACATTGGCACTTAAAGCAATTAGCATTGCAAGACGTATGCATATTAAATAATTACATTCTAACATATATCATCAACAAGTATAATAATTGGTTAATGACATCCAAACCAAAATGTATGAGTGTTATGCCATGGATGCAATCCGTACCTTTCACCGTAGTAATATGATCGGTCTCACCATCCTCTTGGTTCCCATTTCATGCACGTGCCTTGCCATCCCACCCGATCCTCAAGATTTCGACTTATCACAATTCTTTGCTATGTGTTCGGTGCCCCCACAATTGAAACACTTACCAAGCTTCTTTCAATAATTTTCCTTACGGTGAGTGATGCTACCACAATGATCACAAGGTTTATACCCTTGAATAGTCAGTGGAATATCCTTTCCTTTCCCTTTGTTACCCATCATATGGCCCTTCTTCGATGGAGGAGATTGCGAGAATGAACGAGGGGCTACCCTCTTGAAACCCGAATCCGAACCGGGGTTAGCAACACTCTTTTTAGTTTCGAGTCTTTGTTCCTCTGCCTCCACTTTCAAGGCTATCCCAGTAACGGGAGCCCAATCATCAATATTTACCGGAGCCAAGGATTTTGCTATCTCACCACGAAGTCCTTCCACAAATTTCTCACACTTATGATCTTCTTCATCGGTTACGTGAGGTGCATATGGGGCTAATCGATTGAACTCGGCTATGTACTCTGTCACGGACATGTTTTCTTGCTCCAAATTCATAAACTCCCTTTTACGACGCTTCCTTGCTTGTTTCAGTATGTAGTGTTGGGAATAGTGCCCTGAAAATTCAATTTGTTGGATTAATTAAACTGAATTTACATCAAGTTGTGAGTATTTCACATATTGATAATTAATGGCTTGTGGTGGTATTCTTATATGAAATGTGTTTCATAGGAAAAGACTTTGAATACCGAAATCACGTGTCATTAAAGCTCTAGTCGGTAGGATAAGAATATGTTCTTATTAAGACTATAACGTGGTTATATAAGATGATTAGTCTTTCGTCATAGGGAATGGTGATTCCGATTATAACACGTTGATGATTTTCAATAGGATTGAAAACATCGAACTGGAGTACTGAGATTATTCATTTTATACTGCTATCTAAAATGAATAAAATCTCAGGAGGCATTGTACTATTAATCCTGATAATATTTAGGCTTTAGGCATATGGTGTTAGTCACTGTAATATACTCGAAGTGAGGTCTCGGTAACGGGTGGCCAAAATGCTTTGTACGTTCGGTGACTGCATGAAATGTGCTAAAGAGTTATATTGATCGAGGAATATGTGGCCTTGCTGGAAGGTAAAAGATATCCATGAAATAGATTTGCAAAAGTTCGAATTAAGACTTTGGCCAAAGCACTTCGCGTGATACATCGCCGAAGTTGTATGTTGAATGAGTTTCACATACAGAGAATTTGAACTTAAGGCGAATCAATAAATTTCAGATTGGAGATGAAAAATAAATGATACTAGTTGCAATTTATTTTTGAGACAAAAAAATTTTTCCATCCATATTTTGGCCGTTTTTGCAATTTACCATCTCGCCCAACTTTTGTTGCAAACCGCCATCTGAACTTTACATTTTTTACAAACCGCCATCTAAATTTTTTTTTTGGTGGTTTGGGTGAAAATACAACTGACGTGGTGCATTTCTAAACATGCCACGTGCCAAGTTTTTTGGCTAAAACCACCATTAGATGGCGGTTTGCAATAAAAGTTGGGCGAGATGGTAAATTGCAAAAACTGCCAAAGTACGGATGAGAAATTTTTTTTATCTTTTTATTTTTCATGGATATCTACATGGAGGAGTAAAATGGGAAGTTATTCTAGATCGAGAAATTCGTGAATAATTTAATTAATTTTAGAGTGCAACAATATTTATTTAGTGGAATTAAATATTGTTAAACGGTAATTAATTACTATCATGAGTTGATAATATATTAACCAAGGAGAAAAAGAAATGAATTTTTAAAGTGTTTGAAAATAGTCAAGGGATCTATTTTAAGAAAATAAATCAAGCTTCCAAGAGTTGGAAATGCCGAAATTTTATTTTGGAGAAAATATTTTTTTATAAACAAAAATTTGCTGACGTGTCATGCCACGTCAGTAGGCCAGGGGCCAGTTGGCGCTGACACAGCACCCGGGTGGCGCGTCGCGTGTGCGGTTGAGATCGAGCCACGTCAGCGCGCATGAATGGCCAAGATTTGATTTGGGCTGGGCCTGTCAACGGATTGGTCAAGCGGGTCAAACAAATAAGGTCGGATCCTATCCAGGTAGGATCGAACCGGGTCCGGTCCGGGTAGGACCAGACCCGGACACGTGTCACGATTTGGTGCCTCTACACGTATCAACACGCGCTAATTACTTGGCGGACTTCCGGCGGCGCGTGGAGACACGTGGCGGCGTTATGTCCGCGGCGGAGAGTTCTACAATGTGGTGTAATCGGATTGGTCGTCCGGGATATGGTTTATACGCGGAATATGGAAATTGACCAAAATGCCCTCATATATTTGGCTATAAATAGGGGTTCAATGCCTCATTTTATTCATTCATTTTTTTTCAACATTCTCGGTAATTTTGGCCGAGCCTTTTCTCTCAATTAATTAATCCATATTGTGGATTAATTAATTGCATAATTAAGTGTTTATATAATTAATATATAAATCACTTAATTATTAGAAAATAGGGATTTTCTAGTTTTAGAAAAATGATTTTTTCTAGAAAATATTTTCTCGAGTATTTAGGGAAATACTCGCGGAGCCCACACTCCGAGGGTCGAGTCGAGGATATTGCGGGGAAGCTCTGTCGGTGTCTCAAAAAGGAAAGGAGCTGAAAAAATGCCATTAGATAGCCATATTTGGAGTACGGTAATACTTTACAGTTATATTTTTTTTAAGTATGATAAATTATGTACTCTTAAAGTGTTAATTGCATGTTAGAAATTTATCTGCTTAGTGATTTAAAATTTGTTATAAATTACATGTATATACTTGAGTAGATCCGGCTAGTCTTCCGCTATTGTATTAAAATGTTTTAGAAATATTTTAATACTTGTATTATAAGAAAATTTTAAAATGTGGTCCCGTACCGCTACTGTTTTTGGGCCCACCTCCCAGCAACTGGTATCAGAGCCGTGCTCTAGATATATACATGTATTGATATGAAGCATGCGATGCATAATTATAAATCTGCTACTGTGCATGTCTGTCAAAGGAGACTGGTTTTTAAGTGGGACCGTTGTGACCCCTCCAGTGTTTCCTGGGAATTTACGCGGAATGGTATTTCTTTGGGAAACAATTTAATTGCTTTTCCTGAAAAATTACCGAATCAGTAAACATGATTTATTTATAGCATGTTTACTTTATGCCATTTATTTTAAGCATGATAATTATGTGATAATTATATCCAAACATGCTTAATTGTTTTATTTTATGGCATGATCATGATAATATGAGATATTATGTTATTTACAATTATGTGGATTTTATTTAATGTGATTAAATAATAATCTTTAATATAGATTGAACGCGATGCATAATTAGACTAATATTTTTTCGGTCTAATTAATAAGTAGTTATTAAATTGCCATAAAATATTAATAGGATTATAAATGTGACTTAGTAATCCTAGTGGGAGCATATTAATAAGATTAATCACTTCCAACAATAACACGCCAAAAATGATTATATGATAATCAAAAGATAATCCACACTATCTAAAAATTCAAGTGGGAGCGAGATGAAAAGAGTTGGATTCTCACGGCCTCCATTACCGGTCTATAGTATAGTGAATATGTACTACTCCCTTCGGCGGGTATATATTCACGGTATACAAGATTAGACTTTTACGGATAGAATGAAATACGGAGAAAGTCAGCTCGACCACACCTCTGTGGAGTGTCTTGACCTACTCGTACGGACTTCTAGTTAATGGTGCACACTTAACTAAGTAATGTATTAACCTCCCTTCGGAGCTCTGTTACATTCACTTAGAGGCCAAGGGTTGACGTGGTGGATTAACATTGTTTGTTAAGAGTTACCTAGATGACAGGTTAATTAAGAATAGTTCCTACTTTTCTAAGCGGTTTTCGACCTCGCCTCCGGGGAGTCAACTGCGGTTAGTTAAGTCACCATTGCGTAAATCAAAATATTTACGTTGTTAGGAATAGTACCCTTAAAACAGATGTTTGCTTTACTATTTTCTTGTGAAATTACAAACAGTCTTTGAATAATAATAAACGAGATAATTTTGTTCATTGGCAATCAGTTCTTTATGTGTTTTTTTATGTCTGTTTGGGTTGACTGTGTTTTGCATGTATTGAACTCCCCTAATCCGATGAGGCCGTTAAGAACTTTGTGGTTATGGGAACGGCACATGAAACAAGTTCTTAACTCCATAGGCGAGGATTAGAAACTTCTCCAAGTCAATGAGTCCAACAGACAGTGAGAGTGTCGACCTTGACTCTACTGAGACTTGCTTATGTGATTATGTCCTTTTGAAGGGTCACTCGGTTTCATGGAGTGATAAGTGCATATGTTGATGCGTTCATAATAAATAAGGGTGATTGTTACAAGAACTTCATCACTGAGATGTCCCGTATGAGAACATTCCTAAATGGGAAAGGAAGTTTCCTGAAACTTCCAGATTAGAAAATATCTCACAGATCAATGACATGATTCGTTAATCCTTAGACTTGAGATTCTGTAATGTCTCATATGAGCTAACGCTGTAATCTTTGATATAAGCTCAAAAGGGTGTCGCCATATAGACACCTGAACCAATACCTATGTTGGGATTACACAAGTGGCATATGTAGAATTAGTAGAATTGATAAAGGACCTACACTTGTTAAGAACAAGAATGATCTCTTACTGATTGAGTTGTTCGTAGTGCATTAAACATTAAACCCTTGGCCAAGGTGGACAAAAGATCAAGACATCTAGAAAATGGGGTTTTCTAAGATTGAGATCAAAATGGATATGAAACGAACTTATCTTTAAACATCAAGAATATTTGGGCTCTGAGAATATTCTCATGCCTTAGTTCTTGATTGAGAGATGGAGTTGTAGGAGGATCGTATTTCACTGATTGTCATTGATTGACAGGTTCTTCGATTCATTTCGTTATTCGGCTAGGGGTCACACACCCATTGCTAGATTACGGTAGTGTGATCAGTGAAGTGATTAATTAATTAGGAAATTAATTAATTGTTGTCACTGCTAATCGAATAATGAACCTAAAGGGTCACACACAAATGTCAGAACACGAGGGTTATGGTAGGATGTTAATATGATTAATGAAGGATCAAATTGTTGATCGACGTGGCTGCCACGTGTCGTGTACACATGACACGTACGTAGCTTTGTGCGTGTGTTTATTCCACACGCGAATTCTTTTCTAGAAATTAATTAATTAATTTTAATCTTTTAATTAATTGGTAAGACTATTCTCAAATAAACTTAACCCAGTAAATAATTAATTAGGAATTAATTTATTTATTGAATATTGACTTTTAACTTTAGGAAAGTTGAAAAGTCCAACATCCTATTGTAGGAGAGAGAAGTCTTCTCTTGCTAGACTTAGAGAATAAGTTAAGACCTTATTATTCCAATTAAATTAAATAATTAAATGAGTTAATTAGTGAGCAAGAAAACAAGCCCACTAGGTTTAGGGAAACCCTAAGTGGTTCGAAGTTCGAACCCCCTAGTATTTATACTACTGGTGGTGCTTTTCTTATTCTTTAGACCAACACTCACGAAGTGTTAAGTTCTTGAGAAAAATAAAAGAAAAGTTTCCAAAGCAAAATCCTAGCCTTAACACAAGCCATAAAACTAGCATTCTCACTCGCTTGATTGTGTTCTAGGTCTGGTTTGGATACGCTTTGGAGGGGTTCTACTTTGGAGTCTAATTCGAAGGTCATTCGAGGGACTTTCCGCTTGAAGGGTGTTCGTTAGGCAGTAACGACATCACTAGAAAGCTTCTAACTTCGTAAGTTTCTAAAACACCCAATATTACGGTACAAAAATTGTAAGACAACGATTAAACTTTTGGAAAATTTTAAACTTCCGCTGTTCAACTCTTTCGTGTTTTCCAACATACGTGGATTTTATTTATTGGTTAGACGTAGAAGAAAGTAAAATGCATAACCATAACTTGTGTTTATTTATTTGTTTCAGTTTTATAATAACGATTTCCCTTAGCCCACTCCAAATGAATTTAAGGAAATAAGCTAGTAGGGTTCAACTATGCTGACTAGAAAATGAATCTTGACATCGTGTCGAAATACGAAAATTTACAATACGTACTCGTGGAACCTTATCCAAAAATTCCGAAAACTGTAACCAATCAGGATTAGAGAGACATTTATGCCAAGTGGATCAAGTGTAATGATCTGGCTAGTCTTATATTCTGACATCTGTCTCCAATGTTCTTGAGTATCAGATACATGAGATGTTTACTGATAACAACATGATTGGACATCTCCATCAGATGTTCAGAGACAAGATCGTACGAAGGTACGATTTAATAAGAAGGTTGTTAGTTATAAAGATGTTTGAAGGATCACTGATTCAGGATTATGTTATGAACATGATGACTAACCTGAAAGAGATTGAAAGCTCCTATGCTTAAATAGACAATCTCAATAATTAGAATATGATCCTATGTTCTCTGCCTATGGCGTTTAATATGCTCAGTATTTTTTTAAATAAATTATCTTTAACCCTACCTGAATCAATGAACGACCTCAAGGTGGCAAAAAAATGGGTGATTTAAACTAAGGGAAAAGTTCTCTTATATCAAACATCAATATCCACGGCCTTAAAAGCCAGTAAGTGGAAAAGCAAATGGAAAAGTTCCTAAACCTAAGGTTCAGAAGAACAAAGTCAGATCTGACAATGAAAAAGTATTTCAATTTCGGTGGCAACAGGTATTGGAAAAGAAATTGTCCAAAATACTTAGTCTGTCTGTTTGCTATGCCGTTTAAATAAGATATGAAGATGTCTTACTCATTGAAAGTATGTTGAGTTGGAAATTCACCAAACTCCTGATGTGTGAACTTGAGATCAACTAATCATATTTGTAATTCGTTGCGAAGATTCAAACTAGCCAGGAAGTTTGAAGAACGGCTAACACACAACTACTGGTCGGGGATAATACAAGTGTAATTGTATTAGCAGTAAGGACTATAAAGTCGTATTTTGGCAATAGGGTTTTAATATTATATGTGCCATATATACAGAAATTTGATTTTTGTGAGTTATTTGATAATTAATGGTCTAACAGTTTATTTTGAACAAAGGTTTACCATTAAACAAAATAAAAGGCTTATTTGCTCCGAAACAGAAAAAGATGGTCTTTTATATCCTAATTAAATCCTAATTTCAAGATTATCACTGAATAGCTTGACTTACCATCTAAAAGGAAAAACTTCTACGTGGCACCTATCTATTGGTCAATTGAATCTGAATAGGATCCAAAGACTGATTGTTGAGTCCTGTTAGCTTGAAAATAGTATCAATTTGCGAGTCCTATTTAGAAAATTAAAATGACCAAGAAGCCTTTTTGAGACAAAGGGTATTTAAGCCATGAACTTGCTTAAGTTAGTTCATACGGACGTATGATATTATAAGTATTCAAGCAATAGGAAGTTTTGGGTACTTCATCATTCATTTGAATGATTACTCTAGATACAGATATGTTTATTTGATGAGACTTAAGTCTGCATTTTGAAGAGTTCAAAGAATATAAGACTGAAGTCAAAGAGTCAAATTAGAAAAACATATCAAGGCACTTCGATTAGATCAAAGTAGTATCTATGTTCAGAGTTAAATAGAATTTCTCAAATGAGATTAGATCTCAACTATCTGTATGAGATACGTCTTACCAAAGATGTATTGCAGAAAAACAGAAATAAAACTCTGATAATGATGGTAAGATTCATGAAGAGCCATGCCACCCTATGAAGTTCGTTTGGGGGTCTTGCGCTCTAAACGACAAACACAATAAACCTAGTTCTATTTAAGTCAGTTCCTAAAACACTGATGGATCTATAGCTAGGGTGAAAACCCTGTATCTTTTATCTTCGGATTTGAGGTAGCCTGGTCCACGTGTTAAGAATGGATCCTGACGAGTTAGAATAAAGAACAAAGGTTTACTTGTTCTAAGGTTGTCCTAGAAGAACAAGAGGAGGTATATTTTGTAATTTAAGAAATCACAAAAGATATTTGTGAATATTCCAAAGATGATTACATAAATAACCACAAAGGGTGGAAGCAAAATAGTGTTAAAAGAAAATAACAGTATTTGATACTTATTTCCATAAACTCGTAATAACTGAAAATATATTAGATACATGTGATGTAGAAACGTGTACACCAGAGCATCATTGCAGTGGGTAGATTGTCAAGACACCTGATAAGATACCTAAGATTAACCCAAGTGGTTAAATCTAACGTATCTGATCCTGTCATGTGTAATGAAGCTGTAAAGATATAGACGCTGACCGTTTGGTCAAAAGCTATGGAATCTAAGTTAGAATCTCTGTGTTCTAACAAAGTCTTGAACTTGTGGAGGCACTTAAAGGCATTAAACCCATTAGATGCAATGGGGGGTTCTACAAGAAAATAAAAGGAGAAATGGATGAAAAAGTAGAGACTCTAGAGCAAAGCTTATGGCAAAGGGTTTTACCCAGAAAAAAAAAGAAATCATTTATGAGATCTTCTCGCCTATAGCAATGTTCAAGTCCATAAGATTCTCCTCTCCATTGTTTCTCATTTTGATTATGAGATTTGACAAATGAATGTAAAGACTGTGTTCTTGAACGGGCATCTTCAAGAAGAAGAGATACATGGCAAATGTAACGCCCCAGTTTTTCTAGTTATGCATTATATTTTCATGAACTTATATGAAATTATTGTTAACGTGAGAATTTACGTGAATTACTTGCTAATATGATTAAATGCTCATATGTGTCCTTACTTGTTTATTTCTTAAATGTGTGGACTTAATTGCATTAACATGAAATGGAGTTAAATGATCATTTGCCATGAGATAATACTTGATTGCATGAATTCATATATTCTAGGGACTTAAGTGCAATTAGTGAAGAGTCATGCATGTTAGTGGAAGACTCTTGTAAATATCATATTCACCTCCCATTTCATTCATCAATTTCATTCAAGAATTACACACACTCACACACACTTAGCTCGATCAAAACACCAAGGAAGAAAGGAAGAAGATTTCGTCATTTAAAGCTAGATTTCAAGGAGGAAATTTTCATAAGTTGAAGCATAATCATCATATCATCACTTCATCCCTTCTTTCTTCCATTTTAAGATCATTATCCCGGTGACGAGGAGCAGGCTCCATAGTTGTATCCTTGTTATATTTTGTAACAGGTGAGGTTTAATTGCTAGTTACCTAGAACCCATATAACCCTTATGTGGATTTTGTCCAAAAAGTATACATATATCTATAATTTTTTTAAAACCTTAAATGATTGGAAAACAAATCGTGTTACTGTGTTGAACTGACCGTGTTTTGGTGAGTAATCATGTATTGTTCACTGTGGGCCCGAGGGTTAGTGTTTGAGCCAACCGAGAAAGCATGGGCTGACGGGTAGCTCTTACACTTCCCTCATACCGTGGGGATGAACCCTGAATCCACCAGGAGGTTTGGTGGAGGAAGGAATCTCGTACATGGGAGTCATGTTCCTGAAATACACCATGATCGTGGATGGTTGGGCCTTGCAAACCCACCATCATCCGGAGAAAAAAGGGGATCGTGAAACTGTTACTTGTGGACTGTAATAAATTGCATGATCACCATGGAATTTAAACCTAATAATTGTATTGTTCACTGTCGGAGTAAAGGTTGGAGACTTGCCTCACTCTTCGGGCCACTGAGTGACTAAAATTGATTAAATTGTTAAACTTGATAGTTGTAATCTTGGGTGATAATTATTTCAGTATTGAACTTATATTACTTTCGTTTATAAAAACTTCACCCGAGGTTATGACTTGCATGTTATCTGCGTTTATATCTATTATAAACCCCTCACTTAGTCTTCCATAGACTGACACCTCCACTTTTCAGATTTTGGAGGGTGCGTGCTAGGCTGGAAGTGAGTCGAGTCCAGTCTTTTATTTCGGGTCTAGCATGGTCCATTCTCATCATTGATGCATATATATTGTTAAAAATTGTTATGGTACTTGTACTTTTGAAGATTGTATAGCTTGAGATGTTAGCAACAGATTGAAATGATAATATGTATATAGTATGCTTCCGCTTTACTCGTTATGCATTGATATACTTGATTGTTTATTTGGTTGAGGATTAGTCCCGCCTAGCTATATGTTTAGTTCATGTATGGATTGTCCATTTCATATGTGGATTAGTACGGGGGATGTGGCTACCTTGCGTTCCGGGTGCTATAGCACAACCTGAAGGCTTCACAGCCAAAAATCATGAGCATATGATGCAAGCTTAATAGATCGATTTATGATCTTAAGCAAGCGTCTAGATCATGAAACATCAAAATCAAAGAGGCAGTGTAAATTCTTTGGATTTGTGTAATTGCCTGATGAAACATGTGTGTACAAATGACATCATGATAAGGCTGTAACTTTTTAGTACGCAATTGATATTCTGCTCATTGGGAATGATGCAAGAGTATTTTTAGTAGTCAAGATTCGATTGTCAAATCAATTTGACAAGTAAAGACCTAAGTGAGACCAATAATATTCCAAGGATCAGACTTTTGTCGTGATCATAGGAATAAGGAGATTGGTTTATCACAAGAAACATATATAGATAAGATGATGGTAAGGTATAATATGATAAATTCCAAGAAAGGTTCGTTACCTTTCGGACATGGAACTTATCTGTCTCGGGATCAGTGTCCTGAGACAACTGAAGAGATAGAAGACATGATTAGAGTTCCACAACAGAAGCTTTATGTATGTCATATTATGTACAAGGCCAGATGTCTATTATGAAATAGGTCTAAGTCAGCAAATATTAGTCAAGCCCTGGAATCTAGCACTGGGTAGTTCTAAAAGTATATATTGAAGTACTTGAGAAGGACTTGAGATTATACGCTAGTGTACCACAGTAATGAGCTCATTTCAATAGAGTACATAGATTCGGACTTACAATCTAATTTGTATTCTAGACGTTTGACGTCTGAATACGTGTTTACTCCAGAAGAGCAACTGTTAAATGGAGGAGTATTAGACAAGACTTGCATTACTGAGTCCAACATAGAATCTGAATACGTGGTAGCTTGAGAAGCAACCAAATAGATGTATTGACTTCAGGATTTCCTAAAAAGTTGGCTAAGTGTATAAAACATCTAATAGATCTTCCTTCACTAAATTATTGGCGCAAAAGAATGCAAAACAAGTTTTGACACTCATGTGAAAGGAATAAGACTGAGATGTGTGGCCAAATTGAATTTAGAGCAAGTGGGAGATTGTTGGGAATAGTGCCCTAAAAATTCAATTTATTGGATTAATTAAACTGAATTTACAGCAAGTTGTGAGTATTTGACATATTGATAATTAATGGCGTGTGGTGGTATTCTTATATGAAATGTGTTTCATAGGAAAAGACTTTGAATACCGAAATCACGTGTCATTAAAGTTCTAGTCGGTAAGACAAGAATATGTTCTTATTAAGACTATAGTGTGGTCATATAAGATGATTAGTCTTTCTTCATAGGGAATGGTGATTCCGGTTATAACACGTTGATGATTTTCAATAGAATTGAAAACATCGAACTGGATCACTGAGATTATTCATTTTATACTACTATCTAAAATGAATAAAATCTCAGGAAGCATTGTACTCTTAATCCTGATAATATTTCGGCTTTAGGCATGTGGTGTTAGTCACTGTATTAATATACTTGAAGTGGGGTCTCGGTAACGGATGGCCAAAATGCTTTGTACGTTCTGTAACTGCATGAAATGTGCTAAAGAGTTATATTGATCGAGGAATCTGTGGCTTTGTTGGAAGGTAAAAGATATCCCTGAAATAGATTTGCAAAAGTTTGAATTAAGACTTTGGCCAAAGCACTTCGCGTGATACATCACCGAAGTTGTATGTTGAATGAGTTTTACATACAGAGAATTTGAACTTAAGGCGAATCAATAAATTTCAGATTGGAGATGAAAAATAAATGATAGTAGTTACAATTTATTTTTCATGGATATCTACACAGAGGAGTAAAATTCGAAGTTATTCTAGATCGAGAAATTCGTGAATAATTTAATTAATTTTAGAGTGCAACAATATTTATTTAGTGGAATTAAACATTGTTAAACGGTAAATAATTACTATCATGAGATGATAATATATTAACCCATTTGGAGCTAAAATTAATTAGTCCTGCAGGTCTTCCTGCAAGCCCCAATTGAAAACTCGAAGAGAAAATATTAAAAGGAGAAAGAGAAATGAATTTTCAAAGTGTTTGAAAATAGCCAAGGGATTTATTTTAAGAAAATAAATCAAGATTCCAATAGTTGGAAATGCCCGAAATTTTATTTTGGAGAAAATATTTTTTTATAAAAAAAATAAAAATATAAAAAATTATTGACATGGCAGGGGCTGACGTGGCACACCACGTCAACAGATCAAGGCCCAGTTAGCGCTGACACATCGCCCGCGTGTGCGGCTGAGATCGAGCCACGTCAGCGTGAATGAATGGCCCAGATTTGATTTGGGTTGGGCCAGTCAACGGGTCGGTCAAGCGGGTCAGACGAATAGGGTCGGATCCTATTCAGGTAGGATCGAACCGGGTCCGGTCCAGGTAGGACCAAACCCGGACACGTGTCACGATCTGGTGCCTCTACGCATATCAAAATGCACCAACCACTTGGCGGACTTCCGGCGGCGCGTGGAGACACGTGGTTGGCGGCATTGTGTCCGCGGTGGAGAGTTCTACAATGTGGTGTAATCGGATTGGCTGTCCGGGATGCGGTTTATACGCGGAATATGGAAATTAACTAAAATGCCCTCATATATTTGGCTATAAATAGGGGTTGAATGCCTCATTTTATTCATTCATTTTTTTTAGCATTTCTTGGCAATTTTGGCCGAGCCTTTTCTTTCAATTAATTAATCCAAATTGTGCATTAGTTAATTACATAATTAAGTGTTTATATAATTAATATATAAATCACTTAGTTATTAGAAAATAGGGATTTTCTAGTTTTAGAAAAATGAGTTTTTCTAGAAAATATTTTCACGAGTATTTAGGGAAATACTCGCGGAGCCCACACTCTGAGGGTCGAGTCGGGGATATTGCGGGGAAGCTCTGTTGGTCTCACGAAAATGAAAGGAGCTGGAAAAATACCATTAGATAGCCATATTTGCAGTACGGTAATATTTTACAGTTATATTATTTTTAAGTATGATAAATTATGTGCTCTTAAAGTGTTAATTGCATGTTAGAAATTTATCTGCTTAGTGATTTAAAATTTGTTATCAATTGCATGTATATACTTGAGTAGATCCGGCTAGTCTTCGGCTATTGTATTAAAATGGTTTAGAAATATTTTAATACTTGTATTATAAGAAAATTTTAAAATGCGATCCCGTACCGCTACTGTTTTTGGGCCCACCTCCTAGCATGTAGTGTGCCCGAAACTCTGTTGCAAACATCTCCCAAGTGACATTGTCCACTACAAAAAAACAGCCAAATTTCGACGGGAAAAAACCGACGGAATTCCAATGGCTTTTCCGGCCGTTGGAATTCCGTCGGAAAATTTGGCGGAATTTTAAAAAAAATTGCGCCAAAAATTCTAACGGAACTCCGTTGGGTTTCCGTTGGAATTCCGTCGGAAATTTTGGCGCAATTCTAAAAAAATTGCGCCAAAAAACCCGACGGGATTTTCCCGTCGGTTTTCCGTTGGAATTTCAGTTAAATAAAAAGTCCAACGGAAAACCGACGGGAATTACCCGTCGGTTTTTTTATTCCTCAATTTAAAAAAAAAAACCAACGAGATTTTCCCGTCGATTTTTTTTTTAACCTCAATTAAAAAAAACACCGACGGGATATTCCCATCGGTTTTCCGTTGGAATTTCAATTAAATAAAACTTCCGTTGGTTTTCCGTTGGAATTTTTCAATCAAATTTAATTAGAAATCTAGATTCAAATATCTTTTAATAAACGAACACATATATTATAGTTTTAAGTCATCTTCGTATTAAAATTTATGTTTTTTTAATAAACGATTATTTCTAATAAAGAAAAACTAAGTTATCGATTATATAAGTTAATTAATAGTGAAAGTATCAATTACGTAATGAGAAGATCGCTCTTTTGATGGTTTGATCTTCTTCAATTTCAAATTTAGATTTTAATAACGTTAATCCGTAGGTCTTTCAACTTATTTATATATTTAAAAATTATATAATATACAAATTATAAATTATTAATAGACACTAAAGTATATAATATACAAATTATACATTATTAATTAAAATAAAAATATTTAGAACATCAATCTTTTAACTTTAAATATAGTGAGGAGATCCCAATTGGAATTTAATTTTCTATTAGACACTCTCACATATATAAATAAAAAATTTGTAATTTTAAATTACCACGCTTATGATGCTCAAACAATTCTAAATATTATTGTAACGTATGTTGTTGTATCATATTAAGGTTGGACATCTTGACAAACGTCTTTCACTTGTTAAATTTAAAAGCAAATATATGTTGTATCATATTTGTATCCATGCATTATAAACACTCACTTATATACATGCATTCATATATATAGTGTTTCTACACAAAAAAAACATATATATATATATATATATATATATATATATATACACACACACACTATATATATACAGTGTTAATATACTATTTTATTAGTTATCAATCGTAATTTACATAATAAGTATTTTTAATAAATTTAATACTTGATAATGAGTATATAGTGTTAATAATTTTTGAACTAAGTTTAAAATATGAAAACTACGAAAAATTTTATTAATTATGTATCTTTATAAAAAAAAAAACTTATATATATATATATATATATATATATATATATATATATACAAAAAAAAATTGTAGGTTTATAATATAATTAATCGTTATTTAATAGTTATTAGCAATGATTTTATATTTATACAGAAAAATAATTTTATTTATAATTTTGAATTATTAATTTAAGTGAAACGATGTAAAAATTATTTTTATATTACTAATTTCATTTTTAAATGTACAAATATCTTATAATGCAATTTATAATTAATATATTAATTTTAGAAAGAGTTTTTATTATGATACTCTATATATTTTCTATAGATTGGAGAACTTTTAATTCTAATGAGTTTTATTTTCATTCGAATAAGTATTTTTAAAAATTTTCAATAAATATGATTATATTTAATTCAAATAATCATATATTTAAAATTTTATATTTTAAATTAATAACAAAAAGTATTTAAATAGTTAATTGAAATAAGTGTATAAATATATTTAAAGACATAATATTAATAAGAAGTAAGTTATCCAAGTTGGTAAGGGAGTCACCATTCTTCCTTGGAGACCCGAGTTCGAATCCCTGCGTGCGCAATTATCGCGAGAATTAATTCTCTCATTGGGTTAGCTCGACTGGCTCAAGCTCGTCTCGTGGCTCGTCCGAGGAGTTGGTGTGTCTCATTTCCGGGGTGGTTTGAGTCTCACAAATGAATTTTTTTATTTTTTTTTATTTATTTATTTTTATTCTATTTCCGACGGAATACCGACGGAAAATTCCGTTGAACATCCGTCGGTTAACTTAAAAATTAAATTATTTTTGTTTCGTTGGAAAGCCGACGGAAATGGCCGATTGGCTTTCCGTTGGAAATTATTTTGTTGGAAAAAATAATTTTCCGTCGGAATTCCGTTGGAAATATATTTCCAACGGAAAACCAACGGAACGGACCCGTCGGGACCCAATTCCGACGATATATTTTCCAACGGGTACCATCCCGTCGGTTTTTCGTCGGAAATCGACTTTTCCAACGGAAAACCGACTGGTTTTCCGAAAATTCCGTCGGAAAATGCCCGTCGATTTTCGGGCTTTTTTTTGTAGTGGTCTTCACCAACCCCTAGGCGGGAGATGGTACTTCGCCACCAATTGTTAGCTTCATCACGGAGGAGGTCGATAGCACATAAAGCCTTCTCTATTTCGGTGCAAGTGACCACCCGGAATATCCTCTCAATTGTAGTAATCCAATACTCCGCTTTCATATCATCCGTAGTGCCCGAAAATGTAGGCGGGCGACGCCTACTAAACCGGTCGTACACACTCTCAATCGGAGTCTGCGGTGGAGGAGGTGCCGAAGGAGACACTTGTGCAGCTTGTTGGGTAGCTTGTTGTGCATTCACGACTTGCACAAACTGAGTCATAAGAGCCATAAGATCCTCTGCATTCGGTAGAGGTGGCGGTGGCAGTGGATTTTGATTTTCTGTCGGAGGATCTTGCTTGTTTTGGCGTGCAGGAAAGCGATCACGTCTGCGATGAGGCATCCTAGACACAATCTTATCATGTATGCATGTCGGTTAGTCATATGCTCGTGTCACATAATATCAAGCAAGCAATGTAATTGCATAATTTAAAGGCAATAGTTAACAAGGTATTCATGCCATAAGGTTGTATACAAATCAAAACAAGACAACACATAGACACGAATTTAATTAAGTACAACAAAGTAGTTACAACTTAGGTGATATAAGCAAGTAATCAACGTAATGGCCACAATAGAAACAAAACGTATTCAATCAAAGATGTTCACATGATGTAAGTACAATTACGTTAATCAACAATGTAGCATATGCAAAATGAATCAATTTAAAACGCATAAGCAAGTTATTCCTATTACCATACGACCTAGACGACTCGAGACGAATCAATAGCCCGGTTTTGAACCTTCGGCTCTGATACCAACCAAAGAGGGGTGTAACGCCCCAACGAGGGCATCCATGCCTATACCGCGTTATGGGGCCTGGCTTGTATATAGAATTATCATCCATATACCCGCCAAGCTCAAAGCAAGTGGTAACAAACGGACAACCTAGCTAGGCGGAATTAGACTTACAACAACCGAAATAAAACAAACACAAATACGCGGAAGCTTAAAACATAACACATGCATAAGAATAATCCAACCATCAATTAAGGTGACCATCACGGTCCAGCACATAATGCTCAAAGTACGGAATGTAAATCACCCTAAAGACCAACACGGTCCAACTAACATAATAACATCACCAACACGGTGTACATGCTAACTCAAGATCCAAGAATATGTGCATAAGAACATCAACATACCTAATCTATGAATCCCAAAAACAAATCATAAACCATAAAGTATGCTACAAGCATAATGAGTACAACTAGACACAAAACAAGACTCTTAAGAAAGACCCCGCCTAGCTTGACTCCAAAGCGACTTGCGGACATGAAAGGCAAAGGAGATCAGTTCAAACGAAACCGATGAGGAGAAGTATACATATATAAGTGATATAAGAATGTTCAATGCATGCTCAAATCAAAGGTGTTCATGATCCGAACTCATTTTCGAAAATCAATGCAAGTTTGTAGAAAATCGGATCATAAACCGCACATACATAACCGGCTCGGCGAGTTCGAGCACTCCATCCTTATTTCCAAAACCAAAATCCAAAACAATCCATCCATCGCACCATTGATGTCGTGGGTGTACGGCCCCCGAACATCCTTACCATTTAAAGAGACGGGTCCATGAAACTAGCCTCTCCCTTGCAAACCTCAACCCCAAAACCTCCTCGTAGACTTAGTGAATAAGTTCTTACCCATGAGAACTTCAAATGAGGACATCCGTCGGCCCTTGCCTTCCCAGAACATCACTCACCTTGGTCCCCGAGTGCTATAAGATCCAACCAAGCAAGCGTCCTTGCATGGGGTACCATAACCTCGCTACACAACTTACGTTTACACATACAATTACAAAGATACTTACTCAAAGTTGGAAAGCATTTTGGGTACTTATCACATATACCAAGATTCAAACTTTACTTGCAAACCGTTTCCGTAGATAAATAACAATAGTATGAGTCAAGCTCCCAAAACGTAGCCTATAGGGTCTACACTTACACTTTTGGAAAACGGGTATTTAAAATCAACAAATATGAAAGAGGTCTTATGGTGTCCACATTTTTAAAAATGTTTTATATTATAACTCCTCACCTTTACCATGAACTCCAAAGGCCAACCACGAGCAAACAAAGCTACTCGTCCAGAGACTCACCACCTAACAAGACAAACGCACCAACAAGGGTAAGACACGATGTGAAACTAATTAAGACGACGCACGGCTTAAATAACAAGTCACTTATGAGAGTTATGCATGCATATGGAGTCATATCATGCACTTAATGAAATGCGATGATTAATCATGAGCATATATAGCATACCAAGGTCACAATTTATGTAGGAAGTCATACAAATTTAATTAAACGCATAACTTAGCCAATTAAGACAACTTAAGCATGATCATGGTATAAAGGTCATAATATAAGATATGCATGAGATTCTCAACATATTACAAGGCCACAACACATCAGAGACATAATAGAAACTAGAAGAGAACATAAGAGAGGCGAAACACTACTAGAAAAACGCCGTATAGCAACGGATTTAAGCCAAAATCCGTTGCTATTCGGCTTAGCAACGGATTTAGCAACGAAAATTTTTCGTTGCTATAACCCTCGTGGCTAATCTACTGCAACGGATTTAGCAACGAAATATTAGCAACGGATTTTAGCAACAAATATACCAACGGAATAATACCAACGGATTTAGCAACGAATTATTACCAACAAATATAGCAACGGATTTAGCAACACATTTATACCAACGGATTTAGCAACGGATTATTGAAACGAATATTAGCAACGGAATTACCAACGAATTTATAACAACGAATATTAGCAACAAAATTTTTGTTGCTAATGAGGATTTAAGTATTTTAGTTTTGGTTAGTAGTTATCAATGAATTTTCCGTCGCTAATTATGGAACAATCGAGACAAATTAGCAACAAAAAATTCGTCGCTAATAATAGAATTATTTATTTATGTTATATTTCGTAAATTATACCAACGAATTTATCATTGTTATTTAACAAAATAAATACCATTATTTTATTTAGCAATGAATATTTTGTCGCTATACTAGAATTATTAATTAACTATAGCAACGAGATATCTGTCCCTGATTATTACAAATTTGTTTGTATATACATTTAAATTTAATTGGAAAACCTGTACTTTTTTTTTTTTTTTGAAACAAAAAACCTGTACAAATTAAAAGACTACAAATTGACAAAATCAAAATAACAAAAGAAAATACATAATTGATAATAACATGAATAATTGACAACATCCGGCAAACATATTACTATATAAAACCAATAATTACAATATCCAAATGCAAAATGTTTAACATAAACAATTACTGATATAACTTGTCAAAATTACAAGAAAAGAGCAACAATTGAAGTAAAACCAAAAACAACAGTATCATTAAACCAATATAGTACTTAATAGAACCAAAATTTACAATTTACAATTTCCAACATCTACTACTTGACAAAAGCTATCATAATTTCGCCAACACTATTACAATTCACATCATCTAAAACTTGACAAAAGAAGCTAGCATATATTGACCAACATCATTACAGTTTGCATCATCTAGTACTTGACAAAAGCTACCATATATTCACCAACTAACTAAAGTATTAACATTCAAGATACTGATGAGCCACAAAAACATCCCCAACAGACAATATCACAGTTTAAGAATTAAGACATATCATCATCACTTTCATCATCATCATCATCATCACTACGATCACTTTTTTCTTTACTTGGAGACTTTGAAGGTAAAGGTTCAGTGTGTACCTCTTTGGAAAGAGCCATTTGTGAAGCTACATGCGGGGGCATGTATGGATTATAACTCAGAGGTGGGGGATAGTAAGAAGGTTGACTTGGAAATTGTGGATATTGTGGAGCTCTAGACATCATATTCATTCTTTCCTCCAATTGGTCAAATTTTGCTAAAATCTTTTGATTTTCTTGTTGAATCTCTTTGTTTGTCTCCTTAAGAGTTGTGTTATCCTGTGTCAAAAATTCAATCTTATCTCTGAGCTCATTCTCAATTGCACCTCGCCACATAGATGATCCCACATGTGAACTAGAGATTGAAGGTTTAGAAAGCAGTGGTGCTAGACCTGCAAGCCCGACCACCCGTCCTTTGTTACTGCCAAATTTATCTAACCACAACTACAAAACAAGTGAAATATGAAAAGTATATATACAAATATGAAAGAAATAATAATAAATATGAAAAATTCAGCCTTACTTGAGGCCCGCATATTATCTGAGATTCTTCATTTTCCAAAGTTTGACTCTCAACTTGAATTTTTTTGCATTCTTCATGCCATTCACTCTACAAAGTATATTTTAATTTAAATAATGTCATTAACATAAAAAATTTGGAAAAAGTATTACCATTTAGATAAACTACTTACCATCATATTTTCTGCACGCTTGTTTACATATTTTCTTTGTCCAGTCTGTTTATCAACTTTGGAATGGAGGTGCATAAATGATTCATCAAGAGGTACATCACCCCCCTTTGCAGCCACCTTTAATTAGTAGAAATAGTTAACAAACGATATATACACATTGCAGGTATATACAATTAATAAGTTCAAGTAAAAGAGTATTTACCAATCTATCAATGAGCTCAAGGTGGGAAACAGAACCTCCACAATGTTGTGGGAAGCCCCGGCCTTCACAGGTAGAAGCCCTGTTTTGCTTATTTGCTCGACTCGTTTTTTGGAAATCTTCTGTCTTCCACACTTCAACAAGTTTTGCCCATACACTTTCAGCAATCCAAGTTGGCCTTGTGTTAGCACCTCGATATCTATGTAACCTACCCCTCAAACTATCACCACCTTTCTTCTCAAATATTCTCCAAATTTCTGAGGTTTCACATTCCATCCAACTAAACTTTTTCTGTAAAACATACCAAAATGAACTCGCAGAATTTATTTGCAATACTAACAAAATAGAAAGAAATAAAGACAATTAAACATTCATTTACCGAAAATTCACGAAACATCATTTGTCTGCGGTTAAAGGGAATCTTTTTCCAACGAGGCCAACAATCTGTGTAGCTGCTCTCAATGATTCTACCAATTTCAACAGATGTCTCATGCGAAGAACTGAACCTATATCAAATATAAGACATACAAGCATATAATTAAAGCCACAACATAATTGAAGATTTGACAAGTTTATATCAAATACTCACTCTTTCCCTCGTACGTGAATTTGCTTCAGATTACTAGTCACAGATACGACACTCTTAGGGCTCTCAGGAACATTATGACTGCTAGGTGATGGATTGGATGATAGTGTTGGTGACAATCGCAGTGAATCCGTGAGTGATGGAGAAGAAAGTGTGGTCCTAGGTATATTGTTGGGTGGAGGCATATGGAGATTTGTAGATGAAGCATCAGTCGCTTTTCGTTTACCTTTTCTACCACCTGACATCTATAAAAAACAATCACGAGAATTAGCAGCCACAAAAATTGAGAATCTGTAATACAAGTTCATAAAACTAATGAAAGTTTCGTTTGTTGCAGGCAACTTCTTGGGAGCTTCTACATCAACTTTTTTTGCATCTATCTAAACAACTATAGCATCAATTTCATTTTCTTTTCCTAAATCAATTCCAAGAAATTCTAGCTTATTCATGCAAAAAAATTTCTCAATACATCAAATCTAAGCAAAGGAAATAAGTTTTGAGAATGAACCAAACTTGTTACCTCAAAAGAATTAAAGAAATCCGAAGGTCCAACGGATTAGGCCTTTCTCTCGGTCGCAGTTGATTCTCACCGTCACCGTTGATTCTCACCGTCCAGAGAAATGTTGCTTCTCTCCGTCACCGTTGATTCTCACCGTTGGAACATTAAACGCTGCTTCTTTCAAAATCAAGCCTCGGCTTTTCTCACCACCGCCGCCAATATTATCATTGAAATCGCAAAACCCATGTTGAAATTCATCGCCATCTGACTGAAACAAGAGGCAAAAGTTAAATCTCAGGTGAATTAGGGGAAGTAAATGGTAATGGTGGTTGGTGGATGAAGAATGGGTGAGAGGTGGGTTTAATACTCGAATTTAATTAGAGGAAAGTGAAAGACAGTGAAGGTAGAACTGAAAGAGATCAACTTCGTGGGGTGGGTTCAAATGAAGAGAAGAAATGAGATGGTAAGGGTTTTTTTTCCACCTAATTAAATGCCTTTTCCTTGGAAATAGAAGCGGGATTACGTTTTTGGGAAAGAAGATAAAGCGGGAGTTTTACCGCTTCATTTTTTGGGTAAAAATTAATTTAAGGAGTTTTAAAATATTTGAATAGTAATAATTTTAATAAATAATAAATTATCATACATTCTATATATGTACTTTAAAAATAACTTAACAAATATTGTTTACGAAATATTTATTTTAAATGGAAGATTCTTTCCTAATTTTAAAATTCTTAAATTATTTATAGTTGGTTTTCATGTTGTAAAAAATTATGTTTTTGCTATTTAATTTTTGGAATCTATACTATTATATTAAGCGAGAGACCCATTTGGTGTCATGGACTCTAAAAATATTTTCTTTTCTATTTATTTATTAACTTTTCTTTTCATCCCATGTTTTATCTCATGCACGTTTTCTTAACTTCTCTTTTCTGTCTCAATATTTCTCTTTTCTTTCTCACCGCTTGCATTCTTTTTATTTTCTTTTTTATATAATTTTTATTACTTTTCACTTATAATTTAAAATTTCATAGTTATTAATATAACATTATCTTATACTACTTATTCATTTATTTATTAGTGATTATATTAAAAATACTTATAGAATATATATATAATACAAAAAATAATTTTAATATATTTACATAATAATTATTTTTTTTATTTGCACATACGTAGAATGTGCAAAGTTGCTAGTCTATTTTTATGGCTCCTTACCAATTAGATAAATAATTATAATAATTACTAACTAGATACAATATAATGCAATATCTTAACGTCTTCTAGTAATTATAATTTTTTGAATCTATTTTTATGGCTCGTTGGATTTTTTCAGTAGAAAATTAGTAATTATAATTTTCTTTTATGATGTTTTTTCGACAAGTGTCGCAAGTTTTATATATAAGAATCCTAATCGATCATTAGGGCTATAAATAGATATCCGAAAATCTGATTTCCGTTCGCATCCGAATTCGTTTAAAGAGGATATCATCCGTATCCGTTCAAAGAGGGTATTATCCTTATCCAATTATAGACATCCGATCCGTTTATACATCCGTTAGATATATCCGTTATCCGTAATCCGTATCCGATAACATATATATATATATATATATATATATATATATATCGATATATTTTTTATACCTCGATAAAACATATATTAATTTTTACATTATATAATTATTTGAGAATTATAAAAAAAATAACAATAAACTTATAACATATTATTTGTAATAATAAACTCCATTAATTGTTGTAAACATATATTATAAATTATATATTATACTTATGAGTTAAGTTGTATAGATTTAGTAGATTTATAGTTTATAGACACCCGATCCGTTTAACATTCAATCCATTTATACATCCGTTAGATATATCCGTAATCCGTATCCGAAAACATATATATATCGATATATTTTTTATATCTTGATGAAACATATTATATAATTATTTGAGAATTACATATATTAATTTTTACATTATATAATTAATTGATGAAACATATATTAATTTTTAGTAGATTTATAGTTAGTTATATTAATATTTCAATCTATTATTTTTGTTAAAAAATATATGTAAAACGGAATCGAATTCGGGTATCCGATAACTCACTGATCGGATATCCTCACGGATACGGATAAAAATTAATAAAAAAAAAAAAGGCTATTAACAAGAAGCTATTAATTAAGAAGAAAAGTTCTATAAAATTTGTAACAAAAAAAAAAAAATGTATTACTTGCAAAAACTAAATTTTATATTTATAAAATAACTTTATTTTAATTAACTATGGCGACAAAAAAACAAAATGCTAATTATTACAAATTTATTCTCATATATATATATTTAAAATTCGTTTAAAAATCTGCACAAATTAGTCTACAAATTGCAAAAATCAAAATAATAAAAGAATATACACTATTGCTAATAACAGGAATAAACGACAACACGAAGCAAACGTAGTATTATATATTAAACCTACAATTACAATATCCAAATACAAGTACAACATCCGAATGCGCACTGTTTAACATAAACAACACTAACTGTGAACATCACTATTGCAATTTAGACAAAAGCTACCACAAATTCACCAACTAACTCAAGTATCAAGATTCAACATCATTGTCATGAGCCACATAACAATCTTCAACAAATGATATCCCAAAAATTAGGAACTAAGACATTGTCACTATCATTTGCCTTTCCTACCGTGTGCTATCTGTAGGAAATAGTAAAAAAATAACCATGAGGAATTAAATTTAACACAAACAGTTAAAGCATGCTTGGGGGCATATTAAAGTCAGATTGTATGCACATCATTTCAAGAGTCAATGATAATTCAGAGTGAGACTTACACCCTTCCCATAAAGGTCTGTGGGCAGCATTCAACATGTCATAGAACTGTTGAGTTTCTTGATTTGGTTGATCTCCTAAATTTTGATTCATTTCCAAGTCATTATCAATATTAGCCCCCATTGCATGATTCACAAAGTTTTCATATCCATTGAATCCATCATCCAGACTAAAATTATTTGCACTACTGGAAGCTCCTACATGCATATCAACATCATTTGGATCTACCTCACCTTGTTTGGTCCAATACCAATAGTTAGGAATAAATCCACGTTGTAGGAGATGTAGTCGTACCTTTTGAGGACTAAGAATTGGTCTATTTCCACATTTGAAACAAGGACATCTAATCCCTTTATTTTCCAAAAACAATGGTTGTGTTGTAGCAAATTCCATGAACTCTTTAAGACCATCTATGAACTCCCGTGTGTAGTCTGTCTTACATGGCAAAAGCCTATCATACATCCAGCTACGACGAACATGTATATCCATATTCTACAAAAGAAAAAATGCACTAAATTAGTTGTATAATCTATTTTGCTATCATTAGCTTTTCAAATTTAACTAAAATAGTATATGCATACTAAGAATGTTTCATACTTCTAATTATATGTCAGAATTCTTACCCAGAGATGTTGGCTTTGAGTTAAAGGACTACTTCAGTTGCAACTGCAAATAATCATAGATTACAGAGATCAAATCAGTTTATGAGGCAACAAAACAAAACTACAAAAGAAAACAAAATTAAGCATGCCACACAACAATATTTTTAGCAACAGATTCAATTGGAACAAAAGTTAGTCAATATGGTTTTTATCTTTTTGAATAATATTGGCATACAACCATCGTGTGCGTATCGACATCAGCAGTAGGAAACAAAAAATGTTCATCTCCATCCACACCGCTAGTCCAAAATAAATATGCTAACCTAAAAGGGACATCCAATAAGCAGTTATGAAGAGCAGAGTATATTCTTGCTGCTCCTAGAATGGGGATTCAAAAAAGATAATTATGGAAATGGGAAAGAAAACCTCCACTATACCTTCGGATATTATATTTAAACACCATCTGTCCCTTTACATACACGAATGTACATTCAAAAGATACCATTATTAGGACGCATATTTTAGATAAGCTAGACATATAATTGACACAAATGTAGTATAAAGGATAGGAAGACCAGGCTTACGATCTCTTGAATCAAATTTATGTTTCATCTCCTCTTTCATTCACATATGCGATCCATGTGGTATGATATAGAAAAAATTTAAAAGATCTATCTCCTAATTCAAACCGCCTATTTTTACACTTGGTGCAAGTATATGAATGGAACAAGAAATGAAACACAACAAATGATCAAATAGAAGATCTTACGCCGGAAGACCATGGTGTGAACTGTATGGCAAAGGTTAATCAGAGGACGGCTACATTCATGAATAACTAGTTGTAGTTGTTATAAACATTGAAATAACAGGGCATTCGCCTATCTCGATTTAAAGATGTGAACTTTGCCAATGATATGAAATATAAGATACTGAGAACGAGATTTATATGCAGAATATTATCTTACTTGTAATGCTACTGAAGCTAGTAAAGATCTGACTAACCTGACTCCTTTACCGAACAATGGCTGCATGGAAATCCAATTAACCAGTCATATCATGTTGATCTAATAAGAACCATTAGAAATTATTAATTAATCAAGAAACAGAAGAAAAACCAACAAAAAAAAAGAGGCTGCATAATTACACACTATGATAGGATTGACGACTCTATAGTCTATATCCAGAATTTGCTCATGATTTTAAAGATAAACCAAATCAGCCAAGGCAAAACACAGTATGAAAACATGGTTTATCAGACAAAACAAATTATAGCACAAAAGTCAAGTCTCTGTTAAATCCATAACAAATTGTCCTCAATACACAGAAAAAGTTTAACATTTTCAAAACAGAAAGCTACTAAGAAACCCAATTACAGTTTCCCCTAAACAAAGTCTACAAGTATAACTCCTACATTTTGGAAAAAATTCTAAGTTTCAGAAGAACAAAGCTAGAACTCCAGCAAGCAACACAACGCATAACAGAATTCTCACCCAGAAAATTCGACAAATTCATAACCCCCAACAACTGACAGTAAATATTCCAAAAATAAAAAATCAGATAACCTCCAAAACGAAGATCAACACCACTACAGAAGGGCAGAACAGAGAATCAAATACTTCAACAAACATTACAGTTTCTTGGCTTGTTCCAGCGCGCGAGCGTGGCCAAAATGATAGAGGTCGTAGATTCCATCGGATTATACTCTAACCGGACGGTAGGATGAGGATTCAGCCACCATTGCTCGTGTAAATCTGCTTGGCAATTGATGAAGGTGGCGAGATTGAGAGAGTGAGAATGCGAGAGTGGGGAGGCGGGGAGATGAACCTGGAAGAGGGGAAATTTTGGGAAAGTTATGCAGAATTGGAAACTGTGATAGTGTATGAAGTATACATTTGGGTCTTTTGACCAAAAATTACGTACTAAATATCAACATTATGTCTAAATCTCTATTTTTAATTAATTTGTAGAAGCGCATCAATTAACTTAATTAATAATTAATCAAGTAATTTATTTGTCCTAATCTTAAATACTAATTGACAATTATGTTTTTCTTAATCATATATATTATATAGCGACTTTATAAATATTTTCTTCGAAATAAATATTTAATTTTTAATATAACTTAAATTTAATAACTAATTATGTCTTTTTTATATATGTAATGATAAGGATTAATATTTATATGAAACAATCATATTAATAGTTTTAACTTTGCTTTGAAACAAATATAACATCTTAATGATTTAGAATGTATATATATCATTTGTTCTGTGAATTATCAAACTATTTTTAATCAACTATTTATAGCAACGAATTTTTTGTTGCTACATTATAATTATTCTATTAATTTTTAATTAATTATTTATAGCAACGGATTTTCCGTTGATAAAATTATAAATATTTTATCAATTTTTTAATCAATGGTTTTTAGCAACGAATTTTCCGTTGCTAAATATTTATATTTAATATTTATTTTTATTAGGTTTTTATTTTAGTAGCAACGGATTTTTCGTTGCTAAATCAAAAATATTTTATTCATATTTTTTATCAATTATTTACAGCAACGAAAAAATCCTTTGCTAAATATTTTTATTAAATATATATTTTTAATAAATTTTAATTGAAATAGCAACGTAATGTTTGTCGTTATATATATTAATTTACTTATTTTTTTTATTATTTAATTTTAGCAACGAAATTTTCGTTGGTATTTTTTCCTATCTATAGCGACGAATTTAGTAACAACAATTTCGTTGCTACAGCATTTTGCCACGAATTTATCGTTCGTTGCTATTTTCGTTGCTAAATAGCAACGAATAATTTCCGTTGCTAAATTTCCGTTGCTATTTGACAGTTTTCTAGTAGTGAAACAAGTGAAATGAGACAAGAAAACAGGTCTGGGGATAATCCACGGCCGTGGATTTTCCCTTCACAAAAATCCACCCCTGTGGATTTGGTACAGGAGCTACTGCATAAAATCCACCTCGGTGGATTCTGCCCAGAACTTAAAAAAACGTGATAGGAACTTCGAACTCGATGGGAATGAGTTCAAAACACCCCAAAACATCAAATTAAGCTTCTAAAACCTCAAATAAACATCATAAAACATCAAGCTACATAATAAAGCACTTAGAACATATAAACATCAAGAAATCTATCAATTCATACAAGAACTTCATCTTCTTCAAGTTATTCAAGCTTCAAGCATCAACAATGGTGAAATCCTCAATCATGAAAGAAACTTTAGGAAATCTATCACATTTTTCATAAAAATACATAAGGAATAAGAATCCATTAAAAAATCAAGCAAAAACACACTAAAGCATGAACATGCATGAGTTCTTATAAAAGCTTTAAAATGCTTCAATGGTGAATTCTTCAAATAGGGATGAAAACAAGAAATTGTTACACTAAAATGTTTCTAGCATCAAGATAAACATATTTCCATTATAAAATTTGAATTTAAATCAATTTACGAAGAACCCTAGATTCACATTCAAGCTCAAACTTCAAGAATAGGAACCCGCATAAACATTTAAGCTTTTCTTACCATTAGTGTTGAAAGTGGAGAAGAAATTCTTGCTCTTCAACCTTGAATCTTCAAATTTAATCTTCAATCTTGGTTCTTGAAGGTCTCTTGAAGATTTGTTGAAGTTGGTGAGGGAGGTGAATAGGTTTAGAGAGAGAATGAGAGTGAGTGGTTTGAATCTTATGAAATAACATAAGTTTATGTTTAGGGTATAAAAATCTGATTTTGGGTTATTGGGTCAGTTGAATAAGGTCACGAAGAGGGTCATACGGGTCGGATTTAAGTGAAATTGGGTCTCAAATTGGGTTAAAATTGAAATTGGGTCGCAGGTCAATAATTTGGCTTAAAAAGGTTGACTTTCGTTTGGTTTTAGTAAAACGGCCATAACTTCTTCGTCTGAACTCCGAATTGAGCTATTCAAAAACCCACGAACTCATAATCGAATTATCTACCCAAATTAATTAAGTTCTATTCAATTCCAGGCTCTAAATATAAATTTACCAATTTGTCCTTAATTTATACTTTAATATCCAAATAAGTACATTGTTTTGTTTAATCACCAAGCATGCTATCAAAGCTCAATAACAACGACACGAACAAATAATTATCATGCCACGAAGCCACATATGATCATGGAATTCATATATTTCACATAAGCACAAAAACAACAATCGAATAAAGGCATAAATTCACATAATTCGTGCAAAGAAATGTAAATCGTGCTCTCTCGTACGAAACCATACCTTGATCGAGAAGCGGGGCGTCTTTAGTTCAAGAAGTAGTTTGGTTAAAGCATTTTTCAATCATTTGGGATTGATAAACGGTAAAGTGGGAGTCGTGACAATTTATTGTGATAGTCAGGCAGCCATGGCTTATACTAAAGATCCCAAATATTATGGGAAAACCAAACGCATAGACACAAAATATAATTTTGTGCGTGATATTATAGAGAAGAAGGAAGTGATACTGAGATATATATATATACACATGTTATGTAGCAGACCCATTTACTAAACCAATATCTAGAGATGTATTTATGGGTCATGTCAAGTCTTTGGGACTGCGTAGGATTTGATGTATTTGTTTGAATGTATAAATGATTAATATCTATGCTATAATAATGTTTGTTTTTTAGCTGAACACATATATGTTTGTTGTTATCTGAAAAGTATGTCGGACAAATTGAGATTGACTCTCTCACATGAGCAATCGCCTCTAACATTTGGGAAATATACAGGGATGAGATTACATTACATATGTATTTGGTAATCGTCGGGGATCCCACACACCACTAGAACTTGTCAATCAGATTTGGGTTTTTAACTTCAGTGCTTGAAATTATTGAGGATACACTGGAAGAAAAACTCAAAAGTTAAATGTTTGAGATACATTTGAACTTAGATCTGTACGGTAATATTGTTGATAAGTATCGACATACGCTTCAAAATTGAAGTCATGTACCGAAGCATACGTTTCATACCGTATGTACTAAATTTGACCTTATGTAGGTGATGAGAAATAGATCCCGTCGTTCTCATTGTGTGAGACCTAGAGATTTTCCAATAATCTCATTTTATACCCTTATTACTTATCAATAGTATCTCAAGATTATAGTTCAATGTTGCTACTTTAGCATGTCACCAATATCCACGAGAGATTCGGAGTTACGGTGTATATCTAGGAAAGCAGTTAAGGTGATAATCTAGAGTTACTGGTTGGAAAGGAAGATTGTTTGTTGATTGTCACTGAGACGTATTCACCAGCTAGCCAATTGTGTTTGGAACACGATTGTAGATACATTATGAAAATAGTTAAATATGCTCTTAAAAATTTTGAGGGATCAAGAGATGCTGTAACTAGTGAAATCAAATAGGAATCTGGGGTATTGCGAGACATGAATATCCTCATTTGTGAAGTGAGTTGTTATACATCCTTAACCGGTGTATAACATTTAAAGGCTCTATTGTCCTCGTCTGTCACACGACTTATTTGCAAGGAAGGAATATTTGGATGTACTGTTACACTATATACTTGTCTGTTATCGCTTGAGGTCAGCCCTCATGTGCAAGCCGGAGATGTTGGAAATATAAAACGGGTCGCCCATGGGGCTGACCCGAAACCCATATTAGGTAAATGTTTTGGTGGGAGAGTTTGATTTTGAAAGGGAAGTTATTTGACTCCCGTTAAATAATTATATATAAAGCCATTCTCCCTTTAGAAACCAAAAAAAAGAAGATAAGACAGAAATAATACCCACATACACACGCGATACAGAAATCTTTGAGAGAGACAAATAGAATCCTGCGAAGAAGTGTAACGAGATTGAAGAGTGTAGATTATCAAACGATTCGTATCCAAATATGGAGCACTTAAGTCGTGGAAATAAGTCTGCTTATTCTAAGCATACTTGAACCTCTTGTACATGAAGATTTGAAGATAAAGCATCTGTGAACCATCTCAAACGATCCATAGAATTTAAGGTATGTTTAGAGATTTATTTATTCCACTAAGTTTACATCTTCATAAATAAATACGTAAAATTCTAGGGAAAAAAAAAACTCAAAAAATACAAGCAAAGATCAGTTAAAAATATTTTTCCAAAAATATATGAGCAAAATTTAATTTCCTAAATACAATTAGCACTAACATCGTAAACTCTAATGCACGGACACTTCTAAAAATATTATTTTGTCGTGTCGTGTCGTGTCGTGTCGGATACTCGTGTCAGACACCGTGTCCGACACTTCTCACGTGGAAAATTCACAAAAAAATCCATGTCGTGTCGTGTCCATGTCGCCGTGTCCGTGTCCGTGCAACATAGATAGTAAATCCTAAATAATAACAAAATCTAGAGATACACATTATATATTTTAAATGAAAACATGAAATTGTCTGTAATACACCATAAAATTCACGGGTGCATGATTCAACAACACAATCATCAAACGTTTCTCAGCATAAATATTTAGGATTATTACATCCAATTACCCTCAGGTTTGGCCTAATTACAATTTAATCCCTATTCTTTGTATATTTATCATGTAGTCCCTAAATTTTATATTCCGTTTGAGATCACTGACGTTCGTTTGGGCTCCGTTAGACCAAACCTGAAGGTAGTTGGATGTAATTTTCCCTAAATATTTGAAAGAAATAATTATATCTAACTACCCTGCTAGAAGGTCTAATTACCACGCAATCCATCTAAATTGGGAAATTACATTTTAATCCTTAACTTTTGAAAACCATTTGTGGTACCTAGGGTTCTATTATGTCATTCTAAAAATACCTCTAATTTGTTCTTAAATTCATATTTTATAGGGATCGTTTTGTTAATTTTTATAAACATTAGGGATGATTTTATAATTTTGGTCACATATTCAATGTAATACGCATACGACCGTCAAGGCAATAAGTGTAAAATTAACACACAAAAGGTGGAGGCCCCATATGGACCAAAAAATAAAACTAAGAACACGATGTTTTGCATAAAACAAAGAGAAAAAAATTTTGAACATCCTGAACTATATATCACGCATTTTGGACTTTGCAACCTGAACTAAAAAACGTCTCCGGTTGCAACCTGAACTATTTAAAATTCTCACTTTGCATCCTCAGTGCAAAAATCCGGCCACATGTACTTACGTGTCACCCGTTCGGGATGTCCACGTCAGTGCCTCCGGTGACAACAGTGGCCGGATTTTACACTGAGGATGCAAAGTGAGAATTTTAAGTAGTTCAGGTTGTAACCGGAGACGTTTTTTAGTTCAGGTTACAAAGTCCAAAATACGTGATAGTTCAGGATGTTCAAAATTTTTTTCCCTAAAACAAATACCATCCAATCTATAAGCAAAAGATATAAAACATAATCTGGATTCCGTTAGAGACATATTTAATTGTGCCAGGGTCGGGCTTCTTAGAATTTTATTTGGATACAGACTATGAACCTATAAAGATCCGAAATACTTGAAAATCTCTTTTCATAAATTATAATTCTCCGTTCTTTCTTTTGAGGAGTTATTTTGTTCGTGCCATTTTTCTTGAGGAGTTATATCTTAGAGACCTTGTATTCGGATTTATGTATACCCGGCTACCATTGATATGAAAAACTAAAGAATCTAATCCCGATTCAAAGAAATCATGGGATATAAGAGGGAAAGAAAACCTTGTGAAAAAATTATTATATTAAGACATAACAATTAACAGCCAACTCAATCAAACTACAATAAAGAACTCTTACTACGAGGCACAAAGCACCTTAATAATTGAGGAAATGCATGCAGACATTTTACAGTACCCTAATAATTAATGCTCTCAGTATAAGGCAAGAGTTTAGATATTAGTGTAGATGGTAGTACTAAGTCCTCATTGGAACATATTGCATTGCAATATAGTGTGTTGTGATTGGGCGAAGTTTGCTGCTGTCGATGATGAAGGCTGGCTTATTATTAAAGCTTGGAACCTCCATTGCAAGAACAATATTGTGGCAGAGTCGGACTGGAAATTAGTGTTTATAACAGGTCTTTGGAGTCTCTGGAAGCACGGGAACACATGGGCGTATCAAGGGCGAAGAGAACCCTTAGGTGTTACACTTAACAACATGAAAATGTTGATTTTAGATATTGGCGACTTGCAAAAACCCAAGAGTAAAACTGGGAGAGATAGAGTGGCGGGTGGATGGCAAACACCACCTCCGGGATGAGTTAAGCTCAACACCGAGCGTAGCTATTTTGGCACTACAAAGACAGCAACAGCTGGAGGAGTAATAAGAGATGGGGATGGTAATTGGATTACGGGGATTCGCCCTAAAACTCAAAACTCAGGAGATTGCTATGGCGGAGATTTTGGGTCTACGTGAAGGACTAAAAATTACTTGGGAGAGGAGGTTCGAAAAGATTGAAGCGGAGTGCGACTCGAAACTTGTTGTCGACATGATTGATCACGCCAATGTCGAGGATCATCCGATGGGGCTTCTGATAGCTGACTGCCGGAACTTGATACACAAGCCATGGTGTTGTAAACTGCAGCATATCAAACGGGAAAGTAACATTATGGCTGATGGCATTGCCAAATTGGGATAAAGCATGCAGGAAGAAAAGAAATACTGGAATTACCAGCCAGATGAGTTAATGTTGTAATTGAGGCCTTTCCTTTTCTGATGTACCAAAAAAATAATATATAGTGTGTTGTGTGCATGTGATAGTTGGAAATGTATGTCATGCAGGCACGGCAACACTATGACACAAATACAACATGACATAAATAGGGACGCTAACGAGTCTAGTCTTTTTTCTTTTCTTTTTTTTTTCGAGCTTGGTCCGACCTAGGCTCACGAGCGGTTCGACTCGAGCTAGGACAAAACTATATTATTTTTATTAAAAAATAATTTTTTGTACTAATTTAATATATTTATATATATAAGAATATATATTAATTGAATATATATATATAAATAATAATAAATATATTATTTTTTTAGGAATTTTGTATAAAAATTAGGGATAATTACATACAGGTCCCTGAGGTTAGGCCCAATTACAAGCTGATCCCTATTCTTTTGAATATTACACTGTAGTCCCTAAGCCTTGTTAATTTGTTAATTTTTATATAATTTTAGGGACGATTTTGCATTTTTGGTCATACATTATATGTAACACTCACAAAACCTTTATGGACATAGGTGTACTTGTAAAATTCGTTAATGAACCTCACACAAAATAAGAAATATAGGGACTACAGTGTAGTATTCAAAAGAATAGGGACCGACTTGTAATTGGGTCTAACCTTAGGGACCTGTATGTAATTATCCCTAAAAAATAATATATATAGAAACCGTTTGGTTCGCGTATTAGGTTATATAGATATAAACAAGGAGGGTTAGTTTTCTGTTTGGTATGCTATATTAGATCATTTGGGCCAACAGAGTTTAATATTCGGCCCTGTCTAAGCCCGCATTATTCACGTAATAAGTGCTAAATCCCATATCTATTTTGAGGTGATATTAAGTGTTGTTGGTTTTTATTGAATTTTGCACCTCAACTATACATTTTTTCTATGCCAGAGAATGCCCTTTCTTGAATCGCTTCACCATTACACTGTTCAGAGATCAAGCTGTCAAGGGTTTCTGAATTTGGGACAAATCGCTTAACCAAACACGCCGAGGAAGAGAAGAAGATCTGGGTATACCTCCTTTAATTTTACACATACAACTCGTTTTCCCACTGTCCATTTTGGAGTACTAACAATTGGTCTGTAAATTGAAGTCTCTGCGCTGGGAACTCACTGGAAGTTGGGTCGAAGAATCGGACCAGGTAATATCGCAATGTCTTTGAAGCTTTTGTTTGATGGTGATAGGTGTTGGTGCTCTTTGTTAGTACTTGTTGTCTTGCTTGCTAGATTAAATTTATAAGGATTTCATTTATTTCCAACTGTTATCTGCTATTGTTAGTATTGCGCAACATAAAACTGACCCATTGTGTCCGTCAGAAAACTAGAGCCCAATCTGAAGTCTTGAAGGCATTCCTCCTACAACACGAACCATTAATTTTGATGAATTGTTGTCTTTTACTGCTCTATTCTTCTTTATGATTTTCATCAAGAGCGATTAGTTTTGATTATTTACTTTCCACAACTGTAGCAGTTTGTTTATTGACATCTGAAAGAATATATAGATTGGATAATCCTCAATTGTATGTTCGTTTTTCTTTTGTCCCCCCTTTTCTTCATATAAACTAGATAGTTTCACATTCCCAAGAAACACCATTTATGCTCCCACTTAGGATTTAGGGAATTTGCATTTCTCAAGTTTATACAGTGATTATGTATAGTTGGAAGTTATATTTAGAAAAACAAGAACTTCTGGAATTTCTTTGCTTACAGAAATACAGGAAGATAGACGTAATCCTATGCAAGTTTGCTGCCAACCCTTCAGTCGACGGCATCTTAGAAACTAAAGAATCGGTTCTTGACAAACTATAGGAGATCAACGTGAAAACATCTATTCTTCTTCTTCAAGTATGTCAAAATTCCACAACGAATTCTGAATCTAATTTTTATATTTGCAACTTTGTCAATTTACATGCATTTTTGGTGACAAACAGGCAGCAACTCCTCACTTGTAGAAAGGCTCTGCAATTGTTTTCGTGGCTTCTATAGCTGGCTTTCACCTGTAAGAATTTTCTTGTTGGACTTATATTAAGTGATGATTGTATTAAATAAAACCGGCTAAATAATACGGTTAATTGGGACAAGACTAAATAGGCTCATTGATTGACCCACTTTCGATAAAGGGCCTGATTTAATAGACGTGGTCCGACAGTTGGTGTAGGCCCACTCTAGAAAGCCCGTGATGGGAGGGCCTCTAGGGATTTATATATCGTGGCTAGGTCCCCCTCTCCACTCCACGTTCTGATATTGCTTTCCCATTAAGCTGTCAACTGCCGTTGTGAGAGAATGAGAGGAAGACCTAGGCTGACGTGTTGATTTTGGGGATTACGAGAGAGAAGTCGAGCATACCAAGTGAAATTGCCCAACAAGATCGGTAAATATCAGGTTCAATTCAATAGGTAAAAATCAGGTATATCTACACTCTTGAATAAAATTGGTGTTCTAAATTCATGATGTTGATCTTGGCAAAAATCTCTTATAGTTGGTATCAGAGTCACACATCTATGAATTTACAACCCAATTTTATTCTTAATTTTATTAATTAGTTATTTATTTCACCGTTAAAACTATTGACTATTTAATTGGGTTTGACTCAAAATTGATGAATCGAACCTGATTGTTCAACTGATCGATATGTTGCGTTGTGTTGTTTTAACATCCTAATTAGATCAGGCCATGTCATCTGAATGTACGGTGAGTTATACTTTTGTTTTCTTTAGTTACAAATTGAATGCTTTGTCTTTTTGCGGCAACAATTGTCCGCGGGTAATCGGTAAATTGATGATGAATAGGTTTTGCTAATATCATAATTACTCTCATGGAATTGTCTTCAAATTCTTTATACATCATCATATTGAATAGTTTGAGTTATTTTGATAGACCACACTGAATATTAAATGTCCTGAGAGAAATTGTAAGTTAATCAAGTATCTCTTTTGCCATTCTGCTAACTTCTTTGTTTTTCAGATTAAAAGAAAATTCAATTGTATAAAATATTTTGTAATTTGTTTGAGCTGAACTTTCTTTTGTATCAAACATCCTCTGTGATATCTGTTAGGAACTTCCAATCATAAACTACCTAAGGCGGGTGATAAATGAGGGAAAATTTCACCTCGTTACTTGTTATGGGAACAAAGTGTTAACATAAACAATCTCATTAAATGTAATAGGATAAATCCTAATTATAATTGAATAAGTTTATATCTGTCATTCCCCTGTTTGGAAGAGTTTATCAGCGTACTGTGATTGAGCAATTATCACCTTTTGACTTGGAGGCATTTAATTGTTTCAATTGGAATTCTTTTATTAACTTGTCTGTGCATGATTTCAGATAGCAAATAGTTAACCATTTTCTCACTATACGAGATTTTCGCCAAGATCAACATCATGATTTTAGAACACCAATTTTATTCAAGATTGTAGATATACCTGATTTTTACCTATTGAATTGAACCTGATATTTACCGATCTTGTTGGGTAATTTCACTTGGTATGCTCGACTTCTCTCTCGTAATCCCCAAAATCAACACGTCAGCCTAGGTCTTCCTCTCCTTCTCTCACAACGGCAGTTGACAGCTTAATGGGAAAGCAATATCAGAACGTGGAGTGGAGAGGGGACCTAGCCACGATATATAAATCCTTAGAGGCCCTCCCATCATGGGCTTTCTAGAGTGGGCCTACACTAGTTGTCGGACCACGTCTATTAAATTAGGCCCTTTATCGAAAGTGGGTCAATCAATGAGCCTATTTAGTCTTGTCCCAATTAACCGTATTATTTAACCCATTTTATTTAATACAATCATCAATTAATATAAGTCCAACAAGAAAATTCTTACAGTCTCCCACTTGGACAATATTAATTGAAGTTTTGACTCCAAAAGACAAGAAAAAAACACTATGTTCAAAAACGACTCTCGGGCTAAATTACACAAAAACAATTTTGACTGTGGCCACAAATTTTAAAAGACAATACGGTAACAGACAAGACTTTAAACAATCCGGTCCGGCGAAAGTTACCAAATATCGGATCATGGCGATAATTGCATCTCTTATTGATACAATTTCTCTCAGGACATTTAATATTCAGTGTGGTCTATCAAAATAACTCAAACTATTCAATATGATGATGTATAAAGAATTTGAAGACAATTCCATGGTCACAAATACCAGCAACTTCCACTGACATTGATTCAGACGTGGTGGTGTAGCAAGAAATAACATCCAAATACGACCCCAAATATCGCTATTTCATTGTCAGTCCTCCGATTTTCTTGTAAGATACGAATTTCTACACAATATGAAATTCCAAGAAAATCCAATTTCCTTGTCAACTACGGGCCTCAGAAACAGTAGGAAACCCAAAGGAAATTACAGTTTTCTTGTAAGATATAGATTTCCAAAACAATATGAAATCTCAAGAAAACTCAACAACTTCTCAGGAAGTTATGCATGTCTCATTCAATGCTCAATATACGATATGGTGTGTTTATGAGACATACCCAACATTTCTTAAGAACAACACCCAATCTTAAGATAAACATACATGTGAGATACACAACTCAATCGTGTTCAAATAAGAGAATCATTAATGAGATACAAATAGTCTCCCCTTGAGTGTACATAAGATATTCAAAAACAAATCACATAGACCAATGCGCACATTGTAAAACTAAGTTGCACTCACTTATTCTCTTGTCAAGATATCAAGAGATTTACATACTGGCGTAGGTAATATGCTATGTCAAAATAACGCCACATCAGTTTAATGGAGTAACATTATCACTACTAACAAGCAGTATATCATTATCATAAAATCTAAGAGATATAATGTACTCCCACTAATTCAATAATCATCACATATAGATGTGATCCATCAACGATTAGCAACCAGAGCAAAAATACAATATGCTCCTCAATAGACCAATAAAATATGTCTTATTAACCAAAACAATTGTCCTCATCAAATTTCTTTTATAAGAAATCACTTATTGACAAAATCATATCAATACGGAAACTAGGAGAGTTAATCACCAAACATAAGTCTCCCATTTTGGGACGTGTGTTTTTCTACTAAATAAAACTTACAAAAAGTCACAGTGAATTAATCAATGTTCCAAAATTCACTTTCAAAATATTTCATTTCTCAAACCTACTAACCAATATGCATATGTAGGTTATATAAAGTATCGATCTATCTCAGATTCTCGTGAAATAATAATAATAATAATAATAATAATAATAATAATAATAATAATAATAATAATAATAATAATAATAATAATCAAGTTTATTATTTTCAAGATAATTCACTAAAATAGCAAGACATTCCAATAATTGATATATGAATGTCTTAAATACTTGGTCGGTTAGCTAATGACCAACAATGACTGAGAAAAGATCACGTTTCATAAAAGTCATGGGCTGTTTCAATTATTCCATAACAAAAAACTTTTATCTTTCACAATTTTCAAGAAATTATTAAAACTAATATATCCACATCACCCACCTCAAGGTTTGGCTATGTATGGTGTCACCAAAACTGTCCTTCTAGGTCTCACAAAGGTACTAAAATATAAAATATACATTTGAAATAATTGCACTGCATATTCTAAAGTTTGACCTAATTACACAAACTTGTATTGAGTTTTGAGAATTATGGAAACTTTTCCTGTTATACCCTAAGATTTGGCCCCCAATACATGCTATTACAAAGAGAACTTATAGAGAAAGAAGAAAAGCCCGCATTACGATTCATGAAAATAGATTCCAATTAGAGATAAGATTATCAAAATACATCAATTCATATATAATATAAATTATTTGCTTGGGAAGTTTTTGTAATTTGTCAAACCTTAGGGGAAGTTTGTGTATTTGGTCAAAGCCCTACGTATATCAATGCAATTATCCCTATATCTTTTTCCTTAATTTTTTGGGACCTGAATATTTTTTGTTTCTCAGGCGCTAGCAGCTGAGATGGCTCCAGATACTCATGTAAATTACGTTGCTCCAGGTTTTGTTCCAACTCATTTTGCATCTTTTCTTACATCAAATGAGAGTATGGTAAGCCTTAAATGCTGCCTTATTATGTACTTTTCTGTTTCAATTGAGTTGATAATTGTTGAATTTGATGGATGTTTTTGGTGTTGTGTTTTGAAAAGGAAAAGTCTCGAAGAGAAGACACTATTGAATAGACTTGGAACTGCACAAGATATGGGTGTTGTTGTGGCGTATTTGGCTTCCGACGATGCTACTTATGTTACCGGAGAAAAGGTTGTAGTTGCGGGAGGGTGGTGTGTGTTTTTAAGTGCTATGTCATGTCTGAAGAATGGTGGATAACTCTTGTTCTCTTATTTTAGTTGTGATGTTGTTTTTCAATGACTTGAAAGGTTGTGTATAAGTAGACGTTCAGGAACATTTCAGTAGGTTTGTTTGTTGTTTAGACATTAAGTGGTGGTTGTGGTTGTTTGTAATGCAAATATGTGACATGTTTCCTAGAAAAACCATGAGCAAGTTCATTAAATCATTCACACTTAAACATAGAAACACAGCAAACATTAAACAATACAAGTGACATTCATCTTAATCCTTAAATATGGTGTTGAATGCACCAATCCTGCCCCCTTTCCAACATAAAACAAGGGCATATTAGGAATTTCAAGCATTAATATGGTGTACCAAATTCATACCAAACACGAAATTAAACGTGCCAAACAGACACTTTTAGGCACCTTAAAAACTACCAAACAACAAATTAGCTCATCTTTGTCTGAGCTAATTGAACTTAATAAGCCCGAACTTTACTAAGTAAAATTAGGTCTGCAAGGATACCAAATGCTCTCATATAATATTATATATTAATTAAGTATTTATTTATTTTGTGAAAATTAATTAATTATTTATATAAATCAAAATTAATTAGGGTTATTAAATATGAAACATGTTTTGATTCGTTTAAACTGTGAGGCAGATTATACCAAATTGTGGCTTAGAAAGATAATCTTATTTGATGGTTTTTCCATGAGAATCTTTAAATGGTGCACAGCATTTAACCCCCCAAATAGAATTGTTCGTTGTTCTTGTTTGGGTTCGTTTTCCTGGGAGGACACAACTCTTCGATGAGGAAGCTATCTATGATGTGGCTCATGTCATTGGAAACCCTTTTGTTGTGATGACGGAACATATGACGCTAATAGGCCAGAATTTGCAAGGGTTTGTGTGGAATTAGACCTACTCAAGCCACTCAAACATCAGATTACAATGGGGTATACAGGTTGAATGCAAATTCAGGAAATTGTTTATGAACAATTGTCGGACTACTGTACGAAGTATTGCAGATTAGGGCATAAACAAAGGAGTGTTATGGGCAGAACAAGTCATTCAAAGAGAAAAACAGAAGGATTTAAGAGACGTCATTCAAGAAAAATAGGAAAAGAAGAAGGCATTCTAAGAAGGATAATGGTCCATCAAAGCAACAGTAAAAAGGAAAAGGTGTGGAGAACGCTCAGACAGTGGAACAAACTGAGAAAACTGTCACAGAACTTGCTGAAACGATCATGCAACAAGAAAAATGAGGTATGACTAAGAAAGGGCATGCCAAACCAAACGCTAGTAACCAAAACTTAGGTGGAAAAGCCGTTTGGCAACTTGAATGCCAAGGAGGTGATTTTAACATCATAACGAGGGTTGAGGAACGAAAAGGTGGAAAGTCTCCAGAGTTACTTGGTTTCAATAATTTTATACAAGATTCCAAGTTGTTGGAGCTAAGGTTTGAAGGGTCAGAGTTGACGTGGGCAAAAGGCTCTATGCAGCAGAGATTAGATAGAGTTATGGTTAATGAGCCTTGGAACCTTTTTCTGAATGTCTATGTCAAACATCTCCCACGAGGAAATTTCGATCACTGCCCACTGATGATCAATTGTAATGACAATGAACATCAACCGCCCACTTCTTTTCGATTCCAAGATATGCGGCTACGACACCAGGATATAAAAAGGGAGATTCGTCGGAATCACCCCATATATATATATATGCCCAAAGAAAAAATCACCCAATATATATATATATATATATATATATTGCTTATATATTGTGTTGGGGGGAAAATACAAAATCAGGATACCAACTGACCCTTACTAGCGTTTTCAGGACACTATATTTTCCGACAACAAAAAAGTCCAGTAACTCCAAAAATGTTTCAATTTAAGGACAAATATGCCGAAAATTGCCAAATCATCACCGGAAATAAGTTGATGTGTCCAATTTGATGACGTGTCATTGCCATATGTTAAGGGTTGAGAGACACGTTAGCTATTTTTCCACGTCAGCGGGCTTTTTCCCAAATTTGACACAATTTTGTAGTTACTGGCCTTTTTTATCGCAGAAAAAAAATAAGTATCCTGAAAATGTTAGTTGGGGTCAGTTAGTATCCCGATTTTGTATTTTTCTTAAAATAATGAATTATAGGGCCAAATTAAAAACCTTATCTTTATGAATTAATGAACCTCAAAGCCTGTAATTTTTTTACATAGATTAATTAGCGATATATAACATGACATAATATCGTCGGACCACGTGGCACCCCCTCAGAGAACCCACGTAGACCCCGAGCCACTATGGCCAACCCAAAGACAGTCACATGTGCGCCACGTACGCTCTACATCGGTCCACGTATCCGACACAGAGGGCCACGTGGAGGTCGAAGAAGGCTACGACGTGGACACCGGAAGCCCTGCCATGCGGCACCCTAAGCCAACTCAGATCGATAAAACGACCTCAAGGTTAGCCCCACTTGTCTAAGGCAGTAGATCGATAAGACTAGAGCCAGATCGATCTGGTTCTAGCTCACCCCAAATCGAGATAATACGACCTCAGTTCGATCATCCTGGGGCATATCCGATCTCACTTGAAAATACGGACGCTGATGACAGAGTATCGATCCCTCAGATCGATATCATACGTCACCAGATTTAAGCCGGATCAATATTGATCGTGCTCGAAATCGGTTTGGTGCTCTGGTCGATTCCGGAGCCCGAATCACTTAGAATTTATAAGGATGGGATGACTCTCAATCGGATCTGAAAAGAGTACAATCGTGAACTGAAGGACAAATGGGGGGAATGGGGGTTATATCCCAGTTTGGCACTCCGACGCTTAAGTTAGGTACTTGCTCAAAGAAGTTAGAGTAGTAGTGAAGGTCGAATGAACAGTAATTCACTACAAGAAAAATGACCTGTTACTACAAATTTTTTTATTACGAACATTTGATCGTAGTAAAAGATAGTTAATTACTACAATTTATTGTCCATAGTAAATAATGAAAGAATAGGACACTTATTTACTACGAAATCACTATCGTAGTAAATAATATATCAAAACTACGTAGTTTTGATATTTTTTACTATAAAAATATAATTAAATTCTTAAATAGTGTCTTATAAAAATTAAACACTTTTTTTTCCCTCCAATTATTTAACATAATACAAAATAAAAATATATTACTTTTTAAAATATAAAAAGTATATTAAATATTTTTTGGGAAGCTAAGTAATATTATATTTTAAACCTTAAAAATATCCTTTACCAATTAAATGAATGTACGTTTTTTTTTTTTTTTTTTTTTTTGAAATAATTAAATGAATGTCCATTGAAATTCCTATATCTCATTTGTTAAGATACATTGAATTTATGTTGAATTAACTAAAAGAAGTTTGGAAACTTTAAACCCTTTTGTCTCCCAAAAAGCAACGCGGCAAAGAATAAAAAAACCCCACCAAAAATTCATTTTCTTTGACCATCATTTCAGCCGGCAGAGAAGAGAAAACCCCCATTTGCTAACCCTCATTTCTTCAACCCTCCAAGATCCGTACGAATGAAATTGCTTCAAACCCTCCGGCGCCGGCAAAGAAGGTCAAGGCGGAGCTTCCGGCGCAGCTGAAGGATCTCAAGACGGAGCTTCCGGCACAGCTGAAGGATCTCAAGGCGGAGCTCGCCTTGCTGCTTGTGGTCGAGGTCTTCGGCAGTTCTCTAAACAAGTCCTCTAAAATAATGGTTGGATAATACAAAGAGGGATTATAGACTTACGTAGCAGAAGATACACGCGGGACTGTGGGTAAAGGAGATTGAGAAACTAGAGGAAGCTATATTGGGGAATTCGTACGCACTTTCCTTGCTTTAGTTGCAAATTAATACTGAGCTGACCTTATTTGCTTCTGGCTTGAGGTAACCTTCTTTTCGCCCCATTCCTTTGAGAAGTTTCTATTTGATTTTGAGATTTTTGGTTGTATGTAAGCTAGCATATTATGAGCTTTAATTTTTGTTTCTTGCGGCTTGCGATTGTTGCATTCCTATGTTTCTTAAGTATCACTTAGCAATTAGTTCACTAAGCTTGCAATTTGTTTAGTAGTTGATGCATATGTTGGAAATAGGAAACCACGAGTAATTGAACTTCGTCTTCTACCTCTAAGATGTATTAATGACCAACTTTAACTACATTTTTGTTTGTTTGTTACTGCTGGAGATAAATTCGTATTTTGTCATTTGTGGATGCTTTCATGAATCATGGCTCAGCTTAAAATTTCTTTTCCAAAATTCATATTGTACTATTTCTTATTTTTGTTCAGGGGATTTAAAGCTTTAAAGCAGACTGCTAAGCTTTATTGTAAGCTTGGGAAGTATAAGGAAATGATGGATGCTTAGAGACATGTTAGCATAAATTATTTCTCTGTTGTGATCATTATATATGTAACATTTTGAAAGCAATAGAATTATAAAATGAATTTACAGTCAATTCTTATTTTGATTATACTTGTATGCTGAGATACTTTTATATGTAAGTGTTTTACTTTGTGCTTAATCATTGAACTGGGAATTTCTTCTGTTTATGCAGGCTGAGTAGCAAGCATCTGAAGAAAGTGAAAAACTGATGTTATAGGAACGTGAACAGATTGTAGAAAAGCGAAAGATGTTGGAATTGTTGTTTCTTTTGTTTTCTCTATTGCTTATTTCAATATTAGACTTTACCTTGAGAGCACGTATCGCTGCAAAGGCAGAGGAAAAGAAGTTGGAATTGTTGTTTCTTTAGTGGAGTAAGCACCACAAAATACTTGGAAATTTCATAAGGTATTCTATTTTATGTTGGGTTCATTTCCCTTAGTTTGCTCCATTAGAATTTGATGCTGACTATTTACCTATGATACTCTTACAAATTATTTTTAATTTTGGTCCCAAGTGTCCATATGCACAATTTTATTGACATCAAGATAAGTGTCCATTTATGTGCAGAATGTTAAAGCAGCTAAAAGACCACAAATTATTGTTTTTTGTTTGGTTCATCTAGGTAAAATGCTTATAATTATGTTTATAACTTCTTTTGTTCCTTTTCTTGTAAATGTTCTAGGATGAAAGCAGAGCCTCCAATTTATTATAAATTCGCCAAGCCCCTGGATCAAGAAAAAACAACTTTGATGGAAGAGAAGAACGAACAGGTGAATTTCTTTTTAAGATCCTTCCACAGTTTATATAAAATTTTTTAACTACATTGGTAAAGATTTGTGAATAGACCACCTAACTTTTAGTCACAAGTCTTGTTTAACTACATTTTTTGTAGTGCTTGTTGCAGGTTTTGGCGGCATAGATCAAGCTACTTTTTGGCGGATTCCCACGTAAGAGTCAAGACAGTTCATTTTCCTTGATAAGTAATAGTTTTTTTGTTGATCATTTAGTTGAAGAGTAGAGGAAAAAATAGTACATATTTTTTTGTGAGTTCGTATTTGTAAAATTAGTTGTTTTGGTTGTAAATTGTTGTACTAGTAATGCACTGAAAACTATTGCTTGGATTATATAATTTGTTGTCTTGATGGATTGTGTTTTGGGTTGATGATTATAATTAATAATGAATTTTAGGAAAATATAAAAAAATATAATTTAATAAAAATCAAATAATAATTGTCATAATAAAAAGAAATTTGAAATTTTTACTACAAAATATGGATCGTAGTCAATATAACTTTTAGAACTTGAAATTTTTTCACTACAAACATATAATCGTAGTTAATGTTGCTTTTTTACTACGAATAATGTAGTGGTAGCAAAAACTAAATGTATTTGTCAAATATTGGTTACGAATAAATGTCCGTAGTAAAAGCTAAAATTATCGTAGTAAATAGTATTTGCTTCGATCATTTGATCGTAGTATAATATTTGTTACGGCCACATCAACTACGATCACAAATTCGTAGTAATACGTAGCAAAAGGGTTTTTGCTACGAATTTGGGCCATTTGCTACAATTATTTGTCCGTAGTAAAAACCACTTTTTCTTGTAGTGATTGTACTTACCAATGTCATAAATGCTATGGATATTTATAGACCTAATGTGGATGTGTGACATCTGTTTACGCACTGGAGGTGCATTTAATGCTCTAATCAATTTGCTAAGGACTAGTAAGTACGGTACGATACCTTTATGTCAGACTTGGTCCCTTATTTCCCCTTACGTATCTCGGCCCCTTATCGTGCTCTTTGACAGCCGTACGGCCTGGCGCGGCCGATCAGTTCGGCGGTCGAGAAATCCTTTTGAGGTCAAGAGCCTCACGTGGTGGGGGTTGGTACCCAAATACCTTGTCCGATCGATTGACCTCTACGGAATGCTCGTCGACAGGTTATGCTCAAGGTGTTGAGGCCGGCCGACTGGCTCTCCCAACGGAGTATTGTGCTGACGTGTCAATCCACGTGGAGCATGTTGTTGAGGTGCCACTCCTTAGTCATCAGGCCACGTAGCGACACGTGGTGCTCTTGGAAAGTGCCCCCTCAAATATATATTCACACTTCATTATTTAATTCCTCGATAGCTTTTATCAGGATTCAATCTATACCACAAAATGATATAGTTTCAATATTATTATTTCAAGAAAAATTCAAAATCGGGATACTAACTGACCACCAAGTAACATTTTCAGGACACTTATTTTTTTCTGTGACAAAAAAGGCCAGTAACTAAAAAATTGTGTCAAATCTGGGAAAAAGCCCGCTAACATGGAAAAATAGCTGACGTGTCTCTCAACCCTTAACACATGGCAATGACACCTCATCAAATTGGACACGTCAACTTATTTCCGGTGATGATTTGGCAATTTCCGGCGTTTTTGTCCTTAAATTGAAACATTTTTGGAGTTATTGGACTTTTTTATCGCCGGAAAATTTAGTGTCCTGAAAACGCCAGTGAAGATCAGTTGGTATCCTGATTTTGTATTTTTCCTATTGTGTTGGACGTGGAATAATTGCTTATATTGTGTGACTAAGATTTCTAAAAACCCTTCAATTTCACTTACTGTGAATAAGATTTCTAGGAATCCTTCGATTTCACTCACTTACATATTAACAGACTATTATGATTTGGAGAGAAAAACAATCGTAGTATGAAAATTTTAGAAAAAAAAAAAAAATCCGATTAAATTTTTCTTTTTCAAATCTCACTTTCATTGAATAATTGATTTGTGAGAGTGAGTACAATATTGAAATAAAAAATTCGATACTTTTGAAATTATAGATATCAACTTCAAATCTTTACTTCTATTAAAATTTTATCATTTCAAAATTGATTTATTCTATTATTTCTTAAAATTACATGAATATTAAATTTTATTTTGTTGAGGTTTAATATGTAGCTAGGTCCATCACCAGAAAATCTAGCCTAAGCTAGTCTTGGCCAAATTGATGTAACGAAAGACGAGTGTTTTATACTTGTCGCGTGATTGGTGAAATTTTTTTAAAATGTAACAAATTAAATGACAAGTACAATAAATTTATCCCTTTATTGATTGAGTATGAATGAACCGAGTTTGAATTAGAATTTTGGATCCATCAACTACCCATTATATTAGACGAGGTGGTCCTGCGTTGTGCATGGTTCTGAACTTTATATTGCAGAGGAATAATATCGTGTCTTAATTTTCCCAAAAAAGAGAAAAAAACAAATAATAATTGAGGGAGAAAACAAAAACACCATATTTTGTTTGTCCGAACTCTGAAAGAATTATATTATATGCATATGTCAGGTCACTGTTGAGGAATGATGAGAAAATGAAAGTTTTGGTTTCTAATACTGGTTTGATTGGCGAACCATTCATTCTCCTTTTTATTCTGATATAAAAAAGGGATAAATATTTTTTGCCATACGAACTATGTCCGTTTTGGCAATTTACCATCCAAATAATTTTTCATTGCAAACCGCCATCCAACCTTTAAATTTGTGACAAAACGCCATCTAAACCATTTTTTTTTGTGGTTTTGGGAAAAAAAAATTGACATGTGGCATTTTCCTAAAACATACACGTCGGACCAAACCACCTTCAGATAGCGTTTTGTCACAAATGCAAAGGTTGGATGGCGGTTTTGCAATGAAAAATTGTTTGGATGGTGAATTGCAAAAACGAGCATAGTTCGGATGGCAAAAAAAATTTTCCCTATAAAAAATTCTGAACATGTTAAAAATCAGAAATTTAGAAAAGACATATAAATAACCATATGGTTGGATCAAAGAATGTGATCTGAAATGTCGTCCCAAAAAAAAAAAAAGAATGTGGTCTGAAATAAAAATAAATAAATTTTCATTTTCATAAAAGTTTAATATTTTTATTAATGGAAAAATTCAGGTTCTCAAATATAAAGAAGGATAATAATAAATTAAATGAAGGTGGCAAATCGTCCCTCCTTTCAAATTTCTCGGCAAACCATATGGTTGTAATTTGAGACCGGCGTAAGTGATAACTTTTTGATAAAGTACCATTTCTAAGTAATCTAAGAAAATAGTAGAAATAATCAGATATTGTCACAAAATATTGAAAGAAATTAGTTACAGTCGCACCAAAAAAGAAATTGAAAGAAAGTTACAAAGTACTAATAGTTAATTATATCAGCTTTATTATTATTATTATTATTATTATTATTAATGTCATCGTCTATTGTCCTACCTCACTTATTTGAAATAATTATGTAATTTGCAATTATATGTTAATATTTTCACCAGCACGATATATGTTCAAGTTAATGATAAAGGAGGGCTCTCAACCGAGATCACATTAATATTCATCTATTTTATCTATGTTTTCTCATAAAAAACATTTACAATGTTTTATTATAGAAATAATTTTTCTTCTGAAAAGTGAAATCTATAATAATATAAATATATATATATATATTTTTTTTTGTATTAATTTATAGAAAATATATATATACTAGAGATACACCTTGTATAAAACCCAAAGTTTTATATGATATTTATGGAAAACAATTCGTTTTTGATCATGCAATTAATTATTGAAATACATTCTATGTATAATTGTCGATTTTTAAGAAAATATATATAATTTCAATCAGTAAACGCGTGTGAATACTGACATAGTTTTCAGAGATTTCCTTGATGAATTCTAAATTTCAAAAATTCATACGAGTAGCTTGAAAAATAAATTTTCTAAAAAAGGGAAAAAATTGCCATATAGGATCAAGCATTGAAGCTAATTATTATCGTTGCAAAATTTGTATAGTTTGTTTAAAAATAATGCATATATACACGCCGGAGTGTGTTTTTTTTTTTTTTTTTTAACTAGCGTATGTCCCGTGCGATGCACGGTATTGATGATTATATAATTTATAATATTATGTATGAATCTTGTAAATTAAAATAATTAACTAAATCATATACAATAAAAAATATTTTATATAATACATATTTTTTATAAATAATAAATAAATTACCATTAAGATATTTTTTTAATTATTATAATTTTATTTAAATATTAAATAGAGACGTCGTAAAAAATAAAAATAATTTCAAAAAGAATATATAAACAAACACAACTATAGTTGTTGGAATTGTAAAAAATTCTTTAAAGCTAATAAGAAAATATAACAAAAAATATCAACCTTAAAAAATAAAATAAGGGTAAAAAGAAAACATGACAAAAACTATCGACTATTTACAAATTTCAATTATGAAATTCCAAAATCTTTTCAAGAAACTCAATTCGAATAATAGAAGAATTAGATAAAAAAAAAAAAAACAAATTAAAGATGAAAATACTAATATATTTGTTTGGCTACAAAATATTAAACCAATTATTATTTAAAAATTAACTTTTGAGCAAAAATATTAGATTTATATGAAAATAAATTATAAATAATCATTCAATAATTACTCTATTTCTCTTTATTCAGCATAACAATATGAAAAGATAATAAAGAACTTTAGAAATAAAATATAAAACATAAAAGAAATATTAGCAAAAACATATAGTAAAAGACAAAAAACCCACACCGGTTATGATAATAAATCAAAAGAAATTATTGAAAAAATATTAATGTGTATATTCAACCATGGACTATCGCGAAAAATTAGAAACAAAATTTAAACGAAAGTTTTTTTTTTTTTTTTTAAATTGAAAGTTAACAAACGTATGTATTATATAAAAATATTATTGGTGATGGAAAAAACCCTTCGAGACAAAAAGATAAATAGGGACTGATTTATGAAGGAACAAAGAAATATATAGATACATACTAATTTAAAAAATCACCAAAGTAAGAGAAAATTTATGCTAAACAATCATTCAAATAATATTTATAAAAAATTTAAAAACCCCCAAAAATTAAAATTTAATCAAAATAAAATAATTGTAGTAAAAAAGGGTTCAATTATATAAATAAAAAATAATTATAAAAATTTTATCAATTTAGAAAGGAAAAAAAAATACTCCATTAAAAAGTTTTAATAACAAAAGAAATTAAAATTAAAATCTTAAATAAAAAAATAATCAATAAATAATATTTTAAGAACAAAGTAAAATCAATGAAAAAATAAAAATTAAAAGAAATTGCTAAAAAATTAAATCCTATTTATTTAGTACAATACCATAAAAAAAAAGGTATTTTATAAGTATAAGTAATATACTAACTTAATTACAGAATATTGAAACATAAACGAAAAATAATAACCAAAGGGAGTAAAACATGACTAAAAAATTAATAAAATAATATATATAACTCAAATAAGCTAATACAAATTTGTAAAATCTACATCTTGAAATTCAGTTAATCATATATATTATAGACCTATGAAAACACATAGTAGTTGTGTGAAATATATAAGATAGTGAATTTACTTATTTAAATAAATATAATATTAACGAATACTTAATGTTTTATACCATACGATTAACAAAAATTGAATAATAAATCAAAAATATAAAAATAAATATTTAAGAATATAAGAAATATAAAATCATTATTGACTTCAAATTAATTATTCTTAAAATTCTCAAAAAAACATTATAATATCATCAGTTGTCTAAACTATAAGTAATATTAAAAAGAAAAATATATATAGTTAAAAGCACAATACAAAGATTTAAAAGAAATTGATAATCAAAGAATGCTACATGTATAGATACATTCAAGAAAACAAATATAAACTAAAAATAAAATAAGGTAAATTATTTTGGTGAATAAATCTTAAAATGCAAGGAAAGTGATAAAATGAAAAGGCCAGAAAAATAACTTAATAAATCTTAAAATACAATAACAAATATATATATATATATATATATATATATACGTATTTAAGAATAAAATAAATATTGTAAAATAAATATAGTACGCATGAAGAAAATAATAATACTTTTCATAAAACTCATAAAATAATATAATAGTACTTTGCAAAAACTAATGAAAGCCTTCGATATAAATGATAAAAATAATTAGAAGAGCAATTAAAAATGGTAAAGAAGAAGACAAATGCATAAGAATCAAATAGTGAAATTTCATCAAAGAGATAATACCAATTTGTTGGTAGAATTTCATGGCAATTGAATCATATTATACCCACCCTCTTAATTGAGTAAATTCTTCAATTTATCTTTTAAGATGAAAATGAAGTACCAATTGAAAACTATAAATTATCTCTTAAATATTGGATTTTAACTACGGATTGTGTCAATATTTTGAACTACGAACAATGAAGGATAGATCTCAAATTTATGTCGTTACCATTTAATATTATTATGATTCTTGCATAAATTAGGGGATTCGGCCAATTTAAATGCGTAGTTGGAAAATTTAAGAGAAAATACATGTTAAGCTTTTTTTGTTTTGTTTTTTTTTTTAAATATATGTTAATCTTCTATATAGAAACAAAATTAATTTTAACAATTAATTAGTAAAAATAAAAATATTTTATAGAGTCAATTCAATTATATTTTTTTGTTTCGGTGGAAGAATCAATTAATTTATATGCAAATGCATAGTTGGACAATTTAATACAAATAAATACTCAAACATATGAATAAATTATTTAAGAATAATTCGAGTATGTTCAAATAAATAATCAATATAAATATTAATTTAAATATAATTTTCAAATGCAATAAAATCTTTTAAATAAATAAAAACAATTAAAAATATTAAAATTTACAACAATGGACCATTAAAAAAATTAAACAAATTCATAAAACGATAAAAAAGAAACGTCCAGATCCCATAACAAATCCCACAATACACATAAATAAAAAGATTTTAAAAATTGTTAAAATCAACAACTGTAAATAAAAAAAATATATAAAAATTGTTAAAATCAACAACTGTAAATAAAAATAATAATATACAAAATTAAAAGTAAAAGCCATTAAAATTGTGTGTACCGAGAGAGGCGAACATGGATGAAGACGAATGGAATCGGCGATGTGTGAGTGAAGAGAGAGAGGAAGAGATGATAGAAAAAAATAAATGAAGGATAAAAACTATTACGTTCAGACACAATAGATAAGTGTTTAGAACTTTTATAATGAAAATAGGAAACCCTAAAAGATAAATAAGGATACATAATTAAGTTGTAAATTTTAAAAGATTTCGTAAATTACGAAGATAATTGATATGATTTTTGAATTTCTTAGACAAATTAGATATTGTAATTAATGTGAAATAGCCTTCCATTAAAATAATTTTAGTAATTAAAAAATTCGAAATTCTAAAAAATTAGTATTCAGTCAGAATTAATACATTTTGGTCAAAATACAATCCTCCTGTATATTATAATAATAGATAGATAGATATAGATTAATAAAAATCTATACAATTTAAAAAAGAAATTCATACACGGAAAATATATTATGAATATTGTCTAAAACAATTATTTTCGTTAGTAATATTTATTTTCATAATAAAATAGTACACAAAATAAAGATTTTGGTTTTAATTTTTCTTTATCAATTTTATTAACCCTAATTAATAATAGTATTAAATATCGCCCTAATTATGGGGTGGATGTCTTGATATATAAAATTATCAATTCAATCTTTCTTAACATAAAACTCATTAATTATGACATTTATTTATATTGATAAAAATATATAATTTTAAAAAGAAGTTCATAAATAGAAAGTATATAATAAATATTACCAAAGATAATTATTTTCCTTAGTTACTTTTATTTTCATAATAAAATAATATATAAAAAAATCAGTCAATGATATTTTTTTTATTTAATTAAAAATCTAAAAAAAATCCACAAAATGCCACATCATCAAAATACACAACAAAAAGTCAAACATGGTTTTCAAATATATAATAGTATAGATAATAGATAGATAGATATAGATTAATAAAAATCTATACAATTTAAAAAAGAAATTCATACACGGAAAATATATCATGAATATTGTCTAAAATAATTATTTTCGTTAGTAATATTTATTTTCATAATAAAATAGTACACAAAATAAAGATTTTGGTTTTAATTTTTCTTTATCAATTTTATTAACCCTAATTAATAATAGTATTAAATATCGCCCTAATTATGGGGTGGATGTCTTGATATATAAAATTATCAATTCAATCTTTCTTAACATAAAACTCATTAATTATGACATTTATTTATATTGATAAAAATATATAATTTTAAAAAGAAGTTCATAAATAGAAAGTATATAATAAATACTGCCAAAGATAATTATTTTCCTTAGTTACTTTTATTTTCATAATAAAATAATATATAAAAAAATCAGTCAATGATATTTTTTTTATTTAATTAAAAATCTCAAAAAATCCACAAAATGCCACATCATCAAAATACACAACAAAAAGTCAAACATGGTTTTCAAATATATAATAGTATAGATTCACACACACCCAAGTGGGATTCAAGCTCGGGACCTTATTCTGGAGAATAAACTCATTAACAACTTGGTTCAACTCTATTGATTATACACGTGGGAGTGTTGAGAGTAATTAATGTGAATATTTATGACGTTCATGCAAGTTAAGGAACAGAATATGTCCAAGACTGATATTGCTGTTCTTAGATAAGGAATATTCCCTCTCCCAAGATTTCATCATTCAAGAAACATAAAGATTAGACCCATTCCATATGATCATCAATTTCTAGCCTCTCTCTCTCACCCACACACACGAATATATATGTATATATACAAGTAGTAACATTTTGAGGTTTCCATGTAAGGACACAAAACATACACAGACACATACACATATTAAAAAGAAGCAATGAACAATATGGATTGCTTCCACAACATTTCATGGCTGTCGGAAATGGTATGCTTCGCTCTCCCTCTTCATTCATATACACATGCATGCTCAATGCATGCATATAAGTGTATGGAATATAAGGAAGCTTCTCTCTTAATTAGGATAATCTCTGAATGTGTGCATGCGCTGTATCTTTATCATGCACTTAAAAAGGTGAAATCGCTCCCCCTAAAATAGGGGTGAATAATTAATTAGTTTTCCTTATTTGTTGCAAATACTAATTATTCTCCTGTTTTGTCGAACAAAGAAATAACATAGACTCGCTCGGGTGGAATGCATAGTACTTAACTCGATTAAATCGATATAGTGAGGGGTAAGTGTTTTACACTTTTCATATAGTTGGTGGAAAATTTAGGAAGAGTGACGAATTAAATGACAAGTATAATATACTTACCTTTTTTAACTAGTTAAATTCGATCAAATCGGGTTTGGATTACAATTTTCCCGAATGTCTAATTGCACATATATACTCAATGCATTTATTCTCTTTTATATTAATTATATGAAGTTACAAATTAATCTCTTTAATTTAAAAAAATTAAAGGCATAAGCATAATTAACCTCTAACATTTGTAATAATGTGTAAAACCTTAAAATTACCCCTCCTAAATTATTATAGTTTCAACTTCCAGGATATTTATTAAAGTTTAACCAATTTTTTAATTACAAACATTATAGATTATACCCTACTTTCTCAAATAAAAATTAATTTATAATTTCATCAAGTTTAGTTTGATGGGGCGATTAGGTGAGACAGCCAACCCTAATTTATTTATTTATTTTGGACTTGTGGATTTTTTTTAATTAAAATTTTAATACATCAATTTTATGTTCAAAATTTAAAAAACTTGTAACATCCCCCTCGGATGCAAATTTTTTCTCGTTCCCCAATTCTGGTTCTTATCTCTGCATTCTTATACAAACAAACAAGAAGAAAAATAATAATAGGAAAAATGATTTCAAAGAACAAAAAAAAAAAAAAGAAATACTGAAAACCCATTATTATTTATCTGAACATTGCAGGGAGGGGACAGTTCAATTTTCATGGATCAATGCGACAGTAGTATACTCACGGACACTTTCGACGACGAAATTGCCGCCATACTGGGCCAAGACTGGGAAACCTGTTTTACTGCTGGAAGCAACTCTTCCCCTTCCTCAACATTAATCAACAACATTCCCTGCACCACAAATTCCCCCAACTACTGCCCCGAATCGCCGCCGCCGGCGAAGCTTCAAAAACCAAACGACTTCTCCGGGTTATTAACCATGCAGCCAAATCAAGAAAGAGCTAATTCTCCAGCTCCGATTATTCTGAATTTCAGAAATGCAGCAGAAAATACTCATGATGAAGAGGCTGCTGTTAATTGTTCTGGAGTGCTATCGAGGTCTCAACCCGAAGAGCAACTGAAACGGGTCCAACCGGCAAAGAAAACGGGGCGAGTCAGGCCGCCGTCGCAGACATATGATCATATTATTGCGGAGAGGAAGCGGCGGGAACTGCTCAGCCAGAGATTTGTCCTTCTTTCTACTATTGTTCCTGGACTCAAGAAGGTCATTTTATTTAACTTTTAATCTTGTTGTTTTAGTGCATTTAGAAGGTTAATAATTTATTGGGAAAAAGACAAAATTAGGATACCAACTGACCCTCACTAGTATTTTCGGGATACTAAATTTTCCGGCGACAAAATAGTCCAATAATTCCCAAAGTCTTGCAAAAATGGGACAATGCTCGCCGGAATTGGCTGACATGGCAAAAATTGCTGAGTTGAAATTAAACCTTCACACATTGGTGTTGACATGTAACATGACTCATATAAATTGATTATTATAATACCTCCTCATTACCTTTAATTGTGTTCTTGATATAAATAATATATATTTTTGTGTTTTAAAGAAACTAAAACATATTTTTAATAATGTAATAAAAACTAATAAAATTAATCATTTTTTAAAAAACACATAAACATACAATTCAAATGCAATATATCTATAAAAGTTATTTTATATATAAAAATACTACATTTTTATTTTTTACAAGTTTTAATTATTAAAATTTCACAAAAATAAGTAATCACAAGAAAAAATGTTGAATGTTCATGACTGACGGGGGCCTCTGTACCACTTCCAAACCAATCCCCACAAATCTTCTTCTCTTTTGAGATCTGCCGGCACACGACCGCCACCAGTCTACTTCTCCTCCCAAGATCCGGCACTATCACTGCCTCCACAATCAGATCTACGACACCACCACCTCCCCACAATTTCTGAATCCAACAAAGTCATGACAAATCCCAAAAAACAAAATCCGAATCCTTTTCTGTTCGGCGCCGCCGGAATCGCCGCGAACCGCGATGAGAAATCCCTAAAAACCCTCACCTTCCTCAGCGCCTTCATCCCCTCGCGCCACCAGTTCCTGATGGCGTTCCCCGGCCGCGATTCCTTCTCCGCTGCGGAGATCCGCTCCCAGCTGTCCGATTTCCACGACCTGTAGCAGGGGAAAGTGCTCCAGAAATTGGACCAGCATCCGCGGCTCGTTTCGAAGTAATCGTCGGAGTATTATTCTCTCCGGCAGGATTCGGCGGCAGAGTGGTGGTGGTGCGAGTAGTGGTGGTGTGCGACTATGGTGGCGGTGGAGGTGGTGGTGTGCGGTAAGCATTTTTTGGGTGATGGGATTTACATTTGCGGAAGTAAGAAGAAAGGAAAAAGAAAGGTAAAACAATTATGAATGAATTTGTTTGGTCAAAATTTTTGAAGAAACATGATAAATAACAAAATATCAAAACATGATAAATAACAAAATAGATATTATTCAATTTATTTTACTTCATTAAAATGCATGGTGTAATTTATAAAAAAAATAAATACATTAGGATGCTTGTGTAGTTGTGTCTTGGGAAATGACCAGTTACAGAAGCTTCCTTAATACATTTCTTTTTCAAAATATTAATTTAAGTAGTTAAAGGTGGACCCAGACACGTCATATGCCACATGTACAATACGTGTAATTATTTTATTATGTGGATATGTTGTCATCGTCCACGTCATCAATGTTCAAACTTGTCAACAATTTACGGTAGTAAATAGTGAATTCCGGCGAGCATTGTCCCATTTTTGCAAGACTTTGGGAGTTAGTGGATGATTTTGTCGCCGGAAAATTTAGTGTCCCGAAAATGCTAGTGAGGGTCAGTTGGTATCCTAATTTTGTCTTTTTCCCTAATTTATTTTGTTGAAAAATAAGTTAATTTCCTTTTGTTTCAAAGGATTAAATTCTTAAAAACATAAAATAATTCAAAATTTCTTTTGATTTTTTTCCTTTCCAAAAGCTGATATAAAATCTTCTTCTACAAAATTTATAATCAACTCATTATATTAATCTTTAAGATTTTTCTCAAATAGTTTGCAACTTTTACGAAACCTTGAACTTCCTTACAATTCAAATAGTCTAGATATACTCTTCAATCTTCCAACAAAAAAAAAAAAAAAGTCTAGATATAAGTTTATGGCAATTGTCAAAATTATTTAGACCATTCGGGGTAATTCTAACCCGAGCCTGGCTCGGTCAAACCGATGTAACGATGGGGCGAGTGTTTTACACTTACCATGTGGTTGGTGGAAAATTTAGGGAAAGTGACCACTGACCAATCAAATAGAAAGTGTAATACACTTGCTTTTTTAATTGATTGGGTTCGACCGAGTCGGGTGTGGACTAGAATTTTCCTAGAGGATTCTCCCAATGTTCGAGAGCGATATTTTAGGGCGAATAAATTGATTATACATAAGTTAGGTAAATTCACAAATTATTCTATTTAGTTCTAAAATTTTACCGTATAATATACCTGAATTTTATAATGAATATAAAAAACTTCTAAAACATCCCTAAATTACTCCAGTTTCATACATTAATGGTAAATTTCAGAGACCATACGTAATTTACTGTACTAGAGGCATATTAATGTGTAGTTAACTCTCTGCCGGGCATAAATATAATTCGTCTTTGGTCTAATTACATATATTTTATATGGAAATCAATTTAATTACAGATGGATAAGACTTCTATTTTGGGGGATGCAATCAATTATTTGAAGCACCTCCAAGAAAGAGTGAAGACATTGGAGGAACAAGCAACAAAGCAGACGATGGAATCAGTGGTTCTGGTAAAGAGATCTCAAATAATGGAGGAGGATGAAAGCTCCTCCGACGAGAAAAGCGGTTGCTCCGACGAGCAGCCGCTGCCGGAAATTGAAGCTAGAGTATGCAACAACCAAATACTTCTTCGAGTACACTGCGAGAAGAAAAGGGGTATTTTGGCAACTTTGCTCGGCAATGTGGAGAAACTTAATCTTGCTGTTATCAACACCAATGTCATCCCCTTCGGAACTTTGGCCCTTGACATCACTATTGTTGCAGAGGTACCTATATATTCTCTCCGCCTTTTCATTAAAGGCGAAAAAATATTATATATGAAAAAATACTTGTATAGAACTTTTTTTAGGAAAATTACATCTGACTACCCTGCTAGATACGGTAATTATAATGCAGTTCATCTTTATCCAAAAATTGTCATTTAATCCCTAAATGCTATGGGTCGTTTGTGATCCCTCTATTCCGTTAGGGTACCGTTAGGGTTGGGCTCTGTAACCATGGGCTGCATTGTTATATGGGTAATATTTAGGGATCGTTTTGTTGGAATGTATATATTGTAGGGATGAATTTGTTATTTTATTCATTAAATTAATGGAAGGACAGAGCTAACCCTAACGGAAATTTAACGGAATAAATGGATCACAAACGGTCTATAACATTTAGGGATTAAATTATAATTTTCGATTAAAAATGGACTGCATTGTAATTACTCTATCTAGCAGGGTAGTCAAATGTAATTTTCTCAACTTTTTTATACAAAGTTTTTATTTTATATATGTTAAATGTAATTTTAAAAAAAACCACTAATATTTGTAAATTTTTGTGTTTTCGCCCCTTAAAAGTTTTCATTTTATAAACCCCGCCCCTTCAAGTAAAATCCCGACATCGTAATGTATATATACATATATATATATATATATATATATATGTATATATGTCATTTACAATTTTTTTAAGTAAATCAACTAAATTTAGTTCTTTAAAATGATCGCATGACATCTTTAGTTACTCAATTTATTTATTTGCTTTTGTCTACTTTGTAGATGGAGAAAGAATTCAACTTGAAAGTAAAAGAGGTAGTGAAAAGACTCCGGGCAGCACTCTAGCCTCTAGGCTCTAGCAAATACTGCTTTCCAATATATAAGAGATTGTATTTATAAGAAATTGGCCAAATAGCATTCCACGAGGGGCGCACTGCAAAAAATATTATGGAATTGGCCACGATTTCTTAACAATAATTTTATTATTGTCGCAAGATGTTATGTTTGGCAATAAAAAGTGATATTTATTGTCTTTACTCTTTTGTTTTTTTCTTTTTTTTTTTTTTTTGAGGGTCTTTACTCTCATTTATTTAATATGAAAATTTTATCTTATTTTCAGAGGTATATGGTTCTTCAACCGTGGTTTTTTAATTTTATTTGGCAAAATTTTTAATGGCAACAAAAAGTTTTGTAGCATTTTGGGATCGATATGAAACTGCCGTCAGTACTAGGTTTATGAAAAGAGCAAATTATGTTTTTTTTGTTTTACTTAGAGTTAAGCCTTTTGCAATTTTAATTTCATATATTTGAAATTAGGCAAATTTAGTCCCACTATTCTCATTTTTTTGTAATTTTGGTATCTCCATTAAATAATGCACGGAAATTGTACGTGATTTGCAAGTGTTCGTTAAATCATAATAAGTAAATTACACTTTTGGTCCCATACGATTAGATCGTTCTAAATTTTAGTCCCACATTTTTTAAAATAAGCATATTTAGCCCCACTGTTTTTTTTATTTATTTTTTGCGCAATATTGGTCCTTCAATCAATTTTTTGACGGAAATAAGTATTTTGCCCGTTAACTCTAATTTATATTATTTCTTGTTTGATCTTTTATACAAAAAAAATCCTAAAATGCATTTAACGTTTATTTCTAATTAAATATATATTTCTTTTATTCATACACTACAATTATAGATTATACATACAAAAATTATATTAATTAATAAAATTTATTTAAATGAGAAAACTCTACACCTTCCCCACCAATTCACAACCACCGATGCCATCGTCATTGTTGTTACCGGAGCAGCCCAATCACCACCGCACCTGTTGTCGCCTTCACACCAACCCAAATTAAAGGTCAGCCGTACCAGTACCACAGTCTCAATAACCTCGTCGTCAGCATCGTTGTTGAAGAATTTAAAGGTGATAGAGAGGAGTGAGGGGTGTGGTGGCCGGCGGCAATAGATGAGATATAAAAAAATTTAACAACTCCTTTTTAGTTCTTGTTAACTTGATTATATTTTTTATACTTTATACCAACAATTTATTCTTGTTTTATTTCTTTTACTCATTTATTTCTTGTGTAATAAATTACTTCAGAATTTTGTTAATTCTAATTTCACAAACTCAAATTCATGAACTTTGTTAGATTTAAAAGATAAAAGAAACATTACATTGATAGAAACCGTAAATTTGGGACAATAACATACCCCATTTTGTATTTTTAGACTTTAATTTCGCATTTTTGATTTTAGGGACACTTACTCCAAAAAATTTACAATTTTAACCAAATCCAGCCGAATCTCTAATTTTCAGGGGGCATTCCGGCGGCCACGTAGGCACAAGGACGGTATTCCGAGAGGCCACATCAGCAGAAAGATGGTATCCCGGGCGGCCACTTAGGCACAAGGGTTGTATTCCGGGAAGAAATTAGGGATCTGGCTGGGATTTGACCAAAATTGTAAAATTTTGGAAGTAAATATCCCTAAAATCAGAAATGTCAAATTAAAGTTCAAAAATATAAAATTGGGTATGTTCTTGTTCCAAATTTACGATTTTCCCTTAATTTTGAGAATTAATAAAGATAACATAGAGTTTAATTGGAAATTTATGATGTGGTAGTTGGAAACATATTTAATTATTTTTAACCCGTATTTATTTTTCCCATATGTAAATTGATGTCTGCATTATTGGAGAGAAGAGCTAGGGTAGTTTTGTCTTGTTTTGTTTTGTGAAACAGAAAGGAAGCAATAATCTCTAGTTTGGTGACAAAGATAGTTCTGTAATTTGTGTCCGCAATAATGTCTTAGGAATTACAATTTTCGAATACTATGGTCTCAATTCTTATTTTTTTATGTTTTATGGGTGGCTCATTTAGTTATATAACCACTCGCATTTGCATGTAAATTAATATTTCTGACCACAAAATATAATTTCATAAATGAGTGATGTGAGAGTGCATATTTGGGCACACATGACATGTAAGGTTAGAACTTTTCTCCAATATGGAGGTTAATTGGTTGCAAGAAAGGCAGTTGGCTACGATAGATTTTATAAATAATATTTTATTTGATCCAAAATATGCAGGTTAATAACATTACATACTATAAATATAATTATTTATTTAAATCGACCGGTTTTTTACTACTTTGAATTGAGTGAGTACGTCGGTTTATGTAGTGAACAAATATACAATTTAATGTATTTTATGTGTATTTTTCATAATTCAAGTTCTTTAGAGTTGTTATTTTAATTAAAAGATAAGAAAAGGAAAATGAGAATTTTAATTGTTGTCCTTTGTGTATTTTTCATAATTCAAGTTCTTTAGAGTTGTTATCTTAATTAAAAGATAAGAAAAGGAAAATGAGAACTTATTCTATTTTAATTGTTGTCCTTTTCTCACTTTGACGCGCATATATATTTATAGAACTCATAAACAAAAAATATATAAGATAAAGTGGATAATTCCTACGGAGATATATTAGATTGGGCCTTCCATTGGTGTGGCCGAATTAGTTGGTTCGTATAGTTTTAACTGATTATTAACTCATGCATAATGTGTGTGTTCCGATAATTAATTATTGAGAGGAGGGTTGTCAAACTATTATATATTAAACTCCATATTTTTAATTATTGGATGTGCGATACTTGACACACACTCATTAACGTTCAGAATCGTGCAAAAATATCTACCAATCAAAAATCGAAACATCTGATGGAGTGGAAAGACAACCTCAAAATAGAATTTACTCTGATATTATGATATAAGACACAAAAGTAGTACCCTAACAATTCCCTTTGTATATGTTGGGGTTTGCCATGCTCACAATAATTTTCAACCAAGGCAAGAGTTTTAGATCTTAGTGTAGATGGTAGACAATTATTTTCTAGGGAATCTGTAAATTGTCAATTTTTTTATCATTTTATTATGAATTTTAGAATATGATCCAACCAATTTTAATTTTTATGTCAATTATGATTCCTGGAAACGGTTCTGGGGCCGAAACTAAGACCTCACTGGAACTATTTGCATTGCAGTATGGTGTGCACATGGTAATCAAAAAATTTATGATTTACTAAAATGAAGGTACGAACCCAAATGAGGTGTGTATAAATTGGGAAATTTTCAATTTCGGGGCAAAATAGAATGAAAATTGCAAAAAAAAATTAAATTGGAGGATAAAATTAAAAACGTAATATTAAAGACGGCTGAAATTTAAAAAGATAAATTACAGGACATCTTGCAATTTTGCCCCTTTTTTTTTTTTTTTTTTGGTTAATGGTTAATTATTAACTCTCAGTAAACAAGATATAAAAGAATTTATTTAAATAGCTATATATCTGACAGTAAATTTTCATTACTAAGATGAAAAATACTCCTCAGCCAACGTCAGATATATGTAATTCCTAAAATAATAATAAGTCAATATATATATTTGATTCCAAAAATTTGAATGCATTGATGGGTAAACAAATAATATTTCATGACGCCCTTGAACTTTGCAATATAGCATTGTTTATTATATCACCTACATGCATCAACTAATAAGTGACCTAATAATAGATTTGTTCCCATTGATTAAAATCAGATACTCTCACTTATATATTTCTTTTCCAATAAGTTGTGAATTTCTTTCCGTGAAAATGAAACGACATATGCAGCCCATCCAGGGGATTATTTCAGATTATTTTGGTAGCCTTTATACTTCATTTAGGCCCACGACCCAGCATAGTGATATAGTGTTCCATGCCCAGGCCCAGGCGCTGACCCAGACCCAGGTCCAAGGCCAGGCCCAAAAATTACCCATTTTTTAAGTCAGTCCCATATCCTACCCAGGCCCATTATATACCCGATGGACCTGAAAATTGGATAAAAAATTTACCTATTTTATTTGGGTTTGGGTCCGGGTCTAGATCCGACCCAGGCCTCTTTTTCTGTTATTATTATTATTATTATTATTATTATTATTATTAACTAATCAATTAATACATCTTTTAATTAGTTGCACTATTTTAGTTGCCCAAGCTATACGAACATCTTGTTTGGCATTAAAGTGTATATATATAAATATAATATATATATATATATATATATATATGTGTGTGTGTGTGTGTCACATAGTATATACTATATTATATGTTTATGTCTTAAAATATTATTAACATATGATTATGATTTAATAAAATTATACATATACTTCATATATTAAATGAAGATATGTATGTATCTTTCGTAATATGTAGTTTATTATACGATCTTATAAGATAAAATACATCATATATCATAGTAGTGTGTATATGTGCTTAATAGTATATGATTATTTATGAAAATAATATATGCCGTATATTATACTAAACATAATTTTTATGTCGTAATAATATATATTTACTAATATATACAATTTAATAACATAATGTGTATGTATATATATGTCATATTGTTTAAATATATATACATATATATTCTATACCATATATGTATGTTTCTTAATAATATATTATTAATATGAGTTATAAATATCTTATACCATTATATATATGAGGCTAAATAAATAAAATATATCATTTATTGTTGCTTAGCAATTTTTAAGTTGATATTTTATATTTATATTTAACTTTTTCTAAAGTGTGTCGCAAATTATGCATGAATTTTTTTTAAAAAAATCACTAGTTGGTATATATATGTATTTTTTTTTATTTTTTTTTTGTACAATTAGTATGTATAAAGGAAGTCTTTTACTCTTTCACGATTAAAAATAAAGAGACCCAAGTAAACCCTCCCTGAAATTGAATAGATTGAAATGGTTGGTGAGAGAAAGGTGATTTTTTTGGCAAAATTAGGGTTTATGATATGGGTAAATGCTGAAAAATGGGTATTATCGGGTTTATACCCGGACCTAGACCCAAAAAAAATAAAAATGGGTCTGGGCCTGGGGCTAATATTCCGGTATGGGCCTGGGTTTTTTAAAAACAATTTGGGTCTGGGCCTGGGAAATCCCCACCCATTTACAGTTGGAGTGCCTTCCTCCGAAAAGCACAGGAGAAATGAATGCCAGACTACGAGAGTCTTGCACTGCAAACGAGAAGACTAAGTCTTTGGCCCAGATGTTTCCCCTCAAATCGCCCGGGCTTAGGGTGGCAAATGGGCAGGTTGATTTGATTTGGGGTCAGGTCAATATGATTTGGGCCAAATATAGTTTGAAGGTTAATGGGTTATTAATGGTTCTAAGCGGGTTATAAACGGGTTGTTGCAGGCAGTTAATGGTTTTAACAATTAGTTTTAATGAGTCCATACTTAAATGTCTAAAATAGCCTTATTGATACATTTGACTTATTTTTAATTCATTTAATCTCATTAACCAGTTTTCGATGCGTTTAAACTATTTTGAACTTGTTCAATTTATTTTTGACACATTCAATCCATTTTAGTCCTGTTCGAACCATTTTAGATTTGTTTCACCTATTTTTCTATTTATTCGACTTATTTTAGATCTGTTTAACATATTTTGGACATATTTCATCCATTCAATATCGAGCAACACTCTCCATTTGCACAATGTTTGTAGCATACAAATTCATCAGGAAATTTTAACAAATGAAACAGATGTTGTAATATAAGCCTACCATATGAGTTCTTTAATAAATAAGGCTATATTTCGTTGGCTTACAACTGAGAGGTGAAGTTCAATTTTTTCACCATATTAATGATAGCCTCGAGGATGCCATCAATAGGGCAGAGTTCGCTTGTTGCTTGACTACAATCACATTAGTCACCTTAGCCCGGAAGGCTGAGCGCCTTCATAGGCCAATGAGCGTTCCTAAGAGTTTGATGAGCATGAGAGGCTGTTTTGTGCATATTGCCCGTGGGCTAAGACTTGTTTTATTCCTTTTCTGGTTCAGGCATTTTTGTGTTTCTTCGATTAACAATCTTTGGATCATGTCGTTGTATTTGTTCTCTTGGATTCTCGGTTGTTTATATATGAGGGGGGAGCCTCGGTAATAACCCCACGGTCGCCTTGACCGGTTATTTCAAAAAAAAAAAAAAAAAACGAGTTCTTTAATAAAAACTGAATAAAATGGGAATTCACAAATCTTTTGCAATATTGGACCAGATAAATAAGGAGATAATTGCAATTTATATTTCATTATTCTTTTAAAAATATACATTTAATGATCATAGTACAGGGCTAATTTTCTCATTTTTACACAATAGTGGTCATACAAAACTTAACTTAAATGATTCAGTTCTCAAAATTTCAATACAAATCCAAAATAAGAATTAACAAAATATAGGAATCAAGAATTAAATCACCAGAAGCATGCTCTTTTCTAGAAAAATAACCAAATTTATTACCCACTGTTTGCTGCTGCATTTTGGTTTCAACTCTCGACACCATAGTTTTTAAACTAAAAATAAACACCGCCCCAGCCCCTAAGTGAAATATCTGATCAAATCAAGAAATAATCAAGAAATAGTAATACGACTGTTGAATCGACTATATAAATAAACTGAAAATATGCAGAATTGCCCCATTTCCACCCATTTTAGAGAGATTAAATATGATAGCGAAGCTATTACTTCCGATCAAGAGAATGGCTGAGAGAGAGATCTGTGAAGCGAATTGCGATGCGAGAAATTTCACAGAGAAACAGAGAAAATGGGGCAACTGGTTGCTGAATCCGCTAACGAGCGACGGAGGTGGCAGTGGTGGCGGCGGTTGAGGCCAGAGTAGCACCTACTGCAGCTGGAAGAGGCGGCGGCCGCCTGGAGGTTAGAGGAACTGATGGCGGTAAGGGTTTTAGACTTTAGATTTCAATTTTTTGGTGGCTTCTTAATTTCAAACTTATTATATATTTATTTTTATTTTTATTTTTAATATTTAAGGGTATAATAGTCATTCACATTAAAATTAATTAAACAGGTCTGACCCATTAATAAACCATTACAAAACCATAACGAGCCCAACTCAGCCCATTTTTGAACCAATAATTTTCCAGCTCATACAAAACCAGCCCAAAACCAACCCAATACAAAATAATTAAAACCCAAACTAGTCCAATCCTATTGTTTGGTTAAAACCATGGGCTAAAACCCATATTGCCAGTCCTACCTGGGCTGGATGGTATGCCCCCTATCTCTTTTCAAAAATTCTGACATATTGTTCGTAAAGATGTTAATGATTGTATGTTAAATTTTCTTCAACATGGAAAGTTTTCTGATAGAATGCAAGTTATTCATATTGTTTTGATTCCGAAATGTGCTGATTCAGAAAACTTAACACAATATCATCCCATCAGCATATGTAATGTAATTTACAAAATTGCCTCTAAATCTGTTTGTAATAGGCTGAAACTGTTGCTACATTTAATCACTTCTCCTTTTCAATCTGTTTTTGTTCCTGGACCGTTAAATATTGATAATGTTTTGGTGGCTTTTGAACTTAACCATTTTATCAAAACTAAAACCCATGGAAAGGGGGGCTTCTCAGCTCTCAAGTTGGACATGAGCAAAACTTATGATAGGGTAGAATGGATTTTTCTAGAAAAAGTCTTGTTGAGGTTAGAGTTTAATCAGTCCTTTGTTGCTCTTATTTTGATATGTGTTTCTTTGGTTGATTATTCTTTCATTCTCAGTTGGTCACAATTTGGGCATATCAGACCCGAGAGAGGGATCCGACAGGGAGATTCTCTCCCGCCTTATCTCTTACTGTTATCTGCAGAAGTTTTTAGCAGGTTGATTCAGAGGCAGGAGAGGGGAAGGATTTAAGGGGTGGTTGTTTGTAGACGTGACTGACTATTTGCATATGACACGCTTATCACATGTCGAGCTGATTTGACAGCAGCTGAGGCAATTTTGGAGGTGTTGAATTTATACGAGTTTATTTTAGGATAGCAGGTGAATTTTTAGAAGTTCACAGTGGTTTTCTCAAGAAGTGTGGAGCCAGAGGCTCGAGAGCAGTTAGCCAATGTTCTTGGTGTTAGGGTGGAGAGGAAACATAGTAAGTACTTTGGGTTGCTAGTAGCGATGGGGAGCTCGAAGAAAGAAGTCTTTCGCTCAATTAAAGATAGGATCTGGGCTCGTATACAGGGATGGTCGACGAAGCTATTATCGTCGACAGGTTCGGAAGTTTTGATAAAGGTTGTGCTACAGTTAATCCCAACATATGCAATGAGTTGTTTTCATCTACCAGATGGGTTTCTACGGGAAATTGAGAGCATGATGGCAAAATATTTTTGGAGTCGAGAAGCAGGAAAGAAGATCTATTGGATAACATGGAAGAAGATGTGTAAGTTAAATGGGGATGGAGGTCTGCGCTTCAAGGAGCTTAAAGCATTTAATTGGGCTTTGTTGGCTAAACAAGCGTGGAAGCTTATCACCGACCGAGAATCTTCGCTCAGTCGTGTTCTAAAAGCTAGGTATTTTCCTTGATGCAGCTTCTTTGAAGCAAAATGTGGGGTTAGACCCTTTTTTACTTGGTGGAGTATACTTGTTTCAAGGAACATTATAAAAGCTGGTGAAAGATGGAGAATTGGTTCTGGATCAAGAGTTAGAATGTGGGATGATAGTTGGCTTCCTAGGGCGATAGGGGGTAGACCTACCACATTGAGACCGCCAGGGTACAGAATTAAATGGGTTCGACAGTTGCTTACCCTAGGGAGACAAGAGTGAAATTTAGGGTTAGTGAGGGGGCTGTTTAACGAGGTTGATGTTAAGGCCATTACTAGAATTCCACTAGGGAGATCTAGTGTTGTAAGGTTTTACTACAGTTAAAAACCAATCGTGCAAGTGTACACTAACATACACATAGCACAATACGATCAAACCCACAGGGAAGGGAAATCAATCACTACTCTATATCCTTATCTAATCTAAAGACCAAACGAAAAGCAATTGTTGTTGTTATCTATAAATCTACTAAAACAGAGATTAACAATTAACCAGAAATAAACGCAAGTAATACTAAAACACACGGACTAACTCAGTAAACTAAACAGGTAGGGGAAAAGTAATGAATCATACAATCAAGAGCTGATATGATACTCGTCTGACGAGTGTAATTCTAGAACCTAGTCACTTATATTTGTATTACCCTCTCTCAAGGTGTAACCAAGTGCTTAATCAGTGTTCAATGTTGCTCTCGCAATCACCAATAGTTAATTAAACCATAGGAACAAGACTAGTGCAATTCAATATTCTAGCGGCTCAACATGGAATAAGATTATTATTCTATAAGCTAGGACCAAATCTCTTTGTATCCTACAACTTACAAGTTGTGAAAACCATCTAAATTACCATCACTCTTTCGATCTATAGGCAATTACGACACATGTTAATGGTGATCAGGTCATCGCAAGTCAATTCAACCTGTTTTCAAACTAAGAATTAACACAAGTCATTTAAGCATCTTATCAAACATCTATCACGCAATCATCATCACTCCCCCTAGCCCTAGAGAATTAGCTACTCAAAATTAAAACAAAACTCCTAAAACTAAAGGAAATTGCATTAAAATAGTTCATAGCCTTCAAATCTAAACAAAGTTTCAATAACAAAAGCATAAACATTCAGTAATATCTAAAAACGAATCTAACATACGAAAACTAATCAAAACTAAACTTAAAGGAATTAGTTTATAAAATATAGCAACAATAAAACCAAAGATCGTTCTAAGAATTCAATCCTCTCGTCTTCTCGAATCCTCTGAAAAATCTCTGAAACTCCTTGCCTTCTCTCCAAATCCTGGAAGAAAAGCTCTCTGAAAAAGACTCCAAAAAATGCACTAATATAGCTGCCCAAAGAATTCTCTCGCCGCCCTAGGTAACGGGCGTTACCTCTCTATATACATTTGTTGTTAACGCCCGTTACTGCTTGAAATCGCCATAACGTTTTTATTAGTGGTAACGGGCGTTACCACTTTCCTTCTGCACAGGGGTAACGGGCGTTACGCCTCTTCTCTCGCCAAAAGATCCACTCCTGTGGCTAGTAACTGGGGTTACCAACTTTGTACTCCTAAGTGGTAACGGGAGTTACCACATTTTCTTCCAAAAATGCGTGAAATTGCTTCGCTTCGCCTTTTCTCAACTCCTACTCTAAAATCACCTAAACGGAGCAAAATAGACACATAAACGCATCAAACGGCACCAAAAATATGATCTAATTACGCTCAAAACCATGCAATTTCTACACACAACATCTAGCAACCAAGATATCTTCATCTGGCATCAAACTAACAAAGGAAGGTTTTCAGTCAAAGTGTTCACCGGATGGCACTTTCGCTTTACGCTCAGGATCAACCTTCAACTTCCTACCCAACTAAATCTTGGACTTTCTTGTGGAAGGCAGAGGTACCACCTAAAGTTAAGATGTTTGAATGGAAGTTATGTAATGAAACGATCCCGACTTCAAAGAATATGCAGATTAGGATGTGTGTTGTAAAGCCAGGTTGTCATATTTGTGGAGGGGAGTTGGAGGATTCGCAACATGCTTTTCTACTCTGTCCCTTAGGTCGAAAGATTTGGGTTTTATTAGACCTACCTTGGTGTACGGTTGGGAATTAGAAGGGTTCTGCTGAAGAGTGGGTGAGGGGGACTATGAGAGAGCCTAATGGTGTAGATTGGGATTTCTTCCTGGTAATGGCATGGGCTATGTGGTGGAATAGGAAACAAAATATATTTGATAAAGAGGGTAGGATGCCAATGGAAGTTGTGGAGTTTGCTAGAAACTACCATGACACTTATCAGGAAATAGTTAGGAGATTTGGGCCTCACCCGCAATCAAGCGACTCGGTAGGGAAGTGGGAAGCACCGGGAGCGGGATTTGTAAAGGTAAATTTTGATGACACGATCTTTGTGGTGGAGGGCGAGGTTGGAGTAGGTGTAGTAGCAAGGAGCGAGCAGGGGAATTGTGTGGGGTGGTTATCATATAGACGACATGGTAGAGGAGAAGTAATAGTGACAGAGCTTGAGCAGCACTGGCGGTAGCTAGGCTAGCAACGAGGCGTGAGTGACAACAAGTTATTTTAGAGGGTGACTGCAAAGGAGTCATTGATAAGCAAAGGACCCGGTTGGAGGATCAATCTGTGGTCGATCATTTTGTACATGATATTAAGAAGGTTTTGTCCTTAATTCCTACAGTTAGCCTTTCTTTTGTTAAAAGATCGGACAATCGTATTGCTCATGAATTACTTAACAAATCAACTAATTTTTAAAATGGAGACTTGATATCCCTCGTATTGCTTCAGCAGTTGATGAATTAATTCATTTTGTTGCTTTTAAAAAAAAATACTTTTCCAAAGATTTAGTTGTTTAGTTTGCTTCCGATACAGGAAAGGCGCTTTCTTTTTCTAGACGCTAGTAGTGTAAAATGACTGAGCTAACCCTATACCTCGGATGCAAATAAAATAAATAAACCACGTGAAAGGGACAATTGCGAAGTTTGATTAAATTGCTCACTAGCAATTGTTGGCAAAAATTAGCTAAATATTCACGTCCCATCCAAATTGCCTCACAGAGTACAGTCGCTTTCTTATCCCTAATGAGACAAGGACTCATTCGTCATTTTCAAAGTGTTTGAGGATATCAAGAATTATTAATCAAGCTATTCCATATTTAATTTGAAACCAACCATCAAAATCTCGTTAAGAATCAATTCACTGAGATTGAATATATTCTTTCATTTGATAATATTTGAAGTTTGCATTACAACTCATCATGTTAGTTTATATCGCAAATTATACCAAATTACCCACTTTAGGTTATAGTTCAAATCGATTAAACTTGTTAGAATTCAGATCATTTAATATTTAATCAAATCTAAACAAATTTGAAGTAATTCGAATTTAGCTCAACACATTTACGTACACAGTGCACTTGTTTTATTCGATACTGTACGCATTTAAATACGGTGATACGAATATAAAACATATGAATACGTTTTTTTCAAAAAAAAATTATATTGAAAAATATTCAATACAACATCAGAATAATAATGCAAAGTAATATTTTTAGAACAACATCCGTACCGACCGAAAGAGAATACAATTTCGTAGAAATCAGAGTTATATATATATATATATATATATATATATATATATATTAGAATAAAGAAAAAGTAACGAAGATGCATATATAATTTGGTTAAAAAAACAGGGTGTCGTGATAATAATTGAGATTTAAGGGGGCCACTGGACAATAAATAATCAGTCAAAAAAAAAAAAGGAAAAGTTAGATGGGGTAATGGGAAAGCAGCACTTCTTGGATGTCTCACAGTCAGTCAACATTGTTTGACCAGCTTTATCCAAACAAACAAAATCATAGCTGTTATAATCACCTTTTATTTCCTTTTATTTATTTTGTTGCCCCTTACAGCATAAGTTCCATGCACTGAGATTAGTACTATCTTTTGGTACCAATAATATTTATCGTACCTAAAGGTTGAGTTTATTTCTTATATTATTAAGATGATATATCTACATGCTTAGCCTTAAACGCATGAAAAAAAAAAAAGCCCTAAACGCAATAAATAAATAAAAAATTAAAAGGAATTAAAAAATATATTTTCTAAGTGTACCCTAAGTAAATCAGAGATTAAAAGAGGTTATTCTAAAAAACCAAATTACATGATCAATTATCATATTTTAAAGAGTTGCACTTATAGAGTAGAGTTCAGGTTAATTTTAGTCTTCTATCATGATTGTTTGACCAGATTCCTTATCGAATTTGGTATGGTTTGTGTTTCTCGTGAGAAATAGTATTCTAATTAGAATTTATCTCTACAAAAACCCTGATTTTTCACCTTCGAATCTCATCAAACTTGGTTGTTGGGCTAATTTCATTGAGCTGACAAATAGGACACCGTTGTATACAAATATTGCGTTGTATTGTATCAGATGTTTTTCATATTACCTTTTTTTTTTTAAAAAATCATATGGTTGTATTGGTGCCAACATGTACATCTATTATTATTCATGTATCTAGTTTAGATAATTTGTTATGTAGAGTAAAGGTCGAAGGGTGAGAATTACTAACACGACTAATAAAATAATGAACATGAAGAACAGCAACTTTCTTTGAAAGACCCCGTTGGACCCTAATGTATCATTTATAATCTTATAAAGTCATATCTAAAAAATTTACATTAAACTTTAAAGTTTTATAATTTCAAGAAATTAATACAATAAATATTCTAAATTCAAAGTCGGGTGGAATTGTATATGCAGTGGTGGTGAAGATGCCTTCTATGTCGCAATGTCCATATCATGGGAAATGCCCCGGGATCTCTGTCAAAACTCAAAAGTACCCCAAGGTAAATGGACCAAATTTAGGTAATAAGGTTTTCATTAAGGTAAAGTTGGCTAGATTTGCTTTTCCATTTCTTTTTCTTAGGGAAGAAAAGTTTTTAAAGTTAAATATTTGCCGGTCACATGCGAGCATGAAAGAAATACGGAAAGCTACATATGAGACATGAGTAATATATACATTTTGTTATATTGTTTTCGACATGCGCGGAACCAAAATTTAAATTTAACATAAAAAGTAATAAAAATTAAAATATTCAAAATTAAGAGGTAAAATTTTGGATTTGGGGAGAAAAATATAATTTTTTTAAAAAATATATACAAAATTAAAAAAATTCAAAATTTGAGGAAGCGGGGTTCCCCCATATGTTTCCCTGGATCCGTCCCTAGTTTTTGAGACAACTATTACGTGATAAATTTAAAAACGTCATTTATTTTCCTATTTGTCATTTTACATTATATGTAACTACAGAATATATCTTTTAAACTTGGGTGAATGACAAAACTTCAATTTGAAAGATTTAATTATTTTAAAATCAAAGTTGTACAATGTTGTTATAATAAAAATTACAATTTACAGGTATTGGTTCAAGTAGTTAAAGAGTTTTTTTTTTTTAGGATAATGGCACGGGTTCGAATTCCTCTGACCACTTGTGGGTGTGTGTTAGAAAAAAAAGTTATAATAAAAATTACAAATATTTAAAAACACATATGAAAATATGTTAATTATTTGAATAATAGAAAATTCTAGACCAGAAAAATAAATTTATAAGTTATAACTCTATATATATTTCTAGTTTCTAATTTATTTCTTTTAAGATTTAAATTTTTAAGTAGAACAATAATTAAAAAGCACTTCCTTTACCTGAAGGTTTTTTTTAAGAATTTGCAAATGTTCCTAATTATCGTTGGGCGCACCATTGAAGATCAAATAAAGTTATCTACGTACATGGATGGATCCTAATAACTTCACCAAATATATATATATACGTAAGTCCTTAAAGTTTTTTATTTACACATGATCATTTGACTTGCATTGATCAACCACTCCGTAATTTAATTTGTAGAGTATTCGATTGGCTTAAAATGAAGCAAGCATGAGTGTACATACCGTATCTTTTAGGTACGTCGAAGCATGTGGCGCATGGGAGTTAGGTTCATTCCAATTCCAAAGATACTTTCATTCTTTAAAACCTTCAACCACTCAAGTTGACGGAATAACTTGACTGAAATTAATTTTGGAGTTCAAAGTTTAGGAAAATTAATGAAGCTGTCGTTAATTAATATAATTGTCAAAACTATTATTATTATTAATATATTAAGAAAAAGATAATTGGGGTATTTGCACTTTATCCCCAAACCTTCACGTTTTGGTATAAATAGTACATAACATTTGAAATTTGTTCTCTAATAACTCTCTAAAAGTTTCCAGTGAAAATTTCCGGTCAAATGGGGTGTTTGAAAATAAACTTCAAAGATTATATATTACTTACACTAAAGCTCAAAGGTTGGGGGTAAAGGGCAAACACCCCAAAGGTCAGGTGGAAAATGCTAATACCCCTTTCTCAAAATTTACTGTGAAGAGTTAATCGAGTCATTAATAGTTCAAGTTCTATATATTTTGTTAGCTTGATAGTTGATAGTCATCTTTTCAGGAGTCTAGAGTCTAAGATTAGTATTATAAATTTGATCTAAGTTTATCGTGTATTTAGCAGAAAACAATTCTCTCAATGCCATATTAAAAATAGAGCAACAACTCTCCTTCTATTTTTCCAAGAAATTTGGTGTCAGAGGCATTTTAAAAATTCTAAAAATTTCAAAACAATGGCAGCAAATTTAGTTTCTACCATGTTTACATATTCCCTAAGTGAAGTACCAATATTTGAAGGAGAACATTACGATTATTGGAGTAGCTAGTGAGATGAGAGACTTCTTCATCTCTCATGATCTTTGGGATATCAATGAATTTCCTTATCCGGAGTCACCTGAAACAGAGAAATGCAAAGAAAATTAAAAAATGGATGCTACAACTCTTTGTTACATTAAGCAAGGCGTGAGCAAATCCATCTATACTCGAATTTTCAATAAGAAAAAAGGCAAAAAGATGCATGGGAAGTCTTGCGGAAAGAGTTTCGTGGAAATGATAAAATTGTTTCCATCACTACAATCATTATGGAGGGATTTTGACAATTTGACAATGAAAGAAAGTGAAAAAATATTAGATTTTTGCACAAAAGCTGCTTCAATTATATAGAGAAAGTCTAGGAGACACCATCCAAGAAAGAAAAGTGATTGAGAAATTTCAGAGATGTCTGCCCCAAAAGTTCGATCACTGTGTTGCAGCCATGGAGGATTCCAAAGATCTATCTAAAATGTCAATGCATAAGTTGATGAGTTCTTTACAGGCTCATGAACAAAGAATTAAGATCTTGGAATCAATCCGTTAAGCAAGTTTTTCAATCGAAAGTTAACATTTCAAAAAAATCTTATTTTAGCTCATAAAAAAGAAGAGGTTCCTTTCGTAGGAATCAATATGGTCGAGGCGGATATCCAAAAAAAGATGAGCATGGCAAAGACAAAGAAGAAAATAGGCAAAAAATATCTGGAGATGGTCTTTCTGTATTATTTGTAAAAAGACCAATCACGACTCAAAGGGCGGCAATTTTATATGCAAAATTCCTAATCATTCACAATGGGATTGTTAGTTTCAAAAGAAAGAGACAACGACCGCAAATTTCACCAAAGAAGATAGTGATGAAACACTATTTTATACTTGTTTAAATGCTAAGCAAGAGTCATCCACTGTTTGGTACTTGGACGACAATTGTAGTAGCCACATAACCGGAAACCACAATCATTTTGAGCAGCTCGACAATACCTTCACATCTCTAATGAAGCTCGGCGATGGAAAGACACAAAGTGTAGAAAGAAAAGGTGTAGTTTCAGTCTACACCAAAGGAGATAAAAGGAAGATTATCCATAATGTTCTTTATGTATCAAACTTAACACAAAATTTACTAAGTGTTGGTCAGCTCATACAAAATGGATGGTTCTTTTTGATAATGGAGAAGGAAAAATTTTTGATAAGAAAATTAATATTTTGGTTGCTAAAGTTAAAATGAGCCAAAATAGAATTTTTCCTCTTGTTATGCCATCTCATGAATAGTTTGCTTTGACAAGTGAATTAGATGCTTCTTCTTTATGACATTTGATATATGTTCACTTAAATGCGAATGGACGACATATTTTGAAGCAAAAGAAAATGGTCATTGGTCTTCCTGATATAAAGATTGAACCAAAAGTTTGTGAAGGTTGTATTTATGGAAAGATGCACAGATTACTTTTCCCAAAACTTATTGGAGAGCAAAAGCATCGTTGGAACTTGTGCAGTCTGATATTTGTGGTCTCGTGAGGACTCCATCTCTCAATGATAAAATGTATTTTATCTTTTTTATAGATGATTATAGCAGAATTATGTGGGTTTATTTTTTGCAAGAAAACTTCGAGGCTTTTTTTCATTTTTCTTCAATTTAAAGCAAGGGCAGAAAGACAAATTAGGTATCAAATGAAATCGGATTGCAAAAAAAAATGAAATTTTGAGGCAGCTCACCATCAATCGCAGTCCACAACAAAACGGGGTGGCAAAAAGAAAGAATTGGACAGTTGTGGAAATGGCGAGAATTAAGTTGAAAGGAAAAGGATTACCAAACAACCTTTGGGTTGAAGCGGTAAATACTTCTGTTTATATTTTGAACAGATCACCCACCAAATAAAACTCTCTTCGAGGTTTGGAGCAAAAGAAAACCAAATGTTGATCATTTGAGAATTTTTGGTAAGGTGGTGTTGTGATACGTATTCGTATCCCAAGAGACTTTAGAGCAATCTCGGGCTCGTAAGAAAAGGGGATGATAGAGAGATAACCCGGTAAGACCGACCGGCCGGAGAGATTGTAAGGGGAGAAGGGAATTTGAGAGAGAGGTTAGGGAAAATTGAATTATTATTGTTGATAACCAAAACAACGTAATGCCAACTAAATATATAATTAAAAGACACCCTAAACTACTTGACTCTTAAAGGAAACGATTACGTAAATAATAAAGATGCTAATCTACCACTAAACAGAATATCCTATTTCTAATGCATATCTTAAATATTGAATTATATCGATCTATTCAATCCCTACTCTTCTCTCTTGATATTCTCCATCTCCATCCGTATCATGTTGCTTATGCACTTGTTGCTGTAAAAAGAGAAAAGTTTGACAAAAAGCGCAAAACATATATGTTTATTGGTTATAGTGATGAATCAAAAGGACACCTGCTCTTAAATCCATCTAGTAATAAACTTCTTGCCTCTAGAGATGTTATTTTTGATTAATATACAACATGGGATTGGAAGGTTGTACCCACCAAAGAACATGATGGAATTTTAGATTTTGTGGAACCATTGACAACTAAAGGTGTGAAAATTTCAAGTCAATCTCAAAAAAATCAACATCAAGAGCACCATTAACTCGTAAAAGAACATCCGCTTCACAAACAAAAATTGATGGTGATTCAAGTTCAGAAATTTCGGTAAGAAAAATGCGATCTTTGCAATATATTTATAATTATTGTGTTATTGCATTATTTTCTTGTGAGCCTCAAAATTTTCTAGATGCTGCAAAGGAGCAGATTTGTGTTAAAACAATGAAAGAAGAAATTAGCATCAAGTTTGTTGGCACAAGTGACAACCAGCCAAAGCGATTAGTTTTGATAAATTGGAGAAATATAAACATGAGCTGAAAATTACAAATTAAGAAAGGGTGTTGAAAGTTAATTTGTATTTTCTAAAATTTAGGTTGAACATGAAAAGTTAGTCAAGAGTCATTAATAGTTCAAATTCTATGTATTTTGTTAGTTTGAAAGTCATCTTGAGTCTAAGAGTCTAAGATCAGTATTATAAATCTAATCTAAGTTAATCGTGTATTTAGCAGAATAACAATTCTCTCAATATTATACTAAAAATAAAGCAACATCTCTTTTTTATCTTTTTCTACTTCTACCCTTCCAACATTTAATGGTGACTAAATCTGTCTGCTGAATTGTCTGCAAACGTGGACGCTTAAATCACCCTAAAATTTATAAAGTGAGGAAGATACGGATCTCTTAAAAGTTGTAAGATGGAGCAAACGTAAGTTCAAAGGACAAAATGGGGGAATATGGTGGTTAGATCCATCTTGGCACTCCGACGCTCAAGCCAGTCAAACTGGTCGAGTGAGGTCGATAAGAGTGAGCGGGTGAGAATGTATTAATAGTGACATATCTGAGTCATAAAAGCTGAGAGGCTGTGTGCGTGCTTAGTACACGCAGTTAAGGGTGCATTAAATGTTGGAATGGTGTAGGTAAACCGCAGCGTGGCTCTTCCTACCCGTCCTTCAAAGTATTTGCAGGGGATGGGGCGCATTTAATGCATTTGTAGGAGGGGTGTCCTGTATTAAATGCGGTCACCGTACGAAACACTTTGGGTCCAATTAACCGGCTGCTCGAGAAGCTAGTCGGTCAACAGGCGATTCAACTCGAGAGATATGGAATCAGACAAGTGACTGAGATGATGCATCCTAAACTATAAGTACTCATAAGTACTCGGTCAAGAGGGGGACCATGAGTCGAAACATTCTACGCGGAGTGAATGCCCTTCGAGGTTGATTGTGGATCGTTATGTGACAACACGTGATGTTAGCTGACAGCTCGAGATAATCCTGTGTCAGTATTACTTTTGCATATAATTTTTGTTTAATTAAAAAAAAAAAAAGAGAGGCTAATTTTATAACTTATTATTTTTTGTTCTGAATACGTAACTTTCAACATTACATTTGATTCCATGAATCCTTTAATTCGGAATACGTTATTTTCAACATGACACTCTATTTGGATTTGGATTTGGATTTTGATTCCATGAATCATTTTTCGGGTTTTCCCATTCTTCTTTACAAGCTGGATGCCTCGAGTCAAGTGATAAACTTGTGAGGCAAAAATTGGCAAGGGAAAATTCCCATGCTTCACTTTCCCTTTTCCCGGCCATAAAAAGCTAGCAATCCCACCTAAAACGTTGTCAGAAGACCACAGTTTTTTGAACCACTAACAAAACAAAACTACAAAAATATGCCACTTTTAAGACAACAATAAAGATTATTCCCCTCTTTACAAACTTTTTTCAATTCATAAAGATAAATAATAAGGACCTTTTTTCCTTAATTCTAAATCAAACCCAATTCTAACAAATCAACTTAATAAGAGATAATAATTTTTTGATATTCCAATTATAACATTTTCTTTAATTTGCAAAATGATTTTCTTTAACTTGCAAATCGACATTTAATGTATGTATTTCTAACATACCACCATCTAAACTCATTTTTTAGTAGTATTAACTTAAAAATAGTTAGCGTATATGCACGGTAGATATACCACGTGTCTAAAGAGTTCAGATGCCAACTGTACATTAGCCCAAATATTTAAAAAATAAGTTTAGATAGTGGTAAGTCACGAATGTAAATATCAAATGACATTTTGTTCTACGAATTGCAAAAAATATCACAGTTTGAATATCAAAAAATAATTATCTATTATATTTATTACGTAATTAATGAAAATTAAAAAAATAATTAATTTAATAATAAGCATAATATAGATACTATATAATTAATTAAATTTTGTCTAAGTAGAGTTTTCTCTTTTCCACATCTTTCTCTTACCCCCACGCTATACGTACATCTTATGACAAAACAGATATTGAAAAATCTCATGTTTTTTATACACTTTTCATCTTTTTTGATTCCCAATCTCGAATATCCAAACAACCCCTACCTTAATTACACAAAAGCCAAACAAAAGTTAAACTACACTCACACTTTTTAGTTTTTCCCCCTCATTTCTCCACAATTACATTTCCCCCCTTCTTCCCCACCTCTCTAAATCAAGAAACTACAAACAGAGCAACTGAAAAAATTGAAAAAAGGACGCATACAAAATGGAAACAAAAAAAATGCGTTTCCTTCTACTTTTCTCCCTCATTCTCCTCCTCCTCCGCCGTTCCGCCACCGCGAGGCCGCCGCGGATGCCTGAGTACCGAGCCTTGTTATCCATAAAAGCCGCCATCACTGACGACCCCCAGTCGGCGCTGGCGTCGTGGAACGCCACCACCAGTCACTGCACGTGGCAGGGAGTCACGTGCGATCGTTCACGGCGGCGCGTGACGGCGCTGGACATCTCGAACCTCAGTCTCACTGGTACCCTCTCGCCGGATGTGGGCCACCTCCTGTTCCTTGTGAACCTCTCCGCCGCCGCTAACTCCATTTCCGGTCCTATACCTCCTCAAATCTCCGACATACCCAACCTCAGATATCTCAATCTCTCCAACAATATTTTCAATGAAAGTTTTCCCCCGCAGCTTTACCGTCTCAAGAACCTACAAGTCCTTGACCTGTACAACAATAACATGACCGGAGACTTCCCTTCACGGGCGTATTTGCTCAGCAACCTCCGGCATTTGCATCTTGGCGGGAACTTTTTAAGCGGTGAAATCCCCCGGGAGTTTGGCTCTTTCTCATATCTGGAGTACCTGGCTGTTTCCGGCAATGAGCTCACCGGAGCTATTCCCCCGGAGATTGGAAACTTGACTTCACTTAAAGAGCTTTACATTGGGTACTACAACACATTCTCCGGTGGGTTACCTAAGGAGATTGGGAACCTGTCAAACTTGGTTCGACTCGACGCCGCGAACTGCGGCCTCTCCGGCGAGATTCCGGCGGAGATCGGAAATTTGCAGAGCATCGACACTCTTTTCCTCCAAGTTAATGGGCTTTCCGGCGGTTTGACGCCGGAGCTCGGCAACCTAAAGAACCTGAAATCAATGGATCTGTCAAACAACATCCTTTCCGGTGAAATTCCGCCCTCATTCGCCCAACTAAAAAACGTCACTCTCTTAAATCTCTTCAGGAATAAACTCACTGGCTCAATACCGGACTTTATCGGGGAGTTGCCGGACTTGGAGGTGTTGCAGTTGTGGGAAAACAACTTCACCGGAAGCATTCCGCCGAGTTTAGGCACCAACGGGAAATTGCAGGAGGTAGACGTTAGCTCCAACAAATTGACCGGAAATTTGCCCCCAAATCTATGCAATGGTAATCAGCTCCACACATTGATCACCCTTGGGAACTTCCTACTCGGCCCGATTCCGGAATCACTGGGTCGGTGCGAGTCACTGAGTCGAGTTCGTATGGGCGAAAACTATCTCAATGGGTCCATTCCAAGAGGGCTACTGAGTTTGCCGAAGCTCACTCAAGTTGAGCTTCAAGACAATCTTCTCTCTGGTTCTTTTCCTGAGACGAATGGACAGTCAACGACTCTCGGGCAAATTAGTCTTTCCAACAATCGTCTGACTGGGCCATTGCCGCCGAGTATCGGCAATTTCATTGGCGTTCAGAAGCTCCTCCTCGACGGGAACAAGTTTTCCGGCAGGATTCCGGCCGAGATAGGGAAGTTGCAGCAGCTCTCAAAGATGGATTTCAGTCACAACGAATTCTCCGGCCCCATTGCTCCTGAAATAAGCCGGTGTAAGCTGCTGACCTTCGTTGACCTCAGCCGGAATCATCTCTCCGGGGGCGTTCCGCCTGAAATCACTGGCATGAGGATCTTGAACTACTTGAATTTATCAAGAAACGATTTGGTGGGCAGCATTCCCTCCTCAATTTCCACAATGCAGAGCCTAACATCTGTCGATTTCTCGTACAACAATTTTTCCGGTCTTGTTCCCGGAACCGGCCAGTTCAGTTATTTCAATTACACTTCGTTTTTAGGCAATCCAAATCTCTGTGGCCCGTACTTAGGCCCCTGTAAGGGCATTGCAGATGGTGTTCAAAAACCCCACGAGAAGGGAACTTTCTCACCTTCAATGAAACTTCTACTCGTAATAGGATTGCTCGTTTGTTCGATAGTCTTTGCTGTTGCTGCAATCATTAAGGCGCGTTCCTTGAAAAAAGCCAGCGAAGCCCGTTCATGGAAACTCACAGCCTTCCAGAGATTGGATTTCACCTGTGATGATGTTCTTGATTCTCTTAAAGAGGATAATATCATAGGAAAAGGAGGTGCTGGAATCGTCTACAAAGGGATCATGCCGAATGGCGAAAATATAGCGGTCAAAAGATTGCCTGCAATGAACAGAGGATCTTCACATGATCATGGGTTCAATGCTGAGATACAGACTCTAGGCAGGATTAGGCACAGGCATATTGTTAGATTATTGGGTTTTTGTTCTAATCATGAAACTAATCTTTTGGTTTATGAGTATATGCCTAATGGTAGTTTGGGGGAGATGTTACATGGAAAGAAAGGGGGCCATTTGCTTTGGGATACTAGGTATAAGATAGCTGTGGAGTCTGCAAAGGGTTTGTGCTATCTTCATCATGATTGCTCCCCGTTGATCGTTCATCGTGATGTGAAATCGAACAACATTCTATTGGATTCTGGGTTCGAAGCTCATGTTGCTGATTTTGGATTGGCTAAGTTCTTGCAAGATTCTGGGACGTCTGAGTGTATGTCTGCAATTGCTGGATCTTATGGATATATTGCTCCAGGTATCGTTAATTTATTCTGTTTACGCAATTCGTTTGATAATTATGAATTTGTTATGTCTAATTTGTATTTAGTTTCTGTCAAATGATGCTAGTTAGCTGAAGATGTGAGCATGAAAATGATACTTTGGTTATTGAATCCATTGCTAAGGTTGATTTATTGAATTATAATTGTAGAATATGCGTACACACTTAAGGTGGACGAGAAGAGCGACGTATACAGCTTTGGAGTAGTTCTCCTAGAGCTCGTAACAGGAAGAAAACCCGTTGGGGAATTTGGCGATGGGGTCGACATAGTCCAATGGGTTAGGAAAATGACCGATGGTAACAAGGAAGGAGTGCTCAAAGTTCTTGATCCAAGACTCCCAACAGTCCCCCTCCACGAGGTTATGCATGTCTTTTACGTCGCAATGCTCTGCGTGGAGGAACAGGCGGTCGAGCGGCCCACAATGCGCGAGGTGGTTCAAATACTCACCGAGCTGCCCAAACTCCCCGGCTCGAAGACGGGAGGAGATTCCGAAGCTACCGAGTCCCCTCCACAAGATCTTCTCAGCATCTAAAACGTCTCTTAGGTTTGGTAGTTTGCGTTAAATTACTTTTTTCCCCTTCCTGTATTTTTTATTTCTAGCGGTGGGTTTTGGTTTATTTTACTCCCAACTTCAATGCGATGTCGTTACTGCTGCTTTCAAAGTTTGTGTACAGCAGTTTCTCCCCCCCCTAAAAGTAGTATAAATTATCTTCTTGATTTGGCTGATTGTTAATGTTTTCTTCTCTGGAACTGCAAAGTTAGAGTCGAAAATGTGCTGTTTTTATTCAAGTGATGAAATTGGGGTTTGGTTTATAGGGGTTTGTGTCCTTCAAAGTGTATAAAAACTGAGAAGTTTGACTTAGAAGATTGTGTGGAACTATATTAATGGAGTTTTGTGGCAGTGGCATTCAATTACCAAGACAAGTGGGGTTCGATTGGAATTAATAATAGTACAAGAATTGTTGTAATTAAGGATTTGTTGGCTGGATTCATTATGGGAGATAATTAATACAAGTGAAGCATGTGTGTAATGATGAGTGGTGGTGGTCTTGTTCTTGCCTTGGATTGAAGTAAACAGTTCTCTCTTCATTAAAAGAACGTATAAGTAATGAATGCAGATTGCAGCTCTATCTTCTGAACCGTGGGGGTTTCTGGAAGCCTCGTCAAATCATTTGAAGCTTTGACCTAAGGTTCAGGGTACTTACTCATTATGATTTTCTGGTTTTTGTGGCTTTTAATATTGGACAAACAAATGGGTTTTGTCTTGTCTCTATTTTTGCCCGGGTTTGTACATTGTGGTTGGTGCAGTCTCATGGTCTCATTTATTTCTACTTGGGACATGGATGTATCAAAAAAATTCTGATTTTGGTTTAAGCAAAATAGGATATGGTGTCGGACTTGGATTTCATCTTCTATTTCATTTATTTATATGTGTGTTAAGTGTATTAGCAAACAGTTAAAATTAAAAGAAAGGAATTGTTCACTAGATAAAGAGGAGATGAAATGCCAAAAAAAAAAAAAAAAAGAGAGAAATCGAGATTACAAGTGCTAATAATTAAGGGCCATGTACTCACGGTTGAAAGATTTTTTTTTTTTATTTTTTTAAATACGTACAATTCTAAATGGTCAAAAGGATTAGAACTCAGTTCATCGAGAAAGAATCTTTTAACTATCTGGATTAATCTCTATTGGCTACTCAAGATTGAAAGATATTTGTATATGATTTAAATTTCCTTCTTTAACTATATTAGGTAATGATACAATCTAAAGTTATAAAAATCCTTAATTTACAAGGGTCAATATTTAAGCAAAAATGTTAAAATGGATCAAGTGGCATTATAGTTGGAGTCTTGCTACACTATGGCATTTTGTAATGTTTCCCCCCTTGAACTTAGAAATTTATTTACCCTATGTATTTCATGTTATTGTCTTAATATCAAAATTGTATAAAGACATGATAGTACATTGAATGTCGAGGCCACTAATTGTCTCTTCCAATATATACATTTGCATTCCTCGATAGAGATTTTTAAAAAAAAAAAAATTACTTATTCTTGATTTGTAAAAGATGTGTGCGATCCAGATAATAGTTATTGTCAATATTATAGAGAAACGAAAAAGGATTAAATATATAAGTTCCCAAATAATTATATCCGATCACGTCGGAAACTGATAGATCATTATGTTGATTCGTCTTTCACTCAAAATAATTTTATCTCGATTTTACTATCATCATGAAAAGTAAAAAATAAATAAATATAAAAATTAAGAATGCAAGTTTTATTGGGTGTCCCCAAGACTTAAATTGGAGTAGTTGGAGTCTAGTCATTGTCCAACTCTTCACATTATTTAAGTTGTTTTGATAGGCATAAATCCCAAAGTATGGTACATCCTATGATGTACGGATACGGATACGGCGACACGGACACGACACGACATGGATACGGCGACATGAGTTTTTTCTTGAATTTCTCACGTAAGGAGTGTCGGACACGAGTATCCGACACGATACGGCATGACACGACACGACAAAATGATATTTTTAGAAGTGTCCGTGCATCATAGGGTATATCACATCACCAAATTATAGGTCTATAGGTCTATAACATTGATTTCTGATGCTCTAGATTTAGGTGAAGCACTTATAATTTATTTCATTTTTCAAATTAAATGTGCAATTGCGGGTTGCCGAATATGATAGTTTTGTATTCTGAAGTGGTCTACTTCAGGTCCCTAATCCTTAACATTTTTTGATGAAAATAGTGTACTTGTAAATTTACCACTAAAATGGCAAACTTTGGTATGTGGAAAGGAAAATTTTGAAGTTGTGATGATTAGAGATAGCAAGTGTGAAAAATAATGATCGATAAATAGGGACCTAAAATCTAGAGCCTGGACAAGGCGAAGCAGGAAATAATGATTACCAATGAGTACATTTTCAACATTTTTATGGCTTATTAAATTGCTATTTTGTAGTTGGTATACTATATTAACCATTCATTTTCAGTAGTAAATAACTTCGTAACTAAAGAATCGTGTATTTAAAAGTGGAGAGTGTTGGTCCGGCCCTTAATTATCTAAATTCTTTTTTGGCAATTACTTTTCTTTGACATGATCGTGTCCAAAATTTTACATTACTTTTGCACATAATCTTATAAAGTTAGGGGTGTCACGTGAGGATAAATTCGGAAAATTGAAATATTTTGTATGGTCTCAGACAAGTAAATAAAATCTGATTGTGTAATAATTTAATATTATACTAATTTAATTAGCAATATTATGTTTGAGTCATTGGGTATATTACTGCTATTAAGAAGAAGAGAAATTTATATTTTATTTATCTGGCCGGGTTCGAATTCATAATAGGATATAGAACTATTTTTTATTAGAGTACTAAATTCTAGCTCCGTATCTCTGTGATACAATTAACTTTTTTTTTTTTTGTAATTTTATTTAAAAAAATTTGAATCTAAAAATAATTCCACTTTGAAAACAAGTTTGATGTTTAGAATATCAATCCAAAATTTTAATACCACTAAATAAAGTAATTCAATAGTAATACTAACTTAATAAGATCTTTGTTCAAATTTTATATGTACAACTCGTATCGTGATACTAGTTTAATAAAAAAAAAATTAGATTCAAATTCTGACTATTGCATTAGCCTTCAGTGTAAAAGATTTTAAATCGTAACATTTTGATTATATTTATAAAACACTAATTACCACTATTTGTCCCTAATCAGATTCTGGATGCTGTGAGAAAAAATCACTGGTACAGTGTTCATTTTGTCGCACGTTGTTGCTTGTCATGTCACATATATGTACTACAATTCTTAATTTCAACAATAAAAAACAAAAATATATTATACATCATTATTGTACTAAAATAAATTCTACGTTTCATCGTGGGTAATGGAAACTGATTTGACAGGCCAAACATGTAATGACCTGGCAATGTAATAACCGTTGGATTCATGCAATTTGATTGATTGATTGGGGATATCAGACTGTTGGTTTTAGGACTAATATCTGTCGGTTTTAGTAACGTCAAAATTGGAACAGAGTATTGGAAGATAGCTGTTTGTTTCCTGTGCAAAATAAATGCTTGAAGTGTTGAACCAGAAATTCGTAGGAATTAATATTTGGCTCGTGAAAGAGCAAAAAAGTCTGCCAATCTTTAATGGCAGTTTGATGTTTGATGTTTTATTATATATGATTTACAACCACAAATAAATTTAGTTAGTGAAGAGGGAGGCTATCTCCCACAAAGTCCATAATAAGTTTAAAAATTTAACAGAATTGAACCATCTGCTTCTCGATAACTAACTAAACAATGCCATGCGGGCACAATTTTATATATGTGTTTGAATAACATAAGTATTCTATGATGTATAGAAACTTATATATGTAAACATAAATATAATGCTATACAAAATCGGATAGGTAAGATATTAATAAATTTGATAAAAAAAAATAGTAATAAATCAAATAAAAAAAATCTCGAATCACAATAAAAAAAGGAAACATGCCCTAATAAGACTAGGGAAATCTTATATCACTAAATTTTATAAATACACCCCTTCTTATATGATGGCTTAAATAATTGATGTAATCTCCCTTAATTAACTTTTCTGAGATGTAATCTCCCTTAAAAAAAAAAAAAAAAAAAAAAATTTCTGAGATCCTAACTTATTTTATTCAGCGTGTATATATATATATATTAATGTCTGGTCAAGAGATAATTATAATTGGGATGGCACAATAAAACACTGAACATCTAATTCTTTGAAAAGGAAAGCCCAACGGTACAGTACCCCACCAGCTAGACATATCTACGTTTATTTTTTCTTCATGTTTTGTCTGTCTCCTACTTGGCTAAAGATTCTAAAATTTTTAATTACTTTACAGATATTGCAATAATCCGTAGTATGTTAAAAGTTGTTATAGTTGTAATTAAATAAAAGAATAAATAGACCAGGTTGTGGGACAACTAGGCATGCATTCATGCACAAACAATTATTTTAAATATATATATTAATGGATATTTGATTAATTTCTAAACAATATTACTCTTGTTTTTCTCCCCAACGTTATCCCCATTAAGCCATTAACTTTAAGCATTTATACATTTGGAATTGCTGGTTGCAATCATATATGTCACATCCCTTTGTATAAAGCAAGCACCACAAATTAAGGTCAAGTGAAAGCACCGTGAAATGGGTTTTAACTGGATCATTCATCATCAATAATGTTGACCTTATATATTAAGAATTTAGTTACAAGATTATTGATTAATAGTTGTGTACTAGGGCAACGTAAATTATGTCTAAAAAACGCAGGTGGGAGGGTAAGAAAAACACCACAATTAACTGCGTAATTTTTCACCTTCAAATTTGGTGCATTTATGCGATCGATATAATACGTAAACCTCGTTTTCTTTTGGACCAAAAATAAATTAGGTAAAATTATCGGAGAATTAGCTCATGAAACAAGATCCAATAATTCAAACCATTATTGAAATAATACAATTAAGATGGGATCAAGGAAGTAGACATTATTGTACAAGGGACCACATATATCACTTGGTTTGATGTGATGGAACATTGAATATCCCTTAATCATGGTTTAGCTATGTTTTAAAACCCGGACCGGACCGGCCGGTCGGACCGGTTTAACCGGTGACCGGCCGTCCATCCGGCCCGGTTAGCCCCCAAAAACCAGTCCTCAATCGGACCAGTGCTGACCGGGGCGAACCGGTCCAAAACCGGTTAAAAACCCGGCCCGGACCGTTCCACGGGCCGGTTGGCCCAGTTTTTTTTTTTTTTTTTTTGTAAAAAATCAAATTTTAATTTGGGGGTTGTGGGATTCGAACCCACAACCTCTGTCTTAAAAGGTGGCCTTTGAGACCATCTAGGCTAATTAGATGGTTGATATCCATTGAAAAAAAGTTTTAATAATAAACCATTACTCACCAAATCCAAATTCTAAAAGAATATTAATTATGATTACAAATATTATAATATATTATAAGAATTCAATTTAAACATGGATAAGATAATATGAAATATTTTATTTATTATAATATATATTTATAAAAAATAAATGTATGTGTGATGTGTTTTTTATTTTTTTTCACAATAAAAGTATATTATTTGTTAAATCAATCTTTTATCTATATTATTAATTTGGTTGATATTGATTATTTTGCTATTTAGTTAAATATTTTATCTATATATTTGTAGATTTATGGTTTGAAAGTCTATTATTCGAGATGTTATTTGAAAATTAATTAGTACTTTAATATCATTTAACCTATTTTATTATTTTTGGTTAATATTTATATAATTATATATATTATTATATATTTATATAATTAAATATAAATATTATTTAATTATGACGTCACACCGGTTCGACCGGTGGTCCGACCGGTCGAACCAGTAAAACCAGTAACCAGTAAGGGCTCCGGTTCGACGTCCGGTCCGGGTTTTAAAACATAGTGGTTTAGAGTTTAAATTCTTACCTTCTGAACCATGCAAATTGAATTAAGAAAGTCATCTTATATTAAATTTTTACAGTATTTGAACTCCGAAAAAACCCGAAGAGCAAAAAACATTATTATACAAATGGAAAAAGGATGGCAAGGATGGAGGCCATGCTCAGACTGCATAAAGAGAATGAAAATTGTAAATTAATTGTTTTATATAGATAGATGGATCGGATGTTTAACTATAGATAATTGATATTAATTCAACGTGAACTGCGCAGCGGGACTGGGGATATAAAGATGGAGCTGTAAAGTGAACCAAAAGATGGTTTTTCCACTAACAACTACAGTAAAAGTTGAAGAATATTCTACAATTCTACCAATGTTTTACAACTATGGTGCGCAGACGACTTTAATTCATGACAAAATTAATGTTAATTATTGACATGGTTTCCATATATATCTGCTCGAAATCATCCAATAAAGTATCTCCAACGTCCACCTTTGCAAACATCATAATTTGCCAACACAATTATTACCCTGTAGGCGTGTGAATTCTGACAGTGAAATCTAATTCAATTAATATAAAGTCGTTTAAATTATCTTTACCCCTTTTCAATATTTTTGGGATAAATTACCAATTTGATCATGCTTTTCATTATTAATTATCATTATCAATCAGACATATATGTCCTCTTTTATTTTATTATTTAACTAATTACCCATTTGAAGACCTCACTTTCTTTTTATTTTACGCTTAGTCAACTCAACTTTACTGCTTCTCGATTAAACTCTCAGTTTTTATTATATTTTTTTTGAAATCTTAGTTTTGGTTTGATGTATGATAAACTAGGTATCCATTGTTAAATAAACAAAAAGAATTTAACATATTGGCGTTGACGCATTTCATGACAATGCAATAAAAAATGTGAAGCTTCTATATTTGTTCTTATATATTAGTTTGAACGATCAAACGATTTTAAAAATATTATTTTATTATGTAGCATTATGTTCAACACTACCTATTATATAGTAAATTGAAGAAAAATGTGTGTCGTCATGACTCATGCCGTGTTGCATCCATGGATTATTCACAATTTGAGATTATTGCATTTAGTTGAACCAAAATAGGGTATGCATGTAACATAAAAAATGAAATTTTTACCGCTGAATTGCAAAGCATTAAATATTGGGAAAATTGGAACTAACCAAGAGAAAGAAGATCTGAAACAAATAATAAGACTTCAATATGATAGCACTATAGTTGATAATTTTTGGATAAAAATATAAATACAGTGGTTGGAGTAGATGAAGATAGAAACCCTTCTATAAAAGAGAAAGGTTTGGCGCCTTATATCGTATCATTACTGCATGGCTCTCTGCACGTTTGCCAGACAGCCAGAGATGGTAGGGTAAGGTGATTATATGCATGTATATGGGCTTTGATATTAATAATTAGGATAATTGTTAATTTTGTGAGTCATAAATATAAAATTGATAGAAAACTTTATTATGAATTTGTGCAGTAAAATTTAAATCCGAATATCTTCCACCATTGTTTGTTTGATTTTGCCAACTTCTAAATTAGTATAGCCCAGCGAATCTAATCGCGAGATTATCATAAAGAATTCGCCAATGACTCCAAATAGTATTTCTCCTTAAAATTCTTATAAACACTAAATCTCACTTATCGATGGATATATTTTTGTAGGTGTTTGTGACTCACTAAAATAGCTTCCTTTCACATACTAACTCATTCTTCATCTCTCATATTTAACATGCGCGAGATCCACACTAGAAAGGTGAGAGTTAGTGTATGACCATATAATAACGTAATTTATCGCAATTATTATTCAAAAAGACAATTAGAGACATTTATTGTTCCGATATTACATTTTTCCCTTAATAATTTATGATTCCAGGAAATCTACACGAAAAATATTCAGTTACATCAATATGTGCAAATGCAGGTGACTGTCAATTAATATCTGATCTGATGACTCTGTCTGGATGTGAGAATGCAGTAGTGATGATCAGTCATCAGTCCAAGGTACAAAATTTGAAGTATCATCATATATACTGATTTTATTTGTCACCTGCCAACTATGCAAGCACAGTAACATTGCATATTTTGGCCTTCGAATCCAATAATAATTACTGTTCTATTTTTTAACTTTAGTTACCCTTTTTGACTTTAAAGTCTACTATGTATATTCGTGTTTGGCACATGTTGCATTAATACTCTTTTTGGAAATTAGGTATTAATATAAAATTATAAATCACTACAAGTTGTTTAAGATATAGTTTCAATTTAAAGTTTCTTGTTATATATTTTGTTTTATTATTTATTTCGGTTCTATATCCAATTTATTTGGATTCGAAGGACGTGGAATGATATAAGTGTAAACTATAAACCTCTTTCTAAGCCATCGAGTCACCAAATATTGTGGGAGAGAAACTTGTATTTCCTTTTCTGTATCTTTACATTAATTAAGGTGATCTATTTTTAATATTGTAGGTTATAAACATTCTCAAGCAGGAACTCAATTCTACTAGAAGTAGCTCTGATGTAGGGCTACCAAGTGGTAACTTTTATGTAATTGATGGGATCCATTGTTACTATGATTTGTCTCTTAATAATTGTAGTCTGAATGGTTATGTGCTTATCTTGGATAATTGGCTTGAGAAGGGTAAGTTGCTAATTTTGCAGGCTTGGAGGCGGCCGAAGACTCAAAAGAGGGCTGCTGCTGACAATACGAGGAAGCAAGATAAAAGTAATCTATGTCCATTCATTGGGCAAGTTTGTAACTTGGATATTGACGGAATCTCTGTACAATTTTTCCGACAACAACCAAACAATGGCCAAAGTCCTGTGGACGCAAGTGATGGGGAAGCGAATTCTTGCCGACTTATGAATATCACACTGATCTTTAGTACTGCCCGGAAGACTGGGCGCCTCCCTCGGAGGCCGGTGAGAATTTAGAGTATTTCAATTCGCATGAGGGACGATAATTTCCACCTGGATTGCTTTAAGACTGATTCTAGTTACTATATTTGGTGGTTTTCTTTACATAGTGTCCGTTCTCTTGTTGTTATGATCTTTCGTGGGTACTTTGGCTTTAATAGTGTAGCGGATCTCTGGATCGCGCATGATCTTTGTAATTACTCGATTTTGGTTGTTTATATATGAGGTGGGGACCTCCCTAAAACCCCATGGCTCAAAAAAAAAAATAAAAATTAAGGTGATCTATTATTATTATTTTTTTTAACAATTGATGTGATCTATTGATAATTTTATTGTGATTTTATGATCTATTGGTTACGTATAGAGCAATCATGTTTTAGAATCTTTTTTCAAGTGGGCTTTGCGACGGCCTCTCCTTTGTGGGCCTTTCAGATGGGCCTTCTTAGTTATAAGTTGTTATAAGTTTCTGCAAAATATCTTTACGAGATTGGTGGATTATGAGGTTCTAATTACAATTAAGGCTGTCAATGGGTCAGATTTTAATCCGAATCCGATCCGTTAAAGATCCGAATTCGACTATTTATAATATTTTATTATATTAATTATTTTATTAATAAAGAATATTAATAAAAATAATTAAACATTAAACTTCCAATGTATATATCATTGCATTAATAATATATCTTTCAATATTGATCTTAAAATAATATGTAATCTTTCATTAATAATTTTAAATTAACAAATATTACATGAATACATGTAGAAATAATAACTAACTAATTAAATAATTATTATTATATTGATGAGTTCCGAATATGAGTCGCAGAGTCCAATCGCTTTAGAATTTGTTTGGAGTGAGGAAACCACCGGAAGTTCGCCGGAACACTACAAGAAATTCCCGGAATTCTGACGGGACACAGTCCGTTGGAAAAACCCTACTCGAAATTTATAAACCGACGGAAAACCAAGGGACAAAAAAAAAAAAAAAAAAAATCCGAGGGAAATCCCGTCGGAATAGTCGTATTTTTTAAAAAATAAAATATATCTCCCGACGGAATTTCCCTCGGAATTCCGTCGGAAATTGCTTTAAAAAAAAATTTTAATTAATTATTTCCGACGGAATTTCCCTCGGAATTTCGTCGGAATTTACTGGAAAAATAAAAACTTAATGAGCCAATAGGGATTCGAACACCCAACCTCACGGTAGGAAGATATTATGGAAACCAAGGAAAACCAGTTGAGCTAGATCAATTCATTGGTTTAGTTTGATACAAATATTTATATATCATTTGAAATAATAAAATCACAAATTTTGTAGACTATATTTAAAATTGAGTTCTAAGAAAATATTAATTATAACTACAAATATTATAATACGTCATAAGAATTCAATTTAAGCATAGATAAAACCGACGGAATTCCGACGGAAATCCCGTCGGAATTATTTAATATTATTTTTAATTTTTATTTTTAAAAAATCCGACCGAATTCCGATGGAAATCCCGTCGGAATTATTTAATATTATTTTTAATTTTTATTTTTAAAATATCCGACGGAATGCCCGTCGGAATTATTTAATTTCTATTTTTATAGTTTATAATTAAAAAAACCGACGGGAATCCCATCGGAATTCCGTCGGAATTATTTAATATTATTTTTTAATTTTATTTTTTAAAATATCCGACGGAATTCCGACGGAAATCCCATCGGAATTATTTAATTTTAATTTTTATATTTTATATTTAAAAAACCGACGGGAATTCCGTCGGAATCCCGTCGGAATTATTTAATATTATTTGTTAATTTTATTTTTTTTAAAATCCGATGGAATTCCGAAGGAATTTCCGTCGGATTTATTTAATTTTTATTTAAAAAAAAAAAACAAATTCCGTCGGAATCCAATTCCGAGGGAATTCCGACGGCCTGTTTCCCTCGGAATTTTTCGTCGGAATTTGCAGAATTTCTTGTAGTGGAAAAGCAGAGGGTTCTACCTGCTAGGACAAACACAGAGGTAAAGTCAGAAGGCCAAGTTGGGGGAACTGGTGGTGATTCCCAGCTTGGCTCTCCGACGCTCAAGTCAGATGATGATCTGAAAGAGAGAGTGTAAGCTAAGTGTGAATTTGCAGAAATGGAGGTTGCTTACTGTGAAGGAGATGAAGACTCCTATTTATAGTTGAGGGTCAGGGACATTTTGGTCATTTGCCGCGTGTGGTCCTGGCCTAATGCTGCCCTAACAGGTGGCGCTGTGAGAGAGAAACCTAGGAGGAATCTTCTGCAAAAGCTGCTGAAAGTTAGTGTTGGCAACAGTGGCAGGTACGCGGGCATGTACGGTGTGTCAGAGAGCCGTTTGGGAGAGTTGGTAACGAGGGCTTGAGAGCACGCTCGTGTCAACTAAAGCCTTGGTGGCCAAGGAACCCGTGAGGGGATATAGGCCAAGGCTTGTGTAGCGAATCGGAGAGGAAGCCTCTCTGAGATAATATAGCGCTCGAAGAGGGCTCCCTTGACTAATTGGAGCGTTAGACGTATAGTGCGAAAAGGCGCTCGTGAGAGCAGAAACATTGGTCACATGTGAATGCGGCAGAGACGGCACGTGTTCTTGGAGGACACTGACGCTCGCGGGTTTTCAGCGTTCGTATATGACAGCCGCAAATCCAGGAGGACAGGTGTCGTCATCTGGGAGGTGTCACGTGCCCAATCATTTTATCCTCATCATTTTGCCCCCCAATTCTGTAGTCCTTAGTGATAAGCACTGAATTTTTCCTAATGCGACCCCCGAGCGTGACGGTTGTACGGGGTTTGGCGTGTTGGGCAATCTTTCTTCTGATTCTGCCATAAATGCGGTCTCTTCAACTGACCGCTTGTAACGTCAAAGCATTAAATGCGGTCCTTTCTTCTGACCACTTGGAGCGTCTAGGCATTAAATGCTGATGCGCGTGGGGCGAGTGAATCTTGGGAAGTACGCGACGATTCAGTAAAGTGGACAGTTTCCTAGGCGGGAAATGATTACAGTTTTGAATTTTAGCCAGCAATCGTACCGACTCCCATCCCTATAAATAAGGGATTCTGCACCCATTCCACCTTTTACGCGAACAAATCTTCAAAGCATCCTTTCAGCAGAAGAACTCCTCGCATTCCAGTTTCAGAGCATCCCAAATCTTCCTTCTAGTTTTCTCCGAAATTTCAAGGTAATTTCCGGTGAAACTTGCTAACTTTTCTAACCTTAGAATTACACTTAGGACCCAGCAATTCCTTAGGCTTCTACTTTCTAGAAATGTCGAATCGCTTCAAATATACCAATCTTCCCAGAAAAAATCCCCAAATCTTCTCCAAACTCCAGAACCGCCATGGCCGATCAACATGTGGAGGAGTTCGCCCGTGAAGTCGGAGAAACGGCTACCCAGAACTCTTCCTCTCTGGTCTCCTCTAGGGACGAAGAAATGGGCACGACTGTAGTGGCCCAGGACGAAAGAAACCCAGATGGAGTGGAACCCATCTTTGAAGAGATGAATTTAGTGATGGAGGCGGAGAGGCAGGGGGTGACTCTCCCGATGACTACGAGTGCGACTCATCCCCACCGCCATACTGTGACCGTGGCAGTTGTTGCCCCGCCACCGGAAACTGAAGAAGCGGCGGGGCCCTCCGAAAGAGCCCGTGAAAAAGGCAAGGGCAAGAAAACCAAGAAATTCAAGAAAACCAGAGGGCCCAACGAGGGTGAGGGCTCGGGCCTGCAAGCGACCGACCGTACCCCAGATGAGACCCCAAGTACAATAACCTTGGGGGAGGTGAAGTCCTCCATGGCCCCCATCTACTGGGATGAGCGTTTCCAATGGAGAATCCCAACTAATCACAAGCGCGCCAATCACCCACCGCCCGGTGAGATGGCGGTCTACATTGATGCGGTCAGCTCAGGAGGTTTGAGGTTCCCAATCCCATTCCCCGTGGCTCATATCCTGAATGAATTGGGCCTCTGCCCCTCGCAAATTGTGCCCAATGGCCTCGCGATGTTAACAAGCTTCGTGATTCTTATGAGATGCGTTGGTTACGAGCCCCTCCTGCGGAATTTTAAAGCTTTATTTCAAGTGGTCAGCTCGCCACGCTCGTCACCTGAAGCGGGAATTTTCTATTACATTCAGGCGAAGGCCCATTTGAGATTAATTAACTCTCCCTCCACCACCTATGGCCCGAATTGGAAGGAGAAGTTCATTTTCGTCAAGGCCCCCACGGAGGAAGGTTTTGGGGTGTCGTCAGATTGGATCTCGCACGGCAAGGGTACCCTCGCGAGGAACCGCCCGGAATCTGCTTTCCCAAAGGATTGGGCCAAGGATTTGGCGGAGGCTTTGAGGGACGAGGGTCACTTGATTCGAGCGAAAGACTGGATAGAGGATGCGGAGCATATGTTCCTTTGCGGTCTTACTAATGACCCTCACTACCATGACAATCCTCCTGCTCGTAACATGGGGAGAGATGGTTAGATCCTTAGGGCGCTAACTCGTAGATAGGAATACTAACTTGTTAATGCAATTGTAACTTGAATTTCTAATCTTGCAACATTCTGCTTAAGGGTTTCTGACTCTCATTTTTTCCTTCCCTGCAGGAGCAACAATTTTAGGAATGGCTGGAGGTATTAGGCATGGCGCTCGTTTTGCTCACGCTAACAGGCAACAAGCCCAGCAAGGGGAACAGCAACGCCCTCGTGGCCGTGGAGGTAGGGGGGACACTCGTGGTGGCCAGCACGGTGTCGGTTCGAGCTCGGCTTCCGGCGCCCAAACTCAACGCGGCCGGGGGGAAAACCGAGCGTCCAGTGTTGACAATAGGGCAATGGTGCGGCCACCTCCTTCATCAGATTCGAGGGTAGCCAACCCTCGTGCCGCTGATCAGGTGGAGCCTCCAGCTAACGTGGCCATAAATGAGGCTCCTCCAAGCGCCAGCAGACCTTCCCGCAAGAGGAAGAGGATGCCCGACACCGTCGCAATAACGGGCAAAGGGAAACAAGTAGTCGAGGACCCCAAGGGGGGTGGGGAAACTTCCTCTTCGGAGGAAGAGCACTTATGGGAGTTTGCCCGTCGAGGGGACAGTAACTTCTCTGGCGCTGCGGACGGTGGGGTAGTTTTGTTAAGGCCCGGAACGCTCGCTCAAACCGTTAGCGAGAACTTGTATGATAAGGCCCAGTTTACCACTGATCACAGGCACCTGTTCAACGAATCCGTGGAGACGGTGGCCTACGATATGGCCCATGCCATAATTTCCGTATGTTTTCACTCCCTTGTAATCTCACTGCCTTTGGTAGATATTATTTTAACATATTCTCACTAACACTTCTATTCTTTCGAACCGGTGCAGCAAGTGCTCCCCAGGGTAAAAAACATCCAGATACGGGCCTCTGTTTATGCTGACCGCAAGGCCAAGTATAAGAAGATGGCACGCACAAACGACCCCGCTCAATCCAAGGGGAGCTGGACCAGGAGAAGGCCAAGTATGCTTCCATCAAGGAGGCGTACTTGCAAATGGAGAAAGAGATGAAGAAACTGAAGGAAGATTTTGCGAGCGTGGAGACTGCTTGGAGTAGCTTGAGCGACAAATTGGCCCAACTGGGTGAGGGCTACAAAAATGTCGAGGCCGAGCGTGAGAGCTGGAGAACGAGGGCTTTGGAGGCAGAAAGGAAGTTTAATGACACGATGAACCAGTGGCCCCAAAGTCTGGAGAGGGCAAATAAGGAGGCGCTTATCAAATTTTGTCACTCCAAAGCCTTCAATTTTGCGGCTTCTCTGCATTGCTTGGATGAGGCTCAGAAGGCCTTCAACTTAGCCATTGAGCAGGGCATTCACAAAGGGTTGACGGATCCGGCCATGCGCAAGGCGGAAGGCACGGGGCTCATGTTCAATGAGCGCGGCGAGGAGGACGAAGAAGACCCTGCAGACCCGGAGTCCAACATTGCGGAGCCCGAATACACTTTCCTGGTCACTCTCATTCAAGATGAGTATGTGGTGGCCCATCCCCTGGAAGAAGGCTCCCAATCAGCACAAAATGATCCTTCCGAGAACGAGCCTCAAGCGCCGGCCCCGGAAAATGCCCTTGTTCCAGTTGGCGAAAACGTCCCTGCTCCTGCCAACGAGCCTAATGCTAATGAGCGCATCGCCCAACTAGCGCCTGGGGACAACAACCCTGAGCCTCCAGCAGCCCTTCATCAAGAGCCGGGAGGTCCCGTTTTGGTGGTTCTGGATGAAGACATCGCTCCCGCCGCCTGAAGTTCCTTCTCTCCAGCCTGGCTTTGCAATTCTTCCTGTCTTAGTTTAATGCTCCTTTTGTAATAATGTTTATGGACCTTTGAGTCCTCATTTTGTAGTATCTGGCGTAGAGCCTCAATCAAATAAAATCCCTCATTCTCGTACTGCTGTCTTTTGCCATTTCTTGAATGCTAAATTTTACTTGTCGTACGTTGTGAACAGATCTTTGTAGTAATAAGATTGTGTGTAACATGCTTGGTAAAGATTGCGTATTTCCGATAGGCTTTTGATACTTAGAAGATTTGGTCACATCTTGTAAAACTTTGAAAAATTTTACTAAGTCTGGAGTAATCACGAAGGTCTTACTGTGAGGCTGCCCCCAACTCCAGACTTGTGTAAATTTTTGCTTTTATACTTAGAAATTTTGCTAAGTTTTGAGTAACCACGAGGGCATTCTGAGGCCCTCGTTCGAGGCTTGTGAAATTTCTTCTTAGTTTTAAGAAATTTTGCTAAGTCTTGAGGAAATATGAGGGTCTTACTGGGTGACTGCCCTCGTTCCAGACTTGTGAAATTTCTTCTTAGTTTTAAGAAATTTTGCTAAGTCTTGAGGAAATGTGAGGGTCTTACTGGGTGACTGCCCTCGTTCCAGACTTGTGAAATCTCTTCTTAGTTTTAAGAAATTTTGCTAAGTCTTGAGGAAATATGAGGGTCTTACTGGGTGACTGTCCTCGTTCGAGGCTTGTGAAATTTCTTCTTAGTTTTAAGAAATTTTGCTAAGTCTTGAGGAAATATGAGGGTCTTACTGGGTGACTGCCCTCGTTCCAGACTTGTGAAATTTCTTCTTAGTTTTAGGAAATTTTGCTAAGTCTTGAGGAAGTATGAGGGTCTTATTGGGAGACTGCCCTCGTTCCAGACTTATGAAATTTCTTCTTAGTTGTGCTGCCCTTAAACGGGTGTTGTCGTGCCTGTTCGACTTTCAGAGTTTTCCAGCGATCCCGTTTTCTAGCGCAAGGCTTTGTGGTCAACGGCCAAGGCCCACTAGGATTTCCCATGCATTTTTTCTCTCTGTACATCAGGTTGGTTGTGAGCGTTACCAGTCTATCCTTATGAGGTCGTAGAGTACGGGAAAGCGCAAGCCATGCGCGATAACGGTGATCAATCACGCCCGTAAAGACGAGGGACCGGGGGCTTATTCATTCATGCAACCAAAAGAGCAGAAGGACAGAAATATTTAAGAGAAAGTATTCGTTACTTACTTGAGATTTGAAGTACATAGGATCCATTAACAAGGTGGTTACATCATCGTTTGCAAAGAGCTTCTAAACATAAAACCGCCGGAGGTTACATGCGTTCCAAGGGCGAGGCAAGAGCTCCCCTTGAAGTGTCTCCAAGGTGTAGGTGTTGTTAGCTCTAACTTGTATGACTTTGAACGGTCCTTCCCAGTTGGGGTCCAACTTCCCCACATGTCTAGATACTTCTACTTTCTTCAGAACCAAATCTCCCAGTTGAAAGGTTCTTTCCCTCACGCGCTTGTTGTACTGTTGAGCCACCGTGGCTTTAGATCTGTGAATTTTAGCCCAGGCCTTGTCTCTTCTTTCCTCCAGTAAGTCCAGCTCCAGGCCCCTGTTGCCCTCATTAAGCTGAGGCTCGAAATAAGCTACACGAGCAGATTCATTTACAACCTCAGCCGGTATCATTGCTTCTGACCCATACACGAGCGCGAAAGGCGTCTCGCCAGTGGCCGCTCGTGGAGTAGTGCGATAAGCCCAAAGTGCTCCTTGTAATTCTTCTGCCCATTCACTCTTTTTACTCTCCAGCATTGTCTTTAGGTGCTGTAAAATGACTCTGTTGGTAACTTCTGCTTGTTCATTGGCTTGGGGATGGCCTACGGAGGTAAAGCGTTGTTCGATCCCCAATTCTGAATCCGCTTTGTGCTTTTCGTTATTGTAATCACAGACAATCTTTGAATGAAATAACGAATTGAGGCAACACTTCTTTATATGCTCTTGTTTGGTATGCGTTTACTTTAGCTGTGCATGTATGAGAACTCCCCTAATCCTGATGACTTTAAGACTCTACCATTTAGGTGAAATGGTTCATGAAACGAGCCCTATATCACATAAGTCATGATTAGTAAAATACTCCAAGCCGATGAGTCCTACAGACAGTGGGAGTGTCAACCTGACTCCTCTAAGGCTTGCTTGTGGGATCACGCCCTTAAGAAGGACCACCATGTTTCATGGAGGTGCAAAGTGTATAGTTGATACGTGCGTGATACATGAGGGTGCTTACTTTAATAAGTAAGTTCACTGAGGTGCCCCGTGTGAGAAGATTCCTAAATGGGAAAGGAAGTTTCTATTTCAGGAAATGGAAACTTCCAGATTAGGAAATATCTCACGAGTCATTGATGTGATTAATTGAACCTTACACTTGAGGTTCCTTGTCACTTTATGAGTTAACTCTGTAGTCTTACGTATAAGCTTTAAAGGGTGTCGCCTTAGACAACTGATTCAAGGCTTATGCTGGGGCTGCACAAGTGATTCATGAAAGTGAATGAGAATCAAGAAAGGATCTACACTTGCATTTGCAAGGTGATCTCTTATTGTGTAAGTCATTCATATGCCATATGGAGTTCTTGGCTAAGGCAGTAGATCAAGACATCAAGAAAAGGGTTTCTTGGATTGAGATCAAATGGATATGAAATGCACTTAGCTTTAAGACCGGATTATTAGAGTTCTGATTATTCCCTTACCCTAGATCTTGGTTGAGAGATAGTAAGTAGGAGGATTGTATCTCACATGAGTCAATGACTTAAAGGTTCTGTCGAATCCAAACATTCCAATTCAGCTAGGGGTTAAACACCTGTTGCTAGACTATGGTCGTTTAATATGTGGACTGATTAATTAATTAGTGAATTAATTAATTAGGGCCACTGTTAATTGAATTGAGAACCTAGAGGGTCACACACAACAACTTGGTTACATGAGTTGAGGCTTAAAAATGATTAAACGAGTTAATCGGGCCTAGAGGGTTCCACACGTGTGAAACCACACGTGTGGGTCACATGAGTGACACGTGTCCTTGTGACACGTGTCCCACACGTGATTATTTGATTAATATATTAAATAATTAATTTGTTAATTATTTAATAGACTTTGGTTTAATTTTAAATTAAAAAGAAAGTCTAATTTTGGAGAAAAATAATCTAGTTAATTAATTAGATAAAAATAAGTTATTTATTTTAAATAAATAAAGTATAAAATTATCCAAAAATAGTTTAGATATTTTTAGCTCTCTTAAAGTTGATTTGAATTAGAATTCAAAGTCAAAGTTGGAAAATACTTGATGATCAAGTAATAGGAGAGAGGGGCCGAAATCCTTAGCCCGTAAGGACTAGGTTCGGCCGCCCCATCCCTTTCCTATATATAGGGGAGCTCATGCTCCCCTTAGAGAGTAATTGGCAATTCTTTTGGTTCATGTGTTGAACACCTTCCTTTCTCCAAGATCAAATAAACCCTAGGTTAAGCCTAAACACTAACTAGAGAACTAGCATCCTTACTAGTTAGATTGTGATCAAGTTGGTGGACTATCTCTAGAGAGCTTCAAGTTAGAAGTTTGAAGATTCGAGCTTTACCAAGGAGAGGGGATCAAGCCGTGAGAAGAGCGTTCTTGGGTGGCTTGAAACGCTTCAAGAAAGAATAAAAGAAAAGTAAGTTTCCTAACTCTACGAATTTGGATACACGATTGCGAGTCCAAGATCCTTTTGTTGGAAAAAAATTTTAAATTCCGCTGCTTTCTGATTCGTGTTTTCCAACACGCGGCTATGAACTGGGATCCATTATCCGAAATAAGCACCCTCGGAATGTCGTATCTGCATATGATATTTTTCCAAATGAAGTCCCTTACAACCCGGAAGGTGATTTTCGTCAGGGCCTCGGCGTCGGCCCACTTGGTGAAATAATCAACAGCTAAGATGACAAACTTCTTCTGGCCGTCTGCGATGGGCAAGGGGCCAACAATGTCTATTCCCCATTGGTCAAAGGGCCAGGAGACATCAATAGGGATCATTTGAGTGGCCGGCAGTTGAGGGAGAGTGGAATGGAACTGGCACTTAGGGCACTTCGTGGAAAATTCAATGGCGTCTTGAGAACTGTGGGCCAATAAAACCCACTCCTCAGAAGTTTCTTAGCCAAGATACGCCCTCCTGAGTGATTCCCGCAGCTTCCGTCGTGAATGAGTTCGAGCGTTTCTTTCGCCTGCGAAGGCCTTAGACACCTCATTGGGGGCCCTTGAAATGATTTTTTGAACAGCCTTCCTTCAGAATCTATAGAAAACCGTGGCGCCTTGTTTCTAATCTTCCGAGCCTCTATCTTGTCAGTAGGACAAACACCATCTTTAAGAAACCTGATGATGTCATCAAGCCAACACGGCTCGTGTGGATTAATCATAACGACCGTCCCTTTGGCGACTCCCTCCTTAATCAGAGGTTCTTCTGTTCTAAGGAACGTTACCGAACGTTCAGAAGTGCCTTCTAATGTCGAAGCAAATTTAGATAGGGCGTCGGCGCGCTCGTTTTCTGCTCGTGGTACTTGGAGTAGGTGAAATTCCTTGAACTTCCCAATGATCTCCTTGGCCTTGCTTAAGTACTGCACCATGGTGGTTTCTCGAGCCTCATAAGCTCCTTCAATCTGGCTCGCAATTAACTGTGAATCCACATAAGCAGTAATTCTGGAAGCCCCATTCTGAAAAGCAATTTTCAACCCCTGCACCAGGGCTTCATATTCTGCTTCGTTATTGGTGACTTGAAAGTCCAATCTGATTGCGAAGTCTAACTCAATCCCATTGGGGTCTCTAAGGGATACCCCTGCTCCTCCCCCTTGAGAGGTTGAGGAACCATCTGTGTGCAAAACCCATAATCCCTCGTTGCCGGGAACTGCGGGTTCTAAACCAAAGCGTTCAACCAACAAATCAGCTACAACCTGAGCTTGTATTGCAGTTCTGGGCTCAAAGCATAAGTCAAACTGGCTCAATTCGATGGCCCATTTTATCAATCTCCCCAACACGTCTGGTTTGGACAAAACTTGTTTCAAGGGTTGATCAGTAAGGACCGTTATTGAGTGTGCCTGAAAGTAAGGCCTCAACCGCCTCGATGCATTTATGAGAGCAAACGCAAACTTTTTAATTTCCAAATACTTCTTCTCAACTCCCTGTAACGTTTTGCTTAGATAATAAACAGGCAAGTGCTTCTGCTCCCGCATAGCTATCAACACCGCGCTCGTAGCCTCGGCTGAAACAGAAAGGTACATAAATAACCTTTCGCCTTCGACGGGTTTAGTCAGTAGCGGAGCGCTCGAAAGGTAAGCCTTCATGTCTTGCAGCGCTTTTTCACACTCTTCCGTGCAAGCGAAATTTCGTGCGTTTCTCAGAATCTTGAAGAAAGGGAGGTTTCTGCCCGCCAAGCGCGAAATGAACCTGTTTAAGGAGATAATCTTTCCTACCAACACTTGCACTTCTCGGAGATTTCGTAGGAAGGGGATCTCCAAGATAGCCTTGATCTTTTCTGGGTTGGCTTCAATCCCTCGTTGACTGACCATGTAACCCAAGAACTTTCCCCCTCGCACTCCAAAGGTACACTTTGAAGCATTCAACTTCATCCCATACTGGCGTAAGATTGAGAAAGTGCGCTTGAGATCTTCCAAATGTGAGCCTTGACGCTCGCTCTTGACAATCATATCATCTACATAAAACTCCATGGATCCTCCAATTTCCTTCTCAAACATCTTGCTGACGAGCCGCTGATATGTGGCTCCAGCGTTCTTGAGCCCAAAAGGCATGACTAGGAAATAGTATACCCCCAAGTGAACAACAAATGAAGTTTTGGGGCGGTCCTCTGGAGCCGTGAAGATCTGATAGTACCCTTGAAAGGCGTCCATCATGCTCATGAGTTCGCATCCTGCGGTTGAATCCACCAACTGGTCTATCCGTGGCAAAGGATAAGGATCTTTAGGGCAAGCTTTATTGAGATCAGTAAAATCATTGCACATGCGCCACTTGTTTGCGCTCTTAGGTACGAACACCACGTTGCACAACCACTCTGGGTACAAGATGGGCTCAATGTACTGAGCCTCCAGAAGCTTATTAACTTCTTCTTCGATAACCGTCTTCCGAAAACCATGTACGTCCCGTTTCTTCTGCTTGATGGGCTTAAACGAGGGATCTACGTTAAGCCTGTGGACAATGACGCTCGGGTCAATCCCTGTAAGGTCACATGCTTTCCAGGAAAATACGTCAACATTCTCTCTGAGGAAGTCAATCATCAGGATCTGTGAGGGCCCAGAGAGGTTGGACCCAATCTGAGTAGTTTTATCCTTGTTCCCAGGCTCCAGCTCAATAGTAAGGAACTTCTCCGAGGGCTCGATTCTCATTTCTGGGCGAGGTAGTTCAAGTTCCCTCTTTTTTCCTATCAAGCGCCCATCATTATGGGGCTCGTCCCCCTCACGCTCGTCTCCCTCTGAGGAAGATTCTTCGACCGTCCCCGGCGGAACATTTTCGAGGGAGTATTTGGTGCTGGGATCTTTCTTCTTGTTTTTTTTCTTGTATAACTTGGCCCTTTTGCGTATTGGGCCATCCTCATCCAGGTTGGAAAAGTCAACAGACTTCTTAGTAGATCCGATTTGGTATGTTTTCTCTGTCTTAGACTTTCTGAGGGACAACATGTAGCATTCCCAAGCCTCACGCACGTTGCACAGCACTTCTCCAACGCCCTCGGGGGTGGGGAACTTGATCTTCTGGTGGTAGGTGGAGATGATGGCTTTAAAATCAACGAGAGCTGGGCACCCAATTATGATGTTATATGGAATGTCAATCTCTACTACAACATATGTAATCACAAGCGTTTTGCGCTGAGGGGCTCGGCCAAATGAAGTGGCTAAGCGAATTTGCCCTCGTGGGGCAACCTCAGACCCTCCAAAGCCAATGAGAGATGTTTTGAGAGGTTCGAGAGGGAGGTTGGCATTCATCTTTAAGAAGGTGGAGTAAGGCAAAACATTAACAGAGCTTCCACTATCCACCAACACCCTCTTTACAACGTGGTTATGGACGTCCACGCTAACCACCTTGGGGCAGTCAGAGGTTTCACCGTCCCCATGGGGTGTTACAATGTGCTCTAAGTCCCTATCATCAAAGCCTATTACAATATTTTCTTTCGAATGTTGATCATTTGCCCCTCAAATGGCATAAACAGATTTGGGTATTGAAGGGCGTTGGTCGTAATTCCGGACGTACCGTCGCCTTGAAGCGTTAGAGTCTCCGCCAGAAGATCCTCCTGCGATCATGTTGATGACCGCGAAAGGGGTGTTTTCTTGCTCGGAAGCCTTTCCTTTCCCCCGATGGCTACTCTCTGTGGGGCCTTGCCTCCGCGGGCTTCTAGAGCGCGATGGGCTCCATCTTCTTTCCCCAGTGCGCTCATTACAGCCCTCCAACATCCTGACAAATTCTTTCAGGTGGCCCCCAGCAATGAGTCTTTGAATTTCCGCCTCCAGCTGGCGGCATTCATCCGTATCATGCCCCTTCTGCTTGTGGAAAGCACAATATTTGCTCGAGCGTCTCAAGGCCTCCGTCTCCCTCATCTTTATGGGCCTTTTGAAGAGTTTTTTATCAGAGAGGTTATAGACTTCTGAGTTTGGCCTGGTGAGCGGGATGCGCTCGAAACGTCGAGGGGGAGGGGGCGATCTCTTACGTTCCGGGTGATGCTCCTTTTTTATAATAACCTCCTGGCCCCGCTCTTGGGGGCGCTTGTTTCTTGCTGGGCTGTGATGTCGGGGACCATTCGTCCCATACATATCTTCGAGCGCAAAAAAGGGCTCGGCAACCTCTCTTAAGGCCATGAGTGTTCCAGGCCTTCTTTCCACAATAGCATCAGCGAATTTCTTGCTCACGTACTGTTTGTGATCCACAGCCTGAAAGAGCACTGGGATCAAGAAATCCATGGACGACCTTTCTACCTGTAGGATCTCCTTGTTGAAACAAGCGAAGAAAGAGCGAAGAGACTCATTCTTGCCTTGCACCACGTTGTAGAGGGCAGTAGGTGCAGTGACCGGGGCCTTCAGAGAATTGAAGTGGTTGAGGAAAGCATCGGCCAACTCTTTGTATGAGTGTATGGAGTGCGGCGGCAGTCGCTTATACCACTCTTGAGCCATTCCTACCAGGCATGTGACGAAGACCTTGGCCCAGTAGTTGCTTGAGTGTTCATAAAGATGCATCAAGTGCAGAAAGTGATCCAAGTGTTCAGCGGGATCAGTTGTTCCATCATAACGATTGATGGAGGTGGGGATCTTGGCCATCCCTGCTTGGGCCATCAAGACTTCTTCTACGAGGGGGGAGCCCCTCGCCAGCGGATGATAATCATACGTGCAGAAGTTCTCCTCCTGTTCTTTACGGTGGGGGACTTGCAATTGGCGGTCCTTGCGACGAGCGTCTCTGGCATCGGCTCGTTCATCCCTGCTCGGGGAGATCTGAGACCGCGCTCGAGAGAGCTGTCCGACCATATCCTTTAAACCCTGCAGCTGGTCTTGCACAGCCACGAGGATATTAGGATTTGCCTCCCCGTCCCTGTCCACTTGTTTGGCGGCACGGGAGGCCCTCCTGGAGGCATGAGAGTCCCCTTCATTCTCGTTGACCCTTTCCGTGGGCTCCCTATTCCTGTCCACAGGGGGACGCTCATTGTCGCCCTGACGAGGCGTCTCTCCGGCGGGCGGTGGCGGGGGTGGTGCCCTTAGTACGGCTTGGGCTTCCCTGATCGGGTATGTTTGTAATCCTCCCAGCGGGGCGGCTACTTGAGTGGCCTGCCCAGAGGGGAAGTACATGGAATGAAACCTCTCCCATGCCCCTTGGGCCGCCTGAATCTCACATTGGGCGTAAAGAGCCCTCAGCTGCTGAGAAGTTAGAGGGGGTAGTTCCACCCCTTCAATCTCCCTTGGGATTACCATCGGGAGTTGGATTTGGTCGGCGTGATAGGGCTGGATCGGCGGCATCATGATAGTGGGAGTGAGTGTATAACCAGACGGTGGCATCATGTAACTCTGACTTCCTGGGTTCGCGAGGGTATGTGCCTATTGAGCCTGGGGAGGTTGTGGAAGAGCGGGGAAAGAGGCTCCTCCGGCGGTGCCGGAAACTGGTGGCGCTGGTGGAGGAATTGAAGATTCTGTCGGCGGCGTCACTCCTATGGCGGGGGGTGCTCCACCCACAGTGACGGAAGGAGGCAGGGCTCCGCCAGCGGAGGTGGAAGGAATAGTGGTATTGACATCATGAGGGGTGTTATCCCCTCCTCCTGCAGCTCCGGATCTCGTAGCAACCATAGCTGTAAAGATTATAGGTGTTTGCTTTTCTACTAGCAGAAAGAAAGAAAAAATTTGAGAGCTGGTTTCCCACAGACGGCGCCAAAAATGGTGGGTTCCGAATATGAGTCGCAGAGTCCAATCACTTTAGAATTTATTTGGAGTGAGGAAACCACCAGAAGTTCACCGGAAAAGCAGAGGGTTCTACCTGCTAGGACAAACACAGAGGTAAAGTCAGAAGGCCAAGTTGGGGGAACTGGGGGTGATTCCCAGCTTGGCTCTCCAACGCTCAAGCCAAATGATGATCTGAAAGAGAGAGTGTAAGCTAAGTGTGAATTTGCAGAAATGGAGGTTGCTTACTGTGAAGGAGATGAAGACTCCTATTTATAGTTGAGGGACAGGGACATTTTGGTCATTTGCCGCGTGTGGTCCTGGCCGAATGCTGCCCTAACACGTGGCGCTGTGAGAGAGAAACCTATGACGAATCTTCTGCAAAAGCTGCTGAAAGTTAGTGTTGGCAACAGTGGCAGGTGCGCGGGCATGTACGGTGTGTTAGAGAGCCGTTTGGGAGAGTTGGTAACGAGGGCTTGAGAGCACGCTCGTGTCAACTAAAGCCTTGGTGGCCAAGGAACCCGTGAGGGGATATAGGCCAAGGCTTGTGTAGCGAATCGGAGAGGAAGCCTCTCTGAGGTAATATAGCGCTCGAAGAGGGCTCCCTTGACTAATTGGAACGTTAGACGTATAGTGCGAAAAGGCGCTCGTGAGAGCAGAAACATTGGTCACGTGTGAATGCGGCAGAGACGGCACGTGTTCTTGGAGGACACTGACGCTCGTGGGTTTTTAGCGTTCGTATATGACAGCCGCAAATCCAGGAGGACAGGTGTCGTCATCTGGAAGGTGTCACGTGCCCAATCGTGGGGCTAGCATATTTTGTCCTCATCATATATGTTTATATTTATTTTATATATATATATTTTTCTTAAAAAAATCTTAAAATTTATTGTTAATCAGGTCGGATCTTTTATCGGATCGGATCCGACCCAATTTTATGCGGACTCAACATTCATGGATCCGAATCATCCAAAATTTTCAGATCCGGTGCGAAATCGACCTGTTGACAGCCCTAATTACAATGACATACCCAGGTACAAGGCTTAACATATTTAATGAGTTTTTTACCCGGATACTCCCTATGTTATGTCTAATTAGCACTCAGAACCCTATGTTTCAATAATTAGCATGGAGAACCCTGTGATTTGATTTAATTATCACTAAGAACCCTGCGCGGGTGTATGTTGTCACACGCGCTCTAATTGCAGTTGGTATTGCGAATTTGTGCACTTATTGGTTGTTAAAAGACATTTATGCCCTCTGTAAACATAATAAAAGTAAGAATAATTCATCACCTTCTTCATCCCCTTTTTTTTCTTATTGAAACCCTAGTTGCCCAAAAGAAAGAAAAGCCATTCTTCATCTTCTGCAGAAAAAGAAGAAAAATGTCAACACTATCCGAGAGCCCACAACTGAGACGAAGGAAACAAGAATGCCCTATTAGGTCCACCTCCGCCGCAATGTGGTTGTCGATTGAAGGCATCTATTAGAGTTGTGGAGTCATACAATAAGTCCTCCAAAGGAATGTTGTATTGTTGCTGCCCAAATCATGCATGTAAATATTTTGCTTGGTTTAGCCCTATTCAGACGCCATGGGAAGCAGATGAAGACTTTGAAGAAGAAAATGAGGGTGAAGTGGTATCAAGATCAACAAACGTATAATGGAGATCTACAAAGGCTGAAAACAAAAACAATGTCAATGTCAATCTAATGTTGTTGGTTATGTGTGTGTGTTTGCTTTTCGTTCTATGCATTGTTGTGTTGAAGAAATGAAAGTGTTGTAAATTTTCTGCCCTGTAATTGTTGTTGTTTTGAATATGAATGTTTAATTTTATTTTAAAAAAATGGTTGCCCGGAAAACCCTGTAAGTTCTGAAAGTTGCCTAGAAAACCCTATAAGATCTTAAAGATGCAATATAACCATTGTATGGTTTGTAATCTGTGAACATGTTTTCCCTTTAATATTATCTACAACGAAATAAAAGCTAAACCATAATAATATCCACTGCAATTTGATATTAACAAATGCCAACAACCATAATAAAAGCTAACCTTAGCCATTCATTCTAACCAACAAAATAAAGACATACAATAGTCTGCAAAAGGCATTAACAAATGCCAACAACCATGATCCCCACAACATGACACAAATGGCTGACAAGGGAATCTTACATGCATAACCATCAATGTTTTATAAAAAAAAACACATTGTGGGCCAAATCAAAAGGGACAATATTGTTTTCAAACCAACAGAAATAGTAGCATAAACAAGAAATTTTAGATCCACAAACACAAAACTTCTAAGGCTTATTTTAAATAATTAGCTTTCATTCAATATTCGAAATTTTACTTAAAACGTTTCTTGAAATTTTCCCTAAACTATGATAATTTTTACAACCTTTAAACTTTATCATAGCTTCGTTTATATAATTTTATCATGATTTTCATCATCTTTAACGTTCATAATTTATAAACGAAAACTCTAAATATTCCCCATTTATAATCATAACGAAGCTTATTTTTCACTCGTTCTTTCATTAATTTACTACTTCAAGTTTTCATCTCTCGACTCTTGAATAAATTTTATATCATTTTATATTTATTTTTATTCAATATGACATCATCCATGACAACCTAAGCCTTTTATAAAGTTTAAATAAAAGAATATAATTCAACCACATTTCCTATATAATTACCAAGCATTTGTTTAAGCTATAGTTCAACCACATTTTCCACTTAGCTACCAAGCATTTGTTTAGGTTATGAAGCATCCACATCTCCCCTAAACTCTTAGAAATTGCTCTAAGACCCCTCATGACTACCTATAAATACCCCCTAAACCTCACATTTCAAGAACACACAAAATCCTCTCATTTCTCTCTCATTTTCGGCCCAAGCTCTCTCCCTACATAAGGTGTGATTTTCTTTTATTATTTCATGCTTCATATTATGTTCTTAATATATTATGAATTATAGCATGCTTAGATTTAATTAAATTATGCTTTAGGAATTTATTTTATGAAATATATGCTATTTATGCTAGTTTAGGAAAATATGATGATATATGCAAATTTTATTTAGTTAAATGCATGAATTATGATATGATATAGTATATTCAGATGTTTAAGTATTCATGATCTTGTTTGATTAAATTCATGTCAAGAATAATTTATTTAGAATTATTTTTCATAGAGAATTCATATATTTTGCTTTAATGTGCTTCAATCTTATGTTATAAATATGAATATGATTGAACATGTTACACACCCTCTTTGAATATTCAAATAAGCTTAAAAACATGTTCTTGATGTTCTTGAATCAATGTGTGTGTGCGTGTGCTAATGTGTGAGCGTGTGAGATTAATTTTGTGTTATAAAGTGTTTAATTCTTAGAAAATTGAATAGTAACTGTTTTAAATAGATCTTACATGCACAACCATCAATGTTTTATAAAAAAAAATACATTGTGGGCCAAATCAAAAGGGACAATATTGTTTTCAAACCAACAGAAATAGTAGCATAAACAAGAAATTTTAGATCAACAAACACAAAACTTCAAAGGCTTGGATTCCTCTTCTCCTTAGATCTTTCCTTTGTCCTCTGAAACACCTGACTCTCTGTGGGTCTTCTAACCTTTTCTTTCCTTGTTGTATTCTGGACAGGTGGAGCTGAAGCAAAGGCAGCTGCTGAAGCAGAAGCAGAGGCTGCTCCTGAAGCTGAAGTTCCAGTGGTTGACCTAGGAGCACTAAAGTGTGGATGCCTGGACACAGATCTAGGCTGTAACGCCCCGTGTTTTCACACGTGTAGGTAAGTGTTACGTGCGCTTTTTTATTTAATTATGTGATTTTATAATTTGATTTGCTATTTGAATTCGTTTCTAATTCGATTTATTTGTTTAAATCCTATATGAATTCTAATTTGAGTTATGAATATATGAATGAAATTGTGAAATTGTGAATTTCGTGAATTCGGTGTTAATTGAATGAAATTACATGTTTCGGGTAATACGTGGGCTTGAGTGTAACTTATTTGAATGTTTTGGACTCAATTGAAAATTGGGTTTGGGCTTAATTGCCACTTTTTGATAGTTTAGGGACCTATTTGTATATAGGTAACCCTGAACGGTTTTCGAGATATCTTGAGCTCCGGACCTCGAAATCGAGATCCGTAACCGGCGTTGAACTTGTTTCGACGTTACCTATCTATTAAACTTGACCTTGTATCTTTTTGATACCGTTTGAACCTTCGACAATGAACTTTTCCACAACCTCGACCCTATAATTGTTTGAACCGTTTATTAAACGAACCGGACTTGAACCGACCCGTATTCTACCCATTTTTATCACTAAATATCAGCATTCCTATCTTCTTGCTCCATCACATTCATCGATCATCATCATTCAAGAGAGAAGAGGAGAAACTCCAAGAAACCCTCCATTTTTGATCCTCCAAGCTTTGAGCTCAAGCTTGATCAATCCTCCATCTTCTTCCAAGGTAAGTTAGGATTTAAACTCTCCATCTTCTCCTCTATCTTTTCATCTATGAATAGCTTGGCATGAGTGAAGGATTCTTGTGTGTTGAGTATGAGCATGAATAGAGGGTTTGAGCTTGAACCTTGGTGTCTCATGGTTTAATTGGGGATTGATGCATGAAATATGAACCTTATAACTTCTTCATCATTTCTATATCTTGAATCTCATGTTGGTTGTGTATAGCATGTTGTGCCATTAATGAAGCTTGAAGCTTCCATGGTTGAAAGCTTGTGTTTGGGTGATCTTTTGCCAATTTTATGCATGAATTCTTGTAAGTATGAATGGATTGCATGATATATATGAGTTTTATGGCTTGAAAGCATGTCTAAGTGTGTATAAGAGCTTCCTTATGGCTGCCCCTGTTTTGCAAGCTTTTTCCTCGAGAAACAGAGCTTCTGCTCTGTTTTTCTTGGCCGTGTCAGCTTTGAACTGAAAATGGACACGGCCATGTTGGGCTCTTGACTTTGATTTTTTTCTGAATTTAATCTCGGACACGGCCGTGTCCAAATGCTTTGAAAACTCAACACGGTCGTGTCAAGCCCTCGACTTTGAATTTTTCTGATTTTAAACCTCGGACAAGGCCGTGTCCGTTTCCTTTGAAAACTCAACACGGCCGTGTCATTTGAATGACAGCTTTGGGGGAACTCTTTTATTGCTTGTATTGCGTAAGTTGCTAGCATTTGTGACTTGTATGCAACGTAAATGTATTAAAGCTATGTGTTATGATTGATATATGATATTGATGACCTTCTGAATGCAAGTATGAAAGTATGAACGACATGAACGGGATTGAATACGGTTTTACCGTATAATGAACGAAATTGGATTCTATGACATTCATGACCATATTTGAACATATTGTTGCATTTTAAGCATTCCTTAACATGATATTGCATAGCCGAGCGTCTAATGTGGTCATAATTGAGTCTCACACTACCTTTGTCACACAGATCTTGATCCAGTGGGTGACGAGGTCGGGCAGTGAGAGCTTTGTCGGGTTCTTTTTGTCTACCAGGTGGGTTTCTCTTCTATTAGTTAACGATATGACCCGAACACCTAATGTGCAAGATTTTGGCCAAAACCCTATATAGGTATTTATACCAAGTTTTTAACGAGCAAATGTTTTTGATCGAAAGCCTTTATTATGATTGTCCTACCAAAATGTTTTGGCGAGAAATGTATGAATGATCACAATGAATGAGGGCCCGGGACTTAGTGTATTGGTGAACCGGGGAAGCATGGTGTAGCACCCCGGACACGTGGAGGTACCACACCCCCGCACTATAGGCTGATCCACATACGAAATGGACAATCCGTACATGAACTAACCTATAGCGAACGGGTGACAAAGAACAGAAAAGACGAGCTAGGCGGGACTAAACCCCAAAGCAATACAAAACCAATGCATAATCAATTAAAAGCGGAAGCATTAACTCATACATACATATAGGTACCATATTTATCAGATAGATACTTATAGATACCACACTAACTATCAATACATTATCATCTCTTACATATGATCAAGTATTCAAAATATGACAACAATAGACATAACATGAGAAGTAGTAAAATATATACATGATGGTGCACCGCTAGACTCGTGACAATGCAAGACTGGACCAGACTCCCGCCTAGCACGATCGGCTCTCTAGTACCTGAAAAGTGAAGTATCAGTCTACCGAAGACTGAGTGAGGGGCATAAATGTATATAGCGCAATCACATGCAAGTTATAACCTCGGGTAAGGTTTTATAATTAAAAGTAATATAAGTTTGCAATAATATAACCTCGCCCGAGATTACAACTACCAGTATTAAGTACTTGTTCGTTTTCATGCAATCAATCAATACATGGCCCCGGCGAGTAAGGGCGGTCTCCAACCGATCTCCCAATAAACATGAACATGCTTGCTTGTTTAGTATTCAATAGGTGATCATGCCATTCATTTATCGTGCAATCGTGCGATAGTGTAATCATATAACACGTTAATGAAATGACAATCATGCAATAACCCGAGGCGCATCCGTGGTGCCGGACTCGTCCCAAGTCTCCTTTTCCCTCCGGTTTGATGAAGGGATTGCAAGGCCCCAACATCCAGTCTCATTGAGCATAGGGTACATGAATCCCTAAGCCCGGAGCTCCTTCCTCCACTAATCTCCTAGTGGATTCAGGGGTGACCCCTAACAGGTGAGGATAGCACCAGAGTTACCCGTCAGCCCTTGCTTTCCCGGTTGGCTCTAATCACTACCCTCGGGCCCAAATGTAACCGTCATGCTACTCGCCTAAACATACATGAAACAATACCTGACTTGCTTGCTTGCTTGAACCTGGCTTGAAATGATCAATGATTTATAGAAAGTATAATGTAAATACTATTTTGGCCGAAAACTAGCACATAAGGGTTATAGGGTTCGTTTTACCAAAACAAAACCTCACCTATACTGACAAAAGACAAGTAGGCACGGCCTACGGTGCTTGCTCCTCGTCCCTACCCTCGTGACCTGTGCAAACACGACACTTATACATGAGACATGACCTAAAATGCCCAAAAGTGACGAACGGCGGAAATGTATCGAGATGACCACGAAAATGCAATGTGGTATGATAACATGTTGTTTCACATCATATGAATACATACTATAGCAATTCGGGGTCAAAGAAGTCGTTGGATCGAGGGGCTAAAATTGTAATTTTATGCAGTCATTCTTGTTCTGTCAGCGAGGTGGGAACGGCCGTTCCGGACCCCTTTGTAAAATGGGAACGGTCGTTCCCATAACCCAAAAAACGTACCAGCGTTTTCCCCTTTTTAAAGCGCGCGTACAAGCTGGGAACGGCCCTTCCGGCGCAAGGCCAAAATGGGAACGGCCGTTCCCATGCTCGGCCGCCCAAACCATTTGAAAAGGTGGGAACGCCCGTTCCCACAATGCCTTGAGGCTGGGAACGGCCGTTCCCTGTTTCTGCAAATATGAAGAACAGAGAAAAACAGGGGAGGGCTACGGGAATGCATAACAAAGCAACCAAAGTTCCATTTTCAATCAACCAATTCATGCTTTTCTGGAAATATGATGCATATAGGTTCAAGAAATGATATTCTAGCACTTAAACACTCAAAGCACACAAGATCATCAAGAATTCATGATTCCACACTCATGATCACACTTGATCATTCAAGCTAATTATTCAAGAATTCAAGCTATAACTCATGCCATAATTCAAGATGTGATCATTCAATCATGCTTTATACAACAAGGAGTTCATCTAGCATGCAATCCTCAAACCCTAACTAAACCATACTTGAACAAGAATCAACAAACCAAGCATATACCCACCTTGAATGAAAGAAATGGATGAAAAAGATGAGGATGGATGATGAAGCTTCACTTCTTGAATATTTCTTGGGGAAATCTTGATGAGATGATTAATTCTCCCCTTCCATGCTTGAGGTTTTTGGTTCGGTAGAACAAAGGAAGCAAATGATCGATTGTTTTTGGATAAAAATGAAGAAGGAAGCTTTGAGATGCAATATACCGTGATATTTGAGAAATATGTATTATTTGCGATTAAACCCTCCAAGTTATTTAAGTTATGCAATTAAGGATATCAAGTTTGGAAAGTGATCACTTTAGTCCTCAAAGGTTTTCATGCAATTTGGTCCCTAAGTTTAAAAGAATGGACATATAGAGCCAAGTTGACAATTAAATCATTTTCGGTAATTAATTCGTAAAATAAACATTTTCAAGTTTTGAGATAAATTATAAGTGTAATATAAATTTCATGAAAGTATATTAAAATATAATTTATAAAATTATTTTAAACACAAGATATTAATAAATAAAAACCGGGGCGTTACAACTCTCCCCCCCCTTAAAAGGACCTGGTCCCCAGGTCCAATGGCAAGTTTCAAAACGATGCACGAGTGATAAGAAAACCCCGTCTCTTGAATAAGGGATGAAAGAACCCCGTCTTTCACAAGAAGTGAGAAACCCCGTTTCTCAGCAAGGAGTGAGAGAGCCCCGTCTCTCAACAGAAAAGGAGAGAGCCCCGTCTGCACTGAAGTAGTCCAAGGAGTAGATAGCGAAAATAATGGCATGAGTGTTGCATACCCACATAGAATCATATTAATTTCATAATTTCACATAGAAAATAAAATTCATTTAATCACATACTTATCACTCATAATTAACTAACTTGTAATGCACAAGAAATTAAATACAATAACAATAAGATAAGTGATGTACATGATATGCATGGCTAAATGTACCGTTCACCGATGGTTGTACTTATGCCTATAACCGGTACCTGTTTCTTCCCGGACCCGATTTGCATTTACATTTTGCACTCCCCTCTCGCGGACCCTTTCCCGTACTTGCCCTGGTAATCTTCCACCCCTGGTCGATTTCCCTTGTAGCCTTGAGCAAGTATCTATGTGATGCTCGTCACTCCCACAGTAGAGACATAATCCCAACCGTTTCCTACAACCATCATAAGTGTGGCTATCATGTCCACAATAGCTGCAAAGAAGTTTCCCGGAAGGTGTTATTGAAGTTGGGATACACGAAGTTCCCGTACTCGATCCAAGTGATTGTTTCCTCTTCTTCTTGCGAGACCTTTCCTGAGGTGCCGGGGTATGATAAGAGATAGGCCGCTTTCCTTTACTAGAAAGCTGTCCCGACTTCGAACCTGAAGCCTGTCCGGGGTGAGGATTAGACCTTCCTGCCTCCCACAAGGTGGTGCCTCTGACCTTTTCTTGGGAGTCACTCGGAGTTAGTTCCCACACTCTTTTGATTTTCTTGAGCTGTGATCCGGTGGAATCCTTGTTTCCTTCAAAGGGTCCTGAAGATGGTTGGTTCTGAAATTCCCTAAATGCAATCGAAATTTGGCCCGACTGTGTTGATAAGACTTGTGGCGCTGAGGAAACATACTCCTTTATCTTCTGATCCACTAAACGGACTAAGGACTCGAAAAACTCCTGAGGCTGAGCCGGAGGGGGTAAATGTGAAGAAATCTTAGGTGTCTGTTTCTGAGGAGGGTGGCCTTGAGACATCCTGTAATCAAGACACTGAACATGCATGTTGAATTAATATGCCAATGCAGGTAGTACACTCAGAAATAATAATGATTCAGCACATTGGAGCAATTAAGTGCAATCGGGGAAATCACACATATGTAAAGAAATCCAAATTTAAAGTAACGTATGATGCACGTGCTTATGGATGCATTGAACTTGACACCGGGGTAATGGAACAATTTATCTTGACATGAAATTCCTTGCTTATTGAATCCTAAGCTTGTCTTGAACTTGGTCATCATTTCTTATTTCCCACGGTCTTCTACTCTTCGAATTCATCTAACCTTTACTTGAACATTCCCACGGCTCGTATTATGATTTCTGGAACCCGAAGTCTTCAATGCTCACGGAGTTACCATCTAACTTGCTCTTTAATAGTTGCTTCCTAATTACTGCCCAAATCCTCTTCATGGTTGTCGCTTGGAACCAAAACCCCCTTGATTACTCGTTAGGAGTTCGATTAGTTATCTGAACCCTTTCTCCCAGCAACTCTTTGCCTTTCTTTACCGTTTCCATTTGTTGCTTCATTTCTTTTAACTTAACCTTGCAACACGACAATTCAGCTTGGATCTGAATTACCCAATTACCGAAATCTTCAACATGATTGTCTTTCAGTTTCACATTCACTGGAGGGCTGAGCTTCCTTTATCCCTTCCTTGATTGAAATCCCAAAATTGTCCTTGCGTTAACTTGGGTAATTATATGATTCCCAAATGAGAACTCTTGAATTCAATTTCTGTTCCACTTATGGAATTAATTCCCTGACTCCTCTCGAACCTTAAGTCTCCATTATTTTCCTGATTCACTAAGTTGTCACCGCGATTGAAACCCTTCAAGTCTACTCTTTTACTCTGAATCGGTTATAGGACTCCTCTTCTTACTTACCTACTTGTGAGCATATCATTTCCTTCCAAATTCTTTATCATTCGTTGCCAGTTTCAATTAATAATCCAATTTCCCAATTCTCACTCTTGCACGACCCTCCAAATTGAACCCGGAAAATAAACTCATTCCACCCGGTTATAGAGTCTTAGGAGCTTTACCTTTCATGAATAAATCATCCAAAGCTACTAGCCCGATTGAAATGATCTTCTCCTCCCACTTGAATTTGCTTCCCAATTAATTAAGTCTCAACTTAACAACACTCCTGAATCTTGAGTAATTAATAACCCCAATCTTCTTCACCTTGTCCTCGGATAAAATAAACTTCCTTGCTCGGTAGACGCGTCATTTCTGGTAATACAATTTCCCACAGTGAATTCTTCTATTTCGGATCTCATCCCTTGAATCATAGCTCGATGAACTTGCCGTCGAACTTTTCCGTAATTGAACCTTAGTCTAAAATTCCTTGGTAGCACTTTCTGTGAATTAATAATCCGAGTGGGAGGTTCTGAAGTTTGAATGTTCCGGCTTGTTGCTCCATATCTTCCAATTCAACCATATCATAGTTGATAATCTTTAGAGCCACTACCCCGAGAATATCTCTTCCTTATTTTAGAACTCCCTGATTTAAGCATCTTCAAAACTTCTTTTCCTTCCAACCCCTTGACTCCCTTGCTGACGGCAATCCGATTATTCTCTCTCTAATTAGTACTTTACCTTTCTTGAGTGCTTTCATTTACCACTCCCTATCCTTCAGTGTATTCTCTTAACACGACAATTTTTCTTAAATCAGAAAATAAACTCGCCTTACCCAAATGTAGTTTCCAAACTAGTACTTCAATCGGAAATAAGTAATTGACTTTCCTTCCACGCGCTGATTTTAGCCTCAACTTGCACACCCTTCTCAAATTCTGTGGTAGCCCAAAATTATCGAGCAACTGGCCGTGGTTTGATATATATTTTTTTTTTCTATAACCTGTAACTCACAACTTTCTTTGAAATAAAATGCATGTGGGTAAGGCATGCTTATGTCACGTAATAACCACATAATTAATGCTCACAACTAAGATTTAATATAAATGCAACAGGTAATTTATCAAGGTTTAGAATAAAACACATTAAGCACATAATTTCAAAGAATTCAAGATCAGATAAGTAACAATAAATTGCAAAACTCCATGCAAAGCACAGGTTACCAAGTAATCAAATCAATTCAGAGAATTCAAATAGATTCAAATAATATGAAAGACTCTCAATCAATAATTAATCCTATGCCGTGCGACCTAGACTTGACACGACACGACACGAGAACCTCGGTTTTGCAACCGGGCTCTGATACCACCTCAGATGTAGCACCCCGGACACGTAGAGGTACCACACCCCCGCACTATAGGCCGATCCACATACGAAATGGACAATCCGTACATGAACTAACCTATAGCGAACGGGTGACAAAGAACAGAAAAGACGAGCTAGGCGGGACTAAACCCCAAAGCAATACAAAACCAATGCATAATCAATTAAAAGCGGAAGCATTAACTCATACATACATATAGGTACCATATTTATCAGATAGATACTTATAGATACCACACTAACTATCAATACATTATCATCTCTTACATATGATCAAGTATTCAAAATATGACAACAATAGACATAACATGAGAAGTAGTAAAATATATACATGATGGTGCACCGCTAGACTCGTGACAATGCAAGACTGGACCAGACTCCCGCCTAGCACGACCGGCTCTCTAGTACCTGAAAAGTGAAGTATCAGTCTACCGAAGACTGAGTGAGGGGCATAAATGTATATAGCGCAATCACATGCAAGTTATAACCTCGGGTAAGGTTTTATAATTAAAAGTAATATAAGTTTGCAATAATATAACCTCGCCCGAGATTACAACTACCAGTATTAAGTACTTGTTCGTTTTCATGCAATCAATCAATACATGGCCCCGGCGAGTAAGGGCGGTCTCCAACCGATCTCCCAATAAACATGAACATGCTTGCTTGTTTAGTATTCAATAGGTGATCATGCCATTCATTTATCGTGCAATCGTGCGATAGTGTAATCATATAACACGTTAATGAAATGACAATCATGCAATAACCCGAGGCGCATCCGTGGTGCCGAACTCGTCCCAAGTCTCCTTTTCCCTCCGGTTTGATGAAGGGATTGCAAGGCCCCAACATCCAGTCTCATTGAGCATAGGGTACATGAATCCCTAAGCCCGGAGCTCCTTCCTCCACTAATCTCCTAGTGGATTCAGGGGTGACCCCTAACAGGTGAGGATAGCGCCAGAGTTACCCGTCAGCCCTTGCTTTCCCGGTTGGCTCTAATCACTACCCTCGGGCCCAAATGTAACCGTCATGCTACTCGCCTAAACATACATGAAACAATACCTGACTTGCTTGCTTGCTTGAACCTGGCTTGAAATGATCAATGATTTATAGAAAGTATAATGTAAATACTATTTTGGCCGAAAACTAGCACATAAGGGTTATAGGGTTCGTTTTACCAAAACAAAACCTCACCTATACTGACAAAAGACAAGTAGGCACGGCCTACGGTGCTTGCTCCTCGTCCCTACCCTCGTGACCTGTGCAAACACGACACTTATACATGAGACATGACCTAAAATGCCCAAAAGTGACGAACGGCGGAAATGTATCGAGATGACCACGAAAATGCAATGTGGTATGATAACATGTTGTTTCACATCATATGAATACATACTATAGCAATTCGGGGTCAAAGAAGTCGTTGGATCGAGGGGCTAAAATTGTAATTTTATGCAGTCATTCTTGTTCTGTCAGCGAGGTGGGAACGGCCGTTCCGGACCCCTTTGTAAAATGGGAACGGTCGTTCCCATAACCCCAAAAACGTACCAGCGTTTTCCCCTTTTTAAAGCGCGCGTACAAGTTGGGAACGGCCCTTCCGGCGCAAGGCCAAAATGGGAACGGCCGTTCCCATGCTCGGCCGCCCAAACCATTTGAAAAGGTGGGAACGCCCGTTCCCACAATGCCTTGAGGCTGGGAACGGCCGTTCCCTGTTTCTGCAAATATGAAGAACAGAGAAAAACAGGGGAGGGCTACGGGAATGCATAACAAAGCAACCAAAGTTCCATTTTCAATCAACCAATTCATGCTTTTCTGGAAATATGATGCATATAGGTTCAAGAAATGATATTCTAGCACTTAAACACTCAAAGCACACAAGATCATCAAGAATTCATGATTCCACACTCATGATCACACTTGATCATTCAAGCTAATTATTCAAGAATTCAAGCTATAACTCATGCCATAATTCAAGATGTGATCATTCAATCATGCTTTATACAACAAGGAGTTCATCTAGCATGCAATCCTCAAACCCTAACTAAACCATACTTGAACAAGAATCAACAAACCAAGCATATACCCACCTTGAATGAAAGAAATGGATGAAAAAGATGAGGATGGATGATGAAGCTTCACTTCTTGAATATTTCTTGGGGAAATCTTGATGAGATGATTAATTCTCCCCTTCCATGCTTGAGGTTTTTGGTTCGGTAGAACAAAGGAAGCAAATGATCGATTGTTTTTGGATAAAAATGAAGAAGGAAGCTTTGAGATGCAATATACCGTGATATTTGAGAAATATGTATTATTTGCGATTAAACCCTCCAAGTTATTTAAGTTATGCAATTAAGGATATCAAGTTTGGAAAGTGATCACTTTAGTCCTCAAAGGTTTTCATGCAATTTGGTCCCTAAGTTTAAAAGAATGGACATATAGAGCCAAGTTGACAATTAAATCATTTTCGGTAATTAATTCGTAAAATAAACATTTTCAAGTTTTGAGATAAATTATAAGTGTAATATAAATTTCATGAAAGTATATTAAAATATAATTTATAAAATTATTTTAAACACAAGATATTAATAAATAAAAACCGGGGCGTTACACATGGGCTGACGGGAATCCACATATACTAGTTCCAACAATTTCGGCAACCTGGATTTCACTAGGAGATTAGTGAATGAAAGGGGTCCCGCGCTTTTGGGGATTCATGTACCCCTCTAGCATTAATGAATGAGGGCTCGGGCCTTGCAAACCCGTTCCCTACCCGGAGGAAAAAGGAGTATATGAACGATTGAATGAACGATCGAATGTATGTGCACGAAAGAATGTAATGTATGAATGAATGATTAATGGATTACACGTGGTGGTGGTTGGAGATAATGCACGCCCTCTCGCCGGGCCACTAATGACCTAATGAACGAATGAATTGTTATAATCCTATTCGTTGTATCTAGTTCCCACTTGGGAGAAATGCTTCTAAACCTCGAATAAGGATTATAACTTGCATGTATGTGTTTCAATTCCGCAATATTATGATATTATGCCTCTCTTTTTATACCCACCAGTCTGTCGAAGACTGAACCCGGAGTTGTTTCAGTTGTTTTTGCAGGAAGGGGATGCTAGGCAGGATGCGAGTCGGGAGGAGAGTCTTGCATAGTGTCTAGCCTTTCCTTTACACTCACTTATGTCTACATTTTGAGACATTTGGATTTTTGTATATGTATGGAGCGTACATGATATGGTACCTATATGTATCGTACATTAAATATTGGTACATAGAGCATCTAGCTCAATATATGAATTACCTGTTGGTACCTAGAGCATCTAGCACAATATATATATATGAATGATTGCTTCCACGTTTCTATTGCTCTGTTGTTACTTTGATTGTTGTTGGGGTTAAGTTATAGGCTAGTCCGGCCTGGCTTAGCGAGTGTGTATGTCTCCGTTCGCTATGATTCGGCACGTGTATGGAAATCCATTTCGTATACGGGTCGGGTCATGGTGCGGGGGATGTGACGTCTCGCGCTCGGGCGTTACATAGGCCTTGGTGTTGTATCTCTTGATGCAGCAGTTGGTGTTCTAGTTCTTGGTGCAACAGTTAGGGTTGAAGCAGAAGATGGTGCACCTGAAGCAGTAGGTGCTCCTCCTCTACTTTGCCCCTGCAATAATTGTCACGCCCCATCTTCCGAGTTGCAACACGGCAGTGCCCTTAAGCCCGAAAAATTCAAGGACACTAAGCCTCGATAAACAGAGCACTAAGTTCAAACTAAAATACATAAATCAATTCCTCAAAATAGTGCAGCGGAGAAATCCTAACTATTACACTTTTTAAATCATGTGTCCAACATAACATAATTCTAACTATTTACTAAAAGGTCTAAGAACATAAATTGAAATCCCTAATCTACTTGAAGAGTTGACTATCACCAGCCCAAAACTGCTCCTCTAAAGTCTTCTAAGTGATACTCTACAAAATTGTTAGAGTGGTATGAGCGACACTTGCTCTGTAAGCAATCTTCTGACCCTCTATCGGATTTGAGCAGGTTACAATATATATACTTCAACACAAGCACATTCAAGAAATATCATACTTTTCAAATACCTTTTCAAACATAAAATTACATACTGAACACATAAAGACACTTGAATTTATGCTCATGAACTTTCGGTTCCTAATTGGCTTAACTTGATCAAGTCCTAACTATAACCCCGTTAGGTGGATTCAGAATTGCTTCTGTCACTCTCGTAGCAGGGTCAATAATGCCATTGTAACACCCGTGGCTGGGTCAGTACAATAATGCTACTGTCACTCTCGTAGCCCGGTCAATGATGCCACTGTAACACCCGTGGCCGGGTCAGTACAATAATTCGGAACTAGTTCCTACCAATTTGGTTTCCAATAGTTCAGAGCGTAAGACCTACTTAGCATAGAAACGTGACACAGAGATCATGCGTTCATACCATATGCTTACAAATGACTTCATATTTAGTTCACATAAAGATAGTCACACATACCATGCTCAAATCCCAATTTATATAATGAAACTACTTTTTAAAATAAGAAATACAATTTTCATAAAATAGGTTTAGGAAAACATAGAAGGAAGAAACCACTTACCTTAAATCCGACGACCTCTAAATATTCTAACGATCTTACTAGTAAAGCTCTAATTCCGATAGATCGAATCTAATCAACAAATAATTATAAGTTATAATAATAAAACTAATTTATGTAACCAATTATATCCCCAAACATTTATTATAAATAATTATAATCGTAACCTATATTGTATATAGGTACCTAGAATCCCTCAGATATTCCTTATTATACAATTATTATTATTATAGAAAAATACCATGCTCACTTATATATATATAAAGGACAAAGAATGCCTATGTGTATATATATATATTTGTAGAAAATAACACTAAATACCTACTTCAAAATTAAACAATAGATTATTCCTAACAACTTAAATTAGTCTCCTCAAGCCATAATGCAACCCCACTAATTGATGCCAAGAAAATATAAAATAACTCATTTGATTGATTGTGCGTGCAAACGTGAATTCAAGAAAGAAACCAACCTATTTTCATGCCTTTATATCTATGCTTATATGATTTAATATTGGGACAAAAAATATGGCTTAATATGCATGCGACTTCCAACCACGATATGATTATGATGCATTCCAAAACTCTAAAGAGATATATATGCCCGTCTTCTATAAATCTCGTGCGACGTAGGGTGAACATGATCTAGGGATCTAACTAATAGTATTAATCCGACTAAATACCCATAATATATCTAATTTAATTCATTCGGTAACAAATGATTGAGCATCAAACCTTGTTTCTTTTTCGTTAATGATTTCTTCTATCTACGCATTCGACCGATTTCTTCTATTGATGATATTTCTTTCTTCTTCCTGCATGGTCATCTGAGTTCTATTCTACCGATCTTTTCTATCAACGTCTCTTCTATCTCTCTTTCTCCCGATAGAATGATACCATATCTCAGAAGAATTCTGATAACTACGTACGTCTTAATAGAGTTGTTGTAAGTCAGTTTTCACAAGAATCCTACTTCCCCATTACTCTAATTACGGTTAATACTAGTCTTATCTATTAGTATCTATTTATTATCATAAAAAGGTAAAATAGTAAATATTTAAACAATAAAAATGAATAATTAAATGAAGAATATGGGTATTATAATACTATGTATATATCTACTATAATAGATATTATCCTAAAATTTTGGGGTCTCACAATAATTAGGTAAACTGTAAGTAAGAACACTATAACACATTAACCTTAATGAATAAAAATAAGTAATTTGGATGTGGTATACCTGGTAGTACTTTGAATTTGGATAAGTTTGATTTTTGCATGATCTTTTGTTATGACCTATAATCAGATAGTTTGACAAGTGTGTGTGAGTCCTTTTCTTGGTCCTCCAGATCTGATCTCATCAACACCCTTTCTCCTCTGCTTTTTTGGTCTGTCCAGTTTTCTTGTGAAGTGTGGAGGTCCTAGAGGTGCCACATCAACCTGGATATAGTGTTTTCTACCAGGAACCACATGAATCATTTCTTCATAAACCCTCATATAAGTGTCCTCCAAATTCATTCTTCGATTTGTGATTGATGTACATGCATGCTTGAAGGAATAGCCATTTAGTTGAAACATGCCACATGTGCATGTCCTTGAATCCAGCTTCACCACTAAGTGCTCTTCTTTCTCATCAACCTGAAACTCTATTCTTCCACACCAAGTAGGATAACAGTCCCTAGCTATATCACACTGTATGTTTATCTTTTTCATTATATTTGGGCATATTTTTCCCTCATACTTACTCATACCCTCTTTCTTAACTTGAAACCTAGTTATCAATTTTTTCCTAATCCACTCAAACACCTTAATGACAGGTAAATCCCTACACGGTAGTATCATGTTATTAAAAGATTCACATATGTTGTTAACCAAAACATTAGACTTACATCAGACTGTGCAATGGTCACATCTGGAGTGTCCCAAATTGTATCCTCCATCTTCTTACCAATATAGGCAGCTCAAGCTCTGAAATTTTCTCCCTTCCTTGCACATGTGTGCCTTCCTTTCAAAGTCTTCTCTTAAAATCTAGTGTTGTTTTGCATACATGAAGCATACATCATCCAATTGCAGTATTCATCCATACAACCTGTTGTAACCCTCTTACTTTCAGACTTGATAAAGTCCAAAATGTATCCATTCACAATGCTCCAGTTAATCAATACTTTTTTATACACCTGGACAGAGACACATATAAAGAAATCAGAATACAAATAAAAAGATATCTAAATAAACATAAACAAAACTTACAGTAAGAAAAGCTAAGAAAATACCTGCACACTGTCAAACTCATAGCCCACACACCATTTCAAATTGTTCACACTATCACCATATTTCCAATGAGGATTTCTTCTTGGTGCCTCATCATCAGAAAGTGGTTGTTCATCAAATCTCTCATCCTGCTGAGGGTCACTGTACTATCCTTCATATCATCAACAACAGTGTTTCTTTTCTCCTTTTGTTTTTTTCCTTATGTTTCTTTGTCTCATGCTTTTGAGCTTTGCTTTCATTGCTGCATTGCTTTTGTCTCTTTCCTCAAGAATATCATCTTCAGAACTAGCTTCAATGCCATCTAATGCCTCATCTGGGACACCAACTTCATCATCAGATTCACTGGATTCAATGTCTTCAATATCAGATTCTTCATAGTCAGCATCACTCCTTGGACTATCTTTTGGATCTAGATCATTTACCATTTGCTCTTTTCTCCTTTTTCTTTGATTTGATTTCCTCACAGGTTCATGATGCTCTTTTGTTAGGCCTTCTTTAGCAGCTTCTTCATGAAAATCCTGGTCTTCATCAGGGTGGAGTTCAAACTGTTCATGGAGGAAATTATATTGGTCTTCATCTTCATTTGCTACATGATCTGGAAAAGCTGCATATTCTTGAGTAATAACTGGATCTTCGGTGCCAAGTGGTGCTTCAGTCTCCGCTGTTTCTTCACCAACTTTTCCATGTTCTTATGTTATTACAGGTTCTTCAATATGCTCCTCAGGAAATCTAGGAAATGTGATATATCTTACAGGGACATGATCTTCAGGGTCTGAAGCAATTGGAATCTCATTTCCATCTTCATCCAGTGCACAAATAGGTCCAACACACTTCACCGCATATAACTCCACAGCATCAGTGTGAGCATGAAGGTCATTTATCTCCACAATACTTCACTCATATGTTATCTCTCTAATAGTACCATCATCTTCCACCCTCATGTTTGGAATTTTGTAAAAGAAAGCAACCTTAAACCCTCTGGCTCCCCAAAGTTTATAAACATCATACAACCCAAACAAATTCAGATAGCCCAGATTGTATTTTCCAGCAAACTGCCTCCTTCCATTCACGTACATCAACTTCTTGTTCTTCTTCTTTATCCTAGCAAATACTCCACCCAAGTGCATGTAGATCTTATGCATTTTGTTGATATCCATCCTACAGTAAAAATATCAAGGAAAAATTTAAAGATCCCGCAACAACGTAGGGTATTTTTTTTTTTTTTTTTTTTTGTTGAGGAGCATAATGTATGTAACACGCTTCAAAATCATTAATGCCACAAGCTTCAGAATCGACACAATTCACAACATTCAAAATCATATTCAAACCACGTAGGGCTTTTCTTAAAAATCATACTGTAATAGTTTCAAAATAGAAGATTCAAAACGCGAGGATGCATATTCATATTTCCAACAACTCATATTCCAAAATACACAAAATACTCAAAACAATCGGCGAAAATTTCCAACAACCCAGCTAATATTCAAAGAAAGTGGAAAATTTTCAGCAAATACTTCAACGGAGTAACCTTACCTTTATCAGAGAACACAATCGGCCAAAAATCTTCGAAAAAGTCTTGGGTACATGCACGCCAACACACACTTTGAAAAATTAAACCCCCAATCTCAGATTGAAGGAGCTTGAGCAATATTCGCACCTAGGGTTTTTTGCAATTGAGGGGACGATTTTTTGAATTTGGGGAAACTGAGGAGTGAATGAGGGTTTACACGCGCGCGCGCGCGCGCGGGGGTGGGGGGGGAGGGGGGTATAGTGAAATAAGGGCAAAACCGACATTTCCAACCTCTTATTACCGTCTGAGGGTAAAAAGGGGCGGTGAGCAAATTAAAAAATTCACAGGGTTTTCCGTGCTAATGGTTGAAACACAGGATTTTGGGTGTTAATTACTCAAATCACAGGGTTTTTGGTGCAATAAACTCCATATTTAATTATAATAATGAAATACCATGGTATAATGCTTAAACATATTTAATTATACAAACTTCTTTGAGGCTTGGAAAAACTTATATGTCAAAAAATTATTACATCTATATCAATATTTGAATTTAAGTCCTTGACCATAATAGGACGTATAAATTTAGTCTATGTCATAGGAAGTTTTTGTAATTCTTGAAAACTCGGGGAAAGCAAAAAAACAACAAAACACACTAAAAAGTAGTTAAAAAAAAATCCAACATATATGATCTACTAGTTAATCAATAAACATTCTTGGTCATTTCTCATTACATTGGTTGGTTTTCATTGCTTTCATTAAGCACCTGATGAATTGCTGACACAGATTTTTAAGCCACTAATTTTCCTGAAAAAGATTATTGAAAATGCCAAATGCAATGATGTTGTGTTTGATTGGATTGGGGGATTAAATTTTGTTGAACTCTTTCCTTGATGATCAGACAATTGAAAGATGAGATATATAATAACAGATTACGATTTTACTGATAATTTCCACTAGATGCAATAAAAGAGGATTGCAAAACGGCTTGGATGATAACTTTATAGCACATTCAAAGCATAGTGATGTTTTCAGGATCTAAAAAAGGGAGAGAAAGGAACTCATCAACAATGCAAACTTTTTTTTGTTTTTTGGTTTTAAAATCATACACACTCAAGTGAGGTTCGAACCCGAGACATTATCTTATAGCGAAAACAAAAAGAAAGACCTCGAAAATGCAATCTCTTACATACCCATGATGGTCACTTCACAAGTTTTCGTAAAACAAGGCACTCCGATCATTTGCTCAAGAAGTCTTCTCGGCATCTGCATAGTGCCTAGGCTTAAGACTGTGAGACGAAGACAAACATAATGAAAGCCAAACAATCACGAAACAATATATAAAAAAAAATCTCATCCTCACCCAAAAGAAGAACAATTGTAAGTAAAAAAAAAAAAAAATCCAAAACAAGCGAACTATAATTCATGAAACACATAGATTAAATGGAAGTATAATCGACCGAAGAGAATTGAAAATTAATGCCCACCGCCCACCGTCGAGTCACCACGAAGACACTACCAACCATCCACCGGCCCTCGCCGCCCCTTTCTTTTCCCCTTTCTCTTAACACCCTAACATTACTGATCGGATACAACATTCGTCGCTCCACCACCACGTAACTCATCTCTGCACCACCACTAAGAACTCGTTTACTTCGTTTGAGAGTAATCCAGTAGGTTTTGGTTAGTGAAATATAAAAATTGGACTAATTGTCCAAAAGACAAAAAATGACTTGTTTACATTAGTTGTTTATGGTTTGCTGATAACCCAATTTTGTAACTTTTGTTTATAATGTAGGGTCGTTTTTATTAGATTACTTGTAAAATTTCAATTTTCTCCCTTCCTTAATTTTGGATTGAAGTTTGTCTTTTTACGTTCAGAATCTTAATTTTTTTTTTTCACTTCATACTCATTTTTACATTTGAATTTTGCTAATTCTATCTTAATATATAGAGGTAAACAACTTTAAAGGTATTGAATTTTAGATTTTGGTATTGGATTAAGGATTTGCCCATGATTTTTTACGGTTTTTATGTTTGGCTTTCAAAATCTGTGTAATTGTATAGAATATTCTGGCCAACCCCCGAGCCGGATTCGGATCCTAGTTTGAAGCAAACTGGAAGTTTGGAAGAGACTATTAGAGCCCAAGCCAAGTCTTTTTTTTGGGATATAATCCTCAATTTCTTTTCTATTTTTCTTTCTTCTCTATTATTTGATGTGGACTCGTTAAATTTTTTTTTCTTTTTTTTCTCTTATATTATCTCGATAGACACGCTGATATTCAAATTTCAGATTTGAGATCTCTCAAATCTTACTTCTCTCCTTCTCACTTTCTCTCCTTGTCGATTGTCTTCTCTTACTTTTCTCCTTCTCACCCTCGTCGTCTTCTGCAATATCCGCCTCGTCCTCTTCTGCAATCGCCTGCATCTTGGTCTTCTACAACCAGTTCTGCTTGCATCTTTGTCTTCTACAACCAAATTTGTAATCGCGTTTGCCGCATCTTCGTTTTCTACAACGCAATCGCGTCGTCTTCTACAACCAATAGCCCCTTGCGTCTTGTACGCTCACAATTGCAGAAAAAAGATAAAGAAATCATTTTATGTTTTAAAAATCAAGAAATCTTATTGTCTTCTTCTATTCTTTTGTATTTTTTTCTTCCTCTATTTTGGTTTGATTTTGAGATTCAACATACTTTGAAGATCGACATGTTCGATTGTAGTGATGAGTGATCGATTGCAGTGATCGATCAACTCGATTGTAGTGATGAAGAACCACTATGACCAAGAACTCGATTGTAGGGGGTTATTGCTCGAGGGTCCTTCACTAGGCGACCCTCTGGCTCGAGGTTCTCGACCTCCTCCTCCTCATCTTCCTCCTCCTCTCCTCGACCCGAAGTCGATGTCTCCTCTCCAATCAACCGAGGTACAACCTCTTCTACTTCCGCCTCAGGTAATGGGTCGGATACTCCCACCACGTCGACATCCTCATCCCTTCCTTGCGGGTTAGTCGACCTCGTTTCTACGGTGGCTCCCGAGTCCGTCGAAGCTGAGCTCGATTCTGATGAACCCGAGCTCGACCCCACACTTGTGGTCACCACATCCATCCCCTTAGGGCCAGTCTCCGCTCGATTTGTTGACATCCTACAACGATAGAATCATATTTTACTATTAGATTGGATACGAACAAATCGAGAGAGGAAGCCTTCGAAGAGGGAAGTGGTAGACCTCTCCCTCGAAGCAATCGAGAAGAAAAGAAAAATAAATAACACAGAGAAAGAAGATCGAGCTAAAGATCGAAAATATTACCTTTTTGGAGTTTGGTAAAGATTTGGAGATTGCCTTCTTCTAGAACCAGCGACCCAGAAATTCGACACATAAAAACGCTTGATCGATCGAAAACGGCTCGAAGCTCTCTTCAGTTCTCTCTCGCAAAAGTAACAAATAAAATTACAGAGGGAACTATTTATAGGAGTGAAATTGGGCGGGAATCGAGAAGGTGAAACGGCGTAATGATTACAGCGGGTCCCACACTTGGGGGTTGAAACGTCATTGCCACGCCAGCCCTAGCAGATAACGTTTCGGGGGGCTTATGACGTGGCATGTACCCGCTGTCAAGTTGGACCAATCACCTCACTCCACCTGTACGATCGAAGATCATATCTCGATCACCTGGTCGGACATCCAGCCACCGCACATAAATTACCGCTTTAGCCGTCGACCCTTGGTCAGGCTTTCAGACCGGTTCTTGCGACCCAATCCCCTCGACCGGCCAACACATTAGTCCACTAGTAGAGAGTGGCCGACCACGCATTTAATGCACGGTCTTAGTGGGGCACCTGTCAGCTCCCCGTGCCGACACGTCGAGGCGGTAACTTCTCTCTCTTCACCATATATATAGCTCCCCCTCATTTATTGCACGATAAGTTTTCTCACATAACCTCTTTCACCGCTCAATCACTTCGATCATCCTCTTCGAACCTGACTTGAGCGTCGGAGTGCCAACCCGGGTCTCACACCCACCTTCCCCGAGTTGGCCTCGGAGCTTACCTTTGCCTCGACCTGTGCAGATTTCAAGTAGTCGGACGGAAGTTTCCCCTCAATAAATAGAGTGACCGTGTCGGATCTCTCGATCGGACCTCAAGCAGGGATTTGGCTCGATCATTTGGCGCTGTCTGTGGGAAGCGCAACGATAAGCCATCGAACATGACTAATCGCAATATCACTAGTAATCGTCTATTCGATGAGAATGGTCGGGAAGTCCTCCCTCAGATTCCTCTACAAATCGCTACACCTACCATCATTCCACCCCAGCTAGTCTACTCGACTCCCGAGTTAGATAAATATTTAAAAGCTTGTCGAGATGAAGCTATAGCTGCAGCTGCGGAAGGAAGGGAGCCGCGGATGCCAGAGTGCCCCCAAACTCGACCGGTGGAGATCATTCAACCTTTGATGAATCATCCTGGGTATGTACAACCGGTTCAATATCAACCGCCTGTCGGATATTGGGCTGGGACGGGACAAAATATACACCCTCAACCTCAACATCAGCAGCCACTACCTGCGCAAGGAAGTGCCAGAAGGCCAGTTCAAGATCCCTTGTCATTCCGACCGAACAATGAAGTCGATTCTAGGACCCCCACTGACACCAGGATACGTCGAAATGACGACCATCGAAGACAAGGTATATCCCGGCAAAGATCTCGACCCTCTCATTCTCGAGGAAAAAATAACAACCGTGGGCGGTCCGAACCTCGAAGGGAACGAGGCTCCTTCCAGCATTATATATCCCCTTACAATTCGAGTGGAATCTTTAGCCGACTAGGGCCCCATGGTCGAGTTAACCAAATCAGAAGATCAAATAGGGGACACATTGTGAAGTCGAATGACCTTCGGAATCAAATACCTCCACATCCCAGTTGACATGATAGTCAACATCGGAGTGAAAGCCAGGGGTCGCATAGCCACTCTACCAGCCGATCTCGCTCCACCCGGCGTGAACGATCTAGATCACCCCGACACACACCGCCAAACCCGCGACCAGCCCAACAGTGGAGATATCGCAGCGAAAGAGAAGCTCTGTCTCCGTTTTGCGACGCGATCATTGAATCCACCACCGATGAAAAGATCCCCACTGGGCTACCCACGTATAACGGGTCGAGTGATCCTGAAAAGCATGTGTCACGCCTCGAGATGCAACTCAGCATGTTCGATCATTCGCCTGACATTTGGGCTAAGATCTTTGTCACAACCCTTGATGCACCAGTGCTGGAATGGTTCTTGAGACTTCCTCCTCGATCCATACCTACGTACAAGGTTTTGATTGATCGATTCAAGGCTCAGTTCTCTGCCATGAAGGGAGATAAGCTACCTCCGACCTACTTGTACACCATCAAACAAGGTCCTAATGAATCTCTCCAGGACTTCTTCACTCGCTTTTCGCAAGCAGTGGTCAAAACAGAAGAACCGAGCATTGACCTCTTGAGACCCATTGTTCACAAGGCTTTGGTCAGCATTGAGGCCGCTCGATACATCTTCTTGCAGAAACCAAAAAATTTAGCAGATATCCAGGCAGCCGCCTGCGACTGGATGCAACTTGAGGAATTAGAAAATTCCCAAAGAAGCCCGACTTATGGTCGAAAAACAGAGGCTAACCATCCCATTAGGCAAGATATCCGTCCCAAGAACGAAGCACCGACCGGATCGGTTGCGTCAACTGCGTGAAGTGCTTCAGAGGCTAACCGTCCCATTAGGCAAGATATCCCTCGGAAGCACTTCACGCAGTCAACGCGACCGATCGACGAAATTTATAACGTCATCGATCCCGCTCTTCTCAAAAAACCCAAACCAATGCGAGAAACTCCCAAGACTCGAGAAAGCAACAAATTCTGCAACTTTCACCAGCAGAAAGGGCACAACACTTCCGAGTGCAATGCACTACGAGATGAGATCGAACGCTTAATCAAGGGAGGTCACCTTCTTGAGTTTGTGAAGAAAATGGACAACAATGCCCGGAACCGAGACCATCACGACAGGTCGCCACCCAGGCAACGACAAGCCAAGCCCCCCGACAGAGCGCGACCCGTATAACCGACCGTGCCTCGGCCGGATTGACATGATTTCCGGAGGGCCATCCGGAGGAGATTCGAAGTCTGCTCGGAAAAAGACGCGACGAGCAGCGGCCCAAGGCTTCTATGGGCCTCGAGAAGTCATGCAAGTTCGACCCCAAGACGCTTGGATTAATGAAGAAGTAGCATTTAGCGAAAATGATGTAATCGATGTACCGGCACGGTCGAGCGAGACGCCTAGCTGTCCTATAGTCGTCACGCTCGACGTCACCAACTTTGTTGTATCTCCCACTTTGATAGATAATGGAAGTTCTAGCAACATTATCCTTTACTCGACTCTTATTCGCATGAACTTACATAATAAATTACTTCTAGATCCTATTCGAACCCCTCTTACAGGATTTGGGGAGCAGAGGTCTACACCAAAAGACAGGTACGTTGATCACATCCATGGGTACTCTGGCCAGACGGGCCACACGCGAGATCGAATATCTGGTCGTCGAAATGCCCTCCACATACAACATCATTTTCGGTCGACCGGGTCTCATCGATTTTCGAGCGGTCATATCCACTTACCACCAAATGGTAAAATTGCCCACCCCCGCTGGGGTCGGGGAATTGAGGTGCGATATACCGACCGCTTGGAATTGTTATTCCATCTCGTTGGAAAAGCCCAAACCATCCACAGGGAAACATGTGCCTCTGATTATTGACGACCCCATCATCGAAGATGAATTCGTAGACCCAGAAGCAATCGATCCAGAAAATTCTAAGAAAATGAGTTCCTCTCATGCTGCAAAAAGAAAGAAACAAAAGGATAAAAAGCTCGAGCCTATAGAAGAGCTTGAAGAAATTCAATTAATCCCGGGGCAAGCTGAGAAAATTACACGCACAGGGATCGGTCGAAAGGGCAAAGAACAATGCATGCTCGTACAGTTCCTCCGAGATAACCTTGACGTGTTCGCTTGGAGCGCTTCCGACCTTGTGGGAGTGGACAGGAAGGTGATCGAACATCACCTGAATGTTGACCCATCCTACAAGCCGATCAAGCAAAAATTACGCCCTTAGAGCGACTCTCGAAACGCCATCATTGAGTCCGAAGTTAACAAACTCCTCGAGGCGAGATACATCATGCCGATCCAATATGTCGAGTGGCTTTGCAATGTTGTCCTTGTGCCCAAGCCGGGAGGAAAGTGGCGAATGTGCAACGATTTCACCGATCTGAATAAAGCCTGTCCGATGGATCCCTATCCATTGCCACGAATCGACCAGCTTGTCGACTCCACGGCCGGATGCGAGCGATTGAGCATGATAGACGCTTTCCAGGGCTATTACCAAATTTTCATGGCCATCGAAGATCAACCCAAGACAGCCTTCATCGTTTTCAATGGCATTTACTGCTTCAAGGTTATGCCATTCGGGCTCAAGAATACAGGAGCAACGTACCAGCGAATGATGAACAAGGTCTTCGAGCCAGAAATCGGGAACACCGTCGAGGTATATGTCGATGACATGCTCGTGAAAAGTGAAAAGGTCGTCGACCATCTCGACCACCTAAAAAGAGCCTTCCACCTTCTTCGAAAATACAATATGAAGCTCAACCCAGCCAAGTGTACTTTTGGGGTCGACGGTGGGAAGTTTCTTGGATACATGGTCAGCCAGAGGGGGATCGAGGCCAACCCTGCCAAGATAAAAGCCATACAGCTGCTTCCGACTCCTAATTCAATTCGCAACGTATAAAGGCTAGTCGGTCGCATCATCTCACTGAATCGGTTCATAACCCGATCTTCAGAAAAGAACTTACCGTTCTTCAAAATCTTGCGAAACATCAAAGATTTTGAATGGACTCCGGAATGCGACCAAGCCCTTGAAGATCTGAAGAAGTATCTTTCCTCCCCACTTCTACTTGCCAAACCGGTCGATGGGGAAACATTGTATCTGTATCTGGCCGTGTCCACAGAAACAATCAGCTCAGTACTTGTCACCGTTCGAGATCGAAAACATCTCCCTGTGTACTACATGAGTAAAATTCTCCACGGCCCTGAAATATGTTACCTCGAGATCGAAAAGTTTGCTCTTGGAGTGGTCCACGCTTCCCGCAAGCTTCGACCATACTTCCAAGCACATCCCATCGTAGTCCTCACCGACCAACCACTGAAGACCGTCATGGACAAGCCAGAAGTTTCAGGTCGACTCACGAAATGGGCGATCGAACTCGGACAGTTCGAAGTGACATATCGACCCCGGATAGCGTATTAGGCACAGATCTTAGCCGATTTCTTGGTCGAAAAAGATCCTCACTCGACACCCAGAAGCGATCAAACCATTTGGACTTTATCGGTCGACGGCTCTTCGACCGCCTCGGGGGGGGGAGCCGGTATATCCCTCTCTAACACGAAAGGTCAACAGATCGAATACGTCGTCGCCCTTGAATATCCTGCAACTAACAACTAGGTAGAATACGAAGCTCTTTTAGCAGGATTGAGAATCGCAAAAATGCAAAACATCAAAAAACTCAGAGTCTTAACCGACTCACAACTGGTCGCCGGTCAAGTCACTGGCGAGTACGAAGCTCGAGAGGAGTCCATGATCAAGTATCTCGCCTTAGTTAAGAAGGTTATATCAGAGTTCGAAGAATTCAAGCTCTCCCAAGTTCCTTGAGAAGAGAACCTTCGAGCAGACGCTCTCTCTAAGTTTGCGAGTGGATCGATTGGCACGCAAGATCGAATCATAACCTTCATGACATCCTCCGCCCGATCCATCGATCCAATAACTCCAGAGGTCAACCCCATTGACGCAGCCGAACCCTGTTGGCTCGATGATATAGTCTCATATCTACAGGATGGTACTTTACCCGAGGATTCGATCGAGGCGAAGAGACTCAAGCAATGTGCGCTAAATTACGAGCTAGACCAGGAGGGTCGTCTGTACAAGCGTTCATCCATCGGTCCGACTAAACGATGTCTCCGACCGTTACAAGGTCGAGAAGTTTTAGCTGAAGTCCACGAAGGATCATGCGGAAACCATACCGGGGGGGCGATCCCTCGCCCAGAAAGTATCCCGATCTGGATTCTTCTGGCCTACACTACGCAAGGATGCGCTCGAATTCGTGAAAAAATGCGATTGTTGTCAGAGACATGCCAATTTGACTCATCAGCACCCCGCAGATATGATTCCAATCGAATCCTGCTGGTCTTTTGAGCAATGGGGAATTGACATCATCGGCCCTTTCCCGATAGCGACTCGACAAAGGCAATTCATTATCGCTGCGATTGATTATTTCTCTAAGTGGGTCGAGGCATTGGCAGTTGCAAAGATTACTTTCCATGCCCTGCAAGACTTCATTTGGAAACACATCATCACTCGATTTGGTGTGCCTCGAGTCATAGTATGCGATAACGGACCCCAGTTTCGAAGTTCAAGATTCAGAACCTACTGTTCGGACTTCAAAATTAGCCAAAGGTTCAATTCAGTCGGACACCCTAAGGCCAACGGGCAGGTCGAGGTCACAAATCGAACCATCATACAGAACTTGTGTACGCGACTCGAGGCCAAGAAGGGTCACTGGGTCGATGAACTCGAAGGTGTCTTATGGGCATAAGGTGTCTTATGGGCATATCGAACAACTCCTCGAATCCCAACCGGTCAAACACCTTTCGCCATGCTATATGGCTCAGAAGCAATGATACCGGCCGAAATTATACACCAATCCCCTCGAGTGGCTCACTTCCAGCGCGAGCGAAACAATGAGCTAAGGGCTTTCGATCTCGACACAATAAACGAAACCAGGGAGAAGGGGAACATGAAGATGCATCAATATCGAGCCACAACCGCTCGAGCATACAACAAAAACTTATGACCCCTTCACTTTCAAGTCGGAGATCTAGTCCTTAAAAAGGTTGAAGTCACTAAGCACGTGGGCAAGCTAGATGCTAATTGGGAAGGACCATACCGTGTGGTCGAGATAGGCAAAAATCGAGCGTATCATCTCGAAGATCTCGATGGACAACCCCTGCCTCGATCATGGAACGCCCACAACTTGAAGAAGTACTATTTGTAAACAAATTATGTAAATTTTTGGTCGATGAATTAATGAAGTTTTCCCTTATCTTTCGATATGCATGTTATTCGTTCGAAAGATTAGAGCAACTTGCCTCAACATCTTCTCGATCAAAGATATCGATAACGTTCAAAGATTTATCAAAGAATTCGAGAGAACACTTAAATTGATCATTCATTAAACTCCAGAAAAGAAATTACATAATAAATCTAAAATAAGTGCATCGATAACAACTTTTCGATCGCACTCTTACACAAATTTGGATTTTGCAAACGGGAACAACAAACGTTCGGATTTCTACCTATTTACAAATGAATCTCGAGCCAAAAACTACAAGAGTCCGACCCCAATAGTCGATACTCTGTAAAATTTGGTTCACCTTAGCTAAACTTCCGAGCACGGAGATAGGGCTGGTCCATTTTCTCCGACTCATTTCTCGGCCGCGTATGGCCCGGTCCCCTCCTCAATCGGTACGATGGTCCCATCTCCGAAATACTCCGGACACATATCTTTTGGATCGAAAAAGGCTTCGAGGTCGAGATCAAAGGTGGCAATATTGTCCGGTTCTCCTGTAGCCCTAGACCGAGAGAGTTGCACAGCAAAGCCGTACTCATCATCATCCCAATTTGGCTCAGGAGTAGGGGGTCGGCTGACAGGGTCGTCTTGGTACAGGCCAACCTTCTCCTGATTGTAGTCAAGTGGAAGATACTTGGCCGCCTGTACTTGGGGCAAGCACAAGTTGAAGCCCTCCTCAACATCCTTAAAGCTCGCGATCGACACGGCCTTCTCATAAGCTTTGGACTTCATGAACTTGTACACCCCTCGTCTCTCGAGGTCGGAGACGGATTCTTCCAGTCCCCTCTTGGCTCGACTCAAGGCCAGCTTCGCACCTTTCCTTTCTCCCTCCGCCAGACCGCGAGCCCTTGCGTCGGCTTCCTCCTAGACTGACCTCACAATCCGGCCCTCGGCAATCTTAAGACTTTTCTCGGTCTCGGAGAGCTTCTCGATGGTTTCCAAGAGGTCATGGTCGAGTTGCTCCTTGTCCTTGTTGGCCTCGGCCAACTTCTTGTCCTTCTCTTGCAGCTCGAGCCTCATCCTTTCGACCTGTTGCTCCGACCTTGTCCTCATCTGCCGATGGACCCAACCCCTTCGAGCCACCTGAAAGAAGTCCTGACCCATCTGCAAAAAAAGAGAATATCAGTCATCAGCATCTTCGAGCCAACACTTCATCAAATACAAGTAAAAAATTCTACAAGTGTACTTACAGCGAAGTACTTTTGGACCCAAGATGCCTCGACCTCATCATCCGAGAGCGCCCACCTCTCCTTATGGTCGACCGTCGTCTGGATCGAGCTATACAGCACCCCGAGAACATTATAATCCTTAGGGGCTGTACCGATCCGCCTAGGCTCACCATTTTCATTGACACTCAAGAGGTCGTTCGGAAAGTGGGGCTCCTGGAGGGTCGGATAATCGAAGAACAGCCGCTTGTCTTCATCACTGGGCTTCCATGGTATGGCGGTTGTAACGCCCCGTGTTTTCACACGTGCAGGTAAGAGTTACGTGCGCAATTACATTTAATTATATGAGTTTATATCTTGTTTTACTAATTGAATTTGTTTCTAATTTGATTTAATTATTTAAATTTTATATGAATTCTAATATGTGCTATGAATATATGAATGAATTTGTGAGAATGTGAATTTTGTGAATTCGGTGTTAATTGAATGAAATTATATGTTTCGTGTAATTAGCGGACTTGATTGTAACTTATTTGAATGTTTTGGACTCAATTGGAAATTGAGTTTGGGGCTTAATTGCCACTTTTTGAAAGTTTAGGGACCTATTTGTATATAGGCAACCCTGAACGGTTTTCGCGATATCTTGAGCTCCGGACCTCGAAATCGAGATCCGTAACCGGCGTTGAACTTGTTTCGACGATACCTATCCATTAAACTTGACCTTATACTTTTTCGATATCGTTTGGACCTTCGACAACGAACCTTTCCATAGCCTCGACCTTGTAACTTGTTGAACCGTTTACTAAACGAACCGAACTTGAACCGACCCGTATTCTACCCATTTTATCACTTAATATCAGCATTTGTTCCCTTATGCATTTCATTTTATCGATCATCATCATCTCAAGAGGCCAAGGAGAAGCTTGAAGAAAACCCTTGTTGATAATTCAAACCCTAAGCTCAAGATCAACTTTCATCCAATCTTCTTCCAAGGTAAGGTATGGATTGTTTTTCCCTCATTCTCCTCTCCATTTTCTTCCGATTATATCTTGGTATGAGTTGGAGAATCATGTGTTATGAGATATAAACTTGAAATGATGCCAATGGTAGGAATTCTTGGTTTCATGTCTTTCCTTGGTTTAAATGATTGTGGATGCATGGAATGTGTTGCTTGTAGCTTCCTTATCATTTTTATATGCTTGGATCTCATCTTGGTTGTGTATAGCATGATGTGCCATTGATGAAGCTTGAAGCTTCCATGGATGAAAGCTTGACATTGAATGATCTTTTGCCAATTTTGATTATGAATTCTTGCACATATGAATGGATTGCATGTTATATGTTAATTATATGACTTGAATACATGTCTAAGTGGTACAAAAGAGCTTCCTTGTTGCTGCCCTGTTTTGCAAGCTTTTCCCTCAAAGAAACAGAGCTTATGCTCTGTTTCTCTTGTGAAGACGACGAGCTGACACGGCCGTGTCAGCTTTGAACTGAAAATGGACACGGCCGTGTTGGGCCCTCGACTTTGATTTTTTTTTCTGAATTTAATCTCGGACACGGCTGTGTCCAAACGCTTTGAAAACTCAACACGGCCGTGTCAAGCCCTTGACTTTGAATTTTTTCCTGATTTTAAACCTCGGACACGGCTGTGTCCGTTTCCTTTGAAAACTCAACACGGCCGTGTCATTTGAAATGGCAGCTTTGGGGGAACTCTTTTATTGCTTGTTTTGCGTTTATTGCTAGTATTTGTGAATTGTATGCAACGTAAATGTATTAAAGCTATGTTTTATGATTGATATATGATATTGATGACCATATGAATGAAAGTATGAAAGTATGAACGATACGAACGGGAATGAGTACGGTTTTACCGTATAATGAACGAAACTTGGTGAATTATGTGTTTAATTGAATTCTATGATATTCATGACCATATTTGAACATATTATTGCATTTTAAGCATTCCTTAACATGATATTGCATAGCCGAGCGTCTAATGTGGTCATAATTGAGTCTCCCACTACCTTTGTCACACAGATCTTGATCCAATGGGTGACGAGGTCGGGCAGTGAGAGCTTTGTCGGGTTCTTTTTGTCTACCAGGTGGGTTTTTCTTCTATTAGATAACAATATGACCCCGAACACCTAATGTGCAAGATTTTGGCCAAAACCCTATATAGGTATTTATACCAAGTTTTTAACGAACAAATGTTTTCGAACGAAAGCCTTTATTATGATTGTCCTACCAAATGTTTTGGCGAGAAATGAATGATCACAATGAATGAGGGCCCGGGACTTAGTGTAGTGGTGAACCGGGGAAGCTTGGGCTGACGGGAATCCATTTATACTAGTTCCAACGATTTCGGCAACCTAGATTTCACTAGGAGATTAGTGAATGAAAGGGGTCCCGTGCTTTTGGGGATTCATGTACCCCTCTAGCATTAATGAATGAGGGTTCGGGCCTTGCAAACCCGTTCCCTACCCGGAGGAAAAAGGAGTCTATGAATGAACGAATGAATGTTCTAATGAATGTCCACGAAAGAAAGAATGCATGAACGAATGAATGAATGATTAATGAATTACACGAGGTGGTGGTTGGAGATAATGCACGCCCTCTCGCCGGGCCACGAATGACCTAATGAATGAAATGAATTGTTATAATCCTATTCGTTGTATTTATTTTCCCACTTGGGAAAAAGGATTCAAAACCTCGAATAAGGATTATAATCTGCATGTACGTGGTTAAATTCCGCAATAGTATGATATTATGCCTATTTTTTTTTTACCCACCAGTCTGTCTAAGACTGAACCCGGAGTTGTTTCAGTTGTTTTTACAGGAAGGGGGATGCTAGGCGGGATACCAGTCAGGGAGAGTCTTGCATCGTGTCTAGCCTTTCCTTTACACGCATGATTCCGTTTTGATTTTTGGGATTTTGTATATGTATGGAGCGTACATGGATATGGTATCTATACGTATCTTACATGAAATATTGGTATATAGAGCGTATAGCTCAATATATGAATTACATGTTGGTACCTGGAGCATCTAGCTCAATATATAAGATATGAATGATTGCTTCCGCTTTTCTATTGCTCTGTTGTTACTTTGATTGTTGTTGGGGTTTAAGTTATAGGCTAGTCCCGCCTGGCTTAACGCGTGTGTATGTCTCCGTTCGCTATGATTCGGCACGTGTATGGAAATCCATTTCGTATACGGGTCGGGTCATGGTGCGGGGGATGTGACATCTCGCGCTCGGGCGTTACATCCTTTGAGTGGTATCAGAGCCCAGGGTTGCAAAACTAGGGTTCTAGTGTCGTGTGGAGTCAGTCGGTCGTTCGGCTGTAGGAATTACTTGTAATTTGGAGCATTTGCATTTTTATATGATAAGGTGTTTTGATTCTTGACTGGAATGCTTGATTGAATTAATGCATTGTCACGCATGAACTTAGCATGCATGTTAGTGTTTGAGTGAACAGGATGCCTCCTAGAAGACATCGGGAAAGGTCTCCGGGACACCATCATCATAGAGATCGTTCTCCTAATCCTCCACAACCGCCTATGAATATGGAGCACTTTATGGAGGCGGTATATAACTACGTGGAACATAGAAGGGCTCAGGATCCTCCAGTACAACCGCAGGCTGAACAACAAGCACCTCCTCCAAATAACCCGAGAGATCATCATGGGTTGTTTTTGAGTTATAATCCACCAAGGTTTTCCGGTTCGGTGGATGATGCGATATCAGAGGGATGGTTGACAAGGATTGAGAGGATTTTCAATGTCAGGCAATTTACCTTTCAAGAGAAAGCTCAATTTGCCATTTTCCAACTGGATGGAGAGGCTTATGATTGGTGGGAACGTACTAGAGAGAAGCTCGAGGTGGAAGGAGAAGAAGTCAATTGGGAAGTTTTTGTAAGGGAGTTCAGAGAGGCTTTTGTTCCTGAAGTTGTGCGAGAAAGAAAAGAACAAGAATTTATGGATATGAAGCAAGGGACTCGCACGGTGGCTCAGTATCTTTCTCTTTTCAACAGGCTTGGCAAAAATGCATCCCACATTACAAGAGATGAAAAGAGAAAGGCGAAGAAATTCATAGCGGGATTGAGACAGGATCTTCGACACGGGCCCGCAGGCCATAATTTCGAGTCGTCTGCTGACACTGTACAGAGGGCACTGGTGTTGGAAGAGGAGTACAAGAAAAAGGACCCCTTACCTCGTATGCAAATGGGACAAGGATCGGGGTTTGGAAAAGGGAAAAGGCCTATGGTATCTCCTCCTCAACCATTTCAAGGGCAAAATAAGAAGTTTAAACCTATGGGAGCTGCACCGCCGAAACCACAAGTACCTCCGGCTACTTCTGATCCTCGCCATGATAGGCCACCTTGTATGTATTGTGGAGGCCCTACCCACACGTACAATACTTGCAGAAGGAGGTTGGGTCAGTGTCTAATATGCGGGAAGACAACACATATGGCTAATACTCGTCCAGATAAGACTCCGGGCTATCAACCGGGAGCTCAGAGGCCGATGATCCCAGCTCGTGCATATGCCCTTGCGGGTGAAGAGCAAGATGTGGAAGCCAATCCCAATGCTATGGTGGAAGGTACGATATGCATCCATGACACGAACATACATGTATTATTTGACCCTGGCGCTACTCATTCTTTTATTTCTTGTAAATTAATTGATACTTTGTGTTTGCCTGTTACGTGCTTAAATGCTTATTATGTGGTGAGTTCGCCGTTGGGTGGCAGTCTTGAGACGGATCGGGTGGTTAGAGATTGTGTGTTTGGGTTTGAAGGTAGAGAATATCAGGCAGATTTGGTGGTAATGCCGATGAACAGATATGGGGTTATTCTGGGAATGGATTGGTTGTTTCGGTACCACGCCACGGTTGATTGTTTCACCAAGACTGTTAAGTTGGGAGAAGAAGTGGCATTGGGGAAAGAGTCAGAGATTGCACCTCTTTTGTCGTTTACTGAAGCTCACAAGTTGATAAGGAATGGGGCAACGGGATTCATTGACTATATCTTGAATAAGCCGAAAGATCAGGCGAAACTCGAAGAGACAGAAGTGGTGAAGGAATATCTTGAGGTGTTTCCCGAAGTTTTAGGTTCTTTGCCTCCGGATCGAGAGATTGAATTTGTAATAGACTTATATTCGGGATCTGAACCTTATTCTAAGACTCCTTACCGAATGGCACCGGCAGAGTTACAGGAGTTAAAAGTTCAGCTGGAAGATCTTCTCAAGAACGGTTATATTCGGCCAAGTTCGTCGCCGTGGGGCGCGCCGGTTCTCTTTGTTAAGAAGAAAGATAGAACCTTGAGGATGTGTATCGACTACCGGGAGTTGAATCGGATGACTGTAAAGAATAAATATCCATTGCCTAATATAGAAGATTTGTTTGATATGTTACAAGGGTCAAGAGTGTATTCCAAGCTTGATTTAAGGCAAGGATATTATCAGTTAAAGATTAAGGAGGAAGATATTCCTAAGACAGGATTTAATACCCGGTATGGACATTATGAATTCATGGTGATGCCATTTGGATTAACTAATGCGTCGGCAGCTTTTATGGACATGATGCATCGGATTTTCCGGCCGTATTTGGATAAGTTGTTGTGATCTTCATCGATGATATTTTGGTGTATTCAAGGTTAGAAGAGGATCATGCTCGGCATTTGAGACTGATATTGGAGACTCTAAGAGATAACCAGCTCTATGCCAAGTTCAGTAAATGTGAGTTCTGGATTGACAGGGTGAGCTTCTTGGGACATATCATTTCGAGCAAAGGATAAGTGGACCCTTCGAAAATAGAAGCAGTTTCACAGTGGCAGAGTCCTAAAAATGTTTCTGAGATCCGAAGTTTCTTGGGTTTAGCCGGCTATTACCGAAGATTTGTTAAGGATTTTTCTGAGATTGCGGCTCCGTTGACCCGATTAACCAAGAAAGAAGTTCAGTTTAAATGGGATGAGAAGTGTAAAGCCAGTTTTCAGCTCTTGAAAGATAAGTTAACTTCTGCACCGATACTTGCACTTCCGGATGGTATTGAAGGGTTCGTGGTGTATACGGATGCTTCCCATGAAGGCTTAGGTTGTGTTTTGATGCAAAACGGGAGAGTAATTACTTATGCCTCTAGGAAATTGAAAGAGCATGAGAAGAATTATCCCACTCACGACCTGGAACTTGCAGCGGTGATTTTTGCCTTAGGGAAGTGGAGACATTATTTGTATGGAACTTCTTTTGAGATTTTCACCGATCATAAGAGTCTTCAGTACTTATTCTCTCAGAAGGAGTTGAATAGAAGGCAACGAAGGTGGATGGAGACTCTCGAGGATTATGATTGTGTGATTAAGTATCACCCGGGTAAAGCTAATGTGGTCGCGGATGCATTGAGCAGGAAGGCTAGTGTATCCAATTTGAAGGTAAATATTGGACAACCAATGGAGTTGGTTAAGATAAAGGCTCGTATTAGTAACATCTCAGTACGTCCAGAATTAAGGCAACAGATATTTGAGGCACAACGGCCGGATGATGAGATTCAGAAGTTGATTGAGAAGGCTCGATCAGACTCCGAGTGTCCGTTTGGATTCGATGACACGAGAATCTTTCGATTTAAGAACAGAGTGGTAGTTCCAACGGAATTGAGAAGAGCTATTTTGGATGAAGCTCATAAAACTGTTTATTCGGTACATCCTGGTGGAAACAAGATGTATCGGGACTTGAAACAGTATTATTGGTGGAACGGGTTGAAGAGAGATGTGGTGAATTATGTGAAACATTGTCTGACTTGCCAGTTAGTGAAAGCTGAGCATCAGAAGCCGTCAGGATTGTTACAGCCACTACCTATTCCAGAATGGAAATGGGAACAGATAGCAATGGATTTTGTATCGGGTTTACCTAGAGTGAAGAGTGGATTCGATGGAATTTGGGTAATCGTGGACAGGTTAACCAAGTCAGCCCATTTTCTTGCAGTTCGGATGTCAGATAAGATAGGTAAGTTGGCTAAGAGGTATTGTGATGAGGTTGTTCGGTTACATGGAGTGCCGGCTAGTATTGTTTCAGACAGGGATCCGAGATTCACTTCCAAGTTCTGGTAAGAATTACAGAAGTGTTTGGGAACTAAGCTTCAGTTCAGTACAGCTTTTCATCCACAGACGGATGGGCAATCTGAAAGGTTAATCAGATATCTTGAGGATATGTTAAGGGCGTGTGCGTTGGATTTCTCGAGTTCATGGAATGAACAATTGCCCTTGATTGAGTTTGCCTACAATAACAGTTACCAAGCTTCTATAGAAATGGCATCGTATGAGTTTCTTTATGGAAGAAAGTGTCGATCCCCGTTGTTTTTCGATTTGGAAGAATGGAAGTGGAGTAAGCAAGAAGGGGTACAAAGAGGTGAAAGGAAAGATAAACCTTCCAAAGCTATTCAAGATGCTATTGAAAAGGTTCAAATTATCCGACAACGGATGAAAGTAGCCCAAGATCGACAGAAAAGTTATGCAGATAAGCGAAGGAAAGATCTTGAATTTGAAGTTGGGGATAGGGTATTCCTGAAAGCTTCACCTCGGAAAGGATTTACCCGAATTGGAAAAGGAGGAAAGTTAAATCCCCGATATTTGGGACCGTATGAGATTTTGGAGAGAATCGGAGATACAACTTACAGATTGGATTTGCCTCCAAGTTTAACGGGTATTCACAATGTCTTTCATGTATCACAACTTCGGAAGTTCTACCCCGATGAATCAGTGATCATACCGGTTGAAGAGGTTGAGCTTGATCCGAATCTCACTTTTGTTCAGAAACCAGTTAAGATTCTGGATCGGAAATTTCAGGAACTTCGAAACAGACGGTTTCCCTTGGTGAAAGTGTTGTGGCGAAGTGGTAAGACGGAAGAAGCTACGTGGGAAACCGAAGAGAAAATGAAGAAGTTCTATCCCGAATTGTTTCCGACCGAGCAATGAATCCGAGGACGGATTCTCTTTAAGGGGGAGAGGTTGTAACGCCCCGTGTTTTCACACGTGCAGGTAAGAGTTACGTGCGCAATTACATTTAATTATATGAGTTTATATCTTGTTTTACTAATTGAATTTGTTTCTAATTTGATTTAATTATTTAAATTTTATATGAATTCTAATATGTGCTATGAATATATGAATGAATTTGTGAGAATGTGAATTTTGTGAATTCGGTGTTAATTGAATGAAATTATATGTTTCGTGTAATTCGCGGACTTGATTGTAACTTATTTGAATGTTTTGGACTCAATTGGAAATTGAGTTTGGGGCTTAATTGCCACTTTTTGAAAGTTTAGGGACCTATTTGTATATAGGCAACCCTTAACGGTTTTCACGATATCTTGAGCTCCGGACCTCAAAATCGAGATCCGTAACCGGCGTTGAACTTGTTTCGACGATACTAGGGATGTAAACGAGACGAGCCAGCTCACGAGCTTAGTGAGCTGGCTCGAAGAAAGTTCGGGCTTGAGTTCGAAGGTGACGAGCCGAGCCGAGCCAGGGCTAGGCTTGTGGAGTTTCGAACCCAAGCCCGAGCCATGTACTTCTTGGCTCGTGGCTCATGAGCCAGCTCGCGAGCCAAGTATTAATTTTAAAAAAATAAAAAATATATATTTATATATATATACATAATACCCTAGCCCCCTTTTTTTTTTTCCCAATCATTCACGCAGCAGGCACAAGCACAACCCTAGCCCTCTTCCAAATTCTTCACGCAACCTAGCCCTCATTTGTTTTCTTCCAAATTCTTCACGCAGCAGCTGCGGAGAAAACTTGGCACCACGCCATCGGAACAAATCTGCCACCACGCCACCACCTACCCTCCCTCTTGTCTCGCGCATCGTCCACCCACCACCTCCAATCAGCTGTAGTCGCGTCGTCACGCCACCAAGCGGCGCCCACCGGCCACAACGGATATCCTCTCTCCTGCAAGTCCACCGTCAACCACCACCACCCCCTCCTTTCTCAGCCGCGGCGCAGTCACCACCTCCTCCTCTCTCTTTTTTTTTTTTTTTTTGATTTATTTCCATGAATTTCAGCTTGATACATCTGGAAGAATTTAGAGGAATTAATGTGTAAAAAGACTATACTCTTTGATCGGTTTACATCTCTATTTCCTGCCTTTTTTGGTGATAGATCTGTTTTTGTGTTTGGCTATACGGGGAAACTAAATCTAGGTTCATTGTTGTGCTTCACTGTTTTCGTTTGGATGTATGTAAGGAGAAAATTCAAGATTTGGTCAATTTTTGAGGGTTTTGGTAATGGCTCGTGGGCTCGGCTCGGCTCGGCCGAACCTCAGCCCAAGCCAAGCCCGAGCCACCCCTATTAGGGTTCGTTGGCTCGCAAGCCGAACCCAAGCCATTTTTCCTTGGGCCGAGCCCGAGCTCGAACCTTTGAAAATTGCCAAGGCTCAGCTCGTTTACATCCCTAGACGATACCTATCCATTAAACTTGACCTTATACTTTTTCGATATCGTTTGAACCTTCAACAACGAACCTTTCCATAGCCTCGACCTTGTAACTTGTTGAACCGTTTACTAAACGAACCGGACTTGAACCGACCCGTATTCTACCCATTTTATCACTTAATATCAGCATTTGTTCCCATATGCATTTCATTTCATCGATCATCATCATCTCAAGAGGCCAAGGAGAAGCTTGAAGAAAACCCTTGTTGATCATTCAAACCCTAAGCTCAAGATCAACTTTCATCCAATCTTCTTCCAAGGTAAGGTATGGATTGTTTTTCCCTCATTCTCCTCTCCATTTTCTTCCGATTATATCTTGGTATGAGTTGGAGAATCATGTGTTATGAGAAATAAACTTGAAATGATGCCAATGGTAGGAATTCTTGGTTTCATGTCTTTCCTTGGTTTAAATGATAGTGGATGCATGGAATGTGTTGCTTGTAGCTTCCTTATCATTTTTATATGCTTGGATCTCATGTTGGTTGTGTATAGCATGATGTGCCATTGATGAAGCTTGAAGCTTCCATGGATGAAAGCTTGACATTGAATGATCTTTTGCCAATTTTGATTATGAATTCTTGCACATATGAATGGATTGCATGTTATATGTGAATTATATGACTTGAATACATGTCTAAGTGGTACAAAAGAGCTTCCTTGTTGCTGCCCTGTTTTGCAAGCTTTTCCCTCGAAGAAACAGAGCTTATGCTTTGTTTCTCTTGTGAAGACGACGAGCTGACACGGCCGTGTCAGCTTTGAACTGAAAATGGACACGGCCGTGTTGGGCCCTCGACTTTGATTTTTTTTCTGAATTTAATCTCGGACACGGCCGTGTCCAAACGCTTTGAAAACTCAACACGGCCGTGTCAAGCCCTCGACTTTGAATTTTTTCCTGATTTTAAACCTCGGACACGGCCGTGTCCGTTTCCTTTGAAAACTCAACACGGCCGTGTCATTTGAAATGGCAGCTTTGGGGGAACTCTTTTATTGCTTGTTTTGCGTTTATTGCTAGTATTTGTGAATTGTATGCAACGTAAATGTATTAAAGCTATGTTTTATGATTGATATATGATATTGATGACCATATGAATGAAAGTATGAAAGTATGAACGATACGAACGGGAATGAATACGGTTTTACCGTATAATGAACAAAACTTGGTGAATTATGTGTTTAATTGAATTCTATGATATTCATGACCATATTTGAACATATTATTGCATTTTAAGCATTCCTTAACATGATATTGCATAGCCGAGCGTCTAATGTGGTCATAATTGAGTCTCACACTACCTTTGTCACACAGATCTTGATCCAATGGGTGACGAGGTCGGGCAGTGAGAGCTTTGTCGGGTTCTTTTTGTCTACCAGGTGGGTTTTTCTTCTATTAGATAACAATATGACCCCGAACACCTAATGTGCAAGATTTTGGCCAAAACCCTATATAGGTATTTATACCAAGTTTTTAACGAACAAATGTTTTCGAACGAAAGCCTTTATTATGATTGTCCTACCAAATGTTTTGGCGAGAAATGAATGATCACAATGAATGAGGGCCCGGGACTTAGTGTAGTGGTGAACCGGGGAAGCTTGGGCTGACGGGAATCCATTTATACTAGTTCCAACGATTTCGGCAACCTAGATTTCACTAGGAGATTAGTGAATGAAAGGGGTCCCGCGCTTTTGGGGATTCATGTACCCCTCTAGGATTAATGAATGAGGGTTCGGGCCTTGCAAACCCGTTCCCTACCCGGAGGAAAAAGGAGTCTATGAATGAACGAATGAATGTTCTAATGAATGTCCACGAAAGAAAGAATGCATGAACGAATGAATGAATGATTAATGAATTACACGAGGTGGTGGTTGGAGATAATGCACGCCCTCTCGCCGGGCCACGAATGACCTAATGAATGAAATGAATTGTTATAATCCTATTCGTTGTATTTATTTTCCCACTTGGGAAAAAGGATTCAAAACCTCGAATAAGGATTATAATCTGCATGTACGTGGTTAAATTCCGCAATAGTATGATATTATGCCTATTTTTTTTTTACCCACCAGTCTGTCTAAGACTGAACCCGGAGTTGTTTCAGTTGTTTTTACAGGAAGGGGGATGCTAGGCGGGATACCAGTCAAGGAGAGTCTTGCATCGTGTCTAGCCTTTCCTTTACACGCATGATTCCGTTTTGATTTTTGGGATTTTGTATATGTATGGAGCGTACATGGATATGGTATCTATACGTATCTTACATGAAATATTGGTACATAGAGCGTATAGCTCAATATATGAATTACATGTTGGTACCTGGAGCATCTAGCTCAATATATAAGATATGAATGATTGCTTCCGCTTTTCTATTGCTCTGTTGTTACTTTGATTGTTGTTGGGGTTTAAGTTATAGGCTAGTCCCGCCTGGCTTAGCGCGTGTGTATGTCTCCGTTCGCTATGATTCGGCACGTGTATGGAAATCCATTTCGTATACGGGTCGGGTCATGGTGCGGGGGATGTGACGTCTCGCGCTCGGGCGTTACAACGGTCGCCGTTTGAGTCCCCGGAGGCGGCCTTCGCACTCCTGCCAGGATGCTTGCAACATTTCGAGGCACGATGGCCCCTCGACCCTGGTTCGGTGGGGTCGAAAAACTTCTCCAGCCTGGACCTCAACGATCGGTCCAAATGCGGGTGGCATGGGCAACGAGGGGGTCTTCTCTCGACCTTTCGTTTTTGTCTTCTCCGCCTCGATCGTAGACTTTGTGTGGCGGCTGGTTTTTTGTTTTTTGGACTGGGGGGCTTCTAGATCTTCGGCCCCCGATGGAGCTTTTCCCCTCTTTTCAGGGGCGTCAGCTGTCCCCATCGAGAGGACCTTGGGTATTGCATCGACCGTGGCGTCGGTAGTTGTGGCAATTTCTGCCTGGGTCGGCGGAGGAATCATCTTCTTCTCAGCCGCCTTCTTCAGTTCGGCCATCTCCTTCCTCCTCGCGTTCAAAGCCGCCGACATGATGTATTGCTCTACACGAAGGAAAAATATTCGATCAGAAACTCAGACAAAAAAAAAAGAGACAACAGAAACATGTAAATGCGCTGCTTCGAGGGATGTATTCGAGGTACCGGGGTCGAAATATTTTCTAACTCCAGGTGCGAGTCCCAGCTCGATTAATGACTGTGGAGCGATCATGTCTTCCGACTCCACACTTCCCATAATCCTCAAGGCTGCCATCAAAGTGTTCGGCCAGCCCGGTTGTCCCCTCGGAAGATCCGCTCGAGGGACCCAACTCCACCCCGGATATTTTAGACTGGGCCAACCCTTCTCGCATTCGATGAAAACAAACATTTGTTTCCATCCCACTTCATTCGATGAGGTGGGCGACCTAACGACCCGATAGTTGCTTTTTGACTGAAGTTGAATGTACCCCGGGCCCGACTTCGAGGTCTCGGTCGTTAGTCCAGCCTGGAAGATCTCGGAAAGACAGTAAATATTGGTCTCCATCCCCAAGCACCTCAACAAAGCCCTCAACCCATTCACCATTGCATAAGAGTTAGGCATCAACTGCGAAGGGCTAATTCTAAGGGTATTGAAGAATTCGACCAGCTCCTTGGAAATTGGCACCCTGAACCCGTTTTTGACCGGCAGATAGTTGATCGCGATGCAGTTCTCTGGCGGATTAGTCATTCTCTCTCCGACCTTGGGCCGTATCACCCGATAACCCCCAAATTCCGGGGCACCCCGAACAGCCAGTGTTGGATTTCTCCAAATTTTTCATCCGTTATAGCGGGGGTTATTGCTCGAGGGTCCTTCACTAGGTGACCCCCCTCTGGCTCGAGGTTCTCGACCTCCTCCTCCTCCTCCTCATCTTCCTCCTCCTCTCCTCGACCCGAAGTCGATGTCTCCTCTCCAATCGACCGAGGTACAACCTCTTCTACTTCCGCCTCAGGCAATGGGTCAGATACTCCCACCACGTCGACATTCTCATCCCTTCCTTGCGGGTTAGTCGACCTCGTTTCTACGGTGGCTCCCGAGTCCGTCGAAGCTGAGCTCGATTCTGATGAACCCGAGCTCGACCCCACACTTGTGGTCACCACATCCATCCCCTTTGGGCCAGTCTCCGCTCAATTTGTTGACATCCTACAACGATAGAATCATATTTTACTATTGGATCGGATACGAACAAATCGAGAGAGAGGAAGCCTTCGAAGAGGGAAGTGGTAGACCTCTCCCTCGAAGCGATCGAGAAGAAAAGAAAAATAAATAACACAGAGAAAGAAGATCGAGCTAAAGATTGGAAATATTACCTTTTTGGAGTTTGGAAAAGATCTGGAGATTACCTTCTTCTAGAACCAGCGACCCAGAAATTCGACACACAAAAACGCTTGATCGATCGAAAACGGCTCGAAGCTCTCTTCAGTTCTCTCTCGCAAAAGTAACAAATGAAATTACAGAGGGAACTATTTATAGGAGTGAAATTGGGCGGGAATCGAGAAGGTGAAACGGCGCAATGATTACAGCGGGTCCCACACTTGGGGGTTGAAACGTCACTGCCACATCAGCCCTAGCAGATGACATTTCGGGGGGCTTATGACGTGGCATGTACCCGCTGTCGAGTTGGACCAATCACCTCACTCCACCTGTACGATCGAAGATCATATCTCGATCACCTGGTCGGACATCCAGTCACCGCACATAAATTACCGCTTTAGCCGTCGACCCTTGGTCAGGCTTTCAGACCGGTTCTTGCGACCCAATCCCCTCGACCGGCCAGCACATTAGTCCACTAGTAGAGAGTGGCTGACCACGCATTTAATGCACGATCTTAGTGGGGCACCTGTCAGCTCCCCGTGCCGACACGTCGAGACGGTAACTTCTCTCTCTTCACCATATATATAGCTTCCCCTCATTTATTGCACGGTAAGTTTTCTCACCTAACCTCTTTCACCGCTCAATCACTTCGATCATCCTCTTCGAACCTGGCTTGAGCGTCGGAGTGCCAACCCGGGTCTCACACCCACCATCCCCGAGTTGGCCTCGGAGCTTACGTTTGCCTCGACCTGTGCAGATTTCGAGTAGTCGGACGGAAGTTTCCCCTCAATAAATAGAGTGACCGTGTCGGATCTCTCGATCGGACCTCAAGCAGGGATTTGGCTCGATCAGATATAATTGAAGAAAGAATTATATAGTGAATGGTTTAACTAGGGGTTATTTTCCAAAATAAAGGCTTACTTTGTCCCTTTTTGCTAAATGCCCCGAGTTTGGAACCTGATTTTTGTAGGTTCGTCGCGCTCGGAGCAATGTTTTAAAAACCGGACCGGACCGGACGGTCGGACCGCCCGGACCGTCGATCGTCCGGAAGGACGAACCGGTCATCACCCCAAAACCGTTCGCACTAAAAAAACCGCTCTATTTTGTGAAAACCGTTTCGAACCGTGGTTGGATCGTTCGAACCGTAGAACCGTTCCCGGGTCAAGTGAACCGTTCGATTTTTTAAAAAACAATAAATTGATAAAATTAAACACCAATTTCTCTAATTTTCTATATTTTTCTCCACTATTTCTATATGTTTTATGCAACCACTTCTTCAAAACTAATGTATTATGTATTTTCATTTAATTTGGGATGATTATTTTCTTGTCTCGAACTTTTGAACTTTAAATGTTTATGTTATGAATCATGAATTATGAATTATGAATTTATGTTTTATTTTAGTTCATAATCTTTAGTTTTTTATTCATTGTTTATAATATTCTTATATTTGCATACTATATTTGTATATAAATTGAGAAAATATAAAAGTAAATTTTAAAATATGTTTTATTATTTATTATTTATAAATATTTAATATTTAATATTATTTATGACATAATTATGACGTCACCGGTTCGACCACGGTTGATCCAACGGTTGAACCAGTGACCCTTGACCCAGTTGATTTTCCGGTTCGCTTAACGGTCTGATTTTTAAAACATTGGCTCGGAGTTCGAGTTTGGTTTCAAGAAAATTGAGTTGTACTCGAACTCAAACCTTAAAAAGGCTAGGGCTCGGCTCGTATCCAACCTAAGTTCATTCAACAAAGGAATAAGGCAATAAAATATCCCATCCCGAATCAATTAAGGCGTCCCAATAAATTAGATCTAGGTTTCGATTCCTCGTATATCTTCTTCCCCAATTCCTCGATTCAACTTATTTTCTCAAAATTTAGGAGTTATTTCAGGCAGAAAATAGAAATACAGAGGAAGAATGCCTCAGCGACACTCGAAAAACAATAATGATTTAGCTTTCTTCACCTATGATGAGAAGCGGAAGCTAGGGTACGGAACGCAGAAGGAGAGACTTGGCAAAGATTCCATTAAACCGTTTGATGCGTGTTCTCTCTGCTTGAAGACAGTAATAGAGCCCATGTCATGCCTTAAGGGTCATATTTTCTGTAAAGAATGCATTCTCGAATGCCTCTTATCCCAGAAGAAAGATATTCAAAGGTTAGTTAATTAATTGCATCTGTTTGTCAATACTTTATTTTTGTTTTACTTTTACTGTTCAAAATATGTCATTGCAAGCAAAAAAGTTGCTCTAATTGTTGAACTGCATTTGGCTATCACTGTGTGTTTTCTCTGGTGGAATGTCTTCAGTAAATACGTCAGAGTTGGGTTTGGGATTTAGATATTGGTCTGAGTTCACATGTTATATTCCTCATGTTATTTGTATTTCTTGCGTTCAAGTTAGCAGACATGATGGGTTCGAGATTTCGATGAAGGCTTAAGTTTATATTGCATTGCCTTGTCTAAGAGTACAATATATTGTCTTTGATTATGAAGGTCCAACTATTCCTGTATTCATGGTTGAAACTGGTAGTTCTTCTTGTAACAATTAAGAAAATCAATTTCCAAAAGTTGAAATAACATCTTAGCGAACCATCTAATTTAGGTTGCTTTTAGTTGGTTGTCTTTCTAAACTTGTTTATCTGTGCTACCTTTCCAGAAACTTATGATTATAGCTGCAAGATGCTACTTTTGATTCTATTTCCCTGGTGGTGTGTTGGGAATGCCGTTTTCCCTTCTATCAAGTGTTTACTTCTTTGTGTAGGGGTTTTTACCATGAGAGATTTTGATCCCATTTACCTGACTGCTTTTTTCACCAAATGGCTACTAGCTAGGAAACTTATAGAAGTTTTGAAACCTTTTTTACTCATTCATAGAAGTGATCGTCTTTCCCCAAAAAAGAATAGTTTTTTTTTTTGAAGTAGACACACACACTCCCAAGTGGTCAGAGAGATTCGAACCACCCGGGTCATCGCCCTGAAGAAAGAACCTTTAACCAGTTGGACCAAGTCCAACCCTATTGGCCCCCAAAAAAGAATAGTTTAGTTGATTAAAGTGAAATCAGATTGAATCATGTTTACTTCATGCTTCCTGCTTCACACTATCTTGTATTTCTCTACTTTTTGTATTTAAGAAGAGATTTTGTTACCTGCAGAAAACTATTAGCTCATTCTACTCAACAAAAGCAAGAAAAAGAAGAGGAGGAAGACAAGCTAATGCTTCAAAAAGCCAGAGAGCTCGATGCGTTTGACCAACAGAACCACGGAGCAGTACCACAGTACAACGACAAAAACTACAACAGAGACAAGAATGGTTTCCATGGGGCTAACAGTGTAAAAGCCACCTCGTATGAAGAGGAAGCACTCCGCACCATGAAAGCATTTTGGTTGCCTTCTGCAACACCAGAGGCTCCTAAAAAGGTGGACGCGCCATCGACCGATACCGTTTGTCCTGAAGGGAAAGAAAAACTTAGGCTTAAAACACTTTTTCCCATCCATTTTACTGAAGATACTAGTGAGCAGAAGAGGTCAAGTTCTATTGATAAGTCATATATCTGCCCTAGCTGCAAGGTCACTCTAACAAACACACTGTCACTTGTAGCATTGAGTTCGTGTGGGCATGTGTTCTGCAAGAAGTGTGCGGATAAATTCATGGCAGTAGACAAGGTTTGTTTAGTCTGTGACAAGCCATGCAAAGAGAGACATCTTGTGAATTTGGCCAAGGGAGGAACTGGTTTTGCAGGTCATGGAGATCATCTTGAAGCTAAAGATTTCAAGCACTTGGGAAGTGGTTCAGGCCTTGGGCTTGTAAGACCTGCCCAGAAGACTTGATCTTCATTTTGAGATGCTATTATGCTCTCTTTTTGACTGCAAAAACCCTGATGCAATATGAAATTATAATATATACATTTGTTTAATTTCAAAATGTCCTGTAATTTGCTCTGCTGAGTATAATATTTCTATATTTTCAACAATTTGAAGGCCTCATTGAATCGGATTTGGTGTATAAATGTCATCAACTTTTACTATCATGAATGGAACTCTACATGAGAGATCATGTCATGCTCAAACAATCGCTTCCCTCTATGCGATTCTGAGTTGCTTGATTGGAGTTGGAACTAAAAATTGCATTTATATTGTCATAATTGTACTCGATTTATTAATTAGTTACCTCGTTTCTCAGTCATAAATATTATAATAAATTGAAAAAAAAAAAAATTATATGTGTTGAACTAAATTGGCGCCAAACTGTACGCAGCCATTCCTTTTGACATTTACCTTTATCCCTCAACAATTATCTTGTCGCTTCTTATTGCTTATAAGTTATACCCTTGATCATCTTCTCTCTAAAAATAACCAGCATTAGACTAAGCAATAAGACGCATATAAACTGTATTCCGACAAAAGAAGAGGAGTCATAGTGAATCCATTCGACACGAAATAGAACATCTGGAATTCGGAATTGTAGAATTAACAATCCCTTGTAATGATATATCGTCATGAACTGGAGCAGGAGTTGAGAACATTGGAGATGACCAATCTGGAACGGCAGAGGGGATATCATTTGCATCCAACAAATTTTCCAGAAATACTTAGCATGGCATAGTTGATTTATGAAGGGATATTCTTTGAGTTGCTTTACTAGCATGCAGAAAAATGATACTCTCTTTTTTCCCGATCATTAAATTCCACATTCCATCTAATTCTAATCTATGGAACATCCTCCATACAGACTAAATTATAATGATATATACACAATTTTTGCATCAACCCAAAAAGGATGGCCTTGTCGTAAACTCACAGTTCATTTAGCTGAATCAGCTTTTAATTATCGCTGCTGCAGATCTGCTCTGGAGACACCCTTTTCCGGTTAACAAAATCCAACTACATAAAAATCCAAAATCCTGATCAGAAAAGCACAAAAGCATCATTAAACCCATTGATGCTTACTCGTTGGTTGATACTCCAAATTGCTCTCAATAATTCTCGGATAGCCGCCCAAACTTGGAGAGAACATTTCTCTTTTACGTAGCTTTCCCCAGGCTTGAATTTTCTTGTTCCATAGAAATTATGCAAGCTAGTCTGTCGTAAACCTCAGAAAGCTTGTTTTCTGCCTTACTTTTGGAAGAAGGATCGTACCATGCCCGTGGAATACCAGCTTCTTCTCGAGCTGAATGGTTGAAAGGACCTTTTACTTCCACATTATACTCTTCCAGGATATCTGTGAAGGTAGAATCGGGGGAGCGCCCCATTTTCTGGCAAACTGATACAAACCAATAAACACCAACTGCAACATGTGCGACTTCTTCATCAGCTATCTTCCCAACAATGTTTGAGGTCCTATGATCTCCAAAGCCAATCAGTTTATTGACGAGTCGAGGTCCAGCATCTAGCCCTCGCGCCTCCTGCACCAATGGGATAACTGCAAGTCGTGCAGCAACGTTATTTGATGATTTCTCGCATTCCCTCCAAAGAACATTGTGAGCCGGCATATCGCCGTAGCTAAACCCAAGCTCAGACAATCTCTGTGAACACCATGTAAAGTGCCGGCTTTCGTCATCAGCTACATGAGCAAAATCAGCAAAGAACCCTTCACCTAGAAGCTCGACAAATGGAGAAAACCGGACAACTGTATCCCATGCAAGATCAATTGCATTTAGCTCAACATGAGCGAGATTATGAAGCATGTAGGCATTGAGAGGCAAACCAGAGCTTTTTGGGGGTGGAATGTCTTTAGGAGAAACCAGATCCGGTTTTGGAGGGCGAGCAGGCCTTGAAGGCGCATCCGAAACTCCAACAGGCAGACCCTCCTGGCACCATTTCGTATAGGCCACGTGCGAAAGCTTAGCTTTTGTAAGGGGATTCGAAGTGGAGAGAACAACACCGCCCATTTCTGCCAATGAAGAGCAAGAACTGAAAACAGAAGCAGCAAGCGAGCTGATTTCAATTTGATTCGGTTCTTCAATTGGGCCATTTGACCCCCAATTGCGGTCACGATTGGGTGGGCTGCGCCGCCATTTGTGGAGGCCGGACCACTGAGGGTGGTGGTGAAGTGGTGGGTAATCAATGGAACTAGCAGAAGAGAAGCAGCGGTGGTGCTTTAACAGTGACCAGAGGGGTGTCCCGGGGTTGGTGCCGAACCTGTGGATTGCTCGGAACTTGAGTTGCCACATTGTTGAAAATGTGCTTGTTATTGTCCAACCTTTTTTTTTTTTTTCTAAAGTATACTCTATTTTAATCTTTTTAATTCAAAATTGATCAAACTCTACACACACACCCAAATTGAAACAGTATTGTGCTGTTTTGCTGCTTGAATCGTGAAACTGCCTTGTTTCTGAGTATGAAAAGGCGGGTTGCTTTCCCAGGTTGGAGCATCGGAAAAGGGTGATCCGGCTGAGAGGAAAGGATATGAAAATGCTAATGAAGTTGCCATTTTCAGCATCAGTACACTATAAATAAAAGTCTAACCTCGTTGTAAGTCATAATTCATGTTAAATATAGTAAATGAATATACTAGATTTAATCAGCAACATCATAAAACCACAACCAAGGTCTACGCTAAAAAAATCACGACCACTCAGTTCATACTTAACCAATCAATCTTGAGAAACAAAACCAAAAAAAAAAATTCAACAAAATCATTTGAACCCATGTGAACAAATCAAAAATTGTGGAAATATTTAATCTTTGTTTGAACTTTGAACAGAACTGGGAGATTACAATCTGAACTTTAAACAAATCAAGAGCAGCCTGCAGCGGAATGAGTTTGTACTTAAATTTTAGTGTTGAAAACATCTACACCTGTGTTTGTCCAAAACAGAATTATAACAAGTGTTTAATTACCAAAAAAAATTATACTTTCTCCTCACCAATATACAGAATTATCCATCAAAATGTTAATAAAAAAGGTTTACACCCTCGAAATATAATGTGTAAGCCTAAAATTTAAACAAAAAAAAAAAAAAAAGCCAATAGAGATTTCTGGAGCAATTAATCCAGCCAAGTAAAACAATTATTTCTAACTTACAGAGATTGAACTTCCCAGATTCTCACAATTGTAACTTCAAACTCAGCCCACAAGTTTACATAAAACAAGACCGGAATATACATAAAATAGGGAACACAGAAACCCAAAATCATAAATGAAGTTTTAGAAAGGAGATGGATAAGAACCAGAATCTGAGCATCTTACTCTCTGCAATCTCCAACTCTCATCCACAGAGAACGAAGCAGCAACTTTCAATTCACAATCCACAATCACAGAACCCCAATTCTTGATTTTAAGGTATTTTGGGTCTATCAAAATTTGGAACTGAAATGTTGGGCCCAAAAGCAACATATGTTTCAATGTAATCCTAAGGTTTAGCCCAAAGAGGGAACCTTCATCTTCATGAGACCCTAACATAATATGCTTGAATCTAGGGCTGTCAATGGGTTGGATTTTAATCCGAATCCGATCCGAGTCCGATCCGATTTTTAGTATATTCGTCCGATAAAAAAATTCGATGGATCATATCCGATTATAAATATTCGAAATCCGAATTAAGTGGATCGGGTATGGAATCATACAGTCCGATCCGTTAAAGATCCGAATCCGATTTTAAATATATATTCTCATATATGTATATATATTCTAATATTAATGTTTTTGTTCATTTATGTTCCAATTATATATATATATAATAGACACACATATATGTGTATTAATGTAAATCTTAAAAATATATCATAGTTTCATATTATATATAACTTTTAAACCACTTCATCATTAATATACCATACTTAACTTATAGTGTAGATACAAATGATAATTTTGTAGATTGTTACATGATATAATATTTATTTTAAAAATAATATATGATATAAAATATAACTTATAAGTAATTTAGAATGCGTAATATAAGATTTAATTACTTATATTATATATATTTTTTCTATTATATCTATACATATGTGTGCATATCACTTCAGAGTTATAATGATATATATCTATTATATTATAGATCTTGAATATATATATATATATATTATGGTTTCAAAGTTATATATCACTTTATTTATTTATTTTTTTTAAATACGAACAACTTAAGAATATAATATAATATCATATATTACATATTTATTGTTGTTTCAATAATAATATCAAATATATTATATACTCGATACTATGTATGTCTGTATCTTTATTTATACTATTATATTAAGTCAGAGATCCAAGTTTAATCTTTTGACCTTTAAAAATATTTTCTTATTTATTTATTTATTTATTTATTTATTGATTTCGGTTGACTTTATCTCATGTATTCTTAACTTTTATTATTTTTTCTCTCATCACTTCTCTTCTTAACTAATATGACATTATATTATGCTACCTATTCATTTATTTATCATAATTTAGTTTTTACCAAAAAAAAAAATAAAAAAATCATAATGTAGTGATTATATTAAAAATATAATTATGGAATATATATTTAATAAAATAATTAATTTTAATATATTTATATAATAATAATAATTTTTTAGTTGCACAAATATTAAATGTGCAAAGTTGCTAGTAATACATGGCTTATGAATAAAATGCGTATGTATAATATGCCATAATAATACATATTTTACTAATATATGTGGTTTGATAACATAATATAAATTCGGTTTTTTATATTTGTACTCCTGCGATATTGAGTAATTACAACTCGTGATTCTTTAAATGAAAATATTATACAACCTACCCTTTTAGGTTTGGAAAATTACAAATAAATCCATTCCAATTTGATTTTTAGCAAAATCATTCTTAAATTGACTACGTTGCACAACTAATTAGTTACTCAGAATTACATATAAATCATATATACTAAATATTATATATACATGTGCATTATGTAATGTAAATACTATATATTATATATACACTTATAATTTTTATTTAATTAACCGAATGAATAAATTGAAAAAGAAAAATAATAAAAAAAAGTAAAGTCCATAAAGTGAAAATGCACGCATATTGTTTTCAAAATAAAACAACAGAACCCTAACGGCCTAACCCTATCAAAGCCCCAATTAAAGCCGCCGTCTTCAAATGAAATGAAATCTGAGTCCCCATGAACCGCGCCGCCTCACCATCTTCAATGTCCAGCACTGCTGCCTTGCCACCTTCACTATCCGCCACCGTCGCCTCGCCACCTTCATTTTCAGACGCCGCCGCTGCCTCGCTTCAACCCTTCGTTCTCCATCTCGCCAAGGGTCCGTTTTCTTTCTTTTCTACATCCGCCCATCTCCAGCCTGCTATCTCCACCATAGCTCCATCCTTGTCGCGCTTCCCACCATCCTCTCTCTCACCGCTGTGCCTGTAAATTTCACCTCCTTTCATTTTTCCGATTTGTCCCTTCGGGTCGGGTTTTTCTATCGGATAATCCGATCCGATTACTCCCGAATCTGATCCAGACGAATCCGAATCCTATAGGATCCGGATTCGGATTCGGGAAGTCAATTCTATTACCGGGTTCGGATTCGGAAAGTTTGAATCCGATCCGAGTCCGACCCGTTGACAGCCCTACTTGAATCTTGATTTGGACCAAAATATTCTTTGGGCCACCAAGGTTTTATTAGAGGTTCTACAATTCTAAGTCTCCATTTGTGTCTTGTTTCTTCTGTTTCATATCTGATTCTGTTTTGAAAAAAAAAAAAAAAAGAAAAAAGACTCCCATTTGCCCAATTTCCAAGAATATAAACATATTATCAAGAATTTGATTAATACATTAAAATGGTATTTGTTAAATGTCTCACATCCTATGTTGTACGGACACGGACACGACACGACACGGACACGGCGACACGGATTTTTTCAAAATTTTAGGACACGACACGGCTCCGACAAGATTATATTTTATATAAATAAATATATTTTATATATAAATAATAATATTTCATATAAAAATAAAAATATTTTATAAGTATAGTCTTTGTAACATAAAATATTTATAAAAATATTTAATATTAAAAACTCAACTAAGTTTTGTTATTTCAATTTTCTCTCCAAAAAATTCAAAAAAATATTAAAAAAGACATAAAAAATAATAAATAAATAAAAAACAAGCCCAGCCGTGTCCGAACCGTGTCGGACACGCCCCCTCGCCGTGTCCGACACCGTGTCCCCTTTTTTTTTTTTTTTTTTTTTTCCGGACACGCCTCCAGCCGTGTCCGACACGTGTCGGAGGCGTGTCGGACACTGCACGGGACCAAAAACTGCCGTGTCCATGCATTCCAGCTCACATCCAATAATTAATGATATGGTATTTAATATATAATGTTTGATAACCCTCCCCTCAACAGCTAGCTTTTGGGGGTGAGTAAGGCCAAAACACATTATTCAATATGGTATCAGAGCAGGTGAGTTGCAGATGTTCCGATTCCTACAACAGCTAGCTTTTAGGGGTGAATAAGGTCAAAACACATTATTCAATAGTATTAATAAATACTGGAATATGTTTCAAAAGAATTGAAAGTTACGTTTTAGTTTTTTTTTTATAATTATAGTTGCTCATTTTGACTCTAGTTTTGAGAGGTTAAAAAAAATTTAGGTCGATTTTGGAAAGGAGATAAACTTTCATGCGATGATAATTTTATTAAAGATGGTGTCATGAGTCATGACATTCGGCTCAATAATATATGATTTTGGGCTCGTGATATTTATGGTAAAGAGTTCGTCTATCGTTTTTATTAGTTCGAGCTTATTACATCAGTTCATGCACACAGAACTAAAGGTGTAAGGAATGAAATACTCTTGTGGGTTACAGAAACATTCTTAGAGAAGGATTCTTGGAGAACAATGAATATAAATCTAAAGTTGAACTCTTATGATAAGACTTATATAAAGCTGAACTCTAAATGATGTAGTTCCACTCAAAAGACATGTCAGCACCACAAACACAGAGATTATCGCTAGTTCGGGAGTTCGCAAGGGAGGTGAGCTTCACAAAAAGTCTAAATAAATAACAAGTTATGGAACTAGAGGAAGCTAAGAGCATTATAAAAAAAAATTAAGTGATGTAAAGAATAAGAACATTTTGAAATGGAAAACAATTTGGGTGATAACAAAAGAGTTAAACCCTAAAAGCTCTATTACTTTTTTTATTAGACGCATTGATACTTCAATAATACGATTATTCATATACTCGAACTCTATTTATAATTGAAAATAGATGAAAGTACTTAGACACTTACTTAACGGAATGGAAACATTATTGTATTTGTTTAGAGTACCCTAATAAGAAAGTGTGGGATGCCTATAATCATGTTGTCCAGTCCACTACAAGCCAAGTTATTTGAAACAATAAAGTGGTGGGCTTCTCTACCTTCTGGAAACTACACCCATTTTCAAATACCTTAATCATTCATGTCTTTCCACTCCCATCCTCCATATATCTTTATCCTAATTCATTCTCAACTTTAGGCATATTATATTGATCAGATATGAAAATAAACAAGTTCCCACATCTTATACTTATTAGGATATGACACGAATATAACGTTACGAACTTGTTTTTGAAATTTTCATATAGAAAGTGTTGGATATGGGTATCCGACATGATACAACACGACATGACAAAATAATATTTTTAAAAGTGTCGGTGAAATGGAGATTATAATTAATTGTTGCCGATATATTTTAAATCTTATACAAATGTATACATGATGATACTAATAAAGACTTCTTAAATATAACGCTATAGACGTGACATTTTACTTGATAATGTATTTAACATCTTTTCATTTTAGTTTATTGAAATGTACATTTTCAAACATTAAATGCACTTACTTTGAATTTGTGTTAAGAAAAATACAATGCATAACCCGATGACTTTTGCGGCTATTAATGTAGGTGTTACACTATTTTGTTAGGATTTTGTGAGAATATTTAATTGCAGAAAAAAATCAGCATCTAAATATTTGTTTATCTTGATAAGTCTCAGACTACAAAATACTTGTAAGACATCATGAGTGATACGAATAAGCAAGAGAGACATAGCACGTTGGAGAAAAAACTTATATTAATTAAGAATTTATGGTCTCGGAATCTTATGTTTATGTATTTGAGAAGCTGGTTGATTTAACCCCACAATGGAATGGAAACAATGACTACCTGCAAACAAATAATTATAATTTTGAAATTTGTCACAATTTAGACAAGTTCTAATATAAAAATAAACGCTTTAAATTTCTTCCAATTCCAATTGTGATTACAACTATTAGAAAAGTAGCCACGACAATAAATTATTTATCAAAATTACTCAATTTTTTATCGGAGAATTCCCAAAAAATTCCCAAATGAGTACTTAAATTTTTGTTTGCTCCCCATTTTCAAAAAAAATTTCGTTTACTCCCCATTTTTCGATTTACTACATATTGCGAAAAATATACAACATTTGGGGATTTACTTACGTCATCCTTGAATTTTTATACCACGTTTGCGAAAAATGGGGAGTAAACGAAAATTTTGATTCTCATCTGGGGAGCAAACGAAATTTTTTTTAAAAATGGGGAGCAAACAAAAAAATTTTCAACTCATGGATACTATTAAAAAAAAACCTATATTTTATAACATTAATTAGTAATAACTAATAAGTATATATATAATAATAATAATAATTGATAACAAAGGATATGATCTTTATTTTGTTATCATTATACAGTGAAATAACAAGTATATTTTAATGATCGGACTCTATGATGCATAGATACAGATAGGACGACACAACGATAAGTATATGGCGATAAGGATTTTTCAAAAAAATTTGACAATAAAAATACCATGTGTAAAAAGTATTTAATAGGATGTGTTTAATACGATGGATACGAATGTTTAATATAGTACAATAAAAAATAATAATATTTTTAAAATTATTGGTAAATCAGAATGCGACACAATTAATATTATTGAAAAAGGTGGATAAGAAACTTCTATATTTTCCAAGTATTATTCACACTGCCCTAATTTTTGTTTCTACAATAATTAATCCAATTTTCGTCAAATCAAATAGAACTGACGATATTAGGAATGCTGATTGGGTGCATTATGACAAGTCTACTTTAATGATGTGAAATATGAGAAAACGAAGAAAGTGGTACGAAGCAGAACCTTCTGTTAGGAACTCGGTTTTGAATTGACGTAAAATTGATACCAATAGTTTCTATCTTTAATGTTTTTTTCCCACAAGAACCTTAGAATTTTTATCACCGTCTCATCAACAAAACTCCAATCAGGAAATTAATGCAGTACATTTCCATGAAATTAAAGTTCCAACAAAAATAACTAAGAATAAAAATCTACCCAAAGATGAAAAAATCATCAAAATTATATAGTTCTTCTCTCCATGCCCTTCTATGAAACTTCAATTACAAATGCGAAGAGCCAAAAGAAAGAATGAAAGGGAGGTTTCCTTTGGTGCCAGAAATAAGGTCCCAAACGTTGAGAACGGCATTTCACCCGCTGCTTTTATAGGCTATAAATTCGGATCAAACTGAAATTATGAGTTCATCCAAACTTTGTAGATATAAAAAATTTTAATTGGGAAAGATTTATTGTGAAAAGTATTTTCAGTATCTCGGGAAATTATTTCCTTGTAGCAATTGGGTGTGGGAAACTTTGAGAAACCAAAAAAATAATAAATATTAGGGTTAATTACATTTAAACCCCATGGGAGTATATAAAACTATAATTTGGTACCTCTTAGTCAAAAAATTACACTTACACCCCCTCACAAATTTAATAATTACATATAACACCCAATATTGTAAAAATCTGTTAAAAATCTAAGAAAATATTCCTTATAATTGTGAAAGTCCCGTTAATATTGTAAGAAGTTTTTCTCGTCACCACCAACCTCCAGACGGTGGATTAAGTTTCCAAAAAATCAATTTTTACAGATATTTTGTTGGTCACGTAGGTGGTAACACAAAAGGTTTCATGGTGGTCTGATGAAGGCGGGAGGGAGTACTGTTGAAAGAGAAAAATGACTCATTTTACACGACGTAAAGTGAGCCAAAATAAGGGGTATTTTAGTCATTTGCTAATAAATTTTTTATGTAATTAAAATTAGTTCAATTTTAGCAAGGACATAACTGGACTTTCACAATTTTAAGGAATATTTTGTTAGATTTTTAATCGATTCTTACAATATTGGGTGTTATATGTAATTATTAAATCCATGAGGGGGTGTAAGTGTAATTTTTTGATTAAGAGGTACCAAATTGTAGTTTATTATACTCCCATGGGGTCTGAATGTAATTAACCCTAAATAGTAATAATATTGCTGAATGTATACTTTGTAAAGTCAAAAAAAAAAAAAAAAGGTATTAAGATTTCGGAAATAAGTACATATATATTTTGAGAGTTTATATATAAGCTCTTTTTGTAGGAAAAGTTCCAAACACCTGCCATTATTTAATTTGTAAATTCTAAGAATATTCTAATAATATAGTTTTAAAAACTTATGGGATCAACCAAAAACCTTGTAAATCCAACTTTCATGACCTCTACGTCTGTAGCAACATCCTCTAGGCAAATTTAGAAGTCCACCCTCACAGAGAGGGACTATTGCTTCTACGGATGCAGATATGTATCAGATATCCATCCCTTTTATATTTTATTTCGAATAAATATTTACTAGATGTATTTATGTAATTCCAAAATTTGATAGTGGTATTCTTTCATAATATATTATGATGGCCCCATAGGGGCACGTTGCAACGTTGGAGTTGAAAGATATATGAAAGGTGAAGAGATTCACGGATAGACAACTTTTAGTAGAGAAAAGACTCTTCCTCGACTACATAGACTCTTAGTTTCTTAGTTTGGGGATGCAAGAATAGAAGGAGGACTCTAGGTATAAACCAGTAGAAGAAAAACTCTGCGGATAGACAAACAGTAAACCCTAAGAGGACTCTCGTCTATATTCGCTTATATAAAAGAGGCGAGCAAACCTGAATAGAACACACAAAACAAAGAGAATAGAAGTAAGAAGTAAATCGCAAGAGAAGTCAACTGAGGTTGACCAAGTGGTTTGAGGGTTGATTATCGAAGGCAATGATCCGGGTTCAGGGTTGATTCTCGAAGGCAATGACCCGGACAAATACCTCTTGCCACTTGGGGGTGTGTTAAAAAAAAAAAAGAAAAAAAATCCTAAGAGAACTCTCACCCTCCTATACAAAGGAGACAAACCTGAATAGAACACAATATATTATAATAATATATTATTTGACAATAAATAAAAATTCAGAAATTTCAAACATTAGTTAAAAAATTAGGGGGGAAAAGTACAATTAATACCAAAACTAAAGGAAAATCAATTTTATTCTAAATACTCAAAGAATTGGTTAAATAAATTACAGCAACTGGAAGTTAATTAATGGCTAATGTTATTAGTATGGTAGTTTTTATTTTACTAAAGCTTTCGAACTTTCCACCAAAAAGAACTAAAGTTTTCGAACTACAGTTAATTATTAATGCCACGAACTACAGTTAATTATTAATACCACGAAACAAGCTATATTTTAATTTTCGGTCTAACCACTAAATTATGACAATAACAATTACGTCCAACCCAAAAGCTGCCGACAAACCTAATTTTCATATTGTATAGTATATTTAGGCCAATATATCTACACTGTGTGCGCGCATGTCTTCTCAATATTTTGTTACGAATTCAAATCGGATCGAACTATTGTGATATAAGACCCTCATATTAGATAGTTAATTGTACACCTAAAAATTTGAATAAATTTTTTTATTAAATTAATATAGTATCGAAATACTAGACTATATCACTTGGTCCTATAGCCAGACTACTAGCAATTAGATATATTAGACATTTTTTAGTTTCAAATTTTAATTTTTTTTTTATAACTTTTTTTTTTTTTTTTCACACACACATCCCATGTAGCCAGAGGGATTTGAACTCGGGTCTTTGCCTTCGAGAATCAACCCTCAGACCACTTGACCAACCCCTATTAATAATAATTGTGTTCCATTACAATACGTTGTACTATTAATTGTAACTTCATATTAAATGTTGACATTGTTAATAGGGATTATTTTGGGAAGTATTCATTCTATGATGATTCGTCTTAGAAGTTTTAAAGGTGTTGATTGTCTCATTTGATAATTTTTAGTGTTACATATTAAAAATATATATTTAAATCCTATCTCAATTGTAGATGTTAAAGGATAAGATCACATAACTAAGGAAATATTTTAATTGCCTTAAATCTCTCTAGTAATCTTCTCATTCCTTATTAATTCTTTCTCTTTCTTATATTTTGTTGCCCTAGTTTTCTGTATATAACGTTGTTGTATCTTGTATCTTGAGAATCAATGAATAAAAACATTTTTTTGACTCCATAGTCCATACATGACTTTAAGAGACTAATGAACTAGAGTATTTGTATGCAATCAATCGGGATTTAAATATAAATTACTATTAATTAAAAGTTTTAAAGTCTTGAACTGACCCGTCTTCAAGACCTTGGTACGAATTCGATCTTACACAAAAATAGGCATCCAGAGCAACCTAAACGTTCCGTAAGATTATGTATTGTATTTTCATTAAAGAAATAAACATTTTCTTCTTCTTCGTCGTCTTCTTATTATTGTTATTATGTATTTTCTTCTTCAGTTTTACACGTTGCGCAGACTGATTTGCCTAACAAAAGGAAAATATTACAAAATGATATTATGTGTTTTTTGATATTTTGAATGGCACAGGATGATGGCAAGAGGAAACCGCACTCAAGTGTCTCTCTCTCTCTCTCTCTCTCTCTCTCTCTCTCAATCTCTCTCCCTCTCTCTCTCTCTCTCTCTCAGTATTATATACAGAGAGAAAATGGCAACTTGTAAGAAGATGTTGGGAGAGAAAATGGTTGAAGAAAACACTGAGTATTTGGTAATTTTCAGCGTGATTTACATGTATTTATAAGTTTCCAGCAATAGATGATAATCGATCTTCAGTTGTCATCAACAATGGAGGAATATAAGAGGGCTCTTACTGGTTACAGTACTTTCCACCTGGGAGCAAAGCTCTAGGAATTAAGAGGCAGACAGAATGGAGCCAGGCAATATGTATCTACAAGTTTTTATTCTTTACTTTTTACATCTCTTTTATTGGAACTTTTCTGATTTATTTGGTATATATATAAACCTCAAGAGCAGAAGAATTCATATGTATTCAAGTTTAAACAAGAATTTCTTTCTTTTTCTCCTTTTTATACTGTTACTGTTTTGTACCTTGATCTGAATTAGGTATGTATCTAATAATTTCATTCTTTGGAAAAGTACTCCCGGAAATGAAGGAATTTAATCTGTTTCTAAATTTACAAAATTGATCTGTTTTGTAATCATTGATCAGTTTGTGATTCAGGTATGTAATGTGATTCTGGATTCACGTTTGGAAAAATATGAGACGAATTATGTATAAAAGTCTAAAAGCTTAAGTTATAACGAATGAGTATCAATTTTAGAGTTTAATCCCAACTTCAAGTTATACGCAGTAGGTTTAGACTTTAGAGCTTCACATCGTCCGATTGATTCATGCCCCAGAAACTAAAATTAAAAATAAATCTTTAAAATTTTGAATGTTGATGCTAATATCGTGTCACTTATTAAGTAGTGATGAAATATTTTGTTAGTTTAGCCAGAAAATCGTCTTAAATATTCTCAATCCATCATCAGGAAAAAAAAATTCCGAAAGGATCTAAAATCAAAATATATATGCAACGTTAACGGACTAGTAAATTATATGATTAATTACTTAACTTTCTACATATTGATCTTTATATCATTATCATTTAAATTAAAACATAAGTTCACTTGTAATGGTAAACTTAGCTATATGATGCATCTATATACTGTATATAAAATTAAGTCGCATTTTTCTGAACTTTTACACCTCAAATTACCAGAATTCAATGATGAGATTTCAATATCTCCGACTGGACAATTCTTGATACGCAGGACCTCACATCAGTTGTAATGATGACTTATTACCAGAATTCTTGATACGCAGGAGCTTAATGGGCTTAATTTTACACCTCAAATTAAGTCTGAGAATTGGTTTAAGACATGTTATTGGAGTTATAATTTTAGATTCAAATATGTGGTAAGCGACAAGAAACCTTGAGTTGAATTGAACCCCAATGTTAAGCCCATCTGGAAAATGAAGCCCCGATATTTGAAGCCCAAATTACTAAATGGGCCAAAAAATAACTGGACAGATGGATTGGGACAAACATATCATTACAAGCAGAAAATAACAACTTTGGGATCTACAGCACACTTGGTACTCATGATCCCCTTATTGAACCTCAATTAGTGTTGGAATGTACTAATAGGTAGGGCTGTTGTCGGGTCGGGTCGGGTCGGATCCGATAAAAAAAAAATTTAACCCCAATAACGATAAAATATAATTTTTTTAGGGATAATTACGAACGTCCCCTTGAGATTTGGCGAAATTACAGATATCCCCATGAGATTTGAGAAATTTCGAATTTCCTTCTGGCTCGTTAACTCCTCTGTTAAATTTAACAGAATTTTTGAGTTTACTATTTTACCCCTCAGATCTTAAAACTCAAGGGGGTATATGTAATAAAAGTCCAAAAGCAGGGAGGTTAATATAAGTATTGAAATTCTTGGGGGGTTTGATGTAAGTACTTAAATTTTGTATTTACCTAGTATTTTTTATTTATTTATTTTTGGTTTAGCAAAGAATGCTATTTAATGATATTTTGACATTTTAATAATGAACTAATTTCATTCCTAAATTTTATGGATACCATATTGGAATGTTCGTATTTAAAGTACATGCATTAGAAATCACCAACGTTCAAAGTATTTGTTTAAATAATTTTGATGGATATTTACGTGAATTTAACGTACTTGTTATGATTTTGTATTTCATTTAAAAAATTTATTATTCTAAACGGACAAAGTTTAAATAATCTTATGTGAAATATGCATAAAACTAAGTGATGTGGCATAAGGTTACTGGGCCACGTGGCGTGCCCGACGCGGAGCCACGTGGACCTCACGTCACCTTGACCGGCCCGGGTTGAGATTTGCACCCCATGGGTAATCTCGACCTCAACCTCAAATCCACCCCCAACTCACATGCGCCCGGATCGAGAGGATATTGGGGGTCGGATTGATACGGGTCTGCTCCCACATAAGCCAAGTTCCATCTCCAAGGCTCCAACCCCTGGCTCCCTTTGGCAGAGCAAGTAAGGCTTGGAGGTCATCAACCCCGCTCACCGACGCTACGCATCGAGCCCTTCTCTGCACGCCCAAGACACGTCGTTGTCAGGACACGTGTCCCGCTCCCATTCCCTAGGTCTTACCAAAAAGGAAAAATTGACGCGCTTTATGCCCCTTGGTGGGATCGAACACTTCCTATTCAGGATAACTGCTCGATATTTAATGCATAGCTGTCGTACATGCACTACTGTGTTAATCCTCCAATGTTATAAATATGTCCCCCTTCAACAGTTGTTGGGAGGCTTTTTAAGAGCATTTAATAGCATTTATCGCATTATTTCTCTCACTAAAATGTCCCCAATACTGACTTGAGCGTCGGAGAGCCAAACTTGGGCCCAACCCCAAGTTCCCCAATTTGGCCTCTTAGCTCACGTGTGTTAGTATTTTCAGATCGATTAAGAGCCCACAATTATAAATTCTTGACTGATCAACTCGAGATTGCCAAGCTAGATTATCATCTCAGCCAGACCAATTTTAAGCCGGATCACTAAGACATAAATAAAATATTTATTCCGATTTATGCATGAAATATTTATTCCGATTTATACTTATAAATAAAATATAAATATTAATTAAACTATAAATTTTCAAATTGAAAAATATAAATTTAACCGATATTAAAAATATATTATTACAATTTCAATATTATTACAATATACCCCCTAAGGGTATGATTGAAATTTTTAAAAATAATATTACTGACATCAGCAAAAATTAACACCGTTATTAACGATTGGGGTAATTTGTGTGAGCAAGTGTAAACCTCAGGGGGGTGTTCGTAATTTCTTAAATCTCAAGGGGAAATTTGTATTTTCGCCAAACCTCAGGGGGGCGTTCGTAATTATCTTTTTTTTTTATAAAGAGATAAATATAATTGCATAATATATAACAAATAATTATTATTGGCAAAATTGCAAATTTGGTCCTATAAGTTTGCAATTCTGGCAATTTTGTCCTATCCGTTTCAAAATTTACAATTAAGTCCTGTAAGTTTGTAATTTTGGTCCTGTTCGTTTCGAATTTTGCGATTAAGTCCTGTAAGTTCTAAAATTTTGCAACTTATGTTCAATTCACAGGAAAATTTTGCAACTTATGTTCATTTCTTTGCTGATTTGGCGGGTTGACATAACAAAAATATATGACTTTTATAAAAAAATTAGAGATAATGTGTGACGCCCCGTAAATTATCGTAATCGAATATATTATATATTTATGTGTTTATGAAATATTAATATATTATTAAATATATTACTGGGCCTAAATAAATAAAATAGGAAGTTTTGGGGGTGAAAATAGAGTTTAGAAAAGTTTTGAGGAAAAAATAATAATAATAATATCAGGCGGCGTACGCCTGATATAACTCACGCCTCAACACAAAACACACACCCTCAACACATTAAACACACAGAAAACCCCAACCAAGAAGACGTCGTCATCACCAATTTCGAACTCTGGCGATTTTCGGCCAAACCTCAATAATTTATAGTGCGTTTTAATGGTCTCGACGAGGAGAACACCAAGCTACAACCGGATTCAAGTTTAGTTCAAAGACGAAGGAGAAATCGAGCCATAAAGTTGATCGAGAAACTTTGCCGACGGGAACGATCTCGTCGGAGTTTTGACCGGCGACCATAGGGTTATTGAAGAGCTCGACGAGATGAGTTTATTTCTTGTAGCTGACCATTGAGAATCGCGACGGTGGAGGTGCGGTGGTCACAACCGTAAACGAACGACGACAACCGTGACTGACTTTTTCGGTGACTTTTTCCGACAAACTCAAGGTGGGTTTTGACGAGTTAAACATGGGTAATCTATCTATGAAATTAGTTTTGATTAATTTCGGCTGATTTGGGTTTAATTTGGGATCTAAATTTCTAGGGTTTAGGGTTACGATTTGAAAATGGATTCTTAATTAAACTTTAACGTGAATTGGTATTTTAAAATCAACTGGAGATTGTAATGAGCGTAAAGAGGGGATTAATTTGGTTATTTTTGGGGAATTTTCTGATGACGTGAAGTGGCGGCTGACGGCAACAGGCGGCCGACGGCGGTGGTCCGGCGACGGCGATTTGCCGGAGAAAAATCAGAACATTATTTTTGACCTCCTGAACACATCTTTGAGATAATTTTAACAATATGGAATATGGTTGATTAAATTGGAGTTGAATTTTGCTTAAACTAATAATAATAATAATAACAATAATAACATTTTATAATATACTGGAATCTTTATTACAATATATATTATTGTCCATGTATTCATGTTGACAAATAACTATTTAATATGAATACATGCAAGGAGTGAGGTTGCCGGCACTAATTGCCAAAGGGATCTTAAACTAATTATTTATTAATTATAATTGTAATTATAATGAATTCTGGAAGTTTGATTTTAACGTGGAAATTTATTTTATCTTCAACCTTTACGTAGGCCCCATAAAATGAAATCTATTGGATTGTACTGGACGATTCGATTTAAATATTTTTCGAAATTAATATAGTTGTTAATAATAACAAATACTTGAAATTTATTTTGACCCTTCTTTGACTTTGGCCTAGACACCTATAAATTGAAAGTATATTGGACATTTAAAACTGTCTAAAAAATATACTCTGATATACAATAATACTGATTAAATATTTATCGGGATTTATATAATTGCTAATAAAATATAACGATAATTATATGTAATTGCTAATTAACTAACTTATTATTAATTGCGTTAGGATTAAGTTATTAATTAGCAGATTTAAGCATTAGCTACACTAAGATTAACTAACTGATGTCGATACATAATAGAAGTCGGTAATTTAGAAACTGTTATTAACGAATAATAGAATATGAGTTTAGCCAATTAAATTATTCTTGTCAGGAAACTTAAAGCAACAACAAGCAAACAAGGAAATGCAACAGCCCAGACGGACAGGTGGGAATAACCCCTTCTTGCTGGAGATAAAACATAATCCTCGTATCATGATTTCTTTCTCTTTACTTCTATTATCTTGTCTGTTTCATTATTCTTAAATGATTCATTGCCTTATCTTTTGCATTACTCCTTAAATTGTCTGAATTACCTTTTGAGTTGTTTATTGATCTATTCTCCGAATTATCTTCTGAACTGTTTGCTAATCTGTTACTGTCTGTTGGTCTATTCATTGAACAGTTGTTGTACTGCCTACCGCATGTTCACTGCCTTGTGTTCTGAGCTTCTGATTGATAGCCATTTTTTTGAGTTGCAAGCTTACCCTAAACCTACCTAAGCCTGATTCTGTAACCGATTTTGTAAACCAATATGAAGGAGAATAGCGACTGCGGGGACCCTAAAGTTCGTTAATTCCTTGGGTCACGCCCTTGGAATGACCATGCGTGCGTCGCTGGTCTCTATACTGTCACTGTCCACTGACTACTGCCTGGACTGATCATCTGGGAAGGCGATAAAAGGCGGGACCTATAACACTTGACCCTCGGTGAACATTATCTATTTATCCTATTCTTCATTTCTGTTATCGTTATTCTTCTGATGTGCTCTGCTACCTTTCTGTTCATTATTCTTCTGATTTGTTATGCTACCTTTCTGAGTTCGCCCTTGTTCCTTTCTCCCGCCGCTGCACCGCGTCTCGTCCGCGATCGACGACGCCTGCAGCGGTTTTGCCCCGTCGTTGTCCTCCATTAGCGGCGGGATTCTGATTCCCTTCCACCAATCGGGGAAACCTATAATCTCGAAGCACCCTTCTTTGGTATGTCTCGGTTTTCCACAGTGAGAACACACCAAGCTTGATTTGTCCTCCCTCTGTGATAACCGGAGGGCGGTGCCGTCTGAGCGGCTGGAATTATCGGGCCGCCGCACCCCTCCGGACTTGCCCCTCTCAGTCCTTTGCGCAACAAGCCCGGTCTCGACGCCCTATGATGAAGAGTCTTCCTCGCTGCCACCAGCCGTCTTCAGGATTTGTAGGCGAGCAGCCTCCCTTCGGATTGTGGCGTAGCCCGACTCAACTGAGGGCCGTTGTTCTGATTTTAGAATGTCTCTTCTGATGGGGTCATATCGATCATCAAGTCCAGTAAGAAATTGATATAATCGTTGTTCTTGGGTGATTTGATTGAATATGGTGATATCCTCTGGGCACTTCATCGGGTTAGGTTGTTTCCGGTCAAGTGCCATCCATATACCCTGTAATTTGTTCCAGAAATCTTTGAGACTGTCTTGCCCCTGTTTTTGCGTGTTGGCTCTCCTGTGCAGGTCAAAGGTTGGCAGTGGATCGGAGCCGCTGCCGTATATGGTTGCGAGTCCATCTCATAGTGATTTCGTTGTTGGATACTGTAAGACGTTATTCACTAGGCTTAGTTCAATGTTTTGTATTATCCATGTGAATACGTTTTGATCTGTTTGCTCCCACTCATCGTATGTTGGATCTGTTTATTTTGGAGCCGGTGGGGTACCCCGTCAAGTGCGAACGACATCCCCTGCCTCCAATTGCCATCTTCATCAGTCTTGCCCATACGGGATAATTGTTGTTGTTCAGTTTGAATCAAATCGACAAATTATCGCTGGACAAGTTTGTTTTATTTTTAAGGAAGTTTGCGAATTGGGTTGATAGATCTGTGCTGGTTTCGGTTTTGATGTCAATTTCTAACATGATTGGTTGTTGTAGTTTAATTGCCTGATTTTAGGCTTTTTTAGTTTCGGGAAAGGTATAGAGACGATGATGTTTATGGCTGAGTCTCGAGGATCGAAACTCCGCTCTAATGCCATGTTAAATAGAGGTTTTTGGAAGAAAATATTGATTTCATTGTAAAAATGAATGAGAAAGAAGATACAATCAACCCTAAACATATAGACGTAGACATCCCTCCAAGTCAGGGATTTGTCACAAATTAACTTGATTTTCTCCCTAAAATAAGAGATAGACACCATCTTCTAACAGGTAAATATATTTTGTATTTTTGGTACACTCATTTTACTCGAATATTCATTGTCATGCTCACCGTATGGTTCATTGGTTAGCTAGATACACGTCTCAAGCAATAAAGCGGTATCAAATTACTCTTCTTTTATCGTTTGTTGTTATTCGATCTGTAGATTCGATTAATATATGATGTATCTCTTGTTCTTTAAAATTAAATTACAAAAAAAAAAAAAAAGAAATTCAGGCATCGGAGTCATCTTTGATTGATGTGAATGGAACGACTTTTGGGCCAAGATAGTAAAGCACATTAAATTAATTTCTCTAAAGTTGGGCGACTTGTTTTGACTAATTTATGCAAAAAGAGTATCTATATCTTCACTAAAGTTGAATGGGGAGGTGCAATAATGTGGCAAAGCCAATTTCTTCGATTTCTCCACTCTTCGGTCCAACTCACATAGGGGTGTGCATTCGGTACATACCGAACCGATCGAACCGAAATTTCGATACATCGAAATGGCGTACCGAATACTGAACCAAAATTTTCGGTTCGGTACGATTATTACCGAAGTTATTTTGGTACGGTTCGGTATAAAACTGAATTATCGAAATGTATATTAAAAACAACAAAAACTAAAAATATAACAAAAAGTTGAAATTAGGCACCTTGACACTCCAAATCTTAGCAACTCATTACAAAAATAAGTCTAAACTCTGAAATGTTGGCAGCAACTCTCACTCTCATATAATAACATAAAAATTAAAGTCGTGCATGTGTTTTTATTTGAGTGTTAAAAGTGTTAGTAAGTTAAACTTTAGAAAAACAATATTAAGATTTACAATATTAGGAATTAGTATGGAAAACATAATATATGATATATGCATATTATATATATAAAGTATAGTAATATAATAAAAATAAAAAATATCTAATTCGATATTTCAGTCGGTTCGGTATATCACACCTAAATACCGATACCGAACCGAATACCGAATTTTTGAAAATTTGTATACCGAATACCGAACTAAATTATTGATTCGGTTTTCGGTACGTATCGAATTTTCGGTTTCGATCGGTTCGATGGGTATTACCTAACTCTGCACATCCCTAAACTTACATACTAGAATAGAGCAATTAATTAGTCTGAAACGAGGGAAAGGTGGGGCACATATTTAGACTACTAATTCAGCATTTTCTGCGTATCAAGTCAGAGGGACACGATTACACGAAGACGAATCAATCATTTTCGATCACTATAAATCATTTGAACCATCAATGACCAAAACAGTATAATTTATTTGGATTTCTTACTTTACTTTAATTAGAGAATTGTAAAACATTACGGTGATTGAATCTGAATACGTGAAAACAGTGATACATATTTTTTTTTCTGGTGAAATTGTTTCATATGATGTCGAAAAAAAAAAAAAAGTAGGAAAACTAGGTGCTAATAAATAATAATAGCTTACAATATAAAATTTGAAGAAGAATAGGGGAAAAGGATAAACTTCAGTTGGAAGGAAAAAAAAAAAACACAATTTAAAATTTTGAAATTTGCATACAAATTTTTATAAGTTATTAATCTTAGAAAAACTTCATCAACTGGACTTTATAGGATAAAAGGTTGATGGAACGAGCCTTTAGGATTCAGATAATAAGTTAATGAGTTTTCCGGTTATAAAAATTAATTTCAAGAGTTTTTGTAGTATTTTTCCCCCCGTAAAAACAAACAATTCTTCTGCATCTTTTTTTTTTTTTTTTCATCTTTGACTGCTTGTGCTCATCAACCTCCTAAATTATTAATTAAACTCTAATATTTTATTTCGTCACTTCATGCATCTCAATCTGAACTCGTTAACTTTTCGCTCTTTATTAAAAAAAAAAAAAAAAAAGAAAATAAAGTTGGTTTTTACTACTAAAGGTTGTTTAATAGGTTGCTCAAATTCGACTGAATCCAATTAAATATATGATAAATATATCATATTTATTATTTAATTAATTATTTTTTTATAATTTATTACAATAATCATCCCACAATTATAAAATGCTAAGTATCCAATTTGGACAGAATCAATTTTGGATTAAAATTATAAAAATTAGTTGTGACGACTGTCTTCACCCAGAGAAAGATATGATCAAGATGATAATATATATTTATATATTTATATATATATATATATATACACACACATAGTCACATGCATGCACAAATATACACAGAAAAAGGTGTGCGTGCGTGTTTGCTGAGCGTAATACTAACGGCGACGTTGAGTGGATTTGTTTGTGAGACAGGACTTCTTGTCTATTTCAATTTTCAGCTGATCATTTATAATTTCACCATCACAAATAAATCAAATATGTTATCTATAAATCATTACTAAACACATAAAGTAGTTTTTTGTATAAAAAATAAAGTAAAATTTCAAATATTTTTTTTTTGTTTAATGTTTCTTTTCTTTGTATAAATATTAATATATATTTTTTTTTGGGAGGGGGAAATACTTTGAAAAATCAAAGTATATACAAGGAAGATATATATTTCTTATTTTAATATATAAATCATACAATAGGGTGATTTAGTTAATTCGATATAAAACAAACTAAAATATTAGAATCTTTCTTAGTTAAGCTTAATGAAAATATTTATTCTATGTGTAATACAAATCATTTTTAATTCAATACAGAAAAATTAGAAATATAAGAACTTCCATTGCCATTAAATTGAGTTGGAGTTAGAACCATTTAGATATAATGTTTTCTTTTCAATAAATGATAATTGTCCTTGATAAGAAGTTAGAAATGAGTATCATTAAATATTTAAATATTTCTAACGCATCCTTAATATCATTAAATATTTAAACATCTCTACTATATCCCTTGCATACAAGTGGATGACAGTGACGATTCAGCAACATAACTTTAGCCTGAATTCTAATATCATATTGAATAACTAATTATTTTAAAATTTTAAACCATTAAAAATAAATACTATTAAATATTTAAATATATCTAACTCATGACCTCCGTGGCTCCATCCTTTTCCACATGGAACAGCTATATAATTGACTAAAATATGTACGTTCATATGCATAGTGTTTGATTTTGTTTTGAATGTGAGATGACACAGCTAGCTGCTAGCAGAGTAATTTAATTAATTAATTGGGGCAGTAGTTTTAGTTTATCAACCAGCACCTATAAAAAAAAAAAAAAAAAAGTTTATCAACCAGCACCTATAAAAAAAAAAAAAAAAAAAAAAAACAAACCAGCACCCATATCGACAAGTTTTGGAATAGACATTTATCTTTTTCTTAATTTTGTGGAGGCCCATCAAGACGTCCAATAATTCAATAATTTGTTTCTATTTTGGTTGGACATATTTGTATTCCTACATCAACCAACACTAATGAATCCCAAAAGACATTGACATCGAAAGGGAAATAATTAAATGATTTACTACAGGACTTGGTTCATCAATTAATCTCGAAGAAAATGATATAGTAACATCTTATTGTATATATCTTGTTCGATCATTCAAAACTCGTATTATACATTGCGTCACGACTCATGAACACTTATTATGTGATAATTTTAAACAAAAAATACGGTCGTGTATTTTGATAATCAACCTATAAATTGTAGTAGATCGAATTAAGTTGCTCTATATATGGAGAATGTTCTAATATAAAGGGAAATAGATATTTTGTTGTTCGAATTTTATTGTTTTTTATAATTTATCAGTTTGAATTTTATTATTTTTTATAATTTTTCAACCTTACAAACTTTCATTACATACAACCATCTAATATTTATGTTTGTAATATACCGCTACTACTTTTTTTTAAGTGATCTCGATTAAAAAATAACTGACGTGTGTATTTTATAAATATGGCACGTGTCATATTTTTTAATTAAAATCACTAAAAAGAAATTAAGATGTCGGTATGTTATAAATACAAATATTAGATTACGGTATAAATAAAAGAGTGTTGAGATCATAAATTGCATGGAGAAAGTTGGAATGATAAGAAATATTTTTTCCTGAACTTTGGGACAATCATGCTTGAGTTTGAGTTCACACTTGAGCTGAGTTTGGATGCAATTTATTCCTTTTGCTTTGCTTCCAACTTTCACAACTAAAGGTCCATTGATTAATGATTAGTAGTATTATTGATGGTGCTAACTTAGTCTAGCATTAAAGCAAGTCCAACACTTTTCCCAAGTTTAATTTCACCCATTCCCACCTAATTAGTTAAAATAATATTGATTTCCACTGCATTATTCCTACCTTCACCAACAAAATTCTTGTCCATATATATGATAATTAATTATCAAGAAATAACATAATTTTAATTTTTAAATCCTATAGTCGAGGGCAAATCATTTGCATATCAAAACTCCATTATCATCATAAACGAATTAATTACATTTCTTGAAACTCCATCCACCCTATTATATAAATCTTAACCCCATGTGAGTTTTTCACGAATATCTGGCCTAAGTGTTTGTAGTAAAAAATAAACAAAATTCTATCCCATTATTTATTTATTATAATCTACGTCCCTTCTCCCTAAAATTCATAATATCACACACGCCATTTGACTACCTTTTCACTCACTTATTTTCCCCTAAAGTTCACCTACTTCTACACCTAAACTTTTGCATCAATCCAATCTTAAATTTTAAACGTAAATAGTCCACAATCCTCGCTGCATCTTACTCATATATGTTACGGCAGCAACAAACCTCCCATTATTTTAAAATAGTCAAAATATATTTCACTCGTTCATAAACGTTGCACTAATAATTTTGTATCGTCTGAAAATACTCTAACGGAACACATGCTGTTTACGTGGCTTTTTGGTTAGTCCATTGACGTCGCGTCTATTATTAAAACATTTGTGAAAATTGAAATTTTCCCATAATTCATTTTACAAGGCCATTAACTACAAGAAATTTTCATTCGGTGCCAAACTTATCCTGTTCATTCTAAAACAAATTACCTGCGCCAATTATGTTCTAACATTAAACAGTCCCCGTCAAACATTATTACATGTGTATCCTATGAAATTGTGTCCTTAAAGCCCCACTCAAGCAGTCTAAATCCAATCCTAAACTGTCTAATTGCCCATAAGATATAGTTTCTGACTTTCTGTACTTCAGTTCCTCAACCACAGCCAGATTAACGAAATGAAGTATCACAAAAAACAGCTTCTGCTTCTCGCAAAAGCCCTTTTCTTGATCACCTTCATCGTCCCTTTAACAACTTCTTCCAGTAGGGACGCTGCTATACTGCTCCGAGTCAAGAGCAGCCAGCTCCGAGACCCACTCGGGCAACTCGACGACTGGGTTGAGTCAACTCCGAACGCGCCGTGCACCTGGACAGGGGTTTCTTGCGACATCAACAATGGTAATGTCGTCGTCTCCGTCGGTCTCGCCGGAGTTAACGTCTCGGGTAACTTTCCGGCGGACTTCTGCCGGATTTCTACCCTCAGAAATCTCGACCTCTCCGGCAACAGCCTCGCAGGGCGCATTACGTCTGATTCGATTTCTCTTTGCTCTCATCTCGGATCTCTCAATCTTTCGTCGAATAATTTCGTGGGAACGTTGCCGGAGTTTCCGGTTAAGTTTCTGAATTTGACAGTCTTGGATTTTCAGTTCAACAATTTCTCGGGTGAAATTCCTCCTAGTTTTGTCAATCTACCAAAACTCCAAGTTCTGTATCTGGGTTCGAATCTTCTGAACGGGTCTTCGGTGCCCGAGTTTTTACCGAATCTAACTGAGTTAACTGAGTTGGTGCTCTCTGTGAATCCTTTCCAACCCAGTCCCTTGCCGGCCAACATCGGACGGCTGACGAAACTTGAGAACTTCGTATCCCAGTACACAAATCTCATCGGGGAAATCCCAGAATCTATTGGTAATCTTGTCTTATTAAAAAATTTCGATGTGTCGGTGAACAATCTCACCGGAAAAATTCCCGCAAGCATCGGCAAGCTGAAAAACATAGGACAAATTGAGTTATTTGCAAATCAACTTTCCGGTGAATTGCCAGATGTATTTTGGAATCTCACTTCTTTACTCCGGATTGACGCGTCGGAGAATAATCTGACCGGAAAAATACCTGAAAGTCTTGCTGGTCTTCCTCTCGAGTCATTACATCTCAATGACAATTTTTTAGAAGGTGAAATACCAGAAAGTCTCTCCCAAAGCCCAAACCTCAGAGAACTTAGGCTGTTTAATAACAAACTTTCCGGCGCTCTGCCGGAATCTCTGGGTATGAACTCCGATTTGAAGGAAATTGATGTTTCTAACAACAATCTTGAAGGCCCATTGCCTCGAAATTTGTGCTATAGGAAGAAACTCGAGGATATGATACTCTTTCGAAACAGATTTTCAGGTACAATACCAGAGTCATACGGCGAATGCAGCAGTTTGATTTACATTCGTGTTCAAGATAATGGATTATCTGGTGCAGTGCCTGATGGGTTGTGGGGTTTCAGTGAGCTTCAATACATCGAGTTAGCTAACAACAGATTTGAAGGCTCTATTTCGCATTCAATTTCAGGAGCGAAAAACCTGGAACAGTTACTAATATCTGGCAATAAATTTTCCGGCGAGATGCCCGCCGGAATATGCGATTTGATGGAGATGAGGAAGTTCGATTCGAGTTGGAACCAGCTTTCCGGCCAGCTGCCGTCGTGTGTAACTCAATTAACCAAGTTACAGGAGCTTCACCTTCAGGGGAATAAGTTCAGCGGTGAACTTCCAAAAACTGTCACGGGTTGGAGAGAGTTAACTCAGTTGGACTTGTCGGAAAATCGATTCTCCGGCGACATTCCGGCGGAGTTGGGATATTTGCCGGTGCTGACACTCCTGAATCTCTCAAACAACTTGCTTTCTGGCGAAATTCCGGCCCAGTTAACAAAACTCAAACTCAACGAGTTCAATATCTCCAACAATAGGCTCCAAGGGCGAGTTCCACCCGGTTTTGACTCGAAAATTTTCCTCTCAAGTCTCCTGGGCAATCCTGGTTTGTGCAGTACGGATCTTACCCCGCTTCCTCCGTGCTCGAGGCCGAAACCCATAAGCTTGGTATTAGTCTTGGTTCTATCAGCTCTTGCCTTCATACTAATAGTCTCACTTCTCTGGCTTTGTATCAAAACCAAGAAAGTCTTCACTTCCCAGCGAAAGAGTCGAAAATCGTGGAAGTTCACAGCTTTTCAAAGGGTCGGGGTTGATGAAGAACAAGTCCTATCCTCATTAAGGGATGAGAATCTCATTGGGTCTGGTGGGTCAGGCCGTGTTTATCGGGTCAGTTTGAAAAACGGGCAAATCTTGGCTGCGAAGAGGCTTTGGGACCCGAAAGGGTTGGCAGAATCTGAGGCTGTGTTCAGGTCTGAGGTAGAAACGTTGGGAAGAATTAGGCATGGGAACATTGTGAGGTTGTTGTTTAGTTGCATTGGCGAGGACTTTAAGGTATTGGTGTACAATTATATGGAGAATGGGAGCTTAGGGGATGTGTTGTATGGAGAAAAGGGTGGAGTTTTGTTGGATTGGCCTAAAAGGTTCGCCATTGCAATGGGTTCGGCTCAAGGGCTCGCCTACATGCACCACGATTGTGTGCCCGCGATTGTTCATAGAGATGTGAAGTCGAATAACATTTTGTTGGATGAGGACTTCAGGCCCAAAGTGGCTGATTTCGGCTTGGCAAGGGTATTGAAACGCGATGTCAAGGAAAGCGATGAAGTCATGATGTCTCGCGTTGCTGGATCTTATGGATATATCGCACCAGGTAGATGCATTATTCGTTTTCCTTCATAGATATGGTTATATTACGCTCAGTCAATTACAACAATATTTCAACTCACAAGATCAACATTAAGCATGTTGTCTTTTTAACTTTCACCCTGTCATCAACCTAGCTAAATGCAGTCTTCTTTCGATAATCCAAATGGTTTTTTTTGTAATTATGAAACCAAGAGGAGAACTTTACCGGACAACATAGACACACAAGGACAGAGTAATATTGATTCTTATTCTTTATCTTTCAATAATTTCTTGTATGCCTTAATACGTTGCAGAATATGCCTACACGGTGAAAGTGACTGAGAAGAGTGACGTCTACAGCTTCGGGGTGGTGCTACTAGAATTAATCACCGGTAAAAGGCCAACTGATCCATCCTTTGGCGAGAACAACAACATTGTCAAGTGGGTGACACAGTTGGCACTGTCCGGATCTCAAGATCAAGAAAGGGGAAATGCTACCGGAAGCATTAACATTGCGAGTTTGGACAAAATATTAGATCCTAGGATGGATTCATCCACAACCAACTACGAGGAGGTGGAGAAGGTTCTGAATGTGGCGTTGTCTTGTACTGCTGAGTTACCCATGAGCAGACCCTCCATGAGAAGAGTAGTCGAGTTGCTCAAGGACCATCCCACGACTCGTCCCAAATACTACAAGTGAGAGTTATATCCGTAGGACACAGGACTCGGTGCATGCAAGAATTTCCTGTCGAGTAAAATCTTCCTATAGTTAAGGTTAGCGTAGTTGTCATATATAGTTGTAGTTCCATAATGGTAGAGGAAAACAGAGGATTTAGTTGCTGTATTCTAGGTCTTTGCATTTCATTTTCACTCCAAATGGTGAGAGAGTTAAGATAAAATGACAGTGATGATACAAGCATCTTGTTATTTGTAAATGCTGTAATGGAGAGATTAGACCTAACTTTTATGTTGGGAGTTGTACGTAGTAGCAAACTGAGCTGATCGTGATTGGGTGAGGGGACCAAACGAGCCAATCCATAGAATCGTGCGCCATGTGAAATGTGGATCATCGACGACTACCAGCCTTCATTTCAATCATGTTGAGTGAAATTACCTAAATATACTTGAGTTAGATTTCTCGAATTCAAATACTTGTGCTAAGAACTCATGTTTATTTATGTCACGTTTGGAATGCTAATTTTAACATATATGGGGTGCAGATAAGATAACACGCATTAATCTTCCGAGAAGCTAATCAATTTTGATTTACAAACTTTTCAGGCTTTATTTAATTTCCAAGAAATACCGATGCTGAGAGAGAAACAAATGGAAGAAAAAGACGAATATGATTTGATTTTTGTCACGGAGCATGGCCAAATTGATGCATAAAGAAAACTGAACCTATATATTTTCTGAGAAAAATAACTAATCAATAAATTATTGTACTTATTTTGACTAAAATTTTCTCTTTCTCTTATCTGTTTTCCTTCCTGTTTTGTTTTTAATTTTTATTTTGAATATAAAGAAAAAAATTAAATTTAATTATTGAAATATTTATGGTGTGGAGCATCAAGTCCTATTAAAGGCAGCAGGCGAAGGGACAAAGCCGGCTTGGATATATGTGTATATATATTTATTGCAGGCTGCCTACATTTTTAATGCCAAACTTGCCTCGATCATATTTCTGTGTCTTTCCATTACCATATTAGATAAGACAATTATTTGTACACATTATAGGAAACATAATCATTTAGATACTATACTACTCCTTGTTGGGGACGTCCAATATTGCATGCACAAACCTTGCAACTAAATTATGTTCAAATATTAATAAACCATATATATTTTTTGTGGTAGTCAAAAGACAACTTCTAATTAAATACAAGGACTTTTCTTTTTTGCTTTTTCGATTTTAAAGATAAAATATTATAATAAGATTTCAGAACAATATTCCTGTACACTATTATTACTACTCGAGGGGTAACATAATTAAATTTCATTTTATCGCGCAAAAAGACTATAAAAATGAGGGAATGATATATTTGGCTATAAGCTCTTCTCTATTAGTCTATTATATGGTTCACATTCCTCTCCACATTACTTTTCTCATCAAAATTCTTGGACCAAACAAATCGTTGATATATATCGATAGTTTAGTTTGACACTTTTTTTTTCCTGTACGATTATGATAACTTATCCAATTGATGTTGGATTAATTAAGGAAACTTTCACAATTTCAAATCCCTTCATCCCAAAACTCAAAAATTATGCATATTACTCATACATAGTATTTTGCCAAATCTGCAAATCCGTTTTGGAAATTAAAAAACCCCCAATAAATCCTCTACCGTGAATAACAAATATAATGATTAGATGTTTAAATATTTAGTGATATTCATGTCTAAGTATTTAAATTTTTAGAATAGATGGTCATTCAAGATAATATAAGAAGTGAAACCAAAGAAATTATGTGATCAAATTCTCATCCTCACGGATTAAAAAGAAAAAATTCAACATTCTTATCCTAGTATATTTCCATGTCCATGCAAAATCATAAAATGTATAAATTATACGAATTTGAGGGCGGACATAATTATTCATTTAATATATTCCACAAATAAGCACAAAATGAGACGATTCAAAACCTCAAATCTCAATGCCACAAACTCCAAATTTGATTTTTGTATCATTTGTCACCATATGATTGCCACCATATATAACGCTCAAATTTCATTTGACGTTAACTTTTCAATCGATATTTACAAAGACTTTTCAAGCTAAAAAAACTATAAAAAAAGTTAACAAAATTCCCCAAGACGAAGTCAAGGGTCCCCTCTCTACCTATACTTTATTTTAATATAATATGTTTTATTCCATTAATTTAACTTAAGTCCAAATCAAAATTTAATTTATCAAAACCCGATTAAATTTTAGATTAAATCCCCCGTCCAATAAGCCTAAATATTATGCAAAATCCGATGCACACTCCAACGAACTTACCCGTAACTATAAATAAGCATCCCCAAAATTCTCACACACACATACGTACACGTCTCTGTATGTGTATCCAAATTTGATCAATCACCCTTCAAATGGGTGAAACGATGATAGAATCATCAAGAAACGACCATTCCACGGTCATGACTAATTTCTCAAATCCAAAACCCTTAAAAGTCTGTTTTTCGTACGCAGCCTACGCCAAGAACTTGATTCTTCACCTCCACTCATTCAATATTCCGGTGGAGGAGGGTCTGTCCGAGGAGGAGTTCGCCGCCGTCGAATCTTCTTTCGGTTTCACGTTTCCGCCGGACCTCCGGTCCATCCTCCGCGAAGGCCTTCCTATCGGCCCCGGTTTTCCCAACTGGCGATATTCATCCAAACAACAGCTCGAAATCCAAACGAATCTGCCGGCGTTAGGGATTCTTAAGGAGGTTTCAAGAAACGAATTATGGATGGAATCTTGGGGTGAAAAACCCCTTGATCTGAATCGTGCCGTGAAATTGGCCAGTGGGTTTCTCAAAACATCGCCGGCACTCGTCCCGATTTACCGAAATTTCTACATGCCGTCGCGGCCGTGCATGGCGGGGAACCCGGTGTTTCACGTGCATGGCGGGGATGTCAGGCAGTGGAGTTTCGACATTTCCGGGTTCTTTCAGCAAGTTGAGTTCAGCGGCGAGGAGGAGGTTCTGAGGAGGACGCCGACGCTGTCGGAGCTCTTCTCGGCGCCGGCGTGGGCGGCGACGGAGGCGCGGAATATCGAGTTTTGGACGGAGGTAGCCGAGAGGAGGCGGCGGAGTGCCGCGGCGCGTGGCTGCACGCGCGGGTGGTGGAGTGGGGACGATTTGGAGGGGTACTTGGAGGAGGTTTGTTGGAGGCTGAGGGATGGAGGGTGGAAAGAGGAAGATGTTAGGGAGATGATGATGATGGACGGCTGCGATGAGATTGAGATCGATATTGATGAGGATGGGAGTTGGGATGAAGAATTGAGTAAGGAGCGCGTGGAGTGGCGCGTGAGGTTACTGTCGGAGAGATTGTTGCGTGGGGGGTGGAGCACGGAAGATGTGGTGGAGTCGCTTGGATATGTAGATGATCTAGATGAGAATGAAGTTGTTGAGGTTGAGGGAGAGTCGTCGTGTTTTGATTTTCATTATAAACAAATATGTGATGATCTTCTAAAGAATCAGAACAATAGTGTTTATACCAATTTGAAACTTCATTAGACTTTGAATTATTTTGGTTTATGCTCTCAATTCATTTATTTTTCTCATTTTACAAATTAATCTATCTTAGATTTTGAAACAATTTTTTCATTTTTTCAGGGAAATTTTTTTCTATTTAATTACTTTATCATATATAATTTGAATTGTCCTATTAAATTTTCTACCAATCATGATATTTTATAATTTTTCTTTTGTTTTAGGGAATTTGCAAGAAAACTATAGCTAAAACAAAAAAATAAAAAACCACTAAATAAGTTATTGTGTTCATTGAGGAAAATTTCTAATCCAAACATTGGTTAACATGACACGGAGAGACAGACCAAAATTTAATATAAGGGGGGACAAAATTAAAATATTAAAAATAAGGGGGAAGAAAATTTTTGGGGAAGGGGAGGGGAATACCCCATGTCCCCTTGGTTCCTGACGACAAGTGTTTTAACTGATCCTTTATTACACCGATTTAATTGAATCAGACTCAAAATAAAATTACTCTCGTGTGAGTCTAGTCACAAGTCCGAGTCTACGAGAGCTTTACGCTTTACACCAAGGTGGTTAAAGAAAAAAGAAGGATATTTGCCCGCAGGGCGTAACTCAGTTGGTTCCGGAGGGGTAGATTTACGACAAGATACAAGGTTCGATTCCCACAGGCTACACTGTGGGAGTTTTATTCTTGAGTCCAATTTGGGCTTTGAGGATGAGCTCCTTATAGACCTAGTGAGGAGCACACCTCCCCCTTAACGGACCGCTGAGTACCTGATTTACCTCCTTCCACTTGCTTCGTCGGTTCAGGGTGTGGGGGGACCCTTAGGGTTGGGGATTCAACCTTTTGCGATAAAAAAGAAGGATATGAGTATCAACTATCAAGGCCCCATTTTGAGAATTCATTCACTCCCATTAGGCTAAATTATGAGGATTGAGGCCCCAATGTTGTTGACTTTCCACTCTCCTTACCAAATGCGGAGAATTGGGAAGAAGATGAAGCAATTGAGAATTCCAATTATTCCAATCTGCATGATTAAGAAGCATAGTAAGAATATCGAATTCTTGACGTGAAACACCAATAAAGGAACCTATGCTTTCTCCAGCTTCGTCACCATGGCACCACGGTGAAAATGGGAAATATGGGGCCGCCAATTGACAACTACTCAAGTTGTTTAAATGGGCCAACATTATTTCATTAGAAGCCCATCAACTGTACCACTGCAGTCTAGGTTGAGGAATTTAATTTTTAAGCAAATGCCATGTTTAGTTCTTAAAATTTTAAGTTTATATTACTTTAATTTTTATAGTTTTAAAAATAATAGATAAGTCCCTAATATTACTAATCTCTCTTAAGTTAGTCATTTTATAATTTTTCCAATAAAAATATGCCCGAAAAAAAATTCATGTTGCCTAGATATGTGATTAGTAAGAGTATTCTTATCTTATACTCATAAAGTGATACCTTTCAAGACTGATTACAAGAATTTTTCCCGGTTACATTTTCACTGAAAAAGTTATTGAGGGACTAAATATAGTGTTAAAGATTTATTTGTTACTTTTAAAACTTTTGGGACTAAATATAGCGTTTGCTCTTAATATTTTTTCTTTTTCGTTTTTTGGTGAAAGGTTGAGGAATTTAATGAAGCATGCATTTTGATTTCAAAAGTTCTAAAATAAATTTAATTTGTTTAACCTTAATCATCCAAGTTTCATTACATTAACTACGTTAATTTTTTTTTTTTAGATCCCTGTAATTATACATACATATATATATATATATATATGTGTGTGTATGTATAATTATGTATTTATTTAAAATTTTCTCAACTTTACAAAGGGAGATAAAAAAACATAAGTCTGCATCTATGGGGGGCATTATATTACGAAAATTTCCAATTTTATAATGTAATTTGACTTTGTCAATTGTCACCCTGCCTGTAATTATGTTTATTCCAAGCGTAGTTCTCGTCCCATAATAACAAATTCTTATAGCATCCGCAAAACTTTCCCATTTCAGGTGAAAAAATCCATTAAACCTACAGACAGAAATTGAAACAGAAAGAGAAGCACCCATAATGGCGACGGCGATAGTCAGATCCGGGCTCCGCTCCGCCCTCCGCGGCGGCGCGTCTGGTCCACGCGCATCCCCATCTTCTAAGCGCTCCTTCTCCGCTTCCTCCTCCAATATCGACGAAGCTGGTATTTTTCTGATTCAACATTAATATCTAAAATTGATCTTTGATTGGTTTGTTTTAATAATATTTGTTGGAATTTGAATTGTAGCTGAGGCATCCAAGTGGGAGAAAATAACGTACTTAGGAATTGTAGCATGCGGGGGTCTGGCTTTCCTTAACCTATCAAAAGGTCATCCGCATTTTGAAGAGCCTCCAGTAAGCCATTTTCTATTCATTAATCCTTTGAAATAAAATTATAAGAATTTCTGATATATTTTTGATTTTACGACGATGCAGCCCTACGAATACTTGCACGTCCGTAACAAGGAATTTCCATGGGGTAAGTTTTGATGTAATATTGTCTATTTGTTTTGCTTAGATGAGAATTTAATTTGGCGAATGAGTGTCGATTAATTCGATTGATGCTTTTGGATCTCTTTTGCTTCATCATCAATTCTAATGCGTTGGGAAAATTCGGTTGTTTTATCAGCAATTCCTTAAATTTATGTAAATTAATATGACCTGCAGGTGTTAAACTTTCGTATTCGCATTATACTAATTTGACATAATTAGATCCGAGTTAGAATTACATTCGTTTGTCAAGTAATTTCACCCATAATGAATTTCTTGCTTGCGTTTGCCAATAGTCACGAATCATGATCGATTCTTAAGTTTCAATCTTGAGGGAAGATTCTGGATGGTATTTGTCGTTTTTTTAATTTAGGGTTAAACATTTTTGCACCCCAATTTTTGGAGTAAAATGCACTTTAGTACCCCGACCTTTGAAAATTAAGGATTTGATGCTCAACCTTTGATTTTTGTTTACTTTAGTGCCTAAATTTATTTTTCGGTAGAATCTTTCAACCAGAATACCACTCGTGAAATTCATAAGAGCATTAAAATAAGATAATGAGAATACTAAAATGTCTATTTTGCTCTTATGAATCCCAAGTGTGTGTCTTGTGTGGTATTTTGGCCGAAAAATTCTATTGGAAAATGAAATTAGGTAATAAAGTGAACAAAAATCAAAGGTTGGAGATTAAATTCTTAATTTTCAAAGGTTAGGTACTAAAGTGCAATTCACGCCAAATGTTGGAGTGCAAAAGATATTTAACCCTTTAATTTAAGACATTTGTTGGAAAACTCATGAAAAAAAAAAAAAACTGATGGTCAAGTTTTGTTAGTTTTTTCCTTTGAATATTCTGACGGAATACCAACGAATTACCAGGAACAATGAGTTCATCGGTTAGTTATCGGTATTTTATTAGAAGATTCGACGAGAATTCCATCAATAGATGCACCAAAAATACCGATGAACATCGTTCGATACATTGTGAATATTCTGGCGTTAAAAAAAAAAAAAAATACATGTGGGTCTTTTACTTAAGTTTTTCTCTAAAAGTTCACTTCAACAAACCTTAATTTCTTTTGTGCAGGTCCAGATGGTCTGTTTGAGGTAAAGCACCATTGAAGGTTGTGAGTTGTGACCTAATGAAGCCTCAAAGAATAATAGGTCATCTACTTCAATTTTATCTCCAGATTGACCTGGAATTGTCTCGACGTCGTTCTATTTTCTTTCCTTTTCTCGCTTACTACAAAATAAAAGTTAAATATATTGGGTGTTATATTATCTATATACATGATTACAATAAAGCCCTGCTTCGGTTGATCGAGATTTGGGAACTGAATTATGAAAGTAAAGTTGTAATTATACACAAATACTCTTAAAAATATTATTTTAATGCAATGTGAGACACTTTTAACGGTCCCCATTGTGTGTATCTCTATATCTATGTCCATATATCACAACAAACAGATAAAGTAGGGAAAATTGCATTTTTGGTCCCATTCGATTTAGAACGTTGCGATATTAGTCCCACTCGTTTCAAAATTCCAAAAAAGGTACCATACTTTAAGAAACTGTTGCGATAATAGTCCCGTAGTTGCAATAATGGTCCCACACGTTGCAATAATAGTCCCACCGTTAATTAGATAACGGAACCATTAACTAGGTAACAGAAAATACAAGCATAGATCATATGCATTCTTTTAAGACATTTTTTTTAATGGAAAATTATCTAATTATAATTAAAAAAACACACTTATATCAATTATTTTACTAAATTTACTTCAATTTATTACATTTCAATATCAATTAACATGTTTTTCTTTAAACAAAACAATCAATTAACATGTTAATAATAATATATATTTTGAGGATTATATATATATAAAGAATTGTATAAACTTACTAAATAATATATTATATTGATTTAAATTTTTTATTTTCATTTTATATTGAATTTTTCTCATAATATCGTGATATGAAAAATGTAGTAACGTTATTTATAATGACTTTAAATATAAAATTTGATATGAATGTATTTTATCTAAATTTGTAATATCAATTACTCTTATAAATATCTTATTTTAAATTAATTAATAAATATAAATATATTTAATTTATATATAATATAGTTCTGTCGTGTCCTAAATTTAAAAAAAAAATATCACGTCGCCGTATCATGTCGTATCCGTATCCATGCATCATATGGTCTAATCCACTGTAAATATCCGGATTTAAACTTAAAAATATATATTTGTCAAAAAAAATATACATATTTGAACAATACTTTCCTTAAAATTCTCAATGTCACTTTTCGATTTCCATATCATGTTAGTCTAACAATTATATTTGAAATTGCTACAACTTTTATCGTTTAACTTAAAAAAAACCTATAAATATATTAAATTCTTAATTTCACTTTTCCGCAAAATATTTGAAAATAAAAATGTGAAGTAACAATATTAAAAACACCAAATACGTGAAGAATTGATATAAGTGTTAATTAACATGTTAATTAATATTAAAATATAAATATATCGAAGTAAAATTAGTAAAATAATGAATATAAGTATTTTTTTAAATATAATTAGATAGTTTTCCAATAAAAAAAATAAAAAAAATCTTAAAAGAATGCATATGATATATGCGTGTATTTTCTGTTACCTAATTAATGATTCCGTTATCTAATTAACGATAGGACTATTATTGCAACGTGTGGGACCATTATTGCAACTACGAGACTATTATCGCAACAGTTTCATAAAGTATGGTACCTTTTTTGGATTTTTGAAACGAATGGGACTAATATCGCAACGCTCTAAATCGAATGGGACCAAAAATGCAAATTTCCCGATAAAGTAATTTGCTAACTTCTTTCATATTTTGCTCTAACAAAATTAACCTAAATTCCGCAGTACCTAACAATATCACGGAATTTTTCCAATGTAAATTGCCATTTATTGGAATTTGAAATTGAATAATGAATATGCATTTGAAGAGAGTGAGTAATAATTTATCATTATCCTATTATCTATAAAACAAATAAAACTTTTATATTGCAACATAATTTTACTACAATCCGATCACGGATGACCCAAATAACCTCTACATCAACACTAATAAGATTGCATTCCATATATTACATTTTCCATGCAAAATGGTAATCACAGCGACGTCGTACTAAGCAAAAATCTTTGTTACAACCAATAATCACCCGCCTAAATAAACAATCAAGATTCCTTCTTACCTTCATAGGAGGAATCTTCATCAACGGATTCAATACTTCCAATATTCGGGCTTGGAGACAAATCCATAATACTCGAGAAACTTGAAACCTCATCAGTATTACCATCACTGTCGTCGAACGACACCGTTTCCCCGTCGTCTATCTTGATGCCATTATTACCAGCTTCGTCCTCTGCTGCACTGGATTCTTTGTTGTTATCAACAGACTCATTATTTAAGACATCATCATCATCATTCCCAGTTTTTGATGATTTATCTAAATCTGTTTTGATTTCATTCGAACCCTTTTCTTTGTCTTCATTTTCCCAGGTTTCCGTCTTGTAATTTCCACTCTCTTACTCCTCTTTGCTTTGGATTTCATGATCTTGGGTGTTTTGTTGTGTCTCAAGTTTGATGTCCTTTCGCCCCAACTTCGTAGAGCGGTCGTACCCATAGCGTATCGTGTCTGAAATATTTGTGTTTTCTTGGAATAATGATGTTTCCTTGTCTTGGGAGTACTGCACCTGGTAAACTAGCCAGATGCAAATTCCGAGCAATAGGCATATTTGTGCCGCATGCTTCACTTTATAAGCTTTGTTCCTCTGATTTCTACAGTGGGGTGATTGCCTATACATTATGATCACTACCTCTAAACCTTAACTAAAAGGGCTCTGAATCATAGAACTTCTGTCTGAGAGTGAGAGAGAGAATAAAAAATCATAAAATAAAATGGCAAAATACATGTTCTTGGTAAAGTTAGACAAATAAAAGAAAATTATTTTTTAAGATGACAAAACCAATGAAGAATCTTGTTAAAGCATATGGGAGATGATGTTACCAAAGCTATAATTCTTGAAAAGATTGTTGGGAAAAATACAAAATCAGGATACCAACTGGTCCTCACTAGTGTTTTCAGGACACTAAATTTTTAGGCGACAAAAAAGTCCAGTAACTCCAAAAATGTTTCAATTTAAGGACAGATGCGCCGGAAATTCCCAAATCATCACTAGAAATAAGTTGACGTGTCCAATTTGATGACTTGTCATTGCCATGTGTTAAAGGGTTGAGAGACATGTCAGCTATTTTGCCACGTCAACGAGTTTTTTCCCATATTTGACACAATTTTGTAGTTACTGGCCTTTTTTGTCGCCGGAAAAAATAAGTGTCCTGAAAATGTTAGTTGGGGTCGGTTAGTATCCCGATTTTGCATTTTTCTTGAAATAATGAATTATAGGGCCAAATTAAAAACCTTATCTTTAAGAATTAATGAACCTCAACGCCTGTAATTTTTTTACATAGATTGATTATTGATATATGACATGACATAATATCATTGGACCACGTGGCATGCCCTCGGAGAACCCACGTCGACCCCGAGCCACTATGGCTAACCCAAAGACGGCTACATGTGAGCCACGTATGCTCCACATCGGTCTACGTGTCCGATACAGAGGGCCATGTGGAGTTCGAAGAAGGTCACGACGTAGACACCGGACACCCTGCTACGTGGCACCCTAAACCAACTCAAATCGATAAAACTACATCAAGGCTAGCCCCACTTGTCTAAGGCAGTAGATCGATAAGACTAGAGCTAGATCGATCTGGTTCTAGCTCACCCCAGATCGAGATGATACGACTAGTTCGATCATCTTGGGGCACATCCGATCTCACTTGAAAATACGGACGCTGACGACAGAGTATCGATCCCTCAGATCGATATCATACGTCGCCAGATTTAAGCCGGATCAATATTGATTGTGCTCGAAATCAGTTTGGTGCTCTGGTTGATTCCGGAGCCTGAATCTCTTAGAATTTATAAGGATGAGATGACTCTCGATCGGATCTGAAAAGAGTAACAAACGTGAGCTGAAGGACAAATGGGGGGAATGGGGGTTATATCCCAGTTTGGCACTCCGACGATCAAGTTAGGTACTTGCTCAAAGAAGTTAGAGTAGTACTGAAGGTCGAATGAACAGTAATTGTGCTTACTAATGCCATAAATGCTATGGATATTTATAGACCCAATGTGGGTGTGTAACACCGGACCAAATCTTCTGCTCCAATTTTATACTTCATCTTCTGCTCCACTTATCAGATCTGTGACACGTGTGATTTTATTAAACAATAAAAATAATATGTTAACTAAGAGAAACTACAGCGTTAATGAGGTGTTAACGGAGAAAAATTCTCGGTTATGTGAGAAAATTTTTCTCTATTATGTAAGAAAAAAAAAAACTTATCAAATCTTGTGAAAATCTTCAACAAAAAAAATCTTCTGAAAATCATAAAGAAAAAATCCTCATCTATCTCATATATCTTCGGAAAAAAAAAAGAAGAGATATATTCAGTAAACAAAAACTAAAAAAACATCTCATATATCTTCAACAAATCAGATATACATAGACAGATTTAATCCATGCAACATAAAAGAGTTACGATCAAATCGTGTGGATGATATATTTTTCTAATTTAATTAATTATATGATCCAAATTGGGAAATCTTAGGATTTGGGGATAGACATGAGTTTTGATTCAGATTGAAATTCTGGGTTGAGAATTTGGGGATTTGAAAGAAGAAGACTTAAAATGTTGGAGGTTTGAGAAAAATCTTCTGAAGATTCCCCGAATTTGCCCTATTTGAAAGAAAGAAAACAAATGTTGGAGGTTTGAGAGAAAAAGCATCGGAATGGGTATTTTCCCTGTTTTGGGGAGAAGAAACTGACTATTTGTTCTTTGAGAGTTTCGGGGAATTTTTGGAGGAGAACCAGAACTCTGAAAATTTAGGGGAGAGAGAAGATGAACGTGACCTCCGTTAACAGAACCCGTTAATGAGTTATTTCTCTACGTTAAGTGAAATATATTAAATATACACGTGTCGCACATCTGATAATTGAAGCAACAGATGAAGTATAAAATTGGAGCAGAAGATCTCATCCTGTGTAACACCTGTTCATGCACTAAAGGTGCATTTAATAATACTCTGGCCAATTTGCTAAGGAACAGTAAGTACGGTACGATACCTTTATGTCAGACTTGGTCCTTTATTTCCCCTTACGTGCCTCGACCCCTTATCGTGCTCTTTGCCAGCCATACGGCTTGCGTGGTCGATCAATTCGGCAGTCGAGAAATCCTTTTGAGGTCAAGAGCCTCACGTAGTGGGGGTTGGTACCCGAATACCTTGTCCGGTCGATTGACCTCTACGGGATGCTCGTCAACCGGTTATGCTCAAGGTGTCGAGGCCGGCCGATCGGCTCTCCTAACGGAGTATTGTGCTGACGTGTCAATCCACGTGGAGCATGTTGTTGAGGTGTCACTCCTTAGTCATCGGGCCACGTGGCGACAGGTGGTTCTCTTAGAAAGTTCCCCGTCAAATATATATTCACACTTCATTATTTAATTCCTCGATAGCTTCTATCAGGGATTCAATATATACCACAAAATGATATAGTTTCATTATTATTATTTCAAGAAAAAAGCAAAATCGGGATACCAATTGACCCCAACTAATATTTTCAGGACACTTATTTTTTTTTTTTCGACGATAAAAAATGCAAGTAACTACAAAATTGTGTCAAATCTGGGAAAAAGCTCGCTGACGTGGAAAAATAGTTGACGTGTCTCTCAACCCTTAACACATGGCAATGACACGTCATCAAGTTAGACACGTCAACTTATTTTCGGTGATGATTTGGCAATTTCCGGCGCATTTGTCCTTAAATTGGAACATTTTTGGAGTTACTGGACTTTTTTGTCGCCGAAAAATTTTGTGTCCTGAAACGCTAGTGAGGGTCAGTTGATATCCTGATTTTGTATTTTTCTCAAGATTCTTTCATAAGATGTAATTAAAAACAAAGTCAGAAACTATAATTTTGGACGTGAGGTTTTTTTTTTCTTTCTTTTTTTGGAGAACTCCAACACTAGAACTCGTACAAAATATGGACGAATTATATCTGAGTACCCTCAGGTTTGGCTTAATTACAACGCAGTCCCTATTCTTTTAATTGTTACCATATAGTCCCTGAGGTATGGTTTCCGTCTGAGATCCCTAAACTCCATTAGGGTTCCCCCTGATTTTTTTTTTTTTTAGGAAAAATTACATCCAACTACCTTCAGGTTTGGCCTAATTACAATCCAATCCCTATTCTTTGTGTATTTAACATGTCGTTCCTAAACTTTACATTCCGTTTGAGATCCTTGACGTCCGTTAGGGTTCCGTTAAGTTGATTAGTTGTCCTTCCGAAATTTCAAAAAGAATAGGATTATTTTGTTATTGGAAAGAAACTGTAGGGATGTATTTGTAATAAATTCAGAGGCAATTTAGGAAGGACAACTAACCAACTTAACGGAACCCTAACAGACATCAGGGAACGGAATGGAAAGTTTTGGGACTAAATGGTAAATATGCAAAGAATAAGGACTGAGTTGTAATTAAGGCAAACCTGAGGGTATTTAGATTTAATTATCCCTATTTTTTAATTTGATTTGACCAAACTACCCTCAAGGACCAGAATGTAATTTCAACTTAATATAGGGATCGTTTTGTAACATAATAAAAAAAAAATGATGGATGCATTTATAATTTCTAACTAAATTTAAATTAGGCTGTTTATAGCTGTTGGTAGTCTGTTTATATAAGTGTTTTCATGGATTTGCTTCATCCAACACTCCAAAATACATGAAAAGTTCATATAGTTTCAACTATACACGGAACACACCATTTAAATACATGTAACAGATATTTGTAACAACATTTCAATTTATCTAAGCAATTAAATTATATGCAGATTGTTCACTGTTTACAAACACATATCAAAACCTGTTTAAGATAAATGACACTAGTGCCTACAAAACGCACAAACCATTAACACAACAATAGCAAAAAACAGGTACATGAAGGAGCTCCATGGATCTCATCGGAAATGTTTTATAGAGCGCTAAAACTTATCGAATGTTCGTCATGGGCGAATGCATGATAGGTTTAGAATCCATTTTCAATTAAAGTTACAAAAGTGGGGAAGTGTACTGACATCCGAACTATTCGACCTCAAAACGGGTAAGTCTATGCCCCACTCAACTAGCAATGAAATATGGAAAGAGAGTGGTGAATCGTTTCGCCTATCTGGCTGTCAGCAGAGCCCTGGACCCAAGCAAATCTGTAATTTATGCAGTCTCCTGCCGAGATAGCCTTCTTCCAACGGGGAAGAAAGTAAATTGCAGGTACTTTTCTTTACTCAAGGCTTCAACTTAGCAATTTTGATTGGGTATATTTTCGAGTGGAAAAATGTTAAGAAAGAAGAATTGAATACAAAATAGAGAAACTAAAGTCTGGCATTACCATTGCATTGATTTTAGCTTATTTGATTGCTTTGAAGAAGCATTAATTAACTTAAAATTAAGATTATAGATAAGAATCCCTTTCTTTCAAATAGAATTTCTATTTATTAATAGTTTCACATTGCATGAAAAGGGTAGCACAAAAGCTAGTATAGGGGGAAGGCAAAGTTAGTCCCAATTTACTACTTTCTTTCAGGGTAAAAATAGGTTTAGGTTTGAGATCTCGCCTATAGGTTTTTTGATCGCCCGCCCACAGAAATAATTGCATTCCTTTATGTACCTTTTTTTGGCTACTATTGTGTTAGTGATTTGTGTGTTTGGTTGGCACTAATGTCATTTAACTTAAACTGATTTTGGTATATGTCTATAAAAAGTGGACAATCTGTCCATAATCTCATTGCTTAAGTAAATTGAAATATTTTTACAAAGATCTGTTACCTGTATTTTAATAGTGTGTTACGTGTATAATTGAAACTATATGAACTTGACGTGTATTTGGAGTGTTGAATAATGAAAAGCCTCAAAACACTTATATAAACAGACCACCAATGGCTATAAACAACCTAATTTAAATTTAGCTAGAAATTACAAATACATCCCTCATTTTTTAATTATGTTACAAAACGATCTCTATTTTAAGTTGAAATTACATTCTGGTCCTTGAGGGTAGTTTGGTCAAATCAAATTAAAAAAAAAAAAAAAATCAAGGAGAACCCTAACGGCGTTTAAGGACCTCAGACGGAAACCATACCTCAGGGACTATATGGTAATAATCGAAAGAATATGGACTGCATTGTAATTAGGTCAAATCTGAGGGTACTCAGATGGAATTCGCCATACAAAATATATATAAAGGGCAAATTACATCGAGGTTCGCTGAGGTTTGCCATAATTACAATTTAGTCCCTACTTTTTCGTTTATTACAAAAACACCCCTATGAACATTGTTCCCAAGGACTTTTTTTGTAAAAAACGAAAAAGTGTATGCCTGACTTTTCCACTATTCCGCCAGGGACCTCAACTGAAACAATGTTTATAGGGATTTTTTTGTAATAAACGAAAAAGTAGGGACTAAATTGTAATTATGGCAAACCTCAGGGGACCTGGATGTAATTTGCCCTATTTAGAAAATATTTGAATATATGCTTCTAACTAGCTAGTAGAAAAACTATATGAAATTAAGGTGGTGATGGAACTGTAATTTATGAAATTAAGGAGGTAATTTTGTAATTGCACCAGGGAGTATATACTTAATTGCCCCTTGATAGGTTATCAATTTTAGTTTCTAATGCAATTTGGAGGAAAAACGACTATTTTCAGAAAACCATTCTAAATATTCAAATTTCAATCAAGAAAAACCCAAACCTTGTCTATATGCACCATAATAATAATAATAATAATAATAATTAAATTATTTTTTTACTACCTAGATATTTATATTGTACGGCATTGGTACTATGCCGGCTCTTTTGGGCCGTATTACTATCGTTCACGAGTCGCCTGAAGAGGCTGTTGAACGTACTTCTTCGGTTTCAACACTTGAGTACACCAACACAGGTTAGAAGGATACACTGATGAGATCTTTAGTGTAGGTTTTTCGACTTCCAAGTCAATAATGCTCAATAATGAGATTTTTGGGATCTCATGTTTCAATTTTGTATTTTATCTACTATTTTATTCAAATACATGCTTCAAGTGAATCAAGAGAACCGAAATTAAGAGAGAGATTTTTTAAATATCCTAACCTCGACTGTTTATTAATATACTGGATATGTATATGTGAGTGAAATAGGATATGAAACACACGCTTAAATCTTAATCATGAGATGTTAGTCATTATATAGTAGAATAACCTCCTATATTTTGGGGCTGCCAACAGGAGTTGGTCTCGAATGCAAGGTCCCGGGTTCGAATCCCTTTGGCCACTTAGGGTGTGTATTAAAAAAAAAAAAAAAAAAAAAAAAAAACCCTCCTATATTTTGGGGCTAGATTTTAGATCAGATCAAGCAATTGATAAAGTTGTTTGGGCTTGCTTTATCGCTTGGGCTTGCAATTTAAACGCATAAATAATGGCCCAACTATAAATGGGTGATCCTCGTATCAGGTATGGAACAAAAAAATACTGGAACTGCAACAAATATACGAAGAAAGTACACACAAGGCCATAACTGGTATGAGGTATCAGAATAGTGTTCTATAGATCCTATCATCCTAATTTAATGACAAAAATTATGACTATCAATAATAAATGGTAAAAGAAACCGAAGATTGTACAAATGTTTGGTGTTTATCACCAAAAATAGAACTAAAAGAAGCATAGTTAAGAGTTAAGACTTAAAGAGTTACGACTCTGGACTTTTCTATTTAAATTATATATTTCATTTATTTAGACACGTTAAGTGTATTGGTAAGTATTTAAGATTAAAAAAAAAAAAAAAAAACTTTTCTTCATGTAATTGTTTCCCTATTGTAATCTCAACAATATACAAATACATGTGACGTGTTTGCGTAAGTGAAACAAGAGATAAAACATAAAATTAAAACAGGAGAAGACTCACGCCAACAAATGTGTGATATAGTGTACGAAGTTGCAATTTTGAATGTATATAGCGTGTGAGAGGATACGGATAAGAATTTGATAATCATATATTCAATTGGTTTAATATCTGTTTAAGCTCCTAAATAGTATACACTTCTAAAATTGAAGGTCGAGCCCGGTGATGAGCTCAAGCTCAAACAATGAGGCTCATCGAGCTCAAATATCGACCTCGGAATTCAAGATACTAGCAACGTTTACTGGCTTCGTATCATTCAGTTTGCTTCCCCAAAAACTTTCTTTTTCGTTTTCTTTTTATCTTTAATGATCTTTAATTCTGGAGATAATTCTGGAATAATTATATGAGCTCTCTGCATTTGCTGACACTATGTTTATTTGCAGAATATGGGCTCTGTTCATCTTATGCTGGATATATAGTGGATTCATACAGTTATAGGCTGATTACTGATTTTGAACTTTCTCTGTTTTATGGGTAATTTGCACTAGTCATCTCATTCACATTATACCATGTAGAAATACATCAAAATAAAGTACAGTTACAGATATCCCTATACTCGTGTTATCCTTTTTTAGGGAGCTTTTTCGTAACCCTTATTCGAACTCAGTGGTGTTTTCCATAATTTCTCAATTATAATAGTTTTTCATAATTGGATTGAACTTCGGTTACCCGTACATATCTCTTATAATAATTAGCAGATTATTTTAACATTCATGCAAGGGAATAGTTCCAAATTTCAAGCATGCAAACAATTACATCTTGATAGAGAAACATGTTAGTGTGCAATTCTGACAGTTTGTGGGTACAATACAAATGGGAGCAAAGGTTAAAATGGATTGGATGTTGATGCTTATAAAAGAATCTGGAAGAAAGAAAATGGCTGGACACTGATGACTGAACCAACACAAACAGACTGCAAAAATTGGGCTCATCTTTGGGGGCTATTATGTCTCTGCAGGCCCCTCGCCTTATTTTTATCTCAAGTACATTTCCTCTGCTTTGACACTGAAATTTCATCTCTGTAGCAAACTCTGCATCTAATTTATACATATACCCACAGAGTCATATAGGTGACAATTTCTTTTTCTTCTCTTCATATGAATATATAGGTGAGAATACTGGCCTGGGAAAAAGTGATTCGGCACCTGTAATGTAAGCTTCTCATAAGTGCTTTTTCTTAAACTTCATAATCACGAGTCACCGTCTTTGAGATCAGTTTTCTTGGGTGGCCCTAGAACTGTAAATGAATAATAGAAAATTTGATTGATATCCATATTAAATCTGTTTAATAAAATTATTCAATTCCATTATAGACATAAATTAAAAATCATAAACGGATAAGAATATTGATATGTAGAAGAGGTCATACTTAATTGCGATCAACAATGTATCCTAAAAAGGTTGTCAAACAATGTCTTTCCGTGCCTACGGCCTTATCAAGCACAAACAGATAGTCGGTGAACGCATTGAAGGGTTCCTCAGCATGGAACCCCGACGCTCCAGTCGGTATAAGTTGAAAGTGTTAAGTGTTTTAAGAACAAGTAATTGAATACAAAAAGAAGGTAAAAATTATTTTTTCCCAATTTTCCAGAATATTAGCAATTGCCCAGGAAAGAAAAAAGCTGGTAGCCACAAGCTACTAGAGCTAAGTTATGTTTATAAGTTGATTTGGTTTCAGTAATGGAGGAGTTATGTGTGAGATGGACAAAGAGTTATTACACGACTAAAAACAAATATACACCGAGATTCTGGGGTTGGTTGATTCCGAGGAATAAGTGTTTGCTGTGTTGGGCTTTTCTGAAAGCTGATTGATAAGCAGAAGCTATTGGTGGTACTTTTTGTCTTTTCAACTTTAAAAGGGATGGAGAGATTTCAAGCGGGATTCAGAATTAATTACACTGAAAACACTTTGAGATTCAAAACAAACGAAAGGTGGGCCTTTGGGAATCGCAATCGTAAGCTTCAGCTTTTTGGCTTGTCTCTCCCTATGTCTTCATCAACCCTTTTCTAAAACATTCTCTTCCACCTTTTAATTTTTGGATTATTAGTAGAAATAATTGTGTCTGATTACTCTGTATTTAAATTTAATTATAATGTAGTTTATTTAGGTTGAGAAATTATATTTTAGTCCCTAACTTTTAAGAAACCGTTTGTAATATTTGACGTCCATTAGAGTTCTGTTACATCATTCTAAAAATATCTTTGGTTTTTTAAATTTGATTTGTAACTCTAGGGACTGTTATTAAATTCATAATTTGTAATAATTGTTTTGTTTATATTTGTCAATTTTAAAAAATATTTTGTAATTATGGTCATATATTCAATACAAACCGCCAGGGGCTTAAGTTTATTTTTACAAATTCCATTAGGACCTTAAACCAAACAAAATTTATACAGACTAAAATGTAATTTCTCAATATAAATAGATGGGGTAAATATTTTTTGCTATCCGAACTATGCCTGTTTTTGCAATTTACCATCCAAACAATTTTTCATTGCAAACCGCCATCCAACCTTTGCATTTGTGACAAAACGCCATCTGAATTGAAAGGACCTACACTTGCATTTGCAAGGTGATCTCTTATTGTGTAAGTCATTCATATGCCATATGGAGTCCTTGGCCAAGGCAGTAGATCAAGACATCAAGAAAAGGGTTTCTTGGATTGAGATCAAATGGATATGAAATGCACTTAGCTTTAAGACCGGATTATTAGGGTTCTGATTATTCCCTTACCCTAGATCTTGGTTGAGAGATAGTAAGTAGGAGGATTGTATCTCACATGAATCAATGACTTAAAGGTTCTGTCGAATTCGAACATTCCAATTCAGCTAGGGGTTAAACACCTGTTGCTAGACTATGGTCGTTTAATCTGTGGACTGATTAATTAATTAGCGAATTAATTAATTAGGGTCACTGCTAATTGAATTGAGAACCTAGAGGGTCACACACAACAACTTGGTTACATGAGTTGAGGCTTTAAAATGATTAAACGAGTTAATCGAGCCAAGAGGGTTCCACACGTGTGAAACCACACGTGTGGGTCACGTGAGTGACACGTGTCCTTGTGACACGTGTCCCACACGTGTAAATATATATATATGTTAAATAATTAAATGTGTTAATTATTTAATAGACTTTGGTTTAATTTTGAATTAAAAAGAAAGTCTTATTTTGGAGAAAAATAATCTAGTTAATTAATTATGAATTAATTAATTAGATAAAATAAGTTATTTATTTTAAATAAATAAAGTATAAAATTATCCAAAAATAGTTTGGATATTTTTAGCTCTCTTGAAAGTTGATTTGAATTTGAATTCAAAGTCAAAGTCAAAATTACTTGATGATCAAGTAATAGGAGAGAGGGACCAAAATCCTAAGCCCATAAGGACTAGGGATTTTCGGCCACTTCCCTCTTATAAATAGGGGAGTTCGAGCTCCTCTCGGAGCTAATTGGCAATTCTTTTGGTTCATGTGTTGAACACCATCCTTTCTCCAAGATAAACGAAACCCTAGGTTAAGCCTAAACACTAACTAGAGAACTAGCATCCTTACTAGTTAGATTGTGATCAAGTTGGTGGACTATCTCTAGAGAGCTTCAAGTTAGAAGTTTGAAGATTCGAGCTTTACCAAGGAGAGGGGATCAAGCCGCGAGAAGAGCGTTCTTGGGTGGCTTGAAACGCTTGAAGAAAGAATAAAAGAAAAGTAAGTTTCTTAACTCTACGAATTTGGATACACGATTGCGAGTCCAAGGTCCTTTTGTTGGGAAATTTTTTAAATTCCGCTGCTTTCTGATTCGTATTTTCCAACATCCCCCGGCTGCCAACCCTCCGAGGCCCCCTTCGAGCGTGGTCGTTAGGGATCCTCAAGGGGACGCAACTTCCGTCTCTAGGAAGAGGAAGAGGATGCCCGACAACATCCCTATTTTGGGTAAGGAAAAACAGGTCGTCGAGGGTACAAGGGATGACGGTGACACCTCCTCCTTAGAGGAGGACCATTTGTGGGCTTTCGAGCGCCGGGGAGATAGGAGCATGAACCGCGCTCCAGGGGATGGCCCCGTTCTTCTAAGTGCTCATTCCCCATTACGCACCATTTTCGAGGGACTTTACGAGAGGGTCTAATTTTCTGGAGACCACCAAACCCGGTTCTCCCAAAATACTGAGAGGGTTGCCGCCGATATGGTACATGCCATAATCTCCGTAAGTCTTTCTGATACCTCTTTTTTATTTGCCTTGCCTTTCACTTTTTTGCCAAAAAATATTAAGTACTTACTCTCTTCTTTTCCCTTTCGAAAATACAGCAAGTGCTGTCGAGAGCCAAGAATTTGCAGATGTGAGCGTCTATCTATTCCGAGCATAAGGCTAAATACAAGAAAATGGCGCGCTCGAATGACCCCGCTCAGATCCAAGAAGAGCTTGATGTGGAGAAGGCCAAGTTCCTCTCCCTCGAGACGGAACATAAGAAGCTGGAGGCTTATACCAAGAAATTGGAGGAGGATTTCAAGAAAACGATGACTCCAAGAAGAAGTATCGTGCGGAATATATAACTCTCCACGAGAATCAAAAGAAGTTGATGAAGGACAGGAATGGGTGGGTTACCAGGTCTAACGAGACGGAGAAGAAGTATGCTGACCTGATGGGGGCACTACCCGAGCGTCTTGAGAGGTCCAATAAGGAAGCCCTCATCAAGTTTCTTCATAGCAAGGCCTTCTCCTTCACTGCCTCCCTTCACTGCTTCGACGAGGCCCAAAAGGCCTTCAACTTGGCGATTGAACAAATGATCCACAAGGGATTAGGAGATGCCTCCGCTCGAGGACGGACGGATATGGGGTTGAGGTTGAACGAGCGCTGCGAGGAGGCGGATGAGACGGAAAAGGATCCTGAGGCTATCATTTCTGAGCCAGAGTACAACTTCCTGGTGGAGCTTGCCCAGGATGAGTACATAGCTGCTCATCCGCTGGAAGAGGGGCCTCAAATTGAGCAAGACGAAGGGGCTACTGATGTCGTAACTGCCCCTGAGGGCCCTCAAGAAAATGCGCCTAAAGAGAATGCCCCTTCTATAAATGCTCAGAATCAAAATGTTCCTCCAGACGTCCCTGCCCAAAACGAGCCCATTCCTCCTCCCAATGCTCAAATCCAAAACGAGACTGCTCCACCCCCAGCAGCCCAGAATCAAGATGAACAAGCTCCTCAAGTGTAAGAGCCGGCGGCTCCAGTTCAAGGTCCTGTGGCTCAAAATGTTCTAGTGGTTTTGGACGAAGACATTGCTCCTGCTGCTTGATGTTTTTCTCCATTTGCTCATGTTGAAATCCCCTTTTCTTCCCGCTTAGCTTTTAATTTTTGTAAGGATTCTAAGGGCCCATGTGCCTTTATTTTGTAGCTTAATGAAAGCTTAATCAATAAGATCTCTTCTTTCACAATAGCATCTCCTTTTATGCCTTGCATTATTTGATTATGAAATTTTACTTTGCGCTTGCGGTAACAGAATCTTATGATGCTAAGACTCTAAGTAACATGCTAGGTAAAATATGTAAAGTTTAGCTAATTCTTGAGTAATTACGAGGGTCTTATTCGGAGACCGCTCTCATTCAGGACTTGTGTAAATTTACTTAAAAGCTTTGGAAAATTTTGCTAAGTCTTGAGTAATCACGAGGGTCTTACTGTGACGTTTCCCTCGCTCAAGACTTGTAAAAATTTGCTTTGAATAGCTTGAAAAATTTTACTAAGTCTTGGGTAATTACGAGGGTTTTATTGGCAGGTTGCCCTCATTCAAGACTTGTGAAAACTTGCTTTGAATAGCTTGGAAAATATACTAAGCCTTGAGTAGTTACGAGGGTTTTATTGGGAGGTTGCCCTCGTTTAAGACTCGTGAAAACTTGCTTTGAATAGCTTGGAAAATTTACTAAGCCTTGAGTAGTTACGAGGGTCTTATTGGGAGGTTACCCTCGTTCAAGACTTGTGAAAATTTGCTTTTTTGTGGTGTCTCTAGTTAACCTAAGAATCCCGTCTAGGGGCTGAAATTGGCCAGAAAGCTTCTCTTTTTACAAAATGCAATTGTGCTGGTTTGAGGGGACAGGCCATTGGACCCTTGATCTTCTAGTGCCAATTGACCAAGTTTGTGCAGTGAGTCCCGTTTTCGAGCGCTGGGTGCCAACAGTAAAGGCTATCCGGGCCTACTTGGATACTCGTGTGTGTGAAATGGACTTTGGGGCGGATCCCTGGGGGCGCCGAATAAGCACGCTCGTGAGATCATGCTGATTCTTAAAACAAGGGGAGTTCATGCACGTTGGGCTTGGAATCCCGAGAGAGAACTTTCAATAGCCTGCATACTTAGATTGGATAAATAAGTGAAACAACTTTTATAATTTTTTGGAAAAAGAGAAAATACATCATGCTTCATCATGGGCTTTTTACAAAATTAACTTAAACAAAAAACCTCCTGAGGTTACACGCATTCCAAGGGCATGGGAGACGCTCGCCTTGCAGAGATTCGAGCGTGTATGTGTTGTTTGCCCGTATTTGTATAACTTTGAACAGACCTTCCAAGTTGGGATCTAGCTTGCCCACATACTTTGAGACTTCCACTTTCTTTAGGACTAAGTCCCCCAACTGAAAAGTTCTTTCCTTTACTCTTTTGTTGTATTGTTGAGCTACAGATGCTTTGTATTGATGGATAAGTGCCTATGCCTTATCCCTCTTTCCTTCCAAGAGATCCAATTCTAACGCTCTGCTATCCTCGTTGGCTTTCGGTTCAAAGTATGCTAACTGAGCGAATTCTTGTGCAATCTCCGCAGGTACCATTGCTTCTAACCCATGTACGAGCGCGAAAGGTGTCTCGCCAGTAGCCGCTCGTGGAGTAGTACGATAAGCCCATAGGGCTCCTTGCAATTCCTCTGCCCATTCACTCTTCTTGCTTTCAAGCATGGTTTTCAGTGTTGGAAAACACGAATCAGAAAGCAGCGGAATTTAAAAAATTTTCCCAACAAAAGGACCTTGGACTCGCAATCGTGTAACCAAATTCGTAGAGATAGAAAACTTACTTTTCTTTTATTCTTTCTTGAAGCGTTTCAAGCCACCCAAGAACGCTCTTCTCGCGGCTTGATCCCCTCTCCTTGGTAAAGCTCGAATCTTCAAACTTCTAACTTGAAGTCTCTAGAGAAAGTCCACCAACTTGATCACAATCTAACTAGTAAGGATGCTAGTTCTCTAGTTAGTGTTTAGGCTTAACCTAGGGTTTATTTTATCTTGGAGAAAGGAAGGTGTTCAACACATGAACCAAAAGAATTGCCAATTATTAGCTCTAAAGGGGAGCATGAGCTCCCCTATATATAGGAAAGGGAGAGGGATGGCCGAACCTATTCCTTGTTGGACAAGGATTTGGTTCCTCTCTCTCCTATTACTTGGTCATCAAGTATTTTCCAATTTTGACTTTGAATTCTAATTCAAGTCAACTTTTAAGAGAGCTAAAAATATCCAAACTATTTTTGGATAATTTTATACTTTATTTATTATAAAATAAATAACTTATTTTTATCTAATTAATTAATTCGTAATTAATTAACTAGATTATTTTCTCCAAAATAAGACTTTCTTTTTAATTCAAAATTAAACCAAAGTCTATTAAATAATTAACACATTTAATTATTTAATACATATATATATAATATATATATATATATATATATATATATATATATATATATTCACACGTGTGTGACACGTGTCACAGTGACACGTGTCACTCACGTGAGCCACACGTGTGATTTCACACGTGTGGAACCCTCTTGGCCCGATTAACTCGTTTAATCATTTTAAAGCCTCAACTCATGTAACCAAGTTGTTGTGTGTGACCCTCTAGGTTCTCAATTCAATTAGCAGTGACCCTAATTAATTAATTCACTAATTAATTAATCAGTCCACAAATTAAACGACCATAGTCTAGCAACAGGTGTTTAACCCCTAGCTGAATTGGAATGTTCGGATTCGACAGAACCTTTAAGTCATTGATTCATGTGAGATACAATCCTCCTACTTACTATCTCTCAACCAAGATCTAGGGCAAGGGAATAATCAGAACCCTAATAATCCGGTCTTAAAGCTAAGTGCATTTCATATCCATTTGATCTCAATCCAAGAAACCCTTTTCTCGATGTCTTGATCTACTGCCTTGGCCAAGGACTCCATATGGCATATGAATGACTTACACAATAAGAGATCACCTTGCAAATGCAAGTGTAGGTCCTTTCTTGATTCTCATTCACTTTCATGAATCACTTGTGCAGCCCCAGCATAAGCCTTGAATCAGTTGTCTAAGGCGACACCCTTTAAAGCTTATACCTAAGACTACAGAGTTAACTCATAAAGTGACAAGGAACCTCAAGTCTAAGGATCAATTAATCACATCAATGACTCGTGAGATATTTCCTAATCTGGAAGTTTCTATTTCCTGAAATAGAAACTTCCTTTCCCATTTAGGAATGTTCTCACACGGGGCACCTCAGTGAACTTACTTATTAAAGTAAGCACCCTCATGTATCACGCACGTATCAACTATACACTTTGCACCTCCATGAAATAGGGTGGTCCTTCTTAAGGGCGTAATCCCACAAGCAAGCCTTAGAGGAGTCAGGTTGACACTCCCACTGTCTGTAGGACTCATCGGCTTGGAGTATTTTACTAATCATGACTTATGTGATATAGGGCTCGTTTCATGAACCATTTCACCTAAATGGTAGATTCCTAAAGTCATCAGGATTAGGGGAGTTCTCATACATGCACAGCTAAAGTAAACGCATACCAAACAAGAGCATATAAAGAAGTGTTGCCTCAATTCGTTATTTTATTCAAAGATTGTCTGTGATTACAATAAGGAAAAGCACAAAGCGGATATACAATCGGCTTTTAGGGCACTATTCCTAACAATCTCCCACTTGCCCGTCAAAGCCATTCTAAAGCTACTCTAAGTCCCATCTTCTGAAGATGACCTTGGAAAGCTTCTCGACTAAGGGGTTTAGTAAGTGGATCTGCCACGTTCTCTGCTGATGTGACCCTCTCAATTAGCACATCTCCTCTTTTGATAATATCACGGATTAGGTGATACTTCCTCATAATGTGCTTGGTCCGTTGGTGAGATCTTGGTTCTCTTGCTTGAGCAACCGCCCCAGTGTTGTCACAAAACACAGTAATGGGGTCTTTCATGCTAGGAACAACATTCAACTCTTGAATGAAGTTTCTAATCCAAACACCTTCCTTAGCTGCATCATTTGCAGCTAAGTATTCGGCCTCAGTGGTCGAATCTGCAGTGGTAGTCTGCTTGGAACTCTTCCAACTCACTGCACCGCCGTTTAGGCAGAAAATGTATCCTGACATTGACTTAAAATCATCTAAGTCAGATGCAAAGCTTGCATCGCAGTATCCTTCGACATTAAGATCTTTCTGACCTCCGTAAACTAAGAATAAATCTTTAGTACTCTTTAAGTACTTAAGAATATTCTTCACGGCAGCCCAGTGACCATCTCCAGGGTCAGATTGGAAACGACTTGTCACACTAAGTGCATAAGCCACATCCGGTCGAGTACATAACATTGCATACATTATGCTACCTATTGCTGATGCATAAGGTGTATGAGTCATTCTCTCCTTCTCAAGGTTAGTCTTAGGACACATCTTCTTTGAAAGACATGTTCCTACACTCATAGGAAGGTTCTTAACCTTTGCTGACTCCATATTGAATCTCTTCAATACTTTGTCAATGTACATCGACTGTGATAGTCCTATTAACCTTCTAGATCTATCACTATAGATTTTGATTCCAAGGATATAGGACGCATCACCAAGATCTTTCATCTCGAATTGGTTCTCACTTTATGAGTTAACTCTGTAGTCTTTGGTATAAGCTTTAAAGGGTGTCGCCTTAGACAACTGATTCAAGGCTTATGGTGGGGCTGCACAAGTGACTCATGAAAGTGAATGAGAATCAAGAAAGGACCTACACTTGCATTTGCAAGGTGATCTCTTATTGTGTAAGTCATTCATATGCCATATGGAGTCCTTGGCCAAGGCAGTAGATCAAGACATCAAGAAAAGGGTTTCTTGGATTGAGATCAAATGGATATGAAATGCACTTAGCTTTAAGACCAGATTATTAGGGTTCTAATTATTCCCTTACCCTAGATCATGGTTGAGAGATAGTAAGTAGGAGGATTGTATCTCACATGAATCAATGACTTAAAGGTTTTGTCGAATCCGAACATTCCAATTCAGCTAGGGGTTAAACACCTGTTGCTAGACTATGGTCGTTTAATCTGTGGACTGATTAATTAATTAGTGAATTAATTAATTAGGGTCACTGCTAATTGAATTGAGAACCTAGAGGGTCACACACAACAACTTGGTTACATGAGTTGAGGCTTTAAAATGATTAAACGAGTTAATCAAGCCAAGAGGGTTCCACAAGTGTGAAACCACACGTGTGGCTCACGTGAGTGACACGTGTCATTGTGACACGTGTCACACACGTGTATAAATATATGTGTATATTTATTTATGTATTAAATAATTAATGTGATTAATTATTTAATAGACTTTGGTTTAATTTTGAATTAAAAAGAAAGTCTTATTTTGGAGAAAAATAATCTAGTTAATTAATTATGAATTAATTAATTAGATAAAATAAGTTATTTATTTTAAATAAATAAAGTATAAAATTATCCAAAAATAGTTTGGATATTTTTAGCTCTCTTGAAAGTTGATTTGAATTAGAATTCAAAGTCAAAGTCAAAATTACTTGATGATCAAGTAATAGGAGAGAGAGAGACCAAAATCCTAGCCCATTAAGGACTAGGAATTTCGTCCCTCCCCTTTCTTATATATAGGGGAGCTCATGCTCCCCTTTAGAGCTAATAGACAATTCTTGGTTCATGTGTTGAACACCTTCCTTTCTCCAAGATAAAATAAAACCCTAGGTTAAGCCTAAACACTAACTAGAGAACTAGCATCCTTACTAGTTAGATTGTAGCCAAGTTGGTGGACTATCTCTAGAGACTTCAAGTTAGAAGTTTTGAAGATTCGAGCTTTACCAAAAGTGGGGATTAAGCAAAACGATCAGAAGGGATGATGAAACGATTCTGAACCCGACGTGAAGCGAATGAAAAAATCGAACCAAAGAAGATGGCGAAAACAGTTCGTCCATATCCTGAAGGATGAATTTTTTCATGAGGGTTTTGTGACTGGCAGTTTTCTACTTTCGCAAAACTGGTTTCGAAGGGAGTTTCAATCCTGCTTTTCTCGTTTCATGTTTCTTTCTTTATGTTATATTGTTAAGAACATCTCTAACATGAATTGAATCTAGGTTGGTGTGGATTCCTATCCCGACAATGGATTCTGAAGTAGAAAGAGACTTTCGAGGGACGGGTTGTCAAGCCGCGAGAAGAGCGTTCTTGGGTGGCTTGAAACGCTTCAAGAAAGAATAAAAGAAAAGTAAGTTTTCTATCTTTACGAATTTGGATACACGATTGCGAGTTCAAGATCCTTTTGTTGGAAATTTTTTTTTTTTAAATTCCGCTGCTTTTTGATTCGTGTTTTCCAACAAGTGGTATCAGAGCCACCTCGTTAATCGTGTTTCTGATTCGTCTCAATTATTCTGAATTTGGTAGAAATTCTTAGGCTTGATGCGATTGAGTATTTGTAATTGTTTTAGAAAGCCTGAATTACGAAACTGTATTTTTTTCCTGAAAGTTTCTGAAAATTGGTTTTTGCAAAATTTAATTTTTGAAAACTATTTTAGATTTGAAACTGTATAAACTGTTTTTGGATTTCTTGGATTGGTTTTGCTTTTGAACGAAAACACGAAACGAAAACCCGGATTACGACGAACACGCGAAACCCCGTGCCCGAAGGAGTCGCGCGCGCGGGCTTCGCGCGCCCCCGCCCGCCTGTGCTAGTTGTGCGCAAGGGCAACCGCCCAGCACCTCCCGCACGCCTGTGCGGGAGCCTCCCGGCGCGCCCGCCCGTCACCGCCCAAAACCTGGCCGGGACAGACCGACCAGCCGCCCGCAAGCTGGGCGATAGGACTGCGCGCGGCATCGCGCGCACTCTCGCGCACCGCTGTGTGTGCGGTCCCTTTCGCGTACGGGCCCCGTTGTTTTCGTAATCCGTTTTCGTGTTTCGTGCAATCCAGTCCTAATTTTTATTTTAATTTTAAAATTTTATTTTTTGAATATTTATTTTAATTTTTGAATAAAACTTAAAATGGGGATTTTTGAGAAATTGAAACGGTTTATATTTTGGGAAAATACAATCTTTGATAAAATTATTAATTTTCAGAAATTAATTGGAATTTTATTTGTTTTGGTAATTTGGGATTTATTGAAAACTTTTATAAATAAGACTCGCATCAAGTCGTGTTTTGAGTCATTAGGACTTGAAACGGGAATTTTAATTTATTGGTTAAATTTAAATTCTCGCAAAAGCATGTTAGGTGATCATGGGTTTAGATCTATGTATGGTTTTAATTTATGCTCATGGATGGTTTAAATTGGGGTTGGAGCCCTATAGTTGCGTTTTTTCAATTGAGGTTGGAGCCTCACTTATGTGCGTACTGTTATGTGATTTATTATGTGGCTTTCCATATTACTGTTTTTGAGGCCGGGGTATGCCCCGTGTAATTGTCTAAGGCCAATATGAAGATTGAGCCTTATTACTTTATGTCTTTTTCTTTTTATTGTAATTTGAGAGTAGAGATAGGTGGTGAGGTTTTATTTTCATTTTGGAGACAATGCACCCATGGAGTAAGATGGACCACATTCAAGTAACAAGGAGGCCATAAGTGAAGACCCCTCAAAATGTTAGGGAGGGGAATCTCAATTGTTAAATGTAATAGAGATAGGGTTCGTATTTTGTTACCGCTTTCCCTTATGTGATTTAAACTGTTTATGTGGCATGTATGTTAGAACTTGTGATTGTGGAGTGGCTCCCACATATCACGCATAAGATAGGTAGAACCCATGATCATTACATGTTAGTATCATGCTAGGACATGTTATCTGTTTATGTGCTTGTTTGAAATGCATTTAAGTGTACTTGCATTAATCAAGATTGGATAACATATATGTTGGTGAGGTCGAACCGAACAACTCTTCGGTTGATTCGAAAATTCCCATTAAATATTAAGCTCATTTCGAATAATAGGTATTTAATTCGAGATACAAATTTTGAATTAAATTCCTAGCATTCCATCAATAGGTTTTAAGTTTAGTAAGTAAAGCTAGTTATTGTCCGCGAGTCGTGGGATAGCTAGTGGAGCTTATTAGTTCTTAGTTACCTAATTGATCATTTTAAATGATCAATATTTCGTGGTTAATTTTGGCAAGGGCGATGTCCGCGAGTCGTGGGTCGTTCGAACTAAGTTTTGATCATGATCTTATGATTGATGGGTCTAGCTTAACGCCTAAGTAAATATGGATGTCGCACGAGTCGTGGGTCCATATTGAAAGATGGGTGATGCAAAAACAATTACTAAGAGTTCTAAAGGTGTTAGAATTGGTAAGTTGTACCTACCTAGGATTTTACTTAGAATGTCCGCGAGTCGTGGGTTCGAGGTAAAATGCTTAGGATCTTAGTACCCGTTGGGAAACGTGTTCCTCTTAGATCTTTGGGAATTATAGATCTTTGAAAAACAGTGGGAGCTACATTAGATTAAAGACCTTATCTTTTGTATATCGTTATAATTCAGCATGCCCACATTTTCTCTACTTAGCATTTAGGTTGTAGTTCTGTGATTCTCTACAATATGAAATGCAAACCCATTCGTATCCATCCTTAAGTCAAAAGAGTTGACTAAGTCCTAACTAACTCTAATTGGCTTCGGACCCTAAAATTCGTTTTAGAATCCGAAAAGAGAAATTGTTCTCTATAAGGCGAGATTTTCATTTATTTGAAAATTCGACCCGGGCCAAAAGAGAAGCAATCTGAGGTGAATGGATTTTTTCCAAACCACTTAAGAGCAATTGAACCACCTCATAAAAATGTTACAAGGTATAACATTATGGAATTATTCAATATTCCAAATGAGGAAACAAGTGCACATGAACAAGGTCTAAAGATCTTATTTGAAGATCTTGTGGTCTCGATCATTAACTGAGAAAAGAGTTCTCAATGCACTGATTGCTTACATTGCTTCCACCATCATTCAAACCCTTTATGCTCAACTAGAATGATGCTAATGTAGCATAGTTAATCATTTAGTTGATAATGATTGAGAGCATCCTCAAGAAGGAATAAAAGGTTGAGATGGTTAATTCTTCTTCTAAACTCCCTAAGTTAAAGGCTTGAACGCCTAAAGAAGAAGAAACCCTTAAGAGCCCAATGGAGGGGCATGTAAAGGGTGCGCCCAAAAGACACTAGAGATCAAATAGGACGTTTGCTTCTATGGTAGCAAATAAGGACTTTGAAAGGGAACTGCGAAGAGTATGAGTACTCGGAAATGTTACCTCGTTTAGTAATTCTACTAGGAATAGAATTCACTAGTCTTGAGTCAATTCTGCATAATCCGTTGTGCAAAGACTCAAGACACTAATGTTCTGAACATACAACGAGATAACAAAAGTAAGTGAGATGACAAAGCTTCGAATTACTTTGGAACGTTGAGATATAAAAAGATTAGCAAGTTAGACATCTTAGGATCATCTTTTAGAAAATGAACATATAGAGTTGACTTCCTGTGAATCCTATCTCAAAGGGAAAACGTTCCCGGAACATTGTTTAGGTGAAACATGGAACGTTCCAAAATTATAGTGGATTTCGATCCATGCTGATGAGTGTAAGATGCTTAATGTAAGCACTAGATACAATCGTCAGTTTAATCATTATGAATGAATGTACTTGTTAAAGTACAAATTCGAAACTTATATGAAATTCTTAGAATTTCAAAAGGAGGTTAGGAACCGAAGTAGTCATAAGTTATAGGTAAATCGATATGATCGAGATATCCAATATCTTAGTAACTAATTCCTTAGTCATCTTAGAGATAATAGGATTATCTCTCAGTAAACTAATTCGAGAACACCTTAGTGTTTCCGAATGAGGGAATGAAACCTAATGCAACATGGTCCATTCCATAGCAAGCTTTACTGACTTATAATCATTCTAGGAATAAACTCCCAGAATATGCAGTTAGAGATTTTGAATTTAGTACCTTCCAAAATCAGTCCTTTAGTTGCACTATGCAATGTGGCATATTAAATTCCCTAATTATTCTTATCCAAGAATTTAGTAGAATCCTCTTAAGTGAAGAGGATAGTGGGAGATAAGTTTGAAATGAGTTCAAGTTTATACAACGATATTGAATATCGTTTCTGCAATTCCCTTAGACAAAGGTTGTTTGTCTCAAGGAATGTATCTTTCTCAAGGAATCGTTCCTATAGAAGAAGAAAGACAAGCAAGCAGACCTCAAAGAAATTTGAGAATAAATATCCACGCCACATATAGAAGAAACGAGCCCATCTGATAAAACTTAGCCAAATTTTAGAGCATGTACACGTGTGAAACCCTTCTCTTAAGACGTGTTTAGAACGCGTTCCTAGATAGCCAAGGAATTACTTGAAGAGGAGACACTGTCAGATTTGGAATCTGAGTAGTGTAAGCAAGCCTTGAAATCCAATATGGATTCCATATACTTAAACCGAGTTTTGACCTTGGTTGATCCACCTGATAGGATCAAGCTCCTAGAGCTTCGAGTAAATGGAAAGCATTACAACCTTCTTGACGGTTGAAATGCAAAAGTCCATTTGGGTTGTGTTTACCATATCCTCATATTCTGACTATGAGATATGATAAATGAATATGAGAACTATCTTGTTCAATATGAGATTGAAAGAGACTGAAATAAGGTATTTCTATAAATCTCATATTCAGTGGGAGTATGCATAAGGTATGCAAATCCCTAAAGTCAATTCGATTAGACAATTCGATTCCATAGGATAGTCAAATCGTTTGACACAGATAGAAGTCGAATAAGTCTCAAAGTGTACATAAGAAAGTTAGTGATGTAAGAGTCAATTTTTGGTTCTTTAGAAAACGACATCCTTCTCATTAGGAATGTCAAGGACGACGTGAAAGTTACCAATTCTTGTTTAAGAAACAATTTGACATGAAAGATCTTAGTGATTATCCTATATTCTCGACATTCAGATCTATAGAAGATAGATCTAAGAGAATAAAAGGATTATCATAAAATGAGTACATAACCACGGTACTAAAAGGAGTTTAGTATGGACAATGGAACATCTCTTTTGAAGAGTATGTGTCCTAAGATAACTTTGAGAAAGTTAGAATGTCCAAAATCCCTTTAAGTGAAAGGGTGCATAATGTATGAAAAGTTATGTACTAAATTAGATATGGCGCAACACTAAGCGTAGTAGGCCGAATCTAATATGACCTCAGAGAAGGTCATTAGATCTCTGTAAAGGATGTCCTCAGAGTACTTGAGAAGAAATGAGGACATGTATTAGTTTACAGAGCCCAAAAGATCTTATTGTTAGAAGGATATTTGATGTAACCGTTCATCAAACATAGATGATTATGAAATCATTGAAAGGATACAACTTCTACCAGAATGGTAATGCAATGTGTTGGAAAGGGGTTCCAAGGACGGACATTGCAAAACTCAACTATCGTAGTTGAGAACTTAGTCGTATTATATAATACTAAGTTAAGTATTTGGGTAAGAAACTCCATCTAACTTGTTAGATGAAGTTCCTAGCATGAAAACAACTCCTTGATCATATTGTATGATAAAAAGGATGGTTGCTCAAGTACCAAGAGACTGAACACGTGATTACGAATCACTTTATAAGGAAAAGGTGTTTCCTAAGAGATGTGTAAACAAGAGGGTCACATCAGCAGAGAATATAGCAGATCCACTTTTGGAAACGCCCAAAGTCAATAGGCTCTCAAAGTACATCTTGAGAAGATGGGACTTAGAATACCTAAATGGCTTTTACGGGCAAGTGGGAGATTGTTAGGAATAGTGCCCTAGAAAGCCGATTCGACGTAATCTGCTTTGGGACTTTTCTTGTATCACAGACAATCTTTGAATAATATACGATTGATTATAGGCAAACACTTCTTTATATGCCAATACGTGTTTTGTGTGTTTCCATTACGTGCGCATGTATGAGAACTCCCCTAATCCTGATGACTTTAGGACTCTACCATTTAGGTGAAATGGTTCATGAAATGAGCCCTATATCACATAAGTCATGATTAGTAAAATACTCCAAGCCGATGAGTCCTACAGACAGTGGGAGTGTCAACCTGACTCCTCTAAGGCTTGCTTGTGGGATCACGCCCTTAAGAAGGACCACCTTGTTTCATGGAGGTGCAAAGTGTATAGTTGATACGTGCGTGATACATGAGGGTGCTTACTTTAATAAGTAAGTTCACTGAGGTACCCCGTGTGAGAACATTCCTAAATGGGAAAGGAAGTTTCTATTTCAGGAAATGGAAACTTCCAGATTAGGAAATATCTCATGAGTCATTGATGTGATTAATTGATCCTTAGACTTGAGGTTCCATGTTACTTTATGAGTTAACTCTGTAGTCTTTGGTATAAGCTTTAAAGGGTGTCGCCTTAGACAACTGATTCAAGGCTTATGGTGGGGCTGCACAAGTGACTCATGAAAGTGAATGAGAATCAAGAAAGGACCTACACTTGCATTTGCAAGGTGATCTCTTATTGTGTAAGTCATTCATATGCCATATGGAGTCCTTGGCCAAGGCAGTAGATCAAGACATCAAGAAAAGGGTTTCTTGGATTGAGATCAAATGGATATGAAATGCACTTAGCTTTAAGACCAGATTATTAGGGTTCTAATTATTCCCTTACCCTAGATCATGGTTGAGAGATAGTAAGTAGGAGGATTGTATCTCACATGAATCAATGACTTAAAGGTTCTGTCGAATCCGAACATTCCAATTCAGCTAGGGGTTAAACACCTGTTGCTAGACTATGGTCGTTTAATCTGTGGACTGATTAATTAATTAGTGAATTAATTAATTAGGGTCACTGCTAATTGAATTGAGAACCTAGAGGGTCACACACAACAACTTGGTTACATGAGTTGAGGCTTTAAAATGATTAAACGAGTTAATCAAGCCAAGAGGGTTCCACAAGTGTGAAACCACACGTGTGGCTCACGTGAGTGACACGTGTCATTGTGACACGTGTCACACACGTGTATAAATATATGTGTATATTTATTTATGTATTAAATAATTAATGTGATTAATTATTTAATAGACTTTGGTTTAATTTTGAATTAAAAAGAAAGTCTTATTTTGGAGAAAAATAATCTAGTTAATTAATTATGAATTAATTAATTAGATAAAATAAGTTATTTATTTTAAATAAATAAAGTATAAAATTATCCAAAAATAGTTTGGATATTTTTAGCTCTCTTGAAAGTTGATTTGAATTAGAATTCAAAGTCAAAGTCAAAATTACTTGATGATCAAGTAATAGGAGAGAGAGAGACCAAAATCCTAGCCCATTAAGGACTAGGAATTTCGTCCCTCCCCTTTCTTATATATAGGGGAGCTCATGCTCCCCTTTAGAGCTAATAGACAATTCTTGGTTCATGTGTTGAACACCTTCCTTTCTCCAAGATAAAATAAAACCCTAGGTTAAGCCTAAACACTAACTAGAGAACTAGCATCCTTACTAGTTAGATTGTAGCCAAGTTGGTGGACTATCTCTAGAGACTTCAAGTTAGAAGTTTTGAAGATTCGAGCTTTACCAAAAGTGGGGATTAAGCAAAACGATCAGAAGGGATGATGAAACGATTCTGAACCCGACGTGAAGCGAATGAAAAAATCGAACCAAAGAAGATGGCGAAAACCGTTCGTCCATATCCTGAAGGATGAATTTTTTCACGAGGGTTTTGTGACTGGCAGTTTTCTACTTTCGCAAAACTGGTTTCGAAGGGAGTTTCAATCCTGCTTTTCTCGTTTCATGTTTCTTTCTTTATGTTATATTGTTAAGAACATCTCTAACATGAATTGAATCTAGGTTGGTGTGGATTCCTATCCCGACAATGGATTCTGAAGTAGAAAGAGACTTTCGAGGGACGGGTTGTCAAGCCGCGAGAAGAGCGTTCTTGGGTGGCTTGAAACGCTTCAAGAAAGAATAAAAGAAAAGTAAGTTTTCTATCTTTACGAATTTGGATACACGATTGCGAGTTCAAGATCCTTTTGTTGGAAAATTTTTTTTTTAAATTCCGCTGCTTTCTGATTCGTGTTTTCCAACAAATGTCACCATTAAGAAAGGCAGTTTTCACATCCATTTGCCATATCTCATAGTCATAATATGCAGCAATGGCAAGCATGATCCGTATAGACTTTTGCATTGCAACTGGTGAAAAGGTTTCGTCAAAGTCCACGCCGGGTCTCTGAGTGAATCCTTTTGCAACCAGTCTTGCTTTGTAGGCTGCAATGCTTCCATCAACTCCAAGCTTTCTCTTAAAGATCCATTTGCAACCTATGGGTTTGACCCCATCAGGCAAATCTACCAAGGTCCAAACTTGGTTGGAGTTCATGGAATCCATTTCGGATTTCATGGCTTCTATCCACTGTTCAGACTCAGAATCTGAAAGTGCCTCCTCATATGTTGAAGGATCATTATCCTTTTGAGAGATTTCATGGAAGAATCCATACCATCTCTCCGGCTGTCTAGGATTGCGTTCAGAACGCCTTAGAGGAGGATTTTCATGTGTATCGAAATTCGTGATTGGTTGTGGTTGATCAGAGTGGGACGTTTCTTCAGTGGGTGGTATGGGGTCACTTTGTACTTCTTCTAATTCTATGATCTTGCCTTGCTTTTCTTTAAGGAACGGTTCCTCCAGAAAAGTAGCATTTCTGGAAACAAACACCTTTTGCTCAGATTGATCATAGAAGTAGTATCCTATGGATTCCTTAGGATAACCTACAAAGTAGCATAAGTTAGAACGAGATTCTAACTTATCTCCCACTGTCCTCTTCACGTAAGCAGGACAACCCCAAATTCTTAAGTAAGAATAACTAGGGATTTTACCATGCCACATTTCATAGGGCGTTTTAGGGACTGACTTAGAGGGAACTAGATTCAAAATCTTGCTGCACTTTCTAGGGCATAACCCCAGAAAGAAGGTGGTAAGTCAGTGAAACTCATCATGGAACGAACCATATCAAGTAGGGTTCGATTCCTTCTCTCAGAAACTCCATTAAGCTGAGGAGTTCCCGGAGGAGTCCACTGAGAGATAATTCCATTATCCTTGAGATGATTAAGGAATTCTTCACTAAGATATTCGCCTCCTCGATCAGATCGAAGTGCTTTGATCTTGTGACCAGTTTGGTTCTCAACCTCCTTTTGAAATTCTAAGAATTTCTCAAAAGCTTCAGATTTATACTTCATTAAGTATACATAACCATACCGACTAAAATCATCAGTGAAGGTTATGAAGTACTGATGATCGTTTCTAGTGCTTACACTAAGCGGTCCACAAACATCAGTATGGATCAAATCCAAAACCTCAGTGGCACGTTCCACAGTTCCTTTAAAAGGAACTTTGGACATCTTTCCTTTGAGACAGGATTCGCAAGAAGTTAACTCTTTGAGATCATTTTCAGAGAATGATCCTAAAGTGTTTATCTTGCTAATTCTGTTTTTGGAAACGTGTCCTAATCTAGCGTGCCATAAGGGAGCTGAAACTTTGTCATCTCTCTTACGCTTCGTTTCTCGTTGTATATTCATAATATTGATATTCTGAGTTAGATAAAGCCCATTACTTAGAGTACCGATGTGAACGGAAGAGTTGTTCCGTTTGATAAAATATTTACCATTCTTAATATAAGTTTCATAACCTTCACAATCTAATATTGGAACTGAAATTATATTACGAATAATGCTCGGTACATAAAGGACTTTATTTAATACTAACTCAAAACTACCTAAATCTAATCTAATTGTGCCTAAAGCTCGAGCTTCAACGTTTGAGCCATCGCCGATCTTCAAGACACATTCTCCTTCTTTTAGTTGTTGAACATCACTTAGCATCTGTACATTATTACAGATATGAGTTCCACAACCGGTATCAAGTACCCAAGAACTAGAATTAATAGAAAGATTTACTTCAACGAGAAAGATACCTTTCTTTAGAGTAGCCTTGTACTCTGGGCAGTTTCTCCTCCAATGTCCCGCTTTGCCACAATGGAAGCAAACATCCTCTTTCTGATCACGCTTCTTCTTTTGGGCCTTCCCCTTCGAAATGCCACCAGTGGGCCTAAGGGGTTTCTTCTTCTTCTTTTGGGCTTTCTTGCCCTTACCTTTAGAAGGCCCAGAAGAGGAAGATGGAGCATTCACCATCAAAACTTTATTGTCCTTCTTGATCGCGCTTTCAGCAGTCACAAGCTGACTAATCAGCTCAGCTACAGCAGCACCAGCATGATTCATGTTGAAGTTAAGGACAAATGGGTTGAATGATGGTGGGAGCGAAGCTAGCAACAAATCCACTGAAAGCTCATCTTTCAGCGGCATGTCCATGGAAGCAAGTTTCTCAGTAAGGGCAAGAAACTTGAGTCCATATTCATGGACACTTGAACCTTCCCTCATTCTCAAGTGGAATAATTCCTTTGAAGTGTTATACCTTGTAACACGTTCATGAGGGCGGTAAAGTTGCTCTAAGTGGTCGTAAATCTCCCAAGCAAATTCCATGGCCTCATGTTGCCTTTGCAAGTCCGGAGACATGTTAGCCAACATAAGGCAACGGGCTTGGAGATTATCATCCTTCCACTTCTGAATCGCATCCCGCTCGGCCCGAGTGGGAGCCTCCCCTTCGGGACTAGGCTCCCCTTCGAAGAGAACATAAGTTCTCTTCTCAGAATCTAAAATGATTTTTAGATTCCTCAGCCAATCAGAATAGTTGGGACCAGTCAACTTGTTTGACTCGAGGATCGATACAAGAGGGTTTTTGGTTGCCATTTCAAAACACGTAGAGAATCACAGAATCTACGACCTAAATGGTAAATCAGAGAACTAGTGAGCATGCTGAATTATAACGATATACAAAAGATAAGGTCTTTAATCTAATGTAGCTCCCACTGTTTTTCAAAGATCTAGAATTCCCAAAGATCTAAGAGGAACGCGTTTCCCAATGGGTACTAAGATCCTAGGCATTTTACCTCGAACCCACGACTCGCGGACATTCTAAGTAAGAACCCTAGGTAGGTACAGCTTACCAATTCTAACACCTTTAGAACTCTTAGTAATTGTTTTTGCATCACCTATCTTTCAATATGGACCCACGACTCGTGCGACATCCATATTTACTTAGGCGTTAAGCTAGACCCATCAATCATAAGATCATGACCAAAACTTAGTTCGAACGACCCACGACTCGCGGACATCGCCCTTGCTAAAATTGACCACGAAATATTGATCATTTAAAATGATCAATTAGGTAACTAAGAACTAATAAGCTCCACTAGCTATCCCACGACTCGCGGACAATAACTAGCTTTACTTACTAAACTTAAAACCTATTGATGGAATGCTAGGAATTTAATTCAAAATTTGCATCTCGAATTAAACACCTATTTGTTCGAAATTAGCTTAATATTTAATGGGAATTTTCGAATCAACCGGAGAGTTGTCCGGTTCGACCTCACCAACATATATGTTATCCAATTTTATTAGTCTTGATTAATGCAAGTACACTTAAATGCATTTCAAACAAGCACATAAACAGATAACATGTCCTAGCATGATACTAACATGTAATGATCATGGGTTCTACCTATCTTATGCGTGATATGTGGGAGCCACTCCACAATCACAAGTTCTAACATACATGCCACATAAACAGTTTAAATCACATAAGGGAAAGCGGTAACAAAATACGAGCCCTATCTCTATTACATTTAACAATTGAGATTCCCCTCTCTAACATTTTGAGGGGTCTTCACTTATGGCCTCTTTGTTACTTGAATGTGGTCCATCTTACTCCATGGGTGCATTGTCTCCAAAATGAAAATAAAACCTCACCACCTATCTCTACTCTCAAATTACAATAAAAAGAAAAAGACATAAAGTAATAAGGCTCAATCTTCATATTGGCCTTAGACAATTACACGGGGCATACCCCGGCCTCAAAAACAGTAATATGGAAAGCCACATAATAAATCACATAACAGTACGCACATAAGTGAGGTTCCAACCTCAATTGAAAAAAACGCAACTATAGGGCTCCAACCCCAATTTAAACCATCCATGTGCATAAATTAAAACCATACATAGATCTAAACCCATGATCACCTAACATGCTTTTGCAAGAATTTAAATTTAACCAATAAATTAAAATTCTCGCCTTAAGCTCTAATAGCTTAAAACACGACTTGATGCGAGTCTTATTTATAAAAATTTTCAATAAATCCCAAATTACCAAAACAAATAAAATTCCAATTAATTTCTGAAAATTAATAATTTTATCAAGATGTATTTTCCCAAAATATAAACCGTTTCAATTTCTCAAAAAATCTCAATTTTAAGTTTTATTCAAAATTAAAAATAAATATTCAAAAATAAAATTTTTAAAATTAAAATAAAATTGGGACTGGATTGCACGAAACACAAAAGGGCCGGATCACGAAAACGGGGCCCGTGCGCGAAACGGGGCGCAGCGTTTCAAGCGCGCGCGGACGCGCACGGTAGGCGCGCACAGCGCCCGGCCAAGGCCAGGCGAGTGCGCGCACCTGGCGCGCGTGCGCCCTGCCGGGCGGTGGGCGGCCAGTCTCGGCCGCCCTGGAGGCTCCCGCACAGGCGTGCGGGAGGAGCTGGGCGGCTGGCCGGTCTGTCCCGGCCAGGCCTGGGCGGTGACGAGCGGGCGCGCGCACGGTTGCGGGAGGGTGGCGCGCGAAGCCCGCGCGCGCGAAGCCCGCGCGCGCGACGCATTCGCGCGCGGGGTTTCGCGTGTTCATCGTGATCCGGGCTTTCGTTTCGTGTTTTCGTTCAAAAGCAAAACCAATCCAAGAAATCCAAAAACAGTTTATACAGTTTCAAATCTAAAATTGTTTTTCAAAATTAAATTTTATAAAAACCAATTTTCAGAAACTTTCAGGAAAAAAAAAATACAGTTTCGTAATTCAGGCTTTCTAAAACAATTACAAATACTCAATCGCATCAAGCCTAAGAATTTCTACCAAATTCAGTATAATTGAGACGAATCAGAAACACGATTAACGAGGTGGCTCTGATACCACTTGTTGGAAAACACGAATCAGAAAGCAGCGGAATTTAAAAAATTTTCCCAACAAAAGGACCTTGAACTCGCAATCGTGTAACCAAATTCGTAAAGATAGAAAACTTACTTTTCTTTTGTTCTTTCTTGAAGCGTTTCAAGCCACCCAAGAACGCTCTTCTCGCGGCTTGATCCCCTCTCCTTGGTAAAGCTCGAATCTTCAAACTTCTAACTTGAAGTCTCTAGAGAAAGTCCACCAACTTGATCACAATCTAACTAGTAAGGATGCTAGTTCTCTAGTTAGTGTTTAGGCTTAACCTAGGGTTTAATTTAATCTTGGAGAAAGGAAGGTGTTCAACACATGAACCAAGAATTGTCAATAAACTCTAAAGGGGAGCATGAGCTCCCCTATATATAGGAAAGGGGAGGGGCGGCCGAACCTAGTCCTAATGGACAAAGGATTTGGTCCCTCTCTCTCCTATTACTTGATCATCAAGTATTTTCCAACTTTGACTTTGAATTCTATTTCAAGTCAACTTTTAAGAGAGCTAAAAATATCCAAACTATTTTTGGATAATTTTATACTTTATTTATAATAAAATAAATAACTTATTTTTATCTAATTAATTAATTCATAATTAATTAACTAGATTATTTTCTCCAAAATTAGACTTTCTTTTTAATTCAAAATTAAACCAAAGTCTATTAAATAATTAACTAAATTAATCATTTAATATATATATAAATTCACGTGTGTGACACGTGTCACAAGGACACGTGTCACTCACGTGACCCACACGTGTGGCTTCACACGTGTGGAACCCTCTAGGCTCGATTAACTCGTTTAATCATTTTCAAGCCTCAACTCATGTAACCAAGTTGTTGTGTGTGACCCTCTAGGTTCTCAATTCAATTAGCAGTGACCCCAATTAATTAATTCACTAATTAATTAATCAGTCCACAGATTAAACGACCATAGTCTAGCAACAGGTGTTTAACCCCTAGCTGAATTGGAATGTTCGGATTCGACAGAACCTTTAAGTCATTGATTCATGTGAGATACAATCCTCCTACTTACTATCTCTCAACCAAGATCTAGGGCAAGGGAATAATCAGAACCCTAATAATCCGGTCTTAAAGCTAAGTGCATTTCATATCCATTTGATCTCAATCCAAGAAACCCTTTTTCTTGATGTCTTGATCTACTGCCTTGGCCAAGGACTCCATATGGCATATGAATGACTTATACAATAAGAGATCACCTTGCAAATGCAAGTGTAGGTCCTATCTTGATTCTCATTCACTTTCATGAATCACTTGTGCAGCCCCAGCATAAGCCTTGAATCAGTTGTCTAAGGCGACACCCTTTAAAGCTTATACCTAAGACTACAGAGTTAACTCATAAAGTGAGAAGGAACCTCAAGTCTAAGGATCAATTAATCACATCAATGACTCGTGAGATATTTCATAATCTGGAAGTTTCCATTTCCTGAAATAGAAACTTCCTTTCCCATTTAGGAATGTTCTCACACGGGGCACCTCAGTGAACTTACTTATTAAAGTAAGCACCCTCATGTATCACGCACGTATCAACTGTACACTTTGCACCTCCATGAAACAAGGTGGTCCTTCTTAAGGGCGTGATCCCACAAGCAAGCCTTAGAGGAGTCAAGTTGACACTCCCACTGTCTGTAGGACTCATCGGCTTGGAGTATTTTACTAATCATGACTTATGTGATATAGGGCTCGTTTCATGAACCATTTCACCTAAATGGTAGAGTCCTAAAGTCATCAGGATTAGGGAAGTTCTCATACATGCACAGCTAAAGTAAACGCATACCAAACAAGAGCATATAAAGAAGTGTTGCCTCAATTCGTTATTTTATTCAAAGATTGTCTGTGATTACAATAAGGAAAAGCACAAAGCGGATATACAATCGGCTTTCTAGGGCACTATTCCTAACACCACGTTGAGCCTGTGGACTATGACGCTCGGATCAATCCCAGTAAGGTCGGACGCTTTCCACGCAAAAACATCGATATTTTCTCGGATGAAGTCGATCATCATGATCTGCGAGGGTCCCGAAAGGTTGGACCCAATCTGAGTGGTTTTATCCTTGTTTCCTGGCTCTAACTCAATAGTGAGAAACTTCTCCGTGGTCTCGATCCGCATTTCTGGACGAAGGAGCTCAAGCGCTCTCTTCTTCCCAGTTAAACGACCATCATTAACGGGCTCGCTCAGATCACGCTCGTCTTTCTCAGAAGAGGATTCCCCCGCCGTTCCCGGCGGAGCTGTTTCGAGGGTGCTCTTGGCGTTGAGATCCTTCTTTTTGTTCTTCTTTTTGTTCAATTTGGTCCTCTTGCACACAGGACCGTCCTCATCCAGATTGGGGAAATCCACTGATTTCTTGGTGGATCCCATTTGGAACACTTTCTCCATTTTGGGCTTCCTGAGGGATAACATGTAGCATTCCCATGCCTCACGTATATAGCATAAAATTTCTCCGACACCCTCGGGGGTAGGAAATTTGATTTTCTGGTGGTAAGTGGAGATAATTACTTTGAAATCCACGAGGGCTGGTCTCCCAATTTTGATGTTATAAGGGATCTCAATTTCCACTACCGCGTAAGTGACCATGATTGTCTTCCGTTGTGGGCCACGACCAATGAGGTAGCCAAGCGGATTTGCCCTCGTGGGACAACCTCAGAACCCCCAAAATCTATGTGGGTTGTCTTAAGTGGTTCGAGCGGCGTATTAGAGACATTCATTTTTTGGAACGTAGCGTAGGGCAAAACATTAACTGAGCTTCACTGGCCCTCTTCCACTATCCACTAACACCCTCTTTACAATGTGATTGTGGACATCTAAGCTAACCACCATGGGATAGTCAGAGGTTTTCACTGGCCCCATGGGGTGTTACAATATGTTTCAAGTCCTTATCTGTAAATCCTATTACATCATGTTCCTTCGAGCATTCATCTTTGGATTCCCGGATGGCATAGACTGACTTGGGTATCGAGGGGCGTTGATTGTAACTCCGGATATACCGTCGCCGAGAAGCGTTAGAATCTCTTCCAGAGGAAACTCTTGCTATCATGTTGATGACCGCAAAAGGGGTATTTTCTTGATCTGGAGCATTTTCTTTGTGGCAATGGCTACTCTCAGGAGGGCCTCTCCCTCGTGGGCTCCTTGAACGCGATGGGCTCCTCCTTCTCTTCCTTGAACGATCATTACACCGCTCATCGTAGCGCTCCAACATTTTTACAAATTCCTTCAAATGGCCTCCGACGATGAGCCTCTGAATTTCAACTTTCAATTGTCGGCATTCATCCGTGTCATGCCCCTTTTGCTTGTGAAAGGCACAGTATTTATTCGAGAGTCTCAGAGCCTCTGTGTCCTTCATCTTCGTGGGCCTTTTGAAGAGCTTCTTGTCAGATAAGGCGTAAACCTCTGAGATAGACCTGTTGAGGGGAACGTGCTCAAATCTCCGTGGGAGAGGTGGTGACTTGCGGCGTTCTCTGTGGAGAGGCTCCTCTCGTCCTCGTTTTCTTTTAGAGGGTCCGGAATGTCTTGGAGCATTGGACCCGTACATATCTTCGAGCGTGAAATAGAACTCGGCTATCTCCCTCATCGCCATGAGAGATGTGCGGCGTTTCTTCACAATGGAATCAACGAATTTCTTACTCACATACTGCTTGTGATTGTAGGCTTTGAAAAGAACGTGGATCAGAAAATCCATGGAGGGCCTCTCCACTATTAGTCCCTTCTTGTTGAAGCGGGCAAAGAACGATCGAAGGGACTCATGCTCGCCCTGGCTCAAGTTGTACAGGGCGGTGGGTGCGGTGACAGGAGCTTTCAATGAGTTGAGGTGGTTCAGGAAGGCATCAGTGAGTTCTCCGTACGAGTGGATCGAGCAGGATGGCAGACGCTTGTACCATTCTTGGGCCATCCCTACGAGGGAAGTGACAAAGACCGTGGACCAATAATGGCTTGAATGCTCGTACAGATGCATTAGGTGCAGAAAATGATCTAGATGTTCTGTAGGGTATGTGGTCCCGTCGTAGCGGTTAACAGATGTTGGAACCTTGCCCAGGCCTGCTTGGGCCAGTAGTACTTCCTCCACGAGGGGGGATCCTTTCGCGAGTGGATGGTGGTTGTAACATCCAAAATTTTCTTCTTGATCCACATGACGCGGAACATGCTGTTGGCGGGTTGGGCGACGAGCGTCTCTGGCATTGTCTTGTTCATCCCCTGCATGGGGGACTTGAGATCTCGCTCGGGAGAGCTGTCCCATAGGTCTTGCAACTCCTGCAGCTGGTCTTGCACAGTTGCGAGGACGTTGGGATTTCCCTTCTTCGCTTGGCTCCCTCGTTGGGAGGCTTGTGGCCCACCTCTTGACCCTTGTGAATGGACCTCTTCGTCAACATTGATTCCCTCCATGGGCTCTTTTCCCTTGTCAGCCTGGGGATGCTCGTTTCCCCCCTTGGTCTGAAATTTCTTTCCCTCTCGCCGGCGAAGGCGGCGGTTGAGCTCTCAATACGGCCTGAGCCTCCTTAAGCGGACAACCTTGCAATCCCCCCAAAGGAGGGGCAACCTGAGTGGCCTGCCCAAAGGGGAAGTACATGGAATCGAACTTTTCCCATGCGCTCTGGGCCGCCTGAACCTCGCATTGGACATATGTGGCGCGTAGCTGTTGAGAAGACAAGGGGGGTAACTCCACCCCTTCAATCTCTCTCGGAACCACCACCGGAAGCTGGATCTGCCCGGCGTGGTACAGCTGAACCGTCGGCATCATGACGGTGGGGGTAAGAGTATACCTAGGCGGCGGCATCATATAGGGGTGCCCCCTAGGTTCGCATGAGCGTTGACCCACTGGTTCTGGAGAGGGTGAGGAAGGGCTGGAAACTGGGTTCCTCCAACGGCGGCTGAAGAGGGTAGCACAGGAGCGGTTTTTGTTGTCAGAAGTGCGCCTTCGGCTGGTGGCGCTCCGCCAGCCGCTGTCGACGGGATAGTGGTGACATTCGTATCACGGGGAAGGTCATCTCCTCCCCCCACTGCTCCAGACCTAGTAGCAACCATGATAACAAAAGTGATGGATGTTTGTTTTTCAACTAGTAAAAGAGAGAGAGATGAGCTGAGAACGGTTTCCCACAGACGGCGCCAAAATGATGGTGTCTGGTTATACAAGGGTCAAACTCCAATCACTTTCTATTTTGTTGAGGTGGGGAAACAGACGGTGAAGCTCAATGGAGGTTGCCGGAAAAGCTATGGGTTTTACCTGCTAGGACAAACACAAATGAAGTCAGAAGGCCAAGCTAGGGGAACTGGGGGTGAATCCCAGTTTGGCTCTCCGACGCTCAAGTCAGATGGTGGTCTGAAAGAGGAAAATGTAAGCTAAAGTATGGAGTTGCAGTGGTCCAGAAAAACTTACAGAGATGGAGATGAAATTCCATATTTATAGTTGAGGGTCAGGGACCCTTTGGTAATTTACCTCGTGTGGTCCTGCCCTAATGTTGCCCTAACACGTGTCGCGACGAGGAGCTTCCTAGGAGGAATCTCCTGCAAAAGCTGGTAAAAGTGAGAGTTTGCAACAGGGCCAGGTGTCCGGGCTTGTACGGGATGTCAGAGAGCCGTTTTGAAGGGTGGTAACGAGGGCGAGAAGCACGCTCGTGCCAACTGGGACTGATGGACTAGGGGATCCACATGGGGATCAGCATCCATGTAGTGCAACGAGGGTGTAGGGTACCCTTTTATTCTGTAGTTGTGCGAGGACGCCCTTGGAAGGACAAGACGCTCGGTTTGAGACTTTCTTAGAGCCATGGAGGTATGCATGTTGAAATGAGGCTGACGCTCGTTGGATGGCCCCTGAGACGCTCGTAAAGGTCATATTTTAATATATTGTAGTTTTAGAATAAAAATGATGTAGAAACGGTTTGTTAATATTTAAAGAGAAGAGGTGATAAATGAAAGATCAGAATACATATACACACAACATTCGTTCTTGGATGGGGAAGAGTTCAATGAAATGTCCCATCATCTGAAATTAACTTTGGATTTGATTTTTCAATAATTTTACCCTCTTTTTTTTTTCACAGGCAAAAGGACTTTGCAATTTCTTGTCGACATTATTCCTTTTTTTTTTTTTAATTTCTTTTTTGTATTGAAGCTACGTTCTCACCTTTCAATCCCATCTCAACAAGCCATAATTAACCGTGTAACATTCAATCAGGTCAGTTTTGTGATATTTCTGATGCTAATTTCGTTTTATATTGAATTTATTGCCAAAAATATATGTTTTAATTAACAGTACATAGAAAGAGTATGCATGTCAGAACCATGTATTAGCTGTTAGCAGTTGTGTAATCTAAGGTTCACGGTAACTTAATTGGTATGTTACTTTAATTAGAGATATTGTGATTTTCCTAGAATCTATTTATATTTATTATATATTTGTTCAGTTTGGTGATATATTATTAAAAATAGGGAATTCTTAATATATATAAAAATTTAGGGTAAAATTGGTATAAAAAATCTATCGGGGTGAAACGAGGAATTAAAGTCTTAAAATCTATGACGTCACTCTAAATTTAACGGAAAATTGATCTGATGTAATTTATAAATTTTAAAAGGAGTCAAGATATAATAAAATAACTAATAGGGATCTAATTATAATATCTAAAATTTTAAAGGGTGCTATGTGTGATTAATCTAAAAACAACTATTATCTAAATTTTATATTTTGGTTTTGTCTCGGTATTTATTGTAGTCTACCAACGGACAATTGCTCAAGTGGACAATGGTTTGAATTTAATTCGGAAATGTTTCGGATTCGAATCTTACGGATAGAAAAAATTATGTTGAAAGAGGTTCCCGATATAAGGATTTTCAATATATCGGAAGATTAGTCTTTTACGCGAAAATTTTTAATGAAAAGACATGACCGCAACTTTAAGAAACATAATAAATGAAATAGGGTCATTGAGAATAAGAAGCCGGAGATATTTATACGAAAATGATGAATATTAATGTCAGGCCAATTAACCGCATAGAGTTGGTGTGTTGATGATCACGGTCCCCCTTGCATTAACTGCATCTTCTTCCATAATAATTAGGCTTTAGTTTGATCAAATTACTTCAATATTAATTTCTAAAAAACACATTTACAATAATTTTATATTGTATGAGATATAATAAAAAGAAAAATGAATTAATGAACTTTTAAACTCTTAAACAAGTATTTCTGTTTCCTATTCAAGCTCAACACTAGGAAAAATTTTAGCTCAAAATAATTGTGTTTGAGTTAATCTTCATTCAAATTAATGTTAACGAACTTACAAGTCTGTAATCCGACTGATCAAACCAATAAAATTAATAATCAATAAGGAGTCTTGATTCGACATGTGGGATCCGGGTTTCAAAACATAGAATTATCCTAATTAAAATAGCTGGAGGACACTCTTTGTTCTTAAAAACTTCATTAACAGTCATTATATCTTAATTCTTTATAGAACCAATCATTTTCAATTGGAAAGTGACATTTCGTTTGCCCTAGTGACTGGTTAGCATCATATTTAGTTGATCTAGGTGAATTCCACTCAAATGTTTATTTCATGTGTGAGGGAATTTATAAATATAATACAGTTGATTAATATTTTGGATACATTTCAATATTTAAAATAAACTATTAAAATTTATTGTCATTTGAACTATAGGGTTTATACACTGTTGGACTTAAACTAAATTTGGTTGCATATAATAATCTCTACTTCGCATTTTTTACAAACAATCGTCTCCGGTTATTTTTGGTGGTTTCGAGTTTCGACGGAGTTTTGGTGGTTTCGATAGATTTTCGATTGTTTCCGTGATCTAAATAATAAACACTTGATTTAGTAAAAACAAAATTTTCATTTCGTGACTTAATAAGAATAAATTTGTCTTTATTAAAGTCATGTGTGCATCACGTGTTTAATATTTAAATATTCAAAACCACTAAAAATCAACTCGAAATGATTTTTGTCAAAATTGCGAAGTATGAATGATTTTTTATAAAAATCGCGAAATATGAATAACGGTATGTAACAAAACGTGTAGCAGAAATAAAAGTACACATCGAACCTTAATTTAAAATATATGAGTATAAAAATATTTATAATTTCGATGGAAAAAAAAAATATCCATTAAAATAATAAGATTTCGTTTAAATTAAAATAGAATCCGAATATTTAAATGAAGATATGACGGCTATGGCAGTAGAACAGTTTGGTTCTAAGATTGAACTTTTGCAGGGGGTCCTGATTTCTGCAGCCTTAAAATAAATTTTTGTTTGTAAAATTAGCCAAATCAAGAGTCTTATATATATACTTTTCAGTTTTCACCACATGACATGTAAATCAAATTATCAATAATGACGTCGAATTAATTACCCCAGCTGATGTTAACTAATCTGACCATCATCACATCAGATCAGATGATTTCAAATTCATACCTTTTATCAGTACCCAAAAAACGAGGAAAGTTGATACATCTTTTCTTGCAAATCAAGTAAAAATATGGATCTATAAATTTTTATACTAAGTAAATATTATTATATTTAATATTTTAAAATAATTTCTTAAGATTTTTATAAATTATAGGACTCATGCAAAACACTCTATTATTGTTATACTGCTTTAGTCGAGCAGATTATATATTATATGTTTTATTGTTTTAATTCTTTATTGTTCTTAAGCGTAAAAATAAATTTTGTCTTAACCAGGCAAATCAATGCGTATTTATTGCGTGTAATGTGTGTGTTTGTACGAGGCAGAATCCCTGCAACAATATCCCAAAAGCTCAGAAAATCAGGGCTGTATATGATTGCATTCATGGTTGTACATCAATACCAGTTTAATTCTCAAAAAAACCCAGAAAAACAAAATGCCGAAATTAAAATTTTAAACAGTAAATAATATTCATAAATATTTGCAGAGTGACACATGAAGAAGTCTTGAAGATGCCCACAAGAAAAGACAGCGTTGGTATTCCCCGAGTGGAGAACAGCCACAGAGACCACCCATTATATTAATAAAACAAAAATATGCAGAAATTACAGCACAGCTACCGGAAAATTACAAAAATATTTAAGTATATATGAATTAATTAATAATCATATATATATTACAGGAATTAAAAAGGGAATCAAGGGTTGAAGATGAGGTTCCCACATTTACATTTCCAGCTCATGGGCTTGTAGTTGGTATCATCACTTCTGGAGTAGGCTATGTTTGAGTAGTTTCCGGGTCGGGTTTTTATTTGCGGGTTGGTGGGTACTTGGATGGCTTCGCAGTGGCCGCAAGAACTGCACCGCCGCTCGCACCGCGGCGGCCGGGAACCTATTTGTGCTCGCAAGATTGTTTTTTCTTCCTTCACTGTCTACCCAAATTCAAGAAAACTCACTTTCAGCCAAAAACACACACAGAGTCACAGATACATACAGAGAGGGAAAAAATGCCTAGATATAGTCATACCTGGGAATTGACGGGTGTTTGTGCTAGTTTTCTACCTGAAAAATGTAGAAAGATTGCAACTTTTCACGAAGAATATGCAGATAAAGAAGGAATTATAGTGAGTGTGTGTGTGAGAGTTGAAGATGATGAGTTGGTTACCTTCTGCGGCGTTGAATAGTGTTAAGTGGGAGGAGGTGGAAATGAGGAGAACGAGAAAAGAAATGGCGAAATGGTGGCAATATATGCCATTGTGAGTGCATCCCATTTCTCACAAATGGGAAAAAAGAGCTGCCCAAGTCTTAATTCCAGAGTAGCTACCTATTTCTTCTGTGGGAAAATAGTGAAAGGTTTCAAGACCAGCATTAAAGGTAGAAAATCCTCAAACTAAGTATTTGATCTTCTCTTTATATACATATTATAGTGGGTGGGGGGTGGTTAGTTTCTTTTCTAAGTTTTTGGCTTTTGGGAGAGAGATTGAGGTGATGGAACATTGAGTGAGGGACAATGCACTATCAACAGTAGAGATATGGCTAAAAACTAAAAAGCTTACAACAAATAAAGAGAACTTAACTATTTTAAAAATGTAAAAAAGGAAGTTAATTATAAGGGGCCTCGTGAATGGTGGTTTGTATATATAAATGAAGAAAGAGATAGTAGGAGAATATTGAGAAGAGAGTTAGAGAAAAGGATGAAAGGGGATTTTGTTTAAGATAGGAAAAAGACAAGAGGCCGAGACAAGAAGCGGCCACGGTAAGTTGCAGCAAAATGGAAATCTGAATAATACACATAACTTAAAATTTTTGGGTGTTTGTGTAATTAAATTGAAAGGTTTTGCTTGCATATATAGTTGCGTCCAAGGTTGGCTGTTGGGTGCAGCTTTGCAGAAACCAATTCATCACACTCACGCCATATCAACTTCTCTCGCTCTCGTATCGTCAACTGCGTTTAAGTGTTCTATTGCTACATTACTACCCACTAGGACATGAAAGTTTTTTCCAAGTTTTGCTAATTTCATTTTTCTTTTTTCAAGAATTAAGGAAGCTGGTGCCTATTATGATTTACTATTATATATATAATCATGCTCCAGGGTAATCATCCAGGTTAGAGTTCTAAGACGTGTATTAAAAAAAAAAAAAAAAAGAATGTGTAAATATATAACTGTGGCTTTTACCCTCTACGAATAGTCGGATCTGTGCAAATTGGACCTGAATGGCTGTTATTGTTGGCTTTAAGCATGTTTAACATGAGTTTTTAGCGTATTTAGATGTCACCACTGAATGCAATTGGCCTTTTAACATGACTCGCGTACGATACATGTGTGAGTTTTTCTTTTTTAATATTTAATTGTGAATTAGAGTCGAATTGGAACGTTAAATTTTAAATTTTCAGAAAAATGAAAATTCCAATACAATTTTTTTAATTAAGTTAGTATTATATGGAATTACTAAATTACAAGACTTAGTTGGGTGTACAGATTTTTTTTTTTTTTTTCTCATGTGCACCCAAATGAAATTCGAACTGAACCTTTTTTTTCTAGAATTAACCACTTGGACTAATGTGTTGATAGCTGGGGTAAAGAGAACAACTTTTGCTGTTGCACTATAGCCGGAAAATTAGGGGGAAGTTTGGACCTTTATGCCTTGGAGTTGGGCTAGTCCAATCGTATCTGTACTTTGGATATCATAGATGGGCCCAAAGTTAAAGATGAAAATGTTGTAATGGACCCATTTTAGATATGAAATTAAAGTGGAGACTTTAGATTTAAAAACATAAAAATCAGCCCACTAATAAAAAATAAAACCCATTCCAATTTCCTAAATTCGGGAATTATATTAATTTTTTAAATAAAAAATATATAATTTTTTTTTTTTTTTTAACATAGGCACCTCAAGGTGAGATTTAAGGAAAAAAAATAACAATAATAAACAGATTTTGTTGGTATTCGGACATAATCATAAGAAATTAGAAATCGAATATAATTTCGAGGTTACATATGCATATAATAACATATTTATGATGGAATAAAATTCGTTATATAATATATATCTATCTATCTATATATATATATATATATATATATATATATTATAAAAACATGAATAGAGTTTTTGGTTCCTTACTAAATATTAATCACCAAAAATACCTTCATAATAATTATCACCATAATTGTTAATCAGTAATAATTATGTAAATATATATTATATATTTAAATGTATTCAAAAAGTTCTGATTGACTTAAAATAGGACTTTTCCTATAATAAAATTAAAACCTTTCAATTTATTAAACAAATACATAATTTGACAAGAATATTTTAATATTAAATATTAATTTATTATATTTAAATTTTATAGTATAAGTCGCCCACTTTTTAAAATTTAAAATCTATAATTTGTCATGTTATAGTAAATAATGTTTAACGAATTGAAAAACAACATATATTATAATAAGCTTGTGGACTAAAAACTTCTTGTCGGAAGAGCTCTTGAAGACCTATTGAGATTATGATTAATCTACAATCGAAGATTTCTCTTCCCAACATTAGCACCAGAGAGTAAGAACTTTTAACCTTATAATAATTATGTCAATAATTTTTTTAAAGAGTAATTAGGTAAATACATATTATAAATTAATTATTAATTTAAAAATATTATAAAAAAATACTTATTAACTTAAAGTAGAATTCTTTATAGAGTAAAATTTATAATACTTCTTCAATTTGTGAAAAAATATAAATAGTGCAATATGAATTCTTTCAATATTAATATACTAACTAACTAAATTGAAATTTGATAATATAATTTGTCAAAAAAATTTATTTAAGACATAAGATTTGAAATGTTTATTATAATAAATTATTAATTTAAAAACATTAAAATTGTGCTTATTCACTTAAAATATGACTTTTCGTAGTGTAAAATTGAAACTTTTTCAATTTAAAAAAAACCTATGAATAGTTCAACAAAAATTCTTTTAAACTGAGCTTATAAACTGATTTAAAATAATTTTTTCGTTCTAACAATGTTTAAAATTTTTAAATAATTCCCTATTATATATGATCATATTTAATTGGTACAACCTGTAAACAAAACATGAATTTACTATTTTATCTTCTCCTAATATCAATAAATCCTATTTTCACAATAAAATTTTATATTTCACAATGCATGCTTATAAAAACTCTTATATTATTCAGCCTCAAAGTTTCATGGATGTGGACCTCATGATAGGTGGGTAGAGGGACAAGGGTGGTTGCATAGTCCAAATCCCCTCTAAATATGTCATCAATGTGATGCTCCTACATCACAGTGCCATGCAAGACGTTTAATTCATAAGAATAATTAATAATTTGAGTCTATTTCAATGCATTAATATTTCATGTAAATCAATATATAGAGATTTTTATGTCAATTTTACATTGCATGATTTTCTTTTTGGGCATGATATTGGAGAGGCATGTTTGGTTACATCTTATATATCTTGAAGTCCTTGCAAGTTTTGCCTCACCATTTTCAAGGTTGAGTTATTCATATAGATGGAGATCTGATTTGCTAGTGAAGTTATGGCAAGAAAATAGTAAAGAACGATGCGGTGAGCTAGCTAGGGTTCAAAATTTTACCCATGAATACTGCAAGAGCAATTATGTATCAACGAATTGCATAATTAATAGTTAAATTCATGCTAAATTAAGCACAAGCCATTAAATCCACCTTGACAAATTAAAACTATTAAACATCAGGAAATAAGTAAGTTTAATATGCGGCAATAATTGTGTACATATTAATATTGATATGAGTAATCTCCGTAAATTATTCTATATTATCGGGGTCTCACCGGTGGGTCATGTGACCAACCTCACAAACAGAGAGCGCAGGAGCTAGTTTGGGAGTCCGCTTTATATACGAACTCCAACAAGAACCCAAGAGGATTGAAACTTAGCAAATTGGGAAAAGGTGAGGTTTACACGGCACGATAGGAAATTTCCTAATTATAGAAAGATAAGAACCGTGTAGGTTACATCATAAAACACATGATAATAAGATAATCAAAACCTATTGAGACTTCTATGGTAATATAAGAGGGAGTTAGGTCAAACGAAAGCTAACAAATCAGAGAAGAGAAAGGGAATGAAGATAGTTGGACAATCATCATATACTTACATGCTAAAAGGGCAGCCCAAATTCCTAATTCAATAATCAATTAAAAATCTAGTAAAATGTACCCATATGCAGCCCACACGCTCGTTTGTGCAAGTTCTCTTCAAGATTTGTTGGTATATCATATAAAATAATTATGTCCTTTAACATACGAAGCATTAGAATTCAGATCTCTCGATCAAAAAGAATTGTTCGCATTTTTTTGTATTAATAACGATTAAGAATAAAACAATTTAGGATACAACTTAGTCGTACAAAGTACAAAACTAAAAAGATCGAATTAAAAATAAATTTTAAAGAAAATAGCCGATTGATTTAATAATTACTATATAATAAATAAATTAAATTGAGGAAAGTAGAGAACACAATTTACATATATTCCGATATAACTTATTAATAATTTTTATTTCCCCGAATTGACAGTGATACAGATATATATATTAACTCTTTCTACTTTGTAAAGATAATTATGTGTACTTTGTTGGCCCTATAACCCCAGTTTATTGTCCAATGAGTCAACTCTTATCCCAAGGGAATTTGTCGGTACACCGCTTGGCCAATTATCGGATGCCACGTGTACTCCGGCACAGAATATTGCCATGTCCTTATGACGTGTGATCCTTGCAACTTAAACGTGATAGGTTCCTCAGCTACTTGTTTGTGTACACGTGGCAACCGCTCATAGGTTAATATGAATTGTTTCAATTTCATACAGTACATATGAAAAGCGATCCGTTTGTCCTGAACCGGATACGGGTCGGGCCCATACAAAGGCCCAACAACCTACAACTCATCCACACTTCCATCACATTTGGTAAAACTACTAAATCACAATTATTTAATAGTTTTATTCTATATAGATGACATTTTATCACTTTCAAAAAAAGGAAATATTCTCTTTTCAAAAAAATTTTGAGTAAAAAAGAAATCGTATTTTAATAAGTTTGTTATAGCTTTTCACATTATAAATCGAGCAAAACAGCTTTGTAAAGTGATGTGGGCAAAAAATATGTCGGGGTTTTCGTATTTTATTCAATCTAACTTAGCTCGATTGAAATACAACTCTAGGTTTTAATATGGGACTTTTAAAACTTATGAATGAAATTTAGAACAAAACTGTGTATGAGAGATATATGTAAGGCTTCTTACACTTTGGAATTGAAGGCGTAATTTTGTTCATGATGTCAGATATCAATCAAGCCCCAATTATAAAAGCCCCGAGAACGCTAGTGATATTGATGCGTTCACCCGTTGCCAGATGTGTATCACAACGATAACCATTGCCTTAGCCCAGGACCCTGGGCGTCTCTCCATGAGACCAACAGGGGATCCTTTAGAATCACTGAGTATGAGGGGGTTTATACTCGAAGTGCTTCCATATTCGGCGTTGTTTTATTTCTTTGGTTAGAGCATGTGAGAATTTAATGTTTAGTTGCTGGAATATTGCCCATCGAATGATCTTTGTTTATTTATTTCGTGGGCATCCGAGTTTTAACATTTTATCTAATCTTTGGATCATGAACAATTGTATCTACACTTGGTGTTTGATTAATCTATATATGAGGTGGGGGTCTTGGTAAAAACCCTACAGCTACTTGCCGGTTTCAAAAAAAAAAATAAAAAAAGTAGGGGCTTCTTTAACTTTGCCAAGAAAATGTGCTTATATTACTGCATTCCATTCATATTGGTCTTTAAAAATGCCAAAAATTAGCCTACAAATAAAGACCCCCCGTAGGATAATTTTGCCGTGAAGCCCCACATCCGATGGTACATACACATATTTTTGTTAGCTGGTTAGTGGAGCCATCTTAGGGATATCAACAACGACTTACTCTGCGTGATACACAAAATAATTTTTTTTAAAATATTAATTTATCATATCGCGTTTAACATATGTTAATTTTTTAAAAAAAAAAAACAAATTATTTGATGTGGCATAACAATAAATACCTAATCGATTGTTTCCCTCCACTCATAGATTGCCGCGTGGCAGAAATAGGCCAACCTTGAGGCCACCTTTTGGTGGTCGGACCCCAAATCCAGTGATCCCTATGGACCTCAAGAGCATCTTAGACATCCAATACCAGAGCGGCCTGACCTTGGCTCGACAAGAGCATAAACCTGAGGCTAGTCGACCCTGTTCAAAAGTTCTCCTTCGCGTTTCAAAGACGAATCTCCATCAAGACCATATTATCTTAATAGGGGTGATGATATCACGCTTGGATGTGCCTCTCTTATTGGGTTGTGCATCTAGAGCAGAGTTCATCGAGCACCCTTCATTAGTGATTAGTTATCAATGATATTCCTAAACTTGAATATCCTATTCTAACTTAATCTTTTAATTCTCATGTATTTTCGAACTCACACTCAATCAACTAACTTTCTCAAAATATTATTCAATCGCACTCTTCATAGTTTTCGGATGCGATCAATGTCCATATCTCATTCAAATCACCGTATTCGTTTTCAAACGTCATAACTTCATTTTCAATGCATATAAATTAGTCTCTTTTAGCAAAACCATAGAAGCAATTTCTCTTGGATAGAATTAGCAATAACTAGTAACAGGGACTTGTGTACGTAACTGGTTTTGCTAAGCACTATTTTAAATAATTAAATTTGATTTGTATTTTTGAATAATTAGGTTAACAAAAATGAATAAGATCCATCACATATTTTCGTGATTAATTATGTGTCTCTCTATATATATGTAATATATACATAATTGAAATTCTATAAATAAATGGATGATCTTAGAACACGTTTGAAATTGAGGTGGAATTTCATTTTATTGTTTGATATAGAAATTCAGGTGTCCATGTAGAATTGGGCCCACCATCTATAGGCCCATGTTCTCTATTTTATTGGATTTTTATTGCATTAAATCAAAGCTACTTCAACAAGATCCTATTTCTAGCCATTAAAAATAAGTGGTCCAAATTCATTGTTGATTATGCCACGGAAATTTTGCTATTGCCAGAACCAAAGTGGAGCAATATGACCTTTTGGCCTTCATAAATATCAAAGAATCATCAAGTTCTAGGAAATAATAAAGAAAAAATTGTAAATATGAGTTTGGCATTTGGAGAATTATTCTGGCATTATCACAAGCCGAACTGCCAGCTCATCTGGAGTTCTGGCAATCTGTTGCAATAAATATTCTTCTGGCTAAGGTTTCACCATTTTGTTTAAACGACAATAATTTTGAATTATAGCCAGGTTTCCGGTTGTAGATATTACCAATTTACCATAATATCATTTCAGGCTAAGAAATTTATGAAAAGTTCAGGTTTAAACCCGATTCGGACAAGAAACCCTACTAATTATACCAACATAAATATATTATATATGTTATTTGATTGATCATTTACTTAAAAAATTGTATTAAGGCTACACCCGGGATATGTAGAAATGATCATAGGCTAGTTAGCTTCTTAATTTTTAAATTTTTTTTTTTTATAATTAAATCTTGAAATTTTCATCACCAAAAGACAATCAATTTCTTAATACCAATTCATGAAATTCAGGCTTCATGCTTGATGGATCCCAATCTTCCAACACGTGGCCTGTTCCGATTATATGATAAGGAGAAGCATATTGGGAGTTTGTGGGTGTGCGAACTCCCAATAAGAGACGGGAAAATCAAGGGTCAAGAAAAGAACAATAGTACTTTTACGACACGTAAAAGATAAGTAGGTTTGTTAAAATAAAAATAAGAAAATATCAAAGATATAGAGGAATGAGGATAAGAGAAAAGAAAGGGAACCCTACGTGAACTCTGCATCTATATAAGTAGAGAATAGACTGAACAACAGGGAACACACACACGGAATAAGAGAGAGAAATTCTATTCGGCCGATACTCATCAATGCTAAATACAAAAATGATACAAAGAATACTAATAAATAAATAGGAAAAATATAAGAAGTTGTAATGCACGAATACTTTTTTAAAAATATAATTTTGTTGTGTCGTACTAAAAAAAATCTTTATCGTTGTATACATATAATTTCGTATCTATGTCGCTGTGTCCATGTCCGTATTATATATAAAAAGTAAGACTTTAAATAATTGGTTGGACTTAATGAAATTGTTGGATGATAATGATGAAATGAGAGGCTGATTTTAGAGAGACGAGAATAATAATGAGTTGGCAAGAGAGACAGATGGCGGGTCCATTGACGGCTTACCATTAGCTGTATGGAAAGCAAAAGTTTATAATTGCGCTTTCTGTAGGCTTCAATGCTTCATCTCTCTCTCCTCGTATCACTATATAAAGAAGCCCACATTATCTTCTTTGACATATCATAAGATAACAATTACAAACACCTACGAATAGATATACAACAATTATATTATAAGGTTTTTGGCCAATAGAAAGCAAAATATATAGAAAATGGGCACATTCGTGTGGAGCTACTCTGGCCTGATAGTATGCGTTATAGCATTGTTTTCATGCAGCACGAGTGTGAGAGGTCGGCCCGCCACGTTCTCGCAGGACTTCCGCGTGGCTTGGGCCGACTCTCACATTCGTCAAATTGAAGGAGGAAGAGCTATTCAACTCATTCTTGATCAAAACTCAGGTATAAAACACACACGTACAAAATCATACTATACGTGTTCTCTTGTAAAACGGGGTGAAGTTATAACGATTTGACTTGAAATTTCAGGATGCGGGTTTGCTTCCAAGTACAAGTATTTGTTTGGACGGGTGAGCATGAAGATCAAGCTCGTTCCCGGTGATTCTGCTGGAACTGTCACCGCCTTCTATGTAAGTCTTGATTATAAACTTCTTTAATGTGAGTTTGCATTGCCAAAATATTATCTTTAATTTCAGGCTGAAATTGACGTTTAGTAAATGAATTTTAAAAAAAAAAAAACTCGACGTCTCTATTGCTCTATCTAATAAAGGAGAATGATTAATTTTTATGGAAATACGTATAACATATAGTTTCATTCTAATAAACTTAATATGATATATAATGTTTGTTCACTTCTAGTAAGTCCTTCGCTAATTCAAATTATGCAACGCATAAATTTCATATGTTAATGTTTTGTACTAACTTCTGTGTCGTACACATATATATGTATAGATGAATTCGGACACAGACACAGTACGAGACGAGCTAGACTTCGAGTTCCTAGGAAACCGTTCGGGACAACCTTACACGGTCCAAACAAACGTTTACGCCCACGGCAAAGGTGACCGGGAACAACGAATCAACCTCTGGTTCGATCCCTCCGCGGATTACCACACCTACTCCATTTTATGGAACCATCGCCACGTCGTGTAAGATCCCATATCAATTATTACAACTAAATTACCTCAACTAAAATCCAATTCAATCACAGTACATCTCTCAACTCTCAAGCTAATAAATTAACTCTTCTCCACATGCCCGAATTAAGTTCTTTAATGCAACCATTTTGACTTCAATTTTCTGGCACAGTTTCTCCATCGATGAGATCCCTATCCGAGTGTACAAGAACAACGAGGCCAAAGGAATCCCTTTCCCTAAAGTACAGCCAATGGGAGTGTACTCGACTTTGTGGGAAGCAGACGATTGGGCCACACGAGGGGGTCTGGAGAAGATTGATTGGAGCAAAGCCCCCTTCTACGCTTATTACAAGGACTTCGACATCGAAGGGTGTCAGTCTCCGGGAGCCGCAGCGTGCGCATCGAGCACGAGAAACTGGTGGGAAGGCACCGCGTACCAGCAGCTCACAGCCGATCAGGCCCGGAGGTACCACTGGGTGCGCGTCAACCACATGATCTACGATTACTGCACCGACAAGTCACGTTACCCCGTTACCCCACCGGAGTGTGTGGCCGGAATTTGAAAAAACACTTGTTATTATATGTTGCTATCGTGTTTATATGATCTATTCACAACTGCTGATATTTATCGCTAAACTATCTGCTTATTTCGTATAAACGGTGGTGTGTCATGGAAGGGGTGGTATAAGAAGTCAATGTCGTGGTGGTCATGCATGGGCCAATAATAATGGTCGTGTAATTTGTATGCAAATGTGGAGATTTATACGAAGAAGTTAAAATGTTGTGATTATTCTTTTGAATTTTTTGGTTTTTCTCGGCCAATCAATTTTCCGATGGGCTAGCAATTATTTAGAAGCCGTACGAAAACATGAGGGGTAGATGGAGGGGGTAATGCAGATATAATGCACATGGTTTTATTTAAAATTATTTAATTTTTGTAGTTAAAGTTAGACGTACAATATCTTTTTTTTTTTTTTTTTTTTTAATATATACACAATAATCAATATGCAACGTGACTCATTTATAGATACATTCAATATATAGAAATAAATACTTTCAACTTTAGGAACTGAATCAGGATATTAATAGAGGCAGTGAGATGGGAATTTTTAAAATACAAAATTCTAAGGGTGAGAAAGGAAAAAATTTTAGTTTTCTTTTAATGTCTACATGATTTTTAAGCGGGTAGCCAAAATTAGTTTTTGTTGACCTAAAAATGCATAGTTCAAAAGTTTGATGGCTTCATCTGATTTGGATCTCGTATTTTGATTTTACATTTTATTGTCCGCATACGCATTTCACGGGCAATTGAAATCAATTATGAAGAATAAATAAATAATTATGATATAAAAGATAATTGACATATGTGTGCGTATTGTTAACGTAATCTTAGCGATTTGTGCTTATCTTTAGGATATTATTAATTGTACATAAATATTCTTTATATCTTTTCCTATCCCTTAAGTTACTCCATTAGTTATGATAAATAGTTAGGGTTGTATTTTGTATCAATATATATACCTTGTAAACTTTTAGAGAAATCAATACAGAAAATATTCGATCCTTTCATGGTATCACAAGCTTAGGGTTTTTTTCTTTTTTTTTTTTTTCCCTTTCTTGCGATACAAATTATTCCTTCTTCTCTAATGGCTAAAAACTCCATCTCCTTCCCCGATGTTAAACAAATATCTCAAGTCTTATCTCTGAAATTGGGAAGTGATAATTTCATTCTTTGGAAAACTCAAGTTTTTCCTGTTCTACGTTCTCATAATTTGCTTGGGTTCATTGACGGAAGTTTCCCAAGACCTACCGCACCCACTAAAGATGGTGATAAATGGGATCGCTTGGATCAAATGGTTCTTGGATGGCTCTTGGTTTCTCTATCGGACAGCGTGCTATCGCAAGTTGTGGACAAGACAACCGCACGTGACGCTTGGAAAATGTTGGAACTTATATATGGTTCCAGTTTACGTGCTCGCATTCAACAACTCAAGACGAAATTGCAAACTCTTCAGAAAGGCTCTAAGACTATTCATGAGCACATACAGGCCGCCAAATCTCTATCTTTGGCGCTAGCAGGAGCCAGAAAAGACATTGAAGAAGATGACTTAATTCTCTGGACACTTTGTGGCTTAGGATCTGAATATGATCCCATTGTTGCTGCCATTAATTCACAGCCCGAAACTCTCACTTTCGCTACTGTCCTGGTATGTTGCTCGACTTTGAAATTCGGTTGGGTGCCTCTGTCACCCCTTCTTCAGCAACGTTCATTGCTACATCGAATCGTTCCTCTTCTGAAAATCGGCCCAATCCATTCTATCGTCGCCAACCTGGTAGAGGTCGTGGATATAATCGTCCAAATAGGGGACGTGGTCAAATGTTATACCCTGGAATGCCTTCTGGAACTTCCTCTGGAACTCCCCCCGGAACTTTCTCTGGAACGACAACAACATCTGGAAGATCTGCTAGTACTTCATCTGGTGTCGTATGTTTCAGATGTGGTTACCCAAACCATAAAGCAACTACGTATTGGGCTCCAGATGATGCAATTGCCTCATCCACCCATGCTATGAATGGTATGCACATCTCCACCACGCCGAATAACGACTGGTACCTTGATACCGGTGCAACTCATACCTTCACGCCACTCTCATCTGAAGTGTCTGGTAAGATACTTTATTCTGGTACTGATAAAATCATAGTTGGTAATGGATCTGGACTTCCTATTTCACACACAGGAACTTCCACACTGCATTTATCTGTTGGTACTTCTATTAATTCTGATGTACTTTTCGTACCATCAATTACGAAACGACTTTTATCGGTTACTCAGTTGGCTAAAACTCATGATTGGTCATTCTTGTTTACTTCTTCTGGTTATGTTATTAAGGACACGAAGAGCGGTCGATTGCTACACCAAGGGCCCCTTTAAGGGTGGTCTCTATTCACTCGGACCTTCCTCAAATAAACATTGTTTTGCAGCAAATAAATGTCCAACAGAATTATGGCATGGTCGCCTTGGACATCCCTCAAGTCGCATCCTCCATCACTTGAGGACTGCATTGGAACTTCCATCTGTTCTAGCATCTACAAGCTCATGTACCAGTTATCAGCTTGGCAAAAGTTATAGGCTTCCGTTTTCAGTTAAAGAATTGAGATCTTGTACTCCTTTACATATCATACATTGTGATGTTTGGGGGCCTGCTCTACAAGTATCTTTGGATGAATTTCGTTTTTACCTTGTTTTTAAAAAGGAAATCCGATGTGATATCGGTTTTTCCAAAGTTTATTGCAATGATTGAAAATATTTTCTCTCGGCAAGTTAAATATATTCAAAGTGATGCAGGAGGAGAATTCATTGGACATACTTTAAAATCTTACTTTTAAACTCGTGGAATTGTTCATCGATTGTCATGTCTTGGGACGCTGAAAAAAAATGGTATTGCTGAACATAAACATCGACATATTGGGGAAACAGGTCTTACATTTGTGGCATATTGCAACTTAACTTCTCTATTTTGGACTAATGCTTTTGCCACTGCGGTTTACCTTATAAACCGTTTGCCTGCAGCGTTACTTAAATTTCATAACCCTTATGCATTACTTTATGGTGATGAGCCATGATGGGTGTCGAGGCCACCAATAATAAATCCCAAATATTACACACAATTAAATTGTAAAATAGTGGCAACGGGTATCGATCCACGAGGATTGGGAGAATTTGTGACTTTTAATATGCTAAGGAAACGAAACAAACGATTAAAAATAGGGGGGTTTTGAGATATTTGACTAAACTAATAATGAATTAAATAAAACGAGATTAACTAAGTAAACAAATAAAATAATGAAACACAGTAAACACTTAGACTAATTCAGTAGATGAAAAATAGCTGGGATTTTCCTACTCATGCATCAGGCTATGATCAAGGACAGGGTGATTAATTCCTCATTAGGCTAGCTATAGTTACTAGTTACCTTAGGCTCCCTCGTTTCTTCTTACTGTTTATAACGACTAAAAGAAACTCCTAATAATCGTTTTCTAATTAACCAATAACCTTAGCAGAAACTCCTTTTAAGATTCAATTGGGCAATTGCATTACCCCCTAAAGAAACACTAACCCTAACCGACTAGGTAGAAACTCCTACTTCGCCTAGTTAGACCGTCTATCCCACAACACGAAATCAGTCGAACTTAACGGCCTAGTGTTGATTGCTACTTCGTTAATTACCCGGCTAGACTCCACCAAATAAATTAACTAGCTTTATATGAATTGCTAATCCTAAGATTCGAGCTCTTAAACCAAAGAATAAAGCAAAACACAATATCGTGAGTTCGGAAATAAAACGGATAACTTAATTAATCAACCCAAAACAAATTGTCTCACACAATCCAACACATGCTTTGGAAAATCCCAACTAAAATATAAATTAGCTACTCATGACGAAATTTAAAGACAAATATGAATAGGAAAACATAGTGTTTGGTGCAAAACGAAATAAGGAATGAGAAATAAACTATGTTGCTCGAAATTCTCTTCCCGGCTAACTAGAGCTGCTGTGTATTTTGTGTATGAGAATGAGAGTGTTGTCCCGTGTCGTCTCTTCCTATCTGCATGATTTCTCTCCACTAAATAGTGCGAAATGGGACTGCTGCGTTCCTTCCACGTTCTGCCATTAATTGGGATAATAGCTCCTCAAATTATCTCCCACGTTGGCCCCATGTTCTCTCCCAATACATTGTGCCTTCAAGAGAATTCAATTCCTTCTCCAACACCTAAGTAATGGACTCCACCAATTAAATTGGAATAGGCGGGCCAGCATTTAATTGATGAGAGTGCAGCACTTCATGGCCTTTGAATTGGAATATAATGGGCCCACTTCTTGAACATTCCAACAAACATCAATTGGCTTCCCGTTTAATTATTTCCTTAGGTCCATGGGCCACAAAATATTTGCTCCATTTTGTTCCAAGAGGTGGGCCTGCTTGACAGCCCTTGTGTTACAAAATCTCCTTCAAATTCTTCCAATGATATATCCTACAGAATATATAGAATATTAGGCAATTATCCAAAATTAAATCAAATAGTAGGGTAAAATATAGGAATTCTAAGTTCTAAAATTAAATGAATATGCAACGTATCAAGCCATCTCGTACGCATTTGCGAACATTTGGTGCTTTATGTTATCCATGTTTAACACGTTTTGGCAGGACAAAACTTGATTTTAAGAGCAGTCGATGCATCTTTATTGGATACAGTCCGTTCCACAAGGGGTACAAATGCGTTGAGATCTCCACGGGTAAGATTCTCATTTCCCGACATGTGGTGTTTGATGAAAGTATGTTTCCATCACCAACTGAGTCTGCTGGACATCCCAAACCGTTCACTTTCGGACCCCTGCCGAAATTCCAGTATGAAAAGGTACCACCGTTAGTTCCAGATTCTCGAGTTTTGGTATCTGATGAGCTCCAAATTCTCAAGTTCCAGTGTCTAATCAGCAACCACTGGTTCCAGATTCGCCAGTTCCGACATCTAATCAACAACCATTGATCTCAGATTCGCAAGTTCCAGTTTCAAATCCGCAGCCACTGGTTCCAGATTATCCTGTTCCGGCTGCCTCATCTAATGTACCATCTACCGCTGCAGATACCAGTCTACCTACATCGCACAATTTGATGGATTCCACACTCTCTGAGACTTCTTCTCCATTTGATGAAGTTCCATCCTTGACCATCCCCAGATCTCACACTATGGTGACCCGTTCCATGGATGGTACCAGAAAACCCAAAGTCTATCATGCCTCCAAGTACCCGTTGCCACATAGTGCTTTTACTGCCATACATTCACTACCAGTAGAACCTACTTGTTTTACTCAAGCTAATAAGGATGAAAATTAGCGACAAGCAATGTTGGAGGAAATCAATGCTCTTGTTAAGAATCAAACTTGGTCTCTGGTACCAACACATCCCTCTATGAATATCATTGGAAGTAAGTGGGTCTACAGAGTCAAGCAACGGTCTGATAGAAGTTTGGAATGGTATAAAGCCCATCTCGTAGCTAAGGGTTATTCTCAGCAACCTGGGTAGGGATTATGGTGATACTTTCAGTCCCGTTGTGAGGCCTGGTACTATTTGGCTGGTATTATTTTTTGGCTGTCTCCAACAACTGGTCTCTTCGCCAATTGGATGCCAAAAATGCATTTTTACATGGTGATTTGTCCGAAACCGTTTATATGCATCAACCTCAGGGTTTCGTTGATCAAACTAAACCAGATTTTGTGTACAAGCTGCACAAATTATTTTACGGTTTAAAACAAGCACCTCGTGCCTGGTACCAGAAGTTCAGCACATTTGTTATAGAATGCGGGTTTTTCCGTTCTCCTCATGATTCCTCCATTCAAACATATTGATTGTCATATTCTTATTCTCTTAATCTATGCTAATGACATTATTCTAACAGGGAATTCTGATTCTCTCATTAAGAAGTTTATTCTGGAAATTTCTCACAAGTTTGATATGAAGGATCTCGAGCCACTCCACTACTTTCTTGGCATGGAAGTCTCCGCTCATCAAAAGGGTTTCCTTCTAACTCAAACCAAATATGTTGTCCAACTTCTCAAGTTGTATGGGTTTGATGGGGCAAAACCAATTTCAACTCCACATTCCGGAGTCCGGTTAAGTTCTAGTGAAGGTGATTTGCTCACAGATCCTACGGAGTTTCGTCAACTTGTAGAAGCACTTCAATATCTCACCATAACACCCCCGGATATTTGTTTCGCTGTCAATTCTGTCTGTCAGTTTATGCATGCTCCTCGTACCAGTCATCTTCTAGCAGCCAAACGGATTCTAAGGGTACTCTGGAACTTGCTCTTTTCTTTACTCCTTGTTCCAGTTTTGCCCTGACTGGTTTTTGTGATGCTGATTGGGCCGGTTACCCCGACACTCGTCGTTCCACCACAGGTTATGCTATCTATTTTGGGGCGAATCTCATCTCTTGGCATTCCCATAAGCAACCTACTGTCTCTAAGTCAAGTTCCAAAGCTGAATATCGTGCCTTGTCAAGTTTGAGTTCTAAACTTCTTTGGTTTTTGCATCTTCTCAAGGTCCTTAAAATAGAACTACCGTGACCTCCTAACATCCATTGTGATAATCTTAGTACCATTTATCTGGCTACAAATTCGGTGGTTCATAATAGGAGCAAACACATTGAGATTGATGTTCACTTTATACGAGAAAAAGTGGCTGCTGGAACTTTCAAACTTCACTACATTGGTACCAAAGATCAGATTGCTGATATCCTAACAAAGCCTCTTTACCATCCCCGTCATGAAGATCTTCGTACCAAGCTTTGCGTCTTGAACCCGCCTCAAGCTTACGGGGGGATGTTATCGTAATCTTAGGGATTTGTGCTTATTTTTAGGATATTATTAATTGTACATAAATATTCTTTATATCTTTTCCTATCCCCTAAATTACTCCATTAGTTATGGTAAATAGTTAGGGTTGTATTTTGTATCAATATATATACCTTGTAAACTTTTGGAGAAATCAATACAGAAAATATTCGATCCTTTCACATATGTGAATGAGTATTGGAACAAGAAATATTACACATAATTGAAATGGAAAATCGGATGTCATCGATCGAACTCACTCTTTATTCAACAATGATTTTCCCTTTGAATGATTTATGCACTCTCATATATATGAGGTATTCCAATGCAATAATACTTTGTGGAAGTTAATCCTATCATCATCGTACGAACGCAATTGATTGGTTAATAGACAATACATGGATTGGACAATAACTTTGTATTATAACGTGGGTCAGTTTGTTTCCCTGATTTCACTGTGTTGTTCAAATCATGGCGAGAAAAGCATTACTATCCTTGTTGATTAATGCAGATCAAATTTTGCAGCACTCACATTTATGAAATTTTGACACTGTAATCGGATATGGCAAAAACCAAAAGGCATCACTTGTTTGAGGAAAGCCATATTAACATGAATGGGTTGTGGTCCCTATATGCCTTGCTAATGGTTTGGATTTTTAAAATATAAGTACGTAAATTAATTATCATGAACTAAGTTTTAATGCTCTTTTCTTCGATCTGAGTTGAGCCATTTGAATTGCGGGAAACCCCTTTCTGACTATGAAGATGCCGGTGAAAAAAATAATAATAATAAAAAAAAAAGAAGAGAAGATGCCTCGGTTTAGTTTTTCATGCGCCATTTTCTTGTTTTTCTTGCTATTGATTGAAGAAGGTCATTTTGCCCGGGCAAAAAAAAAAAAAAAAAAAAGAAGAAGAAGAAGAGAGAGAGAGCATACTTCCTTTTGAAGTCCAAGAACAACTTTCACGGACAACATTTTTAACCGATAATTATATGCGAGTTTGAGAGTGGTGGTCTAATAGTTATGTATGTAAGGACTTAAGTGTATTTTTGGTTCTGTAACTATGACTACTTTACAATTTCAATCTTTACCTTTTTCAATTTCTCATTTTAGTCCCGTAACTAATGGTTTAATTGCATTTTTGATCATGTAACGATGATCATTTTGTAATTTCTGTCCCAACCTTTTCTAATTTGTCATTTTGATATTGTAGCTAATTATTTTTCGCAATTTCAAAGGCTAATGCTGCCGGAAGAAATATTTATCGCCTGAGTCAGTGACGTGATCCTTTTTTCTATTATCCATTTAATTACTAGTCATTTAGCATCTTCACAGTAATTATACTTGATACGTGTGCAAAAAAAAATTACTATTAAAATATATTAAAATTAAACGTAATGTGAGAGAAAATAGGAGTTAAGAGATAATACGTCATTGAAATGAAAAATAAATAAATGAAAAGAAAAAAAAAAGTTGAAATCGTAAAATAAATAAATAAATAAGAAATGGTATTTTCCCTCCCAAAATATAAATGGATGATTTTTTCTTTAACCATGTCATTTTACTATACTAACTCATTTGATAAATAACAGTACTTTTGGTAACATTAGTTTTGAAATTGCAAAAAATAATTAGATATAGGACTAAAATAAAAGGTTAAAAAAGATTAAAAATCAAACTACGAAGTGACCATAATTACACGACCAAAAATAAAAGATTAGAACTGAAATTACAAAGTAAGTATAATTGCAAAACCAAAATGAAAAATTATAAAAGGTTAGGATTGAAATTGCAAAGTGGTCATAGTTACATAGCTAAAAATGTAATTAAGCCTGATGGTTGTCGAATCCACCAATTAAATCCTTTACTTACCGCACGAAATACAAAATTGTAACATAGCAGCAAAGGGTCGAACCCACAGGACTAGATAGACTTATATTCAATGTATCCAAGAGAATATTCAAAAGAGACTTAGAAGGGGGGTTGTTTGTGTAATTAAAACAAACTAATTTAAAGCACAAAATCAGATTTCTTCAAATAACTAAGGCTGAAAATAAAGGGAGTTGTGAAGGTTGATTATGATGAGAAATATCTTAGCTAAGTTGTTACTTCATTCCATGCCTGTATCTAATCCTTGATGCAAAAATCAAATCTAATCAAATGGTAGATTAACTTACAATAGACAAGAAGCTTATCTATATCATCCTTTCTTATTTTTAACTTAATCAAGAGAAGCTCATCAATTAAATTCTTACCACATAGCAGTCCCGCGAACAAGTATCTAGGATTTAACTATATGATAGCATTGAGCACCAAAAGCACATTAGTCATGATCCAAAATCTCAAGAAGCTTGGACTTATGAAATCATATTATGCATGCCTCACCATTTTATTGAGTAAACGTGGTGGTAAACTCTCAATGATGTGCAGTTCTTATATACCTTTACAAGACTATTACGTATCAAGTATCAGTATAACCTTATCAAGTTGTTATCTAGGCATCGATTGATCAGAAAGATGATTCGAAAACAACTTATATAAATACGTTCAAAGCATGCATAAATACCATGGATTAGATTCGTATTCACTCATTTAGATCTCATAGATGTTGGCAAGGAATAAAGATACAACCTAACTAAGACAGATATGTTCAGCCACGGATCATCAAGCAAGAAAGACAATAAACACTCTGATCATAAACTGAACTTTAAAACTTAATTAAAATAAAAACCGAAACTAAATACTTTAAACTTATAAACTGAAATTGATCACAGTTTTGAGGAAGAAGTCCCTCGCTGTTCCTGCTGCTAGCTGCTGCTATTTTCTACTTTCTGAATTATCTAAAAGTCTCTTCATTTTTCCCACTTAACTAGTTTATATAAAGTATCCTTGAGTTTATCAATTACAATGATCAAAGGGGACAAAATGGCTTTTCCAAATCCCAATAAGCATGATTAGGATTTCTTGAACCTTCAAAAACGCAGGATCAACTCTTGCATGTAAGCCATGTTAGCAAGCTGTTGCATGTGTGCCACCTGTCCCAGCAAGAGGATTCAGCCGTACTTGTTGACCGTGGTCTGCTTTACGCGCATTGGCCTTAGGGATGATCATGTATTGGGGTCATGGCTCAGGCATTTTCATCACTTAGCATCTTTTTCTTCATAATTCTGCCAAATCCCTTCATTTATCAATATGTTTCTGCAAAAGCCAAATAAAAGCAAATTAAGTAGAAATCTAATCCAATTCAGGGGGAAATTAAAGAGATTTTCATGTCTTTTATGCATACTATCAAATCCCCCCACACTTAGACTTTTGCTTGTCCCTAAGCAATAGCTTCCATTCCTAACAAACTGCAAGATGATCCCCATCAAACCACCTCAGCCCCACTGTTTCTTAATGAGAAAATGTGAACATTAAAATGAGTTTGATAACAAGTCTCCACAGCCTATCAAAATGGAAAAGGACAAATTCTAAGTATTTAACTTGCTAGAGAATGTCAAGGAATTTAGAATTCATTTAATCATGCACATTTACCAAATAGTAATCACAACATATGATCAAAGGGTGCTCATTCTGGACTGTCTAAATTCCAACAAAACAAAAGATAAAGTGAGGGTTCCAACATAACACTTATACCAATATTCAAAAAAGTTGTCTATTTCGGGTGTCATAATACCGCTTTGGTAATATATGACTATCCCTAGACTGCACTTAGTGCATCACTCATGGTCACCCATTTTATAATTTATGATTTGTATTTAGCCATTAGGTGACCAGCGGAGTGAAACGAACTGATTGCATCAAGCAAATGGCTGAAACAGCCTTATTCAGAGAGCAATGGCTTTACAGCCTTATTCAGAAGCTAATGGCTTTACAGCCTTATTCACAACATAATCCCTCAATCATTAACATTAGCATTCAACATCAATAACATTCCTTTAGACAGTCCAAAAATTACACACTTTTTCACACATGAAGGTCCAATTTAAGCATGCAATTTCAGCTTTTTTCCATTAATCCAAATTCAAAAACATTCTCTATCAGAGCCAAAGAACTTATAAATTTGATCAATTACAAGAATTAGACATGGAAATTCATGCTACTTCAACCTATTTTTCATGTTCAAAAGCTCTCAAATCAAAACATGTTGCACATGAGGTTATCAGGTTCACAACTTCTCACAGCAGAAACACTGGCTAACAAATAGCCACAAAAATCAGTCAAAAATAATCAAAGGAACCAACCTAAACAGGCTACAGGCCTGTTATTAACTATCACCAGTCGTCAAAAACAAAACAACAGTCATTAAAAGCAACAGACAGACCAAAAAAAAATTTAACTACCTACTCCCCATTACCTATTCCCCACCCCCCACACTTATTTCACATTGTCCTCAATGTTTATAGACAGAATTAAATTAGGAGGACTTCCCCGAATGCAGTTCAGTGAGTGCCAATTTTGAGGCCTTTCTTGATGGCCTCAATGTCAGTTTCTACTCCTGCTATGTGGGTTGCCATGATGTCCATTGAATTCTCCATGGCTGGGAGCTTTTCTACTGATTTTTCATATTTTTCCATTTTTGCTAGGACTGTTGTGAGGAGAGTTTCAATTCTGTCCAACTGTGCAGTGTTGGAAGTGCTATTGGTGGCCTCAGGTTGAACGTCTTCACTCCTCCTTTTTGTAACAGGGACTGTACCTGCACCAGGAAAGCACAATACTCCATCTTTTCTTTGGAGTATTCTCATATTAAGCAGTACATGTTCATCTAATGGAGAAACTTCAGAATGTAGAGTAAGATCATGATTATTCAAGTCAAGAAGTTCTTCATGCACAGCAATATGAGTGATTAGGTGCCTTAATTTAAGTGGCCTATTCCATTTGATGCAGTCATTAATGAGCACAGCAGCCCAAAAACCTATATTTACTTTCCAGTTATTCCACATAGCCCACAAAAAGTATAGTTCAGATTTAGTTATAGAACTTGAACCTTCAGTTGTTTGGGAGAAAAACATTGACAGCAACCTATGAGCATAAACTACAGCAGGATCAGTTAAGTAAATGCTCTTGACATCATCAAACTTATCACATTTGCCATCAGTTAATTGTTTAAAGGCTTCACCAGGATCAAATTCTTGGGGAAAATCCCCTAGGCACACTACATCAGTTTCCCCTCTAATAGGGAAGTAATCAAATTGTAAAACTTCACAGAATTGGTTAATTGAATAACTAATTCTTTTGCCTAGCAGTCTAAACGTGGTGACACCATTTTCATCCCAATTATAGGCTTGCTTTTTCAGGAATTTGAAAGTTGAATAAAATTCCATTGTGAGTTCATAGTAGATATCTGTGTCTATTTCCATAAACTCTTTCCATCCTATGTTATTAAGCAAGGCATATACAGGTTCAATCAATTCAAAATTTTCAAGTGTAGGTACATCAATTTTCTTAGCAGTAGCAATAGAAAGCTCTTTAACTTGATTGTACCTTCTTTTTTCTGTTTTGGCAGTGAATTTGAGGTGTCCTCCAAGATTTTGAAATCTTGTGGGGGCAGGAGTCCTAGATTTTGGTACTCTGCTTCTTTTGTGCTTCTTGGGGAGATGTGTTTTTTCTGTAGGCTGCGTAGGCACTTGCTCTTCTTCAACATGCTCTTCTTCTCCTGGTACACCTACTTCTTGCATTTTCTCTTCATTTCCTGGAGTATCATCAATCTCCCGTTCTACCTCTGCATGAGCATTTGTATCTTCTTCTTCTTCTTCTTCATTATTTCCCTCCTCTGCAGTCCTGTGTTCTTCTTCAGCCTCCTTAACGACTTCTTCTTCTTGGATTTTCTCTTGTTTTTCTCTCTCTTGTAATTCTTCTTCCATTGGTTCATCCATTTGCATAAGAGTTTCTGCTGCCCTCAACTCTTTAGAATCAGTTGGAGAGGGTTTCTTTTTCTTCTCAGTTTTCTCTTCCTTTTTGGATTTCTTTTTCGCACTCTTCTTCTTGGATTTCTGTTGTAATTTTTCAGGTTCTTGAGGATTAGAGGGTTCTTCTTCATTTTCTTCATCTCTCAGTTGAAGTTTCCTTTTTCTCGGCTCATAAGATTGTCTGATTTGCTTCAAAATTGAACCCAAAGTAGGGTCTGTAGCTTGCCGGCGCTCTTCCACAATGATTATAGGGGGTTCAGGGGGACTTATAGTTGTAGGGGTTGTGCCGATAGGAGGAGAAGGGTTAGGGTTTGTTTCTTCTTGAGGAATTGAGGTTTCTGGCGCAGTTTCAGGGGGTGGTGATGGTGTATTGATTGGTGGCGCCATCTCCTCTGCATGTACGGGGTTTAGGGGCAATTTTCAGAACCCGCCTCTTCTGTGTGACCTTTCTTTTATACGGCAGAAGGGGTTTCTCTGATTTTGTCTTCATATTCCGGTGAGGGTTGCAGTGGTTGAAGATGGTGGAAGGAGGAGACGGTTGGATTCTCTTGGCAGAAGGAGGAAGGAGAGGTTCTTTTTGGTTTGAAATTTCTGAGGGTTTGAAGGTGAAACGTTTCCTTAAAAGTGTGTTCTATTTTCAAAAACGTTTTTTCTAATTAATAAGACTTTTAAAGAATAAAGCGTATAACACACTTTGATCTTTTCAAATCTGTTTGATTTCACCAAGTGTGGGAAGAGACTTGTGGAATGAGTTTAAGGGATGATCATGAGTAAGGGTTCATGTTCCTGACTGTGCTTATCTATTACTACCTGCGATAAACAAAAAGATGGTTCCGTATCAAAAATCACAGTTATAAACTGGAATGTCAAAATAGATTAGTCTAAAATTAATGGGTTGCCTCCCATCAAGCTCCCTTGTTTAATGTCCTAGGCTAGACAATCATTCTGTCATCATGAGGATAAGGAAATGGGGTTGTCCAAAGGGACTTCCTCCACTGTATGATCTTTGAATCCTTCATAAAACGGTTTCAAGCGATGGCCATTGACCTTAAATGCTTTTCCTGTCTCTACACTCTTAATTGATACTGCACCATGAGGGAAAACATTAGTAACAACAAATGACCCTATCCATCTTGATCTCAATTTTCCCGGAAAAAGTTTCAATCGAGAATGAAACAATAACACTTTCTGCCCAATTTGAAATATTTTTCTGGAAATCATTTTATCATGAAAATTCTTAGTCCTTTCTTTATATAATCTAGCGCTTTCATATGCCTCATTCCTTACTTCTTCTAGTTCTTGCAGTTGCAACTTCCTGTGAGCTCCAGCTTTATCTAACTTCATGTTACACTGTCTTATTGCCCACAAAGCTTTATGTTCTATTTCCACAGGTAAATGACAAGCTTTTCCAAACACTAACCTGTATGGAGACATGCCAATGGGTGTTTTATAGGCCGTTCTATAAGCCCATAATGCATCATCAAGCCTTAAGCTCCAATCTTTCCTATTAGGATTTACTGTTTTTTCCAGAATACTTTTTACTTCACGGTTTGAAACTTCAGCTTGTCCGTTAGTTTGCGGGTGATATGCTGTTGATGTACGGTGTGTAACATTGTATTTCTTCAACAGAGCTGCTACAATTTTATTGCAGAAATGGGTTCCTCTATCACTGATAATAGCTCTTGGTGTCCCAAATCTGTTAAGAATATTTGATTTCATAAAACCTACAACAGTTTTAGCATCATTAGTACGTGTTGCTTTGGCTTCAATCCATTTAGAAACATAATCAACTGCAAGTAGGATGTAAAAATTGCCAAAAGAATTAGGAAATGGTCCCATAAAATCTATGCCCCATACATCAAATATTTCACAAATTAAAATAGGAGACATTGGCATTTGATTTCTTGAGCTCAAATTTCTTGTTCTTTGACAGTTTTCACATGCCTTGCAAAATACAAAAGCATCTCGAAACAGTGTTGGCCAATAAAGACCACATTCTAACACTTTTCTTGCAGTTCTTTTCGGTCCAAAGTGACCTCCACAGGCATGTAAATGACGAAATTGTAAAACTGAATTAATTTCTTCATCATTTACACATCTTCTGATCACTTGATCTGCACAACATTTCCACAAATAAGGTTCATCCCACGCATAATATTTAGCATCACTTTTGATTTTATCCTTCTCTGTTCTGGATAATTTTTCTGGAAAGACATTAGATGCCAAATAATTCACTATATCTGCATACCATGGGTTAGGTGTTAGGGATGAATTCAATTTTCTATAATCCATGTACACACGCCAACCATTTTGCACTCTAGTTGGGACCAATTCACCTGTTGCATTTTCAATTACTGTTATACCTTTCTTTTTAGGAACAACCTGCACTGGACTTACCCACACACTGTCTGAAATAGGGTAGATTACACCAGCATCTAAAAGCTTCAAGACTTGTTTCATTACCACTTCCATCATTGGGGGATTCAGTCTTCTTTGGGCTTGTCTAACTGGTTTACAATCCTCTTCTAGAATTATTTTATGCATACAAGTTGATGGACTTAGACCTTTTATATCTGCAATTGTCCATCCCAAAGCAGTCTTGAAATCTCTTAAAACTCTTATCAATTTGTCCTCTTCTAGTTCAGATAACTTGTTAGAGATGATCACGGGTAAGGTTTCACCACTACCCAAATATGCATACTTCAGATGCGATGGCAAAGGTTTAAGTTCTAATTCTGGAGCCTGCACAACGGAAGGGAGTGTTTTAGTATAAGAATCAATCAATTTATTACAAGTCATGTTTAATTTAGCAGATTCCAGAGATTCCAGTGCATAAACAACCTCACTAATATCTTCTTTCACTTTATATTTAGTCTCTAATTCTTTTAGTTGATTAATATAAATGCTATCCTCTAAGGCTAAATAAAGTTCATCATAAAAATCTAACTTTGCAGTAGTTTGTACAAAATTGTCAATGATGTCTATAGAAGAAACATTTGAAATATTTTCAGATGGAAATTTCATGGCTTCATAAACATTGAATTTAATCAGATCTCCATCAAATTCCAGTGTTAACATTCCATTATAGACATCAATCTTTGCTTTTGCTGTGCTTAAAAATGGTCTTCGAAGCAGTAAATCTGAAGATTTGGATATCTTGTCATCTTCCATGTTGACCACAAAGAAATCTGCAGGAAATACTAAATTATTAATCTGTACAAGCACATCTTCCAGCACACCTTCAGGATGTACTATTGATCTATCGGCTAGTTGTATAATAACTCCAGTTCCTTTTAAAGGACCTATATTTAATCCAGAATAGACTGATAAAGGTATGACATTTATTGATGCACCAAGATCACACATAGCGTGATTTATGCCTAAGTTTCCTATTCTACTTGGAATAGCAAACATACCTTGGTCCTTGCACTTAGGTGGGAGTTTCCTCTGAAGTACAGCTGACACATTTTCACCCATGCTAATTTTCTCATTTCCTAGCAGTTTCTTTTTGTTTGTGCAGAGATCTTTAAGAAATTTAGCATACCTTGGTATTTGCTTTATGGCATCAAAGAGGGGAATATTCAACTCAACCTTTCTGAATGTGTCCAAGATTTCTTTCTCTTTCTTGGCCTTCTTTATTGATGTCAACCTTTGAGGAAATGGTGGTGGGATCACCGTAGGTTCAGGCAGTGCAGTAGGTTCTGCTTCTCGTTTTGTTTTTAAGCCATGATCATGTCTTATGCCCTTGCCTACTGAATCTGCATCAATATCAATACCTACTCTGTTTTGCTCTGTTTCTTCATTACTTTGTTCTGCTTTCTGCTTCCTTACAGGCAATTCGAGCTCTTTTCCACTCCTCAAGGTAATAGCGCTAGCATTTTGCCTTGGATCGATCGTTTGAGATGGCAATTTTCCTTTGTTTTCAAGCTTACTAACTGAAGTTGCTAGCTGTCCCAATTGGTTTTCCAAATTTTGAACAGTGGACTGGAACTGCTGCATATTTGCTCTCGTTTCCTGCTGAAATTGTTGATTGTTAGTCATAAAAGCTTTAAACATATCTTCTAAAGAAGTACCTGCACCAGATGTAGAAGGTTGCTGAAATTGATTGGAAGTTGAGGAATGAAAATTCTGATGTGGCTGGAAATTCTGAGATGGTCTTTGTATGGGTGGCCTTGATTGAAAATTTTGTTGTCCTTGAAACAGTTGGGGCCTTGCATAGCTGAAATTAGGATGATCCTTCCGTCCCGGATTATATGTATTTGAATACGGATCATACTTCCTTTGCTAGAAACCTCCTCCCGTTGCACTCACATTTTCAGCTCCATCTACGTGGAGTGTCGGACATAAATCTGTATGATGATCTGGGCTGGTACATATTCCACAAACCAAAAATGGTGTCGAGTTTGCCACAGCTAAATTCTGCACCAAAGTTGTTAGTTTATTTAATTGACTTTCAATTAAAGCAGAGTTTACCTCATTTACTTTCCTTGAGACATTTTGATGATTTCCAAACTGCTGAGAATTAGCAGCCATGGTTGAAATTAATTGCCTGGCCTCATTAGGTGTTTTATTAACAATCGCACCACCACTTGCTGCATCCATCATCCTTCTCTCCATTGGAATTAATCCTTCATAAAAATAGTGGATCAAGGCTTGTTCTATATGTCCATGCTGTGGACACCTAGCCAACAATTTCTTAAATCTCTCCCAATAATCATGGAGAGTTTCAGATTCCTTTTGCTTCACAGAAACTATTTCTCTCCTAGTTGATACAACTCTGGATGTTGGGAAGAATTTCTCCAAGAAGGCCGAGGCCATAGCTGTCCACGTTGTAATCGATCCTGGTGGTAAATAATATAACCATTCTTTTGCATCATCAGCTAGAGAGAATGGAAATGCTCTCAGTTTGATCTGCTCTTCTGTGACTCCATTTGGCCTCATGCTGGAACAAACCACATGAAATTCCTTAAGATGTTGATTTGGATCTTCATTTTCTTTGCCTTTGAAAGTAGGGAGTAAATGGATTAAACCAGATTTTAACTCAAAATCAGTATTTAAAGTAGGCAAAGTTATGCATAATGGCTCCTCGGCTACAGGCGGTGCAGCTAGTTGTCTAAGTGTCTGATCTTGCGCAGCCATGCTTAAAGGATGACCACCGCTTATACTTCCTTTATCTGCAACAGTAAATAATTTAACCAAACAGGGGAAGGAGTCTGTTTCCAGAAAATCACTACTTTCTGTCTGCAACCTCCTCAATATATTTTCCCTCCTGATTTGTCTTAATGTCCTATCAATCTCTGGGTCATATGGGATCAGTTTCTTCGAATGTTCTGACCTAGTCATACAAAGAATACAAAACAGTTTAGTCTAGTCCCCGACAACGACACCAAATTTTGATGGTTGTCGAATCCACCAATTAAATCCTTTACTTACCACACGAAATATAAAATTGTAACATAGCAGCAAAGGGTCGAACCCACAGGACTAGATAGACTTATATTCAATGTATCCAAGAGAATATTCAAAAGAGACTTAGAAAGGGGGAGGGGGGGGGGGGGGGTTGTGTAATTAAAACAAACTAATTTAAAGCACAAAATCAGATTTCTTCAAATAACTAAGGCTGAAAATAAAGGGAGTTGTGAAGGTTGATTATGATGAGAAATATCTTAGCTAAGTTGTTACTTCATTCCATGCCTGTATCTAATCCTTGATGCAAAAATCAAATCTAATCAAATGGTAGATTAACTTACAATAGACAAGAAGCTTATCTATATCATCCTTTCTTATTTTTAACTTAATCAAGAGAAGCTCATCAATTAAATTCTTACCACATAGCAGTCCCGCGAACAAGTATCTAGGATTTAACTATATGATAGCATTGAGCACCAAAAGCACATTAGTCATGATCCAAAATCTCAAGAAGCTTGGACTTATGAAATCATATTATGCATGCCTCACCATTTTATTGAGTAAACATGGTGGTAAACTCTCAATGATGTGCAGTTCTTATATACCTTTACAAGACTATTACGTATCAAGTATCAGTATAACCTTATCAAGTTGTTATCTAGGCATCGATTGATCAGAAAGATGATTCGAAAACAACTTATATAAATACGTTCAAAGCATGCATAAATACCATGGATTAGATTCGTATTCACTCATTTAGATCTCATAGATGTTGGCAAGGAATAAAGATATAACCTAACTAAGACAGATATGTTCAGCCACGGATCATCAAGCAAGAAAGACAATAAACACTCTGATCATAAACTGAACTTTAAAACTTAATTAAAATAAAAACCGAAACTAAATACTTTAAACTTATAAACTGAAATTGATCACAGTTTTGAGGAAGATGTCCCTCCCTGTTCCTGCTGCTAGCTGCTGCTATTTTCTACTTTCTGAATTATCTAAAAGTCTCCTCATTTTTCCCACTTAACTAGTTTATATAAAGTATCCTTAAGTTTATCAATTACAATGATCAAAGGGGACAAAATGGCTTTTCCAAATCCCAATAAGCATGATTAGGATTTTTTGAACCTTCAAAAACGCAGGATCAACTCTTGCATGTAAGCCATGTTAGCAAGCTGTTGCATGTGTGCCACCTGTCCCAGCAAGAGGAGTCAGCCGTACTTGTTGACCGTGGTCTGCTTTACGCACATTGGCCTTAGGGATGATCATGTATTGGGGTCATGGCTCAGGCATTTTCATCACTTAGCATCTTTTTCTTCATAATTCTGCCAAATCCCTTCATTTATCAATATGTTTCTGCAAAAGCCAAATAAAAGCAAATTAAGTAGAAATCTAATCCAATTTAGGGGGAAATTAAAGAGATTTTCATGTCTTTTATGCATACTATCAAAGCCTTATACAAGCATCCCAGGATTCAAAACTTTGAAATATCCATCAAAAAATTGTAAAAATATTTAAATTTATGAAAATGTATTTTTTAAATATCCAAATAAATTTAAAGTACTATTAATTTGATATACAACTCAATGCATACACAAAGTTATAATAAATTTATTTGCCCGAGTACCGCGTGCTTCGATTACTAGTATTATAAAAAGATAATCCGCTTGTAAGCTCATATAAGTGAAATAAATATCCAACGTGTATTTAAACTCCACATACCCACAAATTGCTTTGAAACCCAGGAGGCTGGTAACTCTTTCATGGGGTTACTAAGTAATCGTTTAGACCCACCAAAAAAAAACTAAGTAATCGTTTAGTATTGGATAGTATGAGGAATCGTCTTGTTGTTAATGGCCTTAGGAGTAATAGCAATTTAAGCTTTGTTGAGCATTTTTGCTTTCATATTTTACTTATTCGTTGGATCATGACTTTTTGTATGTACATTTGGTTTTCCGATTGATTATATATGAGAATGGGGTCTCAGTAGACAGTAATAATCCAACAGTCCTTATTGGTTGGTTGTTAAAAATAAAAAATAAAAAATAAAAAAACAACTCGAAATACCCAACCAAAGATTTTGTATTATGCAGTTTTGAGACTTTAGCCCTCATCACGCTAAGACTATAATATGAAACCTTGTGAAGCACTGAAGCACATATATTTTTAAAATTTTATTTTTGCTCAGAATCAGTTATATCGATATTTGGATCAAATATTTCTTATATAATAAAAAAATAACAGATATTTTGTATTGTCATGCATATATCGGGTTATGTTCATATCTCGCCTATATTTCCTGCACCGTGGATAAAACTCTATCATCGCAATACCTGAAATGATCATTATTTTGCATTGATATATACTTATTTTGTATTTGGCCCATTCAAAATTGCAACAGATCCATATCTTACATGAAGGTCCAATAACAAATTGTCCTACTGTTTCCCAATATAAATTGGGCTTGAGAATAACCTTAAGGAAATTAACCCAATTTTTTGCTGAAGAACAACGTAGTTGATTTTGAAATATCAATATAATCTTTAATAAATATTGTAATTTTTCCTTGATTGGTAAATTCAAATTTAGTATATCTTATAACCAAAATGTCAAATTATTTGTATAATCATGCTCTTGAAATTAGGGTTTTCAAATTCACACCGAATCAGGGAATTCCGGATCTGGATCCAATAAGAAGATCCATTAACCGACCTATAAGATTCGAATTCATTGATTTTTAATCCAAACATAATCGGATCGGATCTGATAAAAGATCTGACCCGATTAATAATAAAATATAATTTTTTTATAAAAAATAAATATAATCACATAATACTTAAAAAATAATTATTATCTATTGCATTACTTGATGGTTTTGTTTATATTTATTTAAAATAAGTTAATTTAAACTTATTAATAAAGAAATATATATATATTTTTTAGAGTAAACAATTCAAATTTTATTATTTTTTAAAGTGATAAAATATGAGAAATTTTTTATTTTGATTATTTTACTTAACATTCTTTACTAGTAAATAATTTATTTAATTAAATATTATATATATAATTTGTAGCACCCCAAGCGGTGGACACCACATCCCCGCACTATAACCCGACACGTGTAACGAAACAAAGACTCCGCACACGTACCAAGTCATAGCGAACGGGAGACAAAACAAAAACACTAGGCCTAAGCTAGGCGGTACCTAACCCTGTACAAACGAAAAGATGCAAAACATGAAAGCGGAAGCAATACAAAATGCAGGCTTTTAAAAACTTTCATACATCAAGTATGACAATGCAATCCATATATCATAATCAATTGTACGGGTTCAGCTAATCCAAGGAACCTGTCATATCCTGTCCCGAATAATCATACAACGAAACGGGTTCAACTGGCCCTAGAAACCTGTCTCGAATAATCATGCAACAAAACGGGTTCAACTAATCCAAGAACCTGTCCTAACCTGCCCCGAAATTTATAACATAATATAAATAATGCATAAGTATACATACATACAATCATATCGTACAAACTTGATCAAACTTAAACATACGTGTGCAAAGGACTCAAACAAATACAAGAGACTCTATTCGAACAAAACGAAGACTTGACTCAAAACTGCCTAGCTCCAACGAACACCAAAGCAAAACCTGCAAACTAAAAACATAAAGGGGGAGGGGCCAGTCCAAAGACTGAGCGAGGGGCTAACGCACGCACACTATACATATATACGAGCACAACACATAATGTAATTAAAATTCATGAACCGGGGCATGGTTTTTACAATCTAAAACATTTTCACGTGATAATGGACGTATAGGGAGATTTGAAGCCTAACCGCAAAATAACTAATTTTAATTAATTATAAATCCACTCCCATTTCACGAACCATTTCAAACTTAATAAAACTCGGCGGATACGAGTGCAAACCAACCAAACTCCTCATATTCAAACAGAACTTAAATCAAACATACCTCCACTTTCTCCGGTGATGGAAGGGTCGTACGGGCCCCTAACCATCCAAACAGTTGAGGGGAGTGATCAATGCTCCTCAAACCCTTCATCCCCCAACCAAACCTCCTGGAGGTTTCCGGTACATCCTTGCACACTAAGTGGAGGTTGTACTCCGGAGTGGACCCGACGGCCCGACACCTTCCCGGGACTCCTTTGCACAGATCTTCTGGGCCCATCAAACACAACACAACAGAATTCGAAAACCTAACTCTCTAGACCGACAAACACACATAGCACATGCATATCGTACTTATCATAATGTACGTACATACCACTCACACATACTTAACCCAAAAATCATATCAAAACCGAGACTAAGCATACATAGGCTCATACATAGCCTTCGTACTTTCAAACATATAGCAAAACCATCAAAATATATACTTCGCACATATTTACGTATACATAGAGGCTTATAAGTTACATGCATTCGAAAACAGACACATTTCATTAGGGTCTAACTATATCCTAACCTCACCTGGTATCAACAAAGCCGAACCAGAAGCAAATGGTCCACCCCGGAACCTGCACAACCCACTTGTCACCACCCTGGGTGCACCTGTATCAACTGAACATACAAAACAAAGACTTAGACCCAACAATAACCACAGAGTGACGCACGACAATACTCATGAATGCACATTCACAAAACAACCAATTTAAATTCACGTATCACATTTCATACATATTGCACGTATTACAAGCCCAAATAATTAATATAATAACATGACACGAATTTCATTTAATTCATGAAGTCACAGGTTAAATTCTAACTAAGTCATCGAATACACAAACGAAGGATAAGTAAGTTATTTAACCATTCAAGATTTCATATAATTCATACAACACATAACCAATTCATATATTACATAATAGATTAAATTCCAATTTAGGTGATTAAATCTTAATTGCATTGTTCCAAGTTTAGTTATCTGAGGCATACTAATTTCTCTTAATCGAAATCATGGTTAGCATATTTATTTATCAATTGACAAGGTCTAATTAATTCAAATCATACAAATTTACATATTTAGGGAAATTACACATACACCCCTTCTAACTTAAGCAAATATCACAAATTCAACATATCGGGATTCAATTTGCGAATTAAAACGTCCATACATATCACATTTCATACAATACATGATTTCATATACATTGGAATTCATATTGATTGACAATTACAACAATAAACAATTTATTGCAATTAAAACAATTAATTTCAAATATTGAAATTACACAAAATAAATCACAACAAATCAACCGGACATCCGATTGTCGAACGGAAAGTGGCGTTGGACTCACCACAACGAGGCGGACAAAATGTTCGAAGACCGCCGGAACGCCGCCACCGGAGCTACCGGAACAGTGGTCGGCCGCTATTCGGCCGCCGGCGGAACGTGCCGGAAAAATCCCAAAAATTCACCCGTGCAAGTACTCCTCGTGCTCGTTCCAAATCCTCGATCAATTTCTGAAAATTCCAAGCCAATCGTCTCCAATTTTAGATCCAACAATACGAAATCCCAAAATCTTCAAAATCAAATTACTTCCAAACCGGTGAACGAAAACGAAATCCATTTCCATTAAAAGCATTGTCTTACCCATGTCGAGGACTTCGAAATGCCCAAGGTAATGGCCGAAAAATATCGCCGGAGCTTGGACTAGAGTTGAACCGCCACGCGCCGCCACTGTCATGGCAGAAAAATATCGCCGCGATCCGTCGCCAACGGTCGGTTCTTGATTCGGGACCTACGCAAAGAGCTCGGCCTCGTCGAGTTGAGCAACTTCTCAGAAGGGCCCGACACCAAAAACTCGTCGAAAAAGCTCCAAATCACCGCCGCAATCCGCGCTGCCACTGTCATGCCGGAACCACCACCTACGACTAAACTTACCTCAAATCAAGGCCGAAAATGAACTCAGGAGGTCGGAAAAGGGTAGGAACCACCAACCTTTGTTGAAAAAAGTCACCGGAACGACGGAAAAACGTTACTATAATAGCTCCACCGCTACCTTCAGGTGGCGGGTACGCCGCCACTGCGGTCCCGATGGCCGAGCTTCCAACGCGAAAATGAACGCCGGGGTGTTCCCGTCCAGACCCCGGTGGTCGGGTTGAAGAAAGCCCACCGGACACCGCCGCGAGAATACGACGAAGCCACGGTGGTTCGACCCCCACCTGCCGTGACTGAAAATCGGGGAAACAGTCCATCTCCGCTTGTCGTCTGGTCAAGCTCTTGGTACGGTTGTGTTCGTGTCGTTGAGCTCTTCTAAATGGACTACTCAATCATCGAAATCAGTCGAGTATCGGTCGAGTTTGAGTTAGTGTGTGTTTGTGTATGTGAATAGTGACTAGGGGGTTGTGTCGCTGTAAAGAGAGAAAGAGTTGAAGTCTGATTGGTCTGGCTCGCTAAACGAGGATCCCGGTGTTTTATCCCGGGTCCTCATGCACAAAACGATCGGAAGGAGGGGCTAACGACGTCAGAATTGGACAAACTTAGAGTCTACGAACTCGTTTTGATGCCCCGAACGCGTTAAAGGGGTCAAAGAGGTCAAAATCTCAATCGAACGAGCAGTGACCGAAAAACCCCTAAAAAGAGAAAATTACAAACAAGCCCCTAAACTCTTAAAGAGTTGAAAATAGGGTCACGCAAAACACAAATTCACAGAATTAAACATACAAGAAAGTCAACACGTGGCGTACCTCGTACGTTGGAGAATCGGGATGTTACAAACTCCCCTCTTTAAGGGATCTGGTCCCAAGATCCTATTGCTGAGTCGAAGAGCTTCAGGTTGTAATACTATAATCCATCTTCCGGAATCGTGTAGAGTCATAGTCCCAATTGTGAAGTTTACTCCCCTTGTTTGTATCAACTCCTTTCATGGTGTCTCGTTGTCACTGAGGTCTGTCAGAACACTTGACTGTTGATCGCTTTAAACTCGTTCAACCACTACTAGGATACGGATGGCTGTCACTGCATCCAAAGCTCGATACCGTTGCGTCCTCGTCGCTTGCAAACTGTCTTCAGGCCACAAGTAATGCAACTACGACAAACAAGAGAGAATCCCATCTCTCAGCACGTAAGTGAGAGAACCCCGTCCCTCGGCACACACAAAAGAGAGAACCCCGTCTCTCAGGCACATAAGTGAGAGAGCCCCGTCTCTCAACCTAAGCCTGACAGATTCCACACCTCCCAAACATTCTAGTTTGAGAAAATCCAGCATCTCTTAAACCTCTAAATTCCAGAGAATCCTATATCTCTCGAATACCTAAGTACAAGAGAATCTAGCATCTCTCGGGCACAAACTCAGAAAGAATCCAACATCTTTCTCTCACACCTATAGGGAGAATTCACATCTCTTTAGCACGTAAACAAAGAGAATTAAATCTCCCTCTCACTTAAGCACATAAGTACAATTAATTAAACACTCATACAGACATACATCCCAACAACGCAATTAGCAATTACAACAATCAACGCATATTACAGTTGTCAAATATATCACTTAACGACAAGAATTAATCAAATAAAGGATGCATGTATGCTCGTACCATGAATTCTTAGTGTACCGTTCTCCGTGGTGTTGGAAGCCTTGACCATAAAGTTGTGATGATGTCATGGAAATCGGTTAAATTGTTGATGAAGCAAGCCTGTAGTCCAAACACTAAAGCTGGTGCATGAGGGTTAGAGGTGCAAATGAAATGTAACAGTTAAGTCACATAAGCGCATCAATTAAATGTAATTAAAAGTACATTGATAAAATATTGCACAATCATAGTCATAACATACACATAATCATATAACTCAATGCAATTCACGATGATGAGTCAAAATTTCATGCGAAACAGATGCAATGCCCACATATTCCTATGCCTTGCGACCTAAACTGACACGACACGACTCAAGAGCACCGGTTCTGAACCTGGTAGCTCTGATACCACTTTAGATGTGGCACCCCAAGCGGTGGGCGCCACATCCCCGCACTATAACCCGACACGTGTAACGAAACAAAGACTCCGCACACGTACCAAGTCATAGCGAACGGGAGACAAAACAAAAACACTAGGCCTAAGCTAGGCGGTACCTAACCCTGTACAAACGAAAAGATGCAAAACATGAAAGCGGAAGGAATACAAAATGCAGGCTTTTAAAAACTTTCATACATCAAGTATGACAATGCAATCCATATATCATAATCAATTGTACGGGTTCAGCTAATCCAAGGAACCTGTCCTATCCTGTCCCGAATAATCATACAACGAAATGGGTTCAACTGGCCCTAGAAACCTGTCTCGAATAATCATGCAACAAAACGGGTTCAACTAATCCAAGAACCTGTCCTAACCTGCCCCGAAATTTATAACATAATATAAATAATGCATAAGTATACATACATACAATCATATCGTACAAACTTGATCAAACTTAAACATGCGTCTGCAAAGGACTCAAACAAATACAAGAGACTCTATTCGAACAAAACGAAGACTTGACTCAAAACTGCCTAGCTCCAACGAACTCCAAAGCAACCTGCAAACTAAAAACATAAAGGGGAAGGGGTCAGTCCAAAGACTGAGCGAGGGGGTAACGCACGCACATAATACATATATACGAGCACAACACATAATGTAATTAAAATTCATGAACCGGGGCACGGTTTTTACAATCTAAAACATTTTCACGTGATAATAGACGTATATGAAGATTTGAAGCTTAACGACAAAATAACCAATTTTGATTAATTATAAATCCACTCTCGTTTCACGAACCATTTCAAACTTAACAAAACTCGGCGGGTACGAGTGCAAACCAACCAAACTCCTCATATTCAAAGAAAACTTAAATCAAACATACCTTCGCTTTCTCCGGTGATGGAAGGGTCATACGGGCCCCTAACCATCCAAATAGTTGAGGGGAGTGCTCAATGCCCCTCAAACCCTCAGGACTCCATCCCTCAACCAAACCTCCTGGTGCACCTGTATCAGACACATTTCATTAGGGTCTAACTATATCCTAACCTCACCTGGTATCAACAAAGCCGAACCAGAAGCAAATGGTCCACCCCGCAACCTGCACGACCCACTTATCACCACCCCGGGTGCACCTGTACCAACTGAACATACAAAACAAAGACTCAGACCCAACAATAACCACAGAGTGACGCACGACAATGCTCATGAATGTACATTCACAAAACAACCAATTTAAATTCACGTATCACATTTCATACAAATTGCACGTATTACGAGCCCAAATAACTCATATAATAACATGCCACGGATTTCATTAATTCATGAAGTCACAGGTTAAATTCTAACTAAGTCGTGGAACGCACAAACGAAGGATAAGTAAGTTATTTAACCATTCAAGATTTCATATAATTCATACAACACATAACCAATTCATATATTACACAATAGATTAAATTCCAATTTACGTGATTAAATCATAATTGCATTGTTCCAAGTTTAGTTATCTGAGGCATACTAATTTCTCTTAATCGAAATCATGGTTAGCATATTTATTTATCAATTGACAAGGTCTAATTAATTCAAATCATACAAATTTACATATTTAGGGAAATTACACATACAACCCTTCTAACTTAAGCAAATAACACAAATTCAACATATCGGGATTCAATTTGCGAATTACAACGTCCATATATATCACATTTCATATAATACATGATTTCATATACATTGGAATTCATATTGATTGACAATTGCAACAATAAACAATTTATTGCAATTAAAACAATTAATTTTAAATATTCAAATTACACAAAATAAATCACAACAAATCAACCGGACATCCGATTAACGAGCGGAAAGTGGCATTGGACTCACCACAGCGAGGCGGACAAACTGTCCGAAGACCTCCGAAACGCAGCCACCGGAGCCGTCGGAATAGTGGCTGGCCGTCGTTCGGCCGCCGCCGGAACGTGCCAGAAAAATCCCGAAAATTCACCCGTGCAAGTACTCCTCGTGCTCATTCCAAATCCTCGATCAATTTCTGAAAATTCCAAGCCAATCATCTCCAATTCCAGATCCAACAATATGAAACCCCAAAATCTTCAAAATCAAATTACTTCCAAACCGGTGAACGAAAACAAAACCCATTTCCGGAAAAAGCATTGTCTTACCCATGTCGAGGACTTCGAAATGCCCAAGGTAATGGCCGAAAAATATCGCCGGAGCTTGGGCCGGTGTTGAACAGCCATGTGCCGCCGCGATCCGCCGCCAACGATCGGTTTTTGAATCGGAACCTACGCGAACAACTCAGCCTCATCGAGTTGAGCAACTTCTTAGAAGGGTCCGACACCAAAAACTCGTCGGAAAAGCTCCAAATCACCGCCGTAATCCGCGTTGCCGCTGCCATGCCAGAACCACCACCTACGGCCAAAATTAGCTCATATTAAGGCCGGAAATGAACTCAGGGGGTTGAGAAAGGGTAGGAACCACCAACCTTTGTCGAAAAAAGTTGCCGGAACGGCGGAAACGCCGTCGCTATAGTAGCTCCACCGCCCACCGCTACCTTCAGGTGGTGCGTGCGCCGCTACTAGGGGTGTTCATGAAAACCGAAAATCGAAAAACCGAACCAAACCAACCGAAAACCGAACCGAACCGACCGAGGAGTGTTCGGTTCGGTTTTCGGTTTGCCCCATGTAGGTTTTCGGTTTTTCTATTTTTTCGGTTCGGTTTTACGGTTAAACCGGACCGAACCGGAAACCGAACCAATTTTTTTTTTAAAAAATATTTTTATATGTAATACTAATAATGTAATGAAAGTTAAAAAACGTGTGTTATGTAATTTTTGGGAAATAATCTTACAAATCAAAAATTTCATTCTTCTGTCTCTCAAATGTCCAGATTCTAGATCCCCAATTTGCCAAGCCTGAAACATCAAACCCTAGTTTTCCAGTCTTTTCCCAAATCGCATCCGCTCTGGCTCTGCATCTCCAGATTCGACGACAAGCGACGCCGGCGACAACGAAGACGGCCTTCTTCTCCGACGCATTGACACCGGCGGCGACGAGGCGACAACGAAGTCCAATATTGAAATTGTTTCATCAGGAATTAATAATCATCGTCCATTCCAATTTCCAGCAGAAACACCGGCGGCTGTAGGCTGTAGCTGGGTTACTCGTGCCCCGACGGCGTTCGTCTCGTAAAGGTGCGGCCTTTTTTGAGTTTCTTGGAACCTTTTGAACGAATTCCTATCACCCGTCATGGTTTCTGTTAGGGTTTCTGTCATGGTTTTGTAATGTTTTTAATTTCTAGACAATCTCCTCGAATGTTTGATTGGGAGTTTGAACTTCTTAGTTGGTTTTTGTAATGTTTTCTCAAATGTAATGGTTTCTGTAATGTTTGGTTTCTGGAGTGGAGACTATAATCTCAAATGTTTTATATTAAATTTTATTTATTTTTTAAATAATATCAGAGATTTGGTTTTTCGCCCGAAAACCGAAACCGAACCGAACATGATTCTGTTCGGTTTCGGTTTAGATTTTTTGAGAACCGAAGTTTCCGTGAACATCCCTACCCGCCACCGTTGCCTCGATGGCCGCGCTTCCAACGCGAAAATGAACGCCGGTGTGTTGCCGTCCAGACCCCGATGGTCGTGTCGAAGAAAACCTGCCGGAAACCATCGTGAGAAGATGGCGAAGTCGCGGTGGTTCGACCCCACACGCCGCAACTGAAAATCGGGGAAAAAGTCCGCCTTCGCTTGTTGTCGGGCCAAGATCTTGGTACGGTTGTGTTCGCGTCGTCGAGCTCTTCGAAATGGACTACTCAATCGTCGAAATCCGTCGAGTATCGGTCGAGTTTGAGTTAGTGTGTGTTTGTGCATGTGAATAGGGACCAGAGGGGGTCATGTCGCGGTAGAGAGAGAGAGCTGAAGTCTGATTGGTCTGGCTCGCTAAACGAAGATCCGAGTGTTTTATCTTGGGTTCTCGCACGCAAAACGATCGGAAGGAGGGGCTAACGACGTTAGAATAGGGCAAACCTAGAGTCTACGGACTCGTTTTGATGCCCCGAACGCGTTAAAGGGGTCAAAATCTCGATCGAACGAGCAGTGACCAAAAAACCCCTAAAAAGAGAAAATTACAAACAAGGCCCTAAACTCTTAAAGAGTTGAAAATAGGGCCACGTAAAACACAAATTCACATAATTAAACACACAAGAAAATCAACACGTGGCGTACCCGTCTATTTATTTCGGATAAAGAATATTTATAATCGAATATGATCAATAGAAAACTTTTATCGGACAAATATACTAAAATTCGGATCGGATTCGAATTAAAACCCGCCCCATTGACAACCCTACTTGAAATGTTATGTATGGATTCTTATGTTTTAACCCAGCTTGTAGAGAGAAACAAACCCATTTAGATTTTAGGGAGAATCAGGCCCTAGATGGAATCCAAAACCATCGGATAAAACAGGTTTGACAGACTGTCGGGCTCACTAAAAGTGATTGAAGGTGAGTTAACTATAGCCCTAAACTAACTAACAATAATTGACCTAAGTGGTTAAGGGTCCTTACTCCGGAATGAGGAAATAGACATTCTTCCTAACATACTGTCCTTCTACTCTACAACTGCCTCTCGTTTGTGATCCTTCTGGCCAATTGAACCCCGACATATTCCATTTGAGACTTTTATACATTCATTACTCACATACTCTTATAGCAATTGAATACGATTTTAACTCTTATTTTATCATTTACTATTGTATTTCATTCTCTTTTTTTTTTCACTCAAAATTTTCGATATTATAGTAGATAAAAACTTGAACTTGATCATCTAGCTTAATCAAAAGTTAATTAGACTACCAAGAAAACAACAAGTGAAAAGACAGGGCCATATCAGAAAAAATCTTATGTAATATGGAAAATCTTGAAGGAAATCAGTAATCTTAATAGTTGTAATTTTCCAATATTGGAAACAGAAGAGTAAAAGTTTAATACGGAAATGGATCCTTTTCCCATTTAATTTGGGCCTACATTGCACAATGTCTTCATCTTCTGAGCTGTCCGTGACAGTAAAAGAGGCCCCAAAATTATTTAAGGAACTATCAACAACCCTAAAAAATAATAGGCCTCTAATTGATTTTTCCCAGTTTCCCTTATGGCAATGGCAATATGGTCCCTATTTTTTTCACGTCAATATAATATTAAGAGAAAAAGATTTTTTATCATCCGTACTTTGCGCCTTGTTGCAATTTATCATCTCGGTCAACTTTCATTGCAAACCATCATCCAAACTTTGTATTTATAACATACAACCATCTAAATATTTTTTTTAGTGGTTTTGGCTAAAAAACATGACACGTGGTATGTTTATAAAACATACACGTCAGTTGTATTTTCACCAAAACCACCCAAAAAAAAGTTTAGATGGCGGTATGTTACAAATGCAAAGTTTGGATGGCGGTTTACAATGAAAGTTAACCGAGATGATAAATTGCAAAAAGGCACAAAGTACGAATGATAAAAAAATCTTTTTCTCTAATAATAATATAGTCTGATTCTGATAGTCATCAATATATATATATTTCCTTTTTTAAACTATCATTCAATGAAAGGCAACATCTACTTTCTTAAATTATTAGTATTTAAATCCAGTTGCACATAATATTAAAGCTATAGTTTAGGGGAAAATAAACAATTGTCAGTGGATTGTCACTCTAGAAATTCGATATCAGCTATTATTTTTGTGACGGAAAAAAATATTTTCTACGAAACTTTGTTACCAAATGATGGGAGTGTTGCAGACTTTAAAATTAAGTGTTTATTTAATTCTAGCTTATTTTCGCTAGTTTAGAAGTGTTTAGAAGACTAATGCTTATTTTAAATGAACTAAATTAAAATTAAGAAGCACCTGATGAGGTCATACTTTTAGATTCTATTTATAAATTATACTATTTCTAGTTACTAATTAAATTTATTTGAGCGATCAGATTCTTATTAAAATATTAATATTTTTAAATTAACCTTTTATATGCAATTAGAACTTTAGGTTTATGGTCTATCCTATACTTTTTCTTTTGTACTCAGACCAAAATACTTTTATATAGTGGTGGCAATATGGACTAAAATTCATGGATCTAACGCAATTCATTTAGTTAGGATTGGATTGAATTTAATAAGTTCTAAATTGGATAAACTATGGATTGGATCAAGTGTGTGTTTGAAGAATAATGGGTTACTAATGGATTGAATTGGATTGGAAATGAATTTGAGATGGATTGTTAGTGGATTAAGCCCTCCTAATTAATTGTAATATGATATTACAATTTTACCCTTGCCATTAATTAAAAATTACAACACTATCCTTAAAAATATATTTAAAATGTTAAAAAAAAAGAAATGTAGCGTTTTGGAAAACCCTTTTTAATTTTATATTGGTTAAATAATTATTTCGAAATTTTAGATAAAACAACATATATATATTTTTAAAATTTTCTACATAAAAGATGCCCGAAACCATATCTGATACGATGAGGTTGCAAAAACTCTAATAAAATCCTAATAGTTATATTTTTTGTCATTTTTCTTAATGTATTGTAGTACCTAATATTAGGTTATTACATTCATTGCCCAACAATAAGCACTCCCATGTGAAAGAGATCGATTAAACTATTACTATTTTTTTGTTCTATTTTCTTACACACATACAAAGGTTAATCAATAATCGTAGCTCATGAGCATTTTTTTAATAAAAAATAATAATAACATAGGAATTTTTTTATCAAAATAATAATAATAATCTTCATATAAATTTTAAGCCTATATATTCGCCCATGGTAAGCATTTCGCTCATTGCCAGGGTCTAACGTTTGTCATTACTGCTACTAATGTGTCATTACTGAGTTCGTTTGCCACAAAAATTACAAAATTTATTACTCATCATTTCATTGGACCCATAAATTATTCGCTCCTTCAATTGGTCCATAGGGTCATTCTTTCTTGTCATTTGGGCCTTCACATATTCCAAATAGGTCGAACGAATCGAAAATATAATATATCGGTCCAAAACAGGCAGAAAAACTGGTCAAATAACTCTAAAACGAGCCAAACAGAACGAAAATAAATCGAACAGGTCAAAAAAGGGAACAAACAAGTCGAAAATATGTCGATCGGGTAAAAAACGGGCCAAATTGTTCAAAAACGGGTAAAACGGATCGAAGACGAGTAAAACAAGTCAAATGTGATAGTGAGGGGCATTTTGGACATTTAGACATTAGAGTCAAGTATGAAACCATTAAGAACCTGGTGTCAAACCCATAAATGACCTGTAAAACCCATTACAATCCACCAAAATTCATTATAATCCATTCGTTAAGGATCCACAAATATTTCAACTCATTTTGAATGCAATCCATATGGATCCGATCCGTTTAATCCAATCAAAATTCAATCGAATCCATCCATTTGTCACCCCTACTTTTATACCATATTATAATAATAATCAAAATGTTTACAAGTATTTCAGGAGTAAATTAGTAAATTGGAAAAAATTCAAAATTACTATCAGTTTTTCTCTGTAACATTTTAACTAATTATTATCAAGGAATTTCATATCCTTTAAGCTGCAAAGCAGCTAGCGCGGATCCTCAATTCAAAACAACTCGGAAGTTGCATTCAAACTCAAGATGTAGATGGTCATTCTTGCAGGAGTCGACTAGATGAGCGAGATGGTAAATGATTTTAATCGAGGTTCCGTTTAGCTTCAAAACTTGATCGTTGCACATATTTCCGTATCCGATATTTTTTTCATTTCCAGAATTTGTGATAGGATCACAATCTTCGAACCTTAGCATGAAGCATCTTACCTTTGTTAATAATTCCAACCTGATGCTATTATGTTTTAATTCTTCATCTATCAGAGGTTCTAAAAGAGATGTGAACACCAAACCATCAACTATTAGGTATGAAGGTCGATCTCCTTCAATATGATATAGACTAGACGGAAAATTCTTGCATGCACCAGGTGTGGGTCTGGGACCAGATGCACCCGTACATCCAAAATGAGTTGAACTTTTATATGCTGCCCTTTCCGAATAACGCCAAGTTCTGCTAGATGACCTGTAAATCTTTTACTAATGAGATAGACGAATGCAATATGCTCGAATGATCGAAAAGCTACCACCCCTCCACAACCAACAAGAATGTCATCAAAACATAAAATGAGGTCCACCTCATTCAACACGTCATTGGCACGAGAAGTTGGCTCAACCTCGCGCACAAGTATACTCCCATTGGTCGGCACATTTAAGCATGCCCCCAAAGCTAGATTCTCTAAATTTTGTAACGAAAACCCGAGTAAAGGAAAATTGATGTACTTTCCGTTCGCTCGTAGTCTTCAAGAAAATGAGACACAATCGTAGTTGGAATCACAGGGCCAATATTCTCAACATCGTTAGATTTGTAGCCTAACATGCCACCCCAATGCACTCTCCTTGATCATTGAATGCAGGGCCTCTACTATTACCATGACTTATTGCAGCATCAATTTGAATAACATGTAAATCTAAAGATCCCCTTAAATACCGAGATAGTTTCTCCTCGGTGTGGGTAACTGACAGGTGTCGAATCCGTAAAAAATAAATGTAAAACCTATTCAACGACTAAACACAGAGTATAGCGTAAACAGGGTCGATCCACAGAGACTGGTTGACTTATTTCTAACAATTCCAAGTAATTCACGGAAAGCAACAATTAAAAGGGGGGTTTTTAGAATTATTCTAACCTAAGTATGCGATTAAAATAAATAACAAGAATTAAAAAGCTAACTAAAACTAAGCAAGTAAGATCACGTAGGATTAAATCAATCAGAGGGGAAATTACCTAGCCAGGGATATTCGATTCGAATTGTTATATTGATCATCGACTCAAAGATAAATTCAAGTTATTCAAATAGATTGGTTATAGTTGATAGAGACACTCGACTCAACCTCGTTTTTACTTAATTTATCGGATAACCTAGAGAGACTCGACAGTTATCTTCCCTAACAGATTCGCAACCCCTAGAGACACTCGACAGGATTTAATGAATTCGCAGCATTAAGAACGATAAAAACACCAATCCTAATTAACCAAGTCGTGACACACACAAGATTTAAATTAGATTATCAAATCCCTTAGTGAACGAGGAATTCTATCGCTAAAACTCTGTCACTAATTTACCATAATTTATCAATCAACTTTACATATACTTCAAGCATCATGAATGGCTATATGCAAATAAAACAACCCAGAGATCGTGCACTATCCCGAAATTGCCTAATCACAATAAACACGAAACACGGAGATAAGATAAATGCCTGAATAAACATGAATTAGTAAAAACGTTTAGGTCTCACAATATCCAAATCGAATCTATAATCCCTAGCTAGATAATTAAGAGTTTAGCTACTCATAACGTAAAAATCTATCAAAACAATAGAGGAATTCTTTAATATAAATCAACTAAAAACAAAAGAAGTAAATTAAGTATGAAGAATTGTGACGAAATCTGCTCCTCGACGTCGTCTCCGGAACCGCGAACTGCTGTTCCCGAGTCACGCCTCAAATATGACCAAAGTGTTACGTGATGATCCCCTCCAACTGCTGCTCCAAGAAGTAAATATATAAGTCCAGGTTTCCTTCTCCAAAACGGACTCAAAACCTCATGCAAATTGGACTTATTTCTTGTCCTCCAAGTTCCAACATAAAGTGGGCCCAATCCATTTTAGTTCTAAAGACAAGTGCAGCCCACTAGTGGAAATCCAAGCCCAAAAGCAATTTAGCAATTCCAAGCCATCTTCAGCTGATCCAATTTCACTTAATTCCAAAGATACAACCCAACTCAAAGTGAATTCCTTTTCCATCATTCTCTATGCACGCGGCCCAATAAATCAACAACTAAGGTCCACATTAAATTTGATGCTTGTATAATTCACTCAATAGCCTATTCCCCAACAATAACGTGCATGCATGCCTTCCAATTTGCTTCCCAATTTCATCAAAATAGCTCACGCTGTAAGTCAGCAACATAACAAGTCTAGTCATGGTTTGTCCTTTTCACGAAAATATCTTCATAAAATGATCAAATTCGTATCAATTACGCATTCGAGTTCCGAATCTACAATATAAACGATAAAGCATTAATTCTTTTCGAAATAATATCAATTAAAGCACAACTCAAATCATAATTCAATCATAAAGATGACGAATAAACGAGTTATCAAATCCCCCCACACTTGCCCATTACTCGTCCTTGAGGAATCATGAAAATCAAATGGAAACAATACCTCCCATCAAACACAATCATAAAGACAATAATTGAATTCTCGCCTAAACAAGTCTAGCTCATCAATACACTACTCAATTGCACAAAATTCAATAAATTAGTATAAATAACATACCCTCGTGTAATGTAGTGTGAATTGAACGAAAAAATGTACAAAGACTAGATTGATTAGTCTATAATTTTCGCCTAAGTACCAATTATCAACTTCGAATGCATCCTTCACTCCAATCTCCACTAATGTGGTTAACTCACGACACGGGATCAATAGGTCTTTCGAGCTTGTAATGTAAGGCTTGGGTAAAGGTTAGGAAATTTTTGGAACTAGCGGCTAACACACCAAGCTTACACACTTTACAATAAAACCCGTAGTAATTCCCTTTTCATCTACCGGACTCCCCTTATTTTGCCTTATACAACTAATTTCCCTCATTTTCACTCATCGAACTTTCGGAAAATCACACACACTCTCAATTTCTTATTTTCCTTGCAATTTTTCTATTCTTTTCTTTTTCTGCTCATTTTTTTTTCTTTTTTCTTTTGACTTCTTTTCCTTTCATCACTCTTTTTCTTATTTTCAACATTGCACAATCTCTCAACTTTTTTTTTTCAGCACCAAGGATAATAAGGAGTCTAAAGACATCTAAAAATTCATACCCAAAATGAGCAAGCTAGGTGTGATTCAAAGTAGGGTAGGAAAATAATGTTGTGCATCGACTTGTAACGTGGCTAAGAAGAAATTTTGCACAACATTCAGGCTCAACGGGGTCAAACGGGATAATTTTATTTGTGAAAAGATCAAGAAAAGGCTTACCACCGACAACGATCGCCTAAGTCACTTCCCAAATCAATCGTTAACTAAAAATTTCGCCTCGAAGGGAGCTAAGATGCATTCTAATCAACTTTTAGACTTAATTGAAAAGCACAGACTTTTCTATCTAAGCAAAGTACATTAATTCATTCAATGGTGCGCTAGAAATGAGGGTATAAGATTATACTAATTCATCAAATTTCACACAAATTTCATACATTTAACAAGCCTAACTCGTTCTAGCAAAATTCAACAATCAAACCTAATAGAAGGTATTCAAAACGGGGGAAATATTTCCACAATTATCAGCATCCTCAAGGGTATAAGATTATACTAATTCATCAAATTTCACACAAATTTCATACATTTAACAAGCCTAACTCGTTCTAGCAAAATTCAACAATCAAACCTAATAGAAGGTATTCAAAACGGGGGAAATATTTCCACAATTATCAGCATCCTCAAGTCCTAATTAATATCACAATTCCAGCCTCATAATTCTCAAAATTCAGCCATGCAAAAATTTTCAATTCTAGCACTAGTGTCCCCCCCACACTTATAACATGCATTGTCCTCAAGGCATTAAAAATCAAGATCTACAGTAAAGAGGACTTCCCTGAAGTTTGGGCTGGGCAAAAAGGATCAGCGGGCCTGGTCATGTAAATTCCCCATCTCATTTGAAATTCTGGAAGTGACGTGGGTGTTACGCGTGATCACGTCAAGGGTCATGTTAGCAGAAAATTGACAGCAGCATATCAGCACTATCTGGGCCAAGTTACACTCTCCTGCAAGACAGAAAATGGGCAGAAAATCAACACAAACACCAAGAGAACCGAAAAAAACAAAAGAAAAAGAAACTAAGGGAAGAAAAAGGCGCCTAAACCGCCAAAACTTGGGTTGCCTCCCAATAGCGCCCTTATTTAATGTCCTAGGCTCGACAAGACTTGTTGAAGTCCTACTCAAATGGAGCTACACCCTCCATACAAATCCCCTCTACTGTGTGGAGCTGACTCTTCTAGTCCATTGTGGCCTCTAGATTGGGGATGGTAAGTCGTAGAGGTTCGCAACATGACTTGATACTTCCTCATCAAATACTCCATCAATTGTTTGTAGAAACGCTTAGCACGATCACTAAGAGTCCTGAACTCGAAAAAGATATGAGATTTGAGGAAAGTAGTAGTTAAATAATCAATAATATCAGCATACCAGCGCGTGACTTTAGAGCGTGGCCACGTCTTATGGTCACGTGTCTCGAAAAATTGCTCATCCAGCCATTCAGCTTTTTTAGGCCTTGAATTAGCAAATTTTCCTCCTCCTTTGAAGGTATAACTCAGATTATCCAAAAAATTCTTGAGTTCCTCAATAGGTGCCTGCAAAATGAAAGAATTTAAATTAGCCAAGTCATCGAGTAGTTTCAAATTCAAAGCCTTTTTACTCGCAGGATTAACACGCCCTAATGGAATAACCATATCATAGATATCATCATACAAACCAATATGTTTCGCCTTACTCTCAAAATTTTCAACTACCAAATTTTGAATAGGTTCAAAACTTAGCTTTTACACGTTGTTAGGCTCAGGAGTTTCAATACTTGGGTTTTCAATCATATCACTGCTAAAAGCACTAGATAATTCATTAGGACATTTTTTTGACTCATAAACATTAAATTTTGCAATATCACCATCAAATTCTAGAGTCAATAAGCCTTCTTGAACATCTATTTTAGCATTAGCAGTACTGAGTGTTGGAAAACACGAATCAGAAAGCAGCGGAATTTAAAAAATTTTCCCAACAAAAGGACCTTGAACTCGCAATCGTGTAACCAAATTCGTAAAGATAGAAAACTTACTTTTCTTTTGTTCTTTCTTGAAGCGTTTCAAGCCACCCAAGAACGCTCTTCTCGCGGCTTGATCCCCTCTCCTTGGTAAAGCTCGAATCTTCAAACTTCTAACTTGAAGTCTCTAGAGAAAGTCCACCAACTTGATCACAATCTAACTAGTAAGGATGCTAGTTCTCTAGTTAGTGTTTAGGCTTAACCTAGGGTTTAATTTAATCTTGGAGAAAGGAAGGTGTTCAACACATGAACCAAAAGAATTGCCAATTAGCTCCATAAGGAGCTCGAGCTCCCCTATTTATAGGGAGGGGGGTGCCAAAATTCCTAGTCCTTTATGGGCTAGGATTTTGGTCCCTCTCTCCTATTACTTGATCATCAAGTATTTTCCAACTTTGACTTTGAATTCTAATTCTAGTCAACTTTTAAGAGAGCTAAAAATATCCAAACTATTTTTGGATAATTTTATACTTTATTTATTATAAAATAAATAACTTATTTTTATCTATTTAATTAATTCATAATTAATTAACTAGATTATTTTCTCCAAAATTAGACTTTCTTTTTAATTCAAAATTAAACCAAAGTCTATTAAATAATTAACTAATTAATTATTTAATATATATATATAATATATATATACTCACGTGTGTGACACGTGTCACTCACGTGACCCACACGTGTGACTTCACACGTGTGGAACCCTCTTGGCTCGATTAACTCGTTTAATCATTTTCAAGCCTCAACTCATGTAACCAAGTTGTTGTGTGTGACCCTCTAGGTTCTCAATTCAATTAGCAGTGACCCTAATTAATTAATTCACTAATTAATTAATCAGTCCACAGATTAAACGACCATAGTCTAGCAACAGGTGTTTAACCCCTAGCTGAATTGGAATGTTCGGATTCGACAGAACCTTTAAGTCATTGATTCATGTGAGATACAATCCTCCTACTTACTATCTCTCAACCAAGATCTAGGGCAAGGGAATAATCAGAACCCTAATAATCTGGTCTTAAAGCTAAGTGCATTTCATATCCATTTGATCTCAATCCAAGAAACCCTTTTCTTGATGTCTTGATCTACTGCCTTGGCCAAGGACTCCATATGGCATATGAATGACTTACACAATAAGAGATCACCTTGCATATGCAAGTGTAGGTCCTTTCTTGATTCTCATTCACTTTCATGAATCACTTGTGCAGCCTCAGCATAAGCCTTGAATCAGTTGTCTAAGGCGACACCCTTTAAAGCTTATACCAAAGACTACAGAGTTAACTCATAAAGTAACATGGAACCTCAAGTCTAAGGATCAATTAATCACATCAATGACTCGTGAGATATTTCCTAATCTGGAAGTTTCCATTTCCTGAAATAGAAACTTCCTTTCCCATTTAGGAATGTTCTCACACGGGGCACCTCAGTGAACTTACTTATTAAAGTAAGCACCCTCATGTATCACGCACGTATCAACTATACACTTTGCACCTCCATGAAACAAGGTGGTCCTTCTTAAGGGCGTGATCCCACAAGCAAGCCTTAGAGGAGTCAAGTTGACACTCCCACTGTCTGTAGGACTCATCGGCTTGGAGTATTTTACTAATCATGACTTATGTGATATAGGGCTCGTTTCATGAACCATTTCACCTAAATGGTAGAGTCCTAAAGCCATCAGGATTAGGGGAGTTCTCATACATGCACAGCTAAAGTAAACGCATACCAAACAAGAGCATATAAAGAAGTGTTGCCTCAATTCGTTATTTTATTCAAAGATTGTCTGTGATTACAATAAGGAAAAGCACAAAGCGGATATACAATCGGCTTTCTAGGGCACTATTCCTAACAATCTCCCACTTGCCCGTCAAAGCCATTCTAAAGCTACTCTAAGTCCCATCTTCTGAAGATGACTTTGGAAAGCTTCTCGACTAAGGGGTTTAGTAAGTGGATCTGCCACGTTCTCTGCTGATGTGACCCTCTCGATTAGCACATCTCCTCTTTTGATAATATCACGGATTAGGTGATACTTCCTCATAATGTGCTTGGTCCGTTGGTGAGATCTTGGTTCTCTTGCTTGAGCAACCGCCCCAGTGTTGTCACAAAACACAGTAATGGGGTCTTTCATGCTAGGAACAACATTCAACTCTTGAATGAAGTTTCTAATCCAAACACCTTCCTTAGCTGCATCATTTGCAGCTAAGTATTCGGCCTCAGTGGTCGAATCTGTAGTGGTTGTTTGCTTGGAACTCTTCCAACTCACTGCTCCGCCGTTTAGGCAGAAAATGTATCCTGACATTGACTTAAAATCATCTAAGTCAGATGCAAAGCTTGCATCGCAGTATCCTTCGACAGTAAGATCTTTCTGACCTCCGTAAACTAAGAATAAATCTTTAGTACTTTTCAAGTACTTAAGAATATTCTTCACGGCAGCCCAGTGACCATCTCCAGGGTCAGTTTGGAAACGACTTGTCACACTAAGTGCATAAGCCACATCCGGTCGAGTACATAACATTGCATACATTATGCTACCTATTGCTGATGCATAAGGTGTATGAGTCATTCTTTCCTTCTCAAGGTTAGTCTTAGGACACATTTTCTTTGAAAGACATGTTCCTACACTCATAGGAAGGTTCTTAACCTTTGCCGACTCCATATTGAATCTCTTCAATACTTTGTCAATGTACATCGACTGTGATAGTCCTATTAACCTTCTAGATCTATCTCTATAGATTTTAATTCCAAGGATATAGGACGCATCACCAAGATCTTTCATCTCGAATTGGTTCGATAACCATAACTTAGTCACTTTCATGTCATCTTTCGAATTCCCAATAAGAAGGATGTCATCAACATAAAGTACTAAGAATTGCACTGAGGTCTCCAATTTCTTTCTATACACACATGATTCATTCGAAATTTGGATAAAGCCAAACGCTTTGACCGATTCATCAAATCGAATGTTCCAATTCCTAGAAGCCTGTTTCAATCCATAGATTGATCTTTGGAGTTTGCAAACCTTTTGCTCACTCCCACTGAATGTGAAACCTATGGGTTGCTCCATATAAATGTCTTTGTCAATGTCACCATTGAGAAAGGCAGTTTTCATATCCATTTGCCATATCTCATAGTCATAATATGCAGCAATGGCAAGCATGATCCGAATAGACTTTTGCATTGCAACTGGTGAAAAGGTTTCGTCAAAGTCCTCGCCGGGTCTTTGAGTGAATCCTTTTGCAACCAGTCTTGCTTTGTAGGCTGCAATGCTTCCATCAACTCCAAGCTTTCTCTTAAAGATCCATTTGCAACCTATGGGTTTGACCCCATCAGGCAAATCTACCAAGGTCCAAACTTGGTTGGAGTTCATGGAGTCCATTTCGGATTTCATGGCTTCTATCCACTGTTCAGAGTCAGAATCTGAAAGTGCCTCCTCATATGTTGAAGGATCATTATCCTTTTGAGAGATTTCATGGAAGAATCCATACCATCTCTCCGGCTGTCTAGGAGTGCGTTCAGAACGCCTTAGAGGAGGATTTACATGTGTATCGAAATTCGTGATTGGTTGTGGTTGATCAGAGTGGGACGTTTCTTCAGTAGGTGGCGTGGGGTTACTTTGTACTTCTTCTAATTCTATGATCTTTCCTTTCTTTTCTTTAAGAAACGGTTCCTCAAGAAAAGTGGCATTTCTGGAAACAAACACCTTTTGCTCAGATTGATCATAGAAGTAGTATCCTATGGATTCCTTAGGATAACCTACAAAGTAGCATAAGTTAGAACGAGATTCTAACTTGTCTCCCACTGTCCTCTTCACGTAAGCAGGACAACCCCAAATTCTTAAGTAAGAATAACTAGGGATTTTACCATGCCACATTTCATAGGGCGTTTTGGGGACTGACTTAGAGGGAACTAGATTCAGAATCTTTGCTGCACTTTCTAGGGCATAACCCCAGAAAGAAGGTGGTAAGTCAGTGAAACTCATCATGGAACGAACCATATCAAGTAGGGTTCGATTCCTTCTCTCAGAAACTCCATTAAGCTGAGGAGTTCCCGGAGGAGTCCACTGAGAGATAATCCCATTATCTTTGAGATGATTAAGGAATTCTTCACTAAGATATTCGCCTCCTCGATCAGATCGAAGTGCTTTGATCTTGTGACCAGTTTGGTTCTCAACCTCCTTTTGAAATTCTAAGAATTTCTCAAAAGCTTCAGATTTATACTTCATTAAGTATACATAACCATACCGACTAAAGTCATCAGTAAAGGTTATGAAGTACTGATGATTGTTTCTAGTGCTTACACTAAGCGGTCCACAAACATCAGTATGGATCAAATCCAAAACCTCAGTGGCACGTTCCACAGTTCCTTTAAAAGGAACTTTGGACATCTTTCCTTTGAGACAGGATTCGCAAGAGGTCAACTCTTTGAGATCATTTTCAGAGAATGATCCTAAAGTGTTTATCTTGCTAATTCTGTTCTTGGAAATGTGTCCTAATCTAGCGTGCCATAAGGGAGCTGAAACTTTGTCATCTCTCTTACGCTTTGTTTCTCGTTGAATATTCATAATATTGATATTTTGAGTTAGGTAAAGTCCATTACTTAGAGTACCGATGTGAACGGAAGAGTTGTTCCGTTTGATAAAATATTTACCATTCTTAATATAAGTTTCATAACCTTCACAATCTAATATTGGAACTGAAATTATATTACGAATAATGCTCGGTACATAAAGGACTTTATTTAATACTAACTCAAAACTACCTAAATCTAATCTAATTGTGCCTAAAGCTCGAGCTTCAACGTTTGAGCCATCGCCGATCTTCAAGACACATTCTCCTTCTTTGAGTTATTGGACTTCACTTAGCATCTGTACATCATTACAGATATGAGTTCCACAACCGGTATCAAGTACCCAAGAACTAGAATTAATAGAAAGATTTACTTCAACGAGAAAGATACCTTTCTTTAGAGTAGCCTTGTACTCTGGGCAGTTTCTCCTCCAATGTCCCGCTTTGCCACAATGGAAGCAAACATCCTCTTTCTGATCACGCTTCTTCTTTTGGGCCTTCCCCTTCGAAATGCCACCAGTGGGCCTAAGGGGTTTCTTCTTCTTCTTTTGGGCTTTCTTACCCTTACCTTTAGAAGGCCCAGAAGAGGAAGATGGAGCATTCACCATCAAAACCTTATTGTCCTTCTTGATCGTGCTTTCAGCAGTCACAAGCTGACTAATCAGCTCAGCTACAGTAGCACCAGCATGATTCATGTTGAAGTTAAGGACAAATGGGTTGAATGATGGTGGGAGCGAAGCTAGCAACAAATCCACTGAAAGCTCATCTTTCAGTGGCATGTCCATGGAAGCAAGTTTCTCAGTAAGGGCAAGAAACTTAAGTCCATATTCATGGACACTTGAACCTTCCCTCATTCTCAAGTGGAACAATTCCTTTGATGTGTTATACCTTGTAACACGTTCATGAGGGCGGTAAAGTTGCTCTAAGTGGTCGTAAATCTCCCAAGCAAATTCCATGGCCTCATGTTGCCTTTGCAAGTCCGGAGACATGTTAGCCAACATAAGGCAACGGGCTTGGAGATTATCATCCTTCCACTTCTGAATCGCGTCCCGCTCGGCCCGAGTGGGAGCCTCCCCTTCGGGACTAGGCTCCCCTTCGAAGAGAACATAAGTTCTCTTCTCAGAATCTAAAATGAGTTTTAGATTCCTCAGCCAATCAGAATAGTTGGGACCAGTCAACTTGTTTGACTCGAGGATCGATACAAGAGGGTTTTTGGTTGCCATTTCAAAACACGTAGAGAATCACAGAATCTACGACCTAAATGGTAAAACAGAGAACTAGTGAGCATGCTGAATTATAACGATATACAAAAGATAAGGTCTTTAATCTAATGTAGCTCCCACTGTTTTTCAAAGATCTATAATTCCCAAAGATCTAAGAGGAACACGTTTCCCAATGGGTACTAAGATCCTAGGCATTTTGCCTCGAACCCACGACTCGCGGACATTCTAAGTAAGAACCCTAGGTAGGTACAACTTACCAATTCTAACACCTTTAGAACTCTTAGTAATTGTTTTTGCATCACCTATCTTTCAATATGGACCCACGACTTGTGCGACATCCATATTTACTTAGGCGTTAAGCTAGACCCATCAATCATAAGATCATGACCAAAACTTAGTTCGAACGACCCACGACTCGCGGACATCGCCCTTGCTAAAATTGACCATTTAAAATGATTAATTAGGTAACTAAGAACTAATAAGCTCCACTAGCTATCCCACGACTCGCGGACAATAACTAGCTTTACTTACTAAAGTTAAAACCTATTGATGGAATGCTAGGAATTTAATTCAAAATTTGCATCTCGAATTAAACACCTATTTGTTCGAAATTAGCTTAATATTTAATGGGAATTTTCGAATTAACCGGAGGGTTGTCCGGTTCGACCTCACCAACATATATGTTATCCAATTTTATTAGTCTTGATTAATGCAAGTACACTTAAATGCATTTCAAACAAGCACATAAACAGATAACATGTCCTAGCATGATACTAACATGTAATGATCATGGGTTCTACCTATCTTATGCGTGATATGTGGGAGCCACTCCACAATCACAAGTTCTAACATACATGCCACATAAACAGTTCAAATCACATAAGGGAAAGCAGTAACAAAATACGAGCCCTATTTCTATTACATTTAACAATTGAGATTCCCCTCCCTAACATTTTGAGGGGTCTTCACTTATGGCCTCCTTGTTACTTGAATGTGGTCCATCTTACTCCATGGGTGCATTGTCTCCAAAATGAAAATAAAACCTCACCACCTATCTCTACTCTCAAATTACAATAAAAAGAAAAAGACATAAAGTAATAAGGCTCAATCTTCATATTGGCCTTAGACAATTACACGGGGCATACCCCGGCCTCAAAAACAGTAATATGGAAAGCCACATAATAAATCACATAACAGTACGCACATAAGTGAGGCTCCAACCTCAATTGAAAAAAACGCAACTATAGGGCTCCAACCCCAATTTAAACCATCCATGTGCATAAATTAAAACCATACATAGATCTAAACCCATGATCACCTAACATGCTTTTGCAAGAATTTAAATTTAACCAATAAATTAAAATTCTCGCTTTAAGCTCTAATAGCTTAAAACACGACTTAGATGCAATTCTTGTTCAAGAGCCTTTTCAATAAAACCCGAAAAACAATAAACTAATAAAATTCCAATTAATTTCTGAAAATTAATAATTTTATTCTTTCAATATTTTCAGAAAATAAAGATTGTAATTTTTCAAAAATTTAAATCGCTCAAATTTTCAAAATCCCAATTTAAACAATTATTTCAAGAACAATTCAAATTTAATAAATAAAAATTTTTTAGAAAAAATTAAATCGGGATTTCAAGGACCGAAAACACGAAAACGCCAAAACCGTGCCCGGAACCGCCCGGAACGAGTACAGGCTCGCCGCGCAGCGTCGCGCGCCAGGCGCGCGCGCTAGGCGCACGCCCTGCGCGCAACGCGCGCAGCTTGCTGCTGCTCGCGTGCGGGCGATGCCGGGCGGGTGCTCCCGCGCGGTTGCGGGAACGTGCGGGCGGCTGTCCCGCGCGGTTGCGGGACAGGCAGGCGGGCGCGCCTAGGCGGGGGCCTAGGCGCTGGTGGGCGGCAGTGGCGGCAGTCCCGCGCGGTTGCGGGACTGCTGGGCGGGCGGTCGTGCGGGCCTGGCGTGCTACGCCTTAGCACGTCCAGGCTCGCGTTTTCGTAACACGATTTCGTGTTTCGTATTTTTAGTTCAAAAACCAAAACAATCCAAATTCAAAAACACGATTTAAATTAATTTCTATCAAAACGGTTTTTCAAAAACACAATTTAAGAAAACAGTTTCAGAAATTCAAGAAAAATTACAGTTTCGTATTTCAGGCTTTCTAAAAGAACTCATGAATACCTAATTCGCATCTAAGCCTAAGAATTTCTACCAAATTCAGAATAATTGAGACGAATCAGAAACACGATTAACGAGGTGGCTCTGATACCACTTGTTGGAAAACACGAATCAGAAAGCAGCGGAATTTAAAAAATTTTCCCAACAAAAGGACCTTGAACTCGCAATCGTGTAACCAAATTCGTAAAGATAGAAAACTTACTTTTCTTTTGTTCTTTCTTGAAGCGTTTCAAGCCACCCAAGAACGCTCTTCTCGCGGCTTGATCCCCTCTCCTTGGTAAAGCTCGAATCTTCAAACTTATAACTTGAAGTCTCTAGAGAAAGTCCACCAACTTGATCACAATCTAACTAGTAAGGATGCTAGTTCTCTAGTTAGTGTTTAGGCTTAACCTAGGGTTTAATTTAATCTTGGAGAAAGGAAGGTGTTCAACACCTGAACCAAAAGAATTGCCAATTAGCTCCATAAGGAGCTCGAGCTCCCCTATTTATAGGGAGGGGGGTGCCGAAATTCCTAGTCCTTTATGGGCTAGGATTTTGGTCCCTCTCTCCTATTACTTGATCATCAAGTATTTTCCAACTTTGACTTTGAATTCTAATTCTAGTCAACTTTTAAGAGAGCTAAAAATATCCAAACTATTTTTGGATAATTTTATACTTTATTTATTATAAAATAAAGAACTTATTTTTATCTATTTAATTAATTCATAATTAATTAACTAGATTATTTTCTCCAAAATTAGACTTTCTTTTTAATTCAAAATTAAACCAAAGTCTATTAAATAATTAACTAGTTAATTATTTAATATATATATATAATATATATATACACACGTGTGTGACACGTGTCACAGTGACATGTGTCACTCACGTGAGCCACACGTGTGACTTCACACGTGTGGAACCCTCTTGGCTCGATTAACTCGTTTAATCATTTTCAAGCCTCAACTCATGTAACCAAGTTGTTGTGTGTGACCCTCTAGGTTCTCAATTCAATTAGCAGTGACCCTAATTAATTAATTCACTAATTAATTAATCAGTCCACAGATTAAACGACCATAGTCTAGCAACAGGTGTTTAACCCCTAGCTGAATTGGAATGTTCGGATTCGACAGAACCTTTAAGTCATTGATTCATGTGAGATACAATCCTCCTACTTACTATCTCTCAACCAAGATCTAGGGCAAGGGAATAATCAGAACCCTAATAATCTGGTCTTAAAGCTAAGTGCATTTCATATCCATTTGATCTCAATCCAAGAAACCCTTTTCTTGATGTCTTGATATACTGCCTTGGCCAAGGACTCCATATGGCATATGAATGACTTACACAATAAGAGATCACCTTGCATATGCAAGTGTAGGTCCTTTCTTGATTCTCATTCACTTTCATGAATCACTTGTGCAGCCCCAGCATAAGCCTTGAATCAGTTGTCTAAGGCGACACCCTTTAAAGCTTATACCAAAGACTACAGAGTTAACTCATAAAGTAACATGGAACCTCAATTCTAAGGATCAATTAATCACATCAATGACTCGTGAGATATTTCCTAATCTGGAAGTTTCCATTTCCTGAAATAGAAACTTCCTTTCCCATTTAGGAATGTTCTCACACGGGGCACCTCAGTGAACTTACTTATTAAAGTAAGCACCCTCATGTATCACGCACGTATCAACTATACACTTTGCACCTCCATGAAACAAGGTGGTCCTTCTTAAGGGCGTGATCCCACAAGCAAGCCTTAGAGGAGTCAAGTTAACACTCCCACTGTCTGTAGGACTCATCGGCTTGGAGTATTTTACTAATCATGACTTATGTGATATAGGGCTCGTTTCATGAACCATTTCACCTAAATGGTAGAGTCCTAAAGCCATCAGGATTAGGGGAGTTCTCATACATGCACAGCTAAAGTAAACGCATACCAAACAAGAGCATATAAAGAAGTGTTGCCTCAATTCGTTATTTCATTCAAAGATTGTCTGTGATTACAATAAGGAAAAGCACAAAGCGGATATACAATCGGCTTTCTAGGGCACTATTCCTAACACTGAGAAAAGGTCGCCCAAGTAAAATGTCAGAATTACTCAAAGAACTTTCATCTTCCATATAAATCACATAAAAATCAGCAGGAAAGACTAATCCATCACAAGTACGTCCTCTAATACTCCATCTGGATACACAATAGATTGATCAACCATCTGAATTATGATACCTGTATCTTTCAAAGGACCAAGATTCAGTGACGAATAAACAGATAGCGGCATAATATTAATGGGCGCACTCAAATCACACATGGCTTTCTTAATCTCAGCCTTGCCAATTTTACATGGAATGGAAAACATACCTTGGTCTCCGCACTTAGGAGGTGATTTCTTTTGTAAAACACCGGAGACATTCTCTCCAACACTCAGGATTTCATTACCTTTTAGCTTCCTTTTGTTGGTGCAGAGTTCCTCTAGATATCTCGCATATCGTGGGATTTGTTGAATAACATCCAACAAAGGAATGTTGACTTCAACTTTTCGAAAAGTCTCAAGTATACTTTGCTCCTCCTTCTCTTTTCTCGCTTGGATCAGGCGCTCTGGAAACGGAGGTGGCTCCACCCATGGCTTAGGCTGGACTACAATTTCTGAGTTTTCTAGTGACTGGACCCTAAGACGTGGTCACGCTTAACGGTCAAGTCGACTATCTGTCCTGTTTCTGCTCTGTTCTAGCGAGTTTTGGTCTTCTCCACTGGGGGAGGCAGTTCGTCATCACTTAGGATCGTGATTGCACTCATGTTTCGCCTCTGATCCTCCGTTTGTGATTGAAGTTTCCGTTGATTCTCTAATCTGCTCAATGAGGCTGCAATTTGACACAATTGGGTCTCCAAGTTCTTAACTGAGGTCTCCAAGTTTTCAATCTGATCAGCTTGTGGGTTTAAAGGTGGGTAAGGTTGAGGGATTGGTTATTGGGGTTGTGGAGGTGTGGGTACGAAGTTTTGGAAGTTTGGTGGATTCGGTGCATAACTCATAGTGGGGTGATCATACCATCCGGTATTGTACATGTTGGAGTATGGATTGTACATCGGAGGTTGATATCCGAATGGGTCCACATTTTCGAAAGGGGATTCTTGAAGGGATGGACACGCGTCGGTGGGATGCAACGTGCTCGCACACAATTGACAGACCTTCGCTACTTGGGGTACACCTGCACCAAGGTTAGAAGCCAAAACACTTATCATGTTCTTAAGTTCATCAAAAGGTGAAGAGTTGACCTCGTTAGCGTATCTTGGAGTGATTGCATAACTGTTGAACTGTTGTGCATTCGCAAACATTGTTGGATGATCGTCCTTTCCGGGAATGCTCCTGTTCTTGAAAAGAAATAAAATCGATTAAAAACACAGTCCCTGGGAGCGGCGCCAAAATTTGACAGGTGTCGAATCCGTCAAAAATAAATGTAAAACCTATTCAACGACTAAACACAGAGTATAGCGTAAACAGGGGCAATCCACAGAGACTGGTTGACTTATTTCTAACAATTCCAAGTAATTCACGGAAAGCAACAATTAAAAGGGGGGTTTTTAGAATTATTCTAACCTAAGTATGCGATTAAAATAAATAACAAGAATTAAAAAGCTAACTAAAACTTAGCAAGTAAGATCACGTAGGATTAAATCAATCAGAGGGGAAATTACCTAGCCAGGGATATTCGATTCGAATTGTTATATTGATCATCGACTCAAAGATAAATTCAAGTTATTCAAATAGATTGGTTATAGTTGATAGAGACACTCGACTCAACCTCGTTTTTACTTAATTTATCGGATAACCTAGAGACACTCGACAGTTATCTTCCCTAACAGATTCGCAACCCCTAGAGACACTCGACAGGATTTAATGAATTCGCAGCATTAAGAACGATAAAAACACCAATCCTAATTAACCAAGTCGTGACACATGCCAGATTTAAATTAGATTATCAAATCCCTTAGTGAACGAGGAATTCTACCGCTAAAACCCTGTCACTAATTTACCATAATTTATCAATCAACTTTACATATACTTCAAGCATCATGAATGGCTATATGCAAATAAAACAACCCAGAGATCGTGCACTATCCCGAAATTGCCTAATCACAATAAACACGAAACACGTAGATAAGATAAATGCCTGAATAAACATGAATTAGTAAAAACGTTTAGGTCTCACAATATCCAAATCGAATCTATAATCCCTAGCTAGATAATTAAGAGTTTAGCTACTCATAACGTAAAAATCTATCAAAACAATAGAGGAATTCTTTAATATAAATCAACTAAAAACAAAAAGAAGTAAATTAAGTATGAAGAATTATGACGAAATCTGCTCCTCGACGTCGTCTCCGGAACCTCGAACTGCTGTTCCCGAGTGACGCCTCAAATATGACGAAAGTGTTACGCGATGATCCCCTCCAACTGCTGCTCCAAGAAGTAAATATATAAGTCCAGGTTTCCTTCTCCAAAACGGACTCAAAACCTCATGCAAATTGGACTTATTTCTTGTCCTCCAAGTTCCAACATAAATTGGGCCCAATCCAATTTAGTTCTAAAGACAAGTGCAGCCCACTAGTGGAAATCCAAGCCCAAAAGCAATTTAGTAATTCCAAGCCATCTTCAGCTGATCCAATTTCACTTAATTCCAAAGATACAGCCCAACTCAAAGTGAATTCCTTTTCCATCATTCTCTATGCACGCGGCCCAATAAATCAACAACTAAGGTCCACATTAAATTTGATGCTTGTATAATTCACTCAACAGCCTATTCCCCAACAATAAGGTGCATGCATGCCTTCCAATTTGCTTCCCAATTTTATCAAAATAGCTCACGCTGCAAGTCAGCAACACAGTAAGTCCAGTCATGGTTTGTCCCTTTCACGAAAATATCTTCATAAAATGATCAAATTCGTATCAATTACGCATTCGAGTTCCGAATCTACAATATAAATGACAAAGCATTAATTCCTTTCGAAATAATATCAATTAAAACACAACTCAAGTCATAATTCAATCATAAAGATGACGAATAAACGAGTTATCGGTAACCTACAATGGTCACCAAGTCCTGCAAATTGGGCAAGGATCCTAACTGAAGAGGCTCAATTCCTTGCCAGAATTCCTTGCTTTCGACATAAAGTAAAGCCATATCACATTTTATACCTCTTGCTAGAACATTGGAAGCATAATTTGTACCATCCCCTCTTCTTTGCATTTTGACCTGTGTGTTATGTTCTACATAATGTGCATTTGTTTACAGTTTTCTATCCCCAATCATGAGAGTAGTTGTGATACTTATATATGATATTTCTGCCATGGGAGGGCATAATCTGGTGCATTGTGAGTGCAGTAAAGCTTAACTACAATGTTAAGCAAAGAATCATCCTGAACATGATCAGTTTCTACCTCGAAGTCAAAGGCCCAACTGAGTTCCTTTTCTTCTGCATCGATTTGCATGCAGTGTTTAATGTTCGATCAAAATTTGAAAAAGATGAGTAAGTAGCGGTAGGCGGTGGCGTTGCCGACTGCCGACTAGCGGTATGCTACCATTCAACAGGGAGCGAACCAGGTCTTTGCAATCCTTGAGAGAGAAATATTCAAAAGTTGCCCAACCATTGAAAATCCTAGTTATTCAAAAGAAGCTGCCCGACCACTGAAAACTCTAGTTGTTTGAAAGCTCCCTAGTTACACAAGCACTGAAACCCTAGTTCTTCATACGTAAGTACACATATTTTCATATTAGATATTTTTTTCATTTTCCAGAATTTGTGATAGGATCACAATCTTCGAATCTTGGCATGAATCATCTGACCTTTGTTAATAATTCCAAGCCAAGGCCATTATGTTCTAATTCTTCATCTATCAGAGGGTCTAAAAGAGGTGTGAACACCAAACCAGCAACTATTAGATATAAAGATTGATCTCTTTCAATATGATATGGACCAGACGGGAAATTCTTGCGTGCACCGGGTGTGGGTCCCAGTGCATGTACCAACCCATTTTATTATTCTAAAAAATAGATAAAAGATATTTTTTTTGCATTAAAAAAATAGGTGTTGCATGCACCGGGTGTCAAAACCCGGAGCATGCAAGAATTTCCCTTGACCAGATTCACCAGTATATCTAAAATAAGTTGAACTTTTATATGTTGCCCTTTCTGAATAATGCTAAGTTATGCTACATCACCCGTAAATCTTTTACTAATGAGATAGATGAATGCAATACGCTCGAATGATTGAAAACGTACCACCCTTCCACAACCAACAAGAATGTCATCAAAACTTAGAATGAGGTCCACCTCATTCAACACGTCATTGGCACGGGGAAGTTATCTTAACCTCCCGTACAAGTGTACCCTCATTGATCGGCACATTTAAGCATGCCCCCAAAGCTAGATTCTCTAAATTTTGTAATGAAAACCTGAGTGAAGGAAAATCGATGTACTTTCCGTTCTCTCGTAGTCTTCAAGAAAATGAGATACAATCGTAGTTGGAATCACATGGCCAACATTCTCAACATCATCAGATTTGTAAGCCTGACATGCCACCCCAATGCACTATTAGGAATAGTGCCCTGAAAGCCGATATAATAGTCTGCTTAGTACTTTTCTTTTTGTAAATCACAGACAGTCTTTGAATAATAAACGAACCAAGGCTACACTTCTTTATATGCTCTTGTTTGATTGTGTGTTTACTTTAGCTGTGCATGTATAAGAACTCGCCTAATCAATATGACTTATAGGACTCAACCATTTAGGTGAAGTGGTTCATGAAACGAGCCCTAAATCACTTGAGTCATGATTATAAATCACTCCAAGCCGATGAGTCCAAAAGATAGTGGGAGTGTCGATATGACTCGTTTGAGGCTTGCTCGTGTGATCGCGCCGTTAAGAAGGACCACCTTGTTTCATGGGGTGCAAAGTGTATTGATTGATACGTGCGTGATACATGAGGGTGCTTACTTATTCTAAGTAAGTACACTGAGGTGTCCCGTGTGAGAGGATTCCTAAATGGGAAAAGAAGTTTCTATTTCTGGAAATAGAAACTTCCAGATTAGGAAATATCTCACGAGTCATTGATGTGATTAAGTAGTCCTTAGACTTGAGATTCCATCGATGCTTGGTGGGCTAACTCTGCAATCTTAGCTATGAGCTTTAAAGGATGTCGCCTTAGACAACTGACTTAAAGCTTATGCTGGGGCTGCACAAGTGGCACACAAAAGCATATGAGAATCGATAAAGGACCTACACTTGTGAAAATAAGTTGATCTCTTATTGTGTAAGTCATTCATATGCCCTAAAGGAGTCCTTGGCTAAGGCAGTGGATCGAGATCAAGAAATGGGTTTCTTGGATCGAGGTCAACTTGGTATGAAATGCACTTAACTTTAAGATCGAGATTATTAGGGTTTTGTAACATCCCGCTCGTCCGGCCGTACAGGTACGTCGCTACGGGTATGTTATTTGCGCTTTTAAATTATTTAATTATGTGCTTATTATATTGTTTAAACTTTATTCTTGTATTTATTTGAATTATTTGTTAAGAATGTGTTAGATTATTTGAACGTTTTGCCTTTACTTACCTCGTTTTTAGTCCGTTTGAGTTCGGATTTGTTTCCGATTTTTGTGGCTACGTGATATACATGAATTATATGTGTTATGAACTTGTTTATATGCTCGTTTTACATTTTTGAGTTCGTTTAATGCTGTTCTTAAACCGTTTTATGTGTTAGGGACTCGAGGGCCTAACTCGTTTTAGCGCACCTTGGGTTCCGAAAGGCGTAACTTGAGCTCGAGAATTTGGATTCGAATTTCGGAAGTGGAATTGGACTCGCAATGAAGAAAGAAAGTCAAGGAACCTAACTTTGTATTTTTCTAAGCCCGTTTGATCCTCCGAATTTCGTCCGAAACCTGAACCTCGCGCAGATTTGCCACCTTTTACGATTTTAGCCATAACTTGCTCAATTCTTAACCAAATGACCTCAAACTTGGACCCACTTAACCCTAGTTAACCCCAATTTCACCCGCATAACCCCTAATTTTTGAAATCAGCATGAACGAAGGGAGAGAAGCAGCTGATTGAGGGAGAAAAAAGAAAACCTGTAACTATTCATCTTTGCCAATTTCAAGCTTGTATCTTCTCCGATTCTTCTTCAATTTGAAAGGTATGAATGAATTTTTGTTCTCCATATTCTTGCCTTTCTTTTAAGCCATGGTTTGCATGATTTAATTTGGTTTTTAGCATGTTAGGATGAAGAACATGAATCGTTAGGTTCAAAGCTCCATTTTCGAATGCATGGCTGCTGTTCAGTTTTTATGAAGTTTGAGGCATGAAAAGTGATCTATCTATCTGTATTTATGCATATATGCACTTGTATTTAATGTATGTGAAGTGTATGAGGTTCCACCATTGTTGTACTTTGAGTTTTTTCAAGCTTTTTGGAAGAATATGAACTTTGTGACTGCTCTTAGATGGCTGTTCGTTTTGGGGCTGCTTCGGGTGGGATTTTGGCATGAAATTTAGTGGTTTGATGCTTGAGTATGTTGTGTATGTTGTTGCCCTGATCCTACCCTATTCCTTTCTTGTTTTTCCCTTCTTTTTGCAGTTGATACACATTGAAGACGAAGCTGTCGCCCAGGGACACGCCCTTGTCAGTACCAAGGCGTTTTGGGTGACACCCCCGTGTCACCAGGGTGCTGGAGCTTCTGACCTCCATCACCCCTGTATCTCCCTTTGTTCTACAAGGGAGACACGCCCATGTCACCCTCTTTGGCAGTCATTTAATGGCTGCTATGTGGTGGCTTCCGTTTGGCTGTTTTCTTGCTCCGTTTCGGCGTTGTGTGATGTTTACTTGCTTTTCTTTTTTCTTTCTTTTTTTTATTTGATTTCTCCTTTATTTGATTTCTCCCTCCACAATTATGATCCTAATATGTTAATATATTTTGTTATAAGGTGTTTTGTTAATTATTTTAATTTTATGGCCTTAATTGATAAGTGTAAACGTGACTTAGGTGCATAGGCATTTAAATGCAACGTGTGATATATTAGGTGCTTATTTAGTGTGTTATGTGTTGATTTATGTGCTAGTTATATGATTTCGATTCATGAATATGCGTATGAACTTATACGCTCTATATGCTAACTCTCGTGACTTCTTTGTGTCGTTTGCCTTCCTTATGTGTTTTAAATTCATATATGGTATTGATATGCTATAATATGAGGTGTTATGTGCTTATTTGATGAGTTATGAGTTTAATTGATGTGTCGTCGCTTCGATATGCCTAAAGTTGAACTTATGTGATGTGCATTGCATCGTATGCATTCGTATGCATTTGCCGAGCGTTTAAGTGGTTCATATTTGAGTCTAAGTTTGTCTTTCGTCCTTTGTTTTGTTCAGAGCTTTGTCTCGGAGGAAATGAGGTGGTCTCTTAGGTGTGTTCCGATTTGCTTCGTCCGTTTTGGTCGACAAGGTGAGGTTTCTTTTAGTTATTATGACCTACAACCGTACATGAGTTTTAAGCCCGCATGCGACTTATATACATATATATGAATATAGATACGTGTTCGATACGTATTTTGTGGGATTTTTGGCCGTTTGCTATGAAATCTTTAGAAAACACTTTTATATATATAAGCTACATTTTCCTTTGTTTGTTTACGAAAAGGGTTAGTGTGTGTTTTGCACTAGTGAGATTTGACTTTGAAAGATAAGTCTTTGAATATGTATATGAATTTTGCACTTTGCCTTGGGCCCCGGAGATTGGTGCAAAGGAGCCCATGGACGGTGTTGGGCCATCGGGTTACTCCCCGAGTATGGTCTCCACTTTGAAAGGATCAACCCGAAACCCACTAGGAGGTTTGGTGGGGGATGGAATCCTTGGGCGTGAGCGTCATGAAACTCACGACCCCTACATAATATTGCGGATGGTTAGGGTGTGCACAACCCTTCTATCACCCGGAGTAGAGAAGGTATGTTTGATTTGATTCCGTTTGAATATGAATTTGAATATGATATGAAGGAGGTTGGTTGCGAAACTCGTACTCGCTGAGTGGTGTGATTTAGATTCTGAAAATGGTTCATCAAACGAGAGTGGATTCCTAATTTCTAAAATTTGCTGATTTTGGCCTCCGACCCTAACTCTTTTCTATATATAATATCACGTGCTAAAATGATTTAGATTGCAAAAACCACGCCTCGGTTCATGAGCTTTTAAGACTTTGAATATGCTCTGCTTTATGTATATATACGTGTGAGTGTGTCAGCCCCCTCACCAGTCTTTAGGACTGACCCCTTCTCGTTATCTTCTTTTTCCCCTTTGTTTCTTGATTTTACAGGTTCAGGGTTCGGTTCGAGCTAGGAGGTGGTTTTATTTTGAGTTGTTCGAGTCTTTTGCATCGTGCATCTTTACCTTTCCGCTTTGGTATCTTGTATAATTATGAATATGTTTTAAGAACTTTGAATTATGAGAATTTGTATATTTATTTGGCCCGTGGTGGGCATAATTTGTATATCCTGAATTCATTTGAGCATGTATGTTTGTATTTGTTGATCCTGGTGCTTCTGAATTTTTTTGCGTTGTATGTTGCGCGCTTTGAATTAGGGTCTAGACCGCCTAGCTTAAGTGTGATTTTGCTTGTCACCCGTTCGCTGTAGCTTGATGCGTGTGGGGAGTCTCTATTTCGTTACACATATTAGGTTATGATGCGGGGGATGTAGTGCTCTTCGCTCCGGGGTGCTGCTTCGAAAGTGGTATCGGAGCTCTTGGTTGCAAAACTGGAGCTCTAGTGTCGTGTCGGGTCTGTCTAGGTCGTTCGGCTTAGGATTATGTATTTGTTTGCATTCATTCTCAATTATATGTAAATTATTTGTATTATTTGTATTAATTGTTCACATGAACATGCAATTACTAATCGACATGCACCTATATCTATATTTAAGTTGTTTAGCTTTTCAGGATGCCACCTATGGATCAGGTAACAACTTTGTACCGGGAGTTTGGGACTTTGAATCCTTCACCTTTCCGAGGAGGTAATGATATTGAGGCCGAAGAATGGCTCGCGGAGATGGAGGGAATATTTCGAGTATGGTCATGTAATCCTCAAAACAAGGTCCGACTTGTTACCCTACTTCTACAAGGGCAAGCAAAATTATGGTGGACAAGAGTTACTCAACAAATAGGGGCGACAAGCGGAGAAGTAATTGGGATGTGTTTGTTTGGGAATTCAAAAAGAGGTATACACCGGCTATTCTAGAAGAACGAAAACTTTAAGAATTTCTTACTCTTAAGCAAGGGGACAAAACCGTAATGGAATATTTGGAGGAGTTTGAGGGGTTGGGGGGTTCCCGTACCATGTATTACTAACGATGATCGGGTAAAGGCTAGATATTTTATGGAAGGCCTTTGGTACGAATTTAGAGAAGCTTTGATTGCAAAGTGTCACACCCCGTTCTGGTTCGTGACACTGCAGTGCACCTGCGTCCCGAAAGACTCAAGAACACTAAGCCTCGATAATCAGAGCATCTAAGTCCAAAGTAAAAATGCTTAAATAATCCTCAAAGCAGTGCAGCGGAAAACATAACCTATCTATTACAAGTCTTGATGCAAGTCTCATTTATAATCATTCTAACAACTCTTAAAACCATAAAAGAAGAATAACTTGAAACTCATAATCTAGCAGAATACTAGTCGTTCACCAGCCCCAAAATGGCTCTTCCTCACTATTTTCTAAGTTGTTCTTTGCAAGAAGTTGTTTAAAGTGGGATGAGCAACACTAGCCCAGTAAGCAATCCCCTAACCCTCTACCTGATTTGAGCACGTTACCATATATATACGTTTTCATAAGAAGTTTCCAAGTAATTGTATAGCTTTTGAAAGGTTTTCAACTATTTAAGCACATAACATAACAATACACATAAGACATACAATTATGCTCATGAACTTTTGGTTCCCAACATATGTACTTGATCAAGTCCTAACTATGACCCCGTTAGGTGGGTTCAGAGTTGCTACTGTAACACCCATAGCAGGGTCAAAATCATAATGCCACTGTAACACCCGTGGCCGGGTCAGAAACATATTGGAACCAGTTCAGAGCATCTATATACATACATAACATTCAATCAAAATCTTAGAAGTCATGCTTTTAAACATTTATTTGGTAACATAACATCATACACATGTCATATAAAGTATAGTCACGTATAGCATGCTCAAATCCAAATTTACAAGCAAATCTACTTTTCAAAATAGAACAAATAATTTCGTAAAGCAGTTTCAAAAACATAGAGGGTTACGAAACCACTTACCTTGAATTCGTGAACTTCTTAATCCTAAAAGTCTCATTTGACAAGGATCTAATCTCGATTTTGCGGATCTAAACACCAAGTAACAATAGGTTAAATAATATAACTATTCTAATCATACTAACTACTATAAATTAAATATCCCTACAAATTATGCGTAGTTCGTAACGTAATTAATGCTTAATAAATATCAAATTTATATCCGTATTTACAAATGTCTTTGATGGGGTTAAATTACGCTCGGATTATCCCTGTACACGTGTCGAAACCTGGGTGACTCGTTCAGATCAACTTAGAACACTTAGGCTTAGACGCTCGAGAAGATGGGCTCGCGATGGTGGATCCGGCCCATCTGCCTACAACCTTGCTGCCCAAAGCCCGCCTGCCAGAGTGCATCCTTCGAGCGGGGAGTCTTTCTCCAACTCCCACCTAACGCTCGCAATATTGCCCTGCAGGAACTATCACTATTCAAGACTTGCGTCGTAGGCACGGGGTACTCCCTTGCTTGTTCCACGCCCGAGACCATCCTGACGCTCGGCTCCCTCGTAGTGCTCACGTGATCATTGAAGCATATCTCATCCGCCGGGGCCCACCTCAGCAGGCCACAGGACCCTCTCGAGTGAACGAACGACCTCATGGCTGAACCTTCACCTGAGCATCCCAACGCTCGGACAAGACAATCTGGGGAGTCCTTTCCCTCGAGCGTCCCCGATGCTCGTGTAAGGTCATCTCTGGGACGCGCCCTCAAGCGTCCTTATGCCCGTGTAACCTTCTCTGGGCATCCCAGCGGTCATACAGCTGTTGTGTAACTGCCACTGACACACACAGGTAGTGCGCACACAAATACATGACATCCACTATCACCTGTACGTAGGTATATTCCAAAGATGTCACTCTCACACCATCACACGCCGCCACGTGTCTAGGGCAACACTGGTTTGGGACCACGTGGTCAAATTTACCAAACAGTCTTCGTCCTCAACTTATAAATATGGGAATTTCACTCCCTTTCGGGGGAGGGATCTTCCACATAAAAACTTACATACAGAACTGGGTATTTTTCCTCTACTATTTCACCTTTTTCTTCTCCAAGCTCACGCACTTCACCATCTCCTGCACCATTGTTGCACAATTCCTGGTGTTATCCTAGCTGGAAGAACCCACGCGTCTTTGGAAACCCAGTTCCTGAGGCTCCTACGCCTGTGATGGTCTTCCCTTTCCCGAACAAACCTTAAAGTGTGGGTGTTTTAATCCCCTTTCCAGTTTCTACACCATCATTTTTGGCGTCGTCTATGGGAAACCATCATCTTCTTCTTCCGTCAGATTTTTCCTTCTTGAGCTAGTTGAGATGTAACACCTATATTCAATCATGGTGACAACAATAAGATCTGACGCTTTGGAGAACAGGGGGCTCTTCCCCAGTAAACGAGGAGAACCCAGGTGGCGGTCCTAGCGTCGTTGACGTCACCGCCGTACAAGCCGGTGACACCTCAGTGGACGGAGACATCCCTCTTGTTACCACAGGAAACAGAAGTAAAGAGGTCTTAGTTGGATCACTCCCAGTTGCTGGAACTGAGGTTGGAGGTTCTGATAATCCTCCCGTGACGCTTGTACCCACCGCTACCGTCACCCACGCCGCCAACGTTGGGGCATATTCCGTGGCGTTGCCACCACCAGGGTACACGTACATGCAACTCAACATGGTGCCCGGAATGATGCAGGGCATGATGCCCATGGTACAACCCTATCAAGTGGGCACGCTACAACTCCCAGTCTCCATTCCCAAAGAAATCCAGGGAGTGGAAATGCCACAGATAACACCGCAACAACTCCAGGTGCTCTACGCTCAATGTGAGGTACAAACCACCCTGAATGCTTGGAAGCATTTTACTTCTGCCTACTTCCCCTCAGGGGTGGGCGTTCAGATGGCCCTACCCATGGGAGGGCTACAAACTCATCCCTTAATGGCTGCCCAGAACGTACTGAGGGCTCAACCACCACCACCGGCTCCAGTGCAAGGAAAAGAAGCTTCCCCGGGGGCTGAGCAGGAACAACCCCCATTGGAAAAAGGGAAAGACCCTCAAGAAAAGAGGACAGAAGAAAAGGAGGTCCAGTCAAAGATTTCCAGAAGGGCGAGCAGGAGAGATGGGGGGGCCGATCCTCGTTTGGACACTGTGTAAGACCAATTGGAAGGTCTACAACAAATGATGGAGCAACTCTCTCGAGCGCGGTCTCAAGCCCCCCCTACTGGTGGCGAGAGAGCCATGGCTAGAGACGATCGCCACCCATGGAACCAGGTCCCTCAACGTTGGAGAGAGGAAGATTATGAAGAACATGACCACGAGGGCAGGAACCACAGGCCTCTGACAGGCGGTTCGCCCCTCGTGGACGAAGTATTAATGGCACGCGCCGGAATGGGCAAGATCCCTACGTTCATCAATCGCTACGACGGGACCACTGATTCGGCCGAGCATCTGGATCACTTTGTGCATCTAATGCACCTCTACGAGCATTCCAGTCAGTACTGGATAAAAGTTTTCATCACTTCCCTCGTAGGAATTACGTAGGAATGGTATAAGAAGCTTCCCCCTCGCTCCATCCTAGGATACGTTGACTTGACGGACGCTTTGTTAAACTATTTCAACTCCCTGAAGGAGCCAGCGGCTACGACGTTGTACAGTTTGGTGCAAGGACCAAACGAGACCCTCAGATCCTTTCTGGGGAGATTCAATAAGGAAATCCTGCTGGTGGAGAAGCCCTCGATGGGCTTTCTCAGGTATGTGCTTTTTGGGGCTATCAACATGAAGAATTATGTCAGCAAGGAATTCGTGTAAGAAGTGGCAAAAAAGAAGCCACGCTCCCTGATGGAGATAAGGGAGATAGCTGACTCATTCTTCACCCTCAACGATATGTACGTTGCACAAGCGTAGAAGCAAGCCAACACCCCACGAGCCGATAAAGGCCCTGAGGATAGAGGAGAGTCCAACAGAAGTCGCCACCGCAATCCTATCGCCACTCGGAGAAACTCTCCACCCCCTCGCAAGTATGAATGCATCCCCCTCAACAGACCTATTGCTGAGGTATATTCCATGGCGGATAAAAGGCTGTTCAAGACGCCGCTAAAAATGAGGGAAACTGAGGCTCAGAAGCGCTCGGGGAAATACTGTGCCTTCTATAAGCAGAAAGGGCATAACACTAATGAATGTCGTCAGCTTGAGAGCGAGATTCAAAGGCTCATCGCCGGGGGGCATCTGAAGGAGTTTGTGAGGGTGCTCGAGAGATACGATGAGTACTGTGCCGAGCATCCCAGGGCTAGAGGGAGGAGCCGCTCACGCTCAAGAAGCCCACACAACAATCGTCCCGAGAGAAGCGACCGCGGAAAGCAGAAAGCCGTCGAAACGGAGAACTAACCCTTCACCGTTATCCACATGATCACTGGTGGACCCTTGAGAGGAGACTCCAATGCTTCCAGGCGTCGCCACGTGCGCAGTTATGATCAAAGGCCTTCCAAATCTAAGTCTGTACTCTCTGTCGACAGCACTTCACACTCGAGGGAGAATGAGGTTGTAGGATTCACTGATAAAGATCTAGAACATATTGTAACACCCCATGGGGTCGGTGAAACCTCTGACTGTCCCATGGTGGTTAGCTTAGATGTCTACAACCATGTTGTAAAGAGGGTCTTGATTGATAGTGAAATCTCTGTGAACGTTCTCCCTTACTCCACGTTTCAAAAGATGAACATAACTAACATTCCCCTCGAACCCCTCAGAATAGCCCTCGATGGCTTTGGGGATTCCGAGATTGTCCCTCGCGGATAAATTCGCTTGGCCACCTCTTTTGGTTGCGCCCCATAACGGAAGACTTTAAGCGTCTTGTATGCCGTCATTGAAGTGGATCTACCTTACAACATTATTATTGGGCATCCAGCCCTCGTCGACTTTAAAGCAGTCATTCAACCTACCATCAAAAGGTCAAAGTTCCTTACCCCCGAGGGAACAGGGAAAGTACTTTGCAACGTTAAGGAAGCATGGGAATGCTACATCCTTTCTCTTCGCAATCACAAGCCCAGGCAAGCGATGCAAGAAGGATCTACCAAAAAATTAGTTGACTTCCCAAGTTGGATGAGGATGGCCCCGAGCGCAAATGTGCCAAACTGTATAAGAAGAAAAACAAGAAGAAAGTTTCGAGCGGATCCAAGGACGGTGATGATGGCCCTCTGGGGGCTATCAAGGGGTCCTCCTCGGAAAGTGATGACAACCAACCCTCGGAGGGAGCCAATGATAGACTCACAGGGAAAAAGCAGGCGCTTGAAACCCCACGGCCAGAAGTTAGAATGGAGCCCACCGAAAAATTTCTGATCGTCGAATTGGTGCCCGAAAATCCAGATAAGACCACCAGATTGGCTCGAATCTCGATGGTCCATCTCAGATCATGATGATCGATTTCTTGCGCGAGAACCTTGATGTCTTTGCTTGGAAAGCTTCTGATCTAACTTGCATAGATCCGAGCATCATAGTCCATAGGCTTAATGTTGACCCTGCCTTCAAACCAATCAAGCAAAAGAAAAGAGACGCTCATGGGTTTAGGAGATAAGTCATTGAGGAGAAAGTCAACAAACTTCTCAAGGTTCAGTATATTGAAGAAATCTTGCATGCAGAACGGCTTGCAATATGGTCCTCATGCCCAAGAGCGCTAACAAATGGCGCATGTGCAATGATTTCACAGATGTCAACAAAGCATGCCCCAAAGATCCTTATCCTCTACCCAGGATTGATCAGTTGGTAGATTCGACGACTGGATGCGAACTTATGAGCATGATAGATGCATTTCAGGGGTATTACCAGATTTTCATGGCACCCGAGGATCGCCCAAAAACATCCTTTGTGGTCCATGTAGGCGTTTACTGTTTCCTGGTTATGCCATTTGGGCTCAAGAACACTGGAGCCACGTATCAACGCCTTGTCAACAGAATGTTCGGGCGCGAGATTGGAAAGTCCATGGAGGTCTACGTGGACGATATGATCGTCAAAAGTGAGCGCCAACATTCACACCTCTAGGATCTCAAACGAGCCTTTGACATCCTACGTCACTACGACATGAAGTTAAATCCTTCCAAATGCATGTTTGGTGTCCGAGGGGGCAAATTTCTATGCTATGTGGTAAGCCAAAGGGGTATTGAGGTCAACCTGGAAAAGATCAAAGCCATCTTGGAGATTCCTTCCTCTCGGAATGTCAGAGAAGTTCAAATATTGGTGGGGAAGATCATCTCTTTAAATAGATTTATATCACGCTCGGCTGATAGGAACTTGCCCTTCTTCAAGATTTTGCGCAACGCTCGAAATTTTGCCTGGAGCGAGGAATGTGAGAAGGCGTTACAAGATATGAAACAATATCTCTTGTGCGCACCCTTACTGACGAAGCCGATCCCAGGAGAGAACCTGTTAATTTACCTTTCTGTCTCCTTGGAGGCCACGAGCGCAGTCCTCGTGGCTATACGCGAGCGTAAGCACCTGCTAGTATACTACTGGAGCAAGATCTTGCAAGGAGCTGAGAAGAGATACATGGAAATAGAGGGATTTACTTTCTCCCTCGTGGACGTCTCGCGATGGCTAAAACCATACTTTCAGGCCCATTCCATCACCGTGCTTACAGATCAGCCACTCAAGCAGGTCCTCTCAAAACCAGATATCTCAGGACGGTTAATAAAATAGTCAATAGTACTCAGCCAATTTGACATCAACTTCGAGCCCAGGACAGCTATACAGGCCCAAGCAGTGGCGGATTGAACGTTTTTGTCGAGAGCCCACGCCGTCGTTGGATGAAGGTATATGGCTCTTGCACACAGATGGTTCCTCGACCTCACAAGGGGGAGGAGTCGGGGTGACCCTCAGAGACCCTCGTGGAATTGAGGTTGATTATGCAATCAAGCTAGCATTTCAAGTTACCAACAATGAGGCCGAATATGAAGCTCTCGTCCAAGGGCTCAGAATTGCCCTTCAAAATGGGGCCTCTCGGGTTACTGCGTATGTTGACTCTCAGTTGATTGCAAGTCTGATTGATGGCACTTATGAGGCGCGAGAAACCACCATGGTGCAATACCTGGCGGAGGCTAAGGAAATCATTTTCAAGTTCAAGGAATTCCATCTACTGCAGGTTCCACGAGCGGAAAACGAGCACGCTGATGCCCTCTCAAAGTTTGCATCCGCTCTGGAAGGTTCATGCAAACGCTTTGTTAGGTTCCTTAGAACGGAGGAACCGTTAATAAGCAAAAAGAAAACCTCGGAAGAGGTAAGGATGATTGATCCATCCGAGCCCTGCTGGCTTGATGACATCATCAGATTCCTAAGGGATGGAGTATGTCCGACCGATAAGGTGGAAGCACGGAAAGTCAGGAGTAAGCCCCTCGTTTCTCACTTGACAACGTGGGCATGCTCTTTAAATGGTCTTTTTAAGGCCCACCGTTAAGATGCCTGATACCCTCGCAAGCTAGAGAGGTGCTCGAACATGTGCATAGTGGGAGTTGTGGGAATCATTCCGGGGAGCGTAGTCTGGCCAAGAAGATACTAAGGAGTGGATTCTATTGGCCCTCAGTACTGCATGATGCCATCGGCTACTTCAAGAAATGCCTTAAGTGCCAATTCCACTCCAACCTCCCTCAATTGCCAGCTGCTCAAATGTTCCCAATTGACGTTTCTTGGCCCTTTTATCAGTGGGGCATTGATATAATGAGACCCTTACCAATGGTGTTCGGGCAGAAAAATTTCGTGATCCTCGCCGTGGAGTACTTTACCAAGTGGGCAAAGGTCAAATCGGTCGTGAAAATAACATTCAGGGTGGTAAGAGACTTCATTTGGAAGAACATCATCTGCAGATATGGCATCCCAAGGGTGCTCATCTCAGATAACGGTTCTCAATTCATTGTTGCTGACACTCGAGAGTGGTGCTCGAAGCTAGGCATTGAGCAGCGCTTCACTTCTGTGGGCCATCCGCAGGCCAATGGTCAGGCTAAAGTCACCAACAGAACCATACTCCAGCATCTGAAAACGATGCTCGAGAGTAAGAAAAATGAATGGGCTGAAAAGCTCCAAGGAGCCCTCTGGGCGTACCGAACTACCCCACGAGCGGCAATAGGAGAGACCCCTTACTTCCTCGTTTACGGTTCCGAAGCTATGATACCTGCGGAAGTCGCTCAAGAGTCCGCACGCGTTGCTTACTTCGAGCTTGCAACCAACGAGAGTAACCGGCTCGAACTAGACTTGCTAGACGAGAGGAGGAACACTACTTGGGCTCGAATCCACAAGTACAAGGCAACAGTAGCCCATCAGTACAACAAACGTGTCAAGGAAAGGACCTTCCAGCTGGGGGACCTAGTCCTCAAAAAAGTTGAAGTGTCTAAGCATGTGGGTAAGTTAGGCCCCAATTGAGAAGGCCCCTTCAAAGTCACTCAGGTGCGAGCGAACAATACATACCTGCTAGAGACTTTGCAAGGCGAGCGTCTCCCTCATCCATGGAACGCCTGCCATCTAAGAAGATTTTATGTCTAAAGGAAAATCTTGTAACACCCCCGCTCGGGGCCCTTTGTATCTTCTTTTGACAGAAATACAAGTACATCCGTAAGCATTTTTCATACATTGTCTATCATTCAGCTTATGGTAATTTACATTATGATTATATCGACGCCCACTCCATGTCGAGGGTACTCCACGTCGAACGGTTTGATACTTCCCCTCACGGGTCTCTCTTAAACGAGCAAACCCCTTTTTATATCAACGCTAGCAATGTGTCGAGGGTGCTCCACGTTGAACAGCTTGCTGGTCTTAAATGAGCGAACCTTCTATAAATGAACAGGTCAAAATGAGGGGCGCTATATGCCTAATTCCACCAACTAGATGCTAATTACTCTAGTTCGCACTTGTAAACCCCTTGAAGATCTCCATCTCACCGGATCTATACATGCTCGTAGATGATAAACACTTGGCAAATCTCTTTGTTGATTTTTAAGTTCAAGTTTACCCTACTGCTACGCTCAAAATTACTCAACACTCAGAATAATTTTGTCAAGATTATTTCCCCTAAATTCAAGTTTTTAGTTGAATTTGGCCAGGGTGCCCTTCGAATGAAGCACCCTCGAGCCCATACATCTACATACAACAAGGATTCCCACGGTCGTCAAAAACTAATAAACAGCATTCCAAGCATCACAACAAGTACTAAGGGAAAACTCAGTTCATTCATTGGAAACAAAAAAGAGAGTTAACAGTATTGAAAAAGGAAGATACTTAGTAAAATGAGAAGAATTACAACAAGAGATTAGGACATGAGACGGGGGCTGATCAGAGGAAGGCTTCATGATGGGTGGTTCCCGGATGCTGCAGCAGAAGTTGTGGAATCCTGAGCGTTCTGATGGGGAGTTTACGATGCTTGAGGCTGGGGGGGGGGGGGGGGCACCGTCGCTAGCGGACTGGGCGCGAAGACTTCAAAATTGGTAATTTGAACATCGCCAGCACCCTCGTCAACCACCATGGGCTCAGGCTCTATAGGATGAGCAACCATAAACTCATCTTGGAGCACCGTTACTATTTCATTATACTCCAGCTCCGTTAAGTTATCTATTGGGTCCCCAGTTCCAATGACCGGTTCCAGGTTTTTATCAAGATCCATCTTCAGACGATTGTCAGAACGAGCAGGTGGTGGCGCCACTCCCAACTTGATCAACTATCCCACGCCCTTCCAGAAAAAGTGCTCAGCATTGGGGAAGCAATGAAGATTGTCGGCAAAATCGAAGGCCTTGGAATGGACAAATTTGAGGATCGCCTCTCGAGTGACCTTTCCTTCAAGTTCAGAAACCTGCCTCTGAAGGTCTGCAAGTTCTTTCCTTGTTATCTCCAAGTGTTGGGTATGCTCGGACAGCTGCTTGGTGAGATCATTGACGTCGTCTTTTAGCTTGTTCTTTTTTACCTTCAAGTTCTTGTGTCGCTCATTCAAACCCAACCACTCCGTTTCTCGATCCTCCAACGACGTCTTTACTTTGCTATGCTCAATCTCGAGGGACAAAAGTTGATCAGTAATTGTGTCCAGGTCTTTCTGCAGTTGACCAGGGTCAGAGAGGCACAAAAGATTCTTGTACTTGGCTTTGCACTCAGAGAAGGTTTCCGAGCGTCGTTGCAAGTTCTTTAGCCTGGGAAAAACCTCCTGCATAAGTGACAAAATTCTGTTAAGTACAAGGTTAATCCAGGGGAAACTAAAGTTCTTCGAAGGGACTTAGACACTCACCGTCAAGATAGCATGGCAAGCGTCATCCGCAACTTGAGCGGTGTCCTGCTCGTTTAACTTTTGGTGATCCCCTGAGAACTGGAGCTTATGAACAACCCCCGTAACCAGATTACGAGTGGATGAGCATTTTCTCAAGAGCACAGGGCCATCCTCCACCGAGTGTTTGTAGTGCACGTCTCCGCCGCGCTCGAACTTCCAAAAACTTTCATCCTCGGCGGATGAAGTATCACCTGTTGGGGATAGTGCCCAGAAAATTCAATTTGTTGAATTAATTAAACTGAATTTACAACAAGTTGTGAGTATTTCACATATTGATAAGTAATGGCGTATGGTGGTATTCTTATATGAAATATGTTTCATAGGAAAGGACTTTGAATACCGAAATCACGTGTCATTAAAGTTCTAGTCTGTAAGATAAGAATATGTTCTTATCAAGACTATAACGTGGTTATATAAGATGATTAGTCTTTCGTCATAGGGAATGGTGATTCCAATTATAGCACGTTGATGATGTTCAATAGGATTGGAAACATCGAACTGGACCACTGAGATTATTTATTTTATACTGCTATCTAAAATGAATAAAATCTCAGGAAGCATTGTACTCTTAATCCTGATAATATTTAGGCTTTAGGCATGTAGTGTTAGTCACTGTAATATACTCGAAGTGAGGTCTCGGTAACGGGTGGCCAAAATACTTTGTATGTTCAGTGACAACATAAAATGTGCTAAAGAGTTATATTGATCGAGGAATCTGTGCCCTTGTTGGAAGGTAAAAGGTATCCCTGAAATAGATTTGCAAAAGTTCGAATTAAGACTTTGGCCAAAGTACTTTATGTGAAACGTCACCGAAGTTGTATGATGAATGTGTTTCACATACAGAGAATTTGAACTTAAGGCGAATCAATAAATTTCAAATTAAAGATGAAAAATAAATGATAGTAGTTGCAATTTATTTTTCATGGGTATCTACACGGAGGAGTAAAATGCGAAATTATTCTAGATCGAGAAATTCGTGAATAATTTAATTAATTTTAGAGTGCAACAATATTTATTTACTGGAATTAAATATTATTAAACGGTAATTAATTATTATCATCAGATGATAATATATTAATCCGTTTGGAGCAAAAATTAATTAGTCCTGCAGGTCCCCCTGCAAGCCCCAGTTGAAAACCCAAAGAGAAAATATTAAAAGGAGAAAGAGAAATGAATTTTCAAAGTGTTTGAAAATAGCCAAGGAATTGAAGTTCCAAAGAGTTGGAAATGCCCGGAATTTTATTTTGGAGAAAATAAAATTTTCATCGAATTTTTTTTTTGATGATGTGGCAGCTGACATGGAATGCCACGTCAGCGGGTCAGCTGCCAAGTGGCGCTGACTGGGCGCCACGTGGGTGGCTCAGATTGAGCCACGTCAGTGCAAACGGACGACCCAGATTTGATTTGGGCTGGCCGATCAACGGTTCAGAGAACCGGGTTAATGGGTCGATTTTCGGATAGGGTCGGACCGGGTCCGGTCCGGGTCGGACAGACCCGGGCACGTGGCCGAATCAAGTCACCCAGAACCCTAGCCGCGTGTACAACACGCGGTGGCACGTGCGAGCGAATTCCGACGACCGGCCGGTGGATTTGGACTCGTGGTGCTAAGATCTTCAATGTGCTGAAATTACCATTTTGCCCTCGGTTTTTCCCCTATAAATAGGGGTCTTGACCTTCATTTTTTCATACACAACTTTGGGAGAGGTTTTGGCTGAGCTCTCGGCTTTGAAACCATATCTCTTTTCTCTTAGTCAATTCCGATTTATTTTGGAATTAATTTTAATTAGGTGTTTATATAAAACGCCTAATTTCGGGAGATTAAACCTTGAAAAGGGTTTTCTAGTTTAAAGTTTTTTTTCTCTAAGTATTTAGAGAAATACTTTCGGAGCCCACACTCCGAGGGTTTCTCTAGGGTTATTGCAGGGAAGCTCTGCCGGTTTCACGAGGAGATCGGGTATCGGGTTCTCGGGAGGAGAATTCGGGAGTTGGAAAAAGGCTGTTAGATAGCCATGTATGCAGTACGGTAATATTTTACAGTTGTATTGTTTTAAGCATGATAAATTATATGTTCTTAAGTGTTAATTGCATGTTAGATATTTATCTGCTTAAGTGATTTAAAATTTATTATCAATTGCATGTATATACTTGAGTAGATCCGGCTAGTCTTCTGCTACTGTATTAAAATGTTTTAGAAACATTTTAATACTTGCATTATTAATAAAAATTTTAAAATGTGGTCCCGGACCGCTACTGTTCTGGGCCCGCCTCCCAGCAACTGGTATCAGAGCTGTGCTCTAGATATATACATGCATTGATATGATGCATGCGATGCATAATTTTAAATCTGATACTGTGCACGTAAATTCTGTCAAAGAAGGCTGGTTTTTAAGTGGGACCGTTTGTGACCCCTCCAGTGTTTCCTGGGAATTTGCGTGGAATGGTAATTTTCTGGGAATCGATTTCAATAATCTTCCTGGTTAATTGCCGAATCAGTAAACACGATTTAGATTATGAGATAATTTATTTATAACATGTTTACTTTATGCAATTTATTTTAAGCATGATAATTATGTGAAAGCATGCTTAATTATTTTATTTTATGGCATGATCATGATAATATGAGGATACCACTTTAGGATATAGCACCCGGAGTGCGGGCCACCACATCCCTCGTACCTAAACCCGAGACCGCATATGAAATGGGAAGTCCATACACGAGCCCAAGTCTAAGCGAACGGGAGACCACACACTCACTAGGCTAGGCGGAGCTAAAGACTCTATTCCCATTCCATAATCCAACCATTTCATTAAGCTCGGTGAGTACGAGCATCCACCGCTACTTCTCATTACAATACATTATAAAACAGAAATCACATTCAATCCCCTTCTCCGGTGATGGAAGGGCCGGCCGACCCTAACCATCCATTACGTTAAGTATGGGTCGTGAGTTTCATGAAGCTCACGCCCGAGGATTCCGTGCCCCACCAAACTCCTAGTGGGTTCCGGGTTGTTCCTATGTAAGTGGAGACTACGTTCAGGCTTAACCCGACGGCCCGCTGCCGTACCGGACGTCCTGACTCGTAGGATCCGGGGCCCAACATTACCATTACATTACATTATCATTACATTCTCGCTCATTACAAATCATTAACATTACGAACATTAGCATTAAACTTTCATTAAAACCATGAGCTCATATATGCTCGTAGATATAGCCCTTAAGAAAGCCGAAACCTTGATAACAAGATCATAAACATATCGTACATGACACATATTTAACTATATATATAATATATAGTCGCATGCGGGCTAGAAAACGAGCATTTAAGGGTCTTAGGCCGCTTAACTAAAAAGAAAAGAACCTAAACCTCACCTTATGCATATTTTATTTAATGTGATTAGATAAATAATGTTTAGTAGAGATTAGACGCAATGCATAATTGGACTAATATTTTTCGGCCTAATTAATAAATAGTTATTAAATTGCCTTAAAATATTATTGGGATTTTAATATGATTTAGTAATCCTAGTGGGAGCGTATTAATAAGATTAATCACTTACGACAATAAGACGCCAAGAGTGATTATATGATAATCAAAAGATAATCCACATTTCTTTTAAAAAATTCAAGTGGGAGCGAGATGAAAAGAGTTGGATTCTCACGGCCTCCATTACCGGTCTATAGTATAGTGAATATGTACCTTCGGCGGGTATATATTCACGGTATACAAGATTAGACTTCTACGGATAGAATGAAATACGGGAAAGTCAGCTCGACCACGCCTCCGTGGAGTGTCTTGACCTACTCGTACGGACCTCTAGGTAATGGTACACACTTGACTGAGTAATGTATTAACCTCACTTCGGAGCTCTATTACATTTACTTAGAGGCCAAGGGTTGACGTGGTGGATTGACATTGTTTGGTAAGAGTTACCTAGATGACATGTTAATTAAGAATAGTTCTTGCTTTTCTAAGAGGTTTTCGACCTCGCCTCCGGGGAGTCAACTGCAGTTAGTTAAGTCACCATTACGTAAATCAAAATGCTTACGTGGATTTCATTTATTGGTTGGACGGAGAAGAAAGTGAAATACATATTCATAACTTGCTTTTATTTATTTATTTCAGTTTTATAATTTCGATCTCTCTTTGCCCACTCCAAACTATTTGTCTATAAGGAAATACGCTAGTAAGGGTTCAACTATGCTGACTAGGAAATAAATCTTGACATCGTGTTGAGACACGAAAGTTTACGTACTCACTGAACCTTATCCTAAAATTTCAAAAACGATAACCAATCAGGATAAGAAAGACACTTATTGCAAATGGATCAAGTGTGATGAACCGCTAATCTTATATCCTGACATCTGTTTTACATGTTCTTGAGCATCAGATGCATGAGATGCCCTCTGATAAGAACATGTTTTGAAGACAGAATCGTACGAAGGTACAAGCCAATAAGAAGGTTTTTAGTTATGAAGATGTTTGAAGGATCACCGATTCAGAATCATATTATGACATGATGACTAATCTGAACGAGATTGAAAGTCTCTGTGCTTAAAGAAACAATCTTAATAGATAGGATACGATCCTATACTCTCTGCCTAAGTCGTTTGAAAGTTCAAGTATAATTTTAAATATTTTTTTTAAACCCAACTTGAACCAATAAACGACCTCAACATGGCAGAAATGGTGATATAGACTAAGGGAAAAATTCTCTTAAATCAGACATCAATATCCACGGCCTAAAAAGCTAGTAGGTGGAAGAAAGAAAAAGGAAAAGTTCCCAATCTAAGGTTCAGAAATAGAAAGTCAAACCCGACAATAGAAAAGTGTTTTTATTTCGGTGGTAACGGGTATTGGAAAAGAAATTATCCAAAATACTTAGTCTGTCTGTTTGCTACGCCGTTTAGATAAGATATGAAGATATCTTACTCGTTGAAAATATGTTTAGTTGGAAATTCACCAGAATCCTGGTGTGTGAACTTGAGATCAACGAATCATATTTGCAAGCCGTTGCGAAAATTCAAACTAACCAAAAAGTTTGAAAAATGGCTAACACACAACTACTGCTCGGGGATAATACAAGTGTAATTGTATTAGCAGCAAGGACTATAAAGTCGTATTTTGGCAATAGAGTTTTTATATTATACGTGTCATATATACAACAATTTGATTTTTGTAAGTTATTTGATAACTAGTGGTTTAACTGTTTGTTTTGAACAAAGGGTTACTGTTAAGCAAAATAAAAGGTTTATTTGCTCTCGCATGATAAAAGATGGTCTTTTATACCTCAATGAAAAACCTATTTTAAGTTTAACATTAAGAAGCTTGACTTACCATCTAAGAGGAAAAACTTCTACGTGGCACCTATCTATTGGTCAATTGAATCTAAATAGGATCCAAAGACTGATTGTTGAGTCCTATTGACTTGAAAACAGTATCAATCTGCGAATCCTATTTAGAAACTTAAGATGACCAAGAAGCCTTTTTGAGACAAAGGGTACTTAAGCCATGAAGTTGCTTGTGCCAGTTCATACGGATATGTGATCCTATGAATTTTCAAGCAAGAGAAAGTTTTTGGGTACTTTATCATTCATTTGAATGATTACTCTAGATACAAATATGTTTATCTAATGAGACTTAAGTCTGTATTTTTGAAGAGTTCGAAGAATATAAGACTGAAGTCAAAGAGTCAAATTAGAAAACATATCAAGGCACTTCGATTAGATCGAAGTAGTGATAAGTATCTATGTTCAGAGATAAATAGGATCACACGTCTTTGGAAACCCAGTTCCTGAGGCTCCTACACCTGTGGTCTTCCCTTTCCCAAACAAATCTTAAAGTGTTGGTGTTTTAATCCCTTTTCCAGTTTCTACACCATCAGTATTCAGAGTCCACGTGGGTTTCAATACATTAGTGAAAAATTATAAAAACATGTTTTATATATACTATATATATATAGTATATATACTATCAATGATGCATGTCAACTTCAGAGATTTTGTAAACATAATCTATGAGAAGAAATTTTCATTGCTTTTGGCAGGAAAAATTATAAAAACATGTTTTATATATACTATATATATATATATATATGTATATGTATATGTATATATACTATCAATGATGCATGTCAACTTTAGAGATTTTGTAAACATAATCTATGAGAAGAAATTTTCATTGCTTTTGGGCTGGACTAATTTAATTACTCACGACCGGCTAATTAACAGAAAGGTTTGGATAATCAGATAAATAAAATTAATGTTGAAAAGAAACTATAAGGAAACCAATTTATCAAGAATAGTTTACTGTGCATGAACCACTAGTCCAACGTTTAAAGATTTGCAACCTCTTTTCCCAAAAATCGTGTTCAAGATATGAATGTAATTAATGCTGTATTTTTCACCAGAATAAATACGTTATGGAATACTTAAATATATCTATAACTTTTAATACTTATATTAGGTAGTAATAAAAGTAGAAACTTTCAAAAAAATTCCTGTCATAATGCACTAACGAATTCTTACTTAGGAATTCTCGATTGGTAAGATAAATTGGACTCTGTGATTTCTAGTTTAAAAAAAAAAGAAATTTAACTGTTCTCTAGTTATTAAAATATAAGGTTTATCTTCAAGTCTTTCTAACGCTAGAGATAACAGATACTTATCTTCTACACTAAATAACGTTGCAGATTTAAAGAATTTAATACCAAGAAATCAATTTGTGGCCTCCTAAATCAGCTTCCTACATAATCTCAACAACCGAAATCTTACATGAAAAAATCGAAAAACCTTGATTCTCTCCTACTCCCGTAATTCCTTCTTAGCTTAATCTTGTGATCTTGTAGTTCAGTTGTCCCTCTCCTTGCCTAATCACGTGTTCCTTAATTCGATCGTCCCACTTCTGCGATTCTGCTCTCTCTTTCTTACTCCTTTCTCTTAATAAAATTATTGCATTCAGAATCTCTCTCGATAATAGTATCTAACTCCAGAATATATAACCCATAGGCGTAGTGGTTAGTTTTCTGCGTCGTGTTGGGTTTTCTGCGTAGTGGGATTCCCACTCCTCTCGCCACTCTCTAAGACGTTATTTCTATCCTATCCAGTAATATTATTCTTATTAATTAAATAATCGAACTATACTTAAGTAAATAATATGGTAATAGTGATAGTAATAATAACAATAACTCTTATTAATACGTGATATAGAAATTTGTAACAAAAGAGAAAAGAAAAGAAACTTGGGGTATTAAATCCTCCCTCCCTCCCCATATAAAAAGTTCGGCCTCGAAACTTAAATGTACCTGAATCTCCAAAAAGGTGAGGGTAACGTGCACGCATATCCGCTTCCAACTCCTAAGTTGCTTCTCGTTCCGTATGGTTTGACCATTCAACCTTAACATATGGAATAACCCTCCTGCGCAAAACTTCCTCCTTTTGGTCAACTATTCTTAGTGGAAATTCCTCGTAGCTCAAATCTTTTTTGACCTGTAGTGGTTCAGGCTCGAGTACATAACTTGGGTCTGACAAGTATTTACGAAGCTGTGAGATGTGAAACACATTGTGTACTCTAGATAAGTCTGGTGGCATCGCCAACCGATACGTCATCTCTCCAATTCGGTTTAGTATCTCGTACGACCCCACATACCTAGGATTGAGTTTTCCACTTTTTCCAAATCGCATGACTCCACGGGTTGGGGAGACCTTAAGGTACACTTTCTCGCCCTTCTCAAATTCGACGGGGCTTCTTTTACCATCAGCCCAACTCTTTTGCCTACCTTGGGCTATCATGAGTTTTTCGCGGATGATGAAGACTTTTTCGACTGTCTGTTGAACTAATTTGGGCCCCGTTCTCCTTCTTTCACCTATTTCATCCCAGTAAAGAGGTGATCTACACTTCCTTCCATATAGGGCCTCGTATGGTGCCATTTCGATACTACTGTGGTAACAGTTGTTGTAGGAAAACTCTATGAGAATTAGGTAGTCTCCCCAATTTCCTTTAAACTCTAGGACACACACCCTAAACATATCTTCTAGTGTCTGAATTGTCCTTTCAGACTGACCATCGATTTGTGGATGATATGTCGTGCTAAATTCCACTTTTGTCCCCATTGCTTCTTGAAGGCTCTTCCAAAACCGTGAAGTGAATCGAGGATCTCGATCTGAAATGATGCTCAGAGGGACACCATGAAGTCTCACTATATTGTCCATATACAATGCAGCGAGTTTATCTAGGGTGTATGTTGACCGTATCACTAGAAAATGTACGGTTTTTGTGAGACGGTCTACAATAACCTAGATAACGTCGCATCCTTGGCGAGTGCAGGGTGATCCAACCAAAAAATTTATGTTGATGTGTTCCCATTTCCATTTTGGGATCTCTACTGGTTGAAGTAGCCCTCCTGGTCTTTGGTGTTCGGTTTTAATCCTTTGGTAGATCATACATCTGGCTATATAATCGGCCACTTTTCTCTTCATGCCACTCCACCAAAAGTGTTTCTTCAGATCTCAATACATCTTGGTACTCCCTGGATGTATGGAAAATCTTGAGCTATAAGCTTCTGACAAGATTTCCTTCTTCAGTTCCTCATCGTTCCCCACGCATAATCTTTCATCCATATAAAGGGTTCCATCTTCTCCAATCTGAAATTTGGGTGATAAACTCAATTCGACCTTTGCCTTGATCTTTCTTAATTCCTGTTCGAGTTCTTGTGCCAACTTGATCTTCTCGATAATTGGTGGTTGTATGCTCAGGGATGCTAAGATAGCATCTGCGGACTCCACCACTTCCAACTCCAACGCTTCTAGTTGCCTCGAAAGCATGGACGCGAGTGTGCCACTCGGTTTCCTGCTCAAAGCATCAGCTACTCGATTTACCTTTCCAGGATGGTAATAGATACTCAGATCGTAATCTTTAATTAATTCAAGCCACCTTCTCTGTCTCATATTCAACTCCTTCTGAGTGAAGAGATACTTAAGGCTTTTATGATCTGTGTAAACCTCACACTTCTCTCAATAGAGGTAGTGTCTCCAAATCTTTAGTGCGAACACTATGGATGCTAATTCGAGATCATTTGTCGGGTAGTTCCTCTCATAAGGCTTCAGTTGTCGCGATGCATATTCAATTACCCATGCATTCTGCATCAGAACGCATCCTAATCCATTTATGGATGCATCACTGTATATCGTGAATCCCCCTGTCTCATAGGGTAAGGCCAAGACAGGCGCTGATGCAAGCTTTTGCTTTAGCTCCTTAAAGCTCTCTTTGCATGCCTTGTTCCACTCAAACTTTGCTTTATTCTGAGTAAGTTTGGTCATCGGTGTTTCTATACTCGAGAACCCTTCCACAAACTTACGGTAATACCCTGTTAATCCGAGAAAGCTTTAGATTTCGGTCACATTAGTTGGTTGAGGCCAGTCCACTAAAGATTCTACCTTCTTAGGGTCTACCATATCACTTTTCTCAGATATCACGTGCCCAAAAAATGCTACACTTTTTAGCCAAAATTCACACTTGCTAAATTTGGCGTAAAGTTCTTTCTCCTTTAGTGTTTGTAGGACTATCCTCAAGTGTTCCTCATGTTCTCTCTCGTTTGAAGAGTAGACCAATATGTCATCGATAAACACAACAACGAATTTATCCAAGTGTAGCTTGAATATCTTATTCATCATATCCATGAAAGCTACTGGAGCGTTGGTTAAACCAAAAGGCATGACTAGGAACTCGTAGTGTCCTTATCTAGTCCTAAATGTTGTTTTGGGTATATCTCCCCCTTTGATTTTGAGTTGGTGGTATCCAGATCTCAAATCTATCTTAGAGAATACTTTTGCTCCCTTTAATTGATCGAATAGGTCGTCAATCCTTGGCAACGGGTACTTGTTCTTGATGGTGATCTTATTCAGTTCTCGGTAGTCTATGCACTGTTGAAGAGAGCCATCCTTTTTCTTCACGAATAGCACCGGGGCTCCCCAAGGGGATACGCTTGGCCTAATCTGCTTCTTATCCAGTTACTCCTGGTGTTGGGTTTTCAATTTCTTTAACTCGGCTAGGGCCATCCTATAGGGTGCCTTTGAAATAGGAGCCGATCTTGGTACGAAATTGATTTCAAATTCTATCTCTCTGTCTGGAGGTGGTCCGGGTAGCTTTTCTGGGAAGATTTCGATGAATTCATTGACAATGGGGGTATCTCTGAGGCTGGTCTTCTCTTCTCTTACATCAGTTACAAATGCTAAGTAGGCGTTAGCTCCTTGTTTGATTTCTTTCTCAACTTGTACTGCCCACAGTAATCGACTTGACTTTCCCGTTCGATTCTTTCGACAACCTTGAAGACTATAAATTTTTCCTTCTGGTGGATGTTGAGTGTGAAATTCACATGAATTTGAGCGTTAATTAGAGTACATTTTTGTGCCGTTTGATGCGTTTTTGTGTTTATTTTGCTCCATTTAGGCATTTTAGGAGTTGGAGTTAAGAAACGACAAAACGAGGTGAATTCACGCATTTTTGGAGGAATTAGGAGTAACCTCGTTACTCCTTGGAAGAGAAAGAGTGTTAACCCCCGTTAACAGACCCAGGAGCATCACTTTCGGCAATGGGAGTAACGCCCGTTACTCCCTGGTAGTAGAAAGCTGGTAATACCCGTTACTAGAGGCAGTAAGAGAGATTTTATAGCGCAGGCATTACCCCTGGGCAGAAGGAAAGTGGTAATGCCCGTTACCACTTATAAAAGCGTAATCATGATTTCGGTAAGTAACGGGCGTTAATGAGGATTGTGCTGAAGAAGGTAACACTCGTTACCTAGGACGGCGAGACAGATTTATGGGCTGCTATTTATATCGCGTTTTGGAGTCTTTTTGGGGGACTCTTCTTCCGTTCGTGACCTAGCTTGGAGAGGAGAGATACAGAGCTTTGGCAGAGTTGTTCAGAGAATTTCAGGAAGACGAAAGTATCGAGTTCTTAAAATAATTTCAGTTTTTTCTGTTTTATTTATTGCTTTAATTATTAAACTAATTTCTTTAAGTTTTGTTTTAATCCATTTATATGTTAGATTCGTTTTCCAGAATTTATGAATGTTTAGAGTTTTGGTTTTTGAGACTTTGTTTAGATTTAATGAGCATGAAGTTCTTTAATGCAATTTCCTTTAGTTTTATGATTTTTGATTTAATTATGAGTAGGTAAACCCCTAGGGCTAGGGGAGTGATGATGAATGCATGATAAGTGTTTGATATGATTCTTGAATGACATGTGTTAATTCTTAGTTTCAAAACTGGTTCGAATTGAATTGCGACGGCCTGATCACCCTTAGCATAATCTAGGATTACCTGAGAATTGAGAAATTAATGGTAATTGAGATAGTTTTCATGACTAGTAGGTTTTAGAGTTCTAAGAGATTTGGTTCTTAGCCTATACAACTAGTAAATCTTATTCCATGCCAAGCCGCTAGAACTTGATTTGCATAGTCTTGATCGTATTGGTTCAATTACTTATTAATGATTGTGAGAGCAACGTTAAAATTAATTGAATAATTGGTTATACCTTGAGAGAGGATAATACAAACTTAAGTGACTAGGTTGTAGAATTACACTTGTCAAACGAGTATTATATTGAATCAAGCATGTATAAGTTATTACTCCCCCGCCTAATTAGTTTATTGAGTTTAATCTACATGTGTTTAATTCTGTTAATTGCTTTTATTCTAAGTATTTGTTTAATTTCGTGTCAGTAGATTAGTAACCAACTTGATTTCGTTCGGTCTTTAGATTAGAAAGAGACATTGAGTAGTGATTGATTTCCCTTCCCCATGGGTACGATCCTGTTGTGCTACGTGTATATTTCAGTGTACACTTGCACGATTAGTTTAACTTAAAATCATACAAGTTTTTGGCGCCGTTGCCGGGGAAGGCGTTTTAAATCAATATTACTTAAATATTTTGATCTAGTGCTCTAGACCATTACTCTACTTTATGTTCATAGTCTTTAGATATTGTGGAATTGAGCTAAGGATTTTCCTTTCCTTTGTCCAGGTTTACGGTGCATGCGATCTCAAGCTCCGGAACTTGTACCTTACGATCCAGAGATCGAGAGAACACTTAGTGCTAATCAGAGGAAGCGAAAGAAAGACAAGAAACCGACTACCACATCGATGGCCGACCCACCTCAAGATCCACCTCCACCTGTGATTAGAGATTACAATGTGCCGAATGCTGAGGTGATTCAGAATGCAACCCGCCCCCGAATTGCAGCAAACAACTTTGAGATTAAACCCGCTATAATCAATTTACTGCAGAACAATCCATTTTCAGGGTTACCACTAGAGGACCCAACATCACATCTTGAGTTTTTCCTCGAGGTGTGTGATACTTTCAAAATTTATAATGTCACCACCGATGCTATCCGAGTCAGACTTTTCCCCTTTTAATTAAGGGAATGATCTAAAACATGGTTGAGTACTGTACCGAATGAATCTTTTGAGAGCTGGGACGCACTTTCTCAGGCTTTTTTAGCCAAGTTTTTCCCGCTTAGCAAGACCACGAAGTATAGGAATGATATTCAAGGCTTCAGAAAATTAGATGGGGAATCCTTCTATGAGGCTTGGGAGAGATTTAAGGATTTGCAAAAGAAGTGCCCTCATCATGGCATTCCGGGTTGGCTTTTGATACAGACTTTCTACAATGGGATGTCCCCAACTTTCAGAGGAGCAATGGATGCCGCAGTTGGCAGAGCCTTTTTGTCGAAATCTGAAACGGTAGCCATTGAACTGTTAGATAACATGTCACAAAATGATGTTTCTGTGCATGAAAGGAGCCACTCCCAACCAATCAAGGTGCAAGCAGGAGTCTTAGAGCTAGATGGCCTAACCGCTATCAATGGCAAATTTGAAGCCCTTAGCAAGAAATTGGATCAACTTTCTGTAAATGCAATTGGGACACCAACCCAACCAGTTCAGGTAACTTGTGAAATTTGTAGTGGTCCACATGCATTTGACGTGTGCCCTTATACCAATGCAGGTGAATAGGTGGAAGAGCAAGTGAGCTATGCGAATAATCCTAAACCGGTGAATGATCCCTGCTCAAACACCTACAACCCAGGATGGAAGAATCATCCCCATATCTCTTGGTCCAACAATCAGAATGTCCAACAACCACCACCTAAACCTAGACCAAAATTCCAACCGAGGCCTTAGTTTCAACCGAGACCACCGACTCCATACCACGACCCACCACCTCAACAGGGACAAAAGCAGGGATGGGAAGCAGCTCTTGAGAAGTTTATAAGTGTCTCTACTGAGAGATATCAGAAATTGGAAACTCAAGTAGGACAGGTGGTAAATCAGAATAGGAATTTAGAGACTCAAATCGGGCAGATTGCCCAATCTTTGAATATGAGGGGCCCAGGAATGATGTCGAGTCAAACTGAACACAATCCTAAGGAGCATTGTAAGGCCATCACCGTAAGAGCTGGTAAGGAATACGACGTACCAAAGTTCCGTACAAATTCTGATATAGACAACTTAGTTGGTGAGAAGATTGAAGAAGTGGTTGAGGTTGAGAAGGTGAACATAGAGAAGAGAAAGGAAGAGCCCCCTTCAAAGCTAAAGGAGAATGTGGCACCCAAGGATTTTGCTCCACAGGCTCCTTTCCCTCGACGAATTCAGGAACAGAACATGGTGAAACAACTCGAAAAATTTCTCATTGTATTCAAGCAGCTTCACATTAACCTCCCGTTTGCAGAGGCATTAGCTCAGATGCCCACATACTGGAAATTCCTGAAGGACTTGGTTTCGAGGAAAAGGAAACCTGGGGACTTAGCTACTGTAGCGCTCACCAAGGGAGCCTTCCTCCAAAACTCAGGGATCCTGGGAGTTTTTCTATCCCTCTAACTATTGGTTCTTTACAGTTTCGTAATGTTTTATGTGATTTAGGAGCTAGTGTAAGTCTAATCCCTTTATCCGCATGCAGGAAATTGGGAGTGAAGGAGCTAGTCCCGACTAATATGACCCTCCAACTAGCTGACAGATCGTTGAAATACCCTGTAGGTACTCTAGAAGATGTGTTGGTAAAAGTGGGTAAATTCTACATCCCCAAGGACTTTGTGGATCTTGACGTCGAGAACGATGAGAGTATGCTATTGATTCTTGGGAGGCCATTTCTAGTCACGGCCGGAGCGAATAATGATGTTAAGAATGGACTTCTCACGTTCAACATAGGGAAGGAAAGAATGGAGTTTAGGATTTTTAGTCCCATGAAACCACCACTGATTCCGGATGAGTGTTGCATGATCGAGGCTATCATTGAGCCTCCGGTGAGAATTGTACAAATTCAAGAGAAATTAGATCCAGTTAAAAGGGAGACGAAACCGAAGTGTCAACAGCCAAATAAGAAGGATGCATTGCAATTAGATACATGGGAATCAAGTCCTGGGGTTGTGAGTAGTAAGAACGTGGTCACGCCATGTGACTCGTCACGTCTGGAATTTTGTTCCATAATCTGGAGTCCAAAGTCAAGCTAACGACTATAACTTAGAACTATTTTCCCTTCCCTTTTCTTTCTTCTTTGTTTTCTTTTCTTTCATTCTCGTGTTCTCGTCTTAATTTTGGTTCTCTTTCTCGCTTTGCAGGATAGTGGTGGCGATGTTGTCGTGTATGGACTCAAGGACTGTAAATTAAGCTTGAATGTCAATATTGAGATCCATTTATTTTGTTCATATGCATGTGCATGAGACTGATTTACTTGTGTGGAGAATGAACCCATGTAAATCATGTAATATGTGCTTTGAGATGTTTATGTGTTTCGAGATTGGTGCACTATGATTTGATTGAATTGTATGAGTTAATTGGTGTTAATTAACGTGATTAACCACCGTCTGAAGTATGTTAGTCTCAAACGTGTAATTATGTGAGAAATTGGGAGTAAGGGCCGTTACACCTTCTTCTGTGTTTTTTGGTAACGCCCGTTAATGGGTATAGGCGTATGGGACAATAGGAGTAACGGGCGTTACTCCTAGCAAGCATGAATTCAGTAACGCCCATTACCTGGGTTATTTGCGAATCCTAAAAGGGACAGGAAACACATTTTTTTGCACCTTAAGTAATTCCAATTCCTTCTCCAATTCGGTTTCCTCCCCCCCCCCCCAAAAAAATATAAATACACATCCACCTCTCACTCTCTCCTTAGAAGAACAGGCTAAGATCTCTGTTGGAAAACGAGTACAGAAACGCAGCGAAAATTTAAAATTTTTCCAAAAGATTTATCATGGACTCGCAATTCTCGTATCGTATCATAGGGTGTTTAGAAACTCACGTAGGTAGAAGCTTTCTAGTGATGTCGTTACCGCCTAACGAACACCCTTCAAGCGGAAAGTCCCTCGAACGGTCCTTCGAATTAGACTCCAAAGTAGAAGGCCTCCAAAGCGTATCCACACCAGTCCTAGAACACGATCAAGCAAGTGAGAATGCTAGTTCTATAAATTGTGTTAAATGGCTAGGGTTTTGCTTTGAAAACTTTTCTTTTATTTTTCTCAAAAACTTAACACTTCGTGAGTGTTGGTCTAAAGAATAAGAGAAGCACCACCACTAGTATAAATACTAGTGTGGATCGAGCCCCTAGGGTTTCCAAAACCTAATAGGCTTTGTTTTCTTGCTCACTAATTAACTAATTTAATTATTTAATTTAATTGGAGAAAATAAGTTCCCAACTTGTTCTCCAAGTCTTGCAAGAATAACTTTCTCTCTCCTACAATAGGAAGTTGGACTTTTCAACTTTCCTAAAGCTAAAAGTCAAGATTCATTAAATTAATTAATTCTCAATTAATTATTTATTGGGTTAAGCATGAGAAATAAAATTTTAACAATTAATTCAAAATTAATTAAAAGTCTTTAATTAATTAATTATAATTTAATTAATTAATTCTAGAAAAGAATTCACGTGCAATAAAATTACACGCTTGGAGACACGTACGTGCCACGTGTCCATGATACGTGGCAATCACGTGCTTTTGAAACGTGGCAATGCCCACGTGTTACGTTCTCCATTTCGATCAACAATTTGATCCTTCGTTAATCATATTAACATCCTACCATAACCCTCGTGTCCTGGCATTTGTGTGTGACCCTTTGGGTTCATTATTCGATTAGCAGTGACAGTCATTAATTAATTCACTAATTAATTAATCACTTCACAGATCACACTATCGTAATCTAGCAATGGATGTGTGACCCCTAGCCGAATAACGAAATAAATCGAAGAACCTTCCAGTTAATAACATGAAATACGATCCTCCTACAACTCCATCTCTCAATCAAGAACTAAGGCATGGGAATATTCTCAGAGCCCAAATATTCTTGATCTTTAAAGTTAAGTTCATTTCATATCCATTTAGACCTCAATCCAAGAAAACCGCATTTTCTTGATGTCTTGATCTTTTATCCACCTTGGCTAAGGGTTTAAGTTTAATGGACTACGAACAACTCAATCAGTAAAAGATCATTCTTGTTCTTGCAACAAGTGTTCGTCCTTTGTCGATTCTACTAATTCTACATATGCCACTTGTGTAATCCCAACATAGGCCGTGGTTCAGGTTTTAGTATGTCGAAACCTTTTTGAGCCTATATCAAAGATTACAGAGTTAGCTCATATGAGACATTACAGAATCTCAAGTCTAAGGATTAATGAATCACGTTATTGACCTGTGAGATATTTCCTAATCTGGAAGTTTCTGGAAACTTCCTTTCCCATTTAGGAATGTTCTCACGCGGGACATCTCAGTGATGAAGTTCTAGTAACAATCACCCTCATGTATTATGAACGCATCATTGTATGCACTTATCACTCCATGAAACTGAGTGATCCTTCAAAAGAACATAATCACATAAGCAAGTCTCAACAGAGCCAAGGTCGACCCTCTCACTGTCTGTCGGACTCTCGACTTGGTGAAGTTTCTAATCCTCGCCTATGGAGTTAAGAACTTGCTTCATGTGTCGTTCCCATAACGACAAAGTTCTTAACGGCCTCATCGGATTAAGGGAGTTCAATACATGCAAACACACAGTCAACCCAAACAGACATAATAAACACATAAAGAAGTGAATGCCTATGAACAAAATCATCTCGTTTTATTATTCAAAGACTGTTTGTGATATTATAAGGAAATAGTAAAGCCAGAAGCTGCTTTAAGGGCACTATTCCTAATAATCTCCCACTTGCCCGTCAAAGTCATTCAGGAGCTAATCTAAGACCCATCTTCTGAAGATGTCCTTCGAAAGCCTGTTGACTAAGGGCTTTAGTAAGTGGATCTGCCATGTTCTCTGTCGATGTGACCCTTTCAATTTGCACATCTCCTCAAAATGATACTTCCTCAATTTGCACGGATTAAGTGATACTTCCTCAAAATGTGTTTGGTCCTTTGGTGAGATATTGGTTCTCTTGCTTGAGCAACCGCCCCAGTGTTGTCACAAAACACTGTAATGGGGTCTTTAATGCTAGGAACTACACCCAACTCATGGATGAAGTTTCTTACCCAAACACCTTCGTTAGCTGCATCGTTGCCTCAGTGGTCGAATCTGCAGTGGTTGCTTGCTTGAAACTTTTCCAACTCACTGCTCCGCCGTTTAGGCAGAATATGTATCCTGACATGGATTTAAAGTCATCCATGTCTGATGCAAAGCTTGCATCACAGTATCCTCTAATGACAAGATCTTGCTGGCCTCCGTAAACCAAGAACAAATCCTTAGTTCTTTGCAAGTACTTAAGGATGTTCTTTACAGCAGTCCAATGACCTTCACCAGGGTCAGATTGGAATCGGCTAGTCACTCTAAGTGCATAAGCTATATCCGGTCGAGTACATAGCATCGCATACATTATGCTTCCTATAGCTGATGCATAAGGAATTTTGGACATCCTGGACTTTTCAAGTTCAGTCTTGGGACACAGCTTCTTCGAAAGAATTATTCCCGGGCCCATTGGATGTTTTCCACGCTTGGATTCTTCCATAGTAAATCTCTTTAGTACTTTGTCTATGTAAACCGACTGTGATAATCCTAACAATCTCTTAGATCTATCCCGATAGATCTTTATACCGAGAATGTAGGATGCATCACCAAGATCCTTCATCTCAAATTGGTTCGATAACCAAGACTTTGTTACTTTCATGTCATTCTTCGCATTCCCAATGAGGAGGATTTCATCTACATAAAGTATCAGAAATTAAACCGAGGTTTCTAATTCTTTCTTGTACACGCAGGACTTATTCGAATTTTGAAAAAAGCCAAACGATTTGACTGCTTCATCAAATCGAATGTTCCAATTCCTAGATGCTTGTTTCAATCCGTAGATTGAACGTTGAAGCTTGCGAACCTTTTGTTCGCTCCCATTGAATGTGAAACCCATGGGTTGCCCCATGTAAATGTCTTTGTCAATGTCTCCATTGAGAAATGCAGTTTTTACATCCATTTGCCATATCTCATAGTCATAATATGTAGCAATGGCAAGCAAGATCCTAATGGATTTTTGCATTGCAACCGGGGAGAAGGTTTCATCAAAGTTTACACCTGGTCTTTGAGTAAACCCGTTAGCAACTAATCTTGCTTTAAAGGCTGCTACGCTTCCATCTACTCCAAGCTTGCGGTTATATATCCATTTACACCCTATGGGCCTGATCCCATCAGGTGGATCAACCGAGGTCCAAGCTTGGTTAGAGTACATGGAATCCATTTCGGATTTCATTGCTTCTTTCCACTGTTCAGAGTCCGAATCTACCAGTGCCTCTTCATAAGTTAATGGATCATTATCCATTTGAGATTTTTGGTGGAAAAAACCATACCATCTCGCTGGTTGTCTAGGAATGCGTTCAGAACATCTTATTTGAGGAGGATTTTCACGTGTATCACTCTCTTGGGTAGGGATAGGGACGTTATTCTCCAAGCTAGGCGTGGGACCTTGGTCTCGAACCTCTTCGAGTTCTGCAATCTTGCCTTTCTTTTTTTTAAGGAAGGAGTCCTCAAGAAAAGTGGCGTTTCTTGACACAAAAACCTTTTGTTCCAAAGGATCGTAGAAATAATATCCTATTGACTCTCTAGGATATCCTATGAAGTTACATAAGCTTGATCTAGCTTCAAGCTTATCTCCCACTGTCCTTTTCACATAAGCAGGACAAGCCTAAATTCTTAAGTAAGAATAGTTAGGGATTTTGCCAAACCACATCTCATATGAGGTTTTGGGTACAGCTTTGGAGGGAACAAGATTCAGAATCTTAACTGCTGATTCTAGGGAATAGCCCCAGAATGAAGGTGGCAATTCAGTGAAACTCATCAAGGAACGAACCATATTAAGTAGGGTTCTGTTCCTTCTTTCCGAAACTCCATTTAATTGAGGAGTTCCCGAAGGAGTCTACTGAGAGATAATTCCATTATCTCTGAGATGACTAAGGAATTCGTCACTTAGATAATCGCCACCTCGATCAGATCGAAATGTCTTAGTCTTGTGACCAGTTTGGTTCTCAACCTCCTTCTAAAATTCCAAGAATTTCTCAAAGGCTTCGGATTTATACTTCATTAAGTACACATAACCAAACCGACAAAAGTCGCCTATGAAGGTTATGAAATACTGATGAATGTTTCTAGTACTTACACTAAGTGGTCTACAAACATCAGTATGGATTAAATCCAATACTTTAGTGGCACGTTCCACTTTGCCATTAAAGGGAGATTTTGCCATCTTTCCTTTAAGACGTGATTCACAATGAGTTAACTCTTTAAGTTCATTATCATAGCATGATCCTAGATTGGTTAACTTAGCAATCCTATCTTTAGAAACGTGGCATAAACGTGCGTGCCATAAAGAAGCCGAGATCTTGTCATCTCTTTTGCGTTTGTTTAATTGTTGTATATTCAAAATATTTGTGTCTTTAGTTGTATAAAGTCTCATATCCTTCACAATCTAATATTGGAATGGAAATTATATTACGAATAATAGAAGGTACATAAAGGACCTTATTCAAAACTAAAGTAAAGACACCTAAATCCAATCTACACGTCCCAATGGCTTGGGCTTGAACGCTTGATCCATTCCCAACCTTCAAGACGCATTCTCCTTCTTCGAGCTGCCGAACCTCATTTAGCATCTGTACATCATTACAGATATGAGCTCCACAGCCGGTATCAAGTACCCAAGAATTAGAATCAATAGATAGATTTACTTGAACAATAAACACACCTTTCTTTAGAGTATCCTTGTACTCCTGGCAGTTCCTCTTCCAATGCCCTTTCTTGCCACAGTGGTGGCAAACGTCCTCTCTCTGATCCCTTTTCTTCTTAGCCTTTCTCTTTTTAACCCCTCCATCGGGGTTTAAGAGATCCCTTCTTCTTGGGAACTTTCTTCCCTTTGCCTTTAGAAGGCCTAGAAGAGGAAGTGACCATCATTACTTTGTTATCCTTCTTTATCGTGACTTCAGTAGTCACAAGTTGACTAATCAGCTCAGCGACAGTAGCATGAGCATGATTCATGTTGAAGTTGAGCACGAAAGGATTGAATGATGGTGGAAGCGACGCGAGCAACAAATCCACGGCGAGGTCCTCACTTAGAGGCATCTCCATGGAAGTAAGCTTCTCGTTCTAAGCGAGGAACTTAAGTCCATGTTCGTGGACACTTGTACCTTCTTTCATTCTGAGATGAAAGAGCTCCTTAGAGGTGTTATACCTTAGAACACGCTCTTTGGGGCGGTACAATTGCTCGAGATGGTCTTAAATCTCCCAAGTGTATTCCATAGACTCATGTTGCCTTTGCATGTCCGGAGACATATTAGCCAACATGAGGCAACGGGCTTGAAGATTGTCGTTAGACCATTTCGCAATCACGTCTCTTTCGGCCCGAGTCGGAGCCTCACCCTCAGGGGTAGGCTCTCCCTCGAAGAGAACATATCTTCTCTTCTCAGAATCTAAAACTATCTTTAGATTCCGAAGCCAATCAGAGTAATTGTGCCCCGTCAACTTGTTTGATTCGAGGATGGATACCAAAGGGTTTTTAATTGCCATTTTAGTTTGTAGAGAATCACAGAACTACAACCTAAATGGAAAAACAGAGTAATCATGAGCATGCTGAATAATAAAGATTATACATATTATCAAGGTCTTTAGAAATATGTTCTCCCACTATTTTTAGAAAGTCTAGAAATCCCTACGACTTTAGAGGAAACTTATTTTCTCAGTGGGTACTGGGATCCCAAGCAATCTTAGTTTTGGACCCACGACTCGTGAGACATCCAAAGATCTAAGAGCCTTAGGTAGGTACTATTTACCAATTCGATCTCTCATTGAATTCCTAGTAATGTTTTTGCATCACTGATCTTTCAACTATGGACCCATGACTCGTGAGACATCCATATATACTTCAGTGTTGAGCTAGACCCATCAATCATAAGATCTCAACCAAACTTAGTCCGAAATGACCTACGACTCGTGAGACATCGCCCATTCTAAAATGGTCAAGAAATATTAATTACTTAGAGTGATTAATCAGGAAACTAAGAGTTAACAAGATCCACTATTTACCCCACGACTCATGAGACAGCAATTAGGTTCACTTATTAAGTCCTAAATCCTATTGATGGAATGCTAGGAATTTTATTATCATGATAAAATACCTATTTATTCGAATTTAGCTCAATATTGTAAATGGGATTTTCGAATGACCTCACCAACATATAATGTTATCCAAATTTTAATTGTCTTGTTAATGCAGTTTCACATAAAGTGCATCACAGAAGCAATTAGCAGATAACATGTCCTAGCATGATACTAATTATGTGATGATCATGGGTATCCTATCTTATATGTGAATTTGGGAGCCACTCCAAAATCACTAGTTCTAACATTCATGCCACATAAGACAATTCATATCACATAGGGGTACAAAATTTAATGGATAAAACGCCCTATCTATTATATTAATAGAAACCCTCCTAAACATTTTGAGGGATCTTCTTATGGCCACCGTTCTTCAAGTGCTCCTTGTGGATCCTTCGTATTCCAAGGGTGCTTGTCTCCAAAATGAAAATAAAAACCTCACTTCCTAAGGTCTACTCTCTTACATAAAGTAATATGGCTCAATCTTCACATTGGCCATAGACAAGTACACGGGGCATACCCCGGCCCAAAAACGATAATAAGGAAAGCCACATAATAAACACATAACAGTACACACATAAGTAGGGCTCCAACCGCAATTGAAAACGCGCAACTATGGGGCTCCTACCCCAATTGAAATCATCCATGTGCAGAATTTAAAACCATAAATAAGACTAACCCATGATCACCTAAACTAGCAAAATTCCGCTTGAATTTAAATTTACCAATTAAATTTAAAATTCCCTTGACTCCAAGTTATAATTAGCTTAAGTAATTTGAATATAGTTCATTATTCACGAATTTATTCAAAATCGAATTCACAGGATTATGACAAAACAACAATTAATTTAAAATTAAAATTTTAGTCAAATAAATCATTCAAAGTGATTTTCATAATTTTCTCGAAAAACAAGAACTTGACTTTAATTCATAAAATCCCAAATTTTATAATTATTTCAAATAAATAATTTTATAATTTTAAGATCAAATTTTAAAATAAAATAAAATTTTCGTAATTCGGGATTTTCGAAATTGGGAAAAACAAAACGAAGAGCCGTCCTAGGACAGCCCGCGCGAGGCACCCGGGACCGCCCGCAAGCGCGAGCATTGCGGCTGGCCTAGGTCCAAGGCGAGAAACGCCCGCACGCCAGCGTACTGCATGCGCGCAAGCGTGCGCACGCCGTGCAGCTCGACGCTAGTTGCGCGCCAGGGGCAGGCGCTTGCGGGACGGAGCGGAACAGGGCGGGCGGATGCCCGGGATGCCCGGGCACTGCGGGCGCGCGGTCCCGGCGTTCCCGACCGTGGCGGTTGCGCGAGCGTGGACTGGGCAGGGCGGCTTGAGCTGACCAATGCGTTTGATGCGCTAGCGCGTGGCTACACACTCGTTCCGTTTTTTGTTCGGTAATTTAGACAAATTCAAGCAATCCAATTTCGAATTAAGGCAGTTCAAATAAATCTGAATCAAAACAGCTTAAAACCAGATTTATTCGGGAAACAATTTTCGCAAAATTTTCAAGAAATAGTTTTGATCCGGCAATTTCGTATTTCGAACTAAAATCATGAATACACAACATACACTCAAATTCAAGAATTTTCGTCAAAATTCGTAAAGTGGTAACGATACAATACGAGCGTTCAAACCTGGCTCTGATACCACTTGTTGGAAAACGAGTACAGAAACGACGCGAAAATTTAAAATTTTTCCAAAAGATTTATCATGGACTTGCAATTCTCATATCGTATCACAGGGTGTTTAGAAACTTACGTAGGTAGAAGCTTTCTAGTGATGTCGCTACCGCCTAACGAACACCCTTCAAGCGAAAAGTCCCTCGAACGGTCCTTCGAATTAGACTCCAAAGTAAAAGGCCTCCAAAGCGTATCCACACCAGTCCTAGAACACGATCAAGCAAGTGAGAATGCTAGTTCTATAAGTTATGTTAAATGGCTAGGGTTTTGCTTTGAAAACTTTTCTTTTATTTTTCTCAAAAACTTAACACTTCGTGAGTGTTGGTCTAAAGAATAAGAGAAGCACCACCAGTAGTATAAATACTAGTATGGATCGAGCCCCTAGGGTTTCCAAAACCTAATAGGCTTTATTTTCTTGCTCACTAATTAATTAATTTAATTATTTAATTTAATTGGTGAAAATAAGTTCCCAACTTGTTCTCCAAGTCTTACGAGAATAACTTTCTCTCTCCTACAATAGGAAGTTGGACTTTTCAACTTTCCTAAAGCTAAAAGTCAAGATTCAATAAATTAATTAATTCTCAATTAATTATTTATTGGGTTAAGCTTGAGAAATAAAACCTTAACAATTAATTCAAAATTAATTAAAAGACTTAAATTAATTAATTACAATTTAATTAATTAATTTTAGAAAAGAATTCACGTGTAATAAAATTACACGCTTGGAGACACGTACGTGCCACGTGTGCATGACACGTGGCAGCCACGCAGTGGCTACGTATGACACGTGGAAGTCACGTGCTTTTGAAACGTGGCAATGTCCACGTGTAACTTTCTCCATTTCGATCAACAATTTGATCCTTCGTTAATCATATTAACATCCTACCATAACCCTCGTGTCTTGACATTTGTGTGTGACCCTTTGGGTTCATTATTCGATTAGCAGTGACAGTAATTAATTAATTCACTAATTAATTAATCACTTCACAGATCACACTATCGTAATCTAGCAATGGATGTGTGACCCCTAGCCGAATAACGAAATAAATCGAAGAACCTTTCAGTTAATAACATGAAATACGATCCTCCTACAACTCCATCTCTCAATCAAGAACTAAGGCATGGGAATATTCTCAGGGCCCAAATATTCTTGATCTTTAAAGTTAAGTTTGTTTCATATCCATTTAGACCTCAATCCAAGAAAACCCCATTTTCTTGATGTCTTGATCTTTTATCCACCTTGGTTAAGGGTTTAAGTTTAATGGACTACGAACAACTCAATCAGTAAGAGATCATTCTTTTTCTTGCAACAAGTGTTGGTCCTTTGTCGATTCTACTAATTCTACATATGCCACTTGTGTAATCCCAACATAGGTCGTGGTTCAGGTTTCAGTATGTCGAAACCCTTTTGAGCCTATATCAAAGATTACAGAGTTAGCTCATATGAGACATTACAGAATCTCAAGTCTAAGGATTAATGAATCACGTTATTGACCTGTGAGATATTTCCTAATCTGGAAGTTTTTGGAAACTTCCTTTCCCATTTAGGAATGTTCTCACGTGGGACATCTCAGTGATGAAGTTCTAGTAACAATTACCCTCATGTATTATGAACGCATCATCGTATGCACTTATCACTCCATGAAACTGAGTGATCCTTCAAAAGGACATAATCACATATACAAGTCTCAACAGAGTCAAGGTCGACACTCCCACTGTCTGTTGGACTCTCGACTTGGAGAAGTTTCTAATCCTCGCCTATGGAGTTAAGAACTTGCTTCATATGTTGTTCCCATAACGACAAAGTTCTTAACGGCCTCATCGGATTAGGGGAGTTCAATACATGCAAACACACAGTCAACCCAAACAGACATAATAAGCACATAAAAAAGTGAATGGCTATGAACAAAATCATCTCGTTTTATTATTCAAAGACTGTTTGCTATATTACAAGGAAATAGTAAAGCCAAAAGCTGCTTTAAGGGCACTATTCCAAACACTCTCCCCAACCAAGCACCACCACTCTGCCACCAACGAAGCACCGCCGCCGGCTGTCTTCCAGCAACGCACTACCACAATAACACACTCCCTTTCCTCCTGAGTTTAGGTAAGTTATCATCCCCTTCCTAGTATGTATTTTATTTAATTCTTACAATTTAAAGGTTGAGACCTAGGATTTAAATTGCAATGTTAGGATGAATCTTGGGATGGAATTGATGAATTTTGAGAGGTTAAGCATGCTAAAGTTTGGGTGATGCTATGAAGAGAATTTAACTTGAATTGAGTGATTTGTTTTTGAAGAACCCAAAGCTCTGATTGTCCCTTGAGTTTGAATTTTAAGGTTGAATGTGGAGAACTTCGGGCTTAGATTGTGATGCTATAGGGTGGTATTGATTTGAGTTGGGTAGGTTGAAGAATTTTGGCTAGAACTCACACCCTAGGCCTATGCACATAAGGAGTTTGATAAATTGTCTGAGTGAATCGTGATAAATTGTTTATTTCAGGTACCATGGGACGTTCTAAGCATCTTCGACCCATTGAGCCATTTACTACCTCTTCCCCCATGGGCCATCAACCACGGGAATCGGTCAATGTGACCGTGAATGATTTAGGTAATCCGTATCAACGAAATTTGACAAGATCTGGAGAAACTTGGAGTTTGGAAGGAGGTGAAGAGACTTTTTAACAATATTGGTTGGTTGCCTTCTTCACCACGATGGACTTTAACCAGGTGGATAACACATTGACCTTCACTTTAGATGACGGGAAACTCAAACTTGGAGTAAGGATCGGATAAGGAAAATCCTATGTTTTTCGGGTCAGGCCACATCTTCGTTACCTAAGTGGGATACGGTTCAGAGAGAAGCGGTATGGAGGTCCTTTCCGCTGCGTGAGGGTGTCCCGAATTATTCCTCTCGGGACACAAAAGATAGCTACTTGGATTCTTTGGCTTGGCTGATGGTGCATAGGATTTTAGCTACAAGATTTTGTGCCCGGTATGGGAGCGACAGCCATATCAATGAGACGGAGTTGGGGATCATGTACATGACGAAGGAGGGTATCGAGTTTGATGGCACGACCGAGTTCCTCTGGGGACGGAGAGAGATTACGGGGAGAGCTACAGGCATGATTGCCCATGGTGCGTTTGTGACTATGTTCGCCCATGTGATGGATTGGAGGCCTAGGGGATTGCTGCCCATTGATATTGGTTTTTCTATCAATATGAAGTATTTCTTGGATATGGGGGTAGCCATTGAATGGGAGAGTGGATGACTCCGGGAGCGAGTTTTGCCATGGTGTCCAATTCGAGACAGAGAGAGGTTATTGCAGATGTAGAATTGGGGTAAGGCTCGTTTTGAGGAGCTTTCTGATATGCAGAAGGAGCTTTTAGCCCAGATTCCAGATAGGCCGGATAATGAGTTTGAGATCCTCTATAATGCTGCGTCGGTTGTTGTTGATGAGGCTGATGAGGATGCCCCGGCTAGTGTGAGAAGTCTTAGCACGGAATTGGCTGGACTACGAGCTGATGTGACGGTCATGCATGCAAGGATTGAGGATCTTGCGCATTATGTGGATAAGGATTTGATGAATGGCAAGCCCATGTAGATGCCAAGTTTGAGGGATTCTATGCTCTTCTTGATCAGTATTTTAGACAGCTCCAGCAGCCCCCTGCACCTTGATTCTGCCATACCTTTTCCATTGCTTTATTGAATCTATATTTGGACATGTACTTTTGATATTCTGATACTTGTGACACACTTATTTCTTTGCTTTTGTTCTAAACTCATTGATTTTTATGCAATGTGCCCTTTCTTTCCTTGGATGTGTGACTTATGTATTACTTGTGGGATGCATGTTGATTGTCATTTGCTTTTGCAATTGATCCGTGTTTTTTTAGTCACTTGTTCAGGTTTTGGAAGCTTTGCTAGCACGTTACCGGGTCTTCATTTGATAGGGAGTTTTCGTGAACTTTATCTCTTTATTTTGCATGTGGATATTGCAAAGAATAAGTGTGGGGGAGTACATGTTTGATTGGGTTAGGACCGTAATTTTTTAATTTGTGAATTGTTAGAAATTGGGAAATTTTGAAAATTTTGAAAATTTTCCCCCGTTTTGAACTTTTTCTTTAAAGTTTGATTGTTGAGCTTTTGCTAGAATAAGTTTGGTGAATTGAATCGAGGAATATTTGCATGAGATTGGATAATTTAGTGTGTTAGTATGCCCTTATATTTTAAGCACTTTTGAACATGATAAGGTACTTTGCTTAGAAAGGAGGATTGATGATTTTCAAATAAGTCTAAGAATTGATTAGGATGCATTTTAGTCCTATTGAGGCGAAATTTTGAGTTGATGAAAGATTAGGGAAGTGAAGTAGGCATTCGTTGTTGGAGGATTTTAAGCCTTTCTTTTTAGCCGTTTTTCACTAAGTAACGTGATCTTGTTGACCACGCTGAGCCTATTTGCTGTGCAAAGATTTTTGTAGCCACATTATAAGCCTAATGCACAACAAAAGTATAACCCACCTTGTTAAATTTACACTAAGGCTTGCTCGTTTGATCCTATAGTGAATATCTACTTCGAAGTCCCCTTTTGACTATTCTTGAGATTGAAAGTTAGAGATTTATGTAAAGAGAGAAAGAATGAGATAAATGGTGAAAAAGAAAAGATATGAAAAAGAAGAAAGAGCAAAAGAAAAGAAAAGAGAAAATTATACGAGTGTGAAATTGCAAGTGTGGGATGTAAGTGTCTAAGTGTGGGCGACGTGTTTAATGGCAATTGAAAATGCCATGAGCGAGAAGATTGAACGACGTAAGCTTGGTAAGTAGTCACTTAATCCAAAAATTACATAACCTTACCCTAAGCCTACATTACAAGCTCGAAAGACCTACCGATCCTGAGTCTTGATTTAACTCCATTAGTGGAGATAGGTGCGAAGAATGTATTCCGAAGTTGATGATTAGAGCTTAGGCGAAAATTGTGAATTATGTATTCTAGTCTTTGTACAGTATTTCGTTTGAATTTACACACTACACAAGGGTATACTTTTCATACTATTTTTGATGATCTTGTGTTTATGAGTACTTTATTTGATGAGCTAGACCTGTTTAGGCGAAGGTTTGATGATTGCTTCCAAGTCGAGGTTTGATGGGGATGTGTTTTCGTTATTTTCGTATTTCTCGAGGACGAGCAATAAGCAAGTGTGGGGGAATTTGTTGAGTGTGAAATTCGCATGGATTTGAGCGTTAATTAGAGTATATTTTTGTGCTGTTTGATGCGTTTTTGTGTTTATTTTGCTCCATTTAGGCATTTTAGGAGTTGGAGTTAAGAAACGGTGAAATGAGGAGAATTCACGTATTTTTGGAAGAATTCGTTACTCCTTGGAAGAGCAGAGTGTTAACCCCCGTTAACAGACCCAGCAGCATCAGTTTTGGTAAAGTATAGGAGTAACGCCCGTTACTCCCTAGTAGTAGAAAGCTGGTAACGCCCATTACCAGAGGCAGTAGGAGAGATTTTATGGCGCAGGAGGGGTAACACCCGTTACCCCTGGGTAGAAGGAAAGTGGTAATGCCCGTTACCACATATAAAAGCGCAATCACGATTTCAGTAAGTAACGGGCATTAATGAGGATTGTGCTGAAGAAGGTAACGCCCGTTACCTGGGGCGGTAAGACAGATTTATGGGCTGCTATTTATATCGCGTTTTGGAGTCTTTTTGAGGGACTCTTATTCCGTTTGTGACCTAGCTTGGACGTGAGAGATGCAGATCTTTGGAAGAGTTGTTTGGAGAATTTCGAGAAGACGAAAGGATCGAGTTCTTAAAATAATTTCAGTTATTCCTATTTTATTTATTGCTTTAATTATCAAACTGATTCCTTTAAGTTTTGTTTTAATCCGTTTATATGTTAGATTCGTTTTCCTGAATTTATGAATGTGTAGAGTTTTGGTTTTTGAGACTTTGTTTAGATTTAATGAGCATAAAGTTCTTTAATGCAATTTCCTTTAGTTTTATGATTTTTGATTTAATTATGAGTAGCTAAACCCCTAGGGCTAGGGGAGTGATGATGAATGCATGATAAGTGTTTGATATGATGCTTGAATGACTTGTGTTAATTCTTAGTTTGAAAATTGGTTCAAATTGAATCGCGAAGGCCTGATCACCCTTAGCATAATCTAGGATTACCTGAGAATTGAGAAATTAATGGTAATTGAGATAGTTTTCATGACTAGTAGGTTTTAGAGTTCAAAGAGATTTGGTTCTTAACCTATACAACGAGTAAATCTTATTCTATTCCAAGCCCCTAGAACTTGATTTGCACTAGTCTTGATCGTATTGGTTCAATTACTTATTAATGATTGTGAGAGCAACGTTAAAATTAATTGAATACTTGGTTATACCTTGAGAGAGGATAATACAGACTTAAGTGACTAGGTTGTAGAATTGCACTTGTCAAACGAGTATTATATTGAATCAAGCATGTATAAGTTATTACTCCCCCGCCTAATTAGTTTATTGAGTTTAATCTACGTGTGTTTAATTCTGTTAATTGCTTTTATTCTAGGTAATTGTTTAATTTCGTGTCAGTAGATTAGTAACCAACTTGATTTCGTTCGGTCTTTAGATTAGAAAGAGACATTGAGTAGTGATTGATTTCCTTTCCCTATGGGTACGATCCTGTTGTGCTACGCGTATATTTCAGTGTACACTTACAAGATTGGTTTAACTTAAAATCATACAACAGTGGACGAAAGTTTATAGTCTTTCCCCTACAACCCACGTGTGCAAAGTTGCTTGCTAGCCAATCCATTCCTAGGATTATCTCAAACCCACTCATGTTGATTTGAATTAAATCTGCTCTATGTTCGATATCATCAATCCCGATGATGCAGTCCTTATAAACTAAATTTGAAACTAACGTTCTATTCGCAAGGGTGGCTACTCTATAAGGTACATCGACTATTATTGGTTTAACAACATGATGCTTGGTAAAGTTTTTTGCTACAAAAGAATGGGTAACACCATAGTCAAATAATGTGAAAGCAGGCACCTTATTAATGGTAATCGTACCATTCACCACATCCTCTAAATTATTCGCTTCCTCCTCAGTCAGTGCAAACACTCTAGCATTCTCTTTAGGTTTGGGCCTCTGATTCAGGTAGATTGGCTTGGCATTGGCACTTCCGGTTCCATTTGCTCTTGGATCTGGCTATGGGTAATCATTGATCCTATGACCAGGTTGTCCACAACGAAAGCAGGCGTCACTCTTCCACATGCACTCACCCTGGTGCGTACGGTGACAAAAGTTGCACTCCTTGAACTCCTTTGGTGCCTGTTTTGGGGGGTAACGTTTCTTGTTGGCCTGACCACCAGAAATTTGCTTTGGGGGTCCACGCACCACAATCATTTCACTTCGTGGCAGTTTCAATTTATTCTCTTCATCCCTTCTTTGGATATCAACTTCTGCCCTTATGGCCGTCCCCACTAGCTCATCAAACCTTCTAGCTTCAAAAATCGCAAGTGCTGACTGGATCCGACTTTTAAGTCCTTTGGAGAATTTGTGAATCTTCAGTAGGGGGTCAGCCATGATCGTCGGTGAGTACTTACCCAAGGAGTGAAATTTGGCAGAATACTCCACCACCGTCATGCTGGGCAGCTGCACCAGCAAATACCCCTCCCTGAAACGTTCCCACGTATTTGGTCCTCCTTCCACCATCGAAGGCGACATACCTTCCCACCATCTTGCTGCTTCACCCACTTGAAAGGGCATCACCACCTTAGGTCTGACGTCCAAGGGAACTTCTATCAACTCAAAGTTGTCTTCTATCTCCTTAAGCCATTTCGATGCCATCTTGGAATCATGTGAGCCATCGAATGTTGGCACATGAGCTCTCTTCAAAGCTTCATAGTGGGACTTCGTTCCAGTGTTAGCAAGTGGAAGATTCGCAGGTTCGATCGGTTGCGGGTTTGTTTGCATGGCTGTGGCCACAGCCGTGGCGATTGCAACCAAGTCTTCTTGTGGAATTCTTGGCTAGTTCACCGGAGGTGGGTTTGCTTTATCGTTCAACTATTTGTTGTTCAGTTCGTTGGGGTTGTTCGCATAGCGGGGGTTTTGGTTTCCACGTCAAGGTCTGCCGACCGTTTTTCTACGGTAATGTTACTTAGTTAGTAAATCGCAAAGTGTCTAAGGGTGAAAAGGGTTCCAAAAAGGGATTTTAGATTATCAGCAAGGCACAAATAATAGACAAATAGGTTCATAAAATATTATAAATAGAGGAGTCTTTTCCATTCAAGAATAAAACTTAGTAAACTAGATCAATAAAGGTTCCAAATTCTGTCCCAACCTACGTACTTAAACAAGGAAATATATAATTGACCAATAACTAGCTAACCTATATAGACTCCCTAACTATCCATAAGACTAATCTATTATAACTCTGTCCTCGTCCTCTTCTTCTTCCTCCTCGGGGTCTTCCTCAGCTAACTGATTCTCAAGAACTTCAATAGTCATCCTTAACTGTTCATTTTGTTGATTCTTTTCGTCCATCACTGCTTGGTGATTCATACGCTCGATCAGTAAGTGTTGTACGGGTGTCTGGAGATCCCTTTTCATTTCGTTGCGGCGTTGTTGTAGCTTTCGAGCTTCTTCCTCCGTAGAGTGATGATAGTAGGCCAACCTTTGCACATCGTTTCTCAACTCCTTCTTCTCACTAGTCAGGTCGGCAAGCTTCACTCGTAGACTATCATTCTCCTTAGTTGATACTTCATTTCTCTCCATTATTACCTTATCGGTCTATCGTTCTCGAGGTTGACGCAAGCCGATAGGGAAGTCACAGACGGAAAAAGCTCGGGGTCTTAGGTTATAATTCATTTTCTACAATAGGCACCAAAATAAGTTCGTTAAATACACTATATATAGATTCATATTAGACCTAAATATAACTTATGCTATCGTTCGAAGCCTGATGCAAAGGGTCTAAGAGTTCTTACCTAAGTTCACATATCTAGAACTATTCATTATTCAGTGATCACAACATGCGCCTTGATACCACTAAATGTCACGCCCCGTTCCGGGTCGCAACACGACAGTGCACTTGAGCCCCTAAAGACTCAAGAACACTAAGTCTCGATAATCAGAGCATCTAAGTCCAAAGTAAAAATGCTTAAATAATCCTCAAAGCAGTGCAGCGGAAAACATAACCTATCTATTACAAGTCTTGATGCAAGTCTCATTTATAATCATTCTAACAATTCTTAAAACCATAAAAGAAGAATAACTTGAAACTTCTAATCTAGCAGAATACTAGTCATTCACCAGCCCCAAAATGGCTCGTCCTCACTGTTCTCTAAGTTGTTCTCTATAAGAAGTTGTTTAAAGTGGGATGAGCGACACTAGCCCAGTAAGCAATCCCCTAACCCTCTACCGGATTTGAGCACGTTACCATATATATACTTTTTCATAAGAGGTTTCCAAGTAATTGCATAGCTTTGGAAAGGTTTTCAACTATTTAATTAAGCACATAACATAACAATACACATAAGACATACAATTATGCTCTTGAACGTATTTGATCAAGTCCTAACTACGACCCCGTTAGGTGGGTTCAGAGTTGCAACTGTAACACCCGTGGGTCCACGTGGGTTTCAATACATTAGTGAAAAATTATAAAAACATGTTTTATATATACTAATATATATATATACTATCAATGATGTGGTGATGATTTGAAGAAAAATCCACATGTCAACTTCAGAGATTTTGTAAACATAATCTATGAGAAGAAATTTCTTTGCTTATTGGCAGGACTAATTTAATTACTCAGGACCAGCTAATTAACCGAAAGGTTTGGATAATCAGATAAATAAAATTAATGTTGAAACTATAAGGAAACCAATTTATCAAGAATAGTTTACTGTGCATGAACCACTAGTCCAACGTTTAAAGATTTGCAACCTCTTTTCCCAAAAATCGTGTTCAAGATATGAAAGTAATTAATGTTGTATTTTTCACCAGAATAAATACGTTATGGAATACTTAAATATATCTATAAATTTTAATACTTAGATTAGGTAGTAATAAAAGTAGGAACTTTCAAAAAAAATTCAAGTCATAATGCACTAACGAATTCTTACTTAGGAATTCTCTCGATTGGTAAGATAAATTGGACTCCATGATTTCTAGTTTAAAAAAAAAGAATTTTAACTCTTCTCTAGTTATTAAAATATAAGGTTTATCTTCAAGTCTTTCTAACACTAGAGATAACAGATACTTATCTTCTACACTAAATAACGTTGCAGATTTAAAGAATTTAATACCAAGAAATCAATTTGTGGCCTCCTAAAATCAGCTTCCTACATAATCTCAACAACCAAAATCTTACTTGGAAAAATCGACAAACCTTGATTCCCTCCTACTCCCGTAATTCGTTCTTAGCCTAGTCTTGTGATCTTGTAGTTCAGTTGTCCCTCTCCTTGCCTAATCACGTGCTCCTTAATTCGATCTTCCCACTTCTGTACTTCTACTCTCTCTTTCGTACTTCTTTCTCTTAATAAAATTATTGCATTCAGAATCTCTCTCGATAATAGTATCTAAATCCAGAATATATAACCCTTAGGCGCAGTGGTTAGTTTTCTGCGTAGTGGTTAGTTTTCTGTTTAGTGTTGGATTTTCTGCGTAGTGGGACTCCCAAGATGTTATTTCTATTCTATCCAGTAATATTATTCTTATTAATTAAATAATCTAACTATACTTAAGTAAATAATATGGTAATAGTGATAGTAATAATAACAACTCTTGTTAATACGTGATATGGAAATTTGTAGCAAAAGAGAAAACAAAAGAAACGTGGGGTGTTAAACAAGGGATACAAGTACATGGGATAAAGTCGTTGAGAGAACAATATGGATCGAAACTCGGTGGATAGCAGGGAAAAGACATGAAGAAAATGCATTGGAGTAACTATTCGGGTTAGATTCATGTTCCAATCTACGAGTTGAAGAGAAGTCGAGCCGACAAGGTATACCGACCGAGAAACGGAGTAACAAGAAGAAATCTAAGCCCCGGAAGACCTCTTGGTCCGAGAGAGAATTCCCACCATGTGCATATTGTCGAGGGACCTACCACATTTACTAGGGATGTTGGATTCGGTTAAAGAGATGCTACGCTTGCGGGTCTTCAGAGCACAAGTGCCCGGATTGTGCTCATTCGAGGGCTAATAAACAAAGGAGAAGGAATCAAAGGCTTCAAGTTAGAGACCAAATCAAACCCGAGAATTGAGGTAATTACATTCATGGCAGCTCATTTATGCATATTTAAATTCGGGGAAACCCACTTGTGTAGCACCCCAAGCGGTGGGGCACCACACCCCCGCACTATGACCCGATACGTGTACGAAATGGAAAGTCCGCACACGCACCAAGTCAGAGCGAACGGGTGACAAACGAAAAATCTCACCTAAGCTAGGCGGTACCTAAACCCTGTGCAAATGAAAATATGCCAAATCTGAATACGGAAGCGATACAAAATACAATTTCAAAAACTTCAAACAAAAAGCATATTCAATCCATTCCATAGAGTAATTCAACATCAACCACACGGGTTCAACTAATCTAAGCCCTGTCCTAACCTGTCCCGAAAATTCATACATTCGAGGCATAATCATAAACCTGCTCAGAATGACCTAACATATCGAATAAATTAAGCTTATACATTAAATAACTCAAATCAAATTCAAACGAATGCAAAACATATGCAAATACAAAGACCGAACTCAACTAGAACAAAATAAAGACACGACTCGACCGCCTAGCTCCAACGAAATCCAAAGCTAAACCTGCACACTAAAAACATAACGAGGGACGGGTTAGTCCAAAGACTGAGTGAGGGGCTACACATGCACACATATATACGTATACAGAGCACAACACATATCATAGAGGGGAGTTCATGAACCGGGGCGTGGTTTTTGCATTCTAAAACATTTTCACACGTGATACTAGATATAGGGAAAAAAAAGAGTTAGGCTGAAGGCCAAAACAACCAAATTTTATTAATTAAGAATCCACTCCCCTTTCATAAACTATTTTCTAACAAACTAACATAACGAAAATCAAACATAACTCACACACCATCCGTCGACCTAAAATTAGCCGTCCCGGATTTAGAACACACGCACACATCCGTCGACCTAAAATGAGCCGTCCCAGATTCAGAACACCACACACACCCAGACATAATTGGAATCAGAATAGAAATCAGACTCAAAGTCTTACCGTATTCAGAGACATACCTTATTCGAACCCATACTTGTATTCACAACCGTATCATATATATACGTATCATACATACACACATACATACATATCATACATACACACATACATACGTATCATACATACGAACATACATAGGTTCATACATACACACATACATACGTATCATACATACACACATAAATAGGTTCATACAAGGCGTATCATATTTCTAACATAAACATAGTCATACATATCCATAATTCACACGTATTTACTTAAGGCTTATAATCATATGCACATGTACGAGCACATTTCGTTAGGGTATAACTATAACCTAACCTCACCTGGTACCAAACAAAACCGAACACAAAGCAAATGGTCCACCCCGGGACCTGCACGACCCACTTGTCACTACCCCGGGTGCACGTGTACCAACTGACACACAAAACGCAACACAGGGCTCAGACTTAGACTCAGAAAACCACACAGAGATGCATGACAATGCTCATGAACGTACAAAACGAAATATATATGATGCATATTCACAAAACAAACAAATTACATTTATATATCATAGTTCATATGAAATTCAAACATTGGAAGGCCAATACTTAAATTTAAGAAACAATATTCCATCAAAGTCATAGAATACATAACTACTTCATATTCATACGAACTAATTATTTCACATACCAAAGTTTATAATTTTAATCATTCAAAGTTTCATACACTTCATATAGTCGCATAATAGGTTCATATTAAATTTAAGCAATTAACAAAATTGCGAGGTTTCAAGTTTTAATTATTCATGACATAATAACTTCTCTTAATTGAAATCATAATTAGCATATTTGTTTATCAATTGACAAGGATTAATTAATTCAAGCCATACAAATTTACATATTTAGGAAAAATTACACAAACACCCCTTCTAACTTAATTAAATAGCATAAATACGACATATCAGAATTCAAATTAAAGTTCAAAGCATCAATACATATCACAATTCATTTAATACATGATTTCATATACATCAGAATATATTTCGATCGACAATTCAAGCATATGGCAATTAATTTACATTTAGAATAATTAAATCAAATATTCTCAATTACACAAATAAATTCGTAACAAATAAAACGAGTGTCCGATTGACGAACGAAAAACGGCATTGGACTCACCACAACCGAAGCCCGTCGGAACGCAGCCGTCGGAGCAGCCGGAATAGTGGCCGGCCGCCGCTCGGCCGCCACCGAAGCGTGTCGAAAAAATCCCGAAAAATCACCCGTGCAAGTACTCCTCGTGCTTGTTCCAAGCAAACGACCACTACAAATTCGACCACTGAGGCCGAATACTTAGCTGCAAATGATGCAGCTAAGGAAGGTGTTTGGATTAGAAATTTCATTCAAGAGTTGAATGTTGTTCCTAGCATGAAAGACCCCATTACTGTGTTTTGTGATAACACTGGGGCGGTTGCTCAAGCAAGAGAACCAAGATCTCACCAACGGACCAAGCACATCATGAGGAAGTATCACCTAATCCATGATATTATCAAAAGAGGAGATGTACAAATTGAGAGGGTCACATCAGCAAAGAACGTGGCAGATCCACTTACTAAACCCCTTAGTCGAGAAGCTTTCCAAGGTCATCTTCAGAAGATGGGACTTAGAGTAGCTTTAGAATGGCTTTGATGGGTAAGTGGGAGATTGTTAGGAATAGTGCCCTAAAAAGCCGATTGTATATCCGCTTTGTACTTTTCCTTATTGTGATCACAGACAATCTTTGAATAAAATAACGAATTAAGGCAACACTTCTTTATATGCTCTTGTTTGGTATGCGTTTACTTTAGCTGTGCATGTATGAGAACTCCCCTAATCCTGATGACTTTAGGACTCTACCATTTAGGTGAAATGGTTCATGAAACGAGCCCTATATCACATAAGTCATGATTAGTAAAATGCTCCAAGCCGATGAGTCCTACAGACAGTGGGAGTGTCAACCTGACTCCTCTAAGGCTTGCTTGTGGGATCACGCCCTTAAGAAGGACCACCTTATTTCATGGAGGTGTAAAGTGTATAATTGATACGTACGTGATACATGAGGGTGCTTACTTCCATAAGTAAGTTCACTGAGGTGCCCCGTGTGAGAAGATTCCTAAATGGGAAAGGAAGTTTCTATTTCAGGAAATGGAAACTTCCAGATTAGGAAATATCTCACGAGTCATTGATGTGATTAACTGATCCTTAGACTTGAGGTTCCATGTCACTTTATGAGTTAACTCCGTAGTTTTAGGTATAAGCTTTAAAGGGTGTCGCCTTAGACAACTGATTCAAGGCTTATGCTGGGGCTGTACAAGTGACTCATGAAAGTGAATGAGAATCAAGATAGGACCTGCACTTGTATTTCCAAGGTGATCTCTTATTGTGTAAGTCATTCATATGCCATATGGAGTCCTTGGCCAAGGCAGTAGATCAAGACATCAAGAAAAGTGTTTCTTGGATTGAGATCAAATGGATACCAAATGCACTTAGCTTTAAGACCGGATTATTAGGGTTCTGATTATTCCCTTACCCTAGATCTTGGTTGAGAGATAGTAAGTAGGAGGATTGTATCTCACATGAATCAATGACTTAAAGGTTCTGTCGAATCGAGACATTTCAATTCAGCTAGGGGTTAAACAACTGTTGCTAGACTATGGTCGTTTAATCTGTGGACTGATGAATTAATTAGTGAATTAATTAATTAGGGTCACTACTAATTGAATTGAGAACCTAAAGGGTCACACACAACAACTTGGTTACATGAGTTAAGGCTTTAAAATGATTAAACGAGTTAATCGGGCCAAGAGGGTTCCACACGTGTGAAACCACACGTGTGGGTCACGTAACTGGACACGTGTCCTTGGGACACGTGTGCCACACGTGTATAATTATTTGTACATTAAATAATTAAGGTGTTAATTATTTAATAGACTTTGGTTTAATTTTGAATTAAAAAGAAAGTCTTATTTTGGAGAAATAAATCTATTTAATTAATTATGAATTATTTAAATTAGATAAAATAAGTTATTTATTCATAAATAAAGTATAAAAATTATCCAAAAGGAGTTTGGATATTTTTAGCTCTCTTAAAAGTTGATTTGAATTAGAATTCACAGTCAAAGTTTAAAATTATTTGATGATCAAGTAATAAGACAGAGGGACCAAATCCTTAGTCCATAAGGACTAGGATTTCGGCCGCCCCTCTATACTTATATATAGGGGAGCTCGAGCTCCCCTTAGAGAGTAATTTGCAAAATTCTTTTGGTTCATGTGTTGAACACCATCCTTTCTCCAAGATCAAATAAACCCTAGGTTAAGCCTCAATACTAACTAGAGAACTAGCATCCTTACTAGTTAGATTGTAGTCAAGTTGGTGGACTATCTCTAGAGAGCTTCAAGTTAGAAGTTTTTAAGATTCGAGCTTTACCAAGGAGAGGGGATCAAGCCGCGAGAAGAGCGTTCTTGGGTGGCTTGAAACGCTTCAAGAATGATTATTGAAAAGTAAGTTTCAAATCTCTACGATTTCGGATTCACGATTGCGAGTTTCGATTCTTTTTGTTGGAAAATTTTAAATTTTCGCTGCTTTCTGATTCCTGTTTTCCAACAAGTGGTATCAGAGCTACCTCGTTAATCGTGTTTTTGATTCGTCGCAATTAAACTGAATTTGGTTGAAATTCTTAGGCTTGATGCGATTGAGTATTTGTAACTGTTTTAGAAAGCCTGAATTACGAAACTGAAATTTTCCTGAAAGTTTCTGAAAACTGTTTTGAAAATTTGTTTTGAAAACTCTTTTAGATTTGAAACTGTATAAACTGTTTTTGGATTTCTTGGATTGGTTTTTCTTTTGAACGAAAACATGAAACGAAAAAGCCTGGAATACGAACACGTGAAACCCCACGCGCAAAGGAGCAGCGCGCGCGGGCTTCGCGTGCCACCGCCCGCCTACCCTAGGCGCACGCATGGACGTCCCGCCCAGCACCTCCAGCACACCGTGCGGGAGCCTTCCGGGCGTGCCTCCACCGTTCGCCCAGGCCACCCGCAACAGACGAGAGGGGCCGCGGGTAGCAGCGCGCGGTGTGGGCGCGGCAGGCGTGCAGCCCCTTCGCGTACAGGCCCCGTTTTTTTCCTTCGTAATCCGTTTTCATATCTCGTGCAATCCAGTCCCAATTTTATTTATTTTATTAAAACTTGTTTTTAATTAAATTAATTTAATTTTGAATAAAATTAAAATTGGGATTTTTGAGAAATAGAAATGGTTTATAATTTGGAAAATTACACCTTTAATAAAATTATTAATTTTCATAAATTAATTGGAATTTTATTTGTTTTAATAATTTGGGATTTATTGAAAACTTTTATAAATAAGACTCGTATCAAGTCGTGTTTTAAGTCATTAGGACTTGAAACGGGAATTTTAATTTATTGGCTAAATTTAAATTCTTGGAAGTTGCATGTTAGGTGATCATGGGTTTAGACTTATGTATGGTTTTAATTTATGCACATGGATGGTTTAAATTGGGGTTGGAGCCCTATAGTTGCATTTTTCAATTGAGGTTAGAGCCTCACTTATGTGCGTACTGTTATGTAATTTTTTATGTGGCTTTCCATATTACTGTTTTGAGGCAGGGGTATGCCCCGTGTATTTGTCTAAGGCCAATATGAAGATTGAGCCTTATTACTTTTTAGTACTTTTTCATTTTTTTTTAGAGTAGAATAGGTGGTGAGGTTTTATTTTCATTTTGGAGACAATGCACCCATGGAGTAAGATGGACCACAATTCAAGTAACAAGGAGGCCATAAGTGAAGACCCCTCAAAATGTTAGGGAGGGGAATCTCAATTGAAAATGTAATAGAGATAGAGCTCGTATTTTGTTACAGCTTTCCCTTATGTGATTTAAACTGTTTATGTGGCATGTATGTTAGAACTTGTGATTGTGGAGTGGCTCCCACATATCACGCATAACATAGGTAGAACCCATGATCATCACATGTTAGTATCATGCTAGGACATGTTATCTGCTAAGTGCTTGTGTGAAATGCATTTAAGTTGTACTTGCATTAATCAAGACTAATTAAATTGGATAACAAATATGTTGGTGAGGTCGAACTGGACAACTCTCCGGTTAATTCGAAAATTCCCATTAAATATTAAGCTAATTTCGAATAAATAGGTGTTTAATTCGAGGTGTAAATTTTGAATTAAATTCCTAGTATTCCATCAATAGGTTTTAAGTTTAGTAAGTGAAGCTAGTTATTGTCCGCGAGTCGTGGGATAACTAGTGGAGCTTATTAGTTCTTAGTTACCTAATTGATCATTTTAAATGATCAATATTTCGTGGTCAATTTTGGCACGGGCGATGTCCGCGAGTCGTGAGTCGTTCGAACTAAGTTTTGATCATGATCTTATGATTGATGGGTCTAGTTTAACGCGTAAGTAAATATGGATGTCGCACGAGTCGTGGGTCCATATTGAAAGATAGGTGATGCAAAAACAATTACTAAGAGTTCTAAAGGTGTTAAAATTGGTAAGTTGTACCTACCTATGGTTTTACTTAGAATGTCCGCGAGTCGTGGGTTCAAGGTAAAATGCCTAGGATCTTAGTACCCATTGGGAAACGTGTTCCTCTTAGATCTTTGGGAATCATAGATCTCTGAAAAACAGTGGGAGCTACATTAGATTAAAGACCTTATCTTTTGTATATCGTTATAATTCAGCATGCTCACTAGTTCTCTGTTTTACCATTTAGGTCGTAGATTCTGTGATTCTCTACGTGTTTTGAAATGGCAACCAAAAACCCTCTTGTATCGATCCTCGAGTCAAATAAGTTGACTGGTCCCAACTATTCTGATTGGCTGAGGAATCTAAAAATCATTTTAGATTCTGAGAAGAGAACTTATGTTCTCTTCGAAGGGGAGCCTAGTCCCGAAGGGAAAGCTGCCACTCGGGCCGAGCGGGATGCGATCCAGAAGTGGAAGGATGATAATCTCCAAGCCCGTTGCCTTATGTTGGCTAACATGTCTCCGGACTTGCAAAGGCAACATGGGGCCATGGAATTTGCTTGGGAGATTTACGACCACTTAGAGCAACTTTACCGCCCTCATGAACGTGTTACAAGGTATAACACTTCAAAGGAATTGTTCCACTTGAGAATGAGGGAAGGTTCAAGTGTCCATGAATATGGAATCAAGTTTTTCGCCCTTACTGAGAAACTTGCTTCCATGGACATGCCACTGAAAGATGAGCTTTCAGTGGACTTGTTGCTAGCCTCGCTCCCACCATCATTCAACCCATTTGTCCTTAACTTCAATATGAATCATGCTGGTGCTACTGTAGCTGAGCTGATTAGTCAGCTTGTGACTGTTGAAAGCACGATCAAGAAGGAAAATAAGGTTCTGATGGTGAATGCTCCATCTTCCTCTTTTGGGCCTTCTGAAGGTAAGGGCAAGAAAGCCCAAAAGAAGAAGAAGAAACCCCTTAGGCCCACTGGTGGCATTTCAAAGGGGAAGGCCCAAGAGAAGAAGCGTGATCAGAAAGAGGATGTTTGCTTCCATTGTGGCAAAGCGGGACATTGGAGGAGAAACTGCCCAGAGTACAAGGCTACTCTAAAGAAAGGTATGTTTCTCGTTGAAATAAATCTTTCTATTAATTCTAGTTCTTGGGTACTTGATACCGGTTGTGGAGCTCATATCTGTAATGATGTACAGATGTTAAATGAAGTTCAACAACTAAGAGAAGGAGAATGTGTCTTGAAGATCGTCGATGGCTCAAATGTTGAAGCTCGAGCTTTAGGCACAATTAGATTAGATTTAGGTAGTTTTGAGTTAGTTTTAAATAAAGTCCTTTATGTACCGAGCATTATTCGTAATATAATTTCAGTTCCAATTTTAGATTGTGAAGGTTATGAAACTTATATTAAGAATGGTAAGTACTTTATCAAACGGAACAACTCTTCCGTTCACATCAGTACTCTAAGTAATGGACTTTATCTAACTCAGAATATCAATATTATGAATATACAACGAGAAACTAAACGTAAGAGAGATGACAAAGTTTCAGCTCCCTTATGGCACGCTAGATTAGGGCACATTTTCAAGAATAGAATTAGCAAGATAAACACTTTCGGATCATTCTCTGAAAATGATCTCAAAGAGTTAACTTCTTGCGAGTCCTGTCTCAAAGCAAAGATGTCCAAAGTTCCTTTTAAAGGAAGTGTGGAACGTGCCACTAAGGTCTTGGATTTGATCTATTCTGATGTTTGTGGTCCGCTTAGTGTAAGCACAAGAAACAATCATCAGTATTTCATAACCTTTACCGATGACTTTAGTCGGTATGGTTATGTATACTTAATGAAGTATAAATCTGAAACTTTTGAGAAATTCCTAGAATTTCAAAAGGAGGTTCAGAACCAAACTGGTCACAAGATCAAAGCACTTCGATCTGATCGAGGAGACGAGTATTTTAGTGAAGAATTCCTTAATCATCTCAAAGATAATGGGATTATCTCTTAGTGGACACCTCCGAGAACTCCTCAACTTAATGGAGTTTCTGAGAGAAGGAATCGAACTCTACTTGATATGGTTCGTTCCATGATGAGTTTCACTAACTTACCACCTTTTTTATGGGGTTATGCCCTAGAAAGTGCACCAAAGATTTTGAATCTGGTTCCCTCTAAGTCAGTCCCTAAAACGCCCTATGAAATGTGGCATGGTAAAATCCCTAGTTATTCTTACTTAAGAATTTGGGGTTGTCATGCTTATGTGAAAAGGATAGTGGGAGATAAGTTAGAATCTCGTTCTAACTTATGCTACTTTGTAGGTTATCCTAAGGAATCCATAGGATACTACTTCTATGATCAATCTGAGCAAAAGGTGTTTGTTTCCAGAAATGCTACTTTTCCTGAGGAACCGTTCCTTAAAGAAAAGAAAGGTATGATCATAGAATTAGAGGGAGTACAAAGTGACCTCACGCCACCCACTGAAGAAACATCCCCTTCTGATCAACCACAACCAATCACGAATTTCGATACACACGTAAATCCTCCTCTAAGGCGTTCTGAACGCACTCCTAGACAGCCGGAGAGATGGTATGGATTGTTCCATGAGATCTCTCAAAAGGATAATGATCCTTTAACATATGAGGAGGCACTTTCAGATTCTGACTCTGAACAGTGGATAGAAGCCATAAAATCCGAAATGGATTCCATGAACTCCAACCAAGTTTAGACCTTGGTAGATTTGTCTGATGGGGTCAAACCCATAGGTTGCAAATGGATCTTTAAGAGAAAGCTTGGAGTTGATGAAAGCATTGCAGAATATAAGGCAAGACTGGTTGCAAAAGGATTCACTCAAAGACCCAGCGTGGACTTTGATGAAACCTTTTCACCAGTTGCAATGCAAAAGTCTATTCGGATCATGCTTGCCATTGCTACATATTATGACAATGAGATATGGCAAATGGATGTGAAAAATGCCTTTCTCAATGGTGACATTGATAAAGACATTTATATGGAGCAACCCATAGGTTTCACATTCAGTGGGAGTGAGCAAAAGGTTTGCAAACTTCAAAGATTAATCTATGGATTGAAACAGGCTTCTAGGAATTGGAACATTCGATTTGATGAATCAGTCAAAGCTTTTGGCTTCATTCAAATTTTGAATAAATCATGTGTGTATAGAAAGGAATTGTAGACCTCAGTGCAATTCTTAGTACTTTATGTTGATGACATCCTCCTTATTGGGAATTCGTAGGATGACATGAAAGTGACTAAGTTATGGTTATCGAACCAATTCGAGATGAAAGATCTTGGTGATGCGTCCTATATCCTTGGAATTAAAATCTATCGAGATAGATCTAGAAGGTTAATAGGACTATCACAGTCGATGTACATTGACAAAGTATTGAAGAGATTCAATATGGAGTCAGCAAAGGTTAAGAACCTTCCTATGAGTGTAGGAACATGTCTTTCTAAGAAGTTATATCCTAAGACTAACCTTGAGAAGGAAAGAATGACTCATACACCTCATACATCAACGATAGGTACCATAATGTATGCAATGTTATGTACTCGACCGGATGTGGCTTATGCACTTAGTGTAACAAGTCGTTTCCAATCTGACCCTGGAGATGGTCACTGGGCTGCCGTGAAGAATATTCTTAAGTACTTGAAACGTACTAAAGATTTATTCTTGGTTTACGGAGGTCAGAAAGATCTTACTGTCGAAGGATACTGCGATGCAAGCTTTGCATCTGACTTAGATGATTTTAAGTCAATGTCAGGATACATTTTCTGCCTAAACGGCGGAGCAGTGAGTTGGAAGAGTTCCAAGCAAACGACCACTGCAGATTCGACCACTGAGGCCGAATACTTAGCTGCAAATGATGCAGCTAAGGAAGGTGTTTGGATTAGAAACTTCATTCAAGAGTTGAATGTTGTTCCTACCATGAAAGACCCCAATACTGTGTTTTGTGATAACATTGGGGCGGTTGCTCAAGCAAGAGAACCAAGATCTCACCAATGGACCAAGCACATCATGAGGAAGTATCACCTAATCCGTGATATTATCAAAAGAGGAGATGTGCGAATTGAGAGGGTCACATCAGCAGAGAACGTGGCAGATCCACTTACTAAACCCCTTAGTCGAGAAGCTTTCCAAGGTCATCTTCAGAAGATGGGACTTAGAGTAGCTTTAGAATGGCTTTGATGGGCAAGTGGGAGATTGTTAGGAATAGTTCCCTAAAAAGCCGATTGTATATCCGCTTTGTACTTTTCCTTATTGTGATCACAGACAATCTTTGAATAAAATAACGAATTAAGGCAACACTTCTTTATATGCTCTTGTTTGGTATGCGTTTACTTTAGCTGTGCATGTATGATAACTCCCCTAATCCTGATGACTTTAGGACTCTACCATTTAGGTGAAATGGTTCATGAAACGAGCCCTATATCACATAAGTCATGATTAGTAAAATGCTCCAAGCCGATGAGTCCTACAGATAGTGGGAGTGTCAACCTGACTGCTCTAAGGCTTGCTTGTGGGATCACGCCCTTAAGAAGGACCACCTTATTTCATGGAGGTGCAAAGTGTATAGTTGATATGTGCGTGATACATGAGGGTGCTTACTCCCATAAGTAAGTTCACTGAGGTGCCCCGTGTGAGAAGATTCCTAAATGGGAAAGGAAGTTTCTATTTCAGGAAATGGAAACTTCCAGATTAGGAAATATCTCACGAGTCATTGATGTGATTAATTGATCCTTAGACTTGAGGTTCCATGTCACTTTATGAGTTAACTCTGTAGTCTTAGGTATAAGCTTTAAAGGGTGTCGCCTTAGACAACTGATTCAAGGCTTATGCTGGGGCTGCACAAGTGACTCATGAAAGTGAATGAGAATCAAGATAGGACCTGCACTTGCATTTGCAAGGTGATCTCTTATTGTGTAAGTCATTCATATGCCATATGGAGTCCTTGGCCAAGGCAGTAGATCAAGACATCAAGAAAAGGGTTTCTTGGATTGAGATCAAATGGATATGAAATGCACTTACCTTTAAGACCGGATTATTAGGGTTCTGATTATTCCCTTACCCTAGATCTTGGTTGAGAGATAGTAAGTAGGAGGATTGTATCTCACATGAATCAATGACTTAAAGGTTCTGTCGAATCGAGACATTCCAATTCAGCTAGGGGTTAAACACGTGTTACTAAACTATGGTCGTTTAATCTGTGGACTGATTAATTAATTAGTGAAATAATTAATTAGGGTCACTACTAATTGAATTGAGAACCTAGAGGGCCACACACAACAACTTAGTTACATGAGTTAAGGCTTTAAAATGATTAAACGAGTTAATCGGGCCAAGAGGGTTCCACACGTGTGAAACCACACGTGTGGGTCACGTGACTGGACAAGTGTCCTTGGGACACGTGTGCCACACGTGTATAATTATTTGTACATTAAATAATTAATGTGTTAATTATTTAATAGACTTTGGTTTAATTTTGAATTAAAAAGAAAGTCTTATTTTGGAGAAATAAATCTATTTAATTAATTATGAATTATTTAAATTAGATAAAATAAGTTATTTATTCATAAATAAAGTATAAAAATTATCCAAAAGGAGTTTGGATATTTTTAGCTCTCTTAAAAGTTGATTTGAATTAGAATTCAAAGTCAAAGTTTAAAATTACTTGATGATCAAGTAATAAGAGAGAGGGACCAAATCCTTAGTCCATAAGGACTAGGATTTCGGCCGCCCCTCTATACTTATATATAGAGCTCCCTTTAGAGTGTAATTTGCAAAATTCTTTTGGTTCATGTGTTGAACACCATCCTTTCTCCAAGATCAAATAAACCCTAGGTTAAGCCTAAACACTAACTAGAGAACTAGCATCCTTACTAGTTAGATTGTAGTCAAGTTGGTGGACTATCTCTCGAGAGCTTCAAGTTAGAAATTTTGAAGATTCGAGCTTTACCAAGGAGAGGGGATCAAGCCGCGAGAAGAGCGTTCTTGGGTGGCTTGAAACGCTTCAAGAATGATTATTGAAAAGTAAGTTTCAAATCTCTACGAATTCGGATTCACGATTGCGAGTTTCAATTCTTTTTGTTGGAAAATTTTAAATTTCCACTGCTTTCTGATTCCTATTTTCCAACAAATCCAACAATACGAAACCCCAAAATCTTCAAAATCAAATTACTTCTGAACCGGTGAATGAAAATCGAATCCTAAAACCCCTAAAAATAGAAAATTACAAAAAGGCCCCTAAACTCTAAAAGCGTTCCAAATAGGGCCACCTAAAACACAAAATCACATAATTAAACACATAAAACGGTTGAAACGTGGCGTATCTTATACGTCGAACGAACGGGATGTTACAACTTGTTTGTTATCTTTTCTCCCCCTTAACTGCTTCTTGTTGCTTGTTGCTTGTTGTTGTTGCGCTTGTTACCTTCTTGAGTGTGAACTCTCTTCTTGAAGAGACTTAGTGAGTTTGGTGAGTTGTGAGGGTCGAGTTTGCCTGGTGGTTTGCTTGAAGACGCCTTGTTGTGGTACGGTGCTACCTTAGGTATGGATTGGTTGTTCGAGCGCCGTGTTGAGCTAGTGGTTATTTCTAGAAGGTCCGTTTTTGGGGTAATAGATTGAAGGCTAGCCCGTTTATATCTTTCGTGGAAAGGGTTCGTGGTTTGGAAGAGAAAAGACCCTACAGTCTTCAGCTCCCTTGGATCAGTGTGGCGTAGCGAAAGCGTGGAATTGAATCTGTTTCCAGAGTCGTTCAAGACACTGCCTTAGGACCTGAGGATAGGTCCTTTTGAAGGAGGGGAGTTTGTAACATCTTGCTCGTCCGACCGTACAGGTACGTCGCTACGGGTGTGATATTTGCGCTTTTAAATTATTCAATTATGTAATTATGTGCTTGTTATATTGTTTAAATGTTATTCTTGAATTTATTTGAATTATTTGTTAAGTATGTGTTAGATTATTTGAACGTTTTGCCCTTACTTGCCTCATTTTTAGTCCGTTTGAGTTCGGATTTGTTTCCGATTTTTGTGACTACGTGATATGCATGAATTATATATGTTATGAGCAAGTTATGGACTTAAAACTAAGAAAGGAAGCCAAGGAACCTAACTTTGTATTTTTCTAAGCCCATTTGACCCTCCGAATTTCTTCCGAAACCTGAACCTAGCGTAGATTTGCCACCTTTTACGATTTTAGCCATAACTTGCTCAATTCTTAACCAAATGACCTCAAACTTGGACCCATTTAACCCTAGTTAACCCCAATTTCACCCCCTTAACCCCTCATTTTCGAAATCATCATGAAGGAAGAGAGGGAAGCAGCTGATTGAGGGAGAAAGAAGAAAACCCGCACTATTTATCTTTGCTAATTTCAAGCTCGTATCTTCTCTGATTCTTCTTCAATTCGAAAGATACGAATGAATTCTTGTTCCCTATCTTCTTGCCTTTCTTTTAAGCCGTGGTTTGCATGATTTCATTAGGATTTTAGCATGTTATGATAAAGAACATGAATAGTTAGGTTTTAAGCTCCATTTTCGAATCCATGGCTGTTGTTCGGTTTTTATGAAGTTTGAGGCATGAAAAGTGATCTCTGTAGCTGTATTTATGCATATATGAAATTTTATTTAATGTATGTGAAGTGTATAAGGTTCCACCATTGTTATACCTTGAGTTTTTCAAGCTTTTTGGAAAAATATGAACTTTGTCGCTGATCTTTGATGGCTGTTCGTTTTGGGGCTGCTTCGGGTGGGATTTTGGCATGAAATTTGGTGGTTTGATGCGTGAGTATGTTGTGTATGTTTTTGCCCTGCTTCTCCCCTGTTCCTTTCTTGTTTTCCCCTTCTTTTTGCAGGTGATACGCGTTGAAGACGAAGCTATTGCCTAGGGACACGCTCGTGTCGGTAGGAGTTTTGGGTGACACCCCCGTATCACCAGGGTGCTAGAGCTTCTGCCCTCCAACACCCCCGTGTCTCCCTTTGTTCTGGGCGTGTCACCCTCTTTGGTAGCCATTTAATGGTTGCTACGTGGTGGGTTCCATTTGGCCGTTTTCTTGCTCCGTTTCGGAGTTGTGTGATGTTTACTTAATTTTCTTGTTTGGTTCTTGTTTTTATGTGATTTCTCCTTTATTTGATTTCTCCCTCCCCAATTATGATCCTAATATGTTAATATGTTGTGTTATAAGGTGTTTTGTTAATTATTTTAATTTTATGGCCTTAATTAATAAGTGTAAACGTGACTTAGGTGCATAGGCGTTTAAATGCAACGTGTGATATATTAGGTGCTTATTTAGTGTGTTATGTGTTGATTTATGTGCTAGTTATACGATTTCGATTCATGAATATGCGTATGAACTTATACACTCTATATGCTAACTCTTGTGACTTCCTCGTGTCATTTGCCTTCCTTATGTGTTTTAAATTCATATATGGTATTGATATGCTATAATATGAGGTGTTATGTGCTTATTTGACAAGTTATGAGTTTAATTTATGTGTCGTCGCTTCGATATGCCTAAAGTTGAACCTATGTAATGTGCATTGCATCATATGCATTTGTATGCATTTGCCAAGCGTTTAAGTGGTTCATATTTGAGTCTAAGTTTGTCTTTCGTCCTTTGTTTTGTTTAGAGCTTTGTCTCGGAGGAAAAGAGATGGTCTCTTAGGTTTGTTCCGGTTTGCTTCGTCCGTTTTGGTCGACAAGGTGAGGTTTCTTTCTTTTAGTTACTATGACCAAATGCGACTTATATACATATATATGAATATAGATACGTGTTTGATATGTATTTTGTGGGATTTAGCCCGTTTGCTATGAAATCTTTTGAAAACGCTTTTATATATATATATAACCTACGTTTTCGTTTGTTTGTTTGCGAAAAGGGTTGGTGTGTGTTTTGCACTAGCGAGATTTGACTTTGAAAGATAAGTCTTTGAATATGTATATGAGTTTTGCACTTTGCCTTGGGCCCCGAGGATTGGTACAAAGCAGCCCCGGGTCGGTGTTGGGCCGTCGGGTTACTCCCGAGAATGGTCTCCACTTTGAAAGGATCAACCCGAAACCCACTAGGAGGTTTGGTGGGGGATGGAATCCTTAGGCGTGAGCGTCATGAAACTCACGACCCTTACATATTAGTGCGGATGGTTAGGGTGTGCACAACCCTTCCATCACCCGGAGTAGAGAAGGTATGTTTGATTTGATTTCGTTTGAATATGAATTTGAATATAATATGAAGGAGGTTGGTTTGGAAACACGTACTCGCCGAGTGGTGTGATTTAGATTCTGAAAATGGTTCGTGAAACGGGAGTGGATTCCTAATTTCTAAAATTTGCTGATTTTGGCCTCCGGCCCTAACTCTTTTCTATATATAATATCACGTGCTAAAATGATTTAGATTGCAAAAACCACGCCCCGGTTCATGAGCTTTTAAGACTTTGAATATGCTCTACTTTATGTATATGTACGTGTGAGTGTGTCAGCCCCCTCACCAGTCTTTAGGACTGACCCCTCCTCGTTGTCTTCTTTTTTACCTTTGTTTCTTGAGTTTACAGGTTCAGGGTTCGGTTCGAGCTAGGCGGTGGTTTTCTTTTGAGTTGTTCGAGTCTTTTGTATCCTGCATCTTTAACTTTCCACTTTTGTATCTTGTATAATTATGAATATGTTTTAAGAACTTTGAATTATGAGAACTTGTATGATCTATTTGGCCCGTTGTGGGCATAATATCTATATCCTGAATTCATTTGAGCATGTATGTTTGTATTTGTTGATCCTGGTGCTTCTGTATTTTTTTTCGTTGTATGTTGCGCACTCTGAATTAGGGTCTAGACCGCCTAGCTCAAGTGTGGTTTTGCTTGTCACCCGTTCGCTGTAGCTTGATGCGTATATGGAGTCTTTATTTCGCTACACGTGTTAGGTTATGGTGCGGGGGATGTAGTGCTCTCCGCGCCAGAGTGCTATAGGTTCTAATTATTCCCTTGCCCTAGATTTTGATTAAAAGATGGATGTAGGAGAATTTTATCTCGCATATGTTAATGACTTAAAGGTTCTTTCAAATTGAGATATTCTTATTCAACTAGGGGTCACACATTTGTTGCTAGATTATGGTAGTGTGATCTGTGGACTGATTAATTAATTAGGAATTAATTAATTAGGGTCACTGCTAATTGAATTAAGAACCTAGAGGGTTACACACAAATGCCCAGTCACGAGGGTCAAGGCTTGAATCGATTAAACGAGTTAATCGAACCAATGAAAATTGGTCAAGAATCACCCGTATGGGACACGTGTCCTGCGTGACACATGTCACTTGATGGTGATGATTGAATAATTAATTTGATTAATTGTTTAATGGACTTTAATTTAATTATGAATTATTATTAAAGTTCTAATTTGGAGATATTAAGCCTAATAAATACTTAATTGTGAATTAATTAATTATTAGTATCTAGTTATTTATTATGAATAAATAATTAATTAAGTAAGATATTATTTCTTATTAAGCAAGTTGATCAAAAGAAAACTTTTGGTCAAACTAGAGAGTCTTTCTCTCCAAGAAAGGAATCAAATAGCAAAAGGGATAAGAATCCTTCTCCATTAAGGATTAGGGGTTCGAACCCGTTAGCTATAAATACAAGGGGTTCGAACCCCTTGTAGATTGATACACAATCTCTTTCTCCAAATTATATCACATAAACCCTAGAGCCTAAACACTAAACATAAAACTATCATCCTCCCTGTTTAGATCGTGATCGAGGTTGGTGTGGACTATTCCTCTAGAGGGCTGCTTTCGTAGAGTCTTGAAAGATTCAAAGGAGCTTGGGGACTTGCTGCTTGAAGAGCGTTTTGTGGACGGATCAAACGTGTCAAGAAAGCTTCGATCTAAGTGAGTTTCTTAGAACCCTATGAATTAGGAATAAGAATTGCAAGATTCGATCTTCTTTTGGGAAGATTTTTTGTATTCCGCTGCGTTACTGTTTTGTGTTTTCCCAACATGCACTCTCCTTGATCATTGAATGCAGGGCCTCCACTATTACTATGATTTATTGCAACATCAATTTGAATAACAAGTAAATCTAAAGATCCCCTTAAATACCGACATAGTTTCACCTCGGTGTGGGTAACCTACAGTGGTCACCAAGTCCTACAATTTGGCCAAGGATCCTAACTGAAGAGGCTGAATTCCTTGCCAGAATTTCATGCTTTCGACATAAAGTAAAGACATATCACATTTTCATCCTCTTGCTAGAACATTAGAAACATACTTCGTACCATCCCCTCTTCTTTGCACTTGACCTGCGTGTTATATTCTACATAATGTGCATTTGTCAATAGTTTTCCATCCTCAATCATGAAAGCAGTTGTGATACTTATATATGATCTTTCTGCCATGGGAGGGCATCATCTGGTGCACTGTGAGTGCAGTCTAGCTTAACAACAACGTTAAGCAAAGAATCGTCCAATTAGGTGTTACACGATGAGCATTTTTTTAACTTTTTATTCGAACTTTGATTAAATGTTTCAGATTGTTATCTCGACCAATTAGGTGTTAGCACTTAATTAATTTTTGGTATAAATTTAACACCAAGACGACCATATGTTAACACCTAATTTGCTAAGATGGTAATCTGAAAAGTTTGCTCAAAGTACAGACGGTAATTTGAAACAATTGAAAGTTCAGATAAATAGTCGAAAAAATGCTCATAGTACAAGGGACAATCTATTTTTTCCTTTATTTTCTTTTTTTTTAGTCAAACGAGAGGCAAGAAACTCAGTTCTTACTCCCCTCCATGATCAAACACTTCACGCTCCCCAAAGGAGGATTATCCAAAACCATAACTCCATCAGTAAGCTTATGTGCCTCCTTGGCCAAATAGTCACGCAACCATTTGCCTTCCTGAGAACATGCCTAATTTTCACTTTCGAAGGACCCCTCAGTAATTTCATACAATCTTCAACAAGGTAACCCATCTAATGATCTTTCATGTCAACTCCTTGAAGGAGTTCCAAAACCGCTATGGAATCCAACTCAACCTCAATTCTTGGCGGCCTTCTTTCCCAAGCCGCCCGCAGACATTCTCTAAGACCAAGAAGCTTAGCCTCTATGATAGAACATCTCTCTAGATTCATCAAAAATTCGGAAATACACTGACCCTCGTTGTCCCTGATGATGCCTCCAGCCACGTCGTTCTTCGTGACCCTATAGACACTATCGTCTGTGTTAAGCTTCCACCAGCCTACTCCCGATTTCTTCCAACATGTCAGCTCTCTGTATTTTTTTCCCATGACATGTCTATCTAGATAGGCCCCGTTGAATATCGACCGCCAAAACCTTGGTACGCCGATTAGTATTTCTTAACTGTTCCTCCACATTCTCAAATACTCTCTTATTCCTTACCTACCAAATACTCCAAGTTGTGGCCATGAATATAACAGACCACCTGCACTCTGGTAAGAGAATATTTCTAAAATTGCTAAATAACATATCTTTAAGCCAAGAGGCAGAGTCAAGGCTTAAGGTGTTGTCTATTGTAAAAGCCATGATTTGGAAAAGGTTTTCTGTATTCTGTGTTATCAAGAAACGATACACTGTACAAGGATAAATACACTACCATACTAGGCTAATAAAGGAAAGAGAATATATGCACAAATTTACACGATTACTGCTGGGAGGTGGGCCCATAACAGTAGCAGTCCAGGACCACATTTTAAAATTTTTGTTATAATACAAGTATTAAAATATTTCTAAAACATTTTAATACAATAGCGGAAGACTTAGCCGGATCTACTCAAGTATATACATGCAATTGATAATAAATTTTAAATCACTTAAGTAGATAAATATCTGACATGCAATTAACACTTAAGAGCACAAAATTTATCATGCTTAAGATAAAACAACTGCAAAATATTACCGTACTGCAAACATGGCTATCTAACGACATTTTTCCAGCTCCCGAATTCACCTCCCGTGAACCCGATACCCGATCTCCTCATGAAACCGGCAGAGCTTCCCTGCAATAACCCCAGGGACACCCTCGGAGTGTGGGCTCCGAAAGTATTTCTCTAAATACTTAGAGAAAATAAAACTTCAAACTAGAAAACCCTTTTCAGGGTTTATTCTCCCGAAATCAGGCGTTTTATATAAACACCTAATTAAAATTAATTCCAAAATAAATCGAAATTAACTAGGAGAAAAAGGATATGGTTTCAAAGCCGAGAGCTCAGCCAAAACCTCTCCCAAAGTTGAGAATGAGAAATGAGGACCCAAGGCCCCTATTTATTTATAGGGGAAAAACCGAGGGTAAAATGATAATTTCACATCCCACTTGCGTGTACAACTTGGACACGAAAACCAAGGTGACCACGACGAAGCTCTCGTCTCCACGAGTCCAACGCCGCCGGCCGATCGCCAAAACTCGCCGCCACGCACCCACACGCGCCGCCTAAAGGAGGCTCGTGTCATGTACTTGCGGCTAGGGCATAGGGCTGACGTGTCACGACCCGGAACCGGACCCGGTCCGACCCTACCCGAGGTCCGATTTGTTGACCCGCTATCCGAACCGTTGACCCCCGGTCCAGACAAATCTGGACCGTTGCTCGCTCTGACGTGGCGCGATCTGGGATGTCCACGTGTCGCACACGTGGCGTGCCACGCGGTCGCCCAATCAGCGCCACCTGGGCCCACCTTGCTGACGTGGCATGCCACGTCAGCTGCCACATCATCACCGATTTTTTTTTTTTCCGATGAAAATTTTATTTTCTCCAAAATAAAATTCCGGGTATTTCCAACTCTTTGGAACTCCAATTTATTTTCTTCCTTGGCTATTTTCAAACACTTTGAAAATTCATTTCTGTTTCTCCTTTTAATATTTTCTCATTGGGTTTTCAATTTGGGGCTTACAAGGGGAACTGCAGGACTAATTAATTTTAGTTCCAAACGGATTAATATATTATCATCTCATGATAATAATTAATTACCGTTTAACAATATTTAATTCCACAAAATAAATATTGTTGAACTCTAAAATTAATTAAATTATTCACGAATTTCTCGATCTAGAATAATTTCGCATTTTACTCCTCCGTGTAGATATCCATGAAAAATAAATTGCAACTACTATCATTTATTTTTCATCTCTAATTTGAAATTTATTGATTCGCCTTAAGTTCAAATTCTCTGTATGTGAAACATATTCAACATACAACTTCGGTAACGTATCACGCGAAGTGCTTTGGCCAAAGTCTTAATTTGAACTTTTGCAAATCTATTTCAAGGATATCTCTTACCTTCCAGCAAGGCCACAGATTCCTCGATCAATATAACTCTTTAGCGCATTTCATGTAACCACCGAACATACAAAGTATTTTGGCCACCCGTTACCGAGACCTCACTTCGAGTATGTTATAGTGATTAACACTACATGCCTAAAGTCGAAATATTATCAGGATTAAGAGTACAATGCTTCCTGAGATTTTATTCATTTTAGATAGCAGTATAAAATAAATAATCTCAGTGGTCCAGTTCGATGTTTCCAATCCTATTGAAAATCATCAACGTGTTATAATTGGAATCACCATTCCCTATGAAGAAAGACTAATCATCTTATATAACCACGTTATAGTCTTGATAAGAACATATTCTTATCTTACCGACTAGAACTTTAATGACACGTGATTTCGGTATTCAAAGTCTTTTCCTATGAAACACATTTCATATAAGAACACCATCACACGTCATTAATTATTAATATGCGAAATACTCACAACTCGCTGTAAATTCAGTTTAATTAATTCAATCAAATTGAATTTTCAGGGCACCATTCCCAACAATTATAAGAAGCCCTAATTTCTTGCTTTCCTTTTGTCAACACTCTCCCTCAAGTTGTATAGTGGGATCTCCGATATGCAACTTGCGTAAGACTTCTCCGAATATCCTGCCATTCACAGGCTTAGTCAAGATATCGGCCAATTGGTCCTCAGACCTCACGAACGGAAGCTTAACAATCTCGAGCTCGATCTTTTCTTTAATGAAGTGTCTGTCAACCTATACATGTTCCATACGATCATGCTGGACTGGGTTCTGAGCTATACTAATCGCAGCCCGGTTATCACACATGAGATTACACGCACTATCCACTGGGACACCAATTTCTACAAGTAGCTTTCATAGCCAGAAAATCTCAGCTACTCCTCGCGCAACACCTCGAAACTCAGGTTCTACACTAGAGAGAGCTACAACCTTCTGTTTCTTGCTCTTCCAGGTTACTACATTCCCTCCGACTAGAGTGAAGTACCCAGAGGTTGACCTCCTGTCCTCTGGACTTCCGGCCCAATCTGCATCTGTATAGGCTTCGATATTGAGGTGCCCATGCTTCTGAAACAGAATCCCCCCTTCCGGGGCACCCTTTTAGATGCCGACACACTCTGAGTGTTGCCTCCATGTGTTTTTTCTGAGGTCGATACTTGAACTGACTAAGAACTCCAACTGCATATGCTATGTCAGGCCATGTGCGAGACAGATAGATCAGCTTTCCCACCAAATGCTGATATTTTAGCTTCTCAGCCTCTTCAGCTCCTTCCACTATGCCAAGACGGTGGTTAACTACCATAGGAGTATCTGCTGGTTTGCACTCTAGTAGCCCGGTTTCAGCTAATAGATCTAGGACAAACTTCCGCTGAGATATGTAAATTCCCTTCTTGGACCGCATCACTTCTATCCCGAGAAAATACTTCAGCTGCCCCAGGTCTTTCATTTCAAACTCTCTGAACAAGTTTTCTATAAGCCTAGAGATTTCTTCTGTGTCATCCCCTATAATCATCATATCATCAACATAGATGATATGACACGTCACCAACCCGTCTCGTTTCTTGATAAACAGTGTATGGTCTGAGTTGCTCTGATGGTAATCATATTTCCTCATGGCAGCTGAGAACCTTCCAAACCACGCCCGAGGTGACCATTTCAAGCCATACAACGCCTTCCTTAGCCTGCATACTTCCCCATGACCAAAATCCTTGGTAAACCCTGGTGGGGGTTCTATATATACTTCCTCTCTGAGGTCTCCATGTAAGAAAGCATTCTTCACGTCAAACTGATGCAACTTCCAGTCTCGGTTAGCTGCTACCGAGAACAGTACCCTGATGGTGTCAATCTTAGCTATTGGTGAAAAGGTCTCTGAGTAGTCAATGCCATAAGTCTGCGTGTATCCTTTTGCCACTAGCCTAGCCATGTATCTTTCAATACTCCCATCTGCCCGGTATTTCACTATAAAGACCAAGCGACATCCTACCACTTTCTTACCCTGGGGAATGATACACTTTTTTCACGTTCCGTTTCTTTCTAGTGCCTCCATTTCTGTTTCCATTGTTTGAACCCATTTCTGATCCGCAAGTGCCTCTTCCACTCGATTCGGGATCCTGATGGAGTGGATTGCTGCAATGTAGGCACGTGCTTGTTCAGAGAGGTTTTCTTCTACTAGACAGGCCAGGGGATACCTCAGGGTCCTACCTGTATGTTCAGGCTCATACCGTTTTGGTGGGACACCTCTATTTGTGCATGGTGGTAGCACATATCTGGCCTGTGTCTCACTCTGATTTACCCCCTCTTCTGTTTCACTTGTATCTCGTTCGTCAATCTCTCCCTGCTCCTCAATCTCCCCCCGTTCCTCAATCTCCCCTGCACTGTTAGAATTATAGGGAATGACCGAGGTAGAGCTATTAACAGTACAATTACTAACCTCAGGAATATTCTTCGGGGTGACAGGTTCGCTGGAAGTGGGAGGTCGTATTGCAGGAGGTGGTGGCTCGGTGGTTCCACCTACTTGTTCTGTTGGAACTGTGTCTGGCCAAGATTGTGGTTGTGGGACCACCCCACTCAGTGGGTCCTGCTGATGACTCTCCCACTGACCGCTGAGTGGGGTGTGAACATAGAAATCTGTTTCAACAAAGTCACAGTCCATAGTAGTATACATACAACGAGTAGGAGGGTGGTAACACCGATACCCCTTTTGCTGGACCCCATACCCAACAAAGACACACTTAAGAAAACACGGGTCAAGTTTAGTGCGTGTAGTTTTAGGGATATGGATAAAAACGGAACACCCAAACACACGAGGAGAAAGAGTTAGGACAGATGGGACACTAACCTGACCAGCCAAACACTTAAGGGGGGTATCAAAATATAGGGATCTGGTGGGAAGACGGTTGGCCAAGTAAACAGATGTAGCAACAGCTTCTGGCTATATTGACGAAGGACACTTAGATTCTATCAGGAGGGATATAGACATTTCTAGTAACTGTCGGTTCTTACGTTCTGCCACCCCATTCTGTTGGGGAGTATGGGGACAAGAGGTTTGGTGGATCATCCCATGGGTGCGAAAGAATTCCTTCAAGGTAGAATTTATATATTCTACCCCATTATCAGACCTAAGTACCTGAATATGAGTTTTATACTGTGCGCGCACCATGTTAAAGAAATCAACAAACTTTGAGGGAACCTCATATTTATTTTGCAAAAAATATACTCAAGTCATCCTGGAACAATCATCGACAAAAAAAAACAAAATACTTAAACTTATGATCCAAACCAATGTTCGGGGCAGGTCCCCATACATCTGAATGTACTAAGGAAAACACAGTTTTAGTACGAGAACTAGATACTGAAAAAGGCTGCCTATGACTCTTTGCAAGCAAACACGTCTCACAAGAGAATTTATTGTCCTTAGTGAAAAATTGGGGAAATAATAGCTGAAGGTACCCTTGAGAAGCATGTCCTAAACGACGGTGCCACAACCACTATTGGCGGTTCACTGTCCCGTGAGTAAGCGTTGCAGTTCCTTGTTGAGTCACCTCGTCGACGTAATACAACCCGCCACTCTCAGTACCACGCCCAATCATTTTTCCCGACTGAATATCCTGCAATAAACAGAAACCGAGAAACATCAACACTTTGCAGTTTAACTCTCTGGTAATATGACTGATAGAAAGTAATTTGCACGACAAGGTAGGAATATAGAGATAATTTTTTAAGCTGAGTGCAGGTGATAAAGAAACAGTTCCTGCACCAAGAACCGGGGAAACACCCCCCTTGGCGTTCCGAATCGAGCTTATTTTCGGAACCGTGTAATTACTCAAGTCTGCCTTGTTGTATGTCATTGTGTCTGTATCTCCACAATAAAAAATCCACCTAGTGTTTTTCATACTGATGGTACACAGTGTTGATCCTGTCTGATCACTTAATACGGGTGCCTTTTCACCATTACAATTAGAGACTAAATTACAAGGGGGATATAAAGGGGAAGACTGAATATTTAATGGCTGTAATTGAGAATGAGAGGTGGAGGGATAAAAGAGACTTTTTCTCCCCCCCTCCCCTACCTAATTGGTCCGTTCCTTGGAGATTTTCCTCTCTAGCCTCCAAACCTGCAAATTCTCCATTATCTCAATCTTCGGCTCCCCCTTTCTCATCCCCACCATCCGTCACCGTGCCCTGCGGCTGTCCGGCTCGTTCACGTCTCTGGCTCCGCCACCCTTCTGGGAAACCAATGATTTCGAAGTAATTCTCCTTGACATGACCGTTCCTTCCGTATTTATCGCACCTAGACGCTGGCCGGGCTCCGCCACCGTTCCGGGATGATGGCGTTGGGGATTTCTTTGGCGCACCTGACCGGGGCCTGGAGGCGAACCCCAGTGCTTTCTGTACGAACCCCTGTTCCAACTCCGATGGGCTCTTGGCCGCGAGCCCAGCCCCGATGCCTGAGGCTCAGGCCGATGATGGGCCGCCTCCTTCCAAATCTGACCCCCAAGATTCCCCTCCGAACCCCTTCACGGCGAATTGCTGCGTACGCCTTCTCCACAGTAGGTAGGGGCTTTCTTTTAGCAAATCTCGTCTCTCTCCGTCGAACTTGTCACTGACTCCGGCGAGAAATTGGAATAGGCGGGTTTCCGATTTTAGCCGATTAAACACTGCTATGTCACTTTCACATGTCATGGGGTTTGGTTGTCTAGCATCAATTTCTCTCCATATTTTCTGAATATTGTTGTAATAGCGTTCTATACTATCTGTCCCTTGTTTCAGGTTATTGGCTCTGGTGGTAAGGTCGTATATCTAGAGACCGTCACTTCTTTGGCTGTATGTAGCGAGAAATCCTTCCCACAGTGCTCTTGTTGTTGGGTATTCAACGTAATATGTGATGAGGTCTTGCTCCATGTTTTCTAGGAGCCAAGAGCAGACTATTAGATCATCCTGTTCCCACTTATAGTAGTTGGGTTGTCCGGGCAGGGGTGGTGGTGGATCGCCGGTAATGTGACTGAGTTTGCCTCTTCCGCCAATGGCTAACTTCATGAGGCGAGCCCACAGGGAGTAATTGAACTGGTTAAGTTTGGTGCTGATTGAAATGGTTTGGGGTGTGTGGCTATGGTGTTGATTAATTTCTAGATGGGTTTGCAGGTTCTGGAACTTTGTTTCGATGATACTTGCTAACTGCGTGGCTAAGGAATCGATGGGCTGTTGCGATTCCTTGCCGGAACTGAATACACTGTTGTCGTCAGCCATGGCCGAGAAAGATACCGGTAAGTGATGAGCAAGGGTCGATTCCGTTTAATGGATCATCGCTCGCTCTGATACCATGTTGTCTATTGTAAAAGCCATGATTTGGAAAAGGTTTTCTGTATTCTGTGTTATCAAGAAACGATACACTGTACAAGGATAAATACACTACCATACTAGGCTAATAAAGAAAAGAGAATATATGCACAAATTTACACGATTACAAGAAGCCCTAATTTCTTGCTTTCCTTATGTCAACATAAGGATTTGTTGAACTCCGTGGCCACAATAATGTGCTCTCAAACTCTCAGGGCTTTTGGACAAGAGATCAAAACATGTCTGACATCTTCTTTATCAAGTTTGCAGCGCATGCAAACATCAGTCTCTGTCATTTCCCTATCAAATCTAAGAGCATTGGTAAGAAATTTATTATGTCATCCCAGCCAAAAGAACATTTTCAATTTCGAAGGCCCTCCTAATCCTTAAATCCAATTCCTATACTTCTCCATGGCGTTGTTGCTGTTGTGAGCTGCCATGAGAGCTTGGTACGCTGTCTTACTCTAATATCTACCACTGGCATTAACTCCCCAAATTTACACATCAACAAGATTTTTATCAAGTGGTAAAGGCACTCTCTGGATCATTTTCCTGACCTCTTCAGGTATTGAGGTACGACAATTACTAATGTCTTAACGGCCCCTTTCATTAATGATGTTAGCAACGTTAAAATGTCCCTCCACTTCCAGAACCCACCCCAATAATACCTTCATGCAACCATTTATTAAACCCAAGAGAGAGTTTTGTGCCATCTCCCACTTTTCATCTTATATTACTCGCAACATGCTTAAAACTTCGGACCACGCTTTTCCACAACCTGGAGTCCTGAGCTTTAGTCTCATGGTCTTCAATTTTACCCCCCTTTAGTTATTTCTCTTGGAAGACCTTCCCCCACTTCGAATCTTCATTTCTAAAAAATTTCCATCCGATTTTGGCCAACTATTAATTATAGTTTTTTGCTTGGATGCCTATTAGCACTCCGAACCGTGTGATTTGAAAATTCTCAAAGAGAACCCTATGATTATATAAATTAACACTGAAAACCCTGTGATTGTTGTAACTCAATTTCCGTGTTAATTAAATAATTAAACGCGAGAAATGATCACAAATAAACTTTATTGATTTGTTTGAATTTGTGGGTACAATCTCTATTTGTTCCTCTAATTCTTCCTACAGGAATTTGCTGAAATTCGGAAGGTTTGAAACTACTTCGTTGACTTCGGAGGTTCGATCTTCCATTAGATTTGATTTGCTTCTGAAGAACGTTAATTGCGGGTCTCTAGACTTGATCGCGAATTAAACGCCTTGATTTAATGAACATCGAAGAACACGCCGAGGAACACCTTTGGATGCTAGTTTGAATTTGATTTGACTTTGTTGAGGAGTAACGCCGAAATCTGGATTTGATGCTTTGATTGCGGATTGAACGCCTCAGTTTGTTGACTTTCTCTAAGAATGCCGAAGAACACGCTTGGAGCACCTTTGAATTTGACTTGAGAAAAACGCCGGATTCTTAACGCCTTGTTGTGGATTGACAGCTTTGATTCGGTTGGTTTCCACGAAAAACGCGAAGAACGCCTTGAATCTCGCTTCGATCTTCGAGGAGAGCAACGCCGAAACACCACTTCGATGCCCTGACGCCGGATTCTATGAAGAACGCCGTTGAAGATGCTGAAGAACACCTGAGAGCTTCTTTCTCCTTGCTTTGTGGGTTGCTTCTTTGCTTCTTCAAGTTGTGAGAGTTGTTTGTAGAATGCCTCTATTTATAGGCGTAGGGTGGAACTTTGTGATAATTATCCCTTAATTAATTTATTTATTTATTAAAGGGATAATATCAAACTTATTTATTTATTTATCACTTTAATACAGATTTATATTAAAGAAAATAAATAAATAAACCACATGTCTTGACTTGATTGGATCGCGTATTGAAACATGTCACGTGTCATCATTTGATTGATCATAACCAACTGAACTGCAAGACTTGATTTGATTCGTCGGAACACTTCAATTTTGACACGTTTCGATAGTTGATTTGATCACAAAATAAACATTAAAATTATCAATTAAATCAACTATTTAAATAGTTTATGGATTTTGATTTAGTATTTATCCAAAAAATATAAAAAATAGCATGAATTAAATTTGATAATTAATATTTATTTACACGTGTCACATTTTAATTCGACAAAAATAATTCGTCTACAATTACCCCCACTTCAAGGTTCGGCGAAGAACATGTCGAATATTTATACGAAGGCGGGACTTGAAGTATTTAAATTTCCCAAAAAAATTTAGTTGGAAATTTTAAATAATCAAAACATGATTTATTAGATCATATTTAATCGCAACTAAAAGCAAAGTTGAATTGTGTTTAGATCCTAAATCAAGTGGGCTTACAATCTTCTTGAATAATTAGAAAATCCTAATTAGTCAAGAAATTGTATTATCACGGAACTATCCTTGCAAATTAGGAACCTTGCATACTTAGGAATTTTAATTGGCCAAGGAAACATCATAGAATTCCATGCATGCATGCTACATTAAAATTCAATTTCCCATGCATGCGCGAAATTCTAATTTGAAGAGTTAGTGCCGTTCCCTTTGGATATCTATTCGGATATGAACTCCTTTCCTTTTTTTTTTTTTTTCTTTTCTTTTTATTTCAAAAGAAATTGCACATGATATCAAATTCATAGAGCCACGATGCATGAGAATTCTATTATGCATGGACTCTACGGGTGACAGTACCTAGAAACCCTAACATATTCCACTTCCCTTCGAATTAAGAATTCTAACTCCAATAGGATTACTATTCGTCCTTGTTCGCACTTTCACGCCTATAAATAGTGGTGTCTCCCATACTCAATCCTCACACCTCGATCAAAGCAACACAATTTGAACGAGAAATTCCATAGGAATGCAGCATCATAATTGGAAGGAATTGAGGAAGTAATTGCGAAGTGGCGCAGTACTTCAACGTGAGGAATTCAAGACGACATTAATTCGAGGAGAAGAACGCAATAATTCCATTGTCAATTTGCAGCATTAATTCATAGATTTTGCAGCGTCGACAAGTTCGGGACATTAATTCGAAGAGCAGCAGGATCAAATTCGCGGCATTACTTCGGCAAATTCATCCAGTTTGGTTTGTCCGTGAATTATGTCAATCTTTTTCTCCTTTTTTTTTTTTTTTTTCCGTCCCCTTTACTTTTTTCTGTTTGAGTATTATTGATAACTTGATTTCTCTTCTTTTTTTTTTCATTTTAAGGATATAATGGTGTATTTCAAAGATATCACCTTAGCTTCCGGAGTTAAACAATTGGTGATACTTGATGACAAGAAGCAAGAGCTTGAGATGGGTACGAAGTTGGCGGTTCATCATTGTTTCATCGGACCATATGCGGGCGATCGGGGAAAGATGACGGTGCCCTTTCGCGTCAAGGAATGGTCATACCGAATGAAGTTGGGCAAAGCGTCGCAAGTGTGGGTTCTGGAAGCGGGTCATCATCAACACTCAAATGAATCGGCTCATCTACCGACGCTAAGGCAAAGCATCATCGAAGGCAATGTGAAGTGGAGAGACGACCTTCGGTTCAATGGCGAGTTCCACTATGTTACCGGATATTGGGAATGGACCGAGGACATACTCAGCCGGTGCAAGGACAAGCTGCAGTCAGCCCAAATATACAGCTCGGTGCGCGCCTCCTTGTTCCTCTTTAACAGCAACTTGGAGATCATGAAGGCATTCTACGAAGGATGGTGTCTGACAACCAAGACTCTTCTGACGTCGAACGGCGAACTGTCCATATCGCTATGGGATTTATACTCTCTGGAGGGTCTCCCAATGACGGTCTTCTCTACGAAGAAGTGGTCCCCGATGCAAAGGAACTCACCGAGAAAGGCGAATTCGGAAAGAGATATGCCCCCTCTAGTTGCCAGTACTTGTTCCATGCCTATCACTTGCTGCGAAAGGATGTTCATGGCGGTCAAGTTTGCATCGAGGCCTGGGCGAGCTTTTGGTGCAAAAAGGCGAAGAAGTATGTCCAGCCGTCCCCTCACGAGTCGACAAAATGCCCACTTGGTGACTTCGGACCTCATGAAGCTTGGAATGCCGCAGAGGAGAGGTTGTTTGCCAGATTCGAACTCGGCAGGAACAAAAGGGAAGATACTTATTTGGCGGAGTTCATAGCTTGTTGGCTTTGTCTATTCATTCTTCCGACAGAAAGCATCGGCTTGATACGCCCAAGCACTTTCAAGATGGCGAGCGTCATAGCAAGCGGCTACAAGGTTGATCTGGCTATTCCGGTCTTGGCAAGCATCTATAGTGGTTTGAACAAGATATCAGCATCCGCCCGACCGACTCAAGTTCATGCTCCATTTCCCGTCCATTTCGTCTATGGTTGGCTAGCATACTACTTCAAGATGCATCGTCAAGCTTATCAAGACATTCGTGGTCCGGAAATGATGCGGTTTTTCGGTGAGAGAGGGGCAAAGGATTATGATGCGAGGGAAGCTCGTAAGAAAATCTACAAGGCAGAGTTCGTGGCTTGGAATTGTAATGCGATGACGCTCCACGAGAAGTTCTGTTATACCGACAATGGGGAACGCTCAGAGGAGGAGCACAACTACTTTATGTCAATTCGATCTTACTACCTACCTTTGAGACAAGGGGGTCGTTACATCATCGAGCCATTTTGTAGAGCCTCCTAACACTATAACTCCCGCACCGTATTACCCTCGAGCGGATGTGAGACCTAGCACTCGAGAAATACTACGGCGAACGGTATAGACGGTACTTAAGTAGAGCGTAGGGTAAAATGCAGTGGAAGATAAAAGAATTTAAAATTTGCAATAAGCAACATAATAACACACAAAATAGTGCATGATATTGTAAGGGGGTAATATGGTAGTGTAGTGTATGGAGTTAATGTATAAGAGCAATTTATTAGCAATATATACATGATCAGGATTAAATGCTCTTAATCTAAACCTGATCTAATAAATATGACACCTATAGCTTCAAGATACCTCTAGGTGTCGTTGCCCTCGCTCCCTGAAATCATGTGTTTGAAACAGGCGAGGAATTAGTCAAAGTGACTAAGTGAAGGAAGATTAGATTTAGATATATATGATTATATATATATATATATATATTTATATAAAATGATAGCAATAGGATATAGCAAATATGATACGGTTCGTAAGTTTAAAACCGGGATAGGGGTATTTAGAGTTTAGTTTATAATTGATGAACCGTTTGATAAAAGATTTGTACCGCCTGCAAGTAAGGCGTCTCCCTCCAATCTCCTTAAAATATTTGTAAAATAGTACCGGGCTAATCAAGGCACCAGTACTTTAATAAAACTAAATATGATAATAACTCTGCAACACCGTAGTGTCAGTAGGGGAGCAAACCCTACCGACGATATGTAATATGTGGGAGGAAGCTATCTCTCCCAGGGAGGTTATTCTCCATTGTAAGTCTCTTGGCGTGGAGTAACTAACCTCCAGCTAAACCACTACTAAGAGTTGGTGGTGGTCTGTGGCACCAACAATACTCTCGGCCCGATGCCTTCCGAGTATTGCTCGACACAACTGTACGCCGGGCCCATTTTGATAAATGATAATGATTGACTTGCTTAGTCGGGAATCAGTTCTTAGTATTAATAGGACTGAAATATATAATGTCCGGATAAGATCCTGATTCCGACTTATTGGTATTTTCCTCATAAAGAGGAATATGTATTATATTAATATATATAGATTGGAAATCAAATAATAGATAGGTAGATTTGGAAATCATTTTATAATTAGATATAGATATATACATGATTCCAGTTGAAAATGTTTTAACCTTCACCTAGTATCGAAATTCAAACAGATTGGAACGGATCCCACTGTTCAGTGCAATTGTCGCCTGAAAATAATTACTACTAACTTAGAACTAGGTTCTTATTATTCTAATCAAACAATCACATAAGGTTTAGTAAATATAACATATTATAAAATTCTTATAACATTTAGAAATTATTTCCCGGCAAAATTTAATTTTAACTGTTTAAGGAAAATTAATTAATTAATTATGTTTAAAAAATTCTTCAACCACTTAAATATTTATTAATCATGTTGTGACCTTAATTAGAGTATTAGGAATTAAATTTAGAATTTAATTCAACAATGTAGGTTAATTTTGAAATTATTTTATAATTTTATTAATTTTTGAATTAATTTGGAAAAATCTTTATTTAAAATTCCAAAATCCTATTTTATAATTAATTTTAAATTAATTTCGAAATTATTAATTAAATGTTGACCAAAAAGTCAAAATTACTATTAAAAACATTTACTATTCAATTTCTTATGAATTAAACACTTTATAACAGAAAATTAAACACATACATACACACAATATCACACTGATGGTGCAGGAAATGTGAGTTTCCTAAATGCAACAACACTTTCAATATTTATGTGAAAAAGGAAAGACCATCACAGGCGTTGAGCCTCAGGAACTGAGTTTTCCAGTGAGCGTGGGTTCACCCAGCTAGGATAACACCATGAAATCATGCAGCAAGGAGGCAGGAAAATGGTGAAATGTATAAAGCTTTTGAGAAGATGAAGATGCAGAGGGAAAATGCCCAGTTCAGTAGTGGATGTATGGAAAAAAAACGACTTGGGGGAGAGAGTATGTGTTCTCCCCTATTTATATGTTAGGGGTGAGGGTAAATGGGTAAATTGACCGTGTGGTCCCAAACCTGTGTTGCCCTAACACGTGGCCGTCCGTAAGGGTGTGAGAATGACGTTTCTGAAAAGGAGGCGGTGTGTCAGGTGCAAGGTGCGCACTACCTTTGTGTCAGAGGTTGTTGGCGAGGGTCGCGGGAGAGGAAGACCCAAAGTCCTCTTTGCTAAAGTTCGGATCCATCGCAGTGGGGTAGGATCATGCACGAGCGCTGGTGACGCTCGAAGAGTGTACGGATGGGCCCCCATGGCGGATGACCCTTGAGCTCCAAAATCCCGAGCATCAAGAATGAGGCCCTCGTGTGGGTGTTTCCCTGAGAAGGGTGACCCTGAGGGTCAAGAAGTGAGCGTCAAGCCAGTCAGCTTGAAGCCTTTACCCGAATGGTTGGCCGAGGCCCAGGGGCCTGTACTAGTAAGCTAGGGAGTAAGCTGGGATGACCCGCGAGCCCATCAATACGAGCGTCCAGCTCTTCTACCGCCAGGTGTTGACACGTGGACGGTTCTGATTCGAACGTAGTTTTATGCCTCATCATTTTGCCCCCCAAATTCTGTAGTATCTCCCGAGCATACTGTAGAATTTTTAAGATAATGGAGCCTTGAATTTTTGAATATCCGAGAGTCAAGCCCCTGCTAGAGAAGTGACCGCTTGGCTTCTGTAACGGACACAGTCTGACAGCGCATTAATTGAAGTTGTATCCGCATTTAATGCTGAGTGGGAACGTGGGCGCGTGCACTTCCGGAGACGTGAGGCGGTTACCAAAAGTGGGTGGATTTCCTAGGCGGGAAATGATTACCATTTGAAATCCCAAGCCCTAATTAATGCCAGTCTTTAACCCTATAAATAGGGATCTGCAAGGCTTTATTCCCCTTTCCACGCATTCACAATTCCTCAAGCAAATCAAGCAGCAAGAACTTTCTACCATTTTCTGTGATTTTCCTTTGCTAACTTTAGATTTAGGTTGCACGTGAGTGATCCTTCTAAGTGAAGAACCCTTTCTGCCGTTGAATTTATTCCAGAAATTTTCTTCTCCCCTGAATCTCTCGCGAAAAGCTTTATCTCCAATAGCCAAAACCCAGATATGGCAGACGGTAACGCAGATGCTTATGTGAGGGAAATAGAGGAGATATCAGTGGGGAGTTCTTCCCCACACGGTGATGTGCCCATCGCAATCCCCAGAGCCGGAGCCCCTCCTGACGACGGGATTCCAGTCGCCATTCCTGTTGCAAGGGCTTTAGTTGAGGCTAGGGATGAAGAAGTGGATGCCGCTGTTCATGGGATGAACGAGCGGGCTCCTGTAGGGATGGATGACTTATTTGAAGAAATGGGTAACGTCATGGAGATGCAGAGACAAGGAGAGAGGGTGTTCCCTGTGCTTAACAGTGCTGTGCGGCCTCAGGATCACAGGGTCACAGTGGCAGTAGAGGCCCTTGAGGGCGGTGCAGGGCTGTCCGGGCGTCATGTTGAGGCTGAACCTCCCAGAAAGCGTCAAAGAAAGAGGAAAGAGCCTGCAACTCGAGTGAGGCAAAATAACCCCCACCAAACCGACAGATCACCGGTTGAGATTGAGAGCATTCTGACGCTCGATGATTTGGAGGAGTTGAGGGTAAAAGTGTATTGGGACGAAGCAGTATTCCCTATGAGACTTCCCGAGGAGGGAGAGAGGGCCAACCGACCGCCGCCCGGGATGTTGACGGTCTACTGGGAAGCCGTCTTGGCCGGGGGCCTGAGGTTTCCCATTCCGTCCGCATCACCTTGTGCTTTGCCCTTCACAAATTCTGCCGAACGGCATAGCCTTAATCAACACTTTTGTAATTATGATGAGAGCCCTAGGCCACGAACACTCGATCACCAATTTTGACAGTTTAATACAAGTAGCCCGCTCAACACGCTCGTCTCCTACAGATGGGTTCTATTACGCCCAGGCCAAATCGGGCTTTAAGATGATAGATTCTCCATCCACCTCCTATGGCGAGCACTGGAAAGAGAAGTAATTTTTTGTGGGGGCTCCCGGGGGAATTTTTAGAGTTCACCGAGAGTGGTTGATACATGGCGAGGGGCCATTGGTTAGGGAAAGGATAAGGAATAAGGTTTTTGAGGACTGAGCAAAGGGGTTAGCCCTCGAGATGAGGAGTGAGAAGAAGTGGATCAAGGCTGAGGTCTTGATGAAGAACAAGGGAGTGCTATTCCGTTATGGCCTATCTTGCCCTCCGAATTTGATAACCAATACACCGGCTGATATTATGGCCCTCGATGGTTAGAATCTAGGAACTAACTGCTCTAACTCTTAGAATAGTTTCTGACTTGGCTTGATTGTTATACTTCTGTTCTTGTTACCCATATATTCACCTTCTGATGCTCGTGTTCTCTCATTTGCCGGCGTCCAGGTACTATCATTAGGGATGAATGCTGAGGCTCTTGCTCGCATGATGAATGCTCAAAGTGCTGAAGGCAACCCCCAGCAACAACAGCAGCAACATGCACACCCTCCCCAGGCCCCAAGGGGGAAAGGAATCCGGCGAGGGGCCCACCGGGGCAATGATGGCTCTCGAGGCGGCGCCGGGAATGTGGCTCAGCCCACGGAGCCCATCGAGGATCTGACAGTTGACCGCAATAGTGAGGCTACTCCTCCGCCGGCTACCCCCAAAGGTCCCATCGCATTGAGCTCTAGTGGCCCCCGCAACCGCTCGGGAGATGCGGTCCGCTTCCACGATGCAGCCCGGGCCGACCGCCAGGGAAAGAGGAGAAGATTGCCAGACTCCGTCCCCATTTCTGGCAAAGGCAAGGAGATGGTAGTGGGCCACCGTGGCGAGGGCGGCGATACTTCCTCATCAGAGGATGAGGACTTCTGGAAAATAGGCTGCAAGGGTGACGCTCGTTATAAACGTCAACGGACCGAAGGTCCTGTATTGCTGAAGAAGAGCGCGTACTCCGTGAACCTTGTTTCAGACATCGTCGGAAAGCTTCAGTTTTCTGGCGATCATGACAAGCTGAACGAGCATGATGCTGCTCGGGTCGCCGACGACGTTTGCCACGCTCTCCTGACGGTTAGTCTTTAGTGCCCCTCGTGGGATTTTAACTTTTTCTTCTCTAATTCTGATACTAACCCTCGAATCTGTCTTTCCAGGAGGTAATCCCTAGGCTCAAAAACTTACAGGGTCGAGCGCAGGCCTATTCTGAACATAAGGCCAAATATAAGAAGTTGCTGCGCATCTCTGATCTCGGTCAGTTGCAAGAGGATTATAACCATGTCAGCGCTCAACTGATTGACGCCAACCTTGAGAAGGATAGGCTGAAGGAGGACTTGAAGCGGTCTGACGACGCATATTTGGTCCTCGACGATCGCCACAAGAAGCTAAAACAAGAGCACGACCAGTTGAGGGATCAGAATGGGGAGTTAGGGCGTCAATTGGCCGAGAGCACATGCCAAAGCGAAGAGGCCAAGAAGACCCTCACTGAACTGCAAGAGAAAGTAGCAGGCTTGGAGGAAAGAGTGGCATGGGATGTCGTCCTGAAGTTCGTGCGCTCGAAGGCTTTCGCCTTTGCCGCCAATATGCACTGCTTTGACAACGCTTGCCGTTTCTTTTACAAGGCGATTGGGCAAATGGTGAGGTTGGGGCTGGCCCCGGAGAGCGCTCGAACCGATGACCACCTACGCATGGAACTGGACGACAACTGCGGGCCCATGGTCCAGGATGAGGATCCCTCGGACAGTCTGGTGGAGCCGGAGTACCAAGGGCTGGTGTCGATGCTCCAGCAGGAATTCATGGCGGCCCATCCCATAGGCCCCGAGCCCATTCAAATAGACGACGAGGGCACCATTGTGGAAGAGCCTGTCGATGAGGAGCCAGGAGAGGTTCAAGCTTCCGATGCCCCTGTGTTAGCCGTCGTTCCTATTTCTACTGCTCTCCCAGAGCCTGGGAATCAAGCCCAGTGATGCCCTTCCAACTGCAGTTCCCAGATCATGATTGCTGAATTTCCCTTCCTGCCTATGAACATTTGATATCTGTATTTAATCCTTAGGCTTTCTTCAATGTACTTGAATTTCTTTATGTTTTTCCCTCATATGTCTGAATTTTTCTTTTACTATCTGAATGTTTACGTGTATTTTCTTCTGTTTTTGAGTGTTGTTCATGGTGGTTTTGTGGCGTTTGATGTTTCCATGGTTATCTTTCTTGTTATCTGAATGTCTGCCATGGGAGTGTATGCGCACAAGGGTGATTCCTTGGAAGGTCCCTTGGCGCTTATCTCCATGCGTCATAAGTTTATAATTTGGTAGCGTCTAGTGACTTGAAAGATGCAAGTATGGGTGCGAGGGTGTTCCTTAAGAGGGTTCCCTGGCCACCTTCGCAATGAGGCTCGAATTTGAACTCGGAAAACCCCTAAGGATTTAGCTAAGTATTGGCCTTAAACATGTGTCGGGCACCTTCATCTTGAGCGTTCCGATAATTCTAATGAACTTAGAAACCATCTGCAGGATTTGCTAAGTATGAGAATAAAAACGAGCGTTGCTGTAATGTTACCTTCGCACTCAAGTGCCCAATGTCTGCTATTCACGAGTGTATTCTTAATTAAGAAGGCGAGGGTCATTGGGGTTTACGAGCGCGAACTGCTGGGGTGAGTACCCAGTTGGCCTAGATTAAGCGTCTAGCACCCCACTTCTTGACACCCTCGTTCTTAGGACTTATACACTTATGAATTGTCAAACTATTCAATGTGGAGGGTTCTCAACACACAGATAGCATTGCTTTAAAACGATTGGGTATTATTTAGGCCGTTCGACGTGGAGGATGCTCGACACGGAGTAGGCTTTCTGTTGCCCGAATCGTTAATCAAAAGGAGAACAAGTAAATGACATAACAATGGATCAAATACTTACTGTTATACTTGCAACTTTTGAAATGATTACAATATGCTTTCTGTCAAAAGAAAGTACACCATGCCGCGAACGGGTAATTACAAAGACTAACATTTACACGTAGAACCTTCTGAGGTTGCACGCGTTCCACGGTCTCGGGAGACGCTCGCATTGCAAAGTCTCTAGCAAGTAGGTGTTGTTTGCTCGTACTTGGATGACTTTGAAGGGGCCTTCCCAATTGGGATCCAACTTACCCACGTGTTTAGAAACTTCAACTTTTTTAAGGACCAAGTCCCCTAGTTGGAAAGTTCTTTCTTTGACACGCTTGTTATACTGGTGGGCTACGGTCGCCTTGTATTTGTGGATGCGAGCCCAGGCTAAGTCCCTCCTCTCGTCTAATAAGTCCAATTCGAAGGTTCGGTTGGCGTCGTTGGTTGCAGGCTCGAAATAGGCAACGCGTGCGGATTCTTGGGTGATTTCCGCAGGTATCATGGCTTCGGAACCGTACACCAGAGAGTAAGGAGTTTCCCCTGTCGCCGCTCGGGGGGTGGTGCGATATGCCCATAGGGTACCTTGAAGTTCTTCAGCCCATTCTCCTTTCTTACTTTCGAGCATCGTTCTCAAGTGCTGGAGTATGGTTCGGTTAGTCACTTCAGCTTGACCGTTGTCTTGAGGGTGACCCACAGAAGTGAATCGTTCCTCAATTCCCAATTCATAGCACCATTCCCGTGTGTCAGCATCGATAAATTGGGAACCGTTGTCCGAGATAAGCACCCTCGGGATGCCATATCTGCAGATGATGTTTTTCCAAATAAAATCTCTCACAACTTTGAACGTTATCTTGGCGACCGCTTCGGCTTCAGCCCATTTAGTGAAATAATCCACAGCGAGGATCAAAAATTTCTTTTGCCCGACCGCTATTGGAAGGGGTCCCACAATGTCGATGCCCCACTGATCGAAGGGCCAAGAAACATCGATTGGGATCATCTGAGCCGCCGGCAACTGGGGAGTGTTAGAGTGAAACTGGCACTTAGGACACTTTTTGGAGTAACTGATGACATCCTGTAATAACGAGGGCCAGTAAAACCTACTCCTCAAGACTTTCTTGGCCAATATTCGATCGCCTGAGTGATTCCCGCAACTTCCGTTGTGCACATGTTCTAACACTTCCTTAGCCCGCGAGGGTTGCAGGCATCTCAACGGTGGACCTTGAAAAGATCATTTGAATAGCCGTCCGTCATTATCAAGAGAAAAGCGAGGGGCTTTACTCCTAACCTTCCGAGCTTCCACCTTATCGCTTGGGCAAGTCCCATCCTTGATAAACTTAACAATATCATCCAACCAACAAGGTTCAGCGGGGTCGATCATGTTCACCCCGCTCAAGGGTTCTATCTTACTAATCAGCAGTTTCTCTGTCCTGAGGAACGTGACCGAGCGCTCACATGAGCCATCAAGGGCTGAAGCGAACTTGGAAAGAGCGTCAGCACGTTCGTTTTCTGCTCGAGGAACCTGCAACAAATGGAACTCTTTGAACTTGGCGATCATACTTTTAGCCCTCGCTAAATACTGCACCATAGTGGCTTCTCAAGCCTCATAAGTGCCATCGATCTGACTTGTGATCAGCTGGGAGTCAACATAAGCAGTTACACGAGTGGCACCATTCTGGAGTGCTATCCATAGCCTTTGGATTAGAGCCTCATACTCAGCCTCATTGTTGGTAACCTGGAACGCCAGCTTAATAGCGTAATCCACCTCTGAACCGTAGGGGTCTCTGAGGGTCACCCCGGCTCCCTCCCCTTGTGAGGTCGATAAGCCATCCGTGTGCAGGAGCCATAACCCTTCTTCTGTTGTGGCGTCGGTGTCCAAATTGAATCGCTCCATTAATAAGTCTGCTACTGCCTGAGCCTGTATCTCCATACGAGGCTCGAATGTGATGTCAAATTGGCTGAGTTCAATGGACCATTTGATTAACCTTCCAGATACGTCTGGCTTGGATAGTACTTGTTTGAGGGGTTGGTCTGTGAGCACTGTGATAGAATGAGCCTGAAAATATGGCCTTAGCCTTCGGGACGCATTAACGAGCGCAAAAGGGAATTTCTCTATCTCCATGTACCTCTTCTCCGCCCCTTGCAAAGTTTTGCTCAAATAGTAGACCGACATGTGTTTGTGCTCACGGACAGCCACTAAAACAGCGCTCGTAGCCTCCGCTGAGACTGAAAGGTAAATAATCAATTTCTCACCAGGGCTAGGCTTGGTCAACAGTGGTACGCTCGTGAGGTATAGCTTCATATCCTGCAGAGCCTTCTCACAATCCTCGTTCCAGGCGAAATTGCAAGCGTTGCGCAAAATTTTGAAAAAGGGCAAGCTTCTGTCTGCCGAGCGGGAGATGAACCTGTTCAACGAGATGATCTTTCCTACTAACACTTGAACTTCCCTTACATTGCGAGGGGACGGAATATCAAGAATTGCTTTAATCTTCTCCGGGTTTGCTTCTATGCCACGTTGACCGACCATGTACCCCAAGAATGTTCCACCCCAAACGCCAAATGTGCACTTAGAGGGGTTCAATTTCATTCCATACTGGCGTAGGATGTTGAAAGTCTGTTTGAGATCCTCCAGATGGGATTCCTGACGCTCACTCTTGACTATCATGTCATCCACATATACCTCCATAGATTTTCCAATTTCGCGTTCGAACATCTTATTGACAAGGCGTTGGTAAGTTGCCCCCGTATTTTTGAGTCCAAACGGCATGACTTTGAAACAATAAACGCCCAAGTGCACAACAAACGAGGTTTTAGGGTGATCCTCGGGTGCCATAAAGATCTGATAGTAACCCTGGAAGGCATCCATCATACTCATAAGCTCGCAACTTGCTGTCGAATCCACCAATTGATCGATCCTCGGTAGAGGATAAGGGTCTTTGGGGCACGCCTTATTGATGTCCATAAAGTCGTTGCACATTCGCCACTTGTTGGCGCTCTTGGGGACGAGCCCCACGTTGCAGAGCCATTCTGGATATAAAATTTCCTCAATGTACTGGGCGTCAAGGAGCTTACCTACTTCTTCTTCAATAACCCGTCTCCTGAAACCATGGACGTCCCTTTTCTTTTGTTTAACTGGCTTGAAGGTCGGGTCCACATTGAGCCTGTGGACTATAACGCTCGGATCTATCCCAGTGAGATCAGAAGCTTTCCAAGCAAAATACATCGAGGTTCTCCCGGAGAAAATCAATCATCATAACCTGGGAGGGTCCGTCGAGGTTAGAACCAATCTGGGTGGTCTTATCTGGATTCCCCGGCTCCAATTCGATGGTCAAAAACTTTTCGATGGGCTCGATACGAACCTCAGGCCTCGGATTAGCTTTTTTCCAGTAAGCCTGCTTCCTTCCTCACCCGAGGGCCCGACACCCTCGTTCTCGGAGGAAGATCCTTCGACGGCCCCGAGCGGCCCGTCTTCCGGGCGTTGGGGCCTACTGGGGGTCTTCTTTTTATTCTTCTTTTTGTACAACTTGGCCCTTTTGCGTTCTGGACCATCCTAGTCCAATTTGGGGAAGTCAACCGACTTTTTGGTGGATCCTGCCTGAATGGCTTGTTTGGGCCTATGGCTTCGAAGGGAAAGGACGTAACATTCCCAAGCTTCTTTAAAATTGCATAGGATCTCGCCCGTGCCTTCGGGGTTGGGGAACTTGACTTTCTGATGATAAGTGGAGATTATAGCTTTGAAATCCACGAGGGCTGGGCGCCCAATGATGATGTTGTAGGGGAGGTCCACCTCAACGACGGTGTAAAGTACGCTCAAAGTTTTTCGCTATGGGGCGCGACCGAAAGAGGTGGCCAAGCGAATCTGTCCGCGAGGGACAATCTCCGAACCCCCAAAGCCAACGAGGGCTGTTCTGAGGGTTCGAGAGGAATATTCGTTATGTTCATTTTTTGAAACGTTGAGTACGGGAGAACGTTCACAGAGCTTCCACTATCAATCAAAACCCTCTTTACAACATGGTTATGAATGTCTAAACTAACCACCATGGGACAGTCAGAGGTTTCACCGATCCCATGGGGTGTTACAATGTGTTCCAGATCTTTCTCCCTAAACCCTACAACGTCATTTTCTTTCGAGCGTGGAGAGCTGTCGATAGAGAGTACGGGCTTGGGCAAGGATGAATGTTGCTCATAACTCCGAATGTGGCGGCGACGGGAAGCATTAGAATCGCCCCCCGAGGGTCCACCGACGATCATATGGATGACCGCAAAAGGTTAATTCTCAACATCCGCTGCTTTTCCCTTACCGCGGTCGCTTGATTCGGGTGTGGTGGTGGCGAGGGCTGCGCGAGCGCGAATGGCTCCTTCCTCTACCTCGCGCTCACTCAGCGCAGTGTTCATCGTATCTTTCCAGCACCCTCACAAAGTCCTTGAGGTGCCCCCCAGCGATAAGCCTCTGAATCTCACTCTCAAGCTGGCGGCACTCGTTGGTATCATGCCCCTTCTGCTTGTGAAAAGCGCAGTACTTTCCTGAGCACTTCTGAGCCTCAGTCTCCCTCAGCTTGGGCGGTCGGTTGAACAGTTTTTTGTCCGCCATGGAATAAACTTCGGCGATTGGGCGGTTGAGGGGAATGCGCTCAAACTTACGTGGAGGTGAGGAATTACGACGAGCGGGAATAGGGCTGTGGCGGCGACCCCTGTTAGAATCTCCTCTGTCCTCGGGGGCTTTGCTGGGGCGAGGGGCGTTCGCCATTTTCTGGTCCCTCGCGATGTACATATCCTCGAGGGTGAAGAAAGAGTCCGCTATCTCCCTAATCTCCATCAATGAACGTGGCTTTTTCTTGGCTACCTCCTCCACAAACTCTTTGCTGAAGTAGTGCTTCATGTTGATAGCTCCAAAAAGAACGTGCCTCAGGAAATCCATCGAGGGCTTTTCCACCAATAAAATTTCTTTGTTGAACCTCTCCATGAAGGATCTGAGCGTCTCGTTCGGCCCCTGGACCAAGCTGTAGAGAGCAGTGGTGGCTGGGGCTGGTGCCTTCAAAGAGTTAAAGTGGCTTATGAAAGCGTCTGTCAAGTCATAGTACCCTCGGATTGAGCGCGGGGGGAGCTTTTTGTACCAGTCTTGGACCATTCCAGTGAGGGAAGTGACAAACACCTTGGCCCAATAGTTGCTTGGATGGTCATACAAATGCATTAGGTACACAAAGTGATCCAGATGCTCAGCTGGATCAGTGGTCCCATCGTATCTGTTGACGGATGTGGGGATCTTGCCCTTCCCCGCGCGGGTCATCAGTACCTCCTCAACGAGGGGGAATCGCCCGTCACGATTCGGTAATCCCTGTCCTCGGGATCCTCATAGCTGGCCTCCCTTCGACAGCGAGAAATTGGGCTACGTGGTCGGCGAGCGTCTCTGGCCCTGGACCTCTCGTCCCCATCACGGGGGACTTGAGACCTTGCTCGAGAGACCTGCTCCACCATATTCTGGAGCCCCTTAAGCTGGTCTTGCACAGCGGCGAGCTGAGGGTCACCGATATTTCTGCGGTTTGCCCTTTCGGTGGCCTTCGATTGGACGTCTTCGTTGTCCCCGGCCCCCTCATTTTGCGGGGCCCTCTTATCTTGAGGGGCCCTTTCATCTCCAACAGGTTGCTGCCCTTGCTGGACCCTCGGTGGGGCCTCATTTTCTTGAATCGGTGGTGGGGGAGGTTGCTGGGCCCTCAACGCGTTTTGAGCCATTGTCAACGGGGCGAGCCGGAAGCCCTCCGAGGGGCGGGGCCGTTCGAGCACCTGCCAGTGATGGGAAATAGGCCGTGGTGAAGTGTTCCCAAGCGTTCTGGACCGCCTGACCCTCACATTGCGCGTAAAGCGCCTGAAGTTGTTGAGTAGTTATCTGGGGTATTTCCACTCTCTATATCTCCCTAGGTAGTGACAAAGGGAGATTTAGAGTTCCTACCTGGTAGGGCTGAGCCATGGGCATCATTTCGGGCATCATCCCGGCTGGCATGTACGCATACCCCGGCGGTGGTATGGCCATGGAATACATACCGGGGTGGGCGGCAAGAGCATTATGAACGAGAGCTGGCGGAGGAGGGACAGAGCCGGAGCCCCTGCCTCGTTTCCAACGGGGGAAAGAGTGGCAGCGATAGTTTCGGTGTTCCTGGCCCCATCTCCAGCCGCGGGCGGGGGTGTACCTACGGCGGGAACGTTGTTTTCTGCATTCTGTTCGTTGACAGGGGGAAGAGCACCCTTGCTTCCTACTGCTCCTGACCTCGTTGCCGTTACAATGTTTAAAGCCGATGATGTTATATCTCAACTAGCTTTTAGGGGAAGAAATTGATGATGACGGAGAAGACGATGATGGTTTCCCAGACACGGCGCCAAAAATGGTGGTGCAGGAAATGTGAGTTTCCTAAATGCAACAGCACTTTCAATATTTATGTGAAAAAGAAAAGACCATCACAGACGTTGAGCCTCAGGAACTGAGTTTTCCAGTGAGCGTGGGTTCACCCAGCTAGGATAACACCATGAAATCATGCAGCAAGGAGGCAGGAAAATGGTGAAATGTATGAAGCTTTTGAGAAGATGAAGATGCAGAGGGAAAATGCCCAGTTCAATAGTGGATGTATGGAAAAAAAAACGACTTGGGGGAGAGAGTATGTGTTCTCCCCTATTTATATGTAGTCCCAAACCTGTGTTGCCCTAACACTTGGCAGTCTGTGAGGGTGTGAGAATGACGTTTCTGAAAAGGAGGCGGTGTGTCAGGTGCAAGGTGCGCACTACCTTTATGTCAGAGGTTGTTGGCGAGGGTCGCGGAGAGGAAGACCCAAGGTCCTCTTTGCTAAAGTTCGGATCCATCGCAGTGGGGTAGGATCATGCACGGGCGCTGGTGACGCTCGAAGAGTGTACGGATGGGCCCCCACGGCAGATGACCCTTGAGCGCCAAAATCCCGAGCATCAAGAATGAGGCCCTCGTGTGGGTGTTTCCCTGAGAAGGGTGACCCTGAGGGTCGAGAAGTGAGCGTCAAGCCAGTCAGCTTGAAGCCTTTACCCGAATGCTTGGCCGAGGCCCAGGGGCCTGTACCAGTAAGCTAGGGAGTAAGCTGGGATGACCCGCGAGCCCATCAATACGAGCGTCCAGCTCTTCTACCGCCAGGTGTTGACACGTGGACGGTTCTAATTCGAACGTAGTTTTATGCCTCATCACACACGAGCACATGAATTTGGTTCAAGAACATTATGAAGGTGTTCTTAAGCTTATGAAGATGTTCATACTAGTTCATGATCACATTCAATAAATTTTTGAGTTCATAACATATAATTAAATTCTAATGTAACACTTTAATTATGAAATTAAATCTAAATAAATTATTCTAAGCATAAATTTAATCAAACAAGAATATAATTATTTAAATACATACTCATGCTACATTAAATCATAATTCATGCAATTAATTAAATAAAATTCCATAATGTAGGCACATTACACATAAAGCTAACAATTATGCATATATATTATAAAAATAAATTCCTAAAGCATAATTTTATTATTCCTAAGCATGCTACTAATATTATTATATTAAAAACATAACATAAAGCATGAAATAATAAAAGAAAATTGTACCTTAGAGAGAAGAGAGGGTTTGGCCGTGGCTTTTGAGAGCAAATGTGATGATTTTTGTGTGAATTTTATGTTATGCTTCTAAGGGTATTTATAGGTATGTCTTGGGGGGTTATGTTGAAATTTTGAAGAGTTAATTAGATGAATCTTGTAGTGAGTAAACTAGGTTCATTTATTAGGGGGGTTTAGTTGTATACTTAGGGGTTTAGTTAAGATATAATTAATTTATTTAGTAATCATAACCAAATAAAAATAATTCTAAAATAGGACGAAGATGGTAATAAATTCGTAGAAGAACGTCTAGGGTTTAGTTTGAAATGAGAGAAATTGCAAAAGAAAGAGAATCGAAAGAGATTTCTAATGGTTATAAACACTTAACGTTTGAACGTCTACATTTAATGTAGTAGTCGTTCGGGAATTTTGAAAAATACAATAAAATTCATAAACGAAGCTAGAATGTGAATTGATTCCCGAGAAAGTGTCCATGATTCTTGAAATAATTCAAGGATTATTTTGACTGTAATATTGTATAACAAATGTTGGACGGTTTGAAAATTAGTTTTTACGGTAGAAAGAGTACTTTGGGAAAAATAAAGAAAAATTTATAAATCGAGTTAGGGTTTGAACTAGAGTTTGGAAAAGGTCCTAAAATTCATAAAATAATCCAAAGACCGTAATGGTTATAATATTGCATAGGAAAAACATTGAAATTCAGAAATTTCTAATTTAGGGCAAAACTAGGTTTTTTCGGCCGGTTTTGATTTCTACGGAAGCTACGATAAGAATTAGGGTTTGGAAATCATACCAGAATTCATAAAATTTTACAAGGATTCTATTGATCCCAATATTGAACAGGTAAAAGTGTTTCGAAAATTCCTACAATTAAAGATGAATAGTAACTAGGGACCTAAATGGAATTTTCAACAAACAATTTTAAAAATGTATTTCGGAATGATGAAAGCTATGATATGAGTTTCAAAAATATAGAAATCAGCTTTCTAAGGTTTCTCAAGGTTTAGGGTTCGGTGGATGAATAGTGATGTGATTCTCTCAAGAAGGCACGAATCATAAATCAGAACATAAATGCACATAATTCACATAAAATGGAATGTGTAATGGGCTAAGGCTATAAACGCTTTCCTCTTAACCCTTTACTTACCCGTGCTATCCTGATCTCAAAAATCCGGGCTGTTACAATCTTCCCCCCTTAAAGAGAATCTGTCCTCAGATTCTATTCTTGTTTCGGAACAACTCTGGGTAAGATTTCTGCATCTTTTCCACAATTTTCCAGGTTTGTTCTTCTGTTCTATGTCCTTTCCATAACACTTTAACAAGGGCGATTTTCCGATTCCTTAGTTCTTGGAATTTCCTATCCAAGATTTCGGTTGGTCTTACTGTATAAGTTAAGTCGGGCTTTAGAGGAACTTCTTCTATTGGCAAGATGTGGGATTCATCCGCAAAATATTTATGGAGCTGAGACACATGGAATAAGTTATGTATTCCAGTGAGGTTTACTGGTAAATCTAGGCGATAGGCTGTCGGTCTAACACGTTCTATGATTTCAAAAGGTCCTATGTATTTGGGATTCAGTTTTCCACCTTTCCCAATACGTGTGAAACCTTTTCTTGGTGATGCCTTCAAAAACACTTTATCGCCTACTGTAAATTCTATATCCTTTCTCCGGGTATCGGCATAATGTTAGGAATAGTGCCCTAGAAAGCCGATTGTATATCCGCTTTGTGCTTTTCCTTATTGTAATCACAGACAATCTTTGAATGAAATAACGAATTAAGGCAACACTTCTTTATATGCTCTTGTTTGGTATGCGTTTACTTTAGCTGTGCATGTATGAGAACTCCCCTAATCCTGATGACTTTAGGACTCTACCATTTAGGTGAAATGGTTCATGAAACGAGCCCTATATCACATAAGTCATGATTAGTAAAATACTCCAAGCCGATGAGTCCTACAGACAGTGGGAGTGTCAACTTGACTCCTCTAAGGCTTGCTTGTGGGATCACGCCCTTAAGAAGGACCACCTTGTTTCATGGAGGTGCAAAGTGTATAGTTGATACGTGCGTGATACATGAGGGTGCTTACTTTAATAAGTAAGTTCACTGAGGTGCCCCGTGTGAGAACATTCCTAAATGGGAAAGGAAGTTTCTATTTCAGGAAATGGAAACTTCCACAATATGAAATATCTCACGAGTCATTGATGTGATTAATTGATCCTTAGACTTGAGGTTCCATGTTACTTTATGAGTTAACTCTGTAGTCTTTGGTATAAGCTTTAAAGGGTGTCGCCTTAGACAACTGATTCAAGGCTTATGCTGGGGCTGCACAAGTGATTCATGAAAGTGAATGAGAATCAAGAAAGGACCTACACTTGCATATGCAAGGTGATCTCTTATTGTGTAAGTCATTCATATGCCATATGGAGTCCTTGGCCAAGGCAGTAGATCAAGACATCAAGAAAAGGGTTTCTTGGATTGAGATCAAATGGATATGAAATGCACTTAGCTTTAAGACTAGATTATTAGGGTTCTGATTATTCCCTTGCCCTAGATCTTGGTTGAGAGATAGTAAGTAGAAGGATTGTATCTCACATGAATCAATGACTTAAAGGTTCTGTCGAATCCGAACATTCCAATTCAGCTAGGGGTTAAACACCTGTTGCTAGACTATGGTCGTTTAATCTGTGGACTGATTAATTAATTAGTGAATTAATTAATTAGGGTCACTGCTAATTGAATTGAGAACCTGGAGGGTCACACATAACAACTTGGTTACATGAGTTGAGGCTTGAAAATGATTAAACGAGTTAATCGGGCCAAGAGGGTTCCACACGTGTGAAATCACACGTGTGGCTCACGTGAGTGACACGTGTCACTGTGACACGTGTCACACACGTGTGTATATATATATTATATATATATATTAAATAATTAATTAGTTAATTATTTAATAGACTTTGGTTTAATTTTGAATTAAAAAGAAAGTCTAATTTTGGAGAAAATAATCTAGTTAATTAATTACGAATTAATTAATTAGATAAAAATAAGTTATTTATTTTATAATAAATAAAGTATAAAATTATCCAAAAATAGTTTGGATATTTTTAGCTCTCTTAAAAGTTGACTTGAAATAGAATTCAAAGTCAAAGTTGGAAAATACTTGATGATCAAGTAATAGGAGAGAGAGGGACCAAATCCTTTGTCCATTAGGACTAGGTTCGGTCGCCCCTCCCCTTTCCTATATATAGAGGAGCTCATGCTCCCCTTTAGAGCTAATTGACAATTCTTGGTTCATGTGTTGAACACCTTCCTTTCTCCAAGATTAAAATTAAACCCTAGGTTAAGCCTAAACACTAACTAGAGAACTAGCATCCTTACTAGTTAGATTGTGATCAAGTTGGTGGACTTTCTCTAGAGACTTCAAGTTAGAAGTTTGAAGATTAGAGCTTTACCAAGGAGAGGGGATCAAGCCGCGAGAAGAGCGTTCTTGGGTGGCTTGAAACGCTTCAAGAAAGAATAAAAGAAAAGTAAGTTTTCTATCTTTACGAATTTGGTTACACGATTGCGAGTCCTAGATCCTTTTGTTGGGAAAATTTTTAAATTCCGCTGCTTTCTGATTCGTGTTTTCCAACAAGTGGTATCAGAGCCACCTCGTTAATCGTGTTTCTGATTCGTCTCAATTATTCTGAATTTGGTAGAAATTCTTAGGCTTAGATGCGAATTAGGTATTCATGAGTTCTTTTAGAAAGCCTGAAATACGAAACTGTAATTTTTCTTGAATTTCTGAAACTGTTTTCTTAAATTGTGTTTTTGAAAAACCGTTTTGATAGAAATTAATTTAAATCGTGTTTTTGAATTTGGATTGTTTTGGTTTTTGAACTAAAAATACGAAACACGAAATCGTGTTACGAAAACGCGAGCCTGGACGTGCTAAGGCGTAGCACGCCAGGCCCGCGCGACCGCCCGCCCAGCAGTCCCGCAACCGCGCGGGACTGCCCGCGGGACAGCCGCCCGCACGCTCCCGCAACCGCGCGGGAGCACCCGCCCGGCATCGCCCGCACGCGAGCAGCAGCAAGCTGCGCGCATGACGTGCGCCTAGCGCGCGCGCCTGGCGCGCGACGCTGCGCGGCGAGCCTGTACTCGTTCCGGGCGGTTCCGGGCACGGTTTTGGCGTTTTCGTGTTTTCGTGTTTTCGGTCCTTGAAATCCCGATTTAATTTTTTTTCTAAAAAATTTTTTACTTTTTAAATTTGAATTATTTTTGAAATAATTATTTAAATTGGGATTTTGAAAATTTGAGCGATTTAAATTTTTTGAAAAATTACAATCTTTATTTTCTGAAAATATTGAAAGAATAAAATTATTAATTTTCAGAAATTAATTGGAATTTTATTAGTTTATTGTTTTTCGGGTTTTGTTGAAAAGGCTCTCGAACAAGAATTGCATCTAAGTCGTGTTTTAAGCTATTAGAGCTTAAAGCGAGAATTTTAATTTATTGGTTAAATTCAAATTCTTGCAAAAGCATGTTAGGTGATCATGGGTTTAGATCTATGTATGGTTTTAATTTATGCACATGGATGGTTTAAATTGGGGTTGGAGCCCTATAGTTGCGTTTTTCAATTGAGGTTGGAGCCTCACTTATGTGCGTACTGTTATGTGATTTATTATGTGGCTTTCCATATTACTGTTTTTTAGGCCGGGGTATGCCCCGTGTAATTTTCTAAGGCCAATATGAAGATTGAGCCTTATTACTTTATGTCTTTTTCTTTTTATTGTAATTTGAGAGTAGAGATAGGTGGTGAGGTTTTATTTTCATTTTGGAGACAATGCACCCATGGAGTAAGATGGACCACATTCAAGTAACAAGGAGGCCATAAGTGAAGACCCCTCAAAATGTTAGGGAGGGGAATCTCAATTGTTAAATGTAATAGAGATAGGGCTCGTATTTTGTTACTGCTTTCCCTTATGTGATTTGAACTGTTTATGTGGCATGTATGTTAGAACTTGTGATTTTGGAGTGGCTCCCACATATCACGCATAAGATAGGTAGAACCCATGATCATTACATGTTAGTATCATGCTAGGACATGTTATCTGTTTATGTGCTTGTTTGATATGCATTTAAGTGTACTTGCATTAATCAAGACTAATAAAATTGGATAACATATATGTTGGTGAGGTCGAACCGGACAACTCTCCGGTTGATTCGAAAATTCCCATTAAATATTAAGCTAATTTCGAACAAATAGGTGTTTAATTCGAGATGCAAATTTTGAATTAAATTCCCAGCATTCCATCAATAGGTTTTAAGTTTAGTAAGTAAAGCTAGTTATTGTCCGCGAGTCGTGGGATAGCTAGTGGAGCTTATTAGTTCTTAGTTACCTAATTAATCATTTTAAATGGTCAATATTTCGTGGTCAATTTTAGCAAGGGCGATGTCCGCGAGTCGTGGGTCGTTCGAACTAAGTTTTGGTCATGATCTTATGATTGATGGGTCTAGCTTAACGCCTAAGTAAATATGGATGTCGCACGAGTCGTGGGTCCATATTGAAAGATAGGTGATGCAAAAACAATTACTAAGAGTTCTAAAGGTGTTAGAATTGGTAAGTTGTACCTACCTAGGGTTCTTACATAGAATGTCCGCGAGTCGTGGGTTCGAGGTAAAATGCCTAGGATCTTAGTACCCATTGGGAAACGTGTTCCTCTTAGATCTTTGGGAATTCTAGATCTTTGAAAAACAGTGGGAGCTACATTAGATTAAAGACCTTATCTTTTGTATATCGTTATAATTCAGCATGCTCACTAGTTCTCTGTTTTACCATTTAGGTCGTAGATTCTGTGATTCTCTACGTGTTTTGAAATGGCAACCAAAAAACCCTCTTGTATCGATCCTCGAGTCAAACAAGTTGACTGGTCCCAACTATTCTGATTGGCTGAGGAATCTAAAAATCATTTTAGATTCTGAGAAGAGAACTTATGTTCTCTTCGAAGGGGAGCCTAGTCCCGAAGGGGAGGCTCCCACTCGGGCTGAGCAGGACGCGATTCAGAAGTGGAAGGATGATAATCTTCAAGCCCGTTGCCTTATGTTGGCTAACATGTCTCCGGACTTGCAAAGGCAACATGAGGCCATGGAATTTGCTTGGGAGATTTACGACCACTTAGAGCAACTTTACCGCCCTCATGAACGTGTTACAAGGTATAACACATCAAAGGAATTGTTCCACTTGAGAATGAGGGAAGGTTCAAGTGTCCATGAATACGGACTCAAGTTTCTTGCCCTTACTGAGAAACTTGCTTCCATGGACATGCCACTGAAAGATGAGCTTTCAGTGGATTTGTTGCTAGCTTCGCTCCCACCATCATTCAACCCATTTGTCCTTAACTTCAACATGAATCATGCTGGTGCTACTGTAGCTGAGCTGATTAGTCAGCTTGTGACTGCTGAAAGCACGATCAAGAAGGACAACAAGGTTTTGATGGTGAATGCTCCATCTTCCTCTTCTGGGCCTTCTAAAGGTAAGGGCAAGAAAGCCCAAAAGAAGAAGAAGAAACCCCTTAGGCCCACTGGTGGCATTTCGAAGGGGAAGGCCCAAAAGAAGAAGCGTGATCAGAAAGAGGATGTTTGCTTCCATTGTGGCAAAGCGGGACATTGGAGGAGAAACTGCCCAGAGTACAAGGCTACTCTAAAGAAAGGTATCTTTCTCGTTGAAGTAAATCTTTCTATTAATTCTAGTTCTTGGGTACTTGATACCGGTTGTGGAACTCATATCTGTAATGATGTACAGATGCTAAGTGAAGTCCAACAACTCAAAGAAGGAGAATGTGTCTTGAAGATCGGCGATGGCTCAAACGTTGAAGCTCGAGCTTTAGGCACAATTAGATTAGATTTAGGTAGTTTTGAGTTAGTATTAAATAAAGTCCTTTATGTACCGAGCATTATTCGTAATATAATTTCAGTTCCAATATTAGATTGTGAAGGTTATGAAACTTATATTAAGAATGGTAAATACTTTATCATACGGAACAACTCTTCCGTTCATATCGGTACTCTAAGTAATGGACTTTACCTAACTCAAAATATCAATATTATGAATATACAACGAGAAACAAAGCATAAGAGAGATGACAAAGTTTCAGCTCCCTTATGGCACGCTAGATTAGGACACATTTCCAAGAACAGAATTAGCAAGATAAACACTTTAGGATCATTCTCTGAAAATGATCTCAAAGAGTTGACCTCTTGCGAATCCTATCTCAAAGGAAAGATGTCCAAAGTTCCTTTTAAAGGAACTGTGGAACGTGCCACTGAGGTTTTGGATTTGATCCATACTGATGCTTGTGGACCGCTTAGTGTAAGCACTAGAAACAATCATCAGTACTTCATAACCTTTACTGATGACTTTAGTCGGTATGGTTATGTATACTTAATGAAGTACAAATCTGAAGCTTTTGAGAAATTCTTAGAATTTCAAAAGGAGGTTGAGAACCAAACTGGTCACAAGATCAAAGCACTTCGATCTGATCGAGGAGGCGAATATCTTGGTGAAGAATTCCTTAATCATCTCAAAGATAATGGGATTATCTCTCAGTGGACTCCTCCGGGAACTCCTCAGCTTAATGGAGTTTCTGAGAGAAGGAATCGAACCCTACTTGATATGGTTCGTTCCATGATGAGTTTCACTGACTTACCACCTTCTTTCTGGGGTTATGCCCTAGAAAGTGCAGCAAAGATTCTGAATCTAGTTCCCTCTAAGTCAGTCCCTAAAACGCCCTATGAAATGTGGCATGGTAAAATCCCTAGTTATTCTTACTTAAGAATTTGGGGTTGTCCTGCTTACGTGAAGAGGACAGTGGGAGACAAGTTAGAATCTCGTTCTAACTTATGCTACTTTGTAGGTTATCCTAAGGAATCCATAGGATACTACTTCTATGATCAATCTGAGCAAAAGGTGTTTGTTTCCAGAAATGCCACTTTTCTTGAGGAACCGTTTCTTAAAGAAAAGAAAGGAAAGATCATAGAATTAGAAGAAGTACAAAGTAACCCCACGCCACCTACTGAAGAAACGTCCCCTACTGATCAACCACAACCAATCACGAATTTCGATACACATGTAAATCCTCCTCTAAGGCGTTCTGAACGCACTCCTAGACAGCCGGAGAGATGGTATGGATTCTTCCATGAAATCTCTCAAAAGGATAATGATCCTTTAACATATGAGGAGGCACTTTCAGATTCTGACTCTGAACAGTGGATAGAAGCCATGAAATCCGAAATGGATTCCATGAACTCCAACCAAGTTTGGACCTTGGTAGATTTGCCTGATGGGGTCAAACCCATAGGTTGCAAATGGATCTTTAAGAGAAAGCTTGGAGTTGATAGAAGCATTGCAGCCTATAAAGCAAGACTGGTTGCAAAAGGATTCACTCAAAGACCCGGCGTGGATTTTGACGAAACCTTTTCACCAGTTGCAATGCAAAAGTCCATTCGAATCATGCTTGCCATTGCTGCATATTATGACTATGAGATATGGCAAATGGATGTGAAAACTGCCTTTCTCAATGGTGACATTGACAAAGACATTTATATGGAGCAACCCATAGGTTTCACATTCAGTGGGAGTGAGCAAAAGGTTTGCAAACTCCAAAGATCAATCTATGGATTGAAACAGGCTTCTAGGAATTGGAACATTCGATTTGATGAATCAGTCAAAGAGTTTGGCTTCATGGAGACCTCAGTGCAATTCTTAGTACTTTATGTTGATGACATCCTTCTTATTGGGAATTCGAAGGATGACATGAAAGTGACTAAGTTATGGTTATCGAACCAATTCGAGATGAAAGATCTTGGTGATGCGTCCTATATCCTTGGAATTAAAATCTATAGAGATAGATCTAGAAGGTTAATAGGACTATCACAATCGATGTACATTGACAAAGTATTGAAAAGATTCAATATGGAGTCAGCAAAGGTTAAGAACCTTCCTATGAGTGTAGGAACATGTCTTTCAAAGAAGATGTGTCCTAAGACTAACCTTGAGAAGGAGAGAATGACTCACACACCTTATGCATCAGCAATAGGTAGCATAATGTATGCAATGTTATGTACTCGACCGGATGTGGCTTATGCACTTAGTGTAACAAGTCATTTCCAATCTGACCCTGGAGATGGTCACTGGGCTGCCATGAAGAATATTCTTAAGTACTTGAAAAGTACTAAAGATTTATTCTTAGTTTACGGAGGTCAGAAAGATCTCAATGTCGAAGGATACTGCGATGCAAGCTTTGCATCTGACTTAGATGATTTTAAGTCAATGTCAGGATACATTTTCTGCCTAAACGGCGGAGCAGTGAGTTGGAAGAGTTCCAAGCAAACAACCGCTGCAGATTCGACCACAGAGGCCGAATACTTAGCTGCAAATGATGCAGCAAAAGAAGGTGTTTGGATTAGAAACTTCATTCAAGAGTTGAATGTTGTTCCTAGCAAGAAAGACCCCATTACTGTGTTTTGTGACAACACTGGGGCGGTTGCTCAAGCAAGAGAACCAAGATCTCACCAACGGACCAAGCACATTATGAGGAAGTATCACCTAATCCGTGATATTATCAAAAGAGGAGATGTGCAAATTGAGAGGGTCACATCAGCAGAGAACGTAGCAGATCCACTTACTAAACCCCTTAGTCGAGAAGCTTTCCAAGGTCATCTTCAGAAGATGGGACTTAGAGTAGCTTTAGAATGGCTTTGACGGGCAAGTGGGAGATTGTTAGGAATAGTGCCCTAGAAAGCCGATTGTATATCCGCTTTGTGCTTTTCCTTATTGTAATCACAGACAATCTTTGAATGAAATAACGAATTAAGGCAACACTTCTTTATATGCTCTTGTTTGGTATGCGTTTACTTTAGCTGTGCATGTATGAGAACTCCCCTAATCCTGATGACTTTAGGACTCTACCATTTAGGTGAAATGGTTCATGAAACGATCCCTATATCACATAAGTCATGATTAGTAAAATACTCCAAGCCGATGAGTCCTACAGACAGTGGGAGTGTCAACTTGACTCCTCTAAGGCTTGCTTGTGGGATCACGCCCTTAAGAAGGACCACCTTGTTTCATGGAGGTGCAAAGTGTATAGTTGATACGTGCGTGATACATGAGGGTGCTTACTTTAATAAGTTCACTGAGGTGCCTCGTGTGAGAACATTCCTAAATGGGAAAGGAAGTTTCTATTTCAGGAAATGGAAACTTCCAGATTAGGAAATATCTCACGAGTCATTGATGTGATTAATTGATCCTTAGACTTGAGGTTCCATGTTACTTTATGAGTTAACTCTGTAGTCTTTGGTATAAGCTTTAAAGGGTGTCGCCTTAGACAACTGATTCAAGGCTTATGCTGGGGCTGCATAAGTGATTCATGAAAGTGAATGAGAATCAAGAAAGGACCTACACTTGCATATGCAAGGTGATCTCTTATTGTGTAAGTCATTCATATGCCATATGGAGTCCTTGGCCAAGGCAGTAGATCAAGACATCAAGAAAAGGGTTTCTTGGATTGAGATCAAATGGATATGAAATGCACTTAGCTTTAAGACCAGATTATTAGGGTTCTGATTATTCCCTTGCCCTAGATCTTGGTTGAGAGATAGTAAGTAGGAGGATTGTATCTCACATGAATCAATGACTTAAAGGTTCTGTCGAATCCGAACATTCCAATTCAGCTAGGGGTTAAACACCTGTTGCTAGACTATGGTCGTTTAATCTGTGGACTGATTAATTAATTAGTGAATTAATTAATTAGGGTCACTGCTAATTGAATTGAGAACCTAGAGGGTCACACATAACAACTTGGTTACATGAGTTGAGGCTTGAAAATGATTAAACGAGTTAATCGGGCCAAGAGGGTTCCACACGTGTGAAATCACACGTGTGGCTCACGTGAGTGACACGTGTCACTGTGACACGTGTCACACACGTGTGTATATATATTATATATATATATATTAAATAATTAATTAGTTAATTATTTAATAGACTTTGGTTTAATTTTGAATTAAAAAGAAAGTCTAATTTTGGAGAAAATAATCTAGTTAATTAATTACGAATTAATTAATTAGATAAAAATAAGTTATTTATTTTATAATAAATAAAGTTTAAAATTATCCAAAAATAGTTTGGATATTTTTAGCTCTCTTAAAAGTTGACTTGAAATAGAATTCAAAGTCAAAGTTGGAAAATACTTGATGATCAAGTAATAGGAGAGAGAGGGACCAAATCCTTTGTCCATTAGGACTAGGTTCGGCCGCCCCTCCCCTTTCCTATATATAGGGGAGCTCATGCTCCCCTTTAGAGCTAATTGACAATTCTTGGTTCATGTGTTGAACACCTTCCTTTCTCCAAGATTAAAATTAAACCCTAGGTTAAGCCTAAACACTAACTAGAGAACTAGCATCCTTACTAGTTAGATTGTGATCAAGTTGGTGGACTTTCTCTAGAGACTTCAAGTTAGAAGTTTGAAGATTCGAGCTTTACCAAGGAGAGGGGATCAAGCCGCGAGAAGAGCGTTCTTGGGTGGCTTGAAACGCTTCAAGAAAGAATAAAAGAAAAGTAAGTTTTCTATCTTTACGAATTTGGTTACACGATTGCGAGTCCTAGATCCTTTTGTTGGGAAAATTTTTAAATTCCGTTGCTTTCTGATTCGTGTTTTCCAACACATAACTCTTTTGCCTATCTTGAGCTGCTTTCATTCTTTGACGGATAATTTCAATCTTTTCTATAGACTCCGCTATCCACTTTCTAATGGTTTTCCTGGTATCTCCTCTTTCAGTTGCTTTAGTTTCTTCCATATCCCAGTATAACGGAGACCTACATTTCCTTCCACATAAGGCTTCGTAAGGTGCTACTTGGATTGATGCCTGATAACTATTGTTATACGCAAATTCCACAAGAGGCAAACATTCTTTCCAGTCCTCTTGAAAATCCAAGGCACAAGCTCGCAACATATCCTCTAGATATTTGATCGTCCTTTCTAATTGACCATCGGTCTGAGGATGTGCGGCTGAACTGAAATGCAATTTAGTCCCCATTGTTTCTTGAAGACTTTGCCATAACTGTGAAGTGAATTTCGGATCTCTATCGGAGACTATACTAATGGGTACACCATGTAACCTTATAATCTCTTTCTGGTACAACTTTGCTAGAGAACTGACCTTGTCAGTAGTCTTGACCGGTAAGAAATGTGCACACTTAGTCAACCGATCAATAATAACCCATATACTAACATATCCTCCTTTAACTTTTGGTAAGCCTGTGATAAAGTCCATGGTGATTTGTTCTCATTTCCAAGTAGGAACTGGTAGCGGCTGTAACTTTCCTCCGGGTTTCTGGTGGTCCACTTTGACTTGCTGGCACGTCAAACATCTTTTGACATAGCTAGCAACATCTCGTTTCATTCCATTCCACCAGAAATGTTTCTTGAGATCATGATACATTTTTGTTCCTCCTGGATGTATCGTATATCGAGTCTTATGTACCTCATCCAGTATTTCTTTTCGAGTTGTAGGAGGTACACAGACTCGACCTTTATATCTCAAGATCCCATGGTCATCTGTGGTAAGTTTTGTCTCAATATCCTTTTCCTTGGAATTGAGACACTTCTTGATCCACTCATCCTGGGCTTGGGCTTCCCTAAGTTTTTCTTTTAATGGCGAGGATATCACTATATTGGCCAGTCGGGATTTCGAAATGACAGTTATGGGTTTGCTTTTTTCAGTCTAATGCTGATAGACTGGATTTTCGACTCAAAGCATCTGCCACTACGTTGGCTTTTCCTGGATGGTACTGGATTTTACAGTCGTAATCTTCCAGAAATTCCATCCATCTTCTCTGCCTCATATTCAACTCCTTTTGAGTGAATAAATATCTCAAACTTTTATGATCAGTAAAGACCTCAAAAGTTACCCCGTACAGATAATGCCTCCATTTAGCTAAAGCGAATACAATCGCAGCTAATTCTAAATCATGTGTGGGGTAATTCTCTTCATAAGGTTTAAGTTTCCTTGAGGCATAGGCGATAACCTTACCATTTTGCATTAGGACACATCCTAATCCTTCTTTGGATGCATCCGTATAAACTACATAACCTTCTTTTCCTTCAGGTAAGGCTAATACTGGGGCAGACGTTAATCTTTGCTTCAATTCTTGAAAACTCCGTTCACACCTTTTTGTCCATTCAAATTTTCCTTGTTTCTTGGTTAACTGAGTAAGAGGCGCTGCTACCTTGGAGAAATCTTTTACAAACCTCCTGTAATATCCGGCAAGTCCTAGAAAACTTCTTACTTCCGATGGGTTCTTTGGTGCCTGCCAATTTATTACAGTTTCAACCTTTGAAGGGTCTACTTCTATTCCAGAACTGGATATTATATGTCCAAGGAATGACACTCTTTCCAACCAAAATTCACACTTGCTGAACTTTGCGTATAACTTATGATCTTTTAAAGCTCTTAACACTTTACGAAGGTGTTCAACATGTTCTTCTGGAGTTCTTGAGAACACCAGAATGTCGTCAATAAAGATGACCACGAACTGGTCCAAATACGGTCGGAATGTTCGGTGCATTAAATCCATGAATGCAGCCGGGGCATTGGTTAATCCAAAAGGCATTACTACGAATTCAAAATGACCGTAGCGGGTATTAAAAGCAGTCTTTGGAATATCCTCCTTTTTAATCCTCAGCTGATAATACCCCTGCCTTAAATCTAACTTGGAGTACACTCGTGATCCTTGAAGAATATCGAACAGTTCTTCAATATGGGGAAGAGGGTATTTGTTCTTGATAGTCATACGATTGAGTTCTCGATAATCGATACACAATCGCAATGATCCGTCTTTCTTTTTGACAAATAACACAGGAGCTCCCCATGGGGATATGCTAGGACGGATGTATCCTGAAGCTAACAACTCATCAAGTTGTTTTCTCAACTCTTGGAGCTCGGCTAGAGCCATTCGATAAGGTGTTTTAGAGAATGGCTCAGCTCCAGGGACTAAGTCAATTACAAATTCTAATTCCCTGTCGGGAGGTAATGAATTCAGATGCTCAGGAAAGACATCAGTGAATTCTTTTACTACCTCTACTTCTTCAATTTTCAGCTGATCTTTGGGCCTATTTAACAGATAGACAATGAATCCAGTAGCTCCATTACTCACTAACTTCTTAGCTTCGGCAGCTATAACCAATGGCATCGAATCATATTTTCCTTTTGACCCAGACCTATCACTTTTCCCTAAGGTGACTTCTTTCTTGAAGCAATCCAACTTAGCATGGTACTTACTAAGCCAATCCATTCCCAGAATAATTCCATATCTTGACATCGGTAATTCTATAAGATCTATCGGGTAGTATTGGGTACCAATCCTTATAGGACAGCATTTATATCCTCTATCCGTAGTAAAACAAGCTCCCAAAAGAGAACTTATTTCGAGCATATAAGGCAACGATTCAAGTGGAAAATTGAAATGCACACATAATTCAGATGCAATAAATGAATGCGTGGCGCCAGGGTCATATAAAGCAATAACTGGCGTGTTAAGGATGTGTACCGTACCATCAACAACCTTGGTGGGATCGGGATCCTCACTGCCCTCTATAGCATAAGCACGTCCTTTAACCACTGGTCTTCCAGGAGTCTTAGCGGGAACCTTTCCTTTATTCCACTGTTTTGGTCCCTTTGGGCATTCTGCATACTGATGACCAGGGCTTCCACACCATGTATAGACTCCAGCTTTCTTACGACAATCCTTCTCAATATGTCCACGCTTTTGACAATATTCAGAGACAATCTCTTCTTGAGGCTTTGGGAATGTCTGTTGAGGTCGGGACCATGATTGCATCGGTTTCTTTCCTGGATTTGGCTTTGCTGGTCCAGCAGGTCGTTTAGATCACTGAGTTGGCTTGTAGAAGGATCCAGGACGGCTATTAGCTATACGAACCTCTTTATGTGTAGCCTCTATTTTCATAGCCATTTCCACAGCCTTAGTATAGATTTCCAACTCGAATGGAGCCAAAGCCCACCTAAGATCCGACTTAAGTCCTTTAATGAATCGCTGAGTTTTTCGACGTTCATCATGGAGGATGTGTGGGGCATATTGAATCAACCTGATAAACTTAGCTTCGTACTCAGCTACCGATATGTTGCCTTGTACTAATTCCATGAATTCTGCCTCTCGAGCATCCCTAACTATCTGAGGGATGTATTTTTTTTGAAACACTCTAACAAAGTCTACCCACCTATAATTAACTTGATCTTTTGCCAAAACACGCTTGATATAATTCCACCAACTTAATGCTGCTCCTTCTAACATGAAAACTGCGAACTGAATCCTTTCAGGTTCTTCAGGAGAAATATCCATAGCCTCAAATATCTTTTCGATACTAGCTATCCAACTTTCAGCTTTTACATCACTGGGTTCTCCAAAGAACTTTGCCGGGTTCATTCGTAGAAATTTCTCCAGAGTCTTTTCGTTATTCCCCTTTGTTCCATTAGCACAAGTTTGCACTATCTCCTTCAAAGCATCTACTAATTCAGAGTTTCCTCCTGCCGAGGATGCACCTTCTTGAGGGGGGGTGTTGTCTTGGGTAGCTCGTCGAGGAGACATATTGATTTGCAGTTGCTTTATAAAGAATATAATGCATGATGGTTAAGAATGTGTTGCATATAATCACACAAATACATGTTTCAAATAATATCAAGCAGTAGATATCATATCACACAGATTTAGTAAAGCACAAAACTAAACAGAACAACAATTAAAAGAGTGCAGAAAAGTAAAACACAAACATAATGACAAGTAAAGGTGCTGGAAAATAAAATACTCACTCACGGTCCTGCTGGTATCTTGAAGCAATTCTAACTCATAATATAATAAGTATGAAAGCAGTAAATGTTGAACAAGAATGTAGCTGCAAAAGTGGGTTATATATATGCATCAAGTTTGAGAGCTATAGCTACAACTATAAAAAGCAAAATGGGGTGGACCTGATCTACGTGAAGTTAGACCCTACAAAGCTCTCAACTCACTCATCTCCGTCAGGCTAGCTGCGTCAACTGCTACGTCAAAAGGGGAAGGTCCTCTACTGACTGATCTGTACAACCTCCCGCTGATACTACTCCTATATGTAAACCAAGCTCCAGTATAATCTCTGCCTAATCATGATGATCACTATCCACAACCTCACCTCGAATAGGACTCCAGCCATCACCCTGCTGCTCCTCCTCTGAACCCTACTCATCCTCTGCATCACCTCCGGGCTCCTCTTCCTCAGGCTCTGCTGCTGCAACCTCCTCCTGAACAGCCTGTACACCAGACAAATGATAGGCACCGGCCAGGCGACTCCGAATACAAGAACGGTAACGCTGATATAAAGTCCGAGCGGCATTCCTGGAAAGAGTCATAGTAGCTAGATCCTGCTGTAAAGTAGCTACCTGTGCCACAAGATCGGCGTTCTCCTGCTCTAGCGTGGATGTCTGCTGCTGAGCGAAATTCCTACACACAGCACTCTGTAGGGCTAAATCAAGATGCCTAGTAGACTCCAGCTGATACTCACGAGCCATCTGAGCCTCCATATAATACGCATCTCGCTCTGACTCAAGCATATGCACTAAACGGTTCGGGTAAGCATGCCCAACTCTACCTACTCTACCTCCCCGAACTACATGTCTCGCCCTCTGCCAAGTGTAATAACGTATAGGGTTCTCACGACGAGATACCGCTATAGTGTGTGGGGCCTCGTACTCCTCAAGCCAGATATGATGTGGGTTCCCTTGTTCCTGATTCTCCATTGCTATATAAAGAAACACTTAGAGTGAATTCTAAAGTTCAAGTACAAAATGAGCATTCTCCCAGCATTTATAGGTTAAGTCTCTTCTTAACCAAACCTGATGCTTTGATACCACCTTAAGCTGTAGCGCCCTCTAACACTACAACTCCCGCACCGTATTACCCTCGCGCGGATGTGAGACCTAGCACTCGAGAAATACTACGGCGAACAGTATAGACGGTACTTAAGTAGAGCGTAGGGTAAAATGCAGCGGAAGATAAAAGAATTTAAAATTTGCAATAAGCAACATAATAACACACAAAATAGTGCATGATATTTTAAGGGGGTAATATGGTAGTGTAGTGTATGGAGTTAATGTATAAGAGCAATTTATTAGCAATATATACATGATCAGGATTAAATGCTCTTAATCTAAACCTGATCTAATAAATATGACACCTATAGCTTCAAGATACCTCTAGGCGTTGTTGTCCTCGCTCCCTGAAATCATGTGTTTGAAACAGGCGAGGAATTAGTCAAAGTGACTAAGTGAAGGAAGATTAGATTTAGATATATATGATTATATATATAAATATATATTTATATAAAATGATAGCAATAGGATATAGCAAATATGATACGGTTCGTAAGTTTAAAACCGGGATAGGGGTATTTGGAGTTTAGTTTATAATTGATGAACCGTTTGATAAAAGACTTGTACCGCCTGCAAGTAAGGCGTCTCCCTCCAATCTCCTTAAAATATTTGTAAAATAGTACAGGGCTGATCAAGGCACCAGTACTTTAATAAAACTAAATATGATAATAACTCCGCAACACCGTAGTGTCAGTAGGGGAGCAAACCCTACCGACGATATGTAATATGTGGGAGGAAGCTATCTCTCCAAGGGAGGTTATTCTCCCTTGTAAGTCTCTTGGCGTGGAGTAACTAAACTCCAGCTAAACCACTACCAAGAGTTGGTGGCGGTCTGTGGCACCAACAATACTCTCGGCCCGATGCCTTCCGAGTATTGCTCGACACAGCTGCACACCGGTCCCATTTTGATAAATGATAATGATTGACTTGCTTAGTTGGGAATCAGTTCTTAGTATTAATAGGACTAAAATATATAATGTCCGGATAAGATCCTGATTCCGACTTATTGGTATTTTCCTCATAAAGAGGAATATGTATAGATAGGAAATCAAATAATAGATAGGTAGATTTGGAAATCATTTTATAATTAGGTATAGATATATACATGATTCCAGTTGAAAATGTTTTAACCCTCACCTAGTATCGAAATTCAAACAGATTGGAACGGATCCCACTGTTCAGTGCAATTGTCGCCTGAAAATAATTACTACTGACTTAGAACTAGGTTCTTATTATTCTAATCAAACAATCACATAAGGTTTAGGAAAAATAACATATTATAAAATTCTTATAACATTTAGAAATTATTTCCCGGCAAAATTTAATTTTAACTGTTTAAGGAAAATTAATTAATTAATTATGTTTCAAAAATTATTTAACCACATAAATATTTATTAATCATGTTGTGACCTTAATTAGAGTATTAGGAATTAAATTTAGAATTTAATTCAACAATGTAGGTTAATTTTGAAATTATTTTATAATTTTACTAATTTTTGAATTAATTTGGAAAATTCTTTATTTAAAATTCCAAAATCCTATTTTATAATTAATTTTAAATTAATTTCGAAATTATTAATTAAATGTTGACCAAAAAGTCAAAATTACTATTAAAAACATTTACTATTCAATTTCTTATGAATTAAACACTTTATAACACAAAATTAAACACATACATACACACACTATCACACGAGCACATGAATTTGGTTCAAGAACATTATGAAGGTGTTATTAGGCTTATGAAGATGTTCATACTAGTTCATGATCACATTCAATAAATTTTTGAATTCATAACATATAATTAAATTCAAATGTAACACTTTAATTATGAAATTAAATCTAAATAAATTATTCTAAGCATAAATTTAATCAAACAAGAATATAACTATTTAAATACGTACTCATGCTACATTATATCATAATTCATGCAATTAATTAAATAAAATTCCATAATGTAGGCACATTACACATAAAGCTAACAATTATGCATATATATTATAAAAATAAATTCCTAAAGCATAATTTTATTATTCCTAAGCATGCTACTAATATTATTATATTAAAAACATAACATAAAGCATGAAATAATAAAAGAAAAACGCACCTTAGAGAGAAGAGAGGGTTTGGCCGTGGCTTTTGGGAGCAAATGTGATGATTTTTGTGTGAATTTTATGTTATGCTTCTAAGGGTATTTATAGGTATGTCTTGGGGGCTTATGTTGAAATTTTGAAGAGTTAATTAGATGAATCATGTAGTGAGTAAGCTAGGTTCATTTATTAGGGGGGTTTAGTTGTATACTTAGGTGTTTAGTTAAGATATAATTAATTTATTTAGTAATCATGACCAAATAAAAATAATTCTAAAATAGGATGAAGATGGTAATAAATTCGTAGAAGAACGTCTAGGGTTTAGTTTGAAATGAGAGAAATTGCAAAAGAAAGAGAATCGAAAGAGCTTTCTAATGGTTATAAACACTTAACGTTTGAACGTCTACATTTAAAGTAGTAGTCGTTCGGGAATTTTGAAAAATACAATAAAATTCATAAACGAAGCTAGAATGTGAATTGATTCCCGAGAAAGTGTCCACGATTCTTGAAATAATTCAAGGATCATTTTGAATGTAATATTGTATATCAAATGTTGGACGGTTTGAAAATTAGTTTTTACGGTAGAAATAGTACTTTGGGAAAAATAAAGAAAAATTTATAAATCGAGTTAGGGTTTGAACTAGAGTTTGGAAAAGGTCCTAAAATTCATAAAATAATCCAAGGATCGTAATGGTTATAATATTGCATCGGAAAAACGTTGAAATTCAGAAATTTCTAATTTAGGGCAAAACTAGGGTTTTTCGGCCGGTTTTGATTTCTACGGAAGCTACGATAAGAATTAGGGTTTGGAAATCATACCAGAATTCATAAAATTTTACAAGGATTCTATTGATCCCAATATTGAACAGGTAAAAGTGTTTCGAAAATTCCTACAATTAAAGATGAATAGTAACTAGGGACCTAAATGGAATTTTCAACAAACAATTTTAAAAATGTATTTCGGAATGATGAAAGCTATGATATGAGTTTCAAAAATATAGAAATCAGCTTTCTAAGGTTTCTCAAGGTTTAGGTAAAGGTTTAGGTGAATAGTGATGTGATTCTCTCAAGAAGGCACGAATCATAAATCAGAACATAAATGCACATAATTCACATAAAATGGAATGTGTAATGGGCTAAGGCTATAAACGCTTTCCTCTTAACCCTTTACTTACCCGTGCTATCCTGATCTCAAAAATCCGGGCTGTTACAATCTTCCCCCCTTAAAGAGAATCTGTCCTCAGATTCTATTCTTGTTTCGGAACAACTCTGGGTAAGATTTCTGCATCTTTTCCACAATTTTCCAGGTTTGTTCTTCTGTTCTATGTCCTTTCCATAACACTTTAACAAGGGCGATTTTCCGATTCCTTAGTTCTTGGAATTTCCTATCCAAGATTTCGGTTGGTCTTACTGTATAAGTTAAGTCGGGCTTTAGAGGAACTTCTTCTATTGGCAAGATGTGGGATTCATCCGCAAAATATTTATGGAGCTGAGACACATGGAATAAGTTATGTATTCCAGTGAGGTTTACTGGTAAATCTAGGCGATAGGCTGTCGGTCTAACACGTTCTATGATTTCAAAAGGTCCTATGTATTTGGGATTCAGTTTTCCACCTTTCCCAATACGTGTGAAACCTTTTCTTGGTGATGCCTTCAAAAACACTTTATCGCCTACTGTAAATTCTATATCCTTTCTCCGGGTATCGGCATAACTCTTTTGCCTATCTTGAGCTGCTTTCATTCTTTGACGGATAATTTCAATCTTTTCTATAGACTCCGCTATCCACTTTCTAATGGTTTTCCTGGTATCTCCTCTTTCAGTTGCTTTAGTTTCTTCCATATCCCAGTTTAACGAAGACCTACATTTCCTTCCACATAAGGCTTCGTATGGTGCTACTTGGATTGATGCCTGATAACTATTGTTATACGCAAATTCCACAAGAGGCAAACATTCTTTCCAGTCCTCTTGAAAATCGAAGGCACAAGCTCGCAACATATCCTCTAGATATTTGATCGTCCTTTCTGATTGACCATCGGTCTGAGGATGTGCGGCTGAACTGAAATGCAATTTAGTCCCCATTGTTTCTCGAAGACTTTGCCATCACTGTGAAGTGAATTTCGGATCTCTATCGGAGACTATACTAATGGGTACACCATGTAACCTTATAATCTCTTTCTGGTACAACTTTGCTAGAGAACTGACCTTGTCAATAGTCTTGACCGGCAAGAAATGTGCACACTTAGTCAACCGATCAATAATAACCCATATACTAACATATCCTCCTTTAACTTTTGGTAAGCCCGTGACAAAGTCCATGGTGATTTGTTCCCATTTCCAAGTAGGAACTGGTAGCGGCTGTAACTTTCCTCCGGGTTTCTGGTGGTCCACTTTGACTCGCTGGCACGTCAAACATCTTTTGACATAGCTAGCAACTTCTCGTTTCATTCCATTCCACCAGAAATGTTTCTTGAGATCATGATACATTTTTGTTCCTCCTGGATGTATCGTATATCGAGTCTTATGTACCTCATCCAGTATTTCTTTTCGAGTTGTAGGAGGTACACAGACTCGACCTTTATATCTCAAGATCCCATGGTCATCTGTGGTAAATTTTGTCTCAATATCCTTTTCCTTGGAATTGAGACACTTCTTGATCCACTCATCCTGGGCTTGGGCTTCCCTAAGTTTTTCTTTTAATGGCGAGGATATCACTATATTGGCCAGTTGGGATTTCGAAATGACAGTTATGGGTTTGCTTTTTTCGTCTAATGCTGATAGACTGGATTTTCGACTCAAAGCATCTGCCACTACGTTGGCTTTTCCTGGATGGTACTGGATTTTACAGTCGTAATCTTCCAGAAATTCCATCCATCTTCTCTGCCTCATATTCAACTCCTTTTGAGTGAATAAATATCTCAAACTTTTATGATCAGTAAAGACCTCAAAAGTTACCCCGTACAGATAATGCCTCCATTTAGCTAAAGCGAATACAATCGCAGCTAATTCTAAATCATGTGTGGGGTAATTCTCTTCATAAGGTTTAAGTTTCCTTGAGGCATAGGCGATAACCTTACCATTTTGCATTAGGACACATCCTAATCCTTCTTTGGATGCATCCGTATAAACTACATAACCTTCTTTTCCTTCAGGTAAGGCTAATACTGGGGCAGACGTTAATCTTTGCTTCAATTCTTGAAAACTCCGTTCACACCTTTTTGTCCATTCAAATTTTCCTTGTTTCTTGGTTAACTGAGTAAGAGACGCTGCTACCTTGGAGAAATCTTTTACAAACCTCCTGTAATATCCGGCAAGTCCTAGAAAACTTCTTACTTCTGATGGGTTCTTTGGTGCCTGCCAATTTATTACAGTTTCAACCTTTGAAGGGTCTACTTCTATTCCAGAACTGGATATTATATGTCCAAGGAATGACACTCTTTCCAACCAAAATTCACACGTGCTGAACTTTGCGTATAACTTCTGATCTTTTAAAGCTCTTAACACTTTACGAAGGTGTTCAACATGTTCTTCTGGAGTTCTTGAGAACACCAGAATGTCGTCAATAAAGATGACCACAAACTGGTCCAAATACGGTCGGAATGTTCGGTGCATTAAATCCATGAATGCAGCCGGGGCATTGGTTAATCCAAAAGGCATTACTACGAATTCAAAATGACCGTAGCGGGTATTAAAAGCAGTCTTTGGAATATCCTCCTTTTTAATCCTCAGCTGATAATACCCCTGCCTTAAATCTAACTTAGAGTACACTCGTGATCCTTGAAGAATATCGAACAGTTCTTCAATATGGGGAAGAGGGTATTTGTTCTTGATAGTCATACGATTGAGTTCTCGATAATCGATACACAATCGCAATGATCCGTCTTTCTTTTTGACAAATAACACAGGCGCTCCCCATGGGGATATGCTAGGACGGATGTATCCTGAAGCTAACAACTCATCAAGTTGTTTTCTCAACTCTTGGAGCTCGGCTAGAGCCATTCGATAAGGTGTTTTAGAGAATGGCTCAGCTCCAGGGACTAAGTCAATTACAAATTCTAATTCCCTGTCGGGAGGTAATGAATTCAGATGCTCAGGAAAGACATCAGTGAATTCTTTTACTACCTCTACTTCTTCAATTTTCAGCTGATCTTTGGGCCTATTTAACAGATAGACAATGAATCCAGTAGCTCCATTACTCACTAACTTCTTAGCTTCGGCAGCTGTAACCAATGGCATCGAATCATATTTTCCTTTTGACCCAGAGCTATCACCTTTCCCTAAGGTGACTTCTTTCTTGAAGCAATCCAACTTAGCATGGTACTTACTAAGCCAATCCATTCCCAGAATAATTCCATATCTTGACATCGGTAATTCTATAAGATCTATCGGGTAGTATTGGGTACCAATCCTTATAGGACAGCGTTTATATCCTCTATCCGTAGTAAAACAAGCTCCCAAAGGAGAACTTATTTCGAGCATATAAGGCAACGATTCAAGTGGAAAATTGAAATGCACACATAATTCAGATGCAATAAATGAATGCGTGGCGCCAGGGTCATATAAAGCAATAACTGGCGTGTTAAGGATGTGTACCGTACCATCAACAACCTTGGTGGGATCGGGATCCTCACTGCCCTCTATAGCATAAACACGTCCTTTAACCACTGGTCTTCCAGGAGTCTTAGCGGGAACCTTTCCTTTATTCCACTGTTTTGGTCCCTTTGGGCATTCTGCATACTGATGACCAGGGCTTCCACACCATGTACAGACTCCAGCTTTCTTACGACAATCCTTCTCAATATGTCCACGCTTTTGACAATATTCAGAGACAATCTCTTCTTGAGGCTTTGGGAATGTCTGTTGAGGTCGGGACCATGATTGCATCGGTTTCTTTCCTGGATTTGGCTTTGCTGGTCCAGCAGGTCGTTTAGATCCCTGAGTTGGCTTGTAGAAGGATCCAGGACGGCTATTAGCTATACGAACCTCTTTATGTGTAGCCTCTATTTTCATAACCGTTTCCACAGCCTTAGTATAGATTTCCAACTCGAATGGAGCCAAAGCCCACCTAAGATCCGACTTAAGTCCTTTAATGAATCGCTGAGTTTTTCGACGTTCATCATGGAGGATGTGTGGGGCATATTGAATCAACCTGATAAACTTAGCTTCGTACTCAGCTACCGATATGTTGCCTTGTACTAATTCCATGAATTCTGCCTCTCGAGCATCCCTAACTATCTGAGGGATGTATTTGTTTTGAAACACTCTAACAAAGTCAACCCACCTATAATTAACTTGATCTTTTGCCAAAACACGCTTGATATAATTCCACCAACTTAATGCTGCTCCTTCTAACATGAAAACTGCGAACTGAATCCTTTCAGTTTCTTCAGGAGAAATATCCATAGCCTCAAAGATCTTTTCGATACTAGCTATCCAACTTTCAGCTTTTACATCACTGGGTTCTCCAAAGAACTTTGCCGGGTTCATTCGTAGAAATTTCTCCAGAGTCTTTTCGTTATTCCCCTTTGTTCCATTAGCACAAGTTTGCACTATCTCCTTCAAAGCATCTACTAATTCAGAGTTTCCTCCTGCCGAGGATGCACCTTCTTGAGGGGGGGTGTTGTCTTGGGTAGCTCGTCGAGGAGACATATTGATTTGCAGTTGCTTTATAAAGAATATAATGCATGATGGTTAAGAATGTGTTGCATATAATCACATAAATACATGTTTCAAATAATATCAAGCAGTAGATATCATATCACACAGATTTAGTAAAGCACAAAATTAAACAGAACAGCAATTAAAAGAGTGCAGAAAAGTAAAACACAAACATAATGACAAGTAAAGGTGCTGGAAAATAAAATACTCACTCACGGTCCTGCTGGTATCTTGAAGCAATTCTAACTCATAATGCAATAAGTATGAAAGCAGTAAATGTAGAACAAGAATGTAGCTGCAAAAGTGGGTTATATATATGCATCAAGTTTGAGAGCTATAGCTACAACTATAAAAAGCAAAATGGGGTGGACCTGATCTACGTCAAGTTAGACCCTACAAAGCTCTCAACTCACTCATCTCCGTCAGGCTAGCTGCGTCAACTGCTACGTCAAAAGGGGAAGGTCCTCTACTGACTGATCTGTACAACCTCCCGCTGATATTCCTCCTATATGTAAACCAAGCTCCAGTATAATCTCTGCCTAATCATGATGATCACTATCCACAACCTCACCTCGAATAGGACTCCAGCCATCACCCTGCTGCTCCTCCTCTGAACCCTACTCATCCTCTGCATCACCTCCGGGCTCCTCCTCCTCAGACTCTGCTGCTGCAACCTCCTCCTGAACAGCCTGTACACCAGACAGATGATAGGCACCGGCCAGGCGACTCCGAATACAAGAACGGTAACGCTGATATTAAGTCCGAGCGACATTCCTAGAAAGAGTCATAGTAGCTAGATCCTGCTGTAAAGTCGCTACCTGTGCCACAAGATCGGCGTTCTCCTGCCCTAGCGTGGATGTCTGCTGCTGAGCAAAATTCCTACTCACAGCATTCTGTAGGGCTAAATCAAGATGCCTAGTAGACTCCAGCTGATACTCACGAGCCATCTGACCCTCCATATAATACGCATCTCGCTCTGACTCAAGCATATGCACTAAACGGTTCGGGTAAGCATGCCCAACTCTACCTGCTCTACCTCCCCGAACTACATGTCTCGCCCTCTGCCAAGTGTAATAACGTATAGGGTTCTCACGACGAGATACCGCTATAGTGTGTGGGGCCTCGTACTCCTCAAGCCAGATATGATGTGGGTTCGCTTGTTCCTGATTCTCCATTGCTATATAAAGAAACACTTAGAGTGAATTCTAAAGTTCAAGTACAAAATGAGCATTCTCCCAGCATTTATAGGTTAAGTCTCTTCTTAACCAAACCTGATGCTTTGATACCACCTTAAGCTGTAGCGCCCTCTAACACTACAACTCCCGCACCGTATTACCCTCGCGCGGATGTGAGACCTAGCACTCGAGAAATACTACGGCGAACAGTATAGACGGTACTTAAGTAGAGCGTAGGGTAAAATGCAGCGGAAGATAAAAGAATTTAAAATTTGCAATAAGCAACATAATAACACACAAAATAGTGCATGATATTTTAAGGGGGTAATATGGTAGTGTAGTGTATGGAGTTAATGTATAAGAGCAATTTATTAGCAATATACACATGATCAGGATTAAATGCTCTTAATCTAAACCTGATCTAATAAATATGACACCTATAGCTTCAAGATACCTCTAGGCGTTGTTGTCCTCGCTCCCTGAAATCATGTGTTTGAAACAGGCGAGGAATTAGTCAAAGTGACTAAGTGAAGGAAAATTAGATTTAGATATAAATGATTATATATATAAATATATATTTATATAAAATGATAGCAATAGGATATAGCAAATATGATACGGTTCGTAAGTTTAAAACCGGGATAGGGGTATTTGGAGTTTAGTTTATAATTGATGAACCGTTTGATAAAAGACTTGTACCGCCTACAAGTAAGGCGTCTCCCTCCAATCTCCTTAAAATATTTGTAAAATAGTACAGGGCTGATCAAGGCACCAGTACTTTAATAAAACTAAATATGATAATAACTCCGCAACACCGTAGTGTCAGTAGGGGAGAAAACCGTACCGACGATATGTAATATGTGGGAGGAAGCTATCTCTCCCAGGGAGGTTATTCTCCCTTGTAAGTCTCTTGGCGTGGAGTAACTAAACTCCAGCTAAACCACTACCAAGAGTTGGTGGCGGTCTGTGGCACCAACAATACTCTCGGCCCGATGCCTTCCGAGTATTGCTCGACACAGCTGCACGCCGGTCCCATTTTGATAAATGATAATGATTGACTTGCTTAGTCGGGAATCAGCTCTTAGTATTAATAGGACTGAAATATATAATGTCCGGATAAGATCCTGATTCCGACTTATTGGTATTTTCCTCATAAAGAGGAATATGTATAGATAGGAAATCAAATAATAGATAGGTAGATTTGGAAATCATTTTATAATTAGGTATAGATATATACATGATTCCAGTTGAAAATGTTTTAACCCTCACCTAGTATCGAAATTCAAACAGATTGGAACGGATCCCACTGTTCAGTGCAATTGTCGCCTGAAAATAATTACTACTGACTTAGAACTAGGTTCTTATTATTCTAATCAAACAATCACATAAGGTTTAGGAAATATAACATATTATAAAATTCTTATAACATTTAGAAATTATTTCCCGGCAAAATTTAATTTTAACTGTTTAAGGAAAATTAATTAATTAATTATGTTTCAAAAATTATTTAACCACATAAATATTTATTAATCATGTTGTGACCTTAATTAGAGTATTAGGAATTAAATTTAGAATTTAATTCAACAATGTAGGTTAATTTTGAAATTATTTTATAATTTTATTAATTTTTGAATTAATTTGGAAAATTCTTTATTTAAAATTCCAAAATCCTATTTTATAATTAATTTTAAATTAATTTCGAAATTATTAATTAAATGTTGACCAAAAAGTCAAAATTACTATTAAAAACATTTACTATTCAATTTCTTATGAATTAAACACTTTATAACACAAAATTAAACACATACATACACACACTATCACACGAGCACATGAATTTGGTTCAAGAACATTATGAAGGTGTTATTAGGCTTATGAAGATGTTCATACTAGTTCATGATCACATTCAATAAATTTTTGAATTCATAACATATAATTAAATTCAAATGTAACACTTTAATTATGAAATTAAATCTAAATAAATTATTCTAAGCATAAATTTAATCAAACAAGAATATAACTATTTAAATACATACTCATGCCACATTATATCATAATTCATGCAATTAATTAAATAAAATTCCATAATGTAGGCACATTACACATAAAGCTAACAATTATGCATATATATTATAAAAATAAATTCCTAAAGCATAATTTTATTATTCCTAAGCATGCTACTAATATTATTATATTAAAAACATAACATAAAGCATGAAATAATAAAAGAAAATCGCACCTTAGAGAGAAGAGAGGGTTTGGTCGTGGCTTTTGGGAGCAAATGTGATGATTTTTGTGTGAATTTTATGTTATGCTTCTAAGGGTATTTATAGGTATGTCTTGGGGGCTTATGTTGAAATTTTGAAGAGTTAATTAGATGAATCATGTAGTGAGTAAGCTAGGTTCATTTATTAGGGGGGTTTAGTTGCATACTTAGGTGTTTAGTTAAGATATAATTAATTTATTTAGTAATCATGACCAAATAAAAATAATTCTAAAATAGGATGAAGATGGTAATAAATTTGTAGAAGAACGTCTAGGGTTTAGTTTGAAATGAGAGAAATTGCAAAAGAAAGAGAATCGAAAGAGCTTTCTAATGGTTATAAACACTTAACGTTTGAACGTCTACATTTAAAGTAGTAGTTGTTCGGGAATTTTGAAAAATACAATAAAATTCATAAACGAAGCTAGAATGTGAATTAATTCCCGAGAAAGTGTCCATGATTCTTGAAATAATTCAAGGATCATTTTGAATGTAATATTGTATATCAAATGTTGGACGGTTTGAAAATTAGTTTTTACGGTAGAAATAGTACTTTGGGAAAAATAAAGAAAAATTTATAAATCGAGTTAGGGTTTGAACTAGAGTTTGGAAAAGGTCCTAAAATTCATAAAATAATCCAAGGATCGTAATGGTTATAATATTGCATAGGAAAAACGTTGAAATTCAGAAATTTCTAATTTAGGGCAAAACTAGGGTTTTTCGGCCGGTTTTGATTTCTACGGAAGCTACGATAAGAATTAGGGTTTGGAAATCATACCAGAATTCATAAAATTTTACAAGGATTCTATTGATCCCACTATTGAATAGGTAAAAGTGTTTCGAAAATTCCTACAATTAAAGATGAATAGTAACTAGGGACCTAAATGGAATTTTCAACAAACAATTTTGAAAATGTATTTCGGAATGATGAAAGCTATGATATGAGTTTCAAAAACATAGAAATCAGCTTTCTAAGGTTTCTCAAGGTTTAGGGTTCGGTGGATGAATAGCGATGTGATTCTCTCAAGAAGGCACGAATCATAAATCAGAACATAAATGCACATAATTCACATAAAATGGAATGTGTAATGGGCTAAGGCTATAAACGCTTTCCTCTTAACCCTTTACTTACCCGTGCTATCCTGATCTCAAAAATCCGGGTTGTTACAATCTTCCCCCCCTTAAAGAGAATCTGTCCTCAGATTCTATTCTTGTCTCGGAACAACTCTGGGTAAGATTTCTGCATCTTTTCCTCAATTTTCCAGGTTTGTTCTTCTGTTCTATGTCCTTTCCATAACACTTTAACAAGGGCGATTTTCCGATTCCTTAGTTCTTGGAATTTCCTATCCAAGATTTCGGTTGGTCTTACTGTATAAGTTAAGTCGGGCTTTAGAGGAACTTCTTCTATTGGCAAGATGTGGGATTCATCCGCAAAATATTTATGGAGCTGAGACACATGGAATAAGTTATGTATTCCAGTGAGGTTTGCTGGTAAATCTAGGCGATAGGCTGTCGGTCTAACACGTTCTATGATTTCAAAAGGTCCTATGTATTTGGGATTCAGTTTTCCACCTTTCCCAATACGTGTGAAACCTTTTCTTGGTGATGCCTTCAAAAACACTTTATCGCCTACTGTAAATTCTATATCCTTTCTCCGGGTATCGGCATAACTCTTTTGCCTATCTTGAGCTGCTTTCATTCTTTGACGGATAATTTCAATCTTTTCTATAGACTCCGCTATCCACTTTCTAATGGTTTTCCTGGTATCTTCTCTTTCAGTTGCTTTGGTTTCTTCCATATCCCTGTATAACGGAGACCTACATTTCCTTCCACATAAGGCTTCGTAAGGTGCTACTTGGATTGATGTCTGATAACTATTGTTATACGCAAATTCCACAAGAGGCAAACATTCTTTCCAGTCCTCTTGAAAATCCAAGGCACAAGCTCGCAACATATCCTCTAGATATTTGATCGTCCTTTCTGATTGACCATCGGTCTAAGGATGTGCGGTTGAACTGAAATGCAATTTAGTCCCCATTGTTTCTTGAAGACTTCGCCATAACTGTGAAGTGAATTTCGGATCTCTATCGGAGACTATACTAATGGGTACACCATGTAACCTTATAATCTCTTTCTGGTACAACTTTGCTAGAGAACTGACCTTGTCAGTAGTCTTGACCGGTAAGAAATGTGCACACTTAGTCAACCGATCAATAATAACCCATATACTAACATATCCTCCTTTAACTTTTGGTAAGCCTGTGATAAAGTCCATGGTGATTTGTTCCCATTTCCAAGTAGGAACTGGTAGCGGCTGTAACTTTCCTCCGGGTTTCTGGTGGTCCACTTTGACTTGCTGGCACGTCAAACATCTTTTGACATAGCTAGCAACATCTCGTTTCATTCCATTCCACCAGAAATATTTCTTGAGATCATGATACATTTTTGTTCCTCCTGGATGTATCGTATATCGAGTCTTATGTACCTCATCCAGTATTTCTTTTCGAGTTGTAGGAGGTACACAGACTCGACCTTTATATCTCAAGATCCCATGGTCATCTGTGGTAAATTTTGTCTCAATATCCTTTTCCTTGGAATTGAGACACTTCTTGATCCACTCATCCTGGGCTTGGGCTTCCCTAAGTTTTTCTTTTAATGGCGAGGATATCACTATATTGGCCAGTCGGGATTTCGAAATGACAGTTATGGGTTTGCTTTTTTCGTCTAATGCTGATAGACTGGATTTTCGACTCAAAGCATCTGCCACTACGTTGGCTTTTCCTGGATGGTACTGGATTTTACAGTCGTAATCTTCCAGAAATTCCATCCATCTTCTCTGCCTCATATTCAACTCCTTTTGAGTGAATAAATATCTCAAACTTTTATGATCAGTAAAGACCTCAAAAGTTACCCCGTACAGATAATGCCTCCATTTAGCTAAAGCGAATACAATCGCAGCTAATTCTAAATCATGTGTGGGGTAATTCTCTTCATAAGGTTTAAGTTTCCTTGAGGCATAGGCGATAACCTTACCATTTTGCATTAGGACACATCCTAATCCTTCTTTGGATGCATCCGTATAAACTACATAACCTTCTTTTCCTTCAGGTAAGGCTAATACTGGGGCAGACGTTAATCTTTGCTTCAATTCTTGAAAACTCCGTTCACACCTTTTTGTCCATTCAAATTTTCCTTGTTTCTTGGTTAACTGAGTAAGAGGCGCTGCTACCTTGGAGAAATCTTTTACAAACCTCCTGTAATATCCGGCAAGTCCTAGAAAACTTCTTACTTCTGATGGGTTCTTTGGTGCCTGCCAATTTATTACAGTTTCAACCTTTGAAGGGTCTACTTCTATTCCAGAACTGGATATTATATGTCCAAGGAATGACACTCTTTCCAACCAAAATTCACACTTGCTGAACTTTGCGTATAACTTATGATCTTTTAAAGCTCTTAACACTTTATGAAGGTGTTCAACATGTTCTTCTGGAGTTCTTGAGAACACCAGAATGCCGTCAATAAAGATGACCACGAACTGGTCCAAATACGGTCGGAATGTTCGGTGCGTTAAATCCATGAATGCAGCCGGGGCATTGGTTAATCCAAAAGGCATTACTACGAATTCAAAATGACCGTAGCGGGTATTAAAAGCAGTCTTTGGAATATCCTCCTTTTTAATCCTCAGCTGATAATACCCCTGCCTTAAATCTAACTTAGAGTACACTCGTGATCCTTGAAGAAGATCGAACAGTTCTTCAATATGGGGAAGAGGGTATTTGTTCTTGATAGTCATACGATTGAGTTCTCGATAATCGATACACAATCGCAATGATCCGTCTTTCTTTTTGACAAATAACACAGGCGCTCCCCATGGGGATATGCTAGGACGGATGTATCCTGAAGCTAACAACTCATCAAGTTGTTTTCTCAACTCTTGGAGCTCGGCTAGAGCCATTCGATAAGGTGTTTTAGAGAATGGCTCAGCTCCAGGGACTAAGTCAATTACAAATTCTAATTCCCTATCGGGAGGTAATGAATTCAGATGCTCAGGAAAGACATCAGTGAATTCTTTTACTACCTCTACTTCTTCAATTTTCAGCTGATCTTTGGGCCTATTTAACAAATAGACAATGAATCCAGTAGCTCCATTACTCACTAACTTCTTAGCTTCGGCAGCTGTAACCAATGGCATCGAATCATATTTTCCTTTTGACCCAGAGCTATCACCTTTCCCTAAGGTGACTTCTTTCTTGAAGCAATCCAACTTAGCATGGTACTTACTAAGCCAATCCATTCCCAGAATAATTCCATATCTTGACATCGGTAATTCTATAAGATCTATCGGGTAGTATTGGGTACCAATCCTTATAGGACAGCGTTTATATCCTCTATCCGTAGTAAAACAAGCTCCCAAAGGAGAACTTATTTCGAGCATATAAGGCAACGATTCAAGTGGAAAATTGAAATGCACACATAATTCAGATGCAATAAATGAATGCGTGGCGCCAGGGTCATATAAAGCAATAACTGGCGTGTTAAGGATGTGTACCGTACCATCAACAACCTTGGTGGGATCGGGATCCTCACTGCCCTCTATAGCATAAGCACGTCCTTTAACCACTGGTCTTCCAGGAGTCTTAGCGGGAACCTTTCCTTTATTCCACTGTTTTGGTCCCTTTGGGCATTCTGCATACTGATGACCAGGGCTTCCACACCATGTATAGACTCCAGCTTTCTTACGACAATCCTTCTCAATATGTCCACGCTTTTGACAATATTCAGAGACAATCTCTTCTTGAGGCTTTGGGAATGTCTGTTGAGGTCGGGACCATGATTGCATCGGTTTCTTTCCTGGATTTGGCTTTCCTGGTCCAGTAGGTCGTTTAGATCCCTGAGTTGGCTTGTAGAAGGATCCAGGACGGCTATTAGCTATACGAACCTCTTTATGTGTAGCCTCTATTTTCATAGCCGTTTCCACAGCCTTAGTATAGATTTCCAACTCGAATGGAGCCAAAGCCCACCTAAGATCCGACTTAAGTCCTTTAATGAATCGCTGAGTTTTTCGACGTTCATCATGGAGGATGTGTGGGGCATATTGAATCAACCTGATAAACTTAGCTTCGTACTCAGCTACCGATATGTTGCCTTGTACTAATTCCATGAATTCTACCTCTCGAGCATCCCTAACTATCTGAGGGATGTATTTGTTTTGAAACACTCTAACAAAGTCAACCCACCTATAATTAACTTGATCTTTTGCCAAAACACGCTTGATATAATTCCACCAACTTAATGCTGCTCCTTCTAACATGAAAACTGCGAACTGAATCCTTTCAGGTTCTTCAGGAGAAATATCCATAGCCTCAAAGATCTTTTCGATACTAGCTATCCAACTTTCAGCTTTTACATCACTGGGTTCTCCAAAGAACTTTGTCGGGTTCATTCGTAGAAATTTCTCCAGAGTCTTTTCGTTATTCCCCTTTGTTCCATTAGCACAAGTTTGCACTATATCCTTCAAAGCATCTACTAATTCAGAGTTTCCTCCTGCCGAGGATGCACCTTCTTGAGGGGGGGTGTTGTCTTGGGTAGCTCGTCGAGGAGACATATTGATTTGCAGTTGCTTTATAAAGAATATAATGCATGATGGTTAAGAATGTGTTGCATATAATCACATAAATACATGTTTCAAATAATATCAAGCAGTAGATATCATATCACACAGATTTAGTAAAGCACAAAATTAAACAGAACAGCAATTAAAAGAGTGCAGAAAAGTAAAGCACAAACATAATAACAAGTAAAGGTGCTGGAAAATAAAATACTCACTCACGGTCCTGCTGGTATCTTGAAGCAATTCTAACTCATAATGCAATAAGTATGAAAGCAGTAAATGTAGAACAATAATGTAGCTGCAAAAGTGGGTTATATATATGCATCAAGTTTGAGAGCTATAGCTACAACTATAAAAAGCAAAATGGGGTGGACCTGATCTACGTCAAGTTAGACCCTACAAAGCTCTCAACTCACTCATCTCCGTCAGGCTAGCTGCGTCAACTGCTACGTCAAAAGGGGAAGGTCCTCTACTGACTGATCTGTACAACCTCCCGCTGATACTACTCCTATATGTAAACCAAGCTCCAGTATAATCTCTGCCTAATCATGATGATCACTATCCACAACCTCACCTCGAATAGGACAACAGCCATCACCCTGCTGCTCCTCCTCTGAACCCTACTCATCCTCTGCATCACCTCCGGGCTCCTCCTCCTCAGGCTCTACTGCTGCAACCTCCTCCTGAACAGCCTGTACACCAGACAGATGATAGGCACCGGCCAGGCGACTCCGAATACAAGAACGGTAACGCTGATATAAAGTCCGAGCGGCATTCCTAGAAAGAGTCATAGTAGCTAGATCCTACTGTAAAGTCGCTACCTGTGCCACAAGATCGGTGTTCTCCTGCCCTAGCGTGGATGTCTGCTGCTGAGCAAAATTCCTACTCACAGCATTCTGTAGGGCTAAATCAAGATGCCTAGTAGACTCCAGCTGATACTCACGAGCCATCTGAGCCTCCATATAATACGCATCTCGCTCTGACTCAAGCATATGCACTAAACGGTTCGGGTAAGCATGCCCAACTCTACCTGCTCTACCTCCCCGAACTACATGTCTCGCCCTCTGCCAAGTGTAATAACGTATAGGGTTCTCACGACGAGATACCGCTATAGTGTGTGGGGCCTCGTACTCCTCAAGCCAGATATGATGTGGGTTCCCTTGTTCCTGATTCTCCATTGCGATATAAAGAAACACTTAGAGTGAATTCTAAAGTTCAAGTACAAAATGAGCATTCTCCCAGCATTTATAGGTTAAGTCTCTTCTTAACCAAACCTGATGCTTTGATACCACCTTAAGCTGTAGTGCCCTCTAACACTACAACTCCCGCACCGTATTACCCTCGCGCGGATGTGAAACCTAGCACTCGAGAAATACTACGGCGAACAGTATAGACGGTACTTAAGTAGAGCGTAGGGTAAAATGCAGCGGAAGATAAAAGAATTGAAAATTTGCAATAAGCAACATAATAACACACAAAATAGTGCATGATATTTTAAGGGGGTAATATGGTAGTGTAGTGCATGGAGTTAATGTATAAGAGCAATTTATTAGCAATATATACATGATCAGGATTAAATGCTCTTAATCTAAACCTGATCTAATAAATATGACACCTATAGCTTCAAGATACCTCTAGGTGTCGTTGTCCTCGCTCCCTGAAATCATGTGTTTGAAACAGGCGAGGAATTAGTCTAAGTGACTAAGTGAAGGAAGATTAGATTTAGATATATATGATTATATATATAAATATATATTTATATAAAATGATAGCAATAGGATATAGCAAATATGATACGGTTCGTAAGTTTAAAACCGGGATAGGGGTATTTGGAGTTTAGTTTATAATTGATGAACCGTTTGATAAAAGACTTGTACCGCCTGCAAGTAAGGCGTCTCCCTCCAATCTCCTTAAAATATTTGTAAAATAGTACAGGGCTGATCAAGGCACCAGTACTTTAATAAAACTAAATATGATAATAACTCCGCAACACCGTAGTGTCAGTAGGGGAGAAAACCGTACCGACGATATGTAATATGTGGGAGGAAGCTATCTCTCCCAGGGAGGTTATTCTCCCTTGTAAGTCTCTTGGCGTGGAGTAGCTAAACTCCAGCTAAACCACTACCAAGAGTTGGTGGCGGTCTGTGGCACCAACAATACTCTCGGCCCGATGCCTTCCGAGTATTGCTCGACACAGCTGCACGCCGGTCCCATTTTGATAAATGATAATGATTGACTTGCTTAGTCGGGAATCAGTTCTTAGTATTAATAGGACTGAAATATATAATGTCCGGATAAGATCCTGATTCCGACTTATTGGTATTTTCCTCATAAAGAGGAATATGTATAGATAGGAAATCAAATAATAGATAGGTAGATTTGGAAATCATTTTATAATTAGGTATAGATATATACATGATTCCAGTTGAAAATGTTTTAACCCTCACCTAGTATCGAAATTCAAACAGATTGGAACGGATCCCACTGTTCAGTGCAATTGTCGCCTGAAAATAATTACTACTGACTTAGAACTAGGTTCTTATTATTCTAATCAAACAATCACATAAGGTTTAGGAAATATAACATATTATAAAATTCTTATAACATTTAGAAATTATTTCCCGGCAAAATTTAATTTTAACTGTTTAAGGAAAATTAATTAATTAATTATGTTTCAAAAATTATTTAACCACATAAATATTTATTAATCATGTTGTGACCTTAATTAGAGTATTAGGAATTAAATTTAGAATTTAATTCAACAATGTAGGTTAATTTTGAAATTATTTTATAATTTTATTAATTTTTGAATTAATTTGGAAAATTCTTTATTTAAAATTCCAAAATCCTATTTTATAATTAATTTTAAATTAATTTCGAAATTATTAATTAAATGTTGACCAAAAAGTCAAAATTACTATTAAAAACATTTACTATTCCATTTCTTATGAATTAAACACTTTATAACACAAAATTAAACACATACATACACACACTATCACACGAGCACATGAATTTGGTTCAAGAACATTATGAAGGTGTTATTAGGCTTATGAAGATGTTCATACTAGTTCATGATCACATTCAATAAATTTTTGAATTCATAACATATAATTAAATTCAAATGTAACACTTTAATTATGAAATTAAATCTAAATAAATTATTCTAAGCATAAATTTAATCAAACAAGAATATAATTATTTAAATACATACTCATGCTACATTATATCATAATTCATGCAATTAATTAAATAAAATTCCATAATGTAGGCACATTACACATAAAGCTAACAATTATGCATATATATTATAAAAATAAATTCCTAAAGCATAATTTTATTATTCCTAAGCATGCTACTAATATTATTATATTAAAAACATAACATAAAGCATGAAATAATAAAAGAAAATCGCACCTTAGAGAGAAGAGAGGGTTTGGCCGTGGCTTTTGGGAGCAAATGTGATTATTTTTGTGTGAATTTTATGTTATGCTTCTAAGGGTATTTATAGGTATGTCTTGGGGGCTTATGTTGAAATTTTGAAGAGTTAATTAGATGAATCATGTAGTGAGTAAGCTAGGTTCATTTATTAGGGGGGTTTAGTTGTATACTTAGGTGTTTAGTTAAGATATAATTAATTTATTTAGTAATCATGACCAAATAAAAATAATTCTAAAATAGGATGAAGATGGTAGTAAATTCGTAGAAGAACGTCTAGGGTTTAGTTTAAAATGAGAGAAATTGCAAAAGAAAGAGAATCGAAAGAGCTTTCTAATGGTTATAAACACTTAACGTTTGAACGTCTACATTTAAAGTAGTAGTCGTTCGGGAATTTTGAAAAATACAATAAAATTCATAACCGAAGCTAGAATGTGAATTGATTCCCTAGAAAGTGTCCATGATTCTTGAAATAATTCAAGGATCATTTTGACTGTAATATTGTATATCAAATGTTGGACGGTTTGAAAATTAGTTTTTACGGTAGAAATAGTACTTTGGGAAAAATAAAGAAAAATTTATAAATCGAGTTAAGGTTTGAACTAGAGTTTGGAAAAGGTCCTAAAATTCATAAAATAATCCAAGGATCGTAATGGTTATAATATTGCATAGGAAAAACGTTGAAATTCAGAAATTTCTAATTTAGGGCAAAACTAGGGTTTTTCGGCCGGTTTTGATTTCTACGGAAGCTACGATAAGAATTAGGGTTTGGAAATCATACCAGAATTCATAAAATTTTACAAGGATTCTATTGAGCCCAATATTGAATAGGTAAAAGTGTTTCGAAAATTCCTACAATTAAAGATGAATAGTAACTAGGGACCTAAATGGAATTTTCAACAAACAATTTTAAAAATGTATTTCGGAATGATGAAAGCTATGATATGAGTTTCAAAAATATAGAAATCAGCTTTCTAAGGTTTCTCAAGGTTTAGGTAAAGGTTTAGGGTTCGGTGGATGAATAGTGATGTGATTCTCTCAAGAAGGCACGAATCATAAATCAGAACATAAATGCACATAATTCACATAAAATGGAATGTGTAATGGGCTAAGGCTATAAACACTTTCCTCTTAACCCTTTACTTACCCGTGCTATCCTGATCTCAAAAATCCGGGCTATTACAATCTTCCCCCCTTAAAGAGAATCTGTCCTCAGATTCTATTCTTGTTTCGGAACAACTCTGGGTAATATTTTTGCATCTTTTCCTCAATTTCCCAGGTTTGTTCTTCTGTTCTATGTCCTTTCCATAACACTTTAACAAGGGCAATTTTCCGATTCCTTAGTTCTTGGAATTTCCTATCCAAGATTTCGGTTGATCTTACTGTATAAGTTAAGTCGGGCTTTAGAGGAACTTCTTCTATTGGCAAGATGTGGGATTCATCCGCAAAATATTTATGGAGCTGAGACACATGGAATAAGTTATGTATTCCAGTGAGGTTTGCTGGTAAATCTAGGCGATAGGCTGTCGGTCTAACACGTTCTATGATTTCAAAAGGTCCTATGTATTTGGGATTCAGTTTTCCACCTTTCCCAATACGTGTGAAACCTTTTCTTGGTGATGCCTTCAAAAACACTTTATCGCCTACTGTAAATTCTATATCCTTTCTCCGGGTATCGGCACAACTCTTTTGCCTATCTTGAGCTGCTTTCATTCTTTGACGGATCATTTCAATCTTTTCTGTAGACTCCGCTATCCACTTTCTAATGGTTTTCCTGGTATCTCCTCTTTCAGTTGCTTTACTTTCTTCCATATCCCAGTAAAACGTAGACCTACATTTCCTTCCATATAAGGCTTCATAAGGTGCTGCTTGGATTGATGCCTGATAACTATTGTTATACGCAAATTCCACAAGAGGCAAACATTCTTTCCAGTCCTCTTGAAAATCCAAGGCACAAGCTCGCAACATATCCTCTAGATATTTGATCGTCCTTTCTGATTGACCATCGGAGACTATACTAATGGGTACACCATGTAACCTTATAATCTCTTTCTGGTACAACTTTGCTAGAGAACTGACCTTGTCAGTAGTCTTGATCGGTAAGAAATGTGCACACTTAGTCAACCGATCAATAATAACCCATATACTATCATATCCTCCTTTAACTTTTGGTAAGCCCGTGATAAAGTCCATGGTGATTTGTTCCCATTTCCAAGTAGGAACTGGTAGAGGCTGTAACTTTCCTCCGGGTTTCTGGTGGTCCACTTTGACTTGCTGGCACGTCAAACATCTTTTGACATAGCTAGCAACATCTCGTTTTATTCCATTCCACCATAAATGTTTCTTGAGATCATGATACATTTTTGTTCCTCCTGGATGTATCGTATATCGAGTCTTATGTGCCTCATCCAGTATTTCTTTTCGAGTTGTAGGAGGTACACAGACTCGACCTTTATATCTCAAGATCCCATGGTCATCTGTGGTAAATTTTGTCTCAATATCCTTTTCCTTGGAATTGAGACACTTCTTGATCCACTCATCCTGGGCTTGGGCTTCCCTAAGTTTTTCTTTTAATGGCGAGGATATCACTATATTGGCCAGTCGGGATTTCGAAATGACAGTTATGGGTTTGCATTTTCCGTCTAATGCTGATAGATTGGATTTTCGACTCAAAGCATCTGCCACTACGTTGGCTTTTCCTGGATGGTACTGGATTTTACAGTCGTAATCTTCCAGAAATTCCATCCATCTTCTCTGCCTCATATTCAACTCCTTTTGAGTGAATAAATATCTCAAACTTTTATGATCAGTAAAGACCTCAAAAGTTACCCCGTACAGATAATGCCTCCATTTAGCTAAAGCGAATTCAATCGCAGCTAATTCTAAATCATGTGTGGGGTAATTCTCTTCATAAGGTTTAAGTTTCCTTGAGGCATAGGCGATAACCTTACCATTTTGCATTAGGACACATCCTAATCCTTCTTTGGATGCATCCGTATAAACTACATAACCTTCTTTTCCTTCAGGTAAGGCTAATACTGGGGCAGACGTTAATCTTTGCTTCAATTCTTGAAAACTCCGTTCACACCTTTTTGTCCATTCAAATTTTCCTTGTTTCTTGGTTAACTGAGTAAGAGCCGCTGCTACCTTGGAGAAATCTTTTACAAACCTCCTGTAATATCCGGCAAGTCCTAGAAAACTTCTTACTTCTGATGGGTTCTTTGGTGCCTGCCAATTTATTACAGTTTCAACCTTTGAAGGGTCTACTTCTATTCCAGAACTGGATATTATATGTCCAAGGAATGACACTCTTTCCAACCAAAATTCACACTTGCTGAACTTTGCGTATAACTTATGATCTTTTAAAGCTCTTAACACTTTACGAAGGTGTTCAACATGTTCTTCTGGAGTTCTTGAGAACACCAGAATGTCGTCAATAAAGATGACCACGAACTGGTCCAAATACGGTCAGAATGCTCGGTGCATTAAATCCATGAATGCAGCCGGGGCATTGGTTAATCCAAAAGGCATTACTACGAATTTAAAATGACCGTAACGGGTATTAAAAGCAGTCTTTGGAATATCCTCCTTTTTAATCCTCAGCTGATAATACCCCTGCCTTAAATCTAACTTGGAGTACACTCGTGATCCTTGAAGAATATCGAACAGTTCTTCAATATAGGGAAGAGGGTATTTGTTCTTGATAGTCATATGATTGAGTTCTCGATAATCGATACACAATCGCAATGATCCGTCTTTCTTTTTGACAAATAACACAGGCGCTCCCCATGGGGATATGCTAGGACAGATGTAAGCTGAAGCTAACAACTCATCAAGTTGTTTTCTCAACTCTTGGAGCTCGGCTGGAGCCATTCGATAAGGTGTTTTAGAGAATGGCTCAGCTCCAGGGACTAAGTCAATTACAAATTCTAATTCCCTATCGGGAGGTAATGAATTCAGATGCTCAGGAAAGACATCAGTGAATTCTTTTACTACCTCTACTTCTTCAATTTTCAGCTGATCTTTGGGCCTATTTAACAGATAGACAATGAATCCAGTAGCTCTATTACTCACTAACTTCTTAGCTTCGGCAGCTGTAACCAATGGCATCGAATCATATTTTCCTTTTGACCCAGAGCTATCACCTTTCCCTAAGGTGACTTCTTTCTTGAAGCAATCCAACTTAGCATGGTACTACATCTATATATAATTGGTGATTATTTTGGGTTAGAAAAAGATAAACGACATCTAAACTCATATGAGTGAAATAAATATCAACATGTGTTGAAACTACAAATCCCGACCAAAGATTTTATACGATGCAGTTTTCACACTTTAGCCCTCGTCACGAAGAATATTATATATAAAACTTCTGCTGTTATTTTTGCTCGAATTTTATTGTCAGAATTCTAATACTTCTCTTATGATAAATTGGAAAATTATTTTATATCATGATATTCGTATGATTGTATCGTATCATGTTTCCCTATGTCTATGTTCATGCACAGTGGATAATACTCTATCAACACAATATTTGAAATGATCATTGTTTTGCATCTATACTATTATATATTTGAAAACCACATTTGACTATTTTACTTTTTGTGCATTTTGATAATGTGGAATTTTGTGGATTTTTTGAGGTTTTTAATTAAATAGAAAAATATGATTGGTTGGTTTTTTTTTATATATTATTTTATTATGAAAATAAGTAGTAACTCAGGAAAATAATTATCTTTGGCAAGTTTGACTGAATGATATTTTGAGTTGTTCTTAGATTTACAATTAAATAGAAAAAATATAATGAACTTATCTTTATTTTGTATATTATTTTATTATAAAAATAAATAGTAATTATAGAAAAATAATTATTTTTGACAAAATTCATAATATAATTTTTATGTTTACTTTTTTTTTTCTAATGTGTAATTCTTAAATTTTTGAATTATTTTTAATATTTAAAAAGATTATTATTTCTAGGTCCAAAACAAATCTTTTCTAATTTGATATAATTTCATTATTAATTCTTTTATGAGATGTAAATTATTTTTTATTTATAAATTCTCTTATTTTTTTAATTGAGTGTCAATATAATTAATCCCTTAAATCTTACCTAAATGATTTGAAAAATAGAAAAGAAAACTATATGCATGGAATGATCCTAAACAATGGTAATTAAATTAAATGAGTTAATTTTTTTATATGCTAAAATATACAATTTCAACTAAATGTTTTTTATTATTTGTTTGAAAAATTACTTTATGTAATTTGAACTTTTAATTAATTTTAAAAGCTCTCATTACCTTATTCATTCATAATGCATTACATATATATATATATAATGGGTCTGAATATGGGGTACAGAGTCCAATCACTTCAGAATTTATTTAGGTGAGGAAAACCAGTTGATGTTCGCCAGAAAAGATGGGGGTTCTACCTACTAGGACAAACACAAAGACAAAGTCAGAAGGCCAAGCTGGGGGAACTGGGGGTGATTCCCAGTTTGGCTCTCCGACGCTCAAGTCAGATGGAGATCTGAAAGAGAGAATATGCTAAGTATGGAGTTGCAGTAATGGAGATTGCTTACAGTGGAGAAGATGAACTTGCATATTTATAGTTGAGGGTCAGAGACCCTTTGGTCATTTGCACCGTGTGGTCCTGGCCGAATGTTGCCCTAACACGTGGCATTGCGAGAGAGAAACCTAGGAGGAATCTTCTGCAAAAGCTGGTGGAAGTTAGTGTTGGCAACAGTGGCATGTGCGCGGGCATGTACGGGGTGTCAGAGAGCCATTTTAGGGGTTGGTAACGAGGGCTTAAGAGCACGCTCGTGTCAACCAAGAGCCTTGGAGACCAAGGAATCCGCTAGGGGATAAAGGTCAAGGCTCATGTAATGAGGGGGAATGGAATGCTTTCCTGAGGGAGTGTAGCGCTCGAAGAGAGCTCCCTTGATACACTGGGGCTTGGCCCGACCTTGCAGAGTGCGCTCGTTAGAGAGCGGCATTGTTTGATTACGCAGGCATGTAGCAGAGACGGCACGTGTCTTTGAGGAGCCTTTACGCTCGTGGGGGTTTGGGCGCTCATGTATAAGTATTTTAGCCCAAGAGGACAGGTGTCGTTATCTCGATTCGCCACGTGTCCAATCGTGGGACGAGCGTATTTTGACCTCATCAATATATATATATGTATGTACATATATATATATATATATATATATATATATATATATATATAATGTGATAATTTTAATTCAACAGTATTTTTTCATTTTTCTTTTTTCAAAAGTTTTATTTTATAAAAATTATTTCATTAATTAATTAATTATGTTAGGTATATAATATTTTTAAAATTATCAAGTACATTAATTAATTTTTTTATATTAATTACATTAATATACTTATCAACTCCATAAATTTAGAAACATCTAACTAATAATTATTTATTGGTCAATTAAATACACGATTTTTAAACTTGTTAAGACTTCAATTATTTAACAAATTAAACCAATTAACTTATTAATCTAATGTTCAATTAATAATATTTTATTTATGTTAAGTGGTTAATTGATCTAAAAAGAAACATCTGAATATATTTCTCTTAATTAATTATTGATTTCAATAAATTGTAGATAAATTTTTGACATCAATCAAGGGGAGTAATTTTGCAAATACGAAATATAATATATTAAATGTAGATGTATTGATTTTTCTAAATATTATAAAGATTTTGTAGGCTTAACTTAATCATGTACACAGTTTACATAAGAGAATTGAAAATATTTTATTTATTCTATTTTTCTTTTTGAACGTAATCACTAATTTAACCATTACATTTATATGGTTTGTTTAATCTTTGTAATATTTTCTATTAAAATAATTCAATTAATTATTCATTATTCTTCACATATTAATTGACTTATTTATTATTATTTTTATTTATTTCATTTTACACCATCTTTTAATTTTGTATATATATATTTATTATCAACTAATTTTGTATTTTTCAATTTCATGTAAATATCTTTTCACAATTTTCAAATTTTAACTAACTTTTAGTATTGATTGTATATTTATTTTCTTCTTTATTTGGTTTCTTAAAATTTGTATTTATACCATATAAATTTGGTCACCAATAATTAATTTTTATACTTGACCTTTGCTATTTATTAATCTATTTATCTCAAATATTTATCATCAATCTCTATAATGTTATTCGAGCATTACATTTACATTTTCAAAATTCTCTATTCAATTTATTGATTATTAAGGACTTAGTATATGTTTATATTTGTTATTACATGTTCACTAACAAGGTTAATTTAGTTTGAAACTTTTATAATATCAAACTGCAATTCGATAATTTCTTAACTGTTGAAATAGCCGAACATTACGCCGCAATGTTTGACATAAAAATGGGCTGCAAATTGTAAATGTTTCCACCATGTTCTATTCACCGCGTATGAGATCAAATAAAGTCAAAAATAACAACTGCCGCCAAGGTTGTTAGCTGTGAACGGCTATCCACCGCCATAGCAAATTGCTTTTGTAGTTAATGCGGTTAAGTAACCGCGTTTTTGCTTATGTTCACACTGTCAAATTTTCCTATAAATAGAGCGCTATGTACGTTCATTTCATAAGTTGAATAAGTCGATTTAGAATACAATTTCATATTTTCTCTGAAGAAGAGTTTACTCTTCAATATTTTTGTGTTGGTTCGCGTTATTGTTATTCTATTTCGCAACATTAACGACGTTATTGAAGTTTGAAATCCTTACGAGACTGAGAAAGTTAATTTCGAGATTTTTGACTCAATATCTTAAGGTACGAGTTATTTTTGATTTTATAAATTATCATATTTGAGATTTTAATTTGATTTCTTAATGAGATTGACAAAGTTTAAAATCCATGAAAGAGTTTAAAAGATTTTCGAGATTTTTGGCTCAATCTCATAAGGTACGAATTTTATTTTTTTTTAGAAAATTAATTCAAAGTTTAATTGTATTAATTTAATCCTATTTTTTGAATTAATTAATTTTAGAATATCAAGTTGCAATTCGACTCCTTGATAAGATCAACAAAGTTTGAAATTCTTGTCGGGCTTAAAAAGATTTTCGCAATCCTGGGCTTAATCTCTTAAGGTACGAGTTGTTTTCATTTTTGTAAATTATCATATTTTATATTTAAAAAGGATGTGATTTTTATACAATTTCAACACTTCATTTTATATTATTATTATTATTTAGAACTGGATGATAATTATATATTCTTTCTAAAATTATTTTCTTTTACAACGTCTCTACTTAATACTTAAATAAAATTATAATAAAGAAATACTTTAGCGATAATGTTTTTATTATTTATAAAAAATGTGTATTATATAGAATATTTTTCATTATATATGATTAGTTATTTTTTTAAATTATTTTAGCTTACAAGATTCATATATAATATTATAAGTTATATTATCATTAATATATAAGAAGGGTGTGTTTGATCCTAATTGCGTTAATTTTGACCGGATACTTTTTTTTCCTTTTTTGAATTTTTTAATTCTTTAAAAATCATTTCACTGGGTAATAAATTCTTCACAATATTTAATATTTTGAAAACTTTAATTATTTATCAAATCATATTAATTAATATATTAATCTCATAAATTTAGGAAAATTCAACTAATAGTATTTTATTTATGTTAAGTACTTAATTGATTTCATGTAATAAAAGACACATCCCAAAAATAAATATCTTAATTGATTGATTGATTTCAATTAATTGAAAAATAAATTTTAGACATTTTTAAGGAGATCTTTTACTTTTTAGAAACCCTCTTCTATCACGTTCATTAATTTTAAATTTTGAATTTTTAAAGTGTGTTCTCACTAACATTATATAAAGTATAGATATTTCTTATATATGCAATGAATTTAATAAAAAGTCTTTTATTTTATTATTTTTTGCTCTAGCCTCTTTTGTGCTCTCTTCACCTCACACGCTTCATCCATTCATCTTCTTCCCCCTTTATCTACGGTACACATATAATTTTTTTCCTTACTTTTTTGTATAGAAAATCACATTTCAAATAATTATAGAGATTCAAGATTTATGAATTAGCCCACACACAATTTTATTGATTTTCACTTTTATTTTGGTTTCATATTTTCTGTTTATATTTTGTTATCGTTGATTTTCACTTTTTTAATTGTTTTTTATGTTTTCAAAGATATTTTATTTAGGGGATTCCTACTTTTTTCTTGATTGTATTGTAGATTTGTTTAATTTTTTAACGTTTTATTCTTGAGTAATTTTTAAATTTTTTTTTAATTTTTTTGTTTATTTAAAAAAAACTTATTGTATTTAACAATTATTAATATTTATAATGACTCTTTATTTGATACACTTGGATTATTTTTGAATATATATTTTTTTTTTCAATAATCATGCTTTTGATTTAAAATATATGATATTGGAGTATTATTTGATTTATCCGGCAAAAATTTTAATAGTTTGTTTTTTCAAATTTTCATATATTTTTGTTATAATATTTATTCTATTTAGTTTTATGATTTTTATGATTCTTTTAGATGTTTTTTAATTATCGATGATTTTTTTTTTATATTTTAATTTTATCTAATTTTTTTAATTAGTATATCTCTTTGTTAGTATTTTTTATTTATTTTGTACTTTTATTATCTTATTTATTTATCTTTTTTTTTTTCCGTAACGATAGAGTTATTTTCTTTTATGTTAACTAATTTATTTTCTCAATTTGTGGAAGTATGTTACATTTTTTCATACAGTTTGTAAATTGGTTGGATCGAAATTTTTTGGTTAAAACTTTTAAAATTTATTTGTTGAATTCCTTATTATTCGACTTTTACCATTTTCAAAAATAGTTTTTTCTGATTAAGTGGATATATTTTTCTATATATTTTTCCTCTTCCTTTTGATTCTTTTTTATATTAAATTTAAAATAAATTCATTAATTACAAATACTTTTTATTTTTTTTGTTACTTCACCTTATTTGTATCGTACATTTATTTGATTTGTTTCAATTCAAAAAGTATATTTATTTGATTTCTGAATATTTTTCTTGATTGCTTAATTAACTATAATTCATTTTGTTTAAATTTAGTTTACATATAATTCGAGGTTTTTTTTTTAATTATTTAACATATAGTTCGAACTTATCTCTATTCACATATACAATTTATTTTTCGTCTTCTACATATTTTTATGTATTTAATCCAAATTTAGTATTCAAAGATGTTTTCTATAACTTGATGTATGAATGATTTTCTTTTTCATATATATTGCATAATTATTATTTTTATCTAGACATAATTTTTTTTTAATATTATCTTAGTTTATAATATTCACAACTAATATATAATATTATCACTTATAAATTATAACTTATATATAAATACCGTGCATAGCACGGGGTATACACTTGCTGAGATACAAAACCTCGCTCGGATCAGAGCCGTCCACATGTCGCCATCTATTGACCTAAAACTTATACGCTCGCACAAAAGGGCTCGCGCGCATACCCAGCCCATCCACTTGATGACCAAGCCCAGGTCTACGTGCCTCGGCCCACTATTCAAGCGGGGGATTCAGGCTAGAGAACCAAGCGCTCGTGATACGGTCCTCTCATGGGCTATCCTCCCAGGGAAGCGTCCCATGAGGGCACGTTCTACCTTGCGCTCGGTTATCCAACGCTCACTGGTCATTAGTCACAGGGGACCCCCTTGTGCCTCCCTTCGAGCGTCATCCACGCTCGAGTATAATCAACCCCTATTAAGGCGTTCGTACACCTGCGGGACAGGGTTTGAGCTTGCCAACGCTCAACGCTCGCCAACAACCTCTAACACTATGGCAGTGCGCACCTCATACCTGGCACGCCGCTTGCTTTTCAGAGCCGTCACTCTCATACCCTCACAGGCCGCCACGTTTTAGGGCAACACAGGTTTGGGACCACACGGTCAGATTACCCAATCTGCCCTCACCCTTAACCTATAAATAGGGGGAAACCCATGCTTTCTTCCTCAAGTGATCTTCTTTATCAACACACACATTGAACTGGTATATTCCTCCATTAATCTGCATCTTCCCAAGCTACACCCTACCTTCAACACAGTTGCATCACCACCGCATTTTACACTCTTGGTGTTATCCTAGCTGGAAGAACCCACGCTCAAAAGGAAACCCAGTTCCTGAGGCTCCTACACCTGTGATGGTCTTTCCCTTTCACTCACAAATTCTAAAGTGATAGGTGTTTAAACCCCTTTACTAGTTTCTGCACCATCATTTTTGGCGCCGTCTGTGGGAAATCCATCGCCATCTTCAGCTCCATCTTCATCAGTTTCTTCCTTTGAAAGCTAGTTGAAAAGTAACACCGGCGGCATTCACTATGGTAACTGTAACAAGGTCAGGCGCGGTGGACAAGAGGGGGGCTCTTCCTTCCGTTGGAGGTACGCCCCCACCAATCGCCGGAGACACAGAGGTAGCTGCTGCAACACTCCCTCCAGGGGGGAACGAGGCTGGGGCTGGTTCCATTCCTCCTCCTCCTACTTCCAGGCCCGATGCTCCAACCTCCCATCCCGGCATGCATCCCATGGCCATGCCTCCACAGGGATACGCTTACTTGCAGCCTGGGCTGGTGCCCGGGATGATGCCTATGGTCCAGCCCTACCAGGTAGGGACGCTGAATCTCCCATTGTCGCTGCCTAGAGAGATACATGGGGTGGAAATGCCCCAGATTACTACTCAGCAACTCCAGGTGCTCTACGCACAATGCGAGGGTCAGGCGGTCCAGAACTGTAGCACCCGCACGGTGGGTCACCACATCCCCCGCACCAAAGTCCGATCCACATACGAAATGGAGAGTCCGTACATGAACCAAATAGTGGCGAACGGGAGACTGACAAACTCACACCTAGGTTAGGCGGAACTTAGACCCTGAAAGCAAAACTCAAACCCCAACAAGAATGCCGAAGCGAAACAAGCCATGCAATAAACAAAACATTCATAAGCAGTTGACGGGTTCCACTAGCATAAATACCTAATCCCGAATATCAAACGATAATCATAAATCCAATGGGTTCAACTAAGCCGAGCAAACCTGTCCTAACCTGTCCCGAAATATACATATCACTTCATAATTAAATTCTGGATATCATAAACAAACATATCTTATACATAAGATGAAAGAAAGGAATGCGAATGCAAGACCACCTACTAGACAAAGACTCAGAACAGACTCCAAAAGACAGACACACTCCGCCTAGCACGAACTCCAAGCAAACCTGCAAGCTAAAAAGTAAAAGGGGAGGGGTCAGTCTTAACTTGACTGAGTGAGGGGTTAACACACTCACACTATATATATAAGATCAAAGCACGTATCAAACTCGTAATGTTCATGAACGCGGGGATAGTTTTTGCACACTAAATCATTTCCCGTGATATATATACATATAGGGTTTACTTTTGCAAAATCAAACAAACCAAAATAACTTACCGAACAAACTTAGCAAAGCTTATTAAATCCTAACATATTCAAAACTTAGCTTATCTTACAAAAACTCCCTTTTAGTTTAACTTAGAATCTATCCCCGTTTCATAAACCTTAACAGAACATACATATCATATCATATAGAACTCGGCGGGTACGAGCTCCGACTTCCCCAAACTCCTCATAACATAACATATCAGAATCAAAACAGAAAACTTACATACAAATCATATCATATCATATCATCCTCAACTTCGGGTGATGGAAGGGTGTATACGCCCAAACCATCCAAACAAACGAGGGGAGTGCCTTGCGAGTACTCAAACCCTCAGGATTCCTTCCCTCACCAAACCTCCTGGTGAGTTCAGGGGTGATCCTCTGCAGACATATGGAGACTATGCACAGGCTTAACCTCGACGGCCCTATACCGTCCCGAGGGCTCCTTACCCATAGCTCCGGGGCCTAACATACACAGAACATATCATAACCCGCTACAACAGAGACAGACAGACATAACTTATACATATATACGTATACATACCACTTTCCGTTTCAATCAAACTCGGTCCGTGCCAAACTTGGCTCATGAGAAGTATACGGTCAGAAGCATAGCTTCACGTGGCAAATCATAACAAATCATTCCAAATCAAGTATACATAGGCTCGTACATTGCTTACCATACTTGCAAACTCGAGGCATATTCAACAAATACATATTTCACACTTATTTATATACATATAAGGCTTATTAAATCACATGCAATCAAAACTGAGCACATTGCAATAAGGTGTAACTATATCCTAACCTCACCTGACACCGAAGAGGCCGAAGACACAACAAACGATCCACCCCGGAATCAACACGGCCAACAAAACACCACCCCGGGTGTACCTGAATAAACTGAATACAAAAACAGGACTTAGACTCAAGAATGAACCAATTAGACGCACGGCTTATGTTTATGATTGGCATGAAGTCATGAGTCACGTATACAAGCATAGAACAATCATGCATTAACAACAATTCCCATTTCATGGACATTTTAAAGCATGCGATGTAAATTCCTCTTAAAACATGCAATTAAATCATAGTAAAGCTCACAAAGCAAAACAAGGTCATAGTGAAGCATAACAACCGAAAAACAAACACACACACACAACAGAAGCTGGGAACGGCCTCGCCCAAGGTAGGAAGGGCCGTTCCCACACACGCACCCAAGGTTCTGGAGAACGGGAACGGTCGTTCCGAGCACCAGCACAAACAGGGAACGGTCGTTCCCACACTCGGCACTGACGCCAGCCCGGGAAAGGTCGTTCCCACCATAAGGCAAAACGGGAACGGCCGTTCCCACCTGGAACAGCTGAAAAACAGCAGCAGTTCGAAAATGGCGTCTGGAGAGGAAGCAACAAAGCAACAGCAGCAAAACCAAAACCAAAACACACGAAAATAACACAATAAAGCATGCTCGACACATAGGTCACATATTTCCACATTAGAGCTCGCAAAACGGGCTCGAACACCCCAAACTCCCAACCCCGACACTATTCATCTTCTTCCCAAATCATCACATAGACACAAATCCGAGGCACGAAAGAGAGATTAAATTAAAGCACGTAACGATAGGGTCACAAATCTTACCTTGGGTCGTTGATCGGACGGTTGGATCTCCCAAACCCGAGCTCAAGGCTTGATGGCCAAAAGGGAAAAATATCTTCTCCTTTCTTCCTTGCCTTGTTGCTGATCGATCAATGAGGGAAAGAGAGGAAAGGCTGGCCCCTTCTGGGGCTGGTCAAACGGGTCAGTTAAAACGGGGTAGGGGTCAAAGGGTATCCGGTCCAAACGGATCGGATTTAAAACGGTAGGGCTATCAAATGACTTTAGAATTTAAAGGGTTAATTCATTGAATCCGAGTCGTCAAAACAAACTCAATGATAGGGTCGGAATTCGAATTCGAATTCCCGAGCTCAAATAGCCACGAAGGCTCAAACGTCCTAATTATAATTAGGTCCCTAAATTGCAAATATTGAACAATTAAGTCCAAGACATTAAAATAAATTCTAAAGCACACATAATTAAAATAAATATCACGTTGACACGTAAGCATGCTAAATCACATATTTCACAAAATACTGAATTAAACTCTCTCGTGACGCCGTACCTGGAATGCCGAAGAGGCGGGGCATTACAAGAACGCTTGGGAACACTTCACTGCGGCCTATTTCCCTTCACAAGCTGGCGCTCGAATGGCCCCAGCCCTTGGAGGGCTCCCGGCTCACCCACTGACGATGGCGCAAAATGCGTTGAGGGCCCAGCAACTTCCCCCGCCACCTATCCAGGAAAATGAGGTTCCTCCGAGGGCCCAACAAGAGCAGCAGCCCGGTGGAAATGAGAGGGTCAGGGATAATGAAGAAGTTCAATCAAGGGCTACAGAAAGAGCAAGCCGCAGGAACGTCGGTGACCCTCAACTTGCCGCGGTACAAGATCAGCTTAAGGGGCTCCAGAACGTGGTGGAGCAGCTCTCTCGAGCAAGGTCTCAAGTCCCCCGTGATGGGGTCGAGAGGTCCAGGGCCAGAGATGCTCACCGACCGCGTAGCCCAATTTCTCGCCGCCAAAGGGAAGCCAGCTATGAGGATCCCGAGGACAGGGATTACAGAGTCATGACGGGCGATTCCCCCCTCATCGAGGAGGTACTGATGACCCATGCAGGGAAGGGCAAAATCCCCACGTCCGTCAACAGATATGATGGGACCACTGATCCCGCCAAACATCTGGATCACTTTGTGCACCTGATGCATTTATACGATCACCCGAGCAACTACTGGGCCAAGGTATTTGTCACCTCCCTCGTGGGAATAGCCTAGGACTGGTACAAGAAGCTTCCCCCACGCTCAATCCGAGGGTACCATGATCTGACAGATGCCTTTGTAAGCCACTTCAATTCCTTGAAGGCATCGGCCCCAGCCGCAACAGCTCTCTACAGCTTGGTCCAGGGGCCGAATGAGACGCTCCGGTCCTTCATGGGGAGGTTCAACAAGGAAATCTTGTTAGTAGAGAAGCCCTCGATGGATTTCTTGAGGCACGTTCTTTTCGGAGCCATCAACATGAAGCACTATGTCAGCAAAGAATTCGTGGAGGAAGTGGTCAAGAAGAAACCGCGCTCATTGATGGAGATTAGGGAGATAGCGGACTCTTTCTTCACCCTCGAGGATATGTACATTGCGAGGGACCAGAAAATGACGAACGCCCCTCGTCCCAGCAAAGTCCCGGAGGACAGAGGGGATTCTAACAGGGGTCGCCGTCGTAGCCCTATTTCCACTCGCCGAAATTCCCCTCCGCCACGTAAGTTTGAGCACATTCCCTTCAACCGCCCGATTGCTGAGGTATATTCCCTGGCGGATAAGAAACTCCTCAAGAGGCCGCCAAAATTGAAAGAAACAGAGGCCCAAAAGCGCTCGGGAAAGTACTGTGCTTTCCACAAGCAGAAAGGGCATGACACCAACGAGTGTCGTCAGCTTAAGGGTGAGATTCAGAGGCTCATCGCTGGGGGGCACCTCAAGGAATTCGTGAAGGTGTTGGAGAGGTATGATGAACACTGCGCTGAGCGAGCGCGTGCCAGAGGAAGAAGCCATTCACGCTCGCGGAGTCCACGCCACCATCACGCAGAACCAAGTGACCGTGGCAAAGGGAAAGCCACAGACATGGAAAACCAGCCCTTCGCGGTCATCCACATGATTGCTGGAGGACCCTCGGGGGGCGATTCTAGCGCTTCCCGACGCCGATACGTTCGGAGCTACGATCAAAGATCTTCTCAACTCAGGCCAGTGCTCTCCATCGACAGCTCATCGCGCTCGGAAAAGGATGAGAGCGTAGGTTTCACAGAGAAAGACTTAGAGCACATTGTAACACCCCATGGGGTCGGTGAAACCTCTGACTGCCCCATGGTGGTTAGCTTAGACGTTCATAACCACGTTGTAAAGAGGGTTCTAATTGATAGTGGAAGCTCTGTGAACGTTCTCCCTTATTCCACGTTTCAAAAGATTAATATAACAAACATTCCACTCGAGCCCCTTAGAACAGCCCTCGTTGGCTTTGGTGGTTCCGAGATTGTCCCTCGCGGACAAATTCGCTTGGCCACCTTGTTCGGTCGTGCCCCACAGCGAAAAACTTTGAATGTTCTTTATGCAGTGGTCGAAGTAGATCTCCCATACAATATCATCATTGGACGCCCAGCGCTCGTAGACTTTAAGGCGGTAATTTCAACATATCACCAGAAGGTCAAGTTCCCTACCCCCGAGGGAACAGGCGAAGTACTGTGCAATGTCAAAGAGGCTTAGGAATGCTACATCCTTTCCCTTCGAAGCCACAAGCCCAAGCAACCCACTCAGGCAGGTTCCACCAAGAAGTCAGTGGATTTTCCCAAGTTGGATGAAGATGTCCCCGAGCGCAAAAGGGCCAAACTTTACAAAAAGAAAAATAAAAAGAAGGCTGAGACCGAGCCCAAGGACGCAGGGGCAGCGCCTCTTGGTGCCGTTGGAGAATCATCCTCGGAAGACGAGGATCGCCTACCCTCGGAAGGTTCTAATGGGAAACTTACAGGTAAAAGACGAGCGCTCGAACAGCCGAGGCCTGAAGTGCGGATAGAGCCTTCAGAGAGCTTTCTTACCATCGAATTAGAGCCCGAGAACCCCGACAAAACCACCCAGATAGGCTCCAATCTTGACGGCCCCTCACAGATCATGATGATCGATTTCCTTCGTGAGAACCTTGACGTATTTGCATGGAAGGCTTCCGATCTCACTGGGATAGATCCGAGTGTCATAGTCCACAGGCTCAACGTGGACCCGGCCTTCAAGCCCATCAAACAAAAGAAAAGAGACGTTCATGGATTTAGGAGGCAAGTCATTGAAGAGGAGGGAAACAAGCTCCTCGAGGCTCAGTACATAGAGGAGATCCTATATCCCGAATGGCTTTGCAATGTGGTGCTCGTGCCCAAGAGCGCTAACAAATGGCGCATGTGTAATGACTTCACGGACCTCAATAAAGCGTGCCCGAAAGATCCATACCCTCTGCCAAGAATCGATCAGTTGGTGGATTCGACCGCTGGGTGTGAACTTATGAGCATGATGGACGCTTTCCAGGGGTATTATCAAATATTTATGGCCCCAGAGGATCGCCCTAAGACTTCATTCGTGGTCCATATGGGCGTTTACTGTTTCAAGGTTATGCCCTTTGGGCTCAAAAATGCAGGGGCGACATATCAACGCCTTGTCAACAGAATGTTTGAGCGTGAGATTGGTGGGTCCATGGAAGTGTATGTGGATGACATGATTGTTAAGAGTGAATAGCAACATTCCCATCTAAAGGACCTCAAACGAACGTTCAACATCCTGCGTCATTATGGGATGAAATTGAACCCTTCCAAATGCACATTTGGCGTTCGGGGTGGCAAATTCTTGGGTTACATGGTCAGTCAACGAGGAATAGAGGCTAACCCGGAGAAAATTAAGGCAATCCTTGATATCCCCTCCCCTCGGAATGTGAGGGAAGTTCAAGTGTTGGTGGGAAAGATTATTTCATTAAACAGATTCATCTCCCGCTCGGCAGACAGGAACCTACCCTTCTTTAAAATTTTACGCAACGCTCGCAACTTCGCCTGGAGTAAGGAATGCGAGGAGGCTTTGCAGGATATGAAGCGATACCTCGCGAGCGGGCCATTGTTGACCAAGCCTAGCCTAGGAGAAAGCTTAATTATTTACCTTTCAATCTCCGCAGAGGCTACGAGGGCTGTCTTAGTGGCTGTCCGTGAGCGTAAACACTTGTCGGTCTACTATTTGAGCAAAACTTTGCAAGGGGCTGAGAAAAGATACATGGAAATAGAGAAATTCGCTTTTGTGCTCGTCAATGCTTCTCGAAGGTTAAGGCCTTACTTTTAGGCTCATTCTATCACAGTGCTCACGGATCAACCTCTCAAACAGGTGCTCGCAAAGCCAGATGTTTCAGGAAGATTAATTAAATGGGCGATTGAACTTAGTCAGTTTGATATCGCTTTCGAGCCTCGCACGGCGATACAGGCCCAGGCTGTGGCTGACCTATTGGTGGAGCGCTTCAACTTAGATACTGGGCCCTCGCTACAGGAGGGACTGTGGCTTCTGCACACAGAAGGCTCCTCGACCTCACAAAGGGGGGGGGGGGGGGGGGGGGGGGGGGGGAAGCAGGAGTGATCCTCAGAGATCCTCACGGTACTGAAGTTGACTATGCTATTAAACTAGCATTTCAAGTCACCAATAACGAGGCAGAATATGAGGCTCTAATCCAAGGGCTTAGAATAGCCCTCCAGAATGGTGTCGTTCGGGTCACTGCATATGTCGACTCTCAGCTGATCGCAAGTCAAATTGATGGTACTTATGAGGCTCGAGAAACCACTATGGTGCAGTACTTGGCGAGCGCTAGAGAAGTTATATCAAAGTTCAAAGAATTTCATTTGTTGCAGATCCCGAGAGCGGAAAACGAGCGGGCGGACGCTCTTTCTAAGTTTGCATCCGCCTTGGAGGGCTCCTGCGAGCGCTCTGTCACATTCCTCAGAACAGAAAGGCCGCTGATTCGTGATACGGGACCCTCAGATGAAGTCAATATGCTAGATCCCTCCGAGCCTTGCTGGCTCGACGACATCATTAGATTTTTAAGGGATGGAGCTTGCCCGAGCGATAAAGTGGAGGCATGGAAGATTAGAAATAAAGCCCCTCGTTTCTCTCTCGACAGCGAGGGGCGGCTATTCAAGCGGTCTTTTCAGGGTCCACCACTAAAGTGTCTGAGACCCTCGCAAGCCAAGGAGGTGTTGGAACATGTGCATAACGGGAGCTGTGGGAATCATTCAGGCGGTCGAATCCTGGCAAAGAAAGTCTTGAGGAGTGGATTCTATTGGTCCTCGGTGTTGCAGGATGCCATTAGTTACTCCAAGAAATGCCCTAAGTGCCAGTTTCATTCTAACACCCCTCAATTGCCGGCGGCTCAAATGATTCCTATTGATGTTTCGTGGCCCTTTGATCAGTGGGGCATTGATATTGTGGGACCCCTCCCAATGGCGGTCGGACAAAAGAAATTCGTAATACTCGCTGTGGATTACTTCACTAAGTGGGCCGAAGCTGAAGCAGTTGCGAAAATAACGTTCAAGGTTATAAGGGACTTCATTTGGAAGAACATCATTTGCAGATATGGCATCCCGAGGGTGCTCATCTCGGACAATGGTTCCCAGTTCATCGCCACCGACACACGGGATTGGTGCTACGAACTTGGGATTGAGCAACGCTTCACTTCCGTGGGCCATCCTCAAGCCAACGGTCAAGCTGAAGTGACCAACCGAACCATACTCCAGCATCTGAAGACGATGCTCGAAAGTAAGAAAGAGGAATGGGCTGAAGAACTTCAAGGTGTGCTATGGGCAAATCGCACCACCCCCCGAGCGGCGACTGGGGAAACTCCTTACTCTTTGGTGTACGGTTCCGAGGCTATGATACCTGCGGAGATCGCTCAAGAATCCGCACGCGTTGCCTGTTTCGAGCCTGCCACCAACGAAGCCAACCGAACATTCGAATTGGATTTATTAGACGAGAGGAGAAACTTAGCCTGGGCTCGCATCCACAAATACAAGGCGACCGTAGCCCGCCAGTATAACAAGCGTGTCAGAGAAAGAACTTTCCAACTAGGGGACTTGGTGCTCAAAAAAGTTGAAGTTTCTAAACACGTGGGTAAGCTGGATCCCAATTGGGAAGGCCCCTTCAAAGTCGTTCAAGTACGAGCCAACAATACCTACTTGCTGGAGACCTTGCAAGGCGAGCGACTCCCAAGACCATGGAACGCGTGCAACCTCAGAAAGTTCTACGTGTAAGTGTCAGTCTTTGTAACTGCCCGTTCGCGGCATGGTGTACTTTCTCTTTGGCAGAGAGCATGTTGTAATTATCTCCAAAAATTGCAAGTATAATATTAAATATTTGGTCCATTGTTATGTCATTTATTTACTTTCCTTTTGATTAATGATTCGGGCAACAGAAAGCCTACTCCGTGTCGAGCACCCTCCACGTCGAACGGCTTAAATAATACCCCAATCGTTTCAAAGCAACGCTATCTGTGTGTTGAGAACCCTCCACACTGAATAGTTTGATAATTTATGAGTGTGTAAGTCCTAAGAACGAGCGTGTCAGAAAGTGGGCTGCTAGACGCTTAATCTATGCCAACTGGGTACTCACCATGACAGTTCGTGCTCGTAAGCCCCCAATGACCCTCGCCTTCTTAATTAAGAATACACTCGTGAATAGCAGGCGTTGGGCTAGTCCTCCCATGAACGCTTGGGGACGAAGTTAGCATTACAGCAACGCTCGTATTTATTCTCGTACTTAACAAATGCTGCAGTTGATTTCTGAAGTTCATTAGAATGGGTGAGACGCTCAAGATGAAGGGGCACATCTCGGGTTCAAGGCCAGTACTTAGCTAAGTCCTTGGGGGTTTTCTAAGTTCAAATTCGAGCCTCATTGTTAAAATGGCCAGGGAACCCTCTTAAGGAAGACCCTCGCGGCCACACTTGCATCTCTCAGATGGTCAGGCGTTACCAAATTCTAAACTAATGGTGCATGGTGATAAGTGTCAGGGAACCTTCAAAGGAAACACCCTCGTACGCATACACTCCCATCACAGATGAACAAGAAAGACAAGTGTACAATCGCCGAGCGCGACGAAACAACAGCAAATCCAATCCATATTTAAGAACAAAAGAAAGTGCGCAAACATTCAAGCAGTGAAAGAAGAGTTCGAATATATGGGAAGAAGCATAAAGGAATCCAAAATATTCAGAAGACAGTTGGCGGATTAAATACAGACATTAATTGTTCATGAATAGGAAAAGGAAATTAAACTGGCAAAGATAGGGAATCAACAACCAAGGGATTATCACTGGGCTTGAGAGTCAGGCTCTGGAGGGGCGGTCGCAAGAGGAACTGGGGCCAATACGTTGGCGTCAGAAGTTTGGGCCTCGCCTGGTTCCTCGATGTCCGCTGCATCCATGACGGTGCCCTCGTCCTCTATTTGGATAGGCTCGCGGCCTAGAGAATTGGCAGCTATGAACTCCCGTTGGAGTATTTGCACCAAATCTTAGTACTCCGGCTCTGCCAAGCTCTCAGTGGGATCCTCGTCTTGGACCATGGGCTCGCAGTTCTCATCTAGGTTCATGCGCAAGCGCTCGTCGGTTCGAGCACTGTCAGGAGCCAGGCCAAGTTTCACCATTTGCCCGATCGCTTTACGGAAGAAGCGCCGAGCGTTATCGAAGCACTGGATGTTGGCTGCAAACACAAAAGCTTTGGAACGCACGAACTTCATTACTGCGTCCCAGGAGACCTTCGCCGCCAGTCCTTCCACTTTCCCCTGCAGATCAGCAAGAGCCTTCTTAGTATCTTCATTTTGGCGAGTGCTCTCTGCCAGCTGCGTGCTCAATTCCCTATTCTGGACCCTCAGTTGGTCGCGCTCCACCTTCAACTCCCTATGACGCTCGTCAAAGGTAAGATAGGCTGCGTCCGCCTTCTGCAGATTCTCCCTCAGCCTGTCCTTCTCAAGGTTGGCTTCAGTCAGTTGAGCGCTGACATTGTTGTAATCCTCTTGCAATTGGCCGGGGTCGGAGACTCGCAGAAATTTTTTGTACTTGGCCTTATGCTCGGAGTAGGCCTGCGCTCGCCCCTGCAGGTTCTTCAACCTAGGGATTACCTCCTGGAAAGTCAGAAACAAAGGTTAGCGTTAAAATTGGAGTACTGGAAGTTGGAATTCCCCATAGAATATTAAGGACTCACCGTTAGAAGGGCGTGACAAGCGTCATCAGCAACACGAGCGGCGTCATGCTCGTTCATCTTATCGTGATCGCCGGAAAATTGGAGTTTTCCGACGATGTCCGAAACGAGGTTTATGGAGTAGGCATTCTTCTTCAGAAGTACCAGACCCTCGGTCCGCTGACGCTTGTAGCGAGTGTCGCTCTTGCAGCCCATCTTCCAGAAATCCTCATCCTCTGATGAGGAAGTGTCGCTGCCCTCGCCTCTGTGCCCCACTACCACTTCTTTTCCCTTGCCAGAAATTGGAATGGAGTCTGGCAGCCTCTTCCTCTTCCCTTGACGGTCAGCCCGGATGGTTTCGTGGATACGGACCAGTTCCCCCGAGCGATTGCGGGAACCTCTCGAACTCAGTGAAATTGGACCCTCGGGGGCCACCAGCGGAGGAGTAGCCCCGCAGGTGCCATCAACCGTAAAATCCTCAATAGGGCCCCTAGGAGGAGCTTCGTTCTCCGCGCCTCCGCGAGCGCCGTTATGGCCGCGGCCGGCTCCTCGTCTAGTTCCCCTCCCTCTTGGAGCGTTGGAAGGGCGGATTTGCTGTTGTCGCGGGGCTGAGGATTAGCGTCGGGTCCCTGAGCGCCTAGCATACGAGAAAGAGCCTCTGCATTCATACCTAGGGATAATATTCGGACACCTGCAAGTAAGAAGATACGAGCGTCAAAGGTTGGTTGTTTGGATCACAGATACAAGAGTATAACAATCACACCAAGTTAGAAGACTATTCTAATAGTTAGAGCAGTTAGTTCCTAGAATCTAACCATCGAGGGCCATGATGTCAGCAGGAGGGTTGATTATCATATCTGGGGGGCAAGACAAGCCATAACGGAACAGCACTCCCTCGTTCTTCATCAAGACCTCAGCTTTAATCCACTTTTTCTCACTCCTCATCTCAAGGGCTAATCCCTTTGCCCAATCCTCAAAGGTTTTATTCCTTACCCTTTCCCTAATCAAAGGACCCTCGCCATGTATTAACCACTGTCGGTGAACCCCAAAAATTCCTCCGGGGGCCCCCACGAAGAAGTACTTTTCCTTCCAATGCTCGCCATAGGAGGTGGATGGGGAATCTATCATCTTAAAGCCCGATTTGGCCTGGGCATAATAAAACCCATCCGTAGGGAACGAGCGTGTTGAGCGGGCTACCTGTATCAAACTATCAAAATTGGCAATCGAGGGTTCGCGGCCTAGGGCTCTCATCATTATTACAAAGGTGTTGATTAAGGATATGCCGTTTGGCAGAATTTGTGAAGGGCAAAGCGCTAGGTGATGGCAGATGGTGGCGACGGCGGATGGGATTGGAAACCTCAGCCCCCGGCCAGGACAGCATCCCAGTAAACCGTCAACATCCCGGGAGGCGGTCGGTTGGCTCTCTCTCCCTCCTCGGGAAGTCGTAAAGGAAATACTGCTTCATCCCAGTACACTTTCGCCCTCAACTCCTCCAAATCGTCGAGCGTCAGAATACTCTCAATTTCATCGGGGGATCTGTCGGTTTGGTGGGGGTTATCTTGCCTCACTCGCGTTGCAGGCTCCTTTCCCCTCCTTTGACGCCTTCTAGAAGGTTCAGCCTCAAATTGACGGCCGGATGGCCCTGCACCACCCTCAGGGGCCGCGACGGCCACTGTAATCCTGTGATCGTGGGGTCTCACAGCGCTGTTAAGCACAGGGAACACCCTCTCTCCCTGCCTCTGCATCTCCATAACATTACCCATCTCCTCAAATAAATCATCTACCCCTCTGGGAGCTCACTCGTTCATCCCTTGAACAGCGGCATTAACTTCTTCATCCCCAGCTTCAGCCGGAACCCTAGCCACTGGAATGGCGGTTGGAATCTCATCGCCTGGAGAGGCTCTGGCCATGGGGATCGCTGTGGGAACATTACCATGAGGGGAGGAGCTCCCCACGGACATCTCATCTATCTCCCTCACGTAATCGTCTGCTTGGTGTTCTGCCATGCCTGCCCTTTGATTTTCTTGAAGGCGCAGCCTTTTTGCAGAAAATTCAATGAAGAAGGAAGTCTATGTAGCGAATTCAACGGTAGAAGGAGGTCCTTCACTCAAGAATTCAACTTACTCAACCTAAATCTAAAGTTAGTACAAGAAATAAGGATTTGCGGAATTTTTACCTAAAGCTGGAAGAAAAACCTGCTGGAAATCACATAAATTGGTAGAGGGTTTTTGCTGTTTGGTTTGCTTGAAGAATGATGAACGCGTGAAAAGAGAGATAAAGCCTTACAAATCCCTATTTATAGGGGTAAGGGTTGGCATTAATTAAGGCTTGGGATTTCAAATTGCAATCATTTCCCACCTAGGAAATCCCCCCACTTTTGGTAACCGCCTCACGTCTCCCGGAACACACGCGCCCACGCTTCCACTCAGCATTTAATGCGGACAGGACTTCATTAAATGCGATGTCAGAACTTGTCCGTTACGGGAGCCTAGAGGTCACTTCTCTTGAAAGAAGCTTGACCCTCGGATGTTCAAAAAAAAAAAAGAAAATTCAAGGCTTGCTTCTCCGAAAATTCTACAGTACGCTCAAAGCGATACTACAGAATTTGGGGGGCAAAATGTTGAGATACAAAACCTCGCTCGGATCAGAGTCGTCCACGTATCGCCATCTATTGACCTAAAACTTATACGCTCGCACTAAAGGGCTCGCGCACATACCCAGCCCATCCACTTGATGACCAAGCCCAGGTCTACGTGCCTCGGCCCACTATTCAAGCGGGGGATTCAGGTTAGAGAACCCAACGCTCATGATACGGTCCTCAAACGCTCGCTGGGAGGATTCAGGTCCCACGAGGGCACGTTCTACCTTGCGTTCAGTTATCCAACGCTCGCTGGTCATTAGTCACAGGGGACCCCCTTGTGCCTCCCTTCGAGCGTCATCTAATCAACCCCTATTAAGGCGTCCGTACACCTGCAGGACAGGGTTTGAGCTTCCCAACGCTCAACGCTCGCCAACAACCTCTGACACTATGGCAGTGCGCACCTCGTACCTGGCACGCCGCTTGCTTTTCAGAGCTGTCACTCTCATACCCTCACAGGCCGCCACGTGTTAGGGCAACACAGGTTTGGGACCACACGGTCAGATTACCCAATCTGCCCTCACCCTTAACCTATAAATAGGGGGAAAACCCATGCTTTCTTCCTCAAGTGATCTTCTCTATCAACACACACATTGAACTGGTATATTCCTCCATTAATCTGCATCTTCCCAAGCTACACCCTACCTTCAACACAGTTGCATCACCACCGCATTTTACACTCTTGGTGTTATCCTAGCTGGAAGAACCCACGCTCAAAAGGAAACCCAGTTCCTGAGGCTCCTACGCCTGTGATGGTCTTTTCCTTTCACTCACAAATTCTAAAGTGATAGGTGTTTAAACCCCTTTACTAGTTTCTGCACCATCAACACTAGTATGGATATAATCTTTAAACAAGCATTATAATTTTTTCCTTGATCGGTAAATTCAAATTTAATATATCTTATAACCAACATGTCAAATTATTAATTTTGGCATAATCCTTGGCTTAGATGTAAAATTAAATAATGATGTTGTTTGAAATATTATGTATGGATTATAGGCTATAGCACCATTTGTAGATAGAAAAATAGACGTATTGAGGGCGAATTAGGCCCTTTTTAAGGGCTTTGGAATCCAATCCAGGTCCATTGGGTGAAAATATGTTTGGTAGACTGTCGGACCCACCAAGTGGGATCAAAAACTACCTCTCACAATTTGAGGGATTGTAGCGGTCGAAATAACTTTTTTTAACTCTTATTTTATTATTTACTACTGTATTTCATTCATTTTTATCTTTTCATTCAAATTTATCGATATTTTAATAGACAAAAAAATCTGAACTTATTGATCAAGCTTAATCAAAAGTTAATTAGACTACAAAGAAAACAACAAGTGAAAAGACGGGGCCATATCCACAAAAATCTTATCTAATCTGGAAAATCTTGAAGGAAGCCAAGGATATTCTTAATTGTTGTAATTTTCCAATACTGGAAACGGAAGAGTAAAAGTTAAATACGGAAATGGATCCTTTTCCCATTTAATTTGGGCCCACATTGCACAATTTCTTCTGATTCTGAGCTGTCCGTGACACCAAAAGAGGCCCCAAATTACTTAAGGAACAATCATCATCCATCATAAAAAAATAATAGGCCTTTAATTTGATTTTTCCCTTATGGCAATGACAATATAGTCATCAATAATATATATTTCCTTTTTCTTAAACTATCATTCAATGAAAAACAATATCTACTATCTTAAATTATCTGTATTAAACCCAGTGGCACATAAGATTATAACTACGGTTTAGGGGAAGATGAACCATTGTCACTAGATTGTTGCTCTAGAAATTAAATAGAGAAAATATCATTTTTGGTTCATAAAGATGTCCTTGTTCGATTTTGGTCCTGATCTTTTAACTTTTCTCACATTGCATCCTTTCTGATTCCACATTTCTCAATTTCAGTCTTTTATCTAACGGACATTAATTTTTTAACGGAAAAAGGCGCGTGTCACTCACACACCCTGAATAAATGTGAGTGGCGAGTGAGTTACACGCGCTTTTTCCATCAAATTTTTAACGTCTGTTAGCTAAAGGACTGAAATTGAGAAATGTGGAATAAAAAAGAATGCAATGTGATAAATGTTAAAAGATCAGGACCAAAATCGAACAAGGGTATCTTTAGAAGACGAAAAATAATATTTTTCCAATTAAATATCACTTATTATTTTGTGATAGGAAAAAATGTTTTTTACTTAAATTTGTTACCAGATGAAGGGAGTATTGCAAATTTTAAAATTAAGTGTTTACCTAATTCTAACTTATTTTCACTAGTTTTAGAAGTGTTTAGATGACCGATTTCTGCTTATTTGAAGTAGAACTAAACTAAAATTCAGAAACACCCAATGTCATGCTTTTGAATTCTATTTATATATTAATTAAAATCTCCTTTTGGACAATACTATACTCATTAAAATATTAATTTTTCTAAATTAATATATAAAAGAACTTTAGATTTATCTATCCTATACTTTTTCTTTTCTACTCTGACTAGAATACTTTTATACCATATTCTAATATTCAAAATATTTACAAATATTTTTAAGAGTAATTTAGTAAATTGGTCAAAATTTTAAATTATTATCAATTTTTCTCCGTAATTTTTTTTTTTCCAAGATACTCATTTTTACTATTGTAAATTTTTATAACTTTAATTTCTCCATATAGTATTGGATATCATACACAATAAATTTAAAGAAAAAATAATAATATCGTTATTTTCGTACCGTATTCTTTGAAATTTTACACGAGATATTGACGAAGTCTGTTAGTATATGCCATCATTCCAGGGTTTGGGAATCTGGACAAAGTCCAGAGTCTGATTCATGTTTAATGTGCCCACTTCGTGAAGTATGATCATAATTCATACGTCGCGTCTAACTTGTTGTCTCCACGTTAAACCTTTGTCATCATGCAAATAATTATGGTTTGACATATGGATCAATCCCATGTCACATGAAATATTTTAATAGGTCGATTTTAATGCAATCACCCGTGTGTTACAGTCCAATCAGTCATACACTTACACTAAAACAAACGAAAAGGAATACACGAGATGTTCTTATAACCCACTACTTATTTTAACTTTAAACCAAATAATAATATGCAATCATTTTTTCTAGCTTAAAACTCTATAACTTAACGATTCAGAAAACCTAAACTGTCAATTTATATATCAATTCGATATCGTGCTTCATCAGTTTTCTTAGGGATAATGTAACGTATTAGGTAGTTTGTATTTTAGAAAGAAGAAGAATTGATTGGTATATGATGCAACAAAATACACTGCAAATACATTTATGGACAAACATTAACTTCGTCCTAATTACAAATGGATAAAAATTACAAATTTGGTATAACAACTTGACCAATTGAGCATTTTGGTACATTTTATTTTCTACAGACAAAATAGGAACATATGTTCAAAATCATGCAAATTGATATATTTTTTTATCAGAAATCCAATTTTTTCTGTTGGCCCGATTTTACACGTGGCGAAATCCTAGTCCATCATGTGTAAATTACGGTGAGCAAAATCAATTTCTAGTAAAATATATATATATAATTACTTGATTTTGAAAATACAGTCCTATTTTATCGCCTAAAAAATAAAATATATAAAAAACGCTTAATTGATTAAATTGGTATACCAAATTTATAATTTTTCTTAAATAAATTACTTCAATATTGTTATTTTTATCATATAGGGTCATTTTGGGAAATTAACATAAATCGACAAAAAACTGAATGAGGATCTTACTAACATGAAACAAATGTTAGGAAATATGGTAAACTTTGAAACTAAAGAAATTGAGTTATATAATTAGCGAACATCTATACTATAATATATAGGAAGGGGTGTCTTTTGACTAAATTGAGTGAATTCTGATCAAATGGAATTTTGTAGTTTTTTTAAAAAAATTTATTCTTTAAAAATTATTTGATTGGTTGGTTAACTTTTCAAACTATTTAATATTTTAATTATTTATTAAATTGAGAAAACTATAGTTAATTATCAAATTAAATTAATTATCTTATTAATCTCAGAAATTTAAGAAAGGTCCGATTAATAATCAATCACAAAATTCTTAATATTTTTAGGACTTTCAAATAATAATGACTGTATTTGGGGAAAAATGCAAAATCGGGACATGAAGTGACCCTCACTAGCAATTTTAGGATACAAATTACTCCGGTGACAAAAGTGTCCAATAACTCCCAAAATGTGTTAATTTCAGGACAAAGGTCGCCGGAGATAGCTGACGTGGCGCCAGAGTGCTGATGTGGACATATACACGTTACACGTGGCATATGACACATCAGCTTTTAAATGAGTCATATGCCACGTCAGCACCCAGGCGCCACGTCAACTATCTCCGACAACCTTTGTCCTGAAATTGATACATTTTGGGAGTTATTGGACACTTTTATCACCGGAGTAATTTTGTGTCCTAAAATTGCTAGTGGGGGTCACTTCATGTCCCGATTTTGTAATTTTTCCATTAATATATGATCAAAATTACCAAATTATCCCTAAAGTTTACAAATATAAACAAAACAATCCTTACAAATTATATATTTAACAATAGAGTCCCTGAAATCGCAAACCAAATTAAAAACATTTGGGGTAATTTTTGAATGACATAACGGAACCCTAACGGACGTTAGAGATGAGAAACGATTCTAAAAAATTAGAAAATAATATGTAGTTTCTCGATCTAGATAGTGTAATTAAACTTAAATGCAGGGTAGTCAAAAATAATTATTTCTAAAAAATATCTACAAGATATACTCAACACGTTCACATGCCCCCTTCCCCCTGTAAGTTCCTAACTAGCTAGAAGACATAGAGCTTGTAAGAAGATGTTCACGTTGTGGTTAGTAAGAATGCACAATGAAAATTTCTTCAAGTTGACAAAGTACCAGCACCACCAGTGGAACTTCTATAGGAAGTTCCAGATGAAATTCCTGGAGAGGAGTTTCATTTAGCGAAGATCTTCATGTCGAAGGATGATGGTTAGGCCGCATACCTAGCACATTGTCCAACAATGAGGAAAGATGACAGTCAGATCACATGCCTGACAGAGCGTCAAAGGAAGGCGAACCTTGGGTTTTGCAATTTCAAAGTTGAACCTTGAAAATTTTGTTATTTGCCATCAAGGAAGGATTTGCCCAATTTCAAAAGGCAAACCTTGGGAAATTTATTCGTCATCGGAGAAGGATTTTCCAATTTCAAAAGATAAATATTGGGAAATAGTTTAACATCGTGAAGGAGGGGGACGATCCCAAGTTCAAAGATGAAACTTGGAAGATGAAAAAATCTAAGTTGGGATATCATGAAAGAATATTTGTTTTCTCCATTTATTCACATCATAATACAAAGTATATATGAATTACAAAGATATAAATCCTATGTAAGCAATGTATTTTAGAGGATTTTAAAGGATATAGAAAATATCTATTTTACAAGAAAATATATCCTAATGATATACACAGAAGCAAATATCTAAATATAATTAAATGTATTATTCTTATTATTTAATTAATTATTTTTTCCAAACACTTTATATTGATTATACGATACTTATAAACCGCTATCATCCCATTATATTAATTTGATGGAATTAGATCATTGTGATTAGAATTTTCTTATAATTTCAATTATGAGAAAATTACAAAATCGGGACATGAAGTGACCCCCACAAGTAATTTTAGGACACAAAATTACTCCGGCGACAAAAGTGTCCAATAACTCCCAAAATGTGTCAATTTCAGGACAAAGGTCGCCTGAGATAGCTGACGTGGCGCCTGATCAGTGCTGATGTGACCTATGACTCATTTAAAAGTTGATGTGTCATATGCCACGTGTAACATGTATATGTCCACATCAGCACTCCGGTGCCACGTCAGCTATCTCCGATGACCTTTGTCCTGAAATTGACACATTTTGGGAGTTATTGGACACTTTTGTCGCCGGAATAATTTGTATCCTAAAATTGCTAGTGGGGGTCACTTCATATCCCGATTTTGCATTTTTCCCTTGTATGTATGTCAAGTATTAATGATTTCACGTAATTAAAGAAGTAATTTACTATAAATATCTTAATTAATTGATTGATTTTAATTAATTGAAATAAATTTAATACATTTTAGCATAAACTAAGGGGATTAGAGATGCAGTTGGCACGAGCTTAATTAAGATATTAATATCGTAAATTTAGAAAAGTCAACTAATATAATTTTATTTATGTTAATTTTTTAAATTATTTACTTAATTCCCCTAATTAAGATATTAATCCCATAAATTTAGGAAAACTCAACTAATATCGATTTATTTATGTCAAGAATTTTATATGTAAATTTAGAACTCTGATTTATTGGGATATGCAAGTCCCAGTTTGTATACAATATAATAATTATATACTGTTATTGTTATTAATTTATAAATCCATGCTATACTTAAGCCAAATAATTGATTAACCAGTAAATATTTTTATATAGAGATGCAGTTGGCACAAGCTTAATTAATACATTAATATCATAAATTTAGAAAAGTCAATTAATATCATTTTATTTGTGGTTTCACAAATAAATAATTTTTATTTATTTGTACTCTAGACATAAATATATATTTTTAATACAAGACCCTTTTTATCTAACATCGCGTGAGAGATAGAAATACAAGATCCTTTATATATTAACTTATAGTTTTTTTTTTTCGTGTTTTAATTACAGAAATGTCATATTTAATTTAGTTCTTTCTTTAATAATAAATGTTCCCACTTTTCATGAAGAGCTTGCAAGAAAAGGTATAATAAAATTTAAAATTTATTTAATTTTTAACATATTTATATATATTTACCCCTTCATTATTTTTAGGAAAATGACGAAAACTTATTGCAAAATTATATAAGCTCTTTTCAAGGCCGTACTTTCTCATTTATCGTTCCCGTACCACCGAGTTTCGCAAGATCAGATGTTCGATGCACGGTGAATTTCACTTTAACCATTGATTGGTCTGAAGAGTGCTTCTATCTTCCCGAAAGATTGCGTCTTTTACGCAAATAAATATAATGTTAGACTAATGAAAATGATTAATTTTTTTTTTTATTGTTATACTCAAATTATTATGTTATATTAGATGTATTATATACTGTTATTATTTCCGTGCATAGCACGAGGCACATACTAATATATATTAAAACCGAAGAAATTGACTTATAATTAGCGTCAACCTGATCAATAGAAGGCAAATATAATCGTCCTTTTATATTTATGGTCATAGTGTCGTTCTTAATTATACATTATTTTAGTCTATAATGCATGGATATGAACACAACGACATAAATACGACGTAGATACGAATATAACGATACAATTTTTTTCTTAAATTTTCTACGTGAGGAGTATCCGATACAAGTATCTGACACGACACTATACAAAAAAATAATATTTTTAAAAGTGTCTATATATCATAGATTTAGGTCACCAAAATGTTCAATGGAAGCTTAAATTTTAATGGTTATTATTAACACCCCACATCGATACATCATACGCTAATTAAATAAGATGCCCGCAGGGCGTAGCTCAGTTGGTTTCGGAGGGGCAGATTTGCGACAAGGTGCAAGGTTCGATTCCCACAGGCTGCAATGTAGGAGCTTTATTCTTGAGTCCAATTTGGGCTCTGAGGGTGGGCTCCTTGTAGACCTTGTGAGGAGCACACCTCCCCCTTAACGGACCGCTGAGTACCTGATTTACCTCCTCCCACTTACTTCGTGAGACCAAGGTGTGAGGGGCCCTTGGGGTTGGGGATTCAACCTTTTGCGACAAGCTAATTAAATAAGATCATAGATCTCCAACGAATTTATGAAAAAATACCATCAATGGAACCCTAAATTTCAGACAAATAAACTAAGAATAAAGATATGACTAAAACTTAATATTAGGTGACGAGCAATATCATACGTAGACACGCCGACAATTTGTCCAGCACGAGACATGTGTCCCTTTCTTTTTATTTTTCTTAGTAGACATTACGTGTGTATCCACTCATTATTTGTATAATTTATACCTTATCACAACTTTCAGAAACGACATTTAGGGTTAGCATTTATACACTTGCCATTTTCTGTTTCCCACTACTCTTCCTCTTTATGGCTATATCAACGGGTTCTGAATTTCCTTCTTTTTTTTTTTCGTGTGTGTGTTTTAATTCTCATTTATTAGGCATACACGTCATTATAATAGTTGATTGTTAAGAATAAAAATAATTTAATTTTTTTTCTCCTAATTTTAATTTTTTATCGGTGCATTTGATATGATCTATCGGTAAATTTTAACTGGAGATGAAATATATAATTAAAATAAGAAATTTGATGTATGTGGCAAGACTACGAAAAATCATACTATTTGTCTTTTTTTTTTTTTTTTTTCCTTTTACTTTTCAAATTGGCTCTATTCTTATATTATATTCTGGAAGTGATCTAGAGGATAGGGTTGTATAAAGTCATATGACGCCTATGCAAATTATCCCTTACATATTTGAAAAGGTACAAAAAGATGATTAGCCTGTGTAGAATTATTAAAAATTGTTGTTAAACTTTTGTATAAAGAGAATATAATAAAAAGGGATTCAGTTGATGACTCACGTGAACAACTTTTCAATATATCAATGGAACACAAGTGAAAATAAAATATTGTAATAATATTTTGTAATAAAATTATATAAAAGTTACTATTATTATTCTTTTGCCTCAATAAAATTATATAAAAGTTGTTATTATTATTATTCTTTTGCCTCAATAAAATTATACTATTAACTCCAGATCTGTCGCAACAAAAAATAGTTCATATTAAGAACAAAAGATATTAAAAAGTGACGAGGCTAGATGTTGCACAAATTAAATTAACATTTTCGTAACATTAGTGTTTGTTTAATCACCAAGTATTAATATTTAAACTTTCAAGTTATCACTATTTACCGTTGATGTCGCTTTAATTGCATCGAACTTACATCACAGAGTAGCAACTTAATGATAATAAGTAGGGCAAATTACATCCAACTACCCTGAGGTTTGTCCTAATTACGAATCAGTCCCTCTTTTTTCATTTATTACATATCCACCCCTAAAAACACTGTTTCAATTACAAATCAGTCCCTCTTTAGGGGTTAAAATGTAATTGAAACAGTATTTTTAGGGGTTAATATGTAATAAATGAAATAAGAGGGACTGATTTGTAATTAGGCCAAACCTCAGGGGGTGTAGATGTAATTTGCCCTAATAAGTATTATTAATAAAATTTATGATACAGTATCGTGTTTGCTTTAGATTAATCACACGCATTTGGTATTGCTTGTTTATGTTTGAGTGAATGCGATGCAACTATACATGCAACGTCAATCAAGTAACACGCCAATATCTTTAGGTTCCAGAAATCAAGATAAGAGAATCGAACCATATCTTCTTACTCTTTCTCAAATTCGATAGGTAGGTTGTATAAATTTGATTTTGGGGAATCATTCTTTAAATTTAAAATGATATTCCAATATTTTCGATTCCTCATGTTTTAAAAACATTTTTCCGCGAGATATATAATTCAAGTAATGCATACTACTACACAATCTAACTAGTTAGCGATTAAAATAGAGGGAAAATTCTCATCAATTCAATAGGACTAAACCCTAATTCACTAATCAGTTTCCCATATTAAAAACACAGGCCCGAATTCTAACCTAAACCTAATTATTGAAGTAACCTAGAGTATAAAAATGAGGAAATCTGGGAATAACTGATATCGTGTTTTTGAATCTGGAAGGCGGTGGGATGGGATATCGTGTATTAAACTAAAGAAATAGTTATGTTAACAAAATTTTCTTTTGCTAAGTGGCTCAACTGTGTTACGTAGATGCCAGTTCACATTTCAAACAATAAACTCGTACTAGTAACTAATTCCGTTTCTTACTCAGGTAAAGCCCGTTCCTTGTGACGATGGTTAATATCTTGTGTTGTGGGTATGTTTGGCATATGTTCCATACTGAAGTCAAGAAAACCTTTGTCTCCTTTCACGTATTAATCTCGTCAGTTGAAACATGAAATATTTGTTCATTGATTTTTAATTATATATAAAAAAAAAATGGCCGTTTAAAACGGGCAACAATGTAATAAAAATCCAATAGTCGCAGACCATATAATTATGGTAGAAAATGATTAAATAATGTTGTTGATTTTATTATATTTGATATTAAATCTTAACTAACATCGCGATGATCCGCGTTGATGTTGATTAATAGTGATCATGGTAGCCATCATCAATACCATAATCAACCTGCGTAGCTTCCTCGGAAAGTTCTTCGCTCTATTTTTCTCATTTTCTGATAATATTTTCAGACCAATAATAAATAAATAAATAAATAAATTATAATATATTTGTAACGTCCTCTAACGGGTAAAAAGGAAAAAGGCAAAAAGCAACGAATATTGTGTGGACCAGATAATAACTTGATGGGTCCCACAAATGATATTTCCTTTTCTTTCCTTTTTTTATGGTTGATTTTCTTAATTAGGTCCTACCAATGATACAACGTTGGACTTTACAGATGAGTAATTCTGATAACGTGTCTCTGAAGAAATGTACCAAACAGAAGAGTTGTTTACTTTCCATTACCTCTGCACAGTGCACATAATCAATACAGTTTTCTGGATAGAAAAGAAAATTTTGACATTTCTTATATTTTGTTTTACCTAAGATCGGGGACATTCTATATACATACAATTTATTATTTCAATAAATATTTAATATTAATTAGAGAAAATTATATTTTTAGTCCCATAGGAAATAGGTCGATTTTTTTTTGGTCCCATAGTTTTTAAATCGTCCCGTACTTTTAGTTTTTCGACAAATATAGTCCCAAAGTTTTAAAATTTTTTTTTTGACAACAATAATTTATTTTTAATTCTGTTTTTTTAATACAAATATATAAAATTTTTATAATTATAATATAAATATAATTAAATATTATTATAATGATTTTTTTATTATGCTATTAACTTTTATTTTTAATTAAATATGATATTTTTAAAATTTATTTTTAATTTTAGTTAAATATTATATTAATGAACTATTATAATTATAGTATAAATATAATTGTAAGTTATATTATTATAGTGTTTTAAAATTTTGATGTTATTTTTTAATTCTCATTAAATATATATCACTACTAATTACTTTTTAATTTTTTAATTAATATTATATTGTTGAATAAAATATATACAAATTATCAGTTATTTTCAATTTTAACTAAACCCAACGTTAATTATTTTAAATAAATGCAATGTTATATATATAATATAAATATTAATTATTTTCAATTTTTTATTTTACATATTTTTAACTAAATGCAATATGAAGATTATTTTATTAATTATGTTATTATGTATAATTTTTTTTATTTTATAATTTTAAAGTAATAATTTATTATTTACTATAAAAAAAAAATGCATATCATGTGGTTGGTATTCTTTTAACTTTTTCCTAATATTTGATATGTATTCTTTAATTAAGGAAAAATATTATAAATATATATTTCTAAATTTGTTGGGACTAATATTGAAATTTTTTCATTTTGGGACTATATTTGTCAAAAAACAAAAAGTATGGGACGATTTAAAAACTACGGAACCAAAAAAAAATTGATATATTTCCTATGGAACCTAAAATACAATTTTCTCTATTAATTAATACAAACCATAAATTAAAATAGAATATCTAGATTTAGCTCCTAAGTCGTACCTACGTAGGTGCAGTCAAAAGTAAAATTTCATAAAGTTTGTTAGAACTTAGAATCGTTCTCCTCCAATTGACCCGCGACTTAAATCTAAAAAATGTAATTTAAATTGACTCCTATATTTAAAGATGGTATTAATCGCCGACTCCACAAATGAAAGAAGACCTCTGAGGGTAATATAGCAGTTAAATTAGATAATCAGAAATTTAATATTTTAATTTTAATCGTGTAGCATAGCGGCTTTTTTAGAATTTACATAACTAGAAATTTTGTATTTTAATTTTATGATATACAATTTTATTGATATAAAGTATTAGAATACGTATTTAATATTTAATCTTATCTATGTTGGAACTACCTTTTATTTTATTTTTAGAGCTATTTGCATTTAATATTCTATTTAATTCGAAAAGAACAAAAAACAAACGCAAAAACATATTCTCCAAAAAAAATCTTTTGTTCTTTTTCTCTTTGTATTGGAAACCTTGCGGTATGTGTTTGAGTCTGAGAGCGTTAATTACGACTCTTTTAATCTTATAACACCTTTTTTATGTGTAATGGCATTTATACCCTTATTGAAGTAAAATACATCGGTTGTTGAAATATGCCCAAAAAAACCTTGTATTTGTTGAAATGTGCATAAAAAACATTGCAAATAGAATTTGAAAAAATTCTTGTCACATCAACTCTTCTAATTTTAAATAAATATTTATTTATTTGATTATTATTATAATGAGTTCTAGTCATATTATTATATTAAAAGTTATATGAATTTTATTAGAATATGTGATGTGAATTATTAATTAATTTTATTTTTCTTTTTTTTTAATACACATATTAAAATATATTATATTATTATAATGAGTTCTAGTTATGATATCAATTTTTTATTTTATTAAATATTATATTAATAAATAAAAAACTATATAAATTCTTAAATATTATATACATTACTTTTACAATACATATGAAAAATTATTGTTACTATAATATAAATATAATTTCAAATCTATTATTATTATTATTATTATTATTATTATTATTATTATTATTATTATTATTATTATTATTATTATTATTATTATTTGTTATGCTCTAAAAAATGTGTAACATTTTTTTAACCTTAACAAATTATAAACCTTATCATTATTTATTTAATTTATCCTCTTAAAGAAAATTCAATAAAATATAATTATCAATATATATTAATAGAAATTCTACATATATATCACCAAAAAATAAATAAATAAATCTACCCAAAAGTCACGCTCCAAGTAAATAAATTATTTTTTTTTTGTCAGGATTTTTTTTGCTCTTTACGCGGAACACAGGGTTTTTAATGTATATAGCTCTTTAATTTTGTTTGAAATGAGGGGGGGCATTTTAGTCAAAACATGTCATTCAATTGACCGAATGATAAAAAAGGACGGTAGGCTTAAGTTTTATAACATAGGGTCTTTTAAACTAATTTATTTTTACAGAGTTTTTTTTTTCTCTTTTAGAATTACACAATATTTTGGGGTGCAAATAGCTCTTTATTTATGCTAGATCTGTATAGGACAACTTCCACTATAAATAGTATATATATGCGTAGTTTGTATTTTAAGGATCATTGAGACACTACAAAAAAACAGACGATTTCAGACGAAATTTTCCGACCACCAATTTTGGCCTGAAATTTTCCGACCAAACTCCGACCAAATTCCAACGTACCTAATTAAATATTACTTTTCGCCTATGACGCAAAATTTCCGACCACATTCCGATGAATTTCCGTCGAACAAATATTTCAGACGAACTATTGCGACCAAATGTCGTCTGAACTTTCTAAATAATTTCGTAAATAATCACTCAGACGAAAAAGGTCTGAATTTCGTCTGAGATTTCAGACGAAATACCGACAAAACATTTGGTCTGAAATTAATTTATAGGTGCGACGAAACTCAGACGAAATTGTTCGTCTGAAAATTTAAATTAATTTCATAAATTATTTTTCAGACGGAATTGGTCTGGAAATTGTCTGAGATTTTAGACAAAAACTTCGATGAGATTTGGCGTCGGAAAATTGTTTAGATTTGCGGCGAAACTCCGACTACTACCTTCGTCTGAAAATATTTGGGGAATTTTTTTGGCAAAACCGGAAGTCTCCCTCCCCAAATCCCCAAATCTTTCATTTTCAATAATTTTGAATTAGGCTTTCCCAGACGAAATTCAGGCTAGATGTTTGGTCGGAGGTTTGATGCCCTAATTTCTTCCTAAGTTTCAATCCCGCGGCTCCAAATCTCATACCCGCCTTTTCCCTCTCATTCTCCCTCGCTGAAAACCCCTTCCACCTTCAACATCACGTCGACGCCATCCGTCACCATCTTCAACAGCTCAACTCGCAAAAATAATAAGCTAACAGAGCTTCATCCAAGTCTTCTTCACATGCAACCATAAGTCAAGAACTTTAAGGAATGGGTGGGGATTGGATTTTGCTTGAAGAGCTGCCATTTTCAGCTCACATCGGTATGTTGCCCTGTAATCTTAATATTTAAGAATGGAAGGTGTTTCATCTGTAGATAAATAGGAACTAACGAATTTTGTATTAAGAATTTGGGTAGATTTGGTTTGATTCTGCCTTTGATTCCTGGCCTAGTTAGTTCTGCTAAGTGAGCTCTTTTATTGCTAAAAATCTCCTTTTTTCCCTGAAAGATGGCCTTTTTTTTGATCGATTTTGCAATGTTGGTTGGATTTATGTATGTTTGTGCTCATGTGTGTCTCTGCAAAGGGTTCTTTTCTTTAGTTCGTATGTGAAAATGAAGAATTATTTTGAGTTGGGTTCTTTTGGGACGTTACAAAGATTGGATTTTGGGTATTGGGTTTGTGTAAAATGTGGTGCAGTAGGATTTTAGGGGAATAGGAAGGTTTATCTGTGGTTTCTTTTACTGGGTTTATAGGACTCGAGCTGAATAAAAATTGGAAGGCTTTGGGTGATTTTGAAATTGATGTGAGTTATGATGGCACTTTAGAACTGAAAAATGAGACTGGTTGTCTGAAATTGTTAATTACAGAAGGATCCTGTTGATATCTTGCGAATCTGAAACTGGAAATTTTAATTTCTGATGATGCTGGTAGATTTTATGCTACTTGTAGAGATTAAAAGGAATTTTTGAAGAAGAAAAACAGAAGTATGACTTGAATAAAGAGAATTGAAGTCGCGGAATTAGCTGTTATTGTTACTGTTTTTCTTCTTTTTGATCTCGATGAATCATCGAAGAGAATGGATTAACCAAATTTTGTGATGTTAAATGAAATTCACAAACTTACTGTCAAATGAAATTCACAAACCTTTTGTTGTTGAATTTTTTGTTTTTTGGCAGCAATATTTGAATTCTTGGTAGTCCTATTTTGTCTGATATAGCATCAGTAGTTGGTTAGTGAGATGGGGTGGATTTGAAGAATCAGCCATCATCATTAGATCCGTTACAACTGATCGGGTGGACGGAAGGTATGAATGTTGATTTTATGGAAATCTTCGTTGATATGTGATTTTTGACTTAATTTCATGATGACTGATGAATGACCTGCTTACCAGTGTGTACTGTTGCTAAAGTAAGTGGAGCTGCTGTAATTTCTCAGAAAGCATCAAAAGATACAAGAAAGTAACTCGTAAGTTCTTACCTTTTAATGAATGTTTGGTGTTTTGATTGAACGAAGGTAAGATGCTTGATTTATTTAAATGAAGGAATTCTTTGGGGCTGATAACTTCTTATACATTTTCTTGATTTGTTTGTTTGTTATAATTTTATTTTTTTCCAGTGTCAATGTTATAGGAGAACCCTGACACACGTTTATGTTCGAGTAACAAAACAGATACAAAAGGCTGATTTCCTTGTAAATATTTACTTATGTTCAAATTTTGAAATATGGTGCCAAAAATGTGCTTTTTTGGGCTTTGAGTGAATTTAATGTTGGTGTTAGTAGTTAGATCAGATTATATTATGGTATCAATTGCCTGAAAAAGGGTGTTAATCTTGTTAATATCTTTTTAATCTGATTGTCAATCTAACTAATTTTTTGCTTCTCTCGGGCTTTGGGATTTTGATTCTGGGAGTTGCTTCATCCTTAATGAATCATGGAGGGTATGAATAGCATTTAGGTTGTGATGAGGTATTAAATGTCAAATCCAGAGAAGTTTACATTCTGCCTCTTTTGTTTGAAGAATTAACACTTTTGCTGATATTTGTAACTGAGAAGGTGAACTTTGGATTGTTGGTAAAAATCTGAACATGATGTTTTGAATTGTTGTTGAAAATCTGAACATGATGTTTCTTTCAATAAAAAAGGGGATGTTTCTTAAGGGGAGGTTTCTGTAATTTGTGAAATTCCTAAGGGGAGGTTACTGTAATTTGGCAACATCTTAAGTAAAGCTTGTTGTAAACAAATTCAAATCCATATAATGCAACAACAATAACTGAAATGTATGTGCTGCATGGAAGAATAGAATTTCAGATAGCCATATAAACTGAAATGTATTTTAAATTTTGGCACCTTGTATGTAGTGACTTCAAATGTCAATTCCGAACTCTTACAAACTCGTTTATTGAAACTGTTTCGGTGACTGAAATTTGATGAAATATGGTCAAATGTACATACTTTCCTGTTGTGTTTATTATATGTGTTGTTGCACAAATATTAGTGGACAACAATTGATAATCATGTAAATTGGTCAGTTTTTTATTATTCTTAATCTTTGCGAATAAGTTCATGTTTCTGACTATTCTTAATCTCTGCAGTTGAATGAGTCACAAGTTGGATGTTGTTGAACTTGATTACGAGCGTATACTGCTGCTCAGGTTGGAGCTATTGTAATTTCTGAGAAAGCCACAAGATACAAGAACCGAACTCGTAAGTTCTTCACAAGATACAAGAACCGAACTCGTAAGTTCTTTCCTTTTAATAAGTGTTTGGCACTTTGATTGTACAAAAGTAAGATTCCTTCTTTCCTAGTAAGATACTTGTTTCCTCTGTATATAAAGATTAAAAAAATGAAAAGAGAGGATTGAAATTGAAAATGAAATTTTAAGCTGGAGTTATGTTTATATAGTTGCAAAAATGCATGAATTAATGTTATATAATATGGTTTTGGAATTTAATGAATTTTGACAGCTTGTATGCAGTGAGTTCAAACGTAAATTCCGAACTCATACAAACTTTTTTTTAAAAACTGTTTCAGTGGCATATACCCTACGTACTAAGCTTTATCTGTGTTAAATTTCGTGTTCATCCGAGTCCATTTGATACCCGAAAAAAAATCCGAACCACGCTGCTGTCCCTTATTTTCTGTTTTGAATGTGGGGACTGAGGAGATGGGGTAAACCCGCGAATTTTACAAAACTGTTTTATAGAGATGTATATATATGTGTTGGGAGTATATAGAGGCATTGGTTCTGAAAGTTATGTATTGCAAGCGAAGCTTTTGGACTGAAATTTTCCCAAACTGTCCCCTAATTTCACCTGTTTTCTGGATTGAAATTACGGACGGAGCAGATGGGGTAAACCTTTGAATTTTACAAAACGGTTTTACCGAGCAGTACATGTATGTGTTGGGAGTATACCTATTAAATTTCATAATTTTCTGAATTCGTTTGATATGGTAAACAAACTTCTCTTTGAAAGGTGTCGCTGCAGCAGAGTTGCTGTGTTATCCCGACTTTACTATAAAATCTGTATTCGTGCAGAAATATCTAGGAATTGAGGCCAATTCCATGTGAAATATAAGGTTGTCTGCTTTGCTAGGAATTTTAAAGCTCGTTAAAATACATTCCGAGCAATAAGTTATGTAAAAGTTTCTTCAATGTGTGCATATGTAGAGTTTCTGCGTGAATTTGTTGGTGTGAATTGAAGCTGACTAAAAGTAGTCCTTTTCTTCTTGTACTATTTTGCAGGATCCAATTACCAAGCTTATGTTGGATTGAACTTTGTTATCGGTTGGATTTGGAGCTGCATCATACTAACGTGAGTACACATATGCTGAACTTTAATGAAATATGTGCATATTTGCAGCAGAAACCTGCTCCAGGGGGTGTAAGTGTAATAAAAAAGATGTAAGATTTCTGTAACATGCCTGTAAACTTGCATTCATTTAATTAGGACAACTGCTCACTATTTGCCCCGTAAGTGTTACACATTTTGGCTATTGATTGCTGGAAATTGGGGCTGAAAATTGAATTTTCCCCCTTTTCTTTTTTTGTAATGTAGAACGTCGACATGTTTCGAGGAATGATGCACAAGTTAGATGTTTTTGAATTTGATTACGAGTGTGTACTGCTGCTAAAGATGGACCTGCTGTAATTTCTGAGAAAGCCTCAAAAGATACAAGAAACTAACTCGTAAGCTCTTACCTTTTAATGAATGTTTGGTCTTTTGATTGAATGAAAGTAAGATGCTTGATTTACTTGAATGAAGGGATTCTTTGGGGTTGAGAACTTCTTAATGCAATAAATTAAAATTTGTTTTGCAAGATCTAATTTCCAAGCTTTGTTTTGGATTGAACTTTATTATCTCCTCGATTTGGAGTTCCATCATACTAAGGTGAGTTCACGTAAACTGAAATTTCAGGAAATATTCTGATGTTTGCATACTTGTCTATTGTGTTTATTAACAAAAACAGAACTTGGATTTATTTGCATACTTGCCTGTTGGATTGTGTGGTAACCAAAATAGAAGGTGCATTTATATGAATGAAAACTGAAAGATGTACCTCACTAAGCATTTGTGAATAGCAGTCAAAACTTTGATAGATTTATGAAGCCAATGTTTTTATACTTAGTCTTTTGTATGTCGAACCCTGAAAGCATATAAAAACATATGATCAACAATCAAAACTTTGGTAGATTTATTTATAAATAATTACAGCAACACCCCCTCGAAGAGAAAAATCATCAACTATGATGGATAATATGCTAACATTAACTTCTGTCCTTTGATATGTAGATGGATAATATTACTTCACATAGGAGATGGATGTATAATAGGACTTACCCTACTCGTGGCGGCCTAAAACTAGAATTTATAGAAGGGGTTGAATCTTTTATAGAATATGCAAAAGGGTTAGAACCATTTAGAACAAAAGGTGTTATTCGATGTCCATGTGCGAAATGCTTAAGGAAATGGGACTTCTTATCACCTGCTACCGTTACACGATATTTGTATTCACATGGGTTCAAGCCAAATTATTGGTATTGGACCGATCATGGGGAGGTAGCTCCTAGTGAAGAGATTACACCAAATTTCGGTCATGCAGCCACGAGTAGCAGTCATGAAGGACATGTAGATCCTTTAAGTAGGTATGTTGAAATGTGTATTGATGCGGCGAGACAAGATATGCCAACTGGTGAAAATCAAGAACCAAATAGGGGTTCTAACGTTGGGGGGGAGTCAGAGAATTATCATGAGTTACCTAATGCAGAAACTCAAAAGTTTTTTGATCTGTTGAGGGATTTTAACAAACCGGTGTGGTCTGGCTGCGATATACACTCACCATTGTCTGTTTCTTCAAGATTAATGAGTATTCAAAATGATTACAATGTGCCACATGATGCTATGGATGAGCTTATACAGTTGATTTCAGAATTACTACCACCCGAACACACTATTCCTAATAATTTTTATGAAACACAAAAGTTGGTGAAGAAGCTTGGGTTGGTTAGTATAAGAATTGATTGTTGTGTCAATGGGTGCATGTTGTATTACAAAGGTGATGAAAACCTTCTGGTAAGTTTTGTGGTGCCCCTAGATATGAAACAAGTGAAGACAGGGGGAGTAAAGGTAGAAGAAAACAAGTTCCTATCAAATCTATGCACTACTTGCCTCTTATACCTCGATTAAAGAGGCTCTATACATCAATGAGCTCAGCCCCGCATATGAGATGGCATGCTGAGAATCATCGGCCTGACGAGGTCACGTGTCATCCTTCTGATGGAAAGGCTTGGAAGCACTTTGATCAATGTCACCCCGAGTTTGCCAATGAGCCTAGGAATGTGAGGCTTGCTTTGTGTGCTGATGGGTTTACTCCTTATTCTCAATCAGCTGCATCATACTCTTGTTGGCCAGTAATTGTAACACCTTATAATTTACCTCCAGAGATGTGTATGACGATGCCGTACATGTTTCTAACATGTATCATTCCTGGGCCTAAAAATCCAAAGCAAAACATTGATATATATCTGCAACCGTTGATTGATGAATTGAAAGAGTTATGGGATCTTGGTGTGACGACATACGATGCATCGACGAATCAAAACTTTCTAATGAAGGCTGCATTGATGTGGACTATTAATGATTTTCCAGCTTATGGTATGTTATCAGGCTGGGGCACTGCGGGTAAACTGGCATGTCCCTATTGTATGGGTGATAGTAAGGCATTTTATTTGAAAAATGGTCGAAAACAAAGCTGGTTTGATTGTCATCGACAGTTTTTGGATATAGATCATTCTTACCGAAGGAATAAAATCAATTTTAAGAAGAATCGTACTGAGCATGATCATCCACCTCCTAAGTTGAATGGACATGAAATTTGGGAACAGGTTTGTGAATTTCCCAAAGTTACAGAACATCCCAACGAGTTAAGGATTTCAGGTAGTGGTGAGCAACATAATTGGAAGAAACAAAGTATATTCTGGGAATTGCCTTATTGGAAGGATAATTTAATCCGTCATAATTTAGATGTGATGCATATAGAAAAGAATATCTTTGACAACATCTTTAACATGGTGATGGACATTTCAGGGAAAACCAAAGATAATGTGAACTCACGTATGGATATGAAGGAGTTGTGTCGGCGACCTGAATTAGAACTAGTGCCTAAGGGGAATGGACGTTGGGTAAAACCAAAAGCTAAGTATGCATTAACATTGGAGCAAAAAAGAATAATATGTGAGTGGATAAAACAACTTCGCATGCCTGATGGTTATTCATCAAATTTGTCACGATGTGTTGATACACAGCATGCTAAGATACATGGGATGAAGAGTCATGACTGTCACATTTTTATGGAGCAACTATTACCTATTGCCTTTAGAGAATTGCCTGATGAGATATGGAAACCGTTGGCCGAATTAAGTAAATTTTTCAGGGACTTATGCTCAAGTACGCTGAGGCATGCCGATCTTGATCAAATGGAAAAAAACATACCCATTATTTTGTGTAAACTTGAGAGAGTTTTCCCCCCAGCATTCTTTGATGTAATGGAGCATTTGCCGATTCATTTGATCGAAGAAGCACGTAATGGAGGGCCTGTACAATTTAGGTGGATGTATCCCTTTGAAAGGTAAGAAAAATTATTTATTATCTTATATAATAATCAATAACTTAAATGACAAAATTGTCTTATACTCGATACAGATTCCTTGGAAAGATAAAGAAAACAGCTAAAAATAAAGCTAGAGTTGAGGGTTCTATTTGCGAGGCGTACTTACGACGTGAAACTGCCCATTTTTGCTCCTTCTATTTTCAATCTCATGTTCGTTCCATGAGAACAAGGGTGGTAAGGAATGATGATGGTGGTATTGATGACTCCAATCTAGAAATGTTGAGTATTTTCCACCAGGCAGGGCGTGCTTCCGGTGCATGTAGCGCTCGCTTTTTGGATGATAAAGAGTACAAATTTGCTACAAATCATGTCTTATTGAATTGTGATGCGATCCAAACTTTCTTGGAGTAAGTTAGACGTTAATTAATTTATTACATGAAACTGAATCAAGTGATAATTATAACAAACTGTCATGCATACTTATGAACTTTGTAGTTTCTTTACCGAGGAGTTTAGGATTGGCCAAATAGACGGGAGCAATCGAGTGGATGACGAATTTGCAGGATGGTTAAAAAATTACGTAAGTAAATCTGTCAACGAATCAATTTGTACAGGATTACCATAGTAAGAAATATGTTTAATTTAACTTTATACAGGTGCGTGATCCAAAAAATGGAATTAACAATCCATACATACATCATTTATCTTGGGGTCCTCTTCTCAAAGTTAAAACCTGGCCCAAGTATTTTGTCAATGGTTTTAAATTCCACACACAGGATTGGAGTAGTGGAAAGAAGACAATGAATAGTGGGGTTTGGGTCAAAGGTAGCTATGATGAATCTGTTGAAGACGATTATTATGGAATGTTGGATGAAATTATTGAACTAGAATATCCTGGCGAACCAATCAAAAGGGTGGTTCTATTTAAATGTGTGTGGTTTGATCCAACTCCTAATCAAGGAACTCGGATTGGAGACGTAGAATGCATGACGGTAGAAGTTCGGCGAAGTGGAAAATATAGGAAATATGATCCTTTTATACTTGCCCACGAAGCCCGCCAAGTTTACTTTGTTCAATATCCGGGTCGTATTAGAAACAAGCAACAATGGTTTGTAGTAATTAAAGCTAAAGCGAGAGGGAGGATAGAAATAGAAGAGTCTTTACCAATAGCTTATCAAAGTGATGAAGGAATAATGGTAAATAGTGTTGCCTCGGATGATAATGTAGGGCATTTGGTTGATCATAATGATAGCTTCGAGGAGGTCGAAGCTGAGCTACCTAATGATAATAATAACAGCGAAAATGAGGATGGTGAGGAAGAGTTTAACTCTGATCAAAATGATTCTGATGAGGAGCTTAACTCTGATCAATATGATGATGATTCGGATTATGATATGTGAGGTAAGAAATGTAATTTTCTAACTTGATGTGATCAACATGTCTGTTCTTTGCTTATTAACTTTGACTGAAAATGACTGGCAATGTTACTCACTTTACTTTCTTATTAGCTTTTACCAAAAATTAGTTACATATATCTTTCAGGATTGCTTACATATATCTTTTGTTTGTGCAGGAACGAGAAAGAGACCATTTGTCCAATTTAATAGGAGAAGGTTCTACTTGCTACTGTAAAGGGAAGAAGAAAGATAAGGTAATTAAGCACTTAAATCTGCACTGAACCTGACAACTTTTAGGAATTGGTTGGATGTCTAACTTCAGTTTTGTTCTCATTTAATCCTATGTGTTCTCCTGAATTCTGTGGAAAACGTAATGTCCTGTATCAATTTCATTAATTTCTTTGATTCGACTTAGTTTTGAGACATTATTTCTTTGATTCGACACACGGAAAATTGGAAAACTAAAAAGAAGACATTTACCCAACTGCTATTCATTACTGCATCAGAGCTCCAAGCCCCCCATTTACCTCTAGCTTTAAATTCGGCATTTAAAAGCCATAACCAAACAAGATTCTAATTATCCTCTTAGCTAAAAAAGTACCAATAGCCTACACGTAGTTCAATAGTCATTAGGTCATTATTCCAAGTTTTGAGACATTATTTCTTTGATTCCAAGTTTTAATTAACTTCAGTTTTGAGACATTATTTCTTTGATTCGACTTAGTTGTTGGTGAGTTTAAGGACATGGTAAAATATTTGAATTTATAAAATTTTATAAATAAAATAATATATTGAACATGTTTTTTAAATGCATAATAGTATTCCTTATTGTGTCATTACAAATATCAGTTTTCTTTGTCATTATGTATTAACTATTTGGAAGTAATTGTTTATAGATGAATAGGCCTCGTGGCAACCTTAATACCGGTTCACGGGGGAGGAATAAGAGCCTTTGGAGAGGTAATATGATCATCAACAATTCATCAGCATCTACTGCTACCTCGTCTTCTGTCCCGGCTACTGTATCAGGCGATGAACCATTATTATCATCACCAGTGGCTCCTTCTCCTTCCGCAACATTAGCTCCACAACCATCATTTTCTCCTCCACAACCATCACACTCTCCTACACAGCCTTCACTATCTCCAACTCATACATCAGCATCTCCTACTCAGCCAATTATTGATTCGAATTCTACATCACCACTTGGCATGTGTGCACCATCATCCACTGGTAAAACAAAATTGGAGCCCGCTGGGAATACGTAAGTATAGAACATAAAGTTTGTTGTGTCTTCGAATATTTCTGAAGTTGAGGCATCTTCATAATATGTATTTATGCAGGTATGTCGACAGTTGGGTTGGGACAAACAACATCACTAATGTCCTAAAATCAAAGTTGACTGAGCCGTATAGGACATGGAAAGACATTCCCCGACATGTTGTTGCTGAATGGTTCGAGGAGTGGAAGGTATTAATCATTACATTTGTTTATTTAATTATTTATAACATAAATTAAATATTGAAAATGTTATATTTTATTGTTATTTGATTTTTATTTTACAGAAATATGTATATTGGGATCCACAACATGAGCAGCATATGAGAACTGCATTTGAGTCTGTTGGAGCGAAACGTTTGGCTGATCATTATAATAGGATTAGACACAAAGGTGAAAAGCCAGGATGGATGTTACAGAGAGTTTATGACAACTTGTCTGAATGGTGGAAGACCGAAGAGTTCACATCTAAATCTGTGAAAAACAAGAAAAATAGGGCATCCACTAAAGGAGGCGTACTTCATACAGGTGGAAGCATTTCAGCTGCTACTATTCGAAAAAGATTGGTTAGTCATTACCTTAACAATATTTAAAAATTAGCTTAGTTTGTGTTCGAATAAGTTATCAAGTGTACATTATTTGCAGAGCGAGAGAGAAGACAGAGAAGTAGACCATGAAGAGATATTCAAGATGACTCGAATCAGAAAGTTGGATAAAAAACAAATAACAAATGCGAATGTTGGAAATAATGATGAAGGCGGTCAACCAAGTGAACAAAGTGATGATGGGGGTAGAGCTATGTGGGTCGACGAGCGTTCGAGCTCAACATGGGTTAGTTTGATTGTATTTACGAGCAATTAATAATTTATTAAAAGGTTTATCCACTATCATAATGACCACTTCTGGATATATATTACTGTAGGAGCTTTACATGAAATTGAAAGAGGATAGAAACCAAAAAGCAGCTCTACTAGGTGAGGACGAGAGGGTTAACTTGCCTACCGATTTTGAATTACTTATTCAAGCTGGTGGGGGGCCAAACAAGAAAGGCGAGGTGTATGGGATGCCATACTTGAAAAGCAAATGCTCACGTACAAAAACTCCCACTAACTCTCAAGGTTGCTCTACTACCTCAGCCCCATTGTCGGAGTTGGATGAGTTGAGAAGACAACAACAGCAAGTGCTTGAAGAACAAGCTGCATTATGACAACAAATGCAGGAGTAGGAGGCTGGGATACGCCAACAGCAGGATCAGATTTTATCCGCCATAGCAGCGATGACGGCTATGTTTCAACAACAACGGAATTCAGATCCCGATGTCCAACGTCGCTCAAATGACTAGGCAAGTATTACTATGGTTTTTTTGTTTTGTAGATGCGTGATCTTCGATTTTTTGCAGTCGTGTTAATTGTGTTTTTTTAGCTAATTAGATCAAATTTTTACTATTTTTGTTGAATTTATTTCTTTTTTATGTATACTATGTAGTGTGCATTTTGCTGTACTTGTTAGCTTTGACTGAGCTCTGCCGTTGGAGCTAAGAAGTGGTTCTGCTTGTTTTTTGGTTTTACTGTTTCCATGAATTTGATGTTCTTATATTTGTGGGAATTATAGGTTTAGTGTTTGTGTGTTGGTTTCTATTTTTACTTCCTATGATCTGAAATGAATGTCTTTGTGTTGCGGTTGACTGTCAATTACTTAACTGCTGAGATTATGCTTTGATTGTCTTAACAGTGTCAGAATCTACCATTTTGGTGTAGTGAAAATCTATGTTTAGCATGGAGTTGTGTGTTTCTTTCCCTATATTACCTGTCTTACCACTGAAGATAGGTTGAAGTGATATAATTCTTATTTTGATGGAACAGTTTGCTGTATAACTCCTACATTGACGTAATGGTAGTTTTAAATAGTTCAATTCTAGCATCGTTCCCAAGTTTTTGTTCTTCTCATTCCCTTTGTAAAACAGTCCTAATTAAATTGATGGTGGAAAAGATCTCATTGAATTTGTCAAATTTCTGGAAGTGAATGTGATGGTTTCTTGATTTTAATCGTGTTTTGGTGACTGTAATAGGACGACTTTATGTTCTGCCTTTCGTCATTACTATGGAATCTTGTTTGCTGTTGATTTTGTGGAGTAAACATAATGTGTTGGATGTAGCTACTTGGGTGGTCACAGCTATGTGCATGTGTATTACGACAATGCTTTGGTGTGTTTTAGTTTGACTGCCATTTATGGTAGAAGATTGGAAGGTATTACTCTATGGAGCTTTTGAGCGTCTGTTCATGTCTTAAGTAACTTATGTCTTAAAATTTTGAATATAAGTTTATTAAATACTCAGTTGGTAGTTGTTCATGTATGACGTATGTTGAATTTTAGATCAATAAGATTGAGATTGAGGAATGAATTCGAGCTCGGTGTGATTTCAGATCCTCAATTTATGTAACCATAAGTTTTAAACTGTTTGTTGACATAAAACTTGTATTAACCGTCTATGGTGCTGACAGTCTAAGGACGAATGTGAGTATCTGATAAATGTTGCTATATCATTTTGATGCATTATCTTCTATATTCATGCATTTACGTGTCTTTAAAGTTTAAATCCTTGGTCACCAAATAACCTTCGCAGGTTTAATGTTTTTGTTGACAGATCAGGCAATTCAAATGGCTTAAGTGGCAATACAGCAACACTAGGTAAATTTTCAAATGATGGAGAGAAGTTTTCGATTCATATCTAGTGTTTATGTAATAGTACACACAGAATTTGTAATTCGGTGGATTTAATCGAATTTCGTGTAGTTGGATGTGTTATTACACTACTGTTAGATTTATGGACATGATTGAATTTCTAAATTATTGTTGGCCTATTACACATTATTGTTGGATTTTACGTTTTTTATTATTTTATTCTAGGTATATAATTGCTGAAATACAGGTTCAAAATTCAAAAAATAAAAAAATTGGAAAATTAATATTAATATCAATCTTGCGACGAACATTGCGACGAAATCCGTTTAAAAAATATCAGAATTTCCAATTTTTTTTTTAAATTTTGGTCTGAAAGTTCGTCTGAAAATCGTCTGAAATTTCGTCTGAAAGAAATTGAAGTTCGTCTGAAATTTCGTCTGAAATTTTACACAAAATGACAAAATACATTTTTTCGTCTAAAATTTGGTCGGAAATTTTCGTCGCAAAATAACTTCAGACGAACATTTTTCGTCGCAAATTCGCCGGAAAAAGATACGAGAAAAATTAGGCCAAAATATTTTCGTCGGAAATGTCGTCGCAATTTCGTCTGAACATGAAAATTTGGTCCATGTATTTTCGTCCGAATTTTCGTCGCAATTTCGTCGGAAAATGAGTTCGCCGGAAAATTATAGATTTCGGGCAAGATTATTTTTGGTCTGAGGTTTGTCGGACTTTGGTCGGAAAATTAGTTCGTCGGAAGGTTCATCGAAAATGTCGTCTGAATTTGACTCCGACGAGGGTTATTCAGACCAAAATCTGTTCGTCTGAAACTCGTCTGAATTTCGTCGGAAACCTTGGATTTCAGACGAAAAAGTCCAAAATGTCGTCTGAAATTTTCGTCTGAAATCGGCTGATTTTTTGTAGTGAGAATATATAGAATACTTATTCTCTTTTACCTCTTTTCTCTCTATATCCATTAATTCTTTACCAATCATTGAGAACATATAGAATACTTATTTCACTTCTGTTCTGTATATCAATGCATGGATGGTTGCATCGCTTACATGGGCGGACCATTCCTTTACACTATTTTACAAGTTGCAAATTTTTTCAACTGTTTGAACCTGGAAAGCACGGACACGGCCAAAATTGTGTCTGTGCAGTGTCGGACACAGCTGAAACGTGTCCGAAATTTAAAAAAAAAAAAATTAAAAGAAAACGGTGTCGGACACAGCGGGGTGAAGTGTCCGATACGGCTCGGACACGGCGGGGTAAATTTTATAATTATATAAAGTTTTTTATGTGTATTTTTAATATTTTTAGAATTTTTGGGGGAGAAAATTGAAATAACAAAACATATTCTAGTTTTTAATTATACATACTTTTTTAAATATATTTTATTTTACATAAATTATACTTATAAAATAATTTTATTTTTATATAAAATATTTTTATTTATATATAAAATATATTTATTTATATAAAATATAGTCGTGTCGTGTCCTAAAATTTTTAAAAAATCCGTATCATATCGTGTCCATGTCCGTGTCGTATCATATACGTGTCGCCGTGTCTGTATCCGTGCAACATAGGACTTTGAACCATTTACAAACCTTGACTTTTCAACAAAATTTACATTTTAGCAAGTATTTTTTGTGATACCCCGACCTACAGTCGGTACAGGTAAATTATGTGATTTAACATTATTTGCGTTTTAAATTAATTGTATATGAATTATATGAGTTTTATTTGAACTAATTGCATACGTGATTTATTTGAATTATTTGATTATGTCTTAGTTGAACCCTTACCTGTTAAACCGAACCAACTTGAATCGGAAAACCTCGAACCGAACCCGTGAACCGAACCGGTTCAGCCCTTAAAGACTGAACCATTTCTTCCTTCCCTCATTCACGTAAAACCACAACAGCAATTCAAAGCCAAGAGAAGCCAAAGCCCCAAGTTTGATCATCCAACTTCAAGAGCCAAGTTCTCCCTCGTTTCTTCACCTTTCCTCGAACTTGAGTATGTTTCGGAACCCCCTTGTCGTGCTCTTCATTTCTATAGATTAATTCTGATTTTAGAGTGGTATTTGTATGCTTTTGCTTCCCTACGTGAATAGTAAGGGTTTGGCTAAATTGTTGGATAAGTGATCTATGCTTGATATATTTGAATTCCAACTTCATAAATGTGCTCTACATGTTATATATGTTGTATTTAATGCGAAAGATCATGTATTAATTGAGCATTTAATGTGTTCATGGTTTTGAGCTTGAATTTGCATTCATGGATCATTGGTTTTAATTTTCGTTTTTCTTGTGATATTTGAGTGACAATATGTCTTACATGATTTATATGAATTATTTGCACAATTTGGTAAGTTGCAGCTTCTTGGTATTGGTTCTTGGACATTTTGGGCCAAAATGAAAGCTTCCTCTGTTTCTGTAATGTCTGTTCTGTTTTGCCCTCCGAACCAGGCCGGAACGGCCATTCCCGCCCAAGCTTTGAACTGGGAAGGGCCGCTCGCGGGTCAACAGTGCGCTTTTTCGAAACTGGGAACGGTCGTTCCCAGTTTGTACTGGGTATGGGAAGGGCCGTTCCCAAGATCAAAATTTTGCAAAAACTTACAGAAGCGCGGAGAGCAATCGGGTAGTTGGGAACGGCCGTTCCTATTTCCTTCTTCATCCTGAAACGGCCGTTCCCATCTTCCAGAAAGTTTTTAGCGAAAGCGGGAACGGCCATTCCCTACAGTGAAAGGGCCGTTCCCAACCTTCCCGAAACCTGGGAGCTGCTACTGCTTCTCTTTTGTTTGTTTATGCACTTTTATGTCTTTTAGTGTTAATCTTTTGCATGTTTGATGTTATAACTTGATTTTAATTGCTTGATAATTTGTACATAATTGTTATATGCTATGTTTTGTGAATTATATGAAATATTTTATAACATTTGCATCCAAGCATGAGTCATGCATTGTGCCTAGCGTCTTCTTTGGTTCATATAGTGTCTAAGTCTTAGGCTTTTGTGTTTTCTTTTCAGAGGAGGTTCCCGTTGACGAGCCCGACGCATAGCTTGTTCACTTCCACTTCTTTCTTTTGTTAAGCACAAGGTGAGGTTTAGGAATTTTGTATAGTTAAAGACCTAAAGCCTTATGTGATGTTTTCGAGCCGCGCATGTGACTATATATTATGTATATAGATAAATACGTGTTGAATAGAATATGTTTATGATCTTGTGAACAAGTTTGATTTTGGAAAGTTATTAAATAAGCGTATGTAAGCTACTTTTGGAAAGTCTTTTCTGTTCAAGTTAGCGAGATTTGCCACGAAAGATTTGGTATGAAATGTTTATGTGTATGTGAATGTGGATCCAAGGAGCTATGGGTAAGGAGCCCCGGGACGGTATAGGGCCGTCGAGGTAAAGCCTGTGCGTAGACTCCATCCGAGGTATCACACGCGACCCCGGGAGCTAGGGAAGGTGTGATATTTTGATGCCTTCGGTGTGAAAATCAGGGAGGGCACGTAGTGGGTTAGCTACCCATCGTGAGTTTGTTTATATTCTGGATGGTTAGGGCCGCCAGTGGCTCTTCCATCATTGGAGTAGTGAATGGGTATGTTATGATTTATGTTTTGATTTGTTCTGAGGAGTAAAGGTTGGAAGCTCGTTCTCGTCGAGCATGTGTTATGTTCTATTTTGGGAAGTATGAATCGGGATAGAGTTTCTTGAAAGGACTTTAAGTATATATGTTTGTTTTGTAAAGTTTGGTTTGTAAAACCTATTCCGGTTCATAAGTCCACTTTTTGCTATATGCTTTGCTTTATATATATAGGGTGTGGGTGTGCGTTAGCCCCCTCACTCAGTCAGTTGACTGACCCCTCGTTTATTCTTTTAGTTGCAGGTTTTGGGACTTGGGCTAGGCGGAGAAGTGTGTCTTCCTTTGCACTTGTCGATCTAGTTCTTGTTAGATGCATTTGCTTCCAGGTATTTTATATCATTTGGTATATGTATAGTTATAGATGGTAGTTTTAAATACTTATGTTTTGTTTGGGCCGTGATGGCATTTGTACAGGGATTATATGTTGGTACCTATATGTAAATATGATATGTATATATATGTGTTGGTACCTATACGTATCTATGTGATGCATCTACTACTTGTTTGATTTACTTTTATTCCTTTCTGCATACTCTGGTTTTGTTTAGCTCCGCCTAGCCTAGAGAGTATGTTGGTCTCCCGTTCGCTATGATTCGGATTCGGGTACGGACTTTCCATTTCGTATTCGGGTTTGGATCCTAGTGCGGGGGATGTGGCCCTACGTGTGAGTGCTACATTTTTAGAAGTTCAAATCAAAAAATATATTATCAAATCGAAACTAACTATTATATTATCAAATCAAAAAATATGACCATGCGGAAAAAGTTCAAATAGTGCAAATTCAAGGAAGAAACGCTAGCTACAATTGCAATTGTTGAAAGTGAATGCATGAGCTACACAGTTAGCCTCACACTAAATAGGTTCAACTTCCATAAAGAGTACTAGATAATATAAACCTAAACTCTAACAAAAAAAACACTGAATAGATTCAACTTCCATAAAAAATACTAGATATAATAGATTCAACTTCCATAAAGAATACTAGATAAAACTAAAACTTCAAAACTTCTTCCCTAAGGAATACTAAATAATAATAAAACTATAAAACTTTCATATAAATAACTTAACTTAAAAAGTTATGGGTGAATGCAGATATATGGTAAGAGAGTATTTGAATTATAATGGTTAATTCAACGAAAATCACCAAAAAGAATTTTTTTTTTTTTTTTGTAATCACCAAACAGATTTCAAAGAATGTATATCTAAAAGAAGAGCTACGAAACAGATTTGAAAGGATGACATTAGATCTGAAAAGAGTGGAGGAAGAACTGAGATGGAAGGATGATGCTAGATCTAGAATGAGTGGATACAGAATTGAGAGGATGACATAGTTGAAAAGACTGGAGGTAAAACTAAGAGGATGACGACAGATCCGATAAAGGAATAAATTCAGAAGGATGACATTAGATAGTGGAGGTAGTTCTGAGAGGATGAAGACAGATCCAAGAGAGTTGTGGCAGATTTGAGAAGATACAAAACTGAGAGGGTAACAACATATCTAAGAGATTTGTGGTAGATCTGGAGGTAAAACTAAGAGGATGACGAATCCAAGAAAGGAAAAAGTTCGGAAGGATGACATTAGATAGTTGAGGCAAATCTGAAAGGATGACGACAGATCCGAGTGAGTTGTGGCAGATTTGAGAAGATGATAACAAAACTGAGAGGATAACAACATATCTAAGAGAGTTAAGGTAAAACTAAGAGGATGACGACAGATCCAAGAAAGGAACAAATTCGGAAGGATGGCATTAGATAGTGGAGGCAAATCTGAGAGGACGACGACAGATCCGAGAGAGTTGTGGCAGATTTGAGAAGATGATAACAAAACTGAGAGGTTAACAACATATCTAAGAGATTTGTGGCAGATCTGAGAAAATGGTGGTATAAAAAAGAGAGTGAAGGGATAACAACTGAATAAAATTGAAAAACTTGTGATGGAGCAAATTTGAGCAATCTCAAGAGAGTGAAGGGATAACAACAGAATAAAATTGAAATACTTGTGATGAAGCAAATTTGAGCAATCTCATAGTAGAACTATATTTTCCACTATCAAATTCAAAATTCAATCGACTTAATATCGTATTCTCTTAAACAAACCAAAACGTAAAAAGTTTTGCCTCAAGAAATTTAGGTTTGTTTTAGCAAGCTTTTGACAATGTCAAATCAATAAATCATTATTTCACTGAAAAAGAATTCAGAGATAAATTAACATATACTTTATCTAACATTTTGTAAATATACATATATTTCAAAGTATACTTCTTTGAATTTTAAATTCCTAAGTTTTGACTCAATCCGTGTAAGAGACTAATATTGTGACCATCCACAAGTAATTGTCGTGAGAAACTAATATAAGTTATTAAATGATTGATTAGTTTAATTAAAGGTCAAGTAATCAACTCACTCTAATAAAATAAACATAAGAAATCCCCCCATATACCGCATGTATCCATAAAAGAACAAACAATTAAATTACAAAACTATTTCCGACCGTACCATTACCAACCATTGTATCTAGTGGACACGTATCCTAAACACACCAACTATTTTAGTACCACTCTCATACTCTTCAAAAAAACAATCAAAATTAAAGAACCAACATATTTCTAATAATTTATATATCTAACTCTTTAAATAATTGTTTACGTTCTAGTATGTATTACCTAATCTAATTTCCTCAATTCGGAACTCAATCAAAACCCAAAAAAAAAAAACTGGAAATTCTAAATTTTTAAAATTTTGGTCCACCAAAATTGTTATAATTTTTTTTTCAAATACGACAAAGAATTTCGGGGCCACCGCCCCCAACAGCCCCTTTGCTCGGTACCTAATCTCAGATCCAAAATAAATATAAATAAAAGGGTATGATTGAGTCGAAAGAACTGATCCATCCTTAATCAAATATTAAAGGTTCAAATCCTAACTTGAAATATTCTCATGAGCTGTTCTATCCTTTTTATTAAAGAAAAAAACCCAAGCCCCCTCCCCCAAAAATAAATAATTAAAGGAATTCGAATTCATAATCATTGTAAAAGAAAAAATTCTTAATCACTTGAATAAACTACTTGAACCGCCCAAGGTTGGCTTCCACCGTTCTATTATTTAAAGTTCCTACAAGATAATAAGGAAGTAATCACTATAGTTTATATCGAATGTCATAATTTAAAAAAATATATATGAAAAACAAAAGTAACAAAGAAATTGAGGGGTTGTGATGGACATCAAATAATGAGGTGAATAATTGGTTAGGTATAAAATAAGAGGCGTGATGTATGAGTGGGGGAACACGGGAACATCACGTGAACGTGGCCCACCAAACTCGGCCCATCCCTATTTCTAATTAACTATTATGATTATTACACCAAATAATTTCTCCCCATTCCTTCCTTAATCTACACGCCTCTCTCTTTGCATGTAAATACCCTAATTTTAAATACTATTACAACCGCAGACACATACACGTGACCCAACAACTCCTTGCTTCCTTATCATTTCTCATCAACTCTTAACTAACCTAATATTACTTCCCACTTTTCTTTTTCTCAAACTTATATTTTTTCAAAAACTAGGCGAAATAGAATTGGTCCGAATTCGAATCACTTGATCATTTAGGTACATCATTTTGAATTCTACACCTTCAACAATAGACATAATTCAAACTTTAGGTCCATTTAAATGTGTGTTCAAGATAAGTTTTATTGTATTTGGAAGTTTAATTTGGGTATCTCAAGGTAAAGTTTTGGTAATTTGATCCCTATCGAAGCAATCTCATTTGCTGATAAAGAGGTCTATAATTAGTTTTGTACTCATGTAAATCAATCATGGAATCAATAATTGAAACAATTCCTTAAAAGATGGTACACGTACAAGTAAATATAAACAATAGTTCCTTCACTATTTATATATATAATTCATATATAACGATTTACATCCATTTAAAGTAGAGTAAAAATAAAATAAAATAACAAAAAACATGATTAATTAGTAACTATATACCTATTTTTCTATGAAATTAGCTGGCACTCAAAATCCCTTTTTTTTTTTTGTCCTTTTTTCTTTTAACTAAAGAAGACCCTTAACCGACTAAAAAACAGGGTTGTGGGGATGATGCTTCCTTCCATGATATTTCACATAAAATATACTTCCTAAAAGCTGGCAAATCTTAACAAGCCGCCGATGGGTTCGTGAAGGGGTTGTAGAAATGCGGCTTTTGAGCCATGGCGAAGGGGCTTTGGGCGGCGGTATCACCGACGGAGCCGCCGAGACGCTCGCATGAAGGGCACATAGTGAGCGTCGCCGCCGGCAGCTGCATGTAAAGCGGCGGAGCCATTTTCATGGCCTTCAGCTCCTGCACCTCCTTCTGCAACCGACGATTCTCGTCCGTCAGAGTCTCGCAGCATTTCTTCAGAAACTCACAGTCCACTTCTGTCTGCTTCAGCTTAGTCCTGTTCATGAGAAAGAAAAGAAATTTAATGTTTTTACTAGGTAGAAAAATTGATTTCTTTTTGGGAAAATGGAAAATATGTGATCGGATAATTTCGGGGAATATATAAAAAGATGGGGGGAGGGGCCCGGTTAAATCCTTTGGAATGGTCTTCAGAAAGAGAAAACAATCTCTCTTTGATTTCATCACAAGATAATGCAAGATTAGGATTATTATCTTATTGAAATATTTACATTCTTGAATGATTTATAATTATACCTTGCTCTTCTGTTCTGGAACCAAACTTCAACCTGTCGAGGCCTCAGCTTCAAGTCCCTCGCCAAATCTTGCTTTTGTTTCTGATTTGACACATAAAATCAGCTAAATCCCAATAGTAATACACATATATATGTATATATATATATATATATATATATATATATAGAGAGAGAGAGAGAGGGAGGGAGAGAGACTTACAGGATTGAGAGTGCTGTGCTGCTTGAAGCTTTCCTCGAGAAGGGCAGATTGAGCTTTAGTGAGTCTAAGCTTCTTCCTCGCGTTAGATCCATCATCGTCTTCATCGCTTATAACCCTGGACGAAACCCTCTCGATCTCCACCTCTTCACTGCCGATCTCTCTCTCCCTTTTCACACTAGCGTTGGAGAAAGACGAGGCGCCGCTATCCTGTCCGTACGCCTCACCGGAGTGATGATCATTACAACCAACAACCACCTTATTGTAATCGAATTCAACCCTCTTCGCAGGATGACGAATCTGATCGAAGGTTTCTCCGGAGAGGCTCAGTGTCAATGATGGCTCAGAGATTTTCCCCAAAATATTGCTTTTCTGAGTCTTGGATTTGCTCTCAGCATTAGAGGAAAGCCCTAAACCCAGAACAAGACCCGAATTGCATATATCATCAATACCCATTGATGTAGTTCTTTCCGGGGTGGTGATTGTGTGGAAAAGTTGGTAGCTTTTCGATGTGGGAAAGAAGAAGGGTACTGTTGTTGAGAGAGAAGGAGAGAAACAAAGAAAAAAAGTTATCTTTCTTGTGAGAAATGAGGAGTAGCAGAGAAGGAGAGGAGATTATGTAAGCGAGGAATGGGGTGGTGGGATAGTGGGTATTGGGTACCTATGATTAATAATAATGATAACATAAAGAAAAGTAAAAACTAAAAATGGTGAAATAAAAATAATAAGAAAAATCAACGGAATGAATGATGAAAAGTCACTGTATCTCACACAAACTTGGTTGACCATAGGAACCCCACTTACAGTTATCTCCAATTATGATGACCAACAACGAGGAAACTGAAAGTAGCACCCCCCAACACCCACCCTACCCCACTTGACATAATTCAGATGTCAACAATCAATGGAAAGAATGAATACGTGGATTCACATGGCAATGGGGAACACAGAATCATTCCATTGCCTAACTTGTATCTCCTTTTTTACTAACACCAAATCTTTACTATCATCATTTTCTCAATATTATTCAAACGTATAATCCCAATTTAAATCCTCTTATCACTTTAAGGGCATGTGTTAGTGAGGACTCTCATTTATTCATTCGAGTTGTTTTCTTTTACTACAGTGTAAAGTTCTCTAATCCCCGATGAGATCTCTCATTTATCTATTCGACTTGGTTTGTCGCGTTATATTATAAAGTTCTTAAATCCCAATTAATAATAGCTAAATATTCAAGAATTCGAACACAAATTTGGTTATAGAACGTAAAACTCCCTGATTCCTACCAATGGTAGAGAGCTGAATATCAAGAAATTGAAATACGAGATATTATTAAATAATAATAATGATTAAAGATGATGATGATAAGATAATGAAGAAGGTCTTTTCTTTCAAAATCCAAAGAAAATAATTACTCCCACCACGAAAAAAAGACTTTATTCAAATCCGTCCAAGATTCCACATGGGTGGCCCAAACCCATGTTTACATATCTCATTATAGAGATCGACAGAGAGAGGGGTGTAGATTTTTTCAAACCACTAATAATGTGCTCTGAGAATCAAACTATTTGGGTTGGAGATATGGGGCAACGCTTTTATTACATGTTTAACATGTAATCCTCTTTCTTTCTATAGATAAAAGCTGTTTCATGGGACGCACACAATGTATACCCTAGTAGGTAAGGCCGTCTTCAACCGCACCACATGACCTGTCTCTTATACCATACTTTGGATTTAATGTTCTGGTAATGGGTCTCGTGTTACTCTCTTCTCTAATTAAGAATAGGTAATTCTATACCTAAAAGTAAATGGCGCACAATTAAACTCGTATCGGATATCCTGTTCGACACTCTTCACGTAAAAAATTAAAGAAAAGATTTGTATCACTGTATTCGTATCGTGTCATGTTCATATCACCGTCTCATTGTCTGTGTATCATAGCAACGTGTTTTTTTATCTATGTTTATTATTATTATTATTTTTTTTTCTAATGTGGCAGAAATTTTGCCACTTGGTTGCCTATATGTAATTTTGACCGCCTGTCAATAATTTCGGCAAGAAAAGAGAATTTCTGATGGTTCATTGTTCGGAAATTTGGTGATTTCAAAAATTGTAGATTTATATTTGTCAAATGAAGAAATTATCTCCAGAAATTATAAGTGGAATATTCTTGACCGATGAAATAAACAATTTTGTCGTGATGGAAAATGCGCTCATGTATGTTTTAAAATGTATATTCACCGATCACGGTTTTTGTATTTTCAATTATTAATAGTTAAGATATCAATGATCGTAATCACGACAAAGGCATGGGTTTGATTAATTATGGGGTAAGGTGATATGGACTATGGAGGACTTCTATCAAAAGGATGAAATTATTAATTTTATGAATTAATATTTTTAACAAAATTGTAAAAATAACTTGCAAAAATTGTATGTAAAAACAAATTTATTATCTATACTATATATTAATCGTGAGACCCAAGTTGTAACCGCTTTGGTCTCTTGGTGTCCTCTTTTTCTTTTCTTTTTCTTTTTCTTTTTCTTTTTTTATTTATTTATTTATCTTTTATCCAACTTTATCTCTTCCACGTGCTGTTAATTTCTCTTTTCTATTTTATCACTTCTCTTCTTAGTTTCTCTTTTCTTTCTTATCGGTTGTATTTTTTTTAATTATAATTTTTATCACTTTACTTATAATTTAAATTTTTATAATTATTAATATGACATTATCTTATCTTACTTATTTATTTATTTATCATAAATTAATGATTATATTAAAAATTATAGAGTATATATTTAATAAAAACTTTTTAATTTTAATATATTTATATAATAATTATTTTTTATTTGCACATGTATAGAATGTGCAAAATTGCTAGTTATTATTATTTCTTGACGGATTGGTTGTGCTGATGTGATTAATTATCATATTAACAGTGAAATTTATATTATACTGACCTATTAACAGTGTTATTCTGCTCATGACGTAGTTTAATTATGATTATTGCATATACAACGCTCTTTCCATGTAAAAATATTCCTTTATATATATTGTAACAATCTAGAAATTCTCACTGTCAGGATTCACGGACAGGACGGATTGCTTAATACATTGTATTCCCCTGTTTGCTGTGAGGGAAAATGATTAAAAAAAAAAGGTGTAAAACGATAAAAGGGGGGAATTGGAGTTGGCCAAACACGACCTAAGGATGTAGTTTGATGGAGCAGATAATGGTGATGGGAATATGAGTCATGAAGACGAATCAGGATCTTTGCTTAACTAGAAAGTTGATGGGGCGTGTTTGGGGCCTACTTTTCCGTGGCCTTTTGCAAACACATTCAATAATCATTGTCGGCTATAAAGTTAGGTCACCAATTTAATCATGGTTAAATCTAAGGTACAAATTAAACTATTAAATTATATAAAAATATTCACTTTTATTTAAAAAATAATTACGTCTAGTTTCTTGGTCATTTTCTCTACATTTCCACGAAGTGGGCCCACGTACCCTATCCATTTTATCTGCTATTTAGTTAAAATAATAATAATAATAATAATAATAGTATTTTTAATTTGTTGAATACCTTGTGGACTAGTATTGATGACACACTTGTTTGATTGTTCTGACATGAATGAATATCTGTCGTCGTGTGAGGATAGTGCTATCAATACGTACATCTGTACACATATGTTAATAGATAATAAAAATATAATTGAACCAATCATGTATTTTTGTTTATATTGTATTAATATAATATTGTTGTGGTGTGTGAGGTAAGGGGTGTGTTTGGGACGACATGAAGAGCATAAATAATTGACATTACAAACATTCACGATGGTCCTCAAACCGTCATTATCGTCTATCGACATGGGGTGATGCCCTGCTTTTTTTTTTATATTATTGGCCTAACTCCGGATAAATTTATGTTGCCAAATTAAGTTTATTATGAGTAAGTTGTGTTACAGAGTGTGAGTAACAACCTTTAATTTTTTAACAAATCAGATTTGGAAATTAATCATTCTAATTGTTTCGATTTAATTTAGGTCAATAAAAGAAAGTGACTATAAAATTATATTAAGTTGGTATTGACACACGCCAAGAGGATTGGTTCAAGTGGTTAATAAATTCATATTCTCCAGAATAATATCCTAGGTTCGAATCCCACTTAGGTGTATGTGTGTTAAATAAAAAAAAAAAAAAAAAAAAAAAGTTGGTACTACCACAAAGTAGTATCATCACACATTCCCATCCCTCGGGTGGGTTCAGTAATAATTGGGTAATAAAGGTGAAACAACTCGTACATATCGGGCTTACCGTCCCATCTAAAGACTGCACACAAACATCTTTAGGATCAATCCTTAGGGTCGAGTCATTTATCGGATCAAATGTCTCAAGCCTGGTATTCGAGGCTCATAGTCTTAACATATTCAGTAGCATATTCATTGAGTCATCACCCACTTCGTCTTCTAGTACTCTTGTCCTAAGCATTGAATTTAACCTAACATTATCCATTTGGGGAAGTGAGGAACTAACGAGATTACTTATTGGAATCGATGTTGAGATTACCCATTAAAATTAATGTTACAAATCAAGTGTTCATCAAACCTTGGTTAAAACTCATAGGGGTATGGTCATACGGCCCTAAAGTGCTCATATTCATCGCTTATTACCCTAGCCTTACATTATAAACACATCTTATTCACTCCATTTTATTGAAATATTATGACGCAATTAATACTAACTGTTAATATATTTTACTTTCCTACCAGTGAGAAATAAAAACTATTACTTCCTTTTCTTTTTGGTTCTTTAGCATTTTTTATTACCAAATCCTTAATCAAAGTTCAAAAAGTTCGAATCTTAACTTTTGGTACGGTGTAGATTTAAATCTCCTAACTAATTATCTTATCATATAAGGTGTCTATAATTCAACAAGAGAACTAATTATTATAATCGACGATGAATGTTCTAATTTAGACTAGAAAATTTTTACTACAAATAATTCAATTAGGGACAAACTGAAATGTGTTGTTGGCCGATGTATATCATTGGCAACAGCTTCTAAAATCTCCATCTGATATTTTAATTGTTGATAATTGATTTTATAATTTTCCTTGTCTTTTCCAATTAGTTCCATTTATTAATTGTCTTTTTATACCTGTTAAATTTATTAAAAATACTTAAGACCTGGAATAGTTTGGTAAGATGTACACAGTGCGTAGTTTAATTAATTTAATTAATTAATTGATTAATGCTTCAACTATTTTGGCCTCAGTAGATACACTAATGCTAGTGCAACGCATGATTGCTTCAAATCAATGTTAATAATTTCAAATTTGAGAATCATCCAGAGCTTTTGTCTTTTAGTGGCTTATCAACCCGAAAAAAGGCAACTTGATTAGCATTGACTCTGTCACATATTTTAATAAAAAGTTTTGAAGTTGGATTAATTAAAATTATAGAAGAAAAAAGAATTGACAAAAGAAAAATTAAATAAATTGGTAATTAATGGAATCTGCTGGAAATTGGCTTATCAGCCGAAAAAAGGCAACTTCATTAGCATTGACTCTGTCACATATTTTAATCAAAAGTTTTAAGGTTGGATTAATTAAAATTATAGAAAAAAGAATTGACAAAAAGAAAAATTAAATAAATTGGCAATTAATGGAATCTGCTGGAAATTGTAGTTTGTACTTTATGAGGATGACTGGGAATAAACACGATCCACGATGGCTATCATGGATAATCTAGTCAAGCATAAATACCTCATCCAATCACAGAATTGAGTTTAAAGAGTAAGCTGTACAACTGTACGAGAAAAAGTGGATAGTCACAAACCCTAATCTTGGTCTTAAATATTCCACAATGTTGAGCATTACTTACTATTTAACTTTCTTAATTTATTTGTTTCTTATTTTTTTTCAGAATTTCTTAATTTATTTTTCACTTACCTTTTTTCATCAAATATTACCGTTGAAATCCGATTTAGAGGCAATCCTCCATCGTTAAATTAATTGTAACGGGGATATATTTCAAGTTGTCAAATAGTGCCACGTATTGCTACATAACGACTTATAGCATCACTGGACATCCCCTCCATGTAGATGTCTCGACCCAAGGTCATCCCTCTCTCTATCGAACACTTGTTGTACCAATAGTTTAGAACGCTTTATTTTCATCATTTGCTTGGTCCAACTTTCCACGAGTCGGATAGTCCATCGATCGGTAAGTCCATCGAGCGGGTAGTTTGTAGCACCCACACGTAGGGCCACATCCCCCGCACCATAATCCAAACCCGAATACGAAATGGAATGTCCGTACCCGAATCCGAATCATAGCGAACGGGAGACCAAACACACTCTCTAGGCTAGGCGGAGCTAAACAATACCAAATCAGAGTATGCGAAAGCGAAAAAAATAAACGCAACAAGTAACGATCATCACATATATACGTATAGGTACCAACCCACACCTATCCATATAGTATTTACATATAGGTACCAACACTTCAACCTGTACAAAAGCCATCACGGCTCGAGCAAAAATAGTACTTATAAGTCAACTATACAAATACAAAATAATAAAGTGCAAATATGTAGATGCACCTAACGAGACCTAGACCGACAAGTGCATAAAGAAGACACACTTCTCCGCCTAGCTCACGCTCCAAAACCTGCAACTAAAAGAGTAAACGAGGAGTCAGTCAACTGACTGAGTGAGGGGGCTAACGCACACCCACACCCTATATATATAAAGCAGAGCACAAAGAAAAGGGGGTGGAGATATGAACCGGAATAGGTTTTACAAGCTAAAACTTTCCAAACCAAATACATATACTTTAAAAGATCTTTTCACAAACAATATCCCGATTCATACTTCCCAAACATAACACAACATAACATAATGCTCGGCGAGAACGAGCTTCCAACCTTTACTCCTCAGAACAAACAAAACAGAAATCACACACCCACCTCTACACCAATGATGGAAGAGCCACCGGCGGCCCTAACCATCCATACATATACAGACTCACGAGGGGTAGCGAACCCACATCGTGCCCTCCCCGGTTTTTACACCGAAGGCATCGAAATATCACACCTTCCCTAGCTCCCGGAGTCGCGTGTGATATATCGGATGGAGACTACGCACAGGCCGAACCTCGACGGCCCGAACCGTCCCGAGGGTTTCTTACCCGTAGCTCCTTGGATCCACAAACACAAATCATAACATATGCCAAATCTTTCATGGCAATCTCGCTAACGGAATGGTAAAGCCTTTTCCAAAACCTAGCTTATATATGCTTATATAGTATCTTTCTAAAACAAGAATGTTCACAAAGTCATAAACATATACTAATCAACACATACATAGCTATATATATATAATATATAGTCACATGCGCGGCATGAAAACATCACATAAGGCTTTAGGTCGCTTAGCTAAACAAAAGTCCTAAACCTCACCTTGTGCGTGACAAAAAGCGAGCAGACGTGAACAACCTACGCCTCGGGCTCGTCAACTGGAACCTCCTCTGAAAAGAAAACACGAAAGCCCAAGACTTAGACTCTATATGAACCCAAATAGGACGCTCGGCACAATGCATGATTCATGATCACATATAAAATATTACAATTAGGTCATATAATTCACAAACTATAGCACAACATAATTATTTACAATTTATTATGCAATAAAAACCGAGTTATAACGATTCGTATGCAAAAGAAAAGCAAATAAAGTCATAAAATTGCATAATTGAAGTAAAAAGAAGAAGTGGCAGCTCCCAGGTCTCGGGAAGGGGTGAGAACGACCCTTTCACTGTAGGGAACGGTCGTTCCTACCCTCGCTAAAAGGTTCTGGAGGATGGGAACGGTCGTTCCCAGTTTGTACTGGGGACGGGAAGGGTCGTTCCCAAAAAATCCCGAACTCTCCCCGCGCGTCTGTAAGGTTGAACTAAAAACTGATTTTGGCCATGGGAACGGCCCTTCCCATTCCCAGTGCAAACTGGGAACGCCCGTTCCCACTCTCGGCAATGAACAGTAAATGGCCCGAAAGGGCCGTTCCCAGTTTATAACTGGGACGGGAACGGCCGTTTCGGCCTGGTTCGAAAAGCTGGAGCAGAAACAGACATTACAGAAGCAGGGGAGCTTCATTTTTGAGCCAAAATGGCCAAAATCAAATACCAAAAAGTTTCCACAACTTCTCAAAATGCACAATTAATTCACATAAATCATGCTTGACATATTAACACTCAAATAACTCAATGAAAACGGAATTAAAAGGTATACTCAAAGGATGCAAGAATCAAGCAAAAATCATGATCATCAATAAATGCTCAACTACCAAAGGATTAAATGCAATAAATGTGACATATACAACATACACAACTTATATGAAGCTAGAGATCAAGAATAACAAGCAAAGAGCACATATTCAAGTTTTTAGCCAAACCCTTACTATTCACGTAAGGAAGCTAAGGCACATAAAACTCACTCCAAACTCAGAAATTAAACCATAGAAATGACGAGCACGACGAGGGGAAACCGAAACATACTTGAGTTCGAGGAAAGACGAAGAAATGAGGGAGATCTTGGCTTGAGAAGGTTGGATGATCAACTTGGGGTTTTTGGCTTCCTTGGACAAGAGTTGCTGCTGTAACGTGAAATGAAGAAGGAGAAAATGGTTCAGCCTTTAAGGCTGGACAGGTCCGGTTCACTGGTTCGGTTCAAGGTGTTCTGGTTCAAGTTGGTTCGGTTCAACAATTACGGGTTCACCCAAGGCCAACTCAATTAAAACAAGTAATTCACATACAACATTTATTCAAATAAATTCATAAAATTCATATACAATTAATTTAAAACGTAAATAATATTAAATCACATAATTTACCTGTACTGACTGTGAGTCGGGGTGTCACAACCTCCCCCCCTTCGGAGAACCTGGTCCCCAGGTTGACTGTCTGACCTGAGAACAACTCCGGGTACAACTGTCTCATCTTCTCCTCGGTCTCCCAAGTAGACTCTTCGGATTTCTGATCTCTCCACAGAACTTGGACCAAAGGAATCTGTTTATTCCTCAACACTTGCATCTTCCGGTCTTGAATCTCAACCGGGTGCCTTGCTATCGTCAAATCTGTCTCAAGTTGTACCTCTTCAACAGGGAGAATAGTCGATTTTTCGGGATAAAATTTCCTGAGTTGCGAAACATGAAACACATTATGTATCCCGGTCAATCTAGGCAGTAGGTCCAACCTATACGCCACTTCTCCAATTCTCTCAAGGATTTCAAAAGGTCCAAGGTATCTCGGGTTAACCTTCCCACCTCGACCTATTCGAGAAAATCCCTTTCTCGGAGATGCTTTCAAGAAAACCTTATCTCCGACTTCAAACTCGAGGGGTCTTCTCCTCTTGTCTGCATAGCTCTTCTGACGGTCCTGAGCTGCCTTCATTCTCTGCTGAATCAACTTAACCTTGGCAGTGGTCTAATCCAATCTCTCTCGAGGTGTGGCTCTTTCAAGCTTGTTCTCCTCTGTCCACCGCCAATCCTCTATATCCCAAAATAGAGGCGATCTACACTTCCCTCCATAGAGTGCCTCGTAGGGAGCCATACCAATAGAGGTCTGATAACTGTTATTATAGGCAAACTCAACCAGAGCTAAATGCTTGTCCCACTTTTCCTTGAAATCCAAAGTACACGCTCGTAACAAATCCTCCAAATACTTAATCAATCTCTCTGACTGTCCATCCGTCTGAGGATGAAAAGCGGTGCTAAAATTAAGCCTGGTACCCAATCTACTCTGAAGATCCTGTCAGAACTTGGCTGTAAACCTCGGATCACGATCTGAAACAATACTAGCAGGCGCTCCATGAAGTCTCACAATCTCATCACAATACAATTCTGCCAACTTCGGGGTCTTGTAGGACATTTTTACCTTGAGAAAATGAGCAGACTTGGTCAATCGGTCGACTATCACCCAAATTCCGTCATAACCTCCTCTTGATCTCGGCAAGCCGGACACGAAGTCCATAGTCACTTGCTCCCACTTTCACTCAGGAATCGGAAGTGGTTGGAGGGTTCCTCCCGGTTTCTGGTGTTCCGCCTTCACCACTTGACACGTGAGACATCGCTTCACAAAGTTCGCGACATCTCTCTTCATGCCATTCCACCAGAAGAATTCCTTCAAATCTCGGTACATCTTAGTACCACCGGGGTGAATGGAATATCCCGAACGGTGTCCTTCCTCAAGTATTAACCTCTTGAGGTTTTCTGGGACACAAACTCTTGTCTTGAACCTGAACAAACCGGAATCATCAAACCCAAACTTCGTCTCGGGGTCTATCCTAGACTGAACCACTAGTCTCTGAATCTCTGTATCCGAAGCCTGAGATTCCAATAACCTCTGTTTCAAATCCGGCTGAACTGTGATATTAGCTAACCGAGCCACCGATACCACAACTGTCGAACCCTGTCCAGAAGGCTCTGCACTCAAACCTGAAACACTTGCTTTCCTACTCAAAGCATCTGCTACGACATTAGCCTTGCCCGGATGATACTGAATCATGCAGTCATAATCCTCTAAGAATTCCATCCAACGCCTCTGTCTATTATTAAGCTCCTTCTGAGTGAAAAGATACTTGAGGCTCTTGTGGTCCGTGAATATCTCGAAAGTCGTCCCATAGAGGTAATGACGCCACTTCCTCAAAGCAAACACAACCGCTGCAAGCTCAAGATCATGAGTGGGGTAGTTCTTCTCGTGTTCCTTCAACTTCCTAGAAGCATAGGCTACCACTCGGCCATTTTGCATCAACACACATCCGAGTCCTTCCTTAGAAGCATCCGCAAAAACCGAATAACCCTCGGATCCCTCGGGTAGGGTAAGAACTGGTGCCGAAGTTAGTCTTTCCTTCAAGACTTGGAAACTTCTCTCACACTCATCATCCCACTCATATTTCACCTCCTTCTTGGTTAACCGAGTCAACGGGCACGCAATTTTGGAGAAATCCTTCACAAATCTCCTATAGTAACCCGCTAACCCGAGAATGTGACACCCCGACTCACAGTCGGTACAGGTAAATTATGTGATTTAATATTATTTACGTTTTAGATTATTTGTATATGAATTTTATGAATTTATTTGAATAAATGTCGTATATGAATTACTTGTTTTAATTGAGTTGGCCTTGTGTGAACCCGTAATTGTTGAACTGAACCAACTTGAACCAGAACACCTTGAACCGAACCCGTGAACCGAACCGGTCCAGCCTTAAAGGCTGAACCATTTTCCCTTTCCTTCATTTCACGTTACAGCAGCAGCAACTCTTGCCCAAGGAAGCCAAAACCCCAAGTTGATCATCCAACCTTCCCAAGCCAAGATCTCCCTCGTTTCTTCGTCTTTCCTCGAACTTGAGTATGTTTCGGAATCCCCTCGTCGTGCTCGTCATTTCTATGGTTTAATTTCTGAGTTTGGAGTGAGTTTTATATGCCTTAGCTTCCCCACGTGAATAGTAAGGGTTTGGTGTTTTTGTGGAATACTTGTTCTATGCTTGATGTTATTGAATCCTAGCTTCATAAATGAGTGGTATATGTCGTATATGTTACATTTATTGCATTTAATCCTTGGGTAGTTGAGCATTTATTGATGAGCATGATTTTAGCTTGATTATTGCATCCTTTGATCATGCCTTCTAATTCCGGTTTTCTTAAGTTATTTGAGTGTTTACATGTCAAACATGATTTATATGAATTATGTGTGCAATTTGGGAAGTTGTGGCAACTTAAAGGTTTGGGATTTTGGCCATTTTGGCAAAATTTGAAGCTCTCCTGCTTCTGTAATGTCTGTTTTGCTCCAGCTTTTCGAACCAGGCCGGAACGGCCGTTCCCGTCCCAGTTAAAAACTAGGAACGGCCCTTCCGGGCCATTTTACTGTTCAGCGCCGAGAGTGGGAAAGGCCGTTCCCAGTTTGCACTGGGAATGGGAAGGGCCGTTCCCATGGCCAAACCTTTGATTTTAGTTCAACATTACAGACGCGCGGGGAGAGTTCGGGATTTGTGGGAACGGCCCCTCCCGTCCCCAGTACAAACTGGGAACGGCCGTTCCCATCCTCCAGAAACTTTTAGCGAGGGCAGGAACGGCCGTTCCCTACAGTGAGAGGGTCGTTCCCACCCCTTCCCGAAACCTGGGAGCTGCCACTGCTTCTTTTTGCTTTAGTTATGCTATTTTATAACTTTAATTGCTTTTCTTTTGCATGTTAATTGTTATAACTTGATTTTTATTGCATGATTAATTGTAAATAAATCTGTTGTGCTATAATTTGTGAATTATATGACCTAATTGTAATATTTTATATGTGATCATGAATCATGCATTTTGCCGAGCGTCCTATTTGGGTTCATATAGAGTCTAAGTCTTGGGCTTTCGTGTTTTCTTTTCAGAGGAGGTTCCAGTTGACGAGCCCGAGGCGTAGGTTGTTCACGTCTGCTCGCTTTTTGTCACGCACAAGGTGAGGTTTAGGACTTTTATTAGTTAAGTGACCTAAAGCCGTATGTGGTGTTTTCAAGCCGTGCATGTGACTATATATTATATATATAGATATGTATGTGTTGATTAGAATATGTTTATGACCTTGTGAATACTCTTGCTTTGGAAAGGTACTATATAAGCATATGTAAGCTAAGTTTTGGAAAAGACTTTATGTTTCCGTTAGCGAGATTGCCATGAAAGATTTGGCATATGTTATGATTTGTGTTTGTGGATTCAAGGAGCTACGGGTAAGGAACCCTCGGGACGGTTCGGGCCGTCGAGGTTCGGCCTGTGCGTAGTCTCCATCCGATATATCACACGCGACTCCGGGAGCTAGGGAAGGTGTGATATTTCGATGCCTTCGGCGTAAAAACCGGGGAGGGCACGATGTGGGTTCGCTACCCCTCGTGAGTCTGTATATGTATGGATGGTTAGGGCCGCCGGTAGCTCTTCCATCATTGGTGTAGAGGTGGACGTGTGATTTCTGTTTGGTTTGTTCTGAGGAGTAAAGGTTGGAAGCTCGTTCTCGCCGAGCATTATGTTATGTTGTGTTATGTCGGGAAGTATGAATCGGGATAGTGTTTATGAAATGTTTTAAAGTATATGTATTTGTTTTGGAAAGTTTTAGTTTGTAAAACCTATTCCGGTTCATAATTCCACCCTTTGCTATGTGCTCTGCTTTATATATATAGGGTGTGGGTGTGCGTTAGCCCCCTCACTCAGTCAGTTGACTGACCCTCGTTTACTCTTTTAGTTGCAGGTTTTGGGAGCGTGAGCTAGGCGGAGAAGTGTGTCTTCTTTATGCACTTGTCAGTCTAGGTCTCGTTAGGTGCATCTACATATTGCACGTTATTATTTTGTATTTATATAGTTGACTTGTAGATACTATTTTTGCTCGAGCCGTGATGGCTTTGTACAGGTTGAAGTGTTGGTACCTATATGTAAATACTATATGGATAGTTGTGGGTTGGTACCTATACGTATATATGTGATGATCGTTACTTGTTGCTTTTATTTATTCGCTTCCGCATACTCTGATTTGGTGTTGTTTAGCTCCGCCTAGCCTAGAGGGTGTGTTTGGTCTCCCGTTCGCTATGATTCGGATTCGGGTACGGACATTCCATTTCGTATTCGGGTTTGGATTATGGTGCGGGGGATGTGGCCCTACGTGTGGGTGCTACAGAGAAAACTCCTTATCTCGGAGGCATTCTTCGGTCGTTCCCACTGAGCCACGGTTTCAATCTTGGAGGGATCAACTTCAATTCCCTCACCTGAAATTATGTGACCCAGAAAAGCCACTCTGTCGAGCCAGAACTCACACTTGCTAAACTTGGCATAAAGCTTGTGCTCTCTAAGTGTCTCCAAAACAATCATGAGATGCGTTGCGTGCTGTTCTACAGACTTAGAATACACCAAAAAGTCGTCTATAAAAATGACCACAAACTTGTCAAGAAACTGTCTAAACACTCGGTGCATCATATCCATGAACGCGGCTGGGGTGTTAGTCAACCCAAACGGCATCACCACAAACTCGAAGTGTCCATAGCGGGTGTTGAATGCAGTCTTAGAGATATCTTCCTCCCGAATACGAAGTTGGTAATATCCCTGCCTCAAATCTAACTTAGAGTACACCTGCGACCCTTGCAAGATATCAAACAACTCCTCGATATGAGGTAAAGGATACTTATTCTTCACGGTCATCCGGTTTAACTCGCGGTAGTCTATACACATCCTCAAAGTCCCGTCCTTCTTCTTCACAAATAACACGGGAGCACCCCACGGGGATGTACTCGGACGGATGTAACCACAAGTCAAAAGCTCATCCAGCTGAGTTTTCAACTCCTTCAACTCAGCAGGAGCCATCCGATACGGTGTCTTAGAGAAAGGCTCCACTCCAGGATAAAGGTCGACCACAAACTCGACGTCCCTATCAGGTGGTAAAGAACCCAAATTCTCAGGGAATACATCGGAAAACTCACTCACGACCTCTGTCTCCTCAAGTTTGGCCTGATCCTTCGGTTTATTCAGAAGGTAAGCCACAAAACCTGTTGCGCCGTCCCGGAGGAGCTTACTTGCTTCCATAAAAGACACAAACGGGCTGGACTTCAACCTCTCACCCGTAAAGACCACAGACCCCAACGAAACTTTCTTCTCATGACAATCCAACTGAGCTCGGTATCTGAAGAGAAAATCCATGCCAAGGATAACCTCATACTTCTTCAACGGTAGAACTATCAAATGTGCAAGAAAAACTCGGCCCTCAAACAACACCGGACACTCCCGAAACACCCTGTTAGCTTCCAAAGATCCTCCCAAAGGAGTATTCACCACATACACATGCGCAGATAATTCATCAAGTAAAGGCAAAGAAACAACAATATCCTGGGAAATAAATGAATGCGTAGCCCCGGGATCAAATAGTGCATGTAGTGATATGCCACGAATGTTTATTGTACCTTCTATCATGACATTTGGATCAACATCAGCAGCTTCCTCCTCTCCCTCCAAAGCATACACACGTGCCTGCAAAACTGGCCTCTTATTCGGGCAAGCATCCATCAAGTGATCAGAGGACCCGCACACAAAGCATTTGCCCAAAAGCTTCCAACACCTCTCAACTGGATGTCTCCCCTGACAATGAGCACAAACAGGTGGTCCCTGAGTTGGAGCCGGTCGAGCTGGAATAGCAGGAGGTACCACGGGACTGGTAATACGGGGCTTTTTGTTCCCTAAGCCCTGGGGACGAAAAGCCGGTGGAATAGGAGCTCTTGGAGCATAAGAAACGGGCCTCTTACCCGATCCAGAACCTGATCCCGCTACCCGAGTAGAAGAGAAAGGTGGAGGCTTCAACCGAGCCATTTGGGCCTCAACTTGAATTGCCCTCTTTGTAACTTTGGCCCAAGTACTCACGTTGGCAGCTTGTAGAGCTTCTTGAATATCCCGGCCAAGTCCATAAAGAAACGTTCGGGCCTTATGATCATCATTGTCGGTAATGTAAGTGGCATAAGGAGCTAGCCTCTCAAACTCCAATAAATAATCCTCCACCGTCCGATTTCCTTGCCTTAAATTAGAAAACTCTTGGAGGCGACGCTCTTGTGCACTATGAGGGATATATTTCTCACGGAATTCCTACACAAACGTCTCCCAATTGAATTCCATACCCATTCTCTCAAGCCTGGATCTCACACTTCTAAGCCAAATAGCCGCTGGCCCTTGAATGATACGACCCGTGCAAATGGCCTTGTCTTGGGAATTCCCCGGACAAATCTCCCAAATTCCTCGAATCTCGGACAACCACTCTTCCGCCTTAATATCATCACCTCCATACCACTTTGGAGGGTTGTTGTTCCGGAAGTCCCTATACACGGCGGATATATCTTGTCCTTCAACCGGATTTGCATTGCCCCTTTGATTTTGTTGGAGCTGATTGAGTAGAGCTTGGACAATATTCTCCGCATTCATAGGTGGTGGCGGAGGTGCATTCGGTACAGCCGGCTCATTCAAATCAGGGGTTCGTTCACGGTTGTTATGTCTCCTTGGAGGCATCCTGAAATTCACAAATTCAAGCAATATGGATGCATGTAAATTAGTATATGACCATGTGTACAATTAAGAAAATAATCAAGTATTCAAGTAATCAATTAGTCAAGTAATCACATATTCGAATCATGTAAACACATTCACACTTCATCACACAATCACATTGTCCTAAGCCGTACGACTTAAACAGACCCACATGACTCTAGAGCCCGGTTTTGCAACCGCGCTCTGATACCACTTAAGGATGTAGCACCCAGACGTAGGGCCACATCCCCCGCACCATAATCCAAACCCGAATACGAAATGGAATGTTCGTACCCGAATCCGAATCATAACGAACGAGAGACCAAACACACTCTCTAGGCTAGGCGGAGCTAAACAATACCAAATCAGAGTATGCGGAAGCGAAAAAAATAAACGCAACAAGTAAACGATCATCACATATATACGTATAGGTACCAACCCACACCTATCCATATAGTATTTACATATAGGTACCAACACTTCAACCTGTACAAAAGCCATCACGGCTCGAGCAAAAATAGTACTTATAAGTCAACTATACAAATACAAAATAATAAAGTGCAAATATGTAGATGCACCTAACGAGACCTAGACCGACAAGTGCATAAAGAAGACACACTTCTCCGCCTAGCTTACGCTCCAAAACCTGCAACTAAAAGAGTAAACGTGGAGTCAGTCAACTGACTGAGTGAGGGGGCTAACGCACACCCACACCCTATATATATAAAGCAGAGCACAAAGAAAAGGGGGTGGAGATATGAACCGGAATAGGTTTTACAAGCTAAAACTTTCCAAACCAAATACATATACTTTAAAAGATCTTTTCACAAACAATATCCCGATTCATACTTCCCAAACATAACACAACATAACATAATGCTCGGCGAGAACGAGCTTCCAACCTTTACTCCTCAGAACAAACAAAACAGAAATCACACACCCACCTCTACACCAATGATGGAAGAGCCACCAGCGGCCCTAACCATCCATACATATACAGACTCACGAGGGGTAGCGAACCCACATCGTGCCCTCCCCGGTTTTTACACCGAAGGCATCGAGATATCACACCTTCCCTAGCTCCCGGAGTCGCGTGTGATATATCGGATGGAGACTACGCACAGGCCGAACCTCGATGGCCCGAACCGTCCCGAGGGTTCCTTACCCGTAGCTCCTTGGATCCACAAACACAAATCATAACATATGCCAAATCTTTCATGACAATCTCGCTAACGGAATGGTAAAGCCTTTTCCAAAACCTAGCTTATATATGCTTATATAGTATCTTTCTAAAACAAGAATGTTCACAAAGTCATAAACATATACTAATCAACACATACATAGCTATATATATATAATATATAGTCACATGCGCGGCATGAAAACATCACATAAGGCTTTAGGTCGCTTAGCTAAACAAAAGTCCTAAACCTCACCTTGTGCGTGACAAAAAGCGAGCAGACGTGAACAACCTACGCCTCGGGCTCGTCAACTGGAACCTCCTCTGAAAAGAAAACACGAAAGCCCAAGACTTAGACTCTATATGAACTCAAATAGGACGCTCGGCACAATGCATGATTCATGATCACATATAAAATATTACAATTAGGTCATATAATTCACAAACTATATCACAACATAATTATTTACAATTTATTATGCAATAAAAACCGAGTTATAACGATTCGTATGCAAAAGAAAAGCAAATAAAGTCATAAAATTGCATAATTGAAGTAAAAAGAAGAAGTGGCAGCTCCCAGGTCTCGGGAAGGGGTGGGAACGGCCCTTTCACTGTAGGGAACGACCGTTCCTGCCCTCGCTAAAAGTTTCTGGAGGATGGGAACGGCCGTTCCCAGTTTGTACTGGGGACGGGAAGGGTCGTTCCCCAAAAATCCCGAACTCTCCCCGCGCGTCTGTAAGGTTGAACTAAAAACTGATTTTGGCCATGGGAACGGCCCTTCCCATTCCCAGTGCAAACTGGGAACGGCCGTTCCCACTCTCGACAATGAACAGTAAATGGCCCAGAAGGGCCGTTCCCAGTTTATAACTGGGACGGGAATGGCCGTTCCGGCCTGGTTCGAAAAGCTGGAGCAGAAACAGACATTACAGAAGCAGGGGAGCTTCATTTTTGAGCCAAAATGGCCAAAATCAAATACCAAAAAGTTGCCACAACTTCTCAAAATGCACAATTAATTCACATAAATCATGCTTGACATATTAACACTCAAATAACTCAAGGAAAACGGAATTAAAAGGTATACTCAAAGGATGCAAGAATCAAGCAAAAATCATGATCATCAATAAATGCTCAACTACCAAAGGATTAAATGCAATAAATGTGACATATACAACATACACAACTCATATATATGAAGCTAGAGATCAAGAATAACAAGCAAAGAGCACATATTCAAGTTTTTAGCCAAACCCTTACTATTCACGTAGGGAAGCCAAGGCACATAAAACTCACTCCAAACTCAGAAATTAAACCATAGAAATGACGAGCATGACGAGGGGAAACCGAAACATACTTGAGTTCGAGGAAAGACGAAGAAATGAGGGAGATCTTGGCTTGAGAAGGTTGGAGATCAACTTGGGGTTTTTGGCTTCCTTGGACAAGAGTTGCTGCTGTAACGTGAAATGAAGAAGGAGAAAAATGGTTCAGCCTTTAAGGCTGGACCGGTCCGGTTCACTGGTTCGGTTCAAGGTGTTCTGGTTCAAGTTGGTTCGGTTCAACAATTACGGGTTCACCCAAGGCCAACTCAATTAAAACAAGTAATTCACATACGACATTTATTCAAATAAATTCATAAAATTCATATACAATTAATTTAAAACGTAAATAATATTAAATCACATAATTTACCTGTACTGATTGTGAGTCGGGGTGTCACATAGTTGGCTCGACCCAGAGTGATCCGTATATGACGCATTTAATACAGGATATACCTCTTGCCAGTGCATTAAATGCGACCCATACTCTAAAATTCTCTGTAACCACTCTGACAGGGTAATCAGGAGGAGTCATGCTGTGATTGACATGCGTCATGCTTGCAAATATCATATCATTAACTGTGTGTACTACTGAGAGGGATACGTCAAAAGTGCTTATCATTTGGCGATCGTTCTTCAGAATCGCACGAATGCCTCGTCGTCCTCCACCGTCTGTCCGTCTCTACCCTTTTGTGGAGAAAAATTTGGAATACTCGGGCTGCTCCTATGGTTCTCCTATTTGCTTGGCGAGTGGCCCACGACATCCTTCCAACTGCCACCAAACTTCGACATCGGCACTTATCCACGGATCTCTCTTACCCGTTTTGTGGTTCTTCTAGCAAAGACATCCTTCATATCATTCTCCAATGTTCTTTGGCTCAGCAAACTTGGGCGTTTCTCCTTATACCCCAGGAGGCTCTTTCACATGATCACTTAATAAGCATCTTTGATTGGCTCCTCCATGCTTTACAGACGATCGAGACCAGCAAGAGAGGGCTCTTCCTCACCGCCATTTGGGCCTTTTAGTGGAACAGGAATTCCAAGCTCATGGATTTAGATTCTCTTTCTCCCGATGGTCTATCTCGTTTTATCCTCAATTTTCCCCGCTACTATGAGAAAGTAAACTCAAATCAATGCCTCCCACGCAGCCCTTCCCCTCCAGCCCGTTGGCAAAAACCTCCTGCAGGTATGATTAAGGTAAACCTCGATGGTGCTATCTTCTTGGAAAGTCAGGAATTTGGTATTGGGGTTGTTGCTCGAGATTCTGTAGGGCTTTGTGTTGGTTGGTTTATGGACTTTGGCTGCTCTCGAGGCAGTTCGCCTCGCCGCCACACGTGGTTGGTTGAAAGTGACAATCGAAGGAGATTGCCTTAACCTCATTCAAAAAATTGGGCTCCATGACCAAGACAACTCTCCCATAGGAAATATCTTGATGGACATTGGTAGCCTCTCTTCTCGGTTTGAATCCATTAACTTCTATTTCTCTCCGCATGAGATGAATACCGCTGCTCACACGCTAGCTCGACATGCGGCTCTAGCCAGCTTTGGTGTCTTCAATGTCCCTGTTGTAGCTTATAATTATATTCAGATGGACATGTCTTCTGCTATTTAGTGTTTCTTTGGCGTCTGTTGCCCACTCTTGTGGGCGCCAACCTCCAAAAAAGAAAAAAAAACTGTGTGTACTATACACGAACCAAACTCTCAACTATAAATACTCTTCATTTATGGTTTAGGTACGTTACTATTCTCGCATTCAATACACTCCCACCTACTCATTATAAGTGTCTGTCCTCGACTAATTCGACTTATTTGAGCGTTAGAGTGCCAAAACGTATTCAACCAACATATTCCTCCGTTTTGGCCTCTTCAATGTGATCCAAATCTTCCTCATAATATAAATTTTTGGGTGATTTGGGAGTTCACGTCACTTCACGTCTACCTTTCATGAAACAGACAGATTTGAACACCATCAAATTGAAAATTGCTATTATCCAATCGAAAGCGGCTCGTGTGAGGGAAATATTAATACTTAACCCTACCCGATCAAGTTCACTTGTCTTAATATCCATGCTTGATTAGATATTAAAGTATATTATTATTATTATTAATATTATTATTATTGTTGAAGAATATATAAGATTTCAATATCCATACAACTCTTTAAATAAAATGAAATAAATAAAAACCTCTTCTTAATTTAATAGTTTTAAGGGGTTTTCTATGAATAGTACCTAAAAGTTGAAAAAATTCCCTTTAACTCTCCATTTTTTAAAAAGTTTCCATTTGCTCCCTAGCTGACAGGCCAAATTCCCTTTAACTCCCCATGGTTGTATAAAAATTCAAGAATCACGTACCCGAACCCCGAACTCACGTACTTAATCGCCCAAATTATGTATTTGCTCCCAAATACATCATTTGGGTATTTAAGTACATGATTTCGGGGTTTGGGTACGCGATTCTTGAATTTTTATACAACCTTCCAAAAAAACGGGGAGTAAAGAGGAACTTTGATTTTCATCTGGGGAGTTCAGAGGAATTTTTTTAAAAATGGGGAGTAAAGAGGAATTTGAGTTCCCATATGGAGATTTTTCGGGAATTTCCCGTAGTTTTAAACTAGATAGAATGTGGAAGATAAAAAAGAGAAAGAAATAGGTAGATAGATATCTATACTCTATTATTAAGCGCGAGACCCAATTGTGGTCTCTTGGACTTGGTCTCTTTTTTTTTTTTTTTATATTTATTTATTTTAATCAATTAACCACACAGAGAATGTGTTTTAGTCCGTTACTTATTTATTAACCTCACTTTTCTCACGGCTTGAAATTTTATATTCTTTTTATTTTTTCTTTAATTTTTGGAACAGAAATCCTAGACACGTATTCTACCAGTTTTCTACTTAATGTCACCTACAATCACGAAACTTTCAAATTCTTTTCTTATTTATTTATTTTTATCACTTATTTATCTTTAATTCTTTTTTTTCTCACTTCATTAATTTTTTATTATATATATATATATTTTAATATTTTTATTGTTTACTTCATCTTATTATATTCCACCAAAACAATAAAATATTATCTTATTTTATTTATTCATTTATTTATCATAAAATTTTAATTATATTAAAAATAATTATAAATAAAATAATATTATGAAAAATTTTAATTTAATATTTTTCTTTTGTCACACGCATAGAGTGTGCGAAGGTGCTAGTATAATATAAGGGACCCGCGAATGATTTTGTATGATGGCATTTGATTTGGTCACCATTTCTGGGAGGATAAGGTTTCCTTTCTTGCCGTCCTTTCTTAGTTCCTGTCTTTACGCTCAACCCCTCAATGTTGTAAACCTCACTTTTTCCCAATATAATTAACCCTCATTTAATTATTTTTACCACCGTATTTTGATCTCTATTTAGTTTTGGCACCTTTCATTTTCACCTCTCAACATAATTTCATAATATAATTATTTATAAAAATTTAACTCTTTTTTTTTTTTTTTTTTTGGTCGAAAAATAGACCAAAAGCACCTAACCTAGTACTACAGGCCCGGCATCGGAAGAAATTAAAGAAATTTAACTAATGAAACTTAAATGCAAAAGTATAAATTAAGCAATCTCAGATCAATATATAGAAGAGTTAAATTTTAATAGATATTTGATTTGAATCCAAATGTTAATTAGCCAAAATATTGCCCACGTTTGTATAGTTTGTTGAGTTATATAATATGCCATAGTACCTTAAAAAGAAAGGTGAGGACGCAAAGGTTGAAATTAACAAAAACGAAAAACATAATTAAGCTATGGAAATCTCTGTAACAATGCAACTTTGTCAAAGTTGGATTGAAATCTTTTGTGTTAACATGCACAACACAATGTGTGTCTATATCATATTAAATAGTATGTGTTAATAAAATAAGGGTTTTCAAACAAAATAAATAATTTATTATTTAATTGATGTGGAATGAAATTGAGTTAACAAAATCGCATACGGTAATTAATTCAAATAACTTCGAATTATATGATCTGAAATACATACTAGTAGAATAGTACTTAGTATATGATTGTGAAACCGAAGGCGGAGCTAGATGCAGGCATGAGGTGGCTCCCATTCTCCCTAAGTTTTGAATATATATTAGTAACTTTATTTTTCTTAATTTAAAATTTTATTCTTTTTATTTTTAATATTTTAATTTTGGATGCTTTTATATTGAATTCTAATTCCATCTGGGTGAAATAAATTAGAGTTGATAATAATAAAAACTATATACTTAAATATCTTGGATGATGGAGTCACGTGGTGTATGTGGTCTTGTCTCCTCCAAATTGTACAACTTTTCCCTATATTGATATTATTGATTAATTGAGCCTGTGGGCTCCTTTGTTCACCAAAAAAAAAATATTATTGATTAATCTCCCTGAGAATTGAGATATATACTTGCCAATAATTGTAGCACTTTAATAATATAATCCCCATCAATGAAACAATACTATCTTACCAAATGTATCAACTTTCAACATTTCATTATTGGAGGGATCAGAATGATTGAGCCACCCGGTGGCTACGCCTACGCGTATTTGTTTAGATACTAATTCTACACTATAATTTATTAGATATTTTGTACTTTAAACCGTGTATATTTCATCGTAAATCAGAAGAGAAAGATTTATACATTTACGGTATGATTAATACTATAGAATGGGATGAGAATAGAATAGGCATTATCGCATCCATTCTCACATCCTTGATTGGTATAAACTATAAAACATGATTAAGAATGCTCACTCCCACGGTAATACCCATTTCTACAAGTATGAGATTACCCATTCATTTGGTCCCCCATGGTATTAGCCATTCCCAAGGTTCAAAATTTATTGTTATTTTTATATTATCATCACATATTTATTATTGGGACCATTTTTTAAAACTCCCTATGGGTTGTGGGAATCTTTGTTTGCTCCCCATTCCAAAAATTGTGCCTACTAACTCCCCAATTGAAAATGCAAAGTTTCATTTGCTCCCTAATGACCTAAAATGACTGTTATACCTTCCATTTAATATTTTTACCACTTTATTTCCACCATTTCAACGATTAATGCCTGTCATAATATCCATTTATTATTAATTTTAACTACCATCAATAAACAGATCAAAAGGGTTGTCTGAACAAAAAAGGGTTTTCTGAATAAGACGAAGAATATGCCCGCAAATTTGAAGAAGACGAAGAACATCACTAATAAGGGTTAGCTCTCCGGTGCAAATTTGAAGATCTTCCTTGTCCGTTCGCGGGCGACTCCCCATTTTGGAAACGACTGAGATCACTGGAATCGGCCCCGATGCAAATTTGAAGATGTTCTCTGCTTTCTCGCCGATGGATATGACGGAGCACTCTGGAATCGGGCCCGACGACTTTCTCCAACGAACTCTTGATGCCTGATTCTTGACTCCTCTCGCCGCTAAGCTCAGACAATTTCGTGCCCTTCACCATTCTTTGTTTCGGTTTTAGTCATGAGTAGCTCATACGAAGTTAGTGAGTGTAGCACACCTATGCGTCTCCTTGCTGGCCTTCGTTATAATCACAAAATGCATGTTTTCTCAATTAGGGGTGATTTCAATTTTCCTTGGTGGTTGCAAACAGCCCTTTGAATCTTAATTTTTCATGTTCTGCATTTGTGTTAGCTTATACACTTTATGAACAACATTTGTAGTTTAGTTTGTTGGACTTTATTTGTGCTGCCTGGTGTTTGTTGTACAATCATAATTTTTCTTTCATTTGTACTGCATGGTGTTTGTTGGAATGTAATGGTACTTGATTTAACACGTGATACTACATCATATGGACAATTAAGTACGTGATTCTAGCATTTGTGTACAACATTATCCAATATTGTACAAATTGAAAAAAGTTGTACATAAAAGTGAATCCTTGTTCTTCACAAATTTATACCACATATGGACGATTAAGTACGTGATTCTAGCATCTGCGCATAACATTTATCCAAAGATGTACAGCGTGAGAAAAGTGGTATAATTCATTCTCCTTCGTACTTTATCAGAAATTTATACGACATATGGACAATTAAGTATGCGATTCTAGCATCTGTGTACAACATTTATCCAAAGATGTACAACGTAAGAAAAGTGGTATAATTCATTCTTCTACGTAGTTTTGAAGAATTTATACATCATATGAATAATTAAGTACGTGATTCTAGGACTTTTATACAACATTTCACCAAATTTGTACATCGTCATAAAAGTTGTATAATTCACTCACCTGGGGTACATGAAAGTAAATCCTTACTCTTCATGAATTTATATAACATATGGACGATTAAGTACGTGATTTTTGTATTTGTATACAACAATTCACCAAATTTGCATATCATTATAAAATTTGTGTAATTCACTCTCCTACGTACTTTCGATGAATTTATACAACATATAGACGATTAAGTACGTGTTTCTAGTATTTTTATACAATATTTCACCAAATTTGTATATCGTGATAAAAGTTGTAATTCACTCTCCTACGTATTTTCGATGAATTTATACAACATATGGACGATTAAGTACGTGATTCTAGTATTTTTATACAATATTTCACCAAATTTGTACATCGTGATAAAAGTTATAATTCACTCTCCTACGTACTTTCGATGAATTTATACAACATATGGACGATTAAGTACGAGATTCTAGTATTTTTATAAAATATTTCACCAAATTTGTACATCGTGATAAAAGTTGTAATTCACTCTCCTACGTACTTTCGATGAATTTATACAACATATGGACGATTAAGTGCGTGATTCTAGTATTTTTATACAATATATACTATATGATATAGTATGTTGGTTACATATGTTATCTTAATGTGTTGAATGAAATAATAGAGTTTAATAGAGTATGTACAAGAGTATGTTATCTTAATGTGTTGAATGATATATACTATATGATATAGTATGTTGGTTACATATGTTATCATAATGTGTTGAATGATATATACGATATGATAAGTTGTATTGATTACATATGTTAACATACTATTTCATATAGTATATATCATTCAACACATTAAGATAACATACTCTTGTACAAACTCTATTAAACTCTATTATTTCATTCAACACATTAAGATAACATATGTAACCAACATACTATATAATATAGTATATATCATTCAACACATTTTGATATTAACTCTATTAAACTCTATTGAATTAGTACTTTTCATCATTTGGTATGCCCATATGTTGTATAAGCTCTATTTTGATATAAACTGTAACACCCCGACTCACAGTCGGTACAGGTAAATTATGTGATTTATCAATATTTGCGTTTTGGATTAATTGTATATGACTTATTTAAATTATTTGAACTTATGTGAATTTATTTGAATAAATGTTGTATGTGATTTAGTCGTTTTATTTGAGTTGGCCTTGTTTGAACCCGTAATTGTTGAACCGAACCAACTTGAACCAGAACACCTTGAACCGAACCCGTGAACCAACCGGTCCAGCCTTAAAGGCTGAACCATTCTTTCCTCTCTTCATTTCTAACGTAATAACAGCAGCAACCAAGCCAAGCAAGAGCCAAACCCCAAGTGATCATCCAAACTTCCCAAGCCAAGATCTCCCTCGTTTCTTCGCCTTTTCTCGAACTTAGGTGTGTTCCGGTTTTCCCTCGTCCTGCTCGTCGTTTCTATGGTTTAAATTCTGAGTTTGGAGTGAGTTTGGTGTGCTTTAGTTTCCCTACGTGAATAGTAAGGGTTAGCTAAAATGTGAATACTTGCTCTTTGCTTGATGTACTTGATTCCTAGCTTTATATATGAGTTGTAAATGTTGTATGTGTTGTATTTATTGCATTTAATCCTTGGTTAGTTGAGTATTCATTGATGATCATGATTTTTAGCTTGAATGTTGCATTCCTTTGATCATGCCTTTTAATTCCGTTTTCTTGAGTTATTTGAGTGACAACATGTTAAGCATGATTTATTTGAATTATGTGTGCAAATTAGGAGGTTGTGGCAACTCTTGGGTATTGGATTTTGGCCATTTTGGCACCAAAAATGGAGCTCCCCTGTTTTCTGTAATGTGATTCTGTTCCAGCTTTTCGAACCAGGCCGGAACGGCCGTTCCCGTCCCAGTTACAAACTGGGAACGACCGTTCCCAAGCCATTTTACTGTTCCTGCCGAGAGTGGGAACGGCCATTCCCAGTTTGTACTGGGAACGGGAACGGCCGTTCCCATGGCCAAAACCTTTCTTTTTAGCTACTGGGTCAAATCCACGGGGGTGGATTTGAGGCAGTAGGTCTGGAAAAATCCATGAGGGTGGATTTTTCCCTTTGGAAAAGTCCATGGGGGTGGATTCTGTCTGCGGGGAGTTCGGGATTTTCTGGGAACGGCCCTTCCCGTCCCCAGTACAAACTGGGAACGGCCGTTCCCATCCTCCAGAAACTTTTAGCGAAGGTAGGAACTGCCGTTCCCTACAGTGAAAGGGTCGTTCCCACCTTTCCCGAGACCTGGAAGCTGCCACTACTTCTCTTTGCCTTAATTATGCATTTGTATGACTTTTAATTGATTTTCTTTTGCATGTTAATTGTTATAACTCGGGTTTTATTGCTTAGTAAATATGTTGTGCTATAATTTGTGAATTATATGACTTAATTGTGACATTTTATATGTGAACATGAATCATGCATTTTGCCGAGCGTCTTCTTTGGTTCATATAGAGTCTAAGTCTTGGGCTTTCGTGTTTTCTTTTCAGAGGAGGTTCCAGTTGACGAGCCCGAGGCGTAGGTTGTTCACGTCTGCTCGTATTTTGGTCACGCACAAGGTGAGGTTTAGGAATTTTATTAGCTAAGCGACCTAAAGCCTTATGTGATGTTTTCAGGCCGTGCATGTGACTATATATTATATATATATAGATATGTATGTGTTGGTTAGAATATGTTTATGATTTTGTGAACAACTTTGTTTTGGGAAAAGATATTAAATAAGCCTATGTAAGCTATGTTGGAAAAGGCTTTACAATTCTGTTAGCGAGATTGCCATGAAAGATTTGGCATATGATATGATTTGTGTTTGTGGATCCAAGGAGCTACGGGTAAGGAGCCCTTGGGACGGTTCGGGCCGTCGAGGTTCGGCCTGTGCGTAGTCTCCATCCGATATATCACACGCGACCCTTGGGAGTTTGGGAAGGTGTGATATTTCGATGCCTTCGGCATAAAAACCGGGGAGGGCACGATGTGGGCTCGCTACCCCTCGTGAGTCTGTATATGTATGGATGGTTAGGGCCGCCGGTGGCTCTTCCATCATTGGTGTAGAGGTTGAGATGTATGATTTCCGTTTTGTTTGTTCTGAGGAGTAAAGGTTGGAAGCTCGTTCTCGCCGAACATTTTGTATGTTGTGTTATGTCAGGAAGTATGAATCGGGATAATGTTTATGAAATGTTTTAAAGTATATGTATTTGTTTTGGAAAGTTTTAGTTTGTAAAACCTATTCCGGTTCATAATTTCACCCTTTGCTTTGTGCTCTGCTTTATATATATAGGGTGTGGGTGTGCGTTAGCCCCCTTACTCAGTCAGTTGACTGACCCTCGTTTACTCTTTTAGCTGCAGGTTTTGGGAGCGGGAGCTAGGCGGAGAAGTGTGTCTTCTTTTGCACTTGTCGGTCTAGGTCTTGTTAGGTGCATCTACATATTTGCACGTTATTATTTTGTATCTGTATAGGTGATTTGTAAATACTATTTTTGCTCGAGCCATGATGGCTTCTGTACAGGTTGAAGTGTTGGTACCTATATGTAAATACTACCTGGATAGGTGTGGGTTGGTACCTATATGTATATATGTGATGATCGTTGCTTGTTGCTTTTATTTATTCGCTTCCGCGTACTCTGATTCCGTTTAGTTTAGCTCCGCCTAGCCTAGAGTGTGTGTTTGGTCTCCCGTTCGCTATGATTCGGATTCGGGTACGGACCTTCCATTCCGTATTCGGGTTTGGATTATGGTGCGGGGGATGTGGCCCTACGTGTGGGTGCTACATCCTGAAGTGGTATCAGAGCGCGGTTGCAAAACCAGGCTCTAGTGTCGTGTGGGTCTGTCTAGGTCGTACGGCTTAGGACAATGTGACTTTTGATTATGTGCATGTGTGAATACATGATTTGAGTATGTGATTATTTGACTAATTGATTACTTGATTATTTTCTTAAATTGTATACATATTCATACACTATTTCACATGCATCCATATTGCTTGAATTTGTGAGTTTCAGGATGCCTCCAAGAAGACATAATAACCGCGAACGAACACCCGATTTGAACGAGCCGGCTCCACAGAATGCACCTCCGCCACCACCTATGAATGCGGAGAATATTGTCCAAGCCCTACTTAATCAACTCCAACAAAATCAAAGGGGTAATGCAAATCCGGGTGAAGGACAAGAAATTTCCGCCGTGTATAGGGACTTCCGGAACAACAACCCTCCAAAGTGGTATGGAGGTGATGATATCAAGGCGGAAGAGTGGTTATCCGAGATTCGAGGTATTTGGGAGATATGTCCAGGGACTTCCCAGGACAAGGCTATTTGCACGGGTCGTATCATTCAAGGGCCAGCGGCTATTTGGCTTAGAAGTGTGAGATCCAGGCTTGAGAGAACTGGTATGGAATTCAATTGGGAGACGTTTGTGCAGGAATTCCGTGAGAAATATATCCCTCATAGTGCACAAGAACGTCGCCTCCAAGAGTTCTCCAATTTGAGGCAAGGTAATCGGACGGTGGAGGGTTATATTTTGGAGTTTGAGAGGTTAGCTCCTTATGCCACTCACATCACCGACCATGAAGATCATAAGGCCCGAGCGTTTCTTCATGGACTTCGTCGGGATATTCAAGAAGCTCTACAGGCTGCCAATGTGAGTACTTGGGCCAAAGTTACAAAGAGGGCAATTCAAGTTGAGGCCCAAATGGCTCGGTTGAAGCCTCCACCTTTCTCTTCTACTCGAGGATCGGGATCAGGTTCTGGATCGGGTAAGAGGCCCGTTTCTTATGCTCCACGAGCTCCTGTCCCACCGGCTTTTCGTCCCCAGGGTTTAGGGAACAAAAAGCCCCGTATTACCGGTCCCGTAGCACCTCCTGTTGCTCCAGTTCGACCGGCTCCAGCTCAGGGACCACCTGTCTGTGCTCATTGTCAGGGGAGACATCCGGTGGAGAGGTGTTGGAAGCTTCTGGGTAAATGCTATGCGTGCGGGTCTTCTGATCACTTGATTGATGCTTGCCCGAATAGGAGACCGGTTGTGCAGGCTCGCGTGTTTGCTTTGGAGGGAGAGGAGGAAGCTGCTGATGTCGACCCAAACGCCGTGATAGAAGGTACAATCAACATTCATGGCATATCACTACATGCATTGTTTGATCCCGGGGCTACGCATTCATTTATTTCCCGGGATATTGTTGCTTCTTTGCCTGTATTTGATGAATTATCTGCACATGTGTTTGTGGTGAATACTCCTTTGGGAGGGTCTTTGGAAGCTGACAGGGTGTTTAGGGAGTGTCCGGTGGTGTTTGAGGGCCGAGTTTTTCCTGCAGATTTGATAGTTCTACCGTTGAAGAAGTATGAGGTTATTCTTGGCATGGATTTTCTCTTCAGATACCGAGCTCAGTTGGACTGTCATGAGAAGAAGGTTTCGTTGGGGTCAGTGGTCTTTATGGGTGAGAGGTTGAAGTCCAGCCCGTTTGTGTCTTTTATGGAAGCAAGTAAGCTCCTCCGGGACGGTGCGACAGGTTTTGTGGCCTATCTTTTGAATAAACCGAAGGATCAGGCCAAACTTGAGGAGACAGAGGTCGTGAGTGAGTTTCCCGATGTGTTCCCTGAGAATTTGGGTTCTTTGCCACCTGATAGGGACATCGAGTTTGTAGTCGACCTTTATCCTGGAGCTGAGCCTTTCTCTAAGACACCGTATCAGATGGCTCCTGCTGAGTTAAAGGAGTTGAAAGCTCAGCTGGATGAGCTTTTGACTTGCGGTTACATCCGTCCGAGTACATCCCCGTGGGGTGCTCCTGTGTTATTTGTGAAGAAGAAGGACGGGACTTTGAGGATGTGTATAGATTACCGCGAGTTGAACCGGATGACAGTGAAGAATAAGTATCCTTTACCCCATATCGAAGAGTTGTTTGACATCTTGCAAGGGTCGCAGGTGTATTCTAAGTTAGATTTGAGGCAGGGGTATTACCAACTTCGTATCCGGGAGGAGGATATCTCTAAGACTGCGTTCAATACCCGTTATGGACACTTCGAGTTTGTAGTGATGCCGTTTGGGTTAACTAACGCTCCAGCCGTGTTCATGGATATGATGCACCGAGTGTTTAGACAGTATCTTGACAAGTTTGTGGTCATTTTCATAGACGACATCTTGGTGTATTCTAAGTCTGCAGAAGAGCACGCAACGCATCTCAGGATTGTTTTGGAGACACTTAGAGAGCACAAGCTTTATGCCAAATTTAGCAAGTGCGAGTTCTGGCTCGACAGAGTGTCTTTTCTGGGTCACATAATTTCAGGTGTGGGGATTGAAGTTGATCCTTCCAAGATTGAGACCGTGATTCAGTGGGAACGACCGAAGAACGCCTCCGAAGTAAGAAGTTTTCTTGGGTTAGCGGGTTACTATAGGAGATTTGTGAAGGACTTTTCCAAGATTGCTTGCCCGTTGACTCGATTAACCAAAAAGGAGGTGAAGTATGAGTGGGATGATGGGTGCGAGAGAAGTTTCCAAGCTTTGAAGGAAAGATTAACTTCAGCACCAGTTCTTACCCTACCCGAGGGATCCGAGGGTTATTCGGTTTTTGCAGATGCTTCTAAGGAAGGACTCGGATGTGTATTGATGCAAAATGGCCGAGTGGTGGCCTATGCTTCTAGGAAGTTGAAGGAACATGAGAAGAACTATCCCACTCATGATCTTGAGCTGGCAGCGGTTGTGTTTGCTTTGAGGAAGTGGCGTCATTACCTCTATGGGACGACTTTCGAGATATTCACGGATCACAAGAGCCTCAAGTATCTTTTTACTCAGAAGGAGCTTAATAATAGACAGAGGCGTTGGATGGAATTCTTAGAGGATTATGACTGCACGATTCAGTATCATCCGGGCAAGGCGAATGTCGTAGCAGATGCTTTGAGCAGAAAAGCAAGTGTTTCAGGTTTGAGTGCAGAGTCTTCAAGACAGGGTTCGACAGTTTTGGTTTCAGTGGCTCGGTTAGCTAACATCTCAGTTCAGCCGGATTTGAAACAGAGGTTGTTGGATTCTCAAGCTTCGGATACAGAGATTCAGAGATTAGTGGTTCGGTCTAGAATAGACCCCGAGACGAAGTTTGGGTTTGATGATTCTGGTTTGTTTAGGTTCAAGACCAGAGTTTGTGTCCCAGAAGACCTCAAGAGGTTAATACTTGAGGAAGGACACCGTTCGGGATATTCCATTCACCCCGGTGGTACGAAGATGTACCGAGATTTGAAGGAATACTTCTGGTGGAATGGCATGAAGAGAGATGTCGCGAACTTTGTGAAGCGGTGTCTCACGTGTCAAGTGGTGAAGGCAGAACACCAGAAACCGGGAGGAACTCTCCAACCACTTCCAATTCCTGAGTGGAAGTGGGAGCAAGTGACTATGAACTTTGTGTCCGGCTTGCCAAGATCAAGAGGAGGTTATGATGGAATTTGGGTGATAGTCGACCGATTGACCAAGTCTGCTCATTTTCTCAAGGTGAAGATGTCTTACAAGACCCCGAAGTTGGCAGAATTATATTGTAATGAGATTGTGAGACTTCATGGGGCGCCTGCTAGCATTGTCTCAGATCGTGATCCGAGGTTCACAGCTAAGTTTTGGCAGGATCTTCAGAGTAGGTTGGGTACGAGGCTTAATTTTAGCACCGCTTTTCATCCACAGACGGATGGACAGTCAGAGAGACTGATTAAGTACTTAGAGGATTTGTTGAGAGCGTGTGCTTTGGATTTCAAGGAAAAGTGGGATAAGCATTTAGCTCTGGTTGAGTTTGCCTATAACAACAGTTTTCAGACTTCTATTGGTATGGCTCCCTACGAGGCACTATATGGAAGGAAGTGTAGATCGCCTCTATTTTGGGATATGGAAGATTGGCGGTGGACTGAGGAGAACAAGCTTGAAAGAGCAACACCTCGAGAGAGATTGGATAAGACCACTGCTAAGGTCAAGTTAATTCAGCAAAGAATGAAGGCAGCTCAGGACCGTCAGAAGAGCTATGCGGATAAGAGGAGAAGGCCCCTTGAGTTTGAAGTCGGAGATAAGGTGTTCTTGAAAGCATCTCCGAGAAAGGGATTTTCTCGAATAGGTCGAGGTGGGAAGCTTAACCCGAGATACCTTGGACCTTTTGAAATCCTTGAGAGAATTGGAGAAGTGGCGTATAGGTTGGACCTACCGCCGAGACTGACCGGGATACATAATGTGTTTCACGTCTCGCAGCTCAGGAAATTTTATTCCGAGGAATCAACTATTCTCCCTGTTGAAGAGGTACAACTTGAGACAGATTTGACTATAGTAAGGCATCCGGTTGAGATTCAAGACCGGAAGCTACAAGTATTGAGGAATAAACAGATTCCCTTGGTCCGAGTTCTTTGGAGAGATCAGAAATCTGAAGAGTCTACTTGGGAGACTGAGGAGAAGATGAGACAGTTGTACCCAGAGTTGTTCTCAGGTCAGACAGTTAACCTGGGGACCAGGTTCTCCGAAGGGGGGGAGGTTGTAACACCCCGACTCACAGTCGGTACAGGTAAATTATGTGATTTATCAATATTTGCGTTTTGGATTAATTGTATATGACTTATTTAAATTATTTGAACTTATGTGAATTTATTTGAATAAATGTTGTATGTGATTTAGTCGTTTTATTTGAGTTGGCCTTGTTTGAACCCGTAATTGTTGAACCGAACCAACTTGAACCAGAACACCTTGAACCGAACCCGTGAACCAACCGGTCCAGCCTTAAAGGCTGAACCATTCTTTCCTCTCTTCATTTCTAACGTAATAACAGCAGCAACCAAGCCAAGCAAGAGCCAAACCCCAAGTGATCATCCAAACTTCCCAAGCCAAGATCTCCCTCGTTTCTTCGCCTTTTCTCGAACTTAGGTGTGTTCCGGTTTCCCCTCGTCCTGCTCGTCGTTTCTATGGTTTAAATTCTGAGTTTGGAGTGAGTTTGGTGTGCTTTAGTTTCCCTACGTGAATAGTAAGGGTTAGCTAAAATGTGAATACTTGCTCTTTGCTTGATGTACTTGATTCCTAGCTTTATATATGAGTTGTAAATGTTGTATGTGTTGTAATTATTGCATTTAATCCTTGGTTAGTTGAGCATTCATTGATGATCATGATTTTTAGCTTGAATGTTGCATTCCTTTGATCATGCCTTTTAATTCCGTTTTCTTGAGTTATTTGAGTGCCAACATGTTAAGCATGATTTATTTGAATTATGTGTGCAAATTAGGAGGTTGTGGCAACTCTTGGGTATTGGATTTTGGCCATTTTGGCACCAAAAATGGAGCTCCCCTGTTTTCTGTAATGTGATTCTGTTCCAGCTTTTCGAACCAGGCCGGAACGGCCGTTCCCGTCCCAGTTACAAACTGGGAACGACCGTTCCCAGGCCATTTTACTGTTCCTGCCGAGAGTGGGAACGGCCGTTCCCAGTTTGTACTGGGAACGGGAACGGCCGTTCCCATGGCCAAAACCTTTCTTTTTAGCTACTGGGTCAAATCCACGGGGGTGGATTTGAGGCAGTAGGTCTGGAAAAATCCATGAGGGTGGATTTTTCCCTTTGGAAAAGTCCATGGGGGGGGATTCTGTCCGCGGGGAGTTCGGGATTTTCTGGGAACGGCCCTTCCCGTCCCCAGTACAAACTGGGAACGGCCGTTCCCATCCTCCAGAAACTTTTAGCGAAGGCAGGAACGGCCGTTCCCTACAGTGAAAGGGCCGTTCCCACCTTTCCCGAGACCTGGAAGCTGCCACTACTTCTCTTTGCCTTAATTATGCATTTGTATGACTTTTAATTGATTTTCTTTTGCATGTTAATTGTTATAACTCGGGTTTTATTGCTTAGTAAATATGTTGTGCTATAATTTGTGAATTATATGACTTAATTGTGACATTTTATATGTGAACATGAATCATGCATTTTGCCGAGCGTCTTCTTTGGTTCATATAGAGTCTAAGTCTTGGGCTTTCGTGTTTTCTTTTCAGAGGAGGTTCCAGTTGACGAGCCCGAGGCGTAGGTTGTTCACGTCTGCTCGTATTTTGGTCACGCACAAGGTGAGGTTTAGGAATTTTATTAGCTAAGCGACCTAAAGCCTTATGTGATGTTTTCAGGCCGTGCATGTGACTATATATTATATATATATAGATATGTATGTGTTGGTTAGAATATGTTTATGATTTTGTGAACAACTTTGTTTTGGGAAAAGATATTAAATAAGCCTATGTAAGCTATGTTGGAAAAGGCTTTACAATTCTGTTATCGAGATTGCCATGAAAGATTTGGCATATGATATGATTTGTGTTTGTGGATCCAAGGAGCTACGGGTAAGGAACCCTCGGGACGGTTCGGGCCGTCGAGGTTCGGCCTGTGCGTAGTCTCCATCCGATATATCACACGCGACCCCTGGGAGTTTGGGAAGGTGTGATATTTCGATGCCTTCGGCGTAAAAACCGGGAGGGCACGATGTGGGCTCGCTACCCCTCGTGAGTCTGTATATGTATGGATGGTTAGGGCCGCCGGTGGCTCTTCCATCATTGGTGTAGAGGTTGAGATGTATTGTGACGCCCCGTCTCTTCGGCATTCCAGGTACGGCGTCACGAGAGAGTTTAATTCAGTAATTTTGTGAATTATGTGATTAAGCATGCTTACGTGTCAACGTGAATTTAATTTATTAGGTGTGCTTTAGAATTTAATTAAATTGTACTTGGACTCAATGGTCCAATATTTGAAATTTAGGGACCTAATTATAATTAGGACGTTTGAGCCTTCGTGGCTATTGAGCTCGGGAATTCGAATTCGAATTCCGACCCTATCATTGAGTTCGTTTCGATGATTCGGATTCGATGAATTAACCTTTTAATTATAAAGCCATTTGATAGCCTTACCGTTTTAAATCCGATCCGTTTGGACCGGATACCTTTTGACCCTACCCGTTTCAACCGACCCGTTTGCCTGGCCCTAAAAGGGCCAAGCTTTTTCCCTCCTCACTTGATCGATCAACAGCAACAAGGAAGAGAGGAAGAGAAGCATTTTTCCTCATTTTGGCCATAAGCTTCGGAGCTCGGGTTTGGGAGATCCAACCGTCCGATCAACGACCTAAGGTAAGATTTGTGACCCTTTCGTTACATGCTTTACTTTAATATCTCTTTCGCGCCTCGGATTTGTGCCTACGTGCGTTGTTGGGGAGATGATGAATAGTAACCGGGGTGTGAGTTTGTATGATCTAGGCCGTTTTTCGGGTTCTAATGTGGAAATATGTGTTCCATATGTTGTATGTGCTTTATTGGGTTATTTTTGCATGATTTGGTTGTTGGTTGTGGCTGTGTGAGTGTGGTGGTGTTGGCTCCCGACGCCATTGCTGTTTCTGCTCTGTTTTTTTCGAGCAGGACGGTCCGGAACGGCCGTTTCCGTTTTGGCCTTGGGGCCGGAACGGCCCTTCCCATCCGCGTATGGGAACGGCCGTTCCCGTTTTGTTCTTTGGGTGGGAACGGCCCTTCCCGGGCTGGCGTCAGTGCCGAGAGTGGGAACGACCGTTCCCAGTTTGTACTGGGAATGGGAACGGCCGTTCCCATGGCCGGACCTTCCTTTGTGCTACTGGATCAAATCCACGGGGGTGGATTTTTCCTTTTGGAAAAATCCGCGGGGGTGGATTTGAGGCAGTAGGTTTGGAAAAATCCATGAGGGTGGATTTTTCCCTTTGGAAAAATCCATGAGGGTGGATTTTGCCATTTCTTCTCTTTGCTTTAATTATGCAATTGTATGATTTTAAATGCTTTTCTTTTGCATGTTAATTGTTATGACTTGATTTTTATTGCATATTAAAGTGTGAATAATTATGTTATGCTATAGTTGCAATTATGTGACATTTTATATATGAACGTGAACCATGACTTCATGCCAATCATAAACATAAGCCGTGCGTTTATTTGGTTCATTCTTGAGTCTAAGTCCTGTTTTGTATTCAGTTTGTTCAGGTACACCCGGGGTGGTGTTTTGTTGGCCGTGTTGATTCCGGGGTGGATCATCTGTCGTGTTTTCGGCCTCTTCGGTGTCAGGTGAGGTTAGGATATAGTTACACCTTATTGCAATGTGCTCGGTTTTGATTGCATGTGATTTAATAAGCCTTATATGTATATAAATAAGTGTGAATTAGGTATTTGTTTAATATGCCTCGAGTTTGCAAGTATGTTAAGCAATGTACGAGCCTATGTATGCTTGGTCTGGAATGATTTGTTATGATTTGCCACGTGAAGCTATGCTTCTGACCGTATACTTCTCATGAGCCATGTTTGGCAAGGACCGAGTGGATTGAAACGGAAAGTGGTTTGTATACGTATATATGTATAAGTTATGTCTGTCTGTCTCTGTTGTAGCGGGTTCTGATATGTTATGTGTTTGTTGGGCCCCGGAGCTATGGGTAAGGAACCCTCGGGACGGTATAGGGCCGTCGAGGTTAAGCCTGTGCATAGTCTCCATCTGTCTGCAGAGGATCACCCCTGAACTCACCAGGAGGTTTGGTGAGGGAAGGAATCCTGAGGGTTTGAGTACTCGCAAGGCGCTCCCCTCGTTTGTCTGGATGGTTTGGGCGTATACACCCTTCCATCACCCGGAGTTGAGGATGATATGATATGATATGATTTGATCTGTATGTATGCTTTCTGTTTTGTTTCTGATATGATATGTTATGAGGAGATTGGGGGAGTCGGAGCTCGTACCCGCCGAGTTCTATATGATATGATATGTATGTTCTGTTAAGATTTATGAAACGGGGATAGATTCTAAGTTAAACTAAAAGGGAGTTTTTATAAGATAAGTTAAGTTTTGAATACGTTAAGAACTAATAGGTTTTGCTAAGTTTGTTCGGTAAGTTATTTTGGTCTGTTTGATTTTTGCTAAAGTAAGCCCTATATATATATGTATATCACGGGAAATGATTTAGTGTGCAAAAACTATCCCCGCGTTCATGGACATTATGAGTTTGATATGTGCTTTGCTCTTATATATATAGTGTGAGTGCGTTAACCCCTCACTCAGTCGAGTTAAGACTGACCCCTCCCCTTTTACCTTTAGTTTGCAGGTTCTGCTTGGAGTTCGTGCTAGGCAGAGTGTGTCTGTCGTTTGGAGTCTGTTCTGAGTCTTTGTCTAGTAGGTGGTCTTGCATTCACATTTCTTTAATTCGGTTTATGTATAAGATATGTTTGTATATGCTATTTGGAATTTAATTATGAATTGATATGTATAATTCGGGATTAGGTATTTATGCTAGTTGAACCCGTCAACTGCTTATGTATGTTTGATTGTTGCTTGGCTTATTTCGCTTCCGCATTTTGTTGTCTGTTTGGTCCTTTTGTTTAGGGTCTAAGTTCCGCCTAGCTTAGAGGTGAGTTTGTCTGTCTCCCGTTCGCCACGGTTTGGTTCATGTACGGATTCTCCATTTCGTATGTGGATCGGACTTTGGTGCGGGGGATGTGGTGACCCACCGTGCGGGTGCTACATGTATGATTTCCGTTTTGTTTGTTCTGAGGAGTAAAGGTTGGAAGCTCGTTCTCGCCGAGCATTTTGTATGTTGTGTTATGTCAGGAAGTATGAATCGGGATAATGTTTATGAAATGTTTTAAAGTATATGTATTTGTTTTGGAAAGTTTTAGTTTGTAAAACCTATTCCGGTTCATAATTTCACCCTTTGCTTTGTGCTCTGCTTTATATATATAGGGTGTGGGTGTGCGTTAGCCCCCTCACTCAGTCAGTTGACTGACCATCGTTTACTCTTTTAGCTGCAGGTTTTGGGAGCGGGAGCTAGGCGGAGAAGTGTATCTTCTTTTGCACTTGTCGGTCTAGGTCTTGTTAGGTGCATCTACATATTTGCACGTTATTATTTTGTATCTGTATAGGTGATTTGTAAATACTATTTTTGCTCGAGCCATGATGGCTTCTGTACAGGTTGAAGTGTTGGTACCTATATGTAAATACTACCTGGATAGGTGTGGGTTGGTACCTATATGTATATATGTGATGATCGTTGCTTGTTGCTTTTATTTATTCGCTTCCGCGTACTCTGATTCCGTTTAGTTTAGCTCCGCCTAGCCTAGAGTGTGTGTTTGGTCTCCCGTTCGCTATGATTCGGATTCGGGTACGGACCTTCCATTCCGTATTCGGGTTTGGATTATGGTGCGGGGGATGTGGCCCTACGTGTGGGTGCTACATAAACTCTATTAAACTCTAGTAGAAATTCTATTAAACGCTATTAAACTCTAATAGAAATTCATAGAAACTCTATTAATATAAACTCTATTAAACTCTAATAGAAATTCATCGATGTACAAATTTGGTGAAATGTTGTATAAAAATACTAAAATCACGTACTTAATCGTCCATATGTTGTATAAATCCATCGAAAGTACGTAGGAGAGTGAATTACAACTTTTATCACGATGTACAAATTTGGTGAAATGTTGTATAAAAATACTAGAATCTCGTACTTAATCGTCCATATGTTGTATAAATTCATCGAAAGTACGTAGGAGAGTGAATTATAACTTTTATCACGATGTACAAATTTGGTGAAATATTGTATAAAAATACTAGAATCACGTACTTAATCGTCCATATGTTGTATAAATTCATCGAAAATACGTAGGAGAGTGAATTACAACTTTTATCACGATATACAAATTTGGTGAAATATTGTATAAAAATACTAGAAACACGTACTTAATTATTCATATGTTGTATAAATTCATCGAAAGTACGTAGGAGAGTAAATTACAACTTAATTCATCGATGTACAAATTTGGTGAACTATTGTATAAAAATACTAGAATCATGTACTTAATCGTCCATATGTTGTATAAAGTCATCGAAAGTACGTAGGAGAGTGAAGTACAACTTTTATCACAATGTACCCCATTTGAGTGAATTATACAACTAGGGTACGTAGGAGAAATGTTGTACACAGATGCTAGAATCACGTACTTAATTGTCCATATGACGTACCCAAATGCCGAAATCAGGTATCATGTATTAATTCAAGTATCATTCCAACAAACACCAAAATTTCATACATCCACATATCAATGCATCATTCATTGCACTTGGTACAGACATAACTGAATCACTCATTAAATTGACAAAAGGAGCTTACACTAAACACCTTACACAAACTCCTAATATTACCCTAACACCCCCTAACACTGAAAACTTATAACCATTACAACTTCAACCAAAACATCACCATCATTGTGAAGAACACAGCAGAAAACACCCAAGAAATATGTATGAAATTGTCATTCACTTCATTCCTTGATGAACCACTGATAGTTGACACCCTTGAAACCACTTCAGCAACCTCTCCACATTTAGTTTTTTCTTTCACAATTGAATGGCTACATGCCTCATTTCCTGCATTAATTTCAACTAGGCAACCTTGGGAGCCAAGAGTAGCTTTAACCGGCGTGCACCAACGAAAGAATTTGCATTGTGGGTTCTTGTTAGGGCAACAGTAATACAAGTGACCCTTTGAACCTTTCTCTTGAGATTCAACAACTTTAATCTCACATTTTGATGGGCATTTGCAGTAAGGTGTTTTGCCATACCACAAATCGATGGAGCGAGCATTTTCAGGCCTGCGGTTGATGGAACATGACCCCATGGAGAAAACCCTCGCCTCCCAAGCTTCAACCTGCAACAAAAAATAGCGTCCAACTGAAGAATCAAGGAAGAAGAGGGCAAAGGAAAACCTACTACACAAATTTGGACATTTTGGCTCAATCAACACCTAACCGAAGCAGGACATTTAAATTCAAGCAAAACCCTACCAGTTTTGCGCACAAAAAATGGAAAATAACATATTTAAGGCTTCATATTTCGTATTGGAGCACAGGAACGAATTATACCTCCCGATTATCTTGTCAACACAACACGAACATTTGGCACATACATTATCAATTCATCACCATAGGCGCATACACACATATATATAGATACAGAAAATTTTCAAATACACAAGACGAATTCGAGTGTAAAAAGAGATAATTTAGAGCTTGAAAAGAGTAAAAGATACGTACGGTGGGGTTGATCTTTACGCCGGTATTAGGTTTCCAGGCGAATTTGTTCTGGTGCTTCGGCGGACCTCGACGGCGTAAACACTTCGGCGCCGTAAAACTCCGCAGCAGAAACCCTACAGCGGTGGAAACCAACCTCAACAGCGGGGAAATTCCCTCAACGCCGGAGACCTCTCACCAGGGGAAATTCACCCACCACCTCCGTAACCCAAGATCGCTGTAATGTGGTCTGTTGTTGTCTCACAATTCTCTCTCGCCGTTTGCTCCCTGTGACACCCCGACTCACAGTCGGTACAGGTAAATTATGTGATTTATCAAATATGTGCGTTTAAATTAATTGTATATGAATTCCTTGAATTATTTAAACTTATATGAATTTACTTGAATTAATTTTTATATGTGAATTACTTGTTTTAATTGAGTTGGCCTTGTTTGAATCCGTAATTTTTGAACCGAACCAACTTGAACCAGAAAACCTTGAACCGAACTCGTGAACCAACCGGTCCAGCCCTTAAAGGCTGAACCATTTTTCCCTTCCTTCATTTCACGTAACAACAGCAGCAGCTCTTAAGCCAAGGAAGCCAAGAAACCCCAAGTTGATCTCCATCCTTCTCAAGCCAAGATCTCCCTCGACTCTTCGTCTTTTCTCGAACTTAAGTATGTTTCGGTTTTCCCTCGTCGTGCTCGTCATTTCTATGGTTTAATTTCTGAGTTTGGAGTGAGTTTGGTATGCATTGGCTTCTCTACGTGAATAGTAAGGGTTTGGCTAAAAACTTGAATATGTGCTCTTTGCTTGTTATCATTGAATTCTATCTTCATAAATGAGTTGTATATGTTGTATGTGTTGTATTTATTGCATATAATCCTTTGGTAGTTGAGCATTTAATATGATCAATTATTTTAGCTTGATTCTTGCATCCTTGGATTATGCCTTTGAATTCTGTTTTTCTTGAGTTATTTGAGTGCTAATATGTCAAGCATGATTTATGTGAATTAATTGTGCAATTTGTTAAGTTGTGGCAACTTTGAGGCATGGGATTTTGGCCATTTTTGGCAAATTTGAAGCTTCCCCTGCTTCTGTAATGTCTGTTTCTGCTCCAGCTTTTCGAACCAGGCCGGAACGGCCGTTCCCGTCCCAGTTATAAACTGGGAACGGCCCTTCCGGGCCATTTTACTGTTCATTGCCGAGAATGGGAAGGGTCGTTCCCATGGCCAAAATTTTTAGTTCAAGTTACAGAGCGGGGAGAGTTCGGGTATTTTTGGGACGGCCGTTCCCATCTTCCAGAAACTTTTAGCGAGGGCGGGAACGGCTGTTCTCTATAGTGAAAGGGCCGTTCCCACCCCTTCCCGAAACCTGGGAGCTGCCACTGCTTCTTTTTGCTTAAGTTATGCCTTTTTATGACTTTAATTGTTATTCTTTCGCATGTTAATCGTTATAACTTGATTTTTATTGTATAATAAATTGTAAATAAATATGTCGTGCTATAATTTGTGAATTATATGACCTAATTGTAATATTTTATATATGATCATGAATCATGCATTTTGTCGAGCGTCTTATTTGGTTCATATAGAGTCTAAGTCTTGGGCTTTCGTGTTTTCTTTTCAGAGGAAGTTCCAGTTGACGAGCCCGAGGCGTAGGTTGTTCACGTCCACTCGTTTTTTTTTTTGTCACGCACAAGGTGAGGTTTAGGACTTTTGTTAGTTAAGTGACCTAAAGCCTTATGTAATGTTTTCAAGCCGCGCATGTGACTATATATATTATATATATAGATATGTATGTGTTGAGTAGAATATATTTATGATCTTGTGAACAACTTTGTTTTGGGAAATATACTAAGTAAGCCTATGTAAGCTAAGTTTTGGAAAAGTCTTTACCATTCCGTTAGCGAGATTGCCATGAAAGATTTGGCATATGATATGATTTGTGTTTGTGGATCCAAGGAGCTACGGGTAAGGAGCCCTCGGGACGGTTTGGGCCGTCGAGGTTAAGTCTGTGCGTAGTCTCCATCCGATATATCACACGCGACCCCGGGAGTAGGGGTGTAAACGGATATTAAACGGATCGGATGTATGATTACCATATCCTTATCCTTTTATGATTCGGACGGATACGGATAATATCCTTTTAAATCGAATTCGGATAATATCCTTTTTATACGGATACAAGGCGGATTCGGACGGATTCGGATTTTAATCGGATTTTCAACTATTTATTTTGACATAAATTATTTAACTATATAACTTCGAATTTTTAATCAAATTATCAACTACTCATTTATAAATAAATTATTTAATAATTATATGACTTTGAATATATACATATATATATATATATATATATATAGATATATTAGACAAAGAGAGAAATAATAACTATATCTATATATATTAATTTTATTTTTTAATGAATGTATAAATATGTTGGAAATTATAAATTTCATCATATAATTAATTTGAAATATAATACTTTTATTAATTACATAATATATGTTACTTATATTATCTCAATATAAATGTTGAAGTAAACATATGGTTACTATTAAAACCTAAGATTTTTCTTTAATAAATGCTCTAAAATTTTTTCTTAATACTAATAATTTATCATACATACACAGTTGTGTGTATATATTTTAATATAATATATTATTTATCGGATACGGATTACGGATAAATCGGATAACGGAAAATCTAACGGATAATGAAACGGATCGGATGTCTTATTACCATATCCTTATCCGTTTATAATTCGGATGTCTATAATCGGATACGGATAATATCCTCTTGAGACGGATTCGGATAATATCCTCTGTAAACGAATTCGAATGCGGACGGATATCGGATTTTCGGATATCCATTTACAGCCCTACCCGGGAGCTAGGGAAGGTGTGATATTTCGATGCCTTCGGCGTAAAAACCGGGGAGGGTACGATGTGGGTTCGCTACCCCTCGTGAGTTTGTATATGTATGGATGGTTAGGGCCGCCGGTGGCTCTTCCATCATTGGTGTAGAGGTTGATGTGTATGATTTCTGTTTTGTTTGTTTTGAGGAGTAAAGGTTAGAAGCTCGTTCTCGCCGAGCATTATGTTATGTTGTGTTCTGTTTGGGAAGTATGAATCGGGATAATGTTTGTGAAAAGGTTTTAAAGTATATGTATTTGTTTTGAAAGCTTTAGTTTGTAAAACCTATTCCGGTTCATATCTCTACCCCCTTTTGCTATGTGCTTTGCTTTATATATATAGGGTGTGGGTGTGCGTTAGCCCCTCACTCAGTCAGTTGACTGGCCCTCGTCTACTCTTTTAGTTGCAGGTTTTGGGAGCGTGAGCTAGGCGGAGAAGTGTGTCTTCTTTATGCACTTGTCAGTATAGGTCTCGTTAGGTGCATTTACATACTTGCACTTTATTATTTTGTATTTGTATAACTATGGCTTGTAGATACTTACTTATATTTTGCTTGAGCCGTGATGGCTTTTGTACAGGATTACATGTTGGTACCTATATGTAAATACTATATGGATAAGTATGTGTTGGTACCTATACATATATATATGTGATGATCTTCTACTTGTTGCTTTTATTTATTCGCTTCCGCATACTCTGATTTGGTTTTGTTTAGCTCCGCCTAGCCTAGAGTGTGTGTTTTGCCTTTTCTTTTTCGGGTATTCCATCTCTTTGGTCTCCCGTTCGCTATGATTCGGATTTGGGTACGGACCTTCTATTTCGTATTCGGGTTTGGATTATGGTGCGGGGGATGTGGCCCTACGTGTGGGTGCTACACTCCCGCTTTCTTCTTCTTCTTCTTTTTTTTATTTCAGAACATTAATGAATAATGAGAATGAAAGAGAAAATTGGTAGTCGTCAGAGGTAAGTTAGTAAAATTACACACATTTGGTAGTAAAGGGAAATTGATAAAGTGGATTGGGGAGTTAGTAGGGAGAGTTTTAGAAACGGGGAGCAAAGGGAAATTTGATCCCCCTTAGGTAGTTTTGGGGCATTTCCCGTTTATTAAATGCATATTATATTTATTATTTTCATAAATAAATACTAATAATCACCTTGAAAATTTAATAAATTATATTAAATTTATGTAAATATAAATAAATTATATATTTAAAAAACATGTTCAATATATTATTATATTTATAAAATTTTATAAATTCAAATTTTCTAAAATGAGCGAATTTATATTGAAAATATATTATTACTCAAAATAAAAAATTTAAAATATATCATTAATATAAAAATATTATTATTATTATTATTATTATTATTATTATTATTAATGAAATAAGTTTAAATTTTTTTATTTTATTCCTAACTTTGTTGCTTAGCACACCAATCATAGCAATGCTATACTAAAGTCATTCCATTAATTTGTTCATTCCATTGCAAAGTTTATTCATTTCCTGTCTTATTTCATTCATTCATACCAATCATGCCGTTAGCATCTTTAGAATTTTGGATATTATAATTAGATTTTTATTAATTATTTTATTTTATTTTGGCTCATTTTAAAAATTATAAATTGTATTATATCAGTTTTCTACTAAATTTGATATAAGAAAATTACTTATTAAGGCAGAAGTAAATTAAAATGAAACTTCAAGTCTCAAAATTTATGACGTCACATTAAATTTAATGGAAAGTTAATCTTGATATAATTTATAATTTTTAAAAAGGGTTAAAATATAATAAAATGATTAATGCGGATCCAATTATAATATCCAAAATTACAAAAAATTTTAAATATAATTAATTCCAAAAGATAATGTGAATATCATCGAGATACCTAATTTAATTAGAAACTTTGTGTTTAAGTTGTCACTATTAGTAACTAGTTATACTCCTATCACAGATCACAATTTAGTGGCAATGAGAATTTTTACCACTTGAACATAACGGCACTTTCTTTATTAATAATTCATTACTATACATAGGTAATTAATTATAAAAGCCACAGCTAAAACAATGATTTTGCTCATCATAAACGATATTATGATCCCAAATACATCATTTGGGCATTTAAGTACGTGATTTCGGGGTTCGGGTACGCGATTCTTGAATTTTTATACAACCTTAAAAAAAAACGGGAAGTAAAGAGGAACTTTGATTTTCATTTGGGGAGTAAAGAGGAATTTGAGTTCTCATATGGGGATTTTTCGGGAATTTCCCGGAAAAATAAAACATTATTTTCTCGAAACTCATTCCATTTCCATTGATTTCTCTGAAAAATCTTTTAATTATTTTCCACTTCAAGCACAGCAACAAGTGCAGTGTGGAGAGCCCAACTCCCCAAATCAATTAGACATAAAGATTCGAGTAAAATCAATCATACAATGATTATTGCAACCGGTAACCGAACAAAATCCCTTCAAATGAGTACAAAAAACAAATATAATTAACTATGGCACTCACAACAATGATGATAAAATAAGGTGATTAATTAAGGCCCATGTGCATCAAAAGTTAAAGATTTTACATCAATGGATAAAGAGAATAATATTGATGGAACAATTTATAGTAAAATATTGAATTATCAATTCTAGAAGTTCTTAATACTCTGATTTGACGAAGGAGTGGAAAATATAAGATCTTGTTTAAAGAGAGATGCGTATTTCATAAATTTATAAAGAATTTATATTCAAAATTCATATTAAATTTAAAAATAATATTCTCATACTATATGTCATAAAAATTCGAACCTTACATCTTATCGTAAATCCGTGAACTCGGTGCTATCCGACGCCACCACTCTACTTCCCCTCCATAGGTTAAAGGGCATATCACGTTTGACATATAGCACCGACTTAGAGTAAAGAAATGGCTTTAAAATAGGCCCACACCTCTCTCCGGAAAGTGTGATTCATCATTTCTTTGCAAGACTTTTTGTGGGATTGGGGGCTTTCATATGGAGGCATCATTCTTTCGTTTAAAAGCAGACACATGCCCTTTCAACTTTCTCTCTCATCATCATCATCATCGAGAGAGAGATGAGAAAAGAACAAATCAAGAAAGAGTGTGCATGTTGTGAGGGGTCCCACGTGCAAGAAAAATGCTTGAGAATATTTTGGCAAATATTTAAAGTTGGCGGTTGGGATAATTACTATTGAAGATTTGTGTCTCCTCCGTGTGCATCACAAAGATGTGGCAAATGTAACATAGTGGTGGCAAATAGGGACCATTTTGGCTGTGTTTTTTTATGGGCTTTCTTCATTTTGGGTCAGGACCATTTTATAATCTCCTTCCTTTCTACCAAACAAAGTCCAACTCAATTTTACACATCATATTCAAACTCTGGCCCTAGGAGTTGCTCAAAGTTGCTATTTTTACACATTAGATAATTACCTAACAGTAACACGACACGATATAGATATATTGATTCAATTCTTTGTTTCAAATTTAATATGTAACACGTGTCCAGTACAATGTTTGACAATGTATGACGTGACGCAACACGATAAAGCATCAGAATTTATAAGTTTCCTTTTGGGCACCTGCCTTTTCATGTCGTGAAGTAAAATGTAGCTTATTCATTTTAGGGGGAATAGAAGAATATGTTCTTTAATTTCTGTATTCTTTTCCTCCCAGAATCAAGGTGCATGTAATTTTGTCCTTGCATTGGCTTTACGAAGATAAAAAGAAAAGGAAAAAGAGGAAAAAACAATAAGAATCGGAATCAATATTAGGAAAAATCTTCGAGAATATGTTGCTCAATCTTTTTACACGCTAAAGCATGCCTTTCGCTGGATTTTATTCTTTACTATTATATTTATTTTTTTTCATGTCTTGTAGGAGGACTTTAGATCAATGTTGGGATAATAATATTCACGTTTTCTTGGTTTAAAGCATTAATTAATGTCTGCTTGCGCAACGCGTCGGATACATACCAAATCAAAAGATTCACAATTCCCATTTCGTAAGGAAATCTGATAACGGGATTCTATATGATCTAAACTCATCAATATTCTTTTTTAATTTAAGGGAAACTCATCAATATTGTATCTAAACATGATCCTGTCAGATGATAAAAAGTCCAATCAAATGAGCAGTAAAATATATATTGTTCTAATTTTGATTGTTTTTATTAGTATTTTTTATTTATAAAATATTTAATTTAATAAAACATAAAAAAAAAAAAAAAAATTGGATTCGAATTTTGAAGGGGAACAAATTCCTTAATTTCTCGCTTTATTTATTTGGAATATATAACAAATATTTATAATCAGACATAATCTATTAAATTTGTTTACCCTCCCATATATCTAAATTCGGATCTGATTTGGATTAAAATCCAATCCATTGAAGCATTGACAACCCTAACTTGTTATAACCCAAGCCCATTTAAATTTTACAAAGCCCACACAAATTTTATTCGTTAATCTCAACCCGCACCTCACAATTGCACAAAGATTTTTTTCCCATTTTTAGTCAGTACTCTAGCTGTCAATCAAGAGTATTCTCTTTCCGACAAGTCTCCGGTTACCACCGTCTCTCTCCGACGAAGACTTTCCGGTCGCCACCGTGAAGGACTCAAAACTATAGGAAGGATAATATGGTAATTGAAAACATCGTCAGTGGGCTTTGGACAAAACAGACCACTAAAGCAGGCTAAACTGCTAAACCTATTCCACAAAAATACCCAAGCGTTGGGCTGGGTATTTACATTATATCATCTACCAATAACCCTAAACCTCTGGACTGGATTGGAGTCGTTCTAAGTAAACTTAACCCCAGAGGCGAATCCCATTTCATCCAATAGATATGTTTTATCTTAGCTTTCTAAGATATGTAGAGAAGTTTATGACACCCCGTGATATTTTTCATCTGATGATTTTCAATATCCTCGTCAGTAGCCGAATTAAGTATAATTTCGGATTGGACTTCAATCTCAATCTTAGAGAAACGTCTTTCCCAAGCAAGTTGCACCCCTTTGTGAAGCCCAAGTAGCTCTCTCACATTAATAGAAATCTTCCTGAGGTTTAGGGAGTACCCAAACAGCCATTTTCCCTCCGCATTCCGGACGACTCCATCGGCGGCTTCGTGTTTCGTGTGCTCGAAGTAGCTTCCCTCGGAGTTTAATTTAACCCAACCCACCTCCGATTTCATTGCCATTATTAATGCTATTCCTTTTCTTGCCACCTTCTTGGTGTTAGACATGATTATCAACAGTACACACAAGAGCCCTCATCCGGAACAAAGATCATATTTTTTTAAAAAAGAAAATAAAAATTAACTAATTAAATATTTCTGACGGGCCCTATCTGCGTTTTTAAAATAAATTTAAAAATAATATTAAATTATTTCGATGGGAATCTTGTCACAAATGAAAAATATTTTTTAAATAATATATTTGGTATTCTTTTTAAAAAATAAAAATTAAATAATTATAATCTCCGATGGAGTTCTCTTCGAAATCCTAGAGTTTACTTATTAATATTTCATTTTAGCACCCTTAATCAACTTTAAAGTACAACTCTGAATCACTTTCATTAAGGTAATACGGTGTTAAAATAAGGTAGTAATAAGCAAACTCCCACAAAAACAACCTAATGATCACTAACTTTTTTCCTAAATTATACTTAACAGTAAAAAATATAATTTTTATCGATTATTTAACAAATGACCCAGAATTGCTAACTTTTTAAAAATAATAAGACCAAATATATCTAATTTTAAAGATATGAAACTAAAATTGTGAAATAACTAATCCTATGAGACTAAAAATCTAATTTTCTCATTTGTAATGAATTAATAATAGTCCGTGGTTTGCGGTAAAAGAAAACAAAAAGGGAATATTCATTATCTTCTCCAATTTCCGGTCTTCCACTATACTCCACACTCTGCAATCACGCTCGCTCTTCCATTCTCAAAAATGGCTACCCTTCTCAAAGCAGCTTTCTCTCTCCTGATTTCCATCACTATACTCTCCTTCCCGCCGCCTGCTCTCTCATCGCCGCCGCCTTCTCGCCTCCTCCGATCGCTCAAAACCACCCCTCATTTCCTCGGAAAATTCTCCCGCTCCAACAATACGGCTCCTCTCCGAGCTCCGAGTTACCGATACGAGACCCGTTACATCGACCAAAATCTCGATCACTTCAGCTTTGCCGACCTCCCCAAGTTCCGCCAACGATACCTCATCAACACGGAACACTGGTCCGGGCCCGATAAGCTCGGCCCAATCTTCTTCTACTGCGGCAATGAAGGTAATATCGAATGGTTCGCTGATAATACCGGCTTCGTGTGGGAGCTCGCTCCTCGTTTTGGCGCCATGGTTATTTTCCCCGAGGTAATTGATTTATTACTATGTAGTGGCTTCATTTTTGTGATTTGGTATTAGGGTTTTAGGGTGATGAAGGGGTTTTGTTGGCAGCATAGGTACTATGGAGAATCGGTGCCGTATGGGAGTTACGAGGAGGCGAATAAGAATTCAACTACGCTTGCGCATTTAACAGCTGAGCAAGCGCTTGCTGATTTTGCTGTGTTGATAACTGAGCTTAAAAGGAATTTGTCTGCCCAGGGTTCTCCAGTAGTGCTGTTTGGTGGATCATACGGTGGAAGTAAGAGAATCTTTGTTTCTCATATACATTGTTTTATCAGAGTGTAGCTTAGAAGATTTTGTTTTTGGTAAATTTATGTTATAACTAGAAATTGAAATCATCATAGAAATGATTGAATTAAGGGGTTTGAGATATTGAACTATATTTTTTCTGAATCCACTTGGAAGAAAAGAATCGTCCACATGAGAAGGTAAGAATACATCCGTGGATGCCCTGCTGCACGGCAGATACTATCTGATATGAATTGTGGTTTTAACATGTCGAATAAGGGCCTGGAACTCTGGGTTGAGGTGATCATTATCGTTAATTAATAGTGATAATCTTTTGTACTAAATAAATCCAAAAAGATTGAATTGTAAGTCTTAGATTGTACGTCTGGTCGTCATTTTCATTTGAAAAATACGGGTCTTATATATATGGTATTAAATAACAGTGTTGGCTGCATGGATGAGGCTGAAGTATCCCCATATCGCCATTGGGGCGCTTGCTTCTTCAGCTCCTGTTCTACAGTTTGAGGACCTAGTGCCTCCTGAAACATATTACGATATTGTTTCCAATAATTTTAGAGTACGTTATACCTCATCTTTTTATTGATGCTATAGATTTTTGCAGATTTTTAGTTCCTAATGATCATTTATTTCCCTGGCAGCATGAGAGTGTTAGCTGTTTTAATACTATCAAAGATTCTTGGGATGTAATAGCATCAGAGGGACAGAAAACAAATGGGCTTTCTAATCTGACTGAAACTTTCCGTTTTTGCAAGTAAGAGCTTTCAAGCTATAAGTATTCCACAAAATTTATCTTTATTTTACTAATAATGAATTTTTTGATCTGGATTTGGAAATCATTCCCTATAGATTGGCATATTCTCATATGGAAGTTTGAGTGGCAGGAAACTGGAGAGCGCTGATGATCTTTCCGACTGGTTGTCTTCGGCTTATAGTTATTTGGCCATGGGAGATTACCCTTATCCTGCTGACTTTCTAATGCCAATGCCTGCTAACCCAATAAAGGAGGTTTGTTTGTCAACAATAAGTTTGATTTTCTTAAGTTATGTATATTTAGTTGTTTCTGTGATGGTGATTGAGCGTCTTTCAAGCTTAAGTTGTTTTCTCATCTTTCGGTTCAATATTACACAAACATCGTTGCAACTTATCTCCACCTTATAATTAACCCCTTGCATATAGCTTAATGATGCTACAATCCAAATTTTATTTATGTTTTTTATAGCCTTTTTTTTTCAGTTTTTTGACTAAATTTTATGATCAAAAGGAGGGAAGTTAGTGTGATTTACATATATGCAGATACAGGGGAGGTTAGTGTAACAAACGTAACTTACCCAGTATTAACTATCATAGCCATCCTGCTCAGGTGTGTAGAAGGATTGACAGCTGTCCTAATGGAACTAGCATCTTACAACGCATATTTGAAGGCATCACTGTTTATTACAATTACACAGGAAAAGTAAAATGCTTTGACCTGGAAGATGATCCTCATGGTATGAATGGTTGGAATTGGCAGGTGAATTTTTGACCTTATTGTGTTTTCTGTCTTCTCTTATTTAAATTATATATGCTTCTGGAATTGCTATATAAATTAACTATTGTTTTTTAATATTATCTGTCAGGCGTGCACTGAGATGATGATGCCGTTTTCAAGTAGTAATAGGAGCATGTTTCCAGCTTATGATTATAATTACACTTCTGATGAAGAATGGTGTCTGGAGAATTACAATGTCAAACCAAGGCCCACTTGGATAACCACTGAATTCGGTGGACATGTAAGAAAGCTCATCTCCGATATCCTGATCTATGTCTATATATTGTGATAAAAAATGATTTGCAGAAATCATAAAAGACTCGGTGGCGTTTGGAATTCGCTCACAATCCTTTGCTTTTAACTTTCACTTAACAAACTATACTGCTACTACCGCTTTGCCCTTCGAAGGGAATACATATAGAATCTGTCGGCACACATGTACTTCTACTGGGTGTTGGGTGCAACTAACTCTATATTAAAAACATATGAACCGATCTAATTTGCACCATTCTGAAAAGATATTTACTGACTTAATTGTCTCTTGCTCTTTTTATCTCTTCGATGATAAAGGGATTTAAGGACGTCTTGAAGAACTTCGGAAGTAACATCATATTCTCGAATGGGTTGTTGGATCCTTGGAGTGGCGGCAGTGTTTTGGAAGATATATCTGAAACTATTGTAGCTCTTGTTACAGAAAAAGGTAACTTTGGTTGAGCTTAGGATACATTTTTAGTGTCCTCTGTTTAGGTCTAACTTGGATTTTTTGTTTTTCAGGTGCTCATCACTTAGATTTACGTCCATCAACTGCAGAGGATCCTGATTGGCTGTTGGAGCAGAGGGCTAGAGAGATCAATTTGATCCATGGCTGGTTGGACGAATACTATCAGAGAAAGAGAAAACTATTTGTTGACTTGTGAATTTCTCAAAATCTCATGTATATAAGTACTTATTTCTAATATACCCATACTTTTAATAATATCATTTTGTTATATCGTGATTGATATTTATTGCGTGGAAAATTTATTTAAAAAAAAAAATTGGATCCCAATGTTAGTATTACTTGTCTTCTTTTTGTTGTGCTTGTGTCTATACATTATAGGTTGCAATTGTAGCTGGGTTAAATCATGCACCAGTTATATATGTATTTGGAATTCTGCAATTTAGTAAACATATGATGCTCTTAGCAATTGATGCACGTTTTCATATAATCACGTTAGCATGATAAGTGGGCATGAATCCTTTAGGAACAAAATGGATATATTTTTGGTATAAATGCTACATTATAATTGAAATATGAAATGATTAGTAATTCTTTTCATTGGTTAATTCAGTCAATTATTTATAATTGACTCAAACGCATCACACACACATATATATAAACATATGCACATGCATAAAACGGGTTCATTATAAAGTAGGTCCAAACCCACTAGGTTTTTTTTTTTTTTTTTTAACACACACCCCAAGTGGCCAGAGGGATTTGAACTCGGGTCTTTGCCTTCGAGAATCAACCCTCGACCACTTGGCCAACCCCTGTTGGCAGGTCCAAACCCACTAGGTTATTCTTCTCAAATTTTGATATTTGTAACTTCCTTAGTTTTTTTTTTATTTTACATTTTCTATTTCGTTAGATTATTATTATTTACAAAATATATAATTTTATTTATTTTCAATTATGATATGTATAAAATAAAATTTAATTATTTATATTTCTTTTTTTATCTAATATATTACTTAAGTTTTTTTTTCCTAACTTATGAAATCATTACTCTTTGAACATATTTTATGTAGATTACATAAAATTTATTTTTTCTTAACATATTATTCAATTATGAAATATTATTAATTATTTTAAAAAACTATTATCATGAACTAAACTAATTTGAATCGTTAAAATACAAAATAAATATATTTTGACAGGAAAATTAATTTGTAGATGAAAAAGAAATTAATTTTCCATATACAACATTTTATTAGATGAAAAAAAGTAATATAATAATTAAGTTTTATTTTATACATATCATAATTGAAAAATAAATAAAAGTATATGTTTTATAAAAAATAATAACCTAACATGATAGAAAAGGTAAGAAAAAACTAAATAAAAATAATGATAATGCATAAAAAATAAAGGAGAGAGAGAAAGTGACAAGTGTAAAAATTTGAGAGAAATGATATAGTGGATATGTACCTAGCAAGTATAGAGTATACGCTTAAAATGTCACTTTGTAATGAAATGTATTTGTTACAAAATTATTCAAGTTTACTATTTAAACGAGAAAACAACTATATATATATATATATATATATTCCGGACATGCAGATAGTTTAGTAGTAAGCATTTACATTTGTAGTATAAAAATACTATTACTTTTTTTTTTTTTTCAAGAAAGATGATTTAATTTTGAATAATAATGTGTTTGCTTAAAATTAAAATTTAAACTATATTGTATTATATATTATGCATAAAGCTAACGAAGGATATATATCCCCTGTGACAATATCAAAGTACTACTTTGAATTACCAAAAAATATCATAAATATGCAATAAACAAATAGTTAAGTATATTGATGGTATTTAAATCCGGCTTTGTACGGGACGGTAGATTTGGATTCCAAATCACCCAAGAGATTTGTATTAGCAGGAAGAACTCTAGATAAGACTAGCTGAAAAGAGGAGCAAACGTAAGTTCAAAGGCCAAAACGGGGGAATATGGGGGTTGAACTTATTTTGGCACTCTGATGTATAAGTCAGACAAATAGGTCGAGAATACAAAGAAAGTTTAAGAGTGTGAATAGTGACTTACTTTAGCAATAAATGAGGAGGTATTTATAGGGGAAAGTCTTGTGCGTGTTAATACACCTCGCGGAAAGTGTGGATCTGGCTACTAAGAGGAATGGCTTCGCCAACTATGAATAGTACTTCCGATAAGGCTTGCTGTACTTTCTCTGCAAAAGGCGCCACAGGACAGGTGCTGGGCATGGAACGTATTTAATGTGTCATGCAGGGTAAGGTGCCTACATTCAGAGGCGGAACCACTTAAGTGGTTAATGAATTTATTTTTCAGGACAATAACGGGTTCGAATCTAACTTGGTTGTGTATAAAAAAAAAAAAAAAAAAAACAAAAGTAATGACTTACCATGACACCAAACACTCGTTCATAAAGGTAATCTACCCAGTGTATAGGCATAATCAAAATAATTTAAAACTAGCAACGTCCCATGTACAAAAAAAAAAAAATAATAATAAATATATATATATATATATATATATATATATATATATTTATGGGTTAGGAACGTGAAGTGCTAAACTCCGATCACTTTCTATTTGATATATGTGGGGGAAACTGAAAACTATCGCCGGATGGAAGAGGGGTTCTACCTGCTAGGACAAACACCAAGAACAAACAGTCAGAAAGCCAAGCTGGGAGACTGGGGGTGATGCCCAGTTTGGCTCGCCGACGCTCAAGTCAGCTAAGGAACTGAAAGAGAAGAGAAGTAATTGCAGAGCTCAAGTATGGAAGCTTGCTTACCGCTGAAGGAGATGAACTTATCTATTTATAGTTGAGGGTCAGGGACCCTTTGGTCATTTGCACCGTGTGGTCCTGGCCCAATGTTGCCCTAACACGTGGCGTTATGAGAGAAACCTAGGAGGAATCTTCTGCAAAAGCCGGTGAAAGTTAGTGTTGGCGACAGTGGCAGGTGAGCGGGTATGTACGGGGTGTCAGAGATCCGTTTTAGGGGGTTGGTAACGAGGGCTAAGAGCACGCTCGTGTCAACCAAGGGCCTTGGAGGCCAGAGAATCCGCTTAGGGGATGGAGGCCAAGGCTGCGTAATGAGGGGGAGTGGAGGCTTCTTCGAGGGATGATAACGCTCAAAGAGGACTTCCAAGATAAGCTGGGACTGTGTTCCGTTCTGGGAGGTGCGCTAGTTAAAGAGCGGCGGGGATGACCACGTGTGAGCACAGCGGAGACGACACGTGTTCTTTAGGGGTTTTGACGCTCGTGGGCTTTGAACGCTCATTGAAAACCTGCCCCAGTCAGGAAAGGCCACATATTACTTTCTCGTGTCGCCATGTGTCCAAACGCAGGTCGAGCGTATTTTGACCCCATCATTTTGCCCCCCAATTCTGTAGTCCTTAATGATAAGGACTGCAGAATTCTGCCAATGTAAATCTTCGAGCGTTGCGCTTGGGGAAGGTGTACCGTGTTGGGCAATTACCCTTCTAACTGCGCCATAAAGGTGGTCCTTTCATCTGACCGCTTGAAACAATTATGCATTTAATGCTGATGCGCGTGGGGCGCGTGGCCCTTGGGATACTCGTGACGGTTCAATAAAGTGAACGGTTTCCTAGGCGGGAAATGATTGCAATTTTGAATTTTCTGCCAGAAACGTACCAACTTTCATGCCTATAAATAATGGATTCCGTATCCCTTATACTCTTTACGTAATCAGGACTCAGAATCCTCCTGTGCACAAATCCTTCAGAGCAAACCCAGCAATCTCCCAAGCAACCACAAGCTTTCCCAGAAATTTCTTAAGGTAATATTCCTGTAGTATCACTAACTTTTGCTTTCTAACCCTAGTAATCACCTAGGATTGAGTAATTCCTCAAGCTCCACCTTCTCTAGAAATCCCAAGTTTCCCTGAACATCATTCGCCTCCAAAATCCCCGTATTCCTTCCAGATTCCATAATAGCTATGGCCAGAGATCATGTAGAAGAATTTACCCGCGAGGTTGAGGAGATGGCTACCCAGAGTTCATCTCCTCCGGGTTTCCCTAGGGACGAGAATAGACGCTGCCGTCATGGCCATGGATGAAAGAAACCCAGATGGTGTTGAACACCTTTTTGACGAAATGAGCATGGTGCTTGAGGCGGAGAGACAGGGGAGCGTATTGCCGTTGATGGAGAGTGCCACCCATCCTCACGCCATACCATGACCGTGGCCATCGCGGCCCCAGCCCCAGCCCCCGAATTCGAGGGAGAAGCGGAGCCCTCAGAAAGAGCCTATGCTAAGGGCAAAAGAAAGAAGTCCCAGAGGCCCAAACAAGCTAAGAAGGCCAACGGGTCAAACGAGGGTGAGGGCTCAGGTATGCAAGCGACTGAGCGCACTCCTGACGAGACTCCCAGTACAATCACTCTGGGAGAGATAAAGACCATGCTAGCACCGATATATTGGGACGAGCGCTTCACCTGGCGAATCCCTGCTGAGCACGAGCGTGCCAACCGTCCACCCCCCGGTGAGATGGCTGTTTACAAAGATGCAGTCAGTTCTGGGGGGTTCAGGTTTCCGATCCCGGTCCCGGTGGCCAATATTTTGAACTTGAACCTGTGTCCCTCGCAGATTGTGCCTAATGGACTCGCCCTTATATCCTGTTTCGTGATCCTTATGAAGTGTATTGGATATGAGCCCTCAATGCAGAATTTCAATGCTATACTCCAAGTCGTTAGTTCACCGTGCTCGTCCCCCAAGGCGGGTTTCTTCTACTATGTCCAAGCAAAGGCCCATCTGAAATTGATCAATTACCCTTCATCCACCTATGGCCCAGATTGGAAGGAGAAGTTTATCTTTGTCAAAGCCCCAGTGGATGATGATTTCGGGGTGGTACGAGAGTGGATTTCGCACGGGAAGGGCTCCCTCGTGAAGAATCGCTTAGAGCCTACTTTCCCTGAGAACTGGGCTAAAGATTTGGCTGGAGCATTGAGGGACGAGGGCTGGTTGATCCAAGCCAAGGAGTTGATAGACGACGTGGAACTCATGTCCCTCTGTGAGCTTACCAACGACCCCCATTATCTCAACAACCCTCCCTCTCGAGATTTGGAGAGAGACGGTTAGATTTTAGGGCACTAACTTTTTAGATAGGGATGCTAACAGAGAGACGGTTAGATTTGTAACTTGTATTCCAAAAGAGTTTGCATAAATATTTTTGACCTTTGTTGCTTGTTTGTTTTTTTTCTTTTTGCCTAGGAGCAAACATTATCATTGTTGGATGACGAATTCGCAATGCTGCCCAATTTTTCAACGCTCGCAATCGTCAGTAACGTCAAAACGCCCAAGATAACCAGCGCAATGTCCGAGGCCGAGGGGTCGGAAGGGGTGATGGATGAGGCGATCACCAAGGGGCTACCTCAAGCTCCGCTCAGACCTCTCAAGGCCATGGAGATAATCGAGCGCCAAACACGGAAAACAGGATAGTGGCCCGGCCTCCAGTTGCAGCAGACACGAGAATAGCCAACCCCACTACCGCCAATCAGACAAGGCCCACCACGAGCGTGGTGATCAGAGGGGCTCAGGGGAGCGATGACCAAGCTTCCCGAAAAAGGAAAAGAATGCCCGACACTTTTGCCATAACTGGTAAGGGCAAGCAGGTTGCCAAGGGCCCCAAGGGTGACGGAGATACTTCCTCCTCCGAGGAAGAACATTTGTGGAGATTCGAGCGCAAAGGGGATAGGAGCTACAAGCGCTCTACAGAAGGAGGTACTGTTCTATTAAATCATGGGTCACCCTCGCGCGCCATCAGAGACGACCTATATGAGAGGGTCCAATTCACAGGGGACCATCAGGCTCTATACTCCGAGCCCGTGGAAAAGGTGACTAACGACATGATTCACGCTATAATTTATGTAAGTCACTTTTATACTTGTAATCTTTGTCTTTTAAAGATGTTATTCTTCAAGATTTTCATTTATTTATGCCCTTTCGAGCCCATGCAGCAAGTTCTTCCAAGGGCGAAGAATATCCAAATGCGCGCCTCGGTTTATGCTGACCGAAAAACCAAGTACAAGAAGATGACGCGCTCGAATGACCCCGCCCAAATCCAGGATGAACTATAGGTGGAGAAAGTCAAGTTCATCTCCCTCGAAACTGAGCATAAGAAGCTGGAGGTAGAGATGAAAAAGCTGCAGGAGGACTTTACGAATGCGGAGACCGCTCGGAGAAGCTGGCGCACGCAGTATAATAACCTTAACGAGAGCACCCAAAAGCTGAAAGAGGGCCGCGACGGATGGGTCTCCAAATTCAACGCTTCCAAGAAGAGGTGCGCAGACATGATGAGCCAGCTCCCCCATCGCTTAGAACAGGCCACCAAAGAAGAGCTCATCAAGTTTTGCCAATCGAAGGCGTTCAACTTTGCGGCCTCCCTGCACTACCTTGATGAAGCCCAAAAAGCTTTTAACTTAGTGATTGAGCAGGGTATTTTCAAGGGTGTGACAGACCCGTCCGCTCATGGGATACTCGATATGGGGCTCCTGTTTAACGAGCGCTGCATTGAGGAGGATGAGGACCGTGAAGACCTTGAGTCAAATCTCTCCGAGCCGGAGTACAACTTTTTGGTCACGCTTATCCAAGACGAATACGTGGCTGCTCATCCTCCGGAGCGAGCCTCTCAGTTTGAACAAAATGAGGGGGATAATAATGCCAGTGCCGCTCTCGAAAATCTCCCACCAAACGAGCCTGCTGCGCCCATTGACAACACTCCCGTCCCAGCAAACCAAAATGGTTTGGTTCCACCGGCTGAGGGCAATGAGCCTGTAATTCCTCCAGCGCCAGAAAACAATGAGCCTGCTCCACCACCAGCTGCCCAGAATTAGGATGAACAAGCCCTTCAAGCGCAAGAGCCAGCAGCCCCAGTGCAAGGTCCTGCGGCTCAAAATGTTCTAGTGGTTTTGGACGGAGACATTGCTCCTGCCGCTTGAGGATTCCCTCCATACGCTCACGTTGAAATTTCCCTTTCTTTTCCGTTTAGCATTCTTAATTTTGTAGAAGTTCTAAGGGCCCACGTGCCCTCACTTTGTAGCTTAATGGAAGCTTAATTAATGAAGATCTTTACTTTCACAATAGTGTCTCCTTTCACTCGTTGCATTATTTGATTACGAAATCTTACTCTGCGCTTGTTGTAACAAAATCTTATAATGCTAAGATTCTGAGTAACATGCTAGGTAAAATATATAAAGTTTAGCTAAGTCTTGAGTAATTACGAGGGTCTTATTTGGAGAATGCTCTCGTTCATGACTTGTATAAATTTAGTTAAACGCTTTGGAAAATTCCGCTAAGTCTTGAGTAATCGTAAGGGTCTTACTGTGAGGTAGTCCTCGTTCAAGATTTGCGAACATTTTGTTTGAATGGCTTGGAAAATTTTACTAAGTATTGAGTATTCATGAGGGTCTTATTGGGAGGTTGCCCTCGTTCAAGACTTGTGAAAATTTTGTTTGAATGGCCTGGAAAATTTGACTAAGTCTTGAGTATTCACGAGGGTCTTATTGGGGGGTTGTCCTCGTTCAAGACTTGTGAAAATTTTGTTTCTGTGAAAAATGTAAGGATGTTGATTTCAAGGGGCCAGGCCATTGAACCTTTGAGCTCTCCCTTGCCACTCAGCCAGTCCTTGTGCGCAATTCCCATTTTCGAGCGCGGGGTGCTAGTAGTAGAGGCTACACGGGTTTATTAGGAGGCTCATGCATGTGGATCGTCCTGGGACTGGATTTAGGCACCCTGGGCTTGGGGTCCCAAGAGATGATTTTCAACCAACCTGCATACTCAAATTCAGTAAATAAGCGCAGTAACTTCTATTATAATCCCCTGGAAAATAGCAAATACATCGTGCCTCTTCACGGGCTTTTTACAAAATTAACTTAAACTAAAAATCTCCTGAGATTGCACGCATTCCAAGGGCGTGGGAGACGCTCGCCTTGCAGAGATTCGAGGGTGTATGTGTTGTTGACCCGTATTTGTGTAACTTTGAATGGACCTTCCCAGTTGGGGTCCAGTTTTCCCACATGCTTGGAGACTTCCACCTTCTTTAAGACCAAGTCACCCAGCTGGAAAGTTCTTTCTTTGACACGCTTGTTGTATTGTTGCACCACAACTGCTTTATATCTGTGCATTTTTGCCCAATCGTTGTCCCTTCTTTCCTCCAACAGGTCCAACTCTAAGCTTCTGCTGGCTTTATTGTCTTTAGGCTCGAAGTAGGCTACACGAGCGGATTTGTGTGTGATTTCCGCGGGAATCATAGCGTCAGACTCGTAAACGAGGGCAAACGGTGTTTCGTCTGTTGTCGCTCGGGGGGTTGTGCGATAAGCCCATATAGCCCCTTGTAACTCTTCAGCCCATTCACTTTTCTTACCTTCCAGCATGGTTTTCAAATGTTGAAGAATAGTCTTGTTAGTGACTTCAGCTTGACCGTTGGCCTGAGGGTGGCCTACGGAAGTGAAGCGCTGCTCAATTCCCAATTTTGAACACCATTCTCTGATATCCGCTGCAATAAACTACGACCGTTGTCTGAGATGAGCACCCTCGGGATCCCGTACCTGCAAATGATATTTTTCCAGATGAAATCCCTTACAACCCTAAAAGTGATTTTCACGATGGCTTCAGCCTCCGCCCACTTCGTAAAGTAATCTACGGCCAATATGACAAATTTCTTTTGCCCAACCGCCATTGGCAAAGGACCCACAATGTCTATACCTCACTGGTCAAAGGGCCACGAGACGTCTATGGGGACCATCTGGGTTGCTGGCAACTGAGGGATGCTTGAATGGAATTGACATTTGGGACACCTTTTGGAGAATTCGAGGGCATCCTGTAGAATAGTAGGCCAATAGAATCCACTCCTCAGTATTTTCTTGGCAAGGACGCGCCCTCCTGAGTGATTCCCACAACTCCCTCCATGTACATGCTCAAGGGTCTATTTGGCTTGCGAAGGCCTCAAACACCTCATTGGTGGGCCCTGGAATGATTTTTTAAAAGCCTGCCTTCGTTATCCAAAGAGAAACGAGGGGCTTTGTTTGGATTTTCCGTGCCTCTACCTTGTCAGTGGGACGAACGCCATCCTTGATAAATCTTACTATGTCATCGAGCCAACATGGCTCGTGTGGATCCATCATGGCTACCATTTGCTTGGTGACCCTCTCCTTTATCAACGGCTCCTCTGCTCTGAGGAACGTGACAGATCGCTCGCCGGTACCTTCCAGTGCTGATGTAAATTTCGATAAAGCGTCAGTGCACTCGTTTTCCGCACGTGGGTTCTGCAATAAGTTGAATTCATTGAACTTCCCAATGATTTCCCTGGCCTTGCTCAAGTACTGCACCATGGTGGTTTCTCGAGCCTCATAAGTTTCTTTAATCTGGCTCGTAATCAATTGCGAATCAACTTAGGTGGTAATTCTGGAGGTTCCGTTTCGAAAAGTAATTTTTAACCCTTGCACGAGGGCTTCATATTCCGCCTTGTTATTGGCAACCTGAAAATCCAACCTGATCGCAAAGTCTATCTCAATTCCATTGGGGTCTCTAAGGGTTACCCGTGCTCCTCCCCCTGAGAGGTTGAGGAACCATCCGTGTGCAGGACCCATAGACCGTCGTTTTCTGGAACAACAGGCTCTATACTAAAACGTTCAACCAGCAAATCTGCTACAATGGCCCACTTTATCAGTCTCCCATATACATTCGGCTTGGAAAACACTTGCTTTAATGGTTGATCCGTGAGGACGGTTATTGAGTGCGCCTGGAAATAGGGCCTCAACTGTCGTGATGCATTGATGAGGGCGAATGTGAATTTTTCAATTTCCAAATATTTTCTCTCGGCCCCTTGTAATGTCTTGCTTAAATAATAAACAGGCAAATGCTTACTCTCCCGCAAGGTTGTTAGAACTGCGCTCGTTGCTTTTCCGAAAACGGAGAGGTACATAAACAACCTTTCGCCCTCAAGGGATTTTGTCAAGAGCGGGGCGCTCGAAAGATAAGCCTTCATGTCTTGTAATGTTTTCTCACACTCCTTAGTCCAAGCAAAATTTTGAGTATTGCGCTGAATTTTGAAGAAAGGAAGGTTCCTGTCTGCCGAGCGCGAGATAAACCTATTTAAAGAAATGATTTTCCCTACCAGCACCTGTACTTCCCTGAGATTACGAGGGGATGGGATGTCCAAAATAGCCTTGATTTTTTTCCGATTACCCTCAATTCCTCTCTGGCTGACCATGTAGCCCAAGAATTTTCCTCCTCGCACTCCAAAAGTACATTTTGAAGGATTTAATTTCATCCCATACTGGCGCAGGATGGCGAAAATGCGCTTGAGATCCTCCAGATATGAGCCTTGACGCTCGCTCTTAACAATCATATCATCGACATACACTTCCATGAATCCTCTAATTTCTTTCTCAAACATTTTGTTCACGAAACGCTCGTAAGTGGCCCCCGCATTCTTGAGTCCAAAAGGCATGACCAAGAAGCAATACACACCCAAGTGGACAACGAATGAAGTTTTGGGGCGGTCTTTCGAGGCCATAAAGATTTGATAGTACCCTTGAAAGGCATCCGTCATACTCATGAGTTCGGAGCCTGCAGTCGAATCTACCAGCTGGTCTATACGGGGCAATGGGTAAGGATCCTTAGGGCAAGCCTTATTAAGATCAGTGAAGTCATTGCACATGCGCCACTTATTCGCGTTTTTGGGTACCAATACCACATTACAGTATAGGCTCGATATACTGGGCCTCAAGAAGCTTGTGGACTTTCTCCTCAATAACTTTCTTCCGAAAACCGTGTACATCCCATTTCTTCTGCTTAATTGGCTTAAATGAGGGGTCCACGTTAAGCCTGTAGACCATGACACTCGGATCGATCCCAGTGAGGTCGGACGCTTTCCATGCAAAAACATCGATATTTTCCCGGAGGAAGTCGATCATCATCATCTACGAGGGTCCTAAAGGTTGGATCCAATTTGAGTAGTTTTATCCTTGTTTCCTGGTTCCAACTTAATAGTGAAAAACTTCTCCGTGGGTTCAATCCGTATCTCTGGGCGAGGGAGCTCGAGCGTCCTTTTCTTTCTCGTCAACTGACCATCACCAATGGGTTCACTTATGCCATGCTCGTCTTCCTCAGACGAGGATTCACCAACCGTCCCTGGAGGGACAGTCTCGAGGGTACCTTCGCCGTTGGGATGTTTCTTTTTGTTCTTCTTCTTATTCATCTTGGCCCTCTTGCGCACGGGACCATCCTCGTCCAGGTTAGGAAAATCCACAGATTTCTTGGTGGATCCCATTTGGAACGCTTTCTCCGCTTTGGGCTTTTTGAGGGATATCATGTAACATTCCCAAGGCTCTCGGACATTGCATAAAACTTCTTCGACACCCTCAGGGGTGGGAAATTTGATTTTCTGATGATAAGTGGAGATAATTGCTTTGAAATCCACGAGATTCGGTCATTATGATGTTATAAGGGATCTCAATTTCCACCACCGTGTAGGTGACCATGAGTGTCTTCCGCTATGGGGCACGGCCAAATGAGGTGGCCAAGCGAATTTGCCCTCGTAAGACAACCTCAGAACCCCCAAAGCCAATGAGGGATGTTTTGAGTGGCTCAAGCGGGGTATTAGCGACATTCATTTTTTGGAACGTAGTGTAGGGCAAAACATTAACAGAGCTTCCACTATCCACCAACACCTTCTTTACAATGTGATTGTGGACATCTAAGCTAACCACCATGGAACAGCCAGAGGTTTCGCTGACCCCATGGGGTGTTACAATATGTTCCAAGTCCTTATTTGTAAATCCTATTACATCATATTCCTTCGAGCGTTCACCTTTGGATTCCCGGATGGCATAGACGGATTTGGACACCGAGGGACGTTGATCGTAACTCCGGATATACCGTCGCCGGGAAGCGTTAGAATCTCGTCCAGATGAACCTCTTGCTATCATGTTGATGACCGCAAAGGGGCATTTTCTTGCTCAGGAGCCTTTCCTTTGTTGCGATGGCTACTCTCAGGAGGGCCTCTCCCTCGTGGGCTCCTTGAACGCGATGGACTCCTCCTTCTCTCTCTTGAACGATCATTACATCGCTCATCGTAGCTCCCCAACATTTTTAAAAATTCTTTCAAATGGCCCCCCGCGATGAGCCTCAGAATTTCAACTTCCAACTGTCGGCATTCATCCGTATCATGTCCCTTTTGGTTGTGAAAGGCACAGTATTTATTCGAGCGTCTCAAAGCCTCTGTATCCTTCATCTTCGTGGGCCTTTTGAAGAGCTTTTTGTCAGATAATGCGTAAACCTCTGAGATAGGCCTGTTGAGAAGGACCCGCTCGAATCTTCGCGGAGGAGGCGGCGACTTGCGGCGTTCTCTGTGGGTAGGCTCCTCTCGCCCTGGCTTGCTTTTAGAGGGCCCGGAATGCTTTGGAGCATTGGACCCGTACATGTCTTCGAGCGCGAAGTAGGGCTCGGCTATCTCCCTCATCGCATGAGAGATGTGGGGCGTTTCTTCACAATGGAATCAGCAAATTTCATACTCACATATTGCTTATGATTGCAGGCTTTGAAGAGAACGTGGATCAGAAAATCTTTGGAGGGCCTTTCCACCAGCAACATATTGCTTGTGATTGTAGGCTTTGAAGAGAACGTGGATCAGAAAATCTATGGAGGGCCTTTCTTACTCACATATTGCTTGTGATTGCAGGCTTTGAAGAGAACATGGATCAGAAAATCTATGGAGGGCCTTTCCACCAGCAACACCTCTTTGTTTAAATGGGCAAAGAATGACCGAAGGGATTCATGCTCGCCTTGAATCAAGTTGTACAAGGAAGTGGGTGCGGTAATAAGAGCCTTCAATGAGTTGAAGTGATTTAGGAAGGCGTCAGTGAGTTCACCGTACGAGTGGATTGAGCCTGGTGGCAAGCGCTTGTACCATTCTTGGGTCATTCCTACGAGGGAGGTGACAAAAACCTTGGTCCAGTAATGGCTAGAGTGCTCGTTGATAAGTCATTTCTTTACCAATTACTGAGCCTACAATTGTGATATTTTATTCCATGATTTGGTTTAATAGTGGTCTATTAATTGGTTTAATGTTTCTTTGTAGGAAATTACGACTTGCATGAAATTAGAGGTCATCCACCTTCTTTTGGGATTAATTGGAGAACAAATGCAATTGAAGGCCATAAATTTGGAATTCAAAAGCTCAAACAAAGAGTTACGTACGTTAAAGGAGGGGGATGCACGTTCTTGGAGTAATGACGGTGTTTGATGAAGAGTTAGTGGGCGTTTAATGTGGAGAGATAGTGAAGAAGCTTGCCTGAGGTCACGGTCAGGAACCCTGACCCGTTTTTCGGGCAATAACTTGGACAAAACGTGTGGAGAACATGGCTTTTATGATGGCAGATCGTGGTGGAAGAGTGGGGGAAGAATTCAAGTCTTGGCACTACATAAAAGGAGAAGAACCGAGATTGGGGAGAGCATCACACTAGTTTATTCTTCTTTCCTTTGTTTTGTTGAAACTATATTACTATTTTATTTTCATGCTTTGAATTTTGTTATGAATTTCTAGTTCGTTTATAGTTGGGATTTTCCAAGCATGCTTTAGATGTTGTGAGACAATTTCTTTGGGTTGATTAATCAAAGTTATCCGTTTTATTTCCGATTTCATGTCATTGAGTGTTGGTTTATTCTTTGGTTAGTGCACGAATCCTTGAATTATCAATACACATACAGCTAGTTAATTCGTTTGGTGGAGTCTAGCCGGGCAATTAACGAAGTGGCAATCAACACTAGGTTGTTAAGTTCGGCTGATTTTGTGTTGTGGAATATTATGGTCTAATTAGGCGAAGTAGGAGTTTCTACTAAGTCGGTTAGGGTTAGTGTTTCTTTAGCTCGTAAAGCAATTAGCTAATTGAATCCTTGAAGGAGTTTCTGATAAGGGTTATTAGTTAGTTAGGGAATAGTCTTTAGGAGTTTCTTCAGATTATTCTAAAAAGTAAGAAGAAACGAGGGAGCCTAAGGTAACTGGTAACTATAGCTAGCCTAACGAGGAATTAATCACCCTGTCCGTGATCATAGTCTGATGCATGCGTAGGAAAATCCCAGCTATCTGTCATCTATTGAATTTGTCCAGGTTTAATCTAATTTTACTTCTCGTTCTTGCCAGTTTAATCGTTTATTTTAAGTTAAATTTTTATTAGTTTAATCTAAAACTTGACAAACCCCCCTATTTTAATTGTTCGTTTTATTTCCTTGGCATATTAAAAGAGTACAAACTCGTCCAATCCCCGTGGATCGATACTCGTTGCCACTATTTTACAATTTAATCGTGTGCAATATTTGGGATTTATTATTGGTGGTCTCGACACCCATCAATTTTTGGCGCCGTTGCCGGGGATTGGTAACTAATTTTGTTTCTTTTTCTTATGCTTAGGAACCTTCGTGAGCAAGCAGCAGTTGGCGAAAGTTCAGAATTGTTTGAAGCTGAAAACTGATACTAATTCTGAGCAGGAGTTTACAGTTGCACAGCTTACTGACAGGAAGCCTGACAGTGATCACAGTCAGGATATGGCTCAGAACAGAACGCTTCGGGACCTTGCCAGACCTACTGAAGCAAAACAGCCACTCTGTATTACCTTTCCAGAACTGCAGGAAGGCTTCGAATTGAAATCAGGCCTTATCCATTTGTTGCCAACCTTTCGCGGGTTGGAGAATGAAGATCCAAATAAGCATTTGAAGGAATTCCACCTTGTGTGCACATCCATGAAGCCACACAATGTGACAGAGGATCAAATCAAGCTAAGGGCTTTTCCCTTCTCATTGCAAGATGCGGCTAAAGAGTGGCTATATTACTTACCTTCGGGTACGGTCACTACTTGGGCGGAAATGTCAAGACAATTCCTTGAGAGGTACTTTCCGGCTTCTCGTGCTACCAACATTAGGCGAGAAATTTGTGGCGTGAAGCAAAGAGATTCCGAAAGCCTTTATGAGTATTGGGAGAGGTTCAAGAGATTGCTAGCAAGCTGCCCCCAACATGGTATCTCGGATCAATTGGTCATTCAATACTTCTATGAAGGACTAACTCCGATGGAACGTAGAATGATGGATGCCGCGAGTGGCGGAGCAATTGTTAGCAAGACACCAGCCGAAGCTAGAGAGCTCATATCGACCATGGCTGCAAATTCTCAACAATTTGAAGCTCGGCAGGACACCCCCCGAAGGGTGAATGAGGTAAATACTAATTCACTTGATAAAATTGAGTCTTTGCTAACAACCTTGGTGCAGAAAATGAATGTAGGTACTAATCCACCCTCGAGAGTATGTGGCATTTGCACTAGTCCCGAGCACCAAACTGATGCATGCCTTTATTCGAACACCTACAACCCCGGATGGACGTACCACCCGCATTTCAGTTATGCCAACAACCAACCGAATAATCAGAGCTCCCACCCACCTCCACCGCAGCCACAACCACAACACCCTCCGGGTTCAGGTATGCCTCTTAGTGAAATTGTTCGTATGTTGGCTACTAATACCGAGAAATATCAACAGGACACGACGAACAGGATTCAAAAGATAGAGGACACTATAAAAAGCATGGAGACCCATATGGGACAAATTGCATCATCGGTGAGAAAATTGGAGAGTCGAGGCAAACTACCATCGCAAACACACAATGTGAGTGCGATTGTGTTGCAAAACGGAAACGAATTGCAGCCTCCAGTCAACAGGAGTTACAAACGTGATCGGGTACAGGTCTCTGATGCAGAAACTAAAAAAGAGATTGAGAAGAAACCTGCCAGTGATCACGGACAGAATTCCAGTCTAGCTGAAGTCTATCAGAAGCCCAAGCCACTGGTAGTTCCACCACCATTCCCTGAAAGGTTAGTTCAGAGTAAGAAGGACAGAGAAGATAAGAGCATCTTGGCTCTTTTTGAAAAAGTCAAAATCAACATTCCACTTCTTGAGGCCATCAAACAGGTTCCACGCTACGCCAAATTCCTTAAGGAATTATGCACCAACAAGCGTAAGTTGACAGGTAATGAGAAGGTGAGTGTTAGTGAAAATGTTTCGGCCGTCTTACAAAGGAAATTACCTCCTAAGTGTCACGACAAAGGTATGTTTTCCATCCCATGCAAGATTGGACATGTTGGTATTGGTAAGGCTATGTGTGATTTAGGTTCTTCTATCAATGTGATGCCTTTATCTGTCTATAATTCTTTGGGTCTTGGTCCATTAGCTAGTACGGGAGTTATTATTCAATTAGCGGATCGATCAATTGTCTATTCTGAAGGTGTTTTAGAGGATGTGTTAGTTCAAGTTAATGAACTGATTTTTCCTGCTGATTTTTTTGTAATTGATATGGAAAACAATTATTCATCCGAGTCCTCTGGTATCTTGTTTGGTAGACCTTTCCTTAGTACAGCTAAAGCTAAAATTGATGTGCATGATGGTTCACTGACTTTAGAGTTTGATGGTGAAGTAGTGAAATTCAATGTTTATGATTCCACTAAGCATGTTGATGATGTGTCTTGCATTTGTAGTGTTGGTGTCATTGAGAATTTGACTTATGAGGATTATGGTTCAAATAATGATGTTGAGTTGAATTATGCTATTTGTCATGACATATCTGTTGATTGGCTGAAGAGGTTTTCTATTCGGTTTAAGTCTTTTGATGATGTTTTTGATAAGTTCCATGCATTACAAGGGCTTAATGATATTACAAGTTCAAAGTCTGTGCCTATTGAGTTAACTAGACCAGAATCTAAGCTTTTACCTTCATTTTTGCAGGATCTAAAGCTAGAAATCGAAAAGCTACCTGAGTTTTTAAAACACGCATATCTGGGCGACTTTGAGACCCTACCTGTGATCATAGCCAACATGCTTGACAGTCTGGAAGAGGAAAAACTGATCAGAGTACTTCAAAAATACAAAGAGGCAGTTGAATGGACCATCACAAATGTCAAGGGACTGACGCCTTTTGGGAGCATACTTGATATTGTTTTGGAACGAGGAGCCAAGTCCCGTAGAGCAGCCCGACGTAGGCTAGACCCACCTATAATGGAGACGGTGAAACAGAAGATCCTTAAGCCTCCTGATCGAAGAACTGAAAATTTGGACAGTGAGGTGAACGGGCGTAGACTTAAGCCATTTTATGAAGGATTCGAGCCACACACGGTTGAAAAGATGAAACTAGAGGATCCTCCTCTAGGGGCTTGAGTGTGAAACAAAAACTCGTCGAGTCCATGACGTTAAACAAGGGCGCTGTATGGGAGGCAACCCATATTTCTTTCCCTTGCTTTTGTTTTTTTAGTTTTTCGTTTTCTTTCTTTGCTCGTTTTCCTCGCCCCGACGTAATCTCTTCTCTTCTCGTGTTTTGTAGGAAAATGTGCAGGTACCAGAATTAGATAAGTGTGGGGGAGGCGCAAGAGCGGAACCATTGTTGATCAATTGCATTAACTAGTGAACTTGCTATTGAGCTACTGTGAGGAAACTTGTCTGAGGTCACGGACAAGGGTTCTGGGTCCATTTTTGGTAATCAGAGCTTAACCCACATACCTGAACCACCCGTCTCCCTACCCGCATCATGATCCGCGCGTAATGCTCCGACCCATCCAGCCAACCCGGACCGCCCCACTTACACCATACAAATCAACCACCGATACAAAACTCCCAAACCCTATATATCAGCCAAAGAAACCAAAAATCCCCAATTGCAAGTTCATCTTTCCTTCTCAACCACCAAACTCCAATTGCAAGAACTACCACCACGGGTAACGGGATGATTCTCCGGCCAAACAACCGTTGCCGTCAAGTCTCCCACAGCAGGAACAGACTCCAGGGGCCTGAAACCTCTCACAACAATCAAGGCCAACGCACAGTCAGAGCAAAATTGAAGAAGCTGGCAGAATTCTACTGATGGGAGGCTGTTCGTGATCATAGACAGGGTTCTCCGAGTCTGAATACCAACCATCACACCCCCCGGGATCAGGGAAGTCCTCTGTTTACATTTGATTTTCATTTTATGTTGAGGACAACATGTGCTTCAAGTGTGGGGGGAGTATTAGGGCTATATGAGAAATTAGGGCTATATGAGAAATTTTTTGCATTTTTGCATGATTTCGAGGCATTTTTGAGTTGATAATGGGCTGAAAATATGCGAATTTGCTTCTATAGTTGCATGTTTATGGCTGTGAGTAGTGAATTCAGGGTTGTGCCCTCTTCATGCATGACTAGGAGATAAGATGTGGCCCAATTTGATTCTTATTTGATGAATTATTACGATTTAGGCAATGATGGATTAATTCTAAAAGGATATGAAGTATGGTTGAGTCGCGCATGCTTGATGTTGACTATTTGTTGATGATATTCTCACATTTTGGAAATTACATGCCCGGTTTTAAATGGCTAGAACCTTAATATTGTGTGATTAAAATGACACCATTCTTGAATAGAAATTTATGAAGCTTAGAAGTTGAATTTGGCATGCACTTGAATTTTCACTTGTTTATTGGGAAATTGTGGTGGAGCTAAGGATTTAATTTAAGCATGGAAGTTAAGTGGTATGATCTATTATGAGCAGTGCCAAAAATCCGTCGAAAAGATTAAATGGGGCTTAGTAACCGGGTGACATTCATCACCAATGTTTGTGCTCGCGTAAAACGGTCCCAAATGATCTCGACGAGTGAGGCAATTTATGAATACTCCGCTGATTATCCAACCAAATAAGTGATTTATCACAATAAAACGGGTAATTATGAGTAAGGCAAAGCCACTTGAGGTTGTGAATGGTTGAGTAACCGGATGGCATTCATCACAAATGTTTGCGTTCGCGTCAAAAGGTCAATGACAATTCAAGCAATTCCTAGCTAAAGTGTCTTAATGTATTAATTGCGAATAACCCGAATTCCCCACAACTACCATTTCACTTGAAACTTCCTTGTGCATACCCTTCATCTAATAAGTTGAATATGATTTCTAGGATTAAATGGTTTAAATTCAACTTTGGCAAATCATGCATGTGCTTAAGATGGTGACCGGGTTTTGTGTTTTCTTATGTGAGACTCTCATTGCATTTGGTTCAATGTTTGGTAGTGTAGGGCAAAAATTATGTTGTCATTCCTAGTTTACATTGCCCATTTCGTGTTTTCATTGAATAGAGTCAAATTTCTCTATTATCTTTGATCTTAGTTTATGCTTGAGGGCAAGCATTGCCTAAGTGTGGGGGGATTTGATAAGTCATTTCTTTACCAATTACTGAGCCTACAATTGTGATATTTTATTCCATGATTTGGTTTAATAGTGGTCTATTAATTGGTTTAATGTTTCTTTGTAGGAAATTACGACTTGCATGAAATTAGAGGTCATCCACCTTCTTTTGGGATTAATTGGAGAACAAATGCAATTGAAGGCCATAAATTTGGAATTCAAAAGCTCAAACAAAGAGTTACGTACGTTAAAGGAGGGGGATGCACGTTCTTGGAGTAATGACGGTGTTTGATGAAGAGTTAGTGGGCGTTTAATGTGGAGAGATAGTGAAGAAGCTTGCCTGAGGTCACGGTCAGGAACCCTGACCCGTTTTTCGGGCAATAACTTGGACAAAACGTGTGGAGAACATGGCTTTTATGATGGCAGATCGTGGTGGAAGAGTGGGGGAAGAATTCAAGTCTTGGCACTACATAAAAGGAGAAGAACCGAGATTGGGGAGAGCATCACACTAGTTTATTCTTCTTTCCTTTGTTTTGTTGAAACTATATTACTATTTTATTTTCATGCTTTGAATTTTGTTATGAATTTCTAGTTCGTTTATAGTTGGGATTTTCCAAGCATGCTTTAGATGTTGTGAGACAATTTCTTTGGGTTGATTAATCAAAGTTATCCGTTTTATTTCCGATTTCATGTTATTGAGTGTTGGTTTATTCTTTGGTTAGTGCACGAATCCTTGAATTATCAATACACATACAGCTAGTTAATTCGTTTGGTGGAGTCTAGCCGGGCAATTAACGAAGTGGCAATCAACACTAGGTTGTTAAGTTCGGCTGATTTTGTGTTGTGGAATATTATGGTCTAATTAGGCGAAGTAGGAGTTTCTACTAAGTCGGTTAGGGTTAGTGTTTCTTTAGCTCATAAAGCAATTAGCTAATTGAATCCTTGAAGGAGTTTCTGATAAGGGTTATTAGTTAGTTAGGGAATAGTCTTTAGGAGTTTCTTCAGATTATTCTAAAAAGTAAGAAGAAACGAGGGAGCCTAAGGTAACTGGTAACTATAGCTAGCCTAACGAGGAATTAATCACCCTGTCCGTGATCATAGTCTGATGCATGCGTAGGAAAATCCCAGCTATCTGTCATCTATTGAATTTGTCCAGGTTTAATCTAATTTTACTTCTCGTTCTTGCCAGTTTAATCGTTTATTTTAAGTTAAATTTTTATTAGTTTAATCTAAAACTTGACAAACCCCCCTATTTTAATTGTTCGTTTTATTTCCTTGGCATATTAAAAGAGTACAAACTCGTCCAATCCCCGTGGATCGATACTCGTTGCCACTATTTTACAATTTAATCGTGTGCAATATTTGGGATTTATTATTGGTGGTCTCGACACCCATCACTCGTACAGATGTATTAGGTGCAGAAAATGATCTAGATGTTCTGCAGGGTTTGTGGTCCCGTCGTAGCGGTTGACAGTTGTGGGAACCTTGCCCAGGCCTGCTTGGGCTAGTAGTACCTCTTCCACGAGGGGGGATCCTTTCGCGAGTGGATGGTGGTTGTAACACCCAAAATTTTCCTCTTGATCTACATAGCGTGGAACATGTTGTTGGCGGGCGGGGCGATAAGCGTCTCTGGATTGTCTCATTCGTCCCCGGCGTGGAGGACCTGAGATCTCGCCCGAGAGAGCTGTCCCACTATGTCTTGCAACTCCTGCAGCTGGTCTTGCACAGCTGCGAGGACGTTGGGACTTCCCTTCTTAGCATGGCTCCCTCGTTTTGAGGCTCGAGAATGGGCCTCCTCATCAACGTTGATTCTTTCGGTGGGATTTCTACTCCCGTCTGCATGGGGACGCTCGTTTTCGCCTTTGTTGGGCGTCTCTCTGGTGGGCGGGGCAGCGGTTGAGCCCCCAGGATGGCCTAAGCCTCTCTAAGCGGATATGTCTGCATCCCCCCCAAAGGAGGGACAACTTGAGTGGCCTGCCCAGAGGGGAAATACATGAAATAAAATCTCTCCCATGCACCCTGGGCCGCCTGACCTCACACTGGGCATAAAGAGCCCTCAACTGCTGGGGGGGGTCAAAGGGGGCAACTCCACCCCTTCGATCTCCCTTGGAATCACCACTAGGAGCTGGATTTGCCCGGCATGGTATGGTTGAACCACCGGCATCATGACGTTAGGAGTGAGAGTGTACCCAGGAGGAGGCATCAAGAAAGGGTGTCCCCATGGAACGGTGTGTGCATTAAGCCATATGCTCTGGGGATGCTGGGAAGAAGATGGAAGCTGAGCGCTTCCTCCGGTGGTGGGATTGGGTGGCCCAGGGAGCACCGGTGGCTGTACTATCGGTTCTGTTGGTGGAAGTGGGCCACCGTCAGGCAGTGCTCCGCTAGCCACCGTTGACGGGATAGTAGTGATATTGGACTTGTAGGGAAGGTCATCTCCTCCCCCCACTGCTCCAGACCTAGTAGCAACCATGGTTTGATGGGTGTTGGGTGTTTGTTTTTCAACTAGCAAAAAAGAAAGAGACGAACTGAGAACGGTTTTCCCACATACGGCGCCAAAAATGATGGGTTACCGGAAACTGATCGCCGGATGGAAGAGGGGTTTTACCTGCTAAGACAAACACTAAGAACAAACAGTCAGAAAACCAAGCTGGGAGACTACGGGTGATGCCCAGTTTGGCTCTCCGACGCTCAAGTCAGCTAAGGAACTGAAAGAGAAGAGAAGTAATTGCGGAGCTCAAGTATGGAAGCTTGCTTACCGCTGAAGGAGATGAACTCATCTATTTATAGTTGAGGGTCAGGGACCCTTTGGTCATTTGCACCGTGTGGTCCTGGCCCAATGTTGCCCTAACACGTGGCGTTATGAGATAAACCTAGGAGGAATCTTCTGCAAAAGCCGGTGAAAGTTAGTGTTGGCGACAGTGGCAGGTGCGCGGGCATATACGGGGTGTCAGAGAGTCGTTTTAGGGGTTTGGTAACGAGGGCTAAAAGCACGCTCGTGTCAACCAAGGGCCTTGGAGGCCAGAGAATCCGCTTAGGGGATGGAGGCCAAAGCTGCGTAATGAGGGAGAGTGGAGGCTTCTTCGAGGGGTGATAACGCTCAAAGAGGACTTCCAAGATAAGCTGGGACTGTGTTCCGTTCTGGGAGGTGCGCTCATTAAAGAGCGGCGGGATGACCACGTGTGCGCACAGCGGAGACGACACGTGTTCTTTAGGGGTTTTGACGCTCGGGGGCTTTGAAAGCTCGTTGAAAACCTGCCCCAGTCAGGAAAGGCCACATGTTACTTTCTCGTGTCGCCACGTGTCCAAACGCGGGTCAAGCGTATTTTGACCCCATCATATATATATATTAAAATTAATTTTCAATTTATATGTTAATATATATTATATAATTGTTTCTATATAGTTAGTAAATTATGATAATTAAATGAATAAATAGTATAAGATAATTTCATATTTTGAGATAAGATAATTTCATATTTTCATAAATAGTATAAGATAATTTTTAGTACTACCTTTTGTGAAAATTATACAACATATTTTGAGAGGTATTTTAAGTACTACATTACGTTAAAATTATATGACATTTGCCAAAATGGGGAGTAAAGCAAAAATATAATGCCCAATTGGGGATTTATCCCACATTACCCGAGAATTATCTTATTTTAATCAGAAAAAATTAAAATTTAAAAGCTCTACAACAGTACAACTTTTGGATTTTATTTATGCATTTTATATTTTTTAATAATTAATTAAAATTTTATATAGAGAATATTATTCGTATTAAAATATTAATATTTTTAAATAACCTCTTACGCACTAAGAGTCATATGATTGTAAATATACTGATATAATTAATTTATACTAGTAATTTCTGCACACTCTACGCGTGTGCAAATGATAAAACTATTATTATTGAAATAAATATTAAGTTAAAAACTTTATATTAATATTTATTTTACAATTATTTTTAATATAATTATAAATTTAAAAGATAATACAAAATAAAAATTAAAAACTATGAGAAAAATAAAAGAAATATATAATAAAGAAAATGTGAGTAAGGTGATAGGAAAGAAAAAAGAAGTTAATATGTCCAAAAGACCAAAGCGGTTTCTCCACGGGTCTCTCACTTAATATAATAGTACTAGTAATCCACGCACGCTCTGTGTGTGTGCAAATAATAAAATTATTATCATTTAAATATGTATTAAATTAAAATTTTTATGTTAATATTTATTTTATAATTATTTTTAATTAGACGTTGAGAGAGATTGGATTTTGAGATTGTTGGTGATGTGCTCTGTGGCACCCCGACTTCTCGACCGTACAGGTACGCGCGTCACGCGTGAGAGTTTTGAGATTTAGGATTTATTTAATTATTTTTTTCGTTATTTTATTTAACTTGAATACTTGTGATTATGTGTTTTAATTTCTAACTTGAGGGACTAAGTGGCAATTTCCTTTCCCCTACACATAGATATATCGATATGTGCACATACACACATACATTTCACTTCTTCTTCATCTCTTCACTCAAGAGCAAGAGCATTCGATTCTCTCCCTTTCTTCCCTTCAAGTTCGAACCACCAAGAGACGAGAAAGACCAAGATTTTCTCCATTTTTATCAAGTGTTTAAGCTCCAAGACCTCATCTTCATCTTTTCCCTTCATCCCATCCATCATCAAGGTAAGAGCATGTATATATATGTTTGAGGAATTTGATGAACTCTTGTATGAAGTTGGGGCTTTTGATCTGTATTGTGTTCATGAGTCTCAGGATCTTATTTCGGAAGTTTTAGAGTGGAATATATAACATGTTTTACATGAGGGATGAGCAAGGTTGATCATATCACACTTTAAGGGTTCCATGTATGGGCTGTGTTGATCTAAATCATGTTTTCATGGAATATATGTGCTCTAAATGAGATATAAGAATCATGTGTATGCTATTTGATGGTTTTAGAGTGTTATTTGTGTTGTGGTTAGGTGTGGAATGGCTTGGAAGCGTTTCCCGTGTGTGTGCTCTGTTTTTTTCCCTTGTTTTTCGCCCAGCGGCTGTCAAAACGGCCGTTTGGGGCCTCCGTTATTTTTGGAAACGGGGGTTTGGGAAGCTACTGCCTCCCCTTCTGTGAACTGGAAACGGCAGTTCCGGTTCTCAGTTCATTCTGGGAACGGCCGTTCCCCTCCCTGTGTTTGTGATCCGAGAGCCTCGAAACGACCGTTTTCGTTTCCAGTTCAAACTAGAAACGGCCGTTTCGGATGCTACTGTCACGTTTTTGGGTTTTTCTCGTTTCGCGTGCTTTCTTCTTGCTTTCACTTTTATATCCTTTCCTAGACTCCCTTGAATGATTTAAGTTACTTGCATGATAGATTGTACGTATGCATGAGCGATTTCTCGAACTTAGAATTTTTGGATTTTACTTTTTGTTCGTTTATTCAATACGTGAAGCATTACTTGAGCATATGAACAACTTGTTGATATTATGTGATCTCTTAATCATGTCTTGTGCATTCCTATCATTGTCGTGCGTCGTATTTGTTTCATCTTGAGTCGAGTCTCACTCGTGTCTTATTTTCTTGTTCAGAGAGTTCTCAGGAGGGCGACGAGCCTGCTGTTTAGGGTTCGGGGAGTCCTTTTCTTCTTTTGGTCCAGTGCAGGTGAGGAGTTGTTAGGATATATTATATAAACCCTACAACCCCTATGTGTTGATTTAGCCAAAATTTACATTATATCTATAACTTGATTTTCAAATGATTAATTTCAAATGCACCAAAATCCTGATCCTGTCCTGTTTTGGCGAGAATTTGCACTTCCTGGGGCCCAGGGGCTTATGTATTGAGGGAACCGGGAAAGCATGGGCTGACGGCCACCTCTTGAATAATTCCCACCACTTTGGAGTAGCCCGGACGTCCATTAGGAGGTTTGATGGACCGATGGGATTCCGGTCGATGGGATTCATGTACCCATCGATCACCTTGTCCTGGGTGGTAAGGGCTAGCTACCCGAACCACCAACCCGGAGGAAAAAGGAGTACTTGTGCACTTGAACCTGATCCTGTAACAAGTGAAACTTAATTATTGCCTGGACACTTAACAACCATCTTGTACACTAAAGGAGTAAGGTTGGAGAATGCTCACTCGCCGAGCCACTGATCACTTATCCTGAATTAACTTGAATAGTTGTAATTCCATGCAATGATAACCTGATTCACTTGTTTTTCTGAAAACTGATACGTTGCATATTTAGTAATATGGCCAGCTTATATTTGTTACTTTTGGCCCCGAGACTTGATTTAATCTTGAGAAAGTGACTAATTGTTGTTATTCTCTCTAGGTAAGCTTTTATAGCAAAACTTTGGGCATTTTGTGGCTTTATTTCACGTGGATAGCAAAAGAGGAACAAGCCCACAAGCCAAGGCTAAGTCATTGAAGAAATTATGGGAATTAAATTGCCAAACAATTCCCATCCAAGTCCATGAACATAAGCCCAATCCCACCTACCTAAAAGTTGCACACGTTACATATGTTTTTGGGAATTGATTGTGTAACTCATGGGAATTAGTGGCAGTGATGATTGAAGGTCATGGCATGAAAGTGGAGAAAGTGGGGAAGCTGAAGTTATCACTTTTGGCATTACAAAAGGACGAGATAGCAGTTGGAGTTTCACACTCTCATTCACACACTCAAAGGCACGCAGCAACAGATTTTCGTTCGGGAAGAGACTTTCGAGCATCAAATAGTTTTTCTCCTTCCTTTCTTTTATTTCATTTAAACACTATGTTGATTTTTCAATTTCGTTTGTTAAATTTCGTTATGAGTAGCTAAATTATCTTTTAGTTGGGATTTTCCGAGCATATTTTAGATTGTGTGAGACAATTTATTTTGGGTTGATTAGTCAAAGTTATTCGTTTTATTTCCGATTTCATGTCATTGAGTGTTGGTTTATTCTTTGATTTAGAGCTCGAATTTTAGAATTGTCAACACACATATAGCTAGTTAATTTATTTGGTGGTGTTAATCGGATAGTTAACGAAGTAGCAATCAACACTAGGGCATAAGGCTTGTCTGAACTCGTGTTGAGAAATAATTCGATCTAATTAGGCAAAGTAGGAGTTTCTACTAAGTCGATTAGGGCTAGTGTTTCTTTAGCTCGTAAAGCAATTAGTTAATTGAATCTTAGAGGGAGTTTCCGACAAGGTTATTAGCTAGTTAGGGAATAGTCTTTAGAAGTTTCTTCAGATTATTCTAAAAATATGAAGAAACGAGAGAAACTAAGGTAATTGGTAACTATAGCTAGCCTAACACGGAATTAATCACCCAGTCAGTGATCATAGTCTGATGCATGCGTAGGAAAATCCCAACTATTTGTCATCAGTTGAATTTTAATCCAAGTTTACTTCTAGTTCTTGTTAGTTTTATCGTTTATTTTAAGTTAAATTATTATTAGTCTAATCTAAAACTTGACAACCCCTCCCCCCCCCCCTTTTTAATTGTCCGTTTTGTTTCTTGGCATATTAAAAGATTTCAAACTCATCCAATCCCCGTGGATCGATACCCGTTGCCACTATTTTACCATTTAATCGTGTATAATATTTGGGATTTATTTTTGGTGGCTTCGACACCCATCAATTTTCAAAAACTTTGGATGGAATCATGGTTTGTATAAACTTTATCGCTTTATATATATTATATTTATGTCATTCACTCAGTCTTGTAGAGACTGACCCCTCCCTTCTTGTCCCTCAGGTACTTCTTGGCGTAGCTAGGCGGGAAATTGCATTAGTTTTATGTAATTTCGGGTCTAGTTTGTGTCACACTATCATACTTTGTACCACAATAATTATCTATTTTGTTATGTATTATTATTAGGCCGTGTGGTCCGAATACTCCTATATAGTTGGAGACATACCTTAACTTTGGGATATTGTATATTCTACTCGTTTTGTGATGATTTAGCTTCCACATTCCCGATTTTACTTTGATCATTTATATTCCTGTTGGATATTCTGATGTGTTGGCCCGTTCGCTAGGATTGGGCTTGTGTGCGGATTATATTCGTATATGAGTTTGGTCTTGGTGCGGGGGATGCGGGGCCCACGCTAAGGCGTCACATGCTCGATTAACTTCCCTATTTGAACTTTTGTGCTGGTGTATATATGTGGTGGAAGCCACGTTAAAACTCCACGAATCCTTTGATCGGGTTTATCCAAAAAAAAAAAAAAAAAGAAAGATAAAGATAACACGTTTAGAGAGTGATTACAAAAAATAAAAAAAGAAAATAATTTTAGAATCCAAGAGACCAAAACGGTTACTCTAAGGGTCTATTATTTAATATAATTTAATAGATAAATATTTATATGTTAAACTACAATTTTATACAAATATAATAAATTATATTTTAGCCTAAACACAAAGGGAAGAGACACCGACAGAAGAGAGAAGATAGAGAAAGAATAATGCAATTTACTAATTATATATGAATAAAGTTATATCAAAATATAATTTTTTAATTTTTTTATTAATATATTATTTAAATCATATTATAATACCTAAAATGCTTTTAAAAAAACTTCCAAAATAAATTTGTAACTTGATAAAAATTAAAATTAATTCTCACTTTTTCTTTACAAGCACTCAACTAATTATTTTTTCATTACTTTTACTAATATAATTTTTTCGATTTTTAACTTTTATTTATCTTTTCCATAAATAAAAAAATTTGCAAACCACCCAAAATGAGTCGATCTTCAGTAAGTGTGCACATTTTGATATGGGCCTATCCTGACTCACCACGTGTGCATGAAGTGGACCAATATCCACTCGCCACGTGGTACAACGGACCAGCCAACGTGCCACGTGCACACCCCAGATCGGTCGCCCTAACGAATAAGTCGCCCTAACGGATAAGTTTAAAGAGACGGACCCGGACCACCCTACAATTTCGAGCCGGCCTCACGAGAGACAAATCGACGTAAAGTCGAGCAAGTCCAGGGTAAGTCGGCTCTCAGTCGACCTTGTGGCCCTCAGGTCGAATCATACTCGACTCATTCCAGTGGCCCACACCGCCGCTCCAAGCATTTAATGAACCTGATAGGCCGTACCAAGTAGGTGCAGTACATTAAATACACCTGCAAGCGGCACTGTTCAGTAATCATTACACACTGTTCAGTAATCATTACACAAACAGGTATAAATACCCCACATAAATACCATTTCATAAGCACATTTATTGCACCCCAACTACTCGAAAGACTCTCAAACCACTCGATACTGACTTGGGCATCGGAGTGTTGACAAAGGGAACACCCCTACCCGTCCTTTGTCGGCCCTGAGCTCATGTTTACTTATCCATCCTACAGGTCAACAATCATCCGAGGTCTCCCCTACTACTACAAATTCTAAGTGATCAAGTCGGCATTTTCGAGACACCTCAGCAATCCGGGAATCGTCACGATCATTTTGGCGCCGTCTGTGGGAAATCTCGAACTAAAGCCTAGCAAGAATGGAACTACGAAGCCACTGAACACTTGGGGCGGATGATCAGGAAGTGATCGTCCCCAATAAGGAAGGCGGGCCAAGTCACCTTCCGGCTCCTCCCGTAGCCGATACACGCCTATTTAGAAAAGTGCCAAGCGGAGGCTATTGTAGCAGCAGCAGAGGGCCGGGCTCCCATCTTTCCTGAAAAACCAAGGGCCAGCCCCGCCACGCCGTCTCCCGGGTAATACTCCCATTACTACGGGCAGCCTGCCCATTATGGGTACCCCCGCCTCCCTGGGGTTATCACCCTCATCCGGCCTACTATCATCCGGATCCGTATGACCCACCTCTACCCCCTGGTCCAGTCCAGGGGCAAGGGGTGGGTCGAGGGCAACAACGAATGGAGATATTGCCTCAAGAGCAAGAGGCCGACTCGGGGCAGCGATAAGACAAACGACCCCTCGACCCAGCCCTCTAAGAGCCAAGGCCGGGGTCGAAGACGAGGGAGGAGGATCGCAGAACTGCTCGCGGCTCCGTGGCTGCTGGAGGGTCGAAGGGCTCGTCCCATAGTGAAGAGGGGAATCAGAGACCCAAAGGCTCGAGAGTTTTTGATCGACTGGGGGCTAGGGTCAGTCCTAAAGCCCCCAGACTTTCTAATCGAGGCCTAGAGGTCGGCCAAGATGATCTTAGGAACCGCCTCCCGCGATGGGATAGGTTGCCACGATGCCGAGAGCGAGATGGCACCCCACCACCTCGAGAAAGGCGACCAGCTCATCAGTTCAGGAGCGCTCGAGAAGCGCGATCACCGCTCAGCGAGGTGATACTCGCGGCCATGGCAGTGGACAAAATGCGGACCAACCTCCCCACCTATAACGGTGTGACCGACCCTGAAAGGCACGTCGATCGATTCGAAATTGAGATCAGCATGTTCGGCCACTCGCCGGACGTTCAAGCCAAAATCTCCATTACCACTCTCGTCGAATCGGCCCAGGATTGGTTCTCAAGGTTGCCTTCGAGAAGCATCCGATCTTATGACGAGTTGGTTGAATGATTCATTGCCCACATCTCGTCCGTGAAAGGTGACAAGATCCCGGCCACCTATCTCTACAATATCGTGCAGAAAGTGGATGAAACGTTGAGAGATTTACTCACCCGATTTTCTCGAGCTGCAGTCCAGGTTCCCCCCAAGCATGGACATGTTGATACTTACTCTTCACACGGCTTTAAGGGATAAAGAATGTGCTCGACATATCGTCAGGAAAAATCCCGAGTCGATTTCCAAGCTGCTCGATATGGTCGCCAAATGGATGAGGGTGGAGGAAGGGGAGATGGCTCAGAAGGGTGGGTCGACCCGGAGGATAGAGGCTGCTCGGTCATCCAGGAGCGAGCCAAGAAGAGATAACAAAGGCTGAATCGACCCCACTCCGGGGAGCAGCTCCAAGAAACATTATACTCTCCCGAATCGATCGATCGAGGAAATCTATAACTTCTCCAACAAGAAGTTATTCAATAACCCAAAGCCGATTAAGGAGACTCAAAAGACTAGGGACTCGGGAAAGTACTGTCATTTCCATCGACAATCGGGTCACAACACCTCCGAATGCTTCGTCTTCAGGGATGAGATCGAGAGATTGATTCGGGGAGGCGAGCTCCAGGTGTTCATCAAGAAGCTAGACGAGCTAGCCCTCCGGGAGAGGGAGCTCACCCCTTCCCGCCATTGGAAAGCGAAGCAGCCAACAGAAAGGGATGAACACAATCTCCCCTGCCTAGGACGGATCGACATGATAGCGGGTGGGCCCACGGGGGGGAGATACCAAGACGGCCCAAAATAGAACGAGAAGAGAGGCCTAGAGAAATTACTATGGACCTTACGAAGTCATGGAGGTCGAGTCGAGTAAGAGCTGGGTAGATCAGGATATTAGCTTTAGTAACAAGGACCTAGTCGGCATGCCACCTCGGGAGGGCGAAATGCCTGGTTGTCCGATGGTGGTTACGCTAGACGTGGCCAATTACGCTGTATCCAAAACCCTAGTTGATAATGGAAGCTCAGTCAGTATTATCTATCTCGCGACTCTTAATTGAATAAATCTAGCTAAAAGTTTAAAACTTGAACAACTTAAAACCCCATTGACTGGATTTGGGGGTTCGGAGGTATACCCCAAAGGCCGAGTCCGTTTGATCACTTCCATGGGAACCCTCCCCAAGAGGTCAACAATGGAGCTCGAGTACCTCGCGGTCGACCACCCATCGGCGTATAACATAATCTTGGGAGAGACCAGGTTTGATCGATTTCAGGGCAGTTATTTCGACTTACCACCAGTTAGTCAAGCTCCCCATGCCGGTGGGCATTGGGGAACTGAGATGCGACGTCCCGACGGCTTGGGCATGCTACTCAATCTCTATGGAGAAGGTAAAATTGCCCGATCAAAAAGTGGTCTTTATTTTGGGCCTGCCCGAAGGAGATGAGGATGAGATTAAAGACTTGGAGGCCGAGGGTGATGAGCCAGTCCGCATCTCCAGGAGGGCGAAAAAGAAGAAAAAACTGTCGGATAATCGAGTCTATGCCTCCAGTCAAACCATTGGGATTGAACTTCTACCCGGTCAAACCGAAAAAATCACACATGTCGGACTTCCTGAGCCGTGTAAAGAACATGAACAGGTACTCCTGATCCAATTTCTCCAAAAAAATACCGATGTCTTTGTTAGGAATAGTGCCCTAGAAAGCCGGTTGTATATCCGCTTTGTACTTTTCCTTATTATAATCACAGACAATCTTTGAATGAAATAACGAATTGAGGCAACACTTCTTTATATGCTCTTGTTTGGTATGCATTTACTTTATCTGTGCATGTATGAGAACTCCCCTAATCCTGATGACTTTATGACTCTACCATTTAGGTGAAATAGTTCATGAAACGAGCCCTATATCACATAAGTCATGATTAGTAAAATACTCCAAGCTGATAAGTCCTACAGACAGTGGGAGTGTCAACCTGACTCCTCTAAGGCTTGCTTGTGGGATCACGCCCTTAAGAAGGACCGCCTTGTTTCATGGAGGTGCAAAGTGTATAGTTGATACGTGCGTGATACATGAGGGTGCTTACTTTAATAAGTAAGTTCACTGAGGTGCCCCAAGTGAGAACATTCCTAAATGGGAAAGGAAGTTTCTGTTTCAGGAAATAGAAACTTTCAGATTAGGAAATATCTCACGAGTCATTGATGTGATTAATTGATCCTTAGACTTGAGGTTCCTTGTCACTTTATGAGTTAACTCTGTAGTCTTAGGTATAAGCTTTAAAGGGTGTCGCCTTAAGACAACTGATTCAAGGCTTATGCTGGGGCTGCACAAGTGATTCATGAAAGTGAATGAGAATCAAGATAGGACCTACACTTGGATATGCAAGGTGATCTCTTATTGTGTAAGTCATTCATATGCCATATGGAGTCCTTGGCCAAGGCAGTAGGTCAAGACATCAAGAAAAGAGTTTCTTGGATTGAGATCAAATGGATATGAAATGCACTTAGCTTTAAGACCGGATTATTAGGGTTCTGATTATTCCCTTACCCTAGATCTTGGTTGAGAGATAGTAAGTAGGAGGATTGTATCTCACATGAATCAATGACTTAAAGGTTCTGTCGAATCCGAACATTCCAATTCAGCTAGGGGTTAAACACCTGTTGCTAGACTATGGTCGTTTAATCTGTGGACTGATTAATTAATTAGTGAATTAATTAATTGGGGTCACTGCTAATTGAATTGAGAACCTAGAGGGTCACACACAACAACTTGGTTACATGAGTTGAGGCTTGAAAATGTTTAAACGAGTTAATCGGGCCAAGAGGGTTCCACACGTGTGAAACTACACGTGTGGCTCACGTGAATGACACGTGTCCTTGTGACACGTGTCCCACACGTGTTTATATATATATATATATATATATTGTATATATATGTTAAATAATTAAATGTGTTAATTATTTAATAGACTTTGGTTTAATTTTGAATTAAAAAGAAAGTCTTATTTTGGAGAAAATAATCTAGTTAATTAATTATGAATTAATTAATTAGATAAAATAAGTTATTTATTTAAAATAAATAAAGTATAAAATTATCCAAAAATAGTTTGGATATTTTTAGCTCTCTTGAAAGTTGATTTGAATTAGAATTCAAAGTCAAAGTCAAAGTTACTTGATGATCAAGTAATAGGAGAGAGAGAGAGACCAAAATCCTAGCCCATAAAGGACTAGGATTTTCGGTCCTCCCCTCATTATAAATAGGGGAGCTCGAGCTCCCCTTAGAGCTAATTGGCAATTCTTTTGGTTCATGTGTTGAACACCATCCTTTCTCCAAGATAAACGAAACCCTAGGTTAAGCCTAAACACTAACTAGAGAACTAGCATCCTTACTAGTTAGATTGTGATCAAGTTGGTGGACTATCTCTAGAGAGTTTCAAGTTAGAAGTTTGAAGATTCGAGCTTTACTAAGGAGAGGGGATCAAGCCGCGAGAAGAGCGTTCTTGGGTGGCTTAAAACGCTTCAAGAAAGAGTAAAAGAAAAGTAAGTTTCTTAACTCCACGAATTTGGATACACGATTGCGAGTCCAAGATCCTTTTGTTGGAAATTTTTTTTAAAATTCCGCTGCTTTCTGATTCGTGTTTTCCAACAGTCTTTGCATGGAGTGCTAACGATCTAGTGGGAGTTGACCCTTTCGTGATCATGCATCACCTCAACGTCGACCCCTCCTTTAAACCCATCAAACAAAGGTTGTGTACACAAAGCGTGAAAAGAAATGAGATAATCAAAGAAGAAGTGAACAAGTTGTTGGGTGCCGGGTACATCTCACGAGCCAAGTATGTCAACTGGTTGTGCAACGTGGTCCTGGTGGCCAAGTCGGGGGGGAAATGACGGATGTGCAATGACTTCACGGACCTGAACAAGGCTTGTCCTAAGGACTCATACCCCCTTCCCAATATTGACCAGTTAGTCGAGTCTACAGCGGGCTGTGAGATAATGAGTATGATGGATGCCTTTCAAGGCTACTATCAGATCTTCATGGCTCCCGAGGATGAGAACAAGACCACTTTCATAGTCGTCAAGGGGATCTATTGCTTTCGAGTGATGCCCTTTGGACTCAAAAACGCTGGGGCTACCTATCAAAGATTGGTGAATTGAATCTTCAAGGAAGAGATAGGCAGGACCATGGAGGTCTATATCGACGATATGATAGTCCGATCGACTAGATCGAGTGACCACCTCCGAGATCTGGGGCGAGCATTCACGCTACTGTGAAAGTACAACTTGAAACTCAATCCGAATAAGTGCACCTTTGGAGTAGGGGGAGGAAAATTCCTGGGCTATATGGTCAGTCGGAGGGGAATCGAGGCAAACCCCGAAAAGAGTAGTGCCATCCGAAATTTGTCCATCCCCGAAAACGATTCGAGAGGTCCAATGTTTGGTCCACCGCATCATTTCGCTCAACAGGTTTATCTCTAGGTCGGCCGAGAAGAACCTACCCTTCTTCAAGATCCTGAGGAACGTCAAGGAGTTCAAATGGACTGAAGAATGTGAACAAGCATTTGAGGCGCTTAAGAAGTACCTCGAATCACCCCCGCTCTTGGCGAAACCTGAACCCGGAGAGGTCCTGTACCTCTATATGGTTGTATCGAGCGAGGTGATTAGTTCCGTTTTGGTCACCGTTCGGGATAAGAAGCACTTTCCAGTCTACTACGTTAGCAAGATTCTGCATGGGGCCGAAATACGATATTTGGAAATCGAGAAATTCACCCTGGCATTAGTTCACACGACCCGGAAGCTAAAGCCATACTTCCAGGCTCACGAGATCATTGTACTGACAGATCAGCCCCTATCAGCCAAGGTCAGCATACCAAGCCCAGGTCTTGGCAGATTTCCTGGTCGAAAAAGCCTCCTCGATAGAGAAGACCCAGAGTTTGGGCCATTGGACGTTATCAGTCGACGGGTCCTCAAACCCATCTGGGGGAGGCGCAGGGGTATCCCTGAGGAGTAATAAAGGAGATGAGCTCGATTTCTCCGTCTGCCTAGAATTTCCAGCTACGAACAACGAGGCCGAGTACGAGGCCCTCATTGCGGGAATGAAGATTGCCAAGGATTTAGGGATCGATGATCTCACAACCCTGACCGATTCTCAATTGGTTGCAAGCCAGTACATCAGGGCATACGAAGCGAGAGAAGAATCGATGGCTAGGTACCTCGAAAAAGTAAAAATGTGGGCTACCAAGTTCAAAAACTTTAAACTCGAGCAAGTCCCGCGAGAAGAGAATGAGAGGGTTGATGTCCTTTCCAAAATAGCTAACGGCCTCAGAGGGACCCGGAACAGGTCGATAACATTCTTTACGAATGCGACCCGCTCTATAGATGAAAGTCGAGAGTCCATCCTCAGTATCGACCCTTCCGAACCCTGCTGGTTGGAAGATATAGTTTTACACTTGAGAGATAGATTCCTTCCGGAGATCAAAGTGGAAAGGCGTCGACTCACGGCTCGATCGGCCAGCTACGCGCTCGACTCAGATGGAATTTTGTTCAAGAAATCCTTTAGGGAACCGACAAGGAGGTGTTTACGGCCTTCCCAAGCCAAGGAGGTTCTCGAGGAAGTGCACGCCGGGTCCTGCGAAAATCATCCCGGAGGTCGAATCTTGGCCAAGAAAGTATCTCGAGCTGGCTATTACTGGCCAACCCTAATACGAGATTCGATCAACTTTGTAAAAAGGTGCACAAGTTGCCAGAAACACGCCAACCTCGCTCATCAGCACCCAATGGAGATGATCCCCATTGACATAGCATGGCCATTCGACCAGTGGGGGATTGACATTGTGGGCCCTTCCCAATTACCCCTCGTCAACAGTAATTTGTCATCGTCTGTGTCGAGTACTTCTCAAAATGGATCGAAGCCGTGCCGGTCCCAAAGATCATGCACACAGTCATGACCCGCTTCCTCTGGAAGAACATCCTATCCCGATTTGGGGTGCCTAGGACGTTGATCTGTGATAACGGGCCTCAATTTCGAAGTAAAATGTTCAAGAGTTTCTGCTCAAAGCATGGAATTAGCTTACGTTTCACCTCGGTTGGTCACTCTCAAGCTAATGGCCAAACTGAAGTCACCAATCGAACCATAGTTCAGAATTTGAAGACCCGACTCGACGGGAGGAAAGGGGCATGGGCTGAAGAACTCGACGGAGTATTATGGGCCTACCGGACAACGCCTCGAACTGCCACAGGGGAGACGCCTTTCTCGATGGTTTATGGTTCCGAAGCCATGATTCCTGCTGAATTAATACATCAAACCGATCGGGTATCGCATTACCAACTCGATCGGAATCAGGAGAACCACCAATTCGTGTTAGACACAATTGAAGGAAAGAGAGAACAAGGTTTTCGTCGAATGCAACAATATCGAGCATCGATAGCTAAGAGTTACAATAAAAAGGTCCTCTCTCGACAGTTTCGAGTGGGCGATCTTGTCTTGAAATGGGTCGACGTAACCAAACATGTTGGCAAACTCGATGCAAACTGGGAAGGTCCTTTTCGAATTGCCAAGGTTGGGAAGAATCACGCTTATCACCTCGAGGAAATGAGCGGGCATCCGGTTCCTCGATCTTGGAACGCTCACAACCTTAGGAGATTTTATGTTTGAAAAGTTGTAATCAATTGTATGTATTAATAAAATCGAATGTTCCACTCGACTATCATACTCTCGATGAGTTAAATAGGTCGACTTATTAGTTTCGATTTGAATTTACACTCACCGCTTCCTCTTATCCAATTCAACTTGAAGGTTTGAACATGCATAATAAAAAATGTTAATTCAAAACGGATCTAAAAATGATAATTTCATTAAAACAAGAAAGGTCGGATTCGACCGGAATCAATTACATTTGGATATTTCAAGTTGGGAACACTCGCCGGCCACCCCGGGTCGGCTTGATACTTGTAAAAAAAAATTAATTAAAAATTAGAATTAAAAGACAGATCTAAGCGGCCTCCTCTTCGGAATTGGTTGCGGCCTGTTTATCGTCGGGCTCTGGGTTGGGAGTCGACTCGTAGAAGAGCTCCGGGAACACCCTCGCATGGTTGAGGACCATAGGGTCGACCCCCTGGGGCATCTTGCTTGAATCTTCTTCTCGACCCGCAACTATGGTATTCGCCAATGATATAGCGAAACCAAATTCATGGTTCGACCAGTCAATCTCGGGCTCTTCGATAGCAGCTTCAGGAGGCGGAGGTCTGGGGTCGGGGCACATGAGGCCAATCTTCTTCGAGTTATAATCAATCGGGATGTGGCCCTCGGCGATCGAACTCCTCCTTCATGTCTGCGACCCCAAACGGCGCAGTCGACCTCTTATAGGCGGGGGATTTCATGAACCTGTAAACCCCATACCTCTCCGAGTCGGCTACCACTTGGTTGAAGACTCACTGGCATCGCTCGATGGCCGTTCTCGCACCTTTCACCTCTCCGGACGCCTCTCCATCCTTGAAAAGGCTAACCATTTTGCTCGACTGGTCATCAAATTTCTTATGTGCAGCGAGCAGTTCCTTTTTCTTGTTGTCCAGCTACTTCCTCAGTTCATCCGAGGTGGACTCGGCCCTCGTTTTAGCTAATTCAGCCGCCTTAGCCTGAGACCTCAGGCTTGCCTTCTCGGTCTCCAGATCCACTACCTTCCTCTTCAGGATCTTCACCTCCGAGTCGATCCCCGCCTTAGCCTCCAAGAGGGACCTCCCCTCCTTATAGATCTGGGCCCTTCTACTTAAATGGTAGACGTCCTGGGTGAGCTGAAACATCGAGAAACGTGGGGATTTAGTAGCTTCTACTAAAAGTGTTGAATCGAACAAGGGAAACGAGATTGCACAACTTACCCCGATCGCCTTTGTGGCAGCCGCCATCTCCAACTCGATGTTTGTCATCTTCCACCTTGCCTCGTGATCCACCTTGGTCTGGCTGCAATGGTAGATCGCCCCAGTTGCCCGATTGTCCCGGGGCATTGAGCCAACGCGGCACGGCCGGCCTTCATGGTCGACGAGTTTTAAACCCCCGGGAAGATGCGACTCAGAGATCTTGAGCATCTTGAAGAAGTCGATTATGCCATCTTCCGGGGGCTGAAACGGCATGTGGGTAGCCTTCATTGCCTCGAAGGAAAAGAGGGCGGGGTTTTTTTCCGTGGCCGACGGCATCGAGGGCAGCGAGCCCGTCGATATGGTTCCCCTCGACTGACTCCCTCCAGCCGGGTGGTTCGAACCCCTGCCCGTATGTACCGGCTTGGGTGCCTTGGGGTCTTTATCCTTCTTAGGCTTCTTCCTCCTGTCTTCTGGATCAGCCACCGCCTCTTTCTCCTTCCTCTTCGAGGATTGCGCAGTAGGGCCTTGGGTCGACCCTCCGTCGGTGCGATCGCCCCCACGGGGAAGCGAGGCATCCATCGATTTGTGCGGCGCAACCAACTCGGCCGCCGCGGCCACTTGCTGCTGCCCCTCGAGCTCCTCCATATCGGCCCTCAGTGTGGCTAGTCTGGTCATGATTACTTTATCTGCAAAGCACCCCAAAGCAGGTTAAAATCGACCTACAAGAAAGAGGAAAAAAGCTTAAACAAAATTTCAATGTTAGACACTCGACTCGGGCGCTCATGGTACCAGGGTCAAAAATTCGACTTTGGACTCCAGGGGCTAAGCCAAAGTTCACCAGCACCTTGTCCTCGATCAACTTCTTGCAGTCGAATTGACCGAGAGATAACAGGTATAAATACCCCCTCATAAATACCATTTCATAAGCACATTTATTGCACCCCAAGCTACTCGAAAGGCTCTCAAACCACTCGATACTGACTTGGGCGTCGGAGTGTCGACAAAGGGAACACCCCTACCCGTCCTTTGTCGGCCATGAGCTCACGTTTGCTCATCCTACAGGTCAACAATCATCCGAGGTCTCCCCTACTACTACAAATTCTAAGTGATCAAGTCGGCGTTTTCGAGAGACCTCAGCAATCCGAGAATCGACACGATCACATTTATACCTATTATAATTTTTCGATCGAACATTTGTTCTTGCACTTGAATTAAACATTTTATACACTCATCCTTAGAAATCCGACGCACTTTCGTACCCATCCTCCCCGGCCACCACGAGCCTCGACTGACGACCACCACTGCGATCCTATTGTCATTGTTGATGCCTCTCAGATTCGGCATTAAATTGAATTCTAAATAATATGAGTTTTTGTAATTCGTATAGTGTATGAAGATTTAATTTGGTTGGTTTTTAATATTATTTCTACATTATTAAAGTTTTTATTTATTTTTATTTATGTTATACTAATTAATATCAATTTCAATATCTACGTAAAAGTAAAATTTTGATAAATACAGCATCTTAATTAATATTCTCTAATAATTAATTATATAAAAGAAATTGGCCACAACAATAATTATTTACCCTATTTATGACTCCGGCCCTATTATCCCCACAAATTTTACTAGTCCATAATTTACAGTCCCAACTACTTAATTACTATACATACGAAAGAAATATTTCTCAACTACCTATCATATTTGTTGAGTAATTAACTCTTACTATGTCTACGTACATAAAACTTATAAATTTTTTTATGTACACTTATACTTCTTTTTGAGCTATGATGCACGAATACGAATATGGCGACATGAATTTTCTTTTTAATTTCTCACGTGAGGAGTGTCGGACATGGTGTCCAATACGAGCGTCCGACACGATAGAACACAACACGACAAAATGATATTTTTAAAAATATCTGTGTATTATATGATTTGATTGCCTTTTTGTTTCTTCTTCTTTTTTCTTTTCTTTGTATTATTTTAAGTTTGATAATATATTTTTTGTTTCCTCTTCATTTTTATTTATTTTTCCTAAGTTTGATAAATAGACACACAATATTATTAACGGAACATATTTTTAGTTTTTTTTTTTTAAGTTTGATAAATACTTAAAACATGATAAAGTGTATATTTTTGGCAAAAAATATAGGTTTTCCTACGCTAATATTTTCTATTTTTATTTTAATGTAGTAAAATATTATATGTTTATTAGTGTAATAAAAATTTAATGGTAAAGTGTTACATATTTATTAATATTAAACACTAAATTTAATTTAATAAATTGTTATAAAATCATCAATATAGTAAAGTGAAACAATTTTTTTATTTTTACATATTTGTTTACAAAAAAAAATTTATAATTTTTTTGTCAAATATGTTCATGTGTGTTCATTTATCCATCCTATAAAAAAAAATTAAAAAATACAAGGAAAATGCTGAATTTTGAATACAAAACAGGGTTGGTGTAGATTCCGCACCTGGTCCATACAACAATTTCAAAATATTTTTTTCACTACTAAACCATTAATTGCTGACTAAACGACTTAAAGATAGTAACACATGGTACGAAACCTAGAGTTTGGACATGGCTCTGTTAGTGAATAGTTGACTAAACGACTTAAAGATAGTAACACATGGTACGAACAGTTAATACCTAAGTTTTCAAAATATATATTAATTAGAGCAATTAATGGTCTCTCTCTCTCTCTCTCTCTCTCTCTCTATATATATATATATAAAAGTAATCATTATATTTTTATATAAAAAAGTTAAAAAATTCTGTTTTTAGTCTCAATAATCCATCAATACACTTATATACATAAAACTTATATTAACGTGTATAAATAAATAAAATAGAATTTAAAAACATAATTAAAACAAAAAAGTTCAAAGTCCCTTTAGATGCTTCAAGTCATTCAAATATCTTGAAATATCGAGGAAATGAATTTAATGAGTAATTTAATGAATGAGCAGAAAAACTTACGGATTCTAAAATAATTAAGAGAATTAAAAAATTGTTTCGACATAGACACGTGATGTGAAACTTGTATCTATTGCATGCCATACACAAATTTATTTAAAATTTAATACCATGTAATTTATGATACTATATGTTAAGTATGATTTCGATAAAATAAAATAATATTATAATAAACAGGTTAGATTTTACTCAAATTAAAAATATGAGTTGTGTCAGAAAGATTTAATAGAAAATCATATGGGAACCAAAATCATCTCTATGATTTATGAGAACAGTTCACCAATTTTAATATCAGGGAGAAGTAGAACATTCGCACCAACACTCTTTTTTCTTTCTTCAGATTTTTATCTCATTGAATTTTTCCTGATAAGATTTTTAATGAGGTATCATCGAGAGCATATACTAGGAGATAATTGCATAGGCATTTTAAGGGGGAGAGTTAAGAAAGGTCAACAAATGTAAGCTGTGTGCCCATGCATCTGTCTAGCATAAGCCACAATACTTGACAATTTTAACAACACAACCATACAATATTTAATGTAATCCGTACATGCATGGTAATTTTTACTGTACAAGTTATAAATCTTTTTCTATAAAATATAAATTAGAACCGATTAATTGAAATATACGAATCGAGTAATATACATTCTACAGATAGCAATATTTCCTTTCCGTATCTTGTCTCTTCTTATTTAGTTTTTACAACATGAACCATATATGAGTCCTCAAATTTGTATAATAATAGCTTATAGCCGTATTCTGCTTATATTCCTTCATCGTGTTGGAATTTGGAGAGACGTCTCTAGCAGAAGCAAACGAAAACAAGAGAAATGGACAATGTTAATTCTCTTAGGGTGGACTCCCCTGCTAGGTGAGCTCCTGTATCAGTCTCCAAAACTGATTGGAATTGTAATTTCTTCTGGTTAAATTTTCAAAATATGTGTTTATATGATGTTTAATTTTGCCAGCAACGTAGAATCAGAACTACCCGACATTGATTGGGACAACCTTGGTTTTGAGTTTTTGCCCACTGATTTTATGTATTCGATGAAGTGTTCCAAAGGAGAAGTATTTTCTGAAGGTGGGTTGCAGAAATTTGGGAATATTGAATTGAGCCCATGTTCTGGAGTTTTGAATTACGGTCAGGTTAGTTTCTGAATCTTAATTCCCATTTCCATATGGTGATGAACTGCTGATCATAGCTTCTTAATTTTGCATAACTGTTCATTGAAAAACCTTTTATTGAAATATTAGAGGAGATAATTACGTGATTTTCTCCTCTAACGTTCCAATACGTGATTATCTCTTTCTCCTCTAAGGTTCCAATACGTGATTATCTCCTCTAACGTAATTATCTCCTCTAATATTTCAATACCTTTAAATTTTCAGGGAGTGTTTGAAGGTTTGAAAGCTTACAGGAAGCATGATGGTAGCATTTTACTATTTCGTCCTGAGGAAAATGCGAGACGATTCAGGATGAGTGCAGAGCGTATGTACATGCCTTCTCCAACTGTAGAGCAGTTCTTGGAGGCTGTAAAAGCCACTGTTTTAGCTAATGAAAGATGGGTAATGATACCAAAATTACTAATTAATTTTCAATTGAAGTTCATTTTTGTTTGCTTTGAATGGATTGTTGAGAAATTTGGTGCTTGTTTTCAGATACCCCCACCTGGTAAAGGTTCATTATACATAAGACCATTGCTGATTGGCAGTGGAGCTGTTCTAGGTGTTGCAGCAGCTCCAGAGTACACCTTCTTGGTGTATGTTTGCCCCGTCGGAAACTATTATAAGGTATATATAATAGTTTTTGCTTCAGTTTAATCCGATTCGTATATATTACTTTCACCTTGTGGTATGATTTTCATCTATTGGGATAAATATCTGCTTTTATTTGAGCTATACAACGCCCTCTTTGAAAACAATTGCATTATGCAGGGACGGAGCTACAGGGGGGCTGGGGTGGCCCCCGCTCCCCCTAAATTTTGAAAATTTTCGTTTTTCCCCCCTTAAAATTTGAAAATTTTTGTTTATTACCTATATTTTTTTAAAAAATTTTATTTTCGCCCCCCCCTAAATTTTAAAAAAATTCGTTTACTACTTATATATTTTAGAAAATTTTATAATTTTACCCCTTTATTTTAGATTTTCGCCCCCCTAATTATAGATTTTAGCCCTTTTATTTGAAAATAAATTATAACTTTACCACTCTTGAAAAAATATTATTTATATTATTGATATTACGAATTTTTCGCCCCCGTTGCAATTCCTGGCTCCGTCCCTGGCATTATGGATCCGAAACAAATTAAATAACTATATATATGATATCTATGTGTTTTTCAGGGAGGTTTGGCCCCCGTAAGTTTAGTAGTTGAAACTGAAATGCACAGAGCAATTCCAGGTGGAACTGGAGGAGTCAAAACTATTGGAAATTATGCATCTGTATGTAACAAATATTTTCTCGACTCACGTTGAAAACCCGATTTTTATTTATAGGGATGGAGATTTACCTCTTATAAACTATAATTTACAGGTTCTGAAGGCACAGGGTGCTGCAAAAGCAAAGGGCTTTTCTGATGTTCTGTATTTGGACAGTGTTCACAAAAGATACATAGAAGAGGTTTCCTCTTGGAATGTATTTGTTGTCAAGGTAGTATATCTTCTAACTTCATTAGGAGTTCTTGTTTTTTGTTAAATTATAAAGGCTAATAAAGAAAGCAATTATATTTTCAGGGTAATGTGATTTCTACTCCTGCAATTACAGGGACCATCCTTCCTGGCATAACACGAAAGAGTATAATCGATGTTGCTCGTAGTCATGGATTCCAGGTATATACTTATAACCAGTTCTGGAACTCTCAAAACACTCTCAACTTTTATTGATTCGTTGTATGGATTGTAGGTCGAAGAACGTCTTATTACAGTCGACGAACTGCTAGACGCCGATGAAGTGTTCGGTACTGGAACTGCAATTGTGGTTTCGCCGGTAGGCAGCATCACATACTGCGATAAAAGGTCACAATTTCATCACAAATAAATTCATATAATTATAGTTTTGGGACAGCTTAAAATAACTCCCCATCCGTTTGGAATATTTTTACTTTACTCCCCATAAAGTTATACAATATAATAGGAAATAAATATCGCATTAGAACGTTTTAGTACTACATTTTGTGAAAAATATACAAGATTAGAGGTATTTTACGTACTATATTATCTGAAAATTATACGACATTTTGTTAAAATAGGGAGTTAAATAAAAATATGATCTCCAGGATTTATCCCACATTACCGGAAGATAAAATGATGCTGATTTTTTATTTATTTTGCTTAGGGTGAGGTATGGAAGTGGAGGAGTTGGTCGTGTATCGCAAAAACTCTATTCTTCCCTTACTAACCTACAAATGGGACTTACGGAAGATAAAATGGGGTGGACTATCAAGCTCAAGTAATGGGCCATTGTGATTGAATTAGAAATAAATATCGCATTAGAACGTTTTAGTACTACATTTTGTGAAAAATATACAAGATTAGAGGTATTTTACGTACTATATTATCTGAAAATTATACGACATTTTGTTAAAATAGGGAGTTAAATAAAAATATGATCTCCAGGATTTATCCCACATTACCGGAAGATAAAATGATGCTGATTTTTTATTTATTTTGCTTAGGGTGAGGTATGGAAGTGGAGGAGTTGGTCGTGTATCGCAAAAACTCTATTCTTCCCTTACTAACCTACAAATGGGACTTACGGAAGATAAAATGGGGTGGACTATCAAGCTCAAGTAATGGGCCATTGTGATTGAATTACTGCTAAGCATGGTTTATAAAAGGGACGAATTTGAATTCAAGCTCATAATTTTTAGAGTAAGGAACCAAGCGATTTCATTGTTAATAATCTATGTAGGGTATACTGTATACATGTATTGGTTTTTTTTTTTTTTTTTTTTAGAAGACAATTTATTTTTTTTTGAGAAGACATGTATAGTTTTTTTTTTTTTTTTTTTTTGTAGTAATAAAGACTTTACATGTCATATTGTCATTAATGCAGCCACATCTGCTTGCGGGCTTGTATTCGACTGGGTCATAACTAAGCCCATTGAAGGTTATATGATTTGAAAGTGTTAGTTATGTAATATTCTATTATATTTTAGATTTTTTCATATATATTGTCCACATCTACATTATCAATTTAAGGTTAATTACATATAGATTTTATAAGAATATAGAAAAACTACAAGTTGTATTCTTTTCGGTCAAAAAATTTGTAACACCCCGACTCACAGTCGGTACAGGTAAATTATATGATTTAATTGTAACATTTTATATGCGAACACGGATCATGCATTTTGCCGAGCGTCTTCTTTGGTTCATATAGAGTTTAAGTCTTGGGCTCTCGTGTTTTCTTTTCAGAGGAGGTTCCAGTTGACGAGCCCGAGGCGTAGCTTGTTCACGTCTGCTCGCTTTTTGATCACGCACAAGGTGAGGTTTAGGAATTTTATTAGCTAAGTGACCTAAAACCTTATGTGATGTTTTCAAGCCGTGCATGCGACTATATATTATATATATAGATATGTATGTGTTGATTAGAATACATTTATGATCTTGTGAACATCTTTGTTTTTGGAAAAGATATTAAATAAGCCTATGTAAGCTATGTTTTGGAAAAGGCTTTACAATTCTGTTAGCGAGATCGCCATGAAAGATTTGGCATTTGTTCTGATATGATTTGTATGTATGGATCCAAGGAGCTACGGGTAAGGAACCCTCGGGACGGTTCGGGCCGTCGAGGTTCGGCCTGTGCGTAGTCTCCACCCGATATATCACACGCGACCCCTGGGAGTTTGGGAAGGTGTGATACTTCGATGCCTTCGGCGTAAAAACCGGGGAGGGCACGATGTGGGTTCGCTACCCCTCGTGAGTCTGTATATGTTTGGATGGTTAGGGCCGCCGGTGGCTCTTCCATCGTTGGTGTAGAGGAGTATGTATGATTTCTGTTTTGTTTGTTCTGAGGAGTAAAGGTTGGAAGCTCGTTCTCGCCGAGCATTTGTCTGTTGTGTATGTTGAGAAGTATGAATCGGGATAGTGTTTGTGAAATGTTTTAACGTATATGTATTTGTTTTGGAAAAGTTTTAGTTTGTAAAACCTATTCCGGTTCATAATCTCACCCTTTGCTTTGTGCTCTGATACCACTTAAGGATGTAGCACCCACACGTAGGGCCACATCCCCCGCACCATAATCCGAACCCGAATACGAAATGGAATGTCCGCACCCGAATCCGAATCATAGCGAACGGGTGGGAAGCTTAACCCGAGATACCTTGGACCTTTTGAAATCCTTGAGAGAGTTGGAGAAGTGGCGTATAGGTTGGACCTACCGCCGAGATTGACCGGGATACATAATGTGTTTCACGTCTCGCAGCTCAGGAACTTTTATCCCGAGGAATCAACTATTCTCCCTGTTGAAGAGGTACAACTTGAGACAGATTTAACGATAGTAAGACATCCGGTTGAGATTCAAGACCGGAAGCTACAGGTGTTGAGGAATAAACAGATTCCCTTGGTCCGAGTTCTTTGGAGAGATCAGAAATCTGAAGAGTCTACTTGGGAGACTGAGGAGAAGATGAGACAGTTGTACCCAGAGTTGTTCTCAGGTCAGACAGTTAACCTGGGGACCAGGTTCTCCGAAGGGGGGGAGGTTGTAACACCCCGACTCACAGTCGGTACAGGTAAATTATATGATTTAATTGTAACATTTTATATGCGAACACGGATCATGCATTTTGCCGAGCGTCTTCTTTGGTTCATATAGAGTTTAAGTCTTGGGCTCTCGTGTTTTCTTTTCAGAGGAGGTTCCAGTTGACGAGCCCGAGGCGTAGCTTGTTCACGTCTGCTCGCTTTTTGATCACGCACAAGGTGAGGTTTAGGAATTTTATTAGCTAAGTGACCTAAAACCTTATGTGATGTTTTCAAGCCGTGCATGCGACTATATATTATATATATAGATATGTATGTGTTGATTAGAATACATTTATGATCTTGTGAACATCTTTGTTTTTGGAAAAGATATTAAATAAGCCTATGTAAGCTATGTTTTGGAAAAGGCTTTACAATTCTGTTAGCGAGATCGCCATGAAAGATTTGGCATTTGTTCTGATATGATTTGTATGTATGGATCCAAGGAGCTACGGGTAAGGAACCCTCGGGACGGTTCGGGCCGTCGAGGTTCGGCCTGTGCGTAGTCTCCACCCGATATATCACACGCGACCCCTGGGAGTTTGGGAAGGTGTGATACTTCGATGCCTTCGGCGTAAAAACCGGGGAGGGCACGATGTGGGTTCGCTACCCCTCGTGAGTCTGTATATGTTTGGATGGTTAGGGCCGCCGGTGGCTCTTCCATCATTGGTGTAGAGGAGTATGTATGATTTCTGTTTTGTTTGTTCTGAGGAGTAAAGGTTGGAAGCTCGTTCTCGCCGAGCATTTGTCTGTTGTGTATGTTGAGAAGTATGAATCGGGATAGTGTTTGTGAAATGTTTTAACGTATATGTATTTGTTTTGGAAAAGTTTTAGTTTGTAAAACCTATTCCGGTTCATAATCTCACCCTTTGCTTTGTGCTCTGATACCACTTAAGGATGTAGCACCCACACGTAGGGCCACATCCCCCGCACCATAATCCGAACCCGAATACGAAATGGAATGTCCGCACCCGAATCCGAATCATAGCCTAGAGTGTGTGTTTGGTCTCCCGTTCGCTATGATTCGGATTCGGGTGCGGACATTCCATTTCGTATTCGGGTTCGGATTATGGTGCGGGGGATGTGGCCCTACGTGTGGGTGCTACAAAATTACACTTATACCTACTCATATTCGGAATAATTACAGTAACACCCAAATGATAGAGTTCTATTAATTTTTTGATGATTTAAGCAAAAAAATAGCTCTAAAATACCAAATTTACCCTTGTGTAATTTTGGATGACATGGGTTGCCCTTAATTTCATTATTGGGTGTTTTGTGTCATATATGAAAAAGGTTTGGGGGTTAACTGTAATTATTCCAAATATGAGTAGGTATAAGTGTAATTTTTTAACTAAGAGGGATACAACTTGTAGTTTTTTTATATTCTCATGGGATCTATACGTAATTATCCCTCAATTTAAAAGTCCACTGTCGAGCGTCGAATGTATTTCAAATAGAATCTAAAAAAGAAAAAAAGAAAAAAAGAAAAGAGAGAGAGAGAGAAAGAGAGAGAGAGAATGTATTTTCAAATAAATGGCATCAATCTCAGACTACTTGAGCAATTATGCTTAATCATTTCTTTTGATATATTTGCCACCTAAATTGTGTGGATGTGAGTGCGAATACCTAAAAATTCATCAAAAATGTTAAATGTTTAAAATATTTAATAAAAAATAATTTAAATAATTTTATTAAATAACATAAATTTATTATATATTCAATAACAAGATATTTAAATATAATATAAGTGTTACTTCCTACATTGATAAGATAAATGATTAACCCCTCTTACAACACTAATCAAGAGATTTCGGGTCAATTATTTGTATTGTCGTATTCTAAGGTTGGATTCTGTATCTTCTTTTGTAACAGTTCTAGGATACCGGATCAGTTCCCCATAAGCCAAATTGATCTCCCGAACTCATTTTTTCCCTTCACCTCATCAATTTGATATTCTGAACATTTGACCTTATTCATATATTGGGTTGAATCTTAGATTAGATGAAAGAATCTCATCGATAAGCAAAATTAAATTACTAATTAAATACTATGCTTCAACTATATTATTAATTTCCAACAAAAAAAACTAAATTATTAATAATTTTATCAACATTTTTTGTACGGGGAATTCCCGAAAACTCTCCAAATGATAAGTTCAATTCCTTTTAGCTCCCCATTTTAAAAAATAATGTATTAAAACTCAAGAATCGCGTATCTAAAACCCCAAATGATGTATTTGAAATACAAGGAAAAAATCATGTATCTAAATCCCAGAATCATGTATCTAAATCCCAGAATTGCGTATCTAAATCCCAGAATCGTGTATCTAAAACCCCAAATGATGTATTTGAAAATGGGGAGCTAAAAGGAAGTTTTCAAACCCATGGGGAGTTTTCAAAAATTGTCCCTTTTTTGTAACTGGAGTTCGGTCAATTTGTCACTTTTTTTAGAAAAACTCTCCACCATGAATAGTTTACATAAAAAACAGAAAGTTTTATTTAACCTTACAAAAACAACACAATTTTATTATTTATGGCTTTAAATGAACATATTTCAACCAATAAACAGAATTGTGCATTCATTTTTAAGATCTTGAGAATTAAAAAAATCTTAAATTGTCTAAAGCGATGTAAATTGCAACTCATGAGAGATCTTCCGGGCTTAAAAATATGGTACATTTATGGATAAATAAGTGTTAAAAATGACTCACCATTCTTAATGAAGGTTCAGAGTTCAAATCGAGTATTTTGTGGGGCTATTTTAAACTTTCTAACCAGTTGTTCCACACTTCCCCTTGAATTCCTATCTTTGATGAAGTAATCTGAAATTATATGATCAGCTGTCCTATTTTTTGATATACTCACAATTCAATAAGAAATTAGTTATTGTGTGAATACCGTGGAAACCACAAAACGAAAGGGAAAAAAGAAAAACAAAAAAAAAAAACAATCAAGAACACGTGTGAATAAGCCGAAATTACAGGAAAATCCTGTACACCCTCTGAAGAAGCATTTCAGTGCAGCAACAGTTATACAACATATTTAAGCCATTAATTAACTCTGGTCTTTTGAATAAAGGGAAGAAAAATACCTGGAGAAGGGGAAGTTGGAGATTGAGCTGTAAACCTGATGAGCCGATTGTCAAAAAGGATTCTTTGAAAAGACAAATTCACACAACACAACAAAATACCCACATAAATCAAATCCAAAGTCCTACTCCTACATAAACAACAATTTATATTCATTCCCTGGAAAGGCGTATGAAAACAGGAACCTATTTCACTTTCTTTTTCTTTTCTGGATAAGAAAAACTTACCTTTTCCTTGAGTCAAGGGCTGTGGGTTTAGTTTATAGTTTAATCACTTTATCCTAATGTGGACGTTGAATGTTAATGCATATTTGTGAGTTAGTGGATTACATGTAAGGAAAGCCTCAGCCTGATCTCCGATCCCTCTCTATTATGGAAATTTATTTGTCTTTTGTTGGGAAACAAAATGTATTCATGCTTTTTTTACCGGCCATTTTGGAACACCAATAAATTGTTTGTTCATTCGTACTGAATTACTGATGGGGTTTGGTCGTTTATTAGATTCAATTTGAGTCTATTAATTTTTTTTCCATAGTTCGGTATATCATCTCATCTTTAAATGCGCAAATACTTTTTAAATTATCATTTCGTTGTGCATTATTGTGTATGTTGGGCACTTATCATGTGAATATTTTTTTTAAAAAAAAATTCATATCAACGTATTATCATATCCGCATATATGTATTATAATATTTCATAATACATGATTTATTTATGAAATACAACGGGAGGGGAAGGGGGGAGGGTGGGGGGTGGTGTTTGAATTTCAATATCTATTTTGATACAAATATACAAAATATTGATAATAAATTGCAAGACACGTTCATATATTTATTGTGATTTGATTAACTTTAATTGTTTTATAGTGATTTGATTAACTTTAATTGTGAAAACACTAGATGATTCTAACTAGATGATTAATCCACTATCTAAGGAATATATTTGGGATTTTGGAAGAAATTATATTAAGTAATTAGAATTATTACAAATACAAATTTACGAATTAATGTCAATAGTGCTCAAGGATATTCTTCTAAAGGAGCAAAAAATGAGTTAATGAAACCATCTTAAGACCTACTTAGAATAAATAATAAATAAGATATGTAATTATGTACCATATATACAATAAACATTATTTTGTTAGCATTTCAAGATTAAAATATTAATGATTAGTTCTTGTGAGCCATTATTAATATAGCATAATATTTCCTTTCCCCCAAAATATAATGCAGTCCCATGACTTCATTTATACATTTGTTACTGTTCTCTTTACATTACATTCAATCAATTACATAATATTTCACCAGACAAATACAAACTATTACAATACAAATCAAATATCACATAAACAATTAAATAATTGAAATAAAAAGCCATTACAAATCAAACACCCCACAGAGACAATTAAATAACTGCAAATAAAATAACTTGAACCCCGCATAAACAATTAAACACTTAACAAAACCAAAATTATATTGAAAGGGATATATAAGTTTTTACCATGAGGAGCCAATCTCTTGGCCGCCACCCCGTTTAATTTGTCAATTATTAGAGACGTCAGTGTGGGTTGAATTACTTGCTCACCTTTTTATATTCAACTGTTAAAGTCTCGGTCTAAATTGACACCTCTAATACACAAATATTTTTAAATAATATTATTTTTTCGTATCCTATCGAATACTCGTATCAAACTCTGTGTCCGATATTCCTCACGTAAAAAATTCTAGAAATAATTTTCACCGCCATATACGTATTATCAAGGACGGATCCAGGGGGCATGGCCCCTCTACCCCCCATTTTGAACTCTTTTTAATTTTGTATTATATTTTGAAAATTTTATATTTTTGTCCTCCAAATTCAAAATTTCGTCTCCTTAATTTTAAAAATTTTGATTTTTATCTCCCTTTATATTAAATTTTGATTCCATCTCTACGTATCATATCGTATCCGTGTAATCGTATTCATATGCGCAGACACACACTGTTATCCTGGCGGTAATGGGCAGGAACATGGAAGGCATCCAAAGTTGTATAGTATCATGAGTTGGAGTGTTGCACTCTAATTCATAAGAATGAAATCAAATTAGCTCCAATATACCTCCAAAAAACCCCTAAAACGACAAAGAATAAAAGGTTGAATATCTAGAGACAATTTCATGAAAGTGATAGTATACATATTTTCTCAATTCTTTTTTTGCTTCTTTCAAACCATCCTCATGAATTGCACTCCAATTATGACCTCTTTCCTGTTTGCTGTGGGTCCTGAATTGACCCTTGTTGCCCTTACCCAAGTTCATTTTCAGCTCAATTTCTCTTATTTTTGTATTTCTAATGGATTTTAACTTAAAACATTTATTTAATTACCACAAATAAAAAATTATTCATGTTTTACCTGTCACAATTGACAATCATGGACACCTGTATAATGGAAATTTGGCAAGGGAAAAACTATCACTATTTCTCTTTAATTTAAATTTTAAATTTACTTAATAGTTGAATTATATTTTAAAATATATTTCATTTTTAATTTTTAAATTGAGAGTAAAATGGTTAGGAAGGGTTTGATATGCAAGATTAGGTTTTATGACTTAATCTTATTTGGGCTTTTTAAATGAAATTAAGTCTTATTAACAACAAATAATATTGTTTTTGATAGTTGAGATTGTCAAAGTGCAGATATCCGATTTTGAGTTAATTTCATGTTTGATATCATACATTAACTCTTCATTAGTACTAACTTTCCAAAAATGCCCTTAAAAGAGTATAAATTATTATTTACTCTCCATGCATGCCTACATAAAATTAAACACTTTCTTAGTCTACTCATAAAATTAACTGAACTTTAATATTAATTTTTAAAGCTTCTAAGAGTGAAATTTGTAATATTTTTATTAAGAAGGGTATAAATTATATTTATATAATTCTGAAAGAGGGGTAGAAAGAAAATAAATTAATATATATTGGCAATGATTCAAACATTGTACTTCACAATCTGTTAGTAATCTTCTTTTTATTAATTAGCATAATAATTGCTTTTCAACTCTTATGGCACAGCTTTTTGAACTAGTCATAATGGTCGCTTCCATAATTGCCTTAATGATTGACAATCTGAAGCAACATCTAGATACATTAATGGTCATCTCACACTGACAATTATAGACACCATTTATATTTATAGTATAATTAAATTGAATGGTTGCGAAAATTCTTGTTTGTAGAACCGTAAATATTAAATAAATAAATATATATATTTACTCTTTAGCTATGCATTTTTAAAAGATTTCTAATCAGTCATGAAAATTATAACTTTTCCATATGAATTTTATGATTCATTTTATGTCTACATGACTAGGTATTCATAAATGGATTAATTAATTAACTAATGTCATCGTTGTCAAAAGTAAAAGGTATATTAAAATTTTATTGCATGATAGTCAAGAGATATAATTCAATAAAAACATTAGATGCATGACTTGAAAATTCATAATTATATTACCATCCTATTTGGCCGTAGCTGTCGACCTTTATTTGTTTTTCTAATTTATTTTTCCTTCTAGAACTACCAGCGTCTACCACTCGTCAATCAAGTTGCAAGAAGCTGAATTTGCTTATAGTCGTGCTTACTAATTATAGTTTTTCTTAAATTTTATATTGAATTTAGAATGAATACAAAACAACTACATTGGAAGGGGAAAAAAAAGGTATGACTACAACTTCAATGATGGGTTATTTTTCAATTTTTAGATGAAAACTTTGAATACATCAATATTTTTAAAAATATTATTTTATGGTGTTGTGTGATCATTTCTAAATCGTAGAAAACATAATCGGCAGAAACATTTTTTTCTTACAAATTAAAACCTAAATTCGAAAACCCTCAAATTGTTCTTTGCATTGTGTTTTTCGGGCAAATTGAACATAATATTTAAAAAAAAAAAAAAACACAGAATTTTACTGGCACACAGATTCACGTGGATTATCACTAAGAAATAAAATAATTTTACACAAATTACGATCATCACGGTGGAGAAATTAACAAATAAACTGGAAATGGAGATTATATAATATATATATATTCTTTCTTTTCCCTAAAAGGCGGGGTCATCACAGTATAATAAGTAATGTAAAGCAAAAACATGATGCATATTATTTGCAGTGTTTTTAATAATAGATTCTGGATTCAGAATTAAAGGACAATGAGAAAACGCTTCGTCTACTGTTCTGGCATTCAAATTACTTCATTAGTTTATTAACACATAAAATAATAAGTCCATCTTTTTTCCACTCCCACTTTTTCTTCTTTCCATCCCATGTCTCTCCTTCTCCAGCTATTATACTCTCACTCCTCAGTCCTTTCTCCACCCACTCACCCCTCTCTCTCTCTCTCTCTCTCTCTCTCTCTCTCTTCATATACATATATATATGTATGTATGCATACAATAAACACCATTAATCTTGATTGATTCTTGATTAATACAAGTGTTTTAATTCCAATGGGGAGAGCACCTTGCTGTGACAAAGCGCATGTTAAGAGAGGGCCGTGGTCGCCTGAAGAAGATGCAAAGCTTAAGTCCTACATTGAAAAGCATGGAACAGGAGGCAACTGGATTGCCTTGCCTCAAAAAATAGGTAATTAAGTTGATGAATTTATTTGTATCTCAAATAAAAATTTGAAGTAATACTCGGTTTACATGCAATTATCTTGATTAATTTCTCTTAATAGAGTGATTTGGTGAACAAATTCATGATTAATTAGGTCTTAAGAGATGTGGAAAGAGCTGTCGGCTTAGATGGCTCAATTATCTCCGCCCCAACATCAAACATGGAGGCTTCACTGAGGATGAAGATAACTTGATTTGCAGCCTATACATCAGCATCGGAAGCAGGTATATATATACATAAACATATACATACATATAGTTTGTGTGTTTTTGTGTATCAATGTTAGGGTTTTGATTTTAATTATCAATTAATTGCGCTGCAGATGGTCGATAATCGCGGCCCAATTACCAGGAAGAACGGATAATGACATAAAAAACTACTGGAACACAAGGCTGAAGAAGAAGCTATTAGGCAGGCAGAGGATCAGAGACCAACAAGCTCGTCGAGAGTCGTCGTCGTCGAAGCAATTATCACAGACCAAGAGAGAGCCTCAGAACTACCCAATCAACTACGACTACTTCAGCCTATACCCGCAGCCGCCGGTGGCGCCGCCCCCATTTCTACTGCCGGACTACCAAACACAACTGCCGCCACCGATTGATCTCCCACCACCACCATACAACGACGCAATAAACCTCGCAAACTTGTGCTACAATCTGGGATTCACCGACTTCCATGGAAATACTAGCGCTGCATCATCATCCGCCAACGAATTTCAACCGTCCGATCAAGAAAGAATCCCAGAAGATATAATCTATGACGGGGCGGCGCAACAATTGGATGGAGCAGACAGTAATTTCTCTTCTATGGTGAATAGCAGCACGTTAGGCTGGCAAGATGATCACATGGGTAACTGTTTATTTTACCCCTCTGCTACCTCAGACAACCACGAAATTTACCAGAAAAGAATTGCACAAGATTGGATGACTGTTCTTGAGGAGTCAAGGTTATTAGGGTACTCGGAATAACTAAAAACACACACAGATACACACACTAGAGGGTGTACGTACGTAGTTTCATTGGGGTTTGGCAGTGTTAATTCCTTCATCAGGTGTACTTTGTTGAAGATGGAAACTTGTTTGTTGTTGTACCATCACTTTCATCAACTCAGATACTCATATCCCATTTCTTTCTTCCTTTCTTTTTGTCGATTTTTGTTTTCTTTTTTCTTTTTAATTTGATTTTCATGTGTAGTACATTAGGAATATATATATAAGAATTCTTTGATTTTGAGCATCTTGGTTTCTGGATTGCATTCTTGGTTGCTTCTCAATCTTGGAATATTAATTGATGGATTGGAATCACAAGTGAGATAATATGTGTTTGAGTTTTAATAATTCTGTCTACTTTTCAGTGCCATGTTAACATATGTTTGATCTGTTGGGAAAAGGGTGAAATTATGTGCATTTATTTATGGGGTTTTAATTAAAGGAATGAATGAATGAATGCATATATATTATTAAAGCAAGGAAAAGGTGCTTTGACGTTTTGGCCACAACTTGGCAGGTTTTAGCAAGGAGAGCATCCTCAAATGGCGGCATCCTTTTATTGTTTTGTTGGTGACTTACTCTAAGTATGTTAACAGCAAGTTGCACTATATAATACATCTTGCCCAGGTTCTGACGAGGCATAATGTTTACTATATATTTGGTAACAAAATAATATTGGCCATGGGACAAAAAATACTTAAACGAAGGGAAAATATATCCCATAATCGGAACAGTAAATATGTTTATTTGGCACCACGCAACCTTTGTTAGGTATGTAGTTTGTTATTTGCAAATAATGGCTGATTCAAATGGTCGAGAGTTCTTTCTCCGAAACAATAAACATGGGTTTGAATCCCTCAAACGACTTTGATTTGTGTATTTTTTTAAAAACAAATAATAACAAGGGATGTGTGTTAAAAAGGAAAAAACATGACAAGGGTTGTATCATGTGTGCTTTAAAAGAAATATTATGTATGTGCGCTTTTTTAACTGAAAATCAAATTGTTATTGGAGTTGCAAACTTACAATTTTTCTTAATTAAAGTCCTAAATTGTAATTGCTATGCATGGCATGCCAAAATATCCATATAAGAAAATTTTTATTGTCCCAATTTTATAATTTTCTCTTTAAAACCGATCATATATTTTTCAAATTTTGAATTATTAAACGCATAAGTAGCGCACATTCTAATTCATGCAAGAATATTAAATTTTAGGTGGAAATATGGGCAACATCAATCATTATATTGCATGAAAGATTGTTTCTTTAATTTAGTGTACCGGTAATTAAGAAAATAAACCCCCTGCCCTTATTACTTTAACTACTTTCACTAATTTGTATATTTCTCTCGTTCGAGTCTGTGATAGATTACTTGCGTTAGCTTAAACGAACATGACAAGACATACAAAAGTACTCATTATACAAACATACATCTGGATGTAAATCTCACTATCTCTCTCTCGATGTACATATTTCGAATAGTATATTGATAATAATATATATATTACAATAAATCATATCTCTCGAAAATATTATATTTTTTCCGACCTGTCCAAAAGAGAATAATTAAAAAGTCCTGTTATTTGGGATATTTCATCCTTCATTTTGTTTGGTGATATATATGCAGTAGTAGCTAATTGTTCTAAGGAAGTAGAGCGGATACTGAATTGATTATTCAGAAGTTGTTTAGTCGTAATTTGTTCGTGGAGCTAGACCGCCAGCTACTCAGTGGACGACTAATTTGGCTCAGTCAACAAATGTCTTATCTCTGGAAAATACTTTGTTATCTGGTTTGATCTCCAAATTAAATTCGAGCTAGATATTTTTACGGATATAGCTAGAATTTAGAATTTAGGCTTTGGGGAAATTTTTTGTATTCTATTAATTTCTGAACAAAAGAACTTACACCATACGTACAATATAAAGATACAAGTATCTACAGAAAAGGAAAAGATTTGTACAACCGTAATCCCGTTAACTATGGAAATAAATCCCTGCTAATTAGCCGTAATCTCTGACACTCCCCCTCAAGCTGACTGTGGGATCACACACATTCAGCTTGTTCAGAACATCTGAAAAAGCTCGCTCAGTCACAGCCTTAGTGAGAATGTCTGCCAACTGATCCTCTAATCTTACGAAAGGAAACGTTACGATTCCACTCTCGAGTTTTTCCTTGATAAAGTGCCGGTCCACCTCTATGTGCATGGTTCGGTCATGCTGAACCAGATTTTCTGAGATGCTTATAGCCGCTTTATTATCACACCACAATCTACACTTTTCATTTACGGGGAATCCAAGTTCTTCAAGTAACTTCCGAAGCCAAAGGACTTCGGCCAGTCCTCGTGTAATTCCCCTAAACCCTGCTTCTGCACTGGACAAAGCTACTACCTTCTGCTTCTTGCTTTTCCACGTGACAAGATTGCCACCAACAGTGGTAAAATAACCCGAAGTGGAGCGCCGGTCATCCTGGTTCCCGGCCCAATCTGCATCTGTACAGGCCTCAATGGACAGATCCCCGTGTTTTTGGAACAACACTCCTCTCCCGGGAGTCCCCTTGAGATATATGACTACTCTAAGTGCTGCTTCCATATGATCATGCTGCGGTCGGTGCATAAACTGACTTAACACGCCTACTGCATAGGCAATATCAGGCCTCGTGTGTGACAAATAGATCAACTTCCCAACGAGGTGCTGATACCGGCTCCGTTCAACCATTTCTGCATCTCCTTTTATCCTTAGCCCGTGATTCACAACTATAGGAGTCCCAGCTGGTTTGCTGTCAAGTAATCCTGTCTCTGCTAATAGATCAAGTACGTACTTCCATTGGGAAATAAAGATTCCCCGCCTTGACTTAAGTACCTCAATCCATAAGAAGTACTTCAAATCTCCCAAATCTTTCATTTCAAACTCCTCAAATAAATTTTTCCTCAAATGCTTAATTTCCTCAAGATCATTCCCAGTGATGATCATGTCATCAACATAGATGATAAGACAGGTTACTAACTCACCCCTCCTCTTGAAGAACAAAGTATGGTCCGAATTACTCTGTTTGAACCCATACTTTCTCGTAGCAACTGTGAATCTCCCAAACCAAGCTCTCGGTGACTGCTTGAGCCCATAGAGTGCTCACTTCAACCTACATACTTCCCCTGCACAAAACTGCTCAGAGAACCCTGGTGAAGGCTCCATGTATACTTCTTCTTCCAACTTCCCATGTAGGAAAGCATTCTTCACATCAAACTGATGCAACGGCCAATCCTGATTAGCTGCTATCGAGAAAAGGACTCTGATAGTGTCAATCTTAGCAACTGGAGAAAAAGTCTCTGAATAATCCACTCCGTACGTCTGTGCATACCCTTTGGCTACCAATCTAGCCTTGTACCGCTCAATGGACCCATCAGACCGATGTTTGATGGTGAACACCCATCGGCAACCTACCGGTCTCTTCCCTGGTTGTAGCACCCGCACGGTGGGTCACCACATCCCCAGCACCAAAGTCCGATCCACATACGAAATGGAGAGTCCGTACATGAACCAAACAGTGGCGAACGGGAGACTGACAAACTCACACCTAGGCTAGGCAGAACTTAGACCCTGAACAACAGAACCAAACAGACAACAAAAAAATGCGGAAGCGAAATAAGTCATGCAATAATCAAAACATTCATAAACAGTTGACGGGTTCAACTAGCATAAATACCTAATCCCGAATATCAAACAATAATCATAAATCCAACGGGTTCAACTAATTCAAGCAAACCTGTCCTAACCTGTCCCGAAATATACATATCAATTCATAATTAAATTCTAAATAGCATAAACAAACACACTTTATACATAAGCCGAATGAAAGAAATGTGAATGCAAAGCAACCTACTAACAACAGACTCGAAAGAAAACTGCAAAGGACTGACACACTCCGCCTAGCACGAACTCCAAGCAGAACCTGCAAACTAAAAAGGTAAAAGGGGAGGGGTCAGTCTTAACTCGACTGAGTGAGGGGTTAACACACTCACACTATATATATAAGATCAAAGCACGTATCAAACTCATAATGTTCATGAACGCAGGGATAATTTTTGCACACTAAATCATTTCCCATGATATATACATATAGGGCTTACTTAACAAAATCAAACAAACCAAAATAACTTACCGAACAAACTTAGCAAAGCTTATTAAATCTAACATATTCAGAACTTAGCTTATCTTATAAAAACTCCCTTTTAGTTTAACTTAGAATCTATCCCCGTTTCATAAACCTTAGCAGAACATACATATCATATCATATAGAACTCGACGGGTACGAGCTCCGACTCCCCCAATCTCCTCATAACATATCATATCAGAAACAAAACAGAAAACTTACATACATATCATATCATATCATCCTCAACTCCGGGTGATGGAAGGGTGTATACGCCCAAACCATCCAGACAAACGAGGAGAGCGCCTTGCGAGTACTCAAACCCTCAGGATTCCTTCCCTCACCAAACCTCCTGGTGAGTTCAGGGGTGATCCTCTGCAGACATATGGAGACTATGCACAGGCTTAACCTCGACGGCCCTATGCCGTCCCGAGGGCTCCTTACCCATAGCTCCGGGGCCCAATATACATATCATATCATAACCCGCTACAACAGAGACAGACAGACATAACTTATTCATATATACGTATACATACCACTTCCCGTTTCAATCCACTCGGTCCTTGCCAAACATGGCTCATGAGAAGTATACGGTTAGAAGCATAGTTTCGCGTGGCAAAACATAACAAATCATTCCAAATTAAGCATACATAGGCTCGTACATTGCTTAACATACTTGCAAACTCGAGGCATATTCAACAATTACATATTTCACACTTATTTATATACATATAAGGCTTATTAAATCACATGCAATCAAAACCGAGCACATTGCAATAAGGTGTAACTATATCCTAACCTCACCTGACACCGAAGAGGCCGAAGACACAACAAATGATCCACCCCGGAATCAACACGGTCAACCAAACACCACCTCGGGTGTACCTGAACAAACTGAATACAAAACAGGACTTAGACACGTGAATGAACCATATAGACGAACGGCGTATGCTTCTGATTGACATGAAGTCATGGATCATATATACATGCATAAATCATTCATTTAAGATCATATAATTGCACACCTAATACATTTCACGTAATTAAAGAAGCATACTAAGGTTTGGGATGAAAATGACACCACTATCATGCATAAAATATTAATTCCTTAATATTAAATTACAATTCATGCACCTAACATAGCATATAATACGAATTTATACCGAAACATGCAATAAAATTAAGATATAAATAAATAAGCGGCAAAAGAAATCAATTAAAAGCATAAAAAACCCAAAACCACACACTGGACCACGGAAAGGGCCGTTCCCAGACACAAGGCAAAACGGGAAGGGCCGTTCCCACGAGCGCTGCCCGGAAGGGCCGTTCCGGCCCAAAGAACAAAACGGGAACGGCCGTTCCCACACGCGGATGGGAATGGCCGTTCCGGCCCCAAGGCCAAAACGGGAACGGCCGTTCCGGACGGTCCTGCTCACTAAAACAGAGCAGAAGCAGCAATGGTATCGGGAGCCAACACCACCACACTCACACAGCCACAACCAACAACCAAATCATGCAAAATTAACACAATACAGCATATATAACATATATAGCACATAATTACACTTAAGAGCTCAAGAAACGAGCTTAATCACGCCAAACCCCCGACCCACTACTATTCATCATCTCCCCCAACGAGGCACGTAGGCACATATCCGAGGCACGAAAGAGACGATAAAATAAAGCACGTAATGAGAGGGTCACAAATCTTACCTTAGGTCGTTGATCGGACGGTTGGATCTTCCAAACCCGAGCTCAAGGCTTGATGGCCAAAATGGGAAAAAAGCTTCTCTTCCTTGTTGCTGCTGAACGTGAGAGTGGAGAGGGAAGGAAAGGCTGGCCCCTTTTAGGGTTGGTCAAACGGGTCGGTTAAAACGGGTAGGGTCAAAAGGTATCCGGTCCATTCGGATCGGATTTAAAACAGTAAGGCTATCAAATGGCTTTAGAAAATAAATGGTTAATTCATTGAATCCGAATCATCGAAACGAACTCAACGATAGGGTCGGAATTCGAATTCGAACTCCCAAGCTCAAATAGCCACGAATGCTCAAACGTCCTAATTACAATTAGGTCCCTAAATTGTAAATATTGGACAATTGAGTCCAAGACATTTAATTAAATTCTAAAGCACACATAATTAAAATAAATATCACGTTGACACGTAAGCATGCTAAATCACATATTTCACAAAATTACTGAATTAAACTCTCTCGTGACGCCGTACCTGAAATGCCGAAGAGGCTGGGCGTCACACTGGTGGCAACCTGCACCTTTCCCAAGTCATGTTCTTTTCAAGGGCTATCATCCCTGTTTTCATGGCCGACTTCCACTCATCCTTCTTCTGAGCTTCTTCAACTGTTCTAGGAAGCACATCAGCGTAGACTACTGCTGAATATGCTCTAGCTGTCACTGTTAGCTTTCCCTGTGCATAATCAGCAATCGGATACTGGGATTTTTTGGGTTTATACTCCTGTTCATACCTCTTTGGAGGCACTCCCCGATTACTCCGTGGTGGAAGGACATACCGGTCACTTCCCGTGGCCTCCCCCTGAACCTGTCTTTCCTGATCCTGTAATTGTTCCTAAACCTGTCACTCTTGATCCTGTAACTCCCCTATGTGCAGATTATCAATAGTACCAACAGAATTATTATCAAATGAGGAAGTTTATGGGGTTACCTCAGGAACATTCAGTGGTTCGGATCCTGGGACTGGTGCTGACATGAAGGGCTGAACTGTGGGAGACGTCTGCTCGGTGGTCCCGCCTACTGGATCTTTTGGGTCCGGATCTGGCAAAGTGGAGTATGACACCCAACTTAGTGAATCTATAGACTGCTCCCCCTGACCGCTAGGTTGGGTGTGGTAGAAGAACTCACTTTCTAGGAAGTTACAGTTCATGGTGGTGTACAAGCGTCGTGTGGATGGGTGATAACAACGATACCCTTTTTGATTGACCCCATACCCAACAAAGACACATTTAACTGAACACGGGTCAAATTTGGTACGTTCCTGTTTAGAGATATGGACAAAAACTGAACACCCAAAGACACGAGGCTGCAGAGTTAGAGGTGTGGGTATACTAACATATCTGGAAAGTTCTGAGAGAGGTGTCTTAAGATCAAGGATCTTAGTGGGCAATCTATTGAGTGTTGGAAAACACGAATCAGAAAAGGAGCGGAAATTTAAAATTTTTCCAACAAAAGGATCTTGGACTCGCAATCGTGTATCCAAATTCGTAGGGATTAGAAACTTACTTTCTTCATTAACTTTCTTGAAGCGTTTCAAGCCACCCAAGAACGCTCTTCTCGCGGCTTGATCCCCACTCCTTGGCAAAGCTCGAATCTTCAAACTTCTAACTTGAAGCTCTCTAGAGATAGTCCACCAACTTGACTACAATCTAACTAGTAAGGATGCTAGTTCTCTAGTTAGTGTTTAGGCTTAACCTAGGGTTTTGTTTATCTTGGAGAAAGGATGGTGTTCAACACATGAACCAAAAGAATTGTCAATTACTCTCTAAGGAGAGGTCGAGCTCCCCTATATATAGGAGGGGAGTGGCCGAAATTCCTAGTCCTTATGGACTAAGGATTTGGTCCCTCTCTCCTATTACTTGATCATCAAGTAATTTTGACTTTGACTTTGAATTCAAATTCAAATCAACTTTCAAGAGAGCTAAAATATCCAAACCCTTTTGGATATTATTATACTTTATTTATTTAAAATAAATAACTTATTTTATCTAATTAATTAATTCACAATTAATTAACTAGATTATTTTTCTCCAAAATTAGACTTTCTTTTTAATTCAAAATTAAACCAAAGTCTATTAAATAATTAACAAATTAATTATTTAATATATAATTAAATAATCACGTGTGGCACACGTGTCCCAATGACACGTGTCCAGTCACGTGACCCACACGTGTGGTTTCACACGTGTGGAACCCTCTAGGCCCGATTAACTAGTTTAATCATTTTCAAGCCTTAACTCATGTAACCAAGTTGTTGTGTGTGACCCTCTAGGTTCTCAATTCAATTAGAAGTGACCCTAATTAATTAATTCACCCTAATTAATTAATTCACTAATTAATTAATCAGTTCACAGATTAAACGACCATAGTCTAGCAACAGGTGTTTAACCCCTAGCTGAATTGGAATGTTCGAATTCGACAGAACCTTTAAGTCATTGATTCATGTGAGATACAATCCTCCTACTTACTATCTCTCAACCAAGATCTATGGTAAGGGAATAATCAGAACCCTAATAATCCGGTCTTAAAGCTAAGTGCATTTCATATCCATTTGATCTCAATCCAAGAAACCCTTTTCTTGATGTCTTGATCTACTGCCTTGGCCAAGGACTCCATATGGCATATGAATGACTTACACAATAAGAGATCACCTTGCAAATGCAAGTGTAGGTCCTTTCTTGATTCTCATTCACTTTCATGAATCATTTGTGCAGCCCCTGCATAAGCCTTGAATCAGTTGTCTAAGGCGACACCCTTTAAAGCTTATACCTAAGACTACAGAGTTAACTCATAAAGTGACATGGAACCTCAAGTCTAAGGATCAATTAATCACATCAATGACTCGTGAGATATTTCCTAATCTGGAAGTTTCCATTTTCTAAAGGGATAAACATTTTGAACATCCTGAACTATGGCCAAATTTGGACTTTGCATCCCGAACTAAAAAACGTCTCCGGTTGCAACCTGAACTATTTTAAATTCTCACTTTGCATCCTCAGTGTAAAAATCCGGCCACATGTACTTACGTGTCAGGCATCTGAGGTATCCACGTCAGTGCCTCCGGTGACAACAGTGGCCGGATTTTACACTGAGGATGCAAAGTGAGAATTTAAAATAGTTCAGGTTGCAACCGGAGATGTTTTTTTGTTCAGGTTGCAAAGTCTAAATTTGGCCATAGTTCAGGATGTTCAAAATGTTTATCCCTTTTCTAAAATAGAAACTTCCTTTCCCATTTAGGAATGTCCTCACACAGGGTACCTCGGTGAACTTACTTATGGAAGTAACCACCCTCATGTATCACGCACGTATCAACTATACACTTTGCACCTCCATGAAACAAGGTGGTCCTTCTTAAAGGCGTGATCCCACAAGCAAGCCTTAGAGGAGTCAGGTTGACACTCCCACTGTCGGTAAGACTCATCGGCTTGGAGTATTTTACTAATCATGACTTATGTGATATAGGGCTCGGTTCATGAACCATTTCTCCTAAATGGTAGAGTCCTAAAGTCATCAAGATTAGGGGAGTTCTCATACATGCACAGCTAAAGTAAACGCATACCAAACAAGAGCATATAAAGAAGTGTTGCCTTAATTCGTTATTTCATTCAAAGATTGTCTGTGATTACAATAAGGAAAAGCACAAAGCGGATATACAATCGGCTTTCTAGGGTACTGTTCCTAACAATCTCCCACTTGCCCGTCAAAGCCATTCTAAAGCTACTCTAAGTTCCATCTTCTGAAGATGACCTTGGAAAGCTTCTCGACTAAGGGGTTTAGTAAGTGGATCTGCCACGTTCTCTGCTGATGTGACCCTCTCAATTTGCACATCTCCTCTTTTGATAATATCACGGATTAGGTGATACTTCCTCATAATGTGCTTGGTCCGTTGGTGAGATCTTGGTTCTCTTGCTTGTGCAACCGCCCCAGTGTTGTCACAAAACACAGTAATGGGGTCTTTCATGCTAGGAACAACATTCAACTCTTGAATGAAGTTTCTAATCCAAACACCTTCCTTAGCTGCATCATTTGCAGCTAAGTATTCGGCCTCAGTGGTCGAATCTGCAGTGGTAGTTTGCTTGGAACTCTTCCAAGTCACTACTCCGCCGTTTAGGCAGAAAATGTATCCTGACATTGACTTAAAATCATCTAAGTCAGATGCAAAGCTTGCATCGCAGTATCCTTCGACAGTAAGATCTTTCTGACCTCCGTAAACTAAGAATAAATTTTTAGTACTTTTCAAGTACTTAAGAATATTCTACACTTTGCACCTCCATGAAACAAGGTGGTCCTTCTTAAGGGCGTGATCCCACAAGCAAGCCTTAGAGGAGTCAGGTTGACACTCCCACTGTCGGTAGGACTCATCGGCTTGGACTATTTTACTAATCATGACTTATGTGATATAGGGCTCGTTTCATGAACCATTTCTCCTAAATGGTAGAGTCCTAAAGTCATCAGGATTAGGGGAGTTCTCATACATGCACAGCTAAAGTAAACGCATACCAAACAAGAGCATATAAAGAAGTGTTGCCTTAATTCGTTATTGCATTCAAAGATTGTCTGTGATTACAATAAGGAAAAGCACAAAGCGGATATACAATCGGCTTTCTAGGACACTATTCCTAACATTGAGTAAGTAAACGGTTGTGGCAATAGCTTCAGGCTAAAAAGACTTAGGAACACCCGCATCAAACATAATGGCCCTAGCAATTTCAAGGATGATCCGATTTTTACGTTCAACAACCCTATTTTTTCAGGTGTATAAGCACAAGTGGTTTGATGAACAAGACCCTTTTCTGAGAAAAACTGTTTGAAGTTGGAATTAACATACTCCCCCCCCCCCCCCCCCCCCCAATTATCTAACCGAAGAATCTGTATTTGAGCATTAAACTGAGTTTAGACCATATTATAAAACTAGACAAACTTAGAAAAAATCTCTGATTTATGTTTCAAAAAATATATCCAAGTCATGCGCGAGAAATCATCAACAAACAATACAAAGAAACGAAAACCAGAGTGAGAACCAGTATACGGAGCTGGGCCCCAAACATCCGAATGTATAAGGGAAAAAACTGTATTCGCACGCGTTCCAGAATAGTGATATGACTGTTTATGACTCTTAGCAGAATGCAAGTCTCACAGGATAACTGACTCTGACCTCTAGACGGAAAAATACTTGGAAAAAGTAAATGCAAGTAGCTAACCGACGGGTGACCTAACCGATGATGCCATAGCCACTGCTGCCTCTCAACGGTCCCGTGAGCGCTGCAGTTCCGTTTTGAGCCACATCATCCACATAGTACAGCCCGTCACGTTCAATGCCACGCCCAATCACTTTCCCCGACTGAATATCCTACAGAAGACAGAAACCAGAATAGATCACTATAACGCAATTTAATTCCTCGGGTAACATGACTAACAGAAAGCAACTTGCAGGATAAACTGGGAACATATAGATAATTTTTCAAGGTTAAGGAGGGAGATATATCAATTGTTCTGGTGCCCTAAATTGACAATAGATCTCCGTTAGCACACTGAATAGCTGGTCTTGTAGACTTTGACACGGTAATCAAGTCATTACAGTCATAAGTCATGGTATCGGTAGCCCCGCAATCAAGGATCCATTCGACTGGTTTGGGTCCTTGGGTTATATAGGCACTTCCACATTTTTTTTGGGGGGGGGGGGGGGGGGGGGTCATTCTGCACATCCTTCAAATCTGGGGGACTGATCTGGAAAGATTTAGAAATTGGAGGACCAATCTGTAGTTCCTCCAAACTATTGGGACCAATCTGCAATTCACCATTAAAATAGGGTTGTGATTGCAAATTCCCAACCCTAGTACCTTTATCAGCCACCTCGTTTCTAACGGATGGAAGAGAAACAGAACTTTCTCTAGCCGACATCCCATCTCGGCTTCCTCCTTCTCTTCCGATGACTGGCGGCGCTTGGTTCGCCGCCAACGGCCGCTGCTGGGGTTCTAACAATGCCTGCTTCTCCCAAAAATTGGCCGTCGTTGTCCTCGATTGAAGCACCACGGCCTGATGCTGTTGGAGTGATTTCGCTGGTGGCAGCTTTTGCTGTAAGCCTGTCACCGCTGTTCTGCTTCTATCGACTCTAAATCCCAGCGGCGAGGCGACCCTCTCCGGGTTGTAGCGCAGGTAAGCCCGGGGTCTCCTCCTCGTTTTTCTTCTGCGCTGTTGAGGATCGCGATGGTGGCGTTTCCTGGACTGTTGCCACCACCGTTGTATCTCTGTTGTCTTCGCGTCGGTTCGAACCCGGACGGCGCTAATCTCGCCGCCGGTGGAAAAAACGCGAAACCATCTTGTTGTTGTCTGTTTTCTGTTGTTTCTGTGGCGACAGTTATGGCGGCGCTACTGGTGCTGCCGCCGTCGTGCTGCTTGGTCATGGCGGTAGATGATGAGCCCCGGAAAATTGTCAAAAAGCTATGAATGATTAACCTGCTCTGATACCAAGTTAGAATTTAGAATTTAAGCTTTGGGGAAATTTTTGGTATTCCATTAATTTCTGAACAAAAGGACTTACAACATACGTACAATATAAAGATACAAGCATCTACAGAAAAGGAAAAGATTTGTACAACCATAATCCCGCTAACTATGGAAATAAATCCTGCTAATTAGCCGTAATCTCTAACAGATATGACATATGTAATATAAAACACTTTTTCTCACTCATTACACTAATTAAGCCGAACCAACATCATCTAGAATTACACTCTTATATGTTATATCTGATCAACACATATTTTGCAGATACCATTTCATTGGATTAATGGATGTATAATTTAACTTTATCAGGAATCATCATCATAATATCAGTGTTTCACTTTATCATTCACATACACACACCCCTATATATAAAATTCTGATTGCATGCGTATCAATTCAATTAAATATATCAACATACACTATATTGTATTATTATTTTTATTTTTTTTTAACTCACACCACGTGGTTGATTTTTCATGTAATAATTAATTCTAGATTATATATTCCACTACACATGCAATAAACACCCGCAAAATTTCGCTCTTTTGAATGTGGACAAAGAAAAGTAATCTAATGGAGACTAGAAAAACCAACATATGATCTAGAAATACATGATTAATTCTTCAAAGTTGCAATCCTTTTTGACAGTGCAGTACTCAGTCAATAAAAGCAAATTCACCGAGACTTTTCTTCTCTCACAGCATACGTATATATTTGTTTATTTCAGCAATGTTACACCGTCATGATCTCCCAGGGCAATATATGTGCCTACTTTAGAAGATTGCTTTTAGCTTTTCTCCTATTCCTCAAGTGTAATCAATCAATGGATCCTTGGTACAACACAAGTCATGCAAAGTTATCTGTTTTCTGCCTTTAAGGAGTTGGTTTTAGCTTTTGAACTTGTCAAAAAGTTGGTTTTTCTACTCAGCCAATTACGTGAGAAATCAAATGCTGCGAAATAAAAGAAGTCTTTGATTCCACCAATTGTGCAACTTGGAATGTAAACAGTAAAAGATTGTTCTTTTTCACAATTCTTTCATATTATTTATCAGAGTAGATCTCAACCTTTTCTCTTTTCTCTTAAAAGAGGACGTATGATCCACGGATGACGACACGAACACGACATGAAATGAATATGACAATATAAATTTTTTTTTTTTTTAACACTACCTGATATGACAAAACGATATTTTAAAGTTGCTGACCAGAGTATTTCAACTTGAACATACATTGTGCACCCAATCGAAAAGATCATAGCCAGTTTATTAATAGTGGATCCGAGTGTAATGGCGCACACTCAAATAGTTATTAATATAGTTAGAAATGTGATGTCCCTATCCTATAACGATAAAAATATATAAGAAATAATTTTTTTTTATAAGTTAAAAAAGTTCAGGGTAATCAAAGGATATCATTTTTAGATAGAACTATAGTTTTAAATTTAATTTATGTTTGGTGGATTGGGAAACTACTCTCGCATTGAACGCACTCACAGCTGTGACAAAAGAATTACAAATTAATTTAGATTCTCATTGTTAAAACTTAAAATGCCCTATTAGGAAACATTGGTTTCTGGGGTGGACGGCTGATCTTGGGCAGAAAGATCCAGGTTGTTACTTGGGTCAATATCAGTCCAAAGCCCAGATAATGCTAATAATTTGGACTAAAGCCCAAATAAATGAAGTTGATCAAACTTTCAAACCCATTTGAACTTCTTATCAAGTTTACTGGGCCATGACTAGGGCTTGACCTTGAAGAATTTGAATTGCGAATTTGGTTCATAGGAATGGAATCATAATACAGAATTAAGTTGCATGTTTAATTTTTACTGAGTTACTTGAAAACCAGCATTGATTCTCTTTATATAAAAATTAAAAAAAAAAAAATTACAGTGTTGATAGGAAAATTTTAAAATTTCAGTCCCGTCCTAAACGATCATATGGTAAAGGTCAATTAAAATTACCCTAAAAAAATAATCATAATTTAGAAGGAAGAATTCGATCTACTACGGAATACTGATATTGTTGAGGGTTTTAGAGAGTACATATCTTTCTGGGACATATTCTACCGGAATACATGGGATATTTCACCCCTTGGGAAACAATAAAGCATGCCGGGTAATTAAAGTAAACAATGGCGCATAACCCCTCATACAAAAGATTAATTAACCCTTTTCTTGTGTCATCATGGATTATTAATACATAAATATCACAATATTTTTATCTTTAATTAATTTAGTAACTTATCTTCATCAAATTAATTTTTTTAATACTCTTAAGAATGTTGAATTTGTGCCTTTTACTTTACTTGATAAGGGAAAAATTGGGAGCGGTGATGTGACTCCACGTGTCCACCTGCTCTGGCTCACTGGCCAAGAAAACCGTGCCATGTCACCGCCGCGTTCAACCCAGGAGTCTCCTCCGCTCGAGCCAGCACTTGTCATATAGTGCGCGAAAGTCTTACTTCACGTACTTACTACAAGGGAAGCATCTCGATTCAGGGTGGTCCTCAACCTAGAGGACCGTCGAGCCAAGTACTTTACAGACCCATGAGGCCCAAGTACGAGTGCATTAAATGCAAGCACCCCGCCCTGCAGGTTGCATTAAATGCACCCCATGCCTAGCACATGCCCAGCGGCGCCTTTTACAGAGAAAGTACAGCATACCTTACCGTAAATGTTGTTCATAGATGGCAAAGCCACTCCTCTTGGCAGTCAGATTCACACTTTCCTCAAGAGGTACTAACACACACAAGACTTCCCACTATAAATACCATCTCATTTATTGCTAAGGTAAGTCTATTCATATTCTTGAACTTTCTTGGCATTTTCGAGTTGTTTGACTTGAGTTTCGAAGTACCAAAAAGGATCCAACCCCCATATTCCCTCGTATTAACCTTTGAGCTTACGTTTGCTCCTCTTTTCAGTTAGCCAAATTCAGAGTTCTTTCTACTAATACAAATCTCTTGAGTGATTGGGAATCCAAATCTGTCGTTCCATACAAAACCGGATTTAGACACCATCATTACTAATATCAATCGTTCGGACAAAACCCAAATGCAAAACATTAATAAAATAATAAAAATCTATAACAATGTGATTGGTAGAGATGGTCATCGTCCTAATTAATTATTCCCGGTCCTGATATAATGAGGTATTAAATAAGAGAGTATGGGAAGTGGGCCATGTCCAGTTGTGTCTTCATCAGACAGGAAATTGAATAGTCAAAAATCCGACCCGTTTTACTCAATGTTTTCACACACATTATGCAGGTGGTCTCTGTTATTTTCTTTGCATGGGAGCACTAACGTGAAATCCAAAATTGTCGTAGTTGCCAACAGAAATTATTTTCACGGGGGATTAATGCTGTAATTTTAGTTAGGAGATAGCCTATCTTAAAGTTTATACATAAGTATTTGTACAATATAATTATTATTTATTAATTACGATATCTTCATCCATGAATGTCTATGTGTAATTTAATTAGCTAATTAAGTCTTTGAAATGACTCACTCTCTCAGCGACTTTGTGTTGGCAACGTACAAATCATAATTATTGTGTCCATTTATTTTGTCAGACTTTTTACGTGTATGGAACAAATTTAAATGTAATCTGTCTTATCATGACTTGGATAATCCTCGGTATATTTTAGTATGCTATTTCTGAGATTTTGGTTTTCTATTTTGATTTTATTTATTATTTACATATATGATGGTTGATTATAAAAAAAGAAAAATAATTATAATATGAAAAAAATATTAATTAATTCTACTTATCAATACATTTTGTGTGCGTAAATAAATAAAATAAGAAACAAAATTATTAGCTAAAATAGAAAATTCAAAGACCTAATTTTGGGACTGAGGTAGAGCTAAAATCCACTCTTGACATGTACATGCACATAATTAGCTTACCGACATAAAATGAGTACATCAAATGTCTAGCTTAATTCTCTAATAATTTTATAAATTAGTAATTTTCTGCGCAGGCATCTCAAGTGCAACAAAATAATAATAATTATTATTTAAATTTATTAAAATTAAAAGTTTCATAATAATATATATTTTATAATTATTTTTAATATAATTATTAAATTATAATAAATAAATGTGATGATATTACATTAATAAAAATAATAATTAAAATATAGATTATAGAATATGAGAAAAAAATGATAAAAAAGAATATGAAAAAATTATTTAAAAAAAGAATTAAATTAAGTGAGAGAAAAGATGAGTTAGCATGTCTTTGAAGTATGAACTAACTGACATGTTTTGGAATCGATGAAGAAAAATAAATAAATAAATAAGGAAAAAAAATGCAAAAAGTTGAACACACCACATTTGTCTTTCTTGCATAATATAGAGTATAGATTATAGATAAGGATAACCTTGTTGGCACGGAACAAAGAATTGGGAAACAATTTTAATTCTTAAATTTGAGTCTAAAACTATAAAGAATTTTTACATAAAAATAAAAATTAGAACAAAATCTAAAAGAAAAAAAAAGGGTTACTGGCCACAAAGGTCTAGGGATCTTACAAATTACATGAAATATTATTCTTCTCTATTATTTTTTTTTTTTTTCGTTCTAATTATTCTTCTCCAATAATTGAAAGGTTTAGATTATTAGACAGTGTTTTACTGGTTATTATTTTCGAATTTCGACCGGGTGTTGAACGATTCATGGTACAATAGAGGAAACAACTCCCAACCCCTCAAAGTTCAAAAATTAAAACCTTATTTATTGCCTTAAAAGTGTGACGTCTTTTTCATTTTTCTACGAAAATTGTCTAATAGTGTGTCTTCAGTATTTGCAGCAACCGGAAATATATTACCGTCTTTATTGACTTCAAGTCTTGAGCCATCGCTTTTACAATTTAACTTAATTAACTTCATTATTTGGCTTCATCTTTTATTGAAAAATTTAAATTTATGTGTGTATATACTAATATATATATATATGGGGGCAGAAGTAACCTTAAAGTGAATATATGCAGATATGTATAGAGATATCAACGGCTTATCATGACAATATAAGTTAATTCTTGTCGGCCGCCTGTTTCGTCCAAATTAGTATAACAAGAGATAGAATATTTTATATTTATCATGCAAATATGAAATATTGTAGGTTGCAATTGACGTCCATTCACATATTTAAACTCATTAGGTAATTAAATATTTGAACCAAGAGAAAACATATTATGTTAATCCAATCAGGGCTAGGATTATTGTTTAATTGCTACTAAAATGTTTTTCAACATCGAAGCTAACAATTGTGTACAGGCGGCCTGTCAGTGTAAATGAAATTACAGAAAAAGAAAAAATGAGTTGTATAGAATCGAAGAAGAAAGCAAGAGAGTTCATATCAAGCAATTGTATCGAGTAAATATGCGTAAATGAGTAGGACTAATTTAATTCATGAACAACTCGAAAATGATGTACAGATAATTTTAACAATATCATGTTCTATTGTGTCATGTGAGACACTCATATCCGTATCAAATACTTATCACGTAAAAATTAATTTAAAAAAATATGTATCATTGTATTTGTATCATAATATGTCCCCATCAATGTAATTATATCCGAATATGATAGATTTAAATGTTAATTGAGGATCACACACACGTGCGTGTATGTATATATATAAGCACTGAAACATACAAACTTTATAGAATTTACTTAGAACAGAGAGAAAAAAAAAAGAAAAAAAGTGTGCATTTCACGTTGCGACGGATAATTACTTAAAGTCCAGTAAGATGAGTTAAGGTTGATCACATCAGATATACCTTTGTCATTTATGTATTTATACCTTTTCAGCTTTTGTGATGCACGTGAAATAAAATAATAATCCAAATCTGATACATGTCCGGAAATATCAAGAAACAAAAAGAGCATACATGCAGATAAACTTAGAATAAGAACAAGATTGAGGCTTTATGCCTTAAATTACTGAACAATCAATTTAGCTTTATGAAGATTATGTTTCCCTTTAAGTAACTTAGTTATTGAAAGGATCTTGTAATTCTACTACGGTGATGGAGGCTTTATGCCTTAATTTACTGTGTAAGTGGGGGTGTTTTGGGGGGTCTTTTTGAAAATTTTAAAGAGGGGTTAATTTGTAAATCATCGATCAATTTCTTTGATTTTGTTTTCATAAATTGTCTTTTAAGTTTTACATCACTTTAAATGGATTGTTTGCGGATCTCAATATATTTTCAACTTTTCTGTAATGATAGGATGTAAACCTCAAATCTTAATATTGTAATTTACATTCCATAAGTTAAAGATTTCCTTAAATTACCCCGCAAAACAATCATTTGTGTATTACTGTAATGTAAGCTACAAAATTCGATTACTATGAGACTAGCTAATTAAAATTACACAAACATGAAGTTATGAAACAAAAAAAATACATTTAATAAGGAGTTTGCTTCACATTTATTGTAGAATACTGGGGAAAAAAAAATACAGATTATGGGTTAATCTACATTAATCAAGAATGAATCATACACCAAGGAATCTTCTTCCAATTGGATCCAATCATAGATATGTAAAATTATATCTTGTAATAATAATTACATACTCACAATGCAAACTCAAATACGATACCTCTAATTATAATAAAATAGAATCACAGTAATCGTGTACTTTTTGAGGTGTGAATCCAAATTAACCACCCTTTCCCCCGGCCCTCCTTGTCTATAAAATTTTCATGGTATGATATATTATTTTATCTAAAGCAAAAGCGGGTTCAAACATAACCATGATTTCTGTTTTCTTTCTCAAACCTTAATAAAAGTCATTTGAGAACGTCACCAGACAACGTTAGAAATAGTCGGTCGAGAAACACTTTATGTTGGAGTTGATGAACCGCCCAACTTCTTATTCGCCAAAACACGCACATTTCCTTTTGCCCTCCAAATATTATTCCACCTGTATAAGGTTTACAACATAAATCTTTGTTAATTATACGCCTTTATACTTTAATTTCTATCTTCTAGTATTTTTACGGGCAACACTAATTAAACGTTAAGTAAAATAGAATTTTTGAACAACCAAAAAGTACCAAAGAACTAACTAAAACTAAGAGATCCACTTGGCATTTTTGATTTCGTTTGAATAACAATTATTTTGGCTAGGTTTGGGCTAGATTTTCCTAGTTGGTATTTTACCATGCAAATGTAATTTTTTATGTGTGGATATTAGTTCCATCTCTGATATAGTTCAATCAAATCAATATAACAAGGGAAAGTATTTTACATTTAATTAGTTTAAAATTTAATAGAATGATCAATAAAATACAAGTATAATATATTTGGTCGTATAATTAATTAAGTTTGATCGCCTTAAGTCTAATTAAGATTTTTCCAAAATTAGAGTAGTGATTTTATTCTATCATGAATCTACCAAGTAGGAAAACAAAATTATAATAATAAATTCGAAATGATATATAACCAATTACGCAATGAGGTTAAGGTACGATCACCACACATCGTAATTAATGATATCAATAGTTAACTTCTCGAGAAGATCTCATCGAAAGACTTAAAACACAAGTCTTCCATAGTTACAACGAAGCGCAATTCACTTCACGTCCACATGCAAGGACAGAGTGCACACTGCACTACTCCCACTCTCAGTCTCAGTCTCTCTACATCTTTTAAAAAGAATTATTACACATTTATGAACTCAACATCAAAATATCGAGAAAAAAAAAAATAAAATAAAAAAGTAATGTGGGTATTATAACGAATGTTCACACTCGTCTATCGCTCTCGTTCACGATCGTTAAACGACAGCCGAAAAACCCATTTGCTCAGTAACTTTCTTCTCGAGTTATTCTTGCTTGAATTGTTATGGACATTAATCGAATTATTGCTGTTATTCTTCTTCGATGAAATGGCGTCAACGAAGCATTTGATGCGTTGTATTGCCAGTTCCAGTGTGTCTCCCGACATGTTCGCGAAGCAAACCCGGAACCAGCCCGGTTCGATGCAGTGGCACGATGAACCGGGGGAGATGTTCAGACCCACGTCGTAAACGATCTTCTTCCACAGCTCCATTTCCGCTTCGAATGTGTTTGAGCTCAAAAGATGTCTCATGTCGACCCAGCAGAACAGACCGGCGTTGCTCTCCAGGCAGGAGATCCCGGTTCTTTTCAGGCCGCGGACGAGCATTGCATGCCGGTTTTTGAGTCTTCTCCGGTTTTCGACGATGTAAGATTGAGCGAACTTTTTGTCGGAGAGCATGGCGGAGAGGAGATACTGCGTTTGCGATGAAACTAATCCGAAGCTCGACATTTTTGTGGCCGTGGACACCACGTCCGGGTCGCTAGAGTATATAGCCCCGACCCGGAAACCGGGGAGGCCGAGATCCTTGGAGAGGCTGTAAACGATGTGAACCCGGTTTATGAGCTCTGTGGTGGTGCGACTCCGGTTCTCGAGGACCTCCATTACGCTGACGAAATCCGGGGAGGCAAAAGCCGTCCCGGAATAAATCTCATCGCTAATAAGATGGACGCCTTTCTCGTCGGCGAAGTCAACGAGGAGATTGAGCTCGTGACGAGTTAAGGTTATACCCAGTGGGTTCGAAGGATTCGTCACTAACACTCCTTTAACTCTGAGATTGCGTTCTTGAGCCAGCTGATAAGCCGCTTCTAGAGCCGGTTCGGTTATTCTGAAGCCGTTTGAACTGGTGCACTGGATCGGCACAATTTCTACCCCGGGTCGCCACTTGAGGTCTCTGTCAAATCTGCATTGAAATTGTCCTTACATTAGACAAATTTTCAAAAGATATATAATATATAAATAAACATGTATTGTTTAATTAATAAAGAGTAGTATGAGAATAAATAAATACGTACCCAGGATAGTACGGAGTTGGGAGCAGAAAAGCTTCGCCGGGATTGGCGAGGCAGAACATTAGAGTTTCGTTAGCTGAAGTGGCGCCGGCGGTGAGTACGAGGTTGTTGGGATCGAAGCTAACTTTGTTTCCTCGGATTTCTGACATGAACTGTACCATTGCCTGAGCACAACAATTTCCATGTAACAATATTGTCAGCTAAATTCATTTTTTTTTAACAATAATTTTATACATTTCAATATTTGCTGCATGCTTACATTCTTGAAATCTGGAAGGCCATGATAATCCTGGAACAGAGCAAGCTCCCTGAAAATGGACTCCCCTTCTCGCCTGAAGTTGGCCGCATCGGGATTCTCCGCCATCCACGATTCCAGCAGATCAAACGACAGCTGCAAATTAACACAAATTAATAACGACAAAATCTCAATTTATAAAAAGGAAATGGGTTCAAAAATCAAAACTTGCATTACATTTACGTACCTGATTTTCAGCAAGGCCCATCTGGATAATCCCATCGGGATTCTTGAGTTGATCGTAGGAGTTCTTCTCGTACTCCTGCCATCCCAGAAAGTAGGAGGAATCCTGGCCGTGGGAATTGCATGCAGCCTTCTTCGACAGCGTCATTTTCAGCTCCGGATATATATATATATATATATATATATAATCACGAACTTAATTGAATAGAAAGAGCCAAAAAGATAATTCAGCACCAGGAAATAATGTTTGCTTGTCTAGAGAGAAAATTGTTGATGAAACTGGGAAATTAAGGTATGTAAATGTATGTAATGTTGGTGTCTGTGGCGGAATGAAGTGGGTATATATAGGCGGTGGAAAAATGGGAATCAGGACACGTACATGTGTCGCAAGTATGTTTTTGACTAAAGGAGTGTCGGGACACTTTTGGTTAGTATTTTTAACACGCTTTTTTCAACTGAACTGGCGTTTCTGTGTGTGTGCTGCGCTGATTAATAATAAATTAGGCCGTGTTATCTAAGCGTGTACCGTAACCCATAAAAGTGCGATTTGGTGTTTGATTTCTTCGTGTTACTAAATAAGTGTTCTCGACTTTTTTGCGTTAGGTGTAATTATTGGTGGTAATTAATGATGAATAGTTTTCGTTAGTATCATAATTATTAATTATTTTGATGCAAATGGCGGATTTTCTCTATTTAAATTTGATTATCTTTGAGGTCAAAATTTTTAAAATGAGCTTGAGTTCATTGTTTTGTGAAATAATTTGAAATTTTAAGTGTATATGGATGGTATATTAATTTAGTAGAAGATTCATGGGAAGATTAATTTTATTCTCTAAATGCACGAACACTTTTAAAAATATTATTTTAGTATCGTGTCGTGTTGTGTCAGATATTATGTCTGATACTCTTCACGTGAAAAATACAAATTTTGTGTACGTGTCGCCGTGTTCGTACATCATAATTAAATTATAGTAGTTGATCAAAAAATATTGACAAAAAAGATCTGTAAGTTAAGTTAGCCAAAGAAATTATTTTTGTTTCCAAATTTATGTTTTAGCAAGTTGGGGTGATTAATTTTGAGATGTGAAAAGCGTGGCGTATTTAATTTAGAGGCAAGCATACACAGTTCCAAAGATTATATATATTGCTGGTTTAGGAAATTTATTCACTCCAGTCGTGTCTATTTCCATGGCCAAAGCCGTGTATGGCATACCATGTTCGATTTATATCTCGACCAAAATTTTGGTATTTTTGGAGTTGAAAATTTTAAAATAAATAACATAATCTATAGATTTAAGATTGTTTTATTACTAAATAAAATGTATATATGATAATCAACATATTTATTAGACTACTGTGTTTTATTTTATAGTTGAACAAATTACTTAATTAAGATTTTGATCCTAAGTTCTCAATAGTAATTTAATATATCAAAATCAGTTGATCGCTCTATTAACTACAATATATATTTTTATTATTAATAACTCAAATTTTTTGGTAACGTATATGTAGAGTCTAATAATTATAAGATACTTCTAAGATAATTGGGATAACGCTTTTCGTTATGATATATTAGCTTTGGAGAATAAATTGTTTATAATGTTGTAAAAGTCGTTATATCCCCGAAAATTCTAAGGAATATTTATGCGTCTTTTTGAAATAAAATTAGTATATACGATTAGGAATATCATAAGTTTATTATATAAATTTAGAAATTTTTAAAATTTGCAACATGCTGCTGACCAAGTAATTAATCCATGGACATCAAATTATGTTGAGACAACTACGCTTTATTAATAACTAATTGAATTCCATAAAATCATTAATTTCAATTTTTTATTTTGGTGTGGAATATTAAAAGTCCTTCATACATAAAATTACATGTCGTTGAGACTTATATATATTAAGCACAAATTAATACTAAATGATCTTTTTATTATTTCAAATATCACTTTTTACATTTGTATTTTTTGCATATATAAATATTATTAGCCGAATGTTTTTATTAAATAAAATAAATTGATGTTAAAGTCATTTCCCGGGGACAAGTTCTAGTAACCAGTAACATTAGAAACTTACAATGTGTCTTCATAACTGGAAAAATTAATCAAATAATTAAATTGGTAATGTGTGGATATTACCGACAGGAAATGGGAGTAGTGAACGACATAACGGCAAAAGTGGAACATCGCCCATCCTTAACTGGGACCTGCGACCGTGCTCTGGTCCGTATCTTCCCCTGCTATATGGACCCTGCATCTCCTTTCCTGTCCACCACTATGTTTCTTTCGTATATTTATATCATTTTGACGTGTTATGTTGTATTGTACCAGATATTATATATCTTACATTGTATTTGATATTTATCACGTGAGAAATATAAAAAAAAAATCGTATCGTTATATTCGCATCGTATTGTACCGTGTTGTATTCACATTGCGGTATTCATATTTCTATCCATACAATATATATATAATGGATACATTATTTGTTTATTAATCTATTGTATGATGGTAACTGCCTAACAACCTTTTTCGTTTGAAGTCAACCTTTTCCAGTGTATATTCGGCACAGGAAAATCCTGCAAATTCCGTGCAACAATTATTAATTTCGATATTATTCAAATACTATTTTTAATTCACAGATTTTTTTTTTCTCATCACTTTGGTATGCTATTAAGTATTAATGAACAACTCATGATAAGTTTTAGTAGTACTCAGCATATTTCTCACTGTCCTAACTTTAATGTGGGGATTTGAAAATTGTCATGAATGAAATATGTTAAGATTTAATTGATTTTTCCCCTACTAAATAGTTTAAATTAGGTAGCAAAAATTAACATTTCAAGCCATCGAAAAATAACGTTAATTTTACGAAGACATAGTAGAAAGTCATGATAAATTAAAATTTTATATATCCTGTACTTAGGTAGATATTTGGTAAAAAATTCAAATGAAATTTTATGAATGGTGACAAAATGTGATCACTTCATGGGCCTATGATCTAGAAGGCTGGTTCTAATTCTCTTTTTGGCTTTGTTAATGCAAATGTGAACTCATAAACGCGTGAGACAGCTCATCTGATTTTGCCTTTTTTTTTTTGGATATAATATAACTTGAACTAAAAAGCATAAAATTTAATTTAATAAAGCACCCGATGCATTATAACTGTTACTTAATTTAGGGGATTTAATTAATTAGAATAATCTCAGGTGAGTTTCTCGGATCTTTCGTATGTTTGACTACAATTTTTGTGAGTGGATAGATGTTGAAAATGATATCTTTTGTATTAGTTTTTTTTTTATTTTTTGTTAGAAAAGAATTTAGAAAAAAATATTTAATTATGAGAATACATGCACGTTTGACGGTTCATGTCATTTCAATTTTGATTATATGTGTGTGTCACTACTATCAATAATTCCTCATGCTAAGATGTTTGGAGTGATCATTTGTTGAACCAGATACGACAAATTTTTATTAATTATTTCCCTTTTCTTTTTGATAAAGAAAATATCTGATTATACCTTAATCAGTTATGTTATACCAACTTATAAATTCAGAACAAATTATTTTTTCATTTACGATTAGTTAACAAGTATATTATGGTTCTAGTTTCTTTAAAATGTAAATATGTAATGATTCTATTGATGAGCATTGGATTTCTTGGTTGATAATTTACTAATCAAATATAATGTAGCAAACGTAAAATATAGGTTTTGATTTTATGTAAATATTACACATACTTTTATTTTTTGTTAAAAAGCTGACTAATTAATTTTATCAAATTGACAGTAAAGTATGCTTCCATTGACAATTTCTCATTTTGTTTTCTTGATTAATGTTAATCATAGACATAAAAGAAAGATTGACTTTTTACGAAATAATTTTCTTTATATAAATAGTGATCTTATTGTATTTAAGAGTCACTAGTAGTAATGAATGACATAACTATTGCAACTATATATTTTTAGTGACAGACAATGTTTATTTTTAGTTAAAGATTTTTTTATATAATTATAAGCAAAACTATTTCTTTAGTTATTCACACGAAATAGACTTTTTTCTTTTTTTTTTTTTTTTTTTTTGGTTTTGATAAAATTTGAAGGAATCCAACTTAAAATAACATGAATTTAATGAAATGTTCACACTTCACCCCTTCAAGTGACGGCGTAGAGATACAACAACAATAACAAAGATAACATATAAAAAGATATGATGATAATTTTTATTTTTATTTCCTACTTTACAGTTACCTTATACAAATAACTATTCAGTCTAATACAATAAAATTATCTATATTATCTTATCTTATTCTTATTCTTATTCTTATTCTTCTTATCTTATTCTTATCCTTATCCTTATCTTATAAAAGCACGAAAGTTTCTTACAAAATATAAATCGCCTAAAATAACCTTATAATAATTATATGAATAATTATTAGTTAAGTATAATTATGTAAATACATATTATAAATTATTAATTTAACTATATTTAAAAAATACTTATTAATTTATAGTAGGACTCTGGGTATAAAACTTTTTCAAAGAAAAGATACATAGTTCGATTGTTTTAATATTAATATATTAATCAATCGTATTCAAATTTTATAATATAAGTTGTCCATTTTTTAATTTTAAGACCTATAATTTAAAATGTTATAATAAGATATATCTAATAAATTGAAAACCAACAAATTGATTCACTTTATAATTTTAATAAATTTTGGTAATTATGTGGATCACATACTGAAAAGTTATCCGTTCGCACTCTGAGTGTGGGAAAAGATTATTAATGTGTGGATTGGTTGAAATCTTCTTGGCTTGCGATTGTCTTGATCTTAGCGCTCTGGAATCTTTGGAAAGTACGAAACGGATGGAGCTAGCTATCTGAATGTTATGAAGCCTAAAAGCATCACTCTTCGCTACATAAAAGAGTTATCTGAGACCTTATAGTACTAATAAGTAAGGACAAAAAATACTGACATAAGAAAATCTGCTACATTGTCGTGGAATAAACCTGAGAAGGGACGAGTGGAACTAAACTAGGATGAAAGCTTTTATAACCACAACAAAAATATTTTGGCCAGAGACTTCATTCAAGATGATAGCGGAAGATGGGTGTTTCGATATGCTCTAAATTTTGATAGAATTTCAATAAATATGACAGAGTTATTGAGATCACGTGAAGGATTAACATTAATTTGGGAGAGACGCTTTTCAAAAATTAATGTGGAGATTGATTCAGAGACCGTGGTGAAATAGATAATAATAAATTTTATTGAAGAGCACCCCATTGAAAAATATAATTTTTGATTGTTGAAATATACTCCACTGATCTTGAGAAGTTTGAATTAAAAATGTTTTGAAAAAAAAAAAATGATGACAACTACTTTTAATACTTTAATTTATTTAATAAATATATTAGCTAAACTTACTTAAATAAATTAAATATTAAACGTGCAACGCACGTTCTTTTCACTAGTATTTTTAAAACTAACATTAAAAATGGTATAGTTGATAAATATAACAATCCAAATGTCTTGTTGGATATCTAAGTGGCTTGCTAAATAATTAAGGACCATGCCATTTGCAATTGACCTACATACATCTAGGTAATGAAAATTCTAGCCAGATTTGAATTACTTGAGGATGGCATTAAATTATTTGATTACCATTACTCCTTATTCCGACACAATCATGAATAAAATATTTGTTTTTTAAGGTAAATGTAAGGTTTTTATGATTGATTGATAGACATGGTTACGTGAGGACATTTTAATGACTTGCTAATTCTTGATCTGGTTCTCAGGCTGTCTAAGTTTACCCAGCCACGGATAGATCTTGGCATCTTGAATGGTAACACTCAGACTGACTGATTGAACTCCTCTTCAATTAAGTAGGCTTAGTCAAGAGACAATAAATGACATGTTTACATACACAATTGTTAAATTGAAGACAAGACAAATCTTTAATTTTTGTCCTTTATGAATCAAATGTATGGCTATGGCCTATGTGCCATTTATGTAATACTTCAATCACATTTCCGCACATATTCAAATGCATGGGGTGGTTTCGGATTTTGTTGTTATATATAGAAATATTATGATATTTTCGATGAGTTTTTCTTAATTCAAAAAAACCAAATTAAACACCATTGGAAAAGAGTTTGTAGGTTAGAATTATTTTCTAGCCGATCTATCAAGTATTTATAGTTCGACTCCCAATCGATCTGTAATAAGATGGAAAAATATTAAACTAATCAAGTTTTACCAACATAGACTATCCGGTGTTTAAGTCAAATTTGATCGATAAACAATGATTCTCCTTAAAAAGGCGGTGATCTAACCGCACCTTTCAATACGACTATATTTTTACAATTTCATTGGTTCTCCTTAAAAAGGCGATGATCTAGCCGCACCTTTCAATACGACTATATTTTTACAATCACACTCCAATCGCTATTTCTGTCTTCCGCATCCCCCTCCTTGCGGTTGAGGTTGATCGTCGGGCATGACCAGCTTCATAGTGTAACAGATGGTGTATACAAGGCTCAGGGAACAAATTGATCACCATCGTATAACTGATCCAAAAAGTAATTGAAGTTAATTCAAATATAATATGAAATGTGCATACCTAAATTATTATATTGGATTATTTATGATGTACAAATATGGATACGAGCAATATGACCACGAAACGAATTTTTCACGTAAGAAGTATCTGATACAGTGCCAATACAAATGTCCGATACGATACGGAAAAATAATAATATTTTTATAAATATTCGTAAATTAGAGTTAAACCTATAAAAAGTCCATGTAATTCCCTAATGTGCATAGATGATAGAACGCATAAAATGCCAAGGAACAAAATAAATGAATTGTCAAACAATAACCAGTGGCAGATTGACTACGTTAGAGTGGACCACTTTGCCTGCCTTGTTTCCGCATATTAATTACTACAAATATATACATACAACTTCAACATATGCGATTTGAATTCTCCACATATGAAACAATGACTTGACGAAAGGACATACAAGTTAAATAACCAAATGTCTAATGAAAATTACAAGTCCGAGAATTCCCTATTTAAGCATTAAGGCTAAGTTTTTAGCAAAGTTTCACGTTCTTTACCAATTAGAAATCATATTAATGTTGTAATTTGAGCAATTGTATTAAGTTAGAAATGGAGTGAAAAGCCACGTGGATTGTTGTGGAAGAAGGGCGATTAGGGCATGTGATGAAAATGAAAAAAGGGACCATTAATTAATTAAGGTTATGGTGACAAGTAACATGACACCCACATTTAGTCCATCCCTCACCCACACTTCCTAGGACACATCTATGGACCATTTGCTCCCTATATTCAATTTTTGTAGCGCCCAACTTCTAATATTTTTTGTTCAACAATTTTACATAGATATCTTCAAAGCTATTTCATTAGTAATTATCGATTAGTTTGTTACGGTTATGTATTAGTAATTATCTAAAATGGGAACTTAATTATACAGTAGCTTTTTTTATAATTGCAATACGTTTTGATAACATAAAGATGGAGTGAACTGATTATATCCGAGTATTTTACGTTCGTTATATGACGGATGATTGTTAATTTATAAAATATATATCTACTTTAAATGATCCGTGAATAATGAACACATGTGTATTCTTTGAGGTTAGGTTGGTTTATATATGAGAGGGGCCTCGCTTTTCACCCCACGTTCTATATACTGATTTGTTTTAAAAAAAACAAAATCACTTCCTAAAATGTCCATTAATTATCATATAATAATTATAAAATACTAAACTTGTGCTTAATACCGGGTAAATTTTATCCTAAGCCTGGTTTGATCAAACCGTTTTAACGAGAGGGTGAATATTTTATACTTGTCGTGTGATTGGTGGAAAATTTAGGAAGAGTGACAAATCAAATGACAAGTGTAAAACACTTATCATTTGAATTGGCTGAGTTCGATCGAACCAAGTTTGAGGTAAAATTTTCATTAATACTGATCCCCCGAGTTATATGTGAACTAAAATTTGTATCTTTCGTTTTCTTTTCTCTCTCAATATTGCTCTGTATTCTTCCCACCTCAACCTTTTATGCTTTCACTCTTACTTGGTCATATCTCTTTATTTATGCTTTCACTCTCCACTTCCTTAATGTTTTTCGACTTTTCTTTCTCTTATTTATGAACTTCAAAATTTCTTATTTTCAAGAGTTCATCTTATTTACTCATAATAAATTTAATAGTTATTACATTGGTAATAATTAGGAAACATTATCAGTGTACAAGAAATTAATTTAATATTTTGAGCATAAAATTACATTATATTTGCTTTTAATACTTACACATTGAGTGAGCTGCTGGCCAACTAATTAAGCATAATGCCAATTTTATGCTTACCAAAATTTGTGTACAAGGCAAGTTTTAAGGATGATGTTAGGTTACCATTGTTGTTTCGACAATGTGGCCGGGATGACCTTTTTATTCTTCACATTTTTATGGGTAAGCTTATTTTGCTCCATCAAACCAATGTAATGAAGCAAAATGTATTAATTTTATACTTTCATGCACGATATGTGTAAAATCTTTAAAAAAATGACTAATCAAATAACAAGGATAATACACTTGTCATACTATTAGTTAGATTCAACTGAGCTCCTAGAATTTTTCCATGTTTGTGTGTCGAAATTCATTAAATATTTGGATAATAGTTAGTTCATAAGTTCAGAATTCACTACTTCGGAACTACCTCCGTCAATAGTTGAAGTCTTGAAGATAGATTAAAGCCCAGAGGTTGAAGGTCAACGAAAGTTACGTATACCAACTTAGCTATATTAGCTGAAACACGTACGGCTGGTACGTAAATCACATGGCAAATTAAGTGAGCTTAAGCTTAGAATTGGTGCAGAAAAAACCCCTTTTGACTTGCACACCGGTCCAAGTGGTGCAAGAACTTTGTTCAAACAATCCATCAAACCTTATTCAATATGTGCCTCAGCATTCACATTCCTCGTCAAACTTGAGAACTTTACACCGAAGGGTCTATAATATATATATATTGGTGATGAGAAACAGATGTAAGTGAAGGTTTTAACTTTTAACCATTCTTGTCCTTGCAGTGAAACCTGCAGCTTGGAATTGACCATTTACTTCAGTATATAGTTGAATTTTGACGGAGGCTTCTGTTGCGAAAGCGGTGAACAATACTATTTAACGAGGTTCGATCAAGGTTCGATCAGTTTAAACTATGTGCTCAAGTACTATTCAAGATATATTTTACCAAAGAAATATTACAAAGTGAGAGAAACTTTATTTGAATGCACTAAGTAAGAAGGGGAGAAACCTATTTATAGTGTTAGGTCCTCCCCAAATTATTATTTAATTTCAATGTGAGATAGAAAACACTTATTTCAATCTAGTTCTCCAATGTGGTATACTAATTTGTACCATAAAACAATAGATTCTATGCATTGTACTTGCATGCAAGGACATAATTCTTATATGTTCGAAAATTTTTAGTCGAGAGCTAACTTGATCGGATCTAAATAGTTTTATGGTAAATTTATTACATTTACTAACTAATTGGTCTTTTTTTTTTTTTTAAGATTACACCAATTACACGATAAATATAAAATTCTCTCTTTTATTTGGAACTAGATTTGTGTGGAAATTTTATTACGGAGAAATTATATTATATGACTGACTGACTTTCTGACATGTTAATAAATGAATTTTGAAAAAGTGTTCAGCCTCTTATCCATATAGATAGATAGTGAGTTTTGCACTTAGTACGCAGATTCGGTCTTATAGATAATAGATGCTATGTGTACGATGATTTATATAATCTGAAGTAACACTAAGTGTTTATTTAAATTGAATTCTACAAGTAGAAAATTTAATTAACAGAATCACCATATATACATAATAACATAAAAAAAACTAGAAACATTTATAGGTAATTTTAATCCGAGCTAACTCGGTCTAATCGGTATAACGAGAGGACAATTCTTTTACACTTATCGTTGATGAGAAATTTAAGAAAAATGACCAATTAAATGACAAATATAATATAATTGCTCTTTTAATTTGTTGGTTTCTACCGAATTGGATTTAAGATAGAATTTTCCAAACCCTTAATATATTCTAAATAGGTTCAACTCAAATACTTTCTTATCTTAGCCGACTAATAAGTCGGTAGTAAAACAATATTTATGGCGAACCATTAACTTAATTTATTAAGAAAATGCGAACCTGTTGTGGATATTGTGTGTGATTAGTGTTAACTTATATAACTAATATAATTATAATAATTATATAGTGAATCAAAATTTATATAAAAAGGAGGAAAATATGATGGCCTCATACTCGTACTCGTGGAAAGTCGCGACACTCATTGGTAATTATAAAATTTTAAAGTTTATTTCTAATGAATGATAAATTTCAACGTCTATTAATGCTGGTAAAATATTGAAATGAATCGAATCGTAGGTATTTATGAAGCAAGGCCCCATGCAAGCTAGTTCTGGACTTGCATGTTTCTTTGAAACTAGCAAATAGTTTGTCCATATATATGTAAATAGGTCGTCAATATTAACACTCAAGCACGCTGCGTGACAAAGTCTCACATCAAAGGATCCAATTATGCATGGCGCTCGATCGTTTCTGCAATATTATTTGGTGTGTACCCATCCCATTCTAAATATAGCCCCAACTTAATTAATTTCTCATCTTAGTCTCATTATATGGGACAATATTCCAGCTTGTTGAGAAAATGGGAGAAATGGAATCAGAATGACACGGGTAGTCCCTGTCCTTAAAGTGTTAATCGCCCCTACTCTCTGAGTTTGCTAAAGGTTGCAGACGATTTACTTTTTAGGATATATGTCAAGCTGAAAAGAAGAATTCAGACAATAGCAATTTGCCAGAATTCAGGTGAGTTTTGCTATATTTTTCAGGTGAGGGAAAGAGCTATTTATAGCTCTCAGGTGTTGGCCAAAAGTAAAACTGCCAAATGGGAATGTTGAATGGATTAATTTCAGGTGTAATGACCTGAAATTCAATCCCAATGAATGCCCACTACTCAGCTGTTACAGATGCCAACGGACTGATTGGATGTATCTGGACATTGGTTCAAAAGTCTGAACTTTTGGACTGGACTAGGCCGACTCTGGCTCAAAAAGTAAGGCTCTGGGCTCGGAGGCGAGGCTCCAAGCTCCTAGCGACGACGAAGTGCGCCATCAAACGCCACATTCGCCCATGCCCGGCCCCGGCCCGGGCCCCGGTCCCGTGCCCGTGCGCGCGCGCGCGCGCGGGCGGTGCGGTGCACCGCACCGCAAGTGAGCCCATTAGTCCTCTCTTGGGTCCCATAATTTAATAACACATACAGCATTTTAATATATAAAGCTGTCTGCCTAGTGTTATTTTTCCAATGTGGGACACAATAACCAATGCATATTTTCCAAACAACCTTTGATATGCCTTTGCATAATTAATGATTAATCCTCCAACAATTAATCATATATATATTAATTCTCCAACAATTAATATATGTATATGCATAACATATTCAACAATCCCCCACTTGTTTGGAAAACTACTCTTTTGCCAGACAAGTCCCTGAAGATTTTGTCAAAGATCACATGCCTAGAGGAAGGTGTGACGAACATTGAACCTTCCCTTAGTGTAAATAACTCAAGACTGCACCGAAGTTGACGGTGTCCGTAGATTGAACCTCAACTCCTTCGTGATGCAATCGGAGTTATCACACGCATGTTTTCTTTCTCATACAGCAAGCACTCCACTGCTTTGCGCTTATAAAGCCATACGCCATATCCCACTTCATGAACCTTTAAGAGAGTAAACCACAACTCTCTATAAGAAGCGGCTTCACTTCTTGTTCATATAGGCAAAATGTTTCTCGAGCACTAGTTGCATTAGTGCAGCATTTTGTTAAGAGCGTAGCTCAACCTTGTCACTTCACAACTCACTGAGCTATCTTTTACTACATATGAGACCACTTTGATAGCTCAAACCAACTCGTGACTTGTTTTTCCCTTTGAACCTATAACCAGGGGTAACCTAGATTATAGGTAGGGTTACCATCACTTATGGTTCGGGTGGTTTAAGTCCCATATCTCTAGTAGTTGTAGCTACTAAGTCTCTCGTCAGAGGCTTAGTAAATGGGTCAGCCAAATTCTTATTTGACCTCACATAGACAATTGTTATGATACCATCTTGTATCAATTGTCTCACAAATGCATGTCTAAGACCAATATGTCTAGACTTACCATTATAGGTACCACTATACGCTTTTGTAAGCGTAGCTTCGCTGTCACAATACAACGAAATTGGAGGCATTGGACTCGGCCATAGATCTATGTCTAACAACATATTTCTAATCCAATCAGCCTCTTGTCCAGCTTGTGCCAGAGCTATGAACTCAGATTCCATGGTAGAGTGAGAGATTATTGTCTGTTTCTTGCTTGCCCAAGAAACAGCCCCACCGGCAAGAGTGAAAACCCACCCACTTGTGGATTTATTATCTCCCACGCTAGTTATCTAACTCGCGTCTGAGTACCCTTCCAATACACTAGGGAATTTGTTATAGAACAAACCAAAGCTAATAGTTCTCTTAAGGTACCCAAGTACCCTACTAATAGCTTTCCAATGATCAGCATTGGGACTGCTCGTGTATCTGCTAAGTTTTGAAACTGCAAAGGAAATATCTGGTCTAGTGCAATGCATTGCGTACATAAGGCTGCCAATAGCACTTGCATACTCAAGCTGTGCAATAGCTCTACCAGTATTTTCCTTAAGTTTTAATCCATTGTCAAACGGAGTATTCACCTCCTTGATCTCGAGGTGACTAAACTTAGTCAGAACTTTCTCAATATAGTGAGATTGGTTTAGTGAAAAACCCCCACTATGTTTTTTAACTTTAATGCCTAAAATGGTATCTACTTCACCTAAGTCTTTCATCTTAAAGACCGAGGATAGATACTTTTTAGTCTCGTTTACTCCAATCAGATTCGTCCCGATGATCAACATATCATCGACATATAGACAGACTATCATCATATAGTCGGCCGTACTTTTGGAGTAAATGCACCTGTCAGCACTGTTATACTTGAATCCGAATTTCAAGATAGCAGTGTCAAACCTCTCGTGCCATTGTTTTGGTGCTTGTTTTAGACCATACAGGGATTTGACTAACTTACACACTTTATTTTCTGTTCCCGGTGCTATAAAACCCTCAGGTTGTTCCATATAGATTTCTTCTTTTAAATTTCCATTTAAAAATGCTGTCTTTACGTCCATTTGATGAACAAACAGATCGTAAAGAGAGGCTAAGGCAAGAAGAATTCTAATGGACGCAACTCGAGCCACCGGTGCATAAGTGTCAAAGTAGTCAATCCCTTCTACTTGTCTAAATCCTTTGGCGACTAATCTAGCTTTAAAAGCTGAGATAGTGCCATCAGTGTTTCGTTTTCTTCTAAATACCCACTTGCACCCAATGGGTTTAGAACCACGAGGTAAGTCTGCTAATACCCAAGTATTATTACCCAAGATCGAATCCATTTCATCGTTTACAGCTTCCTTCCAAAAAGAAGCATCTCGAGAAGCCATAGCTTCTGAAAATGTTTTAGGATCCGTCTCAAGTGAAAATACATATGGTATTTCACTTACCATTTTATTATCTTGGTCCCCCTCCACCAAGAATAATAAAGCATCAGAAGAGATAAAGTCTTTATCTAAACTTTTCTCTTTTCTTGGTCTAGTACTCCTTCTAGGCTCAACTTGTTGTTTAGGAACATCATTTTCCACAACCGGCCTTATAGGACCTTTAGGCTCAATTTGGAGTGGCACAGATTCGTTTCCAACATCTTTTGAAAACGTATTTTCGAAGAATTCCACGTCCCTGGATTCAGTTATCACGTTAGACTCCAAATCGAGAAGTCTATAGGCCTTGCTATTAAGAGCATATCCAACGAATACACTTTTAATAGCTCGAGCCCCTAACTTAGTCCGTTTAGGATCAGGAACCCGAAAATAAGCCACACACCCCCACACTTTGAAATAACTTATGTTGGGTTTTCTGCCTTTCCATATTTCATAGGGACTAGACTTCACAACAGTACTAGGCATCCTATTTAGAATATGGCACGCAGACAGAAGGGCTTCACCCCATAAGTTGTGAGGTAAATTTGCATGATTTAACATGCAATTTATCATATCCAGAAAGGTACGATTTTTCCTTTCAGCTACACCGTTCTGCTGGGGTGTATAACCGGCAGTTGTTTGATGTATGATACCACTTTCTTCGCAAAGTGTATCAAAAGCATTCAAACAATATTCCATGCCTCGATCAGAACGTAGAACCTTAATCTTCTTCTCAAGTTGGGTTTCTACTTCTGATTTGTATTTCACAAAAGAACTAAGAGCTTCATCTTTAGTTCTTAACAAATAGACATAGCAAAAACGACTAGCATCATCAATAAAAGTAATAAAATACCTTTTACCACCTCTAGTTAAAATTCCATTTAACTCACAAATATCAGTATGAATTAAATCTAATATTTGTGATTCTCTTTTAACACTTGGAAAAGGCTTTCTTACAATTTTTGATTTTGCACATATTTCACACTTATCAAGTTCGTTTTTACCAATATCAATTAATCCCATTGCATGCATATTTTTCAAATTCTTTGCACTAACATGTCCTAACCGACTATGCCATAAAGAAATTGAAGAAATCATGTAAGCAGAAACAAGATTCATATTATTGATAGACATCTTATACATCCCATTACAAGCATAGCCTTTTCCAACAAATTCACCATTTTTCATGATGATGACTTTGCCAGATTCAACAGAAATCTTAAAACCTTTCTTATCTAACAAATCAACTGAAATTAAACTTTTCCTAACATCTGGTACAAACAAGACATTAATCAAAGTTAATTTCTTTCCGGAGGTAAAGTTGAGTTCGACAGATCCTTTGCCTCCAACACTGGCTTTGGAGTTGTTTCCCATCTGAACCTCTTGCCCAACAGTTTCTTCAAAGGTCTTGAAAAGCCTTCGATCGTTGCAAATGTGAACGGTAGCTCCAGAATCTAACCACCAGCCAGAAAGTTCACTTGCCATGTTGATCTCAGAAATCATAGCCACATCGAGGCTAAGATCAGTCACCATGGCAACTAGGTTCTCCTCAACCATATTTGCAACTCCGGATCCACTCTTCCGTTGTGGGCATTCTCTCGCATAATGTCCTGTTTCTCCACAAACATGACACTTGCCTTTTCTTTTGTTAGCACCATTAGAAGGTTTAGGCTTCTGAATGGTTTTCTTAAATTATCCAGAATTCTTTTTAACACCAAAATGTTTCTTTTTAGAAGAATTTCCAGATTCAACAAAATTCACACTCGATTGTCCTTGAACCAAATTCTTTCCATCGCGTTTCCGAGCCTCCTCTTCAATACGCAGATGTTTTTGAATTTGTTCCAAGGACAAATCCTCAGATTTATGCATCAAACGCTTTGCATAATCTTTCCAGGCTGGAGGAAGTTTTGCAATGATTGCACCAACCTGGAATGTTTCTGGAAGGACAATTTTAACCATCCTGAGTTTATTAACGATTACCTGGAGCTCATGCACTTGCTCCAGAATCGGTTTGTTGTCAACCATCTTGAAATCCAAATATTTAGAAACTAAATATTTGTTAGTACCTTCTTCCTCAGCCTTGTATTTGTATTCCAAGGCCTCCCAAAGCTCTCTAGGCGACTTCACGTTTGTGTATAGATCATACAGCCTGTCAGAAAGTGTGTTGAGGATGTGACCACGAGCCAACTCTTCATCTTCAGCCCTTTTCCTCCTTTGTTGTTGAAGAGTCTCTACGATCTCCTGATGGATCTGCACAGCATTCCTGGAAGGACCTGTTGCTGCAATGTTGGGAGGAGCAGTGACTCCTGTTGTCGGAGGATTGGCAGGAGGTGCACCACCGGCTTCAGTGGTTGGTGGATCCAGATCAACAGGCTGCTGGGGAGCAGGAGGATCTTCTGGAATTGGTGGCAGGCTGGGATCCAGAACGTAGGCCAGCTTCAAAACGGTAAGCAGGAACTTCATCTTGTCTTGCCAGCGGCTGAAATTGTTTCCATCGAAGCGATCCAATTTCTGCTGGTTCATGATGCGGAAGGATTCTGACTCCATCTTCACACGAATTAACACTTTAAGATTGTTGAGAAAATGGGAGAAATGGAATCAGAATGACACGGGTAGTCCCTGTCCTTAAAGTGTTAATCGCCCCTACTCTCTGAGTTTGCTAAAGGTTGCAGACGATTTACTTTTTAGGATATATGTCAAGCTGAAAAGAAGAATTCAGACAATAGCAATTTGCCAGAATTCAGGTGAGTTTTGCTATATTTTTCAGGTGAGGGAAAGAGCTATTTATAGCTCTCAGGTGTTGGCCAAAAGTAAAACTGCCAAATGGGAATGTTGAATGGATTAATTTCAGGTGTAATGACCTGAAATTCAATCCCAATGAATGCCCACTACTCAGCTGTTACAGATGCCAACGGACTGATTGGATGTATCTGGACATTGGTTCAAAAGTCTGAACTTTTGGACTGGACTAAAGTGCAAAGTGCGCCATCAAACGCCACATTCGCCCATGCCCGGCCCCGGTCCCGGTCCCGTGCGCGCGCGCGCGCGCGGGCGCGGGCGGTGCGGTGCACCGCACCGCAAGTGAGCCCATTAGTCCTCTCTTGGGTCCCATAATTTAATAACACATACAGCATTTTAATATATAAAGCTGTCTGCCTAGTGTTATTTTTCCAATGTGGGACACAATAACCAATGCATATTTTCCAAACAACCTTTGATATGCCTTTGCATAATTAATGATTAATCCTCCAACAATTAATCATATATATATTAATTCTCCAACAATTAATATATGTATATGCATAACATATTCAACACAGCTGAGCCTGATAGTGATCATTTTGTTTGAGCACTCTTCAATGCTCTCCACACAATAATTTGATTAATTCCATATCCCTAGCTTCACCAAGTTATTGAAAATGGTGCTTTTCTTTATGGTAAATTGGATAATCATCTCCGTATGAGCCATCTTCAAGAGAGAAATATTAGTCTAGAGACGATTAAACTCAGCCGAACTTAACCAATCATATGCGTAAGTGTATCATACTTGTAATTTGATTGATCGTTTTGCCTAAATTTTGCAGTTTACATCAATCACACAACATGTGTAAAATACTTAGGTTACTTTCTCACACAACATGTCGAAGAAAACGGGTTTATTTATCCCAAGCAAGACCAATGAGGTTCTCATATTGTAACACTTAGGATACTTCTTATATCAAGTATTTCAGCCAGGGAACAACATACTTTTGGTGGACAATATGGGCCAATTTGTAGAGGAAATTGTGGCCATTTATAGGTATTAAGAGTCTAGGAAATAGCACGATTTCTTGTCTTGGAGAGGGACAGATTTTTGCAGCAAGAAAGAGAGGCACTAATTATCTCCCAAATGATTAAGAGATGGTGGTGTTGGAACTCAGCCTAACACCTTGGGAGCCACAAGATTGTAAACTGATTTTAATTAACTTTTTATTCAATTCTTTTATCCGTGCTAGCTGCCTATTCTGCCTCATCAAAGATTTTTGCACCAACAATTCCAATAATTCTGATCAGTAAATTTAGTACATTTTTTTGCCCCCAAAGACCCGAACGATATATTTTATGACCTCTCAAGTTGCAAGTTTCATAAATGTAATTTGGGCCTAAATTTATTAGAGAATATTGGACTGGTTCAAGACAAGGGGGACCAAATGGAATTCCAGTTCCATACATATATAGATAAACTGTTGTGACATGGCAATAAGTATATGTTTGATTGTGCTGCCACTAAGGAAGCATGATGCAGCTTATGCCGATGAAGTTGCCAAATAAGTTCAAAATATCCAGCTGTGTGGATTGTGCTTATTAGAGCTGAAAAGGTTAGGTTTAAAAGCACTTTTCCACTGGAAAAACTTGGGGACTTTTTGATAAACAAGTTGATAGGAGAAATGTTATGGAAGTTTACCCCAAATGCTTGTTTGAAGCTTCTAGCTATAAGTTATTTCAACTTGTTTTAAACAGAAAAAACAAAGCAATGCATATTTTTCTTAAAACTAAAAGGTGGAATGGCCCATTTCGATCTTGTAAGTATATATAATGACAAAAGCAGATATTAAAACCAATAGTGTGGCCCTTCTTTTTGTAAATTAGATCAAAGAGACAGATAAACAAAAAGGGCTAATACATTATTATATCTTAAGCGGCCTTTGATAGTGGGTTGAATTTGTTGGTAATGGATTTATGTTAAAAAAGGGCTGATAGTATTGTAAGAGTAAGATAGAATTAGAGTCCAAATTCCTGGGTACTTGTTCCCATCACAAGGAATGGCAATTGGGCCGGGTCCTATGAATCTTTGAATCTGACGAACCCAATGGGTGTGGACCGTTGAGCCTTGAACCGGTTTGGACTCAAAAAGAGATCCGTTTCGATTTGGGTCTGAGGCGGGTTTTACCCGACCCATTTATGAACTAAAATGTAAGAAAAAATTAGGTCTCTACGCCGTCGACCTACCTTCCCTCGCCGTATCTCTGCCTCATCTCACGGCTCACCACCGCTGCCGTCACACCTCTCTCTCTCACGCGCCACCACTGCCGCCGGTGCCGCCACCACCTCTGAACTCAGAAAAAAGGTTCGTTGTCTTCATTCAGTTTAACCTTGAAACTGAATCGTCGTTACGCAAAATATAAAAAATAAAAAATAAGCCTGATTTTTTGTTCGTTTTATTTTGACTAAACTCTGTACTGGGTTCTTCTTTATGTTTTTCTTTCTCTCCCGAAAATTGTGTGAATCCATGTTCAACCTGATTGTAAGTTTTTAAACAATATTTTGTATTTTTCCTATTGAGCATCAGGTGGAATGTGTATAATTTTGATGCTAAAACCCTCAAACAATAATTGGAAAATGAAAATGGAGGAAAACCTAAGGAAGCTGGGTATTCAAAGAGAAAAACTGGGTATTCAACTTTTTTTTTAAAAACTGGATATTCAAATTATTGTGTTCTTTCTACCCCAATTAAATGAGTATGTTAATATTTGAATGAAACAATTTTCTCAGCAAATTTGTGTATAAATCTGTATCATAATCCTAGTTTGATATTTGCTAAGTTATTGATTAAGATTTTAATGTAGATACACAACTGACTAAATTCCTTCATTTTATGCATTTATTTACTTATTTTAAATTATAGATGTTTACAAATTATTTCATTCTTGATGTTTTTAGCTGTGTGTATTAAAATTCTCAGCAAAGCTGGATATAATTAAGCTTAAATCCACGTATGGCGGTCCTGGTTTATAATTTGATTTCTTCAAGTCCCGCGGCTCCGCCTGCCCTCCGCCGCGAACCACCACTTTGATGGTCTGAACTGCCCCCACCTCTCTACTACCGCTGAAGTCGTCAGTGCCATGTTACCGGTGAGTTCTACTTCTCCCTTTCATGAAATTGAGTTTGGAGTGAGGAGTTTGAGTTGTAGAATTATTCAATGGTTATTTTTGTAGTAGACAACAGCTTGAGTTACACCTATGAAATCCAAATGCTACAAACAAGCCATAATTGCCATACCAGAAAATCCTATCGAAGAATTGATTAAATTCAACTGCCTTCTGAAGAACTTCGTTCATGGAGGCCGATTCTCCGATGCGCTTCATCTCTTTCAACAAATCCACTCATCCCACCACATGAAACCTGACCATTACACTTTATCGACAGCCCTCACTGCATGCGCGAACGTTCATGAAACTAGAGTGGGTGCACAGCTTCATGCGCATTCCATTCAATCTGGGCTAAAACATTTTCCTCATGTCACGAATACTCTCCTTTCACTCTATGCGAAATCACAGGACTTGGTTTCGGTCAAAAGGGTCTTCGATGAAATAAAGGAACCTGATGTTTATTCACATACTACGTTGTTATCGGCTTGTGCAAAGCTCGGTGAAGTTGGTTATGCTCATCGTGTGTTCGATCAAATTCCTCATAGAAATGTGGCGGTTTGGAATGCAATGATCACAGGGTGTGCGGAAAATGGGCTCCACAGGATTGCTTTTGAGTTTTTTCATAAAATGCATGTCGTGGGTGTGAAAGCTGACAATTACACTTTTGCCAGCATTTTAAGTTTATGCTCTTCAGAGAAGTTCGATTTTGGGGGCCAAGTGCATGCATTAGTTGTGAAGACTGGATTTTTGAGGATGGTTTCAGTGATTAATTCCTTGCTTACAATGTATTTTAATTGCAACCTTGTTACGGATGCTTATGGTGTATATGAGGAAGTGGGCCGTGATGTTGGAGATGAGATAACTTATAATGCAATAATTGCTGGTTTAGTGAGCATGGACAGAGATGAAGCAGCTTTATCGATGTTCAAACATATGCGAGCTATTGGTCTAAAACCAACTGAATTGACTTTCGTGAGTGTGATGGGAGCATGTTTCTTCTCTAAACTTGCAAGTCAAGTCCACTGCCAAGCCATTAAGATGAGTTTTGAAAACTGTACTTCTGTGAACAATGCAGCAATAAGTATGTATTCATATTGTGGGGACTTGGACGCAGCTTGTTTAATTTTCAGAAGGCTAGAACAAAAGGATATTGTGTCGTGGAATGCCATCATAGCAAGCTATGCTCAAGAAAATTTAAGTGAAGATGCTTTGTTTACCTACATTCAGATGCAACGGGAAGGCATTGAACCTGATGAATTTACAATTGGAAGCTTACTATCAATCTCAGAGTCACTACAGTTGGTTGAAATGATTCAAGCTATTATAATTAAAAAGGCACTCATGGTCAAAGTTGAAGTTACAAATGCATTACTTTCTGCTTTTTCTAGAATCAGTGAAATACAAAAGGCAAATAAACTTTTCTGTGAAATGCACTTGAAGAACATAATATCCTGGAATGCTATGATTTCTGGATTTTTATTAAACGGGCTCCCTTCACATGGATTGCAGCTATTTTCCAAATTGTTCGAATTTGGATTCAGACCAAATCATTACACTCTGAGCCTTATTTTGAACACTTGTGCTACCACATCAGATCTGCAGCATGGAAAACAAGTTCATGCATACGTATTGAAATTTGGTTATTTTTTTCTTACTTTGCTCGGTAATGCTCTCATTGCATTGTATGCCAAATGTGGAGCTCTAATTTGGTCTTTGAGAGTTTTTCATAGCATGATAGAGAAAGATACAGTTTGTTGGAACTCAATGATCTCTGCCTATGCACAGAATGGAGAAGGCAAGGAAGCTGTCAATTTATTTGAGGTTATGCGATATTCAAGCACAGTAAAACCAGATAAGGCTACTTTTACTGCAGTTCTTTCAGCCTGCAGTCATTCAGGTTTAGTATCTGATGGTATTCGGATTTTTAATATGATGGTAAATAGTTATGGTGTTGACCCCGAAGGCCACCATTTTTCATGCATAGTTGATCTCTTAGGCCGAGCTGGATTTCTTGATGCAGCAGAGGGATTAATTAAAGGTCGGGGTGTTGACTTTGACCCTAGTGTGTGGTGGACGTTATTCAGTTCGTGTGCAGCTCATGGACATCTTCAATTGGGAAGTATAATTGCTGAATTTCTTCTTGAAGCTGAGAATGATGATCCTGCTGTTTATGTTGTTCTATCGAATCTTTATGCTAATGCTGGGAAATGGGAAGAGGCGGCCAATTTGAGGGAATTAATGAAGAAACATGGTGTGATAAAGCAACCTGGAAGCAGTTGGATCACATCATGAAAACTTGGTTTATACATACACAACACAATTCATCAAAGGCCCAGACGCATGGAGCTCCTTAAAGGGTAAAATCTCTATTTTTTTCTCTTCTTAATTTGTTGATGATATTAATGTGACTAGACTTATAAATAATGAACTCACTTATGATCTTATATTGAGGAAGTTCATTTATTCCAGAGACCAAGTTTGTTTTTGCCTCTGTGCTGTGCATACTTAATTTCCTGTTTCTCTTTTGTAGAGATAAAACCGCTTTGCTATCTTTTATGGAGCTAAAAGTCAGATTCGAAAGAGGTGGGGGGAGAAACAGCCCTGAATCTGCAGAAATCATTTGAAGAAGTTGAAAAAAGTAAGGTGTTTACATTTAATTTCATTCTGGTTTGCTTAAGCACCATTCTTGTCGATTTTTGTTACACTATAGCTTCAATAGATGGTATGATCGAGTAATGTATCCATTGCTTAACAACTAAGAAAATGTTTACTTTCTTGGTTTATTATCTAGTTGGATTTAATATGATCATATTAAAATTTTGTTAAATACCCAACTCATTTTGTTTACTACAATAGATTATCCTAGTTAATTAAAAACTCAGTTTTAGAGTTGTTAAATAGCATAGTGTATTCTTATATTTTTTTGGGCTTTGCCAATAGTATAGGGCTCCTATAATATTTTAGTAAACATAGAAATTGGTGTGTTAAATAACAAATACATCTCTTTCTAATAAAGTAAACTATCTCTAAAGATAGTGAAACTAGCCAAAACACACTTTGAATATCCTTTTTGTTTCTTGACCTAGTAGCAATATTTTGTTATTGTGCCAAAAGAATACTTACTATATGATATTGCTGCTAATTTGAGTACATAGAGCTGCACAATGCATTCCTACTGAGGAACATAAATTCATTACTTCCTTTAATGGGTAAAATTGTCTGTTTGGATTATGTAATTTTAACACGGATTTATAATTGAACTCTAGTTTCATATACTCTTCCCTTTTGTAATTCAACTTGATGGAGGAAAATAATATGTATTTTTTAAAACAAATTCCTCACTTGCATTTCATTATTCGTGGAATTTCATGTGGAATTGATAGCACTACCTTTTTAGTTTGTCTTGAATTCCCCCAGGGGTTTCGCTTCTTTGGTGACAAATGAGAAGCACAAAGTTGTGCCTAGGTTAATTTAGCAGGAGGACATGACAAAACTTGTTGGAGTCCACATGCATGCAGCAACCAGGTATTCTTTAATCTTCTCCCCAAGTTAGTAATTTAATTTTCTGAAACCAGGATAATAATTGAAATGAGAGTTTTCTGAAATCATGGAATAGACTAACTACAACATAGTTATAATTCTAGCTGTTAGCCAAATATTGTAGCTAGTTCGCTATGTACTATTTCTAGCTGACAACTCTTCAATACACCCACAAATTTTCTCAATACATTCTACCCTGAGTCTCCACTGGAAGCATTACTAGTACCCAACAATGCTATAGAATCAGTTGATTCTGTTCCCCAGCTTTGATCACCATTAGCTACATCGTGAGCTGATTGAGATGGAAGGGCAGGGATTTGTAGATTTTCATTTTCACCTTCCAACATTTTTACCACTTCACTCATCGATGGTCGATCATCCGGACTCATCCGTATACACCACAATCCCACTATTATCATCTTTCGTTTAACTTTTGTTGTGAAATCGTCATCTTCTTCATCATCAATTTCATCAGCATTTCCAATTTCAATGTCCTTCCCTTTATTGAAGCAATCATAAATCCAATACGGAAAATACTGACTAGATTTGTCATCATCTGCCACCATGTCTCTATTTAAGCGTAGCATTTCCATCAGAAGCATTCCAAAGCTATAGATATCAGCTTTGAATGAGACCCTACCAATGCTTCTGTTGATTAGTTCAGGAGCCACATACCCTATTGTCCCCCGTGCCATTGTAAGAGTCACCGTTACATTGTCAGTTGGGTAAAATTTTGCAAGCCCGAAATCAGAAACTTTTGGAGTGAAACTATCATCTAGAAGTATGTTGTGAGGCTTTATATCAAAGTGCAGGATTTGGATATCACACCCACGGTGTAGATATTCAATCCCACGAGCCACTCCAACTGCAATTTCATATTTCTGCTCCCAACTAAGTGAATTCGATGCTCTTCCGTTCCTATATATATACTTCTCCAAAGATCCCTTAGGCATGAAGTCATAAATAAGCGCACATTTAGATCCTTCAACACAATATCCAACGAGCTTCACCACATTTATGTGGTGGATCCTTCCAATGGTTGCAATTTCGTTGATGAAGTCTTGTCCAGTTGCTCCAGGCTTATTATTGAGTACCTTGACGGCTACATCATGGCCACTTCGAAGCTTTCCTTTATAAACAGAACCGTAACCTCCTTCCCCAAGTTTTTCCCTGAAACTTCTTGTCATCTGCTTATGTTTGAATAAGAGTAGCGAATTGGCATGAGATTGTTGTTGCTTTGTAGGAATCCTTCTATTCCATCAAACATCGACAAATGCCTTTTTTGAAGCTTATAAATTAGAAGCCCCAACATAAAAGGCACTCCAATTAGAATTCTTCCAGAGAGGTTGATTTCTACCAGCACTACAGGGAACAATCTCAATTAAATTAGCATTCTTAGTTCAGTTTTCCAGCATATGTATAGGATTCTCGTACGGGGAGATCAGGTGAAATCACATTAAATATAGTACCACTCTGTCTCTTTCTATGCCAGGTATATGATTATCTAATCAATTTTCTTAACCAATCAAATGAAATAAGAGATTTCTGCACTGAATACCCTTGTGTTAAACTTGAAATCGTATATAAACCTTGCGTTATAAAATATCATATAAGCAATCCCGTGTTATTAAAATTGTAGTACAAAAAGCCCCAGTATTGTGCGCGCACTGTAAGTGCTTCTTAAATGCTGTTTTTATGCAAAATGACTGTCATATACCCCTATATTATTAAAGGTATAAAGCTATATGAATTACGTCATTATCCGATTTATAATTTTCTTTTATTTTGCAAAAATTATATATATATTTTGAAAATTTATCATTTCTTTTTTATACTTCTCTTTTTCTAATTTTATCCTGTCTCTTCCCCACCTGCCAACCCCACCATACACAACCTGGCAACCCCTTGACCACTGCTGCCTTCAACACCCCCAACCCAAATCCCACTGCAGTTGTTGACATTATCTCCACAGCACTGACCACTATCTACAACGGGCACCACCACATTGCAACCATCAGCATTGAGAACCCACCACCACTGACACAACCTCCACCATTGCATAGCCACCACCACCGCCACATCGCAACCCCTACCCCCTGCCTCTCCACTTTTTCTAATTTTGATTTCAAATTTTTTATTTAAAGTAATAATACAGGATTATTTGAACCAATTTTTTATATCACAGAGTTATTTAGTACTGTGAACTCAATTTATGCTTTGTGGAGCATGGAAGTTTTTGCAAAATTGAGGAAAAAGACGAAGTAATTATTAGCTGACCTCCGATAACCTGAAGAATCGAGTTAAACCCTGCATACACAACATATAAACATGATAAGGAAACAGGAGGGATTTGATCGCTAATCTTCAGTTCACAGTTCATTTTTACTGTAGAAATGAAGTATTTATTTCTAACCACAAGTGGTTCATGCATCATGATAGATTTAATCCAATAAATTGAACACTTATATAGATGGTACGAGAGAGTTGGAGTCTCACATTGAAGTGCCTTGTAGAACCAAAATGGCGCCCTACCATCTGCATTGCAAGAGCCATTGAAATTAAACAACTAAAGCAATATTAAATTTATTTCAGCCTATCTAATTGTTGACGAAAATTGGACTGGAAAATCTATCACAGGCAATCAATTTATATGATTTTACCTATAAGTGTGAATACATGATAATATAAAAAAAGAAAACTATAATTGTTGCATATTGAGGTTTCAATCTTACAGCAGACAATACTCCAGTACTGGCGTAGGTGGAAATTACAGTCTAACTGGTCTGAGCATCTAGGTGTGGAACCATCAAGCAAGCATTCATACTTGCACTTTTCAGAACAGAGGGCATTGAACCAAGAAAGTTCAAACCCATAAAGCAGAGCTCTATGCATATCTGAAAGAGTAATGTTTCCCTCTTGAAGCGGCATTGAAATCATCGCCATGACACCGAACCTACACATGTTGAATTCATCGAGCTTAAAGATATCTCCGTGAATTATATATGTGTGTGTTCTTCCATGAAACTCGTTGAAACAATCACTCGTCTCGATTACCAGCGAACTATTCAGCGGATGCGGGCAGCTTATGAAAGTGATACCCCTCGTTGTAGAAATATGGAACTTTTCTGAATTGATGCTGTAAGGATAATGATAACGATGAGGAGACTCAACAAGTACTTGGGTAGCGAGTATTCAGGAAAGGAGCAAGTAGTGTCGTTTCTTATGGGATAATCGGCAAGACGGATACTGCAGTTTTCGTAATTGATTGTTTGAACGAGGTATTTCTGAGAATCAAAATACAGGAAGGCTGTATTGTTTTCACATGCTATTTCACATGCAGGATGACCACAGTGTTCGGGATCATCTCTCAATCTAAAAGGGTAGCTAATATTGGGAATATTGCCGCATGCAGAAGGGCTACAGAGTGGATTATTAATCTTCCCCCCGTAGGATACTTGAAGGAAATTGGGGATTATTATCAGGCAAAAAGAAAAACATTGGAGGATCATTTTGGTGGTGATGAGTACTTTACAGAACATGGAGTACTCTTCTTCCCTAATAATAATAGACTACCCAGTACTGGTCTACTCCAGTCTCACACAGGCAAAAAAAAAGAAAAAGAAAATTTTCACTAGTCAAGTATTCTCATGTTATTAAAGTCTTTCTGGCCGGCAAAATAAGACAGACTTAAACTCTTTCTTAGTGCCTTCCTGAAATTAAAATAAATTAATACACGTAGGAGTATATTAAACTATAAGGAGAGAATCCTAACCACATGAGAGAAATAAGTTTTTGTCATAATTAAAATGTCTATCTTCTTCTGCGTTTTTCTATTCTTCATATTGTCTTCTCCACTGCTTATTGCAGCAGAAAGAGAGGATTGTATGCCAACCAGATGCAGAAAACATGGCCCATTAATTCAGTTTCCTTTCAGGAATAAAAATCTACAGCCTGACTATTGTGGGTATTCAGGTTTTGATTTACATTGTGATGAGAAAAAGGGGACTGTGCTTGTACTGCCTTTCTCGGTGAAAGTTATAGTACAGAAAATTGACTATATAACTCAAACAATTCACCTTTACGATCCAGATGGTTGTCTTCTTGAAAAGATACTACATCTAAACCTATCTGCCTCCCCATTCCATTTTCCCTTTTCCTTGTACGACTCATTATTTTTGTTCAATTGTTCTGGTTCGAAAAGAGATCTCGGTACATTGGTTCCTTGTCTTAGCAAATCCAGCTATCAGTTATATGCCACTCTGAGCTACTACTTCGGTTACAATTCTCTAACATCTTGTACCCAGATTCGAAAATTTTCATGGATTCCAAGTGATGAGATTTTAAATAACAAGCTGCATTTGAATTGGACAGAACCAGCGTGCAGCTACTGTGAAGCTCAAGGAAAAAGGTGTGGCTTCAAAAATCATACTACTGGACATCAAATTCAGTGTAACGAACAAACAAATCAAGGTAACTACATTTCTAGTCTTCTCATTTCATCTCATCTGAGAAATTTCTCGGAAAACATATAGTTGTTCGAATTTCATAAAATATTTTTGTTGTTGTTGGTTACAGGGGCATCAAAGGTGCCAGTGATTGCAGGTGAACATTTTCCTTGTTGTTTATAAACTTACACTGAAAAGTTTCTTCCTTCTTTCATAAGAGACCTGTTTAAAAACTTTGACTATTAGCTCTAATCTGCAGGTGCAGCCTCAGGTGCTTTCCTGTTCATGACGACACTAGTAGCTCTCTTACTCTTTTGCAAGTCAATAAAAAGACGAAAAGAGAATCAAAAGAAGATTGAAAAGTTTTTGGAAGAGTACAGAGCCCTTAAACCCACTAGATTTTCTTACTCTGATATAACTAGGATTACTAATCAATTCAATGAGAAATTGGGTGAAGGGGGTTATGGAATCGTTTACAAGGGAAAGTTATCCCACAAAATAGATGTTGCAGTAAAGGTGCTCAACCATTCCAAGGAAGACGGGGAGGAATTTGTTAATGAAGTGGGTACAATTGGAAGAATACACCATGTAAACGTGGTGCGTTTGGTTGGCTTTTGTGCTGAAGGATATAAAAGAGCTCTGGTTTATGAATTCCTACCAAATGAATCACTTGAAAAGGTGATTTTCACAACAGGCTCCAAGAAAAGCTCTCTTGGTTGGCAAAAGCTGCAAGACATTGCTCTCGGCATAGCTAAGGGCATTGAGTATCTCCACCAAGGTTGTGATCAACGAATCCTCCATTTCGACATCAAACCTCACAACATCTTATTAGACCACAATTTCAACCCGAAAGTATGTGATTTTGGTCTAGCTAAGTTGTGCTCTAAAGAGAAAAGTGCTGTAACAATGACAGCTGCAAGGGGAACCATGGGGTACATTGCTCCAGAGGTATTGTCAAGGACTTTTGGGAGGGTATCGTATAAGTCTGATGTTTATAGCTTTGGAATGTTGTTGCTTGAAATGGCCGGGGGGAGGAAAAACGTGGATCTTGAGGCGAATACGAGTCAGGTGTACTTTCCTCAATTTGTTTATAATAATTTGAATTTGGATGGAGATCTTTGGGCACAGATTGAGGATACAGGAGATGGGAATATTGCAAGAAAACTTAGCATTGTAGGACTTTGGTGTATCCAGTGGTATCCGAATGATCGTCCGTCGATGAAGCAAGTGGTTCAAATGTTGGAGGGAGACGGACACGATCTCATAATGCCTCCGAACCCATTTGAAGCTGCTAATGTGCCGAATGCGACGAATGTTGCAGCAATAGGCGGAACTCGTTATCAAATGGAGTTGTCACTCAAATTTTGAGTTGGGAAGATCAGGTGTCCGTGAAATGTAATATTTAAAATAGAATTATTAAAAAAGTTTCTGGAATGAAGTTTGCTAAGTGTTTTCTTCTTGCTTTGTGATACGATTAGTGTTTGATTAATAAAATGATTAAGGTGTTTGACCAACCCAAGGCAAGAAATTCTTTATTATCGCCAATATATATTAATTATATATATGCCCCTGGAATGTTTTGTTTTGGTAGATTTACGTTTTTTATTTGGGATAGTAAAAATATTTCATGGTCTCATCCAGGGGCGGATTCAGGATTTCTTTGCAGTCGGGGTTGAAAATTTGTAGTCTTCGGATTACTAATTATATTTTCAGAATTAAATTCTATACTGATTCTTTTTTAGTTGGCAATGGAACTTAATAATTCAATAGAACTCTTCGATCTTTAACTAAAATACCGATGCATGATTACAAACTATAATGTCAATTCAAAAAAATAATTCATTAGTTAGCAGTTAGCACTCTCAATAAACATGCAAAGCTTAAACATTTAATAAGAATTCGCAGAAATAACTATTTCACCAAAATTTAAAACTAAGAAGTAACCCACTTCATAAAAATCTTCAAAATTTGCACAAATTAAAACTGAAAAAATTAACAGGAAGTTTAGCCATCAAAACTAAGAAATAAAGGGATGAATTTACAATTGGAATTCGGAACAAATATATGTAGATTTTTAATTTTAGAGAGAGATTGTATAAATTTATAATTGAATTTTTAAATTGAGAGTTTATAAATTTGGGCCTATGGGGGAGGGGGGTATTATAATTTTTATTTATTTTTTATTGGGGGCGGGGGCGGGAGCCCCCTTGGCCTATGCTGGCTCCGCCCCTGTTCTCATCAGAATATTATTATCTGATAAATTTCCTTTGATTCTCTTTTAAGTAGGCCAACTTTTTCGCCCTAAGGATCTGTAGTAGAGCAAAACTCTACCAATAACAATTTCAAATTTTGTAATCAAGTAAAAATTGCGAGTTATTTATTTATTTATTTATTTTGGCTGAGCAAAATTTTAAGTTAGTCGTACTCATGCATGGCCACAAGGAGAAGATATTAAATAGTAAGACGGATTAATTAGACGAAGTGACGAACTCTACCCAAATTGTTAATATCATGGGCATTTCTTTCCATTGCCAATTGACTTTATTATCCAACTTTAACCATACTTATTATTTAGCTAAAAAGTAAATAATCAATAACCTTTAATTCAATTTAATTATTTAATTTGATATTATTAAATAAATTTTATTTTATTTTAGTTCCAACTTTTCCAATGCTCCTCATTTTTCACCAACTTTTCCAGTACTTCTTTACTTTTTTATATTCTCATTCAATTTACAATAAACTTTAATTTAAATATATAATATACATTAATTTTAAGTATTTTTTATTTAAATAGAATTTTTTAAATAAGTTCCTTTCCGGCGGCCTCTCATCATGAATATTTTGCAATGCTCTGGCAGCTTCAACAAAAAATAAATATAATTGTTGATAAACGACGAAGTGGAAAAAGAATAATCAGCCATGTTAGGTCATATTTTTGTAACATTACAAAAGTAGACTAAATCAAATTATTTATAAACGACAATAAGAAAAAGATAGCAAAAAGAAGACAAAATGGACGTTGAATTACACTTATTATTTTAATTAATTAATTTTCTAAAAATTTATATTAATTCACACGACAATTTTTAGACACTATTCCATAACGTATACTGACAAACTAAAATTATCTATAACTAAGGCCACAGTTTCATCGATGATAGTGGTCAACTAGCAAATCAGAATGAAGTTGGGATTGACGAGGACGGGGAATAAGCAACAAGAGTACTTTGAAAACAATGTTGTCGCAGTCATATCATTCATTATTTTCAAACATGCAAAAGCATGCACCGAAAACGCTAATACAATTTTAATTGAACGAAAATCAGTTTTAATTATCATTTTATCAGTATTTTTAATTTAATGTTATCGAATAAACTCACTTTATTTAGGTCCTAACTCTTTCAAATTTTTTCACTATATATATTTTCATTTAATGTTAATCATTCTAATTTTTTTTCTTTGAATAATTTATTTATTTATCCAAATGAATTTTCCCATTTTTATGTTTTTCGTTGATTTTAAATTTCTCTTTAAAAGTTTTCATTTTTTATAAAGTTTCAGATTTAGTTTTGAAGAGCAAGGTGAATCAAAAATATTTTAAGGTGTAGCGGTACGTAACAAAAGTTCTGGATAAACGATTAAGGAATTCTTCTTGAACCGTAGGAAACACGAATGAGAAGTACACCTTTTCAATTTCAAAGTTCAAATAAATATATGGAATACTCTTATTTTTTGAAAAAAATAAAGAATAAAAATACAAGTTTAAGTATGGACAAACATATTTAAATAATTAAAATATAGTAAAAATATTAAATTCTAATTAAAAGAAATGAAAAACAATATAGATAAATAACACAAACAAACTTAATAAAATTAGATTTTCTACCCAAAAATAATAATAAACGAGCTGATAACACGTGGAGACATCACAGTAATTAGTAATTGGTTCTAATGTACGAATACTTTTAAAATAATTAGTTCATCTAGTGACAAATTCAAGATAATTAGTAATTGATTCTAATGTACGAATACTTTTAAAAATATTATTTTATCGTATTGTGTTACGTCGGATATTCATATCGGACATCGTTCGAATACTTCCCATGTGACAAATTTAAAAAAAATGAAATTATGTATTTATATTCGTGTCATATTATATCCATATTATCGTATTCGATGAAATTAAAACTTTTTGAATAAAACATGAATAACTGGTACCAAAAGATAATAAATATCACTTCCTGAGAGCTTAACACAGGATTTTGAAGATCAATATAAATTTTTTTTTCCCCCAAAAAAAGGGGATTTTATAGAGGACCCCGCCTCAACAGAAAATAAATAAATAGAACGCAGGTTAAGAAAATAAAAAAGGAAGTACTACTTCCCATACATTAAAGCACTTAACCCGAAAAAATCTTCATCAAAATCCTCAATTTCCCTATCTTCTTCATCAAAATTTTTAATATTTTTATCTGTCTCCACATCTCTATTTGTATGAGTTAGTAGCCTATCACAAGCTCCTCCAGATAGAGATCTCTTCAAAACTTTGGGGCGTTCAATAATATCTTGCAAAACTTGAGAAGAAATGAGGATATGTATTAGTTTACAGAGCCCAAAAGATCTTGTTTTTAGAAGGATATTTGATGTAACCGTTCATCAAACATAGATGATTATGAAATCATTGAAAGGATACAACTTCTGCCAGAATGGTAATGCAATGTGTTGGAAAAGGGTTCCAAGGACGGACATTGCAAAACTCGACTATCATAGTTGAGAGCTTAGTCTTATTATATAACGCTAAGCTAAGTGTTTGGGTAAGAAACTCCATCTAACTAGTTAGATGAAGTTCCTAGCATGAAACAACTCCTTTATCATATTGTATGATAAAATGGATGGTTGCTCAAGTAAGAGAACCAAGACCTCACCAAGAGACTGAACACGTGATTACGAATCACTTTATAAGGAAAAGGTGTTTCCTAAGAGATGTGTAAACAAGAGGGTCACATCAGCAGAGAATATAGCAGATCCACTTTGGAAACGCCCAAAGTCAATAGGCTCTCACAGTGCATCTTGAGAAGATGGGACTTAGAGTACCTAAATGGCTTTTACGGGCAAGTGGGAGATTGTTAGAAATAGTGCCCTAGAAAGCCGATTCGACGTAATCTGCTTTGGGACTTTTCTTGTATCACAGACAATCTTTGAATAATATACGATTGATCATAGGCAAACACTTCTTTATATGCCAATACGTGTTTTGTGTGTTTCCATTACGTGCGCATTTATGAGAACTCCTCTAATCCTGATGACTTTAGGACTCTACCATTTAGGTGAAATGGTTCATGAAACGAGCCCTATATCACATAAGTCATGATTAGTAAAATACTCCAAACCGATGAGTCCTACCGACAGTGGGAGTGTCAACCTAACTCCTCTAAGGCTTGCTTGTGGGATCACGCCCTTAAGAAGGACCACCTTGTTTCATGTAGGTACAAAGTGTATAGTTGATACGTGCGTGATACATGAGGGTGCTTACTTTAATAAGTAAGTTCACTGAGGTGCCCCGTGTGGGAACATTCCTAAATGGGAAAGGAAGTTTCTATTTCAGGAAATAGAAACTTCCAGATTAGGAAATATCTCACGAGTCATTGATGTGATTAATTGATCCTTAGACTTGAGGTTCCATGTCACTTTATGAGTTAACTCTGTAGTCTTTGGTATAAGCTTTAAAGGGTGTCGCCTTAGACAACTGATTCAAGGCTTATGCTGGGGCTGCACAAGTGATTCATGAAAGTGAATGAGAATCAAGAAAGGACCTACACTTGCATTAGCAAGGTGATCTCTTATTGTGTAAGTCATTCATATGCCACATGGAGTCCTTGGCCAAGGCAGTAGATCAAGACATCAAGAAAAGGGTTTCTTGGATTGAGATCAAATGGATATGAAATGCACTTAGCTTTAAGACCAGATTATTAGGGTTCTAATTGTTCCCTTGCCCTAGATCTTGGTTGAGAGATAGTAAGTAGGAGGATTGTATCTCACATGAATCAACGACTTAAAGGTTCTGTCGAATCCGAACATTCCAATTCAGCTAGGGGTTAAACACCTGTTGCTAGACTATGGTCGTTTAATCTGTGGACTGATTAATTAATTAGGGTCACTGCTAATTGAATTGAGAACCTAGAGGGTCACACACAACAACTTGGTTACATGAATTGAGGCTTGAAAATGATTAAACGAGTTAATCAAGTCAAGAGGGTTCCACACGTGTGAAATCACACGTGTGGCTCACGTGTGTGACACGTGTCATTGTGACACGTGTCCCACACGTGTGAATATATATATATTGTATATATGTATTAAATAATTAAATGTGTTAATTATTTAATAGACTTTGGTTTAATTTTGAATTAAAAAGAAAGTCTTATTTTGGAGAAAATAATCTAGTCAATTAATTATGAATTAATTAATTAGATAAAATAAGTTATTTATTTTATATAAATAAAGTATAAAATAGTTTGGATAATTTTAGCTCTCTTGAAAGTTGATTTGAATTAGAATTCAAAGTCAAAGTCAAATTACTTGATGATCAAGTAATAGGAGAGAGAGAGACCAAAATCCTAGCCCATAAAGGACTAGGAATTTCGGCCACTCCTTCCTATAAATAGGGGAGCTCGAGCTCCCCTTAGAGAGGAATAGATAATTCTTTTGGTTCATGTGTTGAACACCATCCTTTCTCCAAGATATACGAAACCCTAGGTTAAGCCTAAACACTAACTAGAGAACTAGCATCCTTACTAGTTAGATTGTAGCCAAGTTGGTGGACTATCTCTAGAGAGCTTCAAGTTAGAAGTTTTGAAGATTCGAGCTTTACCAAAAAAAAGTGGGGATAAAGCAAAACGATCAGAAGGGATGATGAAACGATTCTGAACCCAACATGAAACGAGTGAAAAAATCGAACCAAAGAAGATGGCGAAAACCGTTCGTCCATATCCTGAAGGATGAATTTTTTCACGAGGGTTTTGTGACTGGCAGTTTTCTACTTTCGCAAAACTGGTTTTCGAAGGGAGTTTCAATCATGCTTTTCTCGTTTCATGTTTCTTTCTTTATGTTATATTGTTAAGAACTTCCCTAACATGATTTGAATCTAGGTTGGTGTGGATTGTTATCCCTACAATGGATTCTGAAGTAGAAAGAGACTTTCGAGGAACGGGGATCAAGCCGCGAGAAGAGCGTTCTTGGGTGGCTTGAAACGCTTCAAGAAAGAATAAAAGAAAAGTAAGTTTTCTATCTTTACGAATTTGGTTACACGATTGCGAGTTTTAGATCCTTTTGTTGGGAAAATTTTTTAAATTCCGCTGCTTTCTGATTCGTGTTTTCCAACAAGTGGTATCAGAGCCACCTCGTTAATCGTGTTTCTGATTCGTCTCAATTATTCTGAATTTGGTAGAAATTCTTAGGCTTAGATGCGAATTAGGTATTCATGAGTTCTTTTAGAAAGCCTGAATTACGAAACTGTAATTTTTCTTGAATTTCTGAAACTGTTTTCTTAAATTTTGTTTTTGAAAACCTTTTTGATTGAAATATGTTTAAATCGAATTTTTTAATTTTGGATTGAACCGGGTTTTGGAGAAACCCAAGAATTACGAAACGGGACATGAAAAGAACGGGCCTGGGCGTGCTAGCACGTCGCACGCCCAAGCCCCATCACCGCCGCCCAGCCCTCCCGCATCCGCGCGGGAGGCCTCCCGCCCGCCTAGGCACCTTGCTCGCCTGTCCCGCAACCGTGCGGGACAGCCGCCTGCTTCTCCCGCAAACGCGCGGGAGCGCCCGCCCAGGGATTGGCGGGACTGCCTGCCCGCGCCGCACGTCTGCGCGCAAGGGCGCGCCTGGCGCGCGCACGCTGGCGGCAATCGCTACCGGCTGTGCGCAGCACTGGCGCGCGCCTAGCGCGCGTTCTTGCGTAGCGGGCGGGCGATCCCGCGTCGTCCCGGGCCTGTGTTTTCGTGTTTTCGTGTTTCGTGTTTTTCGGTCCATAAAATCCCGATTTAATTTTATTTTAATTTTATCTTTTAAAATCAGTTTTGCTAAAATAAAATTATTTTAAAATTTTGATTAAATTGGGATTTTTGAGAAATTAAGCGATTTAAATTTTGGAAAAATTACAATCTTTATTTTCTGAAAATATTGAAAGAATAAAATTATTAATTTTCTGAAATTAATTGGAATTTTATTAGTCTATTATTTTTCGGGTTTTATTGAAAAGGCTCTTGAACAAGAATTGCATCTAAGTCGTGTTTTAAGCTATTAGAGCTTAAAGCGAGAATTTTAATTTATTGGTTAAATTTAAATTCTTGCAATTCAAGCATGTTAGGTGATCATGGGTTTAGATCTATGTATGGTTTTAATTTATGCACATGAATGGTTTAAATTGGGGTTGGAGCCCTATAATTGCGTTTTTTCAATTGAGGTTGGAGCCTCACTTATGTGCGTACTGTTATGTGATTTATTATGTGGCTTTCCATATTACTGTTTTTGAGGCCGGGGTATGCCCCATGTAATTGTCTAAGGCCAATATGAAGATTGAGCCTTATTACTTTATGTCTTTTTCTTTTTATTGTAATTTGAGAGTAGAGATAGGTGGTGAGGTTTTATTTTCATTTTGGAGACAATGCACCCATGGAGTAAGATGGACCACATTCAAGTAACAAGGAGGCCATAAGTGAAGACCCCTCAAAATGTTAGGGAGGGGAATCTCAATTGTTAAATGTAATAGAGATAGGGCTCGTATTTTGTTACCGTTTTCCCTTATGTGATTTGAACTGTTTATGTGGCATGTATGTTAGAACTTGTGATTGTGGAGTGGCTCCCACATATCACGCATAAGATAGGTAGAACCCATGATCATTACATGTTAGTATCATGCTAGGACATGTTATCTGTTTATGTGCTTGTTTGAAATGCATTTAAGTTGTACTTGCATTAATCAAGACTAATAAAATTGGATAACATATATGTTGGTGAGGTCGAACCGAACAACTCTTCGGTTGATTCGAAAATTCCCATTAAATATTAAGCTCATTTCGAATAATAGGTATTTAATTCGAGATGCAAATTTTGAATTAAATTCCTAGCATTCCATCAATAGGTTTTAAGTTTAGTAAGTGAAGCTAGTTATTATCCGCGAGTCGTGGGATAGCTAGTGAAGCTTATTAGTTCTTAGTTATCTAATTGATCATTTTAAATGGTCAATATTTCGTGGTCAATTTTAGCAAGGGCGATGTCCGCGAGTCGTGGGTCGTTCGAACTAAGTTTTGATCATGATCTTATGATTGATGGGTCTAGCTTAACGCCTAAGTAAATATGGATGTCGCACGAGTCGTGGGTCCATATTGAAAGATAGGTGATGCAAAAACAATTACTAAGAGTTCTTAAGGTGTTAGAATTGGTAAGTTGTATCTACCTAGGGTTTTACTTCGAATGTCCGCGAGTCGTGGGTTCGAGGTAAAATGCTTGGGATCTTAGTACCCATTGGGAAACGCGTTCCTCTTAGATCTTTGGGAATTATAGATCTTTGAAAAACAGTGGGAGCTACATTAGATTAAAGACCTTATCTTTTGTATATCGTTATAATTCAGCATGCTCACATTTTCTCTGCTTAGCATTTAGGTTGTAGTTCTGTGATTCTCTACACTATGAAATGCAAACCCATTCGTATCCATCCTTAAGTCAAAAGAGTTGACTAAGTCCTAACTAACTCTAATTGGCTTCGGACCCTAAAATTCGTTTTAGATTCCGAATAGAGAAAGGCGTTCTCTAAAGGGCGAAGTTTTCAATTGTGAAAATTTGACCCGGGCCAAAAGAGAAGCGATCTAAGGTGAATGGATTTCTCCAAACCACTTAAGAAGCAATTGAACTACCTCATAAAAATGTTACAAGGTATAACATTATGGAATTATTCAAATATTCCAAATGAGGAAACAAGTGCACACGAACAAGGTCTAAAGATCTTATTTGAAGATCTTATGGTCTTGATCATAAACTGAGAAAAGAGTTCTCAAAGCACTGATTGCTCACGTTGCTTCCACCATCAATCAAACCCTTTATGCTCAACTAGAATGATGCTAATGTAGCATAGTTAATCATTTAGTTGATAATGGTTGAAAGCATCCTTAAGAAGGAATAAAAGGTTGTGATGGTTAATTCTTCTTCTAAACCCACTAAGTTAAAGGCATGAACGCCTGAAGAAGAAGAAACCCTTAAGAGCCCATTAGAGGGGCATGTAAGGGGTACGCCCAAAAGACACTAGAGATCAAATAGGACGTTTGCTTCTATGGTAGCAAATAAGGACTTTGAAAAGGAACTGCAAAGAGTATGAGTACTCTGAAATGTTACCTCGTTTGGTAATTCTACTAGGAATAGAATTCACAAGTCTTGAGTTGATTCTACATAATCTGTTGTGCAAAGAATCAAGGCACTAATGTTCTGAACATACAAACGAGATAACAAAAGTAAGTGAGATGACAAAGCTTCGAATTACTTTGGAACGTTGAGATATAAAAGGATTAGCAAGTCAGACACCTTAGGATCATTCTATGAAAATGAACCTATAGAGTTGACTTCCTATGAATCCTGTCTTGAGGGAAGCGTTCCTGAATCCCGTTTATAAGAAACGTGGAACGTTCCAAAATTATAGTGGATTTCGATCCATGCTGATGACTGTAAGATGCTTAATGTAAGCACTAGATACAATCATCAGTTTAATCATTATGAATGAATGTACTTGTTGAAGTACAAATTCGAAACTTATATGAAATTTTTAGAATTTCAAAAGGAGGTTAGGAACCGAAGTAGTCATAAGTTATAGGTAAATCGATATGATCGAGATAGCCAATATCTTAGCAACTAATTCCTTAGTCATTTTAGAGATAATAGGATTATTTTTCAGTAAACTAATTCGAGAACACCTTACTGTTTCGAATGAGGGAATGAAACCTAATAGGATATGATCCATTCCATAGTAAGTATTACTGACTTATAATCATTCTAGGAATAAACTCCTAGAATATGCAGTTAGAGATTTTGAATTTAGTACCTTCCAAAATCAGTCCTTTAGTTGTACTATGCAATGTAGCATACTAAATTCCCTAATTATTCTTATCCAGGAATTTAAAGGAATCCTCTTAAGTGAAGAGGATAGTGGGAGATAAGCTTGAAACGAGTTCAAGTTTATACAACAATATAGGATATCGTTTCTGCGATCCCTTGGACAAAGTTTGTTTTCTCAAGGAATGTACCTTTCTTAAGGAATCGTTCCTATAGAAGAAGAAAGGCAAGCAAGCAGACCTCAAAGAAATTTGAGGATCCACGCCACATATAGAAGAAACGAGCCCATCTGATAAAACTTAGCCAAATTTTAGAGTATGTACACGTGTGAAACCCTTCTCTTAAGACGCGTTCAGAACGCGTTCCTAGATTGCCAAGGAATTACTTGAAGAGGAGACACTGTCAGATTTGGAATCTGAGTAGTGTAAGCAAGCCTTGAAATCCAATATGGATTCCATATACTCAAACCAAGTTTTGACCTTGGTTGATCCACCCCATAGGATCAAGCTCGTGGAGCTTCGAGTGAATGAAAGCATTACAACCTTCTTGACGGTTGAAATGCAAAAGACCAGTTGGATTATGTTTACCATATCCTCATATTCTAACTATGAGATATGGTAAATGAATATGAGAACTATCTTGTTCAATATGAGATTGAAAGAGACTGAAATAAGGTATTTCTATAAATCTCATATTCAGTGGGAGTATGCATAAGGTATGCAAATCCCTAAAGTCAATCTGTGGATTGATAAAGGCTTCTAGGAGTTAGACAATTCGATTCCATAGGATAGTCAAATCGTTTGACACAGATGGAAGTCGAATAGGTCTCAAAAGTGTACATAAGAAAGTTAGTGATGTAAGTGTCAATTTTGGTTCTTTAGAAAACAACATCCTTCTCATTAAGAATGTCAAGGATGACGTGAAAGTTACCAATTCTTGTTTAAGAAACAATTTGACATGAAAGATCTTAGTGATTATCCTAAATTCTCGACATTCAGATCTATAGAAGATAGATCTAAGAGCATAAATGGATTATCACAAAATGAGTACATAACCACGGTACTAAAAGGAGTTTAGTATGGACAATGGAACATCTCTTTTGAAGAGTATATGTCCTAAGATAACTTTAAGAAAGTTAGAATGTCCAAAATCCCTTTAAGTGAAAGGGTGCATAATGTATGAAAAGTTATGTACTAAATTAGATATGGCGCAACACTAAGCGTAGTGGGCCGAATCTAATATGACCTCAGAGAAGGTCATTAGATCTCTGTAAAGGATGTCCTCAGAGTACTTGAGAAGAAATGAGGATATGTATTAGTTTACAGAGCCCAAAAGATCTTGTTTTTAGAAGGATATTTGATGTAACCGTTCATCAAACATAGATGATTATGAAATCATTGAAAGGATACAACTTCTGCCAGAATGGTAATGCAATGTGTTGGAAAAGGGTTCCAAGGACGGACATTGCAAAACTCGACTATCATAGTTGAGAGCTTAGTCTTATTATATAACGCTAAGCTAAGTGTTTGGGTAAGAAACTCCATCTAACTAGTTAGATGAAGTTCCTAGCATGAAACAACTCCTTTATCATATTGTATGATAAAATGGATGGTTGCTCAAGTAAGAGAACCAAGACTTCACCAAGAGACTGAACACGTGATTACGAATCACTTTATAAGGAAAAGGTGTTTCCTAAGAGATGTGTAAACAAGAGGGTCACATCAGCAGAGAATATAGCAGATCCACTTTGGAAACGCCCAAATTCAATAGGCTCTCACGGTGCATCTTGAGAAGATGGGACTTAGAGTACCTAAATGGCTTTTACGGGCAAGTGGGAGATTGTTAGAAATAGTGCCCTAGAAAGCCGATTCGACGTAATCTGCTTTGGGAATTTTCTTGTATCACAGACAATCTTTGAATAATATACGATTGATCATAGGCAAACACTTCTTTATATGCCAATACGTGTTTTGTGTGTTTCCATTACGTGCGCATGTATGAGAACTCCTCTAATCCTGATGACTTTAGGACTCTACCATTTAGGTGAAATGGTTCATGAAACGAGCCCTATATCACATAAGTCATGATTAGTAAAACACTCCAAGCCGATGAGTCCTACCGACAGTGGGAGTGTCAACCTGACTCCTCTAAGGCTTGCTTGTGGGATCACGCCCTTAAGAAGGACCACCTTGTTTCATGTAGGTGCAAAGTGTATAGTTGATACGTGCGTGATACATGAGGGTGCTTACTTTAATAAGTAAGTTCACTGAGGTGCCCCGTGTGGGAACATTCCTAAATGAGAAAGGAAGTTTCTATTTCAGGAAATAGAAACTTCCAGATTAGGAAATATCTCACGAGTCATTGATGTGATTAATTGATCCTTAAACTTGAGGTTCCATGTCACTTTATGAGTTAACTCTGTAGTCTTTGGTATAAGCTTTAAAGGGTGTCGCCTTAGACAACTGATTCAAGGCTTATGCTGGGGCTGCACAATTGATTCATGAAAGTGAATGAGAATCAAGAAAGGACCTACACTTGCATTAGCAAGGTGATCTCTTATTGTGTAAGTCATTCATATGCCATATGGAATCCTTGGCCAAGGCAGTAGATCAAGACATCAAGAAAAGGGTTTCTTGGATTGAGATCAAATGGATATGAAATGCACTTAGCTTTAAGACCAGATTATTAGGGTTTTAATTGTTCCCTTGCCCTAGATCTTGGTTGAGAGATAGTAAGTAGGAGGATTGTATCTCACATGAATCAATGACTTAAAGGTTCTGTCGAATCCGAACATTCCAATTCAGCTAGGGGTTAAACACCTGTTGCTAGACTATGGTCGTTTAATCTGTGGACTGATTAATTAATTAGGGTCACTGCTAATTGAATTGAGAACCTAGAGGGTCACACACAACAACTTGGTTACATGAATTGAGGCTTGAAAATGATTAAACGAGTTAATCAAGCCAAGAGGGTTCCACACGTGTGAAATCACACGTGTGGCTCACGTGTGTGACACGTGTCATTGTGACACGTGTCCCACACGTGTGAATATATATATATTGTATATATGTATTAAATAATTAAATGTGTTAATTATTTAATAGACTTTGGTTTAATTTTGAATTAAAAAGAAAGTCTTATTTTGGAGAAAATAATCTAGTCAATTAATTATGAATTAATTAATTAGATAAAATAAGTTATTTATTTTATATAAATAAAGTATAAAATAGTTTGGATAATTTTAGCTCTCTTGAAAGTTGATTTGAATTAGAATTCAAAGTCAAAGTCAAATTACTTGATGATCAAGTAATAGGAGAGAGAGAGACCAAAATCCTAGCCCATAAAGGACTAGGAATTTCGGCCACTCCTTCCTATAAATAGGGGAGCTCGAGCTCCCCTTAGAGAGGAATAGATAATTCTTTTGGTTCATGTGTTGAACACCATCCTTTCTCCAAGATATACGAAACCCTAGGTTAAGCCTAAACACTAACTAGAGAACTAGCATCCTTACTAGTTAGATTGTAGCCAAGTTGGTGGACTATCTCTAGAGAGCTTCAAGTTAGAAGTTTTGAAGATTCGAGCTTTACCAAAAAAAAAGTGGGGATAAAGCAAAACGATCAGAAGGGATGATGAAACGATTCTGAACCCAACATGAAACGAGTGAAAAAATCGAACCAAAGAAGATGGCGAAAACCGTTCGTCCATATCCTGAAGGATGAATTTTTTCACGAGGGTTTTGTGACTGGCAGTTTTTTACTTTCGCAAAACTGGTTTTCGAAGGGAGTTTCAATCATGCTTTTCTCGTTTCATGTTTCTTTCTTTATGTTATATTGTTAAGAACTTCCCTAACATGATTTGAATCTAGGTTGGTGTGGATTGTTATCCCTACAATGGATTCTGAAGTAGAAAGAGACTTTCGAGGAACGGGGATCAAGCCGCGAGAAGAGCGTTCTTGGGTGGCTTGAAACGCTTCAAGAAAGAATAAAAGAAAAGTAAGTTTTCTATCTTTACGAATTTGGTTACACGATTGCGAGTTTTAGATCCTTTTGTTGGGAAAATTTTTTAAATTCCGCTGCTTTCTGATTCGTGTTTTCCAACAGTGTCCGCCCCTCTTGACCTAAGGTTGGCAAATCAGACTGTGTATTTGAGGATTGAGCCGAGTGATCATTGAGTTGGGTGGTATTTCCTGCCTTTTCCTCACCAATCATTTGTTAGACTATTGTAGTAAATTTCTTGTAGCTCGAGTCCGTCTTCAATAAATCACCCATGTGCTGCTCCTCTGGAGCTTTCTCTGAGTTGTTCGATTGTTGCATATAGGGTTTGGAGATTTTTGGAACCCAAGCTGAAGAATGGCCCACTCCCTTCTCATGCAAAGGCCGTTGTGTTTCAGTAGTAGCAGGATAAGGTTCTTCTGTCAATCCCATAGCAGCAGTGGACTCCATACCCCGGAGTACTCCAATGCCTCCATTGCCAACGACACCCGCCGGAGTTTGGTCAGCATTTCCTTGGGACGTATGCACCCCTGTGTGTAACGCCCCAACTTTTCAGTATTTTAAAATGACGTATGTGTTTACTAATTTGCGTGAATTAATTGGTCTTAGTGTTTTCTATAATTAAATTTCATTGTTTAATTGTTAAATAAGTGACTAATTGAAATATATGCAATATTTGAATTTGAATTTATGTGAATAATTTGTGTGCTCCTTAATTGCGCGAATAATTATTTTTACGTGTTCTATATATTTCATTTTATTTTATATGTATTAAATGTTAATTATTTTATTTAATGTTATTAATATTAATTACATTTATATAAAATAAATATATAAATATATAATTATGGTGTACGTGTGCATGTTATGCATGCATTTTATAATTATAACTTATATATATTGCATGCATGTGTTTATTATATATAGTATATACGTATGCATGCATTTTATATATAATATATTATGAATGAATTTAGTTGTTTATTTATGTTAATAGTTTGGATTTTATTGTTACATTACGTATGAGTGACATTTACGTGCTTCGTTTCTATTTGAATTGATACCGGAATTTTGTGCGAATTTAATATGTTGAACTTATACGTGTCTAGTATATGAATATTTGTTCGTTTCGTATTTTCGGATTCATTTGCATGTGTTTCGGATTTAATTTGAATTTTGGAATCCAAGTCGGGGGCTAACGAGCACTTAGCGCACCCTTGGTTCCGTATTTAATATCTTGAGCTCGGGAACTCGGATTCGAGTTCCGTCAACTTCGCTGAACTCGTAACGAAAATTTGAGTTTGGTAAACTTAGCCTTATATTTTTCTAACGTCATTTGAACCTCCGAAATTCAACCGAAAAATGAAACGGCGACGAAACTGACCCTGTTGCACTAAAATGATCATATCTTGCTCAAACCTTGACCAAATTAACTATGGTTAGACTCTATGGAACCCTAACTCAACCCTTTATTCATCAATTAACCCCCCAAACCGAGATAACCCTTCCCACTTCCTGAAAATTGGCCAAACATCTTCTGCTTCCCAGTTTTCCCGTAACTCAAGCTTTACCAAGAGATTCAAGCTCAAATCTCCTTCCAAACCTCCATTAATCCACAAGGTAAGCTTGGATATGTTATGTACATTCAATATGAGTCATTTTCATTCATTCATCCCCAAATTTGAGCATGGTTTCATGGATTTCTTGGCTGATTTCGAAATTAATAGGTTTTGAGCATTCATGATGATCTCTTTCGTTTCTTGATGTTTTTGATTGATTCCAAGCCTGAAGATGATTGTTTTAACATCCTCTTTTCATTTATGATCATTGATTACATGGTAATTGAAGTATTCATGAGTTATCATTAAGGACACTTTGAGGAAATTCATGAAATAAACTCACATATCTTCATCTCATGTCTGAGATTCCTTGGGGCTGACTTGTATGATAATTTGGAGTTGTTTTGCTGCATATTTGATAGCTTAATCGACCTGAACTTGTTGGGAATAAACGAGATCAGTTATACCCTGTTTTTTCGTAAATTTTGGCCTTGTTTCTGGACTGATTTTTAGCTGCTATCTACTGCTGCGTCTTCCCTTGCTGTTGCTGTCAGTTTTGTGCTTTGTTAGGCCTGAGTTCTTGTTGCATTTCATGCCATTAGTTGCTGCATATGTTGCCTATTTGTTGCTTGAGATGTTGCTGCGTTTGAGCTAGAAAAACAGGGGCTGGTCTGCGTATTAGTTGATGCTGCGTTCATGCGACACGGGGGTGTCTTTCTGTCCCTTTTTAGCTTGTAACGGGCGTGCTAGAGGGGCGGTATTCTCTGTACCGAGACACGGGGGTGTCTCGGTTTGTTCATTGGGGGTGACACGTAGTTTCCATGCATTTCTGTTACCGTGAGGCTGCTGCTTGTTGCTACGTTTTGCTTTTCTTTTCCTTGCATGCTGTTAGTTGTAGAATGCATGAATGTTAATTGCATGCATTTTATGAGATTAGCCTTATGCATGAAGTTGCATGCATGTATAAATGCTGCATGCATTTTAAGATTTTGCATGGATTGTTGATGCATGTGTGGTACGTAGCATGCATGTATATATATATATATATATATATATATATATATATATATATATTATGTATTTATATTTATATATGTTTATTAAATATTAAATGTTATTTGATTTAATTGAATATTAGAATTTAAATGTTACCTATTTCATGTTTTATTTAATTTCCAAAATCTAATTGAATGTATTTAATTGTTTAATTCCTAATTGTAAATGCAATTGAATATGTTTAATTGTTTATGTTCTAATTTAAATGTGATTTAACTTGTGCTATGATTATATTTGAAATTCTTGAATTGAATTGATTGAAATGTGAAATTATGATTCGAATGAAACTGAACGCTTCTAATGTCGAATAAAAGTAAATGAAAGTGAATGACTTGATTATATGATTTAAATTCCTTAATAGTGCACATGAACATTTTCATAACATAATCTTATCTTTTATACATTCATATCATAATCATTTCATTGCCGAGCATCTTATTTGGTCATATTGAGTTTTACCTCACCTCTCTTGCACAGATTTTGAGTCCGTTGGAGACGAGGCCGGTCTGTGAGGCTCGTGTGTTCTCCTTGTTGCCGTTTAAGGTGGGTTTCTCTTCTACTTAGATAAAACGACCCGATATATCTCCCTATGTGAAAAGTTTTAAGCCAAAGTAATACGATATGTATATATATTGAGTCTTTTATCGAGTAAATGATTGCAAACATAAAGTCCTTATTTCTTGAACCCTACCTAATGTTTTGGCGAGAGTAAATGAATGTTATGCACTGAATGGGGCCCAGGGGGCTTGGTGTGAGTGGGGACCCGAGGAGGCAAGGGCTGACGGTAAACCCTCACACTAGTCCCACCAATGAACGGCGTAACCGGACCTCGTTAGGAGTTAGCGAGGAATGGACGCTGAGTGCCATCTGGGGAGTCATGTTCCCCTTTTGGTCAATGAATGGGTGGATGGGCCTTGCAAACCCGCCACCAACCCGGAGGAAGAAGGTGGAATGTTATTGAATGCGCACGAAAGAATGTTATGCATGAAAAGAATGAATGTTAATGAATGTAAATGAATGTTAATGAATTACACGAGGTGTTGGTTGGAGATAATGCACGCCCACTCGCCGGGCCACTAATGACCTTGACCTAATGTAAATGAATCGTTATAATCCCTTTTGATGATTTCTATTCACCCACTTGGGAAACTCTTTAAAACCTCATTTGGGATTATAGCTTGCATGTGAATGTTTAATACCGTCATATATTATACTATGCTCTGCTTTTATACCCACCAGTCCCTTTTGGACTGAACCCGTTTGGCTTTCAGTTGTTTGGTGCAAGGTCAAGGGAGCTAGGTGGGATTTCGAGTCATAGGTCTTGTTTTCGTTTCTAGCCCTTTTGTATTTTGGCCTTACACTTGCATATTGCACCGTTGATCTTTGTATACGAACATTAATGGAGCGTACTCGTGGTTTTAAGCCTTGACGGCATTTGATGATGTATATGGATTATTTTGGTACTTGAACGATCGTTATTTATATTATGACTAGTTATTGTTCCGCATTTGTACTTACTCTGATTATATGGTTTTTAAGGGTTAGCCCGCCTAGCATAGAGTGTGTGTATGTCCCCGTCCGCCGTGATTTAGCTCGGGTATGGATCGTTCATTTCATATTCGGGTCGGGTCTCGGTGCGGGGGATGTGACACCTTGCGATCGGGTGTTACACTGTGCGCCTAGCATCAATTTTCCTAAGCAAATCTGGCTCATCCGAAGGGGTTCCAACTGAATTCGGCTGTTGCTCCAAGTCAGCATGACAATCTACATCGTTGTGCCCGATATGTGAACACTTTCGGCAATACTGAGGCAATCTTTCATATACAATTGGTTGTATCCATGTCAAACCATGGTAAGATAAACTGAAACGCTGCTTCAATGGGCGTAATAGATCAACCTCGACACAAACGCGTGTCGCAGAAGGTCTCTTTACATCAAAAGTCCCCTCATCGAAACATAATGGCTCTCCCACATTCTTAGCAATATCGAAAAGTGATTCCGGCTTAAAGAAATGACTCGGAAAATTAGGAAACTTAATCCATACCGGTGAAACAGACGACTCTATCTTCGTATTAAACATTGGCGTCCACTTAAAGATACGCATTGGAAAACCATCTAGGAAAATAATTTTTTGCATCCAAAGTTTCGTAAAATCCTCGTTACAGTTCAGTCAGATGAGAACGTGCTTAATATTTAACAAACCAATCTTAAACTCACCTGACAGATTCATGCCCATGAGAATTTCGTGGAGCCTTGCCATCGTAGGGTATCCTTGCGAGAATTTCCCAACAAGAGCGAATCTAAATGGCAAAGATAACTCTGAAATTTCATCATCTGAAAACGATATGTTCGTAAACCCGTTCCTTTCTAAAACAACTCCATAGGGTTTGCGATGTGGGTCGTGAGGGAAAAGAAAGACGCGACCTCGTTTTGTAGCCAATGCCTTTGTAGCTGACGGGGAGGTGGAAATCGAAGCGATGGTTGGCGAGGCGTGCAGGGCAGTGGCATAGGAAATTTGCGGAACATCTCCGATAAGAGGGTGTGACGGATGTTGGACAGTAGCCAAGTTTTGGGTCGTAAGAGTTGTCGGTCGTGGCTGGATGGCGGCGTGAGAAGCCTTGAGGGGTGGCCAAACAGCCGTGTGTAGTGGCAGCGGCCAAGCCGCGCCACTCATATGATCAATGGCGGCGTTGGGCAGAGAAAAGTTTTAGGTTTTTTATTTGTTCAGGTGAAAAAATAGATTAATTCTATTAATTACGCCTTTTTTTTGTCTTCTAATTACATAAAGGGGCAGTTTCAAATAAGAATAAGAATAAAATGAAAAATAGAAGAAAACTCTAAAGCCCTTTACCCTTGGACCGAATACGAAGAGAGTAGAAGGTATGTCTCATGAACTGGAAACAAAGAAACTCAAACACATATGCTTTCAAGAACATGTCAACCTATTGGCAACTCAACAAGAAACTTGTTAAATATCCCACATCGAATAATTAGTGATGTGGTGTTCAATATATAATGGCATGGCTAACCTCCCCTCAACAACTAGCTTTTGGGGGTGAGTAAGGCCAAAGCACATTATCTAAAATGGTATCAGAGCGGGTTCACAGATGTTCGATTCCTGTGCCTGTCTCTTCTTTCCATCCGGCTTGCAGATGTTTCATTCCTGCGGCTTGCAGATGTTCATTCCTACAATGTTCACGCACCAATTTGGGCATGACGGGTGTGTGTTAAATATCCCACATCGAATAATTAGTGATGTGGTGTTCAATATATAATGGCATGGCAAACCTCCCCTCAACAGCTAGCTTTTGGGGGTGAGTAAGGCCAAAACACATTATCTAAAAAAACTCAATACGGATGGTAGTTTACGTACCCAAAGACAAATAGCAGCGATGCAAACGAGCCGAGCCGAGCCGAGCCGAGCCTTGGCCTTTTTTCCTGGCTCGAGCTCGGCTCGGCTCGGCCATAATATATTATTTTTTATAAAAAAATAGTTTTTTTAAAATAATTTAATATATTTTTATATATAATAATATATATTAAATGAATATATGCAAAAAATATATTATTTTTTTATTCATTTTGTATAAAATTTAATAAATATATATATAATATTATATATTAATAAAATATTTACATATATAAAAATTAAAATATTATTTTTTTAATTAAATATAAAGGCTCGCGAGCCACGAGCCAAGACTCAAAGGGCTTGAGTTTGGGCTTGGCTCGAGCTTGCTCACCAAGCTCGCGAGCCAGCTCGGTTCGTTTGCATCCCTAGGCGAGAGGAGTACTCCGTGATGACATCAGCAGTGGCGGATCCAATGAAGGACGGGGAGCTCCGCCACCCCCACACTCCACTAATTCGTCTCTCGTCCCACCCTAAATAAAAAAATACATATATAAAAAAAAATAGGGATAGAAAAGTTATTTAGAAATTGCAAATTTTTGTAGAGTTTTTCTATATTAGATTTAAAGACTAAAATTTTGAGAATACCGTATACCTACATTCAAATAAAATCGAAAATTCATCTCTATCTCACCATTTGCAAAGCCTTCAAATTTGAAGAAAGTCCCGGAAAGAAACTTTTGAATGTACTTATAAATTTTATTGTTTGTATGTCCATTTGTCATTATTTTGCTAGAGTATTTAAGATATTTCTTTTCATTTATTCTTCAAATTTTTATATATTTAAGCAGTATGTTGAGGTGCTCCACTTGCTCCAACACAAGAAAAGAGTAAAAATAATTGATAAAATTAGTATTTTTGACAAAAGACGAAAAGTTCTATTAAATCATCAAGTCGATTAAGAAATAATCAATGTTAGTAGTGTAGAATTTAATTTTGAAGATATAATTAATGATTTGAAACTGAAAAACATATTGAAAGATATGATATCCACTTTTAGATATTATACTTGAAGAGAATATATATGTTAGGAGCTTGCCCATCAAAACTTCATATTTTTCCAAAAAATAAATTTGAAAAAGAGAAAAGAGTTTAACAAGTTATTCAATTTTTTTATTAGGTTGAGTCCAAGAATTCTCACCCCCAACTGTTCAGATATCCTAGATCCGTCCCTGAGAAATTGTGATCAACTGCCTTCTGAAGAACTTCGTTCATGGCGGGCGATTCTCCGATGCGCTTCATCTCTTCTGGCAAATCCACACATACCACCACTTGAAAGTTGAAACCTGACCATCAAAACTTTATCGACGGTCCTTACAGCTTCATGCGCATTCTATTCAATCTGGGCTCAAAAATTATCCTCATGTCAGGAATACTCTCCTTCTACTCTATGCGCAATCACAGGATTTGGTTTCGGTAAAAAGGGTCTTCGATGAAATAAAGGAACCTGATGTTTATTCACATACTACGTTGTTATCGGCCTGTGCAAAGCTCGGTGAAGTTGGTTATGCTCGTCGTGTGTTCGATCAAATGCCTCATAGAAATGTGGCGGTTTGGAATGCAATTATCACAGGGTGTGCGGAAAATGGGCTCGACAGGATTGCTTTTGAGTTTTTTCATAAAATGCATGTCATGGGTGTGAAAGCTGACAATTACACTTTTGCCAGTGTTTTAAGTTTATGCTCTTCAGAGCAGTTTGATGTTGGGGGCCAAGTGCATGCTTTGGTTGTGAAGACTGGATTCTTGAGGATGGTTTCAGTGATTAATTCCTTGCTTACTATGTATTTTAATTGCAGCCGTGTTACGGATGCTTATGGTGTATATGAGGAAGTGGGCCGTGAAGTTGGAGACGAGATAACATATAATGCAATAATTGCTGGTTTAGTGAGCATGGACAGAGATGAAGCAGCTCTATTGATGTTCAAACATATGCTAGCTATTGGTCTAAAACCAAGTGAATTGACTTTCGTGAGTGTGATGGGAGCATGTTTGTTCTCTAAACTTGCAAGTCAAGTCCACTGCCAAGTGCCAAGCCATTAAGATAAGTTTTGAAAACTGTACTTCTGTGAACAATCCAGCAATAAGCATGTATTCGTATTGTGGGTACTTGGACACAGCTTGTTTAATTTTCAGAAGGCTAGAACAAAAGGATATTGTATCGTGGAATGCCATCATAGCAAGCTATGCTCAAGAATATTTAAGTAAAGATGCTTTGTTTGCCTACATTCAGATGCAAAGGGAAGGCATTGAACCCGATGAATTTACAATTGGAAACTTACTATCAAGCTCAGATTCACTAGGGTTGGTTGAAATGATACAGACTATTATAATAATAAAAAAGGCACTCATGGTCAAAGTTGAAGTTACAAATGCATTACTTTCTGCTTTTTCTAGAATCAGTGAAATAGAAAAGGCAAATAAACTTCTCTGTGAAATGCACTCAAAGAACATAATATCCTGGAATGCTATGATTTCTGGATTTTTATTAAACAGGCTCCCTTCACATGGATTGCAAAATAAACTTCTCTGTGAAATGCACTCGAAGAACATAATATCCTGGAATGCTATGATTTCTGGATTTTTATTAAACAGGCTCCCTTCACATGGATTGCAGCTATTTTCCAAATTGTTCGGATTTGGATTCAGACCAAGTCATTACACCCGTCACTCTGAGCCTTGTTTTGAACACTTGTGCTACCATATCAGATCTGCAGCATGGAAAACAAGTTCATGCATATGTACTGAAATTTGAGTATTTTTTTCATACTTTGCTCGGTAATTCTCTCATTGCATTATATGCCAAATGTGGAGCTCTAATTTGGTCTTTGAGAGTTTTTCACAGCATGATAGAGAAAGATACAGTTTGTTGGAACTCAATGATCTCTGCCTATGCACAAAATGGAGAAGGCAAGGAAGCTGTCAATTTATTTGAGGTTATGCGATATTCAAGCACAGTAAAACCAGATAAGGCTACTTTTACTGCAGTTCTTTCAGCTTGCAGCCATTCAGGCTTAGTATCTGATGGTATTCGGGTTTTCAATATGATGGTCAATAGTTATGGTTATGACCCTGAAGCCCACCATTTTTCTTGCATGGTTGACCTCTTAGGCCGAGCTGGATTTCTTGATGCAGCAGAGGGGTTAACTAAAGGTAGGGGTGTTGACCTCGACCCTAGTGTGTGGTGGATATTTCAGTTCGTGTGCAGCTCATGGGCATCTTCAGTTGGGAAGAATAATTGCTGAATTTCTTCTTGAAGCTGGGAACGATGATCCTGCTGTTTATGTTGTTATGTTGAATATGTATGCTAATGCTGGGAAGTGGGAAAAGGCTGCTAATTTGGGGGAATTAATGAAGAAACATGGTGTGATGAAGCAACCTGGAAGCAGCTGGATCACATCATGAAAACTTGGTTTAGATCACAACACAATTGATCAAAGATCCAGATGCATGGAGCTCCTTGAAGAGTTAAATCTCTATTTTTTAATCTTCTTAATTTGTTGATTAGTTAGATGATATTTTTGTGACTAGATTTATAATTAATGAACTTGCTTATAATCTTATACTAAGGAAGTTTATTTATTCCAGTGATCAAGTTTGTTTTGCAACTGTGCCTACTTAATTTCCGGTTTCTCTTTTGTAGAGATGAAACTGCTGTGCTTTCTTTTGTGGAGCTAAAAGTCAGATTCCAAAGAGGGGAGGGAGAAAGAGCCCTGAATCTGTAGAAGTTGAAGGTATATGCATTTGAAGAAGTTGAAAAAGTAATGTGTTTACATTTAGTATGATTCTGGAGAGTGTTTCTGTACATTAATATACATACATATAATTTTCTTTTTTATTCTTGTTAAACACTCTATGTAGTCTTAACAACTATAGATAGTGAAACTAGCCAAAACTCACTTTGAATATCCTTTGTTTTGTCCTAGTAGCCATATTTTCTTATTGTGACAAAAGAATACTTACTATATGATATTGCTGCAAATTTGAGTACATATAGCTGCACAAAGCGTTCGGGCTGAGGAACATAAATTCATTACTTTCTTTAATGGGTAAAAAATTGTCTGTTTTGATTATATAATTTTAACATAGAGTTATAATTGAACTCCCGTTTCATATATTTCCTTTTGTATTTCAACTTGCTGCAGAAAAATACTTTGTATTTGTTGAAACGAATAACTCACTTGGATTCCTTATTCACGGAATTTCATGTGAAACTGATAGCACTAACATTTTAATTTTGTCTTCAATTCCCCCAGGGTTTTCGCTTCTTTGGTGACAAATAAGAAGCACAAATTAGTGCCTAAAAGGAGGACATGACAAAACTTGTTGTAGTCAACATACAAGCAACAACCAGGTATTCTTTAATCTTCTCCCAAAATTAATAATTTCACCTTGTTTTCTAAAACTGGATAATAATTGAAATGAGAGTTTTCTGAAACCACGGAATAGACTACCTACAACATAGTTATAATCTTCCCCAAATATTATAGCTAGTTAGTACGTATTATTTCTAGCTGACAACTCTTCAATACGCCCACCGGTTTTCTGAATACATTTTACACACATACACCACTAGAAGCATAACTAGTACCCAACAATGCTTCAGAATCAGTTGATTCTGTTCCCCAACTTTGATCACCATTAGTTGCAACCCGAGCTGATTGAGATGGAAGAGGAGGGATCTCCAGATTTTCATTTTCACTTTCCAACATTTTTACCACTTCACTCATTGATGGACGATCTTCCGGACTCATCCGTATGCACCACAATCCAACTATTGTCATCTTCCTTTTCACTTTTCTTGCGAAATCGTCATCTTCTTCATCATCAATTTCATCAGCACTTCCAGTTTCAATATCCTTCTCTTTATTGAAGCGACCGTAAATCCAGTACGGAAAATACTGACTAGATTTGTCATCATCGGCCACCATGTCTCTATTTAAGCGTAGCATTTCCATCAGCAGCATTCCAAAGCTATAGACATCAGCCTTGTATGAGACCCTACCAATGCTTCTATTGATTAGTTCAGGAGCCACATACCCTATTGTCCCTCGTGCCATTGTAAGAGTCACCGTTACATTGTCAGTAGGGTAAAATTTCGCGAGCCCGAAGTCAGAAACTTTTGGAGTAAAATTATCATCAAGGAGTATGTTGTGAGGCTTTATGTCAAAGTGCAGGATTTGGATATCGCACCCTTGGTGTAGATATTCAATCCCACGAGCCACTCCAACTGCGATTTCATATTTCTGCTCCCAATTTAGTGAATTCGATGTTTCATCCCTATATATGTACTTCTCCAAAGATCCCTTAGGCATGAAGTCATAAATAAGGGCACATTTAGATCCTTCGACACAATATCCAACGAGCTTAACCACATTTATGTGATGGATCCTTCCAATGGTTGCAATTTCGTTGATGAAATCTTGCCCGCTTGCTCCAGGCTTATTGTTGAGTACCTTCACAGCTACATCATGGCCACTTCGAAGCTTTCCTTTATAAACAGAACCGTAACCTCCTTCTCCAAGTTTTTCCTTGAAATTTGCAGTCATCTGCTTTATGTTTGAATAAGAGTAGCGGATTGGCATGAGATTATTGTTGGTTTGTAGGAATCCTTCAATTCCATCAAACATGGACAAATGCCTCCTTCGAAGCTTGTAGATCAGAAGCCCCAACATAAAAGGTATTCCAATTAGAATTCTTCCTGCAAGTTGGAGCACTACAAACACTACAAGGAACAAACTTAAATAAATTACGGTTGCTCAGTTCAATTTCTAGCACGATAGTTTTATTGAATTCTTAAAACAAGGAAAGGGTTTTACAGCTTGGAACTTCCGATATATCTTACTTATTTCTTTTTTCTTTATAATTGTACGTCAGAAAAACATGTAATACCAAAAAACTAACTTTTTGATTCAATATATACGTTTACAAATAATATAACTTAAATAAATCAGAGACTATTGTACATATATCTTTTTTAATTTAGCATTTAATATATTATTTTTTGAATATGGATAATCAAGTATTGTTCCAAGTATTTTGTAGTTGGAGTAATATTAAATCGATCGGGTGTTCGGTTATTATACTCGCATCCTTTTAGAATTCATCTATCTATCGTTGGATACGAATGGTTTTTGTTTTAAACAATTGCAGCTAGTAGCCACTTTAAACAGATATGGAGGTGGTGAAAGTTTCAGCCATCCATTTACAAGCTTAGTTTTTATGACCATTCTTTACCTGACTTCTCTTTCCCTCATTACAGAGAGGGGGCAAAAAAAAGGTTGGTAATCAATTTCTTGAACAGCCATTAAACATAAGAATATTCTGGTTTCTTGTTTTGATGTTTAATGTTTGTAATAGATTCAATACCTTTTAGATATTGACCGTTGCGAACTTAACTGAGAAAAATAGAAAGAAAAGAAAAAAAATTTGAAAGGTCACCTGTGATTATCCGAAGAATCGGATTAATCCCTGCACACAAAACCCGTACACATGATAAGTAAAAATAAAGGAGGGATTCCAATTCAGCTAAAGCTTCATTTGTACAACAGAATGAATTCTTTATTTTTACGGAAAGACTTGTATATTGTAAGACCTGGATCTGCTATTCAGTGAGAAGTACCTTTCTATTATGATGTAACTAATACAATATCTTGTCTGGCAAACATGAAGCATGGATGGAATGGATTAGCATGCGTTGTTCAAATTAATTAAGAATTAAGATCTAAAGTAGAGCATAATGAAGGCGTATATGGAAAAAACAAGAGTTGAGGATTTCTCACAGTGAAGTGACTTCTGGAGCCAACTTGGCACATTGTCTGCATTATCTAGAGTAAAATAAGAACCATTAGAACTCAATCTTAAGATAATTCAAATGTAAGGTTGAGGGTATAACAGCAAAGATAAATAAGATAAATTAATCTTTCAATCTTACAACACTGAATTTCCCAACTTTCGTAGTGGAGAAAGCAATATCCAAAGTCATCATAACATTTCGGTGTGTTCCCATAAAGATCAACCCAACAATATTGATATTTGCACTTTGGAGGACAAATAGCATACAACCATGAAAGTTGAAACCCATAAAGCAGAGCTCTATGGATATCTGAAAGTGAAGCATTTCTCTCTTCTCCATTCTCATCAAGTACTGGCAGTGGCAGTGAAGTCATCACCATGACATCTATTCTACACATATAGAATTCATCTTTAGGCCATAATTCTCCACCAACGTTTATGTATGTGTGTCTCCTTGTATGGGAGTCTTTGAAGCATTCATTAGTCTCTATAACAACTGAACTATTCACCGGATGTGGGCAGCTTATAAAGGCAAGCTCTGTATTACTATAAGAATATGGGTATCCTTTTCTATGGTAATCGTCACTATAAGGATACGGACTTTCCCGCGGAAAATTGGCCTTAGATAGAGAGTACTCAGGAAAGGAGCAAGTGGTGTCGTTTTTTATGGAAGCATCGCTAAGACGGATAGTTTGATTGCCATAATCTATTTCTCGAACGAGGTATTTCTGAGAATTCAAATATAGAAAGATAGTATTGTTTTGGCATTCCAATTCGTATGAGGGATAACCACAGTGTGCTGGATCATCATTCAATCTGAAAGGGCGGCTAATATTATGAATATCACCGCATGAAGAAGGGATACAGTCAGGAAGAGGAACATTAATCTGGTTGCCATAGGATGTTTGAAGGAAGTTAGGGATCATTATGAGGAGGAGGAGAATCATTTCGGTGCTGATGAGTGGTTGCAGAATATGGAGTACTCTTCTTTTCTAATAATAATAATTATAGAAATAATACTAGTCAAGCTTGTAGACTACGCACTGCTAAGTCTAAGTCGTCTCATGTTATTGTGGACACCGGACACTGGACATGGTGGACCAGAGAGACTGACTTAAAATCTTTCTTGTCAGCAAATCAAATGCATACTGACTTAAAAGTTTTTCTGTGTGGAGTTAAATACAGTTAATTTCAAGACAAATTCAAGAGGTGTTGATTGCAGCGTGGAATTGGGAAAGCAGATTTTTTGTATTGAATATTCAAAGATCTATTCTGTACACACAGTAGCTATTAATGTATATACCTATGTTTTGAAACCCGGACCGGACGTCGAACCGGGAAGTCTTACTGGTTACTGATTTTACTGGTTCGACCGGTTGGATCACTGGTCGAACCGGTGTGACGTCATAATTATATAATAATTATATTTAATTATATATATTTATATAATATTACAAATATCAACTAAAAATAATAAAATAAGTTAAATAATATGAAAAATAGAAATAATTTTAAATTACTTACAAATATTCATTAGTTTTCAAATAACATTCTCCAATAATAAGTTTTCGAAATTATAAATCTACAAAAAATTTAGATAAAAATAAAAAAATATCATCCTATTTGTTGTGAAAAAACAGAAAAAAAGAGTATCACACCTACATTTATATTTTTATAAATATATAATATTAAAAATAAAATATTTTACATTAGTTTATTCATATTTAAATTTAGTTTATACTATATAGTTTAATTAATATTTTCTTAACACTTAAAATTTTAATGTAATTTTAGAGAGTTTATTATTTAAGAAAGTTATTAATAAATTTAGTAACGAAAAATTGTTCAAAGGGGTGGTAGATCAATTGGTATGAGCACACTTTGAGGTCATGTGTTCAAAACCCCATGGCACCACAATTATTATTTTTGATTTGTAAAAAAAAAAAAAAAAAACACAAAAATCCGGTTCAACTGGTCCGCAAAACGGGCCGGTCCGGTTATTTGCGGTTTTCGACCGGTTTTTAGCGGGTCAGATTGGTCCGACCGACGACTGGTTTTGGGGGGTCAACCGGACCGGATAGCCGGCCCATCACCGGTCGAAACGGTCTGACCGGCCGATCCGGTCCGGGTTTCAAAACATAGGTATATACTGTGCGTTTGTGCCGACTAGACGTGTTTCATTTAATTAAACAAACTAAAAGAAACGTGTAAGCTCTACAACAACTCTTAAACAAAATAAATATACGAATTCTTCAAATAAACAAATAAAAGGTCCTTATTTCCTACACAAATTCCACTTCCAATTTTGTCATAATTGAAAATGTCTATCTTCTTCGTTTTCCTATTCTTCATTTTGTCTTCTCCGCTGCATATTGCAGCAGAAACAGAGGATTGTATACCAACAAGATGCAGAAAACATGGCCCAGTAATTCAGTTTCCTTTCAGGAATAAAAATCTACACCCTCAATATCAGCAGGGACATTCGGTTAAAAGGGACGCCCAAGTCTTTTTTTAGTTATGTAACCCCTAATTTCAAAAGAATTGGTTATATAACCCTTTGCTTGATTAGCTCTTAATTAATTACTTAACTTAATTAACTAGTTGCCACGTCAGGATTTTGCAGACTCTTTTTGGCCCCAAAATTTATACAAAATTAGAATCTGGCCCCAAATCACAGTCATCCAATTCTCTCAATTTCTCTCTCCTTCCTGTATGTGCGATGAAAACCCTATTTTTCTGATATTTCTTCTCCGATCGAAGTGCTGTCCAGTTAGGGGTGTACATTCGGTAAAAAACCGAACTTTCGGTTTTTCGGTTCGGTTAACCGAAAGTTCGGTTTTTGATTTTGGCTAACCGTTTACCGAACCGATCTTGATCGGTTTCGGTTCGGTTTTTACCGATCGGTTTCGGTTCGGTTTCGGTTAACAACCCAAAAAACCGAAAATGAGCTAAAATTATAAATAAAAAAAAAAAAAAAAAGGAAAAACCAATTAATCAATTCTAGGCATTCGCAATCCTGTCCACAATCCAGAGTAAAGACTAAAGACTCAACACTAAAATTTAAAACATTATTACAAGTTTACATCCACAAACCCCACCACTACACCATTCATTCCGTCCAGCAACATTACACAGCAAACAATATCAGCTCCAGGCTTCCAGTGATGAATACTTACTGGGAACTTGGTGCGATTTGCGAAATGCAGCGACAGCGGTGGTCGGCGGAGAAGTCTATTGGGGCTTGGGGTTGCCGGCAATTTGGTGGGCAGTCTCTTCACTCCGGGGCGTCAGAGATACGTGGGTGGTATGGACTGGTCTGGTGGTGGGCCTGGTGGCGACGGGGAGAAAGGGTGGTGGCCTGGTGGCAAACTGGCGGCATCTTGAAGTCTTGGGTGTTGGGGAGGCGCGACGGCGGATGAAACCCTAGATCTAAAATTGGAAAGTGAATTGTGAATTGTGATTGTGATTTGTGAATGTGAACTCAGAAGTGTGAAGACTGTGAAGGCACAACCCATATGTCAAAAGCGTAAATCAGAAATGGGGAAAACGTAAACAAAAAGGGGGGCATTCGGTTTTTGGTAAAAACCGAAAACCGATCGGTTTTTACCGAAACCGAACAACCCAAATATTACTAACCGAAACCGAACCAAAACATGGTCGGTTCGGTTCGGTTAGTTGCGGTTCGGTTCGGTTTCGGTTACCGGTTCGGTTTTTCTACACCCCTATGTCCAGTGTTCGTTTGATTCGTCAAAAACCCAAGTATCACCCACCTCTCCCTCCTCTCTGATTACATGTACCATGGCAAACAACAACGACAACAATCAAAGGTATTGAAAGATTTCGGTTCGTTTGAATTTTTTCTGAACCCTATTTTTTGAACTGCGTTTTCACTGAATAAGTGAACTGAGTTTTATCTGAACCCCATCTATCTGGGTTTAATGCATTACATTCCCTAACCTGTTTTGGACGACAATATAACGCCAATACATAGTGATCGCGCACTCGATTTCATTAATCGTTTGCGCGATTTCTATAAATCGCGCACGCGATTAGGGAATCGCTCACGCGATTCATTTGAATTTTTTCTCAAACCTATTTGTTGAACTTCGTTCTCACTGAATGATTTAACTGAGTTTTTTCTCAACCCCATCTATCTGGGTTTAATACAGTACATTCCCTAGCCTAAATTGGACGCAAATATAAAGACAATACAACGTGATCGCGCACTCGATTTTATTAATCGCTTGCCGATTTCTCATAATCGCTCACGCGATTCTTTAATCGCGCACGCGAATTTGAGGAATCGCCCACGCGACTTTATCAATCGATCACGCGATCAAATTTTTTGTTTCTCAGTTTTGTACTGTATGCATGGTTAATTTTTTTTTTTTTTTTATTGTTTTAAAGGAACGGCGACTGGGTTATGTCAAAATTTGTTATTGGATTTGCACTTGGAGTGTGGGAAGAAGAAACCACATGTTTGAATTGGGTTGCGGAGAGCAAGCAAACTTCTGTTATTCTTGTGAGCAATCAGACTACATTCCAAATGTTGATAAGTGATATTATAGAACAATCAGGACTTACTTGCTCCCATGATGATGTGCACGTGAAATATTTTCTTACAAGTGCACCTCCAAGCTGTTATCCAACTGAAATAAAGACTGATCACGACCTACAAGTTTATTTTGCCGATATCTCTCCTCAAGGTTGGAGGCCCGTTTTGAAGGTTTCCTTGGATAGGAAGGAGAGTGGAACAGAATCCGAACATGTTGGTACAAGCGGGTTTACTTCTCAGGGTGAAGATCAATACCCGCATCAGTATGAAGACTTCAGTCTCCCTGATATCAACGATCAAGAATTCAATCTTCCCGATAACACCCTTGCTATAAACGAAGAAATGGTAGATCGTTGTAATCCTTCTGAAAATGTGGTCGAGGAAGAAGTGCCCGATCAATGTATTAATGAGGAGGAAGCCATTATATGTTATGATAATCCAGAGGCCAGGATTGAAAGTCATACATGGGATGATGGCTCAGGTTTTAATGAGGATGAAGAGTTTATTAACAAAGAAGATGCCATCATGAAGATCAACCTTGTTGCATGTAAGGGAAGCTTCCAATTACGAACGATAAAATCAACAAAGTCCCTTCTTGTTCTGGGATGTTATTCGCAGGATTGCAAGTGGTGGTTTCGGTGTGTTAAATATGTTAATTCTGACAGATTTATCCTCAGAAAGTATAACCGGATGCACACTTGTGGGTTGGAAGAAGCAAGTACCACTCATCAACAGGCTACCGCAAAATTGATTGGGGACTTAGTGAAGCCATTGTTTTTTGACAAGAAAGGTCCCACACCAGGCGAAATTAAAAAGTACGTCGAAGCTGCATTGGGGGCCAAGGTTAGTTACTGGAAATGTTGGATGGGCAGAATATATGCCAAAAATATTGTCAGGGGATCACCTGAGCATGGATATGCAATTATAGATGCATATCGTTATATGGTAACTCTTAAGAATCAAGGAAGCGTAACTGAATTGGTTCTTGCCAACGAAAACAGGTTTCTTCATTTTTTTGTTGCATTCGGACCATGCATACGGGGTTTTACGTACATGCGCAAGGTGTTAGCCGTTGATGGTTGTTTCTTAACCGGTAAATACGATGGTACTCTCCTTTTGGCTACTGCACAAGATAGTGAGAACCATACCTATCCGATTGCATGGGCAGTGGTTGATTCCGAAAATAATGCATCATGGGAGTGGTTTTTTATAAATTTAAAAAGGATAGCACCGGATAGTGATGATCTCTGTATAATATCGGATAGACATGTCTCCATTAAAAATGCGGTTGCTAAGATTTATCCTAAGACTCATCATGGATTTTGTTCGAAGCACTTATCGGAGAACTTGCGACAACGGTTTAAAAAAAGTGCAATCCTTGAGCCATTTTTTAGGGCAGTTAAAGCATACACCGTCGAAGATTTCATGGAGCACTACAAAGAGATCGAACGTATTCACAAACGTGCTGCAGAGTACTTGAAGGATGAAGTTGGTTTTGAGTTATGGAGCAGGGTGCATTCTAAAACAAACAGGTATGATGTTCTGACTAGCAACATCGCCGAGTCTGTTAATTCTAGGATTCGATTTGAAAGGGAGTATCCTATCCCTGCTCTGTTTGAGTCTATCATAAGAATATTGGCTGATTGGTTCCACACCTGGAGAACGGACATGATCAACTGCAGTACAGTCCTGGTGCCATCCAAAGAGAAACTTCTCCGGAGTAATCTGGAGAAATCCAAAGGATGCATTGCACAACAGTTCAATGCTCATGAATTTTCTGTTCGTGGAATTGGAGCAGAGGTTATGGTTGACTTGAACAATATGACGTGCACATGTGGTGTCTTCCAGATGGATAAGATCCCCTGCCCCCATGCATTATCGGCGTTAAGGGAGCAAAACCCAATAGGGTTTGGACAAAGAATATATTCCCTATGCTCCCAATTTTACACTGTTGAGTACTACATACTTGCATATTCTGAGACAATTTTTCCTACACCTCCAGAGTTACAGTGGGAATTGCCTGAAGATATAGGTATAAAACAAGTACTGCCACTTCCACTGAAGGTGCGTGTTGGAAGAAAAAGGATGACTAGATTCCGGGCACCTTCTGAGGGAAGAAAAAGGTACAATACCTGTTCAAAGTGTGGAGGAAAAGGTCACAAAAAGACTACATGTGATCAGAATGTCATTTAGATAAATAATTGTGTAATAAATTGTATAATACAGCTTTATTTTTTAATTAATCGCGCAAGCGGTTTAATGAATCTCTTACGCGATTTTATGGATCGCGCACTCGACTTAATCAATCGCGCAAGCGATTCTTCAGCCAAGTGGCATCTTTCTCTTTTTAGTTAATCGCGCACAATAAAAAGACACAAAAAGACTACATGTGATTAGAAAGTCATTTAGATAAATAACAGAATGTCATTTAGATAAATAAATTGTATAATACATCTTTGATTTTTAATTAATCGCGCAGACGATTTAATGAATCTCTTACGCGATTTTTTGGATCGCGTACTCGACTTAATCGATCGCGCAAGCGATTCTTCAGCCAAATGGCATATTTCTCTTTTTAGTTAATCGCGCACAAGAAAAAGTCACAAAAAGACTACATGTTATCAGAATGTCATTTAGATAAATAAGTTGTATAATACAGCTTTGATTTTTAATTAATCGTGCAGACGACTTAATGAATCTCTTACGCGATTTGATCGCGCACTCGACTTAATCAATCGCGCAAGCGATTCTTCAGCCAAGTGACATCTTTCTCTTTTTAGTTAATCGCGCACAATAAAAAGACACAAAAAGACTACATGTGATCAGAAAGTCATTTAGATAAATAACAGAATGTCATTTAGATAAATAAATTGTATAATACATCTTTGATTTTTAATTAATCGCGCAGACGATTTAATGAATCTCTTACGCGATTTTTTGGATCGCGTACTCGACTTAATCGATCGCGCAAGCGATTCTTCAGCCAAATGGCATATTTCTCTTTTTAGTTAATCGCGCACAAGAAAAAGTCACAAAAAGACTACATGTTATCAGAATGTCATTTAGATAAATAAGTTGTATAATACAGTTTTGATTTTTAATTAATCGCGCAGACGATTTAATGAATCTCTTACGCGATTTTATGGATCGCGTACTCGACTTAATCAATCGCGCAAGCGATTCTTCAGCCAATTGGGCATATCTCTTTTTTTAATTAATCGCGCCCAAGATTTACTGAATCGCTAACTCTTCTTAATTAATCGCGCCCAAGATTCAATTAATATATTATAATATAATAAAATTTGGAATTTAATTCGATATATGACACTTTAAAAAGCACTCAGCTCTTGATCCATTAATTTATTTTTTAAATAATCGGGCTCATGATTTAGTGAATCGCTCACAAGATTTAATGAATCGTGCATGCGATTCTTCAGCCAAGGGGGTTTATTAACATTATGGATATTAACAGATCTATCTGTCTTCCTCCTTAATCACAAAATCTGCCGTATTTGATTGAAATGTTCATGAAAATCGTCATTTCCGTAGGACTTGTTGCCAAACAGTAACAATCAATAGATTTCTTTGTTTGGCCTTGCAATAGATCGTTAGACATTGTAGAAGAACTATGCAATGTGCAATGATCCTCCCGATCTCATTAATAAAGCTTCAATTGCATTTTCCACGGTTTCTTTCCATTGTTATGCAAAGGTTGCACGAAGCATCTCAAAACTATCTCTTGTATTGCACATTGCATAGTTCATCTACAACGAGTAAACACTATATGGACCAAATAAAGAAACACCTATTGATTCATACTGTATGGCGGAAATCATACAGCAAACATGATAATTTTCAAGAGCAATTCAAACTAATAGGGCAGACTCTTACAGTTCTGCGAAGGATTGTTCTTTTGGATTGGAGAGGGCGGCGGCGGAAATATTCAACATAAGAGGATGGAAGATAAAAAAAAAGTGAATTAGGGTTTGGCAAAAGGAAACAGAACAATTTTATATTTGAGTAGGAAGGGCAGTGCGTAAATTTGTGAGTTTGCAAAAGAGCCCCTGGATGATGATAATATTACAAAATATTATAGCCGTTATAATATGGCAGTTATACACTGTTTATATCCTAATTATAGCCGTTGGTGGGGATCACTATATAATTCTTCTGATTATCATTAAGGAATTTAAAGATCATGGCAAGCTCAAATAGCTCAGCTTTTACACGCAAAAGTTCTCTTAGATATAGAAAGGAGAAATGCAGGGATTGCGATCAGTGGGCTACAATCAAGGTGGTCGATAGAGCAGATAATTCCAACAGGGGAAGATTATTTTATTGTTGCAATTTGCATGGCTTTTCTCAATGGTGTAATCCAATAGAAGAGCCACAAACGATGAAGGTGAAGTCTCAAGCAGGAGGACACCACTCATTCCAGAAGGAAGAGAACAAAATATTGTGAACAAGTTGATAATAGTCAATTTGTTGTTTTTAGCAGTATTTTTATTGATTTGTATCTTGAAATCCATAATGTAACTTGTCTTAATGATTTGTATTTAGAAATTTAGATTGTAATAATTTAAGTTACTAAATCGCTCAACTAATTTCGGTTAAATATGATTTTGGCCACAAAATTTATTAAATTGAATTCTTCCTACAAAACGTATTAAATCGCGTGAGCGACTTCATGAATCGCCCACGCGATTCTTAAAGTAGTTCGCACTTAATATAGGTTTATATTACATATGAGCCCCATAGCGATTCTTATCTGTGTACTACGATGTATTGCAAACCTTAGTCATAATCCCAAACAAATCCTAACATTATCTTTGATACCATGTAGAAAACATTGTGATTGGTACATTCAAATCAAGCTTCGCTATAACCAACAATAAAATGATCCCATTACAAAATTGACTCAATTCTCATAAGGTGATCTTGATTTTGGCCACAAAACGTATTAAATCGCATGAGCGACTTCATGAATCGCCCACGCGACTCTTAAGGTTGTTCGCACTTAATATAGGTTTATATTACTTTGCTAGTCCCCCAGCATGTTTCTTTCGCGTTTGATATGAGCCCCATAGCGATTCTTATCTGTGTACTACGATGTATTGCAAACCTTAGTCATAATCCCAAATAAATCCTAACATTATCTTTGATACCATGTAGAAAACATTGTGATTGGTACATTCAAATCAAGCTTCGCTATAACCAACAATAAAATGATCCCATTACAAAATTGACTCAATTCTCATAAGGTGATCTTGATTTTGGCCACAAAACGTATTAAATCGCGTGAGCGACTTCATGAATCGCCCACGCGACTCTTAAGGTAGTTCGCACTTAATATAGGTTTATATTACTTTGCTAGTCCCCCAGCATGTTTCTTTCGCGTTTGATATGAACCCCATAGCGATTCTTATCTGTGTACTACGATGTATTGCAAACCTTAGTCATAATCCCAAACAAATCCTAACATTATCTTTGATACCATGTAGAAAACATTGTGATTGGTACATTCAAATCAAGCTTCGCTATAACCAACAATAAAATGATCCCATTACAAAATTGACTCAATTCTCATAAGGTGATCTTGATTTTGGCCACAAAACGTATTAAATCGCGTGAGCGACTTCATGAATCGCCCACGCGACTCTTAAGGTAGTTCGCAATCAAATTCTCTAAAATTAAACCTCTTGTAATATACATGTCTGATAAGGCGGCAAACATTGTGTACATTATATTAAAAATTTTCATTTTTTGTCTGACAGTCATTTATATTTAATATATATATCACCACAAGAGTCAAACAAATCACATCATTAATTAATTTGATAACAGTTATAAGCAAACTTTTAGCGAGAAAGAGGAGAAAGGTAAAAAGGAAAGTAAAGGACTGTTGTTCTTCTTCTTCTTCTTCTTCATCTTCCTCACAAGCAAAAAAACTAGGGTTTTCATCCATTTTCTCTCTCCTATATTCAGATTATTATCACATTTTTACGATCAACCAAACAAGATGTCATCAGCGGGAGCAAACCAAAGCCCAGTAAGGGAAGGAGAAGGCACTATTGATCCCATGCAGATATCCCAAGAGGCCGAGTACAACGTAATGGTTCTTTGTTTTTTGTTTTCAACTTTTGTTCTGGACTTGATACTATATTCTCTTGTTTATATACTGTGTTTTTTGGGTTGTTTATACCGAAAGTATCTAGTACTCGCTTAATCGATTGATTGAGTCGCGTACGCGATCAAAATGGCGCCTTTTGTGTATTTCAAATCTTTTATATTGACAGATGGTATTTTGATCCTATACATCTCAGGAGTTCAGAGATGATGAACACACCGGAGATGAAGAAACTGCGGAAGGGGGCTGGTACATAAGGGAAAATAGGAGTAAGCGAAGGCATTCGAACAATATGGGTATGATTGGGTTATTTGATGAGGCGGAGGATGATGACGATGAGTTACAGGAAGTGTATGAAGAAGAGGTCACCCGGAGCATTGATTTTTCAAAATTCAACATGCGCCCTTTCTGGGAAAGGTACTTCTTCTCTTCAACTGTGAGGATCATAGTCCGGTCATCATGGGAGCGTCTTTCCCCAGTAAAACAATTCCTTCAGGAGAACGAAATAAAATTCGGAGGAGTATTTAGAAAATATACCGAAGAGCTGCCTTCTGGTTGGAAGCGGTTTTCAGGCAGCCTCCTTCATTATCTTATGATGTACTCCCTACCCACCAAGAAAGAGAACGAGCTGTGGGTCTTGATAGGCCAAAAGCCAGTTAGGTTTGGCTTAAGGGAGTTTGCTCTTGTCACTGGGCTTTATTGTGGAGGAGGTAAGATGCCCGATAGAGCTGATGAGTTGAGTGTTATAAATAATGCCGAGGATTTTCTTAAGAGGATCCTCCGAAATAAATGGAAATCAAAAGTGAAGGACACTGATTTGGAAATTTTATTATTCAATAAAAAGATTGCGGTGGAAGACCGTTTGAAGATAGCCCATGTGCTTTTTGTACAAAACATGTTGCTGGGTATTGAAAAGGGGAGAGTTGTAAATAGGGATCATCTTTGTTTTGCAAGTGACTTGGATTTTTTTTATTCATATCCTTGGGGACTAGTGTCATTCAAGGCGACAATGGATTCAATAAAAAAAAGGAAAAAGGATATTGCTAAATGGATGCCCCCCTACAGAATCTGACTCTAAACCGAAGACCTATCATGTTTCAGGTTTTCCATGGGCCTTGCAGGTGATTATGATCATCATATTTCTCTTATTCAGCTTAATCGCTTACGCGAATTTATGAATCGCTCACTCGATTTGTTGAATCGCTCAAGCGACTTGTTGAATCGCTCAAGCGATTTAATGAATCGCTCACGCGACTTGTTGAATCGCTCACGCGATTTAATTGAAACAAAATCTATAATACACCTTTTTTTCTGTTTGTTCTTTGTAGGCGTAGGCTTACGAAATGTGCCCAACGATAGCAAGTTCTTATGGAGGCGGCCTAGAACATGATGATTCCCACATGTCCAAACTACCACTCCCCAGGATGTTCAGATGGATGCACAGTAGAGGGAACCCAATCGATATTGAAGAATTGCGGCAAAAGTTAAATAACCATGGACCTGAGGTTAGAGCAAAATTTATATTATTTTCTTTGCCATGGATCACCGAATACCTTTAACATCTATTATTTTTTGATGTAACAGGATCAGGTACGTCCATTTTTGTTGCCCTCCAGCATTGAAAAGAATATGAGTTACATCAGGGACCTTCATGAACAAACAAGTTCAGAAGAAAAGGATGCACCCATTGATTATCTACATCAGTGTCTGAAAGGGTGCACCCTTTTGATCATTGGGGATGAATTGCCCCCTCCAGTCCAAGAAGATGATAATCTCATGAATTCTAACATGGATTGGTTCCCCTCACCATCACATCCAACTACAGCACCACCTACCGCAGGAATTGATTGGGGCACCGCACCCCCAACTTCCACAGCACCTGACACATCACCATCACCTGCACCAGCTGCTGCAGTGCAAATACCTTTTGAAATTCAACAGTTTATCCAGAAAGCGGAAGCTAATTCTGAATCTTTGAATGCAACTGTTGAGAAAATATGGCTGCATTTGGAGAAGGAGAAAGAAGACCAAGCTGAAGCTCATTCTGAATATGTGAAGGCAACTGTTGAGAAGATATGGCAGCATTTGGAGAAGGAAAAAGAACACCAAGCAAGCCGTAGTGTAATGGTGCAGGAGGTTGAAGGGTCTAAACGTCAAAGACCAAAGAGAAATAAAAGAAGGCCCGCATACCTCCTGTCACCTTATACGCTGCAACTTAAGAGGCTTTGCACAGCTACAACCAGAGCTAGAGTCAAGGCTAAAGAAGCAACACCTGCCTTAACGGCTCAGCCCCAACTGCCTTGTCCGCAAACCGCAGAAACCATCTCTCAATCTCACAACAGATGGTTATCCAAAAATACGGACAAATCTGGTTTTAGCTACTTGTACAACTGGGTTCTTAGTGCAGGCCGAAAGACCGAATTACTGGATAAACTGCGGATTTCGACGCGGAATTCTTCCTAACCATCCTCAGAAATGGGAAATGGTTGGTATCCGAGGTAAACTTCCTACATAGTTTATGTTAGTCAATACCTATATGATGCATAGTTGATCTTTATTGTTTTTATTTTGGTTCACTCGTTGCAGCATTTGGAAGATTGTTTGGCCAATATAAGGCTTAAACAAAAAAGGCGCCCAGATCAATATGCTCAGGATTGTTTGGTCCTCGATGAGACTTTCTTCCAGCATCTTAAATCGAATTATTATCTATCAAGGGGTCTCATTACAGAGGAAGATTCAGTTTGTGTTGGTGAAGATGGCGATCTCATTATTACAGATAGGCCACATACTGCTGCCAATGCTCCGAGGGGTGCTAAAGCTGGAGTTAGGGTTGGTGCCAAGAGTGCCAAGGGTGCCAAGGGTGCGAGGCCTGTGAATGAACCCAAAGAAGACATCCGGACTGCCTCGCATTCATTTGATGTGATGCGAAGGATCTGGAATGATCCCATCAAATGGAAGGAGGACACTGTTCTGCCATATACAACTGGTGCTCTACCATTTTTGCATGCCCGTGCATGGGAAGGAGCTACAAAATTTTATGGCATAGTCAACTCAGGAAATTCCCATTGGGTGGCCGTCGAGATTTTGCCCCAAGAGGGAGTCATCAAAGTTTACGACAGCGGTGGTGGTTCCCTTGACCACAGGAAATACCAAATTGCATTGAACCATCTGTGTGTCTTCTTTCCCAAATTGTTGGCCCACACAGGAAAGTTCAGGCACCTAGACAGCCTCAACCGCATGTGGAAGTTGCAACTTGCTCCGTGTCCAAAAAATAAACGGAGGTACATATAAACTATAAAATTTACTAACTTAATTTTTTGTTATTATATTTTTATTTAATTTCTATTATTTATTTGTTTTTTTCAGTGGCGATTGTGGAGTCTATGCCTTATATTACATTGAGCTTCTCATGCGTGGGGAACCACTGGATATTCTGGATGACGATAATACCTCTTTTTTAAGGTTACGTTTAGCATCCGAAATATTTTTTGGAGTTGATAAATACAATATTTAAGTTACACAGTATGTATTCATAATATTTATGTCCAATTCTTTATTAAATCGCGCAAGCGATTTAATGAATCGCGCGAGCGATTCTTCATAAAGATATATTTTTTTATTTGTTTTAAATATTTATTTGATTTATTTTTTGCCCTAAACCCTAAAAATTTCATATGGTCGAATGCATCTGCAAACTACGAACCGAATAATATTGAATGCATGTAGACCTAATTTCTTTCCAAGCAAACTGCACAATTCCCTAATAAATCGCGCAAGCGATTTGATGAATCGCTCACGCGATTCTTCATCAACATCTATTTATTTATTTTATTTAAATATTATTTATTTATTTTCTTTATTTAATCGCGCAATCGATTTAATGAATCGCACGTCGAAAACAGACAACCGGTTTGGATCTTGGAGTTAGCTGATAGGGGTTGGGGTTCATGAAGCTCAATAAGGGCTATTATAATAGAAAAAATCCGGGCTACATCTATGGTTTTTTACTTGTAATTTATTTTGAATATTAGCTTGTATAATTTATTGTATTTTCATTGGATCGTGCACTCGATTTGGTTAATCGCTCACGCGATTCTTCATCAAATCTGTTTGATTATTATTTTAATTAATTTACAGAAAAAAATATTGAAATTTGTATTTATATGTTTATTATTTAAATTAATTTACATTTAATAAATCTGCAACTACGAACCGAATAATATTGAATGCATTTAGCCCTAATTTTTTTCTTATAAAATGTACAATTCCATAATAAATCGCGCGTGCGATTCTTCATATAAATCTAGTTATTTATTTGATTTAAATATTTATTTGATTTAAAAATTTATTTGATTTATTTTGACCCTAAACCCTAATAATCTCGCGCGCGATTCATTCTTGTTCTAAATATTAGATATTATAAATAATTTGTTGAATTTTCATTGGATCGCGGACTCGATTTGGTTAATCGCTCACGCGATTCTTCATCAACATCTAGTCCTTTATTTTATTTAAATATTATTTATTTATTTTCTTTATTTAATCACGCAAGCGATTTAATAGATGTCCATTGTCTTCTTCCCGCGTCTGACATATGTTCTCGATGAGGTGCTTGAATTTAATGAAAAGCTGCCAGCACTCTTTCCCGAAATTTTGACCGTCACCTTTACAATGCGACCAGGGGTGGGACTGTTGGTTAAATGCCCAATCACCTTTATTAGTATCCTCAAGTTTGCTCTGTGCTCAGATTTCTGCAAAATTTTCATCACCTGCAAGAAGCCTTGCTTCTCTCTCTCTCTCTCACATATCTCAATCCTTGACAAATAAAGTCATGAATAACCCTCCAAGAATTATTCTGGCATGGGTGGAAGAGTACATGGTTGAACGTCTTCGGATATATGCCGGAGAAAACGAAATCGATCGGCTAGATGTCTTCGACACAGTGCTAGCTAATGTGTCGCTTGATTTGACTCAGCGATTCAAAACCAGATTCTGGGCACGAGATGTTGTAGCAGCAGTGAAAGGACTGCGGATAAAATTTTATGCTTTCCGTAGATTATTGGCGTGTCCTGGAGTTAAATTGGCTGCTAATCGTATTAGTGCCGAAATTAATCCCCTAGAATATTATGGTGCGAATACCATTGAGGTAAGTCGAGTTCATCAGTGGCACTTTTTTTTTTTTTTTAATCTTTGTTTGTTCATTTTTCAATGTTTAATATTGCATAGGTTATTCAGCGGGATTTCGACGCCAGAGTATTTGGATGCCGTTATTACGACGACCTAAGGTATATCTTTAAAGTGCGGCAGGCACACCTTTTGGAGGGCGAAGAGGAGCACCTCCACGCTTTCCACATAAGTGATAGGGACTCAGACCCCGAGTCCTTTTACGACGTTGTTTACCTTGAGTCCTCTGAGGGGAATGTTAATTCCATTATCCCTCAATATGATCCGGAGGAGGTTAATCAGTTTCCTCCTCCCCCATAAAATATTTAGTTTGTGATCCGGAGGAGGTTAATCAGTTTCCTCCTCCCCCATAAAATATTTAGTTTGATTGTAATGTATTTTACTGGTTTTGTAATGAAAGCAGACTGAATGTTGTTCTATTTTTATATATCTAGTATGCTGTATTTTACAATTTTAATGGTTTTACTATTCTTCATTGAATCGCGTGAGCGATTAACCAGAATCACTCACTTGATTTGATGAATCGCGCACTAGATTCATCAGCTAACTAGAATTTAATCAGATAAAAAGAAATATTTATTTTTGATATTTAATCGCTCAGGCGATTAAATAACGAAAATAAATAAATAATATTTAAATAAAATAAAGGACTGGATGTTGATGAAGGATCGCGTGAGCGATTAATTAAATCGCTTGAGCGATTTATTAGGTCTACATGCATTCAATATTATTCGGTTCGTAGTTTGCAGATGCATTCAACTATATCAAATTTTTATGGTTTCGGGTAAAAAATAAATCATATAAATATTTAAAACAAATAAAAAACTTGCTCTATATGAAGAATCGCTTGCGCGATTCATTAAATCGCTTGTGCGATTTATTTATTAAATTCAATTCTTTATTTTTTTATTCCTCAACAACCAACCGTCATAGTATTGAATCGCGTGAGCGATTCTGGTTAATCGCTCACGCGATTCAATGAAGAATAGTAAAACCATTAAAACTGTAAAAATATTTAATCAGATAAATAGAAATATTTATTTTTGATATTTAATCGCTCAGGCGATTAAATAACGAAAATAAATAAATAATATTTAAATAAAATAAAGGACTAGATGTTGATGAAGGATCGCGTGAGCGATTAATTAAATCGCTTGAGCGATTTATTAGGTCTACGTGCATTCAATATTATTCGGTTCGTAGTTTGCAGATGCATTCAACTATATCAAATTTTTATGGTTTAGGGTAAAAAATAAATCAAATAAATATTTAAAACAAATAAAAAACTTGCTCTATATGAAGAATCGCTTGCGCGATTCATTAAATCGCTTGTGCGATTTATTTATTAAATTCAATTCTTTATTTTTTTATTCCTCAACAACCAACCGTCATAGTATTGAATGCATTATAATTGTGTGCTCATGGATTCTCGAAAACATGGAAGCAGAGCTTGTCACGTACTATGCCGAGTATCCGTATGCCAAAGCCTTATGGGACGGACTAATGGCAACATATAGATCCGGTGGGGATGGTTTTCAGATATTTGACCTTACCGTCCGAGCAAATAGCATGAAACAGGGTACGGACACAATTGAACAATTCTACAGCAATTTGCAGCATATCTGGAGAGAAATTGAAGTCAGGCAACCCAACCCCATGGCCTGCGAAAGTGATATTGGAGTTTTCAACCGCCTCAGATCTGAGACCCGTTTGTTTCAATTTCTCGCCGGGGTAAACGATCGCTACGACTCAGAACGGAGGGATCTCCTAAAAGAAGATCCCTTACCAACGGTGGAGAAGGAGTACGCCACCATCCGGCGTGAATCAGCAAGGCGAGAGATCTTCACCGGGACACGGAGTTCATCACCGGCGGGAGGGTCTGGAGTAGGAACGAGATTGGCGGTTCAAAGCAGAAGCCAAATCGGCGACGAACAGTCGCGATCAGGACAGGGACAACCGTGGAAGGGCCTAGCGCCGCCGCGGCTGTAACACCCCGACTCACAGTCGGTACAGGTAAATTATGTGATTTAATATTATGTGCGTTTTAGATTAATGGTATAGGAATTATATGAATTTATTTGAACCTATTTGAATTAATTGATTATGTGATTTTGGGTGTTTTGGACTTAGTGAACCCTTAACCTCTTAAACCAAATAAAACCGAACCGGGAAACTTGAACCGAACCCGTGAACCAAACCCGGTTAAGCCTTATGAGTGAACCATTTTCTTCCTTCTCTTCATTTCACGTAATTAGCAGCATTCTTGGCCAAGAGAGAAAAGAAGCAAACCCTCCATTTTGATTCAAGCTTGAACCAACCATAACTTCTCCATTTCTTGACCAATCTTCGAGCTTAAGTAAGTTTCGAAAACCTCTCGGCATGCTCGTCATTTCTATGGTTTAAATTCTTCTCTTGGAGCCTTGGATGGTTTCTTTTGATCATGTTGTGAATAGTAAGGGTTTAGCTTAAAATTTGGAATATGAGTTCTATACTTGTTATATTTGAAATCCATCTCTATATGTGAGTTATACATGTGGTATATGTTGCATTTATTACATGAAAGCATGTGTTAGTTGAGCATTTATTAGGATTATGTGTTTAAACTTGATTTTTCAATCATGGATTAATGGCATTACATCTTGATTTGCTTGAGTCTTATGAGTACCTTTACGTCTAGCATGATTTGTATGAATTATTTATGCATATTGGTAAGTTGTTGCAGCCCTTATGTAACGCCCCAGCTTTCGGCAATTCAGGTATGAACGACACGTGTGCGTTTGAGGGATATATTTTAATTTTTAATTGTTTATTTCTTTAATTTTCCATTTCATGAGACATAATTTTATAAAATTATATTCTTGATATTTTATTGAAAATTCATATCATATCATATTTTTCGGATTTATTGAACGTGATTGCAATGTGAATTATTTTCTCGAATGTGATTTATTTCTTGTATGTCCTTAATTGCTCATTTTCATGAATTTGGGATCTAATTGCATTGGACCACATTGATCATTTAATATTAGAATTGGACTTAATTGCTTAACTTAATAAGGGGGAGGGATTTAATTGCAAATTGGCCATCTCTTCTCTTTCTTGATCAGCATATAACGTACCCCTTTTTCTTCTCATTCATACAAAACATTTCATCCCTTGTTCTTGCTTCCTTCTTCAACCGTGATCAACCCTAGCTAGTTAGGAGGGAGATTTCATCATTCAAGCATCAATTCTTGTGGGATTTGTGATCATACAAGCATCATCAACATCATTTCATCATCTCTTCTTCCATTTCTTTCTTTTGAGGTAATTATGGAGATTGAATGATTTTATTGAAAATATGGCTTTGATAGGGCTTTGTATTGGCTTGAATAAATTGTGTATTGGTTATTGGAAATATATTTATGAACTTTGAGTTCAAGGTTGATGCATATAATTTGTGAATTATGAACTTGGATGATACATGAGTGTGTGGGTTTTGAATGATTGATTATTGATGATCTAACATGGAATTTGTGTTTTTATGAGTTGTTAATGATTTATATGTATGCTAGCATTGGTATTGCATCAAATATATGCATTTGAACTTGGCTTGAATCCATTTTTGGTGATTGTTGGTTGTTGCTTCGTGTTGCTCTGTTCTGTTCTGCATTTACAGCAGCTCACGTATTCTGGGAACGGCCCTTCCCAGCTCCAGTTCAAAACTGGAACGGCCGTTCCCATAATGCTGAGTCAGTTATAGCCAGCGAGATTGGGAACGGCCGTTCCCATTTTGGCCTTTAAGCCGGAAGGGCCGTTCCCAGCTCAAAACGTGTGTTAAATTGGAAAAACGCTGGTACGTCTCTGATAGCCATGGGAACGGCCCTTCCCATTTTCAAAGGAAGGCCGGAACGGCCGTTCCCACGGCGACTGCAGAGCAAAAGCTACTGCATAAAATTAATTTTTCATCATCATCATCCAATCATTTCTTTGACCCCTAATTGCTATTATATGATCGCATACATGTTGAAACGTGATATTTTCATGGTGCATTGTATTTTTCCCGTCGTTTCGTTGCATTTCGCCGTTCGTCATATTTGGTACATTTTGAGTCGTGTTTCACGGACATTTGTCTTTCTTGCACAGACCAGCTTCCTGGTGACGAGGAGCAGGCCCCGTGAGCTGTTTCCTTGGTTGTTTTTGGGTCGTTCAGGTGAGGTTTAATTTTAGCTACATAGGACCCGTATAACCCTATGTGAAAGTTTAAGCCAAAACCTATCTATATATCTATAGTTTTGAAAATAGATTGGTTTTCAAATGATTTACCCGAATACTGATGGAATTGATTGATTGATTGATTGATTGATCGATTGTTTGGCGAGTATTGTATTGCACTGTGGGCCCGAGGGTAGTGTCTCGAGCCAACCGGGAAAGCATGGGCTGATGGGTAACTCGAGAGCTATCCTCACCAAATTGGGATGACCCCTGAACCCCCTAGGAGATTAGGGGAGGAAGGAGTTCCGGGCTTAGGGATTCATGTACCCTCTGCCCAGATTGATTGGATGGTGGGGCCTTGCAATCCCACCATCACCCGGAGGAAGAAGGTGTCATTGAAATTGCTAATTGTGCACAGTAATAAATTGCTTGATCACCTAATCACCTAATGATTCATTGATTGATTGATTGTACACAGTCGGTGTAAGGTTGGAGAATTGCCCCACTCGCCGGGCCACAATTGATTGTATTAAATTGATTAAATTGGAATTGAATCAGTTGTAACCTCGGGCGATAGAATCTCTTATTTTAATAAATTGTATTGGATTGTATTGTTTCCAAAATTATTACCCGAGATTATGACTTGCATGATTGTGCGCCTATATTTATTTATAACCCCTCGCTCAGTCCGAGTTGGACTGACACCTCAACTTTTCAGTTGTTTTGCAGGAAGTGCTAGGCGGGATTGTAGAGTAGTGGTTGTTTATTTGGGTCTAGCACACTTCATTCCCACATTTTGTTATGTATAGCTTGGGATATTTTGTATCAGGCCTTGTTAACTATTTTTGTTGGGAGATGATAATGTATTGATAGTGTGATTGTTGGTACCTATATGTAAATAAATAAATATGGTACCTATACGTATCGAATGAATGTTATTGCTTCCGCTTTTTAATACTCTGACTTGATTGTTGGTTGGTTTTAAATTGAGGGTACCCGCCTAGCCTTGAGTCATTTTATTGTCTCCCGTTCGCTGTAGCTTTGGTTCATGTATGGATAGTCCATTTCATATGTGGATTGGGGCTATAGTGCGGGGGATGTGGTGCCTGGCGTTCCGGGTGCTACATCCTACGGTGGTATCAGAGCTCGGTTGCAAAACCGGGTCTCTAGTGTCGTGTCTTGTGAGTCTAGGTCGCACGACATAGGAACTAATTGTCAACTTGAGAGTCTTGCATTGTTATTTGATACTTGAACTTACTTGACTTACTTGAATTTGGGGTGACTTGTTGAGTTTTGAATTTATGTGCATTTGATGAGTTATTTGCACACATTGGCATTGCTAATCGAACATGCACCATAGTGACTTGATTTCAGGATGGCTCGCGATAGATATCATCGTGATCGTTCTCCTAGACATCGACATCATCGTCATCATCGCCGGGAGAGATCACCACCTCCTCAGGCTCAGCCACAGAACTTCATGAACGCCGTGGTGGGTCTTATTGATCAGAGAGTTCGTGATCATGTTCCTCCAGCACCGCCAGTTCCACCACCACAGCCAGGGGCACAGATTTCAGCTGTATTTAGGGAGTTTCAGAACCAGCATCCTCCCAAGTTTTATAAAGGTAATGATATTCAGGCCGAGCAGTGGCTCAGGGAGATCGAGAGGGTTTGGGAGCTCATTCCTTGTGAGTCTCAGGAGAAGGCTCGTTGTACGCTTTCTTTGATTCAGGGTGAGGCCTATTCCTGGTGGGAGAGTGCCCGGATAGTGTTAGAGGCGGCAGGTGAGGAAGTGAATTGGGAAGTGTTTGTCAGAGAATTCAGAAACAAGTTCATTCCTCCATCTTCTCGCACTAGGAGATTGAAGGAATTTACAGAGCTCAAGCAGGGAAGCCGGTCAGTTTCAGAGTATATCGCCGAGTATGAGAGATTGTCCCGCCATGCTCCTAATATAGCGAATGATGATTTCCATAAGGCGATGCAGTTTGTTCAGGGCCTTAGACCGGATATTCAGGCAGCGATTGAGGCGGTCAACACGAGCACGTGGGCAAAGGCTACTAAGAAGGCCTTATTAGTTGAGGATTCAGTGAATGCGAGGCGGTCTTCTTATCGTTCAGGCTCAGGTTCGGGCTCCGGATCAGGATCGGGATTTAGAGGTACTGGATCGGGTTTCAGAGGTGCCGGATCAGGGTTTAAGGGTTCAGGATCGGGATCTGCTTCAGGCAAGAGGCCGATGGTTTATTCTTCTCCACCGCCAGCTCCACAGGGCCCAGGGAAGAAGCCCCGACCAGCAGGGCCAGTGATTAGAGCTCCAGTTGCTCCCGTTGCTCCAGCTTTACCACCACCACCCGAGAGGCCTGCTTGTACCTTTTGTGGTCGGAGGACGCATACCTATGATAACTGCAGGAGGCGTCTGGGTTTATGTTTACTTTGTGGGAGCGACGAGCATATGGTAGACGGATGTCCGGATAACAGGATGCCACCACCGGGTGCACAGAGGCCACTGATCAGGGTTCGTGCTTATGCTTTGGATGGAGAGCAGCCGGATGCTGATGTTGATCCAGCCGCGGTAGTTGAAGGTACCATTTGCATACATGGCACGAACATTCATACGTTGTTTGATCCAGGAGCTACTCACTCCTTTCTTTCGAGTGCTATATCTGTTTCTCTGTCTTTGCCTGTTACTCGTTCTTCTGCATGTTATGTGGTTAGTACTCCGTTTGGTGGTAGTTTAGAATCTGATCGGGTGTTTAGAGAGGTTCCGGTGAGCATCGAGGGTCGAGTTTTCTTGTCAGACTTCATTGAGCTGCCGATGACTTGCTATGGATCTATCTTGGGCATGGATTGGTTGTACAGACATTCTGCCACAGTTGATTGCAGAGCGAAGAAGGTTCAGTTGGGATCAGATTTGGTAGTGGGTTGGAGTTCCAAGACTGTACCGCTACTTTCTTTTTCTGAAGCTCATAAGTTGGTTCGAGAGGGAGCCACGGGTTTCATTGCTTATATTCTCAATAAACCCAAGGATCAAAGTAAGCTGGAAGAGACGGAAGTAGTGAAGGAGTTTCCCGAGGTTTTTCCTGAGGAATTGGATTCTTTACCTCCAGAACGGGAAATTGAGTTTGTGATCGACTTATACCCTAATGCAGAGCCGTACTCCAAGACTCCGTATCGTATGGCTCCGGCCGAGTTGAAAGAGTTGAAGACTCAACTTGATGCGTTGTTGGAGATTGGGTATATTAGACCGAGTTCTTCTCCTTGGGGTGCACCGGTTTTGTTTGTAAAGAAGAAGGACGGAACCTTGAGAATGTGCATAGACTATAGGGAGTTGAACCGGATGACGATCAAGAACAAGTATCCTCTTCCACACATCGAGGAGTTGTTTGACATACTTCAGGGGCCTAAAGTCTACTCAAAATTGGACTTGAGACAAGGATACTACCAGCTGCGTATCCGAGCAGAGGATATTTCTAAGACAGGGTTTAATACTCGGTACGGGCATTATGAGTTCGTGGTGATGCCGTTTGGTTTGACTAATGCCCCAGCAGCTTTTATGGATATGATGCACAGGATTTTCAGGCCTTTTCTGGATAAGTTCGTGGTCATCTTTATCGATGATATCCTGGTTTTCTCGAAGTCTGCCGAGGAGCATGCAAAACATCTTCAGTTAGTATTAAGGACTTTGAAGGAGCATCAGTTGTTTGCCAAGTTCAGCAAGTGTGAGTTCTGGATTGACAGGGTGTCATTCTTGGGTCACGTGATTTCGGGCAACGGTTTGGAAGTCGATCCTTCCAAGATTGAGTCAGTGTTGAAGTGGGAGAAACCTAAGAATGCCTCAGAGATCAGGAGTTTCTTGGGATTGGCGGGTTATTATCGGAGGTTCGTTAAGGATTTCTCCAAGTTAGCATCTCCTTTAACCCGGTTGACGAAGAAGAATGTGAAATTCGACTGGAATGAAGATTGTGAGAAGAGTTTCACTTTCTTGAAAGAGAAGCTAGTTTCTGCTCCAGTGTTAGCCCTTCCAGAAGGTTCAGAAGGATATGCTGTTTATACGGATGCTTCTAAGGAAGGCTTGGGATGTGTGTTGACTCAGAAAGGTAAAGTAATTGCTTATGCATCCCGGAAGTTGAAAGAGCATGAGAAGAATTATCCGACACATGATCTTGAGCTTGCTGCTGTGGTCTTTGCACTTGGAAAGTGGAGACATTATTTGTACGGGGTGTCCTTCGAGATTTTCACCGACCACAAAAGCCTCCAGTATTTATTCACTCAGAAGGATTTGAATATGAGGCAACGGCGTTGGATGGAAAGGTTGGAAGATTATGATTGCACGATCAAGTACCATCCTGGTAAAGCCAACGTGGTCGCCGATGCACTTAGTAGGAGGGCTAGTGTGTCGAGCTTGGAAGTGGGTGAGAGTAGTGGAATCGAGCCAATTATTTTAAAGGCTCGAGTTTCTAATATTTCGGTCCAGCCAGAGTTGAAGCACAGGTTGTTTGAGGCTCAGAGTACGGATATGGAAGTTCAGAAATTGGTAGCTAAGGCAAGAGCCGATCCAGAGTGTCCATTCGGGTTCGATGAAACTGGTCTTCTTCGTTTCAAGAACCGAGTGGTTGTACCCGAAGAGTTGAAACGGGTTTTGCTCGAGGAAGCTCACAGATCGGCTTATTCTATCCACCCCGGAGGAAACAAGATGTATAAGGATTTAAGGCAATATTATTGGTGGCGTGGATTGAAGAAAGATGTGGCCGAGTTTGTGAAGCATTGTCTCACTTGTCAGAAAGTGAAAGCCGAGCATCAGAAACCGGGAGGTCTTCTTCAGCCGTTACCTATTCCTGAGTGGAAGTGGGAACAGGTGACGATGGATTTCGTGTCCGGATTACCTAAAGTGAAAGGTGGATTTGATGGGATTTAGGTGATTGTGGACCGTTTGACGAAGTCTGCACATTTTCTGCCGGTTCGGATGTCGTATAAGATTCGCAAGCTAGCCGAGCTTTACAACCGGGAGATTGTTAGACTTCATGGAATTCCGATCAGTATAGTTTCTGACAGAGATCCACGGTTCACTTCGAGGTTGTGGCGTAAATTACAAGAGGTTCTGGGTACGAAGCTCCAGTTTAGTACAGCTTTTCATCCTCAGACGGATGGTCAGTCCGAGAGATTAATAAGGTATCTCGAGGATTTGCTTCGAGCTTGTTCCTTGGATTTTCAATCTTCTTGGCATGATCAGCTACCTTTAATTGAGTTTGCGTACAACAACAGTTTTCAGGCTTCGATTGGAATGGCACCGTATGAGCTCCTTTATGGTCGGAAGTGTCGTTCTCCGTTGTTCTTTGACTTAGAAGAGTGGAAATGGACTAAGCAGGAAGGTGTTAAGAAAGGTGAGAAATTGGAGAAACCTTCTAAGGCCGTTGAAGCTATGATTGAGAAAGTCCAACTAATAAAGCAACGGATGAAATCAGCTCAGGACAGACAGAAGAGCTACGCCGATCGTCGCAGAAGGGATCTCGAGTTTGAGGTTGGAGACCGGGTATTCTTGAAGGCGTCTCCACGTAAAGGATTTGCTCGGATTGGGAAAGGAGGTAAACTTAAACCTCGTTACTTAGGTCCTTATGAGATTCTGGAAAGAGTTGGAGAAGTTGCCTACAGATTGGACCTACCACCGAGCCTCACGGGGATTCATAATGTATTTCACGTGTCTCAGCTGAGGAAATACTACCCCGATGAAACCGAGATCATTCCTGTTGAAGAAGTGGAATTGGAACCGAGTCTTACTTTTGTGCAGAAGCCGGTTAAGATTTTGGATAAGAAATTTCAGGAATTAAGAAACCGGAGAATTCCCATGGTTAAGGTTCTTTGGAGAAGTGACAAGACCGAGGAAGCCACGTGGGAAACTGAAGACAAGATGAAACGGTTCCATCCAGAGTTGTTCCCTTCCGATCAGTGAATCTGGGGACCAGATTCTTTTAAGGAGGGAGGATTGTAACGCCCCAGCTTTCGGCAATTCAGGTATGAACGACACGTGTGCGTTTGAGGGATATATTTTAATTTTTAATTGTTTATTTCTTTAATTTTCCATTTCATGAGACATAATTTTATAAAATTATATTCTTGATATTTTATTGAAAATTCATATCATATCATATTTTTCGGATTTATTGAACGTGATTGCAATGTGAATTATTTTCTCGAATGTGATTTATTTCTTGTATGTCCTTAATTGCTCATTTTCATGAATTTGGGATCTAATTGCATTGGACCACATTGATCATTTAATATTAGAATTGGACTTAATTGCTTAACTTAATAAGGGGGAGGGATTTAATTGCAAATTGGCCATCTCTTCTCTTTCTTGATCAGCATATCACGTACCCCTTTTTCTTCTCATTCATACAAAACATTTCATCCCTTGTTCTTGCTTCCTTCTTCAACCGTGATCAACCCTAGCTAGTTAGGAGGGAGATTTCATCATTCAAGCATCAATTCTTGTGGGATTTGTGATCATACAAGCATCATCAACATCATTTCATCATCTCTTCTTCCATTTCTTTCTTTTGAGGTAATTATGGAGATTGAATGATTTTATTGAAAATATGGCTTTGATAGGGCTTTGTATTGGCTTGAATAAATTGTGTATTGGTTATTGGAAATATATTTATGAACTTTGAGTTCAAGGTTGATGCATATAATTTGTGAATTATGAACTTGGATGATACATGAGTGTGTGGGTTTTGAATGATTGATTATTGATGATCTAACATGGAACTTGTGTTTTTATGAGTTGTTAATGATTTATATGTATGCTAGCATTGGTATTGCATCAAATATATGCATTTGAACTTGGCTTGAATCCATTTTTGGTGATTGTTGGTTGTTGCTTCGTGTTGCTCTGTTCTGTTCTGCATTTACAGCAGCTCACGTATTCTGGGAACGGCCCTTCCCAGCTCCAGTTCAAAACTGGAACGGCCGTTCCCATAATGCTGAGTCAGTTGTAGCCAGCGAGATTGGGAACGGCCGTTCCCATTTTGGCCTTTAAGCCGGAAGGGCCGTTCCCAGCTCAAAACGTGTGTTAAATTGGAAAAACGCTGGTACGTCTCTGATAGCCATGGGAACGGCCCTTCCCATTTTCAAAGGAAGGCCGGAACGGCCGTTCCCACGGCGACTGCAGAGCAAAAGCTACTGCATAAAATTAATTTTTCATCGTCATCATCCAATCATTTCTTTGACCCCTAATTGCTATTATATGATCGCATACATGTTGAAACGTGATATTTTCATGGTGCATTGTATTTTTCCCGTCGTTTCGTTGCATTTCGCCGTTCGTCATATTTGGTACATTTTGAGTCGTGTTTCACGGACATTTGTCTTTCTTGCACAGACCAGCTTCCTGGTGACGAGGAGCAGGCCCCGTGAGCTGTTTCCTTGGTTGTTTTTGGGTCGTTCAGGTGAGGTTTAATTTTAGCTACATAGGACCCGTATAACCCTATGTGAAAGTTTAAGCCAAAACCTATCTATATATCTATAGTTTTGAAAAGAGATTGGTTTTCAAATGATTTACCCGAATACTGATGGAATTGATTGATTGATTGATTGATTGATTGATCGATTGTTTGGCGAGTATTGTATTGCACTGTGGGCCCGAGGGTAGTGTCTCGAGCCAACCGGGAAAGCATGGGCTGACGGGTAACTCGAGAGCTATCCTCACCAAATTGGGATGACCCCTGAACCCCCTAGGAGATTAGGGGAGGAAGGAGTTCCGGGCTTAGGGATTCATGTACCCTCTGCCCAGATTGATTGGATGGTGGGGCCTTGCAATCCCACCATCACCCGGAGGAAGAAGGTGTCATTGAAATTGCTAATTGTGCACAGTAATAAATTGCTTGATCACCTAATCACCTAATGATTCATTGATTGATTGATTGTACACATTCGGTGTAAGGTTGGAGAATTGCCCCACTCGCCGGGCCACAATTGATTGTATTAAATTGATTAAATTGGAATTGAATCAGTTGTAACCTCGGGCGATAGAATCTCTTATTTTAATAAATTGTATTGGATTGTATTGTTTCCAAAATTATTACCCGAGATTATGACTTGCATGATTGTGCGCCTATATTTATTTATAACCCCTCGCTCAGTCCGAGTTGGACTGACACCTCAACTTTTCAGTTGTTTTGCAGGAAGTGCTAGGCGGGATTGTAGAGTAGTGGTTGTTTATTTGGGTCTAGCACACTTCATTCCCACATTTTGTTATGTATAGCTTGGGATATTTTGTATCAGGCCTTGTTAACTATTTTTGTTGGGAGATGATAATGTATTGATAGTGTGATTGTTGGTACCTATATGTAAATAAATAAATATGGTACCTATACGTATCGAATGAATGTTATTGCTTCCGCTTTTTAATACTCTGACTTGATTGTTGGTTGGTTTTAAATTGAGGGTACCCGCCTAGCCTTGAGTCATTTTATTGTCTCCCGTTCGCTGTAGCTTTGGTTCATGTATGGATAGTCCATTTCATATGTGGATTGGGGCTATAGTGCGGGGGATGTGGTGCCTGGCGTTCCGGGTGCTACACCTTAGGTCTTGGATTTTGCCATTTTGGCCATTTTTGGAGCTTCCCCTGTTCTGATTCTGTTTCTATAATTCGAACCAGGCCGGAACGGCCGTTCCCGTCCCAGTTATGAACTGGGAACGGCCCGTCCGGGCCATTTTACTGTTCATCGCCAAGAGTGGGAACGGCCGTTCCCAGTTTGTACTGGGAATGGGAAGGGTCGTTCCTATGGCCAAAACCAAAACCATTTTTTTTAGTTCAAGTTACAGACGTGCGGGGAGAAGTTCGGGTAGTTGGGAACGACCCTTCCCCTCCCCAGTACAAACTGGGAACGGCCGTTCCCATCTCCAGAAACTTTTAGCGAGGCCAGGCACGGCCGTTCCCTACAGTGAAAGGGCCGTTCCCAGCCCAGCTGATACCTGGGAGCTGCTACTGCTTTCCATTTCCCATTTTATGCTTTCATATACCTTTCTTTGCTTTCTTTCGCTTGTTTAAGGTTATAACCTAATTTTAATTGTTTAATAAATTTGGAATAATTGTTTTATGTTATGTTTTGTGAATTATATGATTCATTTCACATTTATTTCACATCCAAGCATGAGTCAAGCATATGCCGAGCGTCATCATTGGTTCATATAGTGTCTAAGCAGTGGGCTCTTGTGTTTCTTTTCAGACGGTGCGGCCGGGGTCGAGCCCGAGGCTTAGTGTGATCACTCCCTTTACTTTCTACGCACAAGGTGAGGTTTAGGTGTTTGTATAGCTAATTGACCTAAGACCTTTATATGTCGTTTCCATGCCCCGCCTGTGGATAAAATTATATGTATAGATAAATAAGTGCTATATAAAATATGTTATGAGTTTGTGAACCAACTTTGATTTCGGAAAATAATATGAAGGTATATGTAAGCCATTTGGAAAGGTTTAAGTTATGTTGTTAGCGAGTGGAACCATGAAAGATTGGTTATATGTTATGCTATGTGTTTGTGAGGAGCTATGGGTAAGGAGCCCTCGGGACGGCATTGGGCCGTCGAGGTTAAGCCTGTGTATAGTCTCCACCCGAAATATCATGTGCGACCTCGGAAGCTAGGGAAGGCGTGATATTCCGATGCCTTCGGTTTACCGGGTAGGACCCGTTGTAGGTTAGCTACCTCTCGGGGGTTTGTTATGTTATGGATGGTTAGAGCCAACGCGTGGCTCTACCATCATTGGAGGAGAGGATGTTTATTCTGATTTATGTTTTATGTTATGAGGAGTGAAGGTTGGAAGCTCGTTCTCGCCGAGCATATGTTACGTTATGTTATGTTTTGGGAAGTATGAATTGGGATAGAGTTGTGAAAAGATTTCAATTATGTATAGTTTATTGTTTTGGAAAGTTTGGTTTGTAAAACCTATTCCAGTTCATAGATCCACCTTTTGTTACGTGCTATGCTTTATATTTATATATTGAGTGGGTGTGCGTTAGCCCCCTCACTCAGTCAGTTGACTGACCCCTCGTTTATTCTTTTAGTTGCAGGTTCTTTTGGGGCTTGAGCTAGGCGGAGAAGTGTGTCTTGCTTGCACTTGTCGGTCTAGGTTTTGCTAGTAGCATTTACTCACCTGCACATTCTACCATTTTGTATATGTCTATTTTGGATACTTATATGTTGCTTGAGCCGTGATGGCGTTTGTACAAGAATTATGTGATGGTACCTATATGTAAATAATATGGATATATACGTGATGGTATCTATAAGTATATAGGTGTTGATCTTTGGTTGCTGTTTTATTTATTCGCTTCCGCGTACTCTGGTTTAGTTTACTTAGCTCCGCCTAGCCTAGAGTGTGTGTTTGGTCTCCCGTTCGCTATGATTCGGATTCGGGTACGGACACTCCATTTCGTATTCGGGTTTGGATTATGGTGCGGGGGATGTGGCCCTACGTGTGGGTGCTACAACGGCGGAACAGTGCCGGCGACCGCGGACCAGAGAAATATGCGAAGTGCGGCAGGCCCGGACACAAGAAAGAGACCTGTTATGAGATAATCGGGTTTTCGGAAGGCTGGCATAGCCGGCGACCTGAGGCTACCACGTCGGGCTACGGCGCAGCGAAGGTCGTGGCGGCGGTAACGGAAAGTCCGCCGGAGACAGGGACCACCACGGGAACAGCGGCGCAGATGGTGAGGGTCAGAAATGGAGAAGAAATAACAGAGGCGGCGCACGTAGGAAATGAGGGAGATGGCTCCAATTTAGGTATTGGGGATATGGGAGCAAAATTCCCTAATTGCCCCCCCCCCCCCCCTCTTATATTTCTCATATGCATGGAATTATTAATAAAGATGCATGCACTTCTTTTCATACATGTACCGAGACTAAAGGGAAGAATGGTAGGTGGCTGTTTGACTGTGGGGCCACCGACACGATGACATATGACCCTACAGATTTTATTAAGAGCTTTCCTGCTCGTATTACAGCAATACAAAGTGCAACGGGCAAACTTTCCTCGGTTGATGGGGCCGGAACCATAGCCTTGTCCCCTACTGTGAAATTAAATAATTGTCTTTACATACCAGATTTGTCATGCAAATTACTGTCTATTAGTCATATTACGAAGGAGCTTAATTGCATGGTTCTGATGTTCCCTACTTTCTGTTTGTTACAGGATATTCAGTCGGGGAGAGTGATTGGGCGTGGTACTGAGAGTGGGGGCCTGTACTACATTGATGAGGTGGCTCAACACGGAACTGCAGTGCTGGCTCACGGAGCAGTGGACCGTCAAAGATGGCTATGGCACCGAAGATTAGGACACCCATCAGCAGGGTATCTTTAGTTATTATTTCCTCAGTTTTTTAAAGACAGTTTAGAGTTTTCTTGCGAGACGTGTTTGCTCTCTAAAAGTCATAGACAACCGTTTTTTTCGTCAAATTCTCGAGCTCAAAGTGTTTTTCTATTATTCATTCTGATGTGTGGGGGCCTACCCCGAACAGCGGTGTTAGTATGAATGGACATAATTTTCAGTATTTTTTGTTGTTTGTTGATGATTTTTCCCGAATGACCTGGGTATACTTTCTTAAGCATAAATCTGATGTGCCATCCAAAATTGTTGAGTTCTTTAATATGGTTCGCACTCAATTTCGTTCCCATATCCAAGTCCTTAGAACAGATAATGGGGGGGGAGGGGGGAGTTTGTCAACACAACTTTGAAACAATTTTTTCGGGAAAATGGGCTTATCCATCAGACTTCGTGTCCAAACACACCACAACAGAATGGGGTCGCTGAACGAAAAAACCGTCAAATTCTTGAAATGACTAGGGCTATCATGATTGAGTCTCGCTGTCCTAAGAATTTTTGGCCCGAAGCCGTTGCCACATCCGTGTACCTCATTAATCGACTTCCCACTCAGGCTCTTAAACTAAACACTCCTCTTAAGTGTTTTAACTCTCATGTCAGTGTTCCATCCACCCTCACTCTCCAGCCACGAGTCTTTGGGAGTTCTGTCTTTGTTCACATCCCTAGAGCCAATCGAACCAAGCTTGATCCTTGTTCACTGAAATGTGTCTTTGTGGGTTATGGGGTACACCAAAAGGGGTATCGGTGCTATCATCCTGCTACTCGAAGGATGTATACCACCATGGATTGTACTTTTCTTGAAACTGAGTACTTCTTCCACCAAACCAGTCCTCAGGGGGAGAAACAACAGCCAGAGTCACAAGTTTGGATGTCATCTTGGCCAGACACAGTTCCAACAGAGCCAGTAGGCGGAACCACCGAGCCCGCCTCTCACAGTACACAGCTTCCCACTCCAATCACTCCGACTGATATCCCTGAGGTAAGTAACAGTAACTCAGATTCAGATTCTGATAATATAAACCAGCATGAGTCTAACAGTACAGGGAATGAAGAAGGACAGGGGGAGTACGAAAGTCAGCCACAGGAGGAAGTCAGGGGCACTGAAACAAGTCAGGAAAAAAGATATATGTTGCCACCACGGGCTAACAGAGGCATCCCGCCTAAGAGATACGAGCCAGAATTTGGGAGTGGAACCTCAAGGTATCCGGTGGTTGGGATGGCACAGGGGAACCTGTCACAGCGGGCTCGAGCATATGCTGCCTCCGTGTACTCTATTGTGATCCCTAATAAAGTAGAGGAGGCACTTACAGATGTCAAATGGGTTCAGGCAATGAAGGAAGAAATGAAAGCTCTTGAAAAGAATGAAACGTGGGAAAAGTACAGATTGCCAAACGGGAAGAGAATAGTTGGATGTCGTTAGGTGTTCACTGTCAAGCATAGAGCAGATGGAAGTATAGAGCGGTACAAGTTAGTGGCCAAAGGGTACACACAGACTTATGGGGTAGACTACTCGGAGACATTCGCCCCCGTTGCGAAGATAGATACTATCAGAGTCCTGTTCTCTACCGCAGCGAATCGAGATTGGCCACTACATCAGTTCGATGTGAAGAATGCTTTTTTTGCATGGGGACCTGATAGAAGAAGTTTACATGGAGCCTCCTCCAGGTTTCTCAGAAGGATATGGTGGAGGGGAAGTGTGTAGGTTGAAGAAAGCCCTGTACGGTTTAAAGCAGTCACCACGGGCTTGGTTTGGAAGATTCGCGGTTGCTATGAAAGGTTATGGGTACTACCAGAGTAACTCCGATCACACCCTATTCTTGAAAATGAGAGATAATAAAGTCACGTGCCTGATAATATATGTGGATGATATGATCATGACAGGGGACGACTCAGAGGAGATTGGTAAGCTTCCGGAGAATCTGTTTAAGGAGTTTGAAATGAAGAACTTGGGTGATTTAAATTATTTCCTAGGGATAGAAGTGTTGAGATCTAAACAGGGCATCTTCATATCCCAACGGAAATTTGTGCTCGATCTTCTCACTGAGGTTAGACTACTGGAGTGTAAGCCAGCCGATACTCCAATGGTGGTAAACCATGGACTGCAGATAATAGATGGGGGAGAGGACGCTGACAAGGGACAGTACCAACGATTGGTTGGAAAATTGATTTATATGTCACATACTCAGCCAGATGTAGCATATGCAGTTGGGGTGCTCAGCCAGTTCATGCACCGGCCTCAGAAGGAACATATGGATCTGCACTGAGGGTTTGCAGGTACTTAAAGGGTCATCCAGGGAGAGGGGTCCTGTATCAGAAGCATGGACACTTAGATATTGAAGCCTACACTGATACAGACTGGGCTGGAAATCCAGTAGACAGAAGGTCGACATCTGGGTATGTCACATTAGTTGGGGGGAATCTAGTAACTTGGAGGAGTAAGAAGCAGAAAGTGGTGGCTCTCTCTAGTGCAGAGGCAGAATTTCAGGGAATTGCAAGAGGGGTAACTGAGGTACTATGGCTTAGGAAGCTCCTTGCGGAAATTGGATTCCCGGCCAAAGGAGCCTGTGAGTTGAAATGTGATAACCGGGCAGCTATCAGTATATCAGAGAATCCAGTACAGCATGATCGCACTAAACACGTTGAAGTGGATCGACATTTCATTAAGGAAAAGTTGGAGGAAGGAGTGATCAACATCCCATTTGTGAGGTCCGAAGACCAATTGGCGGATATCTTGACTAAGGTAGTAAACGGCAGGATTTTCAGAGAAGTTCTGGGCAAGTTGAGTATCGAGGACCCAACACTCGACTTGAGGGGGAGTGTTAGGAAAGCTGAAAATTAGGGATTTGTTATATTTGGTATAGTTGACATTCTGTAATTAGTTTTGGTCTTGTACAGTATTTATGTTGTAACCTAAGTCACATAATGCGGATGCGGGAGCGAGTGCGGGTGCGGGTGCGAACGCACGATGCGCAAAATTTTTAAAAAAATTGAGTGCGGGTGCGCCTTAAAGCGTTTAATAAAAAATTATTTTAAATAATTATATTAATAATATAATTTTATTTTATTTAACTTTTTATATAAAAAAATTGATTTTATTTAAGTATTGATTATAATAACTTAATTTCATCATTATATAATAAGCATGTATTAAATCAAAAAATTAAAATTCATCTTTCATATTATTATATATGTGTACTAAATAAATTTTAAGTCTTCTTAAAGCGAGAATGTACACAAATTCGTCAGTGCGAAGAACTAAAATTTTAAGTCATCTTAAAGCGAGCAATGCGCACAAATTCGCCAGTGCGAGAACTGAGTGCGAGTGCGTTGAGTATAATAGAAGGATTATGTGACATAGGTTGTAACCCTAGCATTATGTAATTACAGAACACATTCAATAAACAATAATTCCTTCAAGATCATGTCGTTCTTCGAGCTTAACAAGGGACGCCCAAGTTTTTTTTTAAGGGATGTAACCCTCAATTTTTTTTTCCTTTATTTTTTTCTCTATTACTGACGTGGTTTTTTTTATTTATATTTTTTATTTTTTCCTCTTATATTATCTCGAAAATCTCCCACATGATTTCAAATTTCAAACTCCCACCCAGGGGCGACTCCAGAATTATCGGACAGTGGGGTCAAAACAATTTAATAACTAATTAAAAAAATATATTATTAAAATATAAAATATATTTAAAATATTTATTTTAAATTATCATAAAAATTTAACTACTAATAAAAAATATATTATTAAAAAATAAGATATTTCATTTAAAATATTTATTTTACAATTACCCTCTACAGTTTTTTATTTGTACTAGATATCTCTAAGGGGATGTTTGCAAACTCTAACTTAAAATAGGAGTGAAAACGGCGAGTTTGAAAAAAAAAATGATAAGTACAAAAATAATAAATGCAAACAAAAGTGGATAATCGATACAAATTTACCTTGAAATACTCTGAATATTTTTGGGTATTATAATATAAATACGGTTTAAGTATCATATTAATATAAAAATTATTATAATTTTGTATAAGATTATTTGTAATTAATCAAACATAGAATTATTCTATATGTACCTTTATTTATAAATTTATAAAGATTAACAAAAGAGTAAATTTACCTTGTAACTGCAGATTTTTTATTTACGAAACTTTTTGAAATTACGAAATTTTGATAAAAAAAGAAAAAAATATATAAACAATAGAAAAAGAAAAGATGTAATGAACATGTAAACCATAAAATTGTATTTGTATGTAAATATGTTAATTTAAGAATATTAATATTTTAATAAAGATATTATTGTCAAAATAGAATTTAAATACATTAAGAGAAAACCATATAATTTATAAGAATATTAATATTTTAATAAAGATATTATTGTCAAAATAGAATTTTAAATAAATTAATAGAAAACCGTATAATTTATAAGCAGAATCTAAAATATGCTTCTCGATTCTAGATTATTTCTGCTTAAATTAGGCAGAAATTGGTTTCCAAATACTCCAAAACTATTGAAAATAAACACTTATCTTATTTATATTTGTACACAATTCTAAAATTTATGGGGTCAATACACTTTTTCCTTTTTTTAAGTGGGGTCAAAATGCTTATTTTTAAATTACAAATTTAAAAACATATAATATATACAAAAAAAAAAAAAAAAAAAAATTGAGTGGGGTCAAATGACCCCACAAGTGTGGCTGTGGCGTCGCCCTTGCTCCCACCCATATCAAATTCTACTTCTCTCTCTTCTTCAACGATGAATCGGGATGAATTCAGTTTTTCTTCTTCAACGATGAATCAGGATGAATCTCCTCTCCTTGTACAAGCATGACAAAGATAATCGGATGAATTTAAAAAATTATCGATAATATTTTTCTTCTTCTTCTTCTTTTTTTGTCTTAATCTTCAAGAACTTGAATATATATGAAATCGCGTGAATTCTTTTGAAAGATCGCGTGACTCGATCTTCAAAACAAATCACGCGACTTCATAGAATTATGAAGTCGCTGCGCGATTATGATAGTCGAGCACGCGACTTCATAATTCTATGAAGTCGCATGAATTCTTTTGAAGATCGAGCATAGAATTATGAAGTCGCTGCGCGATTATGATAGTCGAGCACGCGACTTCATAATTCTATGAAGTCGCGTGAATTCCTTTGAAGATCGCGTGACTCGATCTCAAGAGAAATCACGCGACTTCATAAATCTATGAAATCGCGTGATTTCTTTTGAAGAACGAGTCACGCGATCTTCAAAGGAAATGAATAAAAATAATAAAGAAAAAAGAAAAAAAATTGAAGAAGAATAAAAATAATTAAAAAAAATAAAGAGAATAAAAGAAAATAAAAGAAAAAAAGAAAAGAAAAAAATCGAGTGCGCGATTTCTGAGATCGCTCACTCGATTTGTACATGTGAAAAATAATTATATTTAATATTTATTTTATTAGACAAAATTGAGAAAAGGGTTATATACCCAATTCTTTTAAAACTAGGGGTTACATAACTAAAAAAAGACTTAGGCGTCCCTTTTAACCGAATGCCCCCAACCAACTAGGACACATGAATTGTTAGAGTGTATACTTGAAATTAAATATTACTACTAATGTAAGAGTTCTTATTAGCTTTTCAAAAGAAAATACCGTAAATAAATAAACCTATCAAACTTATAAATTATGTTTTAAAAATTAAGTTTAAAAAAAAATATTAATTATAGTTATTTATATAAATAAAAGTATAATATTTGTTAAATCAATTTTTATCTATGTTGATAATTTGCTATCTAATTAGATAGTTTATCTATAAGTTTGTAAATTTATAATTTAAAATTTTGTTATTAGAGATGTTACTTAAGAATTAATAAATAATTGGAAATAATTCAAAATTATATCTAACTTTTAAGATAATTTAACTTATTTAATTAGTTTTAATTCATATTTATAATATTATATATATAATTAATTAATATAGTTATTACATAATTATGATATCATACCGGTTCCGACTGGTCGAACCAGTAAAACCAATAACCAGTAAGATGTCTCGATTCAACGTTTGGTTCGGGTTTCAAAACATAGATCGGAATGGTATTAAGGAAAACATTAATTTCTATAAAACAGCTTCCCCACAACCATTCCATGGAGTGACAATGACAAAGATAATTCCCAAAAGGCCAAAAGTCAAGTCGTTTTGGTTGCTACGGGGAAATAAATGCACTCAATTATCCTCACAAGTACACATTAACTCTTCATGGAGGATTACATTGATTTGGATTTCCAAATTCAAAGTAAACTCCTAATGACAGGGTCATTTAATTTATTAATTTAGATTTTAGACTAAATCTTACTAGTGTCCCTCCAAACTGTGTAAGAATTACTTGCCACCCAGAAGCCCGACCAAAATATTTGTGATTTTGAAACTTGAAATTAAAGTCCTCATATTATATATATATATATATATACTATTATTCATTCTATGTTTTTTTTTTTTTTTTTTTTTTTTTTTTTTGTGGAAGGGATATTATTATTATTGCTTATTCAAAGATATATACATTGATTTTAATTAGTTGAAAAGTTGATATTAGGCGTTTGACACTATCTAAATACATTTTGATTTTTTTTTTCTCCCAAATTAGTGAAGGAACAACCCAGGTCAAAGGATGTGGAAGCAGTCAAGCAGATGATGTAAATATTCAAAGACGTGAGTAATACCAAAAGTATATTTTAGGGAGAAAAAAAAATGTTATTTTAATTTTAAATTTTTTTTTTACACATAAAACTTTATATTTACTTAAAAAAATACAAAGCAAAATTATTTTTAAATATACCATTAATTTTTTAATAGAAAATTATATAAAGTTAATTAAATAACCTGTAATATAAGTTTTGTTTCAGAAATTTCTCACATTATAATTTATATGTAATGAATATAATATAAGGACTAGTTATAGATGCATGCCCTGAGATCTAACATAATTATACATATTCCTTCTGAAGTTTGAGAGATCACAACTTCTTTTTCCCCAATAATTTACATTATTCTTTATGATAATCTCATTCCATGTTCAAATTTATATGATTATCCATTTTTCTTCACATTACCAATCAAATATGATTTTAAATTCATAATTATAATTGTAAATGATAGCTCAATAGTAAGCCTCCACGTGGAGTCCTCTCATTGGTGCCACGTATAATTGGTTCCACCGATCCGTTGGAGGTCTCCTAATCATGCTCCACCCATTTGTAACTCCAAGTCAGCAGTTATACATCGTCTAAAAAAAAAAAAAAAATTGAATGATATTAAGGAAAAACTTTAATTTATAAATTATAAATAGAATGTTCTTAGAGCCATTCCACTAGAGACAAAGGTAATTCATTTAAGTCACATCCTTAAGTTCTTAAAGTCACGCCTTTTTTTTGTTTGTTTCGTGGAAATAAATGTCCTCGATTATCATTACAAATTCTCAATGACAATTAAATAATTATTAACCAATGGTATCAAAAAAATTTACGAGTCAATATATACATATATATATTTCTCTTTCATAATAAGCGGTCAAAATATGTATTTTTAAAGTAAAAAAAGAAAAACATAAAAAATATTCATATATATAACTATATCTTTTAATGGAATTACTTGATCCCACAGCTCTGAGGCATTAAATATCAAAAATATTGGATCCAAGTAAAAGAGGTTATACGAGTTTCATTCAAAGATAAATTAGAAGCGTAAGCATTTTCTGATGGAAACATCAATCATTTAATACAACTTACTTAATATATGTCTAAATTTATGCTATAAATATTCCCATGAAAAGTCCACATTAACTTTAAAGTCAAAGTCATTAACTTTAATGTGGTTGCTCTCGCCTCTGCGGTAATATTGCACCTTTTTGTAATCACAAATTCCACATTAACTTTAAAGTCAAGTCATTTAAATATGTATACTCAAAAGTCAAGTGAAGCTTAATTTTATTATTCCGCACGGACCACAACGCGTAGGAATTTTTGGCACCCAAAAACCAGACTCAAAATATTTTTGATTGTGAAACTTGAAAGTTTGGCACCCAAAACCAGACTTAACATAGGATGGGAATTACGCTAGCTAGTTATTGCATATTCAAAGGACACTCAATGATGCATTAATTTTAGTTAGTTAAAAGTTTGAAAGTTTAGAATATTTTTAAAAGGAAAGTTTCTGTAATTATATGCGTTAAAATCTTTACTAAACTAATTTGGGCCTGACTATCCAAATATATGATTGTTTGGGTTGAATGTTTCCAACGAGGTAGGAAATAAGATTAAAAAATAGCTAATGGGCTAGCTACATACACATATGGATATTTCAGTTATGCGGGAAAAAAAAAAAAAAAAAAACTAAAAAACAAAGAATTTCGAACATGTGTAAATGAAAATATTATTATCTAAATATATGCTGAAATTAAAATTTTCATGTTAATATAAATTTATTAGTTATCTTTATTATAGTGATTAAGTTTCTAATAAATAAGCAAATAAATAGAATAAAATTATATCTTATTTATAAAAAAATAAATTAGAAAAAACGGGAAAAAAGGTTAAAAAAAATATAAAGAAAATAAAAAGAATCGAAGTGAAGTAGTAGAAAAAAGAATACTAGAAAATAAAAAAATATATATTTTTTTGTTAAAGTGATGAAAAATAAAAATAAAAAAGAATATATTTTAAGAGGCAAAAGTGTTTGACGCTTAACATAATAATATAAAAATTAAAAGCAATTTTTACGTAAGATAAAACACATCTACGCACGCCAAATAATGATCTTCTCAAGGTTTTTTGATTGTTTTATTTCTTTATTTTCGCCTGTATTTGATTTGGATACTAGTGTCAGGCGGCCCGTGCCTTATTCTAATGTCATATTTCCACAGGAACTCACAATTTGTCACATTTGTAAATTGTTATATATTAATCTAATATTAAATGTTAAATATATAAAAGTACCACCCACGGCACTGGCAGTCAGCACACCTTTCTCCTTTCCCCTATAATTAATATTTATCTTTAAAAAAAAAGTGATAATTAATATTTCTTAGGCTGGCAAAATGGTTAGAGTCCATGGGTCCAACCTAACCCAATGGTTTTGGGCTGGATTAGTTTTAGTAAAATTTGAACTGGGTTAGTTATGGATCGGAGAATAATGAGCCGTTCATGATTTTAGATTGGGTTTATAATGAGTTTGAATTGAGTTTTTAATAACTTAGCCCATTTAGTTGATTGTAAGGTACTATTACTATTCTATCCCTCTTATAAATTAAAATTTATATTTTATCCCATAAATAAAGTATTTAAATGTTGAAAATAAAAATAAAAATAAAATATAAAATTTCCTATTATCTCAAATAAGCCCTCACTGCTCACAACAACAGACCCAAAATCGATTCTCAAATCTCACTTCACACCACTTCCTCAGTCGCCACCGCGCCACTCGTTCCGGTGTCTCCCGGCATTCCCTAACCGGCGTTGCTATCAAAAGGGTTCAAAAAAAGACTTAAAAAGGTTCAAAATGGATCAAACAGGTTCAATACGGGTTTAAAACAAGTCAAACAGGTCAAAAATGAATGGAAGGAATCCAAAATAGGTAAAATAAGGTCAAATTGATCTAAAATAGGTTGAACAAGTCGAAAAACATGTGAAACGGGTTCAAAATAGATCAAATTAGTATAAACTAGATTGAACGAGTTAAAAAAAGAGTCACATAGGTCCAAGACGGGTCAAACAGGTCTAAAATAGGTCAAAAAAAGGATAAAAATGGATCCGAAATTAGTAAAGCAGATCCAAAATGGGTCAAACGAGTTTAAAATAGGTTGGACATGTAAAATAACGGTAAAACGAGTTCAAAATGGATCAGATTGGTCTAAAATAAGTCAAATAAATCGAAAAATAGATGAAACGGGTCTTAAATAGTTGAACAGGTCAAAAAACGAATGAAACGAGTCCAGAACAGATGAAACGAGTTAAAAAAATAGGTTAAATGGATCCAAAATGTGTGAAATGAGTCCAAATCAATTCGAAAATTGGTCAAATGTATCGAAAATGGTTTGAACGAGTCTAAAATGGGTTAAACGCGTCAAAAACAAGTCGAACGGGTCGAAAATATGTCAATTGAATCAAATGGATCGAAAAAGTATCAGATGTATTAGTGAGGAACATTTTACGTATTTAGGTACTTGGATTGAATATAAACCCAATAAAACTAATTATGAAATTTATTAACGACCCTAAAACCCATCACAAATCTATTAAAACCCATTAAAAGTTTAACTCATCAAGAACCCATTAATACTCAACTCATTTTAGATCCAATTCATATTGCCCCAGCTTAACCCAATCCGAACCGTTCATTTGCCAACCCTAATTTCAAAAGGGATAAGTTGCTATTTTTTGACACTATTTTCACGACCACCTACGGTTCACATGCATTTGTTGTTTTTAATTGACGAAAAATAATTCAAATTAGAGTTTTCTAAAACCATGGAATAGACTAACTACAACATAGCTATAACTTGTAATTCTAGTTATTAGCCAAATACTGTAGCTAGTTTGTACGTATTATTTCTAGCTGACTGCTCTTCAATGCACCCACCAATTTTCTGAATACATTTTACCCTGAGAGTTCAGTGGAAGCATAACTAGTACCCAACATTGCAATAGAATCAGTTGATTCTGTTTCCCAGCTTTCATCACCATTACCTGCAACCTTAGTTGATTGAGATGGCAGGGAAGGGATCTCCAGATTTTCATTTTCACTTTCCAACATTTTTACCACTTCACTCATTGATGGACGATATTCCGGACTCATCTGTATGCACCACAATCCCACTATTGTCATCTTTCTTTTCATTTTTCTTGCGAAATCGTCATCTTCTGCATCATCAATTTTATCAACATTTCCAGTTTCAATATCTTTCTCTTTATTGAAGCGATCATAAATCCAATACGGAAAATACTGACTAGATTTCTCGTCATCGGCCACCATGTCTCTATTTAAGCGTAGCATTTCCATCAGCAGCATTCCAAAGCTATAGACATCAGCTTTGTATGAGACCCTTCCAATGCTTCTGTTGATTAGTTCAGGAGCCACATAACCTATTGTCCCTCGCGCCATTGTAAGAGTCACCGTTACATTGTCAGTTGGGTAAAATTTGGCGAGCCCGAAATCAGAAACTTTAGGAGTGAAACCATCATCAATGAGTATGTTGTGAGGCTTTATATCAAAGTGCAAGATTTGGATATCGCACCCTTGGTGTAGATATTCAATCCCACGAGCCACTCCAACTGCGATTCCATATTTCTGCTCCCAATTTAGGGAATTCGGTGTTTTTTCGCCCCTATAAATGTACTTATCCAAAGATCCTTTAGGCATGAAGTCATATATAAGGGCACATTTAGATCCTTCGACACAATATCCAACGAGCTTAACCACATTTACATGATGGATCCTTCCAATGGTTGCAATTTCGTTGATGAAGTCTTGACCGGTGGCTCCGGGCTTATTGTTGAGTACCTTGACGGCTACATCATGGCCACTTCGAAGCTTTCCTTTATAAACAGAACCGTAACCTCCTTCGCCAAGTTTTTCCTTGAAATTTCCAGTCATTTGCTTTATGTTTGAATAAGAGTAACGGATTGGCACGAGATTATTGTTGCTTTGTAGAAATCCTTCAATTCCATCAAACATGGACAAATGCCTTCTTCGAAGTTTGTAGATTAGAAGCCCCAACATAAAAGGCATTCCAATTACAATTCTTCCAGCAAGTTGGAGCGCTACAAACACTATAAGGAACAAAAGAGACAAGGAAAGGATTTTACAGGTTAGAACTTCCAACAGATGTTATACATATATTTTTTTTCTTTTATTACTATACGTCAGAAGAACATATAATGCAAATGTACTTATTTTTTTTTTTAAAATGTGCATTTACAAATAATATGACTTAAAAGCATAAGAGACTATATATTATATTATAATGATATATTGTTTTTGATTATGGATAATCGAATATTGTTCAAGGGATATGTAGTTGCACGAAATATTAAATGGATCATGTGTTTGATCATTATATCCGCATCCTTTTTCCTTTTAGAATTTGTCTATCTATAATCTTTGAATAATTTTTATTTTAAACAATTGCGAATAATATACACTTGAAACATATATGAGTAATATTCACTTTAAACAGATATGGACGCGGCGGATTTTCAGCCATCATTTTACAAGTTTTGGGTTTTTTTTACCTTTTTCGGAAAAGATTTTTACCATCTGAATTTTAATATTTTTGACACTGTGTTATTTGGACTTTTTTTTTTTCAGACATTTTGCCATCTCAATTTAACTCTGATGACGATTTTTTCCATCTTCAATCACTTTCCGGCGGAATATTCCGAGATTAAAAAAAAATTAGTAAAAAACATAAATACTCATATGGATCTCACGTGCATCGCACATGATGGAATCTCTGCAGAATATTTTGCCAAAAAGTGATAGGAGATGGCAAATTATTATGGGAGTTCAGAAAATTCCATATGACAAAGTGTCAAAAATGCCAAAATTCAGATGATATTTTTTTTTCCCTTTTTATCATTCATTTTCTGATTTCTCTCTCACTCATCACAGAAAAAACAGAAGAAAAAAAGAAATTTTGTAATATTTCTTCAACAGCCGTTCAATATTTTTAAGATATTGATCGTGGTCGAACTTAATTGAGAAAAACAGAAAAAAGAGAAAAATAAATAAAAACTCACCTGTGATTATCCGAAGAATCGGATTAATCCCTGCACAAGCAATCCGTACACATGATAAGTAAAAATAAATTAGGGATTTAAATTCAGATAAAACTTCATTTGTACAACAGAAATGAATTGTTTATTTTGACAGAGGGACTTGGGTCAACAAATATCTTTTGTTTTGCTAACAAAACGTAGCAATATTCAGTATTTTAAGTTCGTCACTATTTATATTGCCAACAAAAAAAGTTGGTTCAAATGATTAAAATATTCTTTTTCTAGACAAATAACCTCAATTCAAAATTTTCTAATCATTTGAGATTGTGCGTAAAAAAAAAAGAAAAAAAAAGAAGTCACTGTTCATATTATTTAATAACGGAATAGGGACATTCTAGTGACAACAAATATTTGTCACTAGATATAAGTATCTAATCGGTGACAATTTAAACTATTGTGCAAACTATATTTTTTTGTGAATAATATTTTTTGGTTACTAAAACAATATATTCATTAAAGAAATGGAAAAACAAAAAAAAAAGGTATGGCCCCAAGTCCTAACAAATGTCTTGTCTGGCAAACACAGGAAGAATGGTTTAGCATTGTTCAAATTGATTAAGATCTAAACTATAGTTGAGGAATACTAGAGTTGAGGAATTCTTACAGTAAAGCGACTTGTTGAGCCAACCACCTGCCCCCCCAAATTCTGCATTCTCCAGCGTAGAATAAGAATCATTAGAACTCAATCTTAAGATGATTCAAATGTGAGGTTGAGGTATAATTAAAACAGCATTTCAAGTGTTTGATTTGGATCTGGCAAATAAGCATGAATATATGATAATAACAGCAAAGATAAATTGATCATTTCAATCTTACCACATTGAATTTCCCAGCTTTCGTAGTGGAGAAAGCAATATTCGTAGTTATTATTACGACATCGAAGTGGGGTCCCATAAAGATCATCAACCACACAATCTTGATATTTGCACTTTGGAGGACAAAGAGCATACAACCATGAAAGTTGAAACCCATAAAGCAGAGCTCTATGGATATCTGAAAGTGAAGCATTTCTCCATACTCCATACTTATCAACTGGCAGTGGCAGTGAAGTCATCACCGTGACATCTATTCTACACAAATCAAATTCATCTCCTGGCCAAACGGACACATCAAAGTTTATGTATGTGTGTCTTCCGGTATGGGAGTCTTTGAAGCATTCATTAGTCTCTATAACAACTGAACTATTCACCGGATGTGGGCAGCTTATAAAGGCAAGCTCTGTATTACTATAAGAATATGGGTAACCGTTTTTATAGTAATCGTCACTATAAGGATACCGACGTTCTTGCGGAAAATCGGCCCTGGATAGAGAGTACTCAGGAAAGGAGCAAGTGGTGTCGTTTTTTATGGAAGCATCGCTAAGAAGGATAGTTTGATTGCCATAATCTATTTCTCGAACGAGGTATTTCTGAGAATTCAAATATAGAAAGATAGTATTGTTTTGGCATTCCAATTCGTATGAGGGATAACCACAGTGTTGTGGATCATCCTTCAATCTGAAAGGGTGGCTAATATTATGAATATGACCGCATGAAGAAGGGATACAGTCAGGAAGAGGAACATTAATCTGGTCGCCATAGGATCATTATCAGGAGGAGGAGGAGGAGAATCATTTTGGTGGTGATGAGTAGTTGCAGAATATGGAGTACTCTTCTTCCCTAATAATAATTATTAGAGAAATAATAATCTCCAGTCCTACGCAGGCAAAAAATGAAAAAAGGAAATTCACTAGTAGTCTCAAGTCGTCTCATATTATTAAAAAAGAAATGCTCGACGGATGTAAAAGTCTCTCTGGCCGGCAAATAAAGACAGACTTAAACTATTTCTTAGGGATTCCCGAAATTAAAATAAATTAATGCGCTGTACGAGTATATTAAAATATAAAGAGAAAACCCTATTCCTAACCACACGATAGGAAAAAGGTTTTGCCATAATTAAAATGTCTGTCTTCTTCGTCTTTCTATTCTTCATTTCGTCTTCTCCACTGCTTATTGCATCAGAAACAGAGGATTGTAGGCCAACCAGATGCAGAAGACACGACCCATTAATTCAGTTTCCTTTCAGGAATAAAAATCTACACCCTCACTATTGTGGCTACCCAGGTTTTGATGTACATTGTGATGATAAAAATGAAACTGCTCTTGTATGTCCTGACTTTCTCCGTGAAGCTGATAGTAAAGAAAATTGACTACATATCTCAAACAATTCACCTTTGCGATCCAGATGACTGTATTCTCAAAAAGATACTGCATCTAAACTCATCGGCATCTCCGTTCAATTTTCCCTATCATTCCGTTTACGACTTCACTATTCTTGTTCAACTGTTTTGGTCCGAAAAGAGATCTTGATACATTAGTTCCTTGTCTAAGCAAATCCAGTTATCAGTCATATGCCAGTTACAGCGCCTTCCTTAGATACTATTCTCTAGCTTCTTGTACCTTTATTCATGAATTTCCATGGGTTCCACGTGCTAATTTTTTAGATAACAAGCTACAGTTGAACTGGACAGAGCCAGCATGCAGGAACTGTGAACTGTGAAGCTAGTGGAAAAAGATGCAGCTACATAAATTATACTATTGGACATCAAATTCAGTGTATAGACAAACCAAAAACAAATCAAGGTATTTTATTTTTCTCATCTTCTAACACCTTCTTTGAATTGCTTCTTTCTCGGGAAACACATAATATATTTTTGTTCTTGGTTACAGGGGCATCAAAGGTGCCACTTGTTGCAGGTGAACTTTTACTTTTCTTATCTGATTGATAATATTCTTGCATGTTTAGTTAATTTTATAATTTTTTGCTTCACTCAGAAGAGATTAGGAGATATACAGTATACTTAGATTCTTCTTTGACTCTTATCCCTTCTCCGTACTTGCAGCCTCAGCTTTTTTCCTACTTATGACTACACTAGTAGCTCTGTTACTTGTTTGGAAGTCAATAAAAAGACGAAAAGAGAATCAAAGGAAGATTGAAAATTTTTTGATGATTCAGATGGTCAATCGATACATAAGTACAAGAAGCACAATTTTTCCAAAAGCCAAAACTATTCGGAGCATTAGTATTTCAGCAACAAAACTTTTACCAGCACTACAAGAACCAAAAGAGGAGATTTTTGCTAGAGACTATAGAACACGAGTGCCCATGCCAAAAAACCATAATATGGGGAAGTAGTATAACTGATCAGTTAGAGAAAAGAAGAAATATGTGCAACCATGCATCATAAAGCGAATTCAAGATGACGGAGCCTATGGGTACTTACATGGTACTGCATCTAGCTTGTAAGGTGCATATTGAACAAAGACATTGTGCAGAAGGTTATCTAGGAATTTATACATATTTAATTCATTCTAAAGATGAGAATTTAATGTACATGCAAGGGACACGATCGACTACTAGAATGATATTGCAATCAACCATAGTCTTTAGCTATACTTGCAGAAATAATGCGATGCAAGAAGTTGAAACTAGTAAAAGATAAGTTGATAATTTGTTTTACAAAATCGTAGTTTATTCAGAGATTCGTCAGCTAAGCTTACATTTCTAATAACAAAAATGCATGTTAAAAACAGAATAATTTTGCAAGCCATCTTCAAATTTAAAACTCTACTGAATAAAACATTCAAAACACATAGTTGTAGCAGCTTAATTTCCAGAGTTGGTTTCATCCCCTATTACGTGTATTTAGCATAAGATCAAACAATGTCCAACATTCAGAGTAAGGATAAAAGAAATTGTACTCCTGATACAAGCCCAGTAACAGTCAAATAGATGACAAGTGCATAAAGTAGACCGTATCAGCCGGTTGGAATTTAATAATGTCCACTTATTTCATAATTACAAGAACTTGTAATTTCTTGTCAATAAAAAGGCGAATACGAGTCATGTGTATTTTCCTCAATTCGTTTATAATAATTTGAATTTGGATGAAGATCTTTGGACACAGATTGAGGATTCCGGAGACAGGAATATAGCAGAAAAACATAGTATTGTAGGACTTTGGTGTATCCAGTGGTATCCTAATGATCGTCCGTCGATGAAACAAGTGGTGCAAATGTTGGAAGGAGACGGACACGATCTCACAATGCCTCCAAATCCATTTGAAGCTGCTAATGTGCCGAATGCAAGCGTTGCAGCAATAGGTGGAACTCGTTATCAAATGGAGTTGCTGCTCATATTAGAGTCCGAGGAAGATCAAGTGTCCGTAAAATGTGATTTAAAATAGAATTATTGAAAAAATTTCTGGAGGTTGGAGTTGTCCTGTTTTTTCTGAGTTAAGATTGCTATGTGTTTCTTCTTGCTTCGTGAAATGATTAGTGTTTGATTAATAAAATGATTAAGGCGTTTGACCAACCCAAGGCAAGAAATTCTTATTATCGCCAATATATATTAATTATATGCCCCTGGAATGTTTTGTTTTGGTAGATTTGCGGTTTTTATTAGGGATGGTAATTATCTGAGAGATTTCCTTTGATTCTTTTTTAAATAGGCCAACTTTTTCGCCCTAAGGATCTGTAGTAGAGCAAAACTCTACCAATAACAATTTCAAATTTTGTAATCAATTAAAATTGCAAGTTATTTAGTTATTTATTTATTTTGGCTGAGGAAAGTTTTAAGTTAGTCATACTCATGCATGGCCGCAGGGAGAAGATATATATATATATTTTTTTTTACAACCAAAACCCTCAAAGAGGAATATTATAACAATAACAAATCATGAGTAACAATAAGAAGAATACAAGAAGTAACAACAAAAAAATTGCAGGCCGAAACCGCAATTCCAACAAATTTGTGAGCTATAATATTAGCATCACAATTAGTAAAAGAAAATGACTATTTGAAGATTGGTCCTCTCAAGTTGATCTCGATCTGATGCGGCTCGGTTTTTCTCCAAATTGGGCACAGATAGCTGGACCTACAACAGATAACTCGGCCAAAAAATTTATGTAAAGCCCCGCGTTTGCGGATCGAGTTGTGCTGTTGCGAATCCGTTTTATGTGGTTTTACTTACTTAAATTATGCTTCAATTGTTAAACATTTTTAAATGTTATTTATATTGATTATATGCAGTTATTTGATTTATTTGAACTTAATTGAATCTTGTTTAGAATTGGGATGAGAATTTCCCAATATATTTTTCTAGAGGGCTTTAATTGCAATTAATAAAAATTTTGGCTGAGTGTTTCTCTTGGCTTATACACGTGTCCTCCCCCCCCCCCCCCCCCCACCCCCCCAGTTTGTTTCTTTTTTTTTTTTGTTTGAAATTATTATCCATTTAGATTTCTTTAACCTTAATTGTAAAAGGCAAGAGAGAAATTTTTTTTCCTCCCCGTTCTTTCTCTCACATACACCGCACTCTTCATCACCATCGTCTCCCTTCTTCCCTATTTTTCCTCCTTCAACGCCGAAACCCCCCCTTCTTCAGCCACTCGCCATTTCCATCGGACTATTCTGCCACCAAACTCCTTACCGCCTTGCCGCCGACAACCATCGCTGTTCGTTTCTCTCTTGGGGTCGACAAGCAAAGAAGTCCTATATCTCCTCTGGCGAGCTCTCTTCACGCCGCCACCGCAAATCCGCCTTAGATCCGGCCACAACTCTCTCTCCTCTTCTGCAAAGTCAATCGCCGGCCTCCATCTCCAACCGACACAGCCTTTTATCTCTTGTACCCTTGCCGTGAACCACCAACTACCGCCGCGAGCCACCCCTGCACCAATAGTGCCGTTGCAGTCTTCTGCCCAGTTTCAACCGTCGTTTCAAGCAGCCAGCAGCTCCACCACACCGACGCCTTTAGTGCAGGCCCGCCCCCAGCTGATGACAGCCACCTTCACTTCACGGACAACCCTTCTTTCCATTTTCCATATTTTGGTAAACCACCAGCGATCCTTTCCCTTTTTTCAGAAATTGCATATAATTTTGTGTATTTAAATAATGGTACATGTACGGTGTGTAATTCTTGGAGTAATTTATTAAATTGGGAATTCCAATTTGTGGATTGAATCTCTGGACATTGGTGACAAGAATTATTGTTCGAAATGAGTTTTCATATTTCTATTTTTATATAATTATTAACTAATCTTTCATCCATGTTGGTGTTATTAAAGTTTGAATATAATTTTAACGTAAACTGGATTTCGTGTGGTTGAGATGGTGGTGGTTGAATAATTGAATCTTGGAAAATTGGTATATGACAGAGTCTTCTTGTACTTTTGGAATTCTGTAAACTGGTTTGGTCCATGTGTTAATTGTAAGAATATGTATTGTTTAAGTTTTGAGATTTGAGTGTTAAATTCAATGTAATAATTTGGCATGTTTTATGTGTATGAATTCGAAATGGAAATTAATTGGGCTGAACCCTTACCTTTTTAATGTTAATATTTTCATGGTATGAAGGCTTGCACTATATATTTAATTGTAAGTTCAATGATAATATTAGATATTGGGAACTAGAGAGATGGTTGTGTAATTGTGTGAATTGAGTGGTCTGATTTCTGTAAAACTTGAAATGGTAATCTACTGGTAACATGTTTCTCAAATTGATATTTCATAATTGTTTATAAATTATTGCAGCCCGTGTAATTGTAATTAAAATGGTTAAATATGGTTTGATTAATAGGTGAATAGGAATATGTCGCTGCAACTGAGTTGCTGTTTTGTCTCGACTTTACACTGAAATCTGTGTTTACATAGGAAAATCTAGAAATCAAGACCTATGCCATTTGAAAGATCTATTTGTCTAGTTTATTAGGAATTTTACGGCTCGTTAAAATACCTTCGGATGAAAGAGTTATGGCGATTCTTTAATAACATGTGCGTGCAGAAAGTTTCTGCATAGTTATCTTATGTGAATGATTGATGAACCATGTTGCGTTTTTCCTAGCTGTTTCTGTGCTTTTAACATATCTTTTTCCTGAATCTTAAGCCTCATATATGCTCTTTACATATAATATGATGGGTAAATGACTAATATACTTTCCGCTTGTTTCGTTTGATTCGTTTGGGGAACATGTTTGATGCATTTAAACCTACAGGGGGTGCAAGTGTAATTTACTAAACCTGTGTCTACTTGTCCCAAACTTATGTAATTCGAATGTATGCTTAAAGTAGGTTAATGAAGCATTTAGATATAGGCACGGATTAGTATTATTAAATACATGTTACCATTGAATTTGTGAAATTGTATTAAATTAAATTGTTTGTGTGTGCATGAAGTTCCTGGGATACATATTTGTAATAGTTTATAAATTATAAGTTGTGTATTGTCTAATTCTTGAGGTATTAAGTAGGGCCTGTTAGTATCATTATTATAGTAGTATGCTATTAGTTGTTGGTTGGAATGTGGTTTTCATATTGTAAATAATAATACTACAAGTGTTTAATTATTTTATTTTGTAAGTGCCGTGTGTTATTATATCTTGTAAATTTTGTTAAGGAGTTAAAGCTGAATGTAATTTAATAATGTGAGTTTGTATTTAAGTATTATGTATCAGAACTTGTGAGTGTATATACGTGAGTGCTATATATATATATATATATATATATATATATATATATATATTATATTTTGGATAGTAGTAGTTTTAATTTGAATTTAGTATGAATCCTTATAATTTAATTTAACTCGTTGATAATTGAAGTGTATAAGATGTTGAGAGATAATGACTTGGTTGCATGCTCTTATAAATTGAAATACATGTTTAATTTCTAATTGAGTTAGGTGTTAAGTGACTTATAAGTGTGTTTCCATGTAATACATTAATTGTGCGCATGATCATGTCACGACATATCATACCATATTATATTTCTCGTATACATGTCTTGCCATCGCATATCATTGCGCAATATCTCTTGATCATTGCCGTGTGTCGTAATCAGTCTATGATTGAGTCTAAGTCTCACGTGTCATGTCTCGTTACACAGATCTACTTCAAATAGGTCATGTTCCGGTTGAGTAGGGTCAACTACTTCTCTCACCCTCTTTTGGTAAACGGTCGGTAAGATGAAAAGGTGAGGTTTATCTTCTTGCTGTAGCCAATAACCTATACCCGTATGGCCTACACGAATTGAAATTGTTTCCTCGCATGTGAATTATTATACATATATGTATACCTATCTAATAAATACGTGATTGAATATTATATTCTCGATTTTTATTGAAAATGGATTTCAAGTAACAAATGGGTTATATATATAGATTTTTGTACGTGTGTTCATGACTTAAATTGTGAAAATGGAAAGTTTCTTGCATGCATTGCATAAACGAGTGCTTGTTATTGAAAATCCCCATTCGCGTGTTTCGATGGGGCCTCACTCGCATGTATGATTGGGGTAAGGGCCCGAGGCAACGTGGGAAGAGGAGCCGGGAAAGCATGGGCTGACGATAAATCTATCTCGCGACCTCTACGGGGGATTGTGCTATCATCGGAGGTAGTTGATACCACATGTTGCCTGTGACCGGTACTGGATGCCGAAGGAGCATGGTACCGAAATGGGCTATGACTCGAGTGTAATTGGATGGTTAGGGGTTAGCTACCTCTTCCATCACCCGGAGGTAGAAGGATGGTTTCTTGTTATTGTTCTTGTTCTTGATTGATTGTGGAGTAAAGGCTGGAGAAAGGGTATAACTCGGTACCCAGTACCCACTGATTGCTTGAAACCCTTAATCCGGTATACGCCATCGTTCTTGAAAGTAAATGATTGTCTTGTTCTTGAAAATTGAGACTAAAGTAAATGATGGTTTATTATTGAAAATTGAGGCTATATCGGATCGAGGCATCTTGTTATTGCATTGCATATCTCTACCTATTGCATCGTGTATATATCTATTATATTCCTTCCGCCTCACCAGTCGTTCGATTGACCCTCTCTTGTTCTGTTTCTTGTTACCTTATTGGCTGCAGGTTGGAGTCAGCTAGGCAGCGTGTGAGTCGTGTTTTACTTCTCGAGTCAAGTCTATTTAGGATTGCCTCAAGCTCATCTTTACACTTGTTTAACATAGGGTAACTCCTGTTCTTGATCAATGTCTTAGGTATTGATATATCGTTGTGGCCTGTGAGCCTAGTGTAGTTGTTTTTATTTGGTGGTGTGCCTTGTTTGGGCATATTTTGTTATTGAAACCGAATTGCATGTTTTAGTTAATGTTGGCCCGTGGCCATTACATGTTGAATGTTTACTTTCGCTTTCGCTACCACGTGTTTCTTTGACTACTGTCCGTCTAGAGCCGCCTAGTTAGGTGTTAATTTTGCTTGTCTCCCGTTCGCCATAGCTTGGTGTGCGTATGAATTGTCCATTTCGTATGTGGGCCAGGCTATGGTGCGGGGGATGTGGTGGCTCCACGCTCGGGGCGCTACAATTTTCCGGATAAACACAGGAAAAGATAAAACTAAACTTCCAACGGAAGGGATAAAGCTTCCATACGGAAGAAACGAAAGAAAACATACCAAAAAAAGAAAAAACAGATAAAGAAATCGTTTGTGAACAGAGAAATCTGGTAGATCTGGTAGGATGCCAGTAGATCTGGAAGATTGGTGATGAAACTTATTGTAGATCCGTGAGAGTGACAACAGATCTGGGCGGATCTCGATGAACGGAAAAAAATTAAGAAAAACAGAACAAATTTGGGCCGATCTGACAGTGGAATTATGTTCCCCACCGCCGGATCAGAGTTGAGAGGGAGGCTTTTCCCTTGCTCACAGAGAGAACAGGATTAATTAGACGAAGTGACGAACTCTACCCAAAGTGTTAATATCATGGGCATTTCTTTCGAGTGCGAATTGACTTTATTATCCAACTTTAACAATACTATTTATTTAGCTAAAAAATAAACAATCAATAACCTCAATTTAATTATTTAATTTGATATTATTAAATAAATTTTATTTTATTTTAGTTCCAATTTTCCTAATGCTCCTCACTTTTCACCAACTTTTTCAATACTTGTTACTTTTTTATAGGCTCATTCAATTTACAATAAATTTTAATTTAAATATATAATATACATTAATTTTAGTATTTTTTTTATTTAAATAGAATTTTGAATAAGTTCCTTTCCGGCGGCCTCTCATCATGAACATTTTGCAATGCTCTGGGAGATTCAACGAAAAATAAATATAATTGTTGATAAACGACAAAGAGAAAAAAGAATAATCAGCCACGTCGGGTCATATATATGTAACATTACAAAAGTAGACTGAATCAAATTATTTATAAACGACACTAAGAAAAGATAGCGAAAAGAAGACAAGATGAATAAGTTTTGAATGGACTCATGATAATTGATAGCCAACAAAATGAAGGAATCAAATCAATCGGTTACACGGACGGTTGAATTATACTTATTGTTTTGATTGGTTATTTTCTATAAATTTATATTAGTTCACACGATAATTTTTTGACACTATTCCATAATTTATACTGATTTAATTAAATTAAATTCAAACTAAATTTTTTTATAATTAACTATAAGGCCACAGTTTTATCAATGATGGTGGTCAACTAGCAAATCAGAATGAAGTCGGGATTGACGAGGACAGGGAATAAGCAACGGATGCGAGAGTACAAGACTACTTTGAAATTAATGTTGTCGCAGTCATATCATTCGTTATTTTCAAACATGCAAAAGCATGCACTCGAACGCTAATACATTTTTAATGGCGTGAAAATTAGTTTTACTTATCATTTATCATCATATTTGTATTTGTAATCGATCAAACTAAAACTTGATAAAACATGAATAACTGGTACTGTAGGTACCAAAAGGTAATAAGTATCTACAAAAGTAAACAACACCAACAACTGATAATTCACACCTGAGAACTTAACAAAGAGAGTAGGGGTATGTCTCAGGAACTGGAAACAAAGAAACTCAAACACATGTGCTTTCAAGAACATGTCAGCCTATTGGGAACTCAACAAGAAACTCAATACGGATGGGAGTTTACGTACCCAAAGGCAAACAACAGCGACGAGAGGAGTTCTCCGTGATGACATGGGAAATTGTGATCAACTGCCTTCTGAAGAACTTCGTTCATGGCGGGCGATTCTCCGATGCGCTTCATCTCTTCCGGCAAATCCACTCATCCCACCACTTGACAGTTGAAACCTGACCATCACACTTTATCGACGGACGTTCATGAGACTAGAGTGGGTGCACAGCTTCATGCGCATTCCGTTCAATCTGGGCTAAAATTTTTCCTCGTGTCTCCTCTCACTCTATGCGAAATCACAGACTTGGTTTCGGTCAAAAGGGTCTTCGATGAAATAAAGGAACCTGATGTTTATTCACATACTACGTTGCTATCGGTTTGTGCAAAGCTCGGTGAAGTTGGTTATGCTCGTCGTGTGTTTGATCAAATGCCTCATAGAAATGTGGCGGTTTGGAATGCAATTATCACAGGGTGTGCGAAAAATGGACACCACAGGATTGCTTTTGAGTTTGTTCACAAAATGCATGCCGTGGGTGTGAAAGCTGATAATTACACTTTTGCTAGTGTTTTAAGTTTATGCTCTTCAGAGCAGTTTGATTTTGGCGGCCAAGTGCATGCTTTGGTTGTGAAGACTGGATTTTTGAGTATGGTTTCAGTGATTAATTCCTTGCTTACTATGTATTTTAATTGCAATCGTGTTACGGATGCTTATGGTGTATATGAGGAAGTGGGCTGTGAAGCTGGAGATGAGATAACTTATAATGCAATAATTGCTGGTTTAGTGAGCATCGACAGAGATGAAGCAGCTTTATTGATGTTTAAACATATACGAGCTATTGGTCTAAAACCAACTCATGGGCATCTTCAATTGGGAAGAATAATTGTTGAATTTCTTCTCTAAGCTGGGAATGATGATCCTGCTGTTTATGTTGTTATGTCAAATATTTATGCTAATGCTGGGAAGTGGGAAGAGGTGACTAATTTGAGGGAATTATTGAAGAAACTGGATAATAATTGAAATGAGAGTTTACTGAAATCACGGAATAGACTAACTACAACATAGTTATAATCTTCCCCAAATATTTTAGCCAGTTAGTACATATTATTTCTAGCTGACAACTCTTCAATAAACCCACTGATTTTCTGAATACATTTTTACACTCATGCACTATTGGAAGCATTACTAGTACCCAACAATGCTTCAGAATCAGAATCAGTTGATTCTGTTCCCCAGGTTTGATCACCATTAGCTGCAACCTGAGCTGATTGAGATGGCAGAGGAGGGATCTCCAGATTTTCATTTTCACTTTCCAACATTTTTACCACTTCACTCATTGATGGACGATCTTCCGGACTCATCTGTATGCACCACAATCCCACTATTGTCATCTTCCTTTTCATTTTTCTTGCTAAATCATCAATTTCATCAGCATTTCCAATTTCAATATCCTTCCCTTTATTGAAGCGATTATAAATCCAATACGGAAAATACTGACTAGATTTGTCGTCATCGGCCGCCATGTCTCTATTTAAGAGTAGCATTTCCATCAGCAGCATTCCAAAGCTATAGACATCAGCCTTGTATGAGACCCTTCCAATGCTTCTGTTGATTAGTTCAGGAGCCACATACCCTATTGTCCCTCGTGCCATTGTAAGAGTCACTGTTTCATTGTCAGTAGGGTAAAATTTGGCAAGCCTGAAATCAGAAACTTTTGGAGTAAAACTATCATCAAGGAGTATGTTGTGAGGCTTTATGTCAAAGTGCAGGATTTGGATATCGCAACCTCGGTGTAGATATTCAATCCCACGAGCCACTCCAACTGCAATTTCGTATTTCTGCTCCCAACTTAGTGAATTCAATGCTCTTTCATCTCTATATATGTACTTCTCCAAAGATCCCTTGGGCATGAAGTCATATATAAGGGCACATTTAGATCCTTCAACACAATATCCAGCGGGCTTAACCACATTTATGTGATGGATCCTTCCAATGGTTGCAATTTCGTTGATGAAGTCTTGTCCGCTTGTTCCAGGCTTACTGTTGAGTATCTTCACGGCTACATCATGGCCACTTCGAAGCTTTCCTTTATAAACAGAACCGTAACCTCCTTCGCCGAGTTTTTCTTTGAGATTTCCTGTTATCTGCTTTATGTTTGAATAAGAGTAGCGGATTGGCATGAGATTGTTGTTGCTTTGTAGAAATCCTTCAATTCCATCAAACATGGACAAATGCCTTCTTCGAAGCTTGTAGATCAGAAGCCCCAACATAAAAGGCATTCCAATTATAATTCTTGCTGCAAGTTGGAGCATTACAAACACTGCAGGGCACAAACTTAGCAAAATTAGCATTGCTCAGTTCAATTTCTAGCATAAAACAATCTTCTTTTTTTTTTTTTTTAATATTTTGATGTTGCAAGAAAATTGCCATGTGGCAGCTGATGTGTCTTTCCGGCAAACACATCACAAATTCAGGCGAGAAAAGGGTATTCCAATGGTCCATTGTCCTATAATTTCACGAAATCTAAAATTGAAAGCTGATATTTGCCAAAATCCAAAAATATATCCAAAGATTGCAAATTGGACTATTCTACCGGATTGATTGACAATTTTTCCCATATTTTTTACATATAGACCGTCATCGAACTTAACTGAGAAAGATAGGAAAAAAAAGGGAAAAATAATTAAAGGGGCGGTCTGTATTAACTCCCTCAAGGTTGCCAAAATTTGACTTTGCTCCCCTCTTTGAAAATTCTCCTCACTTACTCCCCAATCCACTTTGCTAATTTTGGTCTACTCCCCAAGCACCTAAAATGGCGTTTTTACCCTCCATTTATCATCTCCAACCAACAAACCCATCTTCCACAATTATTGTCTGAAAGCACGAGGAGAAATTTGTTCTCTAACTCCCCGTCGCAACGTTGCTGTCGGTGCCCCAATTCACCGACGATGGTCGTTTATTTCGGCAAGCACCCATCTTTTTCTCACTTCTTCTTCCAATTACATTCCACCATTACCGGCTCACCCCCTTTCGCGCACGAGACGGATAGTGGCTCGGTTCGACAAGAAAGACGGTGTTGAAGTGAATCGGCTCCGAAAACTATCTCCGACGTACTCCAGGTCTGGGCCTTCACTCCCGTCGTCTGTAATTTCAGTCATTTCATTAATTTTTACTATTTCGTAGCTCAATTTCGTTGTTTAATTTTTTGAGCAAGGTTTCGGATTTAGCGATGGCTAGCTTACACGAAGAGGGTGATTGTAGCACACCTGTGCGTCTCCTGGGTGGTGTTCGCTATAATTATGAAATGCATGTTTTCTCAATTAGGGGTGATTTCGATTTGATGAAATTAAAAACCATTATTACTAGTTATTGGCCTGGGATAAATTTGAGCGAGTTAAGATTGTCATACACTACTCCTCATGCCAAGGATCATGAAGTTAGGTTATTGAATGATGAGGATGCTGATAATATGATTGAACATCATAGAACGTTCAATTTGACATACACGGACCTTAGGGCGACTGATAGGGATGATATTGAGCACATGAGATCGACTTGCTTCAGGTAATTCCATAATGAATTCTTGTCCTTCATATTATGTTGCAACTTTATATTATTTCAACATTTTCTTTATCAATCTTGTTAGGCATGGAGCAGAGGATGCTGGAATGGCACTAACTAATCAAAGATATGTAGATGAGATTGTGAAAGCAATGCCGCACGCTCAAGAATTCATTATTCACCCATGGTCATTATTTGTATACTTATCTTATCAACCATACCTAACATCCGAAGAGACCTTGCATTACTCACCCATGAGTTCCATGACTCAGCAACATTGTTATTTAGGACACCAAAACATTCACCTGAATGTCGCTGTACGACTTCTATGACGAAGCTTATTCTGTTGGTATGTATAGAGAAGCGTCAGGTGGCCAATCTACCCCATACCAACAGGTGATGAGATGGTTATGGTGGAAAATGAGATGAACCAATTTGTTTTCCCACTTGATGTTAGAGTTCAACGTAGAAAACAAAAGGAAATACCATCCCAAGTTGTCACAAGAGATTTTACCTATTCACGGTGCAAGCAAAAGGGTCATAATCGTCGTAGCTGCACATAGCCCCTTGAATCGTAATTTTACATGTCTTGCAAAATGTATCAGTTTGTGTACTTTATGATTAATCTATGTAATTTAGTTTGTTGGACTGGACCTGATACTTTTCATGAATTTATACGTCATTTGGTCATTTATATACCACATATTTCTAAATTTATACCCGATACTTTTTATGAATTTATACGACATATGGTCAGTTAAATACGTCATTTGGTGATTTATATACCATATATTGCTAAATTTATACCTGATACTTTTCATGAATTTATACAACATATGGTCAAGTAGATACATCATTTGGTCATCTATGTACCATATATTGCTAAATTTATACCGGATACTTTTCATGAATTTATACGACATATGGACAATTAGATACGTCATTTGGTCATTTATATACCACATATTGCTAAATTTATACCTGATACTTTTCATGAATTTATACGATATATGGTCAATTAGATACGTCATTTGGTCATTTATATACCACATATTATACCTGATACTTTTCAATTTATACGACATATAGACAATTAGATACGTCATTTGATCATTTATATACCACATATTGCTAAATTTATACTTGATACTTTTCATGAATTCATACGATATATGGATAATTAGATACGTCATTTTTACTCCCACATTTCGCCAGTTTTATACTACCTGAAGAAATTTGTGTCACTGCAACAAAGGATACGTATAAATACTGAATTAGTACAAAAGATATGTTGTGTGATACTATAATACGTCATTATGTGATCAATGTCCTAAATGAGATTGATTAATTGAACATTTGGGACATTATACCAAATGATACATACTAAAGTAACATATATGTTGTGTGACAATGTACCAATTGATACACAAATGTTTTTAAGTGATCTTATACTACAAAAAATGTTATTATGTGAACTTATTCCAAAAAATAGGGTCAGTAATAGAGTTGAATGTTGTGTCATTCCAACTCATGGGGGTTATGAAAGCGTTTATGATACTTTTCATGAATTTATACGACATATGGTGAATTAGATACGTCATTTGGTCATTTATATACCATATATTGCTAAATTTAGACCTGATACTTTTCACGAATTTATACGAGATATGGGCAATTAGATACGTCATTTGGTCATTTATATACCACATATTGGTAATTTTATATTTGATACTTTTCATGAATTTATACGACATATGGGCAATTAGATACGTCATTTTTACCCCCGCATACCACATTTCGCCAGTTTTATACTACCTAAAGATATTTGTGTCACTGCAACAAAGGATACGTATAAATACTGAATTAGTACAAAAGATATGCTGTGTGATACTATAATACGTCATTATGTGATCAATGTCCTAAATGAGATTGAGTAATTGAACATTTGGGACATTATACCAAATGATACATACTAAAGTAACATATATGTTGTGTGACAATGTACCAATTGATACACAAATGTTTTTAAGTGATCTTATACTACAAAAAATGTTATTATGTGAACTTATTCCACAAAATGGGGTCAGTAATAGATTTTAATGTTGTGTCATTCTAACTCATGGGGTTATGAAAGCGTTTATGATACTTTTCATGAATTTATACGACATATGGTGAATTAGATACGTCATTTGGTCATTTATATACCACATATTGCTAAATTTAGACCTGATACTTTTCACGAATTTATACGAGATATGGGCAATTAGATACGTCATTTGGTCATTTATACGTCATTTGGTCATTCCAACTCATGAGGGTTATGAAAGCGTTTATGATACTTTTCATGAATTTATACGACATATGGTCAATTAGATACGTCATTTGGTCATTTACATACCACATATTGCTAAATTTAAACCTGATACTTTTCACGAATTTATACGAGATATGGGCAATCAGATACGTCATTTGGTCATTTATATACCACATATTGGTAAATTTATATTTGATACTTTTCATGAATCTATACGAGATATGCGCAATTAGATACGTCATTTTTACCCCAGCATACCACATTTTGCCAGTTTTATACTGAAATTTGTGTCACTGCAACAAAGGATACGTATAAATACTGAATTAGTACAAAAGATATGCTGTGTGATACTATAATACGTCATTATGTGATCAATGTCCCAAATGAGATTGAGTAATTGAACATTTGGGACATTAAACCAAATGATACGTACTAAAGTAACATATATGTTGTGTGACAATGTACCAATTGATCACAAATGTTTTTAAGCGATCTTATACTACAAAAAATGTTATTATGTGAACTTATTCCACAAAATGGGGTCAGTAATAGATTTTAATGTTGTGTCATTCCAACTTATGGGGGTTATGAAAGCGTTTATGATACTTTTCATGAATTTATACGACATATGGTGAATTAGATACGTCATTTGGTCATTTATATACCACATATTGCTAAATTTAGACCTGATACTTTTCACGAATTTATACGAGATATGGGCAATTAGATACGTCATTTTGTCATTTATATACCATATATTGCTAAATTTATACTTGATACTTTTCATGAATTTATACGACATATGAGCAATTAGATACGTCATTTGGTCATTTATATACCGCATATTGCTAAATTTATACCTGATATGTTGTGTCATTGCAACATATATGTTGTGTGACAATGTCTACCACATATTGCTAAATTTATACCTGATACTTTTGATGAATTTGTACGACAAAAAAATACAAATTATCCAACAACAGACCAAATGTTTTCTACACAAATCAACCCATCTTTTTTCCTGCAGTCAATATCTTAGCAGCCAAATAAGTCCGGTAGTACGGTATCTTCACATTCAACGATTCAGTCCAAAAGGTAGGATCATCCCTAGCAAAACATTCGGCCCAAAAGGTAGAAAAAGGCACCGCAATCAAGGCTGTCAGCACCTTGCGAGGGACAAACCATAATGCCGCCGCCCATTAACTACACAGAATTCGGCAGCGGTGAAGGGAACAACGATATCTTCGCCCACAGTCAAAGAATAGGTTTGCACGTCAAATCGGGATAACAATAGCTTGATTCTAGAATTGGATGCATATGCAAGCGGCATATTCACGAAACAACCAAATGGACATCTCGAAACTGCTTCATGGTGTACGGGCCTCATTAAAACCCGAATATATTCCATTTCTTCACAGAATGCCACGGGGGAACAATGAGTTTGAAGGCGGTCCATTCCTGCCAAAGATAACAACACAGAGTTAATAACAAATTCGTGTACAAAAAAGACTACATAGCGTATCTAAACACAACAATATAGTATTAGAACAGAAGAGGGCAAATAAAAATCTAGGGTTTTCAATTTCAAACAACCCACAAACAAAAAAGGGCATTTCGGTTGAAGGAACCTCAAAAGAAGTCAGGGCATTTCAATTCATTTAACTAAATGACAATTTCGTGTACAAAATTGGTATAATAAGGTACCTAAAAACTGAAATATCGTATTCAAGCATAATATGGGGGAGAAAAGCTAGGACTTTTAGATTCAAACAATATACACACCAATTTGAGCATTTTGGTTCAATCAACACCCAACCAAAGCAGGACATTCAGATTCCATCAACACCTAACCATTTTCGTGTAAAAAAAAAAACCTAATAGCGTATCCAATACGAGATATTTCGTATTGGAGCAAAGTTGGGGGAAAAGGCAAATAATTTTGGGAAAAATACCTCTAGTTTTCATGGTCGTCGTCCTCGTCGGCATTTGAAAACCCTCAACGTTGATTTCATACCTCAGCGGCGGAAACCCTCAACGTCGATTTCAGACCTCAGCGTGCGGAAGACTCCGGTTGGCAGTGAAACTCCTTGAACGACTAAAATCTTTGACCTCCGTAACTGAAACCCACTTCTCCGGCCATCACCGTCGATTTTTCGTTCAAAGATCACTTCTTCACATCTTCGAATTTTTGCTCAGAAAACCCCCGCACCGTCGTCCTTTTTTTTTATTTTTAATTTAACATTAATGAAAGTGATGGATTTGGGATGGAAAGTCACAGCCTTTAAAGGGCATGTTGGTAAAATCACCCAAATTAGGGAGTGAAGTAAAATTAGCAAAGTGAATTGGGGAGTTAGTGAGGAGCGGTTTTCAAGAAGGGAGAGAAGTAAAATTGGACATGGCATGTAGGGAGTTATTCAACATTTCCCGATAATTAAAAGCCCACCTGTGATTATCCGAAGAATCGGATTAATCCCTGCACACACAAACCGTACACATGACAAGTGAAAAAAGGGTAAACTTCGTTTGTACAAATAAAATGAATGCTTTATTTTCATGAATGAAGTTAACTAGTTTTCTGAACACAATAACGATGAATTTACTTAAGACATGAATATTCTTGTACTTGGATCTGCTATTGGCGAGAATTTATACTATTATACATATAATATTTTTTGTGAAAAATATTCATTGAAAATAAAGAATAAAAAGGGTATGTCCTAACAAATATCTTGCCTGCAATTTCGTGTTCTCTTCAAAAATCAAGCACAGGTTACTGGTTTAACATGACTTGTTCAAATTAATTAAGATCTAAAGTAGAGCATAATGAAGTATGAACAATACTGGAGTTGAGGAATCTCACAGTGAAGTGAAGTAACTTGAGGATCCAACCTGGCACACTACCACCTGCATTCTCCAGAATAGAATAAGAACCATTAGAACTCAAATCTTAAGAAAAATTCAAATGTAAGGTTTCGGGTTCAACTAAAATAGTTTAATTTGTACTTTAGCTTAGCTAATTTTTTATGGGAATTGGAATCGAAAGATTATTTCTATTTTCTAGTGACTATTCATTTGGCTCTGGCAATAAGCATGAATAAAAGATAATAAAAGAAATGAGAACTAAGATAAATTGATCTTTCAATCGTACCACATTGAATCTCCCAACTTTGGTAGTGGAGAAAACAATAAGGTGTGTCACATACAGGTGTGGTCCCATTAAGCGAACAACCATCATTGTATTTGCACTTTGGAGGACAGAGAGCATTGAACCATGAAAGTTCAAACCCATAAAGCAGAGCTCTGTGGATATCCGAAAGTGAAAGTGAAAGTGGCAGCGGCAGTGAAGTCATCACCATGACATCTATGCTACACATATAGAATTCATCTGGCTGCCAAAAGTATCCATCGAACATTATGTATGTGTATCTTCTTGTACGGGAGTTGTTGAAACATTCACTAGTCTCTAAAATAGATGAACTATTCACCGGACGTGGGCAGCTTACAAAAGCAAACCCTGTATTGATCAGAAGAGGGTACTTGTGTAGAAACTTGCTATAAGGATATTGACGATTTTCCGAAAAATTGAAATCGGCTAGAGAGTATTCGGGAAAGGAGCAAGTGGTATCGTTTTTAATGGAAGCATCGCTAAGACGGATAGTGTAATTGTCATAATTTATTTCTTGAACCAGGTATTTCTGAGAATGAAAATATAGAAAGGTAGTATTGTTTTGGCATTCTAGTTCATATGAGTGATCACCACAGTGTTTTGGGTCATCCCTTAATCTGAAAGGAAAGCTAATATTATGAATATTGGCACATGAAGAAGGGATACAGTGAGGAATAGTAGTCTTCCCCCCGTAGGATGTTTGAAGGAAATTAGGGATCATTATTATCAGGAGGAGGAGAATCATTTTGGCGGTGATGAATAGCTGCAGAATAAGAGTGCACTTCTTCTTTAATAATTATAGAAATAATAATAGTCAATGCTAGTTTTCTCCAGTCACACGCAAAAAAATATAAAATTCACTAGTCAAGTCGTCTCATGTTATTAAAAGTCTTTCTGGCCGGTAAATAAAGACAGTCTTAAACTCTTGGGAAAATATCATTTCTGGTCCCACAGATTAACCCATTTTTACTTTTGGTCCCATTGATTACAGGATTCTCACTTTTGGTCCCGTACATTTCAAAAAATCTCAAAATTGGTCCCCCGTTAACCATTTCGTCATTTGACTAACCGTTGACCCACATGTCCGTTTAAAACCATGGGGAAAATCTCATTTTTGGTCTCATACATTTCAAAAAATCTCAAAATTGGTTTTTGGTCCCATTCATTTCAAAAAATCTCAAAATTGGTCCCCTGTTTAAACGGACATGTGGGTCAACCGTTAGTCAAATGACGGAATGGTTAACGGGGGACCAATTTTGAGATTTTTTTAAATGTATGGGACCAAAAATGAGAATCTTATAATCAATAGGACCAAAAATAAAAATGGGTTAATCTGTGGGATCAAAAATGAGATTTTCCCTAAACTCTTTCTATGTGCCTTCCTGAAATAAAATAAATGTTATGTATGAGTATAAAGAGATAATCCTAACCAGACTGACGCAAGTGTTTTGTCATAATTAAAATGTCTATTATCTTCTTCGTCTTTCGATTCTTAGTTTTGTCTTCTCCCCTGCTTATTGCAGCAGAAACGGAGGATTGCATGCCAACCAGATGCAGAAAACACGGCCCAGTAATTCAGTTTCCTTTCAGGAATAAAAATCTACAGCCTGAATATTTGGGTATCCAGGTTTTGATGTACATTGTGATGATAAAAAGGAAACTGTGCTTGAACTGCCTTTCTACGTGAATGTTAAAATAAAGAAAATCTGTTAGAATATGGTGTTTGGGAGGAAAATCTTGAATTGTATTCATTGTGATGTCTTTTCTTGATTGTTTTCGTATGATTACATTACATCACGAGGTATAAAAGGGGAGGTACAAGGGAACAGGAATCCACCAAATCTGCCTATTACTCTAATTACGGGAGTAGAGTCAAACTTCGCGTAAATACAATATATCTAACACTCCCCCTCAAGTTAAGTGATCGAGTCGCCGATCCTTAACTTGCTCAACGCCGTTTGGAACAGTTGCCCGGTGACAGCTTTGGTTAGTATATCCGCCAATTGATCTTCCGATCTCACGAATGGAATTGTAATGATCCCACTTTCTAGTTTTTCCTTGATGAAATGTCTGTCCACCTCCACATACTTCGTTCTGTCATGTTGAACGAGATTCTCAGAAATGCTGATCGTCGCTCTGTTATCACACCGCAAGGGGCTCGGTCCTAAAGGGGTTACGCCAATCTCAGTCATTAATTTTCTTAGCCAAATTACTTCAGTTACTCCTTTTGCTATGCCTCTAAACTCTGCTTCTGCGCTAGATAACGCTACAACTTTTTGTTTTTTGCTTCGCCAAGTCACCACATTTCCCCCAACAAGTGTGAAATACCTAGAAGTGGATCTCCTGTCATTTGGATTTCCTGCCCAATCTGCATCGGTATATGCTTCGATTTCAAGGTGATCATGTCTCCCAAACATAATGCCCAAACCACTCGTTCCCTTCAGATATCGAAGGATACGTGTCACGGCTTCCATATGTTCTTTCTAGGGTTGGTGCATAAACTGGCTCACAACTCCCACGACATATGTAATATCGGGTCTCGTATGAGACAGATAGATGAGTTTCCCGACCAATCGTTGATACCGCTCCTTTTCAGCTGGTTCACCATTCCCTTCTGCCGTTAACCTGTGATTCACCTGTATGGGTGTCTCAACCGGCTTGCAGTCAAGCATTCCAGTTTCAGCCAACAAGTCCAGTACATACTTTTTCTAGGAGATGAATATGCCTCTCTTTGATCGTAAAACTTCAATTCCAAGAAAGTACTTCAAACCTCCCAAGTCTTTCATCTCAAATTCCTTGAAGAGATTCTCTCTCAGTTGGTTTATCTCTTCCGTGTCGCTTCCTGTTATGATCATGTCGTCTACATAGATGATCAAACATGTAATCAGTTCCCCCCGTTTCTTCAGGAATAGAGTGTGGTCAGCATTACTTTGGGAATACCCATACCGTTGCATTGCCAGAGTGAATCTCCCAAACCAGGCTCGTGGCAACTATTTTAGGCCATAAAGAGCTTTTCAGAGTTTGCAGACCTCTCATTTTCCAAACTCCTCTGAAAACCCTGGAGGGGACTCCATGTAAACTTCCTCTGACAAGTCGCCATGCAAAAAAGCATTTTTCACATCAAACTGATGAAGAGACCAATCTTTGTTTGCTGCAACTGAGAGGAGTACTCGAACTGTGTCTAACTTTGCTACTGGAGGGAAGGTCTCAGAGTAGTCAATGCCATAAGTCTGAGTGTACCCCTTCGCTACCAGCCGGGCTTTGTACCTCTCAACGGACCCATCTGCTTTGTGTTTTATAGTGTACACCCACCTACACCCGACTGGCTTCTTACCGCTGGGTAATTGACACCTTTCCCAAGTTCCATTCTTTTCCAGTGCACTCATTTCTGTTCCCATAGCCTCCTCCCACTCTTTATTCATTTTGGCCTCTTGGACGGTCTTTGGAATGACTTCTTTGCACAGATTTGCAAGAAAAGCTTTCGCAATTCTAGACATGCTCCCCCTGACTAAGTTTCCTACGGGATACTTAGCTGACCGAGATGTACGTTCTGGGGAGTATCGGTGTGGTGGCATCCCCTTATTACTCCGCTGAGGCAAATGATATCTAGAACTGGCTGTTACATCTTCAGAAACAATATCAACGGCATTTGTGATATCAGAACTATGAATATCAGAAAGAGCAGAGTTGGGAGTTTCCATTACCTCGTTTTGGACATCATGCGGAGAAGGATCATCGGGCGTGGAGATGGTACTGGTACTGAGGGTTTCTGTGCTTGAAGTAGGTGTGGTGATTGGATCCGGATAGCGTAGCCAGGATAAGGGTTCACACTGACTCGCCCCCTGAACCCGTGACTGGATAAGGAAGAAATATTCGGTCTCAACGAAGTCACAATCCATAGTGACATGCATTCTTTTGGTGACAGGGTTATAACACCGGTACCCCTTTTGATGAGGGGCATACCCTACGAATACACACTTCACAGCATACGGATCAAGTTTACCCCGATCTGCCCTAGGGATATGAACAAATACTGAACAGCCGAAGATCCGGGGAGGTAAGGTGAGATGAGGGGGTATGGTGGTTTGGCTTTGGAGTACGGATAATAGAGTTTGGTGATTGAGGATCTTGGTGGGTAATCTGTTTGTGAGGTATGTGGCAGTGGCAACAGCTTCTGGCCAAAAATGGTTGGGGACATGCGACTCGGTTAGGAGGGCCCGAGTCATTTCAAGTATAGTGAGGTTTTTTCTTTCAGAAACACCGTTTTGTTGGGTGGTGTTTGGGCAACTTGTGTGGTGGACAAGACCATGTTCTTGGAAAAAGGTTTTCATTTCCTGGTTAACAAACTCTCTGCCATTATCCGTTCAGAGTACTTGAATTTTTTTGTTGAACTGAGTCTGGATCAATTTAAAGAAAGCCACGAAGGTACTGTATACTTCAGACTTATGCCGCAGAAAATAAACACAAGTCATACGTGAGCAATCATCAACAAACAGTACAAAATATCAAAACTGATTGTGATTTGCAACTGGTGCTGGTCCCCACACATCCGAATGGACTAGAGAAAAAACATTCTGAACACGTGTATTACTTGGTTTAAAAGAGGTTCTATGGCCTTTTGAAGTAAAACAGGTTTCACACGAGAAATTCAATTCTGGATTATTCTGAAACAAAGTAGGGAACAATATTCTCAAGTACCCGACAGAGGGATGACCGAGGCATCTGTGCTATAACCAAAGTTGAGTTGTTGCCTTTCCCACTGATAGAAGCGTCTTTGATGGACTGCGAACTTCATCAACATAATACAGTCCTCCCTGCTCAGTACCACGCCCAATGATCTCCTTCGTATGAATGTCCTGTATCAAACAAAAACGAGGATAAATCAGGACCATGCAGTTCAATTCTTTTGTAATGTGGCTCAGTGACAGGAGTTTATAAGACAAAGATGACACATAGAGACAATGTTTCGGTTTCAATTTTGGTGTAAGACAAATTGAGCCCTCTTTTTCCACAATAGCCAAATCACCGTTTGCAGTTTCAATAGAGGATGTTGCTGGGTCAACCGGGTCAATTAAATCGGATAAATCGAACGTCATCGAATCAGTGGCGCCACAATCAATAATCCATTTAGAGCTTTTAGTGTTGGATTGGGTGAGAAAGACACATTTCTTAAAAGTTTGGGGGTCTTTTTGCAGAGTATCAGAATTGGGGGCCCAATTTGCAAATTCAGGCATCATATAAGAAGGGAAATTAGGGTTTGGGGCATAACTCCCAAACCCGATACCTGTTGTGTCCATCTCCTTCGCCTATTTCTCAATTCTTCAGCCACCCATCTCACTTTCACCACCGGAGTTGAAGGCGGCGTTGTGGCGGCCGATTACCACCACCGTTGTACCGACGGTACCCCTGGTATTGCCTGCAGCGGCATCGCCTTTGGATCCTTCTTTCTTTCCATCAGTGATGGCGACGTTAGCGTGCTGGTTTCCCCCTTTCTCTCCTTTGCCTGTGCTGGTTTTTCGATGGTCTCTCCACTGGTTCTCACGCGATGACGAACTGCGACCGACGCCGTCATGGCGTATGTAGCCATCTGAGCGTGATCTGTTTTGGCCCCCTTTCTCTTTTCCTGTTATCATTCCAGGTTTGGAGGTTTGAGGATCGGAGTCATCTCCGCCTCCGGTTGCCTTTTTTCTGAGTTTAGCCCATACCGGGTGATTGTCGTTGTTTAATTTTGTTCTGATTGACAACTCGTTCAGGTTGGGCATGGTTGTTTGAGTTTGGTGACTTTTGCGCAGAGGATCTGCAATCTGTATTGAGAAATCTTGATTGTTGTTTATTTGGTTCGGCATACTCTGTAATTTTGCAGGTTCAGGTCACTAGGTTTCGGGATTGGTACGGGACGATGATGTTACGGCTGAGTCCCTAAGACCTCAACACCGCTCTGATACCATGTTAGAATATAGTGTTTGGGAGGAAAATCTTGAATTGTATTCATTGTGATGTCTTTTCTTGATTGTTTTCGTATGATTACATTACATCACGAGGTATAAAAGTGGAGGTACAAGGAAACAGGAATCCACCAAATCTGCCTATTACTCTAATTACAGGAGTAGAGTCAAACTTCCCGTAAATACAATATATCTAACAAAATCGAGTATATATCTCAAACAATTCACCTTTACGATCCAGATGATTGTCTTATCGAAAAGATGCTACATCTAAACTTATCTGCGTCTCCGTTCCAGTTTCTCAGTTGTTTCTCTTACGATTCATTAGTCTTGTTCAATTGTTCTGGTCCGGAAAGAGATCTAGATCAGTTAGGACCAACACAACAGTTAGTTTCTTGCCTTAGCAAATCCAGTTATCAGTTATATGCCGTGGGGGGCTACTTCGTTGGCTACTATTCTCTAACTTCTTGTACCTTTATTCATGAATTTCCAAGTGCTGAAATTTTAGAAGACAAGCTCCAGTTGAACTGGACTGAACCAGCCTGCAGGAACTGTGAAGCTCTTGGAAAAAGATGCAGCTACAAAAATTATACTATTGAACATGAAATTCAGCGTAGAAACAAACCAAAAACACAGCGAGGTATTTTATTCATCTCATCTTATACCACCTTCTTTGATTTCTTCTTTCTCGGGAAACGCATATAATATTTTTGTTGTTGGTTACAGGGGCACCAGAGGTGCCACTTGTTGCAGGTTAACTTTTTTTTTTTCCCCTCTGATTATTAATATTCTTAATGTTTAATTATTCTTATAGTTTCTTCCTTCACTCAGAAGATTCAGATATCTAGTTGAATTCTTGTTTGACTATTATCTCTTCTACTTACTTGCAGCCTCTGGTTCTTTCCTATTTGTGACTACACTAGTAGCTCTGATACTCGTTTGCAAGTCAATAAAAAAACGAAAAGAGAATCAAAGGAAGATTGAAAAGTTTTTGGAAGACTACAGAGCCCTTAAACCCACTAGATTTTCTTACTCTGATATAGCTAGGATTACTAATCATTTTTATCAAAAATTGGGTTAAGGAGGTTACGGAATTGTTTACAAAGGAAAATTATCCAATGAAATAGATGTTGCAGTGAAGGTGCTCAATCATTCCGAGGAAGACGAGGAGGAATTTGTTAACGAAGTGAGTACAATTGGGAGAATACACCATGTCAACGTGGTGCGTTTGGTAGGCTTTTGTGCTGAAGGATATAAAAGAGCTCTAGTTTATGAATTCCTACCAAATGAATCACTTGAAAAAGTGATTTTCGCAATGGATTCCAAGAAAAGCTCTCTTGGTTGGCAAAAGCTACAAGATATTGCTCTCGGCATAGCTAAGGGCATTGAGTATCTCCACCAAGGTTGTGATCAACAAATCCTCCATTTCGACATCAAACCTCACAACATCTTGTTAGACCACAATTTCATCCCGAAAGTATGTGATTTTGGTCTAGCTAAGTTGTTCTCTAAAGAGAAAAGTGCAGTAACAATGACAGCTGCTAGGGGAACCATGGGGTACATTGCACCAGAGGTATTGTCGAGGACTTTTGGGAGGGTATCGTATAAGTCTGATGTTTATAGCTTTGGAATGTTGTTGCTTGAAATGGTCGGAGGGAGGAAAAATGTGGATCTTGAGGCGAATACGAGTCAGGTGTACTTTCCGCAATTTGTTTATAATAATTTGAATTTGGATGGAGATCTTCGGGCGCATATTGAGGATACAGGAGATGGGAATATTGCAAGAAAACTTAGCATTGTAGGACTTTGGTGTATTCAGTGGTATCCAATTGATCGTTCGTCGATGAAGCAGGTGGTTCAAATGTTGGAAGGAGACAGACAAGATCTCACAACGCCTCCGAAGCCATTTGAAGCTGCTAATGTGCCGAATGCGTCGAATGTAGCAGCAATAGGCGGAACTCGTTATCAAATGGAGTTGTCACTCAAATTTTGAGTTGGGAAGATCAAGTGTCCGTGAAATGTGATATTTAAAATAGAATTATTAAAAAAGTTTCTGGAGTGAAGTTTGCTAAGTGTTTTCTTCTTTCTTTGTGATACGATTAGTGTTTGATTAATAAAATGATTAAGGTGTTTGACCAACCCAAGGCAAGAAATTCTTTATTATCGCCAATATATATTAATTATATATATATATATATATATATATGCCCCTGGAATGTTTTGTTTTGCTAGATTTACGTTTTTTATTTGGGATAGTAAAAATATTTCATGGTCTCATCCAGGGGCGGATTCAGGATTTCTTTGCAGTCGGGGCTGAAAATTTGTAGTTTTCGGATCACTAATTATATTTTCAAAATTAAATTCTATACTATCAATATTGATTCTTTTTTAGTTGGCAATGGAACTTGATAATTCAATAGAACTTTTCGATCTTTTACTAAAATACCGATACATGATTACAGACTATAATGCCAATTCAAAAAAAATAATTCATTAGTTAGCACTCTCAATAAACATATAAAATTTGAACATTTTATAAACATGCAAAGCTTAAACATTTAATAAGAATTCACAGAAACAACTATTTCACAAAAATTTAAAACTAAGAAGTAACCCACTTCATAAAAATCTTCAAAATTTGCGCAAATTAAAACTAAAAAAATTAACAGGAAGTTTAGCCATCAAAACTAAGAAATAAAGGGATGAATTTACAATTGGAATTCGAAACAAGTATATGTGGATTTTTAATTTTAGAGAGAGATTGTATAAATTTATAATTGAATTTTTAAATCGGGGGTTTATAAATTTGGGCCTATGGGGGAGGGGGGTATTATAATTTTTATTTTTTTTTATTGGGGGCGGGGGCGGGAGCCCCCTTGGCCTATGCTGGCTCCGCCCCTATTCTCATCAGAATATTATTATCTGATAAATTTCCTTTGATTCTCTTTTAAATAGGCCAACTTTTTCGTCCTAAGGATTTGTAGTAGTGACAGGTGTCGAATCTATCAAAAATAATTATAATTCCGGTCTACGACTAAAACAAAGTATAGTGTAAACGGGTTGAATCCACACAGATTGGTTGAAAATAATTCTAATTATTCACAGGAAAACTCGCAAAAATTAACAAGTAAAAGTAAGGGGGGTTTTGGATTTAATTAAACTAACTAAATTAACTAAAAATTAAATTAAACTAAAGGGAAAACAATAAATCACTTAGAAGTTGGGTTTTGATAAATCAGTAGAGAGACAATACCTAGCTAGGAATCACAATTCAGTTTAGGACATCGATCATAGACGCAAAAATAAATTCAGTTATTCAAATAGATTAGCTATAGCAGATAGAGACACTCGACTCTGCCTTGTTTTCTCGTACATAATAGAATAACCTAGAGACACTCGACAGTTATTCCCTAATCAACTCACAACCCCTAGAGACACTCGACAGGATTCAATGAATCGACAGCATTAAGAATTAAAAAAACACTAATCCAAATTAACCAAGTCGCGACACATGCAAGATTCAAATTAGATTATTAACTCCCTTAACGAATCAGATTCAACTTCACGACTTCCTATCGTTAATGTGCCACTAATTATCTATCAAGCACTACGTATGCTTCATGCAATCAAGATTGGCTATATGCAATTAAATCTACTTAGATAATCGTGCACTATCACTGAGCAAACAAATCACAATGAACACGATACCCGGAGAATTAATAAATACTTGAAATAAAACTGAATTATAAAAACCAATTAGGTATCACGATGTCAAAAACATAAATTGCAAATTCCTAACTAGGTACTAAGAAATTAGCTACTCATGAAAATCATGTCCAAATCATAAAATAAATAAAAGCATAAACTAGTTAACAAAAGAAGAATTGATTTGGATGCTCTCAGAAGTCTTCAAGTGCTGCTGCCTTCCAAACCCTCGCCCAACTGCTGCGGCGTGAGGGAGAATTGTGTGTAAAAAGGTTGTATCAAAGTTGTCCACTGCTGCTCCAAAGGCGTGAATAAATAGCTCCGAGAAAGCTCCCACATGACTTGGCCATCAAGTTGATTATCTATCCAAACCCTAGGTTAATTAGGACTATAATTCACGCACGGCGCACCTACTTGCTGCACAAATCCAATGCAAATTGAACTCTAAAATTACCCCACCAAGTTCACGCAACAACTGGGCCTCTAACCAATTAAATCCAAGAATTAATGTCGTAGCCTCCAAGACATCCCTCAAATTGGGCTATTCTTCTTTTCTCCAATTAAATATGCCTGCCCACAACTTAATATGTCAAAGCCCACAAGCCAAATTAAAATCAAATCACCAACTTTCCAAATGCTACATGCATGCATGCACGACTCCAGCAATTCCCACTGCATACAAAGTCTTAATCTTGTTGCCGGCCCATTTAATTAAATACGCTACCATATCAGTTGGGCTTCTTCAATTAATTTTCATCCAACTCAGGCCCATAGCAATTTAGTCCCAAGCACTTCCAACAATCCAACCAATCCTATGTCCTAATTTGGTCCTATTCTACGTGAGCAACAATCCACATGACTGACAGCAAGTCTTGGGCACAAGCTCAATCTATGTTTTAAAACCCGGACCGGACGTCGAACCGGAACCCCTATTGGTTACTGGTTTTACTGGTTCGACTGGTTAGACCACCGGTCGAACCGCTGTGACGTCATAATTACGTAATAATTATATTTATTATATATTTATATATAATATTAAAAATATCAATTAAAAATTAGATAAATCTATATATATTTTTGGGCTTTTGCCTTAGGCCCTAAATAAAAATTAGATAATTTACATATATCATGGGCTTTTGCTCTAAGCCCAATATAATTTGTCCCAAGTCATATACTTGCCCTAATTTATAGCAGCACCACCACAATAATCTATTAACGCAGCCTTCAAAAAGTAAAGAAGAAACCTCTCCTTCTCAATTCTCACATATGATCAATTTCCTGTGCGCACCACCACCTTCGAATGTTGTTCGCCGCCGGCAGCTTTCCACCACCTCCGGAAGCTTTGTATCTCTCTCAATCGTGGCCTTTCTCCATCTCTCAATCGTCGCCTACACACGCCACAACTGACTTATTTTGATAATTTTTGGTAGGAAAATAATATTGTTCTGGATTTACCGGTGGCTCAAGCTCTTCAAACACGAAAATGGCTGATTTTTCTTTTCTTTCTTTTTTTGGATAATAACCGGGTCAAACGGGCCGTTAACCGGTCCGATCCGGTCATTTGGCCGGTTTTCAACTGGTTCGCCCCGGTTCCCTCCGGTCCATTCGAGCACTGGTTTTAGTGGGCAAATCGGACCGGACAGGCGGCCGGTCACCGGTTGAACCGGGCTGACCGGCCGGTCCGGTCCGAGTTTTAAAACATAGAGCTCAATACAACAGTCTTCAATTTCCGCCCAAAAACTCCAAAAATAAGGAAACTGGACCAATCTTGCCATAAATACACAAAACACATCAAGACACCAGTTTACATCATATATAAGCACTAAAATGCAGTCATTAAAATACAAATATTAGAGAATAATGCACACTATCAAGTAGAGCAAAACTCTACCAATAACAATTTCAAAATTTGTAATCTATGTATATTATAAAAGTGCGAGTTGTTTCTTACAAAATACAGATCGCCTAAAATATCTTCATAATAATATGAATAACTATTAGTTAGGGATAACTATGTAATTACATATTATAAATTATTAATTTAACTATATTTAAAAAGTACTTATTAACTTATAATAGGACTCGTGGTAGAATTAAAACTTTTTTAACTTAAAAATATATATATAGTTTAACAAGGACTGTTTTAATATTAATATAGGGTTAATTACATATAGACCCCATGGGAGTATTAGAAATTACAACTTGTGACCCTCTTAGTCAAACAATTACATATACACCCATTGTGGAGTTTGAAAGTTACACAAAACACCCATAAATTAGGGTTCTTTTAAATTTTTGATGATATCATCACACTTTTACTTGATTTTCCTATTTTACCCATTCATTTAGTGTAACAATTTTTATTTTAATAATTATTCCTAATTATATCTAGATTGGTATTAAAAATCTAAATTTAATAAATTAAATCATTAATTAATATGAGATGATATGATTTATCATTTCAAATATTAAATTATATATAATAAATATGAATTTAATGGGTTAAATATAATATTTAGAAAATGATGTTATATAGAGTTATAATATATAATAAATATATATAATAAAGTAATATTTATGTATATATATATATTAATTACACCACCACCGCACGGCAATACATTTATTCATTCATACGTGTATATATATATATATATATATATATAACACGCTAATATACATATATATTCATACATACTGATATGTAATATGTATGATATATAACATATATAAATATTACATTATTATATATATATATATATATATATATATATATATATATATATTAATTATATATTGTCAGTTTATATATCTATATATATATATATATATTACGTTTTCTAATATTATATTTAACCCATTAAATTTAAATTTTCTATATATATAATTTAATATTTAAAATGACAAAATCATATTATTTTATATTAATTAATGATTTAATTTATTAAATTTAAATTTTCAGTACTAATTCAAATATATAGGGAAATCAAGTTAAAATTTTGATGATGTCATAAAATATTTAAAAGAATCTTAATTCATGGGTGTTTTGTGTAATTTTCAAACTCCTTAATGGGTGTATGTGTAATTGTTTGACTAAGAGGATCAAAAGTTATAGTTCCTAATACTCCCGTGGGAGCTATCTGTAATTAACCCTATTAATATATTAGTTAATTGTATTCAAAAACTTATAATATAAGTTGTCTATTTTTTAATTTAAAACTCTATAACTTAAAATGTTATAATAAGATATATCTAACGAATTGAAAAACATTAAATTAATTCACTTTATAATTTTAATAAAATTTGATAATTAATTAAAATAAAATATGATCTAAATTGAATGAGTTAAATAAGATAAGTTTCAATAAATCAATCCTAATGTAATTCTAATTATATAACTCCATAATTCTAATTATCTAAGTTCATAAACTTTCTTTAATTATAATCATATTATAATTTTATAAAAATATCTAATTATCAAAATAATATAATTGAATAATTTATATAAAATAATTTTCAATTAACTAATATTAATATAATTATAATTACCTAAATATAATTAACAATATAATATTTCATTAGTTTATATAATAAAATATAAATTAAATATGTAAATATTATTTAGATAGGATAATTAACATAGTCTATATATATTAAATAGTATAAATAGGGTTTCTGATTTCTTACATTTAATATATACCATAATTTAGAATTGCAGATCGTTAGACCAAAGTTGCTTTAAATTAAGAATTCTAAGGAGACTTAATATGTGTCTATGTAAAAATAAGATATAATTTAATTTTATAAATTATTTTTATGGTGTTCAATTAAACATTCATTGAGTTTTTTATATTAATTTACTCTTTTAATTATTTCTACTATATATATAAAATAAATAATAAAATATTAATATAAATCTTAAATAATGTTCGTTAGAGAAATATAAATAAAAAAATGGAATGCAAGATCAATAGCAAATAGAGAATTAAAAAGAGATAAACAAATAGTTAGTTAAAAGAAAGAATAGTTGATTTTGATGTATATTGACGCACATACCAAATTAAGGACAAACCCAAATAATATTTTGATTCAATAGTGATGTCACTCAATGATCAGTTGTTAATTGTATCATTTAGTGATCATGATTTGAAAGACGTCACAAATTTTTTGAGAAAAGTTACAAAATTTAAAATATCACTTATTCAATAAGGAGATTTCTGAAAATGTGGTTAGACATATTCATACAATCAAGTTTCAAAAGAAATGGTTGTCATATGCGCATATTTTGATAGTTTTTGGGTTAAAATATAAAATTATAACACACAATCAACTTGATCAATTTTTTGTGTAAATTTTCTTATTAGGAAAAGAATCCCCAACTTTATGAGTGGGTTATAAAACACATGGTGCATAAATCATGTAGATGAAATAACTTAAATAATTTTTGTATGATGGATGAAGAATGTAAATATCGTTACTCATGTTCATATTATGAAAACAGAATGCAAGGTAAAGATGGATATCCGATCTGTGGAAGGAGAAGAATCGCATTGATGGTCCAAGATCGCAATAAATAACTTTATAACCAATTTGTAGTACCTTATAATCCATATCTCTTATTAAGTTATAATTTTCAGATTAACATCGGGATTTTCTTAGAGTTACAATTGTGAATAAATATAGGACTTTGGGTCATTGCTCTAGAACAATGATCATTGAACAGTTTTCAATGTGTGCGAAAAAGCGAAAAAAAAATAATTTTATAAAAAATTTCTAGAGCATCATGTATGAGAAATTAATGTAAATATTCGAAAGATTTGGAGAAATAATTGATGATAGAATATAACTAACTATTACAAGAAGAAGAGATTATTTAGTTTTAAGACTTGAGAATTAATTGACTCCAATTTAGGGATAAATATAAAAGTTTCATGACAGGTGTCGAATCCGTCAAAAATAAATATAAAATCCTATTCGGCAACTAAACACAGAGTATAGTGCAAATAGGGTCGATCCACAGAGACTGGTTGACTTATTTCTAATAATTCCAAGTTATCCACGAAAAGAAACAATTAGGGGGGGGGGGGGTTTGAATTTTTAAAACTAAGGTATGCAATTAAAATAAACTAACAAGAATTAAAACTAATTAAAACTATCAAGCAAATCACGTAGGATAAAATCAATCAGAGGGAGAATTACCTAGCCAGGGATATTCGATTCGAATTGTTATATTGATCATTGACTCAAGGATAAATTCAAGTTATTCAGACAGATTGGCTATAGTTGATACAGATACTTGACTCAACCTCGTTTTTACTTAATTAATCGGATAACCTAGAGACACTCGACAGTTATCTTGCCTAACAAATTCACAACCCCTAGAGACACTCGACAGGATTTAATGAATTCGCAGCATTAAGAACCATAAAAACACCAACCCTAATTAACCAAGTTGTGACACACGCAAGATTTAAACTAGATTATCTTATCCCTTAGTGAACGAGGAATTCTATCGCTAAAACCCTGTCACTAATTTACCACCTATTATCAATCAACTTTACTACACTTCAAGCATCAAGATTGGCAATATGCAATTGAATCTATCTAGATAGTCGGGCCCTACCACTAAATAAATCAATCACAATAAACGCGAAGCACAGAGATAAGATAAATACCTAAATAAACATGAATTAAATAAAACGTTTAGGTCTCACAATATCTAAAAACGAATCTTAATCCCTAGCTAGATAATTAAAAGTTTAGCTACTAAAATCCATGAAAACAATAATCGAGGAATTCTTTAACATAAATAAACTAAATATGAAAGGGAAGAATTAAACTAAAACGAAGAACTCGTAATGAAGTCCTGCTCCTCGATGTTGCTTCGCCCAAAACACGAACTGCTGCTCCAGAGAAAATTGCGTGCTTTCAAAGCTGCTGCCCCCAAACTCTATAAATAAGCCAAAGTCCTAATCTTCAAGCAAATCGGGCTCCAAGTTCTAATCCCAATAGGACTATAATTCTTGTCCCCCAAGTTGTCAATACACACGGGCTTCTTAAAATAATCCCACGCGGCTGGGCTCCTTAAATTTATTAAAAAGACATGTGCCAACCCTATCATAAAATCACGCCAAGCTAAATGGCTGTCCAATTCAAATCCCATGCGTGGCCCACTAAATAAAAGCATCACAAAGCATATTGTTTCTCCAACTTAGCCCACAACGTACAACCCATCATCAAAGCAAATTAGCTCTCCATGCATTATCTCCATACACGCGGCCCACTCAAACACCACAAATCCATCTTACAAACAATTCCAAAACGTGCAGCCCACAAATTTAATCAAATAACTCTTCAACTTGCTGCATGAACCTATGCATGTGTAATCTGAAATTCCCATGCTCATACAAGTTGCTATCGCCTTTTTGCGTTGATTTTCTTCTCAAAACCGCCAATTTTACTTCAATTTCACCTCCTAGCCCCGATTCTATAATAGAAACATCAAAGCATCAATTCTTTTCGAGATAATATCAATTCAAGCACAATTAGGTGCATAATTTAATCATAAAGATGATTAATTAACGAGTTATCAATCTCTCAACCATAACGAGAAGAAAGAGGCTTCACTCAACCATAACGAGAAGATGAATGAGTAACCAATAATGACCAACTAAAGCACACATTTGGGAGTACTACACCAAACTATTCAGTGGATATACTATCGAAAAGGTGATGAGTGTTGGTATTAGCTTGCACCAACAATAAGGTGGCATGCACCTGTACAAAGCACTATCCATTATAATCCTCATATCACCTATTATTTCGAGCCTACTTTTTTCAAACCTATTAGGATATAGTAAGAGACGCGGTGGTGAAATTCATTAATAATTGCATAGAGAGATATCAATTCCCAAGAAGGCTTATCAGACGTTTATTTATCTGATTTTGAAAGTTAATTCTTAAAAAATTTAAACAAGATTCGGCCCATTACGTTGTGTAACGTATAGCTCAAAATGATCACGGATATGATTATAACCCGTTTAAGCCATATATCAAAGAAATTGTGAGCTCAAACCAGAATAGTGTTTTTCTCGATCGAGACACCCATTACAATACCTTGATGCTTCAAAAAGTGTTATGAATGATACATCGCTCCAAAGAAAGAAAAAAAAAGGGGATAATGCTGAAATTTAATCTTGAAAATGATACAACAAAGCTCAGTGAAATGTTCTAAAGAAAATCTAACTTTTTTCAAATTCCATACAAAAATCATCAATATCAGTAGAGCAAAATGGAGGGGATACAATCGGAGATTTTGTGGAATAGTAAATCGACCGAGGATCTATGGATGTGTGGCATTAGATAAGGTAATCACGCTTGCCTTATTTATTTGTACTCTACATGGAACAACTTACGTATATGATTTAGGAGGATATTTTAGCCGGACACTAGAAGCTAATTAAGGTATGTCAGAGATCACATCTCACACTTGCTTTTTACGAACAATATAATATTAGGAGCTAAAACTACTGTAGATGGAACAAAATGTATTTAAAGTGTGGTTGGGGCATTTCATATATGATTGAGAAGGCCATTTCAATCGGACATTGAAAGTCAATTATGGTATGTTAGAAAGACCCTCACATCTCTCACTTGATTTGCAAATCTACTATGGATGGAGTGATGTGCATCCGTTGGGCGATTGAGGTGTTTTGCAAGACATCAGGTCTCAAATTGAACTTCAACAAATCATATGTATTGTTCGCACCTTATGTGTCATTGGACACGAGCCTCGACTTATAGCTTCTCGAACATGGAAGGGGATTGATAGAAGCACTCAGATGGTGGAACCATTTATGGAACAGGTGTCTTTATGGAATGATAGATGATTATCACAAGGAAAACTCACCAAAATCATTGCAGATAACATTAATGAGAAGGATAAAGAACTTAATTATGGTATGTAATTTCATTGGCACGGATAAAAACTAGAACCTTAATAAGCTGAAAATAGTACTGCCCAAGAAAAAGATGACTAAGATTCTTAGCGTCCCAATTGCGCTACATGATAATGGAGATTAGAAACTCTCTATTAGGTCGGTTAACAATAAATATTACTATAAAACGATCTATAGTCTGTTTATGGAGGATGAGACATATGTGAAAATTAGAGATGGACTTGAAAACCACCTTGGCCCAGAAGTTCAAAATTTTCTTGTGGCTTTGCCAACATAATAGCTTGCTCATAAATGTACTAAAGTATGATTGAAATTTTGAGGGATGTAATGTATGTACATGTTGCACAGGATGTGAAGATCTGGATCGCATGTTGAAAAGTCATCTGTTGGGACTCTGGGTGTGAGAAAAGATTGTTAATGCATAGACTGATCTTCGTGGATTGTGAGGGTCGAACGAGCTCAAAGAGAGCTTTAATAGCAAAATTCAAAGCGGCATATTACCAGAATGTTCAGAGTGAATTGTCTTAATTTTGACGCTTTGAAATTTTCAGAAAGCACGAAACTGATGGAGCTGTCAAAATATTGTGAAATCTAAGAGCGTCATTTTTCGCCACATAAAAGAGTTATCTGATGCCTCAATACTAATCAGTGAGGACCAAAGACACAAGTAAAATAAAATATTCGTTGAGTAGTCGTGGAATAAATTTGATAAGGGATTTGGTTAGGGAGGTCATTCAAGATGACAACGAAAGATGAGTGCTAGGATACACTATGAATCTTCGTAAAGATTCAATAAATGTGGCAGAGTTATTGGATTTACATGAGGGATTTGACGTTAGCTTGGAAGAGGGCACTTCTCAAAGAATAATGTGGAGATTGATTTGAACATGGTGGTGAAATGGATGACGGAGGATATTGAAAAACACCCATGAAAAATTTAATTTTTCATTAGTGAAATATATACTCCACGAACTTTGGAAAACTTGGATTAAACACGTATCGGGAGAAAAAACAAAAAACATGATGTGAATACTTTTAGTACCTTAATTTATTTAATACATATAATAACCAACCTTATTTAAATAAACAAAAGGTTAAACGTGGAACACACGTTCTTTTCACTAGTCAAGTAAAAATTGCAAGTTATTTATTTATTTTGGCTGAGGAAAAGTTTAAGTTAGTCGTACTCATGCACGGCCGCCGGGAGAATAAATTAAATAGTAAGACGGATTAATTAGACGAAGTGACGAACTCTACCCAAATTGTTAATATCATGGGCATTTCTTTCCGTTGCCAATTGACTTTATTATCCAACTTTAACCATACTTATTATTTAGCTAAAAAGTAAATAATCAATAACCTTTAATTCAATTTAATTATTTAATTTGATATTATTAAATATATTTTATTTTATTTTAGTTCCAACTTTTCTAATGCTCCTCATTTTTCAACAACTTTTCCAGTACTTCTTTACTTTTTTATATTCTCATTCAATTTACAATAAACTTTAATTGAAATATATAATATACATTAATTTTAAGTATTTTTTATTTAAATAGAATTTTTTAAATAAGTTCTTTCCGGCGGCCTCTCATCATGAATATTTTGCAATACTCTGGCAGCTTCAACAAAAAATAAATATAATTGTTGATAAACGACGAAGTGGAAAAAGAATAATCAGCCATGTTAGGTCATATTTTTTTAACATTACAAAAGTAGACTTAATCAAATTATTTATAAACGACAATAAGAAAAGATAGCAAAAAGAAGACAAAATGGACGTTGAATTACACTTATGATTTTAATTAATTAATTTTCTAAAAATTTATATTAATTCACACGACAATTTGTAGACACTATTCCATAACGTATACAGTTTCATCCATGATACTGGTCAACTAGCAAATCAGAATGAAGTTGGGATAGACGAGGACGGGGAATAAGCAACAAGAGTACAAGAGTACTTTGAAAACAATGTTGTCGCAGTCATATCATTCATAATTTTCAAACATGCAAAAGCATGCACTGAACACGCTAATACAATTTTAATTGAACGAAAATCAGTTTTAATTATCATTTTATCAGTATTTTTAATTTAATGTTATCGAATAAATTCACTTTATTTAGGTCCTAACTCTTTCAAATTTTTTCACTGCATATATTTTCATTTAATGTTAATCATTCTAATTTTTTTTCTTTGAATAATTTATTTATTTATCAAAATGAATTTTCCCATTTTTATGTTTTTCGTTGATTTTAAAATTCTCTTTAAAAGTTTTCAGTTTTTATACAGTTTCAGATTCAGTATTGAAGAGCAAGGTGAATCAAAAATATTTTAAGGTGTAGCGGTACGTAACAAAAGTTCTTGATAAACGATTAAGGAATTCTTCTTGAACCGTAGGAAACACTGATGAGAAGTACACCTTTTCAATTTCAAAGTTCAAATAAATATATGGATTATTTTTTGAAAAAAATAAAGAATAAAAATACAAGTTTAAGTATGGACAAACATACTTAAATAATTAAAATATAGTAAAATTATTAAACTATAATTAAAAGAAAAACAATATAGATAAATAACACAAACAAACTTAATAAAATTAGATTTTCTACCCAAAAATAATGATGGTGCAGAAACTGATGGAGGATTTGAACACCAAACGCTTTAGAATTTGTAGATAGGAAGGAAGACCATCACAGGCACAAGAGCCTCAGGAACTGGGTTTCCAATGAGCGTGGGTTCTTCCAGCTAGGATAACACCAAGAAATCGTGCAGTGATAATGCAGAAAAGGGTGAGATGCAAGAAGCTTTGGAGAAGTTGCAGAGGAAAGAGATGCCCAGTTCAGTACGTGGTATTTTTGATGAGGAAGATCACTTAGGGGAGAATGTATGGGTTCTCCTATATTTATATGTTAGGGATGGGGGTAAATGGGTAAATTGACCATGTGGTCCCAAACCTGTGTTGCCCTAACACGCGTCAGCCTTTGGTGGGGTGAGAATGACATTCCAGAAAAGGAGACGGCGTGTCAGGTGCACTGTGCACAGTACCTTTGTGTCAGAGGTTGTTGACGAGGGTCGCGTGGGATGAGGGAATAACGTCTTCTTCTGAAGGCTAGGATCCACCGTACGAGAGGTAGAGTCATCCTGAGCGTTGATGACGCTCGAGAAGTCTACGGATGGGCTCCCCACGGTGGATGGCCTTTGAGCGACGCCATCCCGAGCGTCAGCAGGGGACCCCCACACAGGCGCTTCCATGAGAAGGATAACCCTGAGGGCCGAGACGCGAGCGTCAGACTCGTCGGATCTGGACTTTTACCGAAATAGTCGTCCGAGGCTTGACGGTCTTTTCTAGCTTGCAAATGAGTGGGCTGGGAAGGCCCACGAGCCCTTCAAGGCGAGCGTCGGGGATTTACTCAGCGGCATGCTGACACGTGGACGGCTCTGATTCGAGAGTGATTTTAGGCCTCATCATTTTGCCCCCCAAATTCTGTAGTATCGCTTCGAGCGTACTGTAGAATTTATAAAGAAGGAACTTTGAATTTTGAATATCCGAGGGCCAGGCCATTACCAGCGAGGAGACTGCTAGCCTTCTGTAACGGACACAAACTGACACCGCATTAAATGCTGTCAAGTCCGTATTTAATGCTGAGTGGGAACGTGGGCGCGTGCACTCCGGGAGACGTGAGGAGGTTACCAAAAGTGGGGGGTTTCCTAGGCGGGAAATGATTGCGTTTTGAATTTTCAGCCCTAATCCATGTGCATTCTTCCCTATAAATAGGGGTTTGCAGGGTTTTGGGACCTTTTTCACGCATTCAAACTCTTTCAAGCATATACACAGCAAGAAGTCTTTGCCAGTTCTACAGGCTCCGGCGAATTTCTTCTCTTCCAACCTTAGGTAAAAATTCCTTACCCTTCTTCTAATTTTCCCCGTGCTAACATTAGTTTTAGGTTGTGTGAGTGAAACCTTTGAGGGAAGAGCCACTGTCCACCATCGAATTTGTTTCAGAAATCTTATCCTCCCTTGAGCTTTCTGTTAGAAATCCCGTTTCCAAAAATTGAAAACTGACCATGGCCGGAAATCAAGCTGATGATTATGTACGGGAGATTGAGGAGATATCGGTGGGGAGCTCTTCCCCTCATGGCGATGTTCCCATGGCTGTTCCCCTAATTAGGGCGCACCCAGATGAAGGAATTCCCATGGCGATCTCGGTGGCCCAGGCTCCGGCTGACGCCGGTGAGGAAGAAGTGGACGCTGCCGTTCAAGGGATGAACGAGCGTGCTCCCGGAGGGGTGAACGACCTTTTTGAGGAGATGCACAACGTGATGGAGATGCAGAGGCAAGGGGAGAGAGTATTCCCAGTTTTGAACAGCGCCGTGAGACCCCAAGATCACAGGATCACAATGGCTATGGCGGCTCCCGAGGGTGAAGCGGGACCATCCGGGCGTCCATTCGAGGCTGAACCTTCCAGAAGGCGTCAGAGGAGAGGCAAGGAGCCTGCCACTCGAGTAAGGCAAGACAACCGCCATCAGACTGACAGATCTCCGGACGAAATTGAGAGTATTCTGACCCTCGGTGATTTGGAGGAGTTGAGATCGAAAGCGTATTGGGATGAAGCCGTGTTTCCCATGAGGCTTCCTGAGGAAGGGGAGAGGGCCAATCGACCACCGCCTGGGATGATGACGGTCTATTGGGACGCAATTCTTGCTGGGGGTCTGAGGTTTCCGATCGCTCACGACGCCGTCATCATTTACCATCATCTAGGGCTTTGCCCTTCACAGATTCTACCCAATGGCATAGCCCTCATCAACACGTTCATCATAACAATGAGGGCCTTGGGCAAAGTGCCCTCGATAATCAACTTCGACAGCTTGATACAAGTAGCCCGCTCGCCTCGCTCGTCGCCTACAGACGGATTTTACTACGCCCAGGCCAAATCAGGCTTTAAGCTGATAGATTCTCCATCCTCCTCCTATGGCGAGCATTGGAAGGAAAAGTACTTTTTCGTGGGGGCTCCCGGGGGGATTTTCGGAGTTCACCGGCAATGGATGATTCATGGCGAGGGTCCATTGATCAGGGAAAGGATGAGGAACAAGGATTTTGAGGAGTGGGCGATGGGGTTAGCCCTCGAGATGAGGGCTGAAAAGAAGTGGATTAAGGCGGAGACATTGGTGAAGAACGAAGGGGTGTTGTTCCGCTACGGATTATCTTGCCCCCCTGACATGATACTCAACCCCCCAACTGACATCATGGCCCTTGACGGTTAGATTCTAGGAACTAACACCTCTAACTTTTAGAATAGTTCTCTGACTTACAGTTATCGTTGTTTTCTTGTTTATACGATTCAAACATCCAGTCTTCTGACGCTCGTTTCCCTTTACTTGCAGGCATCCAACTTCTATCCCAAGGTATGAATGCTGAAGCCCTTTCCCGCATGTTGGGTGCCCAAGGACCCGCAACCAATCCTCAACAGCCGCCACCGCAGCAGAACCGCCCTCCCAATGCTCCGAGGGTGAGAGTAAACCGCCGAGGAGCGGGCCGAGGGCAAAGCAATGCTCTAGGGGGCGCAGGGAATGAGGTTCCTCCCAGGGGCCCTGTCGAGGATCTAACATTGGAGGGTACCCACGAGGCCACCCCTCCGCCGGCGGCCCCCGTGGGCCCAATTTCACTTAGTTCAAGCGGGTCACGTAACCGCTCGGGGGAGCCCGTCCGTATTCATGAGATCCTCCGTGCCGACCGTCAAGGGAAGAGGAAGAGGATGCCGGACTCTATTCCTATTTCAGGCAAGGGAAAAGAGGTGGTGGTGGGCTACCGTGGTGAGGGCAGCGACACTTCATCTTTTGAGGATGAAGAATTCTGGAGGATAGGCTGCAAGGGCGACGCTCGCTATAAGCGCCAGCGGACCGAGGGTCCGGTGCTTCTGAAAAAGAGTGCCTACTCCGCCAACCTTGTCTCTGACATCGTCAGGAAACTCCAATTTTCCGGCGACCATGATAAGCTGAACGAGCATGACGCCGCTCGGGTTGCTGACAATGCCTGTCGTGCTCTTCTAACGGTAAGTCCTTAGTAAACTTTTTGTAACACTCTCCCCTTCTTCCTTCCATGTTCGGATTGTGACCCTCGTTTATGACTTCCCAGGAGGTAATCCCGAGGCTGAAAAACTTGCAAGGGCGAGCGCAAGCCTATTCTGAGCATAAAGCCAAGTACAAGAAGCTGCTGCGCATTTCAGACCCTGTTCAACTGCAAGAGGACTATAACAATGTCCACGCTCAATTGACCGAGGCCATCCGCGATAAAGACCAACTGAGAGAGAATCTGCAGAAGGCGGACGAGGCCTATCTTACTCTTGACGAGCGTCATAAGGAGTTGAAGACTGAGCGCGACCAGCTAAGGCAACAGAACCGGGAGTTGGGTGAGCAGCTGGCAGAGAGCACTCGCCGGAATGAGGAGATTAGCAAGGCCCTTGAGGATTTGCAGGGCAAAGTACAGGGATTGGAGGCGAGGGTATCCTGGGAGGCCGTGAAGAAGTTCGTGCGTTCCAAAGCCTTTGTGTTCGCGGCCAACATCCACTGCTTCGACAATGCCCGGCGTTTCTTCCATAAGGCCATCGGGCAAATGGTGAAACTCGGATTGGCTCCTGAGAGCGCTCGAACTGACGCTCGCTTGCGTATGGACTTAGATGAAAATTGCGAGCCTATGCTCCCAGACGAGGATCCCAACGAGAGCTTGGCGGAACCAGAATACCAAGAGTTGGTGGAAACACTCCAACGGGAATTCATAGCTGCCAACAGGGTAGATCCCGAGCCTCTCCTGATAGAAGATGAGGGCACTGTCATGGACGTCGCGGATGCCGAGGAGCCTGGTGAGGCCCAAACCTCAAACGCTAATGTGTTGGCCCCGGTTCCCCTTGCAACTGCTCCTCCCGAGCCTAACGCTCCGGCCCAGTGAAACTCTTTACACTGATCATTTTCCTTGTTGATTTAAATCCCTTGTCATAACTATGAACAATTTATGCTTGCACTTAATCTTCCCGTTATTTCTTTGAGTACTTTGGATCTTTTATGTTGTTTTTCCCATATAACTGCACTCCTTTTTGAATGCTTGAATGTCTGAATGCTTTCTTCCTTACTTTTGAATGGGAAATGATGTTATTCCACTGCGCTCGTGGTTCTTCCCTGTATGAACTGATCTTTTTGTGTGAACGCTTGCGACAAGCGTTGTTTGTGCGCGAGGGCATTTTCTTTTAAGAGTGTCCTGGCATCCGCCATAACGCACCACCAGTGTAAGATTTGGCGACGTTTAGGGATTTGAGGGGCGTAGATATGGGCGCGAGGGTGTTTTAGGCGTATTCCCTGGCCATATTCGCAATGAGGCTAGATTTTGAACTTAGAAAACCTCTGGAGATTTACCTTAGTATTGGCCCCATAGTGTGCACCCTCGCCTTGAACTCCCCGCTAGGCTGTTGATACCTTAGAAACCATCAGTAGGATTTGCTAAGTATGAGATCAAAGCGAGCGTAACCGTGGGGTTGGTGTTATTTCGAGGAGTACATGAAGGGACTGAGTTAAAATCCATTATTTTATGTGCGTTTTTACTCAATAAGTTGAGGGTCATTCGGGTTTCTGCGAGCGCGAGCTGGAGTGGTTAGCACTCAGCTGGCTATAACTGAGCATTGCTCTCCCCGTTGTCTGACACGCTCATTTTTAGGGCTTTATATTACAAACCGTTCAAACTGTTATAGGTGGATGGTTATCAACACCTGGACAGTGTAGCTTTGGAACGATTGAAGTTTCACGTAGGCTTTTCGACGTGGAGGATGCTCGACACGGAGTAGGCCCCTTTTCGCCCAAATCATTAGATCAAAATAACAAAGCAAGTAAATAATAAAAACAAAGAGTTAAATACTTACTGTTATATAAATGCATTTTTGGAAATGATTACAACGTGATTTCCGTCAAAGGAAAGCCCTTTACGCCACAAACGGGCCATTACAAAGAAACGGATGTCTACACGTAGAACCTTCTGAGGTTACATGCATTCCATGGCCTAGGGAGCCGCTCGCCTTGCAAAGTTTCCAATAGGTAGGTGTTGTTTGCTCGTACCTGGATGACTTTGAAGGGGCCTTCCCAATTAGGGTCCAACTTACCTACGTGTTTGGAGACTTCAACTTTTTTGAGGACCAAGTCCCCTAGCTGGAAAGTCCTTTCCTTAACACGTTTATTGTATTGGCGAGCAACGGTTGCTTTGTATTTGTGAATACGTGCCCAAGCAGCATTCCTCTTCTCATCCAGCAAATCTAACTCGAGCGCCCGATTGGCCTCGTTGGCGGCAGGCTCGAAATAGGCAACGCGTGCGGATTCTTGAGCAATTTCCGCAGGTATCATGGCCTCGGAGCCGTACACGAGGGAATAAGGGGTTTCCCCCGTTGCCGCTCGCGGAGTAGTACGATACGCCCACAGGGCTCCCTGAAGTTCTTCAGCCCATTCTCCCTTCTTACTTTCGAGCATCGTTTTCAGATGCTGGAGTATGGTTCGGTTGGTCACTTCAGCTTGACCATTAGCTTGAGGATGACCCACGGAAGTGAATCGTTGTTCGATCCCTAATTCATAGCACCAATCCCGCGTGTCCGCAGCAATAAACTGGGAGCCGTTATCCGAGATTAGCACCCTCGGAATGCCGTATCTACAGATGATATTTTTCCAAATGAAATCCCTCACAACTTTGAACGTTATCTTAGCGACCGCTTCTGCCTCAGCCCACTTGGTGAAATAATCCACAGCAAGTATTACGAACTTCTTTTGCCCGACCGCCGTTGGGAGAGGTCCCACGATATCAATGCCCCATTGATCAAAAGGCCAGGAAACATCAATAGGAATCATTTGAGCTGCCGGCAACTGAGGAGTGTTGGAGTGGAACTGGCACTTGGGACATTTCTTGGAATATTTAACGGCATCTTGCAATACCGAGGGCCAATAAAACCCACTCCTTAAGGTTTTCTTTGCCAAGATTCGTCCGCCTGAGTGGTTCCCACAACTTCCACTATGCACGTGTTCTAAAACTTCTTTAGCCTGCGAGGGTCTCAAACTTCTCAACGGTGGGCCCAGGAAGGATCGCTTGAATAATCGACCATCGGAGTCCAATGAGAAACGAGGGGCCTTGCTCTTGATTTTCCGAGCCTCAACTTTGTCGCTCGGGCAGGTTCCGTCCTGTAGAAATCTGACAATTTCATCAAGCCAACAAGGCTCGGAGGGGTCAATCATGTGCACTTCTTTCGAAAGTTCACCTTTACTTATCAGTGGCTCCTCCGTTCTCAGAAATGTAACAGCGCGTTCACTATGGCCATCCAAGGCGGACGCAAATTTTGAAAGAGCGTCAGCACGTTCGTTTTCTGCCCTCGGAATTTGCAAAAGATGGAATTCCTTGAATTTGGCTATCTCTTCCTTGGCGCTCGACAGGTACTGTGCCATGGTGGCTTCTCGAGCCTCATAACTACCATCAATTTGACTTGCGATCAGCTGCGAATCAACGTACGCTGTGACACGAGTGGCCCCATTTTGGAGTGCAATCCTGAGCCCTTGGATGAGGGCCTCATACTCAGCTTCGTTGTTGGTGACTTGAAACGCCAGCTTGATTGCGTAGTCAACTTCTGCTCCAAGGGGATCCCTGAGGGTCACCCCGGCTCCCCCCCCCCCCCCTGAGAGGTCGAGGAGCCATCTGTGTGCAAAAGCCATATACCCTCATCAGCCAATGGTACAGTCTCCAAATTGAAACGTTCTACCAACAAATCGGCCACTGCCTGAGCCTGTATGGCTGTACGAGGCTCGAAGGAGACATCAAACTGACTGAGCTCAATCGCCCACTTGATTAACCTTCCCGAAACATCCGGCTTAGACAGCACTTGTTTGAGTGGTTGATCTGTAAGCACTGTGATAGAGTGAGCCTGAAAATATGGCCTCAGCCTTCGGGATGCGTTAACGAGCGCGAAGGCGAATTTCTCAATTTCCATGTACCTTTTCTCTGCTCCCTGTAGAGTCTTGCTCAGGTAATACACCGGCATATGCTTACGCTGTCGGATTGCTACGAGGACAGCGCTCGTGGCTTCCAAAGAAACAGACAGATAGATAAACAAATTTTCACCCGGGATTGGCTTGGTCAACAAAGGCGCGCTCGACAGATATTGTTTCATGTTCTGCAGGGCCTTTTCGCAATCCTCGTTCCAGGTAAAGTTGCGAGCGTTGCGCAAAATTTTAAAGAAGGGTAGATTCCGGTCCGCCGAGCGGGAGATGAACCTATTTAGTGAAATGATCTTACCCACGAGCACCTGGACCTCTCTCAGATTGCGAGGGGAGGGTATGTCCAGGATTGCTCTAATCTTCTCGGGGTTTGCCTCTATGCCACGTTGACTGACCATGTATCCCAGGAATTTACCGCCTCGAACGCCAAAGGTGCATTTTGATGGGTTCAACTTCATTCCGTAGCGACGAAGGATGTCGAAAGTCTGTTTGAGATCCTCCAGATGGGAGCGTTGGCGTTCACTTTTGACTATCATGTCGTCTACGTATACCTCCATAGATTTTCCTATTTCACTCTCGAACATTCTATTGACAAGGCGCTGATAAGTTGCTCCCGCGTTCTTGAGCCCAAATGGCATGACTTTGAAACAGTAAACACCCAAATGCACAATAAACGAAGTTTTGGGGCGATCTTCGGGCGCCATAAAGATTTGATAATATCACTGAAAGGCGTCCATCATACTCATGAGTTCACACCCGGCTGTAGAATCTACCAACTGATCGATCCTTGGTAGCGGGTAATGGTCTTTGGGGCACGCTTTGTTGAGGTCCGTGAAGTCATTGCACATACGCCACTTATTGGCGCTCTTCGGGACGAGCACCACATTGCAAAGCCATTCTGGGTACAAGATTTCCTCGATGTACTGAGCATCAAGCAACTTACCAACCTCTTCTTCGATAACCCGTTTCCTAAAGCCATGAGCGTCCCTCTTCTTCTGTTTGATGGGCTTGAAGGTTGGATCCACGTTCAGTCTGTGGACAATGACGCTCGGATCTATTCCGGTGAGATCAGAAGCTTTCCACGCAAAAACGTCTAGGTTCTCCCGTAGGAAGTCGATCATCAAAACTTGCGAGGGTCCATCCAGGCCCGAGCCAATCTGAGTGGTTTTATCCGGGTTCCCAGGCTCCAACTCAAAGGTCAAAAACTCCTCAGTGGGCTCAATCCGAACCTCCGGCCTTGGCGCCTCTAGCGCTCGTTTTTTCCCGGTGAGCATACCCTTGGGCTCGTCACGCTCGCTTTCTGAAGATGAGCCCTCGACGGCCCCCGGTGGCGTATTCTCTGAACACTGAACATCTCCAGGGGTCCTCTTTTTATTCTTCTTCCGGTACAGCTTGGCTCTTTTGCGCTCGGGGCCATCTTCGTTTAATTTGGGGAAGTCTACGGACTTCTTAGTAGACCCAGGTTGGACGCACTGCTTGGGCTCGTGGCTGCGAAGTGAAAGTATGTAGCACTCCCAAGCTTCTTTGACGTTACACAGAATTTCTCCGGTACCCTCGGGGGTTGGAAACTTGACCTTCTGATGATAGGTGGAGATTACAACCTTGAAATCCACGAGGGCTGGGCGCCCAATGATGATGTTGTAAGGGAGATTCACCTCAACGACGGTGTAGAGGACGCTCAATGTTTTTCGCTGTGGGGCGCGACCAAAAGAGGTGGCCAAGCGAATCTGTCCGCGAGGGACGATCTCGGAACCTCCAAACCCTACGAGGGCAGTTCTGAGAGGTTCGAGGGGGATGTTTGTTATGTTCATTTGTTGAAATGTTGTGTACGGGAGAACGTTCACAGAGCTTCCACTATCAAATAAAACCCTCTTTACAGTGTGGTTATGAACGTCTAAACTAACCACCATGGGACAGTCAGAGGTTTTTCCTATCCCATGGGGTGTTACAATATGTTCAAGATCTTTCTCAGTAAACCCTATGACACCATCCTCCTTCGAGCGCGACGAGCTGTCCACGGAGAGCACTGGGCGAGGGAGTGACGTTGTTTGGTTATAGCTCCGTACATGGCGGCGGCGAGAAGCATTGGAGTCGCCTCCTGAGGGCCCTCCCGCGATCATGTGAATGACCGCAAAGGGCTGGTTTTCCATATCCACCCCTTTCCCTTTGCTGCGCTCGCTGGTCTCAGGGCGCTGACGACGAGGACTTCGGGAGCGTGAACGGCTTCTTCTCCTCCCGAGCGCTCGTTCCGCGCAATGTTCATCGTATCCTTCTAGTACTTTCACAAACTCTTTGAGGTGCCCCCCAGCAATCAGCCGCTGAATTTCCTTCTCCAGGTGGCGGCATTCATTAGTATCATGCCCCTTCTGCTTATGGAAAGCGCAGTATTTCCCCGAGCGCTTCTGAGCCTCGGTTTCTCTCAGCTTGGGCGGTCTCCGATGGTGCAGAAACTGATGGAGGATTTGAACACCAAACGCTTTAGAATTTGTAGATAGGAAGGAAGACCATCACAGGCACAAGAGCCTCAGGAACTGGGTTTCCAATGAGCGTGGGTTCTTCCAGCTAGGATAACACCAAGAAATCGTGCAGTGATAATGCAGAAAAGGGTGAGATGCAAGAAGCTTTGGAGAAGTTGCAGAGGAAAGAGATGCCCAGTTCAGTACGTGGTATTTTTGATGAGGAAGATCACTTAGGGGAGAATGTATGGGTTCTCCTATATTTATATGTTAGGGATGGGGGTAAATGGGTAAATTGACCATGTGGTCCCAAACCTGTGTTGCCCTAACACGCGTCAGCCTTTGGTGGGGTGAGAATGACATTCCAGAAAAGGAGACGGCGTGTCAGGTGCACTGTGCACAGTACCTTTGTGTCAGAGGTTGTTGACAAGGGTCGCGTGGGATGAGGGAATAACGTCTTCTTCTGAAGGCTAGGATCCACCGTACGAGAGGTAGAGTCATCCTGAGCGTTGATGACGCTCGAGAAGTCCACGGATGGGCCCCCCACGGTGGATGGCCTTTGAGCGACGCCATCCCGAGCGTCAGCAGGGGACCCCCACACAGGCGCTTCCATGAGAAGGATAACCCTGAGGGCCGAGACGCGAGCGTCAGACTCGTCGGATCTGGACTTTTACCGAAATAGTCGTCCGAGGCTTGACGGTCTTTTCTAGCTTGCAAATGAGTGGGCTGGGAAGGCCCACGAGCCCTTCAAGGCGAGCGTCGGGGATTTACTCAGCGGCATGCTGACACGTGGACGGCTCTGATTCGAGAGTGATTTTAGGCCTCATCAAATAATAATAAATGAGATAACATGTGGAGACGCACAGTAATTAGATTGGTTCTAATGTACAAATACTTTTAAAATAATTAGTTCACCTAGTGACAAATTAAAAGATAGGCAAATAGTTCACCTAGTGACAAATTCAAAATAATTAGTAATTGATTATAATGTACGATCGTGATGGGTTCCGAATAGGAGGATCCGAATCCAATCACTTTACGATTTGTTTTGTGGGAGAAATCAACGGAAGCTCGCCGGAAAAGGTGGGGCTCTACCTGCTGGGACAAACACAAGAAAAGTCAGAAGGCCAAGCTGGGGGGAACTGGGGGTGATTCCCAGTTTGGCTCTCCGACGCTCAAGTCAGTCCAAGGTATGAAGGAGGAAACGTAAGTTCAGTAGCAGTTTCAGTGACGATGAAGATTGCTTACCATTGTAGAAGATGACTTTACCTATTTATAGGTGAGGGTCAAGGACCCTTTGGTCATTTGCCTCATGTGGTCCTGGCCGAATGTTGCCCTAACACGTGGCGCCATGGGAGAGAAACCTAGGAGGAATATTCTGCAAAAGTGGCTAAAAGTTGGTGCGGGCAACAGTGGCAGGTGCGCGGGCATGTACGATGTGTCAGAGAGCCATTTGGGTGGTTGGTAACGAGGGCTTGAGATCCCGCTCGTGACAACCTGGAGTATGGGAGGCCAAGATATCCGTTGGGGGGAATGAAGGCTCCAGTTCAAGTAACGAGCCAGAAGGGGAGGCCACTCTGAGGGAGTGTGACGCTCGAAGAGGGCTCCCTTGGCACGTGGACGCGCCAATCATACAGTATGGGTGGCGCTCGTGAGAGTGACATCGCTCGTGGGGCTTAACTCCTGAAGAAGTATCACGCTCATTGGCTTAGCGCTCGTGCATTGACGGGGGCGACCTTGGGGAGACAGATGTCGTCATCTCGGTGGGGCCACGTGTCCTAACGTGGGACGATCGTACTTTGACCCCATCATTTTGCCCCCCAATTCTGTAGTCCTTAGTGATAAGGACTGTAGAATTTTGACACGTTCTACCTCTTGCACGTAACGCTCGTATAAGACTTGGCGTGTTGAGCAATTTTTCCTCTGGTTGCGCCATTAATGCGGTCTTTTCAACTGACCGCTCGTAACGCTTCCGCATTAAGTGTTGCACTGTTCTTGAGCATTTGAAATGTCAGAGCATTAAATGCGGGTGCGCGTGGGGTGCGTGAGTATTGGGAAGCATGTGACGGTTCCATAAAGTGGGCGGTTTCCTAGGCGGGAAATGATTACCATTTTGAATTCCTTGCCGAAAAAGGTACCAACTCCCATCCCTATAAGTATGGGATTCTGAAATCTTTCTACTCTTTACGCATTCTTAACTTTCAAGCATCCTTTGCAAAAAGAACTCTCTTGCACGCCAGTCCTTAGAGCATCTTCAACCCCTTCCTCAGATTTTCTCAGAAATCTTCAAGGTAAATTTTCAGCGAAAATTTCTAACGTTGCTAACTTTAGATTCAGACTTTAGGACTTTGTAATCCCTTAGGTTTTACTCCTTTAGGAAACCCCAATTTCTTTCCAGAAAACTCCCATTCTCTAACCCAGACTAAATCTTTCCCAAATCTCAGCTTCTGCCATGGCTGACCAACACATTGAGGAATTCGCCCGAGAAATCCATGAAATGGCCACTGAGAGTTCCTCTTCCCCTGATTCCCCCAGAGATGAGGAGTTGGGGGTGGCAGTGATGGCCATGGTGGATAGAAATCTAGGTGGAGTGGAACCTCTCTTTGAAGAGATGGACTTGGTAATGGAGGCAGAAAGGCAAGGAGTTACTCTCCCCATAACTCAGAGTGCCACTCACCCCCAACGCCATACTGTGACGGTGGCCGTCGCGACCCCACTACCGATAGCCGAAGTCATAACAGGGCCTTCAGAACGAGCCCATAATAAAGGAAAGGGCAAGAAATCCAAGAAATCCAAAGGGCCCCACGAGGGTGAGGGATCAGGCTATCAGGCCACCGAGCGCACTCCTGAGGAGACTCCTAGCACAGTTACTTTGGGAGAAGTGAAAACAATGATGGCGCCTATCTACTGGGACGAGCGTTACACATGGAGAATTCCTGAAAGCCATGAGCGTGCTAACAATCTGCCTCCAGGCGAAATGGCGGTTTACGTGGCCACAGTGAGCTCAGGAGGCTTGAGGTTCCCTGTTTCGATCCCGATGGCCCACTTGCTGAATGATCTGGGCCTTTGTCCGTCACAAATCGTGCCCAACGTCCTGGCCCTCCTGACTTGCTTCGTAATTCTGATGAGGAGCATGGGTTACGAGCCCTTCGTGCGGAACTTCAATACCCTCTTTCAAGTGGTCAGCTCATCCCGTTCATCTCCCGAGGTGGGTTTTTACTACGTCCAGGTGAAGGCCCATATGAAACTAATCAACTCGCCCTCGAGCACCTACGACCCCAACTGGAAGGAGAAATTCATTTTCGTCAAGGCCCCAACAGAAGAAGGCTTTGGGGTGTCCTCGCACTGGGGCTCGTTTGCAAAGAGCCGCTTGCAACCTGCACTTCCCAAAGATTAGGCCAAGAATCTGGCAGCAGCCCTGAGGGACGAGGGCCACCTCATTCAGGCGAAAGATTGGATAGATGACGAGGAGCTCATGTTCCTGTGTGGCCTCTCTAACGACCCCTATTTCCTTGACAACCCTCCGGCTCGTGATATAGAGAGAGATGGTTAGATTCTTAGGGCGCTAACCTTTAGATAGGAATACTGACTGCATCTTTGTACTTGTAATTTGCACACTTAACAATATTGTTTAAGGATTTGTAACCCTTGTACCTTCCACTTTTGCAGGAGCAGCTATATTAGAGATGGCTGGAGGAATCAGACAAGCTGCTCGTTTCGCCAGTGCCAGCAGGAACCGAGACCAGCAGAGCGAGCAACAGCGTCCCCGAAACCGCAGCAATCGTGGCGACGCTCGTAGCGGTAGTCAGGGCGCCAGCTCGAGCGCCGTTTCGGACGTTCAACCCCCTCGTGGCCGGGGGGAAAGCAGGCTGGCCAACAGAGAGAGCAGGGGGCGATTGACTACGCCATCAGATTCGAGGGGGGCCGACCCTCGTGCCGCAGAACAAACGAGACCTACAACCACCCTAGCAATAAATGAGGCCTCTCCGAACGCCAGTAGGCCTTCCCGCAAGAGGAAGAGGATGCCCGACTCGGTGGCAATAAAGGGCAAGGGCAAGCAAGTGGCGGAGGGCCCCAAGGGCGATGGAGATACCTCTTCTTCCGAGGAGGAGCATTTGTGGGACTTTGTCCGCCAAGGGGACAGGAATTTCTCAGGCGCCACCGACGGCGGGCCAGTTTTGTTGAGGCCAGGCACGTTCGCAACGACGGTCAGCTGGAACCTTTACGACAAGGCCCAGTTTACAGCTGACCATCGGCATTTGTACAACCAGTCGGTGGAGACTATAACCTACGAGGCGGCTCATGCCTTGATCTCCGTAAGTTATCACTTCTTGCTTCTCTACTAATTTCTGTAAGTTAGCATTTTTTGGCTAACACTTCCTTTTCCTCAAACTTATGCAGCAAGTTCTACCCCGGCTCCGGAATGTGCAGATGAGGGCCTCTACCTACGCCGAGCGCAAGGCCAAATACAAGAAAATGGCGCGCTCTAACGATCCGGCTCAGATTCAAGCGGAGCTGGACACGGAGATAGCCAAGTATGACTCCCTCAGGGATTTGTACAAGAAGACTGAGGCGGAGCTGGGAAAGCTGAAGGAGGATTTTAAGGCGGTGGAAGGCGCTCGAAGTAGCTTAAGCGGCCAGTTGGCCCAGGCTGATGATCGTTGCAAGAAGGCAGAGGCCGAGCGGGAAAGCTGGAAAACGAGGGCAATGGAGGCTAAGAGAAAATTCAACGACACAATGAACGAGTGGCCTCAAAGTCTTGAACGTGCGAACAAGGAGGCCCTCGTCAGATTCTGCCACTCGAAGGCTTTTAACTTCGCAGCCTCGTTGCACTGCTTGGATGAGGCCCAGAATGCCTTCAACTTAGCCGTTGAGCAGGGCATCCACAAGGAGCTAACTGACCCGGCCATGAGGGGGGCGGAGGGCACAGGGCTCACGTTTAATGAGCGCTGTGAGGAGGAGGATGAAGATCCAAACGACCCCGCGGACACCATTGCTGAGTTAGAGTATGACTTCTTGGTTAAACTTATCCAAGATGAGTACGCGGACGCTCATCAGGCAGGGGATGCTGCACAGGCCGCTCAGAATGATAACCCTGAAGATGAGCCCCAAGCGCCCATTGTGGAGGATGCCCTTGTCCCAGCTGCTGATGGTGCCAACGCCCTCGCTCCTAATGCCAACGATCCGAACGACCCGCAAGCACCCGAGCCACCAGCTGCCCAACCCCAAGAGCCAGAAGGCCCCCTCCATGGCCCCGTGGCCTAGAACATACTGGTGATCGTAGATGAAGATATTGCTCCGGCCGCTTGAAGCCTTTCCTTCTTGGGTTTTCAATATACTTTCCTGTTTTAATGTTTTCTTTCCTCCTTTTAAAACAATGTTCAGAGGCCTTTGAACCCTTGTTTTGTAATGTTTCTTGCAGTGAATATACATCCCTTTCTTCATAACTTTGTTCTTTTGCTTATTCATGAATCAGAACACATATTCAGAGCTTGCTGGAGCAAATCTCATAATAATAAGACTGTGTGTAGCATACTCTGGATGTTTTATTTCTCTGATAAGCCTTTAGGACTTTTGAGAAATTTTGTTAACTTCTGTAAAACTTGAAAATTCGCCTAAGTCCTGAGGGATCGTGAGGGTCTTATTGTGAGATTGCCCCCCCTTTCAAGACTTGTATAAATTTTTGCTTTTGTTATAAGACTTGAAAATTTGCCTAAGTCCTGAGCGATCGTGAGGGTCTTATTGTGAGATTGCCCTTGTTCAAGACTTGGGGCCTTTCTTCTTGTTCCCGGAAATTATGCTAAGTCTTGAGTATTTTACGAGGGTCTTACTGAGAGGTTGCCCTCGTTCAAGACTTGTGAAATTCCGTCTACCGGTGACCCCACTTTCGAGCGCAAGGCGTTGTAAGAAACGGCCAAGGCCTACTAGGATTTTCCCCATATCGTTTAATTGGTTATGAGCGTAACCAGTCTATCCTTATGAGGGCGTCCCCCCAAGCGGAGTAGAATGCTGGCCAGCGTAACCCGCGCGAGATATCATCATACATATAGGAAGGGATTGCCAACCACGATCGTGAAAACGAGGGACATGGGTCTAATCCATTCAAGCAATCAAAGAAACATAATGCTAGAAAATTAAGAAAAAGTTATACTGCAACTTACTCGTGATTGGAAGTACAGAGGAACCCGTTAAAGAGGGTTGTTACACCATGTTTTGCAAAGAGCTTTTAAACATAAAACCGCCGGAGGTTACATGCGTTCCACGGGCGAGGCAAGCGCTCACCTTGAAGTGTCTCCAGGGTGTAAGTGTTGTTAGCTCTGAGTTGCACGACCTTGAATGGGCCTTCCCAATTGGGATCCAATTTCCCCACGTGCCTGGACACTTCCACTTTCTTCAGAACCAAGTCTCCCAATTGGAAAGTTCTTTCCCTCACACGCTTGTTGTACTGTCGGGCCACAGAGGCTTTATAATGGTGGATCTTAGCCCAGGCTTTGTCTCTCCTCTCATCTAGTAAATCCAATTCCAAGCTCCTGTTGCCATCGTTGAGCTGAGGCTCAAAATAGCCTACACGAGCGGATTCATTTACTATCTCAACTGGTATCATTGCTTCGGATCCATAAACGAGCGAGTAAGGTGTCTCTCCAATGGCCGCTCGGGGGGTAGTGCGATAAGCCCAAAGCGCTCCTTGCAGCTCTTCAGCCCATTCACTCTTCTTGCTCTCAAGCATGGTTTTCAGATGTTGTAAGATGATCCTGTTGGTAACTTCTACTTGCCCATTGGCTTGAGGGTGTCCTACAGAGGTAAATCGCTGCTCGATCCCCAACTCAGAACACCATTCTCGCGTGTCGGCTGCTATGAACTGGGATCCGTTGTCAGAGATAAGCACCCTCGGGATGCCGTACCTGCAGATGATGTTTTTCCAAATGAAGTCCCTCACGACCCTGAAAGTGATCTTTGCAACGGCCTCAGCCTCGGCCCACTTGGTGAAGTAATCGACGGCTAAAATGACAAACTTCTTTTGTCCGGCAGCAATGGGCAAGGGGCCCACGATGTCTATACCCCACTGGTCAAAAGGCCAAGAAACGTCTATTGGGATCATCTGTGCGGCTGGCAATTGAGGGAGATTTGAATGAAATTGGCACTTAGGGCACTTCCTCGAAAATTCAATGGCATCTTGGAGAACTGTAGGCCAATAAAACCCACTTCTCAGAACCTTCTTTGCCAGGATACGCCCTCCGGAATGGTTCCCACAGCTCCCATTGTGGATGAGTTCGAGCGTCTCCTTCGCCTGTGAGGGCCTCAGGCATCTCATCGGGGGTCCCTGGAATGATTTCTTGAACAACCTCCCCTCGTAATCCAAAGAGAAACGAGGGGCCTTACTTCGTACTTTCCTAGCTTCCACCTTGTCAGTGGGGGGGATTCCATCTCTAAGGAAGATGACGATGTCGTCAAGCCAACAGGGCTCGTTTGGATCAATCATAGCTATTATTTCGGCGGTGACCCTCTCCCTGATCAAAGGTTCCTCGGTCCTAAGGAACGTAACAAAACGCTCAGAAGTGCCCTCTAAAGCTGACGCAAACTTTGACAGAGCGTCCGCACGCTCGTTCTCCTCTCGTGGCACTTGAAGTAGATGAGATTCCTTGAATTTCCCAATGATTTCTCTGGCTTTACTCAAGTACTGCACCATGGTGGTTCTCGAGCCTCATAAGTTCCTTCAATCTGGCTCGCGATTAACTGTGAGTCTACATAAGCGGCGATTCTGGAGGCTCCATTCTGAAAAGCAATATTTAATCCTTGCACGAGGGCTTCATATTCTGCTTCGTTATTAGTGACTTGGAAATCCAGCTTGATTGCAAAGTCCAGCTCAATCCCCTTGGGGTTTCTAAGGGCCACTCCTACTCCTCTCCCTTGAGAGGTTGAGGAACCATCCGTGTGCAGGACCCATAACCCCTCACTCTCCGCAACGGCAGGCTCTAAACCAAAGCGTTCGACCAACAAATCAGCTACAACCTGAGCCCGTATCGCGGTCCTGGGCTCGAAGCATAAGTCAAACTGGCTCAATTCGATGGCCCATTTGATTAATCTTCCAGACACGTCTGGCTTAGACAACACTTGCTTCAAGGGTTGGTCGGTGAGAACCGTTATGGAGTGCGCTTGAAAGTAAGGTCTCAGCCTTCTTGAGGCGTTAATAAGGGCAAACGCAAATTTCTCAATCTCCAAATACTTCTTCTCGGCTCCTTGCAATGTTTTGCTCAGATAATAGACAGGCAAGTGTTTCCCCTCTCGTACGACGATCAGAACCGCGCTTGTGGCCTCGGAAGAGACGGAAAGATACATAAACAGTCTCTCTCCTTCGATGGGCTTAGTCAGCAGCGGTGCGCTCGATAAGTAAGCCTTCATATCTTGCAGCGCCTTTTCGCATTCTTCTGTCCAAGCAAAATTGCGTGCGTTTCTCAAAATTTTGAAAAAAGGAAGGTTCCTGTCCGCCGAGCGCGAAATAAATCTGTTCAAGGAGATGATTTTTCCTACTAGGACTTGCACTTCCCGCAAATTTTGAGGGGAGGGATCTCCAAGATAGCCTTGATCTTCTCCTGATTGGCTTCAATTCCCCTCTGACTGACCATGTACCCCAAGAACTTTCCCCCTTGTACCCCAAAGGTGCACTTCGAAGGGTTCAACTTCATCCCATACTGACGCAGGACTGAAAAAGTACGCTTGAGATCTTCCAAATGTGAGTCCTGACGTTCGCTTTTGACAATCATATCATCCACGTAAACTTCCATGGACCTTCCAATTTCTTTTTCAAACATTCTGTTGACGAGCCGCTGATACGTGGCTCCGGCGTTCTTGAGTCCGAAAGGCATGACTAAGAAACAGTATACCCCCAGATGGACGACAAATGAAGTTTTGGGACGGTCCTCAGGAGCCATAAAGATCTGATAGTATCCCTGGAAAGCGTCCATCATGCTCATGAGTTCGCAGCCAGCGGTCGAATCCACCAATTGGTCTATCCGAGGTAGCGGGTAAGGATCTTTAGGGCAGGCCTTGTTGAGATCCGTGAAATCGTTGCACATGCGCCATTTATTCGCGCTCTTGGGCACCAAGACGACATTACACAACCATTCCGGGTACAGGATGGGCTCGATATACCGAGCCTCCAAGAGCTTATTAACCTCTTCTTCAATAACCCTCTTTCGAAAGCCATGTACATCCCGCTTTTTCTGTTTGATGGGCTTGAAAGAGGGGTCCACATTAAGCCTATGGACGATGACGCTCGGGTCAATCCCTGTGAGGTCAGAGGCTTTCCACGCGAATATATCACTGTTTTCTCTGAGGAAGTCAATCATCTTAATCTGGGAAGGCCCCGAGAGGTTGGATCCTATCTGAGTAGTTTTATCCTTGTTTCCGGGCTCCAGCTCAATGGTAAGGAACTTCTCCGAGGGTTCGATCCTTACTTCAGGGCGAGGAAGTTCGAGCGCCCTCTTCTTTCCTGTCAAACGATCGCCGAATACGGGTTCACCCTCCTCTCGCTCGTCTCCTTCTGAGGACGATCCACCAACGGTCCCTGGTGGAGCATTTTCGAGGGGATTTTCGACGTGGTCTCCCCTCTTCTTTTTGTTCTTTTTCTTGTTCAGTTTCGCCCTTTTCCGCGCTGGGCTGTCCTCATCTAGATTGGGAAAATCCACAGATTTCTTGGTGGAACCAACTTGGAAAGTTTCCTCCGTTTTAGGCTTCCTGAGGGACAACATGTAGCATTCCCAAGCCTCTCGTACATTGCACAGTACTTCCCCCACGCCCTCGGAGGTGGGGAATTTAATCTTCTGATGGTAGGTGGAGATGATGGCTTTGAAATCGACGAGGGCAGGGCGCCCAATTATGATGTTATAAGGAATGTCAATCTCCACCACCGCATATGTTACCAAGAGTGTCTTGCGCTGAGGGGCTCGGCGAAATGAAGTAGCTAAACGGATTTGCCCTCTGGGGACAACTTTCGAACCTCCAAAGCCAATGAGGGCTGTTTTGAGAGGCTCGAGCGGAAGGTCAGCCTTCATCTTTAAAAATGTAGAATAAGGCAAAACATTAACAGAGCTTCCACTATCCACCAACACCTTTTTTACAACGTGATTGTGAACGTCTACGCTAACCACCATGGGGCAATCGGAGGTTACACCCTCCCCATGGGGTGTTACAATATGCTCTAAATCCCTATCATCGAAGCCTATTACATCATTCTCTCTTGACCGCTGAGCGCTTGAGCTCTGGATGGCATAGATAGGTTTAGGCTCGGTTGAGTGTTGGTTGTAGCTCCGGACATACCTCCGCCGGGAAGCGTTGGAGTCCCCTCCTGATGAGCCTCCTGCAATCATATTTATGACTACGAAAGTTGCATTTTCTTGGTCAGGGGTTTTTCCTTTATTGCCCCGATGGCTGCTGCTTTCAGGGGGTCCTCTGCCTCTCGGGCTCCTCGATCGGGACGGACTCCTCCTTCTCCCTCCAGTACGCTCGTTGCAGTGTTCATCATAACGCTCGAGCACCCGGACAAATTCCTTCAGGTGGCCCCCTGCGACGAGCCTCTGAATCTCAGCTTCCAATTGGCGGCACTCATCCGTGTCGTGCCCCCTCTGCTTGTGAAATGCGCAGTATTTGCTCGAGCGCCTGAGCGAGTCCGTCTCCCTCATCTTGATGGGTCTCTTAAAGAGCTTTTTATCGGAGAGGTTGTAGACTTCTGAATTCGGCTGGTGAGCGGGACTCGCTCGAATCGACGAGGGGGTGGTGGCGACCTCTTGCGCTCTTGAGGGTGCTCCTTTTTTACTACCACATCTCGCCGCCGCTCGTGATGGGGTCGCTCGTTCCTTGCTGGACTGTGATGCCGGGGACCGTTCGTCCCATACATGTCTTCGAGCGCGAAGAACGGCTCGGCTACCTCTCTTAAGGCCATGAGGGTCCCTGGCCTTCTTTCCACAATGGCATCGGCAAACTTCTTGCTCACATACTGCTTGTGATCCACAGCCTGAAAGAGCACTGGGATCAGGAAATCCATAGAAGGCCTCTCCACCTGCAGGATTTCCTTGTTGAAGCGGGCGAAGAACGAGCTTAGGGACTCGTTCTTGCCTTGCACCACGTTATAAAGGGCAGTAGGTGCGGTGGCTGGCGCTTTCAAAGAATTAAAGTGGTTGAGGAAAGCATGAGCCAGCTCTTCATATGAGTGAATCGAGCGCGGCGGCAGTCGCTTGTACCACTCCTGGGCCATTCTTACCAAGGAAGTGACGAAGACTTTTGCCCAATAATTGTTGGAATGCTCGTAGAGGTGCATTAGATGCAAAAAATGATCCAAGTGTTCAGCTGGATCAGTCGTCCCGTCGTAGCGGTTGATGGAAGTGGGGATTTTGGCCATGCCCGCTTGGGCCATCAAAACTTCTTCCACGAGGGGTGAGCCCCTTGCCAACGGGTGGTACTCATACGTGCCGAAGTTTTCCTCCGGCTCCTTGCGGCGGGGGACCTTTGGTGGGTGGTCCTTGGGACGAGCGCTTCTGGCGTCAACCCGTTCATCCCGACTAGGGGAGATCTGAGTTGATCGCCCTCGTGAGAACTGTCCCACAATATCCTTTAAACCCTGCAGCTGGTCTTGCATAGCCGCGAGGATGTCAGGATTCACGTCTCCTTGTCTGTCCCCTTGTCTGGGGGCTCGAGAACCCCTTCTAAAGACATGAGAGTCCCCTTCATTCTCGTTAACTTTTTCTGTGGGCTCCTTATTCCTGCCCACGGAGGGACGCTCGTTGCCCTCTTGTTGGGGCGTTTCCCGGACTGGTGGTGGTGTCGGTTGTGCCCTCAGGACAGCCTGAGCCTCTCTGAGGGGGAAGTTCTGCTGCCCACCCAAAGGGGCAGCCGCTTGAGTGGCCTGCCCAGAGGGAAAGTACATGGAATGGAACCTTTCCCATGCTCCCTGGGCCACCTGAACCTCACATTGGGCATAGAGAGCCCTCAATTGCTGGGTTGTCAGGGGAGGTAACTCCACCCCTTCAATCTCCCTCGAGATCACCACCGGGAGCTGGATCTGACCGGCATGATAGGGCTGGACCGGCGGCACCATAACGGTGGGGGTGAGTGTATATCCAGGCGGGGGCATGATGTAGCTCTGTACTCCGGGGTTCGCATGGGCGTGAACCCATTGATTCTGAAGAAGATGAGGAGGAGGGGCAGAGAGAGGGATTCCTCCAGGGGCGGCGGGAACTGGCAAGGCTGGCAGCGCCGGTGGAGGAACTGAGGCCTCTGCCTGAGGCGCTACTCCTGCGGCGGGGAGCGTCTCTCCCCCAGTGGCGGTGAACGGTGGGCCTCCCCCCTCTGGGACGGAGGGGATAGTAGTGTCGACATCGGGAGAAGTGGTGTTTCCCCCTCCCACTGCCCCGGATCTTGTAGCTACCATGGCTAAGAAGATTATAGGTGTATATAGGTGTGTTTGCTTTTCTCCAGCGGAAGGCAAGAAACGGAGTGCGAGCTGGTTTCCCACAGACGGCGCCAAAAATGATGGGTTCCGAATAGGAGGATACGAATCCAATCACTTTACGATTTGTTTTGTGGGGGAAATCAACGGAAGCTCGCCGGAAAAGGTGGGGCTCTACCTGCTGGGACAAACACAAGAAAAGTCAGAAGGCCAAGCTGGGGGGAACTGGGGGTGATTCCCAGTTTGGCTCTCCGACGCTCAAGTCAGTCCAAGGTATGAAGGAGGAAACGTAAGTTCAGTAGCAGTTTCAGTGATGAAGATTGCTTACCATTGTAGAAGATGACTTTACCTATTTATAGGTGAGGGTCAAGGACCCTTTGGTCATTTGCCTCATGTGGTCCTGGCCGAATGTTGCCCTAACACGTGGCGCCATGGGAGAGAAACCTAGGAGGACTCTTCTGCAAAAGTGGCTAAAAGTTGGTGCGGGCAACAGTGGCAGGTGCGCGGGCATGTACGATGTGTCAGAGAGCCATTTGGGTGGTTGGTAACGAGGGCTTGAGATCCCGCTCGTGACAACCTGGAGTATGGGAGGCCAAGATATCCGCTGGGGGGAATGAAGGCTCCAGTTCAAGTAACGAGCCAGAAGGGGAGGCCACTCTGAGGGAGTGTGACGCTCGAAGAGGGCTCCCTTGGCACGTGGACGCGCCAATCATACAGTATGGGTGGCGCTCGTGAGAGTGACAGCGCTCGTGGGGCTTAACTCCTGAAGAAGTATCACGCTCGTTGGCTTAGCGCTCGTGCATTGACGGGGGCGACCTTGGGGAGATAGATGTCGTCATCTCGGTGGGGCCACGTGTCCTAACGTGGGACGATCGTACTTTGACCCCATCAGATCGGATATTTATATCGGACATCGTTCGAATACTTCCCATGTGACAAATTTAAAAAAAATATATATGTATTTATATTCGTGTCATATTATATCCATATTATAGTATTCGATGAAAATAAAACTTGACAAAACATGAATAACTGGTACCAAAAGATAATAAATATCACTGTCTGAGAGCTTAACACAGGATTTTGAAGATCAATATAATGACATATCACTAGTGGACCGAATACGAAGAGAGTAGAAGGTATGTCTCAGGAACTGGAAACAAAGAAACTCAAAACACATATGCTTTCAAGAACATGTCAACCTATTGGCAACTCAACAAGAACTCGACAAATAGCAGCGTCGAGAGGAGTACTCCGTGATGACATCAGCAGTGGCAGATCCAATGAAGGACGGGGGCCCTCCGCCACCCCCACACTCCACTAATGCGTCTCTCGCCCCACCCTAAATAAAAAAATAAATAAATACATTTATAAAAAAAAATAGGGATAGAAAAGTTATTTAGAAATTGCAATTTTTAGTAGAGTTTTTCTATATTAGAATTAAAGACTAAAATTTTGAGAATACCGTATACCTACATTCAAATAAAATCGAAAATTCATCTCTCACTACAAGAAAACAGCCGAAATCCGAGGGAAATTTCCGAGGGACTTCCGAGGGAATTCCGAGGGAATTCGCCAAATTAATTTCCGAGGGAAAATTCCCTCGGAAATCCCTCGGAAATGTTTGCGCCAACGTTAGCCGCCAAGTTTTCCGAGGGATTTCCGAGGGAAAATTCCCTCGGAAAATTAAAATTTAATTAATTTTTAAATTAGAACTAGTTTCCGAGGGAATTTCCGAGGGAATTTTCCCTCGGAAAATAAAAAAATATTAATTTTTAAACTAAAATTAGTTTCCGAGGGGATTTCCGAGGGAAAATTCCCTCGGAAAATTAAAATTTAATTAATTTTTAAATCAGAACTAGTTTCCGAGGGAATTTCCGAGGGAAATTTCCCTCGGAAAATAAAAAATTATTAATTTTTAAACTAAAATTATTTTCCGAGGGAATTTCCGAGGGACAATTCCCTCGGAAAATTAAATTTTAATTAATTTTTAAATTAGAACTAGTTTCCGAGGGAATTTCCGAGGGAAAATTCCCTCGGACAATTGAAAGTTATTTAATTATTAAAATAAAACTACTTTCCGAGGGAATTCCGAGGGAAATATTCCCTCGGAAATGAATTTGATAAATTCCCTCGGAATTCCCTCGCAATTCCCTCGGAATTTTGAATAGTTATTTTTTAATTATTAATTATATAATAATTTGTTGAAGTTAGGTAAAATCCATGACAATTATAAATATTATTAGTGAATTAAGAGCTATAATGATATCTATTAAATTAGTAATTGTAAGTTATATATATATATATATATATAGTCGAACTTTCGAGTATAGTATATTTTTCGAACAAATAAAACTTTAAGTCATTAAATCGAATATATATTTTTTAAAATTAAGCACTATATAATAATTTGTCGAGTTTAAATACAATCCATGACAATTATATGTATAATTAGTGAATAAAGTAAGATAATTTTAGTTATTAAATGATTGAATTGATGGTTATACATATGTAATCAAACATTCGGTAGGTATTTCGAACGATAACATAACGTTAAGTACATTCATTTTATTTTAAATTGAAATCGAATTTCGTTTTCACATATTTTTGGAAGAGAAATTTTTCTTATTTAATTAAATAACAAAGAAAACATCATGTTATTACATTTAATATTTGAAAACAATTTTTTCTCTTTTCTTAATATTTTGAATTTTCGAAATTCCGAGGGAATTCCGAGGGATTTCCGAGGGAAAATGGCTTTTCCCTCGGAAATCCCTCGGAATTCCCTCGGAATTTGAAATATATATTTTTTAAAATTAAGCACTATATAATAATTTGTTGAGTTTAAATACAATCCATGACAATTATATGTATAATTAGTGAATAAAGTAAGATAATTTTAGTTATTAAATTATTGAATTGATGGTTATACATATGCAATCGAATATTCGGCAAGTATTTCGAACGAAATCATAACGTTAAGGACATTCGTTTTATTTTAAATTGAAATAGAATTTCGTTTTTATATATTTTTAAAAGAGAATTTTTTTTTATTTAATTAAATAACAAAGAAAATATGATATTATTACATTTAATATTTAAAAACAACGTTTTTCTTTTTTTTTTTTATATTTAGGATTTTGCAAATTCCGAGGGAATTCCGAGGGATTTCCGAGGGAAAACCATTTTCCCTCGGAAATCCCTCGGAATTCCCTCGGAATTTGAAATATATATTTTTTAAAATTAAGCACTATATAATAATTTGTTGAGTTTAAATACAATCCATGACAATTATATGTATAATTAGTGAATAAAGTAAGATAATTTTAGTTATTAAATTATTGAATTGATGGTTATACATATGCAATCGAATATTCGGTAAGTATTTCGAACGAAATCATAACGTTAAGGACATTCGTTTTATTTTAAATTGAAATCAAATTTCGTTTTCACATATTTTTAAAAGAGAAATTTTTCTTATTTAATTAAATAACAAAGAAAACATCATGTTATTACATTTAATATTTGAAAATAATTTTTTCTCTTTTCTTAATATTTTGAATTTTCGAAATTCCGAGGGAATTCCGAGGGATTTCCGAGGGAAAATGGCTTTTCCCTCGGAAATCCCTCGGAATTCCCTCGGAATTTGAAATATATATTTTTTAAAATTAAGCACTATATAATAATTTGTTGAGTTTAAATACAATCCATGACAATTATATGTATAATTAGTGAATAAAGTAAGATAATTTTAGTTATTAAATTATTGAATTGATGGTTATACATATGCAATCGAATATTCGGCAAGTATTTCGAACGAAATCATAACGTTAAGGACATTCGTTTTATTTTAAATTGAAATATAATTTCGTTTTTATATATTTTTAAAAGAGAATTTTTTTTTATTTAATTAAATAACAAAGAAAATATGATATTATTACATTTAATATTTAAAAACAACGTTTTTCTTTTTTTTTTTTATATTTAGGATTTTGCAAATTCCGAGGGAATTCCAAGGGATTTCCGAGGGAAAACCATTTTCCCTCGGAAATCCCTCGGAATTCCCTCGGAATTTGAAATATATATTTTTTAAAATTAAGCACTATATAATAATTTGTTGAGTTTAAATACAATCCATGACAATTATATGTATAATTAGTGAATAAAGTAAGATAATTTTAGTTATTAAATTATTGAATTGATGGTTATACATATGCAATCGAATATTCGGTAAGTATTTCGAACGAAATCATAACGTTAAGGACATTCGTTTTATTTTAAATTGAAATCAAATTTCGTTTTCACATATTTTTAAAAGAGAAATTTTTCTTATTTAATTAAATAACAAAGAAAACATCATGTTATTACATTTAATATTTGAAAATAATTTTTTCTCTTTTCTTAATATTTTGAATTTTCGAAATTCCGAGGGAATTCCGAGGGATTTCCGAGGGAAAATGGTTTTCCCTCGGAAATCCCTCGGAATTCCCTCGGAATTTGAAATATATATTTTTTAAAATTAAGCACTATATAATAATTTGTTGAGTTTAAATACAATCCATGACAATTATATGTATAATTAGTGAATAAAGTAAGATAATTTTAGTTATTAAATTATTGAATTGATGGTTATACATATGCAATCGAATATTCGGCAAGTATTTCGAACGAAATCATAACGTTAAGGACATTCGTTTTATTTTAAATTGAAATATAATTTCGTTTTTATATATTTTTAAAAGAGAATTTTTTTTTATTTAATTAAATAACAAAGAAAATATGATATTATTACCTTTAATATTTAAAAACAACGTTTTTCTTTTTTTTTTTTATATTTAGGATTTTGCAAATTCCGAGGGAATTCCGAGGGATTTCCGAGGGAAAACCATTTTCCCTCGGAAATCCCTCGGAATTCCCTCGGAATTTGAAATATATATTTTTTAAAATTAAGCACTATATAATAATTTGTTGAGTTTAAATACAATCCATGACAATTATATGTATAATTAGTGAATAAAGTAAGATAATTTTAGTTATTAAATTATTGAATTGATGGTTATACATATGCAATCGAATATTCGACAAGTATTTCGAACGAAATCATAACGTTAAGGACATTCGTTTTATTTTAAATTGAAATATAATTTCGTTTTTATATATTTTTAAAAGAGAATTTTTTTTTATTTAATTAAATAACAAAGAAAATATGATATTATTACATTTAATATTTAAAAACAACGTTTTTCCCTCGGAATTCCCTCGGAATTTGAAATATATATTTTTTAAAATTAAGCACTATATAATAATTTGTTGAGTTTAAATACAATCCATGACAATTATATGTATAATTAGTGAATAAAGTAAGATAATTTTAGTTATTAAATTATTGAATTGATGGTTATACATATGCAATCGAATATTCGGCAAGTATTTCGAACGAAATCATAACGTTAAGGACATTCGTTTTATTTTAAATTGAAATAGAATTTCGTTTTTATATATTTTTAAAAGAGATTTTTTTTTATTTAATTAAATAACAAAGAAAACATCATGTTATTATATTTAATATTTAAAAGCAATATTTAACGTAGAACCTTTAACTTTGTGTTAATAAATTAAACAAAGTAAAAAACAAAAAAAATTTAAAAACGTGTTCAGCAAGATGAAAAAGCAACATACGTTATTTCAAACCAAAAGAAATCTCTTCTTTCAGAATTAGAGGGAAATCCCAAAAATTTCACAAGTCCATTGAAAGCCCTAGATTTACCATATTGTGCGCCTTCTCCTTTCTCATCCGCCATTGCCGCTGCCCAAGATTCCTCCGTTATTGTTGTTGAAGGGGGCGCCGGCGCCGCGCTTCACACTCTGTTCTCCAATCCGGTGTCGCTGCACAGCTGCTTTGCCGTTCCCTCCCCGCCGCCACCACTGAGTTGCTCCGCTGATCTCCATCTCAGGTTAGTTGTTGGGTTTTGATTGTGCCTAAGTATTTCTTTTATTTTTCTTGTTGCATTGGGTTTGAACGCCTTTGGGTGTTGAGTTGCATTGGGTTTGAACGCCATTTTTAGGGGTGAATAGGTTCGATTATTAAGTGCTCTAATGGTAAGATTTATTGCAGCATCAAATCTTTCGCCTTCTGTCCATTACATTGCCTATTTATCAGTTGGGTTCTCCTTGAAATCCCTGAAACTAGAAGCTATCTTTTTCCTTTGTAACCTCCATACTTAAATATTTGATGGTTAACTGATTGCATCAGCGAGCTCTTGCTGAAGTTTTATTGCATGTATTGAGGATGATGTTCAGATCTCTTGAGAAATTTCTGACTAGTATATGAGGGTAGTTGTAATGTTGAACCTAATAGGGGATATTTGTGGGATTGCATCTAGTTGCAGGGGAGGAGAGTGTACATACAATGTGCCATTGTCCAAAGGGTTAAATATTTCTGCTTTTCATTGATGACTCACTCTTAATATTTTCAGGGTTGAACATATATAGAAGATAGAACACATTAGCTAGGGTAGAGACTTTGTGCAAGAGAAAGTAAGTATGACTATACTTTTCTTATTTTATTGTTGATGCATGTTGGTAATATACTTTTATATATTTATACACACATAGTTTATGTTATAGGTTAGTAATTGGGGGGAAGGGGTGGAGCCTTCCCATTGTTTGCTGTTAGTTTGTTGTAGCGTGGAATAAGAGGACAATATATATACTCAGCATATTAGTAAATTATATTAAGATGTTACTGTTTTATTCCTGGCTGCCACATCCTTTTTATTTATGTTGTAGAAAAATGATTGAATATTCCTAACATTTTTAAAATATAATGTCTGATTGTTCTAATAAAATATATATTTACAACTTCAGTTTAACGTGAGTAATTAAACTTTAAGTAACACCTAATAAAACTGATCAATTTTTTTGTAGATGAATATTAATCCACAAAGACATTGGATGTATAATCGGACATATCCTAATCGTGGGGGCATTAGGCCAGAGTTTGTGAAAGGGGTTGACTCTTTTGTAGCACATATCCTAATCGTGGGGGCATATACTCGATTTTGATTGATGGGTCGATAAAAATTTGAAACTATTGGGGGAAATCCTTTTTTGAGCGCAGACTATTAGTGGATCTCGCTTTGTTGCTGTTTTCATCAAATGTAAAATGTAAAAATTTCGCTTTGTTGTTGTTTCCATCAGCATCAGATCTGAGCTAAGGTCCATTTCTGGGTCGATTAGTGGATCTCGCAAGACCGAGAACTGGTCAGTTCATGTGGAAGAAGAAGAAGCAGCAACTGTAACAAAAAATTTCTGGAAGTTCATGTGGCCTGGTTTCTTTCAACAACTGGTCAGTTCTCGTCCCCTTTTACTCCTTCCTTGTATATATATATGTTTGTGTGTGTTGGTATTTAGTTCAATTCTTGGGCAGACATTCCAACTAATGGGAGTATTTGGAAGTGTGCACCAGCCTATTTGGAGCTCTCCGACTCTACCGCCGCCGCCAGCCATCACCGCCGACTCGGTCGCAATGTACGTTGCCCTCGTTGGTGCTTATAATTTCTATTTAGTATGCTTTTTATACTAGATTATGTTTATTAGACTTATTGATTCCTGTAACTTGAAGTATAATCATGTGGGGATTTTGAGGAATAGATATAGCTTTGCTTTAGCTGTAACAAGTATAGGTATCAGTGGGTTATTTTCCTTTATGAAAATGTTGCATTATCGTTCCCAAATCCAGAAGTGGCTGATGTTTCAGTATAATGCTAATGAAAAAGATAAATGATAATGATGCCAATCGGTGAATGAAGAGCTACATGATGTTCTCAAATGATTTAAGATAGTTTTTTGGTGGATTGTTTTAGAGACCATTGAATTGTGATGAATATTTTGGTATTTTAAGACTTGTTATGGATTGTGATAGGTTAACGAACATTATATGTGTGGATTTTGAGCTGAACTCGAACTTTCCTTGAGTTGAGCCTGAGCTTAAAAATATATTCTGGGAGATTTCATGAACATTTGCTCATTGGTAGTTAACTATATGTTTCATTTCCATTAGGGCAGAATCTCATTAAGCTCCAACACCATTCGTTTAAGACGCTTGTTGCTCATCTTTAAGAAGTATAAGAATATACTCTTTTGCCATTTCAATTGCTTGACTGATTGTTTATGAGTATGATCCGCTAGAATGATTAATTGTAGCATTTAATTTATTGAGATATTGAAGTTTCTGATGTTTGCATAACACATTATATTATCTTTTAAGATCTGTTGGTTTATTGGTTACATTTCTTACCATTTCTTCTTAAACTTCACTGATTTCATATACATTTTTTGCTTTCTTTGGTAGAAAAGTGATGCAGAGAATGGTGGTAGTGACGTAGAGAAAAGAATAAATGAGGTTAAGGAGAAGTTGGAAATTTTGAATGAGAGAAACAGTTTGGTACAAGTCCTTAGGCAGGTAACAGACATTCAATTTAAAATAATTTATCTTGATACTTTCTTAGATGCTCATAATGATTCAGATTTTCTTTTTGATATGGAAGGAGGAGGCAAAGTTGATGATGTTTCAAACCATAATATGCATTCTCGTCATTTACCACACATAAGCAGCACTTCACCATCTTCTGATTCTCAACTCCGAAGACTTGCCTCCAACGTGGTAAATATCTTAATCAGTACATAAGATTCTTCTTTTCTTTTTGATTTCTTGGTTTTCCAATTGCAAGAATGTAAATGAGCATATGGTATTTTGGTGTGGGTTTTTAATTTTATTGGATAAATATGATAAAATGGTTGTTGATTAGTCCATGTGTTTGTTATAGATATATATTGATCTGGAACAGATCCTTTGGTTAATTCTTATTTTTAATAGCTTATAAGCTCCTTATCTTGTTGTAAAAATCTCTTCTTCAAAGTGTGTGTGTAAATAAAATCTAATAGCTTATCTGTTGTGAACTTTTTTTTGGTAAAGATGAGAGCTTATAAGTTTTTTTAGTAAATAATGATGGAAAATAAAATAATACTGTTAATTCTACATAAATGATTATTTTTTGAGATGATAGAATCATAAAACTGAAAGAAAATAAAGATTATTTGTGTCATTTTAGTAATTGGGATTAAACAACTTATAAATACTTCAGAAAGAGTTGTTGGAGCTTTTCCTTTCTTCTAGGAGCTTATGAGCTCCTTTTCTAAAAATGAACTACGAAAAATTTGAGGTTATTACATATCCCAACACTCAAGAATTCTTATTGTAAAATTCCAGTTCTAAAATATTGGGGATTTGTTTTTGTTTTTTCTTCTTTATATTTATAGTTATTATGCTTTCATTTCAGGGTTCATTCACCAACACATGTCAAGTATATTGGTATTTTAGAAGGGATGCTCATGAGAGGGCAAAAGGCTGATGGAGGGGTGATGAGATGAAACTGTATGGTTTTGAATTATGGCTTTATAAGATTGCCTTGTAATATACTTGGTTGGAGTAATGAATTAGATGAAATTGTATGGTTTTGCATAAGTTTGTTGGATTATGGCTATATAGATTTGTTTACTTTTATTAAATCATTTGTAGTTTGGATTGGCTTCAATGCGAACAGTGTTTGAAGATTTTGAGTAAAAAGAAAATTTAATCACTCATATATAGAATGTATTTAGAATTAGAAGAATGTATTTCAAAATTTTATATTCAAATCAGGCATAATAATTAATAAAAAAAAGTATATATTTTAAATTTTCCGAGGGAATTTCCGAGGGAATTCCCTCGGAAATGTTTTCGTCCAATTTTTTCAAATTCTATTTTCCGAGGGAATTCCCTCGGAAATTCCCTCGGAAATGTTTTTGTCCAATTTTTTTTAATTCTATTTTCCGAGGGAATTCCCTCGGAAATTCCCTCGGAAAATTTTCCGAGGGAATATCGTCATTGGGTACATTCCGAGGGAATTCCCTCGGAAATCCCTCGGAAATGTATTTCCGAGGGAATTCCCTCGGAAATTTTTCCCTCGGAACCAATTCCGAGGAGGCTTTTTCCGAGGGAATGGTTTCCCTCGGAATTCCCTCGGAATTCCCTCGGAAAACAGCATTTTCCGAGGGAATCCCTCGGAATTCCCTCGGAAATTTCCCTCGGAATTCGCCTGTTTTCTTGTAGTATCTCACCATTTAGAAAGCCTTCAAATTTGAAGAAAGTCCCGGAAAGAAACTTTTGAATGTACTTATAAATTTTGTTGTTTGTATGTCAATTTGTCATTGTTTTGCTAGAGTATTTAAGATATTTCTTTTCATTTATTCTTCAAATTTTTATATATTTAAGCAGTATGTTGAGATGCTCCACTTGCTCCAACACAAGAAAAGAGTAAAAATAATTGATAAAATTAGTATTTTTGATAAAAGACGAAAAGTTCTATTAAATCATCAAGTCCTATGGCTAACTAAGAAATAATCAATATTAGTAGTATAGAATTTAATTTTGAAGACATAGTTAATGATTTGAAACTATAAAAACATATTGAAAGTTATGATATGCGCTTTAGATATTATATTTGAAGAGAATATATATCTTGCCCATCAAAACTTCATATTTTTCTAAAAAATAAATTTGAAAAAGAGAAAAGAGTTTTAACAAGTTATTCAATTTTTTTTTTGTAAGGTTGAGTCCAAGAATTCTCACCCCCAACTGTTCAGATATCCTAGATCCGTCCCTGAGAAATTGTGATCAACTGCCTTCTGAAGAACTTCATTCATGGCGGGCGATTCTCCGATGCGCTTCATCTCTTCCCGCAAATCCACTCATCCCACCACTTGAAAGTTGAAACCTGACCATCAAAACTTTATCGACGGTCCTTGAATATACATTAATATACATACGTATAATTTTCTTTTTTATTCTTGTTAAACACACTATGTATTCTTAACAACTATAGATAGTGAAACTAGCCAAAACTCACTTTGAATATCCTTTGTTTTGTCCTAGTAGCCATATTTTCTTATTGTGACAAAAGAATACTTACTATATGATATTGCTGCAAATTTGAGTACATATAGCTGCACATATTCGGGCTGAGGAACATAAATTCATTACTTTCTTTAATGGTTAAAAAATTGTCTGTTTTGATTATATAATTTTAACATAGAGTTATAATTGAACTCCCGTTTCATATATTTCCTTTTGTATTTCAACTTGCTGCAGAAAAATACTTTGTATTTGTTGAAACGAATAACTCACTTGGATTCCTTATTCACGGAATTTCATGTGAAACTGATAGCACTAACATTTTAATTTTGTCTTCAATTCCCCCAGGGTTTTCGCTTCTTTGGTGACAAATAAGAAGCACAAATTAGTGCCTAAAAGGAGGACATGACAAAACTTGTTGTAGTCAACATACAAGCAACAACCAGGTATTCTTTAATCTTCTCCCAAAATTAATAATTTCACCTTGTTTTCTAAAACTGGATAATAATTGAATGAGAGTTTTCTGAAACCACGGAATAGACTACCTACAACATAGTTATAATCTTCACCAAATATTATAGCTAGTTAGTATGTATTATTTCTAGCTGACAACTCTTCAATACGCCCACCGGTTTTCTGAATACATTTTACACACATACACCACTAGAAGCATAACTAGTACCCAACAATGCTTCAGAATCAGTTGATTCTGTTCCCCAACTTTGATCACCATTAGTTGCAACCTGAGCTGATTGAGATGGCAGAGGAGGGATCTCCAGATTTTCATTTTCACTTTCCAACATTTTTACCACTTCACTCATTGATGGACGATCTTCCGGACTCATCCGTATGCACCACAATCCAACTATTGTCATCTTCCTTTTCACTTTTCTTGCAAAATCGTCATCTTCTTCATCATCAATTTCATCAGCACTTCCAGTTTCAATATCCTTCTCTTTATTGAAGCGACCATAAATCCAGTATGGAAAATACTGACTAGATTTGTCATCATCGGCCACCATGTCTCTATTTAAGCGTAGCATTTCCATCAGCAGCATTCCAAAGCTATAGACATCAGCCTTGTATGAGACCCTACCAATGCTTCTATTGATTAGTTCAGGAGCCACATACCCTATTGTCCCTCGTGCCATTGTAAGAGTCACCGTTACATTGTCAGTAGGGTAAAATTTCGCGAGCCCGAAGTCAGAAACTTTTGGAGTAAAATTATCATCAAGGAGTATGTTGTGAGGCTTTATGTCAAAGTGCAGGATTTGGATATTGCACCCTTGGTGTAGATATTCAATCCCACGAGCCACTCCAACTGCGATTTCGTATTTCTGCTCCCAATTTAGTGAATTCGATGTTTCATCCCCATATATGTACTTCTCCAAAGATCCCTTAGGCATGAAGTCATAAATAAGGGCACATTTAGATCATTCGACACAATATCCAACGAGCTTAACCACATTTATGTGATGGATCCTTCCAATGGTTGCAATTTCGTTGATGAAATCTTGCCCGCTTGCTCCAGGCTTATTGTTGAGTACCTTCACAGCTACATCATGGCCACTTCGAAGCTTTCCTTTATAAACAGAACCGTAACCTCCTTCTCCAAGTTTTTCCTTGAAATTTGCAGTCATCTGCTTTATGTTTGAATAAGAGTAGCGGATTGGCATGAGATTATTGTTGGTGTGTAGGAATCCTTCAATTCCATCAAACATGGACAAATGCCTCCTTCGAAGCTTGTAGATCAGAAGCCCCAACATAAAAGGTATTCCAATTAGAATTCTTCCTGCAAGTTGGAGTACTACAAACACTACAAGGAACAAACTTAAATAAATTACGGTTGCTCAGTTCAATTCTAGCACGATAGTTTTATTGAATTCTTAAAACAAGGAAAGGGTTTTACAGCTTGGAACTTCCGATATATCTTATTTCTTTTTTCTTTATAATTGTACGTCAGAAAAACATATAATACCAAAAAACTAACTTTTTGATTCAATATATACGTTTACAAATAATATAACTTAAATAAATCAGAGACTATTGTACATATATGTTTTTTAATTTAGCATTTAATATATTATTTTTTGAATATGGATAATCAAGTATTGTTCCAAGTATTTTGTAGTTGGAGTAATATTAAATCGATCGGGTGTTCGGTTATTATACTCGCATCCTTTTAGAATTCATCTATCTATCCCTATCGTTGGATACGAATAATTTTTGTTTTAAACAACTGCAGCTAGTAGCCACTTTAAACAGATATGGATGTGGTGAAAGTTTCAGCCATCCATTTACAAGCTTAGTTTCCATGACCATTCTTTACCTGACTTCTCTTTCCCTCATTACAGAGAGGGGGAAAAAAAAAAAGGTTGGTAATCAATTTCTTGAACAGCCATTAAACATAAGAATATTCTGGTTTCTTGTTTTGATGTTTAATGTTTGTAATAGATTCAATACCTTTTAGATATTGACCGTTGCGGAACTTAACTGAGAAAAATAGAAAGAAAAGAAAAAAATTTGAAAGGTCACCTGTGGTTATCCGAAGAATCGGATTAATCCCTGCACACAAAACCCGTACACATGATAAGTAAAAATAAAGGAGGGATTTCAATTCAGCTAAAGCTTCATTTGTACAACAGAATGAATACTTTATTTTTATAGAAAGACTTGAATATTGTAAGACCTGGAGCTGCTATTCAGTGAGAAATAGCTTTCTATTATGATGTAACTAATACAATATCTTGTCTGGCAAACATGAAGCATGGAATGGTTTAGCATGAGTTGTTCAAATTAATAAAGTAGAGCATAATGAGGATTTCTTACAGTACTGAAGTGACTTCTGGAGCCAACCTGCCACATGGTCTGCATTCTCCGGAGTAAAATAAGAACAATTAGAACTCAATCTTAAGATAATTTAAATGTAAGGTTGAGGGTCTAACAGCAAAGATAAAGAAGATAAATTAATCTTTCAATCTTACGACACTGAATTTCCCAACTTTCGTAGTGGAAAAAGCAATATACTCTGCCAGAATAACATTTAGGTGTGGTCCCATAAAGATCAACCCAACAATGTTGATATTTGCACTTTGGAGGACAAAGAGCATACAACCATGAAAGTTGAAACCCATAAAGCAGAGCTCTATGGATATCTGAAAGTGAAGCATTTCTCAGTTCTCCATTCTCATGATCAACTAGCGCAGGCAGTGATGTCATCACCGTGACGTCTATTCTACACATATAGAATTCATCTGCAGGCCAAAAGTAATCACCAGACTTTATGTATGTGTGTCTCCTTGAATGAGAGTCGTTGAAGCATTCACTAGTCTCTATAACATATGAACTATTCACCCGATGTGGGCAGCTTATAAAAGTAAGCTCTGTATTGCTATAAGAATCTGGGTAATTTTTCTGATCGTAGTTAGTATAAGGATACGGACGTTCTTGCGGAAAATCGGCATCAGACAGAGAGTACTCAGGAAAGGAGCAATTGATGTTGTTTTTTATGGAAGCATCACTAAGACGGATAGTTTGATTGCCATAATCTATTTCTCGAACGAGGTATCTCTGATAATTCAAATATAGAAAGGTAGTATTGTTTTGGCATTCCAATTCGTATGAGGGAAAACCACAGTGCGCTGGATCATCCTTCAATCTGAAAGGGTCGCTAATATTATGAATATGACCGCATGAAGAAGGGATACAGTCAGGAAGAGGAACATTAATCTGTTTACCGTAGGACGTTTGAAGGAAATTAGGGATGATTATCAGGAGGAGGAAGAGGAGAATCATTTTGGCGGTGATCAGTAGTTGGAGAACATGGAGTACTCTTCTTCCCTAATAATTATAGAAATAATACGAACTGCTAAGTCTAAGTCGTCTCATGTTATTGTGGACACCGGACACTGGACATGGTGGACCAGAGAGACTGACTTAAAATCTTTCTGGTCAGCAAATCAAATGCAGAGTGACTTAAAAGTTTTTCTGTGTGGTGTTAAATGCAGTTAATTTCAAGACAAATTCAAGAGGTGTTGATTGCAGCGTGGAATTCGGAAAGCAGATTTTCTGTATTGAATATTCAAAGATCTATTCTGTACACAGAGTAGCTATTAATGCATATACTGTGACTGTGAATTTGTGCCGACTAGACGTGTTTCATACTTTCATTTAAATAATCGGTGTTTTGAAACCGGATCGGATCAGTAGGTCCGATCGGTTGCCGAACCTTGGTCCGGTCCGATTAACCCTATAAAACCAGTGATGTTCGGAGCGGATGTGAACCGACAAAACCGGCTGGTTAATCGCCGGTTTCAGCGCTAGAAACCGGACCAGATCGACGGTTTTGAAAAGAGCGTGTCTTTTTTTTTTTTTTCTATTTTTTTATTTTTGCTCCCCCACGTTTCTCACCATTCTCGTGCGCCGTTCTCTGTTTTCTAGGGGTGGAAAAGGCCGTCGTCCTGTATCTTGTGGCGATTGGAAAAGAAGGTGATGAAAATAAAGAGAAGGTTTTTAAATTGGAGTCATTCTTTTTCTGCTTCGGAGCTGCTGAGAAGTTTTGAGGAAGAAGATAAATGAATTTAAAGTGGGGGAAGAAAGAGAGTTTTTTTTATTGGGATTCATATATTACGGCGCATTTGTAGTTGGTTAGATTAGGGTTTTATTTAATATTTTTTTCATTTTCTTTTTCCTTTTTATTGTGTGTTAATTTTATCTTCTTTTTTTTTTTTTTTCATCTCTTTTTTGATATACATTTTTTCCGTAAGACTTTTTTGATTTTTTTTTGGTTCAGCAGAGACCCACAAACCGGGTCAAAGAGAACGACTAGATCTTCCACCCGCCGCCCGGCGGCGAATCCCACACCACACAATCCGTGTCAATATCGTGCCCCATCTTCGTAAGACATTTTTTATATACACTATAGTTTCATCTTTTTTAAAATTTCCAAGTATTTTGCTGGATTTATATGTAAATAATGTTAAGGTTGTATTTCAAATTTATAAAAATTTGGTGGATATTACGTGGAAAATTTTAATTTTCTTCAAATATTTTGAATTTAAATATGTTTTATAATTTTATAATATTATATGAATATATATAAATTTAATAAAGTAATAATAATTTATTTATAACGTCACACCGGTTCGATCAACGGTCGAACCGATCGAACCGGTCCGACCGATAACTAGTAAAGCGGTTCGCCCTCCGATCCGGTTTTGAAAACATTGCATTTAATATAACTAACTAAAAGAAACGTGTAAGCTCTACCACAACTCTTAAACAAAAAAAATATACAAATTCTTGAAATAAACAAATAAAAGGTCCTTATTTCCTACACAAATTCCACTTCCAATTTTGTCATAATTGAAAATGTCTATCTTCTTCGTCTTCCTATTCTTCATTTTGTTTTCTCCACTGCATATTGCAGCAGAACCAGAGGATTGTATACCAACAAGATGCAGAAAACATGGCCCACTAATTCAGTTTCCTTTCAGGAATAAAAATCTACACCCTCAATATTGTGGGTATCCAGGTTTTGATTTACATTGTGATGAGAAAAAGGAGACTGTGCTTGAACTGCCTTTCTCCGTGAATCTTAAAATAAAGAAGATCAATTATACATCTCAAACAATTAACCTTTACGATCCAGATGGTTGTCTTCTTGAAAAGAGACTACGTCTAAACATATCTGCATCTCCTTTCCATTTTCCCTTTTCCTCTTACGGCTCATTATCCTTGTTCAATTGTTCTGGTCCAGAAAGAGATCTTGGTACATCAGTTCCTTGTCTTAGCAAATCCATTTATCAGTTCTATGCCGTTCTGAGCGTGAAAGAGAGCTTTTCTCTAACTTCTTGTACATTTATTCATGAATTTAGATGGGATATGTCAGATAGCTTGGGTTCAATTTGGGATCCAAATGTTAACAATCTCCAGTTGAACTGGAACGGAACCAGCATGCAGTAACTGTGAAGCTCTTGGAAAACGATGCAGCTTCCAAAATTATACTATTGGACATGAAATTCAGTGCAAAGACAAACTAAAGACAGACCGAGGTATTTTATTCATCTCATCCTGTACCACCTTCTTGGATGATTTCTTTCTCGGGAAACACATATAATATTTTTGTTGTCGGTTACAGGGCATCAAAGGTTCCACTTATTGCAGGTGAACAGTTTTCTTTATCTGATTGTTATTATTCTTGGATGTTTGATTATTCTTATAGTTTCTTACTTCACTCAGAAGAGATTCAGAGAGAAATTTTTCTTTGACAGTTGTCTCTACTCTGCAGGTGCAACCTTAGGTTCTTTCCTATTCATGACTACACTAGTAGCTCTGTTACTCGTTTGCAAGTCAATTAAAAAACGAAGAGTGAATCAAAGGAAGATTGAAAAGTTCTTGGAAGACTACAGAGCCCTTAAACCCACTAGATTTTCTTACTCTGATATAACTCGGATTGCTAATCAATTCAATGAAAAATTGGGTGAAGGGGGTTATGGAATCGTTTACAAAGGAAAATTATCCAATGATATAGATGTCGCAGTAAAGGTGCTCAACCATTCCAAGGAAGACGGGGAGGAATTCGTTAACGAAGTGGGTACAATTGGGAGAATACACCATGTAAACGTGGTGCGTTTGGTCGGCTTTTGTGCTGAAGGATATAAAAGAGCTCTGGTTTATGAATTTCTACCAAATGAATCACTCGAAAAAGTGATTTTCAGAACGGGCTCCAAGAAAAGCTCTCTTGGTTGGCAAAAGCTACAAGATATTGCTCTCGGCATAGCTAAGGGCATTGAGTATCTCCACCAAGGTTGTGATCAACAAATCCTCCATTTCGACATCAAACCTCACAACATCTTATTAGACCACAATTTCAACCCGAAAGTATGTGATTTTGGTCTAGCTAAGTTGTGCTCTAAAGAGAAAAGTGCAGTAACAATGACAGCTGCAAGAGGAACCATGGGGTACATTGCACCAGAGGTATTGTCAAGGACTTTTGGGAGGGTATCGTATAAGTCTGATGTTTATAGCTTTGGAATGCTGTTGCTTGAAATGGTCGGAGGGAGGAAAAATGTGGATCTTGAGGCGAATACGAGTCAGGTGTACTTTCCACAATTTGTTTATAATAATTTGAATTTGGATGGAGATCTTTGGGCACAGATTGAGGATACAGGAGATATGAATATAGCAAGAAAACTTAGCATTGTAGGACTTTGGTGTATCCAATGGTATCCAAATGATCGTCCGCCGATGAAGCAAGTGGTTCAAATGTTGGAAGGAGACGGACACGATCTCATAACGCCTCCGAATCCATTTGAAGCTGCTAATGTGCCGAATGCGACCAATGTTGCAGCAATAGGCGGAAGTCGTTATCAAATGGAGTTGCCACTCATATTAGAATCTGAGGAAGATCAAGTATCCTGAAATGTGATATTTGAGATAGAATTATTAGTTTATTACTCTTGTCCTATTTTTTCTCGAGTTAAGATTACCAAGTGTTTTCTTCTTTGCATTGTGAATTGATTAGTGTTCGACTAATGAAATGATTAAGGTTTTTGATGATGAACGTATGAAATTCTTGGTTATCTTATTCAATTTTTGTTGAACGCCTTCAAAGTTTCTTTTCAAGTAAAATTGTAATTTTCTTTTTTCTTTTTTTTTTTTTTTTTTTTTTTTTTGGCTAAGGAAAATTCTAAGTTAGTCATATATGGCTCCAGGAAAATTTGTTAAATAACGCGAGATAAGAGTCGTTTTCTCTAAAATCTCATCAATTGTTGATATTTAATAAATATTCACGCTTTATAAGCACTTTGAAATATTTAAAAAGAGGTACAAGGTATAGTTTAGTAGTGTGGTATTATACTAAATGTCTAAATCTACAAAGACTAAATTAGCCTCAAATCTCTTATTTAAATACCTAAAACAACATAAATATTTTAATATCAAAACTTTTAGTTGATCTCAAACATGCAACGGTACGTATTGGAATGATATTAAGGGCCAACTTTAATTTTTATAAAACAGCTCCCCCACCACCGTTCCATAAGATAAGAGTGACAACAAAGATAATTCAGTAAAGTCTTATGGACTTATGGTTGGATTCCCAAAAGACCAAAAGTCAAGTCGTTTTGGTTGCTAGTGATACATGCACTCAATTATTGGAGGATTACACCGATTTCAAACATAAAATTCAAAGTAAACCCTAAAGACTGGGTCATTTATTATATAAGTCCGCAATTTAGACTAAATCTTACTAGTGTCACTCCAAACCCTGTAAGAATTACTTGCGACCCAGAAGCCTGACCAACATATTTTTGATTTTTAACCTTGAAATTAAAGTCGTCATATTATATACGCATACTATTATTCATTCTATGATATTATTGCTTATACAAGGATCGATACATTGGTTTTAATTAGTTGGAAAGTTTATATTAGGCGTTTGACACTATATAAATATATTTTGATTTTTTTTTTCTTATCTCCAAAATTAGTGATAGAACAACCCAGGTCCCAGGATGTGGAAGCAGTCAAGCAGACAATGTACATATTCAAAGCCGTGAATAATACGAAAAGTATATTTTAGGGAGGGGAAAAAAAACATCTTATTTTAATTTATTTTTTGTTTTGCACATAAAACTTTATATTTACTTAAAAAAATAAAAAGCAAAATTATTTTTAAATATACCATTAATTTTCTAATAGAAAAATATATAAAGTTAATTAAATAACCTGTAATATAAGTTTTGTTTCAGAAATTTTTCATATTATAATTTATATGTAATGAATATAATATAAGGACTAGTTATAGATGCATGCCCTGAGATCTAACATAATTATGCATATTCCTCTGAATTTTGAGAGATCACAACTTCTTTTTCCCCAATAAATTTACATTATTCTTTATGATAATCTCATTCCATGTTCATATTCATATGATTATCCATTTTTCTTCACATTACCAATCAAATTTGATTTTAAATTCATAATTATAATTTGATAGCTTAATATTAAGCCTCCACGTGGAGTCCTCTGAATGATGCCATGTAGAATTGTTTCAACCGACTATCCAGGCTGAACCTTTGCTCCACCCATTTGCAGCTCCAGGTCAACAATTAGGCCCCACTAGTGACAAAGGTAATTCATTTAAGTCACATCCTTCGATTCTTAAAGTCGCGCCTTTTTTTTGGTTTGTTTCGTGGAAATAAATGTCCTCGATTATCATTACAAATTCTCAATGACAATTAAATAATTATTAACCAGTGGTATCAAAAATTTTAAGAGTCAATATATACATTATACATCTATATATTTCTCCTTTACAATAAGTGGTCAAAATATGTATTTTTAAAGTAAAAAAATAAATAAAAAATCCATATATATAACTATATCTTTTAATGGAATTACTTGATCCCACAACTCTGAGACATTAAATATCAAAAATCTTGGATCCAAGTAAAGAGGTTATACGAGTTTCATTCAAAGATGAATAAGAACTGTAAACATTTTCTGATGGAAACATCAATAATTTAATACAACTTACTTAATATATGTCTAAATTTATGCTATAAATATTCCCATGAAAATTCCACATAACTTTAAAGTCAAAGTCATTAACTTTAATGTGGTTGCTCTCGCCTCTGCGGAAATAATGCACCTTTTTATAATCACAAATTCCACATTAACTTTAAAGTCAAGTCATTTAAATAAGTGTACTCAAAAGTCAAGTCAAGCTTAATTTTATTATTCCACACGGACCACGACGTGTAGCCGTGTAGGAAATTTTAACACCCAAAAACCACACTTAAAATATTTTTGATTGTGAAACTTGAAATTTTGACCCCTAGAACCAGACTTAACATAGCATGGGAATTTCCCTAGCTAGTTAGTTATTGCATATTCAAAGGACACTCAAAGATGCATTAATTTTAATTAGTTAAAAATTTGAAAGTTTAGAATATTTTTAAAAGGAAAGTTTTTCTAATTATATGCGTTAAAATCTTTACTAAACTAATTTGGGCCTGACTATCCAAATATATGATTGTTTGGGATGAATGTTTCCAACGAGGTAGGAAATAAGATTAAAAATAGCTAATGGGCTAGCTACATACGCATATAGGATATTTAAGTTATGCGGAAAAAAAACTTAAAAAAACAAGAATTTTGAACATGTGCAAATGAAAACCTATTATTATCCAAATATATGCTGAAATTAAAATTTTCATGTTAATATAAATTTATTAGTTATCTTTATTATAGTGATTAAATTTCTAATAAATAAATAAAATACAATTATATCTTACTTATAAAAAAAAATACTATAATAAAATTAGAAAAAACAGGAAAAAAGGTTAAAAAGAATATAAAGAAAATAAAAAGAATCGAAGTGAAGTAGTAGAAAAAAGAATATTAGAAAATACAAAATATTGTTGAAGTCATGAAAAATATAAATAAAAAAGAATATACTTTAAGAGGCAAAAGTTGTTTTCGTAAATGTTTGACCCTTAATATAATAATATAAAAATTAAAAACAATATTTAGGTACACATCTACCCACACTAAATAATGACCTTCTCAAGATTTTTTTATTGTTTTATTTCTTTATTTTCGCCTGTATTTGATTTGGACACTAGTGTCAGGTCACAAGTGACCCGTGCCTGATTCTAGTGTCATATTTCCACAGGAACTCACAATTTGTCATGTTTGTAAATTTTGATAGGCTTTAATCAAAGATTAAACAACAAATTATTGAACAATCCCTGATAAGGCAACAATGTTATCCCAAACCCCTCAATTTGAAATCATACTATTTTACATTCCCAATACACAATATATTTTTTCAAAACCCCCTAAATCGCCTAAAATTACCAAAGTATCCCTGCTAAAATTGAATAATCACAATCCATACCAAGCATCCAAATCCCTCCTCCATCGGCGGAAATTTGTCATTCTTCACCATCTCCCGCCACCGCCCGCTAGGGATGCAAACAAGCCGAGCCAACTCGCGAGCTTGACAAGCCGATCTCGATTTGGCTCGGCTTGAAATCGTGTCTAGACGAGCTCAATCCGAGCTTCGACGATCCCGAGCTAGCATTCGAGTCAATCTCGATCCCATTGTGTCTGGGCTCGCGGCTCGTGAGCCTGGACCTATATATAATTTTTTTCATTTATATATATGTATATTAGATTTTATTATATTTAAATATATATTTTATATAATATATACATATAATACATAGGCAATATATATTTAATTTATAATATATTATATACACATAAAACATAATATATTTAATTATATATATATTGTCCAAACTTCAATATTGTATTATGTAAATATACATTTATATATCATAAATAATATATATCTTAAAATCTCAAAAGTATATGATTTACCAATGTAAATAATTTGACAAGATAATATCAATCATATATTATATATGGGTCCCTTAATAATACATGAGCTAATGATGTATTTGATTTAATAATTAATATAAATATATTTTTAATACATGTATTTTTGATAATGAACCAAATACATTTCATATATTTTATATGTTTCTGACTTTGTGTTTCAAATTATTAGTTATTTGCTTTACTAACATATATGGAACTAACTACTATTGTTTAATAAGATAATTTGTAATTATGTATCATATACTATAATAAAATATGTATATGTATATTATTAATATATATGATAAATATACATTATGCTTTAAATCGTAATAATATTAAGTTTACTATGTATATGATCTGATAAGAGAATATATAAAACATATCATATATTATATGATAATGTATTATGCACATATATTACTAAACTCTTAATTATATAGTCAACTAAGATTTATAATGCTGTGGTATTATGTATCATATATTATAATAGTACTAGTTACAAACCCGTGCCAAGGCACGGGCCAAATTTTTATGAAAATAAAATAAAAGAATCAATTAAAATAAATTGTTAAGATAGCAACTATTATCAAAATTTTATTTAAAATATCTAAATAGCATGTAGAAATATTAATTTATAAAAGAAATACTACTAAAATTAGAGAGAAAATTAAAATTATTGTAAATTATATAAAATAATGAAAAATAAAATATTTAAAATTAAAAGCATATTTATTAAAATTAAAACAAATAAAAACAAAACTTTTTAATATTGTACAGTACATTGCTACATCTATAAAGAAAAATAAAATATGTTACAAATTTTAAAAGACTTTTACAAATAAATTTATATATGAAATGAGATATGTGGATAAAAATAGGTAAGAAAATACCTTTTTTATTAGAATCCAAAAAATTGAGTAAAATAAAACTTACCTCAACGCATAAGGGGGAAAAATTATATTGATCAGAATAAGACTTATCACCACAGAGATGTATTTAGATAAATTAAGTAATTTGAATTTGAATCGGTAATTACAATATTTATACAAACTTACCTTAAAAAAAAGATCTTGCATTAAAAAAAATAAATTCATATATGGATATGAAAAAAAACTTACCTATATTAAAAAGAAAATTTATATATATATATGAAAAGAGATAAGAAAATAATTTTTCTATTAGAATCGAAATAAAAACAATTGATTAGAATAAAACTTACCTTGACGAAGAATGTCAGACTTAATTAGAATAAAACTTATCTCGACAAAGAATGATCGTGCATGAGAGAAAAAAATCATATATATTAGAATAAGATGATGAAGAATGATCTGCATGAGGGGAAAAAAAAATTATATATGGAGGAGAAAAATAGTTGAGAATTGAGTGTGATGACTAAAACTTTAAATACTATTTCTTTAGGGTGTATGATTTCACTAAAATTTTAAATTTGAATATTTTTCATAAAAAACTTATCTAAAAGAATAGAGATATATTTAGATAAATTAAGTAATTTAAATTTGAATAGATAACTACAATATCTATATAAAATTCTTAATTCTTTTGGATAAAGGTGATTTGTTATAGAAAACAGAATTTCATAGTATGCGTATTTTAAATTTAAAGTTAGGTGATTTGTTATACAAAACAGAATTTCATATTAATACGCGTATTCTAAATTTAAACTTTTCTAGTAACAGAATTTGAAAAATATTAAAATTTTAAAATCTATTGAATATCCATAGTATGCGTATTTTAAATTTAAAGTTAGGTGATTTGTTATAGAAAACAGAATTTCATATTAATAAGCGTATTCTAAATTTAAACTTTTCTAGTAACAGAATTTGAAAAATATTAAAATTTTAAAATCTATTGAGATATTCAAAAAAATTTGAGACTATCCACGTGTATACTTACGTGGATAGCCTCAAGGGTTCTAAATTATATATATATAGATAAGGATGTCTTAATAATATATATGATAAATATATATTATGCCTTAATGATATATGGTTTATTAATATATATGTTCAAATAACTCAATATATAAGATATGTTATTATAAGTTCATGTTATATTCCAAACTGATGGGGAGTTATTTCAAACTGTCCCATGTATTTGATTTAATAATTAAAATAATATATATTAATATATATTATACATCTTAATACGTTAAATCAATATTATATATTTGTACATGTGTTTTTTTATAATGGACCAAATACATTTCATCATTTCATATATTTTATTTTATATATTTATAATTTGTTTATCAAACTCTTAATTATATAATTTACTAACATACTAACTACTATGGTTTAATGAGATAATATGTAATTATGTATCATATATTATAATAAAATATATGTGTGTGTATTAGTAGTATACATGATAAATATACATTGTACCTTATGATAAATATACATTATGCCTTAAAATCTTAATAACATTTAATTTACTAACATTTATGATTTAAAAAGAAATATGCATCATATATTTAATAGAAATATATTATTTAATAATATATGTTTTTTAATAATAAAAAATTACTTATAAATTGTGATTGATGAATGATACTAATAAACAATAAGTTTGATTATATATATATATACTGATTTTATTTATAAAAAAATGGAATTATATTTGAAAGAGTAAGATCTAAAAGATTTAAGTCATTTAATGTATGAGGAAAAGAAAGAAAAAAAACAAAAGTCATTTACATTAAAGACTCAGAATTGTGAGGATCAGACACTTCCAGAACACCCCCAAATCACAATTGCTCAAACCATTATCGTCAACACCTTCCACCTTCCATGGTCGCCGGCTACTTCGACCATTGGACACTGCCTGCTTCACCTTTTCTCTACAGATCTAAGAATTCTCCTTCAAGACTTTAGCCGCCTCCCATCACTTCCAAGACACCACCACTCCGCCAACCTTCAAAGCTCTTCTCAGATCTAAAACTCAATCAGATCTAAAGCTCTTCGCAGATGGGGTCGATGGTGGAGAAACCCCCGGGACTGACGGAGGCTATATGGAGATCCGGTGAGGTGATTGGGGAGTAGTCATGTCGAATACGCAGAAAATTTTACCGCCATGGCGGGCGGCGGTGGATATCTCTTCGACAAGCACGGTGAGGGGTGGTGCTGTGGAGGTGAGGATGGAGAAGATGGAGGTCAAGTGGTGGCAGATTTGGGCGGCGAAAGCCGCTGACTTGGAAGTGAGGATTCAAGCTTGTCAAGCCACCGATCCGATCTCAAGCTTTCACCAAGCCGATCTCAAGCCTCAGAAAATGAAGCTCGTCGATTTCAATCTCAATTTCAAGCCAAGTCTTCCACTCTCAATCTCAAGCTCAAGCCTGATTTTTTCGGCTAAGCTCGGCTCGCCTCGGCTTGTTTGCACCCCTACCGCCGGCCGCCGCAGACCGCCGCACACCACCGTCGACAAGTGTAGAAGAAGTTATTGGAGACTAAACGACCCACAAACCCATGTTAGAGGCGAAACCCCTACGAGCTACCAACCACGCCCCCACGACGAACACTCTGTTTGAGGTCGTTGCTTGAAATGGTAAGGTCTGAGAGGAAGGTACGTCGCACCCAAACTGTCGAGGTTAGTTTTCTTCCATAAATGGTCAGAAATTCCATTTTTTTCCGCCATATTCCAGTTTGTATTTGGTAAATGATGATTTTAACTCAACAAGTAAGGGTTTCAGGAGTTTGTTAAATAAGGAACATTGAATCGATTTTTATTCGATAGATGGTTCGTTCAATGTCGACGACGCCGTTGATGATTGTTCCGTCCCCGGCCGAAACAAGCAGGGGAAAGAGAAAAAGATCAGAGGTAGACTTCCATGAGACTGATGAGGGCACGCTTTCGAAGAAGGGGGTGTATTCGATTTTGCATCAGTGCGTGTTGGAGAGATTCAGTGAGGTTATCTATAAAATTCTTGACCAAATGTCTCCTGGTCAACTCGATACAGTTAAGAAATCACCGTTTGGTTGTTTTTTGGGAGCGCCTGTTCAGAAGGGGAGCATTAACAGAGTTGAGTTGTTGCTCGATTACTACAACTGCAGCACAAATACATTTAAATTGGGTAGCCAAGAAGTTTTATTTTGTGAGGAGAAATTCAGCATTGTTATTGGTATGCGGCATCCCGGTCATCCTGTCATGGTTGTGGGCAAGAGTAAATCCAATACCTTGATCAAGTTGTTTGCATAGCAGAAAAAGCGCAAGGTGTCGATCAAGGAGTTCAAACCGATTGTGTAGAAGAGGCACCTGAATGTGTCGATGAAGGAGTTAAAACGGTTTGTGTGGAAGAGGCACCGGAATGTGTTGATGTAGGAGTTCAAGTTGATTTGATTGAGGATGGGGAAGGTGATTGTGATTCCGGACGAGCTGAGGTTAGATCGAAGAGGAAGAACGATGTGAGGGAGCGTGTGGAAGAAAATGTGAGAACATATTACATACAAGATTCAATATTACAATGTCTTTTAACTATGCGCGTGTGTTTGATTTGTCATTGGATAATTATGTATTAGGTGATTGTGTTTGATGGAGCTCAAGTGGACAGTAGGCCTAAGGAGGCCCCAGGATGTGAGGTCGTCACTGAGGAGCAACGGAATAGGGCATTTAATTTGATTATGAGCTACACGGAGGCGCAAAAGTAAGTGTTCTTACTTAATTCAATGAGTTTAGTTGGCAGAATGTTGTTGACTGTTTCATTATAATCTTTTGCAGCCATGATGTTGTGTATACAAGTAAGACGAGTTTTGTCTTCGTGTACGATCTACGAGATCTAATTTTGGGGAAGGAGACCAATGACAATGTTATTCTGTCCTATTACGACCTGCTAACAAGTCCTGGTTACCTTGTGCCGAAATTCCACGATGTACACTTTGTTAACCCTCATGTGTCAGTTGAATTTGTGGGGAAATTGAAGAACAGGGGTACAGGAAAGACAAAGAAGAAGACTGCCCCTTACATTGTCCCATCTGCAATCAACGAATTCATGACGCACCAGATGAAAAGTGACTACGTCATGACACTGAACGAGGTGTCTTCAACAGTTATGTTCTCATGTCGTTATATTATTTTCCCTTTACTGACAAATTCTCACTGGCATATGTTGGTGTATGAGACCGAGCACAAACGTTTCAGTCACTACAACTCAATGCATACAGAAGAAGCTGCCACCGATGTCGAAGTATACTCAGATTTCCTCTGGAAGTTGTGGATTAAGAACAATGTTGTCAAGAGTTCCAAAGAGAGGGAATTGGGGCGGGGACGAATGAGAATTCAGGATAGGGGGAGCAATGATTGTGGTGTATTAATGTGTCTATATGGTGAGATGCTTGTTCGAGAGACTGACGAGTTCAGGACATATGCCGAGACAAGCAACATCGCCGAATACCGCTTTAAGTTAGCCAATGCCTTTCTAGAAAAACAATCTGGTTCATCTATATAATTGAAATTTCAATTAGATTGTTATTTATTTTTCCGGTGAAAATGTAGTAATGCGTAATTGCAAGGGTGATTTGTCCAGTGAAACTGTAGTAATGCGTAATTGGAAGGGTGATGTCCAGTGAAACTGTAGTAATGCATAATTGGAAGGGTGATTTGTCCAGTGAAACTGTAGTAATGCGTAATTGGAAGGGTGATTTGTCCAGTGAAACTGTAGTAATGCGTAATTAGAAGGGTGATTTGTAGTAATGCGTAATTGGAAGGGTGATTTGTCCAGTGAAACTGTAGTAATGCTTAATTGGAAGGGTAATTTGTCCAGTGAAACTGTAGTAATGCGTAATTAGAAGGGTAATTTGTCCAGTGAAAATGTAGTAATGCGTAATTGCAAGGGTGATTTGTCCAGTGAAACTGTAATAATGCGTAATTGGAAGGGTGATTTTGTTAGGAATAGTGTCCTAGAAAGCCGATTGTATATCCGCTTTGTGCTTTTCCTTATTGTAATCACAGACAATCTTTGAATGAAATAACGAATTGAGTCAACACTTCTTTATATGCTCTTGTTTGGTATACGTTTACTTTAGCTGTGCATGTATGAGAACTTCCCTAATCCTGATGACTTTAGGACTCTACCATTTAGGTAAAATGGTTCATGAAACGAGCCCTATATCACATAAGTCATGATTAGTAAAATACTCCAAGCCGATGAGTCCTACAGATAGTGGGAGTGTCAACCTGACCCCTCTAAGGCTTGCTTGTGGGATCACGCCCTTAAGAAGGACCACCTTGTTTCATGGAGGTGCAAAGTGTATAGTTGATACGTGCGTGATACATGAGGGTGCTTACTTTAATAAGTAAGTTCACTGAGGTGCCCCGTGTGAGAACATTCCTAAATGGGAAAGGAAGTTTCTATTTCAGGAAATGGAAACTTCCAGATTAGGAAATATCTCACGAGTCATTGATGTGATTAATTGATCCTTAGACTTGAGGTTCCTTGTCACTTTATGAGTTAACTCTGTAGTCTTAGGTATAAGCTTTAAAGGGTGTCGCCTTAGACAACTGATTCAAGGCTTATGCTAGGGCTGCACAAGTGATTCATGAAAGTGAATGGATTCAAGAAAGGACCTACACTTGCATATGCAAGGTGATCTCTTATTGTGTAAGTCATTCATATGCCATATGGAGTCCTTGGCCAAGGCAGTAGATCAAGACATCAAGAAAAGGGTTTCTTGGATTGAGATCAAATGGATATGAAATGCACTTTAGCTTTAAGACCGGATTATTCCCTTACCCTAGATCTTGGTTGAGAGATAGTAAGTAGGAGGATTGTATCTCACATGAATCAATGACTTAAAGGTTCTGTCGAATCCAAACATTCCAATTCAGCTAGGGGTTAAACACCTGTTGCTAGACTATGGTCGTTTAATCTGTGGGCTGATTAATTAATTAGTGAATTAATTAATCAGGGTCACTGCTAATTGAATTGAAAACCTAGAGGGTCACACACAACAACTTGGTTACATGAGTTGAGGCTTAAAAAATGATTAAACGAGTTAATCGGGCCAAGAGGGTTCCACACGTGTGAAACCACACGTGTGGGTCACGTGAGTGACACGTGTCCCACACGTGTAAATATATATATATATATATTGTGTATATATATATATATATATATATATATATATATATATATATATATATATATATTAAATAATTAAATGTGTTAATTATTTAATAGACTTTGGTTTAATTTTGAATTAAAAGGAAAGTCTTATTTTGGAGAAAAATAATCTAGTTAATTAATTACGAATTAATTAATTAGATAAAAATAAGTTATTTATTTTTAATAAATAAAGTATAAAATTATCCAAAAATAGTTTGGATATTTTTAGCTCTCTTGAAAGTTGATTTGGATTTGAATTCAAAGTCAAAGTCAAAGTTACTTGATGATCAAGTAATAGGAAAGAGAGAGACCAAAACCCTAGCCCATAAGGACTAGGATTTTCGGTCCTCCCCTTCTAATAAATAGGGGAGCTCGAGCTCCCCTTAGAGCTAATTGGTAATTCTTTTGGTTCATGTGTTGAACACCATCCTTTCTCCAAGATAAACAAAACCCTAGGTTAAGTCTAAACACTAACTAGAGAACTAGCATCCTTACTAGTTAGATTGTGATCAAGTTGGTGGACTATCTCTAGAGAGCTTCAAGTTAGAAGTTTGAAGATTCGAGCTTTACCAAGGAGAGGGGATCAAGCCGCGAGAAGAGCGTTCTTGGGTGGCTTGAAACGCTTCAAGAAAGACAATTAAGAAAGTAAGTTTCTTATCCCTACGAATTTGGTCACACGATTACGAGTCTAAGATCCTTTTGTTGGAAAAATTTTTAAATTCCGCTGCTTTCTGGTTCTCGTTTTCCAATAGATCTGTCCAGTGAAACTGTAATAATGCATAATTGGAAGGGTGATTTGTCCAGTGAAAATGTAATAATGCGTAATTGGAAGGGTGATTTCACTACAAGAAAACAGTCAATTTCAGACGAACGTTTCCGACGAACTTTTTAGGTCTGAAATTTTCCGATGAATTTCAGACGAATTTCCGACGAAACGAATAACAATGTACTTTTCTTATATGATTCAAATTTTCCGGCGAATTTTCGGTGAATTTCCGACGAACTAAAATTTAAACTAATAAAATAAATATTTTTTACAATTCAGACGAACGTTTTGCGACGAACTTTCGCCTGAAATTTTTTAATTATTTTTTTAAAATTCGGCTAAATTTTCAGACGAAAACACAGACGAAATATTTCGTCTGAACCAATTTCATATTTGCGGCCAAACAGCGACGCAGGGTTCGTCTGAAAATATTTGGGGTTTTTTAAAGGAAAACTCAGACCAATCTTCGTTCCATGGCGTCTGAATAATGCGGCGATACTGCGACGAACCATCCGCCGGAAAACGAGCACTAAAATCGAAATTCGTTCGACGAAACTCAAACCAACACAAGTTCGTCTGAAATGTTTATGAAAAGAAATTGAGAAGGGTCTCTCAATCAGATATTATCCATGCCCTAAAATCAACAAAAGTTCCCTTATCCCGCCTCTCCAAGTCACATTTCGAGCTTTCCCTCCCATGGCTGCCGCTATCAAACTCCCTCGTTGAAAAGCGTGTCCTCATTCAACAGAAAGGGTTTCAGCACTCTCAACCTTGGCCCCCCTCTTTCCAGCCCGCTGAAGCCATTGTCTCCATCGTCGGCGCCTCAGAACGAAAAATAGGTCTTCTCCCTTTTACCATTTTCTTGTAACTTCTGTGACGGTGAAGTTCACAGCTCAGCTGAGCTGCCATTTTGATCGGTTCGAGAAAACATAGCTCAGATTTCTAAGTGGTATGTCTCCTTGACTTCTTGCTTTTCATTCAATTTCAGTGATTTGATTTCACCGTGTTTTATTATGCAAATTTGATATGGGATTCATTGTGGAAGTGCCGAAATGGGCATTTGTTGAATCTTAGTTTTCATTATTCTGTGCATTTGCTTTTCGGATAATTAAAATAAGAGATGGGTTGATTTCTGTTTTAATTTTGTCATCCAATGTCGTCTTAGCTTGGTAGTTTGACCTACGTAATAGGTGGAGGATTCTCAGATTGCTGAAATGAAGAATTAAGTTCCTTCAGCGAGGTCTTCATTTAGATTCTGTCTGATTTTGGCTTCTGTATGTCTGTCTTATTGTAGAGTTTGGGCTTGAGACAACAATGATCTTTGAATAGCAGATTTGTTGATGTGCCTTTGTTCTATCTCCTGCAGTTTGTAATGATTCTTCATTTTATACCTTAAATTTAAGGGGGGAGTTGCTGAAATTTTAGCGTTATGAGGAGTGAGAATTTGGATTGTTAAATGATCTTTGTTGAGAGGAGGAGGAGCCATCTCTTTGATTCTAGGCACCTTAAGTTATTGCCCTTAAGAATGCAACAGTGAAACCTTGCTTTTTATTCCTTCAAATATAGTTTGCTGGTGAAAAAGCCTTGCATACATTAGGTTACTATTCTTTTATGTATGTTTACATCTGTGTTTTCTCTGGAGCCCTTTTTTAGGTACATGGAAGTCAAAATTCTTATTGCATTTCTTTCTAAAATGGCATTTTTAGTTCTTGTCCAATTCATGATGTTTCCTGGCTGTTTATTATGGAGCAGGACTCGAGTTAAATGGAATGAAACTAATTTAGCAGAAATCGAGGCAAATAAACCTGAGAGGCAGAAGATAACCGAACCAAAGACACCATACCATCCCATGATCGATGATGATGATGGTATGTATGGTTGATTTCATGTGTGTTTCCAGTTCTTTTGTCGGTCTCTGGAGATAGCTTCTGGATTTTGTCTTTGTAGTTTATGATTGCATGCAGGAAATATCGATGATTACCTATCATCAAGTATTTGTGATATTCCAACATTTTATCTGAACAAGCTAACATTGTAGAAGTCCAGGCAAATGAGCTAATTTCTCTTATTTGACATGGAAAAGAAAACAATGCTAATTTCATCTGCAGAAATACATGAAGTTTATGTGCAGTTTTGAAATTGAATTTGAAAGTGGAATTTTAAGCTGTTGTTTTGTTTGTATAGTTGCAATTATTTGCATGAATTAATGTTATATACTCTGGTTTGGAATTTAATGAACAGTTTTGCTAGGTTGTGATGAGGTATTAAGTCAAATCTGGAGAAGTTTACATTCTGCCACTTTTGTTTGAAGAATTAACACTTTTGCATGAAGTGTTGTTAACTAGATCATTGTGTTTTACATGATGGATATATGCTATACTAACACTGATATTCAAGTCCCGGTGAATCTTATGATTTGAGTGTATTTTGACCAAATAGGTAGCAATATCTTGAAGAATCGGGGAGCCAAGGCTTGCAGTGAGTGGTGGGCTGACAGGTGAGTTTGCTTTAGGCTGTTATAACAATATCTTGTTCCGTTGTTGTTGATACGTGTAACTAAAAATGTGAACTTTGAATATTTGGTAAAATCTAAATAATATCTTGTTGTTTTTTCGTTGATATCTGTAACTGGCAAGGTGAACTTTTGGATTGTTGGTAAAAATCTGAACATGATATTTTGACTTCTTGTTAAAAATCTGAACATGATGTTACTTTCATAAAAAAAAGGGGATGTTTCTTAAGGGGAGGTTTCTGTAATTTGTAAAATTACTAAGGGGAGGTTGCTGTAATTTTGGCACCTTGTATGTAGTGACTTCAAATGTCAAATCTGAACTCTTACAAACTCTTTTAGTGAAACTGTTTCAGTGACTGAAATTTGATGAAATATGCTCAAATGTACATACTTGCCTGTTGTGTTTATTATATGTGTTGTTGCCCAAATACTGAGGTTTTGAAATATTAGTGGACAACAATTGATAATCATGTAACTTGGTCAGTTTTTTATTATTCTTAATCTCTACGAATAAGTTCATGTTTCTAATTATTCTTAATCTCTGCTGTTGAATGAGTCACAAGTTGGCTGTTGTTGAACTTGATCACGAGCGTAGTCTGCTGCTCAAGTTGGAGCTGCTGTAATTTCTGAGAAAGCCTCACAAGATACAAGAATCGAACTCGTAAGTTCTTTCCTTTTAATAAATGTTTGGCACTTTGATTGTACAAAAGTAAGATTCCTTGTTTCCTAGTAAGATACTTGGTTCCTCTGTGTATAAAGATTAAAAAAATGAAAAGAGAAGATTGAAATTGAGATGGAATTTTAGGCTGCAGTTATGTTTATATAGTTGCCAAAATGCATGAATTAATTTTATATATTCTGGTTTTGGAGTTTTATAAATTTTGATAGCTTGTATGCAGTGAGTTCAAACGTAAATTCCGAACTCGTATGAGCTCTTTTTTTAAAATTAATCTGTGGATCTGAAAGCTTATGCATTGCATTGGTGGTGAAAAAAAAAAATTATGTATTGTGGCAATTGCTTAGACATAGGTGGTGATAAAAAAAATTTATGTATTGTGGCAATTGCTTAGACATAGCCATTGTTACGAAATTGTTGTGTTCAATTAGAAAAATAACTGATGTACTTTTCATTGAAACCAGATTTGAGAAGATTACATTTCGGAGGCCATTGGAGCTCTCAAATTTTACTTAGAGGAGCAAAGGTAGGATTTTTACCACTTGGTCAGTAAATATGGTTTGTCTGAAAGGAAAATGTTTTTTTTATGTTGAATATCAGCTTATTTATTGCTACCTATGTGTGGAGTATAGCATATATCCATAAAAAAACACTCAAATCATATTAGTATATCAGCTTATTTATTGCTACCTATGAATTTGGTCTTATTTATTTCTTTGTGAAGTATATCAGCTTCTTTATGGAGAAATTTGTTTTGGGCCAATGTTCATTTTAATTAGAACGAGACCAATATTAAATATTAAATATATTTCCTCTCTAAAGTTTTTAGTTGAAATGGTTTTCTCGATATAGTATTAGAACGAGACCAATATTAAATATTGAACTTCTTTATTTTCTCTAACTTGAGCTTATAAATACAGAAATATGTATATTGGGATCCACAACATGAGCAGCATATGAGAACTGCATTTGAGTATGTTGGAGCTAAACGTTTGGCTGATCATTATAATAGAATTAGACACAAAGGTGAAAAGCCAGGATGGATGTTACAGAGAGTTTATGACAACTTGTTCGAATGGTGGAAGTCTGAAGAGTTCGCGGCTAAATCATTGAAAAACAAGAAAAATAGAGCATCCACTAAAGGAGGCGTACTTCATACAGGTGGAAGCATTTCAGCTGCTACTATTCGAAAAAGATTGGTTAGTCATTACCTTAACAATATTTAACAATTAGCTTAGTTTGTGTTCGAATAAGTTATCAAGTGTACATTATTTGCAGAGCGATAGGGAAGACAGAGAAGTAGACCATGAAGAGATATTCAAGCTGACTAGACTCAGAAAGTTGGATAAAAAACAAAAAACAAATGAGAATGTTGGAAATATTGATGAAGGCGGTCAACCAACTGAACAAAGTGATGATGTGGGTAGAGCTATTTGGGTCGACGATCGTTCGAGCTCAACATGGGTTAGTTTGATTGTATTTATGAGCAATTAATAATTTTATTAAAAGGTTTATGCAAAGTCATAATGACCACTTCCGGATATATATTATTATAGGAGCTCTACATGAAGTTGAAGGAGGATAGAAATCAAAAAGCAGCTCTACTAGGTGAGGACGAGAGGGTTAACTTGCCTACCGATTTTGAATTACTTATTCAAGCCGGTGGAGGGCCAAACAAGAAAGGCGAGGTGTATGGGATGCCATACTTGAAAAGCAAATGCTCACGTACTAAAACTCCCACTAACTCTCAAGGTTGCTCTACTTCCTCAGCTCCATTGTCAGAGTTGGATGAGTTGAAAAGACAACAACAACAATTACTAGAAGAACAAGCTGCATTAAGACAACAAATGCAGGAGCAGGAGGCTGGGATACGCCAACAACAGGAGCAGATTTTATCCGCCATAACAGCGATGACTGCTATGTTTCAACAACAACGGAATTCTGATCCTGATGTCCAACGTCGCTCAAATGAATAGGCAAGTACTACTATGGTTTAAGTTATGTTGTGTGCCTGTTGTGTTGGTCTTAATTGTGGTGTTGGTGGTCTTGGGGGCTGAATTTGGAACTGATATTGTGTTGGTGTTGATCTGTACTGCATATATACATGTTATATAATCATTCAATCTTGGATAATGTACATTTTTTGGCACAATATTCCAATTGCTAAATTGATATTAACCTTTGTATGTTTACTGTTTTTGTTGACAGATCAGGCAATATCGCTTAGGTGGCAATATAGCAACACTAGGTAAATTTTCAAATGGTGGAGTTAAGTTTTCACTTCATATCTAGTGTTGGCGTATTTTATGTAGTTTTTGCATAATGTGGAGTTATGTAATAGTACATGAAGAATTTGTAATTTGGTAGATTTTATCTAATTTCCTGTAGTTGGATTTGTTATTATAATATTGTCGGATTTATGGACATGATTGAATTTCTAATTTATTGTTGGTCCATTACACATTACTCTTGAATTTAACGGTTTTTATTATTTTACTCTGGGTATAATTGTCGAAATACAGGTTCCAAATTCGAAAACCAAAAAAACTGGAAAATTAATAATAATACCGAAATTGCGACGAAATTGCGACGAATTTTTTTTTCAAAATTTCATATATTTCTTTAATTTTGGTCTGAAAATGGTCTGAAAGTTCGTCTGAGATATACTCAATTTCGACCGAAAATGTGCTACAAGTTCGTCTGAAAATGGTCTGAAAGTTCATCTGAAAGATATCGAAGTTCATCTGAAAGTTCGTCTGAAACCTTCGTCTGAAATCTTCGTCTGAAATTTTCGTCTGAAGTGTAGCACAAAACGACAACATATATATTGTCGTCTGAAAACTGGCCGGAATTTTTCCTCGCAAATTAAATTCAGACGACCCTTTTTCGTCGGAAAATGGTCGGAAATCAATACGAGGAAAATTGTTCCGACATTTTTTTGTCGGAAGTTTCGTCGCAAATTTCGTCTGAATCTGGGTTCGTCCGAAAATTATCCAAAAATTGTCGTCTGAATTCCATCGCAATTTCGTCGGAATCTGAGTTCGTCGGAAAATTGCCAATTTCGGGCTCAAATTTTTTTCGTCTGAGGTTCGTCGGAAGTTCGTCGGAAAACTGTTCGTCGGAAATTTCATCGGAAATTTCGCCTGAATTTGTCTCCGACGAGGGTTTTTCCGACGAACTTCAGTTCATCTGAAATTCGTCTCAATTTCGTCGGAAAGCGAGGATTTCAGACGAAATAGTCCAATTTTTCGTCTGAAAATTTCGCCTGAAATTGGCTGTTTTTTTGTAGTGTTTGTCCAGTGAAACTGTAGTAATGCGTAATTGGAAGGGTGATTTGTCCAGTGAAACTGTAATAATGCGTAATTGGAAGGGTGATTTGTCGAGTGAAACTGTAGTAATGCGTAATTGGAAGGGTGATTTGTCCAATGAAAATGTAAATAAAACATTGCAACATTAACAAGATTGATTGAATGATGATCACATCATTACAACAATATAGTTATGAACAAGATTCTGAATAAAACATTGTAACATTAACAAGATTGATTGAATGATGATCACATCATTACAACAATATACTTATGAACAAGATTCTGAATAAAACATTGCAACATTAACAAGTTTGATTGAATCATGCTCACATCATTACAACAATATAGTTATGAACAATCTTGTTCATAACTATATTGTTGTAATGATGTGATCATCATTCAATCAATCTTGTTAATGTTGCAATGTTTTAACTACAGTTTCACTGGACAAATCACCCTTCCAATTACGTATTATTACAGTTTCACTGGACAAATCACCCTTCCAATTACGCATTATTACAGTTTCACTGGACAAATCACCCTTCCAATTACGCATTACTACAATTTCACTGGACGCATTACTACATTTTCACTGGACAAATTACCCTTCTAATTACGCATTACTACAGTTTCACTGGACAAATTACCCTTCCAATTACGCATTATTACAATTTCACTAGACAAATCACCCTTCCAATTACGCATTACTACATTTTCTCTGGACAAATCACCCTTCCAATTACGCATTATTACAGTTTCACTGGACAAATCACCCTTACAAATTACCCTTCTAATTACGCATTACTACAGTTTCACTGGACAAATTACCCTTCTAATTACGCATTATTACAGTTTCACTTGACAAATCACCCTTCCAATTACGCATTACTACATTTTCTCAGGACAAATCACCCTTCCAATTACGCATTATTACAGTTTCACTGGACAAATCACCCTTGCAATTACGCATTACTACATTTTCACTGGACAAATTACCCTTCTAATTATGCATTACTACAGTTTCACTGGACAAATCACCCTTCCAATTACGCATTATTACAGTTTCACTGGACAAATCACCCTTGTAATTACGCATTATTACATTTTCACTGGACAAATTACCCTTCTAATTACGCATTACTACAGTTTCACTGGACAATCACCCTTCCAATTACGCATTACTACAGATTCACTGGACAAATCACCATTCCAATTACGCATTACTACAGTTTCACTGGACAAATCACCCTTCCAATGACGCATTACTACATTTTCACTGGACAAATCACTCTTCCAATTACGCATTACTACAGTTTCACTGGATAAATCACCCTTCCAATTACGCATTACTCCAGTGAAACTGGACAAATCACCCTTCCAATTACGCATTATTACAGTTTCATTGGACAAATCACCCTTCCAATTACGCATTATTACAACAAAGTCATTCACCATACAACAAAAAATACAAAGACAAGTGAAAAAAAGTTAAAAAAAAGTTATTCACCAGGTCCATCATTAAGCCAAAATGGCAAGCCTCCACTGAAATATCGGCCAATCTTCAGTTTCTGTGCGAAAACAAATCATATAAACCTGATTAGGATCCAGAATTAAACAACATACCCAACAACATACAAACAGTCAATTTGACACAGGGCCCCTGCAAGTTCTCTTGTTATGCCCAGGCCTTTTACATGATGAGCATACAGTAATAGCTTTGACGACCTGCGATGGGAACCTATTCCTCTTCGGTCGACCAGGCTGAGGCCTCACATCAGGAGGCATGATCTGAACCTCGACATTTGAGACCATATCAGCATTCGGTACAGGGAAAATAATGTTCTCATATGCTTTTTTATACGTTTCAACTGAATAAGCATCATCACAAAAATCGTATACCGACCACCCTTTCTTATCAATGCATGCACAAGCATGTTTGCAAGGGAGCTTCAAGATCTGCCAGTAATTACAAGAACATTCCCGCTTGCCAAGGTCTACTGTGTGTCGGAATTCCCCTTCATTCACCTCAAATGTCACTGAGTTGGCTCACACAACATCCAAGCTCCTCCCTACTTCAAATTCAGCCTTGACCATCACCTCTATATCCATACAAAGGTGCGTTTGCCATTCATGACTTTGCTCTCTTCTATTACACATCATGGTCATTATCTGCTGTCTAATCCGGTCAATTAAAGCAACAATTGGGAGGGATCTCGCATCCTTCACCCAACTGTTCCAACACTCTGCAATATTGTTGTTGATGATACCAAATCGATTACCGGTAAATAATGAATTAGCCCAGTTTTCAGGAGCGGAGTTATTTAAGAAATCTGCGGCCAATGGCATTGCTTTAAGGATTTTGTTGATGTGCAGGGAGTACTCAGCCCTGGTAGGAGCATATGCTGCTGCATTGAACACATTGGTCCAATGTTTTTTGTTCAGTTTGGTATAATGCTTCCTAAGGACCTGCGATAATGACAACCAACATCCACTTTATTATCAAGAAAATGAGCATACGTATCAACTCATCACACTAATCGGTAAACAAATACCTGAGTTCTGAAGTTATCCACCAAATGTCTGAGGCAGAATGCATGTTGGCAGCCTGGAAATACCCTTGGCACATGCGTAACAAGTCCCAGGTGCCTGTCGGAGAAGAATGTGTACTGTCTAAAATCACAAAGCACAGGCTGAATTTCAAGAGCATGTCTCAACTTTTGGCAAAACCATTCCCAATTCTCATCATTCTCTGAGTTAACGACAGCGTATGCTATTGTAAACAACTGATTGTTCCCATCCTTCGTTGTCGCACAAAGCAAATGACCTTTGAATTTGCTCTTGATATGAGTGCCGTCAAGGAAAACTATTTTCCTACAACCTCTAAGAAATCCTACCAAACAAGCATTCAAAGCCATAAACAAGCGGTTAAACCTGTTATCCGGTTGTTTTGTCTCCAAATCACAAATGCTGCCGGAATTCGAACGTCTCACAGCATCCACATACCAATGGAGTCGGTTATAAGACCCAACATCAGAACCATGGATTTCATGTAGTGCTATCTCCTTGCCCAGCCAGGCAGTATGGTATGGAATTTCCACATTGTGCTCGTTCCGGATATAAGAAACTATATCTTTCGGTTTGTATTTAGGATTTGCCATGATATAGGCCTTCATCACACACACAACCCAATTTGAATCGACATTGGGGTATGACCTTTTATTCGTAACAGTTTCCAAACCACAAACATGGTGAACATTTAACTTTCTTATAGCAAACTCGCCGTTTCTCCTACAATAAGAGGCATAAAACCTCCAGTTGCAGTTCTCATCCGGGCAAGTAGCTATAATCTTATCAGTATCATTCTTCATATATTTAAACTTTCGATTCACTGCAATGTGATAATTTTTTAAATGAACCCTACAGTCATTAGCATCCTTAAAGGCCTGTCCAACGCGATGGATGCAACGACTCCAGGATTCATTGTTGTTGGAATTATGAACGACTAGGGCTTGACTTGTCGAGGTCATTCCCTGGTCATCCCTTTTCAAATAAGACACAAGCCAAACGAATAACGCATCACATATGCATCGCAATCCCAAATCAGCCATATAACAGAGCAAATTAAAATACAGGGACTACCTTCTCTGAGATGAACTTGAAGGGGGCTGAATTGCTCTCAACTTTGCAATGTGTTGTTTTGCTAGACCATGCACTGCCACCATACTCTCAACATCTTGATCTTTCTTCAAAGTAATCCATGATTCATCTTCCATATGGGCAGCTTTGTACTGCACCACATATGTATCACAATCGAACGCAGGCCAATGGGTCTCAATCTCCGAAAACACTCTTTCAAGCGTATCGCTCTCCCGAAGTTGAAAGACATGATCTTCGCCTTCAAAAAATACACTACACCAAATCGAACAAGTCACCAAGCTGCCGGAATCCATCTTCCCAGATTGGGTTTTCTTGATTTCTTATCAAACAAGTGGTGTCCGCCTCGGTTATCAAATCAAAATACCAATAGCAACAATTGGGGGGTGCTATGATAATAGGCTTATGGCTGCAACGGCGGGGACGGGGACTGGGGCGGTGGCGGACTCAGAATCGCGGGAAGAATCAGAGGAAGTTTAGTTGCAAGGTGTCGTGTGTGTATTAGAGTAAAACTTGAGAGTAAAGTAGTCTTTTAAGGTGTTTGGGGGGTTTACAAAAAATATGTGCTATATTGGTGATCACAAATGAAGAATTTTCAAATTAGGGGGTTTAGGATAACTTTTTAACATTATTGGTCCTGTTTAATAATCCCCCCACAAGATTAAATTGTTATATATTAATCTAATATTAAATGTTAAATATATAAAAGTAATTACAACCAACCTCATCCAGTACCACCCACACACCAGCAGTTAGCACACCTTCTCTTCCCCCCTTCTCCCCCCTTTAGTATATTATGTATATTATTTTGGTTAATATATAAAAAAAATATGTAGGGTTTATCATAGGTTAGCAAAATGGGTTAGACCGTTAAGCACATGGGTTCAACCTAACCCAATGGTTTTGGGCTGGATTAGTTTTAGTAAAATTTGAACTGGGTTAATTATGGGTTGGAGAATAATGAGCCGTTCATGCTTTTGGATTGGGTTGATAATGAGTTTGAATTGAGTTTTTAATAACTTAGCACATTTAGTTAATGGTAAGGTACTATTACTATTTTATCCCTCTTATAAATTAAAAATTATATTCTTATCCCACAAGTAAAGTATTTAAAATGTTCAAAATAAAAATAAATATAAAAAATAAAATTTCCTATTATCTTAAATCTCACTTCTCACCACTTCGTCACTTCCTCAGTCGCCACCATGCCACTCGTTCCGGCGTCGTCCCTCCATTTCCTCATCGGCGTTGTTATCAAACGGGTCCAAAAAAAAAAAAAAAAACTCAAACAGGTTCAAAATGGATTAAACGGGTTCAATACGGGTCTAAAATAAGTCAAACAGGTCAAAAATAGATGGAAGGAATCCAAAATAGGTAAAACGGGAATAGGTCAAATTGATCTAAAATAGGTTGAACAAGTCGAAAAACGTGTGAAACGGGCTCAAAACTGATCAAATTAGTATAAAATAGATCGAACGAGTAAAAAAAACAAGTCAGACAGGTCAAAGATGGGTCAAACGAGTCTAAAATAGATCAAAAAACGGATGAAACGGAGCCTAAATTAGTAAAACATATCCAAAAAGGGTCAAACATGTTTAAAATAGGTTGAACATGTAAAATAACAGGTAAAATGAGTCCAAAATGGATCAGATAGGTCTAAAATAAGTCAAATAAATCGAAAAATAAATGAAACGGGTCTTAAATAGTTGAATAGATAAAAAAAACGAATGAAACGATTCCAAAACAGATGAAACGGGTTAAAAAATGGGTTAAATGGATCCAAAATGTGTGAAATGAGTCCAAATCGATTCGAAAATTGGTCAAATATATCAAAAATGGTTTGAACGAGTCTGAAATGGATTAAACAGGTCAAAAACAAGTCAAACGGGTCGAAAACATGACAATTGGGTTAAATGGATAAAAAACGTATCAAATGTATTAGTAAGGAACATTTTACATATTTAAGTAATTGGATTGAATATAAACCCAGTAAAAATTAATTGTGAAATTTATTAACAACCCTAACATCCATCACAAATCCGCTAAAACCCATTAAAAATTGGGATAAATATTTTTTGCCATCCGAACTATGTCTGTTTTTGTAATTTACCATCCAAACAATTTTTCATTGCAAACTGCCATCCAACCTTTCCATTTGTGACAAAATGCCATCTAAACCCATTTTTTTTGGTGGTTTTGGAAAAAAAAATTGACACGTGGCATTTTCCTAAAACATACACGTCGGACCAAACCACGTTCAGATGGCGTTTTGTCACAAATGCAAAGATTGGATGGCGATTTGCAATGAAAAATTATTTGAATGGTAAATTGCAAAAACGGGCATAGTTTGGATGGCCAAAAATCTTTTTCCCTTAAAAATTTAACTCATCAAGAACTCATTAATACTCAGCTCATTTTAGATCCAATCCATATTGCTCCAGCTTAAACCCAATCCGAACCGTTCATTTGCCAACCCTAATTTCAAAAGGGGTAAGTTGCTATTTTGTGACACTATTTGCACGACCACCTACGGTTCACATGCATTTGTTGTTTTTAATTGGCGAAAAATAATTCAAATTAGAGTTTTCTAAAACCATGGAATAGACTAACTACAACATACTTATAATTCTAGTTATTAGCCAAGTACTGTAGCTAGTTTGTACGTATTATTTCTAGCTGACGGCTCTTCAATGCGCCCACCAATTTTCTGAATACATTTTACCCTGACAGTTCAGTGGAAGCATAACCTGTAGCCTGAGTTGATTGAGATGGCAGGGAAGGGATCTCCAGATTTTCATTTTCACTTTCCAACATTTTTACCACTTCACTCATTGATGGACGATATTCCGGACTCATCTGTATGCACCACAATCCCACTATTGTCATCTTTCTTTTCACTTTTCTTGCGAAATCGTCATCTTCTGCATCATCAATTTCATCAACATTTCCAGTTTCAATATCTTTCTCTTTATTGAAGCGATCGTAAATCCAATACGGAAAATACTGACTAGATTTCTCATCATCCACCACCATGTCTCTATTTAAGCGTAGCATTTCCATCAGCAGCATTCCAAAGCTATAGACATCAGCTTTGTATGAGACCCTTCCAATGCTTCTGTTGATTAGTTCAGGAGCCACATAACCTATTGTCCCTCGCGCCATTGTAAGAGTCACCGTTACATTGTCAGTTGGGTAAAATTTGGCGAGCCCGAAACCAGAAACTTTAGGAGTGAAACCATCATCAATGAGTATGTTGTGAGGCTTTATATCAAAGTGCAGGATTTGTATATCGCACCCTTGGTGTAGATATTCAATCCCATGAGCCACTCCAACTGCGATTCCATATTTCTGCTCCCAACTTAGGGAATTCGGTGTTTTTCCGCCCCTATAAATGTACTTCTCCAAAGATCCTTTAGGCATGAAGTCATATATAAGGGCACATTTAGATCCTTCGACACAATATCCAACGAGCTTAACCACATTTACGTGATGGATCCTTCCAATGGTTGCAATTTCGTTGATGAAGTCTTGACCGGTTGCTCCGGGCTTATTGTTGAGCACCTTGACGGCTACATCATGGCCACTTCGAAGCTTTCCTTTATAAACAGAACCATAACCTCCTTCGCCAAGTTTTTCCTTGAAATTTCCAGTCATTTGCTTTATGTTTGAATAAGAGTATCGGATTGGCATGAGATTATTGTTGCTTTGTAGAAATCCTTCAATTCCATCAAACATGGACAAATGCCTTCTTCGACGTTTGTAGATTAGAAGCCCCAACATAAAAGGCATTCCAATTACAATTCTTCCAGCAAGGTGGAGCACTACAAACACTATAAGGAACAAAAGAGACAAGGAAAGGATTTTACAGGTTAGAACTTCCAACAGATGTTATACATATATTTTTTTCTTTTATAACTATACGTCAGAAGAACATATCATGCAAACGTACTTACTTTTTTTTTAAAAATGTGCATTTACAAATAATATAACTTAAAAGCATAAGAGACTATATATTATATTATAATGATATATTGTTTTTGATTATGGATAATCGAATATTGTTCGAGGGATATGTAGTTGCACGGAATATTAAATGGATCATGTGTTTGATCATTATATCCGCATCCTTTTAGAATTCCTCTATCTATAATCTTTGAATAATTTTAATTTTAAACAATTGCGAATAATATTCACTTGAAACATATATGAATATTCACTTCAAACAGATATGGACACGGGCAGATTTTCAGCCGAAGGTACAAGTTTTTTGTTTTTTTTTTTTTTTTGGGAAAAAAATTTTACCATCCAAAATTTGACATTTTTGACTCTTTGTTGTGTGGACTTTTTTTTTTTTCCGACACTTTGCCATCTCAATTTAACTCTGATGACAATTTTTGCTATCTTCGGTCACGTTCGGACGGAATATACCGAGATTAAAAAAGAATTAGTAAAAAACATAAATACCCATGTGGATCTCACGTGCATCGCACATGATGGAATCTCTGCGGAATATTTTGCCAGAAAGTGAGAGGAGATGGCAAATTATTATGGGAGTTCAGTTGAGATGATAAAATACTGCAAAAATAAACCATATGACAAAGTGTCAAAAATCCCTAAATTCAGATGATAACTTTTTTTTTCCCCTTTTTATCATTCTTTTTCTGATTTCTCTCATTCATCACAGAAAAAAACAGAAGAAAAAAAGAAATTTCGTAATATTTCTTCAACAGCCGTTCAATATTTTTAAGATATTGATAGTCGTCGAACATAATTGAGAAAAACAGAAAAAAGAGAAAAATAAATAAAAGCTCACCTGTGATTATCCGAAGAATCAGATTAATCCGTGCACAAGCAATCCGTACACATGATAAGTAAAAATAAAGCAAGGATTTCAATTCACATACCCAATTGGACATCATATTTTTACTTTAACTCCCCATTTTAACAAAATATTCTATAATTTTCATATAATGTAGTATTTAAAATACTTCTCACAATATGTTGTATATTTTTCACAAAATGTATTACTAAAACGTTCTAATACAGTATTTATATCATATTATGTTGTATAATTTTATGGGAAGTAAAGTAAAATATTTCAAACTGATGGAAAGTTATTTCAAACTGCCCCATAAAACTTCATTTGTACAATAGAAATGAATTCTTTATTTTGACAGATAGACTTGGGTCTACAAATATCTTTTGTTTTGCTAACAAAACGTAAAAATATTCAGTATTTTGAGTTGTCACTATTTATATCGCTATCAAGAATTGGTTTAAGTGATTAAAAAATTCTTTTTCCAGACAAATGACCTAAATTCGAATCCCTATAATGATCTGTGTTAAAAAAAATATATATATCACTATTTATATTATTTAATAACAGAATAGGGACATTCTAGTGACAAAATATTTGTCACTAAATATAAGTATCTAACTGGTGACAATTTAAACTATTGTGCAAACTATATTTTTTTGTGAATAATATTTTTTGGCTACTAAAACAAAATATTCATTAAAGAAATGGAAAAACAAAAAAAAGGTAAGTCCTAACAAATGTCTTGTCTGGCAAACAGAGGAAGAATGGTTTAGCATGAGTTGTTCAAATTGATTAAGATCTAAACTATAGTTGAGGAATACCAGAGTTCAGGAATTCTTACAGTAAAGTGACTTGTAGAGCCAACCAGCTGGCCCACTAAATTCTGCATTCTCCAGCGTAGAATAAGGAATGGGGGTTGGATTAAAAAGACCTTTTAAGAACTTTTTTAATTAAATAACCCACAAGTTTGAGTTTAGTTAATGGATAGCCCTTTTCATTAATTAATATAAAAAAGGCATTCCACACACTTTTAGGAATTGCATTTTAGCCCAAAAATTTATATATATTGCAAATAAACCCTCCCAAAATTATTCAGCCAAGATTTTTCTCTCACTACAAACCCATTTATTCTCTCTCTCTCTCTCTCTCCAACGAGCTTTCTTCTCCATGAGGCCCGTCGTTTTCCTACTGAAAATTTTCTATTCTCTTCACTTCTCTAGGGATTGATTGTTCATCCAAGAACTAATTTATTCAAGAATCGAGATTATTTATATGATAAAGGAAGTCCTCAAGATAGTTCATATAAGAAAAAGTGGTTCAAGAGCTCAACTTGTATTGTTGGAAGAAATCTTGTGAAAAGTACATTGAAGGTAACAAGTATTTGTATTTCTATCATTGAGCAAGGATATTAGAGATAGATATTATGTGCATCTTGAACAAGATTTGTGTGTGTGTGTGTATATATATATATATATACGCTGAATGTTGGATATAGAGATCTTGGGCATGTTCTTTTATCGGTTTTTCTGGGTGTTAGCTTAATGATCGGAGTTTGACTCTAAAGGAAAAAATCAGATTGATCGCTTAGTGGAAAAGCGATTTCTGCCCAGAAAATAAGCGATCGCTTTTTTCAGGCTAAAGAAAAAAAGCGATCGCTTTTTAACTAGTACAAATTTTAAAAATTAATATGTGTTTGTTACGGTGCAGGTACATTTTAACTTAATTGCATCAATGCCAGAATTTGTTATAGGTGTCGTATACGGCGAGTGGGTAGAGAAAGATAGTTGTTGGGAGTGGAATCCAACAAGTAATGTAACTACACCACTTCTTGTAAGTAAGGATATTACCTTTGAGATGCTTGTCGATAAAGTTATCAACAAGCGCGAATTGAGCTGCTCACGTTCTCAAATACATATAAAGTATATTATAACAAATGCACCTCCGAAAGAAAAACTACCTCCAACTGAAATAACGTCGGATGAAGATCTAAAGATATACATGAGTGATGTTGGTTGTGGTGGTTGGAGGCCTATTTTGAAAGTCTCTATAGCTGATGCTGGAGAAAACAATGAATTGGAGTCACTGAATATTGATTTCAATTTTAATAAGGATGATTTTTGTTTACCAAATGATGATATAATAGTTAATTATAACTATAATGCTGAAGATGAGATTGAGGACGTAGAGGAAGACAATACAGCGGAAGAACTTAACGAAGACCCTAATATCATGATGGATGAAGATAATACTGCAAACGATCAACTATATCTAGAGAATGGTGATGGCAACGAAGAAATTATATTGGCTGAAGAAATTTCAAGGGGAAAAACCACAGGTGCGAATGTAAGTCGAGCGTGCCACACATTCGATGATGGATCAGATTTATATAAAGGATATGTCTTCAATGACAAGAAGGATGCAATAAGGAAGATAAAATTTGTTGCTGTGAAAGGAAAGTTTGAGTTGCAAACTAAAAGATCTACAAAATCCTTGTTTGTTGTTGCATGTCCTTCCCCCAATTGTAAGTGGTGGATTCGTTGTGTTAACTATCCTGGATCAAGTAAATTTGTTATTAAGAAATACATTCGGGAGCACACATGCGGTTTGGAATTTATATCAGGAGAACATCGTCAAGCATCGGCTGATGTTATTGGAGAATTTGCGAAACCTCTATTTGTAGATGGAAAAGGTCCTACACCCAAGGATATGAAGAATTATGTACAATCACAATTGGGTTGTGTGGTGAGCTATTGGAAATGTTGGAAAGGGAGACAACATGCAAAGGATTTTGTGAGGGGAACACCAGAACATGGTTATGCAGTCCTTGAAGCTTATCGCTATATGTTAGAGTTAAGCAACGAAGGAACCAAGACACATTTAGAGGTTGACGAAAAAAATAGATTTCTTTATTTTTTCGTAGCTTTTAGGCCGTGCCTAAGGGGTTTTGCATTAATGAGAAAAGTTATAGCTCTTGATGGTTGCTTTTTGACGGGGAAGTTTGGTGGTACATTATTAGTTGCCACGGCACAAGATGGTGAGAACCATATATATCCAATTGCATGGGCAGTGGTCAATTCTGAGAATGACCGATCATGGGGGTGGTTTTTGGAACATTTGCAAGACATAGTTCCTGACAGTGATGAGTTGTGCATAATATCCGACAGACACATTTCTATTAAGAATGCAGTTGCAAAAGTTTACCCCACAGTGCATCACGGGTATTGCATAAAGCACCTCTGCGATAATTTAACGCAAAAATACAAGTGCGGTGAAATTATTGGCCCTTATTTTTTGGCAGCCAAAGCTTATAGGGTTGATGAGTTCGATGAGCACTTTCGTCAAATTCGGCAAATCCACAGTAACGCGGCTGATTACCTTGAGCATGATATAGGATTCCACCGATGGAGTAGAGCTCATTCTCCCATAAATAGGTATAATATTATGACAACCAACATTGCGGAGTCTTTTAATTCAAGAATTTTAGTAGAAAGAGAATATCCAATTACTGCGCTATGTGATTCAATTCAAAGAATACTTTCTCAGTGGTTTTATGAGCGTCGTATGGAAATTGTGGATTGCACAACAATACTAGTTCCATCAAAGGAAGTTGCGCTACGAAAAAATTTGGAACTTTCTAATTCGCTTTTGGCAACTCCAATTAATGTGCATGAATTCATTGTGCGTGGTGTTGGTTCGGACGTTGTTGTTGATCTTAACAAAAAAGAATGCAGTTGTAGAGTTTTTAATATCGACAAGATTCCATGTTCTCATGCTTTGGCCGCTTTGAGAGAACAAAAGCTCCCCGATTTCGGCAAGAGAATCTATACATTTTGCTCTCCAACTTATAAGGCCGAATCATTCTTGCATGCCTATGTAGAGTCGATATATCCAATTCCACCAGAGGAACAATGGGAGGTACCCGAATCAATAGCAAATGCTATCATTGATCCACCAAACATCAAGCCAAAAAAGGGCAGAAAGCGAGTCAAGAGGATTCCTTCCACATGTGAGGTCCAAAGAAAGAAGAACAAATGCTCAAAATGTAAGCAATCGGGTCACAAGAAAAACACTTGCAAGCAACCTCTTGGTCCTCAAAGATCAAATTGATACATCTTTGTTCATAGTTTACTTTTGCAAATGTGGATATTGATTGTTAGAAATGTGTAATCTATTGTTCTATGCATATTTTGTTACAATGTGTAATATCGTTTATTCGTATATAGTAGTTTATTCACGAAATAAGAGATCGCTTTTTTTGGAGTTGTTTGTCATCCCCTCGAAAATAAGCGATCGCTTTTTTCCTTTGCAATCGCTTTTTTCAGCTTGTTCACTTGGCCAACGGAAAAAAGCGATTTCAAATGAAATAAGCGATCGCTTTTTTTTTTCCTTCCTTTTCATCCCCTCGAAAATAAGCGATCGCTTTTTTCCTTTGCAATCGCTTTTTTCAGCTTGTTCACTTGGCCAACGGAAAAAAGCGATTTCAAATGAAATAAGCGATCACTTTTTTTTGCCTTCCTTTTCATCCCCTCGAAAATAAGCGATCGCTTTTTTCCTCTGCAATTGCTTTTTCCAGATTGTTCATTTGGCCCACAGAAAAAAGCGATTTCAAGGTAAATAAGCGATCGCTTTTTTTAGGAGTTAGATTTTTGGTTCGGTTTGCATAACCTTAAAAAAAGCGATCGCTTATTTATCTTTCAAATCGCTTTTTGTAGGAGTTAGACTAGTCCGTTGGAAAAAGCGATTTGATGGTAAATAAGCGATCGCTTTGTTTAGGAGTTAGATTTGTGGTTCGGTTTGCATAACCAAGTCCAAAAAAAGCGATCGCTTATTTACCTTGAAATCGCTTTTCCGAAGAGTTTGACTTATCCATTGGAAAAAGCGATTTCAAGGTAAATAAGCGATCGCTTTTTTTAGGAGTTAGATTTTTGGTTCGGTTTGCATAACCTTAAAAAAAGCGATCGCTTATTTATCTTTCAAATCGCTTTTTGTAGGAGTTAGACTAGTCCGTTGGAAAAAGCGATTTGATGGTAAATAAGCGATCGCTTTGTTTAGGAGTTAGATTTGTGGTTCGGTTTGCATAACCAAGTCCAAAAAAAGCGATCGCTTATTTACCTTGAAATCGCTTTTTCGAAGAGTTTGACTTATCCATTGGAAAAACCGATTTCAAGGTAAATAAGCGATCGCTTTTTTTAGGAGTTAGATTTTTGGTTCGATTTGCATAACCTTAAAAAAAGCGATCGCTTATTTATCTTTCAAATCGCTTAACTTTCTTTCAAATCGCTTTTTGTAGGAGTTAGACTAGTCCCTTGGAAAAAGCGATTTGATGGTAAATAACCGATCGCTTTGTTTAGGAGTTAGATTTTTGGTTCGGTTTGCATAACCTTAAAAAAAGCGATCGCTTTTTGTAGGAGTTAGATTTTTAGATCGGTTTGCATAACCTTAAAAAAATAGATCGTTTATTTACTTTGAAATCGTTTTTTTCGAAGAGTTTGACTTATCCCTTGGAAAAAGTTATTTCAAGGAAAATAAGCGATCGCTTTTTTTAGGAGTTAGGCTTTTGGTTCGGTTTGCATAAATTATATTTAATTGATGAAAGAACAAACATTAATACTAAGTTTACATTAAATAACTCATATTTCTCGTTAGCATGTGCACATATTTCATATTTAATTGTAATTCCAACCGATTGTGACATCGCTTAAGTGATTCCTTGTAGTTTCAACTAAATCACTTAAGCGACAAACCCAATCGCTTATATAATTCCGCGTGTTTTTAACTAAAGCTTACATGATTCCACGTGTTTTTAAGTAAATCGTGTTTTTAACTAAATCGAGTGAATTATTAAAATTATAATGGAAATTGTGCCATTTATCCTGTTTTAGTAACGAAGAGGGACACTTGTTGAAATACTTTGTTTCACGGGATACTCAATCAATAAATGATTGCAGAAACGTGTTGTGTGAATTACAGCTCAAACAACTGTTAACCAATGTAATTAAAAATTACATGAATTATATTTAATTGACGAAATGACAAACATTGATGTTGGAGTTTACGTTAAATAAATATTATTTTTGGTTAATATGTGTACATCTTTGATGCGTCATGGAATGTGTTATTAGTTTTACATGAAATACAAAATGACGATATAAAATTATAGTAGTTGAATATATATATAAGTGTTAAAGTTAAAGCGAAAATCATAAGTATTAAAGTTAAAGTGAAAGAACTCGGGTATATTTAAAGTGAAAATCATAAGTATCGCTTGAACTCACTAAATCGCCTAAGCGAAAACCCAAATCGCTTAATTGACGATTCATGTTTTTCACTAAATCGCTTAAGTGAAAACCCAAATCGCTTAACTGACGGTTCATGTTTTTCACTAAATCGCTTAAGCGAAAACCCAAATCGCTTAAGCGAAAACCCAAATCGCTTAACTGACGGTTCATGTTTTGAACTGTTTTTCACTAAATCGCTTAAGTGAAAACCCAAATCGCTTAACTGACGGTTCATGTTTTTCACTAAATCGCTTAAGCGAAAACTAATATCGCTTAACTGACGGTTATTTACCAAGTCCAAAAAAAACGATCGCTTATTTACCTTGAAATCGCTTTTTTTTACTTTAGAAAAGAAACCTATGGAAAAAGCGATTGCAAAGGAAAAAAGCGATCGCTTATTTTCGAGGTGATGAAAATCAAGTTCAAAAAAACCAATCGCTTTTTTTCCTTGAAATCGCTTTTTCCATAGGTTTCTTTTCTAAAGTAAAAAAAAGCGATTTCAAGGTAAATAAGCGATCGCTTTTTTTGGACTTGGTTTTCATCAACTCGAAAATAAGCGATCGCTTTTTTCATTTGCAATCGCTTTTTCCATAGGTTTCTTTTCTAAAGTAAAAAAAAACGATTTCAAGGAAAATAAGCGATCGCTTTTTTTGGACTTGGTTTTCATCAACTCGAAAATAAGCGATCGCTTTTTTCATTTGCAATCGCTTTCTCCATAGGTTTCTTTTCTAAAGTAAAAAAAAGCGATTTCAAGGAAAATAAGCGATCGTTTTTTTTGGACTTGGTTTTCATCAACTCGAAAATAAGCGATCGCTTTTTTCCTTTGCAATCGTTTTTTCCATAGGTTTCTTTTATAAAGTGAGAAAAAGCGATTGCAAAGGTAAATAAGCGATCGCTTTTTTTGGACTTGGTTTTCATCACTTCGAAAATAAGCGATCGCTTTTTTTCCTTTGCAATCGCTTTTTCCATATGTTTCTTTTCTAAAGTAAAAAAGCGATTTCATCAAAAATAAGCGATCGCTTTTTTTGGACTTGGTTTTCATCAACCCGAAATAAGCGATCGCTTTTTTCATTTGCAATCGCTTTTTCCATAGGTTTCTTTTCTAAAGTAAAAAAAAGCGATTTCAAGGAAAATAAGCGATCGCTTTTTTTGGACTTGGTTTTCATCACCCCGAAAATAAGCGATCGCTTTTTTCATTTGCAATCGCTTTTTCCATAGGTTTCTTTTATAAAGTGAGAAAAAGCGATTGCAAAGGTAAATAAGCGATCGCTTTTTTTGGACTTGGTTTTCATTACCTCGAAAATAAGCGATCGCTTTTTTTTCCTTTGCAATCGCTTTTTCCATATGTTTCTTTTCTAAAGTAAAAAAAGCGATTTCATCAAAAATAAGTGATCGTTTTTTTTGGACTTGGTTTTCATCAACCCGAAATAAGCGATCGCTTTTTTCATTTGCAATCGCTTTTTCCATAGGTTTCTTTTCTAAAGTAAAAAAAAGCGATTTCAAGGAAAATAAGCGATCGCTTTTTTTGGACTTGGTTTTCATCACCCCGAAAATAAGCGATCGCTTTTTTCATTTGCAATCGCTTTTTCCATAGGTTTCTTTTATAAAGTGAGAAAAAGCAATTGCAAAGGTAAATAAGCGATCGCTTTTTTTGGACTTGGTTTTCATCACCTCGAAAATAAGAGATCGCTTTTTTTCCTTTGCAATCGCTTTTTCCATATGGTTCTTTTGTAAAATGAAAAAAAGCGATTTCAAATAAAATAAGCGATCGCTTTTTTTGGACTTGGTTTTCATCACCTCAAGGTAAATAAGTGATCGCTTTTTTTCCTTTGCAATCGCTTTTTTCAGCGGGTTCCTTTGGCCATCGGAAAAAAGCGATTTCATAAAAAATAAGCGATCGCTTTTTTTTTGCCTTGCTTTTCATCAACTCGAAAATAAGCGATCGCTTTTTTCCTTTGCAATCGCTTTTTTCAGCTTGTTCACTTGGCCAACGGAAAAAAGCGATTTCAACTAAAATAAGCGATCGCTTTTTTTTGCCTTGCTTTTCATCAACTCGAAAATAAGCGATCGCTTTTTTCCTTTGCAATCGCTTTTTTCAGGTTGTTCACTTGGCCAACAGAAAAAAGCGATTTCAACTAAAATAAGCGATCGCTTTTTACCGTTATCATACAACAAAAGCCACAACTCACAAATAGCTGCTTAGGAAAAAAAATGTGAAGACATTATACAGAAATCCAACTACCAACAAAACAACATTTAGCTCTACACTAAAAGATACAACAAAATCTAATATAAAAGTTTTAATTTTCATCACAGTGGGATTCCCCTAAAAAGCATTCTATAGCGAAACGTTCTCGCAAACCTTGAATTGTTACGTCATTAAGTTCATCCATAGGAGAATTAGTCATGTGAAATTCCACAAAACTCAATGCATAAGGCCCTCAATCTCCGCTGCAATTTAAAAACAATAAGAAATTAAAAAATGACCTTTTGGATAAATTAAATATAGAAGGGGTTGAAGACACTAACCCTCCTGGATTGGTTGGTAGGTTGGGAACATAACGATATGACCACGGCCTGTAAAAAATCTCCTCTTTTAAATGAGAAAATTTACCCGAAAGTTTTAGAATCTTTGGTAAAACCACACATGGACCCCACATCACTTCTTCAAGTTCATGCTGCTTGTATGCTTCCGTATTGCAATCAAGAATTTCAATTCGCCCCTCGTCCAACATCCACACAACTGTAATCCAATGCTTGTCAAACACATTCAACACACAATAAACTTTGTTTACTTAGACCAAGAGGATCTCACCGTATAGTTTGCAGGAAAGTATTCAATCTCGTCTACCAATGGATGCAGATTAAAACCATGTAGGTCTATCGATCGCGAACATTCGGGCATTGAGAGCTTCTCCGGGTCTTCGCTCTCCTTCTTATTCTCCTACAATAAAGAAATAAAAATAAATTCTCTTGCAGTTAAACAAATGTATTAACCTTCATATTCCCAACTCAAAAGAGGTACCTCGTCTTCCTGGCTTGTGATTAACCCCTTGCCAGATACCATCAAATTTAGCTAATCCAATCAATGATTATCGATACACCATGAAGCGACAATGATCAATACCGTTTAAATAATTATTTTTTTTCAAAAAAGCTGATTTAATAAATATTACATGATATCTTCACATATACATACATAAACAAGATTTTTATAATTACATGCAAAAATGATCCTAATTGGTTTATTTTTAGAAGTGAAACAAAATTGAATTAATAATAATAATAATAATAAAAAGATTATACCATGTTTTCAACGGCTATCATCTCTTTCGCCAACATGCCACTATGCTCATTCGCCTCGTCCTGGCAAAAAAATAGTATAAATATTAGAAACTAAATTTTAGAAACTTAAAAGGTTTATCAATAAAAAGCAAATAACATCTAACTTAAATTTAGTCAAAATTAAACATCAAATCAAACCTCTGTTTCAATGCATTCTTCAAACTTTTGGGTAGGTTCAAACTCTTTGCTTGTAACTTTTTGTCTCTTTTTTCCTTTCTCCGGCACATCGTTATGCTCATTTGCCTCATCCTATTCAAAAAAGAGATTAAATATTACATTTGTCATATCAAAATATATCCAGTCAAAATGGATAGTGAACATGTTTCAAGAAAATAAATTATGGTCAATCAACATATTAACTGAAATTACGGCAACGCTATTATGCAATCCTCCATGGAACTTCATATAGATTCCACAATTTCAGTTTTTCCCATTTCAATCTGCTACGGGCATTCCATTATTTTTTTATTTTTTTTTATTAAAATGGTTGCTAATGTATTATCAATATGCTGTCACAAAAACATTCATACGCAATACTGAACATGGTCCTTCCCCCCATACTACAAGCCTGAATAACTAAACCAATCCATCCAAATTATCCCAAACTTCTAGTTCTTGATTCAAACTCAAAAAGGAAAACGCTGCTCCACCCTCTGAATCTTTGATGCTCCAAAACATGATTCAATCGGTCAACAAACAAAAATTCAAACATATTTTCCCAAGATGCGAGCAAGATCATTACTTTTAGAACTCAAACCATCTCAAAATCTTGCAAGAATGCATCAGATTTCACATGAATGCTGAAATTTATAGAACTTCAATATATTTAGAGATCAAAATGGGAAATTCAAAAATATGTATAGAGAAGAAATCTGAATGAAAAGGAAAATAAAAACAGAGGAACCATGAGAGAAGGGCATTCCATAATATCTCATAATCAACATAACCACTCCCATATTCAACAAGACAGGATCAATTATCATTTTATATTGAAATCTATCGCTTAAACAATAACCAAAATCAACATGGTATTCAAACGATCGCTTTTATATTGAAATCGATCGCTTATACAATAACATAAAAAAAAAAGCGATTCTACCAAAGCAACAACTAATAAAAAGCGGTTGCATTGATTGAAGAGTTCAAAATCAACCAAAATGTACAAACCATACTTCATACTACAATTTCATACCTCATGTTGGTGTTCTTAACGAAACTTTCGTGTAGAGTTTTGCTTGTAATTAGGCATTATGAGTCAAAACTCGAAGAAGCAGTGACAAGCAGCTGAGAGAAAAAAAAATTGATAAACAATTCTGTCAGGCATGGGTTGACAACGTTGGACAAATCAGAACACCACGCTCCTTAGGAAGTCAATAGCTTATTTTTTTCACAGACACACTTGCATCATAATCCAAAATCAGAGCTTAAAGAAGTAATCGAACAAACCCTTGCTTTAAAAGTAAAAACAAGCATAAAATACCTAAGGAGGAAGGAGGTGGTAATGCGGTCGCCTAGCTGCGGCGGCGGCGGTGGTGGAAGGAGGAAGAAAGAGTACACGGTGACAATGGTTCTCGGGATTGAGACAAATAGTGGCGACACTAAGAAGATGGAGTAGAGAATTTGCACGGGGCGGCGGCGGCGGCGGCGGTAGCTACAGCGGAGGGGCGGTGGCGGAAGGATGAAGAGACGTAAAAGCGAGGAAGCTTGAAAAAAGCGATTGGGTTGGGGGGGGGGGGGGGGGGGAGTGACTCCTCGGTTCTTTTTCTTTCCCCTTTTAATTTTAATTCTTTTTGATTTATTTTCAATTTAATCCTTCAAACAATAAATATTTACAAAGTGCTCCCATTATACAATTAAATAATTAAATTCATATTTATTACATTAAAAAGAAATACAAAATAAATTGAGGGTTATTTTGTTAAATGGAAACTTGGGTGGCACAAATAAACAAATTTCCTCGAATAAGAATCATTAGAACTCAATCTTAAGATGATTCAAATAATCAAATGTGAGGTTGAGGGTATAACAAAAACAGCATTTCAAGTGTCTTTGATTTGGATCTGGCAAATGAGTATGAATATATGATAACAGCAAAGATAAATTGATCATTCAATCTTACCACATCGAATTTCCCAACTTTCGTAGTGGAGAAAGCAATATGCGTAGTTAAAACATTTCGGTGTGGTCCCATCAAGATCAAGCCCACAATCCCTACTGTATTTGCACTTGGGAGGACAGAGAGCATTGAACCATGAAAGTTGAAACCCATAAAGCAGAGCTCTATGGATATCAGAGACAGAGAGTGAAGTATTTCTGATCTCTTCTCCATTCTCATCAACTGGCGGTGGCAGTGGCAGTGAAGTCATCATCATGACGTCTATTCTACACATATAGAATTCATCTTTATCCCCAAAGGTCTCACGAAAGTTTATGTATGTGTGTCTTCTTGTATGGGAGTTGTTGAGACATTCACCAGTCACTAAAACAAGTGAACTATTCACCGGATGTGGGCAGCTTATAAAAGCAAGGTCTGTGGTATAAGAATATGGGTACTTTTCCTGATAGGTTGTATAAGGATAGGGACGTTCTTGCGGAAAATCGGCATCAGATAGAGAGTACTCAGGAAAGGAGCAAGTGGTGTCGTTTTTTATGGAAGCATCCCTAAGACGGATAGTGTAATTTTCATAATTGATTTCTCGAACCAGGTATTTGTGGGAATGAAAATATAGAAAGGTAGTACTATTGTTTTGGCATTCCAGTTGGTACGAGGGATCACCACAGTGTTGTGGATCATCCCTGAATCTGAAAGGGTAGCTAATATTATGAATGGAGTTTATTGCACCAAAAACCCTGTAATATACCTAATTAGCACTCAGAACCCTGTGATTTGAAAATTCTCAAAGCGAACCCTGTGATTGTAATAAATTAGCACTCAATTAGAATTTCAAACCCTACAACCATGGTTGTAGGGTTTTGAGTGCTAACTTTAATACAATCACAGGGTTTTCAGTGCTAGTTTATATAATCACAGGGTTCTCTTTGAGAATTTTCAAATCACAGGGTTCGGAGTGCTAATTAGGCATAACACAGGGGGTATCCAAGCAAAAAACTCATTATGAATGTCGCCGCATGAAGAAGGGATACAGTCCGGAAGAGGAACATTAACCTGCTTCCCATAGGATGTTTGAAGGAAATTAGGGATGATTATGAGGAGGAGGAAAATCATTTTGGTGGTGATGAATATGGAGTAATATTCTTCTCTAATAATTATAGAAGTAATAAATATCACCAAGTCTAAGTCGGCTCATGTTTATTGTGGACACTGGACAGTGGACTAGGTCACTAGAGGTAGGTATGCAAATTAAATGCAGTTAATTTCAAGGACAAATTCCACTTCCAACTCATTGTAATGTACGATTATAAAGAGACAATCCTATTCTTAATCTTAACCACATGAGAGAAGTAAGTTTCTGTGATAATTAAAATGTCTATCTTCTTCGTCTTTCTATTCTTCATATTGTCTTCTCCACTGCTGATTGCAGCAGAAACAGAGGATTGTACACCAACAAGATGCAGAAAACATGGCCCACTAATTCAGTTTCCTTTCAGGAATAAAAATCTACACCCTCAATATTGTGGGTATCCAGTTTTTGATTTACATTGTGATAAGAAAAAGGAGACTGTGCTTGTACTTCCTTTCTCCGTGAAGGTTATAGTACGGAAAATCGATTATATATCTCAAACAATTCACCTTTACGAATTACGATCCAGATGGTTGTCTTGTTGAAAAGAGACTACGTCTAAACTTATCTGCGTTTCCGTTCTATTTTCCCTTTTCCTCTTACTATCCTTGTTCAATTGTTCTGGTCCAGAAAGAGATCTTGGTACATTAGTTCCTTGTCTTAGCAAATCCAGCTATGAGTTATATGCCACTGCAGACTACTTCTTTCGCGATTATTCTCTAACTTCTTGTACCATTTTTCATAAATTTCCATGGAATGAGAAGAGGACTCCAAGTTTTGAAAATATTTTAGATAACAATCTCCAGTTGAACTGGACGGAACCAGCATGCAACAGCTGTGAAACTCTTGGAAAAAAATGCAGCTACAAAAATTCTACTGTTGGACATGAAATTCAGTGCACAGACAAACCAAAGACAGATAAAGGTGCTTGTGTGATATTTAAGCTGGAAAAGCATTAGATTAACCTGTATTGTTTTCATTTTATGCTCTTCTAAACAATTGCCTGGGTGAAATCAGTGGTCATTTTTCATTTCTTCTTCAAAATATGCCACTTTTATCATGCTTATTTACTCTTATACTCATGTAACAATTTATGCCATTTCTTGTTTTACCCGACATTACACATTTTAAATAGTAAAATTATATTTCTTGGGCATATATGAATAAAAGTCTCATCTAAAATACATGTTTGGAATTAGATCTTGCAATTAGAAGAAAAAAGAAATGCATCATTTATGATTTAACCATAAATAAATGTCTAAAAATAAGACACAAAACCAGAATCCCTAAAATAAGAAAAGTATAGCTTATAAGGAAAATCCCTCATTCTTCAGTGAATCCCAAGAATTTCCTGAAATCAGGAAACAAATTACCGGAAACAGAGTCATTGCTCTGTTCGGTTGTTCCAAATACTCTTGGACCAATTCCTCGACGGACCTGGTAGACAAGGGATGGAAACGCGAGCTCCACTCTGCAACAAACGCTTTTGCCAAAACCCTTCTCTCTTCTTCTTCCATCTTCCTCCATTTCTTCCTCAAATCCTCCGAATTCAATCCACGGGAAGTGCAATGTACCCACCTTCTTGGATTTCTTCTTTCTCGGGAAACACATATATTTTTGTTGTTGGTTATGTTAGCATAGATAAATATGGGAATTATTGTAATCCCATAAAATCAGGGGATTAGTTTTGTTTGCCTTATCAAAACCGTATGTTTAGGTTAATTTCTAGGCCAACATATACGTAGCCTATGTATCTTGTTTCTTAATCAGAATTAACACAACACAAATCATGAATTCCATTATCCTTTTCCTTCTGAGTTCAATTTATCATGGCATCAGAGCCACACGATCTTAAGGATCGGTATTGGCATCATCATCTACCGTAAAACTAACCGGACATCATGAGCGACGGAGAAAGTTCGTCACCGGCACTGTCCGAAGCGGCAACTGTTCTTTCCCAGCAGATTGCCAAAATCCTGCAACAAACCAAAACACAACCTCAATCAAATTCCGAGAGTCAAGTGACTATCGATCTTAAACTAAACAACAGCAACTACGTTCTATGGGCACGAATGCTCGAGATCGCTATTGCGGCGCGAGGACGTCTCAGCCATCTAACCGGACATCCAGCGCCACCAACAGAAACCGAAGAAACGTATCCGTCCTGGAAGCAACGAGACCTCCAGGTCTTCTCTTGGATCACACAAGCAATTGAACCCTCGCTTGTCACCCAATTCATACATTATCAGACTGCAAAAGATCTCTGGAAAGGCCTATCAATCACATAACAATTTGGAGAGGATAGCTTGTAGATCTTTGACCTAGTAACTCGGTCAGACAGAATCAACCAAGATTCACATACCTTGGAGGAATACTATAGTATCAGCAAAAGTATTTGGGCTGAAATCGACCGTCGGAGGCCGAATCCGATGCAATCCCCTGACGATATCCTCAAATTCAACCAAATCCAAGAGGAGCATCGCCTCTTCAAGTTTCTCTCCGGTTTGAATCCCGAATTCGATCCGATTGTGAGGGAGATACTCAGAGAGACGCCCGTACCCTCAGTCGACGGCGCGTACGCCACTGTCCGCCGGGAAGCTGCCCGGAAAGCAATCCTTGGGCCAACGACAACACTCACCGGATCGGACCCATCATCGGGCATAAGGGCTGGGATGGCGATTCACGGGACAAAGGTACAGGGGACGAATCGAAAGCCGCCGCGAAGAACAGATCCGGCTAAAGCTTCCTCTAAACCATCCTATCGGAAGAAACCCGATAAATCGGACATGGAATGTGATTATTGCGAGAAGAAGGGGCACCTACAGAGAGATTGCTTTGAAATTGTAGGGTACCCGGATTGGTGGGATCTCAAGGGGAGGCGAGAACCAGAGAAAGGGAGGAATAAAGGCGTCGCCGCCGTCGCCAGCTCCACCGGAGAAGATGACCGGCGAGTGGCAATGGTGGCAGTGAGTATCGCCAGAGGAGGAAATGAAAAGGAGACGACCCGGTTCCGCGACCCGCATGGAGGAGCAAATGACCCGGCGACTGTCTCTCAACAGGCTTGGAGCCCAGGTATAGGGCAAGAGAGGGTTAAATTACTCTCTTGTCCCTTGAGTCATGACTCTCCTTTATGTGTTAATTCTGCACAGTATAATTCCCCTTTAAGTATTATGGAGATATGTGCTGAAAATTCAAAAAATCCTCGTTGGATATTTGATAGTGGTGCTACGAATACAGTCACTTTTGATCAAAATGATATAATCTCTGCCCAGAACCCGGAAAAACAGAGCTTACAAACGGCAAATGGTCAAGAAGTTGATGTAATAGGAGGGGGTGTTATTGCTATTAACCCCAATCTTAAATTGTCCAATTGTCTTGTTGTTCCTTCTTTATCTAATAAGTTGTTGTCTTTTAGTCATGTAACGAAGGAACTAAATTGTAAGTTTCTCATGTATCCCACTTTCTGTGTATTACAGGATATCCGTTCGGGGGAGATAATTGGGCGTGGCACTGAACGAAATGGCTTGTACTATGTTGATGAAGTTGACTCTGTGGGGCGGACCTTATTGGCAAAGGGGTCGGATACCAGACAGAGTTGGTTGTGGCATCGTCGCTTGGGACATCCTTCTGAGGGTTATCTTAAAAAACTTTTTCCTCATTTTTCTAGCAATAATTTATCTTGTGATACTTGTGTTTTAGCCAAGAGCCACAGACAGTCTTTTTCCTTGAACAATACTCGTACTAATACTCCTTTTTCTTTAATCCATTCGGATGTTTGGGGTCCTGCCCCGGTTATTGGAGGTGGGGGTTTTGCATATTTTGTGGTTTTTATTGATGACTGCACTCGTATGTGTTGGATTTACTTTTTAAAACACAAGTCCGAAGTGTTTGATAAATTTGTCCACTTTTACCATATGATCAAAACCCAGTTTGAGGCTCAAATTAAAATACTTAGGTCAGATAATGGGGGTGAATTTGTCTCTCAAAAGTTACAAACCTTTGTTTCTGAAAATGGGCTCATTCATCAAACAACCTGCCCTTATACACCTCAACAAAATGGGGTAGCTGAAAGAAAAAACCGAACCCTCTTGGAAATCACTCGAGCACTGATGTTAGAATCCCATGTCCCGACTTCTTTTTGGCCAGAAGCTGTTGCCACTGCCACCTACCTAACGAACCGTTTGCCCACTAAAATACTTGGCTTCCGCACGCCGATTCAAACCTTGAGTGATTATACTCAAATACCACCTGCCTTAGCCCTCACTCCCCGTATCTTTGGGTGCTCGGTTTTTGTTCATATCCCCAAGATACACCGCACCAAACATAACCCTTGTGCTGAAAAATGTGTCTTTGTGGGTTATGGGATTCACCAAAAAGGATACCGCTGTTACAACCCCCGTACCAAGCGCCTCTTTGTCACAGTCGATTGTGACTTTGTTGAAACAGAATACTATTTTCTTACCCCTACCCATTCCAGTGTTCAGGGGGAGAGGGAAACACAAAGGAATCCACTAGAATGGTTATGTGCACTACCGTTGACCGAGCCAAATGGTCCGCCCCCTATGTCTCCACCAAGCCATCCACTTGTGCACGTCCCTGATTTATCTTCCCCGACAGGTATTCCTGAGGTTAGTGATTTACCTGATTCACCTGTTGTAAGTACTACTGCTGCTAACAATGAAAGTACAGGAGATACTGAAAGTACAGGTGAGACTCAAGAGGAGCGATATACACTACCACCGCGAAGTACTCGCGGGGTCCCTCCAAGAAGATATAGTCCAGAACGAGGAGCTAAATCACAGAGATATCCAGTGGCTAACCTATTCAGGGGGAGTCTTACTAGCTCTGCCCAAGCCTTTGCAGCAGCTATCTATTCCGATAACCTACCTCGAAATATGGAAGAAGCACTGAGAGTGCCAGAATGGAAAGAAGCAATGAACACTGAGATGAATGCTTTAAATAAGAATGGGACTTGGGAAAGGTGCATACTTCCACCTGATAAAAAACCTGTTGGGTGTAGGTGGGTATACACAATCAAGAGAAAAGCCGATGGAACAATTGAGCGATACAAGGCCCGATTAGTGGCTAAAGGATATACTCAAACCTATGGAGTAGATTATGCAGAGACTTTCTCACCGGTTGCGAAGATTGACACAATACGAGTCCTATTCTCTATTGCCGCAAATCTGGATTGGCCTCTGCATCAGTTTGATGTCAAGAACGCCTTTCTCCACGATGATCTGACCGAAGAGGTATATATGGAATGTCCACCGGGATTCTCTCATGAGTTTGGAGATCACGAGGTATGCAGGTTGAAGAAAGCGTTATACGGTCTAAAACAGTCTCCGAGAGCTTGGTTTGGGAGATTCACGCTTGCAATGAAACACTATGGGTATAAACAGAGTAACTCGGACCATACTCTGTTCTTAAAGAGAAGAGAAGAGAAGATAACATGTCTCATCATATACGTGGATGATATGGTGATCACTGGAGATGATGTTGAGGAAATAAAAGAGCTTCGAAAGAACTTGTTCGAAGAATTTGAGATGAAAGATTTGGGACAGTTGAAGTATTTTCTTGGAATTGAAGTCATGAGGTCAAACCAAGGAATCTACATCTCACAAAGAAAGTACATCCTGGATCTTCTGACTGAAACTGGTATGTTAGATTGCAAACCAGTTGATACGCCTATGGTCACAAATCATGGGTTAAAGATTGTTGAAGGAGCCGAGAAGGCAGATCAAAGAAGATACCAGCACCTAGTGGGAAAGCTCATTTATTTGTCACATACCCGACCCGACATTGGGTATGCAGTGGGAGTGGTGAGTCAGTTCATGCACAAACCACAAAAGGACCACATGGAAGCAGCTATGAGGATTTTGAGATACTTGAAAGGATCACTGGATACTGGGGTTCTTTACAAAAAGAATAAACATTTGAGAATTGATGCATACACAGATGCAAATTGGGCAGGGAACTCTGTTAACCGAAGGTCAACCTCGGGGTACTTTACCTTTGTTGGGGGTAATCTGGTCACTTGGAAAAGCAAGAAACAAAAGGTTGTAGCACTCTCAAGTGCTGAGGCAGAGTTTAGAGGAATTTCAAAGGGTCTGTCAGAAATGCTGTGGCTTAGAAAGTTAATGACAGAACTTGGGTTTCCACCGAATGGAGCGTGTCCCTTAAGATGCGATAACAAGGCTGCAATTCAGATATCCGAAAACCTCGTACAACACGATCGAAAGAAACATGTAGAGGTTGACAGGCATTTCATCAAAGAGAAGTTGGATAGTGAGATTAGTTCTTTACCATTTGTGCGATCCGAAGATCAGCTTGCAGACATTCTCACAAAAGCTACCACTGGGCGAGTGTTTCATGATGTTCTACACAAGTTAGGCGTTGGTTGTCCCCCCGGCCTTACTTGAGGGGGAGTGTTAGCATAGATAAATATGGGAATTATTGTAATCCCATAAAATCAGGGGATTAGTTTTGTTTGCCTTATCAAAACCGTATGTTTAGGTTAATTTCTAGGCCTACATATACGTAGCCTATGTATCTTGTTTCTTAATTAGAATTAACACAACACAAATCATGAATTCCATTACCCTTTTCCTTCTGAGTTCAATTTATCAGGTTACAGAGGCATCAAAGGTCCCACTTGTTGCAGGTGAACATATATATATTTTTTTCTGATTGATAATATTCTTACTTATTTAATTTAGTTATGCTTGTAATTTGTCACATCACTCAGAACAGATTCAGAGATATACTTACTTTCTTTTTTTTTTTTTTTTTTTTTTGAAACAGGAGGCCCACGGGAGCCGTGGGCAACAAAACTAAGCCGAAGTGCTCAAAACAGCCTGAATACAAGAGCTAACAATAGTAGGAGTATGAAAAACACCAGAGCGGGCCGGGGCCGCATGACGAGCAATCGTGTGGGCAGCAGAGTTCGCCTCACAAGGAGAGAAATGGAATTCGACAGTACCAAAATGAGAGAAAAGTTCACGGATGTCCAGAATAATATTACCAATGGGGGATAGGTCCCGATCAACTTTGCCAATTTTCTCAATCACGCTCAAGCAGTCACCTTCAAAAATCACGTTAGGCCATCCCCGATTAGTAGCAAAACGAACATTAGTAGCTCTATTACTTATTTGCAAGTCAATAAAAAGACGAAGAGAGAACCAAAGGAAGATTGAAAAGTTTTTGGAAGACTACAGAGCCCTTAAACCCACTAGATTTTCTTACTCTGATATAGCTAGGATTACTAATCAATTCAATAACAAATTGGGTGAAGGGGGTTACGGAATTGTTTACAAAGGAAAATTATCCAACGAAATAGATGTTGCGGTAAAGGTGCTCAATCATTCCAAGGAAGACGGGGAGGAATTCGTAAACGAAGTGGGTACAACTGGGAGAATACACCATGTCAATGTGGTACGTTTGGTTGGCTATTGTGCCGAAGGATATAAAAGAGCTCTGGTTTATGAATTTCTACCAAATGAAACACTCGAAAAAGTGATTTTCACAACGGGCTCCAAGAAAAGCCCTCTTGGTTGGCAAAAGCTACAAGATATTGCTCTAGGCATAGCTAAGGGCATCGAGTATCTCCACGAGTGATCAACAAATCCTCCATTTCGACATCAAACCTCACAACATCTTGTTAGACCACAATTTCAACCCCGAAAGTATGTGATTTCGGTCTGGCTAAATTGTGCTCTAAAGAGAAAAGTGCAGTAACAATGACAGCTGCAAGGGGGACCATGGGGTACATTGCACCTGAGGTATTGTCAAGGACTTTTGGGAGGGTATCGTATAAGTCTGATATCTATAGCTTTGGAATGTTGTTGCTTGAAATGGTCGGAGGGAGGAAAAATGTGGATCTTGAGATGAATACGAGTCAGGTGTATTTTCCTCAATTCGTTTATAATAATTTGAATTTGGATGAAGATCTTTGGACACAGATTGAGGATTCTGGAGACAGGAATATAGCAAAACAATTTAGTATTGTAGGACTTTGGTGTATCCAGTGGTATCCTAATGATCTTCCATCAATGAAACAAGTGATGCAAATGTTGGAAGGAGACGGACTCGATCTCACAATGCCTCCAAATCCATTTGAAGCGACTAATGTACCGAATGCGAACGTTGCAGCAATAGGTGGAACACGTTGTCAAATGGAGTTGCCGCTCATATTAGAGTCTAAGGAAGATCAAGTGTCCGTGAAATGTGATACTTAAAATCGAATTATTGCTCTTGAGTCTTGTCCTGTTTTTTCTGGAGTTTAGATTGTTAACGTTTTCTTGCTTTGTGTTGGTGTTTGATTAATGAAATGCTCAAGGTGTCTGACTAGCCCAACTACCCAAGCAGGTTTTTTCAATATTGGACACTTAAAGATCGAAAACTAATGCAACGCACTGCATATGGCCTACTATTTAACTTTCTTATTAGAAACATTTCCTCCGAGTTGGATGACTTCCTTATTAAAAACATTATTTTGAAGTGTAATATTTCCTTTGGTTTCCTTGGAAAAGTTGAATTGTGCACACTGCACACTAACGTAAGAAGAGCGTTTGTGCGGATGCCATGTAACTAAGGAACTTGAGGTTCGCGGCGTTAATTTTTATACCCGCACACGAGAATTGAGATTCTATTTGAGTATGACTATGTTGTTTTAGTTGTTATTCATCAGTGATTGATCTTTTTATAAAAAAATAAAATAAAATCACTGATATTTATGTGACCGTGAATAAGCTCATGCAAATTTAGATTCTGAATGGTATTGTAGGAGCAAAATTGATAATTTCCATTAAAAATTAACTGAAAGCAGCTACAGAAAGTAATTAGAGACGGGTAGCCACTAGCCAAAGGCTCATGCTTTCTCTATGTGAATTGTGAGGCAAAATAGTCATTATTTTCCATGCTGACCATTTGAAATGGGATAAGTCAAGGTTTTTATGATTCAACAACCAGAATTTAATCAAAATAGTAAACACTGAACTTCTTATTTTAATGAAAATAAAAGTAGAAATATTTGAGGATAAATAAAATAATTCATGGTGACAGGACTTTTAATCTAAGGAGCTCAATTGAAAAAAAAAAAAAAAAAAAAAGGAAAAAGGAAAGTTGAGATCATATATGTTTGTACAATTTAATAAAGAGGTCATTGTTCAAGAATTTTCTCTTATTTACACGTTATTTCATCTTAAACTAATTTGTAATATGTCACAACTTTATAAGCATATTATTGTCAACAGGGGATTACTTCAAGTGGTTAATGGACTCATTCTATAGGATAATATCACGAGTTCGAACTCACTTAGACGCGATAAAAATAAATAAATAAAGAACTTTATAAATATATCGTACGATTATATTATAAGGTAAATACCATTACACTTATCAACGATCCCCACCGCGTACCTGAATGTTCATGAGACTAGAGTGGCTCAAAACATTTCCTCATCATCTCATGTCACGAATACTCTCCTTTCACTCTGTGCGAAATCGCAGGACTTGGTTTCGGTCAAAAGGGTGTTCGATGATTATTCACATGCTACTTTGTTATCAGCTTGTGAGAAGCTCGGTGAAGTTGGTTACGCTCGTCGTGTGTTCGATCAAATGCCTCACAGAAATGTGGCGGTTTGGAATGCGATGATCACAGGGTGTGCGGAAAATGGACACCAAAGGATTGCTTTTGAGTTTGTTCACAAAATGCATGTCGTGGGTGTGAAAGCTGATAATTACACTTTTGCCAGTGTTCTAAGTTTATGCTCTTCAGAGCAGTTTGATTTTGGCGGCCAAGTGTATGCTTTGGTTGTGAAGATTGGAATTTTGAGTATGGTTTCAGTGATTAATTCCTTGCTTACTATGTATTTTAATTGCAATCGTGTTACGGATGCTTGTATATGAGAAAATGGGCTGTGAAGTTGGAGATGAGATGACTTATAATGCAACAATTGCTGGTTTAGTGAGCATGGACAGAGATGAAGCAGCTTTATTGATGTTCAAACATATGCTGGCCATTGGTCTAAAACCTACTAAATTGACTTTCGTGAGTGTGATCGGAGCATGTTTGTTCTCTAAACTTGCAAGCCAAGTCCACTGCCAAGCCATTAAGATGAGTTTTGAAAACTGTACTTCTGTGAACAATGCAGCAATAAGCATGTATTCATATTGTGGGGACTTGGACACAGCTTGTTTAATTTTCAGAAGGCTAGAACAAAAGGATATTGTGTCGTGGAATGCCATCATAGCAAGCTATGCTAAAGAAAATTTGAGTAAAGATGCTTTGTTTGCCTACATTCAGATGCAACAGGAAGGTATTGAGCCAGATCAATTTACAATTGGAAGCTTACTATCAAGCTCAAAGTCACTACAGTTGGTTGAAATGATTCAAGCTATTATAATAAAAAAGGCACTCATGGTGAAAGTTGAAGTTACAAATGCATTACTTTCTGCTTTTTCTAGAATCAGTGAAATAGAAAAGGCAAATAGACTTTTCTGTGAAAGGCACTCGAAGAACATATTATCCTGGAATGGTATGATTTCTGGATTTTTATTAAACGGGCTCCCTTCACATGGATTGCAGCTATTTTCCAAATTGTTCGAATTTGGATTCAGACCAAATCATTACACTCTGAGCCTTGTTTTGAATACAGATCTACAGCATGGAAAACAAGTTCATGCATATGTACTGAAATTTGGATATTTTTTTCATACTTTGCTCAGTAATGCTCTCATTGCATTATATGCCAAATTTGGAGCTCTAATTTGGTCTTTGAGAGTTTTTCACAGCAAGATAGAGAAAGATACAGTTTCTTGGAACTCAATGATCTCTGCCTATGCACAAAATGGAGAAGGCAAGGAAGCTGTCAATTTATTTGAGGTTATGCGATATTCAAGCACAGTAAAACCAGATAAGGCTACTTTCACTACAGTTCTTTCAGCCTGCAGCCATTCAGGTTTAGTATCTGATGGTATTCGGATTTTCAATATGATGGTAAATAGTTATGGTGTTGACCCCGAAGGCCACCATTTTTCATGCATAGTTGATCTCTTAGGCCGAGCTGGATTTCTTGATGCAGCAGAGGGATTAATTAAAGGTCGGGGTGTTGACTTTGACCCTAGTGTGTGGTGGACGTTATTCAGTTCGTGTGCAGCTCATGGACATCTTCAATTGGGAAGTATAATTGCTGAATTTCTTCTTGAAGCTGAGAATGATGATCCTGCTGTTTATGTTGTTCTGTCGAATCTTTATGCTAATGCTGGGAAATGGGAAGGGGCGGCCAATTTGAGGGAATTAATGAAGAAACATGGTGTGATAAAGCAACCTGGAAGCAGTTGGATCACATCATGAGAACTTGGTTAATACATACACAACACAATTCATCAAAGGCCCAGACGCATGGAGCTCCTTAAAGGGTAAAATCTCTATTTTTTTCTCTTCTTAATTTGTTGATGATATTAATGTGACTAGACTTATAAATGATGAACTCACTTATGATCTTATATTGAGGAAGTTCATTTATTCCAGAGACCAAGTTTGTTTTTGCCTCTGTGCTGTGCATACTTAATTTCCGGTTTCTCTTTTACAGAGATAAAACCGCTTTGCTATCTCATATGGAGCTAAAAGTCAGATTCGAAAGAGGTGGAGGGAGAAACAGCCCTGAATCTGCAGAAATCATTTGAAGAAGTTGAAAAAAGTAAGGTGTTTACATTTAATATCATTCTGGTTTGCCTAAGCGCCATTCCTGGCAGGTGTTTCTGTCCATTAATGTATGCATATATAATTTTCTTTTCGATTTTTGTTACACTATAGCTTCAATAGATGGTATGATCGAGTAATGTATCCTTTGCTTAACAACTAAGAAAATGTTTACTTTCTTGGTTTATTATCTAGTTGGATTTATAATATGATCATATTAAAATTTTGTTAAATACCCAACTCATTTTGTTTATTACAATAGATTATCCTAGTTAATTAAAAACTCAGTTTTAGAGTTGTTAAATAGCATAGTGTATTCTTATATTTTCTTGGGCTTTGCCAATAGTATAGGGCTCTTATAATATTTTAGTAAACATAGAAATTGGTGTGTTAAATAACAAATAAATCTCTTTCTAATTGGAGTTTTTCGACTTGTTCAACCTATATTAAATCTGTTTGGCCGGGTTTTGATCCATTTGACCTGTTTTTTAACTTGTTTGATTCATTTCAAACCTATTTTGTCCATTTTTTGTCCTGTTCGATCTATTACAAACATGTTTCACTCGTCTATGGCCTATTTTTAGCATGTTTACTCCAATGTGTCATACATATACAAAATGGATAAAAATGGATCCAAAGGGGTGAAATTGATCCAAAATGTGTCAAATTGATACAAATGGGTCAAACGGATCCAAAATAGGTAAAATGAGTTCAAGTGGGTAAAATGGATACAAAATGGGTAAAATTGATCCAAGTGGATAAATTGGATCCAAAATTGGTAAAATGGATCCCAAATGGGTAAAATGTAGGTAAAATGGATCTAAATGGGTAAAATTGATCCAAAATAGGTAAATTGATCCAAATATGTAAAATGAATCCACAATGGGTAAAATGTGGGTAAAATGCATCCGAAAGGATAAAATGGATTCAAGTGGGTAAATTGAATCCACATGGATAAAATGGATTCAAAATGGGTAAAATGTGGGTAAAATAAATCGAAAATGGGTAAAATGGATCCAAAATGGGTCAAGTTGATACAAATGGGTCAAACGGATCCAAAATGAGAAAATATATCCAATTGTGTCAAACGGATCCAAAATGAATCAAATTGATACAAATGGATCAAACGAATCCAAAATGGATAAAATAGATTCAAGTGGATGAAATGGACCCAAAATGGGACAAATTGATCCAAATTAGTGAAATTGATTCAAATGGATAAAATGGATCTAAATGGGTAAGATGGATCAAAAATGGATAAAATTGATCCAAATGGGTTAAATTGATCCAAAATTGGTCAAATAGTTAAAAAAAAATTGGGTGGATTGGGTCCAAAACAATTAAAATAGATCCAAAATAGGTCAAACAGGTAAAAAAAACTAGTGAAATGGGGGCCAAAACAAGTTGAATGAGTATAGAATAGGTCGAATAGGTCAAAAAAAAATGGTGAAAAGGGCCCAAAACGAGTCGAACGAGTCCAAAATAGGACAGATAGGTCAAAAAACGAGTTAAACGAGCCCAAAATGGGTCAAACGAGTCCAAAATAAGTATAAAACATAAAAAATGAGTGAAACGAGCTTAAAACAAGTAGAACGAGTCCAAAATAGCTCGAAGAGGTTGAAGAACGGGTGAAACAGGCATAAAACGGGCCAAACGAGTTTCAAATAGGACGAACAGGTCGAAAAATGGGTGAAACAGACCCAAAAAGTGTCAAACGAGTCATAAATAAGTCGAATAAGTTGAAAAACGGGTGAAACGGATCCAAAACGAGTCAAACGAGGCATAAATAGGTCGGACAAATTGAAAATTGGGTGAAACATACCCAAAACGGGTCAAATTAGTTTAGAATAGGACGAACAAGTCAAAAAATGGGTGAAACGGGCCCAAAACGTGTCAAACGAGTCATAAATAGGTCGAACAAGTTGAAAAACAGGTGAAATGGACACAAAAGGGGTCAAACCAGTCTAAAATAGGTCGAACAGGTCAAAAAATGAGTGAAACGGGCAAAAAACGGGTCAAATGAGTCATAAATAGGTCGAACAAGTTGAAAAACGGGTGAAACGGACCCAAAACGGGTCATACGAGACATAAACAGGTCGAACAAGTTGAAAAACGTGTGAAACGGGCCCAAAACGGGTCAAACGAGACATAACTAGGTCGAAAAAGTCGAAAAACGAGTGAAACGGGTACAAAACGGATCAAACAAGTTTAAAATTGGTCAAACAGATCGAAAAACGAAAAACGGACCCAAAACTGTCTAAACGATCAAATGTGTTCAAAAAATGACAAACGGGTTGTAAATAGGTTAGTTGGGTCAAGTTGTTTTAAAATTGGTCTAATGTATTAGTGAATGGTAGCTGAGAAAAAAAATTTATAAAAATATTAATGAAGGGTATATTGAATATTTAAGTACTTGGGTTAAGTAGGAAACCACAAAAAACTCATTATTGAACCCAATAATAAACCATCAAAACCCATCATAACCCCTTTAAAACCCAACCCCTTTAAAACCCATTATAATGCAACTCATTTTAAAACCAAACCATTTAAACCCAACCTAAAACCAACTCAAAATATCCAGCTGTGTGGATTGTGCTTATTAGAGCTGAAAAGGTTAGGTTTAAAAGCACTTTTCCACTGGAAAAACTTGGGGACTTTTTGATAAACAAGTTGATAGGAGAAATAGCCAATTTCAAAAATAATATTTTTTTCAAAAAACTTTTATAAAGTAATACTACTTTTCTATACTTTAATAAAGTAGTATAAATTGCCATAACCAATGGCAACTTTGAATAGTAAAATTGCCATTCCCTATGGCGACTTTCCAAAATCGATAGACTTTGAGTTTTTCTAGATTGATAAATTACAACAGTTGATACAAAAGTTTCTTGAAATTATATTTCCAACCCAAAACCTTTTTATAAAAAGATCTATATATTTTTTAAAAATATCAAATAGACCCTAAAATTTTGCAATAAACAAAATATTTTTAAAAATAAATTGTAATGGACAAAACGTCAACACACCCCTTGAATAGATGGTATCAGAGCCTAGAAGACGATGTCTTTTGGGATAAAAAATATAAAATGTTGATAAAAATAATTATAACTACTATATATAAATTATTTGAAATAGGAATTATTATATGGTTTCAAATTCTAGACGAAGATAAAAGATTAAATGATGTAGAAGAAAAATTAAATTACCTAGATATCGATGGATATTATACAGATGTATCTTATGATGATACAGATTGGCAATATCCTTCGCCTTAAAAATGAGAATTTTAAATAAACGAGAGTTAGCTAATTTATATAATTTTTATGATGATATGCTAAAATATTTTCTAAAAATGAATAAATTAAATCCTTCCAATTACTATAAAAAGAAGATAAGGAAGTTTAGAATAAAAAGAAATTATTATTCAAATCTCCTTTCTATATGAATCTTTATTGGAAAGATTGGATTAACAATATAAATAAAATTTTGGAATTAGAAAATAAAATAGATAAATTAAGAGATGAAATAAAAACTTCAGTAAATAAAGAACTTTGTAATAAAAATAAAAATGAGATAAAGAAACTAAAAAATCTTTTAAAAAAGGAAAAGAATAAGGCTTTATTAAACAGAACAAAAGCAGGAAAAATATGGAAACGATAGACATAAACCTTCAATCTATAATAGAATCTGTTAATAGAATCAATGAAGAAATGTTAAATCTTCAAGATTCTATAAGAGATTTAAAGAATGAAGTTCAATTAAATAGAATTAATAGCAGCTTGAAATAGCTATTAAAGAAAAAGAAAAAAGATCTAAAGCTGAAAAATTAAAAGATATAGAAAAGGAAATAAAAACTCCATTTAAAGTAATAAATTTAGAAAAGATCAAACCATATGAAAAAGGCTCTTTTGATGATTATATGTTAAATACCATAGTTCCGAAAATGCTAAAAGAACATGAAGAGAGTTCTAAAAAAGCTCTTGAAAGACTTAAAGCTAAAGGAACTAATATAGAAAATGAAAATAAACAAGAAGAAAATCAAAATCAAACACGAACATGAATGAAATAAAAGATTTAATAGAAGATTTTGAAAAAATAAATTTGGATGATATAGTAGAGTATGAAATAAGAATGAATAACGCCGGTTCTTCGGGAACTAAAAGAGAAGATGGATCAACATTAGAAGATCCAGATGAATCTATGGGATCCAACGAACCAAAAAGTTATCCAACATATTTTAATACAAAGAAAAATAAGAATCAAGATAAAAGAAATAAAGGATATAATGCTAAATATCAACTAAATGATGATTATTCAGAACCTATAAATGTAAATGGAAGCAAATTAAATTTGAATAATAAGAGAGATAAAAGAAAAGCTCTAGCCAAATGGATAAATGATATGATTGCATATTTCCTAAATCAGGATGAGATATATGCTACAGCAACTAGAAGAACAGAATATATAATATCTACTTTTGATGGAATTATAAACAGTTGGTGGAAAGGAATTTCTTCTGACATACAAGGAATAATGAAAACTGAAACTGAAACTGGTTTCGATAAAGATATTAGAACTGGAGTAGAGCGAATGGCATACTATATAGCTGATGAATTTTTAGGAGAACCGTGGATAAATAATGCTGAAAAAGAATATTTAAAAGAAAAAGAAGAAGCTAGAAATGATCTTCTAAATCTTTCAATATGCTCTATGAAATTCCTTAGAAATTATATAGAAGAATTTTGTGACTATTATTATAAACAATATTGGAGTGGAGAGTCACAAGACATATATCTTAAAATGTTCTATTCGAAGCTCCCAAATCCATGGAATACACATATGAATAAAGTTTGGGAAAAAGAAAAAGAAAATGTAAGTAATAATTTAGGAGGAAAAATAAGAGTTTTAATAGATGAATTAAAAAGGCTATGTTATGAACAAGATTTATACAAAAAATCTAGAAAAATTTCTGGACTTTATTGTTCAAAATTAGAGATGCCTACCCAATGGGGTTGTATAGATAAAAATAGAAATAAACCGTATAGAAAGAGAAAATTCAAAAGAAACAAATACAAAAAATATAAGAAGTTTGATAGAAAAAATATAAAACCAAAAAGAAGGTTTTTCAAAAGAAGAGAAAAAATTAATAAAAAATCTACAAAATGCAGATGCTGGAATTGTGGCGAAGAAGGTCATAAATCACCAGAATGCCCTAAACCTAAAAAGGTAAGAACAATAGAAGCTGAATTTATAGAAATTATAGACGAACTTGAAGAAGTTTCAGATATAGAAAATCATATAGGAAAAGAAATATATGTTGAAATAAGTGAAGAAAGTTCTTCAGAAAATTCTGAGTTTGAATTTGAATCTGATTAAATGGATTCTGAAATACAGAATTATAAGGAAGAAGAAATAATAGAAGATGAGAGTACAGCAGGATATGCTAAACGAATAACATTTAGTCAAGAAACACTTGATAAAATAAAGAACTTAAAGTTAAGTGCAGCAAATCCAACAAATAATATATTCTCTGGATTAGCAAATCTAGTAAAAAGAAATAAGATAAATATCTATGACTATCATGAGGTAGAAAAGGCTATAAGTATAGAGAATACCTCTGGAAATGTCAAGATAAGTCTTATAACAAGAGGAATAGCTAATAATGCTATAAATAAAGTGAAAAAATCTCTTAAACCAAAGATACAATATATATATTTGGGGAGAGTACAATTTCTAGTTAAATCTCTTTTCAGAGAATGCATCGATAGTCCATTAGTGCTATCTTTACATGACCAAAGATTTAGAGATGCTAAAACTAGCCATTTGGGAACAATAGAGGGAAACTTGTTTTATAAACAATTTCTTTTTGATGTTTTTCCAAAATATAGTATCAATTTGCAAGATGAAAATATAGATGAAGTCTTAAACTTACACTATAAGTTTCTAAAAGATATAGGTTTAAAGGACGGTAGCAAGGCTTTCACTATTTACTATAGAGCACTCTATGTGTTAAGCAATAGCAATTATGGTAAAACTTATCAAGATGAACCTTACTTAAAAATAGATGAAGAATGTAAAGACATAGCTACAGCAAAACTGCCGCTTTTGGAAGAAATAAAAGAAATAGAACCATATCAAATAGAAATTAATAATAAACCAGAAATGGTAAGAAGATTATTACCTTCAAGTCTAAGTTTCCAAGGAAACAAATTATTAGGAGGAAGTTCTAAATATTCTCTTACGGGAGAAAGTTCTGGTATAAAAGTTGAAAGAAAGTTAACTGTTAATAAATCTCTAAGATATATAAATTCAATGATTATAGAAGGAGAATATTTTAATGGAACTGATAGAATATTTGGACCTAAAATATTGATAGACACAGGAGCTAGTGTTAATCGCTTTGCTCAAGTAAAAAATAAAGGACTAATAGGGATGATTACTAGCCTACCAATCCAATATACAACCCTTGATGGATTTAAGGCAACGTGTAATCAAGAGTTATATGTCCCAATTACTTTACAAGGAATAAAATTGAAAGTTAAATGTTGTATAGATACATACATGAATGGAGAATTCTTTGATATAATTCTAGGAAATGAATTTCTAAATAATTGTGACTATTACAAAATAGAAAAGAATGGAGTTACACTCCAAATACAAGAAAATGAAATATTTTGTTCAAAATATGAAAGGGATTAATTTTCCTTTAAGTGTATTTATACAATTAACACTTTTAAAAGGAAATATAACAACTTGTGCTTTGATAGATACTGGATCAGAAATAACAATATTTAAAACATTCTTAATTAAAGAATGGAAAACCGATAGCAATATAAGAATTAAAGGAATAACGGGACAATCTCAAGCTATTAATAAAGTAGTTAAAGATGTAGAAATAATACTTGGGAGTAAGATAATTCTTATTAAACAAGTATATGAATACAATTCTTTAGAAGCTGATATATTATTAGGAAATGATTTCCTTGAACAATTTCAATTCTATACACAAAACGTATATATGGTAACATTGAAAACATCTTGTGGACATCTTCTTAAAATACCGAGAGTCAATAAACCATTCAGAGTTCAGCCAGCTGAGCGTGGTGGACGACAGGTATTTGAGAAAATTCCAATACAGATAAATACCATTTCTATAAAAAGGATAAACTTAGATGTTATTAAAAAGAAAATAGAAGAAAACTATAACAATAATCCATTAGCTTTTTGGAAAGAAAGCCATCCCAAGGCCAAGATAGAATTAACTGAAAATATAATTATAAAAGAAAAACCTATGTTATATACTATTGAAGAAAGACAAGAATTTAAAAAACAAATAGAAGAATTATTAAATAAAAAACTCATTCGAAAAAGCTTCAGCCCTTTCTCTAGTCCTGCTTTTATGGTTATGAATGAAGCAGAAAAGAAGAGGAATAAAGCTAGAATGGTAATAAATTTTAAAAGGTTAAATTATTTTACTAAAACTGATAGTTATCCTTTACCGAATAAAGAAGTTATTATAAACCTAGTAAAAAATAAGTCTTTCTATTCTAAATTTGATTGCACCTCAGGATTTTGGCAAATAAAAATGGAAGAAGATAGTATTCAATACACTGCATTCAGTGCTCCTCAAGGACATTACGAATGGCTTGTAATGCCTTTTGGGCTAAAAAATGCACCATCAATATACCAAAGGAAAATGGATAATATCTTTTCAAGATACCATAAATTTATGATAGTATATATTGATGACATCTTAATCTCTTCAAATACAGAAGACGATCATAGAAAACATCTATTACTATTTGCAAAAATTTGTAAAGAAAATGGAATTGCTCTTTCTGAGAGAAAAGCCATAATAGAGAAGAAGGAAATAGAGTTCTTAGGGTTAAAATTGAGTGCTGCAGGAATAAAGTTGCAACCTCATATTTCTCGAAAAATCTTAGAATTTCCAGATAAACTTGACAATAGAAATCAAATAGAAAGGTTTCTGGGATGCTTAAACTATGCTGAAGGATTTATTCCAGAATTAGCAAAGAAAAAGCATGAAATACAAAAATTACTTAGAAAAAATAATACAAAAGGATGGAATTCTAAACATACGGATATAGTAGTTAGTCTTAAAGAGGAATGTAAAACATTACCAGAATTAAGACTACCTGAAGATAAAGACAATCTCATTGTCCAAACTGATGCCTCTGACCTATATTGGTCTGCAATTTTAAAGACGGATCTAAATGAAATTTGTAGATATACCAGTGGAACTTTCAGCCAAGCAGAAGCAAATTATACAACACATGAAAAAGAACTACTTGGTATAATAAGAGGAATTGAAAAGTTTTCTCTTTTTCTCCTACAAAAACCTTTTGAAGTTCATACAGATAATACTCAAATTCAGAGTTTAATTCAAAATAAACTTCCAAATAAACCCCAATATAGGAGACTTCATCGTTGGCAAGTTTTCTTGTCACACTATAATTTTAAGATAAAACATATTAGAGGAATGGATAATTTCTTAGCAGATTTCCTTTCTCGAAACGTTGAATACGGACTTGATTAAAGGCGAGTATATGCGTTTACATATACCTAGTCCATCTCAAACGGTAGATGGTAAAGACATTATCAAATCCGTTAATGGGTGATGATTTCCCAAAAATCATATTGAGACGAGTATATGCGTATACATATACCTAGTCCATCTCAAACGGTAGATGGTAAAGACGATAACAAATCCGTTGAAGGGTGGTGATTTCCCAAAAATCGCTTCAAGGCTAATAAAGTTTTAATTCATCTTCATTTTGCAGGATGAAGGACATACAGGAACTAGCCGAAATAAAGACAGAGGTTGATACATTAAGAGTAATCTCTCTTGATATAAATGAAGCACTAAATATCTTTGAAGACTCCATACAAGACAGTCTCAAAGTTTTATCCGATCTTGTCATAGAAAATGCTAACAGAATGGATAATTTATATAAAAGAATTGAAAAATTAGAGAATGATAAAGAAAAGGCAGAGTGTTCAGGCAGCAAAAAGCCAGAAATGCCTGTGAAAATAGAGGAAGAAAATAAGAAAAAAGAGATAAAAGTCGAGGAAGAGAAAAAGACATCCTCTATAAGAACAATAAAAATAGAACCACTTCAAAAATCTGGTTCTTTCAAGACTGTTCAAATAAAGGGTGAATATATACCAAAACACTCCTATGATAAAGAATACAAACGAATGTTTGATCTGGCATATAATTATCCAGATTGTGATGAAATCTTTTACTCAAGTGGAAACACAATATACCCAAGATTGACAGCAATCGATGGGGCTGATCCTAACCAAGTTCTAAAACTTGCTGAATTTGGTTTTCTCGATTTGATATACCTTAGCAAAGATCAAAAAGAAATAAGGGGATTTGAGGATACATTCAAGTCTAAAGTTTCTCAATTTGCTAAAGGAAGACAATGCGTCTTGAAATTCTACACCATATCTCCAGAATTGGATGGAAATAGATGGTATGAATCACTTCATATTGTCTCAATAAATCCATTATACAGCAACGTCAGCTTAGAAGTTGGAAGAAAAGGCTTCAAGACTGCAATATACTCCCCGGAATGGGTTGTTACAAGAAGAGCTCTTGGGATAAAAGCCATACAAAGTATCTCAGAGAACCTTCTGAATAAAGGTTTCCAAACCATCTTTGCCGCTGGTAACTGGTTACTGGTTACTAAAGGCTCTCCAAATGATCCAAAATCTGGATTATTAGAGGAATACTACAGGTGCCTTGTTACCCATAGAACTATTTGCTCCACCGCTACAAGACAGGAGGCGTGCAAATTGATTGGGTGCCATACAGACGTCAGAATGTGACTGCATAAAGAAAAGTCCAATAAAGAGACGTAAGCAATTACGTCTGCAACCACTATAAAACTGTCGGCAAGATCTCAGCCATTGAAGAAAAAGATAGATCGAGTGGCTACAAATACAAGTCAAGATTTCCTTATCTGAAGGAATCTTATCTCTTTACTCGTTTTGAGTTGTATAAATAAAGGTGGTCTGTAATATAGAAGATCATCGAAAAACAGAGAGGGAAAAAGGGAGAAAAAGTGTCTGTAAGAATTGTAATTCGAGTGTTTTTCTTTGTACTGAGTATGGAAAAATAAACCCTTAAAGGGGAAATAAAATCCTTTCTTTGATAAATCACGAGTCTTATTTTGTTTTGAGCTTATTACATCTCTTTACTCCTTTTTATCTTTTCCAAAAAATATCTGGTTCCAATAAGCCGTAGTGAAATTTTCCGTTGGAGATCGAAGCTTGTTTCCGTTGATGTCCATATAGGCAGGAGGCCGTCAGGACTATTGGAATGTTGAGCTGATCTAGGAAGAAGAAGACGAGTCTTAGAAGAATCCGATAGATCTTTATAGAAGACGAAGGAGATAAAGAAAGGTAATAAACTTTACTCAAAATATTTTGTGAATTATGATTTTAGAATGGATTTTAGAGTACTCTTGTTAAAATCAATATTTGATGAATTCTGCTACTAAAATTGTTCATTTCATATATAAGTTTTTGTTCACAATCAAAAATTTTATATAATTATGGATGATGTTTCAGATAGTAATTTCAGAAAAGGATTAAACCTTGCTTATAAATTTGGCAAGTGCTTTGATGAAGATACATCGAATAAACATTTTAGACAACTGATAAAACCACTTATGAACTCTAAAATGAAATCATTAATACAAGACCATGTAGATAAACATAGATCTCAAGAAAATGAAGATTGTGATGAATATTGCAAAAAGATAAATAAAAAACTAAATTTCATAAATAAAGTAATGTCTGCAATAGAACAAATTTATGAACAAGAAGGATCATCAGATCAATAAAATGAAGTCTAGAGAAATAAAAGCAGATATAAAAAGATTAGGATTAAGACTAAAATCTATAATATCTAGATTTACAAGTTCATGGATTATGATGAAGATTTTCAAGATGCTAGATGAAGAAAATAAATTATCAGAAGATGGAAAAGAAGAATATAAACAAGTTAAAACAATAAACAAAAAGCTAGTTAAGAAAATATATCAAAGAGAAATAAATGGTTAAAAATGGATCTATATGAAAGACAAATGAATAGACATCAGAGAATAAAAACAAAAGAAGCTATAAATTATAACAAAGAAAAATTAAAAAATATTAATAACCAATTTCAAAAGAATATACATGAAAATATATTAGAAAATTTGAGAGTAAAACAAAAATATCTTATAAATGATATAAAAATTTCTAAAGATATGTTATTACGATTGGAAGATGGTAATAATATGTTAAAAAGACAAAATAAAGAAATAAAATGGTCGATGAAAAATATACCGCGATATAATTTAATTGATAAACAAATATTAGAGGATAATAATGAAATGATAAAATGGTACAATAATAAAATAAGAATAATTCATGTGCTTTCGTCAGCTTAATAAGTTTAATTATGAATACTAAAAATATGGGAAAAAGTTTAGAAACAGCTTTACAAAAAGAAGAAATTTATAAGAAAAATTACAAACGAACATTAAATAAAATTGTAATAAATAAAGATACAATTTTACAAGGTATAAAAGAACAAGAAAAAATAATAAACAATATAAATAACAAGTTTGTAGAAAAAATATATGAAAGAGAAATTAATGGACCAAATTGAAACTATTTGGGTCTTTATGAAATTAAAATCTAACTATATATACTTTTTTAAAACATTTCAAAAAAAGATTTGGGGTTAAAAATATAAATAACCTAAAGTATAGGATAATAAAATAAACAAGTTTTATTCTACTATTCATAAACGCCAAACTATATGGCAACTTATAGTAGAAAATAAAGAATTTATAAAATGATATCACTTTATGAAAAAACAAAAATTTAAATATTAATTTTGAAAAAAGCCCGAGAAATATTGTTGTGGAAGTTTACCCCAAATGTTTGTTTGAAGCTTCTAGCTATAAGTTATTTCATTGTTTCAACTTGTTTTAAACCGAAAAAACAAAAATACATATTTTTCTTAAAAGTAAAAGGTGGAAGGGCCCATTTCGATCTTGTAAGTATATATAATGACAAAAGCAGATATTAAAACCAATAGTGTGGCCCTTCTCTTTGTAAATTTGATCAAAGAGACAGATAAACAAAAAGGGCTAATACATTATCATATCTTAAGCGGCCTTTGATAGTGGGTTGAATTTGTTGGTAATGGATTTATGTTAAAAAAGTATTGTAAGAGTAAGATAGAATTAGAGCCCAAATTCCTGGGTACTTGCTCCCATAACTAGGAATGGCAATTGGGCCGGGTCCTATGACTCTTTGAGTCTGACGAACCCAATGGGTGTGGACCGTTGAGCCTTGAACCGGTTTGGACTAAAAAAGAGATCCGTTTCGATTTGGGTCTGAGGCGGGTTTTACCCGACCCATTTATGAACTAAAATGTAAGAAAAATTTAGGTCTCTACGCCGTCGACCTACCTTCCCGGGGCATTCGGTTATAAGGGACGCCCAAGTGTTTTTTTAGTTATGTAACCCCTAGTTTCAAAAGAATTGGGTACATAACCCTTTTCTCAATTTTGTCTAATAAAATAAATATTAAATATAATTATTTTCCACGTGGGCAAATCAAGTAAGCGATCTCATAAATCGCACACTCGATTTTTTTCTTTTCTTTTTTTCTTTTATTTTCTTTTATTATCTTTATTTTCTTTAATTATTTTTATTTTTCAATTTTTCAATTTTTTATTTATTTTCTTTTATTTTTTTAAGATCCAGATTTGGTTTATTAATTTTTCTTCAAGAAATCGCGTAGCGATTTCTGCCATCGCGCACGCGATTTCTGCGCGATCGAGTGATTAAAGAAATCGCGCACGCGATTACAGAAATCGCGTGAGCGATTTTTCACAATCGCGCAAGCGATTTCTGCAATCGCGTGCGCGATTTCTGCAATCACTCGATCGCGCACGCGATTGCAGAAATCGCGTGAGCGATTTTCCACAATCGCGTGCGCGATTTCTTCAATCACTGGATCGCGCACGCGATTGCAGAAATCGCATGAGCGATTTTCCACAATCGCTCACGCGATTTCTGCAATCGCGTGCGCGATTTCTGAAATCGCATGAGCGATTGAAGAAATCACACGCTTGATTCATGAAATCGCAGGATTATAGAAATCACGTACTTGATTTCTTGAAGAAATCTGAAAAAAAAAAAATGCAGAAGAGTAGAAGAAGAAGACGATAAAATTTCTAGATCTTCAATTGCAGAATACAGTCAGAACTAGTTGCAGAAGATAAAGACACGACGATGCAGAAGACGAATTCGACGGAGGCCATTGCAGAAGATGAATCCACGACGAGAAGACAACTATGGAGGCGATTGCAGAAGACGTCGGCGGCGAGAGAAGGTGAGAAGATGAATCGCGATGAGAGAATGTGAGAAGGAGAGAAGAGAAGAAGAAACGACGAAGAAGAAATTAGGGTTTGATTTGGGTGGGAGATCTGATTTTGAAAGTTATGATGTGATTATTAGCCACGTCAGATAATAGAGAATAAAAAAAAGGGAAAAGAAATTGAGGGTTATATCCCTAAAATAAGTCTTGGACGTCCCTTGGGCACTAATTGTCTCTACCTTCCCTCGCCGTGTCTCTGCCTCATCTCACGGCTCACCACCGCCGCCGTCACCACCTCTCTGTCTCACGCGCCACCACTGCCGCCGGTGCCGCCACCACCTCTGAACTCAGAGAAAAGGTTCGTTGTCTTCATTCAGTTTAACCTTGAAACTGAATCTTCGTTACACAAAATATAAAAAATAAAAAATAAACCTGATTTTTTGTTCGTTTTATTTTGACTAAACTCTGTACTGGGTTCTTCTCTATGTTTTCCTTTCTCTCCCGAAAATTGTGTGAATCCATGTTCAACCTGATTGTAAGTTTTTAAACAATATTTTGTATTTTTCCTATTGAGCATCAGGTGGAATGTGTATAATTTTGATGCTAAAACCCTCAAACAATAATTGGAAAATGAAAATGGAGGAAAACCTAAGGAAGCTGGGTATTCAACTTTTTTTTTAAAAAACTGGATATTCAAATTATTGTGTTCTTTCTACCCCAATCAAAAGAGTATGTTAATATTTGAATGAAACAATGTTCTCAGCAAATTTGTGTATAAATCTGTATCATAATCCTAGTTTGATATTTGCTAAGCTATTGATTAAGATTTTAATGTAGATACACAACTGACTAAATTCCTTCATTTTATGCATTTATTTACTTATTTTGAATTATAGATGTTTACAAATTATTTCATTCTTGATGGTTTTAGCTGTGTTTATTAAAATTTTCAGCAAAGCTGGATATAATTAAGCTTAAATCCACGTATGGCGGTCCTGGTTTATAATTTGATTTCTTCAAGTCCTGCGGCTCCGCCGCAAACCACCACTTTGATGGTCTGAACTGCCCCCACCTCTCTACTACCGCTGAAGTCGTCAGTGCCATGTTACCGGTGAGTTCTACTTCTCCCTTTCATGAAATTGAGTTTGGAGTGAGGAGTTTGAGTTGTAGAATTATTCAATGGTTATTTTTGTAGTAGACAACAGCTTGAGTTACATCTATGAAATCCAAATGCTACAAACAAGCCATAATTGCCATACCAGAAAATCCTATCCAAGAATTGATTAAGTTCAACTGCCTTCTGAAGAACTTCGTTCATGGTGGTCGATTCTCCGATGCGCTTCATCTCTTCCAACAAATCCACTCATCCCACCACTTGAAACATGACCATTACACTTTATCGACGGCCCTCACTGCATGCGCGAACGTTCATGAAACTAGAGTGGGTGCACAGCTTCATGCGCATTCCGTTCAATCTGGGCTAAAACATTTTCCTCATGTCACGAATACTCTCCTTTCACTCTATGCGAAATCACAGGACTTGGTTTCGGTCAAAAGGGTCTTCGATGAAATAAAGGAACCTGATGTTTATTCACATACTACGTTGTTATCGGCTTGTGCAAAGCTCGGTGAAGTTGGTTATGCTCGTCGTGTGTTCGATCAAATGCCTCATAGAAATGTGGCGGTTTGGAATGCAATGATCACAGGGTGTGCGGAAAATGGGCTCGACAGAATTGCTTTTGAGTTTTTTCATAAAATGCATGTCGTGGGTGTGAAAGCTGACAATTACACTTTTGCCAGCGTTTTAAGTTTATGCTCTTCAGAGCAGTTTGATTTTGGGGGCCAAGTGCATGCATTAGTTGTGAAGACTGGATTTTTGAGGATGGTTTCAGTGATTAATTCCTTGCTTACTATGTATTTTAATTGCAGCCGTGTTACGGATGCTTATGGTGTATATGAGGAAGTCGGCCGTGAAGTTGGAGATGAGATAACTTATAATGCACTAATTGCTGGTTTAGTGAGCATGGACAGAGATGAAGCAGCTTTATTGATGTTCAAACATATGCGAGCTATTGGTCTAAAACCAACTGAATTGACTTTCGTGAGTGTGATGGGAGCATGTTTGTTCTCTAAACTTGCAAGTCAAGTCCACTGCCAAGCCATTAAGATGAGTTTTGAAAACTGTACTTCTGTGAACAATGCAGCATTAAGTATGTATTCATATTGTGGGGACTTGAACACAGCTTGTTTAATTTTCAGAAGGCTAGAACAAAAGGATATTGTGTCGTGGAATGCCATCATAGCAAGCTATGCTCAAGAATATTTAAGTAAAGATGCTTTGTTTGCCTACATTCAGATGCAACGGGAAGGCATTGAATCCGATGAATTTACAATTGGAAGCTTACTATCAAGCTCAGAGTCACTACAGTTGGTTGAAATGATTCAAGCTATTATAATAAAAAAGGCACTCATGGTGAAAGTTGAAGTTACAAATGCATTACTTTCTGCTTTTTCTAGAATCAGTGAAATAGAAAAGGCAAATAAACTTTTCTGTGAAATGCACTCGAAGAACATAATATCCTGGAATGCTATGATTTCTGGATTTTTATTAAACAGGCTCCCTTCACATGGATTGCAGCAATTTTCCAAATTGTTTGAATTTGGATTCAGACCAAATCATTACACTCTGAGCCTTGTTTTGAACACTTGTGCTACCATATCAGATCTGCAGCATGGAAAACAAGTTCATGCATATGTACTGAAGTTTGGTTATTTTTTTCATACTTTGCTCGGTAATGCTCTCATTGCATTATATGCCAAATGTGGTGCTCTAATTTGGTCTTTGAGAGTTTTTCACAGCATGATAGAAAAAGATACAGTTTCTTGGAACTCAATGATCTCTGCCTATGCACAAAATGGAGAAGGCAAGGAAGCTGTCAATTTATTTGAGGTTATGCGATATTCAAGCACAGTAAAACCAGATAAGGCTACTTTTACTGCAGTTCTTTCAGCCTGCAGCCATTCAGGCTTAGTATCTGATGGTATTCGGATTTTCAATATGATGGTAAATAGTTATGGTGTTGACCCCGATGGCCACCATTTTTCATGCATAGTTGATCTCTTAGGCCGAGCTGGATTTCTTGATGCAGCAGAGGGATTAATTAAAGGTCGGGGTGTTGACTTTGACCCTAATGTGTGGTGGATGTTATTCAGTTCGTGTGCAGCTCATGGACATCTTCAATTGGGAAGTATAATTGCTGAATTTCTTCTTGAAGCTGGGAATGATGATCCTGCTGTTTATGTTGTTTTTTCGAATCTTTATGCTAATGCTGGGAAATGGGAAGAGGCGGCCAATTTGAGGGAATTAATGAAGAAACATGGTGTGATGAAGCAACCTGGAAGCAGTTGGATCACATCATGAAAACTTGGTTTATACATGCACAACACAATTCATCAAAGATCCCAACACATTGAGCTCCTTAAAAGGTAAAATCTCTATTTTTTAAACTTCTTAATTTGTTGATTAGTTAGATGATATTATTGTGACTAGATTTATAATTAATGAACTAAGGAAGTTCATTTATTCCAGTGACAAAGTTTGTTTTGCCACTGTGCATAGTTAATTTCCGGTTTCTCTTTTGTAGAGATAACTGCCGTGCTCTCTTTTATGGTTCTAAAAGTCAGATTTGAAAGAGGAGGAGGGAGAAAGAGCCCTGAATCTGTAGAAGTTGAAGGTATGGTGGAGTAATGGATTTTGCTTAACAACTATAGATAGTGAAACTAGCCAAAACTCTTTGAATATCCTTAATTTTGCCATGGTAGCAATATTTTCTTATTGTGCAAAAAGAATACTTGCTATATGATATTGCTGCTTGAGTACGTATAGCTGCATGGTGAGTTCCAGCTGAGGAATATAATTCATTACTTCCTTTAATCGGTAAAAATGTCTGTTTTGATTATATAATTTAACACAGATTATAATTGAACTCCCGTTACTTATATTTTTCTCTTGTACTTCAACTTGCTCCAGAAAAATAATTTGTATTTGTTGAAACGAATTACTCATTTGCATTCCTTATTCATGAAATTTCATGTGAAATTGATAGCACTAACTTTTTAATTTCTCTTGAATTCCTCCAGGTTTTCGCTTCTTTGGTGCCTAGATTAATTTAGCAGGAAGACATGACAAAACTTGTCGGAGTCCACATGCAAGCAGCAACCAGGTATTCTTTATTCTTCTCCCTAAGTTAATAATTTAACCTTGTTTCTGAAGCCAGGATAATAACTCAAATTAGAGTTTTCTGAAATCATGGAATACACTAACTACAACTTAGTTATAATTCTAGCTATTAGCCAAATATCATATCCTAGTTCATATTTATTATTTCTAGCTGACAACTATTTAATACACCCACCGATTTTCTGAATATATTTTACCCTGACACTCCACTGGAAGCATAACTAGTACCCGACAATGCTATAGAATCAGTTAATTCTGTTCCCCAACTTTGATCGCCATGAGCTGCAACCTGAGCTGATTGAGATGGCGGGGGAGGGATTTGTAGATTTTCATTTTCACCTTCCAACATTTTTACCACTTCACTCATTGATGGACGATCTTCCGGACTCATCCGTATGCACCACAATCCCATTATTGTCATCTTCGTCTTCACTTTTCTTGTGAAATCATCATCTTCTTCATCAGCATTTCCAGTTTCAATATCCTTCCCTTTATTGAAACGATCGTAAATCCAATACGGAAAATATTGACTAGATTTGTGATCATCTGCCACCACGTCTCTATTTAAGCGTAGCATTTCCATCAGCAACATTCCAAAGCTATAGACATCAGCCTTGTATGAAACCCTACCAATGCTTCTGTTGATTTGTTCAGGAGCCACATAGCCTATTGTCCCTCGTGCCATTGTAAGAGTCACAGTTACATTGTCAGTTGGGTAAAATTTGGCGAGCCCGAAATCAGAAACTTTAGGAGTGAAACTATCATCAAGGAGTATGTTGTGAGGCTTTATATCAAAGTGCAGGATTTGGATATCGCACCCTTGGTGTAGATATTCAATCCCACGAGCCACTCCAACTGCAATTTCGTATTTCTGCTCCCAACGTAGTGAATTCGATGTTGTTTCATCCCTGTATATGTACTTTTCCAGAGATCCTTTAGGCATGAAGTCATATATAAGGGCACATTTAGTTCCCTCAACACAATATCCAACGAGCTTAACCACATTTACGTGATGGATCCTTCCAATGGTTGCAATTTCATTGATGAAGTCTTGTCCGCTTGCTCCGGGCTTATTGTTGAGTACCTTGACGGCTACATCATGGCCACTTCGAAGTTTTCCTTTATAAACAGAACCGTAACCACCTTCACCGAGTTTTTCCTTGAGATTTCGTGTCATCTGCTTTATGCTTGAATAAGAGTAACGGATTGGCGTGAGATTATTGTTGCTTTGTAGAAATCCTTCAATTCCATCAAACATGGACAAATGCCTTCTTCGAAGTTTGTAGATTCTAGCCCCAACACAAAAGGCACTCCGATTAGAATTCTTCCAGCGAGGTAGATTTCTACCAGAACTACAAGGAACAATCTGAATCAAGTTGACATTCTTAGTTTAATTCCAGCATGATGTATAGGATTGTCATACGAGGAGATCAGGTGAAATCACATTAAATTTAGTATATGATCTTCTAATCAATTTTCTAAACCAATTAAATGAATTTAGAGATTTCTGCACCGAACACCTTGTGTTAACTTGAAATCGTTAGTAAAATCCTGTGATAAAAAATTAATATAAGAAATTCCCCAGCTATTATAATTGTAGCACAGGAAACCCCATTGTTATGCACACACTGTCTGTGCGACTCAAATGTTGTTTTTCTTTTGTTTTTTATCCAGAATGATGATTATACCCCTCTTTATTATATAAATCCAACTATATGAATTAAGATATTATTCAATTTATAATTTTCTATTATTTTGTGAAAATTATGTGCACATTTTTTGAACTTTTCATTTCCTTTTTATACTTTTTCTCTTTTTACTATCCTTTCTTTCCCACCTGCCAAACCCACCATCCACAGCCTGTCAACTCCTTCATCACCACCGCTGCCTTCAACAATCCCAACCCAAATCCCACCACCGTAGTCGACATCACTACCACCGCAGTGTCCACCATAACCGACCTTCACCAACCATCAGCATCAAGACCCCTCCATCGCGGCATAACCTCCACCATTGGATAGCCACCGTCACGTCGCAGCCCCTAGCCCCTGCTTCTTTCCACTTTTCTAATTTTGTTTGAACTTTTTATTTCAATATTACATAATTCTTTTTTTGATCTTTTTCATTTACTTAATCAATTAAAGTAATAATACAGGATTATTTGAACAATTTCTTATATTACATGGTTATTTGGTACTGTTAACTCAATTAAGGCTTTATGGAGCATGGAAGTCGATGCAAAACTGATTAAAAAGAAAAGTTAATTATAACTGACCTCCAATAACCTGAAGAATCGAGTTAACCCCTGTACACAAAACACATAGACATGATAAGCAAACAGGAGGGATTTGATTGCTAATCTTGAGTTCACAGTTCATTTGTACTATTTCTTCCTACGCACAACAGGTTCATGATTCATGGTAGGTTCATCCGACTAGTTTAAAACATAATGGAATAGCAAAAGTAGAATAAAAGATTCGATCCGGTAAGTAAAGACTTAGTACGAGAGAGTTGAAGAATTCTCACATTGAAGTGCCTTGTTGAACCAAAATGGTGCCGTACCATCTGCATTACAAGAACCATTGAAATTAAACAACTAAAGCAATATTATATTTATTTCAGCCTATCTAATTGTTGATGAAAATTGGAGTGGAAAATCTATCACAGGCGATCAATTTATATGCTTTTCCCTACAAGTGTGAATACATGACAATATAAAATATAATTGTTGCATATTGAGGTTTCAATCTTACAGCAGTCAATACTCCAGTACTGGCGTAGGTGGAAATTACAGTCTAACTGGTCTGAGCATCTAGGTGTGGACCCATCAAGCAAGCATTCATACTTGCACTTTTCAGAACAGAGAACATTGAACCAAGAAAGCTCAATCCCATAAAGCAGAGCTTTATGGATATCTAAAAGAGTAACGTTTCCCTCTTGAAGCGGCATTGAAATCATCGCGCTGACACCAAAGCTTCACATGTCGAATTCATCAAGATCAAAGATATCTCCGAAATTTATATGTGTGTGTTCTGCCATGGGACTTGTTGAAACAATCAGTCGTCTCGATAACCAGCGAACTATTCAGCGGATGCGAGCAGCTTATGAAAGTGATATCCCTCGTTTGAGAATTATGGAACGTGACCGAGTTGAGGCTATAAGGATAATAATGATGATGAGGAGACTCAAAGGAATACATGGATCTAGAGTATTCAGGAAAGGAGCAAGTAGTGTCTTTTCTTATGGAATAATCAGCAATACGGATACTGTAGTTATCATAATTGATTGTTTGAACGAGGTATTTCTGAGAATCCAAATACAAGAAGGCTCTATTGTTTTCACATGCTATTTCACATGCAGGATCACCACAGTATTTTGGATCATCTCTCAATCTAAAAGGGTAGCTAATATTGGTAATATTGCCGCATGCTGAAGGGCTACAGAGAGGATTATTAATCTTCCCCCCGTAGGATACTTGAAGGAAATTAGGGATTATTATCAGGCAAAAAGAGAAAAATTGGAGGATCATTTTGGTGCTGATGAGTACTTTACAGAAAATGGAGTACTCTTCTTCCCTAATAATAATAGACTACCCAGTACTGGTCTACTCCAGTCTCACACAGGCAAAACAAAAAAAAAAATTCACTAGTCAAGTCGTCTCAAGTTATTAAAGTCTTTCTGGCCGGCAAAATGAGACAGACTTATACTCTTTCTAAGTTGCTTCCTGAAATTAAAATAAATTAATACATTGTAGGAGTATATTAAACTATAATAACGAGAGAATCCTAACCACATGAGAGAAATAAGTTTTTGTCATAATTGAAAATGTCTATCTTCTTCGTCTTTCTATTCTGCATATTTTTTCCTCCACTACTTATTGCAGCAGAAAAAGAGGGTTGTATGCCAACCAGTAGCAGAAAACATGGCCCATTAATTCAGTTTCCTTTCAGGAATAAAAATCTACAACCTGACTATTGTGGGTATCCAGGTTTTGATTTACATTGTGATGAGAAAAAGCAGACTGTGCTTGTACTTCCTTTCTCCGTGAAGGTTATAGTAAAGAAAATCGATTATATATCTCAAACAATTCAGCTTTATGATCCAGATGGTTGTCTTCTTGAAAAGATACTGCATCTGCATCTGAACTTATCGGTGTCTCCGTTCCATTTTCCCTTTTCCTTGTACGACTCATTATTTTTGTTCAATTGTTCTGGTTCGGAAAGAGATCTCGGTACATTGGTTCCTTGTCTTAGCAAATCCAGCTATCAGTTATATGCCACTTTGGGCTACTACTTCCGTTACAAGTCTCTAACATCTTGTACCCAGATTCGAAAATTTTCATGGATTCCAAGTGATGAGATTTTAGATAACAAGCTGCATTTGAACTGGACAGAACCAGCGTGCAGCTACTGTGAAGCTCAAGGAAAAAGGTGTGGCTTCAAAAATCATACTTCCGGACATCAAATTCAGTGTAACGAACAAACAAACCAAGGTAACTACATTTCTGGTCTTCTCATTTCATCTCATCTGAGAAACTTCTCGGAAAACATATAGTTGTTCGAGTTTCATATAATATTTTTGTTGTTGTTGGTTACATGGGCATCAAAGGTGCCAGTGATTGCAGGTGAACATTTTTCTTGTTGTTTATAAACTTACACTGAAATGTTTCTTCCTTCTTTCATACGAGATCTGTTTAAAAACTTTGACTATTATCTCTAATCTGCAGGTGCAGCCTCAGGTGCTTTCCTGTTCATGACTACACTAGTAGCTCTCTTACTCTTTTGCAAGTCAATAAAAAAGCGAAAAGGGAATCAAAAGAAGATTGAAAAGTTTTTGGAAGAGTACAGAGCCCTTAAACCCACTAGATTTTCTTACTCCGATATAACACGGATTACTAATCAATTCAATGAGAAATTGGGTGAAGGGGGTTATGGAATCGTTTACAAGGGAAGGTTATCCCACAAAATAGATGTTGCAGTAAAGGTGCTCAACCATTCCAAGGAAGACGGGGAGGAATTTGTTAATGAAGTGGGTACAATTGGAAGAATACACCATGTAAACGTGGTGCGTTTGGTCAGCTTTTGTGCTGAAGGATATAAAAGAGCTCTGGTTTATGAATTCCTACCAAATGAATCACTCGAAAAAGTGATTTTCACAATGGACTCCAAGAAAAGCTCTCTTGGTTGGCAAAAGCTACAAGATATTGCTCACGGCATAGCTAAGGGCATTGAGTATCTCCACCAAGGTTGTGAGCAACAAATCCTCCATTTCGACATCAAACCTCACAACATCTTATTAGACCACAATTTCAACCCGAAAGTATGTGATTTTGGTCTGGCTAAGTTGTGCTCTAAAGAGAAAAGTGCAGTAACAATGACAGCTGCTAGGGGGACCATGGGGTATATTGCACCTGAGGTAGTGTCGAGGACTTTTGGGAGGGTATCGTATAAGTCTGATGTTTATAGCTTTGGAATGTTGTTGCTTGAAATGGTCGGAGGGAGGAAAAATGAGGATCTTGAGGCAAATACGAGTCAGGTATACTTTCCTCAATTCGTTTATAATCATTTGAATTTGGATAAAGATCTTTGGGCAGAGATTGAGGATAAAGGAGATGGGAATATAGCAAGAAAACTTAGCATTGTAGGACTTTGGTGTATCCAGTGGTATCCGAATGATCGTCCGTCGATGAAGCAAGTGGTTCAAATGTTGGAAGGAGACGGACACGATCTCACAATGCCTCCAAATCCCTTTGAAGCTGCTAATGTGCCGAATGCGAATGTTGCAGCAATAGGCGGAAGTCGTTATCAAATGGAGTTGCCGCTCATATTAGAGTCCGAGGAAGATGTGATACTTAAAATAGAATTATTACTGGTGTCCTATTTTTTCTGTAGTTTAGATTGCTAAGTGTTTCCTTCTTGCTTTGTGGATTGATTAGTGTTTGATTAATGAAATGATTAAGATGTTTGACTAGCCAAAGGCAGAAAATTCTTTGTTATCTTCTTCAATTCTGGTTGAACGCCTTCAATACTGCCAATATATAATATTATAGTGTTTGGTAGATTAGTAGTTTTCGCTAGGGATGATAAACATATTTCAACGGCGCATCAGGAGATTTTCCTTGGATTCTTGCAAAACTTTTCGCGATCAATAGTTAAGGGAAAATTCCATTTTTAGTCTTATTTAATTTAGGGATAATTACAATTTTGATCATCTAACTATACGACTTATTCCCTTTTGGTCCCCCACTTTCCAATTTGACAATTATGGTCACTGAACTACCACTTTTTTTACACATTTGGTCCCGCCGTCAACTTTTTCGTTAAATGTAACGGAAATTACTGTTTCAGACGAATTTTGGCGCCGTTTTCTGCGTTTTCCCTCATTTCTTCCCCTTGTTGCGACTGTGAAGTTCTCCAAGGTGAGTATGTCAAGCGGATCCATTGCATGGAGTACACAAAGGCAAAATTTCCGTGTGCTGCTGCTTTGTACCCATACCTGCTGTTCTGTGTGCTGCTATGTGTTTGAAGGAAAAACAGGGGATTTTTGTTAGCTTAAAAGCATGAAATATGTTGAGCTTTTTCACCCCGTTTTGCTGTCACTTTGTTGCCGCTGCTGTGTATTGATTTTAGGCCTGAATTTGCTGCGTTTTTTAGTTATTGTTACTGTCAATTTGCTGCCGTAATTGCTGCTTGACTGCTGCTAGTTTCCCCGCATTCCTCCCCTTTTTTGAGCTGCTGCTAATGTTGTTCATTGCCATAAATCGAAAGAAAATATAATTGAAGTCGCGACCGTAACTTATTTAGTGAAGAAACTGGTAGCGCCCGTGACCTGTGTAGCTGCTGCATTTAGTTTCTTTTCCCATCTGTGTACGTGAGATGCATGTGTATATATATATTATAAGTAATTAAATGTTAAATTTGAAATGCATGCAGTACTTTATGGCCTTCAATGTCCCCATTCCATGCATGCTTTAGATTAATGTTTTTCTTATTTAATTTGTATACATTAAATGCATATGTTGTGTATGTGTGTGTGCATGCATGAGATTGTGGTGTGTGTGTGTCCGTGTGTTTATGTAATTGTGAGGTTTGTGTATGTGTGTTTATATGATATATATGTGTATATGTAACTATGTTATGTGCATGTGTGTACGTGTATGAATATATATGTATATATATTATAGAGCAAATTAGGATAAACAACAAGGGGAAGAAATGAGGGAAAACGCAGAAAACGGCGTCAAAATTCGTCTGAAACAGTAATTTCCGTTACATTTAACAAAAAAGTTGACGGCGGGACCAAATGTGTTAAAAAAGTGGTAGTTCAGTGACCATAATTGTCAAATTGGAAAGTGGGGGACCAAAAAGGAATAAGTCGTATAGTTGGATGACCAAAATTGTAATTATCCCTTTAATTTACATTGGCGTAATATTAGTCTCATTTGTTTTAAAATTTTAAAATGATCTCATATTTAAGAAAACGTCGCAATAATGGTCCCACAAGTTGCAATATTGGTCTCATCATTAATTAGGTAGTAGAAAAGACATGTGGAGATCATGTGCACTATTAGAAATTCATTTAAGATATTTTTTAGAAATATTTTTCCCGTAAACTATCTTATTATTATATAAAAAAAAAAACTTATATCTACTGATCGAGCCTAATTTCCGACTGCCTTGTCTTCATGCTAGAACCGATCGATTACTTAGAATTTATTTGAGGGGAAGTTCTCGACCTAAGAGTTGAGCTGTGAGAATGAAAAAAATGTGAACTGAAGACCGACCTAAGACAAGATGGGGTTGGACCTAGGATCGGCACTCCGATGCTCAAGTCAGTATTTCGATCTGGGAGAGAGATTCAAGTCGACTTGAGTATATTAAATGTGCTTACCTAACAGTGTTAATGAGGGGGTATTTATACCAAGATGCTTTGAAGTGGCTGGGCCCAATTTCCAAGGTGCATTGAATGCATATCTGGTATTGTACGAAGTACGATTTAACATTTAATGCTAACGGCGGCTTGATGAGCCCGAAATTCCTACCTGGTCTCACAAACAGATGCAACTAGGTCGAGGACGGGGTATACGCCGACTCTTAACTTACCCTCAAGGGGTAGGTCGAGAGCCTCGATCCATCTCGATCAGACCTTTATGTTTCAACATCAATAACATGTTAATAACAATATAATTAACATTGTATCATAAGAGATGAATTTTACCTAATTTTCTACGAGGTCAGGAGTTCGAAAACCTACTAGTTAAAAAAAGTCACTTGGGAAGAATTTTATTTGTCACCCGACTCGAACCCAATTAAATGGGATATAAAAAAATAATAATTACAATATAATTATACCGAATTATCTTTGCTAATGTTAATAAAAATTCTTTATAATTACATGTCATAAGTAATAATTCTGTCACAACTACAAAATGGATCACTTAAACCAACCAAAAGAGAGCTGCAATTTTCCCCAGTAGGGTATTATAAGTTATAATTGATGCAGTTTGAATGATGCAATGGCATGTTGTTTTAATAATGTGGTTCTAATTATATTGTTAGTAATATGTTATTGTTTAAGAAATTAAAGTAAAATGAGTAAAGTAAGAGATATAGGTAATAGGATAGTTTCTAAAAAAAAAAAATATTTCCAAAAAATACCTTAAATGAATTTCTAATAGTGTACATGATTTTCACATGCCTTTTTGGTTACCTAATTAACGGTGGAATCATTATTGCAACGTGCGGGACCATTATTGCAACATTTTCTTAAAGTATAAGATCATTTTTAAAATTTTAAAATGAGTGAGATTAATATTGTAACGAAGTAACTCAAATGAGACTAACCACGCGATTTTCCCAATTAAGAAGAACTCCATTAATAAGAATTTCAAATATTGAAATCAAGTAAAATTGTAAGTTGCCAACAGGGGTTGGTCCAAGTGATTAATAGGTTCATTCTCGAACGCAAGCTTCAGGGTTCGAAACCCTCCTGGGTGTGCGTGTATTAACCATAAAAAAAAAAAAAGAAGTAAAATTGTAAGTTATTTATTTACTTTGGCAGGAGAAAGTTATGAAATAGTAAGACAGATTCGAGGAACTCTACCCAAATTAAATCAAATATCTAACCAATGACCTTAAATAAAACTTATGTAATAAAAGATGGGGAGATAGTACTATCTAGTGAAAATTCAAAATAATTAGTAGTTCATGTACAGCATAGTTCGTTAAAAATAATAATAATAAAAAAAAGAATTATTTACTAAGATACAAAGTATTAGGATATGTGAAAAGATAACAAATTTTTATTATGTTAAATTGGGACATTGCGTTATAAGGGACGTTCAAGAGTTTTTTTAGTTATGTAACCCCTAGTTTTAAAAGAATTGGGTACATAACCTTTTTTTGAATTTTGTCTAATAAAATAAATATTAAATATAATTATTTTCCACGTGTACAAATCGAGTGAGCGATTTCTAAATCGAGTCACTCGATTTTTAAGATTTTTTTCATTTATTTTTTTCTCTTTATTATCTTTTATTATTTTTATTCATCTCCATGTTTATTTTTATTATTTTCATTTATCACTTTTTCTTTTTTATTTATTTTCTTTATTTTTTTTAAGATCATGATTCGTTTATTCATTTTTCTTCAAGAAATCCAGTGCACGATTTCTGCGATCGCACACTCGATTTCTGAAATCGCGTGCGCGATTGCAGGAATCTAGAAATCGCGTGCTCGATTTCTTCAATCGCGCACGCAATTTTGGAAATCGAGTGAGCGATTTCAGCAATCGCGCACTCGATTTTTGAAAATCGCGTGCTCGATTTTTTAAAATCGCGTATGCGATTTCTTCAATCGCTGCGCGATTTCTGAAATCACGCACTCGATTTCTTGAAGAAATCTGAAAAAAAAAAAAAGCAGAAGAATAGGAGAAGAAGAATAGAAGAAGAAGACGTTTTTCAATTGCAGAAACAGTCTACAATCGCGCACTCGATTTCTTGAAAAAATCTGAAAAGAAAAAAAAAAAAAAGTATGCAGAACAATAGAAGAAGAGGACGATAAGAATTCTTAATCTTCTAACGTGATTATAGAATCCGTTGTAGATAATAAAATGCAGGCAGAAATAGCAGTTGTAGAAGACGCAGACGAGAACGCAGATGCAGATGCAGATGTAGGCGAGAATAGATGCAGATGCAGGTGAGAAGATGCTCTGTATTTTTCATCGTTGAAGGAGAGATTGAGAAGAAAATCATGGTTGAAAGGGATAAAGAGGAGAGAAGGAGAAACGGCGAGCGAGAGAAAAAGAGCAGAAAAAAAATAGGGTTTGATTTGGATGGGAGATCTAAATTTGAAAGATATGAAGTGATTAGCGATGTAATATTAAAGAAATAAAAAAAAAAAGAAAAAAATTTAGATAACCACGTCAGATAATAATAAATAAAGAAAAGGAAAAAGAAATTGAGGGTTATATCCCTCAAAAAAGACTTTGGCGTCCCATGGGACCTAATTCTCTCTGTTAAATAAGTCACATCTAAAAGACTAAAACTGCCATCTGAAAAACTCGTTCATGGCGGTCAATTCTCAGATGCGCTTCTGAAACCTGACCATTACACCGTGTCAATGGTCCTTAACGCGTGCGCCAACGTTCATGAGACTAGAGTGGGTGCACAGCTTCATGCGCATTCCATTCAATCTGGGGTCAAAAATTTTCCTCATGTCACGAATACTCGAGACAATTAGTGCCCAAGGGACGCCCAAGACTTATTTTAGGGATATAACCCTCAATTTCTTTTCCCTTTTTTTTATTCTCTATTATCTGACGTGGCTAATAATCCGTCATATCTTTCAAATTCAGATCTCCCACCCAAATCAAACTCTAGTTCTCTCTTCTTCTTCGCTGTTTCTTCTTCTCTCCTTCTCTTTTTCTCTTCTTCTTCTCTCATTCAACGATGAAAAACAAAGATGGTCTTCTCGCCTGCACCTCTCCTTCTCACATTCTCTCATCGCGATTCGTCTTCTCACCTTCTCTCGCCGTCGATAATCGGGATGAATTCAGTTTTTCTTCTTCAACGATGAATCAGGATGAATCTCCTCTCCTTGTACAAGCATGACAAAGATAATCGGATGAATTTCAAAAATTATCGATAATATTTTTCTTCTTCTTTTTTTTTCTTTGTCTCAATCTTCAAGAACTTGAAGATATATGAAATCGCGTGAATTCTTTTGAAGATCGCGTGACTCGATCTTCAAAAGAAATCACGCGACTTCATAGAATTATGAAGTTGCTGTGCGATTATGATAGTCGAGCACGCGACTTCATAATTCTATGAAGTCGCGTGAATTCCTCTGAAGATCGCGTGACTCGATCTTCAAAAGAAATCACGCGACTTCATAGAATTATGAAGTCGCTGCGCGATTATGATAGTCGAGCACGTGACTTCATAATTCTATGAAGTCGCGTGAATTCCTTTGAAGATCGCGTGACTCAGTCTTCAAGAGAAGTCACGCGACTTCATAAATCTATGAAGTCGCTGCGCGATTATGATAGTCGAGCACGCGACTTCATAATTCTATGAAGTCGCGTGATTTCTGTTGAAGATCGAATCACGCGATCTTCAAAGGAGATGAATAAAAATAATAAAAGAAAAAAGAAAAAAAGAAAAAAAAATTGAAGAAGAATAAAAATAATTTAAAAAAATAAAGAAAATAAAAGAAAAAAAGAAAAGAAAAAAATCGAGTGCGCGATTTCTAAAATCGCTCAATCGATTTGTACACGTGGAAAATAATTATATTTAATATTTATTTTATTAGACAAAATTGAGAAAAGGGTTATATACCCAATTCTTTTAAAACTAGGGGTTACATAACTAAAAAAAAAACTTGGACGTCCCTTTTAACCGAATGGCCCCGAATACTCTCCTTTCACTCTATGTTCAATCACAGGACTTGATTTCAGTCAAAAGGGTCTTGGATGAAATTAAGGAACCTGATGTTTATTCACATTCTAAATTGTTGCCAGCTTGTGCAAAGCTCCGTAAAGTTGGTTACGCTCGTGGTGTGTTCGATCAAATGCCTCACAGAAATGTGGCGGTTCGGAATGCAATGATCACAGAGTGTGTGGAAAATGGACACGACAGGATTTCTTTTCGGTTTTCTCACAAAATGCATACCGTGGGTTTGAAGCTGATAATTACACTTTTGCCAGTGTTTTAAGTTTATGCTCTTTAGATCAGTTTTGTGAAGACTGGATTTTTGAGGATGGTTTCGGTGATTAATTCTTTGCTTACTATGTATTTTAATTGCAGTCATGCTATGGATGCTTATGGTGTATATGAGGAAGTGGGCTGTGAAGTTGGAGATGAGATAACTTATAATGCAATAATTGCTGGTTTAGTGAGCATGGACACAGATGAAGCAGCTTTATTGATGTTCAAACATATGCGAGCTATTGGTCTAAACCCAACTGAATTGACTTTCGTGAGTGTGATGGGAGCATGTTTGTTCAATAAACTTGCAAGTCAAGTCCACTGCCAAGCCATTAAGATGAGTTTTGAAAACTGTACTTCTGTGAACTATGTAGCAATAAGTCTGTATTCATATTGTGGGGACTTGGACGCAGCTTGTTTAATTTTCAGAAGGCTAGAACAAAAGGATATTGTGTCGTGGAATGCCTATATAGCAAGCTATGCCCAAGAATATTTAAGTACAGATGCTTTGTCTGCCTACATTCGGATGCAAAAGGAAGGCATTGAACCCGATGAATTTAAAATTGGAAGCTTACAATCAAGCTTAGAGTCCCTGGAGTTGGTTGAAATGATTCAAGCTATTATAATAAAAAAGGCACTCATGATGAAAGTTGAAGTTACAAATGCATTACTTTCTGTTTTTTCTAGAATCAGTGAAATAGAAAAGGCAAATAAACTTTTCTGTGAAATGCACTCGAAGAACATAATATCCTGGAATGCTATGATTTCTGGATTTTTATTAAACGGGCTCCCTTCACATGGATTGCAGCTATTTTCCAAATTGTTCGAATTTGGATTCAGACCAAATCATTACACTGTGAGCCTTGTTTTGAACACTTGTGCCACCATATCAGACCTGCAGCATGAAAAACAAGTTCATGTATATGTGCTGAAATTTGGGTATTTTTTTCGTACTTAGCTCGGTAATGCTCTCATTGCATTATATGCCAAATGTGGAGCTCTAATTTGGTCTTTGAGAGTTTTTCATAGCATGATAGAGAAAGATACAGTTTCTTGGAACTCATTGATCTCTGCCCATGCACAGAATGGAGAAGGCAAGGAAGCTGTCAATTTATTTGAGGTTATGCGATATTCAAGCACAGTAAAACCAGATAAGGCTACTTTTACTGCAGTTCTTTAGCCTGCTGCCATTCAGGTTTAGTATCTGATGGTATTCGGATTTTCAATATGATGGTAATAGTTATGGTGTTGACCCCGAAGGACACCATTTTTCATGCGTAGTTGATCTCTTAGGCCGAGCTGGATTTCTTGATGCAGCAGAGGGATTAATTAAAGGTCGGGGTGTAGACTTTGACCCTAGTGTGTGGTGGCCGTTATTCAGTTCGTGTGCAGCTTATGGACATCTTCAATTGGGGAGTATAATTGCTGAATTTCTTCTTGAAGCTGGGAATGATGATCCTACTGTTTATGTTGTTCTGTCGAATCTTTATGCTAATGCTGGGAAATGGGAAGAGGCTACCAATTTGAGGGAATTAATGAAGAAACATGTTGTGATGAAGCAACCTGGAAGCAGTTGGATCACATCATGAAAACTTGGTTTATACAAGCAAAACACAATTCATCAAAGATCCAGACGCATGGAGCTCCTTAAATGGTAAAATCTCTATTTTTTAAACTTCTTAATTTGTTGATTAGTTAGATGATATTATTGTGACTAGATTTATAATTAATGAACTTGCTTATAATCTTATACTAAGGAAGTTATTCCAGTGACCAAGTTTGTTTTGCCACTGTGCCTACTTAATTTCCAGTTTCTCTTTGTAGAGATAAAACTGCTGTGCTCTCTTTTGTGTAGCTAAAAGTCTGATTCCAAAAAGGGGAGGGAGAAAGAGCCCTGAATCTGTAGAAGTTGAAGTTATATGCATTTGAAGAAGTTGAAAAAGTAATGTATTTTAGTATGATTCTGGAGAGTGTTTCTGTACATTAATGTACATACATAAAATTTTCTTTTTAATTCTTGTTAAACACTCTACATATTCTTAACAACTATAGATAGTGAAACTAGCCAAAACTCACTTTGAATATCCTTTGTTTTGCCCTAGTAGCCATATTTTCTTATTGTGATAAAAGAATACTTACTATATGATATTGCTGCAAATTTGAGTACATATAGCCGCACAAAGCGTTCGGCCGAGGAACATAAATTCATTACTTCCTTTAATGGGTAAAATTTTCTGTTTGATTATATAATTTTAACACAGATTTATAATTGAACTCCCGTTTCATATATTTCCTTGTGTACTTCAACTTGCTGCAGATGCTGCAGAAAAATAATTTGTATTTGTTGAAACGAATTACTCACTTGCATTCCTTATTCATGGAATTTCATGTGAATTTGATATTACTAATGTCCTCAATTCCTCCAGGGTTTTCGCTTCTTTGGTGACCAATGAGAAGCACAAAGTTGTGCCTAAATTAATCCAGCAGGATGACACGACAAAACTTGTTGGAGTCAACATACAAGCAACAACCAGGTATTCTGTAATTTCCTCCCAAAGTTAATAATTTCACCTTGTTTTCTAAAACTGGATAATAATTGAAATGAAAGTTTTCTGAAATCACGGAATAGACTAACTACAACATAGTTATAATCTTCCCAAAATATTGTAGCTAGTTAGTACGTATTATTTCTAGCTGACAACTCTTCAATACACCCACCGATTTTTTAAATACATTTTAACTTATACACCAGTAGAAGCATAACTAGTACCCAACAATGCCTCAGAATCAGTTGATTCTGTTCCCCAGCTTTGATCACCATTAGCTGCAACCTGAGCTGATTGAGATGGCAGAGGAGGGATTTCTAGATTTTCGTTTTCACCTTCCAACATTTTTACCACTTCACTCATTGACGGACGATCTTCCGGACTCATCTGTATGCACCACAATCCCACTATTGTCATCTTCCTTTTCACTTTTCTTGCGAAATCATCATCATCAATTTCATCAGCATTTTCAGTTTCAATTTCCTTCTCTTTATTGAAGCGATCGTAAATCCAGTACGGAAAATACTGACTAGATTTGTCATCATCTGCCACCATGTCTCTATTTAAGCATAGCATTTCCATCAACAGCATTCCAAAGCTATAGACATCAGCCTTGTATGAGACCCTTCCAATGCTTCTGTTGATTAGTTCAGGAGCCACATACCCTATTGTCCCTCGTGCCATTGTAAGAGTCACTGTTACATTGTCAGTTGGGTAAAATTTGGCAAGCCCGAAATCAGAAACTTTTGGAGTAAAACTATCATCAAGGAGTATGTTGTGTGGCTTTATGTCAAAGTGCAGGATTTGAATATCGCAACCTCGGTGCAGATATTCAATCCCACGAGCCACTCCAACTGCAATTTCGTATTTTTGCTCCCAACTTAGTGAATTCAATGCTCTTTCATCTCTATATATGTACTTCTCTAAAGATCCCTTGGGCATGAAGTCATATATAAGGGCACATTTAGATCCTTCAACACAGTATCCAACGAGCTTAACCACATTTATGTGATGGATCCTTCCAATGGTTGCAATTTCGTTGATGAAGTCTTGTCCGCTTGTTCCAGGCTTATTGTTGAGTATCTTCACGGCTACATCATGGCCACTTCGAAGCTTTCCTTTATAAACAGAACCATAACCTCCTTCGCCGAGTTTTTCCTTGAGATTTCCTGTTATATGCTTTATGTTTGAATAAGAGTAGCGGATTGGCATGAGATTGTTGTTGCTTTGTAGAAATCCTTCTATTCCATCAAACATGGACAAATGCCTTCTTCGAAGTTTGTAGATTAGAAGCCCCAACATAAAAGGCATTCCAATTACAATTCTTCCTGCAAGTTGGAGCATTGCAAACACTGCAGGGAACAAACTTAACAAAATTAGCATTTCTCAGTTCAATTTCTAGCATGATCATTTTATAGAATTCTTAAAACAATCTTCTTTTTTTTTTTTAAACAAAAAAAAAATTCTGATGTGGCAAGAAAATTGCCATTGTGCCAGCTGATGTGTCGTTCCGGCTAACACATCACAAATTCAGGCGAGAAAAGGGTATTCCGATGGTCTGTTGTCCTATAATTTCACGAAATTTAAAATTGAAAGCTGATATTTGCCAAAACCCAAAAATATGTCCAAAGATTGCAAATCGGACTATTCTACCGGATGGATTGAAAATTTTTCCCATATTTTTTACATATAGATGGTCGTCGAACTTAACTGAGAAAGATAGAAAAAAAAAAAAGAGAGAAAAATAATTAAAAGCTCACCTGTGATTATCCGAAGAATCGGATTAATCCCTGCACACACAACCCGTACACATGATCAGTGAAAAAAGGGTAAGCTTCATTTGTACAAATAAAATGAATGCTTTATTTTCATGAATGAAGTTAACTAGTTTTCTGAACACAACAACGATGAATTTACTTAGACATGAATATTCTTGTACTTGGATCTGCTATTGGCGAGAATTTATACTATTATACATATAATATTTTTTGTGAAAAATATTCATTGAAGAAAAAAATAAAAAAATAAAAAGGTATGGCCTAACAAATATCTTGCCTGTAATTTCGTGTTCTCTTCAAAAATCAAGCACAGGATACTGGTTTAACATGACTTGTTCAAATTAATTAAGATCTAAAGTAGAGCATAATGAAGGCGTATATGAACAATACTGGAGTTGAGGAATCTCACAGTGAAGTAACTTGAGGATCCAACCTGGCACACTACCACCTGCATTCTCCAGAGTAGAATAAGAACCATTAGAACTCAAATCTTAAGAAAAATTCAAATGTAAGGTTTAGGGTTCAACTAAAATAGTTTAATTTGTACTTTAGCTTAGCTAATTTTTTATGGGAATTGGAATCGCAAGATTATTTCTAGTGACTATTTATTTGGCTCTGGCAATAAGCATGAATAAAAGATATTAAAAGAAATGAGAAGTAAGATAAATTGATCTTTCAATCGTACCACATTGAATCTCCCAACTTTGGTAGTGGAGAAAACAATATGGTGTGTCACATACAGGTGTGGTCCCATTAAGCCAACAATATTGATTGTATTTGCACTTTGGAGGACAGAGAGCATTGAACCATGAAAGTTCAAACCCATAAAGCAGAGCTCTGTGGATATCTGAAAGTGAAGTCAGCGGCAGCGGCAGTGAAGTCATCACCATGACATCTATGCTACACATATACAATTCATCTGGCTGCCAAAAGTATCCATTGAACATTATGTATGTGTATCTTCTTGTATGGGAGTTGTTGAAACATTCACCAGTCTCTAAAACAGATGAACTATTCACCGGATGTGGGCAGCTTACAAAAGCAAACCCTGTATTGAAAAGAAGGTGCTTGTGTAGAAACTTGCTATAAGGATACTGACGATTTCCCGAAAAATTGAAATCGGCTAGAGAGTGTTCAGGAAAGGAGCAAGTGGTGTCATTTTTAATGGAAGCATCGCTAAGACGGATAGTGTAATAGTCATAATTTATTTCTTGAACCAGGTATTTCTGAGAATGAAAATATAGAAAGGTAGTATTGTTTTGGCATTCTAGTTCATATGAGTGATCACCACAGTGTTTTGGGTCATCCCTTAATCTGAAAGGAAAGCTAATATTATGAATATTGCCACATGAAGAAGGGATACAGTGAGGAATAGTAGTCTTACCCCCGTAGGATGTTTGAAGGAAATTAGGGATCATTATTATCAGGAGGAGGATAATCATTTTGGCCGTGATGAATAGCTGCAGAATAAGAGTACACTTCTTCTTTAATAATTATAGAAAGTCAATGCTAGTTTTCTCCGGTCACACGCAAAAAAATATAAAATTCACTAGTCAAGTCGTCTCACGTTATTAAAAGTCTTTTTCTGTTTGACAGATTCTGGCCGGCAAATAAAGACCAGTCTTAAACTCTTTCTATGTGCCTTCCTGAAATTAAAATAAATGTTATGTATGAGTATAAAGAGATGATCCTAACCAGACTGACGCAAGTGTTTTGTCATAATTAAAATGTCTATTATCTTCTTCGTCTTTCTATTCTTAGTTTTGTCTTCTCCCCTGCTTATTGCAGCAGAAACGGAGGATTGCATGCCAACCAGATGCAGAAAACACGGCCCAGTAATTCAGTTTCCTTTCAGGATTAAAAATCTACAGCCTGAATATTGTGGGTATCCAGGTTTTGATGTACATTGTGATGATAAAAAGGAAACTGTGCTTGAACTGCCTTTCTCCGTGAATGTTAAAATAAAGAAAATCGATTATATATCTCAAATAATTCACCTTTACGATCCTGATGATTGTCTTATCGAAAAGATACTACATCTAAACTTATCTGCGTCTCCGTTCCAGTTTCTCAGTTATTTCTCTTACTATTCATTAGTCTTGTTCAATTGTTCTGGTCCGGAAAGAGATCTAGATCAGTTAACTTTGCCAAGACAACAGTTAGTTCCTTGTCTTAGCAAATCCAGTTATCAGTTATATGCCGTGGAGGGCTACTTCTTTAGCCACTATTCTCTAACTTCTTGTACCTTTATTCGTGAATTTCCAAGTGCTGAAATTTTAGATAACAAGCTCCAGTTGAACTGGACGGAGCCAGCCTGCAGGAACTGTGAAGCTCTTGGAAAAAGATGCAGCTACAAAAATTATACTATTGGACATCAAATTCAGTGTAAAGACAGACCAAAAACAAACCAAGGTATTTTATTTATCACATCTTATACCATCTTTGATTTCTTCAATCTTGGGAAACACATATAATATTTTTGTTGTTGGTTACAGGGGTACCGGAGGTGCCACTTGTTGCAGGTGAACTTTTTTTTTCTCTGATTATTAATATTCTTAATATTTAATTATTCTTACAGTTTCTTCCTTCACTCAGAAGATTCAGAGATCTAGTTGAATTCTTCTTTGACTATTATCTCTTCTATGTACTTGCAGCCTCTGGTTCTTTCCTATTTGTGACTACACTAGTAGCTCTGCTACTCGTTTGCAAGTCAATAAAAAGACGAAAAGAGAATCAAAGGAAGATTGAAAAGTTATTGGAAGACTACAGAGCCCTTAAACCCACTAGATTTTCTTACTCTGATATAACTAGGATTACTGGTCATTTTAATGAAAAATTGGGTGAAGGAGGTTACGGAATTGTTTACAAAGGAAAATTATCCAATGAAATAGATGTTGCGGTAAAGGTGCTCAATCATTCCAAGGAAGATGGCGAGGAATTTGTTAACGAAGTCGGTACAATTGGGAGAATACACCATGTCAACGTGGTGCGTTTGGTAGGCTTTTGTGCTGAAGGATATAAAAGAGCTCTAGTTTATGAATTCCTACCAAATGAATCACTCGAAAAAGTGATTTTCACAATGGATTCCAAGAAAAGCTCTCTTGGTTGGCAAAAGCTACAAGATATTGCTCTCGGCATAGCTAAGGGCATTGAGTATCTCCACCAAGGTTGTGATCAGCAAATCCTCCATTTCGATATCAAACCTCACAACATCTTATTAGACCACAATTTCAACCCGAAAGTATGTGATTTTGGTCTGGCTAAGTTGTGTTCTAAAGAGAAAAGTGCGGTAACAATGACAGCTGCAAGGGGAACCGTGGGGTACATTGCACCAGAGGTATTGTCGAGGACTTTTGGGAGGGTATCGTATAAGTCTGATGTTTATAGCTTTGGAATGTTGTTGCTTGAAATGGTCGGAGGGAGGAAAAATGTGGATCTTGAGGCGAATGCGAGTCAGGTGTACTTTCCGAAATTTGTTTATAATAATTTGAATTTGGATGGAGATCTTTGGGCACATATTGAGGATACAGGAGATGGGAATGTTGCAAGAAAACTTAGCATTGTAGGACTTTGGTGTATTCAGTGGTATCCAAATGATCGTCCGTCGATGAAGCAAGTGGTTCAAATGTTGGAAGGAGACGGACACGATCTCACAACGCCTCCGAATCCATTTGAAGCTGCTAATGTGCCGAATGCGTCGAATGTTGCAGCAATAGGCGGAACTCGTTATCAAATGGAGTTGTCACTCATATTTGAGTCTGGGAAGATCAAGTGTCCGTGAAATGTAATATTTAAAATAGAATTATTAAAAAAATTTCTGGAGCGAAGATTGCTAAGTGTTTTCTTCTTGCTTTGTGAAACGATTAAGTGTGTGATTAATAAAATGATTAAGGTGTTTGACCAACCCAAAGGCAAGAAATTCTTTGTTATCGCCAATATATATTATTTATATATATGCCCCTGGAATGTTTTGTTTTGGTAGATTTACGTTTTTTATTTGGGATGGTAAACATATTTCATGGTCTCATCCAGGGACGGATTCAGGATTTCTTGGTAGTCGGGGCTGAAAATTTGTAGTCTCCGGATCACTAATTATATTTTCAGAATTAAATTCTATACTATCAATATTAATTCTTTTATAGTTGACAATCGAACTTGATAATTCAATAGAACTCTTCGATCTTTTACTAAAATACCGACACATGATTACAAACTATGATGTAAATTCAAAAAAATAATTCATTAGTTGGCACTCTCAATAAACATATAAAATTTGAACATTTTATAAGCATGCAAAGCTTAAACATTTAATAAGAATTCAGATAAACAACTATTTTACAAAAATTAAAAACTAAAAAATAACCCACTTCATAAAAATCTTCAAAATTTGCACAAATTAAAGCTGAAAAAATTAAAAGAAAGTTTACCCATCAAAATTAAGAAATAAAGGGATGAATTTACAATTGGAGTTCGAAACAAATATTTGTGGATTTTCAATTTTAGAGAGGGATTGTATAAATTTATAATCGAATTTTTAAATCGGGGGGTTTATAAATTTGGGCCTATGGGGGAGGGGGGTATTATAATTTTTATTTTTTTTATTGGGGGTGGGGGGCGGGGTCGGGAGCCCCCTTGGCTATGCTGGCTCCGCCCCTGTTCTCATCAGAATATTATTACCTGATAAATTTTGCTTTGATTCTCTTTTAAATAGGCCAACTTTTTCGCCCTAAGGATCTGTAGTAGAGCAAAACTCTACCAATAACAATTTCAAATTTTGTAATCAAGTAAAAATTGCAAGTTATTTGTTTATTTATTTATTTTGGCTGAGGAAAATTTGAAGTTAGTCGTACTCATGTCTCATGCATGGCCGCAGGAAGAAGATATTAAATAGTAAGACGGATTAATTAGACGAAGTCACGAACTCTACCCAAATTGTTAATATCATGGGCATTTCTTTCCATTGCCAATTGACTTTATTATCCAACTTTGTCCATAATTATTATTTAGCTAAAAAGTAAATACTCAATAACCTTTAATTCAATTTAATTATTTAATTTGATATTATTAAATAAATTTTATTTTATTTTAGTTCCAACTTTTCCAATGCTCCTCATTTTTCACCAACTTTTCCAGTACTTCTTTACTTTTTTATATTCTCATTCAATTTACAATAAACTTTAATTTAAATATATAATATACATTAATTTTAAGTATTTTTTATTTAAATAGAATTTTTTAAATAAGTTCCTTTCCGGCGGCCTCTCAGCATGAATATTTTGCAATGCTCTGGCAGCTTCAACAAAAAATAAATATAATTGTTGATAAACGACGAAGTGGAAAAAGAATAATCAGCCATGTTAGGTCATATTTTTATAACATTACAAAAGTAGACTGAATCAAATTATTTATAAACGACAATAAGAAAAGATAGCAAAAAGAAGACAAAATGGACGTTGAATTATACTTATTATTTTAATTAATTAATTTTCTAAAAATTTATATTAATTCACACGACAATTTTTAGACACTATTCCATAACGCATACTGACTTAATTAAATTAAATTCAAACTAAAATTATCTATAACTAAGGCCACAGTTTCATCGATGATACTGGTCAACTAGCAAATCAGAATGAAGTTGGGATTGACGAGGACTGGGAATAAGCAACAAAGAGTACTTTGAAAACAATGTTGTCCCAGTCATATCATTCATTATTTTCAAACATGCAAAAGCATGCACTGAAAACGCTAATGCATTTTTAATATTGAACGAAAATCAGTTTTAATTATCATATTATCAGTCTTTTTAATTTAATGTTATCGAATAAATTCACTTTATTTAGGTCCTAACTCTTTCAAATTTTTCACTATATATATTTTCATTTAATGTTAATCATTCTATTTTTTTTTTTCTTTGAATAATTTATTTATTTATCAAAATGAATTTTCCCATTTTTATGTTTTTCGTTGATTTTAAAATTCTCTTTAAAAGTTTTCAGTTTTTATACAGTTTCAGATTTAGTTTTGAAGAGCAAGGTGAATCAAAAATATTTTAAGGTGTAGCGGTACGTAACAAAAGTTCTTGATAAACGATTAAGGAATTCTTCTTGAACCGTAGGAAACACGAATGAGAAGTATACACCTTTTCAATTTCAAACTTCAAATAAATATATGGAATACTTTTATTTTTTGAAAAAAATAAAGAATAAAAATACAAGTTTAAGTATGGACGAACATATTTAAATAATTAAAATATAGTAAAAATATTAAATTATAATTAAAGAAAAGAAAAACAATATAGATAAATAACACAAACAAACTTAACAAAATTAGATTTTCTACCCAAAAATAATAATAAACGAGATAAGACGTGAAGACACACATGTTACTTGTTAAATCAAATATGTAGCCAATGACATAAAAGAAAACTTGTGTAATTAAAAGATAGGCAAATAGTCACCTACTGACAAATTCAAAATAATTAGTAGTTGATTCTAATGTACAAATACTTTTAAAAATATTATTTTGTTGTATTGTATTGCATCGGATATTCACATCGGACATCATTCGGATACTTCCCATGTGAGAAATTTAAAAAAAATAAATAAATTATGTATTTATATTCGTGTCATGTTGTATCCATATTATAGTATTCGATGAAATTAAAACTTGATAAAACCTGAATAACTGGTACTCTAAGTACCAAAAGATAATAAATATCACTGCCTGAGAGCTTAACACAGAATTTTGAAGATCAATATATTGACATATCACTATTGCACCGAATACAAAGAGAGTAGAAGGTATGTCTCAGGAACTAGAAAAGTTATTTAGAAATTGTATTTTTTTGTAGAGTTTTTCTATATTAGATTTAAAGACTAAAATTTTGAGAATACCATATACCTACATTCAAATAAAACCGAAAATTCATCTCTATCTCACCATTTGCAAAGCCTTCAAATTTGAGGAAAGTCCGGGAAAGAAACTTTTGAATGTACTTATAAATTTTGTTGTTTGTATGTCAATTTATCATTATTTTGCTAGAGTATTTAAGATATTTCTTTTAATTTATTCTTCAAATTTTTATATATTTAAGCAGTTGTTGAGGTGCTTCACTTGCTCCAACACAAGAAAAGAGTAAAAATAATTGATAAAATCAGTATTTTAACAAAAGACGGAAAGTTCTATTAAATCATCAAATCCTATTGCTAACAAAGAGAGAATGAATGTTAGTAGTATAGAATTTAATTTTGAAAATATAATTCGTGATCTAAAACTACAAAAATATATTGAAAGTTATGATATCCGCTTTCGATATTACATTCGAAGAGTATATATATGCAGGTCCTTGCCAATCAAAACGTCTTATTTTTCCAAAATGTAAATTTTAAAAATAGAAAAGAGTTTAATTTCAAGTTATTTATTTTTTTATTACTTTGAAGCCCCAACCGTTCAGATATCCTGGATCCGTCCTAGATGACATGGGAAGAAGTTGTGATCAACTGCCTTCTGAAGAACTTCGTTCATGGCGGGCGATTCTCCGATGCGCTTCATCTCTTCCGGCAAATCCACACATCCCACCATTTGAAAGTTGAAACCTGACCATCAAAACTTTATCGACGGTCCTCACAGCGTGCGCGAACGTTCACTAGAGTGGGTGCACAGCTTCATGCGCATTCCGTTCAATCTGGGCTAAATTTTTTTTCTCATGTCTCCTCTCACTCTATGCGAAATCACAGGACTTGGTTTCGATCAAAAGGGTCTTAGATGAAATAAAGGAACCTGATGTTGTTATCGGTTTGTGCAAAGCTCGGTGAAGTTGGTTATGCTCCCCGTGTGTTTGATCAAATGCCTCATAGAAATGTGGCAGTTTGAAATGCAATTATCACAGGGTGTGCGGAAAATGGGCTCGACATGTTGTGGGTGTTAAAGCTGACAATTACACTTTTGCCAGCGATTCAAGTTTATGCTCTTCAGAGCAGTTTGATTTTGTGGGCCAAGTGCATGCATTAGTTGTGAAGACTGGATTTTTGAGGATGGTTTCAGTGATTAATTCCTTGCTTACTATGTATTTTAATTGCAGCCGTGTTACGGATGCTTATGGTGTATATGAGGAAGTGGGCCGTGAAGTTGGAGATGAGATAACTTACAATGCAATAATTGCTGGTTTAGTGAGCATGGACAGAGATGAAGCAGCTTTATTGGTGTTCAAACATATGCTAGCCATTGGTCTAAAACCTACTAAATTGACTTTCGTGAGTGTGATCGGAGCATGTTTGTTCTCTAAACTTGCAAGTCAAGTCCACTGCCAAGCCATTAAGATGAGTTTTGAAACCTGTACTTCTGTGAACAATGCAGCAATAAGCATGTATTCATATTGTGGGGACTTGGACACAGCTTGTTTAATTTTCAGAAGGCTAGAACAAAAGGATATTGTGTTGTGGAATGCCATCATAGCAAGCTATGCTCAAGAAAATTTGAGTAAAGTTGCTTTGTTTGTCTACATTCAGATGCAACAGGAAGGTATTGAACCAGATGAATTTACAATTGGAAGCTTACTATCAAGCTCAGAGTCACTACAGTTGGTTGAAATGATTCAAGCTATTATAATAAAAAAGGCATTCATGGTGAAAGTTGAAGTTACAAATGCATTAGTTTCTGCTTTTTCTAGAATCAGTGAATTAGAAAAGGCAAATAGGCTTTTCTGTGAAAGGCACTCGAAGAACATAATATCCTGGAATGCTATGATTTCCGGATTTTTATTAAACGGGCTCCCTTCACATGGATTGCAGCTATTTTCCAAATTGTTTGAATTTGGATTCAGACCAAATCATTACACGCTGGGCCTTGTTTTGAATACTTGTGCTACCATATCAGATCTACAGCATGGAAAACAAGTTCACGCATATGTACTGAAATTTGGGTATTTTTTTTTCATACTTTGCTCAGTAATGCTCTCATTGCATTATATGCCAAATGTGGAGCTCTAATTTGGGCTTTGAGAGTTTTTGACAGCAAGATAGAGAAAGATACAGTTTCTTGGAACTCAATGATCTCTGCCTATGCACAAAATGGAGAAGGCAAAGGAAGCTGTCAATTTATTTGAGGTTATTCGATATTCAAGCACAGTAAAACCAGATAAGGCTACTTTTACTGCAGTTCTTTCTGCCTGCAGCCATTCAGGCTTACTATCTGATGGTATTCGGATTTTCAATATGATGGTAAATAGTTATGTTGTTGACCCTGAAGGACCATTTTTCATGCATAGTTGATATCTTAGGCCGAGCTGGATTTCTTTATGCAGCAGAGGGATTAATTAAAGGTCGGGGTGTTGACTTTGACCCTAGTGTGTGGTGGACGTTATTCAGTTCGTGTGCAGCTCATGGACATCTTCAATTGGGAAGAATAATTGCTGAATTTCTTCTTGAAGCTGGGAATGATGATCCTGCTGTTTATGTTGTTCTGTCGAATCTTTATGCTAATGCTGGGATATGGGAAGAGGCGGCCAATTTGAGGGAATTAATGAAGAAACATGGTGTGATGAAGCAACCTGGAAGCAGTTGGATCACATCATGAAAACTTGGTTTATACATGCACAAAACAATTCATCAAAGATCCAGAGACGTATGGAGCTCCTTAAAGGATAAAATCTCTATTTTTTAAACTTCTTAATTTGTTGATTAGTTAAATGATATTATTGTGACTAGATTTATAATTAATGAACTCACCTATAATCTTATACTAACTAAGTTGATTTATTCCAGTGACCAAGTTTGTTTTGCCTCTGTGCATACTTTATTTCCAGTTTCTCTTTTGTAGAGATAAAGCTGCTGTGCGCTCTTTTATGGTTCTAAAAGTCAGATTTGAAAGAGGAGGGAGAAAGAGCCCTGAATCTATAGAAGTTGAAGGTATATGCATTTGAAGAAGTTGAAAAGGTAATGTGCTTACATTCAGTATGATTCTGGCGAGTGTTTCTGTCCATTATTATACATATAATTTTCTTTTTGATTCTTGTTAAACACTATATAGTTTCAACAGATGGCACGGTGGAGTAATGTCGCTTAACAACTATAGACAGTGAAACTAGCCAAACTCATTTTAAATATCCTTTATTCTGCTCTAGTAGACATATTTTCTTTTTGTGACAGTAGAATACTTACTATATGATATTGCTGCACAATGCATTCCGACGGATGAACATAAATTTATTACTTCCTTTAATGGGTAAAATTGTCTGTTTTGATTATATAATTTAACGCAGATTTATAATTGAACTCCTGTTACTTATATTTTCCTCTTATACTTCAACTTGCACCAGAAAAATAATGTGTATTTGTTGAAATGAATTACTCATTTGCATTCCTTATTCATGAAATTTCATGTGAAATTGATAGCATTAACTTTTTAATTTCTCTTAAATTCCTCCAGGTTTTCGCTTCTTTGGTGACAAATAAGAAGCACAAAGCTGTGCCTAGATTAATTTAGCAGGAGGACATGACAAAACTTGTTGTGGTCCACATGCAAGCAACAACCAGGTATTCTTTATTCTTCTCCCTAAGTTAATAATTTAACCTTGATTTCTGAAACCAGGATAATAATTCAAATTAGAGTTTTCTGAAATCATGGAATACACTAACTACAACTTAGTTATAATTCTAGCTATTAGCCAAATATTATAGCTAGTTCATAGTTATTCTTTCGAGCTGACAACTATTCAATACACCCATCGATTTTCTGAATATATTTTACCCTTACACTCCATTGGAAGCATAACTAGTACCCAACAATGCTATAGAATCAGTTGATTCTGTTCCCCAACTTTGATCACCATTACCTGCAACCTGAGCTGATTGAGATGGCAGAGGAGGGATTTGTAGATTTTCATTTTCACCTTCCAACATTTTTACCACTTCACTCATTGATGGACGATCTTCCGGACTCATCCTTATGCACCACAATCCCACTATTGTCATCTTCCTCTTCACTTTTCTTGTGAAATTGTCATCTTCTTCATCAATTTCATCAGCATTTCCAGTTACAATATCCTTCTCTTTATTGAAATGATCGTAAATCCAGTACGGAAAATACTGACTAGATTTCTTATCATCGGCCACCATGTCTCTATTTAAGCATAGCATTTCCATCAGCAGCATTCCAAAGCTATAGACATCAGCCTTGTGTGAGACCCTTCCAATGCTTCTGTTGATTAGTTCAGGAGCCACATAACCTATTGTCCCTCGTGCCATTGTAAGAGTCACCGTTACATTGTCAGTAGGGTAAAATTTGGCAAGCCCGAAATCAGAAACTTTAGGAGTGAAACTATCATCAAGAAGTATGTTGTGAGGTTTTATGTCAAAGTGCAGGATTTGAATATCACACCCTCGATGCAGGTAATCAATCCCTCGAGCCACTCCAATTGCAATTTCGTATTTCTGCTCCCAACTGAGTGAATTCGATGCTCTTTCATCCGTATAAATGTACTTCTCCAAAGATCCATTAGGCATGAAGTCATATATAAGGGCGCATTTAGATCCTTCAACACAATAACCAACGAGTTTAACCACATTTATGTGGTGGATCCTTCCAATGGTTGCAATTTCGTTGATGAAGTCTTGTCCAGTTGCGCCGGGCTTATTGTTGAGTATCTTCACTGCTACATCATGGCCACTTCGAAGCTTTCCTTTATAAACAGAACCGTAACCTCCTTCGCCGAGTTTTTCCTTGAAATTTCCAGTCATCTGCTTTATGTTTGAATAAGAATAGCGGATTGGCATGAGATTGTTGTTGCATTGTAGGAATCCTTCAATTCCATCAAACATGGACAAATGCCTTCTTCGAAGTTTGTAGATTAGAAGCCCCAACATAGAAGGCATTCCAATTGCAATTCTTCCCGCAAGGTTGAGCAGTACAAACACTACAAGGAACAGAATTAACAAAATTAGCAGTGCTCACCTCATTTTCTAGCACGATCATTTTATAGAATTCTTAAAACAAGGAAAGGGTTTTTACATCTTAGAACTTCCAATATATGTTACGTAACGTTTTCTTTTAAAGTAGTGCGTCAGAAGAACATATAATACCAAAAAACTAACTTTTTCGTTCAATATGTGCATTTACAGAAAAAGGAAAAGAAAAAAATAGTTTGTAATTAATTTCTTGAACAGCCATTGAATATAATAAAGATCTTGTTTTGATGTTCTTAATAATCGATTAAATATTTTTTGCATATAGACAATCGTCGAACTTAACTGAGAAAAATAGAAAAAAAAGGAGAAAAATAATTAAAAGCTCACCTGTGATTATCCGAAGAATCAGATTAATCCCTGCACACACAACCCGTACACATGATAAGTTATAAAGGGGGATTTCAAATCAGATAAACCTTCATTTGTACAAGTACAACACATAGATGCATTTTTTATTTTGACAGAAAGACTTGGGATCTGGCGATCTGCTATTAAGCGAGAAATACCTTTTTATTATATTGTACCTAATACATTTTTATTTTTATTTTTTCTCTCTTCCTCTCTCTCTCTCTCTCTCAAACTCTCTCAAAGGTTAAAATCCTAATCTACGTGATTCAAACTCAAGACAAAGTAGTCCATTGATGTTTTGATCCGACGGTAGAGAATACTATCATTGCTCCACCACCGGATCGTCTCAATTTTATTTCATTGTCAGTTTCTCAGATTTGTTCCGTCCAAATCTGCTGCCACTCGCTCGGATCTACTGCAAGTTTCATTTCAACTCTTTCAGATCTACTGGCATCCTCCCAAATCTAACGGGTTTTTCTGGTATAAAGACGATTTGCGTCTCTGTTTTTTTCTTTTCGTTATGTTTTCTTTCGAATTTTCCGTATGAAAGTTTTATCTCTTCCGTATGGAAGTTTTATTTCTTTCGTATGGAAGTTTAGTTAATTTCTATAAGTCTAGTTTTATCTTTTTTTTTTTTGTGATTCTGCGAGAAAATTCTTGACCAAGTTATCTGTTGTAGGCCAAGCTATCTATTCTCAATCTGGAGAAAAAGTGGCTGCGGAACTTCACCAGGATCAGGATCAGATTGAAATCAACTTGGAAGGAACCATCTTCAAGGAGTCTCTTTCTTTTACTAGACGTGATGCTAATATAATAGTTCGCGGCTTCGGCCTGTTTTAATTTTTTTGTTATTACTTCTTGTATTTTTCTTATTGTTTTTCTTGATTTACAATAATATTCCCATTTGAGAGTTTTGATTTTCAAAAAAATAATATTGTACCTAATACAATCTATCTATATTCAGTATTTTAAGTTGTCACTATTTATATTAATTAATAACCGAATAATCACATTCTAGTGATGATAAATATTTTTCACTAAATATAAGTGTCTAATTGGTGACAATTTAAACTATTATGCGTACTATTTATATTTTTTGTGAGTAGTATTTTTTTGGTTACTTCAACAAAATATTCATTAAAAAAGATGAAAAAAACAAAAAGGTGTGTCTTAACAAATATCTTGTCAGGCAAACACAGGAAGCATGATGTATAATATTATATTAAAATAGTATAAATAATTTCACCTAAAATAAAATGTTGCTCCTTATATTATCTTAAACGTTAATTTTAGAAAATAATCACGATAAAAAATATGTATATAAGTACAATAAATATTTATATTATTATTAGTGTGTCAATTGTGCTTTGATTGCTTTAATTTTGCCTTTAAGATTAACTGAAAATATGCATAATTATGTTTAAAAATGGCTTTGCAGGTCTATTGGAGCTGAAATGGAGAATTAATGCAAAATTTGGACTAAAAGAAGCGATAAGTGACGAAAAAAACCTGAGCCATATGTTAGGAATAGTGCCCTGAAAGCCGATGTAATAGTCTGCTGAGTACATTTCATTTTGTAAATCACAGACAATCTTTGAATAACAAACGAACCAAGGCTACACTTCTTTATATGCTCTTGTCTGATTGTATGTTTACTTTAGCCTTGCATGTATAAGAACTCCCCTAATCAATATGACTTATATGACTCAACCATTTAGGTGAAATGGTTCATGAGACAAGTCCTAAATCACTTAAATCATGATTAGAAATCACTCCAAGCCAATGAGTCCAAAAGACAGTGGGAGTGTCGCTTTGACTCGTTCGAGGTTTGCTCATATGATAGTGACCTTAAGAAGGACCACCTTGTTTCATGGGGTGAAAAGTGTATTGATTGATACGTGCGTGATACATGAGGGTGCTTACTTATTCTAGGTAGGTACACTGAGGTGTCCCGTGTGAGAAGATTCCCAAATGGGAAAGGAAGTTTCTATTTCGGGATATAGAAACTTCCAGATTAGGAAATATCTCACGAATCATTGATGTGATTAAGTAGTCCTTAGACTTGAGATTCCATCAGTGGTTTGTGGGCTAACACTGTAGTCTTAAGTATGAGCTTTAAAGGGTGTCGCCTTAGACAACTGATTCAAAGCTTATGCTAGGGCTGCACAAGTGGCACATGGAAGCATATGAGGATCGATAAAGGACCTACACTTGCATTAGCAAGTTGATCTCTTAGTGTGTAAGTCATTCATATGCCATAATGGAGTCCTTGGCCAAAACAGTGGATTGAGATCAAGAAATGGGTTTCTTGGATCGAGATCAAATGGATATGAAATACACTTAACTTTAAGATCGAGATTATTAGGGTTCTGATTATTCCCTTACCCTAGATCTTGATTGAGAGATGGGATGTAGGAGGACTTTATATCACATATGTCAATGACTTAAAGGTTCTTTCGAATTGAGATGTTCTTGTTCAGCTAGGGGTCACACACCTGTTGATAGACTATGATAGTGTGATCTATGGACTAATTAATTAATTAGGAATTAATTAATTAGGGTCTCTGATAATTGAATTAAGAACCTAGAGGGTCACACACAACAACCTGATCACATGGGTTAAGGCTTGAATCAATTAAACAACTGGATCGGACCAATGAGAGATTGGTGGGGACCACACGTGTGATTCACATGTGTGGGACACGTGTCACGTGAATGTTAGGATTGAATAATTAATATCGATTAATTATTTAATGGACTTTAATTTAATTATGAATTAGCATTGAAGTTCTAATTTGGAGATTTTAAGTCTAGTAAATAATTAATTATGAATTAATCAATTATTAGCTTCTAGTTATTTATTAGGAATAAATAAAATTAATTAAAATATCTAAGAGAGTTAGATATTATATTCTTGCTTGACAAGTTGGTCAAAAGGAGACTTTTGGTCAAAGTAAGAGTCTTTCTCTCCAAGCAAGAAATCCCTTTGCTAAAAGGTTTAGGAAACCTTAGCCAACAAGCATAAGAGGTTCGAACCCCTTAGCCTATACATACATGGGGTTCGAACCCCTTAAGGGATTGATAGACAATCTCCTTCTCCAAATTACTACACATTGAACCCTAGAGCCCAAACACCAAATATAAAACTAGCATCCTCCCTGTTTGGATCGTGATCGAGGTTGGTGGACTATTTCTCTAGAGGGTTGTTTTCGTGGAGTCTTGAAAGATTCGAAGGAGCTTGGGGACTTGCCGCTTGAAGCGCGTTTGTGGGCGGCTCAAACGTGTCAAGAAAGTTTCTATCTAAGTGAGTTTCTTAGAACCATACGAATTTGAGAATAAGAATTGCAAGATTCGATCTTCTTTTGGGAAATTTTTTTAAATTCTGCCGTGTTACTGTTTCTATTTTCCCAACACTATGACCTTTAAGATATAACCCTAGCTTAAGCTAAGGGGCGACGTAGCAGACAACTCACCCAAGTCAACAATTGTGGCTGACTTCTCCTTTTTGGTAAATAAACCCACCTGCAGCTCTTTTACTTCAAAGTGTGCATCTCAAGAATTAAATCTGGGATTTGGGGACTTGCAAAAGTGCTTTTTCTTGAAGTGTGTGCCCAACTTGTAAAGGAGGGGATTATAAGCTTAATTGAGAATAGAAGAAGCACATATTCATCTTGGAGGACTGGAGGGAGAGTCATGCAGCAGCTGCTGCTTCTGGAATATAGCAAGAACAGGGGTTTAATCCCCAGTTTCGACCAAGAGCAAGAATCCCTTTTCCTTTCCCTCTTTTAGTTGAATGATAAGCATGGATTGTGAAGCACTTTAATATATCTTTTGTAGTTCGATTTGGTTGATTTATTTCCAGTTCTTAATCAATTTGTCAGCTGAATATTTTGTAAATATGAACAGTAGCTAGTAATCAAATTCTAGTTAAGTTATTTCCAAGATTCATGAAGTGATTTGTGAGATCTAATTGTTTTCCTTGCTTTTGATCCTTGGTATGTTGTATGCATCTAATCTGATTGATATAGGTAAGTTGATAGATGAATAATTTGGCCAATTTGTTGTCTTGAAACTTACATTGCGAACAACATAAACTGAATTGATCCGTAATTGTCAATTTAAGTATGCTTGATAGCTTAAACATTCCGAGCTTGCGTGTTTATTGGTTAGGGTCGGTGTCCTTTTCGTCCTTTAAAGCTGCCATTAAATTAAATCTTGAGATTGTATCTACGAGGTTGTTTATTGGTTAGGGAGTTGGTTAAAGATCGTATCTTAATCACCGAATAAGTTAGACAGGACTAGGTGTTCAGAGCTTATTGACACTATAGCCAGCCCATCAATGGATTTTAAGCTTATTTGTGTATCAATGATCAAATTACAAACATGAATTGAGAGAATAAATTGACTAGAGTTTTATTTTCCTAATCACTTTAAGTTTATGTTCTTTAGTTAGTTATTTAAATTCAACTTGTTGTTTAGTTTCTGCACTTTAGTTAATTATATTAACCTCCCCCCTTCAGTTTGTGTAGCTTATTTGTTTGACCCTTTATCACTATACACAATTTATTATGTTTGGTAGTTTAAGAAATTTATTTGGTGGATTCGGCACCCATCAATTATTAGTAAAGTAATAAACCTAATAGGAATGAATATTGACTTAACTTGTAATTTTGTATCACAAAATTTTGCAGTCTTTAGTTTAATCAAATTTTTAAATTTTTTTTTCTTTCAACCGTTTGACTACTCAATATTTCTATCATATTCAGTATTTTCTTTTATTTTTATGCACTTTCAATTGTATAATTTAATATTTTATTTTACTACCTATCACAAGTAGGTAACTTTAATAAAAAGGGAAAATTCCATAAACCCGCTCTCCTTTCGGACCTTTCGCACTTTGCCCTTTAACATTTGAATTTATGCGAGTTTCCCCTAACTTTTGTAAAATGCATCACTTTTCCCCCCTTTGGACATTTCTGACAGAATATTCTCGAAATATTCTATTCGAACCAACACAAGATAAACTTTAACTATCGATTTCTCCTCTGTCACGGAGACCCAAGAGTTGAAACTGTTGACTTTGTTGTATTTTATTTGTTTTATTTTTTATTCTTGTATAGAAGGCGTGTTCCCTTTTTCCTCTTTCCTTTTACGTTTTATAGCCGTTGGACACGCTTTTGTATATATTAGTTGTTGCTTGTGTGTTGCCTCGACACACAATTCCTTTCATTCAATAAAGCTTTCTCTAAAACCCTAATTTTCTCTCTCGTTTCTCCTCTTCTGCCGCATACGCATTCTTCAATTCTTCATGGTATCTAGATCCGGTTGCTTCAGATCCGGTTGCTTTGCTTGATCCTCTCTTTGATCTGTTCTTTCACCGATTACTTTCTGTATTCTCTACGATCTATTTGTTCTCCATGGATTCAGAGAATAAGAATAAAACTATCGTTCCTTCGCCTTCATCCTCGCCTCAGGATGAGTCTCTTAGCATATCCAACAACGATTCTTCGTTGCTTTCAGTGGTCACCGTTACCATGGATGGTAAAAATTATCTTACCTGGCGGCAAACCATGAAAATCACCCTTGAATCCAAGATGAAGCTTGGATTTGTTGATGGAAGCATAGATCTGCCGTCTCTGGAGGATCCTACATTCAAGTCCTGGAAACACGTGGGCAGCACTGTTAAGGCGTGGATCCTGAATTCGCTTGAGCGTGAGATCCACCAGAGTTTTCTCTACGCCACCACCGCTAGAGAGTTACGGGAAGATCTGGAACAGAGGTATGGGCAGTGCAATGGCCCCTTACTTTATCAGCTTAAACGCGATCTCAGTTCCATTGCACAAGGTAACCTGTCTCTGGCCTCATACTGTAATCGTCTTAAGATTCTCTGGGACGAACTTGACAATTTGAATGTTCCGCTTACGTGCGAATCTGGAAATACTTGTGTTGTTTCTAAGTACATTAGTGATTCTCAATCCTCTGATATGTTGATTCAATTCCTTATGGGACTAAACGATTCCTACAACACTTTAGGAACCAGATTCTAGTTATGGACCCTCTTCCCACGGTTAATAGGGCTTATTCTATTATCTCTAGGGTTGAGTCTCAGAGAGATGTTCACATCACTCTCAATGATACCTCTAATAACTCTGTATTGTTTACTAAGACTGTGAATAGAGGGACTGGTATGGGAAGGGGTTTCAATAAAAGAAAAGAGAAGGCTGACAGGCATTGTGACATCTGTAACAGTAACGCACACAACGCTGATACTTGTTTCAAGCTCACTGGTGAGCCAGATTGGTATAAGGCTTACAAAGAAAGCAGATCCATTGGAGTTGGCTCTTCCAAACGGTCCTTTAAAAATGTTGCTAACTCTTTGGCTGAAACTCCAATGGATCTGGTTCATGATGTAGGCAAATATGTTACTAATGTCTCTAGTGCCAACATGTCTGATCTTATAAGGTAGGAATTGATTACATTCTTCAAGGAAAAGAACTCTGGAAGCTCAGAGCAATTGCACTTCACTTCTGAGTTTTCAGGTATATCCTGGAATTATGTTCTTGCTTGCTCCAATAAATTGACCTCCTATTATTGGATAGTTGACTTAGGGGCTACTAGTCATGTCTGCTCCAAACTTGATATGTTTCATATTTATTGTGTCCCTGATAGTGTTATACCTATCTACTTACCTGATGGTACTTCTCATCATGTCAAGTTTGTTGGAACTGTTAAGCTTACAGACAAACTCACCTTAGAAAATGTTCTTTACATACATTCTTTCAAATTTAACCTAATTTCAGTGAATAAAGTAACTGATAGTACTGATGGTAAGTTTGTGCTTTCTAAAACTGATTGGACTTTGCAGGTCCAGAAATCTGAGGATATTCTTGCTTCTGGACAAAGTTATAACCGCCTTTACATTTTTGAAGCAAAATAATTTGCGGTTTCTCCTATTACTGTTGTTTCTGCAAATATGCAGTTTTATGATTCTGGTTGTAACTCCCTTAAGGGAGGCTTAAATAAAACTCCTGTAAACTGTAGCAGGGATGGCAGATGTTTGTCTGTCAAAACTGAGGATCTTGGTGTTTTTATTCACCTCCATATCGTACAAAACCAGTTCAAGCGAGGTTTTATTCACCTTCAACATGTGTATACTTTACAGCAGTTAGCTGATGTTTTTACCAAGACCTTGGGAGGACCACGTTTTCGCCACATCCTTTGCAAGTTGGGCTTTCTTTTCAACGAAGCACCAACTTGAGGGAGGCTGTTGTTGAGTGTAGAATTCGCATGGATTTGAGCTTATATTAGAATATATTTTTGTCCCGTTTGATGCGTTTATGTGTTTATTTTGCTCCATTTAGGTGATTATTGAGTTGGAGATGAAAAACGGTGAACTAAGGCGAATCCACATATTTTTGAAGAAAAAAGGAGTAACCCCCGTTACTCTTGGAAGTACAAGGTTGTTAACCCCCGTTAACAGACACAGGAGTATCACGCTTGGCGAAATAGGGGAGTAACGCCCGTTACTCCCTGGCAGCATAACTCTGGTAACGCCCGTTACCAGAGGCAGTAGGAGGAGTTTTTGGCGTAGAAGGGGTAACGCCCGTTGCCCCTGGGCAGAAGGAAAGTGGTAACGCCCGTTACCCCTTATATAAACGCAAACACGATTTCATGTAGTAACGGGCATTAACACAATTTGTGCATGGATAGGTAACGCCCGTTACCTAGGGCGGCGGGATAGATTTTTGCTCGGCTATTTATAGTTCGTTTAGGAGTCTTTTTGAGAAGGAGGGTCCAAGAGTTCTTCTTCAGTTTTGACCTAGCTTGGAGACGGAGTTTAGACAGAATTTCGAGAAGATGAAAGGATCGAGTTCTTAAAATAATTTTGGTTTTTACGGTGTTATTTATTGGTTTTAGTTATCAAACTAATTCCTTTAAGTTTTGTTTCAGTTCATTAGATGTTAGATTTGTTTTTCCAGAATTCTTGAATGTTTATGAATTGGTTTTTGAGACTTTGTTATATTTTGATGAACATGAATCTCTTTAATTCAATTTATTTTAGTTTTATGAGTTTTGTTCTAATTAGGAGTAGCTAAAACCCTAGGGCTAGGGGAGTGATGATGATTGCATGATAAGTGTTTGATATGATGCTTGAATGACTTGTGCCAATTCTTAGTTTGGGAATTGAAATGAATTGAATTGCGATGGCCTGATCACCCTTAGTATAATCTAGAATTACTTAAGAATTGAGAAATTGATGGTAATTGAGATGGTTTTCATAACTAGTAGATTGTAGGAATGCAAAGAGATTTGGTTCTGATCTATACAACAGTAAATCTTATTTCATGCCAAGCCGTTAGAACTAGATTTGCACTAGTCTTTATCTTGATGGTTTGATTTATTATTGATGACTGCGAGAGCAGCTTTGAGCTTAATTAAATACGTGGTTATACCTTGAGAGAGGATAATTCATATATAAGTGACTAGGTTGTAGAATTTCACTTGTCAGACGAGTCTTGTGTCAACTCATGAATGCATGAATCTTTACTCCCCTGCCTAATTAGTCTATTGATTTTAATCCGCACGTTTTAGTTGTTACTTGTGTTCTATTCTAGTTAATTATTTAATCCAGTTTAGTAGATTAGTAACCAATTTGATCTAGTGCTTTAGACCATTACTTTAATTTGTGTTTTGATCTTAGTCATTGTGGAATTGAGGTAAGGATTTTCTTTGCTTTTGTGCAGATTCACAGTACATGCGAAGATCTCAAGAGCCAGAATTAGTTCCCTACGATCCGGAAATTGAGAGAACACTCAGTGCTGTTAGGAAGAAGAAGAAGAAGAAGAAGAAGAAGAAGAAGAAGAAATCCCCAACCGAACCAATAGCTGTAGATCCGAACAATGCAAGAGGCGGAGGGGTTGTAGATCCACCACAACCGCCTCCTCCTGCGATTAGAGATTACAACTTGCCAAATACTGGAGCAATTCGGACTAAAGCTCGTCCCCCGATTGGAGCAAATAAATGTAAGATCAAACCAGCTATAATCAACCTGTTTTAGAACAATCCGTTCTCGGGATTATCACTAGAGGATCCGACATCACATCCACTTTCTAGAGGTGTGTGATACCTTCAAGATCCACAATGTCACAACTGATGCTATCTGAGTCTGGTTTTTTCCATTCTCACTAAGGGAAAGAGCCAAAGCGTGGCTAAGTACTGTATCCAATGAGTCCTTTCAGACGTGGGATGCGGTTTCTTAGGCTTTCTTAGTCAAGTTTTTCCCTCTTAGTAAGACCACGAAGTACAGGAATGATATTCAAGGTTTCAGACAACTAGATGGGGAATCCTTCTATGAGGCTTAGGAAAGATTTGAGGATTTGTAGAAGAAGTGCCCTCATTATGGGATTCTCGGTTGGTTATTGATTCAAACTTTTTATAATGGGATGTCCCCTACATACAGAGGAGCGATGGATGCCGCCGTGGACGGAGCATTTTATCAAAATTTGAGACCATTGCTAAAGAACTGTTAGATAATATGTCACAGAATGATGTTTTTGTGCATGACAGGAGCCATTCCCAACCAGTCAAAGTGCAAGCAGTAACTGTAGAAGAAGACGGATTAACCGGCATGAATGTCCAGTTTGAAGCTCTTAACAAGAGACTGGACCAACTTTCGGTGAATACAGTTGGGACACAAGCCCAACCAATTCAGGTAATTTGTGAAATTTGTAGTGGTCTACATGCATTTAACGTGTGTCCTCATACCAACGCAGGAGAACAGGTGCAAGAGCAAGTGAATTATGTAAACAACTCAAAACCGGTGAATGACCCTTACTCGAACACTTACAATCCGGGATGGAAGAACCACCCCCATATTTCTTGGTCCAACAATCAGAATGTCCAGCAACCACCTCAACCAAGACCACAATTTCAGCCGAGGTCTCAGTTTCAGCAGAGACCACCCGTTCCATACCACGCCCCACCTCCTCAGCAGGAACAGAAGCAAGAATGGGAGACTGCACTCGAGAAATTCATAGCAGTATCTACGGAATGATATCAGAAACTGGAGACTCAAATGGAACAGGTAGTGAACCAGAACAGAAATTTGGAGACTCAGATTGGTCAGATTGCCCAATCTTTGAATACGAGAGGCCCCGGAATGCTAACAAGTCAAACCGAAAATAATCCCAAGGAGCACTGTAAGGCCATATTTGTATTAAACAAGGGGGAGAATGGATGTCCAAGGTTGCTTGTAGATTTTGTGTTGATGAGTTTGCCGGTAAAAAGATTGAAAAGGTAGTTGAAATTGGCAAGGTAGATATAGGGGAGCATAAGGAAGATCTCCCTTCAAAGTCAAAGGTGAGTGTGGTACCCAAGGAACAAGTACCAACGGTGATTTTTCCTCAGAGATTACAGAAGCAGAAATTAGAGAAATAATTTGAGAAGTTTTTGAGTATGTTCAAGCAGCTTCACATTAACATTCCCTTTGCGGAGGCATTAGCTCAAACGCCCAAGTTTTTGAAGTTTCTTAAGGAAGTGGGTTCAAGAATAGGGAAGTCTGAAGACTTTTCTACAATTACACTCACTGAAGAGTGTAGTGCCATCATCCAAGGGAGGCTTCCTCCAAAACTCAAGCATCCCGGGAGTTTTTGTATTCTTCTAACTATTAGTTCCTTACACTTTTATAATGCTTTATGTGATTTAGGATCTAGTGTGAGTCTAATCCCGTTATCTACATGTAGGAAATTAGGAGTGACGAAGCTAATCCCGACTAGTATGACGCTCCAACTAGCTGACAGATTGGTGAAATATCCTGTAGGTATTATGGAAGATGTGTTGGTAAAAGTGGGTAAATTGTACATCCCCACTGACTTTGTAGTTCTGGATGTTGAAAATGACGAGAACATACCATTGATTCTTGGAAGAACATTTCTGGCCACGGCAGGAGCAAATATTAATGTTAAAAGTGGACGTCTTACGTTCAATATAGGGAGCAAAAGTATGAAGTTTAGGATTCTTAGCCCCGAGGAACCATCAATTCTGAACGAGGATGTTTTGAACATGGATATATAGAACCCGGGATCCGGTGTAGTGAGCAGAAAGAACGAGGTCACGCCGTGTAACTCATTAATTTTGGATTTCTAGTCCCTAATCCGGTTGTCAAAGTCACGCTAACGAATGTAACTTATAACTAATCTCTCTTTTCTTTTCTTTTTTGTTCCTTTTGTTTCGTCTCGTTTAATTTTAGCTTTCTCTCTCGCTTTGCAGGATAGTTGAGGTGTTGTTAGAGTAAGCATAGGGGAAGCATGCAAGGATGTGACTCGAGCTTATATTTCGACATTGAGGTCCAGTTATGTTATACGTGAACATGAGTGTGCATGAGATTGATTGTGTGTATGGAGATAATTGATGCGATTTGATGCGTTATTTTCTTTGAGATGTCTATTTGTTTCGAGATTGGTGCACTATGGTTTGATTGAAAATTTTGAGTTAATTTGTGTGAATTAACATCATTAAACACCGACCGAGTATGATTTTGTGTGAGAATGCAATAATGGGCGTTACACCCTTCTAGGCTATTTTTGGTAACACCCATTAATGGAGTCAGGCGTCTTGAGCATAGTTAGTAATGGGCGTTACATCTCCTCAGTTACTTTTAGGTAATGCCCGTTAATGGGTATAGGCGTTCAGGACGAGGGAGGAGTAACGGGCGTTACACCTTGCGTGTATAAACTTGATAACGCCCGTTACCCGAGCAAAATCACGTTTTAAATTAGAAGGGGGAAGACTCGTTTTTGAAGATAAATCCTAATTCCTCTCAACTTGGGCCCTCCCTCACCACAACCTATAAATATAGAACTCCCTCTACTCTTCTTTAACACAAACATAATAACTTAGAAGAGAAGCAAGTAATTCTTCCTAACCAAGGCATCACAACTATCACACATACTCTTTTCCTTTGTGAATTGGTAAGTAATCCCTCTCTCTTGGTTGAGGTTAGAATGAATTCTTCACATCTAAGAATTGAACCCTAGGATTTAATGGAATAATTAGATGATTTTGTGGGTGAGAAATGTTGAAGCTTGGGAAATTATGCATGGGTAATCGAATTGAAGTGAATCACTTGAATTGGGTAAATTTTGGAAGAATCCTAGTCTCTAGCTAACCTTTGAATTCAATTTTGGGATTGATTGAGGAGAATTTTGAACTTGAGTTATGACACTATAGAGCTTTGTTGAATTGGGTTGGATAGATTGAAGAATTTTGATCAAAACTCAAACCCTAGGATAATGCATAAAAGGTGTTCGATAGTTTGTCGGAGTGAATTGTGATTTATTTTTGTGTGCTTTGCCTTGCTATATTTGTATATTATAGGTGTCATAGGACGTACTAAGCGCTCTCAACCTATTGAACCCTTCACTACTTCATCCCTGTTGGATCATCAACCATTGGAGTCGGTCAACATAACGGTGGATGCTATGGGCAATCCCTTTCAAAGGAATTTGACAAGGAACATCATGGCTACTCAGTTCTTCAAGGACATGTGGATGGAGAAGCTTGAGGCTTGGGAAGAAGTAAAAAGATTATTTGACAGCATCGGTTGGTTGCCATTCCTTACTCGGAAGGATTTAACTTATGCCGAGATGACGGCGGCTTTCTTTATGACTATGAACTTCAACCCGGTGGACAACACATTGACCTTCACTCTAGATGATCAGGAAACTCGAGTTTGGAATACGAATTGAATATAGGAGATTCTTCGTTTCCCGGCCCATGCCACATCCTCCTTGCCTAAGTGGAATGATGCTCAGAGAGAGGAAGTGTGGAGATCCTTCCCTTTGCATAAAGGTGTGCCAAGTTATTCCCCACGATACACTAATGACAGCTATCTTGATTCATTGGCTTGGGTGCTAGTCCATAGGATCTTGGCCACGGGATTTTGTGCTCGATATGGAAGTGATAGCCACATCATTGAGACCGAGTTGGGAATAATGTAGATGATGAAGGAAGGCATCAAGTTCGACGGTACGATTGAGTTCCTATGGAAGCTTCAAAAGATTGTAGGGCGAGCTACTGGGACGATAGCTCACGGTGCATATGTGACCATGTTTGCCCGTGAGGTGTATTGGAAGCCTCGGGGATTGTTACCAGTTGCTTGTGGTTATGACATTGGTCCACAGTACTTGGAGAATGTAGTATTGGCTATTGCATGGGAGAGTGGACACCTTAAGGATTGTATTTTGCCATGGTGGCCAATCAGGGATAGAAATAGGCTCTGGTAGATGTATAGCTGGGGTAATGCCCGGTTTGATGAGTTTTCAGAGGTGCAGAAGGAGCTGTTAGCTCATATTTCTGATGGACCAGATGATGAGTTTGGGATTCTTCGCAGTACTGTGCCGGTTGTTGATGACACGAATGATGGAGCTTCGGTTAGAGTGAGAGGTCTTTGCTTAGAGTTGGCAGGATTAAGAGCTGATTTGACCACCGTAATCGCCAGGATTGAGAATTTGGCACATTATGTGGATGAGCGATTCGATGAGTGGGAGGCTTGTTTGGAGGCGAAGTTCGAGGGGTTCTATGCTCGTCTTGATCAGTATTTTGGAGGATCCCCATCACCTTGACGACACCATTACTTTTTTCCCTTGCGTTTTTAGATATTCTGCTTGGAGATGTTTTTATTGATATGTTTGGATATTATTTTTGATACGCTTATTTCTTTCCTTATGTTTGAACTCCATGAATTTTGGTTTATGTAATTGTGCCCTTTTTTACTTGAATTTGTGACTTGTTGTTGATTGTTGATTGGATGTTGATTGTCAATTGTTGTTGCACTTGATCCATGTTTTTCTAGTCACTTATCTCAGGTAGTGGAAGCTTTGCTAGCACGTTGCCGATCTTCATGAGATCAGGGAGTCTTCTTGAACTTTAGTTCTTTCATTTGCATGAGGATATTGTAAAGATTAAGTGTAGGGGAGCCATGCATGTATGCTATGGTTATGTTGTTGAGATTAAGTGGATATTTGCGTGAGTAGATGTCTTGTGTAACACTTGTGAATTGTTAGAATTTGAGGAATTTATGAGAATTTCGAAAATTTTCCCCCATTTTGAACTTTTTCTTCGAAGTTTGATTGTTGAGCTTTTGGTAGAATAAGTTAGGCTAATTGAATTGAGGAAAATATGCATGAGATTGGATAATTTAGTGTGTTAGTATGCCCGTATATGTTGAGCACTTTTGAACATGATAATGTACTTTGCTTAGAAAGATAACTCGATGATTTCCAATTGAGTCTAAGAATTGATTAGGATGCATATTAGTCCTATTGAGGCAAAATTTTGAGTTAATGAAAGATTAAGGAAGTGAAGTAGGCATTCGTTGTTGGAGGTTTTAAGCCTTTATTTTTAGCCGTTTTTCACTAAATAACGTGATCTTATTGACCCCGCTGAGCCTATTTGTTGTGTAAAGATTTTTGTAGCCACATTTTTAGCCTAATGCACAACAAAAGAAACCACCTTGTTAATTTTACACCAGGGCTTGCTCGTTTGATTCTCTTAATGAATATCTATCGTTGAACCCCTTTTGATTGTTCTTGTGATTGAAATTGAGAGATTTACTGCAAAAAAGGAAAAAAAATAAGAGAAAGTGAGTGAAAAAAAAGAAGAGAGAAAAAGAGCAAAAGAAAAGAAAGAAAAATTATGCAAAGTGTGAAATTAGAAGAGTGGGATATAAATATCTAAGTGTGGGGGGAATGGGTGTTAATGGCAAAAGAAGAGTTCTTAGTGAGTATAAAGGTTAAATGATGTAAGCTTGGTGCATAGCCACTTGATCCAAATCTCTATAACCTTACCCAAAGCCTACATTACAAGCTCGAAAGACCTACCGATCCTGAGTTTGATTTAACTCCATTAGTGGAGATAGGTGCGAAGAGTGTATTCCGAAGTTGATGATTAGAACTTAGGAGAAATTTGTGAATTTTTCATTCTAATCTTTGTAGATTGTTTCGTTCGAATTCACACACTACACTAGGGTATACTTTTCATACTATGTTTGATGACCTTATGTTCATTAGTACTTGATTTGAATTGCTAGACTTGTTTAGGCCAAGGTTCGATGATTGCTCTGAAGTTGAGGTTTGACAGGGATGTGTTTTCATTATTTTCGTATTACTCGAGGACGAGCAATATTCAAATGTGGGGGAATTTGTTGAGTGTAGAATTCGCATGGATTTGAGCTTATATTAGAATATATTTTCTTCTCGTTTGATGCGTTTATGTGTTTATTTTGCTCCATTTAGGTGATTATTGAGTTGGAGATGAAAAACGGTGAACCAAGGCAAATCCACGTATTTTTGGAGGAAAAAGGAGTAACCCCGTTACCCTTGGAAGTACAAGGTTGTTAACCCCTGTTAACAGACACAGGAGTATCACGCTTGGCGAAATAGGGGAGTAACGCCCGTTACTCCCTGACAGCATAACTCTGGTAACGCCCGTTACCAGAGACAGTAGGAGGAGTTTTTGGCGTAGAAAAGGTAACGCCCGTTGCCCCTGGGCAGAAGGAAAATGGTAACTCCCGTTACCACTTATATAAACACAAACACGATTTCATGTAGTAACGGGCATTAACACGATTTGTGTATGGATAGGTAACGCCCGTTACCTAGGGAGGCGGGATAGATTGTTGCTCGGCTATTTATAGTTTGTTTAGGAGTCTTTTTGAGAAGGAGGGTCCAAGAGTTCTTCTTCAGTTTTGACCTAGCTTGGAGACGGAGTTTAGACAGAATTTCTAGAAGACGAAAGGATCAAGCTCTTAAAATAATTTCGGTTTTTACAGTGTTATTTATTGGTTTTAGTTATCAAACTAATTCCTTTAAGTTTTGTTTCAGTTCGTTAGATGTTAGATTTGTTTTTCCAGAATTCTTGAATGTTTATGAATTGGTTTTTGAGACTTTGTTGTATTTTGGTGAACATGAATCTCTTTAATGCAATTTATTTTAGTTTTATGAGTTTTGTTCTAATTAGGAGTAGCTAAAACCCTAGGGCTAGGGGAGTGATGATGATTGCATGATAAGTGTTTGATATGATGCTTGAATGACTTGTGTCAATTCTTAGTTTGGGAACTGAAATGAATTGAATTGCGATGGCCTGATCACCCTTAGTATAATCTAGAATTACTTGAGAATTGAGAAATTGATGGTAATTGAGATGGTTTTCATAACTAGTAGATTGTAGGAATGCAAAGAGATTTGGTTCTGATCTATACAACAGTAAATCTTATTCCATGCCAAGCCGTTAGAACTAGATTTGCACTAGTCTTTATCTTGATGGTTTGATTTATTATTGATGACTACGAGAGCAGCTTTGAGCTTAATTAAATACGTGGTTATACCTTGAGAGAGGATAATTCATATATAGTGACTAGGTTGTAGAATTGCACTTGTCGGACGAGTCTTGTGTCAACTCATGAATGCATGAATCTTTACTCCCCTTCCTAATTAGTCTATTGATTTTAATCCGCGCGTTTTAGTTGTTACTTGTGTTCTATTCTAGTTAATTATTTAATCCAGTTTAGTAGATTAGTAACCAATTTGATTTCGTCCGGTCTTTAGATTAGAAATAGATATTGAGTAGTGATTGATTTCCCTTCCCTGTGGGTACAATCCTATTGTGCTACGCGTATGTTAAGTGTACACTTGCACGATTGGTTTTAACTTAGTAGAATTCTAACCAACAGCTGTTGACTTTGTTGTATTTTATTTGTTTTATTTTTTATTCTTGTATAGAAGGCGTGTTGCCTTTCCTCTTTCCTTTTACGTTTTATAGCCGTTGGACACGCTTTTGTATATATTAGTTGTTGCTTGTGTGTTGCCTCGACACACAATTCTTTTCATTCAATAAAACTTTCTCTAAAACCTTAATTTCCTCTCGCGTTTCTCCTCTTCCGCCGCATACGTATTATTCAATTCTTCAGAAACCACCACCATCGTGTTCCTCTTACCAAGACGAACAAAATCCATACCCCATTCGATCTTATTGACCGTTGGAAGCCACCAAAATTTTTTTGCAAAGCTCCGTCCCCCGTGCACCACCTTTAACTGGTAATTCCTCCTTCGTCGGTTGTCTAATTTTGATTTCGAGGCCATCGTTGTATTCCTTGTGTCGAGAGTTTCGATTTGATGTGTAATATCAACACATTTGACATCTGATTTGTATAGATTTACCCTTACAAATTGCGCCAAAATTTTGTTAAAAAAATTGAATGGGATATTCCCAAAATTCTGTCTAAAAGGGGTTAAGTGTTACATTTTACAAAGGTTAGGGGGAAGCTCGCACAAACTCAAAGGTCAGGGTCAATGTGCGAAAGACCCCAAATGAGAGGGGGATTTCAGGAATTTACCCTAATAAAAACTACTATAATAGAAATACCTATCTATATTATTTCTTAGGCTCTCTTAGCATAATTATTTGGGTTATTTTTTAATTTTGAAATGCATGCGTGTATACTAGAATTAAATAATTATTTCTTTTAACTAATTATCCCTTACATTTTTTTATTTCTCCCTTTACTATTTATCTTGCATTTTTTAATTCATATTTCTCGATGAGCATTATTCAAGATTTATGTTAGTTTTTTACAGTAATGTAGAAATAGTAAAATAAGTATATTCATATAAAAAATTAAAAGAATGTTTAATTGAACATTAAAAAAGTAATTATAAAATTATATTATATCTTATTTTTACCTACACATATTGGGTCAAAAGGGTTCCTTAATTTTAAATAACTTTAATTGGACTTTGCCAGTTTGGATTGTAGAATATTCTTTGGAATTAGTAACGGGTATATAACATTTGCTTAAGTTTTGTTTATTATAATCTCTCTAATATCTTATTTAAATATTTAAGTATGTGTTTCTCATTCCTTTTCAAAATTTCATTTACTTTTATATTTTTTATTTTTATACTTGTCCTATCTATATAATTTATTTTATTTTTCTCACACTTTTTAATAATTTTATATATTTTCTCTTCATCTTTAATTGCACAATTAAAATATATCCTTTTCATTTATCAATAAGTAATAATAAATTTTAATGGTAAAAGTATGCATTTATGTGGAATATGGTAAAATTTTATTTTTATATTTTGCTCAAACATTAAGTTTCTCTGTCCCACTAATATATATAATGTAAGCCTATATATTTAAAATAAATATGTTCATGTAGTTATAAATAATTCAAACAAAAAAATAATATAACAACTAAGTATTTAGTTTTTATACCCTTTCAAAAAAAAGTATTTAGTTTTATATTAAATTGTTTTATAAAAAGTTGTGTTATAATATGTGTAGTTAATATAATATATGTAATGTACATTATATTTTATATTATTTTACCAATATAAGTTCATTTGGGAAATTAATTATAATATAGATAAAAAGTTATCTATTACAGACAGACGAAATTTAATCACCTTAATATATTTGAAATTATCAAACTTAAAAATAAATTATTAATATTTTTATATTTTACGATGATATTTTTTCACACTTAATAAACTCAATTATTTTTGGACCAAAAAAAAAAAAAAGTAAACTCAATTTTTTAATTTAGTATCCAACCAAATAAATATACCAATATTTTATAATATAATTTATAATTAACATATTAAATTTAAAAAGAGTACTTAATAGTGTGATACTCTGTGTTTTCTATAGATTGGAGGAGTATTAATTTTAATTTATTAACGATTCCTATTTTTACTCAGATAAGTATTTTTAAAAATATTTAATATAGTAATATGTAATATGTATTTACCAAATCACCTTCTAGTTTAATGTTGCTAGAAGTATTATTGAGAGGATATTTAAGGAGATTAATATTTTGTAAGAAATCAAAAACTCTATTCATACTTTTATAATAATAATAATAATAATAATAATAATATAATATATAGATGAAAAATGGTTAAAATGAGTCTATTCAAATTAAGATTTAATCTAGACCATAATGTTTTATTTTATTTTATTTTTTGGGTAAAGATCTAGAGCATAAATGGAAGCTTATATGAAAAATAGAAAAAATCAGATGAGGAATTCTCACAGGGAAGTGACTTGTGGAGCCAAGCTGGCAGCGCTTCTGGATCACCTATGATAGAGTACAAAGAACCATCAGAAGTATAAACATGAAGAAAATTGAAATGTGAGGTTGAATTGGATTTTACACTAATTCATGGTGGAAATTGGATCCGAAAAATTATCTCAACCGGCTAGTATTTCGTTTGCTTCTCGCAATAAGCATGAATAAATGATAATAAAAGAAAGGAAAAATAAAATAAATTGATCTTTCAATCTTACCACATTGAATCTCCCAACGTTCGTAGTAGAAAAAACAATATGGTGCGCCGTGAGTGTAACTGATGTTGCAACAGAGAACAAGCTCACAAGTTTGCGTGTATTTGCAGTTTGCAGGACAGAGAGCATTGAACCATGAAAGTTGAAACCCATAAAGCAGAGCTCTATGGATATCTGAAAGTGAAGTATTTCTCAATTCTCCATTCTCACGATCGACTAACGCAGGCAGTGAAGTCATCACCATAACGTCTATTCTACACATATAGAATTCATCTTCAGGCCATAAGAAATCATCAACGTTTATGTATGTGTGTCTTCTTGTATGGGAGTCGTTGAAGCATTCACTAGTCTCTATAACAATTGAGCTATTCACCGGATGTGGGCAGCTTATAAAAGCAAGCTCTCTATTGCTATACGAATATGAGCACCTATTCGGATAGTTACGATAAGGATACGGACGTTCTTGCGGAAAATCGGCATCGGATAGAGAATACTCAGGAAAGGAGCAAGTGGTGTCATTTTTTATGGAAGCATCGCTAAGGCGGATAGTATAATTTTCATAATTGATTTCTCGAACAAGGTATTTCTGAGAATTAAAATGTAGAAAGGTAGTATTGTTTTGGCATTCCAGTTCGTATGAGGGATCACCACAGTGTGTTGGACTTGGATCATCCCTCAATTTGAAAGGGTACCTAATATTATGAATATCGCCGCATGAAGAAGGGATACAGTCAGGAAGAGGAACATTAATCTGCTGGCTATAGGATGTTTGAAGGAAATTAGGGATGATTATGAGGAGGAGAATCATTTTGGTAATGATGACTGATGAGTAGTGGCAGAATATGGAGTTCTCTTCTTCCCTACTTTTTTTTATAGAAATAATAATAGTCAAGCCTTGTAGCCTGTAGGCTGCTAGTCTTCTCCAGTCCGACGCAGGCAAAAAATAAAAAAAAAAAAAAAAAAAAAAGGAAGTTCACTGGTAGTCTCAAGTCGCCTCATATTATTAAAAACGAAATGCTCTACGGATGTAGAAGTCTTTCTGGCCGGCAAATAAAGACGGATTTAAACTCTTTCTTGGGGGATTCCCGAAATTAAAATAAATTAATGCACCGCCAAGTCTAAGTGGGCTCATGTTATTTTGGACATTGGACACTGTACATTGTGGACCAAAGAGACTGACTTAAAAGTCTTTCTGGTCAGCAAATCAAATTCAGACTGACTCAGGGACGATCCAGGATTTTTCAACGGGCGGGTTATTTAACGTGTCGTTTGATTTGTCACAGTGATTCCAACGACAATATTGGCCCCGGGATGTTGTAGAAGCGGTGAAAGAACTGCGGATAAAATTTTACGACTTCCGTTGATTCTTGGGGTGTCCTGGAGTTCAAATGGGTATTGGGTAATGATCGTATTCATGCCCAAATTGATACCCTGACATATTATCGAGGGAATAGCCATGCTGTAAGTCGAATTCATACTCAATCCCTTTTTTTTTTAATTTTTGTTCATTACTTAATGTTCAATTTTACATAGGTCATTCGCCGGGATTCTGGGGTCATGGTGTGTGGATGTCGTTATTACGATGACCTTAGGTTTATCTTTAAAGTGCGACAGACACACCTTTTGGAGGGCGAAGAGGAGCACCTCCACGCGTGCCACATTGATGGGAGGGACTCGAACCTCGAGTCCTTTCACAGTGCGGAGTACCCCGGATATGAACACTCTGAGGAGAGTGTTAATTCCAACATCTCTCATGATGATCTGGATGAGGTTAATCAGTTTCCTCCCCCATAAAATTTGTTGTTTGTAGATTGTTTAATGTTTAAATATTATTGTTAGTTTGATTGTAGTGTATATTACTAGTTTTGTAATGAAATGTTTATTGTTGGTGGTAATCAATTTCGTGCAGAGTACTATGTTTATTGTTTTTTAATTATAGTATATGAAAACAGATAAATTGATAAACCGACGAAATATATGACAAGTGATATATCCTGTGAGTAAACAGATTGTTGAGTAATGGTGTGGTCATTTGAAAGTGCAGATTATTAATTATGTGATCATCTGAAACAAAAAGTGCAGATTGTTGAGTAAATAAGAATATGGGCTAGAACTAAAAGTGCAGATTGTTGAGTAATTGTGTGGTCATCTGAAACTAATTCTGTAGTTTGTCAAGTAAATAAGAATATGGGGGTTGAGTAAATTGGTATTTCACTCCTTTCATATCGTTTTATGATGATATTTAGTGAAAAACATGGTAACTAATATTTTGTTATCAAAATATGTAAACTTTCAATCCTTCTATATCGTTTTATGATGATATTTAGTGAAAAAACATGGTAACTAATATGTTTGTTCTCATAATGTGTAACTAATATGTTTGTTCTCATAATATGTAAACTTTCAGTCCTTCTACATCGTTTTATGATGGTATTTAGTTAAAAAACATGGTAACTAATATGTTTGTTCTCAGAATTATGATGGTATTTAGTGAAAAAACATGGTAACTAATATGTTTGTTCTCAAAATATGTAAACTTTCAATCCTTCTATATCGTTTTATGATAATATTTAGTGAAAAAACATGGTAACTAATATGATGTTTATTCTCATAATGAAACTAATATGTTTGTTCTCATAATATGTAAACTTTCAATCCTTTCATATCGTTTTATGATGATATTTAGTGAAAAAATATGGTAACTAATATGTTTGTTCTCATAATATGTAAACTTTTAGTCCTTCCATATCGTTTTATAATGATATTTAGTGAACTACGCATATTTAACCCTTCACTCAACAAAGTCTGCTTTGAACTACGCAGTCTGCTTTCAACTACGCTTATTTAACCTTTCACTCAATAAAGTCCGGTTTCAACTACGCATATTTAACCCTTCACTTTTGAACTACGCATATTTAACCCTTCTGATAAGGCATATAATTGACGGATTATGGAGTTTGAATTGTTATAAGAGTTTGAATTGTTATAATTAGCTGCTTGATTTGGTTTAATTGTGGATTATTAATTGAAACCTATGGTTTTGTGCAGGAAAATACAAGTTGTGAGGAAGTTGTGCAAATTGAGGAAAAATACAATCTGCGTGATTTGTGCAATATAATCTATGGGGTGCCTTTGGCATAAATCAACAGCCACACATGTGTGAGAGTCCAGGCCCGCTACTAGACGTGATTATGGAGAAAACTTGATTCAAGCCCACATGAGCAGGAGAAGTCCATAAAGCCCAAGCCCTAATTCTAACTAGGAGTTACATACGTTAAAATAGAGCAACATGTTGTTGGGAGGATTAATGGCGTTACTTTCTAGAGTTAGTGGGCGGTTATTGAGGAGAGAATGTGGAAAAATAGTGAAGAATCTTACCTGAGGTCACGGTCAGGAACCCTGACCCGTTTTTCGGGCAGCAACTTGGGCGCACTCATTGAGAACGTGGGAATTAGTGGTCATCAATTCCGGCAGAACATGGAAGGAGGAGCGGGAGAGGAATTCATGCCTGTTTCACTATAAATACAAGAAGGACACACACACACACACTCCGGACACGCTTGGAGGAAGAGAAAAGACGCAACAACACGGGAGCTTTCGTTCTTCCTTCTCTTTATTTTAGGCTTTGCTAATTTCTTTTGTTGGTGAATTTCTAGTTTCGTTTTCGTTTGGATTTTCCTAGTATGCATTAGGTTTTGTGAGACTACTTCTTTTTATTGATTAATTCAAGTTATCCGTTTTATTTCCGATTTTATGTCATTGAGTGTGGTTCAATTCTTTGATTAGTGCACGAGTCTTAGAATTATCAATACGCATATAGCTAGTTAACTTATTTGGTGGAGTTAGCCGGATAATTAACGAAGTGGGAATCAACACTAGCTTGTTAAGTTCGGCTGAATTTTGTGTTGTGGAATAATTCGGTCTAATTAGACGAAGTAGGAGTTCTTACTAAGTCAATTAGGGTAAGGTAATTGGTAACTATAGCTAGCCTAACGTGGAATTAATCACCCAGTCAATGATCATAGCCTGCTGCATGCGTAGGAAAATCCCAGCTCATTGTCGCCTACTGAATTAATCCAAGTGTTAACTCAGTTTTTAATCAGTTGTTTACTTAGTTAATTTCATTTTGTTTATTTAGTTAATTTCATTATTAGTTTAATCAAATATCTCAACCCCCCCCCCCCCCCTTTTTAATTGTTCGCTTCGTTTCATCGGCATAAGAAAGTTTACAAACTCATCCAATCCTCGTGGATCGATACCCGTTGCCACTATTTTATAATTTAATCGTGTACAATATTTGGGATTTATTTTTGGTGTTAAACCAACAACTTCCTAGGATTTGCTTGTCTTGAGCTTCATCACAGGCCAACGCCATCTTCAGAATACCAATTTGAACTATCAGCTTGCAGAGGATCAACAATTCGATTCGATACAAATTACCAGCAATTCAATTTGATACAAATTATCAGTGAATTATACTGTCTAATTGACATAATTAACATTCAAATAACGCCAAGAATACATTCAATTAACATTTATATGCGGAGAATACCTTAGAAGAGCACAGGAAATAGGGCACGATGACTAAATCGATTCTCGTTGCGGCCTCTTATCAATATCCTGTTGTCTTCATTGTCCTTGTCGCTGCCTATCTTTATCCTGCAGGTGACGCCGTTAGCTCTCATTGCCGATGAAGTGGAAATGTGGTTGCAGTCTTGCAAAAATGAGATAAATCTTTCCCAAATTGGTAATCAATTTTTCCAGCGAGGGAAGGAAAAAAAAAAACAGGGACAAAACAGACTTTTCAGGGTCATGGGGTGTTTAGGAAAAATAACTTGTGTATTGGTAACCTAAAACATATATTTTTCAAACTAGGGGGTTTAGGATAACTTTTGAGGATATTTGGTCCTCATAAATAACTGCCCCAAATATTTAAATTATATAGGATGTATTTATAATTTTTGTGAAACGCTAGAACTCATAGATGATAATTGTTTTCGAGGATTCATCATTCCTTCAATTTACTTTCCCTATTTTTTCTCAAATTAAAGTCTTCACGTACAGATATACTAATATGGTCCTTTATAAAAAAAAAAAAAAACTAAAATTTATTTTGGGATTAAAATATTCACTATCGAGTATAGTAATTAATCATTCGGTAAATTATAGGTAAGTAAAAGTATCAATTGAATAAAAAAATATTAAGTGTTTTATATTCGAAATCACAACATTTTGTTAAGATAATATGTTTTGGAAATTAGAATTTTTTGTTATATTAATTTAACAGAGTTAGATTTTGATTAGAATTACGCACGTGATATGATATCATTTATCTCTCTAGTATAATGGTACATTATCTATACAATAAGATATACCGTACTAATTATTCCTCGCATAAAGACACAATAAATTTATTCTTTGCTGAAGTATTTGCCACATCATAACAAAAAACAAATTATTTTTGTATTCGAGCCAAACCTTAGTTATATCTAACATAACGTATAAAATATATAACATTTATTATATATAATAGCTACTAGATTTTAGATTTTTTTAAAGTGTTAATTAATGTTACTTTCAATAATATATATTTGTCTTTTCAAAAAAAAAAAAAAAAAAAAACATATATATACTTGTGTTTTGAAAATCAATTTTAGGGGCATTAGCGGAGTGGGGCCCCTAGACTGACTTAAAAGTTTTTGTGTGTGGAGTTAAATGTAGTTAATTTCAAGACAAATTGAAGAGGTGTTGATTGCAGCGTAGAGAGAAAGAAAGAAGGAAGAGTGCAGAATTAATTGGGAAAACAGATTTTTTGTATTGAATATTCAAAGATCTATTTTGTGCCGACTAGACAGAAAACGTGTTTCATTTTAAGTAAACTAACTAAAAGAACTAAAAGAAACGTATAAGCTCTACTACAGCTCTTAACGAAATAAATATACAAATTGTTACAAGATGATACCAGTAATACAAGTTGCAAAACGTTCAAGTCATACAATCACAACAAGTAATAGAAAGAACCCAGCAACTTATAGTGGTTGGCTTATCACAATTATGAAAACACAAATTGGATAAATTAGTCCACTACCTAAGTTAAACTTAGGAATTTAAAGATATATTTATTAAAGGATATCAGTTTACAAGAAAAAAGAGAAAAGGCGGAACCTATGTTACAACAACAATGGAACCAAATGTACTAAAAGCCAAAAGACTCTAGCTGACAAATATCACTATGAGAAAATAGAGAATCTCTATGTGAGATTTATAACTAAGTTCTATATCAACTCTATTTAAATTCCTATTTATATAAATTCAATCAATAAGGTAATTATGTAAAATAAAAATTAGATATATAAACATTATTTAGATCGAATAATATATTTTCTACTAAACTAATCATAATGCAATTCAAAATTTTTAAGTCCAAATAAGTACATCTCTTTTTATCCATAAACTCCGTTTAATTCTAATCATATTACAGTCATATATGTCTTTCTAATGAACAAAACTATAAAATTTAGACAAATTATATAATATTGACATTATAAATCACATTTTTCTCAAATAATAATCACATGTCTATAGAAAAAAATATTTTACTAGCCCTTTTTTTAATAGTCTATTATATTATATTATAAAAATACGAGTTGATTTTTAGATTTTTTTTGAAATTTATTGGCCGCCAAAATATCCTTACAGTAATGATTTCACTAATGTTTAAGTTAATTATGCAAACCAATATGTATTATAAATTATTATTGAAATTTTATAAGTACTTAATAATGGATAGGAATTTGGTTACAAGTCTAATCTTAATCGAATTCTAAATCTAACTCTAATAAACTGTACCCACATTAAAAACTTGTTTATAATCTTAATTAAGATCTAATTTCAAGTGTAATTATAATTAAGTTTTATATCAACTCTATTTAAATTCTTATTTATATAAATTTAACAAACTTCAATCAATAGGGCAATTATGTAAAATGTAAATTAGATACATAAAAATTATTTCGATCAAATAATATATTTTCTACTAAACTAATCATAATGCAATTCTAATTGTTTAACTTTAAATAAACACATCTCTTTTTGTCCGTAAACTTTCGTTTAATTCTAATTATATTACAATCATGTATGTCTTTCTAATTAACAAAATTGTATAATTTAGCTAAATTATATAATATTAACATTATAAATCACGTTATTCTCAAATAATAATCACATATTTATAGAAAAATATTATTTTACTAACCATTTTTTTAATAGTCTATTATATTATATTATAAAAATACGAGTTAATTTTTGAATTTTTTTGAAATTTATTGGTCGCCAAAATATTCTTACAATAATGATTGCCCACAAATTTGTTAGAGTTGCAGTCTCGAGCCTACGTTACTATGATTGTCCCTTTGTCGGTAAAATGGATCCAAATGTGTAAAATGGATCCAAAATGGGTAAAATATGAATAAAATTGATTAAAATGGGTAAAATGGATCCAAAATGGGTAAAATGGATGAAAATGGTTAAAATGGATCTAAATTGATAAAATAGATCCAAACTGGGTAAAATGGATCCAAATGGATAAAATGGATTCAAAATGGATAAAATATTCGTAAAATAGATCCAAAATGGGTAAAATGAGTCCAAGTAGGTAAAATGGGTCCAAAATGGGTAAATTGGATCCAAATGGGTAAAATAAATCCAAGTGAGTTAAATACATCCAAGTGGTAAAATGGATCCAAATGGGTAAAATATGGATAAAATTGATTAAAATGGGTAAAATGGATCTAAGTGGGTAAAATAAACCTAAATGAACAAAATAGATCCAAAATGGGTAAAATGGATAAATTGGATCCAAAATGGGTAAAACAGATCCAAATTGGTAAAATAGATCCAAAATGGGTAAAACAGATCCAAATTAGTAAAATGGATCCAAAATGGGTAAATGTGGGCAATATGGATCCAAGTGTGTAAAATGGATCTAAATGGATAAAATGAATCCAAAATGGGTAAAATGAGTTCAAGTGGGTAAAATGGATCCAAGTGGGTTAAATGAATCTAAAATGGGTAAAATATGGGTAAAATGGATCCAAGTGGGTAAAATGAACCTAAATGCACAAAATAGATTCAAAAATGGGTAAAATGGATAAAATTGATTTAAAATGGGTAAAACAGATCCAAATTGGTAAAATGAATCCAAAATGGGTAAAATGGATCCAAGTGGGTAAAATGAATCTAAATGGATAAAATGAATTCAAAATGAGTAAAATGAGTTCAAGTGGGTAAAATGGATCCAAAATTGGTAAATTGGATTCAAGTGGGTTAAATGGATCCAAAATGGGTAAAATATGAGTAAAATGGATTCAAGGGGGTAAAATGAACCTAAATGCACAAAATAGATCCAAAATGGGTAAAATGGAACCAAATGGATCCAAAATGGGTAAAACAGATCCAAATGAGTAAAATGGATCCAAATGGGTAAAAAGGATTCAAAATGGATAAATATGGGTAAAAGGATCCAAAATGGGTAAAATGTGGGTAAAATGTATCTAAGTGGGTAAAATGAACTTAAATGCACAAAATAGATCCAAATTGATAAAATGGATCCAAATGGATAAATTGGATCCAAAATGGGTAAAACATATCCAAATTAATAAAATGGATCCAAATGGGTAAATTGGATCCAAATGGGTAAAATGGATCCAAATGGGTAAAATGGATTCAAAATGGATAAATGTGGGTAAAATCGATCCAAGTGAATAAAATGGATCTAAATGGATAAAATGAATCCAAAATGGGTAAAATAAGTTCAAGTGAGTAAAATGGATCAAAAATGGGTAAATTGGATCCAAATGGATAAAATGGATTCAAGTGGATTAAATAGATCCAAGTGGATAAAATAGATCCAAATGTGTAAAATGGATTCAAAATGAGTCAAAAGGATCTAAAATATGTAAAATATGAATAAAATTGATTAAAATGGTTAAAATGGTTTTAACTGGGTAAAATGGATCCAAGTAGCTAAAATGGATCCAAAATGAGTAAAATGTGGGTAAAATGGATACAAGTGGGTAAAATGGATCTAAATGGATAAAATTGATCCAAAATGAGCAAAATTGATCCAAATGGGTAAGATGGATCCGAACGGGTAAAATGGATACAAAATGGGTAAATTGGATCCAAATGGATTCAAAATGGGTAAAATGGATCTAAGTGGGTAAAGTGGTAAAAAATGAGCCTAAAACAAGTAGAATGAGTCCAAAATAGGTCGATCAGGTTGAAAAACGGGTGAGATGGATAGGAATTTGGTTACAAGTCTAATTTTAATCAAATTCTAAATCTAACTCGAATAAATTGTATCCACATTAAAAACTTGTTTATAATCTTAATTAAGATCTAATTCTAAGTGTAATTATAAATTAAGTTTTATATCAACTCTATTTAAATTCTTATTTATATAAATTTAATAAAATTCAATCAATATGGCAATTATGTAAAATGTAAATTAGATACATAAAATTATTTTGATCGAATAATATATTTTCTACTAAACTAAACATAATGAAATTCTAATTGTTTAACTTTAAATAAACGCATCTCTTTTTGTCCGTAAACTTTTGGTTAATTCTAATCATATTACAATCATGTATCTCTTTCTAATTAACAAAATTGTATAATTTAGACAAATTTATATAATATTAACATTATAAATCACGTTATTCTCAAATAATAATCACATGTTTATAGAAAAAAATTATTTTACTAACCATTTTTTTAATATTCTATTCTATTATATTATAAAAATGCGAGTTAATTTTTGAATTTTTTTTGAAATTTATTGGTCGCCAAAATATCCTTACAATAATGATTTCACTATTGTCTAATTAAGTTAATTATGTAAACCAATATGTATTATAAATTATTATTGAAATTTTATAAGAACTTAATTATGGATAGAAATTTGGTTACAAGTCTAATCTTAATCAAATTCTAAATCTAACTCTAATAAATTGTACCCACATTAAAAACTTGTTTATAATCTTAATTAAGATCTAATTCTAAGTGTAATTATAATTAATTGTTATATCAACTCTATTTAAATTATTATTTATATAAATTTAATAAAATTCAATCAATAAGGCAATTATGTAAAATATAAATTAGATACATAATAATTATTTAGATCGAATAATATATTTTTTTACTAAACTAACCATAATGCAATTCTAATTGTTTAAGTTTAAATAAATACATCTCTTTTTTTCCGTGAACTCCGTTTAATTCTAATCATATTACAATCATGTATGTCTTTTTAATTAACAAAATTATATAATTTAGACAAATTATATAATATTAACATTATAAATCACGTTATTCTCAAAAAATAAATTAATTATTATTTTTTAAGTATATCTAATCCTAAACTAATTATCATTTCATAAATTTTTATCTAATTATAGTACACCATATAATTTAAATATATTAAATATATATATTTTTTAAAAAATTCGGGTCGGGTCGAGAGGGTTCGGGTTGTTGGGTCACCCGCATAATTTTTCGGGTTGAATCGGGTCAACCCGAACCCGACCTCTCTCATTCGGGTCCATTTCGGGTCCGACCCAATTCCAACCCGACCCGAAAACCCCCAACCCGAACCTTATATTTTTCGGGTTGGGTCAGACCGGGTTGGCGGGACACCCCTATAGAGAAGGAAGCAGCCTTTCTTTCTTTAGTCTTCTTTAAGAATATATAGGTATAGAGAAGAGGACGTTTTATATCCGTTGGAGCAACGTTCTAATTTTGAAGTTTGAACTACACATTCCCCAAGATTTTAACAACTTGTAAGACAAGTTGTTAGTACCAGACTTTGCAGTCCGGATTTCCTTAATCCTGCAAGACAAATTGTTAATGCAAAAAAAAAAAAAAAAAAAAAAAAACTGTTCATAATAATTTAACAATCTCCCCCCCCCCCCCCCAATTTTTTTTTAAGGTGATAATTTGTCGAGCATGAACTCCCTCTGCTTAAAGTGATCATAAGCAGGATGACTACCCCTGTTTTAAATAATCATAAGCTAAAGAGGTTCCCAAAATTTTAAAGCATTCACTACAGTCAATGTCCAAAAACAGGACATAAAGCATAGCAAGTACCAACAAGTGTTTTTGTAATAGACAAAAGATCAGACAAGACAAAAGGACTTCTTCTTCTTCTCCCCCTCGTCCTAAAGAAAAAAAAGATCACTTTTTAGCACAACGAGATGGGGTACGGGAGGCACGCCCAAGAGTTGTAAGCCGAGTGCTGATGTTAACCTGCTCGCTTCAAATGGCCTTCAGGCCGTCATTGATTTGGAGAAGAGCAGCAGTGGAGTCCGCAGAAGGAGGCGCGGGCTTGGGCTTGGACTTGGACTTGGAAGATTTTTTAGTAGTGTCAGAGCGAAACTTGGTGACAGTGACTTTGTCATAGATGAACTTCATGTGACTGAGAGTGTGATTATCGAACCTCTTATGGTACTTAGGGTTTTCTTTCCAGTTCTCAGGGAATGGAACCCCATGATGTCCCTTTAGCAACCGAGTGAGCAGCAAGAAGTACGGCTGCTCGGAGTTGTTTTCATGACAGTATTCCATGTTGTGCAAGATGATGTAACCAATAACTACCTGAATGTTTTGAAGAAAATCATAGAGAAGGAATGTACTAACATAACTCATGTTAGTGGAGTGATTACCTAATTCAACCGACCTAGAGAGACTGGTTAAGTTGATGAGTTGATGAACCAGAGCATGCATGCTCTGGGGAGAGTGCTCACTGAGCGGCATCTCCACCAAGGGCAGGTTCGTTACCATTCCAAAGAAGTTGCTTGACATTATCCCAGTTAGACTTTAGGATTATCGAGCCATGCACCAACTTCAAAAAATCTTTCACCCATGTGAGGGCAGCCAAGAAAAGAGTTAATAGAATAGGGAGTGAAAGAGATTTTGTGACCCATGATGAAAGACTTCAATTTAATGCCAGATCCATCAGATTTGGTTATGAATTCAGCATTTGTATAAAAGAGTTTGCATATGGTGGGATAAGCAAATTCATCAATTTTTAAGAAGGATTTCCAGCCTAACTGTTCAAAGCGATCGACAATAGCACAAGGGGGAAAATGAGCAAAGTTTATAGAGCGTCCTTTATTCCATTTTCAAAATATGAGTTCATTTGTAAAATATTTTTGATCATCCTTAAACTGAAATAGAATTTTCGAATCAGTTGATTTAAGAGACAAGTGATCAAAAACCCTATTTCACCTTCACCATCTCTCTCATACACTTCATCTTCCTTCACCTTCCCATGGCCAAACGAAAAACCACTTCCGAATCTGAAACGGAGTCAGATGATAACATACCCCTCTTAGGCAAATCACATCTCACGCCATCCTCCTCCAAACCTGTCAAACCCTCCGAAATCTCCAAAAGTTCTCCTTCTCTAGACCACAAATCTGCTGAGGACGATGATGACATTACCTACACCGACTTCTCGAAAGATGAACAACCGCCTCTCTATGAAGTTATTCGCAAGGTTGAAAACTTGTCTCTTGAATCGATTGATTCCAAAATTCTATTTCAGTCTAAGGGTGAGATTGGGGTTGGGATGGTGGCCCGTGATCATTTGGGATGTTGTTTGGCTTGGAAGTGCGATCGTTTTGTGGGTTCGCTGGAGCCTGAAGCTGCGGAAGCCGTGGCTGTGTTGCAGGCTTTGGAATTTGCATAGTCTCATGGTTGGAAGGATGTCTGGGTGGAGAGTGATTGCCTGAATCTTATTAACAGTTTTTCCTCTCCTTTTGCTGATTTTTCTGATCTTGGGAACATTGTTCATGATATTAGGCTTTATGCTTCCTCTTTCTCTAGTTGTCGTTTCCTTTTTGTGCGTCGAGTGGCCAATGTTGTGGCTCACGTGTTAGCTCGCAATGCGGCTCCGGCTTGCGAAGGTGGTTCGGTTCTACCATCTTTCCTTGTGGACTTGGTTCTTGGTGATTGTAATGCCCTTTAAGGGCTGCCCTCCTTCGGGAGGGTCCCTTTTTCAAAAATAAAAAAATAAAAAAATGAACTTATATTTCGAAAATGGAATAGAGGACGCTCTATAAACTTTACTCATTTTCCCCCTTGTGCTATTGTCGATCGCTTTGAACAGTTAGGCTGGAAATCCTTCTTAAAAATTGATTGAAGTGGGGTATGTTATCATCTGAGAGGTATATATTATCATCTGACTCCGTTTCAGATTCGGAAGTGGTTTTTCATTTGGCTATGGGAAGGTGAAGGAAGATGAAGTGTATGAGAAAGATGGTGAAGAGGAAATAGAGTTTTTGATTTTTTTTGGCCGGACTCCACAGGGTTATTAAATATATTTTTTTTAACACACACCCCCCAAGTGGCCAAAGGGATTCGAACCCGGGACCTTGCCTTTGAGAAAGAACTCTCAGACCACTTGACCAACCTCTGTTGGCGGGTTATTAAATACACTTAAAGTGTCTTTTCATAAAACTTCGAATACTCGACCGCTAGGCAATTTAGGCGTCAAATACAGAAGAAGTATGAAGTATGCAATTTATGCATATAGGAATGATAAATGCGTTTTATGCCTAAAATTATGTTTTTGATAGGTTACTTAGTCAATTTTTGAAACGCAATGATACTAAGCTTTTCTTTGATGAATTGAAATTGTTCCAGTGGTAGTGGTTGTAAAAATATCAGCGAGTTGATGTTTGGAGTCAACATGAAGAATTCTAACAATTTGATTTTGAACAAAATCTTGTAAAACGTGATGCTTGATTTCAATATGCTTGGTTCTTAGAGTGAAAAATAGGATTATTTGATATGCAAATGGCACTGATACTGTCACAAAATATAGGAATGTTGTTGAATATCATGCCGTAATCTGAGAGAGTTCTTTTCATCCAAATTAACTGAGTGCAGCAGCTACCCATGGAGGTGTATTCAGCTTCAGTGGTGGAAAGAGCTACAACACTCTGTTTCTTACATGAACTGCTGACTAAACTTTTTCCCAGTAGCTGACATTGACCACTGCTACTTTTTTAATCCACTTTGCAACCAGCATAGTCAGGATCTCTGAAACCGATTAGATCAAGATTTTGAAATTTAGGGTACCACAAACCTACACTTGATGTTCCACACAAGTATCTGAGAATTCTTTTGATAGCATTGAAGTGTGATATTCTTGGATCAGTTTGAAATCTTGCATAGATTGTTGTTGCAAACAAAATGTTTGGGCGGCTTGCGATGAGATAGAATAGGTTTCCAATAACACTTTGATAGAGTGTTTGATCAACACTTGTACCTTCAGTGTCTTTATCTAGTTTGGCTGAATAAGACATTGGTGTAGAGATAGGTTTTGACTCATTCGTCCCAAACTTTTTGAGAATCTCTTTAGCATACTTTTCTTGAGATATGAATGTACCACTAGGAGTTTGTCTGATCTAAAGGCCAAGAAAGAAATTTAATTCACCCATCATGCTCATGAAAAATTCAGACTTCATGTATTTTGAGAAATCATTACATAGCTTTGGATTTTGACTTCCAAAGATGATGTCATCAACATATATTTGGACAAGAATGAATTTCTTGTCAACAATTTGATAAAAAGGGACGTATCAGCTGTACTAATAGAGAAGCCTTTATCAGTTATGTAATTTTTGAGGCGATCATACCAAGCACGTGATGCCTGTTTAAAACCATATAGATCCTTTTTCAACTTATAGACATGATCAGGATATGTTTGCCTTTCAAAATCAGGTGGTTGCTCAACAAATACTTTTTCTGCAATGAATCCATCTAAGAATGCACTCTTGACATCCATTTGATATAGGATGAAATTGTGAAATCTGGCAAATGCAAGAAGAATTCTTATATATTCAAGCCTTACTACAGGAGCAAAGGTTTCATCAAAGTCAATACCCTCTTTTGATAGTATCCTTTAGCAATTAGTCTTGCCTTGTTCCTTATAACATTCTCATTTAGCTTGTTTCGAAACAACCATTTGGTTCCAATAACATTTTGATCAGTGGGTTTTTCAACAAGTTCCCACACACTATTCTTTTAAAATTGGGTAAGTTCTTCTTTTATTGTTTTAACCCAATGTTCATCATTCAACGCATCTTTCACATTTTTCGGTTCTGTGATAGAAAGCATGCTTTCATGATTAAGGCTAGAATGGGCTCTGGCCCTTATCATAATATGTTCAGTGGGATGACTTGAAGCATGTTTGAACTTTCTAGGAGTTCTCTCCATATTGGAATTCTAATTTTGATCCGCGGTTTATTGATTTTGATACTGATCAGTTTGAGCATGTTTATTTAGTTCAACAAATGGTTCGATATTTTCAATTGAACCTTCATTTTCATTATTGTTATAAGTTTGAGGAAGGAATTCAGTAGGAGTAGGAGGACCAGTGGGATGTGTGATTACAGGATCCTTGGTGAAAGGATCAGATTCATCAAAGGAGACATGAATAGACTCTTAAACAGTAGATTTCCTTTTGTTAAAAAACGATAACCTCAGCTGTGATCTGAATATCCAAGAAAGATTCCTTCATCACATTTGGAATCAAATTTACCACGTTGATCTCTGTCATTTAGGATAAAACATTTGCATCCAAAGACATGAAAATAGGAGATATTTGCCTTTTTGTTTTTCAATAGTTCATATGGAGTTTTCTTTAGAATGGGACGTAGGAATACCCAATTTGAAACATAGCAAGCGTGTTAACAGCTTCTTCCCAAAAGGACTTGGGACAATGATATTCATTTAACATGGTTCTAGCCATTTCTTGAATTGCTCTATTTTTCCTTTCCACAACTCCGTTTTGTTGTGGTGTTTTTGGGGTAGAGAAATTATGAACATAACCATAATCATCATAGAACTTTGTAAAGTTTTTCTCATCAAATTCTGTCCCATGATCACTTTGTATCTTGACAATTGATCTTCTTTTTTCCTTTTCCACCCTTTCCACAAAGGGAATGAAGTGTTTAAGAACATCATTCTTATGTGCTAAGAATAGTACCCAGGTGAATCTGGAGTAATCGTCAACAATGACAAAAGTATATCTCTTCTTACCAAGAGATTCAGTTTTCATAGGCCCAAAAAGATCAATATGTAGCAATTCCAGAGGTTGAGAAGTTCTTAGCTCAGTCTTAGATTTGAATGAAGTTCTAACTTACTTTCCCATTTGACAAGCTGAGCAAGTTCTATCTTTGACAAATTTTATCTTGGGCAGACCTCTTACAAGTTCTTTTGAGATAAGTTGTGAGATTAGTTCCATATTTGCTGCCCCATTCTTCTATGCCAGGTCCAACTCAGATCATCATTTGCAATAAGGCACTTAACATTTTGATTAGCAAGGTCGCTTAAAGTAAAACAGTAGATGTTACAAACCCTTTTAGCAGTAAAGGTGACTTTGTGATTTTTTAGGACAACATATTAAGTTGGAGATAATTTTACATCAAATCCACAATCACACAGTTGGCTAATACTGAGTAGATTATGCTCTAAACCATTTACTAAATAAACTTTTTCAATACAGGTACCAGAAGTCATACCAATAGTTCCTTCGCCAATAATTTTACCTTTTGCGTTATCGGCAAAGAGGACACTTCCTCCATCTATATCTTGGATCTAAATAAAATGTGTTTTATCTCCTGTCATGTGGTGTGAGCAGCTGTTGTGCAGTATCCATTTTGAGTGTGTCTATGGAACCTGGAATAGCTATTGTAACTTTAGGTCCCCTTTTTAAGAAGGGTCCTCCAATGTTAGAAGACAACTGAGGAGCTTTAGGTCTCCAAACCCATATGCCAGTGTTAACCCTCTTTTCTTTAAAGTTCTTTTTATGGAAGCAATTGTTAGCAAAGTGCCCAAATTTTCCACAGTCATAGAACTTTAGCTCAGAGTGTTGTTTGTGAGGTTTTCTTATTTTGAGAATGTTTATGTCACAAAAAAGACTAGACACTCTCTTTGAGAGATTAATGATTTCTTTTCCAACAGCTTTCAAATTCTCAGTGAATTCTTTTAGCTCATTTTCAAGCTCTTGTTTCTCTTTTATGATCCTTTGAATATTATGCTCAAGGAACTTATTCCTAACTCTAAATTTTCTAAGATTTTCTTTTATCTGAGTAGAGTAGTTTGGTGCTACTTTCTCTATCTTAGAGTCAGAATCAGAGGATACATTTGAAAGGGTTGCTTCATGGAATACCTAATTGTTAGCCATGAGTCCCATTTTTTTTTTCTTGATCATTTATTGTTGATAAAGACTCCTATTTAGTTTTGCCTTTGACGAGAAACTCTAATCGACTCATTAGTTGAGAGATTTCATCATCAATTTCCTTTTCCTTTTTGTCAATTGTGCTACAGTAGTATCTGTGATTTGTCATCAAAGCAAACCCATTTTCATGAGTTTCAACTATTAGAGATCACGGCTAATTCTACGGGGGGATTTTTTCCCTAATTTAGAATAGATCTGATTGTACATATTTTTTCCTTTTTTTGTAGCTTTGTACATCTATATAGTGTATTTCGTGTTGTAATCTTTTTTACAGAAATTAATGAATACAGAAAATTTCCAAACCTAAATTATAACTTGGCATCAGAGAAGGTTTATCGTTCATAGCTTTTCGACGATTTTTTCGGGCTCATCACTTGCCACCATGACCAAAGACAGTAAGAATTCTGACAATGAGACCTTGGCAAGACAGATTGCCCCACTCATATGAAAACAGAATCGCGCCAGCAACCTTGGACGTGAAAACAGAAAACAACGCCGTGACGGCGGGGGCAACAAAAAGGCCGCAATCACCACCATTGCAACCGAACACCATGACGGCGTGGGCAACAGAAGTGCCGCCCGTACCACCATTGTAGACGAAGGAGAAGATAACAACAAAGACTCACTGGGGTTCGCGTTCATAGCATCGGGCGCGAGACCAGCATCGTTGGTCGCTGAGCCAGCAAGTACAAGGTCGTCGTTGACGACGCAGCTCACGTCTGGCCCTTGGGCGACGACGGCTGAGAGGAGTAATTTTGGTAGAGATCTGGGTTTTAGGGTCGAGGCGGCCGAATGTGAAGGAGAAAGGGTTGGGAATTCATAATCCCAACCTTATTTAAATCAACATTTACATTCAACCCCCCCCCCCCCCCCCCCCAAAAAAAAAATTTTGGCCCCTTTGCAGAATGGGTCCCCAAATTATAATCATGTGAAGATTAGTACCAAAAGTTATAACAAAGTGCAGATTGGTCCTCAAAGTTTGGTGGAAACTCAGAATAACCCCCCCAAATGCGGAATTGCTTGTATAGCTCAAGGATCCAAACTGGCCAAGTGGGTCATTAATTATGGGGCCACCGATACCATGACTTACGACCAAAATGACTTGATTACAATGTCAAATTCTCCGAAACCAGCTATTCAGAGTGCCAACGGGGGTTTGTTACCTGTTAACCTTGAAAAAATTATTTACATGTTCCCAATTTATCCTGCAAGTTACTTTCTGTTAGTCATATTACCCAGGAATTAAATTAGGTTGTAGTGATCTATTCTGGTTTCTGTCTTCTACAGGATATTCAGTCGGGGAAAGTGATTGGGCGTGGCACTGAATGTGACGGGTTGGACTATATGGATGATGTGGCTCAAAATGGAACTGCAGCGCTGGCTCACGGGACCGTTGAGAGGCAACAATGGCTATGGTAATGTCGGTTAGGTTACCCGTCGGTTAGCTACTTGTATTTACTTTTTCCAAGTATTTTTTCATCTAGGAGTCAGAGTCATTTATCCTGTGAGACTTGCATTCTAGCTAAGAGTCATAAACAATCATATCACTATTCTGGAACTCGTGTGAATATAGTTTTTTCCCTTATACATTTGGATGTTTGGGGCCCAGCTCCGTATACGGGTTCTCACTCTGGTTTTCGGTTCTTTGTACTGTTTTTTGATGATCGCTCATGCATGACTTGGATATATTTTTTGAAACATAAATCAGAGGTTTTTTCTAAGTTTGTTAAGTTTTATAATATGGTCCAAACTCAGTTTAATGCTCAAATATAGATTCTTCGGTCAGATAATGGGAGGGGGGAGAGTATGTTAATTCCAGCTTTAGATAGTTTTTCTCAGAAAAGGGTCTTGTTCACCAAATCACCTGTGCTTATACACCTGAACAAAATGGGGTTGCTGAACGTAAAAATCGGATCATCCTTGAAATTGTTAGGTCCATTATGTTTGAGGCGGGTGTTTCTAAGTCTTTTTGGCCTAAAGCTATTGCCACAGCTGTTTACCTCCTCAATAGATTGCCCACTAAGATTCTTGATCTTAAGACACCTCTCTCAGAACTTTCCAGATATGTTAGTATTCCCACACCTCTAACTCTGCAGCCTCGTGTCTTTAGATGTTCAGTTTTTGTCCATATCCCTAAACAAGAGTGTATCAAATTTGACCCGTGTTCAGTTAAATGTGTCTTTGTTGGGTATGGGGTCAATCAAAAAGGGGTATCGTTGTTATCACCCATCCACATGATGCCTATAAACCACCATAAACTGTAACTTCCTAGAAACTGAGTTTTTCTACCACACCCAACCTAGGGGTCAGGGGGAGCAGTCTATAAATCCACTAAGATGGGTGTCATACTCCACTATGCCAGATCCGGACCCAAAAGATCCAGTAGGCAGGACCACCGAGCAAACGTCTCCCACAGTTCAGCCTCTCATGTCAGCACCAGTCCCAGGATCCGAACCATTGAATGTTCCTGAGGTACCACTTGAAACTTCCTCATTTGATAATAATACTGTTGGTATTATTTGATAATCTGCACATGGAGGAATTACAGGATCAGGAAAGACAGGTTCAGGAAGAATTACAGGATCAGGAAAGACAGGTTCAGGGGGAGCCTACGGGAAGCGACCGGTATGTCCTTCCACCATGGAGTAATCGGGGAGTGCCTCCAAAGAGGTGTGAACCGGAGAACGAACCTAGAAAATCCCAGTATCCGGTCACTGATTATGCACAGGAAAAGCTAACAGTGATAACTAGAGCATATTCAGCAGCAGTCTATGTTGATGCACTCACTAAAGCAATTGAAGAAGCTCAGAAGAAGGATGAGTGGAAGTTGGCCATGAAAACAGAAATGATGGCCCTCGAAAAGAACATGACTAGGGAAAGGTATAGATTACCACCAGGGAAGAGACCGATAGGTTACCGATGGTTGTTCACCATCAAACATCGATCTGATGGGTCCATTGAGCAGTATAAGGCTAGGTTGGTAGCCAAGGGGTATACACAAACGTACGGAGTGGATTATTCAGAGACTTTTTCTCGAGTTGCTAAGATTAACACTATCAGAGTACTTTTCTCGATAGCAGCTAATCGAGATTGGCCGTTGCATCAGTTTGATGTAAAGAATGCTTTCCTACATGGGAAGTTGGAAGAGGAAGTATACATGGAGCCACCACCGAGATTCTCTGAGCAGTTTTACGCTGGAGAAGTATGCAGGCTGAGGAGAGCAGTCTATGGGCTCAAGTAGTCTCCAAGAGCTTTGTTTGGGAGATTTACAATTGCTATGAGAAAGTATGGGTTCAAACAGAGTAATTCGGGCCATACTTTGTTGTTTAAGAAGAGGGGTGAGTTAGTAACCTGCCTTATCATCTATGTTGATGAAATGATCATTACTGGGAGTGATCTTGAGGAAATTAAGCAGTTGAGGAAATGTCTGTTTGAGGAGTTTGAAATAAAAGATTTGGGGGAATTGAAGTACTTCTTAGGAATTGAGTTGCTTAGGTCAAATCGAGGAATTTTTATGTCCCAACGGAAGTACATACTTGATTTGTTAGCAAAAATAGGATTACTTGGCAGCAAACCAGCAGAGACTCCCATCATAGTTAATCATGGGCTGAAAGTCATTAACAGAGCGAAAATGGTTGATCGAGGCCGATAACAGCATCTCATTGGGAAGTTAATCTACTTATCCGACATGAGGCCCGATATTGCTTATGCAGTAGGCGTGCTGAGTCAGTTCATGCAACGACCACAGCAGGATCATATGGAAGCGGCACTTAGAATGGTCAGATATCTCAAGGGGACTCCCGGAAGAGGAGTGTTATTCCAAAAACACGGGGATCTATCCGTTGAGGCCTATACAGATGCAGATTGGGCCGGAGATCAGGATGATCGGCGCCCCACTTCGGGTTATTTTACTACTGTTGGTGGTAATCTTGTCACGTGGAAGAGCAAGAAGTAGAAGGTAGTAGCTCTCTCTAGTGCAGAGGCAGAGTTTAGGGGATTGCACGAGGACTGGCCGAAGTCCTTTGGCTTCGGAAGTTGCTTGAAGAACTTGGATTCCCGGTCAACAAAAAGTTTAGATTATGGTGTGACAATAAGGTAGCCATAAGCATCTCAGAAAATCCAATTCAGAATGATCGGATGAAACATGTCGAGGTAGATAGGCATTTCACCAAAGAGAAGCTTGAAAATGGGATTGTGACCCCCCCCCCTCCCATTTGAGCGGTCTGAAGACCAGCTGGCGGACATTCTCACAGGGGCCATGACTGAGAAAGTATTCCTGAGCATTTTGGGCAGGTTGAATGTGTTAGGAATAGTGCCCTAGAAAGCCGATTCGACGAAATCTGCTTTGGGACTTTCCTTGTGTCATAGACAATCTTTGAATAATATACGATTGATTATTCTTATAGGCAAACACTTCTTTATATGCCAATACGTTTTTTGTGTGTTTCCATTATGTGTGCATGTATTAGAACTTCCCTAATCCATAAGGCTGTTAGGGACTTTGTCATTAGGTGAATGACACATGAAACAAGCCTTAACTCAAGGCCAGATTAGAAACCACTCCAAGTCGATGAGCCCAACAAACAGTGGGAGTGTTAATTTGGCTCGATTGAGACTTGCTTGTCGGATTGCGTCCTTAAGAAGGATCATCCTGTTTCATGGGATGTAAAGTGAATAGTTGATGTGTAAGCAATACATAAGGGTGCTCGTTATGAAAAACGGGTACACTAAGGTGTCCCGCGTGAGAAGGTTCCTAAATGGGAAAGGAAGTTTCTATACCTAGAAGTAGAAACTTCCAGATTAGGAAATATCTCACAGGTAAATGGCGTGAGTAAATTAATCCTTTGACTTGAGATTCTATTGATGCTTTGTGGGCTAACTCTGTAGTCTTAGGTATAAGCTTTAAAGGGTGTCGCCTTAGACAACTGATTCAAGGCTTATGCTGGGCCTGCACAAGTGGCACATGGAAGCATATGAGAATCAACAAAGGACCTACACTTGCTATAATGCAAGAAGATCTCTTATTGCATAAGTCGTCCATATGCCATCCTAAACCCTCGGCCGAGGTAGTGGATCAAGACATCAAGAAAAGAGTTTCTTGGATTGAGATCAAATGGATATGAAACGGACTTAGCTTTAAGATTGAGATTAGTAGGGCTCTCATTATTCCCATGCCCTAGATCTTAATCGAGAGATGGGTTGGTAGGAGGATCGTACCTTACAGCTGTCAAAGACTAAAAGGTTCTTTCGAATATACATTCATTGTTCGGGCAGGGGTCACACACCTGTGGCTAGACTATGGTCGTGTGATCTATGAACTAATAAAGCATATTAGTCTCACTGCTAAGTGAAAATGAACATAGGGGGTCGCACACAAATGCCGGATTCAAAGGGTATTGAAAGAAGATCAAGTAGTTGATCAAAATGAGACCACACGTGTAAATGTACACGTGTGGCACGTGAGAGAGTGTTCGGGGCATGTGGTCCAATTGAATAATTGGACCATATGTTAATTAATTGAAGAATTAATTATAAAGCCCAAATATAATTAATTAGGGGAATTAATTATAAATCCCTAATATAATTAAGTAGGAGAATTAATTGTAAAGCCAAATAAAATTAATTAGAGAATTAATTTTAGCTTGTTAGAATTAATTAAGAGAATTAATTCGAAAGCCCTTCATTGAATTAATTGAGAGAATTAATTCTAAGTATTTAAGTATTTAATTATTTAGTTGTTCTAATTTATTAGAATAAACAAATAAATAAATAAATACTAAAAATCTTCTATTTATTATTCTAGTAAATATTAATTCTAATGTGATTAGGATAAATATTATTAGAATAAGATATTTAATTATTGTTAGAATAATTAAATATTCCTAATTTGATTAGGAGCTCTTTTCTAGAAGGAATAGATATCTTATTTTGAATAAGACTTCTATTACTTGGAGAGAAAGAAAATAGAAGTAAAGTCAAAGTTGGAATCCAATTCCAATTAGGGTTGAGGTTCGAACCCTAGGCTATAAATAAGCCAAGGGGTTTGAATTTTTCCTCTTACGCGTGAGCATGGGATCACACCCAAACGACATGATGGCTTCAAGAATTTGGGAGAATTCTCTTTCTCTCTTTCTTCTCGTTTTATGTTTCTTTCTTTACACATGTTATATCGCTACCACTTTCCCTAACATGATTTGAATCTAGGTTGGTGTGGATTATTACTCTAGAGGAGACCTACTTTGGAATCTAGTAGAAAGAATCATTCGAGGGATGGGTTGCCATTACCGCATGAAGCGCGTTTGAGGGCGGCTCAAAACGTGTCTAGAAAGCGACGATTCTTGTAAGTTCTTGAATCCCCAAAGATTAGAAATAGAAATTGCAAGTCCGATCTTGCTTTTGGGAAAAATTTTAAATTTCGCTACGCTTTCTGATCGTGTTTTTCCCAACAGAATGTGTGTGACCCCACAGTCGACTTGAGGGGGAGTGTTAGAGATCACGGCTAATTCTACAGGGGGATTTTATCCCTAATTTAGAATAGATCTGATTGTACATATTTTTTCCTTTTTTTGTAGCTTTGTACATCTATATAGTGTATCTCGTGTTGTAATCTTTTTTACAGAAATCAATGAATACAGAAAATTTCCAAACTTAAATTCTAACTCCAACAGTATCAATGTGTGTTTTTCTTAAGGTTTGTTAGATGCCTTTTGTTGTGGTGCATGTGTAAACACGATAGTGCTCACTTTTGCACAGAGAACTCAAAAGAATGACTTTTGCTCTGGCATTTAGTGAGATGAGTTTTTTTGTCCTCAGACGAGTATTCGTCCTTGTTCTTTGGTGAGCTTACTCCATTTTTTATTTTCATTAAGATTTTTTATTCTTCAATTGTGACTTTCCATAAGTCAAAGTTAATATATGTTAGATATTCCTTCATACTGTTTCTCCAGACAAGATAGTTGTCACTATTAAAGGATGGTGTAATCGTGTAAATTGTAGGCGTGATTTTCTTTCCTTTCCTAGCATAGTCGTATATTTGTATTTATTCTTCCTTGTACATTGTGTCTTTCTTACGGTGAATTAACAGAAATACTTCTACAATATGAGTTCTTCTATAGCAAACATGGTATCAGAGCGGGCGACGATCCAATAATTAGATCCGAACCTTGCTCATCACATACCATACAGTACCTCTCCAGGCCATGGCCGAAGACAGCAACAGGAGCACCGGTAAAGGATCGCAACAGCCCGGCGACTCCCTAGCCACACAACTAGCCAATATACTCAGCAACCTACAACAACAACCCGAGGTTAACCAAAACCACAACCAAATACCTCAATCAATATCAATCAATATTAAATTATACCAGTTCAACTATTCCCTTTGGTCGCGACTGATGAAGATGGAGATTGGAGGAAGGGGAAAGTTGAACCATCTCATCGGAAACCCACCAGCTCCAGCGACAGATTCTCTGGTCTATGCAAAGTGGGAACAGACGGACTTGATAGTTTGTACCTGGTTGTTACATAACATAGAACCAGACCTGGTAACATTATTCGCCGAATACCCATCGACGAAAACGTTGTGGGATGCCCTAAACTCCATATACAGTCAAAGCTCCGACAACCTTAAGATTTTTAACTTTACGGTCAAGGCCAACAGCTTGAGACAATTGATGGATAGCATCGAAAAGTACTACAGCAGCCTCCAACGAATCTTGAGATAAATTGAACTCCGATAACCGAATCCGGTGGCCTGTGATCGGGACATTATGGCCTTCAATCACCTCAGATCGGAGACCCAGTTATTCTAATTTCTCACCGGGATCAACGATAGGTAAGAATCGGAGCTGCGAGACCTCCTAAAAGATGACCCACTTCCGATGGTTGAAAGGGCCTATGCCACCATCCGTCGAAAGGGAAATCGACGGGACATATTAGGGGGTCGAGGTTCTTCATCGACGACGGGAACAGGGGTCGGAGCTGGCTTAGCAGTGGGAAGTCAGATGCATGAAAGAATTGGACAAGGTAAGCCGCGTAATCCTCCAATTAAGTCAGCCGGTGGGCCGCCAAGACAGATGCTGGTGACTCCACGCCGGAATTACAGCTGTGATGGAGGACCGATTATCTGTTGCCAGTGCAAGAGAGTCGTCCACTCAAAGGAAGGATGTTACGAAATCATTGGGTAGCCGGAAGGGTGGAAGAGCCGCATCCGGGATCACTCGACACCGGCATATAGCATGGCGTCGGTCGCCATCGGCGGAGATGATGCATCCGCAGAAAAGAAGAAGGGAGAAGACGACGCAGTGGCGGATGGTGAGAGTGAGAACATGGGACACGCCAATTTAGGTATAGGGCACAGGGAAAAATGATCGCTCTTCCCTCCATGCACTTTATCTTCCCACATTTCATCCCCTAATTGTAAATTCACCCCCTAATGTACTAAGTTTTTCAATTTAACACTTGATAATTATTGTGAGACCCCTTCTTCACATATTTGTGCAAGGAACCCGTGTGTAAAGAATAATACAGCAGGTATAACTTTTCAGACTAACTTATAAGGAGTGGGGCAAATTTCACGGTGGATTTTTTATTATAGAGCCACTGATACGATGACCAATGATCGTACAGATTTGGCGGATTGTCGTACCCCATCTAGGAAAGGGATTTTTAATGCCAGCGGTGGTGTTTGCCTGGTTGAAGGTATGGGGACCGTGACACTTTCCCCGGATTTAAAATTAAATAATTACCATTATGTGCCTAGTTTATCTTGCAAGCTGCTTTCTATAAGCCAAGTTACTAAAGAACTCAATTGTATGGTGTTGATGTTCCCTACATTCTGTTTGTTGCAGGATATTCGATTGGGGAAGGTGATTGGGCGTGGTACTGAGGAACGGGGGTTGTACTACGTCGACGAGGTGGCTCAACACGGGACTGTAGCGCTTGCTCACGGGATAGTGGATCGCCAACAGTGGTTGTGGCACCGACGTTTGGATCATCTTTTGTTAGGGTAACTTAAGTTATTATTTCCAAAGTTGCTTTCTTCAGATTGTCAATTTTCTTGTGAGACTTGTTTACTCGCCAAAAGTCATAAGCAGTCTTATCCTGTGTCGAACTCCAGTTCTAAGTCAGTTTTTTCTTTAGTGCATTCTAATGTATGGGGTCCTGCCCCGAGCACTGAGTCAAGTTATGGTTTCAAGTATTTTGTTCTCTTTATTGATGACTATTCGCGTATGACTTGGATCTATTTTCTCAAAAATAAAGCTGAAGTTTCTGTTAAATTCATTGAGTTTTTTAATATGGTATGTGCACAGTTTAATTCTCATATTCAAGTGCTACGTTCAGATAATGGGGTGGAATATGTGAACTCTGTTTTAAAACAGTTTTTTCAAGACCATGGGTTAGTGCACCAAACCTCGTGCCCACACACCCCACAGCAAAATGGCGTAGCTGAACGCAGAAACCGTTAGTTACGTGAGATGTCTAGATCTCTCCTAATAGAGTCTCACTGCCCTCAGTATATGTGGCCTGAGGCAGTGGCTACCTTGGTCTACCTTGTTAATCGATTGCCCTCCAAACCCCTAAACTTTGAAACTCTGCTGAAGTGTCTAGCCAATCAAGTCGTTGTTCCCTCTGTCATGAACCTCCAGCCACGAGTATTTGGGTGCTCTGTGTTTGTCAACTCCCTAAAGCCATCTGTTCTAAACTCGACCCGTGCTCTATTAAGTGTGTCATTGTTGGGTATGGGGTCAATCAGAAGGGATATAGGTGTTATCATCCCTCCACTAGGCGATTGTTCACCACGATGGATTGTGATTTCGTGGAATCAGAGTATTTCTATCTTTCCCCACTCAGTGTTCAGGGGGAGAACAGTCAGCAGGATCCACTGAGTGGGGTGCTACTCCCGTATTGGCCAGACGCAGTCCCCAAAGAGCAAATAGGCGGAACCACCGAGCTACTACCTCCCGAAGTACAACCCACGACTACCTTCACTGAGCCCACTACCCCGACGAATAATCCTGAGGTGAGTGATAAAACTTTGAGTATTGTTGTTTCCCCTATTCTCTATGGTCCTAACAGTGTAGGGGACACAAAGGTCCAAGAGGGGGATGAGCTACAAGGGAAGAATACTGTGCAGGACACAGGAAGATATGTTTTGCCCCCGCGGGCAAACAGAGGAGTCCCGCCCAGGCCATATGAGCCTGAGCATACGGGTCGCACTCTGAGATATCCAGTGGCTAACTTGGTTTGAGGTACCCTGGCAGAGCAAGCCCAGGTATATACAATGGCTATACACTCTATCACTATACCAAATAGAGTAGAAGAAGCTCACGGAGATGAAAAGTGGGTGCAGGCTATGCAAGTTGAAATTGAGGCACTCGAGAAAATTGAAACGTGGGAGCAGTGTATGATTCCATCAGGGACAAGAAAGGTAGGGTGCCGGTGGGTCTTCACAGTAAAACACAGAGCAGATGGAAGTGTAGAGCGGTATAGGACGAGGTTAGTGGCAAAAGGGTATACACAGACATATGGTGTGGACTATTCAGAGACCTTCTCACCAATTGCCAAAATTGATACTATCAGGGTATTATTCTCGGTAGCTGCTAACTGAGATTGGTCTCTTCACCAGTTTGATGTGAAGAATGCTTTTCTGCATGGGGATCTTCAGGAGGAAGTTTACATGGAACCCCCTCCAGGGTTCACTAAGGGGTTCCGAAAATGAGAAGTATGCAGGTTAAGGAAAGCTTTGTACGGGTTGAAATAGTCGCCCAAAGCCTGGTTTGATAGGATTTCAGTAGCGATGAAGAAGTATGACTACCATCAGAGTAATTCGGATCATACTCTCTTCATCAAACGGAGGGAAGCACTGGTGACGTGTCTTATCATCTATGTAGATGATATGGTTATTACCGGGGATGATTCTGAAGAAATCTCGTGCTTAAGGAGGAACCTATTCAAAGAGTTTGAAAAGAAGGATCTGGGACAGTTGAAGTACTTTCTTGGAATTGAGGTACTGCGGTCCAAGAAAGGGATATATATTTCTCAGAGGAAGTTTGTTCTTAATCTGTTAGCTGAGACCGGGCTACTGGATTGTAAGCCAGCTGACACTCCTATTGTGGTTAATCATGGATTAAGAATAGACAAAGAAGCAGAAAAGGTGGAAAATGGACGTTATCAGCATCTGGTAGGGAAATTGATCTACTTGTCCCATACCAGACCTGATATCGCTTATGTTGTGGGCGTGCTTAGTCAGTTCATGCACCGCCATAGAAGGAGCATGTAGCACCTCCCCTAGTACTACAACCCCCGCCCCGAAATACTTCCCAAGTGCAGGTTAGACTCAACACTCAGGAAATACTACGGCGAATGGTCAACACAATATATGAGTAAAATACATGACACAGTGCAGCGGAAGATAAAGAGGTTTAAAACTTTATCAGTAATGGGGAGAATAAGGTATAACGAACAAGGAATATCATTATTGATCAAAGTAGTTTTCAAAAGAGTACAATAGGATGGCATGCGAGGACAAAGTACGAGATAGTTTATTTCTACGAAGAATAAGCTTAAGACAGTGTACTCTTAGGATCAGGTCCAATCCTACTATTGTAATGCTTCAAGATACCTCTAGTTGTCGTCCCTTGATGCCTGAAATCATGCATTTTAAAACAGGCGAGGGGGTTAGTCAAACTGACTAAGTGAAGGGGGTATACTGGTTTGTAGATATATGTATACGTATATATTTTTATATGATCAAGAAGTCATTGATCTAAAATATTAGCAATAGGATATAGCAAATATGAAACGGTTCATGATATGTGTAAAACAGGGCTAGGGGTAGTTTGGAATATTTGTAGAAATATGAACCGCTTGTAACAAGAACATTAATGCCCGCAAGCTAGGCTTCTCCATCCATAACTCCTTAAATAATTGGTAAAACAATATCGGGCTGATCAAGGCACCGATACTTCAATAAAACCAAGAATGATAATAACTCCACTACTCCTTGTTGTCAATAAGGGATCAAACCCTAGAGACCATGAACACGATTCGGGAGGCAGTTATCTCTTCCTCATCTCTTGGCGTGGAGTAACTAACCTCCAGTTAAACCACTACAAAGAGGTGGTGGCGGTCCGGTCACAAAAAATACCCTCGGCCCGATACCTTCCAAGTAATTGCTCGACACGGTTTAAGCGCCAGGGCCCATAACATGAATCAAGAATAGTATTTTGCTTGCATAATGCGGAATCAATGTTTTGATAAAGTGGACTTAATATATAGTATCCTAGTAAAACGTTGATTCCAGCATGAAAGTATTTTCCCTTAAGAGGGATATTCTAATTGTAGTACTGTAATATATATAAAGGGTAGTGAATTGCCAATAATAGGTAGGTTTCAAAATAGTTTTATGTAGATACATAGATATAGGCATGATTCCAGTTGGGAATATTTTAGCCCTCACCTATACCAGTAGGCTTGGGACTAGGTTCTTTATTCTAATCAAATAAGCACATAAGGTACATGATATTCTAATCAAATAATCACATAAGGTACATATTTTGTAACATGTTAGAGATTTCCCGGTAAACCCTAATTTTGATCATTTAACGAAATTTAATTAATTAATTTGGTTTCATGAATTCTTTAACTACTTAAATATTTATTACTCACATTATGATCCTAATTGGAATATTAGAAATAAGAATTAGGATTTAATTCAACAATGTAGGTCGATTTTGAAATTATTTTACAATTTACCGATTTTTGGAATATTTTGGATAAAATCTTTCTTTAAAATTTCCAAAACCTATTTTATATTTATTTTTAATTAATTTTCGAAATTAATTGTATATGTGTTGACCAAAAAGTGAAAATTATTATTGAAAATATTTACTATTCAATTTCTTATGAATTAAACACTTTATAACATAAAATTGAACTCACACACACACCTACTATCAAACGTACGCTTAAAATTGATCAAGAACATTATGAATGTGTTCTTAGGCTTATGAATGTGTTCATATTAGCTCATGATCAGATCTAACAAGTTCTAAGTCCATAACACATAATTAAACTCATAATGTAGCACTTTATGTAACTTTAATCATAAAATTAATTCTAAATAAATTATTCTAGGCATGAATTTAATCAAACAAGATCATGATTATTTAAATACATACTCACATTATATCATATCATAATTCGTGTATTTAATTAAATAAAATTCCATAATGTAGACACATTATTTTTAAAACTAACAATTATGCATATATTTCATAAAATAAAATTCCTAAAGCATAATTTAATTAAATCTAAGCATGCTAATACTATTATTATACTAAAAACATAATATAAAGCATGAAATAATAAAAGAAAATCACACCTTAGGGAGAGAGAGAGAGGGTTGATGCCGTGACCTAGGGAGAGAGAGTGATGATTTTGGTGTGAATTTTAGTGTATGCTCTCTAGGGTATTTATAGTTGTGGTTTAAGGGCTTATTTTGCAATTTACTATAGTATAGGGTAGTGACTCATGGTGTTGAGTAAGCTAGATGCATTTATTAGGGTATTTAGGTGTATATGTGATGTATATGCTTATGTATTCAAGTATTACTTCATAAATACATCATAATAAAATAAATCCAAATTAGGGTAAAATTAATAATAAAATTGTAGTAGAATCTCTATTTTTTAGTTTGAAATGAGAAAATTTGTAAAAGAAAGATAATCGAAAGAGCTTTCCGATGGTTATAAACACTTAACGTTTAAACGTCTAAAATTAAAGTAGTAGACGTTCGGAATTTTGAAAAAATATGATAAAATACATAAAATGAAGCTAGGATGAGATTTAATTTCCCAGAAAGTGTTCATGATTCATAGAATAATTTGAGGATTATTTTGAGTATAATATTGGATACTAAACGCCGTACGGTTTAAAAGTTAGTTTTTACGGCGAGAATAGTACTTTAGGAAAAATAGGAAAAATTTATAAAACGAGCTAGGATTTGAACTAGGGTTGGAAAAGGTCTTAAAATTCATAAAATAATTCAAGGATCGTTATGGTCATAATATTGTGCTGGCTGGGGTCCAGAACAGTAACAGTCCGGGACCACATTTTAAAATTTTGTTTATAATACAAGTATTAAAATATTTCTAAAATATTTTAATACAAAGCGGAAGACTAGCCGGATCCACTCAAGTATATACATGCAATTGATAATAAATTTTAAATCACTTAAGCAGATATATATCTAACATGCAATTAACACTTAAGAACACATAATTTATCATGCTTAAAATAAAATAACTGTAAAATATTACCGTACTGCAAACATGGCTATCTAACGGCATTTTTCCAGCTCCCGAATTCACCTCCCGTGAACCCGATACCCGATCTCCTCGTGAAACCGGCAAAGCTTCCCTGCAATAACCCCAGAGAAACCCTCGGAGTGTGGGCTCCGCGAGTATTTCCCTAAATACTCGAGAAAATATTTTCTAGAAAAATTCATTTTTCTAGATTAGAAAATTCCCTAATTTTCCAATAATTAAATGGATTATATATTAATTATATAACCACCTAATTATATATTAATTAATCCCTTAATTAGGGATTAATTAAATTGAGAGAGGAGAGCTCTCTCTAAAGCCAAAATCAGCTGAAAAAATGAATGAGAAATAATGCCAAGGGGGTCAGCTATTTATAGGCAAAAACCGGAGGGTATTTTGGTCATTTTGGACATAAAATGAAGGTCATTTATGTCATTTTGCATATCCGCGTACAAACCGTATACCGGCCAGCCAATCCGAATATACCACGTGGTAGCTCTCTCCGCCGTGAATCCAGCGCCACCAACCACGCGCCGCCGGAAGGCTGCCAGGTGGTTGGCGCGTGTACAACCACGCAGAGGCACCAGATTCTGACACGTGTCCGGGTCGGTCCGAATCATACCCGGACCCGGTCCGACCCTATCCGACGACTCGGCCCTTTAACCCGTTGACCCTGCCCATTCCAGATCGCATCCGGACTGTCCACCGCGATGACGCAGCGTGATCTACGCCGTACGCGTGTCGTGCCACGGGGCGCTGCGTCAATGCCAATTAGGGCCCGCCTTGCTGACGTGGCATGACACGTCAGTGCCACGTCACCTGCCACGTCAGCAATTTTTATTTATTTTCTTTTTAAAAAAAAAATTTAAAATTTTATTTTCTCCAAAATAAAATTCCGGGCATTTTCAACTCTTTGGAACATTGATTTATTTTCTTAAAATAAATCCCTTGGCTATTTTCAAACACTTTGAAATTCATTTCTCTTTCTCTTTTTAATATTTTCTCTTCGGGTTTTCAATTGGAGCTTGCAGGGGGACCTGCAGGACTAATTAATTTTAGCTCCAAACGGGTTAATATATTATCATCCCATGATAATAATTAATTACAGTTTAACAATATTTAATTCCACTAAATAAATATTTTTGCACTCTAAAATTAATTAAATTATTCAGGAATTTCTTGATCTAGAATAATTTCGCATTTTACTCCTCCGTGTAGATATCCATGAAAAATAAATTACAACTACTATCATTTATTTTTCATCTCTAATTTGAAATTTATTGATTTGCCTTAAGTTCAAATTCTCTGTATGTGAAACACATTCAACATACAACTTCGGTGACGTATCACGCGAAGTGCTTTGGCCAAAGTCTTAATTCGAACTTTTACAAATCTATTTCAAGGATATCTTTTACCTTCCAGCAAGGCCACAGATTCCTCGATCAATATAATTCTTTAGCGCATTTCATGTAATCACCGAGCATACAAAGTATTTTGGCCACCCGTTACCGTGACCTCACTTCGAGTATGTTACAGTGACTAACACTACATACCTAAAGCCGAAATATTATCAGGATTAAGAGTACAATGCTTCTTGAGATTTTATTCATTTTAGATAGCAGTACAAAATGAATAATCTCAATGGTCCAATTCGATGTTTCCAATCCTATTGAAAATCATCAACGTGTTATAATCGGAATCATCATTCCGTATGAAGAAAGACTAATCATCTTATATAACCACGTAATAGTCTTGATAAGAACATATTCTTATCGACTAGAACTTTAATGACACGTGATTTCGGTATTCAAAGTCTTTTCCTAGGAAACACATTTCATATAAGAATACCACCACACGTCGTTAATTATAAATATGTGAAATACTCACAACTCGCTTTAAATTCAGTTTAATAAATTCAACAAATTGAATTTTCAGGGCACTATTCCCAATAATCTCCCACTTGCCCTAAATTCAATTTGGCCATACATCTAAGTCCTATTCCTTTCACATGAGTGTCAAAACCCGTTTTGCACTCTTTTGCCCCAATACTTTAGTGAAGGAATCTTCTAGACGTTTCTCTGAGCCAACAACTAGGAAATCATGTATCCAATACATCTAACTGGCTGCTTCTCAAGCTACCATGTATTTGACTTCCATGGCGGTGTAAGCAATACAAGTTTGCTTAACATTACCAAATTAGTGGTTGCTCTTTCTAGAGTAAACACGTATTCTGATGTCAGACATCTAGAATACAAATCAGATTGTAAATCTGAATCTGTGCACTCTATTGAAATGAGTTCATCACTATGGTAGATAAGCATATAATCTCAAGTCCTTCTCAAGTACTCCAATATATGCTTTCACTACTACCCAGTGTCAGATTCTAGGGTTTGACTAATATCTGCTGACTTAGACCTATTTCATAATAGACAGTTGGCCCTGTACATAATATGACATACATAAAGCTTCCGCTGCAGAACTCTAATCATGTCTTCTATCTCTTCAGTTGTCTTTAGGACACTGATCCCGAGATAGATAAATTCCATACCTAAAAGGTAACGAACCTTTCTTGGAATTTTTCATATTATACCTTGCCAGCATCTTATCTATATATGCTTCTTGTGATAAACCAATCTCCTTATTCCTATGATCACGACAAAAGTCTGATCCTTGGAATATTATTGGTCTCACTTAGGTCTTTATTTGTCAAATAGATTTGACAATCGAATCTTGATGACTACTAACAAAACTCTTGCATCATTCCCAATGAGCAGAACATCGTTTACGTACAAAACAAAAAGGTTATAACATTATCATGATGTCTTTTGTACACTCATGGATCATCTGGAAATTACATAAATCGAAAGAATTTAAATTGCCTCTTTAATTCTGAAGTTTCATGTTTAAGACGCTTGCTTAAGATCACAAAATGATCTATTAAATTTGCATCATATGCACCTGATTTCTGGCTATGAAGCCTTCAGGTTGTACCATGGATCTCTTCTTCTTGAAGTTGCCCGTTCAAGAACATAGTCTTTACGTCCATTTATCTAATCTCATAATCGATAATGAGATAAAATGGAGAAGAGAGTTCTTATGGACTTAAGCCCTGCTATAGGCGAGAAGATCTCATAAATGATTTCTTCTTTCTGGGTAAAATCCCTTTGCCATAAGCTTTGCTCTAAAGTCTCTACTTTTATCCATTTCCCCTTTTATTTTCTTGTAGAACCCAATTGCATCTAATGGGTTTAATGCCTTCAGGCGCCTCTACAAGCTCAAGACTTTGTTAGAATACAGAGATTCTAACTTAGATTCTATGGCTTTTGACCAAATGGTCAGCGTCTATACCTTCTACAGCTTCATTACACGTGACAGGATCAGATACGTTAGATTCAACTACTTGGGTTAATCTTAGGTATCTTGTCAGGTGTCCTGACAATCCTCCCACTACAATGATGCTCTCATGTACACGTCTCTACATCACATGTTGTATTTGGTACATCACATGTATCTAATACATTTTCAGTTATCATGGGTTTATGTAAATCAGTATCTGATACTGTTATTTTCTTTTAACACTACTTTGCTTCCACCCCTTTTGTGGTTATCTATGTAATTATCTTTGATATATTCACAAACATCTTTTATGATTTCTCACATTACAAAAAGTACCACCTCTTGTTCTTCTAGGATAACCTTAGAACAAGTAAACCTTTGTTCTTTATTCTAACTCGTCAGGATCCATCCTTAACTCGTGGACCAGGCTACCTCAAATCCGAAGATAAGAGATAAAGGGTTTTTACCCCAGCTATAGATCCATCAGTGTTTTAGGAACTGACTTAGATAAAACTAGGTTCAGTGTATTTGTTGTTTTGAGCGCAAGACTCCAAAACAAACTTCGTAGGGTAGCTTGAGTATTCATGAATCATACCATCATTATCAGAGTTCTATTTCTCATTTTCTGCAATACATCCTTGCTAAGACGTATCTTATACAGATAGTTGAGATCTAATCTCATTTGAGAAATTCTATTTAACTTAGATACTTATCACTACTTCGATCTAATCGAAGTGCCTTGATATGTTTTCTAATTTGATTCTTTGACATCAGTCTTATATTCCTTGAACTCTTCAAAATTACAGACTTAAGTCTCATCAAATAAACATATCTCTAAGTACGCAAAACTTTCTCTTGCTTGAACATTCATAGGATCTCATATCCGTATGAACTGGCACAAGCAACTTCATGGCTTAAATACCCTTTGTCTTAATAAAAAAACTTCTTGGTCATTTTAACTTTCTTAATAGGATTCGCAGATTGATATTGTTTTCAAGTCAATAGGACTCAACAATCAGTCTTTGGATCCTATTCAGATTCAATTGACCAATAGATAGGTGCCACGTAGAAGTTTTGCCTCTTAGATGTTAAGTCAAGCTTCTTAATGTTAAACTTAAAATAGGTTTTTCATTGAGGTATAAAAGACCATCTTTTATTGTGCCAAAGTAAATAAACCTTTTATTTTGTTTAATGGTAAACCTTTATTCAAAATAAACTGTTAGACTATTAATTATCAAATAACTTACAGAAATCAAATTTCTGTATATATGACACGTATTATATTAAAACCCTATTGCCAAAATAATACTTTATAGTACTTACTGTTAATACAATTACACTTGTATTATCTCCGAGCAGTAGTTGTGTGTTAGCCGTTTTTTCAAACTTTCTGGTTAGTTTGAATCTTCGCAACGACTTGCAAATATCATTAGTTGATCTCAAGTTCACACACCAGGATTCTGGTGAATTTCCAACTAAACATATTTTCAACGAGTAAGATATCTTCATATCTTATTTAAACGGCGTAGCAAACAGACAGACTAAGTATTTTGGACAATTTCTTTTTCAATACCCATTATCACCGAAATAGAAACACTTTTCCATTGTCGGATTTGACTTTCTATTTCTGAACCTTAAGATTGGGAACCATTCCTTTTCTTTTATCTTCACTTACTAGCTTTTGAGGCCGTGGATATTTATGTCTGGTTTAAGAGAACTTATCCCTTAGTCTATATCACCTTTTCTGCCATATTGAGGTCGTTCATTAGTTCAAATTAGGTTTTTCAAAAAAACATTTAAAATTAATCCTGAATATTCAAACGACTTAGGCAGAGATTATAGGATCTTATCCCTGTCTGTTAAGATTGTTTCTTTAAGCACAGAGGCTTTCAATCTTGTTCAGATTAGTTATCATATCATAATATGATTTTGAATCGGTGATCCTACAAACATCTTCATAACTAACAACCTTCTTATTGGCTCGTACCTTCGTACGATTCTGTCTTCAAAACATGTTCTTATCAGTAGACATCTCATGCATCTGATGCTTAAGAACTTTTAAGACAGATGTCAGGATATAAGACTAGCTAGATCATCACACTTGATCCATTTAGAATAAGCGTCTTTCTAATCCTGACTGGTTGTAGTTTCCAAAATTTTCGGATAAGGTTCAGTGAGTAAGTAAACTTTCGTGTCTCAACACGATGTCAAGATTCATCTCCTAGTCAGCATAGTTGAGCCCTTACTAGCCTATTTCCTTAAAGACATATAGTTTGGAGTGGGCTAAGAGAGATCGTAATTATTAAACTGAAATAAATAAATAAAAGCAAGTTATGAATATGTATTTCACTTTCTTCTGCATCTAACCAATAAATGAAATCCACGTAAGCATTTTGATTTACGCAATGGTGACTTAACTAACTGCAGTTGACTCACCGGAAGCGAGGTCGAAAACTGCTTAGAAAAATAAGAACTATTCTTAATTAACATGTCATCTAGGTAACTCTTACCAAACACCCTTGGCCTCTAAGTGAATGTAACATCGCTCCGAAGGGAGGTTAATACATTAATTAGTCGAGTGTGTACCATTGTAACATCCCGCTCGTCCGTCCGTGCAGGTACGTGGTTCGAGAGTGCTATGTACGCATTTAAATTATTTTAATTATGCAAATATGTGTTATTTTAATGATTATGTGATTATTTGAAATTAATTGTAATTATTTGTTTAACCTTTAATTTGTTTTTAAACGTTTTTGTCAACGTGCCTCGGATTTTACCTTCTATGTATCCGAATTTAATTCTGATTTTTGTGAATTCTTGGTATGTGTGAAATATGTGAGTTATGAACATGTTTACATGCTCGTTACGTGTTTTAGAGTTATTTTTATTTGGTTCTTGGCTCGTTTTGTAAAGACGGGATTTATGAGGGACTCGAGGGCCTAACTAGCTTTAGCGCACCTTGGGTTCCGGACGCCATAACTTGAGCTCGGGAATTCGGATTCGAATTCCGGAAGAAGCGTCGAACTCGTAACGAAGAAAAGAAACTTTTAAATCAGATTTGGTATTTTTCTAAGCCCATTTGGACCCCCATTTTTCACCCGGAATGAACAGCTTGCACCAAAGTGACCCCTTTTGACTAGTCTTGCACTTGTGGGCCCCATTTAACCCCAAATTAAACCCAACCTTTGACTTATATTAACCAAGGTAATACCTAACTCTCTCCCTCAGCCCTTATTTCGAACCAAACCCTCCTCAAAAGAAGAAAAGAGCAGCCAAGTTCAGCTCCAAGGAAGAAGAGAGAAGAAAGAAGGGCAACTATTCACATCTTCAAGAATTTGGACCTAATCTTCATCAAATATCTTCCAAATTGAAAGGTAAGTTAATATTTGGGATCTAATTGCCTTTTTGATCATTTTACCTTCCACTTTGCAAGCTTTCATCTATGTTTGATCATCCTTTGGCTTAGAGCATGAATAGTGAGGGTTTAATGCATTTTCTTGATTCTTGCATGATTCTTTGTGGATTCTTTTGATTTAAAGCATGATTTATGATCCTATGACATCCTATGTGACTTATATGAACTTGTTTTGAGATTTGGTTTAGGATTCTTGAGTGTGCCATTGTTGGTTTTTACATAAACTTGAAGAACTTGAACTTGTGTGAGCATCTCTTTCTCCCTCATCTTTTAGTTTCGGTTTTGGCATGTTTTAGGGCATGAAACTTTGCATCTTTGCTGCATATATCTTGTATTATATGTTAGCTTGGTGTTTGTGTGCTTTGTTTGGAGTTTTTAGGGAGTTTTCAAGCTTTTCTCTCGAAAATTTGGCCCCTGACTCAAATCCACGGGGGTGGATTTTCTCTTTGAAAAAAATCCTCCGGGGTGGATTTGAGGCAGGCCCTCTTTGGAAAATTTTCTGAATTGAATCCGCCGGGGTGGATTTTCCCTTTGAAAAAAATCCACCGGGGTGGATTTAGGTCAGTGGCTTCCTTAGCTCCGAACTTTGTTTTCTTGTTTCTTTTTGCTTGTTTCCTTATTCTTCCACGCTTAATTTGATCCCCATGCTTTACTAACATGTTATATTATATGTTATGTGGATATTTGTGAATTAATTACGTGAATTCGATGCTCAAACATGATATATATGGCCTAATATGTGTTATATGTTTTTCAACGTGCATGCATGAATCAATGTGACGTTTGATTGCCTCTTGTGATATTTTCTTGTCTCGTTTGTGATATGCATGCAATATTAACGTGATGAACTATGTGTTATATGTTGTATTATAAATTTATTATGTGGATTAGTGCTCTTACATGCAATACGTGCCCTAATATGCATTCCTAATGTGTTATATAACGTGTTATGTACGTTATGTGAAATTGGTTGAGTTATTTTACGTGAAATATGTGAATATGATTCATTATGAGCTTACGTGACCTTCTATGTGCATGCATGCATTAACATGACATTTTCCTTGTCTTGCATGATTTTTTCCTTGTTTCGTTAAGAGTGTGCATGCATGTCTAACATGTTATGTGACGTGATGTGCTTGTTATGTAATTTCTATGAATTCGTTTAATGTGAAATATACGAGTTATGAATTAATATGATTCTTTATGGCTTCAAATGATCTAATTGACATCTTATTGCATTCCTTATACATCGTTAGCATCCATATGCATTTGCCTAGCGTCTAATTGGTACATTTCGAGTCTAAGGTTGTCTTTTGTTCTTTGCTTTGTCTTTAGGTTCGTTTCGTGGGTGGCGAGGAGGTCTCTTAGAGGTGCTTTGGTCCGTTTCGTTCGATTTGGTCAACGAGGTGAGGTTTCTTTCTTTTAGTTAAAACGACCTACAACCCTACCTGTATTTTGAGCCCGTATGCGAATTACATATGTATATATATACTTAGATATGTGTATGATACGTACTTTGTGGGATTTCGCCCATTTGCTATGAAATCATTGAAAACGCTTTTATATATACGTAACCTATTTTATGTTTGTTTGATTTGAAAAGGGTTGGTGTGTGTGAACGATTTTGAAAGTAGTGAGATTACGACTTTGGGTTTGAAGTCGTAAAATTCTGAAATTTTGAAATTAATAAGACTATGACTTTTGATCTTTGAAATGGGCCCGGGGAAGTGGTATGTGATTCTCGGGTCGACCACGGGGTCGCCGAGCTCTCTCATCAACACAACCCCATTTTGGATGACTTGGCCTAACCTCGGGAGGTCGAGGGGATGGTGGGTCTCCTTTTGGCTGACGGTATCCCCGTCGGTGGAGCGGGTAGGATCCCCCGTATCCGAACTTTTGACGAGAGTACGGGGTTGAGGGAGCGCTTTCTATTCGAATTTTGTTATGAAAGGAGTTAGGTGCGTTTGGAACTCGTTCTCGCCGAGTTATTTTGATTCCGATTGTGAATATGGTTCGTGAAACGGGAGTGGACTTATAATTTCTAAAATTGGTTGATTTTGGCTTTCGGCCTTAAACCTTTTTATTTATATGTATTACCACGGGTTAAAATGTTTTAGATTGCAAAAACCACGCCCTGGTTCATGAACTTTCTAGCTTTGAATTTGCTTTGCTCTTACTTATATATACGTGTGCGTGGGTTAGCCCCCTCACCAGTCTTTAGGACTGACCCCTCCTCGTTGTCTTCTTTTTCCCCTTTTGTTTCCTTTGAGTTGCAGGTTCCAGTTTGAGAAGTTTGTGCTAGGCGGCAGTCTTCTTTCGAGTTTTGGGTAGTATAGCGAGTCTCATGCATTTTGTGTTTGAGTTTATTCAGTACTTTGAGCTTATGAAGGCATATATATGATTATGGATTTAAATTGGAAATATTTGTATATAATTTTGACTCGTTTCATTTTCGTATATTTGGTTCTTCTTCTGAGCATGTTTGTAATTATGTTTGAATCCTGGGCTTTCGTATGCAATGTTTGTTTATCTTGCGCACTCTGATTTAGGGTCTAGACCGCCTAGCCTAGGTGAGATTTTGTTTGTCTCCTGTTCGCCATAGTTTGGCACGTGTGCGGAGTTCCCATTTCGTTACACGTGTTGAGCTATGGTGCGGGGGATGTAGTGCTCTGCGCTCTGGGGTGCTACAACCATTACCTAGAAGTCCGTACGAGTAGGTCAAGACACTCCACGGAGGCGTGGTCGAGCTGACTTTCCCGTAGTTCATTCTATTCGTAGAAGTCTAATCTTATATACCGCGAATATATACCCGCCGAAGGGAGTAGTACATATTCACTATACTATAGACCGGTGATGGAGGCCGTGAGAATCCAACTCTTTTCATCTCGCTCCCACTTGAATTTTTAAAAGGTGTGGATTATCTTTTGATTATTTAATAATCACTTTTGGCGTCTTATTGTTGGAAGTAATTAATCTAATTAATACCCTCCCACTAGGATTACTAAATCATATTTAAAATCCCAATAATAATATTTTAAGGCAATTTAATAACTATTTATTAATTAGACCGAAAAATATTAGTTCAATTATGCATCGCGTCTAATCTCTATTAAACAATATCATTTAATCACATTAAATAAAATATGCATAATTGTAAATAACATAATATCTCATATTATCATGATTATGCCATAAAATAAAATAATTAAGCATGCTTTCATATAATTATCACATAATTATCATGCTTAAAATAAATGGCATAAAGTAAACATGTTATAAATAAATTATCTCATAATTTAAATCATGTTTACTGATTCGGTAATTAACCAGAAAGATTATTGAAATCGATTCCTAGAAAATTATTATTCCACGTAAATTCCCAGGAAACACTGGAGGGGTCACAAACGGTCCCACTTAAAAACCAGCCTCCTTTGACGGAATTTACGTGCACGGTAGCAGACTTAAAATTATGCATCGCATGCATCATATCAATGCATGTATATATCTAGAGCACGGCTCTGATACCAGTTGTCTGGGGGTGGGCCCAGAACAGTAGCAGTCCGGGACCACATTTTAAAACTTTATTTATAATACAAGTATTAAAATATTTCTAAAACATTTTAATACAAAGCGGAAGACTAGCCGGATCTACTCAAGTACATGCAATTGATAATAAATTTTAAATCACTTAAGCAGATAAATATCTAACATGCAATTAACACTTAAGAGCACATAATTTATCATGCTTAAAATAAAATAACTGTAAAATATTACCGTACTGCAAACATGGCTATCTAACGGTATTTTTCCAGCTCCCGAATTCACCTCCCGTGAACCCGATACCCGATCTCCTCGTGAAACCGGCAGAGCTTCCCTGCAATAACCCCAGAGAAACCCTCGGAGTGTGGGCTCCGCGAGTATTTCCCTAAATACTCGAGAAAATATTTTCTAGAAAAATTCATTTTTCTAGATTAGAAAATTCCCCAATTTTCTAATAATTAAATGGATTATATATTAATATAACCACCTAATTATATATTAATTAATCCCTTAATTAGGGATTAATTAAATTGAGAGAGGAGAGCTCTCTCTAAAGCCAAAATTGGCTGAAAAAATGAATGAGAAATAATGGCAAGGGGGTCAGCTATTTATAGGCAAAAACCGGAGGGAATTTTGGTCATTTTGGACATAAAATGAAGGGCATTTATGTCATTTTGCATATCCGCGTACAAACCGTGTACCGGCCAGCCAATCCGAATATACCACGTGGTAGCTCTCTCCGCCGTGAATCCAACGCCACCAACCACGCGCCGCCGGAAGGCTGCCAGGTGGTTGGCGCGTGTACAATCACGCAGAGGCACCAGATTTTGACACGTGTCCGGGTCGGTCCGAATCGTACCCGGACCCGGTCCGACCCTATCCGACGACCCGGTCCGACCCTATCCGACGACCCGGCCCTTTAACCCGTTGACCCTGCCCATTTCAGATCGCATCCGGACCGTCCGTCGAGATGACGCGGCGCGATCTGCGCCGTACCCGCGGTGCTGCGTCAGCTCCAATTGGGGCCCACCTTGCTGACGTGGCGTGACACTTCAGTGCCACGTCAGCAATTTTTATTTTTATTTTTTTTTTTAAAAAAAAATTTAAAATATTATTTTCTCCAAAATAAAATTCCGGGCATTTCCAACTCTTTGGAACTTTGATTTATTTTCTTAAAATAAATCCCTTGGCTATTTTCAGACACTTTGAAATTCATTTCTCTTTCTCTTTTTAATATTTTCTCTTCGGGTTTTCAATTGGAGCTTGCAGGGGGACCTGCAAGACTAATTAATTTTAGCTCAAAACGGGTTAATATATTATCATCCCATGATAATAATTAATTACCGTTTAACAATATTTAATTCCATTAAATAAATATTGTTACACTCTAAAATTGATTAAATTATTCACGAATTTCTCGATCTAGAATAATTTCGCATTTCACTCCTCCGTGTAGATATCCATGAAAAATAAATTACAACTACTATCATTTATTTTTCATCTCTAATTTGAAATTTATTGATTTGCCTTAAGTTCAAATTCTCTGTATGTGAAACACATTCAACATACAACTTCGGTGACGTATCACGCGAAGTGCTTTGGCCAAAGTCTTAATTCGAACTTTTACAAATCTATTTCAAGGATATCTTTTACCTTCCAGCAAGGCCACAGATTCCTCGATCAATATAACTCTTTAGCGCATTTCATGTAATCACCGAGCATACAAAGTATTTTGGCCACCCGTTATCGAGACCTCACTTCGAGTATGTTACAGTGACTAACACTACATGCCTAAAGCTAAAATATTATCAGGATTAAGAGTACAATGCTTCCTGAGATTTTATTCATTTTAGATAGCAGTATAAAATGAATAATCTCAGGGGTCCAATTCGATGTTTCCAATCCTGTTGAAAATCATCAACGTGTTATAATCGGAATCATCATTCCCTATGACGAAAGACTAATCATCTTATGTAACCATGTTATAGTCTTGATAAGAACATATTCTTATCTTATCGACTAGAACTTTAATGACACGTGATTTCGGTATTCAAAGTCTTTTCCTATGAAACACATTTCATATAAGAATGCCACCACAGGACGTTAATTATCAATATGTGAAATACTCACAACTCGCTGTAAATTCAGTTTAATAAATTCAACAAACTGAATTTTCAGGGCACTATTCCCAACATATTGAATATGGAAAACGTTAGAATTCGAAAATCTCTCAATTAGGGCAAAACTAGGGTTTTATGGCCGGTTTTGGTACTATGGGAGTTACGATGAGAATTAAGGTTTGGGAATGATACCATATTTCGTAAAATTTTGTAAGGATTCATTTGAACCCAATATTGGATAGGTAAAGAGGTCTCGGAGAATTTCTACAAAAATGAGTGAATAGTAACTAAGATTCTAAAGGAAATTCTTCTTAACCCTTTACTTACCTATTTCTGCTTGGCCCTAAAATCCGGGGATGTTACAATCCACCCCCCTTAAAGAGAATCCGTCCTCAGATTCTATTCATGTTTCATAATAACTTTAGATAGTGTTTGTGTCCTCTATCCATGATAAGACAAATCTCAAAGCATGACTTATTTTAAACACATAAGGTAATTCTTCAAATGAAAATCTTAAACGCGCACATAATCATGATGTAATGAATGAATGCATGGCGCCAGGAGTAATAACTGGCGTGTTTAGAAGGCGTACCTTTAGCAACTTTGGGGATGACAATTTTATAACTGCAATCACCCTTATAGAGAGAATATAATGCATGATAACTGAGAATGATATGCAGATAATCACAAGAATAAAAGTTTCCAAGTAATAGCAATTAATTCACACAAAACCTAAAGGTAAGCATGTAAAGGCACAGGAAATCAGTACGTTAACTTTCGATTTTACTGGTATCTTGAAGCAACTCTAATAACTCGAGACTTGACTGAGTTAGGAAGTGTATGTGAAGGATCTTCACAAGTTGGAAATGTGAGTACGATGATGAAGGAAATGTAGATATTAGTACTGAATCTACCAATGAATTTAACTGTTTCCACAAGTTTAGAAGGATCCGATAAAATTTGGAATTTTGGTGTGGATTGAAACCATATGGTGGACTCGTTAAAGGAAGGGTTTAGTACCACAATTGTAACAAATCACATGCTGGTCGGTCGCCCCAAACAGTGATTGATCACAATTTAAGCACTAAAAGACACGAGAATATTTGTGAGACTCTATGAACCCCAGATTTCCGCAAACCTGGAGCTCTGATACCACTTTAAGTTGTAACACCTCCCCTAGTACTACAACCCCCGCACCGAAATACTTCCCAAGTGCAGGTTAGACTCAACACTCAGGAAATACTACGGTGAACGGTCAAGACAATATATGAGTAAAATACATAACACAGTGCAGTGGAAGATAAAGAGGTTTAAAACTTTATCAGTAATGGGGAGAATAAAGTATAAGGAACAAGGAATATCATTATTGATCAAAGTAGTTTTCAAAAGAGTACAATAGGATGGCATGCGAGGACAAAGTACTAGATAGTTTATTTCTACGGAGAATAAGCTTAAGACAATGTACTCTTAGGATCAGGTCCAATCCTACTATTGTAATGCTTCAAGATACCTCTAGTTGTCGTCCTTTGATGCCTGAAATCATGCATTTTAAAACAGGCGAGAGGGTTAGTCAAACTGACTAAGTGAAGGGGGGTATAATGGTTTGTAGATATATGTATACGTATATATTTTTATATGATCAAGAAGTCCTTGATCTAAAATATTAGCAATGGGATATAGCAAATATGAAATGGTTCATGATATGTGTACAACAGGGCTAGGGGTAGTCTGGAATATTTGTAGAAATATGAACCGCTTGTAACAAGAACATTAATGCCCACAAGCTAGGCTTCTCCATCCGTAACTCCTTAAATAATTGGTAAAACAATATCGAGCTGATCAAGGCACCGATACTTCAATAAAACCAAGAATGATAATAACTCCACTACTCCTTGGTGTCAATAGGGGATCAAACCCTAGAGACCATGAACACGATTCGGGAGGCAGCTATCTCTCCCTCATCCCTTGGCGTGGAGTAACTAACCTCCAGTTAAATTACTACCAAGAGGTGGTGGCGGTCCGATCACCAACAATACCCTCGGCCCGATACATTCCGGGTAATTGCTCGACACGGTTTAAGCGCCAGGGCCCATAACATGAATCAAGAATGGTATTTTGCTTACATAATCCGGAATCAATGTTTTGATAAAGTGGACTTAATATATAATGTTCTAGTAAAACGTTGATTCCAGCATGAAAGTATTTTCCCTTAAGAGGGATATTGTAATTGTAGTACTGTAATATATATAAAGGGTAGTGAATTGCCAATAATAGGTAGGTTTCAAAATAGTTTTATGTAGATACATAGATATAGGCATGATTCCAGTTGGAAATATTTTAGTCCTCACCTATACTAGTAGTCAGATATTGTAATGTGGACTCCAGTGTGCCTGAAAGTATTAACTACTATAGGCTTAGGACTAGGTTCTTTATTCTAATCAAATAAGCACATAAGGTACATGATATTCTAATCAAATAATCACATACGGTACATATTTTGTAACATGTTAGAGAGTTCCCGGTAAACCCTAATTTTGATCGTTTAATGAAATTTAATTAATTAATTAGGTTTCATGAATTCTTTAACTACTTAAATATTTATTAATCACATTATGATCCTAATTGGAATATTAGAAATAAGAATTAGGATTTAATTCAACAATGTAGGTTGGTTTTGAAATTATTTTACAATTTACCGATTTTTGGAATAATTTGGATAAAATCTTTCTTTAAAAATTCCAAAACCTATTTTATAATTATTTTTAATTAATTTTTGAAATTAATTGTATATTTGTTGACCAAAAAGTCAAAATTACTATTGAAAACATTTACTATTCAATTTCTTATGAATTAAACACTTTATAACATAAAATTGAACTCACACACACACCAACTATCAAACGTACACTTAAAATTGATCAAGAACATTATGAATGTGTTATTAGGCTTATGAATGTGTTCATATTAGCTCATGATCAGATCTAACAAGTTCTAAGTCCATAACACATAATTAAACTCATAATGTAGCACTTTATGTAACTTTAATCATAAAATTAATTCTAAATAAATTATTCTAGGCATGAATTTAATCAAACAAGATCATGATTATTTAAATACATACTCACATTATATCATATCATAATTCATGCATTTAATTAAATAAAATTCCATAATGTAGACACATTATTTTTAAAACTAACAATTATGCATATATTTCATAAAATAAAATTCCTAAAGCATAATTTAATTAAATCTAAGCGTGCTACTACTATTATTATACTAAAAACATAATATAAAGTATGAAATAATAAAAGAAAAGCACACCTTAGGGAGAGAGAGAGGGTTGATGCCTTGACCTAGGGAGAGAGTGATGATTTTGGTGTGAATTTTAGTGTATGCTCTCTAGGGTATTTATAGTTGTGGTTTAAGGGCTTATGTTGCAATTTACTATAGTATAGGGTAGTGACTCATGGTGTTGAGTAAGCTAGATGCATTTATTAGGGTATTTAGGTGTATACTTAGGTGTATATGTGATGTATATGCTTATGTATTCAAGTATTACTTCATAAATACATCATAATAAAATAAATCCAAATTAGGGTAAAATTAATAATAAAATTGTAGTAGAATCTCTATATTTTAGTCTGAAATGAGAAAATTTGTAAAAGAAAGAGAATCGAAAGAGCTTTCCGATGGTTATAAACATTTCACGTTTAAACGTCTAAAATTAAAGTAGTAGACGTTCTGAATTTTGAAAAAATATGATAAAATACATAAAATGAAGCTAGGATGATATTTAATTTCCGAGAAAGTGTTCATGATTCATAGAATAATTTGAGGATTATTTTGAGTATAATATTGGATACCAAACGCCGTACGGTTTAAAAGTTAGTTTTTACGGCGGGAATAGTACTTTAGGAAAAATAGGAAAAATTTATAAAACGAGCTAGGATTTGAACTAGGGTTTGGAAAAGGTCTTAAAATTCATAAAATAATTCAAGGATCGTTATGGTTATAATATTGAATATGGAAAACGTTAGAATTCGAAAATCTCTCAATTAGGGCAAAACTAGGGTTTTATGGCCGGTTTTGGTTACTATGGGAGTTACGATGAGAATTAAGGTTTGGGAATGGTACCATATTTCGTAAAATTTCGTAAGGATTCATTTGAACCCAATATTGGATAGGTAAAGAGGTCTTGGAGAATTTCTACAAAAATGAGTGAATAGTAACTAAGATTATAAAGGAAATTCTTCTTAACCCTTTACTTACCTATTTCTTCTTGGCCCTGAAATCTGGGATGTTACAGAGCACATGGATGCAACACTCAGACTGTGCAGGTATCTGAAAAGTTGTCCAGGAAAGGGTGTTGTGTTTCAAAAACATGGACACCTAGAGATTGAAACCTACACAGACGCAGACTGAGCTGGGAGTCCTAGTGATCGGAGGTCGACTTCTGGTTACTTCACACTGGTCGGAGGAAATATGATAACCTGGAAAAGCAAAAAACTGAAAGTAGTGGCGCTATTAAGTGCAGAGGCAGAGTCCAGGGAGATCGCCCGTGGGGTAGCAGAGGTGCTCTGGTTGAGGAAGTTGCTTACAGAGATCTGAGTTCCACCCACCGGAGCGTGTAGGTTGAAGTGTGACAATAGGGCGGCGATCAGTATATCCGAGAACCCTGTACAACATGATAGGACAAAGCATGTAGAAGTGGACCGACACTTCATTAAAGAGAAGATTGAGGAAGGGATCATTAAGCTTCCGTTTGTGAGGTCTGAGGATCAGCTGGAAGACATCTTAACAAAGGCCGTAAACAGGAGGATTTTTGCAGAAGTACTAAGCAAGTTGTACGTCGAAGATCCGATGATACAACTTGAGGGGGAGCGTAAAGATATGGAAAGCAAGTAATTAGGGATTGCTGTAATCGTGTAAATTGTAGGCGTGATTTTATTTCCTTTCCTAGCATAGTCGTATACTTGTATTTATTTTTCCTTGTACATTGTGTCTTTCATACGGTGAATTAACAGAAATACTTCTACAATATGAGTTCTTCTATAGCAAACAAATAGTTGTCACCATTAAAGGATGGTGGATAGATATGAGCCATTTTTATGCGCAGCTTTTCAGGATCACAATTCTTGGTTGTTAAGCCAAATATACGAGTACCAAGCTCTCATGATACAGTAATACAAGTTGCAAAACGTTCAAGTCATACAATCACAACAAGTAATAGAAAGAACGCAACAATTTATAGTGGTTTGCTTATCACAACTGTGAAGACACGAGTTGGATAAGTTAGTCCACTAACTAAGTTTGTTATGTTTGGAATTTTGGAGAAAGATTTATCAAAGAATATAGAAATAGAACAGATGGAACCTATGTTATAACAACTGTGGAACCAAAAGTTCTAAGAGACAAAAGATTCTAGCTAACAAATATCAATATGAGAAAACAAAGAATCTCTATGTGAGAAGAAAGCGGCGTTTCTTTCTTCAATCTTCATTGAGAATATATAGGTATAGAGAAGAGGACGTTTTTATACGTTGGAGCATCGTTTTGATTTTGAAGTTTGAACTACACATTCCCCAAGATTCTACCAACCTGCAAGACAAGTTGTTAGTACCAGACTTTGCAGTCTGGATTTCCTTAATCCAGCAAGACAAATTGTTAATGTACAAAAAAAACTAGGGCAAATTACACCAAGTTCCCCTGAGATTTGATATAATTACTAATTAATCCCTCCACTTTTGGAAATTACGGATTAGTCCCTATAAATACTGTTTCAATTGAGGTCCCTAGACGCCGTTAGGGTTCCGTTAATTTTGACAGGACTACATTGTTGATGTGATTTAGTTAAGGGGTCGTTTTGTAAGAAAATTCATAGTTCAGGGACTTTTTTGTAATATTTTTCGAAAATTCAAATGTCAAAATTAACGGAACCCTAACAGCGTCTAGGGGCCTCAATTGAAACAGTATTCATAGGGACTAATCCGTAATTTCCAGAAGTGGAGGGATTAATTTGTAATTATACCAAACCTCAGGGGACCTTGGTGTAATTTGCCCAAAAAACTATTAATAATAATTTAACACAAATTCTTGAAATAAACAAATAAAAACTCCTTATTTCCTACACAAATTCCACATCCAATTCATGTAATGTACGATTATAAAGAGAGAATCCTAACCACATAGGAGAAATAAGTTTTTGTCATAATTGAAAATGTCTATCTTCTTCTTCGTCTTTCTATTCTTCATTTTGTCTTCGCCACTGCTTATTGCAGCAGAAAAAGAGGGTTGTATGCCAACCAGATGCAGAAAACATGGCCCATTAATTCAGTTTCCTTTCAGGAACAAAAATCTACAGCCTGAATATTGTGGGTATCCAGGTTTTGATGTACATTGTGATGATAAAAACAAGACTGTGCTTGTACTGCCTTTCTCCGTGAAGGTTATAGTACAGAAAATTGATTATATATCTCAGACAATTCACTTTGATGATCCAGATGGTTGTCTTTTTGAAAAGATACTACATCTAAACTTGTCCGCATCTCCGTTATTCTCAACGACCCCATTATTCTTGTTCAATTGTTCTGGTCCAGAAAGAGATCTCGGTACATTAGTTCCTTGTATTAGCAAATCCAGTTATCAATTATATGTCACTGAGGGACGCTACTTTGGCGCCGATCCTCTAACTTCGTGTACCTTTATTCAAGAAGTTCCATGGAATCCAAGTTTTGAAATTTCAGATAACAAGATGCAGTTGAACTGGACGGAACCAGCTTGCAGGAACAGGAACTGTGAAGCTCTTGGAAAAAGATGCAGCTACAAAAATTATACTCTTGGACATGATTTTCATTGTAAAGACGAACCAAAGACAAGCCAAGGTATTTTATAATTCATCTCATCTTATCACCTTCTTGGATTTTTTTTTTTTTTTCTTTCTCGGGAAACACATATAATGTGTTCGTTGTTGTTTACAGGGCCATCCGAGGTGCCACTTGTTGCAGGTGAAATTCAATTATCATTAAAAATATAAAAACTTTCTTACTTCTCTCAGAAGATATTAAGAGATAAATTCTTCTTTGACTTTTATATCTACTCTGCAGGTGCAACCTTAGGTTCTTTCCTATTTCTGACCACACTAGTAGCTCTGTTATTCATTTACAAGTCAATAGAAAGACGAAAAGAGAATCAAAGGAAGATTGAAAATTTCTTGCAAGACTACAGATCCCTTAAACCCACTAGATTTACTTACTCTGATATAACTAGGATTACTAATCATTTTAATGAAAAATTGGGTGAAGGGGGTTACGGAATCGTTTACAAAGGAAAATTATCCAATGAAATAGATGTCGCGGTAAAGGTGCTCAACCATTCCAAGGAAGACGGGGAGGAATTTGTTAACGAAGTCGGTACAATTGGGAGAATACACCACATCAACGTGGTGCGTTTGGTCGGCTTTTGTGCTGAAGGATATAAAAGAGCTCTGGTTTATGAATTTCTACCAAATGAATCACTCGAAAAGGTGATTTTCACTACAGGCTCCAAGAAAAGCTCTCTTGGTTGGCAAAAGCTGCAAGACATTGCTCTTGGCATAGCTAAGGGCATTGAGTACCTCCACCAAGGTTGTGATCAACAAATCCTCCATTTCGACATCAAACCTCACAACATCTTATTAGACCACAATTTCAACCCGAAAGTATGTGATTTTGGTCTGGCTAAGTTGTGCTCTAAAGAGAAAAGTGCAGTAACAATGACAGCTGCAAGGGGAACCATGGGGTACATTGCACCAGAGGTTTTGTCAAGGACTTTTGGGAGGGTATCGTATAAGTCTGATGTTTATAGCTTTGGAATGTTGTTGCTTGAAATGGTCGGGGGGAGGAAAAATGTGGATCTTGAGGCGAATACGAGTCAGGTGTACTTTCCGCAATTTGTTTATAATAATTTGAATTTGGATGGAGATCTTTGGGCACAGATTGAGGATACAGGAGATGGGAATATTGCAAGAAAACTTAGCATTGTAGGACTTTGGTGTATCCAGTGGTATCCAAATGATCGTCCATCGATGAAGCAAGTGGTTCAAATGTTGGAAGGAGACGGACACGATCTCATAATGCCTCAGAATCCATTTGAAGCTACTAATGTGCCGAATGCGACGAATGTTGCAGCAATAGGCGGAACTCGTTATCAAATGGAGTTGCCACTCATATTAGAATCTGAGGAAGATCCAAGTATTGCGAAATGTGATATTTGAGATAAAATGATTACTCTTGTCCTATTTTTTCTGGAGTTAAGATTACGAAGTGTTTTCTTCTTTGCTTTGTGAATTGATTAGTGTTCGACTAATGAAATGATTAAGGTTTTTGATGAACGTATGAAATTCTTGGTTATCTTATTCAATTTTTGTTGAACGCCTTCAAATTTTTTATCAAGTAAAATTGTAATTTTCTTTTCTTTTTTTTTGGCTAAGGAAAATTCTTAGTCATATATGGCTCCAGGAAAAGTTGTTAAATAACGCGAGATAAGAGTCGTATTATCTAAAATCTCATCAATTGTTGATATTTAATATTCACACTTTATAAGCACTTTGAAATATTTAAAAAGAGGTACAAGGTATAGTTCATTAGTGTGGTATTATACTAAATCTACAAACACTAAATTAGCCTCAAATCTCTTAAACAACATAAATATTTTAATATCAAAATTTTTAGTTGATCTCAACATGCAACGGTATGTATTGGAATGATATTAAGGGCCAACTTTAATTTTTATAAAACAGCTTCCCCACCACCATTCCATAAGAGTGACAACAAAGATAATTCAGTAAAGTTTTATGGTCGGATTCCCAAAAGGCCAAAAGTCAAGTCGTTTTGGTTGCTAGTGATAAATGCACTCAATTATTGGAGGATTACACTGATTTCGATTTCCAAATTCAAAGTAAACCCTAAAGACTGGGTCATTTATTATATATGTCCGTAATTTAGACTAAATCTTACTAGTGTCACTCCAAACCTGTAAGAATTACTTGCCACCCAGAAGCCTGGCCAACATACTTTTGATTTTTAAACTTGAAATTAAAGTCGTCATATTATATACACATACTATTATTCATCCTATGATATTATTGCTTATACAAGGATACATTGATTTTAAATTTTAATTATAGAACCAAAATAAAGATTTTTTATAGAACCCAAAAAAAAAATTTGATTTTAATTAGTTGGAAAGTTTATATTAGGCGCTTGACACTATATAAATATATTCTGATTTTTTTTCTTTTCTCCAATATTAGTGATATAACAACCCTGGTCCCAGGATGCATGTGGAAGCAGTCAAGCAGACAATGTACATATTCAAAGCCGTGAATGATACGAAAAGTATATTTTAGGGAGGAAAAAAAAACATGTTATTTTATTTTATTTTATTTTATTTTACACAAAACTTTATATTTACTTAAAAAAATAAAAAGCAAAATTATTTTTAAATATACCATTAATTTTTTAATAGAAAATTATCCAAAGTTAATTAAATAACCTGTAATATAAGTTTTGTTTCAGAAATTTTTCATATTATAATTTATATGTAATGAATATAATATAAGGACTAGTTATAGATGCATGCGCTGAGATCTAACATAATTATTATACATATTCCTTTTGAATTTTGAGAGATCACAACTTCTTTTTCCCCAATAATTTACATTATTCTTTATGATAATCTCATTCCATGTTCAAATTTATATGATTATCCATTTTTCTTCACATTACCAATCAAATTTGATTTTAAATTCATAATTATAATTGTAAATGATAGCTTAATAGTAAGCCTCCACGAAGAGTCCTCTCAATGGTGCCACGTAGAATTGGTTCCACCGATCCGTTGGAGTTCTCCTAATCATGCTCCACCCATTTGCAACTCCAAGTCCGCAGTTAAGACCATAGATCGTCTGGAAAAAAAAATTCGAATGATATTAAGGAAAAACTTTAATTTATAAATTATAAATAGAATGTTCTTAGAGCCACTCCACTAGAGACAAATGTAATTCATTTAAGTCACATCCTTCAGTTCTTAAAGTCGCGCCTTTTTTTGTTTAATTTGTTTCGTGGAAACAATGCGGAAAGCCGGAAACAATGCACCTTTTTATAATTACAAATTCCACATTAACTTTAAAGTCAAGTCATTTAAATATGTATACTCAAAAGTCAGGTCAAGCTTAATTTTATTATTCCGCACGGACCACAACGCGTAGGAATTTTTGACACCCAAAAACCAGACTCAAAATATTTTTGATTGTGAAACTTGAAAGTTTGGCACCCAGAAACCAGACTTAACGTAAGTTTAGAATATTTTTAAAAGGAAAGTTTTTGTAATTATATGCGTTAAAATCTTTACTAAACTAATTTGGGCCCGACTATCCAAATATATGATTGTTTGGGTTGAATGTTTCCAACGAGGTAGGAAATAAGATTGAAAAATAGCTAATGGGCTAGTGTAAGCCCCTTCGGAAGTCCCTTGCCCTAAATACTAGAAAATGGGGGAAGAGGCAAGGGATGTGTGCTTGCTTGGCGGAGCACAAGGGTTGGAATCGTGTTGTCCCGACGATACTTGGCACGGATGCATGGAAGGTCGGATAATTGAGCTTGATGGCTGGGCATCAAGCAAGGCTGAGTGCGTGTGTCGCACACGGCGCGCGCGAGACTTGGTGGCTTGCGCGCATTTGAGGGATTTTCCCGCAAGGTTGGAAGGTTGGTGCGGACTGTTGCGGGCTGGTGCGGACAAAAGCAAGCACTTGGCGCGTTTGCGTGCGGGATGGGCGCGGACGCTAGCGCAAGGCTGCGCGCATGGCTGGGGCGTGCGCGCACAAGTCCAGCAGCCCCAAATCTTGGCGGGAACGGTTATCATTTTAAGCGGGAACGGTTACGCGACGGTTTGTGGCGGATTTTCAAGACTACTTGGGCGCCAAAAGCTTCAGAAACGTGGAAGGCTTTGACTTGGGCGGTTATTGAGCATAACCGCCAAGTTAGTGGGCAAAGTGGCTGGAGTAAGTGGCGGTTGTGGGCGGATTTTGGTGGGAAAACGCCCAGAACTTAGTGGAGCCTTGAAATTCGAATTTAACCTAGCAGATTGGGTTGTAATCTGCACTATAAATAGGTTGGCCCTGACTTGTGCGAGTTTAGTTAGTGAAATTGTGTGCAAGCAAGCCATTCCTTGTATTATTGTTCGGAAAATTAATATAAGGTTGGGAAGTGTTGGAGCTTTCCCGTATATCGTGGTGCAATTTTAATACAGCAAGTGTGTGTGGGTTTTACTTGTTGTATGCTTGGGAAAAACGTTGGAAAAGGGTTGGGCTTGAGCAATTCACTTAAACTCCAAAATTAAGCAAACGAGAGTGTGGGAAAAATCTAAGGGAAACACGAGAGTTTGCGAGGTTGGGAAAAGGCTGACTGATTTGTGGGGGCAAATCAGGCCGGAGCTGGTCGGATTGTAGAAAAATTCTAGTTTAAGAGTCCGTACAGCTTTCAAGTGGTATCAGAGCCCGGTTTACGGGTTCTGATCGGTTACTTCGAAGCATGGGTGATCAAGTGCCGCTGCGTGAAATGATGCTTAACCTTGAGGCAAGGGTTAAGATGATGGAAGAGTATCTTGGGCAGCCTCGCGAGTCTCCAACGATGGCAATTTTCCAGCAAATGCGAGCAATCCAAGAGCAATTTGCTGCTCATGAGGCAAAGATCAAGAAGCTCACGGAGGAATTGCCAGAATTTGTGGAAGGAAGGGTCGTGTCGGTGTCGGAAGATCTCGGTGTTCTCACTGATACCGTAGATCTAAAACTTGATGGCCTAAACATGGAGTTGGGCATCTTGAAGAAGGCTGTGCATGCTGCTGGAGCAGGTGATGGTGCTGCTCCGTCCAAGGTTCGAGTTCCAGATCCTTCGCCCTTTGGTGGTGTTCGGAACGCCAAAGAGCTTGAGAATTTTCTGTGGGATATGGAGATGTACTTCAAGGCCGCGCGGGTGCCTGATTCTGAGAAGGTTTCCATAACCTCGATGTATTTGACGGGAGACGCAAAGCTATGGTGGCGATCTCGCTTGACAGAAGATGCAAGTGCTAATCGAGGGGGAATCGATACGTGGGAAGCACTGAAAAAGGAGTTGAAGGATCAATTCCTACCTTGCAATTCTTCGTGGCTTGCAAGAGAGTCCCTTCGGAATCTGAGGCATGTCGGGACTATTCGAGACTATGTCAAAGAATTCAGTTCGTTGCTGCTAGACATCAAAGGCATGGCGGAAGATGATAAGCTGTTCAACTTTATGGCGGGGTTGCAACCTTGGGCACAAGCTGAACTTCGAAGGCTTGGTGTCAAGGACTTGCCAACCGCCATCGCTGCTGCTGATAGATTGGTGGATTTCAGGAGTGTCGGTGGTCCTGACCTTCGAAACGAAAGAAGGAACTTCGGGAAAGACAAGGGCAAGACAAAATTCAAGCAAAAGGAAACCAAGGAGGTGACCGTTGGGCCCGACGTTGCTATGGCCAAAGCAAAAACGGGTTGTTACCTTTGTAGTGGCGACCACAGAATGAGGGATTGTCCGAGGCGAACTAAGTTGAATGCTTTAGTGACGGAACCGAACGAAGAGGAAGATGATGGTCCTATTCGGATGGGTTCTTTGCAATTGTTGAATGCAATGCAAGTAATGTCTCGAAACAACAACAAAGATCTGTTGTATGCTAAGGTCTTTGTGGATGGACAAGAAACGCAAGCGTTGGTGGACACGGGGGGCATCAACAAGTTTCATTTCAGAAAGTTTGGTCCAAAAGCTGGGCTTGGATCTTGAGGAATGTTGCAGCGAGGTGAAGGCTGTAAATGCGCAACCGAAGTCAGTCAAGGGAGTGGCCAAAATTGATCTAAGAGTTGGTCCGTGGCATGGGCGGTTCGAGGTAGTTGCTGTCCCGCTTGACGACTTTTCCCTTATCTTAGGGAACGATTTCTTGAAGATGGCTAAGGTCACGGTACTACCTTTCCTGGGTGGCTTGTTCTTTACTGAAAGTTGTCCCGGATTTGTGAGATGCGAGTACTCGGTGGGGGAACCTAAAGTTGTCGGAAAGAAGGATGAAAGATTGGAGCAGGCCAAGGGCGAATTAAAGAGGGGTGTCTCGCACCTTGGTTCTCTAATTCAGACGGCAAAATCAAATCTGAGGGCGGACATGGCTATGAAGAGACCCTCAACATTTGCCGAGGATGCCAAAAACAAAGGGAAGCAAACTTGGGAAGAGTTTTCAACACGCCTCAAAGAGGAATTGGATGCTATACGAGGCGATGCGGACCGTCTAAGGGATGATGGGAATGTTCAGGATACGAACGACACAAGTGGCAACCAAACTTCGAGGTTTTCCCACGAACCTCGGGTTTATGAAAGAAAAGAGCTGAAGGTGTACCATCGAAGGCGGGAAGTTGTTCAATTAAAAAGGAAAGAAGAAACGGTGGAGAAATGGTTACCACTAGACTTGGGACCGAGATCATTCAAGGATGTACTCCTATCAAGTCCAATGGAGGTAGACGGCAAAGATGGGAAGGAGAAGGATGATGGTCGGAAGAAGAAAAAGAAAGTCGAATTCAACCCGACGAGGGCGTCGGTTCCTTCTGGTGGGGGAAGTTTGTAAGCCCCTTCGGAAGTCCCTTGCCCTAAATACTAGAAAATGGGGGAAGAGGCAAGGGATGTGTGCTTGCTTGGCGGAGCACAAGGGTTGGAATCGTGTTGTCCCGACGATACTTGGCACGGATGCATGGAAGGTAGGATAATTGAGCTTGATGGCTAGGCATCAAGCAAGGCTGAGTGCGTGTGTCGCACACGGCGCGCGCGAGACTTGGTGGCTTGCGCGCATTTGAGGGATTTTCCCGCAAGGTTGGAAGGTTGGTGCGGACTGTTGCGGGCTGGTGCGGACAAAAGCAAGCACTTGGCGCGTTTGCGTGCGGGATGGGCGCGGACGCTAGCGCAAGGCTGCGCGCATGGCTGGGGCGTGCGCGCACAAGTCCAGCAGCCCCAAATCTTGGCGGGAACGGTTATCATTTTAAGCGGGAACGGTTACGCGACGGTTTGTGGCGGATTTTCAAGACTACTTGGGCGCCAAAAGCTTCAGAAACGTGGAAGGCTTTGACTTGGGCGGTTATTGAGCATAACCGCCAAGTTAGTGGGCAAAGTGGCTGGAGTAAGTGGCGGTTGTGGGCGGATTTTGGTGGGAAAACGCCCAGAACTTAGTGGAGCCTTGAAATTCGAATTTAACCTAGCAGATTGGGTTGTAATCTGCACTATAAATAGGTTGGCCCTGACTTGTGCGAGTTTAGTTAGTGAAATTGTGTGCAAGCAAGCCATTCCTTGTATTATTGTTCGGAAAATTAATATAAGGTTGGGAAGTGTTGGAGCTTTCCCGTATATAGTGGTGCAATTTTAATACAGCAAGTGTGTGTGGGTTTTACTTGTTGTATGCTTGGGAAAAACGTTGGAAAAGGGTTGGGCTTGAGCAATTCACTTAAACTCCAAAATTAAGCAAACGAGAGTGTGGGAAAAATCTAAGGGAAACACGAGAGTTTGCGAGGTTGGGAAAAGGCTGACTGATTTGTGGGGGCAAATCAGGCCGGAGCTGGTCGGATTGTAGAAAAATTCTAGTTTAAGAGTCCGTACAGCTTTCAGCTAGCTACATACACATATAGGATATTTCAGTTATGCGGGAAAAAAAAAAAACCTAAAAAACAAAGAATTTTGAACATGTGTAAATGAAAATATTATTATCTAAATATATGCTGAAATTAAAATTTTCATGTTAATATAAATTTATTAGTTATCTTTATTATAGTGATTAAATTTCTAATAAATAAGCAAATAAATAGAATAAAATTATATCTTATTTATAAAAAAATAAATTAGAAAAAACTGGAAAAAATGTTAAAAAGAATATAAAGAAAATAAAAAGAATCGAAGTGAAGTAGTAGAAAAAAGAATACTAAAAAATAAAAAAAATATATATTTTGTTAAAGTGATGAAAAATAAAAATAAAAAAGAATATATTTTAAGAGGCAAAAGTGTTTGACGCTTAACATAATAATATAAAAATTAAAAGCAATTTTTACGTACGATAAAACACATCTACCCACGCTAAATAATGATCTTCTCAAGATTTTTTGATTGTTTTATTTCTTTATTTTCGCCTCTATTTGATTTGGATACTAGTGTCAGGCGACCCCGTGCCTTATTCTAATGTCATATTTCCACAGGAACTCACAATTTGTCACATTTGTAAATTGTTATATGTTAATCTAATATTAAATGTTAAATATATAAAAGTACCACCCACGGCACCGGCAGTCAGCACACCTTTCTCCTTTCCCCTATAATTAATATTTATCTTTCAAAAAAAAGTGATAATTAATATTTCTTAGGCTGGCAAAATAGTTAGTCCATGGGTCCTACCTAACCCAATGGTTAGTTATGGATTGGAGAATAATGAGCCGTTCATGATCTTAGATTGGATTAATAATGAGTTTGAATTGAGTTTTTAATAACTTAGCCCATTTAGTTGATTGTAAGGTACTATTACTATTTTATCCCTCTTATAAATTAAAAATTATATTTTATCCCATAAATAAAGTATTTAAATGTTGAAAATAAAAATAAAAATAAAATATAAAATTCCCTATTATCTCAAATAAACCCTCACGGCTCACAGCAACAGACCCAAAATCGATTCTCAAATCTCACTTCACACCACTTCCTTAGTCGCCACCGCGCCACTCGTTCCGGCGTCTCCCGCCATTCCCTCACCGGCGTTGCTATCAAAAGGGTTCAAAAAAAGACTTAAAAAGGTTCAAAATGGATCAAACAGGTTCAATACGGGTTTAAAATATGTCAAACAGGTCAAAAATAAATGGAAGGAATCCAAAATAGGTAAAACAAGGTCAAATTGATCTAAAATAGGTTGAACAAGTCGAAAAACATGTGAAACGGGTTCAAAATAGATTGAACGAGTTAAAAAAAGAGTCACATAGGTCCAAGACGGGTCAAACAGGTCTAAAATAGGTCAAAAAACGGATAAAAATGGATCCGAAATTAGTAAACCAGATCCAAAATGGGTCAAACGGCTTTAAAATAGGTTGAACATGTAAAATAACAGTAAAACGAGTTCAAAATGGATCAGATTGGTCTAAAATAAGTCAAATAAATCGAAAAATAGATGAAACGGGTCTTAAATAGTTGAACAGGTCAAAAAGCGAATGAAACAAGTCCAGAACAGATGAAACGAGTTAAAAAATAGGTTAAATGGATCCAAAATGTGTGAAATGAGTCCAAATCGATTCGAAAATTGGTCAAATGTATCGAAAATGGTTTGAACGAGTCTAAAATGGGTTAAATGCGTCAAAAACAAGTCAACGGGTCGAAAATATTTCGATTGAATCAAATGGATCGAAAAAGTATCAAATGTATTAGTGAGGAACATTTTACGTATTTAGGTACTTGGATTGAATATAAACCCAATAAAAACTAATTATGAAATTTATTAACGACCCTAAAACCCATCACAAATATGTTAAAACCCATTAAAAATTTAACTCATCAAGAACCCATTAATACTCAACTCATTTTAGATCCAATTCATATTGCCCCAGCTTAAACCCAATCCGAACCGTTCATTTGCCAACCCTAATTTCAAAAGGGGTAAGTTGCAATTTTTTTTACACTATTTTCACGACCACCTACGGTTCACATGCATTTGTTGTTTTTAATTGGCGAAAAATAATTCAAATTAGATTTTCTAAAACCATGGAATAGACTAACTACAACATAGTTATAATTCTAGTTATTAGCCAAATACTGTAGCTAGTTTGTACGTATTATTTCTAGCTGACAGCTCTTCAATGCACCCACCAATTTTCTGAATACATTTTACCCTGAGAGTTCAGTGGAAGCATAACTAGTACCCAACATTGCAATAGAATCAGTTGATTCTGTTTCCCAGCTTTCATCACCATTACCTGCAACCTGAGTTGATTGAGATGGTAGGGAAGGGATCTCCAGATTTTCATTTTCACTTTCCAACATTTTTACCACTTCACTCGTTGATGGACGATATTCCGGACTCATCTGTAGGCACCACAATCCCACTATTGTCATCTTTCTTTTCACTTTTCTTGCGAAATCGTCATCTTCTGCATCATCAATTTCATCAATATTTCCAGTTTCAATATCTTTCTCTTTATTGAAGTGATCGTAAATCTAATACGGAAAATACTGACTAGATTTCTCATCATCGGCCACCATGTCTCTATTTAAGCGTAGCATTTCCATCAGCAGCATTCCAACGCTATAGACATCAGCTTTGTATGAGATCCTTCCAATGCTTCTGTTGATTAGTTCAGGAGCCACATAACCCATTGTCCCTCGCGCCATTGTAAGAGTCACCGTTACATTGTCAGTTGGGTAAAATTTGGCGAGCCCGAAATCAGAAACTTTAGGAGTGAAACCATCATCAATGAGTATGTTGTGAGGCTTTATATCAAAGTGCAGGATTTGGATATCGCACCCTTGGTGTAGATATTCAATCCCACGAGCCACTCCAACTGCGATTCCATATTTCTGCTCCCAATTTAGGGAATTCGGTGTTTTTTCGCCCCTATAAATGTACTTCTCCAAAGATCCTTTAGGCTTGAAGTCATATATAAGGGCACATTTAGATCCTTCGACACAATATCCAACGAGCTTAACCACATTTACATGATGGATCCTTCCAATGGTTGCAATTTCGTTGATGAAGTCTTGACCGGTTGCTCCGGGCTTATTGTTGAATACCTTGACGGCTACATCATGGCCACTTCGAAGCTTTCCTTTATAAACAGAACCGTAACCCCCTTCCCCGAGTTTTTCCTTGAGATTTCCAGTCATTTGCTTTATGTTTGAATAAGAGTAGCGGATTGGCATGAGATTGTTGGTGCTTTGTAGGAATCCTTCAATTCCATCAAACATGGACAAATGCCTTCTTCGAAGTTTGTAGATTAGAAGCCCCAACATAAAAGGCATCCCAATTACAATTCTTCCAGCAAGTTGGAGTACTACAAACACTATAAGGAACAAAAGAGACAAGGAAAGGGTTTTACAGGTTAGAACATCCAACAGATGTTATATATATATATATATATATATATGTATTTTTTTTTTCCCCTTTTATAACTATACGTCAGAAGAACGTATAATGCAAACATACTTACTTTTTTGTTCAATATGTGCATTTACAAATAATATAACTTAAAAGCATAAGAGACTATATATTATATTATAATGATATATTGCTTTTGATTATGGATAATCGAATATTGTTCAAGGGATATGTAGTTGCACGAAATATTAAATGGATCATGTGTTTGATCATTATATCCGCATCCTTTTTCCTTTTAGAATTCGTCTATCTATAATCTTTGAATAATTTTTATTTTAAACAATTGCGAATAATATACACTTGAAACATATATGAGTAATATTCACTTTAAACAGATATGGACGCGGCGGATTTTCAGCCATCATTTTACAAGTTTTGGGTTTTTTTTACCTTTTTCGGAAAAGATTTTTACCATCTGAATTTTAATATTTTTGACACTTTGTTATTTGGACTTTTTTTTTTCAGACACTTGGCCATCTCAATTTAACTCTGATGACGATTTTTTCCATCTTCGATCAATTGCCGGCGGAATATTCCGAGATTAAAAAAGAATTAGTAAAAAACATAAATACTCATATGGATCTCACGTGCATCGCACATGATGGAATCTCTGCAGAATATTTTGCCAAAAAGTGATAGGAGATGGCAAATTATTATGGGAGTTCAGAAAATTCCATATGACAAAGTGTCAACAATGCCAAAATTCAGATGATAATTTTTTTTCCCTTTTTATCATTCTTTTTCTGATTTCTCTCTCACTCATCACAGAAAAAACAGAAGAAAAAAAGAAATTTTGTAATATTTCTTCAACAGCCGTTCAATATTTTTAAGATATTGATCGTGGTCGAACTTAATTGAGAAAAACAGAAAAAAGAGAAAAGTAAATAAAAACTCACCTGTGATTATCCGAAGAATCGGATTAATCCCTGCACAAGCAATCCGTACACATGATAAGTAAAAATAAATTAGGGATTTAAATTCAGATAAAACTTCATTTGTACAACAGAAATGAATTGTTTATTTTGACAGAGGGACTTGGGTCAACAAATATCTTTTGTTTTGCTAACAAAACGTAGCAATATTCAGTATTTTAAGTTCGTCACTATTTATATTGCCAACAACAAAAGTTGGTTCAAGTAATTAAAAAATTCTTTTTCTAGACAAATAACCTCAATTCAAAATTTTCTAATCATTTGAGATTGTGCTTAAAAAAAAAAGAAGTCACTGTTCATATTATTTAATAACGGAATAGGGACATTCTAGTGACAATAAATATTTGTCACTAGATATAAGTATCTAATTGGTGACAATTTAAACTATTGTGCAAACTATATTTTTTTGTGAATAATATTTTTTGGTTACTAAAACAATATATTCATTAAAGAAATGGAAAAACAAAAAAAAAAGGTATGCCCCAAGTCCTAACAAATGTCTTGTCTGGCAAACACAGGAAGAATGGTTTAGCATTGTTCAAATTGATTAAGATCTAAACTATAGTTGAGGAATACTAGAGTTGAGGAATTCTTACAGTAAAGCGACTTGTTGTCTGTTGAGCCAACCACGTGCCCCCCCAAATTCTGCATTCTCCAGCGTAGAATAAGAATCATTAGAACTCAATCTTGTTCCAAAAGGTGGAATCATTAGAACTCAATCTTAAGATGATTCAAATGTGAGGTTGAGGTATAATTAAAACAGCATTTCAAGTGTTTGATTTGGATCTGGCAAATAAGCATGAATACATGATAATAACAGCAAAGATAAATTGATCATTTCAATCTTACCACATCGAATTTCCCAGCTTTCGTAGTGGAGAAAGCAATATTCGTAGTTATTATCATGACATTGAGGTGGCGTCCAAAAAGGATCAACCCAACAACTTTGATATTTGCACTTTGGAGGACAAAGAGCATACAACCATGAAAGTTGAAACCCATAAAGCAGAGCTCTATGGATATCTGAAAGTGAAGCATTTCTCTCTTCTCCATTCTCATCAACTGGCAGTGGCAGTGAAGTCATCACCGTGACATCTATTCTACACAAATCAAATTCATCTCCTGGCCAAACGGACACATCAAAGTTTATGTATGTGTGTCTTCCGGTATGGGAGTCTTTGAAGCATTCATTAGTCTCTATAACAATTGAACTATTCACCGGATGTGGGCAGCTTATAAAGGCAAGCTCTGTATTTCTAAGAGAATATGAGCGCTTTTCATAAGGATACGGACGTTCTTCCGGAAAATCGGCAAGGGATAGAGAGTACTCAGGAAAGGAGCAAGTGGTGTCGTTTTTTATGGAAGCATCACTAAGACGGATAGTGTAGTTGTCATAATTGATTTCTCGAACCAGGTATTTCTGAGAATACAAATATAGAAAGGTAGTATTGTTTTGGCATTCCAGTTGGTATGAGGGATCGCCACAGTGTGTTGGATCATCCCTCAATCTGAAAGGGTAGCTAATATTATGAATATTGCCGCATGAAGAAGGGATACAGTCTGGAAGAGGAACTTTAATCTGGTCCCCATAGGATGTTTGAAGGAAATTAGGGATGATTATCAGGAGGAGGAAGAGGAGAATCATTTTGCTGGTGATGAGTGGTTGCAGAATATGGAGTACTCTTCTTTTCCAATAATAATAGAAGTAACAAATAGAGGTAGAGGTATGCAAATATCACCAAGTCTAAGTCGTCTCATGTTTATTGTGGACACTGGACAGTGGACTAGAGGTAGGTATGCAAATTAAAATTACTTCCAACTCATTGTAATGTACGATTATAAAGACACAATCCTATTCTTAACCACATGAGAGAAGTAAGTTATTGTCAAAATTAAAATGTCTATCTTCTTCGTCTTTCTATTCTTCATTTTGTTTTCTCCACTACTTATTGCAGCAGAAGCAGAGGATTGTATGCCAACCAGATGCAGAAAACATGGCCCAGTAATTCAGTTTCCTTTCAGGAATAAAAATATACAGCCTGAATATTGTGGGTATCCAGGTTTTGATTTACATTGTGATGAGAAAAAGGAGACTGTGCTTGAACTGCCTTTCTCCGTGAATCTTAAAATAAAGAAAATCGATTATATATCTCAAACAATTCACCTTTACGATCCAGATGGTTGTCTTTTTGAAAAGAGAATACGTCTAAACTTATCTACGTCTCCGTTCCATTTTCCCTTTTCCTCTTGCCACTCATTACCCTTGTTCAATTGTTCCGGTCCAGAAAGAGATCTTGGTACATTAGTTCCTTGTCTTAGCAAATCCACTTATCAGTTCTATGCCGTTCTGAGCCAGTCACATGACTATTCTCTAACTTCTTGTACATTTATTCATGAATTTCCATGGTGTATGAGCCCGGATTCAATTGGGGATCCAAGTGTTGAAATTTTAGAAAACAAGCTCCAGTTGAACTGGACGGAACCAGCATGCAGTAACTGTGAAGCTCATGGAAAGAGATGCAGCTACCAAAATTATACTATTGGACATCAAATTCAGTGCAAAGACAAACCAAAGACAGACCGAGGTATTTTATTCATCTCATCTTATACCACCTTCTTGGATTTGTTCTTTATCGGGAAACACATATAATAAATTTGTTGTTGGTTACAGGGGCATCAAAGGTGCAACTTGTTGCAGGTGAAAAATTTTCTTTCCTGATTGTTAATATTCTTACATGTTTGATTATTCTTATAGTTTCTTACTTCACTCTGAAGAGATTCAGAGATAAATTCTTCTTTGACTATTATCTCTACCCTGCAGGTGCAACCTCAGGTTCTTTAATATTCATGACTACACTAGTAGCTCTGTTACTCGTTTGCAAGTCAATAAAAAGACGAAGAGAGAATCAAAGGAAGATTGAGAAGTTCTTGGAAGACTACAGAGCCCTTAAACCCACTAGATTTTCTTACTCTGATATAACTAGGATTACTAATCAATTCAATGAAAAATTGGGTGAAGGGGGTTATGGAATCGTTTACAAAGGAAAATTATCCAGTGAAATAGATGTTGCAGTAAAGGTGCTCAACCATTCCAAGGAAGACGGGGAGGAATTCGTTAATGAAGTGGGTACAATTGGGAGAATACACTATGTCAACGTGGTGCGTTTGGTCGGCTTTTGTGCTGAAGGATATAAAAGAGCTCTGATTTATGAATTTCTACCAAATGAATCACTGGAAAAGGTGATTTTCACAACAGGCTCCAAGAAAAGTTCTCTTGGTTGGGAAAAGCTACAAGACATTGCTGTAGGCATAGCTAAGGGCATTGAATATCTCCACCAAGGTTGTGATCAACAAATCCTCCATTTCGACATTAAACCTCACAACATCTTGTTAGACCACAATTTCAACCCGAAAGTATGTGATTTCGGTCTGGCTAAGTTGTGCTCTAAAGAGAAAAGTGCAGTAACAATGACAGCTGCAAGGGGAACCATGGGGTACATTGCACCTGAGGTATTGTCAAGGACTTTTGGGAGGGTATCGTATAAGTCTGATGTTTATAGTTTTGGAATGTTGTTGCTTGAAATGGTCGGAGGGAGGAAAAATGTGGATCTTGAAGCGAATACGAGTCAGGTGTACTTTCCTCAATTCGTTTATAATCATTTGAATTTGGATGAAGATCTTTGGGCACAGATCGAGGATACAGGAGATGGGAATATTGCAAGAAAACTTAGCATTGTAGGACTTTGGTGTATCCAGTGGTATCCAAATGATCGTCCGTCGATGAAGCAAGTGGTTCAAATGCTGGAAGGAGACGGACATGATCTCACAATGCCTCCAAATCCATTTGAAGCTGCTAATGTGCCGAATGCGACGAATGTTGCGGGAATAGGCGGAAGTCGTTATCAAATTGAGTTGCCACTCATATTAGAATCCGAGGAAGATCAAGTATCGTGAAATGTGATATTTGAGATAGAATTATTACTCTTGTCCTATTTTTTGTGGAGTTAAGAATGCTAAAGTGTTTTCTTCTTTGCGTTGTGAATTGATTGGTGTAATTCTATTAATGAAATGATTAAGGTGTTTGATGAACTCAGGAAATTCTTGGTTATCTTATTCAATACTTGATGAAGGACTTCAAATTTTGCCAATATATATTATATGCCCCCTGGGTTGCAATGTTTTGTTTTGATGGATCAGCAGTTTTTGTTAGGGATACTTTACATACTTTTTGCCCTAATTAAGGATCAGTAGTTAAGCAAACTTCTATTAATAAGAGAGAGATATACATCATACCCTTTGCGTTAGGTGAAATGGATAAAAAAACTCTATATTACAAAAATTAACACAAAAAACCTGTGTTTTCAAAATATTTGCATGACGAACCCTGAAAATTTTTGGTATTGGACACGTTCTAAAAACGCAACTAGAACACTAAAATTTTCTCTATTTATTGGACGTGAAATGACTTATTTACCTTTTTATACTTGTTTATAGGGTTTTTCATGCAATTTTTCTTTTAAATAGAGTTTCTGTACATATAAAAAAGAATTCAACATATACTTGTTTATAGAGTTTTTCATATAATTTTATTTTGTACAGAGTCTTGGTGCATATAAAAAAGTATTGGACAATATAAAGAGATGTGAAATTATGTATATCAAAATATAAAAGGATAAATTAGTCATTTTGTGTACAATAAATAGAAAAAATTAGTATTTTTTAAGGTTTTCCATGCAAATATTTTGAAAACATTGGGTTTTTTATGTCAATTTTTGTAACACAGGGTTTGTTTTATTCATTTTACCTAACACAGGGGTGAAATATATAAATAACCCATTAATAAGAATTACAAATTTTCTTATCAAGTAAAATTGTAATCTCTTTTTTTCTTTTTTTGGCCAAGGAAAATTCGAAGTTAGTCATATATGGCTCCTGGAAAAGTTGTTAAATAACGCGAGATAACGACTTATATGACACGAGATAAGAGTCATATTCTCTAAAATCTCATTAACTGTTGATATTTAATATATAGTTACAATTTATTAGCACTTTGACGTATTTAAAAGAAGATATTAAATATAGTTAAGTAGTTTGGTGCTATACGAAATTTACAAAGATTAAATTAGCCTCAAATCTCTTATTAAATACCTAAAACAATATAAATATTTTAATATCACAATTTTTAGTTGATCTCAACATGCATGCAATTAGGGACCACTTTAATTTTTATAAAACAGCTTTCCCACGACCATTCCATAGAGTGACAAAGATAATTTATGCACTCAAGTCGTTTTGGTCGCGACGGGGAAATTAATGCACTCAATTATCAATGGAGGAATATACTAATTTGGATTTCCAAATTCAAAGTAAACCCTAACGACAGGGTCATTTTATTTATTAATTTAGACTAAATCTTACTAGTGTCGCTCCAAACTGTGTAAGAATTACTTGCCACCCAGAAGGCAGACCAAAGTATTTTTTATTTTGAAACTTGAAATTAAAGTCCTCACATTATGTGGACATATACTATTATTCATTCTATGATATTATTGTTTTTTTTTTTTTTTGGAAGGGATATTATTATTGCTTATTCAAAGATATATACATTGATTTTAATTAGTTGGAAAGTTGATATTAGGCGTTTGACACTTATAAATATATTTTGATTTTTTTTTCCTTTTCTCCAAAATTAGTGATAGAACAACCCAGGTCCCAGGATGTGGAAGCAGTCAAGCAGATAATGAAAGACGTGAATAATACGAAAAGTATATTTTAGGGAGGGAAAAAAACATGTTATTTTAATATTTTTTTTTTGCACATAAAACTTTATATTTACTTAAAAAAAATGCAAAGCAAAATTATTTTTAAATATACCATTAATTTTTTAATAGAAAAATATATAAAGTTAATTAAATAACCTGTAATATAAGTTTTGTTTCAGAAATTTTTCATATTATAATTTATATGTAATGAATATAATATAAGGACTAGTTATAGATGCTGCCCTGAGATCTAACATAATTATTATACACATTCCTTCTGAATTTTGAGAGATCACAACTTCTTTTTCCCCAATAAGCCCCTTTATGATAATCTCATTCCATATTCAAATTTATATGATTATCCATTTTTCTTCACATTACCAATCAAATTTGATTTTAAATTCATAATTATAATAGTAAATGATAGCTTAATATTAAGCCTCCACGTGGAGTCCTCTCAATGGTGCCATGTAGAATTGGTTCCACCGACCCGTTGGAGGTCTCCTCCACTATCCAGGCTGAACTCCAAGTCAACAATTAGACCATAGATCGTCTAAAAAAAATTCGAATGATATTAAGGAAAAACTTTAATTTATAAATTATAAATAGAATGTTCTTAGAGCCACTCCACTAGAGACAAAGGTAATTCATTTAAGTCACATCCTTCAGTTCTTAAAGTCACGCCTTTTTTTGTTTGTTTTGTGGAAATAAATGTCCTCGATTATCATTACAAATTCTCAATGACAATTAAATAATTATTAACCAATGGTATCAAAAAAAAAATTTAAGAGTCAATATATACATATATATATTTCTCTTTTATAATAAGTGGTCAAAATATGTATTTTGAAATTAAAAATAAATAAATAAATAAATAATATTCATATATATAACTATATCTTTTAATGGAATTACTTGATCCCACAACTCTGAGACATTAAATATCAAAAATCTTGGATCCAAGTAAAAGAGGTTATACGAGTTTCATTCAAAGATAAATTATTAAATTAGAAGTGTAAGCATTTTCTGATGGAAACATCAATCATTTAATACAACTTACTTAATATATGTCTAAATTTATGCTATAAATATTCCCATGAAAAGACCACTTTAACTTTGAAGTCAAGTCCTAAGTCACATAATCTTTTTATCATACTCAACGCACTCGCACTCAGTTCTCGCACCTACGAATTTGTGCGCATTGTTCGCTTTAAGACGACTTCAAATTTTAGTTCTTCGCACTGACGAATTTGTGCACATTTCTCGCTTTAAGAAGACTTAAAATTTATTTAATACACTTATAATAATATGAAAGATGAATTTTAATTTTTTGATTTAATATATGATTATTATATAATGATGAAATTAAGTTATTATAATCAATACCTAAATAAAATCAATTTTTTTATATACAAAGTCAAATAAAATAAAATTATATTATAAATATAATTATTTAAAATAATTTTTTATTAAAGCGCACTCGCACTCAATTTTTTTCAAAATTTTGCGCATTGTGCACCCGCTCCAACACCCGCACTCGCTCCCGCATTCGCATTATGTGACTTAGGTCAAGTCATTAACTTTAATGTGGTTGCTCTCGCCTCTGCGGAAAGCCGGAAACGATGCACCTTTTTATAATCACAAATTCCACATTAACTTTAAAGTCAAGTCATTTAAATATGTATTCTCAAAAGTCAAGTCAAGCTTAATTTTATTATTCCGCACGGACCACAACGCGTAGGAATTTTTGACACCCAAAAACCAGACTCAAAATATTTTTGATTGTGAAACTTGAAATTTTGGCACCCAGAAACCAGACTTAACATAGGATGGGAATTACGCTGGCTAGTTATTGCATATTCAAAGGACACTCAATGATGCATTAATTTTAGTTAGTTAAAAATTTTAAAGTTTAGAATATTTTTAAAAGGAAAGTTTTTGTAATTATGTGCGTTAAAATCTTTACTAAACTAATTTGGGCCTGACTATCCAAATATATGATTGTTTGGGCTGAATATTTCGAACGAGGTAGGAAATAAGATTAAAAAATAGCTAATGGGCTAGCTACGTACATACACAGTAACACATATAAGATATTTCAGTTATGCGGGAAAAAAAAAAAAAAAAAAAAGGATTTTGAACATGTGTAAATGAAATAATTATTATCTAAATATATGCGGAAATTAAAATTTTCATGTTAATATAAATTTATTAGTTATCTTTATTATAGTGATTAAATTTCTAATAAATAAGCAAATAAATAGATATATCTTATTTATAAAAAAAATACTATAATAGAATTAGAAAAAAAGGGAAAAAAGGCTAAAAAGAATATAAAGAAAATAAAAAGAATCGAAGTGAAGTAGTAGAAAATAGAATACTAGAAAATAAAAAAATAATATTGTTAAAGTGATGAAATATATAAGTAAAAAAGAATATATTTTAAGAGGGAAAAGTTGTTTTCGTAAGTGTTTGACGCTTAATATAATCATATAAAAACTAAAAACAATTTTTACGAACAATAAAACACATCTACCCTCCAGTCGAAATTAAAAATGGATGAGCACAAGCAGTGTTCTACTACACATTAACGGAGAGAAATTCCACTCCATTAGTGAAGGTATAGCGCTAAGCACTTTCTGCTGGAAGCTGTCCCAAGCTCCCGATCTTGTCTGCAAATTTAGGCCTCCATTGAGTCCTTCCCTTGACAATTTCACCACCACCCTCCAGTCGAAGCAAATGCTGGCACTCAACAAATCCAGAATTTACCAACACCCTTGTCCACAACAGAAGTGAGGGACTGCAGCACACTGTCCCTCATGCACTCCCTCCTGTACTCCAGAGTCATACCAGCAAGCTCATGAGTCTCCAAGATTTGTAATGGAGCACTCTCAAGAATCGAACCAACATACTTCACATTATTCACATCTAAATCACTCCATCTTGGAGTCAAGCCAAGTCTGCTGTGTTATCATCAAGTTTAGGTAATTTCCTGCTATCTTCATCCACTATAGGAGGAGAATTCACAAAATACCCGCCTATTTCCTCCCGGACCTGATCTGGAATTTTAGATAATCTCCTTGTCCCTTTATTCATCATCACCCATAAACTTGAAGCTCTAGTTAATATGTCGCCTGTATTGCTATCACGCACAAGCCAATCTCGACGCATACCATTCTTCCCAGATGCTGCAACCCAGGTATCTACCTGAACAACATCACCCCATGTAGGATAACGATCGACAATAACCTGCATTTTTGTAACAACCCAGATCAAATTTCGTCTGTACATCTCCGGTGTTGAACCAAAGCCATCAGCAAGTAGCCCAGCATTCTTTACATGGTTTAGAGCAGTTTCCTGCAAATGATTCCTTTACATGGTTTAGAGCCCATGGGTTAGTTTTAGTAAAATTTGAACTGGGTTAATTATGAGTTGGAGAATAATGAGCCGTTCATGCTTTTGGATTGGGTTGATGATGAGTTTGAATTGAGTTTTTAATAACTTAGCCAATTTAGTTAATCGTAAGGTACTATTACTATTTTATCCCTCTTATAAATTAAAAATTAGATTCTTATCCCATAAATAAAGTATTTAAAATGTTGAAAATAAAAATAAAAATAAAAATAAAATATAAAATTTCTTATTATCTCAAATAAACCCTCACGGCTCACAGCAACAAACCCAGAATCGATTCTCAAATCTCACTTCTCACCACTTCGTCACTTCCTCAGTCGCCACCGCGCCACTCGTTCCCTCACCGGCGTTGCTATCAAACGGGTCCAAAAAAAAAAAAAAAAACTCAAACAGGTTCAAAATGGATTAAGCGGGTTCAACACGGGTCTAAAAAAAGTTAAACAGGTCAAAAATGGATGGAAGGAATCCAAAATATGTAAAACGGGTTACAAATAGGTCAAATTGATCTAAAATAGGTTGAACAAGTCGAAAATAATGTGAAACGGGTTCAAAACTGATCAAATTAGTATAAAATAGATCGAACGAGTAAAAAAACAAGCCACACAAGTCAAAGATGGGTCAAACGGGTCTAAAATAGGTCAAAAGACGGATGAAACGGATCCGAAATTAGTAAAACAGATCCAAAACGGGTCAAACGTGTTAAAAATAAGTTGAACATGTAAAATTACGGGTTAAACGAGTCCAAAATGGATCAGATAGGTCTAAAATAAGTCAAATAAATCGAAAAATAGATGAAACGGGTCTTAAACAGTTGAACAGGTAAAAAAAAAAAAAAAGGAATGAAACGAGTCCAAAACAGATGAAAAGGTTAAAAAATGGGTTAAATTGATCCAAAATGGGTGAAATGAGTCCAAATCGATTCGAAAATTGGTCAAATGTATTGAAAATGGTTTGAACGAGTCTAAAATGGGTTAAACGCGCGTCAAAAATAAGTCGAACTGATCGAAAACATATCAAATGTATTAGTAAGGAACATTTTACATATTTAAGTACATGGATGGAATATAAACCCAGTAAAAATTAATTATGAAATTAATTTATTAACGACCCTAAAATCCTTCACAAATTCGCTAAAACCCATTAAAAATTTAACTCATCAAGAACCTATTAATACTCAACTCATTTTAGATCCAATTCATATTGCCCCAGCTTAAACCCAATCCGAACCGTTCATTTGCCAACCGTAATTTCAAAAGGGGTAAGTTGCTATTTTTTTACACTATTTTCACGACCACCTACGGTTCACATGCATTTGTACCCTGAGAGTTCAAATTAGACGAAAAATAATTCAAATTAGAGTTTTCTAAAACCATGGAATAGACTAACTACAACATAGTTATAATTCTAGTTATTAGCCAAATACTGTAGCTAGTTTGTACGTATTATTTCTAGCTGACAGCTCTTCAATGCCCCACCAATTTTCTGAATACATTTTACCCTGAGAGTTCAGTGGAAGCATAACTAGTACCCAACATTTCAATAGAATCAGTTGATACTGTTTCCCAGCTTTCATCACCATTACATGCAACCTGAGTTGATTGAGATGGCAGGGAAGGGATCTCCAGATTTTCATTTTCACTTCCCAACATTTTTACCACTTCACTCATTGATGGACGATATTCCGGACTCATCTGTATGCACCACAATCCCACTATTGTCATCTTTCTTTTCACTTTTCTTGCGAAATCATCATCTTCTGCATCATCAATTTCATCGGCATTTCCAGTTTCAATATCTTTCTCTTTATTGAAGCGATCGTAAATCCAATACGGAAAATACTGACTAGATTTCTCATCATCGGTCACCATGTCTCTATTTAACCGTAGCATTTCCATCAGCAGCATTCCAAAGCTATAGACATCAGCCTTGTATGAGACCCTTCCAATGCTTCTGTTGATTAGTTCAGGAGCCACATAACCTATTGTCCCTCGCGCCATTGTAAGAGTCACCGTTACATGTAAATTGATCATTCAATCTTACCACATTGAATTTCCCAACTTTCGTAGTGGAGAAAGCAAGATGCGTAATTAAAACATCGAGGTGTGGTCCCATCAAGATCAAGCCCACAATGATTATTGTATTTGCACTTTGCAGGACAGAAAGCACTGAACCATGCATGAAAGTTGAAACCCATAAAGCAGAGCTCTATGGATATCTGAAAGTGAAGTATTTCTCTCTTCTCCATTCTCGTCAACTGGCAGTGACAGAGAAGTCATCACCACGACATCTATTGTACACATATATAGTTCATGTCGTGGCAATAAGGATTCAGAGACCATGTATGTGTATCTTCTTGTATGGGAGTCGTTGAAACATTCACTAGTCTCTAAAACATATGAACTGTTCACCGGATGTGGGCAGCTTATAAAAGCAATCACTTTATTGTTGTAATAAGCCATTTGCATAAAGTTGCTATAAGGATACGGATGCAGGGGTGAAAAATTGAAATGGGCTAGAGAGTACTCAGGAAAGGAGCAAGTGGTGTCGTTTTTTATGGAAGCATCGCTAAGACGGATAGTGTAATTTTCATAATTAATTTCTCGAACCAGGTATTTGTGGGAATGAAAATATAGAAAGGTAGTATTGCTTTGGCATTCCAATTCGTATGAGGAATCACCACAGTGTGTTGGATCATCCTTCAATCTGAAAGGGCAGCTAATATTATGAATATCGCCGCATGAAGAAGGGATACAGTCAGGAAGAGGAACATTAATCTGCTCTCCATATGATGTTTGGAGGAAATTCGGGATCATTATCAGGAAGAGGAGAATCATTTTGGTGATGATGAGCACTTGCAGATTATGGAGTATTCTTCTTCTCTAATAATTAGAGAAATAATAATAGTCAAGCTTGTAGACTATGCAGTGCTAGTCTTCTCCGGTCCCTCACACAGGCAGGAAAAAATCACCAGTCAAGTCGTCTCATATTATTAAACTAAGTTGCTCGACGAAAAAGTCTTTCTGGCCGGCAGATAAAGACAGACTTAAACTCTTTCTAAGTGGATTCCTGAAATTAAAATAAATTAATGCATTGTACGTGTATATTAAACTATAAAGAGAGAATCCTATTCCTAACCTCATGAGAGAAAGTTTTTGTCATAATTAAGATGTCTATCTTCTTCTTTGTCTTTCTATTCTCCGTTTTGTCTTCTCCACAGCTTATTACAGCAGAAACAGAGGATTGTATGCCAACCAGATGCAGAAAGCACGGGCCATTAATTCAGTTTCCTTTCAGGAATAAACATCTACATCCTCAATATTGTGGGTATCCAGGTTTTGATGTACATTGTGATGATAAAAAAGAGACTTTGCTTGAACTACCTTTCTCGGTGCAGGTTAAAATAAAGAAAATCGATTATATATCCCAAACACTTCACCTTTACGATCCAGATGATTGTCTTCTTGAAAAGATACTAGATCTGAACTTATCTGCATCTCCGTTCCATTTTCACAGTCGTCGTTACTTTTACGACTCAATATTCTTGTTCAATTGTTCTGGTCCGGAAAGAGATCTGGTTACTTTAGTTCCATGTCTTAGCAAATCTAGCCATCAGTTATATGCCACTTCGAACTACCAACTCGGTTACTATTTTCTAATATCTTGTACCCAGATTCGTGAATTTTCATCGATTCCATTTGATGAAATTTTAGATAACAAGCTCCGTTTAAACTGGACAGAACCTGCATGCAGCTACTGTGAGGCTCGAGGAAAAAGGTGCAGCTTAAAAAATCATACTATTGGACATCAAATTCTGTGCAATGAAAAAGCAAACCAAGGTAAAAAAAAAGATTATGGAATAATTATGAATATTCCCGAAGGTATATATAATTCAATTATGAAAAAACCTTTATAGTTCAGAAATTTAAAAAAAAAATGAAAAAAAGAAAAAAAAAATGAAAAAAAGAAAAATAAACTAAGGCAGGGTGTTATTTGTAATTTTTTAGGGTATTTTTCGTACCCTCTTTCAAATCTCAGTGTGTTATTCCTAACTTCTCAACTATGAGATTTTTTTTTCCCCCCTAAACTTCACGGGTATTCATAATCACCTAAATTTCATCTCACCTGAGAAATTTCTCGGAAAACATATAGTTGTTCGAGTTTCATATAATATGTTTGTTGTGTTGGTTACAGGAGCATCAAAGGTGCCACTGGTTGCAGGTGCAGATTTTACTTATTGATGTACCATTGAAAAGTTTCTTACTCCACTCATAAGAGTGATCTGTTCGAAATCTTTGACTATTATCTCTACTACGCAGGTGCAGCCTCAGGTTCTTTCCTATTTATGACTGCACTAATAGCTCTGTTACTCGTTTGCAAGTCAATAAAAAGACGAAAAGAGAATCAAAGGAAGATTGAAAATTTTTTGGAAGACTACAGAGCCCTTAAACCCACTAGATTTTCTTACTCTGATATAACTAGGATTACTAATCGATTCAATGAAAAGTTGGGGGAAGGGGGTTACGGAATCGTTTACAAAGGCAAGTTATCCAACCAAATAGATGTTGCAGTAAAGGTGCTCAACCATTCCAAGGAAGACGGGGAGGAATTCGTTAACGAAGTGGGTACAATTGGGAGAATACACCATATCAATGTGGTGCGTTTGGTCGGCTTTTGTGCTGAAGGATATAAAACAGCTCTGGTTTATGAATTTCTACCAAATGAATCACTCGAAAAGGTGATTTTCACTACAGGCTCCAAGAAAAGCTCTCTTGGTTGGCAAAAGCTGCAAGACATTGCTCTCGGCATAGCTAAGGGCATTGAGTACCTCCACCAAGGTTGTGATCAACAAATCCTCCATTTCGACATCAAACCTCACAACATCTTATTAGACCACAATTTCAACCCGAAAGTATGTGATTTTGGTCTGGCTAAGTTGTGCTCTAAAGAGAAAAGTGCAGTAACAATGACAGCTGCAAGGGGAACCATGGGGTACATTGCACCAGAGGTTTTGTCAAGGACTTTTGGGAGGGTATCGTATAAGTCTGATGTTTATAGCTTTGGAATGTTGTTGCTTGAAATGGTCGGGGGGAGGAAAAACGTGGATCTTGAGGCGAATACAAGTCAGGTGTACTTTCCGCAATTTGTTTATAATAATTTGAATTTGGATGGAGATCTTTGGGCACAGATTGAGGATAAAGGAGATGGGAATATAGCAAGAAAACTTAGCATTGTAGGACTTTGGTGTATCCAGTGGTATCCAAATGATCGTCCCTCGATGAAGCAAGTGGTTCAAATGCTGGAAGGAGACGGACACGATCTCACAATGCCTCCAAATCCATTTGAAGCTGCTAATGTGCCGAATGCGACGAATGTTGCGGGAATAGGCGGAAGTCGTTATCAGGTGGAGTTGCCGCAGATATTAGAATCTGAGGAAGATCAAGTATCGTGAAATGTGATATTTGAGATAGAATTATTACTCTTGTCCTATTTTTTGTGGAGTTAAGAATGCTAAAGTGTTTTCTTCTTTGCGTTGTGAATTGATTAGTGTAATTCTATTAATGAAATGATTAAGGTGTTTGATGAACTCAGGAAATTCTTGGTTATCTTATTCAATACTTGATGAAGCACTTCAAATTTTGCCAATATATATTATATGCCCCCCTGGGTTGGAATGTTTTGTTTTGATGGATTAGCAGTTTTTGTTAGGGATACTTTACATACTTTTTGCCCTAATTAAGGATCAGTAGTTCAGCAAACTTCTATTATTAGAGAGAGATATACATCATACCCAGTGCGTTAAGGTGAAATGGATAAAAAAAACTCTATATTACAAAAATTAACACAAAAAAACTGTGTTTTCAAAATATTTGCATGGCGAACCCTGAAAATTTTTGGTATTTGACACGTTCTAAAAGCGCAACTAGAACACTAATTTTCTCTATTTATTGGACGTGAAATGACTAATTTACCTTTTATATTCTGATATATATATAATATATCTTATCTCTCTATATATATCCCTTTTTATACTTGTTTATAGGTTTTTCATGCAATTTTTATTTTGAATAGGGTTTCTGTACATATAAAAAAGAATTCAACATATACTTGTTTATAGAGTTTTCATATAATTTTATTTTGTACAGAGTCTTGGTGCATATAAAAAAGTATTGGACAATATAAAGAGATGTGAAATGATGTATATCAAAATATAAAATGGTAAATTAGTCATTTTGTGTACAATAAATAGAGAAAATTAGTATTTTTCAAGGTTTTTCATGTAAATATTTTGAAAACACTGGGTTTTTTTTGTCAATTTTTGTAACATAAGGTTTTTTTTGTCTATTTCACCTAACACAGGGGTGAAATATGTAAATAACCCATTAATAAGAATTACAAATTTTCTTATCAAGTAAAATTGTAATCTCTTTTTTTCTTTTTTTGGCCAAGGAAAATTCTAGGTTAGTCATATATGGCTCCTGGAAAAGTTGTTAAATAACGCGAGATAACGACTTATATAACACGAGCTAAGAGTCATATTCTCTAAAATCTCATTAACTGTTGATATTTAATATATATTCACAATTTATTAGCACTTTGCCGTATTTAAAAGAAGATATTAAATATAGTTGAGTAGTTTGGTGCTATACAAAATTTACAAATATTAAATTAGCCTCAAATCTCTTATTTAATACCTAAAACAATATAAATATTTTAATATCACAATTTTTAGTTGATCTCAACATGCATGCAATTAGGGACCACTTTAATTTTTATAAAACAGCTTTCCCACGACCATTCCATAGAGTGACAAAGATAATTTATGCACTCAAGTCGTTTTGGTCGCGACGGGGAAATTAATGCACTCAATTATCAATGGAGGAATATACTAATTTGGATTTCCAAATTCAAAGTAAACCCTAACGACAGGGTCATTTTATTTATTAATTTAGACTAAATCTTACTAGTGTCGCTCCAAACTGTGTAAGAATTACTTGCCACCCAGAAGGCAGACCAAAGTATTTTTTATTTTGAAACTTGAAATTAAAGTCCTCACATTATGTGGACATATACTATTATTCATTCTATGATATTATTGTTTTTTTTTTTTTTTGGAAGGGATATTATTATTGCTTATTCAAAGATATATACATTGATTTTAATTAGTTGGAAAGTTGATATTAGGCGTTTGACACTTATAAATATATTTTGATTTTTTTTTCCTTTTCTCCAAAATTAGTGATAGAACAACCCAGGTCCCAGGATGTGGAAGCAGTCAAGCAGATAATGAAAGACGTGAATAATACGAAAAGTATATTTTAGGGAGGGAAAAAAACATGTTATTTTAATATTTTTTTTTTGCACATAAAACTTTATATTTACTTAAAAAAAATGCAAAGCAAAATTATTTTTAAATATACCATTAATTTTTTAATAGAAAAATATATAAAGTTAATTAAATAACCTGTAATATAAGTTTTGTTTCAGAAATTTTTCATATTATAATTTATATGTAATGAATATAATATAAGGACTAGTTATAGATGCTGCCCTGAGATCTAACATAATTATTATACACATTCCTTCTGAATTTTGAGAGATCACAACTTCTTTTTCCCCAATAAGCCCCTTTATGATAATCTCATTCCATATTCAAATTTATATGATTATCCATTTTTCTTCACATTACCAATCAAATTTGATTTTAAATTCATAATTATAATAGTAAATGATAGCTTAATATTAAGCCTCCACGTGGAGTCCTCTCAATGGTGCCATGTAGAATTGGTTCCACCGACCCGTTGGAGGTCTCCTCCACTATCCAGGCTGAACTCCAAGTCAACAATTAGACCATAGATCGTCTAAAAAAAATTCGAATGATATTAAGGAAAAACTTTAATTTATAAATTATAAATAGAATGTTCTTAGAGCCACTCCACTAGAGACAAAGGTAATTCATTTAAGTCACATCCTTCAGTTCTTAAAGTCACGCCTTTTTTTGTTTGTTTTGTGGAAATAAATGTCCTCGATTATCATTACAAATTCTCAATGACAATTAAATAATTATTAACCAATGGTATCAAAAAAAAAATTTAAGAGTCAATATATACATATATATATTTCTCTTTTATAATAAGTGGTCAAAATATGTATTTTGAAATTAAAAATAAATAAATAAATAAATAATATTCATATATATAACTATATCTTTTAATGGAATTACTTGATCCCACAACTCTGAGACATTAAATATCAAAAATCTTGGATCCAAGTAAAAGAGGTTATACGAGTTTCATTCAAAGATAAATTATTAAATTAGAAGTGTAAGCATTTTCTGATGGAAACATCAATCATTTAATACAACTTACTTAATATATGTCTAAATTTATGCTATAAATATTCCCATGAAAAGACCACATTAACTTTAATGTGTTTGCTATGGCCTCTGCGGAAATAATGCACCTTTTTATAATCACAAATTCCACATTAACTTTAAAGTCGTCGTTTACATAATCTGACAGATAAAATTAATTAACTCTCAAAATCTGTCATTTACTTTTCATGTTGGTTTTTCTGCCAAAATCTCTTCGGCCCGTAGGATAGAGAGGATTTTGTTGGTTTTCTTTCACATGGCAAAATGCCGTGTTTGATAAATCATGAGTTTTACCAGTATTGGTCATTTACTTATTTATCCAAATCTTTGATTTATTTACAAATTTTTGTCATTATTATTTATTAAAAAAAAGAAATTAGATAACTTTTTTTCTCATGTCTAAGCCAGAAATCATCTATACTCTATTATTAAGCACGACACCCAGTTGTGATCGCTTGGTGTCCTCTTTTCTTATTTTTAAATTCGTTTTTTTTAATTTATGTTTATCCGTTTTCTTCTCTCAAGTTCTTTTCTCTTTTTTTTCTCTATTTGTTTATTTTATCACTTCAAAAAAATATTTCTAACTTATCTTTTCTCTTATCTCATTTTAATTTTTTTTTAACTTTAATATAAAATTTTTATCTTTTTTTAAAGATAATGTTGTTTGGTATATTATCTTTTCATGCTATTTATTTATTATAATTTAATAAATATATTAAAAATAATTATAAAATATATATTAATATAAAAATTATTTTTAATATTAATAGCTAAGTAGCAAAAAATGAAAAAATAAATAATTTACTATTAATAGCTAAGTATCGGTAATTACTATCATCTATAATTTTTTATTAATTAATAAGCATCATTAATTGCTATTATTTATAAAAATTAATTTAAAAAGTTGCACTCAATTAATGTAATGTGATTCTAAATTTGTTTAATAATAATTAATGATAGTTTACAGCCCATGGAATTTAGAAAAAAGAAAAATATATAATGTGTATACCAATGATCGTTAAAGAAGGAAAAATAATTTTAAAAAATTATATATTAAATGAGATTATTATATGGCTATTTTGGTAAAATTATTAGTTAAAGTAATTATCTTGACATGTAAAGTAAACGACTAATTCAAGAAAACTGTTTATCTTTAAAGGTAAACAATAGATAATATTCTGTTAATCCATTAAAAAAACCTCTATTATCTTATCCGCCCAAAATCTTTCCTGGGAAAATAAACGACTTCTCAAAAGTCAAGTCAAGCTTAATTTTATTATTCCGCACGGACCACAACGCGTACTCGCGTAGGAATTTTTGACACCCAAAAACCAGACTCAAAATATTTTGATTGTGAAACTTGAAATTTTGGCACCCAAAAACCAGACTTAACATAGGATGGGAATTACATTTACGCTAGCTAGTTATTGCATATTCAAAGGACACTCAATGATGCATTAATTTTAGTTAGTTAAAAATTTTGAAAGTTTAGAATCTATACTATATTAAAAAGAAACTCTGTTTTATCTCACAAGTGGTAGTTTTTTCTACCTAAATTACATAATTATCCTCATAATCATCCATAAAAATTATACAAACAATTATAAAATTAGGGATAAAAAAGAGATTTTCTAAGAATTTTGACAGTTCTCACACCAAAATATGATTATCCCAAAATGTCCCTATAGTTATTTTTAATTATACTATTCGCAAGGGGTTTAATGGTAATATCAAATGTTAATGGAACCCCACTTTCCTCCGAATGAGGATCCCCATCTCTACAATTTTGAATTTCATAAAATCCATATGCAGTTAACTGAAGTCCTCAACCTGACAAATTTAAGGATTCTTCAAAGACGAAGACGAGGATTTCTACTAAAATTTTGTTCCGGAAATCGGGTCGCGTCTAATAAACATCAGGTCAATTCCCCTTAAAAGATTTTTCATATCCCTACTTTTCTCAAATTCAAAACTCACGGAGCACAGAGAGAGAGGGCGGAGTAAGCACTAGATTGAAGTGGAGTTCCAGATCTCATGTTCAACGTCCTCTATACGGTGAGTTTTGCTGCATGAGTACAATTAATAGCTTCAATTTTCTGTTTTTTTTTTTTCAAAAAAGAGTTTGCGCCGATTCTGTAGAACCCTCAACATCCATCTTAATCCTTACTCAACAGATATATCTATAGGGGCAATTCTAGATTATCTATATTTAGCTGCAAAATTGTGGGTTCTGCACAGCAAATAATGTTTTTGTGTATACTCTATTTTTAAGATGAAAATTTTCAATTTGAGAGTGTGGATTGCTTTAGTTTTTAGATTTTAGGTTGAGAACTATGTTTTGATAATTGTTAATATAAAATTTGGTTATGTTTAGAAAACTATGTTTTGATAATTGTTAATTGTTTTAGAGATGGTACATCTCATAAATGTATCAATTTTCTGAGTTATTTTTCTTCAAAATTAGTTGACAATTTTTATATTCTGATATCTTCTCTAATTTCATTATGAATTCTTTTCTAAATTAATGAATGATGATTGTCAATTTCAAATGTTGCAGTGGACAGTCGAATTTACAGTATTTTGATTATTCGGTAAAACAATGAAAGAGTTCTCTTTACGGTCGTTGATCAAATAGAAGGAAGAGGTACCCCGGTTCTTCTCTTTAAAATGAAACTTTTTAAATTTTGGATTTTATTGGTGGCTTTTTTGGTTACCTTTTTGTTTCTTTTCTTTTTACTCACATTAGCCACTTTAGTTTTGCAGCGTAGGTTTGAAAGATAATTTTTTAGGATGTCTTTTGCTTATATTTGCTAATTTGCTCCGGATTTTTAATTTCATTCATGACTTCGAATATATAATCAACACACACATATATATATTACCTGAATCTGTTACACATATTAAGCATAAAGAAGTATTTTATTCCAACAAACTATGCCCTTCTCAATTCTATTAGCAAACTCTATAGGGACCTTGGGAATCATAAGGAATAAACAACCAAACTGCATATCAAAATAATAATTTGCTCCTCAAACCATATCAATTTCAGAAGCTTAATCCCAAAAATCCTACCTTGATTTGTTCAGAGTCTCTCATTGCACTATTCATAGCATCCTCTGTCAGTCTTACAGTTTCAAGAACCTCTTCCATTTTCAGACACCCTTGATCTATCACCCTCAAATACTTAACTTTCTCAATTTCTTTTAGGTTTTCTCATTTGAGTGAAATTGGGAGTGATTAACGTCTCTACCCTTCATTTGGATTATAACATTTCCTAAACCGCCGCTGGTAAGAGATAAAACTCTACATTTAGCTTATTCACTGTCTTGCCCATGAGCTATTCGATTTTATGGCTGAAACAAATTTTTTTAACAACTCTTAATATATTTAGTTATTTATATTAAGATTTAAAGAAATTTTGTGTGTGTGAAAGAATAATTAGCTTTTCTTTTGACTATGAAATAACAATTGATTTTGACAGGGCTACGTACGGTGTTTGATGATTATACGAGTTACACGTTTATGATACTATCGGCCGCTGATTCCAATTCGGTTGCAACATCTCGGGCTAAAACAGGTTCGTATTTTTGGGTTTAATTGTATATGAATTTAGGGAGCACCCGACATCTGAATATTATTACTTTGGTTTTCTGATTGATTGATTAATTTGGTTATACATAGACCCAAATATTATTTGGCAGTATGAGTAACTACAAAGATACTATTTATCCTTTTTTATTGCCTCGAACCTGAGCTGTTGGATATGATGTTCGGAACATTTTCTAATATTTAATTCGCATGGATAGTTGATCTCAGCAATCTAATAAGTTCCATTTCACTATTGATTTATAGGCTCCAGTTCCTTATTCAAGAATAAGCTTACCACCGTGAACTTCAGGCGAAAGTATTCTTGGAATTTGACTCATCAACAGAAAATCTAGCAGTTGTTGTTGTCCAAGCTGAGCGTGTAAGAAAAAGACATCGTGTTCGCACACGAGAGAGAAGACAAGCAATGAGTCTTGAAGACCAAGAAGAAGATCGTGCTAGAAGACGCAAGTGGTGAAACTAATGGAAGACAACATATATTTTCAACAACATTTTCTACTGAACTAGGTCAGATTGCGGCCCATGTACTAAGTAAAAGAATTATGTTTAATGTATTTGCTTTTGATATTATAATTGGCACAACCAATTTGCTACGTGTCTTACATTTTAAAAGTTGCTTTCTTTATGATAACTATCTCTGATTTTTAAACAACATGGTATATATATTTGGATTGAGTCTCAGGCTCTCTGTATGTATTCGTGACTTGAGACTTTTCATGTTATTGTTTGTTTTCACTAGATTGAAATTATACATTAGTTTAGGTGTTTAGATGAATCTTATTCTTGGCCTGTATAATGGTTGATTGAAGTGTTAAAGATGACAAATTGGTTCTCTTTCACGTGTTTGAGGCTTTAACTAAGATTTTTTTGACATATTTTTCTTTGGGATGTAACTGTTGTTGATTTTTGCATGATAATACATGTACTGTAGGAATGTGAACATGGTGGTAGATGGTTGAGATGAAATCCATGTTTGAAGATTTTGTTTTTTGGCATGTATTAATTTTAATTTGTCCCTTTCAAAATCCATGTTATTAAGCAGTAAGTCCCGTCCTCTACGTAAGAAAACCTTGCTTTATGTCAAACGTATTGCCTCAAAATTTAATCTTGACCTTGATTTGATGCAGGATTGATTCACACCAACCAAATTGAGACAAAATTAAAGCAATTTCACATGAAAGTTTTGGAATTTGACTGACCTCATACTAAATGAATAAATCAACATTTTACTATTTATGAAAAATTATTTAAATTGATTTAAGATTGAAAATCAAGGTAAATAAGTCTGGTGAGAAAAATAAGTTTCCATTAGTAGATAAATAGATGTCTTTGTTTATAGCAATTACATGATGCAAACAAATATTATATATACTATATATAGATTATGTGCAATCTGTTATACAAGTTTGACAAAATTATTCGTGATTAAATATTTATATTTTGTTTACCGCTATAAAATTTATATAACTGTGCTCCTTAGTCTTCAGAGGTATCTCTATATTAACCCGATGAATTGATTATAGTGTCGATATATTCTCATTTGATATATATCTGACTAATTTATCTATACTATATCTGACTAATTTATCTATACTTCTTAATGATTCGTACTTACTATATTCTAATAAACTTTGAAAGAAATCACTAAAAGAACGATTTGATTATTACACAGGAGTTGGTGTTGGAATGTTGATCAACATTCCAATTAATGTTGATTCTGTTCAAGAAAACTCAATCATAAGTCGAATTTAATACTTCCAATGTCGACCTATACAAGTGCACACATTTTATATTTTAGATAATTTGTACATATTTTATATTTGACGTAATTTTTAAGGGCTTATGTTATGTTAGATTAAATATGAACAATTTTAATTTATTATGTTAGATTAAATATGAACATTTTTAATAAGATGCACAACTTGATTGTAATTAATTAATTTATGCATGCGGGGACCGCGTGCGACGGTTACTAGTTTTTTTAAGAAAAAAGTGATAATTAATATTTCTTAGGCTGGCAAAATGGTTAGAGTCCCTGGGCAACCTAACCCAATGGTTTTGGGCTGGATTAGTTTTAGTAAAATTTGAACTGGGTTAGTTATGGCTTGGAGAATAATGAGCCATTCATGGTTTTAGATTGGGTTGATCATGAGTTTGAATTGAGTTTTTAATAACTTAGCCCATTTAGTTGATTGTAGGGTACTATTACTAATTTATCCCTCTTATAAATTAAAAATTATATTTTATCCCATAAATAAAGTATTTAAATGTTGAAAATAAAAATAAAATTAAAATATAAAATTTCCTATTATCTCAAATAAACCCTTACGGCTCGCAGCAACAGACCCAAAATCGATTCTCAAATCTCACTTCACACCACTTCGTCACTTCCTCAGTCGCCACCGCACCACTCGTTCCGGCGTCTCCCGCCATTCCCTTACCGGCGTTGCTATCACGGGTTCAAAAAAAGACTTAAAAAGGTTCAAAATAGATCAAACTGGTTCAATACGGGTTTAAAATAAGTCAAACAGGTCAAAAATGAATGGAAGGAATCCAAAATAGGTGAAACAAGGTCAAATTGATCTAAAATAGGTTGAACAAGTCGAAAAACATGTGAAACGGGTTCAAAATAGATCAAATTAGTATAAAATAGATTGAACGAGTTAAAAAAAGAGTCACATAGGTCCAAGACTAGTCAAACGGGTCTAAAATAGGTCAAAAAACGGATAAAATGGATCCGAAATTAGTAAAATAGATCCAAAATGGGTTTAAAATAGGTTGAACATGTAAAACAACGGTAAAAGGAGTTGAAAATGGATCAGATTGGTCAAAAATAAGTCAAATAAATCGAAAAATAGATGAAACGGGTCTTAAATAGTTGAACAGGTCAAAAAACGAATGAAACGAGTCCAGAACAGATGAAACGAGTTAAAAAAATAGGTTAAATAGATCCAAAATATGTGAAATGAGTCCAAATCGATTCGAAAATTGGTAAAATGTATCGAAAATGGTTTGAACGAGTCTAAAATGGGTTAAACGCGTCAAAAACAAGTCGAACGGGTCGAAAATATGTCGATTGAATCAAATGGATCGAAAAAGTATCAAATGTATTAGTGAGGAACATTTTACGTATTTAGGTACTTGGATTGAATATAAACCCAATAAAAACTAATTATGAAATTTATTAACGACCCTATAACCCATCACAAATCTGTTAAAACCCATTAAAAATTTAACTCATCAAGAACCCATTAATACTCAACTCATTTTAGATCCAATTCATATTGCCCCAGCTTAAACCCAATCTGAACCGTTCATTTGCCAACCCTAATTTCAAAAGGGGTAAGTTGCAATTTTTTTTACACTATTTTCACGACCACCTACGGTTCACATGCATTTGTTGTTTTTAATTGGCGAAAAATAATTCAAATTAGACTTTTCTAAAACCATGGAATAGACTAACTACATCATAGTTATAATTCTAGTTATTAGCCAAATACTGTAGCTAGTTTGTACGTATTATTTCTAGCTGACAGCTCTTCAATGCACCCACCAATTTTCTGAATAAGATTTACCCTGACAGTTCAGTGGAAGCATAACTAGTACCCAACATTGCAATAGAATCAGTTGATTATGTTTCCCAGCTTTCATCACCATTACCTGCAACCTGAGTTGATTGAGATGGCCGGGAAGGGATCTCCAGATTTTCATTTTCACTTTCCAACATTTTTACCGCTTCACTCATTGATGGACGATATTCCGGACTCATCTGTATGCACCACAATCCCACTATTGTCATCTTTCTTTTCACTTTTCTTGCGAAATCATCATCTTCTGCATCATCAATTTCATCAGCATTTCCAGTTTCAATATCTTTCTCTTTATTGAAGCGATCGTAAATCCAATACGGAAAATACTGACTAGATTTCTCATCATCGGTCACCATGTCTCTATTTAACCGTAGCATTTCCATCAGCAGCATTCCAAAGCTATAGACATCAGCCTTGTATGAGACCCTTCCAATGCTTCTGTTGATTAGTTCAGGAGCCACATAACCTATTGTCCCTCGCGCCATTGTAAGAGTCACCGTTCCATTGTCAGTAGGGTAAAATTTCGCGAGCCCGAAATCAGAAACTTTTGGAGTAAAACTATCATCAAGGAGTATGTTGTGAGGTTTTATGTCAAAGTGTAGGATTTGTATATCACACCCTTGGTGTAGATATTCAATCCCACGAGCCACTCCAACTGCGATTCCGTATTTCTGCTCCCAACTTAGTGAATTCGGTGTTTTTTCGCCCCTATAAATGTACTTCTCCAAAGATCCCTTAGGCATGAAGTCATATATAAGAGCACATTTATATCCTTCAACACAATATCCAACGAGTTTAACCACATCTATGTGATGGATCTGACACAAAATGGCACTAATTCCAGTTTGAACAAAAGCTTAAAACAAGAGTTAATAATGGAATAACAAATGAAACAAAGATGACACGTGTGATTTATACAGGTTCGGCAAGCCTACTCCTGTCCCCAAGTTGTGAATTTGGGAGTTTTTAAAGATATTCTTATTAAGCACGTGAGATTACAAGAAAAACCTTGCAATCTCATACACGAACACTCTAGTGAGATAAATAAGTTTCACCTATTTATCTTTCTCACTAACACACACTAAATGAATGTTACCTCCTCTCTGGAACTAACCACAGTAGTACCAGAGATTACAAAACTGAGACCGACTATCTCTCTGGAATCACTCAGATCCCTACCAATGCTGAATCACTCGGATTCTTACAAACAATCTGAATCACTCGGATTCTCATAAACAATCTGAATCACTCGGATTCTATACTCTGCACAAAGCTATTACTGATCCTACTCGAAGATCCTGACAACTCGTGTGTTCCTTTCTTTGAGGATCTGCGTTATATAGTGTGTTCAAGACACACTAGCCGTTGGGAAAAACTCCTTGCCATATTTGGTCTTGGCTTGATTTGCTGAATCTTTTATTTGAGTGATTTGGAGATTTGATTGTTGTTCCACCAATCTTAGAGATCTGACTGGAACTTGCCATAGCCTTCCTTCCACTGATGCTGATTAGTTGGAACTTGCCTTGTTCCACCAATCTTGGAGATCTGACTGGAACTTGCCATAGCCTTCCTTCCACTGATGCTGATTAGCTGGAACTTGCTTTGTTCCACCAATCTTGGACAAAACAGATTTTAAGAGAGAAGAGGGATTAACCGAAATCAACAAAAGCAATCTAATTTCAACAGGATCCTTCCAATGGTTGCAATTTCGTTGATGAAATCTTTACCGGTTGCTCTGAGCTTATTGTTGAGTACCTTGATGGCTACATCATGGCCACTTCGAAGCTTTCCTTTAAAAACAAAACCGTAACCTCCTTCGCCAAGTTTTTCCTTGAAATTTCCAGTCATTTGCTTTATGTTTGAATAAGAGTAACGGATTGGCATGAGATTATTGTTGCTTTGTAGAAATCTTTCAATTCCATCAAACATGGACAAATGCCTTCTTCGAAGTTTGTAGATTAGAAGCCCCAACATAAAAGGCATTCCAATTACGATTCTTCCAGCAAGTTGGAGCCCTACAAACACTATAAGGAACAAAAGAGACAAGGAAAGGGTTTTACAGGTTAGAACTTCCAACAGATGTTATATATATATATATTTTTCTTTTATAACTATACGTCATAAGAAAATATAATGCAAACATACTTACTTTTTTGTTCAATATGTGCATTTACCAATAATATAACTTAAAAGTTAAAAGCATAAGAGACTATATATTATATATATTATAATGATATATTGTTTTTGATTATGGATAATCGAATATTGTTCAAGGGATATGTAGTTGCACGGAATATTAGTTAGGGATAATTATATACAGGTCCCTGAGGTTAGGTCTATTACACGCTGGTCCCTATTCTTTTGAATATTACACTGTAGTCCTTATATTTCTTGTTTTGTGTGAGGTCCATTAACGAATTTTGTAAAAATACACTTATATCCCTTAAGATTTTGTGAGTGTTATATATAATGCATGACCAAAAATGCAAAATCGTGCCTAAAAGTATACAAAAATTAGAGCAAATTACATTTTTGGTCCCATAGGATTGGGCGATTTGCAATTTTGGTCCCATTGTTTTAAAAAGTGACAATTTTGGTCCCGTAGGTTTCAATTTGTGACAATTTTGGTCCCAACCGTCAATTTTTGGACGGAAACCGTTAAACGCATGTGCAGCCGAAAAGTCAAATAAAATATTTGACAAAAAAAACCTTTAAAGGTAGTTGTAGCCCAACGGTGGCGAGCTAACTTTTTCTACGTGAGGTCCAAGGTTCAAAACCCAGGCAATACAATTTTTTTTCTTCAATAATTATTATATTAAATATAAATAAAATTTAATAATAATATAATATATGTTAAAATATTTTTTAAGTTAAATATTATTTAATAAATATATATGTTTTAACATAATAATATATTTTTATATAATATAAAAATACATAATATTTAATATATATATAGTATATAAATATTATTTTTTATAAATACATAATATACATTTTATACGTATATATATTATATATTATATATATTAATATTATATATATCATAGCTTAAAATTATATTAATATTAATGTATATTTATATTTTAACATAATAATATATTATATAAATACATAATATACACTTTATACGTATATACATAATATACATATATACATTTTATACGTATAATACGTTATATAAATACATAATATACACTTTATACGTATATACATAATATACATATATACATTTTATACGTGATGGGGTCAAAACACGCTTGTCCCCATCTTGGCATGTGGCACCTTAAGGTGATGGCACTTGCTTCTCTGAGGTTACATCAGGCATATACGAGCGCTCAAACCTTCGAGCGCTGGCATCACGTAAGGACACGCGTCAAATCTGCTACGGATACACATGCATCAACACTATCGCTCTTACCGCTCTTCCACGAGCGTCGTTGGTACGGTACGACTAGTGCCTCAATCAATCTAAGCGAGCCTTCTTCGAGTGCTACATTCCCTCGGAGAGGCTCCCGCTTCAATCGCTTACAGCAAGTTCCAGTCCTCATCCCCTAGCGGATATCTTGGCCTCCAAGGCTTCTGGTTGTCACGAGCGCGCTCTTAAGCCCTCGTTACCAACCTCCCAAACGACTCTCTGACACATCGTACATGCCCGCTCACCCGCCTCTGTTGTCAACACTAACTCTCAGCAGCTTTTACAGAAGATTCCTCTTAGGTCTCTCTCTCACAGCGCCACGTGTTAGGGCAACATTCAGCCAGGACCACATGGGGCAAATGACCAAAGGGTCCTTGACCAACCCTCAACTATAAATAAACAGAGTCACCTCCTTCTCTGTAAGCAATCCTCATTTTTTCTGCAACTCTTACTTGGCTTACATTTCCTCTTGAAGATCATCATCTGACTTGAGCGTCGGAGAGCCAAACTGGGTATCACCCCCGGTCCCCCCAGCTTGGCCTTCTGACTTTTCAGTGTGTTTGTCCTAGCAGGTAGAACCCCATCTTCTCCGGCGAAATTCCAACGGTTTCCTCACTCAAACAAATTCTAAAATGATCGGATCCTATTTTCCCCCCCTTTTGGAACCCATCATTTTTGGCGCCGTCTGTGGGAAACCAGCTCTCAACCTCTTTCTTCTCTTCTGCTAGTTGAAAAGCAAACACCCCGAGTCATTACAGCTATGGTGGCTACAAGGTCCAGCGCCGCGGGAGGAGGGGATAACACCTCCCATGATGTCAACACCATTGTTCCCTCCGTCCTTGTGGGCGGAGGCCCACCCCTTACCATTGCTGAGGGTGGGATACCCCCCACAGGGATGACCACGCATGCCGAATCTTCAGCTCCCCCACCAGCACCGCCGGCACCACCAGTTTTCGGTGCCGCTGGAGGAATTCCTCACTCTGCTCTTCCGCAGCCTCCCCAAACTCAATGGGTACAGGCCCATGCAAACCCAGGAGGTCCGAGTTACATGATGCCACCGCCGGGATACACGCTTACCCCCACTGTTATGGTTCCACCAGTTCAACCGTACCTCGCCGGCCAAATCCAGCTCCCGACGGTGATTCCCAGGGAGGTTGAAGGAGTAGAGTTACCCTCGCTAACTACTCAGCAGTTGAGGGCTCTTTATGCCCAGTGTGAGGTTCAGGCGGCTCAGGGGGCATGGGAAAGATTTCATTCCATGTACTTCCCCTCTGGGCAGGCCACTCAAACCGCCGCCCCTTTGGGTGGATTGCAAACTTTCCCTATTAGGGAAACTCAGGCCGTCCCCAGGGTGCCGCTACCACCACCACTAGTTAATGAGACGCCCCGCCAGGACGAAAACGAGCGTCCCCCTGTAGACAGAAACAGGGAACCCACTGAGAGGGTCAACGAGAATGAAGGGGACTCCCACGTCTCCAGAAGGGCTTCCCGTGCCGCCAGACAAGGGGACCGGGAAGGGGATGCGAATCCTAATATCCTCGCGGCTGTGCAAGACCAGCTGCAGGGTTTGAAGGACATGGTCGGACAGCTCTCTCGAGCACGGTCTCAGATCTCTCACAGCAGGGATGAACGAGACGATGACAGAGACGCTCGTCCCAAGGACCGACAGCCGCAGGTCCCTCGCCAAAAGGAACAGGAGGAGAACTTCTGCACCTATGATTACCATCCGTTAGCGAGGGGTTCTCCCCTCATGGAAGAAGTTTTGATGGCCCAAGCGGGAATGGCCAAAATCCCCACCTCCATCAACCGCTACGACGGTACAACCGATCCGGCTGAGCATTTGGATCATTTTCTACATCTGATGCACCTCTACGAGCATTCCAGCAACTATTGGGCCAAGGTTTTTGTCACTTTCTTGGTGGGGATGGCACAGGAGTGGTACAAGAGACTGCCCCCACGATCGATACACTCCTACAAAGAGTTGGCCGACGCTTTCCTCAACCACTTCAATTCTCTGAAGGCCCCGGTCACCGCGCCCACGACCCTTTACAACGTGGTGCAGGGCAAGAATGAATCTCTTCGCTCGTTCTTCGCCCGCTTCAATAAAGAAATTCTGCAAGTGGAGAGGCCATCCATGGATTTCTTGATCCCGATGCTCTTTCAAGCTGTGGATCACAAGCAATATGTGAGCAAGAAATTTGCTGATGCTATCGTGGAAAGGAGGCCAGGGACACTTATGGCCTTAAGGGAGGTTGCCGAGCCATTCTTCGCGCTCGAAGATATGTACGGGACAAATGGGCCCAGACATCATAGCCCCGCCAGAAATGAGCGCCACCATGAACGAGGACGCGATATCACTGTTAAGAAGGAGCGTCATCAGGAGCGCAAAAGGTCACCGCTGCCCCCTCACCGTTTCGAGCGTATCCCTCTCACCCGACCGAACTCAGAGGTTTATAACCTCTCTGATAAGAAACTCTTTAAGAGACCCATCAAAATGAGAGAGACTGAGTCGCTGAAACGTTCCAACAAGTACTGTGCCTTACATAAGCAGAAGGGGCACGACACGGACGAATGTCGCCAGTTGGAAGCTGAGATTCAGAGGCTCGTTGTGGGGGGACACTTGAAGGAATTTGTGAAAATTCTGGAGCACTTTGATGAGCGTTGTCGAGATCGTTCCCGGTAGAGAAGGAGGAGCCCGTCCCGGTCAAGAAGTCCACGAGGAAGGGGTCCCCCTGAGACTAGCAGCCGTCGGGGCAACAAGGGAAAGGCCCCCGAGCACGAGAATACGCCTTTTGCGGTCATCAACATGATAGCAGGAGGCTCTTCAGGGGGAGATTCCGGTGCCGCTCGGCGGAGGTATGTCCGGAGTTACGACCAACGCCCATTCGTGCCCAAGTCCGTTTATGCTATACAGAAGGCTAAGGATCAGCGCTCCCGAGAAAATGGTGTAATAGGCTTTGATGACAGGGATTTAGGGCACATTGTAACACCCCATGGGGAAGGTGAAACTTCTGACTGCCCCATGGTGGTTAGTGTGGATGTCCACAATCATATTGTAAAAAGAGTGTTAGTGGATAGTGGAAGCTCTGTTAATGTTTTGCCTTACTCCACATTTTTAAAGATGAATGCTGACCTCCCACTAGAGCCTCTTAAAACGGCTCTCATTGGTTTTGGGGGATCAGAAGTCGTCCCTCGAGGGCAAATACGTTTGGCCACCTCATTCGGCCGAGCCCCCCAGCGTAAGACGCTCGTGGTCACTTATGCCGTGGTAGAGATTGATATTCCCTACAACATCATAGTTGGGCGCCCAGCCCTCCTTGATTTCAAAGCCATCATCTCCACCTATCACTAGAAGATTAAGTTCCCCACCCCCGAGGGCGTGGGAGAAGTGTTGTGCAATGTGCGAGAGGCTTGGGAATGTTACATGTTGTCCCTTAGAAAACCCAAAACGGAGAAAACCTTCCGAATCGGATCCACCAAAAATTCTGTGGACTTTCCCAGCCTAGACGAGGATGACCCAATACGCAAGAGGGCCAAGGTGTACAAGAAGAAGAACAAGAAGAGGAAGGATGGTAGTACCGAGAATCCCCTCGATTGTACCCCACCAGGGACGGTCGAAGAATCATCCTCAGAGGGAGATGAGCGGGAGAAGAGTGAGCCCGCTCAGGGTGACCACTTGATCGGAAAGAAGAGGGCGCTCGAATTTCCTCGCCCTAAAATAAGGATTGAACCCTCGGAGAAATTCCTTTCTATTGAGTTGGAACCTGGAAACAAAGATAAAACTACTCAGATAGGGTCCAATCTCTCGGGGCCTTCTCAGATTATGATGATTGACTTCCTCAGAGAGAATATTGATGTATTTGCGTGGAAAGCCTCTGACCTCACAGGGATTGACCCCAGTGTCATTGTCCACAGGCTTAATGTGGACCCTTCATTCAAACCCATCAAGCAGAGGAAACGAGACGTGCATGGCTTCCGAAAGAGGGTCATCGAAGAAGAGGTTAATAAATTCCTGGAGGCCCAGTATATCGAGCCCATCTTATACCCAGAGTGGTTGTGTAATGTGGTTTTGGTGCCCAAGAGTGCGAACAAGTGGCGAATGTGCAATGATTTCACTGATCTTAACAAGGCTTGCCCTAAGGATCCTTACCCACTGCCCCGGATAGACCAACTGGTGGACTCAACCGCCGGATGTGAACTTATGAGCATGATGGACGCCTTTCAAGGGTATTATCAAATCTTCATGGCTCCGGAGGACCGCCCCAAAACTTCATTTGTTGTCCATTTGGGGGTGTATTGCTTCCTAGTCATGCCTTTCGGGTTGAAGAACGCTGGAGCTACGTATCAGCGGCTCGTCAACAAGATGTTTGAAAGTGAAATTGGAGAATCCATGGAAGTTTACATAGACGATATGATTGTTAAGAGCGAGCGTCAGGACTCACATTTGGAAGATCTCAAGCGTACTTTTTCAATCCTGCGTCAGTATGAGATGAAGCTGAACCCTTCAAAATGCACCTTTGGAGTACAAGGGGGAAAGTTTTTAGGGTACATGGTCAGTCAGAGGGGAATTGAAGCCAATCCTGAGAAGATCAAGGCTATCTTGGAGATCCCCTCCCCTCGAAATCTCCGAGAAGTGCAAGTGTTGGTAGGAAAGATCATCTCCTTGAACAGATCCATTTCGCGCTCGGCGGACAGGAATCTTCCTTTCTTCAAGATTTTGAGGAATGCCCGGAACTTCGCTTGGACGGAGGAATGTGAGAAGGCTCTACAGGATATGAAGGCTTATCTATCAAGCGCTCCGCTACTGACTAAACCAGTCGAAGGCGAAAGGCTTTTTATGTATCTTTCTGTTTCGGCCGAAGCTACGAGCGCTGTGTTGATTGCTGTACGAGAGCGGAAGCACTTGCCCGTTTATTACTTAAGCAAGACGCTGCAAGGAGCTGAGAAGAAATATCTGGAAATCGAGAAATTTGCGTTTGCTCTCATCAATGCATCAAGGCGTTTGAGGCCTTACTTTCAGGCACACTCAATAACAGTACTTACTAATCAACCTTTGAAACAAGTTTTGTCCAACCCAGACGTGTCAGGTAGATTGATAAAATGGGCCATTGAATTGAGCCAGTTTGATTTATGCTTTGAGCCCCGAACTGCCATATAAGCTCAGGTTGTAGCTGATTTATTGGTTGACCGCTTTTGTTTAGAGCCCGCTGTTTCGGAGAACGAAGGATTATGGGTCCTGCACACGGATGGTTCCTCAACCTCTCAAAGGGGAGGAGCAGGGGTAGCTCTAAGAGACCCCAATGGAATTGAGCTCGACTTTGCGATCAGGTTGGATTTTTAGGTCACAAATATTGAAGCAGAATATGAAGCCCTTGTACAGGGGTTGAAAATTGCTTCTCAGAGTGGAGCCTCCAGAATTACGGCGTATGTAGATTCACAGTTAATTGCGAGCCAAATTGAAGGAACTTATGAGACTAGAGAAACCACCATGGTGCAGTACTTGAGCAAAGCTCGGGAAATCATTGGGAAGTTTAAGGAATTTCATCTGCTGCAAGTCCCGAGGGCCGAGAACGAGCGTGCCGATGCTCTTTCAAAATTCGCTTCGGCGTTGGAAGGTATTTCTGAACGCTCAGTGACGTTCCTTAGAACGGAAGAGCCTCTGATTAAGGAGAAAGTTACCAAAGAGGCGGTCGTTATGATTGATCCGCTTGAACCATGTTGGCTGGATGACATCATCAGGTTCCTTAGAGATGGTACTTGTCCCACTAATAAGGTAGAGGCCCGGAAAATAAGGAGCAAGGCCCCTCGATTCTCTTTAGATTCTGGGGGAAGACTATTCAAGAAGTCATTTCAAGGGCCTCCTCTAAGGTGCTTAAGGCCCTCGCAGGCGAAAGAAACGCTCGAACTCATTCATAGTGGGAGCTGCGGAAATCACTCGGGAGGGCGTATTCTGGCTAAGAAGATTCTAAGGGGTGGGTTCTATTGGCCCACGATTTTGCATGACTCCCTCGAATTTTCCAAAAAGTGTCCAAAGTGTCAATTCCATTCCAATCTCCCTCGACTGCCGGCCGCTCAAATGATCCCAATAGATGTTTCCTGGCCCTTTGATCAATGGGGAATAGACATTGTGGGCCCTTTGCCCATTGCGGTTGGACAAAAGAAATTTGTCATTCTGGCTGTCGATTATTTCACCAAATGGGCTGAGGCCGAGGCTGTGGCAAAGATCACCTTCCGGGTTGTGAGAGATTTCATTTGGAAAAACATCATATGTAGATACGGCATTCCGAGGGTGCTTATTTCTGATAACGGATCCCAGTTCATAGCCGCTGACACGCGAGAGTGGTGTTCGGAATTGGGGATTGAGCAACGCTTTACCTTCGTAGGCCATCCCCAAGCCAATGGACAAGCAGAAGTTACCAACAAAGTTATTTTGCAGCACTTGAAGACGATGCTGGAGAGTAAGAAGAGTGAATGGGCAGAGGAGTTACAAGGGGTGCTTTGGGCTTATCGCACTACTCCACGAGCGGCCACTGGCGAGACACCTTTCGCGCTCGTGTATGGTTCGGAAGCAATGATACCGACTGAGATTGCGAATGAATCTGCTCGTGTAGCTTATCTTGAGCCTTAACTTAACGAAAATATCAGACGCCTGGAATTGGACCTATTGGATGAAAAAAGAAACCAAGTTTGGGCCAAGATACACAAATATAAGGCAACTGCGACTCAACAGTACAACAAGCGTGTGAGGGTAAGAACCTTCCAAATGGGAGATTTGGTTCTGAAGAAAGTCGAAATATCCAAACATGTGGGGAAGTTGGACCCCAACTGGGAAGGTCCGTTCAAAGTAGTACAAATCAGAGCAAACAACACCTACACCCTGGAGACACTTCAAGGTGAGCGCTTGCCACGCCCTTGGAACGCATGTAATCTTCGGCTGTTTTATATTTAAAAAACTCTTTACCAGGTGTTGATGTAACCACCTCATTGATGAGCTTTATATATGCTCCAAATTCCAACTAAAATATGATACCTTCTTCTCAGTATCTTTGGATTTGCACTTCTGTATTTTGTTTGTTCATACAAGACCCACGCCCCTCGCCTTCACGAGCGTGATAGGTCACTTATTTTGTACATGGGTTACGCTTGCCAGTTCTCTACTCCACATGAGGGGACGCCCTCATAAGGATAGACTGGTAACGCTCACAACCAACCTAATAAAATGGAAAACGACGGCTTGCGCTCGAAAACGGGATCCCTTATTTATAGGGGTGGGAGTTGGTACGTTTCTGGCAAGAAATTCAAAATAGGTAATCATTTCCCGCCTGGGAAACCGTTCACTTTATGGAAACGTCGCGCACTTCCCCAGCCTCACGCGCATCACCATTTAATACTTGCCTGCTCCAAATGGTCAGGTGAAAGGACAACATTTAATGCTTGAACATAACAAGCGGCCACATGAGAGGACTGCATTAAATGCGCGGTCAGAAGGAAAATTGCCCAGCACGCCAAAAACCTTCCCAAGCGTCACGCTCGAAGAAGTTGAACGTGCGGAATTCTACAGCCCTTATTACAAAGGACTACAGAATTGGGGGGCAAAATGATGGGGTCAAAACACGCTTGTCCCCATCTTGGCATGTGGCACCTTAAGGTGATGGCACTTGCTTCTCTGAGGTTACATCAGGCATATACGAGCGCTGGCATCCCGCAAGGACACGCGTCAAATCTGCTACGGATACACATGCATCAACACTATCGCTCTTACCGCTCTTCCACGAGCGTCGTTGGTACGGTATGACTAGTGCCTCAATCAATCTAAGCGAGCCTTCTTCGAGTGCTACATTCCCTCGGAGAGGCTCCCGCTTCAATCGCTTACAGCAAGTTCCAGTCCTCATCCCCTAGCGGATATCTTGACCTCCAAGGCTTCTGGTTGTCACGAGCGCGCTCTTAAGCCCTCATTACCAACCTCCCAAACGGCTCTCTGACACATCGTACATGCCCGCGTACCTGCCTCTGTTGTCAACACTAACTCTCAGCAGCTTTTACAGAAGATTCGTCTTAGGTCTCTCTCTCAAAGCGCCACGTGTTAGAGCAACATTCGGCCAGGACCACATGGGGCAAATGACCAAAGGGTCCTTGACCAATCCTCAACTATAAATAAACAGAGTCACCTCTTTCTCTGTAAGCAATCCTCATTTTTTCTGCAACTCTTACTTGGCTTACATTTCCTCTTGAAGATCATCATCTGACTTGAGCGTCGGAGAGCCAAACTGGGTATCACCCCCGGTCCCCCCAGCTTGGCCTTCTGACTTTTCAGTGTGTTTGTCCTAACAGGTAGAACCCCATCTTCTCCGGCGAAATTCCGACGGTTTCCCCACTCAAACAAATTCTAAAATGATCGGATCCTATTTCCCCCCTTTTTGGAACCCATCAATACGTATATACGTATTATTATGTTAAAATATAAATATAATATATTATTATGTTCAAATATTTTTTTAAGCTATAATTATTATGTTAAAATATAAATAAATTTAAATAATAATATAATATAAATATATTATTATGTTAAAGTATAAATATAATATATTATTATGTTAAAATATAAATATACATTAATATTAATATAATTTTAGCTATGATATATATAATATTAATAATTTATAATATATATACGTATAAAATGTATAACACGTGTATATATATATATTAAACAATATTATAGCTTAAAAAATATTTAAACATAATAATATATTTAATAGTAATATAATACAAATATATTATTATGTTAAAAATATAATAGAAATATATTATTATGTTAAAATAAAAATATAATATATTGTTATGTTAAAATATATACTAATATAATATAAATATATTACTATGTTTAAATATATTATATAAATATATTATTATGCTTAAATATATTATAAATATATTATATAAATATAAATTAATTTTAATAATAATATATTATATAAATACATAATATATATTTTATACATTTATATATATATATATATATATTAATGTATATAATATATAGTACATATAATATACAAATATATATTATAACTTAAAAAATATTTTGACATAATAATATATTATATCTTTATTTTAACATAATAATATACTTATATTATATTATTATTAAAATTTATTAATATTTTAACAAAATAATTATTTGAACAAAAAATTTGGTAGTTGGGTTTTGAACGCTGGACCTCACGTAGGAGGAGTTGCTCGCCACCGTTGGGCTACAGATGCCTTTATGGTTTTTTTTGTCAAATAGTTTTTTTGACTTTTCGGCTGCACATGCGTTTAACGATTTCCATTCAAAAATTGACGGTTGGGACCAAAATTGTCACAAATTGAAACCTACGGGACCAAAATTGTCACTTTTTAAAACAATGGGACCAAAATTGCAAATCGTCCAATCCTATGGGACCAAAAATGTAATTTGCTCCAAAAATTAACATATTAACAAAGATTAGGGACTACAGTGTAATATTCAAAAGAATAGGGACTGGCTTATAATTGGACCTAACCTCAAGAACCTGTATGTAATCATCCCTATTAATTAAATGGATCATGTGTTTGATCATTATATCCGCATCCTTTTGGAATTCGTCTATCTATAATCTTTGAATAATTTTTATTTTAAACAATTGTGAATAATATTCACTTGAAACATATATGAATATTCACTTTAAATAGATATGGACGCGGGGCGGATTTTCAGCCGTCGGTTTACAAGTTTTGGGGTTTTTCACCTTTTTCGGAAAACAAATTTACCATCCGAATTTTGATAGTTTTGACTTTTGACACTTTGCTACCTGGATTCCCCCCCCCCCCCCCCCCCCCCCCCCAACCCCACTTTGCCATCTCAATTTAACTCTAATGGCGATTTGTCATCTCCGGAGGAATATTCCAAGATTAAGAAAGAATTAGTAAAAACCATAAATACGCATATGGATCTCACGTGCATCGCACATGATGGAATCTCTGGGGAATATTTTGCCAGAAAGTGATCTGAAATGGCAAATTATTATGGGAGTGCAGTCGAGATGATGAAGTACTGGAAAAAAAAATCCATATGACAGTGTTAAAAATGCCAAAATTCAGATGATAATTTTTTTTTTCCCCTTTTTATCATTCTTTTTCTGATTTCTCTTTCACTCATTACAGAAAACACAAAAGAAAAGAAAAGAAAAGAGATTTCGTTATATTTCTTCAACAGCCATTCAATATTTTCAAGATATTGACCGTCGTTGAACTTAATTGAGAAAAACAGAAAAAAGAGAAAAATAAATAAAAGCTCACCTGCGATTATCGGAAGAATCGGATTAATCCCTGCACAAGCAATCCGTACACATGATAAGTAAAAATAAAGTAGGGATTTCAATTCAGATAAAACTTCATTTGTACAACAGATATGAATTCTATATTTTGACACAGAGACTTGGGTCTACGAGATATCTTTTGTTTTGCTAACAAAACGTAACAATATTCAGTATTTTAAGTTTGTCACTATTTATATTCAGGGGTGGATCCAGGATTTCTCCTCAGCGGGGGTTGAAAAACAAAAAATGGTATGCCCTAATTCCTAACAAAATGTCTTGTCTGGCAGACACAGGAAGAATGGTTTAGCATGAGTTGTTCAAATTCCTTGATTAAGATCTAAACTATAGTTGAGGAATATTAGAGTTGAGGAATTCTTACAGTAAAGTGACTTGTAGAGCCAACCAGTCTCACTAAATCCTGCATTCTCCAGCGTAGAATAAGAATCATTAGAACTCAATCTTAAGATGATTCAAATGTGAGGTTGTGGGTATAACTAAAACAACATTTCATTTGGATCTGGCAAATGAGCATGAATATATGATAATAAGCAAAGGTAAATTGATCATTCAATCTTACCACATTGAATTTCCCAACTTTCGTAGTGGAGAAAGCAAGATGCGTAATTAAAACATCGAGGTGTGGTCCCATCAAGATCAAGCCCACAATGATTATTGTATTTGCACTTTGCAGGACAGAAAGCATTGAACCATGAAAGTTGAAACCCATAAAGCAGAGCTCTATGGATATCTGAAAGTGAAGTATTTCTCTCTTCTCCATTCTCGTCAACTGGCAGTGGCAGAGAAGTCATCACCACGACATCTATTGTACACATATATAGTTCATGTCGTGGCAATAAGGATTCAGAGACCATGTATGTGTATCTTCTTGTATGGGAGTCGTTGAAACATTCACTAGTCTCTAAAACATATGAACTGTTCACCGGATGTGGGCAGCTTATAAAAGCAATCACTTTATTGTTGTAATAAGCCATTTGCATAAAGTTGCTATAAGGATACGGATGCAGGGGTGAAAAATTGAAATGGGCTAGAGAGTATTCAGGAAAGGAGCAAGTGGTGTCGTTTTTTATGGAAGCATCGCTAAGACGGATAGTGTAATTTTCTTAATTAATTTCTCGAACCAGGTATTTGTAGGAATGAAAATATAGAAAGGTAGTATTGTTTTGGCATTCCAATTGGTATGAGGGATCACCACAGTGTGTTGGATCATCCTTCAATCTGAAAGGGCGGCTAATATTATGAATATCGCCGCATGAAGAAGGGATACAGTCAGGAAGAGGAACATTAATCTGCTCTCCATAGGATGTTTGGAAGAAATTCGGGATCATTATCAGGAAGTGGAGAATCATTTTGGTGATGATGAGAACTTGCAGATTATGGAGTATTCTTCTTCTCTAATAATTATAGAAATAATAATAGTCTGTAGACTACGCAGTGCTAGTCTTCTCCGGTCTCTCACACAGGCCGGAAAAAATCACCAGTCAAGTCGTCTCATGTTATTAAACTAAATTGCTCGACGAAAAAGTCTTTCTGGCCGGCAAATAAAGAGAGACTTAAAGTCTTTCTAAGTGGATTCCTGAAATTAAAATAAATTAATGCATTGTACGAGTATATTAAACTATAAGGAGAGAATCCTATTCCTAACCTCATGAGAGAACTAAGTTTTTGTCATAATTAAGATGTCTATCTTCTTCTTTGTCTTTCTATTCTCCGTTTTGTCTTCTCCACAGCTTATTACAGCAGAAACAGAGGATTGTATGCCAACCAGATGCAGAAAGCACGGGCCATTAATTCAGTTTCCTTTCAGGAATAAACATCTACATCCTCAATATTGTGGGTATCCAGGTTTTGATGTACATTGTGATGATAAAAAAGAGACTTTGCTTGAACTACCTTTCTCGGTGCAGGTTAAAATAAAGAAAATCGATTACACATCCCAAACACTTCACCTTCACGATCCAGATGATTGTCTTCTTGAAAAGATACTAGATCTGAACTTATCTGCATCTCCGTTCCATTTTCACAGTCGTCGTTAATTTTACGACTCAATATTCTTGTTCAATTGTTCTGGTCCGGAAAGAGATCTGGTTACTTTAGTTCCATGTCTTAGCAAATCTAGCCATCAGTTATATGCCACTTCGGACTACTCCCTCGGTTACAATTCTCTAACATCTTGTACCCAGATTCGTGAATTTTCATCTATTCCATTTGATGAAATTTTAGATAACAAGCTCCGTTTAAACTGGACAGAACCTGCATGCAGCTACTGTGAGGCTCGAGGAAAAAACTGCAGCTTCAAAAGTCATACTATTGGACATCAAATTCTGTGCAATGAAAAAGCAAACCAAGGTAAAAAAAAATTAGGAATAATTGTGAATATTCCCGAAGGTATATATAATTCAATTATGGAAAAACCTTTATAGTTAAGAAATAATAAAAAAAAAAAAAAAAAAACTAAGGCAGGGTGTTGTTTGTAATTTTTTATGGTATTTTTCGTACCCTCTTTCAAATCTCAGGGTGTTATTCCTAACTTCTCAACTATGAGATTTTTTTTTTTTTTTGTAATTAGATTAAACTTGAGGGGTATTCATAATCACCTAAATTTCATCTCATCTGAGAAATTTCTCGGAAAACATATAGTTGTTCGAGTTTCATATAATATGTTTGTCGTTGTTGGTTACAGGAGCATCAAAGGTGCCATTGGTTGCGGGTGAAGATTTCACTTATTGTATATAAACTTACATTGAAAAGTTTCTTATTCCACTCATAAGAGTGATCTGTTCGATATCTTTGACTATTATCTCTACTCTGCAGGTGCAGCCTCAGGTTCTTTCCTATTTATGACTGCACTAGTAGCTCTGTTACTTGTTTGCAAGTCAATAAAAAGACGAAAAGAGAATCAAAGGAAGATTGAAAATTTTTTGGAAGACTACAGAGCCCTTAAACCCACTAGATTTTCTTACTCTGATATAACTAGGATTACTAATCGATTCAATGAAAAGTTGGGGGAAGGGGGTTACGGAATCGTTTACAAAGGTAAGTTATCCAACCAAATAGATGTTGCAGTAAAGGTGCTCAACCATTCCAAGGAAGACGGGGAGGAATTCGTTAACGAAGTGGGTACAATTGGCAGAATACACCATGTCAGCGTGGTGAGCGCGTTTGATGGGCTTTTGTGCTGAAGGATATAAAAGAGCTCTGGTTTATGAATTTCTACCAAATGAATCACTAGAAAAAGTGATTTTGGCAACAGGCTCCAAAAAAGCTCTCTTGGTTGGCAAAAGCTACAAGACATTGCTCTCGGCATAGCTAAGGGCATCGAGTATCTCCACCAAGGTTGTGATCAACGAATCCTTCATTTCGACATCAAACCTCACAACATCTTGGTAGACCACAACTTCAACCCAAAAGTATGTGATTTCGGTCTGGCTAAGTTGTGCTCTAAAGAGAAAAATGCAGTAACAATGACAGCTGCAAGGGGAACCATGGGGTACATCGCACCTGAGGTATTGTCGAGGACTTTTGGGAGGGTGTCGTATCAGTCTGATGTCTATAGCTTTGGAATGTTGTTGCTTGAAATGGTCGGAGGTAGGAAAAATGTGGATCTTGATATGAACTCGAGTCAGGTGTATTTTCCTCAATTCGTTTATAATCATTTGAATTTGGATGAAGATCTTTGGACACAGATTGAGGATGCTGGAGACAGGAATATAGCAAAAAACCTTAGCATTGTAGGACTTTGGTGTATCCAATGGTATCCAAATTAAATGATCGTCCGCCGATGAAGCAAGTGGTTCAAATGTTGGAAGGAGACGGACACGATCTCACGATGCCTCCGAATCCATTTGAAGCTGCTAATGTGCCGAATGCGAATGTTGCAGCAATAGGGGGAAGTCGTTATCAAATGGAGTTGCCGCTCATATTAGAGTCTGAGGAAGATCAAGTGTCCGTAAAATGTGATATTTAAAATAGAATTATTGAAGTTTTTTCTGGAGTTAAGATTGCTATGTGTTCTCTTCTTGCTTTGTGAAATGATTAGTGTTTGATTAATAAATAATTAAGGTGTTTGACCAACCCAAGGCAAGAAATTCTGGCCAACAGGGGTTGGTCCAAGCGGTTAATGAATTCATTCTCGAAGGCAAGGTCCCGGGTTCGAATCCCCGCTTGGGTGTGCGTGTGTTAAAAAAAAAAAAAAAAAAAAAAAAGAAATTCTTTATTATCGCCCATATATATTAATTATATGCCTCTGGAATGTTTTGTTTTGGTAGATTTACGGTTTTTATTAGGGATGGTAAACATATTTCAAGGTCTCATCAGAATTTTTATTATCTGAGAGATTTCCTTTGATTCTTTTTTAATAGGCCAACTTTTTCGCCCTAAGGATCTGTAGTAGAGCAAAACTCTACCAATAACAATTTCAAATTTTGTAATCAATTAAAATTGCAAGTTATTTATTTATTTATTTATTTTGTCTGAGGAAAGTTTTAAGTTAGTCATACTCATGCATGGCCGCAGGGAGAAGATATTAAATGGTAAGACGGATTAATCTATTCTATCTATATATCTTATAAAAGCACGAATAGTTTCTTACAAAATACGGATCGCCTAAAATATCCTCACAACAATTACTTCAATAATTATTAGTCAAGGATAATAATGTAAATACATGTTATAGATTATTAATTAATTATATTTAAAAAGCACATATTAACATAAAATAGGACTCTTTGTAGAAGTAAAATTTCTCCAACTTACCTAGAAAAGATATATAGTTCAACAAGGATTGTTTTAATATTACTATATTAATTAATTGTATTCAAATTTTATATTATAAGTTGTCTATTTTTTTAATTTTAAGGCCTATAATTTAAAATTTTATAATAAGATATATCTAATGAATTGAAAAACAACAAATTGATTCACTTTATTTTAATAAATTTTTGTAATTATGTAAAATAAAATATTATTTAGATAAGTTACATAAAATAATTTTCAATAAATCAAGCATAATGTAAGTCTAATTATATAAGTCCATAGTTCTATTTATCTAAATCAATAAACTTTCTTAAAATATAATCATATTATAAATCTATAAATTTATCTAATTAACAAAATAATATAATTTAATGATTTATATAAAATATTTTTCAATAAATTAATTAATCCTAATGTAATATTTTCAATTAACTAATACTAATATAATTTTAATTATTTAAATCTAATTAACCATATAATCTTCCTTTAGTTTATATGATAAAATATAAACTAAATACTTCAAAGCACAAATAGCGTTTTTGGTTTCTTAATTCTATAATTTTAATTAATTGTATTCAAATTTTATAATATAAGTTGCCTGTTTTTTAATTTTGAGGCCTATAATTTAAAATTTTATAATAAGATATATCTAATGAATTGAAAAACAACAAATTGATTCACTTTATAAAATTTTGTAATTATGTAAAATAAAATATTATTTAAATAAGTTACATAGAATAACTTTCACTAAATCAATCATAATGTAAGTCTAATTATATAAGTCCATAGTTCTAATTATCTAAATCCATATCTTAAATTATAATCATATTATAATTCTATAAACTTATCTAATTAACAAAATAATATAATTTATGATTTACATAAAATATTTTTCAATAAATTAATTAATCCTAATGTAATAATTTTTATAACTAATACTAATATAATTTTAATTATCCAAATCCAACTAACCATATAATCTTCCTTTAGTTTATATGATAAAATATAAACTAAATACTTCAAAACACGAATAGCGTTTTTGGTTTCTTAATTCTACAATTTAGAATTGTAGGTTCTCAGACCAAAGTTACTTTAAATTAAGAATACTAAGAAAACTCAATATGTGTGCATATAAAAATAAGATATAAACTAATTTTATACATAATTTTTACAATATTCGATTAAACATTTATATAAACATACTCTTTTAATTATTTCTACTATATATATAAAATCAATTATAAAAAAAATAAACATAAATCTAAAATAATACTCACTAGAAGATTACAAATAAAAAAATAGAATGCAAGATCAAATGACAAAGAAAATATAAAAAAGAGATAAATTAAATAAAAAAGAAATAAAGAATAGTTGGTTTAAAAAAAAGAATTACTTGATTTTAATGTATATGCACATGCATACCAAAATTAAGAACGACTTGAAATATCTTCACAAATATATGCGAGAATTAATATAGCGTAATGGTAACAAAATTTCGAAGATTAGATTAAAAATTTCAAGATGTTAGATTGGTTGTCAGTTCAAGAAAGATATGGAATTTTTTTTAATTTAAACTAAATGAGATTGATCCAATAGTTATCAATTTATTTTTACATTCTCCAAAGTAGCAATATACAACTTATTGGCCGAATCTAAACTTGAAGGACATTTTGAATTGGGATCATTGCTCAGAAACAATGGTTCTTGAACAGTTTTCAATATGCTCGAAAAGCAAAAAAATAAAACAAAAATACAAAGAATTTCTAAAGCATTATGCATGAGACAAACAAGGTAAATATTCAAATGATTTGGAGGAAGAATTGAGGGCAGAATATAACAAACTATGGCAACAAAAAGAGATTATTTGGCTTTAAGAGTTGAGAATTAATTGGCTCAAACTTAGGGATAAACAAACAAGTTTCTTTTATCTGTCAGCCATAATGAGAAGAAGAAGGAATCTGATGAATGCTCTGAAAATAGACAATGAATAAGCAACCAACAAAGATTATCAGGTGTGTATTTGTCTAATTTCAAAAATTAACACTCTACAAAAAAAAAAAAAAGAGTTTTAGCCCATTACGTTGTGCAACATATTGCTCAAATTAATACTCACTAGAAGAATACAAATAAAAAAATAGAATGCAAGATCAAATGACAAAGAGAATATAAAAAAGAGATAAATTAAATAAAAAAGAACTAAAGAATAGTTGGTTAAAAAAAAAGGATTACTTGATTTTAATGTATATGCATATGCATACCAAAATTAAGAACGACTGTGAAATATCTTTAGAAATATATGTGAGAATTAATAAAGCGTAATGGTAACAAAATTTTGAAGATTGGATTAAAAATTTCAAGATGTTAGATTTGGTGTGAGTTCAAGAAACGATATGGAATTTTTTTTAATTTAATATAAATGAGATTGATCCAATAGTTATCAATTTATTTTTACATTCTCCAAAGTAGCAATATACAACTTATTGACCGAATCAAAATTTGAAGGACATTTTGACTTGGGATCATTGCCCACAAACAATGGTTCTTGAATAGTTTTCAATGTGCTCGAAAAGCAAAAAAAAAAAAAACAAAAACAAAACAAAAATACAAAGAATTTCTAAAGCATTATACATGATACACACAAGGTAAATATTCAAATGATTTGGAGGAAGAATTGAGGGCAGAATATAATAAACTATTGCAACAAAAAGAGATTATTTGGTTTAAGAGTTGAGAATTAATTGGCTTAAATTTAGGGATAAACAAACAAGTTTATTTCATCTATCAGCCATAATGAGAAGAAGAAAGAATCAGATGAATGCTCTGAAAATAGACAATGAATGAGCAACCAACAAAGATTCTCGGGTTTTATTTGTCTAATTTCAAAAATTAATGCTCGAAAAAAATAAACGAGTTTTATCCAATTACGTTGTGCAACATATTGCTCAAAATAATCACCAAGATGATTATACTTCGTTTAAACCGTATATTAAAAAAATTGCGGGATCGAACTAGAATAGCTTCATTCCCGACCAAGGCACCTATTACAATATTTTGATGCCTGAATAAGTGTTACGAATGCTACATCACTCCAACGATAAAAAAGGGGCATGGTGCTGAAATTGAATATTGAAACAGCATACGAAAAAACCCGGTGGAATTTCTAAAAAGACTTTTAACTTTCTTCAAATTCCCGATGAAAATCATCAATATCATTATGAGCAGAATGTAGCGGATACAATCGGAGATTCTATAGAATGGTGAACCAACGGAGGTTGTACGGATGTGTGGCATTAGATAAGGTAATCACGTTCGTTTTATTTGTTTGTAATATGTATGGAACAACTTACATATATAATTGAAGAGACCATTTCGGCCGGAACTGGAAGCCAATTATGGTATATTAGAGAAGCTCTTACATGATCTCACACTTGCCTTTTGCGGACGACTTAATATTGGGAGTCAAACCTATCGTGGATGGAGCAAAGTGCATTAAAAATGTGGTTGAGACGTTTTGCAAGGAGTTGGGCCTCAAATTAAACTTATGCAAATCACATGTGTTGTTTGCACCTTATGCGACAAATGATTTAAAACAGTAGGTTAGTAGAATTCTGGGCATGGAAAATACAGACAACTTAAGGAACTATTTGGGGGGTGCAAATGAACTTTAGTTGTAATTATAATGAGCATTTCCCGATTGTGATTAATAGAGTCGAAAAGCATCTCTTGGGATAGAAAGCCAAAATGACAAATATTTATTGACGAATGACACTTATTAAGTCCATCACGATCTCGATCTCCATCAACCACATGCACACAAATTGGCTCCCTAATCAGATGTACGATAAACTTGATCCACTCAAGCACAACTTTCTTTAGGCGATTAATATAACAAGGAATGAACCCATCTTGTAGAGTGAAAGAAGGTGACTGCAAAGAAGTAAGAATGTGGATTGGGTTTTAGAGAAGCCCAAAAGAAAATATAGTGATGCTAGCTAAAACGGGATGAAGAATGCTTAACAAGGAGATGGCGTTATACATCAAAAAAATATTTAGAAAGGGATAACATTCTTGATCGAATATAAGCCTCGACTTATGGGTTTCCCGAGTATGGAAGGGGATAGTTAAAAACACTTGGATGGTGGAACCATTTTGAAAATGGAGGATTGGGAACGGTGAAGGGACATCTTTATGGAATGATAGATGGTTATCACAAGGCAAACTGACGGACATCTTTGGAGATAACATTCATGAGGAGGATAAAGATCTTATGGAATGTAATCTCATTGGAAAAGATAAAAATTGAAACCTAAATAAGTTGAAAACATCACCGTCCAAAGAGGTGGTGAATGAGGTACTTAGTGTCCTAACGCGTTGCATGATAATAGAGATAAGAGAGAATGAATTGTGTCAACTAAAGATAAATTCTCCTATAAAATGACTATACTCTACTTATGGCATTGGATGAGACATGCAAGAAAAAACTTTAAATGAATTTGAAAATTACCTTACCCCAAAAATTCAAGATTTTCCTGTGGCTTTACCAATATGATAGCTTGCTTACAAATGTATTGGAGTATGATAGAAAATTTAGGGAAAACTTGCGAGTGTCAGATGGGCTCAAAGAGAGCTTTAGTAGCAAATGAGTAATATGTTCCTAAAATATCCTGGGTGGGTTGTGTTGATCTTGACGCTCTAAAATTTTTGGAAAACATGGAACCGACGGAGCTATCAAAATGTTATGAAGCTTAGAAATGTTGTTATTCGCCACATAAAAGAGTTATCTACGACCTTAGTAATAATCAATAAGGACACAAAACACAGGCAAAAGAAAATCTGCACTTAGTTGTCGTGAAATAAATTCGAGAAGAACTACACCAACAGGGGCGTCATTCGAGATGGCAATTGGAGATGAATGCTAGGATATATATGTTATAAATCTTGGTATAGTTTCAATAATGTAGCAAAGTTATTGAACTTACCTAAAGGATTAAAACTAACTTTGGAGAGATACTTTTCAAAAATTAATGTGGAGATTGATTTGGAGACGGTCGTTAAATGAATAACAATGAAGGATACTAAAAAACAACTAATGAGAAATGTAATATTTGATTGGCGAAGGTTACTCCAAAGATTTTGAGAAACTTTGATTAAATAAATCTCGAGAGAAAGAAACATGATGATGGATAAATTGGCGAGGATAGGTCATAAGGTTCAAGATGGTTATTGCTGCTAGGATGTTCTCATTCTTGAACATAAGCTTCCACTTATGGCTTCCCGAGCATGCAAGGAGATAGTTAGAACCAGTTGAATGGACGTCTCTATGGAATGATTGTAACAGCCCGAAAACCCGCCTGTCGATATTGTCCGCTTTGGTGGGCTAAGCGACACCACCCTCACGGTTTTGTTCTTCCCGGTGGAATTTAAGCCCAAAGGCGCCCACCCAGGAAAAGGCCTCAACAAGGGAAAGGTATCCACCCCCTTATATAGGAGGCTTTGTTCCCCTCTCCAACCGATGTGGGACAAGCACCTTAGGCTATTACAATGATAGATGGTTATCACATGCAAACTAGCGGACATCTTTGGAGATAAGATTCATGAGAAGGATAAAATCTGATGGTATGTAATCCATTGCACAAATAAAAACTGAAACTTACATAAGTTGAAAACGTTATTGCCTAAGGAGGTGGTGGATGAGATACTTAATGTCCTAATTGCATTGCATGATAACGGAGATAAGAGAGTTTTGATTGAGTCAACTAACGACAAATTGTCCTATAAATCGGTTATAGTCTACTTATGGTGTCGGATGAGACATGGGAGAAAAATTGGAAATGAATTTGAAAATTACTTTGTCCCCAAAAGTTTAAGATTTTCTTGTGGCTTGCTAACATGATAGCTTGCTCATGAATGTACTGAAATATGACAAAAAATTTAGAAAAAGTGATTTATGTACACACTGCTATATAGGACATGAATATGTGGACCACATGATCAGAAGTTGTCCATTCGCACTCCGGGTGTCAGACAAGATTATTGATGCACAAACTGAACTAAATTTCCATAGCATGCGAGTGTCGAACGGTCTCAAAGAGAGCTTTTATAACAAAATTCAGAGTAATATGTTATCTGATTATCATGCGTGGATTGTCTTGATCTTGACGCTTTAAAATCTTTGAAAAATATGGAACCAATGGAGCTATCAAAATGTTATGAAACTTAGAAGTTCCACTCTTCGTCACATAAAAGAGTTAATGAAACCTCAACACTAATCAGTGTGGACAAAAAATACAGATAAAAGAAAAATATACACTGAGTTGTCGTGGAATAAACCCGAGAAAGGATTGGTGAAACTAAACTCTGAGGTGAGCTTTTATAACCAGGGTGATCATTTGAGATGACAGGGGCGTCATTCTAGATGACAGCTGAATATGGGTGTTAGGATACGCTATGGATCTTAGTAGAGTTTAAATAATATAGTGGAGTTATTGAGCTTACGCGGAGTATTAACACTAACTTGGGAAAGACACTTTTCGATGACTAAAGTGGGTATTGATTCGAAGATGGTCATGAAATGGATAACAATGAAGGATATTGAAATGGAACAAATGAGAAATGTAATTTAATTGATAAAGTTTACTCCAAAGGCCATACCAAAGTTGAATTAAATAAATCTCTAGAAAAAGAAACATGATGACCGATAAACTGATGAGAATAGGTCATAAGTTTCAAGATGATTACTACATTTAGGATGCTCCACCGGCAAAATTGGGTGATCTTTTAGGTTTTGTTCTATAATGTTTACATGTCTCTTCATTTTATTAAATATATTTGAAAGTTATAAACTATTACTTATGCTTAAAAGCTAGAATTATTTGGCCAAATTACTATACACTTAAATATATATATTTTTATATAATAACAAAATTTCAAATATTTTTATTGCTTATTTATTTGGATGTTCTCTACTTCGAATTTCTACTTATCGTAGATGATTTGAAAGAGAAATTTCATATAAATATTTTTGTATGTGTCTATTTATTTAATCAAAATAAATATTTTTAATATCTTAATTTGTTCAATAAATATAATAGCTAAATTTATTTTAAAAAATTAAATGATAAACGTGCAACGCACGTTCACCTCACTAGTTAGACGAAGTGACGAACTCTACCCAAAGTGTTAATATCATGGGCATTTCTTTCCATTGCGAATTGACTTTATTATCCAATTACCTTAACAATACTATTTATTTAGCTAAAAAATAAATAATCAATAACCTCAATTTAATTATTTAATTTGATATTATTAAATAAATTTTATTTTATTTTATTTTAGTTCCAATTTTTCTAATGCTCCTCATTTTTCACCAATCAATACTTGTTACTTTTTTATAGTCTCATTCAATTTACAATAAATTTTAATTTAAATATATAATATACATTAATTTTAGTATTTTTTTTATTTAAATAGAATTTTGAATAAGTTCCTTTCCGGCGGACTCTCATCATGAACATTTTGCAATGCTCTGGGAGATTCAACGAAAAATAAATATAATTGTTGATAAACGACAAAGAGAAAAAAGAATAATCAGCCACGTACGGTCATATATATGTAACGTTACAAAAGTAGACTGAATCAAATTATTTATAAACTACACTAAGGAAAGATAGCGAAAAGAAGACAAGATGAATAAGTTTTGAATGGACTCATGATAATTGATAGCCAACAAAATGAAGGAATCAAATCAATCGGTTACACGGACGGTTGAATTATACTTATTGTTTTGATTGGTTATGATAAATATTGTGTTAGACACTTCTATCCAAAAGCGTGTTTACTTAAATTGTGGAGTGTGATATTGTGTTAGATACTGTTCACTAGGAAATTAAAGAAACAAAAAATGATATCTTTATATTCGTAAGGAGTGAATAAAATAACTAAATAACATGCCATTGGGAAAGATGGTTGAGCCAGCCATGCATATATCAGTAATTTTCTCTTTTACAACTCTTGATTATAGTAAATAGTCAAAAGGTCCATAAATAATATTAAAAAGTAGAGAAAGACTGGTAAATATAAAGATATCATTTTACAACTCTTGATTATAGAAAATAGTCAAAAAGTCCATAAATAATATTAAAAAGTAGAGAAAGACTGATAAATATAAAGATATCATTTAGATACTGCTCACGTAAGAAATTAAAGAAAAAAAATGAATCTCTATATTTGTTTCCTTTTTTATAAATTAATACACAAATATATATAAGGGATAATGATTTTCATCCATCCGAACTATAGGCCATTTGGCAATTCACCATCCAAACTATTTCGCCCCCGAAACCACCATCTAAACTTTCAATTCCTGACAAACCACCATCCCACAGCGGTTTTGACCCTCTTTTTTGAGTGGTTTTGACTCTTTTTTCAGCTTTTTTGGATGTTTTAACACATAATCTATGGAAAAATAATAAAGAGAGACAGTTTTACATGTGTTAAAACATCCAAAACCGCTGAAAAAAGAGTCAAAACCGCTCAAAAAAGGGTCAAAACCGCTGTGGGATGGTGGTTTGTCAGGAATTGAAAGTTTAGATGGTGGTTTCGGGGGCGAAATAGTTTGGATGGTGAATTGCCAAATGGCCTATAGTTCGGATGGGTGAAAATCATTATCTCTTTTTATAAATTTAAATTAATCCTAATTCACAAGCATTTAATTGGTGGGTCAACTATTTAAAATGATTATATAATTGGTGGAGGTTTGATCTATACACACAAATTTCACTTGAAGTTTCAGAAATTACAAAAAGCTCCCTTGACGTACTATATGATTCGGCCTAATGCATGCTATTGATAAGTAAGTTTCAAGAGCGAAGTAGGATACTTATAAAAACAATATTCATCAATTCGGATGTAATATACATATTTTAATGTGGAAAGTTTTGTAATTTCTCAAACTTTAGGGGCAGTTTGTGCAATTAGGTCAAACCTTAGGGTAAGATCGTGTAATTATCCCTAAATTTTTTAGATTCTTGAAAAAACTAGACCTAATAAAAGATAAAAGAAGGGCAGGAAAGACTTTCTTTATTTGAAGACGACTACATTAATTAGCTGAACTTCACCATAACCAAATGTTGTTGTATCTTGCCTCCTCTCAAACAGAGCTAAAACCAGGCTTCTTATGGACTTTCTTATCCTTCATACTTCCCTAACATCCTCAACTCCTCTCCACTCACTCTCACACGCATATATAATCGGCAGAGTCACAAAACCTCTAGGCCTTTTCAGCTCCATCCTCAGAATTTCAGAAATCTTTTCAGCAAGATCTCTCCTTTCATAGATTTTGCAGCAATTGAGGAAAGCCCCGATAGTTGAATTAGTGATGTCCGCCCCAATTTGTTTAACAATATCATAAGCATCCTCTATTCTCCCATAACGGCACAGAAGATCAATAAGACATGAGTAATGCTTATAATGTATTTATAAGAAGATCAAACAAAATTTAATTATTATGGTCCGGAACTTTATCTCTATTCTTGTAATTTATATTATTTAGTTTAGTATTATTATGATTTCATATTGTGAATCGGACCTCCATTATTTCACAATAATATATAATTAATCACTCTAAATATAACCATTTATCTAAATATATAATACAAAATGAATAGATAGCTAATTTACTTAAACTAAAATAAGTAGTTAGATAGCAGTTAGATGATTTTTTCATTTCACAGGCGTTCCGAAGAGGTTCTTTGGCTTGGGTAATTTTTTGAAGATTTATCTATTAAGGTGAAAAAATGTTACGTGGACAGTTTTCAACATCAAATTCATCATCAGGTAACAATAATATAAATTTGATAATATTTTAAGATCTATTAGAACTGACTAATGGCATATTATTAATTCTCTTATACTTTTTATTTTTCAGTTGCAGAGATATATCGACATAGGCGTCTTGATTCAATGAAAAGGAAATATTCCAATTTAAGTGAATCTGATAAACAAGAATACATAAATAAAGTTATGAAACAAAAAAGAATACGAAATTCAAATACGTGGCTTTTAAGAGCTGTCACAGTTATGGACAAATATGAAGGTTAGTGGTTTATTATTTTTAACTAAATATAATAATCAAATATAATTTTATATTTTAATCGAAAAAATTACTTATATTTCTCTTCGAGGTTCAATATATTATGATGATGCATCATCCATGATACATGAACTAAAAAAAAAGACAAATTACATGAATTGTGGAGCTGTAAGATTTGAGTACGAGCCTCCTACATTTTGTTGTGACAACGAAAAAATTAAACTAGCGAATATTGAAATTTTAGATGATTTATACGAGTTAATCACTTCACAATCAGAAGAAGTAGTAGAATTTCGGGCAAATATTCGTTTATTCAATTATATATTTTCTTTTACCACTTTTGGCGTTAAATTAGATAAAGAGCTTGCATCAGCACGACAAGGCGTATATACTTTTCGAGCACAAGGAATGGTGCACCATGACCTTCCAGGATTAATTTCCAGTGAAAGGGGTCCTGACCCTTTTCAGTTATACTTTGTTTAGACTGAGAATGAGGTTGAGAACAGAATGAAGGTATTGAAGGATTCAAGTTTATCTCAAGGTACGGTTAAAAAACTAATAAAAATTTTGGAGGTAAATCCCTATGCAAATGTCTTTAAAAGATTAAAAGATTATCCTTCCATGGAAGATGTTCAACTTCATATTTCAAAAGATGCTAGAATAGATCAAAGAGTTTATAATTGTCTAACTGCCGATCAAGTTGCTGCTATATGGGTTGAGGGGAATAATGTTAATGTACCTTATGAACGAGATATTATAGTTCATGCACACTCCGGACAAAGACACCGATTAAAGCGTTATTATGGATGTTATGACCCTTTGCAATATCCATTAATTTTTCCAAAAGGAGAGAGCGGATGGCATCAAAATATTAAAAAATTACCTACTACGGAAATTCAACCGACCATAATCACCAATGAAGTAGAGCAAGGTACATTCTATTACACCAAATTATTTACATTAAATTTTTTATAATATTTAATACATTCTATTCTTCCGTTTAATTTTTTAGTGCAAGAGGATAATAATGCAACAATTATCTCAAGGTTTTCTTTTGACGGTCCTATTATTACGGAGGAAACAAATGGTATGTGAAAGTAATACAAATATACTACAATACCTATTAATTTTATGTATGTCTAAATGTCTATTCTTGTGACTTTTTATCTCATATAATTATATAAGTATTTTGAGGTTCTTTCACAAGAACAAGAATGAATGTATGTGTTGATCTTATTACATGTTTTATTACTAATTTGTTTGTCATTAACAGATCTCATCAATAACAATGTCACTCGGAGACCACATTTTTCATCTGCAAATGAGGTTCTTTCACAAGAACAAGAAGGTATGTATGTGTCGATCTTATTATATTTTACTTATTGTGCAAGCTAAATGAAGAAGTCAAAATTTCGAAAAGTAAACACTAAGTTACCTGAAAAACTTTTCCTTGACAACCAGGATTAATGTAATAGACCAGTAAGTTTTTGCAAACTCATATTTTGTTTGTTCAAGCCCTACACCAATTAAAAATAATTATCAATAAAAATGAACATGTATTCATCAAGAAAACATCCAACTGATATTAGCATTCATGTAAATTTGCAAAATGAATTAAATAGAAATAGAATTATCAAAAATAGGATGAAATAAATATATCTTATAAAAGCACGAAAGTTTCTTACAAAATATAGATCGCCTAAAATAACCTCATAATAATTATATGAACAATTATTAGTTAAGGATAATTATGTAAATACATATTATAAATTATTAATTTAGCTACATTTAAAAAGTACTTATTAATTTATAATAGGACTCTCGATAGAATTAAAACTCTTTTAACTTACCAAAAAAAAAAAAAGATACATAGTTCAACAAGTATTTCTTTCAAAAAAAAAAAAAAAAGTTCAACAAGGATTATTTTAATATTAATAAATTAATTAATTGTATTCAAATTTTATAATATAAGTTGTCCATTTTTTTAATTTTAAGGCCTATAATTTAAAATGTTATAATAAGATATATCTAACAAATTGAAAACCAACAAATTGATTCACTTTATAATTTTACTAAATTTCGGTAATTATGTAAAATAAAATATAATTTAAATTGAATGAGTTACCTAAGACAATTTTCAACAAATCAATCCTAATGTAATTCTAATTATATAAGTTCATAATTCTAATTAACTAAGTTCATAAACTTTTATTAATTACAATCATATTATAATTCTATAAACTTATCTAATTAACAAAATAATATAATTGAATGATTTACATAAAATATTTTTTTAATAAACTAATGAATCTTAACGTAATATTTTTCAATTAATTACTACTAATATAATTATAATTATCTAAATCTAATTAACCATATAATCTTCCTTTAATTTATATAATATATATATGGGATGATTAACATAATCTATATATATTAAAAAGAACGAATAGGATTTTTGATTTCTTACAACTTAATATACCACAATTTAGAATTACAGGTCATCAAATCAAAGTTACTTTAAATTAAGAATTTTAAGAAGACTCTCTCTCTCTCTCTCTCTCTCTCTCTCTCTCTCTCTCTCTCTCTCTCTCTCTCTCTCTCTCTCTCTCTCTCTCTCTCCACATATATATATATATATATATATATATATATATATATAAGATATAATCTAATTTTATAAATTATTTTTATAATGTTCAATTAAACATTCCTTGAGTTTTTTATAAAAATATACTCTTTTAATTATTCCTGCTACATACATAAAATAAATAATAAAAAAATATAAATCTTAAATAATGTTTATTAGAAAAATATAAATAAAAAATAGAATTCAAGATCAAATGGCCAAGAGAGAATAAAAAAGAGATAAAGAATAATTAATTAAAAGAAAGAATTACTTGATTTTAATGTATATACACGTGCATACCAAAATTAATGAACCATCCAAATAATATTTTTTTATTTGATTCGATAATGATGCACTTTGTTATCAAAATTTTCGTCTGCAAATGAAGTTCTTTCACATGAAAAAGAATGCAAGTATTTATTAATTTTGTTATGTTTTACTTAGTGATCAGTTGTTAATTGTATCATTTATTATTCATTATTTAAAATACATCACGAGTTTTTTGGGAAAAGTTACAAGATTTAAAATATCAATTATTCAATAAGGAGATTTCTAGAAAGGTGGTTGTACATATTCATGCAATCGAGTTTCAACAACGATAATTGTCACATGCTCATATCTTGATAATTTTGGGGTCAAAATATAAAATTACAACACACAATTAACTTGATCAATTTATCTGTGTCGAATTTTTTGACTAAGAAAAGAATCCCCAACTTTATGAGTCAGTTATGAAACACATGGTGCATGAATCATGTGGATGAAAGAACTTAAATAATTTTTGTATCATGGATAGAGAATGTAAAAATCATTACTCATGTTCATATTACGAAAACACAATACGAAGTAAAGATGGATATCTGATTTGTGGAAGGAGAAGAATCGGACTGATGGTCCAAGTTCGCAATACACAACTTTATAACCAATGTATAGTACCTTATAATCCATATCTGTTATTAAGTTATAATTCTCACATTAACGTCAGGATTTTCTTAGAATGACAACTGTGAAATATCTTTACAAATATATTTATAAAGGATATGACAAAGTGAGAATTAATATCGCGTACAATAGTAAACAAAATCCCGAAAATTAGATTAAACAATTTGAAGATGATAGATTGAGTTTTAGCTCAAGATACAATATGAAGAACTTTTGAATTTAATTTGAATGAGATTGATCTAGCAATTATCAATTTAGATCAATATCATCCAAAGAAGCAATACATGACTTATTGGTCGAATCAAAACTTGAAGGATATTTTGACTTAGAACCATTGCTCTAGAACAATGGTCATTGAACAATCTTTAATGTGCTCGAAAAAAGCAACAAAAAAAAAAAATTACAAAATTTTTTTAGAGCATTATATATGAGACAAGCAAGGTAAATATTCGAAATAATTGATGACATAATATAACAAACTACGACAACAAGAAGAGACTATTTAGTTTTAAGATTCAAGAATAAATTGGCTCCATTTTAGAGATAAACATAAACGTTCCTTTTATCTCTCGACCATAACAAGAAGAAAGAGGATCTAGATAAATGCTCTCATAATAGACGATGAATGGGTAACAAATAATGATGAATTAAAGCATCACATTTGAGAGTACTACGTACTATACAGTGGAGATACTATCAAAGAGGTGATGAGTCTTAAATAATGTTCATTAGAAAAATATAAATAAAAAAGAGAAAATATCATTTTTCATCCTCTAAAGATGCCCTTGTTCGATTTTGGTCCTGATCTTTTAACTTTTCTCACATTGCATCCTTTTTTATTTCACATTTCTCATTTCAGTCCTTTAGCTAACATACGTTAAAAAATTGATTAAAAAAGTCACGTGTCACTCACATGGCCTGAATACAAGCCTAATTTTTTCAAACCTATTAGGATATCCTAGAAGACGCGGTAGTGGTGAAATTTATCAATGATTGTATGGGGAGAGAATCAATTCCCAATAAGGCTTATCAAACGTTTATTTGTCTGATTTCGAAAGTTAATTCTCCCAAAAAAAAAAAAAAAAAAAAATAGATTCAACCCATTACGTTGTGTAACATATTGCTCTAAATGATCACCAAGATGATTATACTTTGTTTAAGTCGCATATAAAACAAACTGTGAGCCCAAATCAAAATAGCTAATGTATTACTCAAAATGACCGCCAAGATGATTATAATTCGTTTAAGCCGTATATAAAATAAATTGTGAGCCCAAACCAGAATATCTTCATTCCCGGCCGAGACACCCATTACAATATCTTGATACTCCAAGAAGTGTTACGAATGCTACATCACTCCAAAGACAAAAAAAAGGGGGTACAATACTTAAATTGAATCTTAAAAAGGCGTACGACAAAGTCCGGTGGAATTTTCTAAGAGAACTCTAACGTTCTTCAAGTTCCTGACGAAAATCATCAATATCAGTATGAGCATAATGAATGGGATACAACTAGAGGTTTTATGGAATGGTGAACTAACGAAGGCTATATGAATATGTGGTATTAGATAAGGCAATCACTCTCGCCTTATTTGTTTGTACTCTACATGGAACAACTTACGTATATGATTGAGGAGGTCATTTCAACCGAATACTAGAAGCTAATTATAGTATATCAAAGAGGCCATCACATCTCACACTTGCTTTCTATGAACAACATAATATTGGGAGCTAAAGCTACCATGAATGGGTCGAAGTGCATTCACAGTGTGGTTGAGGCATTTCACAAGGCATTGGATCTCAAATTAAACTTCAGCAAGTCACATGTGTTGTTTACACTTTATATGTCAAATGATTTAAAGCAACATTTTACTAGAATTTTAGGCATGTAAAGTACAAACACCTTAAAGAATTATTTGGGGGTGCGGAAGAACTTTGGCCGAAACTATAATGAATATTCCTTGATTGTGATTAAGAAAGTTGAAAAAAATGCCTCTGGGATAGAAAGCCAAAACGAAAAACCTTGCCAGATGAATAACACTTATTATGTGCATCACGAGCTCAATCCCCAGCTACTACATGCACACAAATTGGTTCTCCAATCACACGTAAAAAAGATTCAACTTGAATCACTTTTTTTAGCCAACTCATATAACAAGGTAACAGACTCATCTTGTAGAGTGGAAGAAGGTGGCTAGAAGCGAGAAGGCAAATTGGTTCTTAGAGAAGCCCAAAAAGAAATATAGCGATGCTCGCTAAATAGGATAGGGAATGCTCAACAAGGAAACGATGGTGTGAAATTAGGTACATAAGAAAAAATATTTAAAAGGGGATGACATTCTTGAACATAAGCCCCAACTTATGGCTTCTTGAGCATGAAAGAGGATATTTAGAAGCACTTGGATGGTGGAACCATTTTGTAAATGGAGGATCGGGAACGGTGAATGTCCATATTTATGAAATGATAGATGGTTATCACAAGACAAACTAGCGGACATCTTTGGAGATAACATTCATGGGGAGGATAAAGATCTTATTGTATGTAATCTCATTGACACAGGTAAAAACTGTAACCTAGAGAAGTTGAAAACAGTATTGTCCAAGGAAGTGGTGAGAGATACTTAGTGTCCTAATAGCGCTACATGATAACGGAGATAAGAGAGTCTGGATTGGGTCAACTAAAGATAAATTCTTCTATAAAATGAGTATACTCTACTTATGGTGTCAGATGAGACATTCGAGAAAAATTAAAAATGAACTTGGAAATTACCTTGCCCCCAAAAGTTCGTAATTTTCCTGTAGCTTTACCAATATGATAGCTTTCTCACAAATGTATTGAAGTATGATAGAAAATTCGGGAAAAATGATGTATGTACGCACTGTTGTACAGGATATGAATATGTGGACCACGTGTTGAGAAGTTTTGCTTTCGCACTCCTGGTGTGGGACAAGATTGTTGATACACAAACTTGACGAAATCTTCATGGCATGCGAGTGTCAGATGGGCTCAAAGAGAGCTTTAATAGCAAAATTTAGAGCAATATGTTCCTAGAATATCCTTGGTGGGTTGTCTTGATCTTGATGCTCTGAAATCTTTGGAACGAATGGAACTAATGGAGCTATCAAAATATTATGAATCTTAAAAGAGTCACTCTTCGCCACATAAAAGAGTTATTTGAGATCTTAGTACAAATAAGTGAGAACAAAAAACACAAGCAAAAGAAAATCTACACTTAGTTTTCGTGAAATAAACCCGAGAAGTGATGGGTAAATCTAAACTCGGTTGGAAGCTTTTATAACCACACCAACAATGCTTGGCCAGGGGCGTCATTCGAGATGATAATTGAAGATGATTGCTAGGATATGCTATGAATCTCGGTATAGTTTCAATAATGTAGCAGAGTTATTAGGCTTACCTAAAGGATTAACATAAGCTTGGGAGAGACGCTTTTTTAAAATTAATATGGAGATTGATTCGGAGATCGTGAAATGAATAACAACGAAGGATATTGAAAAACAGCTAATGAGAAATGTAATATTTGATTGGCACAGTTTACTCCTAAGGTCTTGAGAAATTTGGATCAAATAAATCTCGAGAAAATGAAACATGATGATGGATAAATTAGTGAGGATAGGTCACAAGGATTAAGATGGTTACTGTGTCTAGGATGCTCCATCGGAAAAACTAGATGAGTCTTAGCTTGAGACTGCTTTTCCTATGTTGGGTTGCTTTATTTAGGACAAAAAACAAAATATATCGAAGAGATAGGAAAAAAAAAAAGAATATGATTGGACGTATAAACAGTGCCAAATAAATAATATTAGTTATATTTTGTTTACTATACAAGATATATATATTATTGTTTTAAGAGAGACTGACAGAATTGAAACAAATCCTTCTTATGGTACAAAACGTGTGAAAAATGCAATACATCAATATAAACATCTGAAAAGAGTGTTTCCTATTGAAAGTACAATGATGAAAATATAAAACTTATACCAAAGTAATATAAAAATATCAAACCATCAATAAGTATATTTTTGAATTAATAATAGGTACAAAATGATACTAAATATTATACATCATATTGTTTGAGGAGTTCATAAATTGCTCAATCGAGAGTCTAATAATTTTCATAAAATATTATTTCTTTAATACTTTATAAAAAATTAATTATTAAAAGCTCTATTAATATTTTATATAAACTTTTAACTGTTTAATGAGAATATAGCTCAAAATATTATAGGAAACTTAGTTAACAAGTATCCATGGAATTTTGTTTTCTCATTGCAATCGAATAATAGAAATTATCAATCGAAAATTGCATGCGGTAGCTGCAATGCAATTAAAAAAGTATAATCCAATGTATCACCAGAAAGCAAAATAGAAATACTTATTAAATCAAATTACAATTATGAAGAAAAAGATGGAGATTTGAGAAAGAGGATAATATTGAAAATGATGATATATCAAACCCACGGTTTTGAGAGATGAATATTTAGTGTAAGGTAATTATACTAAAATTGATGATAATAATATATCAAAAGCTACAATTTCTCAAGAAGAAAAAAAAAATAACAATGTTCCAATTTTAAATGATGGAATCGAGGTTGGAAATATAGAAAAAAAAGTTAGGTGCAAAAATTATAGTTTTGAAAGTGAATATAACTTTTAGATTTTGAATGATGATAAAAAGATTCTTCAAAACTTCATAAAAAAACTAAAAATAATTCACAAATTATATTAAATAATTAACAATATAAAAAATAAAATATATATAGGTAATATGACATTTTATATGATTTTTTTAGTTTTTGTCTATATTCTTTTATATATATGTCTTTTCATTTATTAAATATATTTGAAAGTTATAAACTATTATCTATTTGGACAAATTAATATTATACACTTTAAACATATTATTTTATGCAATAATATAGTTTCAAATATTTTTATTATTTATTTATATAGATGTTTCTCTAATTCGAATTTCTACTTATTGTACAAGATTTGAAAGAGGGATCTCATATAAATATTTTTGTATATGTTACTTTTCAAAATTAAAATGATTCATTAAAAATGTTATTATATATATTTGTTTAATCAAACTAGATATTTTTAATATCCTAATTTGTTAAATAAATAAAATAACTAAATTTATTTAAATAAATTAAATGATAAACGTGCAACGCACGTTCATTTCACTAGTATCTTATAAAAGCACGAAAGTTTCTTACAAAATGTTGATTGCCTAAAACACCCTCATAATAGTTATGCAATAATTATTAGTTAGGGATAATTTTGTAAATACATGTTATAAATTATTAATTTAAATACATTAAAGGAGTACTTATTAACTTGAAATAGGACTCTTGGTATAAGAATTATTATTCCATTATTATGTAGGCTATGAAATTGATAAAACAATATAATTAAATAAAAAATAATTTACATAATATTTTGAGCTATTCTAATCAAACTCTTTAAAAAATAATTTTAATAACTTTATATAACAGTTATAGCAAAGAAATATAATATGAGACCAAAACTATTAACTTTCTTCTGAAAATATATATTCTAATGTATAATTTCTCTAGGAGAAATTAAAACTATATCCTAATAATAATTGTGTTAATAATTTGTAGTCAGAGATAATAATGTAAATACATGTTATAATATATGAATTTAAATATATTAAAAGAGCACTTATAACTTAAAATAGGACTCTTCATAAAATAGAATTAAAAATCCTTCAATTTAGAATATATATATATATATATATATATATATATATATATATATATACATAGTTCAACAATTTGAAATATTTATTATAATAAGAAATGCTAACGAATTGGAAGATAACAAATTAATTCACTTCACAAATTTTGATAATGAGATGTTTAGCGAGTGTATCTTCCATTTTATCTAAAAGATCTTACATCAAATATATATAATCACATGTTTTGTGATTAAAAAAGTTCCTTCAACAATAATAATTGAAAAAAAAAATTTTTTAATCACATTAACGGTAAAAGACATGTTTCTTAATATATATATTATTTCCCCGTGCATGAAGTATTTTGGATTAGTTTCCCGTTATATAAAATCTTCGTTACTTAAACGCAACACAATATTTACTAACACGTCGGATAAGAATCACAAATACAACACATCAACAAAAATGAAGTTATATATGTTGAATGCATATTTCACAAAGAACGGACAATAATATTTTATAACAATAAATCAGAGAGAAGGGGGCCAAAATAATAATTATGTTAATAATTTTTAATTAGAAATAATTATGTAAATACATATTATAAATTATTAATTTCAAATATTAAAAAAAAGAGTATTTCATGGCTTAAAATAGAACTTTCGTAAAGTAAAAATAAGACTACTTTAATTCGATAATATGTATAAGATTTTAATTTGATACTATATTTGTATAGTTCCTGAAGATTTAATTAATTGTATTAAAATTTTGTCGTTTCAAGGCCTGCAATTTGAAATGCTATCATAATAAGAGATATCTGATGAATTAGAAGATAACAACTTAATTCACATTATATCTATTATATTAATATAAAGATCCTATATATCATGAGTTATGGACTAATATAATTTGTGAATGAAGATGGAGAAGACATGAGCACTTCACGGGCGTTGTTAGTGCAACTTATTACTTGTGTTTTAAGGGGAATGCTATCCGTTCTAACCATATTTGGAGGGAAATTTATTGGGATTAGCTTGTACAATGCTAACTAATGTACAAGTGATTTGAATTGATCATATATAACCAAAAACATAAGTAGTAGACCTTACTGACGATGCACGTGAATCACATATATCTTTTCCATCCAAAAATTAATAACTAACCAAAAAATATTTTTAAAAATTTGGGACTAAAAAGGTTTAATGAAAATAACAATGCACACAATGCAACGATTCACACCATTTGAGGCTAAAATTGTACTATTTTCGTATAAATCTAATATAAGTGTATACCAGAGTGATGAATACAGTTTCAAAAGATAAAATTTCTATTATTAAACGGAATACATTATCTTTCTCTATATGCACTCACAAATTATCATGTTTAAGAAATATTAATCATTAATAGATTATGAACATAATCAAACGTAGTGATGACAACATTAATTGATGTTAAGTGTGTGATTGAAAAAAAAAAGTGTGTGATTGAGAAGTATAGAAGAATATTGAAAGTTGGTCGAGAGGACCTAGAGCAAAGACGACTAGATAGGGTTCAATCATGTTGGTGGTCGAGAGAGAGAGAGATAATGACCATGAAGGAAGTCATGGTATGAAATTAAGAGGTTTAAGCGAGGTTTATACTTAACCTAAAAGATAATTAGTCATATTACCAATGACAATTTTGTATTATAACTGCACATATCTTTTCTATCAAAAAATTAACAACGAACCTAAAAATATTGTGAATGTTTGGGACTAAAAAGGTTAATGAAAATAACAGTGCAATTATGCAACAATTTGCACCCTTTGAGGCTAATATTGTACTATTTTAGTATAAATCTAATATAAGTGTACTAGAGTGATGAATATAGGCTCAAAAAAAATAAAATTTCTATTATCAAACGAAACACGTTACCTTTCTTTACATGCATGCACAAATGATTGTATTTAAGAAATAATAATAATTAATATATTATGAACATAATCAAACGTAAAGATGACAACATTAATTGATGTTAAATGTGCGATTGAGATGTACGAAAGAAGAGTGAGAGTTGGTCGAAAGGACCTAAATCAAAGACGACTAGATAGGACCCTATCATGCTGGTGGTCGAAAGAGATATACAATGACCATGGAAGAATTCATGACATGAAATTAGGAGGTTTGATGACACTTATACTTAACCTAAAAGATAATTAGTACATATTACCAATAGGAATTTTGTATTATAATTAATCAATAAATAAAAATAAATAATTAAATTTCAAATGAGATCTCCTTACCATATTTAAAATTTAAATATTTGATTTTTTAAATAATTTTATTTTAATAATTTAATGATTAATAATTTTAGACGAATCATATATTTAATGTGAAATACACATTATTTTTACTAATTATTATATTATAAAAGTAAAAATAGAGTTTTTGGTTTCCTACAACTTATTCTTCACCCAAAATATCCTAATGATTACATCTTTAATAATTTTTAACTAAAAGGTGAATTGATAAATACATCTATAATATTTAAATTTTAAAAATGAACTTATGAGTTTTCTATGGTTCTTTAATAAATTAAAATTAAAAGTCTTCCAATCTATAGAAAACATATAGAGTATCATAATGAGGATTCTTTTTAAATTATTAATTATAATTTAAAGTTAATATATGAATTATAATTGGATACAATCTATTAAATAATTGAATTTATCAAGTGAGAAAAAATATCATCCACAAAATATGAAAGCTTTAAAAACATAATTTTAAGTTTGACTATTACAAATATACTAAGATAAGTAGTTAAAAGTTTGTCATCAATTTAATAAAAAATGACTCTTTAAGTTTGAACCAGTGCTCTAAAGCAACAGTTAGTGAACACTCACTTTCAATGATACTTTAAGGGTTTTTTTTTTCTTTTTTTTTTTTTTAATTTAAGAGAATCAATGTTGGTTTCCCAACTACCCCCCATTGATACTTTAATTTGGAATCATTATTCTAATACAGTGGTCAATTAACACTTTTTAATATGCTCGAAAAATAAAAAAGTAAGAAAATTTTTTACAAAGAATTTCCAGAGCGTTATATGTAAGACAAACAAGATAAATATTGAATAGATTTGAGGAAAGACTTCATGGCGGAATGTAACAAACTATTAAAACAAGAAGATATTATTTGGTATCAAAATGACTCCAATTCGGGGATAAAAATGCACGCTTCTTTCATCTCTCAAACATAACCAAAAGGAGGAATTGGATAAATGCTTAAAAATAGGTGATGAATGGAATAATGACCAACTAAAGCAACACACTTGGGAGTACTACACGAAACTATTCGATGGATATATCATCAGAGAGGTCACGAACCCTAAGGTGGTAGTGGAAAGATAATTTGGCAAGAACGACTCAAATGAGGAAACCCTAAAGGTAGTGAAGAGCATCCACCCATATAAAATGTTAGGATCAGATGGTTTCGGAGCATACATTTTCAAGACCTATTAGGACATAACAAGAGACGCTCGGTGGTAAAATTCATTAATGATTGCATGGAGAGAAAATCAATTCCCATGGAGGCTTGACAAACGTTTATTTGCCAAATTTCAAAAGTTAATGCTCCAAAAAAAAAAAAAAAAAAAAAAAAAACGAATTTTGACCCATTACGTTGTGCAATGTATTGATCAAAATAATCATCAAGATGATTTACTCCAGCGTAGGCCATATATCAATAAAATTATGAGCCCGAACTAGAATAACTTCATTACCAACCGAAGTAGCCATGACAATATCTTGGTACTTCAAGAAGTGTTACACACGTTAAATCACTCCAAAGACAAAAAGGACGCATGGTGCAAAAATTGGATCTTGAAAAGACGTACGACAAAGTTTGGTGGAATTTTCTCAGGGAAACTCTAACTTTATTCGAATTCCCAACAAAATCATCAATATCATCATGAGCGAAGTGGAGGGGATAAAACCAGAGATACTATGGATTGGTGAACTGACCGAGGCTATACGGATAACATGTGGCATTAGACAAGGGGATCCACTCTCGCTTTTTTGGTTTGTGCTTGGTATGGAAAGATTTATGTGTATGATTGTGAAAATTGTTTCGACCAAATGACGAAGGCCAACTGCAGTATGTCGGGGAGACCCTTAGATCTCGCACTTGCTTTTTGTGGACGACTTAATATTTTGAGCCAAAAATTATCGTGGATGGAACGATGTGCATTTAAAGTGAGATTTAGGCATTTGCAAGGTATCAGGCCTCAAATTGAACTTGACAGGTGCCAAATAATTTAGAACAACAGGTTAGTGGAATTTTGGGTATGGAAAGTATAACCAACTTAGGGAACTAGGGGGGTTCAGACAAACTTTAGTCGAAACTATAATGAGCTTTTCTCGAAGGTGATTGAGAGAGTAAAAAAGCTCCTTCGGGATAGAAAGCCAAAATGCCAAACATTGTCAGATAATTAAATTTATTCGGTTTATCATGAGCTCGAATCTCATTTACCATATGCCTATAAATTGGCTCCCCAATCATGCGTGCGATAAACTTGATCGACTCAATCGCAAGTTTCTTTGCTGACTAATATAACAAAGAAATGAACCCATCTTATAGGGTCAAACAAGGTGACTAGAAAGAAGCGAGAATAAGGATTGAGTATTAGAGAAGCCCTAAAAAAACAGAATAGCGATATTCGCTAAAATAGGATGAGGAATGCTCAACAAGGAGACAACGTTGCGAAGCTAGATATATAAGAAAAGATATTTAGGGGGGGGGGGGATATTTTTGAAAGTAAGCCTCAACTTTTGGCTTCTCGAGCATGAAAGAGGATTGTTAGAAGTATTTGGTTGGCAGAACCGTTTTACAAATATTGGAGGATTGAAAACGGTGACGGGGTGTCTTTATAGAATGATAGATGGTTATCACAAGGGAAACTAGCCGACGTATTGAAAGATAACATTTATGAGGAGAATAAAGTTCTTTTGACATATGATCTCATTGGAATATATAAAAAATGGAACGTAGCTAAGTTGAAAACAATAGGGAACAAAAATTAAATATAAATAATATAAAGTGTAGTGAAACTACAAACAATTTCTCCTATGAAATGACTTATAATCTACTTATGGTATCGAATGAGATATTCGAGAAAATACTAGAAATGAATTTGGAAATTATCTTGCCCTTAAAAGTTCAAGATTTTCTTGCGACTTTGCCAACATGACTGCTTGCACACTAATGGATTGAAGTATGATTGGAAATTTGGGGAAAGCTATATATGTATAAGTTATTGTACAAGACGTGAAGATGTGGATTACGTGCTGAGAAGTTGTCTGTTCGTAATTCGGGTGTGTAACAAGATTGTTGATATATAGATTGGTCAAAATTTTCGTGGCTTGTAAGGTTCGGAATGGCTCGAAAAGAGCTTATGTTATCAGAATGTCCTGGGAAGATTGTCTTGATCTCAACGCTCTGCAATCTTTGAAAAACATGAAACTGATGAAACTATTAGAATATTATGAAGTCTAGAAATGTTACTCTTCACCACATAAAAGAATTACCTGAGTCCTTGGTACGAATTAGTGAGGACAAAAAATACAGGCAAAAGAACACATGCATTGAGTTGCCTTGGAATAAATTCGAGAAGAGATGGGTGAAACAAGATTTAGATGGAAGATTTTATAGCCACACCAGCAATGCTTCGACTAGGAGCGTCATTCAAGATGACAGTGGAAGATGGGTGCTAAGATACTCTATAAATTTTGGTAGAGTTCCAACAAAAGTGACGAAGTTATTAGGCTTACGTGGGGGATTAAAGCTAGCTTAGGAGAGGCGCATTCTAAAGATTAATATGGAGATTGATTCTAAGACGATGGTGAAATATATAACAAAGAAGGATTAGAAAGAGCACCCTATGAAAAATATAATATTTGATTGCCGAAATTTACTCCTCAGTCCCTAGGAAGCTTAGATTGAGCCCATCCCCGAGAGAAAGAAACATTATGGTGGATAAATTGGTGAGGATAGACCACAAGGTTCAAGATAGTTACTGAATCTAGGATGGTCCACCAACGGAGTTGAATAAGACTTAGCTTGAGGTTACTATTCCTCTGTTGGGTTGCAAAGAATCCAATACATTAACATAAAAATTTGAAGAGGATGATTCATATAGAAAATGCAATAACCTTTATATTTTGAGCTATAACAAATAAACATTTCAGAACTTCATATAAAAATCGGGAAAAAACCTCCCAGTCCCCTTGTGAAAAAAATAATTATTAAATTACCTCCTCCTAAAAAATTAAATAGCATAAAGCCCCCTCATATTTTTAAAAAAGAAGCATATTTACCCCTTGCACAGTAGTGGTCATTTTGACTACGTCATTTATTCCACTTTTTCTTAGTTTGAAGTCTATTTTATTCATCCTTCATGTTTAAATGAATGAGTTCAAAGTCTATTTTACCCCTCCTTCATATTTTTATCTTCAATCGATTGTTTCCTCAAACAGATTTCTTCCGGCGTTTAGTTTCCTTTCAAGTATTTTAGTTAGGGTTTTTGGCTGAAAAAGAAAAATAAAGCGTAAAGAAATAAAGTTCTAAATAGAGTTAAAATATTTGGGGGCATTTGAGTAAAAAAGAACTATTCATCAACGTAGAAAAATTAGAAAGGAGTCAACATGATATTTAAAAAATAATACAAGTAGGTTAGATGCTATTTAATTTTGCACAGAGGGATGATTTGATAATTCTTTATTACACAGGGAGGTAAAATGCTTTTATCTCTATAAAAATCAAAGATAAATCACAAATTATATTAATGAAAACCAAATAATAGAAAAAATAAAGTACATATAATTAACATAATATTTTATATGATCTTTTAAATTTTTTAATTTATATTTTTTATATATGTCTTTTCATCTACATTGTCCATTTTAAATATTTTATTTTTATACATTAACATAGTTTCAAATATATATTTTGATTGTTTCTTTATTAATCGAATGTTTTTCTAATTTGAATTTTTACTTATTGTATATGGTTCGAAAGAGAAATTTCAAAGAAAATGTTTGTATGTGTAATTTTACGAAATCAAATTGATTCATTAAAAATTTTATTATATTAATTAAATTAGATACTTTTAATATATTAATTTTCTCAACAAACGTAAAACTAAACTTATCGAAATAAAATAAATGATAAACGTGCAACGCACGTTGATGTCACTAGTTTTCTATAAATTTATATTAGTTCACATGAATAACTGGTACTGTAAGTACCACAAGATAATAAGTATCTACAAAAGTAAACAACACCAACAACTGATAATTCACACCTGAGAACTTAACACTATTGGACCGAATACAAAGAGAGAGTAGGGCCGTAGGGGTATGTCTCAGGAACTGGAAACAAAGAAACTCAAACACATATGCTTTCAAGAACATGTCAGCCTATTGGGAACTCAACAAGAGACTCAATACGGATGGGAGTTTACGTACCCAAAGGCAAACAACAGCGACGAGAGGAGTTCTCCGTGATGACATGGGAAATTGTGATCAACTGCCTTCTGAAGAACTTCGTTCATGGCGGGCGATTCTCCGATGCGCTTCATCTCTTCCGGCAAATCCACTCATCCCACCACTTGACAGTTGAAACCTGACCATCACACTTTATCGACGGACGTTCATGAGACTAGAGTGGGTGCACAGCTTCATGCGCATTCCGTTCAATGTGGGCTAAAATTTTTCCTCGTGTCTCCTCTCACTCTATGCGAAATCACAGGACTTGGTTTCGGGCAAAAGGGTCTGCGATGAAATAAAGGAACCTGATGTTTATTCACATACTACGTTGCTATCGGCTTGTGCAAAGCTCGGTGAAGTTGGTTATGCTCGTCGTGTGTTTGATCAAATGCCTCATAGAAATGTGGCGGTTTGGAATGCAATTATCACAGGGTGTGCGAAAAATGGACACCACAGGATTGCTTTTGAGTTTGTTCACAAAATGCATGCCGTGGGTGTGAAAGCTGATAATTACACTTTTGCTAGTGTTTTAAGTTTATGCTCTTTAGAGCAGTTTGATTTTGGCGGCCAAGTGCATGCTTTGGTTGTGAAGACTGGATTTTTGAGTATGGTTTCAGTGATTAATTCCTTGCTTACTATGTATTTTAATTGCAATCGTGTTACGGATGCTTATGGTGTATAAGAGGAAGTGGGCTGTGAAGCTGGAGATGAGATAACTTATAATGCAATAATTGCTGGTTTAGTGAGCATCGACAGAGATGAAGCAGCTTTATTGATGTTTAAACATATACGAGCTATTGGTCTAAAACCAACTCATGGGTATCTTCAATTGGGAAGAATAATTGTTGAATTTCTTCTCTAAGCTGGGAATGATGATCCTGCTGTTTATGTTGTTATGTCAAATATTTATGCTAATGCTGGGAAGTGGGAAGAGGTGGCTAATTTGAGGGAATTATTGAAGAAACTGGACAATAATTGAAATGAGAGTTTACTGAAATCACGGAATAGACTAACTACAACATAGTTATAATCTTCCCCAAATATTGTAGCTAGTTAGTACATATTATTTCTAGCTGACAACTCTTCAATAAACCCACTGATTTTCTGAATACATTTTTACACTTATGCACTATTGGAAGCATTACTAGTCTAGTACCCAACAATGCTTCAGAATCAGAATCAGTTGATTCTGTTCCCCAGGTTTGATCACCATTAGCTGCAACCTGAGCTGATTGAGATGGCAGAGGAGGGATCTCCAGATTTTCATTTTCACTTTCCAACATTTTTACCACTTCACTCATTGATGGACGATCTTCCGGACTCATCTGTATGCACCACAATCCCACTATTGTCATCTTCCTTTTCATTTTTCTTGCTAAATCGTCAATTTCTTCATCATCAATTTCATCAGCATTTCCAATTTCAATATCCTTCCCTTTATTGAAGCGATTATAAATCCAATACGGAAAATACTGACTAGATTTGTCGTCATCGGCCACCATGTCTCTATTTAAGAGTAGCATTTCCATCAGCAGCATTCCAAAGCTATAGACATCTGCCTTGTATGAGACCCTTCCAATGCTTCTGTTGATTAGTTCAGGAGCCACATACCCTATTGTCCCTCGTGCCATTGTAAGAGTCACTGTTTCATTGTCAGTAGGGTAAAATTTGGCAAGCCCGAAATCAGAAACTTTTGGAGTAAAACTATCATCAAGGAGTATGTTGTGAGGCTTTATGTCAAAGTGCAGGATTTGGATATCGCAACCTCGGTGTAGATATTCAATCCCACGAGCCACTCCAACTGCAATTTCGTATTTCTGCTCCCAACTTAGTGAATTCAATGCTCTTTCATCTCTATATATGTACTTCTCCAAAGATCCCTTGGGCATGAAGTCATATATAAGGGCACATTTAGATCCTTCAACACAATATCCAACGAGCTTAACCACATTTATGTGATGGATCCTTCCAATGGTTGCAATTTCGTTGATGAAGTCTTGTCCGCTTGTTCCAGGCTTACTGTTGAGTATCTTCACGGCTACATCATGGCCACTTCGAAGCTTTCCTTTATAAACAGAACCGTAACCTCCTTCGCCGAGTTTTTCCTTGAGATTTCCTGTTATCTGCTTTATGTTTGAATAAGAGTAGCGGATTGGCATGAGATTGTTGTTGCTTTGTAGAAATCCTTCAATTCCATCAAACATGGACAAATGCCTTCTTCGAAGCTTGTAGATCAGAAGCCCCAACATAAAAGGCATTCCAATTATAATTCTTCCTGCAAGTTGGAGCATTACAAACACTGCAGGGCACAAACTTAGCAAAATTAGCATTGCTCAGTTCAATTTCTAGCATGATCATTTTATAAAATTCTTAAAACAATCTTCTTTTTTTTTTTTTAATATTTTGATGTTGCAAGAAAATTGCCATGTGGCAGCTGATGTGTCTTTCCGGCAAACACATCACAAATTCAGGCGAGAAAAGGGTATTCCAACGGTCCATTGTCCTATAATTTCACAAAATCGAAAATTGAAAGCTGATATTTGCCAAAATCCAAAAATATATCCAAAGATTGCAAATTGGACTATTCTACCGGATTGATTGAAAATTTCCCATATTTTTTACATATAGACCGTCATCGAACTTAACTGAGAAAGATAGGAAAAAAAGGAAAAAATAATTAAAAGCCCACCTGTGATTATCCGAAGAATCGGATTAATCCCTGCACACACAAACCGTACACATGATAAGTGAAAAAAGGGTAAACTTCGTTTGTACAAATAAAATGAATGCTTTATTTTCATGAATGAAGTTAACTAGTTTTCTGAACACAATAACGATGAATTTACTTAAGACATGAATATTCTTGTACTTGGATCTGCTATTGGCGAGAATTTATACTATTATACATATAATATTTTTTGTGAAAAATATTCATTGAAAATAAAAATTAAAAAGGGTCTGTCCTAACAAATATCTTGCCTGCAATTTCGTGTTCTCTTCAAAAATCAAGCACAGGATACTGGTTTAACATGACTTGTTCAAATTAATTAAGATCTAAAGTAGAGCATAATGAAGTATGAACAATACTGGAGTTGAGGAATCTCACAGTGAAGTAACTTGAGGATCCAACCTGGCACACTACCACCTGCATTCTCCAGAGTAGAATAAGAACCATTAGAACTCAAATCTTAAGAAAAATTCAAATGTAAGCTTTAGGGTTCAACTAAAATAGTTTAATTTGTACTTTAGCTTAGCTAATCTTTTATGGGAATTGGAATCGAAAGATTATTTCTAGTGACTATTCATTTGGCTCTGGCAATGAGCATGAATAAAAGATATTAAAAGAAATGAGACGTAAGATAAATTGATCTTTCAATCGTACCACATTGAATCTCCCAACTTTGGTAGTGGAGAAAACAATATGGTGTGTCACATACAGGTGTGGTCCCATCAAGACCAACCCAACAGTGACTATTGTATTTGCACTTTGGAGGACATAGAGCAGTGAACCATGAAAGTACAAACCCATAAAGCAGCGCTCTGTGGACATCTGAAAGAGTAATGTTTCTCCTTTCTCCATTATCATCAACTGGTGGGGGCAGCGAAGTCATCACCATGACATCTATGCTACACATATAGAATTCATCTGGCTGCCAAAAGTATCCATCGACCATTATGTATGTGTATCTTCTTGTACGGGAGTTGTTGAAACATTCACTAGTCTCTAAAACAGATGAACTATTCACCGGACGTGGGCAGCTTACAAAAGCAAACCCTGTATTGAAAAGAGGGTACCTGTGTAGAAACTTGCTATAAGGATATTGACGATTTCCCGAAAAATTGAAATCGGCTAGAGAGTATTCAGGAAAGGAGCAAGTGGTGTCATTTTTAATGGAAGCATCGCTAAGACGGATAGTGTAATAGTCATAATTTATTTCTTGAACCAGGTATTTCTGAGAATGAAAATATAGAAAGGTAGTATTGTTTTGGCATTCTAGTTCATATGAGTGATCACCACAGTGTTTTGGGTAATCCCTTAATCTGAAAGGATAGCTAATATTATGAATATTGCCACATGAAGAAGGGATACAGTGAGGAATAGTAGTCTTACCCCCGTAGGATGTTTGAAGGAAATTAGGGATCATTATTATCAGGAGGAGGAGAATCATGTTGGCGGTGACGAATAGCTGCAGAATAAGAGTACACTTCTTCTTTAATAATTATAGAAATAATAATTGCGAATGCTAATTTTCTCCAGTCACACGCAAGAAAATATAAAATTCACTAGTCAAGTCGTCTCATATTATCAAAAGTCTTTCTGGCCTGCAAATAAAGACAGACTTCAACTCTTTCTACGTGCCTTCCTGAAATTAAAATAAATGTTATATATGAGTATAAAGAGATAATCCTAACCAGACTGTGTTATGAGAGGCGGTATTTTAGGCAAGAATATTATTTCCTTTAGAACTGATTTGTGAGATCCCTGGTTTGTAGGGATTTAGACTAAGATAAATAACCCCTCTTTGTAACATTTATTCATACGAAAATATGTTCTCAATAAAATCTTCTTCCGTTTCACACAATGTAACATGGTATCAGAGCATGGTTCATCCTAGGGACTCAGAATTCTCATCATCGTCCTAAATACCTTTCCCAAACCCCGTTGGCATCAATCAGGATGTCAACCGAAATCACCCAAGAACTCAGCACCCAAATATCCAAACTCTCAATGTCCAATCCAGAGAACTTCTCAATTGGCATCAAACTAAACAACGAGAATTACCCGGTATGGGCCCGGATTATGAAGATGGCGATCGGAGGAAGAGGCGGCCGATCACACATCACCGGCAACCCATCCGCACCAAAGGAAACAGACTCATCGTATGATCAGTGGGAACAACTAGACCAACAAGTTTTCACATGGATCATACAAAACATGGATGGCAATCTAATAAACAGTGTTCTGCAATACCCAACGGCAAAGGCTCTGTGGGACGGCCTTGCCACAACCTATGGTAGCGGAACCGATCCCCTTCAACTGTTCGACCTACACAGGCGGGCCAATACAATCAAACAGGGTTCGGACAGCCTCGAGGAATTTTGGGGAAAATTGCAGGCAATTTGGATGTCTATAGACCGAAAACAACCGAATCCCATGAAGTGCTCGGATGATATCACAGCCTTCAATCAAATTCAGCAAGAACAACGGCTCTACCAACTGCTTACCGGAATAGATGAGCGGTACGAACAAATTCGGCGGGATCTATTGAAACTCGATGACAAACCCTCAGTAGAGTCCGCCTACGCCACTATCCGACGAGAGGCTGCCCGTCTTCAGATTCTAAAGACGGCATCCGATGGCGAAGGGGACTCGTCATCACTGGGTGTCGGAGTGGGACTTGCGGTCAAAGGAGGAAAGAACGGACGGCCAAAAGGCGACGGAATCAGAAGGAGTGACGGTGGTGGCCGGAGACCGCCGCCACGAGAGGACAGATCTGACCTTGAGTGCTCTCACTGTGGAAAGCCAAGGCATACCAAAGAAGGGTGTTTTGAATTGATTGGGTATCCGGACTGGTGGGAAGGCAGTCGGAAGAGTAACGGTGGCACAAATATAGGCGGCGGACGGAGGCGTGCGAACGCAGCTGTCGGCGGAAATCAGGGGTGGACAGACGCAGCAAGGGCCAACGCCACCGCTGCAGGCATCAACCCCCAGGTCGCCGGTACAGCGGTGGCAGCATCGGAGACGATGGTCGGCCGGCGGGCGAACTTCGCCGCGGATGTCGACGGAAGAGATGGCGCCTCTCTGGAGACGACGGGTAACAGAGGTAAAGGGTTTGAGCAAATATGCTCAAACCCTAGTTGCTTTACTCTTTATTCCTCTAAGTTTCCCCATTTTGCAATTCGACCCCCATACCTTGATGAGTCTGCAAGCACACCCCACAGTTTACATGTCTCCCAAAATAACACCAATAAGTCACCCCAGTGGATAATTGATTGTGGCGCGACAGATACAATGACATTTGATCCCTCTGATTTAATTGAACCAATTCTGAAAAATTCCCGTATTCAAACTGCTAATGATGAATTTGTGGAAGTTAAAAGGGAAGGAACCGTTAATATTTCACCAAGATTGAAATTGAAGAATTGTCTCTATGTCCCATCTTTATCTTGCAAACTGCTATCTCTGAGTCATGTAACCAGTGAACTGAATTGTATGGTGCTGATTTATCCTCGTTTCTGTATTATCCAGGACATTCATACGAAGGAGATAGTTGGGCGTGGTACTGAGCGGGACGGACTTTACTATGTGGATGAATTGGAACAACCTGCAAAAGCGTTATTGTCAAGAGGCACCCCGGACACCCAAATTTGGCTTTGGCACCGACGCCTTGGACATCCATCTGCTGGGTATCTACAAATATTATTTCCTACTCTGTTTCAGAATAAACCAGATTTTAAGTTGTTATGTCAAACTTGTTCTGTTGCCAAAAGTCATAGGACTTCTTTTAAACCCACGAACACTCGGGTACAGTCAGTTTTTTCTTTAGTTCATTCGGATGTTTGGGGACCTGCCCCGGTTACAAATAACAGTCGGTTTCGTTACTTTGTGCTGTTTATCGATGACTTTTCTCGCATGACTTGGGTTTATTTTCTTCGGCATAAATCAGAAGTTTATGACACCTTTGTGGCTTTTTTTAACATGATCCAAACTCAATTCGATCAGAAAATCAAAGTCTTGAGAACAGATAATGGGGGCGAGTATGTTAACCAACTCATGGCCGATTTCACAACCAAGCAGGGCATAATCCATCAAACCTCCTGTCCAAACACTCCCCAACAAAATGGAGTTGCTGAACGAAAAAACAGAACCCTACTAGAAATGACCCGAGCCCTTCTCACCGAGTCACATTCCCCAAACCACCTCCGGCCAGAAGCCGTTGCCACATCCACTTATCTTACAAACAGGCTTCCCACCACCATCCTCGGTCACAAAACCCCTCTCTCTGTGTTTCAGACACAAGTTACTGTCCCTCACTCAATGACTCTGCCCCCGAAGGTTTTTGGATGCTCAGTATTTGTGCACATCCCTAAAGCAGAACGAACAAAATTGGATCCGTGTGCTCTTAAGTGTGCCTTCGTAGGATATGCCCCTAACCAGAAGGGTTACAGGTGCTATCATCCTAGCACACGCCGGTTCTATGTCACTATGGACTGCGAATTCTTAGAAACAGAGTACTATTTTCAGACCCAACATAGCTCTCAGGGGGAGTATCCGAGTGATTCACTATGCTGGCTCGACTCAGAAGACAACACTGGTCCTCTGTCCCCATCTCCTGCTGATCCCATAGAGCTCAGTACCACCTCCAATCAACCTCCTCCGCATGATGTCCAAACTGAGGTAACTTCCGATCAACCTTCCTCATCTGTTGTACTTGATATTGTATCTATGCCAAATATAGTTAATCCTGTGGTGAGTGATACAGATAGTCACAAGTATGAATTACCTCAAAGAAGCACCAGGGGGATACCTCCAAATCGGTATTCACCTGATCAGAGGTCTCGGTCTTCTAAATATCCCATTGGGAATATGGCAAACAGGGGGAGTATATCTGAGGTTGCCAAAGCCTTCCTAGGAAAGCTCTATAAGCAAGAAATACCTAACTCAGCTCAAGAGGCTATGAAAATTGAGGAATGGAGAAAGGCTATGATGGTAGAAATGGATGCCCTTGCAAAAAATGAAACCTGGGAGAAGTCTGAGCTACCCTATGGCACGAAACCAGTAGGGTGCAAATGGGTATTCACCATCAAGTACAAGGCCGATGGAGCCATTGAGAGGTACAAAGCGCGTCTAGTGGCTAAAGGGTACACCCAGACCTATGGGATTGATTACTCTGAGACCTTCTCTCCGGTAGCAAAACTTGACACTATACGGGTCCTTCTTTCTGTGGCTGCGAATCAGGATTGGCCTCTTCACCAGTTTGATGTGAAGGATGCCTTTTTACATGGAGAACTATCCGAAGAGGTGTATATGGAGGCACCACCTGGTTTTTCGGATCGATTCAGAACCAATGAAGTATGTAGACTTCGAAAGGCTCTATACGGACTCAAGTAGTCTCCCCGAGCCTGGTTTGGAAGGTTCACTGTGGCGATGCAGAAGTACGGGTACAGACAAAGCAATTCAGATCACACCCTTTTTCTGAAAAGAAGAGGGGACCTAATCACGTGTCTCATCATTTACGTGGATGACATGATTATCACTGGGAGCGATAAGGAGGAAATGGAGAAGCTGCGCGAAAACTTATTTCGGGAGTTTGAAATGAAGGATCTAGGAGGCCTGAAGTATTTCTTGGGGATCGAAGTCATGCGATCTAAGCAAGGAATCTTCATTTCACAAAGAAAATACGTTCTTGATCTCCTAGCTGAAACAGGAATGTTGGAATGCAAACCGGTCGACACACCCATTCAGATAAATCATAAGCTCAAGGTACAGGAAGATGGGAGTCGTGCAGACAAAGAAAGGTACCAAAGATTGGTGGGAAAACTAATCTACTTGTCCCACACAAGACCAGACATTGCTTATGCTGTCGGGGTGGTCAGTCAATTTATGCACCAACCGCAGCAAAGGCACATGGAAGCAGTAACGAGGATACTACGATACTTGAAAGGATCAGTAGGCAACGGGATCATGTTCAGTAACCACAGGAACCTGGACATCGAAGCCTACACAGATGTAGACTGGGCAGGAAATCCGAACGACAGAAGATCCACCTCGGGGTTCTTTACTCTAGTTGGAGGAAATGTGGTGACTTGGAGGAGCAAGAAACAAAAGGTAGTGGCCCTCTCCAGTGCCGAAGCTGAGTTTAGGGGAATTGCCAAAGCTGTCACAGAGGTCATCTGGGTAAGGAGGCTTATGACAGAAATAGGGTTGACCCCAACAGGCCCTGCAGTGATAAAGTGTGATAACAAAGCTGCAATCAGCATATCAGAAAACCCGGTTCAACATGACAGAACCAAACATGTGGAAGTTGACCGACATTTCATCAAGGAAAAATCGGAAGATGGTACTATTCAACTACCATTCGTGAGGTCAGAAGACCAGTTGGCGGATATCCTAACTAAAGCAGTAACCGGACAAGCATTTAACCTTGCACTGGACAAGTTACGCATCGGAGATCCGATAGCTTAACTTGAGGGGGAGTGTTATGAGAGGCGGTATTTTAGGCAAGAATATTGTTTCCTTTAGAACTGATTTGTGAGATCCCTGGTTTGTAGGGATTTAGACTAAGATAAATAACCCCTCTTTGTAACATTTATTCATACGAAAATATGTTCTCAATAAAATCTTCTTCCGTTTCACACAATGTAACAGACTGACGCAAGTGTTTTGTCATAATTAAAATGTCTATTATCTTCTTCGTTTTTCTATTCTTTAGTTTTGTCTTCTCCAATGCTTATTGCAGCGGAAACGGAGGATTGCATGCCAACCAGATGCAGAAAACACGGCCCAGTAATTCAGTTTCCTTTCAGGAATAAAAATCTACAGCCTGAATATTGTGGGTATCCAGGTTTTGATGTACATTGTGATGATAAAAAGGAAACTGTCCTTGAACTGCCTTTCTCCGTGAATTTTAAAATAAAGAAAATCGATTATATATCTCAAACAATTCACCTTTACGATCCAGATGATTGCCTTATTGAAAAGATACTACATCTAAACTTATCTGCGTCTCCGTTCCAGTTTCTCAGTTATTCCTCTTACGAGTCATTAGTCTTGTTCAATTGTTCTGGTCCGGAAAGAGATCTAGGTCAGTTATCATTTGTTCCAAGACAACAGTTAGTTCCTTGCCTTAGCAAATCCAGTTACCAGTTATATGCCGTGGGAGGCTACTTCTTTAGCCACTATTCTCTAACTTCTTGTACCTTTATTCATGAATTTCCGTGGGATCCAATTTCTGAAAGTTTAGATGATATTTTAGATAACAAGCTCCAGTTGAACTGGACGGAACCAGCCTGCAGGAACTGTGAAGCTCTTGGAAAAAGATGCAGCTACAAAAATTATACTATTGGACATCAAATTCAGTGTAAAGACAGACCAAAAACAAACCAAGGTATTTTATTTATCTCATCTTATACCATCTTTGATTTCTTCAATCTCGGAAACACATATAATATTTTTGTTGTTGGTTACAGGGGCACCGGAGGTGCCACTTGTTGCAGGTGAACTTTTTTTTTCTCTGATTATTAATATTCTTATAGTTTCTTCCTTCATTCAGAAGATTCAGAGATCTAGTTGAATTCTTCTTTGACTATTATCTCTTCTACGTACTTGCAGCCTCTGGTTCTTTCCTATTTGTGACTACACTAGTAGCTCTGATACTCGTTTGCAAGTCAATAAAAAGACGAAAAGAGAATCAAAGGAAGATTGAAAAGTTTTTGGAAGACTACAGAGCCCTTAAACCCACTAGATTTTCTTACTCTGACATAACTAGGATTACTAATCATTTTAATGAAAAATTGGGTGAAGGAGGTTACGGAATTGTTTACAAAGGAAAATTATCCAATGAAATAGATGTTGCGGTAAAGGTGCTCAATCATTCCAAGGAAGATGGTGAGGAATTTGTTAACGAAGTCGGTACAATTGGGAGAATACACCATGTCAACGTGGTGCGTTTGGTAGGCTTTTGTGCTGAAGGATATAAAAGAGCTCTGGTTTATGAATTCCTACCAAATGAATCACTCGAAAAAGTGATTTTCACAATGGACTCCAAGAAAAGCTCTCTTGGTTGGCAAAAGCTACAAGATATTGCTCTAGGCATAGCTAAGGGCATTGAGTATCTCCACCAAGGTTGTGATCAACAAATCCTCCATTTCGATATCAAACCTCACAACATCTTATTAGACCACAATTTCAACCCAAAAATATGTGATTTTGGTCTGGCTAAGTTGTGCTCTAAAGAAAAAAGTGCAGTAACAATGACAGCTGCAAGGGGAACCATGGGGTACATTGCACCAGAGGTATTGTTGAGGACTTTTGGGAGGGTATCGTATAAGTCTGATGTTTATAGCTTTGGAATGTTGTTGCTAGAAATGGTCGGAGGGAGGAAAAATGTGGATCTTGAGGCGAATACGAGTCAGGTGTACTTTCCACGATTTGTTTATAATAATTTGACTTTGGATGGAGATCTTTGGGCACATATTGAGGATACAGGAGATGGGAATATTGCCAGAAAACTTAGCATTGTAGGACTTTGGTGTATTCAGTTGTATCCAAATGATCGTCCGTCGATGAAGCAAGTGGTTCAAATGTTGGAAGGAGACGGACAAGATCTCACAACGCCTCCTAATCCATTTGAAGCTTCTAATGTGCCGAATACGTCGAATGTTGCAGCAATTGGCGGAACTCATTATCAAATGGAGTTGCCACTCATATTAGAGTCTCAGAAGATCAAGTGTCCGTGAAATGTGAGATTTATTTAAAATAGAATTATTAAAAAAAATTCTGGAGTTAAGATTGCTAAGTGTTTTCTTCTTGCTTTGTGAAACGATTAGTGTTTGATTAATAAAATGATTAAGGTGTTTGACCAATACGTTTTTTATTTGGGATGGTAAACATATTTCATGGTCTCATCAGAATATTATTATCTGATAAACTATGATGCACGGACACTTCTAAATATATCATGTTGCCGTGCTGTGTCGTGTCGTGTCGGACACTCGTGTCGGACACCGTGTCCGACACTCCTCACGCGGAAAATTCAGGAAAAATTTCGTGTCGCCGTATCCGTGTCGTGTCGTGTCCAAGTCGCCGTGTCCGTGTCCGTGTCCGTGCATCATAGCTGATAAATTTCCTTTCATTCTCTTTTAAATAGGCCAACTTTTTCGCCTTAAGGATCTGTAGTAGAGCAAAAAGGAAAATTTTAACCCAGACCCGTCTTTGACGAACTCAACTAATTAAAAGAGCAAGTGTATTACACTTGCCATTTGATTGGTCACTCTTCCTAAATTTTCCACCAACCACACGGCCAGTGTAAAACACTCGTCCCCCTCGTTACACCGATTTGGCCGAGCCAGGTTCGGGCTGCAAAATTCTACCAATAACAATTTCAAATTTTGTAATCAATTAAAATTGCAAGTTATTTATTTATTTATTTTGGCTGAGGAAAATTTTAAGTTATGCATGGCCGCAGGGAAAAGATATTAAATAGTTAGACGGATTAATTAGACGAAGTGACGAACTCTACCCAAATTGTTAATATCAATATATCATGGGCATTTCTTTCCATTGCCAATTGACTTTATTATCCAACTTTAACCATACTTATTATTTAGCTAAAAAGTAAATAATCAATAACCTTTAATTCAATTTAATTATTTAATTTGATATGATTAAATAAAATTTATTTTATTTTAGTTCCAGCTTTTCTAATGCTCCTCATTTTTCACCAACTTTTCCAGTACTTCTTTACTTTTTTATATTCTCATTCAATTCACAATAAACTTTAATTTAAATATATAATATACATTAGTTTTAAGTATTTTTTATTTAAATATAATTTTTTAAATAAGTTCCTTTCCGGCGGCCTCTCATCATCAATATTTTGCAATGCTCTGGCAGCTTCAACAAAAAATAAATATAATTGTTGATAAACGACGAAGTGGAAAAAGAATAATCAGCCATGTTAGGTCATACTTTTGTAACATTACAAAACTAGACTAAATCAAATTATTTATAAACGACAATAAGAAAAGATAGCAAAAAGAAGACAAAATGGACGTTGAATTATACTTATTATTTTAATTAATTAATTTCTAAAACTTTATATTAATTCACAGGACAATTTTTACACTATTACATAACGTATACTGATTTAATTAAATTAAATTCAAACTAAAATTATCTATAACTAAGGCCACATTTTCATTGATGATACCGGTCAACTAGCAAATCAGAATGAAGTTGGGATTGACGAGGACAGGGAATAAGCAACAAGAGTACAAGAGTACTTTGAAAACAATGTTGTCGGCTTGTCGCAGCCATATCATTCATTATTTTCAAACGTGCAAAAGCATGCACTCAAAACGCTAATACATATTTAATTGAACGAAAATCAGTTTTAATTATCATTTATCAGTATTTTTAATTTAATGTTATCGAATAAATTCACTTTCTTTAGGCGGGTCCTAACTCTTTCAAAAATTTTCACTATATATATTTTCATTTAATGTTAATCATTCTAACTTTTTTTTTTTCTTTGAATAATTTATTTATTTATCAAAATGAATTTTCCCATTTTTATGTTTTTCTTTGATTTTAAAATTCTCTTTAAAAGTTTTCATTTTTTATAGAGTTTTAGACTAATTAGTTTTGAAGAGCAAGGTGAATCAAAAATATTTTAAGGGGGAAAAATGTTTGATTCATCCGTTTGATTAGTCCGATTTAAAATTTCTGGACACCATTTTGGGATTAGACAAATCTAGGATTCTAATTTACAAGTCAATGAAATTCAAGGACATTGACCGATCAGAAATTCTATTCCGGTCGCCCTTTTGTCTAGCTGTAATTCCCAACGACATGTTGGATGCCACTTGTAAATAATTTTGCCAAATTTGCCTACACATTGGAAATTAATTTACCAGCATGTAATTTATCCAAAAAAAAAAATTAAATAAATAAAAGCTCATGTGCACCACTTCTGCCCTTGAAATTTGTTGCTCAATAACTCCAGGATATATATACAGTGAGGACAACGGCTAAATCCTAACGGCTATATCCTAATGGCTAAAAATAATAACCTAAGAAAAACAAACTAAAAACGCTATATACAATAAACAAAAGTGGCAGCAGTTGTGTATTCCAACACCCCCCGGTCAAGATGGAGCTTTGTGAAAAACTAAGCCCATCTTGGACAGCAAACGTGCAAAGGAGGGGCCAGGAAGAGCTTTAGTGAAGGCATCGGCTAACTGGGATGATGATGGCGTGAACGTGGGTCGGATAAAACCTTCTTTAAACTTGTTACGGGTGAGATGGCAGTCAATCTCTAAGTGTTTTGTGCGTCCATGGAAAACCGGATTCTCTGTAATGTAAATAGCAGATTTATTATCACAGTGCAGAGGTATAGACAAAGGAGGATGAATATTGAACTCTTTGAGAATGTAGCTAATCCATTGCACTTCGCAAACCACAGGGGCCATGCTTCTGTATTCGGCCTCACAAGAGGATTTGGAAATTGTACTTTGCTTCTTTGTTTTCCATGAGATTAAGCATGAACCTAAAAATACACAATAACCGGTAAGTGATTTCCTAGTTAAGGGGCACGTGGCCCAATCAGCATCAGAGAATGCAGATATGAATAAGGAGGAATTAGAGGGAAAGAAAAGCCCTGTTATGGAATGGGAACTAAGATATCGAAGAACATTAGTTGCAACTTCCATATGTGATTTTGTAGGATTTGTCACATGTTGGCTGAGTTGCTGGACTGCAAAACTCAAGTCAGGCCGTGATAGATTTAAATATAGTAGTCTGCGAACTAGTCTCCTGTACTGAGAAGGATCTTCCAGAGGAGGACTTTTGTCATCATGAAACCGAAAACCTGCAGGAAGAGGAGTAGCAGCTGGCTTGGCTTTATCCATGCCAACATCTTGTAGAATATCAGATATGTATTTTTTTTGAGTCAGAAGCAAACCATTTGAGCACCTGGAAATTTCTAGGCCAAGGAAATATTTTGCTTGGCCTAGATCTTTTATAGTGAAAGTTTGATGCAAATATTTTTTAACATTCTGAATTTCAGGGGCGCTAGATCCTGTAATCAACACATCATCTACATAGACCAAAAGAGCAGTGAAATGTGTATATGTGCTATGTATGAAAAGACAATGATCATGTGAACTTTGAATGAAGCCATATTCAAGAAGTTTAGAAGTGAATTCTTGATTCCATTGCCTAGAGGCTTGCTTAAGGCCATACAAAGATTTCGTTAGTTTACAAAATTGGCCTAGTTTAGCTTTTTCATAACCCTCAGGAGGTTTTAGGTATACTTCCTCATCAAGAAAACCGTGGAGGAAGGCATTGTTTATATCCAACTGAAACAAAGGCCAAGAGAATATCGAAGAGATAGATAAAAAAATTCTAACAATAACTAATTTGGCGACAGGGGAAAAACAATCAAAGTAATCTATGCCAAAGGTTTGGTTATAGTCTTTGGCTACTAATCTAGCCTTATACCTTTCCACAGTGCCATCTGAATTGTATTTGACTTTAAATATCCATTTAGATCCATTAACATGCTTACCTTTGGGTAACTCAGTAATTTCCCAAGTATTATTAGTTTCCATAGCATCTAGTTCTTCTTGCATAGCTTTCTTCCATTCAGGGTACTGGCTGGAATTGAAGCAATGTTTGCCATAAGTGTTTTATAGGAAGGGCAATAAGGAAAAGTGGTTGTGGATTGTGTAAGAAAGGTGGGATCAAAACAAAAATTGACATTGTCACAGATGTAATCATTAAGCCATGAAGGTTTGGTTTTGGTTCTAGAACTAGATCGCATGGATTGGTTGGGTTGCTCAACAGGTTGTGTGGAAACAACAGGTTGTCCAGAGGATGTAGCATGAGTTTCTTCATGATCAATGGAGTGGGAGTGATTGGATATATCAGAAGGGTCTGTATGTAAGGGAAAAACAGAACCTTGAGATGGTTCAGGTTCATCATGAGTTGAAGTAACAGGATTGTCATCAGTCTGATCATAAACTGATGAAGAAACAGAGAAAGGAGGCATTGGTGGTGTAGAAAGGGACTTACTAGCGTAGGGAAAAATATGTTCATAGAAGATCACATCTCTAGAAGTAAAGATGGTATGAGATTCTAAGCTGTATAATTTGTAGCCCTTTTTCCCATGAGGATATCCCAACATAATGCATTTGCAAGCTCTGGGACTGAATTTGTCCTTTGAATTAATAACAGTGGCATAGCACAAGGAGCCAAAAGTTCTAAGATGATTGTATGAAGGTTGAGAGTTGTAAAGCAATTCATAGGGGGTTTTCCAATTCAAAACAGGGGATGGCATCCTATTAATTAAATAAGTGGCTGCAAGGATGGATTCTCCCCAAAATTTTTGAGGAAGCTTAGCCTGAAAAATTAAAGCTCGAGCAACCTGTAGAAGGTGTTTATGTTTTCTTTCCACAACACCATTTTGTTGTGGTGTGTGTGGACAAGAAGTTTGGTGTAAAATGCCACGGTCAGAAAAAAAAAAGGTTGAAGTTTCTTTATTAACAAATTCAGTACCATTATCAGAGCGTATGCATTTAACAGAACATTGAAATTGAGTATGCACCATGTTTATAAAAGTAAAAAGCACAGAGGCAGTCAAATGTTTGTGAGGCAGCAAGTAAGTCCATGTGGCTCGGCAAAAATCATCAACTATTGTTAAAAAATAATGTGAGCCATTTATGGAGGGTTTTTTGTAGGGACCCCACAAATCAACATGCACAAGTTCAAAAATATTAGAAGTAACCGATGTACTACTGGGAAAAGCTAAACGATGTTGTTTGGCACTATGACATGCATCACAAGGCAAAATATTATGTGGTAATCCTGAAAAAGTAATAGGCAAATGTTTCATTGTAGAAATTGGGGTATGGCCAAGCCTGTAATGCCAGATTTTTGCATTGATGAAGCTGCTAGAAATAGGTTTGTTTACAGCAGATGTGTTGACAATGGTAGAGGCATTACATGTGGCAGAATTGATATCTATACAATTGGCTAAAAAGTTTGAAGTACAAGGATCAAAAGAGTTATCTAAGACATATAATGTGCTAAAAGCCTTTCCACTAGCAAGAATCTTTTTACTGGTCAGGTCCTGCAACAAACAGTGGGATGGATAAAATGTGAAAAAGGAGTTAGTAGCTTTGGTAAGTTGTCTAACAGACAACAAGTTATGTCGGAATGAAGGAACGTACATAACTTCAGATAGAAAAAGAGAAGAATTAATTTGCACAGTTCCAATATGTGATACGAATTTAACTGAGCCATCAGGGAGGCTTATAGGTATATTTTTATTTGTAGGGATAGGATTGATCAGTAATTCAAGGTTCGAGCACATATGGCTCGAGGCCCCAGTGTTGATAATCCACAAAGGTTTAGATAAAGTTTGACTTGAATCAAAGTTAAAAAAAGAAACGGTACCTGCAAAGTCGACTGCTCCTGCAAAATTCATTTGGCCATTAGGCCCAGAGGAGGAGCCGCCATGCATGAACTTTGCAATTTCTTGTTTCACAATGTTAGAAATAGCATTGTTCCAGTCAGGAACACAGGAATTTACAGTGTTGTCACTGTCCAGGGGTGTGTTAGCGGTTTGAGCAGAGTTAGCTGAATAATCTTTGAATGAGCCAGGAGTAAAACCAGTTCCTCTGCCATAAGTACGCCCACTGTTGGAAACGCCACGTCCTCGACCACCTCTACCCGTAGGTTCACCTTCTTTAGATCCTCTGTACCAATCAGGTACGCCATGGATTTCGAAGCATGTGTCAATAGTGTGGCCTGGAGTATTGCATTTCCGGCAAAAGCGTTTTGGTTTTGATCTGTTGTCAGGCCTCTTTGAGTTGAAATTAGCAGCAGAAGACTTTTGGATGAACATAGCAGAGTTCTCTCCTAAACCAAAATCAGAGAATGAAATATGTGCTTCACGTTGAGATTCCACGCGTTGTATAATCGAGAAAGCCTTATTAATCATTGGAAGAGGGTCCATAACAAGGATCTGATTGCGCACGGCATCATAACTATCGTTTAATCCCATCAAAAATTGCATGAGCATATCAGAATTGTGATGTTCTTCTAAAAATTTCTTCATTCCTCCACAAGAACATATCGGTGTAGAAACAAGACAGTCAAGTTCGTCACAAAATGTCTTCAATTTTGTAAAATAAGCAGCAAGAGACATGGTTCCTTGGGTTATAGATGCAAGATCACGCTTCAATTGATATATTAATGGACCGTTAGGCTGACCATACCTTTGCTCGAGATCCACCCAAAGTTCCCTGGCTGATGTTGCGTAGAGAAAGCCTTGATATATGTCGGTAGATAAAGCATTAATGATTCATGCGGAAACCAGGCTGTTAATCCTCTTCCATTTAGAGAATTTTGGATCTGTATCATCCGGTCGCTTGATTGTGCCGTCGATAAACCCTAGCTTCGGTTTTGATTCCAGCGCGAGTTTAACTGATCGACTCCAGGTAATAAATTTTTTCCCATCCATCACTACGTTTACCAATTTCATATTCGTATTGTCGTAGTTGTAAATAGTATAAGAGTCATCGGTTTTCGATGCCGTAGAATCGTTCGCCATGGTAGAGAAAAAAAAAAAGGACTAGTAGGTATGAAGATTTGGGGAAAAAAATTCAGTTGAAAAATAAAGATCACCGGGATCGCGATTCCGCTCTGATACCATGTTGAAGGCGGAGTAAGCAATAGCAGCAGAAGAAAAAAGAGATATTCATTATCTATTCAAAAAACTATATGTACAGAAGCCAAACTCCAAGATATATATACAGTGAGGACAACGGCTATATCCTAACGGCTAAAAATAATAACCTAAGAAAAACAAACTAAAAACGCTATTTACAATAAACAAAAGTGGCAGTAGTTGTATATTCCAACAGTTGTCGAATTGTTGTGTAGTACTCTTTTATTGTAGGTTTGGTCCTAATTTAAGCAAGTCTGATAATATTTCCTTCTGTATCAAACATGAAACCTTTTGCTTAACTTCCTTCCATATGTAATCAACTTTGTTTGTAGCTGATTTAGTTATGTATGAATGGGATGATATTGTAATTTAAGAACATGGAAGTATGAATGAGATTTTGCTGTAAAGGCATGCATATTGAAAAGTTAGATGAAGGAAGATTCCTGTTCATCCTGCACCACAGAATTGATTTTTAGAGGATATTGAATGGGGGTCCGTGGGCTTTCGAAAAACATCTGCTATTGCTGTAGGAGGTAAAAGATGTTGTGGATCCGGTAACTTGTGAATTGTCGACGTGTGAGTTCCATGTTCAAGTTGAAGGATTTCCGTTCAACAAACGTACACGTCCAATGGCCGAGTTCATAGGTAATCAGATTAGGAAGTTCGTGGATTATGATGAGAAGAAGAAAGACGGTCATCTATTTAGTCCTAATATGAGAATTCGTGTTCACCTGAATATGGATGATCCACTTAAAAGGGCATTGCGCATATGTAATGCCATGGGAGATGAGGAGATATTAGTCAGATTGAGTTACGAACGCTTGCCCAACTTCTGCTACATCTGTGGACTGTGTGATCATATAGTGAACACTTGCCCAAGACAGTGTAAGAATGGTTTCTCGTATTCGGAAGGGGATTTTCCATACGGTGGTTGGCTGCGAGCGTCGTCGGATTCGGGACGGTCAGGTTGGAAGGATTCTGGCAGTTTTCCCACCGGAAGAGAGGCCAAACCGGTATTCAGAAGAGCCCCGGGATTTTCTCGCGAGGATTCCAACAACTTAGGCGACGTTAACGCTGCTCCAGCAACTAATTCCGTAGCATCAGGTAGTAACCAAACTGGGGAAAACTCTTCCCTCCCTCCTTCCCAATTTCAAAATAGTACTATCTCTCCCGAAAATCCGGACTCTTACCCTTATCCCACTGCCCATATCCCAACTAATCCTGACCCACCCTATACACTAAGCCCACACCTAAATTCCACCAGAACTCCTGTTAAATCAAAAGAGTCCTCCTCGTCAGTTCCCAAACAATCCCCCGTCAACCTGGTCCCCCTAACCTTAATTCACCATCTTTGTCATCGCGACCCCCAGAGCTTCAAATTATCCCTCTCCAAATCATAGCAGCACCTAATCAGTCCGAGCCGAATCCTACTTCCTCCCCCACGAATAACCAATCTTCCCCTGCACATATTGGCTCTTCACCACGATACTCTCCCAGTATCACCCCTTCCTTTACCTTCTCTCATAATCCTGCCACCAATTCCAGCCTTAATACCAAGAACCCCAACGCACCCAAAACATCCTTGAAGAGAAAAATGAGACCTAGTTCCAAAAAGTCACGTGACAAAGAAAACATCCCAACCCTTCATCCACAACTGGAGGATACTATGCTGGTAGATACCCCAATAAATTCAGCACTATTGCCTCTAAGTGGTGAAAAAAGACCTGCTTCTGTTCTCCTTGAGAGTTGCCCAGATTCTCGTCCTTTGAAAATAGCTTATGTTTCATTGACAGGGTCTTCTAACTTCTCGGTTTCGGCGGTGGCTGCGGAGCAGTCCCGCCGAGCGTTATGAATCTTTTCGCTTGGAACTGTCGGGGCCTGGGTCGGGCCTGGGCAGTTCATGAATTGGAGGTGTTTCTTCGTAAATACGACCCACTGTTGGTATTTCTTTCAGAGACCAAGTTAAAGAAGAACCATATGGACTCGTTAATAGAGAGATGGGGATATTTTGGCATTAGCGTGGATGCGATTGGTAGAAGCGGAGGTATAGCAATTATGTGGCGCAAAGAAGTTCCGGTGGATCTTCTCAGTTGCTCTAAATTTCATTTCGACTTAATGATACACACTCCTAATTGCCTAATCAGCTGGCATCTTACGTGCGTTTATGGACATCCGGACTCGTCAAAAAGAAAAATCACGTGGAATCTTCTAGATTCGCTGAAAAGTTCTCCTCGCAACCCTTGGATGGTGTTTGGGGATTTTAATGAAATCCTTTGGGAAGACGAGAAAGCAGGGGGTAGGACTCGACCGGCTTATCTGATGAGAGCGTTCCGTTCATGGCTCAACAACTGCAGTTTGGTGGATTTAGGATTCTCTGGCAAAAAATTTACTTGGTCTAATCAAAGTCCGGCCCCGTTTACCATCGACTGCAGGCTGGATAGAGCTATGGGAAATAGCAGTTGGAAAAGTCTGTTCCCAGCTTATTCTGTTCATAACATTGAGTCGATTGCTTCGGATCATATGATGCTCTTGATTAAGCTTGTCCAGCCGATACGAGCAAAGCCGAGGGGAGAGGTTCACAGTTCCTTTAAATTTGAATCTGCTTGGTTAAGGGACTCGGAATGCAGCGAAGTTGTTAAGGAAAGTTGGAACCATCCTTTGCAGGGTGAGGCGTCGGATGTTGCTTGGAGGAAAATAGAGAATTGCCGTGGGGACCTCCTGGACTGGGCAGCAGAAAAGTTCGAGAATCCTAAAGTACGGATCAGTAAATTGGAGGAGAAACTCCGAGACATTAAGAAGGGACCAATTACGATAGAAAGCAAGGGGGCTGAAGTGACCCTTAGAAAAGAAATTTTCGAGTGGTATGAAAGGGAGGAAGCGTGGTGGAGGCAACGGGCCAAGGCGCATTGGATGACAGAAGGAGACCTTAATACAAGTTATTTCTTTGCCAGAACTAAGAATAGAGAAAAGAGGAACAAAATTGTTGGCCTCCTGCATAAGGAGGGGGTGATACGTAAGAACCAGGAAGAAATTCAAGAGGTGGTGGAGACTTATTTTGATCAGATTTTTACCTCTAATCAGACTCCGGATCATGAGATTGATAGTATGTTGGTACACTTACAAAAGAAGGTGACTCCGGTTATGAACGAGCTGCTTATTGCACCGTATTCTTCCTTGGAGATTGAGAAAGCATTGAAATCCATGTTCCCTCTGAAGGCCCCCGGGCCGGATGGTATGCCTCCCATCTTTTTTCAGAAATTTTGGAGCTTTATCCGTGAGGATATTATTAACTGTACTTTGGATTTTTTGAACTTTGGGTGATTTGAGAAGACTATGCATGCAACGAATATTGTTCTTATTCCTAAGATTGAAAATCCCAAAAGCATGTCTGATCTTCGCCTTATTAGCCTCTGCAACGTTATGTATAAAATTGCTTCTAAAGCTATTTCTCTTCGGCTTAAGCCTATTCTGAAAAGTGTGATTTCCCCTTCCCAGAGCGCTTTTGTTCCGGGGAGGCTTATTACTGACAATGTCTTATGTGCCTTTGAAGTCAATCATTTTATCAAACATAGGAAGCAAGGTGTTGAGGGCTTCTTAGCTCTCAAATTGGACATGAGTAAGGCCTATGATAGAGTGGAATGGCAGTTCTTGGAACGCACTATGCTGAGGTTAGGATTTCATGCTTCTTTTGTGAGTTTAATTATGAGTTGCATTTCTTTGGTCGATTACTCTTTCACTCTTAATGGGGTTAGTTTTGGTAATGTATCTCCGGGTCGTGGCCTTAGACAAGGCGACCCTTTGTCTCCTTATCTATTTTTGATTTGTGCAGAGGTGTTCAGTTGTCTTATAGAGAACGAATCAAGGGTGGTTGGAGTTAGTATTTGCAGAGAGGCCCCGTCGATTTCACATTTATTATTTACTCATGATACGATGATTTTCAGCAACGCCTCGAGAGATGTGGTGGATGGTATTCTTGATGTGTTGAGGAAATATGGTGCTATTTCAGGGCAGGTGATAAATTACGAGAAATCCACGGTGGTGTTTAGCCCAAACGTTGATCAGAATCTTGGAAGCGAGTTAGCAGGTCGGTTAGGGGTTAGGGTGGTGGAGAGGCATGATAAATATCTTGGACTTCCGGCGATGGTAGGAAAATCCAAGAAGGAGGTGTTCGCTAGCATTCGGGACCGTATTGGGAGTAGGATTCATGGGTGGGGGGACAAGACCTTATCTCAGGTAGGACGTGAAGTGTTGATTAAAGCAATCCTTCAAGCTATTCCGGCTTACGCGATGAGCTGCTTTAAGATTCCAGAGACATTGTTATGTGAGATTTCCTCTATGCTAGCCAGGTTTTGGTGGAGTGGTGAGAACATTGACAAAATACATTGGGTTAGCTGGGACAAGATGTGTGTGCCGAAGGAGAACGGAGGTATAGGGTTTAGGAACTTGAAGCTATTTAACTTGGCATTGTTAGCAAAGCAGGGTTGGAGATTAATCACCGAACCACAGTGCTTACTCTCCAGACTTCTTCGTGCAAGGTACTTCACGGGGACGAATTTCTTTGAGGTAAAATTAGGTACCAACCCCTCCCTTACTTGGCGAAGCATATTGGCGGCAAGGAGTCTATTAGAAAGCGGGGTTCGATGGAGAGTTGGGAATGGAGCTTGCATTCAGATTTGGAAAGACAAATGGATACCGAGGCCGTCCCGATTCCAACCACTTGTACGCCCGACGGGGGCTGAGGGGCTGACTTATGTCAAGCAACTAATTTCGGATGAGGGTAGATGGGACGAAGCTCGTTCGAAGCACTTTCATTGAGTTGGATGACGAGGAGGTTTTGGTGATTCCGATAGGTGGTGGGAGTTTGTTCGATAGGCGTGTGTGGCATTATAATAAAAATGGTAGATTCTCAGTCGAAAGCGCTTACCTATTGGCTATACAGATTCAGCAACAGGAGGGTAGTCGGGGGGAAAGCTCTAGTGGTCGCTCTTGGAATCTGATCTGGGATCGAAAAGTGGCACCAAAAATTAAAGTGTTCACTTGGAGGCTTTGCAATAATGATATTCCGGTTGGAGAGGCTTTGGAAAGGAGAAGAAGTAAAGAGCTGGTGGTGTGTCCATGGTGTTCGGTTGAAAACGAAACTTTAGAACATGCTTTTCTTACTTGTAATATGGCCAGGAAGTTCTGGGCTTGCACGAATCTGCCTTGGCAGATCATTTCGCAATGGTGTGGAAGCGGTGAAAACTGGATTCGAGAGGTGTTGGGGAGGTTAGATGCAGATGATGGGGACCGTTTCGTGGTGGCGGTTTGGGCTCTTTGGAGAAACCGGAATAAGGAATGGGCGGAGCATGAGGGTATGGAGGCGTTAGCCTTGGCTCAGTTCGCTAGCAATTACCATGAAGTGGGCAGGGTGGGGAGGTTAGCAGAAGCACCGGCGGAGCTGCCTAGTCTTCAGAAGTCTTGGGTTCCGCCACAGACTGGTTTCATCAAATTAAATGTTGATGGTGCAGTGTTCCAGGGGAGCGGAGAAATGGGATGGGGAGTCGTTGCGCGCGATTCAAATGGTAGGTGTGTTGGGTGGGCTAGCAGACGGGCCACAGGAAGTTTGAATGTGGAGTTGATTGAATGTTTGGCAATGAAGGAGGCAACCGATATGGTACACAGGAAAGGATTTCAATTTGTCACTTTGGAAGGAGATTGCATTAATCTGATTAGAAAGCTCCAAGACGAGTCCGAAGATTGGTCGGAGACGGGTCCGATTATTCACGATATTAAAGAGAAGCTAGCTCACACTCATGTGGTTTCATTCAGTTTCGTGCGCCGTGCCGGTAATAAAGTGGCTCACTTGCTCGCTCGTCTCGGGCTGAATTCTGATGGGGACTTTGAACTCCCTGATGTTGCGAAGGATCTTCTTTCGGGAGATTTCACTTCGGTGTAACTGGTTCCCGTTTCCTTTCAAAAAAAAAAAAAAAGAAATGAATGGGGTGTTGCTATAATTTAATCAACTTTGCTTGTAGCTGATATAGTCTTGTCTACAAGGCTGTTATTAATAATTATGGAGTAGGAATGTATGTTGCTGTGAGTTTTGAAACTCTGTTGATGTTATGTTGCCATAAGGTTTTGAGATTTTGTAGATGTAGTTTCGGTAACACTAGCTTGTGCAACAATGGAGAGAGCTTTGTGTAACATTTGCAGAACTTTGAGGGGGTTTCTGTAATTTGGGTCAAACTGTAAGAAAGTTAATGGGGAGATGGGTTTTTTCACAAAAAAAAATAATAAAATTCACCCAGGAAAAATTTAAATACACGTGGCCAGTGCTGTGTAGATCCGGTGGCCACATCTGCTCCCAATGGTCCACCTCAGCATTCCGGTTGGTTAATGTCCTTTAATTTCATGAAAACCAAAATTGAAGCCTCAATTTTGCCAAATCCCGAAATGGTGTCCAGAGATTTTAAGTTGGACTAATCAGATGGATGGATCGAACATTTTTCCCTATTGTAAGGTGTAGCGATTCGTAACAAAAGTTCTTGATAAAAGATTAAGGAATTCTCCTTGAACTGTAGGAAACACGAATGAGAAGTACACCTTTTCAATTTCAAAGTTCAAATAAATATATGGAATACTCTTATTTTTTGAAAAAAATAAAGAATGAAAATACAAGTTTAAGTATGGACAAACATATTTAAATAATTAAAATATTATAATTAAAAGAAAAGAAAAACAATATAGATAAATAACACAAACAAAATTAATAAAATTAGATTTTCCACCCAAAAATAATAATAAACGAGAAAACAGGTGGAGACGCACATATTACTTGTTAAATCAAATATGTAGCCAATGACATAAAATAAAACTTGTGTAATTAAAAGATAGGCAAATAGTTCACCTAGTGACAAATTCAAAATAATTAGTAGTTGATTCTAATGTACGAATACTTTTAAAAATATTATTTTATTATATTGTATTGCGTCGGATATTCACATCGGACATCATTCGGATACTTCCCATGTGAGAATTTTTTTTAAAAAAAAATTATGTATTTATATTCGTGTCATGTTGTATCCATATTATAGTATTCGATGAAATTAAAACTTGATAAAACATGAATAACTGGTACTCTAAGTACCAAAAGATAATAAATATCACTGCCTGAGAGCTTAACACAGAATTTTGAAGATCAATATATTGACATATCACTATTGCACCGAATACAAAGAGAGTAGAAGGTATGTCTCAGGAACTGGAAACAAAGATAACTCAAAACACATATGCTTTCAAGAACATGTCAACCTGTTGGCTGTTGGTTTGTGGCATAATATTGTATCCCACATTGGAAGACTAGTTTAGGGCAAGAGTTGTTTTGTCCCACATTGGTTTTTTGTAATAGGTTGGGGAGGACCTAACACTATAAATAGGCTCCTCCCCCTTCTAGCTTAGTACATCGAAACAAAGTCTCTCTCTACTTTGTAATATTTCTTAAGTGAAATATATTTTGAGTAGTGCCCGAGGACGTAGGCTATTTTGGCCGAACCTCGTAAATTTGGTGTTTCCTTATTTACGCCTTTTTCAATAGTTTATTTTTTAGTTATATTTAGTTTTATTTTGCCTGATTTTTCATTTGTGAATTTTAGGCATTATATTTCTAAATATTTGTTCGCCGCTTCCGCAACAAGTGGTATCAAGAGCCAAATCGGAGTATGCTCTGTGGTTGCAGCTTAGTCTGATCTTCCACATCATAAACGAACGAAGACGGCTTGGTGGGCATCGCGCATCAACGAGCATCGGCAGGCTTCGTGCAACAACGAGCATCGGCAGGCATCGTGCATCGGCGGGTTCAGCAGGCACCTTGCATCGGCGGGCTCAGTAGGCACCGCGCATCAGCAGGCTCGGTCAACACCGCGCATCGGCAAGCTCGGTTGGTATCGCGCATCGACATGCTCGGTTGGCATCGTGCATTGGTGGCTATTGAATAGTAGAAATGGCAAAGGATGAGATCACAGCTTCCACCTCGGCTTCCAGCTCGTTCAACTTGACAAGGACTGGAATGGCAACTACGAGAATCTCGGTGGAGACCTTCGACGGAACCGGTCATTTCGGCATGTGGCAAAGCGAAGTTCTAGACGCCCTATTTCAGCAAGGTTTAGAGCTCGCCATTGAAGAGGAGAAACCAGAAGAGGTTGATGACGAAGATTGGAAGACCATCAACCGGTTGGCATATGGTACAATTAGATCGTGTCTCTCCAGAGAACAGAAGTATACGTTTTGCAAGGAGACTTCTGCAAGCAACCTATGGAAGGCATTGGGGGAGAAGTTCTTGAAGAAAAACAGTCAGAACAAGCTGCATATGAAGAAACGACTGTTTCGCTTCACTTATGCTCCCAGTACCACGATGAATGAGCACATCACTCAATTTAATCAGCTAGTGGCTGATTTATTGAATTTGGACGTGGCTTTTGAAGACGAGGACCTTGCGTTGATGTTGTTGGATCGCTTCCGGAGGAGTTCGAGTTTCTCGAGACAACCCTACTCCATGGGAAGGTTGATGTTTCGCTCGGCGAAGTGTGTACAGCCTTATACAGTTATGAACTGAGGAGGAAGGATAAGAAAGGAAGCGCTAGTGGAGCAACAGAAGCCCTAGTGGTGAGAGGTCGTCAGAAAATCCAATCAAAGGAGAGAAGAGGGAGATCAAAGTCGAAGAGCAGAGTTGCCAAAGATGAGTGTGCCTTTTGTCACGACAAAGGACACTGGAAGAAAGACTGTCCAAAGTTGAAGAAAGGAAAGACTCCGCAAGACGCCAATGTAGCCGAATGCAAAAGCGACGCAGAGTCAGATGTTTCCTTAGTAGCTATACCTTCAACGCTAAGTTCAGATGAGTGGATATTGGATTCGGGTTGCACCTATCATATGTCCCCTAACCGGGAGTGGTTCTTTGATCTTGAAGAATTTGATGGAGGAGCTGTTTACATGGGCAACGATCAGACATGTACAATAGCTGGGATAGGTTCAATCAAGCTACGGAATCACGATGGATCCACCAGAATTCTGAAAGATGTTCGATTAGTACCAAGTTTGAAGAAGAATCTCATCTCATTGGGGGCCTTGGAGTCAAAAGGTCTAGTTGTGACTATGCGAGATGGAATTCTTAAAGCAACTTCGGGGGCACTCGTGATGTTGAAGGGTGAAAGGACAAACAACAACTTGTATTTCTACCAAGGTAATACAGTTGTTGGGACAGTAGCAGCAGTAACTACTTCTAGCAGCAAGAAGGATGCTGAGGCAACAAAGCTGTGGCATATGCGTTTGGGTCACGCTGGTGAAAAATCCTTGCAAATTCTTGCCAAACAAGATTTGTTGAAAGGTACGAAGACTTGCAAATTGGAGTTTTGCGAGCATTGCGTTCTGGGAAAGCAAAGGAGGGTGAAATTCAGTACAGCTATTCACAATACCGAGGGTATTTTGGACTATGTGCACTCTGATGTGTGGGGACCTTCCAAGACGGCGTCACTTGGAGGCAGACACTACTTTGTCACCTTTATCGATGATTTTTCTAGAAGAGTTTGGGTGTTTCCTATGAAGCACAAAGGTGAAGTGCTTGGAGTTTTTCTAAAGTGGAAAACTCAAGTTGAGAACCAGACAGGAAGAAAGATCAAAGTTCTCCGATCAGACAACGGTGGAGAATATAAGAGCGATCCATTCCAGAAGGTGTGCCAAGAACACGGCATAGTTCGTCACTTCACAGTAAGAGAAACTCAACAGCAAAATGGGGTGTCAGAGCGTATGAACAGGACATTAGTGGAGAAAGTTCGTTGTATGTTGTCTAAAGCTGGATTAGACAGGAAGTATTGGGCTGAGGCAGTGACATATGCTCAACATCTCGTCAATCGTTTGCCATCATCTGCAATAGGTGGGAAGACTCCTTTGGAGGTTTGGTCAGGGAAGCCTGCAACAGATTATGACTCTTTGCGTGTGTTTGGTTCTACCGCATACTATCATGTGAATGAATCAAAGTTGGATCCTCGAGCAAGAAAGGCGCTCTTTATGGGCTTCAGCGTTGGGGTTAAGGGATACCGTCATTGGTGTCTGGAGGCAAAGAAGATAATAATAAGCAGGGATGTTACATTCGACAAATCTGCCATTTTGAATAAGGTAACTCAAGAAGGGACCGATGGTACTCTGAAGCAGGTGGAGCGTGCACCGGAGCAAGTGGAGTATACACTAGAGCAGGTGGAGTTTGAAAAGATAGTGGTGAGTCCAGCGAAAGACACTATCAATGATTCTTCTACGGCAGAAGAAGAGTCGGATGAGGAGGGGGTTACCACCCAAGAACCTCAACAGCAACTAGAGCCGATTGCAATTAGAAGGACGAGACGAGAAATTCAGAAACCAGCTCGTTTTGTCGACATGGTAGCCTATGCACTTCCCGTAGTTGATGATGTTCCATCCACATTTTCAGAAGCTATCCGGAGCTCAGAAAACGACAGATGGAAAGACGCAATGGAGGAAGAGATGCAATCTCTTCAGAAGAATAAGACGTGGAAGTTGGCACAACTACCAATGGGAAAGAAGGCAATTGGATGCAAATTGGTATTTGCAAAGAAAGAAGGATTTCCTAACAAAGACGATGTTCGCTACAAGGCAAGGTTGGTAGCTAAAGGCTATGCTCAGAAGGAGGGAATTGATTACAATGAAGGGTTTTCTCCAGTTGTTAAGCACTCCTCCATTAGAATTTTGTTGGCCTTGGTAGCGCAGTTGAATTTGGAGCTAGCTCAACTAGATGTGAAAACCGCGTTCCTGCACGGTGATTTGGAAGAGGAAATCTATATGTCTTAGCCAGATGGATACAAAGTTGCTGGTAGAGAAAATTGGGTTTACAAACTAGATAAATCGTTGTAAGGATTGAAGCAATCGCCGAGACAATGGTACAAACGATTTGATAAGTTTATGTTGGGTCAAAGGTACACAAGGAGCAAGTATGACCACTGTGTGTATTTGCGCGGGCTACAAGATGGAACCTACATCTACCTACTCTTATATGTCGATGATACGCTGATAGCATCAAAGAGCCAAGGTGAAATTGACAAGTTGAAGGCTCAATTGAGTAAAGAGTTTGAGATGAAGGATTTGGGAGAAGCCAAGAAGATTCTCGGAATGGAGATAAGCAGGGATCGGCAGAGAGGCAAGCTTTGGCTGACTCAGAAGCAGTATTTGAACAAAATACTACAGCGGTTTGGTATATGTCAAGATACAAAACCTGTAGGTACTCCACTTGCCCCTCGAGAGTTCCGACGCTCGTCTAAGGTCATCTCTGGGACACACCCTCAAGCGTCCCTACGCTCGTATAACCCTTTCTGGGTAACCCAGCGCTCATACAGCTGTTGTACAACTACCTCTGACACACACAGGTAGTGCGCACACCAGCCCCTGACATCCATTACCACCCGTACATGGGTATATTCCAGAGATGTCACCCTCACACCATCACACGCTGCCGTGTGTCTAGGGCAATCTGGGGTTTGGGACCACATGGTCGCTTTTACCAAAACGCTCCTGCCCCTAACATATAAATATGAGAATTTCCACTCACATTCCCTAAGGGGTTCTTCTCACACGAAGTCATCTTCTTCCCAAGACACTGCATACATAGAACTGGGCACATTCCACCATTTTTACTCTGGCTTCTTCTTCCACAAGCTCCGCATACTTCACCATCTTTGCATTCTTACTGCATTTCCACCCCTGGTGTTATCCTAGATGGAAGAACCCACATTCTTTGGGAAACCTAGTTCCTGAGGCTCAAACGCCTGTGATGGTCTTCCCCCCAAATAAATCTTAAAATGTTGGTGATTTAGTATTTTTCCGGTATCTACACCATCATTTTGGTGCCGTTTGTAGGAAACCATCATCTCCATCTTCTTCATTCTTATTTTCCTTCATAGCTAGTTGAACAGTAACACCAGCAAACCTTCAAACATGGTTACAACAACGAGATCTGGAATTTTGGATGGCAGATGAGCTCTTCCCCCAGTGAACACGGAGAACCCAGGTGGCGGTGCCAGCGTAGTTGACATCACCGCCGTGCAAACCGGTAACACCCCCGTGGATGAGAATATTCCCCTTGCAGCCGCAGGAGGAAAGGGCAAGGAAACTATGGTGGTATCCCTCCCAGCTGAAGGAATTGGAGCTGGAGGATCAGGTTCTGCTATTCCACCTGCAGCGCTCGTCCCTGCCGCCACTGTCACCAACCCCGCCGCATATTCCATGGCAATGCCTCCATCGGGGTACATGTACGTGCAGCCCAACGCAATGCCCGGGGTAGTGCAGCTCATGATGCCCATGATTCAGCCCTATCAAGTGGGTACGCTACAACTCCCAGTCTCCATTCCTAAAGAAATTCAAGGAGTGGAAATGCCAAAAATGACACCGCAGCAACTCCAGGCGCTCTACGCTTAGTGCGAAGTACAGGCCGCCCAAAATGCTTGGAAACACTTTACTTCTGCCTACTTCCTTTCGGGCCGTAGGCACTCAGATGTAGGGGTGGCAAATGGGTGGGTTGGGCTGGTTTTGGGTTGGGCTCATGTGGGTTGGGTTGAAATGGTTTGGTTTCAAAATGGGTTGTATTGTAATGAGTTTTTAATGGTTTGAGTTTTAAATGGGTTTTAATGGGTTATGATGGGTTTTGATGGTTTATTCATGGGTTCAATAATGGATTTTTTGTGGGTTCCTACTTAATCCAAATACTTAAATGTCCAATATACCCTTCATTATTTTTTATTTTATTTTTTGGTCAATTACCCTTCACTAATACATTTGACCAATTTTAAACCAGTTTGACCCAACTAACCTATTTACAACTCATTTGTCATGTTTTGAACAAGTTTGATCGTTTGAACAATTTTGGGCCCCTTTTTTTGTTTCTCGATCTGTTTGACCAATTTTAAACTCGTTTGACCTGTTTTGGACCCGTTTCACTCGGTTTTTGACTTGTTCGATCTATTTACGCTTCATTTGCCCCATTTAGGGCCCGTTTTACCCGTTTTTTGACCTGTTCGACCTATTTTAGACTCGTTTGACCCATTTTAGTCTTATTTTACCCCTTTTTTGACCTGTTCGACCAATTTTAGACTCGTTTGACCCGTTTTGGGCCCGTTTCATCCATTTTTCGACCTGTTCGACCAATTTTAGACTCGTTTGACCCGTTTTAGGCCCGTTTCACCTGTTTTTTAGCTTATTCCACCTATTTATGACTCGTTTGACCTGTTTTGGGCCCGTTTCACTTGTTTTTTAACCTGTTCAACCTATTTTAGACTCTTTTGGCCCGTTTCACCCGTTTTTAAACTTGTTCGACCTATTTATGACTCGTTTGGCCAGTTTTGGGTCTGTTTCACCCGTTTTCCGACTTGTTCGTCCTATTTTAAACTTGTTTGACCCGTTTTGGGTCAGTTTCATTCGTTTTTTTTAACTTATTCGACCTATTTATGCCTCGTTTGGCCCATTTTGGGCTCGTTTCAGCCATTTTTCGACCTATTCATCCTATTTTAAACTCATTTGACTTGTTTTGGGTTAGTTTCACCCGTTTTTGATCTATTTGACTTATTTTTCCTTTAACCCATTTTGGTGGACCCAAAATGGATACAATGGATCCAAACGGATCGAATAGATCCAAACGGATCCAATGGATTCAAAATGGGTATAATAGATCCAACTGGGTAAAATGGACCCAAACAAATCGAATGGATCCAAAATGGGTAAAATGGATCCAAATGAGTTGAATGGATGCAAACGGGTCAAATTGATCCAGAATGGGCATAATGAATCCAAAATGGATAAAATAGACCCAAACGGGTCGAATGGATCCAAAATAGGTAAAATAGATCCAAACGGGTCCAATGGATTCAAAATGGGTATAATAGATCAAAACGGATCGAATGGATCCAAACAGGTCAAATGGATCCAAATTGGATAAAGTGGATCCAAACGGGTCGTATGGATCCAAAATAGGTCGAATGGGTCCAAATTGGATAAAATGGATCCAAAGGGGTAAAATGGATCTAAAATAGATAAAATGGATCCAAACGGATGGAATTTATCCAAAATGGATAAAATAGATCCAAACGGGTCGAATGGATCCAAAATTAGTAAAATAGATCCAAACGGGTCGAATGAATCCAAAATAGGTAAAATAGATCCAAACGGGTCCAATGGATTCAAAATAGGTATAATAGATCCAAACGGGTAAAATGGATCCAAAATGGATAAAATGGAGAATGGATCCAAAATGGATAAAATGGATCCGAACGGGTAAAATGGATCTAAAATGGATAAAATAGATCCAAACGGGTCGAATGGATCCAAAATGGGTAAAGTAGATCCAAACGGGTCGAATGGATTCAAAATGGGTATAATAGATCCAAACGGGTAAAATGGGTCCAAAATGGATGCAAATGGATCGAATGGATCCAAAATGGATAAAATGGATCCAAACGGGTCGAATGGATCCAAATTTGATAAAATGGATCCAAACGGGTCCAATGGATCCAAAAGGGTCATATAAATTCAAACATTTTAAATTGGTCCAAAATGAGTAAAATTTATCCAAATAGGTCGAACATGTTGAAAAACGGGTGAAACATGGCCAAATCGATCAAACGAGTCGTAAATGGGTCGAACAGGTTGAAAAATGAGTGAAACGGATCCAAAATGGGTCAAATGAGTCATAAATAGGTCAAAAATGGGTAAAACGGACCGAAAATGGGTCAAACGAGTCTGAAATAGATTGAACAAGTTGAAAAATGGGTTAAACGGGCCCAAAACGAGTTTAAAATTGATTATATAGGTCGAAAAGGGGTGAAACAGGCCTAAATAAGTCAAACGAGTTAAAAATAGGTCGAACAGGTCAAAAAAGGAGTGAAACGAACCTAAAATGGGTTAAACGATTCATAAATTGGTTGAAAATGTGTGAAATGGGCCCAAAACGGGTCAAATAAGTCTGAAATAGATTGAACAGGTTAAAAAATGGGTGAAACGAGCCCAAAATGGGTCAAATAAATCCAAAATAGGTCAATCATGTCAAAAAATGGGTAAAAAGAGTGCAAAACAGGTCAGACGAGTCCAATATAGGTTGAAAATGTTGAAAAAAGGGACTAAAATGGGCCAAACGAGTCCAAAGTAGATCGAATGGGTCGAAAAATCGGTGAAACGGGTTCAAAACGGGCCAAACGAGTCTAAAATAGATCGAACAGGTTGAAAACGGGCAAAATTGATCCAAAATGGGTCAAATGGATCTAAAATAGATAGAACATGTTGAAAAATAGGTCAAATCGTGTTCGTGTGTGAAAATATTTGTGAAATTATGTTAGTGTGTGTAAATATGTGTAAAATAATGGGTTAGTGTGTGAAAATGTATGTAAAATTGTGTTAGTGTGTGAAAATGTATGTTAGTGTGTGTAAAAAATATGTAATTAATAATTAATTATTTATATATAAATAATGTTAGATAAATATAATATTTAATTTATGTGAAGGGTAAAATAGTACTAAAACATTAAAATTACATAATTGAGTTTAAACCATTACAAACCCAATTCAAAACCAATATCAACCCAGTCCAACCCATAAAGAACCCAATTCTCTCTTAGCCCATTATTAGCCCATCCCAAACCAACCCAATTCAAATTTCACCAAAACCAAACCAACCCAACCCTCTTAAAATGGGTTGGACCCATTGGGTTCAACCCATTTTGCCACCCCTACTCAGATGGCACCTCCGATGGGAGGGCTACAAGTACATCCTCTTATGGCTGCCCAGAATGTGCTGAGGGCTCAGCCACCACCCCCTTCTCCAGCGCAAGGAAAAGAAGCTCCCCCGAGGGCTGAGCAAGAACAAAACCCCGCTGAGAGAGAGAAATTCCCTCAAGCGAGGAGGGATGCAGAGGAGGAGGTCCAGTCAAGGATCTCTGGAATAACAAGCAGGAGAGACGGAGGCGACCCTCATTTGGCGGCCGTACAAGACCAGCTGAACGGACTGCAAAACATGGTGGAGCAGTCTCTCGAGCGCGCTCTCAAATCCCCCACACCGGGGACGAGAGAGCCAGGGCTAGAGACGCTCGCCACCCCAGGAACCAAGTCCCTCGCTACTGGAGGGAGGAAGATTATGAAGAACGTGATCACAAGGGCAGGAACCATAGGCCTTTGACAGGCGGTTCGCCCCTCGTGGATGAAGTATTGATGGGTCGCGTCGGAATGGGCAAGATCCCCACATCCGTCAACCGCTACGACGGAACCACTGATCCTGCCGAGCGTCTGGATCACTTTGTGCACTTGATGCACCTCTACGAGCATTCCAGTCATTACTAGACTAAAGTCTTTATCACTTCCCTCTTAAGAATGGCACAAGACTGGAACAAAAAGCTGTCCCCTCGTTCCATTCGAGGGTATGATGACTTGGCCAACGCCTTTCTGAACCATTTCAACTCATTGAAGGCACCAGCGCCCGCTGCTACGGCGTTGTACAGTTTGGTGCAAGGACCAAACGAGACCCTCAGATCCTTTCTGGGGAGATTCAACAAGGAAATCTTGCTGGTGGAGAGACCCTCGATGGACTCCTAAGGCATGTGCTCTTTAGATGAAAAACTATGTGAGCAAGGAGTTCGTCAAGGAGGTAGCCAAGAAAAAGCCACGCTCCCTGGTGGAAATAAATGAGATTGCTGACTCATTTTTCACCCTCGAAGACATGTACATAGCAAGGGCACAGAAACTTGCCAATACCCCTTGGGCGGACAAAGGCCCTAAGGTCAGAGGAGAGTCCAACAGAAATCGCTGCCGCAGCCCTGTTCCCGCTCGAAGGAACTCTCCTCCCCCTCGCAAATACGAGCGCATCCCCCTCAACAGACCTATTGCTGAGGTCTATTCCATGGCCGACAAGAAACTATTTAAGAGGCCACCAAAGATGAAGGAAACCAAGGCTCAAAAGCGCTCGGGGAAATACTATGCCTTCCACAAGCAGAAAGGGCATGACACCAACGAATGCCGTCAGCTTGAGAGCGAAATTCAAAGGCTCATTGCTGGGGGCATCTGAAAGAGTTTGTGAAGGTGCTCAGAAAACCGCTGAAATGGAGAATCAACCCTTCGCCGCCATCAACATGACCGCTGGTGGACCCTCGGTAGGAGACTCCAATGCTTCCAGGCTCCACCACGTGCATAGTTATGACCAAAGGCCTTCCAAGTCTAAGACTGTACTCTCTGCCGACAACACTTCACGCTCGAAGGAGAATGAGGTTGTAGGTTTCACTGAGAAAGATCTAGAGCACATTGTAACACCTCATGGGGTCGGTGAAATCTCTGATTACCCCATGGTGGTTAGCTTAGATATCCACAACCATGTTGTAAAGAGGGTCTTAATTGATAGTGGAAGCTCAGTGAATGTTCTCCCCCTACTCAACGTTTCAAAAGATGAACATAACTAACATTCCCCTCGAACCCCTCAGAACCGCCCTCGTTGGCTTTGGGGGGGGGGGTTCCGAGATTGTCCCTCGTGGACAAATTCACTTGGCCACCTCTTTTGGTCGCGCCCCATAGCGAAAAACTTTGAGCGTTCTGTATGCCGTTGTTGAAGTAGATCTACCCTACAACATCATTATTGGGCGACCAACCCTCGTGGACTTCAAAGCGGTCATTTTAACCTACCATCAGAAGGTCAAGTTCTCCACCTCCAAGGGAACGGGGAAAGTACTTTGCAATGTCAAGGAGGCATGGGAATGCTACATCCTTTCCTACCAAGAAATCTGTGGATTTCCCCAAGTTGGATGAGGATGGCAGCGTCCATTTCTTCATCCTCAGCCTCTTCTGGGATCTCTCCTATCGGAATAGCGTATGGTATATTACTTTGGAGAGGAGAACTTGCAGGGGACATCTCATCTATCTCTCTCACAGTCTGGTTAATGATTTCATCCGCCATTGCTGTTCTTGCCCTTGAAGATGAAGGTTTTGTAGAAATATTTAACAGAAAAGAAGAATTCTTTGTACGGGAACGATTGATCAAGAAGCTTCCTCACACAAGACCGACGATCGATACGATCTAAACCTAGGGTTAGTGCAAGAAAAATTAGAAATCACAGTGGTTTACCTAAAGTTGAAGAAGAAAACTCGCAGGAAGTCGCAAAGAATTGCAGAAAGGCGGATGCTTGATTTTTGCTCTGGAAAGTTTTGGAGGCGTAAAGAGTGAAAAGGGGTTCACAAATCTCTATTTATAGGGATAAATTGCAGGCATGATTGGAGCAATTAATTCAAAATGCAATCATTCCTGCTTAGAAAACTCCCCACTTTTGGTAACCGTCACACGGTTACCCATTTTCACTCGTCGTTTCCTTAAAACGCGCGCCCATGTCTCCACTTAGCATTTAATACATGTCTACTTGAGCCTCAGAGCTGATAGGACTTCATTTAATGCCCTGTCAGAAGGTGTCTGTTATGGAATACAGATCGTCGCTTCCTTCCAAGAGCTTGACCCTTAAATATTCGAAGTTAAGGCTCGGATTTCAAAATTCTACAGTATAGTCAAGTGCAACTACAGAATTTGGAGGGCAAAATGATGGGCCCAAATCACGCTCTGATCATCACCATACACGTGTCAAAATCTGAATGACTCAGTTAGAACAATCTAGAACACTTGGGCTTGGACGCTCAAGAAGATGGGCTCATGATACCGAATCTAGCCCATCTGCCTACAGCCTTACCGCCTAAGGCCCGCCTTCCGGAGTGCATCCTTCGAGCGTGGGAATCCCTCTTCTAGTCTCGCCTGACGCTTGCAATATTACCTCACAGGCAAAATCACAACTCGAGACTTGCATCGCAGGCATAGGATACTCCCTTGCTTGTTCCACACTCAAGACCATCCTGATGCTCGCGTCCCTCGCAGCGCACACGTGATTCTCAATGTATATCACACCCGCCTGGGTCCACCTCAGTAGGGCACGGGGCCTCTCTCGAGGGTACAAACGACCTCACGGCTGGAGCTTCCCTCGAGCGTCCCTACGCTCGGTCAGGGCATTCCGAGGAATCCTTCCCCTCGAGAGTTCCGACGCTCGTCTAAGGTCATCTCTGGGACGCACCCTCAAGCGTCGCTACGCTTGTATAACCCTCTCTGGGTAACCCAGCGCTCATACAACTGTTGTACAACTGTCTCTGACACACACAGGTAGTGCGCACACCAACCCCTGACATCCACTACCACCCGTACATGGGTATATTCCAGAGATGTCACCCTCACACCATCACACACTGCCATATGTCTAGGGCAACCCGGGGTTTGGGACCACATTATCGCTTTTACCAAAATGCCCCTACCCCTAACATATAAATATGGGAATTTCCACTCACATTCCCTAAGGGGTTCTTCTCACACGAAGTCATCTTCTTCCCAAGACACTGCATACATAGAACTGGGCACATTCCACCATTTTTACTCTGGCTCTTTCTTCCCCAAGCTCCGCATACTTCACCATCTTTGCATTCTTACTGCATTCCACCCCTGGTGTTATCCTAGCTGGAAGAGTCCACGCTCTTTGGGAAACCCAATTCCTGAGGCTCAAACGCTTGTGATGGTCTTCCCCCCAAATAAATCTTAAAGTGTTGGTGATTTAGTACTTTTCCGGTATCTACACCATCACATGTACAATAAATACAAATTGAAAGTAGAGAAACATTAAAGTAAATAAATAATAAAATATTTGAAATTATATAATTATATAAAAAAAAGTTTGTATATAATAATTTATCCAAATAATTCTAACCTTTAAACATAAGTAATAGTTTATAACTTTCAAATATATTTAATAAAGAACAAGACATATATAAAAAACATATACAAAAACCTAAAAGATTATATAAAATGTTACATTTACTATATATACTTTATTCCTTATATAGTTTAATTTTCTTTAATATAATTTATAATTTACTATTAAATTTTTTTTATAAAGTTTTGAAGAATCTTTTCGTTCTTATTCAACATGCAAAAGTTATATTAACTTTCAAAAGTATGGCTTCTGCACCTAATCTTTTTCAATAATTCGGATCTCGATTATTTTGTTTTTTTTTTCTTTTTTATTCAATAATCTTAAAAAATTGTAGTTTCGGTATATCATTATCACTGTTGGGTTCCTTCCTAATCACTTTTTTCTCTCATTTTCTCTCTTATTCTCTCTTATGTCTTTAATGATTCTTCTTCCCTTATTTATAGATATCAGACTCCTTTTAGTCTCAGTTACTCATTCTCTTCTTAACCTAAATTCGTTCTTAGCTTCAAGCTTATTTATGAATTGTTATACATTTTATAGAATCTCATATGTGCTAACCTCTCTTGATTTTACACTCATCGGTTCGCCTCACGTCGCTTTCTAAGTTCGACACTGATCGAGAACTGACCAGCCTTCTCCTCAGGTGAGTTGATCTTAGGTTTGGGTCCATTAAAGACCCAATGGGTATTGTCCGTGACAATCACTAATTTTAGTATAGTTACCTTAGGCTAAATATCTATCTCTCAAAACTGTGGGTTTGACATATTACCCCCTTACCCAAATCTTCATCTTCTTCTCAATAATTATAGTTTGACTTAGTGAGTATTTTTATTTTTCTTTCGGATTGTACTTTTTCAATTACATAATTCGTCGTATACAATTTTCAATTGATAACTTCTGTTTTTTGAATTACAATTAGAAAGCAAAACTCCGTGAATACTTGTAAACTAAGTGTCATATAATATTTTGAGTTATATTCTCCTTAAACAATTAAAACTATTAGTAATTCAATTAGACAAAATATTAGTGAAACTTTTAATGACTAATTTATTTATAAAGTATAAATGGAATAACATTTTATGAAAAATTAATTATTAATTTTTGATATTTATATATTGAGCAATTTATATACTCCAAATAATAAGATGAAACTACTATATCCGCATATATAACATTTAGTATCACTTTGTACCTATTATTAATTCAAAAATAATCTAGAATATGAAATTTATAAATAAAATATTATAGGTTTTATATCTTCATCGTTGTACTTTCTGTGGGAAACACCCTTTTCTGATTTACATATTGATACATTGCATTTTTTACATGTCTCATATTATAAGAAGAATTTTTTTTCAATCTTGTCAGTCTCCCTTAATATAATAACATGTATCTTGTATAGTAAAAAAAAAAAAAAAAAGTATAACTAATATTTTCTTTTACACTATTTATACATCCAATCATATTCATTTTTTTTTTTTTTATCTTTTCAAAATTTTTTTTTTCCTAAACGAAGCAATCCAATATAGGAAAAACAGCCTCAAGATAAAACTCATCCAATCTTGTCAGTGGAGCATCCTAGACGCAGTAACCATATCGAACCTTGTGACCTATCCTTACCAACTTATCTCAGGATTTGTTTAATCCATGTGTCCTAGGGCCTTTGGAGTAAATTTTGGCAATTGAATACCACATTTCTCATTGGGTGCTTTCCAATATCCTCCGTTATTCATTTCATGCCAGTATCTGAATTAATCTCCATATTAATCTTCGGAAAGCGCCTCTACCAAGCTAGTGTTTATCCTTCATGTAAGCCCAATAATTTCGGTACATTATTGTATCTCTACCAAGATTCATAGTGTATACCGACACCCATCTTCAGTTATCATCTCGAATGACTTCCCTGGCCAAAACATTGTTGGTGTGGTTATAAAAGCTTTCATCTGAGTTTAGTTTCCCTCATCCCTTATTGGGTTTATTCAATGACAACTCAATTCAGATTTTCTTTTGCCTTTGTTTTTTGTTCGCACTAATTAGTATTGAAGTCTCAAATAACTCTTTTATGTGACGAGGAGTGATACTTCTAAACTTCATAATATTTTGATAGCTTCATCGGTTCCATGCTTTTAAAAGATTTTAAAGCATCAAGATCAAGAAAATTCGCCCAGGATATTCCGGTAACATATTACTCTAAATTTTGCTATTAAAACTCTCTTTGGGCCCGCCCGACCCTCACAAGCCACGAAGATTTGGTTCATCAGTGCATCAAAAATCTTGTCCTACACCGGAGTATGAACGAACAGCTTCTTAGCACGTGTTCCACATATTCATATCCTATACAGCAACTTGTACATACATTGTATTTCCCAAATTTTCTATCATACTTCAGTACATTCATGAGTAAGCTATCATATTGGCAAATCCATAGGAAAATTTTGAACTTTTAGAGGTGAGTTAATTTTCAAATCCATTTTCAATTTTTCTCGCATGTCTCCTTTGTCATCATAAACAAACTCTATGTCGTTTTATAGGAGAATTTTTATTTAGTTGATCCAGTCCAAACCCTCTTATCTTCGTTATCATGTAGTGCGATTAGGACACTAAGTATCTCATTCATCACTTCCTTCAATAGTAATGTTTTCAATTTATTTTAGGTTTTACTTTTTATCTATGCCAATGAAATTACATGCCATAAGATCTTTATCCTTCTCATGAATGTTATCTCCAAAGATATCAGTTTGTCTTTCTATAATTCTATAAAGATGTCCCTTCACCCTTCCCAATCCTCCATTTGCAAAATGGCTCCACCGTTCAAGTGCTTCTAACTATCCCCTTCCATGCTCGGGAAGCCATAAGTTGAGGCTTATATTCAATCAAGAATGTCCTCCCATTTTAAATATTTTTTCTTATGTATCTATTTCACACCGTCATCTCTTCGTTGAGCATTCTCCATTTCATTTTAGCGAGCATCGCTATATTTCTTTTTGGGCTTTCCAAGACTCAATCCACCTTCTCTCTTCTTTCTAGTCACCTTCTCCCACCCTACAAAATGGGTCCATTTCTTTGTTATATCAATCGCTTAAGGAAAGTTGTGCTTAAGTAGATCAAGTTTATCGCACACATGATTGAGGAGTCAATTTGTGCGCATGTGGTAGATGGATATCGAGATCGTGATGGGCTAAATAAGTGTCATTCGTCCGGAAAAGTTTGTCGTTTTGGCTTTGTATCCCAAAATAGTTTCAGCTAAAGTTTATCTACGCCCCAAAATAGTTTCTTAAGTTGTCTGTACTTTTCATGCATAGAATTCTACTAACCTACTGCTTTAAATCATTTGACACATAAGGTATGAATATCACATGTGATTTGCTGAAGTTTAATTTGAGGTCCAACGCCTTGCGAAACGCCTCAACCACACTTTGAATGCACTTTGCTCCATCCATGGTAGTTTTGGCTCCCAATATTAAGTCATCCACAAAAATCAAGTGTGAGATGTGAGGGCTTCTCTGACATACCGTAATTGGCTTCCAGGTCCGGTTGAAATGGTTTCCTCAATCATATACGTAAGTTGTTCCATGCAGAGTACAAACAAATAAGGTGAGAGTGATTATCTTATCTAATGCCACACATCCATACAGTCTCCGTCGATTCACCATTCTATAGAATCTTTGGTTTTATCCTCTACATTCTACTCATAATGATATTGATGATTTTTTTAGGGAATTTGAAGAAAGTTAAAAGTCGTACGTCTTTTCAAGATTCAATTTCATCACCATGTCCCAGTTTTACCTTTGGAATGATGTAGCATTCGTAACACTTCTTGAGGCACCAAGATATTATAATGGGTTCCACGGCCGAGAATGAAGTTATTCTGGTTCTATCCTATAATCTCTTTGATATACGGCTTAAACGGAGTATAATCGTCTTGGTAATCATTTTAAGCAATACGTTACACAACGTAACGGGTCGAAACACGTTTATTTTTCTGGAGCATTAATTTTTGAAATTAGTTAAATAAACACCTGATAATCCTTCTTGGGAATTGATTCTCTCTCCATGCAATCATTGATGAATTTTACCATCGAGTCTCCTACTATATCCTAATAAGTTTGAAAACCATCTACTCCCAATGCTTTGTACATGTGGATGCTCTTCACTACCCTCATGATTTCCTCACTTGAAGTCATTCTTGCCAAGTTATTTTTTCGCTAATACCTTAGGGTTCGTTGGTGCAAGCCAATACCAAGACTCATCACCTCTTCGATGGTGATCTCCACTAAATAGCTTGGTGTAGTACTCCCAAGTGTGTGGCTTCAAGTGATCATTATTGGTTACCCATTCATTGCCTATTGTGCGAGCATTTATCTGATTCCTCTTTCTTCTTGTTATGGTTGAGAGATGAAAGAAACGTGTATATTTATCCCTGAATTGGAGCTAATTAATTCTCGACTATTAAAACCAAATAATCTCTTCTTGTTGCAATAGTTTGTTATATTTTTCCATCAATTCTTTCTCCAAATTTTTTGAATATTTACCTTGTTTTGTCTCATGCATAATGCTCTGGAAATTCTTTGTATTTTTTTTTTTTTACTTTTTGGCTTTTCGAGCACATTGAAAACTGTTCAAGGACCCTTGTTTTGGAGCAATGGTCCCAAGTCAAAATGTCCCTCAAGTTTTGATTCGGCCAATAAATCGTGTCTTTCTACTTTGAAAAATATAGATCTAAATCGATATCTGTTGGATCAATTTCATTCAAATTAAATTCAAAAATTTTTCATATTGTTTCTTGAGCTGACACCGAATCTGACATCTTCAAAATTTTAATTTACTTCAATGTTTTGTGTATCATTGTACGCAAAATTAATTCTCACATTCTCATATCCTTTATAAAATGTATTTGTAAAGATATTTCATAGTTGTCCTTAATTTTGGTATGCGTGTGTATGTATATTAAAATCAGGTAATTCTTTCTTTTAACTAATTTTTCTTTATCTCTTTTTTATATTATCTTTGTCATTTGATCTTGCATTCCATTTTCTTATTTGTATTTCTCTAATGAGTATTATTTAAGTTTTATGTTAATTTTTTTTATAATTGATTTTATGTATCCAGTAAAAATAATTAAAAGATTATATTTATAAAAATTCAAGGAATATTTAATTAAATACTATAAAAATTATTTATAAAATTAGATTATATCTTATTTTTATATGTGATGGTGTCTGATTAGGTGAAGATCAAACTCCGATCACTTTCTATTTTGTTGAGGGGGGGAAACAAAGAACAAGTTCAAGGGGATCGCCGGAAAAGCTTCTAGGCTCTACCTGCTAGGACAAACACACATAAAGTCAGAAGCCCAAGCTGGGGGAACTGGGGGTGATTCCCAGTTTGGCTCTCCGACGCTCAAGTCAGATAGTGATCTAAAAGATGAAATGTAAGCTGAAGTATGGAGTTGCAGTGGTGAGGAATGCTTACAGGGATGAAGATAAATTCCCATATTTATAGTTGAGGGTCAGGGACCCTTTGGTAATTTACCTCGTGTGGTCCTGCCCTAATGTTGCCCTAACACGTGTCGCAACGAGGAGAATCCTAGGAGGAATCTCCTGCAAAAGCTGATAAAAGTGAGTGTTTGCAACAGAGTCAGGTGCGCGGGCTTGTACTGGTGTCAGAGAGCCGTTTCGGAGGTTGGTAACGAGGGCGAGAAGCAAGCTCGTGTCAACCGGGCCTGATGGACTGGGGGGGATCCGCATGGGGATCAGCGTCCAAGCAGTGCAACTAGGGTGTAAGGGACCCTTTTATTCTGTAGCTGTGCGAGGGCGCCCTTGGAAGGGCACGACGCTCGGTTAAAGACTTTCTTAGAGCCATGGAGGCATGCATGTTGAAGCGAGACCGACGCTCGTTGGAATGCCCTGAGATGCTCGTTAAAGAGCATAGGGAAGGCCATGTGTTGGTGAAAGTCCGGGGTGATTGGGGACCACTGAATCCATGTGTCATGCGTTGACCGTACCAAGTGTCCAGACGCGCGTCAAGCGTATTCTATCCCCATCATTTTACCCCTCCCAATTCTATAGTCTTTGGCAAAGGCTGGAGAATTTGAAATTCAAACGTCCGAGGGTGACGCTCGTGCTTGAGTGACTTTCGTGTTGTGGAAGCCTTGTCTGACAACAATAAATGGGGTCATTTTGAATGATCGGTTACTGGGGCCCAGCATTAAATGCTGATGGGAGAGTGGGGGCGAATATCAAGGAAACGGGCGCGTGAATCTTGGGAAGTGGGCGACGGTTCCGAAAAATGGGCGGTTACCAAGGCAGGAAATGATTGCCTTTGAATTTAATATTCCCAAATCATACCCTATAAATAAAAGATTTACCCCATTTTCATCTTCTTTACGCGAACTTAGAACCCAAGACTCTTTGTACGAATAATCTTCATAACAAACCCAGAAATTCTCCAAACACTTGCAAGCTTTTTCCAGTAATCTTTAAGGTAAAATTCTTTCAATTCTACTAATTTCCGGTTTTCTAACTTTAGAACTTGCTTAGGATAGAGTATATTCTAAAAAATCCACCTTCCCTTCCAAAAATTTCCAACCTTTCTCTAAACATCCTCTGTCTTCAAAAACCTCTGTGTTTCTTCCAAACTCCCCAAAAGCCATGGCAAGAGATCACGTAGAGGAGTTTACTCGTAAGGTTGATGAGATGGCCACTCAGAGTTCATCTCAAGCGGGTTCTCCCTGGGATGAGGAGCTGGATGCCGCCGTCATGGCTATGGATGAGAGGAACCCAGAAGGTGTTGAACACCTATTTGACGAAATGAACATGGTGCCTGAGGCGGAAAGGCAAGGGGAGGTATTACCATTGACAGAGAGGGCAACTCATCCCCACCGCCACACTGTGACTATGGTCGTTGCTGCTTCGACCCTTGGATATGAAGGAGAAACGGGGCCCTTGGAGAGAGCCTCCGCCAAGGGCAAAAGAAAGAAGTCTCAAAAGCTCAGAAAATCCAAGAAGGCCAAGGGATCAAACGAGGGGGAAGGGTCCGGTATGCAAGTGACGGAGGTTCCGCCAGATGAAATCCAAAGTACCATCACACGAGGGGAGATTATATCCATGCTGGCCCCCATATACTGGGACGAGCGTTATCAATGGAGAATCCCTGAAGAGCACGAGCAGGGGAACAATCCCCCTCCGGGAGAGATGGTAGTGTACTTGGATTCTATAGTTTTTGGTGGGTTTAGATTCCCAATACCCGAGCCTGTAACCGATATCCTTAATAACGTCAACCTTTGCCCCACTCAAATATTGCCAAACGGTCTATCCTTGATAATCATTTTTGTAATCCTTATGGCCTGCACCCAACATCAACCTTCATTCTGAAATTTCAATGCCCTTTTCCAAGTTGCCTGCTCGCCCCGTTCGTCCCCGAGGGCGGGTTTTTTCTATATCCAAGCCAAATCTGGCTTGAAACTGATAGACTTTCCCACGACCCATGGTGTAGAGTGGAAAAAGAAGTTTTTTTTTGTGACGGCTCCCGGGGGTTAAGATTTTGGGGTTCCACGAGAGTGGATTTCACACGGGGAGGGACCCATAGTTAGGCATCGACTACCCCACACTTTTCCGGAAAATTAGCCCAAAGACCTTGCTCGTGCTATGAGGGACGAGGGTTGGATAATCACGGTAAAGGACTTGACTGATGATGCAGAGGTCATGTTTTTTTGTGGGATCATAAATGACCCTCATTTTATCAGAAATCCTCCCGCTCAAAATTTGGAGAGAGACGGTTAGCTTCTAGGGACTAACTTTAGATAGGAATGCTGACTTGATAATATTTTGTAGAAATGTTATGCACAAGCATTAACTCTTATTTTTCTTGTCTCCTTTTCAAGGCGGCTATTATAATGGCAGGTGCAAATATAAGAAATATGGCCAATGTCATAAGCAATCGTCGCCAAGGCAACCAAGGAAACCAAGTGAACCCTCGTGAGGGGGACTGGCCGTGGTGACGGTCGTGGAGGCCACCAAGGGGCAAGTTCCAGCACGGCCCCACCACCCCAAGGCCGAGGAGACCCACGGGCTTCGAGCGCGGAGACGAGGGTAATCGTCCGTCCAACTGATACTCCCAGTGCGAGGGGAGCTACGCCTCCATCCGCTAATCCACCGAGGCCTCAGACGAGCGCGATCATCAGATGACCCCACAGGGACGCCTCCAGCACCTTCAGAAAGAGGAAGAGAATGCCCGACGACATCCCCATTCTGGGTAAGGGGAAGCAGGTCGTCGAGGGTACTAGAGGCGACGGCGAAACCTCTTCTTTTGAGGAGGACCATTTCTGGGATTTTGCGCGCTTGGGGGACAGGAACATCGACCGTTCTCCAGAAGGGGGTCCCGTCTTGTTGGGTTCCCAAGCGCCTTCCCGCACGATCACTGAGGGACTCTATGAGTGGGTTCAATTTTCTGGGGACCACCGGGCCTTGTTTTCCCAGAACACAGAGAGGGTGGCTGCCGACATGGTGCATGCCCTCATTTCCGTAAGCCCCTTAATTCTTCAAAAAGATTCTAAGTGTTGGACTTCGTCTTTATTTTCTTTTTCCATTCACTTTCTGCTGACAAATAATAAGTGCCAATTCCTCCTTTTTCTTTTCAAAAATACAGCAAGTGCTACCGAGGGCTAAGAACCTCCAAATGAGGGCCACCATTTACTCCAAGCGTAAGGCCAAGTACAAGAAAATGGCTTGCTCGAACGATCCGACTCAAATCCAAAAAGAGTTGGATGTGGAGAAAGCCAAGTTCCTCTCCCTTGAGACGGAACACAAGAAGCTGGAGGCCTATGTCAAGAAATTGGAGGATGATTTGAAGAAATGCGAGTCCTCCAAGAAAAAGTACCGCTCGGATCACAATAACCTCAACGAGAACTACAAAAAGCTGATGGAGGATAGGAATGGATGGGTCACTCGGTCCAACGAGGTGGAGAAGAAATATGCTGACCTGATGGTGGCATTGCCCGAGCGCCTTGAGAGGGCAAATAAGGAGGCCCTTATAAAATTTCTCCATAGCAAGGCCTTCTCCTTTGCCGCCTCACTCCACTGTTTTGAGGAGGCTCAAAAGGCCTTCAACTTGGCGATTGAGCAGATGATCCATAAGGGTTTGGGACAAGCCTCCGCTCGTGGACGGACGGATATGGGGCTAAGGTTAAACGAGCGCTGTGAGGAAGTTGATGAAAGGGACGAGGATCCGAAGGCCACCTTAGCTGAGCCAGAGTACAATTTCCTGGTAGAACTGGTTCAGGATGAGTACATAGCCGCTCATCCGGTGGAAGAGGGGCCTCAAATTGAGCAAAACGAGGGGGCTACTGATGTTGTAACTGCCCCTGAGGGCCCTCAAGAAAATGCGCCTCAAGAGATTGCCCTCGTTCCCACTACTGAGAATGCTCTGGTTCAAGAAAATGCACCAGCTCCGCTTATCGAGGGCATTGAGCAGACGGCTCCACAGGCCCAAGAGCCAGTTCCTCAAGTGCAAGAGCCTAACCCTCAGGCTTAAGCACCCATTGCCCCCATTCAGCAAGAAATGGTGAACCTGGAGGAGGATGTTGCTCCAGCTGCCTGAAACCCATCTTTTCTCCGCTTATGATAACTTCCTTGCCCTGTCCTTTATTAATTTTGTAAGAATCTCAAGGGTCACCTGGCCCTTGTTTTGTAATTGCTGCCTTTCATTAATGAAGATTTTTTCTTTCACAATGGTGTCTCTTTTTACACTTTGCAGCTTTTATTACGAAATTTACTTTGTGTTTGTTGTATCAAAATCTTGTAATGTTAAGATTCTGGGTAACATGCTAAGTAAAAAATGTAAAATTTGAGAAATATTGCTAAGTCTTGAGCAATAACGAGGGTCTTGCTTGAAGATTGCCCTTGTTCAAAACTTGTATAATTTTGACTAAAACTTGGAAAATTTCGCTAAGTCTTGAGTAGTTACGAGGGTCTTACTGGGAGGCTGCCCTCATTCAAGACTTGTGCAAATTTACTTAAAGGCTTGGAAAATTTTGCTAAGTCTTGAGTAGCTATGAGGGTCTTACTGGGAGGCTGCCCTCATTTAAGACTTGTGAAAATTTTCCTACGCGGCTCTTCTGGCTAATCCGGGGATCCTTTCCAGTAGCATCTTGGTTAAGGATCTTCAGAGGTTACCATTGCGTTGGTCCGAGGGGCTTGGTCATTGGACCCTTGATTTCCCCTTGACTCTTAACCCAATTTGCGCAGTGAGTCCCATTTTCGAGCACTGGATGCCAGTACTAGGGGCTACCCATGCCTACTAGGATGCCCATGCGTGAGGACTGGACTTTGGGAGAATTTTCTGAGGCGCTGAATAAGCACGCTCGTGAGATCATGCCGGTTCTTAAGATAAGGAGGGATTCATACCCCTTGGGTTTGGAGTCCCCAGAGAGAATCTTCAACATCCTGCATACTCAGGTCAGATAAATAAATGCAGTATTTCTATTATAATCTTCTGGAAAACAGCAAATACAACGTGCCCCTTCATAGGCTTTTTACAAAATTAACTCAAATATAAAACCGCCTGAGGTTGCATGCATTCCAAGGGCGTGGGAGACGCTCGCCTTGCAACGACTCGAGCGTGTACGTGTTGTTTGCCCGTACTTGTATAACTTTGAACGGACCTTCCCAGTTGGGATCTAGCTTGCCCACATGCTTTGAGACTTTCACTTTCTTTAGGACTAAGTCCCCCAACTGAAAAGTTCTTTCCCTTACTCACTTGTTGTATTGCCGAGCGATAGATGCTTTGTATTGATGGATAAGTACCCATGCCTTATCCCTTCTCTCTTCCAACAGGTCCAACTCCAGCGCTCTATTATCCTCATTGGCTTTTGGTTCAAAGTATGCCACACGAGCAGATTCTTGTGCGATTTCCGCAGGTATCATGGCTTCTGATCCATATACGAGCGCGAAGGGTGTTTCACCAGTGTCCGCTCATGGAGTAGTGCGGTAAGCCCATAAGGCTCCTTGCAGCTCCTCTGCCCATTCACTCTTCTTGCTTTCAAGCATTGTTTTCAGATGCTGCAGAATGACCCTATTAGTTACTTCCGCTTGTTCGTTGGCTTGGGGATGACCCACGGAAGTAAAGCGTTGCTCAATTCCCAACTCTGAACACCACTCTCGTGTATCGGCCACTATAAACTGGGACCTATTGTCCGAAACAAGCACCCTTAGTATGCCATATCTGCAGATAATGTTTTTTCATATGAAGTCTCTCACGACCCTAAAAGTGATCTTTACCACGGCTTCGGCCTCGGCCCATTTGGTAAAATAATCGACAGCTAAGATGACGAACTTCTTCTGTCCGACCGCCATGGGCAAAGGGCCTATAATATCGATCCCTCATTGGTTAAAGGGCCATGAGACATCTATAGGGATCATCTGAGCGGCTGGCAATTGAGGGAGGTTAGAATGAAATTGACACTTGGGACATTTCTTGGAAAACTCAATGCCGTCCTGGAGAACCGTGGGCCAATAAAACCCACTCCTCAGGATTTTCTTAGCAAGAATACGCCCTCTTGAATGATTTCCACAGCTTCCATTGTGAATATGTTTGAGTGTTTCTTTGGCTTACGAGGGTCTTAGACATCTCATTGGTGGGCCCTGAAAAGACTTCTTGAATAATCTCCCCTCCGAGTCCAGAGAAAACCGAGGGGCCTTGTATCTGACTTTTCGTGCTTCCACCTTGTCAGTGGGATAAACGCCATCCTTGATAAATCACACTATGTCATCGAGCCAACAGGGCTCGCGAGGATCAATCATAGCGACCACTTGTTTGGTGATTTTCTCCTTTATCAAAGGCTCTTCAGTTCTAAGGAACGTGATAGAGCGCTCGCCGGTGTCTTCCAAGGCCGAGGCAAATTTAGAAAGAGCGTCTGCGCGCTCGTTTTCTGCCCGTGGGACCTGGAGTAGATGGAATTCCTTGAATTTCCCAATGATTTCTTTGGCCTTGCTCAAATACTACATCATGGTGGTTTCTCAAGCCTCATATGTTCCATCAATCTGGTTCGCAATCAATTGTGAATCAACATAGGCGGTAACTCTGGAAGCTCCATTTCGAAAAGCAATCTTTAGCCCTTGCACAAGAGCTTCGTACTCTGCTTCGTTATTGGTGACCTGGAAATCCAATCTGATTGCAAAGTCTATCTCAATCCCACTGGGGTCTCTAAGGGTTATCCCTGCCCCTCCCCCTTGAGAGGTTGATGAACCATCCGTGTGTAGGACCCATAGACCATCGTTTTCTGGGACGACAGACTCTAATCCAAAGCGTTCAACCAGCAGATTCGCAATGATCTGCGCTTGTATAGCAGTTCTGGGCTCGAAACTTAAGTCAAATTGCCTCAACTCAATGGCCCACTTTATTAGTCTCCCAGATACATCTGGCTTGGACAACACTTGCTTTAAGGGCCGATCCGTGAGGACGGTTATTGAGTGCGCCTGGAAGTACGGTCTCAACCGTCGTGCTGCGTTGATGAGGGAAAATGCAAACTTTTCAATTTTCAAATACTTCTTCTCAGCCCCTTGCAATGTTTTGCTCAAATAATAAACCGGCAAATGCTTACGCTCCCGTATGGCTATTAGCACTGCGTTCATTGCCTCGGTTGAAATGGAGAGGTACATAAACAACCTCTCGCCCTCAATTGGCTCGGTCAGGAGTGGAGCGCTCGAAAGGTAAGCCTTCATGTCTTCTAATGACTTTTCACACTCCTCAGTCCAAGCAAAATTTTGGGCATTGCGTAGAATTTTGAAGAAAGGGAGATTTCTGTCTGCCGATCATGAGATGAATCTGTTTAAAGAAATGATTTTCCCCACCAGTACTTGTACTTCCCTGAGGTTGCGAGGGGAAAGGATGTCCAGAATAGCCTTGATTTTCTCTGGGTTAGCCTCAATCCCCCGTTGGCTGACCATGTAGCCCAGGAATTTCCCTCCTCGTACTCCAAAAGTACATTTTGAGGTGCAGAATGGCAAAGGTGCTGGCGCAGAATGGCAAAGGTGCGCTTGAGGTCCTCAAGGTGCGAGCCCTGACGCTCGCTCTTAACAATCATATCATCGACGTATACTTCCATGGATCCTCCAATTTCTTTCTCAAACATTTTGTTAACGAGGCGCTGGTAAGTGGCCCCAGCGTTCTTGAGCCCAAAAGGCATGACCAAGAAGCAGTATACACCCAAGTGGACAACAAATAAAGTTTTGGGACGGTCTTCCGGGGCCATAAAGATTTGATAGTACCCTTGAAAGGCATCCATCATACTCATGAGTTCGCAACCTGCGGTCGAATCTACCAGTTGATCTATTCGCGGTAATGGGTAACGATCCTTGGGGCAGGCCTTGTTAAGATCAATAAAGTCATTGCGCATACGCCATTTGTTCGCGCTCTTGGGTACTAGGACCACATTGCATAACCACTCTGGATACAATATGGGCTCGATATACTGAGCCTCAAGAAGTTTGTTAACCTCCTCCTCAATAACTTTCTTTCAAAAATCGTGCACATCCCGCTTCTTCTGTTTAATTGGCTTAAAGGAGGGGTCCACGTTGAGCCTGTGGACCATGACGTTTGGGTCAATCCCGATAAGATCAGAGGCTTTCCATGCAAAAACATCAATATTTTCTCGGAGGAAGTCGATCATCATGATCTACGAGGGTCCTGAGAGGCTGGACCCGATCTGAGTGGTTTTATCTTTATTTCCTGGCTCAAATTCAATAGTGAGAAATTTTTCGGTGGGCTCGATCCGTATCTCTGGACGAGGGAGCTCGAGCGCTCTCTTCTTTCTGTCAGATGGCCGTCATCCATAGCCTCCCCTTGATCACGCTTGTTTTTCTCAGAGGAAGATTCTCCAACTGTCCCTTGCGGGGCAGCCTCGTGGGTATCTTTGTCGTGGGGATACTTCTTCTTGTTCTTCTTTCTGTTCAATTTGGCCCTATTGCGCTCAGGACCATCCTCATCTAGATTGGGGAAATCCACAGATTTCTTGGTGGATCCCATCTGGAACACTTTCTTCATTTTGGGCTTTCTGAGGGATAACATGTAGCATTCCCATGCCTCACGCACGTTGCACAAAACTTCTCCGACACCCTCGGGGGTGAGAAATTTGATTTTCTGATGGTAAGTGGCAATAATTACCTTGAAATCCACGAGAGCTGGTCTCCTAATTATGATGTTATAAGAGATCTCAATTTCCACCAACGCGTAGGTGACCATGAGTGTTTATCGTTGTGGGGCACGACCAAATGAGGTGGCCAAGTGAATCTGTCCTCGGGGGATAACTTCAGAACCCCCAAAGCCTATGAGGGCTGTTTTGAGTGGTTCGAGTGGAGTATTAGTGACATTCATCTTTTGGAACGTAGTGTAGGGCAAAACATTAACATAGCTTCCACTATCCACTAACACCCTCTTTACAATGTACTTGTAGACATCTAAGCTAACCACCATGGGACAGTCAGAGGTTTCACTGACCCCATGGGGTGTTACAATATGTTCCAAGTCCTTATCTGTAAATCCTATTACATCATGTTCCTTTGAGCGTTCATCCTTGGACTCCCGGATGGCATAGACTGATTTGGGCATCGAGGGGCGTTGATCGTAACTCTGGGTATACCGTCTTCGAGAAGTGTTAGAATCTCTTCCAGAGGAACCTCCTGCTATCATGTTGATGACTGCAAAAGGGGTATTTTCTTGATCTGGAGCCTTTCTTTTATTGCGATGGCTACTCTAAGGAGGGCCTCTCCCTCATGGGCTCCTTAAACGCGATGGGCTCCTCCTTCTCTCCCTTGAACGATCATTACACCACTCGTCGTAGCACTCCAATATTTTTACAAATTCCTTCAAATGGCCCCACGCGATGAGCCTCTGAATTTCAACTTCCAACTGTCGGCATTCATCCGTGTCATGCCCCTTTTGCTTGTGGAAGGCACAGTATTTATTCGAGCGTCTTAAAGCCTCTGTGTCCTTCATCGTCGTGGGCCTTTTGAAGAGCTTCTTGTCAGATAAGGCGTAAACTTCTGAGATAGGCCTGTTAAGGGGGACACGCTCGACTCTCCGCGGGGGAGGTAGTAACTTGCGGTGTTCTCTGAGGGGAGGCTCCTCTCGCCCTCGTTCTCTTTTAGAGGGCCCGGAATGCCTTGGAGCATTGGACCCGTACATATCTTCGGGCACGAAATAGGGCTCGTCTATCTCCCTCATCGCCATGAGGGATGTGGGTCGTTTCTTCACAATGGAATCAACAAATTTCTTACTCACATTGTGGCGCCCTCGCCACATCCCGCACTGAGAATTACCCCGAGTGTTAGCTTGGGGCCTTCACTCGAGATCTTTCCCAGCGAACGGCGAACAAACAAACAAAAACAGCATAGCGGAAGCATAAAGACAACAATACTTAAAACATATAATTCAATTACAAGGCTGATAAGGCTGACGACAAACGACAACTGTATTAGGTATAGATGGTACATAGACTTTACATACTGACCTTCCCCACGAGGGAGAAATTCCAAAACAGTAACTTCGAAACAAACTATCTAAACGGCACCTGACGACCTAGACCAACATGCCGCTTATTCGCACCTGCCTGAAGCCAAAACCAGAATAAAGGGACGTTAGTCAAAGTGACTAAGTGAGGGGGGGTATACATATATATAAACGAATCACAAGCTTGGTTCACATTTTCCTTATTTTCGAAAACGAGATGTAAACATATGAGAAGGGATAGCTTTTAGTTTGTACGAAAACACACTTGTGAACCAATAATGAAAACGATCGATCAATCACAGTAACCCGGCGAGTACGGGTAAGTTCTCCAACCTTTCACACCCTGATCACAAGAAATACAAAACAGAAACCAGCCTTCTCCCTCCAATTGGTAGTCGAGGTGCCTCCCAACCAACCACACGGTCACACAGATAGGGGCAATATGCCCTGGTACCAATAACCTCACTCTATACGTTTCGTAGTCAACCTCCGGCTACGTCCCGCATAGAGCTTCACAGAAGTACGTAGTAAAGATCAGCCTTTGGCGCACACCTCCGGGCTTCACCCACTAGATACTTCGGGCCCATATTCCCCAAGGGCGTCCCCAAGGGTTCTATCAGATTATTACTCGCTTTTCAAAACAGTTTCACACTTTCAAACACTTTTTTTTCTCTTAATCGTTTCACAGTTCAAAATCAGAATTTTCATTTACTCACACATATATATAATATAACAAAAACCCATTTTTATAAGGAAATCCGATTTTTCAGCAAAATGCTAAATAATATAAAACAGCTAATATATATATAGTATCAACGGGTCAAAAATCAAATTCAATAAATAAAGGTTAAGTTTTAAGAATATATATATTTACATAATATATGTTTTGGCCCCATTTGAAAACATTTTAATCCCTCACCTTAAAAGCTTCCAAAATTGAAACGAGACACGCCCAACATGGTTAGGGCTCCTCCTTAGGAACATCTGTGATACACATGTGACCACATGTTAAGACTCAACTCGACTCAACACTTAGCAATACAAGCGACTCGTACGGCTATCACATAATTCTAATAATTCTATTCTAAATAATTAAACCAGAGAATCAAACAATATCCGAAAAATATTATGAAGTGGAGTTATTCCTTGCAGAATTAGAAATTTTAATCTTATTATAAAATTCAACGATTAGCTGCTAGAAGGGGGAGCTGAAATTTCAACTAACGAACTATGTATTTTAACAACTTAATCACAAACATGAAATTTCAAATCACTTTTTCCTTTTATGTGTATAGCCAACTAATCCCTATTCTGAAATTAAGAGTTGATCTAATTATAGTTCCCAACTATGTTTATTTGTGCGTAGGTATTAGATTACCAATTTAAACTGTATTGTCAATCACGCAATTAGAACTATAGGCAACATATAAAATGACTTCTATGAACAAATTATAGTCAAAAATCTGTCTCTATACTGATAAATAATCATTTAAATATCATACTTGAGAATTAAATATAAAAGGCAATCGGTAAATTTTTCCAATAAACAAGAGTCAATTCTCCCCCAACTAGGAACTCATTCAATTTAACAATCACAAAATCACGTGTGAATTTGTTCTAGAAAAATTAAGTATATTAGAGAGCCTTCATGGGTAAAGTGTCATAGCTAGACTGACAAACAGTTCATAGAATCCTATCTCTTAGATATTGCCCTATGATTATATTTCTACATAAAAGAATTATTTTTCTTTCTTGAATTATAAACTGGACATAATTTACCCATGAGAACACATAAATTCTAGAATTAATTCAATCAGATTTACAGGCTTAATAAAAATAACAACATATAAGGTTAAATTAAATTAAGCAGTATTTGATCAATAAGGGGTACATAGTTGAAATAGAACGTACTCAAAGATCCAAAAGAAAACGTTAACAGTAAGCAGTTAGGAGATACTTACATGCTGACTATATTAGTTTATGAAAATTTTCGGACAAACTTGGCTGAGGATCGAAGTTGAAGAGTTCTGTTCATGCGAAATCATTTCTCACAGTTTCATATTATTTGAAAAAGGAACATAGTGTTCGGAAAGAGGATCTGCACAATTGACTTTCAGATTTGATTAAATGAGAGTGTTGTTCCAATAACACATATTTTATTAATATTCACCTTCTCAGACTTGAGCCACGTGATATGAAGTGATGGTGAATGCCTGAGTTGAAACGTGGCTAATGCACAAGGGTGAAAAATGCTAGGTGTTGAGCATCAAAGATACAAGGTTGCTAGCTGTAGATTTAATGATTATTTATCAATTTAATGGATAAGTATATTTGGGGAATAAAAGGCTAACTTATAAAATGATTTCTTAGTTGTTCTGTTTGTAATAAATATAAATAAAAATGATTTTTAATACGAATAGCTAAAGGAATGTGTTTACCGACTAGGATCACTCTCTCTATCTTATTTTACACTGCAAGTCCTCTCATATTTGTTGTGAGATATTGATAAAATAATTGTTATTGTAATCGATGGGATTGGATGAATCTGCAATAGTGATGACATGCAATTACACTAAAGACAAATCTTATTTCAATGATTGTTAAAATGATTCATTTCATTTTACGAAATAAATATTTTATTTAACAAATAAAAATATAATGAATTTAGCTAATAAGAAGGCATTTAGTGCATATCAAATAATTTAGTTACGTCAAAACTCATATAATTAAGCAACATATTTAATTTATTTTAAGCAAAGAGCACTTGGTTTGGTAAATCACTTGATCGATTTCTAGACGTGTCTCGGTATCTTGATTAAATTACCTGTTTTCTTTCGGTTCAAAATTTGGGGTGTTACACTCTCCCCCCCTTAAATGAATCTGGCCCCCAGATTCCACTTCTGATCCTTCAATCAATTCGGGATAGTACTTTTTCATTTTCTCTTCTGTTTCCCATGTAGCCTCTTCGGTTGTCTGATTCCTCCACAATACTTTGACTAATGGAATTCTCCTATTTCTGAGTTCTTGATATTTACGATCCAATACTTTTACTGGTTTCATCGTGAAGGTTAGATTTGGCTCCAATTGCGCTTCCCCCACGGGTCGGATATGAGATTCATCAGGGTAATACTTTCTGAGTTGTGAAACGTGAAATACATTGTGAATCCCTGTGAGACTTGGGGGTAAATCCAATCGATAGGCTGTTTTCCCAATTCGCTCTAGAATTTCAAATGGGCCAATGTATCTTGGATTCAGCTTTCCACCCTTTCCGATTCTCGTGAATCCCTTTCTTGGTGAGGCTTTCAAAAATACACGATCACCCACCTCAAATTCTAAATCTCGTCGTCTCTTATCCGCATAGCTCTTTTGTCTATCTTGGGCAGCCTTCATTCTCTGTTGGATGATCTGTACTTTCTCAATTGCGTCTTGAATCAAATCTGGAGGTGTAGCTCGATGAATACCATCTTCAGTCCATCTCCAGTCCTCCAAATCCCAATACAATGGAGATCTGCATTTTCTACCGTATAGGGCTTCGTACGGTGCCATCCCAATTGAGGCTTGATAACTGTTATTGTAAGCAAACTCGATCAGGGTCAATTGTTTGTTCCAACTCTCATGGAAATCTAACGCGCAGGCCCTGAGCATATCTTCTAGGTATTTGATTAACCTTTCTGATTGGCCATCGGTTTGAGGGTGAGCTGCAGTGCTGAACTTCAACTTAGTTCCCAAATAGCTCTGCAAGTCCTGCCATAACTTTGAAGTGAATTTAGGATCCCTATCGGAAACGATACTTATTGGGATTCCATGTAGTCTGACAATCTCCTGATGATACAGTTCTGCCAACTTTTCCACCTTATCAGTTGATTTTACTGGGAGAAAGTGAGCTGATTTGGTCAGTCTGTCGATTATAACCCAGATACTATCATAACCGCCCCTAACTTTAGGAAGTCCTGTTAGGAAATCCATAGTCACTTGTTCCCATTTCCACGTTGGTATTGGTAATGGTTGCAACGTTCCACCTGGTTTCTGATGTTCAGCTTTCACTTGTTGGCACGTAAGACACCTTTTTACAAAATCTGCCACATCTCGTTTCATTCCATTCCACCAGTAATGAGCCTTGAGATCCTTGTACATCTTGTTTCCTCCAGGATGAATTGTGTAAGCAGATTTATGAGCTTCTTCAAGGACTTCTCTTCTCAGTGTTATTGGAATGTAGACCCGTTTCTTATATCTGAAGATGCCTGTATCATCAAAGCCAAACTTTGAATCTGAGGTCTCCTTGACCCGTTCTGCCTGTCTCCGAACCCACTCATCAGTCGTTTGTGCTTCCTTAACTCGTACACCCAAGTCCGACTTAATAATGATATTCGCCACTCGCCGTTCAGATGTAATACGAACTTTCTCTAGTTTATTTTCACTTAAAATTGAAGCTTCATTTAAGCAAGCTATGCTCGTTTTTCTGCTTAAAGCATCCGCTACTACGTTTGCCTTTCCTGGATGGTATTGAATTTTGCAATCATAGTCTTCTAGGAACTCCATCCATCTTCTCTGTCTCATGTTGAGCTCCTTCTGGGTAAATAGGTGTTTCAAGCTTTTATGATCGGTAAAGATGTCAAACGAAACTCCATATAAGTAATGTCGCCACTTAGCTAATGCGAAGATGACCGCTGCCAACTCCAAATCATGGGTAGGGTAGTTTTGCTCGTGTAAACGCAACTTTCTTGATGCATATGCAATAACCTTTCCTGTCTGCATCAATACGCATCCCAAGCCTTCTTTTGAAGCATCGGTGTATACCGCATATCCTTCTGATCCTTCTGGTAATGCTAGTATGGGTGCTGTGGTCAATCTCTTCTTTAACTCTTGAAAACTGGTTTCACAATTCTCATCCCACTGAAACTTCTGGTTCTTTTTAGTTAACTGGGTAAGTGGGGATGCAATCTTGGAAAAATCTCGAACAAACCTCCGGTAGTACCCAGCTAATCCCAAGAAACTTCTTACTTCTGACGGTGTCTTAGGTTGGTCCCAACTCATAACTGCTTCGATCTTGGATGGATCAACTTCTATACCATTTCCCGAGATGATATGTCCAAGAAATGCAACTCGATCTATCCAAAACTCACATTTGCTGAACTTGGCAAACAACTGGTGTCGTCGCAGGGTTTCCAACACAATGCGAAGGTGTTCTGCGTGTTCTTCTTCCGATTTTGAGAATACTAGAATATCGTCAATAAAGATGACAACGAACTTGTCAAGGTATGATCTGAAAATTCTATGCATCATATCCATGAAAGCTGCTGGGGCATTGGTTAAACCAAACGGCATCACGACGAATTCAAAATGTCCATACCGTGTGTTAAATCCAGTCTTGGGAATGTCCTCCTTTTTGATACGAAGTTGATAATACCCTTGCCTAAGGTCGAGTTTGGAGTAAACTCTTGATCCTTGCAATAAGTCGAACAACTCCTCAATGTGAGGTAGAGGATACTTGTTCTTTATTGTCATTCTGTTCAGCTCTCTGTAGTCGATGCACATTCTGAGGGATCCGTCTTTCTTCTTTACAAACAAAACTGGAGCACCCCAAGGTGAGGTACTCGGACTGATGTATCCACTGGCCAACAAATCATCCAATTGAGTCTTTAATTCCTTTAGTTCTGCCGGGGCCACTCTATAGGGTGTCTTTGAATATGATTCTGCTCCAGGAATAAGGTCAATCACAAACTCAATCTCTCGTTCTGGTGGTAGTGAGTTTAAACTCTCAGGAAATACGTCAGGAAACTCTTTAACCACATCCATCTCTTCTAATTTCACTTGATCCTTCGATCGATTGAGCAAGTAGGCAACATATCCAATCGCCCCAACTTTAATAAGTTGTTTCGCCTCCATTACTGATATGATAGGTACCTGCATTACTTTGTCGTCTTTAACTTCCTTCTTAGTTGACTCTTCAATTCCCAAAATAACCTCCTTCTCGTAACAGTTCACTTGTGCCCGATGATGGAACAACCAATCCATTCCCAAAATAACCCCATACCTTTCCATCGGTATCTCGATTAGGTCAGCCGGATAGATCTTATCATTAATCCTTACGGGACAACGTCTATAAATTCGATCGGTTGTAAAGCTAGATCCCAGAGGGGAACTAACTTCATACACATAAGGCAAGCACTCAACATACACAGGTAATTTTAAAGCAACATCATGCGCAATAAATGAGTGTGTCGCACCCGGATCATATAATACCCTAACTGGGATGTCTAAGATGTTTAGCGTACCTTCTACAACTGCAGTTGGATCCACTTGTTCCTCTTCTCCCCCCAATGCATATGCCCGAGCGCGAACAACTGGTCTCCCTGCTCCTCCAGCCTGTTGGACATTTCTCACTGGTGCTCTTGGACCTTGTTGTGGTTGTGCCTTTGGGCAGTTTCTGATCATGTGTTCGTCACTGCCACACCGTATACAACGGCCTAGCTTCCTCCAGCAATTATTTTCCTCGTGATTTGGTCCACCACAAAATCCACACTTATGTTCTGGAGCATGGGCCCCCATTGGGCGAAGAGCTGCATTAGGCTTGTAGCCCATAGGTCCATTCCCAAATTTACGAGGCTTTTTATATGTAGGTTGGTTTGTCCTTATGAATGGCCTCTTGGATCCAGAAGATTGATTCATTGTGTTTATTGGCACAGGAACCGATCGCATATCTTGTATTTCAGATTCCACTTCCATAGCTCTCGAAACAACATCAGTATATTCGGTGATGTTAGCTGCCATCAGCGCATACCGTATTTCGTGCCTAAGCCCTTGGATGAACCTTTTAGTTCTTCTCCTCTGATCTGGCACAATATGAGGCGCATAATTGATCAGACGAGCAAACCGTGCCTCATATTCTGCAACACTAGCATTTTCTTGAACCAACTCCATAAACTCTTTCTCCCTACGGTCCCGAATCACTTGGGGAATGTATTTATCTCTGAACTCTGTTAAGAATCGGTCCCAGGTAATTGGTCCTCCAATAACTTGCCATCCTTGTCGTGTGAGTTTCCACCAATCTTGAGCAGGACCTCTGAGCAGGAACACTGCAAATTCTACCCGATCAGGATCTCCGATTCGAGTAACTTGAAAAATTTGCTCTATTTCAGATATCCACTCTTCGGCTTTTAAATCATCAGTCTGGCCATAGAACTTGGGTGGATTATACTTAAGGAACTTATCTAGTGCTTTCTCTTCTGTCTGCACTGGTCCTTGACACTGTTGTTGAGCCTGCTGGGTTGCTTGTTGTACACAGGCTTGTGCAAAATGACGTGCAAAGTCGTTAACATTAACATTTTCAGGTGCAAATTGTTCTGGCACTGGTGGTGGGATCTTAGCACGAGGGGGTCTTCCGCGTGGCATTGCTGTAATCACAACTTACTGACAATATGATGCATGATGGATTAGAACATAATCATATAAGGCACAAAAATATCGCATTGCCACGTACCACAAGCGCATACAAAAGCATATAATGACTCAAATCTTATAGCCGTACAACCTAGACTCACTCAAGTACCCAACCTAGACTCGTTATAGACACGACAAGAGCTCCGGTTTCCAACCGGGCTCTGATACCACCCAAATGTAGCGCCCTCGCCACATCCCGCACTGAGAATTACCCCGAGTGTTAGCTTGGGGCCTTCACTCGAGATCTTTCCCAGCGAACGGCGAACAAACAAACAAAAACAGCATAGCGGAAGCATAAAGACAACAATACTTAAAACATATAATTCAATTACAAGGCTGATAAGGCTGACGACAAACGACAACTGTATTAGGTATAGATGGTACATAGACTTTACATACTGACCTTCCCCACGAGGGAGAAATTCCAAAACAGTAACTTCGAAACAAACTATCTAAACGGCACCTGACGACCTAGACCAACATGCCGCTTATTCGCACCTGCCTGAAGCCAAAACCAGAATAAAGGGACGTTAGTCAAAGTGACTAAGTGAGGGGGGGTATACATATATATAAACGAATCACAAGCTTGGTTCACATTTTCCTTATTTTCGAAAACGAGATGTAAACATATGAGAAGGGATAGCTTTTAGTTTGTACGAAAACACACTTGTGAACCAATAATGAAAACGATCGATCAATCACAGTAACCCGGCGAGTACGGGTAAGTTCTCCAACCTTTCACACCCTGATCACAAGAAATACAAAACAGAAACCAGCCTTCTCCCTCCAATTGGTAGTCGAGGTGCCTCCCAACCAACCACACGGTCACACAGATAGGGGCAATATGCCCTGGTACCAATAACCTCACTCTATACGTTTTGTAGTCAACCTCCGGCTACGTCCCGCATAGAGCTTCACAGAAGTACGTAGTAAAGATCAGCCTTTGGCGCACACCTCCGGGCTTCACCCACTAGATACTTCGGGCCCATATTCCCCAAGGGCGTCCCCAAGGGTTCTATCAGATTATTACTCGCTTTTCAAAACAGTTTCACACTTTCAAACACTTTTTTTTCTCTTAATCGTTTCACAGTTCAAAATCAGAATTTTCATTTACTCACACATATATATAATATAACAAAAACCCATTTTTATAAGGAAATCCGATTTTTCAGCAAAATGCTAAATAATATAAAACAGCTAATATATATATAGTATCAACGGGTCAAAAATCAAATTCAATAAATAAAGGTTAAGTTTTAAGAATATATATATTTACATAATATATGTTTTGGCCCCATTTGAAAACATTTTAATCCCTCACCTTAAAAGCTTCCAAAATTGAAACGAGACACGCCCAACATGGTTAGGGCTCCTCCTTAGGAACATCTGTGATACACATGTGACCACATGTTAAGACTCAACTCGACTCAACACTTAGCAATACAAGCGACTCGTACGGCTATCACATAATTCTAATAATTCTATTCTAAATAATTAAACCAGAGAATCAAACAATATCCGAAAAATATTATGAAGTGGAGTTATTCCTTGCAGAATTAGAAATTTTAATCTTATTATAAAATTCAACGATTAGCTGCTAGAAGGGGGAGCTGAAATTTCAACTAACGAACTATGTATTTTAACAACTTAATCACAAACATGAAATTTCAAATCACTTTTTCCTTTTATGTGTATAGCCAACTAATCCCTATTCTGAAATTAAGAGTTGATCTAATTATAGTTCCCAACTATGTTTATTTGTGCGTAGGTATTAGATTACCAATTTAAACTGTATTGTCAATCACGCAATTAGAACTATAGGCAACATATAAAATGACTTCTATGAACAAATTATAGTCAAAAATCTGTCTCTATACTGATAAATAATCATTTAAATATCATACTTGAGAATTAAATATAAAAGGCAATCGGTAAATTTTTCCAATAAACAAGAGTCAATTCTCCCCCAACTAGGAACTCATTCAATTTAACAATCACAAAATCACGTGTGAATTTGTTCTAGAAAAATTAAGTATATTAGAGAGCCTTCATGGGTAAAGTGTCATAGCTAGACTGACAAACAGTTCATAGAATCCTATCTCTTAGATATTGCCCTATGATTATATTTCTACATAAAAGAATTATTTTTCTTTCTTGAATTATAAACTGGACATAATTTACCCATGAGAACACATAAATTCTAGAATTAATTCAATCAGATTTACAGGCTTAATAAAAATAACAACATATAAGGTTAAATTAAATTAAGCAGTATTTGATCAATAAGGGGTACATAGTTGAAATAGAACGTACTCAAAGATCCAAAAGAAAACGTTAACAGTAAGCAGTTAGGAGATACTTACATGCTGACTATATTAGTTTATGAAAATTTTCGGACAAACTTGGCTGAGGATCGAAGTTGAAGAGTTCTGTTCATGCGAAATCATTTCTCACAGTTTCATATTATTTGAAAAAGGAACATAGTGTTCGGAAAGAGGATCTGCACAATTGACTTTCAGATTTGATTAAATGAGAGTGTTGTTCCAATAACACATATTTTATTAATATTCACCTTCTCAGACTTGAGCCACGTGATATGAAGTGATGGTGAATGCCTGAGTTGAAACGTGGCTAATGCACAAGGGTGAAAAATGCTAGGTGTTGAGCATCAAAGATACAAGGTTGCTAGCTGTAGATTTAATGATTATTTATCAATTTAATGGATAAGTATATTTGGGGAATAAAAGGCTAACTTATAAAATGATTTCTTAGTTGTTCTGTTTGTAATAAATATAAATAAAAATGATTTTTAATACGAATAGCTAAAGGAATGTGTTTACCGACTAGGATCACTCTCTCTATCTTATTTTACACTGCAAGTCCTCTCATATTTGTTGTGAGATATTGATAAAATAATTGTTATTGTAATCGATGGGATTGGATGAATCTGCAATAGTGATGACATGCAATTACACTAAAGACAAATCTTATTTTAATGATTGTTAAAATGATTCATTTCATTTTACGAAATAAATATTTTATTTAACAAATAAAAATATAATGAATTTAGCTAATAAGAAGGCATTTAGTGCATATCAAATAATTTAGTTACGTCAAAACTCATTTAATTAAGCAACATATTTAATTTATTTTAAGCAAAGAGCACTTGGTTTGGTAAATCACTTGATCGATTTCTAGACGTGTCTTGGTATCTTGATTAAATTACCTGTTTTCTTTCGGTTCAAAATTTGGGGTGTTACACACATACTGCTTGTGATTGCAGGCTTTGAAAAGAACGTGGATCAGAAAATCCATGGATGGCCTCTCCACCAATAGCACCTCCTTGTTGAAATGAGCAAAGAAGGATTGAAGGGACTCATGCTCGCCTTGAATCAGGTTGTACAGGGCAGTGGGTGCGGTGACTAGAGCTTTCAATGAGTTGAAATGATTCAAGAAAGCGTCAGTGAGTTCACCGTATGAGTGGATCGAGCTGGGTGGCAAACGTTTGTACCATTCTTGGGCTATCCCCATGAGGGAAGTGACAAAAACCTTGGCCCAGTAATGGCTAGAGTGCTCGTACAGATGCATCAAGTGCAGAAAATGGTCTAGATGCTCTGCGGGGTCCGTGGTCCCGTCGTAGCGGTTGACAGATATTGGAACCTTGCCCATGCCTGCTTGGGCCAGTAGGACTTCCTCCACGAGGGGAGATCCTTTTGCGAGTGGGTGGTGATTGTAACATCCAAAATTTTCTTCCTGTTCCAAGTAACGTGGAACGTGTTATTGCCGAACCTGTCGATGAGCGTCTCTGGCTTTATCTCGCTCATCCCCAGCGTGGGGGACTAGAGATCTCGCTCGAGAGAGCTGTCCCACCATGTCTTGTAACCTCTGTAGCTGGTCTTGCACAGCCGTGAAGAGGTTAGGATCTTCTCTCCTTGCTTAGCTCCCTCGTTGGGATGTTGGTGTCCCTCGTTTTGATGCGCAAGAGTGGGGCTCTTCTTTGACATTAATTCTTTCTGTGGGCTCTCTGCCCCTGTCTGCTTGGGGACGCTCGTTATCCCCTTGGTTGGGACCCTCTTTAGCCGGTGGGGACGGTGGTTGAGCCTTCAAGATGGCCTGAGCCTCCCTAAGAGGATACATCTGCAACCCCCCTCCCCCCCCCCCCCCCCCCGAGGAGGGGCAATCTGGGTTGCCTGCCCAGAGGGAAAATACATGGAATGAAACTTTTCCCATGCCCCTTGGGCCGCTTGAATCTCGCACTGGGTGTAAATAGCCCGTAACTGCTGCGAAGTCAAGGGGGGCAACTCCACCCCCTCGATCTCCCTTGGAACCACCATCGGAAGTTGGATTTACCCGGCATGGTATGGTTGGACCGCCGGCATCATGACGGTGGGAGTAAGTGTATACCCCAGCGGTGGCATCATGTAGTGGTGCCCTCCTGGGTTCGAATGAGCGTTGACCCACAGGTTCTAAGGAGGGTGTGGAAGAGCCGAAAGTTGAGATCCTCCAACGGTGGCTAAAGGAGGTGGCTCAGAAAGCGTTAGTGGCGGAACTATTGGTTCCGTGGGTGGAGGCGCTCCTCCGGCGGGTGGTGCTCCGCCAGTAGCCGTTGATGGGACGGTGGTGACGTTGGCATCACGGGAAGGGTTATCTCCTCCCCCCACTACTCCTGATCTTGTAGCTACCATGACTGCAAAGGTGAGGGTGTTTGTTTTTCAACTAGCAAAAGAGAGAGGGATGAAATGGAAATGGTTTTCCCATAGACGGCGCCAAAAATGATGGTGTATGATTAGGTGAAGATCAAACTCCGATCACTTTCTATTTTGTTGAGGGGGGAAACAAAGACAAGTTCAAGGGGATAGCCGGAAAAGCTTCTGGGCTCTACCTGCTAGGACAAACACACATAAAGTCAGAAGGCCAAGCTGGGGGAACTGGGGGTGATTCCCAGTTTGGCTCTCTGACGCTCAAGTCAGATAGTGATCTGAAAGAGGAAATGTAAGCTGAAGTATGGAGTTGCAGTGGTGAGGAATGCTTATAGGGATGAAGATGAAGTCCCATATTTATAGTTGAGGGTGAGGGACCCTTTGGTCATTTGCCTCGTGTGGTCCTGCCCTAATGTTGCCCTAACACATGTCGTAACGAGGAGAATCCTAGGAGGAATCTCCTGCAAAAGCTGATAAAAGTGGTGTTTGCAACAGAGTCAGGTGCGCGGGCTTGTACGGGTGTCAGAGAGCCGTTTTGGAGGTTGGTAACGAGGGCTAGAAGCACGCTCGTGTCAATCGGGCCTGATGGACTGGGGGGGATCCACATGGGGATCAGCGTCCAAGCAGTGCAACGAGTGTGTAAGGGGCCCTTTTATTCTATAGTTGTGCGAGGGCACCCTTGGAAGGGCACGACGCTCGGTTAAAGACTTTCTTAGAGCCATGGAGGCATGCATGTTGAAGCGAGACCGACGCTCATTGGAATGCCCTGAGACGCTCGTTAAAGAGCGCAGGGGAGGCGGCCATGTGTTGGTGAAAGTCCAGGGTGATTGGGGACCACTGAATCCACATGTTATGCGTTGACCGTGCCAGGTGTCCAGACACGTGTCAAGCGTATTCTATCCCCATCAATATGCACACACATTGAGTCTCCTTAGAATCTTAATTTAAAGTAACTTTGATTTGATGACGTGCAATTCTAAATTGTGGCATATTAAGTGGTAAGAAATCAAAAAACGTTATTCATACTTTTACATATTTAATTTATATTTTATTATGTAAACTAAAGGAAGATTACATGGCTAGTAAGATTTAGATAATTACAATTATATTAGTATTAGTAAATTAAAAAATATTACATCAGGATTAATTAATTTATTAAACATATTTTATTTAAATCATTCAATTATATTTGATCCGACTCGAAATTGGTTTCGCTGAGTTGGAGGTCTAGATGGCAATATCGGGTCGATCAGTCAAGAATTTGTAGTAGTGGGCTCTTTAATCGATCTGAAAATACTTAAACACACGTGAACTCAAAGGCCAAATTGGGGGACTTGGGGTTGGACCCAAGTTTGGCACTCCAACGCTCAAGTCAGTGGGAGACTCTTAGAGAGAGAAATAAATGCTAGAGAAGCGAAATAAATGCTCTTAATTGCTTACCAAACACTGTTCAAGGCATGGGTATTTATAGTCAAAAGCATTTAACACAGTAGTGCGTGTACCGCGACTATGCATTAATTGTCCTGCAGGCGGTTGATCTGTTTGTCAGACGCCTGAGCAGTGATTTGAGGTCGAGTGTACCTTGTTTCCCCTTTTGGCATACACATGTACCGCGGGCATTAAATACACTGTAGCGCGCATAGTCATGGTGAATAAGGGAGCTACACGTGTCCCGACAAAGATGTTTTATGGCATCTTGATGTCTGGTGGAGTAGGATTTTGACCCGTGGGATCGAAATCAAGCAACTCGTGGTGAAGCAAGTCCGCAGTAGGGGACGTATAGGTGGGATCGAATTCGATCCCATAGATACGAGCAAGGGCGGCCCCCTTGGTGGGTCGGGATCGATTACGATCCCATAGGTACGGGTAAGATTGATTCCCTTGGCAGGTCGGGATCGATTACGATCCCATAGGTACGCGCAAGGGCGATTCCCTTGGCGGGTCGGGATCGATTACGATCCCATAGATGCGCGCAAGGGCGATCCCCTTGGCGGGTCGGGATCGATTACGATCCCATAGGTGCACGCAAGGTTGACCCCCTTGGCGGGTCGGGATCGATTACGATCCCATAGATGCACACAAGGGCGATCCCCTTGGTGGGTCGGGATCGATTACGATCCCATAGGTGCGCGCAAGGTTGACCCCCTTGGCTGGTTGGGATCGATTACGATCCCATAGATGCACGCATGGGGCGATCCCCTTGGCGGATCGGGATCGGCTACGATCCCATAGGTGTGCGCAAGGTTGATTCCCTTGGCGGGTCGGGATCAGCTACGATCCCATAGGTGCGCCCAAGGTTGACCTCCTTGGCGGGTGATCGAGAATCGCTGAGGTGGCGAGACGTCCGCGTGGCCCCTTCTAGGGGTGCCACGTGTCACCGTAATTTTATGCCATATCAATATTATTTTGTTAATTAGATAAATTTATAGAATTATAATATGATTATAATTTAAGAAAGTTTATGAGCTTAGATAATTAAAACTATGAACTTTTATAATTAGAATTACATTAGGATTGATTTATTGAAAGTTTTCTTGTGTAACTCATTCAATTTAAATAATATTTTATTTTATATAATTATAAAAATTTATTAAGTGAATCAATTTGTAGTTTCTCATTTCGATAGATATATCTTGTTATAACTTTTTAAATTGTAGGTCTTGAATTAAAAAATAGACAACTTATATTATGAAATTTGAATACATATTAATATTAAAACAATCATTGTTGAACTATATATATTTTTTGGTTAAGTTGGAGAAATTTTAATTCTACCAAGAGTCCTATTTTAAGTTAGAGCAAAATGCATTTTTGGTCCCATACTAATGGGTCATTATCATTTTGGTCCCATGTTTTTCAAAAGTGTTTTTTTTTTGTCCCGTAGTAATTTTTTTTTGTTAATTTGAGGACTTCCGTCAAATAATTGATGGAAGTCACTGTTCATCCGTTAAATTTAAATCACTGTTCATCCGTTGACATAAGTCACTGTTCATCATTTTGATGGATGAACAGTAACTTCCGTCAATTATTTGACGGAAGTCTTTAAATTGACAAAAAAAAATTACTATGGGACAAAAAAAACCACTTTTGAAAAACATAGGACCAAAAGCTATGTTGTACGGACACGGACACGGTGACACGGACACGACACGACACGGACACGGCGACACGGATTTTTTAAAAATTTTAGGACACGACACGGCTCCGACACGACTATATTTTATATACATAAATATATTTTATATAAAATTAAAATATTTTATATAAAAATAAAAATAGTTTATAAGTATAATCTAGATAAAATAAAATATTTTAAAAAAATATGTATAATTAAAAAGTATAATAAGTTTGTTATTTTAGTTTTCAACCCAAAAAATTCTAAAAATATTGAAAAATGCATAAAAAACTTTATTTTATTAGAAAATTTGTCCCGCCGTGTCCGAGTCGTGTCGGACACTTCACCCCGCCGTGTCCGACACCGTGTCCTATTTTTTTTTTTTTTTTTAATTTCGGACACGTTTCAGCCGTGTCCGACACGTGTCCGAGGCGTGTCCGTGTCCGACACGTGTCGGACACTGCACGGATACTTTTTTTGCCGTGTCCGTGCTTTCTAGACCAAAAGTGATAATGACCCATTAGTATGAGACTAAAAATGCAATTTGCTCTTTAAGTTAATAAGTGTTTTTTAAATATAGTTAAATTAATAATTTATGACATGTATTTACAACATTATCCTCGATTAATAGATATTGAAATAATTATTGTGAGGATATTTTAGGCTATCTATATTTTGTAAGAAACCAAAAATCCAACTCGTGCTTTTATAAGATATATAGATATAGATATGGATAATATTTTTTGGTTACTAAAACAAAATATTCATTAAAAAATGAAAAAAAAAAGGTATGCCCCTAAGTCCTAACAAATGTCTTGTCTGGCAAACACAGGGAGAATGGTTTAGCATGAGTTGTGCATAAATGAACGCGTACAAGAACAATACTAGAGTTGGGGAATTCTTACGGTAAAATGACTTGTAGAGCCAAGTTGGCACGCGAGCAGCTGCATTCTCCAGCGCAGAAAAAGAATCATTAGAACTCAAATCTTAAGATGATTCAAATGTGAGGTTGAGGGCATAACTAAAACAGCATTTCAACTGTCTTTCATTTGGATCTGGCAAATGAGCATGAATATATGATAATAACAGCAAAGACAAATAAAATAAATTGATCATTCAATCTTACCACATTGAATTTCCAAACTTTTGTAGTGGAGAAAGCAAGACGCGTAATAATTATAACATCGAGTTGTGGTCCCATCAAGATCAAGCCAACAATTATCATTGTATTTGCACTTTGGAGGACAGAGAGCATTGAACCATGAAAGTTGAAACCCATAAAGCAGAGCTCTATGGATATCTGAGAGTGAAGTATTTATCTCTTCTCCATTCTCATGATCAACTAGCGCAGGTAGTGAAGTCATCACCATGACGTCTATTCTACACATATAGTGTTAGGAAAGTATATCTCTCTCTTATTTTAGGGAGATAATCAAGCTAATTGATAACAATTGATAACAAAATCCCTGACTTGTAGGGATTACTACGCTTATAAGCTTGAGTAGAGTTGTAATTCTGACATACAAGTTTACAATGAAATCCATAATTTCTGACTTAAAATCTTCTTTAACATGGCATCAGAGCGGAGTTTCGATCCGTGAGACTCAGCCATAAACATCATCGTCTCTATACCTTTCCCGACCCAAAAAAAAAAAAAGCCAAAACCTAGGCAAACAAACTGCACAAAACAACCATGTCAGAAATTGACATCAAAACCGAAACAAGCACAGATCTATCAACCCAATTCGCAAACTTTCTTAAACAAAAAACAAACCTGTCCAGCGATAATTTGTCGATTGGATTCAAACTGAACAACGACAACTATCCCGTATGGGCAAAACTGATGAAGATGGCAATTGGGGGCAGGGGGTGCCGTTCACACTTGACGGGTATCCCACCGGCTCCAAAAGAAACAGATCCAACATACGACGAGTGGGAGCAAACGGATCAAAGCGTATTCACATGGATAATACAAAACATTGAAATAAACCTAGTGGATAACGTCTTACAGTATCCAACGGCGAAACCACTTTGGGATGGCCTCGCAACCACATACGGCAGCGGCTCCGATCCATTGCAAACCTTTGATCTGCACAGAAGAGCCAACACGCAAAAACAAGGACAAGATAGCCTAGAGGATTTCTGGAACAAATTACAGGGTATATGGATGGCACTTGACAGAAAGCAACCCAACCCGATGAAGTGCCCGGAGGATATCGGTATATTCAATCAAATAACACAAGAACAACGATTATACTAATTTCTCACCGGAATTGACGATCGGTATGACCCCATCAGAAGAGATATTCTGAAATTGGAAAAACTACCCTCAGTTGAGTCGGCCTACGCCACAATCCGGAGGGAGGCGGCCCGTCTACAGATCTTGAAAACGGCCACCGGCGGCGAGGAGGACCTTTCATCACAGGGAGTTGGAATGGGACTCGTTTCGCGAAGAACCGACAGGGGCAAGTCTGGTGGGGCACGGCGGCCGGATAATTCCAGCCGTTTCGACAGCGGCGGTCGCCGGGTAACACAACAGGAGGACAAATCCGGCTTGGTATGTTCTCACTGTGGGAAACCGAGACATACCAAGGAGGGCTGCTTCGAAATTATCGGCTTCCCTGATTGGTGGGAAGCGAGCCGAAAATCCACCGGAGGAACAGCGATTGGAGGACAGAGGCGGGTCAATTCCGCCACAGGCGTCGTCGGCCGCGGACGAGACACCAGTGCGGCGGCTGGAGACGGAAACAAAGGAGAAACCAGCACCGCCGGCGAACCGGCGGGTGACCGGACTGTGGGACGCGCCAGCGCCGCCGCCGTCATAAGGGCCGTAAGTGAAGAAGGAGACGGAGGTAACAGCTTTGGGGTCTCTAACCCTAAATGCCTCAAATGTCAGGCTGTTTCTTTATTTAATTGCCCAACTTTTGATAAATTGCATAAAAACCCCCCTATTCTTGATGCTTTGCAAAGAAACCCCCCAGGTGTTCAATTTGTCAAACAGGCACCCAAACAGGAACCCACGTGCACAAAGGCCTATCATACTCGCACATTGGACTCGTCCCCGTGGATTTTTGATTGTGGGGCGACAGACACAATGACTTTTGATCCGACTGATATTCTGGATCCCGTTTCACCCAAAATAAGTCACATTCAGACAGCTAATGGCGAATTAGCTGAAGTTATGAAACAAGGCTCTGTCGCCGTCTCACCTCAGCTGAAATTAAATAATTGCCTCTATGTTCCATCACTATCTTGCAAACTGCTTTCCTTAAGTCATGTGACAAGAGAATTGAACTGTGCCGTTCTAATGTATCCTCGTTTTTGCCTTATACAGGATATTCATACGAAGGAGATCATTGGGCGTGGTACTGAGCGGGGAGGCCTCTACTATGTTGATGAAGTTAAACCCACCTCCACCGCACTCCTATCTCAAAACACTGCTGATAAACAAATCTGGCTTTGGCACCGGCGCCTGGGTCATCCTTCCTTAGGGTATTTACGTTTTTTATTTCCCATATTATTTCAGAATAAACACCTGAATACTCTAGATTGTCAAACTTGTTTAGCTGCTAAGAGCCATCGAACATCTTTTAAGTTGAACAATTCTCGGGTAGACTCTGTGTTTTCTTTGGTTCATTCAGACGTTTGGGGACCTTCCCCTGTTTCAAATAAAGGACATTATCAGTATTTTGTGTTATTCATTGATGATTTCTCCCGCATGACCTGGGTTTATTTTCTTCGTCATAAATCTGAAGTGTATGATACTTTTGTGGCATTCTTTACTATGGTACAAACACAGTTTAAACATACTATCCGTGTGCTCCGGTCAGATAATGGGAAAGAATATGTTAACCAAAAGATGCATGACTTTTGTCACAAACACGGCCTTATCCATCAGACAACTTGTCCCAATACTCCCCAACAGAATGGGGTGGCAGAACGAAAAAACCGAACCCTTCTAGAAATGACCCCGTGCCATCATAACGGAATCCCACGTCCCTACTAAATTCTGGCCTGAAGCAGTTGCTACAGCTACATATCTGACAAACAGACTCCCCACCAAAATTCTCTCCCACAAGACACCCCTCTCCGTATTCAAAACGCAAACAGATATCCCTCCACCTCTTACCCTACCACCAAGAATATTTGGCTGCTCCGTATTTGTTCATATTCCCAAAACTGACCGGGGCAAACTTGATCCTTGTGCTGTTAAGTGTGTTTTTCTGGGGTATGCCACACATCAAAAGGGTTATCGGTGTTACAATCCCATCACTCGTCACATTCATGTTACCATGGATTGTGATTTTCTTGAACATGAGTACTTCTATCTCACCTAACCTAATGCTCAGGGGGAGGGTAGTACTAGTGAGTCCCTAGGTTGGCTTGACCCAACACTTGTTGATAATCCTGCTTCAGTTGATATTCCTACTTCCGCTGCGCCCCTCAGTACCCATCCTGATCATACTCCTCCAAGTGATATCCTTCTTGAGGTAAGTGAACAACAATATCCTATTTCTATTGATGATTCTCTTGTTGATCAAACTGAAAATGCTGATTCTACCTCTGAAGCTGATGTAGTGAGTGACAGATATACTTTGCCACAGAGAAGTACTAGGGGAATACCACCCAACAGATATTCTCTCCAACAAGCTTTACGGAGTTCGAGGTATCCTATAGGAAATATGGTGAGGGGGAGTATCTCCCCCACAGCACGAGGGTTTCTTGGGAAACTTTACATGGAACAGGTTCCGAAGACTGTCCAGGAGGCCGAACAATCCAGGGAATGGGTACAGGCAATGGAAACTGAGATGAGTGCACTCAAAAAAAATGAGACTTGGGAGAAATGCAACCTGCTTGAAGGGAAGAAACCAGTGGGATGTCGATGGGTATTTACCATCAAACATAAATCAGATGGCACGATCGAGAGGTATAAAGCTAGACTAGTGGCAAAGGGGTATACTCAGACCTACGGTATAGACTACTCAGAAACTTTCTCTCCAGTAGCAAAAATTGATACCGTCAGGGTACTCCTATCGATTGCAGCCAATAAAGATTGGCCTCTTCACCAATTTGATGTAAAAAATGCTTTCCTTCATGGGGATCTAACAGAGGAAGTGTACATGGAAGCTCCACCAGGGTTCGCTTCAGAGTTCAAACAGGGGGAAGTGTGCAGACTCCGGAAAGCTCTCTATGGACTCAAACAGTCCCCATGAGCTTGGTTTGGCAGGTTCACGTTAGCAATGCGACAGTATGGGTACGTACAGAGCAATTCTGATCATACCCTGTTTCTTAAGCGGAGGGGAGACTTGATTACCTGCCTGATAATTTATGTGGACGATATGATTATCACTGGAAGTGATGGTGAAGAAATAAAGAAACTCCGAGAAAGTTTGTTCAGAGATTTTGAAATGAATGTGACGCCCCGATATTTCGGCCGTACAGGTATGACGTAAATGTTTACCTAATTGCGCAAAATAATTATTTTACGTGTTTATATAGTTGATTTTATTTTAAATGTATTAAATGTTATCTCCTTTATTTTTATTTTACTATTTTATATACATATATATAATTGTTAATTGTCTACGTATTTAATGTTAAGAATTTTGTGAATTCTTTACAACTTGATATTTATTGCTTCATTTGAACTTGCTTGCAACGTGAATTAAATTCCCGAACTTGACTTACTATTGTTGTGGCCTTAATTGAGCATTTCATGAATCTAGTGGACTTAATTGATCGCATTTCAAAAGCTTGGGGACTCACTTGCATGACTTGAATAATGGAGGGGTTTAATAGCAATTTTGGCCATTTCTTCTTGATTAAAGCAGCATATTACGTTCCATTCCTTTCCTTCTTTATACAAACATTTCATACTCTTGATCCTTTCCTTCCCTTACCAACCGAGCCAACCCTCACTTGGAAGAGTGGGAAATTTCATCATTCGAGCTTCACTTTGTGGGTCTTGTGATCATTTCAAGCATCATCAACATCATCTCACTCCATCTCTTTGCATCTCTTTTTCATTCAAGGTAAGATGGAAATTTTGTGAATTCTTGGATTGAATATGTGAAGCTAGGGTTGTGGCTTGGATTGGATGATTTACTTATTTGTTGTTGGAAACATGAGTACATGCTTTTAGCTTGAAGTTATGCTTAAAGTCTTGGGATTTATGGACTTGGTTGATGAACTTGTATATGGGTTTGATATTGGTAAATCTTGTTGATCAATGCATGATATGAGTTTATATGCTAGATTTTATTGTACTTTAAGTATGGTCACATGTTTCTTCAAGTTTTGGTTGCATTTGTTGGTTGGAAATTCGGTGTTTTGGTTGGTTTTGATGCTGTCACGTTGATGCCCTGTTTTTCCTTGTTGCGCACAGTGACACGGGCGTGTCACTTTTGCCTTGCTTGGCATGACACGGGGGTGCATGCTTGTTTGGGTTTATTTTCTGTACCGTGACACGGGGGTGTCACGGTTTGCTTTGTTTTTGTGACACGGGCGTGTCACCTTATTTTCATGCATGATTTTCCGCTGTACCGTGACACGGGGGTGTCACGGCTTAGTGCATTTCGGTGACACGGGCGTGTCACCCTCTGTTTCTCATGCATTTTGTTGCATGCTACTGTACATGCACGTGTTATATATATATTGAATATATGTAGTTGTTGGTTTCAATTTGAATGTATTTTAACTTGTGCTTCAATTCTATGTGAAGTTGTTGAATCAGTGTGTTTGGAAGTGTGGAATTATGAGTTCGAATGAATTGAACGACTTGATTATATGATTCGATTTCTTAATAGTGCTCATGATCATCTCATAGCATAATTTTATCTTTTATACATTCATGTCATGAGCATTGCATTGCCGAGCGTCTTATTTGGTCATTTTGAGTCTCACTTTACCTTTCTTGCACAGATTTCGATCCCGTTGGAGACGAGGCCAATCCTTGAGGCTTTCGTATCTTCTTTTATCGGTACAAGGTGGGTTTCTCTACTACTTAGATAAAACGACCCGATATATCCCCCTATGTGAAAAGCTTTAAGCCAAAGTGATATGATATATATATATATATTGAGTCTTTTATCGAGTAAACGATTGCAAACGTAAAACCCTTATTTCTTGAATCCTACCAAATGTTTTGGCGAGTATTGATTGATTGATTGCACTGATTGGGGCCCGGGGTTCTTGGTGTGAGTGTCTATCCGAGGAAGCATGGGCTGACGGTGATCCCTCACACTAGTTCCCACTATTGAACAGCGGTACCGGACCTCGTCAGGAGATTGGCGGGGAAAGGGAGCTGAGTGCCATCTGGGGAGTCATGTAACCCCTTTTGGCCAATGACTGGGTGGCCGGGTCTTGCAAGCCCGCCCACCAACCCGGAGGAAGAAGGTGTATATGACCGATTGAATAGAATCGATTGATTGAGCACAAAAGAATGATATGCATGAAAGACTTAAAGAATGAATGATTGATTGAATCACACGTGGTGTTGGTTGGAGTTGATGCACGCCCACTCGCCGGGCCACTAATGACCTATTGTAAAATTGACCATTATAATCCCTTCCGATGATTCCTCTATTTTTCCCACTTGGGAACCGTTTCTAAAACCTCGCTTGGGATTATAATCTGCATGTGATTGTTTAAATTCAGTTATATATTATCTTTATGCCAATGTTTTATACCCACCAGTCCCTTTTGGACTGAACCCGTTTGGTTTTCAGCTGTTTGGTGCAGGTGACGAGAGAGCTAGGCGGGAATACGAGTCCTAGGTCTTGCATTCGTCTCTAGCTCTGTATTTTGGAGTCTTACACTTGCATATTACACTTTTGGATTATTGTATATGAATATTATCTTGGAGCGTACACATGTTTTGGGCCGTGATGGCTTGCATTGATGAATATGAATTCTATTTTGGAGCTTGGATGCTCGTGGTATATATGTTATGCTTTGCTCGTTTATTGCTTCCGCTTTATTGATTTTCTCTGATTCGTAAGGGTAAGGGTTAGCCCGCCTAGCTTAGAGTGTGTGTTTGTCCCCGTTCGCCGTGATTTGGCTCGGGTATGGATCGTCCATTTCATATTCGGGTCGGGTCTCGGTGCGGGGGATGTGGCACCTTGCGCTCGGGTGTTACATCCTTAAGTGGTATCAGAGCCTAGGGTTGCAAAACCCGGGCTCTAGTGTCGGGTGAGTCAGTTTAGGTCGTTCGGCTTTAGGGACTACTTGACAATGTGATTGCATATGCATCCTTTTAATGCTTCTGTGCTCTAATTGTTGAAATTTGAGTGAATTAATTGCATTTTCATGCATGGACTAAGAGAAGCATGCATTTCAGTGTTTCTTGATCAGGATGCCTCCCCGTAGACATCGTGAGAGATCACCGGGACGACAAGGACATCGTGATCGTTCTCCTATACCACCAGAACAACAACCACAGCCGCCGCCGATGGATATGGGAAATTTTATGGAAGCCGTTTTCAATTATGTTGAGCATAGGAGAGCTCAAGCTCCACCACCACAACCCGTTGAGCAACCGGCTCCACCAAATAACAATCATAGGGATCCTCATGGGGTGTTTTTGAGTTACCATCCCCCTAGATTTTCTGGTTCTATTGATGACGCGGTTTCAGAGGGGTGGTTGACTCGATTGGAGAGGATTTATGGGGTTCGGCAGTTCACTACCCAAGAACAGGCTCAGTTTGCTATATTCCAGTTGGACGGAGAGGCGTATGATTGGTGGGAGAGAACAAAGGAAAAGTTGGAGGCGGATGAAGAGGAGATTACATGGGATGTATTTAAACGGGAATTTCGGGAGTGCTTTGTGCCCGAGGTTGTCCGGGAGAGGAAAGAGCAGGAATTTATGGATCTGAAGCAAGGAAATCGTTCTGTGGCTCAGTACCTTGCAGTTTTTAACCGACTGGGGAAGTATGCTTCACATATTACCCGGGATGAGAAGAGGAAGGCGAAGAAGTTTATCGCTGGGTTGAGACAGGATTTGAGGCACGGTCAAGCGGGCCATAATTTTTTATCTTTCTCAGATACGGTGCAAAGGGCCTTAGGGCAAGAAGAGGAGTATAAAAAGAGGGATCCAATCTTCAAAGCATCAATGGGACAAGGTAGAGGCTCAGCTTCGGGATCGAGCATGAGATTCAATCCGGGAAAAAGGCCAATGACTTCGGCAGCTCCATCTCAGAAGGAATATTTCAAGAAGCCAAGAACTGGAGGTCAGCATGCTCCTCAGGTTGCTCGAGTACCTCAGGCATTACCGGCTCCCACAAGAGATCGACGAGATGTACCTCCGTGTACTCATTGTGGAGGACCGACCCACTCTTATAGCAATTGCAGAATAAGATTGAAATTGTGCTTGATTTGTGGGAAGGGAGATCATATGGCTTTCGCATGTCCTGATAAGAGACCGGGGTTTCAAGCTGGGGTACAAAGACCGATGATCCAGGCCCGTGCTTATGCCCTTGAGGGCGAGGAGCAAAATGTGGAAGCTGATCCGAATGCCGTGGTGGAAGGTACCGTTTGCATTCATAACACGAGCATTCACGCATTATTTGATCCGGGTGCCACGCATACTTTTATATCTTCTGATCTATGTGCTTCTCTGTGCCTACCTGTTATTTGCTCAAATTCTTGTTATTATGTGAGTTCGCCTCTTGGAGGTAATTTGCAGACAGACCGAGTTGTTAGAGGTTGTTCAGTTTTGTTAGAAGGCAAAGATTATCCGGCAGACTTCATTGTTATGCCTATGAAGAAGTATGGGGTAATCTTCGGGATGGATTGGTTATATCGGCACCGGGCCGAGGTTGATTGTTTTAGAAAGAAGATAAAATTGGGAGCAGAGTTGATTGGAGAAGTGGGGTCGAAGAATGTACCTCTCTTATCGTTTATGGAAGCTCGCAAGTTAGTGAAAGATGGAGCCACGGGATTTATGGCCTATCTTCTTAACAAACCAAAGGATCAATTAAGTTTTGAGGATACGGATGTGGTAAAGGCATATCCCGACGTATTTCCGGAAAATTTAGGTTCTTTACCACCGGATCGGGAGATTGAATTTGTTATTGATTTATATCCGGGATCAGAACCTTATTCTAAGACGCCGTATAGAATGGCTCCGGCAGAGTTGAAGGAGTTGAAGATTCAACTCGAAGAGTTACTTAAGATTGGATATATTCGACCGAGCTCATCTCCGTGGGGTGCTCCGGTTCTCTTTGTCAAGAAGAAAGATGGATCGTTGAGAATGTGTATAGATTACCGGGAGCTTAATCGGATGACTATCAAGAATAAGTACCCGTTGCCCCACATTGAGGATTTATTTGATATGTTGCAAGGTTCAGGGGTTTATTCGAAATTGGATCTAAGACAAGGCTACTACCAATTGAAAATCCGGGAAGAGGATATACCTAAGACCGGATTCAATACCCGGTATGGGCATTATGAGTTCGTAGTGATGCCCTTTGGTTTGACGAATGCCCCTGCAGCATTTATGGATATGATGCATCGGATTTTTCAACCGTATTTGGATAAATTCGTCGTAATCTTCATTGATGACATTCTCGTGTATTCCAAGACTCCGGAAGATCATGCTAGGCATCTCGAATTGGTATTGGAGACGTTGAGGGAGCACCGGTTGTATGCGAAGTTTAGTAAATGCGAATTTTGGATCGACCGGGTTGCTTTTCTAGGTCATATTGTCTCAAGTAAGGGCTTGGAAGTAGATCCTTCAAAGATCGAGACGGTTATTCAGTGGCAGAGTCCGAAAAATGCTTCCGAGGTTAGAAGTTTCTTGGGATTGGCCGGTTACTACCGAAGGTTTGTAAAGGATTTTTCAAAGATGGCCGGTCCTTTAACTCGGTTAACTAAGAAGGAAGTTAAATTTGAGTGGGACGAGGCATGCGAGTCAAGTTTCCAACTTTTGAAGGAAAAATTGACCACTGCACCGGTATTAGCACTTCCCGAGGGCACTGAAGGATACATGGTTTATACGGACGCCTCGAAAGAAGGGTTGGGATGTGTTTTGATGCAGAATGGTAAGGTGATAGCTTACGCCTCAAGGAAATTGAAGGATCATGAACAGAATTATCCCACTCACGATCTCGAGCTTGCAGCAGTGATCTTCGCTTTGGGAAAGTGGAGACACTACCTTTACGGAGTTTCTTTTGAGATCTTTTCCGACCACAAGAGCCTCCAGTATTTGTTTTCTCAGAAGGAATTAAACAAGAGACAGAGGCGTTGGATGGAGATGTTGGCAGATTATGAATGTACGATTCGATACCATCCAGGAAAAGCCAACGTGGTCGCGGATGCGCTTAGTAGGAAATCTAGCGTGTCAAGTGTTAAAGTGGAAACTATAGATGAATCTGAGTCCTTCAAGCTAAGAGCTAGTATTTGGAATATTACCGTTCAACCGGACCTTCGGCAGAGACTATTTGAAGCTCAGAAAGCGGATTCCGAGGTTCAGAGGTTAGTGCAGAAAGCTAGAAATGATTCAGAGAGTCCGTTCGGATTCGATGACACCGGGCTTCTAAGGTTTAAGAATAGAGTGGTGGTTCCGGAAGGGTTAAGACGGTTGATATTGGAAGAAGCTCATCGATCAGGGTATTCGATACATCCCGGGGGAAATAAGATGTATAAGGATTTAAGGAAATTTTATTGGTGGAATTGTAGCACCCACACGTAGGGCCACATCCCCCGCACCATAATCCGAACCCGAATACGAAATGGGATGTCCGTACCCGAATCCGAATCATAGCGAACGGGAGACCAAACACACACTCTAGGCTAGGCGGAGCTAAACAACACCAAAACAGAGTGCGCGGAAGCGAATAATAAAAGCAACAGCAACAATCAACACATACATATATATATATAGGTACCAACTCACACCTATCCAAATAGTATTTACGTATAGGTACCAACACACCTGTACAGAAGCCATCAAGGCTCGAGCAAAATAGTAAGTCAGTATATACAATCATAGCTTTACAACTACAAAATAATATAGTGCAGGTATGTAAATGCACCTAACGAGACCTAGACTGACAAGTGCAACAGAAGACACACTTCTCCGCCTAGCTCACGCTCCCAAAACCTGCAACTAAAAGAGTAAACGAGGAGTCAGTCAACTGACTGAGTGAGGGGGCTAACGTACACCCACACCCTATATATATATAGAGCAGAGCACGAAGCAAAGGGGTGAAATTATGAACCGGAATAGGTTTTCCAAACCAAAACTTTCCAAAAACAAATACATATACTTTAAAACATTTCATAAATACTATCCCGATTCATACTTCTCAAACATACACAACAAAACATAATGCTCGGCGAGAACGAGCTTCCAACCTTTACTCCTCAGATCAAACAAAACAGAAATCATACACTCTCCTCTACACCAATGATGGAAGAGCCACCGGCGGCCCTAACCATCCAAACATATACAGACTCACGAGGGGTAGCGAACCCACATCGTGCCCTCCCCGGTTTTTACGCCGAAGGCATCGAAATATCACACCTTCCCAAACTCCCAGGGGTCGCGTGTGATACATCGGATGGAGACTACGCACAGGCCGAACCTCGACGGCCCGAACCGTCCCGAGGGTTCCTTACCCGTAGCTCCTTGGATCCACACATACAAATCATATCATAACAAATGCCAAATCTTTCATGGCGATCTCGCTAACAGAATTGTAAAGCCTTTTCCAAAACATAGCTTACATAAGCTTATTTAATATCTTTTCCCAAAACAAAGTTGTTCACAAGATCATAAACGTATTCTAATCAACACTTACATATCTATATATATAATATATAGTCGCATGCACGGCCGGAAAACATCACATAAGGCTTTAGGTCGCTTAGCTAATAAAATTCCTAAACCTCACCTTGTGCGTGACCAAAAGTGAGCAGACGTGAACAACCTACGCCTCGGGCTCGTCAACTGGAACCTCCTCTGAAAAGAAAACACGAAAGCCCAAGACTTAGACTCTAAATGAACCAAAGAAGACGCTCGGCAAAATGCATGATTCATGTCCACATATAAAATGTTACAATTAAGTCATATAAATGTATAATTATAGCTCAACATATTTATATACAATTATTATGCAGTAACAATCAAGTTGTAACTATTATCATGCAAAAGAAAAGCATTTAAAGTCATAAAATTGCATAATTAAAGCAAAGAGAAGTAGTGGCAGCTTCCAGGTCTCGAATTCTCCAAAGGGAAAAATCCACCCCCATGGATTTTTCCAAAGGGGAAAAATCCACCCCCATGGTTTTTTTCCAAAGCTACTGCCTCAAATCCACCCCCGCGGATTTTTCCAAAGGGAAAAATCCACCCCCGCGGATTTGATCCAGTAGAACGGTTCCGGTCGTGGGAACGGCCGTTCCCGTTCCCAGTACAAACTGGGAACGGTCGTTCCCACTCTCGGCATGAACAGTAAATGGCCTGGGAACGGTCGTTCCCAGTTTAAAACTGGGGCGGGAACGGCCGTTCCGGCCTGGTTCGAAGTCTGGAACAGAATCACATTTTCAGAAACAGGGGAAGCTCATTTGGTGCCCAAAAATGGCCAAAATTCAAACCTTAAAATTGCCACAACTTCTCAAATTGCACAAACAAGTCACATAAATCATGCTTGACATATAAACACTCAAATAACTCAAGAAAAACGGAATTAAAAGCATGATCATAGAAATGCAAAATTCAAGCTAAATGTCATGATCATCATAAATGCTCAACCAACCAAGGTTTAAATGCAATAAATGCAACATATATATCATATATAACTCATATATGAAGCTAGGGATCAAGTACATCAAACAAAGAGCAAGTATTCACATATTTGGTTAAACCCTCACTATTCACGTAGGGAAGCAAAGGCACACCAAACTCACTCCAAACCCTGAAATTAAACCATAGAAATGACAAGCACGACGAGGGGATTCCGAAACCTACCTAAGTTCAAGAAAAGACGAAGAAACGAGGGAGATATTGGCTCGGGAAGTTGGAATGATCAACTTGGGGTTTTGCTTCTAGCTTGGCTTGAGGTTGCTGAAAATGAACGTGAAGAATGAGGGAGGAGAGAAATGGTTCAGCCTTTAAGGCTGGACCGGTCGGTTCACGGGTTCGGTTCAAGGTTCCCGGTTCAAATTGGTTCGGTTCAACAAATACAGGTTCAAATAAGGCCAACTCAATTTAAAACGAATAAATCACATGCAACATTTAGTTCAAGTAATTCATATAAGTGCAATTAATTCAAAATAATCCTATACAAATAATCTAAAACGCAATTAATATTAAATCACATAATTTACCTGAACCGACTGTGAGTCGGGGTGTTACAACCTCCCCCCCTTCGGAGAACCTGGTCCCCAGGTTCACTATCTGACCTGAGAACAATTCCGGGTACAACCGTTTCATCTTCTCCTCGGTTTCCCAAGTAGACTCTTCAGATTTCTGATCTCTCCAAAGAACTCGGACCAAGGGAATCTGTTTATTCCTCAACACTTGTATCTTCCGGTCTTGAATCTCAACCGGGTGCCTTACTATCGTCAAATCCGTCTCAAGTTGTACCTCTTCAACAGGGAGAATAGTTGATTCCTCGGGATAAAATTTCCTGAGCTGTGAAACATGAAACACATTATGTATCCCGGTCAGTCTCGGCGGTAGGTCCAACCTATACGCCACTTCTCCAACTCTCTCAAGGATTTCAAAAGGTCCAAGGTATCTCGGGTTAAGCTTCCCACCTCGACCTATTCGAGAAAATCCCTTCCTCGGAGATGCTTTCAAGAAAACCTTATCTCCGACTTCAAACTCAAGGGGCCTTCTCCTCTTATCTGCATAGCTCTTCTGACGGTCCTGAGCTGCCTTCATTCTCTGCTGAATCAACTTAACCTTAGCAGTGGTCTTATCCAATCTCTCTCGAGGTGTAGCTCTTTCGAGCTTGTTCTCTTCTGTCCACCGCCAATCTTCTAAGTCCCAAAATAGAGGCGATCTACACTTCCTTCCATATAGTGCCTCGTAGGGAGCCATACCAATAGAAGTCTGAAAACTGTTGTTATAGGCAAACTCAACCAGAGCTAAATGCTTGTCCCACTTATCCTTAAAATCCAAAGCACACGCTCGTAACAAATCCTCCAAATACTTAATCAATCTCTCTGATTGTCCATCCGTCTGAGGATGAAAAGCGGTGCTGAAATTAAGCCTCGTACCCAACCTACTCTGAAGATCCTGCCAAAACTTAGCTGTGAACCTCGGATCCCGATCTGAGACAATGCTAGCAGGCGCCCCATGAAGTCTCACAATCTCGTTACAATACAATTCTGCCAACTTCGGGGTCTTGTAAGACATCTTCACCTTGAGAAAATGAGCAGACTTGGTCAATCGGTCGACTATCACCCAAATTCCATCATAACCTCCTCTCGATCTCGGCAAGCCGGACACGAAGTCCATAGTCACTTGCTCCCACTTCCACTCAGGAATCGGAAGTGGTTGGAGGGTTCCTCCCGGTTTCTGGTGTTCTGCCTTCACCACTTGACACGTGAGACACCGCTTCACAAAGTTCGCGACATCTCTCTTCATGCCATTCCACCAGAAGTATTCCTTCAAATCTCGGTACATCTTCGTACCACCGGGGTGAATGGAATATCCAGAACGGTGTCCTTCCTCAAGTATTAACCTCCTGAGGTCTTCTGGGACACAAACCCTAGTCTTGAACCTGAACAAACCGGAGTCATCAAACCCAAACTTCGTCTCGGGGTCTATCCTAGACCGAACCACTAATCTCTGAATCTCTGTATCCGAAGCCTGAGAATCCAACAACCTCTGTTTCAAATCCGGCTGAACTGAGATGTTAGCTAATCGAGCCACTGAAACCAAAACTGTCGAACCCTGTCCGGAAGACTCTGCACTTAAACCTGAAACACTTGCTTTCCTGCTCAAAGCATCTGCCACGACATTAGCCTTACCCGGATGATACTGAATCGTGCAGTCATAATCCTCTATGAATTCCATCCAACGCCTCTGTCTATTATTAAGCTCCTTCTGAGTGAAAAGATACTTGAGGCTCTTATGATCCGTGAAAATCTCGAAAGTTGTTCCGTAGAGGTAATGACGCCACTTCCTCAAAGCAAACACAACCGCTGCAAGCTCAAGATCATGAGTGGGGTAGTTCTTCTCGTGTTCCTTCAACTTTCTAGAAGCATAGGCCACCACTCGGCCATTCTGCATCAATACACATCCGAGTCCTTCCTTAGAAGCATCTGCAAAAACCGAATAGCCCTCAGATCCCTCGGGTAGGGTAAGAACTGGTGCAGAAGTTAATCTTTCCTTCAAAGCTTGGAAACTTCTCTCGCACCCATCATCCCACTCATACTTCACCTCCTTCTTAGTTAACCTAGTCAACGGGCAAGCAATCTTGGAGAAATCCTTCACAAATCTCCTATAATAACCCGCCAACCCGAGAAAACTTCTTATCTCGGAGGCATTCTTCGGTCTTTCCCACTGAGCCACGGTTTCAATCTTGGAGGGATCAACTTCAATTCCCTCACCTGAAATTATATGACCCAGAAAAGCCACTCTGTCGAGCCAGAACTCACACTTGCTAAACTTGGCAAAAAGCTTGTGCTCTCTAAGTGTCTCCAAGACAATCCTGAGATGAGATGCGTGCTCTTCTGCAGACTTAGAATACACCAAGATGTCGTCTATAAAAATGACCACAAACTTGTCAAGATACTGTCTAAACACTCGGTGCATCATATCCATGAACACGGCTGGAGCGTTAGTTAACCCAAACGGCATCACTACAAACTCGAAGTGTCCATAACGGGTATTGAACGCAGTCTTAGAGATATCCTTCTCCCGGATACGAAGTTGGTAATATCCCTGCCTCAAATCTAACTTAGAGTACACCTGCGACCCTTGCAAGATATCAAACAACTCTTCGATATGAGGTAAAGGATACTTATTCTTCACTGTCATCAGGTTCAACTCGCGGTAGTCTATACACATCCTCAAAGTCCCGTCCTTCTTCTTCACAAATAACACGGGAGCACCCCACGGGGATGTACTCGGACGGATGTAACCGCAAGTCAAAAGCTCATCCAGCTGAGTTTTCAACTCCTTCAACTCAGCAGGAGCCATCCGATACGGTGTCTTAGAGAAAGGCTCCGCTCCAGGATAAAGGTCGACCACAAACTCGATGTCCCTATCAGGTGGTAAAGAACCCAAATTCTCAGGGAATACATCGGGAAACTCACTCACGACCTCTGTCTCCTCAAGTTTGGCCTGATCCTTCGGTTTATTCAGAAGGTAAGCCACAAAACCTGTCGCGCCGTCCCGGAGGAGCTTACTTGCTTCCATAAAAGACACAAACGGGCTGGACTTCAACCTCTCACCCGTAAAGACCACAGACCCCAACGAAACCTTCTTCTCATGACAATCCAACTGAGCTCTGTATCTGAAGAGAAAATCCATACCAAGAATAACCTCATACTTCTTCAACGGTAAAACTATCAAGTCGGCAGGAAAAACTCGGCCCTCAAACACCACCGGACACTCCCTAAACACCCTGTCAGCTTCCAAAGATCCTCCCAAGGGAGTATTCACCACATACACATGCGCAGATAATTCATCAAATACAGGCAAAGAAGCAACAATATCCCGGGAAATAAATGAATGCGTAGCCCCGGGATCAAACAATGCATGTAGTGATATGCCATGAATGATTATTGTACCTTCTATCACGGCAGTCGGGTCGACATCAGCAGCTTCCTCCTCTCCGTCCAAAGCATACACACGTGCTTGCACAACCGGTCTCTTATTCGGGCAAGCATTCACCAAGTGATCAGAGGACCCGCACACAAAGCATTTGCCCTGAAGCTTCCAACACCTCTCAACCGGATGTCTCCCCTGACAATGAGTACAAACGGGTGGTCCCTGAGCTGGAGCCGGTCGAACTGGAGCAACAGGAGGTGCTACGGGACCGGTAATACGGGGCTTCTTGTTCCCTAAACCCTGGGGACGAAAAGCCGGTGGAATAGGAGCTCGTGGAGCATAAGAAATGGGCCTCTTACCCAATCCAGAACCTGATCCCGCAACCCGAGTAGAAGAGAAAGGTGGGGGCTTCAACCGAGCCATTTGGGCCTCAACTTGGATTGCCCTCTTTGTAACTTTGGCCCAAGTACTCACATTAGCAGCTTGTAAAGCTTCTTGAATATCCCGGCGAAGTCCATGAAGAAACGCTCGGGCCTTATGATCATCATGGTCGGTAATGTGAGTGGCATAAGGAGCTAGCCTCTCAAACTCCAATAAGTAATCCTCCACCGTCCGATTCCCTTGCCTCAAGTTGGTGAACTCTTGGAGGCGACGTTCCTGTGCACTATGAGGGATATATTTCTCATGGAATTCCTGCACAAACGTCTCCCAATTGAATTCCATACCCATTCTCTCAAGCTTGGACCTCACACTCCTAAGCCAAATAGCCGCTGGCCCTTGAATAATACGACCCGTGCAAATGGCCTTGTCTTGAGAATTCCCCGGACAGATCTCCCAAATACCTCGAATCTCAGACAACCACTCTTCTGCCTTAATATCATTACCTCCATACCACTTTGGAGGGTTATTGTTCCGGAAGTCCCTATACACGGCGGATATATCTTGTCCTTCACCCGGATTTGCATTACCCCGTTGATTTTGTTGGAGCTGATTGAGTAGGGCTTGGACAATATTCTCCGCATTCATAGGTGGTGGCGGAGGGGCATTCTGTGGAGCCGGTTCATTCAAATCAGGGGTTTGTTCACGATGATTATGTCTTCTTGGAGGCATCCTGAAACTCACAATTCAAGCAATATGGATGCATGTGAATTAGAGTATGAATATATGTATACCATTTAAGAAAATAATCAAGTAATCAAGTAATCAATTAATCAATTAATCACATACTCGAATCATGTATTCACACTGGCACATAATCAAAAGTCACATTGTCCTAAGCCGTACGACCTAGACAGACTCACACGACACTAGAGCCCGGTTTTGCAACCGCGCTCTGATACCACTTAAGGATGTAGCACCCACACGTAGGGCCACATCCCCCGCACCATAATCCGAACCCGAATACGAAATGGGATGTCCGTACCCGAATCCGAATCATAGCGAACGGGAGACCAAACACACACTCTAGGCTAGGCGGAGCTAAACAACACCAAAACAGAGTGCGCGGAAGCGAATAATAAAAGCAACAGCAACAATCAACACATACATATATATATATAGGTACCAACTCACACCTATCCAAATAGTATTTACGTATAGGTACCAACACACCTGTACAGAAGCCATCAAGGCTCGAGCAAAATAGTAAGTCAGTATATACAATCATAGCTTTACAACTACAAAATAATATAGTGCAGGTATGTAAATGCACCTAACGAGACCTAGACTGACAAGTGCAACAGAAGACACACTTCTCCGCCTAGCTCACGCTCCCAAAACCTGCAACTAAAAGAGTAAACGAGGAGTCAGTCAACTGACTGAGTGAGGGGGCTAACGCACACCCACACCCTATATATATATAGAGCAGAGCACGAAGCAAAGGGGTGAAATTATGAACCGGAATAGGTTTTCCAAACCAAAACTTTCCAAAAACAAATACATATACTTTAAAACATTTCATAAATACTATCCCGATTCATACTTCTCAAACATACACAACAAAACATAATGCTCGGCGAGAACGAGCTTCCAACCTTTACTCCTCAGATCAAACAAAACAGAAATCATACACTCTCCTCTACACCAATGATGGAAGAGCCACCGGCGGCCCTAACCATCCAAACATATACAGACTCACGAGGGGTAGCGAACCCACATCGTGCCCTCCCCGGTTTTTACGCCGAAGGCATCGAAATATCACACCTTCCCAAACTCCCAGGGGTCGCGTGTGATACATCGGATGGAGACTACGCACAGGCCGAACCTCGACGGCCCGAACCGTCCCGAGGGTTCCTTACCCGTAGCTCCTTGGATCCACACATACAAATCATATCATAACAAATGCCAAATCTTTCATGGCGATCTCGCTAACAGAATTGTAAAGCCTTTTCCAAAACATAGCTTACATAAGCTTATTTAATATCTTTTCCCAAAACAAAGTTGTTCACAAGATCATAAACGTATTCTAATCAACACTTACATATCTATATATATAATATATAGTCGCATGCACGGCCGGAAAACATCACATAAGGCTTTAGGTCGCTTAGCTAATAAAATTCCTAAACCTCACCTTGTACGTGACCAAAAGTGAGCAGACGTGAACAACCTACGCCTCGGGCTCGTCAACTGGAACCTCCTCTGAAAAGAAAACACGAAAGCCCAAGACTTAGACTCTAAATGAACCAAAGAAGACGCTCGGCAAAATGCATGATTCATGTCCACATATAAAATGTTACAATTAAGTCATATAAATGTATAATTATAGCTCAACATATTTATATACAATTATTATGCAGTAACAATCAAGTTGTAACTATTATCATGCAAAAGAAAAGCATTTAAAGTCATAAAATTGCATAATTAAAGCAAAGAGAAGTAGTGGCAGCTTCCAGGTCTCGAATTCTCCAAAGGGAAAAATCCACCCCCATGGATTTTTCCAAAGGGGAAAAATCCACCCCCATGGTTTTTTTCCAAAGCTACTGCCTCAAATCCACCCCCGCGGATTTTTCCAAAGGGAAAAATCCACCCCCGCGGATTTGATCCAGTAGAACGGTTCCGGTCGTGGGAACGACCGTTCCCGTTCCCAGTACAAACTGGGAACGGTCGTTCCCACTCTCGGCATGAACAGTAAATGGCCTGGGAACGGTCGTTCCCAGTTTAAAACTGGGGCGGGAACGGCCGTTCCGGCCTGGTTCGAAGTCTGGAACAGAATCACATTTTCAGAAACAGGGGAAGCTCATTTGGTGCCCAAAAATGGCCAAAATTCAAACCTTAAAATTGCCACAACTTCTCAAATTGCACAAACAAGTCACATAAATCATGCTTGACATATAAACACTCAAATAACTCAAGAAAAACGGAATTAAAAGCATGATCATAGAAATGCAAAATTCAAGCTAAATGTCATGATCATCATAAATGCTCAACCAACCAAGGTTTAAATGCAATAAATGCAACATATATATCATATATAACTCATATATGAAGCTAGGGATCAAGTACATCAAACAAAGAGCAAGTATTCACATATTTGGTTAAACCCTCACTATTCACGTAGGGAAGCAAAGGCACACCAAACTCACTCCAAACCCTGAAATTAAACCATAGAAATGACAAGCACGACGAGGGGATTCCGAAACCTACCTAAGTTCAAGAAAAGACGAAGAAACGAGGGAGATATTGGCTCGGGAAGTTGGAATGATCAACTTGGGGTTTTGCTTCTAGCTTGGCTTGAGGTTGCTGAAAATGAACGTGAAGAATGAGGGAGGAGAGAAATGGTTCAGCCTTTAAGGCTGGACCGGTCGGTTCACGGGTTCGGTTCAAGGTTCCCGGTTCAAATTGGTTCGGTTCAACAAATACAGGTTCAAATAAGGCCAACTCAATTTAAAACGAATAAATCACATGCAACATTTAGTTCAAGTAATTCATATAAGTGCAATTAATTCAAAATAATCCTATACAAATAATCTAAAACGCAATTAATATTAAATCACATAATTTACCTGAACCGACTGTGAGTCGGGGTGTTACAGGAATGGACTTAAGCGGGATGTGATCGACTTCGTGAGACATTGTTTGACTTGCCAAGTGGTGAAAGCAGAGCATCAGAAGCCATCGGGGCTATTGCAACCGTTACCGATTCCAGAATGGAAATGGCAGCAAGTGGCGATGGATTTCGTTTCGGGTCTTCCACGAGTAAAAGGTGGTTTGGATGGAATTTGGGTGATAGTGGATCGATTGACGAAATCAGCGCATTTTCTAGCTGTTCGGATGTCGGATAAGGTACCTAAATTGGCTAAGAGGTATGTGGATGAAATTGTCCGACTTCATGGAGTACCGGTTAGCATTGTATCAGATCGGGATCCGAGGTTTACTTCTAGATTTTGGCAAGAATTGCAAAGGAATCTGGGCACAAGGCTTCAATTCAGCACAGCTATCCATCCTCAGACGGACGGGCAATCAGAGAGATTAATTAAATATTTGGAGGATATGTTGAGAGCATGTGCATTGGATTTTTCGAGTTCGTGGAACGAACAATTGCCTTTAATTAAATTCGCCTATAACAACAGCTTTCAAGCATCGATAGAAATGGCTCCTTATGAGGCTCTCTACGGACGGAACTGCAGGTCACCGTTGTTCTTTGATTTGGAAGAATGGAATTGGACGAAGCAAGAGGGTGTGAAACGAGGAGAGAATAAGGAAAAACCCTCTAAGGCCGTACAAGAGGCAATCGATAAGGTTCAAATAATCAGACAACGGATGAAAGCAGCCCAGGACAGACAGAAAAGTTATGCCGATCACCGAAGGAAAGATCTTCAGTTTGAGGTTGGTGATAGGGTATTCTTGAAAGCCTCACCTCGTAAGGGATTTTCGAGGATTGGAAAAGGAGGGAAATTGAATCCTCGGTATCTAGGACCGTATGAGATTTTGGAGAGAATTGGAGATACGGCCTATCGTTTGAACCTACCCCCGAGTTTGACCGGAATCCATAATGTATTTCATGTGTCTCAGATTCGGAAATATTATCCGGATGAAGCCGAAGTCATACCGGTCGAGGAAGTGGAGTTAGAACCGAATCTCACCTTCGTTCAGAAACCGGTTAAGATTTTGGATCGTAAATTTCAAGAACTTCGAAATCGGCAGATCCCACTAGTTAAAGTCTTATGGAGAAGTGATAAAACGGAAGAGGCTACGTGGGAGACGGAAGATAAGATGAAAAGATTTCATCCCGAACTGTTTCCGGGTGATCAATGAATCCGAGGACGGATTCTTTTAAGGGGGAGAGGTTGTGACGCCCCGATATTTCGGCCGTACAGGTATGACGTAAATGTTTACCTAATTGCGCAAAATAATTATTTTACGTGTTTATATAGTTGATTTTATTTTAAATGTATTAAATGTTATCTTCTTTATTTTTATTTTACTATTTTATATACATATATATAATTGTTAATTGTCTACGTATTTAATGTTAAGAATTTTGTGAATTCTTTACAACTTGATATTTATTGCTTCATTTGAACTTGCTTGCAACGTGAATTAAATTCCCGAACTTGACTTAGTATTGTTGTGGCCTTAATTGAGCATTTCATGAATCTAGTGGACTTAATTGATCGCATTTCAAAAGCTTGGGGACTCACTTGCATGACTTGAATAATGGAGGGGTTTAATAGCAATTTTGGCCATTTCTTCTTGATTAAAGCAGCATATTACGTTCCATTCCTTTCCTTCTTTATACAAACATTTCATACTCTTGATCCTTTCCTTCCCTTACCAACCGAGCCAACCCTCACTTGGAAGAGTGGGAAATTTCATCATTCGAGCTTCACTTTGTGGGTCTTGTGATCATTTCAAGCATCATCAACATCATCTCACTCCATCTCTTTGCATCTCTTTTTCATTCAAGGTAAGATGGAAATTTTGTGAATTCTTGGATTGAATATGTGAAGCTAGGGTTGTGGCTTGGATTGGATGATTTACTTATTTGTTGTTGGAAACATGAGTACATGCTTTTAGCTTGAAGTTATGCTTAAAGTCTTGGGATTTATGGACTTGGTTGATGAACTTGTATATGGGTTTGATATTGGTAAATCTTGTTGATCAATGCATGATATGAGTTTATATGCTAGATTTTATTGTACTTTAAGTATGGTCACATGTTTCTTCAAGTTTTGGTTGCATTTGTTGGTTGGAAATTCGGTGTTTTGGTTGGTTTTGTTGATGTCACGTTGATGCCCTGTTTTTCCTTGTTGCGCACAGTGACACGGGCGTGTCACTTTTGCCTTGCTTGGCATGACACGGGGGTGCATGCTTGTTTGGGTTTATTTTCTGTACCGTGACACGGGGGTGTCACGGTTTGCTTTGTTTTTGTGACACGGGCGTGTCACCTTATTTTCATGCATGATTTTCCGCTGTACCGTGACACGGGGGTGTCACGGCTTAGTGCATTTCGGTGACACGGGCGTGTCACCCTCTGTTTCTCATGCATTTTGTTGCATGCTACTGTACATGCACGTGTTATATATATATTGAATATATGTAGTTGTTGGTTTCAATTTGAATGTATTTTAACTTGTGCTTCAATTCTATGTGAAGTTGTTGAATCAGTGTGTTTGGAAGTGTGGAATTATGAGTTCGAATGAATTGAACGACTTGATTATATGATTCGATTTCTTAATAGTGCTCATGATCATCTCATAGCATAATTTTATCTTTTATACATTCATGTCATGAGCATTGCATTGCCGAGCGTCTTATTTGGTCATTTTGAGTCTCACTTTACCTTTCTTGCACAGATTTCGATCCCGTTGGAGACGAGGCCAATCCTTGAGGCTTTCGTATCTTCTTTTATCGGTACAAGGTGGGTTTCTCTACTACTTAGATAAAACGACCCGATATATCCCCCTATGTGAAAAGCTTTAAGCCAAAGTGATATGATATATATATATATTGAGTCTTTTATCGAGTAAACTATTGCAAACGTAAAACCCTTATTTCTTGAATCCTACCAAATGTTTTGGCGAGTATTGATTGATTGATTGCACTGATTGGGGCCCGGGGTTCTTGGTGTGAGTGGCTATCCGAGGAAGCATGGGCTGACGGTGATCCCTCACACTAGTTCCCACTATTGAACAGCGGTACCGGACCTCGTCAGGAGATTGGCGGGGAAAGGGAGCTGAGTGCCATCTGGGGAGTCATGTAACCCCTTTTGGCCAATGACTGGGTGGCCGGGTCTTGCAAGCCCGCCCACCAACCCGGAGGAAGAAGGTGTATATGACCGATTGAATAGAATCGATTGATTGAGCACAAAAGAATGATATGCATGAAAGACTTAAAGAATGAATGATTGATTGAATCACACGTGGTGTTGGTTGGAGTTGATGCACGCCCACTCGCCGGGCCACTAATGACCTATTGTAAAATTGACCATTATAATCCCTTCCGATGATTCCTCTATTTTTCCCACTTGGGAACCGTTTCTAAAACCTCGCTTGGGATTATAATCTGCATGTGATTGTTTAAATTCAGTTATATATTATCTTTATGCCAATGTTTTATACCCACCAGTCCCTTTTGGACTGAACCCGTTTGGTTTTCAGCTGTTTGGTGCAGGTGACGAGAGAGCTAGGCGGGAATACGAGTCCTAGGTCTTGCATTCGTCTCTAGCTCTGTATTTTGGAGTCTTACACTTGCATATTACACTTTTGGATTATTGTATATGAATATTATCTTGGAGCGTACACATGTTTTGGGCCGTGATGGCTTGCATTGATGAATATGAATTCTATTTTGGAGCTTGGATGCTCGTGGTATATATGTTATGCTTTGCTCGTTTATTGCTTCCGCTTTATTGATTTTCTCTGATTCGTAAGGGTAAGGGTTAGCCCGCCTAGCTTAGAGTGTGTGTTTGTCCCCGTTCGCCGTGATTTGGCTCGGGTATGGATCGTCCATTTCATATTCGGGTCGGGTCTCGGTGCGGGGGATGTGGCACCTTGCGCTCGGGTGTTACAATGAAGGATCTAGGAGGGCTCAAGTATTTCCTGGGTATTGAGGTTCTTCGGTCAAGACAGGGTATCTTTATCTCTCAGAGAAAGTACATCATGGATTTATTAGCTGAGGTTGGGATGATTGATTGTAAGCCGATAGATACCCCAATACAGATTAATCACAAGCTCAGGATAGAAGATGACGGAGAACCAGCTGACAAAGGTAGATACCAGCGATTGGTGGGAAAATTGATCTATTTATCTCACACTCGACCAGACATCGCGTATGCCGTTGGAGTGGTCAGTCAGTTTATGCACCAGCCTCAGAAGGTCCATATGGAGGTCGTGGTGAGGATTATACGATATCTAAAAGGAACAGTGGGATATGGGGTGATGTTTGGGAGACATGGCCACTTAGATATCGAAGCTTACACCGATGCTGATTGGGCAGGAAACCCGAATGATAGGAGGTCTACGTCAGGATACTTCACTTTGATTGGAGGTAATGTAGTGACGTGGAGAAGCAAGAAACAAAAGGTGGTTGCACTCTCAAGCGCCGAGGCAGAGTTCAGAGGTGTTGCAAGAGGAATAACAGAGGTCCTTTGGCTCAGGAAGCTGATGACAGAGATAGGCTTCCCTCAACAGAACCCAAGCATACTGAAATGTGATAATAAAGCAGCGATCAGTATTTCAGGCAACCCTGTACAACATGATCGAACGAAACACGTGGAGGTGGACCGTCACTTTATAAAGGAGAAACTGGACGAAGGGATTATTGAGCTACCGTTTGTCAAGTCAGAAGACCAATTGGCCGATATCCTGACAAAGGTTGTTTCTGGCCTAGCATTTCAGAAGATATTAGACAAGTTAAGAATTGGGGATCCCATTTCTTAACTTGAGGGGGAGTGTTAGGAAAGTATATCTCTCTCTTATTTTAGGGAGATAATCAAGCTAATTGATAACAAAATCCCTGACTTGTAGGGATTACTACGCTTATAAGCTTGAGTAGAGTTGTAATTCTGACATACAAGTTTACAATGAAATCCATAATTTCTGACTTAAAATCTTCTTTAACATATAGAATTCATCTAAGGGCAAAAAGGACTCACCAAAGTTTATGTATGTGTGTCTTCCAGTATGGGAGTTGTTAAAGCATTCACTAGTCTCTATAACAATTGAACTATTCACCGGATGTGGGCAGCTTATAAAAGCAAGGTCTCTTGTGCTATAAGAATATGGGTATATTGTTGAATATTTACCATAAGGATACCGATGTTGTAGCGAAAAATTGTAACTGGATAGAGAGTATTCAGGAAAGGAGCAAGTGGCGTCGTTTTTTATGGAAGCATCGCTAAGACGGATGCTGTAATTGTCATAACTTATTTCTCGAACCACGTATTTCTGAGAATTAAAATACAGGAAGGTAGTATTGTTTTGGCATTCCAGTTGGTATGAGGGATCACCATAGTGTGTTGGATCATCCTTCAATCTGAAAGGGCGGCTAATATTATGAATATCGCCGCATGAAGAAGGGATACAGTCAGGAAGAAGAACATTAATCTGCTTCCCATAGGATATTTGAAGGAAATTAGGGATGATTATCAGGAGGAGGAGAATCATTTTTGGTGTTGATGAATATGGAGTACTCTTCTTCTCTAATAATTATAGAATGAATAAATATCACCAAGTCTAAGTCGTCTCATGTTCATTGTGGACACTGGACGGTGGACTGGGTCACTAGAGGTAGCTATGCAAATTAAATGCAGTTAATTTCAAGGACAAATTCTATAGCACCCGGAACGCCAAGATGTCACACCCCCGCACTATAGCTCAGTCCACACACGAATTGGATAATCCGTACATGAACCAAAACTATAGCGAACGGGTGACAGGAGAAAATAAATCACTAGTTAGGCGGGACCAACCCTCAAACCAATCAGTTAACTCAGAGTAGTAAAAGCGGAAGCAATAACATTCAATACTTATAGGTATCATATTTACATATCTATTAACAGACACCAACATTTGTTTTTTTTTTATACAATATCACCTCCAACGTTAGATAAGGCATACTACAAAATATAACAAGTATCAATACATGAACAAAACATGAGGTGAAGAGCTAGACCCGAAGAAAAACAAGCTAGACTCTAATTCCCGCCTAGCACGAACCTACAAAAACTGAAAAGTTGAGGTGTCAGTCCAACACGGACTGAGCGAGGGTATAAATAAATATATGCGCAGTTACCATGCAAATTATAACCTGGGGTAAGGTTTTATAAAGAAAACAATATAAGTTTAAAATAAAGTAGACTCGCCCGAGGTTACAACTAATCAATTTAATAATTCAATCATGATCAATTCAATACGTGGCCCGGCAAGTGAGGGCAATTCTCCAACCTTTCACCAAAAGTGTACAATCAATCAGTTATTAATTGATTAGGTGATCAAGCAATACAAATTAGTGCACAATTAGCAATTTCAGTCCATCCTTCTTCCTCCGGGTGATGGGGGATTGCAAGGCCCCGCCATCCAATCATGGTGTGCGTCGGGAACATGACTCCCATGCACGGGATTTCTTCCTCCACCAAACCTCCTGGTGGATTTAGAGGTGATCCCACAGTTTGTGAGGATAGTGCAAGAGTAGGGCTGTAAATGGATATTCGAAAATTCGATATTCGTCCGCATCCGAATTCGTTTACAGAGGATATAATCCGAATCCATCTCAAGAGGATATTATCCGTATTCGATTATAGACATCCGAATTATAAACGGATAAGGATATGGTAATAAGGCATCCGATCCGTTTAACATCCGATCCGTTTCATTATCCGTTAGATATATCCGTAATCCGTATCCGATAAATAATGTATTATATTAAAATATATACACAAAATTGTGTATGTATGATAGATTATTAGTATTAAGTAAATTTTTTAGCGCATTTATTAAAGAAAAACCTTAGGTTTTATTAGTAACTATATGTTCACGTCAATATTCATATAGAGATAATATAATTAACATATATTACGTTATTAATAAAAGTATTATATTTCAAATTAATTATATGTTAAAATTTATAATTTCACCACATTTATACATTCGCTAAAACATAAAAATGATCTATATAGATATACTTATTATTTCTCTATTCGTCTAAAATATATTTATTCAAAGTTAAACAATTTATCTATAAATGAATAGTTGATAATCTGATTAAAAGTTCGAAGTGATATAAATAAATAATTTATTTCAAATTTTGAATAGTTGAAAATCCGATTAAAATCCGAATCCGTCCGAATCCGCCTTGTATCCGTATAAAAAGGATATTATCCGAATTCGATTTAAAAGGATATTATCCGTATCCGTCCGAATCATAAACGGATAAGGATATGGTAATCATACATCCGATCCGTTTATTATCCGTTTACACCCCTATGCAAGAGTTACCCGTCAGCCCTTGCTTCCTCGGTTGGCTCAATACACTACCCTCGGGCCCCAATGTGAACATGCTTACTCGCCAAAACAATCAATCAATCCGTTCAAATCATGAAATCCGTTGTAAATCAATAAGATTTGAAAACTATAAATATATATACCTTTTGGCCGAAAACACAAATAGGGTTGTAATGTGATCATCCTTAAACACAAACTAGCCCCTCCTTTACCTCTCTTTTTAAACAGCTTCTTGAGCTTCACTCCAGTGATCATCCTTAAAGACACTTCACTCCTCTTCCCATGTAATGTGATGACTTTGTTTTCTCTTTGAAATTTCAGTGTCTGATTATCAAAGTCAAACGTTACAGGTCCCAGCTTTCTCAAAAAATCCACCCCTATCACCATGTCATGCATCCCAAGATTAAGTAGCCTGACATCAGTTTGAATGTATATCCTCCCATATTCCATAAGAATTTGCTGCATTTCCCATTACAGTGCATTTTTCCCCCATTAGTCACTGTTACTGTCATGGGATTAGTGCACTCTACTTCGCAGTTAAGTTTCATGGTTGTTTCATTATCCAAAAAAGTATGGGTACTTCCAGTATCTATAAGAACAGATATGGATCTCCCTATGACTTTCCCCTCAATTTTAATAGTTTCTGGAGTGATTCGCCCAGCTAAAGCATTGTAAGAAATCTTGTATTCATCCACCTCCTCACATCCTACTTCAATAACTGGTGATTCACTCTCTTCCTCCTCTGTTTCCTCATCACTGTCCCTTAGCATAATTACAAACAGCTTTTTACACTTGTGTCCTATGTGATATGGCTCATCACAATTGAAACACAAACCTTTCTTTCTCCTGATATCCAACTCCTCATTCATAAGCCTTTTGATAGGGGGATGCTTCTCATTGTTGCTAACAATACTCTTCCTTATCCCTGGTTCAGCACTGCTAGTTTTCACATTCCAGTTTCTTGAAGGCAACTTCCCATTTCTCTGCTTAGTTTCCAATCTAGCATCCTCCTTTCTAGATAGTTGGATGGCATGCATAAGAGATTGAGGATTTAACATCTCCACCATCTGGCCAATTTCATCCTTGAGCCCACTCACAAAGCTATTGATGAAATAATCCTCAGTTAATGCCTTGTTACTACTCACCATAAATGCCTTCAATTCCTCAAACTTCAGAATATATTCCTCAATGCTTTTCCCCTGCTTTAGCTTATTAAACTGTCCCACCAAATTTTGTTCATCTTGCTTTGAAAATCTCTTTAACACAGCCTTAGCAAATAGATTCCATCCCATATTTTCCTTCCCTTCTATGTAATCCAGGTACCAGTTATCAGCGAAATTCTTCATATTCATAGCAGCTAACATGATTTTATCATAATCGCTAAGTGGATTAAACAGGAAGTACTTGTGGCATTTCCTAAGCCAGTTTCTGGGCTCCTCTCCATTGAACTTAGGAAATTCGTTTTTGTTTTTAAGAGAACTGTTACCTTGCAGATCTGTCGCCCTGAACCCAGGTGGAGGCATCAACCCTGCATCTGATCTGTGTTTCAGCAAACTTTGGTTCGCAGGTGGAGTGAAATTGTTCATTGGAGGGCTAGATCCAATCCCAGCTCCACTGGACCCTCCTGCTCCGTTCCCAGCTACAACCTCAGCGTAGGAAGGTGGTGTTGTGAATGTTGGTGCTGTGTGTTTTGCCTTGATGAGCTTAACAATTTCCTCCATCTTTAGACTCATGGATCCCTCGATTTGTTTTGAAGAATCCTCCAGTTGTTTCTTAATGGCATCCTGTCCATCAGACAGCAACACATAACCATCCTTAAGCTGATTAACAACTAACTCCAGCTCCTTCAGTCTTTGAGCTTGAGTTTTTGTCATTTCTATCTCCGGGTGTTGTTCAGAACCAGGCTCTGAGGCCAATGTTATGATTTCAACGAACTCACAGTAATAAACCAAAACAAAACTCAGAGTTGCACAGATTTTTAGCAATAGAACAGTAAATATGGCAGAGAATAAGCATAAAGAAACAGAGATAGAATGCAGCTTGGAGAAGAAGAAATGAGGAGAGAGAGAACGTGAGGAGGAGAAACCAATCATCAATTCATATCCCAAAAAGGTGCTGAAACCTAGGTACATATTGGTCCCCTCACACACAAACAAACTCTGCCTAAGAGCAGATAAAGCAGAACAAAAACAAGGTTTAAAGCTTAATTAGTCTGCTAACCAAAAGTGTTAGCAACTCAAATAAAAACGTAAGCAGGAAAAAACAACGACATAATAAGTGAAATGCGACAGCCTCAAAACGACGTCGTTCATATAAGTTGCTGACACTTCTTCCACTTTTTAAGGCAAAAATGTAATGCCTTCCTTCCCATTCCTCCCTTATCTTCATTCTTGACAGATATATCCATGGCAGCCATGACAAATTGACAAATTAGGGTTTCTTTTTCCCCAGAAAAATCTTCAAAATGAAGAAGATTAAATCTAAGACGAAGAAGAGGCACCTGAGAGAAGCCCGTGAAGCTTCAATCTGCGAGTTCTCTCACAACCTGGATGAGAAGACAAACAAGATTCATGAAAAAAATAAGCCCGCCGCTGTTGTTGAATCTGGAGGTGAGAAACGGACAAATGAAAGTACATTTAGGGTTTTTTATTTATATGGTCCATTTTAGTTGGATCAAATTGGGTCAACCCGAAACCCACCCAACCTGTCTCTCTCATCGTCGGGTCAATTTTGTGTCCGACCCGATTTTAACTCGACCCGAAAAACCCACCCGATTAAATTTCAGGTTAGGGTTGAGGGTTTTCGGGTCGGGTCGGTAATTGACAGCCCAATCCACGCTCCACCCATTTGCAACTCCAAGTCAGCAGTTAGACCATAGATCGTCTAAAAAAAATTTCAATCATATTAAGGAAAAACTTTAATTTATAAATAGAATGTTCTTAGAGCCACTCCACTAGAGACAAAGGTAATTCATTTAAGTCACATCCTTCAATTCTTAAAGTCACGCCTTTTTTGTTTGTTTCGTGGAAAATAATGTCCTCAATTATCATTACAAATTCTCAATGACAATTAAATAATTATTAACCAATGGTATCAAAAAATTTTAAGAGTCAATATATACATATATATATTTCTCTTTTATAATAAGTGGTCAAAATATGTATTTTTAAAGTTAAAAAAATATATATATTCATATATATAACTATATCTTTTAATGGAATTATTTGATCCCACAACTCTGAGACATTAAATATCAAAAATCTTGGATCCAAGTCAAAGATAAATTAGAAGTGTAAGCATTTTCTGATGGAAACATCAATCATTTAATATAACTTACTGAATATGTGTCTAAATTTATGCTATAAATATTCCGATGAAAATTCCACATTAACTTTAAAGTCAAGTCATTAACTTTAATGTGGTTGCTATCGCCTGCGGAAATAATGCACCTTTTTATAATCACAAATTCCACATTAACTTTAAAGTCAAGTCATTTAAATATGTGTACTCAAAAGTCAAGCTAAGCTTAATTTTATTATTCCACACGAACCATGACGTGTAGGAAATTTTGACACCCAAAAACCACACTTAAAATATTTTTGATTGTGAAACTTGAAATTTTGACACCCAGAAAACAGACTTAACATAGCATGAGAATTACGCTAGCTAGTTATTGCATATTCAAAGGACACTCAAAGATGCATTAATTTTAATTATTTACAAATTTGAAAGTTTAGAATATTTTTAAAAGGAAAGTTTTTCTAATTATATGCGTTAAAATATTTACTAAACTAATTTGGGCTTGACCATCCAAATATATGATTGTTTGCGATGAATGTTTCCAACGAGGTAGGAAATAAGATTGAAAAATAGCTAATGGGGCTAGCTACATACGCATATAGGATATTTAAGTTATGCGGAAAAAGAAACTAAAAAAAAAAAAAAACAAGAATTTTGAACATGTGCAAATGAAAACCTATTATTATCCAAATATATGCTGAAATTAAAATTTTCATGTCAATATAAATTTATTAGTTATCTTTGTTATAGTGATTAAATTCCTAATAAATAAATAGAATAAAATTATATCTTATTTATAAAAAAAAATACTATAATAGAATTAGGAAAAACAGGAAGAAAGGTTGAAAAGAATATAAAGAAAATAAAAAGAATCGAAGTGAAGTAGTAGAAAAAAGAATATTAGAAAATAAAAAAATATTGTTAAAGTGATGAAAAATATAAATAAAAAAGAATATATTTTAAGAGGCAAAAGTTGTTTCCGTAAGTGTTTGACGCTTAATATAATCATATAAAAACTAAAAACAATTTTTACGTACAATAAAACACATCTACCCAGACTAAATAGCGACCTTCTCAAAAAAATTTTGATTGTTTTATTTCTTTATTTTCGCCCGTATTTGATTTAGATACTAGTGTCAGGTGACCCGTGCCTGATTCTAGTGTCATATTTCCACAGGAGATCACAATTCGTCACGTTTGTAAATTTTGATAGGCTTTAATCAAGATTAAATTGTTATATATTAATCTAATATTAAATGTTAAATATATAAACGTAATTACACCCAACCCCATCAAGTACCGCCCACGCACCAGCAGTCAGCACACCTTTCTCCTTTCTCCACCTCCACCTATACCGCCACCTTCTCTTCCCCTCTTCTCCCCCTTTAGTATATTATTTGCATGTTTACTTTGTAGGATGAATGGGGGTTAGATTAATTATCCTACTTAAATTTATGTTTATTAATATTTTTGCGAGTCTGGGATTGATGACACGGCCCGGGATGATATTGGATAAAAGGTTGATTATTCATCACACATCCCCATGGGATGACTAATCCACCATCACATCGCACAACTCATCAATCCCATCTAATCCCAACTAACAAAGTAAACGCTCCATATGTATATTATTTTGGTGAATATACAAAAAAAATATGTAGGGTTTATAAGTGATAATTAGTATTTATTCTTTTAAAAAAAGTGATAATTAATATTTTTTAGGATAGCAAAATGGGTTAGAGCCCAGGGGTACGACCTAACCCAATGGTTTTGGGCTGGGTTAGTTCTAGTAAAATTTGAACTGGGTTAATTATGGGTTGGAGAATAATGAGCCGCTCATGCTTTTGGATTGGGTTGATAATGAGTTTGAATTGAGTTTTAATAACTTAGCCCATTTAGTTAATTGTAAGGTACTATTACTATTTTATCCCTCTTATAAATTAAAAATCATATTCTTATCCCATAAATAAAGTATTTAAAATGTTCAAAATAAAAATAAAAATAAAAAATAAAATTTCCTATTATCTCAAATAAACCCTCACGGCTCACAGCAACAGACCCAAAATCGGTTCTCAAATCTCACTTCTCACCACTTCGTCACTTCCTCAGTCGCCACCGTGCCACTTGTTCCGGTGTCGTCCCGCCATTCCTCACCGGCATTGCTATCAAACGGGTCCAAAAAAAAAAAAAAAAACTAAAACAGGTTCAAAATGGATTAAACGGGTTCAATACGGGTCTAAAAAAAGTCAAACAGGTAAAAAATGGATGGAAGGAATCCAAAATAGGTAAAACGGGTTACAAATAGGTCAAATTGATCTAAAATAGGTTGAACAAGTCGAAAAACGTGTGAAACGGGTTCAAAACTGATCAAATTAGTATAAAATAGATCAAACGAGTAAAAAAACAAGTCACACAGGTCAAAGATGGATCAAATGAGTCTAAAATAGATCAAAAAATTGATGAAACGGATCCGAACTTAGTAAAACAGATCCAAAACGGGTCAAACGTGTTTAAAATAGGTTGAACATGTAAAATAATGGGTAAAACGAGTCCAAAATGGATCATAATACGTCTAAAATAAGTCAAATAAATCAAAAAATAGATGAAACGGGTCTTAAATAGTTGAACAGGTCAAAAAAACGAATGAAACGAGTCCAAAACAGATGAAACAGGTTAAAAAATGGGTTAAATGGATCCAAAATGTGTGAAATGGGTCCAAATCGCTTTGAAAATTGGTCAAATGTATCGAAAATGGTTTGAACGAATCTAAAATGGATTAAACGCGTCAAAAACAAGTCGAACGAGTCGAAAACATAACAATTGGGTCAAATGGATAAAAAACGTATCAAATGTATTAGTAATTAAGGAACATTTTACATATTTAAGTACTTGGATTGAATATAAACCCAGTAAAAGTTAATTATGAAATTTATTAACGGCCCTAAAATCCATCACAAATCCGCTAAAACCCATTAAAAATTTAACTCATCAAGAACCCATTAATACTCAACTCATTTTAGATCCAATTCATATTGCCCCAGCTTAAACCCAATCCGAACCGTTCATTTGCCAACCCTAATTTCATAAGGGGTAAGTTGCTATTATTTGACACTATTTTCACGACCACCTACTGTTCACATGCATTTGTTGTTTTTAATTGGCGAAAAATAATTCAAATTAGAGTTTTGTAAAACCATGGAATAGACTAACTACAACATATATTAGCCAAATACTGTAGCTATTCAATGCACCCACCAATTTTCTGAATACATTTTACCCAACATTGCAATAGAATCAGTTGATTCTGTTTCCCAGCTTTCATCACCATTACATGCAACCTGAGTTGATTGAGATGGCAGGGAAGGGATCTCCAGATTTTCATTTTCACTTTCCAACATTTTTACCACTTCACTCATTGATGGACGATATTCCGGACTCATCTATATGCACCACAATCCCACTATTGTCATCTTTCTTTTCACTTTTCTTGCGAAATCGTCATCTTCTGTATCATCAATTTCATCGATATTTCCAGTTTCAATATCTTTCTCTTTATTGAAGCATCGTAAATCCAATACGGAAAATACTGACTAGATTTCTCATCATTGGCCACCATGTCTCTATTTAAGCGTAGCATTTCCATCAACAGCATTCCAAAGCTATAGACATCAGCTTTGTATGAGACCCTTCCAATGCTTCTGTTGATTAGTTCAGGAGCCACATAACCTATTGTCCCTCGCGCCATTGTAAGAGTCACTGTTACATTGTCAGTAGGGTAAAATTTCGCGAGCCCGAAATCAGAAACTTTTGGAGTAAAACTATCATCAAGGAGTATGTTGTGAGGTTTTATGTCAAAGTGCAGGATTTGTACATCACACCCTTGGTGTAGATATTCAATCCCACGAGCCACTCCAACTGCGATTCCGTATTTCTGCTCCCAACTTAGTGAATTCGGTGTTTTTTCGCCCCTATAAATGTACTTCTCCAAAGATCCCTTAGGCATGAAGTCATATATAAGAGCACATTTAGATCCTTCAACACAATATCCACTGAGCTTAACCACATTTATGTGATGGATCCTTCCAATGGTTGCAATTTCGTTGATGAAGTCTTGACCAGTTGCTCTGAGCTTATTGTTGAGTACCTTGATGGCTACATCATGGCCACTTCGAAGCTTTCCTTTATAAACAAAACCGTAACCTCCTTCGCCAAGTTTTTCCTTGAAATTTCCAGTCATTTGCTTTATGTTTGAATAAGAGTAACGGATTGGCATGAGATTATTGTTGCTTTGTAAAAATCTTTCAATTCCATCAAACATGGACAAATGCCTTCTTCGAAGTTTGTAGATTAGAAGGCCCAACATAAAAGGCATTCCAATTACGATTCTTCCAGCAAGTTGGAGCCCTACAAACACTATAAGGAACAAAAGAGACAAGGAAAGGGTTTTACAGGTTAGAACTTCCAACAGATGTTATATATATATATTTTTCTTTTATAACTATACGTCATAAGAACATATAATGCAAACATACTTACTTTTTTGTTCAATATGTGCATTTACCAATAATATAACTTAAAAGCATAAGAGACTATATATTATATATATTATAATGATATATTGTTTTTGATTATGGATAATCGAATATTGTTCAAGGGATATGTAGTTGCACGGAATATTAATTAGGGATAATTATATACAGGTCCCTGAGGTTAGGTCCAATTACACGCTGGTCTCTATTCTTTTGAATATTACACTGTAGTCCTTATATTTCTTGTTTTGTGTGAGGTCCATTAATGAATTTTGTAAAAATACACTTATATCCCTGAAGATTTTGTGAGTGTTATATATAATGCATGACCAAAAATGCAAAATCGTCCCTAAAAGTATACAAAAATTAACAAATTAACAAGGATTAGGGACTACAGCGTAATATTCAAAAGAATAGGGACCGGCTTATAATTGGGTCTAACCTCACGGACCTGTATGTAATCATCCCTATTAATTAAATGGATCATGTGTTTGATCATTATATCCGCATCCTTATAGAATTCGTCTATCTATAATCTTTGAATAATTTTTATTTTAAACAATTGCGAATAATATTCACTTGAAACATATATGAATATTCACTTTAAACAGATATGGACGCGGGGCGGATTTTCAGCCGTCGGTTTAGCAGAAAGTGATCTGAAATGGCAAATTATTATGGGAGTGCAGTTGAGATGATAAAGTACTGGAAAAAAAAATCCATATGACAGTGTTAAAAATGCCAAAATTCCGATGATAATTTTTTTTCCCCTTTTTATCATTCTTTTTGTGATTTCTCTTTCACTCATTACAGAAAACACAAAAGAAAAGAAAAGAAAAGAGATTTCGTTATATTTCTTCAACAGCCATTCAATATTTTCAAGATATTGACCGTCGTTGAACTTAATTGAGAAAAACAGAAAAAAGAGAAAAATAAATAAAAGCTCACCTGCGATTATCCGAAGAATCGGATTAATCCCTGCACAAGCAATCCGTACACATGATAAGTAAAAATAAAGTAGGGATTTCAATTCAGATAAAACTTCATTTGTACAACAGATATGAATTCTATATTTTGACACAGAGACTTGGGTCTACGAGATATCTTTTGTTTTGCTAACAAAACGTAACAATATTCAGTATTTTAAGTTTGTCACTATTTATATTCAGGGGCGGATCCAGGATTTCTCCTCAGCGGGGGTTGAAAATTCTTAGGCCTCAATATACTAAAAATAATAACTTAAAATTGATTAAAAACACTAGAAAATTATATATGATAACTGTTTTGTACAACTTATGTTTCCTTTAATTTGCTCCCACCATTTTTTTTAAACTAAAGTTTTCACGTACAGATACTAATATGGTCCCTTATTAAAAAAAATTAAAATTTATTTAGTATTATAATATCCACTATGGAGTGTAGTAATTAATCCTTTCGGTAAATTATAGGTATAAGTTAAAGTATAGACAATTGAATAAAAAAAAAATTAAGTTTTTTATATTCGAAATTAAAATTTGAATTCACAATATTTTATTAAAATAATATGTATTGAAAATTAGAATTGTTTGTGATGTTAATTTGATAGAGTTAGGTTTTGATTAGAATTACCTACACGATATGATATCTTTTATCTCTCTAATATTTTATGATACATTATCTATACAATAAAATAAGATACATTACACTAATTTTTCCTTGCATAAAAACAGATTTTTTTTCTTTTTTTCTTGAAGTGTTCGGGCATCATAACAAAGAGTTCACACTTTTAATTATTTTCATATTCGAGCGAAACTTGAATTATATCTAATATAATAATTACATATAACATTTATTTTTTCTTGCATAAAAACACAATACATTGATTTTTTTTCTTTTTTTCTTGAAGTGTTCGGGCATCATAACAAAGAGTTCACACTTTTAATTATTTTCATATATGAGCGAAACTTGAATTATACCTAATATAATATTTACATATAACATTTATTATATATAATAGTTAGTAAATTTTATACTTTTAAAAAGTGTTAATTAATTTATTTTCAATAATATATATTGATATTTTGAAAATAAATTTTGAGGGGTTTGTAGAGTGGGAGTGGGAGTGGGAGTGCCCCCCCCCCCCCCCGCCCCCCGCCCCCCGGCCTTAACTGGTTCCGCCTGATGGGTTCCGAATAAGGGGATCCGAACCCGATCACTTTATGATTTGTTTTGTGGGGGAAATCGTCGGAAGCTCGCCGGAAAAGGAAAGGGGGGTTCTACCTGCTGGGACAAACACAAGAAAAGTCAGAAGGCCAAGCTGGGGGGAACTGGGGGTGGTTCCCAGTTTGGCTCTCCGACGTTCAAGTCAGATTAATATATGAAGGAGGAAACTTGAGTTAAGTAGCAGTTTCAGTAATGGAGAATGCTTACCATGTAGAAGATAACTTTACCTATTTATAGGTGAGGGTCAGGGACCGTTTGGTCATTTGCCTCATGTGGTCCTGGCCGAATGTTGCCCTAACACGTGGCGCCATGAGAGAGAAACCTAGGAGGAATCTTCTGCAAAAGTGGCTGAAAGTTAGTGCTGGCAACAGTGGCAGGTGCGCGGGCATGTACTATGTGTCAGAGAGCCGTTTGGGCGGTTGGTAACGAGGGCTTATGTGCCCGCTCGTGACAACCAAGAGTATCGGAAGCCAAGATATCCGCTGAGGGGGATGAAAGTTCCAGTTCAAGTAGTGAGTCAGGAGGGGAGGCCACTCTGAGGGAGTGTGACGCTCGAAGAGGGCTCCCTTGGCTCGTGGACGTACCAATCATACAGTATGACTGGCGTTCGTGAGAGTGTCGGCGCTCGTGGGGCTTAACTCTCGAAGAAGGATTGCGCTCGTTGGGCTTAGCGCTCGGGTGCTGATGGGTGCAACCTTTGGGAGACAGACGTCATCATCTCGGTGATGCCACGTGTCCTAGCGTGGGACTATCGTATTTTGACCCCATCATTTTGCCCCCCAATTCTGTAGTCCTTAGGGATAAGGACTGTAGAATTTTGACGCGTCCTATCTCTTGCACGTAACGCTCGCATACGGCTTGGCGTGTTGAGCAATTTTTCTTCTGGTTGCGCCATTAATGCGGTCTTTTCAACTGACCGCTCGTACCTGCTTCCGCATTAAATGTTGTACTATCCTGAAGCATTCGAAACGCCAGAGCATTAAATGCGGGTGCGCGTGGGGCGCGTGAGTATTGGGAAGCATGCGACGGTTCCATAGAGTGGACGGTTTCCTAGGCGGGAAATGATTACCATTTTGAATTTCTAGCCAAAAAGGTACCAACTCCCATCCCTATAAGTAAGGGATTCTGAGATCTTTCCACTCTTTACGCATTCTTATCTTCCAAGCATCCTTTGCAAAAAGAATTCTCTTGCACATCAATTCTTAGAGCCTCTTCAACATCTTCTCCAGTTTTCTCAGAAATCTTCAAGGTAAACTTCCAGCTAAATTTTCTAACTTTGCGAACTTTAGATTCGGACTTTAGGATTTTGTAATCTCTTAGGTTCTACTCCTTTAGGAAGCCCAAAATTCTTCCAGAAAACTCTCATTCTCTAACCCAGACTAAATCTCTCCCAAATCTCAGCTTCTGCCATGGCTGACCAACATGTTGAGGAATTTGCCCGTGAAATCCATGAAATGGCCACTGAGAGTTCCTCTTCCCCCGATTCCCCCAGAGACGAGGAGTTGGGGGCGGCAGTGATGGCCATGGAGGATAGGAATCCAGGTGGAGTGGAACCTCTCTTTGAAGAGATGAATCTAGTAATGGAGGCAGAAAGGCAAGGGGTTACTCTCCCCATAACTCAGAGTGCCACTCACCCTCACCGCCATGCTATGACGGTGGCCATCGCGACCCCGCTTCCGGTGGCTGAAGCCATAACAGGGCCTTCAGAAAGAGCCCGTAATAAAAGAAAGAGCAAGAAATTCAAAGGGCCTACCGAGGGTGAAGGGTCAGGCTACCAGGCCACCGAGCGCACTCCTGAGGAGACTCCCAGCACAGTTACTTTGGGAGAAGTGAAAACGATGTTGGATCCTATCTACTGGGACGAGCGCTACACATGGAGGATTCCTGAGAGTCACGAGCGTGCTAACAATCCACCCACCGGCGAAATGGCGGTTTACGTGGCCACAGTGAGCTCAGGAGGCTTGAGGTTCCCTGTTTCGATCCCGATGGCCCACTTGCTGAATGATCTGGGCCTTTGTCCGTCGCAAATCGTGCCCAACGGCCTGGCCCTCCTGACTTGCTTCGTAATTCTGATGAGGAGCATGGGTTACGAGCCCTTCACGCGGAACTTCAATGCCCTCTTTCAAGTGGTCAGCTCATCCCGTTCATCTCCCGAGGCGGGTTTTTACTATGTCCAGGCGAAGGCCCATATGAAACTAATCAACTCGCCCTCGAGCACTTACGGCCCCAACTGGAAGGAGAAATTCATTTTCGTTAAGGCCCCAACAGAAGAAGGCTTTGGGGTGTCCTCGCACTGGGGCTCGTTTGCAAAGAGCCGCTTGCACCCTGCACTTCCCAAAGACTGGGCAAAGAATCTGGCGGCGGCCTTGAGGGACGAGGGCCACCTCATCCAGGCAAAAGATTGGATAGATGATAAGGAGCTCATGTTCCTGTGTGACCTTTCTAACGATCCCTATTTCCTTGACAACCCTCCGGCTCGTGATATAGAGAGAGATGGTTAGATTCTTAGGGCGCTAACTTTTAGATAGGAATGCTGACTACCTTTTTGTACTTGTAATTTGCACACTTAATAATTCTGTTTAAGGATTTATGACCCTTGTACTTTCCATTTTTGCAGGAGTTGCTATATTAGAGATGGCAGGAGGAATCAGACAAGCCGCTCGCTTTGCTCATGCCAACAGGAATCAAGCCCAGCAAGGGGACCAACAGCGCCCTCGGAACCGAGGCAACAGGGTGGACGCTCGTGGCGGGCAACGGGGCGCCGGTTCGAGCGCAGCTTCAGGAGTTCCACCCCCACGAAACCGGGAGGGAAACAGGGCGACCCTTCCAGAAAATAGAATAGTGGTGCGGCCCTCTTCTTCACCCGACTCGAGGGTGGCTGACCCTTGTGCAGCTGATCAAGTGAGGCCACCCCCCAATTTGGCCATGAACGAGGCCAATCCAAGCGCAAGTAGACCTTCCCATAAGAGGAAGAGGATGCCCGACTCTGTTGCAATCAAGGGCAAAGGAAAACGAGTGGTCGAGGGCCCCAAAGGCGAGGGGGAAACTTCTTCTTCTGAGGAGGAAAATCTATGGGAGTTCTCCCGTCGAGGGGACAAGGACTTCACGGGTGCCCCTGACGGTGGGCCAGTCCTACTAAGGCCCGGCACGCTCGCACAAACCATCAGCGAGAATCTCTACGACAAGGCCCAATTCTCGGCGGACCACCGGCATCTCTTCAATGAGTCTGTGGAGAAAGTGACCTACGACGCGGCCCACGCCTTAATCTCCGTAAGTCTTAACTCCCTTGTTACACTGTCATCCTTGTAACTTCTTAACACTTTCTTGCTAATATTTTCCTTCTTTCAAACCCCCGCAGCAAGTGCTCCCTAGGCTTAAAAACATCCAAAGGCGGGCCTCCATCTATGCTGACCGCAAAGCCAAGTATAAGAAGATGGCTCGTTCCAACGATCCGGCTCAGATTCAAGCGGAGCTGGACGCTGAGATAGCTAAGTATGAATCCCTCAAGGATTTGTTCCAGAAGACGGAGGCGGAGCTGGGAAAATTGAAGGAGGACTTTCAGGCGGTGGAAGGCGCTCGAAGCAGCTTGAGCGGCAAGTTGGCCCAGGCTGACGAGCGCTGTAAGAAGGCGGAGACCGAGCGGGAGAGCTGGAAGACGAGGGCTCTGGAGGCTGAGAGGAAATTCAATGACACCATGAACGAGTGGCCTCAGAGTCTTGATCGTGCGAACAAGGAGGCCCTTGTCAAGTTCTGCCATTCGAAGGCCTTCAACTTTGCAGCCTCGTTGCATTGCTTGGATGAGGCCCAGAATGCCTTCAACTTGGCCGTTGAGCAGGGCATCCACAAGGGGCTAACTGACCCGGCTATGAGGAGAGCAGAGGGCACAGGGCTCAGGTTCAACGAGCGCTGTGAGGAAGAGGATGAAGATCCAAATGACCCTGCGGACATCATTGCTGAGTTGGAGTATGATTTCTTGGTGAAACTTATCCAAGATGAATACACGGACTCTCATCCGCCAGGAGATGCTGCTCAATCCGCTCAAAATGATAACCCTGAAGATGAACCACAAGCGCCCATCGTGGAGAATGCCCCTGTCCCAGCTGCTGAGGGTGCTAACGTCCCCGTTCCTGGTGCCAATGAGCCCGGCGATTCCCAAGCCCAACCGCAAGAGCCTGAGGGCCCAGTTCACGGCCCCGTGGCCCAAAATATACTGGTGATCGTTGATGAAGACGTTGCTCCAGCCGCCTGAAACTTCCCTCTTATAAATTTTCTATGTACTTTCCTGCTTTAACGTTTTCTTCCCTTCTTTTGAAACAATGTTCAGAGGCCTTTGAGCCCTTATTTTGTAATGTTTCTTGCAGTGAATATACATCCCATTTTTCATAACTTTGTCCTTTTGCTTTAGAACTCATACTTTAAAGCTAGCTGGGACAAATCTCATAATAATAAGACTATGTGTAGCATACTCTGGATGTTTTATTTCTCTGATAAGCCTTTAGGACTTTTGAGAAATTCTGTTAATCTCCTGTAAATCTTGGAAATTGGCCTAAGTCCTGGGCGGTCGTGAGGGTCTCATTGTGAGACTGCCCCCTCCTCCCTTTCCAGACTTGCACAAACTTTTGCTTCTGTTATAAGACTTGAAAATTTGTCTAGGTCTTGAGCGGTCGTGAGGGTCTTATTGCGAGATTGCCCTCCCTTTCAAGACTTGTATAAATTTTGTTTTCGTTATAAGTCTTGAACGATCGTGAGGGTCTTATTGTGAGACTGCCCTCGTTCAAGATTTGGGGACCTTCTTCTTATTCTCGGAAATTATGCTAAGTCTTGAGTATTTACGAGGGTCCTACTTAGAGGTTGCCCTCGTTCAAGACTCGTGAAGCTCCGTCTGCAAGGGATCCCACTTTCGAGCGCAAGGCGTTGCAAGAAACGGTCAAGGCCTACTAGGATTTTCCCCATTTCGTTCAATTGGTTATGAGCGTAACCAGTCTATCCTTATGAGGGCGTCCCCCCAAGCGGAGTAGAGTGCTGGCCAGCGTAACCCGTGCGAAATATCAGCATACATATAGGAAGGGATTGCCAACCACGCTCGTGAAAACGAGGACATGGGTCTCATCCAGTCAAGCGATCAAAGAAACATAATGTTAGAACAATTAAGAAAAAGTTATATTGGAACTTACTCACAATTTGGAAGTACAGAGGAACCCAACAAATAGGGCTGTTACATCATGTTCCGCAAAGAGCTTTTAAACAAAAAACCGCCGGAGATTACATGCGTTCCAAGGGCGAGGCAAGCGCTCACCTTGAAGTGTCTCCAGGGTGTAAGTGTTGTTAGCTCTGAGTTGCACGACCTTGAATGGGCCTTCCCAATTGGGGTCCAATTTCCCCACGTGCCTGGACACTTCCACCTTCTTCAAAACCAAGTCTCCCCACTGGAAAGTTCTTTCCCTCACACGCTTGTTGTATTGTTGGGCTACAGAGGCTTTATAATGGTGGATCTTAGCCCAGGCCTGGTCTCTCCTTTCATCCAGCAAGTCCAACTCCAAGCTCCTGTTGCCATTGTTGAGCTGAGGCTCGAAATAGCCGACACGAGCGGATTCATTTACTATCTCCGCTGGTATCATCGCCTCTGATCCATAAACGAGCGCGTAAGGTGTTTCTCCAGTAGCCGCTCGTGGGGTAGTGCGATAAGCCCAAAGCGCTCCTTGCAACTCTTCAGCCCATTCACTCTTCTTGCTCTCAAGCATGGTTTTCAGATGTTGTAAGATGATTCTATTGGTAACTTCTGCTTGTCCATTGGCTTGAGGATGTCCTACAGAAGTAAATCGCTGTTCGATCCCCAATTCAGAACACCACTCTCTCGTGTCAACTGCTATGAACTGGGACCCATTGTCAGAGATAAGCACCCTCGGGATGCCGTACCTACAGATGATGTTTTTCCAGATGAAGTCCCTTACGACCTTGAAGGTGATTTTTGCAACGGCCTCGGCCTCGGCCCACTTGGTGAAGTAATCGACGGCTAAAATGACAAACTTCTTTTGTCCAGCAGCCATGGGCAAGGGGCCCACGATATCTATTCCCCACTGGTCAAAAGGCCAAGAGACGTCTATTGGGATCATCTGTGCGGCTGGCAATTGAGGGAGATTTGAATGAAATTGGCACTTAGGGCACTTCCTCGAAAATTCAATGGCATCTCGGAGAACTGTAGGCCAATAAAACCCACTCCTCAGAACCTTCTTTGCCAGGACACGCCCTCCGGAATGATTCCCACAGCTTCCATTGTGGATGAGTTCAAGCGTCTCCTTCGCCTGTGAGGGCCTCAGGCATCTCATTGGGGGTCCTTGGAATGATTTCTTGAATAACCTCCCCTCGTGATCCAAAGCGAAACGAGGGGCCTTACTTCGGACTTTTCTAGCTTCAACCTTGTCAGTGGGGGGAACTCCATCCCTAAGGAAAACGACGATGTCGTCGAGCCAACAAGGCTCGTACGGATCAATCATGGCGATTATCTCAGTGGCGACCTTTTCCTTGATCAAAGGTTCCTCAGTTCTAAGGAACGTGACAGAACGCTCAGAAGTGCCTTCCAAAGCTGACGCAAACTTTGACAGAGCGTCCGCACGCTCGTTTTCTCCTCGCGGCACTTGAAGTAGATGAAATTCCTTGAACTTCCCGATGATTTCTCTAGCTTTACTCAGGTACTGCACCATGGTGGTTTCTCGAGCCTCATAAGTTCCTTCGATCTGGCTCGCAATTAACTGTGAATCCACATAAGCGGTGATTCTGGAGGCTCCATTCTGAAAAGCAATATTCAATCCTTGCACGAGGGCTTCATATTCTGCTTCGTTATTAGTGACTTGGAAATCCAGCTTGATTGCAAAATCCAGCTCAATCCCATCGGGGTTTCTAAGGGCCACTCCTACTCCTCCTCCTTGAGAGGTTGAGGAACCATCTGTGTGCAGCACCCATAATCCCTCATTCTCCGCAACGGTGGGCTCTAAACCAAACCGTTCGACCAATAAATCAGCTACAACCTGAGCTTGCACCGCGGTCCTGGGCTCGAAACGTAAGTCGAACTGGCTCAATTCGATGGCCCATTTGATTAATCTTCCAGACACATCTGGTTTGGACAACACTTGCTTCAAGGGTTGGTCGGTAAGGACTGTTATGGAGTGCGCTTGAAAGTAAGGTCTCAGCCTTCTGGAAGCGTTAATAAGGGTAAACGGAAATTTCTCAATCTCCAAATACTTCTTCTCGGCTCCTTGCAAAGTTTTGCTCAGATAATAGACAGGTAAGTGTTTCCGCTCTCGTACAGCGATCAGAACCGCGCTCGTGGCCTCGGAAGAAACTGAAAGATACATAAATAGTCTCTCTCCTTCGACGGGTTTGGTTAGCAGCGGTGCGCTCGACAGGTAAGCTTTCATGTCTTGCAGTGCCTTTTCGCATTCGTCTGTCCAAGCAAAATTACGTGCGTTCCTCAAAATTTTGAAGAAGGGAAGGTTCCTGTCCGCCGAGCGCGAAATAAACCTGTTCAACGAGATGATTTTTCCTACTAGGACTTGCACTTCCCGCAAATTTCGAGGGGAGGGAATCTCCAATATGGCCTTGATCTTCTCCGGATTGGCTTCAATCCCCCTCTGACTGACCATGTACCCCAAAAACTTTCCTCCTTGCACCCCAAAGGTGCACTTTGAAGGGTTCAACTTCATCCCATACTGACGCAGGACTGAAAAAGTACGTTTGAGATCTTCCAAATGTGAGTCCTGGCGTTCGCTTTTGACAATCATATCGTCCACGTAAACTTCCATGGACCTGCCGATTTCTCTTTCAAACATTCTGTTGACGAGCCACTAATAGGTGGCCCCGGCGTTCTTGAGTCCGAAAGGCATGACTAAGAAACAGTATACCCCCAAGTGGACAACAAATGAGGTCTTGGGGCGGTCTTCTGGAGCCATAAAGATCTGATAGTATCCCTGGAAAGCGTCCATCATACTCATGAGCTCGCAGCCAGCGGTCGAATCCACCAATTGGTCTATCCGAGGCAGCGGGTAAGGATCTTTTGGGCAAGCCTTGTTGAGATCTGTGAAATCGTTGCACATGCGCCATTTATTCGCGCTCTTGGGCACCAAGACGACGTTACACAACCACTCCGGATACAAGATGGGCTCGATATACTGAGCCTCTAGGAGTTTATTAACTTCCTCTTCAATTACCTTCTTTCGAAAGCCATGTACATCCCGCTTTTTCTGCTTGACGGGTTTGAAAGAGGGATCCACATTAAGCCTATGGACGATGACGCTCGGGTCAATCCCTGTGAGGTCGGAGGCTTTCCACGCGAATACATCACTGTTTTCCCTGAGGAAGTCAACCATCATAATCTGAGAAGGCCCCGAGAGGTTAGATCCTATCTGAGTAGTCTTATCCTTGTTTCCGGGTTCCAGCTCAATGGTAAGGAACTTCTCCGAGGGTTCGATCCTTATCTCAGGGCGAGGAAGTTCGAGCGCCCTCTTCTTTCCCGTCAAGCGATCACCGAGTGCTGGTTCACCCTCTACTGGCTCGTCTCCTTCCGAGGACGATCCACCAACGGTCCCTGGTGGAGCACTTTCGAGGGGATTCTCCACGTTGTCTCCTTTCTTCTTTTTGTTCTTCTTCTTGTTCAATTTCGCCCTTTTCCGTGCTGGGCTGTCCTCATCCAGATTGGGAAAATCCACAGATTTCTTTGTGGACCCAACTTGGAAAGTTTTCTCCGCTCTAGGCTTCTTGAGGGACAACATGTAGCATTCCCAAGCCTCTCGTACATTACACAGTACTTCCCCCACGCCCTCGGAGGTGGGGAATTTAATCTTCTGATGGTAGGTGGAAATGATGGCTTTGAAATCAATGAGGGCAGGGCGCCCAATTATGATGTTATAAGGAATGTCAATCTCCACTACCGCGTATGTTACCAAGAGTGTCTTGCGCTGGGGGGCTTGGCCGAATGAAGTAGCTAAGCGAATTTGCCCTCGTGGGACAACTTCCGAGCCTCCAAAGCCGATGAGGGCTGTTTTGAGGGGCTCGAGCGGAAGGTCAGCCTTCATCTTTAAAAATTTAGAATAAGGCAAAACATTAACAGAGCTTCCACTATCCACCAACACCCTCTTTACAACGTGATTGTGAACATCTGCACTAACCACCATGGGGCAATCGGAGGTTACGCCCTCCCCATGAGGTGTTACAATATGCCCTAAATCCCTATCATCAAAGCCTATTACATCATTCTCTCTCGACCGTTGGGCGCTCGAATTCTGAATGGTATAGATGGGTTTAGGCTTGGCTGGGCATTGGTCATAGCTCCTGACATACCTCCGCCGGGAGGCATTGGAGTCCCCTCCTGATGAACCTCCTGCAATCATGTTTATGACCGCGAAAGGTGCATTTTCTTGCTCAGGGGCTTTCCCTTTGCTGCCCCGACGGTTGCTGCTTTCAGGGGGTCCTCTGCCCCTCGGACTCCTTGATCGGGACGGACTCCTCCTTCTCCCTCCGGTACGCTCGTTGCAGCGTTCATCATAACGCTCAAGCACCCGGACAAATTCCTTCAGGTGGCCCCCCGCGACGAGCCTCTGAATCTCAGCTTCCAATTGGCGGCACTCATCCGTGTCATGCCCCCTCTGCTTGTGGAATGCGCAGTATTTGCTCGAGCGCCTGAGCGAGTCCGTTTCCCTCATCTTGATGGGTCTCTTAAAGAGCTTCTTATCGGAGAGGTTGTAGACTTCTGAATTCGGTCTGGTGAGCGGGATTCGCTCGAATCGACGAGGGGGTGGTGGCGACCGTTTGCGCTCTTGAGGGCGCTCCTTTTTGACTACCACATCTCGTCCCCGCTCGTGATGGGGTCGCTCGTTCCTGGCTGGACTGTGGTGCCGGGGGCCGCTCGTCCCATACATGTCTTCGAGCGCGAAGAACGGCTCGGCTACCTCTCTTAAGGCCATGAGGGTCCCTGGCCTTCTTTCCACAATGGCATCGGCAAACTTCTTGCTCACATACTGCTTGTGATCCACAGCCTGGAAGAGCACCGGGATCAAGAAATCCATAGAAGGCCTCTCCACCTGCAGGATCTCCTTGTTGAAGCGGGCGAAGAACGAGCGCAGAGATTCGCTCTTGCCTTGCACCACGTTGTAAAAGGCAGTTGGTGCGGTGACGGGCGCTTTCAAAGAATTAAAGTGGTTGAGGAAAGCATGAGCCAGCTCTTCATATGAGTGAATCGAGCGCGGCGGCAGTCGCTTGTACCACTCCTGGGCCATTCCTACCAAGGAAGTGACGAAGACTTTTGCCCAATAATTGCTGGAATGCTCGTAGAGGTGCATTAAATGCAAAAATGATCCAAGTGTTCAGCTGGATCCGTCGTCCCGTCGTAGCGGTTGATGGAAGTGGGGATTTTGGCCATTCCTGCTCGGGCCATCAAAACTTCTTCCACAAGAGGGGAGCCTCTTGCCAACGGGTGATACTCATATGTGCCGAGGTTTTCCTCCGGCTCCTTGCGGTGGTGGACCCTGGGTTGGGGGTCTTTGGTACGAGCGTTTCGGGCATCCACCCGTTCATCCCGACTAGGGGAGATCTGAGTTGATCGCCCTAGTGAGAGCTGTCCCACAATATCCTTTAAACCCTGCAGCTGGTCTTGCACAGCCGCGAGGATGTCAGGATTTACGTCTCCTTGTCTGTCCCCTTGTCTGGGGGCTCGTGACCCCCTCCTGGACACATGTGAGTCCCCTTCATTCTCGTTAACTCGTTCTGTGGGCTCTTTATTCCTGCCCACGGAGGGATGCTCGTCGCCCTCCTGCTGGGGCGTCCCTCTGACTGGTGGTGGTGGTGGTTGTGCCCTCAGGACAGCCTGAGCTTCTCTGAGGGGAAAGTTTTGCTGCCCGCCCAAAGGGGCAGCCGCTCGAGTGGCCTGCCCAGAGGGAAAGTACATGGAATGGAACCTTTCCCATGCTCCCTGGGCCGCCTGAACCTCACACTGGGCATAGAGAGCCTTCAATTGCTGGGTGGTCAGTGGAGGCAACTCCACTCCTTCAATATCCCTGGGGATCACCACAGGGAGCTGGATCTGGCCGGCCTGATAGGGCTGGACCGGCGGCACCATAACAGTTGGGGTGAGTGTGTACCCAGGCGGGGGCATTACGTAGTTCTGTCCTCCGGGGTTCGCATGGGTGTGAACCCATTGACCTTGTAGAAGGTGGGGAGGGGCAGAGAGAGGGATTCCTCCAGGGGCGGCGGGAGCTGGCAGTGTCGGCGGCGCCGGTGGGGGAACTGGGGCCTCTGCCTGAGGCGTTATTCCTGCAGCGGGGAGCGCCTCTCCACCAGCGGCGGTAAGCGGCGGAGCTCCACCCGCGGGGACGGAGGGAATAACAGCGTTGATATCGGGGGAAGCGTTGTTTCCTCCTCCCACTGCTCCGGATCTTGTAGCAACCATAGCTGGAAAAGCCTATAAGTGTTCGTTTTTCTACCAGCAGAAGGAAAGAGCTGGATTGCAAGCTGGTTTCCCACAGACGGCGCAAAAAATGATGGGTTCCGAATAAGGGGATCCGAACCCGATCACTTTATGATTTGTTTTGTGGGGGAAATCACCGGAAGCTCGCCGGAAAAGGAAAGGGGGGTTCTACCTGCTGGGACAAACACAAGAAAAGTCAGAAGGCCAAGCTGGGGGGAACTGGGGGTGGTTCCCAGTTTGGCTCTCCGACGCTCAAGTCAGATTAATATATGAAGGAGGAAACTTGAGTTAAGTAGCAGTTTCAGTAATGGAGAATGCTTACCATGTAGAAGATAACTTTACCTATTTATAGGTGAGGGTCAGGGACCGTTTAGTCATTTTCCTCATGTGGTCCTGGCCGAATGTTGCCCTAACACGTGGCGCCATGAGAGAGAAACCTAGGAGGAATCTTCTGCAAAAGTGGCTGAAAGTTAGTGCTGGCAACAGTGGCAGGCGCGCGGGCATGTACTATGTGTCAGAGAGCCGTTTGGGCGGTTGGTAACGAGGGCTTATGTGCCCGCTCGTGACAACCAAGAGTATCGGAAGCCAAGATATCCGCTGAGGGGGATGAAAGTTCCAGTTCAAGTAGTGAGTCAGGAGGGGAGGCCACTCTGAGGGAGTGTGACGCTCGAAGAGGGCTCCCTTGGCTCGTGGACGTACCAATCATACAGTATGACTGGCGTTCGTGAGAGTGTCGGCGCTCGTGGGGCTTAACTCTCGAAGAAGGATTGCGCTCGTTGGGCTTAGCGCTCGGGTGCTGATGGGTGCAACCTTTGGGAGACAGACGTCATCATCTCGGTGATGCCACGTGTCCTAGCGTGGGACGATCGTATTTTGACCCCATCACCGCCCTTGTTTATACTGTCAATAAAAGTTGGTTTAAGTGATTAAAAAATTCTTTTTCTAGACAAATAACCTCAATTCGAATTTTTCTAATCATTTGGAATTGTATGTTAAAAAAAAAAAAAAAGGTTGTCACTATTCATATTATTTAATAACGGAATAGAGACATTCTAGTGACAATAAATATTTGTCACTAGATATAAGTATCTAATTGGTGACAATTTAATCTGTTGTGCAAACTACATTTTTTTGTGAATAATATTTTTTTGGTTACTAAAACAAATATATATATATATATATATTAACACACATCCCCAAGTAACTAGAAGGATTTGAATCCGGGTTTTTCCCTTTAAGAACTAACTCTTTGATTACTTGAACCAACCCAGCTACTAAAACAAAATATTCATTAAAGAAAAGGAAAAACAAAAAATGGTATGCCCTAAGTCCTAACAAAATGTCTTGTCTGGCAGACACAGGAAGAATGGTTTAGCATGAGTTGTTCAAATTCCTTGATTAAGATCTAAACTATAGTTGAGGAATATTAGAGTTGAGGAATTCTTACAGTAAAGTGACTTGTAGAGCCAACCAGTCTCACTAAATTCTGCATTCTCCAGCGTAGAATAAGAATCATTAGAACTCAATTTAAGATGATTCAAATGTGAGGTTGTGGGTATAACTAAAACAACATTTCATTTGGATCTGGCAAATGAGCATGGATATATGATAATAAGCAAAGGTAAATTGATGGGAAAAATGCAAAATTGGGACAATAACTGACCCCTACTAGCAATTTTAGGACACCAATTTCTCCGGCGACAAAAGTGTCCAATAACTCCCAAAATGTGTTAATTTGAGGACAATGCTCGTCGGAGTTCGCTGACAAGGCACCGGAATGCTGATATGGACATCTACAGTGTACACGTGGAAATGAGTCAGCAGCCACGTGTACACTGTAGATGTCCATATCAGCATTTCGTGCCTTGTCAGCGAATTCCGGCGAGCATTGTCCTGAAATTGACAAATTTTGGGACTTACTGGCACACTTTTGTCGCCGGAGAAATTATTGTCCCGAAATTGCTAGTAGGGGTCACTTAGTGTCCCGATTTTGTAATTTTCTTTATCATATATTAATCCACTCCGTGAATAACACTTTTCATGACAAACATGAAGGAGAGTAGTTCGAGTAGTGCAAAACCCCAATTCAGATGATGAAAATAAAGGCTATCTTATCTCTCTACTACAAAAACCAGTAGCTAGTCACTACAGACCTATCTTCAAGCTGCCGGAGCGTAATCGTACGTCCCATCATCATTTTGATCATCATCTCCATCCCCCTCAAGCGGTACAGTAATATACCTTAAAGTATGGAAACGGGGGAATTAATAATTAGTGATACACTTGGTAGTAATATATTTTATTGAATTTTGTATGGACGCCATAGCAAGTGAAGACCATAGACACTTATATAAGCTCAAGAAAGCTCGAAATTCAGCCGAGCGTGAGGTAGCTTAAGGTTTGAACGTGAAAGGGTATGCTCATTGTGTCTCAATTATGTGGACGAGTCGATGTCGTCTCGCGTATTGTGTCGTGATTCATCCACATGGAAGCTCCACTTGACATGGATGCAAGGTTTTTTTTGTTAATTTGGATATTGAAGTATTGCATTTTTCAGTACTAAAATTCAAATGGGGTCTTTGCTTTCATAATTTGTGTTTCATCTCATGTTTCACTCATATACATAGAGATACATAAACTACATAGAGCTATATAAAGTTAAAATAGTGAAACTTCGAAGGTTCCTAGTTAACCTATGCCGAACTATAAGTTTATAACATTACAAAGCTACATTTCTTATATTAATCTACTCCGTAAAGAACACTTCTGTGACAAACATGAAGGTGGTCTCTCGCAGAGCAATCTTCAAGCAGTCGGCGCGTATATCGTATGTCCCATCATCATTTTGATCATCATCTCCATCCCAATCAGGTTGTGAGTCATTGGCGGAGGGTAACTGTACCTTTCGTCGCCGAAGCTTTGACTACCAACATCGTCAATCTTGTATAAATTGTTGTTGATGTTGGAGAGGTAAGACATATTTCTCTTATAAATGTACCTTAAAGTTTGGAAAGAAAAGAGGAACTTATAACTTAGTTATCAAACACACACAAGTTTGAATATTGATGGATGAGAAAATAGGGGAAGACAATTGCCATATATATAAGCTCAAGAAAAGCTTCAAACTTGTACGTGTTTCTACGTGTATAGATGACACGTGGCAGCTTCTGATTCGTCCACATGGGGACTCAACTTAATAAATCAAGGATTAATGTTTGGAAATCGAACTACATTTCATTTGAGACTACTATAATTCAAGAGGAATTTGTGTTTTTTTCCGACAAATGGTAGTCAAAGCTTTGGCGACGAAGGGTACAGTTACCCTTCGGCAATGACTCACAACCTGATTGAAAGGGATGGAGATGATGATCAAAATGATGATGGGACATACAATCACGCGCCGGCTGCTTGAAGATTGCCCTGCGAGAGACCACCTTGCATCCATGTCAAATGGAGCTTCCATGTGGATGAATCACGACGCAATACGCAAGACGGCATCGGCTCGTCCACATAATTGAGACACAATGAGCATACCCTTTCACGTTCAAACCCTAAGCTACCTCATGCTCGGCTGAATTTCGAGCTTTCTTGAGCTTATATAAGTGTCTATGGTCTTCACTTGCTATGACGTCTATAAAAAATTCAATAAAATATATTACTACCAAGTGTATCACTAATTATTAATTTCCCCGTTTCCATACTTTAAGGTATATTACTGTACCGCTTGAGGGGGATGGAGATGATGATCAAAATGATGATGAGACGTAAGATTACACTCCGATAGCTTGAAGATAGGTCTGTAGTGACTAGCTACTGGTTTTTGTAGTAGAGAGATAAGATAACCTTTATTTTCATCATCTGAATTGGGGTTTTGCACTACTTGAACTACTCTCCTTCATGTTTGTCATGAAAAGTGTTATTCACGGAGTGGATTAATATATGATAAAGAAAATTACAAAATCAGGACACTAAGTGACCCCTACTAGCAATTCCGGGACAGTAATTTCTCCGGTGACAAAAGTGTGCCAGTAAGTCCCGAAATTGAATGCTCGTCGGAGTTCGCTGACAAGGCACGAAATGCTGATATGGACATCTACAGTGTACACGTGGCTGCTGACTCATTTCCACGTGTACACTGTAGATGTCCATATCAGCATTCCGGTGCCTTGTCAGCGAACTCCGGCGAGCATTGTCCTCAAATTGACACATTTTGGGAGTTATTGGACACATTTGTCGTCGGAGAAATTTGTGTCCTAAAATTGCTAGTAGGGGTCAGTTATTGTCCCGATTTTGCATTTTTCCCGTAAATTGATCATTCAATCTTACCACATTGAATTTCCCAACTTTCGTAGTGGAGAAAGCAAGATGCGTAATTAAAACATCGAGGTGTGGTCCCATCAAGATCAAGCCCACAATGATTATTGTATTTGCACTTTGCAGGACAGAAAGCATTGAACCATGAAAGTTGAAACCCATAAAGCAGAGCTCTATGGATATCTGAAAGTGAAGTATTTCTCTCTTCTCCATTCTCGTCAACTGGCAGTGGCAGAGAAGTCATCACCACGACATCTATTGTACACATATATAGTTCATGTCGTGGCAATAAGGATTCAGAGACCATGTATGTGTATCTTCTTGTATGGGAGTCGTTGAAACATTCACTAGTCTCTAAAACATATGAACTGTTCACCGGATGTACGGGCAGCTTATAAAAGCAATCACTTTATTGTTGTAATAAGCCATTTGCATAAAGTTGCTATAAGGATACGGATGCAGGGGTGAAAAATTGAAATGGGCTAGAGAGTATTCAGGAAAGGAGCAAGTGGTGTCGTTTTTTATGGAAGCATCGCTAAGACGGATAGTGTAATTTTCATAATTAATTTCTCGAACCAGGTATTTGTAGGAATGAAAATATAGAAAGGTAGTATTGTTTTGGCATTCCAGTTGGTATGAGGGATCACCACAGTGTGTTGGATCATCCTTCAATCTGAAAGGGCGGCTAATATTATGAATATCGCCGCATGAAGAAGGGATACAGTCAGGAAGAGGAACATTAATCTGCTCTGCATAGGATGTTTGGAAGAAATTCGGGATCATTATCAGGAAGTGGAGAATCATTTTGGTGATGATGAGCACTTGCAGATTATGGAGTATTCTTCTTCTCTGATAATTATAGAAACAATAATAGTCAAGCTTGTAGACTACGCAGTGCTAGTCTTCTCCGGTCTCTCACACAGGCCGGAAAAAATCACCAGTCAAGTCGTCTCATGTTATTAAACTAAATTGCTCGACGAAAAAGTCTTTCTGGCCGGCAAATAAAGACAGACTTAAACTCTTTCTAAGTGGATTCCTGAAATTAAAATAAATTAATGCATTGTACGAGTATATTAAACTATAAGGAGAGAATCCTATTCCTAACCTCATGAGAGAACTAAGTTTTTGTCATAATTAAGATGTCTATCTTCTTCTTTGTCTTTCTATTCTCCGTTTTGTCTTCTCCACAGCTTATTACAGCAGAAACAGAGGATTGTATGCCAACCAGATGCAGAAAGGACGGGCCATTAATTCAGTTTCCTTTCAGGAATAAACATCTACATCCTCAATATTGTGGGTATCCAGGTTTTGATGTACATTGTGATGATAAAAAAGAGACTTTGCTTGAACTACCTTTCTCGGTGCAGGTTAAAATAAAGAAAATCGATTATATATCCCAAACAATTCACCTTTACGATCCAGATGATTGTCTTCTTGAAAAGATACTAGATCTGAACTTATCTGCATCTCCGTTCCATTTTCACAGTCGTTGTTACTTTTACGACTCAATATTCTTGTTCAATTGTTCTGGTCCGGAAAGAGATCTGGTTACTTTAGTTCCATGTCTTAGCAAATCTAGCCATCAGTTATATGCCACTTCGGACTACTCCCTCGGTTACAATTCTCTAACATCTTGTACCCAGATTCGTGAATTTTCATCTATTCCATTTGATGAAATTTTAGATAACAAGCTCCGTTTAAACTGGACAGAACCTGCATGCAGCTACTGTGAGGCTCGAGGAAAAAACTGCAGCTTCAAAAGTCATACTATTGGACATCAAATTCTGTGCAATGAAAAAGCAAACCAAGGTAAAAAAAAATTAGGAATAATTATGAATATTCCCGAAGGTATATATAATTCAATTATGGAAAAACCTTTATAGTTAAGAAATAATAATAATAATAAAAAAAAAAAAAAAAACTAAGGCAGGGTGTTGTTTGTAATTTTTTAAGGTATTTTTCGTACCCTCTTTCAAATCTCAGGGTGTTATTCCTAACTTCTCAACTATGAGATTTTTTTTTTTTTGTAATTAGATTAAACTTGAGGGGTATTCATAATCACCTAAATTTCATCTCATCTGAGAAATTTCTCGGAAAACATATAGTTGTTCGAGTTTCATATAATATGTTTGTCGTTGTTGGTTACAGGAGCATCAAAGGTGCCATTGGTTGCAGGTGAAGATTTCACTTATTGTATATAAACTTACATTGAAAAGTTTCTTATTCCACTCATAAGAGTGATCTGTTCGAAATCTTTGACTATTATCTCTACTCTGCAGGTGCAGCCTCAGGTTCTTTCCTATTTATGACTGCACTAGTAGCTCTGTTACTTGTTTGCAAGTCAATAAAAAGACGAAAAGAGAATCAAAGGAAGATTGAAAATTTTTTGGAAGACTACAGAGCCCTTAAACCCACTAGATTTTCTTACTCTGATATAACTAGGATTACTAACCGATTCAATGAAAAGTTGGGGGAAGGGGGTTACGGAATCGTTTACAAAGGCAAGTTATCCAACCAAATAGATGTTGCAGTAAAGGTGCTCAACCATTCCAAGGAAGACGGGGAGGAATTCGTTAACGAAGTGGGTACAATTGGCAGAATACACCATGTCAGCGTGGTGCGCGCGTTTGATGGGCTTTTGTGCTGAATGATATAAAAGAGCTCTGGTTTATGAATTTCTACCAAATGAATCACTAGAAAAAGTGATTTTCGCAACAGGCTCCAAAAAAGCTCTCTTGGTTGGCAAAAGCTACAAGACATTGCTCTCGGCATAGCTAAGGGCATCGAGTATCTCCACCAAGGTTGTGATCAACGAATCCTTCATTTCGACATCAAACTGTTAGGAAAGCTGGAAATTAGGGATTCTATTATGTATGGTATAGTTGACCTCCCTTAATTAGAGTGTGTCTTGTACGATATATTATGTAAATCCTTGTACAATGTAATACAGTTTTACAGTCAATACAATATTCTTTTCCTCCAAACATTATTTTTCTCTAAAGATCAACATGGTATCAGAGCGGGTGAGGATCCATTAAACGGATCCGATCCTTGCTCATCACGTACCTATTACCTTCCCTAGCCATGGAAGACAGCAGCGGTACACCCTCTTCCGGCAAGGAATCGCAGCAGCCCGTCGATTCCTTAGCCACACAATTAGCCAGCATCATCGAAACTAAATTCCAATCCCTACAGCCCCAAACAGATACCAATCAGTTTCAAATACCACAAGCAGTAAGCATAAACATCAAGTTAAGCCAGTTCAATTTTTCCTTATGGTCCCGATTAATGAAATTGGCAATTGGGGGACGGGGGAAACTAAGTCACATCACCGGTATACCTGCACCCCCTCCGATCGGCCACCCAACTTACCACAGGTGGGAACAAACTGATTTAATCGTTTGTTCATGGATTCTCGAAAACATGGAATCAGACCTTGTTCCCAACTTCGCCGAGTACCCATCGGCCAAAGCACTATAGGACGGTCTGACTGCAACATATGGTTCAAGTGGAGATGGGTTTCAAACTTTCGACCTTACAGCCCGGGCGAACAGTCTGAAGCAGGGATCCGATACAATAGAACAATTCTACAGCAACTTACAGAGAGTCTGGAGAGAAATAGAGATCAGACAACCAAACCCTATGTCGTGCGAGGGCGATATTGCGATATTCAACCGCCTCAGGTCCGAAACTCGCCTGTTCCAGTTCCTAGCCGGGGTAGACGATCGCTATGACACCGAACGGCGAGACCTCTTGAAAGAAAGTCCGTTGCCATCGGTTGAGAAAGCGTATGCCACCATCCGGAGAGAGTCATCGAGGCGAGAGATTATGGATCGGACAACATCATCGGCAGGAAACGGGAATTATGGGGTCGGAGCTGGCCTCGTCGCCAAGAATCAGACACCAAGGGGGTCCGCTACAACCTCACCGGCGGACACCTCTCGGTCTTGGTCAAAGCCACCACCACCACGGCGGAACCCCCCTGTTTCCCAAACCAGCGGCGGATCTGACCGGGGGAAGATTCAGTGTGGGAAGTGCGGTCGTTTTGGGCACAAGAAGGAGGATTGCTATGAGATTATCGGCTTTCCCGATGGGTGGCGCAGCCGAAGACGCGATGGCGTCACACCAGGGTACGGCGGAGCTAGGGTCATGACAGCCGTTGATGGTGGTGAGGGGCTACAGAATGGAATCGCAGTGGGGCCGGTGGTTCAGAACAGAGGAGCAGCCGTGGGGATGGCGGCGCAGGCGGTGGCTCAACCGCCGAGAATAAGGGAGATTGGAGCAGGAGAAATTGCTGCGCAATATGGAAATGAGAGGCAGACGGCGGACCACTTAGGTCTTGAGGGTGGAGGTTTGATTAAATTCCCCAAATGCCCTTCTGTGTTTGACTTTCCATTTATTTCCAATAATTCCAACCTCGTGTCTGAAAATAAGGGGCTGAATATTGTAAATAAGTCAGAATATGCTCCTCTAAGTGATAATACAGGAATGGCTCTCCAAGCCAGGCAAGATAGCAAGGAGTCTCGGTGGGTCTTTGATTGTGGGGCCACTGACACTATGACATACGACCCCACCGACTTCAGTAGCTGCACTCCGTCTCATAGACCAGCAATTCAAAATGCTATTGGTGGACTTTCTTCAGTTCAGGGATCGGGAACTATAGCTATTTCCCCCACTTTAAAATTAAATAATTGTCTCCTTGTACCTGATTTATCCTGCAAATTGTTATCTATTAGCCATGTAACAAAGGAACTAAATTGTATGGTCCTAATGTACCCTACTTTTTGCTTATTGTAGGATATTCAGTCGGGAAAAGTGATTGGGCGTGGTACTGAGCACAACGGGCTGTACTACGTGGATGAAGTGGCTCAAAACGGGACTGCAGTGCTTGCTCACGGGACAGTGGACCGCCAACAATGGTTGTGGCATCGTCGGTTAGGTCACCCATCATTAGGGTATCTTCAGTTTTTTTTTTCCTAAAGTCTTTCCTAAGAATAGTCAGCTAGCTTGTGAGACTTGTTTACTTTCGAAAAGCCATAGACAACATTTTTCGCTTTCGGACTCTAGAGCTAAGGATGTTTTTTCTCTGATTCATTCAGACGTTTGGGGCCCTGCCCCGGTTTTTGGTGATCATGGCTTTAAGTATTTTGTTCTATTTGTGGATGACTGTTCTCGTATGATATGGATTTATTTTTTGAAAAATAAGTCCGAAGTACCGTTCAAGTTTATGGAGTTTTTTAAAATGGTACAAACTCAATATAAATCCCAAGTTAAAATCTTACGGTCTGATAATGGGGGGGAATTTGTGAACTCTACCTTAAAGCAGTTTTGTCAGGAAAATGGGTTAATTCACCAAACTTCTTGCCCTCACACCCCTCAGCAGAATGGGGTAGCTGAGCGTAAGAACCGACAACTTCTTGAGATGACTAGGGCAATTATGCTTGAGTCTCAGTGTCCTAAGTACCTTTGGCCAGAAGCAATTGCTACCGCAGTATATCTTGTTAACCATCTACCTACTAAACCATTACAGTTTGAAACCCCGTTACAGTTCCTAAGTAGTCAGGTCAGCATACCCTCGTCCTTAGCTCTCCCCCCTCGGGTATTCGGGTGCTCCGTATTTGTTCCTATCCAGAAATCAGAACGTACCAAATTTGATCCTTGCTCCCTCAAGTGTGTATTCGTGGGATATGGGGTTAACCAAAAGGGGTATAGGTGTTATCATCCTTCTACTCGCCGCCTGTATACAACCATGGACTGTGATTTCCTTGAAACAGAATATTACTTCACCCAACCCAGTGGTCCGGGGGAGATACGACAGCAGGACCAACGGGATCCACTGAATTGGGTTTCACCTTATTGGCCAGACACAGTCCTACCAGAGCAAGTAGGCGGAACCACCGAGCCAACTCCCACCGTACAGCCCCACGTGCAATCTCCTGAACCATTCACTCCGACTGATATCCCTGAGGTACGTAGTTGTGATTCTAGTGGTTCCACTCATATTTTTTCAGATCAATGTGAGTCTAACAGTGCAGGAAGTTCAGTCGAAAGTTAGATACAGGAACAGGGGGAGCCAGGGCGCGAAGTTGCGCAAGAAACCAGATATGCTTTACCTCCCAGGATTACTCGAGGGGTGCCTCCCAAGAGATATGAACCTGAACTTGTGGGGAGAACAACCAAGTATCCAATAGCTGATTTAGCTAAAGGAAACTTGTCTCAGTTAGCCCGTGCGTACACTACCTCTGTCTACTCTGCCACAGTTCCAAATAAGTTTGAAGAGGCACTTACAGATAAGGAGTGGGTTCTGGCTATGAACACTGAAATGGAGGCATTAGCAAAGAATGGAACGTGGGAGAAATGTTGGTTACCCCCGGGAAAGAAAGTAGTGGGGTGTAGGTGGGTCTTTACCATCAAGCATCGAGCAGATGGCAGTATTGAAAGATATAAAGCGAGGTTGGTCACGAAAGGGTATACGCAGACCTATGGCATCGACTACTCAGATACTTTCTCCCCGGTGGCAAAGATTGACACAATCAGAGTGGTGTTCTCAGTAGCTGCCAATCGAGACTGGAAGTTGCATCAGTTTGATGTGAAAAATGCTTTTTTGCATGGGGATCTCAAGGAAGAAGTGTATATGGAACCTCCACCAGGGTTCACGGGTGATTTCAGAAGCGGGGAAGTATGCAGGTTGAAGAAAGCTTTGTATGGGTTGAAACAGTCACCCCGAGCTTGGTTTGGGAGGTTCACTGCTGCCATGAAAAAGTATGGGTACCGGCAGAGTAACGCAGATCATACACTCTTCCTCAAAAGAAGAGACGGGCTGATCACGTGCCTCATCATTTACGTGGATGATATGATCATCACAGGGGACGACACAAATGAAATCTCCCAACTGAGGGAGAACCTGTTTAGGGAGTTCGAGATGAAAGACTTGGGGGAACTGAAATACTTCTTGGGGATAGAGGTGTTGAGATCTAACCGAGGCATTTTTATCTCACAGAGGAAGTTCATTTTAGATCTTTTAGCCGAAATTGGACTTCTTGAGTGCAGGCCAGCTGATACGCCGATGGTTGCCAACCATGGATTACAGATAGTAGAGGGGGCAGAAGGAACTGATAAGGGCCAGTATCAACGGTTGGTTGGGAAACTGATATATCTATCCCACACTCGACCGGATGTAGCTTATGTAGTTGGAGTTCTCAGTCAATTCATGCATCAACCGCAGAAAGAACACATGGATGCAGCGTTGAGAGTATGCCGTTATCTGAAAGGGCATCCGGGGAGAGGTGTTCTTTTCCAAAAACACGGGCATTTAGACATTGAAGCCTACACTGATGCAGACTGGGTAGGAAATCCAGTGGACAGGCGGTCCACAGCTGGGTACTTCACTCTAGTTGGAGGAAATGTGGTTACGTGGAGAAGCAAAAAGCAGAAGGTAGTGGCACTGTCGAGTGCAGAAGCAGAATTTCGGGGTATTGCACGAGGAGTAACTGAGGTCTTGTGGCAGAGAAAGTTACTCGCAGAAATTGGTTTTCCCGCGACAGGAGCGTGTAAGTTGAGGTGTGACAATCGGGCTGCCATCAGTATTTCGGAGAACCCGGTTCAACATGATCGAAACAAACACGTAGAAGTAGACCGGCATTTTATTAAAGAGAAGTTGGAAGAGCAAGTGATTGACATCCCGTTTGTCCGGTCAGAAGATCAGTTAGCGGATATTTTAACTAAGGCAGTGAATGAAAGGATCTTTGCTGATGTCCTAAGCAAGCTGAGCATCGTCGATCCGATACTCGACTTGAGGGGGAGTGTTAGGAAAGCTGGAAATTAGGAATTCTATTATGTATGGTATAGTTGACCTCCCTTAATTAGAGTGTGTCTTGTACGATATATTATGTAAATCCTTGTACAATGTAATACAGTTTTACAGTCAATACAATATTCTTTTCCTCCAAACATTATGTTTTCTCTAAAGATCAACACAAACCTCACAACATCTTGTTAGACCACAACTTCAACCCAAAAGTATGTGATTTCGGTCTGGCTAAGTTGTGCAGTAACAATGACAGCTGCAAGGGGAACCATGGGGTACATCGCACCTGAGGTATTGTCGAGGACTTTTGGGAGGGTGTCGTATAAGTCTGATGTCTATAGCTTTGGAATGTTGTTGCTTGAAATGGTCGGAGGTAGGAAAAATGTGGATCTTGATATGAACTCGAGTCAGGTGTATTTTCCTCAATTCGTTTATAATCATTTGAATTTGGATGAAGATCTTTGGACACAGATTGAGGATGCTGGAGACAGGAATATAGCAAAAAACCTTAGCATTGTAGGACTTTGGTGTATCCAATGGTATCCTAATGATCGTCCGCCGATGAAGCAAGTGGTTCAAATGTTGGAAGGAGACGGACACGATCTCACGATGCCTCCGAATCCATTTGAAGCTGCTAATGTGCCGAATGCGAATGTTGCAGCAATAGTGGGAAGTCATTATCAAATGGAGTTGCCGCTCATATTAGAGTCCGAGGAAGATCAAGTGTCCGTAAAATGTGATATTTAAAATAGAATTATTGAAGTTTTTTCTGGAGTTAAGATTGCTATGTGTTCTCTTCTTGCTTTGTGAAATGATTAGTGTTTGATTAATAAATAATTAAGGTGTTTGACCAACCCAAAGCAAGAAATTCTTTATTATCGCCCATATATATTAATTATATGCCTCTGGAATGTTTTGTTTTGGTAGATTTACGGTTTTTATTAGGGATGGTAAACATATTTCAAGGTCTCATCAGAATTTTTATTATCTGAGAGATTTCCTTTGATTCTTTTTTAATAGGCCAACTTTTTCGCCCTAAGGATCTGTAGTAGAGCAAAACTCTACCAATAACAATTTCAAATTTTGTAATCAATTAAAATTGCAAGTTATTTATTTATTTATTTATTTATTTTGGCTGAGGAAAGTTTTAAGTTAGTCATACTCATGCATGGCCGCAGGGAGAAGATATTAAATGGTAAGACGGATTAATTAGACGAAGTGACGAACTCTACCCAAAGTGTTAATATCATGGGCATTTCTTTCCATTGCGAATTGACTTTATTATCCAACCTTAACAATACTATTTATTTAGCTAAAAAATAAATAATCAATAACCTCAATTTAATTATTTAATTTGATATTATTAAATAAATTTTATTTTATTTTATTTTAGTTCCAATTTTTCTAATGCTCCTCACTTTTCACCAACTTTTTCAATACTTGTTTCTTTTTTATAGTCTCATTCAATTTAAAATAAATTTTAATTTAAATATATAATATACATTAATTTTAGTATTTTTTTTATTTAAATAGAATTTTGAATAAGTTCCTTTCCGGCGGCCTCTCATCATGAACATTTTGCAATGCTCTGGGAGATTCAACGAAAAATAAATATAATTGTTGATAAACGACAAAGAGAAAAAAGAATAATCAGCCACGTAGGGTCATATATATGTAACATTACAAAAGTAGACTGAATCAAATTATTTATAAACGACACTAAGAAAAGATAGCGAAAAGAAGACAAGATGAATAAGTTTTGAATGGACTCATGATAATTTTTTTTTTTTGGTACAAAATGGACTCATGATAATTGATAGCCAACAAAATGAAGGAATCAAATCAATCGGTTATACGGACGGTTGAATTATACTTATTGTTTTGATTGGTTCTCTATATCTATATCTATCTATATTATAAAAGCACATAAGTTTCTTACAAAATATTCATCACCTAAAATACCCTCTTAATAGTTCTATTAATAATTATTAGTTAGGGACAATTATGTAAATACATGTTATAAATTATTAAATTAAATACCTTAAAAAGTATTTATTTCAATAGGACTCTCCCGAAAAAAGAAGTCGCCTAAAATACTCTCTTAATAGTTCTATTAATAATTATTAGTTAGGGACAATTATGTAAATACATGTTATAAATTATTAAATTAAATATATTAAAAAGTATTTATTTCAATAGGACTCTTCCGAAAAGAGAATTATATAAGATGCTGATCGCCTAAAATATCCTCTTAATAATTATATTACTAATTATTAATTAGGGCCAATTATGTAAATAAATGTTATAAATTGTTAAATTAAATATATTAAAAGATATATTAATATACTTTAGTCCCCCGGTGTTAATTCGTATAAATTGTTAAATTAAATATATTAAAAGATATATCAATATACTTTAGTCCCCCGGTGTTAATAGGTTGCAACATAACTTCCTTTGTCAGAATTTAGACGGAAATAGTTATTCCTTTGATAATTCTTCCATTACCATTAATTCTAAAGAAATTAGATTTTTAATTCCATCGTGCATGAAAGGTTTTCTTCTCAATTTCAGTTTCGTTTGCTTAAAAATAAGAGCATTATAATTTTCTAATATTTTTTTTCCGATGTTATAGTCCACTAGGGATTTTCTAATTCTTGTGTGTTTTTTTTACTCATATTACATATTCAATTGTAATTATGGCTAATTCTTCTAATTATAATCAAATTTATGTATATTAGAAATATAATTGGATAAGGTTTCCAAATTATAAAACATTATAGCATAATCCTACTCAACGAATCTAGACTACTAATAATTCTAATTCTAATCAGATTTTAATAAATCTCTTTTAATATCTATAAATACTAACCTAATACTTAAAATTTATAACAGAAAATTTTGTTTTTCTATCAACATGAGATTTGAGTATTTGGTTCCATCGAACATCCTATACCAAAAGACATTTTGTTTTTCTATCAACACGATTTTCTATCAACACTTGAGCTACAATCGAACAAAAGAATACTCATCATATTTTTAGGTAAATTCTTAAATTACATATCTTCTATTCAAAACTGTGAAAAATATTGTGTTAGATACTTCTATCTCATCATATTTTTAGGTAAATTCTTAAATTAACTATCTTCTATTCAAAAGTGTGTGATAAATATTGTTTTAGATACTTCTATCCAAAAGTGTATTTACCTAAATTGTGGAGTGTGATATTGTGTTAGATACTGTTCACTAGAAAATTAAAGAAAAAAAAAATGATATCTTTATATTTGTAAGGAGTGAATAAAATAACTAAATAACATTCCATTGGGAAAAATGGTTGCGCCAGCCATGCATATGTTAGTAATTTTCTCTTTTACAACTCTTGATTATAGTAAATAGTCAAAAAGTCCATAAATAATATTAAAAAGTAGAGAAAGATTGATAAACATAAAGATATCATTTTACAACTCTTGATTATAGTAAATAGTCAAAAAGTCCATAAATAATATTAAAAAGTAGAGAAAGGCTGATAAATATAAAGAAAATATTTAGATACTGCTCACGTAATTAGAAATTAAAGAGAAAAAAATGATATCTCTATATTCGTATCCTTTTTTATAAATTAATACTCAAATATATAATTTTTATAAATTTAAATTAATCGTAATTCACAAGCATTTAATTGGTGGGTCAACTATTTAAAATGATTATATAATTGGTGGAGGTTTGATCTATACACACAAATTTCACCTGAAGTTTCAGAAATTACAGAAAGCCCCCTTGACGTACTGTATGATTCGGCCTAATGCATGCTATTGATAAGTAAGTTTCAAGAGCGAAGTAGGATATTTATAAAAACAATATTCATCAATTCGGATGTAATATACATATTTTAATGTGGAAAGTTTTGTAATTTCTCAAACTTTAGGGGAATTTTGTGCAATTAGGTCAAACCTTAGGGTAAGCTCGGGTAATTATCCCTAAATTTTTTAGATTCTTGAAAAAAACTAGACCTAATAAAAGATAAAGGAAGGGCAGGAAAGACTTTCTTTATTTGAAGATCGCTACTTTAATTAGCTTAACTCACCACACTTCCCTAACATCCTTAACTCCTCTCCACTCACCCTCACACGCATATATAATCGACAGAGTCACAAAACCTCCATGCTTGTTCAGCTCCATCCTCAGAATTTTAGAAATCTTTTCAGCAAGATCTCTCCTTTCATGGATTTTGCAGCCATTGAGGAAAGCTCCACTAGTTGAATCAGTGAGGTCCGCCCCAATTTGTTTAACAATATCATAAGTCTTCTCTATTATCCCATAACGGCACAGAAGATCAATAAGACATGAGTAATGTTTATAATGTAAAAATAGGATTCTTCATAAAATATAATTAAAACTCCTTCAATTTAGAAAATATATAAATGTACTAGAGTGATGAATACAAGCTCAAAAAAAAATAAAATTTCTATTACCAAAATATATAAATGTACCAAACTATTCGATGGATATACCATCGAATGGTCACGAACCTTAGGGTGGTAGCGGAAATATAACTTGGCAAGAACGACCTCAAATGGGGAAACCCTAAGGGTAGTGAAGAGCATCCACCCATATAAAACGTTAGGATCAGATGGTTTCTAATCATACTTTTTCAAGACCTATTAGGACATAACAAGAGACTCTCGGTGGTGAAATTCACAAATGATTGCATGAAGAGAAAATCAATTCCCATGTAGGCTTGCTAAATGTTTATTTGCCATATTTCGAAAGTTAATGCTAAAAATAAAATAAAATAAAATAAAATTTGACCCATTATAATATCTTGGTACTTCAAGAAGTGTTACACACGTTACATTACTCCAAAGACAAAAAGGGGGCATGGTGCTAAAATTGGATCTTGAAAAGAAGTACGACAAAGTTTGGTGGAATTTTCTAAGGGAAACTCTAACTTTCTTCGAATCCCAACAAAAATCATCAATATCATCATGAGCGAAGTGGAGGGGATAAAATCGGAGATTCTATGGAATGGTGAACTGACAGAGGTTATACAGATAACATGTGGCATTAGACCTATGATGCACGGACACTTCTAAAAATATCATGTTGCCGTGTCGTGTCGTGTCGGACACCGTGTCCGACACTCCTCACGTGGAAAATTCAAGAAAAAATCTGTGTCGCCGTATCCGTGTCGGTGTCGCCGTGTCCGTGTCCGTGCATCATAGCATTAGACAATGGGATCCACTCTCACTTTATTTGTTTGTGCTTTGTACGAAAAGATTTATGTATATGGTTGAGAAAGTTATTTCGACCAAATAATGGAGACCAATTGCGGTATGTTAGGGGGACCCTTAGACCTCAAATTTAATTTGCTTTTTGTGGACGATTTAATATTTTGAGCCAAAGTTAACATGGATGAAGTGATATGCATTTAAAGTGAGGTTTAGGCGTTTGCAAGGTACCAGACCTCAAATTGAAATTGATCAGATCACACGTATTGTTCGCACCTTATGTATCAAATAATTTAGAACAACAGGTTAGTAAAATTTTGGGTATGGAAAGTACAACCAACTTAGAGAAATAGGGGGTGCAGACGAATTTTAATCGAAACTATAGTGAGCTTTTCTCAAAGGTGATTGAGAGGGCAAAAAAGCTCATTCGGGATAGAAAGCCAAAATGCTAAACATTGTCAGACAATTATATTTATTCGGTTTATCATGAGTCAAATTCCATCTAACATATGTCTACGAATTGACTCACCAATCACGCGTGCGATAAACTTAGTCGACTCAATCGCAAGTTTCTTTAGGTGACTAACATAATAAAGAAATGAACTCATATTATAGGGTGAAACAAGGTGACTAAAAAGAAGCGAGAATGAGAAATGGGTATTAGAGAAGCCAACAAAAAAATAGCGATATTCGCTAAAATAGGATGGGGAATGCTCAACAAGAAGACAACGCTGCGGAGTTAGATATATAAGAAAAGATATTTAAAAGAGGGGGGGAAGGGATATTCTTGAAAGTAAGCCTCAACTTTTGGCTTCTCGAGCATGAAAGAGGATTGTTAGAAGTATTTGGTTCGGTAAACCATTTTACAAATACTGGAAGATTGGAAACGGTGATGGGGTGTCTTTATAGAATGATAGATGGTTATCACAAGGAAAACTAACCGACATATTGAAAGATAACATTTATGAGGAAAATAAAGTTTTTATGACTTATGATCTCAATGGAATATATAAAAAATAGAGCATAGCTAAGCTGAAAATAAAAGGAGACGAAAATTAAATATAAATAATATAAAGTATGGTGAAACTAATGGTAATTCCTCCAATAAAATAATATATAATCTACTTTATGGTATCGAATGAGATATGCGAGAAAATACTAGAAACAAATTTAGAAATTATCTTGCCCTTAAAAGTTCAAGATTTTCTTGTGACTTTGCCAGCTTGACTGCTTGCACACGAATGCATTGAAGTATGACTGAAAATTTAGGGAAACCGATATATGTACATGTTGTTGTACAAGACGTGAAGATGTGGATCACGTGTTGAGAAGCTGTCTGCTTGCATTTCAGGTGTGGAACAAGATTGTTGATATGTAGACTGTTCGAAATCTTCGTGACTTGTAAGGTTCGAAATGGCTCGAAGAGACCTTTTAACAACAAAGTTCAGAGCAACATGTTACCAGAAGGTCCTGGGTAGATTGTCTTGATCTCAACGCTCTACAATCTTTGAAAAATACGAAACTGATGAAGCTACTAGAATATTATGAAGTCTAGCAATGTCATTATTCACCACATAAAAGAGTTATCTGAGTCCTTGGTACTAATTAGTGAGGGCAAAAAACATAGGCAAAAGAAAACAAGCGTTGAGTTACCTTAGAATAAACGCGAGAAGGGATGGGTGAAACAAGATTTAGATGAAAGTTTTATAGCCACATCAGCAATGCTTCGACTAGGAGCATCATTCAAGATGACAGTGGAAGATGGGTGATAAGATATTCTATAAATTTTGGTAGAGTTTCAACAAAAGTGATGAAGTTATTAGGCTTACGTGAAGGATTAAAGCTAGCTTGGGAGAGACGCATTATGAAGATTAATATGGAGATTGATTCGGAGACAGTGGTGAAATGTATAATAAAGAAGGATTATAAAGAGCACCCCATGAAAAATTTAATATTTGATTGCCGAAATTTACTCCTCAAGCTCTAGGAAGCTCAGATTGAGCATATTCCGATAGAAAGAAACATTATGGTGGATAAATTAGTGAGCATAGACCACAAGGTTCGAAATGGTTACTGAGTCTAGGATGGTCTACCAACGGACTTGAATAAATCTTAACTTGAGGCTACTATTCCTCTGTTGGTTTACAAAAAATCCAATACATTAACATACAAATGTGAAGAGGGTGATTCTTATAGAAAATGCAATAACCTTTACATATTGAGTTATAGCAAAGAAACATTTCAAAACTTTATTTAAAAATCAAAGATAAATCACAAATTATATTAATGAAAACCAAATTATAGAAAGAATAAAGTACATACAATTAACATAGTATTTTATATGATCTTTTAAATTTTTTAATTTAAATTTTATATATGTCTTTTCATATACATTATCCATTTTAAATATTTTATTTTTATACAGTAACATAATTTCAAATATATATTTTGATTGTTTCTTTATGAATCGAATATTTTTCTAATTTAAATTTTTACTTATTAGATATGGTTTGAAAGGGAATTTTCAAATAAAATGTTTTGTATGTGTAGTTTTACAAAATCAAATTGATTCATTAAAATTTTTATTATATTTATTTAATTAAATTAGATACTTCTAATAAATTAATTTACTCAATAAACATAATAATTAAACTTATCGAAATAAACTGAATGATAAACGTGCAACGCATGTTGATTTTGCTAGACATCCAACATATAAAAAATACAAACTTTTAATGTGCATCAATAAGTACCTATACAGAGGCTATACAGATAACATATGACAATAGACCAGGGGATCCACTCTCGCTTTATTTTTTTGTGCTTTATATGAAAAGATTTATATATATGATTGAGATAGTTGTTTCGACCAATTAATGGAGGATGTCTAGGAGACCCTTAGATCTCACACTTGTCTTTTAAAGATGACATAATATTTTGAGCTAAAGTTATTGTGGATGGAACGATGTGCATTTAAAGTGAGGTTTAGGCGTTTGCAAGGTACCAGACCTCAAATTGAACTTGAGCAAATCACACGTATTATTCGCACCTTGTGTCAAATAATATAGAACAACATGTTAGTGAAATTTTGGGTATGGAAAGTACAAACAACTTAGGGACCTAGGGGGTGCAGACGAACTTTGGTCGAAATTATAGTAAGCTTTTCTCGATGGTGATTGAGAGGGTAAAAAAACTCCTTCAGGATAGAAAGCCAAAATGCTAAATATTGTTTGACAATTACATTTATTCGGTTTATCATGAGCTCGAATCCCATCTACCATATGCCTACGAATAGGCTCCCCAATCACGCGTGCGATAAACTTGATCGACTCAATCGTAAGTTTTTTTCGGTGACTAATATAACAAAGAAATGAACCCATCTTATAGGGTGAAAGAAGTTGACTAGATAGAAGTGAGAATGGGGATTGGGAGTTTTAAAAGCAAAAAAAAAAAAAAAAAAAAATAGTATAGCGATGTTTACTAAAATAGGAATGCTCAACAAGAAGACAACATAGCGGAGCTAGATACATAAGAAAAGATATTTAAAAGAGGGAGAAGAGATATTCTTGAAAGTAAGCCTCAACTTTTGGCTCCTCGAGTATGAAAGAGAATTGTTAGAAGTATTTGGTTGGCAGAACCATTTTACAAATACTGAAGGATTGAAAACAATGACAGGGTGCCTTTATAGAATGATAGATGGTTACCACAAGGCAGACTAACCGATGTATTGAAAGATAACATTTATGAGGAGAATAAAGTTCTTATGACATATGATCTCATTGGAATAGATAAAAAATGGAACATAGCTAAATTGAAAACAAAAGGGGACAAAAATCAAATATAAATAATATAAAGTGTGGTGAAAATAACGATAATTTCTCCTATAAACTGGCCTATAGTCTACTAATGGCCCAAAATTTTAGTCAAAAACTCATGAATGCATTGAAGTATGACTGAAAATTTGGGGAAAACGATATAAGTACAAGTTGTTGTACAAGATGTAAAGATGTAGATGACGTGCTGAGAAGCTGTCCGTTCACACTTCGGGGTGTGGAACAAGATTGTTGATATGTAGACTGGTCGAAATCTTTTTGGCTTGTAAGGTTCAGAATGGCTCGAAGAGAGATTTTAACAACAAAGTTTAGAGCAACATGTTACCATAATGTCTTGGGTAGATTGCCCTGATCTCAACACTCTGCAATCTTTGAAAAACACGAAACTGATGAAGCTATTAGAATATTATGAGGTCTAGAAACGTCACTCTTCACCACATAAATGAGTTACCTGAGTCCTTGGTACTAATTGGTGAGGACAAAAAACATAGGCAAAAGAAAAAATTCGAGAAGGGATGGGTGAAACAAGATTTAGATGGAAGCTTTTATAGCCACACCAGCAATGCTTCGACTAGGAGCGTCATTCAAGATGACAATGGAAGATGGGTGCTAAGATACTCTATAAATATTGGTAGAGTTCCAACAAAAATGACGGAGTTATTAGGCTTACATGAGGGATTAAAGCTAGCTTGGGATCGAGAGGCGCATTCTGAAGATTAATATGGAGATTGATTCGGAGACATTGGTGAAATGCATAACAAAGAAGGATTACAAAAAGCAACCCATAAAAAAACTTAATATTTGATTGCCAAAATTTACTCCTCAGGCCCCTAGGAAGCTCGGATTGAGCACATCCTGAGAAAAAGAAACATCATGGTGGATAAATCAGTGAGAATAGACCACAAGATTCAAGATGGTTACTGGGTGTAGGATGGTCCACCAACAGAGTTGAATAAGTCTTAGTTTGAGGTTACTATTCCTCTGTTGGGTTGTAAAGAATCCAACACATTAAGATACAAATCTGAAGAGGATGACTCCTATAGAAAATGCAATAACCTTTACATTTTGAGTTATAACAAAGTAACATTTCAGAACTTTATATAAAAATTAAAGATAAGTCATGAATTATATTAATGAAAACCAAATAATAGAAAGAATAAAGTACATATAATTAACATAGTATTTTATATGATCTTTTAAATTTTTAAATTTATATTTTTTATATATGTCTTTTCATTTATATTATCTATTTTAAATATTTTATTTTTATACAGTAACATAGTTTCAAATATATATATTTTGATTGTTTCTTATTAGTTGAATGTTTTTCTAAGAAAATATTTTGTATGTGTAGTTTTACAAAATCAAATTGATTCGTTAAAAATTTTATTATATTAATTTAATTAAATTAGGTACTTTTAATATATTAATTTACTCAGTAAATATAATAACTACACTTATCGAAATAAACTAAATGATATAATTCTAAAGAAATTAGATTTTTAATTACATCGTGCATGAAAGGTTTTCTTCTCAATTTCAGTTTCATTTGCAAAAATTTATTTGCAAAAAACTTCATAAAAACACTAAAAGTAAAATACCAATTATGATGAGGCATAAAAACACGCTCGTATCAGAGCCGTCCACGTGTCACCATCAGTTGACTTGAAGACTATACGCTCGCATTGATGGGCTCGCGGGCCAACCCAGCCCACTCACTTAACAGCTGGTACAGGCCCTTGAGCCTCGGCCAATTATTCAGGTAAAGGGCCCGAGCCGACAGGTTTGGCGCTCACATCTCGGCCCTCAGGGTTGCCCTTCTCAGGATGGCCCCCACGCTCCCGATGCTCGTGGTTTTGACGCTCAAGGGTCATCAGCCGCGGGGAACCCATCCGTGCATCCTTCGAGCGCCCCCAGCGCTCGAGTATGATCTTTCTCCACCGTGATGGATTCAAACCCTAGCGGAGCGGACCTTGGGCCTTCCTCTCATGCGACCCTCGCCAACAACCTCTGACACCATGGCAGTGTGCACCTCGTATCTGGCACGCCGCCCTCTTTTCAGAGCTATCACTTTCATGCCATCACAGGTTGCCACGTGTTAGGGCGACACAGGTTTGGGACCACTTGGTCAAAATACCTACAACACCCTCATCCCCAACATATAAATAGGAGAAGCTCCCTTCTTCTCCTCTGGGGGAGTCTCACGCATACATTTCATATACTGGGCATTCCTCCACCATTTTCCTGCATCTTCCCAAGCTCTGTACTCCATTCACCACAGCTGCATCGCCTTCATCCCTTGCACTCTTGGTGTTATCCTAGCTGGAAGAACCCACGCTCAAAAGGAAACCCAGCTCCTGAGGCTTTTTCGCCCGTGATGGTCTTCCCTTCCCCAAACAAATCTTAAAGTGTTGGTGGCAACTTAGGAATCCTTTTCCTGCACCATCATTTTTGGCGCCGTCTGTGGGAAATCCATCACTACCATCCTTGACATCATTAGTTTCTTCCTCGGAAAGCTAGTTGAGATATAACACCTCCCATTGCAGAAATGGTAACAGCAACGAGATCTGGAGCCGTAGGAGACAAGGGCGCTCTTTCCCCAGTCAACGAAGAGAACACGGAGAGCAGCATCCCCGCCGGAGGTACGAACCCACCAGCTGCGGGAAATGGGGTCGAAAATGCAGAAACGATGGTTGCAACTCTCCCACCTGGTGGGAACGCTGTGGGAGGACCCAGTTCCGTTCTTCCACCTACGGCTCCCGTCACCAACGCCTCCGTCCCATACGCAGGCATGTATCCCATGGCCATGCCCCCACCGGGATACACTTTTATGCAACCCGGAATGATGCCCGGAGTGATGCCGATGGTCCAACCCTATCAAGTGGGGACACTGAATCTCCCCCTGTCGTTGCCAAGAGAGATCCAAGGGGTGGAAATGCCCCAAATCACTACACCACAACTCCAGGCGTTGTACGCGCAATGCGAAGGTCAAGCCGTACAGAATGCTTGGGAACATTTTATCGTGGCTTACTTCCCCTCGCTGGCAGGTGCACGAGTGGCCCCACCTCTTGGAGGACTCCCGGCTCACCCGTTGATGATGGCTCAAAACGCGTTGAGGGCCCAGCAACCTCCCCCTCCACCGCTTCAAGAAAACGAGACCCCCCACGAGGGTCCACCAAGGGCAGCAACCCGCTGGGCCCCTCAAGATAAGAGAGCCCCTCAAAAGGAGGGGGCCGGAGACAATGAAGAGGTCCAATCAAGGGCTACAGAGAGGGCAAACCGTGGAAACGTCGGAGACCCTCAGCTTGCCGCTGTACAGGACCAGCTTAAGGGGCTCCAGAATGTGGTGGAGCAGCTCTCTCGAGCAAGGTCTCAAATCCCCCGTGATGGGGACAAGAGGTCCAGGGCCAGAGACGCTCGCCGGCTACGTAGCCCAATTTCTCGGCGCAGAAGGAAAGCCAGCTACGAGGATCCCGACGACAGGGATTACAGGATCATGACCGGTGACTCGCCCCTCATTGAGGAGGTATTGATGACTCGCGCGGGGAAGGGAAAGATCCCCTCGTCTGTCAATAGGTACGATGGAACCACCGATCCAGCCGAGCATCTGGATCACTTTGTACATTTGATGCATTTATATGATCACCCTAACAACTACTGGGCCAAAGTGCTCGTCACTTCCCTCACTGGAATGGCTCAAGACTGGTACAAAAAACTTCCCCCGCGCTCGATTCAAGGGTACTATGACTTGACCGACGCCTTCGTAAGCCATTTCAACTCCTTAAAAACACCTGTCCCGGCCGCAACTGCCCTTTACAGCTTGGTCCAGGGGCCGAATGAGACCCTCCGGTCTTTCATGGGAAGGTTCAACAAGGAGATCTTGTTGGTAGGGAAGCCCTCGATGGACTTTTTGAGGCACGTTCTGTTTGGAGCCATCAATATGAAGCATTATGTCAGCAAGGAATTTGTAGAAGAAGTAGCCAAGAAAAAGCCCCTCTCGCTGATGGAGATAAGGGACATAGCTGATTCGTTTTTCACCCTCGAAGATATGTATTCAGCAAGGGACCAGAAAATGGTGAACGCCCCTCGCCCCGGCAAAGCCCCCGAAGACAGAGGAGATTCCACCCGAGGCCGCCGTCGTAGCCCTATTCCTGCTCGTCGCAATTCTTCACCTCCTCGGAAGTTCGAGCGCATCCCTCTCAACCGCCCTATAGCCGAAGTGTATGCCATGGCGGATAAGAAGTTGTTCAAAAGGCCGCCAAAGTTGAGAGAAACCGAGGCTCAGAAGCGCTCGGGAAAGTACTGCGCTTTCCACAAGCAGAAAGGACACGACACCAACGAATGTCGCCAGCTTGAGGGTGAGGTTCAGAGGCTAATCGCTGGGGGGCACCTTAAGGAGTTCGTGAAGGTGTTAGAGAGGTATGATGAGCGTTGCGCTGAGCGAGCGCGTACCCAACGAAGAAGCCGTTCACGATCGCGGAGTCCGCGCCACCATCACCCCGAGCCCAGCGACCGTGGCAAAGGGAAGGCCTCAGACATGGAAAACCAGCCCTTTGCGGTCATCCACATGATTGCTGGAGGACCCTCGGGGGGCGATTCTAACGCTTCTCGACGTCGCTATGTTTGGAGTTACGATCAAAGATCTTCTCAATCCAGGTCAGTGCTTTCCATCGAAAGCTCATCACGCTCGGAAGGGAATGAGAGCGTAGGTTTCACAGAGAAAGATTTAGAGCATATTGTAACACCCCATGGGGTTGGTGAAACCTCTGACTGCCCCATGGTGGTTAGCTTAGACGTTCACAACCACGTTGTAAAGAGGGTCTTAATTGATAGTGGAAGCTCCGTGAATGTTTTGCCTTACTCCATGTTCCAGAAAATGAACACCACAAACATACCGCTCGAACCCCTCAGAACAGCCCTCGTTGGCTTTGGGGGTTCCGAGATCGTCCCTCGCGGATAAATTCGCTTGGCCACCTCTATCGGTCGCGCCCCACAGCGAAAAACTCTAAATATTCTCTATGTAGTGGCCGAAGTGAACCTGCCATACAACATCATCATTGGGCGCCCAGCCCTCGTCGACTTCAAGGCTATAATTTCCACTTATCATCAGAAGGTCAAATTTCCCACTCCCGAGGGTACCGGAGAGGTACTGTGTAATGTCAAGGAGGCCTGGGAGTGCTACATACTGTCCCTTCGAAGCCACAAGCCCAAGCAACCAACCCAAGCCGGCTCCACCAAAAAGTCTGTCGACTTCCCCGAATTAGACGAAGATGGCCCCGAGCGCAAGAGGGCCAAACTCTACAAGAAGAAGAATAAAAAGAAGGCTGTGGGCAAACCCGTAGATGTGGGGAATTCACCCCTCGGAGCGGTTGGGGATTCCTCCTCGGAAGACGAGGATCATATACCCTCGGGAGATACCAGCGAGAAAATTACAGGCAAGAAACGAGCGCCCGAACAACCGAGACCTGAAGTGCGGGTAGAACCTACGGAGAGCTTTCTGACCATCGAGTTGGAGCCTGGGAATCCTGATAAGACGACGCAAATAGGTTCCGGCCTTGACGGTCCCTCCCAGATCATGATGATTGAATTCTTGCGAGAAAATGTTGATGTCTTTGCTTGGAAAGCTTCCGACCTCACCGGTATAGATCCGAGCGTTATTGTCCACAGGCTGAACGTGGATCCGGCCTTCAAACCTATAAAACAAAAGAAGAGAGATGTTCATGGGTTCCGGAAGCGGGTCATAGAAGAAGAGGTCAATAAGCTGCTTGACGCTCAGTATATAGAAGAAATTCTATATCCCGAATGGCTTTGCAATGTGGTGATCGTTCCGAAGAGCGCCAACAAGTGGCGTATGTGCAATGACGTCACGGACCTCAACAAGGCATGTCCTAAGGATCCATACCCACTACCTACAATTGATCAGTTGGTGGATTCGACCGCTGGGTGTGAATTCATGAGTATGATGGACGCTTTCCAAGGATATTATCAGATATTCATGGCTCTTGAGGACCGTCCCAAAACTGCGTTCGTAGTCCACATGGGTGTTTATTGCTTCAAGGTTATGCCCTTTGGGCTCAAAAATGCAGGAGCGACTTACCAACGCCTTGTCAACAGAATGTTCGAGTCCGAAGTTGGAAAGTCCATGGAGGTATACGTGGACGACATGATTGTCAAAAGCGAACGCCAGTAATCTCATCTAGAATACCTAAAACGAACGTTCAATATCCTGCGTCATTACGGTATGAAACTGAACCCTTCCAAGTGTACATTTGGTGTGCGGGGTGGCAAATTTTTGGGATATATGGTTAGCCAGCGGGGCATAGAGGCAAACCCAGAGAAGATTAAAGCAATCCTGGACATACCCTCCCCTCGCAATCTGAGAGAGGTCCAGGTGCTTGTGGGTAAGATCATTTCATTAAACAGGTTCATCTCCCACTCAGCAGATAGGAATCTCCCCTTCTTTAAAATTTTGCGTAATGCTCGCAACTTTACCTGGAGTAGGGACTGCGAAAAAGCCCTGCAGGACATGAAGCAGTACCTTTCGAGCGCGCCTTTGTTGACCAAACCTAACCCGGGGGAGAACTTGTTTGTCTATCTATCAGTTTCCTTGGAAGCGACGAGCACTGTCCTCGTGGCGATTCGCGAGCGTAAGCATATGCCGGTGTATTATTTAAGCAAAACTCTACGGGGAGCGGAGAAAAGATACATGGAAATAGAGAAGTTTGCTTTTGCGCTCGTTAATGCCTCTCGGAGGCTAAGACCTTATTTTCAAGCGCATTCCATCGTGGTGCTTACAGATCAGCCCCTCAAACAGGTGCTTGCAAAGCCGGACGTCTCAGGGAGATTAATTAAATGGTCAATTGAACTTAGTCAATTCGACATCACCTTTGAGCCTCGCACGGCGATACAAGCTCAGGCCATGGCCGACCTATTGGCGGAACGTTTCAACTTAGATACCGGGCCCTCGGCAGAAGATGGTCTATGGCTTTTGCACACAGATGGCTCCTCGACCTCACAAGGGGGAGGAGCCGGGGTGACCCTCAGGGACCCTCTCGGAGCTGAAGTTGACTACGCCATCAAGTTGGCATTTCAAGTCACCAACAACGAAGCTGAGTATGAGGCCCTCATCCAGGGGCTCAAGATTGCACTCCAAAATGGTGCCGCTCGGGTCACTGCATATGTTGATTCACAGTTGATCGCGAGTCAAATTGACGGTTCTTATGAGGCCCAAGAAGCCACCATGGTGCAGTATTTGGCGAGCGCTAAGGAGGTGATAGCCAAGTTCAGGGAATTCCACCTTTTGCAGGTCCCAAGGGCAGAAAACGAACGTGCTGACGCTCTTTCAGAGTTCGCGTCCGCCCTGGATGGTTTTAGCGAGCGCGCTATTACGTTTCTTAGAACAGAAGAGCAGCTGATAAGTAGAGGTGAACCTTCGAAGGAGGTGAATATGATTGATCCCTCCGAACCTTGTTGGCTCGACGAAATTATTCGATTCCTCCAGGATGGAACAAGCCCAAGCGACAAAGTTGAGGCTCGGAAGATCAGGAACAAGGCCCCTCGTTTTTCGTTGGACGGCGAGGGTCGATTATTCAAGCGGTCTTTCCAGGGCCCACCGTTGAGATGCTTGAGACCCTCGCAGGCCAAGGAAGTTTTAGAACATGTGCACAGTGGAAGTTGTGGGAACCACTCGGGCGGTCGCATACTGGCCAAGAAGATATTGAGGAGTGGATTCTATTGGCCGTCGGTATTACAGGATGCCCTCGCCTACTCTAAGAAATGTCCCAAATGCCAATTTCACTCCAACACCCCTCAGCTGCCAGCTGCCCAGATGATACCTATAGACGTTTCCTGGCCCTTTGACCAATGGGGAATTGACATAGTAGGGCCCCTGCCCATGGCGGTCGGGCAAAAGAAATTCGTAATACTCGCTGTGGATTACTTCACTAAGTGGGCCGAAGCTGAAGCAGTTGCGAAAATAACGTTCAAGGTTATGAGGGACTTCATTTGGAAGAACATCATCTGCAGATACGGCATCCCGAGGGTAATAATCTCAGATAATGGATCCCAATTCATTGCCGCTGACACGCGGGATTGGTGCTATGAACTTGGGATCGAGCAACGTTTTACTTCCGTGGGTCACCCTCAGGCCAACGGTCAGGCGGAGGTAACCAATAGAACCATACTCCAGCATCTGAAGACGATGCTCGAGAGTAAGAAGGGCGAATGGACTGAAGAACTTCAAGGGGCCCTGTGGGCGTACCGTACTACCCCGCGAGCGGTGACAGGAGAAACCCCCTATTCCCTCGTTTACGGCTCCGAGGCTATGATACCTGCGGAGATTTCGTAAAAATCTGCCCGCATTGCCTTTTTCGAGCATGCTGCAAACGAGGCCAATCGAGCGTTCGAGTTGGATTTGTTGGACGAAAGGAGGAATACTGCTTGGGCTCGTATCCACAAATACAAAGCGACCATAGCCCGCCAGTACAACAAACGTGTTAAAGAGAGGACTTTCCAGCTAGGGGATTTGGTCCTCAAAAAAGTTGAAGTCTCCAAACATGTGGGTAAGTTGGACCCCAATTGGGAAGGCCCCTTCAAAGTCATTCAGGTACGAGCAAACAACACCTACCTACTGGAGACGTTGCAAGGCGAGCGTCTCCCTAGGCCATGGAATGCATGTAACCTTAGAAGGTTCTACGTGTAAAATGTCAGTTTTTCTTTGTAATTGCCCGTTTGCGGCATGGCGCACTTCCTTTCGACAGAAAGCATATTGTATTCATTTTGGAAATTGCAAGTATAACAGTGAGCATTTGATTCTTTGATTATGTCATTTATTTGCTTTCCTATTGATTAATGATTCGGGCAACAGAAGGCCTACTCCGTATCGAGCATCCTCCACGTCGAACGGCCTACGTAATACCCCAATCGTTTCGAAGCAACGCTATCTGGGTGTTGAGAACCCTCCACACGGAATAGCTTGATGATTCATAAATGGATAAAGTCCTAAGAACGAGCGTGTCAAAAGGCGGGATGCTAAACGTTTAATTTACTCCAACTGGGTGCTCGCCGCTCCAGTTCGTGCTCATAAACCCCCGATAGCCCTCAACTTCTTGCGTAAGAGCACACTCGTAAAATAATGGATCCTAGAACAATCCTTTCATGGGTCCCTCGAAATGACGCTAAACCCATGGTCACGCTCGCTTCGATCCTATACTTAGCAAATCCTACTGTTGATTTCTAAGGAACGTGTAACTCATTGTTCGAGATAAGAGTGCACATTATTGGGGCCAATACTTAGGCAAATTCTCAGAGGTTTCCTAAGTTCAAATTCGACCCTCATTATGAATAAGGCCAAGGAACCCCCATGGAGACCACCTTCGCGCCTGTCCAAATCCTAAACTGATGGCACGTTGTGATGAGCGCCCTGGCACCCTCAAAGAAAACGCCCTCGTGCGTGCACACATTCATCGCAAACACTCAAACAAGAAAGACAAATGCACAAAAAAAAGGGGGAAGAACAAAAACAACAAACAGAAGAGAGTACACAAACATTCAGACAATAAGAAAAAGATCCAAGTATACGAGGAAAAGCATAAGAAAATCCGACCACGTTGAAGAAATCTTAAAGAATAAAGTACAGACACCTATCACAGAAATTAAAAGTATTCATAAACATAAATGGAAACTAAGATGGATAAGCAATAAAGTAGCAGAGGGATAATCTTCAAGGAGCCTGACTCTCGGGCTCAGGAGGGGCAGTTGAAAGAGGGACTGGGGCCAGCACATGGGCATCAGAAGTTTGCGCATCACCCGCATCCTCGCCTTCTTGAGCGTCAAGGGTAACGCCATCATCCTCTATTTGTAGGGGCTCGGGATTTATGGGATTGGCCGCCATGAATTCACCTTGGAGCATCGCCACCAGCTCCTGATACTCGGGCTCAGCCAATTCCTCTGAGGGATCCACGTCACGAACTACGGGCTCGCAGTTCTCATCTAAATCCATGCGGAGGCGGTCGTCGGAGCGAGCACTTTCCGGGGCTAACCCTAGTTTGACCATCTGCCCAATTGCTTTGAAGAAGAAGCGCCTGGCGTTGTCAAAGCAATGGAGATTGGCGGCAAAACCGAAGGCCTTGGAGTGCACGAACTTCATCACTGAGTCCCATACCACCTTCGACTCAAGGCTGGCCACCTTCTCTTGCAAGTCAGCGAGGGACTTCTTGATTATATCGTTCTGGCGAGTACTCTCGGCCAATTGCTGTCCCAGTTCCCCATTCTGGACCCTCATCTGGTCATGCTCCTCTTTCAGCTTATGATGACGATGGTTGAGAGTCAGGAAGGCATCGTCTGATTTCTTCAAAGCGTCTTTCAACCTATCCCTCTCGAGGTTGGCATCTGTCAGTTGAGCGCAGACTCCATCGTAATCCTCCTGCAGCTGACCGGGGTCGGAGACGTGCAGCAGCTTCCTATACTTGGCCTTGTGTTGGGAGTAGGCCTGTGCTCGAGCCTGCAAGTTCTTCAACCTCGGGATTACCTCCTGGAAGGAAAAAATCGAGGGTCACTATCAAAAGTGGAGACAGAGTAGACCAAGTTTTCGCAAAGAAAATGGAAGACTTACCGTCATGAGGGCATGACATGCATCGTCCGCAACACGAGCGGCGTCATGCTCGTTCAACTTGTCATGATCGCCGGAGAACTGGAGTTTCCCGACGATATCAGAAATTAAGTTCACGGAATACGCGCTCTTCTTCAGCAATACCGGACCCTCGGTCCGCTGGCGCTTGTAACGAACGTCCCCCCGACAGCCAACCTTCCAAAAATCTTCTTCATCAGATGAGGAAGTATCGCCGCCTTCGCCCCGGTGGCCCACGACCACCTCCTTGCCTTTGCCCGAAATGGGAAATGAGTCGGGCAGCCTTTTCCTCTTCCCTTGGCGGTCGGCCCTCAAGATTTCGTGTATTTGGATCGTTGTCCCCGAGCGGTTGCGGGAGGTACTTGAGCTCAGGGCGATGGGCCCTTCTGGGGCGGCCGGAGAGGGAGTAGGATCCCGAGCGCCGTCGATGGTCAGGTCTTCGATGGGACCAACGATCGAAACTTCATTTCCCGCACCCCTTCCGCCCTGTCCTCGCCCTGCCCTTCGTCGGGCTCCTCTTCCCCTTGGGGCATCGTGGACTTGTACGTGTTGCTGCGGTTGTTGAGGGTTAGCACCTCCCCTCTGTGCGCGCATTATCTCAGCGAGACGTTCGACGTCCATTCCTAGAGTTAGTATTTGGATATCTGCAAAACAAAGGGTGCGAGCGTCAAAAGTTGAATATTTGGATGACAACTACAAAGCGTAATAAGTGAAGATAAGTCAGTAAAACTATTCTAAAAGTTAGAGCAGTTAGTTCCTAGAGTCTAACCGTCAAGGGCCATGATATCAGCTGGAGGGTTGAGTATCATATCTGGTGGGCAAGATAAACCGCAACGGAACAACACCCCCTCGTTTTTCACCAAGGCCTCAGCCTTAATCCACTTTTTCTCACCCTCCATCCTGAGGGCTAATCCCTTTGCCCAATCCTCAAAGGTTTTATTCCTTATCCTTTCCTTAATCAAAGGACCCTCGCTACGTATTATCCACTGTCGGTGAACCCCAAAAATCCCTCCGGGGGCCCCCACGAAGAAATACTTTTCCTTCCAATGCTCGCCGTAGGAAGTAGATGGGGAGTCTATCATCTTAAAGCCCGACTTGGCCTGAGCATAATAAAACCCGTCCGTAGGGGACGAGCGTGTTGAGCGGGCTACTTGTATCAAACTGTCAAAATTGGCAATCGAGGATGCATGGCCTAGGGCTCTCATCATTATTAGGAATGTGTTGATTAAAGCTATGCCGTTTGGCAGAATTTGTGAAGGGCAAAGCCCTAGATGATGGTAGATGATGGCGACGGCGTGAGCGATTGGGAACCTCAGGCCCCCGGCCAGGATAGCATCCCGGTAAACCGTCATCATCCCAGGCGGCGGACGGTTGGCCCTCTCCCCCTCCTCGGGAAGTCTCATAGGGAATACTGCTTCATCCCAGTAAGCTTTCGTCCTCAACTCTTCCAAATCATCGAGCGTCAGAATACTCTCAATTTCATCAGGGGATCTGTCGGTTTGGTGAGGGTTGTCTTGCCTTACTCGCGTTGCCGGCTCTTTTCCCCTTCTTTGGCGCCTTCTGGAATCTTCAGCCTCAAATGGACGCCCGGATGGCCCTGCACCACCCTCGGGGGCCGCCATTGCCACTGTAATCCTATGATCTTGAGGTCTCACGGCACTATTCAACACCGGGAACACTCTCTCCCCCTGTCTCTGCATTTCCATTATGTTGTGCATCTCTTCAAAAAGGTCATTTACCCCTCCAGGAGCACGCTCGTTCATTCCTTGAACGGCGGCGTCGACCTCTTCATCCCTGGCGTCAACCGGAGCCTGGGCCACTGGAATAGCAGTAGGAATCCCCTCGCCTGGGGAAGCCCTGGCCATTGGAACTGCTGTAGGCACATTACCATGAGGGGAAGAGCTCCCCACTGACATCTCATCTATTTCCCTCACATAAGCATCTGCGTTATTTTCTGCCATATCTGGGTTTTGGTTATCGGAGATGAAGCTTTTCGCAAGAGATTCAGTGGAGAAGAAAAATTCTAGAATGAATTCAATGGCAGAAAGGGTTCCACGCTTAGAAAGATCACCCGCGCACAGCCTAAATCTAAAAGTTAGTGTCAGAAGTATCAAGATTCATGGAAATTTTACCTAGAAGCTGAAGAAGAAGTTTGCCGGAATACACAGAAGTTGCAGAAGGTTCTTGCCCTTTTCGGATTGCTAAGTGAGAAAAGATGAATGCGTGAAAGAGGAGCAAGGGCTCTACAAAACTCTATTTATAGGGAAGGGATTTGCACCACTTAGGTGTGGAAAATTCAAATATGCAATCATTTCCCGCCTAGGAAATCCCCCCACTTTTGGTAACAGCCACACGTATCCCGGAGCTCACGGGCCCACGTTCCCACTCCGCATTAAATGCGGACAAGACTTCATTTAAGGCCATGTCAAAACATGCCCGTTACGGAAGCCAAACGGACACTCCCCCTTGTAGCATCGTGACACTCGGATATCCTAGATGTTCGAGGATCACCTCTCTAAATTCTACAGTACGCTCAAGCTGTACTACAGAATTTGGGGGGCAAAATGATGAGGCATAAAAACACGCTCGTATCAGAGCCGTCCACGTGTCACCATCAGTTGACTTGAAGACTATACGCTCGCATTGATGGGCTCGCGGGCCAACCCAGCCCACTCACTTACCAGCTGGTACAGGCCCTTGAGCCTCGGCCAATTATTCAGGTAAAGGGCCCAAGCCGACAGGTTTGGCGCTCACATCTTGGCCCTCAGGGTTGCCCTTCTCAGGATGGCCCCCACTCGAGGGTACGTTCCCGATGCTCGTGGTTTTGACGCTCAAGGGTCATCAGCCGCGGGGAACCCATCCGTGCGTCCTTCGAGCGCCCCCAGCGCTCGAGTATGATCTTTCCCCACCGTGATGGATTCAAACCCTAGCGGAGCGGACCTTGGGCCTTCCTCTCATGCGACCCTCGCCAACAACCTCTGACACCATGGCAGTGTGCACCTCGTATCTGGCACGCCGCCCTCTTTTCAGAGCTATCACTTTCATGCCATCACAGGTTGCCACGTGTTAGGGCAACACAGGTTTGGGACCACTTGGTCAAAATACCTACAACACCCTCATCCCCAACATATAAATAGGAGAACCTCCCTTCTTCTCCTCTAGGGGAGTCTCACGCATACATTTCATATACTGGGCATTCCTCCACCATTTTCCTGCATCTTCCCAAGCTCTGTACTCCATTCACCACAGCTGCATCACCTTCATCCCTTGCACTCTTGGTGTTATCCTAGCTGGAAGAACCCACGCTCAAAAGGAAACCCAGCTCTTGAGGCTTTTTCGCCCGTGATGGTCTTCCCTTCCCCAAACAAATCTTAAAGTGTTGGTGGCAACTTAGGAATCCTTTTCCTGCACCATCAAATTATATTAAACAAATAAATAATACCATGAATAAACTATATATAATTAATATGGTATTTTATATGATATTTTATATTTTTGTCTTTATTCTTTTATAAATATCTTTTTACTTATTAAATATATTTGAAAGTTATGAACTATTACTTACGATTAAAAGTTAGAACTATTTGGGAAAATTGATATTATACTCTTTAAATACTTTTTTTTTTTTTTTTTGGTGAAATACTTTGTTTTATGATACAACATAGTTTCAATTACTTTTACTGTTTATTTGTTTAGATATTTCTCTACTTCGAAATTCTACTTATTGTACATGATTTGAAAGAGAGATCTCATATAAATATTTTCGCATGTATTACTTTTTAAATATCCTAATTTATTCAATAAATATAATTGCTAAATTAATTTAAATAATTTAAATGAAAAACGTGCAACGCACGTTCACATAACTAGTCTATTATAAAAGCACGAAAGTTTCTTACAAAATATAGATCGCCTAAAATAACCTCATAATAATTATATGAACAATTATTAGTTAAGGATAATTATGTAAATACATATTATAAATTATTAATTTAGCTATATTTAAAAAGTACTTATTAATTTATAATAGGACTCTCGGTAGAATTAAAACTTTTTTAACTTACCAAAAAAGAAAAGATACATAGTTCAACAAGGATTTCTTTAAAAAAAAAAAGGTTCAACATGGATTATTTTAATATTAATAAATTAATTAATTGTATTCAAATTTTATAATATAAGTTGTCCATTTTTTTAATTTTAAGGTCTATAATTTAAAATGTTATAATAAGATATATCTAACAAATTGAATGAGTTTAAATTTTAATAAATTTTGGTAATTATGTAAAATAAAATATAATTTAAATTGAATGAGTTACCTAAGACAATTTTCAATAAATCAATCCTAATGTAATTCTAATTATATAAGTTCATAATTCTAATTAACTAAGTTCATAAACTTTTATTAATTACAATCATATTATAATTCTATAAACTTATCTAATTAACAAAATAATATAATTGAATGATTTACATAAAATATTTTTTTAATAAACTAATGAATCTTAACGTAATATTTTTCAATTAATTACTACTAATATAATTATAATTATCTAAATCTAATTAACCATATAATCTTCCTTTAATTTATATAATATATATATGGGATGATTAACATAATCTATATATATTAAAAAGAACGAATAGGATTTTTGATTTCTTACAACTTAATATACCACAATTTAGAATTACAGGTCATCAGACCAAAGTTTTTGATTCCTTGAGTTTTTTATAAAAATATACTCTTTTAATTATTCCTACTACATACATAAAATAAATAATAAAAAAATATAAATCTTAAATAATGTTTATTAGAAAAATATAAATAAAAAAAAGAATTCAAGATCAAATGGCCAAGAGAGAATAACAAAGAGATAAACAATAATTAATTAAAAGAAAGAATTACTTGATTTTAATGTATATACAAGTGCATACCAAAATTAATGAACAATCCAAATAATATTTTTTTATTTGATTCGATAATGATGCACTTTGTTATCAAATTTTTCGTCTGCAAATGAAGTTCTTTCACATGAAAAAGAATGCAAGTATTTATTAATTTTGTTATGTTTTACTTAGTGATCAGTTGTTAATTGTATCATTTATTATTCATTATTTAAAATACATCACGAGTTTTTTGGGAAAAGTTACAAGATTTAAAATATCAATTATTCAATAAGGAGATTTCTAGAAAGGTGGTTGCACATATTCATGCAATCGAGTTTCAACAACGATAATTGTCACATGCTCATATTTTGATAATTTTGGGGTCAAAATATAAAATTACAACACACGATTAACTTGATCAATTTATCTGTGTCGAATTTTTTGACTAAGAAAAGAATCCCCAACTTTATGAGTCAGTTATGAAACACATGGTGCATGAATCATGTGGATGAAAGAACTTAAATAATTTTTGTATCATGGATAGAGAATGTAAAAATCATTACTCATGTTCATATTACGAAAACACAATACAAAGTAAAGATGGATATCTAATTTGTGGAAGGAGAAGAATCGGACTGATGGTCCAAGTTCGCAATACACAACTTTATAACCAATGTTTAGTACCTTATAATCCATATCTGTTATTAAGTTATAATTCTCACACTAACGTCAGGATTTTCTTAGAATGACAACTGTGAAATATCTTTACAAATATATTTATAAAGGATATGACAAAGTGAGAATTAATATCGCGTACAATAGTAAACAAAATCCCAAAAATTAGATTAAACAATTTGAAGATGATATATTGAGTTTTAGCTCAAGATACAATATGAAGAACTTTTGAATTTAATTTGAATGAGATTGATCTAGCAATTATCAATTTAGATCAATATCATCCAAAGAAGCAATACATGACTTATTGGTCGAATCAAAACTTGAAGGATATTTTGACTTAGAACCATTGCTCTAGAACAATGGTCATTGAACAATCTTTAATGTGCTCGAAAAAAGCAACAAAAAAAAAATTACAAAAAAATTTTAGAGCATTATATATGAGACAAGCAAGGTAAATATTCGAAATAATTGATGACATAATATAACAAACTACGGCAACAAGAAGAGATTATTTAGTTTTAAGATTCAAGAATTAATTGGCTCTATTTTAGAGATAAACATAAACGTTCCTTTTATTTCTCGACCATAACGAGAAGAAAGAGGATCTAGATAAATGCTCTCATAATAGACGATGAATGGGTAACAAATAATGATCAATTAAAGCAACACATTTGAGAGTACTACGTACTATATAGTGGAGATACTATCAAAGAGGTGATGAGTCTTAAATAATGTTCATTAGAAAAATATAAATAAAAAAGAGAAAATATCATTTTTCATCCTCTAAAGATGCCCTTGTTCGATTTTGATCCTGATCTTTTAACTTTTCTCACATTGCATCCTTTTTTATTTCACATTTCTCATTTCAGTCCTTTAGCTAACATACGTTAAAAAATTGATTGAAAAAGTCACGTGTTACTCACATGGCCTGAATACAAACGTAATTTTTTCAAACCTATTAGGATATCCTAGAAGACGCGGTAGTGGTGAAATTTATAAATGATTGTATAGGGAGAGAATCAATTCCCAATAAGTCTTATCAAACGTTTATTTGTCTGATTTCGAAAGTAAATTCTCCCAAAAAAAAAAAAAAAAAAAAGAGATTCAACCCATTACGTTGTCACTACAAGAAATCCTGCAAATTCCGACGGAAAATTCCGAGGGAATTCCGACGGAAATAGTGAATTCCGACGGAATTCCGAGGGAATTCCGACGGGACACATGCCGTAGGAAAACCCTCCCTCGGAATTCAAAACCGACGGAAAACCGACGGAATTCCGAGGGACAAAAATCAGAAAAAAAAAAATTAAATTAAAAAAATTCCGACGGAATTCCGAGGGAAATCCCGTCGAAATAGTCGTATTTTTGAAAAAAATAAAATATACCTCCCGACGGAATTCCCCTCGGAATTAACTGGAAAAATAAAAACTTAATGAGCCATTGGGGATTCGAACACCCAACCTCGCGGTAGGAAGATATTATGGAAACCAAGGAAAACCAGTTGAGCAAGATCAATTCATTGGTTTAGTTTGATACAAATATTTATATATCATTTGAAATAATAAAATCACAAATTTTGTAGACTATATTTAAAATTGAGTTCTAAGAAAATATTAATTATAACTACAAATATTATAATACGTCATAAGAATTCAATTTAAGCATAGATAAAACCGACGGAAATCCCGTCGGAATTATTTAATATTATTTTTAATTTTTATTTTTAAAAAATCCGACGGAATGCCCGTCGGAATTATTTAATATTATTTTTAAAAAATCCGACGGAATGCCGGTCGGAATTATTTAATTTCTATTTTTATAATTTATATTTAAAAAAACTGACGGGAATCCCATGGGAATTCCGTCGGAATTATTTAATATTATTTTTAAATTTTATATTTTAAAATATCCGACGGAATTCCGACGGGAATCCCATCGGAATTATTTAATTTTAATTTTTATATTTTATATTTAAAAAACCGACGGGAATCCCGTCGGAATTATTTAATATTATTTGTTAATTTTATTTTTTAAAAAATCCGATGGAATTCCGACGGAATTTCCGTCGGATTTATTTAATTTTTATTTAAAAAAAAAAAAACAAATTCAGGGAATTCCGACGGCCTATTTCCCTCGGAATTTTCCGTCGGAATTTGCAGAATTTCTTGTAGTGTGTGTAACGTATTGCTCTAAATGATCACTAAGATGATTATACTTTGTTTAAGTCGCACATAAAATAAACTGTGAGCCCAAATCAGAATAGCTAATGTATTGCTCAAAATGATCGCCAAGATGATTATAATTCGTTTAAGCCGTATATAAAATAAATTGTGAGCCCAAACCAGAATATCTTCATTCCCGGCCGAGACACCCATTACAATATCTTGATACTCCAAGAAGTGTTATGAATGCTACATCACTCCAAAGACAAAAAAAAGGGGCTACAATACTTAAATTGAATCTTAAAAAGACGTACGACAAAGTCCGGTGGAATTTTCTAAGAGAACTCTAACGTTCTTCAAGTTCCCGACGAAAATCATCAATATCAGTATGAGCATAATGAATGGGATACAACTAGAGGTTTTATGGAATGGTGAACTAACGAACGCTGTATGAATATGTGGTATTAGATAAGGCAATCATTCTCGCCTTATTTGTTTGTACTCTACATGGAACAACTTACGTATATGATTGAGGAGGTCATTTCAACCGAATACTAGAAGCTAATTATAGTATATCAAAGAGGCCATCACATCTCACACTTGCTTTCTATGAACAACATAATATTGGGAGCTAAAGCTACCATGAATGGGTCGAAGTGCATTCACAGTGTGGTTGAGGCATTTCACAAGGCATTGGATCTCAAATTAAACTTCAACAAGTCACATGTGTTGTTTACACTTTATATGTCAAATGATTTAAAGCAACATGTTACTAAAATTTTAGGCATGTAACGTACAAACACCTTAAAGAATTATTTGGGGGTGCGGAAGAACTTTGGCCGAAACTATAATGAATATTCCTTGATTGTGATCAAGAAAGTTGAAAAAAATGCCTCTGGGATAGAAAGCCAAAACGAAAAACCTTGCCAGATGAATAACACTTATTCTGTGCATCACGAGCTCAATCCCCATCTACTACATGCACACAAATTGGTTCTCCAATGACACGTAAAAAAGATTCAACTTGAATCACTTTTTTTAGCCAACTCATATAACAAGGTAACAGACTCATCTTGTAGAGTGGAAAAAGGTGGCTAGAAGCGAGAAGGCAAATTGGTTCTTAGAGAAGCCCAAAAAGAAATATAGCGATGCTCGCTAAATGGGATAGGGAATGCTCAACAAGGAAACGATGGTGTGAAATTAGGTACATAAGAAAAAATATTTAAAAGGGGATGACATTCTTGATGAAATCTTCATGGCATGCGAGTGTCAGATGGGCTCAAAGAGAGTTTTAATAGCAAAATTTAGAGCAATATGTTCCTAGAATATCCTTGGTGGGTTGTCTTGATCTTGATGCTCTGAAATCTTTGGAACGAATGGAACTAATGGAGCTATCAAAATATTATGAATCTTAAAAGAGTCACTCTTCGCCACATAAAAGAGTTATTTGAGATCTTAGTACAAATAAGTGAGAACAAAAAACACAGGCAAAAGAAAATCTACACTTAGTTTTCGTGAAATAAACCCGAGAAGTGATGGGTAAAACTAAACTCGGTTGAAAGCTTTTATAACCACACCAACAATGTTTGGCCAGGGGCGTCATTCGAGATGATAATTGAAGATGATTGCTAGGATATGCTATGAATCTTGGTATAGTTTCAATAATGTAGCAGAGTTATTAGGCTTACCTAAAGGATTAACATAAGCTTGGGAGATACGCTTTTTTAAAATTAATATGGAGATTGATTCAGAGATCGTGAAATGAATAACAACGAAGGATATTGAAAAACAGCTAATGAGAAATGTAATATTTGATTGGCACAGTTTACTCCTAAGGTCTTGAGAAATTTGGATCAAATAAATCTCGAGAAAATGAAATATGATGATGGATAAATTAGCGAGGATAGGTCACAAGGATTAAGATGGTTACTGTGTCTAGGATGCTCCATCGAAAAAACTAGATGACTCTTAGCTTGAGACTGCTTTTCCTGTGTTGGGTTGCTTTATTTAGGACAAAAAACAAAATATATCGAAGAGATAGGAAAAAAAAAAAAAAAGAATATGATTGGACTTATAAACAGTGCCAAATAAATAATATTAGTTATATTTTGTTTACTATACAAGATATATATTATTGTTTTAAGAGAGACTGACAGGATTGAAACAAATCCTTCTTATGGTACAAAACGTGTGAAAAATGCAATACATCAATATAAACATCTGAAAAGAGTGTTTCCTATTGAAAGTACAATGATGAAAATATAAAACTTATACCAAAGTAATATAAAAATATCAAACCATCAATAAGTATATTTTTGAATTAATAATAGGTACAAAATGATACTAAATATTATACATCATATTGTTTGAGGAGTTCATAAATTGCTCAATCGAGAGTCTAATAATTTTCATAAAATATTATTTCTTTAATACTTTATAAAAAATTAATTATTAAAAGCTCTATTAATATTTTATATAAACTTTTAACTGTTTAATGAGAATATAGCTCAAAATATTATAGGGAACTTAGTTAACAAGTATCCATGGAATTTTGTTTTCTCATTGCAATCGAATAATAGAAATTATCAATCGAAAATTGCATGCGGTAGCTGCAATGCAATTAAAAAAGTACAATCCAAGGTATCACCAGAAAGCAAAATAGAAATACTTATTAAATCAAATTACAATTATGAAGAAAAAGATGGAGATTTGAGAAAGAGGATAATATTGCAAATGATGATATGTGAAACTCACGGTTTTGAGAGATGAATATTTAGTGTAAGGTAATTATACTAAAATTGATGATAATAATATATCAAAAGCTACAATTTCTCAAGAAGAAAAAAAAAATAACAATGTTCCAATTTTAAATGATGGAATCGAGGTTGGAAATATAGAAAAAAAAGTTAGGTGCAAAAATTATAGTTTTGAAAGTGAATATAACTTTTAGATTTTGAATGACGATAAAAAGATTCTTCAAAACTTCATAAAAAAACTAAAAATAATTCACAAATTATATTAAAAAATTAACAATATAAAAAATAAAATATATATAGGTAATATGACATTTTATATGATTTTTTTAGTTTTTGTCTATATTCTTTTATATATATGTCTTTTCATTTATTAAATATATTTTAAAGTTATAAACTATTATCTATTTGGACAAATTAATATTATACACTTTAAACATATTGTTTTATGCAATAATATAGTTTCAAATATTTTTATTATTTATTTATTTAGATGTTTCTCTAATTCGAATTTCTACTTATTGTACAAGATTTGAAAGAGAGATCTCATATAAATATTTTTGTATATGTTACTTTTCAAAATTAAAATGATTCATTAAAAATGTTATTATTTATATTTGTTTAATCAAACTAGATATTTTTAATATCCTAATTTGTTAAATAAATAAAATAACTAAATTTATTTAAATAAATTAAATGATAAACGTGCAACGCACGTTCATTTCACTAGTATCTTATAAAAGCACGAAAGTTTCTTACAAAATGTTGATTGCCTAAAACACCCTCATAATAGTTATGCAATAATTATTAGTTAGGGATAATTATGTAAATACATGTTATAAATTATTAATTTAAATACATTAAAGGAGTACTTATTAACTTGAAATAGGACTCTTGGTATAAGAATTATTATTCCATTATTATGTAGGCTATGAAATTGATAAAACAATATAATTAAATAAAAAATAATTTACATAATATTTTGAGTTATTCTAATCAAACTCTTTCAAAAATAATTTTAATAACTTTATATAACAGTTATAACAAAGAAATATAATATGAGACCAAAACTATTAACTTTCTTCAGGTGAAAATATATATTCTAATGTATAATTTCTCTAGGAGAAATTAAAACTATATCCTAATAATAATTGTGTTAATAATTTTTAGTCAGAGATAATAATGTAAATACATGTTATAATATATGAATTTAAATATATTAAAAGAGTACTTATAACTTAAAATAGGACTCTTCATAAAATAGAATTAAAAATCCTTTAATTTAGAATGTATACATATATATATATAGTTCAACAATTTGAAATATTTATTATAATAAGAAATGCTAACGAATTGGAAGATAACAAATTAATTCACTTCACAAATTTTGATAATGAGATGTTTAGCGAGTGTATCTTCCATTTTATCTAAAAGATCTTACATCAAATATATATAATCACATGTTTTGTGATTAAAAAAGTTCCTTCAACAATAATAATTGAAAAAAAAAAAATTTAATCTCATTAACGGTAAAAGACATGTTTCTTAATATATATATTATTTCCCGTGCATGAAGTATTTTGGATTAGTTTCCCGTTATATAAAATCTTCGTTACTTAAACGCAACACAATATTTACTAACACGACGGATAAGAATCACAAATACAACACATCAACAAAAATGAAGTTATATATGTTGAATGCATATTTCACAAAGAACGGACAATAATATTTTATAACAATAAATCAGAGAGAAGGGGGCCAAAATAATAATTATGTTAATAATTTTTAATTAGAAATAATTATGTAAATACATATTATAAATTATTAATTTCAAATATTAAAAAAAAGAGTATTTCATGGCGTAAAATAGAACTTGGGGAAATCTTTGAATAGTACCAAAAAGTTGAAAAAATTCCTTTTAGGTCCCCAGTTTTGAAAAAGTTCTCATTCAATTCCCAATTGAAAAACAAAATTCCTTTTAGGTCCCCACAAACAGTACATGTTCGTACATTGTCTTTAGGAATTGCGTATATTTTTTAGGGAATTGCGTATAAAAATATCAAAATGTCGTATATACGAGATTCCAGGATTTTTATACGCAATTCCCTAAAAAATGTACGCAATTCCTGAATTATTATACAACCTTGGGGAGTGAAAAGGAATTTTGTTTTTCAATTGGGGAGTGAACAGAAACTTTTTTAAAATTGGGGAGTGAAAAGGAAATTCAGTTTACACTTAGGGATTTTTTAGGAATTATCCGATAGAACTTTGGTAAAGTAAAAATAAGACTCCTTTAATTCGATAATATGTATAAGATTTTAATTTGATACTATATTTGTATAGTTCCTGAAGATTTAATTAATTGTATTAAAATCTTGTCGTTTCAAGGCCTGCAATTTGAAATACTATCATAATAAGAGATATCTGATGAATTAGAAGATAACAACTTAATTCACATTATATCTATTATATTAATATAAAGATCCTACATATCATGAGTTATGGACTAATATAATTTGTGAATGAAGATGGAGAAGACATGAGCACTTCACGAGCGTTGTTAGTGCAACTTATTACTTGTGTTTTAAGGGGAATGCTATCCGTTCTAACCATATTCGGAGGGAAATTTATTGGGATTAGCTTGTACAATGCTAACTAATGTACAAGTGATTTGAATTGATCATATATAACCAAAAACATAAGTAGTAGACCTTACTGACGATGCACGTGAATCACATATATCTTTTCCATCCAAAAATTAATAACTAACCAAAAAATATTTTTAAAAATTTGGGACTAAAAAGGTTTAATGAAAATAACAATGCACACAATGCAACGATTCACACCATTTGAGGCTAAAATTGTACTATTTTCGTATAAATCTAATATAAGTGTATAACAGAGTGATGAATACAGTTTCAAAAGATAAAATTTCTATTATTAAACGGAATACATTATCTTTCTCTATATGCACTCACAAATTATCATGTTTAAGAAATATTAATCATTAATAGATTATGAACATAATCAAACGTAGTGATGACAACATTAATTGATGTTAAGTGTGTGATTGAAAAAAAAAAAGTGTGTGATTGAGAAGTATAGAAGAATATTGAAAGTTGGTCGAGAGGACCTAGAGCAAAGACGACTAGATAGGGTTCAATCATGTTGGTGGTCGAGAGAGAGAGACATAATGACCATGAAGGAAGTCATGGTATGAAATTAAGAGGTTTAAGCGAGGTTTATACTTAACCTAAAAGATAATTAGTCATATTACCAATGACAATTTTGTATTATAATTGCACATATCTTTTCTATCAAAAAATTAACAACGAACCTAAAAATATTGTGAATGTTTGGGACTAAAAAGGTTAATGAAAATAACAGTGCAATTATGCAACAATTTGAACCCTTTGAGGCTAATATTGTACTATTTTAGTATAAATCTAATATAAGTGTACTAGAGTGATGAATATAGGCTCAAAAAAAATAAAATTTCTATTATCAAACGAAACACGTTACCTTTCTTTACATGCATGCACAAATGATTGTATTTAAGAAATAATAATAATTAATAGATTATGAACATAATCAAACGTAAAGATGACAACATTAATTGGTGTTAAATGTGCGATTGAGATGTACGAAAGAAGAGTGAGAGTTGGTCGAAAGGACCTAAATCAAAGACGACTAGATAGGACCCTATCATGCTGGTGGTCGAAAGAGATATACAATGACCATGGAAGAATTCATGACATGAAATTAGGAGGTTTGATGACACTTATACTTAACCTAAAAGATAATTAGTACATATTACCAATAGGAATTTTGTATTATAATTAATCAATAAATAAAAATAAATAATTAAATTTCAAATGAGATCTCCTTACCATATTTAAAATTTAAATATTTGATTTTTTAAATAATTTTATTTTAATAATTTAATGATTAATAATTTTAGACAAATCATATATTTAATGTGCAATACACATTATTTTTACTAATTATTATATTATAAAAGTAAAAATAGAGTTTTTGGTTTCCTACAACTTATTGTTCACCCAAAATATCCTAATGATTACATCTTTAATAATTTTTAACTAAAAGGTGAATTGATAAATACATCTATAATATTTAAATTTTAAAAATGAACTTATGAGTTTTCTATGGTTCTTTAATAAATTAAAATTAAAAGTCTTCCGATCTATAGAAAACGTATAGAGTATCATAATGAGGATTCTTTTTAAATTATTAATTATAATTTACAGTTAATATATGAATTATAATTGGATACAATCTATTAAATAATTGAATTTATCAAGTGAGAAAAAATATCATCCACAAAATATGAAAGCTTTAAAAACATAATTTTAAGTTTGACTATTACAAATATACTAAGATAAGTAGTTAAAAGTTTGTCATCAATTTAATAAAAAATGACTCTTTAAGTTTGAACCGGTGCTCTAAAGCAACAGTTAGTGAACACTCACTTTCAATGATACTTTAAGGGTTTTTTTTTTTTTTTTTTTTTTAAATTTAAGAGAATCAATGTTGGTTTCCCAACTACCCCCCATTGATACTTTAATTTGGAATCATTATTCTAATACAGTGGTCAATTAACACTTTTTAATATGCTCGAAAAATAAAAAAGTAAGAAAAATTTTTACAAAGAATTTCCAGAGCGTTATATATAAGACAAACAAGATAAATATTGAATAGATTTGAGGAAAGAATTCATGGCGGAATGTAACAAACTATTAAAACAAGAAGATATTATTTGGTTTCAAAATGACTCTAATTCGGGGATAAAAATGCACGCTTCTTTCATCTCTCAAACATAACCAAAAGGAGGAATTGGATAAATGCTTAAAAATAGGTGATGAATGGAATAATGACCAACTAAAGCAACACACTTGGGAGTACTACACGAAACTATTTGATGGATATATCATCAGAGAGGTCACGAACCCTAAGGTGGTAGTGGAAAGATAATTTGGCAAGAACGACTCAAATGAGGAAACCCTAAAGGTAGTGAAGAGCATCCACCCATATAAAATGTTAGGATCAGATGGTTTCCGAGCATACATTTTCAAGACCTATTAGGACATAACAAGAGACGCTCGGTGGTAAAATTCATTAATGATTGCATGGAGAGAAAATCAATTCCCATGGAGGCTTGACAAACGTTTATTTGCCAAATTTCAAAAGTTAATGCTCCAAAAAACAAAATAAACGAATTTTGACCCATTACGTTATGCAATGTATTGCTCAAAATAATCATCAAGATGATTTACTCCAGCGTAGGCCATATATCAATAAAATTATGAGCCCGAACTAGAATAACTTCATTACCAACCGAAGTAGCCATGACAATATCTTGGTACTTCAAGAAGTGTTACACACGTTAAATCACTCCAAAGACAAAAAGGACGCATGGTGCAAAAATTGGATCTTGAAAAGACGTACGACAAAGTTTGGTGGAATTTTCTCAGGGAAACTCTAACTTTATTCGAATTCCCAACAAAATCATCAATATCATCATGAGCGAAGTGGAGGGGATAAAACCAGAGATACTATGGATTGGTGAACTGACCGAGGCTATACGGATAACATGTGGCATTAGACAAGGGGATCCACTCTCGCTTTTTTGGTTTGTGCTTGGTATGGAAAGATTTATGTGTATGATTGTGAAAATTGTTTCGACCAAATGACGAAGGCCAACTGCAGTATGTCGGGGAGACCCTTAGATCTCGCACTTGCTTTTTGTGGACGACTTAATATTTTGAGCCAAAAATTATCGTGGATGGAACGATGTGCATTTAAAGTGAGATTTAGGCATTTGCAAGGTATCAGGCCTCAAATTGAACTTGACAGGTGCCAAATAATTTAGAACAACAGGTTAGTGGAATTTTGGGTATGGAAAGTATAACCAACTTAGGGAACTAGGGGGGTTCAGACAAACTTTAGTCGAAACTATAATGAGCTTTTCTCGAAGGTGATTGAGAGAGTAAAAAAGCTCCTTCGGGATAGAAAGCCAAAATGCCAAACATTGTCAGATAATTAAATTTATTCGGTTTATCATGAGCTCGAATCTCATTTACCATATGCCTATAAATTAGCTCCCCAATCATGCGTGCGATAAACTTGATCGACTCAATCGCAAGTTTCTTTGCTGACTAATATAACAAAGAAATGAACCCATCTTATAGGGTCAAACAAGGTGACTAGAAAGAAGCGAGAATAAGGATTGAGTATTAGAGAAGCCCCAAAAAAACAGAATAGTGATATTCGCTAAAATAGGATGAGGAATGCTCAACAAGGAGACAACGTTGCGAAGCTAGATATATAAGAAAAGATATTTAGGGGGGGGGGGGATATTTTTGAAAGTAAGCCTCAACTTTTGGCTTCTCGAGCATGAAAGAGGATTGTTAGAAGTATTTGGTTGGCAGAACCGTTTTACAAATATTGGAGGATTGAAAACGGTGACGGGGTGTCTTTATAGAATGATAGATGGTTATCACAAGGCAAACTAGCCGACGTATTGAAAGATAACATTTATGAGGAGAATAAAGTTCTTTTGGCATATGATCTCATTGGAATATATAAAAAATGGAACGTAGCTAAGCTGAAAACAATAGGGAACAAAAATTAAATATAAATAATATAAAGTGTAGTGAAACTACAAACAATTTCTCCTATGAAATGACTTATAATCTACTTATGGTATCGAATGAGATATTCGAGAAAATACTAGAAATGAATTTGGAAATTATCTAGCCCTTAAAAGTTCAAGATTTTCTTGCGACTTTGCCAACATGACTGCTTGCACACTAATGGATTGAAGTATGACTGGAAATTTGGGGAAAGCTATATATGTATAAGTTATTGTACAAGACGTGAAGATGTGGATTACGTGCTGAGAAGTTGTCTGTTCGTAATTCGGGTGTGTAACAAGATTGTTGATATATAGATTGGTCAAAATTTTCGTGGCTTGTAAGGTTCGGAATGGCTCGAAAAGAGCTTATGTTATCAGAATGTCCTGGGAAGATTGTCTTGATCTCAACGCTCTGCAATCTTTGAAAAGCATGAAACTGATGAAACTATTAGAATATTATGAAGTCTAGAAATGTTACTCTTCACCACATAAAAGAATTACCTGAGTCCTTGGTACGAATTAGTGAGGACAAAAAATACAGGCAAAAGAACACATGCATTGAGTTGCCTTGGAATAAATTCGAGAAGAGATGGGTGAAACAAGATTTAGATGTAAGATTTTATAGCCACACCAGCAATGCTTCGACTAGGAGCGTCATTCAAGATGACAGTGGAAGATGGGTGCTAAGATACTCTATAAATTTTGGTAGAGTTCCAACAAAAGTGACGAAGTTATTAGGCTTACGTGGGGGATTAAAGCTAGCTTAGGAGAGGCGCATTCTAAAGATTAATATGGAGATTGATTCTGAGACGATGGTGAAATATATAACAAAGAAGGATTAGAAAGAGCACCCTATGAAAAATATAATATTTGGTTGCCGAAATTTACTCCTCAGGCCCTAGGAAGCTCAGATTGAGCCCATCCCCGAGAGAAAGAAACATCATGGTGGATAAATTGGTGAGGATAGACCACAAGGTTCAAGATAGTTACTGAATCTAGGATGGTCCACCAACGGAGTTGAATAAGACTTAGCTTGAGGTTACTATTCCTCTGTTGGGTTGCAAAGAATCCAATACATTAACATAAAAATTTGAAGAGGATGATTCATATAGAAAATGCAATAACCTTTATATTTTGAGCTATAACAAATAAACATTTCAGAACTTTATATAAAAATCTGGAAAAAACCTCCCATTCCCCTTGTGAAAAAAATAATTATTAAATTACCTCCTCCTAAAAAATTAAATAGCATAAAGCCCCCTCATATTTTTAAAAAAGAAGCATATTTACCCCTTGCACAGTAGTGGTCATTTTGACTACGTCATTTATTCCACTTTTTCTTAGTTTGAAGTCTATTTTATTCATCCTTCATGTTTAAATGAATGGGTTCAAAGTCTATTTTACCCCTCCTTCATATTTTTATCTTCAATCGATTGTTTCCTCAAACAGATTTCTTCCGACGTTTAGTTTCCTTTCAAGTATTTTAGTTAGGGTTTTTGGCTGAAAAAGAAAAATAAAGCGTAAAGAAATAAAGTTCTAAATAGAGTTAAAATATTTGGGGGCATTTGAGTAAAAAAGAACTATTCATCAACGTAGAAAAATTAGAAAGGAGTCAACATGATATTTAAAAAATAATACAAGTAGGTTAGATGCTATTTAATTTTGCACATAGGGATGATTTGAGAATTCTTTATTACACAGGGAGGTAAAATGCTTTTATCTCTATAAAAATCAAAGATAAATCACAAATTATATTAATGAAAACCAAATAATAGAAAAAATAAAGTACATATAATTAACATAATATTTTATATGATCTTTTAAATTTTTTAATTTATATTTTTTATATATGTCTTTTCATCTACATTGTCCATTTTAAATATTTTATTTTTATACATTAACATAGTTTCAAATATATATTTTGATTGTTTCTTTATTAATCGAATGTTTTTCTAATTTGAATTTTTACTTATTGTATATGGTTCGAAAGAGAAATTTCAAAGAAAATGTTTGTATGTGTAATTTTACGAAATCAAATTGATTCATTAAAAATTTTATTATATTAATTAAATTAGATACTTTTAATATATTAATTTTCTCAACAAACGTAAAACTAAACTTATCGAAATAAAATAAATGATAAACGTGCAACGCACGTTGATGTCACTAGTTTTCTATAAATTTATATTAGTTCACACGATAATTTTTTGACACTATTCCATAATTTATACTGATTTAATTAAATTAAATTCAAACTAAATTTTTTTATAATTAACTATAAGGCCACAGTTTTATCAATGATGGTGGTCAACTAGCAAATCAGAATTAAGTCGGGATTGACGAGGACAGGGAATAAGCAACAGATGCGAGAGTACAAGACTACTTTGAAAATAATGTTGTCGCAGTCATATCATTCGTTATTTTCAAACATGCAAAAGCATGCACTCGAACGCTAATACATTTTTAATGGCATGAAAATTAGTTTTAATTTACTTATCATTTATCATCATATTTGTATTTGTAATCGATCAAACTAAAACTTGATAAAACATGAATAACTGGTACTGTAAGTACCAAAAGATAATAAGTATCTACAAAAGTAAACAACACCAACAACTGATAATTCACACCTGAGAACTTAACAGTACTATTGGACCGAATACAAAGAGAGAGTAGGGGTATGTCTCAGGAACTGGAAACAAAGAAACTCAAACACATATGCTTTCAAGAACATGTCAGCCTATTGGGAACTCAACAAGAGACTCAATACGGATGGGAGTTTACGTACCCAAAGGCAAACAACAGCGACGAGAGGAGTTCTCCGTGATGACATGGGAAATTGTGATCAACTGCCTTCTGAAGAACTTCGTTCATGGCGGGCGATTCTCCGATGCGCTTCATCTCTTCCGGCAAATCCACTCATCCCACCACTTGACAGTTGAAACCTGACCATCACACTTTATCGACGGACGTTCATGAGACTAGAGTGGGTGCACAGCTTCATGCGCATTCCGTTCAATGTGGGCTAAAATTTTTCCTCGTGTCTCCTCTCACTCTATGCGAAATCACAGGACTTGGTTTCGGGCAAAAGGGTCTGCGATGAAATAAAGGAACCTGATGTTTATTCACATACTACGTTGCTATCGGCTTGTGCAAAGCTCGGTGAAGTTGGTTATGCTCGTCGTGTGTTTGATCAAATGCCTCATAGAAATGTGGCGGTTTGGAATGCAATTATCACAGGGTGTGCGAAAAATGGACACCACAGGATTGCTTTTGAGTTTGTTCACAAAATGCATGCCGTGGGTGTGAAAGCTGATAATTACACTTTTGCTAGTGTTTTAAGTTTATGCTCTTCAGAGCAGTTTGATTTTGGCGGCCAAGTGCATGCTTTGGTTGTGAAGACTGGATTTTTGAGTATGGTTTCAGTGATTAATTCCTTGCTTACTATGTATTTTAATTGCAATCGTGTTACGGATGCTTATGGTGTATATGAGGAAGTGGGCTGTGAAGCTGGAGATGAGATAACTTATAATGCAATAATTACTGGTTTAGTGAGCATCGACAGAGATGAAGCAGCTTTATTGATGTTTAAACATATACGAGCTATTGGTCTAAAATCAACGCATGGGCATCTTCAATTGGGAAGAATAATTGTTGAATTTCTTCTCTAAGCTGGGAATGATGATCCTGCTGTTTATGTTGTATGTCAAATATTTATGCTAATACTGGGAAGTGGGAAGAGGTGGCTAATTTGAGGGAATTATTGAAGAAACTGGATAATAATTGAAATGAGAGTTTACTGAAATCACGGAATAGACTAACTACAACATAGTTATAATCTTCCCCAAATATTGTAGCTAGTTAGTACATATTATTTCTAGCTGACAACTCTTCAATAAACCCACTGATTTTCTGAATACATTTTTACACTTATGCACTATTGGAAGCATTACTAGTACCCAACAATGCTTCAGAATCAGAATCAGTTGATTCTGTTCCCCAGGTTTGATCACCATTAGCTGCAACCTGAGCTGATTGAGATGGCAGAGGAGGGATCTCCAGATTTTCATTTTCACTTTCCAACATTTTTACCACTTCACTCATTGATGGACGATCTTCCGGACTCATCTGTATGCACCACAATCCCACTATTGTCATCTTCCTTTTCATTTTTCTTGCTAAATCGTCAATTTCTTCATCATCAATTTCATCAGCATTTCCAATTTCAATATCCTTCCCTTTATTGAAGCGATTATAAATCCAATACGGAAAATACTGACTAGATTTGTCGTCATCGGCCACCATGTCTCTATTTAAGAGTAGCATTTCCATCAGCAGCATTCCAAAGCTATAGACATCTGCCTTGTATGAGACCCTTCCAATGCTTCTGTTGATTAGTTCAGGAGCCACATACCCTATTGTCCCTCGTGCCATTGTAAGAGTCACTGTTTCATTGTCAGTAGGGTAAAATTTGGCAAGCCCGAAATCAGAAACTTTTGGAGTGAAACTATCATCAAGGAGTATGTTGTGAGGCTTTATGTCAAAGTGCAAGATTTGGATATCGCAACCTCGGTGTAGATATTCAATCCCACGAGCCACTCCAACTGCAATTTCGTATTTCTGCTCCCAACGTAGTGAATTCAATGCTCTTTCATCTCTATATATGTACTTCTCCAAAGATCCCCTGGGCATGAAGTCATATATAAGGGCACATTTAGATCCTTCAACACAATATCCAACGAGCTTAACCACATTTATGTGATGGATCCTTCCAATGGTTGCAATTTCGTTGATGAAGTCTTGTCCGCTTGTTCCAGGCTTACTGTTGAGTATCTTCACAGCTACATCATGGCCACTTCGAAGCTTTCCTTTATAAACAGAACCGTAACCTCCTTCGCCGAGTTTTTCCTTGAGATTTCCTGTTATCTGCTTTATGTTTGAATAAGAGTAGCGGATTGGCATGAGATTGTTGTTGCTTTGTAGAAATCCTTCAATTCCATCAAACATGGACAAATGCCTTCTTCGAAGCTTGTAGATCAGAAGCCCCAACATAACAGGCATTCCAATTATAATTCTTCCTGCAAGTTGGAGCATTACAAACACTGCAGGGCACAAACTTAGCAAAATTAGCATTGCTCAGTTCAATTTCTAGCATGATCATTTTATAAAATTCTTAAAACAATCTTCTTTTTTTTTTTTTTTAAATATTTTGATGTGGCAAGAAAATTGCCATGTGGCAGCTGATGTGTCTTTCCGGCGAACACATCACAAATTCAGGCGAGAAAAGGGTATTCCAATGGTCCATTGTCCTATAATTTCACGAAATCTAAAATTGAAAGTTGATATTTGCCAAAATCCAAAAATATATCCAAAGATTGCAAATTGGACTATTCTACCGGATTGATTGAAAAATTTTCCCATATTTAGGGTTCAACTAAAATAGTTTAATTTGTACTTTAGCTTAGCTAATTTTTTATGGGAATTGGAATCGAAAGATTATTTCTAGTGACTATTCATTTGGCTCTGGCAATAAGCATGAATAAAAGATATTAAAAGAAATGAGAACTAAGATAAATTGATCTTTCAATCGTACCACATTGAATCTCCCAACTTTGGTAGTGGAGAAAACAATATGGTGTGTCACATACAGGTGTGGTCCCATTAAGCCAACAACCATCATTGTATTTGCACTTTGGAGGACAGAGAGCATTGAACCATGAAAGTTCAAACCCATAAAGCAGAGCTCTGTGGATATCCGAAAGTGAAAGTGAAAGTGGCAGCGGTAGTGACGTCATCACCATGACATCTATGCTACAGCCTACACATATAGAATTCATCTGGCTGCCAAAAGTATCCATCGAACATTATGTATGTGTATCTTCTTGTACGGGAGTTGTTGAAGCATTCACTAGTCTCTAAAACAGATGAACTATTCACCGGATGTGGGCAGCTTACAAAAGCAAACCCTGTATTGAAAAGAAGGTGCTTGTGTAGAAACTTGCTATAAGGATATTGACGACTTCCCCAAAAATTGAAATCGGCTAGAGAGTGTTCAGGAAAGGAGCAAGTGGTGTCGTTTTTAATGGAAGCATCGCTAAGACGGATAGTGTAATAGTCATGATTTATTTCTTGAACCAGGTATTTCTGAGAATGAAAATATAGAAAGGTAGTATTGTTTTGGCATTCTAGTTCATATGAGTGATCACCACAGTGTTTTGGGTCATCCCTTAATCTGAAAGGATAGATAATATTATGAATATTGCCACATGAAGAAGGGATACAGTGAGGAATAGTAGTCTTACCCCCGTAGGATGTTTGAAGGAAATTAGGGATCATTATTATCACTATTTATCAGGAGGAGGAGAATCATTTTGGCGGTGATGAATAGCTGCAGAATAAGAGTACACTTCTTCTTTAATAATTATAGAAATAATAATAGTCAATGCTAGTTTTCTCCAGTCAGACGCAAAAAAATATAAAATTCACTAGTCAAGTCGTCTCACGTTATTAAAAGTCTTTCTGGCCGGCAAATAAAGACCAGTCTTAAACTCTTTCTATGTGCCTTCCTGAAATTAAAATTGTTAGGAAATTGATAAAATTATGGGATTTGATTTTATTTCCTTAGATAGCATTGATCTTACCCTGATTAGTAGGAATCCTTCTATTTATCTAAAGAGGATTGTAATTCTGAAGGCAATTCAATGAAATCAACTACATCCTTTACACTTTAACATGGTATCAGAGCAGAGTTTCGATCCTTGAGACTCAGAAAAATAACATCATCGTCTCCAACCCTTTCTCAAACCAAATCGGCCTAAAACCAAGAAAAGAACACTGCCAGAACAACCATGGCAGAAGAACACGATACCAAACCCGAGACTGACCTCTCAATCCAAATCGCAAACCTGCTAAGAAACAACCCCCAACCTCAAACAAACCTGTCCAGCTTCGAAAATCTGTCGATTGGATTCAAGTTGAACAGCGACAATTACCCAATATGGGCAAGATTGATGAAGATGGCAATCGGCGGAAGGGGATGCCGGTCACATATAACCGGAACAACCTCGGCTCCAAACGAAACGGATCCAACATATGACCAATGGGAACAAAAAGATCAGAATGTATTCACGTGGATTATACAAAACATTGAGGTAAATCTCGTGAATAATATCTTACATTATCCGACGGCAAAAGCACTATGGGATGGCTTGGCAACGACATACGGGAGTGGTTCGGACCCGTTACAGCTCTTCGATCTCCACCGAAGGGCAAACACACAGAAACAAGGGCAAGATAGCCTAGAAGACTTCTAGAATAAACTCCAATCAATTTGGACAGCCATCGACCGGAAACAACCCAACCCAATGAGATGTCCCGAGGACATCACCACCTTCAATCGGCTCACCCAAGAACAACGCCTCTACCAATTTCTCACTGGGGTAGATGAGAAATTTGACCACATCAGGAACGACCTCTTGAAGCAAGAGACAAAGCCATCCCCAGAATCTGCATACGCCACCATTAGACGAGAGGCCGCACGTCTCCATATTCTGAAAACGGCGGCCGGCGGCGACGGAGACTCCAACACTAACGGCATCGGATCCGGCCTCATAGCAAGACGCGATAAACAGGGGCGGAATTTGAAATCGGTGCGCTCAGAACTTACCGGAGATGCCGGCCGGAGGTCATCACCGCGCGACAACAGGGACAATCTGGTGTGTGGGCACTGTGGGAAGCCCAAACACACGGCCGAGGAGTGTTTTGAGGTCGTGGGCTACCCCGATTGGTGGCCGGGAACCCGGAAAAGCACCACCGGAACGATGAAGGCAAACGGTGGTAGCAGGAAAGCAAACGCAGCCATCGCGGACAATCACCCAGAGGCAGCAGTCGCGAATTACGACAGGGGTCAAGGCGGCGCCGCCACCGCAGGCACCGTCGGGAGAGATACCGGTGCGGCGGCTGGCGGAATCAGACGGGCAAACGTGGCTCTCGCCGAGAAAAATGGCGGAACAGACATGGGAGGCAGCGGCGGAGGTAATGGGTTTGGGGGTAATGACCCAAACCCTAATTCTTTTATTCTTAAAGACTCCTATATTCCCATAATTGCAAAAAAACCCCCCAAGAACTCGAAATGCTATTATGTCCCAGATTCCCAAGTTTCTGACAAACTGGCCCAATGGATAATTGATTGTGGTGCAACCAACACTATGACTTTTGATCATCGTGATATTCATGACCCTGTCACTCCGGAGCAATCTTTTATTCAAACAGCTAATGGGGCCCGAATGGAAGTTGCAAAAGAAGGGGAAATTTCTCTCACCCCAAAGATAAAATTGAACAATTGCCTCTACGTGCCTTCATTATCTTGCAAACTTTTATCTGTTAGTCACCTGACCGATGAGTTGAACTGCACTGTTCTGATATATCCTCGTTTCTGTCTTATACAGGACATTCATACGAGGGAGATAGTTGGGCGTGGTACTGAGCGAGATGGACTCTACTACATTGATGAAGTGGCTATCCCGTCCAGAGCACTCTTAACCAGAGGCACCCGAGACACTCAAATTTGGTTATGGCATCGTCGTCTAGGTCACCCTTCCATTGGGTATCTTCGGTTATTATTTCCTAGCTTGTTTCAGAATAATGGGGATGTTAATCTTTCGTGTCAAACATGCTTAGTTGCTAAAGGTCATAGAACTACTTTTAAACCCACAAATACTCGGGTTCAGACAGCTTTTTCCTTAGTTCATTCTGATGTTTGGGGCCCCGCCCCCGTTACGAGTCATAATCGATTTCAGTATTTTGTGCTTTTCATTGATGACTTTACTCGAATGACTTGGGTTTACTTTCTGAAACATAAATCTGAAGTATTTGATACCTTTGTCAAATTCTTTAACATGATTCAAACTCAGTTCAATCGGAAAATTCAAGTTCTTAGGTCAGACAATGGGCGGGAATATGTTAATCAAAAGATGGGGGATTTTTTCCATACCAATGGCCTTATCCATCAAACCAGTTGCCCAAACACACCACAACAAAATGGCGTTGCCGAAAGAAAAAACCGAACTCTTCTTGAGATGTCTAGAGCCATCATGACAGAATCTCACGTCCCCAAACTTTTTTGGCCTGAAGCGGTTGCCACTGCCACTTACCTCACCAACAGATTACCCACAAAAATCCTGAATCACCAAACTCCCTTATCCGTCCTTGAAACACAAACACAAGTTCCACCTCACCTGACTATGCCACCTCGAATTTTTGGGTGTTCGGTCTTTGTTTATATTCCCAAACATGAACGATCCAAACTTGATCCCTGTGCCATTAAGTGTGTCTTTGTGGGATATGCCCCCAACCAAAAGGGATATCGGTGCTATGATCCTGTGATGCGCCGCATTCATGTTACAATGGACTGTGAATTCTTGGAAACCGAATATTATTATCAGCACCCTCAAAAGGCTCAGGGGGAGATCCGGGAAGATCCTTTTATTTGTGCAGAACCAGAATCCATCACAGGTACCCTGCCAGCTGAGCTCAGTACCACCCCCAACGAACCTCCTCCGGATGATGTCCTACCTGAGGTAACTATATCTGAAACGCATACTTCTGATTCAGATAACAATGATGATAACTCAGGTGTTGTTAATCCTATTTCTGATGGTGATACAGAAAGTCATAGGTACATTCTTCCCCATCGGAGTAACCGAGGAGTGCCTCCAAGTAGGTTTTCACCTAATCGTGTGTCTCAGAAGTCCAGATATCCAGTGGGGAACCTGGTCAGGGGGAGTATGTCAGAAATAGCGAAGGCATTCATGGGGCGTCTCTACACTGAGGAGATCCCCAGGACAGTAAGAGAAGCCATGGAAAAAATGGAGTGGTCTGAAGCTATGGAAACTGAAATGAATGCTCTAGTGAAGAACGGGACATGGGAAAAATGTGAACTACCATCAGGAAAGAAACCAGTCGGGTGTAAGTGGGTGTTCACTATTAAGCACAAGGCAGACGGAACAGTCGAACGGTATAAAGCTCGACTAGTGGCAAAAGGATATACTCAGACGTACGGGATTGACTACTCAGAAACATTCTCTCCTGTGGCCAAAATTGATACAGTCAGGGTTCTTCTATCTGTTGCAGCAAATAAAGATTGGCCTCTTCACCAGTTCGATGTAAAGAACGCCTTCTTGCACGGAGATCTGACCGAAGAAGTATATATGGAAGCCCCACCTGGCTTCACCGATGAGTTTCCACGGGCATGGTTTGGGAGGTTTACCGTAGCAATGCAGCGGTATGGGTATAAGCAGAGCAACTCCGATCACACTCTATTCCTAAAGAAAAGAGGAGGCTTGATCACTTGCTTAATCATCTACGTGGATGATATGATCATAACCGGCAGCGACAAGGAGGAGATCGGAAAACTCAGACAGAGTTTGTTCCAAGAATTTGAAATGAAGGATTTGGGGGGACTAAAATACTTCCTTGGAATAGAAGTCCTGAGATCCAAGCAGGGGATCTTCATTTCCCAGAAAAAATATGTCCTTGACCTGCTTGCTGAAACAGGAATGGTGGACTGCAAACCAGCTGATACTCCGATCCAAGTAAATCACCGGCTCAAATTGGACGAAGGTGGAGAGTTAGCAGACAAAGGGAAGTACCAACGGTTGGTGGGAAAATTAATATATCTATCCCACACTCGGCCCGACATTGCCTATGCTGTAGGAGTAGTTAGCCAATTTATGCATCATCCGCAGGGGAATCATATGGAAGCAGTGATGAGGATACTGCGATATCTGAAAGGCACGGTGGGAACCGGGATCATGTTTGGGAGATATGGTCACTTGGATATCGAAGCCTATACAGACGCAGATTGGGCTGGTAACCCTAACGATAGAAGGTCAACCTCAGGTTACTTCACGTTAGTTGGAGGAAACGTGGTAACTTGGAGAAGTAAGAAGCAAAAGGTTGTTGCCCTCTCAAGTGCAGAAGCTGAGTTTAGGGGCATCGCCAAGGCTGTAACAGAGATTGTTTGGCTCAAGAAGTTGATGAGTGAGATTGGGATGAGTACAGGAAGGCCTGGGTGCCTAAGATGCGACAACAGAGCTGCGATCAGTATTTCTGAGAACCCTGTTCAACATGACAGGACCAAACATGTGGAGGTTGACCGCCATTTTATAAAAGAAAAGCTTGAAGATGGCACGGTAGAAATTCCCTTTGTGAGATCCGAAGACCAGCTTGCAGACATCCTAACTAAGGCTGTTCCAGTTCAAGTCTTTAAAACAGCGTTGAGCAAGTTAAGAATCGGCGATACCATTACTTAACTTGAGGGGTAGTGTTAGGAAATTGATAAAATTATGGGATTTGATTTTATTTCCTTAGATAGCATTGATCTTACCCTGATTAGTAGGAATCCTTCTATTTATCTAAAGAGGATTGTAATTCTGAAGGCAATTCAATGAAATCAACTACATCCTTTACACTTTAACAAAAATAAATGTTATGTATGAGTATAAAGAGATAATCCTAACCAGACTGACGCAAGTGTTTTGTCATAATTAAAATGTCTATTATCTTCTTCGTCTTTCTATTCTTAGTTTTGTCTTCTCCCCTGCTTATTGCAGCAGAAACGGAGGATTGCATGCCAACCAGATGCAGAAAACACGGCCCAGTAATTCAGTTTCCTTTTAGGAATAAAAATCTACAGCCTGAATATTGTGGGTATCCAGGTTTTGATGTACATTGTGATGATAAAAAGGAAATTGTGCTTGAACTGCCTTTCTCCGTGAATGTTAAAATAAAGAAAATTGATTATATATCTCAAACAATTCACCTTTACGATCCAGATGATTGTCTTTTCGAAAAGATACTACAGTTAAACTTATCTGCGTCTCCATTCCAGTTTCTCAGTTATTTCTCTTACTATTCATTAGTTTTGTTCAATTGTTCTGGTCCGGAAAGAGATCTAGATCAGTTAACTTTGCCAAGACAACAGTTAGTTCCTTGCCTTAGCAAATCCAGTTATCAGTTATATGCCGTGGGGGGCTACTTCTTTAGCCACTATTCTCTAACTTCTTGTACCTTTATTCATGAATTTCCAAGTGCTGAAATTTTGGATAACAAGCTCCAGTTGAACTGGACGGAACCAGCCTGCAGGAACTGTGAAGCTCCTGGAAAAAGATGCAGCTACAAAAATTATACTATTGGACATGAAATTCAGTGTAAAAACAAACCAAAAACAAACCGAGGTATTTTATTCATCTCATCTTATACCACCTTTTTTAATTTCTTCTTTCTCGGGAAACACATATCATATTTTTGTTGTTGATTACAGGGGCACCAGAGGTGCCACTTGTTGCAGGTGAACTTTTTTTTCCTCTGATTATTAATATTCTTAGTGTTTAATTATTCTTATAGTTTCTTCCTTCACTCGGAAGATTCAGAGATCTAGTTGAATTCTTCTTTGACTATTATCTCTTCTACGTACTTGCAGCCTCTGGTTCTTTCCTATTTGTGACTACACTAGTAGCTCTGATACTCGTTTGCAAGTCAATAAAAAGACGAAAAGAGAATCAAAGGAAGATTGAAAAGTTTTTGGAAGACTACAGAGCCCTTAAACCCACTAGATTTTCTTACTCTGATATAACTAGGATTACTAATCATTTTAATGAAAAATTGGGTGAAGGAGGTTACGGAATTGTTTACAAAGGAAAATTATCCAATGAAATAGTGTTAAGAATCCAATTTGGAATTTAATTAGTCAAATGTATTTGGAAAAATTAATATTAGATTATATTCTAAGTATTTCCTAGATTCTTTGTATAATTTAGGTGTCTTTCAAATGTCCTATTAAATTAGGAACTTGGAAGGTTGCACCTTGTGCATGTATCTTGATGGGCATCTTAGCCTATAAATATGTACTTTTATTTGAGATTTGATGCAAGTAAAAATCAAGTAAAAACCTTTCTCTAAAAACTTTATCTTAAGAATTCCTTTTCTTCATTTCTCTAAAAATCCCCAACAAATTTGGTATCTAGAGCCAACTTCTACCCAAAAAAAAAAAAAATGGCCTCAAATTCGGTTTTAACAATGTTTGCCTATACCCCCAACCAAATACCCATCTTTGAAGGCGAACACTATGATTATTGGAGCAGCCAAATGCAAACCTTATTCATCTCTTTAGATATTTGGGATGTTGTGGAGACTTCCTTTCCCGAGCGTCCACCCGAAGGAAGTAGCACAAATTGGTCCGAGCAACAACAAAAATCCTACAAAGAGAATATTCGGAGAGATGCAAGCGCTTTGAGATATCTACAACAAGGCGTAAGTAAAACAATATTTCCAAGAATCTTTGGAACAAAAAGAGCCAAAGAAGCTTGGGATATTTTAAAACAAAGCTTTCAAGGAAACGAGAAAGTCATCTCTTTAAAACTTCAATCTCTATGGAGAGATTTTGATAATATGGCAATGAAAGAAGGTGATCATATGCAAGCTTTTCTCACCAAAGTTTCTGAGATCGTCAACCAAATTCGAAGTCTTGGCGATGTTATTGAAGAGAGAAAAATTGTCCAAAAGGTTCTTAGAAGCCTTCCAACAAAGTTTGATCACGTTGTTGCTGCGATAGAAGAATCGAAAAATCTTTCCACCTACACCTTTCATGAACTTATGAGTTCTCTCCAAGTTCATGAGGAAAGATTGCATAGATCCTCAAATCAACCGTTGGAGCAAGCTTTTCAATCCAAACTTTATGTTTCAAACAAGAAAAGCTCTAAATGGCAAAAAGGTGGAAAAGGTGGCTTCTTCAATAAAAATGGAAAAGGGCAAGGCAAGAATTTTAGAGATGGAAAGCCACACTTTGGAGGGTCGGATTCATCATGTCGAATCTGTAGAAAAACAAATCATGTGATGAAGGATTGCTTTTTTAGATGTAAAAATTGTAAAAATGCAGATCATTCATACAGCCGATGTCCAAAGAAAAACAAAGAAGACGAGGACGAAGCCAATTTCTCCAAAAATGAAGGTGACCAACTATTTTCCTGCATGAGTAAAGAAAAAGAATATGAAAATAGGTGGTATGTTGATAGCGGGTGCAGCAACCATATGACCGGAGATCGAAAGTTGTTCGTGGAGTTGGACACTAGCCATACTTCTCATATAAAACTTGGAGATGGGAAAATTCAAGATGCAAAAGGAAAAGGTGTCATTGCGGTGCAAACAAAGGGAGGTAATCAAAAGTTCATTACTGATGTTCTTTTTGTTCCAAATCTCACTCAAAACCTATTGAGTGTTGGACAACTTTTACAAAAAGGATATTCGGTAACTTTTGATGATAAAAAATGCAAGATCTTTGACAAAAAAAATAATGTTGTAGTTGCTACAATTCAAATGGCACAAAATAAAGTTTTTCCTTTTGTTATGCCTTTAAATGAAAAAGTGGTTTTTAATAGTGAAACCATCGATAAGTTTCACTTGTGGCATTTGAGATTTGGACACTTGCATAACAAAGGATTGCAATTACTCCAAAAGAAGAATATGGTGGTCGGTCTTCCCTTGATTGAAAGAAAAAACAAAGTTTGTGAAGGATGTATCTATGGCAAGATGCATAGATTACCATTTCCAAAAACTTCTTGGAGAGCCCAAATTCCTCTTGAATTGGTGCATGCCGACATTTGTGGCCCTACAAGAACTCCTTCACTCGGTAACAAAAGATATTTCATTCTTTTTGTTGATGATTTTACAAGGATGATGTGGTTGTATTTTTTGCATGAAAAATCAGAAGCATTTTCTGTTTTTCTTCAATTTAAAGCACTTGTAGAAAAACAAAGTGGATGTAAAATCAAGACATTAAGGACTGATCGGGGAGGAGAATTCTTGTTCACCCCTTTCATGGAGTATTGCAAGGAAAATGGCATTCAAAGGCAACTCACCGTACGGAGAAGTCCACAACAAAATGGAGTTGCCGAGAGGAAAAACCGAACAATTGTAGAAATGGCGAGGAGTATGCTAAAGAGCAAAGAATTGCAAAATAAATTTTGGGCAGAAGCTGTTCATACGGCCATCTACATCCTCAACCGTTCACCTACCAAGGCGGTTCTCAATAAAACTCCTTTTGAAGCATGGTATGATAGAAAACCCATTGTTGATCATTTCAAAATTTTTGGATGTATTGCATACTCACATGTTGCAGATCCAAACAAAGACAAATATGATGCAAAAGGAGAAAAACTCATCTTTGTTGGATATAGCGATGAGTCGAAGGGTTATAGACTTTATAATCCAAAGACGAACAAATTGATTATTTCAAGAGATGTGATTTTTGATGAACAAGGAGTTTGGAGCCGGGAGGAAAGTTCATCCTCAAATGAATTTTTGGAGTTAACACCATCACAAAATCAGCCACAACAAGAAGTTCAAACTCCAAATCAAGTGAGCATTCCTGAAAATTCACCACAAGCAAGTTCTCCAAGTCACGAAAGTTCTGATTCTGAAACACCTCCGAGGAAGGTACGATCTTTAAGAGAAATTTATGAAAATTGTGATGTTGCTTTCCTTGGTGTTGAACCTCAGAATTTCGGGGAGGCAATTAAAGAAGAAGTGTGGAGAAAAGCCATGGATGAAGAAATTAAAACAATTGAGAAAAATAAAACTTGGGAGCTTGTGGATTTACCGGAAGGAAAAGAAGTGATTGGCTTGAAATGGGTGTTCAAAACTAAGCTTAATGAAGATGGCTCCATTCAAAAGCACAAGGCACGATTGGTTGCAAAGGGCTATTCTCAGCAGCCCGGAATTGACTTTAACGAAACATTTGCACCGGTGGCAAGAATGGAGACAATTCGGACCGTTTTAGCACTTGGAGCACAATTGAAGCTAAAAGTTTACCAACTTGATGTAAAATCTGCATTCCTTAATGGTGAGCTTGAGGAAGAGGTTTATGTGCAACAACCTCAAGGATATGAAAGGGAAAAAATGGAAGAAAAAGTGTATCGTTTGAAGAAAGCTCTTTACGGGTTAAAGCAAGCACCACGAGCTTGGAATAGCAAGATTGATGGATATTTTTGCAAAAAAGGATTCCAAAAAAGTCCAAGTGAGCCATCACTCTATGTTAAGAAGGAAGGTACACAAGATTTTTTAATTGTTTGTCTATATGTTGATGACCTTATTTACTTGGGCACTAACATGGAAATGGTGAGTGATTTCAAGAAAAATGTGATGCAAGAATTTGAGATGACAGATTTGGGGCTCATGAGATACTTTCTTGGAATTCAAGTGAAACAAACGGAAGGTGAGATCTTTATTTCTCAAGAAAAGTATATTGATGACTTGCTAAAAAGGTTTCACATGAAGAATTGCAAACCCGTGGCAACACCTTTGGCATTGAATGAGAAATTGCAACAAGAAGACGGTGCTGAAAAAGTTGACTTGAAAATATTTCGAAGTCTTGTTGGTTCTTTGATTTATCTCACCAACACAAGACCAGATATTGTTCATTCGGTGAGTTATATTTCTCGATTCATGAGTGATCCTAGCAAGATGCATTTTTCCGCTGCGAAACGAATTCTTAGATATCTTCAAGGTACTAAGAAACAAGGGATCAAGTATGAAAAAGAAGAAAATAACAAGTTGATTGGCTTCACGGATAGTGACTGGGCAGGATCATTGGATGATCGAAAAAGCACTTCGGGCTATGTTTTTTGTCTTGGTTCAAAGGTGATAGCTTGGAGTTCTAAAAAGCAAAAAACGGTTGCACTTTCTTCAAGTGAAGCCGAGTACATTGCCGCCACTGATGCAGCTTGTGAAGCAATTTGGTTAAGAAGAATTCTCTTTGATTTGCAAGAAAAACAAGAGCATCCTACTACTCTTTTTTGTGACAACATGTCAACCATTGCCATGACTAAAAATCCCGTCTTTCATGCAAGGTCTAAACATATTGAGCTTCGACATCATTTCATTCGAGATCTTGTGAACAAAGGTGACATACACTTGGAGTTCATCAACACAAATGATCAAGTGGCAGATTTTCTTACTAAGGCCGTGACAAGTGAAAAGTTCGAGAAGTTCAAGAAGTGGTTGAAAATTACAAATTGAGAGGGGGTGTTAAGAATCCAATTTGGAATTTAATTAGTCAAATGTATTTGGAAAAATTAATATTAGATTATATTCTAAGTATTTCCTAGATTCTTTGTATAATTTAGGTGTCTTTCAAATGTCCTATTAAATTAGGAACTTGGAAGGTTGCACCTTGTGCATGTATCTTGATGGGCATCTTAGCCTATAAATATGTACTTTTATTTGAGATTTGATGCAAGTAAAAATCAAGTAAAAACCTTTCTCTAAAAACTTTATCTTAAGAATTCCTTTTCTTCATTTCTCTAAAAATCCCCAACAAATAGATGTTGCAGTAAAGGTGCTCAATCATTCCAAGGAAGATGGTGAGGAATTTGTTAACGAAGTCGGTGCAATTGGGAGAATACACCATGTCAACGTGGTACGGTTGGTCGGCTTTTGTGCTGAAGGATATAAAAGAGCTCTGGTTTATGAATTCCTACCAAATGAATCACTCGAAAAGGTGATTTTCACAGCAGGCTCCAAGAAAAGCTCTCTTGGTTGGCAAAAGCTACAAGATATTGCTCTCGGCATAGCTAAGGGCATTGAGTATCTCCACCAAGGTTGTGATCAACGAATCCTCCATTTCGACATCAAACCTCACAACATCTTATTAGACCACAATTTCAACCCGAAAGTATGTGATTTTGATCTAGCTAAGTTGTGCTCTAAAGAGAAAAGTGCTGTAACAATGACAGCTGCAAGGGGAACCATGGGGTACATTGCACCAGAGGTATTGTCAAGAACTTTTGGAAGGGTATCGTATAAGTCTGAGGAAAAACGTGGATCTTGAGGCGAATACGAGTCAGGTGTACTTTCCTCAATTTGTTTATAATAATTTGAATTTGGATGGAGATCTTTGGGCACAGATTGAGGATACAGGAGATGGGAATATTGCAAGAAAACTTAGCATTGTAGGACTTTGGTGTATCCAGTGGTATCCGAATGATCGTCCGTCGATGAAGCAAGTGGTTCAAATGTTGGAAGGAGATGGACACGATCTCATAATGCCTCCGAACCCATTTGAAGCTGCTAATGTGCCGAATGCGACGAATGTTGCAGCAATAGGCAGAACTCGTTATCAAATGGAGTTGCCACTCATATTAGAATCTGAGGAAGATCAAGTATCCTGAAATGTGATATTTGAGATAGAATTATTACTCTTGTCCAATTTTTTCTCGAGTTAAGATTGCTAAAGTGTTTGCTTGAAATGGCCGGGGGGAGGGAAAACGTGGATCTTGAGGCGAATACGAGTCAGGTGTACTTTCCTCAATTTGTTTATAATAATTTGAATTTGGATGGAGATCTTTGGGCACAGATTGACGATACATGAGATGGGAATATTGCAAGAAAACTTAGCATTGTAGGACTTTGGTGTATCCAGTGGTATCCGAATGATCGTCCGTCGATGAAGCAAGTGGTTCATGTTAGCAGTTTGTGGTCCATTGAGATTCCTAACTGCATAAGGATAATATTTATTTATTAATATTATATTTTCTCACACTATTATGACGTAATAAAGAAACCCATTAACCCCACTAACTCCCACTATTCTAGAATCATCGGGGAGATAACCATTAAGGGAAAACCGCTTAAGTCAATACGTAACTGATGGAGTTACGTATATAAAAGAAGAAAGAATTCCTAAGGTCCCTAAGCACAAAAATACACATACAGAACCAATCCATCAGGTTGTGAGGGTCGGTGCTTAGAAGAACTTTAAGGAAGAAAAAGGGGCTAGAGGAAATCCTGCAGAGAGAAGACTTGAAGCCATTGACGGATTTATTCGTGGACATCTGACGTTTGGAATTCGTGGGCTAAATCAATCTCTGAGTCGGCAACAAATTACGAGCAATGGCGGGAGGTATTTCGATCCTAATTTCCGCTGCGTGAATTCATGATTAAGTTTTCTATGAATTCGATAATTATGCTTACATGTGGTATCAGTGCATACCATATATCTCTGCCTTGCATGTTTTATATGCTGATTGATTGAACAAAATACAGTTAATTTTTGTTCGTGAATTCAGTTTACTGTGCGAGTATTTGATGACTGATTACCTTGAATTCAATCTCGAGCAATTATGGAATTAGGGTAATTATGCCTGGCCTAAAATTTATTTCCGTCAAATATTTCGTGAATCAGCATTCCTTCAATCTGGTTGGTTATGTTTGAGACAGCAATTTCATGATGACATGCGTGAATTAATAAGAGACTTGAGTCTCAAACTTGCAATTATAATTTGACATTTGTATGCAATTTAAAGGCTTACTGGAATACATATTTGAGTGACGTATTTTGTGTTGCTAGAATATGCATTTAGAATTTTAGCATTGGGTGACACATGAATATTCATTGTTCAAATTCATGCGTATTAATGAGAATACATGCGCAATGAGGGGTCTTCAGCATGATGATGTCATGGTAATGAAATTCTTGGAGATTTACAGCTTATTATGTGTATGCAATTGAGGTTTTGCTGCTGTGTACAAGTAGATTTTATTCTAATTGATTATTAGATTAAATTGTTGCTGGAATATGCACGTGATTTCAAGATTTGACCTCTATGATATATTCTGTCTTGCCGTAATGTGCACTTTGGTATATTTGTGTTGGATAATATGCACAAATTATGATTATATGAGGTTTTTAATAATCATGTGCTTAGAAGTACGAAGTATGATCTCATAAAGTTTAATACTGATCATTAAGGAATATGCATTAGACATTATTTCAGTGGTTCATATAATTTTATTTAATTGGAGATTAGCCACAGCAACTCTAATTAAATTTAATTATGTGATAAAGTAAAACCACAAATGGTATTTTAAAATGTCTAATATTTTGTGCATATTATAAGGTACTGATTTTTCAGTGATCAATTGAATTTTATTTTATTAAAGACTAGCCACAGCATCTTTAATCGAATAAAATTTGTTATTGGGGATCAAATATGGTACTTCATTATGTTATTAGGATAAAATATTAAATGCCCTTTCACAATTACCCACAGGGTTGTGAAATTGAATTTAATAATTTTATCAAGGGATAGAAATTATATAAAGTTTTTCAATAATTCTATCATCAAGTAATGAATCTTATTGAATTAAAATTTTAGCCCACAGGCAATTTTTATGTCACTTGATTTATTTATTTATGATTTGCATTGGTAAATCATAGTAAATTTACTTGACTCAATTTAGTTATTAAGCATGAATTTATATGATTTTGCAGTTAGAAAACCTGTTGGTGTCTCTGATTTTAATGTTGAAATCCCTGAATTGAATGGTGAGAATTATAAGATATGGAAGGATGGGGTTCTCCTCCATTTAGGGTGTATGGACATTGATTATGCTATTCGGAAAGATAAACCACATATCACTGAAACCAGCACTCAAGCAGAAAAGAATCTTTATGAACAGTGGGAGCAGTCTAACCGACTCAGTGTCATGTTCATAAAGACTAAAGTTCCTGCTGGTATTCGTGGTTCTGTGGAAAAGCATGACGATGTTCGGGCATTACTGAAGGCACTGGATGAACAGTTTGAGACTTCAGATAAAGCACTTGCTAGCACCCTAATAATGAAATTCTCAAACTTAAGACTCACCGGAGTTAAAGGTGTGCGTGACCACATCAATAAGATGAGGGATATAGCAGCTCAGTTGAAGAATCTTGAGGTTGATATGTCTGAAACTTTCCTTGTGCACTACATACTGAACACCCTTCCTAATCAGTACGGCCCTTTTAAGATCTCTTACAACACACATAAAGAAAAATGGCCAATTAATGAACTTATGGCCATGTGTGTTCAAGAGGAGGGACGATTGGTTATGGAAATGGGAGAGAGTGCATTGGTGACCACCCAAGGAAAGAGAACTTCTCATGCCAAGTATAAGGCGAAGGAAAAATTACTTCCTAATGTTGATATCAAGAAGGAATCCAAGTGTTTCTTCTGTAAAAAGAAGGGACACATAAAGAAGGATTGTACCAAGTATAAGAAATGGCTTGAGAATAAAGGTAATTTAATCTCATTTGTCACGTATGAAGCAAATATGGTTGATGTTAATTGTAACACATGGTGGATTGATTCTGGTTCTACAATCCATGTCTCAAATTCCTTGCAGGGATTAACCAACCTGCGAAAACCAGTGGGAAGTGAACGATGCAACTATTCGGGAAACAAGATGCAGTCACATGTGGAAGCTATTGGAACATGCAATTTAGTTCTTAAGAGTGGTTTTGTTTTGAATTTAGAAGAGACTTTTTACATTCCTAGTTTTTCTAGAAATTTAATTTCAGTTTCAAGACTTGTTCCTTTTGGATACTCTTTTAACTTTTCAAACTCTTCTTTTAACTTGTCTTATGAATCTGAAATTATTGGACAAGGAATGTTGTGTGATGGTCTTTATTCCCTTGATTTGCAAAATGACACCACTCATAATGTTATGCATGTTCAAGCTGGTATTAAAAGAAGTGTTACAAATGAAAGTTCTTCTGTTTTATGGCACCGGAGATTGGGACATATCTCCATTGATCGAATTAAGAGATTAATAAATGATAGAGTACTTAGTACTTTAGATTTTACTGATCTGGATACTTGTATAGACTGCATTAAAGACAAGCAGACTAACAAGTCAAAGAAAGGTGCCAAAAGAAGTACAACCATATTGGAAATCATACATACGGACATATGTTGTCCAGACATGGATGCATATGGTCAGAAATACTTTATCACCTTTATTGATGACTACTCACGATATATGCATCTCTACATGCTTCACCACAAAAGTGAAGCGTTAGAAGCCTTTAAGGTCTACAAGGCTGAAGTAGAGAAGCAATGCGGTAAGCAAATTAAGATAGTCAGATCTGATAGAGATGGTGAGTACTATGGTAGATACACTGAAGATGGACAAGCTCAAGGTCCTTTTGCGAAGTTTCTTCAAGAAAATGGGATTGTTGCCCAATACACCATGCCTGGTTCTCCAGACCAAAATGGTGTAGCAGAAAGAAGAAACCGAACTTTAATGGACATGGTGCGTAGTATGCTTAGTGGTTCTTAGCTACCTAAGTCCTTGTGGATTGAAGCTCTCAAAACGGCAGTGTATGTGTTGAATCGAGTTCCAACCAAGGCTGTTTCTAAAACACCTTTTGAGTTATTCAAAGGTTGGAAACTGAGCTTAAGACATACACGAGTATAGGGATGCCCATCTGAAGTGAGAGTTTATAATCCTCAAGAAAAGAAACTTGATCCAAGGACCACTAGTGGGTATTTCGTTGGATATGTTGAAAGGTCTAAAGGATACAAGTTTTATTGTCCATCTCATAGCACTAGATTTGTGGAATCAAGAAATGCAAAATTTCTTGAGAATGACTTGATCAGTGGGAGTGATCAATTGCAGGATTTTATTTCTGTAAGAGATCAACCTTCTACTTCAAGTGATAGATTAGTTGTTATTCATAACACCCCTCAAGTACAATTGGGTGTCGAAGAACAACATAATGAAGATCCACATATTGCTGAAGATACTCAAGTAGATCAAATTATTCAAGAAACTCCACAAGTTTTTGAACAACAGGTAGAGCAGCATGATCTTAATGAGAATGTTGGTCAAGCCTTACGGCGATCCACTAGAGAAAGGAAATCAGCACTCCCTAGTGACTATGTTGTGTATTTACAAGAATCTGACTGTGATGTTGGAGCTGAAAGTGATCCCGAGTCATTTTCACAAGCTATGAGTTGTAATGAGTCAGAATTATGGTACAAAGCTATGAAGGATGAGATGAACTCTATGAAATTTAATGAAGTCTGGGATCTTGTCAAGTTGCCTAACGGTGTAAAACCCATTGGTTGTAAATGGGTGTTTAAAACCAAGAGGGATTCATTAGGTAACATTGAGAGATATAAGGCTAGACTTGTTGCGAAGGGGTTCACTCAAAGAGAAGGAATCGATTATTCAGAGACATTCAGTCATGTTTCTAAGAAAGATTCCTTACGCATTATATTGGCATTAGTAGCCCAATTTGACCTTGAATTGCAACAAATGGATGTGAAAACGGCGTTTTTGAATGGTAATCTAGATGAAGAGGTGTATATGAAACAACCTGAAGGATTCTCCTCTAGTGATGGTGAGCAGTTGGTGTGTAAGTTGAAAAAGTCCATATATGGATTGAAACAAGCCTCCCGACAATGGTATTTGAAGTTTCATGATGTTATCTCTTCATTTGGGTTTGTTGAGAACATAAAGGATGAATGTATATACCGTAAGGTTAGTGGGAGTAAAATTTGTTTCCTTATCTTATATGTGGATGATATTTTGCTTGCTACCAATGATAAGGGGATGCTATATGAAGTAAAACAATTCCTTTCTAAAAATTTTGAGATGAAGGACATGGGCGAGGCATCTTATGTCATTGGCATTAAGATCTATCGAGATAGACATAAGGGCATTTTAGGTTTATCTCAAGAAGCCTATATCAACAAAATTTTAGAAAGATTTCGGATGAAGAATTGTTCATCAAGTATAGCTCCCATAGTGAAGGGTGACAGATTCAATTTGAATCAGTGCCCGAAGAACGATCTTGAGAGGGAAGAAATGAAAAACATTTCTTATGTTTCTGTTGTTGGAAGCTTGATGTATGCTCAGGTCTGTACAAGACCTGACATTGCATTTGCAGTTGGAATGTTAGGGAGATATCAGAGTAACCCAGGTATTGACCACTGGAAAGCTGCAAAGAAAGTCTTGAGGTATCTTCAAGGATTACATGCTTACATATAAACGATCAGACAATTTGGAGGTGATTGGGTACTCCGATTCAGACTTTGCTGGCTGCGTTGACTCTCGTAGGTCAACATCAGGATACATTTTTATGCTTGCCGGTGGAGCTGTATCACGGAGGAGCGCAAAACAGTCCCTAACTGCTACTTCCACTATGGAGGCTGAGCTCGTTTCATGTTTTGAGGCTACCTCACAAGGATTGTGGTTAAAGAGTTTCATTTTTGAGCTTGGAATTGTGGATTCAATTTCCAGGCCAATAAAGATACACTGTGACAATTCAGCTGCTGTTTTCATGGCTAAGAATAACATAAGTGGTAGTCGAAGTAAGCATATCGACACCAAGTATCTAGCCATAAGGGAACGTGTCAAGAATAAGGAAGTGGTCATTGAACACATTAGCACTGAATTGATGTTAGCTGATCCTTTGACTAAAGGCATGCCACCATATAAATTTAAGGATCATGTAGTTAATATGGGACTTGTTTCCCATATGTAAAGTTTCGTTATTGGACGAATATTGTGAAACTCTGATTTTCAGGATATTTCTCATGTCTTATAATTTTATGTGCACATTTATGTTGTTTTGAGAAATATCAATACAGTTTGGACCTCGAATAAATATAGGGTTTATTCATAAAGATTATGCGGTAAAGTTGAAACCATAATGCATTGTAATACATGGAAGATACTACTCGTTCATAAGAGGATCTATCGCCATGATTCATGTATTGTGTTTTCTAAAGTTTGGGTAAATGTGGGTTTACGGACCAAGTGGGAGAATGTTAGCAGTTTGTGGTCCGTTGGGATTCCTAACTGCATAAGGATAATATTTATTTATTAATATTATATTTTCTCACACTATTATGACGTAATAAAGAAACCCATTAACCCCACTAACTCCCACTATTCTAGAATCATCGGGGAGATAACCATTAAGGGAAAACCGCTTAAGCCAATACGTAACTGATGGAGTTACGTATATAAAAGAAGAAAGAATTCCTAAGGTCCCTAAGCACAAAAATACACATACAGAACCAATCCATCAGGTTGTGAGGGTCGGTGCTTAGAAGAACTTTAAGGAAGAAAAAGGGGCTAGAGGAAATCCTGCAGAGAGAAGACTTGAAGCCATTGACGGATTTCTTCGTGGACATCTGACGTTTGGAATTCATGGGCTAAATCAATCTCTGAGTCGGCAACAAATTACGAGCAATGGCAGGAGGTATTTCGATCCTAATTTCCGCTGCGTGAATTCATGATTAAGTTTTCTATGAATTCGATAATTATGCTTACGAGCAATGGCGGGAGGTATTGCTAAAGTGTTTGCTTGAACTGGCCGGGGGGAGGAAAAACGTGGATCTTGAGGCGAATACGAGTCAGGTGTACTTTCCTCAATTTGTTTATAATAATTTGAATTTGGATGGAGATCTTTGGGCACAGATGGAGGATACAGGAGATGGGAATATTGCAAGAAAACTTAGCATTGTAGGACTTTGGTGTATCCAGTGGTATCCGAATGATTGTCCGTCGATGAAGCAAGTGGTTCAAATGTTGGAAGGAGACGGACACGATCTCATAATGCCTCCGAACCCATTTGAAGCTGCTAATGTGCCGAATGCGACGAATGTTGCAGCAATAGGCGGAACTCGTTATCAAATGGAGTTGCCACTCATATTAGAATCTGAGGAAGATCAAGTATCCTGAAATGTGATATTTGAGATAGAATTATTACTCTTGTCCAATTTTTTCTCGAGTTAAGATTGCTAAAGTGTTTTCTTCTTTGCATTGTGAATTGATTAGTGTTCTATTAATGAAATGATTAAGGTGTTTGATGAACGCAAGAAACTCTTGGTTATCTTATTCAATAATTGATGAACGCCTTCAAATTTTGCCAATATATATTATATGCCCCTGGGTTGGAATGTTTTGTTTTGATTGATTAGCTGTTTTTGTAAGGGATACTTTACGAACTTTCCGCCCTAAGGATCAGTAGTTAAGTTCTACCAAAAAAAAAAAAAATTCAGTAGTTATGCAAACTTCTATTAACAAAAATTACAAATTTTCTTATCAAGTAAAATTGTTATTTTTTTTCTTTTTTTGGTTAAGGAAAATTCTAAGTTAGTTATATATGGCTCCAGGAAAAGTTGTTAAATAACGCGAGATAACAACTTATATAACGCGAGATAAGAGTCATATTCTCTAAAATCTCATTATATATTCACACTTTATAAGCACTTTGAAGTATTTAAAAAGAGATACTATGTATAGTTTAGTAGTTTGATATTATACTAAATTTATAAAGATTAAATTAGCCTCAAATCTCTTATTTAAATACCAAAACAACATAAATATTTTAATATCAAAATTTTTAGTTGATCTCAACATGCAACGTGTATGTATTGGAATGATATTAAGGGACAACTTTAATTTTTATAAACTTCCCCACGACCAGTCCATAGAGTGACAAAGATAATTCAGTTAAGTCTTATGGTTGGATTCCCAAAAGGCCAAAATTAAAGTCAAGTCGATTTGGTTGCTACGGGTAGGGCTGTCAACGGGTTGGATTCGGACCGGATCAGGAGATTCTGGATCCGAATTCGATAAGAGAATCCGACTACCGGATCCGAATCCGAATCCTATAGGATTCGGATTCATTGTTTTTGAATCCATATATAATTGGGTCGGATCAGATCCGATAAATGATCCTACCCGATTAACAATAAAATCTAATTTTTTAAATAATGAATTTGAAATAAAAAATAAATATATTTACATAATATTAAATAAATAATTATTATTTTAATGTATTATTTGATAGTTTTGTTTATATTTATTTAAAATAGGTTAATTTAAACTTATTAATAGAAGATAATATATACTTTTAGAGTAAAAAATTTAAATTTTATTATTGCTTAAATTAATAAATATGAAAAAATTTTAATTTTAATCATTTCACTAAATATTATGTACTAGTAAATAATTTATTTAATTAAATATTATATATATTATCGGATTCGGATTCTTAATGGATCGGATTCCTTAAATCCATATTCGCTCCATTTATTTCGGATAACGAATATTTATAATCGGATATGATCCATCGAACATTTTTATCGGACGAATATGCTAAAATTCGGATCGGATTCGGATTAAAATCCGACCCATTGACAGCCCTAGCTACGGGGAAATAAATGCATTCAATTATCCTCACAAGTCCACATTAAGTACTCTTAATGGAGGATTACACTGATTTGGATTTCCAAATTCAAAGTAAACCCTAATGACAGTGTCATTTTATTTATTATACTCGTAAGTCCGCAATTTAGACTAAATCTTACTAGTGTCATTTAACTTTAATGATAGAAAAAAAATAAAAAAATTAACTTTAATGTGGTTGCTCTGGCCTCTGGGGAAATTACGCACCTTTTTATAATCACAAATTCCACATTTAAAGTCGAGTCAAGTCATTTAAACATGTATACTCAAAAGGCAAGTGAAGCTTAATTTTATTATTTCACACAGGCCGCAACGTGTAGGAAATTTTGGATTCTATTTCTTGTTTAATTACGTTCGAACAGTATGATAAATAAATTTTCCCCCTAAAAACTTTTTTAATAAATAAGTTTCGAACGTCTAATTTCTTAAAGAAGCAAATAAAGTCTATATTTTATAATTTAACCAACTATTATTAGATCAAGAATCGTAAGGTTTCGTATAGGAAATTTTGACATTCAAAAGCCAAACTTTAACATATTTTTGATTGTGAAACTTGAAACTTTGACACCCAGAAGCCAGACTTAACATAGCATGGCAATTACGTTAGCTAGTTATTGCATATTCAAGGGACACTCAATGATGCATTGATTTTAATTAGTTAAAAATTTGAAAGTTGATACTAGGCATCTACGCACATAAATATATCTTGATTTTTTCCTCTAAAATTAGGAGCACAAGAGTCAACTCAAATCATGGAAGCAAATAATGTCCAAATGGCTGTGGATGGGTCCCTTTCTACTCTGAATCAAATTTGAATTCGATCTCAATTTTAATATATTTAATTGATAAAAAAGTTTGATAGACCATATCCATCTATAAAAGTTCGTTATCTAAAATAATAAAATCAAATATTAAATTAAAAATCTGCTTCGTTAAAGGTCTGAAATTATGATATTTTATTAAATTAATTATTTTGTTAATAAAAAAAAAAAAAACTAATAAAATAATCTACGTATTGCTGTATTTAATAATAGACTTATGCTATTTACTAATTTTTTAAATATGTCTTCTTTTTATTAGTAATTTTAGATTAACATAGTTTAAGTAAGTAGTTAATTAAATAACGATTTTTTGATAAATATTACATATTTATATTTATTTTTTTATATTTATTATCTCATTTAAAAAATTATATTTATTACTAATTGAATCTAATTTTTTATCGCATCTAATCCTATCTGATTATCTCCAAACTTAATATTAATGAATCCGTATCCTATAGTATCCAAATTCAATTCTGATTATCAGATATTCTTATGAGATTCAAATCTCAAATTTTCTGATTTGGTTCGAATCCGATTCCTTAACAACTTTAAATGTTGCATATTCAAAGACATGAATAAATAATAATGCGAAAAGTATTTTAGGGAGAAACCAAACGTGTTGCTTTAATTTTGTTTGTACTTACATAATGCTTATATTAATAATACCATTAACTCTTGATAACAAATCGATCTGAAGTTACTTAAGTAATGTGTAATAAAATTTGTTTGAGAAGTTTTGTTCATATATATTTTATCTGATGAATATAAATATAAGGCATAGTAACAATGCATACATGAAATTTGCGTAAAGTTCATTTGAGATTTGAAAATTTGTAATATCCTTTTTTGTCACAAAATTTACATTACAAGCGGATAATTTTAAGGATTTCATATATAACTTTTTATGAATGCTCTTTTCCTTTTTCCTTTTCAGTTACCAATCAATATTTAGTTTTAAATTAAAGATTGTTACGTTATCTGTTAATCGAAACTTTAGAATATTTTAAAAAGAAAGTTTTTGTAATTATATGCGTTCAATTTTTCACTAAACTAATTTGGGCCTGACTATCCAAATATATGATTGTTTGGGCTTAATGTTCCGGACGAGGTAGGAATCAAGATTATACAAATAGTTATTGGACCAGCTACATACACGTATAGGAAATTTTAGTTATGCATAAAAAAAGGGTTTTTATTTTTTTTGATTCAAAAAAAAAAAATGATTTTTTTTTAAAATTAAAAAAAAGAGAATTTTAAACATGTACCAATGAAAACATATTATTATCAAATATATGCTGAAATTAAAATTTTCATGTTAATATAAATTTATTAGTTATCTTTATTATACTGATTAAATTTATAATAAATAAATGAATAAATAGAATAAAATTATATCTTATTGGTAAAAAGACAAAATACTATAATAGAATTAGAAAAAAGGGAGAAGAGGTTAAAAAGAATGTAAAGCAAAACAAAAAGAATTAAAGTGAAGCAGTAGAAAAAAGGACATTAGAAAATAAAAAAAAAATTTATTGAAGTGGTGAAAAATAAATAAAAAAGAAAATACTTTAAGAGGCAAAAGCTGATATTGTAACTGTTTGACGTTGAATATAATAATATAACAATTTTTACTTACAATAAAACACATCCGCACGCACTAAATAATGACCTTCTCAAGATTTTATATAATTAATTTTTTTTTTACTTACAATTAATATTTTTTTTCAAAAAAAAAAGTGATAATTAATATTTCATAAGGGGTAAGTTATTTTTTTAATACTATTTTCACAACTACATACCGTTCAGATGCATTTGTTTTTAATAGGCGAAAAATAATTCAACTTAGAGTTTTCTGAAATCATGGAATACACTAACTGCAACATAGTTATAATTCTAGCAATTAGCCTAATATTGTCTAGTTAGCACGTATTATTTCTAGCTGACAACTCTTCAATAATAACACCCATCAATTTTCTGGATACATTTTACACTTACACACCACTAGAAGTATTACTAGTACCCAACAATGCTTCAGAATCAGTTGATTCTGTTCCCAGCTTTGATCACCATTAACGCCAACCTGAGCTGATTGAGATGGCAGGGGAGGGATTTCTAGATTTTCATTTTCACCTTCCAACATTTTTACCACTTCACTCATTGACGGACGATCTTCCGGACACATCCGGATGCACCACAATCCCACTATTGTCATCTTCCTTTTCACTTTTCTTGTGAAATCGTCATCATCAATTTCATCAGCATTTCCAGTTTCAATATCCTTCTCTTCAGTGAAGCGATCATAAATCCAGTATGGAAAATACTGACTAGATTTGTCATCATCTACCACCACGTCTCTATTTAATCGTAGCATTTCCATTAGCAGCATTCCAAAGCTATAGACATCAGCCTTGTATGAGACCCTTCCAATGCTTCTGTTGATTAGTTCAGAAGCCACATATATACCCTATTGTCCCTCGTGCCATTGTAAGAGTCACTGTTACATTGTCAGTAGGGTAAATTTTGGCAAGCCCGATATCAGAAACTTTAGAAGTGAAACTATCATCAAGTATGTTGTGAGGCTTTATGTCAAAGTGCAGGATTTGGATATCACAACCTCGGTGCAGATATTCAATCCCAAGAGCCACTCCAAATGCGATTTCGTATTTCTGCTCCCAACTCAGTGAATTTGTGGCTCTTTCATCCGTATATATGTGCTTCTCCAAAGATCCCTTAGGCATGAATGTTGGGAAAGGGAAATCAAACGAAACGATTACACGCAGCAGAAATCAAGATTCTCCTTTCCAAATACCCAGCAAATAATCAACCAAGTAATTTACCAAATGTGCTGACAGATATAAAAAAAAGATCAAAGCAACCAATAAAAATAGAGACGCGATTTTAACGTGGAAAACCCCTTCAAAACCGAAGAGTAAAAACCACGGGGCCTACGAGACCCAAAATAAATCTCCACTATAACACGAGGCACAAATACAATAGTTCAAATACCAACAAAAGCAATTCTAAATCCGAACAAACCTCCAAATATATCAATCAAGAATCACAAAAACCGAAGAACACAAAGTAGGCCAAATATTTGTGTTACTGTTCACGCATAAAAAATTGACCTACGGTGCTCGAAATCAGTTCTCCACCGTTCACATTGAAGATTGATGTGTTGGAAACGTGCTGTCAAAATTTCACCAAAATCGGACCACGAATGAACTTCCGATCGTCCCTCTGATGAACCTGTCGCAGCCTCCAAAAACTGAAATTAGAGCAGAAAATTTTGTTCTGTTCCTTTTCCAAAACTGCCGGGCTGCTGCGCAATTAGCTAAATAAAGATTATAAAACCCTATGTTAATTATGGGCTTTAATCCTTGGGCTAATTAAATTATTTGGGCTATAATTTCTTGGGCCAACAAAGACTATATGGGCTGGACCCAACAAATCTCCCCCTCCAGCCCATGTGACGAAGGAGACAAAACACAATATAATCACTTAAACTTGAGACCGGCCAACCCGGCACAAAACTCGAGTTTCTCACGGCTCACCACCTTTGTCATCATATCAGCACCATTATAATCAGTATGAATCTTTTCAATTTCAATCAACTTGGAATTCAAAACACCTCGAATCCAGTGATATCTCACATCAATATGCTTCGATTTACCATGAAAACTCGAATTCTTACTGAGATGAATAGCACTCTGATTATCACAAAATAGGACATACCTCGGTTGAGAAAACCCAAGTTCATGAATAAACTTCTTCATCCAAATTAATTCTTTGCATGCTTCAGTGGTTACAATAAACTTGGCTTCTATGGTAGACAAAGCAGCACATTTTTGCAGTCTAGATTGCCACGCCACTGCTCCCCCTGCAAATGTAATCAATGAACCAGAAGTGGATTTTCTCGAGTCCAAATCTCCACCCAAATCTGAATCTGTATAACCAACCAACATAGGTTTTTCAGATCCAAAACAAAGTTTCAAATTTGTAGTGCCACAGAGATATCTCATAATCCATTTCACAGCATTCCAATGCTCTCTGCCTGGATTTGAGGGAAATCTGCTAACTTTGCCAATTGCATAAGCCAAATCTGGTCTTTTACAAACCATAGCGTACATCAAACTTCCAACTACTGATGCATTGGGGACACTTTCCATATCCTTCTTATCTTTCTCAAGAGAAGGAGACTGTGCACTACTTAGCTTAAAATGTCCATCAAGAGGAGTACTTACAGGTTTATCTTTATCCATATGAAACCTTTGAATAACCTTTTCAATATACTTCTCTTGAGACAACCATAACTTCTTAGCATTTCTATCAAGCAAAATTCTCATGCCAAGAATTTGCTTCGCTGGTCCCAAATCTTTCATGGCAAAAGATTTGCTTAACTCTTTCTTCAAACTACCAATTCTAGCAACACTATGACCTACAATGAGCATATCATCAACATAAAGCAATAAAATGACAAAATCAACATCAGATAATTTTTGAACAAATACGCAGTGGTCAGCAATAGTCTTCATAAAATCCTGTTGAAGCATAACTGACTCAAACTTCTTATACCACTACCTAGGAGCTTGTTTTAGACCGTACAAGCTCTTTCCCAATCTACATACAAAATTCTCTTTTCCTTTGACAACGAAACCCTCAGGCTGCTCCATATAAATTTCTTCCTCCAAATCACCGTGGAGAAAAGCAGTCTTCACATCCATCTGTTCAACTCCTAAGTCAAGACTAGCCGCTAAGCCTAAAATAAGATGGATTGATGACAATTTCACAATAGGTGAGAAAATCTCTTCAAAATCAATCCCTTTCTTTTGACTGAAGCCTTTAACAACTAATCTGGCTTTGTATCGTGGCTGTGAAGTATTCTCTTCTTGTTTCACCCGATAAATCCATCGGTTCTTCAGAGCCCTTTTGCCTTCGGGTAACTTAACAAGGTCAAAAGTGTTATCGTCATATAAGGATTCCATTTCCTCTTTCATTGCTTCAAATCATTTTTTCATGAGTTCACTCTCCATAGCCTCCTCATAACAATCGCGTTCTCCTCCATCTGTCAAAAGAACTTACTCACTAGATGGATACTTACCAGACTGCACTCTATTTCTGGTAGATCTTCTTAGTTGGATTTCAGGTTGCTCAATAGTTGGAGTATCTTCTCCATATTCAATTTCATGATCTTCCTCAACGTGATCATGATCAACCTCTGTCTCCAAATTATTCTGATTGTTAAAATCAACTGCATCAGACGAACTTGTAATAGGTTTTAGATCCAAATCAATCAAGTCATCACCACCTGGAGATTCTGAATTACTTGATTTACCAATGTCTTCAATGGTTTGGTCTTCCATGAAGACTGCATCACTACTTCTGACAAGCTTCTTTTCAACTGGATCATAGAACCTGTAACCAAATTCGTCCTAACCATACCGAAGGAGTATACATTCCCTCGCTTTGGTGTCTACTTAGATCGCTCATCCTTAGGTATATGCACATAAGCTTTACAAACAAACACGCGCAAATGATCATAGGAGACATATTTTCCATACCATACCCTATTAGGGACATCAGTCTGCAATGCAACAGAAGGAGACAAATTAATTACATGAGCAACGGTAAGTAATACCTCCCCCTAAAACGATTTAGGTAGCTTTGCTTCTGAAAGTAAACATCTAACCCTCTCCACTAGGGTCCTATTCATTCTTTCTGCCAAGCCATTTAACCGAGGGGTCTTAGGAGGCGTCTTCTGATGTCGAATGCCCTGCCCTCTGCAATACAAGTCAAATGGGCCACAATACTCGCCACCATTATCAGTACGAATACATTTCAACTTCTTACCAGTTTCTCTCTCAACTGATGCCTGAAAAAATTTAAACACATCAAGTACCTGATCTTTGGTTTTCAAGACATAAACCCACAGCTTTCTTGAATAATCATCAATAAAGGTGACAAAATAAAGTTCACCACGATGAGTCCTTACTTTCATTGGTCCACAAACATCTGAGTGTACCAGTTCAAGCAGCTCTGTCTTTCTTGAAGGGGGATGACTCTTGAATGAAACTCGTTTTTGCTTCCCAGTCAACTAGTGAACACATCTTCCTAGTTTTGTAGCTTTCAACCCTGACAACAAATTCTTCTTGGCCAGACAGTCGAGTCTTTTTTCACTAATATGACTAAGTCTCTTGTGCCATAATTCTGACAAGTTATCTTCCTCTATTACATTAACTGAGCTCACACAAATGAAAGCATTCATCCTATATAAATTATGGAATTTATCACCTCGGGCCACAATCAGATTCCCTTTCGTGAGTTTCCACTGGCCATCACCAAAGAAGTTACAATAACCATCATCATCAAGCCTCCCTGCTGAGATCATATGCAAACGAACACTAGATGCATGCTTGACATCATGAAGCACCAAATTTGTTCCACAATTGGTCTTTAACAAATAGTTCCAGTGCCTACTACAGGTACCACCGTATCATTTCCTCTCTTCAAAACTCCAAAATCACCGGAAGTATAAGGAGTGAAGAAATCTTTCCTCGATGTCACATGAAATGAGGCACCACTATCGGCAACACAACTGGAATCATCATTGGCAACAACAATGACATTATTATCATAAGCAAGAATAAGACCATCATTAGAAGTGGTAGTAGCAACACGATCATTATTTTTCTGGTTTTTCTTGTTGTGCTCATCACGATTAGCTTTGCGTTCTCTCTTCAATATGAAACAATATTTCTTAATATGACCAGGTCCACCACAATGATCGCACTTAAACTCCTTCCATCTTGACCTTGATTTGCTTCGACTTTTACTTCTACCTTTTTCGTATTTATGTTGGCTTCTCCCCTATTTTCTGAAACCAACAACTCGGGTTGAGACGAATGCTGAGTTTTCTGTCTCATCTCTTCATTCAAGACACTACTCTTCACAAGTTCAATGGTTACTGTTAGGAATAGTGCCCTAGAAAGCCGATTGTATATCCGCTTTGAACTTTTCCTTATTATAATCACAGACAATCTTTGAATAAAATAACGAATTGAGGCAACACTTCTTTATATGCTCTTGTTTGGTATGCGTTTACTTTAGCTGTGCATGCATGAGAACTCCCTTAATCCTGATGACTTTAGGACTCTACCATTTAGGTGAAATGGTTCATGAAACGAGCCCTATATCACATAAGTCATGATTAGTAAAATACTCCAAGCCGATGAGTCCTACAGACAGTGGAAGTGTCAACCTGACTCCTCTAAGGCTTGCTTGTGGGATCACACCCTTAAGAAGGACCACCTTGTTTCATGGAGGTGCAAAGTGTATAGTTGATACGTGCGTGATACATGAGGGTGCTTACTTCAATAAGTAAGTTCACTGAGGTGCCCCGTGTGAGAAGATTCCTAAATGGGAAAAGAAGTTTCTATTTCAGGAAATGGAAACTTCCAGATTAGGAAATATCTCACGAGTCATTGATGTGATTAATTGATCCTTAGACTTGAGGTTCCATGTCACTTTATGAATTAACTCCGTAGTCTTAGGTATAAGCTTTAAAGGGTGTCGCCTTAGACAACTGATTCAAGGCTTATGCTGGGGCTGCACAAGTGATTCATGAAAGTGAATGAGAATCAAGAAAGGACCTACACTTGCATTTGCAAGGTGATCTCTTATTGTGTAAGTCATTCATATGCCATATGGAGTCCTTGGCCAAGGCAGTAGATCAAGACATCAAGAAAAGGGTTTCTTGGATTGAGATCAAATGGATATGAAATGCACTTAGCTTTAAGACCACATTATTGGGGTTCTGATTATTCCATTACCCTAGATCTTGGTTGAGAGATAGTAAGTAGGAGGATTGTATCTCACATGAATCAATGACTTAAAGGTTCTGTCGAATCGAGACATTCCAATTCAGCTAGGGGTTAAACACCTGTTGCTAGACTATGGTCGTTTAATCTGTGGACTGATTAATTAATTAGTGAATTAATTAATTGGGGTCACTGCTAATTGAATTGAGAACCTAGAGGGTCACACACAACAACTTGGTTACATGAGTTAAGGCTTTAAAATGATTAAACGAGTTGATCGAGCCGAGTGGGTTCCACACGTGTGAAACCACACATGTGGGTCACGTGAGGAGCACGTGTCCTTGGGACACGTGTCTCACACGTGTATATATATATATTGTATATATATATATTAAATAATTAAATGTGTTAATTATTTAATAGACTTTGGTTTAATTTTGAATTAAAATGAAAGTCTTATTTTGGAGAAATTAATCTATTTAATTAATTATGAATTAATTAATTAGATAAATAAATAAGTTATTTATTTATTTATAAATAAATAAAGTATAATATTATGCAAAAGGAGTTTGGATATTTTTAGCTCTCTTAAAAGTTGATTTGAATTAGAATTCAAAGTCAAAGTTTAAAATTACTTGATGATCAAGTAATAGGAGAGAGGGACCAAAACCCTAGCCCATAAGGACTAGGATTTTCGGCCACCCCTCCCAATTATATATAGGGGAGCCCGAGCTCCCCTTGAGAGTAATTAATGATCTCTTTTTGGTTCATGTGTTGAACACCATCCTTTCTCCAAGATAAAATAAACCCTAGGTTAAGCCAAAACACTAACTAGAGAACTAGCATCCTTACTAGTTAGACTGTAGTCAAGTTGGTGGACCATCTCTAGAGAGCTTCAAGTTAGAAGTTTTTAAAGATTCGAGCTTTACCAAGGAGAGGGGATCAAGCCGCGAGAAGAGCGTTCATGAGTGGCTTGAAACGCTTTAAGAAAGATTATTGAAAAGTAAGTTTCTAATCTCTACGAATTCGGATTCACGATTGCGAGTTTTGATCCTTTTGTTGGAAAATTTTTAAATTTCCGCTACTTTCTGATGCCTGTTTTCCAACAAGTGGTATCAGAGCAACCTCGTTAATCGTGTTTCTGATTCGTCTCAATTAAACTGAATTTGGTAGAAATTCTTAGGCTTGACATGATTGAGTATTTGTAACTGTTTTAGAAAGCCTAAATTACGAAACTGTAATTTTCCTGAAAGTTTCTGAAAACTTTTTTGAAAAACTGTTTTAGATTTGAAACTGTATAAACTGTTTTTGGATTTCTTGGATTGGTTTTGCTTTTGAATGAAAACACGAAACGAAAACCTGGATTACGACGAACACGCGAAACCCCGCGCGCGAAAGTGTCGCGCGCGCGGGCTTTGAGCGCACCGCCCGCCTGGCCTAGGCGCGCGCAGGGCATCCCGCCCAGCCCCTCCTGCACAGCATGCGGGAGCCTCCCGGGGGCGCCGTCGTCCGCCCACGCTGGGCGAGAATCTCGCAAGGCGTGCGGGATTGCTCGCCCAGCCGCCCGCACTGACTGAGAGGGCTGCACGCGCTTGTGACGCGCGTATAGGGATGTAAACAAGTGAGTCGGCTCGCGAGCTTTCTCGAGTCGAGCTCGAACCCAAGCTCCTTTGTTTTTTGCTCGTGGCTTGCGAGCCGGCTCGCGAGCCATTATTTTTAATTAAAAATAAATAAATATTAATTTTTATATATATAAATACTTATATAATATATAATATTATATATATATACTTATTTTTATATATAAATATTAAAAATAATTATTTTTTAAATAAAAAAATATGTTTTTCATGGCTCGCGAGCCGAGCCGAGCCGCTCACAAGCTTGGTCGAGCCGAGCTCGAGCAAAAAAAAAAAGGGACAGGCTCGGCTCGGCTCGACTCGTTTACATCCCTACGCGCGCAGCCCTTTCTCGTACGAGCCCCGTTTTTCCATCGCAATCCGATTTTTCGTATTTCGTGTAATCCAGTCCCGATTTTAAATTTATTTTTATTATTAAAAATTTAATTTAATTTTAATTTTGAATAAAACTTAAAATTGGGATTTTTGAGAAATAGAAACGGTTTATATCTTGGGAAACTACATCTTTAATAAAATTATTAATTTTCAGAAATTAATTGGAATTTTATTAGTTTTAGTAATTTGGGATTTATTGAAAGCTTTTGTAAATAAGACCTGCATCAAGTCGTGTTTTAAGTCATTAGGACTTGAAACGGGAATTTTAATTTATTGGCTAAATTTAAATTCTCGCAAAAGCATGTTAGGTGCTCATGGGTTTAGACTTATGTATGGTCTTAATTTATGCACATGGATGGTTTAAATTGGGGTTGGAGCCCTATAGTTGCGTTTTTCAATTGAGGTTGGAGCCTCACTTATGTGCATACTGTTATGTGATTTATTATGTGGCTTTCCATATTACTGTTTTGAGGCCAGGGTATGCCCCGTGTATTTGTCTAAGGCCAATATGAAGATTGAGCCTTATTACTTTTCAGTACTTTTTCATTTTTTTGAGAGTAGAATAGGTGGTGAGGTTTTATTTTCATTTTGGAGACAATGCACCCATGGAGTAAGATGGATCACATTCAAGTAACAAGGAGGCCATAAGTGAAGACCCCTCAAAATGTTAGGGAGGGGAATCTCAATTGTAAAATGTAATAGAGATAGGGCTCGTATTTTGTTACCGCTTTCCCTTATATGATTTAAATTGTTTATGTGGCATGTATGTTAGAACTTGTGATTGTGGAGTGGCTCCCACATATCACGCAGAAGATAGGTAGAACCCATGATCATCTCATGTTAGTATCATGCTAGGACATGTTATCTGTTTATGTGCTTGTTTGAAATGCATTTAAGTTGTACTTGCATTAATCAAGACTAATAAAATTGGATAACATATATGTTGGTGAGGTCGAACCAGACAACTCTCCGGTTGATTCGAAAATTCCCATTAAATATTAAGCTAATTTCGAACAAATAGGTGTTTAATTCGAGATGCAAATTTCGAATTAAATTCCTAGCATTCCATCAATAGGTTTTAAGTTTAGTAAGTGAAGTTAGTTATTGTCCGCGAGTCGTGGGATAGCTAGTGGAGCTTATTAGTTCTTAGTTACCTAATTGATCATTTTAAATGATCAATATTTCGTGGTCAATTTTGGCAAGGGCGATGTCCGCGAGTCGTGGGTCGTTCGAACTAAGTTTGATCATGATCTTATCATTGATGGGTCTAGCTTAACGCCTAAGTAAATATGGATGTCGCACGAGTCGTTGGTCCATATTGAAAGATAGGTGATGCAAAAATAATTATTAAGAGTTCTAAAGGTGTTAGAATTGTTAAGTTGTACCTACCTAGGATTTTACTTAGAATGTCCGCGAGTCGTGGGTTCGAGGTAAAACGCTTAGGATCTTAGTACCCATTGGGAAACGTGTTCCTCTTAGATCTTTGGGAATTATAGATCTTTGAAAAACAATGGGGGCTACATTAGATTAAAGACCTTATCTTTTGTATATCGTTATAATTCAGCATGCTCAATAGTTCTCTATTTTACCATTTAGGTCGTAGATTCTGTGATTCTCTACGTGTTTTGAAATGACAACCAAAAACCCTCTTGTATCGATCCTCGAGTCAAACAAGTTGACTGGTCCCAACTATTCTGATTGGCTGAGGAATCTGAAAATCATTTTAGATTCTGAGAAGAGAACTTATGTTCTCTTCGAAGGAGAGCCTAGTCCCGAAGGGGACGTTCCCACTCGGGCCGAGCGGGACACGATCCAGAAGTGGAAGGATGATAATCTCCAAGCTCGTTGCCTTATGTTGGCTAACATTTCTCCGGACTTGCAAAGGCAACATGAGGCTATGGAATTTGCTTGGGAGATTTACGACCACTTAGAGCAACTTTACCGCCCTCATGAACGTGTTACAAGGTATAACACTTCAAAGGAATTGTTCCACTTGAGAATGAGGGAAGGTTCAAGTGTCCATGAATATGGACTCAAGTTTCTCGCCCTTACTGAGAAACTTGCTTCCATGGACATGCCACTGAAAGATGAGCTTTCAGTGGACTTGTTGCTAGCCTCGCTCCCACCATCATTCAACCCATTTGTCCTTAACTTCAATATGAATCATGCTGGTGCTACTGTAGCTGAGCTGATTAGTCAGCTTGTGACTGCTGAAAGCACGATCAAGAAGGACAATAAGGTTCTGATGGTGAATGCTCCATCTTTCTCCTCTGGGCCTTCTAAAGGTAAGGGCAAGAAAGCCCAAAAGAAGAAGAAGAAACCCCTTAGGCCCACTGGTGGTGTTTCGAAGGGGAAGGACCAAAAGAAGAAGCGTGATCAGAAAGAGGATGTTTGCTTCCATTGTGGCAAAGCAGGACATTGGAGGAGAAACTGCCCAGAGTACAAGGCTACTCTAAAGAAAGGTATGTTTTTTGTTGAAGTAAATCTTTCTATTAATTCTAGTTCTTGGGTACTTGATACCGGTTGTGGAGCTCATATCTGTAATGATGTACAGATGCTAAATGAGGTTCAACAACTCAGAGAAGGAGAATGTGTCTTGAATATCGGTGATGACTCAAATGTTAAAGCTCGACCTTTAGGCACAATTAGATTAGATTTAGGTAGTTTTGAGTTAGTCTTAAATAAAGTCCTTTATGTACCGAGCATTATTCGTAATATAATTTCAGTTCCAATTTTAGATTGTGAAGGTTATGAAACTTATATTAAGAATGGTAAATACTTTATCAAACGGAACAACTCTTCCGTTCACATCGATACTCTAAGTAATGGACTTTATCTAACTCAGAATATCAATATTATGAATATACAACGAGAAACTAAGCGTAAGAGAGATGACAAAGTTTCAGCTCCCTTATGGCACGCTAGATTAGGACACATTTCCAAGAACAGAATCAACAAGATAAACACTTTAGGATCATTCTCTGAAAATGATCTCAAAGAGTTAACTTCTTGCGAATCCTGTCTCAAAGGAAAGATGTCCAAAGTTTCTTTTAAATGAACTGTGGAACGTGCCACTAAGGTCTTGGATTTGATCCGTTCTGATGTTTGTGGACCGCTTAGTGTAAGCACTAAAAACAATCATCAGTATTTCATAACCTTTACCGATGACTTTAGTCGGTATGGTAATGTATACTTAATGAAGTACAAATCTGAAGCTTTTGAGAAATTCCTAGAATTTCAAAAGGAGGTTGAGAGCAAAACTGGTCACAAGATCAAAGCACTTCGATCTGATCGAGGAGGCGAGTATCTTAGTGAAGAATTCCTTAATCATCTCAATGATAATGGGATTATCTCTCAGTGGACTCCTCCGGGAACTCCTCAACTAAATGGAGTTTCTGAGAGAAGGAATCGAACTCTACTTGATATGGTTCGTTCCATGATGAGTTTCACTGACTTACCACCTTCTTTCTGGGGTTATGCCCTAGAAAGTGCAGCAAAGGTTTTGAATCTAGTTCCCTCTAAGTCAGTCCCTAAAACGCCCTATGAAATGTGGCATGGTAAAATCCCTAGTTATTCTTACTTAAGAATTTAGGGTTGTCCTGCTTACGTGAAGAGGACAGTGGGAGATAAGTTGGAATCTCGTTCTAACTTATGCTACTTTGTAGGTTATCCTAAGGAATCCATAGGATACTACTTCTATGATCAATCTGAACAAAAGGTGTTTGTTTCCAGAAATGCTACTTTTCTTGAGGAACCGTTCCTTAAAGAAAAGAAAGGCAAGATCATAGAATTAGAGGAAGTACAAAGTGACCCCACGCCACCCACTGAAGAAACGTCTCATTCTGATCAATCACAACCAATCACGAATTTCGATACACACGAAAATCCTCCTCTAAGGCGTTCTGAACGCACTCCTAGACAGCCGGAGAGATGGTATGGATTTTTCCATGAGATCTCTCAAAAGGATAATGATCCTCTTACATATGAGGAGACACTTTCAGATTCTGACTCTGAACAGTGGATAGAGGCCATGAACTCCAAAATGGATTCCATGAACTCCAACCAAGTTTGAACCTTGGTAGATTTGCCTGATGGGGTCAAACCCATAGGTTGCAAATGGATCTTTAAGAGAAAGCTTGGAGTTTATGGAAGCATTGCAGCCTACAAAGCAAGACTGGTTGCAAAAAGGTTCACTCAAAGACCCGGCGTGGACTTTGATGAAACCTTTTCGTCAGTTGCAATGCAAAAGTCTATTCGGATCATGCTTGCCATTGCTGTATATTATGACTATGAGATATGACAAATGGATGTGAAAACTGCCTTTCTCAATGGTGACATTGATAAAGACATTTATATGGAGCAACCCATAGGTTTCACATTCAGTGGGAGTGAGCAAAAGGTTTACAAACTCCAAAGGTCAATTTATGGATTGAACAGGCTTCTAGGAATTGGAACATTCGATTTGATGAATCAGTCAAAGCGTTTGGCTTCATTCAGATCTCAAATGAATCGTGTGTGTATAGAAAGGAATTGGAGACCTCAGTGCAATTCTTAGTACTTTATGTTGATGACATCCTTCTTATTGGGAATTCGAAGGATAACATGAAAGTAACTAAGTTATGGTTATCAAACCAACTCGAGATGAAAGATCTTGGTGATGCGTCCTATATCCTTGGAATTAAAATCTATCGAGATAGATCTAGAAGGTTAATAGGACTGTCACAGTCGATGTACATTGACAAAGTATTGAAGAGATTCAATATGGAGTCAGCAAAGGTTAAGAACCTTCCTATGAGTGTAGGAACATGTCTTTCTAAGAAGATGTGTCCTAAGACTAACCTTGAGAAGGAAAGAATGACTCATACACCTTATGCATCAGCAATAGGTAGCATAATGTATGCAATGTTATGTACTCGATCGGCTGTGGCTTATGCACTTAGTGTAACAAGTCGTTTCCAATCTGACCCTGGAGATGGTCACTGGGCTGCCGTGAAGAATATTCTTAAGTACTTGAAAAGTGCTAAGGATTTATTCTAAGTTTACGGAGGTCAGAAAGATCTTACTGTCGAAGGATACTGCGATGCAAGCTTTGCATCTGACTTAGATGATTTTAAGTCAATGTCAGGATACATTTTCTGCCTAAACGGTGGAGCAGTGAGTTGGAAGAGTTCCAAACAAACGACCACTGCAGATTCGACCACTGAGGCCGAATACTTAGTTGGAAATGATGCAACTAAGGAAGGTGTTTGGATTAGAAACTTCGTTCAAGAGTTGAATGTTGTTCCTAGCATGAAAGACCCCATTACTGTGTTTTGTGACAACACTGGGGCGGTTGCTCAAGCAAGAGAACCAAGATCTCGCAAACGGACCAAGCACATTATGAGGAAGTATCACCTAAATCCGTGATATTATCAAAAGAGGAGATGTGCAAATTGAGAGGGTCGCATCAGCAGAGAACGTGGCAGATCCACTTACTAAACCCCTTAGTCGAGAAGCTTTCCAACGTCATCTTCAGAAGATGGGACTTAGAGTAGCTTTAGAATGACTTTGACGGGAAAGTGGGAGATTGTTAGGAATAGTGCCCTAGAAAGCCGATTGTATATCCGCTTTGGACTTTTCCTTATTGTAATCACAGACAATCTTTGAATAAAATAACGAATTGAGGCAACACTTCTTTATATGCTCTTGTTTGGTATGCGTTTACTTTAGCTGTGCATGTATGAGAACTTCCCTAATCCTGATGACTTTAGGACTCTACCATTTAGGTGAAATGGTTCATGAAACGAGCCCTATATCACATAAGTCATGATTAGTAAAATACTCCAAACCGATGATTCCTACAGACAGTGGGAGTGTCAACCTGACTCCTCTAAGGCTTGTTTGTGGGATCACGCCCTTAAGAAGGACCACCTTGTTTTATGGAGGTGCAATGTGTATAGTTGATACGTGCGTGATACATGAGGGTGCTTACTTCAATAAGTAAGTTCACTGAGGTGCCCCGTGTGAGAAGATTCCTAAATGGGAAAGGAAGTTTTTATTTCAGGAAATGGAAACTTCCAGATTAGGAAATATCTCACGAGTCATTGATGTGATTAATTGATCCTTAGACTTGAGGTTCCATGTCACTTTATGAATTAACTTTGTAGTCTTAGGTATAAGCTTTAGAGGGTGTCACCTTAGACAACTGATTCAAGGCTTATGTTGGGGCTGCACAAGTGATTCATGAAAGTGAATGAGAATCAAGAAAGGATCTACACTTGCATTTTCAAGGTGATCTCTTATTGTGTAACTCATTCATATGCCATATGGAGTCCTTGGCCAAGGCAGTAGATCAAGACATCAAGAAAAGGGTTTCTTGGATTGAGATCAATTGGATATGAAATGCATTTAGCTTTAAGACCAGATTATTAGGGTTCTGATTATTCCCTTACCCTAGATCTTGGTTGAGAGATAGTAAGTAGGAGGATTGTATCTCACATGAATCAATGACTTAAAGGTTCTATCGAATCGAGACATTCCAATTCAGCTAGGGGTTAAACACCTGTTGCTAGACTATGGTCGTTTAATCTGTGGACTGATTAATTAATTAGTGAATTAATTAATTGGGGTCACTGCTAATTGAATTGAGAACCTAGAGGGTCACACACAGCAACTTGGTTACATGAGTTAAGGCTTTAAAATGATTAAACGAGTTGATCGAGCCGAGTGGGTTCCACACGTGTGAAACCACACGTGTGGGTCACGTGAGGAGCACGTGTCCTTGGGACACGTGTCTCACACGTGTATATATATATATTGTATATATATATATTAAATAATTAAATGTGTTAATTATTTAATAGACTTTGGTTTAATTTTGAATTAAAATGAAAGTCTTATTTTGGAGAAATTAATCTATTTAATTAATTATGAATTAATTAATTAGATAAATAAATAAGTTATTTATTTATTAATAAATAAATAAAGTATGATATTATCCAAAAGGAGTTTGGATATTTTTAGCTCTCTTAAAAGTTGATTTGAATTAGAATTCAAAGTCAAAGTTTAAAATTACTTGATGATCAAGTAATAGGAGAGAGGGACCAAAACCCTAGCCCATAAGGACTAGGATTTTCGGCCACCCCTCCCAATTATATATAGGGGAGCTCGAGCTCCCCTTGAGAGTAATCGATGATCTCTTTTTGGTTCATGTGTTGAACACCATCCTTTCTCCAAGATAAAATAAACCCTAGGTTAAGCCAAAACACTAACTAGAGAACAAGCATCCTTACTAGTTAGATTGTAGTCAAGTTGGTGGACTATCTCTAGATAGCTTCAAGTTAGAAGTTTTTAAAGATTCGAGCTTTACCAAGGAGAGGGGATCAAGCCGCGAGAAGAGCGTTCTTGGGTGGCTTGAAACACTTTAAGAAAGATTATTGAAAAGTAAGTTTCTAATCTCTACGAATTCGGATTCACGATTGCGAATTTCGATCCTTTTGTTGGAAAAATTTTAAATTTCTGTTGCTTTCTGATTCCTGTTTTCCAACAGTTACACCACCATCAGGCGAAGAGTTAACAAGTGAAACACGAAAAGTTTCCCAAGAATCAGTCAAAGTGGCAAGAATCCAAATTCCGACAATTTCATCATCAAATTTAATGCCCATACCTGTCAACTGATCAAGAACACCTTGAAACTCATTCAAGTGATCAGCAATAGAAGTTCCTTCTTTGTATTTCAGCTGCATCATCTTCTTAAGCAAAAATAGCTTATTATTTCGAGTCTTAGATACATACAAATTCTGCAACTTTTCCCACAAAGATCGCGCATGTGTCTCATGTTGAATATAGTTGTAAATTTTCTCCTCAACAAACTCTGTAATAAATCCACAAACTTGTCTATGCTCAAAATCCCATTTCTCATCAGTTTTAGATTAGGGCTTTTGCGTCCAAAAACAGACAAGTGTAAAGCCTTCACAAATGGGAAATCTTTCATCTTATTACTCCATAGATGATAATTTAATCCATTCAAAGTAATTTACCAATGACCACACCGGTAAGAGAACCAATGTGGCTCTGATACCACTTTGTTGGGAAAGGGAAATCAAACGAAACGAGTACACGCAGCGGAAATCAAGATTTTCCTGTACAAATATCCAGCAAATAATCAACCAAGTAATTTACCAAATGTGCTGACGGATATAAAAAAAGATCAAAGCAACCAACAAGAATAGAGACACGCGATTTTAACCTGGAAAACCCCTTCAAAACCGAAGAGTAAAAACCACGGGGCCTACGAGAACCAAAATAAATCTCCACTATAACACGAGACACAAATACAATAGTTTAAATACCAACAAAAGCAATTCTAAATCCGATCAAACCGATTCTCCAAATATATCAATCAAGAATCACAAAAACCGAAGAACACAAAGTAGGCCAAATATTTGTGTTACTGTTCATGCATAAAAAACTGACCTACGGTGGTCGAAGTCCGATCTCCACCGTTCAGATTGAAGATTGATGTGTTGGGAACGTGCTCTCAAAATTTCACCAAAATCGGATCACGAATGATCTTCCGATCGTCCCTTTGATGAACATGTCGCAGCCTCCAAAAACTGAAATTAGAGCAGAAAATTTTGTTCTGTTCCTTTTCCAAAACTGCCGAGCTGCTGCGCAATTAGCCAAATAAAGATTATAAAACCCTATTTTAATTATGGGCTTTAATCCTTGGGCTAATTAAATTGTTTGGGCTATAATTTCTTGGGCCAACAAAGACTGTATGGGCTGGACCCAACAATGAGGTCATATATAAGGGCACATTTAGATCCTTCAACACAATATCCAATGAGCTTAACCACATTTACATGATGGATCCATCCAATGGTTGTGATTTCGTTGATGAAGTCTTGTCCGCTTGCTCCGGGCTTATTGTTGAGTATCTTCACGGCAACATCATGGCCACTTCGGAGCTTTCCTTTATAAACAGAACCGTAACCTCCTTCGTCGAGCTTTTCCTTGAGATTTCGTGTCATCTGCTTTATGTTTGAATAAGAGTAACGAATTGGCATGAGATTGTTGTTGCTTTGTAGGAATCCTTCAATTCCATCAAACATGGACAAATGCCTTCTTCGAAGTTTGTAGAGTAGAAGCCCCAACGTAAAAGGCACTCCGATTAGAATTCTTTCAGCGAGGGTGACTCTAGGGTTGTCGATCATTGGGGTCGAAAAAAATATTTTTAGGACATTACTAAATAAATGTTTATAATTTTGTGTTAAATTTTTATATAAATTAATAATATTTTTAAAATATTCAAATAAATAGGTTACTTTTTTATAATATAGGACGAGGTAAAATATATATATAATGATGAAATGGGTGTTTGCATATTATACTCCACTTAGAAGTTAAAACATATAAGTTAAAAGTTATAAAATTTTTGCGATAGTAAAATTAGTGGACGGGGACAAAAGTGAAAAACAGAAAAATTAATGGTGAAGTGTTTGCAGAGAAAATTTGAGAATTACTTTTAATCTTTATCAAGTTACATATATATCACTAAAATTTTTTATATAACTATAAAAAATTGAGAATTGGGCAATTTAATATGATTTGAATAATATATAACTATAAAAAATAGTTTAAAATTATTTATAACAATTATGTATAATGAATGAAATCATGTGAAACATAGATAATGAAAAATAACATAGAATGACTTAAAAATAAATAAATCTATAAGAATTAATAAAAGAGAAAAATAAATTTACCTAATAATTAGAGATTTTTTTGTAGATTTTTAATTGAAAGGAGAAGAAATAATTATAGGCTAGAGTTCTATTTAAATGTAAAAAGTAATTACAAACACCTTCAAAATTAATAAGAATTTATTTTTAGAGTTTACAAACATTATTGAAATTTATTCACTCATTTTAGGGTCAATTACAATTTACTTATTTTATTATGGGGTCAAATAATTATAATTTGGTATATTAACAAAATACTATAAATTAAATATATAAATAAATAATTGAAAAAAAAATTTGAGTGGGGTCAAGTGACCCCACTTAGCCTCATGTGGCGTCGCCCATTAGATTTCTATCAGAACCACAAGGAACAATCTGAATTAAGCTGACATTCTTAGTTCAATTTTCCAGCACGATGTATAGGATTGTCATACGAGGAGATCAGGTGAAATCACATTAAATTTAGTATATGATCTTCTAATCAATTTTCTAAACCAATTAAATGATTTTAGAGATTTCTGCAGGGAACACCTTGTGTTAACTTGAAATCATTAGTAAAATCCTGTGATAAAAAATCATATAAGAAATTCCGTATTGCAAAAATTGTAGCACAGGAAACCCCATTGTCATGCTCACACCGTCTGTGCAACTCACATGTTGTTTTTCTTTTACTTGTTATCCAAAATAATTATTATACCCCTATTTATTATATAAATCCAACTATATGAATTAAGATATTATTCAATTTATAATTTTCTATTATTTTGCGAAAATTATGTGCACATTTTTTGAACTTTTCATTTCCTTTTTATACTTTTTATCCTTTTTACTATCGTCTCTTCCCAACCTGCCAACCCCACCATCCACAACCCGTCAAATGCTTCATCACCACCGCTGCCTTCAACACTCCCAACCCAAATCCCACCGCCGTAGTCGAATCTGATGAATGTGAGTTTGCCTAGGGGGTTGAATTAGGCCTTAAAACCTTCTTAAGAATTTTATAAAACTTTATGAAACGTAGTGGAATTATTAAGGTTTTAAGAAAACCGTTTATCAGAGTTTAGCGCGTGCTTTGCTTGAAATAATTACTGGTACAAAATAACGAAGTACCAAAGAGTGCAATAATGAAAATATGCAAAGCTAGTAAACTATGATGCACGGACACTTCTAAAAATATCATTTTGCCGTGTCGTGTAGAGTGTCCGACACTCCCTACGTGGGAAATTTAAGAAAAAATCCGTGTCGCCGTATCCGTGTCGTGTCGTGTCCGTGTCCATGCATCATAGCTAGTAAATGACACGGTAATTTATCCAGGTTCAGTCCGAAGACCTACGTCTTGTCCCCAAGTTTTCATGTAGGATTTGAAACCTGTTTCACTCAAATATATTAGCACAAGTACAATAAAGTTTCAAGAGTAAAACAGTAAGAACTAGAAAGTTAGAAAAACTCCCTATGAGAGTTGATACAATATAACCGATCACCAATCTTGGCAACAAGATAGTGTGACTCGTTCTGGAGGTAGTATCGCGACCACTCAACTTCCACGACCTCAGTGTAGTATGCTTAACGTCACTCACACCTAGCTGGAACTAGCTATCGACCGACTACTTCCACGACCCAACAACCCTCCACAACTCAACTTGCTCCAAGCAATTCTTGAGCTTGAGTTTGATCTCTTCACCACCAAAGTCCCTCGAGATAACAAACAAGCAAACAAGAATTAGAAGAAAATACCAAATCGTATATGAAACTCAATATTCTCGTTTTCACTATGTTGGTTTAGCACTCTTTTCTCCCTCTTTTTAGTTCTCACGAGATTTCTCTCTTAAATACAAGTAACACAACGGCTGTAATGTGTAAAATATGGTAGGACTCGTTTGGGATTGATTCTGGTACAAAAGGAAAGATTTTTTGCTAAATTCCAAACAAAATTCAAAAGTACCAGGTCAACACTTTCCGTACAAATAAAGATTCTATGCATGTGACAAATATAAGTATGAAATAAATCAATTATGGGTTGCATAAAATCATAATTTACAATCATTGTAATTAAGGAATGATTTTATGCAATTCAAATAAACTTTCTATGCTAGAATAAAACATGTGATACAATAATATATGGAAAGATGCACAAATATCTTGGAAGCATCAAAACTTACCATTTAAGTACCAGCGACAAAAAAAAAGTAATTGATTGTTTAGCTCAAAGATATCTCCGTAAATTATATATGTGTGTGTTCTTCCACGAGACTCGTTGAAACAATCACTCATCTCGATAACTAGCGAACTATTCAGCGGATGTGGGCAGCTTATGAAAGTTACCCCTCGTAGAACTATCGAACTTTTCTGAATCAATGCTGTAAGGATAACGATAACGATGAGGAGACCCAAACAAGTACTTGGATAGAGAGTATTCAGGAAAGGAGCAAGTAGTGTCGTTTCTTATGGAATAATCGTCAAGACGGATACTGCAGTTATCTTTTTTTTTTTTTTTTTGATCTCTCAGAGTTTTTTCCCACCTAATTGGGTGAAGGACTAATCTCCCGAGGTAGCTGAAGGAGCTTATTACGGGGACCTCTCCCAACATAGTTTTTTACATTCACAATGTTCAAACCCGAGAGCAAATTAGATTTTTAATCCCATAGGATTAGACCTTTTGCAATTTTAGTCTCATGCCTTTAAAATTAGATATATTTAGTCTCATTATTTTCGAGCCAACAACCCCAAAAACCCTATGTTAATCGAAATGATTACAAAAAACCCAGATAAAAAAAAGTATTTCAAAAAACCCTGTGTTTTTTAAAATAAACTCACCGCCCCCTCATCCCAAATAGTCAACAAAAATGAGTAAAATTCCTATTATACCCTTGTACACTCAGTCATATAATATTATTAAAAATTATTAAATACCTTTAATAATATATATATTAATAACTTATTATTTATATATATATATATATATATATATAATATATATATATAACTATGTGTGTATATATATTTATAGTATTATTTATATATATTAATTATATATACATAATATATATATATATATATATATTATGTATATAACTATGTGTGTATATATATTAATAGTATTATTTATATATATTAATAATTATATATATATATTAATATGTATTATGTAAATAATATATATACATAATACATAACACTTATGTATTATATATATCATCTTCATCATCTCCAGCAACCCAAATCGCCAACGCCATTGTCACCGACGGGATCTCCTCTTCAGCCACCACCGCCTCTCCAGCATCATCGCCGCCGCCTCTCCAGCCTTCGTCGCCGCCGCCTCCGCCATCGCCTACGGCGGAGTGAAGCAGCAGCGCCGGCAGTGTGAATGCGGGAACCGACGGGATGGCCTTTCCAGCCATCCTCCGGCGACAGAATCTTCAGGTTTCAACTAAGTTCGACGAGGCGAGTCTATCGGTGACACTCCCGTAACCTGAAGCCTACCCGAACGACGGTGATGGCGGAGCAACAGAGGCGCGCGGCTGTTCACGGTGGTGATCCGTTTCCGGTGAAATTTTTCGGTGACCAACATATGCATTTCGAAGTTCTCAACATGGGTTAGCTAATGCAATTTACGAATTTGAATTTCGTTAAATGGTTTGAGAGTAATTGAGATTTCAAATTTTCGATTTCGTGTTTTTAGATTTGAAATTGGGGACAAACAGTTTGGAATTCCAGAAAACGATCGGATATATGGAACAAGTACACGGAGTACATTTGGGGTTGAATTTTGGGGATTTTTCGGCGACCATCAATGGCGGTCCGGCGGTGGTTTCTGGCAGCCACTGGAAGCACAGTGTACATACACCAACACAGTATACATACATTATATATCTATATATTATATTTATTTATTTATATAATAGAGGGGTAAAATAGTCATTTTAGTTGAAAAAGTGAAAAAAATTCTCAATCTTAGTCGCAGTAAACGCGCGTGAACCTCACATTCTAATTTCAGGGTTTTTCATGCATATTTTGAAAAATGTAGGGCTTTTTAAAGTACTTTTTTATCGGGGTTTTTCTTGATAATTTCATGTTATACAAGGAAGCTGGACGACATTTTCCCCATTATTTTCAAAAAGTTGTAATTTTGGTCTCATCCGTCAAATAATCGATTAAAAATGTGTTTTTTTTGCCGTTAAATACATTTGGGGGTAAAGTTATTGTATATTAGGTTGTCTTTGTGTGAGTTTGTTTATTAATACCTCATTTTAGCACTACATTACCTTAATAAGAGTGATTCAGAGTAATACTTTAAAGTTGATTCAGGAAGATAAAATGGAGTATTAATAAGCAAACTCTCACAAAAAACAACTTAATGAATAATAAATTTTCCTCCCAAATTGCACTTAACGGTAAAAATGAATTTTCCTTCAATTATTTAATGAATGGGACCAAAATTGTAACTTTTTGAAAATAATAGGACTAATTATGTCTAATTTCAAAGATATGGGAATAAAATTACAAACAGTCTAATCATGTAGGACTAAAAATGTAATTTGCTCACTAGACCTTACTTAAGTGAACTCAACCCTCTATCCACTTGAGCCAACTGCAATTATCATAATTGATTGTTTGAATGAGGTATTTCTGAGGATCAAAATACAGGAAGGCCGTATTGTTTTCACATACTATTTCACAGGCGGGATGACCACAGTGTTCGGGATCATCTCTCTGTCTAAAAGGGTAGCTAATATTGGGAATATTACCGCACGCAGAAGGGCTACAGAGAGGATTATTAATCTTTTTCCCGTAGGATACTTAAAGGAAATTAGGGATTATTAGCAGGCAAAAAGAAAAACATTGGAGGATCATTTTGGTGATGATGAGTACTTTACACTTAACAGAACATGGAGTGCTCTTCTTCTTCCCTAATAATAATAGACTACCCAGTACTGGTCTACTCCGGTCTCACACAGGCAAAAAAATAAATAAATAAATAAAAAATCACTAGTCAAGTCGTCGCATGTTATTAAAGTCTTTATGGCCGGCAAAATAAGACAGACTTACACTCTTTCTTAGTGCCTTCCTGAAATTAAAATAAATTAATTAATACACTATAGGAGTATATTAAACTATTAAGGAGAGAATCCTAACCACATAAGAGATAAGTTTTTGTCATAATCAAGATGTCTATCTTCTTCTGCGTCTTTCTATTCTTCATATTGTCTTCTCCACTGCTTATTGTAGGAGAAACAGAGGATTGTATGCCAACCAAATGCAGAAAACATGGCCCATTAATTCAGTTTCCTTTCAGGAATAAAAATCTACAGCCCGACTATTGTGGGTATCCAGGTTTTGATTTACATTGTGATGAGAAAAAGGAGTTGTGCTTGTATTGCCTTTCTCGGTGAAAGTTATAGTACAAAAAAATTGACTACATTTCTCAAAGACTCAAACAATTCACCTTTACGATCCAGATGGTTGTCTTCTCCAAAAGATACTAGATCTAAACTTATCTGCCACTTTGGCCTTCTACACCGGTTACAGTTCTCCAACATCTTGTACCCAGATTCGAAAATTTTCTTGGATTCCAAGTGATGAGATTTTAGATAACAAGCTACATTTGAACTAGACAGAATCAGCATGCAGCTACTGTGAAGCTCAAGGAAAAGGGTGTGGCTTCAAAAATCATATTACTGAACATCAAATTCAGTGTAACGAACAAACGAACCAAGGTAACTACATTTCTAGTCTTCTCATTTTATCTCATTTGAGAAATTTCTCCGAAAACATATAGTTGTTCGAGTTTCATATAATATTTTTGTTGTTGTTCGTTACAGGGGCATCAAAGCTGCCATGGTTGCAGGTGAACATTTTTCTTCTTCTTTATAAAACTTACACTGAAGTTTCTTCTTTCTTTCATAAGAGATCTGCTTAAAATCTTTAACTATTATCTCTAATCTAGTGCAACCTTAGGTTCTTTCCTGTCTATGATGATACTAGTGGCTTTGTTATTTCTTTACAGATCAATAAAAATATATAGGAAAAGCGAATCAAAGGAAGATCGAAAAGTTTCTGGAAGACTACCAAGCACTTAAACCTACTAGATTTTCTTACTCTGAGATAGCAAAGATTACTAATCGATTCAATGAAAAGGTGGGGAAGGGGAAGGGGAAGGGATTAAGGAATTGTTTACAAGGAAGCCATGGAATTGGGGAAGTTTTTTGTATTGATTTTCTTTGAATTGTGTACACTGTACAAAGGAGAAAGAATATATAAACTATACAAACTACATTCTATAAGGAAAGTCAACTATACAAGAATCCCTAAAATTGTTGCGTGATCCGATTCTTTCCTTTCTCAACACTCCCCCTCCAGTCGAGTATCGGGTCTTCGATGCTCAACTTGCTCAAGACTTCACTGAACGATCTCCCATTTACGGCTTTCGTCAAGATATCTGCCAGTTGATCCTCTGATCGTACAAATGGAAGATAAATAACCCCTTCTTCCAGTTTTTCTTTGATAAAATGTCTATCCACCTCCACGTGCTTCGTACGGTCATGTTGCACTGGGTTCTCTGATATGTTGATCGCTGCTCGGTTGTCATATTTTAGCTTACACGCCCCTATCATTGGGAAACCAATTTCTGCGAGTAGTTTCCTCACCCACAAGACTTCTGCTATTCCCCGGGCAATAACTCGAAACTCTGTCTCTGCGCTTGAGAGTGCCACCACTTTCTGCTTTTTACTTCTCCAAGTTACTAGGTTCCCCCCCAACTAGTGTAAAATACCCCGAGGTTGACTGTCGCTCAATTGGATTTCCGGCCCAGTCTGCATCTGTGTAGGCCTCAATGTCCAAGTGTCCATGTTTCTGAAACATGAAACCTCTTCCTGGATACTGTTTTAGGTACCGACAGACCCTCAATACAGCATCCATATGTTCTCTCTGTAGACTATGCATAAACTGACTCAAAACTCCCACTTCATAGGCCACATCAGGTCTAGTATGAGAAAGGTAGATCAATTTCCCCACTAATCGTTGATACTTACCTTTGTCAGCTTCTTCTGCTCCTACTATCTGTAATCCATGATTAACAATCATCGGAGTGTCTGCTGGATTACACTCCAGCAGCCCTGTTTTTGCGAGCAGATCAAGAACATACTTCTGTTGTGAGATGAAGATACCTCGCTTCGATCTTAGTACTTCAATTCCAAGGAAGTATTTCAACGCCCCTAGATCCTTCATTTTGAACTCTCGAAACAAATATTCCTGCAGTCGGGAGATTTTCTCTGAATCGTCTCCTGTAATGATCATGTTATCCACGTAAATTATGAGGTAAGTTGTCAATGCATCCCTTCTTTTTAAGAACAAAGTGTGATCTGAGTTACTTTGTTGGTAGCCATACTTTTTCATGGCAACGGTGAACCTACCAAACCAGGCCAGAGGTGACTGTTTCAGACCATACAACATTTCCTCAACCTGCATGCTTCCCCTTTACTGTACCCCTTAGTGAACCCAGGTGGCGGTTCTATATAGACTTCTTCCTCCGACTCACCATGTAGGAATGCATTCTTGACATCAAACTGATACAGCGGCCAGTCATGATTTGCTGCTACAGAGAACAAGACTCTGATCGTGTCAATCTTTGACACTGGAGAAAAAGTTTCAGAGTAATCAATTCCATAAGTCTGAGTATATCCTTTTGCCTCTAGCCTGGCCTTGTACCTTTCAATGCTCCAATCTGCTCGGTGTTTAACAGTAAACATCCACCTGTACCCGACAACTCTTTTTCCTGTAAGAAGGCTACATCTTTCCCAGGTTCTGTTTTTCTCCAAGGCTTCCATTTCGGTTTCCATATCCTGGACCCACTTCTCATCTGTAAGTGCCTCCTCTACCTTACTCGGAACTCTGGTGGAGTAGACCGAGGTGACAAAGGCCCGGGCTTGCAAGGATATATTTCCTCTAGCTAGGTCAGCTATCGGATATCGGTGGTTCCTACCCTCGTACTCTGGTTTATATCTCTTGGGTGGCACCCCCCTATTAGTTCTTGGTGGCAGCACATATCTATTTTCCTGTACCGTTTTCTTCTGTATCTCCCCCTGAACTGGGCTCTCGCTATCCTCATTATGGCCTGCACTGTTAGCCTCATACTATATTGAAGAAGTAATGTGATCAACTGAATCATGACCGCTTACCTCAGGATTATTAGTCTGAGTGATTGGACCATGAGATTGCTCAAGAGGTTGCATTGTGTGGCGTGTTAGCTCGGGGGTGGGAGCCTACTTGCTCTGTTAGGGCTACGTCTGGCCAAGAGGGTGACAAGGATATCCAACCCAGTGGGTCCTGCTGCTTATTCTCCCCCTGACCCCTGGGTTGGAGATAGAAATACTCTGTTTCTAGAAAATTACAATCCATCGTAGTATAAAGGCGATGAGTGGATGGATGGTAACACCTATACCCCTTCTGGTGAACCCCATACCCCACAAAGACACACTTAAGAGAGCACGGATCAAGTTTAGTACAGTCAGATCTGGGAATATGGACAAAGACTGAGCACCCAAAAACCCAAGGTGGTTGGGTAAGAGTAGAGGGTATACTGACTTGACTGCTCAAAAACTGGAGTGGTGTTTAGTGGTCCAAGGCTTTAATGGGTAGACGGTTTACAAAGTAAACGGATGTGGAAATTACTTCAGGCCATAGATGCTTAGGACAATGGGACTCAAGCATAAGGGCCCTAGATATCTCAAGAAGTTGACGGTTTTTTCTTTCGGCTACCCCATTCTGCTGGGGGGGTATTGGGACAGGAGGTTTGGTGTATCAACCCATGTTCCGAAAAAACAGTTTGAGGGTAGAGTTAACATATTCGCCCCCGTTGTCTGACCAAATGACCTGAATGCGAGAATGATACTGTGGTTGAACCATTTTGAAAAACTCCATGAATTTTAATGGTACTTCAGATTTATTTCGAAGAAAATATACCCACATTATTCTAAACCAATCATCAATAAATAAAACAAAATACTTGAAACCATGGTCACCAGAGTTCGGGGCTGGTCCCCACACATCAGAATGAATAAGGGAAAAAACATCTTTAGCTCTAGAGTTCGAAGAGGTAAAAAACTGCCTATGACTTTTAGAAATTATACAGGTCTCACAATATAACGAATCATTTTTAGCAAAATCTGAGGAAACAGAAACTTAAGATACCCTAAAGACGGGTGCCCTAATCGGCGATGCCACAACCACTGTTAACGGTTCACTGTCCCGTGAGCAAGCGCTGTAGTTCCGTGTTGAGCCACCTCGTCCATATAGTACAACCCATCTCACTCAGTACCACGCCTAATCACTCTCCCCGACTGAATATCCTGTAAGAGGCAAAAAGAAGGGAATATCAGCACCATACAGTTCAACTCTTTTGTGATATGACTGATAGAGAGTAATTTGCAGGATAAACTAGGCACATATAAACAATTTTTTAATTTTAAGGCGGGAGATAACTCCACGGTTCCTGCACCATGGACCGGTGAGACACCTCCGTTCGCACTTTTAATCGCCGTTGTCTTGGCGATTGTTCGGTCAATTAGATCAGCTTGGTCGTAAGTCATGGTATTAGTGGCACCACAGTCAAACAGCCACTGACTACGTTTACCCTTTGAGATGCTAGTCTATAATGCTGAACATGTTTGCTTACATGAACTCACAACAATACCTATTTGACACTTTTCTAAAACTTGGGGGCACAATTATCAAATGCATAAAAGTGGGGGTTACAATTAGAATGCTCACATACATGGGGGGCTGAATTAAAAAGATTATAAGTAGGAGGGTAGGATGGGAATTTCCCATTTCCTAACCCTATACCTAGAAGAACTTTCCCCTTTTCCTTTTTCTCGATCGTTGTTGTGGGAGCTTCTTCTTCCCCTGTTCTCTTTTCTGCGTCTGATCTTGTCGGTTTGTCACCACCGGCTTGCCCTCTAGCCATCGCGACTCTTTCGTGGCACCCACTGCGCCATCCTTTCGGCCACCCCACAATATCAAAGAAGTCCTCTTTCTTATGACCATTTCTCCCGCACTGATCGCACCTGACTGGTGGTTTTTTGCCAAGGGTGTTCCGGCGAGGTGGGCCCGTGTTCCTAGGCGGTGGACCTAGGTTGGTCCTGGGCTTGCCATCTCCATATGTCGCCGTTCATACCGCCGGCCGTGTTCCTCTCTGTGGTAAAAATCGAGCAACAAGACCTGCTCCAACTCCTGACCTCGCCGATGATGAGTTCAGAATATCTCGCCGTGCCGATTCTCGTCGGATTGTGGCGTACGCCGTCTTGACCATCTGTAAGGGGCTCTGATTCAAGATGTCCCGCCGTTCTGCGTCGTAGCGATCATCTACCCCGGCGAGAAACTGAAATAGGCGGTTTTCGGACCTGAGGCGGTTGAACATGCCAATATCTTTCTCATATGACATTGGACTTGGTGCCCGGACTTCGATTTCTCTCTATATTCTCTGTAGATTGCTGTAGTATTGCTCAATCGTGTCTGTTCCCTATTTCAGACTATTTGCCCTGATCGTGAGATCGTAGATTTGAAGCCCATCTTCACTAGACTCAAACGTGGCCTTCAATCCGTCCCACAGGGCTTTTGTCGAAGGATATTCGGCGTAGTTGGTGACCATCTCTAATTCCATATTATCAAGTATCCACGTATAGATGATTAAGTCAATCTGTTCCCAACGGTGGTAATTGGGATGATCCGGCATCGGTGGTGTTGAAACTCCAGTGATATGGTTGAGTTTTTCCCATCCGTCGATTGCCATCCTCATGAGTCAAGACCAGAGAGAGTAATTAAACTGATATAATTTTATGTTTACACTGACTGTTTGTGGTATTTGAAACTGATTCAGGTCTGTTTGGGGCTGTAGGGTTTGGAACTTGGTTTCGATGATACTTGCGAGCTGGGTGGCTAAGGAATCGACTGGCTGTTGCGATTCCTTGCCTGGACTGGATGCATTGCTGTCGTCGGACATGGCCGAGGGAGGTAACGGTACGTGATGAGTAAGGGTTGGATCTGATTAATGGATCGTCGCCCGCTCTGATGCCATGTTGTGAATTAAGGAAGCCATGGAATTGGGGAAGTTTTCTGTATTTATTTTCTTTGAATTGTGTACACTGTACAAAGGAGAAAGAATATATAAACTATATAGACTACATTCTACAAGGAAAGTCAACTCTACAAGAATCCCTAAACTTGCTGCGTGATCCGATTCTTTCCTTTCTAAACAGGGAAAACTATCCAATGAAATAAATATTGCAGTAAAGGTGCTCAATAATTCCGAGGAAGATGGGAAGGAATTTGTTAATAATTGAGTACAATTGAGAGAATCCACCATGTCAACGTGGTGCGTTTGGTCGGCTTTTGTGCTGAAGTATATAAAAGAGCTCTGGTGTATGAATTCCTACCAAATGAATCACTTGAAAAAGTGATTTTCACAAGGGGCTCCAAGAAAAGCTCTCTTGGTTGGCAAAAGCTACAAGATATTGTTGTAGGCATAGCTAAGTGCATCGAGTATCTCCACCAAGGTTGTGATCAACAAATCCTCCATTTCGACATCAAACCTCACAACATCTTGTTAGACCACAATTGCATCCCGAAAGTATGTGATTTTGGTCTAGTTAAGTTGTGCTCTAAAGAGAAAAGTGCAGTAAAGATGACAGGTGCTAGGGGAACCATGGGGTACATTGCACCTGAGCAGTGGCGGAGCCAGAATTTTCATTCAGGGGACTCGACCAAAACATAATACTAAAGAAAAAAAATTTCATTCAGGGGGGTCGACCAAAGCATAATACTAAAGAAAAAATACAAGTGAAATTCAACTATGTTTTAAAGTACTTACAAATTTGTCTGGTCTCAATTATTAATAATCTAGTATACTGACCCTCACTAGTATAATTTTAACTTTGGTGGGGAGGTCAATAATGAAAATTTTCATAAAACTACATATAAATATATCTTTATAACTATATAATAATTAAAAATAAAATAAAATTGAGCGGGGTCAATTGTACCCCCTTGGAGCAAGGTGGCTCCGCCACTGCACCTGAGGTACTGTCGAGGACATTTGGGAGGGTATCGTATAAGTCTGATGTTTATAGCTTTGGAATGTTGTTACTTGAAATGGTCGGAGGGAGGAAAAATGTGGATCTTGAGGCAAATTCGAGTCAGGTGTATTTTCCGCAATTTGTTTATAATCATTTGAATTTGGAGGAAGATCTTTGGGCAGAGATTGAGGATACTTGAGATGGGAATATAGCAAGAAAACTTAGTATAGTAGGACTTTGGTGTATCCAGTGGTATCCGAATGATCATCAGTCAATGAAGCAAGTGGTTCAAATGTTGGAAGGAGACGGGCACGATCTCACAACGCCTCCAAATCTATTTGAAGCTGCTAACGTGCCTAATGCGAATGTTGCAGCAATAGACAACACACGTTATCAAATAAAGTTGCCGCTCATAGTAGAGTCTGAGGAAGATCAAGTGTCCGTGAAATGTGATACTTAAAATAGAATTATCACTCGTATCCTATTTTTTTCTGTAGTTTAGATTGCTAAGTGTTCCCTTCTTGCTTTGCAGATTGATTAGTGTTTGATAATGAAATGATTAAGGTGTTTGACTAGCCCACGGCATGAAATTCTTGGTTGTCTTCAATTCTGGTTGAACGCCTTCAATTCTGAAAAAACTCAATTAATAAGAATTTCAAATTTTGAAATCAAGTAAAATTGTAAGTTATTTATTTACTTTGGCAGGGAAAAATTATGAAATCGTAAGATAGATTAGAGGAACTCTACCCAAATTAAATCAAATATCTAACCAATGACGTCAGATAAAAATTATGTAATTAAAATATAGGCAAATAGTACATCTAGTGACATTTGATTAGGCTTGTAAATGGGTGGGGATTCCCCATGCCCAGTCCCAAGCTCAATGATTACTCATTATTTAAGGTTGGGCTCCGATCCTACCCAAGCCCATTAAATACCCAATGTGGCTGAAATATGGGTAAAAATGAGCCCCATTTATGTTGGGTCTGGGTCTGGGCCTGGGTCCGGCCCAACGCCCCAACCTTATTATTATTATTATTTTTTAATTTTTAATATTATTATTATTATTATCAATGTGGTACCTTAATTTACGCCTCACACTTCACAAATTTTTTGTGATCTTTAAGCCGCCACAGTACACACTTTAATATATATATATATTAAAATCATCATTAATAATAAATAATTTATAAAATATTTTAAAAGATAAATTTTAATATTTTAGGAAAAGATATATACATTTATAAACACCACAATTTTAATGACATGAGAGTCAATAAATTGGCACGCGGAAATTATGTCAGTCCAGGAATTTATGCATATTTTGTATTTATTGTAAATGCTTGAGACAAAATAATCATCGTGAGACATAAATTATCGAAGAAATAAATTTTCATCTTCGAGAGCATGAATTTTCTAATAGTCTGAATAATTAAAAAAATATAGATGAAAATTAATAAAAGAAAAAAATTAAGAAAAAATATAGTATTTTTTTTTTTTTGGTGCATAAAAAAAAATACATATATAAGAAAATATAAAATATATGGTCATAGATAATTATATATGTATACAGTATTATTCGACCATAATCATATTAAACTATGTATTAGGAAGATACATACATATATAATATACAATGAAATAGATGTTGCAGTAAAGGTGCTCTATCATTCCAAGGAAGATGGGGAGGAATTCGTTAACGAAGTAGGTACAATTGGGAGAATACACCATGTCAACGTGGAGCGTTTGGTCAGCTTTTGTGCTGAAGGATATAAAAGAGCTCTGGTTTATGAATTTCTACCAAATGAATCACTTGAAAAAGTGATTTTCACAACGGGCTCCAAGAAAAGCTCTCTTGGTTGGCAAAAGCTACAAGATATTGCTCTCGGCATAGCTAAGGGCATTGAGTATCTCCACCAAGGTTGTGATCAACGAATCCTCCATTTCGACATCAAACCTCACAACATCTTGTTAGACCACAATTTTGACCCGAAAGTATGTGATTTTGGTCTGGCTAAGTTGTGCTCTAAAGAGAAAAGTGCAGTTAACAATGACAGCTGCAAGGGGAACCATGGGGTACATCGCACCTGAGGTATTGTCGAGGACTTTTGGGAGGGTGTCGTATTGATAGATTGAAAGAACTAGGATAGAGAAAGCTATGAATTCCATTGTATTGAAATTGATTGTGTTGTAATCCTTTTACATCTCATACAGAGTCTATAATAAAAGGCTAAGAACACTTGATTAAAGGTAACAAGAATCCCGTAATAAAGGACCATGATACTTTTCCTAAAATATAAAGTTAACACTCTCCCTCAAGTTGGGTCGGGGGATGTCCGACGCCTAACTTACTTAAGGTATCATGGAACGCCTGTCCCGTAACCGCCTTCGTAAGGATATCAGCTAATTGGTCTTCTGATCGAACAAAGGGCATAGATACAACCCCTTCTTCCAGTTTTTCTTTGATGAAGTGGCGGTCAATCTCCACATGCTTCGTTTTATCATGCTGCACTGGATTCTCGGATATGTGAATGGCTGTCTGGTTGTCGTACCTCAAAGGACAATTTCCTGCTGGAGGGAATCCCAACTCAGTCATTAACTTCCTCAACCAAAGGACTTCTGCCAAACCTTTAGCAATCCCTCTAAATTCTGCTTCAGCACTAGACAGTGCAACCACTTCCTGTTTGTTGCTCCTCCAAGTCACCAAGTTTCCCCCGACGAATGTAAAGTAGCCCGAGGTCGATCTCCTATCAAGTGGGCTGCCTGCCCAATCTGCGTCTGTGTACGCCTCTATCAGCAAATGGCCATTTTTCCTGAACAAGATTCCCGTATCAGGAGACCCCTTCAAGTATCTTAGTATCCATACTGCCGCCTCCATGCGCTCCTTTTGAGGCTTATGCATAAACTGACTCACCACTCCCACGGCGTAGGCAATATCTGGTCTAGTGTGTGAGAGATATATGAGTTTCCCAACAAGATGTTGATACCTTGTTCGATCAGCTAGTTCGGCCCCTTCAGTAATCTGCAGCTTGTGATTGCTTACCATAGGTGTGTCACTAGGCTTACAATCCACCATGCCGGTTTCTGCCAGTAGATCAAGAATATATTTTCTCTGTGACAAATAGATTCCTTGGTTTGATCTTGAGACCTCAATTCCTAGGAAGTACTTCAAATGTCCCAGGTCTTTCATCTCAAATTCTCCGAATAGGTTCTTTCGAAGATCTCTCATCTCCTCCGTGTCATTCCCGGTGATAACCATATCGTCAACATATATGATCAGACATGTGATTCTCTCACCTCTTCTTTTCAAGAACAATGTGTGGTCGGAATTACTCTGTGCATACCCATATCGCTTCATAGCAGCAGGAAACCTTCCAAACCAGGCTCTGGGAGATTGCTTTAAACCATATAGTGCCTTCTTCAGTCTACAAACCTCATTAGCCCCAAACTCGTGAGAAAAACCTGGTGGAGCCTCCATATATACCTCTTCTGTTAGATCACTGTGAAGGAAGGCGTTCTTGACATCGAACTGATGAAGAGGCCAATTCTGGTTAACGGCCACTGAGAGGAGTACCCGGATCGTGTCCATCTTCGCCACTGGAGAGAAAGTTTCTACATAATCCACCCCATAGGTTTGGGTGTAGCCTTTTGCAACTAGGCGAGCCTTATACCGTTCGATAGACCCGTCGGCCATCCTTTTAATTGTATACACCCACCGACACCCAACTGGCCTTTTTCCAGGTGGTTTCTGGCACTTCTCCCAAGTATTATTCTTCCTCAGTGCCTTCATCTCAACTTCCATTGCTTGTCTCCACTCAGAAATCCCTACTGCTTCCTCCACATTCTGTGGTACCTCATCTGTATATATAGCTGCTGAGAAGGCATTTGCTGACTCGGTCAGACTCCCCCTGACAAAGTTAGCCACCGGATACTTTTGCACTCTTGGCTTATGTTCTGGTAGGTACCGTTTTAGCGGTATCCCACGTGTACTCCGAGCGGGGAGTATGCGTCTGTCTACCTCTGTTTCCCCTGCAGTGTTAGAAGTAGCAGTACAGGAATTTGTATGATCCAAAACATCAGTATTAACCTCAGCTGTACTAACCTCAGGGATATCTGTAGAAGGAGATAATGGGGGCGTGACTGACTCCTCTGCATTGGTGATGGGGGACGGATCTCCATCAATCGACAATGGGGTTGGGCAAAGCCAATCTAGTGTGTCCTTATGATGTCCACTATTTTCCCCCTGACCACTGGTTTAGCGTGAGGCCAAGAAGAAATACTCAGATTCCACAAAGTCACAATCCATTGTGACAATTATCCGACGAGTCTTAGGATTAAAACACCGGTATCCCTTTTGATGAATGCCATATCCAACAAAAACACATTTTTCAGCACAAGGTTCAAGTTTTGTTCTATGGGTGGAGGGAATATGGACAAAGACGGAGCATGGGTGTGCGGAAGCGAAGGATTCTGGTGGGAAGCAATTAGCCAAATAGATAGTTGTGGCTAAAGCCTCAGGCCAGTATGATGGGGGAACGTGAGACTCAATCATCAAGGCCCTGGTGATTTCCAAAAGAAACCTATTTTTTCGTTCTGCTACCCCATTTTGTTGTGGTGTATAAGGACAGGTGGTTTGGTGTATGAGGCCATTTTCAGTGAAGAAGGATTGCATTTGGTGGTTAATAAACTCCCCCCCATTATCGGACTTGAGGATCTGAATCTGAGTATTGTACTGAGTACCAATCATGTGATAAAACTGAGTAAATTTGTCAAAGACTTCAGATTTGTTTTTTAAAAAATAGACCCAACACACTCGGGTACAATCATCAATGAATGTCACAAAATACTGAAAACCAATCCCACCAATAACCGGGGCAGGGCCCCAAACATCGGAATGTATCAAGGAAAATGGGGCGTCAACCCGAGTATTATTCAAAGGAAAAGAATGTCTATGACTTTTAGCTAACACACAAGTATCGCACGACAAATGAGTACTAGAAAATTTAGGAAAAAGTTTCTTCAGATAACCGTCAGAAGGGTGTCCTAAACGGCGGTGCCATAACAAACTCTGCGTATCATCCAAACTTTGTGCCATCAGTGTCCGTCCCCCCGATCCTACTTCATCAACATAATATAGGCCATCGCGTTTAGCGCCACGCCCAATTATCTCCCTTGAACGGATATCCTGCAATTCACAAAAACCAGGATATATTACAACTCTGCAGTTGAGCTCTCTAGTTACATGACTGATGGACAATAATTTATGTTACAAAGATGGTACAAGTAAACGATTAGACAATTTCAAGGTGGGAGTGAATTCAATAATCCCCCCTCCCTTAATAGATATTTGTTCACCATTAGCCGTTTGCAAAGTTCATCTTCGTGGTGCTTATACTGAAATTATATCCGACGAATCATAAGTAACCGTATCAGTTGCACCACAGTCTAATATCCACTGAGCATTTTTCTTTGAGATAGGACTTTGCACAATATTTAAAGTACCACATTCAGTATTATATGCATTTTCATGTAAAGTGGAGATATTTGAAGAAAAACTACTCAAGGGGCAAGGAGGTAATTTTAACCCCACTTGCCCTATACCTGGATTCCAATCACCATCTAAGTCTGCCGCCGGGTCATTTGGGAGGGATTTCGGATCATAGATCCGGGTCGTGTTCTCATTCTCCATTCTGCCATTTTTTGACCTTGCGACGGCCGTCGCTACCAGACCTGGTTTACGGTCTTCTCTCCCGACGAAGTTGCCGGTGTTGTTACCGTCCGCGACCGCCGCCATACCTCGACCTCTCCCATTTTCTTGATAGCTCCGGCGTTCTTTGAGGTCCCACTAGTCTGGAAACCCGACGATTTCAAAGCAATCCTTCATGAGATGGCCATTCTTCCCACAATGGTAGCATTCGATGTCAGATCTGCGTCGGGAGGATGATTCCGGCAGCCTTTTTGCTGAATCTGACTTGCGCGAAGGTCTCCAGTTCTGTCCAGTGGGTCTATTTCCTTGTCCCTGAATTACCATCCCACTTCCGATGCTCGATGATGTGTTCGCCTCGCCGGAGGCTGCCGTCGGCCCAAGGATGGTCTTCTTGGCGGCTTCCCGACGAACTTTGGCGTAAGCGGCGTCAACTGAGGGCAAAGGTGATTCTCTGAGAATCTCTCTCACAATCGAGTCATAATCTAGATTCAACCCGGAAAGGAACTTGAATAGACGATGTTCGTCTTGAATCTGATTATACTTGCTGATGTCTGACGGTAATTCCATGGGATTCGGCCGTCTCCGATCAATCTCCGCCCATATGCTTTTACTGAGGCTGTAATAATCTTCCAAGGTAGTATTTTCCTGTTTGATTCTATCTGCTCGAGTCATTAGATTGAAAATCTGGAGGCTATCTTCTCCGGATTGGTATGTTATTGAAAGTCCCTTCCACAAATCCTTTGCAGTAGGATAATGTATGAATTGTGTGACTAGAGATGGTTCAATTGCTTGTGTGATCCATCCGAATAATTGGAGATCTCTTTGTTTCCATGACTGATATGTGTCATCAGATTCTGTCGGGGGCGCGGGTTATCCGGTTAGATGGCTGAGACGTCCACGCGCACCGATGGCAATTTCGAGCATTCTTGCCCATAAGACATAGTTGTTGTTATTCAGTTTTACATCGATAGTCACTGGACTATCGGAATTTGATTGGGTTTGTTGTGGTTTGTGTTGTTGCAGGAGCTTGGCGATCTGTTGAGACAAGATCGTGGCTGCCTCGGACAGTGCCGGTGACGTTACTTCGTCGTCGCTCATTGTCGGGTAATGTACGGTAGATGATGATGCCAATCAACGATCCTCAGGATCGTGTGGCTCTGATACCATGATAGATTGAAAGAACTAGGATAGAGAAAGCAATGAATTTCATTGTATTGAAATTGATTGTGTTGTAATCCTTTTACATCTCGTACAGAGTCTATAATAAAAGGCTAAGAACACTTGATTAAAGGTAACAAGAATCCCGTAATAAAGGGCCATGATACTTTTCCTAAAATATAAAGTCAACACGTATAAGTCTGATGTCTATAGCTTTGGAGTGTTGTTGCTTGAAATGGTCGGAGGGAGGGAAAATGTGGATCTTGATATGAACACGAGTCAGGTGTATTTTCCTCAATTCGTTTATAATCATTTGAATTTGGATGAAGATTTTTGGACGCAGATTGAGGATGCTGGAGACAGGAATATAGCAAAAAAAACTTAGCATTGTAGGACTTTGGTGTATCCAGTGGTATCTGAATGATTGTCCGTCGATGAAGCAAGTGGTTCAAATGTTGGAAGGAGACGGACACGATCTCATAACACCTCCGAATTCATTTGAAGCTGCTACTGTGCCGAATGCGAATGTAGCCGCAATAGGCGGAAGTCGTTATCAAATGGAGTTGCCGCTCATATTAGAGTCTGAGGAAGATCAAGTGTCCGTAAAATGTGATATTTAAAATAGAATTATTAAAAAAATTTCTGGATATTGGAGTTGTCCTGTTTTCTCTGGAGTTAAGATTGCTATGTGTTTTCATCTTGCTTTGTGAAATGATTAGTGTTTTGATTAATAAAATGATTAAGATGTTTGACCAACCCAAGGCAAGAAATTCTTTATTATCGCCAATATATATTATATGCCCCTGGAACATACACAACACAATTCATCAAAGACCCAGGCGCATGGAGCTCCTTACAGGGTAAAATCTCTATTTTTTTCACTTGTTGATTAGTTAGATAATATTAATGTGACTAGATTTATAATTAATGAACTCATTTACGATCTTATACTGAGGAAGTTCATTTATTCCAGAGACCAAATTTGTTTTGCCTCTGTGCATACTTAGTTTCCAGTTTCTCTTTGTTGAGATAAAACCGCTGTGCTATCTTTTATGGAGCTCGAAGTCAGATTCGAAAGAGGGGGAGGGAGAAAGAGCCCTGAATCTGTTAAAGTTGAGGGTATATTCATTTGAAGAAGTGTTCCTGTTCATTAATGTATGTACATATAATTTTCTTTTTTAATTCTTGTTAAACACTATATAGTTTCAAGTTGCAACAGATGGTATGGTGGAGTAATGTCTCCTTGCTTAACTATATAGATAGTGAAACTAGCCAAAACTCATTTTGAATATCCTTTATTTGTAGCCATATTTTCTTTTTGTGACAATAGAATACTTCCTATATGATATTGCAGTAAATTTGAGTACATATTGCTGCACAATGCATTCCGACTGAGGAAAATAAATTCATTACTTTCTTTAATGGGTAAAATTGTCTGTTTTGATTATATTATTTAACATAGATTTATGATTGAACTCCAGTTTCGTATATTTTTCTTTTGTACTTCAACATGCTGCAGTAAAATAATTTGTATTTGTTGAAACGAATTACTCACTAGCATTCCTTATTCATGGAAATTTCATGTGAAATTTATAGCACTAACTTTTTAATTTGTCTTAAATTCCCCAATGGTTTTCGCTTCTTTGGTGAAAAATGAGAAGCAGAAAGCTGTGCCTAAACTAATCCAGCAAGAGGACATGACAAAACTTGTTGGAATCAACCAGGTATTCTTTATTCTTCTCCCAAGTTAATAATTTAACCTTGTTTCTGGAACAGGATAATAATAGAAATGAGAGTTTTCTGAAATCATGGAATATACTAATTACAACATAGTTATAATCCTAGCTATTAGCCAAATATTTTAGCTAGTTCATACGTAATATTTCTAGCTCACAATTCTTCAATACATCCACCGATTTTCTCAATACATTTCACCCTGATGCTCGACTGGAAGCATAACTTGTACCCAACAATGCTATAGAATCAGTTGATTCTGTTCCCCAGCTATGATCGCCATTAGCTGCAACCTGAGCTGATTGAGATGGCAGGGGAGGGATTTGTAGATTTTCATTTTCACCTTCCAACATTTTTACCACTTCACTCATTGATGGACGATCTTCCGGACTCATCCGTATGCACCACAATCCCACAATTGTCATCTTCCTCTTCACTTTTCTTGTGAAATCATCATCTTCTTCATCATCAGTTTCATCAGCATTTCCAGATTCGATATCCTTCCCTTTATTGAAACGATCATAAATCCAGTACGGAAAATACTGATTAGATTTGTCATCATCTACCACCACGTCTCTATTTAAGCGTAGCATTTCCATCAGCAACATTCCAAAGCTATAGACATCTGCCTTGTATGAAACCTTACCAATGCTTCTGTTGATTAGTTCAGGAGCCACATACCCTATTGTCCCTCGTGCCATTGTAAGAGTCACAGTTACATTGTCGTTGGGGTAAAATTTGGCAAGCCCGAAATCAGAAACTTTAGAAGTGAAACTATCATCAAGAAGTATGTTGTGAGGTTTTATGTCAAAGTGCAAGATTTTGATATCGCACCCTTGGTGTAGATATTCAACCCCATGAGCCACTCCAACTGCAATTTCGTATTTTTGCTCCCAACTTAGTGAATTTAATGCTCTTTCATCCTTATATATGTACTTCTCCAAAGATCCCTTAGTCATGAAGTCATATATAAGGGCACATTTAGATCCTTCAACACAATATCCAACGAGCTTAACCACATTTATGTGGTGGATCCTTCCAATGGTGGCAATTTCGTTAATGAAGTCTTGTCCGGTTGCTCCAGGCTTATTGTTGAGCACCTTGACGGCTACATCATGGCCACTTCGAAGCTTTCCTTTATAAACAGAACCGTAACCTCCTTCGCCGAGTTTTTCCTTGAAATTTCCAGTCATCTGCTTTATGTTTGAATAAGAGTAGCGGATTGGCATGAGATTGTTGTTGCTTTGTAGGAATCCTTCAATTCTATCAAACATGGATAAATGCCTTCTTCGAAGTTTGTCGATTAGAAGCCTCAACATAAAAGGCATTCCAATTAGAATTCTTCCTGCAAGTTGGAGCACTACAAACACTACAAGGAACAAACGGTAGAAAATAAGCATTGCTCGGTTCAATTTCTGGCATGGTATTTTATAGAAGGGAAAATATCAATTATGGACCCAGAGTTAAGGTCTGATTTCAAAGTGGGTATTTATATTTGAGATAAATATTTTGAATATTCTGTACTATCGTAATTTTTGGAGTTCCCATCGTGAACTATAAATCTTAACGAATTGCAACGTGATTCCATTCATCATGTGACACGTGGAAAAAATTTCGTGTACATATCACAAATCCATTGGAACCTCGTGCCGTGATTACTAGTTAGAGAAAAAGGAAAAGTTCTAGAAAGATTGCAGTCAAATCCTCGCAACGGTCATTCAAGTGAAGAAATATCTGGTTTTCATTTCTGTAATCGATTCAATATTCTTTAGAGATTGATAGTCGATGAAAAAGGCTATGGATTACGATACCATTTCATTTTATGATAAGATGAGAAAAATGAAAAAAAGAGACATATATACTATATAATTAGAAGTTAACCTGTGATTATCCGAAGAGCCCAATTAATCCCTGCACACAGAAAGTAATGACATGGTACGTAAAGCTGGAAGTATTTGTCTAGTTTCCTAAACTACACATAATAACAATTAGTTACAGAAAGAAATTGAATGTTGTAAGACTCGAAACTGTAATGTTAAGAACCATTTGAGAAGTTGGTCTAACGAGTGCATGCTTTCGAGATGAAGAAAGTGTAGGAGTACTACCAAAAATTAATTAGGGCTAATTTTAAATACTCATATATTTTGGCGTTTAGTACGTTTGCTTATTAATATTTGAATCGGTGTATTTCCCCCCAATGTTTATAAAATGTAATACTTAACCCCTTTTGAACGGAATTTTAGAGAATATTCCGTTCACTTTTTTTTTTTTTTTTTTTTGAGGTGATTTATAAGGTCAAATTTGTAAAAATCAGATTTCAAACGTGCTGATATTATAAATTAAGCTCTTCACACAAAGAACACAACGATGGTTTCAAATCAAAATCCGACAACCGATGAAGGAGGAATTGTCGGTCAAAGATGACGCACACCAGCTTTGTAGTTATTAATTCCTTTCTAGAACAATTCCTTCTCTTTACTATTTTCCTAGTTAGATTTAATTGCTTTAAGTTTTGATACTAATGTCTCTAGTTTTGGAATTTGATCATGTTTTTGAGGTTTATGTCTTGGATACTTGATATTTTGTTTAATTCAATGAATATGCATGTTTATAGTATGATTTCTACTATTTCCTTGCTTTTTAGTGTTAACATGAATTCATTAGGTGATTGATAACTCGTTAATTCGTCATCTTTATAATTGAATTTTATCCCGAGTTGTGCTTTAATTAATATTATTTTGAAAGAATTTGATGCTTTGTTGTTTATATTGAAGATTCAGGGCTCGAAGGCAAAATTGATAAGAACTTGGTCGTTTTATGGTAAAATTCTCGTAAAGAGACCAACTCCGGCTGAGCTTAGTGATTGTCGTTGCTGCTGCATAAAAGTTCTCCAGACATGGTTTGTGAAATTTGGGTCACAAATCGGAAGTAAGTGGAATGCATGCATGCATTCACGTGGGCTGGCGGAATATTTGGAGCTTAATAGAGATTGGGTTGACTTGTTTAATTGGGAGATGGGCTGCGTGAGTATGGCCGTGGAATTTAATTGAGAATGACCAATTTAATTATGACTTAGGGATACATCTATTTGATTTAATTTGTGGGCCGCGTGAATGGAGTGTCTTGGACTAATTTGGAGAAACAATGTGCTTTGTGTTGCTTTAGTTAGTGGGCCATGTATGGAAATTGATTTGGAGAGCCATTTAGATTGGCGTGACTTTAGATTAATGGGCTGCCTTGATATTTGGATTGGCATAGAGAATTGGTTGGCTTTTTAATCTGCTAGTGGGCCGGCGTGTCTTGGGTTTATTTGGAGAAAGCCCAGCGGATTGGAGTTAATTTAAGTCCAGCTTGTAGCCCAACTTGAAGAGCAAGAATTACACTCCTACTTTGATAAGGAATCGGAAGCTTTGGGTCTTGGGCTATATTAGGCATGGAACAGCAGCTTTGAGGAATCACGTAACAAATTGGGAGGCAGCTCTCGGGGAGTGGAGACGCGAGCAACACGAGGAGACTTCGGGAGTTTTTCTTGTTTTTAATTTCTTTCTTCTTTAGACAATTTAGTTGATTTATGTTAAAGAATTCCTCTATTGTTTTTATGAATTTTAGTAATTAAGTTTTTAATTATCTAGTTAGGGATTAAGATTCGATTTGGATATTGTGAGACCTAAACGTTTTTATTAATTTAAGTTTATTTAGGCATTTATCTTATCTCCGTGTTTCGTGTTTATTGTGATTAGGCAATTTCGGGATAGTGCACGATCTCTAGGTTGTTTTAATTTGCATATAGCCATTCATGATACTTGAAGTGTAGTAGAGTTTGATTGATAAAAGGTGGTAAATTAGTGGCAGGGTTTTAGCGATAAAATTCCTCGTTCACTAAGGGATTTGATAATCTAATTTAAATCTTGCGTGTGTCACGACTTGGTTAATTAGGATTGGTGTTTTTATGGTTCTTAATGCTGCAAATTCATTAAATCCTGTCGAGTGTCTCTAGGGGTTGTGAATTTGTTAGGGAAGATAACTGTCGAGTGTCTCTAGGTTATCCGATTAATTAAGTAAAAACGAGGTTGAGTCGAGTGTCTCTATCAACTATAGCCAATCTGTCTGAATAACTTGAATTTATCCTTGAGTCGATGATCAATATAACAATTCGAATCGAATATCCCTGGCTAGGTAATTTTCCCTCTGATTGATTTAATCCTACGTGACTTACTTGATAGTTTTAATTAGTTTTTAATTCTTGTTATTTTATTTTAATCGCATACTTTAGTTATAATAATCCAAAACCCCCCTTTTAATTGTTACTTCTCGTGAATAACTTGGAATTGTTAGAAATAAATCAACCAGTCTCTGTGGATCGACCCTGTTTGCACTATACTCTGTGTTTAGTCGTTAAATAGGTATTTTAATTATTTTTGACGGATTCGACACCTGTCAAATTTTGGCGCCGTTGCCGCGGACTGTGTTTTTAATCGATTTTATTTCTTTTCATGGACAGGAGCATTCACGGAAAGGACAATCATCCAACAATGTTTGCGAATGCACAACAATTCAACAATTATGCAAACATTCCACAACAGGTTAACGAGGTCAACTCTTCACCTTTTGATGAAATTAAGAATATGATAAGTGCTTTGTCTTCTAACCTTGGTGTAGGTGTACCCCAAGTAGCGAAGGTCTGTCAATTGTGTGCGAGCACGTTACATCCCACCGACGCGTGTCCATCCTTTCAAGAATCCCCTTACGAAAATGTGGACCCATTCGGATATCAACCTCCGATGTACAATCCATACTCCAACATGTACAATACCGGATGGTATGATCACCCCACTATGAGTTATGCACCGAATCCACCAAACTTCCAAAACTTCGTACCTACACCTCCACAACCCCAACAACCAATCCCTCAACCGTACCCACCTTTCAACCCACAAGCTGATCAGATTGAAAAATTGGAGACCTCAGTTAAGAACTTGGAGACCCAATTGTGTCAAATTGCAGCCTCATTGAGCAGATTAGAGAATCAACGGAAACTTCAATCACAAACGGAGGATCAGAGGCGAAACATGAGTGCAATCACGATCTTAAGTGATGAGGAACTGCCTCCCCCAGTGGAGAAGACCAAAACTCACCAGAACAGAGCAGAAACTGATCAGACGAGCGACTTGACCGTTAAGCGTGACCACGCCTTAGTCTCCAATCGCGACAGAGAGTCAGAAATTAAAGTCCAGCCTAAGCCATGGGTGGAACCACCTCCGTTTCCAGAGCGCCTGATCCGAGCGAAAAAAGAGAAGGAGAAGCAAGGTGTACTTGAGACTTTTCGAAAAGTTGAAGCTAACGTTCCTTTGTTGGATGCAATCCAACAAATCCCGCGACATGTGAAATATCTTGAGGAACTCTGCACCAACAAAAGGAAGCTAAAAGGTAATGAAATCCTAAGTGTTGGAGAGAATGTCTCCGCTGTTTTGCAAAAGAAATTACCTCCTAAGTGCGGAGACCAAGGTATGTTTTCGATTCCATGTAAAATTGGCAAGACTGAGATTAAGAAAGCAATGTGTGATTTGAGTGCGCCCATTAATATTATGCCTCTATCTGTTTATTCATCACTGAATCTTGGTCCTTTGAAAGATACAGGTGTCATAATTCAGTTCGCTGATCGATCTGGTGTATATCCAGATGGAGTATTAGAGGACGTACTTGTGCAAGTTGATGGATTAGTCTTTCCTGCTGATTTTTATGTGATCTATATGGAGGATGAAAGTTCTTTGAGTACTTCTGATATTTTACTTGGGCGACCTTTTCTCAGTACTGCTAAGGCTAAAATGGATGTTCATGATGGATTATTAACTCTTGAATTTGATGGTGATATTGCAAAATTTAATGTTTATGAGTCAAAAAAATGTCCTAATGAATTATCTAGTGTTTTTAGCAGTGATATGACTGAGAACTCAAGTAATGAAACTTTTGAGCTTAACAATGTGGACAAGCTAAGTTTTGAATCTTTTCAAAATTTGGTAGTAGAAAATTTTGAAAGTAAGCCGAAACATGTTGGTTTGCATGATGATATCTATGATATGGTTATTCCATTAGAGCATGTTAGACCTCTGAGTATAAAGGCTTCAAATTTGAAATTACTCGATGGCTTAGCTAAACTAAATCCTTTCATTTTGCAGGCAACAATTGTGGAACTCGAGAAATTTATGGATAATCTGATTTATGCTTTCAAAGGCGGAACAAAATTTGCAGATTCAAAGCCTACACAAGATGGATTCCTGGACGAGCAGTTTTTCAAGACACGTGACCGTAAGACGTGGCCACGCTCTATGGTCACGCACTGGTATGCTGATATTATTGATTATTTGACTACTATCTTCCTCAGATCTCATATCTTTTTCGAGTTCAGGAATCTTAGTGATCGGGGTAAATATTTTTACAAACGATTGATGGAGTCTTTGATGAGGAAGTATCAAGTCATGTTGCGAACCTCTACGACTTACCATCCCCAATCTAGAGGGCGCAACGGACTAGAAGAGTCAGCTCCACACAGTAGAGGGGATTTGTATGGAGGGTGTACCTCCATTTGAGTAGCACTTTAACAAGTCTTGTCGAGCCTAGGACATTAAATAAGGGCGCTATTGGGAGGCAACCCAAGTTTGGCGGTTTAGGCGTCTTTTTCTTCCCTTAGTTTCTTTTTCTTTTGTTTTTTCGATTCTCGTGGTGTTTGTGTTGATTTTCTATCTTTTTCTATCTTACAGGAGCGTGTAACTTGGTCCAGATAGTGCTGATATGCTGCTGATAACTGCTGTAAATTTTCTGCTAACATGACCCTTAAGCCTGGTCACGCCTAACACCCACGCCACTTCCAGAATTTCAAATTAAACGGGAATTTTACATGACCAGACCCGCTGATCCTATTTACCCAACCTGAACTTCAAGGAAGTCCTCTTTACTCTAGATCTTGATTTTTAATGCCTTGAGGACAATGCATGATTTAAGTGTGGGGGGATTAGGTCTACTAGTGCTAGAACTGAAAATTTTTTTGTTTTTGTGGATGAAATTGTGATTTTACTTCGAACTTGAGGATGTTGATAATTGTGGAAATATTTCTACCATTTTGAATACTTTCTATTAGGTTTGATTGTTGAATTTTGCTAGAACGAGTTAGGCTTATTAAATGCATGAAATTTGTGTAAGATTTGATTAATTAGTATAATCTTATACCCTCATATATCGCGCACCGTTGAATGAATTAATGTGTTTTGCTTAGATAGAAAAGTCTGTGTTTTTCAATTGGGTCTAAAAGTTGATTAGAATGCATCTTAGCTCCTTTCGAGGCGAAATTTTTAGTTAATGATTGATTTGGGAAGTGACTTAGGCAGTCGTTGTCGGTGGTAAGCCTTTTCTTGATCCTTTCACAAATAAAATTATCCCGTTTGACCCCGCTGAGCCTGAATGTTGTGCAAAATTTCTTCTTAGCCACGTTACAAGCCGATGCACAATATTATTATCCCTACCCTACTTTGAATCACACCTTGCTTGCTCATTTTGGGTTTGAATTTTTAGATGTCTTTGGGCTCCTTGTTATCCTTTTGTGCTGAATTGAAAGTTGAAAAACAAAAGAGAAATTGAGCAATGTTGAAAATAAGAAAAAAAAAGTGATGAAAAGGAAAAAAAAAAGAAGTCAAAAGAAAGAAAAAAAAAATGAGCAGAAAAAGAAAAGAACAGAAAAATTGCAAAGAAAGAAGAAAAAAAAAAAGTAGTGCTTTGAGTACCAAAAGTTCGATGAGTGAAGAATGAGGGAAATTAAGTTGTAAGGCAAATAAGGGGAGTCCGGTAGACGAAAAGGGAATTACTATGGGTTTTATTGTAAAGTGTGTAAGTTTGGTGTGTTAAGCCACTAAATTCCAAAATTTCCTAACCTTTACCCCGAGCCTTACATTACAAGCTCGAAAGACCTATCGATCTCGAGTCATGAGTTAACTACATTAGTGAAGATTGGAGTGAAGGATGCATTCGAAGTTAATAATTGGTACTTAGGCGAAAATCATAGACTAATTAATTTAGTCTTTGTACATTCTTTCGTTCAATTCACACTACATTACACGAGGGTATGCTATTTATACTAATTTGTTGAATTTTATGCAATTGAGTAGTGTGTTGATGAGCTAGATTTGTTTAGGCGAGAATTCGATGAGTGCCTTTGTGATTGTGTTTGATGGGTGGTATTGTTTCCATTTGATTTTCATGATTACTCGAGGACGAGTAATGGGCAAGTGTGGGGGGATTTGATAACTCGTTAATTCGTCATCTTTATAATTGAATTTTGTCCCGAGTTGTGCTTTAATTAATATTATTTTGAAAGAATTTGATGCTTTGTTGTTTATATTGAAGATTCAGGGCTCGAAGGCGAAATTAATAAGAACTTGGTCGTTTTATGGTAAAATTCTCGTAAAGAGACCAACTCCGGCTGAGCTTAGTGATTGTCGTTGCTGCTGCATAAAAGTTCTCCAGACATGGTTTGTGAAATTTGGGTCACAAATCGGAAGTAAGTGGAATGCATGCATGCATTCACGTGGGCTGGCGGAATATTTGGAGCTTAATAGAGATTGGGTTGACTTGTTTAATTGGGAGATGGGCTGCGTGAGTATGGCCGTGGAATTTAATTGAGAATGACCAATTTAATTATGACTTAGGGATGCATCTATTTGATTTAATTTGTGGGCCGCGTGAATGGAGTGTCTTGGACTAATTTGGAGAAACAATGTGCTTTGTGTTGCTTTAGTTAGTGGGCCATGTATGGAAATTGATTTGGAGAGCCATTTAGATTGGCGTGACTTTAGATTAATGGGCTGCCTTGATATTTGGATTGGCATAGAGAATTGGTTGGCTTTTTAATCTGCTAGTGGGCCGGCGTGTCTTGGGTTTATTTGGAGAAAGCCCAGCGGATTGGAGTTAATTTAAGTCCAGCTTGTAGCCCAACTTGAAGAGCAAGAATTACACTCCTACTTTGATAAGGAATCGGAAGCTTTGGGTCTTGGGCTATATTAGGCATGGAACAGCAGCTTTGAGGAATCACGTAACAAATTGGGAGGCAGCTCTCGGGGAGTGGAGACGCGAGCAACACGAGGAGACTTCGGGAGTTTTTCTTGTTTTTAATTTCTTTCTTCTTTAGACAGTTTAGTTGATTTATGTTAAAGAATTCCTCTATTGTTTTTATGAATTTTAGTAATTAAGTTTTTAATTATCTAGTTAGGGATTAAGATTCGATTTGGATATTGTGAGACCTAAACGTTTTTATTAATTTAAGTTTATTTAGGCATTTATCTTATCTCCGTGTTTCGTGTTTATTGTGATTAGGCAATTTCGGGATAGTGCACGATCTCTAGGTTGTTTTAATTTGCATATAGCCATTCATGATACTTGAAGTGTAGTAGAGTTTGATTGATAAAAGGTGGTAAATTAGTGGCAGGGTTTTAGCGATAAAATTCCTCGTTCACTAAGGGATTTGATAATCTAATTTAAATCTTGCGTGTGTCACGACTTGGTTAATTAGGATTGGTGTTTTTATGGTTCTTAATGCTGCAAATTCATTAAATCCTGTCGAGTGTCTCTAGGGGTTGTGAATTTGTTAGGGAAGATAACTGTCGAGTGTCTCTAGGTTATCCGATTAATTAAGTAAAAACGAGGTTGAGTCGAGTGTCTCTATCAACTATAGCCAATCTGTCTGAATAACTTGAATTTATCCTTGAGTCGATGATCAATATAACAATTCGAATCGAATATCCTTGGCTAGGTAATTTTCCCTCTGATTGATTTAATCCTACGTGACTTGCTTGATAGTTTTAATTAGTTTTTAATTCTTGTTATTTTATTTTAATCGCATACTTTAGTTATAATAATCCAAAACCCCCCTTTTAATTGTTACTTCTCATGAATAACTTGGAATTGTTAGAAATAAATCAACCAGTCTCTGTGGATCGACCCTGTTTGCACTATACTCTGTGTTTAGTCGTTAAATAGGTATTTTAATTATTTTTGACGGATTCGACACCTGTCAGTGATTGATTGATTTACTCCTCCCCATGGATTCGACCCCTTTTGCTACATTGATTTATTGATGCTTGCACTTGGGCTTTTTTAAAACTCTATTTGGAACACAACAACTGTGATAGCTTAAACATCATTGTTTGTCATTAATTATATTCTAAAAAATATTTTTTTTGACAAAATAATCTTTTAGCGCCAAATATAAGTATATAATTATTGCCATTTTAAAATGCTACTATTATGGATATTATTAGCTTCAGGGTTTTTTGCACTGTTTTTTTTTTTATTCTTGAAGACTGGTTTAACATGAGTTTTTTCAAATTAAGATGTAATGTAGAGCATAAATAAAAACTTATATAAAAAATAAAAAAGATGAGGAATTCTCACAGGGAAGTGACTTCTGGAGCCAATCTGGCAGTGGCCGCTCTGAATCAGTATCTACAATAGAGCGAGTGCTAAGAATGTCAGAACTAAAAATCTGAAGAAAATTCTAATGTAAGGTTGAATTTGAGTTTAGCTAGGCTAATTCTTGGTGGAAATTGGATCCCAAAAATTCTCTCAACTGACTAGTATATATTTCATTTGCTTATGGCAATAAGCATGAATAAATGATAATAAAAGAAAAGAAAAATAAAATAAATTGAATTTTCAATCTCACCACATTTAATTTCCCAACTTTTGTATTGGAAATGACAGTATAGTTGGCCCAAACATCGCGGTGCAATCCCGTCAAACCAACAGTCACTATTGTATTTGCACTTTGATGGACAAAGAGCGTTGAACCATGAAAGTTGAAACCCATAAAGCAGAGCTTGATGGATATCTGAAAGTGAAGCATTTCTCAATTCTCCATTCTCATCAACTATCTGTGGCAGTGCAGTCATCAGTGGCAGTGAAGTCATCACCATGACGTCTATTGTACACATATAGAATTCATCTTCCGGAAAAAGGTATTCACCAAAGTTTATGTATGTGTGTCTTCTTGTATGGGAGTCGTTGAAACATTCACTAGTCTCTAAAACATATGAACTATTGACCGGATGTGGGCAGCTTATAAAAGCAACCAATCCATTTTCACCACTCTTTCGCAGAAGGGTGCTATAAGGATATCGATGATGGTCCGAAAAATTGAAATAGGCTAGAGAGTATTCAGGAAAGGAGCAAGTGGTGTCTTTTTCTATGGAAGCATCACTAAGACGGATGGTGTAACCGTCATAATTGATTGCAAGAACCAGGTATTTGTGGGAGTCAAAATATAGAAAGGTTGTACCATTTTGGCATTGTAGTTCGTATGAGGGATCACCACAATGTGGTGGATCATCCCTCAATCTGAAAGGGTAGCTAATATTATGAAAATCGCCACATGAAGAAGGGATACAGTCAGAAAGAGGAACATTAATCTGGTCGCCATAGGATGTTTGAAGGAAATTAGGGATCATTATCAGGAGGAGGAGGAGAATCATTTTGGTGGTGATGAGTAGTTGCAGAATATGGACTACTCTTCTTCCCTAATAATAATTAAAGAAATAATAATAGTCAAGCTTGCAGGCTGCTAGTTTTCTCCAGCAAAAAAAAAAAAGAAATTCACTAGTCAAGTCTCAACTCTCAAGTCGTCTCATGTTATTAAAAAAGAAATGCTCGACGGACGTAAAAGTCTTTCTGGCCGGCAAATAAAGACAGACTTAAACTCTTTCTTAGGGGATTCCCGAAATTAAAATAAATTAATGCACTGTACGAGTATATTAAATTATAAAGAGAAAATCCTATAACTAACCACATGATAGAAAAAAGTTTTTGTCATAACTAAAATGTCTATATTCTTCGGCTTTCTATTCTTCATTTTGTCTTCTCCACTGCTTATTGCATCAGAAACAGAGGATTGTATGCCAACCAGATGCAGAAGACACGGCCCATTAATTCAGTTTCCTTTCAGGAACAAAAATCTACACCCTCAGTATTGTGGCTATCCAGGTTTTGATGTACATTGTGATGATAAAAATGAAACTGTTCTTGCCCTGCCTTTCTCCGTGAAGCTTATAGTAAAGAAAATTGACTACATATCTCAAACAATTCACCTTTACAATCCAGATGATTGTATTCTCAAAAAGATACTGCATCTAAACTTATCGGCATCTCCATTCCATTTTCCCTATTATTCCGTTTATGACTCACTATTCTTGTTCAATTGTTCTGGTCCGGAAAGATATCTAGATCAGTTATCAGTTAGTGGTGAACAACAATTAGTTCCTTGTCTTAGCAAATCCAGTTATCAGTTATATGCCACTGACGGCGCCTACCTTAGATACTATTCTCTAACTTCTTGTACCTTTATTCATGAATTTCCATGGGTTCCACGTGCTGATTTTTTAGATAACAAGCTAAAGTTGAACTGGACAGAGCCAGCATGCAGGAACTGTGAAGCTAGTGGAAAAAGATGCAGCTACATAAATTATACTATTGGACATCAAATTCAGTGTATAGACAAACCAAAAACAAATCAAGGTATTTTATTCATCTCATCTTCTACCACCTTCTTAGGATGTCTTCTTTCTCGGGAAACAGATATAATATTTTTGTTCTTGGTTACAGGGGCATCAAAGGTGCCACTTGTTGCAGGTGAACCTTTTTTTTTTTTTTTTCTCTGATTGATAAAATTCTTACATGTTTAGTTATTTTTATAGTTTGTTACTTCACTCCGAAGAGATTCGGAGATATACTTAAATTCTTCTTTGACTATTATCTCTACTCTGCAGGTGCAGCCTCAGGTTCTTTCCTATTTATGACTGCACTAATAGCTCTGTTACTTGTTTGCAAGTCAATAAAAAGACGCAAAGAGAATCAAAGGAAGATTGAAGAGTTTTTGGAAGACTACAGAGCCCTTAAACCCACTAGATTTTCTTACTCTGATATAACTAGGATTACTAATCGATTCAATAAAAAGTTGGGTGAAGGGGGCTACGGAATTGTTTACAAAGGCAAGTTATCCAACCAAATAGATGTTGCAGTAAAGGTGCTCAACCATTCCAAGGAAGACGGGGAGGAATTCGTTAACGAAGTCGGTACAATTGGGAGAATACACCATGTCAATGTGGTGCGTTTGATGGGCTTTTGTGCTGAAGGATATAAAAGAGCTCTGGTTTATGAATTTTTACCAAATGAATCACTCGAAAAAGTGATTTTCGCAACAGGCTCCAAGAAAAGCTCTCTTGGTTGGCAAAAACTACAAGACATTGCTCTTGCCATAGCTAAGGGCATTGAGTATCTCCACCAAGGTTGTGATCAACAAATCCTCCATTTCGACATTAAACCTCACAACATCTTGTTAGACCACAACTTCAACCCGAAAGTATGTGATTTTGGTCTAGCTAAGTTGTGCTCTAAAGAGAAAAGTGCAGTAACAATAACAGCTGCTAGGGGAACCATGGGGTACATTGCACCAGAGGTATTGTCGAGGACTTTTGGGAGGGTATCGTATAAGTCTGATGTTTATAGCTTTGGAATGTTGTTGCTTGAAATGGTCGGAGGGAGAAAAAATGTGAATCTTGAGGCAAATATGAGTCAGGTATACATTCCTCAATTCGTTTATAATCATTTGAATTTGGATGAAGATCTTTGGATAGGAATTGAGGATACTAGAGATGGGAACATAGCAAGAAAACTTAGTATAGTAGGACTTTGGTGTGTCCAGTGGTATCCGAATGATCGTCCGTCGATGAAGCAAGTGGTTCAAATGTTGAAAGGAGACGGACACGATCTCACAACGCCTCCGAATCCATTTGAAGCTGCTAATGTGCCAAATGCGAATGTTGCAGCAATAGGCGGAACTCGTTATCAGATTGAGTTGCCTCTCATATTAGAATCTGAGGAAGAACAATTGTCCGTGAAATGTGATATTTAAAGTAGAATAATTACCCTTCTTTTTGGAGTTTGGATTGCCAAGCGTTTTCTTCTTGCTTTGTCAATTGATTAGTGTTTGATTAATGAAATGATTAAGGTGTTTGTCTATCCCAACGCAAGAAATTCTTGGTTATCTTCTTCAATTCTTTTAGAATGCCTTCAAGTATCGCCAATATATATATTATATGCTCCTGGGTTGGAATGTTTTGGGTAGATTTGTAATTTTTGTTAGGGATGCTAAACAAATTTTAAGGGCATATAAGAATTTTGCCCAAATTAAATCAAATACGTAACCAAGGACACAAAATAAAACTTCCTTAATTAAAAGATACGCAAATTTTATTTTATTTTTTTGGTAGAAAAAAGATAGGCAAATGGTACAACTAGCTAGTGACGAATTCAAAATAATTAGTAGCAGATTCTAATGCACAAGTACTTGGGGCGGTGGTGCGACAAGTGGATAAACAATGGTGGGTCTCTGATGACGGTGTAGATCTGAGAAGAGATGGTGGCGGGGATAGAGTGGTGGTGGTGCGACGATAACTCGACAGATAATCGAAGCGGCGCATGTCGCTCTGGCAGAGGAGAGTACAACACGGAGGTGTCTTCGTTGTGACGTGACAAGTTGTAGCGGTGGATGAAATGAAATGATGGGCGGAGCCGCGGAGGAGATAGTGGGCGGCGGAATTATTAAGATAAAATAGGGTTTGTATATTGAAAATGAAATAATTGGAAGAAAGATGTGTTATGTGGACGGGGGAAATGAATTTGGGAAATTGGGTTTGCATACATTTTTTTTTTTTTTTTTTTTAGGGTTTGCATACATTGATTAAGTTATACGTATAATATGTTATATAATATATATATATATATATATAATATTAAATAATTAATAATACGGAAAATTAATGAACGTGTAATATGTTATATAATATATATATAATATTACATAATTAATAATACGGAAAATTAATGAACAATCTCTAATAAGGCAAAACATTTATCCTAAACTCCCCAACTCAAAAAATAGCTATGTTAAATCCCTATTATTCTTTCTATTTTTCGTAAACCCCCCAAATCTTGTAAAAGTACCATAATGCCCTTAATAAAATGAAGAAGGACACATATATCCATTGTCTTCTTCCCGCGTCTGATGTTTTCTTCTTGACAGTAAACTCATCGGCCCTGAATCTTTTCTGGCGACTCTTTTTCGTCAATCCATTTCCGGCGACTAGTTTCCGACAACACATTTCCGGCGACTCGTTTCTGAAACCCATTTCCGATGAGAAAAGGGAAAAATTAGCAATGGCGATTTTTATTCCGACTAGATTGTTGTACCTACAAAAACTATCTGTCGATGTTCTAAACACTATTTTATAATTTCTCGATTTATTTTTCTTTAGCTAGACAAACAAACCTTTCAATGACTAATAAAATGAATATTTACACTACAAACTTAATAGATTGTGATGCATCCCCGATGGGGTGCCTGAATTAAATAAAAAGTTGTCTGCACTCTTTCACGTAGTTTGACTGCCCAAAATTGCAGAGGTGAAGATGAAGGGGTGCGAAGATATGTTTCCCAGTCCAATCACTTTTATTAATACCTTGCCCTGTATGTTGAAATTCTGCATATTTTCACCCCCATTTCATCACCTCCAAAAAGTCCTTCTTCTCTTTCTCTTCCAAATCTCGAATCCTTGATAAACAAAGTTATGAACCACCCTCCAACACCCATTAATGGCGAGGCCGAAGCCTACATGGTTGAATGTCTTCGGCTATATGTCGCAGACAACAAAATCAATCTGCTAGAAAGCTTCGAGAGAGCCCTGTTTCAAGTGTCGTTTGAGTTGACAAGGCCATTCTAACGAGAATACTGGCCCCGGGATGTTATAGATGCGATGAAACGACTGCGGATAGTATTTTACAACTTCCGTAGATTCTTAGGGAGTCCTGGAGTTAAAATGGGTAATGATGGTGTTCGTGCCCAAATTGATACCCAGATATACTTTCGAGGGAATAGCCATGATGTAAGTCGAATTCATACTCAATCCTTTTTTTTTTTTTTTTAATTTTTGTTCATTATTTAATGTTCAATTTTACATAGGTCATTCGTCGGGATTCCATGGTCAGGGCACGTGGATGCCCTTATTAAGACGACCTTAGGTTTATCTTCAAAGTGCTGCAGGCACACTTTTGGAGGGCGAGGAGGAGCACCTCCATGCGTACCACATTGATGGTAGGCACTCGGACCCCGAGTCCTTTAACAACGCAGATTACCCCGGATATGAATACTCTGAGGAGAGTGTTAATTTCAACATCCCTCAGGATGATCCAGATGAGGTTAATCAGTTTTCTTCCCCATAATATAGACAACGCTTCTCTAGAATTTGTTGTTTGTAGATTGTTTAAAGTTTAAAATTACTGTTAGTTTGATTGTAATGTATATTACTGGTTCTGTAATGAAATGTTTATTGTTGGTTGTAATGAATTTCGTGTAGAGCACTATGTAATGTTTATTTTAGTATATCCTGCAGGGCATCATGAAAAGTTTATTTTAGTAGGCAGAATAAGAGTTAGTTTGATAAATAGATAAACTGATGAAATATATGACAGTTGATATATCCTATGAGTAAACAGATTGTTGAGTAATGGTGTGGTCATCTGACACTAATTCTGCAGTTTGTCAATGAAATAAGAATATAAGGTAGAACTAAAAGTGCAGATTGTTGAGTAAAGGTGTAGTCATCTGAAACTAATTTTGCAGTTTGTCGAGTAAATAAGAATATGGGACATAACCAAAAGTGCAGATTGTTGAGTAATGGTGTGGTCATCTGAAACTAATTCTGCAGTTTGTCGAGTAAATAAGAATTTGGGATAGAACCAAAAGTGCAGATTGTTGAGTAATGGTGTGGTCATCTGAAACTAATTCTGCAGTTTGTCAAGTAAATAAGAATATGAGGGCTAAGTAAATTGGTATTTCAGTCCTTACATATCGTTTTATGATGATATTTAGTGAAAAAACATGGCAACTAATATGTTTGCTCTCACAATATGTAAACCTTCAGTCATTCCATATCGTTTTATCATGATATTTAGTGAAAAGACATGGTAACTAATATGTTTGTCCTCACAATATGTAAACCTTCAGTCCTTCCATATCGTTTTATGATGATATTTAGTGAAAAAACATGGTAACTAATATGTTTGTTCTCACAATATGTAAACCTTCAGTTCTTCCATATCATTTTATGATGATATTTATTGAAAAAACATGGTAGCTAATATGGTTATTCTCATAATATGTAAACCTTCAGTCCTTCCATATTTAATGTTTCACTAGACAAAGTCTGCATTTAATCACGCATTTTTAACGTTTCACTTGACAAAGTCTACCTTTAATCACGTATTTTTAATGTTTGACTGGACAAAGTCTACCTTTCATTACGCATTTTTAACGTTTCACTGGACAAAATCTGCCTTTAATCCCGTATTTTTAATGTTTTACTGGACAAAGTCTGTCTTTCATTACGTATTTTTTAACGTTCCACTGGACAAAATCTGCCTATAATCACGCATTTTTAACGTTTCACTGGAAAAAGTCTGCCTATAATCACGCATTTTTAACGTTTTAATGGACAAAGTATGCCTTTCATTACGTATTTTTAACTTTTCACTGGGCAAAGTCTGCCTTTCATCACGTATTTTTAACGTTTCACTGGACAAACAACATCAAGCAATTTATTGACGTAGTTTCAAACAAACATAAACGATCATAAGAGGGTGTGTATACGATTACAATAACAAATAAAATTCCTTAAAAAATAGTGAATAAAATCAATCCTCAACTCCAGAATACGCAGTGGATCTGGTCAATCCTCAACTTCAGAACGAAAAGTAGCCAAACATGAACCATTGGAGTAGGGGTTATATCTTCTCTTTCTGACACAGAATGAGATTACTGACCAGAATTAATATAGTGTTAATACAGAAAAGAATATATTAGAAATCACATATCTTCTCTTCGATGCTTACTTCCCACCTAAATAGGCAGGAGGCCGAATCGCCCTCATCTCAACAATGTTGAGTTTCGCAAGTTCATGCAGTTAGATCATAGTCAGAATCTGCCCGTCGCGTCGCAAACTAACCCACAAACCTTTTTTTATGGGGTGCGAGATATTGTACCACGTAAGTATCAGAGTTGAAGTCTGACCACTCTTCACCAAAGTTACGCGTGCATCTCCTCCACTGACGCGCTCCGCCGAATTGAAAATTTCGTAATTTCGCCGTTAAACCAACAACTTCCTAGGATTTGCTTGTCTTGAGCTTCATCACCGGCGAACGCCATCTTCAGAATACCAATTTGAACTATCAGTTTGCAGAGGATCAACGATTCGATTCGATGCAAATTATCAACAATTCAATTCGATACAAATTATCAGTGAATTATATTATCTAATTGTCATAATTAACATTCAATTAACATTCATACGCTGAGAATACCTTAGAGAAATACAGGAAATAGGGCACGATGACTAAATCGACTCTCGTTGCCGCCGCTTATCAATATTCTGCTGTCTTCGTTGTCGTTGTCGTCGCCTGTCTTTATCCTGCAGTCATCGTCGTTAGCTCTAGTTGCCGACGAATCAGAAATGTGATTTCAGAATATGAGATAAATCGTTCCGAAATTGGGAATCCATTTTTTCAGCGAGGGAAAAAAAAAGGGGGGGGGGGGGGGGGGGGACAGACTTTTCAGGGTCATGGGGGGTTTAGGAAAAATAACTTGTGTATTGGTAACCTAAAACATACATTTTCCAAACCAAGGGGTTTAGGATAGCTTTTGAAGATATTTGGTCCTCTTAAATATATGCCCCATAATAATAATAATAATAATAATATATATAATAAATATTTTAATTTTTTATTAAAATGTTAAGGTTTCCTAGTCGGCTCGCAAATCCAAAATTTAAAAATCAAGGGTTCGAATTCGATTCGTGAAGATTATGAACTGAGCCAGAGTTCAGTTCGGGCTCGATTTTTTCGAACCCGAACCTTTATTGATCGGTTTGTTGGGCTCGCGAACAGATTCGTCTTGTTTACATCCCTAGATGATCCCAAATAGGCAATGATATAAAATCATGATGCTCCCAAAGAGGCAACCTAAAAACCGGTCGATGAATCTGTAGCACCCACACGTAGGGCCACATCCCCCGCACCATAATCCAAACCCGAATACGAAACGGAATGTCCGTACCCGAATCCGAATCATAGCGAACGGGAGACCAAACACACCCTCTAGGCTAGGCGGAGCTAAACAATACCAAAACAGAGTACGCGGAAGCGAATAAGTAAAAGCAACAAGTAACGATCATCACATATGTACGTATAGGTACCAACCCACACCTATCCATGTAGTATTTACATATAGGTACCAACACTTCAACCTGTACAGAAGCCATCACGGCTTGAGCAAAATAGTATTTACAAGTCACCTGTACAGATACAAAATAATAAAGTGCAATATGTAGATGCACCTAACGAGACCTAGACCGACAAGTGCATAAAGAAGACACACTTCTCCGCCTAGCTCACGCTCCCAAAACCTGCACTAAAAGAGTAAATGAGTGTCAGTCAACTGACTGAGTGAGGGGGCTAACGCACACCCACACCCTATATATATAAAGCAGAGCACAAAGCAAAGGGTGGAATTATGAACCGGAATAGGTTTTACAAACTAAAATTTTCTAAAACAAATACATATAAGTTAAACATTTCATAAACACTAGCCCGATTCATTCTTCCTGACATAACACAACATAACATAATGCTCGGCGAGAACGAGCTTCCAACCTTTACTCCTCAGAACAAACAAAACAGAAATCACACACTCTCATTTACACCAATGATGGAAGAGCCACCGGCGGCCCTAACCATCTATACATATACAGACTCATGAGGGGTAGCGAACCCACAACGTGCCCTCCCCGGTTTTTACGCCGAAGGCATCGAAATACCACACCTTCCCAAACTCCCAGGGGTCGCGTGTGATATATCGGATGGAGACTACGCACAGGCCGAACCTCGACGGCCCAAACCGTCCCGAGGGTTCCTTACCCGTAGCTCCTTGGATCCACAAACACAAATCATAACATATGCCAAATCTTTCATGGCAATCTCGCTAACGGAACCATAAAGTCTTTTCCAAAACTTAGCTTACATATGCTTATATAATACCTTTCCAAAGCAAGAGTATTCACAAGGTCATAAACATATTCTAATCAACACATACATATCTATATATATAATATATAGTCACATGCACGGCTTGAAAACACCACATAAGGCTTTAGGTCACTTAACTAATAGAAATCCTAAACCTCACCTTGTGCGTGACAAAAAGCGAGCAGACGTGAACAACCTATGCCTTGGGCTCGACAACTGGAACCTCCTCTGAAAAGAAAACACAAAAGCCAAAGACTTAGACTCTATATGAACCAAAGAAGACGCTCGGCAAAATGCATGATTCATGTTCACATATAAAATGTCACAATTAAGTCATATAATTCACAAATTATAGCACACATACTTATTTACAATTTATTAAGCAATAAAACCCGAGTTATAACATCTAACATGCGAAAGAAAAGCAATCAAAGTCATATAATTGCATAATTAAGGTAAAGAGAAGCAGTGGCAGCTTCCAGGTCTCGGGAAAGGTGGGAACGACCCTTTCACTGTAGGGAACGGCCGTTCCTGCCTTCGCTAAAAGTTTCTGGAGGATGGGAACGGTCGTTCCCAGTTTGTACTGGGGACGGGAAGGGCCGTTCCCAGAAAATCCCGAACTCCCCGCGGACAGAATCCACCCCCATGGATTTTTCCAAAGGGGAAAATCCACCCTCACGGATTTTTCCAGACCTACTGACTCAAATCCACCCCCGCGGATTTTTCCAAAGGGAAAAATCCACCCCCGTGGATTTGACTCAGTAGCTAAAAAGAAAGGTTTTGGCCATGGGAACGGTCGTTCCCACTCACGGCAGGAACAGTAAAAATGGCCCGGAATGGCCGTTCCCAGTTTATAACTGGGGCGGGAACGGCCGTTCCGGCCTGGTTCGAAAATCTGGAACAGAAAACATTACAGAAGCAGGGGAGCTTCAAATTTTGCCAAAAATGGCCAAAATCCCTAACCTTAAAGTTGCCACAACTTCTCAAAATGCACAAACAAATCACATAAATCATGCTTGACAAGTTGACACTCAAATAACTCAAGAAAACGAAATAAAAGTCATGATCAAAGGAATGCAAAATTCAAGCCAAAAAATCATGATCATCAATAAATGCTCAACTACCAAGAGAAACTAGGCAATAAATGTAACACACACAACCTATACAACTCATATATAAAGCTAGGAATCAACTACAACAAGCAAAGAGCAAGTATTCACATTTTTAGCTAAACCCTTACTATTCACGTAGGGAAGCAAAGGCACACCAAACTCACTCCAAACTCAGAAATTAAACCATAGAAATGACGAGCACGACGAGGGGATTCCGAAACATACTCAAGTTCGAGGAAAGGCGAAGAAACGAGAGAGATCTTGGCTCGGGAAGGTTGGATGATCAACTTGGGTTCTTTGGCTTCCTTGGACAAGAGCTACTGCTGTAACGTGAAATGAAGAAGGAAAGAATGGTTCATCCTTTAAGGCTGGACCGGTTGGTTCACGGGTTCGGTTCAAGGTTTCCGGTTCAAGTTTGCTCGGTTCAACAATTACGGGTCCAAATAAGGCCAACTCACATAAAACGAGTAATTCACATACGCAATTAGTTCAAGTAATTCATATAAGTGCAAATAATTCATAATAGTCATATACAATTAATCTAGAACGCAATTAATATTAAATCACATAATTTACCTGTACTGACTGTGAGTCGGGGTGTCACAACCTCCCCCCCTTCGGAGAACCTGGTCCCCCGGTTCACTGTCTGACCTGAGAACAACTCCGGGTACAACCGTCTCATCTTCTCCTCGGTCTCCCAAGTGGACTCTTCGGATTTTTGATCTCTCCACATAACTCGGACCAAGGGAATCTGTTTATTCCTCAACACTTGCATCTTCCGGTCTTGAATCTCAACCGGGTGCCTTACTATCGTCAAATCTGGCTCAAGTTGTACCTCTTCAACAGGGAGAATAGTTGATTCCTCGGGATAAAATTTCCTGAGCTGCGAAACATGAAATACATTATGTATCCCAGTCAATCTCGGCGGTAGGTCCAACCTATACGCCACTTCCCCAATTCTCTCAAGGATTTCAAAAGGTCCAAGGTATCTCGGGTTAAGCTTCCCACCTCGACCTATTCGAGAAAAGCCCTTTCTCGGAGATGCTTTCAAGAAAACCTTATCTCCGACTTCAAACTCGAGGGGTCTTCTCCTCTTATCTGCATAGCTCTTCTGACGGTCCTGAGCTGCCTTCATTCTTTGCTGAATCAACTTAACCTTGGCAGTGGTCTTATCCAATCTCTCTCGAGGTGTGGCTCTTTCAAGCTTCTGAAAATGAGCAGACTTGGTCAATCGGTCGACTATCACCCAAATTCCATCATAACCTCCTCTTGATCTTGGCAAGCCGGACACAAAGTCCATAGTCACTTGCTCCCATTTCCACTCAGGAATTGGAAGTGGTTGGAGAGTTCCTCCCGGTTTCTAGTGTTCTGCCTTTACCACTTGGCACGTGAGACACCGCTTCACAAAGTTCGCGACATCTCTCTTCATGCCATTCCACCAGAAGAATTCCTTGAGATCTCGGTACATCTTAGTACCACCGGGGTGAATGGAATATCCTGAACGGTGTCCTTCCTCAAGTATTAACCTCTTGAGGTCTTTTGGGACACAAACCCTGGTCTTGAATCTGAACAAACCGGAATCATCAAACCCAAACTTCGTCTCGGGGCCTATCCTAGACCGATCCACTAATCTCTGAATCTCTGTATCTGAAGCTTGAGAATCCAACAACCTCTGTTTCAAATCCGGCTGAACTGAGATGTTAGCTAACCGAGCCACTGAAACCATAACTGTCGAACCCTGTCCTGAAAACTCTGCACTCAAACCTGAAGCACTTGCTTTCCTGCTCAAAGCATCTGCCACGACATTAGCCTTGCCCGGATGATACTGAATCGTGCAGTCATAATCCTCTAAAAATTCCATCCAACGCCTCTGTCTATTATTAAGCTCCTTCTGAGTAAAAAGATACTTGAGGCTCTTATGATCCGTGAATATCTCGAAAGTCGTCCCATAGAGATAATGACGCCACTTCCGCAAAGCAAACACAACCGCTGCAAGCTCAAGATCATGAGTGGGGTAGTTCTTCTCGTGTTCCTTCAACTTCCTAGAAGCATAGGCCACCACTCGGCCATTTTGCATCAATACACATCCGAGTCCTTCCTTAGAAGCGTCTGCAAAAATTGAATAGCCCTCGGATCCCTCGGGTAGGGTAAGAACTGGTGCCGAAGTTAGTCTTTCCTTCAAGACTTGGAAACTTCTCTCACACTCATCATCCCACTCATATTTTACCTCTTTCTTGGTTAACCGAGTCAACGGGCAAGCAATTTTGGAGAAATCCTTCACAAATCTCCTATAGTAACCCGCCAACCCGAGAAAACTTCTTATCTCGGAGGCATTCTTCGGTCTATCCCACTGAACCACGGTCTCAATCTTAGAGGGATCAACTTCAATTCCCTCACCTGAAATTATGTGACCCAGAAATGACACTCTGTCGAGCCAGAACTCGCACTTGCTAAATTTGGCATAAAGCTTGTGCTCTCTAAGTGTCTCCAAGACAATCCTGAGGTGAGATGCGTGCTCTTCTGCAGACTTAGAATACACCAAAATGTCGTCTATAAAAATGACCACAAACTTGTCAAGAAACTGTCTAAACACTCGGTGCATCATATCCATGAACACGGCTGGAGCGTTAGTTAACCCAAACGGCATCACTACAAACTCGAAGTGTCCATAACGGGTATTGAACGCAGTCTTAGAGATATCTTTCTCCCGGATACGAAGTTGGTAATATCCCTGCCTCAAATCTAACTTAGAGTACACCTGTGACCCTTGCAAGATATCAAACAACTCCTCGATATGAGGTAAAGGATACTTATTCTTCACTGTCATCCGGTTCAACTCGCGGTAGTCAATACACATCCTCAAAGTCCCGTCCTTCTTCTTCACAAATAACACGGGAGCACCCCACGGGGATGTACTCGGACGGATGTAACCGCAAGTCAAAAGCTCATCCAGCTGAGTTTTCAACTCCTTCAACTCAGCAGGAGCCATCCGATACGGTGTCTTAGAGAAAGGCTCAGCTCCAGGATAAAGGTCGACTACAAACTCGATGTCCCTATCAGGTGGTAAAGAACCCAAATTCTCAGGGAATACATCGGGAAACTCACTCACGACCTCTGTCTCCTCAAGTTTGGCCTGATCCTTCGGTTTATTCAGAAGGTAAGCCACAAAACCTGTCGCACCGTCCCGGAGGAGCTTACTTGCTTCCATAAAAGACACAAACGGGCTGGACTTCAACCTCTCACCCGTAAAGACCACGGACCCCAAAGACACCTTCTTCTCAAGACAATCCAACTGAGCTCGGTATCTGAAGAGAAAATCCATGCCAAGGATAACCTCAAACTTCTTCAACGGTAGAACTATCAAATCTGCAGGAAAAACTCGGTCCTCAAACAACACCGGACACTCCCGAAACACCCTGTCAGCTTCCAAAGATCCTCCCAAAGGAGTATTCACCACATACACATGCGCAGATAATTCATCAAATAAAGGCAAAGAAGCAACAATATCCCGGGAAATAAATGAATGCGTAGCCCCGGGATCAAACAATGCATGTAGTGATATGCCATGAATGTTTATTGTACCTTCTATCACGGCAGTCGGGTCGACATCAGCAGCTTCCTCCTCTCCCTCCAAAGCAAACACGCGAGCCTGCACAACCGGTCTCTTATTCGGGCAAGCATTCATCAAGTGATCAGAAGACCCGCACACAAAGCATTTACCCAGAAGCTTCCAACACCTCTCAACTGGATGTCTCCCCTGACAATGAGCACAAACAGGTGGTCCCTGAGCTGGAGCCGGTCGAGCTGGAATAACAGGAGGTACCACGGGACCGGTAATACGGGGCTTTTTGTTCCCTAAGCCCTGGGGACGAAAAGCCGGTGGAATAGGAGCTCGTGGAGCATAAGAAACGGGCCTCTTACCCGATCCAGAACCTGATCCCGCAACCCGAGTAGAAGAGAAAGGTGGAGGCTTCAACCGAGCCATTTGGGCCTCAACTTGAATTGCCCTCTTTGTAACTTTGGCCCAAGTACTCACGTTGGCAGCTTGCAGAGCTTCTTGAATATCCCGGCGAAGTCCATGAAGAAACGTTCGGGCCTTATGATCATCATGGTCGGTAATGTGAGTGGCATAAGGAGCTAGCCTCTCAAACTCCAATAAATAATCCTCCATCGTCCGATTTCCTTGCCTTAAATTAGAGAACTCCTGGAGGCAACGTTCTTGTGCACTATGAGGGATATATTTCTCATGGAATTCCTGCACAAACGTCTCCCAATTGAATTCCATACCCATTCTCTCAAGCCTGGATCTCACACTTCTAAGCCAAATAGCCGCGGGCCCTTGAATGATACGACCCGTGCAAATGGCCCTGTCTTGCGAATTCCCCGGACAGATCTCCCAAATACCTCGAATCTCAGACAACCACTCTTCCGCCTTAATATCATCACCTCCATACCACTTTGGAGGGTTGTTGTTCCGGAAATCCCTATACACGGCGGAAATATCTTGTCCTTCACCCGGATTTGCATTGCCCCGTTGATTTTGTTGGAGCTGATTGAGTAGGGCTTTGACAATATTCTCCGCATTCATAGGTGGTGGCGGAGGTGCATTTTGTGGAGCCGGTTCATTCAAATCAGGGGTTCGTTCACGGTTATTGTGTCTCCTTGGAGGCATCCTGAAATTTACGAATTCAAGCAATATGGATGCATGTAAATTAGTGTATGAATATGTATACAATTAAGAAAATAATCAAGAATTCAAGTAATCATTTAGTCAAGTAATCACATAATCAAATCATGTATTCACACATGCACATAATCAAAAGTCACATTGTCCTAAGCCGTACGACCTAGACAGACCCACACGACACTAGAGCCCGGTTTTGCAACCGCGCTCTGATACCACTTAAGGATGTAGCACCCACACGTAGGGCCACATCCCCCGCACCATAATCCAAACCCGAATACGAAACGGAATGTCTGTACCCGAATCCGAATCATAGCGAACGGGAGACCAAACACACCCTCTAGGCTAGGCGGAGCTAAACAATACCACAACAGAGTACGCGGAAGCGAATAAGTAAAAGCAACAAGTAACGATCATCACATATGTACGTATAGGTACCAACCCACACCTATCCATGTAGTATTTACATATAGGTACCAACACTTCAACCTGTACAGAAGCCATCACGGCTCGAGCAAAATAGTATTTACAAGTCACCTGTACAGATACAAAATAATAAAGTGCAATATGTAGATGCACCTAACGAGACCTAGACCGACAAGTGCATAAAGAAGACACACTTCTCCGCCTAGCTCACGCTCCCAAAACCTGCACTAAAAGAGTAAATGAGGGTCAGTCAACTGACTGAGTGAGGGGGCTAACGCACACCCACACCCTATATATATAAAGCAGAGCACAAAGCAAAGGGTGGAATTATGAACCGGAATAGGTTTTACAAACTAAAATTTTCTAAAACAAATACATATAAGTTAAAACATTTCATAAACACTAGCCCGATTCATTCTTCCTGACATAACACAACATAACATAATGCTCGGCGAGAACGAGTTTCCAACCTTTACTCCTCAGAACAAACAAAACAGAAATCACACACTCTCCTTTACACCAATGATGGAAGAGCCACCGGCGGCCCTAACCATCCATACATATACAGACTCACGAGGGGTAGCGAACCCACAACGTGCCCTCCCCGGTTTTTACGCCGAAGGCATCGAAATACCACACCTTCCCAAACTCCCAGGGGTCGCGTGTGATATATCGGATGGAGACTACGCACAGGCCGAACCTCGACGGCCCGAACCGTCCCGAGGGTTCCTTACCCGTAGCTCCTTGGATCCACAAACACAAATCATAACATATGCCAAATCTTTCATGGCAATCTCGCTAACGGAACCATAAAGTCTTTTCCAAAACTTAGCTTACATATGCTTATATAATACCTTTCCAAAGCAAGAGTATTCACAAGGTCATAAACATATTCTAATCAACACATACATATCTATATATATAATATATAGTCACATGCACGGCTTGAAAACACCACATAAGGCTTTAGGTCACTTAACTAATAGAAATCCTAAACCTCACCTTGTGCGTGACAAAAAGCGAGCAGACGTGAACAACCTATGCCTCGGGCTCGACAACTAGAACCTCCTCTGACAAGAAAACACAAAAGCCCAAGACTTAGACTCTATATGAACCAAAGAAGACGCTCGGCAAAATGCATGATTCATGTTCACATATAAAATGTCACAATTAAGTCATATAATTCACAAATTATAGCACACACACTTATTTACAATTTATTAAGCAATAAAACCCGAGTTATAACATCTAACATGCGAAAGAAAAGCAATCAAAGTCATATAATTGCATAATTAAGGTAAAGAGAAGCAGTGGCAGCTTCCAGGTCTCGGGAAAGGTGGGAACGGCCCTTTCACTGTAGGGAACGGCCGTTCCTGCCTTCGCTAAAAGTTTCTGGAGGATGGGAACGGCCGTTCCCAGTTTGTACTGGGGACGGGAAGGGCCGTTCCCAGAAAATCCCGAACTCCCCGCGGACAGAATCCACCCCCATGGATTTTTCCAAAGGGGAAAATCCACCCTCACGGATTTTTCCAGACCTACTGACTCAAATCCACCCCCGTGGATTTGACTCAGTAGCTAAAAAGAAAGGTTTTGGCCATGGGAACGGCCGTTCCCGTTCCAAGTACAAACTGGGAATGACCGTTCCCACTCACGGCAGGAACAGTAAAAATGGCCCGGAATGGCCGTTCCCAGTTTATAACTGGGGCGGGAACGGCCGTTCCGGCCTGGTTCGAAAATCTGGAACAGAAAACATTACAGAAGTAGGGGAGCTTCAAATTTTGCCAAAAATGGCCAAAATCCCTAACCTTAAAGTTGCCACAACTTCTCAAAATGTACAAACAAATCACATAAATCATGCTTGACAAGTTGACACTCAAATAACTCAAGAAAACGGAATAAAAGTCATGATCAAAGGAATGCAAAATTCAAGCCAAAAAATCATGATCATCAATAAATGTTCAACTACCAAGAGAAACTAGGCAATAAATGTAACACACACAACCTATACAACTCATATATAAAGCTAGGAATCAACTACAACAAGCAAAGAGCAAGTATTCACATTTTTAGCTAAACCCTTACTATTCACGTAGGGAAGCAAAGGCACACCAAACTCACTCCAAACTCAGAAATTAAACCATAGAAATGACGAGCACGACGAGGGGATTCCGAAACATACTCAAGTTCGAGGAAAGGCGAAGAAACGAGGGAGATCTTGGCTCGGGAAGGTTGGATGATCAACTTGGGTTCTTTGGCTTCCTTGGACAAGAGCTACTGCTGTAACGTGAAATGAAGAAGGAAAGAATGGTTCAGCCTTTAAGGCTGGACCGGTTGGTTCACGGGTTCGGTTCAAGGTTTCCGGTTCAAGTTTGCTCGGTTCAACAATTACGGGTCCAAATAAGGCCAACTCACATAAAACGAGTAATTCACATACGCAATTAGTTCAAGTAATTCATATAAGTGCAAATAATTCATAATAGTCATATACAATTAATCTAGAACGCAATTAATATTAAATCACATAATTTACCTGTACTGACTGTGAGTTGGGGCGTCACAGAATCACCTATTGATTGACTAGGCCATATCCAATTTTTTTTATATTATATTTAATTAGGTTCGTATCGAGTGAGAAGTAAAGTTCTTTTCAATAAATTTTTTTGATAAGTAATATTGAATTTCGATCTTTTTAATAAATAAGATAAAATCTGCTTCTGATCTAGTAAGTCACTTCTAAACCAATATTCCTGAAGTACTAGCTCATACCCAATTACTTTGCCACAAATCTGAAAAGAACATGTGTTGAAGTTATGCTCTCTTGTATCAAGTTGCTTGCTCCAAATTAAATGTCAAATATCTTGGATCCGACTAAAAAGGGTCTTGTCGCATCTAAAGTAGATCCGAGGTGTAATTATTGTCAAGTTGAAACATCAAAACTTTAAATGCAACTCACACAGCGTGTGTGAATGCGTCAGTGTTTTCAAAACTGGACCGGATCGGTCGGTTCGATCGGTTCAACCGGTGATCGACACATGGTCCGGTCCGAACGACCCTTCAAAATCAGCCATGACCGGATCGGTACTGGACCGGAAAAACCGGGTGGTTAACCGCCGGTTTCGGACTTGAAAACCGGATCCGGACCGGCGGTTAATGAAAATTGTACTTTTTCCTTTTTTTTTTTTTTTTTTTTCTTTTTCTTACCTTTTTCGTTCTGCTTTGGTTTTTCTCCGCGACATCACCCCATTTTTCTTCAGAAATTCAATTCTTGGGAGGTTTTTCTCTGCCATTCGTTGGCCGGTCACCACATTTTGGGGAGAGAGAGAGAGGGAATATTCTTGGCTGGCCATATTTTACCAAAGTGAAAAGATATGATTGCAGATTGCACATGACTCATGAGATTGATTTTAATTTTTTCATAACGGGGAAAACTGAAAAGGAATGAGTATCTCTTTTGAGAAGATGATGGAGTGCGGCGATTTAGTTTTTCAACCTTCCAAATAAAATTGTCCTTTGGGCTTTTAGGGTTTTGTATAATATATATTAATTATTATGAGATGTATTAATTTCTATAATAAATGTTCACATTTTTTTAAAATAATTGAGTAAAAGAACGTGATTTTTTTATTTTATATATTCAAAATTACGTATTTATTTTTATATATTTATAATATTGTACATTTAATTAATAAAATAATATTTATTTATTTATGACGTCATACCGGTTCGACCGGTGGTTGAACCGATCGAATCGGTAACCAGTAAGCCTACCGGTTTGACCTCCGGTCCGATTTTGAAAACATTGGAATGCATACGTCAAATTATGCTATAAATTCCTTCATTATTAAATGAGTTAGGCTAGGTATACATACAATATCAAACCGAACCTTACTCGAGTATCCACTCAACAAAGATAATTCTATTAAGTCTATACTTTGATTCTTGAAGTCAGCTCTTTTTGGATGCTTCCTGGAAATAAATACAGACTTATGGGTTATGACCAAAAATTCGACACGTCTCCTCAATGTAGGAATACATTATACATGGTTTATAAAAATATTTTTTACTTTATACTTCAAAGTAAACCCCCCAAAAGACGGAGCCAATCTTTGACTAAAAGAGGAAAAAACTTTGCGCGTCCCATCAAATGGAGGTAGGAGGTGTAGGAATACATTATACATGGTTTATTATTTTATACTTTATACTTAAAAGTAAACCCCTCAAAAGACGAGCCAATCTTTGACTAAAATAGGTAAAAAGTCTGTGTGTCCCATCAAATGGGGAGGTCGGAGGTGTAACCATTATCAGGTTGTGTTGAATATGCCGTCTATATATATATATATATATATACGATTAATTGTTAGAGAATTAATCAATAATTATGCAAAGATATATCAAGAATTATTTGGAAAATATACATTAGTTATTATGTTCCATATTGGAAAAAAAATATTAAGTAGGCAGTTTTATATATTAAAATATTGTATGTGTTATTAAATTATGGGACCCCACGCGCACGGGTCGGGGCCGGGCATGGGCGAATGTAGCGTTTGATGGCGCACTTTGCACTTTGGCCCAGTCCAATGCCTCCAATTTCGTTGTATTGTGACAGCGAAACAACACTTACAAAAGCGTACAGTGGTACCTATAATGGTAAGTCTAGACATATTGGTCTTAGACATGCATTTGTGAGACAATTGATACAAGATGGTATCATAACAATTGTCTATGTGAGGTCAAATAAGAATTTGGCTGATCCGTTTACTAAGCCTCTGACGAGAGACTTAGTAGCTACAACTACTAGAGATATGAGACTTAAACCACCCGAACCATAAGTGATGGTAACCCTTCGTATAATCTAGGCTTCCCCTGATCATAGGTTCAAAGGGAAAAACAAGTCCGAGTCGGTAGAAGAAGAACTAGGAGCCTTCCAAACAATGGATACAACCCCAGACCAGTTGATTTCAGTTTCCTCTTCTCTTTCCCTTCCTCGTCATTCTACCAGTCGAATAGAAAATCTTGTAGAGTATTCCACTATCCCAGAAAATGCTATTATAGAGCAAACCGTTTCGCCTCTAGTCAGTCCTTACAATATCTACAGAAAAATAGGTTCTCTAAGAGGAATCAAATCTTTGATCTCCTCCAACAGACCTTAACAAACAAAAGAGTTTGTTCAGTCTTCCAGACTGGATAAGTGTGATCTACCATATTCCAAAACTCTCTCCATCCCTTCAGAGTTTATATCTTCCTGGAAACGGGAAGGATATACACACCTCCACTTCGGAGTCGTTCGTCTTGTTCTCTCTTACCAAGGGAGAAAAGGTCTTCCAGTAACAGCCAGACTTGCCCTACTGGACACCAGATATCTGAAGTACGAGGACGCAGTCATCGGAACAGTGGTGACTACGCTCAACAGCGGAAGTGCAGTCTTGACTTACTTCCCCAACTTTGCCATGTCCTTGGGAGATTCCAATCTTCCCAACGCCTTGAAGGTTCAGATTCAAATCACTGGAGCAGAACAAGTAGCTACAGCAGTCACAGCTACTCTCCATCATCAGCTTGTCTACAGGTTGCAGAATCATGGTCTAGATCTACAAGGATCTGGATCCCCAGACGCCTAAATGATTCCAGCAGACTCTGGATCTGATATTCCAACCATCGTCCAGGTTCCCAGACAGATTCCCAGAAAGGAACTAGAAAGGTTGATGCCAACACAGTGGATCACTAACTATGAGACACTCCAACAATCTCATGAGCCAATCAGATCTACATCCTATGAGTTTCAGATGATATCAGATGGTAGAACCAAAACCATCTTCAAGCAACCTCAAGAAGAGACTCCATCATCTTCAAACTCCATCTTCAAGCAACTGATGATTCAGCTAGTAGTCCCAAGAAGCAGAGAAACATACCCTATCATTGGGTACCTGCCAGTAAACTCCTTCTTCCCTGATGGAAATGAGGTTTACACTGATAAAGTCGATGGCCACTTCGTATGGGATGCTGATCCATCCATGTGTGACCCTGGATGTTCTTGCGAAGAAGAATCAGACTCCGACGACGATGATGAAAGTGAAGCCAGTCGGAGAAGAAGACGAAGGAAAGCAAGGAAGAAAGGTCTTCCTTGTAGGACCTTTAAACCTAAAGATCCAGAACCAGATCCACCATCTGTCACACGACCCTTGTCTTGTTATGATGAGGCGTTAGCTATCTTGAAGGCAGAACAGCAGACCCAGAAGAGCTGTAGGCAAGAAGTGCCTCCATGCCTTCCACCACCGGTGTTACCATGCCAACCTTGTATGATGATCAGAAACTATGATACAGACTTTCCATCCTTGGAAAGAAAAATAGAGAACAAGGTTGCTATCCGTCCGTATGTTCAGACTACGACAGTCAATCCTGATGGAGGAACAACTTCCTCTCTCTCTCAAGGAGAAGAAGTCTTGAACTGGCAAACCACAAATGCCAGAGCTCAGAATAAAGCCTTGATTCAACTTGATTCTAAGCTTGATAAGGTTTTATCTCATGTTCAAGAGAACAACCAAAAGGTTGATACTATCTCAAGAGAGTTGGATCAAATGTACAGAAGAGTAGTTGCCAGAATTGATCTTCTTGATAAAGAACTCAGGCAGCTCTTTAATCTTGGAAGGACAGGTTGGGAATTTGATCAAAAGGAGAGAGAAATAAGACAGCTCAAGAACGATCTTGAATATATGGAACAAGATAGGAGAAGGAATTCAATTCCTACATATTCAACTGCATATTCAACTCCTTCACCTCCGTTCTTACCTCCAGCTGCTTCACCTCCTTTCCTACCACAGTCTCCTCCCTTCCTACCTCCTTTATCCTCATTATTTTATGATCCTCCTCCAGCACCTGATTACAATAAACAATTTTTCATGGTGTCTGATATTCCTCTTGAACCACCTCCTCCAAAGCTGAGGCCGAGACAAGCCACTACTTACTCTTCCAAAGAGAGACAAACTACTCCTTCCTTTTCCCAGGAGAAAAACAAAGAGAAGGTTGAAGAGCACCCCGCTTCCACACTAATGATTGGAAATCTTTCTAATCTTAGTATTTTAGAAAAAGTCTCTTCAGAAGATTCCAGAAAGAAATGAAGAAACCTCACCAGACGAATCTGAGGAAACTGATGTTTCTTCGGGAGAAGCTTTGTCCCAACATGCTGAAAGTGATGATGAAGTTGTAGACATTTCACAATCCTTATGGCAGATGATCCAGATCATGGATCTCATCAAAGGCAACATCATCAAGGCCAATCATCAGCTGGGCAACAACCACCAACTGGACAAGATGGACCAATGATGGAAGAACCACCTCCAGAATATCATACTACAGATTCTGGACCCTCCAAACCAACCAATGGTCCTTGGTTCACATTTGATGATATTCCAGTTGAGAAAAGGAAAGAAATTCTACAATCCTTTGCAGCCTGGATCGATCTCCAAAGAACCAGAGAAGCGCATGTCCCTATAATCTTAAAAGAATTTGCATCCAGATTCACAGGGATACTGAGAGAATGGTTCCAATATCTGGGAGAATACAGGCAGATTCAATTCGTGAAGGCATCAGCCCCGCAGGCTTTATGGGCACTTCACCAAGAATTCATTGGAGACAACACTCTCTTCAACAAGATGATCCAGCAAAGCTATTTTGCAATGAAGTGTTGTTCCTTGAAGAAATCAGATTTGGATTTCCACTTCAAAAGAATGTCAGAACTTTATTATACTCTCAATGGGTATAATGATCAAAATCTCAAGCATGTCTATATTGCATCTCTTCCTCAAGAGATCCAGCCTGAACTCCATAGAGCCATAACAGCCTCAAAAAGAGAAGTTAATCAACTTACTCTTGGAGAGATCCACCAGATAGCCATTGCCACAATCGACAAGCTTTGTGAACAACAGAACATGTTCAAATCCTTAATGGAAAACAAATCAGTTCTAAAACAAGCTTGTAAGAAATCTCATCTGGAGATAAAATGCAAGGCTAAAGAAGAATCCAAGTGTTCGCGCCCAACGCCAAAACAAAAAGAGCTTGCCGAAAGAAAGGTAAAAAGAAAAAGAAATCTCAGATATTTCAGACGGAAAACTTTCAGAAACAGGCGCACAGACAGATGCTTTGTTTGCAACAAGAAAGGACATTTTTCAAAGAATTGTCCTCAGAATCGGGAGAAATCTGCCAGGATGATTTCTCATGTCCAACAAAGCACAGAAGCTAATCTCAACGATGCAGAGGTAGAATCCTTGTTCTCAGAACAAGATGAACAAACAGGAGAAACCATCTTTGCCATCCAAAATGAAGTTACAGATGATGGTCCTTATACTTCTGATTCTGATTCTGATTCTGATTCTGATAATCATGTTCTTCTAATACTTCAATCAGAATGCATCAGTCAAGAGATTGTTCCATCTTCTCATATCCAGATCCATATACTTCCTTCGAAGTATGACAGACCAATCAAAGCAATTGGATTTATGGATACAGGAGCCATGAAGTCCATGATGAATCCAGACATCTTACCTAAAGAAGCATGGACACCTCACTATGAGTACTTCCAAGCAGCAGATGACTAGTAATTCAAAACATCGCTAATCACAAAACATCCTATTGGGATACAATTCTTCCCAGATTGTATCATTTGGATGAAGGTCATTGGAAGCAAGCTGCACAGGAAAGATCTTCTCATTGGGTTTGATCTTTATCACAAAGCGCAAAGGCTAACCATACTCCCCAATGGAATCAAGTATAAGAGGAGTTTCCAACCTTATACTACACTCCAGAAGATCTATGCATTATCAGAAGCATCCAAGGAATTCTATGATCTTGCCTCAAAACTCAAAGGATGCTGTGCTGAATCTCACTCGGATTTCTCTCATCCACATCCTCTGTGGAAAAATTCAGAATTCTTCATTCAACTCCCGTTCAAAAAGAATGAAGATATAAATTCGACAAAAGCTACACATCCAGGAATGACTCCTGATGATGAAAAGCTTGCAACAGCTGAATGTGATCAACTACAGAAACTTGGGTTGATTGAACCCACAACATCCAATTGGGCTTGTCAGGCATTCTATGTCAACAAACGGGCTGAACAAGTCAGAGGTAAAAAGAGGCTTGTAATTGATTATAACCCACTCAACCATTTCCTTGCAGATGAAAAATTCCCTTTACCTCGAACCCAAATGCTTTTCTCTCATTTGGCCCAAGCCCAAATCTTTTCAAAGTTCAATCTCAAAGCAGGTTTTTGGCAACTAGGTATTGATCCAAAAGACAAATACAAAACAACTTTCTGTATACCTAAAGCCCAATACCAGTGGACTGTCATGCCCTTTGGCCTTAAAGTTGCTTCATCACTATTCCAAAAGGCCATGACCCGAATCTTTGAGCCCATTCTCTACAGTGCTTTAATTTACATTGAAGATATTCTCCTTTTCTCAGAAAATGAGAATTCCCACAAAGCACTCCTCAAACAGGTCTATGAAATTGTCCAAGAATACGGAATCATGCTTTCAGAAAAGAAAAGTTTCATTGGACAATCTTCCATTGAGTTTCTGGGAATGAAATTCTCAGAAGGAAAATTCAAGCCAGGTCCTCACATTGCACAGGAGCTTTTCAAGTTTCCAGATGAAAATCTGACTACCAAGGAAATTCAACAGTTTCTTGGCATAGTCAATTACATCAAGGATTTTCTTCCACAATGCTCCAAGTACACAAGTCGGCTATCCAAGATGCTCAGAAAGAAAGCCCCCTCTTGGGGTAAGGAACAGACGGCAGCTGTTAAACATTTGAAGCAAATCTGCCAGATCACTCCACCTTTGAAGATTCCGGATAAAGGTGAAAGCTTTTCCTAGACAAATGTGCCTATAAAAGACATGTTCCTTGAGAAGCATTTCAGCACATCTCCTGATCCAAAATTCAGCAAGAAAAGAAAAATGGAGTCCTTTTCCACCATCTCTTCTAGTGAAAAGCTCAAAGTCGTCACCTCCTCCGTGGTTCATCTCTGGCAACACAAAGTGGAACTCATGTCCAGAGATCTGGATTTAGCAAATCAGAAAATCAGGCTACTCCAAAAGAAAATCCAGAAGATGGAAGAAGAAAAAAGAATAATTCATTTTAGAAATCATTTGGAAAGTCTATTCTTCTCAAACGTTGAAAGAAAGAATTTTCTTGAAAGTTTGCCACCAGAGCTTCAACGAAATATTCTCAATATTTCTGACCAAAAGATCTATGATAATATCATGGATCTACAGGAATATATTTTTGGAAAGAAAAGGATCGAAGTCCTCCAACAACTCCTTGAAAATATCTGTCACGATTCAGGATTCCGTTGTTTCCAACCACAGAACGAGCCATTAAGAGTTATCTTTGACCTCCATATGGTTCATGATATGGATTTCGCTGCAGACCTATATTACAATGGGTTAGTCAAAGGAATCTACATTCCTTTCTACCGGAATAAAGTAGTCTTCCCAATAACAGAGTTCTTTGGTCCAACTGTTGTGTCGGCCATCCAATCCTTCAGAAGGGGAATGCCTGTTTTCATCTCAATCATCAGCAGTTTCCCTCAAAAAGAAAATGGGAAGTACCAACCATGCCAAAGACACTTACTCCTACATCATAAAAGACCTGTGTATTTCGGTCTTGAAAGTTCAAATATCAATCTCATTACTTTTGGAATTGATAAAATCAAGAAATGCACCACCATCAAAGAGCAAGCACCTGAACATCTTGCTTTGTTCGACAAAACTCAGACTACTCATGTTTGGGTTGAGCATTGTCAAGACATGTACATGAGAAGTATCCTCCATGTCTTCACAAATGAAATAGGAGATCCACAAGCCAGCTATCCTCCGGATAAAGAATGGAGTTCTCTCTAGAATCGTCTCTGTAAAGCTTGCCGAAGTTTTCCACATGATGGTCCCAGATGAAGGTAACTTAAAGAGAATCTTATCTCTTTAAGGTCATTGTCACCAAGAAAGTCTTTGTAGGCCTGCCTATGAAGACTTTGTATCCCTACTTTATGCCGTTGTCCTGTTGTCTTTGCCGGCCATTGTTTAGGCCTGCTTTCGTGTGAGTTTTGTATTGCTGTAAGAGGACAATAATTTGAGGAAGATGGGGCCCAATGAGCACCCGCTCTATTATTGTTCCTTTGTTTGTTTGTGTGTAGCGTAAGCAATGACGTCTCGGATGCCAAAGCTTATTAGATTGTTGTATAATCGGCTTAAGTCCACTCTCTATATAAGACGGATGGGCGTTAGTGTTTTACTAAGACTGAAATTTGGAGAACTTCCTTTGTAAACCAAGTTTCATATATAAATCCAATGTTTGCTTAAGCTTTCTCTTTCTAGTTCTTCTATACCCTCAAAGGGTTTACTATAATATACTCTCCGGTGCCTATGCTTCTAAGAGTATGCTCTGTACTTGCCTCTTATGAGGATCCTGTACACCAGAAATTAGATGATTTTTGTGGTATGGTCTATTGCTACGGTCCCAGTGTCTCTGTGTAGTGTATTTTGAGTAACTTGAATCTGTAATGGGGAATATTTGGAGTAACGAGTAAGTCCCGCCAAGGCAGGAGGCCGCTAGGGCAGTTGTGTTACGAGAGATATATTCCCAGAATAGATTCATTGTGAACAGAGATGTGTCCTCTACATTATACACTACAAAGGGGTACAGGGCTCCCGGTCATTCCCCTGATCATAGGTTCAAAGGGAAAAACAAGTCACGAGTTGGTTAGAGCTATCAAGTGGTCTCATATGTAGTAGAAGATAGCTCAGTGAGTTGCAAAGTGACAAGGTTGAGTTATGCTCTTAACAAAGTGCTGCACTAATGCAACAAGTGCTTGAGAAACATTTTGCCTATATGAACAAGAAGTGAAGCCGCTTCTTATAGAGAGTTGTGGTTTACTCTCTTAAAGGTTCATGAAATGAGATATGGCGTATGGCTTTATAAGCAAAGCAGTGGAGTGCTTGCTGTATGAGAAAGAAAACATGTGTGTGATAATTCTGATTACATCACGAAGGAGTTGACGTTCAATCTACGGACACCGTCAACTTCGATGCAGTTTTGAGTTATCCACAGTCCACACTAAGGGAAGGTTCAATGTTCGTCACACCTTCCTCTAGGCATGTGATCTTTGACAAAATCTTCAGGGACTTGTCTGGCAAAAGAGTAGTTTTCCAAACAAGTGGAGGATTGTTGAATATGCCGTGTATATATATATGATTAATTGTTGGAGAATTAATCAATAATTGTGCAAAGGCATATCAAGAGTTGTTTGGAAAATGTACATTGGTTATTGTGTCCCACATTGGAAAAATAACACTAAGTAGGCATCTTTATATATTAAAATGCTATATGTGTTATTAAATTATGGGACCCAAGAGAGGATTAATGGGCTCACTCGCAGTGCGGTGTGGGCTCGGGCTCGGGCCGGGCATGGGCGAATGTGGCGTTTGATGGCGCACGCGCGCATCGTCGCTTGGAACCTCGCCTCCAAGCCGAGAGCCTTATTTTTTGAGCCAGAGCCGGCTTGGTCCAGCCCAAAATTTCAAAATTTGAACCAATGTCCAGATAAATTTGTTGGCATGTAACAACTGAATAGTGGACATTAATTGGGAGTGAATTTCAGGTCATTACACCTGAAATTGACCCATTCGAATTCCATTTTCAGTTTCGTTTCTTAACCAACCTGCATATATTCCCCACCTGAAAGAGATACAGAACACTCATCAGATTTCTGTGCAGTGCTAGTACACAAAATCATTCCCAAACACTTAGCTTGACATATATCCTGGAAGTGTATCGCTTGAAACCTTTAGCACACTTCCCAGAAAGTTAGGGGTGATAGAAACTTTAAGGACAGAGAATTCCCGTGCCTAGCTTCTGATTTTGCCCAAATTTCTCAAAAGGTTGATGCATTATGGATGCATGACATGCGGACACTAAACAACAATATTGATACTATATATATATAATACGATATGAATATAATAATATAAATTTTTTAAAAATTTAAAACGCGATAGATATATAAATAAATATATTTTACATTTATTAATTAATTTAATTAAGATATTCATAAAGATACTCAATATACAAATATAAATAAAATGCATTTATATTCTATTTAATATTTAAAAAGTTAATACAAATAACATTATTACATTTTGTCGATCATGATGCTATGGAAAAAAAAATAAAAATAAAATAAAATAAATTAATATAGTACATGTTTTGGTAAATTTAATTAATTCTTTTTTTAAAAAAAAAAAAGAAGTATAATATTCAAATTTGAAAAAATATAAGAAAATTATTTTTTTAAAATCTCGGACACGTATCAATGTTGTATCTAAACTACCTCCACAATGTTTGAAATTTTTGTTTTTAAATTATTGGATATTTTTTATTGTGTTGGACATATATGTAACTCGTGTTCTTGTTCGACATTGTACGAAATGAAAAAAAATCTAATATTTGTGTATTATAAATTAGGGAAAATTACATTCAACTACCCACAGGTTTGGCTTAATTACAATCCAGTCCCTATTCTTTGCATATTTACAATGTAGTCCCTAAATTTTACATTCCGTTTGAGATCCCTGACGTCCGTTAGGGTTCCGTTAGGTTGATCAGTTATCCTTCCCAAATTACCTCTGAATTTATTACAAATACATCCCTAAAGTTTCTTTTTAATAACAAAACGATCCCTGTACTTTTTGGAATTTGCAAAGGACAACTGACTAACTTAACGGAAGCCTAACGGAATTCAGGGACCTCAAACGGAATGTAAAATTTAGGGACTACATTGTAAATATGCAAAGAATAGGGACTGGATTGTAATTAGGCCAAACTTGAGGATAGTTAGAATGTAATTATCCCTATAAATTATACATTAATACAACTCAGTTAATGTCTACCCTACATGTTTATAAAGTCATGTGAGATTAAGAGGCTTTTGCAATAATAATATTTAAACTCTAATAGTTTAATAAAGTAACATCCTTATCAATTGTTTTAATTTTTTGATAGAAGTCGTGGATGAGTCCAACGACTATAGGAAATAATTTTATTTTTATTTTATGTATTTTGTATTAATTATAAAAGTGACCCCAATACTTCTAAAATATTTTAGATAGGTATATAAAGTATAATTTTATAGATAATATCAAGAAAGTACGCATAAATATTGAAATTAATCATGCTTTAATAATAGAAGTACTCTAAAATTCATCCTATAATCCATAAAACACCCAAATAATTTGTAAAAATTTTATTACCTCTCTTTATCTCCTTCCTCTTCTACAACTCTGATTTATTTGTCCTCCAAGACTCGTCTTCGTTCCTCCTCGGTTAGCCCTTCTTGTTCCAAAAGTCCTCACAGCTTCTTGCTTTCACGGACATCAACTGGAAACAGACTTCAACCTCCAACGGAAAATCTCACTACGGCTTGTGAGTTTTAATAAAAGGTTTGTAGAAATAGACTGGAGTAAAAAGGTTTAATAAAACTCTTAACAAAGTATTTATCTCGTGTATATGAAAAGGAGAATTTTATTTCCTTCAAAAGAGGTTTATACAAACATTATATATTCTGAAAAAAGATTTATTTGAAATACAACACTCAACACTCAGAAATTGAAAGACTCAAAGATTATTTTACATATGACTCTCTGGATTCAAGACAAGGTGTATATCACCATACAAGAGCACTCTATTTATAGACTATATTCTTGCGACTGTTTGGACTTGAAATTTTTATTTGGAATCCGCTGCTTTATCCTTCAACGATCCAGATCTTGCCGACACTTTTCTATGGTTGAGATTCTGCCGACACTTTTATCTGCCACTTGATAATTGGAGTATGACGTCATGGCATTCGTCATTTCCTTGCTGATGTATGTGCTTACATCACTGATGGTTACAGCCCATCATCTTGCAAGCTTCTTGTCTAGTCTCTGCAGTGCAGAAAAATTCATGTTTTTCAAATTTATTTATGAATTCCATTAAAAGAGGAGAGCTTATTTTTCCTCCTTTGGTGAGTAGAATCCAATTTCCTTTACTCATCAGCGTTTCAAACTTATATTTGTACAGATTTTCTGCAACGCTGTGAATAGCTTTTATTCCCAAGGCACGCCTTTGGACGATCCATTCTTTAGTAACTTGGATCTTCCTTAACGGTTTATTTCCTTGCTCAAGCTTTATGGTGTCAGAAAGGTGATCTGCAGTGATCATGAAGAAAGCTTCATGCCATATATGCTTCTCTGGTTCTGGAGATATGGTATAGAACTTGAGAACCACCTGTCTTCCTCTGGCAAATTTACTGATTTGAGATTTTAGGGTATCATCAAATCTGGATATTTCCTTGAGATCTTTACTTGGGTAGATTATATCAAGGAACCCAAAACAAGCATATCTATAAACTGCTTCTGGGCATGCTCCCATTATGCAAGTCAACCTTGGATATATATTCTTGCCTTTAGAGAAGAATATAGTGTCTGTATTTTCCATACTATAGACTTCATCAACTGTATGAACATACATATGTTCCCATTCAGTGTTAGGAACATATTTTTCTATTTCAATCTTTATTTCCTTTGAAGAAGACTCTCTTTCCAATTTTATTTCAATGACTGAGGGAGCTTTATTTTTTGCTTCTTCTTTATTTTTCTCGCCAGATGACTCAGTCTCATTTATTTTTATTGACTCAAATTTCTCAATATATTTTTCTAACCTTTGAGTCACTTTATTTACCTTTTCCAGATTTTCAGTTACCAAATCTATCAATGGAGGGAGATTTTTGTATAGATATTGTTCAAGAACCACAGTTCCTTCATAGAGATCTTCAGCCATGCTGTTGATATATGAGATCTCTTCTTTTATTTCAGAAATATCAATTTTATCCTCCATCTGTAAAAGAGAGAAAGGTTTATTAAATTTATTTTTAAGATTTTCCATAAGTGATTTTTGGGAAATCACCACCCATTAACGGTTTTGATTTTGTCTTTACCATCTACCGTTTGAGATGGACTAGATATATGCATACCCATATATTGGTCTTCTAAGTTTCTATAAGTGATTTTTGGGAAATCACCACCCATTAACGGATTTGATTTTGTCTTTACCATCTACCGTTTGAGATGGACTAGATATATGTATACCCATATATTGGTCTTTACTCTGAACCAAAATCTATATTTCTGGATAAAAAGTCTGCTAAAAAATTATCAGTTCCTTTTATGGGAATGATTTTGAAATCATAGAGAGATAGGAAAACTTGCCATCTATGTAGCCTCCTATAATTTGGTTCACTGGGTAATTTATTTTTCGCAAGACTTGGAACTTGAGTGTTATCCACATGAACAATGAAAGGTTTTTGGAGTAGGAAAAGTGAAAACTTTTTAATCCCATTTATTACTCCTAATAACTCCTTTTCATGTGTAGTATAATTTATTTCTGCTGATTTAAAAGTACCACTTGTATATCTACAAATCTCATTAAGATCTGTTTTCAAGATTGCAGCCCAATATAAATCAGACGCATCAGTCTGAAGAATTAAGTTATCATTTTTATCAGGAAGCCTTAATTCTGGAAGAGTTTTACATTCTTCCTTTAACTTTATAACAATTTCTGTATGTCTTGGCGCCCATCCTTTTGTATTATTTTTTCTCAATAACTTTTGTATTTCATGTCTTTTCTTAGCTAACTGAGGTATGAAACCTTCAGCATAATTAAGACATCCTAAAAATTTTTCTATTTGTTTTCTATTTTCTAATTTATCAGGAAACTCAACTATTTTTCTGGATATATGCGGTTGTAATTTTATACCTGCAGCACTCAGTTTTAATCCTAAAAACTCAATTTCTTTAGTTTCTATGACTGCTTTTCTTTCAGACAGGGCTATACCATTCTCTTTACATAATTTAGCAAAGAGCAAAAGATGTTTTCTATGTTTATCTATAGTATCTGAACAAATAAGAATATCATCTATATAAACAACCATGAATTCTCTATATTTGCTAAATATATCGTCCATCTTTCTTTGATATATTGATGGAGCATTTTTTAATCCAAATGGCATTACTAACCATTCATAATGTCCTTGAGGGGCACTAAAGGCTGTATATTGGATACTGTCATCTTCCATTTTTATTTGCCAAAAACCAGATGTACAATCAAATTTTGAGTAATAGGATTTATTCTTTACTAAGTCTATTAATACTTCTTTATTGGGTAATTGGTAACTATCACCCTTAGTAAAATGGTTTAATCTTTTGAAATTTATTACCATTCTTGCTTTATTTCTTTTCTTTTCAGCTTCTTTCATTACCATGAATGCTGGACTAGAAAAGGGGCTAAAACTTTTCCTAATTAATCCTTTATCCAAAAGTTCTTTAATTTGTTTTTTAAATTCATCTTCTTCACTTAAGGTATATCTCATAGGTCTTTCTTTAATTATTATATTATCTGTTAATTCTATTCTAGCTTTTGGGTAATTCTTTTTCCAAAAAGCCAATGGATGGTCACTATAATTTTCTTTTATCTTACTAGTAACCGTTTCTAAGTTTATTCTTTTTATAACTATTTTATTTATTGGTATTTGTATTTTTTCATATATGGAGTGTCCACCACGCTTAGCTGGCTGAACTCTGAAAGGATGGTTTAATCGTGGTAATTTTAACAAATGACCACACTTTGTTTTAAGTACAATAGAATATGCATTTTGCATATAATATTGAAATTGTTGTAGGAAATCATTTCCTAATAATATATCAACTTCTAGTTCATTATATTCATATATTCTAGGAACCATTATTATTTTACTTCCTAGGACAATATCAACATCTATTGCTGATCTGTGTATATCATGTGATTTTCCAGTCACTCCTTTTATCCTGATTTTTCCATCTTCTTTCCATTTATTAATCAAGAAGGTTTTGAAAATAGTTATTTCAGATCCAGTATCTATTAAAGCACAAGTTATTATTTCATTTTCAGGGGTTTCTCTTATTCCTACCTGAATGAAAACACTAATTGTAAAGTTATATCCTTTCATTTTATTCTTGGACAATATATGACTTTGTCTTCTATACAGAGTGTTACTCCATCTTTTTCTATCTTATGGTAGTTACAACTATCTAGGAAAGCATTTCCTAAGATTATATCATAGGAACTTCCAGTCATATTTTCATCTAGATAACATTTAACAATTATTCTAGATTTATCAATATTTATTGGGATAGATATTTATTGGTTACATGCAACTACCTTTCCTTCAAAGTTTTCATAATAAAAATTTTCAGTTAAGGTTTCTATCATCAAACCTTTATTCTTTATTTTAGCAAAGTGATTTGCACTTGCTCCTGTATCTATTAATATTTTTGGTTCTTTAATATATTCTTGACCATTAAAGTATTCTCCTAAAATGATCATTGTTTTATTTACTGAGTTTTTATTTATACTTAAAGTTCTGGTTATATTCATTCTTTGACTTCTTCTAGCTATACTATTTTTTCCAAATTCTATTTGAGGAGTTTTACTAGAAGATCCTTCTTCTATTAAAGGTTTATTTATGATTTCCAATTCATAATTTGTTATTTCCTTAGGGTCTTCAAGAAGAGGTAATTTAGCCGAAGCTATTTCCCTACATTCTTCATCTATTTCTAAATGTGGTTTATCTTGATAAATCTTTCCATAATTACTATTGCTTAGAACATATAATGCTCTATAGTAAATTGAGAAAGCTTTACTTTTATCTTTTAATCCTATATCTTTTATGAATTTGTAATGTAAACTTAAAGCTTCGTCTATATTATGATCATTTATATTCACACTATATTTAGGATATAAATCAAATAATATTTGTTTATAACACAGATTTCCTTCTATTGTTCCTAGATGACTTCTCTTTGCATCTGTAAACCTTTGATCATGAAGAGAAAGTACTATAGGACTATCTATTCCTTCTCTAAACAATGATTTTACTAGGAATTGAACCCTTCCTAAATATATATATTGTATTTTACATTTTTCTTTTTTATCTTTTATTTTGTTCAAAGCTTGATTTATTGTATTTCTAGTTAACAAGTTAATCTTAACTTGCCCTGAAGTATGTTCAATGTTTATAGATTTTTCTACTTCATGGTAGTCATATATATTTATTTTCTTTCTTTTTATAAGACTTGATATTCCTTTAAATATACTTTGACTGGGATTAGTAGCATTTAATTTTAGTTTCTTTATCTTATCTAAAGTTTCTTTATTGAAGGTAATGCGTTCTGCATATCCTTCGGGTCCTTCATAAATATCTATTTCTTCATCAGATAATTCTGTTATTTCAGAACTCATTCTGATTCAGTATCTAATTCTGAAGATATTTCATTTTCTGATATATCGGATTCTTCCATATATATTTCTTTTCCAAAATAGTTTTCTACATCGGAAATTTCTTCAAGTTCATCTCTTATTTCTAAAAATTCAATCTCTATATTTTTAATATGTTTAGTTTTAGGTTTTTGACATTCAGGTGATTTATGACCTTCTTCTCCACAATTCCAGCATTGACATTTAGTTAATTTTTTATTTCTTTCCTTATTAGGTTTATTTTCATACCTATTTCTCTTAATAAACTTTCTTCTGGGTTTTATATTTTTCCTTTGAAAATTTTTATATTTTTTATATTTTTTCTTATAAAATTTTCTTTTATTCCTTTTAGGGTATGTCTTTCTATTACTTCCCCATTGTGTAGGTAATTCTACTGTATCACAACAGAGTCTAGTTATTCTTTTAGATTTTTTATATAATTGTTGTTCACCACATATTCTTTTAAGTTCTGATGTTAATACTTTTATTCTTCCTCCTAGATTTTGAGGGTATTTATCTTTCTTTTCTCTCCATACTTTATTCATGTGATTATTCCAGGGATAAGGAAGTTTAGTGTAAAACATATTTAACATTATTTCTTGAGATTCGGTACTATAATATTGGGTATAATAATAATCTCTAAATTCACATACATAATTTTTTATATTGCACATTGAGAGTATGCTTAGGTTTATTAGATTACTTCTTGCTTCATCTTTTTCCCTTTCTATTTCTAATTCTTTATTAGCTATCCATGATTCACCTAAAAATTCATCAGATATATTTGCAACTATACTTTGTACTCCTGTTCTTATATCTATATCAAATCCAGTTTCCATTCCGACTTTCATTATTCCTTGTATATCAGGAGATACTCCTTCCCACCATTTAAGAACTATTCCATCAAACGTAGTTATAATATATTCGCTCTTTTTACTAGCTCCCCAATATATATCATCTTGGGTTAACAAAAAGGCTATCATATCGTTCTGCCACTTTACTATGGCTTTTCTATTATCTACTTGACAATCTAGATTTAATTTACTTCCTTGGAGATTTATAGGTTCACTATATTGTTCGGTAGGTTGATATTTTGGATTATAAGATATATTCTTCTTACTTTGTTCTTTATTTCTCTTGGGTCTATAATATGTTTTAGGGTAATTATCGTTAGAACCCATAGAGGATTCTGGAGTTTCATTAGTTACTCCTGAAGGTCCTCCGGTTGTATTCATTCTAACTTCATATTCAACTATATCATCCAGATTTATCTTTTCAAATTCTTCTATTAAATTATTTACTTCATTCATTATCCTCGGTTTTTTCTTCTAGTTTAGCTTCTTCTATAATTTCCTTTAATTTTGATTCTTCCTTTATTTTATTTTCTCTATCATCTTGTTCTTTTAATAATCTAGGGAGGTATATTGTATACATATATTCATCAAATGATCCAGGTTCATATTTCTTTTCTGTTGGTATAGTAACAATCTTTGTAGGTGTTTTTATTGTTCTTTCTATTTCCCTTTTCTTGTCTAATTTGGTCTTTTTAATATTGTCTTGAATAAGGTTATTTAATTGCTTTATTTCAATTCTAATAACTTGAATTTCTGTATTTATATTCTTTATTTCAGATTTTAATTTTACTAATTCTTCTAATAATGTATTTATAGCATTTGCAACCGATTCAATATGATGCATTATGGTGAAGAGAGTTGCCAATCTGTATCATCGTAGGATTCATATCCTCCTTCTGTATATGTTTCATTTAAATTCCATTTATCTGAGCAAAAATTTAAATATATTAAAGCTGTGTGTATTAATATTCCTATTATATAACTTTCTATTATTGGTTTTATGATTTCTTCCATTTTTGCCAATTTTCTGTGGCTTCTTCCTTCTGTTTTCTTATTTTTTGTTTACACATTTTAATTTTATTTTTTATTGCTTTATTTTCTTTTTTACTTTTATTTTCTCTTTTATATTCTTCTAATATTGTTTTTAATCTTAAAATATTATTTATATTATCAATCCATTTATTTAAATGGTTAACTTGATTAGGTTTTAATAATCTGTCCATTTATATAGTCAAAAGATTTATATAATGATCTCTATCTTTTTTATGATTATTCATCCTATCATAATAATATCTACTAGGATATTTTTTATATTGGTGTTTATACCATTTATACATTGAATCAAAATATTTTATAGATTCAATTATCTTCCTTTTATCAAATATTTTCATTTTATTTATTATTTATTTGGATTATATGGCTCTGATACCACGTAGGCACGGAATATATTTTGTATTTGGGTGATATTAAACATGATATTAAATGATATTAAACAAGATTATTTATAAATTAGCCTATTGCTTTTTCAATATATTTTAGTCTTCTTATTTCAGAAGCTAACATTGCTTCATGAAACTCTATTTGTTTAATGATATGATATTTTTCAACATGAAATAAATTATCTTTATTAATAGTACTAATAAGTTGTAATTTTTCTTTCTCTATATTAATTCTAGCTCGTTGAAAATCTATACTTATTTGTATATTTCGTGTTAATTCACGGATTCTTTTGTAATATTTACTCGGCATATTTATACTTATAAATTGTGCCAAACAAATTCTAAATAAGAACAAAATGATAATTCTTCAATTGTTAAAGGCCGAATATGATATAACTGTATATATGCATCTAATATATTAAAAACCATAGCTCTAAAGGTTTCTTTATTCATATTATTTATTTTTTCAAATTAATTTTCTTGTTCATAAATTTGTTCTATAGCCATTATAATTTTATTTATAAAATTTAATTTTTTATTTGTTTTTGCACAATCTGTATCACAGTCTATTTGGTTTATATTATGCTTTTCTGTATGTTCTTTTCCTAGCCTTCTCATTCTATCAGTTAAGAATTGTTTTACGAAATGTCTAAAATGTTTATTAGATGTATTTCCGTCAAAATATTTACAAAAATTACATGCAAGGAGTAGCCCTCTACTATAATCATCATCGGAATTATCATCCATATGATAGTATATAAGTTTTTTGATTTTAGGGGCTTATTTGATACTTTTAGAAAATATATAGGCTTTTTTATAAAAAAGTTGGGTAGAAAATATAATTTTTAGAAAGTTGTTATATTATTACTATTCATGAATAGTAAGGGAAAAACCCAAGGTTGAATGATTTTTTAGGAGTCGTGGACGGTGTCCACGATTTGTATCATTTTATTAATTCTTACAAAAGAAATATTATTTTATTAATTTATTTTGAAAAAAGTATTATTTTTAAAAAGGTCTCGTGAGATTAATATCACATTTGAACTGCTTTTATCTATTATTGTTATCAGATCCAATCTAAATAAAGTATCAGCGGCTCTACCTTTACAAAATATCAAGTTTTCAAATAATAATAATTAATAAGGAACAACTTTAATTTATCGATAGAACTTTAAAAAAAAAAAAAAAATTTAATTTATCGATAGAACTTTTCCACGACGACTCCATCTAGGGACAATGATAATTCAATCAAGTCCTATTCATAGATTCCTAAAGTCAAGTCTATTTTATTGCTCCGTGCAAAACAAAAAAAAAAAAAAAAAAAACGCACTTTTTTCATAAGTCCACATTAGCTTTTTAATGTTGGAATAGCCGTAATGAGAGGCTCATTTAACCGTGCATACTCAGAAACCAGAAGAAAATACTTTTGATAGTGAAACTTGAAAATAAAATCATATATATATATATATATATATATATCGGACAATTCCTCAAAAATCCCCAAGTGTAAACTGAATTTCCTTTTCACTCCCCAATTTTAAAAAAGTTCCTGTTCACTCCCCAATTGAAAAACAAAATTTCTTTTCACTCCCCAAGGTTGTATAATAATTCAGGAATTGCGTACAATTTTTAGGGAATTGCGTATAAAAATCCCGGAATCTCGTATATATACGAGATTCTGGGATTTTTATACGCAATTCCCTAAAAATTGTACGCAATACGAGATTCCGGGATTTTTATACGCAATTCCCTAAAAATTGTACGCAATTCCTAAAGATAATGTACGAACATGTACTGTTTGTGGGGACCTAAAAGGAATTTTGTTTTTCAATTGGGGATTGAATGGGAAATTTTTCAAAACTGGGGATCTAAAAGGAATTTTTTCAACTTTTTGGTACTATTCAAAGATTTCCCCTATATATATATATATATATTACATAATATTTATTCATTTCTATGATATTATTACTTATTCAAAGGACACTCAAGGATACATTGATTTTAATTAATTAAAATTTTGAAAGTTGATATTAGGCATTTGACACATATGAATTTATCTGGACTTTTTTTCTGCAAAATTAGGTACAAGAATCAGGTCAGAATATGGAAGCAATAATGTGCATATTCAAATTGAAGACGTAAATAAATAATAATGCCAAAAGTATTTCAGGGAGAAAACAAACGTCTTGCTTTAATTTTGTTTGTACATACATAATGCTGATATAATCCAACGAAAAATTAATTTTGTGTATAACATAAACTTTTGAAGGAAAAAAGATTTAAAGTTACTGAAATAATCAGTAATAAAAATTTTATTTGAGAAGTTTTGATCATATTATATCTCATAAAAATAATATAAGGAATAGTTAAAATGACATGCCTTAAGGTTTGATATAATGGAGAAATTATATAACAAACGGTAGAAGGCTAAAATTTATGGCCAGTAAAAATATGACACATGTAAATTAAATATATGTTAAATATTAAAATTATATTTTCTATTTTAATTTTAGGGATTTAATCAAATAAAATTCTTATAATTAAATAGTCAATTAATTGATATTTTTAATATATATATTTAAACGTGTCAAAATTCATATTTGGCAATAAAATCAAATCAAATCAAATAAGCAAGTCAAATGTAGTATTCTAACGAAATCAACGAGTACCAATCAGAACGAAGTCTTCTTTCAATGATTATGGAAAGGATTGTCCCTCCTACGCCTATAAATAGAGGTGTTCTACAAGCCAAAAATCACAACTCACACAACTCGGAGATATGAAGGAGCAAGCAACAAAGCAAGGAGAAAGAAGTTCTTCGGCATTCTTCAGCATCCTCAGCATTCTTCGGCATCTTCGATGACGTTCTTCATCGGATTCATCATCTTCGGTGTTTAATCAAGAATCGAAGCATCGAGATAGTGTTTCGGCGTGGCTCTCCTCAACGAACTCAAGTCAAATTCAAGCCGATCGAAGCGAGATTTAAGGCGTTCTTCGTGGAAATCAACAAAATTAAAGCATCCAATCCGCAACAAGGCGTCAAGTCCGCGAATTCGGCGTTTTTCTCAAATCAACTTCGGAGGTGCTCCAAGCGTGTTCTTCGGTGTTTTTCGAAAAAGTCAACAAATCTAGGAATTCAATATGCAATCGAAGCATGAAATCCAGATTTCGGTGTTGCTCCTCAACAAATCCAAGTCAAACTCAAATCGATCAAGGCGAGATGCATGACGTTCTTCGCAGAGATCAACAAATTGAGGCGTTCGACCCGCAACAAGACATCAAGCCCGTGAGTTCGGCGTTTTCTTCAAGTCAACTTCAACTGTGTTCATCAGTGTTCCTCGACATTCACCAAAATCAAGACGTTTAATTCGCGATTAAGATGAAAGACCCGCAATTAACGTTTTCAAATAGACAAATTGAAGTCAAGGAAGATCGAAGCTCCAAAGTCAACGAAGGCGTTTCAAACATTCCAAACTTCAACAAATTTTGTAGAGAGAATCAGAGGATAATTAAATAGAGATTGTACCCACTTTGTGATAAAAAATCAATAAAAATTATTTTTCGTGTTTGATTATTTAATTAACACGGAAATTACATTACATTAACGTTTGCGGAAAAATCTACATTACAATTGGTCAAGTACATTTCGATGATTTCATGTATAACTTTATAAGAATAATCTTTTATTTTTCTTGGCAGTTACCAATCCATATTCAATTTTAATTTACGAAATTTTAGAATATGTTAAAAGGAATTTTTTCGTAATCACGTATGACGTATGTAACTCAAATCTTTATTAAACTACTTTGTGTAACTGGGCCTGAATGTCCAGATGTATTATTTGTTAGGGCCGAGTGTTTAGACTGAGCCACAGAGGTAGGAATTATTAAGGTTAAAGACATGGCTAATGGGCCAGCGACATACATAATAACACAAATAGATTATTTAAATTTTGGGTCCGCCAATCATAATTATAAAAGAAATAACATGAAAATTATATATATATATATATAGTCGTGTCACGTGTGTATGTACATTTTTAATAGAATAATCTATACTATTTGATAAAAGAGGAGTGACTTTGTAGGCTATATGTGGCGCAACCCAATGATCAACATAATCCATTAAGAAAATTAGAAAACTATGTCTCATATATTATGAAGAACGTAGGCATCGGCCGCAATTAGAAGAAAAGAAAAGGCAAAAATTCCTTTGGCCCACCTTCTCACGAAGGCAAAAAGGCACCAATAATAGCGAAACTGATTTAACCAATAGTGCCGGAGAAGAAATAAAAGAGAAGAGAAAAGGACGACTCTTTCCAAACTCCCTTCCATCAAATATAGAAACCTCTACAATTCAAGACACTCAAATTCTATCTTCTCACAACTTTCGTATACTTATTCTTGTATCTTCTCCTGTATTTATTTTTGTATCTTCCTATTTTGTATTATCGATTAATGATGCTTACGAAAAATTTGTAATCATCACTATTATATTAAAGCGGTGTTTGTGGCTCCCCATTTATGTCAAAGGGGGTTTGCAAACTCTACTCATGAAGTTGAAAATCACTTTTTACTAATTTATCCCGAAATATTTTGAGACATTTATGAAATTTTTTGAGATAAAACAATTCTGATGGGAGGAGAAAAAAATATATATAACAAGTTAAAAAAAAAAGTAATAAACATATAAAAATTAAGAAAAGAGAAAAGATTTACGGTAAATTATTGAACAATCCCTAATAAGGCACAATTGTTTTCCTAAACCCCCAGTTTGAAATTCGTCTATTTTATATCCCTAATACTCAACATATTTTTTGTAAACTCCCTAAAACGTATGAAAAGGCCATAATGCCTTTGTTGCATTGAAGAAACAGAACCTCTCTCTCTTCTCTCTCCCTCTCTGTCGACATTCCTTCACCCCAAGAATTACAACTTTTTCGTCCGGCAACCGATTTACGCAAACGAATAGTCAAAATCGAAGATCTCGAGACAACGATCACAATGGCTAAGACAAAATCGAAATCTTACGAACGACGAACGAGATATGGTCGATCAAAGTTTCGAAATCGCGACTAAAAATTGACAGCAACTTTGACACCCTCGTCCGGCCTCATCCGACAACGGAATCCAGCGAAATTGGTATGCAAATCAAACTTCTCGACGAAATCTACAACCTGGAGGTGGTCTCATGGCCTGAAACACCTGGTGATGGAGATATCGGCCGACGAAGCTTGCAGGGGCGCGCGACAGTGGCAGTGCAGGTTCCAGCCCTTTTTCCAGCCATTTTCGGTGGCTAATCGAGACAAACAAGGCATGGGAATTGTAGTACTCTTCAAGAGAAAGATTTCGGCTGTGGTAGCAGGTGCTAAGACGGAGTATTGGCGGAGGAATCGCGTTTGAAGGCGGCTGTGGCTTACACTCATGGCGGCGCGATTTTCAGACCTTGAAACGGGTGTTTCCGGCGATGGTTTGGGGTCGAATTGGTAGGCGTTTTGAACGTCTCGACGAGACATGTTGAACCGTGGTGGTCTCGTCTTTCAATTCATCCGGACAGCGAGACAGTGGCGGCACAAAGGTGGAGTATATGTGTGAAAAGATTTAGATTTGAGATTTAGATTTGATAGAACTTAGCAGATTTGAAATTTCTGATATATGTCCAGATATTTATGCTTAAATTTGAGATTTTAATTTTAATTAGAACTGAAAATTTACAATATATTATCTTCTTTCTTGAACTATTTTTCACGTTTTATCCATGAAAATTATTTTTCTACATTAAAGGAGATAACTGAAAAAATTTCTCAAATTGCATATTCTAATATTCCGTATTATGTTCTTCAAGTTCCATATTAAAGAATGAACAAGGAAATTTGAGAGAAAGAAGAGATGAAAAAAGATCCTAGCAATGAAGTGCTTGTTCAGATCATATCAGTTTGTTTGTAAAATAATTGGTTAAATATTCGTAATTAAAAGCAGACTTTGTAGAGTAGTGATTTCAATATTCGTAATTAAAAGCAGACTTTGTAGAGTGATGGATTAAATATTCGTAATTAAAAACAGAATATGTAGAGTCATAATTTCAATATTCCTAATTAAAAGCAGACCTTGTAGAGTGATGGGTTAAATATTCGTGATTTAAAGCAAACTTTGCAGAGTGATGGGTTAAATATTCGTAATTAAAAGTAGACTTTGTCTAGTGAAACGTTAAAAACTAGTAATAAAAAGCAAACTTTGTCTAGTGAAACGTTAAAAATTAGTAATAAAAAATAGACTTTGTTAAGTGAAACGTTAAAAACTAGTAATAAAAAGCAGACTTTGTCTCAAATACTAGTAATAATAAGCAGACTTTGTCAAGTGAAACGTTAAAAACTAGTAATAAAAAGCACACTTAGTCTAGTGAAACGTTAAAAATTAGTAATAAAAAACAGACTTTGTTAAGTGAAACTATAAAAATTAGTAATAAAAAGCAGACTTTGTCTAGTGAAATGTTAAATACTAGTAATAATAAGCAGATTTTGTCTAGTAAAACGTTAAAAACTAGTAATAAAAAACAAACTTTGTCTAGTGAAACGTTAAAAATTAGTAATAAAAAACAGACTTTGTTAAGTGAAACGTTAAAAACTAGTAATAAAAAGCAGACTTTGTCTAGTGAAATATTAAAAATTAGTAATTAGTAATAAAAAACAGATTTTGTTAAGTGAAACGTTAAAAATTAGTAATAAAAGGTAAACTTTGTCCAGTGAAACGTTAAAAATTAGTAATAAAAAATAGACTTTGTTAAGAGAAACATTAAAAACTAGTAATAAAAGACAGACTTTGTCTAGTGAAACGTTAAATACTAGTAATAATAAGCAGACTTTGTCTAGTGAAACGTTAAAAAACCAGTAATAAAAAGCAGACTTTGTTTAGTGAAATATTAAAAATTAGTGATAAAAAACAGACTTTGTTAAGTGAAACGTTAAAAACTAGTAATAAAAAGCATATTTTGTCCAGTGAAATGTTAAAAATTACTAATAAAAAACAGACTTTGTCCAGTGAAACATTAAAAACTAGTAATAAAAAGTAGACTTTGTTTAGTAAAACATTAAAAACTAGTAATAATAAGTAGAATTTGTCTAGTAAAACGTTAAATACTAGTTACCATTACATGTTGCGAATCTTAATTCCATATTTAGTGTTTACAAAAGTTACCATTACATATTGTGAATTTTAGTTGCTTATGAACAATGGCACTCAATGTTGAGTTACATGTTGTGGACAACATTACAATAATGACACTCAAGATTCAATAACATTACATAAATAGATAAATGTCCACAACATGTAACTCAATATTGAGTGTCATTATTTATACGGAATTAAGATTCACAATATGTAATGGTAATAATGACAAAGAAGATTCAATAACATTACATAAAAAGGTAAATGTCCACAACATGTAACTCAGTATTGAGTTTCATTATTCATAAGGAACTAAGATTCACAATATGTAATGGTAACTTTTGTAAAAAATAAATATGAAATTAAGATTCACAACATGCAATGGTAACTAGTATTTAACGTTTCACTAGACAAAGTCTACTTATTATTACTAGTTTTTAATGTTTTACTAAACAAAGTGTACTTTTTATTACTAATTTTTAATGTTCTACTAAACAAAGTCTACTTTTTATTACTAGTTTTTAATGTTTCATTAGACAAAGTCTGTTTATTATTACTAATTTTTAACGTTTTACTGGACAAAGTATGCTTTTTATTACTAGTTTTTAATGTTTTACTAAACAAAGTCTGCTTTTTACTACTAGTTTTTAACGTTTCACTAGACAAAGTCTGCTTATTATTACTAGTATTTAATGTTTCACTGGACAAAGTCTGCTTTTTATTACTAGTTTTTAACATTTCACTTAACAAAGTCTGTTTTTTTGTTACTCGTTTTCAACATTTTACTAGACAAAGTTTGTTTTTTATTACTAATTTTTAACGTTTCACTTAACAAAGTTTGTTTTTTATTACTAATTTTTAACGTTTCACTAGAAAAAATTTGTTTTTTATTACTAGTTTTTAACGTTTCACTTAACAAATTCTGTTTTTTATTGCTAATTTTTAACGTTTCACTAGACAAAGTCTGCTTTTTATTACTAGTTTTTAACGTTTCACTTAACAAAGTCTGTTTTTTATTACTGGTTTTTAATGTTTTACTAAACAAAGTCTGCTTTTTATTACTAGTTTTTAACGTTTCTCTAGACAAAGTCTGCTTATTATTACTAGTATTTAATATGTCACTGGACAAAGTCTTCTTTTTATTATTAGTTTTTAACGTTTCACTTAACAAAGTCTGTTTTTTTGTTACTAATTTTTAACGTTTCACTAGACAAAGTCTGTTTTTTATTACTAGTTTTTAATGTTTCACTTAACAAAGTCTGTTTTTTATTACTAATTTTTAGCGTTTTACTGGACAAAGTCTGCTTTTATTACTAGTTTTTAACGTTTCACTAGACAAAGTCAGCTTTTTATTACTAGTTTTTAACGTTTCACTTAACAAAGTCTGTTTTTTATTACGCATTTTTTAATTTATTACTCCATAAACAACATTATTATTTCCCCATTTATTTCATCACTCTACAAACTGCACGTTTAGTTTCACATTTTTAATTCATCACTCTGCAAACTGGACGTTTAGTTCCTCATTTTTAATTCATCACTCTACAAACTGATTAAAATTCCTTGATCATTAGTAAATTACAACGAGAACCGAAGAAAATAAACATAAATGTCGTGCATCCTCCAGAAGCTCGATTACTCTTCAGTTTTCTGTGAGAAAACAAATCATTACAATAGGTGATTATAATCTATTTATGAGAACTAATACTGCAGCAGATAATCAATCAGTTTATACAAAATATATTCTGATATATGTAGAAATCCCACAATCAATTTATGCAAAGATATATTTAGATATATACAGAAATCTCACAGTCAGAATATATACATATTAGTTTATACAAAAATATATCCAGATTCACGTATATGCAGAAATCTCAAAGTATTATGCAGAAATATATACAAATATATGCCGAAATCTCAGAAATCTCAAATTGGATAGAGTGATTGTTCAAACTAACTAAAATATGCAGAGATCTCAAAGTCAGATTATGCAGAAATATATACAGATATATGCCGAAATATCAGAAATCTCAAATTGGATAGAGTGATTGTTCAAACTAACTAAAATACGCAGAGATCTCAAAGTCAGATTATGCAGAAATATATACAGATACATGCCGAAATTTCAGAAATCTCAAATTGGATAAAGTGATTGTTCAAGAAACGAACTAAAATACTCAAAATAGAAAATAACTTTAGATCTAACACCAGATTACCCAACCAAAACAATTGCCAATTTAATAGTACACATTAAATCGATTGAGATATATGCAGAAATTTCAAATCGTAAAAATTTCAGATATATGCAAAACTCACAAATCACAAAAATCTCAAATCTCATAACTCCCAAAAAAATCTCTTCAAATATTCACGAAAATACATGGATAAATCAAATTTGCATAAATTTATTCATACATATAATTCTCATTGCAAAGATTTTACAAATTTGAACCCAAAAATTTCGAATTAGAAAGGTTACAAAAATATCTGAGATTAAACGTAGGTATGTCGACTTCTTCTTCTTCTTCAACAACAACGAAGATGTGAGCTAATTTCCGGTGGTCGGATTCCAAAATTGATAGTAAAAAAATGGAAAAATAAAAAGATTGTAAAAACTTATTGAGTTATGATTTAATTGGGATAATCCTCACTTGGGGATCATGAAGTGTTTGATCATGGAGGAGATTAAGAACTCAGTTTCTTGAGCCTTGACAAAAAAAAAAAAAAAAGAAAAGAAAAGAGATGATTAAAGGGATATGGGATTGGAAGAAGTAAAAATGGTGTGGTTGTAGTAAAAAAATAAGGGCAAAACAGACTTTTTAGGGCTTTAGGGGGTTTACAAAAAATAAGATGTGTATTGGTGGTCTAAAACATACTTTTTTCAAATTAGGGGGTTTAGGATAACTTTTAAGGATATTTAATCCTTTTAAATAACTGCCCCAAAGATTTATGTGGTAATTTTTTAACTATGAGAATTTTTGAGAAGCAATTTTGATTGAAAGAAGAAAAGAAAAGATATAACCGAGTGAAAAAAGAAAAGATGTAATAAACATATAAATCTTATAGCATTTATATGTAAAACAATAATTTTTTTTAATTTTTAATTTATTATTATTATTTTTATTATTATTATTATTTTTAACAGGGATTTTATAGAGGACCCCACCTCAAAATAACAATAAGAAAAAATCAAACACAACCTAAAAGGAAGTACTTCCTTTTATTTGTTTTTTTGGACCTTTGGTTATGTAAAACATCAATTTAAGAATATTAATATTTTTAATAAGGGATGTTATTGTCAAAAGAGAATTTAAATAAATCCAAAAAAAAAAAAAAAAAGGCATAATCTATAAGTAAAATTCGAATGCATGTTTTGGACTCTGAATCTAGCTTATTTATGCTTAGCAGAAGTTGATTTTCCAAAACAAAACTGCTCATAACTACTTATTTTTAAAATTTGCAAATACTTTTTAAGTAAAAGAGCTAAAATAGAAATGACTTTGGTCTTGGACTCTCCATTTCTTTTTTTTTTAATTTATATTTTTCATCCATTTTATTCTCTTCCATTTTTATTTTTTTTTCTTTTGGACTCTCCATTTTATTTCTTTTTATTTATGTTTTTCATCCATTTTATTCTCTTGCATTTTTTTTCTTTTTTCTCTATTATTCCAACAACTTATTCTTGATTTCTATTTTCGCTCACCTCACTTTATTTTTTTATTTTTCTTTTTCTCCTCATATTTCTAAACTTATTAATTAATATGACATTATCTTATACTATTTATTCATTTGATCATCATAACCCACTAATTATTTTAAAAATAATTATGGAATATATATTAATATAAAATTTTAAAAATTAATTTTAATAAATTTAAATATTATTAATTTTTTATTTGTACTGTGCGGGTGTTACTAATATTTATTACTCGAGGTGGTTTCAATTCAACCCCCGGCTTGGTTGTGGGCCTTGTGGCTATACTAATGTATCCCCTGACATTTTTGTCCGTTTTATTCATCCCTATTTTTTTCTTTTTAGCATTCTATACTAAAGAAATACTGGTTTTCTCGATCAGGAAAACATGTAAAGATTTGGTATTTGGTTTCTTGTATTGTAACATATCTACCACAAATGGAATTTATGGTGGCTATCATCCTTTTTATAGCAAATTCAATTAATGTCATTAAGGCTCTTGATCTGTGCATTTGTTTGATTGATCATTCAATTACTATGCATTTCAGACAGTTCAATTTATTTCTTTTAAATTATTCATTATTTCTCAACTCTTGGATCTTTTGATGAAAGAGATGAAACTTTATGCATTATTGTTCCAACAGAGGAAGACCAACAAACTTATGTCTTGCTCAAATCCATCTCACTCATGCACATAAACTATGTCCTGTCTTCCATATGCATATATATATATATACAAACACAAAAAGGCTTTGCTTAGGAAGTGACAAGTTTTGGTGGGAGATTCTACTGATGGTCAGGGACTTCATATCGTCTTGTCTGAGGGACCACCTCATATTTATTGCATCAACTCAGATAACTGGAAATAGAGGTGGAAGCATTACTAATACACAACAATGCTATAGAATCAGTTGATTCTGTTCCCCAGCTGGGATCACCACTACCTTCAACTTGAGCTGATTGAGATGGCATGGGAGGGATTTCCAGATTTTCATTTTCTCCTTCCAACATTTTTACCACTTCACTCATGGATGGACGATCTTCTGGACTCATCCTTATGCACCACAATCCTACTATTGTCATCTTCCTTTTCACTTTTCTTGCTAAATCGCCAACTTCTTCATCATCAATTTCATCAGCATTTCCAGTTTCAATATCCTTCCCTTTATTGAAGCGATCATAAATCCAATACGGAAAATACTGACTAGATTTGTCGTCATCTGCCACCACGTCTCTATTTAAGAGTAGCATTTCCATCAGCAGCATTCCAAAGCTATAGACATCAGCCTTGTATGAGACCCTTCCAATGCTTCTGTTGATTAGTTCAGGAGCCACATACCCTATTGTCCCTCGTGCCATTGTAAGAGTCACCGTTACATTGTCGGTAGGGTAAAATTTGGCAAGCCCGAAATCAGAAACTTTAGGAGTGAGACTATCATCAAGAAGTATGTTATGAGGATTTATGTCAAAGTGCAGGATTTGGATATCGCACCCTCGGTGTAGATATTCAATCCCACGCGCCACTCCTACAGCAATTTTGTATTTCTGCTCCCAACTTAGTGAATTTGATGCTCTTTCATCCCTATATATGTACTTCTCCAAAGATCCCTTGGGCATGAAGTCATATATAAGGGAACATTTAGATCCTTCAACACAATATCCAACGAGCTTAACCACATTTATGTGGTAAATCCTTCCAATGGTTGCAATTTCGTTGATGAAGTCTTGTCCGGTGGCTCCAAGCTTATTGTTGAGTACCTTCACAGCTACATCATGGCCACTCCGAAGCTTTCCTTTATAAACGGAACCGTAACCTCCTTCCCCAAGTTTTTCCTTGAAATTTCCAGTCATTTGCTTTATATTTGAATAATAGTAACGGATTGGCATGAGATTATTGTTGCTTTGTAGAAATCCTTCAATTCCATCAAACATGGACAGATGCCTTCTTCGAAGTTTGTAGATTAGAAGCCCCAACACAAAAGGCATTACAATTACAATTCTTCCAGCAAGTTGGAGCACTACAAACACTATAAGGAACAAACTTAACTAAATTAGCATTGTTCAGTTCAATTTCTAGCATGAAAATTTATAGAAGGGAAAATATCTATTATGACCCAGAGTTTAAAGTATATATTATCCCAAAGTTCATACCATTATTTATAGCTTAATCTATAAATGCCTCATTATCTCATACTTCACAATATCAATCACATTAGGTCTCAAATATTGTTTTCTGTTAGATCACAAGATATAAAGTTGAGTGTTTGAAATCTACTTGTTAAAAAAGACCTTCAGGGAGAATTTTACTTGTCGCCATTCAAACCTAATAAGTTTGATGTGACATCCCGAGTTACAGACGGTACAGGTAATTGTGTGATTTAATTGCTAATTGCGCTTTAATTTAATTCTTCGAACCTTTTTGAATTTATTTGAACTTATTTGAATTAATTGATTATGTGAATTTTGTGATATTGGGCTCGTTGGACCCTTGAGTCTCTTAAACCGAATCAAACCGAACCGAAAACCTTGAACCGAACTCGTGAACCGAACCCGGTCCAGCCTTAAAGACTGAACCATTTCTTCTCTCCCTCATTTCACATAACATTGCAGCAAGTTCATCCCCAAGAGAACCCAAAGACCAAGTTCAATCCTCCAACTTCTAGAGCCAAATTCTCCCTCGTTTCTTCACCTTTCCTCGAAATTGAGTATGTTTCGGAAACCCCTCATCATGCTCTTTATTTCTATGGTTTAAATTCTCATTGTGGAGCTTTAGATGATTCTCTTTGAGCAACATGTGAATAGTAAGGGTTTGGTGATTTTGTTGAATATGTGATCTTTGGTGAATATATTTGAATTCTAGTTACATATTGATGTTGTACATGTTGAATATGTTGTATTTAATGCAAGAGAGCATGTGTTAGTTGAGCATTCATTGTGATCATGTGTTTGAGTTTGAAATTTCATTCATTGATCATTAGCTTTAAATCTTGTTTTTCTTGAGTTTTGGGAGTGCCAACTTGTATTACATGAATTATATGAATTGTTGGCATGTTGTGGTAAGTGATTGCAGCTTCTTGGTATTGAACGACAAAAAATGGAGCTTCCCCTGCTGTTGTAACGATATGTTCTGCTCTATTTTTTTTAACCAGGCCGGAACGGTCGTTCCCACCAAAGCTTTGAAATGGGAAGGAACGTTTGCGGGTCAACAGTGCCATTTTTCCGAAAATGGGAACGGCCGTCCCCACATTTGAACTGAGGTGGGAACGACCGTTCCCAAGGGCCATTTTGGCCAAAATCTTATAGACGCGAGGGGAGCAAATCGGGTAGTTGGGAACGACCCTTCCCGTTTTGAACTAAAGTTCGGAACGGCCGTTCCCACATTCCAGAAAGTTTTTAGTAAACCTGGGAACGGCCGTTCCCTACAGTGAAAGGGTCGTTCCCATCCTTTCCGAAACCTGTGAGCTGCTACTGCTTTCCTTTTGTACATTTATGCATTCTTATGCTTTTCTTTGCTTTTCTTTTGCATGTTTGATGTTATAACTTAATTTTAATTGCATGATAAATTGTAAGTAATTGTTATATGCTATGTTTTGTGATTTATATGATACATTTCACAATTGTTTTACATTCAAACATGAATCATGCATTTGCCGAGCGTCATAATTGGTTCATTTAGTGTCTAAATCTTGGGCTTTCGTGTTTCTTTTCAGACGGTGCTGGCGGGGATGAGCCCGAGGCGTAGCGTGATCACTCTCTTTAATTTCTACGCACAAGGTGAGGTTAGGAGTTTGTATAGCTAAGTGACCTATTGTTGGAAAACACGAATCAGAAAGCAGCGGAATTTAAAAAATTTTCCCAACAAAAGGATCTTGAACTCGCAATCGTGTATCCAAATTCTTAAAGATAGAAAACTTACTTTTCTTTTATTCTTTCTTGAAGCGTTTCAAGCCACCCAAGAACGCTCTTCTCGCGGCTTGATCCCCTCTCCTTGGTAAAGCTCGAATCTTCAAACTTCTAACTTGAAGTCTCTCGAGAAAGTCCACCAACTTGATCACAATCTAACTAGTAAGGATGCTAGTTCTCTAGTTAGTGTTTAGGCTTAACCTAGGGTTTTGTTTATCTTGGAGAAAGGAAGGTGTTCAACACATGAACCAAGAATTGTCAATTAGCTCTAAAGGGGAGCATGAGCTCCCCTATATAGAGGAAAGGGGAGGGGCGGCCGAAATCCTTGTTCTCATAGGCAAGGGTTTTGGTTCCTCTCTCCTATTACTTGATCTTCAAGTAATTTCCAACTTTGACTTTGAATTCAAATTCAAATCAACTTTCAAGAGAGCTAAAAATATCCAAACTATTTTGGATAATTTTATACTTTATTTATTTAAAATAAATAACTTATTTTATCTAATTAATTAATTCATAATTAATTAACTAGATTATTTTTCTCCAAAATTAGACTTTCTTTTTAATTCAAAATTAAACCAAAGTCTATTAAATAATTAACAAATTAATTATTTAATATATATACAATATATACATAATCACGTGAGACACGTGTCACGATGACACGTGTCACTCACGTGACCCACACGTGTGATTTCACACATGTGGAACCCCTTTGGCCCGATTAACTCGTTTAATCATTTTAAAGCCTCAACTCATGTAACCAAGTTGTTATGTGTGACCCTCTAGGTTCTCAATTCAATTAGCAGTGACCCTAATTAATTAATTCACTAATTAATTAATCAGTCCACAGATTAAACGACCATAGTCTAGCAACAGGTGTTTAACCCCTAGCTGAATTGGAATGTTCGGATTCGACAGAACCTTTAAGTCATTGATTCATGTGAGATACAATCCTCCTACTTACTATCTCTCAACCAAGATCTAGGGCAAGGGAATAATCAGAACCCTAATAATCCGGTCTTAAAGCTAAGTGCATTTCATATCTATTTGATCTCAATCCAAGAAACCCTTTTCTTGATGTCTTGATCTACTGCCTTGGCCAAGGACTCCATATGGCATATGAATGACTTACACAATAAGAGATCACCTTGCAAATGCAAGTGTAGGTCCTTTCTTGATTCTCATTCACTTTCATGAATCACTTGTGCAGCCCCAGCATAAGCCTTGAATCAGTTGTCTAAGGCGACACCCTTTAAAGCTTATACCTAAGACCACAGAGTTAACTCATAAAGTGACAAGGAACCTCAAGTCTAAGGATCAATTAATCACATCAATGACTCGTGAGATATTTCCTAATCTGGAAGTTTCCATTTCCTGAAATAGAAACTTCCTTTCCCATTTAGGAATGTTCTCACACGGGGCACCTCAGTGAACTTACTTATTAAAGTAAGCACCCTCATGTATCACGCACGTATCAACTATACACTTTGCACCTTCATGAAACAAGGTGGTCCTTCTTAAGGGCGTGATCCCATAAGCAAGCCTTAGAGGAGTCAGGTTGACACTCCCACTGTCTGTAGGACTCATCGGCTTGGAGTATTTTACTAATCATGACTTATGTGATATAGGGCTCATTTCATGAACCATTTCACCTAAATGGTAGAGTCCTAAAGTCATCAGGATTAGGGGAGTTCTCATACATGCACAGCTAAAGTAAACGCATACCAAACAAGAGCATATAAAGAAGTGTTGCCTCAATTCGTTATTTCATTCAAAGATTGTCTGTGATTACAATAAGGAAAAACACAAAGCGGATATACAATCGGCTTTTAGGGCACTATTCCTAACAATCTCCCACTTGCCCGTCAAAGCCATTCTAAAGCTACTCTAAGTCCCATCTTCTGAAGATGACCTTGGAAAGCTTCTCGACTAAGGGGTTTAGTAAGTGGATCTGCCACATTCTCTGCTGATGTGACCCTCTCAATTTGCACATCTCCTCTTTTGATAATATCACGGATTAGGTGATACTTCCTCATAATGTGCTTAGTCCGTTGGTGAGATCTTGGTTCTCTTGCTTGAGCAACCGCCCCAGTGTTGTCACAAAACACAGTAATGGGGTCTTTCATGCTAGGAACAACATTCAACTCTTGAATGAAGTTTCTAATCCAAACACCTTCCTTAGCTGCATCATTTGCAGCTAGGTATTCGGCCTCAGTGGTCGAATCTGCAGTGGTAGTTTGCTTGGAACTCTTCCAACTCACTGCTCCGCCGTTTAGGCAGAAAATGTATCCTGACATTGACTTAAAATCATCTAAGTTAGATGCAAAGCTTGCATCGCAGTATCCTTCGACATTAAGATCTTTCTGACCTCTGTAAACTAAGAATAAATCTTTTAGTACTCTTTCAAGTACTTAAGAATATTCTTCACGGCAGCCCAGTGACCATCTCCAGGGTCAGGTTGGAAACGACTTGTTACACTAAGTGCATAAGCCACATTCGGTCGAGTACATAACATTGCATACATTATGCTACCTATTGCTGATGCATAAGGTGTATGAGTCATTCTTTCCTTCTCAAGGTTAGTCTTAGGACACATCTTCTTTGAAAGACATGTTCCTACACTCATAGGAAGGTTCTTAACCTTTGCTGACTCCATATTGAATCTCTTCAATACTTTGTCAATGTACATCGACTGCGATAGTCCTATTAACCTTCTAGATCTATCTCTATAGATTTTAATTCCAAGGATATAGGACGCATCACCAAGATCTTTCATCTCGAATTGGTTCGATAACCATAACTTAGTCACTTTCATGTTATCCTTCGAATTCCCAATAAGAAGGATGTCATCAACATAAAGTACTAAGAATTGCACTGAGGTCTCCAATTCCTTTCTATACACACAGGACTCATTCGAAATTTGAATGAAGCCAAACGCTTTGACTGATTCATCAAATCGAATGTTCCAATTCCTAGAAGCCTGTTTCAATCCATAGATTGATCTTTGGAGTTTGCAAACCTTTTGCTCACTCCCACTGAATGTGAAACCTATGGGTTGCTCCATATAGATGTCTTTGTCAATGTCACCATTGAGAAAGGCAGTTTTCACATCTATTTGCCATATCTCATAGTCATAATATGCAGCAATGGCAAGCATGATCCGAATAGACTTTTGCATTGCAACTGGCGAAAAAGTTTCATCAAAGTCCACGCCGGGTCTTTGAGTGAATCCTTTTGCAACCAGTCTTGCTTTGTAGGCTACAATGCTTCCATCAACTCCAAGCTTTCTCTTAAAGATCCATTTGCAACCTATGGGTTTGACCCCATCAGGCAAATCTACCAAGGTCCAAACTTGGTTGGAGTTCATGGAGTCCATTTCGGATTTCATGGCTTCTATCCACTGTTCAGAGTCAAAATCTGAAAGTGCCTCCTCATATGTTAAAGGATCATTATCGTTTTGAGAGATTTCATGGAAGAATCCATACCATCTCTCCGGCTGTCTAGGAGTGCGTTCAGAACGCCTTAGAGGAGGATTTTCATGTGTATCGAAATTCGTGATTGGTTGGGGTTGATCAAAAGGGGACGTTTCTTCAGTGGGTGGTGTGGGATCACTTTGTACTTCTTCTAATTCTATGATCTTGCCTTTCTTTTCTTTAAGGAACGGTTCCTCAAGAAAAGTGGCATTTCTGGAAACAAACACCTTTTGCTCAGATTGATCATAGAAGTAGTATCCTATGGATTCCTTAGGATAACCTACAAAGTAGCATAAGTTAGAACGAGATTCTAACTTATCTCCCACTGTCCTCTTCACGTAAGCAGGACAACCCCAAATTCTTAAGTAAGAATAGCCAGGGATTTTACCATGCCACATTTCATAGGGCGTTTTAGGGACTGACTTAGAGGGAACTAGATTCAGAATCTTTGCTGCACTTTCTAGGGCATAACCCCAGAAAGAAGGCGGTAAGTCAGTGAAACTCATCATGGAACGAACCATATCAAGTAAGGTTCGATTCCTTCTCTCAGAAACTCCATTAAGCTGAGGAGTTCCCGGACGAGTCCACTGAGAGATAATCCCATTATCTTTGAGATGATTAAGGAATTCTTCACTAAGATATTCGCCTCCTCGATCAGATCGAATTGCTTTGATCTTGTGACCAGTTTGGTTCTCAACCTCCTTTTGAAATTCTAAGAATTTCTCAAAAGCTTCAGATTTATACTTCATTAAGTATACATAACCATACCGACTAAAGTCATCAATAAAGGTTATGAAATACTGATGATTGTTTCTGGTGCTTACACTAAGCGGTCCACAAACATCAGTATGGATCAAATCCAAAGCCTTAATGGCACGTTCCACAGTCCCTTTAAAAGGGACTTTGGACATTTTTCCTTTGAGACAGGATTCGCAAGAAGTTAACTCCTTAAGATCATTTTCAGAGAATGATCCTAAAGTATTTATCTTGCTAATTCTGTTCTTGGAAATATGTCCTAATCTAGCGTGCCATAAGGGAGCTGAAACTTTGTCATCTCTCTTACGCTTCGTTTCTCGTTGTATATTCATAATATTGATATTCTGAGTTAGATAAAGTCCATTACTTAGAGTACCGATGTGAACGGAAGAGTTGTTCCGTTTGATAAAATATTTACCATTCTTAATATAAGTTTCATAACCTTCACAATCTAATATTGGAACTGAAATTATATTACGAATAATGCTCGGTACATAAAGGACTTTATTTAAGACTAACTCAAAACTACCTAAATCTAATCTAATTGTGCCTAAAGCTCGAGCTTCAACGTTTGAGCCATCACCGATCTTCAAGACACATTCTCCTTCTTTGAGTTGTTGGACTTCACTTAACATCTGTACATCATTACAGATATGAGTTCCACAACCGGTATCAAGTACCCAAGAACTAGAATTAATAGAAAGTTTTACTTCAACGAGAAAGATACCTTTCTTTAGAGTAGCCTTGTACTCTGGGCAGTTTCTCCTCCAATGTCCGCTTTGCCACAATGAAAGCAAACATCCTCTTTCTGATCACGCTTCTTCTTTTGGGCCTTCCCCTTCGAAATGCCACCAGTGGGCCTAAGGGGTCTCTTCTTCTTCTTTTGGGCTTTCTTGCCCTTACCTTTAGAAGGCCCAGAAGATGAAGATGGAGCATTCACCATCAAAACCTTATTGTCCTTCTTGATCGTGCTTTCAGCAATCACAAGCTGACTAATCAGCTCAGCTACAGTAGCACCAGCATGATTCATGTTGAAGTTAAGGACAAATGGGTTGAATGATGGTGGGAGCGAAGCTAGCAACAAATCCACTGAAAGCTCATCTTTCAGTGGCATGTCCATGGAGGCAAGTTTCTCAGTAAGGGCAAGAAACTTGAGTCCATATTCATGGACACTTGAACCTTCCCTCATTCTCAAGTGGAACAATTCCTTTGAAGTGTTATACCTTGTAACACGTTCATGAGGGCGGTAAAGTTGCTCTAAGTGGTAGTAAATCTCCCAAGCGAATTCCATGGCCTCATGTTGCCTTTGCAAGTCCGGAGACATGTTAGCCAACATAAGGCAACGGGCTTGGAGATTATCATCCTTCCACTTCTGAATCGCGTTCCGCTCGGCCCGAGTGGGAGCCTCCCCTTCGGGACTAGGCTCCCCTTCGAAGAGAACATAAGTTCTCTTCTCAGAATCTAAAATGATTTTTAGAATCCTCAGCCAATCAGAATAGTTGGGACCAGTCAACTTGTTTGACTCGAGGATCGATACAAGAGGGTTTTTGGTTGCCATTTCAAAACACGTAGAGAATCACAGAATCTACGACCTAAATGGTAAAACAGAGAACTAGTGAGCATGCTGAATTATAACGATATACAAAAGATAAGGTCTTTAATCTAATGTAGCTCCCACTGTTTTTCAAAGATCTAAAATTCCCAAAGATCTAAGAGGAACACGTTTCCCAATGGGTACTAAGATCCTAGGCATTTTACCTCGAACCCACGACTCGCGGACATTCTAAGTAAGAACCCTAGGTAGGTACAACTTACCAATTCTAACACCTTTAGAACTCTTAGTAATTGTTTTTGCATCACGTATCTTTCAATATGGACCCACGACTCGTGCGACATCCATATTTACTTAGGCGTTAAGCTAGACCCATCAATCATAAGATCATGACCAAAACTTAGTTCGAACGACCCACGACTCGCGGACATCGCCCTTGCTAAAATTGACCACGAAATATTGACCATTTAAAATGATCAATTAGGTAACTAAGAACTAATAAGCTCCACTAGCTGTCCCACGACTCGCGGACAATAACTAGCTTCACTTACTAAATTTAAAACCTATTGATGGAATGCTAGGAATTTAATTCAAAATTTGCATCTCGAATTAAACACGTATTTGTTCAAAATCAGCTTAATATTTAATGGGAATTTTCGAATCAACCGGAGAGTTGTCCGGTTCGACCTCACCAACATATATGTTATCCAATTTTATTAGTCTTGATTAATGCAAGTACACTTAAATGCATTTCAAACAAGCACATAAACAGATAACATGTCCTAGCATGATACTAACATTAATGATCATGGGTTCTACCTATCTTATGCGTGATATGTGGGAGCCACTCTACAATCACAAGTTCTAACATACATGCCACATAAACAGTTTAAATCACATAAGGGAAAGCGGTAACAAAATACGAGCCCTATCTCTATTACATTTAACAATTGAGATTCCCCTCCCTAACATTTTGAGGGGTCTTCACTTATGGCCTCCTTGTTACTTGAATGTGGTCCATCTTACTCCATGGGTGCATTGTCTCCAAAATGAAAATAAAACCTCACCACCTATCTCTACTCTCAAATTACAATAAAAAGAAAAAGACAAAAAGTAATAAGGCTCAATCTTCATATTAGCCTTAGATAATTACACGGGGCATACCCCGGCCTAAAAAACAGCAATATGGAAAGCCACATAATAAATCACATAACAGTACGCAAATAAGTGAGGCTCCAACCTCAATTGAAAAACGCAACTATAGGGCTCCAACCCCAATTTAAACCATCCATGTGCATAAATTAAAACCATACATAGATCTAAACCCATGATCACCTAACATGCTTTTGCGAGAATTTAAATTTAGCCAATAAATTAAAATTCTCGTTTCAAGTCCTAATGACTTAAAACACGACTTAGATGCAATTCTTGTTCAAGAGTCTTTTCAATAAAACCCGAAAAACAATAAACCAATAAAATTCCAATTAATTTCCAAAATTAATAATTTTATTCTTTCATTATTTTCAGAAAATAAAATTCATAATTTTCCCAAAATCCAAATCGCTTTAATTTCTCAAAAATCCCAATTTAATCAAAAATTTCAGAATAATTTTATTTTAGCAAAACTGATTTTAAAAGATAAAATTAAAATAAAATTAAATCGGGATTTTCAAGGACAGAAAACGCGAAACACGAAACACGAAGATTGGCCCGAAACCACCCGCCCAAAGGAGGGCATCGCCGTGCGGCATGAGGCGCGCGCGCGCGCGCCAGCTGTGCGCACAGCGTGCGGCAATTGCCACCCGCGTGCGCGCGCTGGGCGCGCGCCTCGTGCGCTTGTCGCCCGCAGCAATGCCCGCCCGATGGCGGGCGGTCTCGGCCAGGGCGTCCCGCTCTGTTGCGGGACGGTGCGGGCGGCTGTCCCGCGCGGTTGCGAGACAGTCGAGCAGTCGCGCCTAGGCGCGGGCGGGAGGGCCTCCCGCGCGGTTGCGGGAGGGCTGGACGGTGGCGACGGGCTGGGCGTGCGACTTGCTAGCACGCCTAGGCTCGTCCTATTTCGTGTTCGTTTCGTACTTTTAAAGTTTCTCCAAAACCCGTTTCAATTAAAAAAAAATTCGATTTAGATAAATTTCAACTAAAACAATTTTCAAAAACACGATTTGAGAAAACAGTTTTAGAAATTCAGGAAAAATTACAGTTTCGTATTTCAGGCTTTCTAAAAGAACTCATGAATACCTAATTCGCATCTAAGCCTAAGAATTTCTACCAAATTCAGAATAATTGAGACGAATCAGAAACACGATTAACGAGGTGGCTCTGATACCACTTGTTGGAAAACACGAATCAGAAAGCAGCGGAATTTAAAAATTTTCCCAACAAAAGGATCTTGAACTCGCAATCGTGTATCCAAATTCGTAAAGATAAAAAACTTACTTTTCTTTTATTCTTTCTTGAAGCGTTTCAAGCCACCCAAGAACGCTCTTCTCGCGGCTTGATCCTGTCTCCTTGGTAAAGCTCGAATCTTCAAACTTCTAACTTGAAGTCTCTAGAGAAAGTCCACCAACTTGATCACAATCTAACTAGTAAGGATGCTAGTTCTCTAGTTAGTGTTTAGGCTTAACCTAGGGTTTTGTTTATCTTGGAGAAAGGAAGGTGTTCAACACATGAACCAAGAATTGTCAATTAGCTCTAAAGGGGAGCATGAGCTCCCCTATATATAGGTAAGGGAGAGGGACGACCGAACCTATTCCTTGTTGGGCAAGGATTTGGTCCCTCTCTCTCCTATTACTTGATCATCAAGTAATTTCCAACTTTGACTTTGAATTCTAATTCAAATCAACTTTCAAGAGAGCTAAAAATATCCAAACTATTTTTGGATAATTTTATACTTTATTTATTTAAAATAAATAACTTATTTTATCTAATTAATTAATTCGTAATTAATTAACTAGATTATTTTCTCCAAAATATGACTTTCTTTTTAATTCAAAATTAAACCAAAGTCTATTAAATAATTAACACATTTAATTATTTAATACATATATATACAATATATATTTATTCACACGTGTGTGACACGTGTCACAGTGACACGTGTCACTCACGTGAGCCACACGTGTGATTTCACACGTGTGGAACCCTCTTGGCCCGATTAACTCGTTTAATCATTTTTAAGCCTCAATTCATGTAACCAAGTTGTTGTGTGTGACCCTCTAGGTTCTCAATTCAATTAGCAGTGACCCTAATTAATTAATTCACTAATTAATTAATCAGTCCACAGATTAAACGACCATAGTCTAGCAACAGGTGTTTAACCCCTAGCTGAATTGGAATGTTCGGATTCGACAGAACCTTTAAGTCATTGATTCATGTGAGATACAATCCTCCTACTTACTATCTCTCAACCAAGATCTAGGGTAAGGGAATAATCAGAACCCTAATAATCCTGTCTTAAAGCTAAGTGCATTTCATATCCATTTGATCTCAATCCAAGAAACCCTTTTCTTGATGTCTTGATCTACTGTCTTGGCCAAGGACTCCATATGGCATATGAATGACTTACACAATAAGAGATCACCTTGCAAATGCAAGTGTAGGTCCTTTCTTGATTCTCATTCACTTTCATGAATCACTTGTGCAGCCCCAGCATAAGCCTTGAATCAGTTGTCTAAGGCGACACCCTTTAAAGCTTATACCTAAGACCACAGAGTTAACTCATAAAGTGACAAGGAACCTCAAGTCTAAGGATCAATTAATCACATCAATGACTCGTGAGATATTTCCTAATCTGGAAGTTTCCATTTCCTGAAATAGAAACTTCCTTTCCTATTTAGGAATGTTCTCACACGGGGCACCTCAGTGAACTTACTTATTAAAGTAAGCACCCTCATGTATCACGCACGTATCAACTATACACTTTGCACCTTCATGAAACAAGGTGGTCCTTCTTAAGGGCGTGATCCCATAAGCAAGCCTTAGAGGAGTCAGGTTGACACTCCCACTGTCTGTAGGACTCATCGGCTTGGAGTATTTTACTAATCATGACTTATGTGATATAGGGCTCGTTTCATGAACCATTTCACCTAAATGGTAGAGTCCTAAAGTCATCAGGATTAGGGGAGTTCTCATACATGCACAGCTAAAGTAAACGCATACCAAACAAGAGCATATAAAGAAGTGTTGCCTCAATTCGTTATTTCATTTAAAGATTGTCTGTGATTACAATAAGGAAAAGCACAAAGCGGATATACAATCGGCTTTTAGGGCACTATTCCTAACACCTATGACCTCTATGTGTCGTTTTCTTGCCCCGCATGTGGATATATTATATTTATATGTAAATAAATATTAAATAAGATATATTTATGATCTTGTGAACCAACTTTGATTTCGAAAAGTAATATGAAGGTATATGTGAGCCATTTGGAAAATTGTTCAGTTTAAGTTTCTGTAGCGAGTGGAACCATGAAAGATTGGTATGTATGATCTGTTCTGTGTTTGTGAGCTCAAGGAGCTATGGTAAGGAATCCCCGGGACGGTATCACGTGCGACCTCAGGAGCTAGGGAAGGCGTGATATTCTGATGCCGTCGGTTTATTACCGAGGAGGACCCGTTGTGAGTTAGCTACCTCTCAGGGGTTTGTTATGATATGGATGGCTAGGGCCAACGCGTGGCTCTTCCATCGTTGGAGGAGAAGATGTATGTTTATGATTTATGTTTTATATGTTCTGAGAAGTAAAGGTTGGAAGCTCGTTCTCGCCGAGCATGTGTTATGTTATGTTTTGGGAAGTATGAATCGGGATAGAGTTTATGAAAGGATTTTAAGTATACTTATGTTTGTTTTGAAAGTTTGGTTTGTAAAACCTATTCCGGTTCATAAGTCCACCTTTTGTTATGTGCTTTGCTTTATATATATAGGGTGTGGGTGTGCATTAGCCCCCTCACTCAGTCAGTTGACTGACCCCTCGTTACTCTTTTAGTTGCAGGTTTTGGGACTTGAGCTAGGGGGAGAAGTGTGTCTTCCTTTGCACTTGTCAGTCTAGGTCTCGTTAGATGCACTTACTTCCATGCACCCTACATCATTTTGTATATGTATAGTTATGACTTGAAGTTTTAAATACTTATGCTTTGTTGAGCCGTGATGGCTTTTGTACAAGGATTAAATGTTGGTACCTATACGTATCTACGTGATGCATTTACTACTTGTTTGTTTTAATTTATTCGCTTCCGCATACTCTGGTTTTTGTTTAGCTCCGCCTAACCTAGAGAGTGTGTTTGGTTTCCCGTTCGCTATGATTCGGATTCGGGTACGAACATTCCATTTCATATTCGGGTTCGAATTCTAGTGTGGGGGATGTGGCCCTACGTGTGGGTGCTACATTTGATATGGAAGAAAAAGTAAAATTCTTTAAAAAACCTGACAGTGATTGTAAAATAATAAAAGTAGTCCACTATGTTCATGAAAAATTTGCAGCAGTAAGTTGGATCCTCAATAATTGGAAGTCAATGGATGGCTGATATGTTTTCAAGCAGCCAAGTTGTACTACCTTTAAAGTTTACACCATAAATTATATTTTTCCATATATTTTAATTGACGATCTCTGTCTTTATTTTGATATTCAAGTCATTAGTGTGTATGTGTTAGAAAAAAAAGGTCTTTTGTATCATCAAGATTAAGAAAGTTGTCATATATATGTTCAATTAGTAAACTTATTTTGTATCATGTTTGATTATTTAATAAATTATTTATATATATAATATGTCTTATGCCTTATTATAAACTACATGTTTATATGTTTATGTCTTGTGAAATAGAATTCATGGACATAAATTTTGAATCATATCCATTAAAATTATTAAAGAATAATGTATTAAGCGGAGGATCGGTGAAGAATTTTCAATTTTAAAAAATATTTTCTTTAAAAACCCAAATATATTTAATATTTTTTTAACAACGAAGGTAACTTAAAGTATATGTTTTTCTTAAATTATTATAAAAACATTTATGCGCGGGACCATTTGTGGCTGTTACTGATTAGAGAAAATAAAAGGAACTAGAAAGATTGCAATTGCTACCCAAAAAAAAAATATACTAATGCAATTAAAAATTAACCTGTGATTATCCGGACGGTCAGATTAATCCCTGCACACACAACATGCGTACATATGAATGAAATGATAAGTAAAGATGTAAGGATTTGTCTACTTTCCTAAATATAACAATAATCAATTTACAGAAAGAATTGAATATTGTAAGACTTGGAATGTAGATGTAATCTAGAGCATAAATGGAAGCTTATATAGAAAACACAACAGATGAGGAATTCTTACAGGGAAGTGACTTGTGGAGCCAATCTGGCATTTCTTCTGCAGTATTATCTACAATAGAGTACTAAGAAGTAAGAACCATCAGAACTAAAACATCTGAAGAAAAAATATCTCAATTTCTCAACTGACTAATGTTTCATTTCTTCTCGCAATAAGCGTGAATAAATTGATAGCTATGAAGAACGTCATATTGGGAATAGGTTTTTCTGTATATTCACTTCTGTAAAGAACCAAAGTACAAACAAGGTATAAATACAATATACAATCTAAGTAAGGAAAGCGAATAACCCTATACAATTATGGGATTACATATCTTTGATGTTAAGCTACTTCCCTTATGTCAACACTCCCCCTCAAGTTGTACGGTCGGATCTCCGATGTGCAACTTGCTCAGAACTTCGCCCCAAAGATCCTGTCATTCACTGTCTTGATCAGGATATCAGCTAGCTGGTCCTCTGACCTCACAAACGGAAGTTTAATAACCCCTTCCTCGATCTTTTCTTTAATGAAGTGACGATCAACCTCCACGTGCTTTGTACGGTCATGTTGTACTGGGTTTTCTGAAATACAGATCGCAGCCCGATTATCGCACATTAGAATACAAGCTCTGGTAATCGGGATGCCAATTTCTGCAAGCAACTTCCTCAGCCAAAGTACCTCTGTCACTCCTCTAGCAATTCCCCTAAATTCTGCTTCTGCACTGGACAAGGCAACCACCTTCTGTTTCTTACTCTTCCACGTTACCAAGTTTCCCCCAACAAGCGTGAAGTACCCAGAGGTAGACCTCCGATCCCCTGGGCTTCCCGCCCAATCAGCATCTGTATAAGCCTCGACATCCAAATGCCTATGTTTCTGGAACAGAATTCCTCGTCCTGGACAGCTCTTTAAGTACCTACAGACTCTCAATGCTGCTTCCAGGTGATCTTTCTGAGGTCGGTGCATAAACTGACTCAATACCCCTACTGCGTATGCTATGTCCGGACGCGCATGTGACAAATAGATCAGTTTCCCCACTAGGTGCTGATACTCTGTCTTATCTGCTTCCTGTGCCTCTTTCACTATTCTAAGCCCATGATTAACTACCATGGGAGTGTCCACTGATCGACATTCTAGAAAACCTGTTTCGTCTAGTAAGTCGAGGACAAACTTCCTCTGTGAAATATAGATGCCTCTCCTGGATCTCATTACTTCAATCTCCAAAAAGTACTTAAGCCTCCCGAGATCCTTCATTTCAAACTCCCTGAACAAATTCTTCCTCAGTTCCCTAATTTCATCAGTGTCATCCCCGGTAATGATCATATCATCTACATAGATAATGAGGCACGTCACAAGTTCTCTCATTCTCTTGATGAAGAGTGTGTGGTCAGAGTTGCTTTGATGATAGCCATACTTCTTCATGGCAGCTGTAAATCTCCCAAACTAGGCCCGGGGTGACTGTTTCAACCCATATAAGGCCTTCCTTAGCCTGCACACATCCCCACTTCTGAATCCTTTAGTGAACCCTGGTGGAGGTTCCATGTAAACCTCTTCTTGAAGATCCCCGTTTAAGAAGGCATTCTTAACATCAAACTGGTGTAGCTCCCACTCTCGGTTAGCTGCCACTGAGAACAATACCCTGATGGTGTCAATCTTGGCTACCGGAGAGAAAGTCTCAGAGTAGTCAACACCATACGTCTGTGTATATCCTTTTGCTACCAACCTCGCTTTATACCTCTCAATACTCCTATCTGCTCGGTGTTTCACTGTATACACCCATCTACACCCTACCACCTTTTTTCCTTGAGGGAGTACACACCTATCCCAAGTACCATTCTTCTCAAGTGCCTCCATTTCTGTCTCCATTGCCTGTACCCATTTCTCATCTTTCAGAGCCTCCTCTACTCTACTTGGGAGTTTGACACCATGAATGGCTGTTGTATATGCCTGAGCCTCTGTGCTCCCCCTGACCTGATTAGCTAGGGGATATCGGGGGGTTCGTCCTGTGTGTTCCGGTTCGTAACGCCTTGGGGGAACTCCCGTGTTTGTGCGTGGCGGTAACACGTATCTCTTCACTGTCTCTTCTACAATATCCTGTTTACTTCCACTCTCCCCCTGTTCCTCAACGGGTCCTGCACTGTTAGGGTTGTACGGAATTGGAGAAATACTGTCACAATCAATGGTATATACCTCAGGGATATTTGGCGTCGGGGTAGCCGGGTCAGTGGATAATGTGTGAGACTGTATTATGGGAGATGGTGGCCCGGTGGTTCCACCTGCTGGGCCTGGTGGGACTATGTCTGGCCAAGAGTATGCTGGCACCCCACTCAGTGGGTCCTGTCTCGTCTCCCCCTGACCGCTGAGTGGGGAGGAATAGAAGAACTCTGTCTCAACAAACTCACAATCCATGGTGGTATATAGACGTCGGGTGGGCGGATGATAACACCTATAGCCTTTTTAGTGAACCCCATACCCCACAAAGACACACTTAACCGAACAGGGATCAAGTTTTGTGCGCTCAGACTTAGGGATGTGAACGAACACTGAACACCCAAACACCCGGGGTGGAAGTACTAGGACAGAGGGGATGCTGACCTGACTAGCTAAGGCTTTCAAAGGGGTAGAAAACTCTAGTGCTTTTGTGGGGAGTCGATTAGTTAAGTAAACGGAGGTGGCAATGGCCTCGGGCCACAAGGACTGGGGGCAGTGGGACTCAATCAAGAGAGATCTAGACATTTCTAGCAACTGACGATTTTTCCCCTCAGCAACCCCGTTTTGCTGAGGAGTATGTGGGCAAGAGGTTTGATGAATTATCCCATTATCTTTAAAAAACTGAGCAAGAGTGTTGTTTATGTATTCCCCCCCCCCCCCCCTCCCCATTATCTGAACGAAGTACTCGAATAGAGGATTGATATTGACGGTGTACCATATGAAAGAAATCCAAAAATTTGGTGGCAACATCAGATTTATTTTTAATGAAATACACCCAAGTCATTCTAGAAAAATCATCAATAAAAAGAACAAAATACTTAAAATTATGACTTCCACCAGTATTCGGGGCAGGCCCCCATACATCTGAATGCACCAACGAAAAAATAGAAGCTGCCCGAGAGCTAGAAACCGGGTAAGACTGTTTATGACTCTTAGCTAATCGACATGTGTCACACTGGAAAACACTATCCTCATTAAAAAACTGGGGAAAAAGCAACTGAAAATACCCTAAAGAGGGATGACCCAAACGACGGTGCCATAGCCACTGTTGACGGTCCACTGTCCCATGAGCAAGCGCTGTGGTTCCTTGTTGGGCCACCTCAACGACATAATACAGTCCGCCACTTTTAGTACCACGCCCAATTGTTGGAAAACAGGAATCAGAAAGCAGCGGAATTTAAAAAAATTTCCAACAAAAGGATCTTGGACTCGCAATCGTGTATCCAAATTCGTAGAGTTAAGAAACTTACTTTTCTTTTATTCTTTCTTGAAGCGTTTCAAGCCACCCAAGAACGCTCTTCTCGCGGCTTGATCCCCTCTCCTTGGTAAAGCTCAAATCTTCAAACTTCTAACTTGAAGCTCTCTAGAGATAGTCCACCAACTTGATCAGAATCTAACTAGTAAGGATGCTAGTTCTCTAGTTAGTGTTTAGGCTTAACCTAGGGTTTATTTGATCTTGGAGAAAGGAAGGTGTTCAACACATGAACCAAAAGAATTGCCAATTAGCTCTAAAGGGGAGCATGAGCTGCCCTATATATAGGTAAGGGAAGGGACGGCCGATCCTAGTCCTTATGGACCAAGGATTTGGTCCCTCTCTCCTATTACTTGATCATCAAGTAATTTTGACTTTGACTTTGAATTCTAATTCAAATCAACTTTCAAGAGAGCTAAAATATCCAAACTATTTTTGGATAATTTTATACTTTATTTATTTAAAATAAATAACTTATTTTATCTAATTAATTAATTCATAATTAATTAACTAGATTATTTTTCTCCAAAATAAGACTTTCTTTTTAATTCAAAATTAAACCAAAGTCTATTAAATAATTAATAAATTAATTATTTAATATTCAATCAAATAAACACGTGTGGCACACGTGTCCCTATGACACGTGTCCAGTCACGTGACCCACACGTGTGGTTTCACACGTGTGGAACCCTCTAGGCCCGATTAACTCGTTTAATCATTTTAAAGCCTCAACTCATGTAACCAAGTTGTTGTGTGTGACCCTCTAGGTTCTCAATTCAATTAGCAGTGACCCTAATTAATTAATTCACTAATTAATTAATCAGTCCACAGATTAAACGACCATAGTCTAGCAAGAGGTGTTTAACCCCTAGCAGAATTGGAATGTTCGGATTCGACAGAACCTTTAAGTTATTGATTCATGTGAGATACAATTCTCCTACTTACTATCTCTCAACCAAGATCTAGGGTAAGGGAATAATCAGAACCCTAATAATCTGGTCTTAAAGCTAAGTGCATTTCATATCCATTTGATCTCAATCCAAGAAACCCTTTTCTTGATGTCTTGATCTACTGCCTTGGCCAGGGACTCCATATGGCATATGAATGACTTACACAATAAGAGATCACCTTGCATACGCAAGTGTAGGTCCTTTCTTGATTCTCATTCACTTTCATGAGTCACTTGTGCAGCCCCAGCATAAGCCTTGAATCAGTTGTCTAAGGTGACACCCTTTAAATCTTATACCAAAGACTACGGAGTTAACTCATAAAGTGACATGGAACCTCAAGTCTAAGGATCAATTAATCACATCAATGACTCGTGAGATATTTCCTAATCTGGAAGTTTCCATTTCCTGAAATAGAAACTTCCTTTCCCATTTAGGAATCTTCTCACACGGGCCACCTCAGTGAACTTACTTATTGAAGTAAGCACCCTCATGTATCACGCACGTATCAACTATACACTTTGCACCTCCATGAAACAAGGTGGTCCTTCTTAAGGGCGTGATCCCACAAGCAAGCCTTAGAGGAGTCAGGTTGACACTCCCACTATCTGTTGGACTCATCGGCTTGGAGTATTTTACTAATCATGACTTATGTGAAATAGGGCTCGTTTCATGAACCATTTCACCTAAATGGTAGAGTCCTAAAGTCATCAGGATTAGGGGAGTTCTCATACATGCACTGCTAAAGTAAACGCATACCAAACAAGAGCATATAAAGAAGTATTTGCCTGTGATATTAATCATTCGTTTATTATTCAAAGATTGTCTGTGATACTAGGTAAGTCCCAAAACGGATTATGACTAATCGGCTTTCTAGGGCACTATTCCTAATACCAAGCACTTTCCCCGATCGAATATCCTGCAAGAGACAAAAAGTGGGATATATCAGCACCATACAGTTTAATTCCTTGGTGACGTGACTAAGAGAAAGCGATTTGCAAGATAAGCTAGGCACGTAAAGACAGTTCTATAGTTTTAAAGATGGAGATAGAGCAACTGTGCCGGCCCCATGAACTTGGGAAACGCCCCCGCTGGCACTTCGAATAGATAGTGTCTTGGGTTCTGTATATTCCAAGAAATCCCCCTGATCATATGTCATTGTTTCGGTTGCACCACAATCAATGATCCACCTAGTATTCTTTCCATCATTCTGTGTGTGGGTTTGCAGTGCTAGACCTGTCTGATCACCATTTCTAATGCTAAGATTAATACAAGAGGCAACAACTGTATCATTAGGATTTTTATTTTTGTCACAAGACCAATTATTATTGTTAGGGAATAAAGGGATTGTGGGCAATAATTGAGAGGGGCATGGACGGGATTTCACATCTTCTAACCCTATACCTATTAGTGCAGCTCCTTCTTTCCCTTTGGAATCCGCCACCTCTCTCTTTCTTCCAGACATGTCGTCTGTCTCTTCCTCTTATCACCGGCGGATCTGTCGTCTGCTAGCGATGCGACGCCGTGGTTGGCCGTGGCCCGTTCTTGACGACGGCTGCGCCAACCCACCGGAAAGCCCACCACCTCGTATCACTCCTCTTTCCGATGGTTTTTTCGGCCACACTGATCACACTGGAGCTCTGATCGCTCCGCTCCGCCTCTGTGGTACGTGTCGTCGCCCCGACGTGAAGAAGACGTCGGAGATGACGCTGAGAATTTTTGGGGTTTTGATCTGGGCTTGGCGACCGTCCACGACGATCCTCTCTCTGACTTTGACTGACTCCGGGCAACTAGGCCCGCTCCGACACCTGAGGTTACGGCCATGATGGGCTCTCTCCCAAGATACCTCGCCTTGTGCCCTCTCTTCTGATCACGGCATAGGCCGTCTCAACGGTTGGTAGCGGGATTTCTTTAAGGAGATCTCGTCACTCCGGTTCAAACTTGTCATCTACTCCGGCGAAAAATTGGAAGAGGCGGGTCTCCGATCTCAACCGGTTGAAAGTGGTTATATCCTCTTCATGAACTATGGGGTTCGGTTGACGGATTTCTCTCTCTCTCCAGATTCTTTGGAGGTTGCTATAATATTGTTCGATGCTATCGGATCCTTGCTTGAGATTGTTGGCTTTAACGGTGAGATCGAAAATTTGGAGACCATCATGTTGGAAAACAGGAATCAGAAAGCAGCGGAGATTTAAAATTTTTTCCAACAAAAGGATCTTAGACTCGCAATCGTGAATCCAAATTCGTAGAGATCAAGAAACTCACTTGGGTAGTAGCTTTCTTGACACGTTTTGAGCCGCCCTCAAACGCGCTTCATGCGGTAATGGCAACCCGTCCCTCGAAATCTCTTTCTACTTCAGAATCCAATGTAGGGATAACAATCCACACCAACCTAGATTCAAATCATGTTAGGGAAGTTCTTAACAATATAACATAAAGAAAGAAACATGAAACGATAAAGGCATGATTGAACCTCCCTTCGAAAACCTGTTTTACGAAAGTAGAAATCTGCCAGCCATAAAACCCTCGTGAAAAAATTCATCCTTCAGGATATGGACGAACGGTTTTCGCCATCTTCTTTGGTTCGATTTTTTCACTCGTTTTCTGTTGGGATCAGAATCGTTTCATCATCCCTTCTGGTCGTTTTGCTTGATCCCCACTCCTTGGTAAAGCTCGAATCTTCAAAACTTCTAACTTGAAGCTATCTAGAGATAGTCCACCAACTTGGCGACAATCTAACTAGTAAGGATGCTAGTTCTCTAGTTAGTGTTTAGGCTTAACCTAAGGTTTCGTTTATCTTGAAGAAAGGATGGTGTTTAACACATGAACCAAAAGAATTCTCGATTAGCTCTAAGGGGAGCTCGAGCTTCCCCATATATAGAATGGGAGTGGCCGAAAATCCTAGTCCTTATGGACTAAGGATTTGGTCCCTGTCTCCTATTACTTGATCATCAAGTAATTTTGACTTTGACTTTGAATTCAAATTCAAATCAACTTTCAAGAGAGCTAAAATATCCAAACTATTTTTGGATAATTTTATACTTTATTTATTTAAAATAAATAACTTATTTTATCTAATTAATTAATTCACAATTAATTAACTAGATTATTTTTCTCCAAAATAAGACTTTCTTTTTAATTCAAAATTAAACCAAAGCCTATTAAATAATTAATCACATTAATTATTTAACTCATAAATAAATATACACATATATTTACACACGTGTGAGACACGTGCCACAAGGACACGTGTCACTCACGTGAGCCACACGTGTGGAACCCTCTTGGCCCGATCAACTCGTTTAATTATTTTAAAGCCTCAACTCATGTAACCAAGTTGTTGTGTGTGACCCTCTAGGTTCTCAATTCAATTAGCAGTGACCCTAATTAATTAATTCACTAATTAATTAATCAATCCACAGATTAAACGACCATAGTCTAGCAACAGGTGTTTAACCCCTAGCTGAATTGGAATGTTCGGATTCGACAGAACCTTTAAGTCATTGATTCATGTGAGATACAATCCTCCTACTTATTATCTCTCAACCAAGATCTAGGGTAAGGGAATAATTAGAACCCTAATAATCCGGTCTTAAAGCTAAGTGCATTTCATATCCATTTGATCTCAATCCAAGAAACCCTTTTCTTGATGTCTTGATCTACTGTCTTGGCCAAGGACTCCATATGGCATATGAATGACTTACACAATAAGAGATCACCTTGCAAATGCAAGTGTAGGTCCTTTCTTGATTCTCATTCACTTTCATGGGTCACTTGTGCAGCCCCAGCATAAGCCTTGAATCAGTTGTCTAAGGCGACACCTTTTAAAGCTTATACCTAAGACTACAGAGTTAACTCATAAAGTGACATGGAACCTCAAGTCTAAGGATCAATTAATCACATCAATGACTCGTGAGATATTTCCTAATCTGGAAGTTTCCATTTCCTGAAATAGAAACTTCCTTTCCCATTTAGGAATCTTCTCACACGGGGCACCTCAGTGAACTTACTTATTGAAGTAAGCACCCTCATGTATCACGCACGTATCAACTATACACTTTGCACCTCCATGAAACAAGGTGGCCCTTCTTAAGGGCGTGATCCCACAAGCAAGCGTTAGAGGAGTCAGGTTGACACTCCCACTGTCTGTTGGACTCATCGGCTTGGAGTATTTTACTAATCATGACTTATGTGATATAGGGCTCGTTTCATGAACCATTTCACCTAAATGGTAGAGTCCTAAAGTCATCAGGATTAGGGGAGTTCTCATAAATGCACAACTAAAGTAAACGCATACCAAACAAGAGCATATAAAGAAGTGTTTGCCTATGATATTAATCAATCGTATATTATTCAAAGATTGTCTGTGATACTAGGAAAGTCCCAAAACGGATTATGGCTAATCGGCTTTCTAGGGCACCATTCCTAACACATCACTCCCTTGACTGTAAGTTGATTTTAGTGCACCCCATAACGATTTTGCCGAGGGGTATTCGGCGTAGTTTGGTATGAGTTCTTGGTCCATATTCTCCAATAGCCATGAACAGACTATTAAATCGATCTGTTCCCATTTCTGATATCCCGGTTGATCTAGTGATGGAGGTGGAGGCGTTCCTGTGATGTGGGACAGCTTTCCCCGGCCTCCAATTGCCATCCGAATCAGCCGTGCCCATATGGAGTAATTGGTTTGGTTTAATTTGATGCTGACTGATAAGGTTTGTGGAGTGTGTGACTGATTTTGTTCTGTTTGGGGTTGTATGGAATGAAGAAGGCTGGCTAGTTGTGTGGCGAAGGAGTCGACTGGCTGTTGCGACTCCTTGCCGGTGGTGGTGCTACTGCTATTGCGGAAAGGTTAGGGTAGATGATGAGCAAGGTTCAAATCCGATTAATGGATCGTCGCCCGCTCTGATACCATGATAGCTATGAAGAACGTCATATTGGGAAAAGGTTTTTCTGTATATTCATTTATGTAAAGAACCAAAGTACAAACAAGGTATAAATACAATATACAACCTATACAATCTAAGTAAGGAAAGCGAATAACCCTATACAATTACGGGATTACATATCTCTGATGTTAAGCTACTTCCCTTATGTCAACATAAATGATAATAAGAGAAAGAAAAATAAGATAAATTGATCTTTCAATCTGACCACATTGAATTTCCCAACTTTTGAAGTTGAAATAACAGTATAATGCGTTAGAACATCGAGGTGTGGTCCCTTCAATCAAACAAAAATAGTTGTATTTGCACTTTGCAGGACAGAGAGCATTGAACCAAGATAGTTCAAACCCATAAAGCAGAGTTCTATGGATATCTGAAAGTGAAATATTTCTCAATTCTCCATTCTCATCAACTGGCCGTGGCAGTGATGTCATCACCAGAACGTCTATTCTGCACCATAGTTACCTAATACTCTCCTCCCCCCATTGAATTGCATACCAATACTTGCGTACCAATTCTCAATACTTTTGCGTACCAATACTCTTTGGTACTCGAATTGGTACTCCGAATCCGGCGTACCGATTTTTAGAATAAAATTATATAAAGTTAGATTATTAATTGAATCCTATTCACAATTTACTTTTAAATCTTTTAAATACATCAAATATTCTCTCCTTTTATCATTCTCAAATCTCAAACAAAAGAAAATGTGTGTCTTTGCGTTTTGTCCAAGAAACAATGCATCAAAATAACCTCTGCCACTCTCGATCTTTTTTGCTTTTCTCTTCTTATTTTCAATAACAAATTCAATCATGGTTTTTGGGAAGAACAAAACTCGTGATAAAAATAAGTCAGCTTCTACGGAAAATCAAAAGTGTAGTGATGATGAAATAGTCATAGTAAATCAGCAAGATGTTGGAGTAGATCGTGAAACCACAAATCTTGTTACACCACAGTTGAAAAAGCAGCGTGATACTGCAGAAACGAAAGCGCCATTGACAGACGAAGTTTTAATTTTATTTATATAGTTTATTAAGTATATTTATATAAAATATAGAAATTTATAGTATAAGGGTACCACTTAATCTATTTAAACGTACCACGTACCGATTTTTAGCGTACCACGTACCGAAAGAGCGTACCGACTAAGCCTACCCCTCACGTACCAATTTTTTGGCACACTAGCGTATTACGTACCCGAACCGCGTACCGAGCGTACCGCGTATTAGGTAACTATGTTCTGCACATATAGAATTCATCGAACGGCGAAAAGGAATAATGAAAGTTTATGTATGTGTGTCTTCCTGTATGGGAGTCGGTGAAGCATTCACTAGTCTCTATAACAAGTGAACTATTGACCGGATGTGGGCAGCTTATAAAAGTAATCACTCTATTGCTATAAGAATACGTTTTCGGATAGTTGCTGTAAGGATATGGACGTTCTAGCGAAAAATTGTAACCGGATAGAGAGAACTCAGGAAAGGAGCAAGTGGCATCATTTTTTATGGAAGCGTCGCTGAGACGGATAGTGTAATTGTCATAACTTATTTCACGAACCAGGTATTTCAGAGAATTAAAATATAGAATGGTAGTATTGTTCTGGCATTCTAATTGGTATGAGGGATTACCACAGTGTTGTGGATCATCCCTCAATCTGAAAGGGTAGCTAATGTTATGAATATCGCCGCATGAAGAAGGGATACAGTCAGGAAGAGGAACATTAGTCTGCTGGCAATAGGATGTTTGAAGGAAATTAAGGATGATTATCAGGAGGAGGAAGAGGGGAATCATTTTGGTGATGATGAGTAGTTGCAGAATATGGACTACTCTTCTCTAATAATTATAGAAATAATAAGACAGTCTCATGTTATTAAAATCTTTCACTAGTAAATTCGTCTACCGTTATTAAAATCTTTATGGCCTGCAAATTAAATGTTCCACTTAGGTAAAGTATTCTGGCCGGCAAATTAAGACAGTCTTGAACTCTTTCTACGTGCCTTCCTAAATTAAAATAAATGTTATAATGTGTGGGTATAAAGAGAGAATCCTAACCAGACCGAGGTACGTTTTTGTTATAATTGAAAATGTTTATCTTCTTCGTCTTTCTATTCTTCATATTGTCTTCTACACTGCTTATTGCAGCAGAAACAGAGGATTGTATGCTAACCAGGTGCAGAAAACATGGCCCATTAATTCAGTTTCCTTACAGGAATAAAAATCTACAGCATGAATATTGTGGGTATCTAGGTTTTGATGTACTTTTTTTTGGTAAAAACGAGACTCTGATTGAACTGCCTTTCTCACTGAAGGTCAAAATAAAGAAAATCGATTATATATCTCAAACAATTCATTTTTACGATCCAGATGGTTATCTTCTCGAAAAGATACTACATCTAAACGTATCTGCATCTCAGTTCCATTTCCCCGATTATTCCTTTTACGACCCAATATTGTTCTTGTTCAATTGTTCAGGTCTGGAAAGACATCTTGGTACATTAGTTCCTTGTATTAGCAAATCCAGCTATCAGTTATATGTCACTGCAGGGCGAAACTACTTCGACGACTATTCTTTAACTTCTTGTACCTTTATTCATGAAGTTCCATGGGTTCTGCGTGCTGAAATTTTAGAAAACAAGCTCCGGTTGAGCTGGATGGAACCGGCATGCAGGAACTGTGAAGCTCTTGGAAAAAGATGCAACTACAAAAATTATACTATTGGACATGAAATTCAGTGTAAAAACAAGCCAAAAACAAACCAAGGTATTTTATTCATCTCCTCTTATACTACCTTCCTGGATTTCTTCTATCTCGGGAAAGACATATAATATTTTTGTTGTTGGTAACAGTAGGGGCACCAGAGCTGCCACTTGCTGCAGGTGAACATTTTTTATCTGATTGTATATTCTTAGTTATTCTCAAAGTTCTTACTTTCAGTCAGAAGAGATTCAGAGAACCAGTTGAATTCTTCTTTGACTATTATCTCTTCTTCGTACGTGCAGCCTCTTGTTCTTTCCTATTTGTGACTACACTAGTAGCTTTGTTACTCGTTTGCAAGTCAATAAAAAGACGAAGAAAGAATCAAAGGAAGATTGAGAAGTTTTTGAAAGACTACAGAGCCCTTAAACCCACTAGATTTTCTTACTCTGATATAACTAGGATTGCTAATCAATTCAATAACAAATTGGATAAAGGGGGTTACGAAATCGTTTACAAAGGAAAACTATCCAATGAAATAGATGTTGCAGTAAAGTTGCTCAACCATTCCAATGAAGACGGAGAGGAATTTGTTAACGAAGTGGGTACAATTGGGAGAATAGACCATGTCAACGTGGTGCGTTTGGTCAGCTTTTGTGCTGAAGCATATAAAAGAGCTCTGGTGTATGAATTCCTACCAAATGAATCACTTGAAAAAGTGATCTTCGCAATGGGCTCCAAGAAAAGCTCTCTTGGTTGGCAGAAGCTACAAGACATTGCTCTTGGTATAGCTAAGGGTATTGAGTATCTCCACCAAGGTTGTGATCAACGAATCCTCCATTTCGACATCAAACCTCACAACGTCTTGTTAGACCACAATTTCAACCAAAAATATGCGATTTTGGTCTAGCTAAGTTGTGCTCTAAAGAGAAAAGTGCAGTAACAATGACAGCTGCTTGGGGAACCGTGGGGTACATTGCACCTGAGTTATTGTCGAGGACTTTTGGGAGGGTGTCGTATAAATCTGATGTTTATAGCTTTGGAATGTTGTTGCTTGAAATGGTCGGAGGGAGGAAAAATGTGGATCTTGAGGCGAATACGAGTCAGGTGTATTTTCCTCAATTTGTTTATAATCATTTGAATTTGGATGAAGATCTTTAGACACAAATTGAGGATGATGGAGACAGGAATATAGCAAGAAAACTTAGTATTGTAGGACTTTGGTGTATCCAGTGGTATCCAAATGATGGTCCGTCGATTAGGCAAGTGGTTCAAATATTGTAAGGAGAACACAATCTCACAATGCCTCCGAATCCATTGAAGCTGCTAATGTGCCGAATGCGAATGTTGCAGTAATAGGTGGAACTCGTTATCAGATGAGTTACCGCTCATATTAGAATCTGAGGAATATCAAGTGTCTGTCTTAAGTGATACTTAAAATAGAATTATTACTCTTGTCCTGTTTTTTCTATACTTTAGACTGCTAATTGTTTTCTTCTTGCTTTGTGAATTGATTAGTGTTTGACTAATGAAATGCTTAAGGTGTTTGGATTGAACACTAATGCAACACTAATAAAATTGACTTATTCTGGAAGACTTGCGAGTGCTCATGACGTCGCGCAAAAAATGGTTTCCGGTAGACGCGAGGTTTCCCAATCTTCGAATGCCCAGAAGTTGGGATTTTATTTGGCATTTGAAAATTGCACCGAAAGTTAAGAGTTTTCGTCTGGTGACTCTGTCGTGACAGCCTTTCAACGGGGTCCGATTTTAAGAAACGTAGGATCAAGGGAGATGTATGTTGTCCTTGGCGCGAGAATGCGTCAGAAAATGCTGAACATGCCCTATTGCGCTGCCCCGTGGCACGTCAATTTTGGGCGCTTTCAAACATTCCTTGGCACATTGTTTCAGCTTGGGGCGGACATGGGGAACACTAGTGTCGATCAGTTCAGTTCAGGAGGAAGGATCGCATTTTTCGTTATGTGCTTGGCCGTTATGGCGTAATCGTAATCTTAAGTGAGCAGACTGAAAGGCCCTTGATCCAGCGTCAATTCTGTCCTAGATGCTGGACAGCCCCATAGGTAAACTAAAATTAAACACTGATGGGGCTATTTTGGAGCAGAACATGTTAGTTGGCTTAGGAGTTTTAGTGCGTGATCACTTGGGCAGTTGTGTAGACTGGTTGAAGGTGCGGAGACAGGGCACTTACTCGCCGAATGTCGTGGAAACCTGGGCAGTAAAGGAGTTTGTAGACTGGAGGGTTTTTGAACCTCGTTCTAGAGAGCGACTGCTTGAACCTGACCCGGACCTGTCAGAGACTGGAACCGGACATTCACTTGTCAGAGACCCGGATTCATTCACGAAGCAAGGGCCGCGGAAGGGTCACGGAATGCGGGACAAACAAGAGCATGAACATTGCAGGAATCAATGTATTTGATCTTACTCACCTCCAAAAACTAGATGTTGAGGGGAGGGTTGCCAAACTATTATATATTGAACTCCATATTTTTTATTATTCGATGCGGATACTTAACAACTAGATTTACACTACTTGTCCCCTCTTTCAAATTTTTAAAAAAATAATAAATATAGTCAAATTAAAAGCAAGATAAGCAATGAGTAGCCACACACACCATGGTTGAGTGCAGGGTATCATGCTTTCTAGCTGAGACAAACTAATTATTGCTCCACTGCTGACCATGTGAAATCGCAAAGTCCTAACGTGACAAGTCATCAACAATTGAATGAAAAAATTAATTACTGTAGCAGATTTGTACAAAATTTAACGGAAAAAGTAATTATCGTAACAGACAGTTCATACCTTATTTTAGTAAAATATATTAAAATTGAAAATGTTTGAGGATAAATAAAAGAATTCGCGGTAGTAGGATGATGTCAACCTATGATGAATGTCCCACATCGAATAATAAATGATCTGTTGTTCAATATATAATGGTTTGATAACCCTCCCCTCAATAGATAGTTTTTGCAGGTAAATAAGGCCAAAAGCTCATTATTCAATATGGTATCATTAGAGATCATATGCAATGTACAATTTAATAAATATACCATTTTTCAACAATTTTCTTTTATTTATGGGTTATTTCATCATAAACTGATTTCTAATTATTATAACTTATATGTATAACGTAAAATTATTTTATAAGGTAAATAATATTTAAAATATTGAGGAACATTTTTAAAAGTATAGAATGTTTTTTCATAATCTTTTGTTATACAAACTTAATTAAAATTTTATATTATTTTGTGCCACATCCACTAGTGTAATATCTAATAAAGAAGAGCATTTTAGGTAGCGTCGTTTTCTACTTGGACATCATTTCTATCAATGAAGCATAATAATTTAAGTAATGTTCGACAGGAGTTCAGATAACATCGAGCCAGGTGCCAAAAATCAAAAAATATATGGATTGTAGTCTGTAGATAAGGAACCCCTCGCGCAGTTCTTTGGTATCTTGTAAGACCACTTAATATGGAGCCAAAATTTTATGGCGAGTGAAATAAACATAACTAAAATTTTTAATTTTAGGGTTGAAAATAAAAAAATTCATAATTTTTTGGAGATTCTTACTTCTTTTTAATTTTTTAACATATATAATAAGAGTAAGGAAATTAAAGATGTGACGCTTTATGCCACCCTATTGGCTCCGTTGCCGAAAGGAACTTATTTCTAAGTAACTTATACTAAAATTTAAGACGTACATACACATATACAATATATATGCAAGTATATGAGAAAATATATATTGTATAATTTTTCATGATTCTATAATGAGAAAATATAATATTTGTAAAAGGGCATAGATATACAGCATGATGCTTCTTAGTTGGAATTAGATTTGGTCGATTACACAAAAATTTATATTAGGAGAAAACTATTCGATTGGAGAGAAGGCCGGAAGAAGATGAGCAAACGTGAGCTCCATCCAATCTAGAGAATATACGGTTTGATCCAAAATTGACTTTTCGAGGCTCAAATCAGTACATCTCAGAACAAGCATATGTTCGACCTCAAAAGTACAGTAAATGTGCTTACCTAGCGGAGTAAATGCCTGAAGTTTATATATCATGATCCATCCCGCGTGTAAATCACACTGAATACGAGGTGCATTTGATGCTATCTGGGATTGACCATGCCGAGCATTTAATGCACCTACAATAATAGGGGACCGACAACTTGAAATATCAAAGTTCGATCCAACTTGTAGGACCTGCATTTAATGGGTCTGGAGTCGATCGACTGCTCAATTCGAGCTCCTAGTCGAACTGTTGTACCAAACCTTCTTCATGTGAGGTCGAATATACTGAACTAGAATGTCCGACCTCTAGCTCACCATCGACAGCACGATCGAGTGAGAGACTGACGTGTGACAGTGTGAGATCATGCTACGTCACAATATAATAAAATAATATTTTTAAAATTATCCCGATAACAGGTTGCGAGTTGTGAGTAGTTAACAAAGTCTAACCAAACTATATTGAGGATAACGTATAACGGTAAAAGAGAAGTTAAATATGGCCTGCAACAAGTCCAACCAAATAAACTAAACAAAATGACCTGTAACATTAGTACAATTACGCCGCCTCCACCAGCTTAGGGGGGACGCGCGCATCCTCACCGTAAATCGCGCGGTCAACTTTTCCGGCCATCAATTAACCAGCATTTGAATATTCTATAATTAACTATTAATCATTTAATTCCTTGAAATAAAATCCCTCATTTTTGAATAACGCCAAGATAAGACAAGAATCAAAGAAAGCTATGTAATTTCAAATAATTAGAGAGCGAAAGAAAATTATGAAGTATGTATAAAAGCAGAAACTTATATAAATTAATTCGATTGTTGTACTATATACACATTTTTACTTGATAATAATTTCAAGAAAAATAACAATTAAGAGGAGAAGGAAGACTAAACCCAACCCACAATCCCAGAATCATACATACCTGCAGTGAACTTGCAGGATTCAATCAATAATCAGGCATCAGTTGAGTGATTTTGCCTTCTTCTTTGGTCGATTTCCGCTCACTAACTCTCAACCAAATACAAACCGCTGTAAAACTCAGCACCAGGCTCACAAGCCCGCTTCCAAGCCCGATTCCCACAATCGCCATTACAGATAGCCCCTTGCTCTTCATCGGCGGCAATGGATACCCATAAAGATCCTTATTCCCTTCGTAGGAGCTCGCATTGAACCGAGGCAAGTTCCCGCTCCGATTTCCCAACGAACTGGGTATGGGACCCGAAAGCCGATTATTCGAAACATCGAAAACCGAGAGCCTTACCAGAATCCCAAGTTGCTGCGGAATCGTACCGGTGAGGCGGTTATCGTGAAGATCGATGACGTTCAAATACGCGCACAATGCCAGTTGTTGGGGAATGGGGCCGGAGAGGCGGTTTGCGGAGAGATTGAGGACGGCTAAATTGACTAAGTACTGTAAATCCGGGGGAATATCGCCGGCGATTGAGTTGGAGGAGAGGTCTAGGGCTTGTAAGTTTGTGCAGTTGGATAGAAATGGGGAGATTGTGCCCTTGAGAGAGAGATTGGGGAGGGAGAGCTTGTAGATGCGGCCATTGTTGCAGGTGGCTCCTTGGAGGAAGGAGGTGAATCCTTGACAGGGGTTGGCGAAGGTGGATTTCGTCCAGTTCTTCAAGTTTTTGAAGGGGTCCTCGAGAGAGTCGCTGAGGTGGGTTAAGCACTGCTCGTCGTTGGGATCCGCCGCCGCGCCGGAGAAAAATAGGAGGGCCAACGCCACCAGGTGGGGCAAAACGCCCATCAAGGGCGTAAACAGGGGAAACGGATTGCCTGTAGAGTTCCGATTGTAGTTAACTAATTAGTGGTAGTTTGTTGTCATGGATGATCGCCATTGTCGAGGTGCGTGTTTGCGTGGGAGATGTATGAATTTCCATGGGGGAAATGGTTTGCTATATATGAATGGAATTGGGACAGATGTGGGCAATTGGAAGAGAGTGGCAAAACCACTAAAAAAGTGTTGGGTTTTGGTGAAAAAGAAAGTGAGGTGCGATCGCCGATCGGGCGTGGGTGTAGAGATGGGGACACCACGTATTTTGGTCTTGGGGGCAGTCTTGGTATATCATTATTTTTTTTCCTTATTTATTTATTTATCGGGATATTGAACATGACTGTCATAGGGTACCGAACAATGTGGAATTTCCTATGTTTTGAAACCCGGACCAGACGTCGAATCGGATCCCTTATTGATTACTGATTTTACTGGTTCAATCGATCGGACCACCGATCAAACCGGTATGATATCAAAATTACGTAATAATTATATTTAATTATATATATTTATATAATATTATAAATATTAATTACAAATAATCAAATAAGCAAAATAATATGAAAAATTAGATATAATTTTAAATTACTTCCTACTATTTATTAATTCTCAAATAATATCTCTAACGATAAGATTTCAAATTATAAATCTACAAACATATAAATAAACTATTTAATTAAATAGCAAAATAATATTAATTTAACAAATATTATACTTTTATTATAAAAAATTAAATAAGAAATATAACACATAATCTAGTATAAAAAACAAAGTAAATATTACACATTATTCTGTCAATTTGTTCATTTTTATTTTTCCAAGTTACGTGGCCGAGTAATTATTGACACATGAATGAATTATATTTTAATTTGAATTTTAAATATCAACAAATTAAGTAGCACACTTGGTTAGGGTTCTCTGCTACTATCCAAAAGGTGTAGGGTTCAACACCTGGATCAGACTGGTCCAGAGAGCAACTAGGTTTTGGGGGTCAACCGGACCGGAGAGGCGGCCGGTCACCGGTCGAATCGGTCCGACCGGCCGGTCCGGTCCGGGTTTCAAAACATAGGGAATTTATCATAATCTTGTAATGAAACATTTCATATTTGACCAACCTTAATATCGTATTTGAATGCAAAATTAAAATTTTCTAATTGTAGCATTTAATCTTGTACCCCGATAATATTCAAGCATTATTCAGTATTCACAAGTTTTTCAATTTTTAATCATACCTTTAGGAGTGAAATTAACTATTACCAAGCTGAATGACTTATATTTTATATCAAATATATTATATAACTTGGTCAATAATATTTGATTTTATTTAATCAGCATTGACTGGATCACATTTAAAAATCATTTTCTTACAACAAATACTTTCTAATACTATATTTTATTAAGCCATAAATCTCGTCGATGTACCAACGGACATTTGGCTCAAGTGAATAAGAGTTTGAGTTCAATTAAGTAAGGCCTTGTGTTCGAACCTTATGTAGGTAAAAAACTACATTGGGGGAGAACTCTGAGAGAAAGAAAAAAAAAAAAAAAAAAAAAAAAACTCGTCACTATATGTTGTAAATTTAAAAGAATTACGAGAATAAATAATAAATCGTTAAAGTAACTACAAATATATTGATCAAGCAAAAGTGTGGAGTCGAATGTTTGATCCTCTCCTGGGTCGGTCACTTAGAATTCGTAGATCGGGGATCCTACTTCTAGGTCGAACACCTGAGAAAGGAAAGAAGGGATGAGTTTAAGGCCAATTCGGGACGGGAGAGGGTGTTACCCAGATTGACACTCTGAGCTCAAGTCAGTGCTCAACAAAATGAGGTCAAATGAGAGTGCAGTAAATGTGGTAGGTGGAAGTTGTTACTTCTGACACAAATGTGAGGTATTTATACAAGGTGAAGTAATGATGAGCTCGAATGAGGTGTGCATGCCTCAAGCTGATAGCTGCCCCGCTATAAAGGTGCATTAAATGCGTGGTCGATCACTTCCTCCATGAACCACTAGTGACCACGTGGCCTTTTAGGTCAAGCGGAGGTCAAGCTGATTAGTCGGGCACCAGACATTGACGTATCTAGTCGAGCATATGTGGCTTGAAAGTGCATGGAGGATTCTCTCAAGAGGAAACTCGGAGAGAGATATCGAGTTGGTATCGTCCAACATATATCAAAAAATTATTGGGCCAAATGGTTAAGTGGGTCCTTGCCACGTTATATATATATTTTTTGGAAAAAAAGGCATAGCTAAGTTACGCAACTAACATCGATCAAGCACAAGTAACTCCTCTAACCCCTCTGGAGTCTCATCTCAAACGGTGACTTCCGACATCAAGTGACCCCTCCTAGAAAACTCATCGGCACACCTATTGCCTTCTCTATATGTATGATATTTATGATATTTACATAATGTTAGGCATTTTTGTTCTAGCTAAGTAGGGGAACACATAATTTTGTAAAACCGACAAAACCAAAGACAAATATTTTGGTATAGTTCGATTTGGTTTTACTGATCGAACAACCCTAAAACCAAATCGAACAACCCTACTCAAAAGTTAGCGAAGTTATTAGGTGAAGACCGAAGATAGTCCAAATCTAAATACAAATAGCAAGAATGGTTAATTAACTGATTTAACCCTATAAATACAAAAGATTGTCAAGGAATTGAACAAGTGTTCATTTAATAATCAATAGTGGAGAGGGTGCCAATGCAAATCCAATAGGGCAATTGGCATGTGAAATACGAGGCATACACCGACACCACTTGTTCTTTCGGTGGGTCTTTACAAATTCAAGGAGGGTTTCGTCACTTCCATCCAGGATTTCTGCAACGAGGTACACATTTAATGACCCAAATTGCATTCAACCGCAATTTATTATTGCTAAACCTCCCGTGAGTTCATGGCAACGTATTACGTATATATATTCTTTTGTGTTAATGTACGAAACTTAAAACTTTTCCTCGGCCTAATAAATTAATGTATGATTATTAAATGCCAAAAGCACGAATAGGGCACGCGTGATCATGTAAAGATAAGGCGGGTTTCATTATAATTAAATAATTAATATATATCTTGGAAATTACATGCCCTTAAATTTGGGTTAAAGTGGGAGTACATGATTGCGTATGATATATATATAATCCCCGTAAAGGAGAAATGCAGTCGACGAAGGAGCTAATAGCTATATTCTAATTAACTTAACTAAAAATTTCATATTGGGAACTCTAAAGGACTATGTAATACATAAAGTAACGTCTCCACCATAAATTGTGGGGAAAATGTAACAGGCAATAAGACGTGTAATATATACATGATATATCCTATGATCTAACCTCAAATACTAAAAACGTAATTTTTGAGTCCCGTCCATGAACCAAAACTTAATTGTTTTGCTGTTTCTTTCGTTTAGAGTTCCATGCAAATTAATCAATCTCTGCATCATCATACCTATGTTATGCTTATGATGCCTTACTTCACAAATTTAAGCCAGAAATCTAAGTAACAAAAGACAAAAAGACAAGACACAATGAGAAAACGCAATAAGAACCAAAAAAATTTTACTCATTCATCACACACCATTTAAGTGGTCCATATGATTTACCAAACAACAACAAACCGAAAACGGCAAAAAAAGATATCCAAATCAGAATCTTGCCACACGGGGTTCAAAAGTTAACCGATAGTAACAAGAGTCCAGCATGAGTGAACATAGACCAACATTCTGTTGGGGACTAACTCTAATTCAAACAAGGCTGCTTATGCCACATTTGTCCATCAAGTATGCTCAATCCTACACTTGATACAATAATAATTTGAACTCGAACTTGTCATTCATCCTGTATAAGGGGCCCGACATTTTTTTTGTGGTTTAATTTTGAGGCCCTCTATCCGCGAAAGCCTTCCACCTCTATTTGCAATTACCTGAGTTTATGCAGTAAGTATGAGGTGGTCCCTCAGACAAGATGATATCAAGTCCCTGGTCAGTAGAATCTCCCACCAAAACAATGTCACTTAATTCGTAACCACAACCTTTTTGAGTTTGTGGGTATATATGGAAGACAAAGGCATGGTTTATGTGCATGAGTCTTTTTGAGTTTGTGGGTATATATGGAAGACAAAGGCATGGTTTATGTGCATGAGTGAGATGGATTTGAGCAGACATATGTTTGTTGGTCTTCCTCTGTTGGAACAATAATGCATAATGTTACATCTCTTTCATCAAAAGATCGGAGAGTTGATAAATAATAAATAATTTAGAAAAAGATATATATTGAAGAAAATTCTAATTCAAACCTTCTCGGCTGAATCCCAACCATTCATATGGTAATTGTATTACTCATATTATTTGATCAATCGCTCTCACAAAAAATTTCATTAATTGCACGATAAGTGTAAAACACACGTCGTCTCATTATTCTGATTTATCCGAGTTAGATTTGGAATAGAAATATAACCCATGATTGAATGATCAATCACAAATCAAGGGTTAAAGTTTCAAGTGGCGAATATATATTGCAAATCTGCAATAGCAATAGAATCCGTAGAAGTATCATATCATGTGCCTTTGAAAAGGACTTTGGCTTAAACTATGATTGACAAATAACATTAATCAGGGTTTTCTTGGATGGCGATCTACAAACTCGTATGAAACACAAATACAACATTTTTCCAATTACTTATAGAAATTGCACGAATTTGCTAAAAAGGATGATAACCACCATAAACTCCATTTGTGGTAGATATGTTACAATACAAGAAACCAAATACCAAATCTTTAGATGTTCTCCTGATCAAGTAAACCAAGATTTCTTGATGGAGGCATGGGCTAATTTTTCAGCATACAATGCATGCTATAAAGAACACCAAATCTTAGGGATCAATAAATCGGACAAAAATGTCAGGGGACACATTGGTATAGCCACAACCAAGCCGGGGTTTCAATTAACCTCCTAAAATTATTTGAAAAATTCTAGTCCAAATCCAACACGATCGAATTCAATCAATTATCATGATAAGTGTATTAAATTTTCTATTTAATTTATCGTTCTCCCTAAATTTTTTACAAATCACATGACAAGTGTAAAATACTCGTCTTTTCGTTACATTGGTCGGTCAAACCAAGTTTAGGCTAGAATTACTTGCACCATACTAGTAATTTTGGACATTTAATGCGTGCACAAATAAAAAACTATTATTATTATTATCGTTGTTGTTGATATATGCTGAAATTAAATTACTAATTGTAATATTTAATTTGTATAATTAAGCTTATTATAGTTACTACATTCATGATAATAAATAAAATATAATATAATATAATAATATCATATTAATAAAAGTAAAATAAAGTACAAATTGAAAAATAGAGGGAAAGGACAAAAGAATTAAAAATATTTTGAAGTGAGATTTGAAAATGAGAGTTTAGAAATGAATAAGCAACTACATGTTTTTGGAGTGGTGAGAAAAAAAATCAACAAATCAAAATAATTATTTTAAGAATCTGGCACATTAAATAGTATAAATTATAGCGACCAAAAAAATAATAATAATAGTATAAATTGTCCTGTTAGAAATGTATAGGGCTGTCGCCTCAAAAAAAAAAAAAAAAAAAAAAAAGAAAGAAATGTTCTGTCTACAGGTCGAATTCGGACCGGATTAGGAGATTTCGGATTCGAATCCGAGTCCTATCGGATTCGGACTCATTTATTTTGAATCCATGCATAATCGGGTCGGATTAGACCCGATAAAAGGTCCGACCAGATTAATAATAAAATTTAATTTTTTAAATAATAAATATAATTAGATAATATTTAATAAACAATTGTTATTTAATAGATTATTTGATGATTTTGTTAATATTTACTTAAGATGGGTTAATTTAAAGTTATTAATAAAGAAAAATATATAGGTTTAGGGCAAACAATTCAAAATTTGATATTATTTAAAGTGATAAATATGTAAAAATTCTAATTTTAATCATTTTACTTGGTATTATGTACTAGTAAATAATTTATTAAATTAAATATTATATATATAATCGGATTCGGATTCTTAACGGATCGGATTTCTTAATTCAATATTCGATCCATTTATTTCGAATTTCGAATATTTATAATCGAATATGATCCATCGAATATTTTTATCGGATGAATTCGGATTCGGATTAAAATCCAATCCATTGACAGCCCTAGAAATGTACGCACACATGAATATATGGTGGACCCAAAATAAAACTATAGTATTTGTGTATGCAGCCGGCCCATTCGCTATTTGTTTTTCTTAATCCTACCTCGGCCTAAATCTTCAGCCCAAACAATTGTATATCTGGCCATAAGGACTCAGCCACTCAGGCCCAAAGTAGTTTAATAAAGATCTGAATTATAAATGTGATTACACATATTTTCCTTTTTATCATATTCTAAAGTTCCGCCAAACACATGCTATTTATAGTCATGAATCTGAAATTAAATATTAATTCTAAGAAAAAAATAGAGTATTTATATAAAATTATAAGTGAGATAATTAAAATGAACCCACATGTAATGTGAATTTTTTGACAAAAAATTTATTATAATTTTTCAAATTTCAAAGAGAGTTTATGTGGTTATAGGAGTGCTGTGAAAGGAAGAGATTATGAGATTTTAGTTTATATTCAGCACTTTGGGAACTAAAAACAACCCAATATATATTTTTAGAATCTGCTTATGAATTTTATGTTTTTCTGTAATTAATTAAAATTTTAGTTAGATAATTCTATCCTAATTAAAATACCGATATTCTTAAAATAAACTTGTAGGCTTTTACACACAATTAGGACTATAGGGTTTATACAATCGTAAATATAGTAATATAATTAATTTATATTTTATGTATTAGACTACAATTATATATAAGTTCAATAAATTATATTTTATTTTATTTTAAAATAATAGATATATAATATTCATATATGGACTTTGTGATTATGAAAAAGTGCATTTATTTCCACGGAGTAGCCAAATACACTTGACTACTGGAATCTAAGGATACGACGAATTATCTGTATGAACTCCTCATCCAAAAGTTCTAATTCTATGCATTATTATTTGAACACTTGATATTTTTATAAAGGTATATTCTTTGTTATTTTAGTCAAATTCGATCCAATAACAATATGATATTAATGCACGCATCTAACTCATTCAATGTATTGTTGATACATTTATAGCATGACTTTTATAAGCATGCACTAAGCATAAGCAACGTGGATTGTAGTTAATGCCTTTGGTGGGACAAACAGACTCTTTATCTCTTTTATCTTTGGCATTTAAAATCTCCAGCAACTTAACACAATGGATCCAAGTTTGACACGTCTTTTTGAGGGTTTACTTTGAATTGGATATCTAAACCACACTATTCCTTTATTGAGACATATGTGGAATTTGTGATGATAATTTAGCGTATTTATTTCCAGTTTCCACGAATCATTCAAAAAGACTTCGACTCTAGGCGTTTTTCTTGCCTGCACGTAGAATAATCACCGTCTTTTAAACTTCTCTTTTTCTTTTTATTTATTTATTTTTTATTATTTTAATAACATATTATATCTTAACTCTTTTTTTCCATATCACCTTAATCTTTTTTATTTTAATAACTTTATATTCTTATTATCTTCATATTTCTTAATTTTTATTTTAATTATTGCTTTCACCAATATGATATTATCAAATTTAATTGTTAATTTAGTAATCATATTAAAAATAATTATAAATATAAACAGTTGGGGTGCATAATTACTAGTTTAAAGTAAATATAAGCATTATGGGGATGTCTAACAAAAGTTCAATCTGTACTGACATCATATGAGGTCTGTCTGTACAAGATTGTATTATATTATTTTTTTTAATAAATTTTAAATATTGTGTAATTTTAAATTATATATGCAATCACCCACCTTCTCTTTAATGTTTTATATTAAAAAAACCACTTATATTTTTAATGGATATTTTTAATAAATTTATTAAGTATTTTAAAGTTAAAATTTATTTTGTTTAATTTGAATGAATGTAAGCTATAATATGACATCCATTTTAATTATTTTTTCATTATTCTTTGTATTTTTTAATATTTTTTATTTCATTTTTCGAATACACAACTACATATACACATATATATTAAAAAATTAGATAAACAAAGTTAAAATAGAATAATAATCAATAGTTTTATTTTAAAATAACAATAAAATACTTTTTCCACACCCACCTTATGTGCATAATATATTAAAATAATTAATAATCAGTTTTTATTATTATTATTATTATTATTATTATTATTATTATTATTATTATTATTATTATTATTATATATATATATATTAAAATAGGTACATTTATGTATTTAGTATGAGATACTCAATAAAAGTTATAATATTTTAATATTTTATATATTAAATTACAAATTCTTAATTATAATGGTTGTAAATTTAATATATGGTTTAAAAATAAATAAATTATTGAAATAAGTTAGAATGTGTATATATATATATATTAAAATAGGTACATTTATGTATTTAGTATGAGATACTCAATAAAAGTTATAATATTATAATATTTTATATATTAAATTACAAATTCTTAATTATAATGGTTGTAAATTTAATATATAGTTTAAAAATAAATAAATTATTGAAATAAGTTAGAATAAAACAGACATTTACAAATAATAATTCAAAAACCTTAAAATTATCTACCTAAATATAATCTTTGAGTTACATGAGTAATTTAGTTATGCTCTATTTTGTTGGTATAAAGTTATTATATATTTGATTTAAATTTTAAGAGAAAATAAAATAAAAGTTAGATTTATTTATTTATTCATTTTGATCGTGCTAAAATTTGGTCGAGCTGATTGTCCTTCTTAGTCCGACTTGTCAAGAATTTATAACGTGAGTTCTCTTGACCTGCAAACACTTAACACCTAAGGGTTAAAATAATTGGGGTTTTAGCCGTCACCGCCCATTCGACGCTCAAGTTAGTATTGGATTCTTTGAGAGAAGATTTAATGAATTCGAATACCTTAAATGCGCTTATCAAATATTGTTCATTACGGATTATTTAACATACGAAGCATCAGTACAATTGTGGCTGATACCAAACATATATATATATATATATAGCTATGGAAAATTTAATGTATAGCCAGAACACACTTAAATTAATTTGAATTACTAAACTACCTAGACTAAAATGGACATATATAATAATTTAAAAACCTTAAAATTATTCTAACATGGATAATAATAATTTTTCATTTCTATATCTTAAATACCCTTTTTATTTTGACTTGTTTTTTATTAAATAAACTAGTGTTCAACAAATTATTGTTGAAAAATCACATGCATTGAGCATTTCATATATACTTTTCTTTTGGAATGATAAGAACTTATAATTATTTGTTTTAATATAGATAGTAATACCCCTTAGTTTTCACAAGGAATAGAACTAGTATATTAATCTTGTTCAATTGAAAATGATGAGGTGTACAATACTGTTTTGCTCTATTATACTATATAAACACGATTTTTGGGTGTGTGTCTATTAATCTTTTTAAAAGATTATCATATTATTATTAAAATCAACGTATATTTCGTAATTTTCTAATTGTTATATAATGTCATTTATTTTCAATATATATATATATATATATATATATATATATATATACAATGCCATTTATATTTGATGGGTTCAGAATCGTGTGGATCCGAATCCGATCACTTTACGATTTGTAATTGTGGAGGAAACCAACGGAGCTTCGCCGGAAATAAGAAAGTGGTTTCTACCTGTTGGGACAAGCACAACAAAAGTCAGAAGGCCAAGCTGGGGGAACTGGGGGTGATACCCAGTTTGTCTCTCCGACGCTCAAGTCAGTTCACGGTACGAAGGAAAAATGTAAGTTCAGTCACAGTTTCAGGGATGATCAATGCTTACCAGTGTAGAAGATGACTTTAGCTATTTATAGTTGAGGGTCAAGGGCCCTGTGGTCATTTGCCTCAAGTGGTCCTGGCCGAATGTTGCCCTAACACGTGGCGTCGTAAGAGAGAAACCTAGGAGGAATCTTCTGCAAAAGCGGCCAAAAGTTGGTGCTGGCAACAGTGGCAGGTGCGCGGGCATGTACGTTGTGTCAGAGAGCCATTTGGGTGGTTGGTAACGAGGGCTTGAGAGCGCGCTCGTGACAACCTAGAGTATTGGGAGCCAGGATATCCGCTGAGGGGAATGAAGGCTTCAGTTCAAGCGACGAGCCGAGAGGGGAGGCCACTCTGAGGGAGTGTGACGCTCGAAGAGGGCTCCCTTGGCATGTGAACGAGCCAATCGCACAGTATGAATGACGCTCGTGAGAGTGAGCGCTCGTTGAGCTTAACTCATGAAGAAGGATTGCGCTCGTTGCGCTGATGGGTGCAGCCTTGGGGAGACAGATGTCATCATCTCGGTGACGCCACGTGTCTTGACGTGGGACGATCGTATTTTGACCCCATCATTTTGCCCCCCAATTCTGTAGTCCTTAGTGATAAGGACTGTAGAATTTTGACACGTTCGGTCTTTCGCATGCAACGCTCGTATAGGACTTGGCGTGTTGAGCAATTTTTCCTCTGATCGCGCCATTAATGCAGTCTTTTCAACTGACCGCTCGTAATGTTTCTACACTGAGCGTTGTACTATTCTTGAGTATCCGAAACGTCAGAGCATTAAATGCGGGCGCGCGTGGGGCGCGTGAGCATCGGGAAGCGTTTGACGGTTCCACAAAGTGGGTGGTTTCCTAGGCGGGAAATGATTACCATTTTGAATCCATTGCCCAAAAAGGTACCAACTCCCATCCCTATAAGTACGGGATTCTGAAATCTTGCTATTCTTTACGCATTCAGAACTTCCAAGCATCCTTTGCAAAAAGAATTCTCTGTTGGAAAACACGAATCAGAAAGCAGCGGAATTTAAAAATTTTCCCAACAAAAGGACCTTGAACTCGCAATCGTGTAACCAAATTCGTAAAGATAGAAAACTTACTTTTCTTTTATTCTTTCTTGAAGCGTTTCAAGCCACCCAAGAACGCTCTTCTCGCGGCTTGATCCCCTCTCCTTGGTAAAGCTCGAATCTTCAAAACTTCGAACTTGAAGTCTCTAGAGAAAGTCCACCAACTTGATCACAATCTAACTAGTAAGGATGCTAGTTCTCTAGTTAGTGTTTAGGCTTAACCTAGGGTTTAATTTAATCTTGGAGAAAGGAAGGTGTTCAACACATGAACCAAGAATTGTCTATCAGCTCTAAAGGGGAGCTCGAGCTCCCCTATATATAGGAGGGAGTGCCGATCCAAATCCTTGTTGGACAAGGATTTGGTTCCTCTCTCTCCTATTACTTGATCATCAAGTATTTTCCAACTTTGACTTTGAATTCTAATTCAAGTCAACTTTTAAGAGAGCTAAAAATATCCAAACTATTTTTGGATAATTTTATACTTTATTTATTATAAAATAAATAACTTATTTTTATCTAATTAATTAATTCATAATTAATTAACTAGATTATTTTCTCCAAAATTAGACTTTCCTTTTAATTCAAAATTAAACCAAAGTCTATTAAATAATTAACACATTAATTATTTAACATCACATAATCACGTGTGGCACACGTGTCTTGATGACACGTGTCCAATCACGTGAGCCACACGTGTGATTTCACACGTGTGGAACCCCTTAGGCTCGATTAACTCGTTTAATCATTTTTAAGCCTCAACTCATGTAACCAAGTTGTTGTGTGTGACCCTCTAGGTTCTCAATTCAATTAGCAGTGACCCTAATTAATTAATTCACTAATTAATTAATCAGTCCACAGATTAAACGACCATAGTCTAGCAACAGGTGTTTAACCCCTAGCTGAATTGGAATGTTCGGATTCGACAGAACCTTTAAGTCATTGATTCATGTGAGATACAATCCTCCTACTTACTATCTCTCAACCAAGATCTAGGGCAAGGGAATAATCAGAACCCTAATAATCTGGTCTTAAAGCTAAGTGCATTTCATATCCATTTGATCTCAATCCAAGAAACTCTTTTCTTGATGTCTTGATCTACTGCCTTGGCCAAGGACTCCATATGGCATATGAATGACTTACACAATAAGAGATCACCTTGCAAATGCAAGTGTAGGTCCTTTCTTGATTCTCATTCACTTTCATGAATCACTTGTGCAGCCCCAGCATAAGCCTTGAATCAGTTGTCTAAGGCGACACCCTTTAAAGCTTATACCTAAGACTACAGAGTTAACTCATAAAGTGACAAGGAACCTCAAGTCTAAGGATCAATTAATCACATCAATGACTCGTGAGATATTTCCTAATCTGGAAGTTTCCATTTCCTGAAATAGAAACTTCCTTTCCCATTTAGGAATGTTCTCACACGGGGCACCTCAGTGAACTTACTTATTAAAGTAAGCACCCTCATGTATCACGCACGTATCAACTATACACTTTGCACCTCCATGAAACAAGGTGGTCCTTCTTAAGGGCGTGATCCCACAAGCAAGCCTTAGAGGAGTCAGGTTGACACTCCCACTGTCTGTAGGACTCATCGGCTTGGAGTATTTTACTAATCATGACTTATGTGATATAGGGCTCGTTTCATGAACCATTTCACCTAAATGGTAGAGTCCTAAAGTCATCAGGATTAGGGGAGTTCTCATACATGCACAGCTAAAGTAAACGCATACCAAACAAGAGCATATAAAGAAGTGTTGCCTCAATTCGTTATTTCATTCAAAGATTGTCTGTGATTACAATAAGGAAAAGCACAAAGCGGATATACAATCGGCTTTCTAGGGCACTATTCCTAACAATCTCCCACTTGCCCGTCAAAGCCATTCTAAAGCTACTCTAAGTCCCATCTTCTGAAGATGACCTTGGAAAGCTTCTCGACTAAGGGGTTTAGTAAGTGGATCTGCCACGTTCTCTGTTGATGTGACCCTCTCAATTTGCACATCTCCTCTTTTGATAATATCACGGATTAGGTGATACTTCCTCATAATGTGCTTGGTCCATTGGTGAGATCTTGGTTCTCTTGCTTGAGCAACCGCCCCAGTGTTGTCACAAAACACAGTAATGGGGTCTTTCATGCTAGGAACAACATTCAACTCTTGAATGAAGTTTCTAATCCAAACACCTTCCTTAGCTGCATCATTTGTAGCTAAGTATTCGGCCTCAGTGGTCGAATCTGCAGTGGTAGTTTGCTTGGAACTCTTCCAACTCACTGCACCGCCGTTTAGGCCGAAAATGTATCCTGACATTGACTTAAAATCATCTAAGTCTGATGCAAAGCTTGCATCGCAGTATCCTTCGACAGTAAGATCTTTCTGACCTCCGTAAACTAAGAATAAATCTTTAGTACTTTTCAAGTACTTAAGAATATTCTTCACGGCAGCCCAGTGACCATCTCCAGGGTCAGATTGGAAACGACTTGTCACACTAAGTGCATAAGCCACATCCGGTCGAGTACATAACATTGCATACATTATGCTACCTATTGCTGATGCATAAGGTGTATGAGTCATTCTATCCTTCTCAAGGTTAGTCTTAGGACACATCTTCTTTGAAAGACATGTTCCTACACTCATAGGAAGGTTCTTAACCTTTGCTGACTCCATATTGAATCTCTTCAATACTTTGTCAATGTACATCGACTGTGACAGTCCTATTAACCTTCTAGATCTATCTCTATAGATTTTAATTCCAAGGATATAGGACGCATCACCAAGATCTTTCATTTCGAATTGGTTCGATAACCATAACTTAGTCACTTTCATGTCATCCTTCGAATTCCCAATAAGAAGGATGTCATCAACATAAAGTACTAAGAATTGCACTGAGGTCTCCAATTCTTTTCTATACACACATGATTCATTCGAAATTTGCATGAAGCCAAAGGCTTTGACTGATTCATCAAATCGAATGTTCCAATTCCTAGAAGCCTGTTTCAATCCATAGATTGATCTTTGGAGTTTGCAAACCTTTTGCTCACTCCCACTGAATGTGAAACCTATGGGTTGCTCCATATAAATGTCTTTGTCAATGTCACCATTGAGAAAGGCAGTTTTCACATCCATTTGCCATATCTCATAGTCATAATATGCAGCAATGGCAAGCATGATTCGAATGGACTTTTGCATTGCAACTGGTGAAAAGGTTTCGTCAAAGTCCACGCCGGGTCTTTGAGTGAATCCTTTTGCAACCAGTCTTGCTTTGTAGGCTGCAATGCTTCCATCAACTCCAAGCTTTCTCTTAAAGATCCATTTGCAACCTATGGGTTTGACCCCATCAGGCAAATCTACCAAGGTCCAAACTTGGTTGGAGTTCATGGAGTCCATTTCGGATTTCATGGCTTCTATCCACTGTTCAGAGTCAGAATCTGAAAGTGCCTCCTCATATGTCGAAGGATCATTATCCTTTTGAGAGATTTCATGGAAGAATCCATACCATCTCTCCGGCTGTCTAGGAGTGCGTTCAGAACGCCTTAGAGGAGGGTTTTCGTGTGTATCGAAATTCGTGATTGGTTGTGGTTGATCAGAGTGGGACGTTTCTTTAGTGGGTGGTATGGGGTCACTTTGTACTTCTTCTAATTCTATGATCTTACCTTTCTTTTCTTTAAGGAACGGTTCCTCCAGAAAAGTAGCATTTCTGGAAACAAACACCTTTTGCTCAGATTGATCATAGAAGTAGTATCCTATGGATTCCTTAGGATAACCTACAAAGTAGCATAAGTTAGAACGAGATTCTAACTTATCTCCCACTGTCCTCTTCACGTAAGCAGGACAACCCCAAATTCTTAAGTAAGAATAACTGGGGATTTTACCATGCCACATTTCATAGGGCGTCTCGGGGACTGACTTAGAGGGAACTAGATTCATAATCTTTGCTGCACTTTCTAGGGCATAACCCCAGAAAGAAGGTGGTAAGTCAGTGAAACTCATCATGGAACGAACCATATCAAGTAGGGTTCGATTCCTTCTCTCAGAAACTCCATTAAGTTGAGAAGTTCCCGGAGGAGTCCACTGAGAGATAATCCCATTATCCTTGAGATGATTAAGGAATTCTTCACTAAGATACTCGCCTCCCCGATCAGATCGAAGTGCTTTGATCTTGTGACCAGTTTGGTTCTCAACCTCCTTTTGAAATTCTAAGAATTTCTCAAAAGCTTCAGATTTATACTTCATTAAGTATACATAACCATATCGACTAAAGTCATCGGTAAAGGTTATGAAATACTGATGATTGTTTCTAGTGCTTACACTAAGCGGTCCGCAAACATCAGTATGGATCAAATCCAAAACCTTAGTGGCACGTTCCACAGTTCCTTTAAAAGGGACTTTGGACATTTTTCCTTTGAGACAGGATTCGCAAGAAGTTAACTCCTTAAGATCATTTTCAGAGAATGATCCTAAAGTGTTTATCTTGCTAATTCTGTTCTTGGAAATGTGTCCTAATCTAGCGTGCCATAAGGGAGCTGAAACTTTGTCATCTCTCTTACGCTTTGTTTCTCGTTGTATATTCATAATATTGATATTTTGAGTTAGGTAAAGTCCATTACTTAGAGTACCGATGTGAACGGAAGAGTTGTTCCGTTTGATAAAGTATTTACCATTCTTAATATAAGTTTCATAACCTTCACAATCTAATATTGGAACTGAAATTATATTACGAATAATGCTCGGTACATAAAGGACTTTATTTAATACTAACTCAAAACTACCTAAATCTAATCTAATTGTGCCTAAAGCTCGAGCTTCAACGTTTGAGCCATCACCGATCTTCAAGACACATTCTCCTTCTTTGAGTTGTTGGACTTCACTTAGCATCTGTACATCATTACAGATATGAGTTCCACAACCGGTATCAAGTACCCAAGAACTAGAATTAATAGAAAGATTTACTTCAACGAGAAAGATACCTTTCTTTAGAGTAGCCTTGTACTCTGGGCAGTTTCTCCTCCAATGTCCCGCTTTGCCACAATGGAAGCAAACATCCTCTTTCTGATCACGCTTTTTCTTTTGGGCCTTCCCCTTCGAAATGCCACTAGTGGGCCTAAGGGGTTTCTTCTTCTTCTTTTGGGCTTTCTTGCCCTTACCTTTAGAAGGCCCAGAAGAGGAAGATGGAGCATTCACCATCAAAACCTTATTGTCCTTCTTGATCGTGCTTTCAGCAGTCACAAGCTGACTAATCAGCTCAGCTACAGTAGCACCAGCATGATTCATGTTGAAGTTAAGGACAAATGGGTTGAATGATGGTGGGAGCGAAGCTAGCAACAAATCCACTGAAAGCTCATCTTTTAGTGGCATGTCCATGGAGGCAAGTTTCTCAGTAAGGGCAAGAAACTTGAGTCCATATTCATGGACACTTGAACCTTCCCTCATTCTCAAGTGGAACATTTCCTTTGAAGTGTTATACCTTGTAACATGTTCATGAGGGCGGTAAAGTTGCTCTAAGTGGTCGTAAATCTCCCAAGCAAATTCCATGGCCTCATGTTGTCTTTGCAAGTCCGGAGACATGTTAGCCAACATAAGGCAACGGGCTTGGAGATTATCATCCTTCCACTTCTGAATCGCATCCCGCTCAGCCCGAGTGGGAGCCTCCCCTTCGGGACTAGGCTCCCCTTCGAAGAGAACATAAGTTCTCTTTTCAGCTAAGTGCATTTCATATCCATTTGATCTCAATCCAAGAAACTCTTTTCTTGATGTCTTGATCTACTGCCTTGGCCAAGGACTCCATATGGCATATGAATGACTTACACAATAAGAGATCACCTTGCAAATGCAAGTGTAGGTCCTTTCTTGATTCTCATTCACTTTCATGAATCACTTGTGCAGCCCCAGCATAAGCCTTGAATCAGTTGTCTAAGGCGACACCCTTTAAAGCTTATACCTAAGACTACAGAGTTAACTCATAAAGTGACAAGGAACCTCAAGTCTAAGGATCAATTAATCACATCAATGACTCGTGAGATATTTCCTAATCTGGAAGTTTCCATTTCCTGAAATAGAAACTTCCTTTCCCATTTAGGAATGTTCTCACACGGGGCACCTCAGTGAACTTACTTATTAAAGTAAGCACCCTCATGTATCACGCACGTATCAACTATACACTTTGCACCTCCATGAAACAAGGTGGTCCTTCTTAAGGGCGTGATCCCACAAGCAAGCCTTAGAGGAGTCAGGTTGACACTCCCACTGTCTGTAGGACTCATCGGCTTGGAGTATTTTACTAATCATGACTTATGTGATATAGGGCTCGTTTCATGAACCATTTCACCTAAATGGTAGAGTCCTAAAGTCATCAGGATTAGGGGAGTTCTCATACATGCACAGCTAAAGTAAACGCATACCAAACAAGAGCATATAAAGAAGTGTTGCCTCAATTCGTTATTTCATTCAAAGATTGTCTGTGATTACAATAAGGAAAAGCACAAAGCGGATATACAATCGGCTTTCTAGGGCACTATTCCTAACATTCTCTCGCACTCCAGTTTTTAGAGCATCTTCAGCCTTTCTCCCAGATTTTCTCAGAAACCTTCAAGGTAAACTTCCAGCGTATATTTCTAACTTTACCAACTTTAGATTCAGACTTTAGGATTTCATAACCTCTTAGATTTTTCTCCTTGAGGGAACCCTAATCTCTTTCCAAGAAAACCCCACTGTCTAACCGAGACTGAATTTCTCCCGAATCTCAGCTTCTGCCATGGCTGACCAACATGTTGAGGAATTTGCCCGTGAAATTAATGAAATGGCCACTGAGAGTTCCTCTTCACCCGATTCCCCTAGAGATGAGGAGTTGGGGGCGGCAGCGATGGCCATGGAGGATAGGAATCCTGGCGGAATGGATCCTCTCTTTGAGGAGATGAATCTGGTGATGGAGGCAGAGAGGCAAGGGGTTGTTCTTCCCATAACTCAGAGTGCCACTCACCCCCACCGCCATACCGTGACGGTGGCCATTGCGAACCCGCTTCCAGTGGCTGAAGCCATAACCGGGCCTTCAAAAAGAGCCCGTGATAAAGGAAAAAACAAGAAATCCCAGAAATCCAAAGGACATAACGAGGGTGAAGGATCAGGTTACCAGGCTACCGAGCGCACGCCCGATGAGACTCCCAGCACAGTTACCGTGGGAGACGTGAAAACGATGATGGCGCCCATTTACTGGGACGAGCGGTACACGTGGAGAATCCCGGACAACCACGAGCGTGCTAATAATCCGCCTCCTGGGGAAATGGCCGTATACGTGGATACAATGAGTTCAGGAGGCTTGAGGTTCCCTATCTCAATCTCGATGGCTCACTTGTTGAATGATCTGGGCCTCTGTCCATCACAAATCGTGCCTAATGGCTTGGCTTTGTTGACCTGCTTTGTGATTCTGATGAGGAGCATGGGTTACGAGCCCTTCTTGCGGAACTTCAACGCCCTTTTTCAAGTGGTCAGCTCCTCTCGTTCATCTCCCGAGGCGGGTTTTTACTATGTTCAAGCGAAGGCCCATATGAAGCTGATCAACTCGCCCTCAACCACTTATGGCACTGATTGGAAGGAGAAGTTTATCTTCGTCAAAGCTCCAACAGAAGAGGGCTTTGGGGTGCCCACGCAATGGGGCTCGTTTGCAAAGAGCCGCCTGCCACCCGCACTCCCTAAAGATTGGGCCAAGAGCCTGGCAACAACCCTGAGGGACGAGGGCCACCTCATTCAAGCGAAAGACTGGATAGACGATGCAGAACTCATGTTCTTGTGTGGTCTTTCAAACGACCCCTATTACCTTGACAACCCTCCGGCTCGTGACATAGAGAGAGACGGTTGGATTCTTAGGGCACTAACTTTAGATAGGAATGAATACTAACTGCCTTTCTGTACTTGTAACTGGCAATCTGAGTAGACGGTTTGAGGATTTCTAACTCTCGAAATTTTCATCCTTGCAGGAGTTGCTATATTAGAGATGGCTGGAGGAATCAGGCAAGCCGCTCGTTTTGCCCACGCCAACAAGAATCAAGCCCAGCCAGGGGATCAACAGCGCGAGCAACAGCGCCCTCGCAACCGTAACAATCGCGGGGACGCTCGTAGCGGCGCCAGTTCGAGCGCCAATCCTGAGGCTCAATCCCCTCGTGGCCGGGGGGAGAATAGGCTGGCCAACAGAGAGTCCGGGAGGCGGTTGGCCACAGAACGAGCGGGAGACGTTTAACCCATTATGCCCGCGGAACAAACGAGGCCAATAACCACCCTGGCCATAAACGAAGCCCCAACGAGCGCCAGCAGGCCTTCCCGCAAGAGGAAGAGGATGCCCGATACTACTGCAATCCGGGGCAAAGGAAAACAGGTAGTCGAGGGCCCCAAGGGCGAGGGGGAAACTTCCTCTTCAGAGGAGGAACATGTATGGGAGTTCTCCCGACGAGGGGACAAGGACTACACGGGTGCCCCGGACGGGGGGCCAGTTCTGCTGAGGCCTGGCACGCTCGCTCAGGCTATCACCAAGAGTCTTTACAACAAGGCCCAGTTCTCAGCGGACCATCGGCATCTCTTCAGCGAGTCTGTGGAGAAAGTGACCTTTGATGCGGCCCACGCTCTAATCTCCGTAAGTCTTCACTCCTTGCTTTCTTTGCTGATTTCTGTAAGTTAACCCCTTTTTTTTTTTTTTTTTTTTTTAACCTTCCTTTCCTTCAACTGATGCAGCAAGTTCTTCCCCGGCTCCAAAATGTGCAAATGCGAGCCTCCACTTACGCCGAGCGCAAGGCCAAGTACAAGAAGATGGCCCGCTCAAATGATCCGGCTCATATCCAGTCGGAGCTGGACGCAGAAATTGCCAAGTATGAATCCCTCAAGGATTTGTTCCAGAAGACGGAGGCAGAGCTGGGAAAGTTGAAGGAGGACTTTCAGGCGGTGGAAAGCGCTCGAAGCCGCTTGAGCGGCGAGTTGGTCCAGGCTGACGAGCGCTGTAAGAGGGCGGAAACCGAGAGGGAGAGCTGGAAGACGAGGGCTCTGGAGGCCGAGAGGAAATTCAACTACGCCGTGCACGAGTGGCCTCGGAGTCTGGAGCGGGCAAACAAGGAGACCCTTATCCAATTCTGCCATTCAAAGGCCTTCAATTTTGCAGCCTCGTTGCATTGCTTGGATGAGGCCCAGAATGCCTTCAACTTGGCCGTGGAGCAGGGTATCCACAAGGGGCTGACTGACCCAGCTATGAGGAGAGCAGAGGGCACTGGGCTTAGGTTCAACGAGCGCTGTGAGGTAGAGGATGAAGATCCAAATGACCCTGCGGACACCATTGCTGAGATGGAGTATGACTTCTTGGTGAAACTTATCCAAGACGAATACGCGGATTCTCATCCGCCAGGAGAGGCTGCCCAATCCGCTCAACATGATGACCCTGAGGATGAGCCACAAGCGCCCATCGTGGAGAATGCCCCCGTCCAAGCTGCTGAGGGTGCCAACGTCCCTGCTCCTAGTGCCAATGAGCCCGACGATCCCCAAGCTCAACTGCAAGAGCCTGAGGGCCCCGTCCATGGTCCCGTGGCTCAGAACATTCTGGTGATCGTCGATGAAGACATTGCTCCAGCCGCCTAAAGCTTTTCTCTTATAATCTTCTTCTGTATTTTCCTGTTTAATGCCTCTTTTCTTTCCTTTGAAACAATACTTCATGGGCCTTTGAGCTCTTTGCCTTGTAATATTTCTTGTTGCAATGAATGTACATTCTATTTTTTCATGACTTTGTTCTTCTGTTCATTTATGAATTATATAATAAGACTATGTAGCACACTTCGTGGATGTTTTATTTCTCTGATGCAATGAAAATTTGTCTAAGTCTTGAGCGGTTGTGAGGGTCTTATTGTGAGATTGCCCCCCACTCAAGACTTGTATAAATTTTGTCTAAGTCATGAGCGATCGTGAGGGTCTTATTGTGAGATTGCCCTGAGTCTTGAGTATATTCGAGGGTCTTATGGAGAGGCTGCCCTCGCTCATGACTCGTGACATTCCTTCCGCCTTTGGGGGATTTTGCTAAGTCTTGAGTGTGTGCGAGGGTCTTACTGAGTGGTTGCCCTCGTTCATGGCTCGTGTAATACCTTCTTGATTCTGAGGCCATCGTTCGAGCGCTCTGGCTCTTGTCGTATTTCTGGCTCTGCAGGAAATCCCGTTTTCGAGCGCAAGGCGTTATAAGAAACGGCCAAGGCCTACTAGGATTTGCTTCATAATCTTCTTCCCATTCGCCTAATTGGTTGTGAGCGTAACCAGTCTATCCTTATGAGGGCGTCCCCCCATGTGGAGTAGAGCGCTGGCAAGCGTAACCCATACGAGATAACAGCATACACAATGGAATGGATTGCCAACCACGCTCGCAAAGACGAGGGACGTGGGACTTATCCATTCAACCAAAGAGACAGGAATATTAGAGAAATTAAAAAGACTATGTTACCGCTTACTTGTGATTGGAAGTACATAGTACCCGTTAAAGAGGGTTGTTACATCAGGGTTTGCAAAGGGCTTTTAAACATAAAACCGCCGGAGGTTACATGCGTTCCAAGGACGAGGCAAGCGCTCACCTTGAAGTGTCTCCAGGGTGTAAGTGTTGTTAGCTCTGAGTTGTATGACCTTGAACGGGCCTTCCCAATTGGGGTCCAATTTCCCCACGTGCTTGGATACTTCCACTTTCTTCAAAACCAAGTCTCCTAACTGGAAAGTTCTTTCTCTTACGCGCCTGTTGTACTGTTGGGCCACAGAGGCTTTATAATGGTGGATCTTAGCCCAGGCTTTGTCTCTCCTTTCATCCAGCAAATCCAACTCCAAGCTTCTGTTGCCATCGTTGAGCTGAGGCTCGAAATAACCGACACGAGCGGATTCATTTACTATCTCCGCCGGTATCATTGCTTCTGACCCATAAACGAGCGCGTAAGGTGTTTCTCCAGTGGCCGCTCGTGGGGTGGTACGATAAGCCCAAAGCGCTCCTTGCAGCTCCTCAGCCCATTCACTTTTCTTGCTCTCAAGCATGGTTTTCAGATGTTGCAAGATGATCCTATTGGTAACTTCTGCTTGCCCATTGGCTTGAGGGTGTCCTACAGAGGTAAATCGCTGCTCGATCCCCAACTCAGAACACCACTCTCGCGTGTCGGCTGCTATGAACTGGGATCCATTGTCAGAGATAAGCACCCTTGGTATGCCGTACCTGCAAATGATGTTTTTCCAAATGAAGTCCCTTACAACCCTGAAAGTAATTTTTGCAACGGCTTCGGCTTCGGCCCACTTGGTGAAGTAGTCGACGGCTAAAATGACAAACTTCTTTTGTCCCGCCGCCATGGGCAAGGGGCCCACGATGTCTATTCCCCACTGATCAAAAGGCCAAGAGACGTCTATTGGGATCATCTGTGCGGCTGGCAATTGATGGAGATTTGAATGAAATTGGCATTTGGGGCACTTCCTCGAAAATTCAATGGCATCTTGGAGAACTGTAGGCCAATAAAACCCACTTCTCAGAACCTTTTTTGCCAAGATACGCCCTCCGGAATGATTCCCACAGCTTCCATTGTGGATGAGTTCGAGCGTCTCTTTCGCTTGTGATGGCCTCAGGCATCTCATTGGGGGTCCTTGAAATGATTTTTTGAACAACCTCCCCTCGGGATCTAAAGCGAAACGAGGGGCCTTACTTCGGACTTTCCTAGCTTCCACCTTGTCAGTGGGAGGAATTCCATCCCTAAGGAAAATGACGACGTCGTCAAGCCAACAGGGCTCGTTTGGATCAATCATGGCGATTATCTTGGTGGCGACCTTTTCCTTGATCAAAGGTTCCTCAGTTTTGAGGAACGTAACAGATCGTTCGGAAGCGCCCTCTAAAGCTGATGCAAACTTTGACAGAGCGTCCGCACGCTCATTTTCTCCTCGGGGCACTTGAAGTAGATGAAATTCCTTGAACTTCCCAATGATTTCTCTGGCTTTATTTAAGTACTGTACCATGGTGGTTTCTCGAGCCTCATAAGTTCCTTCAATCTGGCTCGCTATTAACTGTGAATCCACATAAGCGGTGATTCTGGAGGCTCCATTCTGAAAAGCAATATTCAATCCTTGCACGAGGGCCTCATACTCTGCTTCGTTATTAGTGACCTGGAAATCCAGCTTGATCGCAAAGTCCAGCTCAATCCCATCGGGGCTTCTGAGGGTTACTCCTACTCCTCCCCCTTGAGAGGTTGAGGAACCATCTGTGTGCAGTACCCATAACCCCTCACTCTCCGCAACGGTGGGCTCTAAACCAAAGCGTTCGACCAGTAAATCAGCTACAACCTGTGCCTGTACCGCGGTCCTGGGCTCGAAACATAAGTCGAACTGGCTCAATTCGATGGCCCACTTGATTAATCTCCCAGACACATCAGGTTTGGACAACACTTGCTTCAAGGGTTGGTCGGTGAGAACCGTTATGGAGTGCGCTTGAAAGTAAGGCCTTAACCTTCTTGAGGCGTTAATAAGAGCGAACGCGAATTTCTCAATCTCCAAATATTTCTTTTCGGCTCCTTGCAATGTTTTGCTCAGATAATAAACAGGTAAGTGTTTCCGCTCCCGTACAGCGATCAGAACCGTGCTTGTGGCCTCGGAAGAAACGGAAAGATACATAAATAATCTCTCGCCTTCGACAGGCTTAGTCTGTAGTGGGGCGCTCGATAAGTAAGCCTTCATATTTTGCAGCGCCCTTTCGCACTCCTCCGTCCAAGCAAAGTTACGTGCGTTCCTCAAAATTTTGAAGAAGGGAAGGTTCCTGTCCGCCGAGCGTGAAATAAATCTGTTCAGCGAGATGATTTTGCCTACCAGTACTTGTACTTCCCTCAAATTTCGAGGGGAGGGAATTTCCAAAATGGCCTTAATCTTCTCTGGGTTGGCCTCAATTCCCCTCTGACTGACCATGTACCCTAAGAACTTTCCCCCTTGCACTCCAAAGGTGCACTTCGAAGGGTTCAACTTCATCCCATACTGACGCAGGATTGAAAAAGTGCGCTTGAGATCTTCCAAGTGGGATTCCTGGCGCTCGCTTTTGACAATCATATCATCCACGTAAACCTCCATGGACCTTCCAATTTCTTTCTCAAACATCTTGTTGACGAGCCGTTGATACGTGGCTCCAGCGTTCTTGAGTCCGAATGGCATGACTAAGAAACAGTATACCCCCAGATGGACAACAAACGAGGTTTTAGGGCGGTCTTCTGGGGCCATAAAGATCTGATAGTATCCCTGGAAAGCGTCCATCATGCTCATGAGCTCGCAGCCAGCGGTCGAATCCACCAATTGGTCAATCCGGGGCAGCGGGTAAGGATCTTTAGGGCAGGCTTTGTTGAGATCAGTGAAATCGTTGCACATGCGCCACTTATTTGCGCTCTTCGGCACCAAGACGACGTTGCACAACCACTCCGGATACAAGATGGGCTCGATATACTGAGCCTCTAGGAGTTTATTAACTTCTTCTTCAATGACTTTCTTTCGAAAGCCGTGTACATCCCGCTTTTTCTGCTTGACGGGTTTGAAAGAGGGATCCACATTAAGCCTATGGACAATGACGCTTGGGTCAATCCCTGTGAGGTCGGAGGCTTTCCATGCAAATACATCACTGTTTTTCCTGAGGAAGTCAATCATCATAATCTGAGAAGGCCCCGAGAGGTTTGATCCTATCTGTGTAGTCTTATCCTTGTTTCCGGGCTCCAGCTCAATGGTAAGGAACCTCTCCGAGGGTTCGATCCTTATCTCAGGGCGAGGAAGTTCGAGCGCCCTCTTCTTTCCTATCAACCGGTCACCGGGTGCTGGCTCACCCTCTCCCGGCTCGTCTCCTTCTGAGGACGACCCCCCAACGGTTCCTGGTGGTGCACTTTAGAGGGGATTCTCCTCGTTGTTTCCCCTCTTCTTTTTATTCTTTTTCTTGTTCAATTTCGCCCTTTTCCGTGCTGGGCTGTCCTCATCTAGGTTGGGGAAGTCCACTGACTTTTTGGTGGAACCAATTTGGAAGGTTTTCTCCGTTTTAGGCTTTCTAAGGGACAGCATGTAACATTCCCAAGCCTCTTGCACATTGCACAGTACTTCTCCCACACCCTCGGAGGTAGGAAATTTAATCTTTTGGTGGTAGGTGGAGATGATAGCTTTGAAGTCCACGAGGGCCGGGCGCCCAATAATGACATTATTGGAATGTCTATCTCCACCACTGCGTATGTTACCAAGAGTGTTTTGCGCTGAGGGGCTCGGCCGAATGAAGTAGCCAGACGAATCTGCCCTCGTGGGACAACTTCCGAGCCTCCAAAACCAATGAGGGCCGTTTTGAGAGGCTCAAGCGGAAGGTCAGCCTTCATCTTTAAAAACGTAGAATAAGGCAAAACATTAACAGAGCTTCCACTGTCTACCAACACCCTTTTTACAACATGATTATGGACATCTACACTAACCACCATGGGGCAATCAGAGGTTATACCCTCCCCACGGGGTGTTACAATGTGCTTTAAATCCCTATCATCAAAGCCTATTACATCATCCTCTCTTGAACGTTGGGCGCTTGGACTCTGGATGGCATAGATAGGTTTAGGCACTGTTGGGCGTTGGTTGTAGCTCCGGACGTACCTCCGTCGGGAGGCGTTGGAATCCCCTCCTGACGAGCCTCCGGCGATCATATTTATGACTGCGAAAGGTTCGTTTTCTTGCTCAGGGGCTTTTCCTTTATTGCCCCGGCGGCTGCTGCTTTCAGGGGGTCCCCTACCCCTTGGGCTCTTAGACCGGGACGGACTCCTCCTCCTTCCTTCAGCGCGCTCGTTACAGCGTTCATCGTAACGCTCAAGCACTCGGACGAATTTCTTCAGGTGGCCCCCTGCAACGAGCCTCTGAATCTCAGCTTCCAACTGCCGGCACTCATCCGTGTCGTGCCCCCTCTGCTTGTGGAAGGCGCAGTATTTGTTCGAGCGCCTGAGCGAGTTTGTTTCCCTCATCTTGATGGGTCTCTTAAAGAGCTTCTTATCGGAGAGGTTGTAGACTTCTGAATTTGGCCTTGTGAGCGGGATTCGCTCGAATCGACGAGGGGGTGGTGGCGACCTTCTGCGCTCTTGAGGGCGCTCCTTCTTGATGGCCACATCCCGCCCCCGCTCGTGCTGGGGTCGCTCGTTTCTGGCCGGACTGTGATGCCGGGGACCATTCGTCCCATACATGTCTTCGAGCGCGAAGAACGGCTCGGCAACCTCTCTCAAGGCCATGAGGGTCCCTGGTCTCCTTTCCACAATGGCATCGGCAAATTTCTTGCTCACATATTGCTTGTGACCCACAGCCTGAAAGAGCACTGGGATCAAGAAATCCATAGAAGGCCTCTCCACCTGTAGGATCTCCTTGTTGAAGCGGGCAAAGAATGAGCGCAGAGATTCACTCTTGCCTTGCACCACGTTGTACAGGGCAGTAGGTGCGGTGACTGGCACCTTCAAAGAATTGAAGTGGTTGAGGAAAGCATGAGCCAATTCTTCGTATGAGTGAATCGAGCGCGGCGGCAGTCGTTTGTACCACTCCTGAGCCATTCCTACCAAGGAAGTGACGAAGACTTTCGCCCAATAGTTGCTGGAATGCTCGTAAAGGTGCATAAGATGCAAAAAGTGATCCAAGTGCTCAGCTGGATCAGTTGTCCCGTCGTAACGGTTGATGGAAGTGGGGATTTTGGCCATGCCTGCTTGGGCCATCAGAACTTCTTCCACGAGGGGTGAACCCCTCGCCAATGGGTGGTACTCATACGTGCCGAAGTTCTCCTCCGGCTCCTTGCGGCGGGGGACCTTTGGTGGAGGGTCCTTGGTACGGGTGCTTCTGGCGTCAACCCGTTCATCCCGACTAGGGGAGATCTGAGTTGAACGCCCTCGTGAGAGCTATCCCACAATATCCTTTAGACCCTGCAGCTGGTCTTGCACAGCCGCGAGGATGTCAGGATTTACGTCCCCTTGCTTATCTCCGTGCCTGGGGGCTCGTGAGCCCCTCCTGGAGGCATGAGAGTCCCCTTCATTCTCGTTCACTCGCTCCGTGGGCTCTTTATTCCTGCCCAGGGAGGGACGCTCATTGCCCTCCTGCAGGGGCATTTCTCTGGCTGGTGGTGGTGGTGGTTGTGCCCTCAGGACAGCCTGGGCTTCTCTGAGGGGAAAGTTTTGTTGTCCGCCCAAAGGGGCTGCAACTTGAGTGGCCTGCCCAGAGGGAAAGTACATGGAATGGAACCTTTCCCATGCCCCCTGAGCCGCCTGAACCTCACATTGGGCATAGAGAGCCCTCAACTGTTGGGTGGTCAGTGGAGGTAACTCCACTCCTTCAATCTCCCTGGGGACCACCACCGGGAGCTGGAGCTGGCCAGCATGATACGGCTGGACCGGCGGCATCATAACGGCCGGAGTGAGGGTATACCCGGGTGGAGGCATCATATAACCCTGTACTCCGAGATTCACCTGGGGGTGGACCCAGGGGTTCTGAGCAGGCTGCGGAGGAGCAGAGAGAGAGACTTCTCCAGCGGCGGCGGGGATGGGCAGTGCCGGCGGTGTAGGTGGAGGTATTGAAGACTCTGCCTGCGGGGTCACTCCTGCGGCGGGAGGTGCTCCACCAGCCGCAACGGAAGGAGGCGGGGCTCCACCAGTAGCGGTGGAGGGAACAATAATATTGGCATCCTGGGAGGCATTATCTCTTCCTCCCACAACTCCAGATCTTGTAGCAACCATGACTGTTAAAGGTAAGAGTGTGCTTGCTTTTCTACCAACAAAAAGAAAGAAAGGGGGTGGAAGACTGGTTTCCCACAGACGGCGCCAAAAATGATGGGTTCAGAATCGTGTGGATCCGAATCCGATCACTTTACGATTTGTAATTGTGGAGGAAACCAACGGAGCTTCGCCGGAAATAAGAAAGTGGGTTCTACCTGTTGGGACAAGCACAACAAAAGTCAGAAGGCCAAGCTGGGGGAACTGGGGGTGATACCCAGTTTGGCTCTCCGACGCTCAAGTCAGTTCAAGGTACGAAGGAAAAATGTAAGTTCAGTCACAGTTTCAGGGATGATCAATGCTTACCAGTGTAGAAGATGACTTTAGCTATTTATAGTTGAGGGTCAAGGGCCCTGTGGTCATTTGCCTCAAGTGGTCCTGGCCGAATGTTGCCCTAACACGTGGCGTCGTAAGAGAGAAACCTAGGAGGAATCTTCTGCAAAAGCGGCCAAAAGTTGGTGCTGGCAACAGTGGCAGGTGCGCGGGCATGTACGTTGTGTCAGAGAGCCATTTGGGTGGTTGGTAACGAGGGCTTGAGAGCGCGCTCGTGACAACCTAGAGTATTGGGAGCCAGGATATCCGCTGAGGGGAATGAAGGCTTCAGTTCAAGCGACGAGCCGAGAGGGGAGGCCACTCTGAGGGAGTGTGACGCTCGAAGAGGGCTCCCTTGGCATGTGAACGAGCCAATCGCACAGTATGAATGACGCTCGTGAGAGTGAGCGCTCGTTGAGCTTAACTCATGAAGAAGGATTGCGCTCGTTGCGCTGATGGGTGCAGCCTTGGGGAGACAGATGTCATCATCTCGGTGACGCCACGTGTCTTGACGTGGGACGATCGTATTTTGACCCTATCAATATTATTTTGCGTCATTAAACAATGCATAATTTGTTTATTAAATTATATTTGAGCTATAAAAATTATGTCTTTCAAATAATAATAGTTAGTACATAACTAATATGGCTCACTGTTTAAATTATCACCATATTATCTTTTTTCAGCGCTTGAATCTAACCCGCTAAAATACAAAATTTGAGTGATTAAACCTTGACATCAGATCAAGCATCATTACTCGACTATTGTACATTAATCATCCCCAAGTCATCCTTATTTATTGAAGTCGAAATCATTTTTCTCTTGTTTCGTATTTAATTATTTATCTCTTTAGTTTTGCTTTCGTGCTTAATAGTGTAATATCTTACTAAATTATTGTTTGGTCTATTTCATGGTGCTGAAAACAGGAAGTGTGTTAATACACCAACACTTTAAGATTTATTTATGAGGGGAAGACCATCACAGGCGTTGAGCCTCAGGAGCTGGATTTCCAGATGAGCGTAGGTTCTTCCAGCTAGGATAACACCAGAAAAATGCAGCAAAGGTGCAGTGAGTGATGAAATGTAGAGAGCTTGGAGAAGAAGGGAATGCGGCAGGAAAATACCCAGTTTATGCAGAGTATTCTTGTGGAAGAAGATGACCTGGGGGAGAATGCAGGAGTTCCTCCCTATTTATATGTTAGGGGTGAGGGTGATTTGGGTAATTTGACCAAGTGGTCCCAAACCTGTGTTGCCCTAACACGTGGCAACCTGTGACGGCATGAAAGTGTTAGGAATAGTGCCCTAAAAGCCGATTGTATATCCGCTTTGTGCTTTTCCTTATTGTAATCACAGACAATCTTTGAATGAAATAACGAATTGAGGCAACACTTCTTTATATGCTCTTGTTTGGTATGCGTTTACTTTAGCTGTGCATGTATGAGAACTCCCCTAATCCTGATGACTTTAGGACTCTACCATTTAGGTGAAATGGTTCATGAAACGAGCCCTATATCACATAAGTCATGATTAGTAAAATACTCCAAGCCGATGAGTCCTACAGACAGTGGGAGTGTCAACCTGACTCCTCTAAGGCTTGCTTGTAGGATCACGCCCTTAAGAAGGACCACCTTGTTTCATGGAGGTGCAAAGTGTATAGTTGATACGTGCGTGATACATAAGGGTGCTTACTTTAATAAGTAAGTTCACTGAGGTGCCCCGTGTGAGAACATTCCTAAATGGGAAAGGAAGTTTCTATTTCAGGAAATGGAAACTTCCAGATTAGGAAATATCTCACGAGTCATTGATGTGATTAATTGATCCTTAGACTTGAGGTTCCTTGTCACTTTATGAGTTAACTCTGTGGTCTTAGGTATAAGCTTTAAAGGGTGTCGCCTTAGACAACTGATTCAAGGCTTATGCTGGGGCTGCACAAGTGATTCATGAAAGTGAATGAGAATCAAGAAAGGACCTACACTTGCATTTGCAAGGTGATCTCTTATTGTGTAAGTCATTCATATGCCATATGGAGTCCTTGGCCAAGACAGTAGATCAAGACATCAAGAAAAGGGTTTCTTGGATTGAGATCAAATGGATATGAAATGCACTTAGCTTTAAGACCGGATTATTAGGGTTCTGATTATTCCCTTGCCCTAGATCTTGGTTGAGAGATAGTAAGTAGGAGGATTGTATCTCACATGAATCAATGACTTAAAGGTTCTGTCGAATCCGAACATTCCAATTCAGCTAGGGGTTAAACACCTGTTGCTAGACTATGGTCGTTTAATCTGTGGACTGATTAATTAATTAGTGAATTAATTAATTAGGGTCACTGCTAATTGAATTGAGAACCTAGAGGGTCACACACAACAACTTGGTTACATGAGTTGAGGCTTAAAAATGATTAAACGAGTTAATCGGGCCAAGAGGGTTCCACACGTGTGAAATCACACGTGTGGCTCACGTGAGTGACACGTGTCACTGTGACACGTGTCACACACGTGTGAATAAATATATATTGTATATATATATATGTATTAAATAATTAAATGTGTTAATTATTTAATAGACTTTGGTTTAATTTTGAATTAAAAAGAAAGTCTTATTTTGGAGAAAATAATCTAGTTAATTAATTATGAATTAATTAATTAGATAAAATAAGTTATTTATTTTAAATAAATAAAGTATAAAATTATCCAAAAATAGTTTGGATATTTTTATCTCTCTTGAAAGTTGATTTGAATTAGAATTCAAAGTCAAAGTTGGAAATTACTTGATGATAAAGTAATAGGAGAGAGAGGAACCAAATCCTTGCCCAACAAGGATTAGGATCGGCGCCCCTCTCCCTTTCCTATATATAGGGGAGCTCATGCTCCCTTTTAGAGCTAATTGACAATTCTTGGTTCATGTGTTGAACACCTTTCTTTCTCCAAGATCAAATAAACCCTAGGTTAAGCCTAAACACTAACTAGAGAACTAGCATCCTTACTAGTTAGATTGTGATCAAGTTGGTGGACTTTCTCTAGAGACTTCAAGTTAGAAGTTTGAAGATTCGAGCTTTACCAAGGAGAGGGATCAAGCTGCGAGAAGAGCGTTCTTGGGTGGCTTGAAACGCTTCAAGAAAGAATAAAAGAAAAGTAAGTTTTCTATCTCTACGAATTTGGTTACACGATTGCGAGTCCAATGTCCTTTTGTTGGGAAAATTTTTTAAATTCCGCTGCTTTCTGATTCGTGTTTTCCAACAGAAAGTGATAGCTCTGAAAAGTGGACGGCGGATCAGGTACAAGGTGCGCACTACCACAGTGTCAGAGGTTGTTGGCGAGCGTCGTGCGCTGGGATGCTCTAGATCTGTTATGTAGGAGTACGGATGCTTCTTGGGAGCAGATCTTACCCGAGCGTGGGTGACGCTCGAAAGGGTGTACGAGAGGGTCCCCTCTGGCAGATGACCCGCGAGTGTCAAATAATCGAGCGTGAGAAAGGGGTTACCCTCGTGAAGCGTTTCCCTGGGAAGGGCGACTTTGAGGAACCGTAGCATGAGCGCTGGGGCTTGTTTTGCCTGAACCGCTCGCTTGAATAGTGGGCCGAGGCGTATGGACCTGGATCAATCAACAAGTGAATGGGCTGGGTTGGTCCGCGAGTCCTGCAACGCGAGCGTCCAAGCTCTATGTGTGCGGATGGCGACACGTGTACATCGTTAATCTGAGCGTGATTTAGCCCTATTACTATCGATTAGAGAACAATATGAAGTGGTACTCGATTTTTCTTCCTTGTGGGTTTGATACTTATTCTCCTGCACAGTTTACACTTGCACAATTGAATCTTTTAAATATTTATATAACTCAAGGTTCTTTTCAAATTTCAAACTTATCAGACTTGAAAAGCCCATAAGAGGTGTAACAAAGAATTGAGGACTCGCCAGCCAGAACCGAAGGTTGTCTTGTGATTAAAAACAAAACAATGTTTATTAAATAATATTTAAGTTAGATACATTATGTCTCTCAAATAATAACAATGAATTACATAATTAATATGATTCACTTTTTAAATTGACATGATCCTATATTTTTCCATCGAGACAACAAAAAGATTATATGTATATTGATCAATTTAAAATTAAAATAAATTATCATATATGATGTAAACTTATTCGATGGTAAAATCCAATAAAAATTTAATTTAATTTTTTGGTAAATAAATTGATCGTATTAATAAAAGTCAAGATTAATTTCATAAATTTAATCCAATTAATATTATTTAACTCTATACTAAAGTTAATAATTATCTATGGGAGTGTTTGCACTCTAAAAATAAGCACTTATGAGATAAGTGCTTCTGAGTGTTTGGAACACCCACTTTTACTTATTTTAAGTAGAAATAAGCCAGAATTCAGAAGTAGCACAGGCCATGCTTCTGGATTCTGCTTATAGATTATATGGTTAGTTAAAATTCTATTTGACAATAATATTCTTATAAAATATTAATATTTCTAAATTGACCTTTTTCATACGTATACAACTCTAGAAATGTTTTTTTGCATCTTTTCATTTTCAACTCAGTTATATAATTTTCAACTCTTAATTTTTATAAATTTATTTATTTTAAAGTTGTTTGATTTCATCACTTGCTTTCTAATATCTGTTATTCTGTGAGATTTTCTTCTCCCTGAATTTTTCGTATTAGTTTCATCAGATTGTTTTTTTTTTTAATATGCATGAATTTTTTTTTATATTAATATAATATCTAAATTATATTATAATACTCAAAAATAATTCAAAATATTTCAGGGATAAATTAGTAATTTAATAACCGTTAAAGGTGGTTATCAATTTTTTTTTTCTGCAAACAGTCCCCTGATTATTTTTCTGCTTATCAGTTTTTTTTTTCAAACACTAAATGCTTTTAGTACTGCAATTTTTTACAACTTTCACTTCTGCTTATCTAGTAGAGTTTGCAGACGCCCCCTATATTTGTTTAATTACTAAAGCTACAAAATTATATTTTAAATTTATAAAAAATTAAGATTCATTAGAAATTTAGTATTTAATTACATGATATTAAATTCACCAACAACATGATTTGCATGCACAAATTTAATTAATTTTTAATATTAAAATGTATAGAATTTTAAAATGAAAAATATTTTCTTAGTCGGAGAAAAAGTAAGAGCTTAAACATTGAGACAACTTATTATTGATTTTAGGATATATTTTTTTAATAAGTTGGAGTAGATAAAGTAGGAGAATTATAATGATTATTGATAGAAAAACAAATATATTAAATTAAATTTGATAGTTAAAGAAAAATATATATTTTAAAATTTTATATTTTAAAAATAAATTAAGTAATTTGATAGTTAGAGAAAAAGTAGGAGTTTTAACGTGATTTCTGATTTAAGAATATATATATTTAAAATAAATTAAATTAGTACAAAGCAGTACAAACCGACCTTACGCAAGGTCAGTACAAAGCCAACCTGATAATAGAAAACCCCAAGCATTATATATTTAAAGAATTGTCATTATCTGCTTCCACATGCATCGTGAGTTGATTCGATTACCCTAATTTTAGAGGGAAAAAATCAAATTTCTTTTATAACCGCCAAATGCCTAATATCAAATTTCCAATTTTCAACTAATTAAATCAATTTGTCCTTGAGTGTCCTTTGAAAGAAATAATATCATAGAATGCATATAAATATATATATAATTTTAATTTCAAGTTTTAAAATTAAAAATCGAGAAAGTTGCATTTTTAGTTGAATGGATTTAGACAGATTTTTTTTTTTTTTTTGCCCAGTAGCTTTTAAATGGTCCCATATGTGTATTTTTCCGACAATTTTGATCCCGAAGAGTAAAAAGTTCAATATTAGTCCCAACTTTTTAAGTGTCTGTTCATTGTTGGCCGTTTTAGACGTTAAAAAATTAGGGGAAAATCTTTGAATAGTACCAAAAAGTTGAAAAAATTCCTTTTAGGTCCCTAGTTTTGAAAAAGTTCTCATTCAATCCTCAATTGAAAAACAAATTTTCTTTTAGGTCCCCACAAACAGTACATGTTCGTACATTGTCTTTAGGAATTGCGTACATTTTTTAGGTAATTGTGTATAAAAATCTCAAAATATCGTATATACGAGATTCCGGGATTTTTATACGCAATTCTCTAAAAATTGTACGCAATTCCTGAATTATTATACAACCTTGGGGAGTGAAAAGGAATTTTGTTTTTCAATTGGGGAGTGAATAGGAACTTTTTCAAAATTGGGGAGTGAAAAGGAAATTCAGTTTACACTTGGGGATTTTTGAGGAATTGTCCGAAAAAGGTAATTCTTCTACAATTGTTTTTTCTTATTTTGAAAAATACATATTTTTTTGGGATCTTATCAACCTAATTCAAGATATTCCTAACAGTCTTAAGGTTTTTATTCCTACTATCATAAATTATTTGTTAAAAATTCAAAACAATATACTTGTAGGATACGTTAAATTTTAAGAAAATATAAATTAAAAGTGATATAAATTCACTTAAAGAACTCTAGGAGTATTGCTTTTTAAATGTCATCGCAAATGAAGGAACTAAGGTGATTACTAATACTTAAGTCGATTGAGTGTTCCTATACAACTTTTAGATAGCTACAAGATCATGGTTCAACTAATATTAACATTTTGTAACTTCAAAATATTTTTATAGAGAATTTCATTAACTAGCGTCAATTTTAAAATACCAATTATTCCAACAATCATAATTAAAAATGTTTCAAAGGTGTGTTTTAAGTACTATGTACTTATATTAAGTACCAGTAGTTTCATATTAAGTAAAAAATTAAGTAGTTTCTGTAGTTTCATAATTAATACTTCTACTAAATACCAGTAGTTCAGCACTCTTGACTTTTGCAAACAACCAATACATCTTTTCATGTTTTTATACTTAATCGATGCATATTTTTGGAAACGGTATTCTCGATTTTTATCTCTAAATCTTAAGAGATATCTTGCCTTATTCTCTCGTTCTGTGCAAATCTTAACTATTAGGAACAATTCTAAAATTGGTGTCCCTTTTTTGGTATACTAGTATTTCATCCCGTGCTATGCACGGATTTATTAAAGATATTATTATCTTTTTTAATATATGAATTATGACCTGTATATTAATGTTTTTTACAAAATAAAAAATATTAAAGTCACGATTCACTACACTAAAATATCTAATTTAGCTAGCATTAATCAACAAATTAACATTTTCTTTTCAAAATATCCCCATTAGTTATGAATTCGAATTTGTAATTGTAGTTATATCTTATAGTCATGAATCTTATGACATAATACAAATAGCATGTGATTTTGAGGTAAAAAGATAAAAAGAAAAATTTGAAAGAAAATAAATTATTAAGCAAAAAATAAAGATAAAGAAGCAACAATAAACAAACATAATTATTTGGAATTCTAACTAATTCTTTAAATCTAATAAGAAAATATATTTTTTTTAAAAACAAATAAAACCTTATGTAAATAAATGAACCTTGAATAATAAAATAAGGGTAAAAGTAAAATATGACAAAAGTTATCAACTATTTCACAAATTTCAATTATGAAATTTCAACAATTTTTTCAATAAACTCAAATAAATAAATGAATACCCAAATAATACAAAAAAAATAGAAAAAATAAATGAAATTACTACTATATATGGTTGGCTACAAAATATTAAACTAATTATTATTTAAAAATTAACTTTCGAAGAAAATTATTATATATATATATATATATATATATATATATATATATATATATGAAAATAAAATTAAATAGTCATTTTAATAATTATTCAAATCCTTTCCATTCAACGTAAAAATATGAAAAGATAATAAAGAACTTTATAAGTAAAATATAAATATAAAAGAAATATTAGCAAAAATATACAGTAAAAAACAAAGACCACACCCGTACTAATGATAAACCAAAAGAAATTATTGAAAAATATAAATGATTTAAATGAAAGTTAATAAAGATATGTATTATATAAAGTATTATTGATGCTAGAAAAAACCCTCATATCGAAAAGATAAATAGGGAATAAATTCATGAAGGAACAACTATATTGATACATATTGATTTAAAAACCACCAAAATAACATAAAAATTGTGCTAAATAATATTTACAAATTTAGAAATTTAAAAACCTCAAAAATTAAAATTTAATAAAAAAATTAGTAAAAATGACTCAATTATATAAATAAAAATTAATTAAAAAACTTTATCAACATATTTATCTACTAAAAAGTTTTAAATAAAAAAAATAAAATCAAAATCTTAAACAGAAAAAAGCAATCAATAAATAATATTTTAGGGACAAAATAAAATCAATTAAAAAACAAAAAAAATTAAAAAGTTAAATCCTATTTATTTAGTACTATATAATAAAAGAAAAATGTATTATATAAAGTATAAGTAATATACTAACCTAATTATAGAATATTGAAAAATAAATGGAACAAATTAAATATAAATGAAAAATAATACCAAAAAGGAGCGAAACATGACTTAAATACAATAATTTTTTTTGAATAAATAAAAATAATTAAGAAAAATATTAAAAATTACAATGAAAAATTAAAAAAATTAAACAAATTCTTAAAACAATAAAAAAAAACTGAATCCCCTAAATAAACATCATTAAAAACACAAATAAAAAGATTTTAAAAAATGTTAAAATCAACAAAAAATAAATAATAAAAATAGTAAACAAAATTAAAAGTAAAAACCATTAAAATTATGTGCTTACCGAGAGAGGGACTAAAAGGGATGAATTTGAACAAAGTCGGTGATGTGAGAGTGAAGAGAATATTAAAATCAAAAGAAGAAACAACAACGACGGCAAACACAAGTTACTGCATAAAATCAAAAGCCGGAACGGCCGTTCCCACCCCGCTGACAGAAAACACAAGTTACTGCATAAAATTTCCAAAATTTGGGATCTTAATCCCATGGCTTCTTTGACCCCAAATTGCTATTATATGGTAGAATACATGCTAAAACATGATATTTGCATGCCACATTGTATATTGTTCGTCATCTCGTTGCATTTTCGCCGTTCGTCATATTTGGTCCATTTAGAGTCTAGTCTCACGTGTACACGTCTATCTTGCACAGACCATCTTCGTCGGGACAAGGAGCAAGCTCTGTAGACCGTATCCTACTCGTCTTTTATCGGTAAAGGTGAGGTTTAATTGCTAGGCATATAGAACCCGTATAACCATTATGTGGAATTTCAAGCCAAAAGGTATATATATCTATTTATAGTGATTTCTAAACTCGTAAACAATTGCAAGCAAGCCATGTTCATGAAAAGCAAGTCATGTATCGTGATTGATTGACTGATCGTGTTTTGGCGAGTAAAGCATGTCACGTTGGGCCCGAGGATAGTAATTTGAGCCAACCGGGAAAGCATGGGCTGACGGGTAACTCGAATGCTATCCTCACCACATTGGGATGACCTCTGAATCCGCCAGGAGATTAGTGGAGGAAGGAGTTCCGGGCTTAGGGATTTATGTACCATCTGCTCAATGAGATTGGATGGTGGGGCCTTGCAATCCCACCATCACCGGAGGAAGAAGGAGACTGGGGACGGGTCCGGCACCACGGATTGTCCTCGGGTTATTGTCATGATTGCACTTATTGATTGTCTTGCCTGAATACATATGCACGATTGCACGATAGTTGAATTGCATGATCACCTATTGATTAATAAAGCTAGCATGTATTGTACACAGTCGGAGTAAGGTTGGAGACTGCCCTCGCTCGCCGGGCCACGTATTGCACGTATTGAATACATGGAATTGATCAAAGTGTTTAATATTGGTAGTTGTAATCTCGGGCGAGTTTTATGTATCCTTGAACTTATATTACTCTTAATTATAAAACCTTACCCGAGGTTATAACTTGCATTTTAATTGCGTTAATATATTTATGTCCCTCACTCAGTCTTCCATGGACTGACGCCCCACCTTTCAGGTTGTCGTGGTCGTGTCCTAGGCGGGAGTCAGAGTCGTGTCTTGTCGTCCAGCTGAGTCTTGCACTTCATACCCTTTCATGTTATTGTTCTTGATATTTCAGAGTTAATATGTTCTGGTTATTGTTAACCTTTGGAGACTTTTATCTGTATGAACTATAGGAAATAATAATGTATTGATAAGTGTTGGTATCTATTAGTACTTATATCTTTGCAGTAAATATGGTACCTATAAGTAATGATGATCTTATGCTTCCGCTTTTAACTTTTATGTCTTGGTTTGGTATTACTTTGGGGTATAGTCCCGCCTAGCTAGCCTGTTTCTTTTACTTGTCACTCATTCGCTATAGGTTAGTTCATGTACGGATTACCAATTTCGTATGTAGGTGGATAGGGATGCTACAATATCATATTAATAAAAGTAAAATGAAGTAGAAATTAAAAAATAGAGAGTAAAGGACAAAAGGAATTGAAAATATTTTGAAGTGAGATTTGAAAATGAGAATTTAAAAATGAATAATCAACTACGTGTTGTTGGAGTGGTGAACAAAAATCAATAAATCAAAATAATTATTTTAAGAATCTCGAATATTAAATGGTATAAATTATAGCGAACAAAAAAAATTATCGGGAAATGTGTGAAAAATCCCCAAATGTGGACTCAATTTTTAGTTTGCTCTCCATTTTCAAAATTATTTTTGTTCACTCTCCAGATGAGATGCATAATTTGAGTTTGCTCCCCATTTTTCAAGGCACATACGACATATTGCGATTTAGTTACGACATAATGCGATTTAGTTATTGGGAGCAAACTCAAATTATGAGTCTTATTTGGGGAGTGAACAAAAATAATTTTAAAAATGGGGAGAAAAATAAAAATTTTTCAACTCATTGGAAGTTTTTCAAAGTATACCCAATAATTATTATAATAGTATAAATTGTCCCGCTAGAAATGTACGCACACATGAATATTATGGTGGACCCAAATAAAACTATAGGACTATTTGTGTATGCAGCCGGCCCATTAGCTGTTTGTTTTTCTTAATTCCTAACTCGGTCTAAATCTTCAGCCCAAATTATTGTATATCTGGCCATAAGGATTAAGGACTCAGCCATTCAGGGCCATAAGTAGTTTAATAAAGATCTGAATTATAAATGTGATTACACATATTTTCCTTTTAACATATTCTAAAGTTCCGCCAAACACATGCGATTACACATAGTTTAATTCATGAATCTGAACTAAATATTAATTCTAAGAAAAAAAATAGAGTATTTATATAAAATTATAAATGAGATAATTAAAATGAACCCAGATGTAATGTGAAGTTTTTGACAAAAGATTTATTATAAATTTTCAAATATCAAAGGAAGTTTATGTAATTATAGGAGTGCTCTGAAAGTAAGAGATTATGAGATTTTAGTTTGTATTCAGCACTCTGGGAACCTAAAAACAACCCAATATATATTTTTATAATCTGCTTATGAATTTTATGTTTTTCTGTAATTAATTAAAATTTTATTTAGATAATTCTATCCTAATTAAAATACTGATATTCTTAAAATACACTTGTAGGCTTTTACACACAATTAGGACTATAGGGTTTATATAATCGTAAATATAGTAATATAATTAATTTGTATATTTATGTATTAGACTATAATTATATATAAGTTTAATAAATTATATTATATTTTATTTTAAAATAATAGATATATAATATCCATATATGGACTTTGTGATTATGGAAAAGTGCATTTGTTTCCTAGAGCCCACAATAGGAGGGAGGCCCAAGTATTTATCATGTTTAAGAACTTCAACAACCCCAAGACGGTGAGTACGTGATTCTCTGCCAACATTCGGACTAAAGACAATAGAAGACTTCTGATAGTTCACAGATTGGCCAGAAACCAACTCATACTTTCGAAGCACTTCCCGGATCCCCTCAACCGAATCAAGGTTAGCTTTGGCAAAAATCATAGTATCATCCGGAAAAAGGAGGTGAGAGATACATGGGGCACGTCTACAGATAGCCACTCCTTTAATCCGGTTATCAAGAGAAATTAACCTGCTAAAGACCTCTGCACAAAAAAAGAACAGATAAGGGGAGAGGGGGTCTCCCTGGCGGAGACCCAGCTTAGGGGAAAGATGCCCAAAATGAAACCCGTTCAACACAAAGGAGTAGGTGACGGAGGAGACAGACCGCATAATAATATTAACAAAAGGAGCACAAAACCCCAACCTCAATAGAACCCGTTCCAAGAAGATCCATTCCACGCGATCATATGCCTTGCTCATATCCAGCTTGAGGGCCAGGAATCCCTCTCTACCAGATTTCCTATGCTTAATAAAATGGTTAAGCTCAAAAGCAACAAGGACGTTGTCAGTAATAAGACGACCTGGAACAAAAGCACTTTGAGAGAAGGAAATAATGTGATGCATGAAAGGTTTAAGCCTGATAGTAATAGCTTTGGAGGCCAATTTATAAATCTAATAGGCCGGAATTCAGACATCGACTCAGGGTTCTTACATTTAGGGATTAGAACAATATGAGTGTGATGCATGAGGCTAGAAGATTGACCAAGATTCAAGAAATCCAGACAACACTTAATGACATCGGAACGAGTAAGCGACCAATATTTCTGGAAGAAAATCGGAGGCATACTATCTGGGCCTGGCGATTTAAGAGGGGCCATTTGAGAAAGGGCTTTATCAATTTCCGCAGCAGTAAACGGAGCACTCAGGCTGGAATTCATCTCAGGAGTAACTGTCTGATCCAAGCAATCGATGATTGTATCAATCATGTCCAAGGAGGGCAGACTAGAAGTAAATATATTAGCAAAGTATCTCTCCACACCCCTTTTATATCCTGTTCTGAATCAACCCAGGAATTGAGCTCATTTTTAATTCTAGTGATTGTATTTTTGTTTCGCCTATTAGAAGCGCGCAAGTGGAAATAGGCAGTGTTTCGGTCCCCTTCAATTAACCGATGTGATTTAGCCCTTTGCTTCCATTTGATCTCATCCCGGACGTACCATTCATCAATTTCTGCCTTAATCTTATGTTCCTCTTGTTTTGTATGCTCTGTAATAAGGCCGTCCCTGAGCTTAACTAGGCATGTCTCCAAACTCTGCACGTGTATCTTAGGGTCAATGAACTCCTTCTTCTTCCAACGAGCAAGAGTAGCTCGACAACTGGCCAATTTTCCCCAAATCGCACCCACACTAGGTGAGGCCAGATTAGACTCCCAATTGCTGTTCACAACTTCATCGCATTCAGTATGCCTGAGCCACATAGCCTCAAATTTAAAACTGCGTTTCCCAATCTCAGAACGGTGAGTCTGGGAAGGTTGGAGAGTAACGAGGATTGGCACATGATCTGAGTTGACTGATTTAAGGTGAGTGACGCATGCATCAGGGAACAGAGCTGTCCAAGAATGGTTTGCTAAGCATCTGTCAAGCCGGGCTCGTATTGTGTCCGGGGACTTGCAATTATTTGACCATGTGAAAGGATTGCCATTAAACCCCAAATCATTGAGCTCACATAAGAAGAGATACAGTTTCTGAACGCATTGATGAGACCTGGTTCGCGAGGCTCCCCTCCACTTTTCTCCGAATTTAAAAGTATTTCGTTGAAATCTCCTCCACATAGCCACGGCCAATTGTACATATTCCCAAGATGAGTCAGAATCCGCCACGATTCATGGCGGCGTGAATGGTCCGGGTTACCATAAAAGCCAGTGAGGCGCCAGCAGGGTTTATTTGGTTCGAGGGTAACAACAACATCAACATGATTACGGCTGAAGCTCAATAAGGTGACATCAATCTCTTTTTGCCACAACATAGCAAGACCGCCACTGCGGCCGACGGCATCAACACCGATACCAAACAAGTTGAGGTGGGATTTCAGGAACTCAATCCTACGATACTTGCATTTAGTTTCAGAGATAAACACCAAGAGGGGAGAATGGGCCTCAATAAGTGCCCGAAGTTCACGAACTGTACAAGGTCCTCCCAAACCTTGACAGTTCCAGAATAGGAGACTCATTGGGACTGGCGGGGCTGTCGCGCAGCCTCCGCCGGAACAGATATGGTTTGGGAAGAAGACGTATCTGATAGAATTGATCGTTTTTTCTGACTGGGTAAAACAGTGGAATCAGTCGGGTCATCGGAGAATTTCCTTTTGTCCTTGTTGATAGAGAAGGGACGAAGAGCTGGGGCATCTGGAGTAGGATGTGTGCGTGATGTTGAGCAATTTCTGATGGATTTTTTGGAGTGCCGAGATTGGGAAGTGGGAGGGGCGGCGTGGAAAGTGAGGGGGGAGGAGTGTGATGATCTAGAATAAGAGGGGCATTAACCAAATCTTCTGCTTCATAAGGGAAGGATTCCTTGGGGAAAGTAATATGGGAGCAGGACATCTGAGGGATAATGAGCTCCGGACTTGTATGTTCTGGGGAAATGGTTGTCAAAGGCTTAATAGAGGTATCGTTTGTAGCACAGGGTGAATCTGGTGGGGCTCTGTTCATTGGTGGTATTTCTAGTTGGGGGCGTAGTGTTAAAATTCATCTGAGAGGGATTTATTTGGTTCGGGCCAATTGATAAGGAAGGGACGGAGGCCCTGTTCGGTGATTGGGCAGAAATTTAGGCTTTAGAGTCAATCACCATAGGGGCAGCGAGATTATGAGATGGGTCTTGGTTTCCATATGGGTTTGTGTCTCCAAAGGAAAGAAGAGGTGTAAGCATTAAATACAATCAACGTTGCTTGTGTTTAGTGCATGTTTATAGAAGTCATGCTATAAATATATCTACTATTAAATGAATTAGATGTGTGCATTAATATCATAAAATTTCTCAATCTGTCATTGTTATTCGATCGAATTTGACGAAAATAACAAAGAATATACCTTTATAAAATATCAAGGGTTCAAATAATAAAGCATAGAATTCCATATGTGTAGAATAGACGTCATGGTGATGACTTCACTGCCTGCGCTAGTTGATCTTGAGAGTGGAGAATTGAGAAATATTTCACTTTCAGATATCCATAGAGCTCTGCTTTATGGGTTTCAACTTTCATGGTTCAGAGCTCTTTGTCCTCCAAAGTGCAAATACAATAGTGAATGTTGGCTTGATCTTGATGGGACCACGCCTAAATGTTTTACTAACGGAGTAAAATGTTTTTTCCTCTACAAAAGTTGGGAATTTGATTGTTGTAAGATGGCCGAAAGATCAATTTATTTTATTTTTCATTTCTTTTATTATCATATATTCATGCTTATAGCGACTTGCGAGAATCCGACTTCCACCAAGAATTAGCTTAGCTAAACTCCAATTCAGCCTTACATTTGAATTTTCTTCAGATTTTTAGTTCCGATGGTTCTCAGTACTCTATTGCAGATCATGTTAGATATATTACGCAGCCAGATTGGCTTCCCTGTGAGAATTCCTCATCTTTTCTAATTTTCGTAAAAGCTTTCATTTATGCTCTACATTACATCTTAATTGAATTATTTATACCATATCCCCTTGTTAGGTGAAATGGGTATAAAAACTCTGTGTTATAAAAATTAACATAAAAAACTTTTTCTTTTAAATATATTTGCACATTATCGCTTTAGATGATATCATTATAATTTAAATATAATATCTCTATTTTACCCTCACAAATTAAACATAAATTTTGAGTTTCATTTTTCAATGTCTATTGCCTGTTTTATTTTTCAGTGAATGGAGCAGCAGGTATAGTTGTAGTGTCTATTTATTGGTTACTTTTTTTTTCTTGTTTATAGTATTCTTCATTCAATTTTTATTTTATACCCAGGTCTTGGTGCATATAAAAAAGTACTGAACAATGCAAAGAGATGTGAGATGTATATCAGAATATAAAAGAGTAAATTAGTCATTCCACGTCAAATAAATAGAGAAAATTATTATTCTAGTCGCTTTAAAAGCGGGTGTCGAACACTAGAAAATTTCAGGGTTTGCTATGCAAATATCTTAAAAATATAGGGTTTTACATGTTAATTTTTATATCACAGGGTTTTTTTGTGTTAATTAGGACTAACAAAAGGATGAAATATATAAAAAACACATCTTGATTTGGATAAACTCATTCTAAAATCTAAACCACTCATAAAAGAATATGTTTAATAGTAATAAGTTAAAACGTCAATAATTATATACTTATATTTGGTGATAAAAAAAAATTCACAAAAATAATTTTTAGAATATAATTAATGACGAAAAATATGTTTAAGCTATCACAGTCGCAACTTAATGACACTAGATTGTTCCTTGAGCTCTATTACGGATATTAGTCAATTTTTGGTAGTCCTTTTAGATTCTCTTCATCTTGAAAGCATGCACTCATTCTTTAACTAATTGTTATTATGGGTAGTTTAGGAAGTTAGCTTTACTGATCATGTCATTACTTTCTGTGTGCAGGGATTAATTGGGCTCTTCGGATAATCACAGGTTAACTTTTATTTAGTTTGTCTCTTTTGTTTCATTTTTCTCATGTTAAGTTTCTCATAAAATGAAATGATATATTACGATCGTAATCCGCAACTTCTAATTAGTTTGTTTTCTTTTGTTCCTTTTAGTGTTTGTAGTGCTCCAACTTACTGGAAGAATTGTAATTGGAATGGCTTTTATGTTGGGGCTTCTAATCTACAAACTTCGAAGAAGTCATTTGTCCATGTTTGATGGAATTGAAGGATTTCTACAATGCAACAATAATCTCATGCCAATCCGCTACTCTTATTCAAACATAAAGCACATGACTGCAAATTTCAAGGAAAAACTCGGCGAAGGAGGTTACGGTTTTGTTTATAAAGGAAAGTTTCGAAGTGGCCATGATGTAGCTGTCAAGGTACCCAACAATAAGCCTGGAGCAACTGGACAAGACTTCATCAATGAAATTGCAACCATTGGAAGGATCCATCACGTAAATGTGGTTATAAGCTCTGTAAAATTCCATGGATATGCAGCAAAAGGAGTGAAAGAGAATAAGTATTCTGTAATATGAATAATTTGTATATTCTCGATAAATCCTAAGATACAAACTACGTACATGTATATAACCTATATGTGATGGAAGTTATCCTATACAGAATTAGATAAGAATAGAAGATGGTTATTATAACTTACAAACCAGATAAAACTAAATATTAAATAAAATAAAACTAAATATTATTTCTATATTCTAACAGTCCCCCCTCAAGTTGGAACTTCTAAAGAATGAAGAAGTCCAACTTGAAGAATTTAACGTGGAAAGGAGCCTTCTGCAAAATCTCTTGATCACTTTTCTCCTGCAAAATCCAAAATCACAAGATCTTTAAAATTTATTTTTCTGCTTCTCTTAGATCCTGCAAAATCCTTTCTCCACTGCTCCAGTTATATCTTCACAGAACTTGTTACCCGTTCATCTTTTTTTCCTTAAAGTGGATGCCATAATCTGCTTCTCAAAAGAAAAAAAAACATCTTTTCATTTATCATTGAAAACCGATGTCATAATCCTCCTCAAGAAGACATCCTCCTCAAGAAAAATAATCCAATCGTAGATGCCATCATCCTCCCCAAATTGGGGAATATCCCATAGCCATCTCCAAAGCGGAGAATGTATAAATTTCATAATTCTCTCCAAAATGGAGATAAATCCATAATCCTCCCCAATATAGAGAATATATCATAATTTTCTCCAAAATGGAGAACATCCCATAATTCTCCAAACCGGAGAATAAATCCATAATTCTTCCCAAAATAGGGAATAATCTCATAATCCTCTCCAAAATGGAGGATAAATCCATAATCATAAGCCTCTCCAAAAGTGGAGAATATATAAATAAAACCTTCGCTCTGATACCATGTAAAATTCCATGGATATGCAGCAAAAGGAGTGAAAGAGAATAAGTATTTTGTAATATGAATAATCTGATAAATCCTAAGATACAAACTACGTACATGTATATAACCTATATGTGATGGAAGTTATCCTATACAGAATTAGATAAGAATAGAAGATGATTATTATAACTTACAAATCAGATAAAACTAAATATTAAATAAAATAAAACTAAATATTATTTCTATATTCTAACAAGCTCGTTGGATATTGTGTTGAAGGATCTAAGTGTGCCCTTATATATGACTTCATGCCCAAGGGATCTTTGGAGAAGTACATATACAGTGATGAAAGAGCATCTAATTCACCAAGTTGGGAGCAGAAATATGAAATCGCAGTTGGAGTGGCGATATCCAAATCGTGCACTTTGACATAAAGCCTCACAACATACTTCTTGATGATGGTTTCACTCCTAAAGTTTCTGATTTCGGGCTTGCCAAATTTTACCCTACTGACAATGTCGCAGTGACTCTTACAATGGCACGAGGGACAATAGGGTATGTGGCTCCTGAACTAATCAACAGAAGCATTGGTAGGTTGTCATTCAAGGCTGATGTCTATAGCTTTGGAATGCCGCTGATGGAAATGCTGAAATGCTCCGCTTAAATAGAGACATGGTGGTAGATGATGACAGATCTAGTCAGTATTTTCCATATTGGATTTACGATCGCTTCAATAAAGGGAAGGATATTGAAATTGGAAATACTGATGAAATTGATGATGAAGAAGTTGTCGATTTCGCAAGAAAAATGAAGAGAATGATGACGATAGTTGGATTGTGGTGCATACGGATGAGTCCAGAAGATCGTCCGTCAATAATACTGATGAAATTGATGATGAAGAAGAAGTCGATTTCGCAAGAAAAATGAAGAGAATGATGACGATAGTTGGATTGTGGTGCATACGGATGAGTCCAGAAGATCGCCCAACAATTAGTGAAGTCGTAAAAATGTTGGAAAGTGAAAATGAAAATCTTGAGATCCCTCCTCTGCCATCTCAATCTGCTCAGGTTGCAGATAATGGTGATCAAAGCTGGGGAACGGAATCAACTGATTCTGAAGCATTGTTGGGTACTAATATAATGATGCTTCAAGAAGCGTGTAAGGGGTATATATTACCAACTAGCAACAATTTTTGGCTAATACCTAGATTCTGTAATTATCTATGTTCAAGTTAGTTTATATCATGATTTCATAAAACTCTAGTTCGAATTACGATCCACTTTTTCTATTGATCTATAACTGTTGGAAGAATGCCTTGAACTTCGGTTGCTAAGCATGGAATTTCTTGTTTCTTGATTTGAAAACTCCTCTACTTGTGTCGGTGCGTCTCTAATTTGGTAGACGAATTCTATTAGTAATTTGTAGAAAGGAAATTTCAACATGGTTTGCAGCTATAGGGAAATTTCTACCCAAACCCGCGACCTACTCTCAACCAATAATGCAAGTCTATTATATTGAGTCATTTACACTATACACCCTGTGTTATGTGAAATTGATAAAAAAACCGTGTGTTACAAAAATTAACACAAAAACCCTGTGTTTTCAAAATATTTACATGGCGAACCCTGAAGATTTTTGGTGTTGGACACGTGTTACAAGCGCGACTAGAATACTAATTTTCTCTATTTATTGGACGTAAAATGACTAATTTACCTTTTATATTCTGATATACATCATCTCACCTCTCTCTATACTAGCCCGAGCCTGGCTCAGCCAAACCGGTGTAACGAGGGGGCGAGTGTTTACACTTGCCGTGTGGTTGGTGGAAAGTTTGAGGAGAGTGACCAATCAAATGGCAAGTGTAATACACTTGCCTTTTTAATTGGTTAGGTCCGGTCAAGCCGGGTCTGGACTAGAATTTTCCCTCTATATATCCATTTTTACACTTGTTTATAGGGTTCTTCATACAATTTTTATTTTGTATAGAGTTTTGGTGCATATAAAAAATTATTGAACAATATAGAGAGATGTGACATTATGTACATCAAAATATAAAAGGGTAAGAGCCCAACAAATAGAGAAAATTAGTGTTCTAGTTGCGCTTTTAGCGCGTGTCTGATCCAACACCAGAATTTTTTAGGGTTCGCCATGCAAATATTTTAAAAACACAGGATTTTTTGTGTTAATTTTTGTAACACACGATTTTTTTTTTTTTTTTTGCCCAATTCACCTAACATAGGGTTGATATATGTAAAAAACCCCAAATATATATCATTTGTTATTTGTCTTAAAATTTCCGTCTCCTTATTTCGTGAGTTAAGTTCGGACCAAATTATATGTGATATAATGGTACAATTTACCAAAATTACATGTGATATAATGGTACAATTTGTTTTTATTTTTTTAAAATCTAAACCGGACCATCATTTATTTAACGTTCCTAAGATTTGGTTTTAACTTAATATAAATTTGATTTTTCAAGAGGACTGGAATTACCTTATACATTGATACAATCTGATTGGCTTCCCATTATTCTTTTAATAACTTAATCACAAGATTTGTTTTGAATTACCATAAATATGAAGCGACTTATCTTTAATTTCCACAATTGTATCATTGACAATCGCACGCATTATGTTATCAATTATCATATAGATTTTATTTTCATGTAAGCAAAGACGTCGTCACTCCTTCTATATTCAAGTTGCCCTCAAGAAAATCAATAGGGGTTGGCCAAGTGATTTGAAAGTTATTTCTCGAAGGCATGAGTTTGAATCCTTCTGACCACTTGGGGGGTGTGTTAAAAAAAAAAAAAAAATTTGCCATCAAGAAACCACTGTTTTTCCTGCAAAATATTTGCAAAAATAAAAATAAAAATTATTCGAAAAAAGAATCTTATTAAGCACTGTGATATCAAGACGCCAAATTCATGTATGGTCAAGTCTTATTTTATTGTTATGAGTTTCACTTGCAGCTCTTGTCGCTTGTCGAGCCATTTAATTTATATCTTAGTTTTTCTATGATTTATTTTATCTTATATTTTTGTGTTCACAAATATATTATTATATTTATATAATATTATAAAATTATATTTATATAATATTATAAACCTACAAATAAAATCTTTTAACATTCCACACTATATTTTTTCTATTTAGAGGGAATTAAATATTGAAATTAATGCATATTGATATTAGGTGAGAATGCAACCCGTTGATTTGATTTCGGAAACCAGTCAGGCAGTCACTACCGAGAAAGACTTCAAGTGAAGCCAAGTCACCCAGAAAGACTTTTTAAGCAAGTCTGGTCCACAATAACATAGAGACGACTTTAGTAACTTTTTTTTTTCTTTTTCTTTCTTTTTAGTTTTAGATCATTCCAACTCAGTCGGATTCTTTCGTACCAAACAGGCAAATATAACCAGAAAAAGAGAGTGTTTTATACTCTGATTGATGTTAAGTTCGACCAATCCAAGCCCGAGTTAGAATGTTCCTGAGCGTGGAGAACACTAGCTTGACTATTATGATAGGCAAAATACTGGGAAACAAGAGTACTCCATAGTCCATAAACTGCGAGCATACTCATCAATTATCCCTACCAAAATGATCCTCTTCCTCGAATACCTTTCCTTTAGCCTGATAATAATCCTTAATTTCCTTCAAACACCCTACGGTGACCAGATTGAAATTCCTCAGCTGTGTTCTCCTTTTTCCTGCGGCAACATTAGTACTAGCTACCCTTTCCGATTGAGGGGCGATCCCAAACACTGCGGAGTCCCCGGATGTGAACTAGAATGTACTGATGATGTTGCCTTCCTGTCTCTTCAATCTCAGCCGTATGACAGGTATCTCGTTCAAGCAATCAATTACAATAACTACACTATTCGTCTGGCTGATTATTCTATTAGAGATAATTACTTGGATAATGACACGATTTGCTCCTTTCCTGAACGCTCTATATCCAAGTACACTTTTGCGCATCCTCATAGCTATCCTTATAGCCTCTATTCGGGAAGATTTCATAATTCCACCACAAGAGGTATCACTTTCATAAGCTGCCCGCATCCGGAGAATAGTTCGTTGGTTTTTGAGACTACTGATTGTTTCAACGAGTCCAGTAAGAAAACATACAGATACATTAGTTTCGGAGATGAATTCGCCATGTGTAGGTTCGACGTTTTGGCGATGATTTCAATGCCACTTCAACGGGGAAATATTACTCTTTCAGATATCCATAGGGCTCTGCTTTATGGCTTTGAACTTTCTTGGCTCAACGCCCTGTGTCCTGCAAAGTGCAAGTATGAATGTTTGCTTGATGCTGATGATGGGACCACACCGAAATGCTTACACCAGCTAGAGTGTAGTTTCCACCTACACGATTATTGGCGTATAGATTGCTGTAAGATTGAAACATTAATATATAACCCAACCCTGTCTCTACTCATCTTATTAATATACTCTTCTTTTCTTATAGCATCATGTATTCGTGCTTATAGGGGGAAGCATATAAAATGATCCCATGTTATAAATTTCACAATCCAATTTTTTAATTAGATAGGCTAAAATATAAACAATATATTGTTTTAGTTGTAATTCCAAACTTATATTCTAAAGTTCCTAAGATCATTTAGTTATTCCAATGGTTCCTGCGATGCAGATGGTAAGGCGCCAGATTGGTTCTACAATTCACTTCCCCGTGAGAGTTCTTCAACTCTTCCTTTTTTTTTTTTTTTTTTTTTTTTCGATTTCAAGAGTTCTTCAACTCTGTTATACTATTTTATATAATCCTTTATTTATCATGAGTATGCATTGTACCTTTTACGTTGTTTGCTTATCACTCATCAGCTTATGTAACGTGTGTGCAGGGTTTAACTTGATTCTTCGGACTATTGGAGGTCAGATAATAAATATTTTGTCTTTATTCCATTTTTCTCGTGTGAGAATCCTATAATCATACTAGAAATTGAACTGAGAATGCTAATTTAATTAAGACTGTTTTTTATAGCGCTCGTAGAATTCTACCTTGCTGGAAGAATTCTAATTGGAGAGACTTGTATCTTGGGCCTTCTAATTTACAAACTTCGACGAAGGCATTTATCGAGGTTTGATGCAATAGAAGAATTCCTACTAAGCAACAACAATCTCATGCCAATCCGCTATTCCTATTCAAACATAAAGCAGATGACAGGAAATCTCAAGGAAAAACTTGGCGAAGGCGGTTACGGTTCTGTTTATAAAGAAAAGCTTCGAAGTGGCCATGATGTTGCCGTGAAGATACTCAACAATAAGCCTGGAGCAAATGGACAAGACTTCATCAACGAAATTGCAACCATTGGAAGGATCCACCACATAAATGTGGTTAAACTCGTGGGTTATTGTGTTGAAGGATCTAAATGTGCCCTTATATATAACTTCATGCCTAAGGGATCTTTGGAAAAGTACATATATAGGGATGAAAGACCATCGAATTCTCTAAGCTGGGAGCAGAAATACAAAGTTGCGCTTGGGGTGGCCCGTGGGATCGAATATCTGCATCGAGGGTGCGATATCCAAATCCTGCATTTTGACATAAAGGCCCACAACATACTTCTGGATTATAGTTTCACTCCAAAAGTTTCTGATTTCGGGCTCGCGAAATTTTACCCTACTGATTATGTAACCGTTACTGTTACAATGGCTCGCGGGACAATAGGGTATGTGGCTCCTGAGCTTATCAGCGGAATCATTGGTAGGATCTCAAACAAGGCTGATGTCTATAGCTATGGAATGCTGCTAATGGAAATGCTAGGCTTAAATAGAGACATTGTGGCAGATGATGGCAAATCTAGTCAGTATTTCCCATATTGGATTTATGATCGCTTCAATAAAGGCAGGGATATTGAAATTGGAAATACCGATGAAGTTGATGATGAAGCTGCACGAAAAATGAAGAGAATGCTGACAATAGTTGGATTATGGTGCATACGGACGAGTACGGAAGATCGTCCGTCAAAGAATGAAGTGGTAAAAATGTTGGAAGGTGAAAATGAAAATATGGAAATCCCTCCCATGCCATCACAATCAGGTTATGGTGATCAAAGCGGGGGAATAGAACCAACTGATTCTCCAGCACTGTTGGGTACTTGTAATGCATCCATTGGGGTGCAATTATAAAATGTATTGGGAAAAATGAGTTTTCTTTTTTGTTTAAAGCTTGATTCAATCAAGTGACAGTGTTTTATACTTATGGTGCCCATACTTATTCAGTTATTTGTAGGTTTTTCGGCCATGAATTTTGATTGTCTATAAATATTTCGGATTAAAAGTCGCAAGAAAATCAGATTGTCTGAACTTTGAATACTGGTTAAGGTTCAGGAACCAGACCAGACCTCAGCTAAGCCCAATTATTATCCGATATTCTAACTAACGATCTGGCCCAACAATTGTTATTCGAATATGCTTCACGACTTTTAGAAACGTGAGGCCCTAACCATGCCAATTCACATTTCACAACAACAATTTGGTCATTTTTTCCTTTTCCAATCAACAACCAAATTACGTAATTACTGTTTTTATTGTGCACGAAATTTTATATAAATTTGGTCGTGGGTTTCCAATATATGCAATAAAAATTCAAAATTTGCTACAACTTAAGTTCATTTAAAAATATATATGTATATGTGTATGTTGATAATATTTTAGAAGCAGAAATGCATATTGTGTTCGTAGTATTAATATGATAAATTTTTAACTTTTTGAGTAGCTAGGCTCTAGCCACTTGGGCAACGTGGTCTATAAACTTTTCGGCGCAATTACCAAGGATCTTTTTAAAAATAAATGTATTAATTATTTAACACAACCAATTTCTATGTTTACCAAAATATTGTAAGAGAGCGTTTGGTACGCTTTTAAAGTTAATTTCATTTAATATAATTCGAGCTTATTAACTAAAATTAGGTAATTTTAGTAGTACCTAATTTTATGTTTGGTAGTAGATATTAGCCCATACCAAGGGGTTGTGTCATCTAATATTGCGTTTGGTATGTGCTCACATAACTAGTATTAACTTGCAAGTTTCCTAAACTACCCTCAATTTATCTAGAATTTTATTCGCAATTCATTGGCTGCTCACTCAACATCCATGAATCAGATAATTTGCTACATACCACAATTTCAAAAATCAGCTAAGGCCATTCGTAACCCTCTATAAATATATACAAAGCATAGAATTCTAAACATTGTCCAATAATGTATCAACCACTATTCACATGATTCACCCAACTAATCATGGGCATTACAATTTTAAAAAAAATATCATCCTCTCCTTCAGCAGACTCGGCCCCTACTTCCTCATAATCCTTCTCAAGTGCAGCAAGGTCCTCTCTAGCCTCAGAGAACTCTCCTTCCTCCATACCAATGAAGAAAGGCACGCTTTGCGTACATCAGATCGAACTTGTGGTCAATTCTGGAGAACACCTCGACAACGCTGGTGGAGTTGGAAATCATGCACACAGCTCTCTGCAGCTTAGCAAGATCATCACCTGGGACGACAATTGGTGGCTGGTAATTGATACCGCACTTGAAACCTGTTGGGCACCAGTCGACAAATTGGATTGTCCTCTTTGTCTTGATTGTGGCAACAGGCAACAACTGCATTAACATCCTTGGGGAGAACATCACCCCTGTACATCAGCCAGCAAGCCATGTATTTGCCATGGCGAGGGTCACACTTAACCATCATGGATGATGGCTCGAATGCGGTGTTGGTGATTTCAGCAACAGACAGCTGCTCGTGGTAGGCCTTCTCAGCAGAGATCACAGGGGCATACGAGGAAAGCATGAAGTGGATTCTTGGGTAGGGAACTAAGTTAGCAGCTATGGAAAAAGAAAAAAAGAAAAGAAAAGATACTATCTTTAAACCTTCTTCCATCCTCTAACATCACTTTCTCCAAATCCAGTAGCAAATGCCCCATTCCAAATCCTGCAAACAAGTTCCAGAATTACAGAATTACTTAATGGAAAGCCAATTGATACTAGCATCAATCAAATACTTATATCCAATGCATGCATTAAAGAAAATTAATCTAATATTCCCACCACAGCATTTTCCCAAGAACAAAAAATTTTCAATTTTATAATCTTTAGTTTTCTGAAAATTTGGAAAAACAGAATCTTGAATCAATGAAACAGGGCTACGACGATAAAAGAAAGCATATGTTCTTGTTCATGTTGTGGAAGAAATTGATAGGAAAGGGATATAACAAAATCGAGTGTACGCAGCGGAAATTAAAACTCCTCTCCAAATGCCCAATAAACTGTTATGAAAGCTGAAGCTACAGGGGTCAAAGGGAGGAAGAATGTGTTAGGAATAGTGCCCTAGAAAGCCGATTCGACGTAATCCGTTTTGGGACTTTCCTAGTATCACAGACAATCTTTGAATAATATACGATTGATTAATATCATAGACAAACACTTCTTTATATGCCTATACGTGTTTTGTGTGTTTCCATTACGTGCGCATGTATGAGAACTCCTCTAATCCTGATGACTTTAGGACTCTACCATTTAGGTGAAATGGTTCATGAAACGAGCCCTATATCACATAAGTCATGATTAGTAAAATACTCCAAGCCGATGAGTCCTACAGACAGTGGGAGTGTCAACCTGACTCCTCTAAGGCTTGCTTGTGGGATCACGCCCTTAAGAAGGACCACCTTGTTTCATGGAGGTGCAAAGTGTATAGTTGATACGTGCGTGATACATGAGGGTGCTTATTTCAATAAGTAAGTTCACTGAGGTGCCCCGTGTAAGAAGATTCCTAAATGGGAAAGAAAGTTTCTATTTCAGGAAATGGAAACTTCCAGATTAGGAAATATCTCACGAGTCATTGATGTGATTAATTGATCCTTAGACTTGAGGTTCCTTGTCACTTTATGAGTTAACTCTGTAGTCTTAGGTATAAGCTTTAAAGGGTGTCGCCTTAGACAACTGATTCAAGGCTTATGCTGGGGCTGCACAAGTGATTCATGAAAGTGAATGAGAATCAAGATAGGACCTACACTTGCATTTGCAAGGTGATCTCTTATTGTGTAAGTCATTCATATGCCATATGCAGTCCTTGGCCAAGGCAGTAGATCAAGACATCAAGAAAAGGGTTTCTTGGATTGAGATCAAATGGATATGAAATGCACTTAGCTTTAAGACCGGATTATTAGGGTTCTGATTATTCCCTTACCCTAGATCTTGGTTGAGAGATAGTAAGTAGGAGGATTGTATCTCACATGAATCAATGACTTAAAGGTTCTGTCGAATCCGAACATTCCAATTCAGCTAGGGGTTAAACACCTGTTGCTAGACTATGGTCGTTTAATTTGTGGACTGATTAATTAATTAGTGAATTAATTAATTAAGGTCACTGCTAATTGAATTGAGAACCTAGAGGGTCACACACAACAACTTGGTTACATGAGTTGAGGCTTTAAAATGATTAAACGAGTTAATCGGGCCAAGAGGGTTCCACACGTATGAAATCACACGTGTGGCTCACGTGAGTGACACGTGTCACTGTGACACGTGTCACACACGTGTGAATATATATATATATATATATATATATATATATATATATATATTATATATATGTATTAAATAATTAAATGTGTTAATTATTTAATAGACTTTGGTTTAATTTTGAATTAAAAAGAAAGTCTTATTTTGGAGAAAATAATCTAGTTAATTAATTACGAATTAATTAATTAGATAATAAAATAAGTTATTTATTTTAAATAAATAAAGTATAAAATTATCCAAAATAGTTTGGATATTTTTAGCTCTCTTAAAAGTTGACTTGAATTAGAATTCAAAGTCAAAGTTGGAAAATACTTGATGATCAAGTAATAGGAGAGAGAGGAACCAAATCCTTGCCCAACAAGGAATAGGTTCGGCCGTCCCTCTCCCTTTCCTATATATAGGGGAGCTCATGCTCCCCTTTAGAGCGAATTGGCAATTCTTTTGGTTCGTCTGTTGAACACCTTCCTTTCTCCAAGATTAAATAAAACCATAGGTTAAGCCTAAACACTAACTAGAGAACTAACATCCTTACTAGTTAGATTGTGATCAAGTTGGTGGACTTTCTCTAGAGACTTCAAGTTAGAAGTTTGAAGATTCGAGCTTTACCAAGGAGAGGGGATCAAGCCGCGAGAAGAGCGTTCTTGGGTGGCTTGAAACGCTTCAAGAAAGAATAAAAGAAAAGTAAGTTTTCTATCTCTACGAATTTGGTTACACGATTGCGAGTCCAAGATCCTTTTGTTGGGAAAATTTTTTAAATTCCGCTGCTTTCTGATTCGTGTTTTCCAACAAGTGGTATCAGAGCCACCTCGTTAATTGTGTTTCTGATTCGTCTCAATTATTCTGAATTTGGTAGAAATTCTTAGGCTTAGATGCGAATTAGGTATTCATGAGTTCTTTTAGAAAGCCTGAATTACGAAACTATAATTTTTCTTGAATTTCTGAAACTGTTTTCAGAAATTGGATAACATATATATTGGTGAGTGCTTGTTTGAAATGCATTTAAGTTGTACTTGCATTAATCAAGACTAATTAAATTGGATAACATATATGTTGGTGAGGTCGAACCGAACAACTCTTCGGTTGATTCGAAAATTCCCATTGAATATTAAGCTCATTTCGAATAATAGGTATTTAATTCGAGATGCAAATTTTGAATTAAATTCCTAGCATTCCATCAATAGGTTTTAAGTTTAGTAAGTAAAGCTAGTTATTGTCCGCGAGTCGTGGGATAGCTAGTGGAGCTTATTAGTTCTTAGTTACCTAATTGATCATTTTAAATGATCAATATTTCGTGGTCAATTTTAGCAAGGGCGATGTCCGCGAGTCGTGGGTCGTTCGAACTAAGTTTTGATCATGATCTTATGATTGATGGGTCTAGCTTAACACCTAAGTAAATATGGATGTCGCACGAGTCGTGGGTCCATATTGAAAGATAGGTGATGCAAAAAAAAACAATTACTAAGAGTTCTAAAGGTGTTAGAGTAAGTTGTACCTACCTAGGATTTTACTTAGAATGTCCGCGAGTCGTGGGTTCGAGGTAAAATGCTTAGGATCTTAGTACCCATTGGGAAACGTGTTCCTCTTAGATCTTTGGGAATTATAGATCTTTGAAAAACAGTGGGAGCTACATTAGATTAAAGACCTTATCTTATGTATATCGTTATTATTCAGCATGCTCACCTAGTTCTCTGCTTAGCATTTAGGTTGTAGTTCTGTGATTCTCTACAATATGAAATGCAAACCCATTCGTATCCATCCTTAAGTCAAACAAGTTGACTAAGTCCTAACTAACTCTAAAATGGTTTCGGATCCTAAAATTCATTTTAGAATCCGAAAAGAGAAATTGTTCTCTATAAGGCGAGATTTTCATTTATTTGAAAGTTCGACCCGGGCCAAAAGAGAAGCAACCTGAGGTGAATGGATTGTTCCAAACCACTTAAGAGCAATTGAACCACCTCATAAAAATGTTACAAGGTATAACATTATGGAATTATACAATATTCCAAATGAGGAAACAATTGCACATGAACAAAGTCTAAAGATCTTATTTGAAGATCTTATGGTCTCGATCATCAACTGAGAAAAGAGTTCTCAATGCACTGATTGCTTACATTGCTTCCACCATCATTCAAACCCTTTATGCTCAACTAGAATGATGCTAATGTAGCATAGTTAATCATTTAGTTGATAATGGTTGAGAGCATCCTTAAGAAGGAATAAAAGGTTGAGATGGTTAATTCTTCTTCTAAACTCCCTAAGTTAAAGGCTTGAAAGCCTAAAGAAGAAGAAACCCTTAAGAGCCCAATGGAGGGGCATGTAAGGGGGTACGCCCAAAAGACACTAGAGATCAAATAGGACGTTTGCTTCTATGGTAGCAAATAAGGACTTTGAAAGGGAACTGCAAAGAGTATGAGTACTCTGAAATGTTACCTCGTTTAGTAATTCTACTAGGAATAGAATTCACTAGTCTTGAGTCAATTCTGCATAATCCGTTCTGCAAAGACTCAAGGCACTAATGTTCTGAACATACAAATGAGATAACAAAAGTAAGTGAGATGACAAAGCTTCGAATTACTTTGGAATGTTGAGATATAAAAGGATTAGCAAGTCAGACACCTTAGGATCATTCTATGAAAATGAACCTATAGAGTTGACTTTCTGTAAATCCTGTCTTGTGGGAAGCGTTCCTGAATCCCGTTTATAAGAAACGTGGAACGTTCCAAAATTATAGTGGATTTCGATCCATGCTGATGAGTGTAAGATGCTTAATGTAAGCACTAGATACAATCGTCAGTTTAATCATTATGAATGAATGTACTTGTTAAAGTACAAATTCGAAACTTATATGAAATTCTTAGAATTTCAAAAGGAGGTTAGGAACCGAAGTAGTCATAAGTTATAGGCAAATCGATATGATCGAGATAGCCAATATCTTATCAACTAATTCCTTAGTCATCTTAGAAATAATAGGATTATCTCTCAGTAAACTAATTCGAGAACACCTTAGTGTTTCCGAACGAGGGAATGAAACCTTATAGGATATGGTCCGTTCCATAGCAAACTTTACTGACTTATAATCATTCTAGGAATAAACTCCCGGAATATGCAGTTAGATATTTTGAATTTTGCACCTTCCAAAATCAGTCCTTTAGATGCACTATGCAATGTGGCACACTAAATTCCCTAATTATTCTTGTCCAAGAATTTAGTGGAATCCTCTTAAGTAAAGAGGATAGTGGGAGATAGGCTTGAAATGAGTTCAAGTTTATACAAACAATATTGGATATCATTTCTGCGATTCCCTTAGACAAAGGTTGTTTGTCTCAAGGAATGTATCTTTCTTAAGGAATCGTTCCTATAGAAGAAGAAAGACAAGCAAGCAGACCTCAAAGAAATTTGAGAATAAATATCCACGCCATATATAGAAGAAACGAGCCCATTTGATAAAACTTAGCCAAATTTTAGAGCATGTACACGTGTGAAACCCTTCTCTTAAGACGTGTTTAGAACGCGTTCCTAGATAGCCAAGGAATTACTTGAAGAGGAGACACTGTCAGATTTGGAATCTGAGTAGTGTAAGCAAGCCTTGAAATCCAATATGGATTCCATATACTCAAACCAAGTTTTGACCTTGGTTGATCCACCTGATAGGATCAAGCTCGTGGAGCTTCGAGTAAATGGAAAGCATTACAACCTTCTTGACGGTTGAAATGCAAAAGTCCATTTGGATTGTGTTTACCACATCCTCATATTCTGACTATGAGATATGATAAATGAATATGAGAACGATCTTGTTCAATATGAGATTGAAAGAGACTGAAATAAGGTATTTCTAAAAGTCTCATATTCAGTGGGAGTATGCATAAGGTATGCAAATCCCTAAAGTCAATCTGTGGATTGATAAAGGCTTCTAGGAGTTAGACAATTCGATTCCATAGGATAGTCAAATCGTTTGACACAGATGGAAGTCGAATAAGTCTTAAAAGTGTACATTTGAAAGTTAGTGATGTAAGAGTCAATTATGGTTCTTTAGAAGACGACATCCTTCTCATTAGGAATGTCAAGGATGACGTGAAAGTTACCAATTCTTGTTTAAGAAACAATTTGGCATAGAAGATCTTAGTGATTATCCTATATTCTCGACATTCAGATCTAAGAGAATAAAAGGATTATCACAAAACGAGTACATAACCATAATACTAAAAGGAGTTTACTATGGACAATGGAAAATCTCTTTTGAAGAGTATGTGTCCTAAGATAACTTTAAGAAAGTTAGAATGTCCAAAATCCCTTTAAGTGAAAGGGAGCATAATGTATGAAAAGTTATGTACTAAATTAGATATGGCGCAACACTAAGCGTAGTAGGCCGAATCTAATATGACCTCAGAGAAGGTCATTAGATTTCTGTAAAGGATGTCCTCAGAGTACTTGAGAAGAAATGAGGATATGTATTAGTTTACAGAGCCCAAAAGATCTTGTTGTTAGAAGGATATTTGATGTAACCATTCATCAAACATAGATGATTGTGAAATCATTGAAAGGATACAACTTCTACCAGAATGGTAATGCAATGTGTTGGAAAGGGGTTCCAAGGACGGACATTGCAAAACTCGACTATCGTAGTTGAGAACTTAGTCGTATTATATAACGCTAAGTTAAGTGTTTGGGTAAGAAACTCCATCTAACTTGTTAGATGAAGTTCCTAGCATGAAACAACTCCTTTATCATATTGTATGATAAAATGGATGGTTGCTCAAGTAAGAGAACCAAGACCTCACCAAGAGACTGAACACGTGATTACGAATCACTTTATAAGGAAAAGGTGTTTCCTAAGAGATGTGTAAACAACAGGGTCACATCAGCAGAGAATATAGCAGATCCACTTTGGAAATGCCCAAAGTCAATAGGCTCTCAAAGTGCATCTTGAGAAGATGGGACTTAGAGTACCTAAATGGCTTTTACGGGCAAGTGGGATATTGTTAGGAATAGTGCCCTAGAAAGCCGATTCGACGTAATCCGTTTTGGGACTTTCCTAGTATCACAGACAATCTTTGAATAATATACGATTGATTAATATCATAGGCAAACACTTCTTTATATGCCTATACATGTTTTGTGTGTTTCCATTACGTGCGCATGTATGAGAACTCCTCTAATCCTGATGACTTTAGGACTCTACCATTTAGGTGAAATGGTTCATGAAACGAGCCCTATATCACATAAGTCATGATTAGTAAAATACTCCAAGCCGATGAGTCCTACAGACAGTGGGAGTGTCAACCTGACTCCTCTAAGGCTTGCTTGTGGGATCACGCCCTTAAGAAGGACCACCTTGTTTCATGGAGGTGCAAAGTGTATAGTTGATACGTGCGTGATACATGAGGGTGCTTACTTCAATAAGTAAGTTCACTGAGGTGCCCCGTGTGAGAAGATTCCTAAATGGGAAAGAAAGTTTCTATTTCAGGAAATGGAAACTTCCAGATTAGGAAATATCTCACGAGTCATTGATGTGATTAATTGATCCTTAGACTTGAGGTTCCTTGTCACTTTATGAGTTAACTCTGTAGTCTTAGGTATAAGCTTTAAAGGGTGTCGCCTTAGACAACTGATTCAAGGCTTATGCTGGGGCTGCACAAGTGATTCATGAAAGTGAATGAGAATCAAGATAGGACCTACACTTGCATTTGCAAGGTGATCTCTTATTGTGTAAGTCATTCATATGCCATATGCAGTCCTTGGCCAAGGCAGTAGATCAAGACATCAAGAAAAGGGTTTCTTGGATTGAGATCAAATGGATATGAAATGCACTTAGCTTTAAGACCGGATTATTAGGGTTCTGATTATTCCCTTACCCTAGATCTTGGTTGAGAGATAGTAAGTAGGAGGATTGTATCTCACATGAATCAATGACTTAAAGGTTCTGTCGAATCCGAACATTCCAATTCAGCTAGGGGTTAAACACCTGTTGCTAGACTATGGTCGTTTAATCTGTGGACTGAATAATTAATTAGTGAATTAATTAATTAAGGTCACTGCTAATTGAATTAAAAAGAAAGTCTTATTTTGGAGAAAATAATCTAGTTAACTAATTACGAATTAATTAATTAGATAATAAAATAAGTTATTTATTTTAAATAAATAAAGTATAAAATTATCCAAAATAGTTTGGATATTTTTAGCTCTCTTAAAAGTTGACTTGAATTAGAATTCAAAGTCAAAGTTGGAAAATACTTGATGATCAAGTAATAGGAGAGAGAGGAACCAAATCCTTGCCCAACAAGGAATAGGTTCGGCCGTCCCTCTCCCTTTCCTATATATAGGGGAGCTCATGCTCCCCTTTAGAGCGAATTGGCAATTCTTTTGGTTCGTGTGTTGAACACCTTCCTTTCTCCAAGATTAAATAAAACCCTAGGTTAAGCCTAAACACTAACTAGAGAACTAGCATCCTTACTAGTTAGATTGTGATCAAGTTGGTGGACTTTCTCTAGAGACTTCAAGTTAGAAGTTTGAAGATTCGAGCTTTACCAAGGAGAGGGGATCAAGCCGCGAGAAGAGCGTTCTTGGGTGGCTTGAAACGCTTCAAGAAAGAATAAAAGAAAAGTAAGTTTTCTATCTCTACGAATTTGGTTACACGATTGCGAGTCCAAGATCCTTTTGTTGGGAAAATTTTTTAAATTCCGCTGCTTTCTGATTCGTGTTTTCCAACAGAATGATCAGAGTTATGCAACTGCTACACGTAAGGGAAGAAAAGGGTCTGTGGGAACACGTTTTATCAAGGGCGTGACACGTTTCTTTTAAATTGGAAGAGATGTGCCTTCTCCGGACGACATCGTTTTATCTCTTAATTTGCAGTCTTTTGTTTAATTAAAATTCAAGTTTGTTATTTCAGTCTTGGGCCAGAAACGGTTACTTTGTAATTGGGTCAGATTGTAGTGGAGAAAGTGGTTGCACCAGGACCTATTTCATGGCCTGAAGATACGTTGTAATAGTAGGTTTTTCTAAGTAATCAATCTCAATTCTCTCTCTCCAGCTATCTCTCTCTCTTTCTTTCTCTCGCAATTCCCTTCTCTTCTTCCAAGTATCAAAGTATCAGAGTGTTTGTGTGATTTGAGTCTTCCAGTTTGCAATTATTAGTAACAGTGGTATCAGAGCTTCGTTGGCGTGTCTCCTGGGCACAGATGGCGAAGAACAACACAACGAGAATTGATGAGCTTGAGGTAACATCTAAAGAGCTAAGGGAGGGTCAGGATACACTCAAGGAAGGCCAGGATGTCATGAAGGCGCTGTTGGAGGAAATCTCCAGAGCTTTGCAGAATCTAGGAAAGATGAAGGAGTCCAGCAGCTCCGCAGATCCGATGGTATCTTCCAACAGAATCTTTGGTGAGGGAGGACTTCTTCTAACTCCTACGCTACGAGTTAATGAGGTAACGAGAAATACTAACCTTAAGAGCAAGCTGGAATTTCCTAAATTCACAGGCAATGAACCCAGGCAGTGGATTAGGAAATGTTATAAATACTTTCAATTTAATCCTATAAGCGATTATGAGAAAATTATCTTGTCTGCAATGCATATGGAGGGTGAGGCTGATAATTGGTTCTTGGATTATGTTGATGGTAAGGAAAATATGGCATGGGATACATTCTCCAGTCTTGTGTTAGAACGGTTTTCCTCACAGAGGGAGAGTAACATCATTGGTCAGTTTAATAAGCTCAAACAAGATAAATCTGTGGAAGAGTACACACTAAAGTTTGAGGAACTGAAATCCTTTATGGTTAGCCACAACCGATCACTCACAGAGGATTACTATATAAAAAGTTATATAAGTGGGTTAAAAGAGGAGATTAGTCAGATGGTTGAGATGATAGGCCCACCAACTCTTGAGAAAGCTATCCATTGTGCTAAGAAGCAGCAGGGGTCGATAGAGGCTATGGAAAAATCTGCAAAACAGGGATCAAAAGGTTGGAGTGTGAAAATAGGGATTGGGGATCAGGGTATGAAGAAACCACACACCTCTAACTCTGAGAAATACCCACCAATCAAGAGGTTAAATGCTGAAGAAATGGATGCCAGGAGGAAGAAAGGTCTCTGCTTTAACTGTGATGAGTTTTTCCACCCGGGTCATAGGTGCAAAAAACTCTTTGTCATCATATGTGAAGAGAGGGATGGAACCGATGATGAGGATGCTATTGATTTGGGAGAATCTGAGGATACAGATCTTCACATTTCTCTTAATGCTGCTAGCGGGAGACCTGTTCCAGATACAATTAAAATCCAAGCCAGAGTGAAAAATGTCAACATGATTGTGCTCATTAACTCTGGAAGCACACACACTTTCTTGGATCCAGACATAGCTAGGAAAGCTGGCTGTGATATTGAGTGCACAAATCCCTTATTAGTAACAGTGGCAGATGGTGGGAAGATACACTGTGACTCTAAGTGCAGTGATTTTAAATGGGAAATGTGTGGACATAACTTCAAAGCTAATGTGAGATTACTTCGGTTGGGTGGTTGTGACTTAGTGGTGGGAGTTGATGCTTTAAGGAAATTGGGTGACATCACCCTTAACTTTGACAGACAAACTGTGAAGTTCTAGAAGGATGGAGAAGTGATTACCTTACAAGGCGGCAAAACTGATGCTTCCTTGAGAATGATATCGGGCAAAGGTCTGCAAAGATTGCTAAGGAAGAGGGGAAAAACATCTCTCAGTTGTTTGTGCCTAGTATCCGCTGAAGAAAAGCAAGAGGATGGAGATGTCCGTGAGAAACTCAAACCATTATTGGCTAAACATGAGGTTCTGTTCAAAGAACCCAAGGGCTTACCACCTAAGAGAAGCCATGATCACCAAATCATACTCAAGGAGGGAGTAGAGAGTATCAAACAACCCCCATACAGATATTCCTATCTCCAGAGGTGTGAAGTTGAGAAGTTAGTTCAAGATATGTTGAAGAGTGGGATCATACAGCCTAGTGTGAGTCCTTTTTCCTCACCAGTGTTGTTGGTAAAGAAGAAAGATGGTGGATGGAGGTTTTGTGTAGATTACAGAAAGCTAAATGCATTGACAGTTAAAGATATCTATCCAATACCCTTGGTAGATGATCTTCTGGATGAGTTGGGAAAAGCTACTATCTTCTCCAAGATTGATTTGAGGTCTGGGTATCACCAAATCAGGGTAAGGGAGACGGATATTCCCAAAACAGCTTTTGTTACCTCTTCAGGCTTATATGAATTCAGGGTTATGCCATTTGGGTTGACAAATGCACCTGCAACTTTCCAGTCTTTGATGAACACCATATTCAGAGAGTATCTAAGGAAATTTGTGCTTGTTTTCTTTGACGATATTCTGATCTACAGTGAGAGCTTGCAAGATCATAAGGAGCACTTAGAAATAGTTTTTGGGGTGTTAGAGAAACAACAACTTTTTGCTAAAGCCTCTAAGTGTTCATTTGGGAAGGATCAGGTGGAATATTTGGGACATGTGATCACTCAAGAAGGTGTATCAGCAGAATCTCAGAAGATCCAAGCTATGGTGGAGTGGCCTGTTCCCAAATCAGTGAAAGGCTTGAGGGGATTCTTGGGATTAACTGGATATTACAGGAAGTTTATAAGAAATTATGGAGTGATTGCTAAACCCCTGACTAATCTCACCAAGAAGGGCCAGTTTGTATGGAATAAGGAAGCTGATAATACTTTCTCAGAATTGAAAAGGGCCATGGTGACAGCTCCCGTACTATCCCTTCCAGACTTCTCAAAACCATTCGTGCTGGAAACTGATGCCTGCTATAATGGGACTGGTGCTGTGTTGATGAAAGAAAAACACCCTATAGCCTACATGAGTAAATCCTTGAGCCCAAAGTCACTAGGGCTATCAGTGTATGAGAAAGAGCTTATGGCCATCATTCAAGCAGTGGATAAATGGAGGAATTACTTATTGCATAACACCTTCATTATCAAAACTGACCAGTGTAGTATCAAGTATTTGGTTGATCAAAAAATTTCAACCCCACTGCAGCACAAATACTTGACTAAATTATTGGGATTCAGCTATGTGATTGAGTACAAGAGTGGACAGGAGAATAGAGCAGCTGATGCTCTATCAAGAAAGAGCAATGAAGAGGAAGGAAGCTGTAAAGCTCTAACTATTTTGCGGCCATTCTGGGTGGAAGAACTGGATTCTAGCTATATTGCAGACCCTGCAGCTCAAGAAGCTATCACTGAATCCATCATGTTTCCTTTTAATCTATCCCTATACAGCTATAGAGAAGGGGTGCTGAGATACAAGGGTAAGATCTACGTGGGGAACAATTCTGAATTGAGGGAGAAAGTCATCCAGAGCTTTCACTCCTCAAGTCTAGGAGGTCACTCTGGAGTGCAAGCTACTTACCAAAAAATTAGAGGGGTTTTCTCATGGCCAGGAATTCAGAAGGATGTGGAAGCCATAGTAAAATCTTGCGAGGTATGCCAACAAAGTAAACATCAAACCAGCAAACCAGCTGGATTACTACAGCCTTTGCCCATCCCAGAGCAAAGTTGGCAACACATTACCATGGACTTCATCGAACAGCTACCTAAATCAGAAGGGAAAGAGGTAATCTGGGTTATTGTGGATTGCTTTACCAAATATGCACATTTTATTGCATTAAGTCATCCCTTTACAGCCGCTCAATTAGCACAGATCTTCCTCAATGAAGTGTACAAACTACACGGAATTCCATGTAGCATTGTATCAGACAGGGACAAGGTGTTTACAAGCCAATTCTGGAAGGAGTTACTGGAGATTGCAGGGGTAAAACAGTACTTAAGTACAGCCTACCACCCCCAAACAGATGGGCAAACAGAAAGAGTTAATCAGTGTTTGGAGAGCTATCTTCGTTGCATGTGTGGGATGTTTCCCAAACAATGGAAGAAATGGTTAGCAACAACTGAGCTATGGTACAACACGAATTACCTTACTGCCTTGAAAATTACCCCTTTTGAAGCTCTGTATGGCTACAAACCTTCATACTTTACTGCAAACTCCACTCAACCTCTCTCTTCAGTAGGATTGGAAGAACTTGTAGATCATAGAGCTCAAATCCAGCAACAAATCAAGCACCAACTCCATTTGGCTCAGAACAGGATGAAGCAATTTGCAGATAAGGGGAGACAAGAAAGAGAATTCCAAGTGGGGGATATGGTATACCTTAAGTTAAAACCCTTCAGACAACTCTCGATCCGGAATAGCAAGCTATGGAAGTTAAGGCCTAAATTTGCAGGCCCATTCACTGTAATTGAGAAGGTTGGCTCTGTTGCTTACAAACTCCAACTCTCTCTTGGAGCAAGGATCCATCCTGTATTTCATGTCTCCCTACTGAAGTTACATGTGGGAAAATCAGAGAAGATTGCCGGTGAGCTGCCGTTATTTGATGAAGATTCGCAATTAATCCTTAAACCTGTGAAAATTCTAGGAAGAAGGATGGTAAAGAAAAGGAATGCAGCTGTTGTTCAGCTTTTGGTGCAATGGTCTCATCTACCAGAGTCGGAAGCTACCTGGGAAGATTTTCACCCCATCATCCAACAATTCCTGGAAATTGAAGCTTGGGGACAAGCTCTTAAACAAGGGGAGGGTAATGTTATGAAAACTGAAGCTACAGGGGTCAAAGGGAGGAAGAATGATCAGAGTTATGCAACTGGTACACGTAAGGGAAGAAAAGGGTCTGTGGGAACACGTTTTATCAAGGGCGTGACACGTTTCTTTTAAATTGGAAGAGATGTGCCTTCTCCGGACGACATCGTTTTATCTCTTAATTTGCAGTCTTTTGTTTAATTAAAATTCAAGTTTGTTATTTCAGTCTTGGGCCAGAAACGGTTACTTTGTAATTGGGTCAGATTGTAGTGGAGAAAGTGGTTGCACCAGGACCTATTTCATGGCCTGAAGATACGTTGTAATAGTAGGTTTTTCTAAGTAATCAATCTCAATTCTCTCTCTCCAGCTATCTCTCTCTCTTTCTTTCTCTCGCAATTCCCTTCTCTTCTTCCAAGTATCAAAGTATCAGAGTGTTTGTGTGATTTGAGTCTTCCGGTTTGCAATTATTAGTAACATAAACAATCAACCAAGTATGCCAAAGGATATAAAAATAATCAACCAAACAAAAACGAGAATAGAGAGACACAAGAATTTTAACGTGGAAAACCCCTTCAAATCGAAGAGTAAAAACCACGAGGTCTATGAGACCCAAAAACAAATCCACTATAATACGAGGCAAATTACAGCGGTTCAAACACCAATAAATCTAACTCCAAACACGAACCAAACACCGATTCGATCCAAAACGAACTAGAACACAAAAGGAGAAAAAGACACCAAAATAAGCCGAAAATCGTGTCACTGTTCATGCTCAGAAAAACCCGACTTACAGTGCTCCAAATCCGATCTCCACCGTTCACTTTCAAGTTCGATGAGTTAGGAACCTGCTGTCCGAAAATCAGCTCGATCGGACCACAAATGACCTCCCGATCGTCCGTGCAAAGTTGCTGTCGCTGCCCAGAAAACTGCTGTCAAAAGTGCAGAAAATCATACGTTAAATCATACGTTAAATGACTGCTGCTATCTCTTAAATTCCAAAAGAAAAGCAAACCTATTTTAAGTTGAAGAAGGATAATTGATGGGCTTTTAATTATGCATGGACTAACAAAATTACTTATGGGCTGTACCCAACAAATCTCCCCCTCCAGCCCAAGTCGAGAAAGGAGACAAACTACCATTTAATCATTCAAACTTGAGACCCGCCATCCCGGCACAAACCTCAAGTTTATCACGACTCACCACCTTTGTCAACATATCAGCACCGTTGTCATCGGTGTGAATCTTTTCAAGCTCAATCAACTTGGAATTCAAAACATCTCGAATCCAATGATACCTCACATCAATATGCTTCGACTTACCATGAAAACTTGAATTCTTACTGAGATGTATTGCACTTTGATTATCACAAAACAGAACATACTTCGACTATGAAAATCCAAGTTCTTGAACAAACTTCTTCATCCAAAGTAATTCTTTGCAAGCTTCAGTGGCTGTAATAAATTCGGCTTCTGTAGTAGACAAAGCAACACATTTTTGCAGTCTAGATTGCCAAGCCACTGCTCCCCTTGCAAAAGTAATCAAATAACCAGATGTGGATTTTCTCGAATCCAAATCTCCAGCCAAATCTGAATCTGTATACCCACACAACATCGGTTTCCCAGACCCAAAACAAAGCTTCAAATCTGTAGTGCCGCGGAGATATCTCATAATCCATTTTACAGCATTCCAATGCTCTCTACCCGGATTTGAGAGAAACCTGCTAACTTTGCCAACTGCATGAGCCAAATCCAGTCTCGTACAAACCATGGCATACATCAAACTTCCAACCGTGGATGCATAGGGAACACCTTGCATGTCCTTCTTATCTTCATCATTAGAAGGAGACTGTGCACTACTCATCTTAAAATGTCCATCAAGAGGAGTACTTACAACTTTGGCTTTATCCATGTGAAACCTCTGAATCACCTTCTCAATACACTTCTCTTGAGACAACCACAACTTCTTGGCATTTCTATCACGAGAAATTCTCATGCCAAGAATGTGCTTCGCAGGTCTTAAATCTTTCATGGCAAAAGATTTGTTCAACTCATTCTTCAACCTATCAATTCTAGAAGCACTATGACCAATAATGAGCATATCATCAACATAAAGCAATAAAATGACAAAATCAACATCAGAGAATTTTTTAATAAATACGCAATGGTCAGCATTAGTTCTTGTATAACCCTGCTGCAGCATAACCGACTCAAACTTTTTATACCATTGCCTTGGAGCTTGTTTCAAACCATACAAGCTTTTCCTCAATCTGCAAACAAAATTCTCTTTACCTTTAACAATGAAACCCTCCGGTTGCTCCATATAAATCTCCTCCTCTAAATCGCAGTGGAGGAAAGCTGTCTTCACATCCATCTGTTCAACTTCTAAATCAAGACTAGCTGCTAAGCCCAAAACAAGACGAATTGACGACATTTTCAGAACAGGTGAGAAAATCTCTTCAAAATCAATTCCTTTCTTCTGACTGAAGCCTTTAACAATTAATCTGGTTTTGTATCTCGGCCGTGAATTGTTCTCTTCTTGTTTCAACCGATGAATCCATCGGTTCTTTAGAGCTTTTCTGCCTTCAGGTAACTTGACAAGGTCAAAAGTATGATTGTCATGTAAAGATTGCATCTCATCTTTCATTGCTTCAAACCACTTTTCCTTAAGTTCACTATCCATGGCTTCCTCAAAACAATCAGGTTTTCCACCATCTGTCAAAAGCACATACTCACTAGATGAGTATCTAACAGATTGCATTCTGTTCCTGGTAGATCTTCTGGGTTGGATTGAAGGTTGCTCAACATAATTTGATTATCTTCCTCATTCTGAATTTCATGATCCTCCTCAGCATGATCATGATCAACTTCTGTCTCCAAATTATTCTGATTGTCTAACTCAACTGCATTAGGAAGATTAAAAATAGGTTTTGGATCCAAATCTATCAAGTCCTCACCACCTGGAGACTCCAAGTTACTTGTTTTACCGAAGTCTTCAATGGTTTGATCCTTCATGAAGACTACATCACGACTTCTAACAAGCTTCTTTCAACCGGATCATAAAACCTGTAAGCAAATCCATCCAAACCATACCCAAGAAATATACATTCTCTCGCTTTCGTGTCTAACTTAGACCTCTCATCCTTAGTTACATGCACAGAAGCTTTACAACCAAACACACGTAAATGATCATAGGAGACATCCTTTCCATACCATACCCTATTAGGAACATCAGCATACAATGCAACAGAAGGAGACAAATTAATTATATAGGCAGCAGTAAGTAAAGCCTCACCCCAAAAAGACTTAGGTAGCTTCGTGTCTGAAAGCAAACATCTGACTCTCTCCACCAGAGTCCTATTCATCCTTTCTGCTAAACCATTTAATTAAGGGGTTTTAGGAGGCGTCTTCTGATGCCGAATGCCCTGTTCTCTGCAATAAGAATCAAAAGGACCACAATACTCGCCACCATTGTCAGTACGAATACATTTCAGTTTCTTACCAGTTTCTCTCTCAACTGATGCCTGAGAAACTTTAAAAACATCAAATACCTGATCTTTGGTTTTTATAACATAACCCCAAACTTTTCTCGAACAATCATCAATAAAAGTGACAAAATAAAGTGCACCACGATGAGTTCGTACCTTCATTGGTCCACAAACATCTGAGTGTACCAGTTCAAGAAGCTAGGTTTTCCTTGAAGGGGGATGACTCTTGAATGAAACCCATTTCTGCTTCCCAGCCAAACAGTGAACACATCTTTCTAACTTTGTATCTTTCAGCCCTGACAACAAATTCTTCTTGGCCAAAAAATCGAGTCCCTTTTCAATAATGTGACTAAGTCTCTTGTGCCAAAGCTCTGACAAGTTGTCACTCTCTATTGCATTAACCGAGTTCACACAAATAGAAGCTTTCATCTTATATAAATTATGGAATTTATCACCTCGAGCCACAATTAGATTCCCTTTTGTGAGTTTCCACTGACCATTACCAAAGAAATTGCAATAGCCATCATCATCGAGCCTTCCTGCTGAAATCAGGTGCAAACGAACATTAGGTGCATGTCTAACATCATGAAGCACCAAACTCGACCCACCTTTGGTTTTCAAACAAACAGTCCCAATGCCTACTACCGGTACCACCGTATCATTCCCCATCTTCAAAACTCCAAAATCACCAGAAGTATAAGAAGTGAAGAAATCTTTCATTGATGTTACATGAAATGAGGCACCGCTGTCAATAACCCATTTGGAATCATCACTGGCTACGACAACAACATTGTCATCATATGCAAGAATAAGATCATCATTGGAAGTAGCAGTAGCAACACAATCATTCTTATCCTGGTCTCTCTTATCGTGCCCATCACGATTGCCTTTACGCTCTTTCTTCAATTTAAAACAATATTTCTTGATATGACCAGGTTCACCACAATGATCACACTTAAATTCTTTCCATCCTGACCTTGACTTGCTTCGACTTTTGCTTCTACCTTTATTATTATATTTATGTTGGCTTCTCCCCCCTATTCTTTGAAACCAACAACTCGGGTTGAGATGAATGCTGAGTTTTTTCGTTTCATCTCTTCATTCAAAACACTACTCTTCACAAGCTCAACGGTTATACCACCATCAGACAAAGAGTTAACAAGTGAAACATGAAAAGTTTCCCAAGAATCAGGCAAAGTGGCAAGAATCCAAAGTCCGATAATTTCATCATCAAATTTAATGCCCATACCTGTCAACTGATCAAGAACACCTTGAAACTCATTCAAGTGATCAGCAATAGAAGTTCCTTCTTTGTATTTCAGCTGCATCATCTTCTTAAGCAAAAACAGCTTATTGTTTCCCGTCTTCGATGCATACAAATTCTGCAACTTCTCCCACAAACTTCTCGCATGTGTCTCGTGTTGAATATGGTTGTAAACATTCTCCTCAACAAATTGTCTGATAAACCCATAAACTTGTTTGTGCTCAAAATCCCATTCTTCATCGGTTTTAGACACGGGCTTTTCAGTTGCAAAAACAGGCAAGTGCAAAGACTTAACAAAGAGGAGATCCTTCATCTTATTACTCCATAGATGATAATTTAATCCATTCAAAGTTATCATCCTACTTGTACTCATCTCCATGGTCACACCGACAAAAGAACCAATACGGTTCTGATACCACTCTGATAGGAAAGGGATACACCAAAATCGAGTGTACGCAGCGGAAATTAAAACTCCTCTCCAAATGCCCAATAAACAATCAAGCAAGTATGCCAAAGGATATAAAAATAATCAACCAAACAAAAACGAGAATAGAGAGACACGAGAATTTTAACGTGGAAAACCCCTTCAAATCGAAGAGTAAAAACCACGAGGCCTATGAGACCCAAAAACAAATCCACTGTAATACGAGGAAAATTACAGTGGTTCAAACACCAATAAATCTAACTCCAAACACGAACCAAACACCGATTCGATCCAAAACGAACTAGAACACAAAAGGAGAAAAAGACACCAATAAGCCGAAAATCGCATCACTGTTCACGCCCAGAAAAACCCGACTTACAGTGCTCCAAATTCGATCTCCACCGTTCACTTTCAAGTTCGATGAGTTAGGAACCTGCTGTCCGAAAATCAGCTCGATCGGACCACAAATGACCTCCCGATCGTCTGTGCAAAGTTGCTGTCGTTGCCCAGAAAACTGCTGTCAAAAGTGCAGAAAATTTCCCCCTTTTTTCTCACGTTAAATGGCTGCTGCTATCTCTTAAATTCCAAAAGAAAAACAAACCTATTTTAAGTTGAAGAAGGATAATTGATGGGCTTTTAGATATGCATGGGCCAACAAAATTACTTATGGGCTGGACCCAACAAAAATCTGATCTGTGTCTGCAGTCTCTGCAATTTTTGGATATTACATTTCCCCCCATAAATTATCAAGAAGGAAGTGTGCTTGCTATTGCGGTCTTTAGCATGAAAGCATGTAGTCCTATGTTGATGCCAATTGTTGTGTTCGCATTACATAATGCACTGGAGTTAGCTTTAATTGCATGAAAATATGGGGTATTCCATGATACGATATGGTGCTAGTTGAACCAGAAGATTAAAAGACATTGAAAACCATAAAACTAGATTAGATTACAACTGCTCTGTTTCTAATCAGACTGTTTTGGCAGTTCTCGTCAGCTACCCGCCGTTGATGACTGCTTCAACGTGCACGACATTCGCTTCTTCCATTATCTTGCAATTAATTTGAGTTCGTGGCCTCTGTAAGAGGGAAATACTCTGTTATAGTTTAAGTGCGTAAATTACTTCCAGAACAGAATAGAAAATAATCGTGGCCTCTGTAAGAGGGAAATACTCTGTTATATCAATACACAGCACAAGTAGAAAAACGCAAATTCTATCAGTTGAAAGATCCCAAAAAAAAAACCTTAGAAAAATTAAAACAATCCGAAGAAATGAACCAACCACCACCAGATCTGGAAAAAAAAAGAAAAAAAAAACTAGATCCATATCTCTGCATACCCAGCTGCACAAGCTCATCGATGGCGGAATTCAATCCCTCCGATCTTCCTTCCTCGCCAAAAGCTTACCTCCGACACCACATGGATCCCCCAACCAGATCTCAGATCCGGTGAGTACATATTCCCAATCGCCGATTTAATAAACCTCCTTGTCTCCTCGTCCAGAGATCCGAGACACTTCACAAACCTCCTCACCGTCCTCATCCTCAGCTCACGCCCCGCCACCTCCAGGCGATCAGCGATAAGACTGCATAAGACTGAGAAGCTTGGAAGTGGGGCAAATAATGGAAAGAGAAGAAGTGTACAGTGCCAGAGCAACTTGCTTCCAACATTAACGTGACTTAATATCGGCTAAGATGAGCAAGAAGACTTGATGTGTGAAAAGTTCCGGGCTTCAGCGGGCTAGATACTAAGTTGTCTTGGCCCATATCACCTAATATCCGGTACCAAATGGAAAATTAAGGTCCTAGCTTGTATCTATGACTATGTGGGTTAGTAAGCGTACCAAAAGCTTTCTAAGAGTATTACGTTATTAGCAAAGCATAATAAAATATAAGAATACAATATATTTTAATTAACTAAGATAATTTATTGTAGTAAATAAATTAAATTGGGTATTTAATAAAATTTTAATATGGTCATATTAAATCCAACTAGATAATAAACTAATAGAATAAATATTTTCTTAGTTGTCTAAATTTATTTATTAATAGGGTTAATTACACTTGATCCCCAAATTAGATAGGATAATTAGCACTAAAGCACAGACACGCCTAAAAAATAGTCCGTGTAGTGTCCGACACGTGTCGGACACGCTTCCGACACGTGTCGGACACGGCTGAAGGCGTGTCCCAAAAAAAAAAAAAATTTGGGACACGGTGTCGGACACGGCGAGATGAAGTGTCCAATAAGGCTCGGACATGGCTAGCTAATTTTTTTGAATTTTTTATGCCTTTTTTAATATTTTTTGAATTTTTTGGAGAGAAAAATGAAATAACAAAACTTATTTGAGTTTTTAATATTAAATATTTTTATAAATATTTTATGTTACATAGATTATACTTATAAAATATTTTTATTTTTATATGAAATATTTTTATTTATATATAAAATATATATATTTATATAAAATATAGCCGTGTCGGAACCGTGTCGTGTTCTAAAATTTTGAAAAAATCCGTGTCGTCGTGTCCGTGTCGTGTCGTGTCTGTGTCGCCGTATCCGTGTCCATGCAACATAGATAATTAGAGTTGGTACCCCATTTTCTAACTCTAATAATACATAACTTTATATAGAATATTGATGGTGCAAGAATCTGAGCTTCCTAAATGCAACAACACTTTAATATTTGTGAGAAGGGGAAGACCATCACAGGCGGGAAAGCCTCAGGAACTGGGTTTCCTTTTTGTGCGTGGGTTCTTCCAGTTAGGATAACACCAAGAGTGCAAGGGGTAATGGTGATGCAACTGTGGTGAGGTTAATGGAAAGCTTGAGAAGATAGAGGAAAGATGCCCAGAACTGTGTATGAGTGCGCGAATTTGAAGAAGATGACTTGGGGGAGAAAGCATGCGTTCTTCCCTATTTATATGTTAGGGGTAAGGGTAAATGGGTAAATCGACCGTGTGGTCCCAAACCTGTGTTGCCCTAACACGTGGCAGCCTGTGAGGGAATGAGAAGGACGTTTCTGAAAAGCAGGCGGCGTGTCAGGTACAAGGTGCGTACATCCTATGTGTCAGAGGTTGTTGGCGAGGGTCGCATGTGAGGAAAGCCCAAGATCCTCTTTGCTAAGGTTCGGATTCCTCGCAATGGGGTATGCTCATGCACGAACGCTAGTGACGCTCGAAGAGTGTACGGATGGCCTCCCCACAGTAGATGACCCTTGAGCGCCAAAGTCTCGAGCATCGGGAAGGGCCGTCAGGTAGGCACTTCCTTGAGGAAGGTGTTCCTGAGGGCCGTAATGTGAGCGTCAAACCGGTCAACTTGAGCCCTTTACCTGAGCAGTTAGCCGAGGCCCATTGATCTGTACCAATAAGCAAGCAAGTGGGCTGGAAAGGCCTGCGAGCCCCGTAATGTGAGCGTCCAGAGTCTCATCCTCCGAAGCGTTGACACGTGGACGGCTCTGATTCTAATGTGATTTTGGGCCTCATCATTTTGCCCCCTAAATTCTGTAGTATCGCTCGGGCGTACTGTAGAATTTAATAAGGAGGGAGCCTTGGATTTGAATTACCCGAGGGTCGAGCCATTGCTAGAGAAGTGACCGCTTGACTTCCGTAACGGACACAGTCTGACACCGCATTAATTGAAGTCATGTCCGCATTTAATGCTGAGTGGGAACGTGGGCGCGTGCACTCCGGGAGACGTGAGGCGGTTACCAAAAGTGGGGGGATTTCATAGGCGGGAAATGATTGCCATTTGAAATCCTAAGCCCTAATCAATGCAAATTCTCCCCTATAAATAGGGATTTGCAGAGTCTTGGAGCCTCTTTCACGCATTCAGACTTTTTCAAGCAAATACGCAGCAAGAACTCCTGCAACTTTTACAGATTCCGGCGAGCTTCTTCCTCACTTTCTAGGTAAGACTTCCACAAATTCTGGTATTCCGAAACTAACTTTTAGATTTAGGTTGTGCTTGAGGGATCCTTCCAAGCAAAGAACCCCTTCTGCCACTGAATTCCTTCCAGAATTTTCCTTCTTTATTGAATTTTCTGAGAGAACTCCGTCTTTGTAAGTCGAAGAACAAACATCATGGCTAGACACCAGGTTGACGATTATGTGAGGGAGATAGATGAGATGTCAGTGGGGAGCTCTTCCCCCCACGGGGATGTACCTACAGCGGTTCCCATGGCTAGAGCGTCCCCATGTGAGGGGATTCCCATGGCGATTCTAGTGGCTCAAGCTCTGGCTGACGCCAGGGATGAAGAGGTGGACGCAGCCGTTCAAGGGATGAACGAGCGTGCTCCTGGTGGGGTGGATGACCTCTTTGAAGAAATGCATAACGTGATGGAGATGCAGAGGCAAGGAGAGAGAGTATTCCCGGTGTTGAATAGCGCCGTGAGACCCCAGGATCACAGGATCACCGTGGCCGTGATGGCTCCCGAGGGCGAAGCAGGGCCATCCGGGCGTCAATTTGAGGCTGAACCTTCCAGAAGGCGTCAGAGGAGAGGAAAGGAGCCTGCTACTCGCGTGAGGCAAGATAATCGCCACCAAACTGATAGATCCCCGGACGAGATTGAGAGTATTTTGACGCTCGAAGATTTGGAGGAGCTGAAGGCGAAAGCTTATTGGGATGAAGCTGTATTTCCCATGCGGCTGCCAGAAGAAGGAGAGAGGGCCAACCGACCGCCACCTGGGATGATAACAGTCTATTGGGATGCCGTTCTAGCTGGTGGCCTAAGATTTCCAATTGCCCACGCTGCTGCTATCATCTACCATCATCTAGGGCTTTGCCCTTCACAAATCCTGCCCAACGGCATAGCTTTAATCAACACCTTCATAATAACGATGAGAGCCTTAGGCTATGCATCCTCGATCGTCAATTTTGATAGCTTGATACAAGTGGCCCGCTCGCCACGCTCGTCGTCTACGGACGGGTTCTATTATGCCCAGGCCAAGTCGGGCTTTAAGATGATAGATTCCCCATCCACATTGGAAGGAAAAGTATTTCTTCGTGGGGGCTCCAGGGGGAATTTTTGGGGTTCATCGACAGTGGATGATACACGGCGAAGGTCCTTTGATTAGGGAAAGGGTGAGAAATAAGGATTTCGAGGACTGGGCCAAGGGACTAGCCCTCGTAATGAAGTGTGAGAAGAAATGGATCAAGGCTGAGGTCTTGATGAAAAACGAGGGGGTGCTATTCCGTTATGGCTTGTCTTGCCCCCCAGAAATGATACTCAACCCTCCAGCCAACATCATGACCCTCGACGGTTAGATTCTAGGAACTAACTGCTCTAACTTTTAGAATGGTCTTCTGACTTAGTATAGTTGTTGTATTTCTGTTCTAGCGACCAGCCAGCAACCAATTTGTGACGCTCGTATCTTCTTTCTGACAGGTATCCAGATATTATCGCAAGGCATGAATGCAGAGGCTCTTTCCCGTATCTTGGGCGCTCAAGGAACCAGCGCTAATCCCCAGCCCCCACAACAACAGCAAGTCCGTCCTCCAAATGCCCCAAGGGGGAGAGGAACCAGGTGAGGAGCCGGTCAGGGACATAATGGCGCTCGCGAGGGCGCAGGGAACGAGGCTAGGAGGGGCCCCATTGAAGATCTGACGGTTGACGGCGTCCGGGGGGCTACTCCTCCACCGGCGGCCCCCGAGGGTCCGATTTCATTGAGTTCGAGCGGATCTCGAAACCGCTCGGGGGAGCATATCCGTATTCATGAAACCCTCCGGGCCGACCGTCAAGGGAAGAGGAAGAGGATGCCGGATTCCCTTCCCATTTCTGGTAAGGGGAAAGAGGTGGTCGTAGGACACAGAGGCGAGGGCAGCGACACTTCTTCATCAGAGGATGAAGATTTCTGGAAGATAGGTTGCAAGGGCGACTCTCGCTACAAGCGCCAGCAGACTGAGGGCCTGGTGCTTCTGAAAAAGAGCGCCTACTCCGTCAACATCGTCTCTGACGTCGTTGGGAAACTCCAATTTTTCGGCGATCATGATAAACTGAACGAGCATGACGCCGCTCGTGTTGCTGACGACGCCTGTCATGCCCTTCTGACGGTAAGTCCCTAGTGCCCTTTGAAGACTTCCCAATTCCATTGTTCCCATTTTAACACTTAACCTTGGCTTCTGACTTCCTAGGAGGTAATCCCCAGGTTGAAGAACTTGCAGGGACGAGCGCAGGCCTACTCAGAGCATAAGGCTAAGTACAAGAAACTGCTGCGAATCTCTGACCCCGTTCAATTGCAAGAGGATTACAACAACGTTCATGCCCAACTGACCACTGCCAACCTCGAGAAGAACCAGCTGAGGGAGAATCTGCAGAAAGCGGATGCGGCCTACCTAACTCTTGACGAGCGTCATAGGGAGCTGAAGGCGGAACGCGACCGGCTGAGGGTGCAAACTAGAGACCTGGGTGAGCAATTGGCAGAGAGCACTCGCCAAAACGAGGAGACGAGTGCTCTCCAGGCAAGGTACAGGGCTTGGAGGCAAGGGTATCTTGGGAGGCAGTGATGAAGTTCGTGCGTTCCAAAGCTTTCATATTTGCCGCCAACATCCAATGTTTTGACAACGCTCGGCGCTTCTTCCACAAGGCTATCGGGCAGATGGTCACACTGGGCTTGGCTCCTGAGAACGCCCGGACTGACGCGCGCTTGCGCATGGATCTGGATGAAAACTGCGAGCCCATGGTCCAGAACGAGGATCCTACTGAGAGCTTGGCAGAGCCAGAATATCAGGAGTTGGTGGAAACACTTCAGCGGGAATTTATTGCTGCCAACACTGTAGGTCCCGAGCCCATCCAAATAGAAGACGAGGGCACCATCATGGAGACTGCGGACGTTGAGGAACCTGGCGAGGCTCAAACTTCTGACGCACACGTGTTGGCCCTTGTTCCCCTTGCGACTGCTCCTCCCGAACCCGACGCTCCAGCCCATTGAAGCTTCCTTGCGTGTTAATCTCTTGCCCTTGCCAGTTTAAATTCTTCTTCCCATTTATGAACAACTTTATGTCTGTACTTAATCCTCCAGTTACTTTCTGAACACTTTGGGTTCCTCTAAGTTGCCTTTCCATATATTCGAACTCCCTTTTCACTGTTTGAATGTTTGAATACTTTCTTCTTTACTTTCAAATGATGAATGATGTTGTTCCATTACATTCGCCGTTTTTATATTAATATCTCTTTTTTGAGCGTTTGCAATGGATGTGTGTATGCACGAGGGCATTTCCTTGAGGGTGCCCTGACATCCATTACAATGCGTCTAGCGGTTTGAGGGATGCATGTACGGGCACGAGGGTGTTTTCCCTAGGTGTTCCCTGGCCCTACTCACAATGGGGCTCGAATTTGAACTTAGGAAACCTCTGGGGGTTTGCCTAAGTATTGGCCCATTAATGTGCACCATTAGGCTGTATATACTTTAGAAATCAACAGTAGGATTTGCTAAGTATGGGATCAAAGAGAGCGTAACCGTGGGGCTAGCGTCATTTCGAGGGACCCATGAAAGGATTGTTAGGGGATCCGTTATTTTACGAGTGTGCCCTTACCCAAGGAGTTGAGGGTCATCGGGGTTTTTACGAGCCCGAGCCGGAGTGGCGTGCACTCAGCAGTCGTAAATTAATCCTTTTGTCCCCCCGTCGTCTGACACGCTCGTTCTTAGGATTTTATATACTTACGATTTGTCAAACACCCAGATAGCGTAGCTTCAAAACGATCGGTGTATTACTTAGGCCATTCGACGTGGAGGATGCTCGACACGGAGTGGGCCTTTTGTTGCTCAAATCATTAACCAATAAGAACGCAAATAAATGACAAAACAAATAACTAAGTACTTACTGTTATATTTGTAATGTTCAAGATGATTACAACACGCTTTCTGTCAGAAGAAAATACTCCATGACGCAAACGGGCGATTACAAAAGAACTGATACTTACACGTAGAACCGTCTAAGGTTACATGCATTCCATGGCCTAGGGAGACACTCGCCTTGCAAAGTCTCCAGCAGGTAGGTGTTATTTGCCCGCACCTGAACGACTTTGAAGGGGCCTTCCCAGTTGGGGTCCAACTTACCCACATGTTTGGAGACTTCAACTTTTTTGAGGACCAGGTCCCCTAGCTGGAAAGTCCTCTCCTTAACGCGTTTGTTGTATTGGCGAGCAACGGTTGCTTTGTATTTGTGGATACGTGCCCAAGCAGTATTCCTCTTCTCGTCCAGCAAATCTAACTCGAGCGCCCGATTGGCCTCATTGTCAGCAGGCTCGAAATAGGCAACGCGTGCGGATTCTTGAGCAATTTCCGCAGGTATCATAGCCTCGGAACCATAAACGAGGGAGTAAGGAGTTTCCCCCGTTGCCGCTCGTGGAGTAGTACGGTATGCCCACAGGGCTCCCTGAAGTTCTTCAGCCCATTCTCCCTTCTTACTCTCGAGCATCGTTTTTAGATGCTGGAGTATGGTTCGATTGGTCACTTCCGCTTGACCATTGGCTTGAGGGTGACCCACGGAGGTGAATCGCTGTTCAATTCCTAGCTCATAGCACCAATCCCGCGTGTCTGCAGCGATAAACTGGGAGCCGTTGTCTGAGATGAGCACCCTCGGGATACCATATCTGCAGATGATGCTTTTCCAAATGAAGTCTCTAACCACCTTGAACGTTATCTTGGCAACCGCTTCGGCTTCAGCCCACTTAGTGAAATAATCCACAGCGAGTATTACGAATTTCCTTTGTCCGACCGCCATGGGGAGGGGTCCCACAATATCAATGCCCCACTGGTCAAAAGGCCACGAAACATCAATAGGAATCATTTGGGCTGCCGGCAATTGAGGGGTGTTAGAATGAAATTGGCACTTAGGGCATTTCTTGGAGTAGCTAATCGCATCCTGCAGCACCGAGGGCCAGTAGAACCCACTCCTTAAGACTTTCTTCGCCAAGATTCGATCGCCTGAGTGGTTCCCGCAACTTCCCCTGTGTACATGTTTCCAAAACTTCCTTGGCCTGCGAGGGTCTCAAGCATCTCATCGGTGGGCCCTGGAAGGATCGCTTGAATAGCCGACCCTCGGTGTCCAATGAGAAAAGAGGGGCTTTGTTTCTGATTTTCCGAGCCTCAACTTTGTCGCTCGGGCTGGTCCCATCCCGGAGGAATCTGATAATTTCGTCGAGCCAACAGGGCTCGGAGGGGTCAATCATATTCACCTCCTTCGAAGGTCCGCTTCCACTTATCAACGGCTCCTCAGTTCTAAGAAACGTAACAGCACGCTCGCTAAAACCATCCAGGGCGGATGCGAACTTTGAGAGAGCGTCAGCACGTTCGTTTTCTGCCCTTGGGACCTGCAAAAGGTGGAATTCCTTGAACTTGGCTATCACCTTCTTAGCGCTCGCCAAATACTGCACCATAGTGGCTTCTCGGGCCTCATAAGAACCATCAATTTGACTCGTGATCAACTGCGAATCAACATATGCAGTGACCCGCGTGGCGCCATTTTGAAGTGCAATCCTGAGCCCCTGGATGAGGGCCTCATACTCAGCTTCGTTGTTGGTGACTTGGAACGCCAGCTTGATCGCATAGTCAACTTCAACTCCGATAGGATCCCTGAGGGTCACCCCGGCTCCTCCTCCTTGTGAGGTCGAGGAGCCATCTGTGTGCAAAAGCCATAAACCTTCCTCCTCTGAGGGCCCGGTATCTAAGTTGAAACGCTCCACCAATAGGTCTGCCACGGCCTGGGCTTGTATCGCCGCGCGAGGCTCGAAGGTGATGTCGAATTGACTAAGTTCGATTGACCATTTAATTAACCTCCCTGAGACGTCCGGCTTTGCAAGCACCTGTTTGAGGGGTTGATCTGTAAGCACCACGATGGAATATGCTTGAAAATAGGGCCTTAACCTCCGAGAGGCATTAACAAGCGCAAAAGCAAATTTCTCTATTTCTATGTATCTTTTCTCCGCTCCTTGTAAAGTCTTGCTTAAATAATACACCGGCATATGCTTACGCTCGCGAATTGCCACGAGGACAGCGCTCGTGGCTTCCAAGGAAACGGATAGATACAGAAACAAGCTCTCCCCCGGGATAGGTTTGGTCAACAAAGGCGCGCTCGAAAGGTATCGCTTCATGTCCTGCAGGGCCTTCTCGCAGTCCTTACTCCAGGTAAAGTTGCGAGCGCTACGCAAAATTTTGAAAAAGGGTAAGTTCCTGTCCGCTGAACGGGAGATGAACCTGTTTAATGAAATGATCTTACCCACAAGCACCTGGACTTCTCTCAGATTGTGGGGTGAGGGTATGTCCAGGATTGCCTTAATTTTCTCCGGGTTCGCCTCTATGCCCCGTTGGCTGACCATGTATCCCAAAAATTTGCCACCCCGCACGCCAAATGTACACTTGGATGGATTCAATTTCATACCGTAACGACGCAGGATACTGAACGCTCGTTTTAGATCTTCTAGGTGGGAATGCTGACGTTCGCTTTTGACGATCATGTCATCCACGTATACTTCCATGGACTTTCCAATTTCACACTCGAACATCCTATTGACAAGGCGTTGGTATGTCGCTCCTGCATTTTTGAGCCCAAAGGGCATAACTTTGAAGCAATAAACACCCATGTGGACTACGAAAGCAGTTTTAGGACGATCCTCAAGAGCCATGAATATCTGATAATATCCTTGGAAAGCGTCCATCATGCTCATAAGTTCACACCCAGCGGTCGAATCCACCAATTGATCAATTCTAGGCAAGGGGTACGGATCCTTAGGACATGCCTTGTTGAGGTCTGTGAAGTCGTTCCACATACGCCACTTGTTGGCGCTCTTCGGAACGAGCACCACATTGCACAGCCATTCTGGATATAGAATTTCTTCTATGTATTGAGCGTCAAGCAGTTTATTGACTTCTTCTTCTATGACTTGCCTCCGGAACCCATGGACATCCCTCTTCTTTTGCTTTATAGGTTTGAAGGCCGGATCCACGTTCAGCCTGTGAACAATAACGCTCGGATCTATACCAATAAGGTCGGAAGCCTTCCCGGCGAAGACATCAATATTCTCTCGCAAGAACTCAATCATCATAATCTGAGACGGGCCGTTGAGGCTGGAACCTATTTGCGTGACCTTATCTGGATTCCCGGGCTCCAATTCGACGGTCAGGAAGCTCTCCGTGGGTTCTACCCGCACTTCAGGCCTTGGCTGCTCGAGCGCCCGTTTCTTGCCTGTAATTCTCCCGCTGGTATCCTCCGAGGGTATATGGTCCTCGTCTTCCGAGAAGGAAACCCCCATCTCTCCGAGGGGAGAACTCCCGGCATCTATGGGTTTGTCCGTGGCCCTCTTTTTATTCTTCTTTTTGTATAGCTTGGCCCGCTTGCACTCGGGGGCATCTTCATCTAGTTTAGGGAAGTCAACGGACTTCTTAGTGGAACCTGCTTGGGTAGGCGATTTGGGCTTGTGGCTTCAAAGGGAAAGTATGTAGCATTCCCATGCTTCCTTAACATTGCACAGTACCTCTCCGGTACCCTCGGGGGTGGGAAATTTGACTTTCTGATGGTAGGTGGAAATTACAGCTTTGAAGTCAACGAGGGCTGGGCGCCCAATGATGATGTTGTATGGTAGGTCTACTTCGACCACCACATAGAGAACATTTAAAGTTTTTCGCTGTGGGGCGTGACCGAAAGAGGTGGCCAAGCGAATTTGTCCGCGAGGGACGATCTCGGAACCCCCAAAGCCGACGAGGGCTGTTCTGAGAGGTTCGAGCGGGATGTTTGTGATATTCATTTTCTGAAAAGTGGAGTAAGGCAAAACATTCACGGAGCTTCCGCTATCAATCAAGACCCTCTTTACAACATGATTGTGAACGTCTAAACTAACCACCATGGGGCAGTCAGAGGTTTCACCGACCCCATGGGGTGTTACAATGTGCTCTAAATCTTTCTCTGTGAAACCTACGCTCTCATCTTTCTCCGAGCGGGATGATTGATCAATGGAGAGCACCGGCCTGGGCTGAGAAGATCTCTGGTCATAACTCCGAATGTAACGGCGTCGGGAAGCGTTGGAGTCGCCTCCCGAGGGTCCTCCAGCAATCATGTGAATGACCGCGAAGGGCTGGTTTTCCATGTCTGATGCCTTCCCTTTGCCACGGTCATTGGGCTCGGGGTGACGGTGCCGTGGGCTCCGAGAACGCGAACGGCTTCTCCTTCGTGCCTGTGCATGCTCGGCACAATGCTCGTTGTACCTTTCCAACACCTTCACGAACTCCTTAAGGTGCCCCCCAGCGATCAGCCTCTGAATCTCACTTTCAAGCTGACGACATTCACTAGTGTCATGCCCTTTTTGCTTGTGGAAAGCGCAATACTTCCCCGAACGCTTCTGAGCCTCGGTTTCTCTCAACTTTGGCGGCCTCTTGAACAGCTTCTTATCCGCCATGGCATATACTTCGGCTATAGGGCGGTTGAGGGGGATGCGTTCGAATTTCCGAGGGGGCGGAGAGTTCCGACGAGCGGGAATAGGGCTGCGACGGCGGCCTCTGTTAGGGTCCATCCGGTCCTCGGGTGCTTTGCTGGGGCGAGGGGCGTTCTCTATTTTCTGATCCCTCGCGATGTACATATCCTCGAGAGTAAAGAAAGAGTCCGCAATCTCCCTAATCTCCATCAGCGAACGTGGCTTTTTCTTGGCCACCTCTTCCACAAATTCCTTGCTGACGTAATGCTTCATGTTGATAGCTCCAAACAGAACATGCCTCAAGAAGTCCATCGAGGGCTTTTCCACCAACAAGATCTCCTTGTTAAACCTTCCCATGAAAGACCGTAGAGTTTCGTTCGGCCCTTGGACCAAGCTGTAAAGAGCGGTCGCGGCTGGGGCCGGTGCCTTCAAAGAGTTAAAGTGGCTGATGAAAGCATCCGTCAAGTCATAATACCCCCGTATTGACCGTGGGGGAAGCTTTTTGTACCAGTCTTGGGCCATTCCCGTGAGAGAAGTGACAAACACCTTGGCCCAATAGTTGCTCGGGTGATCATATAAGTGCATAAGATGTACAAAATGATCCAGATGCTCGGCTGGATCAGTGGTTCCATCGTACCTGTTGACAGCTGTGGGGATTTTGCCTTTCCCCGCACGGGTCATTAGTACCTCCTCGACGAGGGGTGAATCGCCCGTCATGATCCTGTAATCCCTGTCCTCGGGATCTTCATAGCTGGCTTCTCTCCTACGGCGGGAAATTGGGCTACGTGGTCGGCGAGCGTCTCTGGCCCTGGACCTCTCGTCCCCCTCACGGGGGACTTGAGACCTTGCTCGAGAGAGCTGCTCTACCACATTCTGGAGCCCTCTAATTTGGTCCTGTACTGCGGCAAGTTGAGTTTTTAATATTAAATATTTTTATAAATATTTTATGTTACATAGATTATGCTTATAAAATATTTTTATTTTTATATGAAATATTTTTTTTTATATATAAAATATATATATTTATATAAAATATAGCCGTGTCGGAACCGTGTCGTGTTCTAAAATTTTGAAAAAATCCGTGTCGTCGTGTCCGTGTCGTGTCGTGTCTGTGTCGCCGTATCCGTGTCCATGCAACATAGATAATTAGAGTTGGTACCCCATTTTCTAACTCTAATAATACATAACTTTATATAGAATATTGATGGTGCAAGAATCTGAGCTTCCTAAATGCAACGACACTTTAATATTTGTGAGAAGGGGAAGACCATCACAGGCGGGAAAGCCTCAGGAACTGGGTTTCCTTTTTGTGCGTGGGTTCTTCCAGCTAGGATAACACCAAGAGTGCAAGGGGTAATGGTGATGCAACTGTGGTGAGGTTAATGGAAAGCTTGAGAAGATAGAGGAAAGATGCCCAGAACTGTGTATGAGTGCGTGAATTTGAAGAAGATGACTTGGGGGAGAAAGCATGCGTTCTCCCCTATTTATATGTTAGGGGTAAGGGTAAATGGGTAAATCGACCGTGTGGTCCCAAACCTGTGTTGCCCTAACACGTGGCAGCCTGTGAGGGAATGAGAAGGACGTTTCTGAAAAGCAGGCGGCGTGTCAGGTACAATGTGCGTACATCCTATGTGTCAGAGGTTGTTGGCGAGGGTCGCATGTGAGGAAAGCCCAAGATCCTCTTTGCTAAGGTTCGGATTCCTCGCAATGGGGTATGCTCATGCACGAACGCTAGAGACGCTCGAAGAGTGTACGGATGGCCTCCCCACAGTAGATGACCCTTAAGCGGCAAAGTCCCGAGCATCGGGAAGGGCTGTCAGGTAGGCACTTCCTTGAGGAAGGTGTTCCTGAGGACCGTAATGTGAGCGTCAAACCGGTCAACTTGAGCCCTTTACCTGAGCAGTTGGCCGAGGCCCATTGATCTGTACCAATAAGCAAGCAAGTGGGCTGGGAAGGCCTGCGAGCCCCGTAATGTGAGCGTCTAGAGTCTCATCCTCCGAAGCGTTGACACGTGGACGGCTCTGATTCTAATGTGATTTTGGGCCTCATCAAATATAATTAAAGGAAAAATATTTTTTTGCTATTCGAACTTTACGATTTTTTATAATTTACTATTCGAACAAACTTTTATTACAAATAGTCATCTAATCTTTCTATTTGTAATATACGATCATCTAAACGTTTTTTGGTGGTTTTGACTAAAAAACATAACATGTGGCAAATTTATAACGTCAATTGTATTTTATTCAAAACCACCAAAAAGAAAAAGAAAAAGATGGTGATATTTTACAAATGCAAAGATTGGATAACGATTTATAACAAAAGTTTGTTGAACTGATAAATTACAAAAAGAGATAAAGTTTCAAAAGGGAAAAAAAAATCCCAATAATTAATCTCAACCATCTTTCAAAAATCCAAACTTATTAAAACCTTTATTCCAACATTTTGATTCCAAATTTTATTTTCCTTCGCAGACATCACGATTACAAAGATGACAAACACCCCGAAATTATCTCGTTAAGCAGGACTAAAACAAGGTTTACTATATGCTAGATTTATATATACCCACCGGGTCTTTCCTATCAAATTTTGAGACTTGTCAATTCCTCTCTGTTCTTTACTTTTTATACATTATCCTTATTTTTGTTAGTTTTTTCTCATTTTTTCTATTTCGTTAGATTACTATTTCTTATAAAATATAAAATTATATTTATTTTTCAATTATGATATGTATCAAATAAAACTTAATTATTTATATTACTTTTTTATTTAATAAAATATTGTATATTGAGGATTAATTTCTTTTTTATGTCTACAAATTAATTTTACATTCAAAATATATTCGTTTTATATTTTAACGACTCAAATTAGTTATATTTGTTTTTTTAAAATAATTAATAATATTTTATAATTAAATAATATGTTAAGAAAAAATAAATTTTATGTAATATATATAAAATATGTTCAAGTAGTAGTGATTTCTTTTTTTTTTTTTTCGGTCAGGAAGTAGTAGTGATTTCATAAGTGAGAAAAAATATATATATTAGATAAAAAACATATATACATAATTAAATTTTATTTTATATATATCATAATTGAAAAAAAAAAAGAATTATATATTTTGTAAGAAATAGTAATCTAACGAAATAAAAAAAGTGAAAAAAAACTTATCAAGTAAAGAAGAGAGAGAAAGTGACAAATATCAATTTTTTTTAAGAATGACCTAATGGGTATCACCTAGCATATAGTAAATCCTAAAAGAAGCTCCTACTTTTCCATTGACTTCAACTTAGACAGATTGCCGCGTAATAAATTAGGTTAATTCTCATCTTATGGACTAATTTGTTGACAAATTATATTTAAATTTAACTTCTAAATTAATCTCTAATTGCTTGGGTTTGGTGGGCGAAAATGTGTGAGTCGTTATGCAGAGATTAATTACTATCTTATTAGTACCTTAAGAAGTCGTTTACTTTCCCAAAAAAGGTTTTGGGCAGATAACATAATGGAGGTTTTTTTAAACAGAATATTATCTATTGTTTACCTTTGATAAATATCATGTTTTCTTGAATTAGTCATTTACTTTACATGTGAAGATAATTACTTTAACTAGTAATTTTACCAAAATAGCCGTATAATAATCTCATTTAATATATAATTTTTTAAAATTATTTTTCCTTCTTTTAACGATCATTGGTATACACATTATACATTTTTTTTCTTCTAAATTCCACGGGCAGTAAAATATCATTAATTATTATTAAACAAATTTAGAATCACATTACATTAATTGAGTGCAAGTTTTTAAATTAATTTTTATAAATAATAGCAATTAATGATGCTTATTAATTAATAAAAAAATATAGATAATAGTAATTACCGATACTTAGCTATTAATATTAAATATTCCAACTAGAGCATCCCATCGAGGATCTCCTTCAAAGTAATAGGCTCTTGCAATTGGAAAATCCTTCAAAGTAATAGGCTCTCATGAATTTTGAGCTCTGTTTTGTGGGAATTCTAAGGCTCTGCATCGTGGGTATAATCCAGACTAGTAATTGTGGCACACTCGTTGCGTGTGCAAATTAATTTTTTTTATGATTTAAATATATTAAAAATAATTTTTATATTAATATATATTTTATAATTATTTTTAATATATTTATTAAATTATAATAAATAAATAGCATGAAAAGATAATATACCAAAAAAGATAAGTTAGAAATATATTTTTGAAGTGATAAAATAAACAAATAGAGAAAAAAAGAGAGAAAAGAATGTGAGAGAAGAAAACGGATAAAATAAATAAAGAAAAATATAACTTCTTTTTTTTAATAACTAATAATGGCAAAAATTTGTAAATAAATCAAAGATTTGGGTAAATAAGAAAACTCATGATTTCTCAAACAAGGCATTTTGCCATGTGAAAGAAAACCAACAAAATCTTCTCTATCCTACGGGCCGAAGAGATTTTGACAGAAAAACTAACATGAAAAGTAAATGACAGATTTTGAGAGTTAATTAATTTTATGTATCAGATTATGTAAAAGTAAACGAGCTCTAAAAGGTTTAGGCGACTATCGGGCCATCGGCTCATCACCCGTTCAATGTTAACAATAATTTGATGGAAATATTTTCGATCAAAACACAGAATAAATTATTGATCTATTCCACCCTCTTTACAAGCAAAAAACAACAAACTGAAAATAGCAAAAAGATATCGAAATCAGATTCTTGCACACACGGGGTTCAAAAGTTAACTGATAGTAACAAGAGTCCAGCATGACTGAAAATAGACCAACATTCTGTCTGGTAATAACTCTCATTCAAACAAGGCTGCTTAAGCCACATTTGTCCATTAAGTATGCTCAATCCTACAATTGACACAATCATAATTTGAACTTGAACATGTCATTCATCTTGTATAAGGGTCCCGACATTTTTCTTTTTGTGGTTTAATTTTGAGGACCTCTATCGGCGAAAGCCTTCTGCCTCTATTTTCTATTACCTGAGTTTGTGCAATAAGTATGAGGTCCCTCAGACAACCTGATATGAAGTCCCTGGTCAGGTAGAATCTCCCACCAAAGCATGTCACTTCGTAACTGACAGGTGTCGAATCCGTCAAAATAAAATATTAATCCGGTGCAACAATTACAAGTATAGTGCAACAGGTCGATCCACAGAGATTGGTTGAATTAATTCAATTAATCATAAGAAATTCGTGCAACTAACTAGCCAACTAAAAATAGTGGGGTTTTGGATTTAACTAAACTAATTAAATTAAATAACAATTAAATTAAACTAAAGGAAAAACAATAAGTCACTTAGAAGTTGGGTTTTGATAAATCAGTGGGGAAACCAATACCTAGCTAGGAATTATAATTCAGTTAGGACATCAATCATAGACGCAAAGATAAATTCAAATATTCAAGTAGATTAGCTATAGCAGATAGAGACACTCGACTCCGCCTCGTTTTCTCTTAAATTGTAGAATAATCTAGAGACACTCGACAATTATTCCCTAATCAATTCACAACCCCTAGAGACACTCGACAGGATTTAATGAATCAACAGCATTAAGAATCAAGAAAACACTAACCCGAATTAACCTAGTCACGACACGTGCAAGATTTAAATCCGATTATTAACTCTCTTAACAAGTTGAGAACTGCAACCAATCCTTCTCGTTAATGTACCACTAATAGGCCTGACTTGAATTTCAATAACTCCCAAATTCCTAGCCCACTAAGCAACCAAGTCCACCTTTGTTATTAATTTATTAATCAACACACACCTGGACTTATCTTACTCTTAACAACTCTCAGCCCACTATTCATAACAACAATGCAGCCAAGATTTCTCCTTTTTGGCCCCATATATCTCTAAAATAATAATATTGGTCCAGCTGCACTTAAAACACGAAAATACATCACGGCACCAATTTATATCAAATAAAAGCACTTAAAACATGGCCAAGACAACATAAATAGTAGAGAATAATGCACGCTAACAGTAACCACAACCTTTTTAAATTTGTGGGTATATATGGAAGACAAAGGCATAGTTTATGTGCATGAGTGAGATGGATTTGGGCAAGACATATGTTTGTTGGTCTTCCTCTGTTGGATCAATAATGTGTAAGGTTACATCTCTTTCACCAAAACATCCAAAGTTGAGAAATAATGAATGATTTAGAAATGATATGTATTGAAGAAAATTTCTAATTCAAACCTTCTCGGCTAAATCCCAACCAGTCATACTGTAATTGTATTATCCTTGTTATTTAATCGGTCACTCTTCCTTAAATTTTCATTGATCACACGACAAGTGTAAAACACACATCGTCTTAGTATATTGATTATTTATCTGAATCAGTTCGAATAGAATGACCCGTCATTGACTGATCAATCACAAATCAAGTGTTAGGAAATATACCTTAATCTAGGGAAGTTTCCTTAATAGCAGATTCTATAATCCCTGACTAGTAGGGATTTTGATAGATAAATATGCCTCTCTTGTATTCTTCTTGATACAATACAATGAATTCAATACAATTTCTTTCTACCCTAGATGCTTTAACATGGCATCAGAGCAGCGTTGAAAATCCTAGGGACTCAGATTTCTCATCATCGTCCTGAACCCTTTCTCAAACCTCTCGGCATCAATCAAGATGACCACTTCTACAGAACCAAAAACAGAAACGGAGTTATCTCTCCAAGTAGCAGACCTGCTATGAAACAATGTGCAGCAACAAACAACCATGACCAATCAAGGCCTCTCAGTAGGCATCAAATTAAACAGCGATAATTACCCGGTATGGGCCCGATTGATGAAAATGGCAATCGGAGGACGGGGCAGCCGTTCACACCTCACCGGAATTCCCAAAGCACCAAGCACCACCGATGCAACATACGATCAATGGGAACAAAATGATCAAAACGTGTTCACATGGATCATTCAAAACATGGAAGCAAATTTAATAAATAACGTTTTGCAATACCCGACTGCGAAAGCATTGTGGGACGGTCTTGCAACAACGTATGGCAGCGGCTCGGACCCCCTCCAGTTGTTCGATCTGCACAAAAGGGCAAATACACAGAAACAGGGCCTCGATTCATTGGAAGATTTCTGGAACCATCTTCAAGGGATTTGGATGGAAATTGATCGAAAACAACCAAATCCAATGAAGTGCCCCGAAGATATTACAATCTTCAACCAAATCGTACAAGAACAAAGATTATATCAATTTCTCACCGGGATTGATGACAAGTACGATCCAATTAGGCGAGACTTGCTGAAACTTGACACAAAGCCCTCAGTCGAAACCGCGTACGTCACAATCCGGAGAGAGGCTGCCCGTCTCCAAATCTTGAAGACGGCGACCAATGGCAACGGAGATCTCTCATCACCGGGCATCGGAACAGGCTTGGTGGTTAGAGGCGGCAAAGGAGGCCGGAAAACTGAGGGTAACCGGCGCACCGAGAACAACAATCGGCGAAACCCACCACAGGAAGATAAATCGGAACTAGAATGCTCCCACTGTGGAAAAACCAGACATACAAAGGAGGGTTTCTTCGAACTTATTGGATATCCCGACTGGTGGAAAGGTAATAGGAAGGAAAAAACCCGCTCCATGACCGGCAGTGGGCCACGGCGAGCAAACGCCGCGGTGGAAACTCAGACCAGCGATTGGGCGACGGAGAGAGGAGAAAACGGTGCCACCGTAGGCGTCATCAAACCACGAGACGCCGGTACGGCGGCGTCCGGTCAGGCGACGGGACAGGCGGAACGACGGGCCAACATAGCAGCCGCCGCCGCTGGAGAAGCTGCGCACGATTTCTACCCCATAGGTAAAGGGTTTGAGTCAAATGACTCAAACCCTAAGTTAATTGCTCATAAATGCCCCTCTTTATCCCTATTTACAAATCAGCCCCCCATATTTGATAAAGTGCAATGTGGTCCCTCTAGTTTGCAAGTTTCACAAAATGCCCCACATAAATTATCAAACTGGATTCTTGACTGCGGTGCTACGGATACTATGGCATTTGATTCGTCTGATATAGTTGAAATGTCTACTTTGAGAACTTCCAGTATTCAAACTGCTAATGGGGGTCTGATGGAAGTTAAGGGGGAAGGGTCGGTTCATATTTCACCTCGATTAAAACTGAGAAATTGTCTTTATGTTCCGTCTCTATCATACAAATTACTATCTCTCAGTCATGTAACAAATGAATTAAACTGTGTGGTCCTAATATACCCTCGCTTCTGCTTGATACAGGACATCCATACGAAGGAGATAATTGGGCGTGGTACTGAGAGGGACGGACTATATTATGTGGATGAATTGGAACAACCTTCTCGAAGTCTTCTGTCGAAGGGTACTGCAGATACACAAGTTTGGGTTTGGCACAGGCGCCTTGGACATCCCTCTGTTGGGTATCTGAGATTGTTATTTCCTTCACTGTTTCAGAATATTTCGAATTTCAGTTTGTCTTGTCAGACTTGTTCAATTGCAAAAAGTCATAGAACCTCCTTTAAACCCACAAACACTCGGGTTGAATCTGTTTTTTCTTTAGTTCATTCAGATGTGTGGGGTCCCGCCCCTGTTACTAATCAGCATCGATTTCGTTATTTTGTGTTATTTATTGATGACTTTTCTCGTATGACGTGGATATACTTTCTTCAGCACAAGTCAGAGGTGTGCAAGACATTTATGGCATTCTGTTCTATGGTTCAAACCCAATTTAACAGAAAGATCAAAGTGCTAAGGTCCGACAATGGCCGTGAGTATGTGAACCAAAACATGAAAGAATTCACAACCAATCAGGGTATTATCCACCAAACCACTTGCCCAAACACACCTCAACAGAACGGGGTTGCCGAGCGAAAAAACCGAACCCTACTCGAGATAACCCGATCTCTCTTGACAGAATCACAAGTTCCCCACCATTTTTGGCCCGAAGCAGTAGCCACATCAGCCTACCTCATCAACAGATTACCCACCAAAATCCTATCCCACCAAACACCTCTATCAGTCTTCCAAACACAAGCTGATATACCCCCGTCTCTTACCATGCCACCACGGATCTTTGGATGTTCAGTTTTCGTCCATGTTCCCAAAATCGACCGAACTAAACTAGACCCATGTGCAATCAAATGTGTGTTTGTTGGCTATGCACCTCATCAGAAGGAGTACCGATGTTATAATCCCATCACTCGGCGGCTTCATGTTACTATGGATTGTGAGTTCTTGGAATCAGAATACTATTTTCAGACCCCACATAGCTCTCAGGGGGAGTACTTGGGTGACTCACTATGTTGGCTCAATAACTCAGTTGACTCAGATTCTGGTCTTCTCATTCATTCTAGTTCAGACTCTGGTCTTCCCATGGATTCTGGTTCTCTTTCTCAGTCCGTCCCCGACGACATCCAGCTCAGTACCACCACCAATCATTCTCCTCCGCATGATGTCCAAGCTGAGGTAACAGATCCGATCCCTTCTCCTTCAATTTCTGATAATAATCTTGTTCCAGATACAGTTAACCCTGTCTCAGATATTACAGAAGGTCACAAATATACTCTGCCACAGAGAAGTACCAGGGGAATTCCCCCGCATCAATATTCACCCGAACGGGTATCACGGACTTCTAGATATCCTGTGGGTAATATGGTGAAGGGGAATATGTCTGATATGGCTAAGGCTTTTTTGAGTTGCCTCTACAAAGAACAGATCCCGAGCACAGCACAGAAAGCCATGGAAATAGAGGAATGGAGAAAGGCCATGTTCGTAGAAATAGATGCGTTGGAAAAGAATAAAACATGGGAGAAGTGTGAACTACCCCAAGGCACGAGACCAGTGGGGTGCAAGTGGGTGTTCACCATCAAATACAAGGCAGATGGAACGATAGAAAGGTACAAAGCACGTCTCGTGGCAAAGGGGTATACCCAAACGTATGGGATTGACTACTCTGAGACATTCTCACCAGTGGCAAAGATCGATACAGTGCGAGTTCTTCTCTCAGTAACAGAAAACCAAGATTGGCCATTACACCAGTTCGATGTGAAGAATGCCTTTCTTCATGGAGAACTAACAGATGAGGTATACATGGAGGCCCCTCCTGGCTTTTCTAAGCATTTTGGGACAAATGAGGTGTGCAGACTAAAGAAAGCGTTATATGGGCTCAAACAATCCCCTCGGGCATGGTTCGGGAGATTTACAGTAGCCATGAAGAAGTACGGGTACAAGCAAAGCAACTCAGATCACACCCTGTTCCTAAAGAACCGGGGAAGCATGATAACATGTTTGATCATCTATGTGGACGACATGATTATCACCGGGAGCGATAAGGAGGAAATAGAACAGCTGAAGGAAAATCTATTCAAAGAGTTTGAAATGAAGGATTTAGGGGGCTTGAAATACTTCTTAGGGATAGAGGTGATGCGATCTAAACAAGGAATTTTCATCTCGCAGAAGAAATATATTCTAGACCTCCTAGCAGAAACCGGACTACTAGACTGCAAACCTGTTGACACCCCAATTCAGGTAAACCACAGGCTCAAGTTACATGAAGATGGAGAGCTCGCTGAAAGGGAACGGTATCAGCGATTGGTTGGAAAGCTGATCTACTTATCCCACACTAGGCCAGACATCGCCTATGCAGTGGGGATAGTTAGCCAGTTTATGCATCGGCCTCAGAAGGACCATATAGAAACAGTAATAAGAATAATCCGGTACTTGAAAGGCTCCATAGAGAGTGGGATTATGTTTGGAAGGCATGGGCACTTGGAGATTGAGGCGTACACTGATGCTGACTGGGCAGGCAATCCGAACGACAGACGATCCACCTCAGGGTTCTTTACCCTTGTTGGAAGAAATGTAGTAACTTGGAGGAGCAAGAAACAGAAAGTAGTAGCTCTCTCTAGCGCCGAGGCAGAATTCAGGGGAATTGCAAAGGTTGTAACAGAAATCATCTGGTTAAGGAAACTAATGACAGAGATTGGGATGGCTCCAAAGGAGCCCGGGCGGTTAAAATGTGACAATAAGGCCGCGATCAGCATCTCTGAAAACCCAGTACAGCATGACAGAACTAAACACGTGGAAGTTGACCGACACTTCATAAAAGAAAAGCTAGATGATGGCACCATTGAGCTTCCGTTCGTAAAATCTGAAGATCAGCTGGCAGACATTCTCACGAAGGCGGTTACAGGACAGGTGTTCGGAACAACTTTGGACAAGCTAAGAATCGGGAATCCGATTACATAGCTTGAGGGGGAGTGTTAGGAAATATACCTTAATCTAGGGAAGTTTCCTTAATAGCAGATTCTATAATCCCTGACTAGTAGGGATTTTGATAGATAAATATGCCTCTCTTGTATTCTTCTTGATACAATACAATGAATTCAATACAATTTCTTTCTACCCTAGATGCTTTAACATCAAGCATTAAAGTTTCAAGTGGTTTCAAGTGGCGAATATAGTAAATTCGCAATAGCAATAGAATCCATAGAAGTATCATATTATGTGCCCTTTGAAGAGGACTTTGGCTTAAACTATTATCGACAAATAATTAACTTTAATCAGGTTTTCTTGGATGGCGATCTACACACTACGATGAGCACAAACGCGAACTTTTTCCAAAGTTATTTAAGCTGCATAAATTTGCTAAAAAGAATGATAGCCACCATAAATATCAATCGTGGTGATATGTTACAATAATGAATCATGTCCACAAGAAACCAAATATCAAATCTTTAGATGTTTTCCTGATCAAGTAAACCAAGACTTCTTGATGGATGGATGAGCTAATTTTTCAGTATAGAATGCTTTAAAGAAATCCAAATTTTAGGGATCAATAAATCGGCCAAAAATGCGAGCGGACACATTGGTAATGCCACAACCAAGCCGGCCGGGAGTTAAATTAAACTCCTAAGGCCCCGTTTACATTTTCAAACATGTTTATGCATGTAATGTTTTAGTAAGTTAGATTATGTTTAGAGTTCATGTTGGAAATTTATATGCCTACATGTTAACTAATTTTTGTGTGTTTATATAATATGTTTGTCAGCTACCAATTTACCCCTGTCCAATATACCGATAGGCGAAAGAAAGGAGCAAGAGATGACCGGGGATTCTCTTATTGACTTAAACCACTGACCTTTAGATACACTTTTTGCACTCATTTATTCATTCTTTGATTTTCAGTTGGATCCATACAAGAAGAACTACCAAATGATGATCTTATATATATATATATATATATATGTATATATTGAATATCTGCCCCAAAATTGCAAGATGAATATACACGCTAACAGAATGTATTTGCAATTATGAGTATATGTACTTGTGTTGTGTATGCGTATTAATTTGAATGTCTGCATTACAACTGCATAATGCATATAAATAAAGAAAAAAAAAAGATAAAAATGATTAAACAAACCACTTCCTAACCAGGTTTTTCAAACCCGAATATGTTTTTCCACGATGATTCAACATCCCCACTAGCAGGAAGCACCAGATCATTCACATTTAGGAATGACAAAAGATCCTTAATGCAAAAAAACACTGACCAAGTACCCTTGACTTTAATATACAAAATGTCATGAGAAAGAAAAAAGGAAGCCAAGGCACCTTCCCCTAACAATCACTCCTCATTGCAATTGATGTTCTTGAAACAATTGAATTTCCAATTCAATTTCCAGTAACTGCCGGAGATATTACTATCCTCAATTTCTTATTCTTCCAGCTTCTAAGAAACCTCATTCTTCAATCTTAGTATAGTTAATTTTCACCAGTACCAACAACTCACTTTTGATAGCTCAAAACACCTTCAAATAGCTCCATCTTCGTATCAGCTTTGATCCAGAGGATACCTTAATTTTCATTCAACCGTTAGAAGAAGGCAGCAAATAGTCCACAATGCTAATCAGAAAATTAGACAAAACCAATTGAAGCTTAATTTGGTCTCCATATACCATTCCCTAAGTTAAATAATTATAGACAAAATTCCCTAAGCTAAATAATAGTAGACAAAATTACAGAAAACAATCAAGATTTCATTTTACTATTTGTGATTATAAAAAAGTGCATTTATTTCCACAAAGTAGCCAAATAGACTTGACTTGGAATCTAAGGATACGACACATAACTGAATTATCTGTGTCACTTGATGAACTCGTCGTGGAAAAATTCTACTTCTATGCATTATTGTTTGAACACTTGATATTCTATAAAGGTATATTCTCTGTTATTTTAGTCAAATTCGATTGCATAACAACGACAGATTGAGAAATTTTATGATATTTATAATGCACACATAGATATATTTATAGCATGACTTTTATAAGCATGCACTAAACACAGCACCGTGGATCGTAGTTAATGCTTACACCTCCAACTTGCCTTTGATGGGACAAGCAGACTCGTTATCTCCTTTAGCTGGATTTAGATTTGCGGCACTTAAAATCTCCAGCAACTTAACCCAAGGGATCAAAGTTTGATAAGTCCTTTTAAGGTTTACTTTGAATTGGAAATCTAAACCAGATTATTCCTACATTGAGACAAATGTGGAATTTGAGTGTATTCATTTCCAGTTTCCACGAAGCATTCAAAAAGACTTTGACTCTAGACGTTTCTCTTGTGTGGACGTAGAGTAATCACTGTCTTTTAAACTTTTCTTTTTTCCTTTTATTTATTTATTTATTATTTTAATAACATATTATCTCTTTTTACCAAAAAAAAATAACATATTATCTCTTTTTTTTTTTTTTTCACATCACGTTAATTTTTTTATTTTAATAATTTTTTATATTCTTATTATCTTCATAATTCTTAATTTCTATGTTAGTTATTGCTTTTACCAATATGATATTTGATGAGTCTGGTCTCAGATATCCACACTTCAACACTTTAGAATTTGTTTGATGTGGGGAAAATCAAGCAGAAGTCGCCGGAAAAGATGGGGGTTCAACCTGTTAGGACAAATACCAAGAACTAACAGTCAGAAAGCCAAACTGGGGGAAATGGGAGTGATACCCAGTTTGGCTCTCCGACGCTCAAGTCAGAAGATGATGATATGAAAGAGGTGAAACAAAGAATGCAAGAGTTTCAGTAATGAATGATTGCTTACAGTGGTGGAGATAAAGACTTCTATTTATAGTTGAGGGTTATAGTTGAGGGTCAGGGACCCTTTGGTAATTTTCCCCTTGTGGCTCTGCTCTAATGTTGCCCTAACACGTAAGGGTGGGCGCGGGACGGGGAGTTCGGGATTCGAGGAGTTCGGGGTCGGGGAGTTCGGGGTCCCCGAGCCCGTCCCGAAAAATGTCGGGTACCCGACTAGTCGGGGAGTTCGGGAGTCAGGACGGGTTCGGGGTCGGGCTCGGGGAGCCCGACTTATTTTTCTGTTTTTCTTTTTTTTTTTTCGTTTGTTTACATTATCAATTTATTAGTGGGCCAATCTTGTAATTGAAGATATGGGCTGCAGAGTTATTGAATATGGGCCAATGACATGAAAAGTTAAAATTGGTAAAATACCTCAAATTCTCAAAATTAAAGTTAGTGCTTCAATGGTGGGTCTGTGACTGTGTTTTTGAGGTGTGGCTGAGACCTGAGTGCGGTGGTGGACTGGTGGTTGGCGATTTGGTGCAAGTTGCAACGCAGCAACGACTGAGTACAGTGTTGGTGGTGACTTTGATTGTGAAGCTGAAGGTGAAAGATTAGAACTCTGCAAGTGCGTGTGAAGGGGAAAGGCGTGAAAGGTAAGGTCCCTTTCTTGGGAAAAAAAATAATAATTTAGATGTATAAATTATAATAGATTAGTAATAGGATATATATTAGTTTTTTTTTTTTTTTTTAAATTTCATCGGGGAATCAGGGATCCCGATCGGGAAATTCGGGGAGCACTTTACTCCCCGATCCCGATCCCGATCCCGAAAATTTGAATCGGGTTCGGGTACCCATCCCGAAATAAAAACTCCCCGAATTCCCCGTCCCGATCGGGTCGGGACGGGGCCCGAATTCCCCGACCCGAACACCCACCCCTACTAACACGTGACATAATGAGGAGAAATATAGAAGGAATCTCCTGCAAAAACTGGTGAAAAGGTGGTGCGGGCAACAGTGGCAAGTGCGCGGGTGAGTACGGGGTGTCAGAGAACCGTTTTGGGGTTGGTAACGAGGGTCAAAAGCACGCTCGTATCAACCATGAGCTTGATGGGCTCGTGGATCCCAATGGGGATCCGCGCCAAGGCTGCACGATGAGGGGGAGCTTGGCCCCTTGGTTCGCTCGCATATGGAAGCTTATCCGAGGGGAGAGAGCGCTCGAGGATGAATTCCTTGAGGAAATTGGGGCATGCATGGTAGCATTGAGGACGCTCGTTGGTAAGCGGAAATGACGGCCACGTGTCTCGCGATGACGATGACACGTGTCACATGTGGTCTTGGCCAGCGGGGGCCTAGGTCACTCGGAGGAAGCTTGCTTGGGGATTGAGACGCCACGCCTCATGCGTTGGTGGCACCATGTGTCAAAACGTGGGCGAAGTGTTTTTCGACCCCATCAATATTATTAAATTTATTTGTTAATTTAGTAATTAAATTAGAAATAATTATAAAATTTTTATTAATTAATATAAAAGGTTGGGGTGGATAATTCTAGTTTAAAGTAAATATAAGCATTATATATTAAAGGAAAAATAATTGTCATGACCTGCTTCCACGTGCATCGTGAGTTAATTTGATTACCCTAATCTTAGAGGGGAAAAATCAAAAAAATTTATAACTGCCAAATGCCTGATATCAACATTCCAATTTTCAACTAATTAAAATAAATTTATGTATATATAATTTTAATTTCAAGTTTTAAAATTAAAAATCGAGAAAATTACATTTTTAATTTAATGGATTCACACCTATATTTTTTTTGGTCCCATAGTTTTTAACTGGTACCATATGTTTACTTTTCCGACAATTTTGATCTCGAATATTAGTCCTAATTTTTTCAGTCTCTGTTAGTCATTGTTGGCCGTTTTAGACGTTAAAAAATTAATACAATAATTTTTTTTTCTTATTTTGAGAAATAAATATTTATGATTCTTCTATAATTGCTTTTTTGGGCAGTAATTCTTAACTCCCCATAAGTTAAATAAATTTTAGTTTATTCCCTATGTAAAAAAAATTTATACTAATTCCCAAATTCAACTTTATAATTTGATTTCACTCTCCACTTACCTAAATTGACTGCAATATATCCTTACTTATTTTATTTTCTTTTTTGTACTTCATTTTTAAAAATCGGTACTTTACCTCTCACGAGTAATACTCTATTTTTAAATTTGAATACTTTAAAACGTAAGTACTTAAACTTTTACAAACAATACTTTGTTTTCTTTTTTTTTTTCTTATTTTTCCTTCTCGTGCTTCAATTTTAAACCTGAGTATTTTATCGTTCACAAATAATACTCTATTTTTAAATCTACATACTCTATTTTATGATTTGGATACTCGGTTTTATAATTCTAAAAATTTATAATACTCTATTTTATAATTGGAATACTTTCTATAATTTCAATATTCTATATTATAATTTGGATACTTTATAGTTTCTAATTAATACTACAAAATATAAATCAACAATTAATTTTCACCCTACCATCCACCTACACACAAAAAATATATATTAATTTTTACATATGAAGTATGAAAATTATATTTTGAAATATTAATATACAAAATGAAAGTATAAAATCGTGTATATGAGGTATTATGTTAATAAAATGGTCTGTTGGAGGGAAGAGTGATGTGTTATGTCACTTCATATTATGTCTCAAGGACAATTTAGTACTTTTACACGAAATGGGAAGTGAACTAAAATTATAAAAGTCAACTAGGGAGTTCCGAAAATTGGTTTCGCCGGGAATTGATCGGAATCGACTCCAAACTTCCAACAAATCAGCCAAAAGTGGGTTCTTCGACCTGCTAAGATCCAAATAACGTGAGAATACCATGCGGGAGGTGTTTCCCGCGTAGGCACTCTGACGCTCAAGACAGTGAGATTGTTTGAGGCGGAAAGATGACCGGAAATCGGGGCAGAGGTTCGGTATGTAAAAGTGTGCGCACCTGATTCTGATGAGACAAAACTATTTATACTATCTGAATTAGGTTAAGGCGCGTGTTTCGCGGGATTATGTGTTGAGTAGTGGAGAGACGTGCGAACGTGGTTCACCGCTACGCACCACGTGCTAAACGCGCTCTGATTCAATCTTATGTAATGCTGACTTTGTAAGGTACGAACCTCACATTTACGGATCTCGCAAGGTGCGGACCTCGCAAGGTGCGCATCTCGCAAGATGTCGATCTTTCAAGGTGTGGACCTTGTATGATGCGGACCTCGCATTATGCAGACCTCCCAAGGTGCGGCCCTCGCATAGTGCGGACCTTGCATAATGCGGACCTCGCATTATGCAGATCTCGCGAGATGCGGACCTTGCATAATGCGAACCTCGCAAGGTGCGGACCTTGCATAGTGCGAACCTCGCGAGGAGCGGACCTCGCATGATGCGGAACTCGCGAGATGCGGACCTTGCGAGATGGGGATCTCACATAATGTAGACCTCGCCTCGCAAGGTACGGACCTCGCAAGATACGGACCCCACGAGATAGGGATCTCGTGTAACGCCCCGACTTTTTGACCGTACAGGTATGACGTCACGGGTGGGTTGGACCGATTAGTATGTGATTTTTAATTATGCTTTAATTGCTAATTGATTGTTTAATTTAATAATTTCATGAACAAATTGCTATTATGTGACTTTTATATGCTTTAAGTGTTATGGATGTCTAATACATTTCACTATCGTGAATTAATTGTTATTACTTGATCTAGATAATTTACGTGATCCTTGACTATGTTATTTAAATTTAGTTGCGACTTATGTATTCTCTAATTAATATTTTATTTCGATTATGTACTTATTTGATATTATATGAAATCCTTGGACTCAACTGAAATTTTATTTGGACCCCAATTGCTATTCTACCAAACTTTCGGGTCCTAATTGAAGTACTTAAAATTTCAAGGGACTAAAGTGCAATTTCCCCCTCCTTCCCCCCTTAAACACACGATCCACACCACACCCTAATCCCATTCTTCATCTCTCTTTTCCTCCTAACATCAAGCTCCCAAACCCTTCATCCCCTCTCTTCCAAATCAAGCCCCAAGCAAGAGGCAATTCATCAAGCTTCAAGACAAGAATCAAGCTCCAATCTTTTTCTTCTTCTCCTCTTTTCCAAGGTATATGTGGGTTTATATATATGTGTTAATTAAGATAAAGTTTTGTGATCTTGCCTAATAATTTGAATTCTTGTGTGAATATGCATGAATGCATGATGGTCTACAACTTCTATGTTTGATTTTGGGGAATTCTTGGAGCAAATATGTGTATATATGTGTATGTGTATGTATATGTATATGTATTATGTGGGTTTATGTAATTTGATGGATTATTCATGAATTGATGAGTGATATGTGTATATATGTTGTATTTGGTTGTTGTTTTGTGATTTTGGGTGAATTGGGAGCTCCTTTGGCCTTCTTGAAGCTATTTTTCGTCACTCCCCGGTTTTTCCCGAAGCTTTTGCTACTGCTGGAGTGGTGGTCGCGCCCGCGACCGTTTCGTGACCATTTTTGGTCGCGGCCGCGACTGATTTTCAGCACAATTTTGTCACGACCGCGACTCCCTCGTCCAAACTTCGAATGACCTGATTTTTGAACCCACGGAAACTTCTTGAAGTCAAGAATATTCTCCAATTGGAATCACTTCAATATCTTTTCCCATTTGTGAGATATTATCAATTCTTTTTGGTGTCGCTACTTTTCCGACAATCTGCTATCACCCAACTTCGGGCCTACGCCATTTTCACCTCGTTTTGAACCATGGTTCGTGCCATATATCCTTGGAAATATCTATGTGTCTAGTTTCATACCCAACAAGCAAAACTTAATTCCAATTTCTATAACTCAAGATATTCCCATTTTCCTACAGCTTGTTCATTTCCGAAATTGTCAACTTTTGTTAAATCTTACCAAAACTATTCTTCTTGCGTTCCTTTCACCCTCTTGGCTCCCATATGTGAATTATATGACTTGTATGCTTCATTAATTCATGATATATGATATACTTTGATATGATTATGGATTTTATACTATCAATTTAATGTGTGAACGTTTAAGTGCTTTAATATGATCTCCTTTGCAACTATTGTTTCCTTTATGTGCTTAATGGTTCCTCTCACCTTAAAATGATTCTTAAATATGGTTAACATGTATTATAAAGTGTTATGAATATGTTGTATATGGGGATGAGTTTTGCTATGAAAAAATTAACAAGGACATGAGTTATGCGTACATGATTGCAATTCTTAATCGCATTCTCTACGTGTTTAATAACTTCTAATTGATTCATATGCATTGTTAATATGTATTGTCTTGTATTATGAATTGAATGATTGATCATGTATGCAACACTCCATAACATTTTAGGACTTATTCTCTATCATATCATATCATCTCATAACATATCATACTACTTCATGAGGATTGCCGTGCGTCTATGTGGTTTCATATTGAGTCAATTCTCACGAGTACACATTGTTCCTCCTCTTGTACAGTGCGTTTCCAGGGCGGAGACTTCCGAATTGAATAAGCACTCGTATTACTCATGCTTTATGTCTCTTGGTATTCCAGGTGAGGGTGTTTTCGTTCTAGTTATGTATCAAACCCTACAACCCTTGTGTGACAAGTTTTGGCCAAAACCTTATGTATATATATATATATGTTATTTTCAAAGTGGAGTCATCCAGTAAATTATTATCGAGTAAACCTTTTCTCAAGAATTATGAAATATGTTATGTTTTCATGAATTAAATGTTTTGGCGAGATTATGTTATGTTCACGAGCCCAGGAATTTAGTACATGCGGCTATCCGGGAGGCAAGGGCCGATGGTGATCCCATATGCTAATTCCATCTATGTTTTACGACGGAACGGACCTCGTTAGGAGTTTTGATGAGGAAACGCTAGTCGGGATTTTAGGGCCTCATGAACCCCTCTAGCCATTATGTATGAGGTGGTCGGGTCTTGCAAACCCGTCCACCATCCGGAGGAAGAAGGTTGGAGTTTATGTTATGATTATGACTATGTTATGATTGTTATGCACCGTGAGAGAAGGCCAGGACACGGATTGCCCAAACGACTATGTCTTATGTTATGTTATATGATTTGTGTGTATTATGATATATTGCATGATCACGTATTCAATGTATTAATGATAATTGTCATACACGGTCGGAGTTTGGTTGGAGATAATGCACGCTCACTCGCCGAGCCTTAATGTTTATGTATGATTTATGAACTTAATGAAATTAATATGATTTAGTTGTAAAGTCCGGCATTGCTAGTTATCTTCTAGCCCTTCTTGGGAATTAATTTTAAATAAAACCTTGCTCGGGAATTATGACTTGCATGCGCATGTTTCTCTATATATGTATAGCTCCTGCTCACTCAGTCTTCTAGAGACTGACCCCTCTTTCCCACATTTCAGTTTCTTGCAGGTTTTACTAGGCGGAAGTCAAGTTTTAATCTCTTGTCGAGTCACTTGTACACTCGAGTCACATTTTACATTCTTTTATGATTTAATTGTATTTCCGTTATGTATTTGGGCCTGTGTGCCGATTATGAATTATTGTTAATATGGATTCGGGACAGGTTGCATGCGTAGTTGAACCCGTGGATAGGATGCATGTTGAAATTTTAATCATCTTATGATAATGTTATATGTTAGGGCTATTATTGAAATTTATGCTTGGTATTATGGCTTCCGCACTATGTATTTGGCATTTTGATTGCAGTGGTACAGGATTAGTTTCCGCCTAGCCAGGTTGCTTTTATTTTGTCTCCCTTCCGTTATGAGTTCGGTTCATGCTTGGATTATCCATTTCATGTGTGGACTAGACTTGTAGTGCGGGGGATGTGGTGCCTATCGTCCCGGGGTTCTACATCCTTAAGTGGTATCAGTACCCCAGGTTGCAAAACCGGGGTTCCTTGTGTCGTGTCATGTCAAGTGGTCGAACGGCATAGGAACAACATGTCAACGTGTGCACCGCATTGATCATGAGCATTGTTATTGAAATTTGACATGGAAAATTTATTATTAAATGTGCTCAACTTAAATTTTGTTAATTTACGTGTTGCATTTTGTATTAATATATGTTTTTGATGTTAATTATGTGTCATATGCAGTCACTAACCGACATGCATTTATATTGGAGATGAGCTGTGATTGTAGGATGTTGCAACATCGAACCACGGCCAATTCTCACAACTACAACAACTTGCTATGGGTTTTCTTTCAAGTGTGGGTGATTGAAGAAAACTTCGGGGACAGAGCTCGGGTAATTGGTGATCCTTATAACAAGATTATAGGTTGAAATTTTGGGCTTGGGATAGGAGCTAAATTTTAGGAGAAGACTTGGCACGGGTAAAACGTCATACTCATTAAGGCAATGAAGTGATTTAGACATTATGGAGAAGTCAAGAGAGATGGATTGAGCATTATTCTTCAAGGCACAATATATTGTTGGATGGCGATAGAGACTTCTCCATTTCGCTCGGATCAACATGGGCTTTTGGTTCTACAACTAAGATTGTTACTACTTTACTTGATACCTACGATAAATTGATCAGTAAATACACTTATGCAATGGCCAATTGGGACCACCTGATTCACGAAAGAAGTAAAGGAAAACCTTGAAGGTACTTTAGTTTGAGGTTCGGATCAACGAAGAGGTGATGATAATCAAGAGAACTCGAAGTAGAATCGATTGTCGAGAGATAAGCAGCAAAGGTGATCGAGAATGAGTTTCCAAGTTAACCAAGCTAATTGGTTTCAAGTTCGAGGTAGAAGGTCGGCATATACTAAGATATGTGAATGGCGAGCGAGGCCAATCGACAAAACAGAACTTCCAAATAAATCAAGTTTTGGAAGCCAAGTTCAGGAAGAAGCTGAAGTTGAAAAGAGTTAAAGGAATCAATCCAAAACGGTGAATGCAAACCTATGGGAGGTAACAATGTTTACGGTTTTATCTTCGGCCGGACTGGAGTTTATCTTCCAGATCCAAGCTGAATTGTCGTGTTGTGAGGATAAATTGGGAGATATAGAACAACAAAATGGAAACGATAAAGAAAGGCACACATTCATTAGAAGGAAATCCTATGATCGAGTGTAAATAATTAAACGACAAAGATCTACAACTGATTTGAATTTGTAACGGAAATGAAGGGGACTTCATTCAAGGTGAACACTAGGAGAAGGATTTGGGATAACCATGGAGAAGATTCGGGCAACAATTGGAGACCCAATCTTGGGAAGGGTTCGAAATACCCAATGCCATGAGTTTAGAAGATTTTTGGTTCAAGAATTATAATCTCAACCACGGAGACACACAAATTGATACCAAGGAGACTTTAAAGATTTAGAAGATCGTGGGTAAACAAAGAAAAGAACAACGAGCTCAAAACAAGTCGTAAGTAAAGAAGTGAGGAATAAGTTGCTGAGCTAAAAGCTTACCACCGTGGTGACAGGTTAATATATTCATGGCATGTACATCATACATCGCTTTAAATTATTCACTCTTCTATATTTCTATATGTGTGCATACATCTTTACATTACATGTTTGCTCTAATGTGTTGCATCATTATATGTTGGCTATGTGCATTGGCATCTTAATCCAACATGCATGGCTTAGTGTTTACTTGATAGGAACTTTCTCCACTCTATTCCTCAAGTGTTACTCCGACCGAGCCACATCCGAATTGAGATAAGAGGACTATTGGATTGCAAAGTGTATGGAACGAAAGGAAAGAGGAAATATCGAGGCTCGGGAAAATAGAGCTGGAGGGTAGAATAGAAGAAGTAGGTAGTTATCTCTACCAAAATCAATTCAACGTAAATATGAATAATATCACCGGACACGTAGCTTGACTAGGACCTTTATACCAAGGAAGCCGAGGTGAAGAAGTTGGGAATCTCATATTCCATAAGTGATAAATCAAGTTTAAAGGGTTGAGAAAGAAACTTTTAAGGGGGAGAGCCGATCGGGAACTAAATCGAATTCAGGGTTGTGCTCGGCTGAGTTACTTCTATTAGGAACAATGGAAAGGCAAGAATCAACAAGTATCGAGGTTTTACAAGAGTGGAGAGAGATAAAATGAGAGATTTAGTGTTCGATGGAATCTCAAAACCAAGGTGGATGAAGCTTCGTGAATACTATCGAAAGAAATAGGTGATGTACGAAATTAATCTCCCAAGGTTGTGTTGACTATTGCTTTTGTAAATAAGGAAAGGATATCCCGTCTCTTAATCATGGGATCCTGCTACCTTTGATTTAGCTGTCTTTGCCCTATATGTATCTTTTCTTTTGTGTTATTCCACAAGTTCAATACAATGAAATCCATTACCTTTTCTACTATGTTAAATCTCTCAAATCAACATGGCATCAGAGCCATACGATCTTGAGGATCGTTTGTTGGCATCATCATCTACCGTACACGCGTCTGCCTGAAATATGAGCGATGACGAAGTGTCGTCACCGGCACTCTCCGAGGCAGCCACCATCCTGTCCCAACAGATTGCAAAGCTCCTGCAACAACACAAACCACAACAACCTCAATCAAATTCCGATAGTCAAATCTCTATCGATGTAAAACTCAACAACAATAATTATGTTCTATGGGCAAGAATGCTCGAAATCGCAATTGGTGCACGCGGGCGCCTCAATCATCTAACCGGCGACCCTGCACCACTAAGTCAAACCGATGAAGCCTATCAGTCCTGGAAACAACGGGATTTGCAGGTGTTTGGATGGATCACACAGGCGATCGAGCCCTCGCTCGTCACCCAGTTCATACACTATCCCACCGCACAGGATTTGTGGAAGGGACTCTCTGTCACGTATCAATCGGGCGAAGATAGCCTTCAAATCTTCGATTTAATCACCTGGGCGGATCGAATCAAACAAGAGAACACTACCTTGGAAGATTATTACAGTGTAAGCAAAAGCCTTTGGGCCAAAATCGATCGGCGAAGACCAAACCCCATAGAAACCCCCAAAGATATTACCACCTATAATCAAATCTAAGAAGAACACAGGCTTTTCAAATTTCTATCAGGATTAAGCCTAGAATATGACTCAATCGTACGAGAAATTCTTCGGGACTCACCACTGCCCTTAGTCGACGCAGCCTATGCTAAAGTTCGTCGGGAAGCCGCTAGGAAAGCCATCCTCGGACCAGCGGCAGCCTCCAACGATGCGAACACATCATCGGGCACCGGAGTTGGGATGGTTCTTCAAGGGACGAGATCTTTAGGCCCAAATCGGAAAAACCCGCGGCGGTCAGATCCATCAAGACGGCCACCGAATTCTTCATCCCGCAACAAATCAGACCTGGTATGCGATCACTGTGGCAAACCCGGGCATCTTGAGAAGGGGTGCTTTGAAATCGTTGGATTTCCAGATTGGTGGGAGTCCAAGGATCGCCGAAACGATCGGGACAAAGGGCGAACCCGTGGAACGGCGGCTATCGACGACGGGAATAACGCCGGGAAGGGCGCCGGGAACGATGACCGGCAACCTGGGCTGGCCGCGACAGTCATCGCCAGAAATGGGGAACAGAACAGGCGAAGTGAAGAAATGAAGAAGGAGGCGGCTCATTCTGTGTTCCAACGTGAAACAGGTATAGGGCAAGTGGGGGAGAAATTACTCCCTTGCCCTTTAAATGCTTACCCTCTTAATGCTCATGGGAAATTAAATAGCATACATGATTTTAATTCGAAAAAGAATGATGAGTGGATATTTGATTGTGGTGCAACCGACACCGTGACTTATGATTTGTCAGATCCCACAGAGAAAAACGATGCAAACTGCTAATGGTGAACAAATTCCTGTTAAAGGGGGAGGGGTTATTGAATTTATCCCCAAAATGAGATTGTCGAATTGTTTGTTTGTTCCTTCCTTGTCTCACAAATTGCTATCTATTAGTCATGTAACCAGAGAGCTCAATTGTATTGTTGTAATGTATCTGGGCTTTTGTGTCTTGCAGGATATCTGTACGAGGGAGATAATTGGGCGTGGCACTGAACGTGGCGGTCTATACTATGTTGATGAAGTGGCAACTGAGGGACGGACACTGTTGATTGAGAAATCAGATGATAAGCAGAGCTGGCTTTGGCATCGTCGTCTTGGGCATCCGTCTAACGGTTACTTGAAGAAACTCTTTCCTAATTGTTCTAGTACTTCTTTAAATTGTCATACTTGTGTTTTAGCCAAAAGCCACAGACAGTCTTTTCATTCAAATAATATTCGAGTTGATACTCCCTTTTCTTTAATTCACTCTGATGTGTGGGGTCCAGCCCCGGTTATTGGTGGGGGTGGTTTTCAGTATTTTGTGACCTTCATTGATGATTGCGCTCGTATGTGTTGGATTTATCTTTTGAAACACAAATTTGAGGTGGTTGATAAATTTGCCCATTTTTTCCATATGGTTGGAACCCAATTTAATACCAAAATCCAGATTTTGAGATCTGACAATGGGGGGGAGTTTGTTAACCTTAAAATGAAAGAGTTCTTTTCCGAAAATGGTCTTATTCATCAGACTACTTGCCCATACACACCACAGCAAAATGGGGTAGCAGAACATAAAAATAGGTTCCTTTTAGAGATCACTCGTGCTTTGATGATTGAGTCTCATGTCCCTTCATCTTATTGGCCCGAAGCCTTAGCTACTGCCGTTTATTTAGCTAATCGCCTACCCACAAAAATTCTAAGCTTCCGCACACCGCTTCAAACTCTGCGTGAGTACAGACCAGATAACACCTCTCCATCCCTCACACCGCGAGTTTTTGGGTGCTCTGTCTTTGTCCATATACCTACTGTACACAGAACTAAATTTGAACCCTGTGCTGAAAAATATGTCTTTGTTGGCTATGGGATCCATCAAAAGGGGTATCGTTGTTTCAACCCCACCACCCGGAGAATGTTTGTCACTATGGACTGTAACTTTGTAGAAACAGAATATTTTTTCTTGGCCTCACGCCAATCCAGTGTCCCGGGGGAGACTGATCATAAGGACCCACTGGATTGGCTATGCCCAACGATTCTGTCAAGTGATAGTCCATCCCTCACTAACACTGAAGAAAATGCCACGATCCCATTGTCTCCCTCTGCCGGTATCCCCGAGGTTAGTATTAATCAAAGTACAGATGATATTGAAACTTCCCTATCTGCTTCTCTACCTGCTGCCACTAACAATACAGGCGAAACAGAAGAGAGACGCATACTCCCGGCAAGGAGTACTCGTGGGATACCACCCAGGCGGTATCTTCCCGAGCACGAGTCCAGAGCTCAGAAAAATACCCAGTGGTTAACTTAGTCAGGGGGAGTATGACTGAGTCTGCTAAGAGATTTTCAGCAGCCATCTATGCAGATGAGATACCCCGAAGTGTGGAGGATGCTTTAAAAGGTCCGAAATGGAAACAAGCAATGGAGGATGAAATGGAGGCCCTCAGAAAGAACAGTACTTGGCAGAAGTGCCCGAAGCCACAGGAAAAAAACCCAGTTGTGTGTCGTTGGGTTTACACTATTAAAAGGAAGGCGGATGGAACTATCGAGCGGTACAAAGCCCGTTTAGTGGCCAAGGGGTATACTCAAACCTATGGCGTGGATTATGCAGAAACATTCTCTCCGGTAGCCAAAATTGACACTATCCGGGTCCTGTTCTCAGTCGCTGCTAACCAAGACTGGCCTCTCTACCAGTTTGATGTAAAAAATGCTTTCCTTCATGTTCAGAAGAGGTTTATATGGAAGCTCCACCAGGTTTTTCTCATGAGTTCGGCACCAATGAGGTGTGCAGATTGAAGAAGGCACTTTATGGTTTGAAGCAGTCCCCCAGGGCTTGGTTCGGGAGGTTTTCAACTGCTATGAAACGGTATGGCTATAAACAGAGTAATTCAGATCATACTCTGTTCCTTAAACAGAGGGGCGAGAAGATTGCATGTCTAATCATATACGTTGATGACATGATCATTAGCGGGAATGACACCGAGGAGATAAAGGATCTTCGGGAGAAATTGTTTGGGGAATTTGAGATGAAGGACTTGGGGCATCTAAAGTACTTTCTTGGAATAGAGGTCTTGAGGTCGAATCAGGGAATATACTTGTCTCAGAGGAAGTACATCCTTGACCTACTGACAGAAACAGGGATGTTAGAATGCAAGCCTAGTGACTCACCCATGATGGGTAATCACGGGCTCCAGTTCATTGAAGGGGCAGAACCAGCTGATCGAGAGAGATACCAACACCTTGTGGGAAAGTTAATATATCTCTCACACACGAGACCAGATGTTACTTACGCTGTTGGGGTTGTGAGCCAGTTCATGCATAAACCACAAAAAGAGCACATGGAGGCAGCATTACGGATACTGAGATACCTAAAGGGGTCTCCCGATACGGGGGTTCTATTTAGAAGAAATGGCCATCTGCAGATAGAAGCATACACGGATGCAGATTGGGCGGGAAGTCCAATTGATAGGAGATCAACTTCTGGCTATTTTACATTTGTGGGTGGAAACTTGGTTACTTGGAGAAGCAAGAAGCAAAAGGTCGTTGCACTTTCCAGTGCTGAAGCAGAGTTCAGAGGGATTGCTAAGAGACTGGCAGAACTTCTTTGGTTAAGAAAATTAATGACTGAATTGGGATTTCCTCCGGTGGAAGCTTGTTCCCTAAAGTGTGATAACCAAGCAGCAGTTCACATTTCTGAGAATCCAGTGCAACATGACCGAACGAAACACGTGGAGATTGATCGGCATTTTATCAAAGAAAAGTTGAAAGCTGGAATTGTGTCCCTCCAGTTTGTTCGATCAGAAAACCAGTTGGCTGATATCCTCACGAAAGCTGTTACGGGACGTGCGTTCCATGAGACCTTGAGCAAGTTAGGCATTGGACATCCCCCGACCTAACTTGAGGGGGAGTGTTGACTATTGCTTTTGTAAATAAGGAAAGGATATCCCGTCTCTTAACCATGGGATCCTGCTACCTTTGATTTAGCTGTCTTTGCCCTATATGTATCTTTTCTTTTATGTTATTCCACAAGTTCAATACAATGAAATACATTACCTTTTCTCCTATGTTAAATCTCTCAAATCAACAGGTTGTAATGGGATATGTTGTATGATGGGGTTCATATCTTGAAAACGATGGGACCGTGAAGGAAGTTCAAGAATTGGTAAAGAGGGCATTGGATAGAAGAATCTGACCCGATCATCATATTCCGTGATAGATGAAGTTAGAATCAACTCAAGTGATGAAAATAAGAGTTAATTTGGAAGAGGAATACCTAGAAGGAAAATACACAACATGAAAAGATGGGTTACCATCTAGTCGAGCGTTTTTCCATGATTAACCGGGGATGTTATTAGGATTGGAGAATGGAAATGGACCTACTAAAGATTAGCTTAAGTATTCGAGTTGGAGACTAGAATTCAAGCAATTAAAGACTAGCTTGAGCAACCAAGAAGGTCGAATACGGCTCAAGGTGGACAACGATCTAATTGGAGCATCGGACCATGGTGTTTAGAAAGGATAAGAGAAAAGATTGTGGAATGAAGATCGGGTGGTCATTTAAGTATTGGACACATCGGGGATTTCAATGCCTGACACTATGAGTAGAGGAACCTCCATCAATGAATCAAGTGTTGAGTCGGATCACTACGATGGAAGGTTCTCAAACAAAGGTGAACGGTACATCAAGCATCCATAGCATATGCATAAACGCTATTTTAGTTCGAATAATTTTATGATGCTAAGTGCTTGGATTGCTTGTTGTAGTAACTGCTTTTGTATGATTGACACTCGATGTATTTGGTATCCCCTACTTATTTCTTGTGTGGTTGTGGTGTGATTGTTTATTTAATTGTTGTTTTGAGAGTCTGAGAGTTTCTTTTCTTTGTCTGTTTGAGAGACGGGGTGCTCTCACTAGTTGTTTGAGAGACGGGGTTCTCTCGTTGTTGCTTGTGAGAGACGGGGTTCTCTCCTTGTTGTTCGAAAGACGGGGTTCTTTCGTTACCTGCTACCTGCTTAGACTTTCGAGTGCTTAGGCTTTGGTGAGATGAGGGTCGTGACTTATCAGCGTTTGAAGACCCCTTGTTGCTTGAAGACCTTTTCCAAACTAATTCCTGACGGGGAGTTGCTAACCCGCGTGGGATGAACACGGGAAAGTTTACGCCAAGTTCAGAAATTAAGGCAGTGGACCTGGGGACCAGATCCTCTTAAGGGGGAGAGGTTGTAACGCCCCGACTTTTTGGCCTACAGGTATGACGTCATGGGTGGGTTAGACCGAGTAGTATGTGATTTTTAATTATGCTTTAATTGCTAAGTGATTGTTTAATTTAATAATTTCATGAACAAATTGCTATTATGTGACTTTTATATGCTTTAAGTGCTATGGATGTCTAATACATTTCACTATCGTGAATTAATTGTTATTACGTGATCTAGATAATTTATGTGATCCTTGACTATGTTATTTAAATTTAGTTGCTACTTATGTATTCTCTAATTAATATTTTGTTTCGATTATGTACATATTTGATATTATATGAAATCCTTGGACTCAACCGAAATTTTATTTGGACCCCAATTGCTATTCTACCAAATTTTCAGGTCCTAATTGAAGTACTTAAAATTTCAAGGGACGAAAGTGCAATTTTCCCCTCCTTCCCCTCTTAAACACACGATCCACACCACACCCTAATCCCATGCTTCATCTCTCATTTTCCTCCTAACATCAAGCTCCCAAACCCTTCATCCCCTCTCTTCCAAATCAAGCCCCAAGCAAGAGACAAGAAGCAAGGAGATTTCATCAAGCTTCAAGACAAGAATCAAGCTCCAATCTTTTTCTTCTTCTTCTCTTTTCCAGGTATATGTGGGTTTATATATATGTGTTAATTAAGATGAAGTTTTGTGATCTTGCCTAATAATTTGAATTCTTGTGTGAATATGCATGAATACATGATGGTCTATAACTTCTATGTTTGATTTTGGGGAATTCTTGGAGCAAATATGTGTATATATGTGTATGTGTATGTATATGTATATGTATTATGTGGGTTTATGTAATTTGATGGATTATTCATGAATTGATGAGTGATATATGTATATATGTTGTATTTGGTTGTTCTTATGTGATTTTGGGTGAATTAGGAGCTCCTCTAGCCTTCTTGAAGCTATTTTTCATCACTCCCCTGTTTTTCCCGAAGCTTTTGCTACTGCTGGAGTGGTGGTCGCGCCCGCGACCATTTTGTGACCATTTCTGGTCGCGGCCGTGACCAACAACTCGAGAATTGGCCAATTTTCAGTCGCTGCTGCGAATGATTTTCAGCACAATTTTGTCACGGCCGCGACTCCCTTGTCCGAACTCCGAATGACCTGATTTTTGAACCCACGGAAATATCTTGAAATCTAGAATATTCTTCAATTGGAATCACTTCAATATCGCTTCCCATTTGTGAGATATTATCGATTCTTTTTGGTGTCGCTACTTTTTCGATAATCTGCAATCACCCAACTTCGGGCCTACGCCATTTTCACCTCGTTTTGAACCATGGTTCGTGCTATATATCCTTGGAAATATATATGTGTCTAATTTCATAACCAACAAGAAAAACTTAATTCCAATTTCTAGAACTCAAGATATTCTCATTTTTCTACAGTTTGTTCATTTCCGAAATTGTCAACTTTTGCTAAATCTTACCAAAACTATTCTTCTTGCGTTTCTTTCACCCTCTTGGCTCCCATATGTGAACTATATGACTTGTATGTTTGATTAATTGATGATATATGATATACTTTGATATGATTATGGATTTTATACCATCAATTTAATGTGTGAACGTTTAAGTGCTTTAATATGATCTCCTTTGCAACTATTGTTTCCTTTATGTGCTTAATGGATTCTTTTCACCTTAAAATGATTCTTAAATATGGTTAACATGTATTATAAAGTGTTATGAATATGTTGTATTATGGGGATGGCTTTTGCTATGAAAAAATTGATAAGGACATGAGTTATGCGTACATGATTGCAATTCTTAATCGCATTTTCTATGTGTTTAATAACTTCTAATTGATTCATATGCATTGTTAATATGTATTGTCTTGTATTATGAATTGAATGATTGATCATGTATGCACCACTCCATAACATTTTAGGATTTATTCTCTATCATATCATCTCATAACATATCATACCACTTCATGAGGATTGTCGTGAGTCTATGTGGTTTCATATTGAGTCAATTCTCACGAGTACACATTGTTCCTCCTCTTGTACAGTGCGTTTCCAGGACGGAGACTTCCGAATTGAATAGGCACCCGTATTACTCATGCTTTATGTCTCGTGATATTCCAGGTGAGGGTGTTTTCGTTCTAGTTATGTATCAAACCTTACAACCCTTACGTGACAAGTTTTGGCCAAAACCTTATGTATATATATATGTTATTTTCAAAGTGGAGTCATCGAGTAAATTATTATCGAGTAAACCTTTTCTCAAGAATTATGAAATATATTATATTTTCATGAATTAAATGTTTTGGCGAGATTATATTATGTTCACGGGCCCAGGAATTTAGTACATGCGGCTATCCGGGGAGGCAAGGGCCGACGGTGATCCCATATGCTAATTCCATCTATGTTTTACGACGGGACGGACCTCGTTAGGAGTTTTGACAAGGAAACGCTAGTCGGGCTTTTGGGGCCTTATGAACCCCTCTAGCCATTATGTATGAGGTGGTCGGGTCTTGCAAACCCGTCCACCACCCAGAGGAAGAAGGTTGGAATTTATGTTATGATTATGACTATGTTATGATTGTTATGCACCGTACGGGAAGGCCGGGACACGGATTGCCCAAATGACTATATCTTATGTTATGTTATATGATTTGTGTGTATTATGATATATTGCATGATCACGTATTCAATGTATTAATGATAATTGTCGTACACGGTCAGAGTTTGGTTGGAGATAATGCACGCTCACTCGCCGAGCCTTAATGTTTATGTAACGCCCCAGTTTTTAAGTTTAACATAATGTGGCGTATTTGTTTATAGGTTGCGCAATTTAATTATTTAATTATATGATTAATCGTTTATAAATGTTTATATTTGATTTAAACTATAAACTATTGTTGTTTTAATTTAATTCATTTTATTTTACTTTGATACTTAGTGTTTAAATTCTTAATTAAGGTTTCATGTTACCTTAACTATTTCGGTAATTCTGTTAATTAATTTCAACATGTTATAAGTTGGCTTTAAATTTATTTAAAATGGAATTTAAGTTTTAGTAATTAAGTTATAACGATATGAATTCATTCATGCGCATAAGTGTTCTATTTATGCTTCGTTCTTATATGTAATGATATCGAAATGTCGTGAAAATTTAATGTCGTAAATATGTGGGTTATGAACATGTCTATATGCTCGGTTTATGTTTTCGGATTCATTTGACGCGTTAACGAATTTAATTTGAATTGTGGAACCAAGTCGGGGGCTAACAAGCAATTAGCGCACCCTTGGTTCCGTACGTGATATCTTGAGGTCGGGAATTCGGATTCGAATTCCGTCACCTCCGTTGCCTTCGTATCGATGATTCGGAGAGAATGGAACAAGCCTCATACCTTTTTGAAATCATTAAGACCTTCGAAATCCAACCGTAACGGACAACTCGTGCAAGAAGAGCTCCTTTTGTTGACTAGTCTTCATGGTGGGACCCTTTTACTCAACCTAACCTAACCAAAGCTTAACCATGACTTTTGTACCTTGAGTTAACCCTTTCCTCCCCCTTTTAGCAGCAAAAACCGAACCCAACCTCCCTCATTGCTGCAACATCTGATCGAGAAAGAAGGAGAGGAGAAAGGAGAAGAGAACTTTGCCCTTTTGTGGTTTTTGAACTCAAACCGCCACCTTTCTCTCCCAAATCTTCAAGGTATGAATATTTTTGTCTTCTCTACTCTATTATGCTTGATTTCATCTACTTACAACATGAATTGGATCAGATTTGGTTAGGGTTTAAGTGATGAGTTTGATATGAACTTTTAGGGATTTTGTTCTTGAGACCTATTTGCTTGTGTAGCTGATTTTCTTGCTTAAACATGATCATATGAGCTTTTTTTTTGGCCTATTTCTTTCCTAACTGATAGTATATGATATTAGGAGGATTTTATCTCTTGACCCTTTGATGAAATTATGAGATATGAAGCTCCAAACTTGATGATCAAACTGTTTCCCCTATTTTTCGAACTGCTGCTGCTCATTTTGCTTTGTTGCTTGATCAAATGATCTTCTTTTCGTGTGAATTTGCATGGATATTATGTAAACTCATTGCTCTATATTTTAACATTCATGTTTTAAGTATTTGGATCCATTTTAAGCCTCAAAACCGAAAGACATGGCCTGTTCTTATGCATGATCTATGACAGACTTGTTGCTGTTGCAATTGTGTGGTTGTTGGTCGCCCTAATGTGCTTTAATTTGTGTCATTTTGCATGTATATGAAGTATATTAGTTGTTTAGTATGTTAGCATGCTTTCCCCAAGGTTTCAGATCCAAATTCAGCTCCTAAGTACTTGATCATGGCTTGATTGAAACAATAGGGCTCTTATGTACGATTTTGGCGACCCAGTTTTGCTGCATGATTTAGATGCTCTTAATGTGTGATTTAGCCTTTGCACTCTAAATGAAATATGTTCCTTACATGCTAAATATGTTGTATATCAAGTTTCATAGCATTTGGAGTTGATTTGGTATGCTTTTGGATTGATTTTGTGTGGGATCAGTTTTGCCGGTTTAGTCTTGTGTGCGAGTTTGGTTCTGTACCGTGACACCCCCGTGTCTCATTTACACTAGGTGTGAGACACGGGCGTGTCACACCTTCTGGGCAGGTCTGTACTGAGCCACGGTCGTGGCTCAGTTTAGCTAAGGAAGGTGACACCCCCGTGTCCCTTCCCTTGCGCAGTCCTTGTTGCTTCCTTTTCGGTTTTTGATTTGTTTCACCTCTTTAATGACTTTATCTCCTTTAGTGTTGAACTATGAACTTGTTTTGCTATATGTTGGGAGCATTATGGTGTAATTTCATAGCTTTTGGATGAGTTGTAGGCATGCTTTTGCTTAATGCCGTTTATGTGTGTTTATATGTCGTTTATCAATCGCGTAACTCATTTTCTATATCATATGATTCCTTCTTGTTGTCAAACCTTGGAAATATGCTATCTTATGTAATATGAAGTATGTAGTAGCATTTTGGGAGAGCTTGAACATGTTCTATGCTCCTATTTGAATTCTTGAATTAATTTGATTGGAGATATGAATTGATGAATTTGAATGAAAATGAAGGAATGAGTGAATGACTTGGTTATACGATTTAAATGCCTTAATAATGCACATGAACATTTTCATGACATAATATCATCCTTATGCATTCATATCATGCTTGAGCATTGCCGTGCGTCTTATATGGTTCATTTAGGGTCTTGAGTCTCACGAACACGTCATGTTGTCTTTTGGTACAGTTTATCTCCAGGGTGGAGAGGTCTTGATCCTTCGGGCACTTGGTAACTTGTATCCTTGTTTCGTCTTGTACCAGGTGAGGGTGTTTTCGTTTTAGCTACATATTAAACCCTACAACCCTTATGTGATAAGTCTTGGCCTAAAACCTTATGTATTTATATATGTTATCTTTACAAAGTGGGGTCATTGAGTAAATTCTTCTGGAATTATACGTATGGGCGTATATAAGCTTAAAATGGTTTTGCAACGAGGCTATGCTCCAAACCGTGTGTCTTCATGCTAGCTACGGATTAGGATGACACGGAGAGGTACGTGTATAGCATATGCTGAGTTGCACGGTAAGGTATGTTTTCTTATAGTATGTATCCTATGTATGAAGCAAATGTTTGGCGAGACACATTTATGATTTATGATTGTTCGGGCCCCGGGACTTAGTATATGTGGCTAACCGAGGAAGCAAGGGCTGACGGGGATCCCATATACTAGTTCCAACTTATGTACGGCGATACCGGCCCTCGCTAGGAGGTTTAGCGGGGAATGGGAGCTGAGTGCCCTTGGGGGAGTCATGAAACCCCATTGGCCCATGTATGAGGTGGTCGGGTCTTGCTAACCCTTCCACCACCCGGAGGAAGAAGGTTGGAACTGATTTATGATTTATGAATATGATTATGTTATGTTATGATTGTTATGCACCATGCGGGAAGGCCGGGACATGGATTGCCCAAACGAATATGATTTATGATATGAATTATGATATATTGCATGTTCGCCTAATCCACATGTTAATGATATTTGTCGTACACGGTCGGAGTTTGGTTGGAGATTGTGCACGCTCACTCGCCGAGCCTTATGTTTATGTATGATCTATGAACGTAATGAATTAATATGATTAGTCATAAAATCCGAGCATTGATTAATCATTCTCTTGCCCTTTTAGGGAACTAATTTCAAATAAAACCTTGTTCGGAATTTATGACTTGCATGTGCATGTTTTTATATATGTATATCGCTCCTGCTCACTCAGTCTTCTAGAGACTGACCCTCTCCCTCCCCAATCTCTTAGTGTGCAGGTTTGACTTTGGAGTTTCGAGCTAGGCGGAGGTGTTTGGAGTCTTTAAGTTGGTCAAGTTAGGGTAGGAGAGTCTCTGCACTCACCCATGTATTGGAATTATGTCTGATTCGATTCTTCAGTATCATGGACTTGAATATTTATGTTATTGTTATTGAACTGCTTTTAGTGGGTTTTGCTATGAATTAAAAGAGGCCTGAAGAGCCCAATTCTGGTTATGGTTGATATGTTTGAACTTTAGCTTTACGATGCATTATACTTTGTGGATTGGTTATCATTGCAGGGTCTAGCTCCGCCTGGCTTAGGAAGGTTTTTATGTTTGTCTCCCGTTCGCTATGGTTTGATACGGGTGCGGATTTACTGTTTCGTTACTCATGTTGAGCCATAGTGCGGGGGATGTGGTGCCTCACGTGCGGGGTGCTACAGTTTATGTATGATTTATGAACTTAATGAAATTAATATGATTTAGTTGTAAAATCCGGGCATTGCTAGTTATCTTCTAGCCCTTCTTGGGAATTAATTTTAAATAAAACCTTACTCGGGATTTATGACTTGCATGCCCATGTTTCTCTATATATGTATAGCTCCTGCTCACTCAGTCTTCTAGAGACTGACCCCTCTTTTCCACATTTCAGTTTTCTTGCAGGTTTTGCTAGGCGGAAGTCAAGTTTTAATCTTTTGTCGAGTCACTTGTACACTCGAGTCACATTTTACATTCTTTTATGATTTAATTTTATTTCCGTTATGTATTTGGGCTTGTGTGCCGATTATGAATTATTGTTAATATGGATTCGGGACAGGTTGCATGCGTAGTTGAACCCGTGGATAGGATGCATGTTGAAATTTTAATCATCTTATGATAATGTTATATGTTGGGGCTATTATTGAAATTTATGCTTGGTATTATGGCTTCCACACTATGTATTTGGGATTTTCATTACAGTGGTACAGGATTAGTTTCCGCCTAGCCAGGTTGCTTTTATTTTGTCTCCCGTCCGCTATGAGTCCGGTTCATGCTTGGATTATCCATTTCATGTGTGGACTAGACTTGTAGTGCGGGGGATGTGGTGCCTATCGTCCCGGGTGCTACATAACGCATAACGCAAACCTCGCATAGTGTGGAACTCACAAGATGAAACTCACATAGGGGAGATCTCGAAAGAGGAAACTCGTATAGGAATGAACCCAGAATGGGAGAACACGCATTATGGATCCTGTAGTGAGGGATCACGCGTTAGAAATGAGCGAGGATGGCTTGAGCGCAAAAGGGGAAACGTGTAGCTTGAGCTCCAAAAAGGGAATGCTATGCTTGAGTGCTGGAAAGGAGCGCATTAAAGGGGAACGTAATGTTTGTGTGCCAAAGTGGGAACGGGTGTTGGAAAAACGGAATCAGAAAGCAGCGAAAATTTAAAAAATTTCCAACAAAAGGAACAAAACTCGCAATCGTGAATCCGAATTCGTAGAGATTAGAAACTTACTTTTCAATAATCTTTCTTAAAGCGTTTCAAGCCACCCAAGAACGCTCTTCTCGCGGCTTGATCCCCTCTCCTTGGTAAAGCTCGAATCTTCAAAACTTCTAACTTGAAGCTCTCTAGAGATAGTCCACCAACTTGATTACAATCTAACTAATAAGGATGCTAGCTCTCTAGTTAGTATTTAGGCTTAACCTAGGGTTTATTTGATCTTGGAGAAAGGATGATGTTCAACACATGAACCAAAAGAATTGTCAATTCCTCTCTAAGGGGAGCTCGAGCTCCCCTATATATAGGAAGGAGAGGGGCGGCTGAACCTAGTCCTATTGGACTAAGGATTTGGTCCCTCTCTCTTATTATTTGATCATCAAGTAATTCCAACTTTGACTTTCGAATTCTAATTCAAATCAACTTTTAAGAGAGCTAAAATATCCAAACTTTTTTTTTTTGGATAATATTATACTTTATTTATTAATAAATAAATAACTTATTTATCTAATTAATTAATTCGTAATTAATTAAATAGATTATTTTTCTCCAAAATAAGACTTTCCTTTTAATTCAAAATCAAACCAAAGTCTATTAAATAATTAACACATTAATTATTTAATATATACAATATATATATATATATGCACGTGTGACACATGTGTCCCAAGGACACGTGTCACTCACGTGACCCACACGTGTGATTTCACACGTATGGAACCCTCTTGGATCGATTAACTCATTTAATCATTTCAAAGCCTCAACTCATGTAACCAAGTTATTGTGTGTGACCCTTTAGGTTCTCAATTCAATTAGCAGTGACCCTAATTAATTAATTCACTAATTAATTAATCAGTCCACAGATTAAACGACCATAGTCTAGCAACAAGTGTTTAACCCCTAGCTGAATTGGAATGTCTCGATTCGATAGAGCCTTTAAGTCATTAATTCATGTGAGATACAATCCTTCTACTTACTATCTCTCAACCAAGATCTAGAAGGGAATAATCAGAACCCTAATAATCTGGTCTTAAAGCTAAGTGCATTTCATATCCATTTGATCTCAATCCAAGAAACCCTTTTCTTGATGTCTTGATCTACTGCCTTGGCCAAGGACTCCATATGGCATATGAATGACTTACACAATAAGAGATCATCTTGCAAATGCAAGTGCAAGTCCTATCTTGATTCTCATTCACTTTCATGAGTCACTTGTCCAGCCCCAGCATAAGCCTTGAATCAGTTGTCTAAGGCGACACCCTTTAAAGCTTATACCTAAGACTATAGAGTTAACTCATAATGTGACATGGAACCTCAAGTCTAAGGATTAATTAATCACTTCAATAACTCGTGAGATATTTCCTAATCTGGAAGTTTCCATTTCCTGAAATAAAAACTTCCTTTCCCATTTAGGAATCTTCTCACACGGGGCACCTCAGTGGACTTACTTATGGAAGTAAGCACCCTCATGTATCACGCACGTATCAATATACACTTTGCACCTCTATGAAACAAGGTGGTCCTTCTTAAGGGCGTGATCCCACAAGCAAGCCTTAGAGGAGTCAGGTTGACACTCCCACTGTCTGTAAGACTCATCGGCTTTGAGTATTTTACTAATCATGAATTATGTGATATAGGGCTCGTTTCATGAACCATTTCACCTAAGTGGTAGAGTCCTAAAGTTATCAGGATTAGGGGAGTTCTCATATATGCACAGCTAAAGTAAACGCATACCAAACAAGAGCATATAAAGAAGTGTTGCCTTAATATGTTATTTTATTCAAAGATTGTCTGTGATTACAATGAGGAAAAGTACAAAGCGGATATACAATCGGTTTTCTAGGGTACTATTCCTAACAACGGGTCCCTTAGCTTATTTTTTGGCACTATCATTTGCCCCTCAACTCCTCGAGTATTGAGCGATCGAGATGCTCGTGGAGTAATAGCGCGCTCCTGAGTTGGGATAGGCATTCGTTCGACATAAAATGTCTATTCCCTTTATCCATTTTATAAGATGCTTCAACAGTGATCTATATACTTGTATTCCTTTGTAGGATCTTGATGTAAGGACCAACAACACCACATGTCGAGCACTTATTTGTAAAGAGGAGAAAGATAGGTACAAGCGACTGTATAAGGGAGCTATCACCAATGACGATCTTGAAAGAAAGTTCAAGATCTTAGAAGAGAGCTCGAGAAGGCCAACATAGAGGTTAATAGGAAAGAGAACGATGTTTGCATCCAGGCACAGCTTGCTTCTTGTCATAATGAGCACATCGAGCGCCTCCAAGCCAAGAAGAAAGTCCTTCAGGGCGATATTGACAGGTTACTGAGAAGGTGACGGACGTTAATCATGAGTTAGCTAGGTGCAAGCTGAAGCTTGTGGAGAAGGGAGAGTTGCTCAAGGAAAGCGAGCGGGTTCGCACTGAGCTGAGCGTAAAGCTCGTAGAGTCCGAACGTGACACGGCGGTCAGGACGCATGCTGAATTAATGGAAGGGATTAAGTGCTTTATGAGGAGCCTGGTGTTCGAGGTTGTAAACACCCTCAGTAGTTAAAATGCAGATTCAAGAGGTATTTGAACACGTTCATCATCAACTCGATTACATAGGGGCCATTCACGAGGATACGAATGTGGATGACATTGGTCTCGACAAGGATAGCGAGATGAGGCCCATACTCGGCTAAGAGGGCACTACGAGACCCAGCACCAATGCAGCCACGAGTTCGGGTTTGCCTTGGATGAGCTCAATATTAAACTTGCTGCCAAGGGAGCCGCTCACGCAGCAGGTGAGGGCATTCCTCTTAGGGGGAATGCTTAAGATGAGCGTATTAGGGACGAGGAGACTCAAGATTAGCATGATAGGGACGAGGAGGCTTGCGAGGAGCGCGCCGTCAATTATAAGGGGGACTAGGAGGCTCGTGACGAGCGCATCGTCAATGATGAGGTCGCTGCTGATGCGACTGGGGAAGCGAGTGTTGTTCCGGAGTGCTTCTAGGGGAACGATAGTTATGCCGAATCCGTTATCGGCGATATCTTGGATCACATTGACATATCTTGAGACACTTTGCTTAGCTTGTTCTACTTTTATTTTTGAGGAAGGTGCCACTCAAGTTTGCTGTATAGAGGGCCCCTTGAACTTTGTAATGCCAACGCTTTGAAATGGAAAATATGTATTTGGCAGACCTTTGTATGGATGAATGTATGTCTTATTTATAGCATTTGTGGATGAGATTGTATGCAAGTTATGTGCAAAATTTCTAAGTGTTGCGATCGAATTTTGGCATATAACTCACCTAACTTGTACTTAGTAATGTAAAATTGAATAAGTATCACGTTCAAGTATCTCGTTCGCAATTCAAGCCATAGCATTGTTGAGTTTGTAGGTTTCCAATGAAAAATTTTGTAAGTATGGAGCTTGATTTTGAGCTCGAGTTTGAGTCGGTAAAATTTTATGTTACAAGGCGTGTTTGATCCGGTCGGAGGGGTTCGGCTCCCCCCTTCTTGAGCTGATAAGTTAACATAAAATTTTGCAAAGTGTTCAAACTAAAGGGGAAACAGAAAGACTTGCGAGATACTCGTATTTCATTATAAAACTGAGCGGAACACTTGTGCAATACAAATGTTTTTGTTTCCTAACACAAACTGCACACTAAGAACTGAACTGCTAAAGTAAATTGAAAGCTAAGATGAACTGAATGCTAAATGAAATGAACAGCATACTTAGATAAAATATGATAAGCCTTACGTGCAATTCTTTTTCAAGTTGATCACGTTCCATGATTTAGGGAGCGGCGTATTGTAGGCTTCCGCCAAGCGATAAGCATGACTTGTTGCTTCCCTTTGAGTTGAGCGCCAACCTTAGTTGTTTTCGAGCTATCACCACGAATGAGCTCAGTCTTTGTAAAGTTTCCAATTGGCTTCAACCTTGTTTCTTTGTGCTCACTTTGGTTGGGTTCCAACTTGTATTTTTAGGGATGAGTGATCCCTTTCGTATCAAGCATCTCATCATCTTCCTCGTGAGCAGATTCCAACGGCTTTGGGGCTTCTTGAATAGGCTTAGGCTTCACAATTGAGAGCACATAGCATTCCCAAGCCTCTTTCAGCTGGCAATTCACTCCGTTAGGAGTTGGAAACTTCATCTTGCGGTGGAACACCGAATGAATGGCTTTGAACTTTGCAAGAGCGGGTCTCCCAAGAATCACGTTGTATGGGAGGTTGACCTCAACCACCGTGTACATCAATGGGACCATTGCTCTTTTCGGAGCACAACCTAAGGAGCTTGCCAGTTTCACTTGGCCAATGGCGTACAGATCTGATCCGCCGAATTCGAGAAGAGGGGTCTCAATGGCTTCGAGCTCGATATCCTTGCCACACAATTTCTTGAAAGTGGAGAGTGGCAAAACATTTACTGAACTGTCGCTATCTACCAACCCCCTTTTGACCGTGGTGTTGTGGATATCGATGTCAATTACCGTCAGGCAATCTGGGCACTCTTCGTCCTCATCGATCACAACATTGTCGAAATCACGATCGGTGAAACCCAAGACTTCGCCTTTCTCTATGTGGAAAATATGTTGAGCAGGAATGTTAGGCTCCTGGCTAAATCGGCATCCAGCTTTCTTGCGCGAGCTCTTGGTATCAACATTTGTTGCTCCTCCCGCGATCATGTTCACCACTCCTCGAGTGGGCATATTATCATCAGGAACTTGCATGGTGCCTTTACCAGCTCGTCGATCGCGTTACGGGCTATGCGAGTAGGGTCGACGAGGGCTTACGTGAGCGCGATCGGGCCCTGTCCTTACGCCTCCTGTGATTTCGATCCATAGACTTAACAAATTCTGACAATTTGCCTCCGGCTACCAAGCGTTGGATCTCCTTCTCCAAACTAATGCACTCGTCTGTATCATGTTCGTTCTGCTGATGAAACGCACAATACTTATCGGAACGAGAGTTTTTCTTGCTCTGAGCCACGGGGTGCGGCTTTTTGAACATCTTGGAACCCGCTATGTTCAGGATCTCGGAATTGCGTTTGGTGAGCTCAACTCGTAGTCCCCCAGGGAGGGGTCCTGCTCGCCGTTCTCTACACTCCTCCCTATTTGAGCTTCTTGATAGTCTATCCTGGACACGCGCTCGTTTCATGCGAGCCATGTCTTCCTGCTCCATGTACTCACTCGCTATCCTCCGAAGATGAACCATATCCTTGGGTCTTTGATGGACAATAGCATCTCCACACTCCGTACTGATCTTGGAGTCATTCAGTCCTTGGTAAACCGCTTGCCTCAGAAAATCGCCTGATATACTCTCAACCTTGGTTAGTTCAGCACCGAAACGAGTAAAGAATTACCGTAAAGTTTCATTAGGACCTTGCTCGACATTCCAGGGGTATGTGGTGGGCAACTTGGTCTCCTTCAAAGGGCTAAAATGGCTATTGAATTATTCGTACAAGTCATCAATGCATCGAATTGAGCCCGGGGGAAGCCGCTTGAACCAATCATAGGCGGTTCCCGAGAGCGAAGTAACAAAGATCTTGCACCAGAAGTCCAATGAATGCTCATACAAATGCATGGGTTGCACGGGCAGACTGAAACCCATGGTAGCTCTGGTGCGGTTTCTCTTATGCGGGAACGTCGGCGGCAGGCGGCGTAACACGTCGACTTTCGCTTCACTTACTCGGGTTAGGGATAACCGCGGTGGCAAACTAGAGCTTCGCTTGCCAGGGCTGATGTTGTCAGATCCAGCCATTCTTTCAGGCAAAAACATAAAAAGTAACTTGAAGAAAGTTGGGAAAACAGTTGTGTTCCCATAGACGGTGCCAAACTGATGATGCCGGAAATTGGTTTCGCCCCAATTGATCGGAATCGGCTCCAAACTTCCAACAAATCAGCCAAAAGTGGGTTCTTCAACCTGCTAAGATCAAAATAATATGAGAATATCAGGCGGGAGGTGTTTTCCGCGTAGGCACTCCGACGCTCAAGATAGTGAGATTGTCTCAGGTGGAAAGATGAACAAAAATTTGGGCAGATGTTCGGTATGTAAAAGTATGCGTTTCTGATTCTGATAAGAAAAAACTATTTATACTATCCGAATTAGGTTAAGGTGCGAGTTTCGCGGGATTGTGTGTTGAGTGGTGGAGAGACGTGCGAACGTGGGTAACCGCTACGCACCACGTGCTAAACGCGCTCTGATTCGATCTTATGCAATGCTGACCTTGCAAGGTGCGGACCTCGCATTTGCAGACCTCGCAAGGTGCGGACCTCGTATTTGCGGATCTCGCAAGGTGCAAAACTCGCATTTGTAGACCTCGCAAAGTGCGCATCTCGCAAGATGCCGACCTTTCAAGGTGCGAACCTCGCATTATGCAGACCTCCCAAGGTGCGGACCTCGCATTATGCAGATCTCGCGAGATGAGGACCTTGCATAATGCGGACCTCGCAAGGTGCAGACCTGGCATAGTGCGGACCTTGCATAGTATGGACCTCGCATGATGCGGACCTTGCATTATGCAGATATCGCGAGATGTGGACCTCGCATAATGTAGACCTCGCCTCGCAAGGTGCGGACCTCGCAAGATGCAGACCTCACAAGATACGGATCCCGCGAGATGGGGATCTCGCATAAAGCAGACCTCGCATAGTGCGGAACTCACATAGGGGAGAACTCGAAAGAGGAAACTCGTATAGGAATGAACCCGTAATGGGAGAACACGCATTATGGATCCTGTAGTGAGGGAACACGCGGTAGAAATGAGCGGGGAGGGCTTGAGCGCAAAAGGGGAAACGTGAAGCTTGAGCTCCAAAAAAGGAACGCTATGCTTGAGCGCTGGAAATGAGCGCATGAAAGGGGAACGTAATGTTTGTGTGCTAAAGAGGGAACGAGTCCCTTAGCTTATTTTTTTGGCACTATCAATCGTGTATATGAAGTATTATGTTAACAAAATGGTTTGTGAGAGGGAACGGGTCCCTTAGCTTATTTTTTGGGTCACCATGTGGGGAGATTTCCCACATTTCCCCTTGTTATATGTAACGAATTTAACGAAGATTTTTTATCTTTTTTTATATCTCAATAGGGATTCGAGTTACCACTAAAATGTAAAGTTTTATTTATTAATAGTAGTTGATTAATTATATATCCAGAAATTCGAACATGAGACTTATATATAATTCAATTAGTGCAGTGTCGAACTACTAAATTCCACTATTTATTGTAGATTTAACAAGAAATATATGAAAATGTGTTTCAAATTAAATTAAATAATTCTACTTTTTTTTTATCACATGCTTATACTTTAGACCTAGGTCACCTTTTTTTTTTTCTTCTTTTTTAATTGAAGGAAATAATTAGTTCCTAAAGCAGTATAACAAGAAAAGAATTTAAAAAAAAAAAAAAAAAAAACACTTAATTGACAAAAAGAGCAGGAAAAACACACAAGTGGTGGTGTTGTGTGTGTGACAGCATACCAACACGGTGACAGTAGCTGAGTTCACGTGGACTCGTGACTAACTCTGGTTAATAACCCACCTCAATCAACCCATGACCTTCTTTAAAGACAAGGTATATATAAATATACAACCTAAATTATATACTTTCTATTTATTTATTTTATTTTAAAATTTTTAATGTATACTTCGTATTTTCTTATTGCCCAATGCCACTTCCTATTTGTTAATTAATCAATGCATGTTTGTTTACATCCATTAATTTCGTTAATTCCAATTCAAACTTAATTCATCTAAATTAGTATACTAAAAAAATGAATACTTATATTTGTCTTATGATATTGATAAAAATTTTCAAAATGATAAACAATCAAATAATAAGCATAAATACTAAGGTAATTACTAATACTTAATTCGATTTGAGTGTTTCTACAACTTTCAGATAATTACAAGATCATGGCTCAACTAATATTAACGTTTTGTAACTTCAAAATATTTTTATAGAGAATTTCATTAACTAGCGTCAATTTTAAAATACCAATTATTCCAACAATCAAAATTGAAAATGTATGGTAAGGTGTGTTTTAAGTACTTCTATTAAGTTCCAGTAGTTTCATATTAAGTACAAAATTAAGTATAAGTAGTTTCTGTAGTTTCATAATTAATTTTTTTTTGGTGGGAAGTAGTTTCATAATTAATACTTCTACTAAATACCAGTAATTCAACACTCTTGAATTTTGCAAACAACAAATATATCTTTTCATATTTTTATACTTAATTGATGCATATTTTTCCGAATGATACTCAGATCTTTATCTTCAATTCTTAGAGATCTCTCGCCTTATTCTCTCGTTTGGTGCAAGTCTTAACTACTATCTATAGCCGGGATGCTTCAGGACTCTTTCATAAGTTTGCTCCTCTAGCAAACTCTCCGACCAACGGTTATTTTGTTATGCTCGCAGCTAGTCATGTGTGATTGGGTAGCCCTCAGTAGGCCCCATCACTAATATTAAAAATATATTCAAGGATCAAGGATGTGTCTTACTAGTTCACAACTTCTCCCTCCATAACAATTTTCCTTACCAATAAATAATTAACTTTTTCCTAAAAAAATAAAATAAAATAACTTAAAATTTTACTTATTTGAAATTCTTATTAATAAAGTTTTGTTTGGGGCCGACAGTTTGCCGAATTTATAAAAGGAAAAAAAAAAGTCTTTCTGATAATAAGATTCTGATAGGATTTTTTACATATTTCACACCTGTATTAGTTCTAATTAACACAAAAATCCTATAATATGAAAATTGACACGTAAGACCCTGTGTTTTTAAAATATTTGCATAACAAACCCTAAAATTTTATAGTGTTCAACACGCGCTTTTAGGGCGACCAGAACTATAATTTTCTCTATTTATTGATCGTGAGATGACTAATTTACCTTTTTATATTGTGATATACATCTAATATATCTCTATATTGTTCAATACTTTTTTATATTTATCAAGACCCCCAATAAAATAAAAATTACATGTAGAGCCTTATAAACAGAAAAAAAATAAAAAATATCACAAATAAATAGATAATAGACATTGGAAAATGAACCTCGAAATTTACATATAATCTGTGAGAGTAAAATAGAGATACTATATTTAAATTATAATGATATCATATAAAGGGGGCAGTGTGCAAATATATTTAAAATATAGGGTTTTTTATGTTAATTTTTATAATATAGGGTTTTTTTTTTACTCATTTCATATGGGGTATGGTGTAAATAACTCAATTCTGATACCATGTTGAAATATAAAAAGCATCCCTAACAAAAAACTGCAATCTACCAAAACAAAACATTCCAACCCAGGGGCATACAATATATATATAATATATACTGCCAATATTTGAGGGCATTAAATAAGAATTTCGTTAATCAAACCTAATCAATTCAGAAAGCAAGAAGAAAACACTTAGCAATCTAAACTCCAGTAAAAACAGGACAGAGAGTAATAATTCTATTTCAAATCTCACATATCACAGACACTTGATCTTCCTCAGATTGTAATATCTGCGGCAACTCCACCTGATAACGAGTTCCGCCTATTATTACAACTTTCGCATTCGGCACATTAGCAGCTTCAAATGGATTTGGAGGCATCGTGAGATCGTGTCCCTCTCCTTCCAACATTTGAACCACTTGCTTCATCGACGGACGATCATTCGGATACCACTGGATACACCAAAGTCCTACAATACTAAGTTTTCTTGCTATATTCTTGTCTCCATGATCCTCAATTTGTGTCCAAATATCTTCATCTAAATTCAAATGATTATAAACAAATTGAGGAAAGTACCCCTGACTCGTATTCCCCTCAAGATCCACATTTTTCCTCCCTCCGACCATTTCAAGCAACAACATTCCAAAGCTATAAACATCAGACTTATACGATACCCTCCCAAAAGTCCTCGACAATACCTCAGGTGCAATGTACCCCATGGTTCCCCTAGCAGCTGTCATTGTTACTGCACTTTTCTCTTTAGAGCACAACTTAGCTAGACCAAAATCGCATACGTTTGGGTTGAAATTTTGGTCTAACAATATGTTGTGGGGTTTGATGTCAAAATGGAGGATCCGTTGATCACAACCTTGGTGGAGATACTCGATGCCCTTAGCTATGCCTAGAGCAATATTTTGTAGCTTTTGCCAACCAAGATAGCTTTTCTTGGAGCCTGTTGCGAAAATCACTTTTTCGAGTGATTCATTTGGAAGGAATTCATAAACCAGAGCTCTTTTATATCCTTCAGCACAAAAGCCTACCAAACGCACCACGTTGACGTGGTGTATTCTCCCAATTGTACCCACTTCGTTAACAAATTCCTCCCCGTCTTCCTTGGAATGATTGAGCACCTTTACTGCAACATCTATTTCATTGGACAATTTTCCTTTGTAAACAATTCCATAACCTCCTTCACCCAATTTTTCATTAAAATAATTAGTAATCCTTGTTATATCAGAGTAAGAAAATCTAGTGGGTTTAATAGCTCTGTAGTCTTCCAAAAACTTCTCAATCTTCTTTTGATTCTCTTTTCGTCTTTTTATTGACTTGCAAACGAGAATCAGAGCTACTAGCATAGTCACAAATAGGAAAGAACCCGAGGCGGCACCTGCAAAGTAGATATAATAGCCAAAGAAGAATTTAATTATATCTCTGAATATCTTCTGAGAGAAGTTTTTATATCTTTTATGATAATTGAATTTCACCTGCAACAAGTGGCACCTCTGATACCCCTTTAACCAACAACGAAAACATTATATGTGTTTCCCGAGAAAGAAAAAAAATCCAAGAATGTGGTATAAAATAAGCTGAATAAAGTACCTTGGCTTGTCTTTGGTTTGTTTTTACACTGAATTTCATGTCCAGTAGTATAATTTTTGTAGCTGCATCTTTTTCCATGAGCTTCACAGTTCTTGCATGCTGGTTCCGTCCAGTTCAACTGGAGCTTGTTTTCTAAAATTTCAGCACGTCGAACCCATGGAACTTCATGAATAAAAGTACAAGATGTTACAGAATAGTCACCAACGAAGTAGATGTCAGTGACATATTACTGATAACTGGATTTGTTAAGGCAAGGAACTAATGTACCAAGATCTCTTTCCGGACCAGAACAATTGAACAAGAATAATGGAGTGTAAAAGGAAAATGGAAAATGGAACGGGGAGGCAGATAAGTTCAGATACAGATGCAGTATCTTTTCAAGAAGACAACCATCTGGATTATAAAGATGAATTATTTGAGATATATAGTCGATTTTCTGTACTATAACCTTCACGGAGAAAGGCAGTACAAGCACGGTCTCGTTTTTATCATCACAATGTACATCAAAACCTGGATACCCACAATATTCAGGCTGTAGATTTTTATTCCTGAAAGGAAACTGAATTAATGGGCCATGTTTTCTGCATCTTGTTGGCGTACAATCCTCTCTTTGTGCTGCAATAAGCAGTGTAGAAGACAAAACGAAGAATAGAAAGACGAAGAAGATAATAGACATTTTAATTATTACAAAAAACTTACTTCTCTCATGTGGTTAGGAATAGGATTCTCTATTTATAATCATAAACTACAATATTGAATTGGAAGTGGAATTTATCCTTGAAATTAACTGCACTGAATTTCGAGGAAGCCTCTGCATTTGATTTGATGGCCGGGAAGACTTTGAGTCGGTCTCTCTGGTCCACTATCCACATTAATGACGTGAGAGTTGAGACGACTTAGAAGACTTGGTGATATTTTCTTCTTGGCCTGGAGAAACCAGCACTGCAGTAGTACAAGTTTCACTGTTATTATTAGAGAAGAAGAGTACTCATATTCTGCAACAACTCATTACCACCAAAATGATTCTGCTCCCCCTCCTCCTGATAATCATCTCTAATTTCCTTCAAACATCCTATGGCGACCAGATTAATGTTCCTCTTCCTGACTGTACCCCTTCTTCATGCGGCAATATTCATAATATTAGCTACCCTTTCAGATTGAAGGATGATCCACCACACTGTGGTGATCCCTCATATGAACTGCAATGCCAAAGCAATACTGCCTTTCTATATTTCAATAATTCTCAGAAATACCTGGTTCGAGAAATAGATTATCACAATTACACTATCCGTCTTAGCGATGCTTCCATAAAAAACGACACCTCTTGCTCCTTTCCTGAGTACTCTCTACACGGTTCCAATTTTTCTTACCGTCATCCATATCCTTATAGCAAAAATCTGCACAAGTACCCTTATTACATGAATTCAGAGATTGGTTTTATAAGCTGCCCGCATCGGGTGAACGGTTCATCTGTTTTAGAGGCTAGTGAATGTTTCAACGACTCCCATACAAGAAGACACACATACATAATGTCTAGTGTTTCCTTTGTGCTGCTACATGAATTCTATAATTTACATGAATTCTATATGTGTAGAACAGACTTCGTGATGATGACTTCACTGCCTGCGCTGGTTGATCATGAGAATGGAGAATTGAGAAATACTTCACTTTCAGACATCCATAGAGCTCTGCTTTATGGGTTTGAACTCTCATGGTTCAATGCTCTCTGTCCTCCAAAGTGCAAATACAATAGTGATTGTGACCTTGATCTTGATGGGACCACACCTCGATGTTTTAATAGCTACATATATTATTGCTTTTTCCACTACGAAAGTTGGGAAATTCAATGTGGTAAGATTGATAGATCAATTTATCTTAATTTTCTTTTCTGCTATTATCATTTATTCATGCTTATTATGACAAGCAAATGAAATACCAGTCAATTGAGATAATTTTTCAGGATCAAATTTCCACCTAGAATTAGCTTACCAAATATCAAATTCAACCTTACATTTGAATTTTCTTCATATTTTTAGTTCTGATGTTTCTTAGTACTCTATCATAGATACGGACAATGCCATAAAAGAGCTGCCAGATTGGATCCACAAGTCCCTTCCCAGTGAGAATTCCTCATCTTTTCTATTTTCCATATAAACTTTCACTTATGCTCTAGATTGGATCATAATTTGAATAAACTCATTTTAAAACCAAGTTCCTAAATGGTTCTTAAGTCTTAACATTACAGTTTCAACTTCCAAGTCTTACAATATTTAATTTCTTTGTGTAAATTAATCGTTATTATGTTTAGGAAAGTACACAAATCCTTCCAGTTTTACTTATCATGTTATTACTTTGTGTGTGCAGGGATTAATTGGGCTATTTGGATAATCACAGGTTAACTTTTAATTAGTTTGTCTCTGCTTTTTTCATTTTTCTCATATTAAGTTTGTCATAAAATGAAAAATGATATGTTAATCCATAGCCTTTTTCAACCGCTGTCAATCTCTAAATAATATTGAATCGATTACAAATATGAATCATTTTGTTTTACTTTAGCTTTTTCTCCCGAGGGAAATAATCAATAGTAAATTACATCTAGAACCCTATAGTTAGGTGTATTTATATCTGGACCTCCTTTGCTTTAAAATATTATATTTTCACCCTTTATGATTTTGCTAATAAATGATGAATATTCCTTTTGTTGGTGTCTTTTATGGAAAAAGCTATTTTCATTAACATATTGATGTCTAGTACCAAAAACATTTCCCCATTACTACAAATTTAACACCTTTTGAATTTTGATAGTTGCAAAAAATTGAATATATTAGTCTTAATAATTTTGAGCAGTCTCGATGGTCTAACACTGCTCATTTTGAGGCCTCGGTGTATTTTCTATAAGTATTAATTTTAGACCTTAATTATAACGATTGTTCAATTTAATAAATTACCAATATTATTCATGAATTTTTTACCCTATCAAAGCCTTACAACGAGGAGATTTTAATTCATTAGCAAAATTATAAGAGGTGAAAATGTAATTTTTAACCAAAAAATCCAAATGGACATGTGTCTGATTATGGGGATCTAGATCTAATTTAGACAATATTGAAAATCAAAAGAAAGGACAAAACATAATGGATGTAATCGCATACCTGGTTTTGGATTAAAGGTAATATAGTTATGAAGTAGTAGTAGTTAAGTAAATTAATTTATTTCATGAAAAACTTACATATACTGTCCATGAGTTTAGAGGTGATTACGTACTAGTCTATTTGTTATTATTAATTACCGGACAATTCCTCAAAAATCCCCAAGTGTAAACTGAATTTCCTTTTCACTCCCCCATTTTGAAAAAGTTCCTGTTCACTCCCCAATTGAAAAACAATATTTCTTTTCACTCCCCAAGGTTGTATAATAATTCAGGAATTGCGTACAATTTTTAGGGAATTGCGTATAAAAATCCCGGAATCTCGTATATACGAGATTCCGGGATTTTTATACGCAATTCCCTCAAAAATGTACGCAATTCCTAAAGACAATGTACGAACATGTACTATTTGTGGGGACCTAAAAGGAATTTTGTTTTTCAATTAGGGATTGAATGGGAACTTTTTCAAAACTGGGGACCTAAAAGGAATTTTTTCAACTTTTTGGTACTATTCAAAGATTTTCCCATTAATTACTCCACCACTGACATTACAATTTTAGTGCAAAAATGTCCGATCGAGGTCAACTATCGTAGTATTATAATTTCTTTTAGGATGTCTTCGCACTAAATACAAAATGTGGGGACCTTTTTAAAAAAAAAAATAATAATACCAGAGGAACTAATTTGTAATTACTCTAAAATTCAAGGATAGTATTTGTAACTCGTCCTTATTTTGTTTCATTATAATAATCAAAACACGTTATTGCATTTATTGAAGGAGAATCGTAACAGTCAACAGTTCATGTCTCAAGCAAAACTAATTTTAATGCTGGTGTTTTTGACCGTCGTGAAAAAGATTGATATTGTCTATTTACACATAGGATCATATATACACACAAATATAAATATATAAGGGTGACTGAGTGAGATTTAACCCCTTCATTATTACAAGAAATTTATCAATTATTGTAGAAATTGAAATGAGCAATGGCATATTTAGTTAAGTTTGTTCCTTGTAGTGTTTGTAGTGCTCCAACTTGCAGGAAGAATTGTAATTGGAATGCCCTTTATGTTGGGGCTTCTAATTTACAAACTTCGAAGAAGGCATTTGTCCCTATTTGAAGGAATTGAAGGGTTCCTACAAAGCAACAACAATCTCATGCCAATCCGCTACTCTTATTCAAACATAAAGCAGATGACACGAAATCTCAAGGAAAAACTCGGTGAAGGAGGTTACGGTTCTGTTTATAAAGGAAAGCTTCGAAGTGGCCATGATGTTGCCGTGAAGATACTCAACAATAAGCCCGGAGCAAGCGGACAAGACTTCATCAACGAAATTGCAACCATTGGAAGGATCCATCACGTAAATGTGGTTAAGCTCATTGGATATTGTATTGAAGGATCTAAATGTGCCCTTATATATGACTTCATGTCTAAAGGATCTTTGGAGAAGTACATTTATAGGAATGAAAGAGCATCCAATTCGCTAAGTTGGGAGCAGAAATACGAAATCGCAGTTGGAGTGGCTCGTGGGATTGAATATCTACACAGAGGTTGTGATATCCAAATCCTGCACTTTGACATAAAGCCTCACAACATACTTCTTGATGATAGTTTCACTCCTAAAGTTTCTGATTTCGGGCTTGCCAAATTTTACCCCACTGACAATGTAACGGTGACTCTTACAATGGCACGAGGGACAATAGGGTATGTGGCTCCTGAACTAATCAACAGAAGCATTGGTAGGGTGTCATACAAGGCAGACGTCTATAGTTTTGGAATGCTGCTGATGGAAATGCTCCGCTTAAATAGAGACATGGTGGCAGATGATGATAAATCTAGTCAGTATTTTCCGTATTGGATTTACGATCGCTTCAATAAAGGGGAGGATATTGAAGTTAGAAATGCTGATGAAATTGATGATGATGATGATGAAGATGACAGTTTTGCAAGAAAAATGAAGAGAATGATGACGATAGTTGGATTGTGGTGCATACGGATGAGTCCAGAAGATCGTCCATCAATGAGTGAAGTGGTAAAAATGTTGGAAAGTGAAAATGAAAATCTGGAGATCCCTCCTCTGCCATCTCAATCAGCTCAGGTTGCAGGTAATGGTGATCAAAGCTGGGAAACAGAGTCAACTGATTCTGCAGCATTGCTAGGTATTAGTGATGCTTCAAGAAGCGTGTAAGGGGTATATATACCAACCAAGCCACAGTATTTTGCTAATACCTAGATTTTCTAACTATCTATGTTCTAGTTAGTTTATACCATGATTTCTTAAAACTCTAATTCGAATTTTGATCCACTTTATCACTATGTTGATCTATAACTGTTGGAAGAATGCCTTGAACTTCGGTTTCATCACTTAATAGTTTTTACATAATACATGGAATTTCTTGTTTCTTGATTTGAAAATTCCTCTACTTGTGTTTTTGCGTCTTTGATTTGGTAGATGAATTCTATTAGTGATTGCAGAAAGGAAATTTCAACATGGTTTGCAGCTAAAGGGAAATTCTATCCAAACCCGCGACCGATTCTCATCCAATAATGATTATACTTGTATTTAATTTGTTATTTGTCCTAAAACTTTCGCCACTCCCACAAGCATAAAACATTGATCTCCTTATTTGCTAAGTCAAGTTCGGACCAAAATTACAGGTGATATAATGATACAATTTCTTTTCATTTTTTTCTAAATTTAAACCGGATCATGGTCCATCAGTATTTTCATTTATTTAACATTCCTAAAATTTTATTTTAACTTAATATAAGTTTGATTTTTCAAGAGGACTGGAAATACCTGATACAATCTAATTGGCTTCCCATTATTCATTTTAGAAATAATTGAATTTCACCACCCTATATTTAGGCCTAATTACAATGCAATTCATTTATATCGAGAAATTATATTTTAGTCCCTAACTTTTGAGAACCGTTTGTGGTCCCTGACGTCCAAAAGGGTTCCATTATATCATTCTGAAAATACCCCTAATTTTTTTTATTTGATTTGTGATTTCAGAGACTATGTTGTTAAATTCATAATTTGTAGGGATCGTTTTGTTTATATTTGTAATCTTACGAGTGATTTTATAATTTTGCTCATATATTCAATGTAACACTAATAGAAACCGTTAGGGACATAAGTGTGTATTTACAAATTTCATTAGTGACCTCAGACCAAACAAGATTTACAGGGATAAAAATATAATTTTTCAATTTAAATGGATTAGATTGTAATTAAATATAAATACAAAATATCAAATATATATCTTATTTTTAATAACTTAATCACAAGATGTGATTTGAATTACCATAAATATGAAGCGACTTATCTTGAACTTTCACTATTATATCATTGACAACCACAGGCATTATGTTATTAATTATCATATAGATTTTATTTTCATGTAAGCAAAGACCTTGTCACTCCTTGTATATTGAAGTTGCCCTCAAGAAACCACTGTTTTTCCTGCAAAATATTTGCAAAAAAAATAAATAAAAATTATTAGCAAAAAGAATCTTATTAAGCACTATGAAATCAAGGAAGATGCCAAATTCATGTATGGTCAAGTTCTTCATGTCCTCTCATTTTATGGTTGGAGTTTCACTTGCAGCTCTTGTCGCTTGTCGAGCCATTTAATTTATATCTTAGTTTTTCTATGATTTATTTTATCGTATATTTGTGTTCACAAATATATTATTATATTTATATAATATTTTAAACCTACAAATATAAAATCTTTTAACATTCCACACTACATTTTTTCTATTTCGAGGGAATTAAATATTAAAATTAATATTTATGTTATTCCTTGTTCTTATTGATTTTTAATATTATTCCTCTTTGGGGGGACTTAACTTTAAAAAAAAAAAAAAATTTAAAATTAATGCATATTGATATTAGGTGTTAATGCAACTACCCGTTGATTTGATTTCGTTAAACCAGTCAGGCAGTCACCACCCAAGAAAGACTTGAAGTGAAGTCAAGTCACCCAGCAAGAATTTTTCAGCAAGTCTGGTCCACACTCCACAATAACATGAGTGATGAGACGATTTGACTAGTATCTTTTTTCTTTATCTTTTTTTATCTTTTTGAATAATTCTCACTCAATCCGAATTCTCTTCAAACCAAATATAATGAGAAAGAGTGTGTTTTATACTCCAATTGATGTAAAGTTTAAAAGAAAATATTAATCAAATAACGAGTTTATATGAATAGTTAAGTTTGATCAATCCGAGCATGAGTTAGAATATTCCTGATTTGTGTTTTGAAACTCATACCGGACCGAACCGGTCCGACAGGCCACTTGTCCAGTCCGGTTAGGCCCTTAAAACCAGTTCATAGTTGAACCAGTTTGAATCGCTATAAACCAATTAAAAACCGGTGAAATGACTGAACCGGACTGCTTAACGGCCCGGTTTTTGCCTTTCAAAAATTGAAAAAAAACACATTTTATGTGGCATGCAAAGGGTTCGAACCTACACCCATTGAGATGACATGTGAAGCACCAACCAACTGGGACACATCAATTTTATGACATAAAATGCAAATTCAATATTAATACCTATTATGAAAAAGTTCTTATTAGTTTTTCATAAAGACAATATTAGTCTTTTTTAACGGGTAGTGTATCAAAAAAAAAAAAAAAATTCCATAAAAAATAAACTAATCAAATCTATAAATTATGTTCAAAAATTAAATTTTAAGAAAAAATAATTATGATTAGTTTGTTAAATAAAAGTATGATATTTGTCAAATCAATTTTTTATTATATTGTTAATTTTCTAGATATTAATTTGCTATTTAGTTAGATAGTTTATTTACATGCTAGTAAATTTTAATTTATAATTTTATTATTAGAGGTGTAATTGAAAATTAATAAATAATTGTTAGTAATTTAAATTATATTTAATTTTTAATATTATTTAGCTTATTTAATTTTTTTAATTAATATTTATAATATTTTATAAATATATATATAATTATTACGTAATTATAACGTCATACCGGTTCGATCGATGGTCCGACCGATCGAACCAGTAAAATCAATAACCAATAAGGGATCCCGGTTCGATGTCCGGTCCAGGTTCAAAACATAGTTCCTGACCGTGGAGAACACTAGTTTGACTATTATGATAGGCAAAATATTGGGAAACAAGACTACTCCGTAGTCCATACTCTGCAGATACTCATCTATCATCCTCACCAAAATGATCCTCCTCCTTGAATTCCTTTCCTTTTGCCTGATAATAATCCTTAATTTCCTTCAAACACCCTACGGTGAGCAGATTGAAATTCCTCAGCAGTGTTCTCCTTTTTCCTGCGGCAACATTACTATTAGCTATCCTTTCCGATTGAGTGGCGATCCCGAACATTGCGGAGTCCCCGCGTGTGAACTAGAATGTACTGATGATGGTGCCTTCCTGTATCTTCAATCTCAGCGGTATCTCGTTCAAGCAATCAATTACAATAACTACACTATTCGTCTTGCTAATGGTTATATAAGAGATCATTACTATGACACGATTTGCTCCTTTCCTGAATACTCTATATCCAAGTACTCCTTTGCACATCCTCGCAGCTATCCTTATAGTCTCTATTCGGGAAGATTTCATAATTCCACAACGAGGGGGATCACTTTCATAAGCTGCCTGCATCCGGCAAATAGTTCGCTGGTTTTTGAGATGAATGATTGTTTCAACGAGTCCCGTACATACAGGTACGTTAATTTTGGAGATATCTTTGAGCTTGATGAATTCTCCATGTGTAGGGTCGACATCATGGCGATGATTTCAATGCCACTTCAAATAGGAAACATTACTCTTTCAGATATCCATAGGGCTCTGCTTTATGGGTTTGAACTTTCTTGCTTCAATGCCCTCTGTCCTGCCAAGTGCAAGTATGAATGTTTGCTTGATGCTGATGATGGGACCACACCAAAATGCTTACACCAGCTAGAGTGTAGTTTCCACCTACGCCATTATTGGCATATAGATTGCTGTAAGATTGAAACCTTAATATATAAACCCTGTTTCTACTCATCTTATTAATGTACTCTTCTTTTCTTACAGCATCATGTATTCATGTTTATGGGGGGAAGCATATAAAATGATCCCATGTTATAAATTTCACACTCCAAATTTTGAATTAGAAAGGCTAAAATATAAATAATATATTGTTTTAGTTGTAATTCCTAACTTATATTCTAAAGTTCCTAAGATTATTTAGTTATTCCAATGGTTCCTGCAATGCAGATGGTAGGGCGCTAGATTGGTTCTACAAGGCACTTCCCTGTGAGAGTTCTTCAACTCTTTTTTTTTTTTTTTTTCCCCAATTTCAAGAGTTCTTCAACTCTGTTATACTATTTTATATAATCCTTCATTTATCATGAGTATGCATTGTACCTTTTACGTTGTTTGCTTATCACTCATCAGCTTATGTAACGTGTGTGCAGGGTTTAACTTGATTCTTCGGACTATTGGAGGTCAGATAATAAATAGTTTGTCTTTTATCCATTTTTCTCGTGTCAGAATCCTATAATAGTCATACTAGGAATTGAACTGAGAATGCTAATTGAATTAAGATTGTTTTTTTATAACGCTCTTAGAAATCTACCTTGCTGGAAGTATCTTGGGCCTTCTAATTTACAAACTTCGACGAAGGCATTTATCGAGGTTTGATGCAATAGAAGAATTCCTACTAAGCAACAACAATCTCATGCCAATCCGCTACTCTTATTCAAACATAAAGCAGATGACAGGAAATCTCAAGGAAAAACTCGGCCAAGGCGGTTACGGTTCTGTTTATAAAGGAAAGCTTCGAAGTGGCCATGATGTTGCCGTGAAGATACTCAACAATAAGCCTGGAGCAAACGGACAAGACTTCATCAACGAAATTGCAACCATTGGAAGGATCCACCACGTAAATGTGGTTAAGCTCGTGGGTTAGTGTTGAAGGATCTAAATGTGCCCTTATATATGACTTCATGCCTAAGGGATCTCTGGAAAAGTACATTTATAGGGATGAAAGACCATCGAATTCGCTAAGTTGGGAGCAGAAATACAAAGTTGCGCTTGGGGTGGCCCGTGGGATCAAATATCTGCATCGAGGGTGCGATATCCAAATCCTGCATTTTGACATAAAGCCCCACAACATACTTCTCGATGATAGTTTCACTCCAAAAGTTTCTGATTTTGGGCTCGAAATTTTACCCTACTGATTATGTAACCGTTACTGTTACAATGGCTCGAGGGCCAATAGGGTATGTGGCTCCTGAGCTTATCAGCGGAATCATTGGTAGGATCTCAAACAAGGCTGATATCTATAGCTATGGAATGCTGCTAATGGAAATGCTAGGCTTAAATAGAGACATTGTGGCAGATGATGGCTAATCTAGTCAGTATTTCCCATATTGGATTTATGATCGCTTCAATAAAGGCAGGGATATTGAAATTGGAAATGCCGATGAAGTTGATGATGAAGCTGCACGAAAAATGAAGAGAATGCTGATGATAGTTGGACTATGGTGCATACGGACGAGTCCGGAAGATCGTCCATCAATGAACGAAGTGGTGAAAATGTTGGAAGGTGAAAATGAAAATATGGAAATGCCTCCCATGCCATCTCAATCAGGTCAGGCTGTAGGTTATGGTGATCAAAGCGGGGGAATAGAATCAACTGATTCTACAGCATTGTTGGGCACTGATAATGCATCCACTGGGGTGTAAGTGTAAGTATAAAATGTATTGGGAGAATGACCTTTTTAATGTAATTCTAGTTGATCTGATTCAATCAGATTATAATAACCAAAGCGAAAGAGAGTGTTTTATAGTTATGGTGTCCATACTTATTTGCGGGTTCTCGGCCATGGATTTTGATTGTCTGCATAGTGGTTAAGGTCCAGGAACCAGACCAGACCTCTGCTAAGCCCAATTATCGTCTGATATTATAACTAGTAGAGTAAACAAAGCATTTGTCTAAATGATCAGGCCCAATAATTATTATTCGAATATGCTTCTGGACTTTTATAAAAGTGAGGCCCTGACCATGTCAATACACCCTTTTTTTTTTTTTTTTTTTTTTTTTTAACGTACACACCCCAAGTGGTCAAAGGAATTTGAGCCGGGTCAATTCACATCTCACAACAGCAATTTGGTCAATTTTTCCCTTTTCGCAATCCCAATCAACAACCAAATTATGTAATTACTGATTTTATTGTGCCCGAATTTTTTTTATATGACTTTGGTTGTGGGTTTCAATATATGCAATAAAAATTCAAATTATGATGCACCTTTAGTTCATTTAAAAAATATTATGTGTATATGTGTGTGTATGTTGATAATATTTTACAAGAAAAAATGCAAATTGTATTGGTAGTATTAATATGATTCATATTATAACTTTTTTAGCAACTGGCCTCTTTCTTTTTTTTTTTTTTTTTTTTTTTGAGTGACCAGCTATTTGGGCAACGTGGTCTTTAAAGTTTTAGGATCAATTAAGATGGATCTTATTAGTACAACATATTTACTCTAATAATACAGAACTTTATATAGAATATAATTAATCCCAACCATCTTTCAAAAATCCAAACTTAATAAAACCTTTATTCCAACATTTTGACTACTTAGAAAGCTTCAAAATTTATTTTCCAACAAAGCACTCATTCTGTCTTGCATTACTTCGCAGACATCATGATTACAAAGATAATTGACACCCCGTAATTATCTCGTTAAGCCGGACTAAAACAAGCTCCTATTTTTCCATTGACTTCAAACTAGCTAGATAAGATTGCTGCGTAATAAATTTGGCTAATTCTCATCTTATCAACTGATTTGTAGACAGAATTATGTCAAATATATATATTAAACATTATATTAGAACATATTGTTTTTTACATTTAAATTTATGCTCTAGATCAGTCCCTAGGTAGTTTCTTGGGTTTGGTGGGCGAAAATGTGTTACTCCGCATAGATTAGTTACTAATTTATCAGTACCTTAAAATGTTTAGGACTATTAGCTCATTACCCATTCAATGTTAACAGTAACGTTGATGAAGACATTTTCAATGTAAATATTTTATTTTATTTTTATTCTTTTGAGGTGTGATTCTTTATAAAATTCTCTTTCCTTTTCTTTTGAAAAAAAAGCAATTCTTGGGGTGAATTATGTGTAACATATGTTTCTTAATAACAACACCTTTTTGCATTTAATAAAAAGAAAGGGCATCCCTCGTGCTGAAATATTATCCAAACTAGTGTTAAATAATCCCAAACAAAATACAAATAGTGAAAGTTCCAAAAGCTTTTCTAGTATACAAAGAATCTTCCGCTTTGTGGCCATAGAAGAAAAAATGTCTGCAGGCGTGCTCAAGATTTGTAACCATCTCACTAAAGTTGAAAGTCTTGTGTAAGAAAAGCCTGTCAAATTAATTTCCAATTTTTTTTCCTTTTCTTTTTTTTCTTTTTCTGGTTCAAATGCTTTCAGTTTCAGGCGCATGTAATTTAATCCCCCTCCAGCTGGAAACATTGACTCAAGGATTTTAGTATCACAGAAGTTGAATTTTGGTAACTGATAATGCAAAACTTACGCTGTAATTCCCAGTTGTAATGATGATCCAATGAATGGCGAAACAGCTCAAGAATCAAGTGTATTGGCCGGCAAATCTTTGCATGTCCATGCAAACATATGCACTTGCAGTGTCATTTTATCTATTGGATAGAAATTTTCGATTCATATCTAACTGTACTCGATTGCACTTAACTAATTATATAATAATAAGGCACATTATATTTATTGATATTGATTGATTTTTTATAAAATTCGCTCCAATCATATTACAACAGTCTTTTCTCATTACAGAAATATTGAAGATTCGAACTAAATGTTAGAAAAAGTTAGCACACAAGATTGATAACTAGGCTTAGTTATTTTCTTTATTTTAATAGTGTAATAATGATTAATTGTCACAAGATTAAAGGAAGATTTTAGTGCTCGATTCCTTTCCTATTTTTTTAATTATGAAATTAATTTTACTGCATAAATCGACCGCAACATGGAGATAAATGATGATGTATGAGTATAAAAAGACTCATTCTTTTCCTCCCCATTGAAACCAAAATTGGAAATTTAGGGCAAAAACTCTTGCATTGATCGAGACACAATGCCTCGATCCTTAAGGTCAAAATTCTTGATCCATTCAACAAAAACCTGAAACGATTTTCCTTAAAGCTGTCCGATTTGTTCATAGACCTTAGTTAATTAACATAATGTCCCCCATCAACCCACAATTAGAACTTAATTAGAGCCCGTAATTTCAACAAAATTCCCCATCAAAGTTAACATCAACAATATTTTCAAGAATTAATACTTCACAATACATCCGCCCATGCAGAGAAGAGTGGCACTTGTGGCCTCATGGTTGCAGCTGCTGCTGAAGGGATCCAGGAACTCATCCCATTCGTCGAAAGTTGGACAAACTTATTCTCCACCGTTGGATCACCCACCCCACACTGCATCTGACGGCTGTTAATGTTCCGATCCGGACTCCCCTCTCCAGAGCTTGATACCATTGAAGAGCCAGTACTAGACAAGTTTCGGCTCTCTTTCGCGACAACATTAACCGAACCCATGTTACGATTATTAGGATCCGTACAAGGATTAGTTTCTTTGTTGTAATTCCTCCTAGCCATCTCTCCGGAAAGAAGAGTACTACTTTCCGTAATCCGTTCCACGTCGTAACGGGTTATATCGAAGTTGGTAACGGCGTTCGCGCCTCTGAATTTAATCGCAGCAACATCATAGGCCTCAGCAGCTTCTTCCTGGGTGCCTGCAAACAATTACATAATTTAACCATATAAATTTCAGAAAAATGATTATTTAAGGATAATAAACTACTGAATGTCTTCATTAAAAATAAAAAATAAAACTCACTGAATGTCCCAAGATAAAGATCCTTGTTTCCGGCCACGCGGCCAATCCGAGCTTGCCACCTGCCATGTTGATGATGTCTGCTAAAAACATGACCAAAAAAAAATCAGATTTTAAATAAAGCTGCATTATGTTATTAATAATCATAAAGATTTTATTTCCATATAATAAGCAAAGACCTAGTCACTCCTCTGTAAATTGAAGCTCCCCTCGAGAAACCACTGCTTTTCCTGCATAATAATTTTCAAAAAAATAAAAATTATTAGGAAAATTATTTTAAATAAGGACTGTAAAATTAAGAAAGAGGGTAAATTAAAAGAATGTACCTTCTTAAGTGAGCAACAAATTCTTGTCTGCTCATGTTCTTCATGTCCTCGAGTTCTTGATGATAATTCTCCAACTGCATTATTAATTAATTAATTATTTTTATTTATTTTATTTATTGAGAAGAAAATAAAGTTGGGTGGAATAAATATGGAAGTAAAATTGAAATCCCACCTGAAAATTGATGTGTGTTGAAGGTCCCCAGTACTTGAGTGCGGCCAAATCATAAGCCCTCGCAGCCTTTTCTTCCATATCATAACCCCCTAAAGTTAACATTAATAATAGATCAATTATTACTGTGAATAATATAGGCTATTTGGCATAATATGCTATTTTATTTACAGTGGCATTATTTCAGTTTAAAACAGAAATTACCTAGATAAACTGGATATGAGCCCAATTCCATCCCCCAAGAACCAAGATTTTGCCAAAAACAGAAAAACAGGGGAAAATTAAGTTAGCAAATGCAGACTTATATTTGAAAAACAGAATCTTTATTCATAATATATATATATATATATCACTAACCTTGTCTTCCCTTTCTGGTTTGACCTTCTTTCTTGCAACTATTGTCCCATAGATGAGCTTCATATCTACCTGTCCACCTATGCCTGATGCAGAAGAACAGCAAAAATAGAGAAAAATATGTCAGAAATACTAATAATAATAATTATTAACAATAAAAATTAGAAAAGGAGAATAAAAACAGGGTAAAAATCAAACCTTGTGACACCTCTATACTGTGAGGTCCTCTGCCCAAATGTATCAATGGATTTCCTATGAACAATCTTCTTCTGTTCAACCTTTTCACATCCCCTTTTCTTGTTACCCTCCAAAACCATAGCAGCGGAGATATCAATCTGCTGCGAGCCGCTCACGCAGCTCGACTGTGAGCCCGGGCTCATCGACAAGCTCAACGGCTGCAAATCGCCGTACCCCAGCGAACCCATCAACGGCCCAGATTCACTCTGCTGCAATGCATGCCCATTCTGGTAATTTCTCGACACCCAGTTCTTCATCCCGTCGTCCGCCATTGTTGGAAGCTGAAGACTGAAATCTCCGAGCTGGGTATCCTTGAACACGCAGTAGTGCGTGTATTCTTGATTAATAGTATTTTGACTATTTTCCAGATGATGGGTTAGAAAATGTTGCCCATTGTTGGTTTGATTTTCAGGGTTTTGATGGTAGTACATGCTACTGTCATAGTGATGGGTCCCCATCGTTACACCGCCTAAGAAATCCTCAAGTTTTGCTGTACGAATTACCATATACACATTCACAGTTAAAATTGTGAAGTGATGGAAAATAGTTAAAAAAAAAAAAAGGATGAAAAAAGGAAAAAGAAATTACCTTGCGGCTGTGAGGTGGTGATGGCTTCCATCAAGCACAATGAGCCGTCAGATTTCAGAGGCATCGTCGTTAGAGGAGAAATATTTGCAGCATTATTGGTGTTATTTCCTCCTTCGACGCCGTAACTGTAGATTTCCGCAGGGTAGGTAAAAGAAGAGGAGAAGCTTAAGGGAACATCCTCAGAGCTTTGATGATGATGATGATCTGCTGCTGAAAGAGAGAAGCCCAACCAGTTATGATTATGGGTTAGATTACTTTCATCACTCATTTGCTTCATTTTCTTTTCTTTTTTTTCCACTAAGAATCTGCTTTTCAATTAGAAGAGAAAATCTAGGAGAGGATTGTGGGCAAATACGTTTGTTTTCTTGGAAGAAAGCAAATCAATCATTGGAAAGAAATGAAGTAATGATGCTTGGTATCCTCCATTTTGAAAACCAAGTGGTTCCTTTTGTTTTGTAGCAGCAGGGTTTAAGTAGAAGAAAATCTAAGCCAAAATATTGCCAAATAAATGGATTAAACGTGTTGTCACTTTCTTTTGCTTTCCTCACTTTTCTCTCACACACACTAAACAAAAAGAATTAGATTGAGCAAAGAATGCTGGGTATTTTTCCTGCATTCCATAGGGATCTGTGCCTCAGAAATATATACATCTTCTTTAATTTGCTTTTCTTTTTCCCCTTTACATCCTCCACTCCTTTTCATTTTTTTGCATTTAAAATAAGTGAAAAAATGGGGGAATTTAGTTTTTCTTGACTTGAAAAGGATAAAGGTTATTGAACATTGAAGTGGTTCTGAGGGTATAGTATAAAAGCTGCAGAGCACTCGCAATATTACCATATTCAGAAGAGCAGTTTGTGCAGAAAAACAGCTCCTCATTACCCAGAGAAAGCGCTGCGTAATTGGAAGGAGACAATAACTTTCTGTATTATGTAATGAATGATGCTATAAAGACACCGTGAGTTGCAAGTCACTCTTTATGTCATCGCTCGTCTGAATGCTGAATTTATGATTAATACGATTGGACATTACGTACATTCAAATGGCATGTCCAATTAATCCGCATCTTCTGCTCTTACAAACACTGTTGTGAGAAGTAGAATGGATATTTATATCCTTTTAAGTTTTTTTTATCAATTGCATAACAAGTTAAAAATAATGATGTATTTGTTTTACTGATTTGGTTGAATTAGATTCAACCTACGATTAATGATAGTTTATAGTCCCAACTCCAGACTACATATATAAGTATATTAGATAAGCTTGACCAGCTTTCTTTAGTTTCAAAATTTATAATAAAATATCAAAAAGAATATAATATATATATTTTTTTAATATTAATTTGTTATGTCATGTTTGACGTTCGAATGTTTCAGGTATCTAGTTGGATATATATTACGTGATAAATTTTAAAATATATATATATATGTTGTCGTGTTCATATCTGGAATTGATCTTAGCAAAGATTAGCAATGAAAATTATACTAATTTCGTCGCCACTACTTACTTGTAAAAAAAAAAAAAAAAAGTTAATGGTAGTTGGCTCAAATTGTCCAAAAATTCTTTTTTTATGACAATAATTATAGGTTTAACTAGGAAGATCGTGGTTGATTGGAAGGGGGAATCATACATCTATAATCAAAGGTCAGAGGTAGAATTCTTTAGGATGGAGCAATTTAAATCACATGTTCACGTGTCTCACCAATTCACCTTATGAAGTGTTTATAATTTAGCGAGGGACTAGTTACTGTAGTTGTAGTGGACGATAGATATGCCCTAGTCCAGATCAAAAAAACAAACAAAAAAAACAGTATAGGTTTGAATCTCTCTAAGCACTTTTGGGTGTATATTAATTAAAAAAAAAGTGACAAATAAGAATTTTCTTGTCATAAATCTAAAATTTCAGCTAATTTTTTTACTAAAATTATTTTCATTTAACAGACTGATGGCATTATGTCAAATTCACATGAGCTGCAAGATCTAAATACATAGATTTCTCGAGGCAGAAGACAAACTGTGTTTCTGCCCTTCTGTCAAACACCACAGCAAAATACGTACATACAAACTTATATATCTGTATAGGCTGATAGGCCTCTGATCTGATTTATTGAATATGGCCTATTTACTGCATAGCTACTCTTTCCAATTAGTTGAGCATATGTCGACAAGCCTAAACCATGTCTGATCTGCTTTTCCTTTTTTATTTTTCTAAAAATAATATATAAATTTGTTTAATTTCCTTTCAAAATGCAAAAAGTGTATGAAACGTACATAAATCGACACAGAAATATCAGCAAAGAAAGAAAGTCTGTTTTGACTGCCTGCAAAGCATGCCTACTTCTTCTACAGTTCTACTTTATTTTTATTTTGTTTAATTTAATTAAATTTTATTTTTTGAACTTATTGTGGTGGACAGACTTTTTCTAAAGAGGCTGTGCTGCTAAAGTTTGAATACCATAACATAGATAGCCAAATATGGCTATTGAGCATTTACCAAATTTTATGGACTCTTGTACATTTTCTTGCGTTGTTAATTGTTCAGAGAGTTTTGTGCTGTTTGATTCTTGAATAATAAATAACTTCACTTTTTGTTCAAAAGAGCTTCTTAAATGAGTGTCTTTAATTACATTACAATTTTAAAAAGGATTCAGAATTCAGATGATGAGTTAATTGAGAATACTTGGTTTCAGACTATAGTACTTTATGAGGCACTCATGCACAATAACTTGGGATGGGAGGGTGGAATTATAATTGAGAAATTAGTTGTAAGAGCAGAGGTAATTCTAGCCAGAATCATGTTCGGAAAAATAATTTCGAAGAGACGAGAGATTTGGATTTGTTGTGAAATTGGTGAAAATTTTAAGAAGAATAATCAGTTTAATAGCAAGTGTAATATACTTGTTATTTAATTGGTTAGGAGCTAACAAACCGACTATTGACTACTCAGGGGTAATATATGTAATTTGCCTTTTTTTTTTTTTTTTTTTTTTTTAAGACACATTTTCAAGTGATTAGAGAAATTCGAGCACTATGTCTAATTTGTCACTATATGTAACTCGAAAACTTACTCAGAAATGTGAAGTCTCTAAGCTTAATGGTGTCAGACCTATTTGAGAAACAAAACAAGAAAAAGTCACAAGAAGGGATCCAGCTAGCAATTTGAGCGCCAGTCTTGCAAGTTACAATATGATTCAAAACCTTCTGAGACTTCGGCAATATATTACAGAGTTAGCTAGGTTCCAGCAGCTTTACTTAGATTCACAAAAATGGTACCTCTCCGTAGGTCACTTCAAGAAATTAATCAATATTAGCCACCAAAATCAAAATAACAATGTGAATATTGTCAAATATTATATACATTAAGTGACAATATGTTTAAGTAGTCTGTAATTATATAAATATTTAGTGACAATAAATTTTATTTTGTCACCCAAATTATTACAAAGCAGTAACAATATAATTTAGTGAGTAGTGACATAGAAATTTTTTTACAATAAATTTACATAGAAATTTATGTTGCGCTCTCTCCAAAACGTTATTCTATAGTCTGAGTTAACCTTTTTCCTTATCCCTATTTATAGATCTGGATTCCGTATCATCATAGATTTCTCAATTTATTAGAAATCCACAATTTACTAAATTTCTTCTTATCTCTACTTGACTATTACTTGTTGGACATTCTCAGAGAGTCCTGAACATTATGCGTTCTATTAATCATCTATTCGTCTGCTTGCAGGCTAACAAATTTATTTCATTCTTCCGAATTGAGATTTGAACTCTGGAAGGACCTTTAAATATGTACCCAACAATATTCATGTTCACTAAGTCAATAGTGAGTGTGTTATTAGTGGTTCTCTTTTTCTTGTAGTGAGTGTCAACTAGGGCTGTCAACGGGTCGGATTCGGGCCGGATCAGGGGATTTCGGATCCGAATCCAACAAGAGGATCCGACAACCGGATCCGAATCCGAATCCGAATCCTGATTCGGATTCATTTAGTTTGAATCCATGCATAATCGGATCGGACTATATCCGATTAAAAATCCGACTCGATTAGCAATAAAATTTAATTTTATTATTTAACAAATTTAATATAAAGAATAAATATAATTACATAATATTAATAAATAATAATTATTTAATGGATTATTTGATGATTTTATTTATATTTGTTTAAAATAAGTTAATTTAAACTTATTAATAAAGGAAAATATATATTTTTAGAGTAAATAATTTAAATTTTATTGTTGTTTAAAGTGGTAATTATGTGAAAATTATAATTTTAGTCATTTTACTTAATATTATGTACTAGTAAATAATTTATTTTAATTAAATATTATATATATAATCGGATTCGGATTCTAAACGGATCGGATTCGTTAATTCCATATTCGCTCCATTTATTTCGGATAACGAATATTTATAATCAGATACGATCCATCGGACATTTTTATCGGATGAATATGCTAAAATTCGGATCGGATTCGGACCTAATTCAGATTAAAATCCGATCCATTGAGGCATTGACAGCCCTAGTGTCAACTACGTACTAATCAAATTTGTATATAGAGACATATACAAATTGGCGGCTATATTATTATTCACTCCTGGATTAGCACGAGAACCAGCAACCGCATTGCGCCTAATAATGCAACTCTCAAGCGTCCTGAGGATGCCACTGTCATATTTGAGCAATGGTTGTGAGGTGCGGAAACTCCCCACCCAAAGCTCGGATGATTGGGTGCCTATTAGGGCCAACAATTGCTCCATCGAGCACAACTGGTAATAGGGATCATCACAACATCAATGCCTTTTTTGTGAATTCTTGCTCCATCTCTCTTTGGCTCTTTGATTGTAATAATCTCTCTAACATTTGGAATATGGCTCATTGTATGTATTCTTGGTGTCTCGTTTTAATAATATGAGGGGGCCCTCATCTAACCCCACGGTCGCATTGATCGGTTTCGAAAAAATAAAAACAAAAATTTGTATATAGAGACATATATGTTGGACTCTCTTTTGCAATTAGTCATGAATTTGGAGATTTTACATGAGAAAAGGTTGATCAGTGAGTCAAAACAAAAAACATGGACCATTTAGATTTAATGGGAATGCACTAAAAAAAGCACCTACTTTGTTGACAAAATATGTAACTGAATCTCTTGTCACAAATTATTTATTTATAATGGAATTATCTAGTTGTTCTTTGAAGAAATTTGTTAGAACTGTTCGCGTTATAATGGAAGCAAAATTTTATTGTGAGGGACTGAAAACATTTGTGGTGTTTTTCCGTTTTTTATTTGAAAATTTTATGACAAGTTAATGAGTGCATGATAAAGATATTTCGTGACCGCAAGATGGTATTGTCGGCTAGATGTATATATAGGACACAAATTTTGATAATACGTTAAAAGAAGGTTAAGTATAGAGACTAAATTGTTTTTTCTCTATTATCATTTATATGGTTCGAGTTGAGTTAAATCACCAAAATGTAAAACTCTACCTATTGATGGTAGTTGAGTAACTAAGGATTCGAATAGGAGACTTAGCATAATGTTGAACTACTAATTTATAATCGGATATCTATTTTGGATAATCCTAGCAATTACATCTAGGTCCCCTGAGGGTTGCCATAATTACAAATTAGTGTAGGAAAAATCCCTACACCATAACAAACATGTCGAAATCATCGAGAACACACAAGCGGGAGCGTACCTTGATCCATAGCAATCCGTAGTTGACTCGACAATCCAAGGAATCCAAGGTTGTGATCTTCTAAGCCTTGATACGCCGTCAATTCTATTCTTTCTGGGATGGCGCAGAAAAGAAGACAAGTAACGTATCTGACTTAGGGACCACAACCCTAATATATAACCAAGGTAGGACACCTTAATTATGGGTCCATCAATCATAATTAAGTGTCCACGGGTTCCTACACATAAAAGACCCATACTTCAACAAATATTTCTATAAGACCATATAATTAAATAAATCTTAAGTAGATCACTCAATTGAGCTCATATTATGAGATAGCCTACGTACGTAGAATTAAAATGACCTTTAACATTTAATGACTAACTTAAAAATATTTACATAATAATTAGCCTAGTATTAATAAATAATTTTGATTAAAAAAATTAATAAATAACTTCTATTTAATTATTATTGAAAATATTTATATAATATAAGTAATATGAAATTATTGTAGATCATATTTAATTTTCTCAAAAATACAAAATATGTATTATACAAAACAGTCCTTGAACTTTTCGTACTCTTAACAAAACGATCCCTTAACTAAAACAACTCAACAATATAGTCCCTGGGGGTATTTTCGAAAATTCAAATTTCAAAAGTAATGAAACCGTAACGGCGCACAGGGACCTCAAACGATCCGTTAAGTTTAGGGGTTAATATGTAATAAACGAAACAAGAGGGACTAATTTGTAATTATGGCAAATCTCAGGGGACCTAGATGTAATTGCCCCTAATCCTTTATGATACAATTTCGAGTGGTACTTTGTGTGTCCGGAGGCATTTCTGTATCAAACGGGATCTCGGTTCTGGAATGTATCAAAACCAATCAAAGTCAATTGTTAGTCGCGGAAGACTGGGCGCCTCTTGATGAGGCTAGCGGATGATCCGGTTAGTGCGCTTTGCAAGAGGGATCATATTTTAACGTATTGCTTTGGAATAAAGATTACTTCCGTCCTTGTGATCATCTTTAAATCTCTTAGGCATTTTAATGATTTAGCCCACTTGAAGTTATTAGATGTTATTGATACTCGCGGGCATCATTGCATTTGGAGTATTTATGATCCGTGGATCATGAACAGTTGTAACTTCTTCGTGGTGCTGGTTGGTTTATATTTAAGTTGGGGCCTCAGTAATAATTCTACGGCTCTTTGCCGGTTTTATTTAAAATAAATTGTTAGTCGCAGAAGCTAAGTGTTAAATACTTGGAAATTGCCTCTTGATTAGCGGACCAAAATGTTATATATGCGAGATCCATCTGTGAGTCCCAATATTGATGATGAGGTTATGGACTATATCGCGCCCTAACGACGCTGCATTTCTGCAGGAGGGAGATTACAAAGAAGGTTTAATCTTTATTTGCACCCCAACTTTTGGGGTGTTTTGCACTTTAGTACCTAACTTTTAAATTTTTACACCTTAGTGCCCAACTTTTGAATTTTGTTGCACTTAAGTGCCCAATATCGACTTGTCATTTTTTTATTGGTCGTTTGGGTACATGTATCATTTTCTTATTGTTCGGGTGCCCAATATCGACTTGTCATTTTCTTATTGATCGTTTGGGTACATGTATCATTTTCTTATTGTTCGGGGGCACTTAAGTGCAACAAAGTTCAAAAGTTAGGTACTAAACTATAAAAATTCAAAAGTTAAGTATTAAAGTGCAAAATTCCCCAAAATTTGGGGTGCAAACAAAGATTAACCCTAGAAAGAAATCAAGATGCCAAAATAATATATTGATCAGCCATAATACCAAAAGCAGTAACACTAATTATACTTAGTGAAAAAATGATTTGGCTTTACTGCATAATATGTATAATTTTACAAGCTTAATAATAACAAAATTTGTATCTAAAGCGGCTGCAAAGTACTTTTATATGATTACTAGTTATGTGAACGTGCGTTGCACGTTTTTCATTTAAGTTATTTAAATAAATTTAGGAATTATATTTATTGAATAAATTAGGATATTTAAAAAGTAATACATGCGAAAATATGAGATCTCTCTTTCAAATCATGTACAATAAGTAAAATTTCGAAGTAGAGAAATATCTAAACAAATAAACAGTAAAAGTATTTGAAACTATGTTGTATCATAAAACAAAATATTTAAAGAGTATAATATCAATTTTCTCAAATAGTTCTAACTTTTAATCGTAAGTAATAGTTCATAACTTTCAAATATATTTAATAAGTAAAAAGATATATATAAAAGAATAAAGACAAAAATATAAAAGATCATATAAAATACCATATTAATTATATATAGTTTATTCACGGTATTATTTATTTGTTTAATATAATTGGTGTTTTACTTTTAGTGTTTTTATGAAGTTTTTTGCAACTAAATTTTTGCAAATGAAACTGAAATTGAGAAGAAAACCTTTCATGCACGATGGAATTAAAAATTTAATTTCTTTAGAATTATATCATTTAGTTTATTTCGATAAGTGTAGTTATTATATTTACTGAGTAAATTAATATATTAAAAGTACCTAATTTAATTAAATTAATACAATAAATTTTTTAACGAATCAATTTGATTTTGTAAAACTACACATACAAAATATTTTGTTTGAAATCTCTCTTTTGAACCATGTACAATACGTAAAAATTCAAATTAAAAAAACATTCAACTAATAAGAAACAATCAAAATATATATTTGAAACTATGTTACAGTATAAAAATAAAATATTTAAAATAGATAATATAAATGAAAAGACATATATAAAAAATATAAATTCTAAAATTTAAAAGATCATATAAAATACTATGTTAATTATATGTAGTTTATTCTTTCTATTATTTGGTTTTCATTAATATAATTCATGACTTATCTTTAATTTTTATATAAAGTTCTGAAATGTTACTTTGTTATAACTCCAAATGTAAAGGTTATTGCATTTTCTATAGGAGTCATCCTCTTCAGATTTGTATCTTAATGTGTTGGATTCTTTACAACCCAACAGAGGAATAATAACCTCAAACTAAGACTTATTCAACTCTGTTGGTGGACCATCCTACACCCAGTAACCATCTTGAATCTTGTGGTCTATTCTCACTGATTTATCCACCATGATGTTTCTTTCTCTCAGGATGTGCTCAATCGGAGCTTCCTAGGGGCCTGAGGAGTAAATTTTGGCAATCAAATATTAAATTTTTTATGGGTTGCTTTTTGTAATCCTTCTTTGTTATGCATTTCACCAACGTCTCCAAATCAATCTCCATATTAATCTTCAGAATGCGCCTCTCAATCCCAAGCTATCTTTAATCTCTCATGTAAGCCTAATAACTCCGTCATTTTTGTTGGAACTCTACCAATATTTATAGAGTATCTTAGCACCCATCTTCCATTGTCATCTTGAATGACGCTCCTAGTCGAAGCATTGCTGGTGTGGCTATAAAAGCTTCCATCTAAATCTTGTTTCACCGATCCCTTCTCGAATTTTTTCTTTTGCCTATGTTTTTTGTCCTCACCAATTCGTACCGAGGACTTAGGTAACTCATTTATGTGGTGAAGAGTGACGTTTCTAAACTTCATAATATTCTAATGGCTTCATCAGTTTCGTGCTTTTCAAAGATTGCAGACTGTTGAGATCAAGGCAATCTACCCAAGACATTATGGTAACATGTTGCTCTAAACTTTGTTGTTAAAATCTCTCTTCGAGCCATTTCGAACCTTACAAGCCAAAAAGATTTCGACCAGTCTACATATCAACAATCTTGTTCCACACCCGAAGTGTGAACGGACAGCTTCTCAGCACGTGATCCACATCTTTATATCTTGTACAACAACTTGTACTTATATCGTTTTTCCCAAATTTTCAGTCATACTTCAATGCATTCATGAGTTTTTGACTTAAAATTTGGGCCATTAGTAGACTATAGGCCATTTTATAGGAGAAATTATCGTTAGATTCACCACACTTTATATTATTTATATTTAATTTTTGTCCCCTTTTGTTTTCAATTTAGCTATGTTCCATTTTTTATCTATTCCAATGCGATCATATGTCATAAGAACTTTATTCTCCTCATAAATGTTATCTTTCAATACATCGGTTAGTCTGCCTTGTGGTAACCATCTATCATTCTATAAAGGCACCCCGTCACTGTTTTCAATCCTTCAATATTTGTAAAACGGTTCTGCCAACCAAATACTTCTAACAATTCTCTTTCACACTCTAGGAGCCAAAAGTTGAGGCTTACTTTCAAGAATATCTCTTCTCCCTCTTTTAAATATCTTTTCTTATGTATCTAGCTCCGCTGTGTTGTCTTCTTGTTGAGCATTCCCCATCCTATTTTAGTAAACATCGCTATACTATTTTTTTTTTTTACTTTTAAAACTCGCAATCCCCATTCTCACTTCTATCTAGTCAACTTCTTTCACCCTATAAGATGGGTTCATTTTTTTGTTATATTAGTCACCGAAAGAAACTTACGATTGAGTAGATCAAGTTTATCGCACGCGTGATTGGGGAGCCTATTCGTAGGCATATGGCAGTTGGGATTCGAGCTCATGATAAACCGAATAAATGTAATTGTCAAACAATATTTACCATTTTGGCTTTCTATCCTGAAGGAGTTTTTTTACTCTCTCAATCACCATCGAGAAAAGCTTACTATAATTTCGACCAAAGTTCGTCTACACCCCCTAGTTCCCTAAGTTGTTTGTACTTTCCATACCCAAAATTTCACTAACATGTTGTTCTATATTATTTTACACAACGTGCGAATAATACGTGTGATTTGCTCAAGTTCAATTTGAGGTCTGGTACCTTGCAAATGCCTAAACCTCACTTTAAATGCACATCGTTCCATCCACAGTAACTTCAGCTCAAAATATTATGTCGTCTTTAAAAGACAAGTGTGAGATCTAAGGGTCTCCTAAACATACCGCAATTGGCCTCTATTATTTGGTCGAAACAATTATCTCAATCATATCTATAAATCTTTCCATGCAAAGCACAAAAAAATAAAGCGAGAGTGGATCCCCTGATCTATTGTCACGTGTTATCTGTATAGCCTCTGTATAGGTACTTATTGTAGCACCCTAACCCCTGGGCACCACATCCCCCGCACTATAGCCTCGATCCACGTATGAAATGGAAAGTTCATACATAAACCAAAACTATAGCGAACGGGTGACAATAAAAATGACGAGCTAGGCGGGACACTCTCCCCAACATAGTTACTCAAATCATGAATATAAAAGCGGAAGCCTTAAATCAATCATACGTATAGGTACCATATTTATTGAATAGATCTGTATAGATACCAATTCTAACTATCAATACATTATCATCTCTTAATAATATACATAGTCAAGTATTCCCAAAATACTAATACGATCAATAACATGAAATGTCTCAAAAGTAATATACATGAAAGGTACTAGACTCGTGAAGATGCAAAAGACGACCGGACACCCGCCTAGCACGACCACGCTCAAAAGGGTACCTGAAAAGTGAAGTATCAGTCTACCGAAGACTGAGTGAGGGGCAATAATTATATATACACACATCACATGCAAGGTGTAGCCTCGGGTGAAGACTTTGGAAATGAAAGGAATATATATATACAATTCAAGAACTTAATCTTAGCCCGAGATTACAACCAATCATTTTAACACGTTTAATTAATCATGCTTGTCAATGTCATAAACATGTGGCCCCGGCGAGCAAGGGCAATCTCCAACCGAACTCCCAATCGTGAACAATACGTGATCATGCTTGCTTGCTTGATAAATAAGTGATCATGCAATTTAATTAGTGCTCACATAAACAATTTCATGCTTGAAATCACGCAATAACCCGAGGATAACCCGACATGCCGGATTAATCCCCAGTCTCCTTCTTCCTCCGGGTGATAGCGAGTTTGCAAGGCTCGACTATCCACGACATGGTGTGTGTAGAGGACATGACCCTCTAGACACGGAACTCCTTCCACCACTAATCTCCTAGTGGCTTCGGGGGTGATCCCAACAATGTGAGGATAATTCAGGAGTTACCCGTCAGCCCTTGCTTTCCCGGTTGGCTCAAGAATTACCCTCGGGCCCACGTGAAATCATGTACTCGCCAAACATGCATGAAATCATGAATTGCTTGCTTGAAATGTTCATGGTTTGGAAATCATTTATAAGTATAATACGTTTTGGCCGAAAACTAGCACATAAGGGTTATAGGGTTCGTTTTACCAAAACAAAACCTCACCTTTTCTTGTAAAATATAGCAAGGATATACTTTAAGGAGCTGGCTCCTCGTCTGCAACCTCGTGACCTGTGCAAACACGACGTGTATTCGTGAGACATGACCTAAAATGACCAAAATATGACGAACGGCGGAAACGTGTCGAGACGACCATGAAAATGCAATGTGGTATGATAACATGTTGTTTCACATCATATTAGCACATATTATAGCAATTCGGGGTCAAAGAAGTCGTTGGATCGAGGGGTCATTTTCGTAATTTTATGCAGAAACTTTTGTTCTGCAATCCAGGTGGGAACGGCCGTTCCGGTCCCCTTTGCAAAATGGGAACGGTCGTTCCCATGCAACCCCAAAGCGCGCCAACGTTTTTCCCATTTTAAAACGCGTCTAGCCGGGAACGGCCCTTCCGGCTCCAAGGCCAAAATGGGAACGGCCGTTCCCGCGGTCGGCCGCCTATTTTCATTTGAAAGGTGGGAACGCCCGTTCCCACAAAGCCTTGAGGCTGGGAACGGTCGTTCCCAGTTTCTGCAACTGGAAAACAGAGCAAAAACAGAGCATGCTCTCGGGAATGATCAACAAAGCAACCCAAAATCAAATTTCAAGCCACAAAGGTATGATTTCTGGAAATATTCATGCATATATACTCAAGAAGTGATATTAGAACATTCAAACACTCAAAGCATGTAAGATCATCAAGAATTCCAAGTTTCAAGTTTATGATCAAACTTGATCATTCAAGCGAAATATTCAAAGATTCAAGCTAGAAATCATGCAATAATTCATGTTATGATCGTTTAATCATGCTTCCAACTCCATTTAATTCATCTAGCACACCAAACTCAAACCCTAGTCATGCCAAATATGATCAAGCTTATCAATTCAAGCAAATACCAACCTTGAAGATGAAAGAAATGAAGAAAATGGATGATGATGATGATCAATTCCCAATTCCTTGAACTATTTCTTGAAATCTTGATGATTGAATGGAAAATCTCTTCTTTCCTTTTTCTTGCTTCTTGATACCGAGAGAGAGAGCAAATGTGTTTGGCAAATTTTTGGATAGAAATGATCAAGGAATGTGCAAGAAGAGATGATACGTAATTCATCATCCTTGATTTTTGTGACTCATGCTAATTGCCATTTAATCCTCTAACTCATGAAAGTATGCAATTAAGTATGTAAGCTTTTAAAATATAATCAATTAGGTCCTTAGAAGATCATGCAATTAGGTCCCTAGTATTTAAAGAAATATTCAACTAAGGACGATTTGGTAATTTAAAACACTCTCGGTAATTGTTTTCATGCAATAAATATTTTCCGTGCCATGAAATAATATTTTCAATGATATTAATTCAAAGAATTAATATAAATAATATTTCATGAATTTTATAAAAATATGAATGCCACGTAAGAATATATTATAAATTAAAGAAATAAAATAAAACCTACGCTCAAACTCACACGTGGCGTGCTTACCTGATCATCCGGAAACCGGGGCGTTACAACTCTCCCCCCCTTAGAAGAATCTGGTCCCCAGATTCTCTAGTCTTGCTCGAACAACTCCGGGTGGAACCGTTTCATTTTATCCTCTGTTTCCCATGTAGCTTCTTCTGTTTTATCGCTTCTCCACAACACTTTAACCATGGGAATCCTCCGGTTTCTCAACTCTTGAAATTTCCGATCCATTATTCTAACCGGCCTCTGAATAAATGTCAAATTCGGTTCCAGCTCAACTTCTTCCACGGGGAGAATCGTAGTCTCATCGGGGTAATATTTCCTTAGCTGAGATACGTGGAACACGTTGTGAATCCCCGTAAGACTCGGTGGTAGGTCCAGTCGATAGGCTACCTCGCCTATTCTTTCAAGAATCTCAAACGGACCTAAGTAGCGAGGATTAAGCTTTCCTCCTTTCCCAATCCGGGTGAAACCTTTCCTTGGTGACACCTTCAAGAATACCCGGTCACCCACTTCGAATTCTAGATCCCTTCGGCGCTTATCAGCATAGCTCTTCTGTCTATCCTGCGCGGCTTTCATCCGTTGTTGAATCGTTTGAACCTTTTCAATCATAGCTTGGACGACTTTGGAAGGTCTTTCGAACCTTTCACCTTTCTTTACCCCTTCCTGTTTCGACCATTTCCATTCTTCCAAGTCGAAAAACAACGGAGATCGGCACTTTCTTCCATAAAGAAGTTCATAAGGAGCCATCCCGATCGAAGCCTGAAAGCTGTTGTTATAAGCAAACTCGATTAAAGGAAGCTGTTCTGCCCACGAGTTCTGAAAATCTATCGCGCAAGCCCGAAGAAGATCTTCCAAATACCTGATTAACCTTTCAGATTGACCGTCTGTTTGAGGGTGAAATGTTGTACTGAACTTAAGTTTCGTTCCCAAGACGGACTGTAATTCCTGCCACAACTTAGAAGTGAACCTCGGGTCTCGGTCTGAAACTATGCTCACCGGAATACCATGAAGTCGAATAATCTCTCTGTTATAGATTTCAGCCAACTTCGGGATCTTATAGGACATCCGGACCGGTAGAAAGTGAGCAGACTTTGTAAATCTATCCACGATTACCCAAATTCCATCAAACCCGCCTTTAACCTTCGGTAATCCAGAAACAAAGTCCATCGTTACTTGTTCCCACTTCCACTCGGGAATAGGTAACGGTTGCAGAAGTCCCGCGGGTTTTTGGTGCTCAGCTTTCACTTTCTGACAAGTCAAGCAATGTTTCACGTATTCCGCCACGTCTCTCTTCATCCCGTTCCACCAATAATACTGTTTCAAATCCTTATACATTTTATTTCCTCCTGGGTGGATCGAGTAGGCTGACTTGTGAGCTTCTTCAAGTAGGACCCGTCTCAATTCCTCAGGTACTACTACTCTATTTTTAAACCGAAGTAACCCGGTCTCATCAAACCCAAACGGACTCTCCGGGTCATCTTTAGCTTTACTTACAAGCTTCTGCACTTCCGGATCCTTATTCTGAGCCTCAAATAACTGATACTTCAATTCCGGCTGGACCGTGACATTAGAAACCCGAGCCTTTAACACAATCGGGACAACTTCCTCACTTTCCTTTATTTCCAAGCTTGATACACTCGCCTTCCTGCTAAGTGCATCGGCGACCACATTTGGTTTCCCGGGATGGTATTTAATTGTGCAATCATAATCTTCCAACTTTTCCATCCAACGCCGTTGCCTCATATTCAAATCCTTCTGTGTGAACAAATACTGAAGACTCTTGTGGTCGGTAAAAATCTCAAAGGAAGTCCCGTAAAGATAATGCCTCCATTTCCCGAGAGCAAAGATCACGGCTGCAAGCTCTAGGTCGTGTGTCGGATAATTCCTTTCATATTCCTTTAGCTTTCGAGAAGCATAAGCGATCACTTTTCCTTTCTGAGTCAAAACACAACCTAAGCCTTCTTTAGAAGCATCGGTGTACACTGCATATCCCTCTGAACCTTCGGGTAAGGTTAACACCGGAGCTGAGACTAATTTTTCTTTCAGAAATTTAAAGCTTTGGTCACACTTCTCGTCCCAGACAAACTTAACATCCTTCTTTGTCAATCGGGTTAAGGGTGAAGCAATCTTGGAGAAGTCCTGAACAAATCTTCTATAATAACCGGCCAATCCCAAGAAGCTTCTAATTTCCGAGGCGTTCTTTGGTTTCTCCCACTTAAGCACGGCCTCGATTTTTGAGGAATCGACTTCCAACCCTTTTCCTGAAATCACATGCCCCAAAAAGGAAACCCGATCTATCCAAAATTCACATTTACTGAACTTAGCAAACAACTGATGCTCTTTTAGTGTCTGAAGAACGAGCCTGAGATGTCTCGCGTGCTCCTCGGCTGATTTTGAGAAAACCAGAATATCATCAATAAAAATTACCACAAACTTGTCGAGGAAAGGCCTGAATATCCGGTGCATCATATCCATAAAAGCTGCAGGGGCGTTAGTTAATCCAAATGGCATAACCACGAACTCGTAGTGCCCGTACCGAGTATTGAATCCTGTCTTAGGAATATCCTCTGCTTGGATTCGCAGCTGATAGTACCCCTGTCTTAAATCCAATTTCGAATACACCTTAGAACCCTGGAGTATATCGAACAACTCCTCGATATGTGGGAGGGGATACTTGTTCTTAATAGTCATCCTGTTCAACTCCCTGTAATCGATGCACATCCTTAAAGTCCCGTCCTTTTTCTTTACAAACAATACCGGTGCTCCCCACGGCGAAGAACTTGGCCGAATGTACCCAACTTCCAACAATGCTTCCAGTTGGACTTTTAACTCTTTTAATTCAGCTGGAGCCATCCGGTATGGAGTCTTTGAATACGGCTCAGCATTCGGGAATAGATCGATCACAAATTCAATCTCTCGTTCAAGAGGCAAGGAATCCAATTTCTCTGGGAATACCTCGGGAAATTCCTTTACCACTTCTGTGTCCTCTAATTTCGCCTGATCCTTTGGCTTGTTCAAAATATAGGCAATGAACCCTGTAGCCCCGTCTCTGACTAACTTCTGAGCCTCTGAAAACGAAAGGAAGGGTACGGTCTTTGAAGTACAACCCGTAGTAACCTCTGAACCCAACTGGACCTTCTTAGCCCGGCAGTCTACGGTAGCACCATGCCTGTATAACCATTCCATCCCCAATATGGCTCCGTACCTCTCCATCGGCATAACAATGAAATCTGTCAGAAACTCCCGGCCTTCAATTACAACTGGAACATCCCTGTAAACCTGATCCGTCTCTCGCCTACTACCGAAAGGAGTACTAACTATATAGCGCACAGAAGTACACATAGCAGGCAAAGACAAGGTAATAGCAATAGAATGTGCAAGAAAGGAGTGTGTAGCTCCTGGATCAAATAATGTATGGATGTTCGTGCCATGGATGCAAATAATACCTTCAACTACCGCAGCGGGGTCTACATCTGCATCCTGCTCCTCTCCAGCGAGTGCATAAGCTCGAGCTCTCACCAGTGGCCGCGGTCCTGCCGGTGGTGGATCCTGACGATCCGGACAACCATCAACCATGTGCTCGTTACTCCCGCAAATCAAACATAAACCCAACCGGCGTCTGCAATTATCATAGGTATGCGTAGGATGTCCACACCATCTACATCCCGGTTTCTGAGGTGGCTGGGGTGGTGCTGGAGCTCTCGGACCCTTCTGTGATGGCCCTGTGAACTTAGGTTTCTTCCCGGAGTCCCTCTGCGCTGGAGGTGCAGAATACATCATCGGCCTCTTTCCCGAGCTCGATCCCTGACCTGCTCTCGAGCCCGAAGCCTGTCCTGCTCGAGGAATAGACCTCCTGGCTATTTCAGAATCTTCAACCTTCAGGGCCTTTGCAGTAGCCTTTGCCCAGGTGCTCGTATTAGCCGCTTTCAGTGCATCCTGAATGTCCGGTCTCAACCCCTGAACAAACTGCATCGCCTTGTGAAAGTCATCGTTCGCTATGTTGGGCGCATAGCGAGAAAGTCTCTCGAACTCGGCGATATACTGACCCACGGACCTGTCTCCCTGCTTTAGCTCAGTGAACTCTCTCAACCTGCGAGTACGGGAAGCTGGAGGGATGAACTTATTTCTGAACTCCCGTACGAATACCTCCCAAGTAATCTCGGTCCCGGCTGCCTCCAGAACAATCTCTGTGCTCTCCCACCAGAAGTAGGCCTCACCCTGAATAAGAGTAAGGGTACAACGAGCCTTCTCCTGACTGTCGCAAGGAATAAGCTGCCATATCCTCTCGATCTCCTTCAGCCACATCTCTGCCTGGATATCGTCTCCCTTATAGAACTTCGGGGGACGCTGGTTCTGAAACTCCCGTAAAATGGCAGAAATGGGGTTCTCCGGAGGTGCTACTGGTGCTGGAGGTGGTGGAGGAACCCTGTCCTGTAACCTCTGATCAATTAGCCCCACTACTGCGTTCATAAAATCCTGGGGCTGTGCCTGAGCAGGCGGAGGAGGTGGTGATCTCTTGCGGCGATGATGTCGGCGGTGATGATGCCTGTGCCTCGAGGATCGGTCACTGGAACGTCTGTCGTGCTCCATCCTGAAATTCAATCACTAAACATGCGTGGCTTGATCAATAAATGCAAATGTGTGCATACAATTTCCATAATATCAAGTAGCTCAATTAATGCGAATAAGGGAGTAAATCAAGTAAATCAACCCAATGCAGACTCCCAAGTACCACATAATCCTATGCCGTGCGACCTAGACTGACTTGACACGACTCGAGAACCTCGGTTTTGCAACCGGGCTCTGATACCACCTGTAGATGTAGCACCCTAACCCCTGGGCACCACATCCCCCGCACTATAGCCTCGATCCACGTATGAAATGGAAAGTTCATACATAAACCAAAACTATAGCGAACGGGTGACAATAAAAATGACGAGCTAGGCGGGACACTCTCCCCAACATAGTTACTCAAATCATGAATATAAAAGCGGAAGCCTTAAATCAATCATACGTATAGGTACCATATTTATTGAATAGATCTGTATAGATACCAATTCTAACTATCAATACATTATCATCTCTTAATAATATACATAGTCAAGTATTCCCAAAATACTAATACGATCAATAACATGAAATGTCTCAAAAGTAATATACATGAAAGGTACTAGACTCGTGAAGATGCAAAAGACGACCGGACACCCGCCTAGCACGACCACGCTCAAAAGGGTACCTGAAAAGTGAAGTATCAGTCTACCGAAGACTGAGTGAGGGGCAATAATTATATATACACACATCACATGCAAGGTGTAGCCTCGGGTGAAGACTTTGGAAATGAAAGGAATATATATATACAATTCAAGAACTTAATCTTAGCCCGAGATTACAACCAATCATTTTAACACGTTTAATTAATCATGCTTGTCAATGTCATAAACATGTGGCCCCGGCGAGTAAGGGCAATCTCCAACCGAACTCCCAATCGTGAACAATACGTGATCATGCTTGCTTGCTTGATAAATAAGTGATCATGCAATTTAATTAGTGCTCACATAAACAATTTCATGCTTGAAATCACGCAATAACCCGAGGATAACCCGACATGCCGGATTAATCCCCAGTCTCCTTCTTCCTCCGGGTGATAGCGAGTTTGCAAGGCTCGACTATCCACGACATGGTGTGTGTAGAGGGCATGACCCTCTAGACACGGAACTCCTTCCACCACTAATCTCCTAGTGGCTTCGGGGGTGATCCCAACAATGTGAGGATAATTCAGGAGTTACCCGTCAGCCCTTGCTTTCCCGGTTGGCTCAAGAATTACCCTCGGGCCCACGTGAAATCATGTACTCGCCAAACATGCATGAAATCATGAATTGCTTGCTTGAAATGTTCATGGTTTGGAAATCATTTATAAGTATAATACGTTTTGGCCGAAAACTAGCACATAAGGGTTATAGGGTTCGTTTTACCAAAACAAAACCTCACCTTTTCTTGTAAAATATAGCAAGGATATACTTTAAGGAGCTGGCTCCTCGTCTGCAACCTCGTGACCTGTGCAAACACGACGTGTATTCGTGAGACATGACCTAAAATGACCAAAATATGACGAACAGCGGAAACGTGTCGAGACGACCATGAAAATGCAATGTGGTATGATAACATGTTGTTTCACATCATATTAGCACATATTATAGCAATTCGGGGTCAAAGAAGTCGTTGGATCGAGGGGTCATTTTCGTAATTTTATGCAGAAACTTTTGTTCTGCAATCCAGGTGGGAACGGCCGTTCCGGTCCCCTTTGCAAAATGGGAACGGTCGTTCCCATGCAACCCCAAAGCGCGCCAACGTTTTTCCCATTTTAAAACGCGTCTAGCCGGGAACGGCCCTTCCGGCTCCAAGGCCAAAATGGGAACGGCCGTTCCCGCGGTCGGCCGCCTATTTTCATTTGAAAGGTGGGAACGCCCGTTCCCACAAAGCCTTGAGGCTGGGAACGGTCGTTCCCAGTTTCTGCAACTGGAAAACAGAGCAAAAACAGAGCATGCTCTCGGGAATGATCAACAAAGCAACCCAAAATCAAATTTCAAGCCACAAAGGTATGATTTCTGGAAATATTCATGCATATATACTCAAGAAGTGATATTAGAACATTCAAACACTCAAAGCATGTAAGATCATCAAGAATTCCAAGTTTCAAGTTTATGATCAAACTTGATCATTCAAGCCAAATATTCAAAGATTCAAGCTAGAAATCATGCAATAATTCATGTTATGATCGTTTAATCATGCTTCCAACTCCATTTAATTCATCTAGCACACCAAACTCAAACCCTAGTCATGCCAAATATGATCAAGCTTATCAATTCAAGCAAATACCAACCTTGAAGATGAAAGAAATGAAGAAAATGGATGATGATGATGATGATCAATTCCCAATTCCTTGAACTATTTCTTGAAATCTTGATGATTGAATGGAAAATCTCTTCTTTCCTTTTTCTTGCTTCTTGATACCGAGAGAGAGAGCAAATGTGTTTGGCAAATTTTTGGATAGAAATGATCAAGGAATGTGCAAGAAGAGATGATACGTAATTCATCATCCTTGATTTTTGTGACTCATGCTAATTGCCATTTAATCCTCTAACTCATGAAAGTATGCAATTAAGTATGTAAGCTTTTAAAATATAATCAATTAGGTCCTTAGAAGATCATGCAATTAGGTCCCTAATATTTAAAGAAATATTCAACTAAGGACGATTTGGTAATTTAAAACACTCTCGGTAATTGTTTTCATGCAATAAATATTTTCCGTGCCATGAAATAATATTTTCAATGATATTAATTCAAAGAATTAATATAAATAATATTTCATGAATTTTATAAAAATATGAATGCCACGTAAGAATATATTATAAATTAAAGAAATAAAATAAAACCTACGCTCAAACTCACACGTGGCGTGCTTACCTGATCATCCGGAAACCGGGGCGTTACAACTCTCCCCCCCTTAGAAGAATCTGGTCCCCAGATTCTCTAGTCTTGCTCGAACAACTCCGGGTGGAACCGTTTCATTTTATCCTCTGTTTCCCATGTAGCTTCTTCTGTTTTATCGCTTCTCCACAACACTTTAACCATGGGAATCCTCCGGTTTCTCAACTCTTGAAATTTCCGATCCATTATTCTAACCGGCCTCTGAATAAATGTCAAATTCGGTTCCAGCTCAACTTCTTCCACGGGGAGAATCGTAGTCTCATCGGGGTAATATTTCCTTAGCTGAGATACGTGGAACACGTTGTGAATCCCCGTAAGACTCGGTGGTAGGTCCAGTCGATAGGCTACCTCGCCTATTCTTTCAAGAATCTCAAACGGACCTAAGTAGCGAGGATTAAGCTTTCCTCCTTTCCCAATCCGGGTGAAACCTTTCCTTGGTGACACCTTCAAGAATACCCGGTCACCCACTTCGAATTCTAGATCCCTTCGGCGCTTATCAGCATAGCTCTTCTGTCTATCCTGCGCGGCTTTCATCCGTTGTTGAATCGTTTGAACCTTTTCAATCATAGCTTGGACGACTTTGGAAGGTCTTTCGAACCTTTCACCTTTCTTTACCCCTTCCTGTTTCGACCATTTCCATTCTTCCAAGTCGAAAAACAACGGAGATCGGCACTTTCTTCCATAAAGAAGTTCATAAGGAGCCATCCCGATCGAAGCCTGAAAGCTGTTGTTATAAGCAAACTCGATTAAAGGAAGCTGTTCTGCCCACGAGTTCTGAAAATCTATCGCGCAAGCCCGAAGAAGATCTTCCAAATACCTGATTAACCTTTCAGATTGACCGTCTGTTTGACGGTGAAATGTTGTACTGAACTTAAGTTTCGTTCCCAAGACGGACTGTAATTCCTGCCACAACTTAGAAGTGAACCTCGGGTCTCGGTCTGAAACTATGCTCACCGGAATACCATGAAGTCGAATAATCTCTCTGTTATAGATTTCAGCCAACTTCGGGATCTTATAGGACATCCGGACCGGTAGAAAGTGAGCAGACTTTGTAAATCTATCCACGATTACCCAAATTCCATCAAACCCGCCTTTAACCTTCGTTAATCCAGAAACAAAGTCCATCGTTACTTGTTCCCACTTCCACTCGGGAATAGGTAACGGTTGCAGAAGTCCCGCGGGTTTTTGGTGCTCAGCTTTCATTTTCTGACAAGTCAAGCAATGTTTCACGTATTCCGCCACGTCTCTCTTCATCCCGTTCCACCAATAATACTGTTTCAAATCCTTATACATTTTATTTCCTCCTGGGTGGATCGAGTAGGCTGACTTGTGAGCTTCTTCAAGTAGGACCCGTCTCAATTCCTCAGGTACTACTACTCTATTTTTAAACCGAAGTAACCGGTCTCATCAAACCCAAACGGACTCTCCGGGTCATCTTTAGCTTTACTTACAAGCTTCTGCACTTCCGGATCCTTATTCTGAGCCTCAAATAACTGATACTTCAATTCCGGCTGGACCGTGACATTAGAAACCCGAGCCTTTAACACAATCGGGACAACTTCCTCACTTTCCTTTATTTCCAAGCTCGATACACTCGCCTTCCTGCTAAGTGCATCGGCGACCACATTTGGTTTCCCGGGATGGTATTTAATTGTGCAATCATAATCTTCCAACTTTTCCATCCAACGCCGTTGCCTCATATTCAAATCCTTCTGTGTGAACAAATACTGAAGACTCTTGTGGTCGGTAAAAATCTCAAAGGAAGTCCCGTAAAGATAATGCCTCCATTTCCCGAGAGCAAAGATCACGGCTGCAAGCTCTAGGTCGTGTGTCGGATAATTCCTTTCATATTCCTTTAGCTTTCGAGAAGCATAAGCGATCACTTTTCCTTTCTGAGTCAAAACACAACCTAAGCCTTCTTTAGAAGCATCGGTGTACACTGCATATCCCTCTGAACCTTCGGGTAAGGTTAACACCGGAGCTGAGACTAATTTTTCTTTCAGAAATTTAAAGCTTTGGTCACACTTCTCGTCCCAGACAAACTTAACATCCTTCTTTGTCAATCGGGTTAAGGGTGAAGCAATCTTGGAGAAGTCCTGAACAAATCTTCTATAATAACCGGCCAATCCCAAGAAGCTTCTAATTTCCGAGGCGTTCTTTGGTTTCTCCCACTTAAGCACGGCCTCGATTTTTGAGGAATCGACTTCCAACCCTTTTCCTGAAATCACATGCCCCAAAAAGGAAACCCGATCTATCCAAAATTCACATTTACTGAACTTAGCAAACAACTGATGCTCTTTTAGTGTCTGAAGAACGAGCCTGAGATGTCTCGCGTGCTCCTCGGCTGATTTTGAGAAAACCAGAATATCATCAATAAAAATTACCACAAACTTGTCGAGGAAAGGCCTGAATATCCGGTGCATCATATCCATAAAAGCTGCAGGGGCGTTAGTTAATCCAAATGGCATAACCACGAACTCGTAGTGCCCGTACCGAGTATTGAATCCTGTCTTAGGAATATCCTCTGCTTGGATTCGCAGCTGATAGTACCCCTGTCTTAAATCCAATTTCGAATACACCTTAGAACCCTGGAGTATATCGAACAACTCCTCGATATGTGGGAGGGGATACTTGTTCTTAATAGTCATCCTGTTCAACTCCCTGTAATCGATGCACATCCTTAAAGTCCCGTCCTTTTTCTTTACAAACAATACCGGTGCTCCCCACGGCGAAGAACTTGGCCGAATGTACCCAACTTCCAACAATGCTTCCAGTTGGACTTTTAACTCTTTTAATTCAGCTGGAGCCATCCGGTATGGAGTCTTTGAATACGGCTCAGCATTCGGGAATAGATCGATCACAAATTCAATCTCTCGTTCAGGAGGCAAGGAATCCAATTTCTCTGGGAATACCTCGGGAAATTCCTTTACCACTTCTGTGTCCTCTAATTTCGCCTGATCCTTTGGCTTGTTCAAAATATAGGCAATGAACCCTGTAGCCCCGTCTCTGACTAACTTCTGAGCCTCTGAAAACGAAAGGAAGGGTACGGTCTTTGAAGTACAACCCGTAGTAACCTCTAAACCCAACTGGACCTTCTTAGCCCGGCAGTCTACGGTAGCACCATGCCTGTATAACCATTCCATCCCCAATATGGCTCCGTACCTCTCCATCGGCATAACAATGAAATCTGTCAGAAACTCCCGGCCTTCAATTACCACTGGAACATCCCTGTAAACCTGATCCGTCTCTCGCCTACTACCGAAAGGAGTACTAACTATATAGCGCACAGAAGTACACATAGCAGGCAAAGACAAGGTAATAGCAATAGAATGCGCAAGAAAGGAGTGTGTAGCTCCTGGATCAAATAATGTATGGATATTCGTGCCATGGATGCAAATAATACCTTCAACTACCGCAGCGGGGTCTACATCTGTATCCTGCTCCTCTCCAGCGAGTGTATAAGCCCGAGCTCTCACCAGTGGCCGCGGTCCTGCCGGTGGTGGATCCTGACGATCCGGACAACCATCAACCATGTGCTCGTTACTCCCGCAAATCAAACATAAAACCAACCGGCGTCTGCAATTATCATAGGTATGCGTAGGATGTCCACACCATCTACATCCCGGTTTCTGAGGTGGCTGGGGTGGTGCTGGAGCTCTCGGACCCTTCTGTGATGGCCCTGTGAACTTAGGTTTCTTCCCGGAGTCCCTCTGCGCTGGAGGTGCAGAATACATCATCGGCCTCTTTCCCGATCCCTGACCTGCTCTCGAGCCCGAAGCCTGTCCTGCTCGAGGAATAGACCTCCTGGCTATATCAGAATCTTCAACCTTCAGGGCCTTTGCAGTAGCCTTTACCCAGGTGCTCGTATTAGCCGCTTTCAGTGCATCCTGAATGTCCGGTCTCAACCCCTGAACAAACTGCATCGCCTTGTGAAAGTCATCGTTCGCTATGTTGGGCGCATAGCGAGAAAGTCTCTCGAACTCGGCGATATACTGACCCACGGACCTGTCTCCCTGCTTTAGCTCAGTGAACTCTCTCAACCTGCGAGTATGGGAAGCTGGAGGGATGAACTTATTTCTGAACTCCCGTACGAATACCTCCCAAGTAATCTCGGTCCCGGCTGCCTCCAGAACAATCTATGTGCTCTCCCACCAGGAGTAGGCCTCACCCTGAATAAGAGTAAGGGTACAACGAGCCTTCTCCTGACTGTCGCAAGGAATAAGCTGCCATATCCTCTCGATCTCCTTCAGCCACATCTCTGCCTGGATATCGTCTCACTTATAGAACTTCGGGGGACGCTGGTTCTGAAACTCCCGTAAAATGGCAGAAATGGGGTTCTCCGGAGGTGCTACTGGTGCTGGAGGTGGTGGAGGAACCCTGTCCTGTAACCTCTGATCAATTAGCCCCACTACTGCGTTCATAAAATCCTGGGGCTGTGCCTGAGCAGGCGGAGGAGGTGGTGATCTCTTGCGGCGATGATGTCGGCGGTGATGATGCCTGTGCCTCGAGGATCGGTCACTGGAACGTCTGTCGTGCTCCATCCTGAAATTCAATCACTAAACATGCGTGGCTTGATCAATAAATGCAAATGTGTGCATACAATTTCCATAATATCAAGTAGCTCAATTAATGCGAATAAGGGAGTAAATCAAGTAAATCAACCCAATGCAGACTCCCAAGTACCACATAATCCTATGCCGTGCGACCTAGACTGACTTGACACGACTCGAGAACCTCGGTTTTGCAACCGGGCTCTGATACCACCTGTAGATGTAGCACCCTAACCCCTGGGCACCACATCCCCCGCACTATAGCCTCGATCCACGTATGAAATGGAAAGTTCATACATAAACCAAAACTATAGCGAACGGGTGACAATAAAAATGACGAGCTAGGCGGGACACTCTCCCCAACATAGTTACTCAAATCATGAATATAAAAGCGGAAGCCTTAAATCAATCATACGTATAGGTACCATATTTATTGAATAGATCTGTATAGATACCAATTCTAACTATCAATACATTATCATCTCTTAATAATATACATAGTCAAGTATTCCCAAAATACTAATACGATTAATAACATGAAATGTCTCAAAAGTAATATACATGAAAGGTACTAGACTCGTGAAGATACAAAAGACGACCGGACACCCGCCTAGCACGACCACGCTCAAAAGGGTACCTGAAAAGTGAAGTATCAGTCTACCGAAGACTGAGTGAGGGGCAATAATTATATATACACACATCACATGCAAGGTGTAGCCTCGGGTGAAGACTTTGGAAATGAAAGGAATATATATATACAATTCAAGAACTTAATCTTAGCCCGAGATTACAACCAATCATTTTAACACGTTTAATTAATCATGCTTGTCAATGTCATAAACATGTGGCCCCGGCGAGCAAGGGCAATCTCCAACCGAACTCCCAATCGTGAACAATACGTGATCATGCTTGCTTGCTTGATAAATAAGTGATCATGCAATTTAATTAGTGCTCACATAAACAATTTCATGCTTGAAATCATGCAATAACCCGAGGATAACCCGACATGCCGGATTAATCCCCAGTCTCCTTCTTCCTCCGGGTGATAGCGAGTTTGCAAGGCTCGACTATCCACGACATGGTGTGTGTAGAGGACATGACCCTCTAGACACGGAACTCCTTCCACCACTAATCTCCTAGTGGCTTCGGGGGTGATCCCAACAATGTGAGGATAATTCAGGAGTTACCCGTCAGCCCTTGCTTTCCCGGTTGGCTCAAGAATTACCCTCGGGCCCACGTGAAATCATGTACTCGCCAAACATGCATGAAATCATGAATTGCTTGCTTGAAATGTTCATGGTTTGGAAATCATTTATAAGTATAATACGTTTTGGCCGAAAACTAGCACATAAGGGTTATAGGGTTCGTTTTACCAAAACAAAACCTCACCTTTTCTTGTAAAATATAGCAAGGATATACTTTAAGGAGCTGGCTCCTCGTCTGCAACCTCGTAACCTGTGCAAACACGACGTGTATTCGTGAGACATGACCTAAAATGACCAAAATATGACGAACGGCGGAAACGTGTCGAGACGACCATGAAAATGCAATGTGGTATGATAACATGTTGTTTCACATCATATTAGCACATATTATAGCAATTCGGGGTCAAAGAAGTCGTTGGATCGAGGGGTCATTTTCGTAATTTTATGCAGAAACTTTTGTTCTGCAATCCAGGTGGGAACGGCCGTTCCGGTCCCCTTTGCAAAATGGGAACGGTCGTTCCCATGCAACCCCAAAGCGCGCCAACGTTTTTCCCATTTTAAAACGCGCCTAGCCGGGAACGGCCCTTCCGGCTCCAAGGCCAAAATGGGAACGGCCGTTCCCGCGGTCGGCCGCCTATTTTCATTTGAAAGGTGGGAACGCCCGTTCCCACAAAGCCTTGAGGCTGGGAACGGTCGTTCCCAGTTTCTGCAACTGGAAAACAGAGCAAAAACAGAGCATGCTCTCGGGAATGATCAACAAAGCAACCCAAAATCAAATTTCAAGCCACAAAGGTATGATTTCTGGAAATATTCATGCATATATACTCAAGAAGTGATATTAGAACATTCAAACACTCAAAGCATGTAAGATCATCAAGAATTCCAAGTTTCAAGTTTATGATCAAACTTGATCATTCAAGCGAAATATTCAAAGATTCAAGCTAGAAATCATGCAATAATTCATGTTATGATCGTTTAATCATGCTTCCAACTCCATTTAATTCATCTAGCACACCAAACTCAAACCCTAGTCATGCCAAATATGATCAAGCTTATCAATTCAAGCAAATACCAACCTTGAAGATGAAAGAAATGAAGAAAATGGATGATGATGATGATCAATTCCCAATTCCTTGAACTATTTCTTGAAATCTTGATGATTGAATGGAAAATCTCTTCTTTCCTTTTTCTTGCTTCTTGATACCGAGAGAGAGAGCAAATGTGTTTGGCAAATTTTTGGATAGAAATGATCAAGGAATGTGCAAGAAGAGATGATACGTAATTCATCATCCTTGATTTTTGTGACTCATGCTAATTGCCATTTAATCCTCTAACTCATGAAAGTATGCAATTAAGTATGTAAGCTTTTAAAATATAATCAATTAGGTCCTTAGAAGATCATGCAATTAGGTCCCTAGTATTTAAAGAAATATTCAACTAAGGACGATTTGGTAATTTAAAACACTCTCGGTAATTGTTTTCATGCAATAAATATTTTCCGTGCCATGAAATAATATTTTCAATGATATTAATTCAAAGAATTAATATAAATAATATTTCATGAATTTTATAAAAATATGAATGCCACGTAAGAATATATTATAAATTAAAGAAATAAAATAAAACCTATGCTCAAACTCACACGTGGCGTGCTTACCTGATCATCCGGAAACCGGGGCGTTACACTTATTGATGCACGTTAAAAGTTTGTATTTTTTATATGTTGGATGTCTAGCAAACTCAACATGCGTTGCACGTTTATCATTCAATTTATTTCGATAAGTTTAATTATTATGTTTATTGAGTAAATTAATTTATTAAAAGTATCTAATTTAATTAAATAAATATAATAAAATTTTTAATGAATCAATTTGATTTTGTAAAACTACACATACAAAACATTTTATTTGAAATTTCCCTTTCAAACCATATCTAATAAGTAAAAATTTAAATTAGAAAAATATTCGATTCATAAAGAAACAATCAAAATATATATTTGAAATTATGTTACTGTATAAAAATAAAATATTTAAAATGGCTAATGTATATGAAAAGACATATATAAATTTTAAATTAAAAAATTTAAAAGATCATATAAAACACTATGTTAATTATATGTACTTTATTCTTTCTATAATTTGGTTTTCATTAATATAATTTGTGATTTATCTTTGATTTTTAAATAAAGTTTTGAAATGTTTCTTTGCTATAACTCAATATGTAAAGGTTATTGCATTTTCTATAAAAATCACTCTCTTCACATTTGTATGTTAATGTATTGGATTTTTTGTAAACCAACAGAGGAATAGTAGCCTCAAGTTAAGATTTATTCAAGTCCGTTGGTAGACCATCCTAGACTCAATAACTATTTCGAACCTTGTGGTCTATCCTCACTAATTTATCCACCATAATGTTTCTTTCTATCAGGATATGCTCAATCTGAGCTTCCTAGAGCTTGAGGAGTAAATTTCGGCAATCAAATATTAAATTTTTCATGGGGTGCTCTTTATAATCCTTCTTTATTATACATTTCACCACCGTCTCCGAATCAATCACCATATTAATCTTCATAATGCGTCTCTCCCAAGCTAGCTTTAATCCTTCACGTAAGCTTAATAACTTCATCACTTTTGTTGATACTCTACCAAAATTTAAAGAGTATCTTATCACCCATCTTCCACTATCATCTTGAATGATGCTCCTAGTCGAAGCATTACTGATGTGGCTATAAAACTTTCATCTAAATCTTGTTTCACCCATCCCGTCTCGCGTTTATTCCAAGGCAACTCAACGCATGTTTTCTTTTGCCTATGGTTTTTTGTCCTCACTAATTAGTACCAAGGACTCAGATAACTCTTTTATGTGGTGAAGAATGACATTGCTAGACTTCATAGCATTCTAGTAGCTTCATCAGTTTCGTATTTTTCAAAGATTGTAGAGCGTTGAGATCAAGACAATCTACACAGGACCTTCTGGTAACATGTTGCTCTGAACTTTGTTGTTAAAAGCTCTCTTCGAGTCATTTCGAACCTTACAAGTCACGAAGATTGAACAGTCTAGATATCAACAATCTTGTTCCACACCTGAAATGCGAGCGGACAGCTTCTCAACACGTGATCCACATCTTCACGTCTTGTACACCAACATGTACATATATCGGTTTCCCTAAATTTTTAGTCATAGTTCAATGCATTCGTGTGCAAGCAGTCATGCTGGCAAAGTTACAAGAAAATCTTGAACTTTTAAGGGCAAGATAATTTCTAAATTTGTTTCTAGTATTTTCTCGCATATCTCATTCGATACCATAAAGTAGATTATAGGTTATTTTATTGGAGGAATTACCATTAGTTTCACCATACTTTATATTATTTATATTTAATTTTCGTCTCCTTTTATTTTCAGCTTAGCTATGCTCTATTTTTTATATATTCCAATGAGATCATATGTCATAAAAACTTTATTCTCCTCATAAATGTTATCTTTCAATATGTTGGTTAGTTTTCCTTGTGATAACCATCTATCATTCTATAAAGACACCCCATCACCGTTTTCAATCTTCCAATATTTGTAAAATGGTTTACCGAACCAAATACTTCTAACAATCCTCTTTCATGCTCGAGAAGCCAAAAGTTGAGGCTTACTTTCAAGAATATCCCTTCCCCCCTCTTTTAAATATCTTTTCTTATATATCTAACTCCGCAGCGTTGTCTTCTTGTTGAGCATTCCCCATCCTATTTTAGCGAACATCGCTATTTTTTTTGTTGGCTTCTCTAATACCCATTTCTCATTCTCGCTTCTTTTTAGTCACCTTGTTTCACCCTATAATATGAGTTCATTTCTTTATTATATTAATCACCCAAAGAAACTTGCGATTGAGTCGACTAAGTTTATCGCACTCGTGATTGGTGAGTCAATTCGTAGACATATGTTAGATGGAATTTGAGCTCATGATAAACCAAATAAATCTAATTGTCTGACAATGTTTAGCATTTTGGCTTTCTATCCTGAATGAGTTTTTTTGCCCTCTCAATCACCTTTGAGAAAAGCTCACTATAGTTTCGATTAAAATTCATCTACACCCCCTATTTCTCTAAGTTGGTTGTACTTTCCATACCCAAAATTTTACTATCCTGTTGTTCTAAATTATTTGATACATAAGGTGCGAACAATACGTGTGATCTGATCAATTTCAATTTGAGGTCTGGTACCTTGCAAACGCCTAAACCTCACTTTAAATGCATATCGCTTCATCCATGTTAACTTTGGCTCAAAATATTAAATCGTCCACAAAAAGCAAATTAAATGTGAGGTCTAAGGGTCCCCCTAACATACCACAATTGGTCTCCGTTATTTGGTCGAAACAACTTTCTCAACCATATACATAAATCTTAACGTACAAAGCACAAACAAATATAGCGAGAGTGGATCCCATTGTCTAATGCCACATGTTATCTGTATAACCTCCGTCAGTTCACCATTCCATAGAATCTCCAATTTTATCCCCTCCACTTCGCTCATGATGATATTGATGATTTTTGTTGGGATTCGAAGAAAGTTAGAGTTTCCCTTAGAAAATTCCACCAAACTTTGTCGTACTTCTTTTCGAGATCCAATTTTAGCACCATGCTCCCTTTTTGTCTTTGGAGTGATGTAACATGTGTAACACTTCTTGAAGTACCAAGATACTGTAATGGTTTAAAATTCGTTTTTTTTTTTAGCATTAACTTTCGAAATATGGCAAATAAACATTTGGCAAGCCTACAGGGAATTGATTTTCTCTTCATGCAATCATTTGTGAATTTCACCACCGAGAGTCTCTTGTTATGTCCTAATAGGTCTTGAAAAAGTATGATTAGAAACCATCTGATTCTAACGTTTTATATGGGTGGATGCTATTCACTACCCTTAGGGTTTCCTCATTTGAGATCGTTCTTGCCAAGTTATATTTCCGCTGCCACCCTAAGGTTCGTGACCATTCGATGGTATATCCATCGAATAGTTTGGTATAGTACTCCCAAGTGTGTTGCTTTAATTGGTCATTATTCCATTCATCACCTAGCATTTACACAATTCTTCCTTCTGGTTATGCTTGAGAGATGAAAAAAACGTGTGTTTTTATCCCCAAATTGAAGTCTGTTAATTCTCGACTTTTGAAACCAAATAATATCTTCTTGTTTCAATAGTTTGTTAAATTCCGCCATCAATTCTTTCTTCAAATCTATTCAATATTTATCTTGTTTTTCTTATATATAACATTTGAAAATTCTTTTTAAGAAAACTTCCTTTTTTTTTTAGCATATTAAAAAGTGCTAATTGACCATTGTATTAGAACAATGATTCCAACTTAAAGTATCTAAAATTTTTAATTATTAAAATATTAAAATAAAATTATTTGAAAATATCAAAATTTTAAATTTTAAATATACTAATGAGATCTCATGTGAAATTTAATTATTATTTTAATTAATTAATTAATTATAATATAAAAGTATTATTTGTAATATGTACTAATTAGTTTTTAGGTTAAGTATAAGCCTCATCCAAACCTCCTAATTTTATACCATAACTTCTTCCATGGTCACTGTATATCTTTCTCTACTACCGGCATGATAGGGTACTATATAGTTGTATTTGCTCTAGGTCCTTTCGACAAACTCTCACTTTTCTTTCGTAAGTGTTAATCACACATTTAACATCAACTAATGTGACAACGTTACGTTTGATTATACTCATAATCTATTAATGAGTAATATTTCTTAAACACAAATATTTGTATGTGCATGTAGAGAAAGGTAATGTGTTTCATTTGATAATAGAGATTTTATTTTTTTGAGCTTGTATTCATCACTCTAGTACATTTATATATTTTCTAAATTGAAGGAGTTTTAATTATATTTTATGAAGAATCCTATTTTTACATTATAAGCATTACTCATGTCTTATTGATCTTCTGTGTCATTATGGGAGAATAGAGGAGACTTATGATATTGTTAAACAAATTGGGGCGGACATCACTGATTCAACTATTGGAGCTTTCCTCAATGGCTGCAAAATCCATGAAAGAAGAGATCTTGATGAAAAGATTTCTAAAATTCTGAGGATGGAGCTGAAAAGGCATGGAGGTTTTGTGACTCTGTCTATTATATATGCATGGGAGGGTGAGTGGAGAGGAGTTAAGGATGTTAGGGAAGTGTGGTGAGTTAAGCTAATTAAAGTAGTGATCTTCAAATAAAGAAAGTCTTTCCTGCCCTTCTTTTATCTTTTATTAGGTCTAGTTTTTTTCAAGAATCTAAAAAATTTAGGGATAATTACACGAGCTTACCCTAAGGTTTGACCTAATTGCACTAAATTCCCCTAAAGTTTGAGAAATTACAAAACTTTCCACGTTAAAATATGTATATTACATCCGAATTGATGAATATTATTTTTATAAATATCCTACTTCGCTCTTGAAACTTACTTATCAATAGCATGCATTAGGCCGAATCATACAGTACGTCAAGGGGGCTTTTTGTAATTTCTGAAACTTCAGGTGAAATTTGTGTGTATAGATCAAACCTCCACCAATTATATAATCATTTTAAATAGTTGACCCACCAATTAAATACTTGTGAATTACGATTAATTTAAATTTATAAAAATTATATATTTGAGTATTAATTTATAAAAAAGGATACGAATATAGAGATATCATTTTTTTTTCTTTAATTTCTTACGTGAGCAATATCTAAATATTTTCTTTATATTTATCAGCCTTTCTCTACTTTTTAATATTATTTATGGACTTTTTGATTATTTACTATAATCAAGAGTTATAATCAAAAAGTCCATAAATAATATTATTTATGGACTTTTTGACTATATTTACTATAATCAAGAGTTGTAAAACAGAAAATTACTAACATATGCATGGCTGGCGCAACCATCTTTCCCAATGGCATGTTATTTAGTTATTTTATTCACTCCTTACAAATATAAAGATATCATTTTTTTTTTCTTTAATTTCCTAGTGAACAATATCTAACACAATATCACACTCCACAATTTAGGTAAATACACTTTTGGATAGAAGTATCTAACACAATATTTATCACACACTTTTGAATAGAAGATAGGTAATTTAAGAATTTACCTAAAAATATGATTAGATAGAAGTGTCTAACACAATATTTTTCACACTTTTGAATAGAAGATATGTAATTTAAGATTTTACCTAAAAATATAATGAGTATTCTTTTGTTCGATTGTAGCTCAAGTGTTGATAGAAAAACAAAATGTCTTTTGGTATAGGATGTTCGATTGAACAAAATACTCAAATCTCTTGTTGATAGAAAAATAAAATTTCTTGTTATAAATTTTAAGTATTAGGTTAGTATTTATAGATATTAAAAGAGATTTATTAAAATCTGATTAGAATTAGAATTATTAGTAGTCTAGACTCGTTGAGTAGGATTACACTATAGTGTTTTATAATTTGGAAACCTTATCCAATTATATTTCTAATATACATAAATTTGATTATAATTAGAAAAATTAGCCATAATTACACTTGAATATGTAATATGAGTAAAAAAACACAAAAGAATTAGAAAATCCCTAGTGGACTATAACATCGGAAAAAAATATTAGAAAATTAAATGCTCTTATTTTTAAGCAAACGAAACTGAAATTGAGAAGAAAACCTTTCATGCACGATGGAATTAAAAATCTAATTTCTTTAGAATTAATGGTAATTGAAAAATTATCAAAGGAATAACTATTTCCGTCTAAATTCTGACAAAGGAAGTTATGTTGCAAACTATTAACACCGGGGGACTAAAGTATATTGATATATCTTTTAATATATTTAATTTAACCATTTATACGAATTAACATCGGGGGACTAAAGTATATTAATATATCTTTTAATATATTTAATTTAACAATTTATAACATGTATTTACATAATTGGCCCTAATTAATAATTAGTAATATAATTATTATGAGGATATTTTAGGCGATTAGCATCTTATATAATTCTCTTTTCGGAAGAGTCCTATTGAAATAAATACTTTTTATGTATTTAATTTAATAATTTATAACATGTATTTACATAATTGTCCCTAACTAATAATTATTAATAGAACTATTAAGAGGGTATTTTAGGTGACTTCTTTTTTCGGAAGAGTCCTATTGAAATAAATACTTTTTAATGTATTTAATTTAATAATTTATAAAATGTATTTACATAATTGTCCCTAACTAATAATTATTAATAGAACTATTAAGAGGGTATTTTAGGCGATGAACATTTTGTAAGAAACTTATGTGCTTTTATAATATAGATAGATTATAACTCAAAATCCATACTTATTCCTACTAAAAACTTTTGCACCATAAATTAGCTTATAGTTATTACTATTAATTAATAACAATTTTTGAACTATGAGATGCATTGAAAATTTTGAAGCTCTTAATCATGTTTCCAGCTATCTACATAGTAATCAAGACATGTTCCCCCAAACAATTTAAGAACCTGTTTCAAGCTGCACTCTTTCATTTTCGTCTTCCCGAGATTGGAAGCAGGAAAGAGTGAGGTCCCCTCATTTCTCTCTTCCTTTACCATTAATAATTAAATAGAGCTGATGTTAATTCTGAATATATAGCCTTTTCCAAGGATCTCTAGAGAATGATTGCAACTCCCTAAGCTCATTATTACCCTAATGTTGTCCAATATTGGGACACCAAAATTATTAGAATGTCATTCTCTCAACAACTCAACTTATAGTATATGCGTCTGTCATCGTATCCAAGGCCAGAATATAGTTGGAAAGTGACTTAATTTAGATCCAAAATATACGTAATGTTTTATCCTTTGAGGTATACGTAGAGGTTAACCAATGCATATATCCATCTCTCATGCAGCTTACTCTATTTGGAATGCCAGCTTTCAGAATTATATGGTCAAACAAGATTTTCTTTTATTTATATAAATATTTTCAGTGTTCTTTAAAAAAAAAAAAAAAAAAAAGGATTACCACTCTATTTTGTTTTTCCTGGTTGTGATCGTTATACAATTCGAAAGCTCATTGATCCTTGGTTTTTAATTTTTTATCATCCCGCGGTTCTTTTGTTATCTAAATATAGGATTTTGTTGTAATTCAAACTAAAAAAATATGATAGTTTGATTTCGTCTTAATTGTAATATGCATAATTAATAAAAGGAGTAATCCCAAATTAGGATATTAATATTTAATCGATTTTATAGATAATAATTTGATAAGTTACATTTCCAACATGCTTCCGGTGGATTTAAAACAATTTTGGAACAATGCTAATGAATTATGATTTGTTGTCTAAATCTTGTGTGTAAGTTATGTCGCACGCTAATATAACATTATTTTTTAGAACTTATAGCATTCAAAACCATGTGGTTTCTTAAATAGCACCCACGTGTAGTACAAAACATTATTCAAAAACCCTCATGCTTGCAAAGGTTTGTGTATTGTCCCTTCATGTTCTTCGGTGTGTTTTTAAATGTGAAATTTTAAATTTGCGCTTGCAAATACAATACAATTCTTTCTTTTTGGGGTAGAAATACAATTCCTCTTTACCCAATTTCTCTCACCATTTATTTTTCATTTTAAATTATTTTTATTTTCCATTTTAATAAAAGGATTGAAGCATAAATTTTTTTAAAGAGAAAATTGAGAAATAAATATTTATAATTCTTTTTTTTTTCTTTAGAGAATACATATCTGATATTATGAAAAATATCATTTAAGTGATTTTTAATAATAAAATTTTTTTAAATTATATCTACAAAATAATATGAATTTATTATTATTTTTATAATAAATAATTAAATTGATATTGCTTTAAAATTATAAAAAATAAAATATATATAGATAATAATTAAAGATTGCCCCTTCCCAGCCCCAAACATAGTCGTCCTCCCTCTTCCCTGTAGACAATAGGAAAGTCGATATTAGGGGGATTTGTCATAATCCCGTAATTAGCTGTATTGATTTGCTTTCCTTTCTTTGCCTAAGTTTGTATTATATTTATTTGTACACAGTAGACACAGAATTACAATTACAGCAATAAAAGAAAATCCTTCCTCACATCATGAATTCCTCTAAAGTTATCATGGTATCAGAGCGGGTGACGATCCAATAATTGGATCCGAACCTTGCTCATCACGTACCTAACCTTCCCCGGCCATGGCCGATGATAGCAGCAGCAATACCGGCAAGGGATCGCAACAGTCCAGCGAATCCCTAGCCACCCAACTAGCCATTATACTCAGCAGCCTACAAACACAACCCGAAACAAATCAGAATCACAACAATATGTCTCAGTCAGTTTCAATCAATATCAAACTAAACCAATTCAATTACTCCCTCTGGTCAAGATTGATGAAGATGGAAATCGGTGGAAGAGGGAAATTGCACCACCTCACTGGAAACCCGCCACCTCCCATGATCGATTCTCCGGCTTACGCAAAATAGGAACAGACGGATTTAATCGTCTGTACATGGATGCTGCATAACATGGAACCAGATTTGGTGACTCTGTACATGGATGCTGCATAACAAGCAGCGGCGGATGGAATTGACGAAGAGAAAGGGACAGCCTTCTTAGGTATGGGGCATGGATAGGAATTACCATCCTGCCCCCCTCAAACTTCTCCTTTTAATTTTAAGTCCTCTTGCAATTTACCCCCTGTAATTCTTAATTCTTGCAATTCAGCCCCCGAAATGTATTTCTAGTGACAATTGGATCCCTAATAGTTGTGAAAAAGGACCTTATGTAATTAAGATAGGGTTAGCACTCCAAACCGGCACGTCTCCGGGCGTGTCCAAGTCCAGGTGGATTTTCGATTGCGGGGCTACAGACATAATGACTTATGACCGCTCGGATCTAGAAAATTTCACACTTCCCCCTAAAGATGGAATTGTGAATGCGAGGGGAGGGGTTTTAGATGTTCAAGGAGCAGGAACTGTGACAGTAGCACCAAATTTGAAATTATAAAATTGTCTATATATCCCTAGCTTACCCTGCAAACTGCTTTTTATTAGTCAAGTTACGAAACAGTTGAATTGCATGATGCTGATGTTTTCCACTTTTTGCTTGTTGCAGGATATTCGTTCGGGAAAAGTGATTGGGCGTGGTACTGAGGAGCGTGGACTGTACTATGTTGACGATGTGGCTCAACACGGAACTGCAACGCTTGCTCATGGGACTGTGAACCGTCAACAGTGGTTGTGGCATCGTCGTCTAGGACATGCTTCACTAGGGTACCTTCAGTTATTTCCCTAGTTTTTCCCTAATGATTGTCAGTTTACTTGTGATACTTGTTCTTTAGCTAAGAGTCATAGACAGCCCTATCCCGTTTCTAGTTCTAAGTCTGAAACAGTTTTTTCATTAGTCCACTCTGATGTATGGGGGCCTGCCCCGGACACTAGCTCAACTCATGGTTTTAAATATTTTGTGTTGTTCATTGATGACTGTTCTAGAATGACATGGGTATTTTTTTTTAAAAAAAATAAAGCAAAAGTTGCATCAAAATTCATTGAATTTTATCATATGGTCCACACATAGTTTAAAACTCAGGTTCAAGTTCTACGATCCGATAATGGGGGGATACATTAACTCAACTCTTAAACATTTTTTCCTTGAAAATGGGTTGCTCCACCAAACTTCGTGTCCTCATACCCCACAACAAAACGGGGTAGCTGAACGTAAGAACCTCCAACTCTTAGAAATGTCCAGATCCTTACTCATTGAGTCTCGTTGTCCTTAGTCCATGTGGCCTGAAGCTGTCGCTTCATCTGTGTATTTGGTTAATCGGTTACCCTCTAAACCACTTAACTTTGGGACCCCTTTACAACATCTTTCTAGTCAAGTTCGTATCCCTTCCATCCTTTCCCTTCCACCGCGGGTATTTGGATGTTTGGTGTTTGTCCACCTCCCTCAAAACACTCGAACCAAACTTGATCCCTGTTCTGTTAAGTGTGTCTTCGTGAGTTATGGGGTTCATTAGAAAGGTTACCGGTGCTATGATCTTGTTTCTCACCGTTTGTATACCACAATGGACTGTAACTTTGTCAAAACAGAGTGTTTTTATACAGCCCCACTCATCGTCAGCAGGACCTACTGAGTTGGGTTCCACCACTCGCTTGGCCAGACGTAGTCCTAACAGAGCAAGTAGGCAGGACCACCGAGCCACCACTTTCTGTAGTACAATCGGCGAGCCCTAGCCCTGTCAACCCCTTCATCAACCCAACGAATACTCCTGAGGTAAGTAAAAGTGTTAATAGTTCGATCTCTATTATTCCCTATGATGATAACAACGCAGGGAGTAGTGAGGAACACGGGGAGAATGAGAACCTTGGGAATAGTACCAACAGGGACCAAGGGAGATATGTGCTGCCTCCACGGTCCACGAGAGGCATCCCTCCTAAACGGTACGAGCCAGATCATGTCAGTCGGCCTTCGAGATATCCGGTAGCCAACTTGGTAAGAAGAAACGTAGCACCACAAGCTCTTGCTTATATAGATGCAATACAGTCCATCAAAATTCCAAGTAAAGTGGAAGAGGCCCTTGGGGACGAGAAATGGGCCAAAGCAATGGAAGTAGAAACGCAGGCATTAGAAAAGAATGGAACGTGGGAGAAATGTCCCATACCTGATGGAAAGAGAACTGTTGGGTGTCTCTGGGTGTTCACAGTGAAACATCGGGCTGATGGGAGTATTGAGAGGTACAAAGCGAGGCTAGTGGCAAAGGGGTATACACAGACATACGGGATTGATTACTCAGAGACTTTTTCTCCCGTAGCAAAGATTGACACCACCAGGGTGTTGTTCTCGGTAGCAGCTAACCAAGATTGGCATCTCCACCAGTTCGATGTTAAGAATGTTGAAGAAGGCTCTATACGGGTTGAAGCAGTCACCCCGAGCCGGGTTGAAGAAGGCTCTATACGGGTTTTCAAATTTACATCTTCCCATTAATAAAAAACTAATAATTACGCACACTTAATACGTGTGCAAAGAAATAATAATTATTATTTATAAATTATTCATCTTAAAAAAGAACATGAATTCAATAATTATATATTAATAGGAAATAGTTAAAATATAAATTAAAAAATATGAGAAAAAAATATAAAAAGAATATAAAAGAAGAGAATAAAACAGAGATGAGAGAAAAATAGAGTTGACACTTGATGGAAAAAATAAATAAATTAAATAGAAAAAAGAATTAAAGATCAATCCCAAGAGATCATTTTTGCCTTTCTGGCTTAATATATATATATATATATAGTATAGATAATAAAGAGATGAAACATAACGTCAAAAAATGAGAACCTATCAATAAGAACACTAAGCTCTATTACATTGGCATGATAAAATCAAATTCATGTTGAAATTACTCGTAAATAACATTTCTTTAACCATTTATTTTCGCTTACAACCTTATTACTCAACCAAAATCATTCATTAAAAGACGACCTTTCTATTCATCTTAAATCGTTTTACAAAAAACATATCCCTCAACCACATCGGAGACAAAGACAGAAAATCAAACAACCCTGTCATATGACCGTATGTGATCGTCGGCGGTGGATTCGGACTCAAAACCTTTCCGGCAACATGCCGAGCAAACACCGCCGCATCCATAGATTTCCCACTCTGAGAAGCCTTCGCTCTCTCAGCAATGGAATCCTTAAAATCCCTATAAATTTTCCAATCATAATCCTTCAATCTCTCCGCCGCATTCCTCCCAAACCCCGACCTCACCGCACCTGGATACACCAACACCACTTTCACGTTAAAGGGCCGCAGCTCCACCCGTAGTGAGTGCGACATCGCATGCACGTACGCCTTGCTTGCACAGTACGACCCTGCCCACGGCGTCGGAACTTTCCCGACGACGCTGCCGACATTCACTATGGTGCCTTTCCCACGGGTCGCCATGTGGGGCACCACCTATAAGAATATTTTTTTATTGGACTTATATTAATTTATGATTGTCTTAGAATAAAACCGTCAAAATGTACTAAACCACATGTAAGAATATTTTTTAATTCAACTTCTAATGGATGATTGTATTGAATAAAACCGTCAAAATACCTGCTGCACCACACGCAGCTGCCCTAGCGCGTTGATTTCATATGCCTTTCGTATCACGTCCAACGGGAGCTCCGCCAGAGGGCCGGTGCTGGAAATCCCGGCATTGTTTATGACGATATCGATTTTTCCACGTTTGGAGAGGACGAGTTTCACGGCTTCTCCGACGCTTTCGTCGGAGGAGACGTCGAGTTCGAGGGTTTCGATTCCATCGGAATTGAGGTCTGCCAGATCGGACATGCGTTGGGGAATGTCGGAGGCGAAGACGGTGCAGTTGTGCTCGGCGAATGCTTTGCAGTATTCATAGCCGATGCCACCTTTCGCACAGCCTGTGATTAGAACGACTTTGTGTTCGGACATGTTTTTGATCGTCAAACTTGAGGTTTTACTTTCGGGGCATCCTCGAAAGATATAGTCCTCAGTTTTGTCCGCTGTTAATGTCTCTAGCATTTGTGATCTTTGAAGTTGGTTTCAGAATATTCCGAGCTTATTCCTGATTCGCCGGCTTAGGTTTTTGGGATTAAAGATTCGAATTTTATTGCGGTAGAAGACGAGACGTCAAAATCCCAGATCTAAATTAATCCCTTTCGCTTTAATATCATCGACGAAGGAAATAAGAAACATAAAATCATTATTTTTTTTCTTTTGAAAAGTCATGTTAATCATCATTCAGCTATGAGAATGATGTGTTTTTTTTGGAAAAATTATGAATGTAGAGAAATTATAAAAATGATACATAGAAATTAAGTGCATGAAATATACTAAAAATTCTGGAATTAACTGAAAAACTCTCAAGTATATAATGGAAAATTCTATTCCATACACAGTTCGATCAATCTCGACCAATTAAAAGGATAATTGTATTATATTTGTGATTTGATTTATTAAGTTTCTTAAATTTTTCACCAATTACAGAAACGAATGTAAAATATTCATCTACTCGTTACACCAATTTGACCAAATTAGCCTCGGACATTTGGATAGAATTTCCCTTATATAATTAGGAATTTCGTAGTCAATTTGACTGCAAATACAACTCTTTGCTTAAAAGAACAATTGAGTACATGGTAAAGCAAATATATCATCATGTCTCTCTCTTTTGCCTGTGACTCACCCTCTCTGTCTCTCTATGTCAAAGAACAAAGCAAAGCCCTTTCAAGTTTGAAAGAATCTTATGAAAAAATAAAAAGAACTAAACAAGAGAAAAAGTTACGTGAGCAATGTTTATGCAAATTGCAATGTATATATGGGGATCTGTGCGTGTTTATCTTTAGCTTTTTGCTGCTCCCTCTCCGCTCCACCTTTGTCTCCTTGCTTTTCCACCTTTTCCCTTCTTAGTTGCAGACATACGGCAAAAGCCACCCAGTATCTCTGCTCCATAGCGTCACCATGCATATTCCCAGTAATTTCAACATATCCTAATTTACTTTGGAAAATTATTAATTGTAAGGGGGTTTTGATTAAATTAATGCAATTTGACCAAATTGTGAATTTTTAGAATCTTTTTAATGGTTGAAATGGCATTAGTTAGTTAAAATTTTATATTCACTTGAAAAATCCTTTCATGGATATACACAAACAAATAAGCTATTCTATTTATTATAAGCAACTTTTCAAGTAAATATTATACTATTGTGACAAACTTAAAGCTAATTTAATCGAGTTATTTGAGTAATGTAATGGAATGAGAGGCTCGGTGTTACTACACTCAATAGGCTCATGGCCAAATAATATTTAAATCATGGCTCAAGCCTATGGTCCAACTGTATCCGTTCATTCTTGGACACTTTGAAGCTCAGCATCTTGGAATGTATTACTCTAAGGTTTGACATAGCATTATTCATTATAAATATTCTAAATCAAATCGAGGAAAGGTAATTCTTACACTTAATCTATATTCAATAAATACATGATACTTAAATTTTTAACTTTAATTTGAATTGATTTAAACGTCATAGGGTCTATATTGAGTAACTTCTCAACTTGTCCATTGACTATCTGTTCATGCTTGATCAAGTCGTAGATTCGGGAAGCCATCATCCAATGTCCTCTTCAAGGGACATTGTTGGATATATACATTGCATTACGACCCCTTTTCCCGAATTAGATTTAGTTTTTAAATTTTTTTTGGATTAAAAAAACATCTTTTCTTATGTATTGTGAAATCGTGATGATATTAATTCAGAATATTTATTTAACTTTAATTGATGGTATCCCACTCATCTAACACATGACTAGCCCCAAAAAGGTATGATTTGAGGTTTACGCGAGAGTAAGATTTACACGACATATTAACTATAAGATAAACATCTCTAAGATAATACAGAATAAAAACATGTCAAGTCATACAAGAAAGTCGATAGCAAGCAGAGAAGCAAACCCTAGAAAGACTCCGCATCTATATAAACAAGTTAATACTTGAGAAACAATAAAACGCATCCGTTCAAAGATAATTTTAAATAAGGCAACAATCGGGTGGACCCAATTGGGTGGTGTAGCCGTGTAGGTCTTAGACGTCGAGTTCCTACTTTTTTCAGGACCTGAAGGGTCAGGTTATCAGAATCTGTCAAATCTACCTGGATACCAAATGCCAACCGTAGCAGGCATATATATGGTATGGGCTAGTCTAAACGGTGTCGTCAGGAGCTGTTTCTTCAAAATAGTCTAATCAAAACTGCAAAGCTGTAAGCTAATGTAAGCCTAAGAATTCAGCATAATGTAAGTAAAGGTAGAAAGAAAGCTATATATCTATCTATATATACATAAATGATAACATAATAATTAATTTTATGATACCATCATTAATATATCAAATATTCAGTAACTCAATATTTATGATGCATCAATGGGGACACAAACATGATATTTTTTTATATTAGTGTATATAGAGTGTGTTTGAGAAGTGAGAACCACGAGCTTCATATGACTAATTAATTTCACGCCTTTTACATTTTACTACGCAATAATCGAGAAGAGAGATTGGTTGGCATCTGAGGTAATTGAAGCAGAAAATGGAGGGAAGATTTAATGAGCTAGAGGAAGGAGAGAAAGTCAACTGTGCTGTGGAGATAGCAAGTAGCAACCTAACCCTAACCGAGAATGACCACACAACCTCTGCAGTATTCTGGTGTTAGTACAAGAAAGAAAAGCGACTATATACTGACTTATCAAATCTATATATAAATTAGCCTCTCATGCCCATTTTAGCTTAGCTAGCAACCCTTTGATTCTCTCTCACACACAAATGTCATATATACGGTCCAAAGAATGTGTCATGTCGCGTTCACTATTAATTAGATTCTCTCTCTCTATATATATAAGGCTGCCGTAGTTGGAATATATAATCCATTGAAATTTAATGTTTTTAACCATTAGCCAAAAAGAAAACTGAGATCGATGGGGTGATTATAGTCTAGTGAAGGTGATTCATGTATTGTTAATCAAAGGTTAAGTGTTTGAATTCTAATTTTCGGTATGAAATAATTTTAAATCTTCTGATTAATTGTCTCACCATATAAAGTACTTATAATTCATCGAGAAAATCGGTCACTATAATTGAAGTGGATGTTCTGATGTAAATCAATAATAATAATAAAAAAGAAAATTGAATGACATGTATTTACATCACCCAGGACGTTTTTTAAATTAATATAACGTTGTATTTTATTTTAAAAATAAACTCTTAGAGTGTTTTGGTAAAAATAAATCATGCTTTCTTAGTAATAACAACTTATAAAAGCTTATAATTAAACTATTTAACAATTTACAAGTTCTTTCAATAAAATGTTTGTCAAACACTTTATGAGTGCTCATAACCTATTAGATATTTTCTAAGCTATATAAAATAGCTTATAAACTCAGCTAAACACCCTTCACGTCTCCAATTTTCTTTAAAATGATTCAACATGGTATCTTATATTTATGCATAGTATTATCTTTGTTGCGTTAAATAAAAAAATAATATTATTTTTTTATACATAAATATGAAACGTCAACGTCAAATTTCTTTTTAGCTCTATTTATTTAGGTTTCCATTACCTAGAACAACATAGAGAGCTTTTGCTACTGATAGTGCTCCATGTTCCTCTATTCGATTAGAGAAAAGCTACATATTTGTTACTTTGTTGTGTAATTTTCAATTAAATAATTAGAATATAATACATATTTATTTAAAAGGATAATTACATTCAACTACCTTCAAGTTTAATCTAATTATAATTCAATTCTTATTCTTTGCATATTTACCGTGGAGTTCCTAAACTTTATATTCCGTTTGAAGTTTCTAACGTCCGTTAGGGTTCCGTTAAGTTGATTAATTGTCATTCTTAAATTGTTTCTGAATTTATTATAAATACATTCTACAGTTTCTTTTTAATAATAAAATGAATCCCATTTTTTTTGGAATTTCGGAAGAACAAGCGATCAACTTAACGAACCTTAGGATATGAGGAACCTCAAACTAAAGTATTGGATTATATTTAAGTCAAATCTGAAGGTCCATTAGTTTCATATTTATGTATAATATTATTTTTTTATTTAACGCAACAAAGTTTTCAGCATTCATATCTTTTTCGAAAAGAAAATAAAAAGAAGAAAGAAAGAGAAAAAAAATAATAATTGAATTTGGGGGTGGTGGGGTTTCTTTAACATAAAAATGCAAACACTATGGCTTTGTTGCGGGTTTGATGCTTTGCAAATAGGGTGAGTTGATAAATCTGCCTTTGTCCGGCATGCAACAGCAAGAATATGCTCTTAATTTATTTTTGGAAGGAAACTCCTCTTTAAACTTTAACCACTAACCTATTGAAAATGACACCCATCCAACCCATTTAATTTGTGGCGTGAATGCATGCTCCAATTTCCTTTTTCACTTTTAAAGTTTTTAGTAAGACTAACCTCGTACGTACACCCATCTATGGCTAATTTCGACTTAGAAATTATGAATGCCTCGTGAAATACGTACACTTTAACCAGCTTTGTTTAGGTTGATGCAAGATTAGGGGCGTAGTCAACTATTATTTAATTTGTCGGTAAGACAATCTTACGGCTAAGTAGTCCAACTCTAATGGTAAACATCTATACCATATTGAGTATATTAATTATTTAATTATAAGTTTGAGTTGTTACAAACAAAAAATAAAAAATTACAAGTTCGAGTTTCATTAAAAATATAAACTAGCTTGTAGAGTCAATCTTTTTTTAGAAAGAAAAACAAAAGATAAGTAATTAGCGTCATACCAAATAAATATGATATAGTTACGCAATATTAAAATTTATGCAGTTAAACAATAATGTGGCAATTAATTTTTTTTTTGGTAGCAACAGAAAGGCTAGAAGTTGCCTAAACTACGCTTGCTCAAGACCGGACTCTGGAGGCTGATCTTCCCAGATCTTCTTCTCAACACTGATGTTGTGCTCGAGTTTAGCTAACTTGTCCACGAGCGTATTACCCTCTCTCTTGATATGTCTGAGTCTGTATTCCAACGGCATTCGAATCAACCTTTTGCGTTCCATGATAATCAGTCCAAGTGGATGGTCGTTATCGTTGTCGCCCATGACCAGCTCCACCGCCATTTTAGAATCACATTCAACCTCAATTTTCTCAAACCGTCTTTCTCAAGCAAGCTTCAATCCCTCGCGAACTTGTTGGATGAAACTAGTAACTCTTGCGTACTTGTTGTGTGTGCAAAGGCACCGGATCTTCTACTCCATTTTAGTACTTCATCTCATACTCCACTTATTAGATGTCTGACACGTGTAAGATTTTGCCAGATTTTCTAACAGATAGAATTATGGTATTATTAATAAAAGTAAAAAAAATCTTTATATATTTAATATTAATTTTTTTTATATATCTAATAAATTAAAAAACAAGTCATACTTTTGAATTATTCTACAATATTCAAAATAAAAATATTAAATTAGTGTCGTCCTTTTTAAATATTTATTTTTAAGTTATAAAAGTTTTATTTTTAAGTTAAAAATATTAATATTAAATATAGTTTATAATATTCAAACTTAAAAATATTTTATAATATCAAAGTAAAAATATAAATTGATATTCAAAGTTGTTATATTTAATATTAAAGTTTTATTTTTAAGTTACAAATATTAATATTAAATATATTTTATAATATTCAAACTTTAAAGAAAATTTATAACTTAAAAATAAATATTAGATATATAAAGATTTTCTTTTCCTTTTATTGATAATACCATAATTCTATCTGTTAGAAAATCTGGCAAAATTTTACACGTGTCAGTCTGTCAGACATCCAATCCGTGGAGTATGAGATGAAGCACTAAAATGAAATAGAAGATCCGGTATCGTGTGGAAATAATTTTTTTTTATTATTTAAATATATTAAATTAAATTTTATATTAATATATATTCTATAATTATTTTTAATCTAATTACTAAATTATGAAAATAAATGAATAAATAATGTAAGAAAAATATCATATTAGTTAAAAAAAGAATTTGCTGAGGAAAAAAAGGAGGAAAATTATATTAAAAAAAATTGAAGTAAATGAGAAAAAAAGAGAAGTTAAAGAACGTTGTTATTTTTTTTTTTTGGTTTTGGTTTTGGTTCCAAGCCTACATGTTAGCGGACTTGGTTGAGTTGTTTACTTAGGACCTAAAAATTCCCTTGTAAACCTTTTGGTTCGGTTGCAATAATACATGGGGCGCACCACGAATAAGGGGTTTCAGCCTGGTTTCGAAGGGGGAAAAAAAAAAGACGTTGTAAAAATAGAAAAAATAAATAAACAAAAAGAAAAGAATGTAAAGAATTAAAAAATATATAAAAAATAATAAAAAGAAAAGAAATAGAGACTTCAATAGATCAATAGAGAAAAATAATAAATGATCAAATTCAAGATACTACAAAATCTCAGGCTTAATAAAAGAATATAGATATTCAGATTGAGATATAAGACGAAACGGAGGAATTGAATTGGGAGAGGTTGTCTGATTAGGGTTTGGTCTGATTTTGAGGAAAAAAAAAAATCATTTTGGGCTTTTTGGTGAATATTTTTTGGCTTCAGTTTAAAAATATGTTAGCCCATTCTGTGGTGACCCAAATTATGACACAAAATTATGTAGGCTGGCGGCTAAGGGTAATATTAGCAGCAGATCTAATAAATAAGGAATGTTTTATATTTATCATAATTCATATGGTTAATGAAAAGTTAAAAAAAAATAATAAATTAAATAAAAAATATAATACATTTATCCTTATAATCACCACCAGCGAAATCGCCTAAAATTTTGAGATGGGATGTTATGAGTTCGGGTATAACCATAAAGCAAAAATTTAAAATTGTATCCTATCAGCCTTCATTAGCATTTAGTAAAACACTAAGGCTACGTTTACTTGGGCAAAAAGGATTATGCATGTCATGATATGCTCGGTTGGTGATAACTGTCCAACATGCATTTACTGCGCATGTTGGGTCTTCCACATACTGTGCATCAGTTATTTTTCCTTGTATTTACTTTTCATGTTATTGGACTGATTCTGGCGGAAGTTACTTATATGCCCCTGGCCCCACTTTGCACAATGTTTGATCCCCTTTTCCAAATTTTCCCCATCAACTTCCGCAATTGGTAAGACGTTGAACTTGGAATTTCTCTCATCCGGTGAAATTAAGCCGCCGTTGTTGGGGTTATTATGTGGGAATGTTTTTCGATTGCACAACAACTGATCCGTAACCTTAACAATCGCTTAGGAACTGGCAATTAGAAATCATGAACACGGTTACACATGCGGCAAGATCTATGGCCATTGATACTAGTAGCGCCTGTAAGTTTCGTTGCCCCAAATTGTTTTTGTTATGCTTTTAGTCATAGGCCAACATGTAATTAAAACCCAGTGACGTTGTTATCCCTTGTTGTTTGGATTGGGTATTTGAAACGGAAGAGTATTTGTTTGTTTGTAATCCTCTGTTATTGTTTAGAATGATGGCAGCCGGTAGTGGTTTTCCTACATGTATTTGTTTATGATGGATGAATGAACTTTTGTGTTCTTGAAATTTTACGTAGATGTGGTAGGTTGGCACATGATTTTTAGAGATTACTCTTCATACTACTCTGTTTTGTTGGCTTACTATCAATTCGTCACTGGAGTTTTTCAAAGCTGAAGTGATGATTTGAAAACGTAATTTTCAGCTAACAGCCTTCTCGAATACCTGTTACAACGCACAATCACCTCCATACGAAGACTTACATTACAATGATTTTCAGTTTGGAATACCAGTTACAATCAGAAATACCAGTTCGGTTGTGGTTTACCAAATATGTCGCTGCCTCGTCGACCAATTGAGACACAATCGGATGGAATGCAAATCACATTCCTAGATGCCTTTTTGGATTACGAGTTGGCCAAACTGGAGCATCCGAATTTGTTAAGTCGCGGTAGGTTGCATCTTCCTCGTCATTTGAGTCTAGACCCTCGTCAAGGTTGACTGTTGGTGGGAACATCGGTGTTCCATAACTCGGAATCATACGGCCTTTTCCGTGCGTACCACTCTCTCGGTCGAAAGGATAGTGATTGGTTGGAGGTGAAACCATTGCCTTGGCTTTGCCCTTTCTTCTTAATTTGGCTTCATTTTGCTCTCGCTCTGGTGTTGTAACATAATATATTAGAACCTTCACGCTAAATTTAAAATAATTTAACTTTGGTTGATTGGAATATATGAAGAAGTAATCGAACAAGTGGTTACCATAGTCAAGCAAGATCTCTTCAATGGTGGGCAGAGTTGACATAGGTATAACAGGCAGAGGAACAATTTTTATGGGAAATGATCTTATAGGCTTCGGTGGTAGGTTAGCAATGACGGAGGACCTCCTTGCATCGTCTGGACCAAATAAGGAGTTCATTTCATGCCACATTCGCTCCATTGGGTAATGACGGTAATGTATTCCTAGTTCAAATTCCTGCATGACAATTATTTATTGTAGCTATTTCGTTGGTGTGACAGATATGTTTGCCCATAAATCCACTACAAGATGAATATTGTAAACATTCTATTACCGGTGCAGCCATTATATACCTTGAAATATTTTCCATCAGACAAAATACATTTCATTTCATACCTTACATATGATATCCCATACAGCAGGTGTGGTTGTGATGCTCAAGCTGTCCTCATCATACTGAACGTAGCTATGATTTGTTAATGCCTTCCACGTGTTGAATCGCAGCATAGCTAATTCGAACCTATCAGATATGTCTTGCAAGGTAAAAGTATTACTACCATACAAGCTCATCCAATCTGTAACACAGGATAGTATTGGAACATCATCCCTCGTAATGCACCTTTTGTGGAAGATGGCCTCTGTCTGCATCCACGAGAAGAACCGTTCGTCCATGAACTCTGTCCAAATAGCGTCGAAAATGATGCCATGGTTGGAGAGGAATTTAGCCATTATACAGGGAGTTTTACGTGAAGAGAATGAAGATAAATTTTTTCATGCTCTGATATTTATAGTACCTAAATGAATAGCATTTGAAGGTAGTCTTGCTTTTCATCATTGGCTGTATTGAATGTGGGTAATAAGTTATAGATACGGGTACTTACCTCACATGATGAGGCAATTTTTAATATGTAAATATGCATACATTTAAATATTTATTAGGCCAAATTTGTTATTCTTTATTTTGATATAGATTTGAAAATTGAAACGAACAAGGGCTTGCATGGGCTCAAGTACGAATAGATCATATTGTTGGGGAATATATTCTGCCGTGCAAATAGCAATTTTGGAGAATCTCCCAACAGCAGTTATCAGAATAGGTGTGCTTTGAGCTTAGTCTTACTTGTTGAATTCGTAAAGCAACTGTCTGATTAGATCTAACAATGCAAATACGATTCTGCATATATTTTGACAAGATTTAGTCTCAGGGATATTTTTTTTTATATAAGTTTGTGCCTAACGTTTCAGCTACATATATGATATAGGGGTTGACATATTTCCAAAGCCTTGCATTGCCAAATATCCTATTAAACAGCAAACTGAATTACGACTTCCAGCAAGTATTCATTCACCATGGAAGCCGGGAAAAAGCAGGTGAACCTGTTTTATAGTGAAGAGTGGACGGAAACGCACGACAAGCGTTGCATTGAAGTGCTGTACGCTATGAGAGATCGTCGAAATAAGCTTGTCGGGCCGTCTTTTGGTTTTGACGTTAAGATATTAAAGCGGTCCATGAATGCCGAATTCTCATCTGCGTTTACTGATGAATTCTTCTTCCGCAAACTTAAACTCTATCGCAAACGTTGCACTACTTTCGATTGGCTAATAAATCAAAGCGGTGTTGTGTATGACCCTGTTACAAAATTGTTCGACGTTCCAGCTCACTTGCGCCCTACGTTGATCCAGGTTTTTGTCGTTGCCGAAAATGTGTTGTTTTTTGGTTGGAATGAATCAACCGTGAAGGAATTTGGAATTGTTCATTCCTAAGCCTAACATATTATTATGATTTTTTGGTCTTTTGCACGCTATTCCCAGGTAAACCGACTCTCTGCTGTGTATATGGAAGCTCCTGAAGCAATGTGGGAGCAACTCAAGGCAATTTTTAAGGAAAACCTTCCTTATTAACGGATCGGAGCTAACAACCTCCCTTACAACTATGTATTAACGTGCTTGCGTCAATGAAACGTAATATGTCAACTTCATTTCAATGAAGAATATTGATCTTTTGGTTGTTAATGCTGCTATGAATGAAGAATATTTATGTATTAAATATGTTTATCTCATCGTTTGTCCATAATTTATCTTCGTAGTATCTACCATTACTCTTTTTAAAAGTGTTTAGTCCAAAAAAATTAAACAGAGCTATCGGATGAAGGGAGGAATTAATTCAACAAGCATGAACTTTCATTATATTGTACAAAATTATCATGCCCTTAAGTACAACGACAACATAACTACAAATACAGCCGATTTAAAATTGGTGATGTCCATCATCACCTTCACAAATTACAAACTTTCATTCTTCCAACTAGTAACTTCCAACAAGGCCTTTTTTTTCCTTCCATCCAGAATGAGTGTTATTTCCAGAAAAAAGGCCTTTTTTTTCCTTCCATCCTAAGCCATCAGAAAAGGAACCCGAAAATAATTGGAATCCATGAGATGAACAATAATAATGCGTAGATGTTCCGTTCCGTCGTCATCCTTTTCAAATCGGCACCGAACTTATTGATTTCAGCCTCATGGGCATCCAATTTTCTGAGAAGACCGGGAATAATTGCCTTCGCTCTCGGTCCAACATCTTCGTCGACCCACTGCCAGAAACGGCATCTACCATCGGCACATGTCGCAAATCTCCTTCCCGGGTTGTCACCCCTCCATGCTGTAACCACCCGAGGTGGGCGGCCACAATCACAAATCATCCTCACGCCACCACACGAAGAAGAAGCATCCATTTCTCCTAATGTAAGAGTGATTGTAGAATGCGTGTTATTATGGACAACAGGCAGGTTGACATGCATATATAGAGCAATATCACAACCAAATACTTGATTTTGAGGGCTACTTTAAAATTTTAACTTTAATTTTCCAGTCAAAGTTAACAAAAGCACCCTCCTCATCGGTCATTTCGGACTACACATGCTATTTTGATCAATCAATACAGAGAATATATTCCTTTGTTCGGCTTTACTCATTGTCATGAAATCCCGTGACACTAGAGGAATAGCAGAAATATGTTGACAAACCTCTCTTTGGATTTGTCATTTACTTTGTTATTGGTACTACCACTTCCTCCACAAGCAATATATAAATTTAGGCCCACTATGTGAAATATCTCATTGTATCTGCAGAAGTTGAGTAAAGGAATCAATAATTACACTGCAACACATTGCAAAATAGATTCATTTGCTTCGCATCCCCTGTTCGACATTGATAAAAACAATTTCATGTCATAAAAGCACATATAAAATACAGTACTATATATTACTAATTATCTTCACAGAAGGACTGAATTAGCTATACAAAAGTTGTCCCCCATTAGTGCAAACCTGATACGTATAATACTAAAAGCAACCTACAACTAAACAAACTCTTGGAATAACAGTAATTAAACAGCAGATGCACCTACATGCAACAGTTGCCAAATACTTCAAAATGCAGAACTTACTAAACCACCAACAAAACGTATATGCAAGAACATATTTCTTCAAAAGGGATGGTTACTTACGCACACTGCATCTGCTATATCAAAAACTCCCTTCATTTAATGAGTCCATTAATGACCTTTTGAACCATATTTACGCGCGCAAAGTCAGGCATCCCGAAGAAGGCATCCATGGACATAGGATTATTTGCCAAAATGTTCGTTGCATCAACGTGGTTGTCCAGTGAGATAGCTATCGGCAAGTTGCCAATTGCCTCAAACAGCTCACGGCGTGATCGTGAGACTGGATCCACTTTTGACCCCATTTGCGCAACAACTTCCTTAAATGATGAGGCAGCAGTAGTGCAGAACTCTGAGATAGATAACACAACCTCATCTTCGCCCTTCAACTTTCTCTTTCTTTTTTTAGATTTCGACAAACATTCGGAGCCGGTGTGCGGAGATTCGTTGCGGTTGCTCGAACGTGCAGGATTATCTTCCTCCTCTGAAAGCATTACAGGATGATAGGATTGTCCGTCACTTTCTTCATTTTGAGTTTCAGCGGTCAAGGGGATGTTATCGGCAGCTGTGTTACAATCCATTGCAGAATGACCAGTTGCACGATCTTTGCCGTATATCTCAAGCCACGCCTCATAAAACGGAAAGGGCTTTCCGCGTATGGCATTGTAAGTAGGGTATCTCTACCAAATTAAATAGAGGAAGATTATGTTAAAGTCATAATTACAGTAATTGTGGTTGCAACAGAAATGAAAGAATAGAATTTCGAATTAACCTGAAGAAACACATCCCATGTGTCAGGCTCAGCGTCAATTGTGTAAGTGCTTGAATTCCATCCGAAACCGCTGGTACCGAGTGCAGTCGCAATTTGGAAATAAATTTTCTTCCACGAAGTGTACTTTGATGAAATATTAGGATCCCCTTTCAAGTTGGTATGAGGCATGTACACCCTCAGTTTGTGCTCCAATTGGGTGATGAATCCAGTACGAAACCCATTAGGTGATTTCCAACCTTCGGCTATGATGTCCTTGAATGCTAGCAGCAAGTTTTTCTCCTCTGCTATAGTCCATGATCGTCGAGACTTTTGCGCCTTAGAAGAGGCACCGATATTTGAAAATGTAGGCTGGCTGGACATCTACAACATAAACAAAACCAATTAAAATTTGCATCTACCAAGTACACAAATTTGCAACTGTCCAGTTAATGCTACAAGTATGAGTCAATGCAATGCAACAACACGAACTTATACAATTTACCAAAACATTCAACATCCCATAAACTCACAACAGACAATGACCAAGAAGCTTTACAAGGTCAATTGTTCCAACAACAAAATGAAATAAATACACCATGATATTCAACTGGAAGATAGGATACTCAGTCCACCATATGTCAATAATGACAAACAACAATTATTTGACGGACAACTAACTGAAGACAAAATAATGTCTAAACATTTCGATGCATCCACTCATTGAACATGTTCGTTGCCATTTCATCACGCATCGCAGTCCACTGTGTTGAAGGTTCAATATGATCAATGGTCGTAGCATTATCGTCACAGTCGTTATGCACAATTTCTGGGACTTGCAACTCAATTGGGTCAACAGCCATCTGGGATCTAATAAAGTTATGCAGCAAGCAACAAGCTAATATAATCTTGTTCTGGGTATCGATACCATAAAAACAAATGCTACGTAAGATGGCCCATCTTTTTTTCAATATTCCAAACGTTCTTTCGATGCAGTTTCGCGCTTTAGCATGGCGCATGTTGAACAATTCTCGAGCATTTTTAGGCCTGTTGGTTGAATGTTTCCACTCATCCAAATGGTACCGAACACCTCTGTACGGGGCTAGAAAGCCTTCACCGTTTGTGTATCCAGCGTCGCACAAATAATATTGACCTATGCAACCAAAAAATAAATTACATTACCAACCACAAATTACTCACGTAAACCATACATTCTGAATATTATTGGGTTAACACATCCTACCTTTCGGAACTCTAAATCCATTTGGTCGGTAAATTGCGTCTCGAAGAACACGACCATCGGCTGCTGAACCTTCCCATCCGGTTAGAACATAGATGAAATTTAGGTTACGATCACAAACTCCAAGCATATTAACAGCACAGATAGATTTACGTGATCGGTATCTTGCTTGATCACCGTAATTGACCCGTACAGGAATATAGGTTCCGTCCAGAGCACCCAAGCAACCCTAACACAAAAGCAAGGTTCACTATCAGCATAACTAAACAACTGAAACACCAAAAAACAATTGACAATGTGGTACCTTGAACCATTTCCATCTTTCATCACTGGAATCCGCTTGTACAGGCTCGGGGTTAATAAGAAAAAGATCATGGCATCGGATGACAGCATTAAGCACTTTGTTAAAATGTATACACACAGTTCGTGTTGACCGTTTGAAAACTTTGTTTACAACTCGTAACTTCTGATGATGGCCAAGAATACTTAAGAACATTGCCACTTGCTCATGAACGGACACACCGCGTGTTGGTACAAGCCCGCCCCTCTGTTCCAGAACAACACAAAGATTCCGAAATGCGGAACGACCTAATCTCAAAATGTCTATGCAGTCTTGTTCAGTGGAGGATATCAAACCAGTCATGTAACTTATTTGATCAGGAATCTTAGCAATCAGACTGTACTGCCTACGAACTAAACGCCGATTGCGTCTTCGTCTGATGAGACCAGATCTCAGAGCCCAAACAACAAGTAACAAAAAATGCATAATTTGCATTCTTAGGACTTCAAGGACAATTAACACTTCACGATCTCCATCATCAAATTCCATCACTACGAATACTGGCAATCTAAAAAAATCATTATCACATTTTCCATACCATTAAAATACCAACAACTTCACACATAACAAATGCATTCATAGTGCCGAGGTCATATCTTCAATTCCAAGTACATAGCAATTGAAGCACTTTTAAACAAAGAAAAACCAAAAAACTCCCACGTATTTGCCCTGAAAATGTTATATAAATCTGCAGTTATACACACCTTGATTATTTGAGCAATGGTGAAAACGCCAGGCCTTCGATCGCACCCACCTCCTGCGGAATGAAAGGCTAAAATTGGAAACCTAGAAAACTGCAAATTAAGTGAATTTGTGAGTTGTACAGTGGCGCGGGTGAATTCGAATCGTTGAAAATTTTTGGAGGCAACTGAAACCCTTTTTGTGGCGGCGAAAATGAGCGCCAAGGGAAAAGGGAACTCTGCAAAGCCAATGGCATATCTCCGTAAATAAAATGAAACCCAGGAGCAATTTGTAAGTTACCTTCATAAGCTGACCGCCATGATTATTAAACACGCGTTTTTGCCGTGTGAACGCGCACATGCCTTGGCACGCAGATGACACGGGCTTCGGCTTTAGGGGTGGGCTTTGTCACATGAGAAGTAAGCAGCAGTTTATGCATGTTGAACACCACCAACATGCGTTTTTAGCCCAAGTAAACATTCCCTAAAACCTCAGCCCTTTACGGTTACGGCGGCGGCGTTGGTGAATATTGATTATTGACAGCGTTTGCCAAATGTTTGCGATCGTCTGCAGAAGAAGACTATGGATTCCTCCAAAAGGGAGCATTTTTCTTGGCCCACAATTTCTTGATCTTCAAAGCGCAGTCTTTGCCAAGTTATTCTCCTCCAAGATATCATCATCGCCAGGTGTTTGTAGAAATGACTCAGAGAAATCTTTCACTGCCTCTTACCTCATCAGCTCATATGGTATGTCGTCAAAGGATGCTCATTCTTTATCGGAGAAAGTTTGCATCAAATCTTCTGAAAACCCCGATGAAGTGTTGGAGCTCTTTAGGAAGTATGGATTCACCAATGCTGATATCATCCGGCTTGTAAGCAGATGGCCACCCTGTTCTTAAAGTCAGACCAGAGAAAACCTTGTTACCAAAGCTTGAATTCTTCAGTTCCATTGATATACCTCCTCCTATTTTAGTTGAAATACTATCCTTTAATCCGACAATCTTACGCCGTAGTTTAAAGAACTCTATCATCCCTTGGTATAATTACTTAAAAAGTTTTGTTCGATCCGATGAAAGACGACTTCGGGTGCTTTCGCAAAGTACCAAGGGGGTGTTCAAGTCTATTCCTTCCAAAATTTCCCTCTTGCGAGAAGAAGGATTGCCTGAATCTTCTATTGGGCATTTACTTTCGTGGAAACCATGGATGATTCGTACCAGAAAGGAGAAAATAGCTGCGTGCATACATCGGGCTGCTGAAATGGGGATTGATAAAAACAAATTAGCGTTTGCTCAAGCCATTGAAGTGTTTCTTGAGTTATCTGAATCAACTCTGAAGCATAAGATGGAAGTTTATAGAAGGTGTGGCTGGTCTGAATCTGATCTTAATGTTGCGTTTCCAAGGTTCCCCCTTTGCATGAAATTGTCCGAGAAGAAAATCACGGCTAATATGGAATTTCTTGTTAACGAGATGGGTCTCGAGCCTGCTGCTGTTGCTCGAAACCCTTCGGTTATTGGTTTAAGTCTTGAGAAAAGAATGAAACCAAGATATTTGGCTGCTAAAATGTTGTATGAAAAGGGGTTGAAGAAGATGCCTGCCGCATTGTCTTTGTTGGTACAAAGTAAGGAGTTGTTCTTGAAAAATTTCATTGTTCCTTATCAGTGTGATATTCCTAAATTATTGGACATATATCAAGGAAGGTTGAGTGAGTGTGCTGAAACGGGATCGAGTCAGGAAGAGATTGAGAAGACTTGATCAATTTCAAACCCGTTGATGATGATAGTTGAATGTTATTACTTTCCATGAATCTCTCTGTAACACAACCTTATGACAATCTTGGATTTTGCTGATCAATTGACATATGCAAGTTATTGCCTGGAAATAAAAAAGCGATTATTTTTTTTTTCCATGGATTTTATTTTGCAATTTACTATCTCAACAAACGAAACAAACCATCATCCAAAATTTGCATTTATAATAAAACGTCATCTATACTTTTTTTTATTGGTTTTAGTTAAAAAACATGACACGTGGTCATCAGTTGTATCGGATGGTGCCATGTTACAAATGCAAACTTTGAATGGTGATTTGTTATGAAATTTTACAGGGATGATAAATTGCAAAAAGAAACAAAGTTCGGATGATAAAAAAATCTTTTTCAAAAAAAAAAAAAAGGCATTTAGTGACATGAAGTGGATGTTTATCTACTTAGTAATTAATATAAATTTTAAAAAATACAAAGTAAATTAGATCATGACGTTTGATATTGTTTATCTACTTAGTAATTAATATAAATTTTAAAAAATACAAAGTGAATTAGATCATGACGTTTGATATATATGCATATTAGGTCCAAAACCTGTCTTATAGAAGAAAATTCTCCATATTAATATATTCTAGGTTTACCAATTTTTAATTTTCTTTTCCTAGTATCGAACGATTGCTGATTCCCCAATTATCCTCATGGGACACGAACCCGTAACCAACAATCTCGTTTCCCACTTACCCCGAAGGGACACGATCCCGTAACCAAGCAGGTAAGCACTTGGTGAATTCTTTGCCTTCGTAAAGATGCAAGTACAACAACACATGTTTTCGGCACCGGCTTATAAAAGAAAATACAATGACGAACACATTATCATTTATCAACGATCACATAGTAGTATAAGTAGAGTAACATCATATTATCACGAACCATATGAACTTACATTATAATTTCATGGTATTCGTGGCGGACTTCATGCAGTAGGAACTTTGCAGCAGATATTGAAAATATCATCCAAAGGAGCATGATCACCGGTTCCTTCATCTTTTCTAGCATATAGTAGTTTCTTTCCTTTAAATACAAACATCCCTCCCTAACAATGAAAATGGATTGCATTCTCAGACAAGATCAAGATACCGCGATTTTTAATGGAATGGAGGTAAAAGATATCCGTTACCTGCTGCAGGACGCTACTTTTATCTTCCGGGGTAGCTTTAATAGTGTAGTTCTTCATAGCTGTTTTCAGCTCCTCATACCTTGAGAACACTTTGACCTGTTACAGTTTACATGGTAGAAAAGCCAAATTAGGTTGAGCAGAAAACCATGAAACCACTATGAAATAGTTTACGAAAATCTTGCAGAAGTTAAAAAAGGTTGAGAAAAATACACTAGCGGGGTTGAAAAAGGTACGAAGAAGACCATAATACAAGCCCAAAACATCATACGCCTGAAATTCCACAGGGGTGTCAAAAGTTAGTTTATTATGTATAGAATAAACGGAATGAACGACAGTCTTTATCCAAAATATGAAATTGTGTATAGAAATTACCTTGCGTTCAGGATCGCAGTAGAGGGAATCCAAGGGAAATGGTAACTGGTGGCACAATATGATAGTTATTAGCGATTAGTCTACTGACAGCCATAAAAATAGAATATTCAATCTTGATCTTTTTAGTTAATAAGCTAGTTTTAACTCCATCCAATGCTAATCCAATAAACTTATCCGTTTTCATAGTGATGTGCCAAAGATGATGTGCTACATTTTAGTTAATAAGCTAGTTTTAACTCCAAGTAAAATGCAGTCAAATCTTTTTCCTTACATATTTTCGAAAAGGAAAGGGAAAAGAAAAATGAATTACTCTTTCAGCAAGAAGTTGAGCTCGATCAGGAGTACCAACACCAACTGCAATTAGCTTGACACCAGCTGAGTCAAATTTCTCCTTTGAATCCCTCAGTGATGCTGCTTGCTCCCAGCTAAGGAAGAAAATATCATGTTTACAAGGAATCACGCACGGAGAAAAATTGTCATTGTATTTTCACAAAATGATAAGTGCTTCGAGGGTTTACGAGATTTACCAGCAAAAACATCCAAAATGTCTCATAAGCGCAACAACAGCTATACCCTGGAATAAATGAATATCCCAAAATCGAGAACAGAAACAAAGCTATATTACCACTTTACGAAAGATTCAATACAATTTAGGGATAATGATACAGACATACTTTAAGATTTCACCTAATCACACAAGCTTCCTGAGACGTTTGAGAAATTACAAAAACTTCTTCTTAACATAGAGTTGTTGATTGTATTAAAAAAAAAACATGAGTTGTTGATTGATTTAGATGTTTTCAACATAATTTTAGACAAATGATGCTCCCCTAGTGGCCATATGCCCAACGCCATTCCAACTTCAAAGAATGTCAAAACATACCAACACGGAAGCCATTTTATCCCTTTTTTCTCAAAATTAAGTTGAATTTGTTAAAGCAAGGATCCATCTCCATTAACCAGAATTTCCACAGAAATGTTTCGAGTCAAAAAGCACACTTTTTTGAACAGCAATACGAATTCGACCTGATATAGCAACCGTAAATTGAAGTGCTAAACAGCTTAGCAAAAACTATCTAACAAATCAAATACGATTCCTCGGTTAAAGCAGGAAGAATTGCAAATTACACCAAAATTATAAGTTCCGAATTCGGTTTCCAGTCCAGGAAAGAAATAAATCCAGGTTAGGTTTACCAATGTTGAATTTCATCGACATTCCCAAAATCCCAACTCAAGCCAAAAGACAGAACAAGAAAGATTCCCCCAAACGAAATTTAGGGAAACAGCAAGAACCATGAAATTGTCAATCATCTGATACTGGCTAAAAATACCTCAACCATAGCAAGACTTTATAACTAACAGTACCTCCTGTTGATCCCAGAGGTCCTTGAATTTGACAGGCTCGCCGGCGGCGGTGAAGATGCTAACTTCCCCGAGCACATCGGCGATATCATCCGGCACCACGGCGGGGGCGGCGGCGGTGGAAGACGCAGCTCCCATAACTGATGTTTCCCTGGGTTTTCCTGAAAAACGGGCTCTACTGATGACGGGCTTCGTTGAAACTGCAAGAGATTGAGAAGGGAACAGAGATTTATGAGGGTGGACAGGTGGGGAAAGGAGAGACGTAGAGGGATTGAGAATTCGGCTACATATCATTTTCGCCATTAGTAATCGATTAAAGCTCTTGGAAAGGCTAAAACCTTATTAGCAAAAATGTAGCAATTGAACTATCTTCTTGTTGCTTGAGCTACTGGAATACGGACTAACGTAGAACAGTTATGTGGCGGGACAAGGTCCGCAACTTCCACGGCGCTGCCAACGGCTTGGATTCGATTTAAATTAGGATCTATCAATGATCATGAAGTACGAAGTTTGATTAGTTACTATGAAATTAGGACTAATTAAGGAAATTTGTCCTAATTTTAAGCTGGTAACCCTTGTTTTAGTCCGGATGACTGGGCCCGATGACTGCCAAAGAATAATCTTCAATCTCTCTCTCCCACATTTAAATTAGATTCGATGTGCCCCATTTTTGTTCAATCTCTCTCTTCCACATTTAAGTTATCTATCGTTGAATGCGAGACAAACTGGAACGTGAATATTATAGGAATCAGAGCATATGGTGGAACGTGAATATTATAGGAATCGGAAGAGCAGATAGCATATGGAGCATGAATATTATAGGAATCGGAACATCCGGATCTGCTCTGATACTATAATAAATAATGTACTTGGCCTTACTCATCCCAGAAGCTAGCTGTTGAGGGGAGGGTTACCAAACCATTATATATTGAGCTCCACATCTTTGATTATTCGATATGAGATACTTGACTAGGTAATATCTCCACGGTGCGGTGACCGATTTTTTTTTTTTTTTTTTATAATAAAAAAAGGAAATTTGTCCTAATCTTTCAATCAATATGGGCTTGGGCTTCGGTCATTGGGTCCTTCAATTTTTTCAGAGCTTGACATTATAAATACGGGCCGAATCAATAATTTCAGAGCCTCATATAATGATGGGCTTTATCTGTTAAACTTGTTTCTGACCCTTCTTCTCCAAACCTTGTACATTATCCTCTTCAGTCTATCTTCCGGTATTTTTCTCATTTATCCTTTAAAAAAAAGATAATCTTGAAATGATTGCCTCTGCAGTAGCTGCGCCTGCGGCCATTGAGTCGGGGATATGTTTCCCCCGCCGTGGAGTGTCAATTCCGGCAGGGTTTGCTTCGGGGTTACCGTCTGCTTCGAGGAAGTTCTTCCCTTTAACCTCCACCTTTTATCCGGTCGAAAAGGTGTTTGTCTCTAATTCTTATTTTTGCGTTAAAGTTATGCTATCAGTTCTTTCCTTGGTGATGTAATTTGTTGTTGGATTTAATGTTAGCTTCAGAATCGGTACTTCCTTCAAATTTGCGAGAGGAAGTTCTGTTAGAAAAGTTAACCGTTATTCTGTTTTTCTGTTACTCTATGCTTAGATTGAGGACTTAGACACTTAGGAAAATGAGGCAAAGGTAGAGATACAAGAACTAAACCCCAAAGCTGCTTCATTTGAAGTGTGGAATTTCATGTTGTTTTCCCTGCTAAAATCAAAGATTTCGCGAAATGTAGGGTTTAGGTATATTGTAAATGGTGACAATTGTTTTGCAAAATCTTGTCATGAATAATGCACATAAATTTTTGGTTATGTTTCTAGTGCTGAAACCTGCACTTGAGAAGGTAAATAGTTCATACTTCTTTGGTTTGAATTTTGAACTTGAGTTGATTCTTCTTATCTTCGGAAATATGGGGGCCATTTTATTTTCTTGAAAACTTTTGAACATCCAACATCATTCACTGACTAGTGTAATTTGCACAGCTAAGTTTTGGTGAGGTTATGAGTAATGGTTGCTCATGGAGTTTTTAATGCTATATATAATCATATCAAGCAAAAACTTCAATGTTGAAGGGAATTGTTTGGAAAGAAACTGGTGCAGAACCTGTAAATTAACTTATGCTTTGCATCTCCTGGATCCCGTTTTGCTCTAGAGCATAGAAAATATGACATGGGGATTGGATCACTTGAATATTTGATTGATGATACTAAGTGAATATTGATATACTATGTCCAAAATGAGTATATTGCAATAATTCTTGTCATGTAAACTTTTCCTTTTGAATGTATGAAGTTGTTCGTGTGTTTCTCTCCTTGCTGTTCATTACGAAATTGAAATCTAAGGGACTTTGTGAGAATGAAACTTTCTTCACATTATTGACTTCAGGATGTGGTTTGTAATTCCCGAGCCTTTGAGCCTCGTATTCTAGCTAAATTCTCAACGCAAGCTGTAGCTGATACCAAGACAGAATCACCCAAGACCACAGATGCAATTTCAAGGACAGAGAGGAAGGAGAGAAATCCTAAAAGGCTTAACAGTAGTGGATCCCAGATGAAGAGGACCGATTATTTTCCAGTTCTCCAATATCCTCTTGCTACGGAATCTGCAATAAAAGCAATGTCAGAGAATAACACTTTGATTTTCGCTGTAGACAAACGGGCCGATAAGAACACCATCAAAGACGAGGTGAAGAGGATTTTCAACGTAAGGGCAAAGAAAGTGAATACCTCGATCACCCCCGACGGTAACAAGAAAGCATTCATTATGCTAGCACCCGAATTTGTGGCCGGGGATGTGCTCAAGAACATCAAAGTCATGTCAAACCAGGAAGACTTGAAGATCACTGAATTTTCTTTTTTTGTCATTTTCATTTTTTATTTTTGGCAAAATTTGTACAAGATGAGTTGTTTTGCATGAATTCAAGGAACATGATTGTTAATATCTTATCGAAACAGCAAACTGTTCTGGCAATGTATTAGTGTACTGAAATCATATAAACTTGCTATGGGGTTAGGAATGCTGTAATTCGATAATACAGTATTTGATGAAGGTATTAATTGATGCTGCTTCCTTGTAGTTGTTGTAGCTGTATGTATGAAGTTTCCAGTTTGTCAACCAAGTTGTAGAAAACCATCGTTCTCTGAACATCATGTTCTGTTGGACATATGCATTGATACTTTCAATTAAGCTAATGGAGGTTTATTGGAAATATCAAAGAGGCATATGAAAAGGTGTTTGGGAAAACTAAACCTGTCCCACATTGGATTAATAATTAAGTGTGGTCAACTATATAAGTTAAGACACTAAGTGGGTTATTAATTCAATAAGTGTGAGGTGGACTGATGGGCTCACAAGCGGTGCGGTGCACCGCCCCGCGCGCGCACGTGCACGGGCCGTGGGCTGGGCATGGGCGAATGTGGCGTTTGATGGCGCACGTGCGCATCGTCGCAAGGAGCCTCGCCTCCGAGCCCAGAGCCTATCTTTTTGGGCCAAATTCATTCAGAATTAACCCTAAATCAGTCCAATAAATCAAATGTGACTGTTGAGTGGCCAATGTAACTGAAAGGTCAAAGAGACTTAAACCACAAATTAATTCAGGGGCCACTAACAGCCCATTGATGTTGAATTAATTCTCCAACAGTCATAATTTGATTTAATCCGTTTTTATAACACCTGATATCTATATATACAATCCTTGAGCTGAAAAGAAACACAACACATTCATCTGATTTCTTGTGCAGTGCTAGTATACGAAATCATTCCCAGAAATTAGCTTGACATATATCCTGGAAGTGTATCGCCTGAAACCTGTAGCATACTTCCCAGAAAGTTAGGGGCGATAGAAACTTTAAGGACAGGGATTACCCGTGTCTAGCTTCTGTTTTTGCCCAGATTTCTCAACAATCTTAAAGTTTCTATTGGTAGAAATGGAGTCTGAATCCTTCAGAATCATGAACCAGCAAAAGCTAGACCGTTTCGATGGCAACAACTTCAGCCGCTGGCAGGACAAGATGAAATTCCTGCTTACTGTCCTTAAGCTTGCCTATGTTCTGGATCCCAGTCTGCCACCAATTCCAGAAGATCCTCCTGCTCCCCAGCAGCCTGTTGATTTGGATCCACCAACCACTGCAGCAGGTGCTGTTCCTCCTGCCAATCCCACTACAGCAGGCGGTGCACCTCCTGCAAGTACTGCAGCCGCAGGTCCCTCCCAGAATGCCTTCCAGATCCATCAAGAGATAGTACAGACGCTTCAGCAACAACGAAAGAAAAGAGCTGAAGATGAAGAGTTGGCTCGTGGCCACATCCTCAACACTCTTTCTGACAGATTATATGATCTGTACACGAATGTCAAATCACCTAGAGAGCTTTGGGAGGCGCTGGAATACAAGTATAAGGCTGAGGAAGAAGGTACTAACAAATACTTAGTATCTAAATACCTCGATTTCAAAATGGTTGATAATAAACCAATCCTGGAGCAAGTGCATGAGCTCCAGGTAATTGTCAACAAACTTCGGATAGTGAAAATTGTCCTTCCAGAAGCTTTCCAGGTAGGAGCTATAATTTCAAAGCTCCCTCCTACCTGGAAAGATTATGCAAAGAGATTGATGCATAAATCTGAGGATATGTCCTTGGAACAAATTCAGAAACATCTGCGTATTGAAGAGGAGGCTCGGAAACGCGATGGCAAGAATTTGGTTCAAGGACAATCCAGCGTGAATTATGTTGAGGCTGGAAGTTCTAAAAAGAAGCCTTTCGGGGTTAAAAAGAATCAAGGACAATTTAAGAAATCCGGGCAGAAACCTAAACCTGTTCATAATGCTTCTAACAAAAGAAAAGGCAAGTGTCATGTTTGTGGAGAAACAGGACATTATGCAAGAGAATGCCCACAACGGAAGAGTGGATCCGGAGTTGCAAACATGGTTGAGGAGAACCTAGTTGCCATGGTGACTGATCTTAGCCTCGATGTGGCTATGATTTCTGAAATCAACATGGCAAGTGAACTTTCTGGATGGTGGTTAGATTCTGGAGCAACGGTTCACATTTGCAATGATCGAAGGCTTTTCAAGACCTTTGAAGAAGTTGTGGGACAAGAGGTTCAGATGGGAAATAGCTCCAAAGCCGGTGTTGGAGGCAAAGGATCTGTCGAGCTCAACTTTACCTTCGGGAAGAAATTAACTTTGATTAATGTCTTGTTTGTACCAGATGTTAGGAAAAGTTTAATTTCTGTTGATTTGTTAGATAAGAAAGGTTTTAAGATTTCTGTTGAATCTGGCAAAGTCATCATCATGAAAAATGGTGAATTTGTTGGAAAAGGCTATGCTTGTAATGGGATGTATAAGATGTCTATCAATAATATGAATCTCGTTTCTGCTTACATGATTTCTTCAATTTCTTTATGGCATAGTCGATTAGGACATGTTAGTGCAAAGAACTTGAAAAATATGCATGCAATGGGATTAATTGATATTGGTAAAAATGAACTTGATAAATGTGAAATTTGTGCAAAATCAAAAATTGTTAGAAAACCTTTTCCGAGTGTTAAAAGAGAATCACAAATATTAGATTTAATTCATACAGATATTTGTGAATTAAATGGAATTTTAACTAGAGGTGGAAAAAGGTATTTTATAACTTTTATTGATGATGCTAGTCGGTTTTGCTATGTGTATCTGTTAAGAACTAAAGATGAAGCTCTTAGTTCTTTTGTGAAATATAAATCAGAAGTAGAAACCCAACTTGAGAAGAAGATTAAGGTTCTACGTTCTGATCGAGGCATGGAATATTGTTTGAATGCTTTTGATACACTTTGCGAAGAAAGTGGTATCATACATCAAACAACTGCCGGTTATACACCCCAGCAGAACGGTGTAGCTGAAAGGAAAAATCGTATCTTTCTGGACATGATAAATTGCATGTTAAATCATGCAAATTTACCTCACAACTTGTGGGGTGAAGCCCTTCTGTCTGCGTGCCATATTCTAAATAGGATGCCTAGTACTGTTGTGAAGTCTAGTCCCTATGAAATATGGAAAGACAGAAAACCCAACATAAGCTATTTTAAAGTGTGGGGGTGTGTGGCTTATTTTCGGGTTCCTGATCCCAAACGGACTAAGTTAGGAGCCAGAGCTATTAAAAGTGTATTCGTTGGATATGCTCTTAATAGCAAGGCTTATAGACTTCTTGATTTAGAGTCTAATGTGATAACTGAGTCCAGGGATGTTGAGTTCTTCGAAAATACATTTTCAAAAGATGTTGGAAATGATTCTGGGCTATCCCAAATTGAGCCTAGAGGTCCTATAAGGCCGGTTGAGGAAAATAACATTCCTACACAACCAATTGAGCCTAGAAGGAGTACTAGAGCAAGAAAAGAGAAAAGTTTGGGTAAAGACTTTATCTCTTCTGATGCTTTATTATTCTTGGTGGAGGGGGACCAAGATAATAAAGTGGTAAGTAAAATACCGTTTGTATTTTCACTTGAGACGGATCCTAAAACATTTTCGGAAGCTATGGCTTCTCGAGATGCTTCCTTTTGGAAGGAAGCTGTAAACGATGAAATGGATTCGATCTTGGGTAATAATACTTGGGTATTAGCAGACTTACCTCGTGGTTCTAAACCCATTGGGTGCAAGTGGGTATTTAGAAGAAAACGAAACACTGATGGCACTATATCAGCTTTTAAAGCTAGATTAGTTGCCAAAGGGTTTAGACAAGTAGAAGGGATTGACTACTTTGACACTTATGCACCGGTGGCTCGAGTTGCTTCCATTAGAATTCTTCTTGCCTTAGCCTCTCTTTACGATCTGTTTGTTCATCAAATGGACGTAAAGACAACATTTTTAAATGGAAATTTAAAAGAAGAAATCTATATGGAACAACCTGAGGGTTTTGTAGCACCGGGAACAGAAAATAAAGTGTGTAAGTTAGTCAAATCCCTGTATGGTCTAAAACAAGCACCAAAACAGTGGCATGAGAAGTTTGACACTGCTATCTTGAAATTCGAATTCAAGTATAACAGTGCTGACAGGTGCATTTACTCCAAAAGTACGGCTGACTATATGGTGATAGTCTGTCTATATGTCGATGATATGTTGATCATCGGGACGAATATGATTGGAGTAAACGAGACTAAAAAGTATCTATCCTCGGTCTTTAAGATGAAAGACTTAGGTGAAGTAGATACCATTTTAGGCATTAAGGTTAAAAAACATAGTGGGGGTTTTTCACTAAACCAATCTCACTATATTGAGAAAGTTCTGACTAAGTTTAGTCACCTCGAGATCAAGGAGGTGAATACTCCGTTTGACAACAGACTGAAACTTAAAGAAAATACTGGTAGAGCCATTGCACAGCTTGAGTATGCAAGTGCTATTGGTAGCCTTATGTACGCAATGCATTGCACTAGACCAGATATTTCCTTTGCAGTTTCAAAACTTAGCAGATACACGAGCAGTCCCAATGCTGATCATTGGAAAGCTATTAGTAGGGTACTTGGGTACCTTAAGAGAACTATTAGCTTTGGTTTGTACTATAACAAATTCCCTAGTGTGTTGGAAGGGTACTCAGACGCGAGTTGGATAACTAGCGTGGGAGATAACAAATCCACAAGTGGGTAGGTTTTCACTCTTGCCGGTGGGGCTGTTTCTTGGGCAAGCAAGAAACAGACAATAATCTCTCACTCTACCATGGAATCTGAGTTTATAGCCTTAGCACAAGCTGGACAAGAGGCTGATTGGATAAGAAATATGTTGTTAGACATAGATCTTTGGCCAAATCCAATGCCTCCAATTTCGCTGTATTGTGACAGCGAAGCAACGCTTACAAAAGCATACAGTGGTACCTATAATGGTAAGTCTAGACATATTGGTCTTAGACATGCATTTGTGAGACAATTGATACAAGATGGTATCATAACAATTGTCTATGTGAGGTCAAATAAGAATTTGGCTGATCCATTTACTAAGCCTCTGACGAGAGACTTAGTAGCTGCAACTACTAGAGATATGGGACTTAAACCACCTGAACCATAAGTGATGGTAACCCTACCTATAATCTAGGTTTCCCCTGATTAAAGGTTCAAAGGGAAAAACAAGTCACGAGTTGGTTAGAGCTATCAAGTGGTCTCATATATAGTAGAAGATAGCTCAGTGAGTTGCAAAGTGACAAGGTTGAGCTATGCTCTTAACAAAATGCTGCACTATTCGCAACTAGTGCCCGAGAAACATTTTGCCAATATGAACTAGATGTGAAGCCGCTTCTTATAGAGAGTTATGGTTTACTCTCTTAGAGGTTCATGAAACGGGATATGGCGTATGGCTTGATAAGCGCCGAGAAGTGGAGTGCTTGTTGTGTGAGAAAGAACACGTGTGTGTGTGGTAACTCCGGTCACACCAGTAAGGAGTTGAGGTTCAATCTGCGGACACCATCAACTTCGGGGTGATTTTGAGCTGCTTACACTAAAGGGAGGTTCAATGTTCGTCACACCTTCAGTTATGCACGTGAACTTTAATTAAAACTAGACAGACACTGGTTTGGGAAAGAGTAGTTTTCCAAACAAGTGGGGGATTGTTGGACATATGCATTGATACTTTCAATTAAGCTAATGGAGGCTTATTGGAAATGTCAAAGAGGCATATGAAAAGGTGTTTGGGAAAACTAAACCTGTCCCACATTGGATTAATAATTAAGTGTGGTCAACTATATATGTAGCACCCGCACGGTGGGTCACCACATCCCCCGCACCAAAGTCCGATCCACATACGAAATGGGAAGTCCGTACATGAACCAAACAGTGGCGAACGGGAGACTGACAGACTCACACCTAGGCTAGGCGGAACTTAGACCCTGAAAACAAAACTCAAACCAAAACGAGAATGCGGAAGCGAAACAAGCCATGCAGAAATCAAAACATTCATAAGCAGTTGACGGGTTCAACTAGCATAAATACCTAATCCCGAATATCAAACAATAATCATAAATCCAACGGGTTCAACTAATTCAGGCAAACCTGTCCTAACCTGTCCCGAAATATACATATCAATACATATTTAAATTCTAAATATCAAATTCAAACATATCTTATACATAAGCCAAATTAAAGAAATGCAAATGCAAGACCACCTACTAGACAAAGACACGGAACAGACTCCAAAAGACAGACACACTCCGCCTAGCACGAACTCCAAGCAAAACCTGCAAACTAAAGGAAAAAGGGGAGGGGTCAGTCTTAACTCGACTGAGTGAGGGGTTAACGCACTCACACTATATATATAAGAGCGAAACACATATCAAACTCATAATGTTCATGAACGCGGGGATAGTTTTTGCACACTAAATCATTTCCCGTGATATACATATATATAAAGGGCTTACTTAGCCAAAAGCAAACAAACCAATCTATCTTACCGAACAACTTAGCAAAACCTATTAGTTCTTACCATATTCAAAACTTTACTTATCTTATAAAACTCCCTTTTTATTTAGCTTAGAATCTATCCCCGTTTCATAAACCTTAACAGAACATACATATCATATCATATAGAACTCGGCGGGTACGAGCTCCGACTCCCCCAATCTCCTCATAACAAATCATATCAGAATCAAAACATAAAACTTACATACATATCAAATCATATCATATCACCCTCAACTCCGGGTGATGGAAGGGTGTATACGCCTAAACCATCCAGACAAACGAGGGGAGCGCCTTGCGAGTACTCAAACCCTCAGGATTCCTTCCCTCACCAAACCTCCTGGTGAGTTCAGGGGTGATCCTCTGCAGACAGATGGAGACTATGCACAGGCTTAACCTCGACGGCCCTATGCCGTCCCGAGGGTTCCTTACCCATAGCTCCGGGGCCCAACAAACACATATCATATCAGAACCCGCTACAACAGAGACAGACAGACATAACTTATACATATATACATATACATACCACTTCCCGTTTCAATCAAACTCGGTCCTTGCCAAACTTAGCTCATGAGAAGTATACGGTTAGAAGCATAGCTTCGCGTGGCAAAACATAACAAATCATTCCAAATCAAGCATACATAGGCTCATACATTGCTTAACATACTTACAAACATGAGACATATTCAACAAATACATATTTCACACTTATTTATATACATATAAGGCTTATTAAATCACATGCAATCAAAACCGAGCACATTGCAATAAGGTGTAACTATATCCTAACCTCACCTGACACCGAAGAGGCCGAAAACACGACAGATGATCCACCCCGGAATCAACACGGCCAACAAAACACCACCCCGGGTGTACCTGAACAAACTGAATACAAAACAGGACTTAGACTCAAGAATGAATCACATAGACGCACGGCATATGCTTATGATTGGCATGAAGTCATGAGTCACGTATACATGCATAAAACAATCATGCATTAACAATAATTCACCTTTCATGGACATATTAAAGCATACGATGCAAAATTCACATTAAAACATGCAATTAAATTGAAGTAGTAAAGCTCACAAAGCGATACGAGGTCATAACGAAGCATATTAAACGAAGAACAAACACATACACACAACAGAGGCTGGGAACGGCCTCGCCCAAGCTGGGAAGGGCCGTTCCCAAACACGCACCCAAGGTTCTGGAGAACGGGAACGGCCGTTCCGAGCTCTAGCACAAAATGGGAACGGTCGTTCCCACACTCGGCACTGACGCCAGCCCGGGAAGGGCCGTTCCCACCCAAAGAACAAAACGGGAACGGCCGTTCCCATACGCGGATGGGAAGGGCCGTTCCGGCCCCAAGGCCAAAACGGAAACGGCCGTTCCGGACCGTCCTGCTCGGAAAAAACAGAGCAGAAACAGCAATGGCGTCGGGAAACACCACCAACACACAAACACAACCACAAACAACAACAAAATCATGCAAAATTAACCCAATAAAGCACCTATAACATATAGAACACATACTTACACTTAAGAGCTCGCGAAACGAGCCCGAACACCCCAAACTCCCAACCCCGACACTATTCATCATCTTCCCCACTTAGCCACATAACACAAATCCGAAGCACGAAAGGAACGTTAAATTAAAGCACGTAACGAAAGGGTCACAAATCTTACCTTGGGTCGTTGATCGGACGGTTGGATCTCCCAAACCCGAGCTCAAGGCTTCTTGGCCAAAATGGGGAAAAAGCTTCTCTTTTCCTTTCCTTGCTGCTGCAACGATCAAAGTGGAAGAGAAGGAAAGGCTTGGCCCTTTTTAGGGCCGGGCAAATGGGTCGGTTAAAACGGGTAGGGTCAAACGGTGTCCGGTCCAAACGGATCGGATTTAAAACGGTAAGGCTATCAAATGGCTTTATAAATTAAAAGGTTAATTCATTGAATTCGAATCATCGAAACGAACTCAATGATAGGGTCGGAATTCGAATTCGAATTCCCGAGCTCAAATAGCCAGGAAGGCTCAAACGTCCTAATTAATTAGGTCCCTAAATTGCAAATATTGGACAATTGAGTCCAAGTCAATTAATTAAATTCTAAAGCACACGTAATAAATTAAATTCACGTTGACACGTAAGCATGCTTAATCACATAATTCACAAAATACTGAATTAAACTCTCTCGTGACGCCATACCTGGAATGCCGAAGAGACGGGGCGTCACAATCTCCCCCCCTTAAGAGAACCTGGCCCCCAGGTTCTACTGCTCGTAACAAAACTACGAGCAACTCTCCCGTATTCACCCAAGTTCGGGGCTCGCGACACTCCGACAAGGGTTAGCCCGAGAAAGGTCTTCCAAGCACGAAGGGGTTCGATCTTTCTCTTCAAGCTTCACACGAACTTGATCCCTACTAGGAGTAGTTCAGACTTCTCGCACGATAGGAGGCTCACAAGTGATTCAACTCCCACCACTTAAATCAATCTAAACCAACCCACAATTCAGGACCACGAGCGGAGTTGTTAAAGAACTCTCACCACTCGCTCTCCACCCAAGAAGGGCCTTCAACCTGTGGTTCGAAGTTGACATTTGAACGTTGATCACCTCAAACGTGAACTCCGGGAACTTGTGGAGTAGACCGTTGCAAAGCACGACCCTCAACTTACCGTAAAACAACAACACTCGCTCACTCAAGTCACCCAGAAGGGTAACCAACCTCACAACAACAACACACACACCCCAAACAAAGCAAAGCAAAACAAAACTGGATGATGCACGTGATGTGTATGATTAATGTACCGTTCACCGAAGCATTGGAATCTTATCTTTATGATGAATTGATCGACGCCAGAATTTCTTGGTTCCAGGTTATGCTCTGAAATTCCCAACGTGTCTCGAGCTTCGAATATCACCCTGATCTTTATCCCACAGTTGTGGTTTAGCTCAAATAACTCTAATCCAATTCTCCTTGCTCATGACTATATCTTGAAATTCCCCGGTATCTCTTACACTTCAAATATCAAGTCAATCTTCATCCCACGGTTGACAATTATCCTTGCTAGTTCTTCGAATTTAATCCTTGATAATTTCTCTAATTTAAACTCCATCTCTTAAGTGATCTCTTGGTCTTGTTTTCGATTCTCCCGAAATTCTTGTAGAAGTACTTTAAGAAAAAGGTTGTGTCTTGAAACCGTAGTTCCTTCTCAAAGTCTTTCCCAAATCCCACGGCCCGAATTCTTCTTCTATTTGTGTATTGTGGAATTTTCCAATAATTGCCTTGTCTCAAAATCTTAGTTCATTCCCTATAAGTGTTCTTCAAATTGGGTGCCGAACAACTTACCTTAACCAATATCTTCTACTATACTTTAATTTCTTTCTCCCACTTATTGTATCGATCTTCTCGCAGATTGTATTCTTCCCTCTCAAAATATTTAAGAAAAATTGCATCGTCGATCGATGATTCTTCTTGATTTCCTTTTAAAGTTTCTGAAATCCTTTAGAAGTTCAATCTACATCTTTTAATCATCTTTATCGATTCTTCTTCTCCAAAGTATGGTTAAATGGAAAGCGGTCACCATATCCCGAAACTGCAGTTGATTAAATTCGTTCCCAACTCCCAAATCAATTCTTGCTCTAACCCTTGTTATTCTTGTTTAAATTCCACCGGTAGAGACTCCTTCATGTCTTTCTCCTAATCATATCCAAGAGTTAACTTTCTTCATTGTTCTTAAATCCGAACTCCAAAACAAATCATGCCTTGCTTGGTGAAATAAGCTACCTCGAATCTTTAATTTCTCTTCAAAATATACCCCAATTCCTAAATTCTTTAACTCGGTACCGGGACCTCTCAAATCATTATTCTTTATCATATTTTTCATGTTTCCATAAACTCAACCCGAACTCCAAAAGAAATTCTTAATTTTGTTCCAAACCCAAACCATCTCTTCTAATTTCTCTCGAACACAACTTGGTAAGTTGAACGAAAAGATATCCTAAAATAAAACACTAAATATGCATGTTGAGTCAAAGTGCGAATGAGATGCATCACTTAATCGTCACTTAGACACATAATGGCATCAATCATTAACAACAATTAATAATGAGCAACAATTAATGATAATTAACAATTACGGCACAAGAGTAAATAATGGTAATATTTAAAATGGAGGATGAATGCTCGTGCCATGAATGCAATTACCTCAACTTTCGGGTTTCTGTTGGTTTCCAATTTGAAGTCGTTGATCCCGTGCCTTTTGCTTGTTAGCTCTCGGTCGATCACACTCGGAAATCTTGTGCTCCGTTGACCCGCAAATGTAGCACCTCTTCAATCTGTCCCAACATGCTTCGTAGGTATGAGTGGTTCCTCCACAATAAGCACATAATTGAGGCCTTTTCCCCAACCTTGAAGTATTCCCAATCTTGTGTTTCTTTCCTCGAATTCTCTTAGCCCGAGTTCCATGTTGACGAGATTCTCTTTCCACTTGCAAGTTTGAGCATAAACCCGACTCCACATTAGACCCCGATACCTCTTCTTCCTTGCCCCTTGTCATGATCCAAGTTTCGACTCTTAATGCTTTCTTTGTAGCTTTATCCCACGTGATCGTATCCTTTGCAATTAGGGCTTCCTTGAATTCATCCCGAAGACCTTCCATGAAGTATTTGGCCTTCATCTGATCGTTACCCATAATATGAGGCACATATACGCCCAACCTTTCGAATTCTTCCATGTATTCCACAACGGGTCTATCTCCTTGTTTCAGATTGAGGAATTCTTCAAGTCTTCGCTCTTGTAGAATAACCGGTGCAAACCTCTTTCTGAATTCTCGAATAAATACTTCCCAAGTCAACTCTTCGTTCGTAGTCTCTAGTTGTTGAGCAACCCTTTTCCACCACTGTCTTGCTTGTCCTTGCAAAAGAAATGTAGCAAGGAGAGCCATGTCCCGAGAGTTACGTGGCCATATTTCAAAAATTCCCTCTATCTCCGAAATCCAATCTTCAGCCTTTATATCATCTCCTTCTCGAAATTGGGGAGGCTTGAATGCTATGAATTCCTGGTACATCATAGCCATTGGATTCATTACTAGTACCCGGTAAAAGATTGTCCTTGAGATCACAGAGTTATTTGAGAAGGTCGACTGTAGGGTTGTTGACTCGGTGGTACCCTGAAAATCTCAACAACTACAATAGAAATATATGCATGTCAATTAGTAAGTGCTTATGTCACGTAGCAAATCAAGTAGAGCATTAAAAGAAATGCAATGCTTCAAATAATATAAATTCAATAAAGTTTTGAAATTTCAAACACATAGCTTATCAAATTGTGATGCAAATGCACACATAATCAAATTGTCCTATGCCGTTCGACTTAGACAGACACGACCTGACACAGAACCCCGGTTTTTCAACCTGGGGCTCTGATACCACTTAAGGATGTAGCACCCGCACGGTGGGTCACCACATCCCCCGCACCAAAGTCCGATCCACATACGAAATGGGAAGTCCGTACATGAACCAAACAGTGGCGAACGGGAGACTGACAGACTCACACCTAGGCTAGGCGGAACTTAGACCCTGAAAACAAAACTCAAACCAAAACGAGAATGCGGAAGCGAAACAAGCCATGCAGAAATCAAAACATTCATAAGCAGTTGACGGGTTCAACTAGCATAAATACCTAATCCCGAATATCAAACAATAATCATAAATCCAACGGGTTCAACTAATTCAGGCAAACCTGTCCTAACCTGTCCCGAAATATACATATCAATACATATTTAAATTCTAAATATCAAATTCAAACATATCTTATACATAAGCCAAATTAAAGAAATGCAAATGCAAGACCACCTACTAGACAAAGACACGGAACAGACTCCAAAAGACAGACACACTCCGCCTAGCACGAACTCCAAGCAAAACCTGCAAACTAAAGGAAAAAGGGGAGGGGTCAGTCTTAACTCGACTGAGTGAGGGGTTAACGCACTCACACTATATATATAAGAGCGAAACACATATCAAACTCATAATGTTCATGAACGCGGGGATAGTTTTTGCACACTAAATCATTTCCCGTGATATACATATATATAAAGGGCTTACTTAGCCAAAAGCAAACAAACCAATCTATCTTACCGAACAACTTAGCAAAACCTATTAGTTCTTACCATATTCAAAACTTTACTTATCTTATAAAACTCCCTTTTTATTTAGCTTAGAATCTATCCCCGTTTCATAAACCTTAACAGAACATACATATCATATCATATAGAACTCGGCGGGTACGAGCTCCGACTCCCCCAATCTCCTCATAACAAATCATATCAGAATCAAAACATAAAACTTACATACATATCAAATCATATCATATCACCCTCAACTCCGGGTGATGGAAGGGTGTATACGCCCAAACCATCCAGACAAACGAGGGGAGCGCCTTGCGAGTACTCAAACCCTCAGGATTCCTTCCCTCACCAAACCTCCTGGTGAGTTCAGGGGTGATCCTCTGCAGACAGATGGAGACTATGCACAGGCTTAACCTCGACGGCCCTATGCCGTCCCGAGGGTTCCTTACCCATAGCTCCGGGGCCCAACAAACACATATCATATCAGAACCCGCTACAACAGAGACAGACAGACATAACTTATACATATATACATATACATACCACTTCCCGTTTCAATCAAACTCGGTCCTTGCCAAACTTAGCTCATGAGAAGTATACGGTTAGAAGCATAGCTTCGCGTGGCAAAACATAACAAATCATTCCAAATCAAGCATACATAGGCTCATACATTGCTTAACATACTTACAAACATGAGACATATTCAACAAATACATATTTCACACTTATTTATATACATATAAGGCTTATTAAATCACATGCAATCAAAACCGAGCACATTGCAATAAGGTGTAACTATATCCTAACCTCACCTGACACCGAAGAGGCCGAAAACACGACAGATGATCCACCCCGGAATCAACACGGCCAACAAAACACCACCCCGGGTGTACCTGAACAAACTGAATACAAAACAGGACTTAGACTCAAGAATGAATCACATAGACGCACGGCATATGCTTATGATTGGCATGAAGTCATGAGTCACGTATACATGCATAAAACAATCATGCATTAACAATAATTCACCTTTCATGGACATATTAAAGCATACGATGCAAAATTCACATTAAAACATGCAATTAAATTGAAGTAGTAAAGCTCACAAAGCGATACGAGGTCATAACGAAGCATATTAAACGAAGAACAAACACATACACACAACAGAGGCTGGGAACGGCCTCGCCCAAGCTGGGAAGGGCCGTTCCCAAACACGCACCCAAGGTTCTGGAGAACGGGAACGGCCGTTCCGAGCTCTAGCACAAAATGGGAACGGTCGTTCCCACACTCGGCACTGACGCCAGCCCGGGAAGGGCCGTTCCCACCCAAAGAACAAAACGGGAACGGCCGTTCCCATACGCGGATGGGAAGGGCCGTTCCGGCCCCAAGGCCAAAACGGAAACGGCCGTTCCGGACCGTCCTGCTCGGAAAAAACAGAGCAGAAACAGCAATGGCGTCGGGAAACACCACCAACACACAAACACAACCACAAACAACAACAAAATCATGCAAAATTAACCTAATAAAGCACCTATAACATATAGAACACATACTTACACTTAAGAGCTCGCGAAACGAGCCCGAACACCCCAAACTCCCAACCCCGACACTATTCATCATCTTCCCCACTTAGCCACATAACACAAATCCGAAGCACGAAAGGAACGTTAAATTAAAGCACGTAACGAAAGGGTCACAAATCTTACCTTAGGTCGTTGATCGGACGGTTGGATCTCCCAAACCCGAGCTCAAGGCTTCTTGGCCAAAATGGGGAAAAAGCTTCTCTTTTCCTTTCCTTGCTGCTGCAACGATCAAAGTGGAAGAGAAGGAAAGGCTTGGCCCTTTTTAGGGCCGGGCAAATGGGTCGGTTAAAACGGGTAGGGTCCAACGGTGTCCGGTCCAAACGGATCGGATTTAAAACGGTAAGGCTATCAAATGGCTTTATAAATTAAAAGGTTAATTCATTGAATCCGAATCATCGAAACGAACTCAATGATAGGGTCGGAATTCGAATTCGAATTCCCGAGCTCAAATAGCCAGGAAGGCTCAAACGTCCTAATTAATTAGGTCCCTAAATTGCAAATATTGGACAATTGAGTCCAAGTCAATTAATTAAATTCTAAAGCACACGTAATAAATTAAATTCACGTTGACACGTAAGCATGCTTAATCACATAATTCACAAAATACTGAATTAAACTCTCTCGTGACGCCGTACCTGGAATGCCGAAGAGACGGGGCGTCACAATATAAGTTAAGACACTAAGTGGGTTATTAATTCAATAAGTGTGAGGTGGACTGATGGGCTCACACGCGGTGCGGTGCACCGCCCCGCGCGCCGTGGGCTGGGCATGGGCGAATGTGGCGTTTGATGGCGCACTTCGCACGTGCGCATCGTCGCAAGGAGCCTCGCCTCCGAGCCCAGAGCCTATCTTTTTGGGCCAAATTCATTCAGAATTAACCCTAAATCAGTCCAATAAATCAAATGTGACTGTTGAGTGGCTAATGTAACTGAAAGGTCAAAGAGACTTAAACCACAAATTAATTCAGGGGCCACTAACAGCCCATTGATGCTGAATTAATTCTCCAACAGTCATAATTTGATTTAATCCGTTTTTGTAACACCTGATATCTATATATACAATCCTTGAGCTGAAAAGAAACACAACACATTCATCTGATTTCTTGTGCAGTGCTAGTATACGAAATCATTCCCAGAAATTAGCTTGACATATATCCTGGAAATGTATCGCCTGAAACCTGTAGCATACTTCCCAGAAAGTTAGGGGCGATAGAAACTTTAAGGACAGGGATTACCCGTGTCTAGCTTCTGTTTTTGCCCAGATTTCTCAACATGTTCCTTATGGGCGAGAATATCCGCACAGGCATTGTCACTTCTGAAAATATGAATGATCTTGCCATTGTTGGTTTCTCGAAATATGTCTTATGAAGCCCTTATTTTAGTGTTGAAACTTGAAAGTTTATAATATATGATAAAGGGACATATATTATATACTAAATGAGGAAATTAGGACCTTAAAATCAGGAAAGCGCCTAGATGGTGCACTACAGAATATTCAGAGGGTGTCGTACTGTCGTGTAACTAAAAATATTTCCCCCTAGATAAATTATAAGAATAAAGAGAAAATTTGTGACGGGACAAATTTTGTTTTGTCGCTAAAATAATTTTTATAATGTCCGTGGAGACAAAAATAATGTTTATCACTATTCACAACTAATGACACACCTATGGACAACTTAAAATGACAATCTATGTTTTGTTAATATATTTTTATCATTGATTGTCGCTATATAGTTACCATTAATTATAAAAAATGACAACTTGACATTAAAATTTTGTTACTTTTGGTTAATTTGATGACAAAATAGATTTTGTCACTAAATATAGTAATCTGCCATGGGCTGTCATTGGGGATTAATGGAGAGGAAGTTATTAGCTAACACAATTAAAGATCAAAGTGTAATTAGTGAATTAGTTTACTGACTAACAGAACTGGGTTGAGGACCAATCCTCCCATGACACGTGTAGCTCACTAATCAGCTACTCCTCTGTATAAGTATACCTACCTGTACAGTTATTTGATAAGAATGAAGATTAAGGTTTATGTTCATCTTTTCCCCAATTCTCTCTCACGAGATTTCTCATGGTATCAGTAGATTCTTCCGCTTGATTTCTTTCTTGCTGTGATTTTCTTCTCCGATCATCTGGTTTATTGATTTCATCTCTGCAAATGGCAACGACTGATGCGATTGCCGCCGCTGAATCCAAGCTCACCGCTTCTAGTCCCCTGTTTCTTCACGCTAATGAGAGTCCAGGTCTTCTCCTTGTCTCCACCCCTCTGGATGGAGAGAATTACCACACATGGTCGCGGGCTATGAAGATGGCGCTCCTGTCCAAGAACAAATTCGCTTTTGTTTCCGGCGAATTGCAGGTACCTTTGACCACCAATCCCTTGTTTCCCGTTTGGGTTCGCTGCAATACCATGGTCTTGTCATGGATTTCGAAAGTGGTTTCTCCTTCAATTGGGCAATCCATCCTTTGGATGGATAAGGCGTCTGATGTCTGGGCCGATTTACGAGATCGATTTTCTCAGGGCAGTGCGTTTCGCATTGCAGAGCTTCAAGAAGAATTTCATGGGGTTAAGCAGGGTGATGCTTCTGTTACGGATTATTTTACTAAGCTCAAGATCCTCTGGGATGAGTTCTTCAATTTTCGTTCGCTGCTGTCCTGTTCTTGCATCCCTGGATGTTCTTGTGGTTCAATTGACAAATTCAAGGCGTACCAGCAGCAAGATTGCGTTATTCGATTCTTGAATGGGCTTAATGATTGTTATTCTGGTGTTCGTTCCCAGATTATGTTGCTTGATCCGCTTCCTCCCTTAACTAAGGTGTTCTCTATGGTGGTTCAGCAGGAGCGTCAACTTTCCTCTGTTTCTGATCACCGGTCATTTGCGGCTCCAAGTTTCAAGAATCCAGTGGCCAAACCACCTTTCCACAATTTCCAGAATGGTGCTTCCAAATCCGGTTAAGGTCGTGGTTCCAACAAGTTTCAGAATTCTAAGGGACCATTCATTTCAGGGAAGTCTTGTCGTCATTGCGGGGGCCCTAATCACACAGAGGCAACATGTTACAGGAAACATGGTTTCCCTCCTCATTTCAAATTTAAGAACCCCGTTGTTGCTGCTCTCTATTCTTCCTCTTCCTCTTCCTCTGACTTTCAGCAGGAAGATCATCAAGAAGAGGATCGCTCTCATGATCCCTCTCAAGAGACTGCCCAAGCACCTACTGGAGCTTCATCATCGCAAACTTCCTCTACTGTATCTCTTACCAATGAGCAGCTTCAGCGTTTGGTACAACTTCTTCAAGCTCCTTCCTCAGGAAGCCAGGGCAATCACCATGTTAATCACATATCCACAGCTTCAACATCCACACAGGAATTGAAACCTGCTTTTGAGTCAGGTAGCCATTGCCTGTCTGTAAGTTCGTTTATGCTTGAGTCTTGGATCCTTGACACAGGAGCCACAGATCACATCTATCACTCTTTAGCTATGTTTGATAGCATTGATTGTATTAGCCCTATCTCAGTTAAATTACCTAATGGTAATACAATTACAGCTACTAAATCTGGTACTATTAGAGTGTCTGATAATCTCCTTCTTGAGCATGTTCTTTTCATTCCCAATTTTAGTTTTAATCTGCTCTCTGTGCCTCAATTGTCCAAAGCTATTGGTTGTTGTTTCATTTTTTACAAAGATTTCTGTGTTATACAGGATACAAAGACTTCGAAGATGATTGGTTCAGCTAGATTACATGCTGGTCTCTACATTTTACTTGGTTCTTGTAACGCCCCATGATGAGCTAAGGATGTTACTAGAATGAAAAATAGGAATTCGGGCTACTAAAACCTAGCTCGGGCATTCAATAAGGGTTGAGTTTAATTCGTAGAGAATGATGAATTAATTAAGTTGAGTTCAAGCACACACTCAAGATTAGAGGATCGACCGTGAATCGAAGACCGGGTGATCATTGAAGCCTTGAACACATCGTGCATTTTACGCCATGGCACTAGGGATAAAAAGGAATCTCCAACAAAAATCCTGCTTTGAATCGAATCACTATAATGGAAGATTCCCGAACAATGGTGAACGGTACAACAAGCATCCATGACATATGCATACATACAACTTTTAGCTTGAATAATTTTATGAAGCTAAGTACTTTGATTGCTTGTTGTATTAACTGCTTTTGCACGATTGATACTTGACGTGTTTGATATCTTGTACTTGCTTCTTGTGTGGTTGTTGTGTGATTATTTATTTATTTGTTGTTTTGGGAGCTTGAGAGTTTCTCTTTCTTTCTGTTTGAGAGACGGTGTGCTCTCACTAGTTGTTTGAGAGACGGGGTTCTCTCTTCGGTGTTTGAGAGAGACGGGGTTCTCTCCTTCCTGCTCGAAAGACGGGGTTCTTTTGTTGCCTGCTACCTGTTAGACTTGCGAGTGCCTAGGTTTCGGTGAGTTGAGGGTCGTGATGTAACAACAATTGAAGACCCGTTGTGCTTGAAGAACTTTTCCGAACTAATTCCTGACGGGGAGTTGCTAACCCGCGTGGGATGAACACGGGAAAGTTTATTCAGAGTTCAGAATACAAGGCAGTGGACCTGGGGACCAGGTCCTCTTAAGGGGGAGAGGTTGTAACGCCCCGACTTTTTGGCCGTACAGGTTTGACGTCACGAGTGGGTTTAGACCGAGGGTTATGTGATTTATATGTGTTTTAATTGCTAAGTGACTGTTTAACTTATTAGTCATAGACTAATTGCTACTACGTGACCAATATGACTTAATTGATTATGTTATTGGAACTCGCTTTAATATGTAAACTTGCTATTAGATGTATTATTTTGAATATGTACTTATTTGATCTTATATGAAATCCTTGGACTCAATCGAATTTTGAATTAGACCCCAATTGCTCACCTGTCCAAACCTTGGGACCCAAATCGAACAATTAAATTGTTAAGGGACCAATGTGCAATTTTTTCCTTTTTCCCTCTTGCATTACACGATATACACACACCCCCTCACACCCCATTCTTATTCTTCCATTTTCTCCCAACACCAAACTCCAAACCCTTCCTTTCTCCTCCCCCAAAATCGAGCCAAGCAACAAACAAGGAGACAAGAGGATTTCTTCAAGTTTTGGCCCAAGGACTCAAGCTCTATTCTTCTTCATTCTAGAGAAGAACTCAAGCTCTCATCATCATCTTCTTCTCTTTCCATTCCCTCCAAGGTATATGTGTTTATATATATGGCTTTGTTAGATGATAACTAGGATTGTGTGATTCTTCCTTAATAACTTGGAATTTTGTGTGAATATGCATGAATACATGTTAATTCATGAGTTTAAAGAATTCTTGGAGCAAGTTGTATATATATATGTGGTGTATGTATGTATATGTGTGTATATATATGTGGGTTTATGAATTTAGGTGTTTTAATTTGCCCTAAATTTGCATTTGATGTTCTTACTTGGTATAATACATGTTTTAAGTGATTTGGGCTGAGTTTTGAGGTGTTTTGGTGATTTTTGGTCTTCTCTCACGTTTGTGCCCTGTTTTCTGCATTTTTTTCGCCACTGACCTAAATCCACGAGGGTGGATTTTTCCTTTTGGAAAAATCCACGGGGGTGGATTTGTTGCAGAAACGTTGGACCCTCCCCTGTTTCGGCCTGAGATTGTTTTGCTTCGTTCTCCCTCATACGAACTCGGATTGACCCGATTTTTGAACCCAAGGAAACCTCTTGAAGTCTAGAACATCCTACAATTGGAACCATCTTAATATCTTTTCCCAATTATGAGATATGATCAATTCATTTTGGTGTCGCCACTTCTTCGACAATCTGCATTCGTCCAATTTGAAACCTATGCCATTTTCACCTCGCTTTGAACCATGATTCGTGCCACATATCCTTGAAAACATCTATGTGTCTAGTTTCACCTCCAACAAGAAAAACTTAATTCCAATGTCTCAAACTCAAGATATACCCATTTTTCTACAGCTTGCGCATTTCGGAAAATTGTCAACTTTTGCTAAACTTTGCCAAAACTCGTTCTATCGCCTTTCTTGCACCTCCTAGACTCCTTATGTGACTTATATGCATTATATACATGCCTAATTGATCCATATGCCTTGTTAACATGTATTGTAATATATTATGAATTGAATGATTAAAACATATATGTGTCTAAATGGCTTTATTGGTGTGCATGAACATGATCACATCAACTCATGACATCTTATGGTCTATTGTATATTGAAACATGACATAGAATTTCACGAACACCTCATGTTAATGCCGTGCGTCCTAATTGGTTTCATATTGAGTCGTTTCTCATGAGTACACATTATGTCTTTCTCTTGTACAGTTCATCTCCAGGGTGGAGATAGCCTAGCTTGTATCCTTGTATCGTCATCTTCCAGGTGAGGGTGTTTTCATTCTAGATATGTATTAAACCCTACAACCTTATGTGATAAGTTTTCGCCAAAAACCTATGTATATCTATATATTGTTTTCAAATGGAGTCATCGAGTAAATCTTTTCTCAATGATTATGAAAGGGAATAAGTATGTTATAAATGTATTATGTTTCTCATGAATTGAACGTTTTGGCGAGAACATGAATGAATGCACGGGCCCGGGATCTAGCACATGTGGCTACCCGGGGAGGCAAGGGCCGACGGTGATCCCATGTGCTAGTCCCAACCATTTAACAGAGTCCGGACCTCGCTAGGAGATTAGCGTGGAATGGTAGCTGAGCGCCCTTGGGGGATTCATGTACCCCCCTGGGTCAATGCATGAGGTGGCCGGGTCTTGCAAGCCCGTCCACCACCCGGAGGAAGAAGGTTGGAACTTATTTTATGATTATGATTATGTTTATGTTATGATTGTTATGCACTGTGCGGGAAGGGCGGTACACGGATCGCCCAAACGCCTATATCTTAGGTTATATGGATTGCATGTATTATAAGATATTGCATGATCACGTATTCAATATATTATTGATATTTGTCGTACACGGTCGGAGTTTGGTTGGAGATTATGCACGCTCACTCGCCGAGCCTTTATGATTATGTATGAAGTATATAACGAATTTAATATGAATTTAGTCATAAAGTCCGAGTATTGCTTGTTAATTTCTTGCCCTTCGTGGGAACTAACTTTGAATAAAATCTTGCTCGGGATTTATGGCTTGCATGCGCATGTTTCTATAGTATATGTATCGCTCCTGCTCACTCAGTCTTCTAGAGACTGACCCCTCTTTCCCACTTCTTAGTTTCTTGCAGGTTTTGCTAGGCGGAGGTCAAGTTTTACTTCTTTTGTTAGATCACTTGTACACTCGAGTCACATCTTACATTATTATGTTCTAATTGGATATTCCTATGTAATTGGGCCTTTGTGCTAGTTATGGAATTATTGGATATTGATTCGGGACAGGTTGTGTGCTTAGTTGAACCCGTTGTTAGGATGCATGATGGATTTAATTTTATGTATTGGAAATTCGAGCTTGTAGCCTTTGCTGAAATCTATGAATTGCACATTAATGCTTCCGCACAGCATTTTGATTATATGGTACGGGGTTAGTTTCCGCCTAGCAAGGTTGTTTTTATTTTGTCACCCGTTCGCTATGAGTCTGGTCATATACTTTTTATTTTCACTTATATGTTACTTGTTTCATTGCAGAATATCGACATAAAGATTTGTATTGGCAATTTTTGGATAAACACTTGAGCATATACGTAAGTTTTTCATATTTGAAGAGAATGACAAATTCTTATATTGGGTGTTACTTATCACTTTTCTCAATTTATGTAAATTTAAAATTTGTATTCTTAAATTCTTGTGAATTACCTGCAGGTATGGTCAAATTAAAAAAGAGGCAATATGATCCAACTTCTGATCAATTGAACGAATTGGAAATGAATGGTAAGACATTAGTTTTATTTTAGTTATTTCTTTATATTTGTTATTTCTTAATTTTGTTAAAAGAATGGAAAAGAGACAATATGATACAGTTCCGTAATTTTGTTATTTCTTTTGTATTTGTTAAAATAGGAACAAAAAGGGTGCAACATCTACAAGTACAAACTCAAGGATGTATTATACAAAGACAGGGGAACTCGAGTCAAAATCAGCTGCAAACACAAACTCAAGTACCTTCATACAGAGGTATAATATCGATAAGTGAATATACTTTTATACTTGAAGACTTTTACCTTCAAGAAAAAACTGGTATTAACAGAGCCAATGTTGATATAAATTAGATCATTAAAAGATAACGTTATATTCTTATATGGCTTTATAATACATGGGATGAGATCATAAGTAGCAAGATAGGATTGCAATGTGAAATCTGTCTAAATTTGATTGTATTTAATTAAGAATCAACTTGAATTTAAGATGTTCAACTTCAATGTTTGTGGTATGCACTCTTTTCATATGTAAGTAATATGTACTCTGTTTTGAATTATTTCAATATCTTTTATAATTTTCAAAAATCTTTATTTTGATATATTAATATTAATTCTTTTATAGGTGCATGACAAACGCAATTAATTGAGAAGGGATATTTGATCTTTGCATTTAGATTGTTGGAGACAAGCTTGAGAAGCAAGTGGTAACAGATAGTTCTTGTGGAATCATGGTACAACTAATAGATTTTAAGGTTTTGATACTTAAAGCAACTAATGAATAATGGGTGGTTGCTTTTGCTTTGCCTCTTATTATTATTATTTTTTTGTTAATGAAATATCGTACTTGAACCACTAAGGTTAGTTATTTTTAATGTTTGTTTTCATAGGTCCGGAAGAGAGTATATTTACACTGTCGTGGGATACCCAAGAAGGTTGTTGCGGAAGGTACTTTTATTGGTTATAATGCTAATGAAGGAGACATGCCTATTTTTTCAGATTTGTGTTACGAAGGCACTTGATAAAGATGAGAAGCTATTAAAACGTCATTGAGATGTTTAAACTATTGGACAAGCTGTTAATAAGTGTATCGCATGGGAGTTGGTTAATGTACGTAATTGATCCAATGTTGAATTTCTAAAATTTAAAATAAGATATTTTTTAGAATCCTCATTACAAAGTTTGTGCTTTATTACAGATTTCGGAGGCATAAATGAAGGTATCTTTTGGCAGATTTCTAGGTAAGATCCTTGCAATGCTTCAGTGCTTGAGCTTCAAATATAGTATTTGTGTGAGCTTATGTGAATCTATCTGTTGTGCTTCTGGTGAATGAGTAAGATTGATTGGTTGTTTTGAGAGTGTTGGTGGATGGTTGGTCTAGTTTTGATTCCTGGGCTAATTTTATTTCATTTAAATTTGTCTGGGCTAATTTTAATTTGTTTGATTTTGGTTGAGAGTTCGGTCGAGGTTGGTTTGATTAGTAATGGAACCGAGCATGATCCAGCTGAGCTTCTCTAATCTTTTAAAAAGTTATTCCATTCGACATTTTTGGAGATTGTTAAGGCTGCATGATTTCTGTTTATTAGTTTGCATGAGGTCTATTATGAAATGCAATTTTTGTGTATCTGTTGCTCATTTTCTTAAATTTGCATACTTTGGGATGTTGATATTTCTGTTTTTTTTTTTTTTCTCTTTTTTTTTGTTAAGGATCAATATTTTGAGTTAGTTTTTGTATATGATCAATGAAGAAGTGTAAAATTGTTGGTGTTAATGTGAAAAAGTCAGTTTGGTTAATTTTTGAAGCATGTTATTAGTTATAGATTTGAATTTTTTTAATGTTCTGTTCTTGTGACATTGTTTGAAATTTTTGCTTTTGATATATATTGCCTATGAGTTCAAGATGTTGGTATTGCGATCTATGTTTTTGCTATTTTAACATATGCATCACATATTCATTAGTGATTAGTCTGATTAATTCACTACTTTTGCCATATTTATTAGTTGTGTAGTATTGCAGATTATACAAAGTTGTAGATTTGTTGATCTTGTGGTGTTGCGGGTTAGCAAACAAAGAGGAAGAGTAAGTTCATTTCTTACAACATTTTTGCTTACTGAATAGTTTATTTGTCAATTTTACTCCATTATAGGTGGAATTAAGGCAGGGAAACCAAATGTTGAAGATTTTCAAGGATTATGATGCTGAGACATCCCTAGATTTTGCATATTATGATATATCAAATAGTAGATAAATAGTAGTGCAAAGCTATCTTTTGGAGGATTTTTATAAAGTACATTTTGTTAATCATGTAGTTAAAAATTGTGTGAAAGAATCTTGTGAATTCTTATTTGTAAGGATTTATCTTTTTGTAATACATTGTTATGTTAGTGATGTTATTAAAAATTATTGCTTTGATTATATAAATTTGATGTCTTATTATATTGTATTTTGGTTTGGATGATTGATTATAGTTATTAATGTATTTCAAGAAAATATAAAAAAATTGTTTAATAATTATCATGATATTTTTTTACTACGAAATATGTATTGTAGTGAATACTATCTTTTAATCTCGAAATGTTTTCATTACAAAGTTTTGATTGTAGCTAATATACGTTTTTTACTACGATTAGCATGTTCGTAGTAAAAAATATATGTATTTGCCTCATATTTGCTAGGAAAGATTGTTCGTAGTAAAAACTAATATTTTCGTAGTAAAAAGTTTTTACTACGATCATTTGATCGTAGTATAATATTTGTTACGGCCACATCAACTACGATCAGAAATTCGTAGTAAATACGTAGCAAATGGGTTTTTACTACGAATTTGGGGCTTTTACTATGAACATTTGTCCGTAGGAAAAACCAATTTTTCTTGTAGTGTCATCAGCTAGAAATCCAAGAAACAAACAACCGTCTCAAGATCATCATCCGAAGCCGAGTACAGGGCCTTAGCTGCAACAACCTGTGAAATACAGTGGATCATATATCTCCTACATGATCTCTGCCAAACTGATCCAAAGCCAACCATAATATATTGCGACAAAAAATCTGCACTCCACATTGCAGCTAATCCAATCTTCCACGAGCGAACAAAACACATCGAAATAGATTGCCACGTTGTACGAGAGAAGCTACAAAAAGGAGTTATTCACCTCATGCCACTCCACACCTCTGCTCAAACAGCTGATATTTTCACAAAGCCCCTAGGAAACATCCTGTTCCACACTCACAAATCCAACCTTGGCTTGATCAACATCCACGCCTGCGTTTGAGGGGGGGTATTAGCTAACACAATTAAAGATCAAAGTGTAATTAGTGAATTAGTTTACTGACTAACAGAACTGGGTTGAGGACCAATCCTCCCATGACACGTGTAGCTCACTAATCAGCTACTCCTCTGTATAAGTATACCTACCTGTACAGTTATTTGATAAGAATGAAGATTACGGTTTATGTTCATCTTTTCCCCAATTCTCTCTCACGAGATTTCTCAGAAGTCGGAGAATCGGATGAGAATGGTGGAGAGCTGGCTATCTAAGAGGGAGTCATCTATGTTCCTCATAGTTAGCCAACAGGGCTTGGTCTGATTAATGGGTACATTTTCCAGGATAAGGTCCCGAGTTTCAATTTCACTTGGGTGTGTGCAAGTTTAAAAAAAAAAAATCTATGTTCCTCATAGTTTTGTGGTCAATAGGGTGGAATAGGAACATAATGGTGATGGAGGAGAAGTGTGTGTCGCTTTTGAAGTTGAACTAATTCATTTTGCCTGTTCTAAGGCGTTCCTATCGGGAGGTAGGAGTTCAGAGTCATGTGTTGGGGGTCGAGAGGAGTGCGATAGCATGCTGGTAATTATAAATAATGCATTTTTTGAATGTTAATTTTGAAACGGAGTGCAATTTGAATCAAGCAAACAGTTTGGGGTGGGGATTGTTGCGAGGAAATGAATGCGTGAAGGTGGTGGAATGGTGTTCAAGGCAGGGAGTAGTGCCACGTTCGGTCCAGAAGTGGTAGAGATCTTTGGTACATTGAAGACAACTAAACTTATTGTGTTACGAGAGACTGATTTCACGTGGTATTTGAAGAAGATGCACAAATTATCATAAAAAAGATTAGGGAGGACAGCTCGAATTTATCCACGGGCGGCTCTATTATATGTATAATGTATTTATGTGACATCTGATAAATTCTTTCTTTTATTCTAGCTGTATGCATTAGATGTGTTCTCAGAATTAGAAATAGGATAGCACATATGTTGGTTAGGAATGCTTTGTGTTTATGAAAGAGATTATCATTTCCTACTTGTCAAATGTTGCATCGATTATTATATTGTCAAATCCTCACTTTGATTAATTATTAAAATATCTAAGGGGTAGAGCATTTGACTGCAAATCAAAGAGATGACCGGTTTGAACCCGGTTGGGCCCTTATAATTTATATTTTTTTAATTTTATTTTTTATTCCTACATCTCAGGTAAGACTGTATAATTATAATTAACATATCCTTTATTTTTATTTCTACATCTCATTTAAGATTGTATAATTATAATTAACATATCTTTCAGGTACATCGAGATATTAGTTCTTCATTCAATTGAGTGGGGAAAAACTATGAGAAATCAAAAAAAATTAAAAAGAAAACATTATTTTAAAAAATTACAAATTGATATTTTGCTACTTAAAAGCTATTTGTGAATTTAATTCAGTTGATAAATCCAATTACATGCATTGAATTAAACTTTTATATGCTTCTTTTTTTTATAATTTAATTTTCTAATTAAGAGTAAAACAACTAGCTCATTAATGAAGCCAGACACTAAAGAAATGCAGGCATTTGCCCTTTTCAGAACCTAAAGCGGTAAGCCATATGAAACATTTTCTTCTAAATAGGTACGAATTATAGTTATACAATTCAATAAAGAGCATAAGTTATACAATCCCTTATATTATAAACCATGCACCTGGCAAGCTCCATAGTTAAAGATATATCATTCAAAAAAATTTTTCAAAAGGGCTGACAAACTGTCCAATCCGAACAACTATGATACCGATGAACCTTATGATACATCACACCGACCCAAGAATTCATGCGACACGTTGAGAGACACAACACATGCATAATGCTTTATAGTTTTTACATGAAGATATGTGAATCTTCTTAGGATTCTCGACATTTTGTACCATCATAAAGAAAAAGGTCTGCTTAGCTTTATAACGTAACGTGAGGAAGACCCATGCATATTTGCCACAAAGTCCTCAAGATTTTCTACATGGATTCTGGATTTAAAATTAGTTGCAATCAAGATTTATATCCAGCTGAAAAGGAAATTCATCAGAGACAGGTAAAGGGTGCTTTTCAATACCTAATACACAAAGGCCACAAAGGCCAAACAATATTACCACAATATTCTTTCATGCATGATTGCATGTTTAATTACTGATCATTTTGCATCCTAACAAACTACTCTTCTTTCGGAAGCAGAATTTTATTTAAGGAGTATGCTAGAGATATTTAAATATTTAATAATATTTTTATCTAACAGTTTGTTTTTAGAGCAGGTGTTTATTCAATATGATATGGATTAGAGTTCAAACGAAAGAGGTCCTGAAATCTAATTCTCATTGTCACCTAATTAAAAAAACAAAAAAAAAAATCACGTGCAAGGCCAGACCAAAAAAAGTCTGCTTGCATGTGTGGGAGCGTATTAGAGATATTTAAATATTTAATGATACTCTATCTAATAACTTAAATTTTTATATGAGGCTAAAAGAAGTTTGCTTGCCCGTGAGGTTTAAATATTTAATAATACTTCTATCTAATCGGTTAAAGTTTTAGACCAGATCAAAAGAAGTTCGTTTGCATGTGAGGAAACGCGTTAGAGATGTTTAAATATTTAATAATATTCATATCTAACAGTTAAAATTTTTAGATAAGGTGAACATTGAATAAAGTAGCAAAATCAACGGAATAAATCTTTAAAAATTTTAGGACAGCAAATAAACAGAAAATTAAACATTTTAAAACAAAATTCTTTTAAAAAAACACATATAATAGAGGTGAGCAAGGGGTTGGGGCAGCTTCCCCCATATCACCCCCAACTTTGATTGTTTGACTGCTTTAATACAGGGAGATTTGCTTTAAAAGAATTAATTAATAAAAAAAATGGGCATCCGACAGATGTTTGTAGATGAATTGGAACAAGTGGAGAATTCTCATTTATACACCTTGAAGCATGATAAAGGCATAAAGCTATGTGATCAAGTGGAAAAACATTATTAGTTAATAATACGTATGATTATGACCATTGATCAATTAGTCCAATTATCCAAATGAATCGCATATTTTTCTGAATAAACGATATCTTTAATTTTCACCATGAATATTGTAGGGCCATATGCTTTACTTTTATTCCGGGTGCTCGCCTTAATTAATTTGTTCCCAAATTAAAATTTAAAGTTTTGATTTACATCTTAGTAAATTAGACTTTTTATAAATGTATCCACGAAAATTTTAGTTTTTTCGTACTAAATATTCTGTTGTTAATCAATAATAACAAAACGTTTACTTACAATAAAGATCATACCAATGGGCAGTTGACTCAAGTTAACAAGAGCTTAAGTTCACTTAAACGTAAGATCTCGGATTCGAATATTGTGGATGTAAAAAATTACGTTGGGAGATGTCCCTGGAATAAGCGTCTTCAGTACCTTCAGAGATCAAATATAAAGATCATGAATATTTTCAAAGATTAAATATTCAAAAAAACTCTGAAAGATAAAAAAAAATATAAAGATCATGAATATTTTCAAAGATTAATCTAATATTTAAGAATCATAAACTTAAAAGGGTTGAGTTGTTATAAAATGTTTGTAAAATAATGTTAAAGGCGGTTGTATGTTTTAAAAAAAAAAAGTTAGTTAATTAATTTCGTTTACAGCGCCTCTGGATTATTATAATTACAGTTTAATTCCTCTACTTGCCTTAAAAACTACGATACGCCTATCATGAATTTTAGAAAATTGTCAAAATAGTCCGACCCTTTGGGACTCCATGATCCAAATATGTTATGAGTATACTATTTTATGCCTAACCTAAAGTTTGATTTTTTTTTTACTTCGAGGAAGCTTTTGGCAATATTTAAAACACATATGTGGCCATTTGGTATTTAAGCTTTTCCGAAAGAGGCATGATGTAATACTTTTGAAAAATGACAGATATACTTAAAAAATAATTGTTGTACTTTGAATGTGGCCAATACAAGGCATTTGTTTATATAAAGGGTCATTTCATATTGCTGAATTGCAAAAATTAAAATTGATTTGTTTGAACCTTGTGTTAGTAGCTTTCTACATTTTCTGTTAACTTGTAAAATTGGTTGAGAAGTAATGCATGTACATACTAAGCATTGTTGTCTTCAATATTATGACTATTATTGTGTTGTATTTAAGTTGGGGCTATCTCGCAAAACCCGCTTCGTGATAAATTCTCCAACAGACACGTGGAGATCCGAATGGGTTTTTTGGCTCGTCATATTTATTTGGGTCAAATAGTGCATGAAATTACGAACTTTTAGAGTTATGAACTATTGTTCACCGGAAAATATTTTGTACCAAAATTGCGAATTAAAGTGAGTTAGTATACCAAAATTGCAATTTTCTTTTTTAGTCTATATATAGCTTCCAAAATAAGAGGGGATGTACCTGTAATTATAATATCCCAGACGAGTCTAAATGATTAACCCTAAATTTATTTTATCACCTATCCCTATAGATGACGTTGTTTTCTTTTAATTTTTAAGCTCAATTAAATTAACTTATTGATCAGTGAGACCATTACTTTAATCCAAAATGGATGATGCATTCAAAATAATTACTGTTTATTAACTTTATGCCCTCACACTATTGATCTAATGAAGGGCCAATTAAGTGATAAATCGAGAGGCATATCCATTCCAAGATCCAAATAAATTCCCTTTGGTTCGTTAAAACGTTGCGCACTAATATATGAGCAATTGGCAATTCATAATGTCGCTTTTAAATACTAATTATACTTAAATATTAACTAAAAGTCATGTATACTTAATTACAATTTGAAAAGGAAATGACGTCTGGGCGTCTTTTCTCTCGTTTTCTTATGGCTCTGATCAATTATATATGACTATATTTTGGAGAAAAAAATTTGATCATTTGACGTTTATTCTAGATTAGTATACACCTCACTCGGTTTAATGATAATTACGAAACATTCTATCCCATGTCTCTCTTGTTGATCTCCTTTTATTTATTTTTTTTCTTTGCCGAATGTGAAATTATATTTTCACTAAGTTAACTCTAAAGAAAAGTTATACCAGATTTGTTAAATATCAAGATTGTATATTTATTTATTTAATTAGTTTATTTTTTGTCACTAAAAGGATTTTGTTTTTCACAGGTTAATTAGTAGTAATTATCGTTATAAATGAGCTAATTAAATAATCAGGACATCCAAAGTTGAATTTCATCAGGAAATGGGGAAAGCTTTTTGCACTGAGCTAGTTTATTTAATAAACGTTAAACATTAAAGCTGTCACAAATTTCTATTCTTGAAGTTCCAAATCTAAGCTAAGAAGATGGGTTTGGATGGTTCACTGTAGTAGACTTGATTTGTGCACAGAGAATATCATATTCTCCGTCTCATATGGTTCTTTAATTATTTGAAATTTATACTTTATTAAGTAGTTTAATTAAGCAAATCATAATATATGTTTAATTTGTATTCCTACTTACATGGACGTATTCAAATAATTAAAGACATAAAGGGAACACAATATTTAATCAAGAATTTCTTCCACATCGATCGCGTAAAAATGTTTGCATATATATGCTGCAGTTTGGATGATTTTGGCCTTTCGCGATTGGAAAGCATGCAACAGTTAATTAATTACACGTATTCCACAATCGAAAATCCAAACAATATAATTAATTAAAACACAATAACAAAAGCTTCTCATGCTACACGTACCAATTAGTCAATTACCTTTAAAACACAACTAATTAAGGCTAGCTTGTTAAATAACATATAATATAATAATAATAAACAAGGCCAAACTTTAATACTCTTTGATAACAAAATAATTTACTCTGGTTTTGCAAAACCCTAACAAACCGTTCCTCCAAAACCAGTCCCGAAATCCATTCCTAATTAATCTTCTCCTTCTACGAATAATTTAACTACAAGAAGAGAGAGAGAGAGAGAGAGAGAGAGAGAGAGAGAGAGATCTTGTTCCAGGTTTATACATGTTCAATTAAAATCCTTGATGCTTGATGGGAGGGTAATTAATTATTATCGATTAATTACGTTATGTAATTAAAGAGTGGTGTTGCGTTAATTGTCCTTGATCAGTGATGGACGTAAAATTATTGCATGGCCATGCAGAAGGATTCAAATGCTGCTGAAGCTGCCTCACAAGCAACACTTGGCGTATATCCCATAATCTCTGCTTCAGCATCACCGCCTCAGACCGGAGTTTCTCATTCTCTCTCCGAACCAGCTGGTCCTGCATCACAACCAACTGGACCCGGTTCATCACATCCCGGTTCTCAACCCTCAGCCGCGTCAGTTGGTTCCTCAAGTTCTCCATGTGCTTCTGTTTCCGCATGCGCGAACGCCTCGCAGACTCCCGGTTCGAAATCTTGCGCCTCCGCTTTCTCTCATCTGTGATAGAGCCTGACGGACCGGTCTTATCAGAACCGGGAGTTATGGTTCTAGACTTCTGCACATCCAAAACGGAGTTCGGAGTGACAGGAGAGTCGGAACCGGAGTTGGAAGTCACCGGTTCTTGAGAAGGCTGTTGTGGGCTAAAAATGCCCGGTTCTACATCTTGGTCGAAGAGAAACAGCGGTTCGGGGTGATCCCAAGGGGGAAAACCGGGTTCAAAAGGAGGAAACTGGTTTTCAAGGAATAATTCAGAAAAAGGCATGGCTACAACTAAACTAACTAAAAAAGATTAAAGAACCGATTTTTAGGTATGAGAGAGGAGAGAAGGGGAAAAGGGAGAGTCGGAGTGGAAGATCGTGGTATTTATGGGTGCGAACCGGAGAGGCAACCGTGGGCATTTTGGTCATTTCAAATATAGCTTTTGAGTCAGCAGTCACTACATGGGTCTTACTGCTTACATCAGCAAGTGGGTCCCAGCACAAGCTTACTCGTGAAGGAACACAGCACGCACGTGTCTAATCGTAAGTTGGTGGCGTAGAGAGCCGGCCAATTAGATTTATCTTCACTAAAGTGTCGTCAATCAGAGATTTAATAATTAATTTTATTATTATGTTATAATTTAGCTTTGAGAATAAATTAAAAGTTTTATATTAGGAATAATGTGAAGTGGGAGCCTGTAAATTGGAAAGGTGCTTGGGTGGAAGTGGAGGCGTGGAGCCGATTTGGCACCGGGCTTAGGTAGGCCTATGGTAATTGGTTGAATATTTTTATAATAAAGGGCGATTAAGTACGTTTTAATTAATTAAATTAATATTTATTAGATCATGAAGGAAATCAATATGTTCAAGAAGAAATACTAATTAAAATGTAGTAAGTATTACACTGAAGTATTGTAAAAGTTTGGATATAATATGTACTATTATTGGGTTATATCCAAATTAATTATAATTATAAGAATTAAATATCAAACTAAACTAAATCCAAATAACCATTATTGAAAAAAAAAACCAATATTAATAAATAAATATCCCTATATATAAATTTGATCACAACTCCTATATTATTGGAACAAAATAAATTGACTCCAATTTTTTCTTTTTTCAAAAATTTGAATCGAGGCCGGGATGACGTCCATTCCAAGGTAGAGAATGTTTTCGAACCCAAACACTTACAAAAGATTTATATATAAATTTTTCTTATACTTTGAGAGTGGTCATACGATAAATGATAGGAAAATATTGAAATTCCATCAAAGAGTTATCTGATAAAAATATAATGAGGACATTACGGTTTTTATCACTGGAAATCTAAATTTAGCATTAAGTTATATAGTTATTATAAATTGTCTAATTCTACCGGAACCGAAATAAATGGAATATATACCCAAAAAATATATATATAAAAAAAAGGGCATGAACTTGGTTGGTTTATGGAGTCCTTTGTAAATGTTACGTTAGACGACTATATATGCTTGATATATCGTCATCTTACCAAGTGGCCTTTTCCATGCAATACCTAATTCTTTTCATAATTAGGTCCTATAAGCCAACAATATAACGATAAAATGCAAATATTAATAAGTGTTGCATGTTAAATATCGCTAAGAGAGAATCAATTATTAGTCTATTTTATAGCATAATTTCCTAAACATAATTAATGATGAAAACAACTTGTTTTTATCAAATCGTAGCTATTTATGTTGCTAAAAAAAATTAGTTCAGGCGTACGCGTCCTATAGTTCCTGGTTTGGCCACACTTCTTTTTTAGGTTCAAGAATCTTTAGCTTTCTATGATAATAATAATTAATAAATATAATCAGGGGAGGCCGAATTAATTAATTAATTAATTAATTAGAGGGCTTAATTAAGAAGAAAGGTATGCAGAGAGCTTTATGTGCTCCTAACTCCTAACTGGAAATGGTTTGCATGAGGCCGACAAAGGCCAAAAGAATTGGTATTTTGAGCCAAAAATAGGCTATAATTATTTACAGGGATTCCTCCCAGATGATGGGACTTGATTTAGAAATTAACAAACTTACTCCTTAATTAAGTTGATTTAATTAAGTAATTGCAGGAGCAAGCAACACGTAACTGTGATTAGATTCCATAAACCGACAATTATTAATGCATGATATATAATACGTGTGAGTTTCGGTCCAGCTAGAAATATGTTCCTTTCCTAATTCCTACACCTTTTCTTCCAAGTGTCGAGACCTAAGATTGAGTGCATTATTCGGTTTGTCTATGTGTGTGGCGTGTATGTTTTATGCAAAATTATATCTAATTAAATATTCATATTTGATATTTATTATGCTTAAATTTTTAATTTTTTTTTGGTGGAATGAAATTTTTTAATTAACACTAGTTATATGTGCATCCTCTAGGTGTGTACAAATAAAAAAATGACTATTGTTTAAATGTATATTAAGTTAAAATCTTATTTTAATATTTATTTTATAATTATTTTTAATATAATTATAATTTTATAATAAATAAGTAAAATAAAATAAGATAATATTTAAGTAATAAAAAATAATAATTAAAATAGTAATTAAAAAAATATAGAGAAAGAAAGAAAAATATAATAGTATAGATAAAGTGTCTGTGTGTGTATATAAATATATGTAGATATTTATAGTATATATGTATATTGATTTTGAATATCAAACATCTTTCAGATTTGAGATAATAATTTTTTGAGATCCCAATTATTCTGCTTTTTATAATTTACGGTATAAATTATTTCGATTTATAAACCACCATCAATGTTTATACTTGTGGCATACTATCATCTAAAAATTTATTTAGTGGTTTTGATTAAAAGACCATTGATGTATGCATGTACTATGTCACTTGTTTTTTTAAGTCAAAATCATTTAAAAAAAATTAGATAAAGGCATGTTATAAATACAAATTAGTATGAATGACAATTTGTAAATTGAAATTATTTATACTGCAAAAATAGCAATAATTCAGATATAAAAAAATCATTCTCTCTTTATATTTTTAATACTTCAAATTGTTCACTGTAGTTTTCTTCTTGCAGTTAATGATGTTTAGTGTATTAATATAAAACTTTTACAAATATCCACACTTATTGCTGCTATAAAACTTTTATAAGAATTTGATGGAAGTAAATTATGGAATAGGAAATTCCCAAGTCGTAACATGAGCAGCAGCAGCGCAGCCCAAACTGCTTTAATTATGGACCACATTTACGAAAAGCTATTAGTTACTGTACTTTAAGCCATTAATAGGAAATTTCTTTCTACCCCGTCTATTCCATTTTTGATATTGTGGGTTTGTGGGCACATTGTGAGTTGATTCCACTTTATGTATAAATCGACTTAGGCTATTAGTTATACCTTATATGTAATATTTTTTTTTTAAAAAAAACATTACTTATAGGGTATAACTAATATCCCTATTACATTTTTACTTTATAAGATGAAGAGTTATTAGATTAATAATCTTATTTAAATTTATGTTTACTAATTTTTTTGTGAGTCCGGGATGATGGCATAGCCCGGGATGATATGAGATAAAATGTTGATTATTCATCACATATCCTTCATGGGATAAACAATCCACCATCACATCCCATCACTCATCTCATTACTCATCTATCTTATCTCAACCAATAAAGTAAACCTGCAATATAAGTAATGTTATTGTTTCCATTACGCACCCTGATTAGTTTAAAAAATTATACGGATCACTTCTTATGAGCTGTTAATAGATTAAAAACACTTCATTCCTTATGGTATATTATGAATTAAAGTATTTCTGTTGATATTTTAACGTGTAGTACTAAAGTTCTAGCACAATTAACATCACAAGTGTTGAATCTTTTGAACAAGTCATTTAACTTGAAGAGTTTCGGTGGCATCAATAATTTTAGGGAGATTTACATCTAACTATCCTGTATTTAGGTTTAATTACAATGCAATTCATCATTATCGGGAAATTACATTTTAGCCCTATAAATTTTGTTTGGTCTGATGTCCCTTAACGGAATTTATAAAAGTACACTTATGCCCCTAACAGTTTTATGAGTGTTGCATTGAATATATGACCAAAATTATAAAATCATCCCTAAAGTTTATAAAAATAACAAAACAATCCCTACAAAATATGACTTTAATAACAAATCAGGGTATTTTCTCTTTTTGGAATGACATAACGGAACCCTATGGATCACATACGGTTCTCAAAGTTAGGGACTAAAATATAATTTCTCGATAATGATGAATTGCGTTATAATTAGGTCTAAATGCAGGGTAGTCAGATGTAATTCTCCCATTATTTTATGAGAATAACTTTGAGAAAATTCAATAGTGTCATGAGTTTCGTATTGATTGATTTCATAAGTTTTTATACTATGTATCATGATCAATATTTTAATATAAATAAATAAATAAGTTTATCACGAATGGGGTATTTCTAATCTATTAATAAACAATAAGAAATGAAAACATAATATTTAAACTAAAAGGACCCGTGTGTAAATTATTAAGCACTAGGGATCTGGATGTAATTTACTCTTAATAAATATGTAAAGTTATGAAGGTAACGATGCAATTAACATGGATATTATTCTCCAATTTTTGGACATGCTTTTGATTTGGAAGTTTATTAATTTATAGAATAACTAAACCTTTAACTCTGACGTGGCTTGTACCCGCTGCTCGGTTGGACCAATCACCGCACGTCACCTGTACGATCGAAGGTCTCTCCTCGATTCCTAGGGCGGCCTCCCAGTTACCGCTCATTATTTACTACCTCAATCCTCGACCTCGGCACCGGCCCTCCAACCTAGTTACTCGGTTCCGACCCCTCGACCCGTCACGCGCCATTCCACTATCCTAACCATCAGTTGAGTGGCCGACCACGCATTAAATGCAAGGCGATAGAGGGGCACTTGTCAGCTCCCCACACCGACACGTCGAGGCGGTTATTTCTCTCTCTCTCTCTTCACTGTATAAATATGACCTCTCATTTATTGCACGGTAAGTTTTCTCACCTGCTCCTTTTACCACTCAATCATTCGATCATTGCATATTCGATCCTGACTTGGGCGCCGGAGAGCCAACCCGGGTACCACCCCTATCTTCCCCGAGTTAGCCTCGAGTTCACGTTTCTTTCGATCTACACAGATTACGAGTGGCCAGGCGGCGATTCCCTACACAACAAACAGAGTGGTCAGAGCTCGATTATTCCAGTCGAACATCAAGTGAAGATTTAGCTCGGTCATTTGGCACCGTCTGTGGGAAATCGCAACGATAAGCCTTCGGATATGACTACTCGCAATCTCACCTGCAATCGCCTTTTCGATGAAAATGGCCGAGAGGTCATTCCCCAGTTCCCCGTACAAGTAGCTGCACCGACAGTTGTCCCGTCCCAACTGGTCTACTCGACGCCCGAGTTGGACAAATACTTAAAGGTGTGTCGAGACGAAGCGATAGCTGCTGCTGCCGAGGGAAGAGAACCACGGATACCCGAGTGTCCTCAAACTCGACCTATTGAAATCATCCAACCTGTGGTTAATCATCCTGGCTACGCTCAACCGGTACCATATCAGTAACCTGTAGGGTATTGGGCAGGGATCGGACAACCTACGTATCACCAGACCCAATATCCATCATTACCTGCACAAGGGGATGTACGAAAACCAATCAGAGAGTGACTCTCCTTTCGACCAGAGGATGTGGCTGATTCATGCATGCCAACAGAGTCCCACATTCGTCGAGGCGCTGGGCGCAGAGATCTAAGGGATCCTCGACCCAGGACCCGAATCACCCCGTCTCGGCGAAGAACTGATAACCCCCACCGGTCGAAAATGAGAAGAGATCGCGAAAGCCATCACAACACTATCTCGCATCACAGCTCAAGTAGAGTCTTCGACCGTCTCGGGCCGGAAGGACGACCTAATCAGATCCGTCGGTCGAATCGAGGACACATTGTAAGGTCAGATGATCTCAGGAACCAAATCCCCCCGCGTCCTAGTCGACAGGATACCCGACATCACAGAGAGAGCCAGGGATCTTACAATCGTTCTCCCAGCCGATCTCGCTCTCCCAAACATGATCGATCCAGATCCCCCCGTCATACTCCGTCGACCCAACACTTGGCGCGACCGTGGAAATATCGCAGTAATAGAGAAGCTCAATCTCCCTTCTGCAACGCGATCATCGAAACCACCACCGATGAAAAGATTCCGATCGACCTACCCATGTATAATGGATCAACCGATCCAGAGAAGCATGTGTTGCGACTCGAAATGCAGCTCAGCATGTTCGGCCATTCTGCAAACATCTGGGCCCAGATTTTTGTAACGACCCTCGATGGGCCTGCACTGGAGTGGTTCTCGAGGTTACCACCTCGATCCATACCCACGTACAAGGCCCTAGTTGATCGATTTAATGCCCAGCTCTCTGCCATGAAAGGAGACAAGCTCCCACCGACCTACCTATACACCATTAGGTAAGGTCCAAATAAATCCCTCCGAGACTTCTTCACTCGCATTTCACAAGCAGTGGTCAAAACGGAGGAACCGAGCATCAACCTACTGAAGCCCATTATCCACAAGGCCTTGATTAGCAATGAATGTGCCCGGTATATTTTCTTGCAGAAACCTCGAAACTTAGCCGACATACAAGCAGCAGCTTGCGACTGGATGCAACTCGAAGAATCGGAGAATTCCCAGCGGAGTTCAATACGCGGTCAAAAGGTAGAAACCAGTCGTCCGAACAAGCAAGATTTCCGTCCCAAGAGTGAGGCTCCAATCGGATCCCCTCCTAGGAAACATTTCACACAACTGACGCGACCAATCGACGAGATTTACAACGTTATCAATCCTACCCTCCTTAAGAAGCCCAAACCCACGAGGGAAACTCCTAAGACTTGAGAAAGCAACAAGTTCTGCAACTTCCATCAACAAAAGGGACATAACACCTACGAGTGTAACGCGCTACGCGCCGAAATCGAGCGACTAATCAATGGAGGTCATCTTCTCGAGTTTGTCAAGAAGATAGACGATAATGCTCGGAATCGGGACCCTCATGATAGATTGCCACCGAGACAACGCCAAGGCAAGCCTCCGACAGAGCGTGACCCACACAAACGACCCTGCCTTGTTCGGATTGACATGATCGCCGAAGGACCCTCAGGGGGGAGACTTGAAATCTGCTCGCAAGAAGACAAGGCGGGCAGCGGCACAAAGCTTCTATAGCTCCCGATAGGTGATGCACGTCCGACCTGAAGACTCCTGAATCAATGAAGAAGTAGTATTTAGTGATAATGATGTAATCAATGTACCGACACATTCGAGCGAGACACCTAACTGTCCTATGGTCGTCACGCTCAATGTTGCCAATTTTGCTGTATCACGAACTTTGATCGATAATGGAAGTTCTAGCAATATTATCCTTTACTCGACTCTTATTTGTATAAATTTACATAATAAACTACTTTTAGATCCTATTCGAACTCCTCTTATGGGGTTAGACGGAGCTGAAGTATATACGAAAGGTCGCGTTCGACTCGTAACCTCGATGGGCACGCTCTCTCGATGAGCCACACGCGAGATCGAATACCTTGTCGTAGAGATGCCATCCGCCTATAACATCATTTTCGGTCGGCTAGACTTGATCGAGTTCCGGGCCATTATCTCGACTTACCATCAGATGTTGAAACTACCCACCCCTTCTGGAGTCGGAGAATTGCGGTGCGACATCCCAACCGCCTGGAGCTATTACTCCATGTCACTAGAAAAGCCCAAACCACCCACTGGGAAGCAAAGCCCAATCGCTATCAACGACCCAATGATCGAGGATGACTTCGCGAACCCTGATGTTGTCGACCCCGAGAACTCAAAGAGAATGAGCTCCTCTCATGCCACGAAAAGAAAGAAACAGAAAGACAAAAAACTCGAGTCCGTAGAAGAACTCGAAGAAATTCAGTTGATCCCTGGGCAAACCGAGAAGATCACACGCATAGGAGCCGGCCGGAAGGCCAAAGAACAATGCATGCTCATACAATTCCTCCGAGACAACCTCGATGTATTTGCCTGGAACGCTTCCGACCTCGTAGGAGTCAACAGGAAGGTGATCGAACATCACCTGAACGTCGACCCATCCTACAAGCCGGTCAAGCAGAAACTCCACCCCCAAAGTGATTCCCGAAATGCCATCATCGAGGCAGAAGTAAACAAACTTCTCAACGCCAAATACATAATGTCGATCCAATATGTTGAGTGGCTATGTAACGCCATCCTCGTGCCCAAGCCTGGTGGCAAATGGCGCATGTGCAACAATTTTACCGATCTGAACAAAGCTTACCCAATGGACCCATATCCGCTGCCCAGGATCGACCAACTCGTCGACTCCACTGCGGGGTGCGAGCAATTGAGCATGATGGACACTTTTCAGGGTTACTATCAGATCTTTATGGCAGTCGAAGATCAACCCAAGACGACATTTATAGTCTTCAATGGCATATACTGTTTCAAAGTCATGCCCTTTGGGCTCAAGAACGCCGGAGCTACCTACCAAAGAATGATGAACACAATCTTCGAGCCTGAGATCAGCAACACAGCTGAGGTGTATGTCGACGACATGCTATTCAAGAGTGAAAGGGCTATCGATCACCTGGAACGAATCTTTGACCTCCTCCGAAAGTACAACCTTAAACTAAATCCAACTAAGTGTATGTTCGGGGTTGACGGAGGAAAATTTTTGGTCTACATGGTGAGCCAAAGAGGAATCGAGGTAAACCCGGCAAAAATACAAGCCATACAGGCTACAGCTTTTTCCAAAACCCAACTCGATCCGAAATGTCCAACGGCTTGTAGGTCGGATCATCTCACTGAATCGATTCATTTCGCGATCGTCAGAGAATAACCTGCCTTTCTTCAAAATCCTCCGCAACATCAAAGATTTCGACTGGGCTCCGGAATGCGACCGGGCCCTCGAAGACTTGAAGAAGTACCTGACATCACCACCCCTGTTATCAAAATCGATCGACGGAGAAACTTTATACCTGTATCTTACTGTATCAATTGACACAATCAGTTCGGTGTTAGTCACGGGACACGATCGAAAGCACCTCCCTGTGTACTATGTCAGCAAAATTCTTCACGGTCCAGAAGTCCGTTACCTTAAGATCGAAAAATTCACCCTAGCTGTAGTTCATGCCTGCCGAAAACTTCGACCATATTTCCAGGCACACCCCATTGTCGTTCTGACCGATTAACCCTCAGGACGGTCATGGAGAAGCCAGAAGTCTCAGGAAGACTTACCAAGTGGGCGATCAAACTCGGGCAATTTGAAGTTTCTTACCGCCCTCGTATATCATATCAAGCACAAATCCTGGCAGATTTCTTAGTCGAAAAAGATCTCCCTCCGACGCCAGCTCAAGATGACATCATCTGGACCCTAGCGGTCGATGGCTCTTCGACCTCTTCAGGGGGGGGGGGGAGTCCGGCATATCCCTCTCAAGCACCCATGGACATGAGATCGAATTCGTCATCGCGCTCGAATATCCTACAACGAATAACGAGGCAGAGTATGAAGCCCTTTTAGTAGGATTGAAAATTACAAAAATACAGAACATCAGCAAGCTCACTGTCATAATCGATTCTCAACTGGTCGCCGGGCAAGTCAGCAGAGAGTACGAAGCTCGAGAAGAGGCAATGATTAAGTATCTCGCTCTAGCGAAGAAGGCCATATCAGATTTTGAGGAACTCAAACTCTGTCAAGTTCCTCGAGAAGAAAATCTTCGAGCAGACACCCTCTCTGAGTTCGCCAGCGGGTCGATTGGTACTAAGGATCGATCCAACACGTTTATGACATCCTCAGCAAGATCCATCGACCCGGCCACTGAGAAAGTCAACTCTATCGATGCGGCCGAGCCATGCTGGCTCGATGCCTTGGTCTTATATCTCCAAGACGGTACTCTACCCGAGGACCCAGTTGAAGCGAAAAGACTCAAGCACCGTGCTCTGAGCTACTCACTTGACTAAGAGGGCCGTCTATACAAGCGTTCTTTCATCGCCCCCACTAAACGATGTCTTCGATAGTCCCAGTGTCGAGAAGTGTTGGCCGAAATCCATGAAGGGATATGCGGGAATCATACCGGGGATGGTCGCTTGCTCAGAAAAAAAATCGAGCGGGATTGTTCTGGCCCATCCTGTGCAAGGATGCGCTGGAATTTGTAAAAAGATGCGATCGATGTCAGAAACATGCCAACTTAACCCACCAACACCCTGCAGAGATGATACCTATCGAATCATCTTGGGCATTCGAGCAATGGGGGATCGACATCATAGGACCATTCCCTATCGCGACTCGACAAAGGTAATTCGTTGTTCTTGCCATTGATTACTTTTCCAAATGGGTCAAAGCCCTTGTGGTTCCCCGGATCACCTTTCATGTCCATCAAGACTTCCTTTGGAAGCACATCATTACCAGGTTTCGGATCCCTCGAGTCATAGTTTGCGGAAGCACATCATTACCAGGTTTGGGATCCTTCGAGTCATAGTTTGCGACAATGGCCCTCAATTTCGAAATTCAAGTTTCAGGGCATATTGCTCGGACTTCAAGATCAGTCAGAGATTCACATCAGTCGGATATCCCCAAGCCAACGGGCAGGTCGAAGTCACCAATCGCACCATCATTCAGAACTTATGCACGTGGCTCGAAGCAAAGAAAGAACATTGGGTCGATGAACTGGAAGGCGTCCTATGGGCCTATCAAACCACTCCAAGGATTCCAACCGGTCAAACACCTTTCGCCATGGTATATGGCTCAGAAGCCATGATACCAGCTGAGATCCTTCATCAATCCCCTCGAGTGGCCAAATTCCAGCGCGAGAAGAACGATGAACTAAGGGCTTTCGACCTCGACACGATAGATGAAATCAGAGAAAAAGGAAATTAGAAGATGCAGCACTATAGGGCTACCACTGCTCGAGCATACAACAAAAACATTCGCCCACTCCAATTTCAAGTCGGTGACCTGGTGCTCAAAAAGTTTGAAGTCACTAAGCATGTGGGCAAACTCGACGCTAATTGGGAAGGTCCCTACCGTATCGTCGAGGTAGGCAAGAATCGAGCATATCACCTTGAAGACCTCGACGGAAAACCAATACCTCAATCTTGGAACGCTCATAATTTGAAAAAATACTACTTGTAAACAACTATGTATCTTTTGTTCAATGAATAAACAAAGTTTTTCTCTTTCTTCGAATGTAAATGTCTTAATTCGATTTGCTACTTATGTTTTAATTTACGACGCTCGTATCTATAAAAACATCATGTACTCGAAAGATTAAAAGTCCCCACTCGACATCGACTCGATCGCATACATCGAATTAAACACGAGAACATTTATTTGCAATTGGCAAAGGAAAATTCGAACTTAAACTTCATTGAATTGAAAGATTAGATCAGAACATGAGTGTGTCGATTACAATCTTTTCGATCATACACTTAATTAAATTTGAATTTTCCTAATGGGAGTAACAAACACTCGGATTCCTACCTATTTACAACGAATCTCGAGTCAACAACTAATAGAAATCACCCTAAAAGCCGAGTTCCTAAAACATACAAAGGCTCGACCCCAATAGTCGAAGCCTTGAAAAAATGTGATCTCCATTCAGTAAATTTTTTCGAGCACATAGATAGGGTGGCACGTTCTTTCTGGCTCAATCCTTGGTTAGGCCATCTTCGGTCCTCTCTTCGATGGGCAGGATCGAGGCTTCCCCAAAATACTCGGGGCACATATCCTTTGGGTCGAAGGAGGCGTCAAGATCGAGCTCCATCATTGTTACGTTGTTTGGCTCGCCTGCGAATCTGGATCGAGCCAGCTTTATAGCAAAACCAAACTCCTCCTGGTCCCAATCGAGCTCGAGGGAAGGTGGTCGAGTAACAGGCTCTATGGGGTGGGGATCATCTTGATACATACCGACCTTCTCTTGATCATAGTCCATCGGAAGGTATTTCGTCGCCGGCACCTGGGCCATACACAAGTTGAAGCCCTCCTCGAGGTCCTTGAAGCTTGTGATCGAAACAGCCTTAGTGTACACTTTAGAGTTCATGAATCGATACACGCCCCACCTCCCGAGGTCAGATACAGACTCCTGGAGTCCGCGCTTGCATCTGCTCAAAGCTAAGGCCGCACCCTTCCTCTTCCCCTCGATCAGGCCCCTATTTCTTGCCTTGATCTCCTCCTGAAACGCCCGGACGACCCGATCCTCAGCTGTTTTGAGTTTTTTCTCGGTGTCAGACAACTTTTTGATGGCATCCAGGAGATTTTTGTCGAGCTGCTCCTTGTCTTTGTTGGCTTCAGCCAACTTCTTGTCATTTTCTTCCAGGTCGAGCCTCATCCGTTCGACCTGCTACTCCGCTCTCGCCCTCATTTGGCGATGGACCCAACCCCTGCGAGCCACCTGGAAGAAATCTTGGTCCATCTGAAAATAAACAATTCGATCAGTGGAATTCGAGCCACAACTTAGTAAGCAAGAATAAATATAAACACACTTACAGCGAAGTACTTCTGAACCCAGGACGCCTCGACCTCATCATCCGTGAGCGCCCAACGCTCCTTATGATCAACCTCCGTTTGGATCGAGCTGTACAAAGCCCCGATCGCAGTATAATCCTTAGGGGCCGTGCCAATTCTTCGGTGCTCACCCTGTTCGTTCGAGCTTGAGAGATCAATCTGGAAGTGGGGCTCTTGGAGATAGGGATAGTCGAAAAAGAGGCGCATATCTTCCTCACTAGGCTTCCAGGAAACGACAGCTGCCGGTCGACCACCCTATAGGGGCTTTCGAACCCTGGCCAAAACGTTGGCGACATTTCGAGGCACAATTGCCTCCCATCTTGGTTTGGAGGGTTGGAGAATTCACCGACCTGGACCTTGATGGAGGGCCCCAACATTAGCGGCATCGGGAGCATGGGGGTCCTCTCTCGACCCTTTCCTTTCGACTTGTCGGCTTCGACTGCAGACTTGGAGGAGTGGCGGTGTGTTTTTTGCTTTTTGGACTGGGGGCCCCAACTTCCTCAACCCCAGCTGGAGCATTTCCCCGCTTCCCGGGGGCATCGGCTGTCCTCATCTCGAGGACCCTTGTTGGCCGTAGCAACTTCAGCCTCGGTCGGAGGAGGCAGTTTCTTCTTCTCGGCCGCCTTCTTCAGATCGGCCATCTCCTTCCTTCTGGCAGCAAGGGAAGCAGACATGATGTATTTCTCTGCAAAAGAAGGACATCGATCAAGCACTTGACAAAAAAAAAAAAATAAAACAAAACAAGAATAAACACAAACACATGCTGATACGTTGCATATTCATTTAATTATGGAACTTAAAATTTCTATATTTTATCCACTATTCAATTTAATTATGGATAATTTATTAAAATTCTATGTTTTATGTAGGAAATCTAATTGGAAAAATTTGAAGAGTACTGGCAAAAAATGGAGCAGACCTATGTTTTTGGGAAAAGCCCACACCCTCATTTATGATGAAAAAGCACTTTTTGGATCAGATGAAGGCATTGCAACCATGGCCCATTCTGGGAGAGTACGCTTGATATTTTTGTGACATAAGGCCCATGCAACAATATGGCGGAAGCCCTTATGTTCTAATTAATTGCCACAAGAGTCCACAACCTCCTACTTATCTTTGGAAATTAATTCACACAAAGAAGTGGGGCTGCATGTTTTGGACAGTTACAAATGGGTATTACTTTGAGAATTATGACCCCAATTGATAGCAGAATGTGGGTAACGAAGTGGAGGAGGAAGTTCAATCCTTATCTCTACAAAAGGCACGACGCAGCAGCGGTTGAGGGGAGAAAGAGTTCGAGCTTCAAAACTAGTTTATTTCCTCCTTTCTTTGTTTTGTTCAATACTATGTTTTCTTATTCGTATTTGTTTTTCAATTTCGTTATGAGTAGCTAAGTTATCTTATAGTGGGGATTTTCCTAGTATGCATTAGGTTTTGTGAGACTACTTCTTTTGTTGATTGATTCAAGTTATCCGTTTTATTTCTAAATTAACGTTATTGTGTTTGTTCTATTCTTTGATTAATTTAAGACGTCGAATTTTAGGATAAGCAATTCACATACAGCTAGTTAATTCGTTTGGTGGAGTCTAACCGGGCAATTAACGAAGTGGCAATCAACACTAGGTTGTTAAGTTCGGCTAATTTTGTGTTGTGGAATATTACGGTCTAATTAGGCGAAGTAGGAGTTTCTACTTAGTCGGTTAGGGCTAGTGTTTCTTTAGTACGTAAAGCAATTAGTTAATTGAATCTTTGAAGGAGTTTCTGAAAAGGTTATTAGCTAGTTAGGGAATAGTCTTTAGGAGTTTCTTCAGATTATTCTAAAAATACGAATAAACGAGGGAGCCTAAGGTAACTGGTAACTATAGCTAGCCTAACGAGGAATTAGTCACCCTGTCCGTGATCATAGCCTGATACATGCATAGGAAAATCCCAGCTATTTGTCATCTACTGAATTAGTCTAAGTGTTTACTGTGGTTAATTATTTTATTTGCTTACTTAGTTTCTCTCGTTTTATTTAATTCATTATTAGTATAATCAAATCTCAAAACCCCCCATTTTAATTATTTGTTTTGTTTCCTTTGCGTATAAAAGTTTCAAACTCGTCCAATCCCCGTGGATCGATACCCGTTGCCACTATTTTACAATTTAATCGTGTGCAATATTTGAGATTTATTTTTAGTGGTCTCGACACCCATCACATGCAGACAAGTAAAGATCCTGCTTTGAAAGATCTGCTCCATTTACCAGGATCGAAATACTTGCGAACCTTGCACCAGCCCCAATTCGATCAACATTTGTGGGTCGATCATATCCTTCGACTCCACACTTCCCAAATCTCTCAAGGTCGCCATCAGAGTATTGGGCTAACCCGGATGCCCTCCCGGAAGGTCCGCTCGAGGAACCCAGCTCCAACCCGAATATTTCAGGTCGGGCCACCCCTTCTCACACTTGATGAAAACAAACCTATGTTTCCATCCCACGCTGTTCGAACTTGTTGGCGACCTTATCACTCGATAATTGTTCTTTGACTGGAGTTGTATGTATCCTGGACTCGGCGCCGAGGTCTCGATCGTCAAAGAAGCTTGAAAGATCTCAGAGAGGCAAAACATGTTGGTCTTCATCCCCAAACATCTCAGCAAAGCCCATAGCCCATTTACCATCGCGTACGAGTTGGGTATCAACTGAAGTGGGCTAATCCTCAGGGTATTGAAGAACTCGAGCAATTCCTCAGAAATGGGCACTCGTAACCCATTCTCGACCTCCTTGTAGTTGATCGCGATGCAGTCCTTGGGTGGGTTTGCCATCCTATCTCCGGGTCGGGGCTTTATAACTCGATAACCCCCAAACTCTGGCGCCCCACCAAACAACCATTCTTGGATCTCACTAAACTTTTCCCCAGATATCTCCGGAGTAATGGCTCGAGGATTCTTCACTAGTCGACCTTCTGGCTCGACATTTTCTACCTCCTCCTCTTCTTTTTCTTCCTCTTCCCTATGACCTGAGATTGAAGTTTCCTCCCCAACAACTCGACGCTTGACAACCACCTCCGTCTCCGTCTCAGGCAGCTGATCGGATACCCCCACAACATCGATATCTTCATCCTTTCCTTGGGGATTTATCGACCTAGTCTCAATAGAGACTCCGGAGTCCGACGAACCTGAACTCGATCCCACACTTACGGTTGCTACCTCCATCCCCACAGGCCCGCTCTCACCTCGAATTGTTGACATCTTACAATTTAGCAAGAAGGGCTAAGTTTTACCTTTTGAAAAGTCGGATTCGAACAAATCGAGAGAGAGGAATCCTTCGAAGAGGGAAGTGGTGAACCTGTCCCTCGAAGTAGTCGAAAAAATAAATGAAACAAGAAGACGAGAATTAAATCAAGCAAGAGGTCGAAATAATACCTTTAAATACTCGAAAACTCGAAGTTCACTTCCCTTGGAAAGAATGCTCGAAAATCGATGCACAAACACACTAGAACGACCTTAAACAGCTCGGAGCTCTCCTTCAGAAATCTCTCGCAAAAGTAACAAATGAATTTACAGAGAGAACTATTTATAGGGGTAAATTTGGCGGGATTCGAGAAGGTGAAATGTCGCAATGATTGCAGCGGGTCCCACCCTCGGGAACTGAAACGCTACTGCCACGTCAGCCCTAGCAGATGACGTTTCGGGGGGCTTATGACGTGGCTCGTACCCGCTGCTCGGTTGGGCCAATCACCGCACGCCACCTGTACGATCGAAGGTATCTCCTCGATCCCCAAGTCGACCTCCCAGTTACCGCTCATTATTTACTGCCTCAATCCTCGACCTCGGCACCGGCCCTCCAACCTAGTTACTCGGTTCTGACCCCTCGACCAGCCACGCACCATTCCACTATCGTAACCATCAGTTGAGTGGCCAACCACGCATTAAATGCAAGGCGACAATGGGGCACCTGTCAGCTCCCCACATTGACACGTCGAGACGGTTATTTCTCTCTCTTCACTGTATAAATATGACCTCCGCATTTATTGCACGGTAAGCTATGATGCACGGACACGGACACGGCGACACGGACACGACACGACACGGATACGGCGACACGGATTTTTTCTTGAATTTCCCACGTAAGGAGTGTCGGACACGGTGTCCGACACGAGTGTCCGACACGACACGACATGACACGACACGACAAAATGATATTTTTAGAAGTGTCCGTGCATCATAGACGGTAAGTTTTCTCACCTACTCCTTTTACCGCTCAATCATTCAATCACTGCATATTCGATCCTGACTTGGGCGTCGGAGAGCCAACCCGGGTACCACCCCTATCTTCCTTGAGTTGGCCTCGAGCTCACGTTTCTTTCGATCTACACAGATTACGAGTGGCCAGGCGACGATTCCCTACACACCAAATAGAGTGGTCAGAGCTCGATTATTCCCGTCGAACATCAACCGAAGGTTTAGCTCGATCAAACTCCACTATAAAATTTTCGTTAATAGAGGTACTCTTTGCTTGATCAACTTGGTATAAAAAGTTGTTTTTAAGCATATGAACTTATGATCCTAATTCTAAGTTTAACGATAGCTTGAGAACGGTCACGTTTCATTTATTTCGTGGGTATATCTGTATGTTCTTCTTATTTAACATTTGGATTGGTACTATATATAGCTCCAATTTCGTTGTAATAAACGAGGGGAATCCTCGTTAAATTCTCCACAATCATGACCGGTTTTTTTTTTTTTTTTTAAACAAGAAAAAAGAAAACTTATGATCCTAACATTGTTCTTAGAAAAATAAACTAATAATGCTAGCTTCAATTGACTTAAATAAATATAGAATATATATAATATGGTTTTTTTCCTTCTTTTTATATTGATAAGTATAGAAAATCCTTGCGGTTGGGTATATTGCGGATGAGGATGGACGAAGTTCAGATTATCCCGATCTTTTAAGTTAAAATTACTCCCTTAACATCGTCTTGAATGAAAATTTTAAATGCCAAAATGTAAAATAAACATATGCAAACATAAAGCTGACTCGTCTTTTTTTCTTCTTTGTTCAGTTTTTTTGTATCAGAAAATAATATTCAAACTGTCGGGAATAAATTTCATTTTACAAACCGAAACGAATAACTGATGAAATCTGTGCTTTTTGACTCCATGCAGATTCGATCTCTTTTTGAGTTTTGACCAACGCAATTCTGCTTGCAATAAAGCCTAGAATAAATGATATGCTAATTGTAAATGAACAAGTTTTTTAAATATTCTAAAATGGACGAACTGAGTTTAATCAATAAGACCTAAAATTCTTCTTATTAGTAATAATTTATTGGGATAATTACATTATACTAACCTGAGAATTATCGTAATTAATTACAAAAGAATCCCTATTCTTTGCGTAATTATCGTTAAGTCCCTATACTTCTAGTTTCGTCTGAGGTCCATAACGGATGTTAGTATTACGTCAGGGTCAACAGTTGTCCTCACGAATTTATTTGTTATTGAGTAAATTACAGGGACCATTTTATTGATAAATTCAAACCTCAAGGACCTATTTATAATAATAATTGGGCTAATTCCAGATACCCCTCCCTCCTTTAGCCCTTAGTGCGCTTTGCCCCCCATAATCTTTGAATTAGACCTAACTTTTAAAAAATATCGCACTTAACCTCTTTTAATAAACTTTGACCGCAAATTTCTCCTCCGTTACGACGACCCAAGCTTCAAGACCACCGCCATCGTATTTGTATCTACAAAGAGAACAAAGTCTATACCCTTGCCGACCCTATTAGCGGTCGAAAGCAGCTACAAAGCTTCGTCCATCATGCATCATCTTTGACCGGTGATTTCTGCTTTGTCGGTTATCGGGTTTTAGTTTCGAGACCATTGTTGTGCTCCTTGCGTCGAGAGCTTCAATTTGATATATAATATCAACACATTTGAAATTTTCTTTGTACAGATTTGCTTTGCTAAAGGGGTTGAGTGTGATATTTTACAAAGAATAAAGGGATAATAGCACCGATTCAAAGATTAAGGGGCAAAACATATTAAGCCCCAAAGGATAAGGGGTGTGTGGGATTAGCCCATAATAATTTAATATTTTGTGGTATTTCGAGCCTATCAACTGCTCAATTTCACAAATTAATTTGTAATAGGATACTTTACTTATTCCTCGTTTCCGCATATGAAATAATTAACTTGTCGGATGTAAATGTTTTTTTTATCCGTCAGATGTAAATCAATCAACTACTACCACTACTAATACTTTGAAACATTAATTTATAGAGTCCCTGTTTTCTCCAAGTGACCCATCTCAACCTTTTTAGTTTTTACTACCAAAAGAAATAAAGAATTTTTACTCTGCAAATACTTTATTTTATACGAAATACAAAATGTCAAAAAGCATCGGATATTTCAGTGAAATTAATTTCAGATTTTCCATTTCCACATCACTTTAATTCAGTAATCGGCCTAGCTGCAACTCTATATAAACTTACTCCATTACTCTCCTTCACTGTATCTTAAGAATTAGCTTCAGTCCCCTGAAAATCCAGCAAGAAATAAATCAAACAATAATTAAGGGGGAAAAGAAATGTTTAAATCCATCGCCTTACTCGTAACCCTCCTCCTCCTTTCCACCACCCTCTGCTCCGCCGCTCGTCCCCAGCCGACGATAGTTCACGATCATAAGGTGGCACCCCAGCCAATATATATATATATATATAGCAATTTTTATATATATAGAATATCGATTAATAAACTTGAAAGTTACTTACTTGTGCAGGTTAAGGCAGAGGGAGGCGAAGTGGAAGAGAGCTGCCGTGGAATGGATGAAAAGGAGTGCTTGATTACCAGAACTTTTGCTGCTCATATTGACTACATTTATACACAAAACCATAAAAATCCATGAAAGAAGAGAAACTTTCATATCTCTCTTGTATTTTTCCTAATTTTCTTCTCATGTAGTGCATGTTTCCCGGTTCAGTTTCCTTCCTTTGTCAAGTTTGGTTCTTCGTCTTCGTATTAATTAATGTCACAGATTCCCTACCACGGATGCTCAAACATGTTTACATAACAAATACTATACAATTTTGTGATAAAACTTTAGGGTTAACTACGTGCAAACCACAAATACAAATTGATGAAGTAATTTCAAGTTGTATTTATATTTAGATATAACTTCACTTGTACTTCATCTAAAATATTTTAGTTTCACTTCCTTTAAAGATGTCTTATTTTTTTCCCTAATTAATATATTTTAGGGATAATTACCAACGTCCCCCTGAGGTTTGGCGTTATTACAGAATACCCCCTGAGATTTCGGAAATTACGAACTCCCCTCTGAATAGTACATCCTCGTTTATAAATAGCACCGGTCGTTAATTATACCGTTAAATTCAAATTTAAATTCCAAAAATACTTTTAGGGGTATATTGTAATTTTACTTAGAGTTTAGTAATATAATTGTAATATTAGTTAATTTTGGATTTTTTGTATTTAAAAAGTTGTTATTTAAGTTAATATTTAATATTTTATCTATAAATATAAATTGAATTAGATATTCCATGTATATTTATTTCTATAAAATATGATAAGTTATAAATTTCCTTTCATATTTATTTCTTAGTATTAAATATATTTGTACAAGTTCATTTAAAGTTAATTTAAAATAATTTATTTGCAATTATAACAAATTTTTCCTCAAAATAAAAAGTTCATATAAAAAAACCCACACAAAGATCAACTAATGCATTATCAATTTTTTTTCCTCAAAATTGAAAATCATAACAAATACACTAATATGAACAAATACATTAGTAAATTCACAAAAATATCCGTCAACCGTTTAAACAATTATTTCAAACATTAAAAATGTATGGTCAATATCTACAGAAAATATTAAACATCCATAAACTGTAGGTATGGAATTAATCTATCATAAAAATATTAAAATAACATTAAGTAGCATTTTATTAAAAAAAAAATTCTAGGTAGATACAAAACTCAAGTACTTACATCAAACCCCCTTAACAATTTCAACCCTTGTATTAGCCCCCTTACCTTTGTCTTTTTATTACATATACCCCCTGAGTTCCAACATAATAGAGGTAAAATAGTAAATTTCACACAATCCGTTAAATTTAACGGAGGAGATAACGGTCCAGAGGGAAGTTCGTAATTTTCGAAATCTCAAGGGGTATTTTGTAATAACGCCAAACCTCAGGGAGCATTGGTAATTATCCCCATATTTTATTATCCATATCGGAGCTTTCAGCATTATTAGTGAGTTATGCATAGTTAAAATTCTCTAGATAATTAGCTCAATTAATTTGAGGTTGGCATGTAATTAGTCCTACATGTTATCTTTCTTGACTACATAGCAATTATCGCGTAATGACTAAGATTAATTAGTTCTGGACCTTCTGGTTAGTGGTGATTAAATTTCAAACTTTTGTTACGTGAAGTTAATCTGTGACTCTGTGTGTTCATTATTTTGGTGCTAGTGCGGTATTAATGAGATTGCCTAGAAATGCTAAAGTGAGGGCCTGCAATGCAAGCAGATAATGCGCAGACAAAGCAGAATAAGGGGCTCGATGCAATAATAGGCTGACAAATTGTTCTGAATTGAGTCATGCATCTATAGATTAAATGCTTCATAAATCTTAAGTAAATCCGTTTCTCGAGAAACAAATCTAACGTCAACGAAAGAATTAGGGCATTCAGTGGCTTTATACGGATAGGACGCGTCTCACTCTCGCACCACCGAAATGGATGACCATTGGTACCTAGAGACATATGGCACGATTTTGACTTATGACCGCTACCGGAAAGAAAATTTTCTAAAGTAATGCTAAGCAATTGGCCAAATCCGAATTGGAGACTTTTTAATAATAGTACACTTTTGAAAATGACTTTTTAAAATAGGTATAAAACGTGTAGGAAGAAAACGTTTCTAAAAAACCATGACACAGTTTATATTTTCTTACAAATCAATATTAATAACTTTTGAAATATTATATTTTCAACCATAATACTTTTCATGAAAAAATATACTGAATATTTAACAGACTTATACGAAGAATATAATAATCATAAAAATTTATACTTAGTAGCCAAAAATAATGGACACTGGTACATCACTAGATATCATGAATATTGAGCAGAATATTATCAAGAACAAATACAAAAGACAATTTTAATACTAAAACGATTTGAAAAATAAAATGAATGAACAAAGAAGAATAAAAAACGATATAAGAAAATTGGGAAAGAAATTGAATGTTGCAACAAAATACGACTCTATTATGAAAGAAATTTTTACAAATCCCAACGAAATAAAAAATATAACAGACAATGCAGAACAAATTGATATAATAAATATAAAATTAATAGAAAAAATATATCAGCGAGAAATGAAGGGATAAATATGGATCAATATCAAAAACAATTAAAACGTCAAGAAATACGAATGCTAAGAGAAATAATTAAACAAAAAATGGACATATTAAATAAAACAACTAATCCAGCAGAATATGAAAAGCTAGAAAAAATTATTCAAAGCATAAGACGGAGTGAAGAAAATCTTGTAAAAAATAGAATACATGTACCCACTACAATTACAGTGCTAGAAGAATATATTAAATTCATAAAACTATCAAATAAATTCATAAAACTAACAGAGGAAGGAATACCAGAACTTATAAATGAAAATAAAAAAGTAATAAAATGGTGTCGTGAAGAAATAATTAAATTAAATATACTTTCATCAGCATGAACGAATTACAAAATTTCGTAGAAACATTAAATCAACAAATACATTCTTTAAATAATACAGTAAAAACATTATCAGAACAACTAACACATACTAACGAAAAGATGTCTCAACTTGAAAATATTATTACAAACATCCATACTAATCAAGAAATTGAATCATACTATACAATTGATCAAAACATTTTCTCTTGTCATCAGGAGGGGGGAGAATATCCACATTTATTTCACACTACTTCGAACCCACAATTAAACACCATTATAGATATGCTACAACAAATTCTTTTAGATAAAAAACAAAATGTTATAAATGAAATAGATAATACTCAAGAAATTTTAGATAAACTTCTACGAGAAATTAAAGGAAAACAAGTGGAAAACCAAATTGGTACATCTGAAGAAAAACAAATAATACTTCCTATGTCAAACTGTCAAGAATTATTAAAACAACTCAAAGAAGTAATTATACGAAAAGAATATTCTAGACATATAACTATTGCTGACCTCGAGACATATTTTGGAAATAGAAACCTCAAACCTTTTCAAATTGAAGCTCCACGATTATAATGGAATCTTTTGATTTAGAAGAAAAAATTGCAGAATTAAACAATTTATTAGAATCATTAAAAATAGTTGATGAAGAAAATAAACAAACTCATACATTAGAAGCGATAAAACCGGAAGTAGAAAATGAAGAAGTAATATACGGATATGAGTCATCAGAAGACGATGTATTAGGAATGGAACACGATTTAAAACGAGAAAAAGATAAGAAAGATATTCCAGAAGCTAGTAATACAAAAAAGGAAGAAGATATTAAATGGGAGACTTATCAAGAAGATAAATATACTAATCCTCTAAAAAATTCAAGCATACAATACAATTTTAAAAAGGGATATATTCCAAATAAAAAAGGAAGATGGTCTAAAGTACCTGAACAATATATACCTACAAAGGGAATATTAATTAGGAGTTGATGGAATATTAAATTTAGACTGTGTAACAAACAAATCAACACTTATTACCGAATGGGCACATAAACTAGGACTAATTATTGAAACCGAAGATAGATTAAGATTAGGAATTTTTAAAACAATATTTAATTTTGTACAATATAAAACAATAAGAAACGTAACACATTACTTAGCTTCATTATCAGAAGAACAGAAAACACTCTTGATAGGAGGAGATTCTATAGATACTTTTTGGAACATAGTTGCAAAAATACATTCAGAATTTGTTGGAATACCTATACAAGATTCAGGACTCTTCGTAAATAAAAAAGAACAAGATAGAGCAGCTTTCCATTTAGCTAATACACAAATATTAGACATGTGCGCTATAGAACACTTTAACTGCGAATACAATATGTATTACTATGATTTAGACAGAGATATACGAGAATTAGAAGAACAAGTTATTATAGATGAATATCTTGTTAAAATGGCATACCATAATTTAAGACACAATAAAGATTTATCACAACGAACTCAAGAAATAATGATAAAATCTGCAAACGAGGATTTAACAAATACCAAAAGAAAAAGAGATACAACATATCAAATGTCACACGCTTAATTATGAGTTATAAACCAAAGATAGAGTTAGATACTATAACAGAAGAAACACGAGTAAAAGAAAATATGAAGACTAAAAATATTAAACAAATGGGGAAGATTTGGAAACATCTTTGCAAAAAGAAGAAATATATAAGAAAAATTACAAAAAAACAATAAATAAAAATATATTAAATAGAGATACAATGTAACATCCCGCTCGTCCGATTTATAAGGTACGCCACGTTTCAACCTTTTAATGTGTTTAATTATGTGATTTTATATTTTTCGTGGCCCTATTTTGAACTCTTTAAGAGTTTAGGGGCCTTTTTGTAATTTTCTCTTTTTAGGGGTTTTTCGGTCATTCCTTGTTCGATCGAGATTTCGACCTTTTTGACCCCTTCAACGCGTTCGGGGCATCGAGACGAGTCCGTAGACTCTGAGTTTGCCCTATTCTGATGTCGTTAGCTCCTCCTACCGATCGTTTTGCGTGTGAGGACCCGAGATAAATACCCGGATCCTCGGTTTGCGTGTGATATTCCAGTCTCAGCTTCTCTCTCTCTCTCCCCGCGTTTCACGCCATTCACACACACCCAAGGTGTGTTTTCACACACAACCCAAACTTGCTCGTTTCTCGACGGAATTCGACGTTCCGATAGTGCTTTTCGACTATCTCGACGACGCGGTCACAACCGTACCAAGAACTCGACCAACCGACGACCGACGGCGGAGATATTGCCGATTTTCAGACGCGGCTGGAGGGGTGGCGGAGCCGCCACTTCGTGGCCCTTTTGCGGCGGCTTCCGGCCACTTTCCGGCGACACGCGCCCCACAGACGGCAAGAGGAGCTTCCGGCGCAGCGAATGACGTTGGCGGCGCGGCCAATGGCCACCGGACGGCGGCGCACGCGCCGCCTGAAGCTCACGCCGCCGCCGCGTGAACAGTGTCACGGCGGCGCTCCGGCGACTTTTTCCGACCAAGGTTAGTGTTTTCCGAGGTTTTTCGACCCCCTGAGTCCATTTCCGGCATCGTTTTCACCGAATTTTGGCCGTAGGTGGTGGTTCCGGCGATGTGGTGGCGGCAGAAACTTCGGAGCTCAACGGGGGCCTTTTCCGGTCATCTTTTGGCCTCGGGCCCTTCACGAAAGTTGTTCGGAACGACGAGAACTAATGAACCCCATTTGCTCGACTCCAGATTTTGCCGTTTGGCGGCGGTTCGCGGTAGCTACAGTGGCGGCGCACCGGTGGCGCCACCTCCGAGGATTTTTCCGGCGAGAAAGCTTAGGGCTTTCGTAAAGCTCGTCACGGGTAAGCCGATGCCTCTTTCGGATCTCACTTTGGTTCACCGGTTTGAAAGTAATTGAAGTTTGAAGATTTTAGGGTTTTCGTATTCTTGGATTTGAAATTGGTGACGATTGGCTTGGAATTTGCAGAAATTGATCGAGGAATTGGATTGAGCATGACGAATCCTTGCACGGGTGATTTTTTCGGGATTTTTCCGGCACGTTCCGGTGGCGGCCGAGCGGCGGCCGGCCACTATTCCGGCTGCTACAGTGGCGGCGATCCGGCGGGCTTCGGACAGAATGTCCGCCTCGTTGTGGTGAGTCCAACACCACTTTCCGTTCGTCAATCGGACACTTGGTTTATTTTCTACGAATTTATTTGTGTATTTGAGAATTATTTGATTAATTGTTCTAATTGTAAATTAATTGTCATATGTTTGAATTGCCTATCGAAATGTTTTCCGTTATGAATGAAATCATTTATGATATGGAATGTGATAAGTATGGACTTTGTAATTTGTAAATTGAACCCCGATTTATTGAATTTATGCTAATTGATTAGATTAGAGGGGGTGTTTGTGTAATTTTGAAACAGGATGAAATTGTTTGATTTGATTTGTTCAACCTTGCTAAGTGAATCCATTTTGTAACATATGATTTGGGTATATCACGTAGGAATGATATGAACTTGGTATGATTGGGGTTTAATAGGTAACCTCGTGAGATTTATATAAATTTCGAAGCATGCTATTACGATTTGTTTAGCTTTGTAATACGTGCAAATTTGTATGATATATATTATGAGAACTTGAATAATTATGTAACTTAGTTGGAAGTTGCTTATGACCCCGTGGATTTAAATGAATTCCTAGCATGTTATTACACGATTTATTTGGCATTGTAATACGTGCAAGTTTATGAGATGTTATTGTAGCACCCACCCGTAGGGCCACATCCCCCGCACCATAATCCGAACCCGAATACGAAATGGAATGTCCGTACCCGAATCCGAATCATAGCGAACGGGAGACTAAACACACACACTAGGCTAGGCGGAGCTAGACCAACCAGAAACAGAGTGCGCGGAAGCGAATAAATAAAAGTAACAATCAAGAACCATCACAGATATATATATAGATACCAACTCACACCTATCCATATCGTATTTACATATATGTACCAACCCGTTCTGTACAAAAGCCATCCCGGCTCGAACAAAATAATCAGTAAGTAAATACAAATCATAGCTGTACAAATGCAAAATAATAAAGTGCAGGTATGTAAATGCACCTAACGAGACCTAGACTGACAAGTGCATAAGGAAGACACACTTCTCCGCCTAGCTCACGCTCCCAAAACCTGCAACTAAAAGAGTAAACGAGGAGTCAGTCAACTGACTGAGTGAGGGGGCTAACGCACACCCACACCCTAAATATATATAAAGCAGAGCACAAAGCAAAGGGGTGAAATTATGAACCGGAATAGGTTTTACAAACTAAAGCTTTCCAAAACAAATACCTATACGTCAAAATATTTCATAAACACTATCCCGATTCATACTTCTCAACATACATACAAAACATAATGCTCGGCGAGAACGAGCTTCCAACCTTTACTCCTCAGAACAAACAAAACAGAAATCACACATACTCCTCTACGCCAATGATGGAAGAGCCACCGGCGGCCCTAACCATCCAAACATATACAGACTCACGAGGGGTAGCGAGCCCACATCGTGCCCTCCCCGGTTTTTACGCCGAAGGCATCGAAATATCACACCTTCCCAAACTCCCAGGGGTCGCGTGTGATATATCGGATGGAGACTACGCACAGGCCGAACCTCGACGGCCCGAACCGTCCCGAGGGTTCCTTACCCGTAGCTCCTTGGATCCACACATATAAATCATATCATAACAAATGCCAAATCTTTCATGGCGATCTCGCTAACAGAATTGTAAAGCCTTTTCCAAAACATAGCTTACATAAGCTTAGCTAATATCTTTTTCCAAAACAAAGTTGTTCACAAGATCATAAACATACTCTAATCAACACATACATATCTATATATATAATATATAGTCACATGCACGGCTCGAAAACATCACATAAGGCTTTAGGTCGCTTAACTAATAAAATTCCTAAACCTCACCTTGTGCGTGACAAAAATCGAGCAGACGTGAACAAGCTACGCCTCGGGCTCGTCAACTGGAACCTCCTCTGAAAAGAAAACACGAGAGCCCAAGACTTAAACTCTATATGAACCAAAGAAGACGCTCGGCAAAATGCATGATTCATGTTCGCATATAAAATGTTACAATTTATTATGCAAAACAATCAAATTATACCAATTAGCATGCAAAAGAAAAGCATTAAAGTCATAAAAATGCATAATTAAAGCAAAGAGAAGCAGTGGCAGCTTCTAGGTTTTGAAGGGAAAAATCCACCCCCACGGATTTTTCCAAAGGGGAAAATCCACCCCCATGGATTTTTCAGAAGCTACTGCCTCAAATCCACCCCCATGGATTTTTTTCAAAGGAAAAATCCACCCCCGCGGATTTAGTCCAGAAGAAGGGTTTCCGGCAATGGGAACGGCCGTTCCTGTTCCCAGTACAAACTGGGAACGGTCGTTCCCACTCTCGGTCCATGAACAGTAAGGCCTGGGAACGGTCGTTCCCAGTTTAAAACTGGGGTGGGAACGGCCGTTCCGGCCTGGTTCGAAAAGCTGGAGCAGAGTTCATTTTTACAGAAACAGGGGAGCTCGTTTTGGTGCCAAAAATGACCAAAAACCAACCCTATAAATTGCCACAACTTCTCAAAATGCACACACAATTCAAATAAATCATACTTAACATGTTGTCACTCAAATAGCTCAAGAAAATGGAATTAAAAGCCATGATCAAGGGAATGCAAAATTCAAACAAAATTCATGATCATCAATAAATACTCCACCAACCATGGATACTAGGCAATAAATGTAACATACACAACCTATATAACTCATAAATGAAGCTAGGAATCAAACACCTCAAGCAAAGAGCACATATCCAAGTTTTACACTAAACCCTTACTATTCACGTAGGGAAGCAAAGGTATGCAAAACTCACTCCAAACTCAGAAATTAAACCATGGAAACGAAGAGCATGACGAGGGGATTCCAAAACATACCTAAGTTCGAGAAAAGACGAAGAAACGGGGAAGATATTAGCTTGGGAAGTTGGTTGATCAACTTGAGGGTTTTAGCTCTCTCTCCTAGCTTGGGGTTGCTGTTGTTCACGTAAGAAAGGAAAAAGGAAGAATGGTTCAGCCTTTTAAGGCTGAGCCGGTTCGGTTCACGGGTTCGGTTCAAGGTTTCCGGTTCAAGTTGGTTCGGTTTAACAAATACGGGTTCAAATAAGGCCAACTCAAATTAAAACGAATAAATCACGTACAACATTAATTCACATAATTCATATAAGTTCAAATAATTCAAAATAGTCCTATACAAATAATCTAAAACGCAAATAATAGTAAATCACATAATTTACCTGTACCGACTGTGAGTCGGGGTGTTACAACCTCCCCCCCTTCGGAGAACCTGGTCCCCAGGTTAACTGTCTGACCTGAGAACAACTCTGGGTACAACTGTCTCATCTTCTCCTCAGTCTCCCAAGTAGACTCTTCAGATTTCTGATCTCTCCAAAGAACTCGGACCAAGGGAATCTGTTTATTCCTCAACACCTGTAACTTCCGGTCTTGAATCTCAACCGGGTGTCTTACTATAGTCAAATCTGTCTCAAGTTGTACCTCTTCAACAGGGAGAATAGTTGATTCCTCGGGATAAAATTTTCTGAGCTGCGAGACATGAAACACATTATGTATCCCGGTCAATCTCGGCGGTAGGTCCAACCTATACGCCACTTCTCCGACTCTCTCAAGGATTTCAAAAGGTCCAAGGTATCTCGGGTTAAGCTTCCCACCTCGACCTATACGAGAGAATCCCTTCCTCGGAGATGCTTTCAAGAACACCTTATCTCCGACTTCAAACTCAAGGGGCCTTCTCCTCTTATCCGCATAGCTCTTCTGACGGTCCTGAGCTGCCTTCATTCTCTGCTGAATCAACTTAACCTTAGCAGTGGTCTTATCCAATCTCTCTCGAGGGGTAGCTCTTTCGAGCTTGTTCTCCTCAGTCCACCGCCAATCTTCCATATCCCAAAATAGAGGCGATCTACACTTCCTTCCATATAGTGCCTCGTAGGGAGCCATACCAATAGAAGTCTGGAAACTGTTATTATAGGCAAACTCAACCAGAGCTAAATGCTTATCCCACTTTTCCTTGAAATCTAGAGCACACGCCCTCAACAAATCCTCCAAATACTTAATCAGTCTCTCTGACTGTCCATCTGTCTGAGGATGAAAAGCGGTGCTAAAATTAAGCCTCGTACCCAACCTACTCTGAAGATCCTGCCAAAACTTAGCTGTGAACCTCGGATCACGATCTGAGACAATGCTAGCAGGCGCCCCATGAAGTCTCACAACCTCGTTACAATACAATTCGGCCAACTTCGGAGTCTTGTAAGACATCTTCACCTTGAGAAAATGAGCAGACTTGGTCAATCGGTCGACTATCACCCAAATTCCATCATAACCTCCTCTTGATCTAGGCAAGCCGGACACAAAGTCCATAGTCACTTGCTCCCACTTCCACTCAGGAATCGGTAGTGGTTGGAGGGTTCCTCCCGGTTTCTGGTGTTCTGCCTTCACCACTTGGCACGTGAGACACCGCTTCACAAAGTTCGCGACATCTCTCTTCATACCATTCCACCAGAAGTATTCCTTCAAATCTCGGTACATCTTCGTACCACCGGGGTGAATGGAATAACCAGAACGGTGTCCTTCCTCAAGTATTAACCTCTTGAGGTCTTCTGGGACACAAACTCTGGTCTTGAACCTGAACAAACCGGAATCATCAAACCCAAACTTCGTCTCAGGGTCTATCCTAGACCGAACCACTAATCTCTGAATCTCTGTATCCGAAGCCTGAGAATCCAACAACCTCTGCTTCAAATCCGGCTGAACTGAGATGTTAGCTAACCGAGCCACTGAAACCAAAACTGTCAAATCCTGTCCTGAAGACCCTGCACTTAAACCTGAAACACTTGCTTTTCTGCTCAAAGCATCTGCCACGACATTAGCCTTGCCCGGATGATATTGAATCGTGCAGTCATAATCCTCTAAGAATTCCATCCAACGCCTCTGTCTATTGTTAAGCTCCTTCTGAGTGAAAAGATACTTGAGGCTCTTATGATCCGTGAATATCTCGAAAGTCGTCCCATAGAGGTAATGACGCCACTTCCTCAAAGCAAACACAACCGCTGCAAGCTCAAGATCATGAGTGGGGTAGTTCTTCTCGTGTTCCTTCAACTTCCTAGAAGCATAGGCCACCACTCTACCAATCTGCATCAAAACACATCCGAGTCCTTCCTTAGAAGCATCTGCAAAAACTGAATAGCCCTCGGATCCCTCGGGTAGGGTAAGAACTGGTGCTGAAGTTAATCTTTCCTTCAAAGCTTGGAAACTTCTCTCGCACCCCTCATCCCACTCATACTTCACCTCCTTTTTGGTTAATCGAGTCAACGGGCAAGCAATCTTGGAGAAATCCTTCACAAATCTCCTATAGTAACCCGCTAACCCGAGAAAACTTCTTATCTCAGAGGCATTCTTCGGTCTTTCCCACTGAACCACGGTCTCAATCTTGGAAGGATCAACTTCAATCCCCTCACCTGAAATTATATGACCCAGAAACGACACTCTGTCGAGCCAGAACTCGCACTTGCTAAATTTGGCATAAAGCTTGTGCTCTCTAAGTGTCTCCAACACAATCCTGAGATGCGTTGCGTGCTCTTCTGCAGACTTAGAATACACCAAAATGTCGTCTATGAAAATGACCACAAACTTGTCAAGATACTGTCTAAACACTCGGTGCATCATATCCATGAACACGGCTGGAGCATTAGTTAACCCAAACGGCATCACTACAAACTCGAAGTGTCCATAACGGGTATTAAATGCAGTCTTAGGGATATCCTCCTCCCGGATACGAAGTTGGTAATACCCTTGCCTCAAATCTAACTTAGAGTATACCTGCGACCCTTGCAAGATATCAAACAACTCTTCGATATGAGGTAAAGGATACTTATTCTTCACTGTCATCCGGTTCAACTCGCGGTAGTCTATACACATCCTCAAAGTCCCATCCTTCTTCTTCACAAATAACACAGGAGCACCCCACGGGGACGTACTCGGACGGATGTAACCGCAAGTCAAAAGCTCATCCAGCTGAGTTTTCAACTCCTTCAACTCAGCAGGAGCCATCCGATACGGTGTCTTAGAGAAAGGCTCAGCTCCAGGATAAAGGTCGACTACAAACTCGATGTCCCTATCGGGTGGTAAAGAACCCAAATTCTCAGGGAAAACATCGGGAAATTCACTCACGACCTCCGTCTCTTCAAGTTTGGCCTGATCCTTCGGTTTATTCAAAAGATAGGCCACAAAACCTGTCGCGCCGTCCCGGAGGAGCTTACTTGCTTCCATAAAAGACACAAACGGGCTGGACTTCAACCTCTCACCCGTAAAGACCACTGACCCCAACGAAACCTTCTTCTCATGACAGTCCAACTGAGCTCGGTATCTGAAGAGAAAATCCATACCAAGAATAACCCCATACTTCTTCAACGGTAGAACTATCAAATCTGCAGGAAAAACTCGGCCCTCAAACCCCACCGGACACTCCCTGAACACCCTGTCAGCTTCCACAGATCCTCCCAAAGGAGTATTCACCACATACACATGCGCAGATAATTCATCAAGTAAAGGCAAAGAAGCAACAATATCCCGGGAAATAAATGAATGCGTAGCCCCGGGATCAAACAATGCATGTAGTGAGATGCCATGAATGTTTATTGTACCTTCTATCACGGCGTTTGGGTCGACATCAGCAGCTTCCTCCTCTCCGTCCAGAGCAAACACTCGAGCCTGCACAACCGGTCTCCTATTCGGACAAGCATCAATCAGGTGATCAGAAGACCCGCACGCATAACATTTGCCCAGAAGCTTCCAACACCTCTCCACCGGATGTCTCCCCTGACAATGAGAACAAACGGGTGGTCCCTGAGCTGGAGCCGGTCGAACTGGAGCAACAGGAGGTGCTACAGGACCGGTAATACGGGGCTTCTTGTTCCCTAAACCCTGGGGACGAAAAGCCGGTGGGACAGGAGCTCGTGGAGCATAAGAAATGGGCCTCTTACCCAATCCAGAACCGGATCCCGATCCTCGAGTCGAAGAGAAAGGCGGAGGCTTCAACCGAGCCATTTGGGCCTCAACTTGAATTGCCCTCTTTATAACTTTGGCCCAAGTACTCACATTGGCCGCTTGTAGAGCTTCTTGAATATCCCGACGAAGTCCATGAAGAAACGCTCGGGCCTTATGATCATCATGGTCGGTAATGTGAGTAGCATAAGGAGCTAGCCTCTCAAACTCCAAAATATAGCCCTCCACCGTCCGGTTTCCTTGCCTCAAATTGGTAAACTCTTGGAGGCGACGTTCTTGTGCACTATGAGGGATGTATTTCTCATGGAATTCCTGCACAAACGTCTCCCAGTTGAATTCCATACCCATTCTCTCAAGCTTGGATCTCACACTCCTTAGCCAAATAGCTGCCGGCCCTTGGATAATACGCCCGGTGCAAATAGCCTTGTCCTGGGAAGTCCCTGGACATATCTCCCATATACCTCGAATCTCAGACAACCACTCTTCCGCTTTAATATCATCACCTCCATACCACTTTGGAGGATTGTTGTTTCGGAAATCCCTATACACTGCGGATATCTCTTGTCCTTCACCCGGATTTGCATTACCCCGTTGATTTTGTTGGAGCTGATTGAGTAGGGCTTGGACAATGTTCTCCGCATTCATAGGTGGTGGCGGAGGTGCATTCTGTGGAGCCGGTTCATTCAAATCAGGGGTTTGTTCACGATAATTATGTCTTCTTGGAGGCATCCTGAAACTCACAAATTCAAGCAATATGGATGCATGTAAATTAGTGTATGAATATGTATACAGTTTGAGAAAATAATCAAGTAATCACATACTCAAATCACACATGCACATAATCAAAAGTCACATTGTCCTAAGCCGTACGACCTAGACAGACCCACACGACACTAGAGCCCGGTTTTGCAACCGCGCTCTGATACCACTTAAGGATGTAGCACCCACCCGTAGGGCCACATCCCCCGCACCATAATCCGAACCCGAATACGAAATGGAATGTCCGTACCCGAATCCGAATCATAGCGAACGGGAGACTAAACACACACACTAGGCTAGGCGGAGCTAGACCAACCAGAAACAGAGTGCGCGGAAGCGAATAAATAAAAGTAACAATCAAGAACCATCACAGATATATATATAGATACCAACTCACACCTATCCATATCGTATTTACATATATGTACCAACCCGTTCTGTACAAAAGCCATCCCGGCTCGAACAAAATAATCAGTAAGTAAATACAAATCATAGCTGTACAAATGCAAAATAATAAAGTGCAGGTATGTAAATGCACCTAACGAGACCTAGACTGACAAGTGCATAAGGAAGACACACTTCTCCGCCTAGCTCACGCTCCCAAAACCTGCAACTAAAAGAGTAAACGAGGAGTCAGTCAACTGACTGAGTGAGGGGGCTAACGCACACCCACACCCTAAATATATATAAAGCAGAGCACAAAGCAAAGGGGTGAAATTATGAACCGGAATAGGTTTTACAAACTAAAGCTTTCCAAAACAAATACCTATACGTCAAAATATTTCATAAACACTATCCCGATTCATACTTCTCAACATACATACAAAACATAATGCTCGGCGAGAACGAGCTTCCAACCTTTACTCCTCAGAACAAACAAAACAGAAATCACACATACTCCTCTACGCCAATGATGGAAGAGCCACCGGCGGCCCTAACCATCCAAACATATACAGACTCACGAGGGGTAGCGAGCCCACATCGTGCCCTCCCCGGTTTTTACGCCGAAGGCATCGAAATATCACACCTTCCCAAACTCCCAGGGGTCGCGTGTGATATATCGGATGGAGACTACGCACAGGCCGAACCTCGACGGCCCGAACCGTCCCGAGGGTTCCTTACCCGTAGCTCCTTGGATCCACACATATAAATCATATCATAACAAATGCCAAATCTTTCATGGCGATCTCGCTAACAGAATTGTAAAGCCTTTTCCAAAACATAGCTTACATAAGCTTAGCTAATATCTTTTTCCAAAACAAAGTTGTTCACAAGATCATAAACATACTCTAATCAACACATACATATCTATATATATAATATATAGTCACATGCACGGCTCGAAAACATCACATAAGGCTTTAGGTCGCTTAACTAATAAAATTCCTAAACCTCACCTTGTGCGTGACAAAAATCGAGCAGACGTGAACAAGCTACGCCTCGGGCTCGTCAACTGGAACCTCCTCTGAAAAGAAAACACGAGAGCCCAAGACTTAAACTCTATATGAACCAAAGAAGACGCTCGGCAAAATGCATGATTCATGTTCGCATATAAAATGTTACAATTTATTATGCAAAACAATCAAATTATACCAATTAGCATGCAAAAGAAAAGCATTAAAGTCATAAAAATGCATAATTAAAGCAAAGAGAAGCAGTGGCAGCTTCTAGGTTTTGAAGGGAAAAATCCACCCCCACGGATTTTTCCAAAGGGGAAAATCCACCCCCATGGATTTTTCAGAAGCTACTGCCTCAAATCCACCCCCATGGATTTTTTTCAAAGGAAAAATCCACCCCCGCGGATTTAGTCCAGAAGAAGGGTTTCCGGCAATGGGAACGGTCGTTCCCACTCTCGGTCCATGAACAGTAAGGCCTGGGAACGGTCGTTCCCAGTTTAAAACTGGGGTGGGAACGGCCGTTCCGGCCTGGTTCGAAAAGCTGGAGCAGAGTTCATTTTTACAGAAACAGGGGAGCTCGTTTTGGTGCCAAAAATGGCCAAAAACCAACCCTATAAATTGCCACAACTTCTCAAAATGCACACACAATTCAAATAAATCATACTTAACATGTTGTCACTCAAATAGCTCAAGAAAATGGAATTAAAAGCCATGATCAAGGGAATGCAAAATTCAAACAAAATTCATGATCATCAATAAATACTCCACCAACCATGGATACTAGGCAATAAATGTAACATACACAACCTATATAACTCATAAATGAAGCTAGGAATCAAACACCTCAAGCAAAGAGCACATATCCAAGTTTTACACTAAACCCTTACTATTCACGTAGGGAAGCAAAGGTATGCAAAACTCACTCCAAACTCAGAAATTAAACCATGGAAACGAAGAGCATGACGAGGGGATTCCAAAACATACCTAAGTTCGAGAAAAGACGAAGAAACGGGGAAGATATTAGCTTGGGAAGTTGGTTGATCAACTTGAGGGTTTTAGCTCTCTCTCCTAGCTTGGGGTTGCTGTTGTTCACGTAAGAAAGGAAAAAGGAAGAATGGTTCAGCCTTATAAGGCTGAGCCGGTTCGGTTCACGGGTTCGGTTCAAGGTTTCCGGTTCAAGTTGGTTCGGTTTAACAAATACGGGTTCAAATAAGGCCAACTCAAATTAAAACGAATAAATCACGTACAACATTAATTCACATAATTCATATAAGTTCAAATAATTCAAAATAGTCCTATACAAATAATCTAAAACGCAAATAATAGTAAATCACATAATTTACCTGTACCGACTGTGAGTCGGGGTGTTACAGTTATATAGGAATTTGATTTGATTGCTTTGTAAATGTGCAAGATATGAATCGATACGAGATAATGTGATTGCATTTGCCGTGCGTCTCTGTGTGGTTGTCCTTCTGAGTCTGAGCTTTGTGGGCTGTTTTGTGTGTTCAGTGGATCAGGTGCACCCGGGGTGGTGACAAGTGAGTCGTGCAGGTTCCGGGGTGGACCTTCTGCTTTGTGTTCGGCTGTGTTTGGTACCAGGTGAGGTTAGGTTATAGTTAAACCCTAATGATATGTGCCGATATGTATATGAATATAAGCCCTATGGATACGCCTGATATGATTTATGTTCTAGAATCTGATTATGCTAGGATCTGATATGATAGGATTATGATAGGATCTGATATGGTTATGCCTATGCTTTGACTGCTGATATGATATGCCTCTGATATGCCTCCGGATATGATTTGCGCTTGCCTTGGACCTTGTTGTGCCTCTGATTCTGGTATGTTTCCGACTCTGTTTTGTTTGGGGGCCCGGTGATTATGGGTAAGGAGCCTCGGGGCGTCGAGTATTACTCCTGTGCATGATCATCGGGATGTGGGTAAGGAGCCTCGGAGCGTCGAGTATTACTCCTGTGCACATTTCCCCTCTGATTTGATGGTTTGACTCTGCTTTGTTTGGGGCCCGGTGATTGTGGGTAAGGAGCCTCGGGGCGTCGAGTATTACTCCTGTGCATGATCATCGGGATGTGGGTAAGGAGCCTCGGAGCGTCGAGTATTACTCCTGTGCACAGTTTCCCCTTTTGTCTGAACGTTTGCTTGGTGTGTTTGTTTTCGTTAAGTTAGTTTGTTAGGAAATTGTTCGGGAAACTGGAGTGGATTTCTAATTAATAAAATTGGGATTGTTTTGGCCTTTGGCCTAACTCTTTTACTCTCCTATATCTAGTATCACGTGAGAAATATTTTAGAATGCAAAAACCACGCCCTGGTTCACGAACTCCCCTTTTATGATATGTGCTGTGCTCTGTATATGTATATACGCGTGTGTGTGTAGCCCCTCGCTCAGTCTTTGGACTGACCCCTCCCCTTTTATGTTTTTAGTTTGCAGGCTTTGCTTTGGAGATCGTTGGAGTTCGTGCTAGGCGGCTGTCTGTCGTGTTTGTCGGTCTGTCTGAGTTTGTTCAGCTCTTTGAATCGATTTATGTTTTGAAATTTTGTATAAGATATATTCTGCTCAGGTTTGCATGTTTGAATTGCTTTTATGGAATTCGGGACAGGATAGGACAGGTTTGCTGAACTAGTTGAACCCGTATATTTGATTCTGATGTAGGTACTTCGTTGTAGGCTTGGTGTGTAAAAGTTTTTGATAGTTGGCATTTCGTACTATTTCCGCTGTCATGTTTCGTATATTTTCTTTTGTACAGGGTTAGGTACCGCCTAGCTAGTGTGTGTGTTTTTGTTTGTCACCCGTTCGCTGTGGCTTGGTGCGTGTGCGGACTTTCCATTTCGTACACGTGGCGGGTCATAGTGCGGGGGATGTGGCGCCTCACGTGCGGGGTGTTACATACAATTATACAAGGTATAAAAGACCAAGGAAAAATAATAAATCACATAAACAATAAATTTATAGAAAAAATACATGAGAGAGAAATTAATGGACCAAATTAAAAATATTTATAAACTATGAGACTTATTTATAAAACATACAAACAGTGGAAATCAAGAAACATGATAAAGACGTATGTGCAGTACACGTCTTACACTAAATTTAAAATGCAAATAAAAATTATACTAGTTCCATAACATAAAAGTCAAAGAACACTATTTTTATAATTTAGCCATAAGAATTAGTTAGTAAATTAAACGTTTGATCAACACTCGAGTATATATATATTAGTGAAATGAGCGTTGTGATGGGTCTGAATATGGGGTACAGAGTCCAATCACTTTAGAATTTGTTTAGGTGAGGAAACCACTGGAAGATCGTCGGAAAAGGTGGGGGTTCTACCTGCTAGGACAAACACACAGACAAAGTCAGAAGGCCAAGCTGGGGGAATTGGGGGTGATTCCCAGTTTGGCTCTCTGACGCTCAAGTCAGATGAAGATCTGAAAGAGAAAACGCTAAGTATGGAGTTGCAGTAATGAAAGTTGCTTACAGTGGAGAAGATGAACTCGCGTATTTATAGTTGAGGGTCAGGGACCCTTTGGTCATTTGCACCGTGTGGTTCTGATCGAATGTTGCCCTAACACGTGGCATTGCGAGAGAAACCTAGGAGGAATCTTTTCCGCAAAAGCTGATGAAAGTTGGTGTGGGCAACAGTGGTAGGTGCGCGGGCATGTACGGGGTGTCAGAGAGCCGTTTGGGGAGTTGGTAACGAGGGCTTGAGAGCACGCTCGTGTCAACCAAAGTCTTGGAGGCCAAGGAATCAGCTAGGGGATGAAGACCAAGGCTTGTGTAATGAGTTGGAGTGGAAGCCTCCCTGAGGGAGTGTAGCTCGAAGAGGGTTCCCTTGATTGATGGGAACGTTAGCCATGTAGAATGAATCGCGCTCGTTGTAGAGCGGCGATGGTCGTCACTTGCACGCATAGCAGAGTTGACACGCGTCTTTGGGGGTACTGGCGCTTGAGGGGTTTGAGCGCTCGTGTAAGATTACCGTAACCACAAGCGGACAGGTGTCGTCATCTTGAGTTGCCACTAGGGGTGGGCGCGGGTCGGGTTTTTCGGTTTTCGGGTTTTTCGGGTCGGGTACCCGAAATGTCGGGTAGCATATTTTGCTACCCGAACCCGATCCGAAATAATCGGGTATCCGACAATCGGGTACCCGATTTTATCGGGTATCCGATCGGGTCGGGTTCGGGTAACCCGACTAATTTCTTTTTTTTTTTTTTTTTTTTTTTTTGCTTTAAAGAGATATTTATATATATTATATAATATTTATATGAATATAATGTTTTATATAGATAATATTATACATATTATAATATTATACGTACTATAATATATACTATATACATATATTATATTATATATATATTATTATTATTATTATAAATATAATATGATATACGTAATATACATAATATATATAATATATGTACACATATTATACATATTATAATATATATAATATATATATATATACATACTGTAATGTATAATATGTACATATATTATAATATATATATATATATGTAATATTAGACATATTGTAATATATATAATATATATGTACATATATTTTATTATATTTATATATATATTAAAAAAAATTCGGGTTATTCGGGTACCCGATCGGGTAGTTCGGGTAGTAGAATACTACCCGAACCCGATCCGATATATTATATCGGGTATCGGGTACCCGACCCGAAATCCGAAGTTAGCAAAAAAACCCGATCCGATCGGGTAAAACCCGATCGGGTCGGATCGGGTACCCGATACCCGATCCGAAACGCCCACCCCTAGTTGCCACGTGTCCATACGTGGGACGAGGGTATTTTGACCCCATCAGGTTGTACGTTTATTATTTAATTTTATTTAAATAAATTTAATTATTATATTTATTAAATAAATTAAAATATTAAAAATATTTAATTTGATTAAATAAATATAATAATATTTTTAATGGTCCATCTTCTTTCACCCTACAAAATGAGTCTGTTTCTTTATTATATCAGTCGTCTAAAGAAAATTGTGTTTGAGTCGATCAAGTTTATCGCGCACGTGATTGAGGAGTCAATTTGTGTGCATGTGATAGATGAAGATTGAGATGTGATGGATTGAAAAAGTGTCATTCATTCGGAAAGGTTTGTTGTTTTGGTTTTCTATCCCAAGAAACACTCTTCTACTCTCTTAATCATAATCGAAAAATGCTCATTGTAATTTCAGCTAAAATTCATTAATGTGACACCCCGGTTTTCGGCCGTACAGGTACACCCTTACGAGAGAGCTAAATGCGCATTTAAATTATTTATTTATGTAATTGTTTATTTGTTTTAATGATTAATTGTTTTTTTTAAATAATTTAAAATATTTGTTAATTATACTTTTGAATATTTAAACGTTTTTAAGCTTTTGAACTTGTTTTTAATTCGTTTGAGTTTCAATTTGCTTCGAAATTTCATGAAAATTTGATATGCATGAATTATACGTGTTATGAATTTGTTTATGTGCTCATTTTAATTTTTCGGACTTGTTTGATATGGTAACGCACCATATTTTATTTGTTGGGGACTCGAGGACCTAACTAGTTTTAGCGTGTCTTGTGTTCCGGAATTTATATCTTGAGCTAGGGAATTCGGATTTGGATTCCGGAAGTATCTCCGGACTTGTGACGAAATTTGGGAGCTAAGGAACCTATCCTTGTATTTTTCTAAACCCGTTTAAGCCTCCAAAATTTGTCCGAACCGAGCAGCTCGCACAGATTTGCCACCTTGGAGTATTTTGGCCATATCTCTCTCATTCCTTAACCAAATGAGTTTATTCTTGAGCTCACTTAACCCTAGTTAAGCCCAATATCTCTCTACCTAACCCTCATTTCGAAATCAGACCTAGAGAGAGAGCAGGAACAGCTGAAACGAGAGAGAAAGGGGAAAAAGAAATCTGCACAGTTTATCTTGCTTTTTCAAGATCAATACTCCTCCGATTCGCCTCAAATTCGAAAGGTAAGTCCATGGATTTGTTCTATATCTTCTCCTCTTTCTTTTAAGTATTTATTTGCTGATTTTCATGGAGGTTTGAGCATGTAATGAATTTTTATGTGAATAGTTAGGTTTTTCTTCAATTCTTGATTTCATGGCTGTTGTGCGGCTTTGTGTGAATTGAGGCATGATATGTCTTTCCCCTTGCAGCCTTGCAGCTATTGTGTGTATATGAACTTTAATTTGAGGTACATTAAGTGTATGTAGTCCTGCCATTTTTGTACGGTTGGAAAGCTTGAAGCTTTCATGGTTTTTTTTGGAACCTTTCCTTGCTGCTGCTATGTGTGCTTGTTTGGAGGGCTGTTGCTGCGTGTTTCTTAGCTGTTTTCCTGCTGTTCTTGTTTCTGTGTGTTGCTGCTATTGCCTTTCTCTTTTGTGCCCACTGCTGCTGCGTGAAAATGAGGAGAAAACAGGGGTTGTTGCTGCTACTTTTTCCGACTGGAACATCTCCCTGGGCGGGGAGATTTTTCTTTGTTTGTGTACCCGGCCGGGGAGGCTATATGCAGTAGCTTCCTGCATCTTTTCTCCCTTGTTTTTGTATGTGATTTGGTGTGTATGTGCTGCATGTGAAGTGATTAGATGCTGCATGGATTTTATTTTGTGTGCATGTGTGTTTGTGTGTATATAAATATATATATGTAGTGCATTATGTATATTAGTGCATGAAAGTGTATATATATTTATATATATGTGTGTGTGTTTTAATGCATGAATATGTATTATATACATATGTAATATATGCATGTACGTGATGTATATATATATATATATATATATATATATATATATGATCTATGCATGCATGTGTATGTTTACATTATATATTAATTATGTGAATTTTATTTGTTTAATTTTTGAATATTTCCTTGAAAATTATGATCTTAAGTGGCGTAAATGATATGAATTCGATGAATGTATACGTGTATGAATTTATAAATGCTCGTGGTATGATATTATATGACTTAATATGAATTTATTTGACGTGATATGAGTTCGATTCTTGAATTATTCGTGTGATTTTATGTTATTTGCTTCGATATGCCTAAGTTTGAACTTACATAAAGTGCATTGCATCATATGCATCCATATGCAATTGCCGAGCGTTTTTATTGTTCATATGGAGTCTTAGTCTTGTTTCTTGTGTTTAGATTGTTCGGAGGGAGTTGCTCGTGGGGTGCTTTGGACCGTCCGTTCGGTTTGTACGTCAAGGTGAGGTTTTTGGTTTGTTATAGTTAATGCAACCTACAACCCTATGTGCCCGTTTTCAAGCCCGCATGCGATTATACTAATTATATTTATATAATAGATATGTGTATATATGATATGTTTATGATTTTGTCATACAATTAAATGTTTTGAATTATATGTACGAGCATACGTAAGCTTGAAAATATTTTGCAATGAGGCTATGCTCCAAACCGTGCGTCTTCATGCTAGCTACGAATTAGGATGACACGAAGAGGTACGTCTATAACATACGCTAAGTTGCAAGGTAAGGTATGCTTCGATAAGGTACGTAAGTTTTGTAATGTTAATGATTTGTAATGAGCGCGAATGCAATATAATGATAAAGTAAGGTAATGTATTGGTAATGTTGGGCCCCGGAGCCTGCGAGTCAGGACGTCCGGTACGGAAGCGGGCCGTCGGGTTAAGTCTGGGCATAGTCTCCACTCTGATAGGATTACCCCGGAACCCACTAGGAGGTTTGGTGAGGGATGGAATCCTCGGGCGTGAGCATCATGAAACTCACGACCCATACATAACGTAATGGATGGTTAGGGTCGCGCAACCCTTCCATCACCAGAGAAGGAGGTTTGTTCTTTAATGTTACTTTTGTTTTGATTTGTAATGTTTGATTCGTATGAGGAGCCCAAGATGGGATTGGTGCTCGTACTCGCCTAGCTTTTTGTACGTTATGTTGATTATGAAACGGGATAGGACTTTTAAGTTTTAGATACGCTATACTTTTGATAAGATATGTATAAGTTTGTTTTAAAATGGATTTTGGTGTGCAAAATCCTATTCCCGGTTCATAGTCTTTTGTTTAATACGTGCTATGCTACATATTATGTATCGTGTGAGTGTGTTCATCCCCCTCACTCAGTCGAGTTGTAGACTGAACCCTCTCCTTTAGTTGCAGGTGCAGGGTTCGGGTCGAGCTAGGCGGCGATCGTCTTTTGGGTCTTTTGAGTCAAGTTGTTCGAGTCTTTTTGCATTTTGCATCTTTATCATTATGCATTGGAATTTTAAATATGTATAAGCCTATGATTATGTATTTAATGTATCTCGTTGAGTTGATATGATTCGAGGCAGGCTTCTGGGAATAGAATGAACCCGTTTTGCATTTATGTTTTATGATTGATTTACGGGATTAGGTATCTATGCTAGTTGAACCCGTCGCCTGTTTTTATTTGAGATTTTGCATGATTATGAATGTATTTGCGATCCTGTTGCTTCCGCCTTTGATTTTATTTTGTTGTGTACTCTGTATTAGGGTCTAGACCGCCTAGCCTAGGGGTGTGTTTTGTTTGTCTTCCGTTCGCCATGGCTTGGTGCGTGTGCGGAGTTTCTGTTTCATTACACGTGTTAGGCTATAGTGCAGGGGGGTGTGGTGCCCTTCGCTCCGGGGTGCTACAATTAAGTTGTTTGTACTTTCCAAGCTCAAAATTCTACTAACCTACTGCTTTAAATCATTTGACACATAAGGTGCGAACAACACATGTGATTTGCTGAAATTTAATTTGAGGCCCAACGTTTTGCGAAACTCCTCAACCACACTTTGAATGCACTTTGCTCCATCAACGATAGTTTTGTCTCCCAATATTAAGTCATCTGCAAAAAGCAAGTGTGAGATGTGAGAGCTTCTCAGACATACCATAATTGGCGTCCACGTTCGGTTGAAATGGTCTCCTCAATCATATACGTAAGTTGTTCCATGCAGAGTATAAACAAATAAGGCGAGAGTGATTGCCTTATCTAATACCATGCATTCGTATAACTTCCGTCAGTTTACCATTTTTTAAAATCTTCGGTTGTATCCTCTACATTCTGTTCATAATGATGTTGATGATTTTCAAATTTGAAGAAAGTTAAAGTTTTTCATAGAAAATTCCGCTGGATTTTGTCGTACGTCTTTTCAAGATTCAATTTCAGCAACATGCCCCTTTTTTTATCGTTGGAATAATGTAGCATTCGTAACACTCTTTAGGCATCAAGATATTATAATAGGTGACTCGGCCGAAATGAAGCTATTCTGGTTCGATCCCATAATTTCTTTGATATAAGGCTAAACGGTGTATAATCATCTTGGTGATCATTTTGAGCAAAACGTTGCACAACGTAATGGGCCGAAACTCGTTTATTTTTTTAGAGCATTAATTTTTTAAATTAGATAAATAAACACCGGATAATGGTTATTGGGAATTTATTCTCTCTCTATGAAATCATTGATGAATTTCACCATTGAATCTCCTAATACATCCTAATAGATTAGAAAAAAGTAAGTTTGGAAACTATCTACTCCCAGCGCTTTGTATAGGTGTATGCTCTTCACTACCCTCAAGATTTTTTCATTGGAGGTCATTCTTGCCAAGTTATTTTTCCACTAACGCCTTAGGTTTGTTGGCGCAAGCTAATACAAAAACTCATTACCTCTTCAATGGTATCTTCTCTGATTAACTTGGTGTAGTACTCTCAAGTTTGTAGCTTCAGTTGATCATTATTGGTTCCCATTCATTGCCTATTTTGAAAGTATTCATCTGGTTGCTCCTTCTTCTCGTTATGGTAGAGAGATGAAAGAAACGTGTATGTTTATCACTAAATTGGAGCCAATTAATTCTCGACTCTTAAAACCAAATAATCTTTTCTTTGCAATAGTTTGTTATACTCAGCCTCAATTCTTTCATCAAATCTTTTGAATATTTACCTTGTTTGTCTCATGCATAATTCTTTGGAAATTCTTTATATATTTTTTTTTCCCGAGCATATTGAAAACTGTTCAAGGATCAATGTTTTGGAGCAATGATCCCAAGTCAAAATGCCCTTCAAGTTTTGATTTGGTCAATAACTTGTGTATTAGTACTTTGGAAAATGTGTATCTAACTTGATTACAATTGGATCAATCTCATTCAGATTAAATTCTAAAATTCTTCATATCATTTCTTGAGTTGATACCAATCTAGCATCTTCAACTATTCTTTATCTCTTTTTTATATTCTCTTTACCATTTGATCTTGCATTCCATTTTTTTTATTTGTATTTTTCTAATGAGTATTATTTTAGATTTATGTTAATTTTTTTTATAATTGATTTTATGTATGTAGTAGAAATAACTAAAAGATTACATTTATATAAAAATTCAAGGAATATTTAATCGAATACTATAAAAATTATTTATAAAATTATGTTATATCTTATTTTTATATGCACGCACATTGAGTCTCCTTAAAATTCTTAATTTGTAGTAACATTGGTTTGACAACCTGTAATTCGAAATTGTGGTATATTAAGTCGTAAGAAACCAAAACCACTATTCGTACTTTTACGTATTTAATTTATATTTTATCATATAAATTAAAGGAAGATTATATGGTTAGTTAGATTTAGATAATTATAATTATATTAGTATTAATTAATTAAAAAATATTATATTAGTATTAATTAATTTATTAAAAATATTTTATGTAAATTATATTACTTTATTAATTAGATAAGTTTATAGAATTATAATATAATTATAATTTAAGAAAGTTTATGTACTATAATTAGAATTATGGACTTATATAATTAAACTTACATTAAGATTGTTTTATTGAAAGTTATATTTGTTAGGAATGGTGCCCTAGAAAGCCGATTATATATCCGTTTTGTGCTTTTCCTTATTGTAATCACAGACAATCTTTGAATGAAATAACGAATTGAGGCAACACTTCTTTATATGCTCTTGTTTGGTATGCGTTTACTTTAGTTGTGCATGTATGAGAACTCCCCTAATCCTGATGACTTTAGGACTCTACCATTTAGGTGAAATGATTCATGAAACGAGCCCTATATCACATAAGTCATGATTAGTAAAATACTCCAAGCCGATGAGTCCTACAGACAGTGGGAGTGTCAACCTGACTCCTCTAAGGCTTACTTGTGGGATCACGCCCTTAAGAAGGACCACCTTGTTTCATGGAGGTGCAAAGTGTATAGTTGATACGTGCGTGATACATGAGGGTGCTTACTTTAATAAGTAAGTTCACTGAGGTGCCCCGTGTGAGAACATTCCTAAATGGGAAAGGAAGTTTCTATTTCAGGAAATGGAAACTTCCAGATTAGGAAATATCTCACGAGTCATTGATGTGATTAATTGATCCTTAGACTTGAGGTTCCTTGTCACTTTATGAGTTAACTCTGTAGTCTTAGGTATAAGCTTTAAAGGGTGTCGCCTTAGACAACTGATTCAAGGCTTATGCTGGGGCTGCACAAGTGATTCATGAAAGTGAATGAGAATCAAGAAAGGACCTACACTTGCATTTGCAAGGTGATCTCTTATTGTGTAAGTCATTCATATGCCATATGGAGTCCTTGGCCAAGGCAGTAGATCAAGACATCAAGAAAAAGGTTTCTTGGATTGAGATCAAATGGATATGAAATGCACTTAGCTTTAAGACCGGATTATTAGGGTTCTGATTATTCCCTTACCCTAGATCTTGGTTGAGAGATAGTAAGTAAGAGGATTGTATCTCACATGAATCAATGACTTAAAGGTTCTGTCGAATTCGAACATTCCAATTCAGCTAGGGGTTAAACACCTGTTGCTAGACTATGGTCGTTTAATCTGTGGACTGATTAATTAATTAGTGAATTAATTAATTAGGGTCGCTGCTAATTGAATTGAGAACCTAGAGGGTCACACACAACAACTTGGTTACATGAGTTGAGGCTTTAAAATGATTAAACGAGTTAATCGGGCCAAGAGGGTTCCACACGTGTGAAGCCACACGTGTGGGTCACGTGAGTGACACATGTCCTTGTGACACGTGTCGCACACGTGAATATATATATATATATATATATATATATTAAATAATTAATTTGTTAATTATTTAATAGACTTTGGTTTAATTTTGAATTAAAAAGAAAGTCTTATTTTGGAGAAAAATAATCTAGTTAATTAATTACGAATTAATTAATTAGATAAAATAAGTTATTTATTTTAAATAAATAAGGTATAAAATTATCCAAAAATAGTTTGGATATTTTTAGCTCTCTTGAAAGTTGATTTGAATTTGAATTCAAGGTCAAAGTCAAAATTACTTGATGATCAAGTAACAAGGAGAGAGAGAGACCAAAATCCTAGCCCATAAAGGACTAGGAATTTCGGCACTCCCCCTCTTATAAATAGGGGAGCTCGAGCTCCCCTTAGAGCTAATTGGCAATTCTTTTGGTTCATGTGTTGAACACCATCCTTTCTCCAAGATAAACGAAACCCTAGGTTAAGCCTAAACACTAACTAGAGTACTAGCATCCTTACTAGTTAGATTGTGATCAAGTTGGTGGACGATCTCTAGAGAGCTTCAAGTTAGAAATTTGAAGATTCGAGCTTTACCAAGGAGAGGGGATCAAGCCGCGAGAAGAGCGTTCTTGGGTGGCTTGAAACGCTTCAAGAAAGAATAAAAGAAAAGTAAGTTTCTTAACTCTACGAATTTGGATACACGATTGCGAGTCCAAAATCCTTTTGTTGGGAAAATTTTTTAAATTCCGCTACTTTCTGATTCGTGTTTTCCAACAATATTACATATGTAGTAGAAATAATTAAAAGATTATATTTATATAAAAATTCAAGGAATATTTAATCAAATACTATAAAAATTATTTATAAAATTATATTATATTATATTTTTATATGCACACACATTGAGTCTCCTTAAAATTCTTAATTTAAAGTAAACTTTGGTTTGAGAATCTGCAATTCGAAATTGTGGTATATTAAATCGTAAGAAACCAAAAACGCTATCCGTACTTTTACGTATTTAATTTACATTTTATCATATAAATTAAAGGAAGATTATATGATTAGTTAGATTTAAATAATTATAATTATATTAGTATTTTATGTAAATCATTCAATTATATTATTTTATTAATTAGATAAGTTTATAGAATTATAATTTAAGAAAGTTTATATACTTAGATAATTAGAATTATGGACTTATATAATTAAACTTACATTAGGATTGATTTATTGAAAGTTATTATGTGATTTAATCAATTTAAATAATATTTTATTTTATATAATTACAAAATTTTATTAAAAATTTATAATTGAATCAATTTGTTGTTTTTCAATCCGTTAGATATATCTTATTATAATATTTTTATAGGCCTTAAAATTCAAAAATAGACAACTTATATTATAAGATTTGAATATAATTAATTAATATATTAGTATTAAAACAATTCTTGTTGAACTATATATCTTTTTTGGGTAAGTTAGAGAAATTTTAATTCTATCAAGAGTCTTATTTTAAGTTAATAAGTACTTTATAAATATAATTAAATTAATAATTTATAATGTGTATTTACGTTATTATCCTTGACTAATAGTTACTGACGTAATTATTGTGAGGATATTTTAGGCGATTTATATTTTGTAAGAAACCAAAAACTCAACTCGTACTTTTATAATATACATAGATATATATATTCGAAGTCTGATCCCATTTCACCACCTGGTACTACAAGAATCTTGGTTGAGTGCATGTATACTTACCTACAGATCTGTCGAAGCCATCTTTCTACCTAGGTGAACCTCTAAAGGAAGATACCTTTCCCTGTTTGATCAAGGAATGAGTTTCGACCATCGATCCAGATCCTCTAAGTGTCTGGGTCAAGGTTAATTGCTACTAGTCGTTAGGCCTAGCATCTAAACTCCTTATAGCAAGTACGGATACGGGTCCCACACAACCATCAAACTGAAAAAAAAGTACTAGGAATCCTTGTTTGTCGTGCGTAACCCCTTAATCACCATAAGGTATAAATATGTCCTCATTAATCTCAATTGATAAATGACTTGAGTATCGGAGTGTCGACCCCTTAACCCCTTTTATCATATCTTCCTATCTTCGAGATACTGACTTGAGTATCGGAGTGTCGACCCTGAATCGACTCTCATCTTATCTTAGATCAGCCTCTAGTTTACGTTTGCTTCCCTTTCGCAACCCTCTTACAGGTCAAGCAATTTCCCTCGAATTATAATTTTTTTTGAATGGTCGACCGAGTTCCAACACGAACAACCTAACAGGATTTCAACACAAGTGTACATATATATATATATATATATATATATATATGTATAATGTGACTTAATAACCCACCTTCCACCTTACATTCGAAAATTTGGAAAACAACAAAAACGTATTTAAATATAGTGACACCCTTGAGGGGTGGACTGGTACTTCGAATAATTTCTGGTATTTGATAAAACAAAGTACCAGTACATAAGAAACAAAGATAAAATGGAATAAATACTGAAAAGAAAATGCACGAGCCATTTATACGAGAGTGTAATGTACCTACATCCTGTCCCCAAGTTGTTAACTTGGGAGTTATCAAAAAGATTTTCATTAAGCATGTGGAGGTCACAAACAAAACTTTGTGATCCATTACAACACAATTCACGGTAGGATAGATAAGCTACACTAACCTATCTACCTTACAACTCACACAAAAGGACAATCTCACCATAAAGATCAGCACACGCTGAAATACCAGAGGAAACCTTCCTCACCATACATCAAATCCAACGACACACTAGAAGTACCAGAGGATAACTGCCTCATTACTACAAAAGCCAACAACTGGAACGCCCGGTACCAGTACCACGGTCAAGTCCCTTAGAACGCCCGGTAACAATTATACCACTGGTCAAGTCCCAAAACACTCAAAAGAGTGGACGCCTCACCGACGTGCCCTGAATGGCTCCTTTAGTTTGCTTAAATAGGCTAGTCTTTAGGGTTAGACTTGTATGGAAAATGTCAGCTGGTACTTCTGTCAATATACTTCTATGCTTGATTTGCATTGCTGCTGGAATTACTCAATGATTCCTCAAATCATGGCCTACCAGCATATAATTAAATACTTTCCTTTGTACTTGTGCTCATGATCCTTCCATACTTGATTCTGGGTCATTCAAACAATGTTGATTGATATTTTCCTTTTTCTTTAACAACAAATCCTGCCATAATTGACTCTTTCTGAAAATAATCCATGTAGTCATGTACATGATAAGTCACATAATTGTCTAATTATTGAGTTTGGATTGTTATCTTTTACCCTGCTATTTGAATTGATCTTGGATAATTACTCGATTTTACGTTCTCTACCAGGAAAAAACGCTTTGAAGATAATTGAGGGGAATTGGCCAAATTGATTGACCAAGGGCCCACCATCACATGTTTTGTTGGGCCTGATTTGAGGATTTAGAAGGAACAAAAGTCAGCAAGGTTGGAGCAAGTAATTAGGCCCACTAACTCCTAATTCTCATAGGAGTCCAAGTTCGTAGAGTTATGTTTGTGAAAGAAATCTTAGATGGAGGACTGGAGAGAGTGGTGTTATTCTTGGAGATCGTGGGGCTACAAAGCATTGAAGAAAGAAAGTGGAATTAGTGGGCAATATATTTTGGAGTTACTAGTCCGAAATTAATGAGAGAAGGTGGGATGAAGTGGAGGAAGAAGATCAGCCCCTTTACACTACAAAAGCACGTTGCAGCAGCAAAAACGGGGGACATCTTCACTCTCAAACACAAGAGTAACGCAGCAGCAACGGGAGGAAAAAGACGAGAGAAGACTTCAAGTTTATTCTAGTTTTCTTCTTTCTTTATTTTTCGTTGAAACTATGTTTTCACTTTCAAGCTTTGTTTGCAATTACACTATGAACTTCTAAGTTTATTTAGTTGGAATTTTCTAAAGCATGCTTAGGGTTGTGTGAGACAAATTTATTGGTGATTTTATCAAGTTATCCGTTTTATCACTATTTTTACGACATTGTGTTTGTTCTTATTCTTTGATTATATTAAGAGCTCAAATCTTAGAATAGGCAATTCACATATAGCTAGTTAACTTATTCGGTGGAGTCTAGCCGGATAATTAACAAAGTAACAAACAATCACTAGGCCGTTAAGTTCGACTGATTTCGTGTTGTGGGATAGACGGTCTAACTAGGCGAAGTAGGAGTTTCTACCTAGTCGATTAGGGTTAGTGTTTCTTTAGGGTGTAATGCAATTGTCCAATTGAATCTTAAAAGGAGTTTCTGCTAAGGTTATTGGTTGATTAGAAAACGATTATTAGGAGTCTCTTTTAGTCGTTATAAACAGAAAGAAGAAACGAGGGAGCCAGAGAGGACTTGGCGACTATAGCTAGCCTAACTTCAGATTCAATTACTCTGTGAGTGATCACAGTCTTATGCATGTGTAGGAGAATTCCAGCTATTTTGCCATATATTGAATTAGTTAAGTGTTTTCCGCATTCTTTTAGTTTACTTAGCTAGTTAGTTGCGTTTTATTTCTTTCTTTGGTTTATTCTACTCAATTCCAAAAACTCCCCCCCCCCCCCCCCCCATTTTGTTACTTTATTTTCTTGGCATATAAAAAGTTATAATTTCATCCAATCCTTGTGGTTCGACTCCCTTTACCGTTATTTTACAATTTATTTGTGTGCGATATTCGGGACTTTATTATTGGTGGCTTCGACACCCATCAGTACACACAAGGAAATCAAATCATATAGATTAATTGGAGTTAATTCAAATTATATTTTTATCAAAGGAAACTAAATCATGCAAGACATGTCAACATATGGTGTTCGACTTGTTTTGCCCGAAAATTTTCTTAGAATTCATTTGTTTTATTATAGTGTAATAGATTAATAATACCAATGGGCAATTAGTTCAAGTAAAAAAAAATTTGAATTCACTTAAATAAAATTTTGGATTCGATGTTTAACCTAATACACTCCAATAACTAAAAATTAACTAATGAGGCCAAAATTGTCTTAATATTATAAGGAGTGATTGACTGATTGGTAATCTCATAATTAATAATGTGAAAAGTTCACACACCAAAGGTATCTTCACTTTTTCATTAAATTTAACCCCCAAATTTAGTTCAGCAATGTTTGACACTTTGATGTTTGGCTCTTCACCGGCTGTGGCCGTAGTAGGTTTCGAGTGTTGGGTTATTCGCCAAAGTTCAAAATGTTGCAAGCCAACTCGATCCATAATTAAGTTTATTTTATACATCTTATATTTGAAAAATAAATAGAATTATATATCTTATAAGAAATAATAATTTGACGAAATAGAAAAAATAAAATTAAAAAAAAAAAACCCAAAAAAACAAGTATAATGCATAAAAGATAAAGAAGAAAAGAGAAGTGACAAATGTCGGAATTTAAAAGGAATGACTTAATAGGTATGAACAGGAATGATCTAATAGGTATGAATTTCATGGTAAATGGTGGGTAGCCAAGTACAAAAAAGTTAAGGATATAGAATTTAAAAAAATAAATTAAATAAGGATATTTCGTTTGGAACTTTGATCAATTTCGCAGTTGTTGATATGGAAGACAAGATGTCGTGAATTAATTCGGGCGATCAACTTGAATGAGGCATAATCTATTTAACAGAAACTTTGACAAAATTTTTGATGTTAGTAATATAGTATCAGCATAGGCCAGTCCATGGGTACGATAAGCCCAAATGCCCCAAACATACCCACACCCAAGCCCGATTATTTCACATTGTAGCACGTACTCATTGAAGAAATTAGAGTGAGCATGGTCAGACCCTACCATCAAGTCTAGAACTCACTTCAACCACAAAGTTACGGGGCTCAGAGAGGGACTCAAGATCGCATGGGAATATCGCCTGAAAAGAATCATTGTGGAAGTTGACTCGGAGACGGATATTCACCTCATTAAAGAGGTTGATGTAATCTCTCACCCCTTGGACTTTATCGTTGATAATTGTCATACTCTTCTCAGGAAGTTTTGATAACGTCATTTCTAATCATAGAGATGACAACTCCTACGAAAATGCTAAGCTAAAATTGGCTATCAATCTTTGAGTCGGGTGAAACGGATCGATTTGCTTGAAGCTGACATATAATTCCCTTTTTTGGGGGGTCCCTTTTGGACAAACAAAAAAAAAAATCTGGAACTTTATATATTAATGCAAATTAAACGAATATTAAAATTTTATACTTACAAAATTTAAGCATGCAATAAAAAAGGGGCAATGTCGTGCAATGTCGTGCTACCAAATGTGTGTATATACCAAGCGACTAAATAGAGAATATTATGTTGTAATAAAGTAAAATGCTAATATTATCATACATAATCTAACCACATCCCAATCTAGTTGAACGTATAACATTCCATAAGCCCAAAATTATCTCATTTTGTATATTGCAGGTGCTGACTAATCCAGTTATAAAAGCAAGATCAAGAAAAGATCCCAAATTTATGGTGTACCTTCTTTGCTGATGTCCTTAAACTTCCTCATCCAACCAATAGTTTCTAAGCTGTGACATGTGCATAAGTAGCTCATCTCGGCCCAAACCCGTGACGCTGCTCGTCATAATCCATGGAGGGTGTTTCTTGTAATTGTCTCTAATTAGCTCTTGAAAATCTCTAATGTTCTCATCCGGTCTTCTCCCTTTGCCTCCTTTCATCTTGTCACACTTGGTAAATACAAATGTCATTGGTATCTACAATAACACAAAAAAGAATCAATGCTAAGGATATGTAAGATGCTGAAGTACTCAGCTATAACAAGATTAGCAAAATTAAGATTAAAATATTTTGGATTAGAATTAGCGTACATTGTTCCGTCCGAGCCAATTTGCACAATCAAGGTCAATTTTCTGAGGAGGAACGCTTGCATCAATGAGAAGCAGAACAGAGACGAGAGTTTCTCGGTTCAGGAAATAACCTTTAGTGAATGAGGACCAATCCATTCTAGCAGATTCAGGGGCATTGGCAAAACTGCACATGAAAAGGGATTTATGAGATTCAAGGATTGATTGTTTGAAGGCAAATAAAAACATAGGGTAAATTACATATACATCCCCTGTAGTTAGGTGTATTTACACTTGGATCCCCCTTGGTTTCAGAAATGAAACTTTCAGTTTTCACTCCTTATAATTTATTAATAGAGTACATATATGATATACCTCCTTTTTAGGCTGTCCAGTAATAAAATGCTTTCAGCAATGAGTTTGATGTGTAGAACCATAATCAGTTCACTCTACTGCAGTGAATTTCATACCTTCTAATAGTTGTAGTGAGTCCATACTAATTTTAATAAGATTTAACAGTCTTGGCTATTAAATACGGGTCATCTCGAGAAGTTTTGCTGACGCTAGTGATTTCATAGTTATAAGTTTGACAAGCTCTAATGGTGTCGATTTTTCCATATTGATCAGATTCATAAGTTATTAAGTACTAAATATAATTTCTTTTAGTAAAAAAGAAAAAACAAATACTGAGCCTAACAGATGGGGTGTTCTATTACATTACCAAATCATTAGGGGTGAAACTAACGAGGGTATATCTATATGGACCATGCCAAACTAGAGGGAGTTCAGACGTAATGTACCCTAACTAATAATAATCTGGAGAAATGAGCAGGAGCAGTTGGAATAACAGAATGTACAAAAGTTTAGTATGCTTATACTCGCTCAACAATCATGCACCTTGAGAATAACCGAATGGGGGTTGGGGAAGCTAAACGTTCTGGCATCAAGCTGAATCTGTTATTAAACTATATGTAGAATATGATATTAGCCACTGCATAGAAGCAATACAAGTTTCTCTATCATCTCGTGATATCATGCATCTTGGATTTGTCGATCTATTCAGTGAATCGCATTAAGAATTTAAAAGCTAACATTTGTTCTCTCATTCCAGATGAATATGGAAGCATCAAGAGCCATAGACAGAGCACCTAATTCTCCTTTTCAACTTTTTACGAAAATATTCAACAAACCATTTGAACTTAAAAGTCCGATATAAACTCTACTGTAACTCTGATAAACACATCATCAATATGCACAAGGAATACATCAAAATGATTTAAAGTCCGATATAAACTCTACTGTAACTCTGATAAACACATCATCAATATGCACAAGGAATACACCAAAATGATAGAAAAATTCAACTGCTAACATCAAGAGGATCATAACGAAACATAAAATTCGCGCTGAAGATAAACGGAGGGAAACTGGCAGCTTACCCATAACCTGGCAAATCCACAATGTACCAACTTTTATTAACCAAGAAGTGATTAATCAACTGAGTCTTCCCTGCAAACACAAAATTAAATAAACTGAACATCCCATGTCCTCAACAAATAAATGCCAAAAAACTCCAATCTACTATTCAATTCCAATTAAGAAGTAATATACAAAAAATGAAACCTGGCTTTTTAGATGTGAGAGCAACATCCTTTTTCCGAACCAGAAAGTTAATCAGAGAAGACTTGCCGACATTGGACCGGCCCAACATGGCAAACTCAGGCCGGTCATCTTTAGGGCAGTCCTTCGGCCGGTTACTGCTCTTCACGAAATCCACCTGTTTGATTTTCGCGTCGCCGGTATAGGGTCCGAGCACGATATTCGAGCCGGGAAGCACCATTTCTTCGGTGACCTCATCCGGGTCGACACCGGGCGGCACAAAGAGCACGGTCCGCACGAACCTGCCGGCTTCTGTCACTGCCTCCGGTCTTGGGGACTTCGCGGCGGCGGTGCGCTGTGAGTTTGGCTTCTCAGAAATGGAGGCGCGAAATGAAAGCGAAAAGGGAGGAATAACCCGAGGCTGAGGAGATGAGAAGTTGAGTAGAGAGAATAAACTGGGATTCAACAGCCGACTCCTGAGATGAACTAACATATTTCGGGAAAATGAATTGAGAGTTTGGAGAATTGAGCATTTATCAGGGAGATTGAAGAATTTAGTTGAAGAGATTCTTTACAAGCAAGATTGTTAAAACCCACACGGAAGAGGTCACCATTGGCGATGGATATTGAAGTGGGGGTGAAATGGGGGAAGGGAGGGTAGTGAGGGTTTGAATTGCAAATTTGCAATTTCAATTTCGATGAGATTTAATATTCTTCCAATTTTTTTAATTTATTTTAATAATTCTAATTATTTAATCTCGATATTTATATCATAATTTATGAAAATGTTTTTTTAACAACAAATAATATTATAAATTATAAAAATAAATTATCAAGTATAAATATCAGAGCGTGTTATGCTAAAGTATACTAAGCAAGTCGAAGCTACAACTCCTTCTATTTAGCCTCACATTCAATAAAAGTGTGAGAAACTTAAATTAAACTCTAAAAAACTTTGGTATAGAAGAGGACTTAACTTGTATATGGAATACCAAAAATCAATAAACAATCTAAAAAAAGTGGTGGTGATAGCAGATTTGGAAATTTCCTTCGTGTTTTCGTGTCTCTACCTCCTTTAACATATGAGTCTCTAATTTTTGTCAATTTTAAAATTTGAGTTTCTATTTTCTCTAAGATTTCTGTTTTGTATCTTCACGGATCAGTCTTTATATTCTCGAGCTTTGCAGAAATTTTCTCTGAAATTTGGAATTAACATTTGAAGAAATCGATTCCGGTGGACTCCGTAACCACTGTCGACGATTCCATTCCAATGGTGACGCATTTTCGGTGTCGTGTAGAATGATTTTAGCGGGTCGGATTTCAAAGAAGGTTTATTAGTATTTTCATAATCACCAATAACATAAGAAAATTTTACCCACAAAATCCTAATTTAAATATAGAATTTTTTTTTTAAAAGTAAACACCAAACAATTAAATTAAACAATCAATTAGAAAAAAGAAACAAAGGATCAGGGAAAAGTCTGAAGGTGAGATAAATCTGTTTTCTGTAAAGAACTTGATTTGGGGAAAGAATTTTCTGTATTTCTGTATTTGAATACACTGTACAACCTCAACTAAATACAATACAAGCTATGCTACGTAAGGAATTAAGAATAATTACAATAAATCACGGGATTACACAAGATCCTCTAATCCCTAATTTACCTTATGTTAATACTTCCCCTCAAGTTGGATAGTCGGATCTTCGATTTGCAACTTGCTCAGAACATCCTCAAAAATCCTACCATTCACAGCCTTGGTTAGGATATCTGCGAGCTGATCTTCTGATCTCACAAACGGTAGCTTAATGGCCCCTTCTTCAATATTCTCTTTGATAAAATGTCTATCAACTTCTACGTGCTTTGTATGATCATGTTGTACCAGGTTTTCTGATATGCTAATAGCAACCCGGTTGTCGCACATAAGGTTACACGCTCTGTCAACTGAAAAACCAACTTCAACAAGCAACTTTCTCAACCACAGGATCTCGACAACTCCTCGGGCAATCCCTCTGAACTCTGCTTCTGCGCTCGAGAATGCCACCACTTTTTGTTTCTTGCTTCCATTTCCCCCCAACAAGTGTAAAATACCCTGAGGTTGATCTACAATCCCCTGGGTTCCCTGCCCAATCTGCATCGGCGTATGCATCAATTCTCAGATGACCGTGCTTCTTGAAAAGAACTCCCCTTCCCGGACATCCCTTTAGATACCAGCAGAACCTAATAGCGGCATCCATATGCTCCTTTTGAGGTTGATGCATCAACTGGCTCAATACCCCAACGACATAGACCAGTGTGGGACAAATATATCAACTTTCCCACCAAGTGTTGATACTGTGATTTGTCAGCTCCTTCTGCCCCTTCTACAATCCTTAGCCCGTGGTTAACTATCATGGGAGTGTCAACTGGTCTACACTCCAAAAGTCCTGTCTCAACTAGTAAGTCAAGAACAAACATTCATTGTGATATATATACCCCCTTCTTCGACCACAGAACCTCGATCCCAAGAAAGTACTTAAATTGCCCCCAAGTCTTTCATCTTGAATTCTCTGAACAAATTTTCCCTTAGCATGGACCTTTCGTTTGTATCATCTCCTGTAATAATCATATCGTCCACATATATGATAAGACACGTCACGAGCCCCTCTCTTTTCTTAACGAAGAGTGTGTGATCTGAATTACTCTGGCAATACCCGTACTTCCTCATTGCTACCGAGAATCTCCCAAACCAAGCCCGTGGTGACTGCTTCAACCCGTACATAGCCTTCTTTAACCTATACACTTCGCCGTTCCGGAATCCCTGAGTGAACCCTGGTGGAGGTTCCATATATACTTCATCTAGAAGATCTCCATGTAGGAATGCATTCTTGACATCAAACTAGTGAAGTTCCTGTTAGGAATAGTACCCTAGAAAGCCGATTGTATATCCGCTTTGTGCTTTTCCTTATTGTAATCACAGACAATCTTTGAATGAAATAACGAATTAAGGCAACACTTCTTTATATGCTCTTGTTTGGTATGCGTTTACTTTATCTGTGCATGTATGAGAACTCCCCTAATCCTGATGACTTTAGGACCCTGCCATTTAGGTGAAATGGCTCATGAAACGAGTCATATATCACATAAGTCATGATTAGTAAAATACTCCAGGCCGATGAGTCCTACCGACAGTGGGAGTGTCAACCTGACTCCTCTAAGGCTTTCTTGTGGGATCACGCCCTTAAGAAGGACCACCTTGATTCATGGAGATGCAAAGTGTATAGTTGATACGTGTGTGATACATGAGGGTGCTTACTTCAATAAGTAAGTTCACTGAGGTGCCCCGTGTAAGAACGTTCCTAAATGGGAAAGGAAGTTTCTATTTCAGGAAATGGAAACTTCCAGATTAGGAAATATCTTACGAGTCATTGATGTGATTAATTGATCCTTAGACTTGAGGTTCCATGTCACCTTATGAGTTAACTCTGTAGTCTTAGGTATAAGCTTTAAAGGGTGTCGCCTTAGACAACTGATTCAAAGCTTATGCTGGGGCTGCACAAGTGATTCATGAAAGTGAATGAGAATCAAGAAAGGACCTACACTTGCATTTGCAAGGTGATCTCTTATTGTGTAAGTCATTCATATGTCATATGGAGTCTTTGGCCAAGGCAGTAGATCAAGACATCAAGAAAAGGGTTTCTTGGATTGAGATCAAATGGATATGAAATGCACTTAGCTTTAAGACCGGATTATTAGGGTTCTGATTATTCCCTTACCCTAGATCTTGGTTGAGAGATAGTAAGTAGGAGGATTGTATCTCACATGAATCAATGACTTAAAGGTTCTGCCGAATCCGAACATTCCAATTCAGCTAGGGGTTAAACACCTGTTGCTAGACTATGGTCGTTTAATCTGTGGACTGATTAATTAATTAGTGAATTAATTAATTAGGGTCACTGCTAATTGAATTGAGAACCTAGAGGGTTACACACAACAACTTGGTTACATGAGTTAAGGCTTTAAAATGATTAAACGAGTTAATCGGGCATAGAGGGTCCCATATGTGTGAAATCACACGTGTGGGTCACGTGTCATTGGGACACGTGTGCCACACGTGTTTATTTGATTAAATGTTAAATAATTAATTTATTAATTATTTAATAGACTTTGGTTTAATTTTGAATTAAAAAGAAAGTCTTATTTTGGAGAAAAATAATCTAGTTAATTAATTACGAATTAATTAATTAGATAAATAAGTTATTTATTTATTAATAAATAAAGTATAAAAATATCAAAAAGGGTTTGGATATTTTAGCTCTCTTAAAAGTTGATTTGAATTTGAATTCAAAGTCAAAGTTGGAATTACTTGATGATCAAGTAATTGGAGAGAGGGACCAAATCCTTGCCCCATAAGGACTAGGTTCGGCGTCCCTCTCCCTCTCCTATATATAGGGGAGCTCGAGCTCCCCTTAGGGCTAATGAATGATCTTCTTTTGGTTCATGCGTTAAACACCATCCTTTCTCCACGATCAAATAAACCCTAGATTAAGCCTAAACACTAACTAGAGAACTAGCATCCTTACTAGTTAGATTATAGTCAACTTGGTGGACTATCTCTAGAGAGCTTCAAGTTAGAAGTTTGAAGATTCGAGTTTTACCAAGGAGAGGGGATCAAGCCGCGAGAAGAGCGTTCTTGGGTGGCTTGAAACGCTTCAAGAAAGTTAATTAAGAAAGTAAGTTTCTAATGTCTACGAATTTGGATGCACTATTGCGAGTCTAAGATCCTTTTGTTGGAAAATTTTTAAATTTCCGCTGCTTTCTGATTCCTGTTTTCCAACAAGTGGTATCAGAGCCACCTCGTTAATCGTGTTTCTGATTCGTCTCAATTATTCTGAATTTGGTAGAAATTCTTAGGCTTGATGCGATTGAGTATTTGTAATTGTTTTAGAAAGCCTGAATTACGAAACTTTATTTTTCCTGAAAGTTTCTGAAAACTCTTTTGTAAAATTCCTTTTAAAAACTATTTTAGATTTGAAACTGTATAAACTGTTTTTGGATTTCTTGGATTGGTTTTGCTTTAGAACGAAAACACGAAACGAAAAGCCTGGATTACGAACACAAGAAACCCCTCGCGCGAAGGCGTCGCGCGTACGGGCTTCGCGCGCCGCCGTCCGCCTGTCCTAGGCGCGTGCAGGCCCTAGCGCCATCTCCCTCCCGGAACCATGCGGGAGGCCTTCCGGGCGCGCCTAGCCCAGGGCTGCCGAGACGGCCGCCCAGGCTGGGCGAGGATCCCGCAAGGCATGCGGGATCTCCCGCCTAGGCCCGCCCGCATGCGAGCCGCACGCGCCGCATGCGGCGTGTGCGCATAGCGCGCGCGCCACATGCGTGCGGTCTCTTCTCGCGTGCGGGCCCCGGTTTTCGTAATCTGTTTTCGTATTTCGTGCAATCCAGTCCCAATTTTATTTTAATTTTAAAAATTTTATTTTATGAATATTTATTTTAATTTTGAATAAAACTTAAAATTGGGATTTTTTGAGAAACAGAAACGGTTTATATTTTGGGAAACTACATCTTTGATAAAATTATTAAGTTTCAGAAATTAATTGGAATTTTGTAAGTTTTTACTAATTTGGGATTTATTGAAAGCTTTTATAAATAAGACTCGCATCAAGTCGTGTTTTAAGTCATTAGGACTTGAAAAGGGAATTTTACTTATTGGCTAAATTTAAATTCTCGCAAAAGCATGTTAGGTGATCATGGATACTAGTCTATGTATGTTTTACATTTATGCACATGGATGGTTTACATTTGGGGTTGGAGCCCTATAGTTGCGTTTTTCAATTGAGGTTGGTGCCTCACTTATGTGCGTACTGTTATGTGATTTATTATGTCGCTTTCCATATTACTGTTTTTTAGGCCGGGGTATGCCCCGTGTAATTGTCTAAGGCTAATATGAAGACTGAGCCTTATTACTTTATGTCTTTTTCTTTTAATTTGAGAGTAGAGATAGGTGGTGAGGTTTTATTTTCATTTTGGAGACAATGCACCCATGGAGTAAGATAGACCACATTCAAGTAACAAGGAGGCCATAAGTGAAGACCCCTCAAAATGTTAGGGGGGGAATCTCAATTGAAAATGTAATAGAGATAGGGCTCGTATTTTGTTACCGCTTTCCCTTATGTGATATAAACTGTTTATGTGGAATGTATGTTAGAATTGTGATAGTGGAGTGGCTCCCACTTATCACGCATAAGATAGGATAGACCCATGATCATCTCATGTTAGTATCATGCTAGGACATGTTATCTGTTTATGTGCTTGTTTGGAATGCATTTAAGTTGTACTTGCATTAATCAAGACTAATAAAAATTGGATAACATATATGTTGGTGAGGTCTAATCGGACAACTCTCCGGTTAATTCGAAAATTCCCATTAAATATTAAGCTAATTTCGAATAAATAGGTGTTTAATTCAAGGTGCAAATTTTGAATTAAATTCCTAGCATTCCATCAATAGGTTTTAAGTTTCGTAAGTGAAACTAGTTATTGTCCGCCAATCGTGGGATAGCTAGTGGAGCTTATTACTTCTTAGTTACCTAATTGATCATTTTAAATGATCAATATTTCGTGGTCAATTTTGGCAAGGGCGATGTCCGCGAGTCGTGGGTTGTTCGAACTAAGTTTTGATCATGATCTTATGATTGATAGGTCTAGTTTAACGCCTAAGTAAATATGGATGTCGGACGAGTCGTGGGTCCAAATTGAAAGATAGGTGATGCAAAAATAATTACTAAGAGTTCTAAAGGTGTTAGAATTGGTAAGTTGTACCTACCTAGGGTTATACTTAGAATGTCCGCAAGTAGTGGGTTCGAGGTAAAATGCTTAGGATCTTAGTACCCATTGGGAAACGCGTTCCTCTTAAATCTTTGGGAATTAAAGATCTTTGAAAAACAGTGGGAGCTACATTAGATTAAAGACCTTATCTTTTGTATATCGTTATAATTCAGCATGCTCACTAGTTCTCTGTTTTACCATTTAGGTCGTAGATTCTGTGATTCTCTACGTGTTTTGAAATGGCAACCAAAAACCCTCTTGTATCGATCCTCGAGTCAAACAAGTTGACTGGTCCCAACTATTCTGATTGGCTGAGGAATCTAAAAATCATTTTAGATTCTGAGAAGAGAACTTATGTTCTCTTCGAAGGGGAGGCTAGTCCCGAAGGGGACGCTCCCACTCGGGCCGAGCGGGACGCGATCCAGAAGTGGAAGGATGATAATCTCCAAGCCCGTTGGCTTATGTTGGCTAACATGTCTCTGGACTTGCAAAGACAACATGAGGCCATGGAATTTACTTGGGAGATTTACGACCACTGAGAGCAACTTTACCGCCCTCATGAACATGTTACAAGGTATAACACTTCAAAGGAATTGTTCCACTTGAGAATGAGGGAAGGTTCTAGTGTCCATGAGTATGGACTCAAGTTTCTCGCCCTTACTGAGAAACTTGCTTCCATGGCCATGCCACTGAAAGATAAGCTTTCAGTGGACTTGTTGCTAGCCTCGCTCCCACCATCATTCAACCCATTTGTCCTTAACTTCAATATGAATCATGCTGGTGCTAATTTAGCTAAGCTGATTAGTCAGCTTATGACTGCTGAAAGCATGATCAAGAAGGACAATAAGGTTTTGATGGTGAATGCTCCATCTTCCTCTTCTGGGCCTTCTAAAGGTAAGGGCAAGAAAGCCCAAAAGAAGAAGAAGAAACCCCTTAGGCCCACTGGTGGCGTTTCGAAGGGGAAGGCCCAAAAGAAGAAGCGTGATCAGAAAGAGGATGTTTGCTTCCATTGTGGCAAAGCGGGACATTGGAGGAGAAACTGCCCAGAGTACATGGCTACTTAAAGAAAGGTATGTTTCTCGTTGAAATAAATCTTTCTATTAATTCTAGTTCTTGGGTACTTGATACCGGTTGTGGAACTCATATCTGTAATGATGTACAGATGCTAAGTGAAGTCCAACAACTCAGAGAAGGAGAATGTATCTTGAAGATCGGCGATGGCTCAAATGTTGAAGCTCGAGCTTTAAGCACAATTAGATTAGATTTAGGTAGTTTTGAGTTAGTTTTAAACAAAATCCTTTATGTACCGAGCATTATTCGTAATATAATTTTAGTTCCAATTTTAGATTGTGAAGGTTATGAAACTTATATTAAGAATGGAAAATACTTTATCAAACGGAACAACTCTTCCGTTCAGATCGGTACTCTAAGTAATGGACTTTATCTAACTCAAAATATCAATATTATGAATATACAACGAGAAACTAAGCGTAAGAGAGATGACAAAGTTTCAGCTCCCTTATGGCACGCTAGATTAGGACACATTTCCAAGAATAGAATTAGCAAGATAAACACTTCAGGATCATTCTCTGAAAATAATCTCAAAGAGTTAACTTCTTGCGAATCCTGTCTCAAAGGAAAGATGTCCAAAGTTCCTTTTAAAGGAACTGTGGAACGTGCCACTAAGGTTTTGGATTTGATCCATTCTGATGTTTGTGGACCGCTTAGTGTAAGCACTAGAAACAATCATCAATATTTCATAACCTTTACCGATGACTTTAGTCGATATGGTTATGTATAATTAAGGGCGAATTATATTTATCCCTTGAGGTTTGCCCTAATTACAAATCAGCCCCTCTTATTTCAAAAATTACATATTAGTCCCTAAAAACACTGTTTCAATTGAGGTCCCTAGACGCCGTTAGGGTTCCGTTAATTTTGACATTTGAATTTCCGAAAAATATTACAAAAAAGTCCCTCAACTATGAATTTTCTTACAAAACGACCCCTTAACTAAATCACATCAACAATGTGGTCCTGTCAAAATTAACGGAACCCTAACGGTGTCTAGGGACCTCAATTCAAACAGTGTTTTTAGGGACTAATATGTAATTTTTGAAACAAGAGGGACTGATTTGTAATTAGGGCAAACCTTAGGGGACCTAAATGTAATTCGCCCTATACTTAATGAAGCATAAATCTGAAGCTTTTGAGAAATTCCTAGAATTTCAAAAGGAGGTTGAGAACCAAACTGGTCACAAGATCAAAGCACTTCGATCTGATCAAGGAGGCGAGTATCTTAGTGAAGATTTCCTTAATCATCTCAATGATAATGGGATTATCTCTCAGTGGACACCTCCGGGAACTCCTCAACTTAATGGAGTTTCTGAGAGAAGGAATCGAACCCTACTCGATATGGTTCGTTCCATGATGAGTTTCACTAACTTACCACCTTCTTTCTGGGGATATGCCCTAGAAAGTGCAGCAAAGATTTTGAATCTAGTTCCCTCTAAGTCAGTCCCTAAAACGCCCTATGAAATGTGGCATGGTAAAATCCCTAGTTATTCTTACTTAAGAATCTGGGGTTGTCCTGCTTACGTGAAGAGGACAGTGGGAGATAAGTTAGAATCTCGTTCTAACTTATGCTACTTTGTAGGTTATTCTAAGGAATCCATAGGATACTACTTCTACGATCAATCTGAGCAAAAGGTGTTTGTTTCCAGAAATGCCACTTTTTTTTAGGACTAGTTCCTTAAAGAAAAGAAAGGCAAGATCATAGAATTAGAAGAAGTACAAAGTGATCCCACACCATCCACTGAAGAAACGTCCCCTTCTGACCAACCACAACCAATCACGAATTTCGACACACACGTAAATCCTCCTCTGAGGCGTTCTGAACGCACTCCTAGACAGCCGGAAAGATGGTATGGATTCTTCCATGAAATCTCTCAAAAGGATAATGATCCTTTAACATATGAAGAGGCACTTTCAGATTCTGACTCTGAACAGTGGATAGAAGCCATGAAATCCGAAATGGATTGCATGAACTCCAACCAAGTTTGGACCTTGGTAGATTTGCCTGATGGGGTCAAACCCATAGGTTGCAAATGGATCTTTAAGAGAAATCTTGGAGTTGATGGAAGCATTGCAGCCTACAAAGCAAGACTGGTTGCAAAAGGATTCACTCAAAGACCCGGCGTGGACTTTGATGAAACCTTTTCGTCAGTTGCAATGCAAAAGTCTATTCGGATCATGCTTGCCATTGCTGCATATTATGACTATGAGATATGGCAAATGGATGTGAAAATTGTCTTTCTCAATGGTGACATTGATAAAGACATTTATATGGAGCAACCCATAGGTTTCACATTCAGTGGGAGTGAGCAAAAGGTTTACAAACTCCAAAGATCAATCTATGGATTGAAACAGGCTTCTAAGAATTGGAATATTCGATTTGATGAATCAGTCAAAGCGTTTGGCTTCATTCAAATTTCGAATGAATCATGTGTGTATAGAAAGGAATTAGAGACCTCAGTGCAATTTTTAGTACTTTATGTTGATGACATCCTTCTTATTGGGAATTCGAAGGATGACATGAAAGTAACTAAGTTATGGTTATCGAACCAATTCGAGATGAAAGATCTTGGTGATGCGTCCTATATCCTTGGAATTAAAATCTATCGAGATAGATCTAGAAGGTTAATAGGACTATCACAGTCGATGTACATTGACAGAGTATTGAAGAGATTCAATATGTAATCAACAAAGGTTAAGAACCTTCCTATGAGCGTAAGAACATGTCTTTCTAAGAAGATGTGTCCTAAGACTAACCTTGAGAAGGAAACAATGACTCATACACCTTATGCATCAGCACCTTATGCATCAGCAATATGAAGCATAATGTATGCAATGTTATGTACTCGACCGGATGTGGCTTATGCACTTAGTGTAGCAAGTCGTTTCCAATCTGACCCTGGAGATGGTCACTGGGGTGCCGTGAAGAATATTTTTAAGTACTTGAAAAGTACTAAAGATTTATTCTTAGTTTACAGAGGTCAGAAAGATCTTACTGTCGAAGGATATTGCGATGCAAGCTTTGCATCTGACTTAGATGATTTTAAGTCAATGTCAGGATACATTTTCTGCCTAAACGGCGGAGCAGTGAGTTGGAAGAGTTCCAAGTAAACTACCACTGCAGATTCGACCACTGAGGCCGAATACTTGGCTACAAATGACGCAGCTAAGGAAGGTGTTTGGATTAGAAACTTCATTCAAGAGTTGAATGTTGTTCCTAGCATGAAAGACCCCATTACTGTGTTTTGTGACAACACTGGGACGGTTGCTCAAGCAAGAGAACCAAGATCTCACCAACGGACCAAGCACATTATGAGGAAGTATCACCTAATCCGTGATATTATCAAAAGAGGAGATGTGCAAATTGAGAGGGTCACATCAGCAGACGTGGCAGATCCACTTACTAAACCCCTTAGTCGAGAAGCTTTCCAAGGTCATCTTCAAAAGATGGGACTTAGAGTAGCTTTAGAATGGCTTTGACGGGCAAGTGGGAGATTGTTAGGAATAGTGCCCTAGAAAGCCGATTGTATATCCGCTTTGTGCTTTTCCTTATTGTAATCACAAACAATCTTTGAATGAAATAACAAATTAAGGCAACACTTCTTTATATGCTCTTGTTTGGTATGCATTTACTTTATCTGTGCATGTACGAGAACTCCCCTAATCCCGATGACTTTAGGACTCTGCCATTTAGGTGAAATGGCTCATGAAACGAGCCCTATATCACATAAGTTATGATTAGTAAAATACTCCAAGCCGATGAGTCCTACCGACAGTGGGAGTGTCAACCTAACTCCTCTAAGGCATGCCTGTAGGATCACGCCCTTAAGAAGGACCGGCAGGAATAATAAAAAAAAAGTCCAGGTTGGTTGGTGAGTTGTTTCATGGAGGTGCAAAGTGTATAGTTGATACGTGCGTGATACATGAGGGTGCTTACTTCAATAAGTAAGTTCACTGAGGTGCCCCGTGTGAGAACATTCCTAAATTGGAAAGGAAGTTTCTATTTCAGGAAATGGAAACTTCCAGATTAGGAAATATCTCACGAGTCATTGATGTGATTAATTGATCCTTAGACTTGAGGTTCCATGTCACCTTATGAGTTACAAAGTTAACTCTATAGTCTTAGGTATAAGCTTTAAAGGGTGTCGCCTTAGACAACTGATTCAAAGCTTATGCTGGGGCTGCACAAGTGATTCATGAAAGTGAATGAGAATCAAGAAAGGAGCTACACTTGCATTTGCAAGGTGATCTCTTATTGTGTAAGTCATTCATATGCCATATGGAGTCCTTGGCCAAGGCAGTAGATCAAGACATCAAGAAAAGGGTTTCTTGGATTGAGATCAAATGGATATGAAATGCACTTAGCTTTAAGACCGAATTATTAGGGTTCTGATTATTCCCTTACCCTAGATCTTGGTTGAGAGATAGTAAGTAGGAGGATTGTATCTCACATGAAACAATGACTTAAAGGTTCTGTCCAATCCGAACATTCCAATTCAGCTAGGCCGCGTTTACTTTGCTTGTCGTGATAACCCATGTCATGTTATTGTATGTTGGTGATGAGAAGTATACCCATGTTTACAGTTCATGTCCTGCATCATGTTTGCCAAATAATGGGTATTTACTTTGTAGGTTTGTGGAGATATGTTAGCATTAAAATACCAATATGCCCCTACCTTTTTTATGCCCATTTGTTCATCTTCACAAAATAGTTTGATCATCTGCCTTTTATTTTGGTTATATATATTTGAAATTGCAAGTAAAAAGAAGAATTACAAAATTACATTCAAGAATTTAAAACTTAAAACAAAGGTTACTTCACCCAATAATCAATCATTTAATCAATGTTATTCAATTCAAACAAAAGTCACCACAACTAAGAATATCCAATTAAAGTCTGTAATGAAAACAAGTAGCAAAAAATTACTCAAAGAAAAGAAAAAATGAAACAAAATAACATCAGAGAGCTTGTTCTTGCTGGCGGTGAGAGTGGATGAAGATTGATTTTCCCTTCTGATGTTGGATTATTTTTTGTGCCAAACATGTCTTTGATGAGAGCCAAAGGAAGGCCATGGCCGGGGAGAGCCATTCTGAATGAAAACAATTGATCATTGGTTTAAACATCAAGTGAATTTATACTAATAATCATAGATAAATAGTGTAATGGTGTATAATTGTATGTAGTTATAAAGGAGGCTGCTGTAATCACTACAGATCTCTCTTCCTAATATACATCCAATTAAATGACATAACGATACCAGACTTGCAGATGAACAAACCCGTTTCCATCATTGCAGATGAACAAACTCGTTTCCATCTTCATATCAGCTTTGACCTCATGCCCTCACCAATTGGAAATGCAGGGCATCTAATCCACTTGTCAGTATGCCATCTTTGAATACAATTCAACATAAACAATGAGACTCAGTTCATAAGTAACACGAGCTAAAAAAAAATTGTAATTATCATCACATCTCACAAATTTGAGAACAAACTGCATTATATCATTATCCGCAAATCTGAAATTTTGGGTCTTTTCATTACAAGCTAAAACTTAAAACAAATGAGTGAAATCTGTTTGAAAAGGAAGAAATAGAGAAAACAAAAATTTAACACCTTTCATGACCTTTTCTTCTCTACATACTTCAACTTCTGCATCTTAATATTGGTTGGCATACCAAGTCTAATGAACAAATAGGGCCTGTAGACAAGAAAAAACAAGTGGTCCATAATTTCTTTTTTTTTTTTTTTTTTTGCAGCCATAACATGATTATCATCAATGCCTTTGGAATGAATGTCACCCTCCATCAGAATGCTCGTAACTCGTAACTCTCAACTCAAGGACTCCATCCTCTCAGTTTGGCAGAAACTCAAGCATGATGTTGATAATCATATGTTCATAAAATCTACTAAATTCTTCCCCAATTTGATTTCAAAATTCTACTAAATTATTGCTTCCAACAAGTATTGACGACGAAATCAAATTGGGTTAAATTGATGACGAAACAAATTGGGTCAAGCAAAAAATCAAATTGGATTAAATTGATGATGGAACAACTACGAACATAAAAGTTGAAAAAAACCTAGCTCTTTTGCAAATCCCTATGTTCTAATTCTATTCACGAACCCTAACTAAAAAATCTTAATTTAGGTAACGAATAAATAAAAAAATCCTAGTATTTTTTAACACAAGAGAGAAGAATTTAACCAAATTTCCGGCCATCGCAGAGGTAGCTGAGCTCGATCTCCGAGCATCAGCGGTGGAACGGTGGATTCATCGCCTTCGACCCGATTGCGCAGCCCTGTAAACAAAACAGAAAACAACAACAGATAACTTGGCAATATGTGACAAGTATTTTTGCTGCATCAGCTGCAATATGTTGCTCGAATTTACTTCGGCACCATACAAGAGAAAAACCCTATCCCCGCTTCCCTCCCATATAAGCTACGATTTATGTATCCCAGACGAATTCAAATCACGGTGATTGGCAACGTAATTTGATTGGAACTCCATCACTCTTCTGCCACAAATTCACTGTTGCAGGAGTATTGAAAACCAAAATTTCAATGGATTAATCCAAAAAATTGGGGGCACAAAATTTTTTTCGCCAGATCTCCATCTGCGAAATTTCACTCCACCGACAAACAACATGAAAACACAATTTACCATTCAGTGGCATAGGGTTGTAATTAAGTGGAGAAATTGGACAGTAACGTAAAATCCCACCTCATGTTAAATTGGGCCACAAATAAACACGGCAATTTGGCGTGTTCCAGCATCACGCATTTTCACGCGAAACACACGGGCCAGCCCAGTTGACACGGGCTGCGTGCCATTAAAAGTAAACAAAAGAGAACGTCGGTCAAGCCCACTAAACATGCGTTTTTTATAAAAGTAAACGCGGCCCTAGGGGTTAAACACCTGTTGCTAGACTATGGTCGTTTAATCTATGGACTGATTAATTAATTAGTGAATTAATTAATTAGGGTCACTGCTAATAGAATTGAGAACCTAGAGGGTCACACACAACAACTTGTTTACATGAGTTAAGGCTTTAAAATGCTTAAACTAATTAATCGGGCCTAGAGGGTCCCACACGTGTGAAATCAGATGTGTGGGTCACGTGACTGGACACGTGTCATTGGGACACGTGTGCCACACGTGTTTATTTGATTAAATGTTAAATAATTAATTTATTAATTATTTAATAGACTTTGGTTTAATTTTGAATTAAAAAGAAAGTCTTATTTTGGAGAAAAATAATCTAGTTAATTAATTACGAATTAATTAATTAGATAAATAAGTTATTTATTTATTAATAAATAAAGTATAATAATATCCAAAAGGGTTTGGATATTTTAGCTCTCTTAAAAGTTGATTTGAATTTGAATTCAAAGTCAAAGTTGGAATTACTTGATGATCAAGTAATTGGAGAGAGGGACCAAATCCTTGCCCCATAAGGACTAGGTTCGGCGTCCCTCTCCCTCTCCTATATATAGGGGAGCTCGAGCTCCCCTTAGGGCTAATGAATGATCTTCTTTTGGTTCATGCGTTGAACACCATCCTTTCTCCAAGATCAAATAAACCCTAGGTTAAGCCTAAACACTAACTAGAGAACTAGCATCCTTACTAGTTAGATTGTAGTCAAGTTGGTGGACTATCTCTAGAGAGCCTCAAGTTAGAAGTTTGAAGATTCGAGCTTTACCAAGGAGAGGGGATCAAGCCGCGAGAAGAGCGTTCTTGGGTGGCTTGAAACGCTTCAAGAAAGTTAATTAAGAAAGTAAGTTTCTAATCTCTACGAATTTGGATACACGATTGCGAGTCTAAGATCCTTTTGTTGGAAAATTTTTAAATTTCCGCTGCTTTCTGATTCCTGTTTTCCAACAGTTCCCAGTCTCGGTTGGCTGCTACCGAGAACAACACCCTGATGGTATCGATTTTAGCTACTGGGGAGAAGGTCTAAGAATAGTCGATATCGTAGGTCTGCGTGTATCCTTTTGCCACTAGCCTTGCTTTGTACCTTTCAACACTCCCGTCTGCCCAATGTTTTACCGTGTAAACCAATCTACATCCTACCACCTTCTTTCCTGGAGAGAGTATGCACTTCTCTCACGTTCCGTTCTTTTCGAGTGCCTCCATTTCAGTCTCCACAGCTTGAACCCACTTATCTTCTGAGAGTGTCTCTTCTACCTTGTTTGGGATTCTGATGGTATAAATGGCAGTTGTATATGCACGTGCCTGTGCAGAGAGATTCCCCATAGAAAGATTAGCTAAAGGATATCTCGGAGCTCTGCTTGTATGTTCCAGTTCATACCTTCTAGGTAGGACACCCCTGTTGGTTCTCGGCGGCCATACATACCTTCCCACCTCCTCCTTTGTGTCTGTTTTACCTTGTACATCAGTCTTTCCTTGTTCTTCATTATCGCCTGCACTGTTAGGACTATATGGAATAGCAAAAGGAACAAAAGTAACATCATTATTACTAACCTCAGGAGTATTCAGTGGGATGAGCGGCATAGGTGGAGTGAGTGGTTGTATCACGGGAGATGGCGGCTCTGTGGTTCCACCTACTTGCTCTTTTGGGACTATGTCTGGCCAAAAGTAGAGTGGAATCCCACTCAGTGGATCCTGTTGCTGTTGATGCGGTTTCTCCTCCTGACCACTGAGTGGGGTGGTAAAGTAAAACTTGGTTTCAACAAAGTCATAGTCCATAATGGTGTACAGACGTCTAGTGGGAGGATGGTAATAGCGATATCCCTTCTGATGGACCTCATACCCGACAAACACACACTTAAGGGAACAGACATCAAGTTTAGTTTTACTGTTTTTGGGAATGTGAACAAACACGAAGCGCCCGAAAACCCTAAGCGGTAGAGCTAACATAGAAGGAATACTGACTTGGGATACTAGGCACTTTAGGGGTGTGCTAAGGTTCAGAGACTTCGTGGGAAGTCGATTGGCTAAATAGATAGAGGTGGCAACGGCTTTTGGCAACATATACTTAGGACACTGAGACTCGATCATGAGAGACCTAGACATCTAAAGAAGCTGGCAATTTTTTCTCTCTGCTACCCCGTTTTGCTGGGGGGTATGGGAACAGAATGTCTGATGTATCAACCCATGTTTCTGAAAAAAACTGTTTCATTGTCGAATTGACATACTCCCCTCCATTATCGGAACTAAGAATCTGAATATGGGACTTAAACTGTGTTTGAACCATCTGAAAGAACTCCATAAACTTAGCCGGGACTTCAGATTTATTTTTCAAAAAATAGACCCAAGTCATTCTAGAGCAATCATCGATAAAAAGAACAAAATATTTAAAATCATGGCCAAAACCAATATTCGGGGAAGGACCCCATACATCAGAGTGTACTAGTGAAAAAACTGTACTAGCACGAGAATTCAAAACTGGAAAAACCTGTCTATGACTCTTTGCTAGAATATAAGTTTCATAAGAGAAGTTATTATTTGCAGGAAAAAGCTGAGGAAATAACAACTGGAGATACCCTGAGGATGGATGACCCAAACGACGGTGTCACAACCACTGTTGACGGTTCACTGTCCCGTGAGCAAGTGCTGCAGTTCCTTGTTGAGCCACCTCATCGACGTAGTACAGCCCACCACTTTCAGTACCACGCCCAATCACTTTCCCCGACTGAATATCCTGTAACAAGTAGAAATGGGGAAACATCAGCACTATACAATTCAACTCTTTCGTAATATGGCTGATAGACAATAATTTAAAGGACAGACTTGGAACATATAAACACTTCTGTAATTTTAAAGCCGGGGATAAGGAAATAGTTCCCGCGCCAAGAACAGGGGAAAGACTGTTATTCGCGCTCTGAATTGTATTTATTGGAGGAACTGTGTCAAAAACCAAATCAGAGAGGTCGTATGTCATGGAATGTGTGGCTCTACAATCGAAAAGCCATCGAGAATTCTTATTTCCTGATGAAGCAAGGGCCAAACCAGGCCCGTCACTATCTAATTTGGGGAATATACTACATTCAACTTTGTTAGGGGGGTCACAAGTACTATTCTTAAAGTAATTAGGGGCTAAATTGTAAGAATCAAAAAGTTGGTGGGTGGGGAGTGAAAAGGAGGGGTAAAAAGGAGAATCCCTCCCCCCCCCACCCACGCACCTTAATACCTAGATTCGGTCCCCCTTGTCTGCCTTTCTCACCCGCTGCTGCCAAAGAAAACCCTCTTTTCTCCTCTTTGGAATCTGCTTCTTCTGTGGTGGCTTCCCCGTCGTCCGCGATTGCCGTGGTTCCGTGAGTGGGTCCGGTGCCATCTCACCGTCGACTCCTCCAGCCCTCTGGAAAACCTATGATTTCATAGCAATCTTCCCGTGTATGTCCGGACCGCCTGCATTTGGAACACTTCAATCCGCCTTAATCCTGCCGCCGCCGCTCTGGTATGATGAACCCGGAGCCCTTCTTTGTGCGTCTGACCGGGGCCTGGTGGCGGAACCCTGATTTATTCCCTTCTCGGATCAAAATGGGTACTGGGCACTCAAACCTGCTCCAATTCCTGAGGTATTGGTTTCCGATGATGGGCCGTTTTCGCCGGTAAGTTCTGACCCCATGATTCCTCGTCTAGCTCCTTCTCGCCGGATAACGACGTATACCCTTTCCACCTTGGGCAGTGGGTCTTCTTTGAGGAGATCTCGTCTGTCGGCATCGAGCTTGCCATCGATCCCAATAAGAAATTGAAACAGGCGAGTCTCCAATCTCAAGCGATTGAAGATTGTGATATGTCCCTCGCACATCATCGGATTTGGCTGCCTCACCTCAATTTCTCTCTAGATTCGTTGGATATTGTTGTAGTACTGTTCAATCGAATCTGACCCCTGTTTCAGATTATTGGCCCTTATGGTTAAGTCGTAAATCTGTAGGCCATCGCCACCTTGGCTGTGGGTGGCGTGTAGCTCATCCCATAATGCCTTTGCTGACGGGTATTCGACGTAGTAGGAGATAGGTTTCTGCTCCATGTTCTCCAAGAGCCAGGTGTATAAGATGAGGTCATCTTGCTACCATCGATGATGATCTGGGTGACCCGGGACTGGTGGCTTCGGATCGCTAGTGAGATGGCTGAGTTTTCCTCTCCCTCCTATTGCTAGTTTAATCAGTCGTGCCCAAAGGGAGAAGTTGAACTGATTTAATTTGATAGTAATATTGATGGTTTGTGGTGTTTGGTTCTGATTTAGTTTGGTTTGGGGTTGTAGGTTCTGAAGAAGGCTGGCTAGTTGGAGAGCCAAGGAATCAGGCTGTGATTCCTTGGTTGTGCCGAAGTGACTGTTGTTGTCATGTTCGTCGGCCATGGCTGAGGAAGGTATGAGGTAATTGATGAGCAAGAACACCGGATCACTGATTGATCGGATTCTGCTCTGATACCATGTTTTCTATAAAGAATTCCATGATTTGGGGAAAGAATTTTCTGTATTTTTGTATCCGAATACACTGTACAACCTCAACTAAATACAATACAAGCTATGCTAAGTAAGGAAAGAAGAATAATTAAAATAAATCACGAGAATAAACAAGATCCTCTAATCCCTAATTTACCTTATGTCAACAAAATCTACGCCAGCCAAACTTTTATTTTTAACAAACGAATGAACTATACATAGTTTCACATTAAATGAAACCAAATGAACATGAAATCAAGTGATATAATAACGATTTAATATCTAGGATTATATTGTCAATAACTAAACGATGGACACCGGAAGAATTAAATTTGTTAATGATGCTCAAGCAATTGCCTTCCACGGCAATATCGCCGATCGAAATCTCTTGCCAAAGTAATAGCCACAAGCACCACGGTCGCTTCCACAACTTCCCGCGACCAATGAAGACCCTTCCTATTCGTTTCGCCACCAACACAAATCCCATCAGAATCTAGCACCGTTATTCCCATCCCTACCTGTGAGCTACTTTGGAAGGTTGATCCATCATAATGGACGTAGGGTTGATGTGACATCCCCGTTGAACGAAGTTAGCTCTCGATGGAATAAATGTTGTGACAAATTCTCCACAGAACCACTTTAATCTTGGAAACGGTTTTGAGTTTCCAAATTTGATCCCAAACCCTCGACGCGCCCTTGTAAACGGTTCTAGCTTCCTCCTGATTCTCAAGCTCGCACATCAAGTGATATGCACTTCGAACGCTAAATTTGGCAGAGTTATTAAAGTACCATAGCAAGGTATCCTCCCATCGGGTTACTCCAATCGGAATATTAAGAATAAATTCAGCATCTTCTTGGGAAAAAACTCGTTCTACATCCTTCCTAGTTCCTATTCCATCCACTCCCTTCGTCAACATCAAATCAAAAACTTTGTCCAGTTGAAGGATTGTTCTCGGTTGGGGCTGAGGGCGAAATGAAGGTCACTTTACAACCCACCTACCCTGATGAATCGAGAAATATAGGAAAAAATTTTAAATTGGGATAATATGAATTCCCTAATTAACATTTTAAATTAATTACAATTTGATCCAATAATTTTAAAACGTTTGGAGATTCGAGGACAATTCTCCCCTATCAGGCATCAGCTACTTATCAATTTTGGTTTGGACTTTGAAGGGACCCCGACTTGTATGAACGTTTGGGTTTCATGGGAACACTACATACACGATGTGGGTTAACCATCAAGCCATTCTAGATTTTGTCAGTTCTATTCAGGACTTCAGGGTTACAATCCTTCAGACACAGGCTGTGATGGGCAGGCCCAACTTTTATCAAATTTGAGTAATTCTAACCTAAATTTGATATGTTATCAGTTATTTTCATAAATAATTCGAATCAAGATCTTATACGAAGGGTGTATAACTTATATACATACGTCACATGTATTAATATACGGTTAAGATTAAAAGAGAGAAACAATTAATATTTAAAAAAAATTAAAATTCTTTCTTATAATTTGGACGTCTATTATTTAACACATTTTGACCATAAAATAGAAGATGAAATATGAATTTAAAATAGGAAATAGGAAATCCAAGGTCGTATAGCAGTATATATATATTAATACCACATACTGACATACATCTTATTTTCACATATCTTATAAGAACTGTCCCAGGGAGCGGATAATCTCCTTTTTGTATTTTGTCAACAAAATTTTTTTCCTCTTATGTGCTACATCAATTTATGAAGTAAATTGTGGAAAATATGTAAGGAAAAATTTCGTTGGAGCGGAAAACTAATAGCACTACTTTGACTTTCTTCATTTGACTTTTCATTAGTACCCATCGTTTGCCAATTAAGAGTATTTTATTAACGAAAATATTATAAATCAATAGACTTCATTAAATGTGGTTTAGTTTAAGTCAAAATAATTACAGAAAATTTAAGCAAAATTTTATGAAGTCTATTATATTTTGAGGGCATTTATAAATTATTTTAGGGTGTAGTCGCGATTTTGCCACCACCCCTCCACGACATATTGTAATGAAAGTCTTTTTCCTTTTAAATAGAACCGGACAATATGATTATGGGATTATTATAGAGGATCCCCTCATATGTAAATCAATCAAATTCAAAGTATACATGCAGTATGTCATAATCCACATATGTGACAATATTATTAAAAGAAAATTTTTAATACTCATCGTTTCTAAAGCATCGCCTATTGACCTTAAAAGGAGACGTCCAAACATCCGGGCATTAGCAAGAAGTTTGTCATTGTAGCACCAAACTTGCAATAGACAAACAACAATAAGCATCCTTAGTTTCACTAGTGAAACCCCTGCTATTTTGCAATGAAAGTTGAACGGTGGTACTCGTTTCATTTCTCGTGATTACGAACCTAAACCATGGTTCATATTTATATATATTTTAAAATCATTAAACAATTTGAATTATTATACATTCTCGAATTATATATATTTCATAGAATTTAATCAACCATGTACTTTTTTTTATTAGGGATCGATCAATTCTAACTTTTAAGTACATCCACCGGCCTGTTGGTAGCTTATTTCTAGGCCAAGCGTGTATTGTTTTAATTTTTATTCCAAAACTCGTGTGTGTTGGTACTTTTGGGTACAGTTCCGAGAAAAACAAATCCGAATAAAGCCATGAAATTTGATTAAAAAACTGATAATATGCTAAACATATACAGTACATGTTTTTCAAGTACTTTCTTTGTTTATTAGTTTGTGGTTTTTATTTTCTTAATCAAAATGTGTTCTTCAGTCTCCCGTTGAGCTTTCTTCCTCATCAATGTCGATCACTTTCAGTATGATATCAAACCAGGGTCTCGATTTATCTGAAATCAAACCTTTTCACTCCATTTATGATCCAGTTGATTGTAACTTTTTTAATCGAGTAAACATTCGACATGTTGACTTCCCAAATTTCTAAAAAAATTACATTTATTTAAAAAGAAATTCATTCGACCGACATACATTTACCATCGAGAGTCGTGACTGTCGCTGCTACATCTTCGTCATCCTCTCCCACTGAAGTTTATTCTATGCGAAGCTGAGATAATCCTGGTGTAAATTAAGCTTGTTACGATCTACATGAGGGTATGTTATGAAAAAATGACCGCTTTAATATTGGAAATCTTTTATAATTTTGAAAAATAGATAAAAATACATAACAATTCACATATACAACAAGTGTTGTCGTTTCGTAGCATGCAATAGCTAGCAAAGCAAGTTAGGTCACAAACGGTTGCAGTATTTATTAGTTTCAGAAGTCAATGACAATGAGGCAAGCGCAGAAATTAATACAAGGATTTGTGATCTAATTAAAATATTAAAGAACTAACATGTCGCCCAGAAATTCCATTTATATTTAATTCCATGTACATCAATCCATTTTGATTCCTGTATGATTATCCAGATCTTCTACTATATTAATGGGTTACATCCCGTTGATCTTCCATTTAATATGAAATGTAAACATAGGATAATTCTACTCTGAACTTGATTTGGAACTGAGGCAAGAGTTTTTTACCCTTGTCGTCATGCGATTGACATAAAATTTAGATAAAATAATAAGTTAAAAAGCAAATGTAATACACTTGTCCGTATATTATTCGGTAAGTTTGGCGGAACAAGGTTTGAACTAAATTTTTTTTAAAGCATAATATAAGATTCATACGACTATTTATCCTATATATTATTTGAATAGTAAACAAACAGAACGTAAAAAGCAAAAAGAAAGGGGGGAGAAATTCATAGAACTACGCTAGGCTCGAAGGAGGCAAGTGTTCCGGGGCTGAGAAGATTGTACGAGCACCATGCAATTGATGAAGGTGACAACGTAAACCCTAGCGGACTAAGTGCCCCAAAAGTACTCTCAAACGACTTATGAGATTCCTCCTTTTCTTAACCAGGATAATCCTCGGACGAAGCCGGCAACAATGTGGGATTCTTGACTGCATCAGGCTGAGACAGGTTCAGAGGCGGTGGCGCCACCTCCTGCAGCCGGGTCGACTGAAACTCTGCCGCGCTCGTAAGCTTCTGAACAGTATCTCTGAAATCATTGGCAGCCACCTTGTAGATTTTTGGTGGAGTCGGAGGCAAAGGTGCGATGGGTTTTTTTGTAATTATATTCTTCCCTGGAAACTTACGGACGGAGTGGAGCGTCGCCTGGAACGGCGGCGGCGGTTTCTCCCTCTTAAACATTTCTTGCCGGTGTTGATGAGCACTAGAAAACTGATGATTATCATTCTGAGAGTCAAACGAATAGGAGCAATTGGAAGAAGAAGAAGAGATTGGATTACAAACGTATGAATAAGCATCCATGATTAATGTGATCACTTAATCTGGCTTAATTGAGCTGATTAATGAAAGCGAAAAGCGTTGAGAAACTATCTTATGGGTTTGTGGCCTATATACATAGCAATATTTGATCAGAAAAGTTTGAAATTTAGAAGGAAATTGGATTCAACCGAAGAGGGAAATTAATAAGAGAAAGAGACCATTGATGAGACGATTACAGAGATTTTTGAGAGAGCAAATAATTATGATAATTTTGTCGTGAGCGTCGGCCGGGTCTTGCGCGCAAGTTTGACCCAGAAAATATTAGTGTAATGAAAGTCTTTTTTCTTTTAAATAGAATTGGGCAATGTGATTGTGGGATTATCACAAAGGACCCCCTCATATGTAAATCAATCAAATTCAAGTATATATGCATTGTGTCCTAATCTACATAAGGGACAATCTTATTAAAAGAAAATTCCTAATACTCATCGTTTCTAAAGTATGGCCTATTGACATTAAAAGGAGGCGTCCAGACATTCGAACATTAGCAAGAAGTTTGTCATTGTAGCACCAAGCTTGCAATCGACAAACAACAATAGCGTCCTTAGTTTCGCTGGTGAAACCCCTTCTATTTTTTAATGAAAGTTGAAAGGTGGTACTTGTTCCATTTCTTGCGATTACGAACCTAAACAATGGTTGATATTATATATATTATAAGAAGATATTTAAAATCATTACACAATTTGAATTATTATACATTCTCAAATTATATATATTTCATAGAATTTAATCAACCATGTGCTTTTTTTATTAAAAAACTAATAACTTAAATTAGGGATCGATCAATTCTAACTTCTAAGCACATCCACCGGCCTATTGGTAGCTTATTTCTAGGCCAAGCGTGTACTGCTGTGTGTGTTGGTACTTTTGGGTACAGTTCCGAGAAAAACAAATCCGAATAAAGCCATGAAATTTGATTAACAAACTGATAATATGCTAAACATATACGGTACATGCTTTTCAAGTACTTCCTTTGTTTATTAGTTTGTGGTCTTTATTTTCTTAATCAAAATGTTTTCTTCAGTTTTTACCGTTGAGCTTTCTTCCTCGTCCATGTTGAGCACTTTCAGTATAATATCAAAGCAGGGTCTCGATTTATATGAAATCAAACCATTTCGTGATAAGAAGCTTATCGTTAACGAGACCTTAGAGTTGTCTCAAACTCGTACTTACCGGAAGACCGCCGGCACGGAGAAATTTAGACGGGAAAGAGATTTGAGAATTTAGGGTTGGAATTGATAAATTATTCAATGCTGAATGTTTCGAAATAACTAAGCAGTATAAATTACTAAGACTCCTAGTCACGCTAGGAAACATAAAAGGAAATACCATACTACTGGAATTAAATAATTAAACCGAAATAAGACATCAACGCCTCTTAGGAATAACATACGCCTTTTGCCAACCAGGGACCTTCTTCGCCCGCGAGCTTCTTCTAACAGCATCACCTTCACCAACACCATCTTCCTCTTCATGTTGTCCCTGTCCATCGACCTCTGCTGTTACTGCATCAACGCCACTTGTCGGAGCACCATCCATATCACTCCTACCCCTTCGACAATCACCTTGTCCTCAAGGTGAAGATCCGGAAAAAAAACGACGCAGAGAATCCGTAGGCTCCCACGAGGCATCATCAAGGGAACCATCCGACCAACTGACGAGCCATTGCTCCTCTAATTTACCATTCCGCAAAACCGTACGCGATTCATGTACTTTGACTGGCCGCGAAGGAACAGACCCACTGACAAAGTCGTCCGGCAACGGTTGTGAAACCACCGAACCCTTATCACCTGGCGCTCGAAACTTACGCAACAAAGAAACATGGAAAACCGGGTGTATGCGCGATGACTCAGGTAAGCCAACTTGTAAGCCACGGACCCAACTTGAGCCAATACCTCAAATGGACCATAAAAACGTTTCGCCAACTTCTGACTCCGTCGACGAACCACGGAATGTTGCCGATAAGGTTGAAGCTTCAAAAGCACCATTTCGCCAACCTCAAAACTGACATCTGTTCTCCCCCAAATTACGTCGCAGATCCCGCAAAAGGCCTTCCCGCTCCGACAACACTTCATCCACCGCGGACACTTTACTCTAGTCGCGCCGATAAGGAATGAGGTCCGGGGGAAGCCTGCCATAGACTGCCTGAAAAGGGGTCATTCGAATACCCGAATGATAACTAGTATTTAGAGAATACTCCGCCCAAGGGAGCAACACCGACCATCGCTGCGGACGCTCATGACAGAAAGCCCGTAAATACTGTTCCAAAGTCCGATTCATAACCTCAGTTTGCCCATCCGTCTGCGGGTAAAATGCAGAATTGTGTTTCACAGAAGTCCCGCTCAAAGTGTGAAGTTCCTTCCAAAAATGACTAGTAAACACGGAGTCACGGTCGGAAACTATGGACGCCGGAATGCCATGGAGTTTCACCACCATATCAACAAACAAGTGAGCGGTACGATGAGCATCAAAATCGCCCGGAAGAGCCCCAAAATGAGCATACTTAGTGAGGCGATCCACGATGACAAAAATCACCGTAAACCCGCGAGAGAATGGCAAACCCGTGATAAAATCCATACTCACATCCTCCCACACCCTCGCAGGAATCAGTAACGGCTGTAACAATCCCGACGCCGGCTGAGTAGAAAACTTGGTAGATTGGCAAGTCAAGCACCCTGCAATCTGCCGTCAAATGTCCGCACGCATATTCGGCCAATAGAAAGTCGTCGCCAACCGGTGGACTGTACGATACACGCCCGAATGGCCGCCCGAAAGAGAATCATGATACTCACGTATCAACTGGAACCGGAGATCAGAGGCACGTCCCACACAAAGTCTATTATTAAAAAACAACAAGCCATCCCGTACAGCAAAAGGGCGAGGAAGTGTGCCCGCTGCGTGTGCCGCATGAAGGCTTTGAAGATCCAGTTACGAGAGATTCTCATGTTTAAGCAAATCCAAAACTCCCAAATAAGTCATAGATACTAAGCTGAAAAAGGTGTGGAATTCAGGTTCATCCCCGCACCGAGACAGCGCATCAGCCACTATATTCGAAGTTCCCGCTTTATATTGAATTTTGAAACGAAGCCTAACAGCTTACGAACATAGAACTATTTGTCGGGTGTTTGAATAACTTGTTGTAGCAACTCCCGCAGACTTCTTTGATCAGTCCGAATGATGAATTCTCAGCCTAACAAATATTGACGCCATTTTTGCACCGCCTTCACAATGGCATACAATTCTTTATGATATGTGGATGCCGCCAACCGTCTTGGTCCAAGTTTCTTACTAAACTATGCCACAGGTTGTTCAAACTGCAGTAACACTGCCTCAATACCCGTAGCGGAGGCATCCGTATCAACCACAAAAGTTGCCGAGAAGTCCGACAAACACAACACAGGAGCGGAGCTCATAGCGTTCTTTAAACATGTGAACGTGGACTCGGCCACCTCCCCCCAAACAAACCGATCCTTCTTTAACAAGTCCGTTAAAGGTGCGGCAATAATAGCATAGTGACTAATAAAACCCTGATAGTAGCCCGTGAGACCAAGAAAACCATGCAGCTATTTCACCGTCTTAGGGGCAGGCCACGTGAGCATGGCATCAATCTTACTACCATCAACTTTCAAGCACCCCGTGGAAATGACATGGCCCAAATAATCAATGGATTCCTTTGCAAAGGAACATTTGGACATCTTGACAAAAAATTCATTAGCCTTCAACAGAGATAGCACAACCCGCAAATGTGACGCATGATCGGACAAGGAAGGACTATAAACCAGAATATCATCAAAGAAAACAATCACAAATTTACATAGATAAACCGCGAATGACCTGAACACATGCATGCTTGGAACGTCGACGGGGCATTTGTGAGGCCAAAAGGCATCATCGAAATTCGTAATGGCCTTCATGAGTGTCGTGCATCCGAATTTAGTGGTACCCCAAACGTAGGTCCAACTTAGTAAAGAATCGAGCCGCGCCGATAACTCATCAGCCATAGGAATCGGGAACCGTTACGGCATTTAGGGTTCGATAATCGACACAGAAACTATCCGAACCTTGTCCTTCTTTTTAACCAATAAAATCGGGGACGAAAAAGGGCTGTGACTTGGGCGAATGAGGCCTTGTTCAAGCATTTCACGAACCAATAGTTCGATCTCATTTTTCTGAAATTGAGGATAGCGGTACGGGGGCAAGTGGATAGGGGACGTGCCCGGAATGAGTCGAATCCTGTGGTCACTCCAGCGCGGGCGGGTAAACCGGTCGGCAGCTGGAAAACCTCCTTAAAAGTCGTCAAGACCGCGACAATGTCCGACAGGACATGCGGCATATCCGAATCTCCCACAGCAGCCTCGTCCGGTGGAATGATCATCAATTTCTAATACTCCGAGATGGAGTCTGAAGCCTGTAATCCAAAAAACTGATGGAGGGATATTTCCTTGGGGGTCGGTGTACAACCCTGCAGAGTCACCATCTTTCCATTTCAATTGAATTCCATGAGTAATTTAGCATATTCGTGGCACACACGACCTAATGACTGCGGCCATTGAATTCCGAGAACCACCTGAGGACCATGAATTGGTAGGATGTGAAGGTCCACCGGGAAGGTCGTTCCCCGTAACAATAAACGAACACTTACACATTGTTGCTTACATAACCAGGAGGCACCGTTTCCCACATAAACGCGAAACGGCGTAACCGCTGTCGCTGGTAATTGTAGCTTTTCGACAATTGAGGGGTGAATAAAATTATGCGTACTTCCCCCATCGATCAAAACCTCAACCACGTGTTTTTCAAACATACCCGAAATACAGAGGGCACGCGGTGTCGGGGATCCCATGAGGCTATGTAATGAAGGGTCATCCCCGGTAACAACCGTATCAACATTCTCAACATCATCCCCCTCCTCATCATCATCATCACCTAACAACAACAAATAACGACCACAGCGGTGGCCCTTAACCCATTTCTCGTCACAATTATAACAAAGTCCCTTAGTATCGCGCTCAAGCCGTTCCGCCCGTGAGAGGCGACGAATTGGTGGTTGCGGCAAAGGTTTATTCAGCGGATGGCCCGGAGTGCTAGGAGTCAGCAACAATGGGGTCGTAGTAGGTGGAACGTAAGTACGTGTGCGTGGACCGCCCGACATACGGTTTGGTAACGCAGCACTCCAAGCCAAATGCTTGGCCTCAAACTCACTCGCGAGTGCAAACGAGCCGATAAAGAATCCGGCTTGAGTAGAACCATCTCATGTTGAAAGAGTGATTGAAGATTCGGTTCAGAAACCCCAGTAATATTAACCAAAATATTCTTGAACGCCATTTGATACTCCAAGACTGAGCCAGTTTGTTGGACCTTGGCCAGCATGCCGAAGTAATCAATGTAATTCAATGGGTCGAAATGAAGTTTAAATTTGTTGACAAAGTCCTCCCAAGAATCAAGTAGGTTATTCCGTTGGCGCCAACGGAACCAATCTAACGCAAGACCCTCCAACATTAGTCCAATCGTTGGTAAACACAAAATTTTTGGAACATCATAAAACGCAAAGTATTCCTGGGCCTGAAATAGCCACCTCAAAGGATCGGAACCATCGCACTTAGGCATCTCGATGCGAAGACGGGAAACTGTCCCCGCAGTCGCAGGAGGGACAAGGTCGTCGCCTCGTGCCACACTAGAGGTCGCCATCCCGAGACGGAGCCAATCAGATGTAGAGATCCCCGTCGCAGAATCCTGCTGGAGTTTTTGAACGGAGAGAGCCAGTTGTTGTATGGTCTGTTGCAGCGCAATGTGTTGAGAACTCAACTGCACGTCAAGTTGCTTTTGAAACTCGGTGAATCTTTCTTCGGTAATGGGTTCCGACATCGTGAAAATTGTCAACTCGATGAAAGCACCAGTGATAAGAAGCTTATCATTAACGAGACCTTAGAGTTGTCTCAAACTCATACTTACCGGAAGACCGCCGGCACGGAGAAATTTAGACGGGAAAGAGATTTGAGAATTTAGGGTTGGAATTGATAAATTATTCAATGCTGAATGTTTCGAAATAACTAAGCAGTATAAATAACTAAGACTCCTAGTCACGCTAGGAAACATAAAAGGAAATACCATACTACTGGAATTAAATAATTAAACAGAAATAAGACATCAACGCCTCTTAGGAATAACATACGCCTTTTGCCAACCAGGGACCTTCTTCACCCGCGAGCTTCTTCTAACAGCATCACCTTCACCAGCACCATCTTCCTCTTCATGTTGTCCCTGACCATCGACCTCTGTTGTCACTGCATCAACGCCACTTGTCGGAGCGCCATCCATATCATTTCGCTCCATTTACGATCCAGTCGATTGTAACTTTATTAATCGAGTAAGCATTCGATATGTTGACTTCCCAAATTTCTGAAAAAATTACATTTATTTAAAAAGAAATTCATTTGACTGACATACATTTATCGTCGAGACTCGTGATCGTCGCTGTTACATCTTCATCATCCTCTACCGCTGAAGTTTATTCTATGTGAAACTCAGATAATCCTGGTGTAAAGCTTGTTACAATCTACATGAGGGTATGTTATGAAAAAATTGTTGGATATTTTTTAGCAACAAAGGGCGTGATTTTACTATGATAATTACGAAGGTCGAGGCGAGAATTATCTTTTCTTAAGACGAAATTGTCCCGCTCAGGTGCTTACAGATTAGCGGTAATCGTCTCCCAAGATACAATGACCACTTCTCGTAATAGTAGCACTACAAATTACGAGATCAACGAACTCTAAGTGTTTAGAACTCTCTTAGAACTTAAATGCTTCTAATTGTATTTGTATGTAATTCTAGAATTGGATGAATGAAATGCATAATGGTGGAGTCTATTTATAGATGATAATGTACCTGTTCAAAAGGGTGCTTACTTTTTCATTTCTAATTTATAATTAATAAGACACCTTTTCGGTGATTATCGAAAAAACGCAATGTTACAACACACCTTTTAGGATAAAGTGACAACTATTAATTCAAAAGGTTGTGTTTTTTAGAAAACATTGTCTATATTAAATATAAGTGTGTCTATATTAATTTTTAACTTTAATCTTAATTTTCTCATTCAATAATATTAGATTTTGATAAATAAATATATCAAAATTCTAACAAAAATGACCGCTTTAATATTGGAAATCTTTTATAATTTTGAAAAATAAATAAAAATACATCACAATTCACATATACAACAAATGTTGTCGTTTCGTAGCATGCAATAGCTAGCAAACTATTAAGCAAAGCAAGTTAGGTCACAAACGGTTGCAGTATTTATTAGTTTCAGAAGTCAATGACAATGAGAAGCGCCAGCAATTAATACAAGGGTTTGTGATCTAATTAAAACATTAAAGAACGAACGTGTCGCCCAGAAATTCCATTTAAATTTAATTCCATGAACATCAATCCATTTTGATTCCTGTATGATTATCCAGATCTTCTACTACATTAATGGGTTACATCCCGTTGATCTTCCATTTAATATGAAATGTAAACAGAGGATAATTCTACTCTGAACTTATCATTTAATATGCTTATCGTCAAGTGATTGACATAAAATTTAGATAAAATGATAAGTTAAAAAGTAAATGTAATACACTTGTCCGTATATTATTCGGTAAGTTTGGCGGAACAAGGTTTGAACTAAATTTTTTTAAAAGCATAATATAAGATTCATACGATTATTTATCCTATATATTATTTGAATAGTAAACAAACAGAACGTAAAAAAAGCAAAAAGAAAGGGGGAGAAATTCATAGAACTACGCTAGGCTCGAAGGAGGCAAGTGTTCCGGGACTCAGAAGATTGTACGAGCACCATGCAATTGATGAAGGTGACAACGTAAACCCTAGCGGACTAAGTGCCCCAAAAGTACTCTCAAACGACTTATGAGATTCCTCCTTTTCTTCACCAGGATATTCCTTGGAGGAAGCCGGCAACAATGCCGGATTCTTGACTGCATCAGGCGGAGACAGGTTCAGAGGCGGCGGCGCCACCTCCTGCAGCCGGGTCGGCTGAAACTCCGCCGCGCTCGTAAGCTTCTGAACAGTATCTCTGAAATCGTTGGCGGCCACCTTGTAGATTTTTGGTGGCGTCGGCGGCAAAGGTGCGATGGGTTTTTTTGTAATTATATTCTTCCCCGGAAACTTACGGACGGAGTGGAGCGACGACTGGAAAGGCGGCGGTGGTTTCTCCCTCTTAAACATTTCTTGCCGGTGTTGATGAGCACTAGAAAACTGATGATTATCATTCTGAGAGTCAAACGAATAGGAGCAATTAGAAGAAGAAGAAGAAGAAGGGATTGGATTACAAACGTAAGAATAAGCATCCATGATTAATGTGATCACTTATTCTGGCTTAATGGAGCTGATTAATGAAAGCCAAAAGCGTTGAGAAGCTCTTATGGGTTTGTGGGCTATATATATAGCAACATTTGATCAGAAAAGTTTGAAATTTAGAAGGAAATTGAATTCAACGGAAGAGGGAAATTAGTAAGAGAAACAGACCATTGATGAGATTACAGAGATTTTTGAGACAGCAAATAATTATGATAATTTTGTCGTGAGCGTCGGCCGGGTCTTGCGCGCAAGTTTGACCCAGAAAAGATTAGATCATATATATATCATACTCAATTATTATGTCATTAATACCTGACTTGGCTAGATCTTAGTCGTGTTGAAAATCTTGGAGTATTCTAGGTTTGGTCACGAATTGTAATAATGCGAAGTTGTGTTGAAGGGTTGAAGTTGAAGAGGTCGGGATTCATCGGATATCGGGCCGCCAAGTCTAGAACAATGGTATAGAATTGTCGATTAATCGTATGTTTTGTCTCATAACTTCATCTATTTCTTGTTTTTAGTTTCATATAAATGGGTTTTGTGGGCTATATTTGATAATGTTAAGGGACTTATGGGATGTTATTACGAGTTGTTAATCGTCCCACGTTGAATAAATATAAATTACTTACTATTTACTAATGCTTGACCAATTTTCGGACTTGAGCATGCGAGAAAGTGTTAACCCTCACACATCTGTTTCCGCATTTAATTTTTGAATTGGTCGTTCGAGGATGTATTAACAATCCCAAATCTAATTTTGCAATTAATTTCTGAATATTCAACTATAATTGATAAGGAAAATTTTACGTCATAGTGGTTAAACCTGTAATAACATACATATTATACGATTAGACGTACTTACTTGCGGACTATTTTGGTTTCAAAATTACACGTTAATCCCTTGTGATTTCAGAATAGATTATAATACCGCATTCGCTAAGTTTTATTAGGAATTAAAACTTTCTCCATAAGATTACGATGTATAGTATCGAAGTCATTTTAATACTAGTACCAGTTTTAAGTTTCTTACCTTCTAATAGTGGTTCTTTATTTTATTGTGAAAAGATTTTGCAACTCCGATTTTTCAATAGTTAATAATACTAGTTATTTTGAGAAAGTTTAAAGTGGCGTCTTTATTTCATAAGGACAAGTTTAAATAGTGTTAGATAGTTTGATAATGATCAGTTATGAAAAATTTTGTACCACATATGAAAATTTTGTTGAAATTTAAATCCCATAACAAAGTCTAAGGAATGGAATATATATATATTTGGTCGCATATATATCGATATATATACTTGTTGCTTACGCATCGAAGATAATAAATATGATTTATCCTAAAAATCACTAACATGATGTTGATAAACGGGTTAGAATGGAATACTTTATTAAAGATAATTTGGTTGCGTGGGATTGCCCCGTTAAAGATGGGGTTGAGCTTGGTGCTTAGTTCTTGAGTCTTGACTCTGTTTGGGTCTTGATGTTGGTTTAGGGAAAAAAAAAAAAAAAAAAAAATTGTGTTGCCCCTGAAATTTTGGATGCTATAATAGCCTTTCAAACCTATTAACTATATTGTGAAATCGATCAATTGTAAACAATTTGTTATAAGCAATATCAAATAATTATATTTGATGCGTTTTAGCAGGCAAAACTTATAAATTAATTACATCTAGTGCTAGTCAACCAGAGATGGAGTATAAGATCATATATATATTTTCAACTATTGCGAATTCCTTGCTTGAAGAGTATTCGTTGTATTGTATTTGAAATCAATATTCAATCCCATATACCCTATAATTTGGGGGGAAACCTTTGCAAGTTGTTCTTTCTTTCCTTTTTTTTTTCCCCAGACCCCGCACTGGCAAGCAAACCAAACCGGAAAAAAATAAAATAAAAAAAAGGAAAACCCCGCTAGAACCCCTCCGGAGATGTATTCCATGGTGTGAAATCCTTCAAAATATCATGTTCCATCTTAAGGTTATCCGTACATTGGCCTCTCTATAAGGAAGTTATTCTTTCTGTGTTGACACATCAATGAGATAAATTATAAATGCATGACAACGATGGAGCTCAGTGAAGTATAATTTTAGAAACTTATTTTAATGCATTTTATGGCTGCCAAATATTTCTTATCTAAGGCTATTTTTGTAATTTAGTGGCGGCGCTGCAAACTCCTTTGACTTTGGACAACTTGCCTTTAATTGTGGCACCTGCCCATATCTAATACATGCATATTAACTCCTTTGACTTTGGACAATCGTGTGCACTGCACGACCCAACGATACTTACAATTAAGAATTAAGATAGTATATTTTAGTTTTTAGTTTTTATTTATTTGGGACAATCTTTAATTGTGCTTGAATTACGAAGGCAAATGTTATTCGTTTATATGGACTATATCCACTACAACAAATTATTGATTTCGCAACGATATTTTTAGCAACAATTTTATTTTTGTTGTAAGTAGTTATGTTTTTGTAATGAAAATTAGATTTCGTTGTCTTTTCTCTCATCTATTGGGCACGAAATATATATTTCGTTGCCAAACGTGTGTGGTCCCTCAACCGTCAATTTTAAATTTTATTTGGCAACGATTTTGACAAATGACAACAAAAAAATTTGTGGCAAAACTTCAACTCTTTTGGGAACGATATAAAATCGTAGCCAATATTAGCTTTCTACAACAAAATATATTTGTAACTAATAATACCCTTTATGCCACGAAATATTTCGTTGAAAATACTCCAAAAAAATTAGCTATGAAATTTAATTGTCACTGATTATTTAACTTTTCCCAACAATTTCTTTTTGTAGCGGTTCTAGAATATTTAGCAACAAAATATATTGTTGTTAATACTTTCATATATTAGCAACAATAATTATCGTTGAAAAAAGTTTTAATAAGTTAGCTACAAAATCTAATCGTCACTAATTTTTCAACTTTTCCCAACAATTTCTTTTTGTAGCGGTTGTAGAATTTTTAGCAACGAAAAATATTGTTGTTAATACTTTCATATATTAGCAACAATAAATATCGTTGAAAATAGTTTCAATAAGTTAGCTACAAAATCCAATTGTCGCTAATTTTTTAATTTTTCCCAACAATTTCCTTTTGTAGCGGTTGTAGAATTTTTAGCAACAAAAAAATATTGTTGTTAATACTTTCATATATTAGCAACAATAATTATTGTTGAAAAATGTTTTAGTACATTTGGTGACAAAGTTTTTGTGGCAAATAAGTTAGTCTTTAATGATAAGTTTTAAAATTACTAAAAGCTTAGTCATCCTAATATTAAAATTATGAAATTATGAATTCAAATATTGACTACTAATTAAGTTAAAAGATGACACATTTTTTAAACGGGGAATGAGGCAAAATTCCCCAGCGTACAAGACAAGTTTGACATCGCTTCCCTATGAAAAAAATATCAATACTAACTCTATAATTCAAAATTGTAATTAGATTTTACTCCCCATTTTTGGCAAAATTATCAAAATAACCTTGAAGAAACATGAAATGACATAACACACTATTCTTCCGTCCCACACGAACCATTTTGTTAACATAATACCCCATATACACGATTTTATACTTTTATTTTGTATGTTAATATTTCAAAATATAATTTTCATACTTTATATATATTTTTTTCTTTTTCTTTTTTTTTTTTGTGTAGGTGGATGTTGGGGTAAGAATTAATTGTGATTTATATTTTGGAGTATTATTTAGAAACTATAAAGTATCCAAATTATAAAACTGAGTATCCAAATTTAGAAGTAGAGCATTATTTGTAAAAGTTCACAGGTTTAAATTTGAAGTCCAATCGTCTGACATTTAGTTTGTTTATATTAGGGATGTATACGAATCAAATTAAATCGAATTTTATCTTTTTTTTTGTTCGAACTTATTTAGCTCGGCCCGGGTTCGACTTCGAGTTCGTCGAATTCTAAATTTTTTGTTCGAAGTTCGGCTCGATCTCGAGTTCGAACCTAAAATATGCAAATTTATGTGAGATAAATATATAATAAAACAGAATGAGCCACAAACAAAAATAATTTGCAACAAAGTTATAGAAATAGACTGAAATAGCATTTATCTATTTAAGTATATTATTTTTTACCCAAAAAAGTTATTCAAATATTTTTAAAACTATAAAAAGAATAAGAAACTATATATTTTTATTTTAATTGATCAAGTCCAATCAAATATTAAATTTATAAAAATACTAACTGATAAGGCTAAAATACGCTCGTGCCACGTAAGTGCCACGTGGCCCAATATCCACCTCGCAACGTGACTCTTCAAGAACGCCCTGAACCATCCCTCACGATGGGACATTCCCCTCAAGGAAATGACTGCCTCCAACTTTTTAAGGGACCTTGGTCCTCCCCGAACGAGGGAAATGGGCTCCAAACACGAGTGTCACTCCACCCTCGGGAATGCTCCCAAATTGACCCTCGGGGAGATCCCCTGGCTTCACAGGGAGTAGGGCCCCTCTTCATACTTATGTTGTTGCCCCGAGCGTCACCTCGGACCGAGCGAGCCTATAAACCTCTTATCCAAGCCCGATCGTGCCTAGCCCTCGGTAACAACCTCAAAAGGCTCTCTGACACATAGTACATGCCCGCACACCTGCCACTGTTGCCTCTACCAACCTTTTCATGGGCTTTTGTAGAAAGTCTCTTTCAGAGACTCCTCATTGCTCCACGTGTTTAGGGCAACATCAACGCAGGGCCACATGACGACAAATACCAAAAGGGTCTTGACCCTCAACTATAAATACCCGAAAATCATTACACTCTGTAAGCAAGTTTCCATTACTTGAGCTCTGTTTTCATACTTCATCTTCTTCATCTTTGTCTGACTTGAGCGTCGGAGAGCCAAACTGGGCGTCACCCCCAGTTCCCCAAGCTTGGCCTTCTGACCCTTGGTGTTTGTTCCTAGCAGGTAGAACCCCACCATCTCCGGCAACCCTTGCCTGAGCTTACCATCACTGTTTCCCCACCTAAACAAATCGTAAAGTGGTGGAGTTCGCCACCCTGTGTTAAACCCCATCACTAACATATGAAATTCGAGCAAGATAAGCGATCAATTTATAAAACTTAAAAACTATGTCATGAAATTGGTCGCAATATCAGGACAAGCAATAAAAAGATTCATGATTTACGTTTGGCTAAGAGGAATTAATATTTATTCCTAACTTATCTTTTCTTTTACTTGATTTTGTTTGATTCTTTAATTTTTTTGACTTTGCAGGATGTTAATACTTGTTCCAAAGGTGGAATCGCCCACCTTAGGTGCCCCTCCTAAGTGACCCCACACCAGTAGGAGAGGAGGTAAATCACGGTGACTCACGGCCCCACAAGGTAGGAGGACGGTCTCTGGTGGCCACAAGGGGCTACCCACCACATTGAATGGATAAAACCCCCACAACTGCACCTGCCAGAGTTTGATCCTTGGTCCTTGTTCCAAATCTGCTACCTGTGTTACCGTTGAGCTAAACTCGCGGGGGTACAGGATGTTAATACTTTAAATTATTGTTTGTTGTTAATTTTGAGTGACTCAATTAATACTATTATACCTGTATTAATTGAATATGTTAAACTTTAGCAATTTATTTTATCTCAGGGAATATATGTCTTCAATAGTCATAAATAACTTTAATTTAGTTCAACCAAAAGAAAAAACCCTTTAATTTCAAGATTAATATTTTTATAATAAAACTAAAAAGTATAATTTTTATTTTTATTTTTTAAAGTTTGAAAAATATTTGAAGAAATTAAAAGAATTTCTTTTTTTATTTGAAAATATTAGAGATAATTTTGATTTATTTTTATATTTAAGTAGATGAAGGGTATTTTAATCTATTTCTATATTTTCTTAAAAATTATTACTGAATGATGACCCAAAAGATAAATTTAAATTAAATTAAAAATATAGAAACTATTTTGAATTTATAATTAAAAAATAATGATGAATCTGATCCCCTATAATATTAAGACTACGCTATAACTATATATTTGTAAATTTGTTCAATTAGTTGTTGAATTTATTAAAGAAGTGTTTTTTTAATGAACACAAAAATTATTAACAAATCTACTATTAAATTATTTAAAAACTTTTTATATAGAATATATATATATATATATATTGTGAGTGACATTTTTATTAAATATTATTCAATATATCTCCCGCCCTTTTATTAATTAAGAATGTAGCTGAATTTAGTGGAGTCTATCTCTAGCTAACAAACCACGTCTTCCAAAGGTCCCCAAGTTTCTTTGACGGTTCCGAAATTACTTCCACTAACCAATTCTCCCAATTTTGAAAATATCGTCCTCAAGCACCTCAAGCACAAATTGCTTGGCGTTCAGTTGCAGGGTCTTTACTTCACCTCTCGTGTGTTTTCCGGTAAGTTCCAGTTAGAACTAGGTATTTGTGAATAATTCTGTATTCATTAATTTCTGTACAATACAATTACAATAGGGTTTTACACTAAATAGATGTACACGACTACAAATAAGGAAACGATATGTACAAGGAAAGAATCCCACTAAATCAGGGAAAAATAAAACCCAACGGATTAGCCGTGATCTTTAACACTCCCCCTCAAGTTGATTGTGGGGTCACACACATTTAACTTGCCCAAAACACTCGAGAAGGCTTTCTCAGTTACGGTCTTAGTAAGAATGTCCGCCAACTGATCTTCCGATCGCACAAACGGAAATGTCACAATCCCACTCTCAAGCTTTTCTTTGATAAAGTGTCGGTCCACCTCAATATGCTTTGTTCGGTCATGCTGCACCGGATTCTCCGATATGCTTATCGCTGCTTTATTATCACACCACAACTTGCACCTTTCTTTTACTGGGAACCCAAGTTCCTCAAGCAGCTTTCGCAGCCAAAGGACTTCAGCTAGTCCTCGTGCAATCCCTCTGAATTCTGCTTCTGCACTAGAAAGAGCAACCACCTTCTGTTTCTTGCTCTTCCAAGTGACAAGGTTTCCTCCAACCATAGTAAAATACCCTGAAGTTGACCGTCGGTCATCCTGGTTTCCAGCCCAGTCTGCATCTGTATAAGCCTCAACATCTAGGTTTCCATGCTTTTGGAACAAAACTCCTCTTCCGGGGCATCCTTTGAGATATCTGACAACTCTGAGTGCGGCCTCCATATGCTCATGTTGTGGTCGGTGCATAAACTGACTCAACACACCTACTGCATATGCTATATCAGGCCGAGTATGAGACAAGTAGATTAGTTTTCCAATAAGATGTTGATATCTACTTCGATCCACCATTTCGGCCTCACTTGTGAGTTTCAACCCATGATTAACTACCATAGGTGTCCCTACTGGTTTGCTATCAAGTAGCCCTGTCTCTGCTAATAGATCCAGTACATACTTTCGCTGGGAGATAAAAATTCCTTGCTTTGATCTCAACACTTCAATTCCCAAGAAATATTTCAACTCCCCTAAGTCCTTCATTTCAAACTCTTGAAAAAGCTTCTCCCTCAACTGCTTGATTTCCTCGAGATCATCTCCAGTGATAATCATGTCATCCACGTAGATGATAAGACACGTTACCAGCTCACCCTTTCTCTTAAAAAACAGAGTATGGTCTGAATTACTCTGTTTAAACCCATAATTCCTCATAGCAACAGTAAACCTGCCAAACCATGCTCTGGGAGACTGTTTGAGCCCATAGAGAGCTCGCTTCAACCTACAGACTTCCCCTTCGTGGAACTGTTCAGAAAAACCTGGTGGAGGCTCCATAAACACTTCCTCCTCCAACTTCCCATGAAGAAAAGCATTCTTCACATCAAACTGGTGCAACGACCACTCCTGGTTGGCAGCTATAGAAAGAAGAACTCTGATAGTATCAATCTTAGCTACGGGAGAGAAAGTTTCTGAGTAATCCACCCCGTATGTCTGTGTGTACCCTTTAGCCACCAATCTCGCCTTGTACCGCTCAATGGATCCATCTGACCGGTGCTTGATGGTAAACACCCATCTGCACCCTACAGGCCTCTTCTTAGATGGTAGCTGACATTTTTCCCAAGTGAAGTTCTTTTCTAGAGCCACCATTTCTGTTTTCATGGCTCTCCTCCACTCTTCCTTTTTCTGGGCTTCCTCAACCGTTCTAGGGAGTATGTCAGCATAGACAGCTGCTGAATAAGCTCTGGCAGCAACTGTCAGTTTTCCTTGAGCCAAATCTGCGACCGGATACCGCGACCCTCTAGGCTCATACTCGGGCTCATATCTCTTTGGAGGCACTCCCCGAGTGCTTCGAGGTGGAAGGACATACCGATCGGGCTCCACAGACTCCCCCTGTTCCTGTACTTCCTCAATCTGTAGATCATCAGTAGCACTGACAGTATTATCATGATCAACAAATGAACTCTCAAGGGTTACCTCAGGGATATCCAGCGGGTCAGATCCTGGGGTTGGTTCCGTGGTGGAAGACTGGACCATGGGAGATGTTGACTCGGTGGTTCCACCTACTGGCTCTTTTGGGTCCGGATCTGGCAAAGTGGCATGAGAGACCCAACTCAGTGGGTCCACCGACTGCTCCCCCTGACCACTGAGTTGGGAGGCATAAAAGAACTCGGACTCAAGGAAGTTACAATTCAAAGTGGTGTACATACGCCTAGTGGGTGGATGGTAACAACGATACCCCTTCTGATGAACCCCATACCCGACAAAGACACACTTAACCGAACACGGATCTAATTTGGTGCGTTCCTGTTTGGGAATATGAACGAAGACAGAGCACCCAAAAACACGTGGTTGGAGAGTCAAGGTAGTAGGGACTCGAACATGTTGGGACAGTTCGGAGAGAGGTGTTCGAAGATTGAGTATTTTAGTGGGTAACCTGTTCAGAAGATATACAGAGGTACCTACAGCTTCTGGCAAAAAAGACTTAGGGACACAAGAATCAAACATAAGTGCCCTAGTGATCTCGAGAATAATCCTGTTTTTACGTTCAGCAACCCCATTCTGTTCAGGAGTATGGGCACAGGTGGTTTGGTGAACTAGACCATTGGCTGTAATGAACTGTTGGAAGGTGTGATTAATATATTCCCCCCCCATTATCTGACCGAAGCACCTGAATTTTAGTGTTAAACTGGGTTTGGATCATATTATAGAACTCGATGAACTTAGACACAACATCTGATTTTTGTTTCAAAAAATACACCCAAGTCATGCGTGAGCAGTCATCAATAAAAAGAACAAAGAAACGAAAACCAGAACGTGAACCCATATAAGGAGCAGGACCCCAAACATCAGAATGGACTAGAGAAAACACTTTATTCATACGAGTTCCAGAATACGAATATGACTGTCTATGACTTTTAGCCAGAATACAAGTTTCGCAAGTTAACTGACCACTAGAAGGAAATATACTTGGAAAAAGTAAATGAAGATATCTATCTGACGGGTGACCTAACCGACGATGCCAAAGCCACTGTTGCTTTTCAACGGTCCCGTGAGCCAGCGCTGCAGTCCCGTTTTGAATCACATCATCCACATAGTAAAGTCCACCACGTTCAATGCCACGCCCAATCACTTTCCCCGACTGAATATCCTGCAAGAGACAGAAACCAGAGTAAATTACCACAGCACAATTTAATTCTCGGGTAACATGACTAACAGATAATAGCTTGCAGGATAGATTAGGAACAAAAAGACAGTTTTTCAGAGTTAAAGACGGGGAGATATCAATGATTCCGGTGCCCTGGACCGATAAAAGTTCCCCGTTAGCTGTCTGAATAGCTGGTTTCTTTGATATTGACATGCTTTTCAAATCATTCTGGTCATAAGTCATGGTATCTGTAGCCCCACAGTCAAGGATCCACTCCGCTGTTTTGGGTCCTTGTGTTAAATAAGCAATTCCACACTTTGGGGAGTTGTTATGAGCTGTTGTCACACTTTGGGGTTCAACCTGCAAATGATTAGAACCTCGGGGGCCACATTGCAAAGGGGCTAAAGTATGGGGGTACAACGGTAAATCCTCATTTAACAAGGGTTGGGGTTGAGAACCACCAACCCTCATACCTTCATTTCTCGCCGCCTCCTTCTGTAAATTGAGGATCTCCTCCTCTGTTCCAGCAGTCGCCGCCCAAGGGCCGTCGCGGCGCTGATTCGCGGACGGTCTTCTCGTTCCTGCTGGCGGAGCAACCGGCGGCGCCACCGCTCTTCTCCCATGCCCTATAACAGATCCGAAAGGGGCTGGTTTCGCCACCCCTGCTACAAAAGCGAACCCAGCTTCTTCACCACTTTCTTCTCCATCTCCTGCGACGGCGGCGATGGCGGCGCTTCCGGTGTTGCCCCCGCCGTCGCGCTTCTGCTTCCGATCGGTTTCGTCCCGTCGTTGACTCTTCCATCCCACCGGGAACCCTATCAGTTCAAAACACTGATCCTTCGTGTGATTCTTCCTCCCACACTGAGAACAAGAGATCTGGGTCTTGTTGCCATCGCGCGATGAAGAATCTGGCACCGATGGTCTCCGATCTGAGCGTGATTTGGTGGCAGCCCCGCGTCCAAAGTTGCCGGAGTTCCGACTGAGGAGACCGGCGCCGATGCCTGAGGCTTCGGCCAATGATGTTCTATCCGGCCCCATCACCATCCGGCGGTCCCTTTCTTTGCGAATCAGTCCATAGGCACTCTCAACAGTCGGGAGAGGCGAGGTTCGTAGGATATCCCGTCTGTCTGAATCGAACTCCTCCGATATGCCTTGGAGAAACTGGTATAACTTGTTCTCTTGTCGAAGTCGGTTGAATATCCCAATATCCTCAGGATTTGTCATGGGATTAGGCTGACGAATCTCGATCTCCCTCCAAAGTTTCTGTAAATTGCTGTAAAACACTTCCAGACTGTCGTTTCCTTGCTTCATGCTATTAGCTCTCACGGTGAGATCGAAAAATTGGATTCAATCCACTTGTTGGCTGTAAGTGGATTGGAGTCCGTCCCACAAATCCTTGGCCGTAGGATATTCGGCAAAGTTGCTGACCATATCTGATTCCATATTTTCGAGCAACCACGAACAAACAATCAGATCTGTTTGTTCCCATCGTGGATATTCCGGGTCTGTTTTGGTGGGCGGTGTTGGGACTCCAGTGATGTGGTGGAGTTTCCCTCGTCCGCCAATAGCGATTCGCATGAGTCGAGACCATAGGGCATAGTTCTGCTGATTTAACTTTGCCGCTATTGAAAGTGATGTGGAGGACTGAAATTGGTTCTGTTTTTGCAGGATTAGGGCAATCTGATCTGCCAAGTTCCCGCTGTCGAAGGAAGTACTGGATCCTTCAAGCTTTTCGTGTTTCTCAGTCATGGTGGCAGATGATGAGCGCGGTAAGAGCGTCGAATCTATAAACGATAAACCTGCTCTGATACCAAGTTAGAACTAGGTATTTGTGAATAATTCTGTATTCATTAATTTCTGTACAATACAATTACAATAGGGTTTTACACTAAATAGATGTACACGACTACAAATAAGGAAACGATATGTACAAGGAAAGAATCCCACTAAATCAGGGAAAAATAAAACCCAACGGATTAGCCGTGATCTTTAACAGTTCCCTCTCTTTTGTTTTCCCTCTTTTGTTGGTTGCGTGTGGGTATATGTGTTTTTTTAGAATTTTTGCTGATGAAATTTTATAATTATGAGTTTGAGCTAAATTTCATGTAAATTTATTATGTATTTCATGTCAATTGAGCTACATGATTCAAAACCAAAAAAAATTTGAGCCACCTGATTAGTCGAATAGGTTTTGTGAGGTGTGGGTTCGTGGGATAAGAGCTTGAGGGACTCTGCTTTGAGTAATTTGGTTGATGTTTTGACTGGCTTGATGTCGTGGGAGAGGGGTTTGGGATTCATTGACTAAGTGTATACTTTTATATATAGAGAGAATGTAGAGGAAAGAACCATACCATTCCCCATTCTTTGATTTGTTGTTTTTCCTAGAATGGAGATGAATAGGAGCCGACAGTTTTGGTAGAGGGTCTTTTTTTGACAAAATTGGTAATTATTCATTGTATTATTATTCTTTGCTCCATTCTTAAATTTAAAAATAGTTTTTAGGAATGATTACAGTGGCATACCTTGATCTTTTTCCCAATTACATCAACCTCCCCTGAAGTTTGATAAATTACAAAAAGTAAAGTAAGCCGTATTCCGCTATTCATATGGTTGTTGTTGTAGTAGGCTACGATCATGGATAAGAGTTGGATGAATGCAAGACGTTTTTCTAGTGAATATGTCGAAGGAGTAAAAAATTTTATGAACCTTGTAGAGGAACACTTTGGTAAAGAATGTGATGTTAAGTGTCCTTGTTCATATTGTTTAAACTCATATACTAGAAGTCAAAAAGAAGTGTCAGATCATCTTCTTATACGAGGAATAGACATGGAGTACACTAGGTGGATTTATCATGGTGAACGTTCTACCTATCAACTTCCTAGTGGTTCTTATGACGATGATGAGGAGGATGATAATAATCATATAGATGGAGTTAATGACTTGTTAGCTGATCTTGGAAAGTTCTATGACAATATTGGTGGTAATAATGATATTCATGATGATACAAGTGGGAATGAATTTAAAGACACCCCAATGACATTTCCAGAACTTCTAAGAAAGGCTAAAGAAAAATTATATCCAGGATGCTCAGAATTCTCGACTCTTTCATTTGTTGTACATTTGCTACATTTAAAAGTGTATAACAAATGGAGCAATAAGTCATTTGATATGATGTTAACTCTTCTCAAAAGGGCTTTACCTCTTGGGGAGACACTTCCACAATCATACTATGAAGCCAAAAAGATTTTGAATGACTTAGGTTTAGGATATGTTGCAATTCATGCATGCAAGTATGATTGTGCATTATTCTGGAAAGAGTATGAAAATTTCCAAGAGTGTCCCGTTTGTGGTAATTCTAGATGGAAAGTTAATGATGGCAAGGGAAAGAAAGTTCCTCATAAAGTACTACGCTATTTTCCTTTGAAAGCAAGGTTGCAAAGATTGTTTATGTCACCTAAAATAGCGGCTGATATGAGGTGGCATCAGGATAAGCGCATAGATGATGAAAAAGAGTTAAAACACCCTGCTGATGCAAAAGCTTGGAAAGAATTCAATAAGGAGCACCCATGGTTTGCACATGATGCTCGTAATGTGAGACTTGCCTTGGCAACTGATGGTTTCAATCCATTTGGAACTATGAGTAATTCTTATAGTATGTGGCCTGTAATTCTCATTCCATATAACTTGCCTCCTTGGAAATGCATGAAAAAATCATATTTTATGATGTCATTGCTCATTCCCGGACCTCAACAACCAGGGAAAGACATTGATGTTTACTTACAACCACTAATAGATGAACTAAAAGAATTATGGGTAGAAGGTGTGCAAACCTACGATGCATTTTCTAAGAGTAATTTTCAGATGCACGCTGCTCTTTTGTGGACTATAAATGATTTTCCAGCATATGGTTGTTTATCGGGTTGGAGTACGAAAGGTTACATGGCATGTCCTGTTTGTAATAAATATACATGGTCGTTGAGGCTAAGAAGCAAAATTTGTTATATGGGGCATCGTCGGTACTTGCCACGTGGCCATAAATGGCGAAGGAATAAAAGTAAGTTTGATGGAAAAGAGGAGAACGGTACAAAGCCAAGGACTTTATCCGGAGAAGAAATTCTGAATCAAACAATACGTGTGAAAGATTCTAAAGCTGGGAAGCATCCCCGTTTGAGAAGAAAGAAAAGAGATGGACAAGATTTAAATTGGACAAAAAGGAGTGTCTTTTTTGAACTACCTTATTGGAAAACATTGCTCTTAAGACATAATCTTGATGTAATGCACATCGAGAAAAACATTTGCGATAATATTTTGGGGACAATGTTGAGTATGGACAAGAAAACCAAAGATACATTCAAAGGAAGACAGGATTTGGAAGATCTGAACATAAGAAAGGAATTGCATTTAAAGAAAAGAAACGATGGTAGATACGAGATACCACCGGCATCTTATGTAATGTCTAAGAAAGAAAGACAAGAATGTTGTGGGTTTCTTAAGACGCAAAAGTTTCCAGATGGATATGTTTCTAACATATCACATTGTGTAAATGTTCCAAAAGCTAACTTAGTAGGATTGAAGAGCCACAATTGTCATATTCTCCTACAAAGACTACTCCCATATGGTATTCGTGGCTGTTTGAGCAAAGAAATATCTACTACATTGCTTGAGCTGGGGGATTTTTTTAAGCAGTTGTGTTGTAGGACTTTAATAGTTACAGACCTACAGAAAATGGAAAAAGATATTGTGGAAATATTGTGCAAGCTTGAAATGATTTTTCCACCAGCTTTTTTTGATGTTATGTTGCACTTGGCGATTCACTTACCTCATGAAGCAATGTTAGCTGGCCCAGTTCAGTATCGATGGATGTATCCTATCGAGAGGTACTATGAAAATCTTACTAGTTTATTTAATTTATGATATTATTTACATAAGAATTTTTTTTTATATTCTGTATTAATTTAAATGGAACCTTTTTAATTATCGAGCATGTTCAATGATAGGTTTTTGGGTACTCTAAAGGGTTATGTTCGAAATAAAGCTCGTCCAGAAGGGTCGATTGCAGAAGCATACATTGTCAACGAGTGTTTGACATTTTGCTCAATGTATCTGGATGAAATAGAAACTCATTTCAATAAAGGTGAACAAAATTTTGATATGAAAGTGGATGGCGAGCTATCTGTTTTCTCACAAAAGTCACGACCTTTCGGAGCTGCAAAATATGTCGAGTTCAGAAAACACGAGCTAGATATGGCTCATTGGTACATTTTAAGCAATTGTGAAGAAATAGAGCAATTTTTGGAGTAAGTAATATATTTATAAATAATATTTTTTGAAATATAATATAAATTAATCATTCTTTTTGTTTTTAGAGAACATAAAGAGGCCCTCAAGCAGGAGAGCAGGATAAATTTGGAGGAGAGGCACAAAGACGAATTTCCCCAATGGTTTAAACAACGTGTATGTAAATCTAATTAGTAATTTATTAATTAATTAATTAACTAATATTAATATTTATAGATTTAAGATTTCCTGCTAATATTTTATTTACCTTACAGGTTGCACAATTTAGATACCAAAAGTCACAAGAGGTCACAGATGAACTGTATGCATTAGCTTGTGGACCTAATATGATTGCGAAACGGTATCCAGGATGTATAGTGAATGGAGTTAGATTTCATACCGTGGAGAGGGATACTCGTCGTACAACACAAAATTGCGGTGTTATGGTGGAAGGTTATCATGATAACCATCTTCTTGATTTTTATGGTGTTGTGACTGAAATAATTGAGTTAGACTATGTTAAAGACAACCATGTTGTTCTTTTCAAAGCTAAGTGGTTCGATCTTGGTAATAAGAAGTCCTCTATACAAGTTGATGGAAAAATCACTAGCCTAAATGTTGGTCGTACATGGTATGAGAGTGATCCATTTGTACTTGCATGTCAAGCAAAACAAGTGTTCTATATCGATGATGTGAAACTAGGAAAAGATTGGCGAATAGCTATGAAATTTCGGCATAGACATGTGTTTGACACGTTGGAGGTACAAAATAAAGATATTCATGAGAATGAAGAAGTCTATCAAGAAAATATTTCTGTAGGACCATCCATACCGGTCCAAATTGTCGATGGAGTAGCATCATATGCTAGAACTGATGTTGATCCGAATGTTGTTGAGCCCAATGAAATCCAAGACTTGGAAAATGAGATTGGAGATTATGATTTTATTGAAGATACCTTTGAAGAAGAGGATGATACATTGATTAATTATTGTGATATTGAAGACGAAGTGGAAATAACAAGTGGTGATAGTGATATAGATTGAATTTAGTTTTATTTTTTGGAATTTACTTAGTAATTGTGGAACCAAATATCTTTTGCATTAGTTTGTTTTATTGTTTTTAAATTACTTCAAGGGAATGCCTGTTTCTTGGTCTGAGTAAGATTTATTACATCAGTTTTATTTTACATTTTGAGTTAAGCAAAAAAACAGAATTTTACATCTTGAATTATTGTGATCTATTTAACAGAGTTAGTATGTATTTTGTTTTGAAGTTTAGGTTCTAAAAATGGTCAATATGTTACACGCTCGATCTACTACAGCGAGTGGGGATTCACATTCGTCCACTTCATTAAATGGTCCATCAATTCTTGATCAATTAGCATCTCATCCGGAAGAAGACACTACTATTCTACAAACTCCTACTAGTGATCAATCAGGTAATTATTTATTATGAACAATTAATTTTGTTAAAAAATTATCTTGAAGTACATTATTATATTTATTTCACATAACTTGTATAATTTTATTTATTAATCTAGGTTCTGTTACAAAGAAAAATGTTCGAGGATGCACTCGAGGATTAGGTCTTCGGAAGTTAAATAGGATGAACAAACAAAAATTAGTTGTCCATATTGATCATGCATTAGGACGCCCTGTTGATAATGTTGAATCGGCAAAATTGTCTAGTGAGCTTGGACAGCTAGCCAGAGAACCTATGCCAGTTCCTACAAAATGGAAAGAGCTTAAGGAATCTGAGTTGATGATTGCATTCGACCAGCTTGTTGTAAGTACATTTGTTTACATAAAAAACTCAATAACATTTATTAATTTATTAATAACATTCGGTCAGGTATATGTACTTTTTCCAATATCTAGTTGTTTGGTTTTTGTCTAATTAATTTTCATAAAAACTCAATAACATTTATTAATTTTACAAAACTATGACCGATTAAAAATGTGTGTTTTGTGGCCTCAATGTGATATACCACATGCTGCAAAAGTGGAAAATGATAAATCGAAGCACTATTATGTTGTTGGTATTGAGTATTGATATAATTAGCTTCACGAAAATGCAATGGAGCTTCATTTCCATTTCCATTCCCCATTTTGTGGTTGAAGTATATTTATAATTATTGGAATGTGTATTTTTCAATTGATGGCAAATCCTATGTCCCTTGGTTTTATTTTTATTCCTGATGCCTTTAAGTTACACAAAGCTTAGACTTAATTAAAAAAGAATTTTAAACTTTAATATATTTAACTACTAAATTTTTGTTTCTTGCTTTTCTAAGTTTAAGAACAGCTAAAAGTTACAAATTTTAATGCATGAATATTGATATGGTAATACAACATCAAGCTGATCGAATGCAATCAGCAATCATCAAGCTTAAGTAAAATAATTTATGTTTTTATTATTTAAGAATAATGGTGTAATTACTTGTTGTAGATGAATTTGACAATTGATAATCCAGACCAAGAAACCATTGAAGATGTCTTGGAACTTTTGAAGCATCGAAGTAGGCATCAACGTCATAAATTGAATAAACATTTCAAAAAATTCTCTTCGGTGGAAGAAGCTATACAAAACAAACCTTGTTTTGGTGGTTTAACACAGGAGAATTGGGAAATGTTATGCAATCTTTTTAATGATCCTAAGTACCAGGTTATTACTTTCCCCTGTTTAATAAATAACTTCAATTTTTTATTGTTGTATAATTATTTTAATAAAATTCGTAGGAGAGGTGCAAAACAAACAAGGAAAATCGATCAAAGATGAAGACAAACCATAACCAAGGATCGAGATCGTTTGTAGTAGCCCGTCATATGCTTGTAAGTTTTTCTATTTATGTTTTATTTATATTGTAGTATACTTATGAAAAAAGTAATATTTATGTAATTAAATTTAAATATTTGATTTAGAGTCAAGAACCGCAATTTAATGGCAATGAGGCTGATAGAATCAGTTTCTATAAACATTGTTATTATACAGAAGGAAAGGGATGGGTTACTCCGCAATGTGAAGACAATCATGTAAGTGTTTTGGTATTTTCCTGTTGATTATATTTTATTCTAACTTTCATTGAAGTTGAAAATGTTCAGTGATATATTATTTTCCTTTACTTTTGTTACTGCAACATTTTATAAATCTTGTCATCTAATTTTTATTAAATCAATGTATAGGTGAGAATGGAGTGTCATAAAATTGCTGCAGAAACAGAGGGAGAGGAAGTAAATGTTGATGAAATTGTAGATGAAGTTCTTGGGAAGAAATCTTCTTACATTGTTGGACTTGGATATGGTCCTAAGCCTAAAAAGGCTGTAGCGAATGCTACTATAAAGATGCTTCAAGAATCGTTGAAGGAGAAAGAGAAAGAAAATGTGGAGTTCAAGGAGAAAATTTCCAACCTAGAATCAACTCAAGAAGAACACGGTCGTCTTCTTCAAAAGTTGTTGGAGTCTCAACAACCTACAAGTAACCTTGTTTGAAATTTACCATCTACGAGGCCATATCGAGAAGAATTTAGTAAAAGGTATGTTTACCCCCTTTATGTATTTTTCATTATGTTGAATTCTCTTTCTTTTGTATTCCTTTTTTTAAGTCGGATGTGGGTTGTGCTTGATGTGTAGTGAAATAAGTAAGTTTTCAGATGTATGTTTTGCTTGATGGTCATATTTTCTGAATTTGTTGACTTAATAGCTTATTTTAGTGTTATTAGTGAGTTTTAACTGTTGGGGGTGTAGTGAAATTGATAGAAGTGTGATTTTGTTGTAGTGTTTAAAAAGCTCTGATCTATAGGGACATGCATGCAATATAGGATAAAACATGTCTAAATTTCTGTTTGATTTATAGTGTTAGCAAAATATGTGTATTGACTACTTAATTTGCAAAAATTGTGTTGAGAGAACATGATTTTAGGTATCAGTAATGTAAGTTTTTCTATTGTGGTCCGGGGTGTTGGTGGAAAAGTCATTTGTTGTGGTTTGAGATTTAATTTAATTGTCTTTTATGGTTTTACATCTCAGGACGAGTATTGAATTATATATGTTGTGTAAAATATAGCAATAGCTAACATTAGAGTAACATTTTGCTAAGATAGGAGTGAAAAATATGCTTCAATTAAGATGCACCGCCTCATGACTCAATGTTATTAATTGCTCCCTCCCCCGTTCCCCACCCCCCATTGTTAGTTTGATGATGAAACATATACAAGGTTGAAAATAATCTAATGAACTATAAACGCCAATGCCGTTTCTGATGAATCTGTATATGTGCAATTCTTGTTGATTAAACTTGTAGGAAACGAGAAACGCTGTTATTGTGTTTTGATTTGCAATCACTAGTGATGAAACTTTGAGCTCCAAACCCTTGCCTTTCTTACCCTTGAGTTAGCTATGCAGAACATTATCTGAAGCACAATGTTAGGTTGGTCCACACACGTGATTCTTTACTCTATGACTTTAATGTAAAAATATTTTGTAAATACCTTTGGAGGCAACCCTTTTTGATAAGTAATTACCGCTTCATATGAATGCATTTTTACGAGTTCACTTATCAAGTTAAATATGACAGCTATGGTCTTATTAATTAGCCTTTGGTGGTGGTGTTGGTTGAGGATTTAGCCAGCTACCTTTTATTCATAGTTTTTTTTTTTTTGAAGTATTTGATTGATTACTCCCATATTCTTATTATTTTACTTATGATTTTGCTGGATATTTGTACTTGAGGGGTTAAGTTGTATTAAATTTAATGAATATCTGTATTTGTGATGATATCAATCATATTTATATATTTCAATTTTTAAGTTTTAATTTCTTAACTTAAGTTGTTTTTAGTTTGCAGATTTTCAGAAGAACCTGGTAGGAGATCAAGATATTGCATTGGCGATGTTTCGAATCGTGTTAGTTATTTTTTATATTCTTTTTATATTTTCAGTTGATTTTAAATCTTAGGTATTAGGAAAAAATCTAGTTGATATAGTTTTGTGGTACTTTGATGTGGTAATTTTATTTGATTGTTAGGACGGATATTTAACATTTCTTGTTTTAGTGAATAATAGTTAATGCGTTGAATTTCTCTCTTTTTTCCTTCTGTATTTTTATTTTATTATTGTAGAAATTAGAACCATATATAAAGCTAAATTAAAAAATATTGATAATTATCAAATAATTAATACTGCACAAAACATGACAAATAATTTCGTTGTCATAGATTTGGGTAAATTGTCTTATAAGAACTATTATGAACAAAATATTTCGTTGCCTAACATAGTAATCGGCAAATTGTTGTTTAAAATTGTATTTGGCAACAAAATTAATTTGCTGTGAAAAAATAATATTTTTAGGTACGACAACATTTATTGTGAAAAATGATATTGAGTTGTTGCCTAAAACCTCATTCCACTACAAATATTTCGTTGTAAAATATTATTTATTTTAAAAACTACATTTGGCAATAAAATTCATTTTGTTGCACAAAAATACTTTAAGGCACGAAATATTTTATTGTGTAAAATATTGTATATTGTGCAACGAAATATATCGTTGAGAATACTAATAAATTATAGTTTTATAGAAATTCATTGGCAACGAAACGTTGTATTTGCCTACAAAAAAATATAAAATTAGCAACAACAAAGTATGTTGCCTTTTTCTATCACATTTTGCAACGAAAAGAATTTCGTTGTCAATTTTATAATTTTAGTTTTTATAGAAACTCAATTGGCAACGAAACGTTGTATTTGCCTACAAAAAAATATAAAATTAGCAACAATAAAGTATGTTGCCTTTTTCTATCACATTTTGCAACGAAAAGAATTTCGTTGTCAATTTTATAATTATACGCAACGATATAGACTTTTCGTTGCCATGAACTTCTAGTAACGAGGATTTGCCTACGAAGCTGGCAACGGAAATTTTTCGTTGCCAATAGAATAGGCAACGGAAATTTATATTTTTGGCAACAAAAATATTTGTTGTTAAAAATGAAATTTCTTGTAGTGATACATTGGGTGAGAATTACGTTTATTTACATAATTAATGTTGGGCTTTTACTGTATAAATTTGCTAAAGACAACATAACTCCTGGATATATGTCCAATGTTGGAGCGATTCAGATAAACGTCGGAGTGATTAAGAGAATTCAGGTATTTTAATCAGTTGAGTGTATTTGAAGAATTTAGTGATTGTACGAATTAAATTAGAGTTATGACAACGTTGACTTGAAAAGTCTTAACTTTTAAAAGTAATTCTGCAATTAACCAAGCCAGTTCAGGGCTCTTAATTTTTTTATGCAAAAGATTAATCCCTAACAATTAAATAAAGTTCGGACAATCTTCCTCCAATCGGAGTTCAACACTTATATCCGATGGATAAGAGAATAGTCTCCTACACCTCATGTCTATTGAATATATATAGAGAACAATCCCCTACACCCTCATGGCCTCATGTCTACACAATTCTCGCTTCGAAACGTGTAGATAATTCTGTTTTTTCAAAACAGTTGAAGAAAGGGTCTACAGTCAAGAATAATATTATCAAGATGATGGTCCTCTATATCTGCTCCCTTGATGAGGGAGATCACCGACTCAGAATTTGATTTCATAAAAATACGTTAAAACCTTTGCCCTCAGACAAGCCGAAGGTCCTCTGAAATTCCTAGAAGCTCCGCAACTTTGATGGAGACATTCCTTGAACTTCAAACGTGCCCAAAAAATTCTTTTTAATTTCCATTAACGTTCCAAACCAGACCTTCAGTAGCAGTGAACCGAATATTTTGATACAAATTCCCATTAGAGTTTAGTTTGACTGAAACTCCATCTCACCGAGGAACTTTCATTTTCTTCGTTATTTGTCAACAATTTTAATGTTTTCTAGATGGAACTCAGAATAAAAGGTAGGCTCATTGTTTGGGGCGTGATAGTATGCATAAATTACATGAAAATCCCTTTAATTTTCCCCTGAATTGGATTAGATTTCTACTTAATTTGCTTTTATTTGGCTTTTGCAGAGACCTGTTGATAAATGAGGGATTTGGCAGATTTATGAAGAAAAGATGCTAAGTGTTGAAAATGCCTGAGCTATGACCTCAATGTATGATCATCCCTAAGGCTAATGCACGTAAAGCAGATCACAGTCAACAAGTACCGCTGACTCCTCTTGTTGGGACAGGTGGCACACATGCAACAACTTGCTAACATGGCTGACATGCAAGAAAATTGATCCTGTATTTTTGAGTTTCAAGAAGCCTAATCATACTTATTGGGATTTGGAAGCTCTTTTGTCCCCTTGATCTTTGTAATAGATAGGCTTAAGGATATTTTATATAACTAGTTAAGTGGGGAAAAATGGGGGATAGAGAGGAAAAAAAGACAATTCAGAAAATTGGAAAGTAGCAGCTAGCAGCAGAAAACAACAGGGGATTTCTTCCTCAAAACTGTGATTTCCTTCAGTTTATAAGTTTAAAGTATTTTTGTTTCGGTTTTTATTTCAATTAAGTTTATAATTCAGCTTATGATCAGAGTATTTATTGTCTATCTTGCATGACGATCCGTGGCTGAACACATCTATCTTAGTTAGGTTGTATCTTTATTCCTTGCCAATATCTATGAGATCTAAGTGAATGAATGCAATTTTGATCTTCGGTAATTGTGCATGCTTTGAGTGTATATGAATAAGTTGTTTTCAAATCATCTTTCTGATCAATTGATGCCTAGATAACAACTTGATAAGGTTATACTAATACTTGATACGTAATAGTCTTGTAAAGGTATACAAGAACTACACATCATTGAGAGTTTACCACCATGTTTACTCAATAATATGGTGAGGCATGCGTGATATGATTTCATAAATCCAAGCTTCTTGAGATTTTGGATCGTGATTAATGTCCTTTTGGTGCTCAATGCTATCATATAGTTAAATCCCAGATACTTGTTCACGGGACTGCTATACGGTAAGGATTTAATTGACGAGCTTCTCTTGATTAAATTGAAATTAAGAAAGGATGATATGGGCAAGCTTCTTGTCTATTGTAAGTTAATCTACCATTGATTAAGATTTGATTTATGCATCAAGGACTAGAGACGAGCATGGAATGAAGAAACAACTTAGCTAAGATATTTCTCATCATAATCAACCTTCACAACTCTCTTTATTTTCAGTCTTAAGTCATTCGAAGAAATCTGATTTTACGTTTTAGAATAGTTTGTTTTAATTACATAACACCCCCCCCCCTCTAAGTCTCTTTTGAATATTCTCTTGGATACATTGTATATAAATCTATCTAGTCCCTTGGGTTCGACCCTTTACTGCTATATTGCAATTTTATATTTCGTACGGTAAGTAAAGGATTTTAATTGATGGATTCGGCAACAATCAAATTTTGGCGCCGTTGCCGGGGACTAGGCTGAACTGTTTTGTATTCTTTGTATGACTAGGTCTGAACGTTCGAAGAAACTGATTCCATATGACTCAGAAATTGAGAGGACATTAAGACAAATCAGGAAGGAAAATATATTGAGGAGGTTGCAGATAGAAAGCTGTGATTTTCTGGAAACAGACCCCTTCCCATGTTTGGTTAGATTATTTACTGTTACAGATAAAGGAAGCATAAGCGGTGGTCATCTCTTAAGCATGGCTGCGCAAGATCAGACACTTAGACAGTTAGCTGCACCGTCTGTAGCCCAGGAGCCATTATGCATAACTTTGCCTACTTTAAATACTGATTTTGAGTTAAAATCTGGTTTAATCCATTTACTTCCCACTTTCAGAGGCAAAGAAAATGAAGATCTAAATCAACATCTTAAAGAATTTCATGTGGTTTGCTCCAGCATGAGGCCAAATGGAGTTACAGAAGAGCAGATCAAACTGAGAGCATTTCCATTCTCTCTGGCTGATGATGCAAAAGAATGGTTGTATTATTTACCACCAGGATCAATTACAACGTGGACAGCTATGGCTTCAGCCTTTCTGGAGAAATTCTTTCCAACATCCAGAGTTGTATCAACTAGGAGAGAAATAGTTTCTGTGAAGCAAAAGGAGTTTGAAACTCTCCATGACTATTGGGAGAGATTTAAGAAATTGTTGGCTAGGTGTCCACAGCATGGACATACAGAACAAGCCCTGATCTAGTACTTTTATGAAGGATTAATTCCTATGGAGAGGAGGATGATGGATGCAGCAAGTGGTGGTGCAATTGTCAATAAAACACCTAATGAGGCCAGACAGTTAATTTCAACTATGGCTGCTAATTCCCAGTAGTTTGGAAATCATCAAAATGTCACAAGGAAAGTGAGTGAGGTAAATTCTGCTTTAATTGAAAGTCAATTAAATAAACTAACAACTTTGGTGCAGAATTTAGCTGTAGCAAACTCAACACCATCTTTGGTTTGTGGAATTTGTACAAGTCCGGATCACCACACAGATTTATGTCCCACACTCCAAGTAGATGGGACTGAAAATGTGAGTGCAATGGGAGGAGGCTTTCAACAAAGAAAGTATGATCCGTATTCAAATACATATAATCCTGGATGGAAGGATCATCCTAATTTCAGTTATGCACAAAGGCCTCAATTGTTTCAAGGACAACAAAATTTTCAGTCAAGGCCACCCGTACAAAGACAACCTCAAAACTTCCAGCCACATCAGAATTTTCAACCACAGCAATCAAATTTTCAACAACCTTCAAGCTCTAATTCAGGTACTTCTTTAGAAGCTTTAGAAGATATGTTTAAAGCTTTTATGACTAACAATCAACAATTTCAGCAGGAAACGAGGGCAAATATGCAGCAGTTCCAGTCCATTGTTCAAAATTTAGAAAACCAATTGGGACAGCTAGCAACTTCAGTCAGTAGGCTTGAAAATAAAGGAAAATTGTCATCTCAAACGATTGATCCAAGGCAGAATGCTAGCGCTGTTACTCTGAGGAGTGGAAAGGAGCTTGAATTGCCTGTACGGAAGTAAAAAACAGGACAAAGTAATGAAAAAACAGAGCAAAACAGAGCAGATTTTGATATTGATGCAGATTCAGTAGGCAAGGGTGTAAGCCATGATCATGGCTTAGAAACAGAACAAGAAGCAGAACCTACTGCACTGCCTGAACCTATGGTGATCCCACCACCATTTCCTCAAAGGTTGACATCAATGAATAAGGCCAAGGAAGAGAAAGAAATTCTGGACACATTCAGAAAGGTTGAGTTAAATATTCCCCTCCTTGACACCATAAAGCAGATACCAAGGTATGCTAAATTTCTTAAGGATCTTTGTACAAATAAAAAGAAATTGTTAGGAAATGAGAAAATTAGCATGGGTGAAAATGTATCAGTTGTACTTCAGAGGAAACTCCCACCTAAATGTAAGGACCAAGGTATGTTTGTTATTCCAAGCAGAATTGGAAACTTAGGCATAAATCATGCTATGTGTGATCTTGGTGCATCAATAAATGTTATGCCATTATCAGTTTATTCTTCTTTGAATATAGGTCCTTTAAAAGGAACTGGAGTTATTATACAGTTAGCTGATAGGTCAATAGTACACCCTGAAGGTGTGTTAGAAGATGTGCTTGTGCAGATTAATAATTTAGTATTTCCTGCAGATTTTTTTGTGGTCAACATGGAAGATGACAAGATATCCAAATCTTCAGATTTGTTGCTTGGAAGACCATTTTTTAGCACAACAAAGGCAAAGATTGATGTCTATAATGGGACGTTAACGCTGGAATTTGATGGAGATTTGATTAAATTCAATGTTTATGAAGCTATGAAATTCCCATCTGAAAATATTTCAAATGTTTCTTCTATAGACATCATTGACAATTTTGTACAAACTACTGCAAAGCTAGATTTTTATGATGAACTTTATTTGGCCTTAGAGGACAGCATTTATATTGATCAATTAAAAGAATTAGAGGCTAAATATGAAGTAAAGGAAGATATCAGTGATGTTGTCTATGCACTGGAATCTCTAGAATCTACCAAATTAAACATGACTTGGAATAAATTGACTACTTCCTATGTTAAAACACTTCCTTCTGTTGTGCAGGCTCCAGTATTAGAACTCAAACCTCTGCCATCACATCTGAAATATGCATATTTCGGCAGTGGTGAAACCTTACCGGTGATCATCTCTAACAAGTTATCTGAGCTGGAAGAGGACAAACTGATAAGAGTTTTGAGAGAATTCAAGACTGCTTTAGGATGGACAATTACAGATATAAAAGGTTTGAGCCCTTCAACGTGTATGCATAAAATAATTCTAGAAGAGAATTGCAAACCAGTCATACAAGCCCAGAGAAGATTGAATCCCCCAATGATGGAAGTGGTAAAGAAGGAAGTCTTGAAACTCTTAGATGCTTGTGTAATCTATCCTATTTCAAACAGTGTGTGGGTAAGTCCAGTGCAGGTAGTTCCTAAAAAGACAGGTATAACAGTAATTGAAAATGCAACAGGTGAATTGATTCCAACTAGAGTGCAAAATGGTTGGCGTGTGTGCATGGATTACAGGAAACTGAATTCAGCCACCAAAAATGATCATTTTCCCTTGCCGTTTATTGACCAAATGTTGGAAAGACTTGCAGGAAAAACACACTACTGCTGTCTTGATGGATACTCTGGGTTTTATCAAACTCCAGTGGCATCAGAAGATCAAGAGAAGACCATATTCACATGTCCTTTTGGAACGTTTGCATTTAGACGTATGCCTTTTGGACTGTGTAATGCACCAGCTACTTTTCAAAGGTGTATGGTAAGCATCTTCTCTGAATATGTTGAAGATATAATAGAGGTTTTCATGGATGATTTCACTGTCTATGGTAATTCCTTTGATGAATGCTTGAATAATTTGGCAAAAGTTTTAGAGAAATGCTTGGAAAATAACCTTGTTTTAAACTATGAAAAATGCCCTTTTATGGTTAATCAAGGTTTAATTTTAGGCCATATAGTCTCCGTCAGAGGCATTGAAGTTGATAAGGCAAAAATAGATGTTATTGAATCTCTACCTTACCCCTCAACTGTGAGGGAGATTCGTTCTTTTCTTGGACATGCAGGATTTTACAGAAGGTTCATAAAAGATTTCTAAAAAATAACCCAACCTTTGTGTAAATTATTGCAAAAGGACGTAGAGTTTCAGTTTGATGAAGCTTGCAAGGAGGCATTTGATTTGCTCAAGGTGAAGCTGACATCAGCACCCATAATTCAAGCACCCAATTGGAATCATCCCTTTGAACTAATGTGTGATGCCAGTGATTTTGCAATAGGAGCTGTTTTGGGACAGAAGATAAATAAATCACCATATGTGATTTATTATGCATCGAGAATGTTGGATGTAGCTCAAATCAATTACACCACAACTGAAAAAGAACTTTTAGCCATTGTGTTTGCTTTAGATAAATTCCGTGCATATCTTCTAGGTACTAAAGTGATTATTTATTCTGATCACACGGCTTTGAAGTACCTATTAAAGAAAAAGGAAGCAAAACCAAGACTGATACGTTGGATACTGTTGATGCAAGAGTTTGATATTGAAATCAGGGACAAAAGAGGATCAGAGAATTTTGTAGCTGATCATCTAAGCAGACTTTTGGTAAGTAAAAACTCACCACCAATTAAAGAAGAATTTCCCGATGAGCAATTGCTCCTGGTTACTGAAGGTAAAGCAAGATCATCCCTAACACCTCATCCCTGGTATGCAGACATAGTAAATTATTTGGCATCTAATGTCTTGCCAGAAAAATTATCCAGAACAGAGAAGGATAAAATCAAAAGTGATGCTAAATATTATGCATGGGATGAACCTTATTTGTGGAAGTATTGTGCACATCAAGTAATCAGAAGATGTGTGAATGATGAAGAAATCAATTCAGTTTTACAATTTTGTCATTCACATGCCTGCGGAGGTCACTTTGGACCAAAAAGAACTGCAAGAAAAGTATTAGAATGTGGTCTTTATTGGCCAACACTGTTTCGAGATGCTTTTGTATTCTGCAAAGCATGTGAAAACTGTCAAAGAACAGGAAATTTAAGCTCAAGAAATCAAATGCCAATGTCCCCTATTTTAATTTGTGAAATATTTGATGTATGGGGCATAGATTTTATGGGGCCATTTCCTAATTCTTTTGGCAATTTTTACATCCTACTTGCAGTTGATTATGTTTCTAAATGGATTGAAGCCAAAGCAACACGTACTAATGATGCTAAAACTGTTGTAGGTTTTATGAAATCAAACATTCTCAACAGATTTGGGACACCAAGAGCAATTATCAGTGATAGAGGAACCCATTTCTGTAATAAAATTGTAGCAGCCCTATTAAAGAAATACAATGTTACACATCGAACATCAACAGCATATCACCCACAAACTAGTGGACAAGCTGAAGTTTCAAACCGTGAAGTAAAAAGTATTCTAGAAAAAACAGTAAATCCTGATAGGAAGGATTGGAGTTTGAGGCTTGATGATGCATTATGGGCTTACAGAACAGCCTATAAAACACCCATTGGTATGTCTCCATACAGGTTAGTGTTTGGAAAATCTTGTCATTTGCCTGTGGAAATAGAACATAGAGCTTTGTGGGCAATAAGACAGTGTAACATGAAGATAGATAAAGCTGGAGCTCATAGGAAGTTGCAACTGCAAGAATTAGAAGAATGAAGGAATGAAGCATATGAAAATGCTAGGCTATATAAAGAAAGGACCAAGAATTTTCATGATAAAATGATTTCCAGAAAAATATTTCAAATTGGGCAGAAAGTGCTATTGTTCCATTCCCGATTGAAACTTTTTCCTGGAAAATTGAGATCAAGATGGATAGGGCCATTTATTGTTACTAATGTTTTCCCTCATGGTGCAGTATCAATTAAGAGTGTAGATATAGGAAAAGCATTCAAGGTTAATGGCCATCGCTTAAAACCGTTTTATGAAGGATTCAAAGATCACACAGTGGAGGAAGTCCCTTTGGACAACCCCATTCCCTTGTCCTCATAATAATAGAATCACTGTCTAGCCTAAGACATTAAACAAGGGCGCTTGGTGGGAGGCAACCCATTAATTTTTGACTAATCTATTTTGATATTCAGTTTCTCTTTCCTATTTTGTCTAAGAGATAACTGTGATTTTTGATAAGGAACCATTCCTCTGTTTATTTCAGGTAATGACAGGCATGCACAGTCAGGCACATGAACCCTTAATCATGCTCATCCCTTAAACTCATTCCATAAGCCTTTTTCCACACTTGGTGAAATAAAACAGATTTGAAGAAAAAAGAAAGTGTTATACGTTTTATTCCTTAAAAGTTTTATTAATTGGAAAAACGTTTTTAAAAAATAAGAACACACTTTTAAGGAAACGTTTCATCTTCAAACCCTCAGAAATTTCAAACCAAAACTTCTTCTTCCTCCTTCTGCCAAGAGAACCCAACCGTCTCACCATCTTCAACCACCGCAATCCTTACCGGAATATGAAGACAAGATCTGAGAAGACCAATCCTCCGATTAAACCGTACAAAAGAAGGGTCACACAGAAGAGGCGGGTTCTGAAAGTTGCCCCTAAACCAGCAGAACCCGTACATTCAGAGGAGGTGGCACCACCAGTTAATACACCCTCACCACCCTCTGGGACTGCGCCGGAAACCCCAATTCCTCAAGAAGAAACAAACCCTAGCCCTTCTCCTCCTATTAACACAAACCCTACAACTCCTGAACCCCCTGTAATTGTGGTGAAAGATCAACGACAACCCACAGAACCTACTTTGGGTTCAATATTGAAGCAAGTCAGGCGATCCTACGAGCCAAGGAAAAGGAAATTTCAACTTAGAGATGAAGACGATAAAGGAGAGCCTCCTAACCCTAAAGAGCCTGAGGAAACACAACAAAAATCCAAGAAGAAGAGTGTGAAAAAGAAATCCAAAAAGAAAGAGAAAACTGAGAAGGAAAAGAAACCCCCCCAACTGACTCAGAAGAATTGAGGGCAGCAGAAACTCTTACACAAATGGAAGAAGAACTACAAGAGGAGGAAGAACAAGAGAAAAACCAAAAAGAAATTGATGAGGAGGTTGAAGAGGGATACAAGACAGCAAAAGAGAGGTACGGTAAAGAAAGTACCAATGCAGGGGCAGAACAAGAAACTAATGAAACTCCAGTCCAAGAAGAAGAAATGCAGGAAGTAGATGTAGCAGAAAAGGATGAACATGTTGAAGGAGAGCAAGTAGAAGTGCCTATCCAGCCTACACAGAAAACACATCTCCCCAAGAAGCAAAAAAGAAGCAGAGTACCAAAATCTAGGACCCCTGCCCCCGCAAGATTTCAAAATCTTGGAGGACACCTCAAATTCACTGCCAAAACAGAAAAAACGAGGTACAATCAAATTAAAGAACTTTCTATTGCTACTGCCAAGAAAATTGATGTACCTACTCTTGAAAATTTTGAGCTAATTGAACCTGTCTATGCCTTGCTTAATAACATCGGATGGAAAGAGTTTATGGAAATAGACACAGATATCTATTATGAACTCACAATGGAATTTTATTCAACTTTTAAATTCCTGAAAAAGCAAGCATATAATTGGGATGAAGATGGTGTTATCACATTCAGACTACTAGGCAAAAGAATTAGTTATTCAATTAACCAATTCTGTGAAGTTTTGCAATTTGATTACTTTCCTATTGAAGGAGAAACTGATATAATATGCCTAGGAGATTTTCCCCAAGAATTTGATCCTGATGAAGCTTTTAAGCAGTTAACTGATGGGAAATGTGATAAGTTTGATGATGCCAAGAGCATTTACTTAAATGATCCTGCTGTAGTTTATGCTCATAGGTTGTTGTCAATGTTTTTCTCCCAAAGAACTGAAGGTTCAAGTACTATAACTAAATCTGAACTATACTTTTTGTGGGCTATGTGGAATAACTGGAAAGTAAATATAGGTTTTTGGGCTGCTGTGCACATTAATGACTGCATCAAGTGGAATAGGCCACTTAAATTAGGACACCTAATCACTCATATTGTTATGCATGAAGAACTTCTTGACTTAAATGATCATGATCTCACTTTACATTCTGAAGTTTCTCCATTGGATGAACATGTGCTGCTTAACATGAGAATACTCCAAAGAAAAGATGGAGTATTGTGCTTTCCTGGTGCAGGTACAGTCCCTGTTACAAAGAGAAGGAGTGAAGATATCCAACCTGAGGCCACCACTAGCACTGCCAACACTGCACAGTTGGACAGAATCGAAACTCTCCTCACAACAGTCCTAGCCAAACTGGAAAAATATGAAAAATCAGTAGAAAAGCTCCCAGCTATGGAAAATTCAATGGACATCATGGCAACCCACATAGCAGGAGTGGAAACTGACATTGAGGCCATCAAAAAAGGCCTCAACATTGGCACTCACTAAACCACATCCAGGGAAGTCCTCCTGTTTTAATTCTGTCTATAAACATTGAGGACAATGTGAAATAAGTGTGGGGGGTAGGGAGTAGAAAAAAAAAATTTTTTGTTGTTTTGATTGACTGTTGATAGCTGATAATAGACCTGTAGCCTGTTTAGGTGGGTTTCTTTAAGAATTTTGACTGATTTTTGTGGCTATTGCTTAGCCAGTGTTTCTGCTGTGAGAAGTTGTGAACCTGATAACCTCATGTGCAACATGCATTGATTTGAGAACTTTTGAACATGAAAAATAGGTTGAAATAGCATGAATTTCCATGCTTGATTTCTGGGGTTGATCAAATTTATAAGTTCTATTGGCTCTGATAGAAAACTAAAATTGCATGCTTAACTGGACCTTCATGTGTGAAAAAGTGTGTGTTTTTTTGGACTGTCTAAGGAATGTTATTGATGCTGAATGCCAATGTTAAATATTGATTGAGGGATTATGTTATGAATAAGGATGTAATGCCATTAGCTTCTGAATAAGGCTTTTAAAGCCATTGCTATCTGAATAAGGCTGTTTCAGCCATTTGTTTGAGGTATTTTTGCTTGTTTCACTCCGCTGGTTACCTAAGGCTAAATACAAATCATAAATTAAAAAAATGGGTGACCATGAGTGATGCACTAAGTGCAGTCTAGGGATAGTCATATATTACCAAAGCGGTATTATGACACCCGAAATAGATAACTTTTTTGAAATGGTATAAGTGTTATGCTGGAACCCTCACTTTTTCTTTTGTTTTGTTGGAATTTAGACAGTCCAGAAAAAGCACCCTTTGATCATATGCTGTGATTGCTATATGGTAAATATGTATGATTAAATGAATTCCGAATTCCTTAACATTCTCTAGCAAGTTAAATACTTAAGATTTGTTCTTTTCCATCTTGAAGGTTGTGGAGACTTGTTATGATGCTCATTTTTATGTTCACATTTTCTCATTAACAAAGTATGGGGCTGATGTGGTTTGATGGAGATCATCTTGCAGTTTGTTAGGATTGAAAGTTGTTGCTTAGGGACAAACAAAAGTCTAAGTGTGGGGGGATTTGATAGTATGCATAAATTACATGAAAATCCCTTTAATTTTCCCCTGAATTGGATTAGATTTCTACTTAATTTGCTTTCATTTGGCTTTTGCAGAGACCTGTTGATAAATGAGGGATTTGGCAGATTTATGAAGAAAAGATGCTAAGTGTTGAAAATGCCTGAGCCATGACCTCAATGCATGATCATCCCTAAGGCTAATACACGTAAAGCAGATCACGGTCAACAAGTACGGCTGACTCCTCTTGTTGGGACAGGTGGCACACATGCAACAGCTTGCTAACATGGCTGACATGCAAGAAGATTGATCCTGTATTTTTGAGTTTCAAGAAGCCTAATCATACTTATTGGGATTTGGAAGCTCTTTTGTCCCCTTGATCTTTGTAATAGCTAGGCTTAAGGATATTTTATATAACTAGTTAAGTAGGGAAAAATGGGGGATAGAGAGGAAAAAAAGACAATTCAGAAAATTGGAAAGTAGCAGCTAGCAGCAGAAAACAGCAGGGGATTTCTTCCTCAAAACTGTGATTTCCTTCAGTTTATAAGTTTGAAGTATTTTTGTTTCGGTTTTTATTTCAATTAAGTTTATAATTCAGCTTATGATCAGAGTATTTATTGTCTATCTTGCATGACGATCCGTGGCTGAACACATCTATCTTAGTTAGGTTGTATCTTTATTCCTTGCCAATATCTATGAGATCTAAGTGAATGAATGCAATTTTGATCTTCGGTAATTATGCATGCTTTGAGTGTATATGAATAAGTTGTTTTCAAATCATCTTTCTGATTAATTAATGCCTAGATAACAACTTGATAAGGTTATACTAATACTTGATACGTAATAGTCTTGTAAAGGTATACAAGAACTACACATCATTGAGAGTTTACCACCATGTTTACTCAATAATATGGTGAGGCATGCGTGATATGATTTCATAAATCCAAGCTTCTTGAGATTTTGGATCGTGATTAATGTCCTTTTGGTGCTCAATGCTATCATATAGTTAAATCCCAGATACTTGTTCACGGGACTGCTATACGGTAAGGATTTAATTGACGAGCTTCTCTTGATTAAATTGAAATTAAGAAAGGATGATATGGGTAAGCTTCTTCTCTATTGTAAGTTAATCTACCGTTGATTAAGATTTGATTTATGCATCAAGGACTAGAGACGAGCATGGAATGAAGAAACAACTTAGCTAAGATATTTCTCATCATAATCAACCTTCACAACTCTCTTTATTTTCAGTCTTAAGTCATTCGAAGAAATCTGATTTTACGTTTTAGAATAGTTTGTTTTAATTACATAACACCCCCCCCCCCCCTCTAAGTCTCTTTTGAATATTCTCTTGGATACATTGAATATAAATCTATCTAGTCCCTTGGGTTCGACCCTTTACTGCTATATTGCAATTTTATATTTCGTACGGTAAGTAAAGGATTTTAATTGATGGATTCGGCAACCATCAGGGCGCCTTACGAATGTCCCAAAAAAGGCTATCAAAGGTTTTAGGAATGAAAACTGTCAAGTATCCCATTCGAATAATCAAAGATGTGGAGTTCAATATATAGTAGTTTGGTAATCTTTCCCTCAACAGCTAATTTTTGGGGATAAGTAAGGCCTAACACATTATTCATCATGGTATCAGAGTAGGTCCGATTTTAGTCATGTTTCTCCACCCCACCAGATGTTTCGATCCTGTTTCTCTACCCTTTTTGGGGGGTGAGTAAGGTCAAACATATTATTCAATATGGTATCAGAGCAGGTTCACAAATGTTTTAATTTCTGTGTAGGTCAAACACATTATCTACCCTTTTTGGGGGGTGAGTAAGGTCAAACACATTATTCAATATGGTATCAGAGCAGGTTCATAAATGTTTTAATTCCTGTGTAGGTCAAGCACATTATCTACCCTTTTTGGGGGGTGAGTAAGGTCAAACACATTATTCAATATGGTATCAGAGCAGGTTCATAAATGTTTTAATTCCTGTGTAGGTCAAGCACATTATTCAATATGGTATCAGAGCAGGTTCACAAATGTTTCAATTCTTGTGTCTGTCTCTCCACCCGGCCAGATGTTTCGATTCCTGTGCCTGTCTCTCCACCCGACCCCAGCCAGATGTTTCAATTCTTGTGCATGTCTCTCCACTTGGCCAGATGTTTCGATTTCTGTCTTTAGGGGTGTACGCGGTCGGGTATAGGCGGTTTCTTAGTAAAATGTAACCCGACTCGAAGTATGCGGGTTTGTAAAAATATAAACCATAAATATATAATTATTTTTTCAAACCGAGCGGTTCTGGTTGGGAGGGTACGGGTTTATAGCGGGCGGATTGGCGGTTTAACGAATTTTATATGTATTTTTTTAATAAAAATATTTTATACTCATAATTTTAACTCAATAATCAAAAAGATATAAAGAATATGAGAATTTATTCTAGTTTATCACTTATTACAGCTAATACATATAACATAATGATTTCAAAGTAGATGATAAGATGAATATATTTATATATATATGTATACATTATTCAATAAATAATATTATATTATAAATATAAATTTATTTTTTGTTAAACAACTTGTATAATATTAGTTTAACACAAAAATATATCTTATATATATATGTATAATTTGGATAATATACATGACAATTGTATTGTGTATCATATATTTATATAACTATAATTACGAATAAAATATAAATATATGTATAGTAGTCAGGTAGCGGGTAGGTGGATTTGAATTATTAGACCCACCACCCGAACCGAAAGTAGCGGGTTGTAATATTTTTCAACCGCGGTTATTTTTTTTAAAATTTCAATCGGCGGTTTTCGGGCGGTTTGATTCGGTTCGTGCGGATTTAGCGGGTTGTGCGGGTTTATGTGCACCCCTACCTGTCTTGTAGATATTCCAATTCCTGCAATGTTTACGTTCCAATTTACCCTACATTTCGCGACACTGGGCGTGACGGGGGTGTGCTAAATAACCCACATCCTGGGCGTGAAGGAGTGTGTTAAATAACCCACATCGAATAATGTGGTGTTCAATATATAATGGTTTGGCAACCCTTCCCTCAACAGCTAGCTTTTGGGAGTGAATAAGGCCAAGCACATTATTCAATCTCCACCCCACCAGATATTTCGATCCTGTTTCTCCACCCCGCCAGAATTTAATTAATCTCTGATACAAAATTCAGGGAAAGTCTGAATTATGCACAGAAAGTTTTGGATTAATCGAGATATGTAACCGTAGCTGTGTTTTGGAGAATGACCATCACAGCAAAGACAATTAGAAGAGACAATTTTTGTTTTAAAAAGAGGATCATCATTGCTGGCTTTAAAAGAGAGATTAAAAGTACACAAAATCTAGGTACTCCCAAGCGTTTGTCTCTCTCATCACTTATGGATGACTGCATCTACTTCAAAACTAAATCAGACGGAAACACGTTGGATCTTGAGTCGACTTGTATGACTCGAGCTTTAAGTGTTAAAGAATGTGCAATCGCTGAAATTCCGGTAGTTGTGGTGAAATTAATTTTGATGACCTATTCAAGTATTAGTTCGACTGTTAGGTTTTGTTCTATTAGACGTGGAACAAATATGATTGTCCACAAATTTGTTAGAATTGCGGCCTTGACCCTGCGTTATCTTTTCGTTTGTTACTTTGTATGTTTTGATTTAGTAAATTTCCCCTTCGGAGTTTGCTTTTCAAAAAAAAACAAATCTACTTCAATTTATGTCTCGTTAGGGCTTCCCTAACTTGTCTGAAGCATATTTCACTAATTATGTTCATCAATAAATAAATTCAAGAGTCAATAGTGCCAAAAGTTTTCTTTTTTCTTTTTTCTTGGGTCTAAATTCTAAAATTGTCTTGTACAATCAATTTATTCGAATAATCACATTTAGTATCATAATTTAATCTAGTTCTAATTTTACGATGAAAATTTTCATTTTTCTTGTATTTAATAAATAGCATACGTGGTAAACTGGTAATTCACGTCATATGAGACTTGTTGGTATCAGAAATGCAAATTACATAAAACGAGATCACACGAATTGCATGATGTGTTTAAATTAAATGTAAATCATTAAATCTGCAAATATCTTGAAATTCTTGATAATTAAACCCTGCGATGTTAAAATTTAATTTAGTTACAATATCAGAAAGTGATATTAATCCAAATGTATCATTTGTATGATTGTAATGAATATGTGAATTTGCTTGTCTATGATAATGGATTGGGTGTAACGCTTCCTAGGCCCAAGGCCCAGAATTGAAAACAATGGCATGCAATTACTCATTCGGGTCCAGAATAGCAATCCACCTTTGTTAATAATCTCCCCTCATCAGGGAAGACACATAGCCGAGCCGAGCCTGAGCTCTTTTTTCATGGCTCACATTCAACCTATAAAATGTTGGCTCGGGCTTGGCGCGCAAGCCAATGTGCCGCCTTTTTTTTTTGGGAGGGGAGCCAATGTACTATAAAATCAGAACACACATTTGAGAGACTTTAAATTCATAAAATCAGAGCTAACTCTTTTCCCTTGATTACAGTTTCATTTCAAATGTATTACATAGCTAGGCATTAGAGCCATAAAATCCATTCTAAAATGTACATAAAGATCTTAAATCTATAAAATATAAACACAATTCTACAGTCAACGTCTCATTCTAAGAAAATCATAAAATTTAAATACGAACAACCTCTAGAAAAGTAGAAAACCATACAACAAAAAAAGTTTATCACTTTATTCAATTAATGGAAAGGGGCTTTCCAAATCTGACTTAAATAATTCAAAAAGGAATTTCAAATACCAAATTACTTTCGCATATCAGCCAAAATTCAAGAATCGACTGAGAAGTGCTGGCATAGTGGTGGCGAGACATGGTGGCGTGATGGCGAGATGTGCTGCAGTTCTACAAATGGAAGGAGGGTTGGCTGCGTGGTGGCGAGATGTGTTGTACTGCTACAAATGAAAGGAGATTTGGTGGCATGAGGGCGAGACGCGGCAGTGAGTGGTGGCGATTGGTGGCAAGGTGGAGACAGGGTGGCGATATTGGAATTTGGAGGTGCGGTTGAAACGAGTATATATATATATATAAAACTTGGCTCACGAAACAAGAAATACATGGGTCGGGCTTGGGTTTGAAATGCCACGAGCCTTAGCTCGACTCGGCTCGCCAGATTCGAACTCAAGCCCAAGCTTGAGCTGGCTTGTGAGGCTTGCGTGCCAGCTCGATTCGTTACCATCCCTATCCCTCACCATGCACTTTTTATTGATTATGTTAACACTTAACCCTCGTGAAATTTCAGTGGAACAATCATCTGGTTTGAGATGATTGAAAAAAATACTTATTATACTCATTTCAATAAAATTAAAAATACTTATTATACTCATTTCAATAAAAATTTTCATGTGTAGTTTATAATATACATTGTGTTGTCTTCCTAGTCTTCTTTTGCAGGGATCTTTTTTAAGTTGATTTTCTCCTTCTTCAAGTCTATGACTGGTAAAGAAAAACCTGTCTTAACTCTTAAGGCCCCGTTTACTTTTGAAGTCATGATATTCCATGTTGTGATTTCTCATGTTTGTGATCTATGACAAACATGAGTTTACTTCTTATTTAGACAATATGCTATAGCATGTGTATTTTAATTTTAATGTTTACATTTACATATAATTTTGGCAAGGTTATTAGCATTTTACAAAAATAACCCCAAAATACTCTCACCATTCAAATATTAACACCATTTCATTGCCCCATATTTTTCCAATCAATTATTATATCTAAGAATAACAAATAAATATGCATAGATATTGTATATCTGTAAATTTTACATCCAAATAATATTACATGAAATACAGTTAACTTTGCAAGTTGAAAAAAATGGAGACCACCAAAACAATGCTTCTCCCCATTTGTTTTACAATAGGACTGTGAAATAAACCATTCCATGATGACGTCTATATATTCACCGTCAAGACAGAAGCAGAAGAACAACTCTTTTATTGTCATGGACTCAAGCTCAATCGGAGTTCAAAAATTGAACCTAAAAGAAGAGTGAAATGACTCATCTGCGCCTCATCCAACAGAATCAGCCAACCACCAAGCCTTATTATGCTCCAAATTACTACATAATTGTACACAAAAAATCACCCCAAAAGTAACACAAAGATATTAATATTCATGCTGCTAAAGACAAAGTTCAATCTTCATTTGGACATTTTAACGAACAGGATGAAGGCATAAAAAGAGACATCTATTTAGTAAATCATAATACAAATTTTGTTCTCATACCAAGCAAAACAAACAGAATTTATGAGGAAATAGAAGTTCCAATTGGCCAATAGATTAATTCGGAAAACAAATAAACGCATTTTCTTTTTCTTCCAGTAAGAATATTTAATGGCGTTTTGCCAAAGAAATTGAATTGAAAGAAGAAGAAGAAAGGATAAAAAAAACTAACCCAAAATTACTTGCTTTCCGCAATCCCTCGGTCAAAACCACAAGTAGAGGAGTTGCTTTCCATGGCGGCTCTTCTTCATACGGATTTGCAAAGATCTGGATCCGTCGGCGGGTCTTCTTCACAAGGAGGGTTTCATTGAGTTTCAATGGAAAAAAATTGAGAATTTTTCCTCGATACAGCAATAGCAATACATCATAAAAATAATAAAATGGCAATTGGTTGTAAATTTTTAAAATTAATGGGTATATTTGTAATTTTGTGGTTCATGTGATACTCCGTGTCATACAAACACGCTAAATTGGCGTGTCATATATGTCTATCAAAAACACACAAGTCTCACGGGCTCCCGCTTTAGCCACAGGCTTTGCCACACGAAAAGTAAACATGGGTTTTTGTATGTTAAAAGGTCAAAACATGCGTTTTTTGCCTAAGTAAACGCGGCCTAAGAATTGAACTTTTTCAAAATTTCAAATGAGGCTCTGCAATGTTGACTTTTTGGAGCCTTTTTAAGGAGATCAACCTTAAAAAATTTGAGTGATTCTTTTCAAATTTTAACTGCAACTATTTTGTGTGTAACCATATAGAGATTTTTGTGTGGTCTCTGGTGGCCGATGGATAAGCTTTGTTAGTAAGCTCTTGGGATTTTGGACCTGGTTTAATTTATATCAACTTGTAATCATAGTTGTATCAGACAACTTCTATTGTGTTGTTTTTTAATCAATCTCATCTTCATAAAAGTTCTTTTAAAAACTCCAAAGTATATCAATTTAGACGGTGGATTAATTTATTTGATTCATGCTTCCACAATCATTTGATTCAAACTACTATAAATCTTTTATCTCCTATGTTTATATTCTCTTTATCTTGTTTTGTGATGGTTGGTTGAAATAGGGTGCGATTAAAAATGTGTAAAAAAATAAAATTCACCCCTATAAAATTTATATATATTTTTTTGGATAACTGAACAGATGGATGGATAGTGGATGGTAATGAGCTCGGGCAATATAAGGTCCCAGTTTTGATCTAATTACCTGGGTGTGGGCTTAAGGCATCCGCTCGACCGAAATGAATTTGTCATGGGTCTTAATTTGAGCACCCGCCGCATTGAAGGTAAATTTAATACTTATAAGTATTGTATTAGTAAATATTTTAATTTAATAATATATAATATTTAATTAAGTTAATATTTTCGTTTTAGTATAAAGTTTAATATTGTCTTAACTTTATACTTGCCGCCTCCAAAGTCCAAATCCACGACTAATTTCTAGCGGCAAGAGAAATTTTTATGTAATTCATTTCTTGAATTAAATTTAAGTTAATTGAGATATAAAATAGTCATTTATTTGATTGGTATATTTGTTAGAACAACGTTTCAATAACCCGACACAAACTTATAGGTATATCATGATCGTTTATTTGATTGGTTCATTTTGTACATTTATTGTTACAGAATTGTTAGAATTTAAAGACAATTAATAAATATCTTTTCTAAGATACCGATCCGGTCTACTATATCTAGCCCAGTCCGGATGGCTAAACAAGCCGGGTCTCGTATTCGCAGGACCCACCCCTTAATTAGCTCTGCTTTTGTGCAATTTCCACACGGCATATGGATTTATTTACACCTTCACCCTAAACAAAATTTTAAATAATAGAATACACTCATATTTAAATTTATTAATATTAAACACTTAAATAAATTTTAAAATTATAAAAGACTCCCTCTTCATTAAAAAACTCATTTAAAAAATTATTATATTTATTTGGGGTCTACATATAAAAACTTGTGGGCATGTTCTGTTATTTAAAAATTTATTTTGATTTAAAATTTTGCAAGAATCCTAAGGAAAAGGGAGTTATTTGTAATTTTAAAATTTATTTGAATATTTCGTATTATTTAATCTTAATATAAAAATTCTTTATTTAAAAATTCATTGAGATCTAGACGGACATCATCACAAAATATATCACAAACTTGTCCTAACATCAAATTATATCATTTCCTAATCCAACATTCCAATAATTATTTCCAATAATCAGTTGATGCCTTTTATTTTATTTTCATAAGACGAAATGAAGTTCCCCTTGATTATGTGTTCTTTTAGATAATCATGAACGCATTCAAACAATCATTAACTTTATTTAGTACCATGTCACACTTACCTTTTTTCTATGGTTGAAACAAGTGTCCACAAATATTCTAATTTAAAATTAGTTAAATCGATTCAGTAACAAAAAAAATTATAATTTATACTTATAAATAAAAATTTTAGGTGCAGTAATCACTTAAAACAAATGTGATATATATATATTTATTATTTACTTAGCTGAGGTTCCAGTAAAGCGGATTTAAGTTAGAAGTCGTAAAATTTCCACAAATATTAAAACTAAATAAAAATCGTGGAATGCGTGTTAATTTTTTAAAATGTGTAGTGTAGCCAACCATTATAAGAAGAATATGTGTCTGAAAACATGAACTTTGGACCCAAAAGTAAAAAAAGAAGAATATGTGATTGATTAGAAAGTCCACATATTAATGACGGGTGGTTGTTAGTCAAACATATCATCTGGTGGGGCAATAGACATGTCTCCATACAGGAGCATGGGAAGTGAAAGTCCACCCCCAACCCCCAACCCCAACAACTTGCAATTATCGATAACTAAGCTGACAAGTGCATATATGGTATTTGGTACTAATTCTATTGTTTCCAATTTTCAATCAAGTACTTCCCATTAAATTGAATGCATTGTATTTATTTATACATTTATTGTAAAATCATTTGTACAAACGGATGATGTATATTCGCAGCAGAGGTATGAATAAAAGTTTGATCCCCATCAAAGAGTTAGACATAGGAATGTTAATATGATAGAAAAATAAAGAACTAAGAAAAAGGCAGACATTTTTTTTAAAGGAATTAAACATAGGAGAGAGTTACAGAGAGTTAAGATTTTTCGTTAAATAACTAACTATGACATCAGATAGTTCTAAGTCACATCAATCAACGGTAAAACGGAACGAAGCAAGTTAAATTTTATTAGATATTTTCTACCGTTAAATTTGACCTAAGATATTACACCTTTTATACTGCATAAATTTTTATTGCACTACATTGTTGCTTATACCGTAAGATGCGATTGCCAATAATGGTTAAGGATTTTTTTTAGGATAATGATTTTGAGTTCGAATTTTTCTTACCAGTTTGAGGACGTGTATTTAGAAAAAAAATACTATAAGATATGATTACACGATTAATCCTAATTAATTTGACTGAGCTACAGCCTACATGCATGATTTCTTTTTTTAACTTCCTATTCCCATTTTTTTGAATTTGAATATTGCAAAAATCCAATATAAATTACTGGATTAATTTCATAATCCCAAATTATGAGTATTTATACTTATCATGATGTCCCTATCAATAATATATAGCGTTTACATAGTCTACCTTATTTGAAGATTACTCAATAATAATAGTATAGAAAGTAGATTCGTACCGTGATGTGACTATTACTAATAATATATAAAGTTTGACATAGTCCACCTTATTTGAAAATTAATCAATAATAATAAAAGAAAATTAATAAATAGATTCTTATCACGTCCCTATTAACAATATATAAATGGTCCATCTCAAAATCTGTCATCCAGCTTAAAACAAGATCCATTTAAACCATCCGGCCTCCGGGCCATGCTTTAGCTGTCTCCACTCAATCCCTCCTTTTCATATTCATATCCATAACCAAAAGCTAACAACACTTGTAGATAAACAATTACGAAAGTTAATCAGAATCCATAACAAATTATGGGCACTAAAACTGTGGGCAAAAGTAGCAAATTCTCCAGGTACATGAAAGGACCGGTTAGGTTTCTTGCCCGAGCAAGAGATTTCTACGTCCGCAGCATGTCGGGCTTGGCCGGCGGCGGCCACCAAGCCTACGGCAGCGTCATGGGTATGGGCTGCACGGCGCCGCAACTCGCGAGTTTGCCGAAAAGCTTCAGTGTCAATTCAGAGAGTTACGGTTCTAGGGACGAGGATTTGAGGGAACTCATTCGGATTGCATCAACTCGCAGCCTCGCCGGGAAAGTCGTTGAGGTTGGCGGGGCGGCGGCGCCGCCCGTGACGCGGAGCCGGACGGTGGCGATTGGGCGGATTGATGAAGACAAACCGTGTGAATTTGGTGGAGATACGGCGGAGTTGGTTTGTCCGAGGAGTCGAAGCTTGGCGGTTGGGAGGCGGTGAAGTTCTGACATGATCACGGAGATGTATAAAGGTAGGACAAAGTTGTAATTTCTTTGTTGAGTGTTTACATGCTGTAAAAGCAAAATAATTGTTCTAATAGTGTGTGCTTGTTGAATAATGCAAGTAATTAAAAAAAAAATTTGGGGCGCGTTTCCTATTTTCTAACTTGGATTTTATATTTTGATTTTGAGTTGTGGCTAATTTTCTGAATAAATATATTTTGTGTTTGAACTGGCTCCCATTTTACTTATTAACATGTCACGCGAAAAAATTGTGATATATAATGAGAAAAGTAAAAAAAATATATTTTTTTTTCATTTTTAATTATTTTCAACGGTCCATCAGTACACACTTTGCGGGTATGTGTAAATGAAATAGGAAATAAAATACGTAATTAAAATAAAAAACTCAAATCAATATATAATTTGAATCTTGATTTGAACTCTGATGGGATAAATTGTAAATCAATCATCATAACGAGAAATCTTTTTTCAATCAATGTAAGTTACAAGTCCAGCTAGCTCTTTTGAACACTGTCCAATTAATCAAGCCAAACTCGAATAAAATTTTAAGTTAATCATAATTTATCCGTATTAGTTTATAATAGAGATCGATTATTTTTCCAAAATATGAGATCATATAAATCATTACGTGAAAAGAATATCGCAGACGATTGATGATCAATATAGCTGTACCAAAGAAAATAACAGTTTATATTTTATATGTATTTTTTGGTGGGGAAAAGAGTAAAGGGAGAATTGCATTTTTGGTTTTGATTTAAAGCATTCTGATATTAGTTCCGTTCCTTTCAAAAATCCAAGGCAGTTTTATACTTTAAGAAACTGTTGAATAATAGTTTTGTAAGTTGCAATAATAATTTTACACGTTGCAATAATAGTCCCACCGTTAAAAATTCTTTTAAGACATTTTTTTTATATTTTTTGGTGGAAAATTATTTAATCATAATTAAAAAACACCTATATCCATTATTTTACTAATTTTACTTCAATGTATTTATATTTCAATATCAATTAACATGTTAATTAATACTTATATCAATTCTTTTCGTATTTAGTGTTTTTAATATTTTTGCTTCAAATTTTTATTTCAAATATTTTGCGCAACATATATAAAGTGATGTTAGAAATTTAATATATTTATAGGTTTTTTTAAGTTAAACAATAAAAATTGTATCAATTTCAAATATAATGTTAAACTAACATGACATGTAACTTGGAAAGTGACATTGAGAATTTTAAGGAAAAGAATCGTTTAGATATGTATATTTTTTGGAAAAATATATTTTTTAAAGTTTAAATCCGGATATCTGCAATGGATAAGATCCTATGATGTATGGACACAGATACAACATGATATGACGACGCGAATTTTTTTTTAATTTAGGAAACGACACAGCGATAGTATATATAAATAAATATATTTATATTTATTTATATAATTTAAAATAAGATATTTATAAGAGTTATCAATATTACAAATTTAAATAAAATACATTTCATATCAAATTCAATATTTAAAGTCATTTATAAATAGCGTTACTACATTTTGTGTGTCACTATGAGAAAAAATGAATATAAAAATAAAAATAAAAAATTTAAATCAATATAATATATTTTTTAGTAAATTTATAAATATATATTGTTATTTACATGTTTAATTGATATTGAAATGTAAATAAATTGAAGTAAAATTAGTAAAACAATAGATATAAGTGTGTTTTTTAATTATAATTAGATAGTTTTTCATAAAAAAATATAAAAAAAGAAAAATTCTAACGGTGCACATGATTTATAAAATTAATTAATCATAATTAAAAAATCACCTATATCCATTATTTTACTAATTTTATTTCAATGTATTTATATTTCAATATCAATTAACATGTTAATTAATTGAGTTTTCTTTGAATAGTACCCATAAGTTGAAAAAATTCCCTTTAACTCTCCACTTTCAAAAAAGTTCCCGTTTGCTCCTCAGATGACAGGCCAAATTCCCTTTAACTTCCCATTGTTGTATAAAAACTCTAGAATCGTATACCCAAATCCCCAAATCAATACATCATTTGGGGATTTGGGTACGCAATTCTTGAGTTTTTATACATGTCAAAAAAATGGGGAGTAAAAAGGAAGTTTGATTTTCATTTGGGGAGTTCAGAGGAACATTTTTGAAAGTGGGGAGCAAAGAGGAATTTGAGTTTCCATTGGGGAGTTTTCGGGAATTCTCCGGTTAATTAATACTTATATCAATTCTTTTCGTATTTAGTGTTTTTAATAATTTTGCTTCAAATTTTTATTTCAAATATTTTCCGCAACATATATAATACGGAAAAGTGACGTTAGAAATTTAATATATTTATAGGCTTTTTTAAGTTAAACAACAAAAATTGTACCAATTTCAAATATAATGTTAAACTAACATGACATGTAACTTGCAATGTGACACTGAGAATTTTAAGGAAAAGAATTGTTTAGATATGTATATTTTTTGGAAGAATATATGTTTTTAAGTCTAAATCCGGATATCTACAATGGATAAGATCCTATGATGCATGGACACGGATACAACATGATACGACGATGTGAATTTTTTTAAAATTTAGGACACGACATAACGATATTATATATAAATAAATATATTTATATAATTTAAAATAAGATATTTATAAGAGTTATCAATATTACAAATTTAAATAAAATACATTTCATATCAAATTCAATATTTAAAGTCATTTATAAATAGCGTTACTACATTTTGTGTGTCACAATATTATGAGAAAAAATCAATATAAAAATGAAAATAAAAATTTTAAATCAATATAATATATTTTTTTAGTAAATTTATAAATATATATTGTTATTTACATATTAATTGATATTGAAATGTAAATAAATTGAAGTAAAATTAGTAAAACAATAGATATAAGTGTGTTTTTTAATTATAATTAGATAGTTTTTCATAAAAAAAAAATTCTAACGGTGAATATGATTTACGTGTGATTTTTCTATCGCCTAGTTAATGCTTCCGTTATCAATTGCGGTGGGACTACTACTATAACGTGTGAGATTATTATTACAACTCGTGTGACTATTATTTTAACATACGAGAATATTATCGTAATGATTTCTTAAAGTATGAGAGATTTTTCGAATTTTTTATAAGAGTGGGACTAATATCACAATTCTAATGCAACTTTTCCTATATACATAATCTTTTTTCTAAAAGAGGATTAATACTGACTCCTTATCTCCAATAAAATTCGAATTTGTAATCTATCAATTTATAAGGATGGATGCTTACCGGCTAAATCATCAACTTGTGATATCCATTTACTTCCACTTTATTGCTGCTACGTACAAGTTATAATATATCAATTTATCAATATTTGACCTTGACTAATCTTATGGTATCAAACTATCAATTTATTGCTGCTGCGTACAATTTATAATATATCAATTTGTCAATATTTGACCTAAAGGTCAAATACTTTTCTATAGATATTATAAAATTTCGAGTTGGATTTTTAGTTTCTTGAAAATTTTAAATTGCCTATAATATTCATTATATTAATAATTTTAATTAGGGATAATTATGTAAACACATATTATAAGTTATTAATTTGAAAATATTAAAAAAGTACTTACTGATTTAAAACAGGAGTCTTCGTAGAGGAGAATTAAAACTTCTTTAATTGATTAAAAACATGTATAATTCAATAACGATTCTTTTAATATGATACGGGTAAAGTTGATCGTGAGGAAGAATTTGGCCTTGAGAATGGGGGCGTTGCAGCTACTGATGATCATGAGAATATTGGAGTTGCTGATGCAAATAATGAAGCTGCTCAGAACATGGTTCGGAAAAAACACTTGATACGAGATCTTGAATGACCTGTTTTTCCACATATTCATTGTTGTTCGAATTTTCTTGACAATGAGCAACAACCATTGTAGGTTGGTCATCTTCAATTGCATGAAGATTCTCTTCCACTAGCGTGTGAAGATTCTCTTCCACTCGCATGTCAACAGAGAAAACAGTCTTAGGTATCTCAATCCCCAACTGAGTTATCGGATTGGGGTTGAAGGTTGGTTGGGCTTCGACACACGGAATCACACTAGACGATTCCGAATCTGCTCGTGATTCCTCCGTTCGCGAAAGGTAGACTGACAAGTTGTGTTGCAATTTCTGCATTGTTTGAGCGAGTTGTTGCAGCGCCGCGGTGTGGGAAATCATTCGTCCAAGCACTCGTTGTTGGACTGTTTGAAAACTTGTCGTGCTAACGAATTAATGAAAGCACCAATGATACGGTTTCGTATTATTAGAGACTTTAGAGAAGTCTCAGGCTCCTAAGAAAATAAGGGAGAAGAGAAGGATAATCCGGTAAAGACCGACCGGCCGGAGAAAGGTTGAGACGAGAGAGATTTCAGAGATAAGAGATTGGCAATAAACAAATCTTCAATTCCCAATCTCTTATCTCTGAAATCTCTCTCGTCTTAACCTTTCTCCGGCCGGTCGGTCTTTACCGGATTATCTTTCTCTTCTCCCCTATTTTCTTAGGAGCCTGAGAATGCTCTAAAGTCTCTTATGATAAGAAACCGTATCACACCACCACCACAACCCTATATATATATATCCTTGCTGCACCACCACCACGGGAATCAAACTCATGATATAAGCACATTCTCGCTGAGTAACCGAATAGATCAATTTCTGAATTCGAAGTTGCTCAGGCATTACAGTCCAAAATCAAAAGGGAAATTTAGGGCACAAAGCAGGAAGGTTATCCTTTTTCGATGGGAAACTGGTTTGGTGGGCATGTACGGAAAACAACAAAAGCACTAACCTTTCTCCCTAAAGCTCTCCGCACCATTAACGATAACACGGATATCTATTAGTTCAGTGTTGGAAATTCAAGGTAAACATGAATCCGGATCGAATGTATATCCAACGTTATTTTCGATTTCCAAATTGGTTGGTGGTAGATAATGAATTAATGATAAAGATGAAGGCTAAGGAAACCGTGCTGGCGGTGGTTGCCGATGGCGTTGCTAAGGCAGTGGTTGCCGATGGCGTTGTTAAGACGGCGGTAGTGGGAGAAGCCGGGAAATAGATCCTATTACTCAACAATAGTGTGCATTTGTGGTGGTGGTGACAAATTTGTTGTCAGTGATGTGGGGTTGTGGTGGTGAGGCTGGGATTATCGCGGGCTATTTGGTGGTGGTGGGGGTGTTAATGCCACATCATCAATTTGAACATGTCAACTGATTTTCGGCGATGATTAGGTAATTTCCGGCGAATTTGTCATTAAATGACACATTCTTTGAGGTAATGGACTATTTTGTCACCGGAATAATAAGTGTCCCGAAATTGCTATTTGTGGTCAGTTGGTATCCCGATTTTGCATTTTTCCCGAAATTAATTAAGTTCAGTGTGGGCGCAGCCACGTCATATGCCACCTGTACAATACGTGGAAATATTATCTGACGTGGAAATGTTGTCATCGTCCATGTTATCATAAATGTCACCTGTCCATAGTTTCCAGTATGAAACAGTGGATTCAGGCGAGAATTGTCTCAAAATTGACACATTTTTGTAGTTAATGAACTTTTTTGTCACCGGAAAATTTACTATTCTGAAAACGTTAGTGAGGGTTAGTTGGTATTTTGATTTTGCATTTTTCCCAAAAAAGTTTTGGTCTCACACCCTTTAGGTCTTTCATTGCCCCCCTCATCCAATAAGCGTAGGAATTGGGATCCACCCTAGATTCATACAAGAATTTTCCAAATTAACGGAACTGAAAGAGAGATATTGTCAATGGCATTTAATATGATGTTTATATGTGGACAGTTGGAAATTACCAACTCATATTTAATGGCATGTCAAACAAACACCCACAAGTTGTATGCCATGTATCATTGTCTTTATCACGCCAGTTCCATGAGCTTGGGGTTCCACAGAGGCTCTTAATTATTCAAAGTAAATACATGTTAATCCATGTTTAAAGAGTTGAACACACCTTAGACGGAAAAGTAAACGCTCGGTTAGACTGCTCTAAATGCGTTAATCTATCAAATATTGACAAATTGATATATTATAACTTGTATGTATGTAGCAGCAAGGGGGAAACAGTTTATCAAGAAGTCAAAAATATTCAAGGCAAGCAAAGGATAACAGATTTCAAATTATGTGAAGATGAATTGATGCTTTGGTTAACCTTGCAAGTTTCATGAAACCGTAGGTTCCAACCAGCATCCTGTTAGTGTTTGCATCTTTCATGTGGTTTCTAAACATTTAATCCAGATTAATAAGGTTGGATACTATAAAAAACATGGAGAAAAAGATTGTTCCAGATATCACGGATCACATTTCCGCGAATACAATAACATTTGATGAAAAATTGATACTAAAGCACATTCACACTAGCGAACAAAAGCACATTGACAGTCTTAAAATGAAGGCTCAAAGTTCGACCGAATATTTAAAAGCTTTCTTAACCGCACATATCTTTTGATGATGGCCTAGAAAATTTAGGAACACAACAACCTGTTCGCTCACGAACTAATAGGGATTAGTTTAAATGGTTAAAAAAATTCTTTTTTCAGGATAATAATTTAGATTTGAATCCCTCTAACCATTTAAAAATGCGTGTAAAAAAAGAAAAAAGAACACATATTCGTTCACGAAAACACCCCTAATACCAGTCAATCCTCCACGTTCTTGGAGAAGGTAACAAAGTTTCCCAAACTACTGACATCCTAGTCTCAGTATATAAATACAACCTTTTTCATGTGACGCAATCAACCCGTTCAAGTAACTTATTTGATCAGGTATCCTAAAAAGGATGTTGTTATACCTATATATATAAGAGCGGTAATGGATTTTTCGTCGTCCGGCTGCAACAATTTTTGCTACATTGGATTCCTTCTTCCCTTACAAAACGACGTTGACATGGCATAATAACACGAGGACACGTGGCACACCCGCGTACGCACCACGTGGACTCCGCGCCAACCTGGACAAACCAGGAACGGCCTTTTGGACAGATCATCAGATCGACACCAGGCCCTCAGATCATCAAATCTACATGAGGACATTAGATCGATTTACACACTGCCTGATCATCAGATCAGCGGATCGATCTCAATAAGCCAGGTCATCAGATTGATTTGCTCCCCTCCCATGGGAAACCCAGTGTTATGGATCCCGGAAGGCAATATCGATCTCCAGATCGATTACATACGTCACCGGACACCCGAATACTGTAAAGCACTCCTGTCGGGACACGTGTACCCTTCTCATTCCCCGGAACTGGCGTACTACGGCTCATTAATGACCGTCAGTCCCTGCTTTTACCCAAAGGGGAAAGAAGGTACAAACGACCCGCCTCAAGCCGGTTCCATCGTCCGACATCCAGATCGACGACTGGCAACGCCATTAATGCCCACCTACAGTACACGCATTACTGCGTTATTCGGCCATGGCTATAAATACTCGCCCCTTGAACAGTAGTTGGTAAGCCTTTAATACGCATTCAATTGCATTTATTCTCTCTCTAAAGAGCTCCCTTACTGACTTGAGCGTCGGAGTGCCAAACTTGGGTAAAACCCCAAGTCCCCCAATTTAGTACTTAGCTCACGTGTGTTAGTGCTTTCAGGTCGATAAGAACCCACTCAAACAAATTCTTGACTGATTGACCCATATCTGACAGCTAGATCGACCAAGTCAGATCGACCAGATTCGAGCCAGATCAGTTTGGCACCGTCTGTGGGAAGCCCCTTTCACATCGACCTAGATAAAAGCCCCTTCAATTCCCTTTTCGAAGACAATGGTGAACACGAGGAACACCAACCGCGACGAGGACATGGAGGAGGTTGCCAAAGGCAGGCATGACTAAAACGCGCCACTTGGCAACACCTCCACTGTCCCACCGGTCGGGCCCAGCGCCAACGTCTCCATTCATCCGCCTGACGCCACTCCTAGGATCGCGGTCACTCAGGCGGACCTAGACGCCTTTCTCGACCAGTGGCGGGTCGAGATCGAGCTCACCCAAGCAGAGGGTCGCGAACCCAGGCGCCCCGAACTACCAAGGGCTAGCCCAGCCACCACCATACCAAGCCCGATGGTAGGTAACGCGTTGGCCCCCACCGTCCAAGCATACGGGAACCTGGTTCCCTATGTCTGTCAACCACTTGATGGGCGACCTGCCCAGATCATCTGGGGCCTCAGTCCCCAGATCGGAGCGGGACAGTTCCAAGGATTCGCTCCGCCACCACCACCCTCCGCAGCGAGCAAAGAAGTCCCCTGTGAAGGCCATGGGGACTCCGACCACCCCAGCCGCAACAACCACGGCAAACGCGTGGTCGATGTGGACAATGAAGAATTCGACGACCTACGTGATCGGATTCCCCCTCGATCCGCTAGGGAGGAGGCCGCCAGAATCGCCGCGGCTCGCGCAGGGAGAGAACAGGATTATGGTGTGGACCTGCCACGAAAAAGAGTCCAAGACCGCCGGGGTGACCGTGGCTCCCACGTCACCCAGAGGCAGGTCGATCTTCGAGAAGGGCTGAACCGACGTCCTCTCCGTTACCGTAGCGACAGGGAAGAAGCTTCCCCCTTCTGCGAGGACATTCTCCGCACGACCTGTGATGGAGATCGAATTCCGACCGGCCTGCCCATGTATAACGGGACCACAGATCCCGAAAAACATGTGACAACCTTCGAGAACCGGATGTCTCTACACTCCCATCCCCAACAGATTTGGGCTAAGCTCTTCGTCACTACGCTGACAGGCCCCGCTCAAGATTGGTTCATCCGCCTGCCACCACGGTGTATAACGACCTACAACCGGTTCGTAGATCGGTTCACGGCGCACTTCTCCTCAATGACGGGAGAAAAGCTCCCCCTTCCTATCTCAACAGCATCTATCAGAAGGAGGGTGAGTCCTTGCGAGATTTCATGACTCGCTTTGCGAGGGAAGTGGTTCGGGTCGAAAACCCGACGATGGACACCCTGCTCTCCGTGGTCCATCGAGCTCTCCGGAACCGCCTATGGGCGGATGAGATCGTCAGGGCCGGACCACGCAACCTGACGGAGATACAGGATATCGCCCACGGCTTCATGCGCGTTGAGGAGATCGCCCTCGCGCATGGACCTCCGTCTCGATCTGAGAGGTAGGCCACTGAGTCTAGCTCGCCCTTGCACCGGAAAGGGAACGAGCAAAAGAAAATCAAGGGGAAAGTCGACCAACCGACCCAGGTCGACCGACGAAACTATGTCCCCTTGACCAAGTCCATCGACCAGATCTACGTGGTCATGGACCAGAGCCTTCTGAAGAAGCCAAAGCCCATCCGGGAGGGCCCGAAGGCTGAAAAATCGGGAAAATTCTGCGGCTACCATCAACAATGGGGCCACACCACCGCAGAATGTAACGCCCTTCGGGATGAGATCGAAAGACTCATCCAGGGAGGGCATTTGAAGGATTTTGTTCGACGCATCGACCACTACTCTGAAAAGGCAGGCAGATCGAGCGAACGCAACCGCTCCAGGTCGAGGTCTCCCCCGAAAAGATCTGGAAAACCACCATTGGAGAGAGCTGAAGATAATCCCCCCATTCACGGCAAGATCTACATGATAGCCGGGGGGCATGAGGGCGGTGACTCCAATGTAGCTCGAAAGAGGAACATTAGGCGAGCAGCTCGAGAGTTCAACGGCCCCCACGAAGAGGTCTTCCAGATCGACCAGGGTAGGGAGTGGGAGAGGCAGGAGGTTAGCTTTAGTGAGAGTGATAGCCGCCCAGACCCCCATCGGGAAGGCGAGACGCCTAGCCGTCCGATGGTGGTGACCTTAGGCGTGGCAAATTATGATGTAACCAAATGCCTAGTTGATAATGGAAGGAGCTCGAACATTATCCCTTACTCTACTCTTGTAAAAATGAAATTGCATAACCTAAAACTCGATCCGATCCGAACATCGCTCTCCGGGTTCGGTGGATCGGAAGTGGTACCGTTAGGGCGCATCCGACTCCTCACCTCGATGGGAACATCCCCCAAGAGGGTGACCCAGGAGGTCGAGTACGTCATCGTCAATATGCCCCTAGCGTATAACATGATCTTCGGTCGACCTGGCCTTATTCAGTTCAAAGCAATCATCTCAACGTACCATCAAAAACTGAAGATGCCCACCCCGAACGGGGTCGGAGAGGTGACTTGCGATGTCATGGACAGTTGGGCTTGTTATGCCATCGTCCTAAAAAAGCCATCCGGGAAAGAGGTGGAGCAAGAGCTCGACCTCCAGACCTACGCCGATGGGGAGATCGAACTACCCACAAAGGAATGCGAGGCGGAAAGATCCCCCGTAGCTCGAAAGAGAAAGGCGAGCGAGCGGCTCGAGCCCTCCGAAGAGCTGAAGGAGATTGCCCTTGTCCCCGGAGAAGGCAATAAAACCACCAAAATCGGGGCGAACATGCACCCCCAACATGAGATCATGATGATAGAATTCTTGAGAGACAACTCTGACATCTTCGATTGGGCAGCCAAAGATCTGATTGGGGTCGACCCGAGGGTGATCTGTCACCGGCTCGGGATCGATCCGTCAGTAAAGCCCATCAAACAGAAGCTGAGACCTCAAAGTCGGGCAAGGAATGATATCATCGAGGCTGAGGTCAATAAACTCCTCGACGCGGGATACGTCACCCCAGCTCAATACGTTGACTGGCTGTGCAACGTTGTCCTCGTGCAGAAAACAGGTGGGAAATGGAGAATGTGTAACGACTTCACCGACCTCAATAAGGCATGCCCGAAAGATCCATATCCACTGCCCCGAATCGATCAGCTCGTCGACTCGACAGCTGGGTGCGAGATGCTCAGCATGATGGACGCCTTTCAAGGCTATTACCAGATCTCAATGGCCCCCGAAGATCGAAAGCACACGGCCTTCATTGTGGTGAAGGGAATATACTGCTTCAAGGTCATGCCCTTCGGGCTAAAGAACGCAGGAGCTACGTACCAAAGGTTGGTCAACCTGATGTTCAAGGAAGAGATCGGGAAGACCATGGAGGTCTACGTCGACGACATGATCGTGAAGAGCCGCTGGGCGTACCATCACCTAGATCATCTGCGCAGATCGTTTGAGATCTTGCGGCAGTACGGGATGAAGCTCAAACCCGACAAGTGCACGTTCGGGGTCGAAGGGGGAAAGTTCCTAGGATACATGGTGAGCCAGCGCGGCATCGAAGCCAATCCTACGAAGATCAAAGCGATCCAGATCATCCCACGACCTCGATGCATCAACCAGGTACAGTCCCTGGTGGGTCGGATAATCTCTCTCAATCGGTTCATATCGCGATCGTCGGAACGGAACCTCCCGGTCTTCAAAGTTCTGAGGAACCTCAAGAAATTCGAATGGAATGAAGAATGCGACCGAGCGTTAGATCAATTGAAGGAGTACCTGGCCTCTCCACCATTGCTGGCCAAGCCAAATGAAGGAGAGACCTTGTACCTCTACCTGTCCCTTTCTAACGAGACCTTCAGCTCAATCTTGGTCGCCATTCGAGATCAAAAACACGTACCGATCTACTACCTGAGCAAGATCCTACACGGTGCAGAACGAAATTATCTCGAGATCGAGAAATTCGTGTTCGCCCTCACGCATGCATCTCGGAAGCTACGTCCGTACTTCCAGGCTCACCCCATAATTGTCCTAACAGATCAGCCGCTTAGGCAGGTGTTATCCAAACCCGACGTGTCGGGTCGAATGATGAAATGGGCGGTCGAGTTGAGTCAGCATGACATCACCTACCAACCCCGAGCCGCCCAACAAGCTCAAGTTCTGGCTGACTTTCTAGTCGAAAAGAACACCAGCTCGATGGAGATCATTCGTACCTCGCCTAGCTGGACCATGTACACGGATGACTCATCGACCTCTCAAGGAGGGGGAGTGGGCATATCCCTTACGAGCTCAGAGGGACTCCAGCTCGATTTCGCCATAAAACTCGATTTTAAAGCGACAAACAACGAGGCTGAGTACGAAGCATTGGTGGCAGGATTGAGGTATGCTACGGAAAACCAGATCGATAGGTTAGTCGTTGTAACTGACTCTCAGCTCGTCGCCGGCCAAGTAAACGGCATGTACGAGGCTCGGGAAGAGTCCATGGCGGCTTATCTCAAAATGGTGAAAGAGCTGACCTCAAAGCTGAAAGAGTTCAAAATCGAACAGGTCCCCCGCGAAGAGAACAGTTGAGCCGATGCCTTGTCAAAACTGGCAAATGGATTCCAAGGGACAAAGGATGCAGCCATCTCTTTCATGGTCTCGGGGGGCCGCGCGATCGATGAAGCAAGGGTCAACGTCGCCACCATCGATCCGCCGGAACTTTGTTGGATGGACGAACTGATCGCTTATCTAAAGAACGGAACGCTACCTCAAAATCGAACTGAAGCCAGAAGAGTCAAATATCGATCTCTACTGTACATGGTTGATCGTGAGGGCAGGTTGTTCAAAAAATCCTTTACAGGTCCCCCTCTAAGGTGCCTGCAACCTAGCCAAGCCCAAGATGTCCTAGAAGAAGTCCATGAGGGATGCTGGGAACCATTTCGGAGGTCGCGCTCTAGCTCGAAAGATCTTAAGGAGCGGGTACTTTTGGCCGACCATGGTGAGGGATGCGAAGATCAATTCCAGGAAATGCCCTAAATGCCAAAAGCACGGTAACCTAATCCACACACACCCGGCATCCATGATACCGATCGACGTGAGCTGGCCCTTCGATCAATGGGGGATCGACATTATCGGTCCCTTCCCCTTGGCACCAAGACAGAAAAAGTTTGCCATAATATGCGTCGAGTACTTCTCAAAGTGGGTTGAGGCCGAGGCAGTCCCCAAGATTACTGATGCAGTGATAAGAAATTTCCTCTGGAGGAACATAATCTGCCGTTTTGGGGTTCCGAGAGTGCTCATCTGTGACAATGGTCCTCAGTTTCGATCTGAAAATACAAAGAGCTATTGTCGAGACCTCGGGATCGACCTCAGATTCACTACTGTTGGTCATCCACAAGCAAATGGTCAAGCCGAAGTCACCAACCGAATCATTATCGAAAATCTCAAAACCCGCCTCGACGCCAAACTGGGGGCATGGGCGGACGAGCTCGACGGCGTTCTATGGGCATATCGAACTACCCCGCGAACAGCCACGGGACAAACACCATACTCTCTGGTTTACGGATCCGAAGCCATCATCCCATCGGAGCTGTTACACGAAACAGCTCGTGTATCGCAATACCAGCTCGACCGGAACACAGAGATCAGAGCTGAAGATCTAGATGTGATTGAAGAAAGTAGAGAACATGCCTACCAAAAGCTCAAACAGTACAAAGCAGCAGCGGCCCGATCATACAACAAGCACGTACGGCCCAGATCATTTCAGATCGGCGACCTAGTGTTAAAAAGGTCGAGGTCTTGCAGCATGTCGGGAAACTTGAGCCCAACTGGGAAGGACCTTATCGCGTCACGGAGATCGGGAAAAACATGGCCTACCGGCTCGAAGACATGGCCGGGGAGCCACTACCCAGACCGTGGAATGCGCACAACCTGAAGAAATTTTACACGTAGCTTTCAAATCATTTCAATTTATAAATAGTTAAAGAGGTCGAATTCGCCTGAGAATCGATCTCCGTTCAGTAAATTAATACACATGTTTTGGAGAATCCGTGATCCCACTCCAGGTTAATATCCCCTCGATTAAGCTCCCATTCGACCTAAGGTCATGACCCAAGGAGATCGTTTTAGATCCGAGGAGATCCAGAGATTAATAATTTGATTAATAATCCAGAGATCCAAGGAGATCGATTTAGATCCGAAGAGATCCAGAGATTAACGATCTTCGAAAAGATAGATCCTAATCGTTAGAAACCGAGATCCAACGAGGTCGTTTTTAGACCCAACGAGATCCTAAAAATCCTAACGAACCTGATGATCCAGAGATCCAAGGGGATCGTTTTAGATCCGAGGAGATCCAGAGATTAATAATTTGATTAATAATCCAGAGATCCAAGGAGATCGATTTAGATCCGAAGAGATCCAGAGATTAATGATCTTCGAAAAGATAGATCCCAAGGATCCAATGAGATCGATTTAGATCCAAGGGGATCCTAAAAATCCTAACATATTTAATGCTTTTAAATCATTGTTAGAGATCGAGATCCATTGAGGTCGTTTTTAGACCAAAAGAGATCCTGAAAATCCTAACAATCTTAATAATCCAGAGATTCGATGAGATCCAGAGATCCGTATGGATCGAATCAGGTCCTATGAGATCTAAAGAGATCGTCGATTCCTCAAAGGATAACGTATCTCAGAGATCGCTATCGATCCGATGGGGATGCGGTAAGTGGTAAACGACTAAGGTAAATATGCGAACACCCAATGAGAAAATATAGACATCCAAACGAGATCAAATAGCGTGATGAACCTATCGATCCAAAAGCGATAAAAATCAAAGGGGCAAGCGAAACCTAGATCGACAAACCACATGCATGCCAAATCGAATCAATGTTCAACTTACAAAGTAAAAGAAAACACAAGTATGAAAAATAATTCATTCATTCAAACATCGATCTCCAAAAAATTATGAGAGATCGACAGTACCTAGCGCATCGAGCTCACCACGCGACGTGGCTCGATGGGCGGAATGTTCACAAAAAAAAAGAAAAGCAAAGCACTAATAAATAACAAGTCACCTAGCCACAGACCGGCTAGCAGGTCGATTCAAACGTTTTTAAAATAGCAAGGAAATAGGTCAGTCGATCTCGACCCGCGCTGAAGTAGGATCTTGGACGGATCGATTCCTGGCTCTCTCGAACTCCCGGGTGCTAGGAAGGAAATGCTCGACCTCGACCGGCTGAGGCAGCTCGCATGTCACCTGAGACTTGGTCTTCTTTGCCTGAGCCAACTCAATGGCGTGCCCATACTTGTAGGTCGCCCAGTCGATGTGAACCGGCTCCTCTTCTTCAGGCTGATCGACAGCACCCGGATCGGGGAGCATGGGGCCAATCGATTCAAAGTCAAAGTTTGAGGGGAAAATGTCGTTAGCCTTGAGCTGATTGATGGCGATTTGAAACCCCTCCGCCAGGTCGTTTTCTCCCACAATCAGACTGGCCTCTTCAAACCCAGGGCCCTCCATAAATTCCCGAACAGCGTATCGCTCGATCTGGAGCTTACACTTCCTCAGATCGTCGGCAGCTTTATTGATCTTGGTCCTGGCGAGATCGAAGACCTCTGATCGACCCTTTTCCCTCGCTGCGGCTTTGGCACTCTCGAGCTCACCGACGAACTCCACCCGTAGTGCAACAATGACATCCTCGTGTTGCTTCTCAGCATCCGCTAAAGCTTGTTGGGCGCTCTTCAACTGGGTCTCCATCGAATCCCTCTCCTTGACCCGGACCCTTTTTTCCTCCCTGGCCTTGCGCAGGTCTTCCTCGAGCTGAAGGATGATTTGGGGGTCCATCGAAGCGAGCCGTGCCTTTGCGCTCTGGTACTTCTCCTTGTACCTCTGCTTGCCGGCTTTAAAGACCTCCGCCTCCTGGATCGAGTTCACCAACACGGGGAGGACGTCCTGAAAAGCAATAGGCGTGTCGATCAGAAACAAGGAGATCGATCAGCAAGAAGCAGATCGATCGATAAAGTACAGATCGATAATCATCGAATCGATCGACATAAAATGTTACAAAAAAAATGAAATGATATATACTCACGCAGAAGATTCCTCGAGCGGCTTTGGCCCTCTTCTGATCCGCCGACCTCGACCTGGACAGCTTCCTCTGTTCATCAATAATACAGCCGGTATTGAACAGAGCGGAGATCAGATCGATGTCCGGAGTACCAAAAGCCAAGGCACGCCTCGACCCGTCCGGTTTTTCCAGCTCGAGCCCGGCAGGCCATTGTGGAAGTGGGGTCGTGGGGAAATCCAAAAGCTGCGATTCCTCATCCGATTCCTCAGACGACTCCATCAAATGAGCTGTTTCCCTGAAAGGCCTCTTTCCCGCGCCATGCCTTGCCTGAACAAACTGGGCATAAGGGTCAATGTCTTCATCAAAATGTAATTCTAAGTGGTCTAAGTTTATTACTTGCTCGAGGTCTTCATCGACCTGACCCCCTGAGGACCTCGCCAGATCGACGAACTCTTGACCTCGAACTGGAGGCGCCGCCATGTCCCGGCCGACCTGATGTCCTTGGTCGTGCAACTCCTTACGGAACCCCTCTTGGTGAGCTTGTTGCGCTTCGGGAAGGGCGTTGAGTATCGAGCGGGCTACGTGGATAACCGGTTGCATCTCTACGGCTGCGACCTCCCTCTGGCTCCTCGCCCTCATCTTAGCAGCTCGCGACATGATCAGGACTCTGAGATCTGCCGATTGAATGTAATGAAGATCAGATCGATATAGAGAGGAAAATTTACGAAAAAAAGAGAAGTGTAAGGAACCCCGATCGAGGAGGGATCCGGTCGAAGTGAGAGCATACCAAGGCGGAAACTCCTCCGTCGGTGCCCCAGGACTATGCCCGCTTCGACCAGATTCCCCGTCCTCATCAGGTTTGTATGGTCAAGCAGGCCCAAACGGGGAAGCAGATCGAAGTTGTTGTGGAGCCATGAAGTCGATCTGGTGGGGAGGCGTTTCGGATCATCTGAACCCCATGAAGTGCGAAACGAAGGGGAGACCGGGAGATCGACAAAAAAGAACTTAGATTTCCAATCTACCCCATGCGACGTCGAGGGGATAGATACCATCTTCCTGTGAGGTTTCGATTGGAGATTGAAGAACCCGGGACCAGATTTCGCGGCACTATTTAGCGTAAAGAACTCCCCAAAGTCCTTGACCTCCGGCATGAATCCCAGGCTCTTCACAATGATTATCATACAATGAATCAGGGAGAATGAGTTCGGGGTCAGCTGGGCCGGACACATGTTGAATCGGACTAAGAAGTCGGAGACGATCCGAGGCAAAGGGAGCCTAAATCCGAACTTAACTGCGTGATAGTAGACCCCAATCGACCTCGGCCTCTGTGGGCTACCCACTGTCTCCCCCTCCAGTGGCATCGGAACCACATACGGTAAATCTAAAGTCAGTCTTCTCCTCGCATCCGCGAACTCAGTCTCGGTTATCTTTGACGACCTTTGGGAAACGTGGGTTAAAGTACGGTAGATGTGACGCGGTTGCTCCACCACATGAGGGTTTGCCATGGGCTCTTCGATCTCTTCCTCTTCGTCGATCTGCTGAGCCTCCGGCTCATCCAACAACCTCAACGGTCTTTTCCCCCTCGACGTCGAGGTGGGTCCCCCGCGATTGGCTGTACCGTCAGACCCCACGAGCGACCCGAAATCAGCCTCGGGAAACGAAGGGACACTTTACGCGATCTCCCGTTCAGGGGACGGCGTGAAAGCCTCTTCCGAAGATTCCCCACCCATTTCGATCTGATTGTGAGCCATAAGAAAGGGGAGGAAATTGAAATTTACCTTGGGAGCAGATCGAACAAGCTTCAAAAAGAGCGGCTGGCAAGGGCTGCGGATCGGAGCAGTTCGACGCCTTGGGTAGGAAAACAGTGAAATGGGGGCTGAGGGTGACCCCCTATTTATAGTGGGTGAAAAGGTAATGTCTCGAAATGCGAAGCGACGCCATTATTACCCCGGACACGCCACCTCCCTCAAAGGTCACGTCGCATTAAATGCGACGTCAGATCGAATAACTCAAAAGACGCGCCTCATCATTAAGGCAGCGGTTCGATTTTAACGGCCACGACGGTTGCCCTGCCCAATACCAGATCGATGAAATTACCACCGCGAAATTTCACACTGGTAATTTGGGGGGCCTCTGACATGGCATAATAACACGAGGACACGTGGCACACCCGCGTACGCACCACGTGGACTCCGCGCCAACCTAGACAAACCAGGAACGGCCTTTTGGACAGATCATCAGATCGACACCAGGCCCTCACATCATCAAATCTACATGAGGACATTAGATCGATTTACACACTGCCTGATCATCAGATCAGCGGATCGATCTCAATAAGCCAGGTCATCAGATCGATTTGCTCCCCTCCCATGGGAAACCCAGTGTTATGGATCCCGGAAGGCAATATCGATCTCCAGATCGATTACATACGTCACCGGACACCCGAATACTGTAAAGCACTCCTGTCGGGACACGTGTACCCTTCTCATTCCCCGGAACAGGCGTACTACGGCTCATTAATGACCGTCAGTCCCTGCTTTTACCCAAAGGGGAAAGAAGGTACAAACGACCCGCCTCAAGCCGGTTCCATCGTCCGACATCCAGATCGACGACTGGCAACGCCATTAATGCCCACCTACAGTACACGCATTACTGCGTTATTCGGCCATGGCTATAAATACTCGCCCCTTGAACAGTAGTTGGTAAGCCTTTAATACGCATTCAATTGCATTTATTCTCTCTCTAAAGAGCTCCCTTACTGACTTGAGCGTCGGAGTGCCAAACTTGGGTAAAACCCTAAGTCCCCCAATTTGGTACTTAGCTCACGTGTGTTAGTGCTTTCAGGTCGATAAGAACCCACTCAAACAAATTCTTGACTAATTGACCCATATCTGACAGCTAGATCGACCAAGTCAGATCGACCAGATTTGAGCCAGATCAGACGTCGTATTGACTATTCCTTTCCTATTTTTTTTTTTCCATCGTCTTCTCTTCCTTTCTGCTGAAGAACTCTCCCTATTTTTCTCCATCTATTTCTCCAAGCGATCGGAGTCAAATCTTCCATAGTTTCATCATATTTTCTTACCGACTTCTCCAGAGCGATCGGTGGAAAATCTTCCACAATTTCATCAAATACCTTCTTTCTTTTTCTTTTAATCTTTTTAGGCAATCAACGCCGCAGTTTTGGATCACCTCCACCATCACCCACCGTTTTCATCAGAGAAGACACCCGCGTCAGTTGCCAGGTTATCACCGGAAAGAATGACACTTTCCACACGTGATTGAGTACGGGACAAAGATGGTATTTTTTCCAAACCGACTGACTGTCTTTTTATTCATTATTTTGTGATTTCTATATTTTTATTTCCATGGAAGCTTAAAAATGTAGTTGATTTTGGAGGAATGTACTTAAGAAATGGTTCACATGGGGTTTGTAAAATTGCATGTATATTTCCTTAGTTTTCCGTTGTAAAATTGCATGCATATTTCCTTAGTTTTCCGTTAAGTTTGTTCGGGAGGTTGCAAAGTTTCATTTGAAGACATTTATCATAATAATTTTCTTCATGTGAACTACTCAAATCAAGATTATCGTTGTATTGATTTTTTATTTTTCCTTGATGTTTCGGGAAATTAAGCTCAAGTTTGAGTTGTCCATTTCTAAAAATTTGTTCTTGGTTGGAACAACCATTTTTTGAGTATGATAAGATGCATTGCTCAATTAGAACCACGCCCCTTCAGGGTAACTGAGGTAATATTGTGATAATTTTGTCTTTATATCGGCTTAAAATTCTTGTTTGCCCACACTTCTCTTAGTATTTTAGCATATTCAAGTATTTTATTTGTGTCTATCGTTATAAGTGAACATATTTTCATTGATCATCTTTATGTTAAAGTCCTGATCTTTATTGTATGCTCTGTTATGTAATTATATTTGTGTATGTGTGTGTGTGTGAGAGAGAGAGAGAGATAAGAAATATGCACCTAACTGCAATTTGTCGTAGGTGTTCTGCATTCAAAAACTTGATCTGAAAGGCTAAAGTAGGCAACCATGGGTACTGATGTTTGCAAGTTGAGTTGCATCATAGTTTTCTGTAATTTCATATATTGTGAAGTTTTGTAGTCTTGATTTATAACACGAAAAAATAATATTATCATAGTGTACAAAAATAATAAGCTCGGCACAATGTTAGGTTTCAAATTTGTGAACTTACTCAAGCTATTGATTAAGACTGTGAATTTTGGTGCAGGAAGCAAAGGGAAGCTCACAAACTGATAAGAAGGTCAGAGTGGTTTTTGTTCTATGTGAGTGTTTTCATTTCCAAAATTAAGCATTTATCACTCGAGCTTATTCGTGCTGAAATTAGTCTTTGTGTCTTCGGGCTAATAGAAGCTTTGAAGTTCACAGTTACATAATTATGGGGTTAATTACATTAACTGCTCTTATACCTTTTTGTATTTATACAAACTTCTGTCATAGTTTCAAATTATGTTGGAAAACAGGATCAGAAAAACAGCGGAAATTTAAAATTTTTCCAACAAAAGGATCGAATACTCGCAATCGTGTATCCAAATTCGTAGAGATAAGAAAACTTACTTTTCTTTTATTCTTTCTTGAAGCGTTTCAAGCCACCCAAGAACGCTCTTTTCGCGGCTTGATCCCCTCTCCTTGGTAAAGCTCGAATCTTCAAACTTCTAACTTGAAGTCTCTAGAGATAGTCCACCAACTTGATCACAAACTAACTAGTAAGGATGCTAGTTCTCTAGTTAGTGTTTAGGCTTAACCTAGGGTTTTATTTAATCTTGGAGAAAGGAAGGTGTTCAACACATGAACCAAAAGAATTCTTTATTACTCTCTAAGGGGAGCTCGAGCTCCCCTATTTATAGGAGGGGAGTGCCGAAATCCCTAGTCCTTTATGGGCTAGGATTTTGGTCTCTCTCTCTCTCCTATTACTTGATCATCAAGTAATTTGACTTTGACTTTGAATTCTAATTCAAATCAACTTTAAGAGAGCTAAAAATATCCAAACTATTTTTGGATAATTTTATACTTTATTTATTTAAAATAAATAACTTATTTTATCTAATTAATTAATTCATAATTAATTAACTAGATTATTTTCTCCAAAATTAGACTTTCTTTTTAATTCAAAATTAAACCAAAGTCTATTAAATAATTAATCACATTAATTATTTAACACATAAATAAATATACACATATATTTATACACGTGTGAGACACGTGTCACAATGACACGTGTCACTCACGTGTGCCACACGTGTGGAACCCTCTTGGCCCGATTAACTCGTTTAATCATTTTAAAGCCTCAACTCATGTAACCAAGTTGTTGTGTGTGACCCTCTAGGTTCTCAATTCAATTAGCAGTGACCCTAATTAATTAATTCACTAATTAATTAATCAGTCCACAGATTAAACGACCATAGTCTAGCAACAGGTGTTTAACCCCTAGCTAAATTGTAATGTTTGGATTCGACAGAACCTTTAAGTCATTGATTAATGTGAGATACAATCCTCCTACTTACTATCTCTCAACCAAGATCTAGGGCAAGGGAATAATCAGAACCCTAATAATCCGGTCTTAAAGCTAAGTGCATTTCATATCCATTTGATCTCAATCCAAGAAACCCTTTTCTTGATGTCTTGATCTACTGCCTTGGTCAAGGACTCTATATGGCATATGAATGACTTACACAATAAGAGATCACCTTGTAAATGCAAGTGTAGGTCCTTTCTTGATTCTCATTCACTTTCATGAATCACTTGTGCAGCCCCAACATAAGCCTTGAATCAGTTGTCTATGGCGACACCCTTTAAAGCTTATACCTAAGACTACAGAGTTAACTCATAAAGTGACAAGGAACCTCAAGTCTAAGGATCAATTAATCACATCAATGACTCGTGAGATGTTTCATAATCTGGAAGTTTCTATTTCCTGAAATAGAAACTTCCTTTCCCATTTAGGAATGTTCTCACACGGGGCACCTCAGTGAACTTACTTATTAAAGTAAGCACCCTCATGTATCACGCACGTATCAACTATACACTTTGCACCTACATGAAACAAGGTGGTCCTTCTTAAGGGCGTGATCCTATAAGCAAGCCTTAGAGGAGTCAGGTTGACACTCCCACTGTCGGTAGGACTCATCGGCTTGGAGTATTTTACTAATCATGACTTATGTGATATAGGGCTCGTCTCGTGAACCATTTCACCTAAATGGCAGAGTCCTAAAGTCGTCAGGATTAGGGGAGTTCTTATACATGCGCAGATAAAGTAATCGCATACCAAACAAGAGCATATAAAGAAGTGTTGCCTTAATTCGTTATTTCATTCAAAGATTGTCTGTGATATAAGAAAAATCCCAAAACGGATTATGACTAATCGGCTTTCTAGGGCACTATTCCTAACAATCACCCACTTGCCCGTAAAAGCCATTTAGGTACTCTAAGTCCCATCTTCTCAAGATGCACTTTGAGAGCCTATTGACTTTGGGCGTTTCCAAAGTGGATCTGCTATATTCTCTGCTGATGTGACCCTCTTGTTTGCACATCTCTTAGGAAACGCCTTTTCCTTATAAAGTGATTCGTAATCACGTGTTCAGTCTCTTGGTGAGGTCTTGGTTCTCTTACTTGAGCAACCATCCATTTAATCATACGATATGATAATGGTGTTGTTTCACTCTAGGAACTTCATCTAACTAGTTAGACGGAGTTTCTTACCCAAACACTTAACTTAGCGTTATATAATAAGACTAAGCTCTCAACTACGATAGTCGAGTTTTTGCAATGTCCGTCCTTGGAACCCTTTTCCAACACATTGCATTACCATTCTGGTAGAAGTTATATCCTTTCAATGATTTCATAATCATCTATGTTTGATGAACGGTTACATCAAATATCCTTCTAACAACAAGATCTTTTGGGCTCTGTAAACTAATACATATCCTCATTTCTTCTCAAGTACTCTGAGGACATCCTTTACAGAGATCTAATGACCTTCTCTGAGGTCATATTAGATTCGGCCCACTACGCTTAGTGTTGCGCCATATCTAATTTAGTACATAACATTTCATACATTATGCACCCTTTCACTTAAAGGGATTTTGGACATTCTAACTTTCTTAAAGTTATCTTAGGACACATACTCTTCAAGAGAGATGTTCCATTGTCCATACTAAACTCCTTTTAGTACGGTGGTTATGTACTCGTTTTGTGATAATCCATCTATGCTCTTGATCTATCTTCTATAGATCTGAATGTTGAGAATTTAGGATAATCACTAAGATCTTTCATGCCAAATTGTTTCTTAAACAAGAATTGGTAACTTTCACGTCATCCTTGACATTCCTAATGAGAAGGGTATCGTCTTCTAAAGAACCAAAAATTGACTCTTACTTCACTAACTTTCATATGTACACTTTTGAGACTTATTCGACTTCCATCTGTGTCAAACGATTTGACTATCCTATGGAACTGAATTGTCTAACTCCTAGAAGCCTTTATCAATCCACAGATTGACTTTAGGGATTTGCATACCTTATGCATACTCCCACTGAACATGAGATTTACAGAAATACCTTATTTCAGTCTCTTTCAATCTCATATTGAACAAGATAGTTCTCATATTTATTTATCATATCTCATAGTCAGAATATGAGGATGTGGTAAACACAATCCAAATGGACTTTTGCATTTCAACCGTCAAGAAGGTTGTAATGCTTTCCATTTACTCGATGCTCTATTAGCATGATCCTATCAGGTGGATCAACCAAGTTCAAAACTCGGTTTAAGTATATGGAATCCATATTGGATTTCAAGGCTTGCTTACACTACTCAGATTCCAAATCTGACAGTGTCTCCTCTTCAAGTAATTCCTTGGCTATCTAGGAACGCGTTCTAAACGCATCTTAAGAGAAGGGTTTCACACGTGTACATACTCTAAAATTTGGCTAAGTTTTATCAGATGGGCTCGTTTCTTCTATATGTGACGTGGATATTTATCCTCAAATTTCTTTGAGGTCTGCTTGCTTGCCTTTCTTTTTCTATAGGAACGATTCCTTAAGAAAGGTACATTCCTTGAGAAAAACAACCTTTGTTCAAGGGAATCGCAGAAACGATATCCTATATTGTTGTATAAACTTGAACTCGTTTCGAGCTTATCTCCCACTATCCTCTTCACTTAAGACGATTCCATTAAATTCTTGGATAAGAATAATTAGGGAATTTAGTATGCCACATTGCATAGTGCAACTAAAGGACTGCTTTTTGGAAGGTACTAAATTCAAAATCTCTAACTGCATATTCTGGGAGTTTATTCCTAGAATGATTATAAGTCAGTAAAGCTTGCTATGGAATGGACCATATCCTATTAGGTTTCATCCCCTCATTCAGAAACACTAAGGTGTTCTCGAATTAGTTTACTGAGAGATAATCCTATTATCTCTAAGATGACTAAGGAATTAGTTGCTAAGATATTGGCTATCTCGATCATATCGATTTACCTATAACTTATGAATACTTCGGTTCCTAACCTCCTTTTTGAAATTCTAAGAATTTCATATAAGTTTCGAATTTGTACTTCAACAAGTACATTCATTCATAATGATTAAACTGACGATTATATCTAGTGCTTACATTAAGCATCTTACAGTCATCAGCATGGATCGAAATCCACTATAATTTTGGGACGTTCCACGTTTCACCAAAACAATGTTTCGGGAACGTTTCCCTTCAAGATAGGATTCATAGGAAGTTAACTCTCTAGGTTCATTTTCATAGAATGATCCTAAGGTGTCTGACTTGCTAATCCTTTTATATCTCAACGTTCCAAAGTAATTCGAAGCTTTGTCATCTCACTTACTTTTGTTATCTCGTTGCATGTTCAGAACATTAGTGCCTTGAGTCTTTGCACAACGGATTATGCAGAATTGACTCAAGACTAGTGAATTCTATTCCTAGTAGAATTACTAAACGAGGTAACATTTCAGAGTACTCATACTCTTTGCAGTTCCCTTTCAAAGTCCTTATTTGCTACCATAGAAGCAAACGTCCAATTTGATCTCTAGTGTCTTTTGGGCGTACCCCTTCAATGCCCCTCTATTGGGCTCTTAAGGGTTTATTCTTCTTCAGGCCTTCAAGCCTTTAACTTAGTGAGTTTAGAAGAAGAATTAACCATCACAACCTTTTATTCCTTCTTAAGGATGTTCTCAACCATTATCAACTAAATGATTAACTATACTACATTAGCATCATTCTAGTTGAGCATAAAGGGTTTGAAAGATGGTGGAAGCAATGTAAGCAATCAGTGCATTGAGAACTCCTTTCTCAGTTGATGATCGAGACCATAAGATCTTCATAAGATCTTTAGACCTCGTTCGTGTGCACTTGTTTCCTCATTTGGAATATTGAATAATTCCATAATGTTATACTTTGTAACATTTTTATGAGGTGGTTCAATTGCTCTTAAGTGGTTGGAAAAATCCTATTCACCTCAGATCGCTTCTCTTTTTGGCCCGGGTCGAATTTTCATACAATTGAAAATCTCGCCTTATAGAGAACCCTTTCTCTTGTCAGATTCTAAAATGAATTTTAGGATCCGAAGCCATTTAGAGTTAGTCAGGACTTAGTCAACTTGTTTGACTTAAGGATGGATACGAATGGGTTTGCATTTCATATTGTAGAGAATCACAGAACTACAACCTAAATGCTAAGCAGGGAACTAGGTGAGTATGCTGAATAATAACGATATACAAAAGATAAGGTCTTTAATCTAATGTAGCTCCCACTGTTTTTCAAAGATCTATAATTCCCAAAGATCTAAGAGGAACACGTTTCCCAATGGGTACTAAGATCTTAGGCATTTTACCTCGAACCCACGACTCGCGGACATTCTAAGTAAGAACCCTAGGTAGGTACGACTTACCAATTCTAACACCTTTAGAACTCTTAGTAATTGTTTTTGCATCACCTATCTTTCAATATGGACCCACGACTCGTGCGACATCCATATTTACTTAGGCATTAAGCTAGACCCATCAATCATAAGATCATGATCAAACCTTAGTTTGAACGACCCATGACTCGCGGACATCGCCCTTGCCAAAATTGATCATGAAATATTGATCATTGAAAATGATCAATTAGGTAACTAAGAACTAATAAGCTCCACTAGCTATCCCACGACTCGCGGACAATAACTAGCTTCACTTACTAAACTTAAAACCTATTGATGGAATGCTAGGAATTTAATTCAAAATTTGCATCTCGAATTAAACACCTATTTATTCGAAATTAGCTTAATATTTAATGGGAATTTTCGAACCAACCGGAGAGTTGTCCGGTTCGACCTCACCAACATATATGTTATCCAATTTTATTAGTCTTGATTAATGCAAGTACACTTAAATGCATTTCAAACAAGCACATAAACAGATAACATGTCCTAGCATGATACTAACATGTAATGATCATGGGTTCTACCTATCTTATGCGTGATATGTGGGAGCCACTCCACAATCACAAGTTCTAACATACATGCCACATAAACAGTTTAAATCACATAAGGGAAAGCGGTAACAAAATACGAGCCCTATCTCTATTACATTTAACAATTGAGATTCCCTTCCCTAACATTTTGAGGGGTCTTCACTTATGGCCTCCTTGTTACTTGAATGTGGTCCATCTTACTCCTTGGGTGCATTGTCTCCAAAATGAAAATAAAATCTCATCACCTATCTCTACTCTCAAATTAAAAGAAAAAGACATAAAGTAATAAGGCTCAATCTTCATATTGGCCCTAGACAATTACACGGGGCATACCCCAGCCTCAAAAACAGTAATATGGAAAGCCACATAATAAATCACATAACAGTACGCACATAAGTGAGGCTCCAACCTCAATTGAAAAAAGCAACTATAGGGCTCCAACCCCAATTTAAACCATCCATGTGCATAAATTAAAACCATACATAGATCTAAACCCATGATCACCTAACATGCTTAAATTGCAAGAATTTAAATTTACCAATAAATTTAAAATTCCCTTAACTTTAAGTTCGACTAACTCAAAGTAATCTGAAAAACAGTTCCTTGTTCAAGAATAATTTCAAAATCAAAAGCTAGAATCTGATAAAATTCAAGTTAATTCAAAAATTAACAATTTTATTAAAATCATTATTTCAAAATAATAATTATACTTTTCCCGAAAAATTAAAATTGACTTTGATTCCCGAAATTCCCAAATTATAATTTTATTTCAAAATTAAATTTTTTTCAGTAAAAAAAAAAAAATAAAAAATTTTAAAAATAATTTTAAAATAAAATTTGGGCCAAAAACACGAAAAGTCGCATCGCGTCACATCCGCCCGCAAGCGTGCGGAAGATTGAACAGACTGGGCGGACGCTTGCGAGCGATCCCGCACAGGGGTGTGCGGGCGTGTGCGGGCAGTCCCGCACACGGGTGTGATCCCGCACAGCCCCGCGCAGACGCGTGCGGGCAGTCCCGCACAGGGTGTGCGGGCGATCCCGCACAGGGCTGGGCGGACGAGTGCGGGCAGTCCCGCACAGGAGGATGCGGGTGATCCCGCACAGGCTGTTCGGGATGCGTGCGGGCAGTCCCGCACAGGGGTGTGCGGGCGATCCCGCACAGGGCAGGGCGGATGCGTGCGGGCAGTCCCGCACATGGGTGTGCGGGCGATCCCGCACAGGCTGTTCCGACCTCGTCCGGACCGGTCCGCGTGCGGCGACGACGAGCGACAAACTCGCTTGGTCCTCGTCGTCCCGCACCGTTTTCCGTACAAATTTTTTCAGAAAAATTTTCGTCTCGATTCGGGAATCAAAATCGCGATTTTAATAAATCAAAAATAAAACCTTTTTTTTTCAGAAAACGATTTTCTCAATTTATCAGGAAACCTCTCAGATTCAAAAGCTCAGATTACGATACAAATTCAAGAATACCTAACTGTAACTCAGATTCAAGAATTTCTCAAAATTCAGTTTAATTGAGACGAATCAGAAACACGATTAACGAGGTGGCTCTGATACCACTTGTTGGAAAACAGGATCAGAAAAACAGCGGAAATTTAAAAATTTTCCAACAAAAGGATCGAATACTCGCAATCGTGTATCCAAATTCGTAGAGATAAGAAAACTTACTTTTCTTTTATTCTTTCTTGAAGCGTTTCAAGCCACCCAAGAACGTTCTTCTCGCGGCTTGATCCCCTCTCCTTGGTAAAACTCGAATCTTCAAACTTCTAACTTGAAGTCTCTAGAGATAGTCCACCAACTTGATCACAATCTAACTAGTAAGGATGCTAGTTCTCTAGTTAGTGTTTAGGCTTAACCTAGGGTTTTATTTAATCTTGGAGAAAGGAAGGTGTTCAACACATGAACCAAAAGAATTCTCTATTACTCTCTAAGGGGAGCTCGAGCTCCCCTATTTATAGGAGGGGAGTGCCGAAATCCCTAGTCCTTTATGGGCTAGGATTTTGGTCTCTCTCTCTCTCCTATTACTTGATCATCAAGTAATTTGACTTTGACTTTGAATTCTAATTCAAATCAACTTTAAGAGAGCTAAAAATATCCAAACTATTTTTGGATAATTTTATACTTTATTTATTTAAAATAAATAACTTATTTTATCGAATTAATTAATTCATAATTAATTAACTAGATTATTTTCTCCAAAATTAGACTTTCTTTTTAATTCAAAATTAAACCAAAGTCTATTAAATAATTAATCACATTAATTATTTAACACATAAATAAATATACACATATATACACGTGTGAGACAAGTGTCACAATGACACGTGTCACTCACGTGTGCTACACGTGTGGAACCCTCTTGGCCCGATTAACTCGTTTAATCATTTTAAAGCCTCAGCTCATGTAACCAAGTTGTGTGTGACCCTCTAGGTTCTCAATTCAATTAGCAGTGACCCTAATTAATTAATTCACTAATTAATTAATCAGTCCACAGATTAAACGACCATAGTCTAGCAACAGGTGTTTAACCCCTAGCTGAATTGGAATGTTTAGATTCAACAGAACCTTTAAGTCATTGATTAATGTGAGATACAATCCTCCTACTTACTATCTCTCAACCAAGATCTAGGGCAAGGGAATAATCAGAACCCTAATAATCCGGTCTTAAAGCTAAGTGCATTTCATATCCATTTGATCTCAATCCAAGAAACCCTTTTCTTGATGTCTTGATCTACTGCCTTGGCCAAGGACTCCATATGGCATATGAATGACTTACACAATAAGAGATCAACTTGCAAATGCAAGTGTAGGTCCTTTCTTGATTCTTATTCACTTTCATGAATCACTTGTGCAACCCCAGCATAAGCCTTGAATCAGTTGTCTATGGCGACACCCTTTAAAGCTTATACCTAAGACTACAGAGTTAACTCATAAAGTGACAAGGAACCTCAAGTCTAAGGATCAATTAATCACATCAATGACTCGTGAGATGTTTCCTAATCTGGAAGTTTCTATTTCCTGAAATAGAAACTTCCTTTCCCATTTAGGAATATTCTCACACGGGGCACCTCAGTGAACTTACTTATTAAAGTAAGCACCCTCATGTATCACACACATATCAACTATACACTTTGCACCTACATGAAACAAGGTGGTCCTTCTTAAGGGCGTGATCCCATAAGCAAGCCTTAGAGGAGTCAGGTTGACACTCCCACTGTCGGTAGGACTCATCGGCTTGGAGTATTTTACTAATCATGACTTATGTGATATAGGGCTCGTCTCATGAACCATTTCACCTAAATGGCAGAGTCCTAAAGTCATCAGGATTAGGGGAGTTCTTATACATGCGCAGATAAAGTAATCGCATACCAAACAAGAGCATATAAAGAAGTGTTGCCTTAATTCGTTATTTCATTCAAAGATTGTCTGTGATATAAGAAAAGTCCCAAAACGGATTATGACTAATCGGCTTTCTAGGGCACTATTCCTAACAAATTATGCGTCCCTATTTGGATCATCAAAATTTAGTTTTACGGCCGCGAGCTGTAGGTAGTTTGTAAACAATTAGGGGATATTTGTTTAATTATCTATACTATTATATTAAGCGAGAGACCCATTTGGTGTCATGGACTCTTTTTTTTTTCTTTTTTTTTATTTTTTAATATAAATTCTAGCCACGTACTTTTACAGTTTCAGCTTAAACTCTTCTATATTCACGGGACTCTCAAAATTCTTTTCTTTTTTCTTTATATCACTTATTTATATTTACTTCTTGTTTTTTTTTTTTTGAATTTGAATTATCTTATTTAATTTATTCATCATAAAATTATAATTATATTAAAAATAATTATAAATCAAGTAATAACATGAAAATTTTAATTTTTCCTTTTTTTTTTTTTCACACACATCGGATGTGCAGAGTTACTAGTTTATAATTATGTGTGTCAGTGGGGTTGATTTCTTTCCTTTTTTTTGTGTGTGTGTACTGTGTAGCGAAGGTTAGGTTGTAATTGGTCCAAATATATATCTTTTCTGGGCTTTTTATGTTATTTCAGCATCTCTCTCTCTCTTTATGTATAATTTTAATTATTTTGTTGGGTTTGCTCTTTAATAACTTGAGTAGGTGGGTCCTGGCAGTCGCAAGGGTACGCAATGTGCGAACATTGTCCAACATTTTGGTTAGCGCATCTCTACCTTCTTTTCTCCGCCAACTTCTCCACGGCGAAGAGTAATTTTTTCTTGCCACTTTGATTTCTCTTCGTTGACAGATGTGATTGTTTCTAAGAATTAATTGATTTTTTTTTAGTGATGAGATTTATCTTGCGTTAGTCATACTTTAATTTTTAATTCTGTTAACAGTATCCTTATCGTTAAGTTGCATGTGTTATCTTGTTGGTTGTGTGAAAGTTGAGGAGCTTTTCTATTTTGATTTCATGTGATTTCCAATGTATTATAGTTGATTCTTCATTACTATCACTCAGATGCATGGATCATATTGTGATGATCGATAGGGTTAAAGAAATTTTGGATTGTTTATGGAGATAAGAAAGGCAAATTCATTGTTAAGTAATTGGGCAGCTCAAGTTGTGCTGAAGGTAACCTTAGATTGGGTAAAGTTGGATATTGACACAGACCCACATTGCTCCTTTTCATTTCTGTCAATGACTGATTTCGTTTTCTATGTATTATATAGATGATTGTGTGTCCTTAGTAACTTTCTTTTGTTACGGGTATTTCTCACATTAACTTGGATTATGCACTTTGTGGGCAATGAAGATCTGGGCAAGTTCAGATATCTACTGCAAGCAGTGCAGACCGCAAATGCTGTGGTTTCGATTTTTTACTTTTTCTCCAGACCCTCATTATAAAAGTGTTCATGGACTTGAAATAGAGACACATGTAATAATTGCACCAACATATCTCAAGGTTCTACCAAATTATACAAACCTTACGGCATGTATGGAAAAGCTTTTGTCTGTCTCAAACTTTAGAAAAAGTTTGTGTAATTTGGTCAAACTTCAGGTAATGTCAGTGTCATTACGACATAAACTAAAACTCTTTTATCTTTTTGAAAGAGAATAGCTGCTTCATTCTTGATACCGGCTCATTCATTCTGTCACCTATACATATTGCATAATTGTTTTTGTTTTTTTTAATAATTTTATCAGTTTGCAGTCTCCAATGAGCAATAGAGGAAGATGAAAACTATTCAGTATCCTAAGTAATATCATTTTCTAGCTAAATGACGGTTGCACTTAGAGATTGAATGCAGATCTTAGTAGGATGTAACATGTTTGGCTATATTACATAGAAACTTACATTGAGCATGAATTGTGCATAGCCTTTTGGTGGTATTGACAACTTGTCAAGCTTGATCGTGTTGTTGACTTAAATGTGTTAAATAAGCTCTCCTATTTGGCTTCTAATAATCTCCACTGAACAATGTATATATTTTGCGTTATTTCATGATTAGGAATAGAGTGTCAGTTTATAGTGGTTATTGGTTCTTCTGCACGAGCTTAATTGTGCTAAAGTTTTGATTCTTCATGAATCATTTTCTTGGTTGCAGGTTGCGTGAAGGTTGCTCTTAACCAACAGTCTAAAACTTTGGTTCATAGAACCAAATATGCGGTACTTTTTGCAGTTTTTGCACAGGATTAGATCCAGTAACTAGGGTCTATAGTTGACCGATATTGCACACCATCATTTAGCTATTGCAGCTTTGGTCATCATGTGCATGAGATCAACAACCACTGTTCCTAATTTATTTTTAAGTTGAAGATCTTTTCAATTGTTGGCCTTTTGTAAATATCTACTAGCTATATAGATGATTTAAAACTCTCGAGTAGTTTGTGTTCTTTTGGTAAAACTCATTTAGTAATTTCTTTTGTATTTTATTTTGAAGTGTGTCCGTTATCCAACTAGCCCCAAACTTCTATTGTTCATGGGTTTTTTGAGTTAGTTCTCTTGAAAAGTATATTTTATACTCTATTTTTGTAAGTTAAATGTAGATATAAAATTAGTTTGATACTTACCAAACTTCGCCAATAATTATTCATCTAGCAGTAGATTTTGTTCATGTACTCCTCTCTGGAAAGTCTGTATTTTATTATATATATAGCTTAATAAACCATTAATATTATATATGAATTATTAAAAAGTAACATAAACATATAGTATGACATTGCCGTTATAACACGATCATTATTTTTATTAACGGACATAGGTTACCGCGGTCTTCAAAGTCTGAACCAATATGTTCGGCGTGTAATTATACCAGAATACATTAACCACAAAATAATAAATAAAAAACTCATAATTTGCATCCGAATTTCTTCTAGAACAACGAATGTATCGACATCTCCACCTTCCATATCCAATATCACAATAAACCTTTCCGACAAATATTATGTAGAATAACTACATACAATATCAGAAGGGAGTAAAAAGGAAATTTGTCAATTGTTATCCAACTCATTCATGAAAAAGACAATAAATATTCTAACAAATGGACCCGAAAGACCTCAACGGCTCAAGTGACACCAATTAAATATTAGTATCATGCAGTTTCTTCCAACAAAGGGCATGTCCAAAATTTTCATTTAGGGGAGAATTTTTTTTTTTTTTAAATACACGTACACCCAAATGAGATTCGAATCCGGGACCTTACCTTTAAGAATGAACCCATTAACTATTTAAACCAATCGCTGCTGGCCATTTACGACAGAAATTTCTTTTGCCATGTGAAAATTTAGTGGAAAGTTTTCGTGTGAGTCTGGGGTGGCCCAATTCATATACCCATCCACTTTTTTATTAAAAAAGAAAAATTTTATTTAGAAAAAGGAATTCAGTAACCTATTCAATACTCAACTCTATTAAATATTATTATTTTATTTTAAGAAACCAAGAATAGAGTATTATGAAAATAATTTATTTTTGTGTGTAGTTTTGATAATGTTTCCTAAGAAAATTACACTTTCTGAGTTTGGACATAATTGCAGCACTGATTTATTTTTAAATTATATGTTTTTTGTTGATAATTATTTTATTATTTTGAATAATTAAATTTTGTTTTCTTTACAACTTAAAATTTTATTTACTTTTTGTATACCAAAATTTTATTATTTTGACGATAATAATTAATTTTCGTATTTGGAGAACTAATACAACTAGTATTTTTTTGCACACTCAGATGCATGTGCAATGCAATTATTATTATTATTATTTAGTTTTATTAAAAAATTCTTTGTTTTATAATTATTTTTTAATATAAATATTAAATTATATAAATAAATGTGATAATATTATATTAATAAAAATAATATTAAAATATAAATTACAAAATACGGGGAAAAAAGATAAAATAAATATTAAAAAATTTATTTAAAAAAAAAAATTAAATTGAGATGAGAGAAAAAAAGAGTTAGCATGTTTTTGAAGTGTGAATTAATTGACAGGTTGTAGCGGTGAAATATATAAGATAAATAAATAAAATAAAAAAAGAGATCAAGAGTTCATCATACTATATTTGTATCTCTTGCTTAATATAATAGTACTAGTAATTTTCTGCACACTTAATACATGTGCAATAAAATAATAATTATTATTTAATTTTATTAAAATAAAACTCTACATATTTATATATGTTTTATAATTATTTTTAATATAACTATTAAATTATATATATATAAATATGATAATATTATATTAATATTAATAAAAGTTAAAATAAAAAATATAGATTATAGAAAATAAGAAAAAAGATAAAAAGAATATAAAAAATAATGAAAAATAAAATAAAATAAAGTGAGAGAAAAAAAGAATTAGCACCTCTTTGGAGTAGGAATTAACTAATATGTCTTAAACAGTGAAGAAAAATAATATATAAAAAGAAAAGTGATTAAAAGCTTATGACCACATTCGTCGATTAATTAATAGAAGGGGTTTTCTTTGAATAGTATCCATAAGTTGAAAAAATTCCCTTTAACTCCCCACTTTTAAAAAAGTTTCTGTTTGCTCCCCAGATGACATACCAAATTTCTTTTAACTCTCCATTGTTGTATAAAAACTCACGGGATTTAGTTACGTGATTTGGGTACGCTATTCTTGAGTTTTTATACATGTTAAAAAAATAGGGAGTAAAAAGGAAGTTTGATTTTCATTTGGGAAGTTTAGAGGAACATTTTTGAAAGTGGGGAGTAAAGAGGAATTTGAGTTTTCATTGGGGAGTTTTCGAAAATTCTCGGTTAATAGAATGGTATAGATAAATGAACTTAAATTTAAATTAAAATAAAAGGACAAACATATCCGCTAAGAATCACTATTTTCTTGGTCTCTTAAAATAGAATAACAATACTTAATAAACTTGAGTGTTGAGTGGGTTGGTGGACTTTTCTTTTGAATAAAAAATAAATGAGTATGGAAATTGGGATCCACCCTAAGCTCCTACAAGAATTTCTCGAATTTAATGGGATTGAAAGGGATATATTTTATATGACATTTAATGTAATATTTATAAGTGTTGGGTACAGTTGTAAATTACAACCACAAATTGCCACGGGTTGGAGCTTCCACAAAGGCTTTTAATTATTCAAAGTAAATACATATTAATCCATTTTTATAGAGTTAATACGCCTCTAGGTGAACAATTAAAAACAATATAAGTTGCACATTAAATATACAATGATGGGGTCTGAATCAGGATTTATCAAACTCCGATCACTTTCTACTTGATATTGTGGGGAAACTGGAAAACACTCGCCGGAAAGGAGATGGATTCTACCTGCTAGGACAAACACCAAGAACCAACAGTCAGAAGGCCAAGTTGGGGGAAGTGGGGGTGATTTCCAGTTTGGCTCTCCGACGCTCAAGTCAGGCAACAATCTCAGAGAGAACTAAGTAAGGAGCTAAGTTTCTGTAATGGAGATTGCTTACAGTGGAGAAGATGAGCTTGTCTATTTATAGTTGAGGGTCAGGGACCCTTTGGTCATTTGCACCGTGTGGTCCTAACCAAGTGTTGCCCTAACACGTGGCGCTATGAGAGAAACCTAGGAGGAATCTTCTGTAAAAGCCGGTGAAAGTTAGTGTTGGCAACAGGGGTAGGTGTGCGGGCATTACGGGGTATCAGAGAGCCGTTTTAGGGGGTTGGTAACGAGGGCTGTCAACCAAGAGCTTTGGAGGCCAGAGAATCCGCTAAAGGATGACGGCCAAGGCTTATGCCACGAGGGGGAGTGAAGAACTCCCCTAAGGGAATGTAGCGCTCGAAGAGAGCTTTCTTGATAAATTGGAGGTCAACCTGGTGTTGCGAAGTGCGCTTGTTAGAGAGAGGCAATCTTAATCACGCAGGTACGTAGCAGAGATGGCACGTGTCCTTGTGAAACTTTGGCGCTCGTGTATGACTGCCTTAATCACAAAAGGACATATGTTACTATCTCGGATTGCCACATGTCCAAACGTGGACGAGCGTATTTTGACCCTATCATTTTGCCCCCCAATTCTGTAGCCCTTGGTGATAAGGGCTGTGGAATTCTACCAATGTAATCCATCGAGCGTTGCGATTGTACAAGGCATGGCGTGTTGGGCAATCATCCTTCTGATTGCGCCATAAATGTGGTCCTTTCTTCTGACCGCTTGAGACGTCTACGCATTAAATGCAGTCCTTTTTTCTGACCGCTTGAAACGTCTATGCATTAAATGCTGATGCGCGTGGGGCGCGTGATTCTTGGGGAGTACATGACGGTTCAATAAAGTGACCGGTTTCCTAGACGGGAAATGATTGCCTTTTGAATTTCTTGCCAGAAACGTACCAACTCCCACCCCTATAAATAAGGGATGCTGCATCCATTTCATCTTTTACGCAAACATATCTTCAGAGCATATTTTGCAGAAAAACCCTTTGCAAAGCAAATTCTAAGCATTTCGAAATTCTCTTCCAAGTTTTTTCAGAAAACTCAAGGTAACTTCCGGTGAAATCTTCTAACTTTGCTAACCTTAGAACAGATTAGGATTTAGTTTTCAATACATCTCCCTTATTTCCCAAAGTCCCTGAATTCCGCATCTCCTTCCGATTCTTAAAAGAAAACCCTTCCATTTCTCGAAAATCTTTCTCGAACCATGTCTGGAGATCATGTGGAAGAATTTGCCCGGGAGGTTGAGGAGGTGGCGAGTCAGAATTCATCTCTAAGGGATGAAGAATTGCACGCTGCCGTATCGGCTATGGAGAAAAGTAACCCAGGAGGGGTTGAACATATATTTGAGGAGATGAACATGGTGATGGAAGCGGAGAGGCAAGGGGTGACTTTCCCAATAACAGAGAGTGCAACCCACCCTCATCGCCATGCCGTAACCGTGGCCGTCGAGGTCCCGACCCCCGAATTTGAGGGAGAAGCGGGGCCCTCCGAAAGAGCCCATGCAAAGAGCAAAAGGAAGAAGTCCCAGAGGCCTAAAAAAGCTGAGAAGACCAAAGGGTCAAACAAGGGTGAGGGCTCAGGCATGCAAGCGACCGAGCGTACCCCTGATGAGACTCCCAGCACAATTACTTTGGGGGAGATCAAGACTATGTTGACACCAATATATTGGGACTAGCGCTTCACCTGGTGGATCCCTGCTGACCATGAGCATGCCAACCACCCACCCCCCGGTGAGATGGCGGTTTATAAGGATGCGGTCAGTTCTGGGGGCTTGAGGTTTCCGATCTTAGTTCCAGTGGCCAATATCTTAAATAATTTGAATATTTGCCCTTCTCAAATCGTGCCCAACGACCTCGCTCTGATAACATGCTTCGTGATCCTCATGGAGTGTACTGGATATGAGCCCTCAATAAAAAATTTTAAAGCCCTACTTCAAGTCGTTAGCTCCCTACGCTCGTCCCCCGAGGCGGGTTTCTTCTACCACGTCCAAGCAAAGGCTCATCTAAAATTGATCAACTCTCCTTCCTCCACCTACTGCCCAGATTGGAAGGAGAAGTTTATCTTTGTCAAAGCTCCAGCGGATGATGATTTTGGGGTGTCACGAGAGTGGATCTCGCATGGGAAAGGCTCCCTTGTGAAGAATCGCTTAGGCCCCACTTTCCCTGATAATTGGGCTAAGGATTTGGCCGGAATGCTGAAGGACGAGGGCCGGTTGATTCAGGCCAAAGAGTTGATAGATGATGATGAACTTATGTTCCTTTGTGGGCTCTCCAATAATCCTCAATATCTCAGCAACCCTTCCGCTCGGGATTTGGAGAGAGACGGTTAGATTTTAGTGTATTAACTTGTAGATAGGGATGCTAACTGTTTACTTGTATTTGTAACTTGTATTTTGTGAAGTTTGTTCAAGGGTTTTTGACCCTCGTTGTTTTTTCTTACCCCAGGAGTAAACATCATCATGGCTGGAGGAATCCGACATACTGCCCGATTCGCCAATGCCAACAGGCGCCAAACCAACCAAAGAGATCAACATAACCCACCACCCCGAGGCGCAGGTCGCGGCAACGAGCGTGGGGGTCATCAAGCCGCAAGTTCGAGTGCCAGTCAAGGTAGAGGAAAAAATCAAGCACCCAACCTTAATACAAGTGTGATTCCAAGAGGCCCGGTCACTTCTCAAACGAGTGGAACCATCATTCCAGCTCCGATTCCGCCGCTAAGGCCCTAGACGAGCGTCAATATCAGAGGCACCCAAGGAGAAAGCGCCTCAACATCTAGAAAGAGGAAAAGGATGCCAGATTCCTTTTCTATATCCGGCAAGGGTAAATAGGTTGTGGAGGGCCCCAAGGGCGATGGAGACACTTCCTCCTCAGAGGAAGAGCATTTGTGGGATTTTGACCGCCGAGGGGATAGGAGCTACAAGGGTTTCGCGGATGGAGGTACCATATTGTTGAGGCACGGGACGATCGCGCAAACCATCAACGATGGCTTATACGAAAGGGTCTAATTCACAGCAGACCATAGGGCCTTGTACTCCAAATCCGTGGAGAAGGTGACCAGTGACATGGTTCATGCCCTAATCTCCGTAAGTCCCTCTCTTCCTCGAAATTTTCCTATCTTTCGAAGATATTATCCTTCAAGATTTTTATTAACACTCCTGCCCTTTCGAGCCCTTGCAGCAACTGCTTCCGAGGGCTAAAAACATCCAAATGCGTGCCACGGTTTATGTTGACAGCAAAGCCAAATACAAGAAGATGGCGCGCTCGAACGATCCTGCCCAGATTTAGGAGGAACTAGATGTGGAGAAGGTCAAGTTCCTCTCCCTTTAGACGGAGCACACAAAGTTGGAGGGAGAGATGAAGAAGCTGCAGGATGACTTCACGAACGCCGAAACCACTCGGAGGAGTTGGCGTACACAATACAATAATCTCAACGAGAGCCACCAAAAGCTTATGGATGACCGTAACGCTTGGAGGACGAGGGCCACTGAAGCGGAGAAGAATTATGCGGATACCCTAGGCCAACTTCCTCATCGCATTGAGCAATCAGTCAAGGAGGCGCTCATCAAGTTCTGCCATTCAAAGTCGTTCAACTTTGCGGCCTCTTTGCACTGTCTTGACGAGGCTCAAAAATCCTGCAACTTGGCGATTGAGCAGGGTATCCACAAGGGCCTAACAAATCCATCCATTCGTGAGGCGCAGGACATGGGACTTATGTTCAACGAGCGCTGCGTTGAGGAGGATGACGACCGCGAAGATCCTGAGTCCAACATCTCCGAGCCGGAGTACAATTTCCTGTTCACTCTCATCCAGGATGAATATATGGCGGCTCATCCTCCGGAGGAAGCCTCTCAGGCGGAACAAAGTGAGGGGACCAATAATACCAGTGTCGTTCCAGCAAGTCTTCCAACAAACGAGCCCGCGGCACCAACTGGCAACGCTCAAGATCCAGTAAACCAAGATGCTCTCGATAGGGGCGATGAGCCTATAGTCCCACCAGCGCAAGAAAATAACGAGTCCGCTCCTCCGCCGGCTGCCCAAAACCAGGATGAACAAGCCCCTCAAGCACAAGAGCCGGTGGCCCAAAATATCCTTGTGGTCTTGGATGAAGATGTTGCTCCCACTGCTTGATGATTCCCTTCCTTTGCTCATGCTGAATTTTCTCTCTCTTCCCATTTGATATTTAAATTTTGTAGGAATTCTGAGGGCCCACGTGCCCCTATTTTGTAACTTAATGAAAGTTTGATGAATGAAGATTTTCCTTTTCACAATAGTGTCTCCTTCTATTCCTTATGTTTTTTGATTACGAAATTTTACTGTACGCTTGTTGTAACAAAATCTCATGATGCTAAGATTCTGGGTAACATGTTTGGTAAAATAGGCACTGTTTTAGCTAAGTCTTGAGTAATCACGAGGGTCTTGCTGGGAGGCTGCCCTCGTTCAAGACTTGAGGAAATTTTGCTTAAAAACTTAGACAATTTTACTAAGTCTTGAGTAATCACGAGGGTCTTACTGGGAGACGGCCCTCGTTCAAGACTTGTGGAAATTTTGCTTAAAAACTTAGAAAATTTTACTAAGTCTTGAGTAATCACGAGGGTCTTACTGGGAGGCTGCCCTCGTTCAAGACTTGTGAAAATTTTATTTTGTTTCTTGCAAAATATAATTGCGTAGTAGTCCCGTTTTCGAGCGCTAGGTGCCCATAGTATAGGCTACCCAGGCCTACTAGGATGCTCGTGCGTACAGGGCGGACTTTGGGCATATCCTTAGAGGTGCTGGATAGGCGCGCTCGTGGAATTATGCTTATTCCTAAATTACGAGGAAATTCATGCCCCTTGGGTTTAAGATCCCAAGAGAGAATTCTCAGTTGCCTGCATACTCAGATGAAATGAATGAGAGGAGCAATTTTCATTATAAATTTCTTCAGAAATAACATATGCTTCATGCTTTACAACATAAACTCAAACCTATGATGCACGGACACTTCTAAAAATATCATTTTGTCGAATCGTGTCATACCGTGTCGTGTCGGACACTCGTGTTCGACACCGTGTCTGACCCTCCTTACGTGGAAAATTCAAAAAAAAAATCTGTGTTGCCGTATCCATGTCGTGTCGTGTTCGTGTCCGTGCATCATAGACTCAAACATAGAACCGCCGGAGGTTGCATGCGTTCCAAGGGCGTGGGAGACGCTCACCCTGCAGTGATTCGAGCGTGTATGTGTTGTTTGCCCGTATTTGTATAACTTTGAACGGACCTTCCCAGTTGGGATCTAGCTTGCCCACATGCCTTGAGACTTCCACTTTCTTGAGGACCAAGTCCCCCAACTGAAAAGTTCTTTCCTTTACCCTTTTGTTATACTGTCGAGCGACAGAGGCTTTGTATTGATGGATGAGTACCCATGCCTTATCCCTCTTTCCTTCTACGAGATCTAATTCGAGTGCCCTACTCTCCTCGTTGGCTTTATGTTCAAAATATGCTACCCGAGCGGATTCTTGTGCAATCTCTGCAGGTATCATTGCTTCTGACCCATATACGAGCGCGAAAGGTGTCTCACCAGTAGCCGCTCGTGGAGTAGTGCGATAAGCCCATAGTGCCCCTTGCAATTCCTCTACCCATTCACTCTTTCTGCTTTCTAGCATGGTTTTCAGATGTTGCAAAATGATCCTGTTGGTGACTTCCGCTTGTCCATTGGCTTAGGGATGACCCACGGAAGTAAAACATTGCTCAATACCCAACTCTGAACACCATTCTCGGGTGTCAGCTACTATGAACTGGGACCCATTATCTGAAATGAGCACCCTTGGTATGCCATATCTGCAGATAATGTTTTTCCAAATGAAGTCCCTCACGACCCTGAAAGTAATCTTTGCTACGGCTTCAGCCTCGGCCCATTTGGTAAAATAATCAATAGCTAAAATGATAAACTTCTTCTGTCCGATCTCAATGGGCAAGGGACCCACAATGTCGATCCCCCATTAGTCAAAGGGCCATGAGACATCTATAGGGACCATTTGAGCGGCTGGCAGTTGAGAGAGGTTAGACTGAAATTGACACTTAGGGCATTTTCTGGAGAACTCAATGGCATCTTGGAGAACCGTGGGCCAATAAAACCCACTTCTCAAGACCTTTTTTGCGAGGATACGCCCTCCTGAATGGCTTCCACAGCTTCCCCTGTGAATAAGCTCGAGCGTTTCTTTAGCTTGCAAGGGTCTTAGACATCTCATCGGGGGTCCTTGAAATGACTTCTTGAATAATCTCCCCTCAGAGTCTAAAGAAAACCGAGGGGCTTTGTTTCTGACTTTCCGGGCTTCCACCTTATCAGTGGGACAAACGCCATCCCTAAGAAATCTTATAATATCATCAAGCCAGCACGGCTCGTGCGGATCAATCATAGCCACCGCTCTCTTGGTGCCCTGCCCTTTTATCAGAGGCTCTTCAGTTCTAAGAAACGTAACGGAGCGCTCACTGATACCTTCCAAGGCAGAGGTAAATTTTGATAGAGCGTCAGCTCACTCATTTTCTGCCCGTGGGACCTGGAGTAGATGGAATTCCTTGAACTTCCCAATAATTTCCTTGGCTTTGCTCAAATACTGCACCATGGTAGTTTCTCGAGCCTCATAAATTCCTTCAATCTGGCTCGCAATTAATTATGAATCAACATAGGCGGTAATTCTGGAGGCTCCGTTTTGAATAGCTATTTTCGATCCTTGAATAAGGGCTTCATATTCTGCCTCGTTATTGGTGACCTGGAAATCCAACCTTATTGCAAAGTCTAACTCAATTCCGTTGGGGTCTCTAAGGATTACCCCTGCTCCTCCCACTTGAGAGGTTGAGGAACCATCCGTGTGCAGGACCCATAGACCATCGTTCTTTAGAACAGCAGGTTCTAAACCAAAGCGTTCAACCAGCAAATCCGCTACAACCTGCGCTTGTATAGCAGTTCTGGGCTCGAAACTTAAGTCAAACTGGCTCAACTCAATGGCCCATTTTATCAATCTCCCCGACACATTTGGTTTGGATAGCACTTGCTTCAGAGGCTGATCAGTGAGGACAGTTATTGAGTGTGCTTGTAAGTAAGGCCTCAACCTTCGTGATGCATTAATGAGGGAAAATGGAAATTTCTCAATTTCCAAATACTTCCTCTCGGCCCCTTGGAATGTTTTGCTCAAATAGTAAACAGGCAAGTGCTTACGTTCCCGTACAGCTATCAGTACTACGCTCGTTGCCTCGGTTGAAACGGAGAGGTACATAAACAACTTCTCACCCTCAACCGGGTTGGTCAGGAGCGGAGCGCTCGAAAGGTAAGCCTTCATATCCTATAAAGCCTTCTCACAGTCCCCAGTCCAAGCAAAATTTCGAGCATTGCTCAGAATTTTGAAGAAAGGGAGGTTTCTGTCCGCCGAGCGCGAGATAAACCTGTTTAAAAAAATGATTTTCCCCACCAGTACCTGTACTTCCCGGAGATTATGAGGGGATGGGATGTCCAAAATAGCCTTGATTTTTTCCAGATTAGCCTCAATTCCCCTCTGGCTGACCATGTAGCCCAAGAATTTTCCTCCTCGTACTCCAAAAGTACATTTTGAAGGATTCAATTTCATCCCATACTGGCACAAAATGGCAAAAGTGCGCTTGAGATCTTCTGGGTGCGAGCCTTGACGCTCGCTCTTAATAATCATATCATCGACGTACACTTCCATGGATCCCCCAATTTCTTTCTCAAACATCTTATTAACGAGGCGTTGGTAAGTGGCCCCGGCGTTCTTGAGCCCAAAGGGCATGACCAAAAAACAGTATACACCCATGTGGATAACAAATGAAGTTTTGGGACGGTCTTCCGGGGCCATAAAGATTTGATAGTACCCTTGGAAGGCATCCATCATACTCATGAGTTCGTAGCCCACAGTTGAGTCCATCAGCTGGTCTATGCGGGGGAATGGGTAAGGATCTTTAGGGCAAACCTTGTTAAGATCCATGAAGTCATTGCCCATGCACCACTTATTCGCGCTCTTGGGCACCAGTACTACGTTACATAACCATTCTGGATACAGTATAGGCTCGATATACTGAGCTTCAAAAAGCTTATTAACTTCCTCCTCAATAACTTTCTTCCGAAAGCCGTGCACATCTCGCTTCTTCTGTTTAATTGGCTTAAAGGATGGGTCCACATTGAGCCTGTGGACTATGACGCTTGGGTTAATCCCGGTAAGATCCGAGGCATTCCATGCAAAGACATCAATATTTTCTCTGAGGAAGTCTATTATCATGATCTGCGAGGGTTCAGAGAGGTTGGACCCAATCTGGGTAGTTTTATTCTTGTTCCCTGGTTCTAGCTCGATAGTAAGGAATTTTTCTGAGGGTTGGATCCTCATTTCTGGATGGGGGAGCTCAAGCGCCCTTTTCTTTCCTATCAGATGACCATCATCCCTAGGCTCCCTTTGCCCACGCTCGTCTTCCTCGGAGGAAGACTCTCCAACTGTTCCTGGCGGAGAATTTTCGAGGGAGCTATCGGCGTTGGGATGCTTCTTTTTATTCTTCTTTCTGTTCATCTTAGCCCTCTTTCGCACGGGACCATCTTCGTCCAGATCGGGAAAATCAACGGATTTATTGGTGGACCCAATTTGAAATATTTTCTTTGTTTTAGGCTTTCTAAGGGATAGCATGTAGTATTCCCAAGCCTCTCGTACGTTGCACAAAACTTCTCCGACACCCTCGGGGGTGGGGAATTTGATTTTCTGGTGGTAAGTGGAGATAATCGCTTTGAAGTCTACAAGGGCCGAATACCCGATTATGATGTTGTATGGGATGTCAATTTCTACCACCGCATAGGTGACCATAAGCGTTTTGCGTTGTGGGCCTCGGCCGAATGACGTGGCCAAGCGAATTTGCCCTCGTGGGACAACCTCAGAACCCCTAAAGCCAATGAGAGCTGTTTTGAGCGGTTCGAGCGGGATGTTGGTAACGTTCATTTTTTGGAAGGTGGTGTAGGGCAAAACGTTAACAGAGCTTCCACTATCTAGTAACACCCTCTTTACAATGTGATTGTGGACATCTAAGCTAACCCCCATGGGGCAATCAGAGGTTTCGCTGACCCCATGGGGTGTTACAATATGTTCCAAGTCCTTATCTGTAAATCCTATCACAGCAGGTTTATTCGAGCGTTCCTCTCTAGACTCTCGGATAGCATAAACTGATTTGGGCGCCGAGGGGCATTGATTATGACTCCGGACATACCATCGCCGGGCAGCATTAGAATCTCCTCCAGAGGAACCTTCCGCTATCATGTTAATGACTGCAAAAGGGGTATTTTCTTGCTCTGGGGTGCGATGGTTACTCTCAGGAGGGCCTTGCCCTCGTGGACTCCTCGAGTGTGATGGGCTCCTCCTTCTTTCACGCGATCTCTCACCAGAACGCTCGTCGAAACGCTCTAGGGCTCGCACAACCTCCTTCAAATGTCCGCCAGCAACTAGCCTCTGAATTTCATTCTCCAACTGGCGGCACTCATCTGTATCGTACCCTTTCTGCTTGTGGAAAGCGCAGCACTTGTTTGACCGCCTCAGGGCCTCAGTGTCTCTCATCTTGACGGGTCTTTTGAAGAGTTTCTCGTCAGAGAGGTTGTAAACTTCTAAGTTTGTCCTTGTGAGGGGGATGCGTTCGAAACGACGAGGGGCTGGGGCCATTTCTTGCGCTCTTTCTTGATAACATCTTCTCATCCCCACTCCTGGTGATGCTCGTGCCTTACGGGGCTAGGGTGTAGGGGCCCATTCGACCCATACATGTCTTCTCTTAACTTCTCTCAAGGCCATGAGGGATCCAGGCCTTCTCTCAACAATGGCATCGACAAACTTCTTACTCACGTATTGCTTGTGATCCAGAACCTTGAAGAGTACTGGGATCAAGAAATCCATGGAAGGCCTCTCTACCTACAATATTTCTTTGTTAAAATTAGCGAAGAACGAGCGGAGGGATTCATTCTTGCCTTGCACTATATTGTAAAGTGCTATGGGCGCAGTGACGGGGGCCTTCAAAGAGTTGAAGTGGTTTAGGAAAGCATTGGCTAACTCTTCATATGAATGTATCGATCGTGGCGGCAGTCGCTTATACCATTCCTGAGCCATTCCTACTAGGGAAGTGACAAAGACTTTGGCCCAGTAGTGGCTCGAATGCTCGTACAAATGCATCAGGTTTAAGAAATAATCTAGGTGTTCCGCTGCATCTGTTGTCCCATCATAGCGGTTGATGGAAGTGGGGATTTTGGCCATTCCTGCTTGGGCCATCAAAACTTCTTCTACGAGGGGGAAGCCCCTCACCAGTGGATGATATTCATAAGTGCAAAAGTTCTCTTCCTGCTCCTGGCGGTGGGGGACTCGTGGGTGGCGTCTTTGGGACGAGCATCTCTGGCATTGGCTCGTTTACCCCTGCTGTGGGAGATCTGAGACCGCTCTCGAGAGAGCTGTCCGACCATATCCTTTAACCCCTGAAGCTGGTCTTGCACAGCCGCGAGGAGGTTAGGATTTCATCTCTCTCTTTGTCCCCCTGTTTTGTGGCTCGGGAAGCTCTTTTGGAGGCATGAGAGTCTCCCTCATCTTCCAAGTTGATTCTATCCGTCGGGCCCTTACCTTTGCTGGTCTGAGGGCGATCATCACCCCCTTTTTCTGGAGCCTCCCTCTCTTTGGCAGGCGGAGGCGGCGGTCTGGCTTGCAGGATGTTTTGAGCCGCCGTTAGGGGATAAACCTGCCACCCTCGTGGAGGGGCTATTTGAGCGGCTGTTCCCGGGGGGAAGTAGGTAGCTGTGAAATTCTGCCAAGCGTTTCGGATGGCCTGGACTTCACATTGGGTGTACAGAGCCTTTACCTGTTCCGAGGTTAGAGGTGGTAGATCTACCCCATCAATTTCCTTGGGGACGATGATGGGCAGTTGCATCTGTCCCGCACGGTACGACTGGACCATCGGCATCATAGGAGTCGGGGTGAAGGTGTACCCTGGCGGCGGCATCATATAGGGATACACGCCAGGTTGAGCCGGTGGCGCGTGGATTTGACCTAGGGAGACAGGGACTCCATATCCTCCTACGACGGCGGTGGAGAGAAGATCCATGGGGGGAGCAACCGTTTCCAAGGGGGGAGGGGGACGGACCCATCGGCTGGGGGTGCACCGCCAATCACAGGCGGAGGGGGACGACTGTTCTCACTTTGGGGAAGATTATCTCCTTCCCCTGCTGTTCCGGAACGTGTGGTAACCATGGTGGTAGTGTGTTTGCTTTTCAACTAGAGAGGCTGAAGGGAAAAGAATGGTTTCCCACAGACGGCGCCAAAAATGATGGGGTCTGAATCAGGATGTATCAAACTCCGATCACTTTCTACTTAATATTGTGGGGAAACTGGAAAACACTCGCCTAAAAGGAGGTGGATTCTACCTGCTAGGACAAACACCAAGAACCAACAGTCAGAAGGCCAAGCTGGGAAACCGGGGGTGATTCCCAGTTTGGCTCTCCAACGCTCAAGTCAGGTAACAATCTCAGAGAAAACTAAGTAAGGAGCTAAGTTTATGTAATGGAGATTGCTTACAGTGGAGAAGATGAGCTTGTCTATTTATAGTCGAGGGTCAGGGACCCTTTAGTCATTTGCACTGTGTAGTCCCGTGTAGTCCTGACCAAGTGTTGCCCTAACACGTGGCGCTATGAGAGAAACCTAGGAGGAATCTTCTGCAAAAGCAGGTGAAAGTTTGTGTTGGCAACAGTGGTAGGTGTACGGGCATGTACGGGGTGTTAGAGAGCCGTTTTAGGGGGTTGGCAACGAGGGTTAAGAGCACGCTCGTGTCAACCAAGAGCCTTGGAGGCCAGAGAATCCGCTAAGGGATGACGGCCCAGACTTATGCCACTAGAGGAAGTGAAGGACTCCTCTGAGGGAATGTAGCGCTCGAAGAGAGCTTTCTTGATAAATTAGAGCTCAACCTGGTGTTGCGAAGTACGCTTGTCAGAGAGCGGTATTCTTAATCACGCAGGTACGTAGTAGAGATGACACGTGTCCTTGTGAAACTTTGGCGCTCGTGGGGTTGGGGCGCTCGTGTATGACTGCCTTAATCACAAAAGGACATGTGTTACTATCTTGGATTGCCACGTGTCCAAACGTGGACCAGCGTATTTTGACCCTATCATACAATTTATCTAACTATTTTAAATTATTAAATTATTAAATTAAATTATTTCAAAAATCAACTTCTGAAAATAATTAGTTCTCAGTAGAAACTTAATTTTTTAATATAACTCTCAATTATACAAATAAAAAGTTATAGTTTTAAACTTACACTCCTCCTATAATATACGAACACGTTTAAAAATATTATTTTATTATGTGTTTGTGTCCGATGATGTATTAGATATCCCCCCATCTATAAACTTAAAAATCAATTTGTATTGTATAGTATTTGTGTCCATACATAATAGACACCATCTCATAAATAAAAAATTATAAGGTATATTGTAAAATTAGCATGAAGAAATCAATAATAATTTGTATTTATTTCTTTTTTGACTCTATATACTTAGTTTGGTTTGTAAAATCCATTCATCTTTTCTTTAGATTAGACGAGTCTTATTTCTAATTTTTGAGTTATCTTAATTTACTTAAATAAGTATTTTTAAGTATTGTAATACTTTAGAGATATTTAGTGTTAATAAGATTTGTCCCCAGCAAGTTAAAAAATTACAATATCCTCAAATTATCCTGAATCCAACTTAAAATTCTTTTCTATAAAGTAAGAAAAGGAAGGTAGATTCAGACAAATGTTTATAGTCTCCGACTACTCTTCCTCTAATTTGGTCTCATCCCGAAACTATAAGTCGAGAATTAGAGGCCTTTAAAGCTCAGCAAGGATTATCTTGTAGGTAGTCATTGAAATCTTCTTTCTTGATGCCATCTTAAAAGTAGATAAAAATGGATGGACAAAAATTAGAAACGCGTACAGAGTTGTGTTGAGATAATACTTAAGTTGAAAGTAAGAAAATGTTTTGATCAACTTCTCTTGAGCTTGTCTTTCAAAACTCAGATTAAGACAACTTTTCGTACGATACTTGCTCTGACTCGCTCGATATGCTCTCCAACAAAAATAGCATCTAAAAATGATTGATAAGCTCTATTTACGGGGAATGAGAAAAACAAAACATTGTCATCATTACTGTCTGGTGAGTTGATCTGCGCGTGAATGACACCTTTATAAATCGAAAGACCATCAACCACGTCAGCCCTACTTGATGATCTTGGTGGGCTTATGACATGGCATAATGTCATGAAGATACCTAGCACGACAAGAAATGACATAAGGCACGACGCGTCAGTCTCAGTTAGTTACACACTCGACCTCCCTATCGACCTAAGATAGAGAGGTCAATTTATGCATAAGGAAACGATCGAGGGACCAGATCCCTCGACCTCCCCAGTTGAGATACAAGTCAAGGATCATGCAAGATGTGCATTAAATGCAGATAATCTCCTCACCTATTTTACTTAGGTGCACCATACCTACAACCATCAACTTTATAGATGCATTTAACGCACATTAAGTATGTACTTAAGCACGTACAAAAGCCAATCACCATAATATTTGTACAATTCATGTCAATGGGTAAGTACATTATTGCACTTTTTGAGTCCTTTAATTTACTCATAAGATTCTCGAGCTAATTGTTGATTTAGGCATCAGCAGGGTTTATGTCATGGCCACCCAACCTAGTTCACTTTCTTTCCAATAAATTCTTGAGTTATCAAGCTGGTCGATTTAGCAATTTCATCAACCCTCAAATTTCGACATGATCATATACTATAACATTAATTTTAAGATAAAAAATACTTTTTTTTTTTTTTTTTTTTTTTTCATATTTGCACATTGTATTGACAAAATATTAGTCATATTATCTATTAATTAATTATAACAAAAAATTAGTAACAGTGTACTAATTATTTCTATATTATATTATAAATCACCTCCAAACCTTCTAACTCTAATACATCTCTTTCTCGTCTAGCTTTCACCCAAACCACCACCGCATCAATATCCCAACATCAATTTTTCTCGATCAAATTTCGCTTCTTTCCACTATTTTTGTTTTCGATCCTCATGATCAAATCTTATTCTCAACTATTTTTCAATAATTCACTCAATATTAATGTCGCCATCATTATGTTTGATTATGTCTACAATTTATTAATAATTAATTTGTCTTAAATATGATCATTTCTGCATTTAGAAAGACGATGTATCTCACTTGATAGTAGAAATTTTGTTCTTTAATATTTATATCCATTCACTCTAACACAATTTTATTAAATTTATATTGAAACAGTATACTTCTAATATTATAGGGTATAAATCATTGGGTTGTGTGCACCATTATTTACAATTAGTCCCACATGATGTTAATTTTGCTGATCAAAAATTTTGTGCACCTCACGTGGGTCATTAGTAGAGCCCTCCCGCCACTTGTGTTTTAGGTGATATGCAACCAATTCTAGTCATATTTAGGAGTTAAATTATTCGTACATTAGTTTTTAAAGTAGAAGTCAATCCTAGATTTTTTCAATAAATATAGTTAAAATTGATAACATTCCGCTTAAAACACAATTAGTAAATTTCACTAATGGTGCATAGGAAGCGTTCATGTCTTTTTTGTCTAAAATATTAATAGTGGAACTTAAATTGTAACTTTATTAAAAAGTTGAGACTAAAAGTTAAATAAAAATAATAGACCTACTATGCAATTTTATGTCATATGAGAATAAAATTGTATTTTTTTAAATTTTTTATATTGTTACAAGAATTCTTTGATCCTAAAATATATTATTATATAACTCCTATATGAAACTTTAATAAAATAAGAGAGATACACTTTAGCAGTAGTCAATTGAAAACACTCTTTTGCCAAAATTTATAATATTCATTACTTTGTTGTCTTCCAATGTCTTAAACATTTTTTATTATAATAAACACTTTAAATTGTAGGTTTTAAAGTTGAAAATTTTGGCCTATTAGTTTCACACGCTTTAGCAATATGTAATTGAAAACATTCCATTTGCTATTTGTTAAAAAAGGAAACATGTAATTGGGGATTTGATTATTTACCTTCTTTAATTATGTAGATACTTTGCAGTATATATTGTATAGTTTTCCTATTGTATTGTAACCTAGAATTACATAAATTAGTCCAAGAATTATCCCCAAACCTATGGCGTCTTTTACTTTTATCATGTTATCAGAGCGGGTGACGATCCTATAACGGATCCAAACCTTGCTCATCACTTGCTCATCACTTACCCTTACCGTTCCACAACCATGTCCGAGAACAATAACACGACCAACTCCGGCAAGGAGTCGCAGCAGCCCGTCGACTGCTTGGCCGTCCAATTATCCAGCCTACTCCAAAATCTGCAGGCAAACCAAACCCAAAACCAACCAAATCAACCAACTTTCACCCAAACAGTTTCAATTAACATCAAATTGAACGAATTTAACTATTCTCTATGGTCTTGATTGATGAGGATGACAATTGGAGGTAGGGGGAGATTAAGTCATCTTATCGGAGTTCCACCACCACCAGCGGCGGATCCAACTTACACTCAGTGGGAGCAAACTGAGCTGATCATTTGCACATGGATTCTCGACAACATGGAACAAAGTCTGGTCACGAATTATGCCGAATTCCCAACGGTAAAGGCCCTGTGGGAAGGGCTACATGCAACCTACGATCATGGCGGAGATAGTCTTCAAATTTTCGACCTCACCGTTAGGACACATAGTATGAAACAGGGCAATGATACGATTGAGCAATTTTACAGTAATTTTCAGAGGATTTGGAGGGAAATAGAGCTCAGACAACCAAACCCGATGACATGTGAAGGAGATATTATGACTTTCAACCGCCTTAGATCCGAAAGTCGCCTCTTTCAATTCCTCGTCGGGGTAGATGATCGCTATGACACAGAACAACGGGATCTCTTGAAAGAAAACCACTTACCGTCAGTGGAGAAGTGTACGCCACCATCTGGCGAGAATCAGCACGGTGGGAGATTATGAGTGCAGATTGGGCTTCATCATCGGTGGGACTCACCGGAGTTGGTACGGGTCTTGTCGTGAAAAGCCAACCACAGAAAGGGTCCGGGGTAAGGTCACCGGTGGATTCCTCTAGGTTCAGATCCAGACCAACACCGTGATGCAACCCTACACCAAGCCCTTAGTCAGGCGGCGGATCTAGCAAGGGAGATCGCTCCGCCCTCAAATGTGACAAGTGCGGTCGCGTCGACCACAAGAAGGAAACATGTTTTTGAGGTGATCGTGTTTCCTGAAGGGTGGCGCAGCCGGCGATGCGATGGGGTCGCATCGGGCCACGCCAGAGCAAGATTCATGGCGGGCGTAGAGAACGACGCGGAAAATGGGACCGCGACGGAGGTGGTGGCTCCGACGGTGGGTACCGCTACGGGAATAGCAACACCAACGCCTAGCGCCGCCGCAGGCATGGGGGCGATGGCTGGCATACATTGTGGTAGAGGTGAGAATCCACAAATGAGAGAAGGGGCGGCTGGAGAAAATGTCGAGAATCAGCAACAATTAGGTATTTGGGGAAAGTTTGGGAAAACCCCAAATAGCCCCCTACCGTGTCATTCTCTCTCTTTAAATTCCAATGTATTCCCTTGTAATTTATTAAATAATGACTTGGAATATGCACCTAATAATCTGGAAATTAGCCACTGTCAGGAGAAGTACTGTAATGCTAGTACAGGAGGTACAATTGGTGATACAGGATTAGCTCTCCTTACCGACACTAGGCAAACAAACAAAAATGCTCGGTGACTTCTTGATGGTGGCGCCACCCACACTATGACATATGATCAGACTGATTTTTCCAACAGTACCTCATCTAAAACCACAGCAATACAGGATACTACAGGCGGTTTTTATTGGTTCTTGGATCTGGAACTATAGATATATCTCCTCCCAATGTGAAATTAAATAATTGTCTATATGTTCCTGACCTGTCTTGCAAATTATTGTCTATCAGTCATGTGACGAGAGAATTAAACTGTATGGTCCTGATGTATCCCAATCTCTATTTGCTACAGGATATTCTGTCGGGGAGAGTGATTGGGCGTGGTACTGAAGAGGGTGGACTGTACTATATGGACGAGATAGCTCAACACGGAACTACAACGCTTGCTCATGGGACAGTGAAACGCCAACAGTGGTTGGGACATCCGTCTTTAGGGTATCTACAATCTTTATTTCGTAGTCTTTTTTTTGCAAAGTAGTCAGTTATCTTGCGAGACTTGTATTCTTTCAAAGAGTACAGAGTCGTTTCCTGCTTTAAATTCTAGGGTTAAAAATATTTTTTCATTTGTACTTTCTGATGTATGGGGTCTTGCCCCAAGCACGGGTGATCATGGTTTTCGATATTTTGTGTTGTTTGTTGATGATTGTTCACGGTTGGTATGGGTTTACTTTTTCAAAAATGAATCTGAAGTCCCTTTGAAATTTATGGAGTTTTTTAAAAAGGTGCAAACACAGTATAAGTCCATCATCCAAATCCTCCGGTCAGATAATGGAGGGGAATTCATAAACTCAACCTTAAAACAGTTTTTCCAAAACCACGGGTTAATCCACCAGACTTTCTGCTTCCACACCCTACAACAAAATGGAGTCACCGAACGTAAGAACCGACACCTCTTAGAGATGACTAGGGTCTCATGCTTGAGTCCCATTGCCCGAAACCTCTTTGGCCCGAAGCTTTAGCCACATCAGTATATCTTATAAACAGCCTACCTACCAGAGCCCTGATCCTTGAAACCCCTCCCCCCCTGCAACACTTGGGAAATCAAGTTAGTATACCATCTCAGTTAGCTCTTCTACCGCGGGTTTTTGGGTGTTCAGTCTTTGTCCCCATTCCTAAATCTAACAGGACCAAGCTAGATCCATGTTCCCTTAAGTGGTCTTCGTGGGGTATGGTGTTCATCAGAAGGGATACCGGTGTTACCACCCACCAATCCGGTTCCTGTATACGACTATGGACTGTGATTTCCTTAAAACAGAGTTCTTCTTTACCCAGCCTAGTGGTCACGCGGGGGGAGGGGGGGAGGGGGGAGAGAGAGAGTCATCAGCTATAGTTGTTAGACCCACTAGGATGGATACCAGCACTTTGGCCCGACACAGTCCCAAAAGAGCAGGTAGGCCAAATCACCTAGCCGACCCAATACACAATACAGTCTCCACTCCGCTCTGATGGCCCCATCACTCAGACTGATATCCCTGAGTTACGTGAGTGTAATTCTGTTAGCAACGGTATATCCCCTGAATCTTGTGAAGTTAACCATACAGGTTAGGAGTGTGATGAAGTACAGGGGGAGATACAAATAGATTCGGGTCAGGAGAACAGATATGTGCTACTTCCTCGGGTGAATCAAGGAATACCTCCAAAACGGTATGAGCTAAAATATGTGAACAAGACCCCGAGATATCTAGTGGCCGATCTGGCTAAAGAAAACTTATCCCAGCAAGCACGTGTGTATGTTGCCTCACTCTATTCTACCCAGATTCTAGACAGAGTACTAGAGGAAGCACTGGCAGATGATAGATGGGTTTAGGCTATGGAAATCGAGATGGAAATATTGGAGAAAAATGGTACTTGGGAGAAGTGTGAGTTACCCAGTGGAAAAAAAGAGTAGGTAGGCCAAACCACCTAGCCGACCCAATACACAATACAGTCTCCACTCCACTCTGATGGCCCCATCACTCAGACTGATATCCCTGAGTTACGTGAGTGTAATTCTGTTAGCAACGGTATATCCCCTGAATCTTGTGAAGTTAACCATACAGGTCAGGAGTTTGATGAAGTACAGGGGGAGATACAAATAGATTCGGGTCAGGAGAACAGATATGTGCTACCTCCTCGGGTGAATCGAGGAATACCTCCAAAACGGTATGAGCTAAAATATGTGAACAAGACCCCGAGATATCTAGTGGCCGATCTGGCTAAAGGAAACTTATCCCAGCAAGCACGTGCATATGTTGCCTCACTCTATTCTACCCAGATTCTAGACAGAGTACTAGAGGAAGCACTGGCAGATGATAGATGGGTTTAGGCTATGGAAATCGAGATGGAAACATTGGAGAAAAATGGTACTTGGGAGAAGTGTGAGTTACCCAGTGGAAAAAAGTGGTCGGTTGTCGATGGGACTTTACCATCAAACATCGGGCAGATGGCAGTGTTGAGAGGTATAAGGCCAGACTAGTGGCGAAGGGGTACCCTCAGACCTATGGCATTGACTATTCAGAGGCGTTCTCTCCCGTTGCTAAGATTGATACAATCAGGGTTATTTTCTCAATAGCAGCCAACAGGGATTGGCCACTCCTTCAGTTTGATGTCAGGAATGCGTTCCTCCATGGAGATCTCAGGGAAGAAGCGTACATGGAACCCCCACCGAGGTTTACTCAAGATTACAAATAAGGGGAGGTATGCAGGTTGAGGAAAGCGTTGTATGGTCTAAAACAGTCGCCTAGAGCGTGGTTTGGGAGGTTTTCAGTTGCTATAAAGAAGTATGGCTACAGTCAGAGCAATTCGGATATACCTTATTCCTCAAACGGAGAGATGGGTTGGTAACATGTCTCATTATATATGTAGATGACATGATTATCATCGGAGACGACTCCGAGGAGATTGCACCCCTCCGAAAGAATATGTTCAAGGAGTTCGAAATGAAGGATCTAGGGGATTTGAAGTATTTCCTGGGGATTGAGGTGTTAAGATCGAAGCAGGGTCTCTTCATATCACAGCGGAAGTTTGTACTTGATCTTCTGGCAGAAGTTGAACTTCTAGAGTGTAAACCAGCAGATACTCCTATGGTTGCTAATCACGGACTCAAGATAGTGGAGGGGGCAGAAGAGACAGATAAAGGACAGTATCAGCTGTTAGTTGGGAAACTAATCTACTTAGCACACACTCGGCCTGATGTGGCATATGCAGTAGGGGTCCTGAGCCAGTTCATGCACCAATCCTAGAAAGATCATATGGATGCTGTTGTCAGGGTGTGTAGGTACCTGAAAGGCAGTCCGGGGAGAGGTGTACTGTATCAGAAGCATAGGCACCTAGACATCAAAGCCTACACCGATGCAGACTGGGCCGGTAACCCAGTGGATAGGCGGTCAATGTCGGGATATTTTATACTAGTGGGAGAAATCTTAGTGACCTGGAAAAGCAAAAAGCAGAAAGTGGTAGCGTTATCGAGTGCGGAGGCAGAATTTCATGGGATTACACGGGGGTTAACTGAAGTATTACAGCTTAGGAAGTTACTCGCAGAGGTCGGGTTTCCTACGAAGGAAGCATGTGAGTTGAGGTGTGATAACTGGGCAGCTATCAGTATATCAGAAAATCATGTTCAGCATGATCGGACCAAACACATCGAGGTTGACAGAAACTTTATAAAAGAAAAGTTGGAAGAAAGAGTGATTAATCTTCCGTTTGTTCGTCCTGAGGATCAGCTAGCAGACATTCTAAAGAAGGCAGTAAACGGGAGGATATTCAGTGAGGTCTTGAACAAGTTGAGCATCGGAGATCCGACACTCGACTTGAGGGGGAGTGTTAAGAAAGGAAACATGAAATTAGGGATTTGATTATTTACCTTCCTTAATTATGTAGATACTTTACAACATATATTGTATAGTTTTCCTAGTGTATTGGAACCTAGAATTACAGAAATTAATCCAAGAATTATTCCTAAACCTATGGCGTCTTTTGCTTTTATCACTATTTATAATGTGAATTAATTTATTGCCCTTCAATTCTTAGACATATATTATTATAATAAACACTTCAAATTGTAAACAAATTTGACATATATTATTAAATTTGAATACAATTAATTAATATATTAATATTATGATACGGGTAAAGTTGATCGTGAGGAAGAATTTGGCCTTGAGAATGGGGGCGTTGCAGCTACTGATGACCATGAGAATATGGGAGTTGCTGATGCAAATAATGAAGCTGCTGTTAGGGAGAATGATGCAGAGCCACGACGCAGGAGTGGGAGAAGAGTTATTGCTCTAAAGTGGCAGAAAGATTTTATAATGAAATAATATTTAGCTATAATATTAGTAGGGATTTAGTTAGTAGTGGTTTATTCTAATTCAGTACTTTTCTTTTCATACAAGAGTCCGAAACTATTAGGGTTGTCATTTATTTATGTTTTGTGAAGGAGTCGTATTATTCATTAAGCAATAACAATTCAGTTTTTCTCCAATCTCTAAATCTCTAATCCCTCTTTCTCCCCTAATCTTCCTCCACCACCGATCGGTCTTATCGGTAAACCCTCCCTTCTCCCCTTTATTTCTTGAGTTCGAGACTACTCCGAAGTCTCCTTCGATACGTTTTCAACCACCGACTTATCACTGGTGCTTTCATTGAGTTGTCGCGATGTCGGATTTCGTAAGTCTGGCTAATTTCAAGGAGTTCCAGAAACAAATTGTTGTCCGGTTTTCATCTCATAATGCACTTGTCCATCAATTAAGCTAGGTCGTACAGAAATTACAGCAAGAATTATCCTTTCTATCCAGCCGTGGGGATAAACGACCATCGGATCGGGTTTCGACTTCTTCGCCTGTTCCGGAGGAGAATCCCGTTCCGGGGGGTCCCCGTTGATTGGTAAACTTCATCTTGATATGCCCAAGTGTGACGGTTCCGATCCGTTAGGGTGGATTTTCCAGGCTTAGAAATATTTTGTTTTTTACGGCATCCCCGAAGAATCCTATTTGGCTACCGTGGGCTTGATGTTCGAAGGTCCGGCTCTAGATTGGTTTCGATGGAGGCAACGAAATGGATTACTCGACTCTTGGCAGGATTTCGTGGCCAAATTCAAACTCCGTTTTGATCCCCTCAATTTTGTTGATTATTTCGTTATGCTAACCAAGGTTCAACAAACCGGTTCGGTGATGGAATATTAGGCCTCGTTTGAGCAGATATTAGTGAACATGACTGATGTGTCCGATAAGACTCTTTAATCGCTTTTTTACGCGGGTTTGAAACCCCATCTCCTTCATGAGATTGTGTTATTGATGCCCGACTCCCTGTCGGCATCTTTCACTTTGGCACGGGAATTAGAGGCTAAACATTCGGCTTGGACTTCCGCCCTCCCTTTGCGGAATTCCATCAGTTCCTCTACACCGGCACGACATGGTCATTCTCTTGGGACTCAGGCGGAGGGTTTACCGATAAGACCTATTGGTGGCGGAGGAAGATTAGGGGAGAAAGAGGGATTAGAGATTTAGAGATTGGAGAAAAACTGAATTGTTATTGCTTAATGAATAATACGACTCCTTCACGAAACATAAATAAATGACAATCCTAATAGTTTCGGACTCTTGCATGAAAATGAAAGTACTGAATTAGAATAAACCACTACTAACTAAATCCCTAGTAATATTATAGCTAAATATTATTTCATTATAAAATCTTTCTGCCACTTTGGAGCACCAACTCTTCTCCCACTCCTACGTCACGGCTATGCTTCATTCTCCCTAACAGCAGCTTCATTATTTGCATCAGCAACTCCCATATTCTCATGATCATCAGTAGCTGCAACACCCCCATTCTCAAGGCCAAATTCTCCTCACGATCAACTTTACCCCTATCATGGTGGGTTACTAGCGATTTGGGGTTGTGGTGGTGAATTTCTTACAGCGTATCGGCGATTTACGGTTGTGGGGGCGATTTGGGGTTGTGGTGGTGAGATTGTTTGTCGGCAATTTGGGTTTGTGGTGGTCGTGATGGGATTATTGCCGGCCGGTGATTGGGGTTGTGGCAATTTCCGACGAATTTGTCATTAAATTGACACATTCTTTGAGTTAGTTGATTATTTTGTCGCCGAAATAATAAATGTCCCAAAATTACTAGTTAGGGTCAGTTGGCATCCCGATTTTACATTTTTCCCGAAATTAATTAAGGTCAGTGTGGGCGCAGCCGTGTCATATTTCACCTGTACAATACGTGGAAATATTATCCGACATGGAAATGTTGTCATTGTCCATAATATCATAAATGCCACTTGTCCATAATTTCCGGTATGAAACAGTGGATTACGGTGAGAATTATCCCGAAATTGACACATTTTTTGGAGTTAGTGAACTTTTTTTTCGTCGGAAAATTTATTGTCCTGAAAACGCTAGTAAGGGTCAGTTTGTATCCTAATTTTGCATTTTTCCCAACTTTTTTCTTGTAATGATATAGACATTGTGGTGAAATAGAAATAGAAATATCTTTAATAAAAAGAAGCATGTCACCGACAGAATTATTGGAGTTTGCTAGAACTCAGGAGTTACCATAACCCTTATCAGGAGACAGTTAAGAGGTTCAAACCTCATTCACAAACCAGTGATTTGGCTGGGACATGGTAGTGTTGGGACCTAGGACTGTGAAGATTAACTTTGACGGGACGATATTTGAGGAGAAGGGCAAACTTGAGGTTGATGTGGTAGCAAGGAACGAGCAAGGACATTGTGTGGGATGGTTATCATATAGACGACAAGGTAGTTGGTCATATTATTGGAGGATCGATCAGTAGTTGGTGTTGTCACATATTTGGGAGGTTTATTATTATTATTTTTTATAATTTGAACCATTTCTTGATTTATGCGTGTTATCCTTGCACAAGCTGGGCCATACTAATCTTCTTTATATCGTTGCAATTTTATTGAATGTCCCCTAAGGGACTAGGGAGGTTCTATTTTTAATTCTCTTTTGTACTCTTTCTTTTGTCAAAAGATTGGTCAATCATGTTGTCGTGAATTAGCTAGAAAATCAATTAATTATCAAGAATGGGACTTTGATACCCCTAATGTTGTTTCAGCTTTTGTAATGGCTAGGGATGTAAATGAGCCAAGCTGGCTCGCGAGCTTCGCAAGCCAGCTCGGTTAAAGCTCACGCTTGGATTCGAAGTTGGCAAGCCAAACTGAGCCAAGGCTCGGCTCGTATAATGTCCGAGCCAAGCCCGAGCCTTATACTTTGTTGCTCGAAGCTCGTGAGCCAGCTCGCGAGCTTAATAATTAAAATAAATAAAAATTTATTATATATTATATACACTATATATAAATATATATACACACAAACCCTAATGGCCTTGCTTATATAGTCGCTCCCATTCACCCCAAATAATATCAATTTCTCAAATTTCTTCTAAAACCATCGATTGCTCTCAAAGTCTGTCTCCATGGTCTGCTTCAAGATGCCGCCACCAACACGAAAAGTTAGGACCACCATGCTCTAGGCGCGCCACCGTCTACCACACCTTCAAGACGCCACCACCACCGAATGTGACCACCATCATCTTCTGCGCCTTCCAAAGAAAACACGACCGTGTGTCTTTTGAAAGACGTCGGTGATTTTCGCCAGAGAAGCCTTCAAAAGAACCCGTCGACCTTCTAAACATGATCTAGATCTATTTCTTTCTATTTTTTTCTCCTTTTTTGAAGCCCAGATCTAGATCTAATTTTTTTTACTTTTTTTTTTTTTTTTGGTTACTTACAGGTCACTTGTACATCTCCTTTTGTGGTTAATGAATTCTTCGCTTTAGGTATTTTTGGCTTTGTACTTAGTTGAATTTTTTGTTGCTGTGTGAAATCCTGAAGCTTTGCACTTGGTTGAATTTCTTTAGAATTTTTTTGCTGCTGTGTGGAAGCCTGAAGCTCTGCACTTTGTTGAATTTCTTTTATTTTTTTTTTCTGCTGTGTGAAAGCGTTCAGGGTTCGAGGGCTCGCGAGTGAGCCGAACCTTAGCGCGAGCCAAACCCGAGCCACAAGTTTGGAGTGCGAGCCCGAGCCCGAACCTGAAAAAATAGCCAAGGTTCGACTCGGCTCGGCTCGTTTACATCAATATTTGCAAATCCCTATTTATAGTATTCAACCTTATTAATCAGGATTAAATGTTTAGAAACATTATGTATTTAGCTTAAAAGTGATTTTACTAAACCATATGAAATTTGCAAACACTAACACGGCGCTATTTGGAACATACAAAAGGAAAGTGAATTCATAACATTTGGCCTACAGTTTCATGAAACATGCAAGTTTAACCAAAGCATCGATTCATCTTCGCACAATTTGAAATCACCACTCTTTGTCTGAGGGAGTCCTTTTCCGGCATAGATCGCACATCATTCTCTGTCAGTTCGTAATGTGCTATTAATGTCTCTCCCGGTAAGTTGGCAAACCCTCTACCCTGAAGATTCCTTGTTAATTCTAGAAAGAGTTAAATACACCAAAAACCCTTTGATTTGGCTAATTAGCGCCAAAAACCCTGGGTTTCAACAATTAGCATGTAAAACCCTGTGAAATTTTAAATTCCCTCACCGCCTCCTATAACCCTCATACGGTACTGAAGGACCTAAAATATCTCTTTTGCCCTTTGAGGAATTACCCAAGGGTAAACCAATAGTCAGAGTTCATTTTCATCCCAAAAAAATCACAACAGTTCTTCAATCGTGGAAAAAACCCTAGATGCGAAGTCTTTGAATCTGAGTTAGGGAGTGTAATTTTTCAATGCTTATGTTACCGTAAGTGTTGACAAGATCCATTCGAAGAATTTACACCGATTATATTCTGCGTTAAAGGTAAAGTAAGTGTTTTTCTGATTTGTTTGAAATTTTCTGGAAAGAAATTTTGAAATTTTTTGAATGTATTGCAGTGAGGCATTTACGATCTGATGTATTCTCAACGATTTCTTTTAAAATTTTGCAATTTGTTAGATGCTGTGTGTTTGTGGTCATGATTCTGAATGATATTGAAGTTGTTAAATGTTTGTGTGTTTCTGGAAAATACGATATGCGTTTCTGTAAAATATCCCTTCTGGAAAATATCTCTTGTGCATTTTTCTGATTTTGTTGTCCCTGCAATCTGAGTTGTTTGAAACCTTTTCCCTTTGTCTGTAGGATGAATATTGACAAAATGCACCAGATCTACATGAACTTGGGTGGTATATTTGCTAGGATAAAGAGGAAGAATAAGAAGATGATGTATGTGAATAGGAGGAGGGAGTATGGTGGAAAATACAACCTGGATTATATTAACCTGAATGGAGTGTATGATATTTATAGTAACCTGGGAGGCAAAGGGTTTAAAGTTGCTTTTTTTTTTTACAAAATTCCAAACATGAGGGTGGAAGAAGATGGTGCGATTAGAGAGTTATCAAGTGAATGGCATATAGTGGAGATGAATGATGTATATACACACACTGATGTGGTGGAGCTCTTTGCGGTCATGTGTCCTAGACCAATTAGTGCCCTTGATGAATCAGGAAAATAGATCACAATTGAAGTAGAACCTGAAGATCCAGTTCCACTAAGGTATATCACTTTTCCTGGCTTTCCTGAAGAACACAATGAAGAACCAGTGGTTACCCAGGTTGGTGAAGAACATGGAACAAATGGAGATCCAGATACTACTGAAGCTTTTCCAGATCTTTCTGCCAATGAAGATCCAGTCATCACTCAAGAGCATCCAAGTAATGAAGAGAATGTTAGAACTGAAGCTTTTCCTGAACCCTTTGGTAATGAAGATGCAGACACATATGAGTTCCTTAATCATTAGTTTGAATTTCACCCTGATGAGGACCAACACTTTGAAGAAGTTCCACTGCAAGAGCAATAGGAATCTGTGAGTAAATCTAAATAAACAAAAAAGAGGAACGAACCAGTGGCCAACTATGTTAGCCAAAAAAATCCAGGCAGCAAGATCATCATCAAGAAGAAGGAAGACTCAGACCCTCAAATCTTTGAGAAGATGTACTACTCATTGAAGGCTATGACTGATGGATTTATGTCTGGGTGCAGACCAATTATTGGATTGGATGGATGTTTTATCAAAAACATTTATGGTGGCCAACTTCTGAGTGCAGTGGGTAAGGATGGGAATGATAATTTGTTCCAATTGCATTTGCATATGTTAGGACAGAGAATTATGAAAACTGGGTGTGGTTTCTAGAGGAGCTGTTGATGGATATAGGGGGTTTATATGAAGGCAGGTGGACATTTATCTCTGATAGGCAAAAAGGCCTAATTGATGTAGTGTCCAGATTATGCCCTGGGAGTGAGCATAGGTTTTGCTTAAGGCATATGTACCAGAACTTCAAACACTGGAAGAGTCAAGACTTGAAGACTCTTTTCTAGAAAGCTGCCTCAGCAGGAACCAAAGAAGAGTAGGTTGTAGTGATGAAAGAAATAAAGTAGTTAGATCCTAAGGTTAATAGAAGTACTCAAACTGCTTATGAGTGGCTGTCCAAAATTCCAACAGAGCATTGGGCCAGATCACACTTCAAAACAAACTGTAAGTCTGATGTCCTAGTTAACAACATATGTGAGTTTTTTAATAACATGATACTACCTTGCAGAGATTTACCTGTTATTAAGATGTTTGAGTGGATAAGAAAAAGATTGATAACTAGGCTGCAAATAAAGAAAGAGGGTATTAGGAGCTATGAGGGGAAAATATGTCCAAATATTAGAAAGAAGATAAGCACACAGTGTGATTTAGCTGGGAACTGTTTTCCTACTTGATGTGGAAGATTGGAGTTTGAGGTAGATGAGAATCATGACCAGTTTGTGGTCAAGTTGGATGCAAGGACATGCACATGTGGGATGTTCCAACTGAATGGTTATCCATGCCAGCATGCATGTGCTTCAATCACAAATAGAAGGATGAACCCTGATGATTTTGTGGATGACTGTTACACCAAGGAGACTTACATGAGGGTGTACGCTGACATGATTTATGCAGTTCCTGGCCCTAAACACTATATCCAGGTTGATGTGGCACCTCTAGGTCCTCCACACTTCACCAAAAAAATGGGCAGACCCAAAAAACAGAGGAGAAAGGGTGCTGATGAAATCAGGATTGGTGGACCAAGACAAGGACTTACTCACACTTGTCAAAATTGCTTGGTAGTAGGCCACAACAAAAGGTCATGTAAAAGTCAACCACTTCCCAATTCAAAATACTACAAGGTTTGAATATTTAAGTTATTTTTATACAGAATTGTACATGTCCTATGGTATTGTTAATAATAGTTTACCTAATTACTGCAGGGCCAAAGTGGAAGAGGAGAAACTTCTACATCAGGAGCACCATTTGATGCTTCCACACCTACTGCACCAACTGTTGCTTCAAGATCTACTGCACCAAGACCTGCTTCCAGATCTACAACAACGTAACAAGGCCCTATTCAAACCAACCCAGGTTCAGTGCTCCTGGATCAACAGCTGAAACTTCAACTTCAGCAGCTAATTCATCTTCCGCTTCACCTGTCCAGCCTACAATAAGAAAGAAAAGAGTGAGAAAGCCCACTGAGAGTCAGGTGTTCCAGAGGAGCAAAGAAAAATCCAAGGAGAAGAGGAGTTCAGGTCTTGGGAGTCTTTGAGTTTCTGAATCTGTAAATCTGAAAGTTCTTCTTAGAGACATGTTTATGTTGGTTTTAAAACAATCTTCCCCTTTTTTGTTTGGCCCCCATGTGTTTTTGGAGATAAAGCATTGATGGTTGTGCATGCAAGATTCCCTTATCTGCCATTTGTGTCATTTGTGGGGACCATGGTTGTTGGCATTAGTTATTGCCTTTTGAAGACTATTATATGACAAATTTGTTTGGTCTGAATGAATGGCTATGGTTAGCTTTTATTATTATATTATGGTTAGCTTGTAAGACATTGCAGCGATTATTATGGAGGCCAGTTTTAACCATTACTTTGCAATTGATATTAAATTGAACACATTCCCAGGTTATAAACTGTACAGGGATTACAATGCATCTTGAGGTTCTTACAGGGTTTTCTGGGCAACTTTCAAAACTTACAGGGTTTTCTGGGCAAAAATATTCACAACATCAAAAAGGGATTCATATTCAAACGAAGAACAGTTACAGATTCTAAATTTTACAACAAATTCATTTCTTCAACACAACAATAGATGGAATGAAAAGCAAAAACACACACATGATCTTCAACATTAGATTGACATTCACATAGACATCGTTGGTATTAACAGCTTTTGTAGATCTACATTGAACTTTTGAGGATCTTGAAATCACTTCACCCTCATTTTCTTCTTCAAGGTCATTATCTGCTTCCTTTGGCGTCTGAATAGGGTTAAACCAAGAAAAATATTTACACTCACGATTTGGGCAGCAGCAATACAACATTCCTTTGGATGGCTTGTTGTAGGACTCCACAACCCTAATAGCTGCCTTCAATCGACAACCACATTGCGGGGGAGGTGAGTACCTAACCGCTCATTCTTGATTCCTTCGTCTCAAATGTGGGCTCTCGGATACTGTGGACATTTTTCTTCTTTTTCTGCAGACAACGAAAATGGGGAGCTAGGGTTTCATTCACAAAATGGGGAGGAAGATGATGAGGAATTACTCCAACTTTTATTATGTTTAGAGAGGGTATAAATGTCTTTCCATAGCCAATAAGTGCAGAAATTCGCAATACCAACTTCATTTACAGCGCGTGTGACACAATGCACTGACCCGGGGTTGTCAGTGGTATTTAAATCAAATCACAGGGTTCCCCATGCTAATTGTTAAAACACGGGGTTTTTGGTGCTAATTAGGCATAACACAGGGGGTATCCGTGCATTTAACTCATTCTAGAAATGAAAAATGTATGCAATTACAGATGCAACTAACAAAATTAGGTAATTTCACAAGAAATGCCAACATGATGAAATTATAAATAATACGACTAACAAATCCTTAATGAAAACAGAAAATACAACTGATGATCTTCTTCAAAAACTAGCAGGACTCGAACAGAATGAATAACCCACTGAGTCGGCGCAATACAACAATACATCATTAGACTTCAAGATGCCTTTAACAAGATTAATTAACTTCCAAAAAATTAACAAAATTTGGTGAGAACAAGAGAATGAACCTATGTTCTTCGAGCGCCGGAAAACCCAAAATCTCCACACAACGAACAAAAGAAATTGGGGTCAATTATCGAGTAAAAAGAATAACAAAAGATATTAACAAGTGAAGGTTATTTTGATCATTCCGCTTATGTAACAGGTTGACAAAACCTGTAAAGTAAACTTGTTAGACTAAGCACACTTGCGTACTTCATCTCCACATAATAACAAGTAAACACACGACAACTTTGTATCACAAACCCACATTGCGACTCCAGAATTATTGATCTAATGGGTAAAAAAATTTAACTCCTAACTGAAAAAAATATAGGGCGAATTACATTTAGGTACCCTGAGGTTTGCCCTAATTACAAATTAGTCCCTCTTATTTCATAAATTACATATTAGTCCCTACATTTTATGGACCGTTTGAGGTCCCTCGGAACCGTTAGGGTTCCGTCAATTTTATAGTTTAAATTTCCAAAAATGCCCCTAGGGACTAATATGTAATTTTACTTTAGTAAAGGGATCGTTTTGTAATAACACGAAAAGTTGAGGGACTTTTTTGTATAATACATATTTTTTATTTTTGAGAAAATTAGATACAATCAACAATAATTTAATATTACTTATATTATATAAATATTTTCAATAATAATCAAATAGAAATTATTTATTATTATTTTTTAAATCAAAATTATTTATTAATACTAGGCTAATTTTAATATTAAAATTTTAATATAAATGTTTTATCTATATAATTAAAATTTTTGATTTTTTTCTTATAATATGTATTTTATATTTTTTAAAAATTTTAATATATCTACAATACATATATATATTTTTATCTGTATCTACAATAATTTAATACGAATAATTTAAAAAATAATATTTTCAATTAATTATCAAATACAAATTATTTTATATAAAAAATAGAAAAAAAATATTCAATGGATCTGCACCTTCTTCATCCCAATCTACAACCTCTTTTCCAAATCACCATAGCCACCATCAGCCACTGTCTTCTCCAAATCACCATAGCCACCACGGCAAGACCACAGATCTGTACACACGTGGACAGTTGGTGGGTGCTGCTTGGTAAAGGGTGGTTGGAATCGTGGTGCAGCGAGAAGAGAGAGAACGATGGTGGGCTGGCGCCTGGCGGTGGTGGTACTGCGTGGCAAACGAGGGTGGCCGGTGGTGATGGTGTTGCGTTGAGAGTGAGAGAGAGGACACCGGTGGTGTTGCGTCCAGAGAGAGAGAGAGAGAACACCGGTGACGGTGGTGTTACTGTGCTTCGCGGCGGTGCGGCGTTGTGGCAGGATGAGGCCGGCGGCCGGCGTTTTCTGCGTTTCTTTTTGGGTGTGTGGGTAATATATATATATATATATATATATTTATATATGTGTATTTATGTATGTATGTATAATGATATTATTGTATGAATATTTTAAATGAAATAATGATGAAATGATTTATATGATTAAATTAAATTTTTAGTATTTAACGATGGAGAAATTACATTTAGGTCCCCTGAGGTTTGTCCTAATTACAAATCAATCCCTCTTATTTGGGAAATTATATATTAGTCCCTGGGGACATTTTTGGAAATTCAAACTATAAAATTGACGGAACCCTAACGGTTCCGAGGGACCTCAAACGGTCCGTAAAATATAGGGACTAATATGTAATTTTCGAAACAAGAAGGACTAATTTGTAATTAGGGCAAAGCTCAGGGTACTTAAATGTAATTCGCCCAAAAATATATTATTAAAAAGATAAAATAATTTATTTAAAAAATATTTTTTATAATTGTCCTCTTCATGTTTTTATATTTTGGAGCCGTGTCATAATATTTTTCATTACTAGTTACACTAAGTTACTAATTGATTGTCTATCATTCTCAATATATATAACTAAACAATAATTTATAAATTGATCATCAATATAATTTTATAGTCGATTTTTTATTGTCATCATCATTAAAAATGTCCTTGCAAACGTTTTCGTAGCCATATATAATATATAACAAATAAATAAACTAGAGATGTCATATGATATCTTTTCCGAGTAGTGACAAGGCATACACTTATAAAAGTGTCCAGATGATCATTTTCTTTTTGAAATAATTTTTCATCTTTAATAATATCTTTTTAAATTGAAAAAAATTACAAAATATATGTTCTCCAAAATATCTTAATAATTAGGACATGGCTAAATATAGATTTTCATTTTCATTTTTGGACTATAAACTTTTTCTTAAAAATTTTATCCACTTTTTAAAATTTAAGAGATGAATATATATATATTTTTATGTGGAGTCAAAATTCTATTCTCAAAACTATAAATTTAAAAACACATGAAAAAATATTTTTTTTGGTGGGAACACAAAAAAACATAAAAATATATAAGTAATATACTTTTTTTAGTGGGATCACTTGACCCCACTAAGGGCAAGGTGGAGTTGCCGTTGCAAACCCACGCAATCATGTAACGCGTTAACCTAATAATTTTCTTCATCCAAGTATAACATTTTCATTTTTGCTCCAGTTCTCTTTTTTATATTTTTAATCTTATTTGTTTCACTTTTTCACAATTCTTTGAAACTATTATGCAGCAATTTTCTATTATTAACTATCATTTTGTAATTAACGTAAGAAAATGAAATGGACGGAATCATCGTGGAGTATTAAACTTTATGTAATAAAAGTATTTCGGATATGATGGAAATTTGATCCAAGTATGACTGATGTGTATTTCGGATGGAAATTTGATTTAAGTATGATTGATGTGATTAAAACTGATTATTCGATTTAAATAATATCATGCATGTAATTAATTCTAGGGCAAATTACATACATTTACCATGAGTTTAGGCCTAATTACATCCCGGGCCCTATTCTTTTTGATATTACCATTGGTCCCCCATGTTTGGCTCCGTTTGAAGTCTATTTTTATCGTTAGGGTTCCGTCAGCTTTTAGGGTTGTCCTTCCAAAATTACCCCTCATGAATATTTTATTATTATTTGTAAAATGACCAAAATGCCCCAGGGACCGTTTTATTAGTTTCATAAAGTATGAGGATCGTTTTGTTATGAAATATAAACATTAGGAACTGTTATGAATATCTTTATTTAAATTATATTAAAAAAATTAATATTTATAATTTATTTACATATATATATGTGATTAAATATTGGGAAAATTACGTAAATGGTATACCATCTGCACCACATTAGCAAAAATGGTACTTAAATTTTTCCGGTAACATATATACCCCATACCTTCCAAAATCTTCCAAAACAATGCATTTCATCGCCGGAACACCTAAAACCCGCCGGAAACCCGACCCAAAATCCTATGTGTCAAGTTTATGTCCTAGTTGGCAATACCGGCCTTGCCAAATCATATACCACTAACATTGTGTCATTTTTTCCCATTAAGAAAAAATAAAAAAATCCATGTAATTGATCTGTTTTGGGGGGGAAATTCCCTCCCATTACAATCCCATCAACACCCAAACAATATCAGAAATTAAATAGCCCTATACATGCTTAAATTTCATTTTCGACATTGAAGCTTATTGTGCAAGAGTGAAGCTGTAAAATTTAATCAATTCTTCCATGGCTACCGAAAGCGGTGCGTCTGAATCTGCCCAAGGAAGACAGCCTTGGTATGCAAATCATGTAAGAGTGTTGTGATTCTGTGAAGACCTTGCTGTAATGAGGACGGCATGGAGAGGAGGGCACCCTGGGAGACGCTTCATTGCTTGCAAAGATCAGGTATTTTCAGATTTGATATTATCCCTTTCAATTGCAGCTTCGCTTTAATTGTTTGGTCTGATTGGGATTTTTAACAACCACCTTTCCTTTTGGTTTCTTGTTGCAGAAGTGCAATTTCTTCAATTGGTGTGACCCTCCAATGTGTGAAAGGGCTAAGGTTATCATTCCTGGTCTTTTGAAGAAAATCAACAAATTAGAAGATGAATCCAAGAAGTTCGAGGCCCAGCTCAACATTGCAAACCAAAAATTGAACAAACAAGCTCGAATTGTATTTGTATCAGTGGCTGTTGTAGGGTTGATTTGTGTAATGGCACTTGTGCAATTTATTTTGTAGATGTATGTCTGCATTGTGTTAAAGTTTGGGATGTGCTATCATGTAAATGTTGTTTCCTCCTTGTTGAATCAATGAACGAATGGATTGCCCGAAATGATGGTTCTTCTTTGCCCACAAATTATCATGGTATTGCTCTAATGTTGCAAAATTCCCAAATAAAATGAATGTTACAAAACAGACAATAAACAAAAAAAACTTCATAAAGACCCTTTGTAAACACAATAACTTAGAAACCTGCTTTTCATATCAGACAAAATAAGTTTCATTGCAATGCCATATTACAACAAATAAGCACAATTTACAGTTGTGTTTTCAACATGGTGCTGGCAAAAAGTGTAAGTAGAACAAAAGGTAGCAGGAATCTAGCATAAAAGACTAAACAATGTTCACCAAAGTAGTTAACTAATACTAAAGAAACCAACAAGAAGTTCAGGACAAATGCAGGTACTTTTTCCCCCCTTCAACAACAATGTCCTTCGAGGTCACAGGTCCACTGACACTTTGTTGGCTTTGAACCAGGTCATCCTCACTTGTAAACCTTGGTGGAATCCTCATTTTCACCCTCCTTGAATGAGTCTTCTTTAGGTTTCTCTTCAAATCAGCTATAGCAGCTTGTTGAATATCTTGAATACTCATTGCTTGCCTTTGTGTGGGAGGTATGCTGTCAGTGTTGCCTATGTTTAATTGTTCAAACATTGAAGGCTGTAGCTTGGCACATCACTGAGCACAGGTTCACCCACAGCTTGATGTTCCTCTGGGGCATTCGTTGGGGGAAGTATTTCCTCTTGTGCTGTAGATGTTTCCCCAGGACCCTACCAAAAAACACAAGTCAACAAAATTGTAGAGTATCTATATACGTATAGGAATTTGAATGAATACTTACTGAAGCAAAGGCTCTTTTAAACAGATTATCTCTTTTGGCTTTGGCACTTTCAGGAAGCTGGGTGCAAAACAAAGCATTATGTCCTGGTCCCCCACAATGACACAATGAATAGTTGTTTGGAACCTTCTTAATTTCCTGATAACTGGTCCCTTATGCTTCTTTTTCTTCCCATTCTTGTCCTCATCAATTCCCCTTCTCCTTAGCCTTGCAGGCCTGCCTGACCTCCTTCCAAAGTTTGGGGGCAAAGGTGGGATAAATATTGTTGTGCCCCAGACATTCTCACCACTTATTGGCATCACAATCCCTGCATAAGCAGCTCTGAATGAACTAACTTTGTACTAATCATCAACAAACTCATGAATTTGCAGCCTATCATCATTGATGGCACTTAGTGAATGAATGCATGGAATGCCTATCACTTGCCAACTCCTACAACTACAAGTTTTGGCTGATAAATCCACATATTGCCCTCCATCTGAACATTGAATCTGAAAGTTAGTTCTTGAAGCTTTAATGGGCCTGCAACCACCAACTTCTTTCCCATTATTCTGAACAATAAGGGATATTGTTGGGCAAAGTGGACCTGCATATTGAAAAGAAAACAGTTACAGTCATACACAGTAACAGTAATACTAGTTGAACATTATTAATGTTTGAATCTTACCATCCCATTTGTCAGCTGTTTCTCTGTTCAAGTGCTATTTCTTCATCAGATACTCTCTTATCCATTCCAGCATCGTTATGATGGGCTTGTTTCTTGCCTTAAGGATACAACTATTAGACGATTCACAACAGTTGTTTAGATTCATGTCACACTTGCAGTGCTCCATAAAATGACTCTTTGACCACTCTGAGGGATGCTTATCCTTAAGCCATTCAGCTGCCTTTGCGAACTTATCTCTGATATTCTTCATTGCACTTTTGAACTCTGCCACAGTATATGAATTGGCTGCCCTCCAAACTGCATTCTTTAGTACTATGCCTCTGTTCCCAGCCTGTATCATGTTGACAACCAAATGTCTCACACAAAACCTATGTTCTGCAGCTGGGAATATTTCTGGCAAAGCATAAATGAGTCCCTTTTGTTTGTCAGATACAAAAGTGAACCCCAGACCATTCTGCAACCCCAAATCAGCCTTCAACACACTAAAAAACCACCTCCAATTCTCCTTGTTCTCCACAGAAACCACTGCATAGGCTATGGGATAATTACCATTATCAGGATCAACACCCACAGCAGTCAAGAGTATGCCACCATAAGGTCCCTTCAGGTGACATCCATCAACACCAATGATGGGTCTACAGTGCTGAAAACCAGATTTCATTGCATAGAAACAAACATAAAACTTGCTAAACCTAGTTTGATCATCAACATTGTCAGTCCCTAAAATAATGGTTGATCCAGGGTTAGTAGTTCTCAGTTCATTAGCATACTCCCATAACTTGGTGTATTGAAGGTCTGGATCCCCTTGGAGTTTATCAAGTGCAAGATTCTTTGCTCTGTAAGCCTTGGACATAGAAACTTCAATGTTCATTTTTTTCTCAACATCTGCTCTAAACCCTTTCACATCCCTCTTAGCATCAGTTTTAAACCAAGATATGAACCTATCAGCCAACCATTTCACAGTGACATTGTTCACATACCATCCTTCTTGATAGGTATGTTCTAAACACAACTCCCTTATAACCCATGCCTTCTCATTGTCAGGTGTAGTATTCATTACCTTAACCGTATTAATCTTGAATGGACAACCCATACCTCTCTCAGAGCATCTCACATATACCCTTCTACTGTCTGATCTACTACAAGGAAGGGTCCTTCTAATTTTTACTGCATATGAGTCAACAGTTTTCTTGAAGATTTCTTTACTGCGAAAAGTCTGACCCAGATCAATTACAGGGTCAAAGATGGTACTTTCATTAAACTGCTTTAGGGACTCTAATTCCTCTTCTTCATCATCTGAAACCCTATGCAAATCCAACCCATCATTCTCACAGCCCACCACATTTTCACAAACATACCTTTCATCAGACATAACATCTTCATTCTCAGAATTATCTTTCTCACCAATCTCTGCATTCTCACTAACATTATCATCAAATTGTTGGTCATCATTGGAACACCTGTCACTGATTTTTTCATCAAATTCCTTTTCACCACTCGTTCCATTGCCAGACACAGTTTCATCAAATCCTAAGAACTCATATGAATTACCATTTTCAACAGACTTCTTGACAGTGTATGCAAGCTCCCTAACTAAGTTAGCCTGCTCAACTAACTCTTCATATACTTCATCAACTAATGAAATATCATCATCATCATTAACACAAAAATCATCGTCAGCCCTATCAGAAAAATCAACAAACCCCTCTTCTTGAACATTTTCAGTCCTCACAGGCTTATCAGTTTCACCATTCCCAAACCTACGGGTGTATTCAGCTATCCATTCATCTGAGTTGTCAACCCTCCTAAAGAAATCATTTTCAGAAAGTGTCCCAGGTGGTTTACTATAATCAATTGGTCCAAAGAATTCAGATTCTTTGTTTTCAATTGGTTGTCCTGATGATTTGTTACACGGATTACTATCTTCAACTAGTCCTTTAGCATTACCCTCCTTCCCAGTTTCTATTGGTTGATCATTTCCCACCTTTCTTTCTAAGTCAGACCCATTATTACCATCACCAATGTCATTTTCATCTCCCACAGTCACAATAAACAATCGAAAGTTCCAAAGAATTCCCAAACAGTTTCTCCCATACTTTCTTAAAGCATCAACCGTTTCAATTAGCCTATGCCCAGACATTATAGGTGTGTATATCAGTTTCTTAGTGTCTTGGGGAATTTCATCCTTAAGGAACTCACTAATGTATTCAAAGTTCAAAGTTTCGATGTCAACGTAGTCAACCTTACGAACCCTACCACCCACATAACAATCACTTTCCATTTCACCATTATAATACAGCGTCAAAGTCAAAGAGAAGGATTTGGGATCTGTTCAGAAATAAACAAAAAGAAAACACACAATAAACTATTCAGAGACTTCAATAATTTAATGGCGACAACAACCAAGTGCCAATACAATAAACATGGGGGACCATTAAGAGTGCAAACACACATTCACATCTTCCAAAAAGGAATCTTATACAAAAGCTCGACACTTTACCCGCACAAAGGCCAAAACACACCCCACCATTCTACAAACCTCCCTTAAAACCTGCAAAATGCGAAGAAGAAACACTTACCATATTTGGGTGTTGGCATCCCCTTGCTCCGTATTGTTGCCATTACCCACGTCGCCCCGTCAAAACCCCACCAATAAAGGCAGCGTTTCTCGAAATTCAGGCCGAAAAACGGAAGGAAAATTCTAGGGCTTGAAGTTCAGATTCCCCAGTGTGCGAAATTTTTTTAAGATTGTGAATTGGAACAGTGACGTTGGGAATGCTGATTCTTTGGATATATGAAAGGTTTTTTCCCACCTTTTATATTTTCAGATTTTATTTTATATTTTTTAATTTGAATATTTAATTATTTTTTTGCAGGTTATATACGTGTCCACCACGTCGGCAGCTACGTGGCGGAAAAAACAACCTGGCAACCACGAAACTCACACGCATACATAATTGCCACGTCAGTGGCGGTTTTCGGTGAATGTGCATTGTTTTGGGCGGTTTTCTAAGGTATGGGGTATATATGTTACCGAAAAAATCTAAGTACCATTTTTGCTAATGTGGTGCAGATGATATACCATTTTTGTAATTAGCCCTTAATTATTATTGATCTGTATTATATCTATAATATATACAATGTTATATGTTAATCTGTATTTAATTTAAAAAAAGGGTATGAAATGATTAATTCCATACATCCTAACTCACCCAGCCACAATGCTCAGCAAAAAAATTTTTAAGTTGATGTATCATTAAATAAAAAAATTTATAAAAAACATAAATCTTAAAAATTCTGAGATATCATCATGCTCCTCTGCACCTCCATCGAGTCTCTGCCGTCGCTGCCACCACCACAAATCCACTCACTACCCGCAAACCCCCATTTTCCCTAAACTTCTTCATCTTCTTCAGCAAGCCCCAAATACCACCGCTAAAGTGCCACCACAACACCAAGCAACCACCACCGAGCCACCAACCCTATCCTTTCCCAACCCAGATCTGAAAGCACCACCGCCACATCGCAACCACCAACACCATATAGCCATCCCAACCCAAATTTGAAACGACCACACGTAGCTATCCCAACCCAGATTTGCAATCACCACCACCACCACTCGCAACCACCACCACCATGCAGCCACCAACACCACCACGGCAGAAAGAGAGAAGAGAGTGGGAATCGGAAACCGTGAGCGGTGGAGACGGGGGCTGTGCGCGGAGAGAGCTCCGATGCGTGAATTCTCTTGGCTATCCATACCAACGATAATGCCAGTGTAGTGGTGGTGGATTTGAGGATGAGCTGAAAATCTTTTCTTGTTTTTTTTCCCTCATTTCAATAGTTATTAATAATAATATTATTATAATTTTCTTTTTTTCTTGTCAAGCTAAATCGGAAGATTTAGTGGCATATATTTAGTGATTATCACTGGAGGAAAGAGGAGAAATTATATCGACACTAGTGCACATTAAATATATACCAGTAATTTTGCACTGTGCAAATGAAAAATAATTATTATATAAATATATTAAAGGATAATTCCTCAAAAATTCCCAAGTGTAAACTGAATTTCCTTTTCACTCCCCAATTTTGAAAAAGTTCCTGTTCACTCCCCAATTGAAAAACAAAATTCCTTTTAGGTCCCCACAAACAATACATGTTCGTACATTGTCTTTAGGAACAAACAATACATGTTCGTACATTGTCTTTAGGAATTGCGTACATTTTTGAGGGAATTGCGTATAAAAATCTCAAAATGTCATATATACGAGATTCCGGGATTTTTATACTCAATTCCCTAAAAAATGTATGCAATTCCTGAATTATTATACAACCTTGGGGAGTGAAAAGGAATTTTGTTTTTCAATTGGGGATTGAATGGAAACTTTTTCAAAACTGGGGACCTAAAAGGAATTTTTTCAACTTTTTGGTACTATTCAAAGATTTTCCCATATATTAAAATTAAATTTTTTTATTGAATATATATTTTATAGTTATTTTTAATATAATCACTAATTTATGACAAATAAACAAATAAATAGCATAACATAATATTATATTAGTAATTATAAAATTTTAAACTACAAGTAAGAAGTGATAAAAATTAAAATAAAAAAAGAAAAAGAATGCAAGTGATGAGGAAAAAAAAAAAAGAAGAGAAGCTAAGAAGAGAAGTGATGAGAGAGAAAAGAGAAATTAAGAAAACGTGTAAGAGAAAAAATCATATCAAACCAATTAATAAATAATTGGAAAAAAAAAATTTAGAGTTCAAGAGACCAAACTTGGTCTCTCACTTAATAGATAGTATATATTTATACTAGTATTCATTAAATTTATTGATTATAAAACAAATTATAAATATTAATTTTTTTTAATATAATTTAAACAAAGATATTCATAAAGTCCCTAATGTTTATATTTCATAACAAAACGATCCTAATATTTTATGAAACTAACAAAATAGTCCCTGGGACATTTTGGTCATTTTACAAATAATAATAAAATATTCAGGGGTAATTTTGGAAGGATAGCCCTAAAAGCTGACGGAACTCTAACGGTAAAAATGGACTTCAAACGGAACCAAACCTGGGGGACCAAATGGTAATATCGAAAAGAATAGGGATCGGGATGTAATTAGGCCTAAACTCAGGGTAGGTGTATGTAATTTGCCCTTAATTCTAATCTAGAAGCTGGCAACAGTAAAATCTGTCATTTTTTAACACCTATGTAATGAAAAGTTAGATACTCTTCTAAGGATGAAGAATTACTGAATTAGGCTGTTGCACCACTAATTTTGGCCAGATTTAGTGATTGGTATCGCTCAAGTTGAAATTCAAATTAAAATTCAGTGATTTTGTTTTCTTATTAGAGGCTTCGAAACAATTATCAAAAAATGAATGAAGATTTCTTACTAAAAATGATTGTTTTCTTATTAAATTCATATTAATCGAAACAAATATCAAAAAATGAATGAAGATTTTCCTGCTCAGAAAATTGAAATTGAGATGAAGTGAATCCAGAGATAGAAAATAAAACATGAAAAACTACCATTTCACACTTTTCATACTATAAATGTCAACCCCTCCATATTCTCCAGAGGAGGAACTGCCGAACCAGCTTCGCGGAATTATTACAACAGAGCAATGGGAGCTTCCTAACATAAGAATTAAATGACAGATGGTATTTGAGTAGAGTTGCTCTGCCGCAACGTAATCGGGCAGGTCGCAACGTAATCGGGCAGGTAATGTGATTACTTTTAACTTGAGCTTCCTTCTTGTTTCGAATGGTGCTAATTGTTGCCGAGAAAGGAAGACTTAGTTGCAGGTAGATAAGATGATTAATAAACAGGACACCAACTGTACCAGTAAGTCCTGCTATATTTTCAAATTAAGCACGATTGATTTTAGAATTTGTAATAATGTTAACCAGATTGGGCCAAGAGGAGGTATTTCTGTCTTGCAGAATCACGAAGATAATGAAGATGCTAACCTCCTTTGGAGTGCAACTAATATGCATAATGTAATTGACGGAGAGCAGCCCAAGGACGCCATGGTTATAGTAGCGATTAAACGTTGCCAGATTTACTTCGAAGCTCAGGAACCTGGGCGCCTCGCCTTGAGGCCAACGCTTGATCCGTGTAGAGCCACGTGTATGAGGGACTGTTATAATCAAGATGTCCAAGAGCTGATGAAAGCCAATCTTCTGCGGACTAGACACAGACATATCTATTATTCTGCTACTGTTAATGCCCTTATATATGCTTCTTCTGTGTAATTTTGTTTGGTATATGCATTTTGCTATGTTTAGCATTAACGACCTCTGGATTGCTCCGCATTGTATTTGCTTTGAGTTCGTGCTAATAAATGAGGTGAGGGCCTCCTAAAAAATCTCACAGTCTCGTTGACCGGTTCCTCCCAAAAAAAAAAAAAAAGAACCCTCCATATTCTCTGGGCAGAGCTGTTTATAACGTCCATTTATCATAGATATATATTCAAGAGAGACAGGGAGAAAAACCTTTTGCATTTCTTTTTTCATCCATTACAATCATTAATTCAATGCATCAAAATAGTGTCATATACTATAATTTTGTGGAGATGACATCATTTTTAGTTATTATTTTTTTAAACTTGTCGTTCTATGGCTCCATAGCGCATGAAGTGAGGGGGGATGAACTCGATTTCTCTGGGACGAATCAGGAAGCTCAAAGTTCCAATATCTCAACATTTCCAAGCATCGAGGTATGAGTTCTATATATCTTGCATATATACATAATATTATTGAGTCATACCCCTTAATATTCATGCTAATCATTTTCAGACTCTGCATGGAGACATATACGACTGCATAGATGTGCACAAACAACATTCTCTTAGCCATCCAGCTCTCCGCAACCATAAGATCAAGGTAATGAAGCTGTCCGAAAACGCTAGTTCGAAATTAATTCTGTTAAATTAGTACCGTTAATTACATGTCTGAGAGTTTTAGAGTTATTGTCATTGGTTTGATTTATCTGAATCAGATGTGAGGTAAATAAAAAGAATCTGAGTTAGCTGTGGTTGGGCTGATTTTTTGGTATATTTTAGTCATCTCTAAGTATGGGATATGTGGGTGTCATTTCCTCCAAACATATATGGAACAATATTTCACGCATATACATTCATTCTTCAGATTGATAAATAATTGACTTCATGTCTAATCTAAAATAAAAATAATAATTAGTGATACTAAAATACACAAATTGGTGGAGTAAGCTTTAAAATGGGGAAAATATAGTCCAGCTCCCCTGTGTAACACGAAATTATCAAGAAAAACCCCGATAAAAAAAAAATTACTTTAAAATATACATATAAAACCCTTGTGTATCTCAAGCACGTTAACTGCGAGTGAAATTGGAAATGGAAATTTCTTCACTTTTTTATATAAAGACTATTTTACCCCCTTATTATATATATACACCCCGCTTTTCTGGAGAAGAAATCCGGCAACGGTGGGGGTGGACAAGAGATCCAGCGGCAACGACAGTGGTTGGGTGATGGAGGCGGAGAGGCGGCGGCTGCGGCGTTGGGCCATGGACGGCGGGGATCTGAGGCTGTGTGAGACGGTGGAGGATGAGATCGACAGGCGGCGGCGGCGTTGAGCGACGGAGATCGAGAAGAGATGGCGGTAGTGGCGTTGGACGGCGGAGATCTGGGCTGTCTGAGGCGGTGAAGATGCAGAGAAGAGCGGCGGTGGGGACATTGGGCGGCGGAGATCGAGAGGCGGCGGCGTTGGGCGGGGAGATCGGCGGGAACGGGAAGATTGCAGGGATTGGGGAGGAAGACGATATATATATATATATATATATATATATACATATATATTATTTCTATAAATTTGTTAATTTATTATTATATATATAATACATTTATAAATATATATGTTAATTGTTATAATAGTGTATATACATATATTAAAATTTCATGATAATATTATATATATATATATATTTATTAATTTATTAATATTTTTAGTAAATATGATTATATATATATATATATATATATATTATATATATATATTATAATATTTATAAATATATTATATATTTATAACCGTTTTTAATAGATATAATAATAAAATTATTATTTTGTTTTATTTATTAATATAATATTTATTATAAATTAAAAAATAATTTTTAATAATATTATATGCTTCAAACAGTATATAAAGGTATAATAGGAATTTTACCCTTTTTTGTTAACTATTTGGGATGAGGGGGGCGATGAGTCTATTTTAAAAAACATAGGGTTTTTTAAAGTACTTTTTTTTTGTTCGGGTTTTTTAAGATTCTTTCAAAAAACACAGGGTTTTTGGGGTTGTTGGCTCCTTTAAAATGTTTCAAATGTAACTTATGAGCCAACAACCCCAAAAACCCTGTGTTATTCGAAATTATCATAAAAAACCTCGGAAAAAAAAAAAAAAAAAACCTACTTTAAAAAACTCTCTATTTTTTTTAAATAAACTCACCGCTCCTTCATCCCAAATAATCAACAAGAAAGAGTAAAATTCCTATTATACCCTTGTACACTATTTCGGACATATAATGTTATTAAAAATTATTAAATAAGTTTAATAATATATTAATAACTAATTATTTATATATATGTGTATATGTATATATATAATTATTAATATATATTAATAATATTATATATATATTAATAATTATATATATATATATATATATATATATATATATATATTTATTTATATACATAATACATAATACATATGTATTATGTATTATGTATATATGTATATATATTATTTATATATATTATTTACATAACATATTGATGAGCTCAAATCACGCTCGAGTCAGATTCACACACGTATCACAATCCAGGCGGTCTATCAAGAGGGCCCAAAAACATCTGAGCTTAGACGCTCGCATATGTGGGCTCGCGAAACATGTCCAGCCCATGCAACTTGCTGCCCTAATCCCTGAAGCCTGCCTGTCAAGGCCCATACACCGAGCGTAGGTTTATCCGTTGATCCCATACGACGCTCGCGTTTGAAGCCTCACAATGGGTTCGTTACCCCCTGCGAAGGCCCTCTCCTTTACACCATGAAGCTTTTCCCTTGGGGACCTCCTGCAGTCGGGTGTCTTACCAACCCCGAGTGTCCCAGCGCTCGGATAAAATCGCTAGGGGAATTCACTCCTCGAGCGCCCAGCGCTCGGATAATTCCTCCAAGAGCCGATCTGCGCTCGGAACTCTTTTGACGTCCGTACCGTCACTACAACGAGGCAATCGGTATCTCTGAAGGCCAGTCCCTTCCTCAGCAAAGGGTTCCCAGCGAGGGCACACTCAATGGCGTGAGGAGCAAACCATCTTGAGCTCCCTGACGCTCATTGACAGCTTTGTAACCGCCTCTGGCACACAGAGGTAGTACGCACACATTCCTCTGACACACCGTCGCCACCTATCCGTAGGTATCTTTCAGGAATGTCCTTTTCAAACCCTCACACAACGCCACGTGTCTAGGGCAACACGAATTTGGGACCACTGGTTGCATTTACCACATCACCCCCATCCTCAACCTATAAATATGGGAATTTACACTCACATTCTCTAAGTCATCTAAGTCATCTTCTGCACTTGCATTACACTCATAACTGGGAACAATCACTGGTTTTCCTTCCCAAGCTTCAAACACTTCAGCTTTCTTGCATCTTTACTGCACATTTTCTGGTGTTATCCTAGCTGGAAGAACCCACGCATTTCTGGAAACCCAGTTCCTGAGGCTCCTACGCCTATGATGGTCTTCCTTATCTAAACAAATCTTAAAGTGTTGGTGTTTTAACTCCTTTCCATTTCTAACATCACCATTTTTGGGGCCGTCTGTGGGCAACCATCCTCATCTTCTCCAGCTTCATCCGTTTCTTCCTTCTTGAGCTAGTTGAACAGTAACACCGGCAAACCTTCAAACATGGTTACAGCAACGAGATGTAGGATTTTGGACTGCAGAGGAGCTCTCCCCCCAGTGAATGAGGAAAATCCGAGAGGAGGGGCTAGCAACGCTGATGCTACCACTGCACAAACTGGTAACACCCCCGTGGCTGGGAATATCCCTCTTGTTGCCCCAGAAGGTGTAGGCAAAGAAACTTTGGTGGGATCCCTCCCAGCTGTAGGATTTGGAGCTGGGGGATCAGGTACTGTTATTCCACCTGCATCGCTCATGCCCACCGCCACTGTCACCAACCCCCGCTACATATTCCATGGCAATGCCTCCGTCGGGGCAAATGTACATGCGGTCTAGCATGATGCCTGGAGTGATGCCTGGAGTAATGCCAGGCATGATACCCATGATTCAGCCCTACCAAGTGGGTACATTACCACTACCCGTCTCCATCCCCAGAGAAATATAAGGAGTGGAGATGCCACAAGTGACACCACAGCAGCTCCAGGCGCTCTATGCTCATTGCGAGGTGCAAGCTGCCCAAAACGCTTGGGAACACTTTACTTCCACCTACTTCCCCTAGGGCGTGGGCTCTCAGATGGCACCTCCAATGGGAAGGCTACAAGTACATCCTCTGATGGCTGCCCAGAATGTGCTGAGGGCTCAGCCACCACCCCCTCCTCTAGTGCAAGGAGGAGAAGCTCCCCCGAGGGCTGAACAGGAACAAAACCCAGTTGAGAAAGAGAAGCTCCCTCAACCGAGGGGGGAGGCAAAGGAGTAAGTCCAGTTAAGGATCTCTAGAAGAACAAGCAGGAGAGATGGAGGTGACTAGGGATGTAAATGAGCGAGCCGGTTCGCGAGCTTTCTTGAGCCGAGCTCGAACCCAAGCTCTTTTATTTTTGGCTCGTGGCTCGCGAGCCCCTATTTTTAATTAAAAATAAATAAATATTAATTTATATATATATAAATACTTAAATAATATATAATATTATATATGTATATACTTATTTTTATATATAAATATTAAAAATAATTATTTTTTAAATAAAAAATATATATTTTCTTGAAGCTCGAGCCGAGCCGCTCACGAGCCTTGGTCGAGCCGAGCTCGAGCTAAGAAAAAAGTCCAAGGCTCGACTCGGCTCGGCTCATTTACATCCTTGGAGGTGACCCTCAGCTGGCGGCTGTACAAGACCAGCTGAACAGACTGCAGAACCTGGTGGAGTAGCTCCCTCGAGTGCGGTCTCAAGTCCCTCACGCTGGGGACGAGAGATCCATGGCCGGAAACGATCGTCACCCCAGGAACCAAGTCTCTCGCCACTGGAGGGAGGAAGATTATGAAGAGCGTGATCACGAGGGCGGGAACCATAGGCCTTGGACAGGCGGTTCGCCCCTCGTGGAGGAGGTATTGATGGCTCACGCCGGAATGGGCAAGATCCCCACATCCGTCAACTGCTACGACGGAACCACTGATCCGGCCGAGCATCTGGATCACTTTGTAAACCTAATGCACCTTTATGAGCACTCCAGTCATTACTGGACTAAAGTCTTTGTTACTTCCCTCGTAGGAATGGCACATGACTGGTACAAAAAGTTGCCCCCTCGTTCCATTCGAGGGTACGATGACTTGGCCAACGCCTTCTTGAACCATTTCAACTCATTGAAGGCACTGGCACCTGCAGCGACGACGTTGTACAGTTTGGTGCAAGGGCCAAACGAGACCCTCAGGTTCTTTCTGGGGAGATTCAACAAGGAAATTCTGCTGGTGGAGAGACCCTCGATGGACTTCCTAAGGCATGTGCTCTTTGGAGCCATCAACATGAAGAACTACGTGAGCAAGGAGTTCGTCGAGGAGGTAGCCAAGAAAAAGTCTCTCTATCTGGTGGAAATAAGGGAGATCGTTGACTCATTCTTTACCCTCGAAGACATGTACATAGTGAGGGCACAGAAATTTGCCAATGCCCCTCGAGCGGATAAAGGCCCTGAAGACGGAGGAAAGTAGTCTTGGTCCCGCTCCCAAGAACTCCCCTCCCCCTCGCAAATACGAACGCATCCCCCTCAACAGACCAATTGCTGAGGTCAATTCCATAACCGACAAGAAACTGTTCAAGAGGCCACCAAAGATGAGGAAAACCGAAGCTCAGAAGCGTTCGGGAAAATATTGTACCTTTCACAAGCAAAAAGGGCACGATACCAACGAGTGCCGTCAGCTGGAGAGTGAGCTCCAGAGACTTATTGCCGGGGGCACCTTAAGGAATTTGTGAAGGTGCTGGAGAGATATGACGAGCATTGCGCCGAGTGCGCCAGGGCCAAGGAAAGGAGCCAATCGCGCTCAAGGAGCCCATGCAACCGTCGCTCTGAGACAATTGACCGCGGCAAGCAGAAAGCTGCAGAGATGGAGAACTAACCCTTCGCTGTCATCAACATGATCGCTGGTGGACCTTCGGGAGGAGATTCTAATGCTTCCAGACACCGCCACGTACGCAGTTATGGCCAAAGGCCTTCCAAGTCTAAGACTGTACTCTCTGTCAATAGCGCTTCGTACTCGAGGGAGAATGAGGTTATAGGGTTCACTGAAAAAGACCTAAAGCACATTGTGACACCCCTTGGGGTTGGTGAAACCTCTGATTGCTCCATGGTGGTTAGCTTAGATGTTCACAATCATGGTGTAAAAAGGGTCTTAGTTTATAGTGGAAGCTCTGTGAATGTTCTCCCTTACTCAATGTTTCAAAAGATGAACATAACCAACATTCCCCTCGAACCCCTCAGAACAGCCTTAGTTGGCTTTGGAGGTTCTGAGATTATCTCTCGCGGACAAATTCTCTTGGCCACCTCTTTCGGTCGCGCCCCACAACAAAAGACATTGAGCGTCCTGTATGTCGTCATTGAAATGGATCTCCCTTACCACATCATTATTGGGCGTCCAGTCCTCGTTGACTTCAAAGCTGTCATTTCAACCTACCATCAGAAGGTCAAGTTGCCCACACTTGGGGGAATAGGGGAAGTGCTTTGCAACGTTAAGGAAGCCTGGGAGTGCTACATCCTCTCTCTTCGCAGTCACAAGCCCAAGTCAGCGATCCAAGCCAGATCCACCAAAAAGCCCATTGACTTTCCCAAGCTGGATGAAGATGGCCCCTAGCGTAAGAGGGTCAAGCTTTACAAAAAGAAAAATAAGAAGAAAGCTTCAAGCGTACCCAACGACAGTGAGGATGGCCCCCTCCTCCCCGGAGCCGTCGAGGTGTCTTCCTCAGAAAGCGATGCTGACCAACCGAAAAGTTTTTTATCGTCGAATTGGTGCCCCGGGAATCTAGATAAAACTACCCAGATTGGCTCGAATCTCGACGGTCCAGTTCAGATCATGATGATCGATTTCTTATGCGAGAACCTGGATGTCTTTGCTTGGAAAGCCTCAGATCTAATTGGAATAGATCCGAGCGTCGTAGTCCACAGGCTCAATGTTGACTCTGTACTCAAGCCGTTGAAGTAGAAAAAGAGGGACGTTCATGGATTTCGGAGACAAGTCATTGAAGAGGAAGTCAAAAAACTCCTCAAGGCTCAGTACATTGAGGAAATATTGTATCCTGAATGGCTTTGCAATGTGGTGCTCGTGCCCAAGAGAGCCAACAAATGACACATGTCCAATGACTTCACAGATCTCAATAAAGCATGTCCCAAGGATCATTATCCTCTGCCTAGGATTGATCAGTTGGTTGATTCGACGGTCATATGTGAACTCATGAGCATGATGGATGCCTTTCAGGGGTATTATCAGATCTTCATGGTACCAGATGACCGCCCTAAAACATCTTTTGTTGTACACGTGGGTGTTTACTGTTTCCTGATCATACCATTTGGGCTCAAGAACGCTGGAGCCACATATCAATACTTGGTCAACAGAATGTTCGAGAGTGAAATCGGGAAGTCCATGGAGGTTTATGTGGACGATATGATCGTCAAGAGCGAGCGCCAGCATTCACACCTGGATTACCTCAGACTGGCTTTTGACATCTTACGACATTATGGCATGAAATTGAACCCCTCAAAATATACATTTGGCGTCCGAGGAGGAAAATTCTTGGGATATGTAGTCAGTCAAAAAGGCATTGAGGCCAATCCGGAAAAGATCAAGGCAATCATGGACATTCCCTCCCCTCGAAACGTCAGAGAAGTCCGAGTGCTGGTGGGCAAAATAATCTCTTTGAACAGGTTCATTTCTCGCTCGGCCGATAGAAATCTGTCTTTCTTCAAAATTCTGTTTAACGCCCGAAATTTTGCCTGAAGTGAGGAGTGTGAGAAAGAATTGCAAGACACGAAACAATACGTTTCATGCGCGTCCTTGCTGATGAAGCCAGTCCCAGGGGAAAACTTGTTTATCTACCTCTCTGTCTCATTAGAGGCCACAAGCGCAGTCCTTATAGCAGTGCGCGAACGTAAGCACTTACCAGTGTACTACCTAAGCAAAACTCTGCAGGGCGCTGAAAAGAGATACATGGAGATAGAAAAATTCGCTTTCGCCCTCGTTAACGCTTCCAGAAGATTGAGGCCATATTTTCAGGCCCATTCCATTACTGTGCTTACGGATCAACCACTCAAGCAAGTCCTCTCTAAACCTGATGTCTTAGGAAGGCTGATAAAGTGGTCAATTGAACTCAGTCAGTTTGACATCAGTTTTGAGCCCAGAACGGCAATACAGGATCAAGCGGTAGTGGATCTGTTGGTAGAGCATTTTGATTTAGATCCTGTACCCTTGTCGGAGGAAGGCTTATGGCTCTTTCACACAGATGGTTCCTCGACCTCCTAAGGGGGAGGAGCGGGGGTGACCCTCAGAGGCCCCCAAGGAATTGAGATTGATTACACAATTAAGCTAGCCTTTCAAGTCAACAACAACGAGGCTGAGTATGAGGCTCTCATCCAAGGGCTCAGAATTGCCCTTCAGAATGGAGCCTCCCAGATTACCGCGATCGCAAGCCAGATTGACGGCACTTATGAGGCTCAAGAAATCACCACGGTACAATACCTGACAAAAGCAAATAGAGATCATTGCCAAATTTAAGGAGTTCCATTTACTGCGGGTTCCACGGACAAAAAAACGAGCGCGCTGATGCCCTCTCAAAGTTTGCTTCCGCTCTGGAAGGCTCCTGCGAGCGCTCAGTCACGTTCCTCAGGACAGAGGAACCATTGATAAGCGAAAAGAAACCCTCGGGAGAGGTAAGTATGATTGATCTATCCGAGCCTTGCTGGCTCGATGTCATCATCAAGTTTCTGAGGGATGAAGTTTGTCCCATAGATAAGGTAGAAGCAAGGAAAATCAGGAGTAAAGCCCCTCGTTTCTCACTTGACAGTGAGGGCAGGCTCTTCAAACGATCTTTTCAAGGCCCGCCATTAAGATGCTTGAGACCCTCATAGGCCAAAGAGGTGCTCGAACATGTGCATAATGAAAACTATGGGAATCATTCTGGCGGTCGGAGTTTGGCTAAAAAGGTATTGAGGAGCAGATTCTATTGGCCCTCGGTGCTGCAGGATGCTGTCAATTACTCCAGGAAATGTCCTAAGTGTCAATTTCACTCCAACATTCCTCAATTACCAACAGCCCAAATGATCCCCATTGACGTTTCCTGGCCCTTTGACCAGTGGGGTATTGACATAGTAGGACCCCTACCAATGGCGGCCGGATAAAAGAAGTTTGTGATCCTTGCGATGAATTACTTTACCAAATAGGCGGAGGTCGAAGCGGTCGCAAAAATAACGTTCAGAGTAGTCAGAGACTTCATTTGGATAAACATCATCTGCAGGAAAGGCATCCCGAGGGTTCTCAATTCATCGCTGCTGACACCCGAGAGTGGTGCTCGGAGCTAGGCATTGAACAACACTTCATTTCCGTGGGCCATCCGCAGGCCAACGGACAAGCTGAAGTCACCAACAGAATCATACTCCAGCAATTGAAAACGATACTCAAAAGTAAGGAGGATGAGTGGGCTGAGGAGCTCCGGGGAGCCCTGTGGGCGTATTGTACTACTCCACGAACGGTAACAGGGGAGACCCCTTACTCCCTCGTTTATAGCTCAGAAGCTATGATACCTGCAGAAATCACCCATGAAACCTCGCGCGTTGCCTACTTTGAGCCTACATGTAACGAGAGTAACCGGACGCTCGAATTGGACTAGAGAAGAGACAACACCTGGGCTCGTATGCGCAAGTACAAGACGGCAGTAGCCCATCAATACAACAAACGTGTTAAAGAAAGAACATTTCAGATGGGAGATCTGGTCCTCAAAAAAGTGGAAGTGTCCAGACATGTGGGTAAGCTAGACCCCAACTGGGAAGGCCCCTTCAAAGTCATTCAGGTTCGAGCGAACAACAGCTACCTGCTAGAGACTTTACAAGGCGAGCGTTTCCCTCGATCGTGGAATGCATGTAACCTCAGAAGGTTTTATGTGTAATTACAAACATTGTAAAACTCCCGCTCGAGACACAGTATATTCTCTTTTGATAGAAATACAAACCACATACATCGGAATGCATTTTTCATACAGTTTTATGTAATTGATATCTTGTGGTGATCCACTTTGCATTATATCAATGTCGACTCTGTGTCGAGGGCGCTCCACGTCGAACGGCTTGGTATCTTATTTATACGGGACCCTCCTAATACGAGGGATCTCATTTAGACATTATTAATAACTATTTAGACCAACTAGACTCATCGCTCCAGTTTGCACTCGCGATCCTTAAACGGATCCCATCTTTAATGAACGCACACAGTAAATGAACACTTAGCAAATCCCCTCGATGATTTCTAAGTTCAAGTTTAAATTACTGGCTACGCTCAGCATCTCTTAAATACGGATCCTCCTTCTGACGTATGCTCTTAGTGATTAAATACTTAGCGAATCCCTTTGTTGGTTTCTAAGCTCAATTTATGCTACAGCTGCGCTCGAAAACTTATCAAAAACAATTAAGAGTAATTTTACCTAAATTACTACTACTTGGCCCAAGTTTTATACTGCGTATAGCCAGGATATCCCACTAGTCGGATACCCTCGTGCCCAGATACTTATACGATTTCCACAACTATCCCAACAATCAAGAAAAACATCATTCAAAGCGCAACAACAAAGTAAGAAAGGAATAAATTCCATTGTCATTGAAAAAGGAAAATCACACTATTGAAAGAAGAAACGAAGAGTACATTGAAAATAAGGGAAGGTACAAGGCAAGTTTTGGAATTCATTACAAGGAGATCAAGTTGTTGGACGGCTAGTTCCCAGCAGTAGCAGTTGGAGGCACAAAATTGTGAGCGTTGGGGTTGGAACCCTCCTCCAGATTCACCACCTCAGTGTTTGGAGTAGGAGTTTGAGGGGTAGGAGGCGCAACTGACAGAGGTATAGGTGCAAGAATTTGAGTGTTGGCAAGAGAAGCGGCTTGAGCATTGTTTTGGCCCTCTCCAGTAGGAGTGCTGGAATGACCCTCGTTCGCGGGAAGGCTAGCCTGACCCTCCGTGGCCAAAACGCCCTCGCTGGTATCCCCGTCGATGTCCATGGGCTCCGGATCGACTGAATGAGCCGCCATGAATTCTTCTTGGAGCATCACGAACAGCTCATTGTATTCCGGCTCAAATAAGTTATCCGAGGGGTCCCCTGTTACGACAACTGGCTCTAAGTTTTTATCCAAGTCCATGCACAACCGGTCATCTGAACGAGCGGAAGGAGGCGTCATCCCCAACATAATCATCTACCCGACGGCCTTCTTGAAGAAGCGCTCGACATTGTCAAAACAATGGAGGTTAGCGCCAAAATAGAAGGTATTTGAATGGATAAACTTAACAACCCTCTGGATATCTTCAAGCTCATTCTTAGAGTTGTCTAATTGCTGAGTACGCTCAGCCAGTGCCTTGGACAACTTCACCTTGTCATCCCTCAGGGTGTTCCGCTCCGCCTTCAGCTTCTTGTGGTGCTCAATCAACCTCTCCCAAACAGACTCCCATTCTACCAAGGTTTTCTTGACCTCATCGCACACAATCCAGAGGGAATTAAACTAAGCGTTGGTCATATCCATCTCCTCCTGTAGCCAGCCAGGGTCAGCAATTCGCATCAACTTTTTATACTTTGCCTTGCGCTCGGAAAAAGTTTCAGAGCGTCTCTGGATATTCTTTAGCCAGGGGATTACCTCCTGCACAAGGGATCAAATCTCAATAAAAGTTAGGTGATTTTAAGGAAATTGAGAAATACTAAAAACACCTAGGAATTTACCGCCAGAAGAGCGTAGCAAGCGTCACCTGCCACTTGGGCAGCGATCTGCTTAAATAATTTCTGATGTTCGGCAAAAAATTACAGGTTGTGGGTAATCCCTTAGACCAGATTGTGAGAGAATTGAGAGTTACCCAGAAGATACGGGCTCGATTCCGCCGGCCGTTTGTAACGAGTGTCCTCGCCACGCTTAAATTTCCAGAGGGACTCCTCCTTCGAAGAGGAAGTATCTCCATCTTCCCCGGCCACTCCTACCACCACCTCCTTCCCCTTACCGAAAATAGGAACGAAGTCCACCGACCTTTTCCTTTTCCATGAGGGTTGGTCTCGTTCTTCCTCCATGTGACTTATGATATCTCCCGAGCGGATGCTGCGGGAGCTATCGGGGCCCAATTGGATTGGTCCCTCTAGAGGCACGGGAACCAGGACGCCCGGGGGAGTTGAACCGCGAGCCGTTCCGCTCGATTGGATAGTGGCCTGACCCCCACTGCGACAATCGCCTCTTCTTGTCCCTCGACCATCTCTACGGCCTCCGCCACAACCGTCGCCACGGCCTTCTCCTCGCCCGGCTCCTCGACTGTCACAGCGGCCCCCTCGTGGGTCCGTCTGTTGTTGTTGTGGTTGTGGTTACTGGTGGTAGTTGGCCTGCCTACGACCGTGAATCATGGTGGCAATGTTTTCAGTGCCTCCTCCGGCCATGAGTATATCGATTTTTGCACAAAGGAAATTCGAAGGTCAGGTCACCCTCTACAATACATTATTAAGCAAAAGTTAGCATCCCTACTCTAAAGAGTTAGTGGAGTTAGTTCCTAGAATCTAACCGTCTCGGTTCATAGTACGAGCGGTTGGGCGAGCAACCATGTCAGGGGGACTCACGAGCCCATAACGGAATAGGATCTCCTTATCATCTGTTAGATCTTTGGCTCTAATGAGGCAGCGAGCATTCTTCATGGCGAGGGTCAGGCTCCTAGCCCAATCTACGAGGCTCTTAGAAGAATATCTGGATTTCACTAAAGCCTCACCATGCTCTACCCACTCTCGAGGAATGCCAAAATCACTGTTAGCGGGTACCCTCACGAAAAAGAACTTCTCCTTCCAGTCAACGCCATACGAGGACGAGGAGAAGTCAATCATTCTAAGACCAGACTTGGCTTGGATGTAATAGAAGCCGTCCCTAGGAGACGAGCGGGGCGAACGCGCCACTTGGAATAGGCTGTTGAAGTGGAGAATGGAGGGCTCATGGCCTGTGCACTTCATCAGAATCAAAAAGGCATTCAAGAGGGCAATGTCATTGGGTAGAATTTATGAGGGGCATAGGTTGAGGTAATTCAAAATTTCAGCTACTGGGTCAGGAATTGGGAACCTCAAGCCGCCCTCAGACACGACATCCTTGTACACCGTCATCATGCTAGGAGGAGGGCTGTTGGCACGCTCCTGCAACTCAGGGCGGCGATAAGAAAAACCCTCATGCCAATATATTGGGGCCCTCATGGAGGCTATTTCCCCAACCGTTATGGTGCTGGGGATTTCATTTGGAGTCTTATCCGTCTTATGAGGATCAGATCCCTCCCCTCAAAGTTTAGACTTTTTCCCTGAAGCTGGTTCCTTCCCCTTCCGACGGCGTTTGCGAGGAGGCTCCTCATCCTCACGGCGCTCGAAAGTTCCCGTTTCCTCTTGGGGGCAGCAATCGCTACTGTGACCTTGTGATCCTAGGGCCTAACTGCACTGTCCAGTAATATCGAAAACACCCTCTCACCCTGGCGCTCCATTTCTTCTATCCGCGCCATCTCCTCGAAAATTTGCTCCACTCCCCCAGGATTGCGCTCGTTCAAGCCTAGACCCGCGGCGTCAAAATCTTCATCCCTTGCCTCCACTGGATTTTTTGTCATAGGAATGGCATAAGGAATATCATACTGGGGAGGAGACCTTGCAGGAGACATTTCTTCAATTTCTCTCACAGTTTGGTTGATTATCTCATCCGCCATTTTTGCTTGTTCTTGAAGATGAGAGATTTTCAGGAGGAATTTAGAGAAATGGGGATCTTTGGAAAGGGTCTACGGTGAAAAAGGAGGCTTTGGGACCTAAATATATCGGTTAGAATGCAAAAGTTAGAAAGAAACCAAGTTTACCTAGAACGGAGAAGAACGGAAGTTCGCCGGATGTTTGCCGGAATCTGCAGAAAGCTCTGGAACTTGTTATTTGCTCTGAAGATTGTTGGATGCATAAAGGAACAAAAGAGATCTACAAATCCCTATTTATAGGGAAGGGATTTGCACATGATTGGCAGTAAATTCAAAAACGTAATCATTCCCGTCTTGGTAACTGCATACTTTTGGTAATCGTCAATTACCGATGTTCACGCGTTATTTCCTTGGTGCACGGAACCTCGCCTCCACTAAGCATTAAATGCGGATGTACTCAAGAAGTCAAAGGGGTAAGGCCGCATTAAATGCAGTGCCAGAACTGTCACCATGGGGATTTCACGAGCGCAACCTCCCAAAGGGCAGTCAGACCCTCAAGTATTCAGAGTCAGGAGTCCAAGGCTAAAATTCTACAGTACACCTCAGGTGTTACTACAGAATTTGGGGGGCAAAATGATGAGCTCAAATCACGCTCGAGCTAGATTCGCACACGTGTCACAATCCAGGCGGTCTATCAAGAGGGCCCAAAAACATCTGAGCTTAGACGCTCACATATGTGGGCTCGTGAAACCTGTCCAGCCTATGCAACTTACTGCCCTAATCCCTGAAGCCTACCTGTCAAGGCCCATACACCGAGCGGAGGTTTCTCCGTTGATCCCATACGATGCTCGCGTTTGAAGCCTCACAATAGGTTCGTTACCCCTGCGGAGACCCTCCCCTTTGTACCATGAAGCTTTTCCCTTGGGGACCTCCTGCGGTCGGGTGTCTTACTAGCCCCGAGCGTCCCAGTGCTCGGATAAAAAGGCCAGGGGAATTCACTCCTCGATCGCCCCAGCGCTCGGATAATTCCTCCAAGAGCCGATCTGCGCTCGGAACTCCTTTGACGTCTATACCGTCACTACAGCGAGGTAATCGCGATCTCTAAAGGCCAGTCCCTTTCTCGGTAAAGGGTTCCCAGCGAGGGCACACTCAATGGCGTGAGGAGCAAACCATCTTGAGCTCCCTGACGCTCATTGACAGCTTTGTAACCGCCTCTGACACAGAGGTAGTGCGCACACATTCCTCTGACACACCGTTGCCACCTATCCGTAAGTATCTTTCAAGAATGTCTTTTTCAAACCCTCACAAAATGCTACGTATCTAGGGAAACACGGATTTGGGACCACTGGTTACATTTACCAAATCACCCCCATCCTCAACCTATAAATATGGGAATTTACACTCACATTCTCTAAGTCATCTTCTGCATTTGCGTTACACGCATAACTTGGAACAATCACTGGTTTTCCTTCCCAAGCTTCAAACACTTGAGCTTTCTTGCATCTTTACTGCACATTTTCTGGTGTTATCCTAGCTGGAATAACCCACGTATTTCTGGAAACCCAGTTCCTGAGGCTCCTACGCCTGTGATGGTCTTCCTTATCTAAACAAATCTTAAAGTGTTAGTGTTTTAACTCCTTTCCATTTCTAACATCACCACATATTAATAATTACATATATATATATATATATATATATATATATATATATATATATATATAATTATTAACACATATTAATATTTATATACATAATACATAATATATATATATTTATATACATTATGTATATAAATTATTAATATTTATATACATAATACATAATATATATAGATATATTTATATACATTATGTATATAAATATAATTATATATATATATATATATAGTCTTTTGCATCTCCAGCTGCAACCCAATCGCCGACGCCTCCGCCTCCGCCTTTGCCTACGGCGGAGTGAAGCAGCAGCGCCGGCGGCTTGAATGCGGGTAGCCACGGGAAGGACTTTCCGGCCATCCTTCGGCCACAGAATCTTTGGGTTTTGACTAAATTTGACGAGGCGAGTCTATTGGTGACACTCCCGTCACCTGAAACCAACCCGAACAACGGCGACGACGGATCAACGGAGGCAAGCGACTGTTCACAGCGGCGATCGATTTCCGTCGACCAATATATGCATTTCGAAGTTCTCAACACGGGTAAGCTAATGCAATTTACGGATTTGAATTTCGTTAAGCGGTTTGAGAGTAATTGCGACTTCAAATTTTCGATTTCGGGTTTTTAGATTTGAAATTGGGGACAAACGGCTTGAAATTTCCAGAAAAAGATCGGACATATGGAACAAGCACGAGGAGTATATTTGGGGTTGATATTTGGGGATTTTTCCGGCGACCTTCAATGGTGGTCCGGCGGCGGTTGCCGGAGGAAGCAATAGTATACATACATTATATATATATATATATAATATTTATTTATTTATATAATGGAGGGGTAAAGTAGTCATTTTAATTGAAAAAGTGAAAAAATTCTCAATTTTAATCGCAGTCAACGCGCGTGAGTTACTCTAGTTTCAGGGTTTTTCGGGCATATTTTGAAAAACATCGGGTTTTTTTAAGTACTTTTTTTTTGTCGGGATTTTTCTTGTTAGTTTCATATTACACAGGGTAGTTGGATGAAAATTTCCGACTAAATTATTTATGATAGTCATTTCATTTTTTAATTAGCATTTGACCGTATTTATAATTTTATGTTCCTCGTTTTATTACTATCTTGGCATTTTGAGGTTATTCTTATAAGCACAAATCACACAATATTTATAATAAATCGACGACTGCAAGAGAGAAGAAAAATTAATTCTAACTCAAACTTGTTTGGATCAAAAAAATGTAATAAGAGGAAGAGAATGTTATACTGTAAAATTTAGAAAAAGAGATCAATCAAATAATATGCGTAATACGTTTACCCCTGTGAATGTTTGAGTTTGAGTTCGATCAAGTCATATTTGGACTAAAATTGTCTGAAGAGACCGATCAAATCATGGAGTTCGTAATTAATTTGATAACAATTAATTTATTATTGATGCAGATGAAACCTGGTCGTGAACTTTTAGCTACTTCTCCATACGCAGGAAACGTGAGCAATAGCAATGTTAACGTTGTAAGGTTCAATCCAGAAAGATTATGGAAATCCAAAAAGCGATGTCCTGAAGGAACCGTACCTATTCGGAGGACAACGAAGATTAATGATCCAAAAACTTCGACAAATAATTCAAGGAATTATCATTCTCGATCCCTAAAAGAGAGCTATAATGGAATAGAGGTAATTGTTATATTGGTCTTTTTCTTTATCTTTTTTCAAAAACTAGAAATGCAACATTATTTATTGAAATACTAATTGTATGCTACTTATTTTCATAAATATTATGTAAAGTTTGCAGGAATACATAGCATGCCCGGAAAGACATTTTACGCAGCTGCAGCAAACATCAATTTGTACAATCCAAAAGTTCATTCAGGTCAAGAATATAGTTCAGCTGCAATGTTTATCGAAAGCGGAGTACCCTCGTTATTAGAACAAATTCAAGTGGGGTGGACTGTGAGTCTATCTCTGTATCTTGTCGTGTCCTTATTCTTATGCCTATGCACCATAAAATAAATGCATACAATTAACTCAGGAACTAAATTTGATCAGGTGAACCCACAACTGTATAATGACTATCATACAAGGTTATACACAAGGTGGACGGTATGTATATATAGAGATCGAAGACATAACAATTTTTCAGGGTACTATTTATCTTTCAGATTTTAGAATCTTTCATGTAAAGTTTACTAAACATTTCCTTTTCCAATTTCGTGTATGTATATAGAAAGACAATCATCAAACGACGGGATGTTTCAATATACAATGTCCCGGATTTATTCAGATTAACAACAACATACCCTTGGATTATGTGTTCCCTGACGATAACATATCGATCATCGAAGGAAAACAATGGGATCTGGCCGTCAGTGTATTTTTGGTAATTAAGATATCATTTGTTTTAAGTAATTCTTCGTCTGTACTCAATTAATTATAATAGGAAATGTATTACATCTATTTTTTAATTGGTCTTTTTTTTAAAAAAAAAAAAATTCAACCAATTACACGTAAAGTGTAAAAAAACACTCTAATTGGTTACACTAATTTGGCCGAATTAACCAAATTCGATCTAGAAATATTCGTTCTCTGGTATGGTCTTGCATGTGAAAATTTTGTTGAGCCTCTTTGATCTGGTCTCATATACTATATTGAGTAACAGTCTCATCTAAAAATTTAAACTGATTAAAAAAAATCATTAAATATTCAAATATATCAATAACCTCATTTTGATTTTCTTCAACTTCATTTCTATTTAGGAACCTGGAGTTTGCTGGTGGTTGGCGATAGGTGATCCGAGTGTTCACATTGGTTATTGGCCAATTTCCTTGTTTATTACGATGCAAGATAGTGCAGATTCTGTGCGTTTTGGGGGAGAGGTTTTTACTCCTTCGGGTGAAGATAATAGTCCTGAAATGGGGAGTGGACAATTTAAATCTGGACAATTTGAAAAGACATGTTTCATTCGGCGTATTATGGTCACTGATGAGACTCACGTTAGTATTGATGTCAATAATTCTTTCATTGACATAACTAGTTCTCGTTGTTATTTTGAAGACGATCATTCCTTCAGGAATGAGAATGATAGATATAGTTTTTTGTTTGGAGGGTCCGGCGGTAAAGATCAAATTACATGTTTATATTGATTCATACTAATTAAGAAAAACAAAAAAGTTAATGTATTATTGTATCGTTTGATACTTGGAACGTCGCTAAAGATATTGTAAGCTGACAAGATTGGAATATGCCCAGGACCAAATACAATCTTAAATTTTGCATTTTGGATTATTAATTACTCGAATAGGGGTATTATTGTAGGATTAAATATTTTTTGTTATGGATGTTTTTCACGTAATATGTAGGGTCAAGAGCGCTATTAGAATTAATAATACAAGAACATTTAATTTATAATTCTAAATATGTAATTCGCAATATTATTATAAGATCCCCACCTCCAAGTTCCAATTTCTTTATTGAGTGTTCGGGCATTGTTTTTAAATTTATGGTTTGGTATGTTGTTTACTTTCACGCACTAGATCTTGTATACTGTTATTAATAAAGAAAAACAAATACAAAATAATTGTTCTGATAGTGTGTGCTTTTGCCTTTTTGAATAATGCAAATAAAAAAATTTGTGGCGGGTAATCTATTTTATAACGTCAATTTATCATTTTAATTTTGAGTTGTAGCTAATTTTCTAACCAAATATATTTGGTTCGGTATTGAAATGAATGCAAAACTATTTCATACTTGTTTTTAAATCATTCCGCCCTAATAATTTGGGGTGTCCTATTTTAGTTTTATATTTTATATTTTATTTTACTTATTCATATGAATTGTAATTGTGGAGGATTAAGATTGAAAAAGTAAAATAGTTATGATAAAAAATTAATAAAATAAAAGATTTTTATTTAATATTGACAGCCTATCGATGTACTTAACGTGTGTGGATAGGTGAAATATGAGATGAAATATTTAATTAAAATAGAAAATACAAAGCTAATAATTTGAATTTAGACGAACTCTTCGAATATAAATTAATCATTATATAAAAAATATCTTTTCCATCACTCTAAATTCTAAGTCCAACTCGATTAAAGTCTAATCGAGGTCTTCTGAACTTTGTTCATTAATTAATCAAATCAAACTTCAAAAAATGTTTTCAAGCTGGATAAAAAATATTCAAATAAAAGTAATGCTAACTTGTTTATTTTAACCGTATATACTTATATTATTTTTCATAATATGATAAACCATTATCGGAAAAGACTATTGCAGATCGCTGATGAACAATATGGTTGTATGATAAGTTGTATATTTGTTGAATTATTGAGCTTTCAATTGTGATATTTTATTCCATGATTTGGTTTAATAGTGGACTATTTATTGGTTTAATGTTTACCTTGTAGGAAATCATTTCTGGCATGAATTTGAGGAAATTGGGTTCAATTGGGCTACAATTCTTTCGGCTTTAAACAATGTGACTGGAGAAGGCCTTTTCTAAATTCAATTAGAAGTTAATTGGGCTAGATTATGTTTGATGTCCCGCAAGACCATTTGTTTTGAATTAAATTATGATGAAAGCAAGAAGCCCATATTGTTCATAAGTTACAAAGTCCACAAGAGTCCAAGAGAAACCCACTACAAATCAGTCAATAACCTGATCAGCTCAAAGGTTGTAACCGGCAATTCAATGACAATTCAAAGCCACTTAAAAGAGCAGCAAGTTGAGGGAGAAGTGGGCATCAGTTTTCCCCACCTCTGATGAATAACGTGACTAAGTTACAAATTTTGATGAAGGAGGTGGTGTTAGTGGGGATTTATGATGGCAAATCATGGAGGAGTGGGGAGAAGAATTGAAGCACATCACTACAAATACAAGGAGCACACGGCAGACTTGGAGAGGAGGAACACACCAATAGCTAGTTTTATTCTATTTTCCTAGTTTATTTTATTTTATCGATTATGTTGATTTTATTTCAAACCTTGTTTGTCCAATTCAACATGAGTAGCTAGTTTCGTTAATAGTTGAGATTTTTCAAGCATGCTTTAGATGTCGTGAGACAATTTCTTTGGGTTGATTAATCAAGGTTATCCGTTTTATTTTCGATTTCATGTCATTGAGTGTTGTTCAATTCTTTGATTAGTGCACGAGTCTTAGAATTATCAACACACATATAGCTAGTTAATTCGTTTGGTGGGGTCTAGCCGGACAATTAACGAAGTGGTAATCAACAATAGGTTGTTATAAGTTCGGCTGATTTTGTGTTGTGGAATAATTCGGTCTAATTAGGCGAAGTAGGAGTTTCTACTTACTCGGTTAGGTTACTGTTTCTTTAGCTCGTAAAGCGATTAGCTAATTGAATCCTTGAAGGAGTTTCTGGTAAGGGTTATAGTTAGTTAGGGACGATTATTAGGAGTTTCTTCTAGTCGTTTTAAAAAGTAAGAAGAAACGAGGGAGCCTAAGGTAATTGGTAACTATAACTAGTCTAACGAGGAATTAATCACCCTGTCCGTGATCATAGTCTGATGCATGCGTAGGAAAATCCCGACTATTTTTCTTAATAATTACATATATATTTTTTCGTGGAATCTAAACAAATCTTAATAATTATATGACATGTGATGCGTGTTACATGTTTTTTTAGTGCATTTGCATCCTCGAACAAGTACCATTCCTATATATATATATATTATATTTTTTTCGTGGAATCTAAACAAATCTTAATAATTATATGACATGTGATGCGTGTTACATGTTTTTTTTAGTGCATTTGCATCCTCAAACAAGTACCATTCCTATATATATATATATATATATGTAAAATTACAAATTTGGGATAGTAACATATCCTCATTTGCATTTTCGAACTTTAATTTGGAATTTCTCATTTTAGGGACACTAACTCTTAAAAATTTGCATTTTTGGCCAAATAACCACCGGAATCCTAATTTTTGATCGGAAAACTACAAGTGAGGTCACGTGTTAGCCTGAAATCATTTTTATTTGAGTTGACATTATTTTGCTTATGTGGAGCGACTGATTTGCCACATATGAATTAAAACTGTTTCAGGCCTGCACGTGACTTCATGTGCGGTTTTCCGATAAAAAATTAGAGTTCTGGTGGGTACGTAACTTCATGTGCGGTTTTCCGATAAAAAATTAGGGTTCCGATGGGTATTTGGCTAAAAATGCAAATTTTTAGGAGTTAGTGTCCTTGAAATGAGAAATTCCAAATTAAAGTCCAAAAATACAAATGAGGGTATGTTACTATCCCAAATTTACAATTTTCCCTATATATATATATATATATATATATTAGTGGAAGCCGTGTGCGATGCACGATATTGATATACAATATAACTTATAACATTATTTATGAATCTTGTAAGCTGAAATAATTTTAAAATAATAAATCAAATAGAATGAAAATTAATCTATACTATGCATATTTTCTATAAATAATAATTGAATTAATGGTACAGTGTTTCTTTATTATAGTTTTATTTATTTATTAAGTAGATACATTGGAAAACTTATTTTAGAGAGAGTAAAAAATTATCACCAATTCTAAATAATATTAATAGCTAGGTATATGTACAATTTTCACTACATCGCAATTTATAAATTTATAAGGATAGTAAATAAAATAAAATTCATGTCAATATTATATTTTCGTTAAATTAAAAATCTGTGAAAAATAAATAATTTATATAGATGCTAAATAAAACTCTCGTTTTATATTTAAACTATCTATAGACCCAGTGCAGAACAAAAAATAAAAAATAAAAAATCTATAGGCCCTGTCCACAGTAATATATATATATATATATATGTATATAATATTTTACACAAAAATATTATTTATATGAAAAACATCAATATTTAATCGAAAGAAATCTCTAACAAAAAGTAGAAAGAAATCTACATTTATATCTAAAATAATATATAGATATAAAAAGAGTAGGGAAAAAATTCTTTAAATATATGTTATTAATTAGTGACGGATAATTACTTTTTAATAGAATTGACATAAAAAATAAATGAAAAGAAAGGGATTACAATAGAACTTTTTTTTTTTTTTTTGAAACTAAAACAAACAACACAAACCAGAGGACCGCACGGAGACAAGTCTCAATCAGGAAGATCAGAAACAATAAAGTTCAAGGTTGGAGCAGGAACGTTCACATCCGAAAGCTCTTCATGGAAACTAAGAGCAGATCGTGCCAGAGTGTGAGCTGCTTTATTGCCATCCCTACAGATGCAAGACAGGGATGTATTGGGGATCAGATAGAGAAGCTCGTGTATGTCCGCGATCACATTTCGGGAAGCAGAAAAATCAGGTAAAGAAGCCTCCAGCTTGGAAAAGAGGTTCGCATAATCCCCTTCCAAAATCACCGAGGTCCAACCACGTCTCTTGCACAGTCGAGCAACTTCCATCACCGCGAAAGTTTCCACACTCTCTGGGGAAAGAAGTCCCATTTTTGTCTCCGAGGCCCAACCAACGCACCTGCCACGACTATCCTGCACAATTATTCCGTAACCAAATTCACCCGAAGCGCGGAAAATAGCTCCATCAAAGTTCACTTTAACATAACCCATTAGAGGTGGCTTCCAAAAGTAAGGGGCCTTACTGTTCTGAGGCAAAGGGGGTAGGGTATTCTTCTCGACAAAAGAGTTAAAAAAATTGAGAGCAAATTCAGCCAAGTCTCTTGGAAGAAGCTCAGCACCCTCTCTAGCTTTCATGTTTCTATTCCACCAGAGGGCCCAGAAAGTATTAAGGAAAAGTCCAACTCTTAACGTATCCAAAGTTGCCATCGTACGCCCAAGTCAATCCTCCGCCGCAATTTGCCAACTATCAATAATGTGCCAAGGGAAATTGAGTAAAGCCCAGGTTTGCCTCGCCACAGGGTACTCAATAAACACATGTTTAGTATTTTCCATCTCACAATCACAAAAGGCACAGCCCCATTCCCCACCACAATGCCGCCTTGTTGAGATTCCTAGCAGTTGCCAGGGCCTCTTTGTTGGAAAACGGAATCAGAAAAGCAGCGGAAATTTAAAAATTTTCCAACAAAAGGACCTTGGACTCGCAATTGTGTATCCAAATTCGTAGAGATAAGAAACTTACTTTTCTTTTATTCTTTCTTGAAGCGTTTCAAGCCACCCAAGAACGCTCTTCTCGCGGCTTGATCCCCTCTCCTTGGTAAAGCTCGAATCTTCAAACTTCTAACTTTAAGCTCTCTAGAGATAGTCCACCAACTTGATCACAATCTAACTAGTAAGGATGCTAGTTCTCCAGTTAGTGTTTAGGCTTAACCTAGGGTTTATTTAATCTTGGAGAAGGGAAGGTGTTCAACACATGAACCAAGAGAATTGCCAATTAGCTCTAAGGGGAGCTCGAGCTCCCCTATTTATAAGAGGGGAGTGGCCGAAATTCCTAGTCCATATAAGAGGGGAGTGGCCGAAATTCCTAGTCCTTATGGACTAGGGTTTTGGTCCCTCTCTCTCCTATTACTTGATCATCAAGTAATTTTGACTTTGACTTTAAATTCAAATTCAAATCAACTTTCAAGAGAGCTAAAATATCCAAACTATTTTTGGATAATTTTATACTTTATTTATTTAAAATAAATAACTTATTTTATCTAATTAATTAATTCATAATTAATTAACTAGATTATTTTCTCCAAAATTAGACTTTCTTTTTAATTCAAAATTAAACCAAAGTCTATTAAATAATTAACACATTTAATTATTTAATATATATATACAATATATATATTTACACGTGTCACTCACGTGACCCACACGTGTGGTTTCACACTTGTGGAACCCTCTTGGCCTGATTAACTCGTTTAATCATTTTAAAGCCTCAACTCATGTAACCAAGTTGTTGTGTGTGACCCTCTAGGTTCTCAATTCAATTAGCAGTGACCCTAATTAATTAATTCACTAATTAATTAATCAGTCCACAGATTAAACGACCATAGTCTAGCTACATGTGTTTAACCCCTAACTGAATTGGAATGTTCGGATTTGACAGAACCTTTAAGTCATTGATTAATGTGAGATACAATCCTCCTACTTACTATCTCTCAACCAAGATCTAGGGTAAGGGAATAATCAGAATCCTAATAATCCAGTCTTAAAGCTAAGTGCATTTCATATCCATTTGATCTCAATCCAAGAAACCCTTTTCTTGATGTCTTGATCTACTGCCTTGGCCAAGGACTCCATATGGCATATGAATGACTTATACAATAAGAGATCACCTTGCAAATGCAAGTGTAGGTCCTTTCTTGATTCTCATTCACTTTCATGAATCACTTGTGCAGCCCCAGCATAAGCCTTGAATCAGTTGTCTAAGGCGACACCCTTTAAAGCCTATACCTAAGACTACAGAGTTAACTCATAACGTGACAAGGAACCTCAAGTCTAAGGATCAATTAATCACATCAATGACTCGTGAGATATTTCCTAATCTGGAAGTTTCTATTTCCTGAAATAGAAACTTCCTTTCCTATTTAGGAATGTTCTCACACAGGGCACCTCAGTGAACTTACTTATTAAAGTAAGCACACTCATGTATCACGCACGTATCAACTATACACTTTGCACCTACATGAAACAAGGTGGTCCTTCTTAAGGGCGTGATCCCATAAGCAAGCCTTAGAGGAGTCAGGTTGACACTCCCACTGTCGGTAGGACTCATCGGCTTGGAGTATTTTACTAATCATGACTTATGTGATATAGGGCTCGTCTCATGAACCATTTCACCTAAATGGTAGAGTCCTAAAGTCATCAGGATTAGGGGAGTTCTCATACATGCACAGATAAAGTAATCGCATACCAAACAAGAGCATATAAAGAAGTGTTGCCTTAATTCGTTATATTATTCAAAGATTGTTTGTGATTACAATAAGGAAAAGCACAAAGCGGATATACAATTGGCTTTCTAGGGCACTATTCGTAACACTCTTTGCCAAATCTCGAACCAAAGACTTTAATCTTGGGAGCCATATTATAATCCCACAAAAAGAGCCAATCATCCGAATACGACGTTGAATGATTCTCTATATGAGCACATAAATCGTGAATGGCCACTTGATAAGCACTCTGGACAGGAAAACGACCGTTTTTGGTGTAGTGCCAAATGGGGATGTCTCTGTTCGAGCTACTGCCCAATGGAATTTGAAAAATCACATCGGCATCTCCAGGAAAAAAGATCGTTTTAGCCATGTCAACCCTCCAACACCCCTTCTCTCCATCAATCAAATAAGAGACACAAAGAAACTCATTATTCAAGGCCATAGGAGTGAACGGTTTAAAGCTAATAGGCTTAGGAAGCCATTTATCTCCCCAAACGTGTACGTTCTGACCACTTCCTATTCTCCAACGGGTACCAAAGTCCAGTAAGTCCTTGGCTTTCATGATCCTCCTCCAAGTGAGCGAAGATTGAAACCCACCTTAGCATCAAAAAAAGAGACTCCCGCAAAGTACCTAGCCTTGAGGACTTGAGCCAAAAGTGAATTCGTTTCATGGACAATCCTCCACCCTTGTTTAGCGAGCAGGGTAAGATTGAATGCCCGAAGATCTCTGAAGCCCATACCTCCTTCCTTCTTAGGTCTAGCCCAAATTTTCCAACTCACCTAATGAATTTTACGTTTATCCCCGTCCTCCCCCCCCCCCCCCCCTCCCCCCCAAAATGCCACCAGAAGGAAGCGATCATGGACTCAATTTCATCAATAAGGGAGTCCGGGAGTTTAAAACAATTCATGGCATAACAAGGGACTGATTGCACCACCGCCTTAATGAGAACCTTTTTACCAGCTTGAGACAACTTCTTCTCGGACCATCCTTGGATTTTGCTACGAATTCTATCCCTGAGAGACCAAAAAATCTCCCTCTTTGAGGCTCCCACAATAGCCAGAAGACCCAAATACTTGTCATGTTTAATCGCAATAGGTACACCAAGACCGATGGCTAAAATATCTTTATCTTCCGTCTTGACATTTGGGCTAAACACCACCGAGGACTTGTTGTAATTAACTTGCTGGCCCGACACCTCTTCAAAAACACGGATCACCTCCAAGATACCCTCAACTGAGTGCAAAGTAGCATTGCAAAAAACCATCGTATCATCAGCAAACAACATATGGGAAACCCGATGAGCCCGTCGATAGATAGCAACACCAGTTATTCTCCTTTCCATCTCCAAAAGTCTGCTAAAAGCCTCTATACACAAGAGAAACAAATATGGGAAAATAGGATCTCCTTGATGAAGTCCTCTTTCAGGAACAAGAGAACCGAACTTCGAACCGTTAAGCACAAAAGAATAAGTAACAGAAGAGACACATAACAAAATAAACCAAATAAACTCAGAGTGGAAGCGAAGTTTAATCATAACACGCTCCAAAAAGCTCCATTCAACCCTATCATAGGCTTTGCTCATATCAAGTTTGAGTGTCATGAATCCCTCTTTGCCTCGTTTTTTATGTTTAATAAAATGATTAATCTCAAACGCTGCAAGGACATTATCAGTGATGAGATGGTGAGGGACAAAAGCCGATTAATAGGGGTCAATGATTTGACTCAAGAAAGGTTTTAGGCGGTTGGCGATCGTTTTAGAGGCTAACTTATATATCACATTACACAAACTGATGGGTCTTAAATGGGACATGCTATCCGGATTAGGACATTTCGGGATGAGAACAATGTTGGTGTGGTGCATAGCAGGGTCAGACAAACCATGGTTAAGGAATTTAAGAACACAGTTCACAACATCATTACGAATAATAGGCAAAAAACGCTGAAAAAATAAAGGGGGCATACCATCCGGGCCCGGGGCCTTGAGAGGAAACATCTGGCTGAGACTTTTATCAATCTCTGCATCTGTGTAGGGTTTTAGCAAGGCAGAGTTCACTTCAGGCGTAACTTTCGGTGAGAGGTAACTGAGCACACGATCCATGTTCCAGGCATCAGGATTGCTCGAGGAGAAAATAGATCCAAACTAATTTTCCACCACCTGTTTGATCGACGCCTCAGAATTGCACTTGTCTCCATTCTCATCTTTTATACACTCAATAGCATTTTTCTTTCTCTGGTTGTTCGCTCGAGAATGGAAATAAGAAATGTTTCTATCCCCCACTTTAAGCCAATGAGACTTGGCCCTCTGCTGCCACATCACCTCTTCTCTCGCTCGCCATTCTTCAATATCTCTCTTTACCTTTTTTTCTTTTAACTTCGACTCAACTGTAATATGCACATTGCGGAGGCGGATTAGAGATTTCTCCAAATTAGCGATTCTTTTCTTAGGAACACCAAATTCACTTCCAGCCCACCTAAGGAGACTATCTCTGCAATTACCAATCTTATTCCAAGCATTCTCGACAGTGTCATTTGAGGAGTTCTGACCCCAAGCATCCTTGATGACTCTTTCGCAGTCTTCGTGTCTTAACCACATGGCTTCAAAGCGAAAAAGGCGTTGCCTATCCAATAGTTTAGAAACGGTGTGGCACAACTCAATCAGGATAGGGACATGATCAGAAGTTGCTGCTGAGAGATGACGAACTCGGTGCTTAGGGAATTTCTGAATCCATTGAGAGTTGGCCAAACCACGATCAAGTCTTTCATATACCGTGTGAGGAAAAACGTTCTGATTATTATGTAAATGGAACATTTACATTCATATCTTTTAGGGGTTCTTATTTTTATTTTAATAGTTCTAAATATTTATATATTATCTTTAACCTAATAGTATTTGTAACGCCCCGAATTTCGTTAATCATAATTTTATAAATCATATTTTACTAAACTTTCATAAAATTTCATGAATTTATAGTAAGGTTAGAATTTATTTCATGACTTGAAAATATTTATAAAATGAAACGAATACCGAGAGTGGTGTAATTACCGAATGGTCCCAACTTGATCCTTTTTTCCAACTTTAGGGACTTAATTGCATAACTTTCTAAGGATTAAATTGATCATATATCAAACTACATATCCTCAATTGCATGACTTATACTTTGAGGGGACTAAGTTGCAATTCATGGCATTTCATCAATTTCCAAATGATGAATCACGTAATAAATCATCTCCAAGCTTCTTCCTTCATTCTTTATCCAAAAATCATCCCAACACCTTGCTCCTTATTCTCGGTTTATACAAGAAAGAAAAGGGAAGAGAGTTTTATCATTTATCTCAAGAATTTCCAGGAAATATAACAAGAATTGGGAGTTGATCATCATCTTCATCCATTTTCTTCACTCTTTTCATTTCAAGATCAGTTTCCCCGTAACGAGGAGCAGGGCCATAGGCAGTGACCTACTTGCATTGTATCAGTAAAGGTGAGGCTTAATTGTTAATTGCAGGGAACTCGTACACTCTCGCATGTATTTCAAGTTAAGTTGTACGTATATCCTGTTACAAACTATGTACCATGTTACAGTGATTGAATCATGATCATGTTACCGTGATATCGTGAATGGTGAAGGCTCGCAACCTTCCCGTTATTGGAGTGATGTAGTTCATGGAGTGATGGAGTTTATTGGAGTGATGTAGTTTATGGAGTGATGGAGTTTATTGGAGTGATGTAGTTCATGGAGTGATGGAGTTTATTGGAGTGATGTAGTCCATGGAGTGATGGGGTTCGTGATACTGATATGGGTGCCGTGTAACTGGATTGCATGTTTACATATTTGTTTCTAAATTGTTGATAATGATAATCATAACTTGCAGGTTATTTGCACTAATGTAATTAAGCCTCACTCAGTCTTTTGTAGACTAACGCCCCACCTTTCAGGTTGTTGCGGTCGTGTGCTAGGCGGGAGTCAGAGTCGTGTCAAGCCACCCAGCTGAGTCTAGCACTTTATGCATTTCATGATATTGATAATTACATTTCTAGAGATAGTACATTATGGTGGTGGATCACAGTTATAGATTTTTGTATGTAAATTATGGGAGATGATAATGTATTGATACACTGATCTTTTGGATATTTGTTATATGACAAACCGATAGTGTTAAGTTTCCATTTTATTTTCGGTTAAATGCATGAGTTAGTTCCGCCTAGCTTGTCGTGTATTGCATTGTCACCCATTCGCTATAGGTTGGTTCATGTACGGAGTGGCCGTTTCGTATGTGGATTGACCTATAGTGCGGGGGTATGGTACCTCCACGTGTAAGGGGTGCTACATCTAAGGTGGTATCAGAGCCCGGTTGTAAAACCGAGGTTCATGTGTCGTGTCGTGTCAAGTCTAGGTCGAACGGCATAGGGTTATTTGAGAATCGTGAGTCCTACATCTTATATGAACCTAGTTGAATTGGTCCCGCTCCCAAGAACTCCCCTCCCCCTCGCAAATACGAACGCATCCCCCTCAACAGACCAATTGCTGAGGTCAATTCCATGACCGACAAGAAACTGTTCAAGAGGCCACCAAAGATGAGGAAAACCGAAGCTCAGAAGCGTTCGGGAAAATATTGTACCTTTCACAAGCAAAAAGGGCACGATACCAACGAGTGCCGTCAGCTGGAGAGTGAGCTCCAGAGACTTATTGCCGGGGGCACCTTAAGGAATTTGTGAAGGTGCTGGAGAGATATGACGAGCATTGCGCCGAGTGCGCCAGGGCCAAGGAAAGGAGCCAATCGCGCTCAAGGAGCCCACGCAACCGTCGCTCTGAGACAAGTGACCGCGACAAGCAGAAAGCTGCAGAGATGGAGAACTAACCCTTCGCTGTCATCAACATGATCGCTGGTGGACCTTCGGGAGGAGATTCTAATGCTTCCAGACACCGCCACGTACACAGTTATGGCCAAAGGCCTTCCAAGTCTAAGACTGTACTCTCTGTCAATAGCGCTTCGTACTCGAGGGAGAATGAGGTTATAGGGTTCACTGAAAAAGACCTAAAGCACATTGTGACACCCCTTGGGGTTGGTGAAACCTCTGATTGCTCCATGGTGGTTAGCTTAGATGTTCACAATCATGGTGTAAAAAGGGTCTTAGTTTATAGTGGAAGCTCTGTGAATGTTCTCCCTTACTCAATGTTTCAAAAGATGAACATAACCAACATTCCCCTCGAACCCCTCAGAACAGCCTTAGTTGGCTTTGGAGGTTCTGAGATTATCTCTCGCGGATAAATTCTCTTGGCCACCTCTTTCGGTCGCGCACTACAACAAAAGACTTTGAGCGTCCTGTATGTCGTCATTGAAATGGATCTCCCTTACCACATCATTATTGGGCGTCCAGTCCTCGTTGACTTCAAAGCTGTCATTTCAACCTACCATCAGAAGGTCAAGTTGCCCACACTTGGGGGAATAGGGGAAGTGCTTTGCAACGTTAAGGAAGCCTGGGAGTGCTACATCCTCTCTCTTCGCAGTCACAAGCCCAAGTCAGCGATCCAAGCCAGATCCACCAAAAAGCCCATTGACTTTCCCAAGCTGGATGAAGATGGCCCCGAGCGTAAGAGGGTCAAGCTTTACAAAAAGAAAAATAAGAAGAAAGCTTCAAGCGTACCCAACGACAGTGAGGATGGCCCCCTCCTCCCCGGAGCCGTCGAGGTGTCTTCCTCAGAAAGCGATGCTGACCAACCGAAAAGTTTTTTATCGTCGAATTGGTGCCCCGGGAATCTAGATAAAACTACCCAGATTGGCTCGAATCTCGACGGTCCAGTTCAGATCATGATGATCGATTTCTTATGCGAGAACCTGGATGTCTTTGCTTGGAAAGCCTCAGATCTAATTGGAATAGATCCGAGCGTCGTAGTCCACCGGCTCAATGTTGACTCTGTACTCAAGTCGTTGAAGTAGAAAAAGAGGGACGTTCATGGATTTCGGAGACAAGTCATTGAAGAGGAAGTCAACAAACTCCTCAAGGCTCAGTACATTGAGGAAATATTGTATCCTGAATAGCTTTGCAATGTGGTGCTTGTGCCCAAGAGCGCCAACAAATGACACATGTCCAATGACTTCACAGATCTCAATAAAGCATGTCCCAAGGATCATTATCCTCTGCCTAGGATTGATCAGTTGGTTGATTCGACGGTCATATGTGAACTCATGAGCATGATGGATGCCTTTCAGGGGTATTATCAGATCTTCATGGTACCAGATGACCGCCCTAAAACATCTTTTGTTGTACACGTGGGTGTTTACTGTTTCCTGATCATACCATTTGGGCTCAAGAACGCTGGAGCCACATATCAATACTTGGTCAACAGAATGTTCGAGAGTGAAATCGGGAAGTCCATGGAGGTTTATGTGGACGATATGATCGTCAAGAGCGAGCGCCAGCATTCACACCTGGATTACCTCAGACTGGCTTTTGACATCTTACGACATTATGGCATGAAATTGAACCCCTCAAAATATACATTTGGCGTCCGAGGAGAAAAATTCTTGGGATATGTAGTCAGTCAAAGAGGCATTGAGGCCAATCCGGAAAAGATCAAGGCAATCATGGACATTCCCTCCCCTCGAAACGTCAGAGAAGTCCGAGTGCTGGTGGGCAAAATAATCTCTTTGAACAGGTTCATTTCTTGCTCGGCCGATAGAAATCTGTCTTTCTTCAAAATTCTGCGTAACGCCCGAAATTTTGCCTGAAGTGAGGAGTGTGAGAAAGAATTGCAAGACACGAAACAGTACGTTTCATGCGCGCCCTTGCTGATGAAGCCAGTCCCAGGGGAAAACTTGTTTATCTACCTCTCCGTCTCATTAGAGGCCACAAGCGCAGTCCTTGTAGCAGTGCCGAACGTAAGCACTTACCAGTGTACTACCTAAGCAAAACTCTGCAGGGCGCTGAAAAGCGATACATGGAGATAGAAAAATTCGCTTTCGCCCTCGTTAACGCTTCCAGAAGATTGAGGCCATATTTTCAGGCCCATTCCATTACTGTGCTTACGGATCAACCACTCAAGCAAGTCCTCTCTAAACCTGATGTCTTAGGAAGGCTGATAAAGTGGTCAATTGAACTCAGTCAGTTTGACATCAGTTTTGAGCCCAGAACGGCAATACAGGATCAAGCGGTAGTGGATCTGTTGGTAGAGCATTTTGATTTAGATCCTGTACCCTTGTCGGAGGAAGGCTTATGGCTCTTTCACACAGATGGTTCCTCGACCTCCTAAGGAGGAGGAGCGGGGGTGACCCTCAGAGGCCCCCAAGGAATTGAGATTGATTACACAATTAAGCTAGCCTTTCAAGTCAACAACAACGAGGCTGAGTATGAGGCTCTCATCCAAGGTCTCAGAATTGCCCTTCAGAATGGAGCCTCCCAGATTACCGCGATCGCAAGCCAGATTGACGGCACTTATGAGGCTCGAGAAATCACCACGGTACAATACCTGACAAAAGCAAATAGAGATCATTGCCAAATTTAAGGAGTTCCATTTACTGCGGGTTCCACGAATAAAAAACGAGCGCGCTGATGCCCTCTCAAAGTTTGCTTCCGCTCTGGAAGGCTCCTGCGAGCGCTCAGTCACGTTCCTCAGGACGGAGGAACCATTGATAAGCGAAAAGAAACCCTCGGGAGAGGTAAGTATGATTGATCTATCCGAGCCTTGCTGGCTCGATGTCATCATCAAGTTTCTGAGGGATGAAGTTTGTCCCATAGATAAGGTAGAAGCAAGGAAAATCAGGAGTAAAGCCCCTCGTTTCTCACTTGACAGTGAGGGCAGGCTCTTCAAACGATCTTTTCAAGGCCCGCCATTAAGATGCTTGAGACCCTCATAGGCCAAAGAGGTGCTCGAACATGTGCATAATGAAAACTATGGGAATCATTCTGGCGGTCGGAGTTTGGCTAAAAAGGTATTGAGGAGCAGATTCTATTGGCCCTCGGTGCTGCAGGATGCTGTCAATTACTCCAGGAAATGTCCTAAGTGTCAATTTCACTCCAACATTCCTCAATTACCAACAACCCAAATGATCCCCATTGACGTTTCCTGGCCCTTTGACCAGTGGGGTATTGACATAGTAGGACCCCTACCAATGGCGGCCGGATAAAAGAAGTTTGTGATCCTTGCGATGAATTACTTTACCAAATAGGCGGAGGTCGAAGCGGTCGCGAAAATAACGTTCAGAGTAGTCAGAGACTTCATTTGGATAAACATCATCTGCAGGAAAGGCATCCCGAGGGTTCTCAATTCATCGCTGCTGACACCCGAGAGTGGTGCTCGGAGCTAGGCATTGAACAACACTTCATTTCCGTGGGCCATCCGCAGGCCAACGGACAAGCTGAAGTCACCAACAGAATCATACTCCAGCAATTGAAAACGATACTCAAAAGTAAGGAGGATGAGTGGGCTGAGGAGCTCCGGGGAGCCCTGTGGGCGTATTGTACTACTCCACGAACGGTAACAGGGGAGACCCCTTACTCCCTCGTTTATAGCTCAGAAGCTATGATACCTGCAGAAATCACCCATGAAACCTCGCGCGTTGCCTACTTTGAGCCTACAAGTAACGAGAGTAACCGGACGCTTGAATTGGACTAGAGAAGAGACAACACCTGGGCTCGTATGCGCAAGTACAAGACGGCAGTAGCCCACCAATACAACAAACGTGTTAAAGAAAGAACATTTCAGATGGGAGATCTGGTCCTCAAAAAAGTGGAAGTGTCCAGACATGTGGGTAAGCTAGACCCCAACTGGGAAGGCCCCTTCAAAGTCATTCAGGTTCGAGCGAACAACAGCTACCTGCTAGAGACTTTACAAGGCGAGCGTTTCCCTCGATCGTGGAATGCATGTAACCTCAGAAGGTTTTATGTGTAATTACAAACATTGTAAAACTCCCGCTCGAGACACAGTATATTCTCTTTTGATAGAAATACAAACCACATACATCGGAATGCATTTTTCATACAGTTTTATGTAATTGATATCTTGTGGTGATCCACTTTGCATTATATCAATGTCTACTCCGTGTCGAGGGCGCTCCACGTCGAACGGCTTGGTATCTTATTTATACGGGACCCTCCTAATACGAGGGATCTCATTTAGACATTATTAATAACTATTTAGACCAACTAGACTCATCGCTCCAGTTTGCGCTCGCGATCCTTAAACGGATCCCATCTTTAATGAACGCACACAGTAAATGAACACTTAGCAAATCCCCTCGATGATTTCTAAGTTCAAGTTTAAATTATTGGCTACGCTCAGCATCTCTTAAATACGGATCCTCCTTCTGACGTATGCTCTTAGTGATTAAATACTTAGCGAATCCCTTTGTTGGTTTCTAAGCTCAATTTATGCTACAGCTGCGCTCGAAAACTTATCAAAAACAATTAAGAGTAATTTTACCTAAATTACTACTACTTGGCCCAAGTTTTATACTGCGTATAGCCAGGATATCCCACTAGTCGGATACCCTCGTGCCCAGATACTTATACGATTTCCACAACTATCCCAACAATCAAGAAAAACATCATTCAAAGCGCAACAACAAAGTAAGAAAGGAATAAATTCCATTGTCATTGAAAAAGGAAAATCACACTATTGAAAGAAGAAACGAAGAGTACATTGAAAATAAGGGAAGGTACAAGGCAAGTTTTGGAATTCATTACAAGGAGATCAAGTTGTTGGACGGCTAGTTCCCAGCAGTAGCAGTTGGAGGCACAGAATTCTGAGCGTTGGGGTTGGAACCCTCCTCCAGATTCACCACCTCAGTGTTTGGAGTAGGAGTTTGAGGGGTAGGAGGCGCAACTGACAGAGGTATAGGTGCAAGAATTTGAGTGTTGGCAAGAGAAGCGGCTTGAGCATTGTTTTGGCCCTCTCCAGTAGGAGTGCTGGAATGACCCTCGTTCGCGGGAAGGCTAGCCTGACCCTCCGTGGCCAAAACGCCCTCGCTGGTATCCCCGTCGATGTCCATGGGCTCCGGATCGACTGAATGAGCCGCCATGAATTCTTCTTGGAGCATCACGAACAACTCATTGTATTCCGGCTCAAATAAGTTATCCGAGGGGTCCCCTGTTACGACAACTGGCTCTAAGTTTTTATCCAAGTCCATGCACAACCGGTCATCTGAACGAGCGGAAGGAGGCGTCATCCCCAACATAATCATCTACCCGACGGCCTTCTTGAAGAAGCGCTCGACATTGTCAAAACAATGGAGGTTAGCGCCAAAATAGAAGGTATTTGAATGGATAAACTTAACAACCCTCTGGATATCTTCAAGCTCATTCTTAGAGTTGTCTAATTGCTGAGTACGCTCAGCCAGTGCCTTGGACAACTTCACCTTGTCATCCCTCAGGGTGTTCCGCTCCGCCTTCAGCTTCTTGTGGTGCTCAATCAACCTCTCCCAAACAGACTCCCATTCTACCAAGGTTTTCTTGACCTCATCGCACACAATCCAGAGGGAATTAAACTAAGCGTTGGTCATGTCCATCTCCTCCTGTAGCCAGCCAGGGTCAGCAATTCGCATCAACTTTTTATACTTTGCCTTGCGCTCGGAAAAAGTTTCAGAGCGTCTCTGGATATTCTTTAGCCAGGGGATTACCTCCTGCACAAGGGATCAAATCTCAATAAAAGTTAGGTGATTTTAAGGAAATTGAGAAATACTAAAAACACCTAGGAATTTACCGCCAGAAGAGCGTAGCAAGCGTCACCTGCCACTTGGGCAGCGATCTGCTTAAATAATTTCTGATGTTCGGCAAAAAATTACAGGTTGTGGGTAATCCCTTAGACCAGATTGTGAGAGAATTGAGAGTTACCCAGAAGATACGGGCCCGATTCCGCCGGCCGTTTGTAACGAGTGTCCTCGCCACGCTTAAATTTCCAGAGGGACTCCTCCTTCGAAGAGGAAGTATCTCCATCTTCCCCGGCCACTCCTACCACCACCTCCTTCCCCTTACCGAAAATAGGAACGAAGTCCACCGACCTTTTCCTTTTCCGTGAGGGTTGGTCTCTTTCTTCCTCCATGTGACTTATGATATCTCCCGAGCGGATGCTGCGGGAGCTATCGGGGCCCAATTGGATTGGTCCCTCTAGAGGCACGGGAACCAGGACGCCCGGGGGAGTTGAACCGCGAGCCGTTCCGCTCGATTGGATAGTGGCCTGACCCCCACTGCGACAATCGCCTCTTCTTGTCCCTCGGCCATCTCTACGGCCTCCGCCACAACCGTCGCCACGGCCTTCTCCTCGCCCGGCTCCTCGACTGTCACAGCGGCCCCCTCGTGGGTCCGTCTGTTGTTGTTGTGGTTGTGGTTACTGGTGGTAGTTGGCCTGCCTACGACCGTGAATCATGGTGGCAATGTTTTCAGTGCCTCCTCCGGCCATGAGTATATCGATTTTTGCACAAAGGAAATTCGAAGGTCAGGTCACCCTCTACAATACATTATTAAGCAAAAGTTAGCATCCCTACTCTAAAGAGTTAGTGGAGTTAGTTCCTAGAATCTAACCGTCTCGATTCATAGTACGAGCGGTTGGGCGAGCAACCATGTCAGGGGGACTCACGAGCCCATAACGGAATAGGATCTCCTTATCATCTGTTAGATCTTTGGCTCTAATGAGGCAGCGAGCATTCTTCATGGCGAGGGTCAGGCTCCTAGCCCAATCTACGAGGCTCTTAGAAGAAGATCTGGATTTCACTAAAGCCTCACCATGCTCTACCCACTCTCGAGGAATGCCAAAATCACTGTTAGCGGGTACCCTCACGAAAAAGAACTTCTCCTTCCAGTCAACGCCATACGAGGACGAGGAGAAGTCAATCATTCTAAGACCAGACTTGGCTTGGATGTAATAGAAGCCATCCCTAGGAGACGAGCGGGGTGAACGCGCCACTTGGAATAGGCTGTTGAAGTGGAGAATGGAGGGCTCATGGCCTGTGCACTTCATCAGAATCAAAAAGGCATTCAAGAGGGCAATGTCATTGGGTAGAATTTATGAGGGGCATAGGTTGAGGTAATTCAAAATTTCAGCTACTGGGTCAGGAATTGGGAACCTCAAGCCGCCCTCAGACACGACATCCTTGTACACCGTCATCATGCTAGGAAGAGGGTTGTTGGCACGCTCCTGCAGCTCAGGGCGGCGATAAGAAAAACCCTCATGCCAATATATTGGGGCCCTCATGGAGGTTATTTCCCCAACCGTTATGGTGCTGGGGATTTCATTTGGAGTCTTATCCGTCTTATGAGGATCAGATCCCTCCCCTCAAAGTTTAGACTTTTTCCCTGAAGCTGGTTCCTTCCCCTTCCGACGGCGTTTGCGAGGAGGCTCCTCATCCTCACGGCGCTCGAAAGTTCCCATTTCCTCTTGGGGGGCAGCAATCGCTACTGTGACCTTGTGATCCTGGGGCCTAACTGCACTGTCCAGTAATATCGAAAACACCCTCTCACCCTGGCGCTCCATTTCTTCTATCCGCGCCATCTCCTCGAAAATTTGCTCCACTCCCCCAGGATTGCGCTCGTTCAAGCCTAGACCCGCGGCGTCAAAATCTTCATCCCTTGCCTCCACTGGATTTTTTGTCATAGGAATGGCATAAGGAATATCATACTGGGGAGGAGACCTTGCAGGAGACATTTCTTCAATTTCTCTCACAGTTTGGTTGATTATCTCATCCGCCATTTTTGCTTGTTCTTGAAGATGAGAGATTTTCAGGAGGAATTTAGAGAAATGGGGATCTTTGGAAAGGGTCTACGGTGAAAAAGGAGGCTTTGGGACCTAAATATATCGGTTAGAATGCAAAAGTTAGAAAGAAACCAAGTTTACCTAGAACGGAGAAGAACGGAAGTTCGCCGGATGTTTGCCGGAATCTGCAGAAAGCTCTGGAACTTGTTATTTGCTCTGAAGATTGTTGGATGCATAAAGGAACAAAAGAGATCTACAAATCCCTATTTATAGGGAAGGGATTTGCACATGATTGGCAGTAAATTCAAAAACGTAATCATTCCCGTCTTGGTAACTGCATACTTTTGGTAATCGTCAGTTACCGATGTTCACGCGTTATTTCCTTGGTGCACGGAACCTCGCCTCCACTAAGCATTAAATGCGGATGTACTCAAGAAGTCAAAGGGGTAAGGCCGCATTAAATGCAGTGCCAGAACTGTCACCATGGGGATTTCACGAGCGCAACCTCCCAAAGGGCAGTCAGACCCTCAAGTATTCAGAGTCAGGAGTCCAAGGCTAAAATTCTACAGTACACCTCAGGTGTTACTACAGAATTTGGGGGGCAAAATGATGAGCTCAAATCACGCTCGAGCTAGATTCGCACACGTGTCACAATCCAGGCGGTCTATCAAGAGGGCCCAAAAACATCTGAGCTTAGACGCTCACATATGTGGGCTCGTGAAACCTGTCCAGCCTATGCAACTTACTGCCCTAATCCCTGAAGCCTACCTGTCAAGGCCCATACACCGAGCGGAGGTTTCTCCGTTGATCCCATACGATGCTCGCGTTTGAAGCCTCACAATAGGTTCGTTACCCCTGTGGAGACCCTCCCCTTTGTACCATGAAGCTTTTCCCTTGGGGACCTCCTGCGGTCGGGTGTCTTACTAGCCCCGAGCGTCCCAGTGCTCGGACAAAAACGCCAGGGGAATTCACTCCTCGATCGCCCCAGCGCTCGGATAATTCCTCCAAGAGCCGATCTGCGCTCGGAACTCCTTTGACGTCTGTACCGTCACTACAGCGAGGTAATCGCGATCTCTAAAGGCCAGTCCCTTTCTCGGTAAAGGGTTCCCAGCGAGGGCACACTCAATGGCGTGAGGAGCAAACCATCTTGAGCTCCCTGACGCTCATTGACAGCTTTGTAACCGCCTCTGACACAGAGGTAGTGCGCACACATTCCTCTGACACACCGTTGCCACCTATCCGTAAGTATCTTTCAAGAATGTCTTTTTCAAACCCTCACACAATGCTACGTATCTAGGGAAACACGGATTTGGGACCACTGGTTACATTTACCAAATCACCCCCATCCTCAACCTATAAATATGGGAATTTACACTCACATTCTCTAAGTCATCTTCTGCACTTGCGTTACACGCATAACTTGGAACAATCACTGGTTTTCCTTCCCAAGCTTCAAACACTTGAGCTTTCTTGCATCTTTACTGCACATTTTCTGGTGTTATCCTAGCTGGAATAACCCACGTATTTCTGGAAACCCAGTTCCTGAGGCTCCTACGCCTGTGATGGTCTTCCTTATCTAAACAAATCTTAAAGTGTTAGTGTTTTAACTCCTTTCCATTTCTAACATCACCACATATTAATAATTACATATATATATATATACATAATATATATTAAAAATAATATATATATATATATATATATAATTATTAACACATATTAATATTTATATACATAATACATAATATATATATATTTATATACATAATAATTTATATACATAATACATAATATATATATATATTTATATACATTATGTATATAAATATAATTATATATATATATATATATATATAGTCTTTTGCATCTCCAGCTGCAACCCAATCGCCGACGCCTCCGCCTCCGCCTTTGCCTACGGCGGAGTGAAGCAGCAGCGCCGGCGGCTTGAATGCGGGTAGCCACGGGAAGGACTTTCCGGCCATCCTTCGGCCACAGAATCTTTGGGTTTTGACTAAATTTGACGAGGCGAGTCTATTGGTGACACTCCCGTCACCTGAAACCAACCTGAACAACGGCGACGACGGATCAATGGAGGCAAGCGACTGTTCACAGCGGCGATCGATTTCCGTCGACCAATATATGCATTTCGAAGTTCTCAACACGGGTAAGCTAATGCAATTTACGGATTTGAATTTCGTTAAGCGGTTTGAGAGTAATTGCGACTTCAAATTTTCGATTTCGGGTTTTTAGATTTGAAATTGGGGACAAACGGCTTGAAATTTCCAGAAAAAGATCGGACATATGGAACAAGCACGAGGAGTATATTTGGGGTTGATATTTGGGGATTTTTCCGGCGACCTTCAATGGTGGTCCGGCGGCGGTTGCCGGAGGAAGCAATAGTATACATACATTATATATATATATATATATATATATATATATGTATATATATATATATATAATATTTATTTATTTATATAATGGAGGGGTAAAGTAGTCATTTTAATTGAAAAAGTGAAAAAATTCTCAATTTTAATCGCAGTCAATGCGCGTGAGTTACTCTAGTTTCAGGGTTTTTCGGGCATATTTTGAAAAACATGGGGTTTTTTTAAGTACTTTTTTTTTGTCGGGATTTTTCTTGTTAGTTTCATATTACACAGGGTAGTTGGATGAAAATTTCCGACTAAATTATTTATGATAGTCATTTCATTTTTTAATTAGCATTTGACCGTATTTATAATTTTATGTTCCTCGTTTTATTACTATCTTGGCATTTTGGGGTTATTCTTATAAGCACAAATCACACAATATTTATAATAAATTGACGACTGCAAGAGAGAAGAAAAATTAATTCTAACTCAAACTTGTTTGGATCAAAAAAATGTAATAAGAGGAAGAGAATGTTATACTGTAAAATTTAGAAAAAGAGATCAATCAAATAATATGCATAATACGTTTACCCCTGTGAATGTTTGAGTTTGAGTTCGATCAAGTCATATTTGGACTAAAATTGTCTGAAGAGACCGATCAAATCATGGAGTTCGTAATTAATTTGATAACAATTAATTTATTATTGATGCAGATGAAACCTGGTCGTGAACTTTTAGCTACTTCTCCATACGCAGGAAACGTGAGCAATAGCAATGTTAACGTTGTAAGGTTCAATCCAGAAAGATTATGGAAATCCAAAAAGCGATGTCCTGAAGGAACCTGACCTATTCGGAGGACAACGAAGATTAATGATCCAAAAACTTCGACAAATAATTCAAGGAATTATCATTCTCGATCCCTAAAAGAGAGCTATAATGGAATAGAGGTAATTGTTATATTGGTCTTTTTCTTTATCTTTTTTCAAAAACTAGAAATGCAACATTATTTATTGAAATACTAATTGTATGCTACTTATTTTCATAAATATTATGTAAAGTTTGCAGGAATACATAGCATGCCCGGAAAGACATTTTACGCAGCTGCAGCAAACATCAATTTGTACAATCCAAAAGTTCATTCAGGTCAAGAATATAGTTCAGCTGCAATGTTTATCGAAAGCGGAGTACCCTCGTTATTAGAACAAATTCAAGTGGGGTGGACTGTGAGTCTATCTTTGTATCTTGTCGTGTCCTTATTCTTATGCCTATGCACCATAAAATAAATGCATACAATTAACTCAGGAACTAAATTTGATCAGGTGAACCCACAACTGTATAATGACTATCATACAAGGTTATACACAAGGTGGACGGTATGTATATATAGAGATCGAAGACATAACAATTTTTCAGGGTACTATTTATCTTTCAGATTTTAGAATCTTTCATGTAAAGTTTACTAAACATTTCCTTTTCCAATTTCGTGTATGTATATAGAAAGACAATCATCAAACGACGGGATGTTTCAATATACAATGTCCCGGATTTATTCAGATTAACAACAACATACCCTTGGATTATGTGTTCCCTGACGATAACATATCGATCATCGAAGGAAAACAATGGGATCTGGCCGTCAGTGTATTTTTGGTAATTAAGATATCATTTGTTTTAAGTAATTCTTCGTCTGTACTCAATTAATTATAATAGGAAATGTATTACATCTATTTTTTAATTGGTCTTTTTTTTTAAAAAAAAAAAATTCAACCAATTACACGTAAAGTGTAAAAAAACACTCTAATTGGTTACACTAATTTGGCCGAATTAACCAAATTCGATCTAGAAATATTCGTTCTCTGGTATGGTCTTGCATGTGAAAATTTTGTTGAGCCTCTTTGATCTGGTCTCATATACTATATTGAGTAACAGTCTCATCTAAAAATTTAAACTGATTAAAAAAAATCATTAAATATTCAAATATATCAATAACCTCATTTTGATTTTCTTCAACTTCATTTCTATTTAGGAACCTGGAGTTTGCTGGTGGTTGGCGATAGGTGATCCGAGTGTTCACATTGGTTATTGGCCAATTTCCTTGTTTATTACGATGCAAGATACTGCAGATTCTGTGCGTTTTGGGGGAGAGGTTTTTACTCCTTCGGGTGAAGATAATAGTCCTGAAATGGGGAGTGGACAATTTAAATCTGGACAATTTGAAAAGACATGTTTCATTCGGCGTATTATGGTCACTGATGAGACTCACGTTAGTATTGATGTCAATAATTCTTTCATTGACGTAACTAGTTCTCGTTGTTATTTTGAAGACGATCATTCCTTCAGGAATGAGAATGATAGATATAGTTTTTTGTTTGGAGGGTCCGGCGGTAAAGATCAAATTACATGTTTATATTGATTCATACTAATTAAGAAAAACAAAAAAGTTAATGTATTATTGTATCGTTTGATACTTGGAACGTCGCTAAAGATATTGTAAGCTGACAAGATTGGAATATGCCCAGGACCAAATACAATCTTAAATTTTGCATTTTGGATTATTAATTACTCGAATAGGGGTATTATTGTAGGATTAAATATTTTTTGTTATGGATGTTTTTCACGTAATATGTAGGGTCAAGAGCGCTATTAGAATTAATAATACAAGAACATTTAATTTATAATTCTAAATATGTAATTCGCAATATTATTATAAGATCCCCACCTCCAAGTTCCAATTTCTTTATTGAGTGTTCGGGCATTGTTTTTAAATTTATGGTTTGGTATGTTGTTTACTTTCACGCACTAGATCTTGTATACTGTTATTAATAAAGAAAAACAAATACAAAATAATTGTTCTGATAGTGTGTGCTTTTGCCTTTTTGAATAATGCAAATAAAAAAATTTGTGGCGGGTAATCTATTTTATAACGTCAATTTATCATTTTAATTTTGAGTTGTAGCTAATTTTCTAACCAAATATATTTGGTTCGGTATTGAAATGAATGCAAAACTATTTCATACTTGTTTTTAAATCATTCCGCCCTAATAATTTGGGGTGTCCTATTTTAGTTTTATATTTTATATTTTATTTTACTTATTCATATGAATTGTAATTGTGGAGGATTAAGGTTGAAAAAGTAAAATAGTTATGATAAAAAATTAATAAAATAAAAGATTTTTATTTAATATTGACAGCCTATCGATGTACTTAACGTGTGTGGATAGGTGAAATATGAGATGAAATATTTAATTAAAATAGAAAATACAAAGCTAATAATTTGAATTTAGACGAACTCTTCGAATATAAATTAATCATTATATAAAAAATATCTTTTCCATCACTCTAAATTCTAAGTCCAACTCGATTAAAGTCTAATCGAGGTCTTCTGAACTTTGTTCATTAATTAATCAAATCAAACTTCAAAAAATGTTTTCAAGCTGGATAAAAAATATTCAAATAAAAGTAATGCTAACTTGTTTATTTTAACCGTATATACTTATATTATTTTTCATAATATGATAAACCATTATCGGAAAAGACTATTGCAGATCGCTGATGAACAATATGGTTGTATGATAAGTTGTATATTTGTTGAATTATTGAGCTTTCAATTGTGATATTTTATTCCATGATTTGGTTAATAGTGGACTATTAATTGGTTTAATGTTTCCCTTGTAGGAAATCATTTCTGGCATGAATTTGAGGAAATTGGGTTCAATTGGGCTACAATTCTTTCGGCTTTAAACAATGTGACTGGAGAAGGCCTTTTCTAAATTCAATTAGAAGTTAATTGGGCTAGATTATGTTTGATGTCCCGCAAGACCATTTGTTTTGAATTAAATTATGATGAAAGCAAGAAGCCCATATTGTTCATAAGTTACAAAGTCCACAAGAGTCCAAGAGAAACCCACTACAAATCAGTCAATAACCTGATCAGCTCAAAGGTTGTAACCGGCAATTCAATGACAATTCAAAGCCACTTAAAAGAGCAGCAAGTTGAGGGAGAAGTGGGCATCAGTTTTCCCCACCTCTGATGAATAACGTGACTAAGTTACAAATTTTGATGAAGGAGGTGGTGTTAGTGGGGATTTATGATGGCAAATCATGGAGGAGTGGGGAGAAGAATTGAAGCACATCACTACAAATACAAGGAGCACACGGCAGACTTGGAGAGGAGGAACACACCAATAGCTAGTTTTATTCTATTTTCCTAGTTTATTTTATTTTATCGATTATGTTGATTTTATTTCAAACCTTGTTTGTCCAATTCAGCATGAGTAGCTAGTTTCGTTAATAGTTGAGATTTTCCAAGCATGCTTTAGATGTCGTGAGACAATTTCTTTGGGTTGATTAATCAAGGTTATCCGTTTTATTTTCGATTTCATGTCATTGAGTGTTGTTCAATTCTTTGATTAGTGCACGAGTCTTAGAATTATCAACACACATATAGCTAGTTAATTCGTTTGGTGGGGTCTAGCCGGACAATTAACGAAGTGGTAATCAACAATAGGTTGTTATAAGTTCGGCTGATTTTGTGTTGTGGAATAATTCGGTCTAATTAGGCGAAGTAGGAGTTTCTACTTAGTCGGTTAGGGTTAGTGTTTCTTTAGCTCGTAAAGCGATTAGCTAATTGAATCCTTGAAGGAGTTTCTGATAAGGGTTATAGTTAGTTAGGGACGATTATTAGGAGTTTCTTCTAGTCGTTTTAAAAAGTAAGAAGAAACGAGGGAACCTAAGGTAATTGGTAACTATAACTAGCCTAACGAGGAATTAATCACCCTGTCCGTGATCATAGTCTGATGCATGCGTAGGAAAATCCCGGCTATTTTTCTTAATAATTACATATATATTTTTTCGTGGAATCTAAACAAATCTTAATAATTATATGACATGTGATGCGTGTTACATGTTTTTTTAGTGCATTTGCATCCTCGAACAAGTACCATTCCTATATATATATATATTATATTTTTTTCGTGGAATCTAAACAAATCTTAATAATTATATGACATGTGATGCGTGTTACATGTTTTTTTTAGTGCATTTGCATCCTCGAACAAGTACCATTCCTATATATATATATATATATATATATATATATATATGAAAAATTACAAATTTGGGATAGTAACATATCCTCATTTGCATTTTCGAACTTTAATTTGGAATTTCTCATTTTAGGGACACTAACTCTTAAAAATTTGCATTTTTGGCCAAATAACCACCGGAATCCTAATTTTTGATCGGAAAACTACAAGTGAGGTCACGTGTTAGCCTGAAATCATTTTTATTTGAGTTGACATTATTTTGCTTATGTGGAGCGACTGATTTGCCACATATGAATTAAAACTGTTTCAGGCCTGCACGTGACTTCATGTGCGGTTTTCCGATAAAAAATTAGAGTTCTGGTGGGTACGTAACTTCATGTGCGGTTTTCCGATAAAAAATTAGGGTTCCGATGGGTATTTGGCTAAAAATGCAAATTTTTAGGAGTTAGTGTCCTTGAAATGAGAAATTCCAAATTAAAGGCCAAAAATACAAATGAGGGTATGTTACTATCCCAAATTACAATTTTCCCTATATATATATATATATATTAGTGGAAGCCGTGTGCGATGCACGATATTGATATACAATATAACTTATAACATTATTTATGAATCTTGTAAGCTGAAATAATTTTAAAATAATAAATCAAATAGAATGAAAATTAATCTATACTATGCATATTTTCTATAAATAATAATTGAATTAATGGTACAGTGTTTCTTTATTATAGTTTTATTTATTTATTAAGTAGATACATTGGAAAACTTATTTTAGAGAGAGTAAAAAATTATCACCAATTCTAAATAATATTAATAGCTATGTATATGTACAATTTTCACTACATCGCAATTTATAAATTTATAAGGATAGTAAATAAAATAAAATTCATGTCAATATTATATTTTAGTTAAATTAAAAATCTGTGAAAAATAAATAATTTATATAGATGCTAAATAAAACTCTCGTTTTATATTTAAACTATCTATAGACCCTGTGCAGAACAAAAAATAAAAAATAAAAAATCTATAGGCCCTGTCCACAGTATATATATATATATATATATATATATATATATATATATATGTATATAATATTTTACACAAAAATATTATTTATATGAAAAACATCAATAATTAATCGAAAGAAATCTCTAACAAAAAGTAGAAAGAAATCTACATTTATATCTAAAATAATATATAGATATAAAAAGAGTAGGGAAAAAATTCTTTAAATATATGTTATTAATTAGTGACGGATAATTACTTTTTAATAGAATTGACATAAAAAATAAATGAAAAGAAAGGGATTACAATAGAACTTTTTTTTTTTTTTTTGAAACTAAAACAAACAACACAAACCAGAGGACCGCACGGAGACAAGTCTCAATCAGGAAGATCAGAAACAATAAAGTTCAAGGTTGGAGCAGGAACGTTCACATCCGAAAGCTCTTCATGGAAACTAAGAGCAGATCGTGCCAGAGTGTGAGCTGCTTTATTGCCATCCCTACAGATGCAAGACAGGGATGTATTGGGGATCAGATAGAGAAGCTCGTGTATGTCCGCGATCACATTTCGGGAAGCAGAAAAATCAGGTAAAGAAGCCTCCAGCTTGGAAAAGAGGTTCGCATAATCCCCTTCCAAAATCACCGAGGTCCAACCACGTCTCTTGCACAGTCGAGCAACTTCCATCACCGCGAAAGTTTCCACACTCTCTGGGGAAAGAAGTCCCATTTTTGTCTCCGAGGCCCAACCAACGCACCTGCCACGACTATCCTGCACAATTATTCCGTAACCAAATTCACCCGAAGCGCGGAAAATAGCTCCATCAAAGTTCACTTTAACATAACCCATTAGAGGTGGCTTCCAAAAGTAAGGGGCCTTACTGTTCTGAGGCAAAGGGGGTAGGGTATTCTTCTCGACAAAAGAGTTAAAAAAATTGAGAGCAAATTCAGCCAAGTCTCTTGGAAGAAGCTCAGCACCCTCTCTAGCTTTCCTGTTTCTATTCCACCAGAGGGCCCAGAAAGTATTAAGGAAAAGTCCAACTCTTAACGTATCCAAAGTTGCCATCGTACGCCCAAGTCAATCCTCCGCCGCAATTTGCCAACTATCAATAATGTGCCAAGGGAAATTGAGTAAAGCCCAGGTTTGCCTCGCCACAGGGTACTCAATAAACACATGTTTAGTATTTTCCATCTCACAATCACAAAAGGCACAGCCCCATTCCCCACCACAATGCCGCCTTGTTGAGATTCCTAGCAGTTGCCAGGGCCTCTTTGTTGGAAAACGGAATCAGAAAAGCAGCGGAAATTTAAAAATTTTCCAACAAAAGGACCTTGGACTCGCAATTGTGTATCCAAATTCGTAGAGATAAGAAACTTACTTTTCTTTTATTCTTTCTTGAAGCGTTTCAAGCCACCCAAGAACGCTCTTCTCGCGGCTTGATCCCCTCTCCTTGGTAAAGCTCGAATCTTCAAACTTCTAACTTGAAGCTCTCTAGAGATAGTCCACCAACTTGATCACAATCTAACTAGTAAGGATGCTAGTTCTCCAGTTAGTGTTTAGGCTTAACCTAGGGTTTATTTAATCTTGGAGAAGGGAAGGTGTTCAACACATGAACCAAGAGAATTGCCAATTAGCTCTAAGGGGAGCTCGAGCTCCCCTATTTATAAGAGGGGAGTGGCCGAAATTCCTAGTCCATATAAGAGGGGAGTGGCCGAAATTCCTAGTCCTTATGGACTAGGGTTTTGGTCCCTCTCTCTCCTATTACTTGATCATCAAGTAATTTTGACTTTGACTTTAAATTCAAATTCAAATCAACTTTCAAGAGAGCTAAAATATCCAAACTATTTTTGGATAATTTTATACTTTATTTATTTAAAATAAATAACTTATTTTATCTAATTAATTAATTCATAATTAATTAACTAGATTATTTTCTCCAAAATTAGACTTTCTTTTTAATTCAAAATTAAACCAAAGTCTATTAAATAATTAACACATTTAATTATTTAATATATATATACAATATATATATTTACACGTGTCACTCACGTGACCCACACGTGTGGTTTCACACTTGTGGAACCCTCTTGGCCTGATTAACTCGTTTAATCATTTTAAAGCCTCAACTCATGTAACCAAGTTGTTGTGTGTGACCCTCTAGGTTCTCAATTCAATTAGCAGTGACCCTAATTAATTAATTCACTAATTAATTAATCAGTCCACAGATTAAACGACCATAGTCTAGCTACATGTGTTTAACCCCTAACTGAATTGGAATGTTCGGATTTGACAGAACCTTTAAGTCATTGATTAATGTGAGATACAATCCTCCTACTTACTATCTCTCAACCAAGATCTAGGGTAAGGGAATAATCAGAACCCTAATAATCCAGTCTTAAAGCTAAGTGCATTTCATATCCATTTGATCTCAATCCAAGAAACCCTTTTCTTGATGTCTTGATCTACTGCCTTGGCCAAGGACTCCATATGGCATATGAATGACTTATACAATAAGAGATCACCTTGCAAATGCAAGTGTAGGTCCTTTCTTGATTCTCATTCACTTTCATGAATCACTTGTGCAGCCCCAGCATAAGCCTTGAATCAGTTGTCTAAGGCGACACCCTTTAAAGCTTATACCTAAGACTACAGAGTTAACTCATAACGTGACAAGGAACCTCAAGTCTAAGGATCAATTAATCACATCAATGACTCGTGAGATATTTCCTAATCTGGAAGTTTCTATTTCCTGAAATAGAAACTTCCTTTCCTATTTAGGAATGTTCTCACACAGGGCACCTCAGTGAACTTACTTATTAAAGTAAGCACACTCATGTATCACGCACGTATCAACTATACACTTTGCACCTACATGAAACAAGGTGGTCCTTCTTAAGGGCGTGATCCCACTAGCAAGCCTTAGAGGAGTCAGGTTGACACTCCCACTGTCGGTAGGACTCATCGGCTTGGAGTATTTTACTAATCATGACTTATGTGATATAGGGCTCGTCTCATGAACCATTTCACCTAAATGGTAGAGTCCTAAAGTCATCAGGATTAGGGGAGTTCTCATACATGCACAGATAAAGTAATCGCATACCAAACAAGAGCATATAAAGAAGTGTTGCCTTAATTCGTTATATTATTCAAAGATTGTTTGTGATTACAATAAGGAAAAGCACAAAGCGGATATACAATTGGCTTTCTAGGGCACTATTCGTAACACTCTTTGCCAAATCTCGAACCAAAGACTTTAATCTTGGGAGCCACATTATAATCCCACAAAAAGAGCCAATCATCCGAATACGACGTTGAATGATTCTCTATATGAGCACATAAATCATGAATGGCCACTTGATAAGCACTCTGGACAGGAAAACGACCGTTTTTGGTGTAGTGCCAAATGGGGATGTCTCTGTTCGAGCTACTGCCCAATGGAATTTGAAAAATCACATCGGCATCTCCAGGAAAAAAGATCGTTTTAGCCATGTCAACCCTCCAACACCCCTTCTCTCCATCAATCAAATAAGAGACACAAAGAAACTCATTATTCAAGGCCATAGGGGTGAACGGTTTAAAGCTAATAGGCTTAGGAAGCCATTTATCTCCCCAAACGTGTACGTTCTGACCACTTCCTATTCTCCAACGGGTACCAAAGTCCAGTAAGTCCTTGGCTTTCATGATCCTCCTCCAAGTGAGCGAAGATTGAAACCCACCTTAGCATCAAAAAAAGAGACTCCCGCAAAGTACCCAGCCTTGAGGACTTGAGCCAAAAGTGAATTCGTTTCATGGACAATCCTCCACCCTTGTTTAGCGAGCAGGGTAAGATTGAATGCCCGAAGATCTCTGAAGCCCATACCTCCTTCCTTCTTAGGTCTAGCCCAAATTTTCCAACTCACCTAATGAATTTTACGTTTATCCCCGTCCTCCCCCCCCCCCCCAAATGCCACCAGAAGGAAGCGATCATGGACTCAATTTCATCAATAAGGGAGTCCGGGAGTTTAAAACAATTCATGGCATAACAAGGGACTGATTGCACCACCGCCTTAATGAGAACCTTTTTACCAGCTTGAGACAACTTCTTCTCGGACCATCCTTGGATTTTGCTACGAATTCTATCCCTGAGAGACCAAAAAATCTCCCTCTTTGAGGCTCCCACAATAGCCAGAAGACCCAAATACTTGTCATGTTTAATCGCAATAGGTACACCAAGACCGATGGCTAAAATATCTTTATCTTCCGTCTTGACATTTGGGCTAAACACCACCGAGGACTTGTTGTAATTAACTTGCTGGCCCGACACCTCTTCAAAAACACGGATCACCTCCAAGATACCCTCAACTGAGTGCAAAGTAGCATTGCAAAAAACCATCGTATCATCAGCAAACAACATATGGGAAACCCGATGAGCCCGTCGATAGATAGCAACACCAGTTATTCTCCTTTCCATCTCCAAAAGTCTGCTAAAAGCCTCTATACACAAGAGAAACAAATATGGGAAAATAGGATCTCCTTGATGAAGTCCTCTTTCAGGAACAAGAGAACCGAACTTCGAACCGTTAAGCACAAAAGAATAAGTAACAGAAGAGACACATAACAAAATAAACCAAATAAACTCAGAGTGGAAGCCAAGTTTAATCATAACACGCTCCAAAAAGCTCCATTCAACCCTATCATAGGCTTTGCTCATATCAAGTTTGAGTGTCATGAATCCCTCTTTGCCTCGTTTTTTATGTTTAATAAAATGATTAATCTCAAACGCTGCAAGGACATTATCAGTGATGAGATGGTGAGGGACAAAAGCCGATTAATAGGGGTCAATGATTTGACTCAAGAAAGGTTTTAGGCGGTTGGCGATCGTTTTAGAGGCTAACTTATATATCACATTACACAAACTGATGGGTCTTAAATGGGACATGCTATCCGGATTAGGACATTTCGGGATGAGAACAATGTTGGTCTGGTGCATAGCAGGATCAGACAAACCATGGTTAAGGAATTTAAGAACACAGTTCACAACATCATTACGAATAATAGGCAAAAAACGCTGAAAAAATAAAGGGGGCATACCAACCGGGCCCGGGGCCTTGAGAGGAAACATCTGGCTGAGACTTTTATCAATCTCTGCATCTGTGTAGGGTTTTAGCAAGGCAGAGTTCACTTCAGGCGTAACTTTCGGTGAGAGGTAACTGAGCACACGATCCATGTTCCCGGCATCAGGATTGCTCGAGGAGAAAATAGATCCAAACTAATTTTCCACCACCTGTTTGATCGACGCCTCAGAATTGCACTTGTCTCCATTCTCATCTTTTATACACTCAATAGCATTTTTCTTTCTCTGGTTGTTCGCTCGAGAATGGAAATAAGAAATGTTTCTATCCCCCACTTTAAGCCAATGAGACTTGGCCCTCTGCTGCCACATCACCTCTTCTCTCGCTCGCCATTCTTCAATATCTCTCCTTACCTTTTTTTTCTTTTAACTTCGACTCAACTGTAATATGCACATTGCGGAGGCGGATTAGAGATTTCTCCAAATTAGCGATTCTTTTCTTAGGAACACCAAATTCACTTCCAGCCCACCTAAGGAGACTATCTCTGCAATCACCAATCTTATTCCAAGCATTCTCGACAGTGTCATTTGAGGAGTTCTGACCCCAAGCATCCTTGATGACTCTTTCGCAGTCTTCGTGTCTTAACCACATGGCTTCAAAGCGAAAAAGGCGTTGCCTATCCAATAGTTTAGAAACGGTGTGGCACAACTCAATCAGGATAGGGACATGATCAGAAGTTGCTGCCGAGAGATGACGAACTCGGTGCTTAGGGAATTTCTGAATCCATTGAGAGTTGGCCAAACCACGATCAAGTCTTTCATATACCGTGTGAGGAAAAACGTTTTGATTATTATGTAAATAGAACATTTACATTCATATCTTTTAGGGGTTCTTATTTTTATTTTAATAGTTCTAAATATTTATATATTATCTTTAACCTAATAGTATTTGTAACGCCCCGAATTTCGTTAATCATAATTTTATAAATCATATTTTACTAAACTTTCATAAAATTTCATGAATTTATAGTAAGGTTAGAATTTATTTCATGACTTGAAAATATTTATAAAATGAAACGAATACCGAGAGTGGTGTAATTACCGAATGGTCCCAACTTGATCCTTTTTTCCAACTTTAGGGACTTAATTGCATAACTTTCTAAGGATTAAATTGATCATATTTCAAACTACATATCCTCAATTGCATGACTTATACTTTGAGGGGACTAAGTTACAATTCATGGCATTTCATCAATTTCCAAATGATGAATCACGTAATAAATCATCTCCAAGCTTCTTCCTTCATTCTTTATCAAAAAATCATCCCAACACCTTGCTCCTTATTCTCGGTTTATACAAGAAAGAAAAGGGAAGAGAGTTTTATCATTTATCTCAAGAATTTCCAGGAAATATAACAAGAATTGGGAGTTGATCATCATCTTCATCCATTTTCTTCACTCTTTTCATTTCAAGATCAGTTTCCCCGTAACGAGGAGCAGGGCCATAGGCAGTGACCTACTTGCATTGTATCAGTAAAGGTGAGGCTTAATTGTTAATTGCAGGGAACTCGTACACTCTCGCATGTATTTCAAGTCAAGTTGTACGTATATCCTGTTACAAACTATGTACCATGTTACAGTGATTGAATCATGATCATGTTACCGTGATATCGTGAATGGTGAAGGCTCGCAACCTTCCCGTTATTGGAGTGATGTAGTTCATGGAGTGATGGAGTTTATTGGAGTGATGTAGTTCATGGAGTGATGGAGTTTATTGGAGTGATGTAGTTCATGGAGTGATGGAGTTTATTGGAGTGATGTAGTCCATGGAGTGATGGGGTTCGTGATACTGATACGGGTGCCGTGTAACTGGATTGCATGTTTACATATTTGTTTCTAAATTGTTGATAATGATAATCATAACTTGCAGGTTATTTGCACTAATGTAATTAAGCCTCACTCAGTCTTTTGTAGACTAACGCCCCACCTTTCAGGTTGTTGCGGTCGTGTGCTAGGCGGGAGTCAGAGTCGTGTCAAGCCACCCAGCTGAGTCTAGCACTTTATGCATTTCATGATATTGATAATTACATTTCTAGAGATAGTACATTATGGTGGTGGATCACAGTTATAGATTTTTGTATGTAAATTATGGGAGATGATAATGTATTGATACACTGATCTTTTGGATATTTGTTATATGACAAACCGATAGTGTTAAGTTTCCATTTTATTTTCGGTTAAATGCATGAGTTAGTTCCGCCTAGCTTGTCGTGTATTGCATTGTCACCCATTCGCTATAGGTTGGTTCATGTACGGAGTGGCCGTTTCGTATGTGGATTGACCTATAGTGCGGGGGTATGGTACCTCCACGTGTAAGGGGTGCTACATCTAAGTGTTAGGAATAGTGCCCTAGAAAGCCGATTGTATATCCGCTTTGTGCTTTTCCTTATTGTAATCACAGACAATCTTTGAATGAAATAACGAATTGAGGCAACACTTCTTTATATGCTCTTGTTTGGTATGCGTTTACTTTAGCTGTGCATGTATGAGAACTCCCCTAATCCTGATGACTTTAGGACTCTACCATTTAGGTGAAATGGTTCATGAAACGAGCCCTATATCACATAAGTCATGATTAGTAAAATACTCCAAGCCGATGAGTCCTACAGACAGTGGGAGTGTCAACCTGACTCCTCTAAGGCTTGCTTGTGGGATCACGCCCTTAAGAAGGACCACCTTGTTTCATGGAGGTGCAAAGTGTATAGTTGATACGTGCGTGATACATGAGGGTGCTTACTTTAATAAGTAAGTTCACTGAGGTGCCCCGTGTGAGAACATTCCTAAATGGGAAAGGAAGTTTCTATTTCAGGAAATGGAAACTTCCAGATTAGGAAATATCTCACGAGTCATTGATGTGATTAATTGATCCTTAGACTTGAGGTTCCTTGTCACTTTATGAGTTAACTCTGTAGTCTTAGGTATAAGCTTTAAAGGGTGTCGCCTTAGACAACTGATTCAAGGCTTATGCTGGGGCTGCACAAGTGATTCATGAAAGTGAATGAGAATCAAGAAAGGACCTACACTTGCATTTGCAAGGTGATCTCTTATTGTGTAAGTCATTCATATGCCATATGGAGTCCTTGGCCAAGGCAGTAGATCAAGACATCAAGAAAAGTGTTTCTTTGATTGAGATCAAATGGATATGAAATGCACTTAGCTTTAAGACCAGATTATTAGGGTTCTGATTATTCCCTTGCCCTAGATCTTGGTTGAGAGATAGTAAGTAGGAGGATTGTATCTCACATGAATCAATGACTTAAAGGTTCTGTCGAATCCGAACATTCCAATTCAGCTAGGGGTTAAACACCTGTTGCTAGACTATGGTCGTTTAATCTGTGAACTGATTAATTAATTAGTGAATTAATTAATTAGGGTCACTGCTAATTGAATTGAGAACCTAGAGGGTCACACACAACAACTTGGTTACATGAGTTGAGGCTTGAAAATGATTAAACGAGTTAATCGGACCAAGAGGGTTCCACACGTGTGAATTCACACGTGTGGCTCACGTGAGTGACACGTGTCACTGTGACACGTGTCACACACGTGTGTGTATATATATATTATATATATATTAAATAATTAATTAGTTAATTATTTAATAGACTTTGGTTTAATTTTGAATTAAAAGGAAAGTCTAATTTTGGAGAAAATAATCTAGTTAATTAATTACGAATTAATTAATTAGATAAAATAAGTTATTTATTTTATAATAAATAAAGTATAAAATTATCCAAAAATAGTTTGGATATTTTTAAGCTCTCTTAAAAGTTGACTAGAAATAGAATTCAAAGTCAAAGTTGGAAAAATACTTGATGATCAAGTAATAGGAGAGAGAGGAACCAAATCCTAGTCCAATAAGGTCTAGGTTCGGCCGTCCCTCCCCTTTCCTATATATAGGGGAGCTCATGCTCCCCTTTAGAGCTAATTGACAATTCTTGGTTCATGTGTTGAACACCTTCCTTTGTCCAAGATTATATTAAACCCTAGGTTAAGCCTAAACACTAACTAGAGAACTAGCATCCTTACTAGTTAGATTGTGATCAAGTTGGTGGACTTTCTCTAGAGACTTCAAGTTAGAAGTTTGAAGATTCGAGCTTTACCAAGGAGAGGGGATCAAGCCGCGAGAAGAGCGTTCTTGGGTGGCTTGAAACGCTTCAAGAAAGAATAAAAGAAAAGTAAGTTTTCTATCTTTACGAATTTGGTTACACGATTGCGAGTTCAAGGTCCTTTTGTTGGGAAATTTTTTTAAATTCCGCTGCTTTCTGATACGTGTTTTCCAACAAGTGGTATCAGAGCCACCTCGTTAATCGTGTTTCTGATTCGTCTCAATTATTTCTGAATTTGGTAGAAATTCTTAGGCTTAGATGCGAATTAGGTATTCATGAGTTCTTTTAGAAAGCCTGAATTACGAAACTGTAATTTTTCCTGAATTTCTAAAATTGTTTTCTCAAATCGTGTTTTTGAAAATTGTTTTAGTTGAAATTTGTTTAAATCGAATTTTTTAAATTTTGGATTGAACTGGTTTTTCGAGAAACCCAGAAATACGAAACGAATACGAAAAGCAACGAGCCTAGGCGTGCTAGCACGTCGCACGCCCAGGCCCGTCGCCGCCGCCCAGCTCCTCCCGCAACAGCGCGGGAGCCGTCCCGGGCGCGCCTAGTCCGTCCCGCAACCGCGCGGGACGCCTGCCCAGGCCATGCCGGACGCTGCTGCGCGCAGGCGCACGCATGATGCACGCCCAGCGTGCGCACGCGAGCGGCTCATCCCGCCCGCTGTGCGCGCGGCTGGCGCGCGTCTGCGCGCGCGGCTGCGCGGCGGTGCCTCGCACGGCTGGGCTCTTTTTCCGGGCTCGTTTTCGTGTTTTCGTGTTTCGTGTTTTTCGGTCCATAAAATCCCGATTTAATTTTATTTTAATTTTATCCTTTTAAAATCAGTTTTGTTAAAATAAAATTATTTTAAAAAATTTTGATTAAATTGGGATTTTTGAGAAATTAAAGCGATTTGGTTTTTGGAAAAATTATGAATATTATTTTCTGAAAATAATGAAAGAATAAAATTATTAATTTTGGAAATTAATTGGAATTTTATTAGTTTAATGTTTTTCGGGTTTTATTGAAAAGGCTCTTGAACAAGAATTGCATCTAAGTCGTGTTTTGAGTCATTAGGACTTGAAACGAGAATTTTAATTTATTGGCTAAATTTAAATTCTCGCAAAAGCATGTTAGGTGATCATGGGTTTAGATCTATGTATGGTTTTAATTTATGCACATGAATGGTTTAAATTGGGGTTGGAGCCCTATAGTTGCGTTTTTCAATTGAGGTTGGAGCCTCACTTATGTGCGTACTGTTATGTGATTTATTATGTGGCTTTCCATATTACTGTTTTTGAGGCCGGGGTATGCCCCGTGTAATTGTCTAAGGCCAATATGAAGATTGAGCCTTATTACTTTATGTCTTTTTCTTTTTATTGTAATTTGAGAGTAGAGATAGGTGGTGAGGTTTTATTTTCATTTTGGAGACAATGCACCCATGGAGTAAGATGGACCACATTCAAGTAACAAGGAGGCCATAAGTGAAGACCCCTCAAAATGTTAGGGAGGGGAATCTCAATTGTTAAATGTAATAGAGATAGGGCTCGTATTTTGTTACTGGTTTCCCTTATGTGATTTGAACTGTTTATGTGGCATGTATGTTAGAACTTGTGATTGTGGAGTGGCTCCCACATATCACGCATAAGATAGGTAGAACCCATGATCATTACATGTTAGTATCATGCTAGGACATGTTATCTGTTTATGTGCTTGTTTGAAATGCATTTAAGTGTACTTGCATTAATCAAGACTAATAAAATTGGATAACATATATGTTGGTGAGGTCGAACCGGACAACTCTCCGGTTGATTCGAAAATTCCCATTAAATATTAAGCTAATTTCGAACAAATAGGTGTTTAATTTGAGATGCAAGTTTTGAATTAAATTCCTAGCATTCCATCAATAGGTTTTAAGTTTAGTAAGTAAAGCTAGTTATTGTCCGCGAGTCGTGGGATAGCTAGTGGAGCTTATTAGTTCTTAGTTACCTAATTAATCATCTTAAATGATCAATATTTCGTGGTCAATTTTGGCGAGGGCGATGTCCGCGAGTCGTGGGTCGTTCAAACTAAGTTTTGGTCATGATCTTATGATTGATGGGTCTAGCTTAACGCCTAAGTAAATATGGATGTCGCACGAGTCGTGGGTCCATATTGAAAGATAGGTGATGCAAAAACAATTACTAAGAGTTCTAAAGGTGTTAGAATTGGTAAGTTGTACCTACCTAGGGTTCTTACTTAGAATGTCCGCGAGTCGTGGGTTCGAGGTGAAATGCCTAGGATCTTAGTACCCATTGGGAAACGTGTTCCTCTTAGATCTTTGGGAATTCTAGATCTTTGAAAAACAGTGGGAGCTACAATAGATTAAAGACCTTATCTTTTGTATATCGTTATAATTCAGCATGCTCACTAGTTCTCTGTTTTACCATTTAGGTCGTAGATTCTGTGATTCTCTACGTGTTTTGAAATGGCAACCAAAAACCCTCTTGTATCGATCCTCGAGTCAAACAAGTTGACTGGTCCCAACTATTCTGATTGGCTGAGGAATCTAAAAATCATTTTAGATTCTGAGAAGAGAACTTATGTTCTCTTCGAAGGGGAGCCTAGTCCCGAAGGGGAGGCTCCCACTCGGGCCGAGCGGGATGCGATTCAGAAGTGGAAGGATGATAATCTCCAAGCCCGTTGCCTTATGTTGGCTAACATGTCTCCGGACTTGCAAAGACAACATGAGGCCATGGAATTTGCTTGGGAGATTTACGACCACTTAGAGCAACTTTACCGCCCTCATGAACGTGTTACAAGGTATAACACTTCAAAGGAGTTATTCCACTTAAGAATGAGGGAAGGTTCAAGTGTCCATGAATATGGACTCAAGTTTCTTGCCCTTACTGAGAAACTTGCTTCCATGGACATGCCGCTGAAAGATGAGCTTTCAGTGGATTTGTTGCTAGCTTCGCTCCCACCATCATTCAACCCATTTGTCCTTAACTTCAACATGAATCATGCTGGTGCTACTGTAGCTGAGCTGATTAGTCAGCTTGTGACTGCTGAAAGCACGATCAAGAAGGACAATAAGGTTTTGATGGTGAATGCTCCATCTTCCTCTTCTGGGCCTTCTAAAGGTAAGGGCAAGAAAGCCCAAAAGAAGAAGAAGAAACCCCTTAGGCCCACTGGTGGCATTTCGAAGGGGAAGGCCCAAAAGAAGAAGCGTGATCAGAAAGAGGATGTTTGCTTCCATTGTGGCAAAGCGGGACATTGGAGGAGAAACTGCCCAGAGTACAAGGCTACTCTAAAGAAAGGTATCTTTCTCGTTGAAGTAAATCTTTCTATTAATTCTAGTTCTTGGGTACTTGATACCGGTTGTGGAACTCATATCTGTAATGATGTACAGATGCTAAGTGAAGTCCAACAACTCAAAGAAGGAGAATGTGTCTTGAAGATCGGCGATGGCTCAAACGTTGAAGCTCGAGCTTTAGGCACAATTAGATTAGATTTAGGTAGTTTTGAGTTAGTATTAAACAAAGTCCTTTATGTACCGAAAATTATTCGTAATATAATTTCAGTTCCAATATTAGATTGTGAAGGTTATGAAACTTATATTAAGAATGGTAAATACTTTATCAAACGGAACAACTCTTCCGTTCATATCGGTACTCTAAGTAATGGACTTTACCTAACTCAAAATATCAATATTATGAATATACAACGAGAAACAAAGCGTAAGAGAGATGACAAAGTTTCAGCTCCCTTATGGCACGCTAGATTAGGACACATTTCCAAGAACAGAATTAGCAAGATAAACACTTTAGGATCATTCTCTGAAAATGATCTCAAAGAGTTAACTTCTTGCGAATCCTGTCTCAAAGGAAAGATGTCCAAAGTTCCTTTTAAAGGAACTGTGGAACGTGCCACTAAGGTTCTGGATTTGATCCATACTGATGTTTGTGGACCGCTTAGTGTAAGCACTAGAAGCAATCATCAGTATTTCATAACCTTTACTGATGACTTTAGTCGGTATGGTTATGTATACTTAATGAAGTATAAATCTGAAGCTTTTGAGAAATTCTTAGAATTTCAAAAGGAGGTTGAGAACCAAACTGGTCACAAGATCAAAGCACTTCGATCTGATCGAGGAGGCGAATATCTTAGTGAAGAATTCCTTAATCATCTCAAGGATAATGGGATTATCTCTCAGTGGACTCCTCCGGGAACTCCTCAGCTTAATGGAGTTTCTGAGAGAAGGAATCGAACCCTACTTGATATGGTTCGTTCCATGATGAGTTTCACTGACTTACCACCTTCTTTCTGGGGTTATGCCCTAGAAAGTGCAGCAAAGATTTTGAATCTAGTTCCCTCTAAGTCAGTCCCCAAGACGCCCTATGAAATGTGGCATGGTAAAATCCCTAATTATTCTTACTTAAGAATTTGGGGTTGTCCTGCTTACGTGAAGAGGACAGTGGGAGATAAGTTAGAATCTCGTTCTAACTTGTGCTACTTTGTAGGTTATCCTAAGGAATCCATAGGATACTACTTCTATGATCAGTCTGAACAAAAGGTGTTTGTTTCTAGAAATGCCACTTTTCTTGAGGAACCGTTCCTTAAAGAAAAGAAGGGCAAGATCATAGAATTAGAAGAAGTACAAAATGACCCCACACCACCCACTGAAGAAACGTCCCACTCTGATCAACCACAACCAATCACAAATTTCGATACACACGAAAATCCTCCTCTAAGGCGTTCTGAACGTACTCCTAGACAGCCGGAGAGATGGTATGGATTCTTCCATGAAATCTCTCAAAAGGATAATGATCCTTTAACATATGAGGAGGCACTTTCAGATTCTGACTCTGAACAGTGGATAGAAGCCATGAAATCCGAAATGGATTCCATGAACTCCAACCAAGTTTGGACCTTGGTAGATTTGCCTGATGGGGTCAAACCCATAGGTTGCAAATGGATCTTTAAGAGAAAGCTTGGAGTTGATGGAAGCATTGCAGCCTACAAAGCAAGACTGGTTGCAAAAGGATTCACTCAGAGACCCGGCGTGGATTTTGATGAAACCTTTTCACCAGTTGCAATGCAAAAGTCTATTCGGATCATGCTTGCCATTGCTGCATATTATGAATATGAGATATGGCAAATGGATGTGAAAACTGCCTTTCTCAATGGTAACATTGACAAAGACATTTATATGGAGCAACCCATAGGTTTCACATTCAGTGGGAGTGAGCAAAAGGTTTGCAAACTCCAAAGATCAATCTATGGATTGAAACAGGCTTCTAGGAATTGGAACATTCGATTTGATGAATCAGTCAAAGCGTTTGGCTTCATCCAAATTTCGAATGAATCATGTGTGTATAGAAAGGAATTGGAGACCTCAGTGCAATTCTTAGTACTTTATGTTGATGACATCCTTCTTATTGGGAATTCGAAGGATGACATGAAAGTGACTAAGTTATGGTTATCGAACCAATTCGAGATGAAAGATCTTGGTGATGCGTCCTATATCCTTGGAATTAAAATCTATAGAGATAGATCTAGAAGGTTAATAGGACTATCACAGTCGATGTACATTGACAAAGTATTGAAGAGATTCAATATGGAGTCTGCAAAGGTTAAGAACCTTCCTATGAGTGTAGGAACATGTCTTTCAAAGAAGATGTGTCCTAAGACTAACCTTGAGAAGGAAAGAATGACTCATACACCTTATGCATCAGCAATAGGTAGCATAATGTATGCAATGTTATGTACTCGACCGGATGTGGCTTATGCACTTAGTGTAACAAGTCGTTTCCAATCTGACCCTGGAGATGGTCACTGGGCTGCCGTGAAGAATATTCTTAAGTACTTGAAAAGTACTAAAGATTTATTCTTAGTTTACGGAGGTCAGAAAGATCTTACTGTCGAAGGATACTGCGATGCAAGCTTTGCATCTGACTTAGATGATTTTAAGTCAATGTCAGGATACATTTTCTGCCTGAACGGCGGTGCAGTGAGTTGGAAGAGTTCCAAGCAAACAACCACTGCAGATTCGACCACTGAGGCCGAATACTTAGCTGCAAATGATGCAGCTAAGGAAGGTGTTTGGATTAGAAACTTCATTCAAGAGTTGAATGTTGTTCCTAGCATGAAAGACCCCATTACTGTGTTTTGTGACAACACTGGGGCGGTTGCTCAAGCAAGAGAACCAAGATCTCACCAACGGACCAAGCACATTATGAGGAAGTATCACCTAATCCGTGATATTATCAAAAGAGGAGATGTGCTAATTGAGAGGGTCACATCAGCAGAGAACGTGGCAGATCCACTTACTAAACCCCTTAGTCGAGAAGCTTTCCAAGGTCATCTTCAGAAGATGGGACTTAGAGTAGCTTTAGAATGGCTTTGACGGGCAAGTGGGAGATTGTTAGGAATAGTGCCCTAGAAAGCCGATTGTATATCCGCTTTGTGCTTTTCCTTATTGTAATCACAGACAATCTTTGAATGAAATAACGAATTGAGGCAACACTTCTTTATATGCTCTTGTTTGGTATGCGTTTACTTTAGCTGTGCATGTATGAGAACTCCCCTAATCCTGATGACTTTAGGACTCTACCATTTAGGTGAAATGGTTCATGAAATGAGCCCTATATCACATAAGTCATGATTAGTAAAATACTCCAAGCCGATGAGTCCTACAGACAGTGGGAGTGTCAACCTGACTCCTCTAAGGCTTGCTTGTGGGATCACGCCCTTAAGAAGGACCACCTTGTTTCATGGAGGTGCAAAGTGTATAGTTGATACGTGCGTGATACATGAGGGTGCTTACTTTAATAAGTAAGTTCACTGAGGTGCCCCGTGTGAGAACATTTCTAAATGGGAAATGAAGTTTCTATTTCAGGAAATGGAAACTTCCAGATTAGGAAATATCTCACGAGTCATTGATGTGATTAATTGATCCTTAGACTTGAGGTTCCTTGTCACTTTATGAGTTAACTCTGTAGTCTTAGGTATAAGCTTTAAAGGGTGTCGCCTTAGACAACTGATTCAAGGCTTATGCTGGGGCTGCACAAGTGATTCATGAAAGTGAATGAGAATCAAGAAAGGACCTACACTTGCATTTGCAAGGTGATCTCTTATTGTGTAAGTCATTCATATGCCATATGGAGTCCTTGGCCAAGGCAGTAGATCAAGACATCAAGAAAAGTGTTTCTTGGATTGAGATCAAATGGATATGAAATGCACTTAGCTTTAAGACCAGATTATTAGGGTTCTGATTATTCCCTTGCCCTAGATCTTGGTTGAGAGATAGTAAGTAGGAGGATTGTATCTCACATGAATCAATGACTTAAAGGTTCTGTCGAATCCGAACATTCCAATTCAGCTAGGGGTTAAACACCTGTTGCTAGACTATGGTCGTTTAATCTGTGAACTGATTAATTAATTAGTGAATTAATTAATTAGGGTCACTGCTAATTGAATTGAGAACCTAGAGGGTCACACACAACAACTTGGTTACATGAGTTGAGGCTTAAAAATGATTAAACGAGTTAATCGGACCAAGAGGGTTCCACACGTGTGAATTCACACGTGTGGCTCACGTGAGTGACACGTGTCACTGTGACACGTGTCACTGTGACACGTGTCACACACGTGTGTGTATATATATATTATATATATATTAAATAATTAATTAGTTAATTATTTAATAGACTTTGGTTTAATTTTGAATTAAAAGGAAAGTCTAATTTTGGAGAAAATAATCTAGTTAATTAATTACGAATTAATTAATTAGATAAAATAAGTTATTTATTTTATAATAAATAAAGTATAAAATTATCCAAAAATAGTTTGGATATTTTTAAGCTCTCTTAAAAGTTGACTAGAAATAGAATTCAAAGTCAAAGTTGGAAAAATACTTGATGATCAAGTAATAGGAGAGAGAGGAACCAAATCCTAGTCCAATAAGGTCTAGGTTCGGCCGTCCCTCCCCTTTCCTATATATAGGGGAGCTCATGCTCCCCTTTAGAGCTAATTGACAATTCTTGGTTCATGTGTTGAACACCTTCCTTTCTCCAAGATTATATTAAACCCTAGGTTAAGCCTAAACACTAACTAGAGAACTAGCATCCTTACTAGTTAGATTGTGATCAAGTTGGTGGACTTTCTCTAGAGACTTCAAGTTAGAAGTTTGAAGATTCGAGCTTTACCAAGGAGAGGGGATCAAGCCGCGAGAAGAGCGTTCTTGGGTGGCTTGAAACGCTTCAAGAAAGAATAAAAGAAAAGTAAGTTTTCTATCTTTACGAATTTGGTTACACGATTGCGAGTTCAAGGTCCTTTTGTTGGGAAATTTTTTTAAATTCCGCTGCTTTCTGATTCGTGTTTTCCAACACTAAGGTGGTATCAGAGCCCGGTTGTAAAACCGAGGTTCATGTGTCGTGTCGTGTCAAGTCTAGGTCGAACGGCATAGGGTTATTTGAGAATCGTGAGTCCTACATCTTATATGAACCTACTTGAACCTAGTTGAATTCATGAATTATGTGAAGTATGTGTTTCACTTGTGCTTATAATTTAATTATGTTCATTAGCATCTATTAATCCAACATGCATATCTAGTGTTTTAAGTTACAGGATGCCTCGAGGTAGACCTCATCGTGAGCATACCCCTGGACATAGGAGACGTCGTCATGAATATCCTCCTCAGGTTACACCACCCCCACCTGCTCAGCCACAAGATTTCATGAATGCCGTGGTTGGGCTAATTTATCAGAGGCTTCGAGATTATGTGCCTCCGGCGCCACCAGCACCACCAGTCCCAGTAGAAAATCCTATTTCTGCTATACTTCGGGAATTTCAGAATCAGCAACCTCCTAAGTTTTATAAGGGTAATGATATTCAGGCAGAGATGTGGCTAAAGGAAGTGGATAGAATTTGGCAGCTTATTCCATGTGACCCTCAGGAGAAAGCTCGTTGCACTCTTACTCTGATTCAGGGCGAGGCTTACTCCTGGTGGGAAAGTACTCAGATTGTATTGGAGTCTGCCGGGGAAACTATCACTTGGGAAGTGTTCGTTCGGGAATTCAGAAATAAATTCATTCCACCAGCTTCGCGTACTCGTAGGTTAAGGGAATTTACCGAGTTAAAACAAGAAGGAAGATTTGTTGGCGAGTACGTTGCAGAATTTGAGAGATTGTCTCGTTACGCTCCCAATATAGCGAACGATAACTTCCACAAGGCGACACAATTTATGCAGGGACTTAGGCCGGATATCCAGGATGCCTTAAAAGCTGCTAACACAAGTACCTGGGCTAAGGCCACCAATAAAGCATTGAAAGTTGAGGATTCGGACAATGCGAGAAGGTCGAGAGTATTCGAACCGGATTCAGTTTCGGAATCTGGACCGGATCCTGTTATTATGAAAAGGTCCAATGCTGCTTCCATCTTATCCTCCCAAGAAAAGTCGAAAAGGAAAAAGTTTCAAGTTGATCAGCTAAATTCAAAGAAGAGTTCTGTTACGGCGTTACCATCACAGTTAGGGAAGCCCCTCTACGCTTGCTGTGGACGTGACAACCATACTGCTGAGACTTGTCGAAAACGTCTAAACTTGTGCATGCGATGCGGGAGCAATGAACACCTAGCAAACATATGTCCCAAGCAATAGAGAGTGCCGGTCGGGGGTGCTAAGCTGAATGTGGTAGACGAAGGAACCAATTATATACATGACACAACCAACGGTGAACGGTACACCTAATCATGCATATCACGTGCATCATGAATCTTATTGTTGTTAAACTTCAATTATCATCAGTGTAATTGATTATTTATGTGACCAATATGATTCTACTTGTTTATGTGACATTTGTATACTTGTTCCACCATCAATTCCATGTGCATAGGAACAGAGATCCTATTAATATTGTTGCTCGGGGGACGGGGTTCCCTCATTGCTTGTCAGGAGACGGGGTGCCCTTGGTATTCTTGAGAGACGGGGTTCTCTCATTTCTTATAGAAAGACGGGGTTCTTTCATTTCCTGTTTAAAGAGACGGGGTTCTCTTATAGTTGTGCATCATTAAAACTTGACAGTGGACCTGGGGGACCAGGTCCTTTTAAGGGGGGGAGAGTTGTAACGCCCCGAATTTCGTTAATCATAATTTTATAAATCATATTTTACTAAACTTTCATAAAATTTCATGAATTTATAGTAAGGTTAGAATTTATTTCATGACTTGAAAATATTTATAAAATGAAACGAATACCGAGAGTGGTGTAATTACCGAATGGTCCCAACTTGATCCTTTTTTCCAACTTTAGGGACTTAATTGCATAACTTTTTAAGGATTAAATTGATCATATTTCAAACTACATATCCTCAATTGCATGACTTATACTTTGAGGGGACTAAGTTGCAATTCATGGCATTTCATCAATTTCCAAATGATGAATCACGTAATAAATCATCTCCAAGCTTCTTCCTTCATTCTTTATCCAAAAATCATCCCAACACCTTGCTCCTTATTCTCGGTTTATACAAGAAAGAAAAGGGAAGAGAGTTTCATCATTTATCTCAAGAATTTCCAGGAAATATAACAAGAATTGGGAGTTGATCATCATCTTCATCCATTTTCTTCACTCTTTTCATTTCAAGATCAGTTTTCCCGTAACGAAGAGCAGGGCCATAGGCAGTGACCTACTTGCATTATATCAGTAAAGGTGAGGCTTAATTGTTAATTGCAGGGAACTCGTACACTCTCGCATGTATTTCAAGTCAAGTTGTACGTATATCCTGTTACAAACTATGTACCATGTTACAGTGATTGAATCATGATCATGTTACCGTGATATCGTGAATGGTGAAGGCTCACAACCTTCCCGTTATTGGAGTGATGTAGTTCATGGAGTGATGGAGTTTATTGGAGTGATGGAGTTTATTGGAGTGATGTAGTCCATGGAGTGATGGGGTTCGTGATACTGATACGGGTGCCGTGTAACTGGATTGCATGTTTACATATTTGTTTCTAAATTGTTGATAATGATAATCATAACTTGCAGGTTATTTGCACTAATGTAATTAAGCCTCACTCAGTCTTTTGTAGACTGACGCCCCACCTTTCAGGTTGTTGCGGTCGTGTGCTAGGCGGGAGTCAGAGTCGTGTCAAGCCACCCAGCTGAGTCTAGCACTTTATGCATTTCATGATATTGATAATTACATTTCTAGAGATAGTACATTATGGTGGTGGATCACAGTTATAGATTTTTGTATGTAAATTATGGGAGATGATAATATATTGATACACTGATCTTTTGGATATTTGTTATATGACAAACCGATAGTGTTAAGTTTCCATTTTATTTTCGGTTAAATGCATGAGTTAGTTCCGCCTAGCTTGTCGTGTATTGCATTGTCACCCGTTCGCTATAGGTTGGTTCATGTACGGAGTGGCCGTTTCGTATGTGGATTGACCTATAGTGCGGGGGTGTGGTATCTCCACGTGTAAGGGGTGCTACAGTATTTATCCTTATTTCATCTATTTTTATTTTCTTTTTCTCTCTTCATTCTCACACCACCATTTTTATTCATCTTCCTCATTTTTCACCTTTCTCACCGTACACACAAAATTATTTTTCTTATTTTCTGTTGTTGCAAGATCTCAAACAATTACACATATTCGAGACTTATATATCAATACACACATGTTTTTATTATTATTTTTTTATTTACTAATTTTTTTTATATATTTTGTTATTGTTGATTTTGATATTTTTTATTTATATTGTTGATGATATTTGTTTAGGGGATTTGGGCTTTTCTTCTTGATTGTTTTAGGAATTTGTTTAATTTTTTTTAACCTTAATTTTTAATAATCATTCTTAATATTTTTGTTTATTCGGAGGTATTTATTGTTAGTCTCTTGATGGTTTGCAGTAGCGTGTTGTCGCCTTTTGGTGGGGCTATGTTGTGTCTCTGGGGTGTTGTGTGTGGCTTGGTGCTGTGGTTTCTTTAGTTGGTAGTGTCATGGAGTGGTGAGCTTTTCTTTGCTAGGAGAGACTGTCGAGAGAGATTTAGCCTATACACTTTGACCGCCAACCTTTATACACAAGTGTTACCCTTCAACCGAGTGGGAAGTTCATTCCTTGCGGCTACTAATTTTTCCTTCCCTCCCCTGTTTGTTTTGCAGGTATCGTTCCCCCCGTTTGGGGAACTTTTTACCCCCACGAGGAAAAGTCAATGTGACACGCCGATGAATTTGATTGAGGCGAGGTTAATCCTAGTTGTCCTGGTGGGGAACGCTTGGCGCTGTCGAGGTCATGAACCACAGCTTTGCTTAGTGCACTGCGACGCTCTCCTAATGTTTATTAATTTTTCAAAGTTTGTAGGTCAAATTTTTGATACCTCGATCTTTCAGTAGTACAGGTATGACGTATGTGCGCGTTTAAGTTCCTTAATTATGCAATTAGATGTTTAATTAATGTTAATTATCTTTTCTCTAATTATTTGAATTTATACTTTAAACGTTTATGCTTCTTTCTTTGGTAATTTCTTCGTTTGAACTTGTAATGGAATTTCGATTTCTGTGTCATTTCGCTATGTATGAGTTTTACATGTTATGAACTGGTGAATATGCTCGTTTTATGATTTCGGTTTATTTGTTGAGCTTTTGGAGTTTTATTTCTTTGGAACCTAAAGGAGGCAAAAACGTTTTTAGCACAGCTTAGGTTCCGGTTTGTGTAACTTTAGCTTGAGAATTCGGATTCGAATTCCGTTACTTCCGTTGGACTTGTTTCGACGATTCGGGTTCAATGGGCTAAGTCTCGTACAATTCTAAAACCATTTGATACTCCAAAATTCAATCGTAACTTTGCCTCGCACCTATATGATTATCTTTCACTTATTTGCACATAAGCCCCTCAATTCTTGACATATTACCCTCAACCTTGGCCCCGTAATCCCCCAACATCATGTATTACCATACTTGCTCTCTCCATCTCGGTTAACACAAAGAAAAGAGAGGAAATTTGCAGCAAACTTGATTGTTCGTTTTATTATGGTTTAGATACCTTTCTTCATGTTTTCTTGCTTCTTTTATGATTCGTATGCAATGTTAGTTTGTTATATTAAGTGTTGTACGTATTATTTTGAATATATGACTTCATTTAATACGTTTGTGCATTTCATTTACAGTCATTGCATTCATAAGCATTGTCGGGCGTCTATTTGGTTCATATTCGAGTCTAAGTCTCGGGTCTTGCCTTGTTGTGTTTCAGAGCCTCTTCAGGAAGTGCAGGAGCCTGAAGCTTAGGTGGTTAGTTGTCTATTTTGATCCAAATTTTGCTTCTTTTGGTTTAAGGTGAGGTTTAGGAACTTTTTATTAGTATTAGTAGGTCATTATATGATGATTTCACACCCGTATACGGATATAGTCTATATAATTAAATATGAGTGCTTAAGATATGTTTATGATTTTGCGGAAACGCTTGAATTTTATGCAACTGGTATAAGTATGAGCGTATATAAGCTTAAGATATTGAATCCTTTTGTACGTTTATGTTTTGAGCGAGTTGTTCCCTGAAATATGGGAATTTGGTTCATATGGTAGGTTGGGTATGGGTAAGGAATGTCCGGGATGGCAAGGGCTGTCGAGTTTGGCCTGTGCGTGGTTCACTACAAAAAAAAACCCGAAAATCGACGGGCATTTCCCGAAGGGATTTTCGAAAAACCCGTCGGTTTTCCGTTGGAAAAGCCGATTTCCAACGAAAAACGAATGAGATGGCATCCTGTTGGAAAATATATCGTCGGAATTGGGTCCCGACGGGTCCGTTCCGTTGGTTTTTCGTTGGAAATATATTTCCAACGGAATTCCGACGGGAAATCGATGGAAAATTATTTTTTCCAACAAAATTTCCAAGGGAAAGCCAATGGGCCATTTCCGTCGGAATTTTTTTCCGACGGAAAACCAACGGATTTCCAACGGAACAAAAATAATTTAATTTTTAAGTTAACTGACGGGTTTCCAACGGAATTTTCCGTCGAAAATAAAATATAAATAAATAAATTAAAAAAAATAAAAAAATTCATTTGTGAGACCTGAACCACCCCGGAAACAGGCCACACCAGCACCTCAGACGACCCACGAGCCGAGCTTGAGCCAACCGAGCCAACCTAGTGCGAGAATTAATTCTCGCGATAATTACGCATGCAGGGATTCAAACTCGGCTCTCGAAGGAAGAATGGTGACTCCCTTACCAACTTGGCTAACTTACTTCTTATTAATATTATGTCTTTAAATATATTTATACACTTATTTTAATTAACTATTTAAATACTTTTTGTTATTAATTTAAAATATAAAATTTTAAATATATGATTATTTGAATTAAATATAATCATATTTATTGAAAAATTTTAAAAATACTTATTCGAATGAAAATAAAACTCATTAGAATTAAAAGTTCTCCAATCTATAGAAAATATATAGAGTATCATAATAAGAACTCTTTCTAAAATTAGTATATTAATTATAAGTTACATTATAAGATATTTATACATCTAAAAATAAAATTAGTAATATAAAAATCATTGCTAATAACTATTACATAACGATGAATTATATTATAAACCTACAATTTTTTTTGTATATATATATATATTTATATATAAACATTTTTTTTTTATAAAGATACATAATTAATAAAAAAATTCTTAGTTTTCATATTTTAAACTTAGTTAAAAAATTATTAAGTCTATATACTCATTATCAAGTATTAAATTTATTAAAAATACTTATTATGTAAATTACGATTGATAACTAATAAAATAGTATATTAACACTACGGATTAACGTTATTAAAATCTAAATTTGAAGTTGAAGAAGATCAAACCATCAAAAGGGCGATCTTCTCGTTAGGTAATTGATACTTTCACTATTAATTAACTTATATAATTAATAACTTAGTTTTACTTTATTAGAAATAATCGTTTATTAAAAAACATAAATTTTAATACGAAGATGACTTAAAATTATAATATATGTGTTGGTTTATTAAAAGATATTTGAATCGAGATTTCTAATTAAATTTGATTGAAAAATTCAGACGAAAAACCAACGGAATTTTTATTTAATTGAAATTCCAACGGAAAACTGGCGGGAAAATCCCATTGGTTTTTTTTAAATTGAGGAATAAAAAAACCGATGGGTAATTCCCGTCGGTTTTCCGTTGGAATTTTTATTTCATTGAAATTCCAACAGAAAACCGATGGAAAAATCCCGTCGGTTTTTTTTTATAATTGAGGAATAAAAAAACCGATTGGTAATTCCCGTCGGTTTTTCGTTGGATTTTTTATTTAATTGAAATTCCAACGGAAAACCGACGGGTTTAGAATTGTGCTAAAATTTTCGACGGAAACCCAACGGAGTTCCGTTGGAATTTTTGGCGCAATTTTTTTAAAAATTCCACCAAATTTTCCGACGGAATTCCAACAGGATACCGAAGGAATTTTTCGTCGGTTTTTTCCCATCAGAATTTGGTTGTTTTTTTGGTAGTGGTTCCCTTTGAGATATTCACGTGCGACTTATGGAGGTTGAGAAGACGTGGTATCTTGAGCCCTCGGTTGCTAACCGGGGAAGGCATATCGTGGGTTCGCTACCCCGTATGTTTTTGTTATGTAGGTGATTAGGGTTGATTCCCGAATCAACATGGTTGTGAGGATGGATTATGTTGTGATTTTAGTTTTATGTTATGCTTTAAGGAGTTAAGGGAAGTTCGTTCTCGCCGGACGTTTGTTTATTCTTTGTATAGATGGTTATGAATCGAGTAGGATTTCTTTATGTATATTAGGCTATCTCTTCGAAAAGGATTTTGTATGCAAAACCCTAGCCTCGGTTCATGGCTATCCCTTTTGATATATGCTCTGTTTATATATATAAGTGTGTGGGCGTGCGTTTAGCCCCCTCACTCAGTCGAGTTGTAGACTAACCCTCTCTTTTTCACCTTTTAGGTCAGCTCGAGCTAGGCGGGGAAGTGCATCGAGTCATGTCGTACTTAGTTGCTTAGGTGGAGTCTACATTCCATATTTACAGCTTTTGAATACTTTATCTCTAAATCTATTTATGTATGTCGTGGAGATTGAATACTTGTAATAAATTTTGGGTCTCGTGGCCATGGTATATATATGTTATGGTATGTTTTAGCTGAGCTCGTTTGGATCCTGTTTGTTGCTTCCGCTTTTGCTTTAATTTCTTTGAACGTTCTGTAGTCCGTTAGCACCGCTTAGCTTAGTGTGTGCGTGTAGGTTTGCGTTCGCTTAGACTTGGGCTCATGTATGGAGGTCCATTTCATATGTGGGCTTGGGTTTAGGTGCGGGGGTTGTGGTGGCCCACCGTTCCGGGCGCTACATCTTAAAGTGGTATCAGAGCTCCTGGTTGCAAAATCGGAGCTCTAGAATCGTGTTGAGTCTGTCTAGGTCGTATGGCTTATGACAATGTGATTATGTGCATTTATATGATTATTTGCTCATTTTCTTGTTAATCATGCACATGAACATGTATTGACTTGCACGCATATGTATTGGAAACCCCTATCTTGCAGAATCATGCCTCCACGAAAACACCACTGCCGAGACTCTCCTGAACATCGCCATCACCGAGATCACTCTCCACAACAGGAAAACAATAATCCACCACCACCACCCCAAATGGATCCCGGGAATTTTATGGAGAGATTGGCCGTATTCTTCAAGAGATTAGGAGAGGAACAATGCCCCTCAAGCTGGGAATCATGGAGGGAATGCCATCACTACCATTCTTCGAGAGTTTAAAAATCAGAATCCACCGGTTTTCATTGGTGGGAACGATGTACAAGCGGAGGAGTGGTTGATTCAAACTAACCGGATATGGGGCCTTATTCCTTGTGGTCCGATGGAAAAGTTACAGTGCACTCTTACAATGATTCAGGGACAGGCTTACAGTTGGTGGTCTAGTGTTCAGATCAAGTTGGAAGCTTCTGGGGAAGAGATTACATAGGATGTCTTTGAGCGGGAATTCAAAATAAATATATCCCTAAAGCTACTAGAAGGCGACGTTTGAGAGAGTTTATGGCCCTCAAACAAGGAGGAATGTCCGTGACTGATTATATCAACGAATTTGAGAGACTTTCACACTATGCTCCGAACATTGCCAATGATGATGAAGCTAAAGACTCTCAATTCCTTCAGGGCCTTCGAGAAGATATGAAAAATGCTTTGGAAGTGGCTAATATGAGCACGTGGGCGAAGGTGACTGATAAGCTTTGAGGGTCGAGGTAAGAGTGGTTTTAAGGAGGAAAAGCTCTCATGCTGGACAGGGTTCGAGCTCGGGAAGTTTTAATAAGTTTGGGAAGAGGCCGGCATTTCAAGCTTTCCCACAAACTAAGCCTCAGAATAAAAGTACCCGCAGGACCGAGCCAAGCCAAGCAACCTTTGGCTCTTCTGGCTCCACCTAAGGTTGAATGTACGTATTGCAAGGGTCCTCATCACTTGGATAACAGTAACGCCCTAGCTTTCGGCTTTTCAGGTAAGAACGCCACGTGTGAGTTTTGAGTGTAATAATTTAAATTAATTTGCTCATTTCTTCAAATTTATATGTCATGACATAATTTTAGAAAATTTTAATTTAATTATTTTTATGAAATTCATATCAAATTGATATTTATTGCATAAATTTAATTTGATTGGAACGTGAATTAATTCCTTAGTGAGATTTAATTTCTTTTATGTCCTTACTTGATCATTTTCTTGAATTTGGGGACTAAATTGACCAATTATCATGGAAGTGGACTCAATTGCATAACAATTTGAGGGATTTAATAGCAATTGGAGCAATTTTTGCTTGCATTTAGCAGCATTACGTACCATTCCTTCTCTTATTTCATACAAAACATTACATACACTTGCTCCTTGCTTCCATTTTCAACCGATCCAAACCCTCATCAAGGAGAAGGGGAAATTCATCATACAAGTTATATTTTGTAGGTTTTATATACACTGAAGCATCATCGTCAACCTATCTTCATCTCTTCATCCATTTCTTTCATTTCAAGGTAACTTTGGAGATTTTGATAATTTCTTGAATTGAATGTGAGATTAGGGTTATGATATGAATTGGTTGAATTGAGTATTGGTTGTTGGAAGCATGTTTGTGGACTTTTAGTTTAAGTTTGATACATATATCATGAACTATGTGGCCTTGGAGCATAAGTGAGCATAGGGGTTTGAAATGAGTGATTCTTGATGATCAAGCTTGGAATTTAGTGTTTATATGAGTTATTATTGATCTATAAGCATACTAGTATGTATATTACATGATTTGTATCATTTGGAGATGGAATTATGGATCTTTTGAGCTTTGTGGTTTTGGTACGTATTGCCCCTGAATATCCCCTGTTTCTGCTGTATCTGCATATTGGGAATGGCCCTTCCCATCCCAGTTCATTCTGGGAACGACCGTTCCCACCCCTGCCAACTGTCTCGCGAGACTGGGAATGGTCCTTCCCAGTTTTGGCAATGGCGAGATTGAATCGGGGAGGCCCAAAATTTTCCTAAAAACTTACAGACATGTGGGATTGAATCGGGGAGCCGGGAACGGTCCTTCCCATTTCCAGTTCAAAACCAGAACGGTCGTTCCCATGCTCCAGAGGGTTCAGTGAATTTTCTGCATAAAATTGAGTTTTCATAATTCGTTTCTAATGCCATAATTGATCTATACGTGTTATTATATGCTTATTTTATGCATGAATATGATCATACCATTCCCTAATTGTCAATACACGTTATAATGTTCATGATCACGCCGTTCGTCCTAATTGGCACATTTTGAGTCGTGTCTCACGGACAATTATCTTTCTTGTACGGACCAGCTTCCTGGTGACGAGGAGCAGGCCCCGTGAGCTGTTTCCTTGTTTATTTTGGTCACACAGGTGAGGTTTAATTTCTAGATATAGAACTTTTACAACTCTTATGTGGATTTTGGCCAAAAGGTATTGATATATCTATAGATTTTCATAAACCTCAAATGATTTCAAAATTCACTGAGTCTACTGTACTGAACTGATCGTATTTTGGCAAGTATACTGTACCACACCGTGCGCCCGAGGGTAGTGGCTTGAGCCAACCGGGAAAGCATGGACTGACTGGTAACTCTAGCGCTATCCTCACCATTTTAGGATGACCCCTGAACCCCCTAGGAGATTAGGGGAGGAAGGAGTTCCGGGCTTAGGGATTCATGCACCCTCTGCTCACCCTGAACCCACCATCACTCGGAGGAAGAAGGGATTGAAACTGCTACTGAATGTACTGCACTGTAATAATTCGCTTGATCACCTAAATTATTGATAACCTAATTGTTGTACACAATCGGAGTAAGGTTGGAGAATTGCCCTCACTCACCGGCCACTGATTGACTGAAATTGAAATAATCGTTAAACTTGATAGTTGTAACCTCGGGCGATATTATATCTTATTTTCTTAAATTGTTTTGTTTTACAAAATATTACCTGAGATTATAACTTGCATGTATGTGCGCATATATTTACTTATACCCCTCACTCAATCCGTTGTAGACTGACGCCTCAACCTTTCAGTTTTCCAGGTACGTGCTAAGCGGGAATTAGAGTCGAGTCCTGTCTTTAATTTGGGTCTAGCACACTTCACCTTCACTTATGCTCATGTATTGACACTTATGATATTTTTGGCATGTCTTATGGAATATTGTGGAGATGATATTGTATGGATATGTATGGAGTAGATAGCATGCTTTTGGACACTTGATACTTAATATTTGATAATGAAATTTTATGCTTCCGCTTTTATTGCTCTGAATTGATTGTTTGGTTTGGGGTTAGTCCCGCCTAGCTATTGTCGTTTTTTTTATTATCACTCATTCGCTATAGCTTTGATTCATGTATGATTGTCTATTTCATATGTGGATTGAATTATAATGCGGGGGATGTGGTACCTAGCGTTCCGGGTACTACAATAACTGCTTCAGATTACATAAGAAATGTTTCTTCTGGGGGGCACCGGATCATATGGTAAGCACATGCCCGAAGAAGAATGACAATCAAAGGCACGCAATCCAGGCTAGGGCTTATGCGTTGGGTGTTGAGGAAGAAGAAGCTATAGTGATCGACCCAAACGCCATGATCGAAGTACATTGTTTGATCCCGGGGCTACTCATTCTTTTATTTCCCGGGATATAGCTGCTTCTATGTGCTTGCCTATCTCTCTCTGTGCGCATGATTATGTGGTCAGCTCTCCACTTGGTGGTATTTTGGCAACTTGCAGGTTGTTTCGGGGGTGTCCTGTGAGCTTTGAAGATTGGGTTTTTCTTGCCGAGTTGATTGAGATGCCTATGCAGAGATATGATGTCATCCTCGGAATGAATTGGTTATATGAGCATTGGGCTAAGATGGATTGTCTGGAGAAGCAGGTTTCTTTTGGTTCAGTGGTGTTTAAGGGCGAAAGGTTGAAGTCAAGCCCGTTTATTTCCTTTGTTGAGGCTAGTAAACTGGTCTGGGACGGTGCGACAGGTTTCATGGCCTATCTTTTGAACAAACTGAAGGATCAGGCTAAACTGTGCGAGAGTATACCGATGTATTTCCTAAGACGTTGGGTTCTTTGCCACCCGACAGGGACATCGAGTTTGTCATCGACCTTTATCCTAGAGCAGAGCCTTTTTCGAAGACTCCCTATAGAATGGCTCCTCTTGAGTTAAAGGAGTTGAAGTCGTAGCTTGATGAACTTTTAGATTACGGGTACATTCATCCGAGCACTTTTCCGTGGGGTGCTCCCGTTCTATTTGTAAAGAAGAAAGATGGAACGTTACGGATGTGCATAGATTACCGTAAGTTAAATCGGATGACCGTGAAGAATAAATACCCGTTGCCTCACATCGAGGAGTTGTTTGATATTCTGCAGGGCTCTAAGGTCTACTCCAAGTTAGATTTGAGACAGGGTTACTATCAGCTTCGTATTAGGGAGGAGGATATTCCGAAGACTGGGTTTAATACGCGATATGGGCACTTCAAGTTCGTTGTGATGCCTTTCGGATTAACTAACGCTCCAGCCGTGTTCATGGTTATGATATACTGAGTGTTCAGACAGTTTCTTGACAAGTTCGTAGTAATCCTTATAGACGACATTCTGGTGTAGTCAAAGTCGGCTGAAGAGTATGCAGAACATCTCTGGATTATCTTGGAAACCTTAAGAGAACACAAGTTGTATGCTAAGTTCAGTAAATGCGAGTTTTGGATCGACAGGGTTGTGTTTCTGGGCCATATAATTTCGGGTAATGGAAGCGAAGTGGATCCATCTAAGGTTGAATCCGTGCTTCGTTGGGAGAGGCCGACAAACGCTTCAGAGATCAGAAGTTTCCTTGGGTTAGCAGGATATTACCGCCGATTTGTGAAAGATTTCTCTAAGATTGCGGCTCTGTTGACCCGTTTAACTAAGAAGGAGGTGAAGTTCGAGTGGGATGATAAGTGTGAAGCAAGTTTTTAGACTTTGAAGGTAAAGTTGACCTCGGCACCGGTTCTTACCCTACCCGAGGGCACCGAGGGTTATGCAATTTATACGGATGCTTCGAAAGAGGGTCTTAGTTGTGTTTTGATGCAGCATGGTAGAGTGGTAGCTTATGCTTCGAGTGAGAAGAATTACCCTACCCATGACTTGGAATTGGCTGCAGTTGTGTTCGCTTTGATGAAGTGGCGACATTATCTCTATGATACGACTTTCGAGGTATTTACCAATAACCAAAGCCTCAAGTATCTCTTTTCTCAGAAGGATTTGAATGTAAGAAAGAGGTATTGGATGGAATTACTAGAGGATTATGATTGTAAAATCCAGTACCATCCAAGTAAAGCTAACGTGGTAACCCATGCCTTGAGTAGAAAGGCGGGTGTGGCTAGTTTGGAAGCATGTTCTTCGAGTAAGGGTTCAGAGATTCTGGTTTCAGGGATTTGGCTGGCTAATCTTACAGTTATACCAGAGTTGAAACAACAGTTGCTAAAAGCTCAAGCCTCTGATGTAGAGATTCTGGTTTCAGGGATTTGGCTGGCTAATCTTACAATTATACCAGAGTTGAAACAACATTTGCTAGAAGCTCAAGCCTCGGATGTAGAGATTTAGAAGTTGATAGCTCGTTCTCGAGAGGATCCGGATTCTAAGTTTAAATTGGATGATTCAGGTTTGTTAAGTTTCGAAGCAAGGATTTGTGTCCCAGAAGTGCTCAAGAGGCTGATATTTGAAGAAGCACATCACTCAGGATACTCGATTCATCCGGAAGGTACTAAGATGTATCGGGACCTGAAAGCAAAATTCTGGTAGAGTGGTACGAAAAGGGACATCGTGAACTTCGTGAAGCGATGTCTAACATGTCAAAGAGTGAAGGCTGAACACCAGAAACCGGGAGGAACTCTCCAACCGCTTTCTATTCCCGAGTGGAAGTGGGAGCAAGTGACGATGGACTTTGTGTCCGGCTTGCCTAGATTCAAAGGAGGGTTCGATGGAATATGGGTTATTGTTGATAGATAAACTAAATCAGCTCATTTTCTCAAAGTACGAATGTCCGATAAGGTACCAAAGCTAGCAGAGTTGTATGTCCGGGAGATTGTAAGATTACATGGAGTTTCGACTAGTATAGTTTCAGATCGGGATCCACGGTTTACTTCAATCTTTTGGCAAAATCTTCAGAAGTGTTTGGGCACCAAGCTCAAGTTTAGCACCGCTTCGCATCCTCAGACGGACGGTCAGTCAGAAAGGTTAATACAGTATTTGGAGGATATGCATAGAGCGTGTGCTCTGGATCTTCAGGATCAGTGGGACGAGCATTTGGCCTTGGTTGAATTTTCTTATAACAACAGTCACCAGGGTTCGATTAAGATGGCTCCTTATGAAGCTTTGTATGGGAGGAAATGCATGTCTCCTCTGTTTTGGGATATAAAGGATTGGAGATGGACCGAAGAGAATAAACTCGAGAGGGTAGAACCTAAGGAAAAGATTGTTGCCACTATTGAGAAGGTCCATAAGATTCAATAGAGAATGAAAGTGGCTCAGTCTCGTCAGAAGAGCTACGCTGATAAGAGAAGAAGACCTTTAGAGTTTGAAGTCGGAGATAGAGTCTTTCTAAAAGCATCTCCGAGAAAGGGATTCACTTGAGTAGGTAAAGGTGGAAAGCTTAGTCCACGGTACCTTGGGCCATTTGAGATTTTGGAGAGAATCGGAGAAACGGCGTATAGATTGGATTTACCGTTAAGTTTAACCGTGATACACAACGTGTTTCACGTTTCTCAACTTTGTAAGTTTTATCCCGATGAGTCAGCCATCCTTCGAGTTGAAGAAGTTCAGTTAGAGCCGGATTTGACAATAGAGAAACATCCGGTGGCAATTCAGGATCAAAAAATACAAGAGCTGAGAAACCGATAGATTCCTTTAGTTAGAGTACTTTGGAGAGATCAGAAATCCGAGGAATCAACGTGGGAAACCGAGGAGAAGATGAACAGGTTATATCCTGAGTTGTTTGAGGCTTCAGGTCGGACTTGAGGACAAGTCCTTTTTAGGGGGGGGGGGGGGGAGATTGTGACACCCCGATCTTTCGGTAGTACAAGTATGACGTATGTGCGTGTTTAAATTCCTTAATTATGCAATTAGATGTTTAATTAATATTAATTATCTTTTCTTTAATTATTTGAATTTATAATTTAAACGTTTATGCTTCTTTTTTTGGTAATTTCTTCGTTTGAACTTGTAATGGAATTCCGATTTCTGTGTTATTTCGCTATGTATGAGTTTTACATGTTATAAACTGGTGAATATGCTCATTTTATGATTTCGGTTTATTTGTTGAGCTTTTGGAGTTTTATTTCTTGGGAACCTAAAGGAGGCTAAAACGTTTTTAGCGCACCTTAGGTTACGGTTTGTGTAACTTGAGCTCGGGAATTCGGATTTGAATTCTTTCACTTTCACTGGACTCATTTCGACGATCTGGGTCCAATGGGCTAAGTCTTGTATAATTCTAAGACCATTTGATACTCCGAAATTCAATCGTAACTTTACTCCGCACCTATATGAATATCTTTCACTTATTTGCACATAAGCCCCTCAATTCTTGACATATTACCCTCAATCTTGGCCCCACAATCACTAACATCATGTATTACCATACTTGCTTTCTCCATCTCTGTTAACACAAAGAAAAGGGAGGAAATTTGCAGCAAACTTGAAGCATCCATTTCCATTTTCATCACTATTCACACCAAGGGGTTTGTGAGCTCAAAACGCCATTTTCCTTCATCATCTTCAAGGGGTAAGACTATATTTGATATGTACATGCATACGTGATCATTTTGAACAATTAATTTCATGCTTTGAGCCAAGGTTGGTGAATACATAGAGTTTGAATTGATTAGTGAGGGTTTGTTGATCTCTTGCTATCCTTGGAGCTATGCTCTGATTTAAAGATGTGTATATAATCTCTTATGCTTCTAATATGATTATATGATCCTATTTCTAGTTATGGTTAAGTGTGTTGAGTGTAACCATTATCGAAATTCAAATTCTTGCATGAGAGAACTTGAAATATATGTTGATTCTTGAATCTTTTCCTTGGATGGATGATTATACGTTGAATATGAAGTGTTTTGCTATGTTCTCCTTGAATTTCATGGCTTGAACATACTGCTTAGAGCGGCTGCGTGATGCTCTATTTTGCTCCCCTATTTTTGCGCATGAACACTATAGCTATTGCTATTTTTTTTCGAAGAAGAAAGGCCAACACGGCCGTGTCAGCTTTGAACGTCATTTGGACACGGTCGTGTCAGCACTTCGACTTGGAGCAAATTATTTCTGTAAAATCGGACACGGTCGTGTCCAAAATGAACTGCAAACCAACACGACCGTGTCTAAAGTTCGAGTTTGGCTCTTAAATTTATTTTAATCGGACACGGCCATGTCCATTTTGAAATAAAAACTAACACGGCCGTGTCATTTGAAAATGTACGGCAGCAGTTGTTCATTTTATGGTTTTGATACCTTTCTTCGTGTTTTCTTACTTCTTTTATGATTCGTATGCAATGTTAGTTTGTTATGTTACGTGTTGTACGCATTATTTTGAATATATGACTCCATTTAATATGTTTGTGCATTTCATTTACATTCATTGCATTCATAAGCATTGCCCGACGTCTATTTGGTTCATATTCGAGTCTAAGTCTCGGGTCTTGCCTTGTTGTGTTTCAGAGCCTCTTCAGGAAGTGCAGGAGCCCGAAGCTTAGGTGGTTGGTTGTCCGTTTTGATCCTACTTTTGCTTCTTTTGGTTTAAAGTGAGGTTTAGGAACTTTATACTAGTTATTGACCTACGGCTATTATATGATGATTTCACACCCGTATGCGGATATAGTCTATATAATTAAATACGAGTGCTTAAGATATGTTTATGATTTTTTGAAAACTCTTGAATTTTATGGAACTGGTATAAGTATGAGCGTATATAAACTTAAGATTTTGAATCCTTTTGTACGTTTATGTTTTGAGCGAGTTGTGCCCTCAAATATGGGAATTTGGTTCATATGGTAGGTTGGGCCCCGGGAACTATGGGTAAGGAATGCCCGGGACGGCAAGGGCCGTCGGGTTTGGCCTGTGCGTGGTTCCCTTTGAGATATTCACGTGTGACTTATGGAGGCTGAGAAGGCGTGGTATCTTGAGCCCTCGGTTGCTAACCGGGGAAGGCATATCGTGGAGTGGCTACCCCGTATGTTTTTGTTATGTAGGTGACTAGGGTTTGATTCCCGAATCACCATGGTTGTGAGGATGGATTATATTGTGATTTCAGTTTTATGTTATGCTTTGAGGAGTTAAGGGAAGTCCGTTCTCGCCGGACGTTTGTTTATGCTTTGTATAGATGGTTATGAATCGAGTAGGATTTCTTTATGTATATTAGGTTGTCTCTTCGAAAATGATTTTGTATGCACTACAAAAAAACAGCCATTTCCAGACGAACTTTCAGGCGATTTCGTTTGGAAAATTCAATTTCCAACGAACTTCCAACCAACTTCAAGTCGTCTGAAAAACACTCGTCTGAACATATTTCAGACGAACTTTCAGACCAAATTTCCGACGAACATATATTCTGGCGAACTTTCCGGCCAAATACCGATGAAACGTTATGTCGTCCGAAATTTATTAACTTCCGACGAACTATTTTTTCGACGAACTTTCCGGCCAACATTCAGAAAAATTTCCGACGAAACTTACCACCACAAAATTTCGGACCAATATTATTCCAACGAACTTTCCGACGAAAAACTATAATTTTTTTAATTTTTCTAATTTTTCAGTCGAACTTTTTAGAATTTTATTTTTTTAATATTATTTTTCAGACGAACTTTTAGAATTTTATTATTTTTATTATAAATCCAGACAAACTTTTTCGTCGCAAATTTAATTTAAATTTTTTTAAAAATATATTTTCTAAATTTTTATTTTTAACCTGTTTTTAATAACATTTTTTTGTCAATTGTATCTATATAAAAACGATGATTAGAAATTTAATAATATAGATAAATCTGACAACATTATAATTGCAAATCCTTCAATGATAAATCCGTACAAGAACGTCCAGCAACATTATAATTCCAAATCCTTCATAGATAAATTCGTACATGAAAATTGATCAATTCTAACAACTTGAGGGTTTCTAAATAATAAAAGGAGTGCTACAAGTTCCAATCTGGTAACCTTTTTTTCAAAACATAAAACAAATACGTCATAGTAGTCTTGTTCCTTTTCACTTGCTTCTTCTAAATTCCTTTTCATCACTTGCTTGTTCATCGATCTGACAGAACATAAAATACAACAAAAATCAAGCATATAAACACCAATTCCTCTTGAATTTAGGAATTTAAACCAACTCAACAAACGCTCTAGTCCATAAACTAACTAAACATATAAACTTCAGAAATTCCAAATGCTCATGCAAGGATCTTCAAATTCAAGAATCAAACTAAAAACAACATAATTCGACAAGAAAAAAAAAATCTCTCCCTGTTGTTGTATCACTATCCAAAAATCAAACATAACTCATCGTTATAATTCATCATTATAATTGGATATTGGCCATATTTATTAATACCATGAATCAACAGGTTAGGTACCACTGTCATCATGAATTACCTCTAGTTCCAGCTGCCAAATATTATACCTCTCATTTTGTATTCTTTGACATCATATTTAAGAGGCAAGTTACAGACCATAATTTGATTTGACACACTAATGCAAATATAAATGGTGAACTATCTGTTTCATTATGAACATGTACTACTAGAGTAAGAACTTTGTAGTCTTGCCTATAGGACAAATTAAAGTGCTGAAATAGATGGTAATCTCTAATCTATTGGTCAAACACTGAACCTGATGAATTAACCATGTATATACGTACATAAGTATTGTGTTGAGGTGTGAGCCTAAATAGATCACAAACATATAAATTCATTGCTCCAATTACAACACAGTATTCCCCTATTTAGTTACTTTCTTCTTAGCTTAAGCCACATAAAGCGGGAGTGAATATAGTCCAAAAGCTTAAATGCGACAAAATGAAATGTTTAGGAGGGTGAGTGTCTAAAAACACAAATAATACAGATAACATCATATAGTTCTTAATTTATATATAGCCACCATTTTCAATATTGAAAATAAATATAACAAGTTGCACCAATCCTCTTAAGATTTGTAGCCCCGCCTTTCTACTTTATGATATCCATGAAACAAGAGTACAATGAAGTTGTTGATAATTTGGGCACATAATAGTAAACATATGTCCAACTCTCAAAAATTATTATGGGTAAAATGATGCGATCAAGTCATGCTTAATGGTCGTTCATTTGCTCATTTTGAAATAATCTACATCACACTTGTGCTTCACAAGCTTCTAGGGAAAATATAATACATTACTTTCCAGAAACCACATATGAAGAAGAATGAGATTCGCTTACAGAAGAAGCCAGATGCCACCAACTAAAGGAATTGCACCCCATAATAGTCCGCACACAAGGGCCAAAGCTTGTCTGATCCAGTGCATTACATCTCCAAGCTAAACCTGCAACAGCTATAAAACAACAGTTTTCATGGGGATTACATCATATACTTCAAGCAAACAAATGCAAATAAACTTTCGAAATGAATGTATCTCATTGCTAATATGAGGAAACTTAAATTCCTGAATGTTGTGGCAATACAACAGTAACAATGCTAGACTGCCAAGAGAAACTGTACCATCCTTGAATACTCAGGTTTATGAAAAAGTTAGATTTGTTTTTGACCCCGAATTATAGACTGTTAAACCTCCAATCATAATAAATATAAAATTGATGATATATTTAAAAAAATCAAGAATTTAAGCAGCTATATTGAAGCTCACCGATCTATATATACAGCCGCTTTTGTACATATAGCCGGAGTGATCTTCTCAAGCAACTGGTTGACTGAAATCCCAAACTATTTAGAGGAATAGGGTTGGTGTATACAAAATATACAAAATATTTTGACACATTTGAACCTAAGCCAAGTAAATTGATAACGATGGCCAAATTTATTTGCACGCAATACATACTGAGTCCAGTAAGACAAACACTTAAACTGAATCAAGAATTTTCTTTGTTAGCTTAATAAAACCAAGGTTTTGCTACTTACTTCAGTTATTCTTGTTGGTGTGTGGCGGGCCCGAAGACGAGTGACGGTATAGCCTAATATTCAAAAATTTCGCCATAACCTCGTTATCAAAATATTTCAAAAATATTTTAATAAAGCAGCGGAATAAATCGGGCAGCATAACTCTAATATATACAGGCATCGATAACATAATTTTAAATCATCTAGCATATAATCACAATATGCAAATATTAATTTGGGCAGCATAACGGTATTACCGTACTGCAAAATTGGCTATCAACGGCACTTTTCTAGCACCTCGATATCTTCTCGTGAAACCGGCAGAGCTTCCCAGCAATATCCCCGATTTAGAAATTGGAGTGTGGGCTCCGGCAGTATTTCGCTAAATACTTTGAGAAAATATTTTTCAGAAAAAACCCTTTTTTCTAAAACCTGAAAATCCCTATTTTCTAATAATTAAGTGGATTATATATTAATTATATAACCACCTAATTAAGTGATTAATTAATCTAATTAAAGATTAATTAATCAAAGAGAGGAAAATAGCCAAATGGCTTTGAACGGCTGAAAAAAGGAATACTACAAAGCTTAATGAAAGAAATGGCATGTACTGCCTATTTATAGGCTAAAATTGAGGACCTACGCAGCAAATTTCATGAAATTGGCGTGCACTCCAAGTCCGGCCGGCAAATCCGATGACGCCACGCAGGAGCTCGCGCCGCAACGAGTCCAGCGGCGCAAAGCACGCGCCCAGCAGACGCCACACGCGCCGGCACGCGCTGCCCAAGTGGCGGCTGTGTGCTTGGCGCGTGTGAGAGGCACGCCTGCGTGAGCAGCTGCCATGTGGCCGGTCCGGTCCGGTCCGACCGGCGGTCCGCGGTTCAGACCGGTTCGACAGAGAACCGGTCGGTTCAGGCGGTCTGACTCAGCTACCACGTGGCGAATCCCTATTCGTCCACGTGTCCGGGTCGGGCAAACCGTGGTCCGACCCTATCCGAAGACCCGAACCTTTGACCCGTTTCCTAGACCCGTTGACTTTCTAGTCAACTTCATCCGGGCCACTGAAACGCGCTGATGTGGACGGATCCCAGCCGTCCACGTGTTTTGCCATTTGGCGCATGGCGCTGACCCGCTAACGTGGTGTGACACCTCAGCTGCCACGTCATCAAAAAAAAAAATTTTTTTTTTTTTTTTCGAAAAATTTTATTTTCTCCAAAATAAAATTTCGGGCATTTCCAACTATTTGGAATTTTAATTTATTTTCTCAAAATAAATTTCTTGGCTATTTTCAAACTCTTTTGAAAATTCATTTCTCTCTCTACTTTTAATATTTTCTCATTGATCTTCGTTGGGGCTTGCGGGGGGACCTGCAGGACTAATTAATCTTAGCTCCAAACGGATCAATTTATTATCATCCCATGACAATAATTGATTACCGTTTAACAATATTTAATTACACTAAATAAATATTGTTGCACTCTAAAATTAATTAAATTATTCACGAATTTCTCGATCTAGAATAATTTTGCATTTTACTCCTCTGTACAGATATCCATGAAAAATAAATCAATACTACTATCATTTATTTTTCATTTCCAATCTGAAATTTCTTGATTCGCCTTAAGTCCAAATCCCCTGTATGTGAAACACATTCAACATACAACTTCGGTGACGCACACACGAAGTACTTTGGCCAAAGATTTAATTTGAACTTTTGTAAATCTATTTCAGGGATATCTTTAACCGTCCAGCAAGGCTACAGATTCCTTGATCAATATTTCTCTCTAGCACATTTCATGCAATCACCGAACGTACAAAGTATTTTGGCCATCCGTTACCGAGACCTCACTTCTGAGCACATCAGAGTGATTAACACTACATGCCTAAAGTAGAAACACTGCCAGGATTAAGAGTCTAATGCTTCCGAGATTTTGTTCATTTTAGATAGCAGTATAAAATGAACAATCTCAGTGGTCCAGTTCGATGTTTCCAATCTCATTGAAAATCATCAATGTGTTATAATTGGAAACTCCATTTCCCTATGATGAAAGACTAATCATCTTATATAACACATTATAGTCTCGATAAGAACATCTTCTTATCATACTGACTAGAACTTTAATGACACGTGACTTCTGGTATTTAAAGTCTTTTCCTATGAAACACATTTCATATAAAAATACCATCACACGCCATCAATTATTAAATTTGTAAAATACTCATAACTTGCGATAATTTCAGTTTTATTAATCCAAAATATTTACAATATAATTGGATTTTCAGGGCATTAATCCCAACAATTCTGAGTTTAATTACTAGCCTTATCTGGATTAGGAAGTAGGGAAATCCTTATGTTTCTCTGGCATAATTATTACAAAAGTTCATGTTTTATCAGCATTAGAGTAACAAATTATGATTTTTCAGCATCAAAATAGCAGAACTCTAAGGTCAATTGTTGTGATAAAAGCAATTCCCTGTGGATAGTGTTAAGCTTGATTTCATTTTTATTTCTCGCATCTTTTTAAGAGTTACGAAAAGACAAGGGTGTCAGTTGGCTCCCTCCTATTTTTAACCATCAATCAATACAAACGTTCTGTTCAAATGTGAATAAACCCCTTCAACCCTCTCAAAGGTCAAGGCTACAAGTACCCAAGATAGAAACTTCAAAAGACAATGGTTCATGCCTAACAGTGCTATACTAGTGCCCTGGCTTCACCACCTTTAAAAAAAGACCATGAACATTAAGATTTCCCAAACATTCAGTAATCCAATTTAGTTGTTATGAACATAATCACCCACCATCATTATGAGAAGAGCTTAAAGGTTACTTCACTAAAAATTTTATCAAACTGACACAAAAAATTAATGATGAAAGCCCCTAGCTTACAAAGTTAACTACGTTTACAAAAAAAAATGTTCATATATGCTTACAAAAGATTAAAGCATTTCTTCAGTGTCATGCTAATGTAAACAAAATATTCATTTACTTGGTATGATGACATAACTAATCAAATCATATTAATAGCTCATTATCAGGAGATGATAGACTTAAACACTGAATAAGCTTCTACATAATTTTCAAGTTCAACACCTCAGCAGGAAAAAAAAGGGGATAAAATCTAAGTATTATAAATAAATCAATAGCTTGTGAAATAGCCAGCACATGAATACAAATCATGACTAAATTTATAGAGACATAGTACAAATATACACTTCTGAGAGCAAGCGCTTCTTGGTGAGCAACTTAATTGAAAAAGCTATATAAGAGACCTCCGACATTTTCGCCTTCACTTAGTGGCTGGTAAGTGGAAATAATATGCATCCTTGATAAACATAGCAAACCTAAACACAGATGAGAAAGATTCAAAACCTTCAAATGAGTAACTCCTTTTCGTCAGATATTCAAATCTTGAATATGACAAACTGGTTATAATCAAATTAACAAAATAAGCAAATAAATGACTTATAAGTCTTCCCCACAAAGGGGAAACGGAAAGAAAATGTAGAAATGGTAACAACATAAGGTATAAGTTCATAAGTGCAGCAATCAAAGCCAAACCACATTGTCATAGAGCAAATGCTTTAGGCATTTCAGAATTAGGTACATTCAAGAGTTGTAACAGCTTAACAGAGCAAAAAAATTCAAGCTACTTCAAAGAATTGATACAATATTAAACTTATTTCTACAAGATCCATATGAGAAAATGGCATACCTTTGTTAACTAAGATGAAAAATCCCGAGAGAGAAAAATCCTATGAAGAAACTCCAACAAAATATAAACCTAGAATACAACCCCAACTCAAATTTCTGCTTTCAGTCAGAAATCTTGCTTGATGGAGAAAGTAAACGGACTGAATTGGAGAAGAAAGCTTCCTCATTGAGTCAAAAGAGTAGAACATTGTTGGAAACTCTTCTTTCTTTTCTGATGGAGATTATGGGGAAAAGGTGATAGGGGAAAGATTAGGGCTCCAAAATGAAAGAGAAAAGGCAAATGAGAGGGAAACAAAAAATTTTGGACAGATTAGGGCTCCAAAATGAAAAACCCAGATGATACATAGACGAAAACTTCGTCCGAACTAAAAAACCTTTCCGACGAACAACATCGTCGGAGGATCGCTGCTTATTTCAGGTGAAATTTAGACTCCATGTTGTCTGAAATTCAGGAACGACATTTCCATCAACTTCAGACGAAATATTTCATCCGCGTTTCATCGCAGGAATAAATTCCAAAAAAAATGATTCATGAAAATTTTCAGATGAAAGATTTCGTCGGAGAGTAGACGGAATTCTCGGACCAGTCCGACTAATTTCAGAAGCATTTTTGCCTGAATTTCGTGTAAAAATTTTTCAGAGGAATAGTTTCATCGAGAGAATTTGGTCCCACGGGACGCCAAACTCTTCTTTTAGGATATAACCCTCAATTTCTTTTCCCCTTTTCTTTCTCGCCTATTATCTGATGTGCCACTATTAAATCATAAGCTAAATATGTTTAGCTCGATTTGTAAAAGAAGAAACCTTTGGGGCCATTTTACAAAATATAATAAATGTTGTATCAGTTGTACACAAATTCCCTCAAAACCCTAATTCTTTTCATTTCCCTCTCTTCTCTCTTCTCTCCTTCTTCGTCGCCGTCGCTACAGAATTTGATAAGTTCCATTCACTTCATTTCCCTCTCTTCTCTCTTCTCTCTTCTCTCCTTCTTGTTTACCTTTCAAAATCTCTATTCCATTCCAGTAATGAATAATATAGTACTAGATCAGTTGGTGTAAGAAATAATATAGTACTAGATTCAATAATCTAGTACTAGATTAATCTGTTGAAACGAATTTTGCTTATATTTTGAACTCATTATTCGTTGGCGTACGTAATTTGTGTAACCTAGCAGTGATATTAATTGTTTTACCATTTAAAATCCATATTTTAAGTCATTAACGAATAATATAGTACTAGATCAGGCATTTTTAGAGAGTAATCTAGTACTAGATCAGTCTTTTTTAAAGAATAATCTAGTACTAGATTATATCAATCTAGTACTAGATCAGTCTTTGTAACGTGTAATCTAGTACTAGATTCAATAATCTAGTACTAGATTAATCTGTTGAAACGCATTTTGCTTATATTTTGAACTCATTATTCGTTGGCGTACGTAATTTGTGTAACCTAGCAGTGATATTAATTGTTTTACCTTTTAAAATCTATATTTTAAGTCATTAACGAATAATATAGTACTAGATCAGTCACTTTTAGAGAGTAATCTAGTATGAGATTAGATAAATCTAGTACTAGATCAGTCTTTTTTAAAAGAATAATCTAGTACTAGATTAGATCAATCTAGTACTACTAGTACGAGATCGGTCTTTTGTAAAGAATAATCTAGTACTAGATTAGGTCAATCTAGTACTAGATCAGTCATTGTAAGGTGTAATGTAGTACTAGATTCAATAATCTAGTACTAGATTAATCTGTTGAAAAGAATTTCCCATATTTTTTTGAATATAGTACTAGATCCATGAATGAAAAGATTCATTATCCATCTCTTTAACAACAATAAGGTGACTTATTGAGATTCATGAAGCCAAATACTTAAATGCCGAATCCAAGCTCCAAACCGGTGGATTGTTTTCATCGACTGCACCTCTTTAATCAGCCGGATTTTATTGAACTATATTTGGGCCAGATTTCGGACTAAAGCTTGAAGAGGAAATGTCGAGGATTGAAATAGATGAATGATCCTATTGAGCTTCATGAACCACAATCCTCGACATCCATCTCCAAGCTCCAGTCCGAACCTGGCGTGTTTTCGCGTTCGTCTGCCTCTCTGAAGAAGAAGAAGAAGAAGAAGAAGAAGAAGAAGAAGAAGAAGAAAGAACGAAGGAGAGAGAAAGCGGCGAGGGTTTGGTTTTGCTTTTGCTTTACAGAAAAAAAAAATTAGTGCTACATGGATCCAATTAGCCACAACAGGAGTGGAGCTTGAAGATGAAATATCCAGGATTGGAGTTCAAAAATAAGGTGAATAATTGAGCTTCATGAACCCCAATCTTGGATATCTATCTCCAAGCTCCACTCCAACACTGGGGTCACCTTCGCGTTCGTATGCCTCTCTTGAAGATGAAGGAGAAAAGAAAGAAAGAAGGAGAAAGCGACTAGGGTTACTGCAATACTTGTTGTTATATTGAAGCATTTATAAGCAAAAATTAGGTCTAGTTTATTTCCTAAATGCATTAAATTCAGTTGGTTGGCAGATGCATTAAATTCAATTTGGTGGTAGATTCGGATTCTCATAATTACTAAACCCTAAACCCTGAACCCGAAAACATAAACCCGTAACTATAAACCCGAAACCATATGGTGCCACTGAATTAATTAAAAAGATGATTGCACCCTTCCCGTAGTTTGACCAACCAATATTGAAGAGGTGAGACAACGAAGGTGTGCGACCATATGTATCCACTTTACATCATAATGTCTAATCACCTGTATTTATACCTTGCCTTCTTCTCAATCTCTCCCATATTTCATATACTTGAATGATAAACAAAGTTATCGCAGCAGCACCCATTTAGGACGAGGTTGAAGCCTACAACGTTGAACGTCTTCGGCAATATGCCGTAGAAAACCAAATTTCCCAACTATAAGTCTTCCAGACAGGACTGTTTAACGTGTCTGTTGAATTGTCACAGCGTTTTCAACAACAATACTTGCCCCAAGATGTTATAGAAGCGGTCAGAGGTCTGCGGATTAAATTTTACAACTTTTGTAGATTCTTGGGGTGTCCTGGGGTTGAAGGAATATCAGATGATGGTATTCGCGCCAAATGGGACGCGTGAAATATTATAGTTCGAATCCCATAGCTGTAAGTCAAACTAATACTGAAATCATGTTCTTTTTAATTTATGTTCATAATTTAATATACAATTGCATTCCATAGGTCGTTCGCCTTGATGATAAACCCAGGTTTCAGGGATGCCGTGATTACGATCACCTTAGGTTTATCTACAAAGTGCGGCAAGCACACCTCTTGGAAGGAGAAGAGCACCACCTCCATGCGGACAACATTGATGGTAGGAACTCGGCCCCCGAGTCCCAGTCCCTTGAGGGCGACGATCACCCCGAGGACTCTGAGGATAGTGCTAATTCAAACATCCCTCAAAATGATAATGATGAAGTTAATCAGATTAATCCTCCCCCTTAAGTTTTGATGTTGGTAGTCTCAATAATTTGTAAAAAGGACACAGAAGATCGCGTAACAGAAGGGTTCAATCTATCACTGGACTAAGTGCTCTTTGTTGATTTTATTTAATGCAATAAATTCTGTTGTTCAAATGCATTTCATTCAACTGCAATATAATAAATTAAATATTTACAAGGCATAAAATAAAATAAACCGGTTGATTTTTATACGTTAGATTGTGAAGTTCCCAGAAAGGGCGTCTACATTAAATAAAAAGCTGCAATCACACTTTCCCGTAGTTTGGCTGACCAATTTTGAATACAAAAGGGGCGCGACGATTGGGTTACACTTTCTTTCTGCCTCTTACTTGTGTAAATATATGTTGCCTTCTTCTCACTCTCTACCATATTTCTTATACTTGATAATCAGAATCAAAGTCATGGTAGCACCCATTGAGGGAGCAATTGAAGTGTACATGGTTGAACGTCTTCGGCAGTATGCCGCAGATAACCAAGTTTCGCAACTAGAAGTCTTCTATTTAGGCCTTGTTCTCTTGTCCATTGAATTGTCAGATCGATTCAAATGAAGATATTGGCCCGAAGATGTTATAGTGTCGGTGAAAGCAAAGCGGATAAATTTTTACAATTTGCGTAGTTACTTGGCTTGTCCTGGTGTGTACCTGGCTGAGGATCGAAAAAATGGCCGAATTGTTTTTGATGCATATAAGAATGGGAATACTATGGATGTAAGGCGAAATCATACTCAATCATTTTCTTTAGATGTTGTTCATTTTTTGACTGAACTAATGTAACGTATTTACATAGGTAATTCGATCGCATTCGGAGATCAGGATGCACGGATGCCCTTTCTACGACGAACTTCGTTTTATCTTCAAGGTGCGTGAGGCACACCTGTTGGAAGGCGAAGAGGACCACCTCCATGCAGACCACATTGAGGATAGGAACTCAGATACCATTGGAATTGCCGGTGAGGAGAGTGTTAATTCCAACAACCCTCATTATGATCCGGATGAAGTGAATCAGTTTCATCCTCCTCTCCCATAATTTATGTTTTTTGTACAATGCCTACTTTTATTTTATTTTTAATAAAAGTTATCAGTTTGTAGAATTATTATTGATTTTGTATATTTACATTTATCCAAAATCAAGATGTAAACCCCATAATTAACAATAATAAAAAGAAATATTCTAGTATTTGAAATTATCTAATCCAAAATATATCTCGGAGGTAAAACGGAACCTGAAAAGGAGATATGATCGTCCTTCAGCAGATCTAGTGACTCTCCCCGCATATGAAGTTCAATGCAACACAACATGTAGATTCCACAATCTCCACTGCAAAGTAGCAAATGAAATTAAATCAAAGTTCAAGGATCGCTTGCTCGATAAGGGCAATCTACTACGAGAACAGTGTGATCGAGTTATAGAAAGATGCAATCTAGTACTAGATAAGGATAATCTAGTACTAGATATGAAAGTTTTTTGTATATTATTTTCAGTTAATAAATATTCTTTATGTACCTTCGTGTATTTTTTGGGCTGTTCTCCACAAGTTTCAGCTTCCAGATGCTGGTGAGCTTGCTGCCCAAACGCTGGAACTTTCCAGTCTGTGCCAATAGTTTGGGGAAAAAGACACATAGATGATTCAAGGCAATTTGGTAGTTCCTTACATCAAGTGGTACAGAGGTGATGTTATATATCCTGATCGTTTCCTCATTAATCAGAATCTCCACGGCAATCCAGTGAGAGTTTCTAATATTTACTGCGCCGTAAAATTTATTTGCTCCGTTCCATGATTGTCTATGCAGTGATGGTGATGCAGCAGGCCTTGTGTGATCAAGAACATTGGAATGCCATTTTAAGGGAACATTCCAAATGCCTTTCATCGCCTCCATTGAATGATCCGCAGTTTGGAGGTCAATGTTCTCTGTATTCTTCGCACTCCTGCCAGCCTTGCCACCCCCTGGCAACACCGCTGACACTCTTCTCCTTATTTGCCTTTCTGAGAATCACGATATTGCCATCCTCGCCAATCCCTACAGAATCATCCTCATCAATGAGCCCCCTTGCCACATAATAATTCACCTTAAGAACTTGGAAGAAGGTCTCATTAAGGACCCTACAATCCTGAGCATATAGATTCACGTGTGTCTTCTGTTTAATCCTTAAATTGGCCAAACACTCTGTCACATGCTGAAATGGTGTGAACGAAAATAATTTGTTAGGCCAAAACAAAAAAATAATAAATAAAGGGATCGATTGATATACAGGGGCAATCTAGTATTAGATAGATAAGGATCTAGTGATAGATACGGGAAATCTAGTGCTAGATAGATAAGGATCTAGTGATAGATAGGGGAAATCTAGTACTCGATACATTAGGGACTAGTGATAGATAGGGGAAATCTAGTACTACGACACATTTATGTTTTGCTATATTTGTTATTGTAAATTTGTTTACCTCGGAGTGCAACCATTTTCCCGTTGCGAGGAGGACTTGCAGTTCTTCATTGTTAAACTCATGAGTCTTTCCTCGAATTCGCTCTTGTGGGTTGGCACTGAACGCCCAGTGGTATAAGGAGTTGGAAGTTGAGTTCTCTCCCATTTTGGAAAACCATTTGGCGAGATTAAGAGAAATATCAGCTGCAGTTTCTTCCTCTTCCGGAAAAGGCTGATGGACAACCTATGGCTGAGCCTCCAAGGTGGTTGGCTATGTAGCTCTGGCTCTAGCCGTGCAAATCCATTTATATTGGTTTGCAGTATATGGAGAGAGGAGGTATGCGACCCTTCTTTTAGTTCTCTTTGGTCTTGCTTTACTTTTACTTTTAGGGGCCTCCAACTCCTGCTGCACCAATACATTACCGCGGGGCCTTGTCTTGGTCCTCTTTTTCCCAATGCTGTAATATTTTATCCATATATACCTTTGTAGATTCATAATTAGCATCTGTTTTGGAGAGAAGGTTATCCATAAACTGTTGAATTTCTGGAGGAAGTTTAAATGCAGCAGCTCCTGAGGGTGTTGTGGGGGATCTAGTGACATTTGGGGGTGTTGTTGGACCGGGTGGGTTGGTTGTTTTGTCTGGTGGGGGTGGTGTGCACCAATAATTGTCCCAATCGGTATGTTCTGGAGCGAGTGTTAGAGATACTGATAGGCACCAATCATTACCATCGTCATGATCTGGCTCCTTTGAATACAGTGGCGGAGGGGGCAATTCATTTCCAATGATCAACCTGGTGCACCCTTCCAAAATTTGTTTCAGATCATCAATGGCATCATCAACATCCGTAGGTTCTTGCAATCCAGACATATAACTCATTGTTTTCTCCTTGGTGGATGGAAACAAGAATGGACGGACGGCTACCTGATTCTGATACATAATTAAAAAAAAAAAAAAAGGCTGTCAAAAACCAAATAGATCGAGTAAGCGAACGGAAGGTTCTAGTACTAGATTCCGTAATCTACCAAGCGATTGGGATGTTCGAGTACTAGATTACATTTGTAAAAAAGTTTTTGCTTAATAATCTAGCACGTGATTAAGGTGTTCTAGTACTAGATTACATTTGTAAAAAAAAAATTTGCTTAAAAATCTAGCACGCGATTGAGGTGTTCTAGTACTAGAGTTCTAGTACTAGCACGCGATTGAAGTGTTCGATAACTAGATTATTTTTGTATATAAATTTCATTAGTTTTTGAGATCAAACCTCGATCCCATGATTATCTATTTTGGCACACAGATCCTCCATTTCCAAGGGCAGACCTTTGGACTGCATCCATCTAAATAGCCTGGGGAGTGGCAGCATGGACGTTCCATCTTGAGGTTGTAGTCCACTCCCATAACTTGCTATAATTGGGCACATTTCGTAAGCCTAAGCCTAATCACAAAACACAAAACCACTCAAAAAATTAACGAATGCAAATTATTATCATGAAGAGTCGAAGGTTCACCTGCAACGCCCAAGGAAAACCACTAAGATGATAGGTCCTCTGTTTAGGCACTTCCACAGGATCCCATTTGGCAATATCACTTAACCTCTTTTTTATTGTGTCTATTGTCGCTTTGAATGACAATAGACCCCTGGGTATCTGTAGAAAAACTTCAAATCACTGGCAAAACAAATATAATCCATTTTCACCACTCTTCCCTTCTCAACCCCAAGCAAAATATATTGAACGAAGAGCACAAGAGTAATTTTCTTACGATCGCTCACATCAATATTCGTATTTTTTAATAGGGGCTCCAACTCCGTATCCTTGACCTTCTTATCCCATTTATCTCCGAGCACCCTCTTACGAAAATCCTCCAACTCCTTTTTAATGTTTTCAACCTCAATTCCTTCTGGGATTACACCAGAACCACAATTAAGCCCGGTAACCAGAGCAAACTCCCTTAAGCCAAATCTGACAGGCTTTCCTCCTATCAAGAACCAAAGTTCATTTTGTTTTTCTGTTGGAATAGAGTACATCATGAGAAAATGGAAGAGGATGTCTGAGAAACCTTTATTGCAACCGAGAGACAGCTTCTCCGTATATTTTCAAAACACTCTTGCGAGCCTTATACGGTTTTTTCTAAGGAATCTTCTAATGGGGGTAATGCGTTCCCATGAAGCACGGATTGTAATCCTCACTTTTGACGAGAAGAAGCAACGGTTACAGAGAGAGAGCAAATGGAATTTTGAGAAATCGATGCCACGAGTAACCTCCGACTCCATATCCTCCGACTGCATATCAGATTCGTTCCCCGCCGCCTCTATATATGGCGTCATGGTCATGACATTCTTTCTTAAGTAAAAAATCTCGCCGCTACATCTTCTTCATTGTTACTGGAACTGGTACTGGTACTGTGATTATCATCAGGCGCATGGGAATCTTGTATGGGCGCTGTAGTTTTTTTTGAATCTACAATGGGGTTAACGTTCGCTTCCTCTGATGCCATATCTACTTTTTGGAAATTTTGATAAAAAGGGGTGAAGTCAACTGGACAGAAATGGAGAAAACCCAGAAAACCCTAGTTTTTTTTTTAAATGATATCTGAAGATTCAAAGATGAAGACGATGAACAGAAAAGTATGAGATGTTGAACAGTCTTTTTTCTCTTTTTCTCTCTTACACAAATAAGGAAATGATTGCGATTGGATTGACCAAATGACAGTAAAATAATAAAAAATCGCTTAACTGTCAGACAAAAGCACTACTTCATTTAAAGCTTGCCGCCTTTTTTTGAACGTCCCACTCATACAACTTTTGGGGAGCCTGTTCCATCATGTTTGGGCGGTTGTGTGTATGGAAAGCCTACGGATGGGGTGTGGAAGCTTGGAAAAATATTAAAAAAATTAAAAGCGGCCATTCTGATGGAGGATCTAGTGATAGATACCCACGATCGAGCGATAGATATACCCCTCTCTTTGGCCCAAAATGAAGATCAGCGTCCCTTATCTTGCTCTACACCCTTGGGGAGCCTGTTCCATAACGTTTGGGCGGTTGTGCGTGATCCTGGCCAACACAGGGGTGAGGTTCCCCCCAATTCTCAAGTAACTAGTCTATGATTTTAGCTTGTGTTTTGGCGTTAAACCCCAATGTTGCACCAGAAAAATCCAATGTTTTCAAGATCAACATGCAGTTGTATGGAAAGCCTACGGATGGGGTGTAGAAGCTTGGAAAAATATTAAAAAAATTAAAAGCGATCATTCTGATGGAGGATCTAGTGATAGATACCCACGATCGAGCGATAGATATGCCCCTCTCTTTGGCCCAAAATGAAGATCAGCGTCCCTTATCTTGCTCTACACCCTTGGGGAGCCTGTTCCATCACGTTTGGGCGGTTGTGCGTGATCCTGGACAACACAGGGGTGAGGTTCCCCCCAATTCTCAAGTAACTAGTCTATTATTATAGATTGTGTTTTGGTGTTACACCACAATGTTGCACCAAAAAAATCCAATGTTTTCAAGATCAATACGCAGTTGTATGGAAAGCCTACGGATGGGGTGTGGAAGCTTGAAAAAATATTAAAAAAATTAAAAGCGGCCATTCTGATGGAGAATCTAGTGATAGATACCCACGATCAAGCGATAGATATGCCCCTTTCTTTGGCCCAAAATGAAGATCAGCGTCTCTTATCTTGCTCTACACCCTTGGGGAGCCTGTTCCATCACGTTTGGGCGGTTGTGCGTGATCCTGGCCAACACAGGGGTGAGGTTCCCCCCAATTCTCAAGTAACTAGTCTATGATTATAGCTTGTGTTTTGGCGTTACACCCCAATGTTGCACCAGAAAAATCCAATGTTTTCAAGATCAACATGCAGTTGTATGGAAAGCCTATAGATGGGGTGTGGAAGCTTGAAAAAATATTAAAAAAATTAAAAGCGGCCATTCAGATGGAGGATCTAGTGATAGATACCCACGATCGAGTGATAGATATGCCCCTCTCTTTGGCCCAAAATGAAGATCAGCATCCCTTATCTTGCTCTACACCCTTGGGGAGCCGGTTCCATCACGTTTGGACGGTTGTGCATGATCCTGGCCAACACAGGGGTGAGGTTCCCCCCAATTCTCAAGTAACTACTCTATGATTATAGCTTGTGTTTTGGCATTATGTTGCATAATAAATAATAGTCCTTTTTTCCCATAAAATATTAAAAAAATTTAAAAGCGGCATAGATCTAGTGATAGATCACCTTGATCAAGTGATATATTTGATCCTATTACACAATACAGCACCAGTTACATTATGAGTTTTACAATATAAATTACCAGAACTACTGTTAAAAGAAGCATCTGGCCTACTACCAACTTGTACAGAATATTCTGTTCTCCTCCAGCTGTAACGAATGGTGTCCTCCGGCTCGTAGCGTCACCTTCGTCGTTATATGGGTACTGATCTTCGACCACGGGGTTACACCACTGAGAAAAGCCATGTACATTGCACCAATAAAATAGTCTTCCCCGATTCAAATTATCTCTCTCGACCACCTTTATTGTAGTCCACTGATCGCATTCCCTGCACTTCTCCTTTCTATATCTCAGTGTTTTTTTTCTGAGTATAAGTTGAACTAGCTGAACTTGCCATGATATTTAAATTCGTTAAATGATAATCAAATGACCTATATAAATCCAAGGAACCCACCAACGGCTATAATAATGGCTACTATATTAACGGTTATAATTATTTTGTAATATTAAGAACTTAAAGGGGCGCTTTTGTAAACGCCCAAAAATTTAAGTATTTAAACCCCACAAGCCCTAATTTCCCTTTCAGTTCCCTTTTTTTTTCTCTGTCGTAGCCGCTGGCAGTCCTTCCGCTCCCCCCTCGCCTCTCCTCCTCCTTCTCTCTCTTCCTCCCTCTCTTAAGGGAAAAATCCTGTGCAAATCTGTAAGAGTCTGCCCTATTAGTTTGAATTGCTCTTGAAAATTATCATGTTTGCTGTATGATTTCCGCTATACAGTAGCAATCAATAGATGTTTCTTTATTTGGTCCATGTAGTGTTTACTCGTTGTAGATGAACTATACGATGGGCAGTACAGGAGAGAGTTTTGAGATGCTTTACGCAACCTGTGCATAACAATGGAGAGAAACCCTTGAAAATACAATTGAAGATTTATTATAGATTAAATTTTTATAATAAATATTCAATTGCACTTTCCAGGGTTTCTTTCCATTGTTATAAACAGGCTGCATAAAGCTCTCAAAGCTCTCTCCTCTATTGCACGTTGCATAGTTCTTCTACAATGTCTAACTATCTATTACAAGGCCAAACAAAGAAATCTATTGATTGTTACTGTTTGGCAGCAAGTCCTACGGAAATGACGATTTTCATGAACATTTCAATCAAATAAGGCAGATTTTGTGATTAAGGAAGAAGATCAGATCAACTTAATATTTTACATGTTAATATTTTCTTCTGTTAATATTTTATTTTATTAGAAATTATATGTTATTAAATCCTAGTGCTAGATCCTTAAACTCTTTTTTTGCAGCCGGGTTTATCGAGTGATAGATCCTGAGGCGCAGTGCTTGATCTAGTGCTAGATCCTTTGAATCCTAGTGCTAGATCCTTAAACTCTAGTGCTGGATCATTTAAATATCTTGGTATCTACATAATACAAGGAAAAAAAGCAAGACATAAAAAAATTAATCGGAAAAAAGTCCAAAGCGCAATTTAGTAACATCTTATATAGCTCTTGGAGATCAACATATCACAAGGGAAAAATGTCGGGTTTCTTTGCAGCCGGGTTTCTAGTACTAGATCATATAAATCGAGTGATAGATCCTGAGGCGCACTGCTTGATCTACTGATAGATCCTTTGAATCTAGTTCTAGATCCTTAAACTCTAGTGCTGGATCATTTAAATATCTTGGGATCTACATAATACAAGGAAAAAAAGCAAGACGTAAAAAAATTAATTGGAAAAAATCCAAAGCGCAATTTAGTAACATCTTATATAGCTCTTGGAGATCAACATATCACAAGGAAAAAAAAGTAACTTTTTTTGCAGCCAGGTTTCTAGTACTAGATCAGATAAATCGAGTGATAGATCCTGAGGCGCACTGCTTGATCTACTGATAGATCCTTTGAATCTAGTGCTAGATTCTTAAATTCTACTGATAGATCAATAAGTTCATGTACTTGATTTAAATGATCTATCACTATATTATGTAATCAACTTTCTTTAATTACAAGAAAACAAAAAAAATATATCCGACACCCTTTTACTTGTGATTAATTATTCGTTTCCTCGACCCCCTGGTCACAGGTAGTTCTTTTATGTCCCTTTCCTCCACACTTTGAACAAGTATTATATCTTTTCCTTCCCTCATAAGGAGCCAGGAAATGCGTCATCCTTTTTCTTCCGACGCGAGAGTTTAGTGTTGGTGGTTTTACTTGTTTTATCCCTGTGTCTTCAGGCAAATCCCACTCGAACTCTGGAGGTGTTGGGAATATTGTCTCAGAATATGCAAGTATGTAATAATCAACTGTGTAAAATTTGGAGCATACGTCATATATTCTTTGTCCAAACTGTTCTTCATTGCACTTCTTTAACGCCGACAATGCATGGGGACAGGGGATCTTCTCCGCCTGGAAGACACCACATGTGCATATCATATTGTTCAAGTCAACCATAACCGGATCTCCAAGGCCGCGGACAGAAAATACATGAGCGTTGAACTGTTGTGCAACCCAACCTTTAGATTTGTCCAAATTAATCCGCAGAACTTTCTCTTTTGAAGGCACCAGGATTGTACTACACTTCAACATATCCGTTCGTCGGTCGTGGAACCATTTTTCCAAAATTCGTATGATAGACTCAATCAAAGAATGGATAGGATACCCTCTTTCAACATGTAGCCTAGAATTAATAGACTCGGCGATGTTGCTGGTTAGGACATCAAACCTGTTTGATTTAGAATGTACCCGGCTCCATAACTCAAAACCAACCTCAACCTTCAAGTATTCCGTTGCACGTTTGTGAAGACGTTCTATCTCTTTGTAGTGCTCCATGAAATCTCCGACAGTGTATGCTTTCACTATCCTAAAAAATGAATCAAGGATCGCACTCTTTTTAAACCATTGTTTCAAGTTCTCCGACAAGTGCTTTGCACAAAATCCATGGTGCGCAGTAGGATAAACCTTAGCAATCCCATTTTTTATGGAAACGTGTCTATCGGATATTATACAGAGATCGGCACTATCAGGTACAATGCTTTTTAGATTGTTAAAAAACCATTCCCACGATACATTATTCTTTGAATCGACCATTGCCCACGAAAGAGAAAACGTATGGTTCTCACTATCTTGTGCAGTAGCCACAAGCAAAGTACCATCATATTTACCCTTCAAGAAGCAACCGTCAATGGCTAACACCTTGCGCATGTATTTAAAACCTCGTATGCAAGGGCCAAATGCAACAAAAAAATGCTAAAACTTGCCTTCGGTGTCAAGAACCAAATCAGTGACGCTTCCTTCATTCGTTCTTGTTAGCATATACCGATATGCATCTATTATTTCATATCCATGCTCCGGTGAGCCTCTGACAACTTAGCATGATTTCTGCCCATCCAACACTTCCAGTAGCTAACCTTCACGCCCAATTGAAGTTCGATGTGCTTTTTAATATCGCCTGGTGTGGGGTCTTTCCCGTCAAGAAACATATGCTGCACTAACTCCCCTATCATTTAGGCGGTTGCTTGATGATAATGATTAGTTATCTCCTCCAACCCACAATTGTGAATCCGAATATACTTTCGGAGGAAAAATCTGTCAGAATTGTGATATTGAACACACTGAACCCACCATTTGCAATCATTGCAACAGCATCGCAGAACCAGAAGGGACTTTGATGATTTTAGTGTTTGGAATTGGAAGCTTCCCTTACATGCAACAATGTTGAATTTCAGAACGGCTTCTTGTTTGTTTTTAAACTTTTCGTCATCCTTAAAACCTGAACTATCATCCCACGCATGACTTTCAATCCCGACCTCTGGATTATAATAACAGACGACGGCTTCTTCCTCATTAATATATTGATTGGGCACTTCTTCCTCAGAGGGATGTTGAAGATCTGCTTCGGTCCCACACTTTACAATTTCTTCGTTTACACCATCAGGCTGAGAGACGTCTTCGTCGTTGTTATCAGGAAGAGCTGGGATCCAGTTTTCATCATTGTCATCACGAAGAGCTGGAGTACAGTCTTCATCGTTGTTATCACGAAGAATCCAGTCGTCATCGTTGTTATCAGGAAGGGTGAAATCCTCATAATTATGTTCGTATTGATCATTATCATCATCAGATGTAGTGAACACTATTGTCCCAACCTGTACAGATTCTGTTTGACTCTCCCTCCTATCAAAAGAAACATTCAAGATCGACCTCCAGCCCTGAGGATGGATATCTGCGAAGTAAACTTGAAGGTCGCGATCAGACTTTATTTCAGTTGGATGACTGGTTGGAGGTGCACTTGAAAGAAAATATTTCACATGTACGTCATCATGGGAGCAAGCAAGTCCTGATTGTTCAAGAACATCACTTATCAACATTCGAAGTGTAGTCTGATTGGTAACAACAAGAGCAGTTGTTTGCTTTTTATCCGCAACCCAATTCTAACGAGTGGATTCTTCTTCCCACACTCCAAATTCAACTCCAAGAACAAACGTCCTGTACACAGTCGGAAAGAATATTTAATTATCCATACATGCATAAGAATCATCCAGCACGCGATCAAATGAATCATGGGCTATTGAATTAAGAAAACCCTATAGAAACACGTTGCATGGAAAAAATAAACCATGCATTCAGTAAAAAAAGAAAAAAGAAAGAAAAAAGGATCGAATGTTAGATATATATATTCCAGTGCGCGATACATGATCTAGCACTAGAATATCATGGTCGAGCACTAGATATATATCAATCCAGCACAAGATCAAATGAATCATGGGCTATTGAATTAAGAAAACCCTATAGAAACACGTTGCATGAAAAAATAAACCATGCATGCAGTAAAAGAAAAAGGAGAAAAAAAGGATCGAATGCTAGATATATATATTCCAGTGCGCGATACATGATCTAGCACTAGAATATCATGGTCGAGCACTAGATATATATCAATCCAGCACGTGATCAAATGAATCATGGGTATTGAATTAAGAAAACCCTATAGAAACACGTTGCATGAAAAAAAATAAACCACGCATGCAGTAAAAAAAAAAGAGAAAAAAAAGATCTATCACTCGACATGGTATGATCTATCAGTAGATATATGATCTATCAATAGATACTTTTAATCTAGTAATCGACCACTATTAAGAGAGTGAAGAAAGCCCAAGGTCATGTTTTTACGTCGAATCAATCAAGGATGAGTTGAAATACCATATGGACATCTTGTATTGGCGTCTAAAACAGGTTAGAAGTTGTTCTGTATTAAAACCAAAAAGATAACAAAGCCAAACCCAGGTGGGTAAAGAGTGATTCTTGATTTCTCAGTGAAAACGCAGAATAGGGTTCCGAAAACACTTCGTACGAACCGAAATCTATCTTACCTTCGATTGTCGTCGTTTGCCATTTTCCGTGTAATCAGATAGAGATGTTGATACTTTAGGGTTCTTCAATAATCAAATGAACAGCACAGATCGGAGAAGAAATTACAGAAAAATTCGTGTTTGGGTTTTTCGTCGCAGAGCCAGGAGAGGAGAAGAATTAGGTTGAATGTGCTTTTGGGTTAGATTCTAATTTTGTATAAATACTGGGGTCAAAAAGAAGCTCCAAAAAAATGATGTGGCAATGATTTGATTAGGATGAGTAATTAACTAAGGCCTAATTACACCTTAATGAAGCGGAGGGTCATATACCTAATTCTTTAGAAACTATGGGTTACATAACAAAAAAAAGACTTGTGGGGGTCATTTAATGAACTCTCCCTAGTTTCATCAGCCTTTGGCCTGAAACTTTAATAATAATAATTTCATTTGTTTTTTCTTTTTCAGAGGAACATATTCGTAGTGTTTTCTTCGGAGTTTTTGAGGAATTTTAATTTAAAATAATTATTTCCATTTTCAAACCAAAAGTTCGTCGCCCATTTCGTCTGGTTTATTAAATGTGATTTTTATTTAAATAATATTTTTAAGTTCGTTGGAATTTCATCGAAATTTCGTCTGAAATTTGATATGTACAAAGAAAAATTGAATTTTGTGTTGTTCGTCGGAAATTCATCGGAGGTTCGTCTGAAATATTCAGATGAAAAAAGTTCATTGGAAAAGTTCGTCTGAAAATGACTGTTTTCTTATAGTGATGCAAAACCCTAGGCTCGGTTCATGACTATCCCTTTTGATATATACTCTGTTTATATGTATGAGTGTGTGGGCGTACATTTAGCACCCTCACTCAGTCGAGTTGTAGACTGACCCTCTCTGTTCCCCCTTTCAAGTCAGCGTCGAGTCATGTCGTACTTAGTTGCTTAGGTCGAGTCTGCATTCCATATTTACAGCTTTTGAATACTTTATCTCTAAATCTATTTATGTATGTCGTGGAGATTGAATACTTGTAATTAATTTTGGGCCTTGTGGCCATGGTATATATATGTTATGGTATGTTCTAGCTGAGCTCATTTGGATCCTGTTTGTTGCTTCTGCTTTTGCTTTAATTTCTTTGAACGTTCTATAGTCCGTTAGCCCCGCTTAGCCTAGTGTGTGCGTGTAGGTTCCCTTTCGCTTATACTTGGGCTCATGTATGGAGGTCCATTTCATATGTGGGCTTGGGTTTAGGTGCAAGGGATATGGTGGCCCATCGTTCCAGGCGTTACATATTCATGCTATGCTTTTTGGCTCTGTCCTGTCTTTTCTTTCTGCGTTCCTTTGCTACTGTAATGCTACTGTTTCTCTTAAGTTTAACAATGTTAGGCTTAGTGGGGTGGCCCTATGGACCCTGGGGTTTAATGTTTGGGCTTTGGGATTTATTGTCTTCTTGTAAGAATGGGGGCCAGCTCTGAGTGGTGGGCTGGATAGGACTTTTGTTAGGAGACGTGTGGTGCGTTTTATGCTGGACCAATCCTCTCATTTGGGCTGTTGCGTGCGTTGGGCCATCGCTGAAATGGGTCTGGGCTCTTGTGACCATGGATTTGTTAGTGTGTTGGAGATATTGCAGGGCCTTTCTCACTCTCTTTCTTTTAGCGACGTACTTCTATAATTTTCCCTTATAGGGTGTCCTTAATAAATTGAGGTCAGGGCCTCATTAAAAACCCGACGGACTTCCTTGGTCCGGTTTGGGAAAAAAAAAAAAGAAAAAAGAAGGTATTTATTGTATTTAAAAATTATATTTAAATTAATATTTATATTGACTCTTTATTAGGTGCACTCGAATAATTCTTGAATTTGGACCAAAAAGAGAAGAATTCTTGAATGATTTATTTTTAAATATTTTAATAATCATATTTTTAACGAAAAATATATCTTTGTGCTTGTTAGTGCAATAGAATAGTATTTCAAATTATGCTTAAGTTTAATACAATGATTCAAATGATTTTTATTTTTTTAGCTTTTATGCGCTTATGTCATTTATATATTATTTAAAAGATTTGGTTTGGGTTGATTTCAAAGTTATAGTCGAAGACATTTAAAAATTAGATTTAATAATTTCTTTATGTAATTTTGAAAATGTTTTTTGGTATTTATTTCACTTTGTAGTTTAATACGTTAAGTATATTTTTATTAGGGCTAATTTAGTATTCTTTGTGGTTTTGTGCGTTTTGCATTCTAATTTAATTTGAATAGGTGTGATTATCTCTCTAACATTTGAAAAATGTTATACTTAACTCCTTTTTGATGAAATATTAGGGAATATTTCGTACAGCTTTTTTAATAAAATTTTGACATAATTTTTAAGGGCAAACATATATAAATCAGATTTCGAGGCCAGGGATCTCCGGATTTCCGTGGTATGGCTGACTTCAATGAAATGATACAGGATTGTGGTCTGATTGAATCGCCTTTCTTAGGGTAGAAATTTACCTGGACTAACAATTCGCTCTGGCAAAGGCTTGATAGAGTTTTAGTTAATGGCAGAAGGGGGAGGTTTGGTTTAATACTTTAGTCCGACACCTCTCTAAGAACACTTCTGATCATGCGCCGCTCCTAGTTAACTATGATGCTGGAGTGTTCAGCGCTCCTTCTGCTTTTAGATTCCAAAACATGTGTCTTTGCCATCCGGGTATCGAGGATGTCATAAAATCGAACTGGGATCAACTTATCTGGGGCAATGGTCTTAGAAAATTGCATAACAAGCTGTATAGATTGAAAATCCACCTTAAAGCTTGGAACAAAGAGGTTTTTGGAAATATATTTGATAGAGTTAAGTTAGCTGAGGAAGAAGTTGCAGCGGCAAAACTTACTTATGATCTTGATCCCTCGGATATATCCCTTATGGAGTTAAACCATAAATCTACCATCCTTTATAACTATCTCCCGATGGAGGAGGATTTTTTGAAGCAGAAATCGGCATGTCTTGGATGGACGAGGGAGAGCGTAATACTAGCTACTTTCACTCTGTAGTCAAGAAGAAAAGGTTCCGCGCCTCCATTCGCTCTATTCTGGAAGGTGGAGATGAGCTGATTAATGTCGAATGCATGGGGGTTTCAACTTGTAACTACTTCAAAAATCTTCTCACTATGGAGCCTGGTCGCTAGTGTGAGTGGGTCAATCTGAGCATTATAACTCTGGTGGTTAGTCCAGAGGACTGCGTACGGACCCCTCGGTAGAGGAAATTCGAAGATTCAATATCTCTATGTCTCCTTATGGGGCTGCCAGACCCGACGGTTTCAGTGTCATGTTCTATCAACGCTTTTGGGACACGGTGAAAAATGATGTCATTGATGCAGTCTTAGATTTCTTCAGTGGCTCCAAACTTCCGATAGCCTACACGTCCACTACGATTTCTTTGATTCCCAAGAAAGATAATCTAGCTTATTAGAGCGATTTCAGGCCTATAAGCTTATGTAATGTTTCTAATAAGATCATTACAAAGCTTCTGAACAGTAGGCTCGCGGCTTTGTTACCGAAATTTATTTCGCAAAATCAGTGCGGTTTAGTTAAAGGTAGACTTATCTCTGAAAATATCCTCTTATCTCAGGAGTTGGTTCACTCTCTGAATAGTAGGCGCCATGAGAAAAATGTAACCGTGAAACTTGATATGGCCAAGGCCTATGACAGATTAGATTGGTCCTTCCTCCTTCGAGTGTTGAGACTCAAAGGTTTTCCGGAGAAGTGGATTTTGTGGGTTAAACGTTGTATAGAAAAATATTAGTTTTCTATCCTAGTGAATGGGGCCTTTTCGAGCTTTTTCCACTTGTCTACAGGCTTGTGATAAGGGGACCCTTTGTCTCTGTCGCTTTTATTCATTGCTACTGGCTATTTCTCTTGCCGTTTGAACAAGATAATGGAAACAAATCCGAATTACCATTATGATTATATTCGAGAGCAGGAATGTCCATATCTCACCTTGCCTATGCGGATGACTTGATTGTCTTTATGAATACCCGAACGAGTTCCCTCTGTCAACTTAAGGAGACAATCAACAAGTATGAACTGGTTTCAGGATAAAAAATCAACGCAGATAAAAACGAGTTTATAGTGGGTAATAACGTTGAAGGTGTGGCAAACAGAGTGCAGAATGTCTTGGCCTTTCGGAGGGGGTTTTTACCAATGTCGTACCTTGGATGTCCGTTGTACTCTCGAAGGAAAAGAAGAATGATCTTTGATGATTTGATCCACAAAATCAAGAAAAAGTTGCAAGGGTGGGACTCTCTATTGTTGACGTGTGGAGGAAGGCTACAACTTATTAAGTCAGTGATTTACTCTATGAACATGCATATACTACATGTGATTGAGCCACCTAAAGGAGTAATTGTTTGACTCGTTGAATAAGCTTTGCAGTAGATTTTTTTGGGGTTCAGATTCGAACGTTAAAAAAATTCACTTGTCGAAGTGGGACAAGATTTGCTTTCCCACGATGGAAGGAGGCTTGGGAGTAAAAAATTTAAATGATATGTCTATGGTGTTCTCTTAGAAGTTTTGGTGGAGGTTTAGAGTGGTGGATACTTTATGGTCCAAATTCATGAAAATGAAATATTGCTCTTTGGATCATTCGTTAGTAGCGGAGGTTAAAATGCACCACTCTCAAACTTGGAAACGGATTTGTGAGGTGAGGGTTATTGGGAATAGTTCCCTAGAAAGCCGATTCATCGCAATCTACTTTGGGACTTTCCTTATGTCACAGACAATCTTTGAATAATATACGATTGATTATTATCATAGGCAAACACTTCTTTATATACCAATACGTGTTTTTGTGTGTTTCCATTATGTGCTCATGTATTATAACTCCCCTAATCCATAAGGCTCTTAGGGACTTTGTCATTAGGTGAATGACACATGAAACAAGCCCTAACTCAAAGTCGGATTAGAAACTACTCCAAGTTGATGAGTCCAACAAACAGTGGGAGTGTTGATTAGGCTCGGTTGAGACTTGCTCGTGGGATTACGTCCTTAAGAAGGAGCATCCCTATTCATGGGGTGTAAAGTGCATAGCTGATGCGTACGCAATACATGAGGGTGCTCCTTGTTATAACGGGTATACTGAGGTGTCCAGCGTGAGAAGATTCCTAAATGGGAAAAGAAGTTTCTATACCTAGAAATAGAAACTTCTAGATTATGAAATATCTCACAGGTCAATGGCGTGAGTAAATTAATCATTTGACTTGAGATTCCATTGATGCTTTGTGGACTAACTCTGTAGTCTTTGGTATAAGCTTTAAAGGGTGTCACCTTAGACAACTGACTCAAGGCTTATGTTGGGGCTGCACAAGTGGCACATGGAAGTATATGAGAATCGACAAAGGACCTACACTTGCTTAAATGCAAGAAGATCTCTTATTGCATAAGTCGTTCATATGCCATCCTAAACCCTCAGCCGAGGTAGTGGATCAAGACATCAAGAAAAGAGTTTCTTGGATTGAGATCAAATGGATATGAAACGAACTTAGCTTTAAGATTGAGATTAGTAGGGCTCTCATTATTCCCATGCCCTCGATCTTAATCAAGAGATGGGTTGGTAGGAGGATTATACCTTACAGCTGTCATTGACTGAAAGGTTCTTTCGAATATATATTCATTGTTCGGGTAGGGGTCATACACCTGTTACTAGATTATGGCCATATGATCTGTGAACTAATAAAGCGTATTAGTCTCACACTAACTGAAAATGAACTTAGAGGGTCACACACAAATGTCGAGTCCAAAGGGTATTGAAAGAAAGATCAAGTAGTTGATCAAAACGAGACCACATGTGTAAATGTACACGTGTGGCACATGAGCTCGAGTTTGGGCGTGTGGTCCAATTGTAGAATTGGACCATGTGTTAATTAATTGGAGAATTGATTATAAAGGCCAAATATAATTAATTAAGAGAATTAATTATAAATCCCTAATATAATTAATTAGGAGAATTAATTATAAAGCCAAATAACATTAATTAGAGAATTAATTTTAGCCCGTTAGAATTAATTAAGAATTAATTCTAAAGCCCTTCATGGAATTAATTGAGAGAATTAATTCTAAGTATTTAATTATTTAGTTGTTCTAAGTTGATTAGAATAAATGAATGAATAAATATTAAATATCTTCTATTTATTATTCTAGTAAATATTAATTCTAATATGATTAGACAAATATTATTGGAATAAGATATTTAATTATTATTGGAATAATTAAATATTCCTAATTAGTTAGGAACTCTCTTTCTGGAAGAAATAACACCCCTATTACTTAGAAAGAAAGAAAATAGATGTAAAGTCAAAGTTGGAATCCGATTTCAATTAAGGTTTGGGGTTCGAACCCTAGGCTATAAATAAGCCAAGGGGTTCGAATTTTTCACCTTAAGCGTGACTTGGGACTCACGCCCAATCTACATGGCTTCAAGAATTTGGGAGAATTCTCTTACTCTCTTCCTTCTCGTTTTATGTTTCTTTTTTTACACATGTTATATCGCTAGCACTTTCCCTAATATGATTTGAATCTAGGTTGGTGTGGATTATTACTCTAGACGAAACCTACTATGGAATCTAAAGTAGAAAGAATCTTTCGAGGGACGAGGGCTGCCACTACCGCATGAAGCGCGTTTGAGGGCGACTCAAGAAAGCGACGATTTTTGCAAGTTCTTAAATCCCAAAGATTAGAAATAGAAATTGCAAGTCCGATCTTGCTTTTTGGGAAAAAAATTTTAAATTCCGCTACACTTTCTGATCATGTTTTTCCCAACAAGGGCTCACGTTGATAACTGGATTGGATGGTCTTTAGGCCCGGAAATATTTACTTCTATCTGGATTGTTGGATGAGGGTGGGAAAAGTAGCAGATTTAGTGGGAGGGAACATGACTTACCTACAGGTTAAGGAGGTGATGCCAAATGGGACTTGGAATTAAGGGGAGTTGGGTCGGTTGGTGGGATAAAACTTTGCTAATGATATCGCTAAAGTTCAGTTCAATAATTTACAAAGGGATTTGCCGATTTGCTTCTATACTCGACAGTGAGATTCAGCTTTCGATCGGCTTGGGATAAATTGAGACAAAAGAAGGTAACTTCTCGTTTCCTGGAAGTAATTTAGTCAGCAAATCTGACACCTTCTATATAACTTTTTATGTGGAGATTGCTCAATGATTGGCTTTCGGTTGAAGAAAGATTACAAAGGAAGGGGATTTTTATGGCTTCCAAATGTGTTTGCTGTGATCATAGTGAAACGCAAGAGCATTTTTCTTGAACTCCTCGAAAGTTTCGAGCATGTGGGAGCATTTTTGTGATATGTTTAGCATACCTCTCCCTAATACGGGGTCGATTCAATTGATGGTTATGACTTGGGTTAACTCTATTCTTTTTAGCTCCAAAAAGCACGTCCGCATTATTATCCCCATTTTGGTTCCTTGGTACTTGTGGTTGGAGAGAAATAACTCGAAACATAATGGGAGTAAATTTAACAAATTTAATGTCATTCGTCGTGTCACTAATCATTTATTTAATCTTTGCAGGACGAAATGCTTGGGATATTCTTGGTGGAAGGGGGATAACTTGGTGGCCAGCAAGTTGGGGATTAAGGTCAGAAAACCGCCGAGTAAGAATCCACGTATAGTCCATTGGAGGAAGCTGCCTGATTAGTGGCTCAAATTAAAGGAAATCCAGGGCCATCCGGGATTGGAGGTGTTCTATGGGATAATCAGGAGACGATCGTTAGCGCATTTAGCAGAGGTATTGGCAAGTCTACCAATATTATTGCTGAGTTAATGGCTTTAGTGGAGGGAGTTTGAAGGGCCGATTTTTGGAATGTCAAAAGTTGTGGCTGGTGTACTCCAAGATTATCATTGACATTCTAACTATAGGCTTCTACGGGGACCTAGGTATTCAATAGTTAATTGTTCGATTCAGGAAACTGATTACTGGTAAGCAAATCCATTTGTCCCATATTTTCAGGAAAGGAAATGCGGATGCTGATATTCTTGCTAATAAAGGTTCGTCTTCGCAGCTGGAATGGTCGCTTCAGAATGGCTTATTCCCCGAACTTAAACCTAGAGTCATTCTTGATAAATGGGATCTGCCTTCGTTTCGCATTTGATGATTAAACTCTGTTTTTCTGTTATTATGGACAATTTGAATATTATTGCGAGGTATGATGACCTTAGTCTGGGAAGGATATATTACTTTTTGTAGGTTTTCCACGTTGAATTCATGGAGTATTGGGATTCTATTATTATCAGTGACACATGCTCCTGTTATTCTTTGTGGTGTAAGTCCTCGGCTAATTCCCTTGCCCCTGTGTTGTGTTTATTTTCGGAGAGAGTCAGGGGAGGTTTTGCAGGTAGCGTGGGTGAGGACCTTGCAGCTCATGCTTAGGAGGAGAATTGGTCATGTTCGATGGCCGGTTAGTAACTTACGAATTGACGGTTATATTGTATATAATGTCTGATACCAATCACACACGCATTTGAATGGCCTGAGGATGCTAACATAAAGATACATATATCGGTTGTGTTATGGGGGTGCAAATCTCTTATCAAAGGACTGAGAGCCGGAGGTTGAGGCTGTTGGTTGATATTAGTAATTCTCATAGCATGAGGGGCCTGGACGGGGCTTATAGCTACACTCGTTCTTTTGTGCCCAATTATAGTTTTAGATTTCCCTGGAGCATGAACTTGTCCCACACTGTTGTGATGTTTCTTAGTATTTTTCGTGGGCATTTTTGCTTGTCCAGTATTTTTGAACCGTAGATCATGAACACTTGATTTTATCATTTCGCTTTGACGACAGGTTATATATGAGGGGGGCCCTCATATATCAGCGCAATTAACATGCAAGTTGTATTCTCGGGTAAAGCTTTAGAAAAGAAAATAGTATACGTTCAATAATGAAATATTCTTCGCCCGAGAATACAACTATCCAATTTAATAATTCATTTAATTCAGTTCATGCAATACGTGGCCCGGTGAGTGAGGGCAAATCTCCAACTTTACACCAAGTGTGAACAATACATGCTTGCTCTATTAATTAACAGGTGATCATGCGATTCAGTTATCGTGTAGTAGTGCGATAGTGTATTCAGTCAATACAATCAATGAATGAAATCCATGCAGTAACCCGAGGACAGCCCGTGGTGCCAGACCCGACCCCAGTCTCCTTCTCCCTCCAATGATGGGAAGGTAGCTAGCCTTCACCATCCACGACATGGTGTACGTCAGGAACATGACTTCCATGCACAGAACTCCTTCCACCACCAAACCTCCTGGTGGCTTCAGGGGTGATCCCAAATGATGAGGGGAGTGCAGAGTTACCCGTCAGCCCTATGCTTTCCCGGTTGGCTCATACACTAACCCTCGGGCCCAAAGTGAACATGATTACTCGCCAAACATGCTTGATTCATGACAATAACATGACTTGCTTGAAATAAACATGACTTGCTTTTAATAAACTTGGTTTGCTTGAAATCGTGAGTAATTCCATGGAAAATTATAAATATAAATACCTTTTGGCCGAAATCTCACGTAAGGGTTATATAGGTTCTATATAACTAGAAATTAAACCTGACCTGATAGGCGAACGATGACTCAAGGATGCATGAGTGTGCTCATCGATCAATAATCTCCACCCTGGAGGAGAACTGGACAAGAAACGGGAACATTGTGCACTCGTGAGACATGACTCAATAATAGCACCAAATAGGACGCACAGCGTAAACTTACAACGAAATAATGTGCATTGACCAATGTAGCATGATATAACCATATTATTGCATGATATTGATCATATAATAGCATGTTGGGATCAATTAAAGGTAAAGAAAAGGATTTGGAATTTCACATTTTATGCAGAAACTTTCTGCCTGATAAGAGGGCTGGGAACGACCGTTCCGGCCCATAATTAAAAATGGGAAGGGCCGTTCCCAATGCTGTTCAAGCATACACAGCAGGCTGGGAACGACTGTTCCGGCCACAAGCAAAAACTGGGAAGGGTCGTTCCCATACTCGCGCACGTGTCATTTTCAAATGGGTGGGAACGGTCGTTCCCAGAATGAAGTGGGACGGGAAGGGTCGTTCCCGCCATGCAGAAGCAGCAGAAAACAGAGCAGAAGTAGGGGATTTTCGGGCCAATTCAAAAACCAACAAAACTCATGTAATTCAATCTCTAAATACATAATTTCTTGAAATGAACATGTTTACATGCTTAAGGTACAATAAAATCCAACATAAACACCTAAAGCATGCCTTAATCTTCATACTCATCAACTTTTACCCAAATAAGAAATCATCATATAACCTCATAAATCTCAGGATTTGAACATGAAATTCAAGCTAGAAGCATGTAATCATACTTCTAACAACAATTACACAAATTATTAAGCTTAAATCATGAACCCTAACTTCAAGTAAATTATCAAGAAATCATATATATCACCTATACACATACCTTGAATGAAAGAGATGGTGTTATGGAGATGATGATGCTTCAAAGTTCCTAATTTTCTTGAAAATTTAACTTGAATATGATGAAGTCATCTCTTCTTCTTGCTTGATGTTTGATCGAGAGAGAGCAAAGGAAAAAGAATGATATGTATGTGTTGGTATGAAATGAAATGAAAGGAAGAGATGTTTCTACGTTATTCATCCATTTCAAGAGATAAAATTATTCAAATTGCAATTAAGTCCTTAAGTTAATATGTTCATGCAACTAAGGATGATACTTTGCAAAAATGATCACTTTAGTCCCACGAAATAGATATGCAATTAGGTCCTTTAATTTAAAAGAATGACCAAGTAAGGACATAGAAGCAATTAGGGAACATTCAGTGAATCATTCACGTATCAATTAATTCCAAGCCATGCAATAATTCTCAAATTGTCACGAATTCCACATATTTTCACGTGAACACATTAAAATATAATTCATATAATTTTCATGAAATGTAGAAATTTAATAAACAAAAGAATTAAATAAATCCTAACTCTCAAAATCACACGTGTGACGCGCGTACCTGAACGTCTGGAAAATTGGGGCGTTACATTTAAATTTTCTGTGGGGAGCATGAGAATTGATGCTAGTTGATACTAATTTGACCGATTAATATGAATTCTTCATTTCATTTTTCAATCTGTTTTTTCGTTTTCCGAGTTTAAATACCGCTGAAACTCAATATTTTTTTTTTTATCTCTCAGAGTTTCCCCCTACCAAATGGAGTGAAGGACTAATCTCTCGAGGTAGCTGAAGATACTTATTATGGGGACCTCTTCCAATATAGTTTTTACATCCACAAGGTTCGAACCCCAGACCTTATTTAAGTGAACTCAAGCCCCTATCCACTTGAGCCAACTGTCCATTGGTGCGGTAACTCAATATGAAGTTATGAACTATTATATTCCATACACCCAAATTATGATGAGTATTTATACATTATACCATATCGAGTATGATCTTGTATGATAGTTATTTTATCATTTTTAATTTACTCAAACAAACAGATTCTTATCTTATGATGTGCCCATTTAACAATATTTCACGTTTATATCCTCTACCTTATTTGAAAGTGAATCAATAATAATAAAACAAGAAAATAAATAAAAAGATTCTTATCATGTCCCTATAGACAATACATAAAGGGTCTATCTCAAAACCTGTCGTCCATTTTAAACAAGATCATTTTAACCATTCCAGCCACGCTTTAGGTGTCTCCACTCAATTCCTCCTTTTCATATTCATATCCAAAACAAAAAGCTTAAGATTATGAGCACAAAACCTGCGGGCAAAACTGGCAAACTCGCCAGGTACATGAAAGGGCCGGTTAAGGTTCTGGCCCGAGCAAGAGATTTCTATGTCCGGAGCATGACGGGCTGCGCCGGTGGCGTCGAAGCATATGGCAGCGTCATGGGTATGGGCTGCACGCCACCGCAGTTCGGGAGTTCTCCTAGAAGTTTTGGCTCCAGTCCAGTGAGTTACAGTTCTAGGGACGAGGATTTGAGCGAACTCATTCGTATCGCATCAACTCGCAGCAGCCCCGGTGGTAGAGTATCGTCGCCAGTTAGCGGAGTGGCGCCGGGCGTGACGCGTAGCCAGACGGTGGCCATTAGCCGGATTGATGAAGACAAACCGTGTGAATTTGGTGGAAAGAGGGCGGAGTTGGTTTCTCCGAGGAGTCGAAGCTTAGCAGTTACAAGCCGTTGAACTTCCAAAGCTTCAATTTCTTTATCGAGTATTTTCGGGCATTGTCTTTAAATTTATGGTTTGCTGTGTGTACTTTCGCGTATAAAATTTCCATACTGTAAAAAATAAAAATAAAAATAAAAAAGGGAAAATAATTGTTGTTATAGTATGTGCTTTTTGAATAATGCAAATAACAAACTTTGACGTGTTTTCTATTTTCTAACGTGTTTTTCATATCAATTTTCAGTTGTAGCAAGTTGTCTTGTTAAAATATATACTTTCAGTATTGAAATGAATGCAAAACTATTTGATACTTGGTTCTTTGAGGTCATTCCGCCCAAATAATTTCTTCTATTTTAGTTTTGTATTCTGTTTTACTAATTAACATATTAGCATTTTTCCAGGTGCGATGCACGGATGAATTATAAGGGCTAACTCCGGGCAATCTCTTATCCTTCAACAAACTTTGATTGTTAAATTCTCTTCTGTCACGACGTCCGAGTTCTAAGACAATCATCATCGTATTCCTCTATCCGAGGTGAACAAATCACATATCCCAGTCGACTATGTTTTAAAACCCGGATCGGACATCAAACCGGAAGCCTTACTGGTTACTGGTTTTACTGGTTCGACCAGTATGACGTCATAATTATATATATTTATATAATATTATAAATATTAATTAAAAACAATCAAATAAATTAAATAATATAAGAAAATGGATATATAAATTAATTTAAACCATTCATTAATTTTTAAATAACATATATATTAATCAAATTTTATATTATAAATCTAAATAATATAAATAAAAAAATTAATTTAAGAAATATCATACTTTTTGATGGGTTCTGGATATGGGTCACAGAGTCCGATCACTTTACGATTTGTTAACGTGAGGAAACCACTGGAAGTTCGCCGGAAAGGTTGAGGGTTTTACCTGCTAGGACAAACACGCAAACAAAGTCAGAAGGCCAAGCTGTGGGAACTGGGGGTGATTCCCAGTTTGGCTCTCCGACGCTCAAGTCAGATGACGATCTGAAAGAGAGTGTAAGCTAGGTATGAATTTGCAGAAATGAGGTTGCATACAATGAAGGAGATGACTCTGTCTATTTATAGTTGAGGGTCAGGGACCCTTCGGTCATTTGCCATATGTGGTCCTGGCCAAATGTTGCCCTAACACGTGGCGCTGTGAGAGAGAAACCTAGGAGGAATCTTCTGCAAAAGCTGCTGAAAGTTAGTGTTGGCAACAGTGGCAGGTGTGTGGGCATGTACGGTGTGTCAGAGAGCCGTTTGGGAGGTTGGTGATGAGGGCTTAGGAGCCTCGTGACAACCAAAAGCCTTGGGGGCCAAGAAATCCGCTAGGGGATGAGGGCCAAGGCTCGTGTAATGAGTTGAGGTGGAAGCCTCTCTGAGGGAATGTAATGCTCGAAGAGGGCTCCCTTGAGTGATTGAAACACTTGCCAGGTAACGTGAATGGCGCTCGTGAGAGAGCGGTAGCGGTAGTCACGTGCTTACGCAGCAGAGATGGCACGTGCTTTTGAGGGATGTTGGGGCGTGCGAGCCTGAGCGTTCATGTACGTCTGATGCGCTTTCAGTGGGACAAGTGTCATCGTCCTTGTGGTGCCACGTATCAAAGTAGGGTCGAGCGTATTTCGACCCCATCATTTTGCCCCCCAATTCTGTAGTCCTTAGTGATAAGGGCTGTAGAATTCAACTTGTACAATTCTTCGAGCATGCCGCTCGTATGAGACTTGGCATGCTGAGCAATCGTTCTTCTGGTTACGCCATTAATGCAGTCCTTTCATCTGACCGCTTGTAACGTTTCAACATTAAATTCTGATGCGCGTGGGGCACATGGGTCTTGGAAAGTACGTGACGATTCAGTAAAGAAAACGGTTTCCTAGGCAAGAAATGATTGCAATTTTGAATTTCTTGCCGGAATTGTACCAACTCCCACCTCTATAAATAAGGGATTCTGAGATCATTCCATCTTTTACGCAAACTTATCTCCAAAGCATCCTCTGCAGGAAAAACTCTTTGCATACCAGTTTCAGAGCATTCCATCTTTCCTTCAAGCTTTTCTCAGAAACCTCAAGGTAATTTTCGGCGAAACTTTCTAACTTTGCTAACTTTAGGATCATAATTAGGAGTGAGTAGTCTCCCATATTGTACTTGTCCAGAAATCCCAGTTTCCTTCACGACCCTTCTCCTTTAACACCAACAAAACCTCTCTGAATCTCAACTCCCCCATGGCTGACCAACATATTGAAGAGTTTGCCCGTGAAGTTGAAGAGATAGCCGTTGAAAACTCATCCTCCCCCAACTCTCCCAGAGATGAGGAATTGGGTACGGCTGTTATGGCCTTAGAAGAAAGAAACCCAGGAGGGGTAGAACACATTTTTGAAGAAATGGATTTGGTTATGGAGGCGGAAAGGCAGGGGGTAACTCTTCCGGTGACTGAGAGTGCGACCCACCCCCACCGTCATACCGTAACAGTGGCAATCGCGGTCCCGGTGCCGGAGGCCAAAGAAATAGCGGGGCCCTCTGGTACAGCCCATGATAAGGGCAAGGGCAAGAAGCCCCAAAAGCCCAGAAAGTCCAAAAACTCCAAAGGGCCCAACGAGGGTGAAGGCTCGGGCTTGCAAGCTACCGAGCGTACTCCGGATGAAACTCCCAGCACCGTTACTCTGGGGGAAGTGAAGACAATGCTGGCGCCCATTTACTGGGATGAGCACTATACATGGAGAATCCCTGCTGCCCACGAGCGTGCCAACCATCCGCCCCCCGGTGAGATAGCAGTTTATGTGGACGCAGTCAGCTCAGGGGGTTTGAGGTTCCCTATTTCTGATCCGGTGGCCCACATACTGAACGACTTGAATCTCTGCCCCTCGCAAGTTGTGCCCAACGGCCTCGCGCTTATAACGTGCTTTGTGATCCTGATGGGGAGCGCTGGTTAAGAGCCTTTCCCGTGAAATTTCAACGCCCTTTTCCAAGTAGTCAGCTCGTCACGCTCGTCACCTGAGGCGGGTTTCTACTACATCCAGGTAAAGGCTCACACGAAATTTATCAATTCTCCATCCAGTACATATGGTCCAAACTGGAAGGAGAGGTTCATCTTTGTCAAGGCCCCCACGGAGGAGGGATTTGGGGTGTCGTCGGATTGGATCTTACATGGGAAGGGCTCGCTCGTAAAGAACCGTTTGGAATCGGCCCTCCCCAAGGATTGGGTTAAAAGCTTAGCTGAGGCCCTGAGGGATGAGGGTCACCTTATCGAGGCCAAGGAATGGATAGACGACGCGGAGCTTATGTTCCTGTGCGGTCTTACAAATGACCCGCATTACCTTGACAACCCTCCCACTCTTGATGTGGAGAGAGAAGGTTAGATTCTTAGGGCGCTAACTCGTAGATAGGAATACTAACTTGTATATTTCTGCATTTGTAACTTGCTTATGGAGAAATTTGTCTAAGGGTTTTTTACCCTCACTTTTGCACTTCTTGCAGGAGTAGCAATCTTAGCCATGGCCGGAGGAATCAGAGATGCTGCTCGTTTTGCCCACCTCCACAGGCGCCAGAACCAGCAAGAACAATAACGCCCACGAGGCCGAGGACCAAGCAGGGGAGACGCTCGTGGCGGTCAGCAGGGGGCCAGCTCGAGCGCAACTTCGGGCGCTCAATCCCAGCGAGGCCGAAGTGACAACCGTGCAGCCAACATGGAGAACAGGGTAGTGATAAGACCCCCCCCCTCCCGGCGGCAGATTCGAGGGTGACTGACCCTCTCCCAAACATCCAAACCAGGCCTCAATCCATCGTGGTGGCAAATGAGGCTCAGACAAGCGCTGACAGACCTTCCCGCAAGAGGAAGAGGATGCCCGATACCACCTCCATAATGGGCAAAGGGAAGCAAGTGGCTGAAGGCCCCAAGGGCAATGGAGAAACTTCCTCTTTAGAGGAAGATCATCTATGGCAGTTCTCCCGCCGAGGGGACAGGAACTTCTCCGGCACCGCTGATGGGGGCCTAGTTTTGATAAGGCCTGGGACGCTCGCGGAAACTGTTAGCGAGAATTTGTATGACAAGGCCCAGTTCACGGCGGATCACAGACACTTGTTCACTGAGTCTGTGGAGACGGTGGCCTACGACATGGTGCACGCCTTAATCTCCGTAAGTTTTCTTCTTCTTCTTCTGCAAATTTTATATCCTTAGAGAAAAGCAGTTTCTCTCTTTTTTTTTTTTTTTTATTTTGCTAACATCTTTGCCATTGTCGAACGTGCGCAGCAAGTACTTCCGAGGGCCAAAAATATTCAGATGCGTGCCTCGGTCTACGCCGAACGCAAGGCCAAGTACAAGAAGATGGCACGTGCCACTGATCCGGCTCAAATCCAAGTGGAGCTGGATACTGAAAAAGCCAAGTATGAATCCCTCAAGGATTTGTACATGAAGACGGAGGAGGAGATGAAAAAGTTGAAGGAGGATTTCACAAACGTAGAGGGCGCTCGGAAGAGCTTGAACAAAAAATTGGCCCAGCTGGGTGAGGGCTACAAAAACGTCGAGGCCAAGCGTGAGAGCTGGAAAACGAGGGCTCTGGAGGCAGAAAGGAAGTTTAGCGACGCAATGAATGAATGGCCCCAGAGCTTGGAACGAGCGAGCAAGGAGGCCCTTGTCAAGTTCTGCCACTCGAAGGCCTTCAACTTTGCTGCCTCTCTACACTGCTTGGACGAGGCTCAAAAGGCTTTCAACCTGGCCATTGAACAGGGGATCACCAAGGGGTTGACTGACCCAGCCATGCGAGGGGCCAAGGGCACAGGGCTCGTGTTCAACGAACGCTGCGAGGAAGATGAAGAGGACCGGGATGACCCCTCTGACACTATCGCTGAACCTGAGTACTCTTTCCTGGTCCAACTTATCCAGGATGAGTATATGGCAGCCCATCCCCTAGCAGATGCCCCTTAAACCGCCCAAAGTGAGCATCTTGAAGATGAATCTCAAGCGCCTGCTGAGGATGCCAATGTTCCTGCCCTCAATGCAAACGAGCCCGGCGATCCCCAAGCGCCTGCAGATAATGGGCCTGAGCCTCAAGCTGCCCAGCATCAAGAGCCAGAAGGCCCCGTCTACGGTCCAGTTCCTCAGAACATTTTGGTGGTCCTTGATGAAGATGTAGCCCCAGCAGCATGAAGATCCTCTCCTTCAGCTTTGTTTTAGACCTCTCCTATCTTTAGTTTATATGCTTTCCCCTTCTTTTTTTTTTTTTTTTTTGCTGTAATGGTTATGGGCCTTTGAGCCTTTATTCTGTAACTTTTGGCTTAAAGCCCTTAATGAATAAACTTTCTTCTTTCCCCCAGAATACTTGTCTTTGTTTTTCTCTTGATTGTAAACTTTCACATTGTGCTTGTTGTGAACAAATCTTGTAGCAACAAGATTGTGTGTAACATGCTTAGTAAAAATTGCATTACTCTGATAAGCCTTTGGAACCTGAAAAATTTTGTTAACTCCTGTAAAACTTGAAAATTTTTGTTAAGTCTTGAGTAATTGTGAGGGTCTTATTGAGAGATTGCCCTCATTCAAGACTTGTGTAAATTTTGCTTCTGTACTTACAAATTTCGTTAAGTCTAGTAATCACCAGGGTCTTACTGAGAGCATGCCCTCGTTCAGGACTTGTGAAATTTCTCCTTAATCTGGGGAAATTTTGCTAAGTTTTGAGTGATCTCGAGGGTCTTACTGAGAGACTATCCTCGTTCAAGACTTGTGAAATTTCTTCTTAACTTTGAGAAATTTTGCTAAGTCTTGAGTATCTGCGAGGGTCTTACTAAGAGACTGCCCTCGTTCAAGACTTGTGAAATTTCTTTTCTTACGACGTTATTGCTGGATGAGCGTGCTTGTACTGGTCTCATTTTTGGATCAGCGAATGATCCCGTTTTCGAGCGCAAGGCGTTGTGACGAACGGCCAAGGCCAACTAGGATTTTCTTCGTACTTTTCTTCAATTCATTAAGTTGGCTGTGAGCGTTACCAGTCTATCCTTATGAGGGCGTCCCTCCAGGTGGAGTAGAGTGCTGGCAAGCGTATCTCATGTGCAATGACTGTGTGCGTATTGGGATGGGTTGTCCACCGCGCTCGTTAATACAAGGGACGTGGGTCTCATCCATCCATGCAAACAAAAAAAAAAACAGAAATATACAGGAATTAAAAAGAATGTATTGCACCTTACTTGAAATTTGAAGTACATAGAACCCATCAACGGGTTAGCTACATCCTCGTTTGCAAAGAACTTTTAAACATAAAACCGCCAGAGGTTACATGCGTTCCAAGGGCGAGGCAGGCGCTCACCTTGAAGTGTCTCCAGGGTGTAGGTGTTGTTAGCTCTGACTTGTATAACTTTAAACGGTCCTTCCCAGTTGGGGTCCAATTTCCCCACATGCTTGGATACTTCTACTTTCTTCAGAACCAAGTCTCCCAGCTGAAAAGTTCTTTCCCTCACACGCTTGTTGTACTGTTGAGCCACAGTGGCTTTATACCTGTGAATTTTAGCCCAAGCTTTGTCCCTTCTTTCCTCTAGTAAGTCCAGTTCCAAGCTCCTGTTACCTTCATTGAGTTGAGGCTCGAAATAAGCTACACGAGCAGATTCATTCACAATTTCGGCTGATATCATGGCTTCTGACCCATACACGAGCGCGAAAGGCGTCTCACCCGTGGCCGCTCGGGGTGTAGTGCGATAAGCCCAAAGCGCTCCTTGCAATTCTTCCGCCCATTCGCTCTTTTTACTCTCCAACATTGTTTTCAGGTGCTGCAAAATGACTCTGTTGGTAACTTCTGCCTGTCCGTTGGCTTGGGGATGGCCCACGGAGGTAAAGCGCTGTTCAATCCCCAATTCCGAACACCATTCTCGCGTGGCCGCCGCTATAAACTGAGACCCATAGTCTGAAATAAGCACCCGCGGAATGCCGTATCTATATATAATGTTTTTCCAAATGAAGTCCCTCACGACCCTGAAGGTGATTTTTGCAACGGCCTCGGCCTCGGCCCACTTGGTGAAATAATCAACTGCCAAAATGACAAACTTTTTCTGTCCGACTGCGATAGGCAAAGGGCCAACAATGTCTATTCCCCGTTGGTCAAAGGGCCAGGAGACGTCTATAGGGATCATTTGGGCGGCTGGCAATTGAGGGAGATTTGAATGGAATTGGCACTTAGGGCATTTCCTCGAAAATTCAATGGCATCTTGGAGAACTGTAGGCCAATAGAACCTACTCCTCAGGATCTTCTTAGCCAGGATGCGCCCTCCTGAATGATTCCCACAGCTCCCATTGTGAATTAGTTCGAGCGTCTCCTTTGCTTGCGAAGGCCTCAGGCACTTCAGTGGGGGCCCTTGAAATGACATCTTCAACAACCTTCCTTCAAAGTCTATAGAAAACCGGGGCGCCTTATTTCTGATTTTCCGAGCCTCTATCTTGTCATGGGACAAACACCGTCTTTAAGAAACCAGATGATGTCGTCAAGCCAACAGGGCTCGTGCGGGTCGACCATCGCGACCATCTCTGTGGCGACCCCCTCCCCAATCAGAGGCTCTTCCGTCCTGAGGAACGTAACAGATCGCTCGGAAGTGCCTTCCAATGCTGAAGCAAATTTTGATAAAGCATCAGCGCGTTCGTTCTCAGCCCGCGGAATCTGAAGTAGATGGAATTCCTTGAATTTTCCAATGATCTCCTTGGCTTTGCTTAAGTATTGCACCGTGGGGGTTTCTCGAGCCTCATAAGTTCCTTCAATCTGGCTCGCAATTAACTGTGAATCCACATAAGCAGTAATTCTGGAGGCTCCATTCTGAAAAGCAATTTTCAATCCCTGCACGAGGGCTTCATACTCTGCCTCGTTGTTGGTGACCTGAAAATCCAACCTGATTGCGAAGTCTAACTCAACCCCATTGGGGTCTCTAAGGGATACCCCTGCTCCTCCCCTTTGTGAGGTTGAGGAACCATCTGTGTGCAGGACCCATAACCCCTCGTTCTCGGGGACAGCGGGCTCTAAACCAAAGCGTTCAACCAACAAATCCGCTACCACCTGCGCTTGCATGGCAGTTCTAGGCTCGAAACTGAGGTCAAACTGACTCAACTCAATGGCCCACTTTATCAATCTTCCCGATACGTCCGGTTTGGACAAAACTTGCTTCAAGGGTTGACCCGTAAGGACCGTTATTGAGTGCGCCTGGAAGTAAGGCCTCAACCTCCTTGATGCGTTTATAAGAGCAAACTCAAACTTCTCAATTTCCAAATACTTCTTCTCAGCTCCCTGTAATGGTTTGCTTAAATAATAAACAGGCAAGTGTTTCCGTTCTCGTACAACGATCAACACCGCGCTTGTGGCCTCGGAAGAAATGGAAAGATACACAAATAGCCTCTCGCCTTCGACGGGTTTAGTCAGTAGCGGAGCACTTAATAGGTAAGCCTTCATGTCCTGTAGCGCTTTTTCACATTCGTCTGTCCAATCGAAATTTCGCGCGTTCCTCAAAATTTTGAAGAAATGAAGGTTTCTATCTGCCGAGCGCGAAATGAATCTGTTTAAGGAGATAATCTTTCCTACCAACACTTGCACTTCCCGGAGATTTCGAGGGGAGGGGATTTCCAGGATAGCTTTGATCTTTTCCGGGTTGGCCTCAATCCATCGCTGGCTAACAATGTAGCCCAAGAACTTTCCCCCTCGTGCCCCAAAGGTACACTTTGAAGGGTTCAACTTCATCCCATACTGACGCTAGATTGAGAAAGTGCGCCTGAGGTCTTCCAGATGTAAGCCTTAACGCTCGCTTTTGACAATCATATCGTCTACGTAAACCTCCATGGACGCTCCAATTTCTCCCTCAAACATCTTGTTGACCAGCCGCTGATATGTGGCTCCAGCGTTCTTGAGTCCAAAAGGCATGACCAAGAAACAGTATACGCCCAAGTGAACAACGAATGAAGTTTTGGGACGGTCCTCTGGAGCCATAAAGATCTGATAATACCCCTGGAAGGCGTCCATCATGCTCATTAGTTCACATCCTGCGGTTGAATCCACCAGCTGGTCTATTCGTGGCAGAGGGTACGGATCCTTAGGGCAAGCCCTGTTAAGATCGGTGAAATCGTTGCACATGCGCCATTTGTTTGCGCTCTTAGGAACCAACACCACATTGCACAACCACTCCGGGTATAGGATGGGCTCGATATACTGAGCCTCCATAAGCTTGTTAACCTCTTTTTCGATGACCTTCTTCCGAAAACCATGCACATCCCGCCTCTTCTGTTTGATGGGCTTAAACGAGGGATCCACCTTAAGTCTGTGGACTATGACGCTCGGGTCAATCCCTGTAAGGTCAGATGCTTTCCAGGCAAAGACGTCAATGTTCTCTCTGAGGAAGTCAATCATCATGATCTGGGAGGGCCCCGAGAGATTGGACCCTATCTGAGTAGTTTTATCCTTGTTCCCAGGCTCAAGCTCAATAGTAAGGAATTTTTCTAAGGGCTCGATTCTTGTTTCAGGACGAGGTAGTTCAAGCGCCCTCTTCTTCCCTGTCAGGAGCCCATCATCAAGGGGCTCGTCTCCCTCTGAGGAGGACTCTTCGACTGTCCCTAGCGGAGCATTCTCGAGGGAGTTTTTGGTGTTGGCATCCTTCTTCTTGTACAGCTTGGCCCTTTTGCGTATCGGGCCATCCTCATCCAGGTTGGGAAAGTCAACAGACTTCTTAGTAGATCCGATTGGGAAGGTTTTCTCCGTCTTGGGCTTTCTGAGGGATAACATGTAGCATTCCCAAGCCTCACGCACGTTGCACAGCACTTCCCCCACGCCCTCGGGGGTGGGGAACTTGATTTTCTGATGGTAGGTGGAGATGATGGCTTTAAAATCAACGAGGGTTGGATGCCCAATTAAGATGTTATAAGGAATATCAATCTCTACCACAGCGTACGTAATTACGAGCGTCTTTCGCTGAGGGGCTCGGCCGAAGGAAGTGGCTAAGCGAACTTGCCCTCGCGGGACAACCTCTGATCCTCCAAAGCCAATGAGGGCTGTTTTGAGGGGTTCTAGCGGGAGGTTGGCATTCATTTTTAAGAACGTAGAGTAAGGCAAAATATTAACAGAGCTTCCACTATCCACCAATACCCTCTTTACAATGTGATTATGGACGTCAACGCTAACCACCATGGGGCAGTCAGAGGATTCACCGTCCCCATGAGGTGTTACAATGTGCCCTAAGTCCCTATCATCAAAACCTATTACAACATTTTCTCTAGAGCACTGCTCATTCGCCTTCTGAATGGCGTAGACGGATTTAGGCATGGATGGGCGTTGATCATAGCTCCGGACATACCGCCGCCGGGCGGCATTGGAATCTCCCCCAGAAGAGCCCCCCGCTATCATGTTGATGACCGCAAAGGGAGTATTCTCTTGCTCAGGAGCCTTCCCTTTGTTACGGTAGCTGCTGGTCTCAGGGGGGACTCTCCCTCGCGGACTTCTCGACCGCGGGCTCCTCCTCCTATCCTTGGAACGATCGTGACAACGCTCGTCATAGCGCTCCAGAACTTTCACAAACTCCTTTAAATGGCCCCCCGCGATGAGCCTTTGAATTTCAGCCTCCAGCTGTCGACATTCATCCGTGTCATGCCCCTTCTACTTGTGGAAAGCACAGTACTTGTTCGAGCGTCTTAGTGACTCCGTTTCTCTCATCTTTACGGGTCTTTTGAAGAGTTTCTTATCGGAGAGGTTGTAGACTTCGGAGTTCGGCCTGGTGAACGGGACACGCTCAAAACGTCGAGCGGGGAGAGGCGATCTCTTGCGTTCCTGGGGACGCTCCCTTTTGACAACGAGCTCCCGACCCCGCTCTTGGTGACGCTTGTTCCTTGCTGGGCTGTGATGTCGGGGACCATTTGTCCCATACATATCCTCGAGCGCGAAGAACGGCTCGACAACTTCTCTTAAGGCCATGAGCGTCCCTGGCCTTCTCTCTATAATGGCATCAGCGAATTTCTTGCTCACGTACTGTTTGTGATCCACAGCCTGAAAAAGCACTGGGATCAAGAAATCCATGGACGGCCTTTCCATCTGCAAGATCTCCTTGTTGAAGCGGGCGAAGAACGAGCGAAGAGACTCATTCTTGCCCTCCACCACGTTGTAAAGGGCAGTGGGCGCAGTGACGGGGGCATTCAGGGAATTGAACTGGTTGAGGAAAGCGTCGGCCAGCTCTTTATAAGAGTGTATCGAGCGCAGCGGCAATCGCTTATACCACTCTTGAGCCATTCCCACCAAAAAAGTGACAAAGACTTTGGCCCAGTAGTTGCTGGAATGCTCGTATAGGTGCATCAAATGCAGGAAATGATCCAAGTGTTCAGCTGGATCAGTTGTTCCATCGTAGCGATTGATGGAGGTGGGGATCTTGGCCGTTCCGGCTTGGACCATCAAAACTTCCTCCACGAGGGGGGAACCCCTCGCCAATGGGTGATAATCATATGTGCAGAAGTTCTCCTCCTGCTCTCTATGGTGGGGGACCCGTAACTGGCGGTCTTTGGGACGGGCGTCTCTAGCATCGGCTCGTTCATCCCTGCTGTGGGAGATCTAAGACCGCGCTCGAGAGAGCTGTCGTACCATATCCTTTAAACCCTGCAGCTGGTCTTGCACAGCCGCGAGGATATTGGGATTTGCATCCCCGTCTTTGTTCCCTTGCTGGGCGGCACGAAAAGCCCTCCTGGAGACATGGGAGTCCCCTTCGTTCTCGTTGACCCTTTCCGTGGGTTCCCTGTTCCTGTCCGCAGGGGAACGCTCATTGCCGCCTGGCTGGGGCATTTCTCTGGCTGGTGGTGGTGGTGGCTGCGCCCTCAGGACGGCCTGGGCCTCCCGGAGAGGATAAGTATGCAGTCCTCCCAGCAGGGCGGCTGCTTGAGTGGCCTGCCCAGAGGGGAAGTACATGGAGTGAAATCTCTCCCATGCCCCCTGGGCCGCCTGAACCTCACATTGGGCATAGAGAGCCCTTAGTTGCTGAGGAGTTAGAGGAGGCAACTCTACTCCTTCAATTTCCCGGGGGATTACCACCGGGAGCTGGATCTGGCAGGCGTGATAAGGTTGAACCGGCGGTATCATGAGGGTAGGAGTGAGTGTATATCCAGGTGGTGGCATCATGTAGCTCTGACCACCGGGGTTCGCAGGGGTATGTATCCATGGAGTTTGAGGAGGTTGTGGAGGAGCAGATAGAGAAACTCCTCCAGCGGTGCCGGCGGCGCAAGTGGTGGTACTGAAGATTCCACCGGGGGAGGGCACTCCCCCGACGGGCGGAACTCCACTGGAGTTGACAGGAGGGGGTGGTGCGCCGCAAGCTACGGCGGAGGAAACGGCAAGGTTGGCGTCCTGAGAACCTCCCTCCACCACTCCTGATCTTGTAGCAACCATGGCTGTAAAAGTTCTGGGTGTTTGCTTTTCTACTAGCAGAAAGGAAGGAAAAGGTTGAGGATTGGTTTTCCACAGACGGCGCCAAAAATGATGGGTTCTGGATATGGGTCACAGAGTCCGATCACTTTACGATTTGTTAACGTGAGGAAACCACTGGAAGTTCGCCGGAAAGGTTGAGGGTTCTACCTGCTAGGACAAACACGCAAACAAAGTCAGAAGGCCAAGCTGGGGGAACTGGGGGTGATTCCCAGTTTGGCTCTCCGACGCTCAAGTCAGATGACGATCTGAAAGAGAGTGTATGCTAGGTATGAATTTGCAGAAATGAGGTTGCTTACAGTGAAGGAGATGACTCTGTCTATTTATAGTTGAGGGTCAGGGACCCTTCGGTCATTTGCCATATGTGGTCCTGGCCAAATGTTGCCCTAACACGTGGTGCTGTGAGAGAGAAACCTAGGAGGAATCTTCTGCAAAAGCTGCTGAAAGTTAGTGTTGGCAACAGTGGCAGGTGTGCGGACATGTACGGTGTGTCAGAGAGCCGTTTGGAAGGTTGGTGATGAGGGCTTAGGAGCGCGCTCGTGACAACCAAAAGCCTTGGGGGCCAAGAAATCCGCTAGGGGATGAGGGCCAAGGCTCGTGTAATGAGTTGAGGTGGAAGCCTCTCTGAGGGAATGTAATGCTCGAAGAGGGCTCCCTTGAGTGATTGAAACACTTGCCAGGTAACGTGAATGGCGCTCGTGAAAGAGCGGTAGCGGTAGTCACGTGCTTACGCAGCAGAGATGGCACGTGCTTTTGAGGGATGTGGGGCGTGTGAGCCTGAGTGTTCATGTACGTCTGATGCGCTTTCAGTGGGACAAGTGTCATCGTCCTTGTGGTGCCACGTATCAAAGTAGGGTCGAGCGTATTTCGACCCCATCACTTTTTACGGTAGGAAAAAAAATATTACACATCTATTTATATTTTTATAAATATATATTATAAAAATAAAATATGATATATTATTTTATTCATGTTTAAATTTAATTCTTATGAATTATTATAATATTTGGAGTTATAAAATATTTTCTTGGAACTCAATTATAAATTATAAGTTATTCGATTATAATTCCAGCAGTTATTATTATTATTATTTTGCCAACAATTTAGCATAACAAATGACATTGGCCGATTGGTAGAGCATTTCTCTACTATGGAAGGGGCCCTAGGTTCGAACTCCCCGGCCCACTGCTTATTTTATAATTTTGGAGTTTTAAAAAAAAAAAAAATTCAAAAAATCCGGTCCTAACGGCCCGCCAACCGGTCCGGTCCGGTCCGATCCTTCAACCGGTTTTCAGCCGGTTCTTGGCGGGTCAAACTGGGCCAACCGGTGGTTGGTTTTCTAGGGTCACCCGGACCGGACAAGCGGTCGGTCACCGGTCCGACCGGCCTGTCCGGTCCGGGTTTTAAAACATAGCCAGTCGACACTATTGGCCGTTGGAAGCCACTGCAAAACTCCGTCCATCTTGCACTATTTATTATTGACGAATTCACATAGCCAGTCGACACTATTGGTCGTTGGAAGCCACTGCAAAACTCCGTCCATCTTGCACTATTTATTATTGATGATTTCTCCTTCGTCAGTTGTCGAATTTTAGTTTCGAGATCCCACTTTTGTGTTCCTTGTATTGAGAGCTTTGATTTTGCATACAACATCAGCATATTTAAAATCTATTTTGTACATATCTGCTCTACTAAAAAATATTAAGTGTGATATTTTTCAAATATTAGAGGCGCGATCGCATTAATTCAAAGATTTGGGGGTAAAACGCATTAAGGGTCAAATAACGAAGGGTGTCTGGAATTAATCTGTATTATAAATATTTTATTTATTATAAATGTTTTATAATTTTTTTATTATTATTTATTACAAAATAAAAATAATTAAATTAAAATTAATTATATTTTTAAGGATTCAAAAATTCAAAAGAATTCATAATTGTTTTTGTTCTTTATTCCATTAGAACATTGCAGATAGTTGACGATAAATACAGTTGTACCAAAGAAAATAACAGTTTATATATACAAACATATATAAATATATATATATATAGATAGATAGATAGATAGATAGAAAGATTATTATGTTCAATAGGAGGCCTGTGTACGAATAAGATAGGATTATAATTTTTTAGGATTCTATGTCGATTTGTTCATATACTCTTGGATGATTAAAAAAATCGTTTTTTTAATAATTTAGTGTGTGATACATTACATATGGATTATTAATTTGGTGCATTTGCATCTTTGAAGTTTGAACAAGTATCTATTTCAATAACTAAGCCCATTTAACAAATTAAACTTAGCTTTCAAAGAGATGAGATGGACTTGCCACTTCATTGTTGCTATTAGTTATAAGATCAATTTGTCAATATTTGTAACGTTGAGCTCTCTGATGTTATTATTTCTTTGTTATTTGATGACGATAGCAATCTGTAGTTTCAGAAAAAATTGTCAATATTTTGATAGATTACCACATTTTGAGAACTTTAAGAAAATATCAATATTTTTCAACTAAGTATTAATTTTTGGATATATATTATTTTTGATCTAGTGTGATCTGGCTCAAATCCGGTCAATCTGAGATGGACGATCTAAGGGTCAGATTTGGGTCAATCAGTCAAGAATTTATTTGAGTGGGTTTTTTATCGACCTGAAAGCACTAACACACGTGAGCTCGAAGCCAACTTGGGGGACTTGGGGTTTTACCCAAGTTTGGCACTCCGACGCTCAAGTCAGTAAAAGAGCTCTTTAGAAAGAGAATAAATGCAATTGAATGCGTATTAAAGGCTTACCAACTACTGTTCAAAGGGTGAGTATTTATAGTCGTGGCCAAATAACGCAGTAATGCGTGTACTGTAGGTGTGCTTGAGGCGGGTCGTTCGTACCTTCTTTCCCCTTTGGGTAAAAGCAGGTACTGACGGTCATTAATGAGCCGTAGTACGCCTGTTCCAGGGAATGGGAAGGATACACGTGTCCCGACAGGAGTGCTTTACAGTATTCGGGAGTCCAGTGATATAAGCGTACCGATCTGCAGATCGGTATTATCTTCCGGCACCTGTACAGGTTGGCTTGCCCAAGGGAGCAGATCGTGAGCGTGTGGCTCAGATCGATCTGATGACCTGATAATTTGATGTCGATCTGATGATATGTGAGTTACATATAGACCTGTTGATCTAGTCACAATAGCTCGCTACGTTCTGTCCAGATGGCCGCATCTGGTTGATCCAGACTGGCTGAGGATCCACGCGGTGCTTACGTGGGTGTGCCACGTGGCCACGTGTTATAATGCCATGTCATAGTGGTATAAGTCTATTTTCGACTTTAACTCATGGTTCAGTGACGCAATAGGCTATGAGCCAAAATTTGTAACTTCTTGCCAAAGTTGGTACACCGAACCCTTTTTAGGTCATAAATAAATTCAGTTAGTGAACTATTATTTTATTACAATTCAACCTATATATAAGTTTATATTGGCAAAATCACCAAATATCTTCCTTTCTTTCATCTTTCTTTTTTGTATCGACCGCCATTCTTCTTCATTTTCTGAAAAAAAAATTTCCATACTTTTCATTATCGAAGGTAATATGGGATTTTTGTCAATAGCACAAAACTCCCACCTCGACTCACGCAATCATCAAGACGATTTAGAAGGGATTTGCAGTGAGTAGGATTTGAGGTGTAGTTTTTGCATATATTATTAATATATTAATAACTTCATGAATATTGCGAAAAAGAAAAGGAAGTAAAAGTATATTAACAAAAGAACCAAAATTTTGTCAATATTACTAAATACTGAAATTTTCCTTTTGATTGTATTAGATTTTTATCTATTAAAATTTACTTATTAATGTGTTATTGCATTTTTTTTTTCTGATATGTTAATGTAGTATTTAATTTTTGAATTTTAATATTTTGATTTTATTATGTTAATATTTAATATAAATTTAATACTATTTTAGAATTTTATTTATTAAGAATTATTTAAATTATAATTTTAAAGATCAGGGGGCTTTTTCTAAAATTAAATTAATACAGGGTGATCGAGCCAAAATCTCTGCTTGGAGTCCGATCGAGAGGTTCGACACGACCACTCTATTTGTTGAAGGGAAAACAGCCGTCCGACTACTCGGGATCTGCACAGGTCGAGGCAAACGTGAGCTTCGAGACCAACTCGGGGAAGGTGGGTGTTAGACCCAGGTTGGTACTCCGACGCTCAAGTCAGGTTCGATGAAGAGGGTCGAAATAATTGAGCGGTGAAAAGAGTTAGGTGAAAAACTCCTCGTGCAATAAATGAGGAGGGACTATTTATACTGTGAGGAGAGAGAAGTTACCGCCTCGACATGTTGGCGCGGGAAGCTGACAGGTGCCCCACTATAACCGTGCATTAAATGCGTGGTCGGCCACTCCTTCCTGCTAGTGGAATAGTGCGCTGGCGGATCGAGAAGGTTGGGTCGATCACAACGGCCTGGAGGCCCGATTGTGGGTCGACGATCTACGCGGTAACTTATGTGGGGTAAATGGGTCTTCGAGCATGATGGTCGAGAGGCAAACTCCGATCGTGGCATGACCATCGATCATACACGTGGAGCAAGGTTATTGGCCCAACTCGACAGTGGGTACATGCCACGTCATAAGCCCCCCGACACATCATCTGCTAGGGCTGACGTGGCAGTGATGTGTCAAACCCCAAGAGTGGGACCCGCTGTCATCATTGCATCGTTTCATCTTCTCGATTCCCGCCCATTTTCACCCTTATAAATAGTCCCCTCTTTAAATTCATTTGTTACTTTTGCGAAAGAGGATTGAAGAGAGCTCCGAGCTATTTTCGATCGATTAAGCGTCCTTTGTGTGTCGAGTTTCTGGGTCGCTTTTTTTTAGAAGAGGACAACCTTCAGATCTTCAGACAACAAAAGGTAATACTTTCGATTTTTTGCTCGATCTCCTTTCTCTGTGCTTCTTTACTTTTATTTTCGATCGCTTCGAGGGAGAGGTGCACCACTTCCCTCTTCGAAGGCTTCCTCTCTCTCGATTTGTTCGTATCCGACCCAAAATAAAAGAAACATAATTCTATCGTTGTAGGATGCCAACAAATCGAGTAGAGACCGGCCCTAAGGAGATGGAAGTGGCTGTCACAAGTGTGGAGTCGAGTTCGGATTCATCAGAATCGAGTTCGACATCGACGGGCTCGGGAGCCACCATAGAAACGAGATCGACGAATCCGCAGGGGAGGGATGAGAATGTCGAGGTTGTGGAGATGTCAGAACCGTTGCCCGAGGTCGAATCAAGGGAGGCAGTTGCACCTCGGGTATCAGGGGAGGTAACATCCACTAGAGGAAGAAGAGGTGGAGAACCTCGAGCCGGAGGGTCGGCTAGTGAAGGACCCTCGAGCCATTACTTGTTCAATATCGGAGGAGAAGTTTGGGGAGATCCAAAATTGGTTATTTGGAGGTGCCCCGGAGTATGGGGGTTATCGAGTGATAAGGCCCAGGGTCGGAGATAGGACGACTAATCCGCCAGAAAATTGCATTGCGATCAACTATTTGGCGGTTAAGAATGGGTTTAGGGTACCCATTTCCGAGGAGATGATCGATTTTTTCAATACCCTTAGAATTAGACCTCTGCAGTTGATGCCCAACTGATCTTACGCAATGGTGAATGGGTTGAGGGCCATGTTGAAGTGCCTGGGGATGAAGACCAACATATACTGCATTTCTGAGATCTTCCAGGCTGGATTAACGACTGAGAGCTCGAAATCAGGCCCGGGATATATTCAGTTCCAATCGAAAAGTAACTACCGGGTCATTAGGTCGCCAACCTCATCGAACGGGGTAGGATGGAAACAAAGGTTTGTTTACATCGAGTGCGAGAAGGGTTAGCCCGGTCTAAAGTACCCGGGATGGAGTTGGGTTCCTCGAGCGGACCTTCCGAGAGGGCAACCGGGCTGGTCGAATACTCTGATGGCAGCCCTAAGGATGATGGGAAGTGTGGAGTCGGAAGATATGATCACTCCACAGTCGTTGATCGAGCTAGGGCTCGCACCAGGAGTCAAAAAGCATTTCGACCCTGGTACCTCGAACGCATCCCTCAAAGCATCATATCTACTTGTTTTTGTTGCTTTCTTTTCCCTCTCCTTTTTTTTTTTTTTTTCAACTTTGTGATCAAATACATTCTTTGTGCAGATCAATACATCATGTCGGCTGCTCTGAATGCACGGAGGAAGGAAATGGCCAAGCTGAAGAAGGAGGCTCTCGGTCGATGCAAGAGAGGGTTGGCAGAATCTGTGAATGACCTCGAGCGTCGAGGCGTTTATAGATTCATGAAGTCCAAAGCCTACGAGAAGACGGTGTCGATCGCTGGCTTTAAAGACATCGAGGAGGGCTTCAACTTGTGCCTGGCTCAAGTGCAAGTGGCCAAGTATCTCCCCATGGATTACGATCAAGAAAAGGTCGGCGTGTTTCAACATGATCCTCACCCCGTCGACCTGGTTACTCGACCTCCCACTCCCGAGCCGAACTGGGATGACGATGAGTTTGGTTTTGCTGTGAAACTGGCTCGGTCTAGGGCAGCGGGGGAGCCGGACGATATAGTCACTCACGAGCTCGATCTTGACGCCTCATTCGACCCGAAAGACATGTGCCCAGAGTATTTTGGGGATGGGGCCATTGTACCGATCGAGGAGGGGACCGAGCCCTTGGCAACCGAGGAGTGAGTCAGAGAAAATGGACTAGCCCTATCTCTGTACTCGGAAGTTTTCGCCAAGGAGAATCAAAATCTTTAAAGTATCGACGGTTGAGGTCGGACTTTTGTAGTTGTTGGCTCGAGATTCGTTTATAAATAGGTAGGAATCCGAGCGTTTGTTGTTCCCGTTCGCAAAATCCAAATTTGTAGCAAGGGTGCGATCGAAAAGTTGTACTCGAAGCACTTATTTTAAATATATTATGTAAGTTCTCTTCTAATTTTTAATGAATGTTTTTAAGTATACTCTTGAATCTTTTGATATTAATCTTTTGTATGTTGATCGATATCGACAATCGAGAAGATGTTGAAGCAAAAATGCTCTTAATCTTTCGAAATACATAAAACTTTAATACAGGCGTCGTATAACACAAGTGTATGATCGAATAGTCATGAGTGTCGAAAGACAAGAGAAAACGTTATTAATTCGTTGACCAGATTTTACATAATTTGTTTACAAGTAATACTTCTTCAAGTTGTGAGCATTCCATGATCGAGGCAATGGTTGTCCATTGAGATCTTCGAGATGATATGCTCGATTTTTACCTATCTCGACCACACGGTAGGGTCCTTCCCAATTAGCATCAAGCTTGCCCACAGGCTTAGTGATTTCAACCTTTTTGGGGACCAGATCTCCGACTTGAAAGTGGAGGGGTCGTAAGTTATTGTTGTATGCTCGAGCAGTGGTGGCTCGATATTGATGCATCTTCATGTTTCCTTTTTCTCTGATTTCGCTGATTGTGTCGAGATCGAAAGCCCTTAGTTCATTGTTCCGATCGCGCTGGAAGTACGCCACTCGAGGAGATTGGTGTATAATTTCGGCTAGAATCATGGCCTCTGAGCCATACACCATGGCGAAAGGTGTTTGACCAGTTGGGATTCGAGGGGTGGTTCGAGATGCCCAAAGGACACCTTCAAGTTCATCGATCCAATGGCTCTTCTTTGCTTCGAGTCGCGTACACAAATTCTGTATGATGGTTCGATTGGTGACCTCGACCGGACCGTTGGCCTGGGGATGTCATACCGAGGTGAATCTTTGGCTGATCTTGAAGTCTGAACAGTAGGCTCTGAATCTTGAACTTCGGAATTGGGGTCCGTTATCGCATACTATGACTCGAGGTACCCCAAATCGAGTGATGATGTGTTTCCAAAGGAAGTCTTGTAACGCATAGAAAGTAATCTTTGCAACTGCCAAAGCCTCGACCCATTTAGAAAAATAATCGATCGCCACAATAATGAATTGCCTTTGTCGAGTTGCTATCGGAAAAGGGCCAATTATGTCGATTCCCCATTGATCAAAAGGTCAGCATGACTCGATCGGAATCATATCAGGGTGCTGATGGGTCAAATTAGCATGTCTCTGACAACGATCGCATTTTTTCACAAACTCGAGCGCATCCTTGCGCAGGGTAGGCCAGAAGAATCCGGATCGAGATACCTTCAGAGCGAGGGAGCACCCCCCAGCATGGTTTCCGCATGACCCCTCATGGACCTCGGCCAAGACTTTTCGACCTTGTGATGGTCGGAGACATCGTTTTGTTGGTCCGATGGGCGAGCGTTTGTATAGACGACCTTCCTGGTCTAGCACATAACTTAGTGCGCGTTGTTTGAGCCTTCTTGCTTCGATCGAATCCTCAGGTAAAGTGTCATCTTGTAAATACAAGACTATATCATCGAGCCAACAAGGCTCAGCCGAGTCGATGGAGTTGATTACTGGAGGAATAGGGTCGATTGATCGAGTGGATGATGTCACGAAGGTTATAGTCCGGTCTTGAGTGCCTAGCGATCCACTCGCAAACTTAGAAAGGGCGTCCGCTCGAACGTTCTCTTCTCGAGGAACTTGTGAAATTCCAAATTCTTCAAATTCGGAGATGGCCGTTTTGACTAAGGCGAGATATCTGATCATGGACTCCTCTCGAGCCTCATATTCGCCAGTGACTTGACCGGCGACCAACTGGGAATCGGTTAAGACTCGAAGTTTTTTGATGTTTTGCATTTTCGCAATTTTCAATCCTGCTAAAAGAGCTTCGTACTCAGCCTCGTTGTTTGTTGTAGGATATTCGAGAGCAATGGCGTATTCGATCTGCTGCCCGTTCGTGTTGGCGAGGGATACCCGGCCCCTCCCCCGGAAGCGGTTAAGGAGCCATCAACCGATAGGGTCCAAATGGTTGGATCGCTCTTTGTTGTCGAGTGAGGGTCCTTCTCGACCAAGAAATCGGCCAAGATCTGTGCCTGATACGCCATCCGGGGCCGATACGTTACTTCGAACTGTCCGAGTTCGATCGCCCACTTTGTGAGTCGACCTGAAACTTCTGGTTTATCCATGACGGTCTTCAACGGTTGATCGGTGAGGACAATGATGGGGTGTGCTTGGAAGTATGGTCGAAGCTTGCGGGAAGTGTGGACTACAGCGAGAGCAAACTTTTCGATCTCGAGGTAGCGCACTTCTGGGCCATGGAGAATCTTACTGATGTAGTACACAGGGAGATGTTTCCGATCTCGAACGGTGACAAGTACCGAGCTGATCGTTTCCTTTGACATGGCCAGGTACAGATATAAAGTTTCCCCATCGATTGGTTTTGCAAGTAGGGGTGGGGAAGTCAGGTATTTCTTCAGATCCTCGAGAGCTTGGTCGCATTCGTGGATCCATTCAAAGTCTTTGATGTTTCGTAAGATCTTGAAAAATGGCAAGTTCTTCTCCGAGGATCGGGCAATGAATCGATTGAGTGATATGATGCGACCAACAAGCCTCTGTACGTCACGGATCGAATTTGGAGTCGGAAGCAGTAGTATAGCTTTTATCTTGGCAGGGTTGGTCTCGATTCCCCTCTGGCTGACCATGTAGCCGAGAAATTTCCCACCATCGACCCCGAAAGTACATTTGGCTGGGTTGAGCTTCAAATTGTATTTTCGGAGGAGGTTGAAGGTTCTCTTTAAATGGTCGAGATGATCGATGGCCTTTCCACTCTTAACCAGCATGTCATCGACATATACCTCGATGATATCGCCAATCTCGGACTCGAAGACTTTGTTCATCATTGGTATGTCGCCCCTGCATTCTTGAGCCCAAATGGCATAACCTTGAAGCAGTAAATGCCATTGAAAACTATGAAGGCAGTCTTGGGTTGATCCTCGATGGCCATGAAGATTTGATAGTAGCCTTGGAAAGCGTCCTTCATGCTCAATCGTTCACACCCGGCCGTGGAGTTGACCAATTGATCGATCCGTGGCAATGGATAAGGATCCATCGGACAGGCCTTATTTAGGTCGGTGAAATCATTACACATTCTCCACTTTTCCCCTGGCTTGGGTACAAGGACAACATTGTATAACCATTCGACGTACTGGATCGGCATGATATACCTTACATCGAGGAGTTTGTTGACCTCGGCCTCGATAATGGCATTTCAGGAGTCACTCTGAGAACGCAACTTTTGCTTGACTGGTTTGTAGGATGGGTCGACATTTAGGTGGTGTTCGATCACTTTCCTATCCACTCCTACCAGGTCGGAGGCACTCCAAGCAAACACGTCGAGATTATCGCGGAGGAGTTGTACGAACATGCATTGTTCTTTTCCTTTTCGACCGACCCCAATACGTGTGATTTTTTCTGTCTGCCCTGGAATTAGTTGAATTTCTTCAAGCTCTTCCGTGGGCTCGAGCTTTTTGTCCTCCTGTTTTTTTCTTTTTGCAGCATGAGAAGAACTCATTTTCCTTGAGTTATCCGGGTCGACTGCCTCTTGGTCTACAAATTCATCTTCGATGATGGGATCGTCAATAATGAGAGGCACATGCTTATCTGTGGAAGTTTTAGGTTTATCCAAGGAGATGGAATAACAACTCCAAGCGGCCGATATATCGCATCTTAATTCCCCGATCCCGGCTGGGGTAGGCCATTTGGTGATAAGTGGATATGACCGCTCGGAAATCGATAAGGCCTGGTCGACCGAAAATGATGTTATATGCAGAAGGCATTTCGACAACTAGATATTCGATCTCTCGTGTAGCCCGTCGGGGCAATGTGCCCATGGATGTGATCAAACGCACTCGACCTTTGGTATAAACCTCCGCACCTCCAAATCCTGTAAGAGGGGTTCAAATGGGATCTAGGAGTAATTTATCCTTTACTCGACTCTTATTCGCATGAATTTACATGATTGGACTCCAAGCAGGATAATATTGCTCGGAATCCCATTCGAAATTCGTCTACCAAGGTGCGAGATACAGCAAAGTTGGCGACGTCGAGCTTGACGACCATAGGAAAGCTAGGTGTCTTGCTCGATCGTCCCGGTACATCGATTACATCATTTTCGCTAAATACTATTTCTTCATTAATCCAAGCGTCTTCGGGTCGAACATGCATGACTTCTTGAGGTCCATAGAAGCCTTGAGCCGCTGAACGTCGCGTCTTTTTCCGAGTGGACCTTGAGTCTCCTCCAGAAGGTTCCCCCCAAGATCATGTCAATCCGGCCGAGACACGGTCGGTTATGCGGGTCGCGCTCTGTTGGAGGTTTGGCTTGTCGTTGCTTAGGTGGCGATCTATCGAGATGATCTCGATTCCGAGCATTGTCATCCATCTTCTTCACAAACTCTTGGAGATGACCTCCCTTGATCAGTCGTTCGATTTCATTGCGCAATGCATTGCACTCGGAAGTGTTGTGACCATTCTGTTGATGAAAGTTGCAGAATTTGTTGCTCTCTCGAATCTTGGGAGTTTCTCGCATTGGTTTAGGTTTTTTCAGAAGAGCTGGATCGATGACATTGTAAATTTCGTCGAGCGGTTGCGTCAACTGTGTGTAGTGCTTCCGAGCGGTGGACCCTGTGGGTGTTTCGGTCTTGGGACGGACGTCTTGCTTGATGGGTCGATTGACATCTATTTTTCGACCGGGAATAGGACTCCTCTGGGAACTTTCCAACTCTTCAAGTTGCATCCAATCGCAAGCGGCTGCTTGGATATCTGCTAAATTCTTTGGCTTTTACAAGAAAATATATCGAGCGGCTTCGATATTGACCAGAGCCTTGTAAACAATGGGTCTCAAAAGGTCGATGCTTGGTTCTTCTGTTTTGGCCACTGCTTGTGAAAAGCGAGTGAAGAAATCACGAAGTGATTCGTTAGGGGCTTGTTTGATGGTGTACAAGTAGGTCGGAGGTAGCTTATCTCCCTTCATGGCAGAGAATTGAGCCTTAAATCGATCCACCAAGACCTTGTATGTAGGTATGGATCGAGGAGGGAGTCTCGAGAACCATTCCAGAGCTAGGCCGTCAAGAGTTGTGACAAAGATCTTAGCCCAAATGTTAGGCGAGTGACTGAACATGCTGAGCTGCATTTCGAGGCGTGACACATGCTTTTCAGGATCGGTCGATCCGTTATATGTAGGCAACCCAGTGGGGATTTTTTCGTCGGTGGTGGACTCAATGATTGAGTCACAAAACGGAGACTGAGCTTTTCTTTCGCTGCGATATCTCCACAGTCGGATGGGTTGTGGGACTGATGGTGTGTGCCGGGGTGATCTAGATCGTTCATGCCGAGTGGAGCGTGATCGGTGGGGAGACTGACTATGTGATCCCTGGCTCTCAGTCTTACGTCGACTATCCGATCGACCTGAACGGGGAGGTATTTGATTTCGAAGGTCATTCGATCTCACAATATGCCCTCTGTTTGATCTCAGGACCTGACTAAGTCGACCGTGGGGCCCGAGTCGACTGAAGACTCCACTCGAACTGTGAGGGGATAAATCACGTTGAGAAAGGCTTTGTTCCCTTCGAGACCCAGACCGCCCGTGGTCGTTGTTTTTCTGTCGAGATGCACCTTGTCCTCGGCGGCTATCATTTCAACGTATCCGTGTGTCAGTAGGGGTCCTGGAATCGACCTCATCATCGGGTCGGAACGACAACCGGTCTCGAACTGGCTTTCGGGCACTCCCTTGAGCGGACAATGGTTGCTGATGCTAAAGTTGAGGTTGTACACTTGGCCCGACTCCAGCCCAATATCCGATAGGTGGTTGATACTGAATTGGGTGTAGGTATCCGGGATGGTTTATCACAGGTTGGATGATCTCTACCGGTCGCGTTTGAGGGCATTTTGGCATCTGAGGCTCTGCGGCCGCTGCCACAGCCTCATCTCGACAAGCTTTTAAATATTTGTTTAACTCGGGCGTCGAGTAGACTAGCTGTGGTGAGACGGTGGTTGGAGCAGCGACTTGCAGAGGCATTTGAGGGATAACTTCCTGACCATTCTCATCGAAACAAGCGCTTGCTGGTAATGTTGGGAGTAGTCATGTTCGATGGCTTGTTGTTGCGTTTCCCACAGACGGCGCCAAATGATCGAGCCAAAATCTCTGCTTGGAGTCCGATCGAGAGGTTCGACGCGACCACTCTATTTGTTGAAGGGAAAACTGTCGTTCGACTACTCGGGATCTGCACAGGTCGAGGCAAACGTGAGCTTCGAGACCAAATCGGGGAAGGTGGGTGTGAGACCCGGGTTGGTAGCCTCCAGGCCGTTGTGATCAACCCAACCTTCTCGATCCGCCAGCGCACTATTCCACTAGCAGGAAGGAGTGGCCAACCACGCATTTAATGCACGGTCATAGTGGGGCACCTGTCAGCTTCCCGCGCCAACACATCGAGGCGGTAACTTCTCTCTCCTCACAGTATAAATAGTCCCTTCTCATTTATTGCACGGGGAGTTTTTCACCTAACTCTTTTCACCGCTCAATTATTTCGACCCTCTTCATCGAACCTGACTTGAGCGTCGGAGTACCAACCCGGGTCTCACACCCACCTTCCCCCGAGTTGGTCTCGAAGCTCACGTTTGCCTCGACCTGTGCAGAACCTGAGTAGTCGGACGGCTGTTTTCCCTTCAACAAATAAAGTGGTCGCATCGAACCTCTCGATCGGACTCCAAATGATCGAGCCAAAATCTCTGCTTGGAGTCCGATCGAGAGGTTCGACGCGACCACTCTATTTGTTGAAGGGAAAACAGTCGTCCGACTACTCGGGATCTGCACAGGTCGAGGCAAACGTGAGCTTCGAGACCAACTCAGGGAAGGTGGGTGTGAGACCTGGGTTGGTACTCCGACGCTCAAGTCAGGTTCGATGAAGAGGGTCGAAATAATTGAGCGGTGAAAAGAGTTAGGTGAAAAACTCCTCGTGCAATAAATGAGGAGGGACTATTTATACTGTGAGGAGAGAGAAGTTACCGCCTCGACGTGTTGGCGCGGGAAGCTGACAGGTGCCCCACTATGACCGTGCATTAAATGCGTAGTCGGCCACTCCTTCCTGCTAGTGGAATAGTGCGCTGGCGGATCGAGAAGGTTGGGTCGATCACAACGGCCTGGAGGCCCGATTGTGGGTCGACGATCTACGCGGTAACTTATGTGGGATAAATGGGTCTTCGAACGTGATGGTCGAGAGGCAAACTCCGATCGTGGCATGACCATCGATCATACACGTGGAGCAAGGTGATTGGCCCAACTCGACAGCGGGTACATGCCACGTCACAGGGTTTGAATTATAATAAGACGATATTTTATTAATATAAGGCTTGAATGGTGGTTGATAAAAGAAAGGAAAATTTTGGGTGATTTTGCTAATATAAACTGATATATGGATTAATGATAGTCAATTAACGAAATTCATTCGTAACCTAATGAAAAACTAAAAAATAATTTAGTGGACCAATTTTGATTAAAAAAAATTACGAACTTTTGGACCATGTCACTAAACTATGAACCAAAATCGGAAACTGACCTATGACTAAAAATGATATTTACCCTTAATTTTTCATTTCGATCTAGTTCTCTTTTTCTTTTTTAGTCTTGTAATTTTATTTTTTCGCCATTAATCTTTGAAAATATTAAGCGGCATTTTCTATCATTTAACTATCTTTCTTAATCGGTGTGAATTATGAAATGAGACCATCTCCGCAGCGTGAAGGGATTATTAAAATTCACTAAATGGACGTACTTTGGAGGGAAAATTGTATGTGTTGTTCGACATGGAGACGTTATTAAGAAAAGTTAGTAAATTATACCAAAAGCCAAAAGGATATATCCTGTAATTATCAAAGTACAAACTTACCCGAGGACGTCGTCGACGTCATCCAAACTGATTATTCCACTTAAATAATGTCATGTATCTGAAATCAATCAATCAAATTTGGAAGCTGGCAACAGTAATATCTGTCGAATTTGAACACCTATGTAATGGAAAGTTTGTTACTCTTTTAATGATAAAATATAGGCTATTGCACTACTAATTTTTAGCCAAATTTAGTGATTGGTATCACTCATGTTTAAAGTTAAAATTCAGCGATTTTGTTTTCTTATTAGAGGCTTCAGAATAGGCAAGAATATCAGAGGGCGATATAATTAAATAACTTCCGTATTAATGGAAACAATTATCAAAAAATGATTGAAGATTTTCCTGCTCAGAAAATTGAATTTGAAATGAAGTGAATCCAGAGATAGAAAATAAAACATGAAAAATTATCACTTCACATTTTTCATACTAAAAATGTCAATCCCTCCTTATTCTCTGGGCAGAGGTGTTTATAACTCCATCTATCATAGATATATATTCAAAGAGAGACAGGGAGAAACACATTTTGCATTTCTTTTTTTCATCCATTTCAATCATTAATTCAATGCATCAAAATAGTGTCATATATAATTTTGTGGAGATGACTTCAGTTTTAGTTATTATGTTTTTAAACTTGCCGTTCTATGGCTCCATAGCGCATGAAGTGAGGGGGGATAAACTCCATTTCTACGGGACGAATCAGAAAGCTCAAAGTTCCAATATCTCGAGATTTCCAAGCATCGAGGTATGAGTTCTATAATATCTTACATATATACATATTATTGAATATATGCATACCCTTTAATATTCATGCTAATCATTTTCAGACTGTGCATGGCGACATATACGACTGCATTGATGTGCAAAAACAACATTCTCTCAGCCATCCAGCTCTCCACAACCATAAAATCAAGGTAATCAATGAATTAGTCGGAAAATTCTAGTTCGAAATTAATTCGATTAAACTGGTGTTAACTATACATGACTAGCGTTTTCTAGTTACGTTGTGATTGATTTGATTAGTCGAAACCAGATTTGAGGTAAAAAAATAAAATTTAGTTAGTTGTGGTTGTGCTTACTTTTTGGTATGTTTTAGTCATTTCTAAGTATGTGAGATATATTGTGGTTTGTGGGGGTTGTCATTTCCTCCAAACACATGAAACTATATTTCACGCATACGGCATATACATTCATTCTTCAGATTGATAAATGATTGACTTCATGCCTAATCTATTATAAAAACAATAATTAGTGACACTAACATGCACAATTTGGTGGAGTAAGCTTAAAAATTCTCGAATGTTAACGATATTTATTTCATTTGTTAATTAGTATTTGACTAATTATTTATAATATATTAATCGGTTTATTACTATCTTGGCATCTTGAGAATGTTTTTATATGCACAAATTACACAATATTCATAATAAATCGATAACTACATGAGAGAATACCGTATAACGAGGGGATGCCTATTTTATGCCCGCAGAATGATTGAAGTAAAATTTATGAAAAATAATCAATTAAATGGTAAGTGTGTTACCCTTGCCCATTAATTTGAATTATTGAGTTAAACTAAGATGAGTTTAGAGTATAATTTTTCAAAGAGACCAATCAAATCATGGAGTTGACAAACAATTTGTTACTAATGCAGATGAAACCTCGTCGAGAACATTTAGCTACTTCTTCATACACAGGAAACGTGAGCAAGAGCAATTTTAATGCTGTAAAGTTCAATCCAGAAAGATTATGGAAATCTAGAAAGGGATGTCCAGAAGGAACCGTACCGGTTCATAGGAGAACGAAGGTTAATGATCAAAAAACTTCAACAAATAATTCAAGGCACTATCATTCTCGATCCCTAAAAGAGAGCTTTCATGGAATAGATGTAATTTGTTATATTAGTCCTCTTTTTTTTAGGTAAATCTTGTAAACTATGAATGCAATAATATTAAAATACTAATTATTTGACTTCTTTTCTTGAACATTATGTGAAGTTTGCAGGAATATATAGCAAGCCCGGAAAGACATTTTATGCAGCATCAGCAGCCATCAATTTGTACAATCCAAAAGTTCATTCGGGTCAAGAATATAGTTCAGCTGCAATGTTTGTCCAAAGTGGAGAACCTTCATGGGGTGGACTGTAAGTCTTTAGCAATATTAATATCTTATCGTATCCTTGTGTCAGTATTTGTATTTGTGCATATTACAACATAAGTGAATATGGCAATTACCTTGGAACTAAATTCCAGGTGAACCCACAATTGTATGGTGACTATCATACAAGGTTATACACAAGATGGACGGTATGTATACATAGAAATTAGAGACAACAATTTTAAAGAGTAGTATTTATCTTTTAGATTTTAGAGCGTTTATGTAAGGTTTACTAAAAATGTCCTATGTATTTATGGGTTGGCCGAGGAAATAGAAAGACAATCATCAAACAACGGGATGCTTCAATACACAATGCCCCGGATTTGTTATGATTAACAACGCCATACCCTTGGATTATGTGTTCCCCGATAACGACATATCAGTTTTCGAAGGAAAACAATGGGATCTGACCGTCAACGTATTTTTGGTAAGATATCAGAACTATATATATATTTTTTTTTTTTTGGTTAAACCTAAGAAGTGAAAATCCTTTTGAACCTCTTTAATTTGGTCTATGATATCATATTGAATGACGATTTAATGTAAAAGTTTAAGGTAGTGAAAGAAATGTCATTAATATTTAAACATCTCAACAGCCTCATCTCAGTTTTCTTTACTTTTATTTTAGGAACCTGGGGTTTGCTGGTGGTTGGCAATAGGTGATCCAAGTATTCACATTGGTTATTGGCCAATCCAATTGTTTACGACGATGCAAGATAGTGCAGATTCTGTGCGTTTTGGGGGAGAGGTTCTTACTCCTTCGAGTGGAGATACTAGTCCTGAAATGGGAAGTGGAAAATTTGTAAATGGTGAATATGATAAAACATGTTACATTCGGCATATTATGGTAACGGATGAAACTCACATTAGTATTGATGTCAATAATTCTTTCATTGATGTAACTGATTCTCGTTGTTATTATGAAGGCGACCATTCCTTCAAGAATGACAATTATAGATATAGTTTTGTATTTGGAGGAGCTGGCGGTAAAGATGAAGTTACGTGTCTTTATTAAATTATATTAATCAAGAAAATCAAAATTTTAAGAGATATTTATTTTGTTGGTTAGGATGAAACGGTATAAATGAGTTGTCATTTCATAAAAATTATATCATCGTTGAATCGCGGGACGTGATGGCGGATTAATCATCCCATAAAAAATTTAGGATGAATAATCAATCTTTTATCCAATATAATTACAAGCCGTATCATCATTCCCTAAAAGTATTAGTAAGCACAATAAGTAGGATTATTAATTTTAATCCTGCAAGTAGACACTCCATTAATGTATTATTGTATCCAACAACACTAGTAAGTTATAACTTTGCTGGAATTCAATCACAGCACAACGTACATACAGTCATTCAATCATTCATCTTTGATAATTAATTAAATGAAAATTTTTAGTTAATCTCGAAATTCATAGTGAGATTTGATTTTGCGCTTTAAAATTGAGTGATAAACGTGACTGGCAATGCTGAAAGAAGTACATTAATGCAATTAAAAAATCCAGTAGCAACTCTTTGAGCTGAAGATCCCACTTAACTGCAAACGGAAGAGCAAGAGAATGAAAGAAGAAGAAAAGCAACGAAAGTTTCACGAGTCCCTCCTCAAAATGCTTTATCCTCCCCCACCATCGCCTCCTTCTGACACAGTATTCCCTTAATCTTGATGTTAATTTTCATAGTAATGCTGTTAGTTTATCATCTGATCACAAATTGTTTGAATTTAGGACGACTATGACGAAGAAGGGGAACAGTTGATTGAGCGGTTGAATGACCTTCCAGGTGTTTGTTAAAAGTACCCAGTGAGATATTCATGCTTACCTCTCTTCCTAACTGCTGAGAATAATCTTCATTCTGTTTATGTTTCAGAGGAGGACCCAGAGAATGAGGAAGGGTATTCATCACGATCAAATAGTGACAAAGATGAGGGGGCAAATAGTGGCAATGGAAAGCTGACGAGGGCGCAACGGAAGAGGCGTCGGAAGCGGAGGCTCAAGGAAGCAGCTTCCCAGCGCAGAAAGATTATTGGGCCTTTGTTACCTGATTCAAGTGATCATGAAAACAGTAGTGGCTTCGAGGTTGTAGATAATGAGGAAGGTGTTCGACAAAATGCCGCACCTAATGTTTCAGGTGAAGCATTATTCAATATCAAAATTCACCCTCTAGTCTACTACTCTGTGGGATATTATGAATAGCGCTTAATGTTTAAATCCTTGTTCCAGCAAAGCAAGCTTCTTGCTCGAAAAGGAACAAACTGAAGCAGAGAAGGAAGTCCAAGAAGTTGGCTGGTGAAAAGTTGAATTCATCAAGCGTTGAACAGAGTAGTAGTCATCATGGACAGGAGTCTGATAGTTGAAACTTCCATGGAGTTATCCAAGAATCTGCCCATTTTTACCAATAGCTGATGTTTATTGACGCCACTACAATACCAGATAGCAGAAAGCTATTGTAAAAGTTAGAATCACTTCTGCTTCTCTTCATTGTTATCTATATCCCTTAATCCTTATGTTTTATGGAGGGCTAAACGAGCAAAATGCTTAGGATTATGTTTTGAAATTTGGTCTTGAAGAGGCTATTATTACAACTAGATTTATATTCTATTCCCCAATCGTATCTTCAGCTACTTCATGATGAGTATTTATGAAGTCGGTTCCTCGAGAAAGCTTATGTCAAAACAAATTCTTGTAAGAAAAGGGGGAATCAAATTGTTTAATTTTTCCAAACCAAATGTTCAATCAAGTTTAGTGTAAGAAGCTTAGAAGATATCAAATTTTATTTTAGAGGAGCTTAAAGGCAAATTACTTTTCTAACTTGCAAATTATTACTGATACATCATGTTTTTTTTTTTTTTTTTTTTTTTTTTTTTAGGGATACATAAAAAATTTGGATGATTTCTTGATGCAGGGTCATTTACATCTGACTACCCTGCATTTAGGTTTAATTACAACACAATTCATCATTATCAAGAAATTACATTTTAGTCTCGATAAATTTTATTTGGCTTGAGTTCCCTTAACGAAATTTCTAAAAGTACATTTATGCCCCTAACAGTTTTATGAGTGTTACATTGAATATATGATCAAAATTACAGAATCATACCTAAAGTTTACAAAAACAAACAAAACGATCCCTATAAATTATGAATTTAACAATAAATCAGGTGTATTTTTTGAATGATATAACGAAACTCTAGGGATCACAAACTGTTCTCAAAGTTAAAGATTAAAATATAAATTTTTAAAAATAATAGATTACGTTATAATTAAACTTAAATACGGGGGCATGCTAATCTTTTTTGTATCGTTTCAATTTATGGGATGTCCCCGAAGGAACTTGACAAGGGATACATCACGTTAAAGACTCATTTATCATCATGTTAAAGAATTATAGGACAAATTATTGCTAGGAATTTTCTAGGATTCTTTTTCAACAAATTCCAACTAAATTGTTTTAAATGACCCTCCTATATATAGCTTAAGGGCGCCCCATTCCCATACTGGATAGCTCCAAAACCCTAAAACCCCTCTTTTCCTTCCTTCTCCAGAGCACTACTCAAGCACAAACGCACTAACGCTCTAAACCTTTCTTCTCCCTCATCTCACAAATTCAGCCATGGCGGAGATAAAACTCTCAGAAATGAGAGACCTAACCCGGATAGAAAGAATCGGGGCTCACTCCCACATCCGGGGACTGGGTCTCGACTCAGCCCTCGAAGCCCGTTCCTCCTCCGAGGGAATGGTGGGCCAAACTTCTGCCCGAAAAGCTGCCGGCGTTATCGTGAAGATGGTCCAGGAAGGGAAAATCGCCGGTAGGGCTGTTCTCCTCGCCGGACAACCAGGCACCGGCAAGACTGCCATTGCCATGGGCATGGCGAAATCCCTCGGCCAAGAAACTCCCTTCGCTATGCTTGCAGGGAGTGAATTGTTCTCTCTCGAGATGTCGAAAACCGAAGCCCTAATGCAGGCATTCAGGAAAGCAATTGGGGTGAGAATTAAGGAGGAAACCGAGGTGATTGAAGGGGAAGTTGTGGAAATACAAATTGACCGGCCGGCTGTGGCGGGGGCAGCATCGAAGACGGGGAAGCTGACGCTGAAGACGACGGAAATGGAAACTGTATATGATTTGGGGGCGAAGATGATTGAGGCTCTGGGGAAGGAGAAAGTGCAGAGTGGAGATGTGATTGGGATTGATAAGGCATCGGGTAAGATAACTAAACTCGGGAGGTCGTTCTCGAGGTCTCGGGATTATGATGCCATGGGGCCTCAGACCAAGTTCGTGCAGTGCCCGGATGGTGAGCTGCAGAAGAGAAAGGAAGTTGTGCATTGTGTTACACTTCACGAGATAGATGTTATCAACAGCAGGTATTGTTTGTTTTATTGCTATTATCTGTTGCATTATGCCTATAGAGTTTTGTGTTTATGGTGTATCGTGTGTAATATTGATTCTTTGCTGGGCTGTTAGGAAACAGTTTTTCTGATGTTGTGAATTTCTTCTGAGGATAGTTTAAGCATTTGGCAGGTCAAAAATGGGTTTTTTGCCCACATGAACACTCCCCTCAAATGGATATCAGGTTATGGCCATTTTGTAACCTTAAAAAGTTATCAGAGTTGGTTATTTGAATCTACTGAAAACAGTATGGAATGGTCTGCGGTCTGCATAAATGGTGCAAGTTTGACTAATATAAATTTAGTAGGAAGTGGTCGAAGGTTTTTTCTTCCAAAGATGAAGCTAATATCTTATCTGATTGGTGGGTGACTTGTATATTTCTTATGTAACCAGATGATGAAAGTAGTATAGTTGGTAAAGAACTTGCTCTAAGTAATGACCAGTTGTAATTGTGAAAGTCATTTAACTCTGGGATTTTAGGATATGCATTGAAGCAAAATTTGAGTTAGTCATGAGCCAGATATATAAACAGAACAGAAGGGGCATTCAGAGACAATATGCAATTGTGCGGTGTTTGCAAACAAATCCGTTTTTGGAGAAGTTAATATTGGAATTTTTTATGTGATGAGTTTTTGGAAAAAGAAGTGAAAAATTAAAATAGAAATAGTTGCATATATGCAAAGAAAATTTAAAAAGCACTTTTATTAGGATAAACAGACTTCCATTCATGTACAACTATAACTAGATGTTAAAAGCTAGAAACTGAAGGTAGAGGTTACTCCTTAGTTGCTTCTAGCTTATTCAGTCTTTCAGCTTATAATAAGTACAAGTTGGTTTTCCAAACACTTTCGATGTGCTAGAGAAAGCAAACGACAAAGCAATGCTTTTCTTAATTTTGTAAAGACTCCTTATATGCAGCTTCATACCAGTTATGTGCTTGCTAATGAATATGATAGGCTGACTTGAGGTTTGCAGATAAATGGGCTTTCTCTGAATGATTTAGCTCTAGTACTCCCGCTTACTTCTTATCAGCAACTTATACCTGCCACTGTCATCTTATTTAACTTTAGAACAGTAATAATATTGGCATGATTTGGAATAATGTTTGAACCCAAAACACTATTCTTTTTAAGTTCGCATAACATTTGAATATGTGGGTTGAAGTTATGGTTTTCCCCCACTTGGTAGTTGGTATAGATGCAGAAATACTTAGACTTTGCTAGCTACAGCTGTGGCGAATCTTCTCCTGAAAGTACCCAACTTTTTTACATGGGAGAAATGAGGTGAAACAGGATCAATTAAATAACTATTTTAATTTCTCCCATAATGTTAGATGAGAACTGGCGTTACATTTTTCGAGATGTTAATTAGCCCATATCGTTGGTAGCTGAGGTGCTGAAGATTCAATTTTATTTTATTTTTTTTGTCATGATCTTTTTCTTCAATTTCAGTAACATCTCTTTGCTCTCAATCTCAGGACACAGGGATTTCTGGCTCTCTTCACTGGCGATACAGGCGAAATCCGTGCAGAAGTCAGAGAACAGATCGACACAAAAGTTGCAGAATGGCGTGAGGAAGGGAAAGCAGAAATCGTGCCTGGTGTCCTTTTCATTGACGAGGTCCACATGCTCGACATCGAATGCTTTTCTTTCCTGAACCGTGCATTGGAAAACGACATGGCACCCATACTAGTGGTTGCCACAAACAGAGGAATCACTTCCATTCGAGGCACAAACTACAGATCTCCACACGGCATCCCAATTGACTTTCTTGACCGCCTCCTCATCATATCAACACAACCGTACACATCTGAAGACATCCGAAAAATCTTAGACATCAGAGCCCAAGAGGAAGATGTGGAAATGTCTGAAGATGCAAAAATTCTGTTGACAAAGATCGGAGAAGATACTTCTTTGAGATACGCTATAAACCTAATCACCTCAGCTGCATTAGCCTGTTTAAAGAGAAAGGGGAAGGTTGTGGAGATGGAAGATATTAGCAGAGTTTACGAACTTTTCTACGACGTGAAGAGGTCGACACAGTATTTGATGGAATATCAAAGCCAGTATATGTTCAGTGAGGTTGGGGCTGAAGAGGCCGAGGAAGATGAAGCAACTGCTATGGTGTCGTAAACTGTGTACTATTTCGTATATGGGATTCGATGTTAGGTATTATTTTTGTTTGCACTGCATTGTTATTTTGTGGATGCACTATGTTGGCCTGGGACAGTCATGTCAGCTTGGTTAATTTGTTCATAATGCAGTTTAAATTATTGAATCTTGAGTTGAATGTTGTATGGTTAGAAAGATTCGATATCCAATTTTTCTGTAATGGCTGGAAGGGTTCACTGGTCTTTCTATGAAAAATTAGTTTGTAAAACTTAGAAAGTAAAATGTACCATTGATTTGGATTTGAGGCTTGATCGTATAATGCATATCTAAAGAAAACATTTGCATTGCACATTTGCAAAAGGCTCAACTAGAAAAGCTTAAAAGGGTAAAAATAAAGACGCCGTTGCCGGGGATCGAACCCGGGTCACCCGCGTGACAGGCGGGAATACTTACCACTATACTACAACGACTTAGTTGTTTGCTTCCTAAACGTATGATATACATATACACTAAGTGACCAAACAGAGGAAAAAAATATATACTATTGCATTTACACCTTTCTTAAATAAGGCTCAATAAATTGCATTATAGACAAATATATAAGAAATGCAAAGCCGATTTTGCGTAGTGCTACACCAATGGAATTGCCTCTGGCCTTCTGCAGTTGTGTGGTCCCTTGTTCCTCTAATTCCGGCTTCAATGAAGCTCCTTTAGGACTCAATCGTATGAAAATAGGGGAACAACAATCATTTATTCTTCACCTTTTCTTAATAGAATGAAAATGCAACTTACTTTCAGAATCCAAGTTTAAATTAACTATTATTCTACTTAAAGCTGCAAAAAAAAATACAATAATGGTCAAGAAGGGAAAGGTTCTTTAGATATAAAACTATAAAAGTGGTCGTTGGTGGGCGCAGGATCCAAGTTTGTCTTGAATGTCTCAAGTTTCAACTTTGGCAGATGGAGAAATTATATTGATATTTTGCAATCTAAATTACATGACGTTAGATATTTAGAGAAAAAAAAAAAAAAGTGATCAATCATAATGTATAATACATTTGTTAATATAACTGGTTGGATTGAACCATTGGCGGAGCCAGTTAAGGCCGCCACCAACCCCACCCCCTCAAATTTATATATATATATATATATATATATTATTGAAAATAAATAAATAAATATTTTTAATAGTATACAATTTATTAGCTATTATATATAATAAATGTTATATTTATATATTATATTAGATATAATTCGTGAAAACTTTGTTATGATCGGTCACTTTATGAAAAAATCAATTGTATTATGTTTTTATGTAAAGAAAAATTAGTGTAATGTATCTTATTATATAGATAATGCATCATATCACGTCGGTAATTCTAATCAAAACATAACTCTGTCAAATTAATATCACAAAAAATTCTAATTTTCAATACATATTATTTTAATAAAATGTTGTAAATTCGAAATTTTAATTTCGAATATAAAATACTTAATAGTTTTTTTATTTATTTAACTGTTTATATTTTAACTTACCTAACTATAATTTACCAAAAGGATTAATTACTATACTTTCGATAGCGGATATTATAATCCCAAAATAAATTTTAGTTTTTTTTTTTTTTTTAATAAGGAACCATATTAGTATCTCAAGACTTTAGTCTTTAAAAAAAATGGTGGGAGCAAATTGAAAGGAATACGAATCGTCGAAAACAATTATAATATATGAATTGTAGTGTCAAGTTATTATTATTATTTTTTAATATATTGAGACCTAGGAATTTTTTGCCCCGACTAATAAAAATTCCTGAATCCGCCCCTGGATTGAACCTAATAAGATCAAAATTTTCCTAATATGCCGGCAGCGATACATTATGATTCATAGTTGTCAGGTTAATAATTTGAAACGATAAACGGGAGACTTGCATGGCAAGATGAAGAAACCAAAATAAATGAACAGCATGGTCTATCAGAAGGGGACACTTACATAAACATTTAACATAGAACACACTCCCATTCCCTGTAATTAGTAATAAATGCTTGATTTCATCTCACTGTTCTGAGATTTCTAATGCCCATGACTCCCGTCATGTGTCACCCAATAAATATCCTTTATTCTGTCCTCATTTTAAAATTTCAAGAAGTTGTATGAGTGCTTACTAGTCTGACTCGAGGAGGCAGAGCCCCCTTCGAAAACTAATTAATCTATTCACTTCCAAATTTAAATTTCTTGAAATATAGATCTAATGCATGTCATTTTACTAACTAACGGTCACTGCCGGGAAAAGAACTCAAATTGCACATCTATGCATAGGTTCTCATATCAACTTATCCAAAAGGGAAAAACAAATAAACATATGTTATAATTAATTTTCTCTATATAATTTCTAATCACGAACCATCAAACTGGATAATCACACGGCACCGGATCCACCACGGCCGGATCCCCTAAATCGGGGTGCACGAAGCCGTAATTCTTAAGCACTTGATTATCAGCAAACAACAAGGCCTTTTGCATCGCATCAAAGCAAGTCTGCCCCGAATACATCTGATTATGATCGCCGCTACAAGGCTGGCACCCCGTGAAATGCGTGATGAACGGTCTCCGCCAGCTCTTCAGCCCGTACCCGACATCCTTAAGATGCTCCGCCCACACCCTAGCATAACTGCCGCTCACTTTCTCCGCATGTCTCCGCCTCAACTCCGGCACCTTTTTCTCGATTTCCGTATACTTATCCGTAATATTATCAAATTTCCCCACTATTTCCATCCAATACCCCTCAAAATAGTACCCTGTCTCCACATAAACTTTATTCCCCCATTTTTCCTTTTCTTTTAACAGCAAATAAACCAATCCAGATTGATCGTCTGATTCTGGGAACAATTTGTCTTTAAAAGTTGTCCTCTGAATCTCACCCCATTGTTCATATTCAGGTGATTGTGGCCCCATTTTAGCCCACACGTCCATGAAATCCATGGACCACTGACAATTGCGGATCAAGAAAACTCCCGCATTGATACTGGTCCAGCTCTTCTTCTCGTATATCAATTCTGGCCAACCATGGATCACCATGTTGTGGCCCTTGTAGCGGCTTAATGGGAGCTCGAAATCCATGTCCGTGAACGCCGCGTCGGAATCCACCCACCAGATCCACTCCGCCTCCGGGTGGGCCAACATGGCGGCTTTCACGGTGGGCGTTTTGGCCCAGAAGGAGAACATTTTGGGCTGGAGCAATACGTTGTTGTAGAAGAGGTCGATTCCGTGTCGCCTGGCGTAGTCGACTTTGTTCTTGAAGAATTTGAGCAGCAAATAATCGCCGATGGGGTTCTTACACGGTGTGGCCTGAGAACCGGTCACCATTAGGATACGATTCTGTGCTCCGGCGGCGAAGGAGGGGTGCTGCTTCAGCCAATTTCTTCTCTTCTCGTCCCAATTCTTCACCGGCGGCGCGTCGATTGTGTAGCTTAGTTTCGGATCGTCGTAAAAATTCCGGCCCGAGGAGGTGTCGGAAACGTCTGATAGAGTGGATTTCTTGCCGGAAAAAGGGGTAGTAGAAAAGGCCCTAGTTGGGCTAGGACTCAGGCTCAGGCTCAGACTGAGAAAGGACCACAGAGCCCAAACCACCAATAGCGCCGCCATAGCGCCGCCGAAGAAGAAAAATCCGTCGGCGAACGACGCCGATTTGCTCCTACAGTTGTTTCTCGCCATTGGTTTATTCTGCAACTGGGACAGCTCCGGTGACGCCATTATAAAGCAAAAACCAACACCGCCCCAATAAATTCCACCCCACGTCGGCAGGTTCAAAATTCGTCTTGTAGCGAAACTACGCACCCATCTGGAACTCGGAGTCCTATACGCGTCACCCGCTAAATTCCGCCCGAATATTTGGCGTACCACACTGAAAACATGAACACTTCCAAAACAGCTCCGAGCTCACATCAACCTATGAGACTTGAAGAAGAAAAAAACAAAGTAAGAAACGAGAGGTGACGGAATGATAGCGCAGAAGATGCCAGTAACGTCTAAAAATAGCATAAACAATAGTGGGTTTTAATTCATCCGCCACCGGTGAGCGGCGGTGGTTGAAAGGGTTTAATGGCGGTTGTTTCTGGGGATATGGGAGAGTGAAATTGGGGGTTTTTTGTAATATTTTGGAACCGACATGATTAGTGCGTTCGTCTGGTTTGGGCGTGGAGAGCGAGAGCACTGAACAGTCAACAGAGCCATTTATTCCCCACAATAACTACTGCTCAGTGCTCAACTTTTCATGCTCCGACTATGGTCTGGACTCTTGCCATCTTAGGTATATATTGCGAAATTTTAGATGTCAATAAATTTGATTAGATTATTGTTAAATATATTGTTTAGAATTATATTTATTGTGTAGTTAACATTTATTTTTATGTTATCATAAGAAAAGGTTTATATATTTATGGGATACCTGCGATGCAGATCGCATATTCATAGTGCAGAAAATAAGATTACCACCAAAATCTACTGGAACTTGGCATTTTGTGCTTGTCAAACTAGGCAAAGGGTGGATTCATTTGGCACTTGTTTATTTTAATTTAGACTATTGGTTTTTCAAGCAAATATGATTTTCTTTACTGATTGTCGCAATAGATAAAGAGTCGGATTCCATATTTGTTAATTACCTTTCTGAAAAAGTTACTGCCTAAAAATACACACTATTAATTATATTAATTATACTATTTTATTATTTGGATGGCTTTGGATTATGTTACTACAGCAAAAACAATGAATTCATAAAAAATAGAGAGGGTAAATTTTTTTTTCTGAATTAGTTGGTAGAGTATAACAAATGAAATTAATTAGTAAATCGTAAGTTTGAGATGATAATGCCTCTAATGTACCGATATTTTTGAAAATACCATTTTGTTGTTCATGTTTGGACACTTTTTATATGAATAATTTTAAAAGATTTTCGTATTATATCATGTCTGTATGGTTATATCTGGATATGTACAACATAAGTTATTGTACAAAGGATTCAAATGTCCAGCTTTTATAGATCATAAGGCGGAATATAATGCCAATTCTTTTCTGTAAAGATTCCTTTTCAATTCCATTATCACATCAACTATCATGCATTTTTCTCTATCTTAATCTAAAAGGAAACAAAAGGATAAAACTCTTGAACCAAACCAAATGATCAAGAAGTACACTTAAAAAAGAAAAATCAATTAAAAGACTTATATAATTGGTGCATTCATAAGTAGTATAGCATACATTAAATTATTAAAAGAAAAAAAAAGAAAAATGGCTCAAATGTATCAAAGACGACAGACACACGCATTGTAAGTATTACACTCGTGACCCTATTGAATTTAAATGAGTGATATATGGACACTTATTTTAATTTTATTCATCTTTATTCAACATAACAGATCTAGTATGATCATACGGTAGAAAACAGAGTTTTAGATTTTTTTTATTTTTTTATTTTTTGTCACAAGAGACGCGGGCTAACCCAAGGAAAACTATCCCTCTTCTTCGAACTCGAGACACTCCGAAGCATGCTCCCAAATAATCTTCCCTTCATGCATACGTTGGCCAAACTTAGCTAAACAGTATGCCAAACCATTGTTTCTCTTCAGATGCTTGAGGGAAAGAGTTTATAGAGAGACTAAAAAGCACGGTACTTCATTAATTAGGGACTAGCAACTTTCCACGTTCAATGCATGTGCAAATAAAAAATAATTATTGTATAAAATTATTAAAATTTAAAAGTTTTCATTAAATATATACTCTATAGTTATTTTTAACATAATCACTAATTTATGATAAAAAAAAAAAATAAGTAGTATAAGATAATGTTATATTAATAATTATAAAAATTTAAAATATAAGTGATAAGTGATAAGAATTATAATAAAAAAAGAAAAAGAATGCAATTGATGAGGAAAAAAAAAAAAGAGAAGTTAAGAAGAGAAATGATTAAACAGAAAAGAGAAATTCACAAAACTTGAAAGAGATAAAGTCGAATGAAATCAATTAATAAATAAATAGAAAATAAATTAATTTTAGAGTCCAAGAGATCAAACTTGGATCTCTCGCTTAGTAGATAGTATAGATAAAAGGAAAGAGTTTTATATAGGCTTACATAAATTGACTCAACTAACCCACTAACTAAGCTCATAAGACTATCTAGGGCCTTAGGAAGTGTTTAATCATGCTTTGGCTTAGGAAGTTCCTTAGTCAGAGTATCTGCTGCTTCCTCCTCTGTACCATAATACTCAAGTGAAATCAGGGGCGGAGCCAGGAATTTTCGGCAACCGGGGCTGAAATTTTCTGGACTGCAATTGAACTTGATGAAAATTCTACACTATCCACATTGATTATTTCTTAGTTGGTAATCGAACTTGATGATTCAATAGAACTTTTCGATCTTTTACCAAAATATCGATGCATGGTTACAAACTATAACAAACAAAATTTAAACATCATCGATCCAAACGAAAGACCTTCAATTTTGTGAATATTCTACAAATACAACCAACAAGATAAAAAGAAAAAAATAATAACAAGATTACCTAATTGTTTGGAGGCTCTTAAATTTGTCGATGACATTCCAAAATGGTTGGCCATTTGGGGATTGCCGGACTAGAGCGTTTTAATTTCGGGTGAATTACGGATTATGATTTAGGTATTTTTTTATAAAAAAAAAGATGATTTACGTATATTTGAGGACTGATGTGGTTTGGTGGTTGGGGAGTAACAGAGGAAGGGGATATAATTAAAGTTAGGAATTAGGATTTAATTAATTTGGGCTTATGGTGGGTGGGCCGTTGGGGAGAGGGAGATGGGCAAAATAAAATTTGGGTTATGTTCTATTATGGTGAGTGGGCCGTGGAGGGGGGCTAACTAAAGTTAGGATTTAATTAGTTTTGGTTTTTGTGAGCCGTGGGGTAGTGGGAAGGGATAAAATCAAGGCTGGGCTATGTGGTATTGTGGTGGATGGGCTGAAGGGAGAGGGGGCGGGCTTTAGGACCTATATGAAATACTTTTTTATATGGGTGGGGTTGGGGTAGTTTGGGGGCGGAAGGGGGGGCTCAAGCCCCCCCTTGGCCTATGCTGGCTCCGCACCTGAGTGAAATCATCCCTTTTGCCACCGAATCTCGAATAAAAAGATACCAAATATCTATGTGTATCGATCGTCCATGAAAAACTGGATTTTTGGCCATTGTAATTGCTAATACATTATCTCAAAAAATTTCAGTTGTACCTTTTTGTTCTTGATTAAGATTAGCGAGTAATTTTCTAAGCCACAATGCTTGACATGCTGAAGTTGTTGCTGACAATACTTGACATGCTGAAGTTGTTGCTGACAATACTTGACATGCTGAAGTTGTTGCTAATACATACTCGACCTCCGATGATGATAGAACAGCTATGGGTTGCTTTTTTGAGCTCCAACTGATAGCTCCAGATCCGAGAGTGAAAATATTGCCAGAGACACTCTTTCTATCATCCAAGGACCCTGCTCAATCGCTATTTGGAAAACCATACAAATTAAAATTGAAATTATGTGAATACCATAATCCATAATTTGTAGTTCCAACAATAAAACGTAAAATTCTCCTTGCGGCACCAAGATGATGCTTTGCTGGGTTGTGCATAAACCTTGAAATGACTCCAACAAAAAATTGATAAATTTGGACGATTATGAGTCTAATAGATCAAACCACCAACTAAGCTTCTAAAAAAACTTCCATCTGCTTTTTCAGTATCATCATAAAGTTGAAGTTTCTCATTCACATTCATAGGAGTGGGAGCCACTTTGTAATTTAGCATGTTAAATCATTTTAGAAGATCAATAGCATACTTTCCTTGTGAAACAAAAACTCCATCTTTTTCTTGCTTTACCTCAAATCTAAGAACATAGTGCAACACTCCCAAATCTGTCATTTCAAACCTTTTTATCATACAAGATTTGAATTCGCATATAAGAGAATAAGATGAACCCATATAAATCATGTCACATTCACTTAAGTAAGGTTTCGGGTTCAAACCTTGTGGATGTAAAAAACTACGTTGGGAGAGGTCCCCGCAATAAGCGCCTTAAGCTACCTCGGGAGATTAGTCCTTCACTCAATTGGGTGGGGGGAAACTCTGAGAGATCAAAAAATATAAATCATGTCACCAACATACAAACAAACCAACAATAGATCATCTTCTTCGTACTTTTTTATGTATAAGGTTGGTACATTCTTACTTCGCTCAAATCCGTTTTCTATGAAGTAGGAATCAATTTTGAGCTTTTATATGAGCTTGCTTGAGCCCATATAGTACCTTTTTTAGCTTGTACAATTTGTCCTCATTTCCTTTTACTACAAAACCTTTTGGCTGAGCAACATAAACATCTTCTCTTAAGTCACCATTAAGAAATGCAGATTTAACATCAAATTGATAAACTTTCCAATTTAATTGTGCAGGCAATGCTAGGAAAATTCTCACCGTTTCAAAATGTGCAACTGGAGAAAAGGCTCCGTCAAAGTCAATACCTTGTTCTTTTGAATACCCCTTGGCTACTAGTCTAACTTTGTATTTTTGCACACTCCCATCTGCATGGTATTTGGTTTTGAACACACACTTCAATCCAGTAATATTTTTGACATCCTGGGGCTCTACCAAGTCGCATGTTTCATTTCTTCTTATTGCCATTAGCTCATCTTCCATTGCGCACCTCCATTCTTCTTTAGTTGATGCTTCTTTGAAACTAATTGGATTTGCATCAAACAAAGCAAATGTACAAGTTTCATAAATCACTGCGATTGATCTAAACTTTCGTGGAGGAGTCTCATCTGAATCTTCAAAGTCTGGTACCACAAAATTACCATCATTCAAACTGTTATTGCTGGAATTTCTTGAAGATTAACTCGGTGTTGTAATTGGAGATTGATGATTTGCTCCTTCACAAAGAGAGATTTCATGATCCTCTACCAAGGTTTGTGATTTTTCATCATTATTGTCCCATTTTCATCCTGCTCGTTCATCAGATACGGCATCTGTCCTGACAATCACTATTCCACTTGTGGGGTTATACAATCGAAAGGCTTTAGATTGAGAGCAATAACCAACAAATATACATTTTTCAAAATTTTCATCAAGCTTACGACGATTTTGAAAATTAACAAGAGCATAAGCAATACAATAAATAATTCTCAAATGACACGCACTTGGTTTTTAACCTTTCCAAGCTTCGAAAGGCGTTCTTTCATCACAACCTTGTTGGAGAAATATTCAGCAAGTAGACTGAAACATTTGTTGCTTCGGCCCAAAATTGATTTGGCAAATTCCTGTTTTTTTAACACATTTCTGGCCATCTCCACTACAGTTCGGTTTTTTCATTCGGCAATTCCATTCTGCTGCGGAGTATAAGGCGTTGTCAATTCCTTGAATACCATGCTGTTCACAAAAAATGTTAAAAGCTTGAGACATAAATTTACCACCTCTATCGGTTCGAAGAGTTTTAATGTTGGTACCATTTGGATTTTCCACCAAAATCTTGAATTTTTTGAATTTTTCAAAAGTTTCTGATTTACACTTCAAAAAATACACCCAGCTCATGCGGCTATGATCATAGGTAAACAACAGAAAATATCGAGTCTTGTCAAGTGATTTTGTATGCATATAGGACCACATAAATCTACATGTACTAATTCAAGACACTATGAAGCTCTCCATGATTTTCCTACAGGAAAAGACCTTTTATGTTGTTTACGAAATATACATCCTTTACATACATTTTCAGTTGATTCTATCTTTGGCAAACCATGAACCATCTCATTTTGACTTAACAATCTCAGCCCATTCACATTCAGGTGTCCATAACGTAAATATCATATCTCTGATTCTTCATTGTTTCTTTTATTAGCAAGTAAGGCATGCTTAATATTTGAAACTTCAAGAGGATACATTTTGTTTTCACTCATATGAAAACTTGCTAGAATTTGTCCATATTCCTTATTCTTTACCACACACATTCATTATCAAATATAATAGAAAATCCACTTTCCATCAACTGACCAACTCTTAACAAGTTATGAGCAAAACTAGGAGCAAACAACACGTCTTTGATAAGTTTTATTTTACCACTAATAGTTTGAATAGCAACAATACCTTTGCCTTCAACTCCTTAAACATTGATCTTTCGCCCATCATATGATAAGAACAACCACTATCTACAAACCAAACACCATTATTTTGCTCAATAAGAGAAGAATAAGCTATAAAGAGCATACTATCTTCTTCTTCTTTGGAAGGACCAGCTTGATCATATTTGTTCCAACAATTAGCAGGTACATGGCCGGCTTGTGACAATTAACGAAAACATTGAGTCCCATTCTACGATTGTTTGGCCATGCAAATTAGCCTCTACCTCTGCCTCGTCCTCTTCCTCGAAACACACCTCTCCCACGTCCTTGTGGTCCTTGCTCCATAAATCTTTCATTTGAATTGAAGATTCTTTCACTTAAAAAGCCATTTCTTCACTTTTCTCAGATTTATTGATTCTTGCTTCATGAGCTTGCAAAAACCCATTAGTTCATCAAAAGAAAAAGTAGATAAATCTTTTGATTCCTTTATTGCAGCAACTACATGATCAAATTTAGGAGATAAACTTCTTAAAACTTTTGCTGCAACAGTTTCATCAGTAACTACTTCCCCATATGACTTCATCCGACTTACAATTTCAGTAACTCTAGATAAAAATCCTTGCACCAATTCATCATTTTTCATGAATAAGGTTTCAAACTCTTTGCGTAGAGATTGTAACTTCATAGTAATTACCTTTGAAGTTTCTCCTGCAGCAATTCGTGAAAAGATCGTCTCATGCACTGCTTGTTGAATGAGAAATAGGGCTCTTGTTCTTCTTAATTTCTCTCAATCTCCCCCCTTCTACATCGGCAAACCTGTTTTCAACCAAATCCCATAAATCTTGAGATCTAAATAAGGTTTTCATTTTGATACTCCATAATTCGTACTTATCCCCATTGAAGATAGTTATGGGCAATTGTGAAGAGGAAGACAACTCATTTGTAGCAACCGAAGAAAAAACACTAGATTTTGCAATTTTCCCATCTAGGGAAAATTGCAAATTTGGGATAATAACCAACCCCGTTTTGCATTTTTGGACTTTAACTTGACATTTTTGATTTTAGGGACACTTATTATCAAAATTTTGCAATTTTGGCCAAATCTCAGCAGGATCCTTAAATCCGCACCGAAAAACCGCATGTGACCCCACGTGATCGCCTGAAATCGATTGAAATCTCGCGTGGTAAAATAACCTAGGCCACATAGGCAAAAGAATGCATTGCCACGTGGGATTTCAACTGATTTCAGGCGATTACGTGGGGTCACGTACGGTTTTCCGGTGCGATTTTCCGGTGCGAAATTAGGGATATCTGACTGAGATTTGATGCACTCTTTTGCTTATGTGGCCCAGACCATTTTGCCACGTGGGGTTTCAATCGATTTAAGGCGATCACTTGGGGTCACGTGCGGTTTTTCGATGCGGAATTAAGGATCCGGCTGAGATTTGGCCAAAATTGCAAAATTTTGATAATAAGTATCCCTAAAATGAGAAATGCCAAGTTAAAGTCCAAAAATGCAAAACAGGGTTGGTTATTGTCCCAAATTTGCAATTTTCCCATCTATCTTTTCTGTTCACTCTCTCTCTCTCTCTCTTTTCGTTTTTTTTTTTTTTCCCTCAATTTTACTCACTTTTCTCATTCTTCTTTTTCCCAGTAATAAACTCGAAAACCGGGTTTTGATCATACCACAATGTATAAATAGAAAGAGTTTATGGAGAGAATAAAAAGCACACTTAATTTATTAGAGATAAAAGGAAAGAGGCTTACATAAACTGATTCAACTAACCCACTAATTAATTAAGCCCGCAAGGCTACCACTGAAATACTTGATGAAAAATAGAACTCATTAAACACAATCATAACCCCACTAATACGAGACTAAAAACAAATTCAAACTAGATTGACTTGTTTAATAGTAACCATCCACAATATTTTGAATCATTTTCTAACACATACACACCACCGCACATCATGCATAATTTTTCCAAAAAATATAATAAAAGGAAAATATTTGAATCCAAATCATAAACAGTCATGCACGATAATCAAACGACACCGGATCCACCGCGGCCGGATCCCCTAAATCGCGGTGCACAAATCCATAATTCCTTAGAACTTGATTATCAGCAAACCCCAAAGCATTCTGCATTGAATCAAAACAAGATTGTCCAGAATACATCGGATTATGTTCGCCATTACAGGGTTGACACCCGGCGAAATGCGTGATGAACGGTCTCCGCCAGCTCTTCAACTCGTACCCAGCATTCTTAACACGCTCCTCCCACACCCTAGCATACCTCTCACTCACCCTCTCCGCATGTCTTCGTCGCAACTCAGGCACCTTTTTCTCGATTTCCATGTACTTATCCGTAATGTTGTCAAATTTCCCAACAAGTTGCAACCAAAACACCTGGAAATCATATTCCACGAATATTTTACTCCCCCATTTTTCTTTTTCTGTTAATAGCAGATAAAACAACCCCGATTGATCGTCCGAAATCGGAAATGATTTGTCTTTAAAAGTTGTTGTCTGAATCTCACCCCATTTCTCATAATTAGGTGATTGTGGGCCCATATCGGCCCACACGTCCATGAAGTCCATGGACCACTGACAATTACGAATCAGAAAAACACCAGCATTGATACTATTACTACTCCAGCTCTTCTTGTCGTTCATGTTAAAGGGCCAACCATGGATCACCATGTTATGGGCCTTGTACCGGCTTAATTGGAGCTTGAAATCCATATCCGTGAAGACTGCATCGGAGTCGACCCACCAGATCCACTCCACCTCCGGATGGGCCAGCATGGCGGCTTTCACAATCGGAAGTTTGGCCCAACAGGAGAACATTTTGGGGTGGAGTAACACATTATTGTAGAAGATGTCGATGTTGTGTCTCCGAGCGTAGTCGACTTTGTTTTTGAATAGTCTCAGCAGCAAATGATCGCCGACTGGGTTCTTGCATGGTTTGTCTTGTGAACCGGTTATAATCAGGACCCGGTCCTCTGCCCCGGTAGCGAAAGACGGGTGCTGCTTCAGCCAATCCCGTCTCTTCTCGTCCCAATTCTTGATCGGCGGCGTGCCAATGGTGTAGCTCAGCTTTGGATCGTCGTAAAAATTGATTCCGGGCGAGTCAGGGCCCGAATTTTCATCCGGGATGTGTGGGAGATTGGGTTTCGGGTCAGAAACAAATGAGGTAAAGGAATTAGATGAAGTGTGGCTGAAGAAAGAGACTAGAGCCCATACAACCAAGAGCGCCGCCGTGGCTCCGCCGACGAAGAGAAGTCCGACGGTGAGAACAGACGCTGGTTTTTCACTAGCTCTGGTTTTAATCATTGCGAAATTCTTTAACTGGGATAACTCGGTGTTGCACTAATATAAAAGCAATGTTTCTTTGGGCACGTCGTTTAGGTTGAATTAAAAATTTAAAACCATGAAATCTTAGGAAATAAAAAATTGGAGATCAATACATTTACTATTCTTTCTTACTTCCATAAATAATCGTGAAAAAAATTAATTAGTTAGTTTTTTCTTTTTGGGAGGGGTGCAACACATTAATTAGTTAGTTAATATAATAATGTTTAACAATTCCAATGTATCGAATTAATTTCCATCTGCTATCTTCTTTGACATCCATGGATATAATAACTAATTTAATCAGAAATTAAATTAAAATTATATTATTTATACAATCGAAATCGATTTGTTTAATTAGGCCATATTATTTTAATGGCGAATTCAGGGACTAGAGATCCCAAACCCTTGAAATATGGTTTTCAACGTTGGTATAACGTGCCAACTACAAACAAAATTTTTTTTTTTTTGGAACCAAAAACCCTCAAAGGGGAATATTATAGCAAATCATGAGAAACAACGAGAAAAATACAAGAAGCAATAGCAGAAAAATTAACGCAGGCCGAAGCCGCAATTTCAACAGATTTGTGAGCTATTATATTAGCATCACAATTAATAAAAGAAAAGAACTCTTTGACGATTGTTCCTTTCAAGTGGATCTCGATCTGATCGGGCTGAAGACCCGCAGCCGCTTTTCCTTTGGATTGAGAACAAATAGGTTGGCCTACAACAGAGAACTCGGCCAGAAAGTTGTACGGAAAAAACACAGAAAAAGATAAAACTAAAATTCCATACGGAAGGGACAAAACTTCCATACCGAAGAGATAAAGCTTCCATTGGGAAGAAACAAAATAAAACATAACGAAAAGAAAAAACAGATAAGGAAAACGGCTGTGAACCAGAGAAATCCGCTAGGTCTGGGAGGACGCCAATGGATCTGGAAGAATACCGATGAAACTTACGATTAATCCACGAGAGTGGCAGCAAATCTGAGCGGATTTCGACGAACAAATCTGAGAAGGTGAAATAGATTTGGGCCGATCCGGCGGTGGAACTGTGTTCTCCACCGTCGGATCGACGTTGCGATCTCTTGCGTGCGTTGCTGGGTCTTCTTTCAAAGAGAGAGAGAGAGAGAGAGAGAGAATTTGGAATTAGCGTTTAAATTTGAAAGTCCTTTCAAACAAATTTTTTTCAGTCACCAACTACAAAAAAATTAAAATTTAAAATTAGACGTGACAAGGTCATGTGCAGGACGCAATATCTATACATGTAAGAGAAAATTGCAAAGGGTACCCTATGTTAGATTGAATTAACACCTATGATGCACAAATAGGGACACAGCGACAAGGAAACGACACGATACGGATACGGCGACACGAAATTTTTTTTTTGAATTTTACACGTGAGGAGTGTTGGATATGGTATCGGACACGAGTGTCTAACACGACACGACAAAATGATATTTTTAGAAGTGTCCGTACAACATATATTAACACATAAAATCCTAATTTAAAAAAACTACTTTAAAAAACTTTATGTTTTTTAAATTTTGAACAAAAGACTCTATAATTCGAATTTGGCCTACAAGCGCATTGACCGCAAGATTGATTTTTTTTTTTCACCTTTTCACACAAAATGACTATTTTACCCTTATATTATATTTATTATATATATATACACACCCCAACCACTGCCATTGCGGTCGGCCCCCATCACCGCCGCTTTCGCCTCTCCCAATCAACCACAGGTCTTCCCCTTTTTTTCCTTCTCTATCAGTCGCATGCCACTACCATTAGCACAACAACCGCCACTACAAACAACCACTCAAAATCAAATTCAGATCCAACACACACACAGAAACTCAGATTAGGGGCTGACCTGAAACGGAAGATGGGGCGGAGGGCGCCAAATCTAGTAGTGGATCCAATGGCTGTGGATTTCGAGGGGTTGGTTTGGGAGTCAGTGGAGGTGGGGAAGAGATCTAAAGTTTGGGAGTCGGTGGAGGTGGAGGTGGAGAGGAGATCCGGCGGCGGCAGAGATGTTTCTGGAGGTGGAGAGGCAGCGGCTACGGTGTTATTGGAGGTGGAGGGACGGCACCTATAATGTTTTTGGAGGCGTCTATGTTGTTTGTGGTGAAGGGAAGAACACAGTATGTGTATATATATATATATATATATATATATATATATATATATATATATATATAAATTTTATAAATCTTTTTAATATATGTATAATACTTTCTAATAGATATAATAATATAATTTAAGATTTATTTTATTTATTAATATAATATTTATCATGAATTAAAAAATAAATTTTAATAATATTGTATGTTTGGAACAGTTTGTAAGGGTATAATAGAGATTTTATTTTTGGGGGAATTATTAAACAGGACCAATAATGTTAAAAAGTTATCCTAAACCCCCTAATTTAAAAATTTTTCATTTGTGATCACCAATAGAACACATATTTTTTGTAAACCCCCCAAACACCTAAAAAGACTACTTTGCCCTCAAGTTTTACTCTGATACACACACGATCGATTCATCACCTTGCAACTAAACTCCCTCTTCTTCTTCCCGCGATTCTGAGTCCACCGCCGCCCCCGTCGCCGCCATAAGGCTATTATCGTAGCATCCCCAATTGTTGTTATTGGTATTTTGATTCGATAACCGAAGCGGACACCACTTGTTTGATACGAAATCAAGAAAACCCACTCTGTGAAGATGGATTCTGCCATCTTGGTGACTGGTTCGATATGGTGTAGTGTATTTTTTGAAGGCGAAGATCATGTCTTTCAACTTCGGGAGAGCGATACTCTTGCAAAAGTGTTTTCGGAGATTGAGACCCATTGGCCTGAGTTCGATTGCGATGCATATTTGGTGCAGTACAAGGCTGCCCATATGGAAGATGAATCATGGATTAGTTTGAAGAAAGATAAAGATGTTGAGAGTATGGTGGCAGTGCATGGTCTAGCAAAACAACACATTACAAAATTGAAAGCAATTCAGCCCCCTTCAAGTTCATGTCAGAGAAGGTAGTCCCTATATTTTAATTTGCTCTGTTATATGGCTGATTTGTGATTGTGATACTTATGTGATGCGTTATTCGTACGGTTTGTGTTTAATTTGAAAAGGGATGACCAGGGAATGACATCGACAAGTCAAGCCCTAGTCGTTCATTCTTCCAACAACAATGAATCCTGGAGTCGTTGCATCCGTCGTGTTGGACAGGCCTTTAAGGATGCTAATGATTGTAGGGTTCATTTAAAAAATTATCACATTACAGTGAATCGAAAGTTTAAATATATGAAGAATGATACTGGCAAGATTATAGCTACTTGCCTGGATGAAAACTGCAACTGGAGGTTTTATGCCTCTTACTGTAGGAGAGACAGTGAGTTTGCTATAAGAGAGTTAAATCTTGACCATGTTTGTGGTTTGGAAACTGTTATGAATAAAAGGTCACACCCCAATGCCTATTCAAATTGGGTTGCGGGTGTAATGAAGGCACATATCATGGCAAATCATAAATACAAACCGAAAGATATAGTTTCTTATATCCTGAACGAGCATAATGTGGAAATTCCCTACCATACTGCGTGGCTGGGCAAGGAGATAGCATTACATGAAATCCATGGTTCTGATGTTGGGTCTTATAACCGACTCCATAGGTATGTGGATGCTGTGAGACGATCGAATCCCGGCAGCATTTGTGATTTGGAGACAAAACAACCGGATAACAGGTTTAAGCGCTTACTTATGGCCTTGAATGCTTGTTTGGTAGGATTTTTTAGAGGTTGTAGGAAAATAGTTTTCCTTGACGGCACCCATATCAAGAGCAAATTCAAAGGTCATTTGCTTTGTGCGACAGAGAAGGATGGAAACAATCAGTTGTTTACAATAGCATACGCTGTCGTTAACTCAGAGAATGATGAGAATTGGAAATAGTTTTGCCAAAAGTTGAGACATGCTCTTGAAAGTCAGCCTGTGCTTTGTGATTTTAACCAGTACACATTCTTCTCCGACAGGAACCTGGGACTTGTTACGCATGTGCCAAGGGTATTTCCAGGCTCCCAACATGCATTCTGCCTCAGACATTTGGTGGATAACTTCAGAACTCAGGTATTTGTTTACTGATTAGTGTGATGAGTTGATATGTATGCTCCTTTTCTTGATAATAAAGTGGTTGTTGGTTGTCATTATCGCAGGTCCTTAGGAAGCACTATCCCAAACTGAACAAAAAACATTGGACCAATGTATTAAATGCAGCAGCATATGTGTAACGCCCCAATTTCCAATCATGTATTAAGTGACATTATATTAAATTTCATAACATTATATGTAATATATTTCTATGAATTATCCTTAACGTGGAGTTTACGTGAAGTAATTGCTAACGTGCCTAAGTGTCTATATGTGACTTTACTTGATTATATAATTTAACTCCATTATATCATATTCTTTTAGAGCCTCATATATATATGTACATAATCATCTATCATGTATGTTAAGTGGATGCATCTCTAACTTGTAAATTAGTATGAGGCAAGTACTAAAATGCAAAATGTGGTGACTCATGCATCTTAGTGGAGGAAATATTTATAATATCATATTCATCTCTTCCATTACATTTTCATTCATCAAATATCATTCAAATCTCACACATATACACACACAAAAACACGGTATTTACACCAAGGAAGGAGGAGAGGGATTTCATCATATTCCAAGCTAGAATTCAAGGAGGATTTGCATAAGTGAAGCATCATCATATCATCCTTTCTTATCTTCTCCATTTCTTTGAGGTATAGATGGATTAATTGTGTGAATCTCTTGCGATATATTTGAGTAGGGTTTGATGAGTTTGATGTGATTCCTTGTTTATTTGAGGTTAGAAGCATGATTATGTTCATTAGAATTGGAGGCTTGCATGAATTCTTGAACTATATGGAGGTTGGAAGACATGATAATATTTGGGGTTTGTATGATGAATTCTTGATGATCTATGCATGTTTCCATGGATTATATGATGTTTAATTGATATATATGATCATATACATGTTATATGATTGTTTTGGAATGTTTTGGGTTGAGTTTTTAAGTGTTTTGGTATTTGATTGCTTCCTCCCTCGTTATGCCCTGTTTTTCCTTCGTATATGTTGCTGGAGAGTGATCCACGGCCATGGATTTTCGTCCAGAAACTTGGGAGTTTCGGTAAGAGTGATCCACGGGCGTGGATTTTTGTGCATGGAGAAATCCATGGCCGTGGATCTTCCCTTGTTTTTAGCCTGAGTTTGTTTTGTTCCATTTACCCTCAAACGAACTCCGATTGACCTAATTCTTAAACCAACGGAAAGCTCTTGAAGTCTAAAATAATCTCCAATTGGAATAACCTCATTATCTTTTATAATTTCTGAGATATAATCCATTATTTTTGGTGTCACCACTTCGTCGGGAAACTGCTTTCACCCAACTTCACGCTTCCGCCATTTCCTCCTCGCTTTGAACTAGAAAACTAGCCATATATCATTTTAAAGGTCTACTTGTATAGTTTCATTCCTAACAAACAAAACTCAATTCCAACTTTTAGAATTTAAGATATTCCAGTTTTTCTTCAGCATGCGCTTTTTCAAAAATTGTCAACTTTTGCCCAACTTTGCCAAAACCTCTCTTATTGCATTCCTTTCACTCCCTTGGCTCCCGTATGCTCCTATTTGACACTTATTGATAATTTATTTGGGAATTTAGATACATTCATGATATTTATTGATTGAAAAGGCATGATTGACATCGCTTGACTTTGCCGTTCGTCTTAAATGGTTCATATGAGTCGAGTCTCATATACACTTGTCCTTGTTGCACAGATCTTCTTCCCTTTGATGAGGAGCAAGCTTAATAGTTATATCCTTGTTAATTTTCGGCACAGGTGAGGTTTAATTTCTAGATATGTAGAACCCTTACGACCCTATGTGATCTTTCGGCCAAAAAAAAAAAAAAAAATATATATATATATATATATATATATATATATATTTATATCTTTCTCAAAATCTTTATCGATTGCAAATGATTTCTCGTGATAAATTGAACTTATTGTGATTGATTGTTTGATTGGGCGAGTAAAGCATGTTCACTTTGGGCCCGGGGATAGTGTATTGAGTAAGCCGCGGAGGCATCGGGCCGACGTTGATCTCTTGCACTATCCTCACCTATTGTTGGGGTCACCCCTGAATCCACCAGGAGATTTGGTGGAGGAAGGAGCCCGCCGGGCATAGAGACTCATGAACCCTATGCCCAGATTGATTGGGTGGTGGGGCCTTGCAATCCCACCATCACCCGGAGGAAGAAGGAGTTATTGAAACTGCTAATTGTGCACTGTAATTGATTGCTTGATCACCTAATCACTTAATAACTGAATTATTGTACACTGTCGGAGAAAGGTTGGAGAATTGCCCTCACTCGCTGAGCCACGGATTGAATTGATAATGATTGAATTATTAAATTGATTAGTTGTAATCTCAGGCGAGAATTACTTTAATATTTGAACTTATATTGTTTCTTTTATAAAAACTTACCCGAGATTATAGCTTGCATGGTAATTGCGCTTATATTTATTTAAACCCCTCACTCAGTCTTCGGTAGACTGACACCCTCACTTTTCAGGTACTCACGGTCGTGTGCTAGGCGGGAGTCCGAGTTATGTCTTTTGTTCAGCTGAGTCTAGCATCGCATTTTCATGTTCTTGGTATTTCCGCCTTTATCATGTTAAGGTTCCTGTTAGTTTTGGAGACTTATGCATGTATAATATGTTGGAGATGATAATGTATTGATATATGAGCTAGAATAGGATGAGCTTTTGGATATTTGGTATATGATATTGAAATATTAGTGTTTATACTTCCGCTTTATAATTTTCATGTATTGGATTTAATTGAATTGAGGTCTAGTCCCGCCTAGCTAGATTGTTTCTTGCATTGTCACCCGTTCGCTATAGTCTTGGTTCATGTACGGATCATCCATTTCGTATGTGGACTGAGCTATAGTGCGGGGGTGTGGCATCTCGGCGTTCCGGGTGCTACATCTTAGGTGGTATCAGAGCCCGGTTGCAAAACCGCGGTTCTAGCGTCGTATCGTGTCAAGTCTAGGTGGAACGGCATAGGATTAATTGATAATTTGTGATCCTGCATCTTATTTGGTACTACTTGAACTTATTTGAATTATTTGAACTTACTTGAACATCTTTGAACTACTTGATGACTTGTGCATGACATTAATTCATGTTACTCCTTGTTGATTAATTGACCTTCTATGGTTTGGGAATCTGTACCTTCTATGTGTTTATTCATAATTTTGCTGAATTTTATGTGTCAACGTGTTTTACTTTAAATTTGTTGAACTGTTTATTGCACTTTGCATCAAATCCGTGTATTTGGTATCAATTATGTGGCATGAACATGCACTAACCGCATGCATTTAGTTTCAAACTGAGTTGTGATTCTTAGGTTGTGAAGATAATATCAAACCACGGCCAAATTTTACAATCACAACAATTCCTCACAAGTTCTACCTTTAAGCCGAAGGAAGCAAAGAAGGCACCGGGGAACTTCCTACAAGAATTCAAGAGTCATGGATTGCTCTAGGGTTATACTTCAAGTGTTAAGATCCGGAATAGAAGGTTTGAATTGTGGGATAACTTACAAGTTCTAATAAAGTCGATGGCTATTTAAAGAGGTAGAGTTGGGGTATGTGATATTTAATCACCATAAGATCAACATATACCCCTATGTTACATTGAAGGTTAATAATTGGACTCAACGGGATTGTCCAAATCAAGGAATGGAGAGAAGAAAATCTTGGAGGTGTTACATTTGAGATTTCTAATAAACAAGGAAGTAAAAATCTTTAAGTGAGTTTAAGCAAGAAAGGTTTGTTGGAAATCAATCACAAGGACCGTTAAGTAAGAACTTTCAAGTAAAGCAATTCATTAGAAGTCAAACTGGGCAAGAAGAAGAAGGGGTAAATTTAGAGACTTCGGATTTTGAGAGACGAAAGTAGGTGAATTAGAGGAAGTTGAGAACATCGGTGGTTTCAAGTTCATGGATAGTCTAGATGCCGAAGGATTTATCTTCGGAAGGGTTGAGTTTCATTTTCTCGATCCAAGTTAAATTATCACGTGGAGAGCGGATTTAGAGGATTTCAATCAAGGTGGTGACTAGATGAGATCGGAACAATAATTGGAGATTAATTCTTCGAGAGAAGTTAGAATATTAACTCCATATGTAGAGAGGAATTTGAATTCAAGAATTGCTATCCTAGACCAAAAGGTTCTACAAGTTGACACAGGAAATCTTGATCAAGGAGATACGTATGGTGAAGTTTCAAGCAATGCTTAGGGAGTGATAATTGGGAAGGAAATGGGTTCAAGAACTTTTAATTTTGAGCCATGGAGAGGTACAAGTTGATGTCAGAGAATTCTAAAGATTTAGGAGATCGTGGGTATCAAGAAATGACCAACAAATGCAAGGCAAGCTTGTAATTCAACAAACATGGAATGAGTGCCAAGCTAAAGGATGTAACTACGGTGATAGGTTCAATGCATCCATAAGCACGTGCATCATACGATACTTTAAATTGTTTAAATTTCTTTATTTATATGTGCTTTCCCAATTGAGCTTAATTGTTCCAATGTGTGGAATTTACTATTTACACATGTGTTACGTGCATTGGCATATTAATCCAACATGCATATTTAGTGTCTTGATTACAGGATGCCTCGAGGTCGCCCTCATCGTTATCGTTCTCCTAGGGATCCTCCAGAACCAACCCCTACGGCACAGCCTCAGGATTTTCTTAACTCCATAGTTTGACTTGTGGATCAGAGGATAAGAGGTTTTGTTCCTCCAGCACCACCGGCACCACCTCCACAACCAACACAGATTCCGGTTGTACTTAGGGAGTTCCAAAACCAGCAACCCCCAAAATTCTACAAAGGAAATGATATTCAGGTGGAACAATGGTTGAAAGAAGTTGAGAGGATTTGGGAGTTGATTCCGTGTGAATCATAAGAGAAAACCCAGTGCACTATCTCGCTAATACAGGGTGAAGCTTACTCTTGGTGGGAAAGCACCAAAATTGTTCTAGATGCAACCGAGGAAGAAGGCACCTAGGAGGTTTTTATAAGGGAGTTCAAAAACAAGTTCATTCCACCATCTTCGTGTACTAGGAGACTTAAGGAGTTCACTGAACTTAAACAAGGAGGAAGGTCTGTAGCAGAGTATATAGCCGAGTTTGAGAGGTTGTCCAAGTATGCACCCAACATTTCAAGTGACGACTCCCATAAAGCCATGCAATTTGTGCAAGGATTGAGGCCACACATACAAGCAGCAATTGAAGCCGTCAATACTAGCACTTGGAGGAAGGCCACCTCAAAGGCACTTAAGGTTGAGGATTCGGTGAACGCAAGGAGGCCTATTTCTTACCCCGTACAGGCTACAAGTTCAGAATCAGGGTAGGACTTTAACAATGGAAAAGGGTCTGTTTGTTATGATACACTGCCACTTCAAGAACGATCTCAGAAGAAGAAGAATCGATCAACTGGATCGGGTTCGGGAGTTTCACATACCTTGGCTTTAACATCACCTTTGGGAAAGCCTCTTTCCACCTATTGTGGACGTGATACACATAATTACGACAATTGTAGATGGCGCTTAGGATTATGCTTGTGGTGTGGGAGTGATGAGCATCAAGTGGATATGTGTCCGAAGCGACGGAAAATAGCTACCGGGGATCAAAGACGGTTTGTTCGGGCTCGTGCATATGCTCTAGAGAGAGAGGTGTAAAATGCAAATGGGGACAACGGTGAATGGTACACTTAATCATGCATATCACGAGCATCATGAATTTTATTATTTTTGTTTTAATTTCTTGTTAGTTGCCATTTGGTAGTGTATGAGTGTTAGTTATATGATTAACGTGATGCTGCTTGCCCTATGTGACATTTATGTGAATGTTTCTACAATTTGCTATCTTGAATCGTTGTTTTATGTGTGTGTGGGAGACGGGGTTCTCTCATTTCTTGTTTAAGAGAATGGGTTCTCTCATTTCTTGTGGAGAGACGGGGTGCTCTTATTTTGTGTTAGGGAGACGGGACTCTCTAATTACTTGTCTAAGAGACAGGGCTCTCTTGTTGCTTGTGCATAATTTTAAAACTCGACAGTGGACCTGGGGACCAGGTCCTTTTAAGGGGGGGAGAGTTGTAACACCCCAATTTCCAATCATGTATTAAGTGACATTATATTAAATTTCATAACATTATATGTAATATATTTCTATGAATTATCCTTAACGTGGAGTTTATGTGAAGTAATTGCTAACGTGCCTAAGTGCCTATATGTGACTTTACTTGATCATATAATTTAACTCCATTATATCATATTCTTTTAGAGCCTCATATATATATGTATATAATCATCTATCATGCATGTCAAGTGGATGCATCTCTAACTTGTAAATTAGTATGAGGCAAGGACTAAAATGCAAAATGTGGTGACTGTGGAGGAAATATTTATAATATCATATTCATCTCTTCCATTACATTTTCATTCATCAAATATCATCCAAATCTCACACATATACACACACACAAACACGATATTTACACCAAGGAAGGAGGAGAGGGATTTCATCATATTCCAAGCTAGAATTCAAGGAGGATTTGCATAAGTGAAGCATCATCATATCATCCTTTCTCATCTTCTCCATTTCTTTGAGGTATAGATGGATTAATTGTGTGAATCTCTTGAGATATATTTGAGTAGGGTTTGATGCGTTGGATGTGATTCCTTGTTTATTTGAGGTTAGAAGCATGATTATGTTCATTAGAATTGGAGGCTTGCATGAATTCTTGAACTATATGGAGGTTAGAAGACATGATAATATTTGGGGTTTGTATGATGAATTCTTGATGATCTATGCATGTTTCCATGGATTATATGATGTTTAATTGATATATATGATCATATACATGTTATATGATTGTTTTGGAATGTTTTGGGTTGAGTTTTTAAGTGTTTTGGTGTTTGATTGCTTCCTCCCTCGTTATGCCCTGTTTTTCCTTCGTATATGCTACTGGAAAGTGATCCACGGCCGTGGATTTTCATCCAGAAACTTGGGAGCTTCGATAAGAGTGATCCACGGGCGTGGATTTTTGTGCATGGAGAAATCCACGGCCGTGGATCTTCCCCTGTTTTCAGCCTGAGTTTGTTTTGTTCCGTTTACCCCTCAAACGAACTCCGATTGACCTGATTCTTGAACCGACAGAAAGCTCTTGAAGTCTAGAACAACTCCAATTGGAATAACCTCATTATATTTTGTCATTTCTGAGATATAATCCATTCTTTTCGGTGTCACCACTTCACCGGGAAATTGCTTTCACCCAACTTCAAGCTTCCGCCATTTCCTCCTCGCTTTGAACTAGAAAACGAGCCATATATCATTTTAAAGGTCTACTTGTCTAGTTTCCTCCCCAACAAACAAAACTCAATTCCCACTTTTAGAATTTAAGATATTCCAGTTTTTCCTCAGCATACGCATTTCCGAAAATTGTCAACTTTTGCCCAACTTTGCCAAAACCTCTCTTATTGCATTTCTTTCACGCCCTTGGCTCCCGTATGCTCCTATTTGACACTTATTGATACTTTATTTGGGAATTTAGATACATTCATGATATTTATTGATTGAAAAGGCGTGATTCACATCGCATGACTTTGCCATTCGTCTTAAATGGTTCATGTGAGTCGAGTCTCATATAATTTGTCCTTGTTGCACAGATCTTCTTCCCTTTGATGAGGAGCAAGCTTCATAGTTATATCCTTGTTAAATTTCGGCACATGTGAGGTTTAATTTCTAGATATATAGAACCCTTACGACCCTATGTGATCTTTCGGCCAAAAAATATATATATATCTTTATATCTTTTCTCAAAATCTTTATCGATTACAAATGATTTCTCGTGATAAATTGAACTGATTGTGATTGATTGATTGATTGGGCGAGTAAAGCATGTTCACTTTGGGTACGAGGGTAGTGTATTGAGTAATCCGGGGAGGCATCGGGCCGACGGTGATCTCCTGCACTATCCTCACCTATTGTTGGGGTTACCCCTGAATCCACCAGGAGGTTTGGTGGAGGAAGGAGCCCGCCGGGCATAGGGACTCATGAACCCTATGCCCAGATTGATTGGGTGGTGTGGCCTTGCAATCCCACCATCACCCGGAGAAAGAAGGAGTTATTGAAACTGCTAATTGTGCACTGTAATTGATTGCTTGATCACCTAATCACTTAATAACTGAATTATTGTACACTGTTGGAGAAAGGTTGGAGAATTGCCCTCACTCGCCGGGCCACGGATTGAATTGATAATGATTGAATTATTAAATTGATTAGTTGTAATCTCGGGCGAGAATTACTTTAATATTTGAACTTATATTGTTTCTTTTATGAAAACTTACCCGAGATTATAGCTTGCATGGTAATTGCGCTTATATTTATTTAAACCCCTCACTCAGTCTTCGGTAGACTGACACCCTCACTTTTCAAGTACTCACGGTCGTGTGCTAGGCGGGAGTCCTAGTTGTGTCTTTTGTTCAGCTGAGTCTAGCATCGCATTTTCATGTTCTTGGTATTTCAGCCTTTATCATGTTAGGGTTCCTGTTAGTTTTGGAGACTTATGCATGTATAATATGTTGGAGATGATAATGTATTGATATATGAGCTAGAATAGGATGAGCTTTTGGATATTTGGTATATGATATTGAAATGTTAGTGTTTATACTTCCACTTTCAAATTTTCATGTATTGGATTTAATTGAATTGGGGTCTAGTCCCGCCTAGCTAGATTGTTTCTTGCATTGTCACCCGTTCGCTATAGTCTTGGTTCATGTACGGATCATCCATTTCGTATGTGGACTGAGCTATAGTGCGGGGGTGTGGCATCTCGGCGTTCCGGGTGCTACAATATGCTCCTACCAGGGCTGAGTACTCCCTGCACATCAACAAAATCCTTAAAGCAATGTCGTTGGCCGCAGATTTCTTAAATAACCCCGCTCCTGAAAACTGGGCCAATTTATTATTTACCGGTAATCGATTTGGTATCATCAACAACAACATTGCAGAGTGTTGGAACAGTTGGGTGAAGGCTGTGAGATCCCTCCCAATTGTTGCTTTGGTTGACCGTATTAGGCAGTAGATTATGACCATGATGTGCAATAGAAGGGAGCAAAGTCATGAATGACAAACGCACCTTTGTATGGATATAGAAGTGATGGTCAAGGCTGAATTTGAAGTAGGGAGGAGCTTGAATGTTGTGCGAGACAACTCAGTGACATTTGAGGTGAATGAAGGGGAATTGCGACACACAGTAGACCTTGGCAAGCAGAAATGTTCTTGTAATTACTGGTAGATCTTAAAGCTCCCTTACAAACATGCTTGTGTATGCATTGACAAGAAAGGGTGGTCGGTATATGATTTTTGTGATGATGCTTATTCAGTTGAAACGTATAAAAAAGCGTATGAGAACATTATTTTCCCTGTACCAAATGCTGATATGGGTCTCAAATGTCGAGGTTCAGATCAGGCCTCCCGATCTGAGGCCTCAGCCTGGTCGACCGAAGAGGAATAGGTTCCCATCGCAGGTCGTTAAAGCTGTTACAATATGCTCATCATGTAAAAGGCCTGGGAATAACAAGAGAACATGCAGGGGCCCTGTGTCAAATTGACTGTTTGTATGCTGTTGGGTATGTTGTTCAATTCAGGATCCTAATCACGCTTATTTGATTTGTTTTCGCACAGAAACTGAAGATTGGCGGAGATTTCAGTGGATGCTTGCCATTTTGGCTTGATGATGGACCTGGCAGGATGATCTGTCTTTGGAAGAGGTCTATTCTGTCTTTGTATTTTTGTTGTATGGTGAATGACTTTTTTTAACTTTTTTAAATTGGATGGGGACTTTGTCCATTGAAACTGTAATAATGCGTGATTAAAGGTTGGATTTGTCCAGTAAAAGGTTGGGTTTGTCCAGTGAAAGGGTAATAATGCGTGATTGAAGGTTGGGTTTGTCCAGTGAAAGGGAAATAATACGTAATTGGATGGGTGAAGTGTCCAGTGAAACTGTAATAATGCGTGATTGAAGGTTGGGTTTGTCCAGTGAAAGGGAAATAATGTATAATTGGATAGGTGAAGTGTCCAGTGAAACTGTAATAATGCGTAATTGAAGGCTGGGTTTGTCCAGTGAAACGATAATAATACGTGATTGAAGGTTGAGCTTGTCCAGTGAAACTATAATAATGCGTGATTGAAGGTTGGGTTTGTCCAGTGAAACTGTAATAATGCGTGATTGAAGGTTGAGTTTGTCCAGTGAAACTGTAATAATGCGTGATTGAAGGTTGGGTTTGTCAAGTAAAACTGTAATAATGCGTGATTGAAGGTTGGGTTTGTCCAGTGAAAGGGTAATAATGCGTGATTGAAGGTTGGGTTTGTCCAGTGAAAGGGAAATAATGCGTGATTGAAGGTTGGGTTTGTCCAGTAAAACCGTAATAATGCGTGATTGAAGGTTGGGTTTGTCTAGTGAAATTGTAATAATGAGTGATTGAAGGTTGGGTTTGTCCAGTGAAAGGGAAATAATCCGTAATTGGATTGGATGAAATGTCCAGTGAAACTGTAATAATACGTAACTGAAGGTTGGGTTTGTCTAGTGAAACTGTAATAATGCGTGATTGAAGGTTGGGTTTGTCCAGTAAAACTGTAATAATGCGTGATTGAAGGTTGGGTTTGTCCAATAAAACTGTAATAATGTGTGATTGAAGGTTGGGTTTGTCCAGTGAAAGGGTAATAATACGTGATTGAAGGTTGGGTTTGTCCAGTGAAAGGGAAATAATGCATAATTGGATGGGTAAAGTGTCTAGTGAAACTGTAATAATCCGTAATTGAAGGTTGGGTTTGTCCAGTGAAACGATTAATTGAATCATGATCACAACATTGCAACGTTAACACGATTAATTGAATCATGATCACATCATTACAACATTGTAACGTTAACACGATTAATTGAATCATGATCACACCATTACAACAATATAGTTATGATCAAGATTGTGATTAAAACATTGAAACATTAATGAGTAATATAGTTATGAACAAGATTGTGATTAAAACATTGAAACATTAATGATGTGATCATGATTCAATTAATCGTGTTAACGTTGCAATATTGTAATGATGTGATCATGGTTCAATCAAACTTGTTAAGGTTGCAATGTTGTAATGATGTGATCATGATTCAATTAATCGTGTTAACGTTGTAATGTTGTGATCATGATTCAATTAATCGTTTCACTGTAGAAAGTCCCATTTCAATCACGCATTATTTCCCTTTCACTGGACAAACCCAACCTTCAATGGCGCATTATTTCCCTTTCACTAGACAAACCCAACATTCAATCACGCATTATTACAGTTTCACTGGACAAACCCAACCTTCAATCACTCATTATTATAGTTTCACTGGACAAACCCAACCTTCAATTATGCATTATTACAGTTTCACTGGGCACTTCACCCATCCAGTTACACATTATTACAGTTTCACTGGACAAACCCAACCTTCAATCACACATTATTACAGTTTCACTGGACACTTCACCCATCCAATTACGCATTATTTCCCTTTCACTGGACAAACCCAACCTTCAATCACGCATTATTACAGTTTCACTGAACAAACTCAACCTTCAATCACGCATTATTTCCCTTTCACTGGACAAACCCAACCTTCAATCACGCATTATTTCCCTTTCACTGGACAAACCGAGCCTTCAATCACGCATTATTACAGTTTCACTGGACAAACCCAACCTTCAATTACGCATTATTACAGTTTCACTGGACACTTCACCCATCCAGTTACGCATTATTACAGTTTCACTGGACAAACCCAACCTTCAATTATGCATTATTACAGTTTCACTAGACACTTCACCCATCCATTTACGCATTATTTCCCTTTCACTGGACAAACCCAACCTTCAATCACGCATTATTTCCCTTTCACTGGACAAACCCAACCTTCAATCACGCATTATTACAGTTTCACTGGACAAACTCAACCTTCAATTACGCATTATTACAGTTTCACTGGACAAAGACCCCTCTCAATTACGCATTATTACAGTTTCACTGGACACTTCACCCATCCAGTTACGCATTATTACAGTTTCACTGGACAAAGTCCCCTTTCAATTACGCATTATTTCCTTTTCACTGGACACTTCATCCATCCAATCACGCATTCTTTTGACACTAGAATAGGTAAAAGATAGCCAAAAATAAATAACAATCCAATTGAAATTTCAATTATACAGATGAACCAGATTGTTTTTCTAGAAAGGCATTGGCTAACTTAAAGCGGTATTCGACGATGTTGCATGTCTCGGCATATATCCTGAACTCGTCAGTCTCTCGAACAAGCATCTCACCATACAGACACATTAATACGCCACAATCACTGCTCCCCTTATCCTGAATTCTCATTCGTGTCCGCACCAATTCCCTCTCTTTGGTACTATTGACAACATTGTTCTTAATCCACAACTTCCAGAGGAAATCTGAGTATACTGCGACATCGGTGGTAGCTTCTTCTGTATGCATTGAGTTGTAGTGACTGAAACGTTTGTGTTCGGTCTCATACACCAACATATGCCAGTGAGAATTTGTCAGTAGAGGGAAAATAACATAACGACATGAGAACATAACTGTTGAGGACACCTCGTTCAGGGTCATGACGTAGTCACTTTTCATCCGGTGCGTCATGAACTCGTTGATTGCAGATGGGACAATGTAAGGGACAGTCTTCTTCTTTGTCTTTCCTGTGCCGCTGTTCTTCAATTTCCCCACAAACTCAACTGGCACATGAGGGTTAACAAAATGTACATCGTGGAATTTGGGCACAAGGTAACCAGGACTTGTTAGTAGGTCGTAATAGGACAGAATAACATTGTCATTGGTCTCCTTCCCTAAAATTAGATCTCGTAGATCGTACACGAAGACAAAACTCGACTTACTTGTATACACAACATCATGGCTGCAAAAGATTATGATAAAGCAATCAACAAGATTCTGTCAACTAAACTCATTGAATTAAGTAAGAACACTTACTTTTGCGCCTCCTCGTAGCTCATAATCAAGTTAAATGTCGTATTCCGTTGCTCCTCAGTGACGACCTCACAGCATGGGGCCTCCTCAGGCCTACTGTCCACGTGAGCTCCATCAAACACAACCTAATACATAAGAATCCAATGACAAATCAAACACATATGCATAAACAAAACACATTGTCATATTAAATCTTGTATGTAATATTTTCTCACATTTTCTTCCATACGCTCCCTCACATTGTTCTTCCTTTTCGATCTAACCTCAGCTCGTCCGGAATCACTAGCACCTTCCCCATCCTCAATCAAATCAACTTGAACTCCTACATTGACACATTCCGGTGCCTCTTCCACACAAACCGTTTTAAATCCTTGATCGACACATTCAGGTGCCTCTTCCACACAAAATGTTTGAACTCCTTGATCGACCCCTTACGCTTTTTCTGCTACGCAAACAACTTGATCCCCTTCGTCAACAATAACTTCTTCCTCCGCTCTGACCAGACTTCTCTCCATTTTGTTTCCCGCTCGTAAGGGAACAATCTGCGTATTTTTAAATCAACAGACTTTGTTACAAAACATTTGAATAAAATATGCATATTGGTTTAAATTACCAAAGATTACGGACTTACATCTGACCGGCAAATACTTTCCAGTGCCTTGTTTGCATTCTCTTTCGTATTAGGCAGTGCACTCTTTTTCCATTTGAACAACCGAGGAAATGCTGCCAACCTTCCCGAGATGCCAAACTTCTGGATTCGCTCATGAAACCATGCCTGACATAAACAATAACTTAAGTACGTGTATATATAGGTATAAACGACACAATCTACAAAACCAAGCCAACGACTTACTAACAAACCCATAGTACACCCATCAAGGAAATCATGTTTATCCACAACATGCTTCCTAATACCTTGGATCAAAAACATATGAGCCGTCGTGCCCCACGCGTACTGTCCAATCCTGGACAAATCATCAACATACCAAATAAGCGCAGTAGGCACACGTACACTGCTACGCGGGAACAACAAACAATTAAAAACGTATAAAATGTACATCCGTACAAAATCGTCAATGCCATCGTCATCGGTCCTTCCGACGTATTCCTGCAGTTTACTCTCGATGTTAGCTCGGGAGACATTGTTTCCCTTATTGCCAAAATGCTTGGTCAAGGTATTCGATTTACTCTTGCCCACTACCATGACAGGATGACCGGAATGCCGCATACCAATAACAATGCTGAATTCCTCCTCATAAAATAAAACTTCTCGGCTTCCAAATTTAAATGTATTTGTGTTGCAGTTGTAGTAATCGAGCAACAACCCAACTCTGTTAAGGCTCCCCTTGTGAACAGACGCTCCCAGAGAAAAACCAAACGACGATTTCTTAACTGCATCGAGTTGACCATGAGACATTTGGTCACGAATTTTAGAGATAACCTCATTGAATCTCTCCAACACGCACTGATGCAAAATCGAATACACCCGCTTCTTCGAAAGCGGACCCTCGTCAGTCTCATGGATGTCTACCTCTGATCTTTTTCTCTTTCCCCTGCTTGTTTCGACCGGGGACGGAAGAATCATCAACGGCGTCATTGACATTGAGCGAACCATCTATCGAATAAAAATCGATTCAATATTCCTTATTTAACAAACTCCTGAAACCCTTACTTGTTGAGTTAAAATCATCAATTACCAAGTAGAAACTGGAATAGAATGGAAAAAGATTGAATTTCTGACCATTTATGGAAGAAAACTAACTTCGACAGGTTGGGTGCGACGAACCTTCCTCTCAGACCTTACCATTTCAAGCGACGAGCTAAACCAGAGTGTGCGTCGTAGGGAAGTAGTTGGTAGCTTGTAGGGGTTTCTCCTCTAACGTGGGTGTGTGGGTCGTTCAGTCTCTAATAACTTCTCCTACACTTGTCGGCAGTGGTGTGCGGCGGTCTGCAGCGGCGGGCGGTGGTGGGAGATGGTGAAGAATGTGAGATTCCTGCCGATGGAGAAGGGATTTGGATGCTTGGTATGGATCGTGATTATTCAATTTTAGCAGGGATACTTTGGTAATTTTAGGCGATTTAGGGGGTTTTGAAAAAATATGTTGTGTATTGGGGATGTAAAATAGTTAGATTTCAAATTGGGGGGTTTAGGATAACATTGTTGCCTTATTAGGGATTGTTCTATAATTTGCCGTTTATTTTTTTGTAGACTATTTGGGATGAGGGAGCGGTGAGTTTATTTTAAAAAACACAAGGTTATCTATTGTATTTTTTAAAACACAGGGTTTTTTGTGAGAATTTCGATTAACACGGGATTTTTTCACTTGATAACTCATACAATGTAACAATACCAACCCACAAGAAAATTCTATCTCAAATTCGACTCGGCCGACAATACTGGTAAATAATTTAAAATTAGCAACAATACGAACTTTGTCACTAATTAATGATAAACTCATGTCACTAGTTACATTTATTTAGCAACCATAAGTTCATTTTGTCACTAAATTAATTATTAATTTAAAACAGACAAGACTTTATTAATTTGTTACTATCCAAAGTTATTGATACATCTACAGGCTACAGCGACAATTTTGATAACAAAAATTATTATTATTATTATTATTATTATTATTATTATTATTTGTGAAAATTCGCTGCTAGAATATTGGTAATATAAGTTTGTCACTAAATACCAATGGTGACAGTAAATGCTGTTTTTGTACCAATCACATTACTCAATCTTCTATTTGAAAATCTAGTATTACTGTATTGAAAATTTTCCAATAGTACCTCCCTCACAGGTCAATTCTGTCTCCATTACCCAGTTTCTGTAGTAGGACCACTTAGATGTAAAAAAATATCTCTTAAGGGTTCGAATACGAGATCTTAGTTAATTTAGTATAACGCCGAACCACTAAATATATTACCTTATTATTTTTTTGGTGGGAACTAAATATGTCACTTGATAAAAGAAAAGGTTTGTTATTTTGTGATGACTTGAAAATTATTTGACGTATAATTAACAAACTAATATGAAATTTTTATCACAAATAAATTGAATTAGAATTCAAAACCTAGCAAACTAAGAGTATATGAATAATTGAATCGAATGATCATTGATTAATGATAAAGTTTCTAAAGTATCTACCAAATCCCAAAGCTGAATAGCAACCATTTTTGTTTTGGGTACAATTTTAGCCACTTTCATTAATACAAAACTTGTAAAAAATAACTATTAACTACCTGCTTCAACTCTCATATATTAGTTGTTATATTACTCACAATTATTCATGTATCACCATTTTTGTTTATGTCAAACCTATAATTTCTTAAAATGCAATTTTGGTCATGTAATCAAACTTTACACTTTTTTGTTTTTATCAAGATAATTCACAAGTTCAAAATGGCAAGGTGAGACCATTGAAATATTAAAACTTGTACATTGCAAGCAAAACTACAGATAGGACCTACTTATGATCAACCCCAATGCATATCTATATCGTAGTATATGCAACAAAAACCAACGGAATTGAACCGTGGGTACTAATATGTTAAAATTCTGTTGGAATTTCCAATAAAAACTAAGGTAATATAGCCGTGTTGTATTAATTTATGTTACTTAAAACAAATCATTAGATATTATATGATACAAGTACACGTTTGGGCTATGTTATTCAACAAACTCTTACGGAAACTTACAATTACAACCCAAATTTAGAACTTAGAAGGCATTTACTCGTCACAATTCACATCAATTTTCCCCAAAGGCCAAAATCCAAATGAAATCGAAAATCATGACAATCACTCAGCTGGAAAATCAAAGGGCAAGGGATTAACCGTAGAGGGATCCAGTAAATCCGGATGCACAAATCCATAATTCCTAAGCACCTGATTATCAGCAAACACCAAAGCCTTGTGCATTGCATCAAAGCAAGTTTTTCCAGAATACATCGGATTATGATCGCCACTACACGGCTGACACCCTACGAAATGCGTGATGAACGGCCGCCGCCAGCTTCCCACCCCATGCCCACCTTCCTTAACATACTCTGCCCACATCCTACCATAACTCTCGCTCGCTTTCTCCGCATGCCTCCACCTCAAGTCCGGCACCCTTTTCTCGATTTCCATGTACTTATCCGTAATATCGTCAAATTTCCCAACAATTTCCAACCAATAACCCTGGAAATAATATTCACTCTCCACATATATTTTACTCCCCCATTTTTCCTTCTCTTTTAATAGCAAATAAACCAAACCAGATTGATCGTCGTCCGAATCCGGGAATGATTTGTCTTTAAAAGTTGTTGTCTGAATCTCACCCCATTTCCCGTAATTAGGTGATTGTGGACCCATATCGGTCCACACGTCCATGAAGTCCATGGCCCACTGACAATTACGAATCAGAAAAACACCAGCATTGATACTATTACTACTCCAGTTACTCTTCTGGTATATCTTATCGGGCCATCCATTGATAACCATGTTATGGGCCTTGTACCGGCTTAATGGGAGCTCGAAATCCATATCCGTGAAGACTGCATCGGAGTCGATCCACCAGATCCACTCCGCCTCCGGATGGGCCAGCATGGCGGCTTTCACAATCGGAAGTTAGGCCCAAAAGAAGAACATTTTGGAGTGGAGTAAGACGTTGTTGTAGAAGATGTCGATGTTGTGTCTCCGAGCGTAGTCGACTTTGTTCTTGAATAATCTCAGCAGCAAATGATCGCCCACCGGGTTCTTGCATGGTTTGTCTTGTGAACCGGTTACAATCAGGATCCGGTCCTCTGCCCCGGCTGCGAAAGACGGGTTCTGCTTCAGCCAATCCCGTCTCTTCTCGTCCCAGTTCTTGATCGGCGGCGTGTCAATGGTGTAGCTCAGAGTCGGGTCGTCGTAAAAATTGATTCCGAGCGGGTCAGGGATCGAGTTTTGGCATGAAATGTTTGGGAGATTGGGTTTCGGGTCAGAAGCAAATGAGGTAATAATGAAACCTGTGTGGCTGAAGAAAGAGAATAGAGCCCATACCACCAAGAGCGCCGCGGCCATAGCGCCGCCGGCGAAGAGATATCCGACGGCGAGAAAAGCAGGTTTTCTCCTGTCTTTGTTTGTTGTCATTGCGAGATTCTGTAATTGGAATAGCTCAGGCCTCAGTGTTGCACCATTATAAAAGCAATGTGTTTTTGGCCAAGTCGTTGAGTTGAATTCCGTCTGCTAGGAAAAAATATTTACGCACATAGCCATGTGGAACTTGGAGAATAGGAGGTCAACGCAAGATTGCGAAGCACTTAATAGATTTATTAATTTTTTTATTTTATTTGAGGGTTGAAAGATTTATTCTTTACTTAATTACATAGACATACGTATGAAATAATTAATTAGAGTAATATAATAATGTTAAAGAATTCCGATATGACAAATTAATTCTTACCGTAGCTTTCTTGACATGGATATAACAACTGCTTGAATAACAATTTAAATCAAATTAAATTTAAATAGTGACAAGTTGTAACATTCAATTCAATTTCTTTAAATCATCCTCGGGTAACCAATGTTTTCAAAAGCGGACTTGACTGGTTGGTTCGACCGGTGATCGGTGCCTGGTTCGGTTTGAACTATCCTATAAAACCAGTGGCACCCGGACCGGTACAGGGCCAGAAAAATCGGTCGGTTAACCGCCGGTTTTGGCCCTGTGAACCGGACCGGAGCGCCGGTTCACTCAATTTTCAATTTATTATTTTTTTTAAAAAACCTTAAAATTCTCCAACCTTTCACGTTTTCACAGAGTTAAAAATTATTTTTGAAACCTACAATTCCCAAATACCAAATTTGAAAGTGAATTTTGTTTTTGAAGTTTGGATATTAATTATTACATGAAGAAATATGGCTCTTTTATTCTAATATTGAACTATATTATATATTTTAATTTTAATTTTAGTATATTATATATATATATATATAAATAATATTTTTATTTATGACGTCATACCGGTTCGACTACCGATCCGATCGGTGACCAGTAAGGCTGCCGCTTTGACCTCCGGTCCGCTTTTGAAAACATTGCGGGTAGGGGTGGGCGTTGGGTCGGGTTTTCGGGTTTCGGGTTAATCGGGTCGGGTACCCGAAATTTCGGGTAGCTATTTTTACTACTCGAACCCGACCCGAAATAATCGGATACCCGACATTTTCGGAAATGTCGGGTACCCGATTGGTTTTTTTTTTTTTTTAATTTAGCTTTTATTCATCAAATTTTACGTGATTTTTTTGTCAAAAACGGCTCCATTTCCAATCATTCCAACACATTAAAAATTCAAAGTAAAAATACACTAAACCTAATTCATTAGTTTTAACATCTAGCTCACAATTGGATAAGTAACAAAACACGATTACAAACGTAAAACTTAAAAGGAAGAAAAAGATAAAATAAATTGAAAAATTATAAAACTTAAAAGGAAATTCCAAGTGTGAAGAGAGAAATTGAAAAATTATAAACGTAAAACTTAAAAGAAAAAAAAAACAATTAAGCATAATATATATTATATATGTGTATATATATATATATAATAAATATATTATTTATAAAATCGGGTACCCGAAACCCGACCCGAATTTTGCTTCACTTCGACTCCGAGAAAGTATGACATCTCACCGATATCTGTCATTTCAAATTCTTTAGTCATAGCTTTCTTGAAATCATTGAACATACTTGGATTATTTCCGGTGAAGATCATATCATCCATATATAAGCACACAATCATGATATCGCCATCTTCATTCTTCTTTGTGTATAGAGTGTGCTCGTGTGGACTTTTAATATATCCATTTCTCCGAAAGTATTCATCTATTCTTATATTCCACGCTCTCGGAGCTTGCTTCAATCCATATAATGCTTTCTTCAAATGGTAGACTTTATTTTCTTTTCCTCGTATCTCATAACCAAGTGGTTGTTCAATATAAACTTCTTCTTCCAAATAGCGACTAAGAAATGCAGACTTCACATCCATCTGGTAAATTTTCCATTTGTATTGAGCTGCAACCGCTATAAGAAGCCTGATAGTATCGATTCTTGCTACTGAATCAAATATTTCGTCATAGTCTATTCCTTGCCTCTGTTTGTAGCCTTTGGCAACTAATCGGGCCTTATACTTCTCCACTTTTCCTTCTTTATTAGTTTTTGTCTTGTACACCCACTTGACTCCAATCGGATTGTGCCCTTCTGGTAAGTTAGTCAATTCTCATGTATCATTTCTTTTTATGGCTGCAATTTCATCATCCATTGCCATTTTCCATTTTGTATCTTCAATTGCTTCTTCGAAAGTTACTGGATCACATTCTGTCATTAAGCAAAATAATGAATAATTAAACGGTGTCTTCACGGGTTCTGTAGAATTATAGATGTCATTAAGACTCCGTGTTTTGTGGATTCTTCATCTGAGGTGCTGCTACTACTGCCATTGGTTGGTGATGAAGGGGTTGTTGCATCAGGATTTTGGTCACTGCCTTGCTCATCATCTTCAACAAAATCATCATCATTTTTATCATCACTAAAGAATAGTCCTTCAACTTTGTTTTCTTCTTTGCTCCATCTCCAATAATCTGCTTCATCAAACTCGACATCTCTTGAGATAATCAATTTCTTAGTAAGAGGATTATACAATCTATAGGCCTTACTTCTTTTGTCATAGCCTATGAAGATACACTTCTCTCCTCTATCATCAAGCTTTTTCCTTAACTTTTCAGGAATGTGAGCATGTGCAATGCATCCGAAAATTTTAAGGTGTCTAACCGTTGGTTTGTAACCACTCCAAGCTTCCTCTGGTGTCTTATATTTTACACTCTTTGCTGGACATCGATTTAACAGATAAGCTGCACATTCAACAGCTTCAGCCCAAAAAGTTCTCGGGAGGTGTTTTCCATTCACCATACTTCTTGCCATATCAAGAATGGTACAATTTTTTCTTTCTGCAATTCCATTTTGTTGTGGCGTATATCTAGCTGTCAACTAATGAATAATTTCATGCTCTTTACAAAAGTCTTCATATAATTTTTCCGTATACTCACCTCCTCTATCTGTTCTTAATATCTTCAGATATTGCCCACTCTGTTTTTCTACCATTGCTTTGAACTCCTTGAATTTATCAAGAGCTTCTGATTTTTCTTTAAGAAAATAGACCCAACATTTTCTACTAAAATCATCAATAAAGGTAATATAATACCTGTTTCCGCAGAGTGATTCTATATCGTACGGTCCTGGTATGTCGGAGTGTACAATCTCGAGTGGCCTTTTAGCTCTTTGCTATTTTCCAGCTTCAAATTTTTGTTTGTGTTGTTTTCCTTTGATGCAGGCTTCACACAATTGATCAGGAGGAGTAATTTCTGGTAATCCATACACCATATTTGCCTTGTATAATAGATTTAAGCCGGAAAAACCAAGATGCCCGTACCTTAAATGCCACAGCCACGAATCATCTTTTATTATTGTCTCCATGCATTTTATTTCACCTGACTCAATATCAATGGTGAAGAGAAGGTTTCAAGTCATATTAGCTTGTACAACTAATTCTCCATCCTTATTTTTTATAGCAAGCGAGTAGTCTTTCATATACACTTCATATCCTTTTTCAAGAAGCTGACCAAGGCTTATGAGATTGTTTTTCAAAGCTGGTACGTAATAAATATCTGAGATATACTTCTTTTCTCCATTCTTTTGTGTTATTACAACTTTGTCTTTGCCTCTTAGTTCTGCATGTGAATCATCTCCAAAAGTTACTTGTCCATGAACCGTTTCGTTTAACTCTGTGAATAGCTCCTTTTGACCACACATATGATTGCTAGCACAATTGTCAAGATACCACATATTTTTCTTGCGATCTCCATTTCCCCTATACGTGAGAAAAACACTTGATTCCACCTTTTCTTTATTTTCAACTTCTGCTGCAATATGATTTATTTCCTCCTTATTTGGTGCTGAACTACATTCATAACTGATATTACCATTTTTCCTACAATTATAATATTGTACTTGGAATTTATTTCCTTGTTGATATCTTCCTCTGCCACGGCCTCTAAAACCTCGTCCACGGCTGAATGTCCTATGATATTCATTTGTTTGGCCTCTAACATATGATCGAATACCACGTCCTCGTGTTCCTTGTCCACCTCTGTTTCCACCTCGGTAGCCTCCACGATATCCTATTCCTTGTCTATAGCTACTGCTAGCTTCTCCTTCATTTACAGATAACTTACTTTGCAACGCTTGCTCCAAATTTTCAGTATCTTCATTTAATTTCATCATTTGCTCATGTGCTTGGAGAGAACCCACAAGTTCTTCTATTGGCATTTGAGACAAATCTTTCGATTCTTCGATAGCAACGATAATATATTCAAATTTGCGTGTCAATGACCGCAAAATTTTCTCCATTACTCTTTCTTCACTAAGAGTTCTCCATTCCGTTTCATTTCTTTCACCACCGTTTTCACACGATTGACATAATCATCAATACTTTCAGAATTTTTCATTTTCAACTGCTCAAATTCAGATCTAAGAATTTGAGGACGTACCTTTTTGGCTTTTTCAACACCTTGCATGGATTTTTGCAATTTCTCCCATGCTTCTTTTGCCGTTTTCGCTTCCGATATTTTTTCAAAGGTTGATTCATCAACACTTTGAAAAATATTGTACAAGGCCTTCTGATCTGATTTCTGTGCCTCTCTTAACTTCTTCTTGGCTTCATTTGATAGAGCTGCTTCAGCAGCGGCATCTACGGGCTCGGCATATCCTTTTTCCACAATCTCCCAGCATTCTTGCGAGGCTAGCAAAACCTTCATATGGATACTCCAATTTTCATAATTCGTCTTCGTCAATTTTGGAATTTGTAACTGAATCAAATCGGTCATCTTGTCTTGTTAGGGGAACACGAACCAAATTCTGATCGAAGCTTAGAACCAAGTCTCGAACGAGGCTCTGATACCACTGATGGAAGCGATGATGTGCCCAAAAGTGCTAAATTTTTTATTTCTCACAAGATATAGATACAAGAGTACAAGTCCTCAACTATTTTCTTTCTCTTCAAACTAGTTGCTGCTAATTTTCACACACACATTTTTTTTCTAATTTTTCCTAACTTAACTTTATAAAATACATTTAGTCTATATTTATACTAATACTAACCGACACTAAAAGAAGTCTCTAGTATCCTTGAGTTTGCTTTCAATTTTGCCACCACAAGCTTTAGTGTTTCTACACATTTCTTGATCATGCCAACCCGTGCTTCTTTACCTTATCTTCATGAAGTATCTTGAGCAATTCCTTGTCAAATTTGTATTCATAATTCCTTGTCAAATTTGTATTCCTAATTTATTAACCTCCTTTGACCTTCAAGACATTTCTAAAGAGGGTTTGAAAATTCTAACAAAGACCCTTATTCTCTATGGTATAAACGTTTTGCTCACGCCTCTAAGTCCACTTTATCTCATTTACAGTTTATTAATGACATAAATTTTGATAACTCTTATTCCTCTATATGTCCTTTAGCCACACAAAGCAAATCAAATTTTCCTATAACTCTCATGCATCTAACCCATTTGACTTAATTCACATTAATACATAAGGGTCATATCCACATCAATCAATCAATCAAACTCAAATCAAATCCATTAGAACGGACAATGTGGCTGAATTCACAAACACCATCGGTCAAGAAATCTTCTCCACTCATGGAATCTTACACCAAAAATCCACACCTTACACACCACAACAAAATGGAAGGGTAGAAAGAAAACATAGACATCTCTTAGAACTTGCTAGAGCTTTGCTTTTTCCAAGCTCATTTACCAAAAAAATTCTTAGGGGATGCTATTCTAATGGCCACACAAATTGTTAATCTTTTACCTTCTTCAATTCTCAACTGGACAACTCCTTATGAAACCTTACATAATCAGTCTCCCATTTACCTGAAAATTTTTGGATGTTTATGCTATGCCACTAACAAAATCAGTCTCCCCTACAGAGCCATTCAATGCATTCTTTTAGGTTATAGTTCGGGCCAAAATGCTTATAAATTTATTTGGATGTTGACTAATTATGCCACAAGAACACTAATTGAAAATAAGTTGGAACCAATATAGTTTACTCATGAAAAAGTCAACACATATTGTAACGAACTTTCTTTTGGGCATATTTTATCAAACAAAGCATATTTTCTTATTACAAGAACGATACAAAAATATCTAATTTTCAAAATGTTGACTTATTTGGGAGAACTAACCGTCTAAATTAGTACATTCTTGTCAGTATGTTTTGCATGAATAGGTCAAAACATTAAACATCCATACATATGAACTTCATTTTAACAAGTGAGAATATACAATACATCATAAGAATTCCACAATTTTGAGTGATATATTATGCATGTTTCAATATAGGATAATTAATCACATAAGACATACACATGACAGAGTTCAAGGTATTATTGTTGTATACTTTAAACTATGTATACAAAAATATTTCTATTGAAACCACAACAATAATATGGGAACACATAAATTTAACATATTATGATCAATAAACAATCAATAAGAATAAACCTAATAAATATAGTTTTATTCTTTGGAGAGTCTAGGGCAATGTGGCTAGGGCACGAGTAGGTAGGGTTGGGGCTATGGGCGAAACGGCAGGGCCGAGAGGTGGTACGGGCGCAACCGTAACCGCAGAGTATGTGTGGGAAGAGAAGGCTGAATAATGTTTAGATTAGGATTTTTGGCTTTATAATATGCATATTTTCAGGTTGTCTTGGTTGGGTGGGGTCAGGTTGGATTATTGGGTCACTCGCAAAAAAATTTCGGGCAACACGAACCCAACATTTTTTCCTCGCTCCTCTTTCGGGTTTTGGATCCGACCTAATTTAGCCCGAATCTAAAAACTCTCAACCCTAACTTGATATTTAGATAGGTGGGTGGTCGAGTCGGGTTGTCGTCTAGTTTTGGCACCCCGTGAAATGCGTGATGAATGGTCTCCGCCAGGTCTTCAACCCATTCCTAGCATTCTTAAGATGCTCCTCCCACACCCTACCATAATTCTTACTCACCTTCTCTGCATGTCTCCTCCTCAACTCTGGCACCATTTTCTCTATCTCTTTATGCTTATCCATAATATCGTCAAATTTCCCCACAATTCCCTTCCAATACGCATGCAAATCATATTCATTTTCTATGTAAATCTTACTCCCCCATTTTTCTTGTTCTTTTAATAGCAGATAAACCAACCCAGATTGATCGTCTGAATCCGGAAATGATTTGTCTTTAAAAGTTGTTCTCTGAATGTCACCCCATTTCTTGTACTGAGGTGGTGTTGGCCCACACATCCATGAAATCCATGGCCCACTGGCAATTACGGATTAGAAAAATACCAGCATTGATACTGGTCCAGCTCTTCTCCTCGTATAACAAATTTGGCCACCCACTTACCACCATGATATGGGCCTTGTATCGGCCCAATGGAAGTTCGAAATCCATATCCGTGAAAACCGCATCGGAATCAACCCACCAGATCCACTCCGCCTCCGGATGGGCCAACATGGCGGCTTTTAGGGCTGGTGTTTTAGCCCAATAAGAAACCATTTTGGGGTGGAGTAATACATTGTTGTAGAAGATGCCGATGTTGTGTCTCCGAGCGTAGTCAACTTTGTTTTTGAATAATCTCAGCAGCAAATGATCGCCGACCTGGTTCTTGCATGGTTTGTCTTGTGAACCGGTTACGATTAGGATCCGATCCTCTGCCCCGGCTGCGAAAGACGGGTTCTGCTTTAGCCAATTCCTTCTCCTCTCATCCCAATTCTTGATTGGGTCAATGGTGTAACTAAGTTTCGAGTGGTCGGAAAAATTGGTTCTGGGTGGGTCACGACCCGGAGTGTGTGGGAGTTTAGGTTTCGGGTTAGAAACAAACGAAGTGGGGCGGAAGAAAGAGAATAGAGCCAAGACCACCAAGAAAGCCGCCGTGGCTCCACCGCCGAAGAGCAGTCCGACGGTGAGAAAAGACGCTGATTTTCCACTAACTTTGTGTTTCATCATAGCGCAGTTCTGTAACTGGGATATATAACTAGTGCTACACTATTATAAAGCAATGTTTCTTTGGGTTTAATCCGATTGTTGGCAAATAAAAAATTACGCACGTAGTCATGAGGAACTTGGAAAATTATTGGAGATCAATATTCAATACATTTACTCTCACTTACATAATTAATATACGTGAAATAATTAATCTGTTAATTAGTATAATAACGTTAAATAATTCTTAATTTCTACCCATATCTTTCTTGACATGCCTGGATGTAATAACAACTTGAATAAAAATTTATATTAAATTTAAACGGTGATCACACAATCCAAATCAATTTATTTAGTCCATAATAATTTAGAGATTCCAAACCCTTATAATATGGTTTCACCTTAGTATAACGTGCTAACTACTAAAAAATAAAAATTTAAAGGACGTGCCAAGGACATGTGTAGCAAGCACTAATTTTTCATATGACAATACAACTCACCTTCACACTACAAGACAAAATAAATTAGTACATTTATTTAGTAACAATAAATTAGTTTTCTAAATTAATTAATTTAAAAGTAACGAAAAATTCTAACTCAAACTCGACTCTATTGAACACAACTCATTAAAAGGACAAGTGTATTATATTTGTCATTTATTTGTCGCTCTTCACACGATAAGTGTAAAATATTTTTCCCTCCTTACATCAATTGATCAAGTAACACTTAGAATTATGGTTACCCAAAAGTGACAAAGCTTAATTTGTCACTATTTAAAACTGTTGATACATCTAATTAAAGCGACAATTTAATAACAAAAAATACTGTTACTTCCATTTGTAACCAAATAGCCACTGCTAGTATATTGTTAATATTATTGTTAGATGGACCATAATATTTTAACAGGGAATTCAGAGAGTGTTGAGATCCCACATCCCACATTGGAAAATGATCAAACCTTATACTAGTTAATAAATGCAAAACCAAACCTCACCTCATGAGCTAGCTTTTGAGGTGAGTTAAGTCGAGTATCTTATAAACTTTCACATGGTATCAGAGCAGATTACTTCCTGTTAAATTGATCCAGCATAGAATGCTAGCAGAGCAGCAGAGATCTAGGATACCCCGATTGTTCGGGCCTCTATGCTAGCAGAGCAGCAGAGATCTAGGATACCCCGATTGTTCGGGCCTGGTGGGTTTCACATTTCAGGTAGAAACACGATTGAGCGTGCATTGAATTGGGCTTGGGTTTCACGCTCTAAGATAGATCTTGGGTTTCACGTTCTAGGGTAGATCCTCGATTGTTCGGGTCTGGCGTGCATTGAATTGGGTTTCACACTGTAAGATAGATCCTCGATTGGGCTTGGGTTTCACGTTCTAGGGTAGATCCTCGATTGTTCGGGTCTGTTAAATTGATCCAGGGTAGAATGGTATCAGAGTAGCAGAGATCCAGGGTAGAACCCCGATTGCGATTTCCTCGATTGTTCGGGTCTAGAGTGCATTGAATTGGGTTTGATGCTCTAAGATAAAGATAGATCCTCGATTGGGCTTGGGTTTCACGTTCTAGGGTAGATCCTCGATTGTTCGGGTCTGTTAAATTGATCCAGGGTAGAATGGTATCAGAGTAGCAGAGATCCAGGGTAGAACCCCGATTGCGATTTCCTCGATTGTTCGGGTCTAGAGTGCATTGAATTGGGTTTGATGCTCTAAGATAGATCCTCGATTGTTCGGGTTTGGACGTAGGGGGATGTGTTGAGATCCCACATCCCACATTGGAAAATGATCAAAAGAGCATTTTCAACTTTCAGAGATAATTTAAAAAAAAAAAAAAAAAAACTTTCATGGAGAACGAAAATTATTTTTTAGGCAACAGATAATTCGTGATGAGTTGAAAATTATTTGATGTATATTTCACAAACTAATATCAAATTTCAGATCATGAATAACTTGAATTAGAATTCAAAACTTAGCTTACTAGAATTGAATCGATGTCGTTGACTTATAATAAGTTTCATAAAGTATCTACCAAATCCCAAAGCTCAATAGTAACCATCTTCTTTTCTTGTCTTGGGTACAATTTTAACCACTTTCTCTATCTTGTAAAAACAAAAAATCAACTACATATTTCGATTCTCATTCATTGAGACCAAAAAAAAAAAAAAAAAACATGCCCAAAGGCCAAAGGCTAAGGCAACCGTTCAATCATCGCGCTTAACATATTACATATGCGTGCAACTCAATCCCGCCCAACTGTCCTGCTCAACCATTCCGCTTGACCAGCACCCCGCTCAACCTATTCCAGATGTCGAGGTTGAGTGCACCGCGTTCGGAGTCCAGTGTATGGCAGTTACCTATGATCAGTCGATCAGCCACCTCTCGTTCAACCAGCGTAAATAGTCGTGAAATATCCGCATCAATCTCGAAACCCAGGAAAAATCTAATGGACTCGCTCAGCCCAACAGCGTCCCCAATTTGACCTAAGCATTCTGTTTATGTACTCTCAGAGTGGTTAGAACAATGTTGGGGAAATTTTTTCTATATTCATTTAATTCTATATATAAAAGGATGCAACAAACTGTACAATAAATAGATACAAGATGTAGCTAAAAGGGGTAAGATAATATCAATCCCGATAATTAAGGAATTAGATTGGGACAAATCTCCCAAGATATCTTTGTAATCTCTAACACTCCCCCTCAACTTGAATTATGGGGTCACACACATTCAACTTGTCCAGTATGTCTAAAAAGACTCGTTCAGTTATGGCCTTAAGAAGTGTCCGTACATCATAGCTCCCGACTAAGGAAAAGTACCCCGAAGTCGACCGCCGGTCGACCTAATTTCCAGCCTAATCTGCATCCATATAGATCTTGATTTGGAAATCTTTGAACTGTCTATTCTGAAAGGAGCTTCACAGCACCCAACACATCGGTAGTGGAACGAATAATTCTTTAGGGTGAGTTGGCTTTGCCAGTGACTCAGTCATGATAAGTTTACTAATTATATATCTGGTATTGTTTTTGGTATTTATTCGGACATGGATTTTTGTCTTGATACTTATATTTGGATCACTTCATCATGTTGTATATCATCTATAATGCACGGATACGGACACGGTGACACGGACACGACACGACACGACACGGATACGGCGACACGGATTTTTTCTTAAATTTTCTACGTGAGGAGTATCGGACACGGTGTCGGACACGAGTGTCCGACACGACACGACACGGCAAAATGATACTTTTAGGAGTGTCTATGCATCATAGTATATCATATATATACTGCAAATCTGATTATCTATAATATTTGAAAATCTAGTGCTACCATATTGAAAATTTTCCAACAGTATCTCATGGGTCAATTCTGTCTCCATTACCCAGTTTCTGTTATAGGACCACTTAAATACAAATTTCTTCTTTTTAGGGACTCAAATACGAGATCTCTGGTTAATTTAATATAACGTCGAACAATTAAGAAGTCGTTTACTTTGATTGTCCTCAATCTATTGTATTTGGGTTATGAAAATGATAAATTTAATAAAATAGCTTAACAGGAAAAAAAATGAATTTGTTTACTTTGATTGTTTATAACATATTTTGAGAGTTAGAATATATTTATAACACTTTTGGATACAATATATTACTAAATGTATACTACATAATAAGATATAAATACTGCATATATCATATTTGTACTATATTATTTGAAATCTATACTTGGGGAGTTAAGTAAAAATATGATGCCCAATTGGAGAGTTAAGTAAAAATATGTTGCTCAATTGGAAATTTATCCCACATTACCCGCTAATATGAAATTTTTATCAAAAATAAATTGATTTAGAATTGAAAACCTAGCAAACTAAGAATATGAATAATTGAATCGAATGATCATTGATTAATGATAAATTTTATAAAGTATCTACTAAATCCCAAACTGAATAACAACCATTTTTTGTTTTGGGCACAATTTTAACCACTTTCATTAATACAAAACTTGTATTAAATAACTATTAACTACCTGCTTCAACTCTCATATATTAGTTGTTATATTACTTTCAATTATTTATGTATAAATCATTTTTGTTTATGTCAAATCCATAGCTAAGGCCGTAAATGGATATCCAAAAATTCGATATACGTCTGTATTCGAATCCGTTTAAAGAGGATATTATCTGAATTCACTTAAAGAGGATATAATCCGTATTCGATTATAGACATCCGAATAATAAATGGATAAGGATATGATAATCACAAATTCAATCCGTTTAACATCTGATCCGTGTAAATATCCGTTAATATATCCGTTATCCAATTTATCCGTAATCAATATCCGATAAATAATATATTATATTAAAAATATATATAAACACACATGTTTTTTCTTAATATACATACACATATGTGTGTATACATCTATATTATATTATTATTCGCTCTCTATTTAACAAAATAATATAAGTTATATATAGTATATTATTAATTAAATTATTATATTTGGAAATCAATTATATAAAAAATTTATAATCGATCACACCCCATCTTTATATTCACTAAAAAAAATGAAAATGATATATATATATATATATATGAAGAGAGACATAATTATTATTTCTCTCTCGGTCTAAAATACATACATCTAACGTTACATAACAATTAAATAATTTATGCTATAAATGAATAGTTGAAAATCCGATTAAAATCCGACATCCATCCGAATCCGCTTTATACCTGTGTAAAGAGGATATTATCCGAATTCGTTTACGAATAAGGATATGATAATCATATAACTCGATTTGTTTAACATCCATTGGCATCCCTATCTATAGGTGATACGTTCTAGCCCAAACCCTTAAAGATTAATCCATCTTTCCTCAAGTATCTTAACGAAGTAAGCCAAGTTTTTAGAGAGACTAAGCAAGAGATCAGACCAAAACCTTGGTTCATCATATCTCAAGGGTTGTATTTATAGAATTTCGGGACTTAGGGTTTTAGTTACGCACGTTACCTTTTCTTGTTATAATCTGAGATCCTTTATCAGATTTGTTACGATCTTACCAGATTATTAGATTTGTTACAATCTTACCAGATTATCCGATTTGTTGTACAACACTTCTCCAAAATTCCCTTCTCTTCAGCTCGCCAAAACTCCCTTCTCTCCAACTCACCGTGAGCTGATGTTCTGCTCGCCCCTCTCTTGTGATGTTCTATTCGCTCCTCTGTTCGCTTCTTTCCTTGTAGACTTATTATACTTAATTCCCCGCTATCTCCTATTCGCCTACACATCGACGTAGGCCGAGTAGGCATGGACTATAGTGTAATTTTTGGATTAAGCAAAGCCATTTGTTTTTTTTTTTTTTTAACATTTGTTAAATAATTTATATATGTCAATACCTAATTACATCTATATGGTGTAATGCGTAGGGGTGTAAATGGATAATAAACGGAGCTGATATGTAGTATTGTTAGGAATAGTGCCCTAGAAAGCCGATTCGAAGTAATCCGTTTTGGGACTTTCCTAGTATCACAGACAATCTTTGAATAATATACGATTGATTAATATCATAGGCAAACACTTCTTTATATGCTCTTGTTTGGTATGCGTTTACTTTAGCTGTGCATGTATGAGAACTCCCCTAATCCTGATGACTTTAGGACTCTACCATTTAGGTGAAATGGTTCATGAAACGAGCCCTATATCACATAAGTCATGATTAGTAAAATACTCCAAGCCGATGAGTCCTACAGACAGTGGGAGTGTCAACCTGACTCCTCTAAGGCTTGCTTGTGGGATCGCGCCCTTAAGAAGGACCACCTTGTTTCATGGAGGTGGAAAGTGTATAGTTGATACGTGCATGATACATGAGGGTGCTTACTTTAACAAGTAAGTTCACTGAGGTGCCCCGTGTGAGAACATTCCTAAATGGGAAAGGAAGTTTCTATTTCAGGAAATGGAAACTTCCAGATTAGGAAATATCTCACGAGTCATTGATGTGATTAATTGATCCTTAGACTTGAGGTTCCTTGTCACTTTATGAGTTAACTCTGTAGTCTTAGGTATAAGCTTTAAAGGGTGTCGCCTTAGACAACTGATTCAAGGCTTATGCTGGGGTTGCACAAGTGATTCATGAAAGTGAATGAGAATCAAGAAAGGACCTACACTTGCATTTGCAAGGTGATCTCTTATTGTGTAAGTCATTCATATGCCATATGGAGTCCTTGGCCAAGGCAGTAGATCAAGACATCAAGAAAAGGGTTTCTTGGATTGAGATCAAATGGATATGAAATGCACTTAGCTTTAAGACCGGATTATTAGGGTTCTGATTATTCCCTTGCCCTAGATCTTGGTTGAGAGATAGTAAGTAGGAGGATTGTATCTCACATGAATCAATGACTTAAAGGTTCTGTCGAATCCGAACATTCCAATTCAGCTAGGGGTTAAACACCTGTTGCTAGACTATGGTCGTTTAATCTGTGGACTGATTAATTAATTAGTGAATTAATTAATTAGGGTCACTGCTAATTGAATTGAGAACCTAGAGGGTCACACACAACAACTTGGTTACATGAGTTGAGGCTTTAAAATGATTAAACGAGTTAATCGGGCCAAGAGGGTTCCACACGTGTGAAATCACACGTGTGGCTCACGTGAGTGACACGTGTCACTGTGACACGTGTCACACACGTGTGAATATATATATATTATATATATATGTATTAAATAATTAAATGTGTTAATTATTTAATAGACTTTGGTTTAATTTTGAATTAAAAAGAAAGTCTTATTTTGGAGAAAATTATCTAGTTAATTAATTACGAATTAATTAATTAGATAAAAATAAGTTATTTATTTTATAATAAATAAAGTATAAAATTATCCAAAAATAGTTTGGATATTTTTAGCTCTCTTAAAAGTTGACTTGAATTAGAATTCAAAGTCAAAGTTGGAAATTACTTGATGATCAAGTAATAGGAGAGAGGGACCAAATCCTTAGTCCATAAGGACTAGGTTCGGCCGCCCCTTCCCTTTCCTATATATAGGGGAGCTCATGCTCACCTTTAGAGCTAATAGACAATTCTTGGTTCATGTGTTGAACACCTTCCTTTCTCCAAGATTAAATTAAACCCTAGGTTAAGCCTAAACACTAACTAGAGAACTAGCATCCTTACTAGTTAGATTGTGATCAAGTTGGTGGACTTTCTCTAGAGACTTCAAGTTAGAAGTTTGAAGATTCGAGCTTTACCAAGGAGAGGGGATCAAGCCGCGAGAAGAGCGTTCTTGGGTGGCTTGAAACGCTTCAAGAAAGAACAAAAGAAAAGTAAGTTTTCTATCTTTACGAATTTGGTTACACGATTGCGAGTTCAAGATCCTTTTATTGGGAAAATTTTTTTAAATTTCGCTGCTTTCTGATTCGTGTTTTCCAACAAGTGGTATCAGAGCCACCTCGTTAATCGTGTTTCTGATTCGTCTCAATTAAACTGAATTTTGAGAAATTCTTGAATCTGAATTACAGTTAGGTGTTCTTGAATTTGTATCGTAATCTGAGCTTTTGAATCTGAGAGGTTTCCTGATAAATTGAGAAAATCGTTTTCTGAAAAAAAAGGGTTTTATTTTAGATTTATTAAAATCGCGATTTTGATTCCCGAATCGAGACGAAAAATTTTCTGAAAATTTTGTACGGAAAACGGTGCGGGACGACGAGGACCAAGCGAGTTTGTCGCTCGTCGTCGCCGCACGCGGACGGGTCCGGACGAGGCCGGAACAGCCTGTGCGGGATTGCCCGCACACCCATGTGCGGGACTGCCCGCACGCGTCCGCACACCCCTGTGCGGGACTGCCCGCACGAGTCCGGAACAGCCTGTGCGGGATCGCCCGCACACCCCTGTGCGGGACTGCCCGCACGCGTCCGCCCAGCCCTGTGCGGGATCGCCCGCACACCCTGTGCGGGACTGCCCGCACGCGTCTGCGCGAGGCTGTGCGGGATCGCCCGCACGCCCCTGTGCGGGACTGCCCGCACACGCCCGCACACCCCTGTGCGGGATCGCCCGCACGCTTTCGGGCGGATGTGACGCGATGCGACTTTTCGTGTTTTTGGCCCAAATTTTATTTTAAAATTATTTTAAAAATCTTTTTTACTGAAAATATTTTAATTTTGAAATAAAATTATAATTTGGGAATTTCGGGAATCAAAGTCAATTTTAATTTTTCGGGAAAAGTATAATTATTATTTTTTGAAATAATGATTTTAATAAAATTGTTAATTTTTGAATTAACTTGAATTTTATCAGATTCTAGCTTTTGATTTTGAAATTATTCTTGAACAAGGAACTGTTTTTCAGATTACTTTGAGTTAGTCGAACTTAAAGTTAAAGGAATTTTAAATTTATTGGTAAATTTAAATTCTTGCAATTTAAGCATGTTAGGTGATCATGGGTTTAGATCTATGTATGGTTTTGATTTATGCACATGGATGGTTTAAATTGGGGTTGGAGCCCTATAGTTGCGTTTTTCAATTGAGGTTGGAGCCTCACTTATGTGCGTACTGTTATGTGATTTATTATGTGGCTTTCCATATTACTGTTTTTTAGGCCGGGGTATGCCCCGTGTAATTGTCTAAGGCCAATATGAAGATTGAGCCTTATTACTTTATGTCTTTTTCTTTTTATTGTAATTTGAGAGTAGAGATAGGTGGTGAGGTTTTATTTTTCATTTTGGAGACAATGCACCCATGGAGTAAGATGGACCACATTCAAGTAACAAGGAGGCCATAAGTGAAGACCCCTCAAAATGTTAGGGAGGGGAATCTCAATTGTTAAATGTAATAGAGATAGGGCTCGTATTTTGTTACTGCTTTCCCTTATGTGATTTAAACTGTTTATGTGGCATGTATGTTAGAACTTGTGATTGTGGAGTGGCTCCCACATATCACGCATAAGATAGGTAGAACCCATGATCATTACATGTTAGTATCATGCTAGGACATGTTATCTGTTTATGTGCTTGTTTGAAATGCATTTAAGTGTACTTGCATTAATCAAGACTAATAAAATTGGATAACATATATGTTGGTGAGGTCGAACCGGACAACTCTCCGGTTGATTCGAAAATTCCCCTTTAAATATTAAGCTAATTTCGAATAAATAGGTGTTTAATTCGAGATGCAAATTTTGAATTAAATTCCTAGCATTCCATCAATAGGTTTTAAGTTTAGTAAGTGAAGCTAGTTATTGTCCGCGAGTCGTGGGATAGCTAGTGGAGCTTATTAGTTCTTAGTTACCTAATTAATCATTTTTAAATGATCAATATTTCGTGGTCAATTTTAGCAAGGGCGATGTCCGCGAGTCGTGGGTCGTTCGAACTAAGTTTTGGTCATGATCTTATGATTGATGGGTCTAGCTTAACGCCTAAGTAAATATGGATGTCGCACGAGTCGTGGGTCCATATTGAAAGATAGGTGATGCAAAAACAATTACTAAGAGTTCTAAAGGTGTTAGAATTGGTAAGTTGTACCTACCTAGGGTTCTTACTTAGAATGTCCGCGAGTCGTGGGTTCGAGGTAAAATGCCTAGGATCTTAGTACCCATTGGGAAACGTGTTCCTCTTAGATCTTTGGGAATTCTAGATCTTTGAAAAACAGTGGGAGCTACATTAGATTAAAGACCTTATCTTCTGTATATCGTTATAATTCAGCATGCTCACTAGTTCTCTGTTTTAGCATTTAGGTTGTAGTTCTGTGATTCTCTACAATATGAAATGCAAACCCATTTGTATCCATCCTTAAGTCAAAAGAGTTGACTAAGTCCTAACTAACTCTGATTGGCTTCGGACCCTAAAATTCGTTTTAGATTCCGAATAGAGAAAGGCGTTCTCTAAAGGGCGAAGTTTTCAATTGTGAAAATTCGACCCGGGCCAAAAGAGAAGCAATCTGAGGTGAATGGATTTTTTTCAAAACCACTTAAGAGCAATTGAACCACCTCATAAAAATGTTACAAGGTATAACACTATGGAATTATTCAATATTCCAAATGAGGAAACAAGTGCACACGAACGAGGTCTAAAGATCTTATTTGAAGATCTTATGGTCTCGATCATCAACCGAGAAAAGAGTTCTCTATGCACTGATTGCTTACATTGCTTCTACCATCATTCAAACCCTTTATGCTCAACTAGAGTGATGCTAATGTAGCATAGTTAATCATTTAGTTGATAATGGTTGAGAGCATCCTTAAGAAGGAATAAAAGGTTGAGATGGTTAATTCTTCTTCTAAACTCCCTAAGTTAAAGGCTTGAACGCCTAAAGAAGAAGAAACCCTTAAGAGCCCAATGGAGGGGCATGTAAGGGGTGCGCCCAAAAGACACTAGAGATCAAATAGGACGTTTGCTTCTATGATAGCAAATAAGGACTTTTGAAAGGGAACTGCGAAGAGTATGAGTACTCTGAAATGTTACCTCGTTTAGTAATTCTACTAGGAATAGAATTCACTAGTCTTGAGTCAGTTCTGCATAATCCGTTGTGCAAAGACTCAAGGCACTAATGTTCTGAACATACAACGAGATAACAAAAGTAAGTGAGATGACAAAGCTTCGAATTACTTTGGAACGTTGAGATATAAAAGGATTAGCGAGTCAGACACCTTAGGATCATTCTATGAAAATGAACCTATAGAGTTGACTTCCTGTGAATCCTATCTCAAAGGGAAAACGTTCCCGGAACATTGTTTTAGGTGAAACATGGAGCGTTCCAAAATTATAGTGGATTTCGATCCATACTGATGACTGTAAGATGCTTAATGTAAGCACTAGATACAATCATCGGTTTAATCATTATGAATGAATATACTTATTGAAGTACAAATTCGAAACTTATATGAAATTCTTAGAATTTCAAAAGGAGGTTAGGAACCGAAGTAGTCATAAGTTATAGGCAAATCGATATGATCGAGATAGCCAATATCTTATCAACTAATTCCTTAGTCATCTTAGAAATAATAGGATTATCTCTCAGTAAACTAATTCGAGAACACCTTAGTGTTTCCGAATGAGGGAATGAAACCTTATAGGATATGGTCCATTCCATAGCAAACTTTACTGACTTATAATCATTCTAAGAATAAACTCCCTGAATATGCAGTTAGAGATTTTGAATATTACCTTCCAAAATCAGTCCTTTAGTTGCACTATGCAATGTGGCATATTAAATTCCCTAATTATTCTTACCCAAGAATTTAGAAGAATCCTCTTAAGTGAAGAGGATAGTGGGAGATAAGTTTGAAATGAGTTCAAGTTTGTACAACGATATTGAATATCGTTTGTGCAATTCCCTTAAACAAAGGTTGTTTGTCTCAAGGAATGTATCTTTCTTAAGGAATCGTTCCTGTAGAAGAAGAAAGACAAGCAAGCAGACCTCAAAGAAATTTGAGGATAAATATCCACGCCACATATAGAAGAAACGAGCCCATCTGATAAAATTTAGCCAAATTTTAGAGTATGTACACGTGTGAAACCCTTCTCTTAAGACGTGTTTAGAACGCGTTCCTAGATAGCCAAGGAATTACTTGAAGAGGAGACGCTGTCAGATTTGGAATCTGAGTAGTATAAGCAAGCCTTGAAATCTAATATGGATTCCATATACTCAAACCAAGTTTTGACCTTGGTTGATCCACCTGATAGGATCAAGCTCGTGGAGCTTCAAGTAAATGGAAAGCATTACAACCTTCTTGACGATTGAAATGCAAAAGTCCATTTGGATTATGTTTACCACATCCTCATATTCTGACTATGAGATATGATAAATGAATATGAGAACTATCTTGTTCAATATGAGATTGAAAGAGACTGAAATAAGGTATCTCTATAAATCTCGTATTCAGTGGGAGTATGCATAAGGTATGCAAATCCCTAAGTCAATCTGTGGATTGATAAAGGCTTCTAGGAGTTAGACAATTCGATTCCATAGTATAGTCAAATCGTTTGACACAGATGGAAGTCGAATAAGTTTTAAAAGTGTACATATGAAAGTTAGTGATGTAAGAGTTAATTTTTGGTTCTTTAGAAAACGACATCCTTCTCATTAGGAATGTCAAGGATGATGTGAAAGTTACCAATTCATGTTTAAGAAACAATTTGACATGAAAGATCTTAGTGATTATCCTAAATTCTCGACATTCAGATCTATAGAAGATAGATCTAAGAGCATAAATGGATTATCACAAAATGAGTACATAACCACGGTACTAAAAGGAGTTTAGTATGGACAATGGAACATCTCTTTTGAAGAGTATGTGTCCTATGATAACTTTAAGAAAGTTAGAATGTCCAAAATCCCTTTAAGTAAAAGGGTGCATAATGAATGAAATGTTATGTACTAGACTTGATATGGCGTAACACTAAGCGTAGTGGGCCGAATCTAATGTGACCTCAGAGAAGGTCATTATATCTCTGTAAAGGATGTCCTCAGAGTACTTGAGAAGAAATGAGGATATGTATTAGTTTACAGAGCCCAAAAGATCTTATCATTGAAAGGATATTTTGATGTAATTGTTGCATCAAACATAGATGATTGTAAATCATTGAAAGGATACAACTTCTACCAAAATGGTAATGCAATGTGTTCCAAGGACGGATATTGCAAAACTCGACTATCGTAGTTGAGAACTTAGTCGTATTATATAACGCTAAGTTAAGTGTTTGGGTAAGAAACTCCATCTAACTTGTTAGATGAAGTTCCTAGCATGAAACAACTCCTTTATCGTATTGTATGATAAAATGGATGGTTGCTCAAGTAAGAGAACCAAGACCTCACCAAGAGACTGAACACGTGATTACGAATCACTTTATAAGGAAAAGGTGTTTCCTAAGAGATGTGTAAACAAGAGGGTCATATCAGCAGAGAATATGGCAGATCCACTTTGGAAACGCCCAAAGTCAATAGGCTCTCAAAGTGCATGGGACTTAGAGTACCTAAATGGCTTTTACGGGCAAGTGGGAGATTGTTAGGAATAGTGCCCTAGAAAGCCGATTCGAAGTAATCCGTTTTGGGACTTTCCTAGTATCACAGACAATCTTTGAATAATATACGATTGATTAATATCATAGGCAAACACTTCTTTATATGCTCTTGTTTGGTATGCGTTTACTTTAGCTGTGCATGTATGAGAACTCCCCTAATCCTGATGACTTTAGGACTCTACCATTTAGGTGAAATGGTTCATGAAACGAGCCCTATATCACATAAGTCATGATTAGTAAAATACTCCAAGCCGATGAGTCCTACAGACAGTGGGAGTGTCAACCTGACTCCTCTAAGGCTTGCTTGTGGGATCGCGCCCTTAAGAAGGACCACCTTGTTTCATGGAGGTGGAAAGTGTATAGTTGATACGTGCATGATACATGAGGGTGCTTACTTTAACAAGTAAGTTCACTGAGGTGCCCCGTGTGAGAACATTCCTAAATGGGAAAGGAAGTTTCTATTTCAGGAAATGGAAACTTCCAGATTAGGAAATATCTCACGAGTCATTGATGTGATTAATTGATCCTTAGACTTGAGGTTCCTTGTCACTTTATGAGTTAACTCTGTAGTCTTAGGTATAAGCTTTAAAGGGTGTCGCCTTAGACAACTGATTCAAGGCTTATGCTGGGGTTGCACAAGTGATTCATGAAAGTGAATGAGAATCAAGAAAGGACCTACACTTGCATTTGCAAGGTGATCTCTTATTGTGTAAGTCATTCATATGCCATATGGAGTCCTTGGCCAAGGCAGTAGATCAAGACATCAAGAAAAGGGTTTCTTGGATTGAGATCAAATGGATATGAAATGCACTTAGCTTTAAGACCGGATTATTAGGGTTCTGATTATTCCCTTGCCCTAGATCTTGGTTGAGAGATAGTAAGTAGGAGGATTGTATCTCACATGAATCAATGACTTAAAGGTTCTGTCGAATCCGAACATTTCAATTCAGCTAGGGGTTAAACACCTGTTGCTAGACTATGGTCGTTTAATCTGTGGACTAATTAATTAATTAGTGAATTAATTAATTAGGGTCACTGCTAATTGAATTGAGAACCTAGAGGGTCACACACAACAACTTGGTTACATGAGTTGAGGCTTTAAAATGATTAAACGAGTTAATCGGGCCAAGAGGGTTCCACACGTGTGAAATCACACGTGTGGCTCACGTGAGTGACACGTGTCACTGTGACACGTGTCACACACGTGTGAATATATATATATTATATATATATGTATTAAATAATTAAATGTGTTAATTATTTAATAGACTTTGGTTTAATTTTGAATTAAAAAGAAAGTCTTATTTTGGAGAAAATTATCTAGTTAATTAATTACGAATTAATTAATTAGATAAAAATAAGTTATTTATTTTATAATAAATAAAGTATAAAATTATCCAAAAATAGTTTGGATATTTTTAGCTCTCTTAAAAGTTGACTTGAATTAGAATTCAAAGTCAAAGTTGGAAATTACTTGATGATCAAGTAATAGGAGAGAGGGACCAAATCCTTAGTCCATAAGGACTAGGTTCGGCCGCCCCTTCCCTTTCCTATATATAGGGGAGTTCATGCTCACCTTTAGAGCTAATAGACAATTCTTGGTTCATGTGTTGAACACCTTCCTTTCTCCAAGATTAAATTAAACCCTAGGTTAAGCCTAAACACTAACTAGAGAACTAGCATCCTTACTAGTTAGATTGTGATCAAGTTGGTGGACTTTCTCTAGAGACTTCAAGTTAGAAGTTTGAAGATTCGAGCTTTACCAAGGAGAGGGGATCAAGCCGCCAGAAGAGCGTTCTTGGGTGGCTTGAAACGCTTCAAGAAAGAACAAAACAAAAGTAAGTTTTCTATCTTTACGAATTTGGTTACACGATTGCGAGTTCAAGATCCTTTTGTTGGGAAAAATTTTTTAAATTCCGCTGCTTTCTGATTCGTGTTTTCCAACAAGTATTTGAATCCGAATCCGTTTAACATGTCCGCTATCCGAATCCATATCCGTTATCCGATGGATAATGAAAATGTTATCTACATCCGAATCCAACGGATATTATCCGAATATAAGATTATCTGTATCCGTGAGGATATCCGATTAGTAAAATACATTTCCGAATAAAAATGATAGATTAAAATTTCATAACACAATTAAATATTAAATACATGCAAATATTAATATAACCAACTATAAATCTATTAAATCTATACAAACATGAACTCATAAGTATGATATATAATTTATAATACATGTTCACCGTTATTAATGAAGTTTCTTATTATAAATAATATGATATATGTTTAGTGCTATTATATTTTTTATAATTCTCAAATAATTATATAATGCATATATTAATATATATTTCATCAAGGTATAAAAATTATATAGAATGTTATCGGATACGGATTACGGATAACGGATATATCTAACGGGTCTATAAATGAAGTGTGATTACCATATCCTTCCGTTTATAATTCGGATGTCTATAGTCGGAAACCGATAATATCCTCTTTGAACTGATACGGATAATATTCTCTCTAAACGAATTCGGATGTAAACGGATATCGGATTTTCGGATATCCATTTACAACCTTAAATGCATGTATAGACTTATATAGTATGTATCTCTACATATGTAAATATAAATTTAAGCAAATATTGTGTTATAAAAACATAATAGAGTAATAGATAAGTAATTGATATTGTATAATATTCTCGAGAGTAAAATACATAACTCTATATGGTTAAGCATTTTTCCTCAAACAAAACAAAACAAAACAAAAAAAACAAAAAAAAAAAGCATTTTTCCGTGTGAGGGAAAACATATTTACATGTGGACAATCTTAATTTAAAAAAAAAAAGGGTTGATCTTCTTTTGCACCACAACGTTTAGGGTGTTTTGCACTTTAGTATCAAATCTTTGTCCAACCTTTGAATTTTATTGCACTTAAGTGCTCAAAATCAGACGTGTCATTTTCTTATTAGTCGGTTGGGAACACGTGTCATTTCCTTATTGGTCGGGGGCATTAGACGTGTCATTTTCTTATTGGTCGATTGGGAACACGTATCATTTCCTTATTGGTTGGGTGCACTTTAGTGTAACAAAATTTAAAGATTTGATACTAAAATGCAAAATTTTAAAGATTGAATATTAAAATACAAAAATATCTAAAAGATTGGGATGCGAAATAAGATTAACCCTTTTAAAAATTACACTTTTCACGTTTTATGATTTACTAAAGTGTTACAAGTTCCTCCGGATGTTTGACTTTGATAAAGATTTAAATATTTTTCCTATTAAAATACTAATAACTTATATATGTTTTGATATAACAATATATGTTATATTAGGGACAATTTATTGAATTGAACCATCATCACTATTAGAGTTTCAGTTGGATACTTAGGAAAATACTGAAGAGTTTGAAAATAATCGACACTTTTCAATTTTACTAGTGAGGTGAACGTGCGTTGCACGTTTATCATTTAATTTTTTTAAATAAATTTAGTTATTATATTTATTGAACAAATTAAGAGATTAAAAATATTTATTTTGATTAAATAAATATACACATACAAAAATATTTATATGAAATTTCTCTTTCAAATCATCTACGATAAGTAGAAATTCGAAGTAGAGAACATCCAAATAAATAAGCAATAAAAATATTTGAAATTTTGTTATTATATAAAAATATATATATTTAAGTGTATAGTAATTTGGCCAAATAATTCTCGCTTTTAAGCATAAGTAATAGTTCATAACTTTCAAATATATTTAATAAAATGAAAAGACATGTAAAAATTATAGAACAAAACCTAAAAGATCACCCAATTTTGCCGGTGGAGCATCCTAAACGTAGTAATCATCTTGAAACTTATGACCTATTCTCATCAGTTTATCGGTCATCATGTTTCTTTTTCTAGAGATTTATTTAATTCAAGTTTCGTATGGCCTTTGGAGTAAACTTTATCAATTAAATTACATTTCTCATTTGTTCCATTTCAATATCCTTCATTGTTATCCATTTCATGACCATCTTCGAGTCAATACCCACTTTAGTCATCGAAAAGTGTCTTTCCCAAGTTAGTGTTAATACTCCGCGTAAGCTCAATAACTCCACTATATTATTTAAACTCTACTAAGATCCATAGCGTATCCTAACACCCCCATATTCAGCTGTCATCTAGAATGACGCCCCTGTCATCTCAATGATTCCCCTGGTTATAAAAGCTCACCTCAGAGTTTAGTTTCACCAATCCTTTCTCGGGTTTATTCCACGATAACTTAGTGCATATTTTTCTTTTATCTGTATTTTTTGTCCACACTGATTAGTGTTGAGGTTTCATTAACTCTTTTATGTGGCGAAGAGGGGAACTTCTAAGTTTCATAACATTTTGATAGCTCCATCGGTTCCATATTTTTCAAAGATTTTAAAGCGTCAAGATCAAGACAATCCTCGCATGATAATCAGATAACATATTACTCTGAATTTTATTATAAAAGCTCTCTTTGAGACCGTTCGACACTCGCATGCCATGGAAATTTCTTTCAGTTTGTGCATCAATAATCTTGTCTGACACCCGCAGTGCGAATGGACAACTTCTGAGCATGTGGTCCACATATTCATGTCCTATATAGCAGCGTGTATATACATCACTTTTTCTAAATTTTCTGTCATATTTCAGTACATTCATGAGCAAGCTATCATGTGAGCAAGCCACAAGAAAATCTTAAACTTTTGGGGACAAAGTAATTTTCAAATTCATTTCCAATTTTTCTCCCATGTCTCATCCGACACCATAAGTAGACTATAACCGATTTATAGGACAATTTGTCGTTAGTTGACCCAATCAAAACTCTCTTATCTCCGTTATCATGTAATGCAATTAGGACATTAAGTATCTCATCCACCACCTCCTTAGGCAATAACGTTTTCAACTTATGTAAGTTTCAGTTTTTATTTGTGCAATGGATTACATACCATCAGATCTTTATCCTTCTCATGAATCTTATCTCCAAAGATGTCCGCTAGTTTGCTTGTGATAACCATCTATCATTCCATAGAGACGTCCATTCAACTGGTTCTAACTATCCCCTTGCATGCTCAGGAAGCCATAAGTGGAAGCTTATGTTCAAGAATGAGAACATCCTAGCAGCAATAACCATCTTGAACCTTATGACCTATCCTCGCCAATTTATCCATCATCATATTTCTTTCTCTCGAGATTTATTTAATCAAAGTTCCTCAAAATCTTTGGAGTAACCTTCGCCAATCAAATATTACATTTCTCATTAGTTGTTTTTGAGTATCCTTCATTGTTATTCATTTAACGACCGTCTCCAAATCAATCTCCACATTAATTTTTGAAAAGTATCTCTCCAAAGTTAGTTTTAATCCTTTAGGTAAGTTCAATAACTTTGCTACATTATTGAAACTATACCAAGATTTATAACATATCCTAGCATTCATCTCCAATTTCCATCTCGAATGACGCCCCATTTGGTGTAGTTATAAAAGCTTCAATCCGATTTTAGTTTTACCCATCACTTCTCGAATTTATTTCACGACAACTAAGTGCAGATTTTCTTTTGCCTGTGTTGTGTCCTTATTGATTATTACTAAGGTCGTAGATAACTCTTTTATGTGGCGAATAACAACATTTCTAAGCTTCATAACATTTTGATAGCTCCATCGGTTCCATGTTTTCCAAAAATTTTAGAGCGTCAAGATCAACACAACCCACCCAAGATATTTTAGGAACATATTATTCAGTATTTTGCTACTAAAGCTCTCTTTGAGCCCATCCGACACTCGCAAGTTTTCCCTAAATTTTCTATCATACTCCAATACATTTGTAAGCAAGTTATCATATTGGCAAAGCCACAGGAAAATCTTGAATTTTTGGGGTAAGGTAATTTTCAAATTCATTTAAAGTTTTTTCTTGCAGGTCTCATCCGACGCCATAAGTAGAGTATAGTCATTTTATAGGAGAATTTATCTTTAGTTGACACAATTCATTCTCTCTTATCTCCATTATCATGCAGCGCGTTAGGACACTAAGTACCTCATTCACCACCTCTTTGGACGGTGATGTTTTCAACTTATTTAGGTTTCAATTTTTATCTTTTCCAATGAGATTACATTCCATAAGATCTTTATCCTCCTCATGAAAGTTATCTCCAAAGATGTCCGTCAGCTTACCTTGTGATAACCATCTATCATTCCATAAAGATGTCCCTTCACCGTTCCCAATCCTCCATTTTTAAAATGGTTCCACCATCCAAGTGTTTTTAACTATCCCCTTCCATGCTCGGGAAACCCATAAGTCGAGGCTTATATTCGATCAAGAATGTTATCCCTTTTTAAATATTTTTTTGATGTATAACGCCATCTCCTTGTTAAGAATTCTTCATCCCGTTTTAGTTAGCATCACTATATTTTCTTTTGGGCTTCTCTAAAACCCAATCCACATTCTTACTTCTTTGCAGTCACCTTCTTTCACTCTACAAGATGGGTTCGTTCCTTGTTATATTAATCGCCTAAAGAAAGTTGTGCTTGAGTGGATCAAGTTTATCGTACATCTGATTAGGGAGCCAATTTGTGTGCATGTGGTTGATGGAGATCGAGATCGTGATGGACTTAATAAGTGTCATTCGTCAATAAATATTTGTCATTTTGGCTTTCTATCCCAAGAGATGCTTTTAGACTCTATTAATCACAATCGGGAAATGCTCATTATAATTACAACTAAAGTTCATTTGCACCCCCCAAATAGTTCCTTAAGTTGTCTGTATTTTCCATGCCCAGAATTCTACTAACCTACTGCTTTAAATCATTTGTCATATAAGGTGCAAACAACACATGTGATTTGTATAAGTTTAATTTGAGGGCCAACTCCTTGCAAAACGTCTCAACCACACTTTTAATGCAGTTTGCTCCATCCACGATAGGTTTGACTCCCAATATTAAGTCGTCCGCAAAAGGCAAGTGTGAGATCATGTAAGAGCTTCTCTAATATACCATAATTGGCTTCCAGGTCAGGCCGAAATGGTCTCTTCAATTATATATGTAAGTTGTTCCATGCATATTACAAACAAATAAAACGAACGTGATTACCTTATCTAATGCCACACATCCGTACAACCTCCGTTGGTTCACCATTCTATAGAATCTCCGATTGTATCCGCTACATTCTGCTCATAATGATATTGATGATTTTCGTCGGGAATTTGAAGAAAGTTAAAAGTCTTTTTAGAAATTCCACTGGGTTTTTTCGTACGCTGTTTCAATATTCAATTTCAGCACCATGCCCCTTTTTTATCGTTGGAGTGATGTAGCATTCGTAACACTTATTCAGGCATCAAAATATTGTAATAGGTGCCTTGGTCGGGAATGAAGCTATTCTAGTTCGATCCCGCAATTTTTTTAATATACGTTTTGAACGAAGTATAATCATCTTGGTGATTATTTTGAGCAATATGCTACACAACGTAATTGGCTAAAACTCGTTTATTTTTGTCGAGCATTAATTTTTGAAATTAGACAAATAAACACCCGATAATCTTTGTTGGTTGCTCATTCATTGTCTATTTTCAGAGCATTCATCTGATTCCTTCTTCTTCTCATTATGGCTGACAGATGAAAGAAACTTGTTTGGTTATCCCTAAATTTGAGCCAATTAATTCTCAACTCTTAAACCAAATAATCTCTTTTTGTTGCAATAGTTTATTATATTCTGCCCTCAATTCTTCCTCCAAATCATTTGAATATTTACCTTGTGTGTATCATGCATAATGCTTTAGAAATTCTTTGTATTTTTTTTTTATTTTTTTTTTTTTTGCTTTTCGAGCACATTGAAAACTATTCAAGAACCATTGTTTCTGGGCAATGATCCCAAGTCAAAATGTCCTTCAAATTTTGATTCGGTCAATAAGTTGTATATTGCTACTTTGGAGAATGTAAAAATATATTGATAACTATTGGATCAATCTCATTTAGATTAAATTAAAAAAATTTGCATATCGTTTCTTGAACTCACACCAAATCTAACATCTTGAAATTTTTAATCTAATCTTCAAAATTTTGTTACCATTACGCTTTATTCACATATATTTGTAAAGATATTTCACAGTCGTTCTTAATTTTGGTATGCATGTGCATATACATTAAAATCAAGTGATTCTTTTTTTTAACCAACTATTCTTTATCTCTTTTTTATTTAATTTATCTCTTTTTTATATTCTCTTTGTCATTTGATCTTGCATTCTATTTTTTTATTTGTATTCTTCTAGTAAGTATTAATTTGAGCAATATGTTGCACAATATAATGGGCTAAAACTCGTTTTTTTTTTTTTGTAGAGTGTTAATTTTTGAAATTAGACAAATACACACCTGATAATCTTTTGTTGGTTGCTTATTTATTGTCTATTTTCAGAGCATTCATCTGATTCCTTCTTCTTCTCATTATGGCTGACAGATAAAAGAAACTTGTTTGTTTATCCCTAAATTTGAGCCAATTAATTCTCAACTCTTAAAGCCAAATAATCTCTTTTTGTTGCCATAGTTTGTTATATTCTGCCCTCAATTCTTCCTCCAAATCATTTGAATATTTACCTTGTTTGTCTCATGCATAATGCTTTAGAAATTCTTTGTATTTTTGTTTTATTTTTTTGCTTTTCGAGCACATTGAAAACTGTTCAAGAACCATTATTTCTGAGTAATGATCCCAATTCAAAATGTCCTTCAAGTTTAGATTCGGCCAATAAGTTGTATATTGCTACTTTGGAGAATGTAAAAATAAATTGATAACTATTGGATCAATCTCATTTAGTTTAAATTAAAAAAAAATCCATATCTTTCTTGAACTGACACCCAATCTAATATCTTGAAATTTTTAATCTAATCATTCGGCCAATAAGTTGTATATTGCTACTTTGGAGAATGTAAAAATAAATTGATAACTATTGGATCAATCTCATTTAGTTTAAATTAAAAAAAATTTCATATCTTTCTTGAACTGACACCCAATCTAACATCTTGAAATTTTTAATCTAATCTTCGAAATTTTGTTACCATTACGCTATATTAATTCTCGTATATATTTGTAAAGATATTTCAAGTCGTTCTTAATTTTGGTATGCATGTGCATATACATTAAAATCAAGTAATTCTTTTTTTTAAACCAACTATTCTTTATTTCGTTTTTATTTAATTTATCTCTTTTTTATATTCTCTTTGTCATTTGATCTTGCATTCTATTTTTTTATTTGTAATCTTCTAGTGAGTATTATTTCAGATTTATGTTTATTTTTTTATAATTGATTTTATATATATAGTAGAAATAATTAAAAGAGTATATTTATATAAATGTTTAATCGAATATTGTAAAAATTATGTATAAAATTAGTTTATATCTTATTTTTATATGCACACATATTGAGTTTTCTTAGTATTCTTAATTTAAAGTAACTTTGGTCTGAGAACCTACAATTCTAAATTGTAGAATTAAGAAACCAAAAACGCTATTCATCTTTTGAAGTATTTAGTTTATATTTTATCATATAAACTAAAGGAAGATTATATGGTTAGTTGGATTTAGATAATTAAAATTATATTAGTATTAGTTATAAAAATTATTACATTAGGATTAATTAATTTATTGAAAAATATTTTATGTAAATCATAAATTATATTATTTTGTTAATTAGATAAGTTTATAGAATTATAATATGATTATAATTTAAGATATGGATTTAGATAATTAGAACTATGAACTTATATAATTAGACTTACATTATGATTGATTTATTGAAAGTTATTCTACGTAACTTATTTAAATAATATTTTATTTTACATAATTACAAAATTTTATAAAGTGAATCAATTTGTTGTTTTTCAATTCATTAGATATATCTTATTATAACATTTTAAATTATAGGCCTCAAAATTAAAAAACAGGCAACTTATATTATAAAATTTGAATACAATTAATTAAAATTATAGAATTAAGAAACCAAAAACGCTATTCGCGCTTTCAAGTATTTAGTTTATATTTTATCATATAAACTAAAGGAAGATTATATGGTTAATTAGATTTAAATAATTAAAATTATATTAGTATTAGTTAATTAAAAATATTACATTAGGATTAATTAATTTATTGAAAAATATTTTATATAAATCATTAAATTATATTATTTTGTTAATTAGATAAATTTATAGAATTATAATATGATTATATTTTGAGAAAGTTTATTGATTTAGATAAATAGAACTATGGACTTATATAATTAGACTTACATTATGCTTGATTTATTGAAAATTATTTTATGTAACTTATCTAGATAATATTTTATTTTACATAATTACAAAAATTTATTAAAATAAAGTGAATCAATTTGTTGTTTTTCAATTCATTAGATATATCTTATTATAACATTTTAAATTATAGGCCTTAAAATTAAAAAAATAGACAACTTATAATATAAAATTTGAATACAATTAATTAATATAGTAATATTAAAACAATCCTTTTTGAACTATATATCTTTTCTAGGTAAGTTGGAGAAATTTTACTTCTACAAATAGTCCTATTTTATGTTAATATGTGCTTTTTAAATATAATTAACTAATAATCTATAACATGTATTTACATCATTATCCTTGACTAATAATTATTGAAGTAATTGTTGTGAGGATATTTTAGGCGATCCGTATTTTGTAAGAAACTATTCGTGCTTTTATAAGATATATAGATTAAAGTTAATATGAAATTTCTACAATTATCGAAAGCTGTGAAGTTTACGGCAATATTTGTGAAATGTTTTAGAAACCGTTTGCTCATCAAAATATCAAAAAATAAAAAATAGAGACAGTAAATATAATTTATTAAACAAATAACGGGGGATGAAACTATAATTCCACAGACTAGAAGGGGCAAAAGCCAAGAATCAATTAGAGTGATGAAGGAAGAATTTGAAGCAATTGATGGCACAGTTTTCTGAAATTCCCCAAATAGCTGCTTCTGATTGATGGTTTGTTGTTCTCCTTATATGATAACACTCGATTACGATCATATTTCTATCCTTTGTTTGCCCCTTTTCTGGAATTTGCTGGTGCGTCGGGGGAACAATTGCCATTGGAGGGTGGTCCAGAGAAGGATTTCTCCCTGAAATTGGAGATATGGAGGTAGAATGAAGCTACAGTTTCTGCATATTGGGAGAATATTACATGATTTTTGTGAGGATGAAATGGAAGGTATGTTTGATTGTCTGTATTTTCGTTGATAAATCACGGTTTAGAAAGGTTGGTTTCTGATTTGATCCAGCTTAGAAGTGAAATGGGTCATGCTTCGAAGAACACAATATCGCTCGATTCATCGACTTTCGAAACCATAATTCCGTCTCGCTACATCACCTTCACACTCCCCGACCGTCTCCACATCAGCGTCCTCGATTCTCCCTCCGCCACCACCTCCGCCGCAACTGCGGCCATGTGGGTCCCACCTGGCCGTGAATCCGATTGGGTATTCTCCACTTTCTCCGGCCATCTTCAGCTCCTGCTTTCCATCAAACACCTCTCCCGCCTAATCCTAATTGGTAGCTCCCCGTCTTATCCCCACCCCACTTCCTATGATTCCAATTTCTGCTCTTCTGCTCCAATTACCCTCCAAGAAAATCTTGCCCCATTTTTATTAGCCCTAACCCCCAAATCAGCATTTTGTAATGGTACTGAAATCCCAGAAGTACCCTTCTTGATTTATGAAGATGAGGTGGTTAAAAGTTCAATCTTGGAGATTTTTCGAGGGCCTCGAGTTGGCGAAATGCTGGTGGAAAACGTGGAGTTGAATTGTGATGGTGTTAAGGAGTTTAGGAGGAGGTTGAGGTTTAAGAGGATGCCAAATTTTGTCCAATCCCAGATGAGGATTCATCCCATGGATGATTGTTTGCAGAATTTAGACAATGTGGAGTTTGATCTGGGTAAGGGAGTGTTGGTTCAACCTTACTTGAATCCAATGGTGGCTGGAATTTTCGTTGTTAGTCGGTTCTTGGAAGGGGAAATGCGTAAAATGTCGTTTAGGTCGAAAGCTTTGTGTTTGGGGGGGTTGGAGGAGGTGCCTTGCTTGGATTCTTGAGCTCCCAATTAAATTTTGAGGTGGTAGGAGTGGAAGAAGACAAGGCTGTAATAGATATCGCCAAGAAATACTTTGGTTTGGAAAAGGATGAGTTAATCCATTTGTTTGTTGATGATGCGATAACGTACATGAAGAATCTCGCGAAGAATGTAGTGGGTGAGGAAACCAAGTTTTACGTTATTATGGTTGATTTGGATTCAAGTGATGCCACTTTAGGTGTCTGTGCGCCTCCCCTCGAGTTCGTGCGAAAATCCGTCCTCCATGCAACGAGAGGTGTTCTTCACGAGGAGGGAGTTGTCGTCATCAACACCATCCCTTCGAGCAAGGTGTTTTACGAGAGGCTGATTCGTGAGTTAGCGAGGTATTCGAGGACTTGTACTAGATTGATGTTGGAAATGAGGAGAATTATGTAGTTGTTGCAACCAAATCAAGGGTTGGGAATTTTTTGGATGCCAATGATGGGGTATTCTTGAATAGGTTGAGGATGCTTGCTTCAAGTTCTTATGTAGATTCTATAAGGAAAATTTCAGGAAAATGTTGAACCTGCATTCTGCAAATAGGTTTATAGATATGCCATGGTTTTTCGACCTTTTTCTTGCTTGATTGTTTGGTCATTGATGGAACTTGATTGTCACAGTGTTTTTATTTAAATTTGACTCTTCAATAAAGGTCCAGCGCCCAAACCTGAGTCAAACCCAACTTGTGAATAAAATAATTAGGTTATGAGGGTCGCTCCTATATTAGTAATATGTTTACTTTGTAGGATGAATGGTGATTAGATTAATAATCTTACTTAAACTTGTATTTATTAATACTTTTGCAAATTTGGGATTGATGACACGGTTTGAGATTACATTGGATAAAAGGTTGATTATTCATCCCACAATTCATTTTATTACTCATTTGTCCCATCTCATCGCAACCAACCCAATCAACAAAATAAAGATGCACATAATGTATTTGTGACTGGTCAAGTGCTCATAAGTTATTTAACGATATAGTTGATGAATTGGTTGTAATGGATGTTTCGGAATTTGCAGTTTCCTTTAAACGGTGGTTTTGGAGAGGAGAAAGTGTTATAGGTAGATATAATCTTTGTTTCAGCCCTTCTACTTAGAAAAATTCTTGCGCAAACCTAATTATTCAATTTCAAATCCTATGGAATTTTTGTAATAATTTGTGATGAGTTCTTATTATTACTACAAAATAAATAAAATCTAACAATGTACTAAAAGTCAACAATTAAATTTAAAGCAGAAATTCTTACGATAAAAAAAAAAAAAAAGATAATTGTTGGTTTTCAACTACCTCCCATGAGACTCGAATTCGTGGTCAATCTATTTACAAGTAAAAATACTTATAACTGAGTTAAAATTATTAGTTGACACTAGCACATTCCTCCTATTTGTTTAAAATCTCAATATAAAGTAACAAAACACTCAACTTTTCATTTGTTATGTAGTCTTTGACGATCAATCATACAAGATCACCAACTTGTTGTTGAATCCCAAAAACAAAAGAGAAAAGCACAATTAACCTAATTTTATTTCCAATCAAGTTCTCTGCCGTTCTACATTCCTTCTACGTCTGCTCCATGTGGTGTAATGAGGACCTAGAAAGAAGTTGACCAACCATCTAGGTCTTCCATATCGAAAAAAGATTAAATGACCCACAACTATTCCAACTAAGGTTCCAAATCCATACCCTAAAGCAACAGGCCGCCACGTAAATCCATCTATAAAATTAGAATCATCACTTTCTTGTGATGGTTCCAATGTAGGCACAGTGCTGTCCTCGTGACACTTTCTTGTCAGTGGAGATCCACATAACCCCGAGTTTTCCATGTACGAACTATTCTCAAATGTAAAAAATTGGCGGGATTGAGGTATAGGTCCGACAAGATTATTAAAAGAAAGGTTTAAAGTAGAAAGAAAAGTCAGCTTTATCAATTCCAATGGGATTTGCCCGACTAATTTGTTTGAAGAAAGGTCCAAAGATTCAAGAGCATTGACATTCCCAAGAGATGCTGGTATACCTCCCATCAGGCTATTATGCGACAAATTCAAATACTTCAAAGAATTAAGCTTCCCAATGGAATCTGGAATACTCCCATTAAATTTGTTGTTGGACAAATCAATTGTTATGAAGGTTTTCAAAATTCTCACCATTGATTGCTCTGATCCTTTCAAAACGAATTCCATCGTCTCTTCATATTTTGAAAACCAATTTTCACTTTCTGTCGTATTCTCTTGGGCATTTACCATAGCTACAAAACTCTCCAGATATGTAGCAGGTAAAGAGCCGGTAAACTCATTATGGGATATATCAAAAACCTGCAACTTAGGAAATGAAAAGTTTGTCCTGGAATCTAGAGATATTTCACCGTTGAATCGATTGGATCGCAAGACAAGAACTCTAAGATCTTTCAGAGTTTCCATCCAAAACGGAAACAAGTCTTGCATTGCATTGTTTCCAATGTCAACAACTTCCAGCCGCTCACAATTCACAAGGGATTTTGGTAATTCCCCTTCCAAATGATTACCATTCAAAACTAGAGACTCAAGACTACAACCTTTTGTAAACGTTGATGGCACGAGGCCATGAAAATTGTTTCCCTTTAAATGCAAGACAAGCAAATATTCGCTCGAGTTTCCCAAACACCCCGGGATTTCTCCTTCCAAACTGTTGCTTGATAGATGGAGATATATAAGTGACCTCAAGTTGCAGATGGATGAAGGAAGCTCTCCACCCAGTTTATTGGAATGGAGAATCAAGTAAGTCATGTTTGATAAATTCCCAATTTCGCCGGAAATTTCGCCAGACAAATGATTGATACTAAGATCTAGCTCCTTGAGGTTCAACATATTACCAATTGTTGGAGGTATTGGACCTGAAACTCGGTTCTTGGAAATGTCGAAAACTTTCAACCTATTCAATCTCCCAATTTCCGACGGGATGGAGCCTAAAAACGTGGGGCGAAAACATGATCAATTAGAGAAAAATATCACAAAAATTTAAGATCCAAGAGGCGGAATCACCTTACCGGTTAGAGTGTTGTTCCTTATGGACAATCGCCAAAGCTCTGTAAGGTTTCCAATTTCTCTTGGCAATTCTCCACTGAATTTGTTGGATGATAGATTTATGTCATACATTTGCGAACATCGACCCAAATTGGAAGGTATTTCTCCATGGAACATGTTGTCGTATAGATAAAGTTTATGAAGACTACTGCTGCACATGTCGATTGGGAGAGTACCTGATAAGCTATTATATGAAAGGTGGAGTGTTTGAAGGGAAGACATGTTGAAAATGGATGGAGGAATCGGGCCTGTCAGCTTGTTATATCCCATGTACAAATAGCTTAAACTATAAAGGTGACTAATCTCTTCTGGAATAGTACCTGTGGAATTACAAATACTTCAGCGGACAAATTCTAACTCGGATACGGAAGAGAGGGAGATATGAATTTGGCATAACATGTGTTTGATTCAATACCAAACAAAGCATGCTATGATATTCATGAATTCAAGTCATGCATTCATCAGTGAGGGTCTTAGGCAAACTAAATGTTCAGTATTAAAAATAAAAAACAGTGTTACTTATTCATCAAAAATTAAAGGTGATATTTTTAATACGAAAAAATTGCAAAAATTATCATGATACATTCACTTTTTCAAACTTCAATTCTTTTTTATTTTGTTTTTGTAATTTCGTTCTTCAATTTAAAATTTTTTGTAATTTTAATTGGATTTAGCTCCAAAATTAGCAAAATTTTCAAATTGATCCATGTGTCTTTTATTCGAACCAATTTTACTGATGTATAAATCTAATGTGTCTTATAATTGGGAATTTTTCTAATTTTGCCTACGTGGCCAACTGTATACACCAATGTGCCAATTAATGAAAAAATAAGAAAAATATATATATAAGACAAATTTAAAAAAACTACATATAAAACATTATATAATAAAATGACAAATAAAAGAGAGATCTATATATATATTTCATTTTTGCTCGAGCTCCTGACTTTTATGAAAAAATAATTTGCTCTTGACTTTTAATTCTGATCGAGCTCACCTATAAAATTGGCTTGAATAAGTGATTCACGGTCCGATTTGGAATTCAGCTAATTTCATACTGAAATTGTTAAAAGTTTTAAATCGGAGGACAAAATTGAGAAAAATGAAATCAAAGAAGACTGAAACCTGGTATTACTGGATGATTTTTACCATTTCGAATTCTTGGACAGAACAAGTTTTATAGTTTTCTCAAATTTTAGGATATATAGAATAATTATCCTAGAATAACATGTCTCTTCACTTCAAAATATTAGTCAAAATTCATGATAAAGAATCAAGGTCGTACAATCTAAATTGTTCATATCGAGGTACAACCAATCAAGCTTCGTCAGGTTCCCAATTTGTCTCGGCACATGCCCATCAAGTTGGTTCTCAAACAAACTGATCGTCCTAAGTTGCGTACACTTGTCCAAATTCGACGGCAATTTCCCATGCAAATCATTATAAGATAAATGAAGCTTTTTAAGCCTCGCACCACTTTGCCTGCAGACCTCGGCAGGCAGGCTCCCTGAGAAGCTATTGTCCCATAAGTATAGGATTTCCAGCGATGACATATTGAAAATGGATAGAGGAATCTGGCCGTGGAAGAAGTTGCCAAACATTTTCATCGAGACTAGAAAAGAAAGATTTCCGATGTCTGGTGGAAGGGTGCCAACAAGGCCCTTGTTTGATATATCCAATTCCGTCACTCTATGGTGGCGACTGTTGCAGGTGACACCAACCCAGTTGCAAACAGAGGTCTCCGTGGTCCAATTATTTTTTAAGAAATTGTGTGGGTCTGAAGTTATGTGGGATTTCAAGGAAAGAAGTGAGCCTTGATCAGTTTTGAGGTCGCTAATGGCTAAGCTACAGGCTACAGCCTGTAAGAACATAAACCAAGAAGAGCAAAACTATGCGAGGCTTCTCCATGGGGCTTGATTTCTAAAATGACAATGAAATTTGGGGAAAAGGGAAAAACATTTTTGCTATATGTTGTAATAAGATAACCATATATGGGAAGAAAAACGGTGAGGAGAAAGCGACACGAATTGACTGCAAGTCAAGTCGTTGGCAGCATTTGATAACTAAAATAAAACATGAATTGACTGCAATTCTAGTCTTTGGCTATATTGCAGAATATATTTCCTAACTGACCTGTTTGTTTTATTAAGGTGGACTCAGTGTCCGGTAGGGCCGATAAACAAAGGGATATGATCTCGATTTATAGTTGTATGAGAAAATTTAAATTTATTGATATAATTTAAATCAAGAATCTCAACAGCATCAGAAATAATTGACAATGTTTTTCGAAACAATTCCTACGCAACCTTGGCATTGCCAATTTCGCCCTCCTTTCGTGTCCAGAAATTCACTAAAAAGGAGTTCGATGATAATCTACGAGACGAAACGAATTCGTGTCAGGTATAGCACACTATAAATGGATCAGAGAGGGGAAAAGCAAAATTGTTGTTCGACCTGGTTTAGGTGGGCTGCTACACATGGAAGAACAAGTAAGCCAGATTCACCTAAAGCTCCACCGAGCTGTTCAACCACTGCCACCATCACAGGTAAGGTTTTCTGCAAATTCAACATTATTGTATTTATATCTTTCCTTTTATTAGTACGATGCTTCTCATGACTATATTTAAACAAATTTAGAACATTAAATGATATGTAATTATACATGATACGGGCTCTAACTATCATTCTTTGGGCCATCATTTGGGTTTTTTAACCCTGTAAAGAATTCAGCCCAAGAATAAATTAATCTAGGTTGCTTAACCCACTAAGGACACGTATATTTGAAGGTTTAAAGTCCAGTCCGGTTTAGGCCCATCTACAAGTCAGAGCAGATTGAGACGCATGGAAGCCTAGGATCAGAGCACTATTCCCTATAAATAGGAGCTCAATCATTGGAGAAAGGTAACTAGCTCAGGCTTTCCATTACTAGATTTCTTGCATTATACTCTTACCAATATAGTGACCTGACTTAATTCAGTGGAGGGTCTTCGCCGAAAACACTTCCGGCAGGTCCTTCTAGCGAAGTGTGTGTATTTGCTAGACAACTAGAAGATCAAGTATCACTGCTAGTGGAGTTACAAGTGTTACAAGAAGATACGAGGTCGTATCGATACATAATAAATTTGCATGTCAATATGGATTATATTATTTGGCAAGAATCAGAAAATATGGAAAAGAGACATGAATTTGTCACCTGGCTCGCGACTAATAGAAAGAGCACTTAGCATTTTCTTTCTTGGCGAAGGGTGACTTACTGCCGCCAGAGATAAATGAAAGACTTGGGATAACCAAAGCATTGAAAGCTAATCGGACAGCATGTAAAAGCCTGAAATATGTTAGGAATGTATACCATCAACGAGGGAGGCACGTCAAAGAATAACGAAATTAGTGTTACGTATGATAAACATACGCTCCCATCACAAAAGCTACAAGAAAAATCGATGGCTTCACCATCAAAAGAAGAGACCTTGATCTGCTGACCTGAATCCAAGGGACCTACATAAGAGGCAAAAGATCAGAACTAAAACTCATGTTCAGTATGTTGCACAGGAAAATAAATGTATGGGGAAAAAAATACAAAATGGTAATCTTACCAAACTGAGGAAGATTGCACTAGTCATAGCCAAAAGCTTACGATTTCCATCTGCAAAATCTGCGACCCCTGCAACACGGTCGTACACACAGTAAATGCAATGTATCAACTCATAAAAGCGACATTTTTTCACTATTAATTAGTAATCTTACTCGTTCATCAATATGGCATAAGAGCCAGCATGTTTCAGGTTAATTTCAAATTATGTGCCTGAAAAGATGATTTTTTCAGACAAGACTCAATTAAGAAAGAATATATTAAAATATGTGATAAATTCAACCGTGTCTTATTTGATAATTGAAAATTTAAAAAAAGAATACACAGCTAAAAATTTCGGGAAGCACTTAATTGAACATCACTTAAATAATGCAAAATGTAATAGAAAAAAGTTTTTGAGTAGAGAATTCAGCTTTAATCCTATTTTAGCACATGAGATTTATAGCCTTTACCAAATACTATGTGTGAATACATGCAAATACCACCATATGAGTTATAAGACATTATTTTGAAGAGAGACCAACCTAGCAGCAGAACTAATAAGGAAATATTGACAAACAAATTAATCGTTAAAAGAACTAAAGAGATTTTCACCTTTAAAGAGTTCTCGAGCAACCTGTTGACTGAGAAAGAGAGAAAGAAATATGAGAACATAATTAATGAATCTCACAAGCATTAGATAGTCACATTAACAGAAAAACAACAAGTCTTTTGTATTCGGGACATTATGCCAAACGGAAGGAACAAAAAAAGAGGTGTAGTCCACCTTTCCCAAGATGAGAGGAACTAACAGTGTGAGAACAAGGCTTCTCAACAAGCGCTCAGTTGGAACAGATACACCAACTCCAGCATAAATTTGGAGATCGAAAAAGTTATCTGCCGTGCAATGTTCAAATTAGTCATTTCACATTGGAATAATCAGAGAATTTGTTACACTTATACACAAAATGATTTCTGACAGAGGAAAAAGAATATTTTCTAGTATGCACTTTCAAAATTAATTTCTTTAGTGACTTTCCTATAAGGCTATAACAGAGTCATTTTTTCTTTTAAATGTATCTCTAATATAGCAAAACACATTGGAACAGTTAACCAGCTCTTTTGGAATTTACATGCACGATTTGGCATTGAATATTGTTTAATTTAATGCAAAAGTAGGTATAAATGCCAACTTTATTGGTCATCCAGCTCTGGAACTTACAAATAAGATTCCTAATAAGTTGGATATCACAGTCATTGCAAGAGCAAGACTGCAAGAGTAGAGTTCCCTCCAGATAGCTGTGTTTTATCAAATCAAACCTGGAGTCAAACTCTGCAACTTCTCTTGGGTCTGAGGAATCATTGCATGCATTGATTGAAAATTCATCATATTCATGTTACCCGTGTTAATGCTACACCACTAGATAAAGTTGATAAAGTTGTAGGCATACAGCTAAAAATAGCAAGTCCTGAGGAAACAAACCGTGTAAGACAGAGAGGTCTCCCAAGATCCAAAAGATTCAAGAAACAAATATTTAATATCCAGTGCAATAAAAAGGCATGAATTTCATACCTGTGACAAATTCTTGTGGCTGGAGCTTGAGCATCAATATGATCTTTGAAAATAAGGGAGTCAATAATAAAATTGAAGCCTGCATTACAATTAAGTGTACAGAGTGAGCCTGTCATTGAGAGCTACCACAACTCCTGCTAAATCACCTTCCATCAAAAAATACGAAAACCAAAGTAAGAAGAATGTGGATAAGAATTGAATATGATACCACCCCAAAGAGTCCAACTGGCCATGCTTCAGCAGCAGCACCAATTTCATCACTGCGCAAATTCAGTCCTGTTTAATGAAATTGCGGCAAAAAATCCATATTCATCAACAAAAATTCAAAAGGGAACTTTTGTAATTAGGGAAAAGTCTATTGTTCCCGCGTGAGATACACGCTCTCACATTTTAGCTTTATTTCCACGCTTTATTTTAGCAACTAGTTTTTGCTCGGTTCGGTTGTCACCAAAAAAAAATTAGTGGTAAATCTGTTAAGCCAAAGGACACGTGAGTAGATCAGTTATATTTATTTTCTTCCTTCAGCTCCTGTATATAAACACTGTTGACGTACTTTGTTTCAGTATGAATGAGAAAAATGAAATTTGCAATTTCAAATCTTAGTTTCAATATGGTATCAGCAGGATTTTTGTTTCTTTGCTTGATTTGATCTCATTCATCGTTCTTCCGCCGTGCAACTTGTGTTGTTGTTTTTCTGATTTTCTCTCAGCTTTGATCTGCTTTGTTCAGCGCCATGAATTCCGACGAATCTAGCTCCTCTGTTTCCGCCGATGATCCCTACTTTCTTCATCAATCCGAGCATCTTAACTCATTTCTAGTCTCTCAGCAGCTCACCGAAGAGAATTACACCACCTGAGCCGTTCGATGCTCATTGCCCTGTCTGCTAAGAACAAACATGGATTCGTTGACTGGTCTCTAACTCCTCCGGCGGCGACTAATCCGGAATCACGTCGACAGGCCTGGGTGCGCAACAATCACGTTGTTATCTCATGGATTTTGCACTCTGTCTGTTATCAATGTATAAAGACATGATTGTGGAAGAAAGTTGTATTGATTTCTTGTGATTTTTGTACACTCTATTACACGGACTAGCCATACAATAAATAATACAAGAGTCCTCTCTAATATGGTAAGTTACCAAACCGATATACATGTAATCCCTGATTTGTAGTAACCCTAATCTCTACCTAATTTCCTAACACTCCCCCTCAAGTCGAGTATCGGGTCGATGATGCTCAACTTGCCCAAGACATTATTGAAAATCCTTCCATTCACTGCCTTCGTCAAAATATCTGCTAGCTGATCCTCTAACCGGACAAACGGGACGTCAATAACCTTTTCTTCCAATTTTTCCTTGATGAAATGTCGGTCTACTTCCACGTGCTTGGTTCGATCATGCTGAACCGGGTTTTCTAATATACTGATGGCAGCTCGATTGTCACACCTCAGCTTGCACGCCCCCGTTGCAGGAAACCCAACCTCTGCGAGCAGCTTTCTTAACCACAGGACTTCAGTTACCCCTCTCGCAATGCCTCGAAACTCCGCTTCTGCGCTTGACAGCGCCACTACTTTCTGCTTCTTACTCCTCCAGGTCACCACATTTCCTCCTACTGGCGTGAAATACCCAGTTGTGGATCGTCTGTCCCCTGGACTCCCAACCCAGTCTGCATCCGTGTAAGCTTCTATATCCAAATGCCCATGTTTCTGAAATAGAACACCTCTCCCTGGATGCCCTTTCAGATAGCGGCAAACTCTCAATGCTGCATCCATGTGTTCTTTCTGAGGCCGGTGCATAAACTGACTGAGAACCCCAACTGCATATGCTACATCTGGCCGGGTGTGAGATAAATAGATCAGTTTCTCAACCAACCGTTAGTACTGGCCTTTATCAGCTCCTTCTGCCCCTTCTACTATTTGTAACCCATGATTGACAATGATCGGGGTATCAGCTGATTTACACTCAAGGAGTCCAACTTCTGCTAGAAGATCCAGAATAAACCTCCACTGTGAGATGAAGATGCCCTGTTCAGATCTCAATACTTCTATCCCTAGAAAATACTTCAGTTCTCCTAGGTCCTTCATTTCGAACTCTCTAAACAAGTTCTCTCTTAGCTGGGAAATTTCATATGTGTCGTCCCCTGTGATAATCATGTCATCTACATAGATGATGAGGCACGTCACTAGTCCGTCTCTTTTCTTCAGAAAGAGTGTGTGATCTGAGTTGCTCTGTTGGTATCCATACTTTTTCATAACAGTAGTAAACCTTCCAAACCAGGCTCGGGGTGACTGCTTCAATCCATACAGAGCTTTCTTCAACCTGCATACCTCCCTGTCCTTAAAACCACTAGTAAACCCCGGTGGGGGTTCCATATACACTTCCTCCCTAAGATCTGTATGTAAAAAGGCATTCTTAACGTCAAACTGGTGTAATTTCCAATCTCGGTTGGCTACTACCGAGAAAATCACTCTGATTGTATCAATTTTTGCCACTGGAGAGAAGGTCTCTGAGTAATCGATACCATAGGTTTGTGTGTATCCCTTCGCCACCAACCTCGCTTTATATCTTTCAATGCTCCCATCAGCTCGGTGTTTGATGGTAAATACCCACTTACACCCTACTACCTTTTTTTCCGGGGGAAAGCCAACACTTTTCCCACGTTTCATTCTTTTCCAACGCCTCCATTTTTGTGTTCATGGGACAAATCCATTTCTCGTCTGTGAGCGTTTCTTCTACTCTACTAGGAACACTGGCAGAGTAAACAGAAGTAGTATATGCGCGAGCCGACTGAGATAAGTCCCCTTTAGCTAGGTCAGCTATTGGGTACTTAGGTGCCCTTCCTTCAAACTCCGGTTCATATCTTTTCGGTGGCACGCCTCGATTGGCTCTAGGAGGCAAAGTATATCTCTTTTCTTGCACTGTTTCACCTTCCAGCTCCCCTTGTACCTGTACCTCACTTTCCTCTTCATCATGTCCTGCACTGTTAGGTTCACACTGACTCGAAGAAATACAAGTAGAATCACTGGAATCATAACTATGTACCTCTGGATTTTCAGTTGGAGTGATCGGGGTCGGAGATTGCGAGGGAGGCTGTACTGTGGGGGTTAGCCTGGTGGTTCCGCCAACTTGCTCTGTTGAGACTATGTCTGGCCAAGAGTGTAACATCCAACTCAGTGGTTCCTGTCGTATCTCCCCCTGACCGCTGAGTTGTGTAAAGAAGTATTCTGTTTCTAAAAAATCACAGTCCATGGTTGTGTACAGGCGACGAGTAGACGGGTGATAACATCTATACCTTTTCTGGTTGACCCCATACCCCACAAAAACACATTTGAGAGAACAAGGATCAAGTTTGGTACGTTCTGACTTCTGGATATGGACAAAGACCGAACACCCGAATACCCGTGGAGGAAGGGCTAAAGAGGATGGTATGCTGACTTGACTACTCAGAAACTATAGAGGTGTTTGGACATGTAGAGGTTTAGTAGGTAGACGGTTAACAAGATATACTGCAGTGGCAACCGCCTCGGGCCAGAGGTATTTAGGGCATTTTGACCCGAGCATGAGGGCCCTAGACGTCTCAAGAAGTTGGCGATTCTTACGTTCAGCTACCCCATTCTGTTGTGGTGTGTGGGAGCAAGAGGTTTGATGGATTCGCCCATTTTCTTGAAAGAATTTCTTTAAAGTGGAGTTAACGAATTCCCCCCCGTTGTCAGATCGAAGAATTTTGATTTGGGCTTTATACTGAGTTTGAATCATTTTAAAAAACGGGAAATTTTTTTTGAACAACCTGAACTATCACGGATTTTGGACTTTGCAACCTGAACTAAAAAACGTCTCTGGTTGCAACCTGAACTATTTTAAATTCTCACTTTGCATCCTCAGTGCAAAAATCCGGCCACATGTACTTACGTGTCACCCGTGTGAGGTATCCACGTCAGTGCCTCCGGTGACAACAGTGGCCGAATTTTACACTGAGGATGCAAAGTGAGAATTTAAAATAGTTCAGGTTGCAACTGGAGACGTTTTTTAGTTCAGGTTGCAAAGTCCAAAATCCGTGATAGTTCAGGTTGTTCAAAAACTTTTTCCCTTAAAAAACTCCACAAATTTGCACGGTACTTCAGACTTATTTTTCAAAAAATAAATCCACATCATGCGAGAACAATCATCCACAAAAATAACAAAATACTTAAAGCCATGATCACCAATATTCGGGGCAGGTCCCCACACATCTGAATGAATTAAAGAAAAAACGTCCTCAGCTCTAGAGTTTGAAGGTGAAAAATGTTGTCTATGGCTTTTGGAAAGTAAACAAGTTTCGCAAAACAACTGACTATTATGTGAAAAAATCTTAGGAAATAAAGACTGAAGATATCCTAATGATGGATGACTTAACCGTCGATGCCACAACCACTGTTGGCGGTTCACTGTCCCGTGAGCAAGTGCCGTAGTTCCTTGTTGAGCCACCTCATCCACATAGTACAACCCATCCTGTTCAGTACCACGCCCAATCACTCTCCCCGACTGAATATCCTGTAGTAAACAAAAAGTAGGGTACATCAGGGCCATACAATTTAATTCTTTCGTTACATGGCTAATAGATAGTAATTTGCACGAAAGACTGGGCACATGGAGATAATTTTTTAAGTTGATTGAGGGAGAAAATATGATATTTCCCCTTCCAAGAACGGGGGATAAACCACCATTTGCACTCTGAATGGAATACTTCTTTGCCACTGTGTAATTTGACAGATCAGCTTGATCGTACGTCATTGTTTCTGATGCCCCACAATCGAAAAGCCAACGAGACTTTTTCCTATTTTCCCAAAAAATGTTGTACTTTCGTTTGGGAAGTACACGCCATGCCCTGTTTATCTCTTTGGTAATCATTACATGTGGGGACAATATTATTCTCGGGAGCAACATTACTTGGGGGGGGAGGGGGTTACATAATTTATTACATGTATCATAAGTATTGAAATTACAAGAATTAAAAAAAAGGGTGATAGGAGGGCAGGATGGGTATTTCTCCCAGCCTAACCCTTTACCTAAGAGTGCCTTTCCCTTCTTTTCATTTTCCCCTTGTTCAGCCGCCGCCTCCTGAGTATAATCTTCATTCTCTTTCACGGCGGCCTGATGCGCCGCTGCAACTCGTCCCTCGCCGGCGTAGCCCGGCGTTGCTCCGTCACGCCATCGGCTACGCCAACCCTCCGGCCATCCTATTATCTCGTAAGAGCCCTCCTTTTTGTGTCCCAGTAACCCACAGTTAGAGCACTTTACCGGGTTCCCATCACCGCCACTCCGACGAGGTGCGACGGGCCCTTTCGTGCCTTGATCAGAGTTTCTTTGGGCCGGAGCTGACCTGAATCGCGAGTTTTCTCCTGTCGCTTGTGACATCGGTCCTTTCCCCCATTCTTGAAACCGCTGTGTTGCGAATCCGGCTCCCACGCCGGTGTTGCTTGAGTTTCCCGTCGATGATGAACTCCGGTCACCACTCAAAATATCTCTTCTCGCCAATTCTCGTCGGATGGTGGCGTACGCTTTTTCTATTGTCGGCAATGGGTTTTCCTTTAATAACTCTCGCCGTTCTGTGTCGTAGCGGTCGTCTACCCCGGCGAGGAACTGAAATAAGTGGGTTTCGGATCTGAGGCGGTTGAAGGTGGTGATATCTCCTTCACAGGACATCGGTTTGGGCAGTTGGACTTCGATCTCCCTCCATATGCGCTGTAAGTTGCTGTAAAATTGTTCGATTGTGCTTGTCCCTTGTTTCATGGTGTTCGCCCGGACGGTAAGATCAAAGATTTGGAATCCGTCTCCGCTGGATCCATAAGTTGTTGTCAGTCCTTCCCACAAAGCCTTCGCCGATGGATATTCAGCGTAGTTGGGAACAAGGTCGGAATCCATGTTGTCGAGAATCCATGAACAAACGATTAAATCTGTTTGTTCCCACCTGTGGTAATTTGGATGGTCGATTGCCGAAGGTGCAGGCACTCCTGTGATATGGCTGAGTTGTCCCCTTCCTCCGATTGCCAATCTCATTAACCGAGACCATAGGGAAAAATTGAACTGATTTAATTTGGTGTTTATGTTTATGGTTTGTGGTATTTGGAACTGATTGGTATCTGTTTGGGGTTGTAGGGTTTGAAAATTGTTTTCGATTATGCTGGCTATCTGCGTGGCCAAGGAATTGACGGGCTGCTGCGATTCCTTGCCGGAACTGGAGTGGCTGCTGTAGTCGGCCATGGCCGGGAAAGGTAAAGGTACGTGATGAGCAAGGTTGAATCCGTTTAATGGATCTTCGCCCGCTCTGATACCATATTATCAATGTATAAAGACATGATTGTGGAAGAAAGTTGTATTGATTTCTTGTGATTTTTGTACACTCTATTACACGGACTAGCCATACAATAAATAATACAAGAGTCCTCTCTAATATGGTAAGTTACCAAACCGATATACATGTAATCCCTGACTTGTAGTAACCCTAATCTCTACCTTTCCTAACACTTTTCAGCAAGGAAATTGCAGCTTCTATCATATTTTGTGAAACTGCTCGCGAGATCTGGCTGGACTTGCGTGATCGCTTCCAGCAGTCCAATGGTCTGAGGATTTTCCAGCTTCGCCAATCTCTACTATCCACGCGGCAGGAAGGCTCTTCAGTAAGTGTTTACTTCACCAAGCTTAAAGCCATTTGGGAGGAATTGTCGAACTATAGACCTGTTTGTACATGTAATCGTTGCAATTGTGGGGGTGTTCATGATTTGTGCCTATACTATCAATCTGAGTATGTCATGGCATTTTTGATGGGGTTGCATGAATCGTTTGCTCAGATTAGGAGTCAAATCCTTATGATGGACCCTATCCCTGTTATGAGTAAGGGTGTTTGCTCTTATTAGTCAAGAGGAGAGACAACGCAATCTAGGATTTGTTAATAATACATAGTCTAATTCCATGGCTTTTGCTGTTAAGAACTATCCTTACTCCCATTCTAGCTTTGGTAATGGTCGAGGTTTCAATTCCAACCGTGGTGCTCATACCAATTTCTCTTCTAACCGTGGTCCTCCCACTAATTACAAAGGAAAGAGTCAAATTGAGTGTTCTCATTACAAAGGTAACACTCACACAGTGGATAGATGCTAAGAGTTATATGGATTTCCTCTCGGTTATTTTTCCAATGGGGGTGGCAACAGGAATCGTTTTCCTCAATCTACTCACCAACCTACTACTGTTGCAGTTCCTGTAGCACCTCAGATGGTCAATCATGTTGATGTGGCCTCATCTTCACCAGCTGCTACACAATCCTCAAGTTCTACTCCTTTTTGCATTCTCTGACTGATAAGCAATACCAGGGTCTTTTGTCTCTCTTGGCTTCACAGGTGCAGCACAATGTTAACTAATCTTTCTTCTCTGTTTTCTTTTCATATTTCCCCTTTGCTTTGTTTTTCTTCTTTAATGTTTTAATTGAATTATTTATGTTCTTGAAATATTTATTTACATTTAAACAACTATCTCTTTTAACCTATTTTTTTATGTGCAGGTTATTGATCGATTTTTTATTCTATTTTTGGTATCATATCAACCATCATAAGAAAGGTTAGAAGATTCGTATATTTGTTGTTTTTTTAAATATACTCATTATTCGTATATCATTCTAATCATATATAATATAAATATTTTTTAAATTAATGGTTATCAATTTTTTTGATTTTTCTAGATTTTTTATTAAATTATTTTTAGATTTATAAGAGATTGAGAATAAATGGATCATGCTTTTGATGAAATCTAATTTTTTATGAAATATTAAAATTCAAGCATATATCTATAGTTATTTATTGTAACTTTTATTCTCTCTTTTTTTATGATTTTATTTCCAATACTTCTTCTCCTTCTTCTTTTATATTTCTATTATTTCTTCCTTTATTTTAAAAGTTGTATTATTTTTTTCATTTTCTTTATTTTGATTCTCTTTAACTTCTCTATTTGTCATCTTTATATATTTTAGTTTTTAAGTTTAATTCATTCTATTTACATTTGTATAGAAAGCTTACCGTGTTGGAAAACACGAAAGAGTAGAGCAGCGGAAGTTTAAAATTTTCCACAAGTTTAATTGTTGTCTTGCAATTTTCGTACTGTAACGTTGGGAATAACAAGAAACTCACTTTAATTGAAGCTTCTTGTGATGTTGTTACCACCTAACAAACACCCTTCAAGCGAAAAGTTCCTGGAACGACCTTCGATTTAAACTCCAAAGTAGAAGCCCTCCAAAGCGTATCCACACCAGACCTAAAACACGATCAAGCGAGTGGGAATGCTAATTTTATGGCTTGTGTTAAGGTTAAGATAATTTTTGCTTTGAAAACTTTTCTTTTGGTTTTTCTCAAAAACTTAACACTTCGTGAGTGTTGGTCTAAAGAATAAGAGAAGCGCCACCCCTAGTATAAATACTAGGATGGTTCGAAAATCCTACATAAACCTAGTGGACTTTGTTTTCTTGCTCACTAATTAACTTATTTAATTATTTAATTTAATTGGAGAAAATAAGTTCCCAACTTATTCTCCAAGTCTTGCGAGAATAACCTTCTCTCTCCTACAATAGGAAGTTGGACTTTTCAACTTTCCTAAAGTTAAAAGTCAATATTCAATAAATAAATTAATTCCCAATTAATTATTTATTGGGTTAAGTTTATTTGAGAATAGTATTAACAATTAATTCAAAATTAATTAAAAGACCAAAATTAATTAATTACAATTTAATTAATTAATTCTAGAAAAGAATTCATGTGTAATATAATTACACGTTAGAGCTACGCATCAGCCACGTGTACGTGACACGTGGTAGCCACGCAAGCATGCGTGACACGTGGCAGTCACGTGTCTTTGACACGTGGCAATGCCCACGTGGTCCAGCCCATTTTCGATCAACAATTTGATCCTTCGTTAATCATATTAACATCCTACCATAACCCTCGTGTTCTGGCATTTGTGTATGACCCTTTAGGTTCATTATTCAATTAGCAGTGATAGCAATTAATTAATTCCCTAATTAATTAATCACTTCACAGATCACACTACAGTAATCTAGCAATGGGTGTGTGACCCCTAGCCGAATAACGAAATGAGTCGAAGAACCTTTCAGTCAATGACAATCAGTGAAATACGATCCTCCTACAACTCCATCTCTCAATCAAGAACTAAGGCATATGGGAATATTCTCAGAGCCCAAATATTCTTGATCTTTAAAGTTAAGTTCGTTTCATGTCCATTTCGATCTCAATCCTAGAAAACCCCATTTTCTAGATGTCTTGATCTTTATCCACCTTGGCCAATGGTTTAATGTTTAATGAACTACGAACAATTCAATCAGTAAGAGATCATTCTTGTTCTTAACAAGTGTAAGTCCTTTATCGATTCTACTAATTCTACATATGCCACTTGTGTAATCCCAACATGGGCCGTGGTTCAGGTATATGGCTACACCCTTTTGAGCCTATATCGAAGATTACAGAGTTAGCTCATATGAGACATTACAGAATCTCAAGTCTAAGGATTAATGAATCACGTCATTGACCTGTGAGATATTTCCTAATCTGGAAGTTTCAGGAAACTTCCTTTCCCATTTAGGAATGTTCTCACGCTGGACATCTCAGTGATGAAGTTCTTGTAACAATCACCCTAATGTATTATGAACGCATCAACGTATGCACTTATCACTTCATGAAACTGAGTGATCCTTCAAAAGGACATAATCACATAAGCAAGTCTCAGCAGAGTCAAGGTCGACACTCCCACTGTCTGTCGGACTCATTGACTTGGAGAAGTTTCTAATCCTCACCTATGGAGTTAAGAACTTGTTTCATGTGTCGTTCCTATAACGACAAAGTTCTTAACGGCCTCATCGGATTAAGGGAGTTCAATACATGCAAAACACAATCAACCCAAACAGACATAAATAAGCACATAAAGAAGTGATTACCTATGAACAAAATCATCTCGTTTATTATTCAAATACTGTATGTAATTTTACAAGGAAATAGTAAAGCAAACATCTGTTTTAAGGGCACTATTCCAAACATACCGAAGCACTTAAAAATACAAATAATTTATGAGATTGGTCATTTGTTATAAATATAAAATTTTGACTACTTAATTTACATTTTTAATAAATATTTAGAAGTACAATTTTAACTATATAAGATAATATGTTTATATTTTCACACTAATTATATTTATTAAATTGATAAATATTAGAATTATTTTTAAACACATTATTTTAGATTTATATGTTACAATACTTGGGAGCAAACTAGCAAAATGTCCACCGGTGACATTAAGAAAATTAAAAATACATGAGAGCAAACTAGCAAACTATTTAATATTTAAAAGAATGTGATATTTATATAATTTCAACACTTCATTTTATTATTATTATTATTATTTAGAACTGGATGATAATTATATATTCTTTCTGAAATTATTTTTCTTTTACAACGTCTCTACTTAATACTTAAATAAAACTATAATAAAAAAATATTTTAGCAATAATTTATTTATTATTTATAAAAAATATATATTATATAGAATATTTTTCATTGTATATGATTAAGTTATTTATCTTAAATTATTTTAGTTTACAAGATTCATACATAATATTATAAGTTATATTATCATCAACACCGTGCATAGCACGGGAGATACGCTAGTTTTTTTTGTAAGTCAGGTCATATATTATTTGTAAAAGTTTGACAAATATACACTATTTAATATACGATCTTCTACCAAAAATTAATTTTACTTCTTTTTCAATTGAATTTCAAATATTTGAAAACTAATTAATTCGAAAGAGAGAAATAAAGCCAATATAAATCGAGGCAATAACATTCATTCCCTGTTTCGAAAACAACCAAATTTGACTCTGATTTCCTATTACAATGAAAAATAGAGCAATCACCCCGTGCGTCAAGGATTTCCCAAAGAAATTTAGCTCCAGCAAGATTTAAATTAATTTCCTTAAGCAGAAAGAAAGGCATCAACATCACCAATTTTGAGGGGGAAAACTAAAGCAAAGAAAGTGGAATGACAATAGAAACTTACACACACCCACTTCAATGCAACCCTTTTCCTCAATATTTTCTCCCTCAGAAATCGTATGATCACAGCCGTTTTAAATGCAGATCAAAGAAGACACGAGAAATGTAATTTTTTATTTATTTAATGGTTCGAGTCTGGATCGGGTCTGAATTGGACCCGTTAAGGACTTGAATATAAACAGGTCCATTTTTTTGGATCCAGACCCAATCCAAAATCCGAGGGATCGGGTCCCGGTCCTAGACCCGACCCGATCACCATTCCGAAGTCCCGCTCAATCTATATTCGTTCAACCGTCCTGTTAAACTGTTTCGCTCGACCTATGCCCCACTCCGCTCATCACATCTCGTTCATCACATGTTGCTCATCATGTTCCCGTTGAGGTCCAATGAATTAACCACACTCAAAGACCCTTTTATGGCAGTTATCAAATAATTATTTGTCAATTAATTTTAGATTGAGTGAGCTAAGTTAAGAATGTTACATTAGCAATAATATTTGACATGACTAGTCTGATTTCACCACATTGGATAAAATGACACGTAAGGAGGCCACATGTACAAACGGGTTGGATTTCCGACCGGTTTCGTATCTCTGGCAAAAATTTGCATCAACTTGTAACTTTTTGGCAAATATGGGTTACTTTTGCCACCGAAAAATTAAAGGTACAAAATTTATTAAAATACTGGAGTTGTTATACCATTTTTTCAATTTTTCCAGAAAAAATCTAATGGACTCGTTCAGCCCCGCGGGGGCCCTAGCCCCTAAGTACTTTTACCCTCTTTGTTTCCAAAAACACATCATTAAATGTTAGATATGCGATACAAGTACTTTTACCCTCTTTGTTTCCAAAAATTCTTACAGAAACTTACAATTAAAAACCACATTTAGAAGGCATGCACTCATCACACCAATTTCACCCAAGAGCCAAATGAAATCGAAAATCATGACAATCACTCAGCTGGATAATCGAAGGGCAAGGGATTAACCGTGGAAGGATCCAACAAATCCGGATGAACAAATCCATAATTCCGTAAAACCTGATTATCAGCAAACAACAAAGCTTTTTGCATTGCATCAAAACAAGTTTGGCCCGAATAGATCCCATTGTGGTCACCACTACACGGCTCGCACCCCGTAAAATGCGTGATGAACGGCCGTCGCCAGCTTCCCACCCCGTGCCCAGCTTCCTTAACGTACTCCTCCCACACCCTACCATAACCCTCGCTCACTTTCTCCGCATGTCTTCTCCTCAACTCCGGCACCTTCTTCTCGATTTCCGTATACTTATCCGTAACATTATCAAATTTCCCCACGATCTCCAACCAATATCCCTGGAAATAATACTCACTCTCCACGTATATCTTACTCCCCCATTTCTCCTGTTCTTTCAACAGCAAATAAACCAAACCGGATTGATCATCCGACTCGGGAAATGCTTTGTCTTTAAACATTGTTGTCTGAATCTCTCCCCATTTCTCATAGTCTGGTGATTGTGGGCCCATACTGGCCCACACGTCCATGAAATCCATGGCCCACTGACAATTACGGATCAGAAAAACACCGGCATTGACACTGGTCCAGCTCTTCTTCTCGTATATCAAATTAGGCCATCCATTGATCACCAGATTATGGGCCTTGTACCGGTCCAACGGAAGCTTGAAATCCATGTCCGTAAACGCCGCGTCGGAATCCACCCACCAGATCCACTCCGCCTCCGGATGAGCCAACATGGCGGCTTTCACCGTCGGGATTTTGGCCCAGAAGAAGAACATTTTGGGCTGGAACAGTACGTTGTTGTAGAAGATGTCGATGTTATGTCTCCGAGCGTAGTTGACTTTGTTCTTGTAGAATTTGAGCAGCAAATGATCGCCGACGGGATTCTTGCACGGTGCAGACTGTGATCCGGTAACCATTAGGATCCGATCCTCAGCTCCGGGTGCAAAAGAAGGGTGCTGCTTTAGCCAATAACGTCTCTTGTCGTCCCAATTCTTGACCGGTGGCGCGTCAATGGTGTAGCTGAGTTTGGGGTCGTCGTAAAAGTTCTTTTCCGGTGGGTCATGGCCCAGATTTGGACCAGGAACATGACAGCTAGGGTGTGGGTTTGGGTCGGGTTGTTTTATGGGTTTCTCGCCGGAAAATACTGCTGTAGAGAAGAAACTCGGAATAGTTGGGTTAGGGTTAGGGTTGAAGAAAGACCATAGAGCCCAAGCCGCCGTGAGAGCGGTCAGAACTCCGCCGGCAAAGAGGAATCCGTCGGTGCAAGAGGATAATGGTTTGGTCCGAGCCCTGCTTTTTACTTTTGAAGAAGTTTGTAGCTGGGAAATCTCCGAAGAGTACATAGTTGAGATTTTGGTGAAACTATATAAAGGAGAAAACTGTTTCAACTTTCAATATCTGAGAGATTTGAAAAAGGAGAAGAATGAAGAAAGTGGGGGATAAAAAGCTGCATAAACGGCATAAATATCGTCGGCGGGTGGCATTATATGATCACTCGCCACCGTTGAATAGTGGTGGTTTAATGGAGGTTTTCTGGCTGATGCAATTCGGGTTTCATTATTATGAATCCCCATGTCGGGACGTAGAGAAAGAGAAAGCAAAACTAGTTTTTTAATTACTATATTCTCCATGATAACGTTTTTAATTCTAAAGTTGGCTTTAATTTGGCATCTTAAAATCACATAAGTACCATAACCGAGTTTCATTTGCATGCAAGTACCTTTTTCTTCTCATTTCTCAATTAAAAATTGAGCAAAAAGTTAAAGTCCATAATGAAACAAAACCTGATTAGCCGTAATTACCTTTACGTAACAGCGAATAAAGCTTGGAAGTCGGGTCCAGCCAAGCTACTTTTCACGAAGCCAGGGCAAAAGTGATATTTTGGATAAAAAATTTGCATTGAGGCTTATATATATATGAGTCCCTGACGTACGTTGGTTTAGCAGTATCTTAGGAAAGCACTAAGAAAAAGACTAAAAGAGAGTGAATACATTAAAGAAAAGTTAAGTTAAAGTGTCAATTAAGTTACGCTGGCAAATCTGTATACTACTTAATTGTCATCAATCCTCAGCTAACCCTAATAATGTCGTGACTTTTCTTTCTAAATAGTAATTATAATGGTAAGAATATTAATAACGCTAGAGTGCTTTCGGCAAAGAGGAAAAAAAAAATCAGAGAGAAGGGAAAATTCTAACCCAGATCCGGCTTGGTCGGACCCAACCAATTAAAAAGGCAAGTGTATTACACTTGCCATTTGATTGGTCACTCTCTCCAAACTTTCCACGCCAACCACACAGGCCACGGCAAATGTAAAACACTCGTCTCCTCGTTATACCTATTTGGCCGAGCCAGCTCGGGCTAGAATTACCCAGAGAGAAGTGTCTGTATGTGACAATTGTTAACTAACAGTTGTTAACCAAAAGGGTTTAGTTTCTTTTTTTGCCCCTCTTGATTTTTCTTTTCTTTTTTTTTTTTTTTTTTGTCCGAAAATGCGTGAGGTAATGCGAAGGCCAAAAATAGGGGATGAGGATGACTCTTTTAACTCAGTTGTTTGATTCATACAATTAGATTAAATTTGAACGCTAAACTTTATTTATCTCAAAGCTCATTAGATTATATTTGTAACTTGTCGGACTCTACTGGATGACTGGACTACGTTAGTTCCCCCCCCCCCCCCCCCCTCCCTAAATCCACCCGATTATAGTGACTAGTTCTCTCGTTGAATTATAAACACTTCAAAGAATGAGACAGATAACCAAAAAAAAATTAGATTACTGATTCATATGTAAAACCAAAATTCCAACCCTAACATTTAACTAAAGATGGATGAGTATTTCCATAAACCATACCCTCCCATTAAAATAAAAGAAACATTAACATGTTAAGTGGGAAACAAAATGGTACAGTGCAAAGTAGCAAATAAAAAGTTAAAACCTTACCTCAAAAGAAATTTGCGGCAAATGATGTAGCCATGTAGGCAATTGAAAACAATTGGAATGAGCCTATATATATATGGGCTCTAATGTTATGTTTGACTAGGGTCGTCTACCACCCAGCCCACTATTGTTATAAACACAGTATTGGGCTGTTGGTGTACCACAGTTTCGAGAAGTGAGAACTGAGAACTATGTAGGGCTGTCGATGTCCGGATTTTAATTACTGATAGTTTGTTAACATTTTTTCTAAAATTTCTAAGTTTAAAAAAATTCATAAATAGTGTTTGTTTGGTAAATATTATAACCTGTTAATTTTATTTAATTTTAAGTTTTTAACTGTATAATACTTTTTTTTAATAAGAATTGTATGTTACTTTTGAGGGGTCAGGCTTTATAGATTTTTTTTTTTTTCCCCACATGCACACCCAAATTCGAACCCAAAACGTTTGTCTTGAAAAATAAATTCATTAACCATTTAGATACATCAGGCTTGGATAATTCATTATTGAATTCTAACATTGAACTTGTGATGTTCTGTATTAAAATTTTGGGTATACACTTTTTTCCGACCAACTGCATTATTGAATTTTTGGGCAATTCAAGAAATTTGGCCTTGACAGATCCTTTTAGGCTTTAGAGGTCTGACCAAGTGACCACTGAATTTGTAAGTCAAATTTTAGGCAGTGCAATTAGGCCCGCCTAATGACCGTCTATATTGCAACAAAAAGTCCATGATTTTTCTCCAAAGGAGAAACAACTCAAAATACATATGTACTAGATAATGCAACTATTACCGTATAATATTCACTACTGAATTTGGCTTCCAGAGGAGATCATTGACAAGTTCAAATCAAATATATGGTCGAAGAACCATTAGTTTAGCGGTTTAAAGCAATACTAGATTAATCAAATATCTCAAGTTCAAATTATTGGAAACGTAATTATTATTGATAGAAAAAATTTTACATTTCAATGGTGTATCTCGACTCGATCAAAATAATATATGGTCGAAGTAGGGCTGTAAATGGATATTCGAAAATCCGATATCCGTCCGCATTCGAATTCGTTTACAGAGGATATTATCCGAATCCGTCACAAGAGGATATTATCCGTATTCGATTATAGACATCCGAATTATAAACGGATAAGGATATGGTAATAAGGCATCCGATCCGTTTAACATTCGATCCGTTTCATTATCCGTTACATATATCCGTTATCCGATTTATCCGTAATCCGTATCCAATAAATAATGTATTATATTAAAATATATACACAAAACTGCGTATGTATGATAGATTATTAGTATTAAGTAAATTTTTTAGCGCATTTATTAAAGAAAAACCTTAGGTTTTATTAGTAAGTAGTAACTATATGTTCACGTCAATATTCATATAGAGATAATATAATTAACATATATTATGTTATTAATAAAAGTATTATATTTCAAATTAATTATATGATAAAATTTATAATTTCACCACATTTATACATTCACTAAAACATAAAAATGATCTGTATAGATATACTTATTATTTCTCTATTCGTCTAAAATATATATATTCAAAGTTATATAATTATTAAATAATTTATCTATAAATGAATAGTTGATAATCTGATTAAAAGTTCGAAGTTATATAAATAAATAATTTATGTCAAATTTTGAATAGTTGAAAATCCGATTAAAATCCGAATCCGTCCGAATCCGCCTTGTATCCGTATAAAAAAGATATTATCCGAATTCGATTTAAAAGGATATTATCCGTATCCGTCCGAATCATAAACGGATAAGGATATGGTAATCATACATCCGATCCGTTTATTATCCGTTTACACCCCTAGGTCGAAGACTCTCTCATAAATTGCATGAACGAAATTGTAAAATATTAAAAAAAAAAAAACATTTGATGCGTATTGAAAGTTGATTGGGACGGAATTCCTAGAAATTAAAAACAAAAGTGGCTAGCAGTAGGCAGTAGCACTTACGTACTGCAAATTGCACGACGCAATGGTTGTCGTTATTATGGACACACGTGTTTTGGGCTTTTGGCTGGGAAGATCAAAAATTCAAAATATATGTATGAATGCACAGTTACTTTCCACCACTTCTTGTGCAGTGTGTTTTTAATTATTAAACATAATTATATTAATCACGTAGCTGAGATTGGGTCACCTAGTTCTGTCGCAGAGACTGAAATGAAAGGAGTCAACCCCACTACAAAAATTTAATTAAATAAATTAATATTTTATTTTTTAGATTTATAACTTTAAAAGAATTTATTTTAACCTTATTTTGTTTTTTTTTTTTATCTTAATGTGATAATTCTAGAATTGCGTTGTTGCTAGTGCAACATATGTGATTTAACCTGAATAATTCATAAATTATTACAGTAGCCATAATGAATGATTCTGTATGCTTTTAGTTTTTGTCTTTTGACAAAAGATTAACACTTAATCATTAATTAGAATTCCGACAAGTTTCATCTAATTCACATGAGCTCAATGCTTATATAAGCTAGAACCTTCTAGCATTTTATTTTCCATCTTCTAAAGTATTTTATAATTTCGCTTAATTTTTTTATTCTTTCTTATAACATTACCATTGATTCCCTCAAACTCTCGAGAATATTAATTTTTCTATTTACTATCCCATTGAGGAGTTCGTTCTCATGCGAACACCCATATTTCCCTTTCATAATAATCATTTTTTATTTGTTCTCATCTAGTCACGTGAACTTATAGGTATGATCTCATCATATATATTTTTTTGAGAAATTTTGTTTGAAAAAGATCAAATAAGGCCAATATCATGATCATAATTAATCGACGTGTGATCATAATTAGCAAAGTTAAATATAATTATTCCTTTTCGTCCAACTTTACTTTTAGTCATGTGATCAACCAAACCCCCACAATTTTTTAACATATATATATATGTGTCCATTGTCCACTATGTTTATATGGGGCAGTCCACCAATTCAAGTGATTCTCCTGTGGATTTATCTATTTTCACCTAAATTGCGTCGGTCCACAATTAAAGACATGGTTAAAAATTAAAGTTCAACATCCAGAATCACCAAAATTAAAAAGTTGGGAGTCGCAGTACCTTTTCTTTTTTGTTATTTGTATTCTTCATTTTTCAGGGAATCTTATCTTAAAATTGCAGTCACATCCCGCATTATGGTATCCTTGTCAGCAGCAATTTTACTATCCCACCCGCAACTTTGATCATCAAATCTGATGGATCGAATCTATATAGCTAGTGTAATACAAGAAAAAATATTTAGTTATCTAACTATTGATATAAAGTTTAAAAGAATAATATAATTTAATTATTGGTATTACGCTAGTTCAATTAAATTTTTTGTATTCGAATCCTTAAGAATATAGTCATCATTGATATGGAGAAGTTTATATTTAGGTGGTCCGATCACATTAATACTTAAATAAATGAACTATAAAATAAAAATAATTAATTAAATATTGAATATAATAAATAATTGATCGGGTTTTATTGAATCGATAATAAATAGAATTTCCAAACCTAATTTGATCCCACCAATGTGCTAGCATAGCTGGTTCATTAAAATTAAGAAACTTATCTAATCAGTAACTTTTTTTTACCAAGTACTTTTTGGCGACAAATGGAAACACAAATCAAGGGAATCTTTTTCGCTTTTATTTTAATTTGAACAAAAAATCTAGTCGGAAAAAACGGTGCAATTGATCTATTACATTATATGATTAATGATTACAATTAACGGCCGAAGCAAACTTTAGTTTCATGTATAATTTGGATTTTGGTTGCGCTAAGCACAAATTGGGAAAATTCTATAATTAGATTCGGTTCGTGTATTATATTTGTTATTTGAATTATCATTCATCTTAAATTTTTCACTGATCATACGATAAATATAAAACACACATTCTCTTATAACATTAGTTTAGTTAAGCGAAACTTGTGCTAAAATTTTCCTCCATAAATTTTATGTGCAATTAGTGATGATTGTGTCTAAAGTCTACGCGATTTACATAATCCGAATCAAAAGATAGCACTGATTATAAATCCCAAAAAAAAGCTATTTTCCATTTTCAATTTTACAATCATTGGCTATTTTTTGCGCGAGCGTGCACACATACACACACACACATATATATATATATATATATATATATATATATATATATATATATATATATATATATTTCACTAATCTATATATATTATAAAAGTACGAGTTGAGTTTTTGATTTCTTGTGCGTACACACACACACACACACACACACATATATATATATATATATATATATATATATATATATATATTTCACTTAATCTATATATATTATCCTCACTATAATACTTTCAACAATATAAAACTAGAGGGTGCATGCTTTGGTAAATCATACTATATATTATTATATTTAAAAAAATTTTAAATACTTATTTGAATGCAAATAGAACTCTTTAATAAATTAGAATCAAAAATCCTTCAATCTATACAACATATTCTAAAATTAATTAATATGAGTTCTCCAATTTATAAAAAATATATAGAGCATCATAATAAGAACTCTTTCTAAAATTTATATATTAATTATAAGTTACATTATAAGATATTTGTACATTTAAAAACAAAATTAGTAATATAAAAACAATATTTACAGCGTTTCACTTAAATGCATATTTTTACTATTAAAATTTATTATTACTTATTGTTAAATAAAAAGGATATTATTTAATTGTACAATTAAAATTAAAGAGAAAATATATGAAACTATTAAAAAGTGTGAAAAAATTGATAGATAGAGATAAGTAAGAAAATGAAAAACAACTTAATGGGGTATCAATAAGTAAACCTCCGCAAAAAATAGGGTATTAATAAGTAAAATGGGGTATTAATAGAGATAAGTGTTAAAATGGGGTATTAATAAGTAAACTTCCGCAAAAAGCAACTTAATGAATAGTAATTTTTTCCCTCCAAATTGCACTTGATGGAAAAAATGCATTTTTGAGACATTATTTGACGAATGGGACCAGAATTGTAACTTTTTAAAACTAATTGGACTAAAAGTGTCTAATTTCAAAGAAATGAAACTAAAATTACAAAAGGCCTAATCTTATGGGAACAAAAATGTAATTTGCTCTTATTATCTTTGTTTTATTATTAATGTCATGGTATAGATAGTGACGTAGCAGGATTTCACCTGACCACGTTGCAGCAAATCTCACCACCTGATTGACCAACCACAGTCAACCCGATCGACCAGGCACGGTCAACCTGATCGACCAGCTACGATCAACACAATCGACCGGACATGGTCAATCCGATTGACCGGCAACGACCAACCCGATCCACTGGTCACGGTCAATCGGATCGACCGGCTACGGTCAACACAAACGACCGGACATGGTCATTCCGATCGATCGGCCACGGTCAACCCGATGGTTCGGCCACAATCAACCGGTCACGGTTAACCCAATCGACCGACCCCGATTGACCACACCTAATTAGGCTTGTCACTTGAAAAGCCTCTGACACCGCCTACATGGCAGTACTTCTTATCCCCTAACCACTAGGCAAACGCATTCAATGTACCGTTAATGTGTGGACAGGTGTCACGCATAGGTTCCAATCCTATAAATACCCCTTACATTCATGGCATTTGGTACGCACAATCATTGTTCATTCGACCTTCAGTATTACTCTTCCCTTCTAGAGCAAGTACCTGACTTGAGTGTCGGAGTGCCAAATTGGGATACAACCCCCATTCCCCCAGTTGACCTTCAACTCACGTTTGTTATTCCTTCACAGATCTGTTCGAGAGCCTTCCAATCTACACAAATTCTAAGTGACTCGAGCTCTCGGAATCAACCACCTCAGCAAACCGATTTCGAGAAGGATCAGATAGTAAGAGTTAATTAATGACGATTGAAAGTTAATTATAAATACAACTAATTTTCGGTAAGTTTATTATTGATTTTTTTTAAGTTTTTTTTTATTTACTTAAATTAATGAAATAAATTATTATTTTAAAATTATAAATTAAATTATTTTTTTGTATAAATATAAAATAATTGCTAATAACTATTTTTTTGTCCAACCTTAACATGACACGACACCATACGATACAATAATATTTAGAACTGTTTGAGCATCATAAGAGTGTTAATTTAAAACTATAAGCTTTTTATTTATATATGTGAGAGTGTCTATTAGAAAATTAAATTTCAATTGAGGTATCCTCACTATATTTAAAGTTAAAAAATTGATGTTCTAAATATTTTTATTTTAGTAATTCAATTATTTAAAATATTTGGATAAATCGTATACTTAATGTGCAAGGCACATTGTTTTTACTAGTTCTAATTGAAATTTAGTAGTAAATCAGTATACTAAGGGAAAAATATTTTATACTTGTTGTAATTAATATAAATATTAAAAAATATCAATCATATAATAAACTACATCTTAGAATTGCACCAACATTTGTATAATTTTTTTTTTTGATATCTCAGAGTTTCTCCCCATCCAATTGGGTGAAAGACTAATCTCCCGAGGTAGTTGAAGACGTTTATTGAGGGGACCTCTCTTAATGTAGTTTTTTACATCCACGAGATTCAAACCCGACACCTTACTTAAAGTGAACTCAATCTCCTATCCACTTGAGCCAACTATCCATTGGTACCTACATTTGTATAATGAACATAAACTTTGGTTGTTGGACCAAACAAATACACATTAACTAAAAGCATTTTTTCCGAGACATGTTCACCCTATTCTATAATCTCGTTGCATCTGTTCACCAAAAAAAAAAAAAAAAATCTCGTTGCATCCTAAATTAGAATTTCGCAAAAATAATTCTAGACAAAGCAGAAAAAAGAACTCCTGAAATGGTAATAATGTGCAACTTGACTCCAAAATCAAGATCCAAATTTGCCTTAATTAAAGATAGTCTAACGACAAATATTTGTATTTAGAGACAGATTAATCATTAACTTGATTCTCATGTAATTAGTTGGGGAACAACTGTAACTTTTAAAAAAATAAAAAATTAGACATTTAATTTTCATATGGTTAGTTGGGAAAAATTCTCATAATTCTCAAATATCAATTTTTTTTTTGGTACGAAGAGGGTCAACCCGTGGGTTGCCTTCCTTTGTAAAAATCAAGTCTAAAAGTTCAATCGGAACCTATTGCCATTTGCCATTCTTTAAACATGATATACATATTATGATCCATCTTGGCCAAAATATCTTTACAATTGTTATCTTTACTTTTAGTATGCATAATATTGTGTTAAATTACTAGTGTATATATATATATATACTCTTCCCAATAAAACTCGAACGCGTAACCTACCTGTTCACATGTGCAAATGGTAATAAAGATCATGTTTAGTTTATGGCTTTATGCCTACAAAGGAGTTATTGGTTGTATTACCAGCTTAGGCATTTTGCTGAGTAATTCTCTTTTATAATGACTTATTGTTTGTACTCTTATTCCTCGATTAGTTATATATGAGGAGGGCCTTAGTAATAACTACACGAGCTTATTGACCAATTTTAATTTTGTAAAAAAAAAAAAAAAAAAAGTTACTGGTATATAAAACTCAATAGATTGATTTAAATTGAATGCAACAGAAAAACCGTAGAGAGAGAGAAGTTGTTGTGAAGTCAACTAGTTTAAGGAATTGTACGTTGTAAATAAATGGCACCAAAATGTATCAGTACGCTGCAGAGATACTTTCTCTTCCAATATTTAATTTTCAATCTGACAAATTACAATAAATACAATTTCCCCCTTCACTCTCTCTCCTCAACTTCAAATGCCAAAGTCGTAGGCCAGAGAGAGACTGCCATTTTCAGGTTGTTTGGCAGATCTATCCAACACTCCACGTCTCCTCTCCCTCCTTTAATCATCATAATTGATAATGCCATCGCCATAACCTCCATTTACTTCCACCTACTATACTATATCTGCGTCTTTCTACGCTCTCTCTCTATATCAGTCACGGCGGTGAACGTGAATTTGCTTCTTATTATTGCGCATTCAAAGCTGAATAGTACTCGGGTTTATAAATTTGGACGTTTGAATTTGATTTGTGAGGGAGCGGAGGTATGGGGAATTGCCAGGCGGCGGAGGCGGCGACGGTGGTGATACAGCACCCCGGCGGAGGCAGGGTGGATCGGATTTACTGGTCGGTGAGTGCTAGCGACGTCATGAACGCGAATCCCGGCCATTACGTGGCGATGGTGGTCGTCTCGCCGTTGGAGAATGGTACGCCGCCGGCGAAGCAGCTCAAGCTTCTCCGGCCGGGTGATACGCTCGTAATCGGACAGGTTTATCGACTCGTCAGCTTTGAAGGTACTCTGTTTTCTGCATCAAATGTTTGTGGAGGCTGGAGAAATTACCGAGTAATTGCACCTTGAGATTGATTCTAGATTCGGTGTTTTTTAAAATTTGGATTGCATTATGCAGATGTATTGAGAGAGTTTGCTGCAAAAAAGAGTGTTAAGCTGGGGAAATTGCTGGAGAGAAGTGCATTGAGCTCGGACAAGAAGAAAAATCAGGCTCGTACGGAATCTACTTCGGATGAACAGTCATCTTCAGTTAAGGTACGTAAATATCGAAATTAATCAGAACTTTTGCAGCTCCTGAAGTGATGATTTAGTGCAAGTTAATCATCTTTAATCATGCATTTGATTTTACAATTATTTTCTCCTCTATTATAATTCGGTAGATTGAATATTCTTGGAGTGGTGGTATAGATTTCAATTTCTCCCATTCTACAAGAATTTACCTTTTTTTTTTTTTTTTTTTGATTAAATAAAAAAAGATAAAAAACTGTGGTGCATATCTAGTTTTTAACTTTTTCATTAACAAAAAATTTGAAATTAGGAAAAGAAGAATCTCGCCTGTTTCAGATTTGAGCAGATACGATTCCTCATATAATTTGTACTATTGAAGTCGTTATGATTGTCATTTGTCAACATGTTTTTTGATTACAAAGACATGACAAACGCACTTTCACTGATTGTATGATTAACTTTGCCATAATTGAGATGCTGATATTTTTTAGGATTTCATAAACTTGGTGACTCATGCATCCCTCTGCTTTACCTTTACTTTTCCAAATTCATAAATAAACTAATCATTTAGAACTATGATACGACTAAATGATATAATTTAATAGATCCACTCTATAATTATTTAACCAAAAGTTTTCATATTTAAGTTTCTCAATGTAATTGACCTTAATAAGAATAATTTATATTTTACATATGAAAACTTAATCTCATTTCACAAACTACACTAAAGGCTAAAGGCTTCGTATTTAAGTTTCTGAATGGCTTCGGCCACAGGGATTCTTACTTTAGGCAGAATGTTTATTAATCATGATCTATCGTTGTATTGATTACCTGATAGACCGGGCATACTCGCCCAGGTGCCATGAAAAACCTGGTATTTGATATGGGATCATGATCCTTAATTATGTCGGACCCCTATGTTTCCAATCATATATCCTCTTCTACATTTCATAGTTTCATGTTCTTCAACTAATGTACATTCTTGTTTCTTACATTAAAATAATTAATGTCGCTTTCTACACTACTTGCTCAACAAAATAGTAATAATAGTGATGATTTCCTAAGTAGAGGGAAAAAACAACTTACCCCTGTATTATAATCGTTTTTTTAATTTTTATCTGAACTTTTAAATGTTTTAAATTATCATCTATCCTATGTAAAAAATTTTAGATTACTAGTTGTACTTTATAAAAATTTTCAGATTGTCATCTCGATCATTTAGCACCTAAATGACTAAGATGACAATTTGAAACATTTAAAAATTCAGATAAAAAATTGAAAACACGATCATGGTATAGGAATAAATTGTTTTTTTTTTCACTCTTTTATGTATTTCATGAACACATTTGTCACATGGCTTCAACACCCAAATTAATTGACAATATTTTAGTATAAACTCAATATCCGGTGTCTGCAGTCGTTATACGTAGAGAATCTGAGTTTAATTTAGTGTCGGTTGTGCTTACTGGTAAAGCTAAACAAATCAATTACCATCAACAGCCATTTATGGTCCCATGCCCCCAACTTCCTGATGCAACATAACTTGTTAATTAACAAGGGACAAAATGTGTTAGGCAAGCATATCTTAATTACTTGGTGACTCTCCAATCCATTTAATATGACCAACAATCAACTCGGTAGCACAGAACGGAACTGAAAAGTCCTGATTACTGGCTTATTTATAATGGTATACTACCTTAATTTAAGACTGTTAACGACTGTCCGCCCTATTTAATACTTGTCATTTCAATCTTTTGCTTCATCATTATTTGGCTTGATTTTGTTCGTTAATTTGGTCATTGATGATTCAGAGACCTAACCAAAGTACCAACAAATGAACAATCACAATCATTGAAAGCCATTGGGGAGTGGGGACTAATAGTCTACCACCCACCAACAACTAACATATATCTGTTGTGATTGCTGCCCAATTTAATGAAGTTTTTATTAAAAACTCCTAAGGATCACCCACCATGCTGAATTTATATCAAAATGTTAAAATTGTAAGTCAATTTTACATTGAAAATTCTCCATTATCCATTAATGGGGATGATATTTTTGTCCTTGTTGGTTAACATAAATTGATAATCATAAGACTATAATCATTATGGAACCCCAAATGGACATAGAAAACTTCAATTTGGTGACTCTTAATTAAATAATTATATTTATATTTTTTCATGAATTTAATAATTACATTACACATTCTCATGAATTAATAATTATATTTACAACCCCTCGTGAATTTAATAATATCTAAAAACATTTGTATTTTTTGGGTGTGTAATGTAAACCTTAAATTCACGAGAGGGTGTAAATGTAGTTATTTGACTAAGAGGGATATCAAATTGTAGTCTTCTATATCCTTTTGGGGTCCATAAGGTTTCATAGGATATTAAAAAGAATTCTTCGTTGTTGATAAATTACGAAAATATCATAATCTGTTTGGATGTTTTCCGTAACTTTTATTCAAATATCAAAATGTTTTTCGTAATTTTTTTAAATTGAGGTATGTGTAATTAACGATCTTTAATTTGTCTCCTTTTTGGGACGAAGCAGCTGGAGGAGCAGTTTGGCAGCAGCAGTAGCAGAGGAGTGGGAAGGCACCATGGGCAGTGGAGACCAGCCTTACAGAGTATTTCAGAGCTTTGAACTTAGAAGGAAAAAGATCATCACAGCTTCTATATGTAATATGCACATTCCTCCACTTTTCATATAGTTGAATCTGAAATAAACCAGCCCAACTATATATATACATGCGTGGTGTGCTTTGTCAAGGAAAGTAAAAGGACTTCTTTTATATGGGGTTTGAGTCAGAGTAGGAAGCATGGTTAGCCATCACATTTAACCTGTAATTATGTTGTTCTTGAGACAATGAGATATCAACTTTGCTTTTAAGCCTTGACTATCGTCTAAGAGAATCAAATCCACTACTGCTTCTGCTTGACCATATATATATATATATGTGTGTGTGTGTGTATGCATTTATGTACATTTTTGGATCTTTTGTCTAAAGATCTCATATTTTACTTATATGCATTTACATATATTGGTAGAAGTTTGAGATTAAGGGAGAGAAACAATTAAAATATAAAAATTAAAATGACCCTTTATATCAAATCCTGACTCTCTGCTCTGAGTGTGTGTAATCGAGTGAAACAAGAATTCTAATGCTATTCCAGACTTCCAGTGTCCTTTAATTTCTAAGTTGGAGCGTTGAGTTGATTAAAGTATTGGACTTGAATCTATAGTGGGTTTGGACAGGCCGACCGGAAACAAGAAACTATTAACCCACTAACCCAAGAAGCCCAAAGATGACAGCAAGGTTGAACAGTCAAATGGGCCTGACTTTGTGGTATAGCAAGGCCCAAACTAATTTCATTTTAAGATGACTACGACTCCTACCCAGATTATCTAGATTTTTCGGAAAGGAAATGGGTTTCAATCATATGATTATATGAATGAAACATTAGCTCCAAACGGGAGCATTCGACATTTTGTATGGGATTTTCATTGATGGTCCATGTTTTGTATTTTGTGAATAATTTGTCTCCCAATTACTCCTTGCGAGGTATCAAAGGCATTTTCAATCAGGTGTCCCATTTCTCCACATCTAGAAGAAGTCGTGTTGTGTTGTCCTCTAACTCGCAAGATTGAATTTAGCCATACGGATAAAATTCGTGTCATCACCTGCACTAGAAACAACCTGTGTCTACATCATTTTCTCGGTGCGACTGAAAGGGACACGCACTCCATATAAAACCTTCTAAAAACATCTAATTTGTTGGGGATTTTCTAATTTTAGTGCCTTTTTTCCTGCATATTTCAAAAATTATCTACTTTTACAATATATTTCAAGTTTGGTGGAAGTGACGTTCCTAATCCGTGGCTTCAGCTTCATTAGTTTTTTTTTTCCTCAGATATTTAATAAAATCACCTTTATAAAACTCGTTTCCATTAAAAATAATTTTTACTCGGAGATAATATTATTTGTTATCTACATTGAGATCTATTTTTTTTTTTATAAAAAGTTAAATAAACGGTGAAGATGATTCCCATGAAATTGGTTTCATCACAAAAATCTGACGCCTCATGATGTTACAATTGTGCACGTTTTCAAAGATGGTCAGTCTTTAACTGTTCTGTGTTTAATAAAATCGGCTCCCTAGAACACAGTTTCATTTGAGGATTTTAACTCAGAAACCCTTTTGGCCTCTCCTTTTCGGCATTCCTTCTCCCACTCAAAGGTGTGCCACCACCGCATGCCACCCTACATTCCTAAATTTTATTCAGGATAATAATGAGATTTTGCTAAATATGGTTTTCAAATATTAGGTAACAATGAGACTTTAGCATGGTAAGTCATTTGAAACCTATTTTGTACACATATTTTGCAAACTATAGAAACGAGATTCATTAGAGTTTTCAATTTGTTGTTCCTAAGTAAATATAATAGAAAATTCTTTCAAATTTTTATGACCCCAGTCTGCTTTACGACCAAGAAATGCATCGAAATAAGAATTTAATTGACGGTAGTAATGGGACATTGATTTTAGTTTGCAATGTCGGCATAGGAAGTCTGATTTTTATGCGAAGATTATATGAGTCGACATTATTTGCCCATGCACGCCCGTGTTCTAGATTACCTGAGCGGGATGGGATTTTATGGGTTGTACAGAGCCGTCGAGATGGATATTAATCGTTGTTTGATCACTGTTTTGGTTGAAAGGTGGAGTCCGGAGACTCACACTTTTCATTTGCCAGCGACGGGGGCCACAATGATGGTTGTGGTCGTTCTTTGGGGCCTCCCTATAGCAGATCGTGTTAGGGTTTAGTAGAAATTTGATAGTTGCTTAGAGACGTGTGAGAGGCTGCTAGGGTTTTCACACACTTCTCGAGACTCAAAGCTAAAAATTAAAGAACTCGAATAGCGTATGCAGGAAAATTCAATTATAAATCGGAGTTCCAATCAGGAATTGTTTGTTTGGGCCCAATGTATCATTTTATTTTATTTTTTTTTGGAAATATGTACCATTTTATCGATGATAGACTGCATATATGATGTATATAGTTTGTAAGTCGGTCTAAGTTCCAGATTTTTTGTCACAATGCACCACTTGTGAATTATATGCAGTGCGGTTAATTTATTAATGTGCGTGGCTTATGTTCTTTTGTATGCCCATTTTGTCAATGCTAATTCAAAAGTGATGTGTACTGGAATAAAATAAAACAAAACCATTTCCTTGAAATATAGCAAACACAGGTATATAAACATGTTTTTATAAATATTTCTTTTTCCGTCGTAATCCAAAAGAGAGTTCTAACTTCTGCTCCATTTTTAAAATTGCTAATTAATTTTTTTTTTTATTTTTGAAAAATATTAAATATATATAAAATTCTTGCAATCAATTGGCCGAAAAAAAAAAAAAAAGATGTAGTTGTTGAATTTGTAAAATTTATATTATTCTTATTATGTGTAAAATAATGAAAAATATTACACATTTATTTATATAAAAAATAAAAAATATTTATTATGGACGCGGTGTGGTCTTATCACACAGAATCCAGTCCCCATCCTCACTGACTCATTGATTTGTCTTATTCACCTTTCACAAATTTGCTGTAGTTGGGGTTGAACTCACGAGTCACGACTCAAACATAACTTTCACAAATTTAGCTTCATCGCTTCGCCGCGTATTTATCGCACCAAACATATTAATTAATTAATTAATTGAGCCCCCAACAGCTCAACTCAATTTCTCCTCTTCCGATCATATAATTTCAAGAATTAAAATGATGATGTGCATGGCGAGATCAAGAGCAGCAGCGCTGTATTTTCAGGAAGAAAGTAAAATCAGAGATTCAGGTGCTGCTGCATGCAGAACTGAATTTCCATGTGGGAGAAAAATGAAGAACAGAAGAAGAAGAAGAAGTGATCTCTCTCTGGCGAGGTGCTGCTGCATGGATGTCATCAATGCCGGCGGAATTCGTGCGGCGGAGAGTGGTACCTTAGTGGCGGCGATGAGGGAGGCTCAGCCGTACCAGGTGCTGCACAGGGGTTGTACCTTTGTGGTGCTCATTTCCAGCGAGATTCTTGATTCTTCCCACTTGAACCCCATTCTTGAGGTATGAATGATGCTCTCATTTGAGTAAATCTGTGTGTGTGTGTTTTTTTTGGCCGGGATATCCTAAATTTAGCATATTAACTAGATCAATTTAATAGTTTTGGTATATTTTATTTTTGATGATAAAATAAGACTGTATCTCAAAAACCAAGTAATTTAGTGCATATTTTTTTGTGAGAAAGTTGATTTTGCTTGCCTAAACTTAAATGTAGTGAATTAGAAATTAGTCACATGTAAAATCGAGTCGGGTTTTCGACGGGTAAAATAGAATTCTTGTAAAAAACAATATATTAAATTACATGTTTTTTAAAATACGATATTTTTTTATCACTGAAAATTGAAATATACCGAAATTGTTGAATTGATAAGTTGATATATCAAAATTATAATTTCACTGTTTTCTAGCTTAATGAGTGTTAAATATTTTGAGAAAGTTTAGAATTGAAATTGTGAGGTAATTATAACTTGAAACTATTCAAGATAAAACGATACAATTATAAAGGATTATTGATTTTATATATATTTTTAAAAAAAGTGGTCAATCAAATTTAGATTCAACGAAATGGAATGGAGTTTGAATTAGAATTTGGAATTAATGATTGCATCATAATTTACTTTTTTTTAGTATTTTAACCTTATTTAATGAGGAAAATGATATTGTTTTGAAACATTAGCATCATTTTAATTCATAATTGAGCAAAACTTAATATTTCAAGTTTGTCGAGTTTGATTTTTCGAATGAGCTAAAGATATTTTCCCTATACTCGGAGCATATTCCTTTGTATATAAATAATGGGTTATATATATTTTTTTATTTATCACTATCCATATTTTTAATAAGTCTAATTTAATTATAAATATTAGTTTGAGTTACGTTACGTCATTATCATGGTGGGGACAAGTCTACGACGCCGTATCAAGCGACTCACTGAGTCTAGAGTCCGAGTCCAACAACCCACCACCGATTCCGACACAGATATTTATTTATTCCTAATTAACATTCAATTCTAAATTTAGACCAAAAAGGGCAAAAGTAGAGAGGAGGACGTAAGCTAAAATCTCCCCAACAACCCCGCCATTCGCCGCCACCGCCATTCCTCCACCGTCCGCCACCACAAACCCCACTTATACTCCGGCTAAACTACGTTTTTAATTTCTCTTACATACCCACTCCAATGGCCGCTTCTTCGCCAAGCGCTTTTACTTCCATCCAGAGCTACAACCACCGGCGCAAATTAAATTTCTTCCCTCGTTCGCTTTGGAGTTCGAATTCGGGTAAATGTGGGCTAATTAGGAAGTTCAGCGGAACCCAATCGGCAAATGTTTCGCCGTCCGGGGTTAATAATGGTTTGGGCCTGAGAATGAATGTGTTGGGGGAAAATGAGAGCGGAGGAATTGAAGCGAGTAGCGTTGTTAAAGATGAACTGTTTGTGCGTTTCTTCCGGGAGGCTTGGCCGTATTTTGTGGCTCATGGAGGCAAAACTTTCGTTGTACTGATATCTGCTGAGATCATCGATAGCCCTCATTTGGACCATATTCTCATGGCACGTTTTCTTTGCATTTTATGATTTCTTTTCAGCTGAATTTCTTGTGTTCTTATCTAGCCTCCATTAGATACGGCATGAAACAAGAAGATTAAATTTTGTTTTTTGTTTTTTTCCTGATTGCTTTATTAGTTGTTGATTTCATATATAGAACATTTGTGTAGGATATTTCTCTGCTTCATGGGCTCGGAATCAAGTTTGTTCTTGTACCTGGGTCCCACGTGCAAATCGACAGGCTTTTAGCTGAAAAGGGTAAGGAGAATTTATGAATTTTGAATCATAAGAAATTTGTTGCTTTCCAATTGTTATTGCAAAACCGTTTAGATATGCAAACTCTTGGTCCTTTTTGCTTACGATCGGTGCTTTTGTGTTTCAGGATCTGAACCAAAGTACTTTGGGAGCTACAGAATCACCGACTCAGAATCTCTTAGTGCTGCAATGAATGCAGCTGGGAGGATTCGTATTATGATTGAGGCAAAGTTATCTCCAGGGCCATCCTTAAGTGGGGTACGCCGTCATGGAGACAATAGTCGATGGTATGATGGTGTCAGTGTTGCCAGTGGTAATTTTCTTGGAGCTAAGGTGAGAAAGTGCTTCTCACTTGCGTTTAGAGCTTAGATGTCATTTGAGTTCTATAATATAGTATTATTGCATTAATTTGTGTTGGAGATATTAAATATTTGATGTCACTCCTTTTTTGATAACTTAAGCTTTTGGATTAAAGGATCAATGTTCTTGTTTATCTAAAATTCAATGTTCTTCCTTTGACAGAGAAGAGGAGTAGTTGAAGGCATTGATTATGGATCAACTGGTGTAGTTAAAAAGATAAACGTTTCTCGCATTCGTGAGAGGCTTGATCGAGAATGCATAGTGCTGTTAAGCAATCTGGGGTATTCGAGTTCTGGAGAAGTATTAAATTGCAAGTATGCTAAAATGGCTTTTTCATAGGCATTTTTGTGGAATAATTTACTTCAGATGACTTGGTGACACCCTGCAACTACTTAGGTAGTGTTTTGCAAACCCTTGAAAAAATTTGTGGACATTTTGCGCAGAAAAAGCAGAAATGGAGTGTTTTATTTTGCTGCTTCTGCTTAAAATAAGCTCGAAACAGTTTAGACGGTACTTCTTTTAGCTTCTAGGTTCTTTTTAAGCTATTTTTATACTTCCTCTCCAAACAATCATAACTCCAACTTTTACAACTTCCTTCAGAGCACAAGTTATTGCAAGCACCTCCTCAGCTTTGACTTACAAACTGAGTAATATGTTTCCATATTTGGATACCATTATTATTATTATTTAGAAGATGTTAACGAGTTTAGTTCCTCTACCTTGCAGCACTTATGAAGTTGCTACAGCATGCGCTCTGGCTCTTGGTGCTGAGAAACTGATTTGCATCATAGACGGACCAATTCTAGATGAATCAGGGAGACTTATTCGTTTCTTAGCTCTTCAAGATGCAGACATGCTAATCCGTAAACGGGCTAAACAAAGCGAGTCAGCTGCTAATTATGTAAAAGCTGTTCCACAAGAAGATCTTGCTTGTTTAGTGTATGATGATCATTCAAATGATATGGATGACCTTTATCCAAATGGAAATGCTTTTACTCGGGCACCAAAATTTCAGAACGGTGTTGGCTTTGACAATGGAAATGGACTTTGGTCTAGTGAACAAGGTTTTGCGATTGGAGGTCAAGAAAGGTTGAGTCGATTAAACGGTTACCTTTCAGAACTAGCTGCTGCAGCTTTTGTTTGCAGAGTAAGTTTCAAAAATTTTGGTGGTCATCTTCTTTTTATAATCAGTTAATTCTGCTAAATATATGGGTATCCTGTTTTTTTAATGGGTATAATAATTGTTTTTCCTCCTTGTTTTCAGATGTTGATTTTGAGATCATTTCTCTCTTGGATACTATCATTATTTGCTATTCTTTTCAATTTGTATTTGTATTTAACAGGGTGGTGTTCAAAGAGTGCATCTATTGGATGGCACTATTGGTGGAGTTCTATTGAAGGAATTGTTTCAAAGAGATGGAGTTGGTACTATGGTGGCCAGGTATGTTGCTTCTTCTGCAGATTTTTTTTCCTTTGAATTCCATTTTTATTTTTATTTTTTAATAAATACAAACCCAAATCAATAAGGGCATTATATTCAAAAAATAAAAAATAAAAAATAAAAAAATTCCTACTCTCTGTGTTACAGTTTCCCCAATTTTTACGGTTTTGGAGGATCCATATTAATGATTAATTTATTTGTTTCTCAGTGATCTTTATGAAGGGATGAGAATGGCTAGGGTCACTGATCTTCCTGGGATCAAACAGCTTCTGTTACCCTTAGGGGAGTCCGGCACATTGATAAAGAGGACTCAGGAAGAGGTTCCTATATATATTTCTTTGTGATCTTTTATGCTATTTTAACTTGTATTATTACATGTTATGACTGATCATTGTTTCTAATCACAGCTACTTGAAGCATTGGATTCTTTCATAGTTGTGGAGAGAGAGGGTCAAATTATAGCTTGTTCAGCTCTTTTCCCTTACTTTGAAGACAAGTGTGGGGAGGTAGCTGCTATTGCTGTTTCTCCCGAATGCCGTGGCCAGGGACAGGGAGATAAATTACTAGGTAAGAAGAAAGATATTTATGTTCAGCTAAATGGGATTTTCGATTGTTATGTGAAGTATTTAGGATTTGTTTTTATGCTCACCACCTAAATATTTTCAAGTAAAATCAGTCAAATTTAACTTACCTGCATGCATATGCCAGCCTAAAAGTGGAAAGACATTATTATGAGCCTTGTTATCATGCTGTTCTCTGAAGTTCTCCTTGTGCATAGATGGTAACTTTTTTATTGATTGTGCACAGATTATATTGAGAAGAAGGCATCTTCTCTTGGACTGGAAATGCTTTTCCTATTGACAACTCGTACGGCAGATTGGTAAGTCAATCTGATTCTAACATTACGATATCACTTTTACCCAAGGTAGCAAGACAACATGACATTTCATCCATAAAACACACAAAAATAAAAATTGCAAAGAGAAAGAAATCGAGAATGAAGAAGTTCTTTGTCACTGCTAGATCAGAGATTCCCTCCATGTTAATGATATTCGGCGTTTGTGTTGATGCACCATTTTAGATTAATGTTTTACCTCTTTTGCTTGTCATATCTTTTGTTGCCACAAACTCTACATTTTTTCTAGTTCATTGTCATTTGTAATGTTAATTTTCTTTCAATTACTTAGGTTTGTCCGGCGCGGGTTCACGGAGTGTTCCATTGAATCCATACCAGAGGAGAGGCGGAAAAGGATCAACATTTCTCGTAAATCAAAGTATTACATGAAGAGGCTTTTACCTGATAGGAGCGGTATTCGTCTAGACAGTGCTTTTGCGTGATGGGGAGTTACTGATATACCTATGTTTGTTCTAAAGTATGTAGTCGTTCGAGTTGTTAGTCAAGAACGGCACTGTAGTCCAGATTATTAGTGTGTCAGACCCCTCAATATTTACTTGAGCTGGATATAAAATCTATGATTTTGAGTTAGTTTTGATTTGTTGAAATATATTAGCACCAGATTTTCTTTCGAGTAATTAGGCTCTTCCCTTTTCTCAACCGTTGAGGTGCGGTAAAAAATAAAATGGCATACTCTAGGGAACTCAGTAAATGTAACATTATTCTTGTAGATGTACAACTCCGACATTGAAACAGAAGCATTACAAATACTTGTCTGATTTATACATTACAGAACTTTGTTAAAGAACATGTTTTCGAGTAGACATATCCATTTCAGAAGGATGTGAAAAAACTCGAAACATTTTTGCCTACTCGACCACCCCAGGAAAACCTGGGAAATTACTCCAAAGCAGATTATTTTGGCTCATCTTTAGGAGGTCCCTTCCATTTGAAGTTGTCTGCATATGACTTCACCTGCAATCAGAACCAAGATAGCCATCAGTTGCTCAACTAAATCTGCTGAAATTTTAATAACACCCAATTCTGAATTCCTACTGTTACCACTTAAACAGTGATAGTAGATATATAATAAAACCCAACTCCCAAATAATACAAGAGAGATTCGTGCAATAACTCAAAAGAAACTAAATTGGTTTAACAAGAATATCATCAAACCTTTAACAATGGCGTGTGGCGCTTCTTGACCTGCAGAGAAAAGGAATATACATACATCAGAGAAATTGGGTAGCTCAATCAAAGTTAGAATTGGGAAAGATTACTAGTGATATCATGCACTACAGAAGCATTAGTATGGCATACCAGAGTAATCCAGGATTCACATCATTATTCACATCATTCTTGTTTGACCCAATTGGTTTCCAAATTATTCAAGAGAATGAGATCACTCTTAAAATAAACCAATTCTAGGAATGTGGCACTATATATCGGGGAAAACAACAAAATGGATCAGTTTTCTATTTCAACCAGACAGCATGTTTCTTGGATACAAACAGCACCGACACCGAGTGCAATGACCAAAATAATATTGGCATATACACTACAAATGACTGTGTAGAATGGTCCTGTATCCACTGTGTAAGGTTTGATATATCTATCTCACTACTTTTATTTCCTATGTATCAGAGGACTAAATGAGGAGCTTCAGGTTATCTTGATGTATTTCCCTTGAACAAATACATCAATCCATCCAAGATAAACAGGTATGCCGATGTAAAATTTTGGATAACAAAAATATTTAGAACTGAAAAGGATACCGTGTACTGCCAACCATGCCTCTCCGCAAAATCTATTGCAGCTTCTTTACTATCAAAACTTAATCCTGCATCACCAACATTTGCATATGGATCTCCAGTGGATGTCCAGCCCATCAATGGATTTTCCCATCTACCAATAAGATATGCATACGCATATCAAATCACAATCATGATATAAACGACACAGCAAATACTATGTATCCAATTGAATCCATAATTCTATGATTCACAATAGGTACAGAAGCAGAGAATAAGATAAATCCTTTTTTCTTGTCCTTGCTTATTGCGGAAATGCAATGAAATAGAAGGTATCACACCCAAAACGTCAAACAATTTTAAATTTAAATTTCTTATTCCACTTCAACCATGATGAAAGAACATAAAAATTAAGTCTCATAAAATGTCTGTTGAATTACATTCTTGTCATCCACAAGCAAATAGAACTCTATCTTGCTAAATGCATCAAGCAAAGAGTCCTCTACACTATCTATTGCAAAACGAATGAGAGCAGAAAGACATACTTATGCGTGGACAAGAAATTGATATACCACCGGCCAACCTTTCCGGACCCTTGTTGACTAGCTGTTCGAGCCGGAGAGTAAATGAGAACCTGATGAACACCCAATAATATGACACTGCCTCATAATAATCATAACATGCTAACTCGGAAGAGAACAGTTGAGAAGGCAACTAGATGAGAATCTGAAAACAAAAAGATATCTTTGAGCACATCCCCTGGCATAAAAAAGCTTAGCGATAAAAAGGAAACAATTGATTAAAATCAAATTCAAGCCAAGCTTAGAAATGTAGTTTAACCGCCATAAATGGGTTCAGCACGAGAATTAGAAAATTCAGAAAAAAGAAAATCATCGAAAGCTGAATCACATTCCCTAGCGTAAAAAACGTTTATGATCAAAAGGACACATACAACCAATATCTCTAAATTCAAGCCTCATCACATAGAAGCCCTAGATACCTAACTTCATTGATCAATTGCAGCAATTATCTATCGGTTTGACAACACGCGTATTTGAAGTAAGTAAAAAAAAAAAACAAAGGCTTTCAATCCATATTAAGCTCAGAAATCAGGATAAAATTTCAGAAAAACAACATCAAATCGTTAACAAATAAAAACACAATCATACCCGTCGACGGAGATGCTCCTGGGGGATGCCGGAGACCATACCAACCTCTCCGGGCTTGATCTCCACCAGTGAATCCTCCGACGAAAACGCTCTGGAAAAAAGTGGTGTGAAAGCCGATCGATAGAGCTTACAGGAATTGCTTGCTAGCCGTTGCAAAGAAGTCGCCATTTTCGCGATTGTTCCAATCACTGCAATCAGACACCTCCCCCTGATTATGTAATGTAGCCAAGTATCGTTTACATTTGTCGAAAACTCCAGAATATATATACATATATCACAGTCCCCTTATTTTTTTAGTTTTTACTAATATAATCTTAATATAATTATGACGAAATTTCATTTTATCCAATAGAACTATTTTTTAACGGCAAGTAGTGTAATTTAGCGTTTCTAATTTAATGAAGAATTTTATTTTTAAAGTAAATTATTTTAATTAATTTTTATATCCGTCATAAAATATTATTCGAATCCCTTGGATCACGTGGGGTGTATGTTTAAAAAAAAAAAACTTTCATAAAATAGTATACTATTTAAAAAAAATTATTGATTCTCTAATTATAATAAAAAAATATTAAATCTTTAATGGTTGTACTCGTCTTGAAGTGATTAAAATTTTTGCTTATTTAAATAATGTAGTAAAGCTTTTTGAAGTAAAATAAAGTTCTGATAATTTCCCGACAATCAAGTATATAATTGAACTACAACTCCTAGAAATTTGTAATTGGAATTTTATTTGATCGAACTATAATAAGTGTATAGCGAAAGAATAATATTTATTATGAGATTGTCATATATGGAAAATAGTGATTATGTGATGTTTAATTTATCATTTGGTGTGGTCAAATTTGTTTGAAAATTATATATATATATATATATATATATATATATTTAAAAAAACTTGTAATAGTATACAAATACGCACAAATAATTCAAGGGGTCTTCAAGAGCTTATTTTTTTTTATTCTTTTAGTTCTATAGTCGATTTTTATGGATCGAGTCTAGGGGTACGTTTCGAGTCGAGTCGAGTCGAGTTTGACCAAAAAAATCCAGTTTGAGCTTGAGCTTGAAAAATATTTGTATGGATTGAGCTTGTCAAGCTTACTTTTCAGGGGGGTTTGAGCTTGGCTTGCCCAAAATATCAAATCTAGCTTGACTCGACTCGACGAGCCAACAAATTTTTGTTGGATATTTTTTAGCTCTCATTTAAGAATAATATTAAACAATAACAAAGATATTAAAATACATAATATATATAGCATACTCATATTTTTAAGTTTTTATATCATTATTAATAAATTATAAACATTAATATATATATATACTTAATATTTTAGATTATGTATGAATATTATTAATTATATTATAATAAAACTATAAATTATGTAAATACACATACAAATTATTAACTAATATTTTATTTATTAACTAGTTATGTGGTATATGATATTTATTATTTTATTACATTAAATATTTGAGTGAATATTTTTATGAATATATTTATGTATTAGTAATATTATATGGACCAATGTGTTATTGTAAAATAATATATTATTATGACATATTATGATACAAAATTTAGTAATGATCATACATGTATTATAGATAATATATAATATAGTATAAATTATGTAATATATCTTGTTATTATACCAGACAAATTATTAATTAATATTTTATTAAGATATATACTTATGTAATTAATTATTTATTATAGTAGATTGAATCTATTTTTTTTTTTTATCAAATTATCTGTTTGGATAAATATTATATATTGTATAGTAATATATTAGTAGTATTGTATATAATGATATGTTGTTGTAATTATTGAATTGTAAGATTATTTTATTATTAAAATAAGTAGATGAAAATATATAATATATCATATATTTAGTATTACTAAATCATATAAATGTATATTAATTTACTATATATTTATATAGATAGATTATTAACACTATATATATATGTATAGCTTGCGAGGTGGCTTGCAAGCTTTGAACGTCAAAGAAACAGGATTGAACTTGACTTGACACACAACTCTAGCTCGATTAAGTTCAACTTTTGACATGGTTTGCATTCAAGTTGAGCCGACTTGAGCTTGGCTCGTGCGGCTCACAAGTCAGCTCTGCTCAGAGCACACCCCTAATCGAGTCAGGGTAGACCATTTAATTAAGGTGTAAAAAAGTACGATCACCTTAATTAAGTTGAGCCGACTTGAGCTTGGCTCGTGAGGCTCACAAGCCAGCTCTGCTCAGAGCACACCCCTAATCGAGTCAGGGTAGACCACTTAATAAAAGTGTAAAATTTTTCCTACCAAGTGAGTTATACTACTTGGTGATCGTATTTTTTTATAAAATGAATAAATTTTTATCCTTTTTAGAATTAGTAGAATATGTGGTGAAAATATAGTAGTAATTCAACTGAGTAATTCTATTTCAAACACCATGCCATCAAATCAATACAATAAGAATTGGAGTGTTATAATTTTGATGGGAGTGATGACAAATTCAAATAGATTGAGAGAAATTTGCAAGAATAATATTATTTTTATTCATATTTAATAAAATAGTATCGCTTTTGGGGTATTAAAATTTTAATACAAGTCGCGGATCTCGTCCGCGACTCCTATTATTTTAATATTATTTATGTCGGAGTCGTGGAGATCATCCACGACTCCAATTTTTTATATTATTTTAATCGGAATCGTGGATCTCTCCAACGACTCCATAAATTTTTTTTATTATTTTAATAGGAGTCGCACATGCCATCAGCGACTCCATTAAAAAATATATATTTTTTTGTTAATTAAGTGGTCCATAGGTGTAGTGAATCTTGGTATATGTAAATTCATTTTTTCATTTCTTGCTATATGTAAAGTACGTTATGTATTTTTATTTTTTTTGTTAGATCAAATTTTTTTAAAGTACGGAGATCATCCACGACTCCAATTTTTATATTATTTTAATCGGAATCGTGGATCTCTCCAACGACTCCATAATTTTTTTTATTATTTTAATAGGAGTCGCGCATACCATCAGCTACTCCATTAAAATATATATATTTGCGCGACTCCATTAAAATATATATATTTTTTTGTTAATTAAGTGGTCCATAGGTGTCGTGAATCTTGGTATATGTAAATTCATTTTTTCATTTCTTGCTATATGTAAAGTACGTTATGTATTTTTATTTTTTTTGTTAGATCAAATTTTTTTAAAGTACATTATGGATTCGAATTCCGTCTTTTTGTTGGACTCATTTTGACGATTCGGATCCAATGAACCAAATTTCGTATTTTTTCGATGCCGTTTGAACCTCCGACGAAGCAAATTTCAGTCCATATGACCCATTTACCCTGTTTGATTCGTTTTTCAGCTATAACCTGAGCTACGGGATTTGGATTTGAATTCCGTCAGTTTTGCTGGACTCGTTTTGACGATTCGGATCCAATGAACCAAATTTTGTATTTTTTCGAAGCCGTTTGAACCTCCGACGAAGCAAATTTCAGTCCATATGACCCATTTACCCTATTTGATTCGTTTTTCAGCTATAACCTGAGCTACGGGATTCGGATTCGAATTCCGTTTTTTTTGTTGGACTCGTTTTGATGATTCGGATCCAATGAATCAAACTTCATATTTTTTTCGATGTCGTTTGAATATCCGACGAAGCAAATTTCAGTCCATATGAATCAAACTTCGTATTTTTTCGATGCCTTTTGAACCTCCGACGAAACAAATTTCAGTCCATATGACCCATTTACCCTATTTGATTCGTTTTTCAGCTATAACCTGAGCTACGGGATTCGGATTCGTATTCCGTCTTTTTCGTTGGACTCGTTTTGACGATTCGGATCCAATGAACCAAACTTCGTATTTTTTCGATGTCGTTTGAATATCCGACGAAGCAAATTTCAGTCCATATGAATCAAATTTCTTATTTTTTCGATGTCTTTTGAATCTCCGATGAAGCAAATTTCAGTCCATATGAATCGTCAAAACGAGTCCAACGGAAAAGACGGAATTCGAATCCGAATCTCGTAGCTCAGGTTATAGCTGAAAAACGAATCAAATAGGGTAAATGGTCATATGGACTGAAATTTGCTTCGTCGGAGGTTCAAACGGCATTGAAAAAATACGAAGTTTGGTTCATTGGATCCGAATCGTCAAAACGAGTCCAACGGAAAAGACGGAATTCGAATCCAAATCCCGTAGCTCAGGTTATAGCTGAAAAACGAATCAAATAGGGTAAATGGGTCATATGGATTGAAATTTGCTTCGTCGGAGGTTCAAACGACATCGAAAAAATACAAAATTTGGTTCATTGGATCCGAATCGTCAAAACGAGTCCAGCAAAACAGACGGAATTCAAATCCAAATCTCGTAGCTCAGGTTATAGCTGAAAAACGAATCAAATAGGGTAAATGGGTCATATGGACTGAAATTTGCTTCGTCGGAGATTCAAACGGCATCGAAAAAATACGAAATTTGGTTCATCGGATCCGAATCATCAAAACGAGTCCGAAAAAAAGACGGAATTCGAATCCATAATGTACTTTAAAAAAATTTGATCTAACAAAAAAATAAAAATAAAAATACATAACGTACTTTACATATAGCAAGAAATGAAAAAATTAATTTACATATACTAAGATTCACGACACCTATGAACCACTTAATTAACAAAAAAAAAAAAAAAATTTTAATGGAGTCGCTCATGGCATGCGCGACTCCTATTAAAATAATAAAAAAATTATGGAGTCGTTGGAGAGATCCACGACTCCGATTAAAATAATATAAAAAATTGGAGTCGTGGATGATCTCCGCGACTCCGACATAAATAATATTAAAATAATAAGAGTTGTGGATCTCATCCGTGATTTGTATTCAAATTTTAATCCCCAAAAGCGGTACTATTTTATTAAATATGAATAAAAATAATATTATTCTTGCAAATTTTCAATAGATTGATCAAACTTTTTTTTTTTTCAAATTGATCAATCAAACTAAGTATAAATATAATACACTTTGAAGTCGTTTACTCTTGTAGAAAAGGTTAGATAGACTATTTAATAAGTCATATATATATTTTTTTTTTAATTTTTTTAAACGATTTTATTAAATTTATCATTTTCATAACCCAAATCCAATAGATTGAGGACAATCAAAATAAATGACTTCTTTGATCGTTGCTAATCTATTGGGAATGGGTTAGGAATAGTAAATTTTTGAGTTATATAATCCAATCTCCTTTTTATTTCATTAGACTCATCATTTGCTAATTTGTTTTCTTTGGAAGTGTTTACTTTGTTAGATTTTTATTTTTATTTTTCCCTATGAAATTTACTTGGTTAGATGCCTAACCATTGGCGTTGGAAAAGAAATAGTGATTTTTGGGGGCATTTAGTGCAATTTGTCTAAAAAATTGGGGCAAAATAATAATTTTACTCTTTCCCAACAATGCTGGTTATTTAGCAACTAATTCTTGCAGATGTTAAATACAAGAGCAAATTGCATTTTTGGTCCCATACTAATGGACCATTATCACTTTTGGTCCCATGTTTTTCAAAAGTGGTTTTTTTTGTCCCATAGTAATTTTTTTTTATCACTTTGAGGGCTTCCGTCAAATATTTGCCGGAAGCCACTGTTCATCCGTTACTGTTCATCCGCTGGTAGAAGGCACTGTTTATCACTGTTCATCCAATTTAACGGATGAACAGTGACTTCCGTCAAATATTTGACGGAAGTCCTCAAAGTGATAAAAAAAATTACTATGGGACTAAAAAAACCACTTTTGAAAAACATGGGACCAAAAGTGATAATCACCCATTAGTATGGGACCAAAAATGCAATTTGCTCTAAATACAATGACAATTTCTAACATTTTTTAAGGCCCTTGCTTTTATACAAAATTTTGAACAAATTCATGTAAACACCAACTAAGAAGGTGTTAAATTGCTAATACCCTTTTATTGCAAAGTAAACTGATTCTTTTTTACTTTGATATATAAGAATGCACTGGATTCTAATGTTTTTTACTATTTTGACCTTCCCCTTTTTACTTTAAATATACATATATTTTAAACTAAATACAGTTTCCAGTTTTCCATAGCATCTATTTTTTTTTTATCCATGTCTCAGAAATACAATTTTGAATCTTTTGTAAATTAAAAGGGCAAAACAATACCTTCACTATTTCCTTTCGAGGGCAAAACAATTAATTAAGATATAGAGTATATTTTGAATATCATTTGGCCTAAGCTTTAGATATTTGCAAATGAGATAATTAGGAATGGCAATGTAATTTAATTTAATTGTAAAAAAAAAAAAAAAAATACTGTTGAAGAATTATAAAAATATAATAATGTTTGAACAAAAACTATAAAAAATATATAGAATGGCTACAAACAACACCCATCTCACGAATTTCTTTATAATTCTTTTCCTATAAAAAGTTAACAACATGGGATACTCATAATTATTTCTATTAGAGAACAATAAAAATATATAACATATGACATTGCTGTTTGAACGATTAAATAAATTTACTATAACTTATTATTTTTGTTTCCAGTTTAAAATTTATATTAAATTTGATATTCATCTAAACTTAGCGTGTCACTATATAGAGTCACATTAATTCTTTTAATTTAATTTAAGAGAAAAGCTTCATACATCTTTCAATAAAATAATAAATAAAATAAAATACAAGAAAAAAAAAAATATAACGGCAAAAAAGTATTTTAATCTCATCCAATCAAACCATGTTATTTAACCACCACCTTTTTTTCTTTTTTTTTTCCCGGGGGTTAAGCGAGGACCCCCTCCTGTATGCAACCAAAATCAAAGAGATACAACAAGCCAATCCAATTGTCCGATACAACCCGCATACAAAAGTGCCCACGAGATGTAAAAAATGCATAATCTAGGGCCCCTTATGAACAAGAAGCTTACAAGAGCAATTGGTCCCATTCGGGGACATCCCGGGGAGGTTCACAGTTACGACAACCTAACTAGCAGCTAAGCCTTAAGTCACAGCAAATAAGTCAACCACCAGATCGACAGAGAGATTCAAACTAACTTTGATCAGTGGCTTATTTTCGATTTGGATTGACTTGGACGACTTGCTACTTAAAACCAGGTTCGGATTAACTATGCCTTTCGGGGAAAACTTACAAATCAAATACATTAAAAAAAAGGGGAACTGATTGCTACGATCCTTAGTCATCGCAGCACTAAGGATCCGCACTCCTTTACAGTTAATCTGCATAACCATTCTCAGTCTTGCCAAGACAATCATGTAAGTGCTATAAAAGTGAGGAAGTTGCGGCCAAAGCACAGACCAGATATTTGGCAAATTATGAATATTAAGGCAAAGGTTCAAATAAAGGAAGAGAGTAATATTAGCCATATCCTTACCTTCCACCTGAAATTGATACTCCTTCTCCTCTCTATAAATCTGTGTAACCTTCATCTTCTACGAAAATTCGGCAAGCCCCATTTGTCCCCATTTGTCCATTCTCAGCAAGCATTTTAATTCCGGCATTGATCCCATATCCGTACCAGGAAAAGTTTAGATATCTTGTCTCAAAGCGCCCTTACGCAAGGTAGTCCGCCACTTTGTTGCCTTCCGGTATATGTGAGATGTACTAACATGACTTCCATTAACAATGCTTTTATACCTTGCTAATTGTTGTCTAATACGCCCATCCCCTGCATTGTCTCTGCGCACAATATCGATAATTACCTTAGCATCAAGCTCCGCCCAGACTGCCACACACCCAATGTCCTTGGCCATCTGCATCCCCTGAATCAGGGCTCCTAATTTCGCAACAGTGTTGGTTGTAATGCCGATACCAGCACTATGTGCTGCTATGGTGTTCTCTTGACAGTCTCTTAAGACAGCCCCTATTCCGGCAGGTCCTGAGTTGCCGAACGAAGACCCATCTGTGTTCAATTTTGTCCAGCCTGTGCTTGGCTTTTCCCAGACCACCATCTTAATTGATATAGCTTTCGGAGGTCCCAACATGATGCCAAACCAATCAGCCACCCATTCATCCACTCTCCACCATTTCCTATCTAGCCGGCCCACTTTGTGAAGGTTATGAATGTTGGTTTGTGGTATAATTTGTATCCCACATTGGAATCCTAGAAACATAGGAGTTTTGTAATAGTTTGAGAAGGAGCTAGCACTCTAAATAGGCCCTTCCCCCTTCTAGCTTAGTTTAAGTGAAATATAATTTGAGTAGTACCTGATGATGTAGGTTAAATTGGCCGAAACTGGTTAAATTGGCCGAAACTCATTAAATTTGGTGTTATTTTCATTACACCTTTAATACCCTTTTTGGTTATATTTAGTTTATTAGTTGCTTGATTTTTTCCTTTTTTTCCTGTGTGTAATTGTAGGCATTATAGTTCTAAATATTTTTCGCCGCTTCCGCAACAATGAATGTGTGCCATAACCTATCTTTGACTATTATAAATCGAGAGTCTCGTTCTTTGCTACCAATAAACCAGAAGACAAGGCTCGGTATCACAATACGGATATGCTTCTTGTTGCTAAATGGAGATGATGAAATCCAAGCTTGAAGGAATGTTTTGATGCATGTTGTTTCCGGAACCTGCATGTTGAAAATGTTAGTAAAATTATTCCAGATTGTTTTAGCATTGTTACTAGTAATGAAAAGATGGGATAAGTTCTCTTCAGAATTACAACAAAAACATATGGACGGAAAGATCATGCCCTTTTGATGTAATCGTTCATTGACCGGGATCCAGTCATTAAAAAACCTCCATATGAATATCATTATAGTAGACGTTAAATTAACAGTTCAAACCGATCTTAACCAGCTTGAAGCTGGTCGTGTATTTCTGCATTTCTGCCAAACCAGTTTGACCGTGAATACTCTGTTGTTGCTGCTTATCCAAGTCGGTCTATCTAGGCCCGAGATGAATGTGGTTTCCAAGATGCATTCGGCAATATCCTCCTCCACTAGATTGTTAATTGTCGTTACATTCCAATCGCCATTATAGATGACATCTCTAACTCTTTCATTCCTGTAAGCACCACACCTATTCTTAGCAATTGGCCTTTTGTCCAGCCATAAGTCTTTCCAAAATGCAATGTTTCCTCTGCCTACGGTCCACCCTATCTCCTTCTCAGTATGTTGTCGGACCTTAACAACAACCTTGAGAGTTGTTAATTAGTATCGATATACCAAACATAATATAGGGCCTTGTTTTTTCGGAATATGAAGTTTAAGATAATTTTTTACCAAAGTAAACGGTTCCATAGTCTATTAGTTTTCTATAAATCGGAGGAGTCTTAAACTTTATCTATTTAGGAATCCTATTTTGAATCAAATAAGTATTTTTAAAAAAATTAATATGTAATATATATTTATGAAATTAAACTAGATTGTTAAAAGTATTTGATGTGGGTCGCTCTACTCTCGCCACGTGACGATACCAGCTGAAGTCAACTAAGTTGACCTCTTGACTTGTAGTCGAGGGCCCGTGTCCGCTGTTCAAGTCATGTTGGGCCCCTAGATCTTTCCCTCGAGAACAAGTCGACAGTTCAAGCGCAAGGTATACTCGATTCGAGTGGACCAGCTACTACCCCGTACGGAGGTGGAGCCCACCGAGCTGCCGACAACATTTAATGCGTTGATTGTACTATGAACAGTACCTAGGATGCGTTTAATGCATCTTGGAATTCATGCTCAGCTATCCCAAACCATCATAGTGTAGCACATTTAATACGCTTTAGTCTAGCTGAATCTCTTTTACTAGATTGATAATTGACTTGAGCTTCGAAATATCATCCTTGGGTTCAAATTCTTCAGTCCTAAGTCGGCCTTCAATTCATGTTTATTTTCATTCTCGCTGCTCGAATACCAGGTTGAGGATCCACCCCCCAATACAAATTCTAAGTGGTCCATCGAAACCTGCTCGATCAGTAATATTGCAACTAACAAGATACTTTAGGCATGAATAAGTTATAAGAAATCAAAAACTCTATTAGTACTTTTATAATAAAAATAGATATAGATAGAGATAAGCTCTTCAAATCAAAGGGAATACACATGCATAAATCTACTTCATGCCGTATTCAGATTCTTATATCGGTACTTATATATATACATAAACTATTACATTATAAGGGTCTCTTTACTTTTATGGGATCTAGTCCATTAAGGTTGGTTTATGAATAGTATTTTTTTTTGGTTTATTTAGACCAGGTTATTTTTCACTTTGGTGGTTGGAAAATAATATTACTAAATCCTTAATTGAACTTGACTTTATTTCACTAGTCAACAGTCCAAGGATTAGGGTGTAAATTACCACTATGCCCATACTTTGGAATCTGTGTACAACACCACTCCACAATAAAAGAATTTCAGCAAAAATGAGATGCAAGTCAAACCAACATCTACTTCACACAGAAGGCTGGTTCTTTAGCCTACAGGCTACACAAATTCACTTATTGTCAATTTCCGTTCCCTTCCCCAAATCAAGCAAGCTGACTTCGACCTAGTCAAATAAACAAAACCTAGAAATCCCTTTTCTTTCCACTAACAAATAAATCTCAAGACAATGGAGAGTACGCGAGAGCGTCCATTTCTGAGGCCGACCAACAATGGAGAAGGGTAGTCAGTGTGTGAGCATGAAAGAGTGCAAAACGGAAACAGTGGCAATGCCTCCCAGTTTCTAGAGATTCTCCTCACTGATGTTGAAATTTCCGCCCTCTATATTTCTCCCTCTTTTGTTACTTTTTTCTTTATTTTTTATGAAAGTTTTTATACTTGGCCTAACTCACCTCAAAAACTAACTGATGAGGTGAGGGTTGTCTTTCATTTATCAACCAGCACATGATTTGATCTTTTTCCAATGTGGGATGTTAACACACCCCTAGCAAGCCCAGGCCCGAACAATCGGGGTCTATCCTAGAGCATGAAACCCAATTTAATTCATTTCTTGTATGCCCAAGCCCGAACAATCAGGGGTCTACCTTGAAAAGTGAAACCCGCCCAGACCCGAGCAATCAGGGGTCTACCCTGGAACGTAAATCCAATTCAATTCAATTTACAGGATGACAGATATAAACTTTCACATGGTATTAGAGAAGAAGAATTCAAACACCACAGAAATGCCGAAGCGCGGCGGAGAAGGCCCGAGCAAGATGAAGATCACATTTGATAATTTGAATGGTGGTGATGCTTGAGTCATGCTCACAACAGAATCTGAGACATCTTTCCAAGTCACTCTGATGTCAAGCTCACAACATAATCTGAGACACCTTTCCAAGTCACTCTGAGAAGCAACATGGTTGGCTCTGATACCATGTAAATAATTGTAAGTGTAGGGAAAATCCCTAAACCGTAACAAACATGTCGAAATCATCGAGAACACACAAGCGGAAGCGTATCTTCATCCATAGCAATCCGTAGTTGACTAGCAATCCAAGGTTGCGATCTTCTAAGCCTTGATACACCGTCAATTCTATTCTTTCTAGGATGGGGCAGAAAAGAAGATAAGGAACGTATCTTACTTAGGGACCACAACCCTAATTTATAATCCAAAGTAGGGCACCTTAATTATGGGTCCATCAATCATAATTAAGTGTTCACGGGTTTCTACATATAAAAGCCCCATACTTCAACAAATAAATATTTCTATAAGCCCATATAATAAATAAATCTCAAGTAGATCACTCAATCGGGCTCGTATTCTGAGATAACACATGTACAATTATAAATATATGAGACTACCTGAATAGAAAATCCAACAATCTCCCACTTTTTCCACATATGTTTCCAAATTATTGTACATAGTTTAAACCTTAGTGCGCGCAACCTTATGCTATCTCAACCTTCGAAATATTTCCAAACAATCTGGTCCATCAATTATGTTATTATAGGATAAAGCAGCTTTCGTTACACAATTCATAACTAAACCGAACAATGGTCACAATACTAACACAATCAATGACATAGATCAAAAGTATGGCATGTAGCATGGAAATTACATGTAATGTGATCTTAGTCATGCCTATTTCCAACTGGTCCTATTTTATGACTCAAAGAGTCCCAAAACACTTTCCAACACTTTATGCAAAACCATAATAGAAAACAAAAACTTTATTGTCAGAGTATTCAATCAAATGAAACTTTATTTGTCTTATAAACCTTAGTCTGTACAGAGCATAAAACATGTCAATAAGCAAAATAGAAAACCACAAACTCACACTCTAAGACATGTCATCTAGTTTGATGACACCCATATGAGCGACATGTTCATGAAATATTTTAGGTGGCAATCCCTTGGTGAGTGGATCTGCTAGCATTGAGTTTGTGCTTATCTGCTCTATTGACACTTGAAGACTCTGAACTCTTTCTTTCACAACCAGATACTTAATATCTATATGCTTAGATTTAGATGAACTCCGATTGTTCTTTGAATGTAACTCTGCAGCCTTATTATCACATTTAAGTCTCAACGGCCTTTCAATGTCATTTAAAATTTGCTGCCCAGTGATAAAATTTTAGAGCCATATCCCCTGATTCGAACTTTGATAAGTGAGCCTGTAATCCTTAGTCTTTTGTAGATACCTCATGTCCTTACTAGATATCTGCCTAACATCCCTACTATGTACGCTAAATCCGGAAGTGTACACACTAGAGCATACATGAGACTCCCTACTGCAGAAGCATAAGGGATTTCCTCCATCTCTTTCTTCTCAAGGTCCGTCTTAGGACATTGAAGCAAACTAAACTTATCACCTTTTGACATAGGTGTGTCCCCTGGTGCACAATCCTGCATGCCAAAATGGCTCAGCACCTTATCGATATAGGCCTTTTGCGATAAGCCGAGTATACCTTTAATACGATCCCGATGGATCTGTATACCCAGAACATATGACGTCTCCCCAAGATCTTTCATCTCAAATTTACTTGATAGAAATTTCTTGGTTTCACGCAATAGGCTTATATCGCTGCTTGCTAGTAGAATATCATCTACGTACAACACCAGGATATAATAAATTTGCTCCCGTTGACCTTGAGATATATGCATTGGTCAACAGTGTTTTCCTTAAAGCCAAAAGAGGAAATCACCTTATCAAATTTTCGGTACCACTGATGGGACGCCTGTTTTAGACCATAAATGAACTTCTTTAGTTTACATACTAGGTGCTTTGAATCTTTGGACTCAAAGTTCTCCGGTTGCACCATGTCTATAGTTTCTTCAATGTCTCCATTGAGAAACGTTGTCTTTACGTCCATTTGATGGAGCTCTAAATCATAATGAGCTACAAGTGCCATAATGATTCTAAAAGAGTCTTTCGTTGAAACTGGAGAGAAAGTCTCTTTAAAATCAATGCCTTCCCTTTGAGTGAAACCCTTGGCAACAAGACGTGCTTTATATCTTTCGATGTTACCATTTGAATCCCGTTTGGTTTTAAAAATCCATTTACAACCAATTGGTTTTACTCCTTGTGGTAACTCGACAAGATCCCAAACGTCATTGTTCATCATAGATTTTATCTCTTCATTCATGGCTTTGATCCATTCATTAGAGTTTGAACATAACTTTACTTGATTGAAAGATGTAGGATCATCTTGCAATCCCATATCAAATTCATGTTCATGGAGGTAAACGACATAGTCATCTGAAATCGCTTTCCTCTTTTCTCTAGTGGACCTCCTTATAGGCACTTCATTTTAAGGTTGTTGTGGTGCATCATTTTGAATAGATGATGGTTCTGGATCTGATTCAGTGGGTCCAAACTCATTATTTTGAGTCAAAGATGGACCCGTAACTGATTCAGTAGGAATCCCAAATATGATTGTGTTTTCCAAATTTTCTTGATTCGCAGGCTGAGGGGTGATAGGAATATTTATCCAATCATTCTCAGCTGCAACTATAGTGGGAATATTAACACATTCCTCGTCAAACACAATCTTTCCAATTTGATCCCTCCCACTGTAATCAACATCCTCAATGAATTTGGCATTTCCCGTTTCAAAAAAGGACTTATTTGAGGGGTCATAAAACTTAAATCCCCTAGACCTTTCCGAGTAATCTACAAAGTAGCAGCTAATTGTTCTTGAATCCAGTTTTCTTTCGTTAGGCTTGTAGGGCCTAGCTTCAGCTGGACATCCCCAGACATGTAAGTGCCTAATACTAGGCTTCTTTCCTGTCCACAACTCGTAAGGGGTTTTATCTACTGCTTTGCTTGGAACTCGATTTAAGATATAAACTGCAGTCTTTAGTGCTTCGCCCCAAAGTGATTCTGGCAATGAAGAATGATTAATCATACTTCTCACCATATCCTTAAGAGTTCAGTTTCGTTTCTCAGAAATACCATTTTGGTTTGGACTCCCCGGCATGGTGTACTTGTTAGGAATAGTGCCCTAGAAAGCCGATTGTATATCCGCTTTGTGCTTTTCCTTATTGTAATCACATACAATCTTTGAATGATATAACGAATTAAGGTAACACTTCTTTATATGCTCTTGTTTGGTATGCGATTACTTTATCTGTGCATGTATGAGAACTCCCCTAATCCTGATGACTTTAGGACTCTACCATTTAGGTGAAATGGTTCATGAAACGAGCCCTATATCACATAAGTCATGATTAGTAAAATACTCCAAGCCGAAGAGTCCTACCGACAGTGGGAGTGTCAACCTGACTCCTCTAAGGCTTGCTTGTGGGATCACGCCCTTAAGAAGGACCACCTTGTTTCATGTAGGTGTAAAGTGTATAGTTGATACGTGCGTGATACACGAGGGTGCTTACTTTAATAAGTAAGTTCACTTAGGTGCCCCGTGTGAGAATATTCCTAAATGGGAAAGGAAGTTTCTATTTCAGGAAATAGAAACTTCCAGATTAGGAAATATCTCACGAGTCATTGATGTGATTAATTGATCCTTAGACTTGAGGTTCCATGTCACTTTATGAATTAACTCTGTAGTCTTTGGTATAAGTTTTAAAGGGTGTCGCCATAGACAACTGATTCAAGGCTTATGCTGGGGCTGCACAAGTGATTCATGAAAGTGAATGAGAATTAAGAAAAGGACCTACACTTGCGTTTGCAAGGTGATCTCTTATTGTGTAAGTCATTCATATGCCATATGGAGTCCTTGGCCAAGGCAGTAGATCAAGACATCAAGAAAAGGGTTTCTTGGATTGAGATCAAATGGATATGAAATGCACTTAGCTTTAAGACCAGATTATTAGGGTTCTGATTATTCCCTTACCCTAGATCTTGGCTGAGAGATAGTAAGTAGGAGGATTGTATCTCACATTAATCAATGACTTAAAGGTTCTGTCGAATCCGAACATTCCAATTCAGCCAGGGGTTAAACACCTGTTGCTAGACTATGGTCGTTTAATCTGTGGACTGATTAATTAATTAGGGTCACTGCTAATTGAATTGAGAACCTAGAGGGTCACACACAACAACTTGGTTACATGAGTTGAGGCTCTAAAATGATTAAACGAGTTAATCGGGCCTAGAGGGTTCCACACGTGTGGGTCACGTCACACGTGTCATTGGGACACGTGTGCCACACGTGTTCATTTGATTGGTGATTAAATAATTAATGTGTTAATTATTTAATAGACTTTGGTTTAATTTTGAATTAAAAAGAAAGTCTAATTTTGGAGAAAATAATCTAGTTAATTAATTATGAATTAATTAATTAGATAAAATAAGTTATTTATTTTAAATAAATAAAGTATAATAATATCCAAAAGGGTTTGGATATTTTAGCTCTCTTAAAAGTTGATTTGAATTAGAATCCAAAGTCAAAGTTGGAAAGTACTTGATGATCAAGTAATAGGAGAGAGGGACCAAATCCTTAGTCCATAAGGACTAGGATTTTCGGTCCTCTCCCTCCTATAAATACGGGAGCTCGAGCTCCCCTTAGAGAGTAATTGAGAATTGTTTTGGTTCATGTGTTGAACACCTTCCCTTCTCCAAGATTAAAGAAAACCCTAGGTTAAGCCTAAACACTAACTAGAGAACTAGCATCCTTACTAGTTAGATTGTGATCAAGTTGGTGGACTATCTCTAGAGAGCTTCAAGTTAGAAGTTTGAAGATTCGAGCTTTACCAATGAGAGGGGATCAAGCCGCGAGAAGAGCGTTCTTGGGTGGCTTGAAACGCTTCAAGAAAGACAATTTAGAAAGTAAGTTTCTAATTCCTACGAATTTGGATACACGATTGCGAGTTCAAGGTCCTTTTGTTGGAAAATTTTTAAATTTCCGCTGTTTTTCTAATTCTTTTTTCCAACAGTACTGAGGTACAATCCCACACTCACTTAAGTATTTGGCGAAGGTTCCTAGACGTTGTTCACCGGATCCGTCATATCTGCCATAGTATTCTCCACCACGGTCAGATCTGACAACTTTAATTTTCTTGTCTAGTTGATTCTCAACTTCGGCTTTGAAAGCTTTAAATACGTCCAAAGACTGTGACTTCTCATGAATTAGGTACAAATATCCATAACGTGAGTAATCATCAATAAAGTTGATAAAGTATCGTTGTCCATTCCAAGATGCTGTAGGGAATGGACCACAAATATCTGTATGTATCAACTCTAAAGGTTCTTTACTCCTATTGGCCCCTAATTTCCTTACATTTGTTTGTTTTCCCTTTATACATTCTATACAGATTTTAAAGTCTGTAAAATCAAGGGAATCAAGAATTCCTTGTGATATAAGCCTCTGTATTCTCTTTTCAGAGATATGTCCTAAGCGCTTATGCCACAACGTCGATGAATTCTCATTTGTTAACTTACGTTTAGTACCAAAGTTACTTGAATGCAGATTTTCAATATCAGTTGAAACTTTGGTGTTTAATTTGTACAAATTATCAATTAGGGTGCCAGCACCAATAACATTTGAATTTAAAGAAAAAACACAACTTCCATTCCCAAATGGACAAGAATATCCAGATTTGTCCAAACAAGAAATAGAAATCAAGTTCTGTCTAAACGAAGGGACAACAAAAGTTTCTTCCAAATTCAAATAAAAACCAGTATCTATATGAATTCTAAAAACACCAATAGCTTCCACTAGAGCTTTATTGCAATTTCCCACATAGATGTATCTTTCAGCATCAGTTGGTACTCGACACCTTAGGCAATCCTACATTGTGACACTTATGTGAGTAGTTGCACCCGTATCTATCCACCAAGTGTCACTAGGTGCTAAAGCCAAATTAACTTCTGAACAAACAAAGTTGAGAAGTCTACCTTTCTTTTCACGTCAGGCGGCGTATTTGGGACAATCCTTCTTTATGTGATTAGGTTTCTTGCAAAAGTAACAGGAAATGACCGGATTCTGTTTATTTTGCACCTTAGGTTGGCTTGTCCCAAATTCTGCAGTTTTCTTATCTTTATTCTTTTTCCTCTTATTGGTTGTAGTCCTAGCCTTAGAAATCATAGCCAAATGAGCACTTTCAGTCCTATCTTGTTTCAGTCTCTCCTCTTCTTGTACACATTGAGCTATAAGCTCATTTAGAGTCCATTTCTCCTTTTGAGTATTATAGGAGATTTTAAATGGATTAAATTGTGTAGGAAGTGAAATCAAGACCAAGTGCACAAGTATGTTATCCGACACCTCAAGCTTTAAGCCCTTAAGTCTTGTCACAAGATTAGACATCTCCATGATGTACTCCCTTATGTTTCCTTTACTTTTATACCGCATAGAAACCAGCTTACTAAGAGTAGTGCTAGTCTCAACCTTTTCATTAGTTTTGAATCGGTTTGCTATTTGGTCAAGGAAACTCGGATCTCTGTACAGTAGTGCTAGTATCAGTGAGATCCGCAGGGCGATCAAACCTTAATGCATGATCGAGATCCGTACAACCAAGCATAATCATAACATGCTCTTTCCATTGCTTGAGATTGGAACCATTAAGCTCAGGGATGTTGTTCAAGTTGGTAGATATAGAAGACACTATAAAAGAAAATAATATGCTCACATTAATTAAACATCGAAACATGCATATACGAAGATAAATCCAAATATCAAAATATAAATGCACTGGTGAGCCCATCTCAAGATACCTAGCACAACATTATTACTTAGTCTTTGGACAGAAATAACAATTTGTAAGTGGTACTCTTAAACATAGTAAAAAATATTGATATCTAAAACGGCCTCACAATATGCCTTTCTTTGGACCGACACATTGTAAGCATGTTAACACCAAATTATATCACATATTCATGACTATCATTATCTGGCCAAAATAATCTTCATTTGGGCCGATTATTTCGCATAGATAACAAAGATAGCTTAATTCACGAAAATTAATTAAATCTTACCTAACAGAGGTTACTTTGGTAACATAGTAGTTCAATCTAATTAATTTTCATTTAATTTTCATAATCACCGAAACATAATTGCATATTATCTGATAAACATGAATCTGCAATCATGATCCATCTAGTATATAATTCATAATCCGTGATCTACATCCAGCGGAGACAATTAACAGACAATAGAAAATAAAGTCCAAGCACAGTCAAGGGAGACACCACAGCCTTCACTGACCCCACTCAATTTATATATATATATTATGTTTTTAATTTTGTAATTTTAAAATGGGATAAAAATTTTAAACATCCTGAACTATGGCCGATTTTGGACTTTGCAACCCGAACTTAAAAAAGTCGACGGTTACAACCTTAACTACTAAACTTTCTCAGTTTGCATCCTAAGTTGAAAAACCGGCCACTTTTGTCATCGGAGGCCCTTCACACGCGTGACACGTGAGTATATTAAGGGCAAAAATGTCATTTTGGACACATTAAAATATCACCTTTTTTACCATCTATTTCATTTTCACATCTTAGTACAAAGGGTAGACTTTGCAACGAACAAAAAGCAGCACAAGTTCACCATGGAAGCTGAGCTCTGTCACTGTGGGAGAAGGGTTCTGATGAAGACGTCTTGGTCCGATAGAAACCCAGGACGTAGGTATTCTGCCTGCGAGAAATTCAAGGTTGGGTTTTTTTTTTCTTGAATGTATGAACCCTAATTTTTCTGATTTGGGGAAAGCTTAAAATTGGGTTGGTCTGTTGAAAATTGCAGCAAATTGGAGGTTGCAATTACTTCATTTGGTTAGACCCTGAAATGTGTGCGAGATCAAAGCAAATCATACCTGGTCTCCTCCGTCGCCTGAACAACATGGAAGCTGAGATTGAGAAACGGAAGAACAAAGAGAAATGGTTGTGGGTTGCTGTGGTTTTTTGTTTCCTCTTCTTCTATCTGTTCAAGTAATCTGATTCAAGAAGTTAGAAAATTGGTTGTTGATTAGTGTTCTGGTGTAAAGAATTGCCAATTTTCAGTTTGATGGTGAATTCAGTGGTTAGGGGCGTGTATCTTCCAAAATTATGAAATGTAATCTATCCCTATTGTGTAATGAAATTGTGTTTCAAGCTACTTGTATTCTTGCTTAGAAAATGCACTTAATCCATTACCAACATAGACAATAACATAAATACCTTTGTCACAATTATAACAACAACAGCTTCAAGACAAAGTATTGACAATAACAAAAAAAGCTTTGTCTGCTATGTGCAAAGCACAAGGAATAACATGTACAAAGCAGTAGGAGTACATGTCCAAAAACCAAAGGGTCCCAAGGTTTAACTTGTCCAAACAGATTCAAATATTAACATAAGCAAAAAATGGTCAAAATATAGACAAAACACTGTCTGAAACATGGACACTCTAAACCATATCCTGGTCTATTGTGCCAACTGTCTTGCCTTTACTTTTTCCAGGAGGGAGTTTACTGAATCTAACAGAGTGTGTGACAGATCTGCCATCTGGGACCCAAGGTTTGCTTAATACTGATGATGTTTGTGTTGACACCAAGCCATTTTGGGATGCAGCATTTGATATCCTAGATCTGGTATGCATGGGCACTGGTGTTGTGCCATGGTCCTGTTGCTTTCTCTTCACCTAACCAACATAATAAATGTATCAAAGTTTGAATTAAAAATTGGAACTGATCAAGATAAAATATGCATGAGGCACTCACAGGTAATTTCCTCTTTAATCCCAGGGTCTTCTTTCTCTTGCTTATCTGTTCCTTGTGCCATATCTTGTACAATCTTCTTTGCTTTGTACATTGTATGCTTGTTGAAGTGAATTTTGTGATCATCCTGTAACGCAGCCATCATTGAGTCCACTGGCCATGCTGGATCAGTCCAGATCTTCATTTTGTAGTTATCTGCAACGCATTGTGCATTTGCATGAGAGACCTTCTGTGATCTTGGACATTCATGCTTCGAGCAGTATGTCCTTACCACCATTGTGTCTTCACCTGGTATTTTGGAAGCATATATAACCCATGGGCAGGTCTTGTGTTTGCATCTTGCTTGCACTTTGAATGAAAGATTAATGGGAAATCTAACATCTCTTCCAATTCTGATTGCATGTTCCCTAACAGCTTTCCGGAAAGCAGGTGGATCTTTAAATGTCTCCCCAACATCAAATCTATTATCATGATGGCTTTTTCTCTCATTATGCACAGGTCTGCCTCGTATGTATCATCCTTTTTCCTAGACAATCTTGTTTGTATTCTTGTTTCCATGACAACTTTCCCTTTGCCCTTGTTTGACCCATCCCATTCCACTTCTGGGTCAATGTTAGTCTCAAACAATACATCATCATCAGAGACTTCATAATCACTATCCAACAGCACTTCCGAATCATCTGAATCCTCACCAAAAGACTGTGTGTCCGAGTCATCTGAGTTATCATCTCTATCAATGATGGCCTTTGAAACATTATTCTTTTGCACTGGCTCACTTTGATCTTCACCAACAAAATCTAGTCCCTCATCAACACTTGGTAATTTTGTTGCATCATCAGCAACAGACTCACTATCTACATCACTCTCAGACCTTTCCTCTATCACATGCTTCACAAAGATCCCCACCATTCTATGCTCATCTAAGAACTGAATCAAATTTACTGCTCCCTCAACATCGTGCAAGAGTCGGACACAATGAGCATCATTAGGACCATTTGCGTCGAAGTAGAATACTAAGTCTCCAGTGCACCCAGCTTCTCTAGCCATGGTATCTATCTCTAGCATGGATATCTCATCTGAGTTACAGAAGTCAAAATGAGTGAGTTCACCACCCCAATAAATCCTGCTCCCAAGATTTTCAAGGAACTTTCCACCGTGATGCATTCTAATTGAATAATCCCCACTATTGGCACCTGACATGTAAAGAAACAAATCCTATTGTTAATTTCTATCATAATGCACCCAAAAGCAGAGACACAACTTCAACCATGGACCACACTACCATTAAAATAGACACAAATTCAACCATGGACCACACAAACAATAGACAACTCAAAATGGGCCACATTCTTCAATAAACAAACACATGCTTCCAAAAATTTGGGACCACACCACAACAACATTAAACATACGGCCCTACTTCAACAAACAAATTTATATACTTTAGCGAAGAACTCACCATAATCCGGAGTCAGTCTCCCAGGCGGTATGTTGGCTTCGTCTACTTTTCGCTTTTTCCAAGTCATTTTTGAACAATAATGTGGAATAAATTTGCAGCAATTCCCTCTTCTTTGTCAGGTTGAAGGATTTCCCCCAAATCGCCCACCAAGAACCCTAGGTTGTCTGATTTTTTGTTTATTTCGTTGCAATTTGGGTGGACATAAGCCCTAATCCCATTTAAGAGCAAATTCAATTTTTAACATTAAATTCTGGATATCCACGTGTCCAAAATGACGTTTTTGCGCTTAATATACTCACGTGTCACGCGTGTGAAGGGTCTCCGATGACAAAAGTGGCCGGTTTTTCAACTTAGGATGCAAACTGAGAAAGTTTAGTAGTTAAGGTTGTAACCGTCGACTTTTTTAAGTTCGGGTTGCAAAGTCCAAAATCGGCCATAGTTCAGGATGTTTAAAATTTTTATCCCTTTTAAAATTAAGCCTTTTGACCCCACTTAAAAAAAAGGAAAAAGTGTATTGACCCCAGAAATTTTAGAATCATGTGCAAAATTAAAAAAGCCCATAACCCAAAAATAAAAATAAAAGTCTATTTAATGATGCCCTAAATATTAAAAACTCTAAAGAATATACACTTTGCAGTTTTGTTCAATTTCGAAAGCCATTGTTAGAGATGGAAAAATATTACAAAAGAAAATCACAAGTTTTAGAGAATTCATCGATGGAAGAAAGTAATCAAGATGATTCAAAGCGCAGTTGGGAAGTGATTGATTTTGAAAGTCTTCCATCAGATCCTGGATTACGCAAGAAAATTGTAGATTATCATCCAAATAATCGAGATGAGATACGAAGATGATATATACAAAAAAGGCCATGCCAACCTTCAAGTCATGTTTTTCCACAAAGAGATATTGGTGGGATGATGCGTCGATTTAATCCGGATTGGTTCAAAGAATATGGAAATTGGTTGGAATACAGTATTGAAAAAGATGCTGCATATTGCTTATCTTGTTATCTTTTCTGACCAGAAATTGGAAAACAAGTAGGAGGCGATTCTTTTATTATTGATGGATTTAAAGCATGGAACAAGAAAGATAGACTTAAAATCCACGAGGGGGGTCCTAATAGTGCGCATAATAAAACTTTGAAGATGTGTGAAGATTTGATGAGATAAAAGCACCATGTTGACGTTTCTTTCTCTAGACATTCAGATAAAACTCGGTTACAGTATCGAACTCATTTGAGTGCACCGATTGATTGTGTTCGATACCTGTTGCGTCAAGGTTTGGCATTTCGTGGTCATGATGAATCAAACGAATCAAAAAATCGAGGTAATTTTCGTGAACTTCTTCACTTCCTTGGAGAACATAATGAGACCATACGTGATGTGATCGAAAGCGCTCCGAAAAATCTTAAATTGGTACATTCTGATATTCAAAAAGATATAGTCAATGCTGCAGCAAAAGAAACAGTTAATGCTATTATTTCTGATATTGGAAATGAATGTTTTTGCTATATTACTTGATGAATCTCGTGATATCTCTATGAAAGAACAGATGTCAGTGGTTTTGCGATATGTGAATAAAAAAGGATTAGTGGTTGAGCGCTTTATTGGTATTGTTCATGTAACCGATACAACTTCTTTATCTCTGAAAGCAGCCGTTGAGTCATTATTATCAAAACATGGCTTGAGTTTACAAAAAATTAGAGGGCAAGGTTATGATGGAGCTAGCAATATGAAAGGATAATTTAACGGATTGAAAAGTTTGATTTTGAAAGAGAATGCCTCAGCTTTTTATATCCATTGTTTTGCTCATCAACTTCAATTAGCACTTGTTTCTACTGCAAAAAATCATGTGGAAATTTGTTTGTTCTTCAATTTGGTGGCTACCTTGTTAAACGTTGTTGGAACTTCCTGTAAACGTCGAGACATTCTTCGAGAAAAACAACTTGAGAAAGTTGCTGAAGCATTAGGTAACGGAGAAATCTCAAGTGGTCAAGGATTGAATCAAGAGACTACATTGAAACGTCCTGCTGATACTCGATGGGGTTCTCATTTTGGTACACGCGTTAGTTTGCTTGATATGTTTTCTTCAGTGGCAGATCTTCTTGAAATTATTTTGGAAGATGGATTAAATGCTGAGCAAAGAGCCGAAGCTTCTTCGCTGCTAGATGCTATTTTCTCATTTGATTTCATTTTTAAGTTGCATTTGATGTGGAAGGTGTTGGGAATCACTAACAAATTGTCACAAGCATTACAAAGAAAAGATCAAGACATAGTAAACGGAATGAAACTTGTTGAGGTTACCAAAAAACAACTACAAAGTGTGAGAGATGAGAACTGGGATAGCTTGCTGGCTCAAATTCTTTTATTTTGTGAAAAGAATAAAGTCGACATTCCAGACATGAATCATTCTTATATTCGAGGGCGATCAAGACGCAAAGTAACAGAAGTTACCAATTTGCATCATTATCGCATCGAGATATTTTTATAATGTCATTGATATGCAGCTTCAAGAGTTGAATGATCGGTTTGACGAGGTAAATACTGAATTACTTTGTTGTGTGGCTTGTCTCAATCCAAGCAATTCTTTTGAGGCTTTTGATAAAAATAAGTTGATGCGAATGGTTGAGTTTTATCCATCTGAGTTCTCCACGGCTGAGCGTCTCGCACTAGAGTGTCAATTGGACACTTTTATAATCGATATGAGGTCAAATGTCGACTTCTTGGAATTATCTGGAGTTACGAACCTTGCAGAAAAATTAGTAGAGAAAAAGAAAGATGGCGTATATCAACTAATTTATCTGCTTGTTAAGTTATCTGTGATTTTACCTGTGGCTACTGCAACGGTTGAACGGACATTTTCAGCGATGAAGACTGTAAAGCATCGGCTACGAAACCGTATTGGTGATCAGTTTATGAGTGACTGTTTAGTTACATATATTGAGAAGGATGTGTTCAATACGATTAGTAACGATAAAATTATGGTGCGGTTCCAAAATATGAAAAATCGTAGAGGACAATTGTAAAATAAATATTTTAAATAAAGTATTTTTTTTTAATATTTTTTTATTATGAGTTTAATTTTTGATCCCACTGTTCGGAAGTTCTGGAGTCGCCCCTGAGCACAGTTGCTAAAATAATCTGCACAAAACAGAATTAATAGTTCTAATTCCAAACCATACTGCAGATATATGTTTCCGTCAATGCATATACTCATGAATAAACAATTACAGACCAATGGGATTCCGCCAATATATACATACATACTGCCTTGCGTTAATCCAAAAGAACTTCAATCAATATGTCCATAGACGTGTATTTTGTGAAAAGTATTACAGGAGTTCATACGTGCACTATAAATGTAAACAACATAATTTTACTTGATTGGCACGCAAAACGTGGAAATTTAACCAAAAATCCACCACAAAATTTAATTGACCAAGCAACATATACACAGCAAGTCAACACCTTGCACATCAAAATTGCAATTCAGACTATCCAAATTAATAAAGGTGCATGTCATATAAGACGAAATCTACTATCATTATATAAATATGCATATTCGTCCAAAACCGTAATCTCACAAATAATTAAAATCTAATAATTTGACCCATATTAGAATAGCAAATCAATAGCTATATTCGTGCGGAATTCATCGATTTAACGACACACAAATAATGTAATGAAATCGACTATCACTATCAATTTTCAATCTATTTGTTATCAATCGAAAATAAATCTCAATCCTTCGACATGAGAGTGGCTCTGATACCACTTGTAGGGAAAATTCCTAAACCGTAACAAACATGTCGAAATCATCGAGAACACACAAGCGGAAGCTTACCTTGATCCATAGCAATCCGTAGTTGACTAGCAATCCAAGGTTGCGATCTTCTAAGTTTTGATACGCCGTCAATTCTATTCTTTCTGGGATGGGGCAGAAAAGAAGACAAGGAACGTATCTGACTTAGGGACCACAACCCTAATTTATAATCCAAAGTATGACACCTTAATTATGGGTCCATCAATCATAATTAAGTGTTCATGGGTTTCTACATATAAAAGCTCCATACTTCAACAAATAAATATTTCTATAAGTCCATATAATAAATAAATCTCAAGTAGATCACTCAATCGGGCTCGTATTCTGAGATAGCCCATGTATAATTATAAATATGTGAGACCACCTGAATAGAAAATCCAACAGTAAGAAGATAGCTCTGATATCATGTGAAAGTTTTTATATTTGGCCTAACTCATCTCAAAAGTTAGCTGATGAGGTGAGATTTGTCTTGGATTTATTAACTAAGCACATGGTTTGATCTTTTTCCAATATGAGATGCTAACATTTTTCCTCCCTTTTCCACCGACAAACAGCAAATTTGATCGATTTATGCAATTCCAAGGGTTGTGATTGCATTAGCGCAGTTATTCCATTGTCGAAGCTTTAAAGTGAATTAGGTTGAGGTTCGGAGAGAGGATTTTTGTGAGCATTGAAAATTATGAAAGTTGAGTACTTGGAAATTTAGGTGGTGGTTCAAAAAACAAGGGACACTGGATTTTATACAAGAAAAGACAAGGATTCTAAGTCTCAAATCATGGGCAGAATGGTCCATTTAGCAAAGTCATCCAAATTAGTTTATATAATATGGCAATATTTAAGAGATTACTTATTCATTGAGGGGCTCCGGAAAAAGATGAGGAATACCAACATGCAAAGTCAATTGGTAGTATGGGGGCGTCGGCTAAGCTACCATTTTTTTACTAAAGTAAAGGGGCCCTAAGTTGTTATGAACCATGCTTCGGAGAAACTTTTACTTAAACTATCTGTCGTTATTTTATTAATGTCTAATATGTGAGCAAATTCTTTTGAGAATTTGAGAACAAAATGATATATGAAACCAATTTTGCCGAACAAAATTATTACTTTGTTTATTTAACGTAATATTAACCCTTAGTTATGGCAATGTCTTCCTGTTCAAAGAAAATTTTAAATCATATTTAACCATTTAGAGAAAATTGTAGATTTATATATACCAAAATATATGACAATTTTCCTTATTAAAAATTACTTCGATGAGTTGAAATTAATAGCACATAGTTATAGTGCTTTTGCATTGAATAATATATTGTGTAAACTTACTTTAAATAGTTTTAAAGAAATTCCTTTTTTTTAATTACAATATTCTGGCTAAGTATGGGTCTGCCTTTTTAGGAAGGGAACTTTGATATCCCCAATTATATTTTGACTTTTGTATCCTCAAATATTTTCGATTGAATAATTTAAGTTTTTATTGCTTAAAAAAAACTGAACCAAAATTCAGGTTAACTATTAATGATATCTCCACGAGATCAGTAGAATAAAAAAGTATGAAATAAATATTAACTTGAAAATATATGATTCTTGAAACATTGCAAGCACTTGGAAAGGGTTACTTTGGTTATAGAGTTCTAGTCTCGGAAAAACTTAGGTGCCGAGTTTATTAAGACATAATAAGGAATAAGATGTTAAGTTAATATTTCCTATAAATCTTGACCAAAGAAAAATATATATTTCCCATAAAAATTAACGTCGTGCTGCTAAAATTTAAGGTTGTTATTGAGAATAATATTTTTTCTGTTGAAAAAATGAACTAAGTTAGCCTCGAAAAAATAGATTAAGTTGCCTAATAAAATAATAAAAATAAAAAAAAAAAACCTAAATGATGGCGAAGGAGGAAGCCATGAAAACGCTGGCGGGGTAGCAAGCCCGGAAGAAAGCGCTAGCGGAGGAGGAAAGTAAGTAATTTCACCTTTTCAGTTTGTGTGAAAGAAAAAATGGGTGGTTTTTTGGATTTCTGTAAGATAAAAATAATTCTTTTGGTCGAAAAACATAGTTTTTATGAGTATCTCTCTGCATAGGTGGAAGCATGTGAGGTTGATTGTTGATTTTTTATATGATTTTATGGTTCATTTTTGCAATGAAAATAAACTTAGAATTTTTTTTTTAAAAATATACCAAAGTCTTGCGTGAACAATCATCAACAAAAAGAACAAAGAACCTAAAACCAAATTGTGAACCGGTATACGGAGCTGAACCCCAAACATCTGAATGGATGAGGGAAAAAACTTTATTCATATGAGTCCCTGAATACTGATATGACTGTTTATGACTACTTACAAGAATACATGTCTCACAGGATAACTGACTCTTATTGGAAAAAATACTAGGGAAAAGTAAATGCAAGTAACTAGCTGACGGGTGACCTAACCGACCATGTCACAACCATTGTTGCCTTTCAATGGTCCTGTGAGCTAGCGCTGCAGTTCCTTTTTGAGTCACATCGTCCACATAGTACAACCCGCCGCGTTCAGTGCCCTGCCCAATCACTTTCCCCAACTGAATATCCTGCAAAATATAGAAATCGAAATAAATTACCACCACACATTTTAATTCCCGGGTAACATGACTAACAGACAGTAATTTGCAAGATAGATTTGGAACACAAAGATAGTTTTTCGAGGTTAAGGACGGAGATATTTCAATAGTCCCAATGCCCTGAACTGGTGATAGATCCCTATTGGGAATTCGAATGGCCGGTTTCATAGACTTGATACTATAGTCAAGTCATTCCTATCATAAATCATAGTATCGATGGCCCCGTAATCAATAAACCATCCGGGCTGTTGGGTTCATGGGTTAAAAGATCCTTTCCATGCTTTGAGGGGCCAATTTGCAAAGTATTACTAACTTCGGGACCAATCTGCATAATAACACAAGTAGTTGGGCCAATCTGCAAAGGGTAAAACTTTGGGACCAAATTGACTGATGCCAAAATTTTGGGGGCTAACCTAAAAACACTCATTAAAAGAGGGTTGGGGTTGTAAATCCAAACCCTGATACCTTGAATATCTGTTGCATTACTCTATTCTTGGGGTTTATTCGCTGCTTTCCCCAATTTCACTCCTACTGCGTCTACCGTCACGGCCCACTGACTGGACGGCTGCTGCTCAACCGGCGATAGTCCTATCCTTGTGGTAGCGGCGCTGGGCTCACCGTCCGTGCCCTTTACTGCATATACCCAAGACTCGGTGGCCTCCCTGTTTTCTCAAACCCCAACGGCACTGGTCTCACCGCCGGTGGTGGTTGCGGTTTCGAACAATGGGCTGGCAACACTGGTCTCGCCATCGGTAACATGAACACAAAGCCTACCTTTCCTTCTCCATCTCTATTTTTTGTCTTTGTGACGGTGGCTATGGCGGCGTTACTGTCGCCACCGCCGCCGTCATGCCGCTACCTCCCGGTACTTGCTTCCCAAAGCTTGCTTCGCCACCCCTCCGAAAAACCTATCACTTCATAGCATTGTTCCTTTGTGTGATTTGGTTTGCCGCATTGTTCGCACTTTTTTTGATTTCCATCGCACTATGGTGATTCCACCATTCGATCTGAGTGTGATTTGGGGTTATTTCATCGTCCGCTATTCCCTGACTGAGTTCGTCCAATGAATCCGGCCCCAATCCCCGTTGTTCCAGCCGATGATGACTTGTCTGAGACCATGATAATCCGCCGATCCCTTTCCTTCCGGACTATGCCGTTTGCACTTTCAACATTGGGCAATGGTGTAGTCCGCAAGATCTCCCGTCGATCGGAATCAAATACCTTTGAAATACCTTAGAGGAATTGATACAACTTGTTTTTTTGCCGGAGTTTATTGAAGATTGCAATACCTTTGGGATTGGTCATAGGATTGGGCTATTGGAGTTCAATTTCTCTCCATAATTTTTAAAGGTTGCTGTAGAATGGTTCCAAGGTTTCGATCCCTGTTTTAGACTATTTGCTTAACTGTAAGGTCAAAAAATTTAATTCCGTCCATTTGTTGACTGTACATTGCTTTCAATACTTCCCGGAGGTCTTTTGTAGGGGATATTCTGAAAAATTGCTCACCATATCGGGTTCCATGTTGTCCAGTAGCCAGGAGCAAACGATGAGATCTGTTTGTTCCCATCTTGAGTGTTCGGGGTACCCTCATCTGGTGGCGTGATATGTCGAGTTTTCACCAAGAGACGTTAGAGCGATCTTGAGCTTACGATAGCAATCAAGAGTCACATAATCCGGTAAAGACCGACCGACTTGAGAAGATTAGAAGGGAAGAGAATTCGAGATATAGATTGGAAATTCTGAAATTGTTATTGCTTAACCCCCACACAAAACTGTTCACGTAATATAAAGAGAGAGACCTATTACACTAAGGACTCTCAATAAAAATAAAATACGTAATCTAAAGTTACCAAATACTAATAAGGAAATAAAACCATAATTCTATTCTAATGCTTGGTGTAATCATCCTGCCAACGTGGAGCTTTTGGCACCCTCTTGCTTCTTCTAATTTGAGGAACACTTCACCCAACTTCACTTCTCGTATCAGCAACTTTACCTTCCTGCACAACAACCCTTTCGCCACGGGTTCATCCGGTCTTCCATGTTTCACTCTTGCGTAGGTTTATGGGACCGAAGGTGGGGGTGTCTTCGGGGGCGCTGCCAGCGGATCTGCTTGATGGTAGGGTTCCTGTGCATCCAGTGAAAATGCATAAGCAGTGGGTTGTGTTGAGAAATGGGGTGGCCGAGGAGCAATGGTTGGTAAGTTGGTCCGACGGTTCCTTGGATGATGCGACTTGGGAACTTGTGTCCATGATGCGGATGTTCAACCAAAACCAAATCACCCACCTCGAAACTGACATCACGACGTTTGGCGTCCGCCTTGACCTTCATCCTGGTCTGTGCCGCTACCAAATTAAGCTTAAGCTGCTGAAGAAGAGCATCCCACTCGGACAGAATATCATCAACAACTGGTAGTTTACTGTCACCCCATCGGTAGGAATCAACTCCGGAGGTGACCTCCTGTACACCGCAAACGGTGTCATGCTAATGCTCGCCTGATAACTGGTATTCGGAGAATACTCCGGCCACGGCAATAAGACCGTCCATCGTTTAAAGCGCTCATGACAGAAAATCCAAAGATATTACTCCAAGGTACAATTCATCACTTCCGTTTGGCCGTCCATTTAGGGATGAAAAGTTGAACTATGACTCAAAGTTGTCCCACTAAAAGTATGAATTTCTCGCCAAAAACGATTAGTGAAAACCATATCCTGATCGAAAATAATCGAGGCAAGAATCCCATGCAATTTGATGATGATGTCGGTAAATAAATGAGCCACCCGGTGCGCATCAAAATAAGCAGGCAAAGCTCCAAAGTGAGCGTACTTAGTCAATCTATCGACCACCGATCCACCACCAAGATCACCGGTCAACCCCTCGACGGCGGAAGTCCCATAATGAAATCCATACTCCCAAACCCGGCTCGGAATGGGTAAAGGTTGCAACAAGCTCGATAGCGGAGGGGTTGAGAATTTCGTGGTCTGACAAACCAGACACGAAGTAATATGTTTTTGAACATCAGCCCGCATACCCGGCCAATAAAAATTTTCCGCAAGTCGGTAAAAGGTCCGATGCACACCGGCGTGGCCCCCAGATGGGGTATCATGATATTCCCGCAAAAGTCGAAAGTGAAGACCCGAATCCTTACCCAAACACATTCGATTATGGTAAAAAAGAACGTCCCCGTGAACCGAAAATGGTGGCAGCAATGTACCAGCTGCGTGATCCGAGTGCTGCTGCAAAAGATCGGGTTGAGTGGAATTTTTTCGCTTTAATTCCTCAAGGAGATCAAGGACTCGACACCAATGCTAACACCTACGTCAAAGATTGTGTTGCGTCCCGACGCAAGAGAGCGTCTACCATTAGTGGCACCAGGCTTGTACTCAATCCGAAAACGAAACCCAACAACTTCCGTACATAGAATTACTGATCTGGCGTCTGAATAACCTGTTGTAAAAATTCGCGCAAACTCCACTAAGCCGTACAAATTACAAACTCGCGCCCAGGTAAACATTGACGCCACTTGTGGACCGCTTCCATTATAGCATACAATTCTTTATGATAAGTAGAAGCTGACAAATGTCGCGGCCCCAGTTTTTTGTTAAAATAGGCGACCGGCTGATCAGCCTGTAAGAGGACCGCCCCTATGCCCGTGGCGGACGCATCCATATCAACCACAAAAGTTGCCTAAAAATTCGTAAGCGGAGGACCGGGGCAGAACTCATGGCCTCCTTTAAATTTTTGAACGCCTCATCAGCAGCCTCCTCCCATGCAAAATTATCGTGCTTCAATAAATCTGTTAATGGCTCCACGATGTGAGAATACCCCCGGATAAAGCCTCGGTAATAATCAGTCAACCCGAGTAAACCCCATAACTATTTCACCCTTTACGGAATAGGCCAAGTAACCATGACTGAGATTTTGTTGGAGTCAACATGTAATTTTCCCTCCGAGATGACATGCCCCAAGTAGTTGATAGAATATGTCACAAAACAACATTTCGACCGCTTAACAAAGAAATCATTAGAACATAGCAACGAAAGTGTCATATCCAAATGAGATACATGCTCGGCCAAAGACGGACTATAAATTAATATATCATCAAAGAAGACAATTACGAATTTGTGAAGATAAGATGTGAATAACCTGTTCATACAAACCTGAAACATCGATGGTGCATTAGTCAGTCCGAATGGCATGACCCGAAACTCATAATACCCTTCATGTGTAAGAAACGCCTTTTATAAATATCACGATAGTTTATCCGAATATGATGGTATCCGGAACGTAAATCCAACATTGTAAAGAAATGGGCAACCCCCAACTCATCAAATAATTCATCGGCTGTCGGAATGGAAAAATGGTCCGGCACCGTGACCGTATTTAAGGCCCTATAATCGACACAGAAGCGATAAGTGTTATCTTTCTTCTTCACCAATAAGACCGGCAAAGAGAAAGAGGTGCTGCTCGGGCGAATAAGGTCTTGCTCCATCGTCGCCTTAACCAACCGTTTAATCTCGTTCTTTTGAAATTGAGGGTAATGATATGGGTACACATTCACTGGATTTGTCCCTGGAAGTAAACCGATTCGGTGATCACTCCAGCACGGAGACGGAAGATTGGTGGGTTCATGAAACACACCCTCAAACCGGTGGAATAACTCGTTGATTTCCCACGGAAGATCAGGAGGGACATCCAACGTTTAGGGATATAACTGAACGAGCTGACTCGCGAGCTATGCAAGCTGGCTTGGGAAAAGCTTGGGTTTAGGTTCGAGAGTGGCGAGGCGAGCCGAGCCATGGCTCGGCTTGTGTATATTCCGAGCGAAGCCCGAGCCCCTTCATTTGTTGCTCGAAGCTCGCGAACTAAGTAATAAAAAATTATAATATATGATATATATACACTATGTATATATATATAAATAAATATATATATATATATATATATATATATATATATATATATATATATATATATATATGCAATTTTGTTTGTAAAATATAAATAAATATATTATATATATAGATAACTAAAGAAAATAAACCTAATTCTAAACAGATGCCTGTCGCTACCTCCTCCCCAGATTTCTTCCTCCACCTTAGCCTCCTCCCCAAATTTCTTTCTCCACCACCTACAACCGCCCCCTCCTCACACCAGATTTCTTACTCCACCACCTGTTGCTCCCTCCTCCTCATAGCAGATTTCCACACTAAAGTTTTTCCTCCACCAAGGGCCACCACCGCCTACAACAAGCACCAAATTCCAGGCCGCCACCACCGTCTGCCACCTCCAAGAACGCCATCACCGTCGGCCCCATATAGAGAGATTCAAAAATTATATGTAAAATATGTATTAGAAATCAAATTTTAATTTTCTAAATTTTATTTCCATTATGATTTTAATCTCAAAATCAATCTCTCTTCATTTCTTTTTGTGTGGTTTGAATAGATCTGGCCAAATCGAAGATAAAAGAAATCGTTTTGAGGATTTTTCTTGTTGGCTTCGAACTCGAGCCATTTTTTCTCTGGCTCGTCGGCTCGCAAGCCAAACCCAAGCTGTTATTTTCAGAACCGAGCCCGAGCCTGAACCATGAAAAATGTCAAGGCTCGGCTCGGCTCGACTTGTTTACATCCCTACCCGCGTCTCTGTTGACGCCACCTAAGATACTACCATCATCTCGAAATATGCCGAAATCGAATCCGAGGCTGGCATAAACATAATGGAGTGTAATTTCGCATGGGGAAGCTGCGCGGCCCTTGAGTATGACCGACTGACCATCCCACATGAATTCCACGGTCTGATTAGCATAATCATGTGCCGGCCCAACAACTGTAGCCATTGTATTCCCAAGACCACGTGAGTGCTGTGAACGGGAAACACGAAGACATCAATCGAAAACGTAGTCCCTTGTAGTAACAATTTCACGCCAATAAATTGTTGCTTGCAAAGTAATGTTGTGCCATTTTCGACATACACCCGGAACGGTTTGAACCCCTCAACCGGTAACTCCAATTTCTCCACGATCTGTGAATGAATAAAACTATAGATACTACCTGTAGCACCCGGAACGCCAGGCGCCACATCCCCCGCACAATCATGTGCCGGCCCAACAACTGTAGCCATTGTATTCCCAAGACCACGTGAGTGCTGTGAACGGGAAACCGGTCTGATTAGCATAATCATGTGCCGGCCCAACAACTGTAGCCATTGTATTCCCAAGACCACGTGAGTGCTGTGAACGGGAAACACGAAGACATCAATCGAAAACGTAGTCCCTTGTAGTAACAATTTCACGCCAATAAATTGTTGCTTGCAAAGTAATGTTGTGCCATTTTCGACATACACCCGGAACGGTTTGAACCCCTCAACCGGTAACTCCAATTTCTCCACGATCTGTGAATGAATAAAACTATAGATACTACCTGTAGCACCCGGAACGCCAGGCGCCACATCCCCCGCACTATAGCCCCAATCCACATATGAAATGGATAATCCATACATGAATCAAAGCTATAGCGAACGAGAGACAATAAAATGACTCAAGGCTAGGCGGGTACCCTCAATTTAAAACCAACCAACAAGCAAGACAGAGTAGTAAAAAGCGGAAGCAATAGCATTCATTCGATACGTATAGGTACCATATTTACACTATCAATACATTATCATCTTCCAACAAAATAGATAACAGGGCTTGATACAAAATATCCCAAACTAACTGTACATGAACAAAATGTGGAATGAAGTGTGCTAGACCCAAATTTAAAACCCTCTAGACTCAAAATTCCCGCCTAGCACGCCCTGCAAAACAACTGAAAAGTTGAGGTGTCAGTCCAACTCGGACTGAGCGAGGGGTATAAATAAATATAAGCGCACATACATGCAAGTTATAACCTCGGGTAATAATTTTGGAAAACAATACAATCTAATAGGTTAAAAGAGATACTATCGCCCGAGATTACAACTATTCCAATTTCAATTCAATCAATTCAATACAATCAATTTGTGGCCCGGCGAGTGGGGCAATTCTCCAACCTTACACCGACTGTGTACAATAAATCAATCAATTATTAGGTGATTAGGTGATCAAGCGATTCATTAATGTGCACAATTAGCAGTTTCAATGACACCTTCTTCCTCCGGGTGATGGTGGGATTGCAAGGCCCCACCATCCAATCAATCTGGGCAGAGGGTACATGAATCCCTAAGCCCGGAACTCCTTCCTCCCCTAATCTCCTAGAGGGTTCAGGGGTCATCCCAATTTGGTGAGGATAGCTCTCGAGTTACCCGTCAGCCCGTGCTTTCCCGGTTGGCTCGAGTCACTACCCTCGGGCCCACAGTGCAATACAATACTCGCCAAATCAATCCATCAATCAATCAATTCCTTTCAATAGTTCGATAAAACATTTGAAAACCAATTCATTTGAAAACTATAAGTATATAAATAGGTTTTGGCTTAAAACTTCACATAGGGTTGTACGGGTCCTATGTATCTAAAATTAAACCTCACCTGAACGACCCAAAATAAACCAAGGAAACAGCTCACGGGGCCTGCTCCTCGTCACCAGGAAGCTGGTCTGTGCAAGAAAGACAATTGTCCGTGAGACACGACTCAAATTGCACCAACTAGGACGAACGGCGATGCAATGAGATGATATGAATATGTAACAGACAAGATTATGTTCAAGTTATCCAGTCAATTCATTCTAACTCGCAATTAGGGAATAAACAATTAAATACGGTCACTTAAACCAAATAACTAATATAACCAACATACACATACAACCATGCATGCAAAACAATACACATGAAAATTAGGGGGTGACACGCCCGTGTCACCAAAATGCACTAAGCCGTGACACCCCCGTGTCACGGTACAGCGGACAACATGCATGCGAAGAGAAGGTGACACGCCCGTGTCACCAATGCAAAGCAACCCGTGACACCCCCGTGTCACGGTACAGAAAAGTCTAACCAACAAGCATACACCCCCGTGTCACCCGGGAGAGAAGAAAAGTGACACGCCCGTGTCACTGTGCGTATCATGAAAAAAAACAGAGCAAGCAACGTAACAGCAACAACACCCTACAAAATGAAATCAAACCAAGATGTAATGCATCTAAATCATGCAATACACATACTATCATGCATATAAATCAATATCAATTCATATAAACACTCATTTCCATACTAGATCACCACTAATCCACCAAATGAAACCCCTTTCTTCAATCAAGCTCCAAGTTAAATTTCAACAAGTTGAATGCATATAACTTAAGCTCAAAGTTCATACACAAGTTTCCAACAACAAAACCACAACTTAACCAAGCCAAAACAAAGCCCTATCTATACCATATATTCAAAGAATTCATCCAAGTTCCATAATACCTCAAATGAAAGAGAAGAGAGAAGAGAAGAAGAGATGATGTTGATAATGCTTGTATGATCCCAAAACCCACAACTATTAGCTTGAATGGTTGAAATCTTCCACTTAACCAAGAAGGGTTTGGTTCGGTTGAGCAAGGGAAGCAAATGGAACAAAGATGAAAATGTTTGTATGAAGAATGAAGACAAGGTACGTGATATGCTGATCAAGAAAGAGAAGAGATGGCCAATTTTGCAATTACATCCTCCAATTTAGTAAGTTGTGCAATCAAGTCCACTTCCAATCTTAAATGATCAATGTGGTCCGATGCAATTAGATCCCAGATTCATAAAAATGATCAATTAAGGACATAAAAGAAATAAATCACATTCGGGAAAATAATTCACGTAGCAATCACGTTCAAAATATCCAATAAATATGATATGATATGAATTTTCAATAAAATACGAAGAATATAATTTTATAAAATTATGTCATGATAGAAAAATGAATTAAATGATCAATAAATAATTAAATTACAACCCTCAAACGCACACGTGTCGTTCATACCTGAATTGCCGAAAGCTGGGGCGTTACAATCCTCCCTCCTTATAAGAATCTGGTCCCCAGATTCACTGATCGGAAGGAAACAACTCTGGATGGAACCGTCTCATTTTGTCTTCGGTCTCCCACGTGGCTTCTCCGGTCTTATCACTTTTCCAAAGAACCTTAACCATGGGAATCCTCCGGTTTCTTAATTCCTGAAACTTCTTATCCAATATCTTAACCGGTTTCTGAACAAAGGTAAGACTCGGTTCCAATTCCACTTCTTCAACAGGAATGATCTCGGTTTCATCGGGGTAGTATTTCCTCAGCTGAGACACGTGAAATACATTATGAATCCCCGTGAGGCTCGGTGGTAGGTCCAATCTGTAAGCAACTTCTCCAATTCTCTCCAGAATCTCATAAGGACCTAAATAACGAGGTTTAAGTTTACCTCCTTTCCCAATCCGAGCAAATCCTTTACGTGGAGACGCCTTCAAGAATACTCGATCTCCAACCTCAAACTCGAGATCCCTTCTGCGACGATCGGCATAGCTCTTCTGTCTGTCCTGAGCTGATTTCATCCGTTGTTGTATTACGTGGACTTTCTCAATCATAGCTTCGACAGCCTTGGAAGGTTTCTCCAATTTCTCACCTTTCTTAACACCCTCCTGCTTAGTCCATTTCCACTCTTCCAAGTCAAAGAACAACGGAGAACGACACTTCCGTCCATAAAGTAGCTCATACGGTGCCATTCCAATCGAAGCCTGAAAACTATTGTTGTACGCAAACTCGATCAAAGGTAGCTGATCATGCCAGGAAGACTGAAAATCCAAGGAACAAGCTCGAAGTAAATCCTCGAGATACCTTATTAATCTCTCGGACTGACCATCCGTCTGAGGATGAAAAGCTGTGCTAAACTGGAGCTTCGTGCCCAAAACCTCCTGCAATTCACGCCACAACCTCGAAGTGAACCGTGGATCTCTGTCAGAAACTATACTAATCGGAATCCCATGAAGCCTAACAATCTCCCGGTTATAAAGCTCGGCTAGCTTGCGAATCTTATACGACATCCGAACCGGCAGAAAATGTGCAGACTTCGTCAAACGGTCCACAATCACCCAAATCCCATCAAATCCACCTTTCACCTTAGGTAATCTGGACACGAAATCCATCGTCACCTGTTCCCACTTCCACTCAGGAATAGGTAACGGCTGAAGAAGACCTCCCGGTTTCTGATGCTCGGCTTTCACTTTCTGACAAGTGAGACAATGCCTCACAAACTCGGCCACATCTTTCTTCAATCCACGCCACCAATAATATTGCCTTAAATCCTTATACATCTTGTTTCCTCCGGGGTGGATAGAATAAGCCGATCTGTGAGCTTCCTCGAGCAATACCCGTTTCAACTCTTCGGGTACAACCACTCGGTTCTTGAAACGAAGAAGACCGGTTTCATCGAACCCGAATGGACACTCTGGATCAGCTCTTGCCTTAGCTACCAATCTCTGAACTTCCAAATCTGTACTCTGAGCCTCAAACAACTTGTGCTTCAATTCTGGCTGGACCGATATACTAGAAACTCGAGCCCTTAAAACAATTGGCTCGATTCCACTACTATCACCCACTTCCAAGCTCGACACACTAGCCTTCCTACTAAGTGCATTGGCGACCACGTTGGCTTTGCCAGGATGGTACTTGATCGTGCAATCATAATCTTCCAACCTTTACATCCAACGCCGTTGCCTCATATTCAAATCCTTCTGAGTGAATAAATACTGGAGGCTTTTGTGGTCAGTGAAAATCTCGAAGGACACCCCGTACAAATAATGTCTCCACTTTCCAAGTGCAAAGACTACGGCAGCAAGCTCAAGTTCATGTGTCGGATAATTCTTTTCATGCTCTTTCAACTTCCGGGATGCATAAGCGATTACCTTACCCTTCTGAGTCAATACACATCCCAAGCCTTCCTTAGAAGCATCCGTATAAACAGCATACCCTTCAGAACCTTCCGGAAGGGCTAACACTGGAGCAGACACTAACTTCTCCTTCAAGAAAGTGAAACTCTTCTCACAATCTTCATTCCAATCGAATTTCACATTCTTCTTCGTCAACTGGGTTAAAGGAGCTGCTAACTTGGAGAAATCCTTAACAAACCTCCGGTAATAACCTGCCAATCCCAAGAAACTCCTAATCTCAGAGGCATTCCTAGGTTTCTCCCACTTCAGAACCGACTCAATCTTGGAAGGATCAACTTCCAAACCGTTGCCCGAAATCACGTGACCCAAGAATGACACCTTGTCAATCCAGAACTCACACTTGCTGAACTTGGCAAACAACTGATGCTCCTTCAAAGTTCTTAATACCAACTGGAGGTGTCTTGCATGCTCCTCGGCAGACTTCGAGAAAACCAGGATATCATCAATAAAAATGACCACAAACTTATCCAGAAAAGGTCTGAAGATCCTGTGCATCATATCCATAAAAGCTGCTGGGGCATTAGTCAAACCAAACGGCATCACAACAAACTCATAATGCCCGTACCGAGTGTTAAATCCTGTCTTAGAAATATCCCCTGCTCGGATACGCAGCTGGTAGTAACCTTGTCTCAAATCCAATTTCGAGTAGACTTTAGATCCCTGAAGTATGTCAAACAACTCCTCGATGTGTGGAAGAGGATACTTGTTCTTGATCGTCATCCGGTTCAACTCCCTATAGTCTATGCACATTCTCAAGGTTCCGTCCTTCTTCTTTACAAACAAAACCGGTGCACCCCAAGGAGAAGAACTCGGTCTAATGTACCCAATCTCCAACAACGCATCAAGTTGAGTCTTCAACTCTTTCAACTCGGCCGGAGCCATACGATACGGAGTCTTGGAGTATGGCTCTGCATTAGGGTACAAATCAATCACAAACTCAATTTCCCGTTCTGGAGGTAAAGAATCCAATTCCTCAGGAAAGACCTCGGGAAATTCCTTCACTACTTCTGTTTCTTCCAGCTTACTCTGATCCTTAGGTTTGTTAAGAATATAAGCAATGAAACCCGTGGCTCCCTCTCGAACCAACTTGTGAGCTTCAGAAAAAGAAAGTAGTGGTACAGTCTTGGAACTCCAACCTACTACTAAATCTGATCCCAACTGAACCTTCTTCGCTCTACAATCAACTGTGGCAGAATGTCTGTACAACCAATCCATGCCCAAGATAGATCCATAGCAAGTCATCGGCAGCTCAATGAAGTCTGACAAGAAAACTCGACCCTCGATGCTCACCGGAACCTCTCTAAACACCCGATCAGATTCTAAGCTACCACCAAAAGGAGTACTAACCACATAACATGCAGAAGAGCGAGTAACAGGCAAAAACAGTGAAACAGATATAGCACTCGAAAGAAAGGAGTGAGTAGCTCCCGGATCAAACAAGGTATGAATGTTCGTGCCATGTATGCAAATGGTACCTTCAACTACCGCGGCTGGATCGATATCAGCATCTTGCTGCTCACCCTCCAAAGCATAAGCACGAGCCCTAATCAGTGGTCTCTGTGCTCCCGGTGGTGGCATCCTGTTATCCGGACATCCGTCCACCATATGCTCGTCGCTCCCACAAAGTAAACATAAACCCAGACGCCTCCTGCAGTTATCATAAGTATGCGTCCTCCGACCACAAAAGGTACAAGCAGGCCTCTCGGGTAGTGGTGGTAAAGCTGGAGCAACTGGAGCAACTGGAGCTCTAATCACTGGTCCCGCTGGTCGGGGCTTCTTCCCTGGGCCCTGTGGAGCTAGTGGTGGAGGAGAATAAACCATCGGCCTCTTGCCCGAAGCAGATCCCGATCCTGAACCCTTAAACCCTGATCCGAAACCTCTGAAACCCGATCTAGTACCTCTAAATCCCGATCCTGATCCTGAGCCCGAACCTGAGCCTGAACGGTAAGAAGACCGCCTCGCATTCACTGAATCCTTAACCAATAGAGCCTTCTTGGTAGCCTTCACCCAGGTGCTCGTGTTGACCGCCTCAATCGCTGCCTGAATATCCGGTCTAAGGCCCTGAACAAACTGCATCGCCTTATGGAAATCATCACTCGCTATATTAGGGGCATAGCGGGACAATCTCTCAAACTCGGCGACATACTCTGAAACTGACCGGCTTCCTTGCTTGAGCTCTGTAAATTCCTTCAATCTTCTAGTACGAGAAGATGGAGGAATAAACTTGTTTCTGAATTCTCTGACAAACACTTCCCAAGTCACTTCCTCACCTGCTGCCTCTAACACTATCCGGGCACTCTCCCACCAGGAATAGGCCTCACCCTGAATCAAAGAAAGCGTACAACGGGCTTTCTCCTGAGATTCACAAGGAATGAGCTCCCAAACCCTCTCTCCCTGAGCCACTGCTCGGCCTGAATATCATTACCTTTATAAAACTTGGGAGGATGTTGGTTCTGGAACTCCCTAAAGACAGCTGAAATCTGGCCTCCAGGCTGTGGTGGTGCAACTGGTGGTGGTGGTGGAACATAATCCCGAACCCTCTGATCAATAAGACCCACCACTGCATTCATGAAGTCCTGTGGCTGAGCCTGAGGAGGTGGAGGAGGAGGTGGTGATCTCTCCCTGCGATGATGATGATGATGTCGATGTCTAGGAGAACGATCACGATGATGTCTATCGCGAGCCATCCTGAAATCAAGTCACTATTGTGCATGTTCGATTAATAATGCCAATGTGTGCAAATAAGTCAAGATTGCTCATAAATTCAAAACTCAACAATTCACCCCAAATTCAAGCAGATTCAAAGAGTTCAAAGAGGTTCAAGTATCAAATAACAATGCAAGACTCTCAATTTGACAATTAGTTCCTATGCCGTGCGACCTAGACTCACAAGACACGACACTAGAGACCCGGTTTTGCAACCTGGCTCTGATACCACCGTAAGATGTAGCACCCGGAACGCCAGGCGCCACATCCCCCGCACTATAGCCCCAATCCACATATGAAATGGACAATCCATACATGAATCAAAGCTATAGCGAACGGGAGACAATAAAATGACTCAAGGCTAGGCGGGTACCCTCAATTTAAAACCAACCAACAAGCAAGACAGAGTAGTAAAAAGCGGAAGCAATAGCATTCATTCGATACGTATAGGTACCATATTTACACTATCAATACATTATCATCTTCCAACAAAATAGATAACAGGGCTTGATACAAAATATCCCAAACTAACTGTACATGAACAAAATGTGGAATGAAGTGTGCTAGACCCAAACTTAAAACCCTCTAGACTCAAAATTCCCGCCTAGCACGCCCTGCAAAACAACTGAAAAGTTGAGGTGTCAGTCCAACTCGGACTGAGCGAGGGGTATAAATAAATATAAGCGCACATACATGCAAGTTATAACCTCGGGTAATAATTTGGAAAACAATACAATCTAATAGGTTAAAAGAGATACTATCGCCCGAGATTACAACTATTCCAATTTCAATTCAATCAATTCAATACAATCAATTTGTGGCCCGGCGAGTGGGGTAATTCTCCAACCTTACACCGACTGTGTACAATAAATCAATCAATTATTAGGTGATTAGGTGATCAAGCGATTCATTAATGTGCACAATTAGCAGTTTCAATGACACCTTCTTCCTCCGGGTGATGGTGGGATTGCAAGGCCCCACCATCCAATCAATCTGGGCAGAGGGTACATGAATCCCTAAGCCCGGAACTCCTTCCTCCCCTAATCTCCTAGAGGGTTCAGGGGTCATCCCAATTTGGTGAGGATAGCTCTCGAGTTACCCGTCAGCCCGTGCTTTCCCGGTTGGCTCGAGTCACTACCCTCGGGCCCACAGTGCAATACAATACTCGCCAAATCAATCCATCAATCAATCAATTCCTTTCAATAGTTCGATAAAACATTTGAAAACCAATTCATTTGAAAACTATAAGTATATAAATAGGTTTTGGCTTAAAACTTCACATAGGGTTGTACGGGTCCTATGTATCTAAAATTAAACCTCACCTGAACGACCCAAAATAAACCAAGGAAACAGCTCACGGGGCCTGCTCCTCGTCACCAGGAAGCTGGTCTGTGCAAGAAAGACAATTGTCCGTGAGACACGACTCAAATTGCACCAACTAGGACGAACGGCGATGCAATGAGATGATATGAATATGTAACAGACAAGATTATGTTCAAGTTATCCAGTCAATTCATTCTAACTCGCAATTAGGGAATAAACAATTAAATACGGTCACTTAAACCAAATAACTAATATAACCAACATACACATACAACCATGCATGCAAAACAATACACATGAAAATTAGGGGGTGACACGCCCGTGTCACCAAAATGCACTAAGCCGTGACACCCCCGTGTCACGGTACAGCGGACAACATGCATGCGAAGAGAAGGTGACACGCCCGTGTCACCAATGCAAAGCAACCCGTGACACCCCCGTGTCACGGTACAGAAAAGTCTAACCAACAAGCATACACCCCCGTGTCACCCGGGAGAGAAGAAAAGTGACACGCCCGTGTCACTGTGCGTATCATGAAAAAAAAACAGAGCAAGCAACGTAACAGCAACAACACCCTACAAAATGAAATCAAACCAAGATGTAATGCATCTAAATCATGCAATACACATACTATCATGCATATAAATCAATATCAATTCATATAAACACTCATTTCCATACTAGATCACCACTAATCCACCAAATGAAACCCCTTTCTTCAATCAAGCTCCAAGTTAAATTTCAACAAGTTGAATGCATATAACTTAAGCTCAAAGTTCATACACAAGTTTCCAACAACAAAACCACAACTTAACCAAGCCAAAACAAAGCCCTATCTATACCATATATTCAAAGAATTCATCCAAGTTCCATAATACCTCAAATGAAAGAGAAGAGAGAAGAGAAGAAGAGATGATGTTGATAATGCTTGTATGATCCCAAAACCCACAACTATTAGCTTGAATGGTTGAAATCTTCCACTTAACCAAGAAGGGTTTGGTTCGGTTGAGCAAGGGAAGCAAATGGAACAAAGATGAAAATGTTTGTATGAAGAATGAAGACAAGGTACGTGATATGCTGATCAAGAAAGAGAAGAGATGGCCAATTTTGCAATTACATCCTCCAATTTAGTAAGTTGTGCAATCAAGTCCACTTCCAATGTTAAATGATCAATGTGGTCCGATGCAATTAGATCCCAGATTCATAAAAATGATCAATTAAGGACATAAAAGAAATAAATCACATTCGGGAAAATAATTCACGTATCAATCACGTTCAAAATATCCAATAAATATGATATGATATGAATTTTCAATAAAATACGAAGAATATAATTTTATAAAATTATGTCATGATAGAAAAATGAATTAAATGATCAATAAATAATTAAATTACAACCCTCAAACGCACACGTGTCGTTCATACCTGAATTGCCGAAAGCTGGGGCGTTACACTACCTCCATCAATGAAAACCTCCAGCACTACGGCTCCAATCATACTTAAAAGGCGAAGCACCGATGGTGTTGGAGTACCCGAGAGACTATGAAGGGTAGATACATCAGCGGCCAACTAAGGCTCTTCCAGAACAACCTTGTCGGCAACCTCCACATCATCATCATCATCACTTAGCAATAGTAAATAACGCCCACAACGATGGCCCTTGACCCACTTCTGGTCGCAGTTGTAACACAACCCTTTCACGTCCAAATGTTCCGCACGGGACAAATGCCGGATGGGTGGTTTTCCCGAAGGCTTGGGTGGTAGTGACGGTTTCGATCCCGGAGTAGGAAGCAGGAGAACCAAAGACGGAGACACATATGGTAACGGCGACGGATCGTGTGTAATCGAAAGGGACGGCAGCGATGGACGCAGTGGTAAGGCGAAAGACCAAGCGAGATGTTTGGCTTCAAGTTCGCGCGCCAAGGCGAACGAGGCAAATAAAGAATCCGACTTGAGGAGAACAATTTCGTGTTGCAAGTGCGGTTTGAGACCCGCGTGAAACGACTGCAAATTAACCTCAGACAACCCTGTTACGTTCACCAAAACCTTCTCAAACACAGTCTAGTATTCGAGCACCGAACCCATTTGTTGTGTTGGAAAACACGAAACAGAAAGAACAACGAAAATTTAAAATTTTTCCAAAAGATTGATCATGGACTTGCAATTCTCGTATCGTATCACAGGGTGTTTAGAAACTTACGTAAATTGAAGCTTTCTAGTGATGTCAGTGTAGCGCCCCTAACACTACAACCCCGCACCGTAGCACTTCCCGGGTGGATGTAAGTCCTAGTTCTCGAGAAATACTTCGACGAACGGACAAGACTATGCAATACCGAAACATGGAATTTAAAGTGCAGCAGAAGCTAGACATCTTAAAATAGAAGGATGTGATATCTCAAGCCGAACGAAAAATTTATATTATTAAGTTAAGAAGTAAGATATTTACAGTGATAAGTCTGAGGCCAACACGAGAGTGCTTATTGAAATATGTATATGTACTCTTAATGTAATCCTGATTGACTAAGATATGACACCTTAAAGCTTCAAGATACCTCTAAGGCATCGTTTCGTGGATTCCTGAAATCATGCATTTGAAACCAGGCGAGAGGTTAGTCAAAGTGACTAAGTGAAGGGGGTGTAATAACTTATAGGTATATGTATAGGTATATATATTTATATGATCAAGAAGATCTTGATCAAAATATTGGCAATAGGATATAGCAAATAGAGAACGGTTCATAATAACTGTTAAAATAGGGATAGGGGTAATTTGAAATATTTGTAGGAACATGAACCCTTTTTAACAAGAACATTAATGCCCGCAAGCCAGGCCTCTCCATCCGTAACTCCTTAAATAATTGGTAAAACAGTATCGGGCTGATCAAGGCACCGATACTTCAATAAAAATAAGAATGATATTAACTCCACTACTCCTTGGTGTCAATAGGGGAGCAAACCCTAGAGACCATGAACACGATTCGGGAGGCAGCTATCTCTCCCTCATCCCTTGGCGTAGAGTAACTAACCTCCAGTTAATCCACTACCAAGAGGTGGCAGTCCGCAACACTAACAATACTCTCGGCCCGATACCTTCCGGGTAATTGCTCGCTACGGATACAGGCAGGACCCATAACATGAATCAAGAACAATATTTTGCTTGCATAACCCGGAATCAATGTTTTGATAAATTGGACTTAAAATATATAATGTTCTAGTAAAACGTTGATTCCGGTATGAAAGTATTTTTCCCTTAAGAGGGATAGTGTAGTAAAGTAATACGTATATAGGGTAATAAATCAAAATAGTAGATAGGCTTGAAAATAGTTTTTATATAGATACGTATGTATAGGCATGATTCCAGTTGAAAACATTTTAACCCTCACCGAGTGTCTTGATGGTTTAGATAAATCCTTGGGATTCCACTGTTCAATTATATCCTCGCCTGAAAGTACTACTACCGGTTTAGGACTAAGTCTTAATACTCAAATAAACAATACACAAGAAATTTTAATAAGCTAGAATTATATTTTGGAAATTGTTATTTAATCCCCGTTTTTGGACCTTTTAGATAAAAGTTCTTTCTAAAAATCTAAAATATTATTTTATGTTAATATTTGAAATCTCTACAAGATTTTATGAGTCAAAGTCTTCATTTGAAATTAAAAGTCAAAGTTACTATTGAAAAACGATTATTATTTAACCGTAGGGGATTAAATACTTTTAAACACAAAATCGAACACATACTTACACACACTAGGCATATACGGTACACACACACTTCAAGAACATCAAGAACATGTTCTTAAGTCTATTTGAATATTCAAAGGACATATTATCATGCTAGATCATATTCATATTCATAACATATGATTTGAGACATAATGTAGCAAAATATATAAATTTCTCATGAAAAATAATTCATAATTAAATTCTCTAAACATGCATTTGTTCTAACATTCAAGAACATGATTATGAATATTCAAATACATATTCAAATAAATTCATATAATAAACATGCATTTCCTAATTTAAATTCCTAACTTTATTTCATGAAATTAAATTCCTAAAGCATAGTTTTCTATCATGAATTTCTAACATAATTTAAAACATATAAAATATAAATTAAATTGCATAATTTAAATATAAAATAAAGCATGAATTAAAGCATAAATTAAAGCACAAAAACTAACCTTTTTGTCTCTTGAAAGGGGGAGGTGACGTGAGTTTGAGAGAGAGAGGGAGGAGAGTTTTGTGTGTAGGAAATGAAGGAATTTGTGAGGTATAAATGACTCTCTTGAAGGGTATTTATAGGTAGGAATTAGGGGTCTTATAGCAATTTCTAAAAATTTATGAGAGATGTGGAAGATTTCTAAACCACATATTTGTATGGTATTTTAGTAAGAAATGTGGAATATTTCTAATTCATACAAGTATATGGTATTCTTGTAGGAAATGTGGAAGAATTATAAATTGCACAATTGTATGGAATTCTTGTAAGAGATGTGGAAGAGTTAAATTCACATCTCTAAATTTTCTATTTTTAGAAATGCTATTTTAGGAAAGTGACGTCATGAATGATGTCATGGTAAATAAAAATAAATATAAAATAATATAAAATTTATTCAAGGGTCGAGAGACGAGAACTTGAAGTGGTAAAAATAATGAAAGAATGAGTGAAAAATAAGCTTCGTTATGATTATAAATGTGGAACGTTTAGATTTTTCGTTTACAAATTATAGATGTTAAAGATGATAAAAATCATGATAAATTATATAAACGAAATTGTGATAAGTTTAAAGGTTGCGAAAAATTATAATAGTTGAAGAAAAATTCAAGAAACGTTTCAAGTATAATTTTGAATATCGAATGAAAGCTAATTGTTTATAATAAAATGAAAGTTTTTAAAAAAGGAAACTATTTATAAAATATGCTACGGTTGGAATCAAGTTTTGGTAAATGCATGAAAATTCACAAAATAATTCAAGGATCGTTTTGACTATAATATTGATTAGGAAAAAAGTTGATATTCGGAAATCTCTAAATTTAGGGTTAAAGTAGGGCTTTTGGCCGATTTCGGTTATTACGGGAGTTATAATGAAAATTAGGGTTTAGGCTGTGACAGTCAGTACCGCCTACTGAACTCCCTTCAAGCACAGATTCCCTCAAACGGTTCTCGACAGATCCCAAAACAGCGATCCTCCAAAGCGTATCCACACCAGTCCTAGAACACGATCAAGTAAGTGAGAATGCTAGTTCTATAGCTTGTGTTAAGGCTAGGATTTTTGCTTTGAAAACTTTTCTTTTATTTTTCTGAAAAAACTTAACACTTCGTGAATGTTGGTCTAAAGAATAAGAGAAGCCCCAACCCCTGTATTTATACAAGGTGGGTTCGAACCTTTAGGGTTTTCAAAACCTAATGGGCTTTGTTTTCTTGCTCACTAATTAACTAATTAATTATTTAATTTAATTAGAGAAAATAAGTTTCCAACTTGTTCTCCAAGTCTTGCAAGAATAACTTTCTCTCTCCTATAATAGGAAGTTAGACTTTTCAACTTTCCCAAAGTTAAAAGTCAAGATTCAATAAATAATTTAATTCCCAATTAATTATTGATTGGGTTAAGCTTGAGAAATAAAATCTTAACAATTAATTCAAAATTAATTAAAAGACTTAAATTAATTAATTACAATTTAATTAATTAATTCTAGAAAAGAATTCGTGTGTAGTAAAATTACACGCTTGGAGACACGTACATGCCACGTGTGCATGACAAGTGGCAGTCACGTGCTTTTGACACATGGCAATGCTCACGTGTTACTCTCTCCAATTCGATCAACAATTTGATCCTTCGTTAATCATATTAACATCCTACCATAACCCTCGTGTCCTGGCATTTCTGTGTGACCCTTTAGGTTCAGTATTCGATTAGCAGTGACAGCAATTAATTAATTCACTAATTAATTAATCACTTCACAGATCACACTACCGTAATCTAGCAATGGGCGTGTGACCCCTAGCCGAATAACGAAATAAATCGAAGAACCTTTCAGTCAATAACATATAGTGAATACGGTCCTCCTACAACCCCGTCTCTCAATCAAGAACTGAGGCATGAGAATATTCTTAGAGCCTAAATATTCTTGATCTTTAAAGTTAAGTTCGTTCCATATCCATTTAGATCTCAATCCAAGAAAACCCCATTTTCTTGATGTCTTGATCTTTTATCCTCCTTGGCCAAGGGTTTAAGTTTAATGGACTATGAACAACTTAATCAGTAAGAGATCATTCTTGTTCTTGCAACAAGTGTAGGTCCTTTATCGATTCTACTAATTCTACATATGTCACTTGTGTAATCCCAACATAGGCCGTAGTTCAGGTTTCAGTATGTCGAAACCCTTTTGAGCCTATATCAAAGATTACAGAGTTAGCTCATATGAGACATTACAGAATCTCAAGTCTAAGGATTAATGAATCACGTTATTGACCTGTGAGATATTTCCTAATCTGCAAGTTTCTGGAAACTTCCTTTCCCATTTAGGAATGTTCTCACGCGGGACATCTCAGTGATGCAGTTCTAGTAACAATCACCCTCATGTATTATGAACGCATCATCGTATGCACTTATCACCCCATGAAACTGAATGATCCTTCAAAAGGAAATAATCACATAAGCAAGTCTCAGCAGAGTCAAGGTCGACACTCCCACTGTCTGTCGGACTCTCGACTTGGAGAAGTTTCTAATCCTCGCCTATGAAGTTAAGAATTTGCTTCATATATCGTTCCCATAACGACAAAGTTCTTAACGGCCTTATCAGATTACGGGAGTTCAATACATGCAAACACACAGTCAACCCAAACAGACATAATAAGCACATAAAGAAGTGAATGCCGATAAACAAAATCATCTTGTTTTATTATTCAAAGACTGTTTGTGATATTATAAGGAAATAGTAAAGCCAAAAGCTGCTTTAAGGGCACTTTTCCTAACAATCTCCCACTTGCCCGTCAAAGCCATTCAGGAGCTAATTTAAGACCCATCTTCTGAAGATGTCCTTCGAAAGCCTATTGACTAAAGGCCTTAGTAAGTGGATCTGCCATGTTCTTTGTCGATGTGACCCTTTCAATTTGCACATCTCCTCTCTTGATTATATCACGGATTAAGTGATACTTCCTCAAAATGTGCTTGGTCCTTTGGTGAGATCTTGGTTCTCTTGCTTGAGCAACCACCCCGGTGTTATCACAAAACACTGTAACGGGGTCTTTAATGCTAGGAACTACACCCAGTTCATGGATGAAGTTTCTTACCCAAACACCTTCCTTAGTTGCGTCGTTTGCAGCTAAGTATTCGGCCTCAGTTGTCGAATCTGCAGTGGTCACTTGCTTGGAGCTTTTCCAACTCACTACACCGCCGTTCAAGCAGAATATGTATCCTGACATGGATTTAAAGTCATCCATGTCCGACGCAAAGCTTGCAACACAGCATCCTCTAATGACAAGATCTTGCTGGGCTCCATAAACTAAGAACAGATCCTTAGTTCTTCGTAAGTACTTAAGGATGTTCTTTACAGCAGTCCAGTGACCTTCACCAGGGTCAGATTGGAATCGGCTAGTCACGCTAAGTTCATAAGCCACATCAGGTTGAGTACATAGCATCACATACATTATGCTTCCTATAGCTAATGCATAAGGAATTTTGGATATCCTGGACTTTTCAAGTTCAGTCTTGGGACACAGCTTCTCCGAAAGAACTGTTCCGGGGCCCATTAGAAGTTTTCCACGTTTGGATTCTTCCATACTAAACCTCTTTAGTATTTTGTCTATGTAAACCGACTGTGATATTCCTAACAATCTCCTAGATCTATCCCGATAGATTTTTATACCGAGAATGTAGGATGCATCACCAAGATCCTTCATCTCAAACTGGCTCGATAACTAGTACTTTGTTGCTTTCATGTCATCTTTCGCAGTACCAATGAGAAGGATGTCATCTACATAAAGTATCAGAAATTGTACCGAGGTTTCTAATTCTTTCTTGTACACGCAGGACTCATTTGGATTTTGAATAAAGCTAAACGATTTGACTGATTGATCAAATCGAATGTTCTAATTCCTAGAAGCTTGTTTCAATCCGTAGATTGAATGTTGGAGCTTACAAACCTTTTGTTCGCCACTGAATGTGAAACCCATAGGTTGCTCCATGTAAATGTCTTTGTCAATGTCTCCATTGAGAAAGGCAGTTTTCACATCCATTTATCATATTTCATAGTCATAATATGCAGCAATGGCAAGCAATATCCTAATGGATTTTTGCATTGCAACCGGGGAGAAGGTTTCATCAAAGTCTACACTTGGTCTTTGAGTAAAACCCTTAGCAACTAATCTTGCTTTAAAGGCTGCTACGCTTCCATCTACTCCAAGCTTGCACTTATATATCCATTTACACCCTATGGGCCTGATCCCATCAGGTGGGTCAACTAAGGTCCAAACTTGGTTAGAGTACATGGAATACATTTCGGATTTCGTTGCTTCTTTCCACTCTTCAGAGTTTGAATCTAACAGTGCCTCCTCATATGTTAATGGATCATTATCCATTTGAGATGTTTGGTGGAGAAAACCATACCATCTCTCTGGTTGTCTAGGAATGCGTTCAAAACGTCTTATTTGAGGAGGATTTTCGCGTGTATCACTCTTTTGGGTAGGGACGGGGACGTTATTCTCCAAGCTAGGGGTGGGACCTTGGTCTCGAACCTCTTCGAGTTCTGCGATCTTGCCTTTCTTTTCTTTAAGGAATGAGTCCTCAATAAAAGTGGCGTTTCTTGATACAAAGATCGTTTGTTCAAGAGGATCGTAGAAATAATATCCTATTAACTCTTTAGGATATCCTACGAAGTTACATAAGCTTGATCTAGCTTCAAGCTTATCTCCCACTGTCCCCTTCACGTAAGCAGGACAACCCCAAATTCTTAAGTAAGAATAGTTAGCGATTTTGCCAAACCACATCTCATATGGGGTTTTGGGTATAGATTTGGAGGGAACAAGATTCAGAATCTTAACTGCTGATTCTAGGGCATAGCCCCAGAATGATGGTGGCAATTCAGTGAAACTCATCATGGAACGAACCATATCAAGTAGGGTTCTGTTCCTTCTTTCCGAAGCTCTATTTAATTGAGGAGTTCCCGGAGGAGTCCACTGAGAGATAATTCCATTATCTCTGAGATGACTAAGGAATTCATTACTTAGATAGTCGCCACCTCGATCAGATCGAAGTGTCTTAATCTTGTGACCAGTTTGGTTCTCAACCCCCTTCTGAAATTCCAAGAATTTCTCAAAGGCTTCGGATTTATACTTCATTAAGTACACAAAACCAAAACGACTATAGTCGTCTATGAAGGTTATGAAATACTGATGATTGTATCTCGTACTTACACTAAGTGGCCCACAAACATCAGTATGGATTAAATCCAATACTTTAGTGGCACGTTCCACTTTACCATTAAAGGGAGTTTTTGCCATTTTTCCTTTAAGACATGATTCACAATGAGTCAACTCTTTAAGTTCATTATTATAGAATGATCCTAAATTGGTCAACTTAGCAATCCTATCTTTAGAAATATGCCCTAAACGTGCATGCCACAAAGAAGTCGAGATCTTATCATCTCTTTTGCGTTTGTTTAATTGTTGTATATTCAAAATATTAGTGTCTTTAGTTGTGTAAAGTCCATTAGATAATGTACCAAGTAAAACGGAAGTTTTATTCTTCTTAAGATAAAAGTTTCCATTTCTAAAAAAAGTTTCATATCCTTCACAATCAAGTATTGGAATGAAAATGATATTACGAATAATAGAAGGTACATAAAGGACTTTGTTCAAAACTAAAGTAAAGACACCTAAATCTAATCTACACGTCCCAATGGCTTGGGCTTGAACGTTTGATCCATTCCCAACCTTCAAGACGTATTCTCCTTCTTCGAGCTGCCGAACCTCATTAAGCATCTGTACATCATTACAGATATGAGCTCCACAGCCGGTATCAAGTACCCAAGAATTAGAATCAATAGATAGATTTACTTCAACAATAAACACTCCTTTCTTTAGAGTATCCTTGTACTCTTGGCAGTTCCTCTTCCAATGCCCTTTCTTGCCATAATGGTGGCAAACATCCTCTCTCTGATCCCTTTTCTTCTTGGCCTTTCTCTTTTTAACCCCTCCATCGGGTTTCTTCTTGGGAACTTTCTTCCCTTTGCCTTTAGAAGGCCTAGAAGAGGAAGTGACCATCATTACTTTGTTATCCTTCTTTATCGTGACTTCAGCACTCACAAGTTGACTAATCAGCTCAGCGACAGTAGCATGAACATGATTCATGTTGAAGTTCAGCACGAAAGGATTGAATGATGGTGGAAGCGACGCGAGCAACAAGTCCACTGCGAGATCCTCACTTAGAGGCATCTCCAAGGAGGTAAGTTTCTCGTTTAAAGCAACAAACTTAAGACCATGTTCGTGGACACTTGTACCTTCTTTCATTTTGAGATGAAAGAGCTCCTTAGAGGTGTTGTACCTTAGAACACGCTCTTTGGGGCGGTACAATTGCGCGAGATGGTCATAAATCTCACAAGCGTATTCCATTGACTCATGTTGCCTTTGCATGTCCGGAGACATGTTGGCCAACATGAGGCAACGGGCTTGAAGATTATCTTCAGACCATTTCGCAATCGCCTCTCTTTCAGCCCGAGTCGGAGACTCCCTTTCAGGGATAGGCTCTCCCTCGAAGAGAACATATTTTCTCATCTCAGAATCTAAAATTATCTTTAGATTCCGAAGCCAATCAGAGTAATTGGGCCCCGTCAACTTGTTTGATTCGAGGATGGATATCAAAGGGTTTTTGTTGCCATTTCAATTGTAGAGAATCACAGAACTACAACCTAAATGGAAAAATAGAGAAATCATGAGCATGTTGAATAATAACGATTATACATATTATCAAGGTCTTTCGAAATATGTTCTCTCACTGTTTTTAGAAAGTCTACAAATCCCAACGACTTTAGAAGAAACTTATTTTCTCAGTGGGTACTAGGATCCCAAGCAATCTTTTTTTTGGACCCACGACTCATGAGACATCCAAAGATCTAAGAGTCTTAGGTAGGTACTATTTACCAATTCGATCTCTCATTGAATTCCTAGTAATGTTTTTGCATCATTGATCTTTCAACTATGGACCCAGAACTCGTGAGACATCCATATCTACTTCAGTGTTGAGCTAGACCTATCAATCATAAGATCTCAACCAAACTTAGTCCGGAACGACCCACGGCTCGTGAGACATCGCCCATTCTAAAATGGTTAAAAAATATTAATTATTTAAAATAATTAATCAGGAGACTAAAAGTTAATAAGATCCACTAATTACCCCACGACTCGTGAGACAACAATTAGGTTCACTTATTAAGTCCTAAATCCTATTGATGGAATGCTAGGAATTTTATTACCGTGATAAAATACCTATTTATTCGAATTCTGCTCAATATTTAAGAGGGATTTTCGAATGACCTCACCAACATATAATGTTATCCAAATTTTAATTGTCTTATTTAATACAGTTTCACGTAAAGTGCATCACAGAAGCAATTAGCAGATAACATCCTAGCATGATACTAATTATGAGATGATCATGCGTATCCTATCTTATATGTGATTTCGGGAGCCACTCCAAAATCACTAGTTCTAACATTCATGCCACACAAGACGGTTCATATCACATAGGGGACAAAATTTAATAGAAAAACGCCCCATCTATTACATTAATAGAAACCCTCCTAAACATTTTGAGGGGTCTTCTTATGGCCACAGTTCTTCAAGTGCTCCTTGTGGATCCTTCTTATTCCATGGGTGTTTGTCTTCAAAATGAAAATAAAAACCTCACTTCCTAAGTTCTACTCTTTTTACATAAAGTAATATGGTTCAATTTTCATATTGACCATGGATAAGTACAGGGGCATACCCCGGCCCAAAATTTAAAACACGAAACAGAAACGCAGCGGAAATTTAAAATTTTTCCAAAAGATTGATCATGGACTTGCAATTCTCGTATCGTATCACAGGGTGTTTAGAAACTTACGTAAATTGAAGCTTTCTAGTGATGTCAGTACCGCCTACTGAACAACCTTCAAGCGGAAAGTCCCTCGAACGGTTCTCGACAGATCCCAAGGCAGCGATCCTCCAAAGCGTATCCACGCCAATCCTAGAACATGATCAAGCACGTGAGAATGCTAGTTCTATAGCTTGTGTTAAGGCTAGGAGTTTTGCTTTGAAAACTTTTCTTTTATTTTCTCAAAAACTTAACACTTCGTGAGTGTTGGTCTAAAGAATAAGAGAAGCCCCAACCCTTATATTTATACAAGGTGGGTTCGAACCCTTAGGGTTTCCAAAACCTAATGGACTTTGTTTTCTTACTCACTAATTAACTAATTAATTATTTAATTTAATTTGAGAAAATAAGTTCCCAACTTGTTCTCCAAGTTTTTCAAGAATAACTTTCTCTCTCCTACAATAGGAAGTTAGACTTTTCAATTTTCCCAAAGTTAAAAGTCAAGATTCAATAAATAATTTAATTCCCAATTAATTATTTATTGGGTTAAGCTTGAGAAATAAAATCTTAACAATTAATTCAAAATTAATTAAAAGACTTAAATTAATTAATTACAATTTAATTAATTAATTCTAGAAAAGAATTCGAGTGTAATAAAATTACACGCTTGGAGACACGTACGTGCCACGTGTGCATGACACGTGGCAGCCACGCAGTAGCTACGTGTGACACGTGGTAGCCACGTGGCAATGCCCACGTGTTACTCTCTCCAATTTGATCCTTCGTTAATCATATTAACATCCCACCATAACCCTCGTGTCCTGGCATTTGTGCTTGACCATTTAGGTTCATTATTCGATTAGCGGTGTGACAACAATTAATTAATTCACTAATTAATTAATCACTTCACAGATCACACTACCGTAATCTAGCAATGGGCGTGTGACCCCTAGCCGAATAACGAAATAAATCGAAGAACCTTTCAGTCAATAACATACAGTGAAATATGATCCTCCTACAACTCCATCTCTCAATCAAGAACTAAGGCATGGAAATATTCTTAGAGCCTAAATATTCTTGATCTTTAAAGTTAAGTTCGTTTCATATCCATTTAGACCTCAATCCAAGAAAACCCCATTTTCTTGATGTTTTGATCTTTTATCCACCTTGGCCAAGGGTTTAAGTTTAATAGACTACGAACAACTCAATCAGTAAGAGATCATTCTTGTTCTTGCAACAAGTGTAGGTCCTTTATCGATTCTACTAATTCTACATATGCCACTTGTGTAATCCCAACATAGGCCATGGTTTAGGTTTCAGTATGTCGAAACCCTTTTGAGCCTATATCAAAGATTACAGAGTTAGCTCATATGAGACATTACAGAATCTCAAGTCTAAGGATTAATGAATCACGTTATTGACCTGTGAGATATTTCCTAATCTGGAAGTTTCTAGAAACTTCCTTTCCCATTTAGGAATGTTCTCACGCGGGACATCTCAGTGATGCAGTTCTAGTAACAATCACCCTCATGTATTATGAACGCATCATCGTATGCACTTATCACCCCATGAAACTGAATGATCCTTCAAAAAGACATAATCACATAAGCAAGTCTCAGCAGAGTCAAGGTCGACACTCCCACTGTCTGTCGGACTCTCGACTTGGAGAAGTTTCTAATTCTCGCCTATGAAGTTAAGAACTTGCTACATATGTCGTTCCCATAACGACAAAGTTCTTAACGGCCTCATTAGATTACGGGAGTTCAATACATGCAAACACTCAGTCAACCCAAACAGACATAATAAGCACATAAAAAAGTGAATGCCTATGAACAAAATCATCTAGTTTTATTATTCAAAGACTGTTTGTGATATTACAAGAAAATAGTAAAGTCAAAAGATGCTTTAAGGGGACTATTCCTAACATGTTGCACCTTAGCAAGCATCCCAACATAATCGACATAGTTGAGTGGGTCGAAACGGAACTTGAATTTGGCGATGAAATTCGGCCACGAATCCAAGAGGTTATTGAGTTGACGCCACTGAAACCAGTCAAGAGCGGGTCCCTTAAGCATCAAACCGACAGTGGACAGTCGGGACTCCTTCGGAACCCCATAGAACACGAAATATTCTTGCACTTGAAAAAGCCAACCCATTGGATCAGTACCGTCACACTTCGGCATGTCAACTCGTAACTTGGTGATGGAATTCTGATTGACGACACCTTGCGTTGCATCCCCACGGTACGTGCTTGTCGAATCCGAGTCCATACGTGATTTATCCGCTCGTGAGAGGACGCCTTGCAAGTCCAACTATAATTTCTGAACCGTTTGAGTCAACTGCTGCATAGATTGTTACATCGCGGTATGGTTAGAGAGCATCTGCACATCAATCTGTTGTTGAAACTCTTTGAAACGTTCCTCGCTAATAGATTCTAACATCTCAAAAAAATTCAATGAAAGCACCAATGATATGTCGAGTTATCACCAAGAGACGTTAGAGCAGGCTCGAGCTCACGATAACAATCAAGAGTTACACAATCTTGTAAAGACCGACTGGCCGGAGAAAATTAGAAGGGAAAAGAATTCGAGATATAGATTAAAAATTCTGAAATTGTTATTGCTTAAACCCACAAAAAACTATTCATGTAATATAAAGAAAGACACCTATTAGACTAAGGACTCTCAAGGAAAATATAATACGTAATCTAAAGTTACCAAATACTAACAAGGAAATAAAACCATAATTCTATTCTAATGCTTGGTGTAATCAACCTGCCAACGTGGAGCTTTTGGCACCCTCTTGCTTCTTCTAATTTGAGGAACACTTCCCCCAACTTCACTTCCCGCATCAGCAACTTCACCTTCCTGCCCAACTGCCCTCCTCCATGAGCAGCCACCTCAACTTCCTCATTCTCATTCATATCATGGTGCAGGTGTTCCGATGATATGCCCGAGTTTCCCCGGACCTCCAATGGCGATTTTCGTAAATCTTTCCGAAAGGGAGTAATTGTGTTGATTTAATTTCGTTGCTATTGAAAGTGATGTCATAGACTAAAATTTGTTCTGTTTCTTTAGGAGCGTGGCGATGTGATCCACCAAGGTCCCGCTGTCAACCTCGAAACTCTCACTCTCGATCATATGGCAGATGATGAGCCCGGAAAATCATCGGAACTATGAACGATGAACCTGCTCTGATTCCATGTTAGAATTTAGATTTTTGGAATTTCTGTATTCATTGATTTCTTAATGAATGAGATCACAACAAGAGATACAATATAAAGATGTACACAGTTACAAAAAAGGAAAAGATATGTACAATCAAATCCCTCTAAATCAGGGGTTAAATCTCCCGTAAGATTAGCCGTGATCTCTAACAAAAAAACATCTCCGAAACTAATGTACCTGTATGTTTTCCTACTGGACTCGTTGAAACAATCAGTAGTCTCGAAAACCAACGAACTATTTTCCGAATGCGGGCAGCTTATGAAAGTGATACCTCTCGTTGTGGAATTATGAAATCTTCTCGAATATAGGGTATAAGGATAGCTATGAGGATGCGCAAAAAGTGTACTTGGATATAGAGTGTTCAGGATAGGAGCAAATCATGTCAGTATCCAAGTAATTATCTCTAATACGAATAGTGTAGTTATTGTAATTGATTGCTTGAACGAGATACCGCTGAAATTCAAGATACAAGAAGGCACCATCATCAGTACATTCTAGTTCACATGCTGGGACTCCGCAATGTTTGGGATCGCCCCTCAACCGGGGAAGGATAGCTAATACTAATGTTGACGTAGGAAAAAGGAGAACACTGCTGAGGAATTTCAATCTGCTCACCGTAGGGTTGTTGAAGGAAATTAAGAATTATTATCAGGCTAAAGGAAAGGTATTCGAGGAGGGGGATCATTTTGGTGGGGATAATTGATGAGTACTTGCAGTTTATGGACTATGGAGTACTCTTCTTTCCCAGTATTTTGCCTATCATAATAGTCAAGTTAGTGTTCTCCATGCTTAGGAATATTCTAATTCGTGCTCCAATTGATCGAACTTAACCGCTCATATAGACTCGTTATTTGATTAATATTTTCATTTAAACTTTACATCAATCAGATTATAAAACACTCTTTCTTCCTGGTTATATTTGGTTTGAAGAGAATACCGATTGAGTTAGAATTATTGAAAAGCTAAAAAAAAACGAAAAAGAAAAAAAAAACACTAAAGTCATCTCATGTTATTATGGACCAGACTTGCTTAAAAAGTCTTTCTAGGTGACTTGGCTTCACTTAAAGTCTTTCTTGGTGGTGACTGGTTTCCGGAAATCAAATCAAGGGGAGTTGCATTCACACCTAATATCAATATGTATTATTTTTATTATTATTATTTTTTAAAATAGAAAAAATGTAGTGTGGAATGTTAAAAATTTTTATATTGTAGGTTTATAATATTATATAAATATCATAACATATTTATGAATACAAAGATAAGATATAATAAACCATAGAAAAACTAAGATATAAAATGGCTCGACAAGCGACAAGGGCTGCAAGTGAAACTCTAACAATAAAATAAGAAGACATGAAGAACTTGACCATACATGAATTTGGCATCTTCCTTGATTTCACAGTGCTTAATAAGATTCTTTTTGATAATATTTTTTATTTTTTTATTTGGCAAATATTTTGCAGGAAAAACAGTGGCTTCTTGAGGGCAACTTCAATATACAAGGAGTGACAAGGTCTTTGCTTACATGAAAATAAAATCTATACGATAATTAATAACATAATTCGTGTGGTTGTCAATAATATAATAGTGAAAGTTAAAGATAAGTCGCTTCATATTTATCGTAATTCAAATCAAATCTTGTGATTAAGTTATTAACCGGAATAATCAGAAGCCAATCAGATTGTATCAATGTATCAGGTAATTCCAATCCTCTTGAAAAATTAAATTTATATAAAGTTAAAACCAAATTTTAAGAATGTTAAATAAATGAAAATACGAATGGACCATGATCCGGTTTAGATTTAGAAAAAACAAAAAGAAATTGTATCATTATATCACATGTAATTTTGGTCTGGAACTTGGACTCAGCAAATAAGGAGATCAATGTTTTATGCTTGTGGGATTGACGAAAATTTTAGAACAAATAACAAATTAAATACAAGTACTATAAATACACTTGCATTATTGGTTGAGAATCGGTCGCGGGTTTCGATAGAATTTCCCTATAGCTGCAAACCATGTTGAAATCTCCTTTCTGCAATTACTAATAGAATTCGTGTACCAAATCAGAGACGCACAGACACAAGTAGAGGAATTTTCAAATCAAGAAACAAGAAATTCCATGTATTATCTAAAAATTATAAAGTGATAAAGTGGATCGTAATTCAAACTAGAGTTTTATGAAATCACGGAATAAACTAACTAGAACATAGATAGTTAGAGAATCTAGGTATTAGCAAAATACAGTTGCTTAGTTGATACAATATATCCCTTACACGCTTCTTGAAGCATCACTAATATACCCAACAATGCTACAAAATCAGTTGACTCTGGTTCCCACTTCTTGAAGCATCACTAATACCCAACAATGCTACAAAATCAGTTGACTCTGTTTCCCGGCTTTGTTCACCATTACCTGCAACCTGAGCTGACTGAGATGGTAGAGGAGGCATCTCCAGATTTTCATTTTCACTTTCCAACATTTTTACCACTTCACTCATTGATGGACGATCTTCTGGACTCATCCGTATGCACCACAATCCAACTATCGTCATCATTCTCTTCATTTTTCTTGCAAAATCGCCATCTTCTTCTTCAGCATCATCATCAATTTCATCAGCATTTCCAACTTCAATATCCTCCCCTTTATTGAAGCGATCATAAATCCAATATGGAAAATACTGACTAGATTTATCATCATCTGCCACCATGTCTCTATTTAAGCGGAGCATTTCCATCAGCAGCATTCCAAAGCTATAGACATCAGCCTTGAATGACACCCTACCAATGCTTCTGTTGATTAGTTCAGGAGCCACATACCCTATTGTCCCTCGTGCCATTGTAAGAGTCACCATTACATTGTCAGTAGGGTAAAATTTCGCAAGCCCGAAATCAGAAACTTTAGGAGTGAAACTATCATCAAGAAGTATGTTGTGAGGCTTTATGTCAAAGTGCAGGATTTGGATATCACAACCTTGGTGCAGATATTCAATCCCACGAGCCACTCCAATTGCGATTTCGTATTTCTGCACCCAACTCAGTGAATTTGTGGCTCTTTCATCCGTATATATGTACTTCTCCAAAGATCCTTTAGGCATGAAGTCATACATAAGGGCACTTTTAGATCCTTCAACACAATATCCAATGAGCTTAACCACATTTACGTGATGGATCCTTCCAATGGTTGCAATTTCGTTGATGAAGTCTTGTCCGCTTGCTCCGGGCTTATTGTTGAGTATTTTCACGGCAACATCATGGCCACTTCGAAGCTTTCCTTTATAAACAGAACCGTAACCTCCTTCTCCAAGTTTTTCCTTGAAATTTCCTGTCATCTGCTTTATGTTTGAATAAGAGTAGCGGATTGGCATGAGATTGTTGTTGCTTTGTAGGAATCCTTCAATTCCTTCAAACATGGACAAATTCCTTCTTCGAAGTTTGTAAATTAGAAGCCCCAACATAAAGGGCATTCCAATTACAATTCTTCCTGCAAGTTGGAGCACTACAAACACTACAAGGAACAAACTTAACTAAATATGCCATTGCTCATGTCAATTTCTACAATAATTGATAAATTTCTTGTAACAATGAAAGGGTTAAATCTCACTCACTCACCCTTATATATTTATATTTGTGTGTATATATGATCCTATGTGTAAATAGACAAATATCAATCTTTTCCATGACTATCAAAAACATTAGCATTAAAATTAGGTTTTGCTTGAAACATGAAGAATTAAGGTTCAACATTTCTGATCTCAACTGCTAGAAGATGTAACACATGAACTGTTGACTGTTATACGATGTCTCCTCCAATAAATGCAATAATTTGATTTGATTATTATAATAAAACGAAATAATAAGGACGAATTACAAATACTATCCTTGAGTTTTAGAGTAATTAGAAATTAGTTCTTCTGGTATTATTAATAATACTATGGTCCCCATATTTTGTTTTTAGTGCAAAGACATCCTAACAGAAATTATAATACTATGATGGGATTTTTTGCACTAAATTGTAATATCAGTGGTGGTGTAATTAATAATAACAAAGAAACTAGTGCATAATCACCTCTAAACTCATGGACAGTATATGTAGGTTTTCCATCTATGATGCACGGATACGGACACGGCAACACGGACACGATACGATACGGATTTTTTCTTGAATTTCCCACGTGAGGAGTGTCGGACACGGTGTCCGACACGACACGACACGGCAAAATGATATTTTTAAGAGTGTCCGTGCATCATAGTTTTCCATGAAGTAAATTAATTTACTTAACTATTACTACTTTATAATATCTATATCACCTTTAAGCCAAAACCAGGTAAGCGATTTCATCCATTTATTTTTTGTCCTCTCTCATGCTTTTTAAAATATCTAAATTAGATCTAGATCCCCATTATTAGCACATGTCCATTTGGATCTTTTTAGTTTTGAAAATTACATTTTTATCTCTTATAATTTTGCTAATGAATTACAAGCTGCTCCCCTGTTGTAAGGCTTTGATAGGGATTTAAAAAAAAATCATTAAAAATTCATGAATAATACTGATAACATTAAATTGAATCATCGCCACAATTGAAGTCTCAAATTGATACTTATGAAAAACACACCGAGGCCTCAAAATGAGCGGTGTTAGACCATCGAGACTGCTCAAATTAAAGTTATTAAAATTAATATATTCCATTTTTTACACCTATCAAAAGGTGTTAAATTTATAATAATGGTGAAATACTTTTGGTATTATATATCAATGTTAACAAAAACAACGTTTTCCAATAAAGATACCAACAAAAGAAATATTCATAATTTATTAGCAAAATCATAAAAGGTGAAAATATAATCTCTTAAAACCAAAGGAGGTCCAAGTATAAATACACCTAACTACAGTGGTCTAAATGTAATTTACTCTTAATTATTTCCCTCAGGAGAAAAAGGAAAAGTAAAACAAAATGATTTCATGTTTTATGTTTATAATCGTTTCAATATTATTTAGAGATTGACAGCCGTTGAAAAAGGCTGTGGATTATGATCGTAACATATCATTTTTCATTTTATGACAAACTTAACATGAAAAAATGAAAAAAAAACACAGACAAACTAATTAAAAGTTAACCTGTGATTATCCGAAGAGTCAGATTAATCCCTGCACAAACAACAAGTTACATATGAATCAAATGATAAGTAAAGCTGGAAGGATTAGCCTACTAATTTCCTAAACATAATAACAATTAATTTACAGAAAGAATTGAATATTGTAGACTTGAGTGTAATTTTAAGACGTCAGAACCATTTGAGAAGTAGGTCGAAAGAACCAAAAATTGATTGATATTAGTAATGTAACTGAAAAAACAATAATCTAGTGTCATTAAGTTGTCACTGCGATATAACACTTAAACATCATTGCTTGTCATTAATCATATTCTAAAAATTATTTTTGTGACAAAATAATTAAAATCTTTTATCACGAAATATAAGTATATAATGTTTTTTTAATTGATGAAGAATGGTTTAAAATGAGTCTATTCAAATTAAGATGTAATCTAGAGCATATATATATATATACTTTTTGGTGAAGATCTAGAGCATAAATGAAAGCTTATATGAAAAATAGAAAAGATGAGGAATTCTCACAGGGAAGTGACTTCTGGAGCCAACCTGGCAGCCCATTAATAGCATCTATGATAGAGTACTAAGAACCATCAGAACTAAAAATATGAAGAAAATTCAAATGTAGGGTTGAATTTGATATTTGGTAAGCCGATTCTTGGTGGAAATCTGATCCGAAAAATTATCTCAATTGACTGGTATTTCATTTGCTTGTCGCAATAAGCATGAATAAATGATAATAGCAGAAAAGAAAAATAAGATAAATTGATCTATCAATCTTACCACATTGGATTTGCCAATTTTCGTAGTGGAAATAGCAATATATGTAGAAGTTGTTATAACATCGAGGTGTGGTCCCATCAAGATCAACCCAGCAATATTGATTGTATTTGCACTTGGGAGAACAGAGAGCATTGAGCCATGAAAGTTCAAACCCATAAAGCAGAGCTCTATGGATATCAGAGAGTGAAGTATTTCTGATCTCTTCTCCATTCTCATCAACTGACAGTGGCAGTGGCAGTGAAGTCATCATCATGACGTCTATTCTACACATATAGAATTCATCTGGCGGTATAAGGAATTGACCAACGTTTATGTATGTGTGTCTTCTTGTATGGGAGTCGTTGAAACATTCACTAGCCTCTATAACAGATGAACTGTTCACCGGATGCGGGCAGCTTATAAAACTAATCACTGTATTCCGATAAGGGTACTTGCTCGGATAGAGATAATTGCTATAAGGATATGGATGACTCTCAGAAAAATTTGAACGGGATAGAGAGTACTCAGGAAAGGAGCAAGAGGTGTCGTTTTTTATGGAAGCATCGCTAAGATGGACAGTGTAATTTTGATAATCTATTTCTCGAACCAGGTATTTCTGAGAATTATTGAAATATAGAAAGGTAGTATTGTTTTGGCATTGCAGTTCGTATGAGGGATCACCACAGTGTGTTGGATCATCCCTCAATCTGAAAGGGTAGCTAATTTTATGAATATTGCCGCATGAAGAAGGGGTACAGTCAGGAAGAGGAACATTAATCTGGTCGCCATAGGATGTTTGAAGGAAATTAGAGATGATCATCAGGAGGAGGGGGAGCAGAATCATTTTGGTGGTAATGAGTAGTTGCAGAATATGAGTACTCTTCTTCTTTAATAATAACAGTGAAACTTGTACTACTGCAGTGCTGGTTTCTCCGGCCCAAGAAGAAAATATCACCAAGTCTTCTAAGTCGTCTCAACTCTCACGTCATTAATGTGGATAGTGGACCAGAGAGACCGACTCAAAGTCTTCCTGGTCAGCAAATCAAATGCAGAGGCTTCCTCGAAATTCAGTGCAGTTAATTTCAAGGATAAATTCCACTTCCATTTCAATATTGTAATTTACGATTATAAATAGAGAATCCTATTCCTAACCATATGAGAGAAGTAAGTTTTTTGTGATAATTAAAATGTCTATTATCTTCTTCGTCTTTCTATTCTTCATTTTGTCTTCCCCACTGCATATTGCAGCAGAAACAGAGGATTGTCCACCAACAAGATGCGGAACACGGGGCCCATTAATTAAGTTTCCTTTCAGGATTAAAAATCGACAGCCTCAATATTGTGGGTATCCAGGTTTTGATGTACATTGTGATGATAAAAACGAGACTGTGCTTGTACTGCCTTTCTCCGTGAAGGTTATAGTACAGAAAATCGACTATATATATCAAATAATTCATCTTTATAATCCAGATGGTTGTCCTCTTGAAAAGATGCTATATCTGAATTTATCTGTGTCTCCATTCGATTCCGACTCAATGTTATTCTTGTTCAATTGTTCTGGTCCGGAAAGAGATTTTGGTACATTAGTTCCTTGCCTTAGCAAATCCAGTTATCAGAGTTATCAGTTATATGTCACTGACACCTACTTCTTTCTTGATGACTATTCTGTAACATCTTGTACCTTTATTCATGAAGTTCCATGGCCACGTGATGAAATTTTTGATAACAAGCTCCAGTTGAACTGGAGGGAACCAGCATGCGGGAACTGTGAAGCTCTTGGAAAAAGATGCAGCTACAAAAATTATACTAATGGACATGAAATTCAGTGTAAAGACAAACCAAAGACAAGCCAAGGTATTTTATTCATCTTATTTTATACCACATTCTTGGATTTTTTTTCTTTCTCGGGAAACACATATAATGTTTTCGTTGTTGGTTACAGGGGCATCAGAAGTGCCACTTGTCGCAGGTAAAATTCAACTATCATAAAAGATATAAAAACTTCTCTCATAAGAGAGTCAGAGATATAATTAAATTCTTTTTTGACTATTATGTCTACTTTGCAGGTGCAGCCTCAGGTTCTTTCCTATTTGTGACGACACTAGTAGCTCTGATACTCGTTTGCAAGTCAATAAAAAGACGAAGAGAGAATCAAAAGAAGATTGAGAAGTTTTTGGAAGACTACAGAGCTATTAAACCCACTAGATTTTCTTATTCTGATATAACAAGGATTACTAATCATTTTAATGAAAAATTGGGTGAAGGAGGTTACGGAATTGTTTATAAGGGAAAATTATCCAATGAAATAGATGTTGCAGTAAAGGTGCTCAATCATTCCAAGGAAGACGGGGAGGAATTTGTTAACGAAGTGGGTACAATTGGGAGAATACACCATGTCAACGTGGTGCGCTTGGTAGGCTTTTGTGCTGAAGGATATAAAAGAGCTCTGGTTTATGAATTCCTACCAAATGAATCACTTGAAAAAGTGATTTTCGCAACAGGCTCCAAGAAAAGCTCTCTTGGTTGGCAAAAGCTACAAGACATTGCTCTTGGCATAGCTAAGGGCATTGAGTATCTCCACCAAGGTTGTGATCAACGAATCCTTCATTTCGACATTAAACCTCACAACATCTTGTTAGACCACAATTTCAACCCGAAAGTATGTGACTTTGGTCTAGCCAAGTTGTGCTCTAAAGAGAAAAGTGCAGTAACAATGACAGCTGCTAGGGGAACCATGGGGTACATCGCACCTGAGGTACTGTCAAGGACTTTTGGGAGGGTATCGTATAAGTCTGATGTTTATAGCTTCGGAATGTTGTTACTTGAAATGGTTGGAGGGAGGAAAAATGTGGATCTTGAGGCGAATACAAGTCGGGTGTATTTTCCGCAATTCGTTTATAATCATTTGAATTTGGATGAAGATATTTGGGCACGGATTGAGGATACTGGAGATGGGAACATAGCAAGAAAACTTAGTATTGCAGGACTTTGGTGTATCCAATGGTATCCGAATGATCGTCCGTCGATGAAGCAAGTGGTTCAAATGTTGGAAGGAGATGGACACGATCTCACGATGCCTCCAAATCCATTTGAAGCTGCTAATGTGCCAAATGCGAATGTTGCAGCAATAGGCGGAACTCGTTATCAGGTGGAGTTGCCGCTCATATTAGAGTCTGAGGAAGATCAAGTGTCTGTGAAATGTGATATTTGAAATATAATTATTACCCTTGTCCTGTTTTTACTGGAGTTTAGATTGCTAAGTGTTTTCTTCTTGCTTTGTGAATTGATTAGTGTTTGATTAATGAAATTCTTGTTGAATGCCCTCAAATATTGCCAGTATATATTATATATATATTGTATGCCCCTGGGTTGGAATGTTTTGTTTTGGTAGATTGCAGTTTTTTGTTAGGGATGCTTTTTATATTTCAACGTGGTATCAGAATTGAGTTATTTACATCAAACCCCATATGAGTTATTTACATCATACCCCATATGTTAGATGAAATGAGAAAAAAAAATTCTATATTATAAAATTAACATAAAAAACGTTGTGTTTTAAATATATTTGCACACTTTCCTCTTTAGATCATATCATTATAATTTAAATATAGTATCTCTATTTTACCCTCACAAATTAAATGTAAATTTAGAGTTTTCTTTTTCATGTCTATTATCTATTTATTGGTGACATTTTATATTTTTTTCTGTTTAAAGGGTTCTTCATGTAATTTTTATTTTATTGGGGGGGGGGGGGTCTTGATAAACATATAAAAGTATTGAACAATACAGAGAAATGTTATCTCGCATCCAATAAATAGAGAAAATTATTATTCTACTCACCTTAAAAACGCGTGTTGAACACTATAAAATTTCAGAAGGGTTTGTTATGCAAATATTTTAAAAATACAGGGTTTTACGTGTCAATTTTCATATTGTAGGATTTTTTGTGTTAATTAGGATTAATACAGGGGTGAAATATGTAAACAAATCCTATCAGAATTTTATTATCTAAAAGTTTTTTTTCCTTTTATAAATTCGGCAAACTTTCCGGCCCAAACAAACCTATATTAATAAGAATTTCAAATTTTGTAATCAAGAATTATTGTCGGAGTAAACTAAAATTTTGTGTAACTCATGGGGAGTTAAAAATTACTGTCCCAAAAAACAATTATAGAAGAATTATAAATATTTATTTCTCAAAAGTAAAAATAAAAAAATTATTGTATTAATTTTTTAAAATTGTCGGAAAAGTAAACATATGGGACCATTTGAAAATTATGGGGCAAAAAAAAAAAATATGTCTGAATCCATTAAACTAAAAATGTAATTTTCTCGATTTTTAATTTTAAAACTTGAAATAAAAATTATATATATATATACATATATATATATATATATATATACATATATATATGCGAAAAAAAATATATGTCAGAATCCATTAAACTAAAAATGTAATTTTCTCGATTTTTAATTTTAAAATTTGAAATAAAAATTTTATATATATATGCATTCGATGATATTGTTGCTTTCAAAGGACACTCAATGATAAATTGATTTTAATTAGTTGAAAATTGGAACGTTGATATTAGGCATTTGGCAGTTATAATTTTTTTTTATTTTTTCCCTCTAAGATTAGGGTAATCAAATCAACTCACGATGCATGTGGAATCAGATCATGACAATTATTTTTCCTTTAATATATAATGCATAAATATACTTTAAACTAGCAATTATCCACCCCAACTTTTTATATTAATTAATAAAAGTTTTATAATTATTTCTAATTTAATTACTAAATTAACAAATAAATTTAATAATATCATATTGGTAAAAGCAGTAATCATAGAAATTAAGAAATATGAAGATAATAAGAATATAAAAATTATTAAAATTAAAAAATTAACGTGATGTGGGAAAAAAAAATTAAGAGATAATATGTTATTAAAATAATAAATAAATAAATAAATAAAAGGAAAAAGAAATGTATAAAGACAGTGATTATTCTACGTACGTGCACACAAGAGTAACGCCTAGAGTCAAAGTCTTTTTGAATGCTTCGTGGAAACTGGAAATGAATACACTAAAGTCTAAACTATCATCACAAATTCCACATTTGTCTCAATGTAGGAATACTCTGGTTTAGATTTCCAATTCAAAGTAAACCTCAAAAGCACTTGTCAAACTTCTATCCCTTGTGTTAAGTTGCTGGAGATTTTAAGTTGTTGGATCATCTAAAATCCAGCTAAAGGAGATAAAGAGTCTGCTTGTCCCATCAAGGGCAAGTTGGAGGTGTAAGCATTAACTACGATCCACGTTTCTGTGTCTAGTGCATGCTTATAAAAGTCATGCTATAAATATATCTATGTGTGCATTAATATCATAAAATTTCTCAATCTGTCATTGTTATGCGATCGAATTTGACTAAAATAACAGAGAATATACCTTTATAAAATATCAAATGTTCAAATAATAATGCATAGAAGTAGAACTTTTCCACGACGAGTTCATCAAGGGATACTGATAATTCAGTTACGTCGTATTCTTAGATTCCAAGTCAAGTCTATTTGGCTACTCTGTGGAAATAAATGCACTTTTTTATAATCACAAAGTCCATATCTGAATGTTTCAAACAAAAAAAAAAAAGTCCATATATGAATATTATATATCTATTATTTTAAAATAAAATAAAATATAATTTATTAAACTTATATATAATTATAGTCTAATACATAAATATATAAATTAATTATATTAATATATTTACGATTGTATAAACCTTATAGTCCTAATTGTGTGTAAAAGCCTAAAAGTTTATTTTAAAAATATTAGTATTTTAATTAGGAAAGAATTGTCTAAATAAAATTTTGATCAATTACAAGAAAACTTAGAATTCATAAGCAGAATCTAAAAATATATACCGGGGTCCCTGAATATAAACTAAAATGTCATAATCTCTCATTTTCAGAGTACTCCTATAATTAAATAAACATCCTTTGAGATTTGAGAAATTATAATGAATTTTTACTCAAAAAATCCACATTACATCTGGGTTCATTTTAATTATCTCATTTATAATTTTATATAAATACTCTATTTTTTTCTTAGAATTAATATTTAATTTTAGATTCATGACTATTAATAGCATGTGTTTGGCGGAACTTTAGAATATGTTAAAAGGAAAATTTGTGTAATCACATTTATAATTCAGATCTGTATTAAACTACTTTGGGCTGAGTCCTTATGGCCTCCAGATATACATTTATTTGGGCTGAAGTTTTAGACCGAGCCACCGAGGTAGGAATTAAGAAAAACAAATAGCTAATGACACACATAGTATAGTTTTATTCATGTGTGCGTACATTTCTAAGTTCTAACAGGACAATTTATACTATCTTTTTTTTTTTTTTTTTTAATTTGGTCGCTATAATTTATACTATTTAATGTGCGAGATTCTTAAAGTAATTATTTTGATTTGTTAATTTTTTTTCCCACCACTCTAACAACATGGTACTTCCTTATTCATTTCCAAATTCTCATTTTCAAATCTCACTTTCAAATCTCACTTCAAAAAATTTTTAAATTCTTTTATCCTTTCTTCTCTGTTTCTCAATTTCTATTTTATTTTATTTTTAGTAACTATAATAAACTTAATTATAAAAATTATATATTAAGATTAATAATTTAATTTCAACATATAACAACAACAATCGCCACCAAATGGTGTAATTTAGCGGATTGGTGCTTGCTAGCTTAACTAGAGGTTTCATGTTCGAGTTTTTGGGAACACAACGACCATTATTAGGGAGAGTTTACATCCTAAATGGTTCGTCCCAACTCGATCGATGAAAATAGACTATAGAACCAAAAATAAAAACAACAATAATAATAATAAGAATAATAGTTTTTCATCTGTGAACATATTGCGTGTCCAAAATTACTAGTATGGTGTATTGTAATTCTAGCCTAAACCTGATCCGGTCAAATGTAACGAGGAGACGAGTATTTACACTTGTTGTGTGATTGGTGACAAATTTAGGAAGAACGATAAATTAAATAGCAAATGTATTACACTTATAATTGGTTTATTCGATCGTGTTAGATTTGAACTATAATTTTTGATATACCTTTAGGCCGCGTTTACGTATGGAATTTGGGCATGTTAGAGTAGTTTGTCATGCCTATTCCTTTATTTACTTTTGTTGGGCCATAGCCCGTATCTTAACGCGTGGCACGTGTCAGATGTATGTAACCGCGTGACCCATAAACACGCAAATGAGGTGTGTTTAATTATTGCCCAATTTAACATGGGCTTGGAAATGATTTTCATGTCCAACATTTGTCAGTATTTACGATATAATACCACTCTAATTTTTGGGGAAATGGAGTTCTTGTTTCATGATGTTGACAGAATGTTGAGAGGCAGGGTATACTTGTTGGAATTTTTTTTAAAGTAAAAAATTGGATCTTGAGAAGGTTTATACACCTTTAATTGGAAGTTGCGGTACAAGAAGGTGAAATGGGTTGTAGTTAATAAGAGTGATTCGAATTGAATGAAGAATGGTGAGGTTTATTTTTCTGCGCCATTGATTATGAAACTTCATTTGAATCTTGATAGTTTTTTTGTAATTTTACACTATTTTCACTTACATTATTACTTAAACTTTTGAGAGTCCTGTGCAGCAAGATTGAGTTTTGTCTACTATTATTTAACTTAGGGAATTTTGTCTACAATTATGTAACGTAGGGAATGGTGTATGGAGACCAAATTAAGCTTCAATTAATTTTCTGATTACCATTGTGGATTATTTGTTGCCTTCTTCTAACGGTTGAATGAAAATGAAGGTATCATTTGGATCAAAGTTGATACGAAGATGGAGCTATTTGAAGGTGTTTTGAGCTATCATAAGTGAGCTGTTGGTACTGGTGAAAATTAACAATACTAAGATTGAAGAATGAGGTTAGAATGAGGTTTCTTAGAAGCTGAAAGAATAACAAATTGAGAATAGTAATATCTCCGGCAATTACTGGAAATTGAATTGGAAATTCAATTGTTTCAAGAACATCAATTGCAATGAGGAGTGATTGTTAGGGGAAGGTGCCTTGGCTTCCTTTTTTCTTTCTCATGACATTTTGTATATTAAAGTCAGGGGTACTTGGTCAGTGTTTTTTTGTATTAAGGATCTTTTGTCATTCCTAAATGTGAATGATCTGGTGCTTCCTGCTAGTGGGGATGTTGAATCATCGTGGAAAAACATATTCGGGATTGAAAAACCTGGTTAGGAAGTGGTTGGTTTAATCATTTTTATCTTTTTTTTTTTAAATTTATATATGCATTCTGCCGACATTAAAATTAATACGCATACACAAGTTCATATACTCATAATTGCATATACATATTGTTAGCTTGTATATTCATCTTGCAATTTTGGGGCAGATATTCAATGTATATATATATAAGATCATCATTTGGTAGCTCTTCTTGTATCGATCCAACTGAAAATCAAAGAATGAATAAATGAGTGCAAAAGGTGTATTGGTATATTGGACAGGGATAAATTGATATTTTACCCCTATCATAGCTGACAAACATATTATATAAACACACAAAAATTAGTTAACATGCACTCAAACATGGGTTAGAGTATTAATTAGTCTAACCCACTAAAACATTACATGCATAAGCATGTTTGAAAATGTAAACGCGGCCTTAATTAGGAGTTTAATTTAACTCCCGGCCGGCTTGCTTGTGGCATTACCAATGTGTCCGCTCACATTTTTGGCCGATTTATTGATCCCTAAAATTTGGGTTTCTTTAAAGCATTCTATACTGAAAAATTAGCCCATCCCTCCATCAAGAAATCTTGGTTTACTTGATCAGGAGAACATCTAAAGATGTGATATTTGGTTTCTTGTGGACATGGTTCATTATTGTAACATATTACCACGATCGGTATTTAGGGTGGCTATCATTCTTTTTAGCAAATTTGTGCAGCTTACATAACTTTTGGAAAAAGTTTGCATTTGTGTCTCATCTTAGTTTGTAGATCGCCATCCAAGAAAACCCTGATTAAAGTTAATTATTTGTCGATCATAGTTCAAGCCAAAGTCCCCTTCAAAGGGCAACTAATATGATACTTCTATGGATTCTATTGCTATTATGAATTTACGATATTCTCCACTTGAAACCACTTGAAACTTTAATGCTTGATTTGTGATTGATCATTCAATTACGGGTCATTCTATTTGAACTGATTTGGATAAATCAATATAATAAGACGATGTGTATTTTACATTTATCGTGTGATTAATGAAAATTTTAGGTAGAATAACCGATTAAATAACAAAGGTAATACAATTAACATATGAATGGTTGGGATTTAGCCGACAAGGTTTGAATTAGAATTTTATTCAATACATATCTTTTCTAAATCATTCATTATTTCTCGACACTTGGATCTTTTGGTGAAAGAGATGCAACCTTATGCATTATTGTTCCAACAGAGGAAGACCAACAAACATATGTCTTGCTCAAATCCATCCCACTCATGCACATAAACTATGCCTTGTCTTCCATATATACCCACAAACTCAAAAAGGCTGTGGTTACGAAGTGACATGCTTTGGTGGGAGATTCTACCTGGATAGGGACTTCATATCAGGTTGTCTGAGGGATCACCTCATATTTATTGCATAAACTCAGGTAATTAAAAATAGAGGTGGAAGGGTTTCACGGATAGAGGGCCTCAAACTTAAACTACAAAAAATTTGACGGGCCCGTATACACAATGAATGACATGTTCAGGTTCAAATTATTATTGTGGTAAGTGCAGGATTGAGCATACTTAATGGACAAGTGTGGCTTAAGCACCCTTGTGTGACACCCGGAGCGGTGGGCCACCACATCCCCCGCATCTAAACCCGAACGCACATATGAAATGGATTTCCATACATGAGTCCAAGTCTAAGCGAACGGAACCTACACTCACTCCCTAGATTAAGCGGGGCTAAAACTCGGACCGAGTGCGCAAAAAAAAAAAACATTCAAATATGCGGAAGCAACAAACAGGATCTAAGGAGCACGTTCATAAACACATTTAATCATATACATGGCCTCACGGCCCAAAAGGATCAAGTATATACATCAAAAGTCCATAATTCTCCAAAATACAATTCATGATAACAAATACATGAGAAGAGTAGTCAAAAGCAAGAAATATGAAATGCAACTCGACCTAAACTAGAAGTACAACAAGACTCGAAGCACTTCTCCGCCTAGCTCGAGACAACATGCAACTGAAGGTAGGGAAAAGGAGGGTCCGTCAAAACTCGACTGAGTGAGGGGGGCTAAACGCACGCCCACACCTAAATACATATAAAGCAAAACAAATAACAAAGGTGATGATCATGAACCGAGCTAAGGTTTTTCATACCAAAATGTTTCAAACATAACATATAGTACATAAAGAGATCCTAACTCGATTCATAATCCATCGGACAAAACAAAGCATAATATTTTATAAACATGTCACGTGTCATGTTTTTTGTCAAAATCACTAAAAAAAAAAAAAAGTTTTGATGGCGCTATGTTATAAATGCAAAGATTGGATGGCGGTTTGCAACAAAAGTTTGTTGGGATGGTAAATTGCAAAAATGTACAATGTTCGGATGGCAAAAAATCTTTTTCCCATTTTTTAATTATATGATTTTATGGTTCGTTTTTGCAATGAAAAAATAGGTTTGTTTTATATTAGACAGATTTATTTTATTTTATTTTATTTGGAATTGGAAATTCATGATCTTTGCTTAATCTTGGTTAAGTTGATTAGAGTTATTCTTTATTCTTTTTTCAGGTTATATATAGATAAGTTTTGAGTATTCTCCAGGATTTGATGATCTCCAAATTTTTTCATGGACTTGGGGATAATATGCAATTTTGAAGTTTTTTTAAGCAAGAGAAAAACTTAAATTATTCAACAGAAAATATACGACTATACAAAAGTCAAAACATAATCGGGAATATCAATACCCCTTTTCTAAAAAGGAACACATACTTGGTCAGAATATCGACATAAAGAAAGGATTTTCTTAAAAAATATCTAAGTAATTGTACACAATATATTATTCGATCCAAAAGCACTTTAAATATGGACAATAAACTCAACTTATCTTAGTAATTACTAATAAGGAGATTTTTATCGTGTATATGTATATAAATCGACAATTTTCTCTAAATGGTCAAATATGATTTAAAAATTTTTTGAACATCAAGACCTTGCCATAAACTAAGACTGCGTTTACTTCCCTTTGAAAGGGTGGTTGGGGTAGCTAATCCCCCCTTTCCAAGAGTTTACTTTGCAAGTTTGGCTTCCTAGCCTTTACCCGGAGCTCCGGGATCCGTACAAGATTTTGGTTGACAAATACTCTCTTACAATTTGAGGTTTTATTTAACTAGTGTGGTTAGATAAGATGAAATGACAATTACGCCCCCGCTTTGTTACCCAAAATTACCACTTTTTGTCCTTCATCCCTGAGCAGAGAAATTGATTCACAAAAATCTTTTTTGCAAATTACTCCGGCCCTAATTTTTCATCCTCTTTCGCAGGCATTTCAGGACCCGCAGCGGTAGCTTTTCATCTTGATTTGTAGAGATTGCTCCTCGCTCGCTGTCGTGAGTTTTCATATTTGTTGCTAAATTGTTGGTTTTCATATTTATTGCTAAATTTCCCGAAAATTTGGAATTGAACTTGCTTTCTTTCCCTACCCTCATTTTTGCAGTTACCGGAAGATTGCATTCTTAATTTGTGGTGGTTGGGGTACGCAGAGCTAATTATCGACTAAAGGTCAACCGTAATTGAAGGTTTGGAAAAGAAACAGAGTTGATTTCTTAATTGAGTTTGTGCCCTCATTTTTTCTGCGTAAATTTGTGTGGACAATTTGCTGTTGATTTATTTTTTTGGTTCTTGTCGATTTATGTCTTTCTAGAATTACATGTTAATTTTCAATAAATATTTGTTTACAGTTCCGTTTCACATATATATTTGATTTCTTGGTATGGTGATGAAGTACAAAAATAACGAGGCCACGTCATGACACGTGGACCCTCATGGTTTTGCTATTTGTAACCTTGGGCCAACTCAACCACCCTCATAAAGTACTTGAAAATGGCTAAAGCTTTGCAATTGGGAAAACTACAAGTCCCTCCTCGGGCTTGAGTCCCCTCGGGTTGGAGTCTTCCGGGCTCATGTCTTCTCTCAGGCTAGAGTCCCCTCGGGCTCATGTCTCCCCCCGGGCTAGAGTCTCCCATCAGGCTCGTGCCCCCTCGGGCTCGTGACTTCACTCAGGCTCATATCTCCCCCGGGCTCGAGTCTCCCATCAGGCTCGTGCCCCCTCGGGCTCGTGACTTCACTTGGGCTTGAATCCCCTCGGGGTAGTGTCCCCTCGAGCTCGAGTCCCTTGGGCTCATGTCTCCCCCCGGGCTCAATTCTCTCCTCGAGCCCTCATTGGATTGCATAGAGATGAGTCCCCTCGGGCCCTCATTGGACTACATAAGGATGAGTCCCCTTGAGGCCCTCGGGCCCTCATTAGACTACATAAAGTTGGGACCCCTCAGGGTCCTCCATCCTAAAGGTGCCTCAAGCCTACTCATACCGTGCGTCAACTCCTCGGTGACAACCATGTAGTGCTCTCTGACACTCCGTACTTGGCAGTGCACCTGCCACCATTACTTTACAGCCACCTTTATGGCAGGCATACAGATGCTTTTCCTCAAATCTCTCTCATTGAGCCACGTGTCTAGGGCAACATCAATTTTGGGACCGCTTGGTATCAATTACCACTGTGCCCTCACCCTCAACCTATAAATACCCAAGGTACTCATCTCTCTCACTAAGCTATCGGGATCAAACACAGAGCATTCTACAGTAAACATAATACATACACTCACCTAGAGAAAGCACCTTCAATCACAGCTCTGCTTTCATCTTCTACTTCCAGCATCCATAAACATGATTGAGTTAACCTACGGTGTTAGCCTAGCTGGTAGAACCCATGCTCTTATCCTGATACCCATCTCCTGAGACCCTTTGGTCGATGATGGTCTTCCCCTCAAACAAATACTGAATGTTGGTGGTTTGAGCTTTTCCAGATTCATACCCCATCATTTTGGCGCCGTCTGTGGGAAACCACTCTTCTTCTTTCACTTTCTTTTCAGCTAGAAGCAAAACTAACACCAGCAACTCTATGGTGACCGCCACTAGATCTGGAGCAATAGGGGATAAGGGAGACATTCATCCTAGAAATGTTGAAAACCCAGAAGGTGGGTTCAATACCGTCACCGCCACCGTCTCAAGGGCGAACCACCCGCTAGCTGACGGCGGACTTCCTCTTACGTCCGCTGTGAACAAAGGAAAGGAAACCATGGTGAAACCACCTACCGCAAGCGGAACAGGAGGTTCTGGCCCCAATATTCCCCTTGCGCCACCAGTCTCCGCCCCTATCGCCAACATCAGGGACATCCAGGGGATCCCCCCCCGTTTTCAACATCAGGGATCCCCTCGATTTTAACATCGGGGTTCCCCCTCAATTTTAATATCGGGGTTTCCCTCGTTTTCAACATTAGGGATCCCCTCGATTTCAACATAGGGGTTCCCCTCGTTTTCAAGATCAGGGATCCCCTGGATTCCGACATCGGGGATCCCCTCGTTTTCATCATTGGGGTTCCCCTCAATTTTGACATCAGGGTTCACCCTCGTTTTCAACAGCAGGGATCCCCTCGATTCCGACATCGGGGATTCCCTCGTCTTCATCATCAGGGTTCCCTTTGATTCCGACATCGGGGATCCCCTCGTCTTCATCATTAGGGCGTCCCTCGATTTTGACATCAGGGTTCACCCTCATTTTCAACAGCAGGGATCCCCTCGATTCAGACATCGGGGATCCCCTTGTCTTCATCATCAGGGTTCCCCCCGATTCCGACATCGGGGATCCCCTCGTCTTCATCATCAGGGTTTCCCTTGATTCCGACATCGGGGACCCCATCGCTTTCATCATTAGGGTTTCCCTCGATTTTGACATCAGGGTTCACCCTCGTCTTCAACAGCAGGGATCCCCTCGATTCCGACATTGGGGATCCCCTCGTCTTCATCATTGGGGTTTCCCTCGATTTTGACATCAGGGTTCACCCTCGTTTTCAACAGCAGGGATCCCCTCGATTCCGACATCGGGGATCCCCTTGTCTTCATCATCAGGGTTCCCCTCGATTCCAACATCGGGGATCCCTTCATCTTCATCATCAGGGTTTCCCTCGATTCCGACATCGGGGTCCCCATCGCTTTCATCATTAGGGTTTCCCTCGATTTTGACATCAGGGTTCACCCTCGTCTTCAACAGCAGGATCCCTCGATTCCGACATCGGGGATCCCCTCGTCTTCATCATTGGGGTTCCCCTCGATTTTGACATCAGGGTTCACCCTCGTCTTCAACAGCAGGGATCCCCTCGATTTCAACATCGGGGACCCCCTCGTCTTCATCATCAGGGTTCCCCTCGATTTCAACATTGGGGTTTTCCCCTCATTTTTAATATCAAGGTTCACCCTTATTTTTAACTTCGGTTCCCCTCGATTTCAACATCGGGGATCCCCCCTCGTTTTCAAGATCAGGGATCCCCAGGATTTCAACATCGGGGATCCCCTCTTGTTTTCAACATCAGGGATCCCCTCGATTTCAACATCGGGATTTCCCTTGTTTTCAACATCAGGGATCCTCTCGATTTCAACATCGGGGATCTCCCCTCGTTTTCAACATCAGGGATCCCCTGGATTTCAACATCGGGGTTCCCCTGCTGACCCTTCTCCCGCCACGTGTCCTTTTGACCCTGCTGACCAACACTACATGATACGCCAGCCTCGCCCGACCGGTTAGCCCGACTCGTTAAGGCATTAGGCTATCGGGACAGTCGGGTGTCCTCCGACTAGCTCAGTGTGAGTCGACTTAAAGCCGACCTGTCCCGATAGCAGGTCTAATCTACCTCGACTCCTTTGGGGGGCCCCGTAGCCGCCACAACATTAATTGCATCCTGCACCAAGCCGTACCCCTCTGACACGCATTTAATGCACCTGCAGCGGGTACAGGGAAGTCATCATTACCCTCCAGGTATAAATACCCCCATTATAAATGCTATCCCTAATCATTGATAAGCGCATTCAATACGCCCAAAACTACTCGAATGGCTCTCGCAAACCACTCGAAACTAACTTGGGCGTTGGAGTGCCGACAAAGGGATCACCCCATCCAGTCCTTTGTCGGTTTGTAGTTCACGTTTGTCACCCCATCTTGCAGGTCAACGCCGAGTCGGGAACTTCCCTATCACAAATATTAAGTGATCAAGGTCAACAATTTCGAGCCACATCAGCTGCCCGAAATTCGACACGATCATTTTGGAGCCGTCTGTGGGAAGTCGAACAGAAGCCTAACAAGAATGAGACTACGAAGTCACCACACACAAGGGGCAGACGAGCAGATAGCCGTCCCCAATAAAGGAGATGGTCCTAGCCACACACCCGCACCACACAGAGCGGATGCCCGAAACGATCCCGTACCTATGATTTATACATCCCCCGACCTGGATGCCTACCTCGAGAAATGCCAGGCGGAGGCCATCGCCGCGGCCACAGAGGGACGAGCTCCCGTCTTCCCCGAGAAGCCGAGAGCCAGTCTTGCCATGTCCTCTCCCGGATAATATTCAGCCTACTACGGGCCACCCATGCACTACGGATACCCACCGCCTCCCTGGGGTTACCACCCGCACCCAGCTTACTATCATCCAGAGGCCTACGACCCACTTCCACCTCCTGGCCCGGTCCAGGGGCAAGGGGTGGGACGGGGCCAGCGGTAGCAGGAAGCGGCGCTCACCGAGCAAGTGGTCGAATCGGCACGATGCCGCGAAAAACGCCCCATTGATCAAGCAAACGTCGAAGCCGACCCACCCGGGTCGAAAATGAGGGGGGAAAATCAGGGGACAGTCCCCGTTTCAAGGGCCGGCAGTAGGTCGGGAAGCTCGTCCAGGAACGTCGATCGGGAGCAACGACCTAGGAACTCCGGGGTCTTTAACCGCCTGGGGGCTAGGGTCCGACCTGAAGCCCCCCGGCTATCTAATCGAGGTTTTATCATGGGACGGGATGATCTTAGGAATCGCCTACCTCGGCGGGATAAATCTCCGCGTCGGCGCCGACCTCAGTCCCCCTGTGTCGATGATGAGGAAGAAGGATTTTACTCTGATCCCCTTCCGCCAAGGCCAGATCGACGGGACCGCGAAAAAAATCAAGTTGATCCACTTCCTCGTTACCAACAACCTGCGCGGCAGTATAGAAGCGCACGAAAGGCCCGATCTTCTTTCTACGAGGAAATACTCGGCGCCATGGCGGAGGGCAAAATGCCCACTAACCTCCCTACCTACAATGGGACTACCGATCCAGAGAGGCACGTGGATCGCTTCGAAATCGAGATAAGCATGTTTGGCCACTCATCGGATGTGAGAGCCAAGATCTTCGCCACCACCTTGGTCGAGGCAGCCCAGGATTAGTTCTCAAGGCTGCCGCCGAGGTGCATCAGGTCTTACGATTCCTTGATTGAGCATTTTATCGCTCACTTCTCTTCTGTGAAAGGCGACAAGCTGCCTGCCACCTATCTCTATAACATAGTGCAACGAGAAGATGAAACGTTGAGGGACTTCTTCACTCGATTCTCTCGAGCCGCAGTGCAGGTCCACGCCCCGAGTATGGACATGTTGATACCCACCCTGCACACGGCCTTGAGGGATAACGAATGCGCTCGCCATATCATCAGGAAGAACCCTGAGCCGATCTCAAAACTACTCGACATCGCCGCCAAATGGATGAGAGTGGAAGAAGTGGAAATGGCGCAGAAGGGTGGGTCGAGCAGAAGAATGGAGACTCCTCGAGCCCCAAGAACTGAGCCCAGAAGAGACAAGGGCCGAGTCGACCACAGCTCGGGTGGTAGCTCGAAGAAGCACTATACTCCCCTCAACCGGACAGTCGAGGAGATATACAACATCGCCAACCCGAAGTTATTCAGAAAGCCAAAACCCATCAAGGAGACTCAGAAGACAAGGGATTCCGGAAAGTATTGCCACTTGATATGTTGCATATTCATTTAATAATGGAACTTATAATTTCTATATTTTATCCACTATTTTATTTAATTTTTGAGTAATTGATTAAAATTCTATGTTTTCTATAGGAAATGTGATTGGAAGAATTTAGAAGAAAAATTGGCAAAAAGTGGAGTAGTCACATGCTTTTGGAAAGAGTCCACAAACCCTCAACTTTATTTGGTGGCTAATTGTCTACTTTTGGGATAATTAATTCAACCAAAAGAGAGCAGCACGTTTCTGAGATTAGTGGAGGGAATTAGTGGTCTTTATGATGAAAGAATGTGGTGGAGGAATGGGATAATAATCATGGAGAACATGGGTATTATTTTGGAGTGCACATGGGAGAAAGCTTTGCACTTTATAAAGGAGAGAACATGGTGCATGTGAGGAGGATAGTGGCCTCAATTATGTTTGTTATTCCCCTGGAGCTATAAATACAAGGAAGATTTGAGAAGAACACACAAAAAAATCTCATACACATCAAATAATATAGCAGCATTACGGGAAGGAAAGAAGAGATTGGGGGCATCAATTAGTTTATTTCTTTCTTCCTTCTTTTATTTCGTTTTAATTGCTATGTTGATTATTCCAACTTATTTGTTTGATTTCATTATGAGCAACTAAATTTATTTTCTAGTTGGGTTTTTCCTATGTGATGCATTAGACTTGTGAGATATTCCCTTTTAATTTAATTAGTTTACGTTATTCGTTTTATTCCCATTTCCCATGATATTATGAGTTAATTTGATTCTTTGATTTAGAGCCCGAGTCTTGGAATTTTTAACGCATATATAGCTATTTAATTTATTTGGCGGTGTTAGCTAGATAATTAACAACGTGGCAATCAACACTAGGGCATAAGGCTTGTCTGAATTTGTGTTGTGGAACAATTCGATCTAATTAGGTGAAGTACGAGTTCGTTCTAAACCAATTAGGACTAGTGTTTCTTTGGCCCTTAAATGCGGTTAATTCGATTGAATCTTTGAAGGAGTTTCCGATAGGATTATCAATTAGCTAGGGGATGATTATTAGGAGTTTCTTTTAATCGTTCTAAAAATAAGAAGAAACGAGGAAGCCAGAGGTAGTTGGCAACCATAGCTAGTCTAACGTTAAATTAGTAAAATGATTGAATCGATGATTGTGGCCTAATGCATGACTAGGGAAGTCCCGACTAGTTGTTATCTATTGAGTTTTATCCAAGTTTAATTCTAGTTCTTGTTAATTTAATAGTTGGTTACTTATTTTTAGTTAAATTTATTATTAGTTTAATTTAAATCTTGAAAACCCCCCTATTTTAATTGTTTGTTTCATTTCTTGGCATATTAAAAGATACGAAATTCATCCAATTCTCGAGGATCGACACCCATAGCCACTATTTTACTATTTAATTGTGCGCAATACTTGGGATTAAATTTTGGTGGTCTCGACACCCATCAAATTTTTGGCGCCGTTGCCGGGGAGTTGGTTTTTAATTGATTTTGTTTCTTTTCTTATGCCTAGGAACCTTCGTTCAGGACAACTTGCTGCATACGATTCCGAGATCGAAAAGACTGCTAAGAAACTTAGAAAGTGGACAAGACAAAGGAAAGAGCAAGCAACAGTTGGCGAAAGTTCGAAATTGTTTGAGCTGGATACTAATACTGATTCTGAACGGGAATTTGAGATTGAAGAGCAGACTGACGAGAAGCCTGACAGTGATCACAGTCAGGATATGGCTCAGAGTAGAACACTTCGGGACCTTGCCCGACCTACTGAAGCACAACAACCACTGTGCATAACCTTTCCAGACCTGCAAGAAGGCTTTGAACTGAAGTCGGGACTCATCCATTTGTTGCCAACCTTTCGTGGGTTGGAGAATGAGGATCCGAACAAGCATTTGAAGGAGTTCCATCTTGTGTGCACATCCATGAAACCACACAATGTCATAGAGGATCAAATAAAGCTGAGGGCTTTTCCTTTCTCATTGCAAGATGCAGCCAAGGATTGGTTGTATTACCTACCTTCAGGGACGGTCAATACTTAGGCGGAGATGTCTAGACAATTCCTTGAGAGGTGCTTCCCAGCCTCCCGAGCCACAAACATTAGGCGTGAGATTTGTGGTATTAAACAGAAGGATTCCGAGAGTCTCTACGAGTATTGGGAAAGATTCAAAAGGTTGTTAGCAAGTTGCCCACAACATGGAATATCGGATCAATTAGTCATTCAATACTTTTACGAAGGCCTAACTCCGATGGAACGCAGAATGATGGATGCCGCGAGTGGTGGAGCTATTGTTAGCAAGACACCTGCTGAAGCTAGAGAGCTTATTTCAACCATGGCAGCAAATTCTCAACAATTTGGAGCTCGGCAGGATATACCAAGGATGGTAAACGAGGTAAAAGCAAATTCACTTGATGAAATTAAGTCTTTGCTAACAACTTTGGTGCATAAGATGAATGTAGGTACTAATCCACCTGCAAGAGTATGTGGTATTTGCACCAGCGCCGAGCACCCAACCGATGCGTGCCCAACGCTCCATGAAGAGACATCCGAGAATGTGAATGCCTTGGATTTTCAGCAGCGAAAGTTCGATCCTTACTCGAACACTTACAACCCCGGATGGAAGTACCACCCGCATTTCAGCTATGCCAACAATCAACCAAATAATCAGAACTTCCGTCCACCTCCACCACAGCCACAACCACAACACCCTCCGGGTTCTGGTACGCCTCTTAGTGAAATTGTTCGTATGCTGGCCACTAATACCGAAAAATATCAACAGGACACCTCGAATAGGATTCAAAAGATGGAGGACACCATAAAGACCTTGGAGACTCATATGGGACAAATTGCCTCATCGGTTAGCAAATTGGAGGACCAAGGCAAACTACTGTCACAAACACATGACCCCAGGTAGAATGTGAGTGCGATTGTGTTGCGAAATGACAAGGAATTACAGCCTCCAATCGACAGGAATCCCAAACGTGACCAGAAACAGAGCTCTAATGCAGAAACTGAGAAAGAGTTTGAGAAAGAGCCTGTTCATGATCACGTCCAGAATTCCAGTCTAGCTGAAATTAATCAGAAGCCTAAGCCCCTGGTAGAGTGTTGGTGAGAACGTTTCAGCCATTTTACAAAGGAAATTACCACCTAAATGTCGCGACAGAGGTATGTTTTCTATCCCATGTAAGATTGGAAATATTGGTTTTGGTAAAGCTATGTGTGATTTAGGAGCTTCTATCAATGTGATGCCTTTGTCTATCTATGCTTCTTTAGGCCTTGGTCCATTAGCTAGTACCGGAGTCGTTATTCAATTAGCTGATCGATCAATTGTTTATCCCGAAGGTATTTTGGAAGATGTTTTAGTTCAAGTTAATGAGTTAATTTTTCCCGCTGATTTCTTTATTCTTGACATGGAAAAGGATGGTTCTACTAAATCTTCGGATATCTTGTTGGGTAGGCCTTTTCTTAGTACGGCTAAAGCTAAAATTGATGTTCATAGTGGTTCTTTAACTTTAGAGTTTGATGGAGAAATGGTCAAGTTTAATATGTATGATGCTATGAAACATGTTGATGATGTGTCTTGTGTTTATGACGTTGATAAAATTGAAAACTTGACTAATAAAGTGTTTGCTTTGAACCATTGTGATGAACTGAGTTATGCTTTGTGTCATGGTATGTCCATTGGTAAAATGAGGAAATTTGGTGAGAAATTTGATCTTTCTAACGAATTGCTTGATATGGTTTATGCTTTGGAAGCTCTTCATGCTACAAGTTCGAAATTTGAACCTATTGAGCTATCTAGGTCTGAAACTAAACTGTTACCTTCAATTTTGCAGGCCCCAAAACTTGAACTCAAAATGCTTCCTGAACACCTGAAGTACGCCTATTTAGGAGATGGGGAGACATTGCCAGTGATTATAGCCAGTAATCTCGACAGTCTGGAAGAGGAGAAATTGATCAGAGTACTTCGAGAGTACAAACAGGCGATAGGTTGGACCATTGCTGATGTCAAAGGCATCAGTCCTTCCACGTGCATGCACAAAATCATTTTGGAGGAAGGTGCCAAGCCACGCCGGGAAGCACAACGAAGACTAAACCCACCAATGATGGAGGTAGTGAAAAAGGAGATCATCAAACTCCTTGATGCAGGTATGATCTATCCGATATCCGATAGCGAGTGGGTAAGTCCCGTTCAAGTTGTGCCCAAGAAAACGGGTATTACTGTTGTTGAGAATAAAGATGGTGAGTTAGTTCCTACTAGAGTTCAAAATGGCTGGAGGGTGTGTATAGATTATAGAAGTCTTAATTCTCTTACTAAGAAAGATCATTTTTCCCTCCCCTTTATTGATCAAATGCTCGAACGTTTAGCTGGTAAAACTCACTATTGTTGTCTTGATGGTTATTCAGGGTTCTATCAGATTCTGGTGGCACCCGAAGATCAAGGAAAGACGACCTTTACATGTGCATTTGGGACCTTTGCGTTTAGGCGAATGCCTTTTGGACTTTGCAACGCGCCGGCCACCTTTCAAAGGTGCATGGTAAGTATATTTTCAGAATATGTTGAGCAAATTATTGAAGTATTCGTGGACGATTTTACGGTTTATGGAAACTCTTTTGATGAATGCCTTGATAATCTTGCCATGATTTTAAAACGTTGCATTGAAACAAACTTGGTTTTGAACTATGAAAAATGTCACTTTATGGTTGATAAGGGTCTAATTTTGGGTCACATTGTTTCTGCACATGGTATTGAAGTTGACAAATCTAAGGTTGATGTCATTAAGTCTTTACCTTATCCCGCGAGTGTACGGAAAGTGCGTTCCTTTCTTGGACATGCAGGTTTTTATAGGAGATTCATTAAAGACTTTTCCAAGATCACCAAACCATTGTGTAGGCTACTCCAAAAAGATGTCAAGTTTGAGATAGATGATGCATGCAAGGCAGCTTTTAACTTGTTGAAGGAAAAATTGATTTCGGCCCCGATTATTCAACCACCAAATTGGGAGTATCCATTCGAAATCATGTGCGATTCGAGCGATTATGCCGTGGGGGCTGTACTTGGACAGAAGATCAACAAGAACTCCCACGTGATCTATTACGCCTCGAAATTGCTAGACAACACTCAAAGCAACTACACTACTACCGAAAAGGAGCTTTTGTCAATTGTTTATGCTTTAGATAAATTTCGTCCTTATTTACTTGGTACTAAAGTTGTTGTGTATTCTGATCATGCAGCTTTACGGTATCTTCTCACCAAAAAGGACGCGAAACCAAGGCTCATTCGATGGATTCTACTCTTACAAGAGTTTGACTTGGAGATAAGAGACAAGAAGGGATGCGAGAATCTGGTAGCTGATCATCTCAGCCGAATTCCAGTCCTTAAGCCAGATTCTCTGCCTATCAATGATGAATTTCCAGATGAACAACTTTTTGCTGCTCAGGAATCCTACCCGAGGTCACAGACAAGTTTCCTGGCTCCCTGGTATGCTGATATTGTTAATTTTTTAGCTACTGGTGCTCTGCCTAATCATTTGGCTAGGTCTGAAAAAGATAAAATCAAGTCTGATTCTAAATACTATATTTGGGATGACCCTTACTTGTGGAAAATAGGCACCGATCAGATTATTAGGCGTTGTGTAGCTGAAAATGAAATCAAATCCATACTAGAGTTTTTCATGCTTATGATGGTCACTTCGGTCCTAAACGAACAACTCATAAAGTGTTAGAAAGTGGATTTTTCTGGCCTACACTTTTTAAAGATGCATATTTGTGTTGTAAAAGTTGTGTTAATTGTCAAAAGACGGGAAATATAGGTCATAGGAATCAGATGCCTCTTAACCCTATACTTGTTTGTGAAATCTTTGATGTGTGGGGTATGGATTTTATGGGTCCTTTTCCTTCATCTTATGGTAATTTATACATTATACTTGCTGTTGATTATGTGTCGAAGTGGGTGGAAGCGAAAGCCACCCGGGCTAATGATTCTAAAGTTGTTGTGGATTTTGTTAGGTCTCACATTTTTGTCAGGTTTGGCATTCCTCGAGCCATAATCAGCGATAGGGGAACTCATTTTTGCAACCGAACGGTCGAGGCACTTTTCAAGAAGTATCATGTGACCCATCGCACCTCCACGGCCTATCATCCACAAACAAACGGCCTCGCTGAAGTCTCGAACAGGGAGATCAAGTCTATTTTGGAGAAAACGGTTAGTCCTAACCGTAAAGATTGGAGTTTGAGACTTGATGATGCACTTTGGGCCTATAGGGCGGCGTACAAGACTCCAATTGGTATGTCACCTTATAGATTGGTATTTGGGAAAGCTTGCCATCTTCCAGTAGAGCTAGAGCACCGAGCTTATTGGGCTATCAAGAAGTGCAACTTGGGAATGGACGAGGCCAGGGTGCATCGAAAGCTTCAATTGCAAGAATTAGAAGAGATTAGAAATTATGCCTATGAAAATTCCAAAATATACAAGTCCAAAACTAAGGCATTTCATGATGGGATGTTATCTAGGAAGAGTTTCAAAGTTGGACAAAAGGTGCTGCTCTATCAATCTAAGTTAAGACTTTTTCCAGGCAAATTGAGATCAAGGTGGGTAGGTCCGTACATGGTGAGCAAGGTTTATCCACATGGAGCTGTAAAAATTGGAGAAATTGGTACGAATAAGACATTCAAAGTGAATGGGCATAGACTTAAGCCGTTTTATGAGGGATTCAAGCCACATACGGTCGAAGGAATGAATCTAGAGGATCCTCCTCTAGGAACTTGAGTGTGAAAATAAGAACTCGTCGAGTCCGCGACGTTAAACAAGGGCGCTGTATGGGAGGCAACCCATATTTCTTTTCCCTTGCTTTAGTTTCTTTTGTTTTCGTTTTCTTTCTTTTCTTATTTTCCTCGCCCCGACGTAATCTCTTCTCTTCTCGTGTTTTGCAGGGAAATGTGTAGGTGACATAATCGGATGAGTGTGGGAGAAGTACAAGAGCAGAAACATAGTCATGATTCTTCGGGTCTGACTCTCGTCTTACACACCCCGGGTTCAGGGAAGTCCTCGTTTCCTAAATTTTCTTTTTACTCTTATGTTGAGGACAACATTTGTTTTAAGTGTGGGGGGATGTCCTAGGGCTATATGAGAAAATTTTTTCATTTTTTGCATGAATTTGGGGCATTTTTGAGCTGATAATGGGCTGAAAATATGCGAATTTGCTGATGTATGTACGTGTTATGGCTTTGAATGGTGCATGATTAAGAGATAAGATATGGCCTAATTTGATTCCTATTTGATGAATTTTCACGATTTAGGCAATGATGGATTAATTCTTGAAAAGGATATGGAAGTATGGTTAAGTCTTGGATGCTTGATGTTGGCTAAATTGTTGATGAAATTCTCACATTTTGGAAATTACATGCCCGGTTTTTAATGGTTAGAAGGTTAAAATTGTGTGATTAAATTGACACCATTTCTTGGATAGAAACTTATGAAGCTCAGAAGTTGAATTCGGCATGCACTTTGAATTTTCACTTGTTTTTAGGACATTGTGGTGGAGCTAATGGTTTAATTTAAGCTTGGAAATTACGTACGTTAAAACGTTAAAATTGTTGAAAATTTAAGCTAATGGCTTTGAATGGTGCATGATTAAGAGATAAGATATGGCCTAATTTGATTCCTATTTGATGAATTTTCACGATTTAGGCAATGATGGATCAATTCTTGAAAAGGATATGGAAGTATGGTTAAGTCTTGGATGCTTGATGTTGGCTAAATTGTTGATGAAATTCTCACATTTTGGAAATTACATGCCCGGTTTTTAATGGTTAGAACGTTAAAATTGTGTGATTAAATTGACACCATTTCTTGGATAGAAACTTATGAAGCTCAGAAGTTGAATTCGGCATGCACTTTGAATTTTCACTTGTTTTTAGGACATTGTGGTGGAGCTAATGGTTTAATTTAAGCTTGGAAATTACGTACGTGGTGTGATCTATTATGTCCAGCGCCAAAAATCCGTCGAAAAGGTTAAATGGGGCTTAGTAACCGGGTGACATTCATCACCAATGTTTGTGTTCGCGTCAAACGGTTCCAAATGATCTCGACGAGTGAGGCAAATTTTGAATACTCTTCTGATTACCCAACTAAATAAGTGATTTATCACAATAAATCAGGTAATTATGAGTAAGGCAAAGCCACTTGAGGTTGTGATCGGTTGAGTAACCGGATGGCATTCATCACAAATGTTTGCGTTCGCGTCAAAAGGCCAATGACAATTCAATCAATCCTAGCTAAGTTCCTAAATATTTTAATTGCGAAAAACCTATTTTCCCTACAACTACCATTTTCGTTTGAAACTTCCTTGTGCATACACTTCATCTAATAAGTCGAATATGATTTCTTGGATTAAATGGTTTATAATTCAACTTTGGTAAATGATGCATGTACTTTAAGTTGTGATCGGGCTTATGGTTTCTTGTACGAGAATTTCATTGCAAAAGGTTGATGTTTTAAAGTGTAAGATTAGATTATGCTTTCATTCCTAGTTACATTGCCTATTTCGTATTTTCATTGAATGGAGTCGAATTTCTCTCTTATCTTTGATCCTAGTTTATGCTCGAGGGCGAGCATTGCCTAACTGTGGGGGGATTTGATATGTTGCATATTCATTTAATTATGGAACTTAGAATTTCTATATTTTATCCACTATTTTATTTAATTTTGGGTAATTGATTAAAATTCTATGTTTTCTATAGGAAATGTGATTGGAAGAATTTAGAAGAAAAATTGGCAAAAAGTGGAGTAGTCACATGCTTTTGGAAAGAGTCCACAAACCCTCAACTTTATTTGGTGGCTAATTGTCTACTTTTGGGATAATTAATTCAACCAAAAGGGAGCAGCACTTTTCTGAGATTAGTGGAGGGAATTAGTGGTCTTTATGATGAAAGAATGTGGTGGAGGAATGGGGCAATAATCATGGAGAACATGGGTATTATTTTGGAGTGCACATGGGAGAAAGCTTTGCACTTTATAAAGGAGAGAACATGGTGCATGTGAGGAGGATAGTGGCCTTAATTATGTTTGCTATTCCCCTGGAGCTATAAATACAAGGAAGATTTGAGAAGAACACACAAAAAAATCTCATACACATCAAATAATATAGCAGCATTACGGGAAGGAAAGAAGAGATTGGGGGCATCAATTAGTTTATTTCTTTCTTCCTTCTTTTATTTCGTTTTAATTGCTATGTTGATTATTCCAACTTATTTGTTTGATTTCATTATGAGCAACTAAATTTATTTTCTAGTTGGGTTTTTCCTATGTGATGCATTAGACTTGTGAGATATTCCCTTTTAATTTAATTAGTTTACGTTATTCGTTTTATTCCCATTTCCCATGATATTATGAGTTAATTTGATTCTTTGATTTAGAGCCCGAGTCTTGGAATTTTTAACGCATATATAGCTATTTAATTTATTTGGCGGTGTTAGCTAGATAATTAACAACGTGGCAATCAACACTAGGGCATAAGGCTTGTCTGAATTTGTGTTGTGGAACAATTCGATCTAATTAGGTGAAGTACGAGTTCGTTCTAAACCAATTAGGACTAGTGTTTCTTTGGCCCTTAAATGCGGTTAATTCGATTGAATCTTTGAAGGAGTTTCCGATAGGATTATCAATTAGCTAGGGGATGATTATTAGGAGTTTCTTTTAATCGTTCTAAAAATAAGAAGAAACGAGGAAGCCAGAGGTAGTTGGCAACCATAGCTAGTCTAACGTTAAATTATTAAAATGATTGAATCGATGATCGTGGCCTAATGCATGACTAGGGAAGTCCCGACTAGTTGTTATCTATTGAGTTTTATCCAAGTTTAATTCTAGTTCTTGTTAATTTAATAGTTGGTTACTTATTTTTAGTTAAATTTATTATTAGTTTAATTTAAATCTTGAAAACCCCCCTATTTTAATTGTTTGTTTCATTTCTTGGCATATTAAAAGATACGAAATTCATCCAATTCTCGAGGATCGACACCCATAGCCACTATTTTACAATTTAATTGTGCGCAATACTTGGGATTAAATTTTGGTGGTCTCGACACCCATCACCACTTTCATCGGCAGTCGGGGCACAACAGCTCAGAGTGTTTTGCCCTGCGAGATGAGGTCGAGAGGTTGATCCAGGGAGGCGAGCTCCAAGAGTTTGTGATGAAGCTGGACGACTTCGCCATTCGATCCAGGGAGTGTAGTCCGTCCCGGCGCCGCGAAGGAAAGCAGCCGATAGAGAAGGATGAGCACAACCTCCCTTGCCTCGGCCGAATTGATATGATATCGGGCGGGCCCACCGGGGGAGATACTAATACAGCCCGCAAAAGAACGAGAAGAGAGGCCCAGAGGAACTTTTATAGGCCCCACGAGGTCATGGAGGTCGAACCGGATAGGAGCTGGGTAGATCAGGACATAAGCTTTTGTAACAAGGACCTAATCGGCATTCCACATCGGGAGGGCGAAATGCCTGGTTGTCCGATGGTGGTTACTCTAGACGTGGCCAACTTTGCTGTATCCAAAACTTTGGTTGATAATGGAAGCTCAGTAAATATTATCTATCTCTCGACTTTGGAACGAATGAATTTGGCTAAAAGTTTAAGACTCGAGCCCCTTAAAACTCCATTGACCGGCTTCGGGGGGTCGGAGGTCTATCCCAAGGGTCGAGTTCGCCTGATCACCTCTATGGGAACTCTCCCTAAGAGGACAACGATGGAACTCGAGTACCTCGTGGTCGACAATCCCTCGGCTTATAACATAATCCTGGGAAGACCTGGCTTGATCGATTTCAGGGCTGTTATTTCGACGTACCACCAGCTGATTAAACTTCCTACCCCGGCTGGCGTGGGGGAATTGAGATGTGACGTCCCGATGGCCTGGGCATGCTACTCGATATCAATGAAGAAGGTAAAACTGCCAGACAGAAGAATAGTTCCCATCCTGAGTCTGCCCGAAGGAGACGAGGATGAGATCGAAGACGTGGAGGCCGAGGGTGACGAGCCCATCCGTGTCTCCAAAAGAGCAAAAAAGAAGAAGAAGCTGGTGGACAATCGGGTCGAGGCTTCTAGCCAAACCATGGACATCGAGCTCTTACCCGGACAAGCCGAGAAGATCACACACGTTGGCCTCCCTGAACCAGGCAAAGAACATGAGCAGGTACTCCTAATCCAGTTCCTTCAGGAGAATGCCGATGTATTCGCATAGAGTGCCAACGACCTCGTTGGTGTCGATCCGTCCGTAATTATGCACCACCTCAACGTCGACCCCACCTTTAAGCCCATCAAGCAGAGATTACGCACTCAAAGCGTGAAAAGAAACGAAATAATCGAGGAGGAGGTAAATAAATTACTTGACGCCGGGTACATCACCCCGGCCAAGTACGTTGACTGGCTTTGCAACGTTGTTTTGGTCGCGAAGTCGGGGGGGAAATGGCGGATGTACAACGACTTCACAGACCTAAACAAAGCTTGCCCTAAGGACCCGTACCCTCTCCCCAACATCGATCAGTTGGTCGACTCCACCGCGGGTTGCGAGTTGATGAGTATGATGGATGCCTTTCAGGGCTACTATCAAATATTCATGGCGCCGGAAGACGAGGACAAGACCGCTTTCATAGTCGTTAAAGGAATTTATTGCTTTCGAGTGATGCCCTTTGGACTTAAAAACGCGGGGGCTACTTATCAGAGGTTGGCAAACCGAATCTTCGAGGGAGAGATCGGCAAGACGATGGAGGTATACGTTGACGACATGATAGTCAGGTCGGTTAAATCAAGTGACCATCTCCAAGATTTGAAAAGAGCGTTCGACCTCCTAAGAAAATATAACTTGAAACTCAACCCAAACAAATGCACCTTTGGGGTTGGAGGAGGAAAATTTTTGGGATACATGGTTAGCCGGAGAGGGATCGAGGCCAACCCTGAGAAAAGCGAGGCTGTCCGTAACCTCTCGAGCCCGAAAACGATCCGAGAGGTTCAGTGTCTGGTGGGACGAATTATCTCACTCAACCGGTTTATTTCCAGGTCGGCTGAGAAGAACCTACCCTTCTTCAAAATCCTGAGAAACGTCAAGCAGTTCTAATGGACCGAAGAGTGCGAACAAGCGTTCATGGCTCTGAAGAAGTACCTCGAATCCCCCCCGCTTTTAGCAAAGCCCGTGCCCGGAGAGATCTTATACCTCTACATGGCCGTGTCGAACGAAGTGATCAGCTCTGTCTTGGCCGCCATACTAGACAAGAAGCACATGCCGGTCTACTATGTTCGCAAGATTTTGCACGGGGCTGAAACGCGATATTTGGAGATAGAAAAGTTCGCCCTAGCGTTGGTGCATACGGCCCGGAAACTGAAACCGTACTTCCAAGCCCACGAGATCACCGTTCTGACAGACCAACCCCTCCGGCAAGTGCTCTCAAAGCCGGATAGCTCGGGCAGATTGACCAAGTGGGCGGTCGAGCTGGGCCAATATGACATAACCTACCAACCCAGGTTAGCATATCAAGCCCAGGTCTTGGCCGATTTCTTAGCTGAAAAGTCCCCCCCCCCCCTCCCCACCCCCCCCCCCCCCCCCCCCCGCGGTAGAAACGTCAAGACAGGGACCCTGGACCTTAGCGGTCGATGGATCGTCGACCTCGTCTGGGGTAGGCACAGGGGTATCCCTAAGAAGCAATGAAGGAGATGAGCTCGACTTCGCCATCTGTTTGGATTTCCCAGCCACCAACAACGAGGCCGAGTACGAGGCCCTCCTAGTGGGGATGAAGATTGCTAAAGAACAAGGGGTCGTCGACCTTACCGCCTTGACTGATTCCCAGCTGGTCGCGAGCCAGTATAACGGCTCATATGAGACGAGAGAGGAGTCGATGGCAAAATATCTAGAGAAAGTGAGGATGTGGGCCTCTAAATTCAAAAGCTTCAAACTGGAATAAGTCCCACGGGAAGAAAACGAGAGGGCCGACACCCTTTCCAAAGTGGCCAATGGTCTTAGAGGAACAAGGGACAGGTCAATCACCTTCCTCACTAACCCGACTCGATCTATCGACGAGGAGGGATCCATCTTCAGTATCGACTCCGCCGAGCCATGTTGGCTGGATGATATAACCCTGCATCTAAAAGACAGATTCCTCCTGGAGAATAAGACGGAAAGACGCCGACTCATGGCCCGATCGGCAAGCTATGCGCTTGACCCCAGAGGGAGTTTTGTTCAAGAAGTCCGTTAGGGAGCCGGCTAAGAGGTGCCTACGACCCTCCCAAGCCAAGGAGGTTCTTGAGGAAGTACATGCTGGGTCATGCGGGAATCATGCAGGAGGTCGGATCCTCGCAAAGAAAGTGGCCCGGGCCGGTTATTATTGGCCTACCCTCCTACGCGATTCAATCAGCTTCGTAAAAAAGTGCCCTAGCTGCCAAAGGCACGCCAACCTTACTCATCTGCATCCGAAGGAGATGATCCCCGTCGACGTCGCCTGGCCATTCGACCAGTGGGGGATCGATATTGTGGGGCCTTTTCCGTTGGCCCCTCAACAACAGCAGTTCGTTATCGTCTGTGTTGAGTATTTCTCTAAATGGGTCGAGTCTGCGCCGGTCCCGAAAATCACCCACACCGTGATGACCCGTTTTCTCTGGAAAAACATCATATGTCGATGGTCTATGGCTCAGAGGCCATGATACCAGCAGAATTGATACAGCAAACCGATCGAGTACTACATTACTACCTCGACCGAAATCAAGAAAACCGCCAGTTCGAATTGGACACAATTGAAGAACGAAGAGAGCAAGGCTTCCGTCGAATGCAGCAGTATAGAGCATCAATGACCCGGAGTTACAACAAGAAAGTCCTCTCTCGACAATTTCGAGTCGGCGACCTTGTTTTGAAAAGAGTCGACGTTACCAGGCATGTGGGGAAACTCGATGCCAATTGGGAAGGTCCCTTTCGAATTGCCAAGATTGGGAAAAATCAAGCTTATCACCTCGAAGAAATGAGCGGCCAGCCGGTACCTCGATCTTGGAACGCTCATAACCTTAGAAGATTCTATGTTTGAAGTTGTAAACATGCGATTGTTGTACACATCAATAAAATTAAAAACTTCGAGCCGACTATCGTACTCTTGATGAGTTAAATAGCCCTATTTATTAGTTTTGATCCAAAAAATACCGTTTCGTTATCGTGCTCGAAAAGAGCTAAATAGCCTATCCAATCGATTTGTTCATTGCATCCTCGTTTTCGACTCAGGAGTTGTGAAGGTGCATCATCAAGAATGCTAAAAAAAAAAAAAACAACAAAACGGTGTAACTCAGGAAGCAATGATTTCATTAAAATACGAGCTGACCGGTTACATTTGGATTTTTCCTTGGGAACACTCACCGGCCACCCCGGGTCCGTTTGGAACTTGACAAAAAATAATACAGGAAATGGAAATCGGAACTACATTAAGGGTTAGGAGTTTCAAGCGGCGCCGGGTTGGGAGGCATCGGCCAGGAAGTTGGGGTCAGCCAGAGGCTCTTCTGCTGGCGTCTCCCCAAATAATTCCGGAAAGATCTTGGCCTGATCCAGCACGTCCGGGTCGACTCCCTGAGGCATCTTGCTCGGGTCCTCCGCCCTGCCCCTATACATCTGTTTGGCCAGATTGACGGCAAAGCCAAACTCTTGCGCGGCCCAATCGGGCTCGGGCTCGGGGGCTTGGCTGGAGGCCGGGGGTCGGGGCAGCTGACACCAATCTTCTTGGTGTTGTAATCGACCGGAATCAGCCCCTCGTCTTGGCACTAGGCAAAGCACAAGTTAAAGCCCTCTTTCATATCATCGATGCCGAAGGTAGCAGTCGACCTCTTGTAGGCGGGGGACTTCATAAATCTATATACCCCGTACATCTCCGCCTCGGCCACCACCTTATCAAGGACCTTCTGACACCGGTCGATCGTAATTCGGGCACCCCTAACTTCTCCAACCTTTTCTCCTTTACGGTGGAGATCGATCATTTTACCGGCTTGCTGGTCGATTTTGTCGTGGGCTTTGGCCAAACTCTTGTTCGCCTCGTCTAGCCGGCGCTGGGTCTCCTGAGCAGCGTGCACTGTTTTTTACTGCGCCAGTTGCACCGCCTTCAGCTGGGCCGCCGTGTCTTTCTCCTTCACCTCCGCCTCGACCAACTTTCTCTTCAGGTCCTCGACCTCTGAGTCGATCGCAGCCCGCGCCTCTAATCTGAATCGGCGTTCACGGTAAATCTGAGCGCGCCGGCTCATGTGATAGAGATCTTGGGAGAGCTGCCAAAAAGAGAGATGGTTTAAGCCATAGCCCCAAAGAGGATACAAGAGAAATATATAATAGAACTCACCCCAACAAGCTTGATCGCCGCCGACATCTCCAATTCGATGTCGCTCAAGCTCCACCTCGCCTGGTGGTCGACTACCGTTTGACAGCTGTTGTATAAAGCCCCCACTGCTCGATTGTCTCGGGGGCTGGAGCCCACCCGACGGGGTCGCCCTTCAGAATCGACCAAGGTCAAGCAGGCTGGAAAGTGGGGATCGAAAATCTTCAACATCTTGAAGAATGCCGATAGGTCCTCCTCGGGGGCCTTGAAGACCTCCCCGGTCAATCTCAGCGCCTCAGGAGAGAACGACGCGTATGATTTCTGGGTCATGGAAGGAGTCGAGGGGAGCGACCCAGAAAAAACACCTTGAGATGGGTCGGCCCCACCGGCGAGATCTACCCCCTTCCCGGGCTTCGGCGTTTCCGGCCTGGGGTCCTTCTCTTTCCGCGCTTTCTTTCTCTTGTCGGTCTCTTCGACCGGCTCCTTCTCCTTCCTCTTCTGGGTCGACGTTCGCTGGTCCGCACGGTGCTCCGACGCCCCACTCTGCTGGCTTCCTCCTCGGGGCAAGGCGGCATCGATGGTCTTATGAGGAGCTACCACCTGGGCTGCTTGTGTAACGCCCCGGTTTTCCATTCAAATATTATGTATTAAATTATAATTTTCATAACACTATATGTAATATATTCTTATGCATTTATATGAACTATCATTAACGTGGAATTTATGTGAACTAATTGCCAACATGATTAAATGTTCTTATGTGATCTTATTTGATCATTTCCTGAATTCTTGGACTAAATTGCATTTCATGATTTGGGAGTTAAATGTTTATTTGCTAGAAATGATACTTGTGTGCATTCATTTAAACAATTGAGGGACTAACATGCAATAAGTGATGAGTCATGCCATATAGTAGAAGACTTTTGTATCTAATATCATCTCTTCCATACCATTCCATTTCATTCCTCATTTCATACAAGAGTTTCACACACACACACACCAAAAACCGATCAAAACACCAACGAAGGAGGAAGAGGGATTTCATCATTTTCCAAGCTAGAATTCAAGGAAGATATTTGCATAAGTGGAAGCATCATCCTCATCTCATCCTTTCATCCATTTCTTCTTCCATCTTGAGGTATAGGGAGAATTTGATTGAATCCCTTGAGATATATTTGAGTAGGGTTTGATAAATATGATATGATTCCTTGGTTATGAGTGCTTAGAAGCATGTTTAGGCTCATTATATCTCATAACTTGCATGAATTCTTGAATAAGAGGAAAGTTGGAAAACATGAGTTTATATGGGGTTTTGATGATGGATTCTTGATGATTTGATGCATGTTTCCTTGGATTATATGATGTTTAATTGATATATATGATCATATACATGCTATTTGTTGGTTTTCAAGTGTTTATTTGATGTAGTTTGGTGATTGAATGGTTTGGGAACCATTTCCCGCGACCTCCCCTGTTTTCCCCCTGTTTTTGGCCCAAAATTCCTTCAACACGGCCGTGTCCAACCTAGTTCATTTTCCAACACGGCATGGGGCCTCGAGTTGGAATTTTTTTATTCCGACACGGCCGTGTCAGATTTCAGGCCAATATTGACACGGCCGTGTCGACTTCGTTTGAACTCCGATTGGCCTGATTTTTGAACCGTTGGAAACCTCTTGAAGTCTAGAATAACATCCAATTGGAATCACCTCAATATATTTTCCCATTTGAGAGCTATGATCAATTATTTTTGGTGTCGCTGCTTTACAGATAAACTGCATTCACCCAACTTCAAGCCTACGCCATTTTCTCCTCGCTTTGAACTAGAAAATGACCCATATATCCTTGGAAAGGTGTATGTGTCTAGTTTCATATCCAACAAACAAAACTCAATTCCAACTTCTACAACTCAAGATATTCCAGTTTTCCTACAACGTGTGCGGTTCCAAAAACTGTCAACTTTTCCTAACTTTTGCCAAACTTCACCAAAACCCCTCTTCTTGCATTCCTTTCACTTCCTTGACTCCCGTATGTGATTTATATGAGCTATATAATTGATTTATTGATAATTATGCTCCTATTTGATACTTTATTGGGAATTTAGACACATTCATGATATTTAATGATTGTAAAGGCATGATTGACATTACATGACCTTGCCGTTCGTCTTAAATGGTTCATACGAGTCGAGTCTTATGTACACTTGTCTTTGTACACAGATCACGGTCCCGGTGACGAGGAACACGCTCCGTAGGGTGCTTCCTTGCTTCTTTTGGTTGGTAGAGGTGAGGTTTAATTACTAGATATATAGAACCCGTACAACCCCTACATGATGTTTTAGGCCAAAATGTATATATATCTCTCTATATATCTTTCTCAAAACCTATCGTGATTGCAAATGATTTCATGACCTATTGAAATATCGTGTTATCGTGATTGATCGTGTTTTCGCGAGTAAGCATGTCGTGTTTACTTGGGCCCGAGGGTAGTGTATTGAGCCAACCGAGGAGGCAAAGGCTGACGGGTAACTCTTGCACTATCCTCACAACTTTGGGATGCCCCCTGAACCCACTAGGAGATTAGTGGGGAAAGGAGTCCCGGGCATAGGGACTCATGAACCCTATGCTCACCGTGATTGGGTGGTGGGGCCTTGCAATCCCACCATCACCGGAGGGAGAAGGAGATCGTGAAATTGCTACTTGTGCACCATAACTGGTTGCATGATCACTTAATCTATTAATAATTTAATCATGGTAATGATCACTAAAGGAGTAAAGGTTGGAGAATTGCCCTCACTCGCCGGGCCACTGATTGAATTAAAGTGATAATGATTGTATTGTTAATTGGATTGGTTGTAGTTTCGGGCGAGATCTTCTCCATTCTTGAACTTATATTGTTCTTTTATTAAAACCTTACCCGAGACTATGACTTGCATGTTAATTGCGCTAATATCTATTTAAACCCCTCACTCAGTCTTTCATCGACTGACGCCTTACATTTTCAGGTACTCACGGTCGTGTGCTAGGCCAGAATCCGAGTTGTGTCTTTTATTTATGGGTCTAGCACTTGTCGGTCTCATTTTCTTGTACATTATGGAAGCCTATGTATATGTTTTGTTATTAGTCTTTATGAAACTTTTGGAAGATGGTTTGTATTGGAAGAAGTGGTGAACATGGTGATGCTAATGAATTGAATGTATGTATCTTATGATTCCGTTTCGGTTATGTATGTTGTATGTAATTGAGGGTTAGTCCCGCCTAGCTAGTGGTTCCTTTTCTCTTGTCACCCGATTGCTATAGTCTTAGTTCTTGTACAGATTACTCATTTCGTATGTGGACTGAGCTATAGTGCGGGGGTGTGGCATCTCGGCGTTCCGGGTGCTACATCTTAGGTGGTATCAGAGCCCGGTTGCAAAACCGCGGTTCTAGTGTCGTGTCTTGTGGGTCTAAGTCGTACGGCATAGGATTATTTGATAACTTGAGAGTCTTGCATCTTAAAAACTTACTTGCACTTATTTGACCTTATTTGAATTAGTTGAATTATGTGTTTTATTTGTATCTGGTGGTCTTAATTGTATTCATTTGCATTCACTAATTCCACATGCATATCTACTGACTTGATTACAGGATGCCTCGAGGCCGTCCCCGCCATGAATATTCTCCAGGTCATAGGAGACATCACCGTGATCGATCCCCTAGGGTTCCTCCACATCCACCCCCTCCGGCTCAACCTCAGGATTTCTTAAATTCCATGGTGCAACTCATAGATCAGAGGTTACGGGATTATGTGCCTCCAGCACCGCCAGCTCCTCCACCACAACAACAGGCACCTATCTCCGCTATTTTAAGGGAATTTCAGAATCAACATCCGCCGAGATTCCTAAAGGGAAATGATATTCAAGCCGAGCAATGGCTTAAAGAAGTTGAGCGTGTATGGGAACTTATTCCATGTGAGTCTCGGGAAAAGGCTCGGTGCACTCTTACCCTCATTCAGGGAGAAGCGTATTCATGGTGGGAGAGTATCAAAATTGTCATTGATGCCACCGGGGAGCGGGTTACGTGGGAGGTTTTCGAGAGAGAGTTCAAGAACAAGTTTATCCCTCCATCTTCTCGGACTCGGAGGTTGAAGGAATTTACTAAGCTAAAGCAAGGAGAAATGTACGTTTCTGAGTACATATCCGAGTATGAAAGGTTGTCTTGCTATGCACCCAATATAGCGAGTGATGACTTTCACAAAGCTATGCAGTTCGTACAAGGACTCCGACCGGACATACAGAGAGCCTTGGAAGCGGTTAACACGAGTACTTGGGTCAAGGCTACCACGAAAGCTTTGAAAGTGGAAGACTCGGTAATTGCGAGGAGGCCTATACCTTATCTCAGAGAGGATTCTACTAATGGAAAGAGGCCTGTTTCATATCATACATCGTCATCTCAAGAAGGGCCATAGAAGAAAAAGAATCGATCATTTGGATCGGGTTCGGGAGTTTCACATACTTCATCTTCGGGAAAGCCTCTTTGCACCTATTGCGGACGCGATACACATACTTACGACGGTTGCAGAAGGCGTTTGGGCTTATGTTTGCGATGTGGAAGTGATGAGCATCAAGTGGACACGTGTCCGAAGCGGAGAGAGTTGGCTGCCGGGGGACAGAGGCCACTTGTTCAGGCTCGTGCATATGCTCTGGAGAGAGAGGTGCAAAATGTGAATGCTCATCCGAACATGGTAGCCGAAGGTATCAACTATATTCATGGCATAATCAACGGTGAACGGTACACCTAACCATGCATATCACGTGCATCATGGATTTTATTGTTGTTGTACCTACTTTCTTGTTAGTCGTAACTTGGTTATATATGAGTGAGGAGTATGTGATTAACGTGATGCTACTTGCCCTATATGACATTTATGTGAATGTTTTACAATTTTTCTTTTGCATCGTTGCTTGGGTGTGTTTGAGAAACGGGGTTTTCTCATTTTTTGTTGAGAGACGGGGTTCTCTCATTTCTTGTTGAGAGACGGGGTTCTCTCATTTCTTGTCTAAGAGACGGGGCTCTCTTATCGCTTGTGCAACATTTTAAAACTCGACAGTGAATCTGGGGACCAGATTCTTTTAGGGGGGGGGGGGGGAGAGTTGTAACGCCCCGGTTTTCCATTCAAATATTATGTATTAAATTATAATTTTCATAACACTATATGTAATATATTCTTATGCATTTATATGGACTATCATTAACGTGGAATTTACGTGAACTAATTGCCAACATGATTAAATGTTCTTATGTGATCTTATTTGATCATTTCCTGAATTCTTGGACTAAATTGCATTTCATGATTTGGGAGTTAAATGTTTATTTGCTAGAAATGATACTTGTGTGCATTCATTTAAACAATTGAGGGACTAACATGCAATAAGTGATGAGTCATGCCATATAGTGGAAGACTTTTGTATCTAATATCATCTATTCCATACCATTCCATTTCATTCCTCATTTCATACAAGAGTTTCACACACACACACACACCAAAAACCGATCAAAACACCAAGGAAGGAGGAAGAGGGATTTCATCATTTTCCAAGCTAGAATTCAAGGAAGATATTTGCATAAGTGGAAGCATCATCCTCATCTCATCCTTTCATCCATTTCTTCTTCCATCTTGAGGTATAGGGAGAATTTGATTGAATCCCTTGAGATATATTTGAGTAGGGTTTGATAAATATGATATGATTCCTTGGTTATAAGTGCTTAGAAGCATGTTTAGGCTCATTATATCTCATAACTTGCATGAATTCTTGAATAAGAGGAAAGTTGGAAAACATGAGTTTATATGGGATTTTGATGATGGATTCTTGATGATTTGATGCATGTTTCCTTGGATTATATGATGTTTAATTGATATATATGATCATATACATGCTATATGTTGGTTTTCAAGTGTTTATTTGATGTAGTTTGGTGATTGAATGGTTTGGGAACCAATTCCCGCGACCTCCCCTGTTTTTCCCCTGTTTTTCGCCCAAAATTCCTTCAACACGGCCGTGTCCAACCTAGTTCATTTTCCAACACGGCCGTGCTGGGGCCTCGAGTTGGAATTTTTTTATTCCGACACGGCCGTGTCAGATTTCAGGCCAATATTGACACGGCCGTGTCGACTTCGTTTGAACTCCGATTGGCCTGATTTTTGAACCGTTGGAAACCTCTTGAAGTCTAGAATAACATACAATTGGAATCACCTCAATATATTTTCCCATTTGAGAGCTATGATCAATTATGTTTGGTGTCGCTGCTTTACCGATAAACTGCATTCACCCAACTTCAAGCCTACGCCATTTTCTCCTCAGTTTGAACTAGAAAACGACCCATATATCCTTGGAAAGGTGTATGTGTCTAGTTTCATATCCAACAAACAAAACTCAATTCTAACTTCTACAACTCAAGATATTCCAGTTTTCCTACAACGTGTGCGGTTCCAAAAACTGTCAACTTTTCCTAACTTTTGCCAAACTTCACCAAAACCCCTCTTCTTGCATTCCTTTCACTTCCTTGACTCCCGTATGTGATTTATATGAGCTATATAATTGATTTATTGATAATTATGCTTCTATTTGATACTTTATTGGGAATTTAGACACATTCATGATATTTAATGATTGTAAAGGCATGATTGACATTACATGACCTTGCCGTTCGTCTTAAATGGTTCATACGAGTCGAGTCTTATGTACACTTGTCTTTGTACACAGATCACGGTCCCGGTGACGAGGAACACGCTCCGTAGGGTGCTTCCTTGCTTCTTTTGATAGGTAGAGGTGAGGTTTAATTACTAGATATATAGAACCCGTACAACCCCTACATGATGTTTTAGGCCAAAATGTATATATATCTCTCTATGTATCTTTCTCAAAACCTGTCGTGATTTCAAATGATTTCATGACCTATTGAAATATCGTGTTATCGTGATTGATCGTGTTTTGGCGAGTAAGCATGTCGTGTTCACTTGGGACCGAGGGTAGTGTATTGAGCCAACCGAGGAGGTAAGGGCTGACAGGTAACTCTTGCACTATCCTCACAACTTTGGGATGCCCCCTGAACCCACTAGGAGATTAGTGGGGAAAGGAGTCCCGGGCATAGGGACTCGTGAACCCTATGCTCACCGTGATTGGGTGGTGGGGCCTTGCAATCCCACCATCACCGGAGGGAGAAGGAGATCGTGAAATTGCTACTTGTGCACCATAACTGATTGCATGATCACTTAATCTATTAATAATTTAATCATGGTAATGATCACTATAGGAGTAAAGGTTGGAGAATTGCCCTCACTCGCCGGGCCACTGATTGAATTAAAGTGATAATGATTGTATTGTTAATTGGATTGGTTGTAGTTTCGGGCGAGATCTTCTCCATTCTTGAACTTATATTGTTCTTTTATTAAAACCTTACCCGAGACTATGACTTGCATGTTAATTGCGCTAATATCTATTTAAACCCCTCACTCAGTCTTTCATCGACTGACGCCTTACATTTTCAGGTACTCACGGTCGTGTGCTAGGTGGGAATTCGAGTTGTGTCTTTTATTTTATGGGTCTAGCACTTGTCGGTCTCATTTTCTTGTACATTATGGATGCCTATGTATATGTTTTGTTTTTAGTCTTTATGAAACTTTTGGAAGATGGTTTGTATTTGAAGAAGTGGTGAACATGGTGATGCTAATGAATTGAATGTATGTATCTTATGATTCCGTTTCGGTTATGCATGTTGTATGTAATTGAGGGTTAGTCCCGCCTAGCTAGTGGTTCCTTTTCTCTTGTCAGCCGTTTGCTATAGTCTTAGTTCTTGTACGGATTACTCATTTCGTATGTGGACTGAGCTATAGTGCGGGGGTGTGGCATCTCGGCGTTCCGAGTGCTACAGCTTGGGCAATCTCTCGGGCCTACTCTTCCTCTTCCATGTCGGCCCTCATCATTGCTAGCCTGGAACTCATGATGGATTTATCTGCCAAAGAGGAAACATTAGGATTCGACCGACTTAAATTCGAATTAAAAGTTCAAAATGCTTAAAGGAGAGGGAAAGACTAGGAGGAATTTATCATCAACTCGAATTGCTCGTTTTTCGAGGTCGAAAGAACGACTCGGGGCCCCCATAGCCAAGCCAAAGTTTACTAAATTCTGGGTGCTAATCAACTTCTTGCAGTCGAGTAGGCCGATCACCCTCATGTCCCAGAGGAAAACGTTCGACCACCTCGGCCCTCCGGGTGGCAGTTTGCCAGTGGGTTTCCAATTCTAGTATCAGTTCATTAGATTGGGCCAGCCGACTGGGCTCTTGACGTATACGAATTGCTCCTTCCATCCTTGCCCGTTAGAGGAGGTCGGCGAAGTGAGGATCTTGTGATTTTGCTTGAAGGCCAATTGAACGAATCCGGGTCTTGATTTCGACTTGTCAGATGTCACAGAAGCCTTGAACAGTTCTTGGAATACGCCGACTAGTGGTATGCCAAAATACCGCATCAGAACCCTCACCCCATTCGCCATCGCATACCCGTTGGGCATCAGTTGGATCGGGCTAATGTTGAGGTAGTTCAGGAGATCGGCCACTTCGTCGTCTAGGGGCACTCTGAACCCCGCTTTCACCATCTTCCAAGTCACCGCGATACAACCGGATGGGGGGTTAGTTAGGGTATCCCCTTCCCTTGGTCGAATCAAACTATACCCCTCGAATTCGGGGGCTCCGCCAAAGAGAAGGTCCCTCATTTCCTCGAACATCTTGGGGGAGATCTTGCAAGGGCCCAGTCGGGGATCTAAATCTAGGTACTGGGGGGGAGAGTAAGCCCCCGAGGGAATGAACTCCTCGTCGTTCAAACCGTATCTGTCAGCGGTCGACGGCCCCACCTGGTTTGCCCTACTCGAGACCTCCGGCTCAACCATCATTCCCACTGGAGGCACCATTGTGATGGGCACGGCCGATGTCACCGGCCCTGCGGGGGAGGTCGAATGCCTATCTCCCGACCCCCCCGACACCTCTACCGCTTCTATCTCTCTTTCGGAGGCCGTCTGAGACTGCTCCGACTCATTCTCACTTGACGTTGATGTGCTCGACTCGATTTCATCCCCCGGGCCCGGAATCTTATCCGATAAATCTGAACTAGTTGAGGTAGAAGACGACATCCCACTGCTCGAAGGAAACTCCGACTAAATTCCCTCGGTTTCTGCCTTCTCCTCGAAATAAGGATCAGGGTTTTGTCAAGGAAATGCGCTGAGCATTATTCGAGATGGGGCTCTTCTCTCTCGAGTACGAAAGCTCTCAAAATGAAAATAAAACGCAGAATTTAAGAGGCTAAGGAAAAAAGATTAATTCGAGATGGCTTACCAGAAAATGCGCAGCCGCTGAGGTTGAATTGGAAATCTGCCTTGCTTGACTCGAAACACGCTAAAGCACTCAAAACGCTCTGAAATCCTAGAAAGCCTCTGAATTGCGAAAGTAACAAATGAAGGACTTAAGGGCCTATTTATAAGGGCGCGGGGGGGGGGGGGGGAGGGGCAGGAATCTCGAAAGGCGAACCGTCGCCATTATTGCCTGGGGAAGCGAGCTCTGACGGGCAAAAAGCGGTCGCCACGTGGCCCCTAGCGCCGCCTTTTCGGGGGCTAATGACGTGGGCCAAACCGGATCTGTAACACCCCGCTCGTCCTGCAAATAAGGTACGCCACGTTTCAACTTCCTTGTGTGTTTAATTCAGTGGTTTTTGTGCTTTGCGTGGCCCTATTTTGAACTCTTTAAGAGTTTAGGGGCTTATTTACAATTTTCTCTTTTAAGGGGTTTTCCTATCATTTCTCGTTCGGTCGAGAGTTCGACCTTTTTGACCCCTGCTTTCCGTTCGGGGCATCGAAACGAGTCCGTAGACTCTAAGTTTGCCCCATTCTGACTTCGTTAGCCGTTCTTCGGATCGTTTTTGCGTACGAGGACCCGAGATATATACCCCAGATCCTCGTTTTGCGTGCCAGAATTTCAACTCCAGCCTCAGCCGTCTTCTTCCTGCGATCTGGCACTATTCATGCAGTGGAGGTGTGAAAACACACACATGTCCTTTCTCACTCGTTTCTCGACGGAATTCGACGTTTGAGTAGTGGAAATTTATCAACTCGACGAGCCCGACACGGTGGTACAAGAATCGGGACCTGAGAATCAACGGTGGTGGCGCTACGGCAAAGCAGCGACGGTGGAATGGACACCCGCCACTTCGCCGCCTCTTCGCGGCGGTTTCCGACGATCATACGACGACACGCGCCACCCCATCTGTTAGAAGACCTCCCGGCGTAACTCCAGTTTCAACGGCGTGGCCAATGATGGCCGGACGGCGCCGTACGCGCCGCCTGAAAGTCACGGCGGGCGGCGGCGGTACTGTAGCGCGGTGGTTCCGCCGCGTTCCGGCGAGATTAGCGGCCGGACCTTGGTGGTTTCCGACGTGTTTTGGCCTCCTGAGTCCGATTCCAGGGTCGGTTTGAGCAAACGAAGGCCGGAGGTGGCTGAACTGGCAAGTGGCGCAGCGACGGAGATTCGGCGTTGGTTTGGGACCTTTTTCCGGCTGGTTTTGGTGGTGGCTCCTTCACAGAAGTTGCTTAGAATGATGAATTTTAGCTGATGGCGTTGGCCCCGACTCTAGAACCGGCCGGCGGCGGCGGACCTATGGCGAACCGGCTCTGGACCGGCGGTCCGATTTTCCGGTGACTTTTCTGACTTTTGGCTAGGGGGCTTTCGAAGGCCTCGCTTCGGGCTTTCCAACGGTATGTTTGGATTTCGTTTTTGTTTTACGGTTTGCGTTTAATTTCAGTTTTCGTCATTGGGATTTAGTTCGATTTTTCGTCAACGAAATCCGGTGTGCTTGGTATTTTCTGAAATTGGTTGAGGGCTTTTGTCAAGCAGGCCGATGCGTATATTTCTATCCTTCCGGGGAATTTTTCGACCACCAGAGGTGGTGGTCCGGCTGCTGTGCGTGGCGGTTCGGCTGGTTCCGGTGACGGCGTTCCGACGCCCTTCGGACAGCAAGTTGCTCTTGTCGTGGTGAGTTCAACACCACTTTCCGTTCGTCAATCGGATGCCCGGTTGATTTATTGTGATTTATTTTGTATAAATTGAATATTTGGAATTAATTGTTTTAATTGCAATAAATTGTGTATTGTTGTATTTGTCGATCAATATGTATGCCAACGGATATAAAATCATGTATTAAGTGAAATGTGATATGTATGAATATCTTGATTCGCAAATTGGACCCCGATATGTTGAATTCATGCTATTTGTTTAAGTTTGAAGGGGTGTATGTGTAATTTCACTAAACATATAAATTGTATGATTTCATTTAATCCTTGTCAATTGATAAACAAATATGCTAATTATGATTTCGATTAAGATAAATTATTATGGCTAAGCTTGAAGTTTTTTAATTAGTTTAATCACATAAATTGAATTGAGATTTATTATATGATATAAGAATTTGTTATGCAATTTATGATTTAGCCATAATTGAATTAGTATGTCTTGGATGATTTAATTTGAGACTTTGTAATTTAGGTTTAATTACTTAATTTAAAATAAAGCTATTATGCGATATATGAATTGTATGAAACTTATATGATTCAATTAGAACTTTTGCACTTAAGAAATAAGTTATTCGTACGAATATGAATTGGTTATTTGATATATGAATTTATATGAAATAATGTGAACTTTGCTTATGTAATTGAATTTCTTAAGTACTTGAGCAAGTGTCGTGCGTCTTTATATAGTTGTCTGAGTCTGAGTCTGAGTTCTGTATTGTGTTTTGTGTGTTCAGTTGGTACAGGTGCACCTGGGGTGGTTGGGTTTTGGCTTTGTCTAGTACCAGGTGAGGGTGTTTTCGTTCTAGTTACGTACTAAACCCTACAACCCTTATGTGACAAGTTTTGGCCAAAACCTTATGTATATATATATATATATATATATATATATATATATATACTTGTTATTTTCAAAGTGGAGTCATCGAGTAAATTATTATCAATTAACCTTTTCTCCAAAATTATGAAATATGTTATGTTTCTTATGAACTGAAAGGTTTTGGCGAGATTGCATGTATGTTATGTTCACGGGCCCAGGAATTTAGTTCATGTGGCTATCCGGGGAGCCAAGGGCCGACGGTGATCCCATGTGCTGATTCCATTTATGTTTTACGTCGAAACGGATCTCGTCAGGAGTTTTGACGAGAAAACGCTAGTCGGGCTTTTGAGGATTCATGTACCTCACTAGCCATTATGTATGAGGTGGGCGGGTCTCGCTAACCCTTCCACCACCCGAAGGAAGAAGGTTGGAACTTATTTTATGATTATGATTATGTTATGATTGATATGCACCGTGCGGGAAGGCCGGGACACGGATTGCCCAAACGACTATGTCTTATGATATGATATATGATCTGTGTGTATTAGGATATATTGCATGATCACCTATTTAATGTATTAATGATATTTGTCGTACACGGTCGGAGTTTGGTTGGAGATAATGCACTCTCACTCGCCGAGCCTTTATGTTTATGTAGGAATTATGAATTTAATATGATTAGTCGTAAAGTCCGAGCATTGCTTAGTTATTCTCTTGCCCTTTTGGGAACTAACTCTAAATAAAACCTTGCTCGGGATTTATGACTTGCATGCGCATGTTTCTATATTTATGTATCGCCCCTGCTCACTCAGTCTTCTAGAGACTGACCCCTCTTCCCCACTTTTCAGTTCTTGCAGGTTTGAGCTAGGCGGCTTTGAGTCGGGTCTGTCGAGTCTGTGTCGGTCTGTTCGATTTGTTAAGTACTTTGTTTTGATTTGTGTAGGAAACTATGTATATGATACGTATATATTATGCAGGTTGGTACTTATGATTTGGATGTATGAATTTCGGGATAGGTTAGGACAGGTGCTCAGTTTAGATGAACCCGTTTTGATTATATACTTGATCGGGACAGGTTTCTAGGACAGTTGAACCCGTTTAGTTGTTGTTGAGTTACGTTTGAAATATATGAATTATGATTGTTGATTAAAGTTTTTGAGAATTCGTATTTTGTATCGCTTCCGCATTCGGGTTTTGCATAATTGCACTTGTACAGGGTTTAGGTACCGCCTAGCTTAAGTTGGTTTTTCGTTTGTCACCCGTTCGCTGTGGCTTGGTGCGTGTGCGGACTTTCCATTTCGTACACGTGTCGGGCCATAGTGCGGGGGTGTGGTGCCCCACCGCTTGGGGTGCTACAGGATCGGCCACGTGAGCACAACGTGGACCAACCTTCTCCCGCCACGTGTCCTTTTGACCCTGCTGACCAACCCTACACGATACGCCTGCCTCGGCCGATTGGTTAGCCCGACTCGTTAAGGCATTAGGCTATCGGGACAGTCGGGGGTCCTCCGACTAGCTCAATGTGAGTCGACTTAAAGTCGACCTGTCCCGATAGCAGGTCTAATCTACCTCGACTCCTTTGGGGGGGCCCCCGTAGCCGCCACGGCATTAATTGCATCCTGCACCAAGCCGTACCCCTCTGACACGTATTTAATGCACCTGCAACGGGTATAGGGAAGTCATTATTACCCTCCAGGTATAAATACCCCCATCATCAATGTTATCCCTAATCATTGATAAGCGCATTCAATACGCCCAAAACTACTCGAACGGCTCTCGCAAACCACTCGAAACTAACTTGGGCGTCGGAATGCCGACAAAAGGATCACCCCATCCAGTCCTTTGTCGGTCCGTAGTTCACGTTTGTCACCCCATCTTGCAGGTCAACGCCGAGTCGGGAACTTCCCTATCACAAATATTAAGTGGTCAAGGTCAACAATTTCGAGCCACGTCAGCTGCTCGAAATCCGACACGATCACATAACATGCTAACTCGGAAGAGAACAGTTGAGAAGGCAACTAGATGAGAATCTGAAAATAAAAAGATATCTTTGAGCACATCCCCTGGCATAAAAAAGCTTAGCGATAAAAAGGAAACAATTAATTAAAATCTAAATTCAAGCCAAGTTTAGAAATGTAGCTTAACCGCCATAATTGGGTAGTCTACAGCACGAGAATTAGAAAATCCAAAAAAAAAAAAAAAGAAGAAAATCATCGAAAGCTGAATCACATTCCCTAGCGTAAAAAACCTCTATGATCAAAAGGACACATACAGCCAATATCTCTATATTCAAGCTTCATCACATAGAAACCCTAGATACCAAACTCCATTGATCAATTGCAGCAATTCTCTATCGGTTTGACGACAAGCGTATTTGAAGTAATTGAAAAAAACAAAGGCTTTCAATCCATATTAAGCTCAGAAATCAGGATCAAATTTCAGAAAAGCAACATCAAATCATTAACAAATAAAAACACAATCATACCCGTTGCTCCTGGGGGATGCCGGAGACCATACCAACCTCACCGGGCTTGATCTCCACCAGTGAATCCTCCGACGGAAACGCTCTGGAAAAAAGTGGTGTGAAAGCCGATCGATAGAGCTTACAGGAATTGCTTGCTAGCCGTTGGCAAGAAGTCGCCATTTTCGCGACTGTTCCAATCACTGCAATCAGACACCTCCTCCTGTTTATGTAATGTAGCTAAGTATCTTTTATATTTGGCGAAAATTCCAGAATATATATCACAGTCAGACTATTTTCCTTTTAGTTTTGGGAAAATTGCAAATTTGGGACACTAGCATACCCTTTTTTGCATTTTTGAACTTTAATTTGACAATTCTGATTTTAGGTACACTTGCGCTCAAAGTTTTGCAATTTTGGCCAAATCCCAACCGAATCCCTAATTCCCATCTGAAAATGAGTATGTGGCAATTGTTTTGCCTGCGTGGCAAAACCACCATGCCACATAGGTAACTTACTTAATTTATGTTATTTAAAAATAAATAAAATTCCAACTAAGAATCCTACATCTTAAAATATTTATTATATATGGAAATAAATATAACAAAATTTTTATTTTGAATTATATATATATATATTACTATAGATATAGTAAATCCTACTATGTACTGTACATAATAAAATATATCTAATCTAAATTCTAATAAAAAATGATATTTTTATTAATAAGTATATTCTTATATATATTTACAATTATGGATATATACATAAATAATCCTATCATTTGTAATTAAATTTAATATTCAATTTACAACTATGTTTATTCTTATACACATAATTATAGTTAAAGACATACGGTTATATACATTAAAAAAAAAAAACTTATTTTCTAATGAAATATTTAAATCAGTTATAAATATATTAGAAAAATAATCTTTCCTTTTTCTTCCCAACCCCATCACCAGTCACCACCGTCCAAAATGACATCAATTTATTTTTATAAATATTACATTAAAATTATAAGATCAAAATATAAAAAATTTATATAAAATAAATAAATGATAAAATAATATTTTAATATACAAAAATCTAATGTCACACTAAAAATAATAATATGTTGTAATAAATATTACCGCATGCTAAATTTAATTTTATCTAATATTCTTATAAAATATTATAGTTTCATTTGTAAACACCATTAATTTATTAATATGTTAATATATAGAAAACTATTAAATGAAAATACAATACTTTTGTTAAAAAATAAAAAATTGCAACCCCTGCTTAATCCGCCGCCGCCGTCCCGGTCTGCACCTGACCACCACCAGGCCGTTGTCTTCGCCGAGCCCTCTTGTCGTCATCGGGTAATTGCAGATCCCTCCTCTCTCCCCCGTTTCTCTCTCTCTCTCTCTCTCTCTCTCTCTCTCTCTCTTCGAGCCATCGTCGCCACCACCCCCGCGGCGGCCATACAAGTTCCAGATCTACTTCTTCCTCCAAGCAATCATCATCACCATAGCCCCTAGATAAAGAGCAATCATATGTATGTGTGTGTGAAAGAGAGAGAAAATAGTCATGGGTGCTCAACAGTGGTGGCGCGATGGTGGTAAGTCGATGAGATGGTGGCAATTTGATGGTAGTTATGATGGGTGGTGTATGCTTAGTTGTGTGGCGGCGGCTGAGTGTGGTGAGTAGGTGAAATCGTGGTGGTGATGGGTGAGACGGTGGCAGATTTGTGGTGGTGGTGACGTGTGAGACGATGGCGGATTTGTGGTGGTGGCGGCGATGGCATCGGTGGTGATGCTGGGTTAGTGATGAAGGAGAGAAAGGTTGGGGGATATTCTGTAAATTATATTTAATGGAGGAATTTAATTTAATTTAATTTAATTTTTAATCTAAATAAGAAATTTAATTTTCTTTTAATTAATTTTAAAAAAAAAAAAAGTGAAAATCCAACATGTACATTTTAAATGAGTTGTCCTATTTTGATATGCCAACTAGACAATTTTAATGCCACATCCCAATTTCAGGGGCATTCCGGCGGCCACGTAGGCAAAAGGGTGGTATTCCGGGAAGAAAATGGTGGTATGCCGTGAAGAAATTAGGGATCCGGTTGGGATTTGGTCAAAATTGCAAAATTTTGAGAGTTAGTGTCCCTTAAATCAGAAATACCAAATTAAAGTCCAAAAATGCAAAGAGGGTTATGTTAGTGTCCCAAATTTGCAATTTTCCCTTTAGTTTTTACTAATATAATTATGACGAAATTTCATTTATCCACATAGAGCTTTTTTTTTTCAACGCAAGTAGTGTAATTTGGCGCTCAATTGTTTAATGAAAGACTTTATTTTCAAAGTAACCATTATTTTAATTAATTTTTGTATCTGACAAAAAATAGTATATTATTTTTAAAAAATTATTGGTTCTCTAATTATAAATAAAAAAATATTAAATCTTTAATGGTTGTACTCGTCTTGAAGTGATTAAAATTTTTGCTTATTTAAATAATGTAGTAAAGCCTTTTGAAGTAAAATAAATTTCTGATAGTTTCCCGACAATCAAGTATAATTGCACTACAACACCTCGAAATTTATAATTGGAATTTTATTTGATCGAAATATAATAAGTGTATAGTGAAAGAATAATATTTATTATGTGATTGTCATATATGGAAAATAGTGATCATGTAATGTCGTTTAGTATATCATTTGGTGTGGTCAAATTTGTTTCAAATTTTATATAAATATTTTTTGAAAAAACTTGTAATAGTATATAAATACGCACAAATAATTAAAGGGGTCTTCAAGAGCTTATGTTTTTTAGTTCTATGATCAATTTTTATGGATCGAGTCTAGGGGTACCTTTAGAGTCGAGTCAAGTTTGGCCAAAAAAATCCAGTTTGAGCTTGAGTTTGAAAATTATTTGCACGAATTGAGCTTGTCAAGCTTATTTTTCGGGCGCTTGAGTTTGGCTTGCCCAAAATATCAAATCGAGCTCGACTCGACTCGACGAGCCAACAAATTTTTGTTGGACTTTTTTTAGCTTTCATTTAAGAATAACATCAAACAATATCAAAGATATTAAAATACATAACATATATAGCATACTAATATTTTTAAGTTTTTATATCATTATTAATAAATTATAATCATTAATATATATACGTGATATTTTAGATTATATAGGAATATTATTAATTATATTATAATAAAACTATAAATTATGTAATTACACTGTACGAATTATTAACTAATATTTTATTTATTAACTAGTTATGTGGTATATGATATTTATTATTTTATTCTATTCTAATGCTTGGTGTAATCACCCTGTCAAGGTGGAGCTTTTGGCACCCTCTTGCTCCTCCTAATTTGAGGAACACTTTCCCTAACTTCACTTCCCGCATCAGCAGCTTCACCTTCCTGCACAACAGCCCTTTCGCCAACTTCATCTCCATGAACAACCACCTCAACTTCCTTATTCTCATTCATATCATGGCGTCGGTGTTCCGATTATATGCCCGAGTTTCCACCGACCTCCAATGGCGATTTTCATAAGTCTTGCCCAAAGGGAGTAATTGTGTTGATTCAATTTTGTTGCTACTGAAATTGATGTCATAGATTGAAATTTGTTCTGTTTCTATAGGAGCGTGGCGATCTGATCCGCCAAGATCCCGTTGTCGACCTCGAAACTCTCACTCTCGGTCATATGGCAGATGATGAGCCCGAAAAATCATCGGAAAACTATGAACGATGAACCTGCTCTGATCCCATGTTAGAATTTAGATCTTGGGTATTCATTGATTTCTTAATGAATGAGATTACAACAAGAGATACAATATAAAGATGTACACAGTTACAAAAAAGGAAAAGATATGTGCAATCAAATCCCTCTAAATCAGCCAACAGGGGTTGGTCAAGTGGTGTGAGGTTCTTTCTCGAAGGTAAGGTTCCGAGTTCGAATCCCTTTGGCCACTTGGGGTGTGTGTATGGAATAAAAAAAAAAAAAATTCCCTCTAAATCAGGGATTAAATCTCCCGTAAGATTAGCCATGATCTCTAACAAAAAAAAATCTCCGAAACTAATGTACCTGTATGTTTTCCTACTGGACTCGTTGAAATAATCAGTAGTCTCGAAAACCAACGAACTATTTTCTGAATGCGGGCAGCTTATGAAAGTGATACCTCTCGTTGTGGAATTACGCAATCTTCTCGAATATAGGGTATAAGGATAGCTATGAGGATGCGCAAAAGTGTACTTGGATATAGAGTGTTCAGGATAGGAGCAAATCGTGTCAGTATCCAAGTAATTATCTCTAATACGAATAGTGTAGTTATTGTAATTGATTGCTTGAACGAGATACCGCTGAAATTCAAGATACAGGAAGGTACCATCATCAGTACATTCTATTGCCGTAGGATAGCTAATAATAATGTTGCCGTAGGAAAAAGGAGAACACTGCTGAGGAATTTCAATCTGCTCACCGTAGGGTTTTTGAAGGAAATTAAGGATTATTATCAGGCTAAAGGAAAGGTATTCGAGGAGGAGGATCATTTTGGTGGGGATAATTGATGAGTATACTTGCAGTTTATGGACTATGGAGTACTCTTCTTTCCCAGTATTTTGCCTATCATAATACTCAAGCTAGTGTTCTCCATGCTCAGGAATATTCTAATTCGTGTTCCAATTGATCGAACTTGACCGCTCATATAGACTCGTTATTTGATTAATATTTTCTTTTAAACTTTACATCTATCAGAGTATAAAACACTCTCTCTTTCTGGTTATATTTGGTTTGAATAGCATACGGATTGAGTTAGAATTATTGAAAGGCTAAAAAGAAAGAAAAAGAAAAAAAACAATAAAGTCGCCTCATGTTATTATGGACCAGACTTGCTTAAAAAGTCTTTCTGGGTGACTTGGCTTCACTTGAAGTCTTTCTTGGTGGTGACTGGTTTCCCGAAATCAAATCAACGGGTAGTTTCATTCACACCTAATATCAATATGCATTAATTTTAATATTTAATTCCCTCTAAATAGAAAAAGTGTAGTGTGGAATGTTAATTAAAAGATTTTATATTGTAGGTTTATAATATTATATAAATATCATAACATATTTATGAATACAAAGATAAGATATAATAAACCATAGAAAAACTAAGATATAAAATGGCTCGACAAGCGACAAGAGCTGCAAGTGAAAATCTAACAATAAAATAAGAAGACGTGAAGAACTTGACCATACATGAATTTGGCATCTTCTTTGATTTCACAGTGCTTAATAAGATTCTTTCTGATAATATTTTTTAGGGGTAATTACATCTAGGTACCTTGCATTTAGGCCTAATTACAATTTAGTCCCTATACTTTCGTTTATTACATATTGGTCCCTAACGTTTAATGTCCGTTTGAGGTCCCTCGTTTCTGTTAGCCTTCCGTTCAATTTATTTATTTTCCCCCGAAAATACCCTTAAGGACTGTTTTGTTATACCATAAATTATAAGGGGTCGTTTTGTTATTACATGAAAACAACAGGGATGATATTGTAATATTTTTCATTGAAACCCTTGACAGTCTGACTTCTTTTTTACAAAAAATAAAGTCTGAATATACCATATTTTTTAAATGGCTGATTTACCCTCAATTACGTTGCACCCAAGGCCTTAGGAAAAATTTAACAATCCCAACATCATTTCTCTCATTTCAAAGAACACAGTTCTCTTAGAAAACCCTAGAATGGAGAGTATATCCCGCCATTGAAGAACATTTTGAGCTCGAAAATTTAGCTGAAACCTGGTTTTTATTGCTCGTTGCCGTTTGATTCTACAAGATCTTGAAAGACCAGCTTTGTAGGTTAGTGACCAGCACTCCTTTCTTGTTTTTTTTTGTAATTTTTGTTTTGGTTAATGGTTTAACCTCAAATTAATCGGTGTTTTGACGTCGTAAATGTCCGATTTTGGGTTCTTCCGAAATAACTTGGTTTGTTAGTTAGGGTTTGTGTGCAATGCATAAAAATTTTCTACAATGAGACTAATTTTGTTTCGATTTCTTTGCTTTTGAAAACCCTTGTTTTGATGCTCATTATTTTCGCTCGTTTTAATGGAAAAATTTTACATTTTACGAGAAAGCCCTAAAATTTTCAACTAGGTTTTTTTTCGTTTTGTATACATGAGTAAGCCCTAAAATTTGAGTGGGCTTGGGTTTTTTCACGTCATTTTTGAGGTGTTTTTTTCTCGGATTTCTTTTCTGAATTTTTGACTGGGTATGCAGGCACTATGGGTGACAAAACCTACACGTTGGTGGTGCACTACAAGGACACAATCGCCAGTCTTTATAAAATTGACCCATGATAAGTACAGTGTTATAGATTTTAGAGCTGATTTGGTACAGTTATTTGGGTCAGTGGATGATGGTTATAAGATTTTAGGTAGTACATTTGGTGGTAGGGGTAGAATCAATGTGGAATCTGATGCAGATTTGTTAAGCATGTTTGAGAGAAACTCACAAGATGAATCATTTGATGTTTATTTAGTTCGTGCCTCTAATCAACCTAGTGTCAATCTTGAAAATGATAATGCATCTAATAATGAAGCTAATGTTGATGAGGTTGTTGGACATGGGAATAATAGATGTCAAGTAAATGAAGCTGTAGGAAATGGAAATAAAACAAGGAAAGAAATTGTTTCTAAGACTACAAGGGTTGTTCATAAAAGCAAAGGCAAACAAACTGTGGGGGGTAGTACTAGAAAGACTTCAAATGCTTGTGAATTAGATGGTGATGAGGATTATAACTCAGATGATAGCTTATATGTACCTGAGATTGACTTGGAAAATGTAGATAATATTGACTTTGATGCATCCAATGACTCTGATGACATGTCTAACTATGAGAGTGATGATCATTGTGAGGAACAAAATATGTCTGATGATGACTTTGATGATGATCCTTTGAAAGGTACATTCAATTATCCACAAGCTGATTTTGATGAGGGTACTGGTAGGGTTGATTTAAGGGTGGGTAAATACTTCAGAAATGTCAAGCATTTAAGGAGAAGATTGAAAGATTATGTGATTCAGGAGGGATTTACAATGATTAGGAAAAAGAATGACTTGAATAGAGTAACAGTTGAGTGTGAAAATCATGGTTGTTCATGGAGGATGCATGCTTCTATTATGTTGGATGGTGTTACTTTCCAGATTAAAACCTATAACGGTGTTCATACGTGTTTGAGAAGTGACTGCACAAAAGAAGCAAGTGTAGATTGGTTGTCTTCTAAAATTGTGAAGTTATTGAGGAAAACTCCTGACTTGACACCTAAAAACATAGAAGCTAAGTTGCAGAAATATAACATTAGGCCTCCTTACATGCAGATTTATAGGGCTAGGTTGAAGGCAAAAGAGGAGATTGAAGGTAGCCATAGTAAATCTTATGGAAAACTTCCTTACTATGCTAGAGTTCTGCCCCAATTTAATGAAGGAAGTCTTGTTACTTTACAGTCTTATATTCTAGAAGGACCAAGCCTAAATGTGACACCAACCTTTTTAAGAATTTTTGTGGGCTTGGAGCCTTTGAAAAAAGGCTTCTTTGCTGGTTGCCCTCCATTTCTGGGATTTGATGGTTGTCATTTGAAAGGGCAGTTTGGAGGGGTTTTATTGGCAGCCATTGGGTTGGATGGTAATAATGGTCTTTACCCTTTGGCTTATGCTGTGGTGGAGACCGAAAATAAGGAGAGTTGGACATTCTTCTTTGAGAATTTAGGAAGGATGTTTATATGAACTGCTATAGTCATCTAATAAGTCCAGTGCCTGATGAAAGTTTCTGGGAAGACATGCCGGATGTTGTCCCCAAAGACTTGTTGCCACCTCAGAAAAAAAGATTACCTGGTAGGCCCAAGAAGAACAGAAAGAAAGAACCAAGTGAATCACAAGTGGTACCAAGATCTAATGTTGTGAGATGCAAGATATGTCACCAAATGGGACATAACAAAAGGACATGTCCTTCAAGACTCCAGGTACTACATTTATGTGATTTTTTGAGTGTTAATTTGATTCCACAAATGCTTTTTAATTTGATTATTCATGCAGGAAAATAATGTCCAAGAAGGCACCTCAGCTGCATCAACCCAGACTCATTCTGCCACTGTTGTAAATCTCCTGCTATACTATGTTAATTTATCTACTAGCTTATTCATATTGATTTTTAATTTGATTTCAATATTCATGTAGGAAAATAATGTCCAGGGAGGCATCTCATCTCCATTGTCTCAGCCTCATTCTGCTGCTGTTGTAAATCTCTTAATATTCCCTCTTTATTTGTCTCCTATATATATGATTCATAATGATTTTTAATTTGATATCAATGTTCATGTAGGAAAATAATGTCCAAGAAGGCACTGCAGTTCCATCTGCTCAGCCTCAGTCTGGTGCTGCTGCTGAAAATCACAATATTGAAAGCGGGCTCGAAGCTGACTTAGATGCATTATATGCTAGTCTAGACCAATGGGAATCCCAGTTGGTTGATGTTCCTGAAAATTCTACTCTAGACAATGTATACCTGGTATGATCACATTTAAAAGGAAGAGACTTTCAGACTTGAATGCTGATGCCTCAGGTATTAATTTATGATTAAGATTATAAACCTGTTGTTGATGTATGTTAATTTATGTTAGTACTTGTGAGATGTTAACCTTTTGACTAAAAGTAAATGATTTATGTTAATTTAAGTTAGCAAATGTCTAATGTTAATTTTTGTCAGTACTTGACTGATATCAATACTTACTAGTCTGTTGTTAACATATCAGCTCAATTGCCCAAGAAGAGAAAACTCACTGTTCAGAAAGGAGAGCCACAAACATCTGCAAAGAGTAAAAGAAATGGGACTGAAAAGTTGGTGATGACACAACCACAACCAGCTAACACCACTGATAAGTGCTGGGAGGCGTGCCCACAACAGTAGCAGTCCGGGACCACATTTTAAAATTTTTATTATAATACAAGTATTAAAATATTTCTAAAACATTTTAATACAAAGCGGAAGACTTAGCCGGATCTACTCAAGTATATACATGCAATTGATAATTAATTTTAAATCACTTAAGCAGATAAATATCTAACATGTAATTAACACTTAAGAGCACATAATTTATCATGCTTAAAATAAAATAACTGAAAGATATTACCGTACTGCAAACATGGCTATCTAACGGCATTTTTCCAGCTCCTCGAATTCACCTCCTGAGAACCCGATACCCGATCTGCTCGTGAAACCGGCAGAGCTTCCCTGCAATATCCCCAGGGACACCCTCGGAGTGTGGGCTCCGAAAGTATTTCTCTAAATACTTAGAGAAAATAAAACTTTAAACTAGGAAACCCTTTTCAGGGTTTATTCTCCCGAAATTAGGCGTTTTATATAAACACCTAATTAAAATTAATTCCGAAATAAATCGGAATTAGCCAGGAGAAAAATGGGACTTGGTTTCAAAGCCAAAATTTGGCCAAAACCATCCCAAAACTGAATGGGAGAAATGAGGACCCAAGGCCCCTATTTATAGGGGAAAAACCGAGGGCGTTCCGGTCATTTTGGATACAAAAGTAAGGGCAAAATGGTCATTTTACATCCCCACTTGCGTGTACAACTTGGACACGCAAACCAAGGACACTACGTTGAAGGTCTCGTCACCACGAGTCCAACGCCGCCGGCCGTTCGCCGGAATTCCCCTGCACGCGCCCGCACGCGCGGCCACAAGGCGGCGCGTGTGATCACTTGCGGTTTAGGGTTTCCGGCGACGTGGCCTGTTCTGCGGATGCCACGTGTCCGGGTCTGGTCCGACCCGGAACCGGACCCGGTCCGGCCCTATCCTAGATCCGACCCGTTGACCCGGTCCTGACCCGTTTGACCGACCCGGTCCAGATCAAATCTGGGCCGTTACTCATGATGACGTGGCGTGATCTGGGGCCGTCCACGTGTCGCACACGTGGCATGCCACGGGGTTGCCCAGTCACGCCAGCTGGGCCCACTTGCTGACGTGGCATGACACGTCAGTGCCACGTCACCCGCCACGTCAGCATTTTTTTTTTTTTTAAATTTAGAATTTTATTTTCTCCAAAATAAAATTCCGGGCATTTCCAACTCTTTGGAATTTAATTTATTTTCTTAAAATAAATCCCTTGACTATTTTCAAACACTTTGAAAAATTCATTTTTCTTTCTCCTTTTATTATTTTCTCTTTTGGGTTTTCAATTTGGGGCTTGCAGAGGGACCTGCAGGACTAATTAATTTTAGCTCCAAACGGATTAATATATTATCATCTCATGATAATAATTAATTACCGTTTAACAATATTTAATTCCACTAAATAAATATTGTTGCACTCTAAAATTAATTAAATTATTCACGAATTTCTCGATCTAGAATAATTTCGCATTTTACTCCTCCGTGTAGATATCCATGAAAAATAAATTACAACTACTATAATTTATTTTTCATCTCCAATTTGAAATTTATTGATTCACCTTAAGTTCAAATTCTCTGTATGTGAAACACATTCAACATACAACTTCGGTGACGTTATCACGCGAAGTGCTTTGGCCAAAGTCTTAATTCGAACTTTTGCAAATCTATTTCAAGGATATCTTTTACCTTCCAGCAAGGCCACAGATTCCTCGATCAATATAACTCTTTAGCGCATTTCATATAATCACCAAACATACAAAGTATTTTGGCCACCCGTTACCGAGACCTCACTTCGAGTATGTTACAGTGACTAACACTACATGCCCAAAGCCGAAATATTATCAGGATTAAGAGTACAATGCTTCCTGAGATTTTATTCATTTTAGATAGCAGTATAAAATAAATAATCTCAGTGGTCCAGTTCGATGTTTCCAATCCTATTGAAAATCATCAACGTGTTATAATTGGAATCACCATTCCCTATGACGAAAGACTAATCATCTTATATAACCACGTTATAGTCTTGATAAGAACATATTCTTATCTTACCGATTAGAACTTTAATGACACGTGATTTCGGTATTCAAAGTCTTTTCCTATGAAACACATTTCATATGAGAATACCACCACACGTCATTAATTATTAATATGTGAAATACTCATAACTTGCTGTAAATTCAGTTTAATTAATTCAATAAATTGAATTTTCAGGGCACTATTCCCAACAATCTCCCACTTGCCCTAAATTCAATTTGGCTATACATCTAAGTCTTATTCCTTTCACATGAGTGTCAAAACTCGTTTTGCACTCTTTCGCGCCAATACTTTAGTGAAGGAATCTATTAGACGTTTCTCTGAGCCAACAACTAGGAAATCATGAATCCAATACATCTAACTGGTTGCTTCTCAAGCTACCATGTATTTGACTTCCATGGCAGTGTAAGCAATACAAGTATGCTTAACATTCTCCAATTAACAATTGCTCTTTCTAAAGTATGCACGTATTCTAATGTCAAACATCTAGAATACAAATCAGATTGTAAATCCGAATCTGTGTACTTCTATTGAAATGAGCTCACCACTGTGGTAGACAAGCATATAATCTCAAGTCTTTCTCAAGTACTCCAATATATGCTTTCACTACTACCCAATGTCAGACTCTAGGGTTTGACTAATATCTGCTGACTTAGACCTATTTCATAATAGACAGCTGGCCTTGTACATAATATGTCATACATAAAGCTTCCACTGCGGAACTCTAATAATATCTTCTATCTCTTCAGTTGTCTTAGGACACTGATCCTGAGATAGATAAATTCCATATCTAAAAGGTAATGAACCTTTCTTGGAATTCGTCATATTATACCTTACCAGCATCTTATCTATATATGCTTCTTGTGATAAACCAATCTCCTTATTCCTATGATCACGATAGAATTCTGATCCTTGGAATAACATTGGTTTCACATAGGTCTTTTCTTGTCAAAATGATTTGACATCCAAATTTTGACTACTGACAAAATTCTTGCATCATTCCCTATGAGCAGAATATTGTTTACGTACAAAATGAAAATGTTACAACATTATCTTGATGTCATTTGTACACACATGGTTCATCAGGCAATTGCATAAATCCAAAGAATTTAAATTGCCTCTTTAATTATGATGCTCCATAATCTAGTCGCTTGCTTAAGATCATAAATCGATCTATCAAGCTTGCATTATATGCACCTGATTTCTGGCTGTGAAGCCTTCAGGTTATGCCATGTAGCTCCTCTTCTTGAAGTTGCCCGTTCAAGAACATAGTCTTTACATCCATTTATCTAATCTCATAATCGATAATGAGATAAAATGGAGAAGATAATGGACTTAAGCATTTCTATAGGCGGGAAGACCTCATAAATGATTTCTTCTTTTTGGGTAAAATCCCTTTCCCATAAATTTGCTCTAAAGTCTCTACTTTTGTCCATTTCTCCTTTTATCGTCTTGTAGAACCCAATTATATCTAATAGGGTTTAATGCCTTCAGGCGCCTCTACAAGCTCAAGACTTTGTTAGAATATAGAGATTCTAACTTAGATTCCATGGCTTCTGACCAAATGCTCAGCGTCTATATCTTCCACAGCTTCATTACACGTGATAGGATCAGATACCTTAGATTCAACCACTTGGGTTAATAAGTATCTTGTCAGGTGTCCTGACAATCCTCCCACTACAATGATGCTCTCGTGTACACGTCTCTACATCACATGTTGTATTTGGTACATCACATGTATCTGATACATTTTTAGTTATCACGGGTTTATGGAAATCAGTATCTAATACTGTTATTTCTTTTAACACTACTTTGCTTCCACCCTTTGTGGTTATCTATGTAATTATCTTTGAAATATTCACAAACATCTTTTGTGATTTCTCAAATTACAAAATATACCACCTCTCGTTCTTCTAGGATAACCTTAGAACAAGTAAACCTTTGTTCTTTATTCTAACTTGTCAGGATCCATCCTTAACTTGTGGACCAGGCTACTTTAAATCCGAAAATAAAAGATACAGGGTTTTCACCCTAGCTATAGATCCATCAGTGTTTTAGGAACTGACTTAGATAGAACTAGGTTTGTCGTTTTGTGTGCAAGACCCCAAAACGAAATTCATAGGGTAGCATGACTCTTCATGAATCTTACCATCATTATCAGAGTTTTATTTCTCCTTTCTGCAATATATCTTTGCTAAGACGTATCTCATATATATAGTTGAGATCTAATCTCAATTGAGAAATTTTATTTAACTCTGAACTTAGATACTTATCACTGCTTCGATCTAATCGAAGTGCCCTGATATGTTTTCTAATTTGACTCTTTGACTTCAGTCTTATATTCTTTGAACTATTCAAAATTACAGACTTGAGTCTCATCAAATAAACATATCTATATCTAGAGTGTTCATTCAAATGAATGATGAAGTACGCAAAAACTTTCTCTTGCTTGAACATTCATAGTATCATATGTCCATATGAACTAACTCAAGCAAGTTCATGGCTTAATACCTTTTATCTCAAAAGGAACTTTCTTGTTCATTTTACTTTTCTAAATAGGATTCGTAGACTGACAGTTGTCAAGTCGAAAAGACTCGACAATTAGTCTTTGGATCTTATTCGGATAAAAGTGACCAAGACGTTGATGCCACGTAGAAGTTTTTCTTCTTAGATGGTAAGTCAAGCTTCTTTAATGTTAAACTTAAAATAGGTTTTTCATTGAGGTATAAAAGACCATCTTTTATTGTGCCAGAGCAAATAAACCTTTTATTTTGCTTAACGGTAACCCTTTGTTCAAAACAAACAGTTAAACCACTAGTTATCAAATAACTTACAAAAATCAAAATTTTGTATATACGACACATATAATGTAAAACCCTATTGTCAAAATACGACTTTATAGTCCTTACTGCTAATACAATTACACTTGTATTATCCCCGACCAGTAGTTGTGTGTTAGCCGTTTTTCAAACTTCCTGGTTAGTTTGAATCTTCGCAACGAATTGCAAATATGATTAGTTGATCTCAAATTCACATACCAGGAGTCCGGTGAATTTCCAACTAAACATATTTTCAACGAGTAAGATATCTTCATATCTTATCTAAACGGCGTAACAAACAGACAGACTAAGTATTTTGGATAATTTCCTTTTCCAATACCCATTACCACCGAAATAGAAACACTTTTCCATTGTCGGATTTGACTTTCTATTTCTGAACCTTCGATTGGGAACTTTTCCTTTTCTTTCTTCCACTTACTGGCTTTCTAGCCCGTGGATATTGATGTCTGATTAAAGAGAACTTTTCCCTTAGTCTATATCACCCTTTCTGCCACATTGAGGTCGTTCATTGGTTTTAAAAAATTATTTAAAATAATCTTGAACGTTCAAATGACTTAGGCAGAGAGTATAGGATCGTATCCTATCTGTTAAGATTGTCTCTTTAAGCACAGAGGCTTTCAATCTCATTCAGATTAGCTATCATATTCATAATATGATTATGAAACAGTGATCCTTCAAACATCTTTAACTGACAACCGTTTTCATGGCTCGTACCTACGTACGACTCTGTCTTCAACACATGTTCTTATCAGTAGACATCTCATGTGTTTGATGCTCAAGAACATATAAAACAGATGTCAGGATATAAGACTAGCCAGATCATCACACTTGATCTATTTAGAATAAACGTCTTTCTAATCCTGACTGGTTGTAGTTTCCGAAATTTCGGATAAGGTTCAGTGAGTACGTAAACTTTCGTGTCTCAATACGATGTCAAGATTCATTACTTAGTCAGCGTAGTTGAACCCTTACTAGCCTATTTCCTTATAGACATACAGTTTGGAGTGGGCTAAGAGAGATCGTAATTATAAAACTGAAATAAATAAATAAATGCAAGTTATGATTATGTATTTCACTTTCTTCTGCGTCCAACCAATAAATGAAATCCACGTAAGCATTTTGGTTTACGCAATGGTGACTTAACTAACTGCAGTTGACTCCCCGGAGGCGAGGTCGAAAACCGCTTAGAAAAGCAAGAACTATTCTTAATTAACATGTCATCTAGGTAACTCTTACCAAACAATGTCAATCCACCACGTCAACCCTTGGCCTCTAAGTAAATGTAACAGAGCTCCGAAGGGAGGTTAATACATTACTTAGTCAAGTGTGCACCATTACCTAGAAGTCCGTACGAGTAGGTCAAGACACTCCACGGAGGCGTGGTCGAGCTGACTTCCCCGTATTTCATTCTATCCGTAGAAGTCTAATCTTGTATACCGCGAATATATACCCGCCGAAGGGAGTAGTATATATTCACTATACTATAGACGGGTAATGGAGGCCGTGAGAATCCAACTCTTTCATCTCGCTCCCACTTGAATTTTTTTTAAAAAAGTGTGGATTATCTTTTGATTATTTAATAATCACTTTTGGCGTCTTATTGTTGGAAGTAATTAATCTAATTAATACCCTCCCACTAGGATTACTAAATCATATTTAAAATCCTAATAATAATATTTTAAGGCAATTTAATAACTATTTATTACTTAGGCCGAAAAATATTAGTTCAATTATGCATCGCGTCTAATTTCTATTACTATTTAATCACATTAAATAAAATATGCATAATTGTAAATATCATAATATCTCATATTATCATGATCATGCCATAAAATAAAATAATTAAGCATGCTTTCATATAATTATCACATAATTATCATGCTTAAAATTTTAAATGACAAAATAAATATGCCATAAATTAAATCAATTAAGCTTGTTGTTATAATTATCACATAATTATCATGCTTAAAATAAATGGCATAAAGTAAACATGTTATAAATAAATTATCTCGTAATTTAAATCATGTTTACTGATTCGGTAATTAACCAGGAAGATTATTGAAATCGATTCCCAGAAAATTACCATTCCACGTAAATTCCCAGGAAACACTGGAGGGGTCACAATGGTCCCACTTAAAAACCAGCCTCCTTTGACAGAATTTACGTGCACAGTATCAGATTTAAAATTATGCATCATATCAATGCATGTATATATCTAGAGCATGGCTCTGATACCACTTGATGGGAGGCGGGCCCACAACAGTAGCAGTCCGGGACCACATTTTAAAATTTTTATTATAATACAAGTATTAAAATATTTCTAAAACATTTTAATACAAAGCGGAAGACTTAGCCGGATCTACTCAAGTATATACATGCAATTGATAATTAATTTTAAATCACTTAAGCAGATAAATATCTAACATGCAATTAACACTTAAGAGCACATAATTTATCATGCTTAAAATAAAATAACTGAAAGATATTACCGTACTGCAAACATGGCTATCTAACGGCATTTTTCCAGCTCCTCGAATTCACCTCCTGAGAACCCGATACCCGATCTGCTCGTGAAACCGGCAGAGCTTCCCTGCAATATCCCCAGGGACACCCTCGGAGTGTGGGCTCCGAAAGTATTTCTCTAAATACTTAGAGAAAATAAAACTTTAAACTAGGAAACCCTTTTCAGGGTTTATTCTCCCGAAATTAGGCGTTTTATATAAACACCTAATTAAAATTAATTCCGAAATAAATCGGAATTAGCCAGGAGAAAAATGGGACTTGGTTTCAAAGCCAAAATTTGGCCAAAACCATCCCAAAACTGAATGGGAGAAATGAGGACCCAAGGCCCCTATTTATAGGGGAAAAACCGAGGGCGTTCCGGTCATTTTGGATACAAAAGTAAGGGCAAAATGGTCATTTTACATCCCCACTTGCGTGTACAACTTGGACACGCAAACCAAGGCCACTACGTTGAAGGTCTCGTCACCACGAGTCCAACGCCGCCGGCCGTTCGCCGGAATTCCCCTGCACGCGCCCGCACGCGCGGCCACAAGGCGGCGCGTGTGATCACTTGCGGTTTAGGGTTTCCGGCGACGTGGCCTGTTCTGCGGATGCCACGTGTCCGGGTCTGGTCCGACCCGGAACCGGACCCGGTCCGGCCCTATCCTAGATCCGACCCGTTGACCCGGTCCTGACCCGTTTGACCGACCCGGTCCAGATCAAATCTGGGCCGTTACTCATGATGACGTGGCGTGATCTGGGGCCGTCCACGTGTCGCACACGTGGCATGCCACGCGGCTGCCCAGTCACGCCAGCTGGACCCACTTGCTGACGTGGCATGACACGTCAGTGCCACGTCACCCGCCACGTCAGCATTTTTTTTTTTTTTTAATTTAGAATTTTATTTTCTCCAAAATAAAATTCCGGGCATTTCCAACTCTTTGGAATTTAATTTATTTTCTTAAAATAAATCCCTTGACTATTTTCAAACACTTTGAAAAATTCATTTCTCTTTCTCCTTTTATTATTTTCTCTTTTGGGTTTTCAATTTGGGGCTTGCAGAGGGACCTGCAGGACTAATTAATTTTAGCTCCAAACGGATTAATATATTATCATCTCATGATAATAATTAATTACCGTTTAACAATATTTAATTCCACTAAATAAATATTGTTGCACTCTAAAATTAATTAAATTATTCACGAATTTCTCGATCTAGAATAATTTCGCATTTTACTCCTCCGTGTAGATATCCATGAAAAATAAATTACAACTACTATCATTTATTTTTCATCTCCAATTTGAAATTTATTGATTCACCTTAAGTTCAAATTCTCTGTATGTGAAACACATTCAACATACAACTTCGGTGACGTTATCACGCGAAGTGCTTTGGCCAAAGTCTTAATTCGAACTTTTGCAAATCTATTTCAAAGATATCTTTTACCTTCCAGCAAGGCCACAGATTCCTCGATCAATATAACTCTTTAGCGCATTTCATATAATCACCGAACATACAAAGTATTTTGGCCACCCGTTACCGAGACCTCACTTCGAGTATGTTACAGTGACTAACACTACATGCCCAAAGCCGAAATATTATCAGGATTAAGAGTACAATGCTTCCTGAGATTTTATTCATTTTAGATAGCAGTATAAAATAAATAATCTCAGTGGTCCAGTTCGATGTTTCCAATCCTATTGAAAATCATCAACGTGTTATAATTGGAATCACCATTCCCTATGACGAAAGACTAATCATCTTATATAACCACGTTATAGTCTTGATAAGAACATATTCTTATCTTACCGACTAGAACTTTAATGACACGTGATTTCGGTATTCAAAGTCTTTTCCTATGAAACACATTTCATATGAGAATACCACCACACGTCATTAATTATTAATATGTGAAATACTCATAACTTGCTGTAAATTCAGTTTAATTAATTCAATAAATTGAATTTTCAGGGCACTATTCCCAACAATAAGATCTTGTCAAAATTGAGCAAGGATGGAGGGGTGAATTCATTCAGTCAGCCAACAATGTCTTCAAAAGGAAAAAAAGTGGAATCTGTTGCTGTGAATCATGGAATTCAACCTCCTCCAACATCTAAGAGTAAAAGGAAGTTAGACTTTGGCATCCGGGATCTGAGACATATATGGAAGCCATAGCACTTCAAATTATGGTTTCCATAACTGACTGCCATGATCACCACATCACTCTTTTGGATCAGTTTGATGAACGTTTGGTCTCTTTTTGGGCTTTTTAGCCATTAAATATTTAAGTACTATGAAGTGATGTTTAAGATTGCTAGGATAGTAAAATTAAGCACTTTTGTAATGTATGCTGACAACATTTTTGTTTGTATGTATACTGACTGTATGTATACTGACAGCACTTTTGCAAATGATAACCAAGTCAGACTTTTTTAATTACAGGACTATTTTTAGTAGATGAAACAACAACAATATGGCTAAAACAATCATGTTCACAACTACAAGCTTATGCATAACAATTGAATATGAATGTGGTTGTACAGTAGCAGTGGTGGTAGGAACTGCACTTGTGCCTTCATCATCAGATTCATGTTGCCCATCAATTGGGTAGCACCAATGGGAAAAGCCATGCACCTCACAACAACAAAAAAGCTTGCCTTTGTTGGGATTCAGCTTCTCCACGATTTTAATTGTAGTCCAGCGAGTACAATTAGCTTTCCTGCATCTCTCCTTCTTAAATCTCAAAGGAGCATAATTTGTATACATTGAGCTACTTGATTTTTCCATGATTTTTTGGTATAAGCTGGTTGTAATGCACACCTAGTATATATAGGAACTCAATTGTAACGGCTATAAACGGCCACCAACGGTTAGTTTTTAAAAAATTAAAATTATTACAATATCATCCCTGTTGTTTCCATTTAATAACAAAACGATCCCTGATAATTTATGATATAACAAAAAAGTCCTTCAGGGTATTTAAGTAAATTCCTAATTAAATAAAAAAATATAAGGGTATTTTCGGGAAAAAATAAATAAATTTAACGGAAGGCTAACAGAAACGAGGGACCTCAAACGGACATTAAACGTTAGGGACCAATATGTAATAAACGAAAGTGCAGGGACTAAATTGTAATTAGGCCTAAATGCAAGGTACCTAGATGTAATTACCCCTATTTTTTATTTTTTATTTGGCAAATATTTTGCAGGAAAAATAGTGGTTTCTTGCGGGCAACTTCAATATACAAGGAGTGAAGGTCTTTGCTTACATGAAAATAAAATCTATATGACAATTAATAACATAATTCGTGTGGTTGTTAATAATATAATAGTGAAAGTTAAAGATAAGTCACTTCATATTTATCGTAATTCAAATCAAATCTTGTGATTAAGTTATTAACCAGAATAATCAGAAGCCAATCAGATTGTATCAATGTATCAGGTAATTCCAATCCTCTTGAAAAATCAAATTTATATAAAGTTAAAACCAAATTTTAAGAATGTTAAATAAATGAAAATACGAATGGACCATGATCCGGTTTAGATTTAGAAAAAACAAAAAGAAATTGTATCATTATATCACATGTAATTTTGGTCCGAACTTGACTCAGCAAATAAGGAGATCAATGTTTTACGCTTGTGGGATTGACAAAAATTTTAGAACAAATAACAATTAAATACAAGTACTATATATAAACTTGCATTATTGGTTGAGAATCGGTCGCGAGTTTCGGTAGAATTTCCGTGTAGCTGCAAACCATGTTGAAATCTCCTTTCTGCAATTACTAATAGAATTCGTGTACCAAATCAGAGACGCAACGCACAGACACAAGTAGAGGAATTTTCAAATCAAGAAACAAGAAATTCCATGTGTTATCTAAAAATTATAAAGTGATAAAGTGAATCGTAATTCGAACTAGAGTTTTATGAAATCACGGTATAAACTGATGAATAATGTGCTTGGCCTTACTCACCCCCAAAAGCTAGCTGTTGAGGGGAGGGTTGCCAAGCTATTATATATTGAGCTCCACATCTTTGATTATTCGATGTGGGATACTTGACACACCCCCGTCACACCCAGGGCCGCAGAATGCGGGACAAACTGGAGCGTGAACATTGCAGGAATCGGAACATCTGCAAGCCGGAAATCGGAACATCCGGCAGGGTGGAGAGACAGGCCTAGAATCGGACCTGCTCTGATACCATGATGAATAATGTGTTTGGCCTTACTCACCCCCAAAAGCTAGCTGTTGAGGGGAGGGTTGCCAAGCCATTATATATTGAGCTCCACATCTTTGATTATTCGATGTGGGATACTTGACATAAACTAACTAGAACATAGATAGAGAATCTAGGTATTAGCAAAATACTGTTGCTTAGTTGATGCAATATATCCCTTACACGTTTCTTGAAGCATCACTAATACCCAACAATGCTACAAAATCGGTTGACTCTGTTTCCCAGCTTTGTTCACTATTACCTGCAACCTGAGCTGACTGAGATGGCAGAGGAGGCATCAGCAGATTTTCATTTTCACTTTCCAACATTTTTACCACTTCACTCATTGATGGACGATCTTCTGGACTCATCCGTATGCACCACAATCCAACTATCGTCATCATTCGCTTCATTTTTCTTGCAAAATCGCCATCTTCTTCATCATCACCATCATCAATTTCATTAGCATTTCCAACTTCAATATCCTCCCCTTTATTGAAGCGATGGTAAATCCAATATGGAAAATACTGACTAGATTTATTATCATCTGCCACCATGTCTCTATTTAAGCGGAGCATTTCCATCAGCAGCATTCCAAAGCTATAGACATCAGCCTTGTATGACACCCTACCAATGCTTCTGTTGATTAGTTCAGGAGCCATATACCCTATTGTCCCTCGTGCCATTGTAAGAGTCACCATTACATTGTCAGCAGGGTAAAATTTCGCAAGCCCGAAATCAGAAACTTTAGGAGTGAAACTATCATCAAGAAGTATGTTGTGAGGCTTTATGTCAAAGTGCAGGATTTGGATATCACAACCTTGGTGCAGATATTCAATCCCACGAGCCACTCCAATTGCGATTTCGTATTTCTACTTCCAACTCAGTGAATTTGTGGCCCTTTCATCCTTATATATGTACTTCTCCAAAGATCCTTTAGGCATGAAGTCATATATAAGGGCACTTTTAGATCCTTCAACACAATATCCAATGAGCTTAACCACATTTACGTGATGGATCCTTCCAATGGTTGCAATTTCGTTGATGAAGTCTTGTCCGCTTGCTCCGGGCTTATTGTTGAGTATCTTCACGGCAACATCATGGCCACTTCGAAGCTTTCCTTTATAAACAGAACCGTAACCTCCTTCTCCAAGTTTTTCCTTGAAATTTCCTGTCATCTGCTTTATGTTTGAATAAGAGTAGCGGATTGGCATGAGATTGTTGTTGCTTTGTAGGAATCCTTCAATTCCTTCAAACATGGACAAATGCCTTCTTCGAAGTTTGTAAATTAGAAGCCCCAACAATAAGGGCATTCCAATTAAAATTCTTCCTGCAGGTTGGAGCACCACAAACACTACAAGGAACAAACTTAACTAAATATTCCATTGCTCATTTCAATTTCTACAATAATTGATAAATTTCTTGTAACAGTGAAAGGGTTAAATCTCACTCACTCACGCTCAATATTTTCCATGACTATTAAAAACATTACCATTAAAATTAGGTTTTGCTTGAAACATGAAGAATTAAGGTTCGACATTTCTGATCTGAACTGCTAGAAACATGAAGATGTAACACATTAACTGTTGACTGTTATACGATGTCTCCTCCAATAAATGCAATAATTTGATTTGATTATTATAATAAAACAAAATAATAAGGACAAATTACAAATACTATCCTTGAGTTTTAGAGTAATTACAAATTAGTTCCTCTGGTATTATTAATAATACTATGGTCCCCACATTTTGTATTTAGTGCGAAGACATCCTAACAGAAATTATAATACTATGATGGGATATTTTTGCACTAAAATTGTAATATCAGTGGTGGTGTAATTAATAATAACAAAGAAACTAGTGCATAATCACCTCTAAACTTATGGACAGTATATGTAGGTTTTCCATGAAGTAAATTAATTTACTTAACTATTACTACTTTATATCTATATTACCTTTAATCCAAAACCAGGTACGCGATTTCATCCATTTATCTTTTGTCCTCTCTCATGCTTTTTAAAATATCTAAATTAGATCCCCATTATTAGCACATGTCCATTTGGATCTTTTTAGTTTTAAAATTTACATTGTTATCTCTTATAATTTTGCTAATGAATTACAAGCCGCTCCCCTGTTGTAAGGCTTTGATAGGGATTTTAAAAAAATTATTAAAAATTCATGAATAATACTGATAACTTATTAAATTGAATCATCGCCACAATTGAAGTCTCAAATTGATACTTATGAAAAACACGCTGAGGCCTCAAAATGAGCTGTGTTAGACCATCGAGATTGCTCAAAGTTATTAAAATTAATATATTCAATTTTTTACACCTATCAAAAGGTGTTAAATTTATAATTTGGTGAAATACTTTTGGTATTATACATCAATGTTAACAAAAACAACGTTTTCCAATAAAGATACCAACAAAAGGAATATTCATAATTTATTAGCAAAATCATAAAAGGTGAAAATATAATCTCTTAAAACCAAAGGAGGTCCAAGCATAAATACACCTAACTACAGTGGTCTAAATGTAATTTACTCTTAATTATTTCCCTCGGGAGAAAAAGGAAAAGTAAAACAAAATGATTTTATGCTTTATGCTTATAATCGTTTCAATAGTATTTAGAGATTGACAGCCGTTGAAAAAGGCTGTGGATTACGATCGTAACATATCATTTTTCATTTTATGACAAACTTAACATGAGAAAAATGAAAAAAAACACAGACAAACAAATTAAAAGTTAACCTGTGATTATCCGAAGAGTCAGATTAATCCCTGCACAAACAACAAGTTTACATATGAATCAAATGATAAGTAAAGCTGGAAGGATTAGCCTACTAATTTCCTAAACATATTAACAATTAATTTACAGAAAGAATTGAATATTGTAGACTTGAGTGTAATTTTAAGACTTAAGAACCATTTGAGAAGTAGGTCGAAAGAACCAAAAATTGATTGATATTAGTAATGTAACTGAAAAAACAATAATCTAGTGTCATTAAGTTGTCACTGTGATATAACACTTAAACATCATTGTTTGTCGATCATTAATCATATTCTAAAAATTGTTTGTCATTAATCATATTCTAAAAATTATTTTTGTGACAAAATAATTAAAATCTTTTATCACGACATATAAGTATATAATGTTTTTTTAATTGGTGAAGAATGGTTTAAAACGAGTCTATTCAAATTAAGATGTAATCTAGAGCATATATATATATATATATATATATATATATATATATATATATTTGGTGAAGATATAGAGCATAACTGAAAGCTTATATGAAAAATAGAAAAGATGAGGAATTCTCACAGGGAAGTGACTTCCCGAGCCAACCTGGCAGCCCGTTAGCACCTATGATAAGAGTACTAAGATCCATCAGAACTAAAAATATGAAGAAAATTCAAATGTAAGGTTGAATTTGATATTTGGTAAGCTGATTCTTGGTGGAAATCTGATCCGAAAAATTATCTCAATTGACTGGTATTTCATTTGCTTGTCGCAATAAGCATGAATCAATGATAATAGCAGAAAAGAAAAATAAGATAAATTGATCTATCAATCTTACCACATTGAATTTCCCAACTTTTGTAGTGGAAATAGCAATATATGTAGCTATTCAAACATCGAGGTGTGGTCCCATCAAGATCAAACCAACAACGACTATTGTATTTGCACTTTGGAGGACAGAGAGCATTGAGCCATGAAAGCTTAAACCCATAAAGCAGAGCTCTATGGATATCCGAAAGTGAAGTATTTCCCAAGTGTCCATTCTCATCAATTGGCAGTGGCAATGAAGTCATAACCATGACGTCTATTCTACACATATATAATTCATGTAAATTATAGAATTCATCTTGCGGCATAAGGGATTCACCAACGTTTATGTATGTGTGTCTTCTTGTATGGGAGTCGTTGAAACATTCACTAGCCTCTAAAACAGATGAACTGTTCACCGGATGTGGGCAGCTTATAAAACCAATCACTGTGTTTTGATAAGGGTACTTGGGCAGATCTTTGTTATAAGGATATGGATGACGGTAAGAAAAATTGGAAACGGGTAGAGAGTACTCAGGAAAGGAGCAAGAGGTGTCGTTTTTTATGGAAGCATCGCTAAGACGGATAGTGTAATTGTGATAATCTATTTCTCGAACCAGGTATTTCTGAGAATTATTAAAATATAGAAACGTAGTATTGTTTTGGCATTGCAGTTCGTATGAGGGATCACCACAGTGTGCTGGATCATCCCTCAATCTGAAAGGGTGCCTAATATTATGAATATTGCCGCATGAAGGGGTACAGTCAGGAAGAGGAACATTAATCTGGTCGCCATAGGATGTTTGAAGGAAATTAGAGATGATTATCAGGAGGAGGGGGAGCAGAATCATTTTGGTGGTAATGAGTTGTTGCAGAATATGAGTACTCTTCTTCTCTAATAATAACAGTGAAACTTGTACTACTGCAGTGCTGGTTTCTCCAGGCCAAGAAGAAAATATCACCAAGTCTTCTAAGTCGTCTCAACTCTCACGTCATTAATGTGGATAGTGGACCGGAGAGACCGGCTTAAAGTCTTCCTGGTCAGCAAATCAAATGCAGAGGCTTCCTCGAAATTCAGTGCAGTTAATTTCAAGGATAAATTCCACTTCCATTTCAATGTTGTAATTTACGATTATAAATAGAGAATCCTATTCCTAACCACATGAGAGAAGTAATTTTTTTGTGATAATTAAAATGTTTATTATCTTCTTCGTCTTTCTATTCTTCCTTTTGTCTTCCCCACTGCATATTGCAGCAGAAACAGAGGATTGTACACCAACAAGTTGCGGAACACAGGGCCCATTAATTAAGTTTCCTTTCAGGATTAAAAATCGACAGCCTCAATATTGTGGGTATCCAGGTTTTGATGTACATTGTGATGATAAAAACGAGACTGTGCTTGTACTGCCTTTCTCCGTGAAGGTTATAGTACAGAAAATCGACTATATATCTCAAATAATTCATCTTTATAATCCAGATGGTTGTCTTTTTGAAAAGATGCTATATCTGAATTTATCTGCGTCTCGATTCGATTCCTACTCAATATTATTCTTGTTCAATTGTTCTGGTCCGAAAAGAGATCTTGGTACATTAGTTCCTTGCCTTAGCAAATCCAGTTATCAGTTATATGTCACTGGCAGCTACTTCATTGATGACTATTTCTTAACATCTTGTACCTTTATTCATGAAGTTCCATGGATTCGACGTGATGACATTTTAGATAACAAGCTCCGATTGAACTGGAGGGAACCAGCATGCGGGAACTGTGAAACTCTTGGAAAAAGATGCAGCTACAAAAATTATACTATTGGACATGAAATTCAGTGTAAAGACAAACCAAAGACAAGCCAAGGTATTTTATTCATCTTATTTTATACCACATTCTTGGATTTCTTTTCTTTCTCGGGAAACACATATAATTTTTTCGTTGTTGGTTACAGGGTCATCAGAGGTGCCACTTGTTGCAGGTAAAATTCAATTATCATAAAAGATATAAAAACTTCTCTCATAAGAGATTCAGAGATATAATTAAATTCTTCTTTGACTATTATATCTACTTTGCAGGTGCAGCCTCAGGTTCTTTCCTATTTATGACTACACTAGTAGCTCTGATACTCGTTTGCAAGTCAATAAAAAGACGAAAAGCGAATCAAAAGAAGATTGAGAAGTTTTTGGAAGACTACAGAGCTATTAAACCCACAAGATTTTCTTATTCTGATATAACAAGGATTACTAGTCATTTTAATGAAAAATTATGTGAAGGAGGTTACGGAATTGTTTACAAAGGAAAATTATCCAATGAAATAGATGTTGCAGTAAAGGTGCTCAATCATTCCAAGGAAGACGGGGAGGAATTTGTTAACGAAGTGGGTACAATTGGGAGAATACACCATGTCAACGTGGTGCGCTTGGTAGGCTTTTGTGCTGAAGGATATAAAAGAGCTCTGGTTTATGAATTCCTACCAAATGAATCACTCGAAAAAGTGATTTTCGCAACAGGCTCCAAGAAAAGCTCGCTTGGTTGGCAAAAGCTACAAGACATTGCTCTTGGCATAGCTAAGGGCATTGAGTATCTCCACCAAGGTTGTGATCAACGAATCCTCCATTTCGACATTAAACCTCACAACATCTTGTTAGACCACAATTTCAACCCCAAAGTATGTGAGTTTGGTCTAGCCAAGTTGTGCTCTAAAGAGAAAAGTGCAGTAACAATGACAGCTGCTAGGGGAACCATGGGGTACATCGCACCTGAGGTACTGTCAAGGACTTTTGGGAGGGTATCGTATAAGTCTGATGTTTATAGCTTCGGAATGTTGTTGCTTGAAATGGTTGGAGGGAGGAAAAATGTGGATCTTGAGGCGAATACAAGTCGGGTGTATTTTCCGCAATTCGTTTATAATCATTTGAATTTGGATGAAGATATTTGGGCACGGATTGAGGATACTGGAGATGGGAACATAGCAAGAAAACTTAGTATTACAGGACTTTGGTGTATCCAGTGGTATCCGAATGATCGTCCGTCGATGAAGCAAGTGGTTCAAATGTTGGAAGGAGACGGACACGATCTCACGATGCCTCCAAATCCATTTGAAGCTGCTAATGTGCCGAATGCGACGAATGTTGCAGCAATAGGCGGAACTCGTTATCAGGTGGAGTTGCCGCAGATATTAGAATCTGAGGAAGATCAAGTGTCTGTGAAATGTGATATTTGAGATAGAATTATTACTCTTGTCCTATTTTTTCTGGAGTTAAGATTGCTAGGTGTTTTCTTCTTACTTTGTGTTTGATTAATGAAATTCTTGTTGAATGCCCTCAAATATTGCCAGTATATATTATATATATATTGTATGCCCCTGGGTTGGAATGTTTTGTTTTGGTAGATTGCAGTATTTTGTTAGGGATGCTTTTTATATTTCAACGTGGTATCAGAATTGAGTTATTTACATCATACCCATATATTAGATGAAATGAGAAAAAAAAATTCTATATTATAAAATTAACATAAAAAATGTTGTGTTTTAAATATATTTGCACACTGTCCTCTTTAGATGATATCATTATAATTTAAATATAGTATCTCTATTTTACCCTCACAAATTAAATGTAAATTTAGAATTTTCTTTTTCAATGTCTATTATCTATTTATGGGTGACATTTTATATTTTTTTCTGTTTAAAGGGTTCTTCATTTAATTTTTATTTTATAGGGGGTCTTGATAAATATAAAATTGTAACGAGAATAAATAGAGAAACTTATTGTTCTGCTTAAGTATTTTTCAATGTACGAACTAAAATTGCAACGAGAATAAATAGAAACGCGTGTTGAACACTATAAAATTTCAGGGTTTGTTATGTAAATATTTTAAAAATACAGGGGTTTACGTGTCAATTTTCATATTATAGGATTTTTTGTGTTAATTAGGATTAATGCAGGGGTGAAATATGTAAAAAATCCTATCAGAATTTTATTATCTAAAAGTTTTTTTTTTTTCCTTTTATAAATTCGGCAAACTTTCCGGCCCAAACAAACCTCTATTAATAAGAATTTCAAATTTTGTACACAAGTAAATAAGTTATTTTATTTTATTTTATTAGGAAAAGTTAATTATTTATTGGCAAGGAAAATTGTTATGGAGGGAAAAGTTATGAACTAGTAAAGTGTAAGACACATCCTTGATCCTTGAATATATTTTTAATATTAGTAATGGGCCTACACAGTAGGGGTGGCAAATGGGTGGGTTGGGCTGGTGTTGGGTTGGACTCATGTGGGTTGGGTTGAAATGGTTTGGTTTCAAAATGGGTTGTATTGTAGTGGGTTTTTAATGGTTTGAGTTTTAAATGGGTTTTAATGGGTTATGATGGGTTTTGATGGTTTATTCATGGGTTCAATAATGGATTTTTTGTGGGTTCCTACTTAATCCAAATACTTAAATGTCCAATATACCCTTCATTATTTTTTATTTTATTTTTTGGTCAATTACCCTTCACTAATACATTTGACCAATTTTAAACCAATTTGACCCAACTAACCTATTTATAACTCATTTGTCATGTTTTGAACACATTTGATCGTTTGGACAATTTTGGGTCCGTTTTTTTGTTTCTCGATCTGTTTGACCAATTTTAAACTCGTTTGACCTGTTTTGGACCCGTTTCACTCGTTTTTTGACTTGTTCGACCTATTTACGTCTCGTTTGCCCTATTTTGGGCCCGTTTTACCCGTTTTTCAACCTGTTCGACCTATTTTAGACTCGTTTGACCCATTTTATGCCCATTTCACCCGTTTTTCGGCCTGTTCGACCAATTTTAGACTCGTTTGACCCGTTTTGGGCCCGTTTCACCTGTTTTTTAACTTATTCCACCTATTTATGACTCGTTTGACCCGTTTTGGGCCCGGTTCACTTGTTTTTTGACCTGTTCAACCTATTTTAGACTCTTTTGACCCGTTTCGCCCGTTTTTAAACTTGTTCGACCTATTTATGGCTCGTTTAGCCAGTTTTGGGTCTGTTTCATCCGTTTTCCGACCTGTTCGTCCTATTTTAAACTCATTTGACCCGTTTTGGGTCTGTTTCATTCGTTTTTTTTACTTATTCGACCTATTTATGCCTCGTTTGGCCCATTTTGGGTCCGTTTCATCTATTTTTCGACCTGTTCATCCTATTTTAAACTCATTTGACTTGTTTTGGGTCAGTTTCACCCGTTTTTAATCTGTTTGACTTAATTTTCATTTAACCCATTTTGGGTCCAGTGCATCCAAAATGGATACAATGGATCCAAACGGGTCGAATGGATCCAAAATGGGTAAAATAGATCCAAACGGATCCAATGGATTCAAAATGGATATAATAGATCCAAACGGGTAAAATGGATTCAAACAAATCGAATGGATCCAAAATAGGTAAAATGGATCCAAATGAGTTGAATGGATGCAAACGGGTCAAATGGATCCAAAATGGGTATAATGAATCCAAATGGGTAAATGGATCCAAACGGGTCGAATGGATCCAAAATGGGTAAAATAGATCCAAACGGATGAAATGGATCCAAAATGGATAAAATAGATCCAAACGGGTCGAATGGATCCAAAATGGGTAAAATAGATCGAAACGGGTCCAATGGATTCAAAATGGGTATAATAGATCCAAACGGGTAAAATGGATCCAAAATGGATCCAAACGGATCGAATGGATCCAAATTGGATAAAATGGATCCGAACGGGTAAAATGGATAAAATGGATCAAAACGGATGGAATTGATCCAAAATGGATAAAATGGATCCAAACGGGTCGAATGGATCGAAAATGGGTAAAATAGATCCAAACGGGTCGAATGGATCAAAATTAGCTATAATAGATCCAAACGAGTAAAATGGATCCAAATGGATCGAATGGATCCAAAATGGATAAAATGGATCCAAACAGGTCGAATGGATCCAAAATGGGTAAAATAAATCCAAACAGGTCATATAAATTCAAACATTTTAAATTGGTCCAAAATGAGTAAAATTTATCCAAATAGGTCGAACATGTTGAAAAACGGGTGAAACTAGCCCAAATCTATCAAACGAGTCACAAATATGTCGAACATGTTGAAAAATGAGTGAAACGGATCCCAAACGGGTCAAATGAGCCATGAATAGGTCAAAAATGGGTAAAACAGGCCGAAAATGGGTCAAACGAGTCTGAAATTGATTGAACAAGTTAAAAATGGGTTAAACGGGCCCAAAACGAGTCTAAAATTGATTATACAGGTCGAAAAGGGGGTGAAACAAGCCTAAATAAGTCAACCGAGTTAAAAATAGATCGAACAGGTCAAAAAACGAGTGAAACGGACCCAAAATGGGTCAAACAATTCATAAATTGGTTGAAAATGGGTGAAACGGGTTAAATAAGTCTGAAATAGATCGAACAGGCTAAAAAATGGGTGAAACGGGCCCAAAATGGGTCAAATAAATCCAAAATAGGTCAATCATGTCAAAAAATGGGTAAAGAGAGTGCAAAACAAGTCAGACGAGTCCAATATAGGTTGAAAATGTTGAAAAACGGGTGAAACGGGACTAAAATGGGCTAAACGAGTCTAAAGTAGATCGAATGGGTCAAAATTTGGTGAAACGAGCTCAAAACGGGCCAAACGAGTCTAAAATAGATCGAACATGTTGAAAAACGGGAAAAATTGATCCAAGATGTGTCAAACGGATCTAAAATAGATAGAACATGTTGAAAAATAGGTCAAATCGTGTTCGTGTGTGAAAATATGTGTAAAATTATGTTAGTGTGTGTAAATATGTGTAAAAAATGTGTTAGTGTGTGAAAATGTATGTAAAACTGTGTTAGTGTGTGAAAATGTGTGTTAGTGTGTGTAAAAAATATGTAATTAATAATTAATTAATTATATATAAATAATGTTAGATAAATATAATATTTAATTTATGTGAAGGGTAAAATAGTACTAAAACATTAAAATTACATAATTGAGTTTAAACCATTACAAACTCAATTCAAAACCAATATCAACCCAGCCCAACCCATAAAGAACCCAATTCTTTCTTAGCCCATTATTAGCCCAACCCAAACCAACCCAATTCAAATTTCACCAAAACCAAACCAACCCAACCCCCTTAAAATGGTTTGGACCCATTGGATTCAACCCATTTTGCCACCCCTACTACACAGTCATATGTAGAGTATGAACAAAATAACTGTTGGTAAGAGAGTTCTAGAGGCGCAAACTCATTGAAGAGTCCTGAAGCATCCCCGACTATAGATAATAGTTAAGGCTTGCACGAAACGAGAGAATAAGGCGAGTGATCGTTAAGAATTAAAGATAAAGATCGAATAAGCTTCCGGGAAATACGCAATCAAATCATCAATTAAAGTATAAAAATATGAAAAGATGTATTTGTTGTTTGCAAAATTCAAGAGGGTTGAATTATATATATATATTTTTTTTTTTTTTGAAGGAAACGAGGCCCCAGAGGCCAACAACTTAAATTAAAGGGTAAATCAGAAATCCCCCCCCCCCCCCCCCCCCCTTGGCCATTGGGCGGATTGCCCCCTATCCTTTGAATCCGGGCGATTTACCCCCTAACCTTTGAAAAATCGCTCACTTGACCCCTTTGACCAAGTTTGACTATCGATTTCTCCTCCGACATGAAGATCCAAGTTCCAAGACCACCGTCATCGTGCTCGTCTCTCCAAGGAGAACAAAATCCATACCCCATCCGACCCTATTAACCGTCAAACACTTCGTTTGTCGTTCGTCACCTTTGACCGATGATTTCTTCTTCGTCGGTTGTCGGATTTTGATTTCGAGACCATTGTTGTGTTCCTTGTGTCGAGAGCTTCAATTTGATATATCATATCAATACATTTGATATCAGCATCGTACAAATATGCTTTGTTAAAGTTTTTTCAAATGGATCAAGTGAGCAATTTTTCAAAGGTTAGTGGACAAATCCCCCATATTCAAAGGTTAGGGGACAATATAGAGTTCAAAACAACTTAAATTAAATCAGTAGAAATAGAGTTCAAAACATACAACAGAATATCTGAAGAACCAACGCAAGCCGAAGCCACATTAAGAGCTAATAAGTGGGCGACACAATTCGCACCATGCCTAATATTAGAAAAACGACAACTCAGAAAACCAGAAGCTATACTTCTAATGTCCGGGAATAAATTACCTAACGAAGCACGCATATGGTTTATGACATTAATGTTGTCTCCTTAGAAGATCACACGACGCCAACCGAAATCTCGTGCCAACTTCACAGCAGAAAGAGCAGTGCAGGTTTCTGCCATCTTCGGGTTCGTCGTATGCCTTTTGCGATCAGTTTCCCATCCCACACACGCCCTGCTAGCATCGCGGGCAGTGGCGGAGTCACTCTTTCTTGGGGGTTACAATTGACCCCCCATCAAAATATTTTCTACATGAGGAGTAAACTAAAATTTGTGTAACTCGTGGGGAGTTAAGAATTACTGTCCCAAAAAACAATTATGGAAGAATTATAAATATTTATTTGTCAAAAATGAGAAAAAAAAAATTATTGTATTAATTTTTTAAAATTGTCGGAAAAGTAAACATATGGGACCATTTGAAAACTATGGGGCGAAAAAAAAAAAAGTCTGAATCCATTAAACTAAAAATGTAATTTTCTCGATTTTTAATTTTAAAACTTGAAATTAAAATTATATATATATATATATGCATTCGATGATATTGTTGCTTTCAAAGGACACTCAATGATAAATTGATTTTAATTAGTTGAAAATTGGAAAGTTGATATTAGGCATTTGGCAGTTATCATTTTTTTTTTTTTGATTTTTTCCCTCTAAGATTAGGGTAATCAAATCAACTCACGATGCATGTGGAAGCAGATCATGACAATTATTTTTCCTTTAATATATAATGCTTATATTTACTTTAAACTAGTAATTATCCACCCAACTTTTTATATTAATTAATAAAAATTTTATAATTATTTCTAATTTAATTACTAAATTAACAAATAAATTTAATAATATCATATTGGTAAAAGCAATAATTAAAATAGAAATTAAGAAATATGACGATGATAAGAATATAAAAAATTATTAAAATAAAAAAAAAAATAACTTGATGTGAAAAAAAATTAAGAGATAATATGTTATTAAAATAATAAAAAATAAATAAATAAAAGGAAAAAGAAAAGTTTAAAAGACAGTGATTATTCTACGTGCACACAAGAGAAACTCCTAGAGTCAACAGTCTTTTTGAATGCTTCATGGAAACTGGAAATGAATACACTAAACTATCATAAAAAATTCCACATTTGTCTCAATGTAGGAATAATCTGGTTTAGATTTCCAATTCAAAGTAAGCCTCAAAAGGACTTGTAAAACTTTGATCCCTTGCGTGAAGTTGCTGGAGATTTTAAATGCCGCAGATCTAAAATCCAGCTAAAAGAGAGAAAGAGTCTGCTTATAAAAGTCATGCTATAAATATATCTATGTGTGCATTAATATCATAAAATTTCTCAATCCGTCATTGTTATGCGATCGAATTTGACTAAAATAACAGAGAATATACCTTTATAAAATATCAAATGTTCTAATAATAATGCATAGAAGTAGAACTTTTCCACGACAAATTCATCAAGGCACACGGATAATTCAGTTACGTCGTATCCTTAGATTTCAAGTCAAGTCTATTTGGCTGCTCTGTGGAAATAAATGCACTTTTTTATAATCACAAAGTCCATATATGAATGTTTCAAACCAAAAAAAAAAAAAAAAAAAAAAAAAAAAAGTCCATATATGAATATTATATATCTATTATTTTAAAATAAAATAAAATATAATTTATGAAAATAAATGAATACGATTTATGGCATGATTGGAATGCAAGAATTAATGAAATGAGGTAGGAAAGGAATGAATTTTGTAATGGAATGAACTTTGTAATGGAATGACTTTATTATGACATTACTATAATTGGTACGCCAAGTAATAAAGTTCGGAATGAAATAAAAATTTTAAACTTATTTCATTAATAATAATAATAATAATAATAATAATAATAATAAATTATATAATAAAAAGTATTTTTATATTAAATATATATTTTAAATTTTTTATTTTGAGTAACTATATATTTTTATATATAAATATATTATTACTATTTTATATCGAACATGTTATATATATGACATTTATTATATGTACTATATATATGTGAGTGTGAGAGTGAGTTTGGGATATATATATATATATATATATAGGGCATAGATTATGTATTAATTATTTATTGTATTTAATATATTTCTTGACATTTAAAAATAAATTTTTATATAAATATCAAAATTCGTTCTTTATAAATATTTGAATATATAAAATTTTATAAATAAAATAATATTTTGAACATGTTTTTTAAATATATAATATATATGTGACGACAATATTTAATTTTTATTTATGAAAATAATAAAATATAATATGTATTTAACAAATATGTGACGACAATATAAAAATAATAATAAATTTTAAACTTTGGGAATGGCGATACCATGGGGGACCAAAGGAATGGGTAATCTCATGCTTGTGGGAATAGGTATTACCGCGGGAATGGGTAATATGTGTTTAGGAATGGACGAGGTAATACTCATTTCATTCTCACCCCATTCCATCATACCAATCATGTCGTTAGTGGTTTATAAAACACGTTATTCTTTAAAATTAATGAAAAAGAATTATTTACTAAGTTACAAAGTATTAGGATATCTGAAAAGATAACAAAATTTTATAACACAAAATAAGATTCATATACTCTAAAATTTTATAACACGAAACGATTCATATTTTTTTAATCCAATGTGTAATATAAATAAATTTAAATAAAAATAGAACCGGTCATAATAAAATTGTTTTCAATAAAAATAAAGAAAAAAAAAGTATACACCGAACCCTTGAAATCAAGAGAAAAAATACAAACCGTCGCGGTCTTATCAAAGAATTAAAATATAGTTGAAAAGTATAGAGATTTGCAATATCCACGAAAAATGGAGTATTACAAAAAAAAAAAAAACAAAACAAAACAAAACAACTTTAATTTTTATAGAACTTTCCTACCACCATTACATAAAGTTACAAAAGATGATTCAGTTAAGTCTTATCGGTGGATTTCCAAAAGTCAAGCTCTTTTGGTTGCTGCCGAGAAATAAATGCACTCAATTATCCATTTATCCTCACAGTCCACATTAACTTAATGTAGGAATACACGGATACGGACACGATGATATGGATATGTTAGGATATGGATATAAAGATACGGATTTTTTTAAAATTTTAGGACACGAAACGGTTCCGATACGATTATATTTTATATTTTAATTATTATATATTATAAATATTAAATTTATTTTTTAAACTATATTATAAAAATCCGTCTAATTACACACCATTTTAAATTGAAAAAAATATATGAAAATAAGGAAAAGAAAAAAATATTCTAAATTCTTGGAGAAAAAGAATTCTAAATAAGTGGTTAAATGATAAATTGAGGCGTGGATTTTCGATAACCACAAATCCACCATTTATCGCCAACCAATGAAAAAACAAAATAACCAATATCTCATATCTCTGCAGTCATAATCTTAGGTAAAGGTTTCTTTTTCTTAGAGCTGCACACAATCTGTGCTTGAACTCCGGCATCCAGTTCTACTGCCGTCACCTTCCTGTTCCGCTGTTTCATCGAGAAAAATACTAGAAGCCGGCGATCTTATCCACGTTTCCCCTCGTGATAATCACCGCTTTATATCTCCTCCTCTTTTCTTCGGATCCGATTTCTTCCATCCTTCTCCAATTCCAAAATTTTGAAGTGATATCGTATGAAGATGAATTATAGGCGGTGGAAACGAGGCGTGTGTGGAGGCGACTAGACCTGAGAGGACTGTGGAAAAATTATCACTGTTTCAGGGGCCGGTGATACAGACGGCAGGACTACGGACGTGTCCCAGCCGTGTTGGACACTCGGCTTTGAAGTGTACAACACGGTGTCCCCAATAAATTTTTTTTTTTTTTTTTTGTTTGGGACACGGATCTAGCGTGTTGAACTGTATTCGAGACGGACATTTATTATACTCATAAATCATAAGTCGCTTTTCAAACTAAATTTAGGATAAGTTATAAGCCAATTGGAACTAAATTTATTATGCGACTTTATTATACTCGTAAGTCACAAGTCAATTGGAACTAAATTTACTCATAAGTCATAAGTGGCAATTCAAACTAGTGTCACTACTTTATTATACTCACAAGTCACAAGTCAATTGGAACTAAATTTACTCATAAGTCGTAATTCAAATTAGTGTCACTTCAAACCGCGTAGGAATTATCTGCCACCCAGAAGGAAATGAGAGGCTATAATCTGGTCTTTTACTAGTTTTTGTTCATACTGTATCTCATTAATATAATATAATTATATAAGGCATAATTATAGTGAGTTATAATTAATATTATGTTAGATATTTTAGATTGAATTATTTTCAATGAGAGCGTTTGATATCCCATATTAGGTTCATTTCACACACTTAATTTTAGCTAATTTTCTGTTTGATATCACGTATTAAATGTGGTCGACCCGGAAGAGTTAATCTTCGACCCGGTGTAATCTGCGTACTTCAGAGAAATTAAGTTCTCAAATAAATCTTAGGAGAGGGGGTGTGTTTATCGCATATTAACTCTTGTCTGTTATAGATAAGTTAAAAAAATTAGTTTGATTTTGTGGCTAAGCATAAAAAATACTATTTATTTCACAAAAAAAATAAAAATTACTATTTTAAATGATATTTCAGTTTAGAAGATATATCAGGATAATAAGGGATATTAGATACAACTAAATTTATTAATTGAATATATCAAACACAAAATTAACTTCTTGTAAAAGCACTTAATTTTACTTAATTCCCCACAAATAGATTAAGTAAAATTGAATAATTTACATTATCAAACGCTCTCAAAACTTAATTATAATTTCACTTAATCACACCCACTTTTTCATGATTCCCAAAAGAGAGTTAATCTCACCTAGTAGAAGGTTAATCTCACATAATAGAGCGTTAATCTCACCTAATTGAATCCAAATAACCCAATATCACCTAACTAATACAAAATTAAATGAAATTAAATCATATAAAAAAGCCTAATCCATTATATCTAATACTTCCTAACTATATAAGCCATTATTATAGCGACATGCCCTTAAGACATATTTACTTAAACTTCCACCCAAATTTGAAATATTATAATTTCTTTTGTTAAAAAATTTACATTAGACATAATTTTATTCATTTTGATGGTTTTATAAAATAACTTTGCTTCAATATTTTTTTTTTTTTTTTAAATTACGAATCAATATTCGGTTTTAAATCACGACTATGTAGTATATATGCATTAGGCGGAAGTGTAGATGTGGCGAGGAAATATAATTCAAATCTTTATTAAACTATCTAGATGTGTAATTGTTTGGGTTGAACATTTAGACCGAGGTTCAGATAGCTATTGGGCCGAACATTTAGACCGAGGTTGAATTAAGATTAAACAGATAGCTATTGGGCCGACTACATATATACGAATAGGATATTTTAATTTTGGGCCACCAATTATAATTAAAAATGATATAACATCAAAATTATACATATATATTCATGTGTATAAACATTTCCAATAGAATAATTTATATTTGATACTATTATGTTAAGGGCAGGACATTTAGAGTAGCTGTTTTGGTGTGTTGAATTTTTTTTTCACAACTCCATCTTGGATGTTCCCTTTTTATTCTTTACTCTCATTTTTCCTCATTTTGCTTAATTTTTTTCTTAGTTCTTTTATCCTGTCTTTCCTATTTTCTAATTTCTATTTTATTATACTTTTACTAATAAGGTATTAGTTTATTCTATTTATTTATTACAAATCTAATAACTACATTAGAAATAATCATATATATATATATATAACACTCTGTTTGTATAAATAAAAATTATTATTATTATTTAATTATATACTAAATTTAAATTATTAATGTTAATGTTAATATATATATATATATATATATATATATATATATATACACTAAATTAAATAATAATAATAATTTTTATTTATACAAACAGAGTGTTATAATTTTAGAGGGGGGGGGGGGGGGGGGGGGGGGAACTGAAACCCTGGCCTGGTAACTTTATTATAAATCTCGGTTTACTTGATCAGGACAACATCTAAATTTTGGCCTTGGGGAGAATTTGATCCCAAGGGACGCCAAAGTCTAAAATAACCCTCAATTTCTTTTCTCTTTTTCTTTCTCCCCTATTATATGATGTGGCACTTTTAATTCATAAGCCAAATGTAATTAGCTCAATTTGTAGAAAAAAAAAAAAAACTTTAGGGATCCCTTTGCAAAACATCATAGATTTATAATGATATTCTCCACAAACCCTAAATTTATCATTTCCATTTCTCTTTCAACTCAAAGGCGAGAGGGGCGTCTGTGGTGTCACCGCCGCTACCTTATTCCACCAAATCTGCCTAAATTGGCCTCCTCTCCTCCCTCCCCTGCTCCTAATCGCCGCCTCTCCGGCTGCCAGTGTGTCTTATCTCTAGATAATAGCATGCTGCTTCGTATTTTTTACACACAATTCCACACAAATTGTGATAAAAAAATATAACAAAGCGCATGTTATTATCTTAAGAAATGACAAAATTCTGGTCAATGATGTTTCATCCGAATGACTTCTTGCCATTCTCTTCTCGTCGCCGCCGCTGCTTTGAAAAGCATTTGGAGTAATCTTACCAAACTTGAAATGATAATGTTGGTGTTGATGGTTCTGTGTTTGTATCATAACATAACACAGAATCATCAGTATCAACATTCTCATTTTTAGCCGAATTTGAAGAAAGAAAGAGCAAATCAAGGAAGTCGAGTTTTGAATAGTTCTGAATATGTGTCCTCTGGCATTGATATTGATTGTTTACCTTACAAAATCCATATTGCAAGTCATTATGATCCATATTGTGTGCAATAAACTATAATTCCGATCCAGTTGTTGTGTAATAAACAATCATTTTGATCCATATTTTGTATATAGGCCATTGCAAACGTTTTGGAACATGATTTTGGCAAAAATCCAACTAAATCTAGTTTTCGACTACCAAAATCGAGAAATCAAAAATCCTTATGAATCGAGTACTCGAATCAAATAATCGAGATATCGAAATCCTTATAACTCGAGTATCGATTCAAATAATCGAGTACTCGATCAGTCACTTGTAATGAATTTCCCTTATTTTTTTTAACTCATTATTTGTTGGGGTACGTATAGGCTAATATGAATGGATATATGTATTCTGGCATTGATATTGATTGTTTACCTTATAAAATCCATATTGCAAGTCATTATGATCCATATTGTGTGCAATAAACTATCATTCAGATCCAGTTGTTGTGTAATAAACAATCATTTTGATCCATATTTTCTATATAGGCCATTGCAAACGATTTGGGACATGATTTTGGCAAAAATCCAACTAAATCGAGTTTTCGACTACCAAAATCGAGAAATCGAAAATCCTTATGAATAGAGTACTTGAATCAAATAATCGAGAAATCGAAATCCTTATGAGTCGAGTACTCGATTCAGTCACTTGTAATGAATTTCCCTTATTTTTTTTAACTCATTATTTGTTGGGGGTACGTATAGGCTAATATGAATGGATATGTATATTCTAGAATTGATATTGATTGTTTACCTTATAAAATCCATATTGCAAGTCATTATGATCCATATTGTGTGAAATAAACTATTATTCCGATCTAGTTGTTGTGTAATAAACAATCATTTTGATCCATTTTGTATATGCGCCACTGCACACGTTTTGGAACATGATTTTGGAAAAAAAATCCAAATAAATCTAGTTTTCAACTTCCAAAACTTGTAAGGCTAATATGAATGAATATGTGTAATCTATATTGTAACTCCATATTTTAACTCATTATTCTCTAGCATTGATATTGACTTTTTACCTTTTAAAGTTCATATTGTAAGCCAGTATGATCTATACTTTGTGTAATAAACACTCACCCTGATCCATATTTTGTGCAATAAAAATCATTTTGATCCATATTAGGGATAGAGGCCACTGCATACGTTTTGGAATATGCTTTTGGTAAAAAATCCAAATAAATAGAGTTTTTGAGTCGACATTCGAGTAATCGATTCCCCCTTAGTCGAGTAATCGATTTACAAAATCGAGTACTCGAACCTTCACTTGTAACAATCCTTCACTCTAAATTAATACAAATCATAAACACATAAATACAAATATCTATAGAAAGTCTATTCTTTTCTTTTTTATAGTACAGCTTATGGGTGTCGAAGCCACCAAAAATAAACCCCAAGTATTGCACACAATTAAAATTGTAAAATAGTGGCACGGGTATCGATCCACGGGGATTGGACGACTTTATAATCTTTTAATACACCAAAAACGATTAATTAAAATAAAAAGGGGGGGGGGGGGGGTTTCAAGATTTTTTACCAAACTAATAATGAAACTAAATAAACAAGAATAAAACTGACTAAATAGATAAAAGATTAACAACTACTCAGCTGACACTTAGATTAACTCAGTGAATGACGAATAGCCGGGATTTTCCTACGCATGCATCAGACTATGATCACGGACAGGGTGATTAGTTCCTCGTTAGACTAGCTATAGTTACCAATTACCTTAGGCTCCATCGTTTCTTCGTATTTTTAGAATAATCTGAAGAAACTCCTAAAGACTATTCCCTAATTAGCTAATAACCTTTTCAGAAACTCCTTCAAAGATTCAATTAACCAATTGCTTTACGAACTAAAGAAACACTAACCCTAACCGACTAGGTAGAAACTCCTACTTCGCCTAATTAGACCGTAATATTCCACAACACAAAATCAGCCAAACTTAACAACCTAGTGTTGATTGCTACTCCGTTAATTATCCGGCTAGACTTCACCAAATAAATTAACTAGCTTTATATGAATTGCTAATCCTAAGATTCGAGCTCTTAAACCAAAGAATAAAGCAAAACATAATATCGTGAATTCGGAAATAAAACGGATAACTTGAATTAATCAACCCAAAATCAATTGTCTCACACAATCTAATACATGCTTGGAAAATCCCAACTAAAAAGTAAATTAGCTACTCATAACGAAATTAAGCAAACAATGTTCTGGAAATAACATAGTACTCAAATAAAAATAAAAGGAAGGAAATGAGATAAAACTATTGATGCTCGTTTTTCCTGGATGAATTAGAGCTGCTGCGTGTTGATGAAAATCGTCCGAAGTGTCGTCCCCCTTCTGCATGAATTCCGTCATTTAAATAGTGCAACGTGGAACTGCTGCCTTCTTCCCACTCTCCCACGTTGGCTGCCATATAATCTGCCATGAATTGGAGACTTAATCCCTCAAAGTAACACCCAATTTCCTCCCACGTTCTTCATCAAATAATTGGGTAATAATTTCCCAAAGTAATGCCCAATCTGTAACACCAAGATCGTGCTCCACTTTCTTTGTGAATTAATGCCCAAGGACAAAATTGGAGGTTATGGGCTCTACGTGGCTTGAAGGTTGAAGCTGGGCCTAGACTCTTTTGGACTTTTCATAAATTAAAAACTTGGAAGCTATCTTTCCTCCAGCTGCACGCATGGGCCAAGTATTTTATTTGATCCAAGAGGCTTTAAATCACAATTGAGGTTTGCGGCCCTTTCTCCAAAACCGTGTGAGTGCTCCCTATTTGTTGATACTTCTCTTCAAATTCTTCCAATTTAGATTCCCTAGAGAAAACATAGAATTTTAATCAATTATCCATAATTAAATTAGAAAGTGGATAAAATATAGAAATTCTAAGTTCCATAATTAAAGGAATATGCAACGTATCAAATCCCCCCACACTTAGGCGATGCTTGTCCCTAAGCATAACATAGAATCAAGGCTACACTCACCATCTAAATTCCAACTACAGCAATCCGTTGTGTAAACTAGGAAACATTTGTTGTCACCAAAGACTATCTACAACGAACATAATCACAAAGTCAAGAGTGAAATCAATCTTCCAAAGTAAGAACATATGAGCTCGAGCTTCAATTATAATCATGCATGATTAGTTTGATTCCATTAATCCAATGCAAACAAAGGAAATAAAATTTGATGTAGATAATCAATGGGTTGATCATTAACATGAGGTGGTTCCACCAGCCCCTCCATATGTCTCATATTACTCTCTCGGGTTGAAGGAAATAAAAATGGATGGACTGTAACCTGATTATGATACAAGTCAGAAAAATAATGAGTTAATAAAAAAAAGGGCAAAACATTTCAAGTGATGAATCGAGTACTCGATTCATATAATCGAGAATTCGACCAAGAGAGAATCGAGTACTCAATTCATATAATCGAGATCTCGACCAAGGGTTAGGATCGAGTACTCGATTCATATAATCGAAAACTTGATTTGGTTGGATTTTTGTTTATTACACAAAATATGGATCAGAATTTAAATTGGTTTTCTCTCCATACCTCAGGCCCATGGTTATTTAATTTTTCCCGCAGCTCCTCCATATCAATTGGGGTCCCTCTACAATGCAGCCATCTCATTATCATTGGGAGTGGCAGTTTGGACATGTAGGAATCTTCAGGTTCTACGCCACTGCCATAGCTTCCTATTGTTGGGCACATTTCGTAAGCCCACGCCTATTAATCATTAAAAAAAAAAAACAATTGTATTATACAATTTCTTTAGGATAAAAATTAGCAAAAAAAGAAACACTAAATTGCAAACACTTATGAGGTTCATGCTCACCTGTAAGGCCCAAGGAAAACCATTAAGAAAATAGGTCCGCGCTTTAGAGTCTTCTCCACCGTTAGGAAGCAACCAACTAGAAATATCCTTCTCCTTTTTTTTTTATTGATTCTATCGTCGCCAAGAATGAATATAACCCCCATGGGTAAGAATAGAAAAAATCCAAATCACTTGCAAAACAAATGTAGTCCTTATTTACAACTATTCCCTTTTCCTTACCAAACAAAATATAATGAACAAAAAGTACATCGACAATCCTGAAGCGATCTTTCGCAGCAATCTTTTTATTCAGTAACAAGGCTTCTAACTCCGTATCCTTTACGTTCAATTTTCTTTTACTACGGAGGACCCTCCTAAGAAAATCTTGGGAATTATTTATCACTTTCAATTCATCAGCCATTGTGGGTAGCGTAGAACCACAATTAAACCTAGTAACAAGTGCAAACTCCCTTAAGCCAAATCTAACAGGATTTTCTCCTATCAAGAACGATAATTCATGCTTTTTGTTGGAGGGGAGTTGGTACATCATCAAAAAATGGAAGAGCGTGCCTGAAAATCCCCTGTTCCAACCGCTAGGCAGATTTTCAATATATTTTCTAAATACTCATTTGAACCTTCTTCCATTTTCTTTGAGGAATTTCTTGATTGGGGTAAGGCGGTCCCATGAAGCCCGGACTGTAACCCTCACCCCTGAAGAGAAGAAATACCTTTCACAGAAAGGGAGCATGTTGATTCGAGAAAAATCAATACCGCGAGTACACTCCACTTCATAGTCTACCTCCAACTCCTCTACTTCATCCTCAGCCTCCTCAACAAAACCCGTTATGCCCATGTTCTCTGAATCATTAAGGTGCTTAGACCTGTTTTCATGAATATAAAACGATGCTACTTCAGCTTCAGCATCATTATCTTCCCCGCTTTGATAATCATCATCTCTTAGCTCCTAAAATTTATTAAAATATCCATAGATAACGCGCCAAAAAAAAATAAAATATATGGCAGTGTATATTCAAAATACGAGAATGTCGCTTCATGACCAAATCCAAAAATAAACAACTATTACGTTATTTTCAGCCGCGAGTGATTTGCCTCTGCCCTGATGATCATCATCTCTACTCTCCTGAAATTTAAAAAACATAAATGGCGCCATATGATCGAATACTCCATTCATATTATCTAAGTAAACAACTAAATATATCTTTCAAAATAAAAAACAAGAAATCATAGTATACTACACGCTTATGTCGTTTCATGACCAAAACAAAAAATCGAAAACCAAAAACAACGACAAATCTTACACTGTATTCAACCGCTGGGGTTTTTTGCATGGCGTCAACAGTATTTCCTTCTCTTTCCACAAAGAAACATTGGTTAGCTTCCTCAGACGACATATTGTTATACTTAGATGATGGAAAAAGGTACAAGTATATGGATTTGGTGAGACAGTTGCTAAAAAACCCTAGTTCTTGCGCTTTGTTGAAGTAGAAGAAGATGAATAGTTCTTTTTTCTTTTTACTGAGACACAAATAAGAAAATAATGGAGATGGATTGACTTATTTTGATTGTATATACATTATAATATTGTAATATCAATGTATGTCAGTTAAAAAGGAAGTTTATAACGTTTGCCGCCTTTTCGTGAATATAATATTAATTTCGTACCGTCCACTTACTAAGCTATATCAATGTTTAATTGTTAATAAACAAAGATTAGATTAGATTATCTAACTCAAAATTAATGCATATAAGGTACACTTTATGAATACCAAACAAATAATGAGTTACAAGAAAAATTTAAAAGGGGGGGGGGGGGGGGGAATCTCCACGAATGTGAAGGATTGAGTACTCGATTCTATGAGTCGAGTACTCGACTAAGGCAAAACTAGTTCTCAAATCTTCAGGTCGAATACTCGATTTAGTTGGATTTTTGCCAAATGCAGTTTCCAAAGCGTATGCAGTGGCCTATAACCTTGGTTAACCCTAAACAATAACCTTGGTTAACCAAAATCATGTTCCCCACATATTGAAGAATGTTCCAATATGTTGAATGTGTTAAATTTTCCAAGTCTAGTGATTATCTTATTTTGTAAAATGTTCCGGAGAAATTATATTCGAAATCAAATATATTCCTAAAATTAGGAAGAAGTCACAAAGGTTTTAAATGGACCCTGTAAAAAAAATAAAGCTGGAAAATACAGAGGATCTACGGTGTCGAGTCATAATATGATTTTTGTAAAATGTTAATAATCAATCAGAACTCGATTTTATCAATCGAGTACTCGACTTCGAAAGGATCAAGTTCTCGAATTGTGAAGTCGAAAACTCGATTTGATTGTATTTTAGCCATGATTTCCCTACATATTGAAAAATGGTCCAATATATGTTCATCAATCAGTCTACAACTTTCAAGGTACAAATGTATGTAACAATTTCAAAAAAAATTCATATAAAATAAAGTACATCAGAATCTACAAATTACAAGGGAAAAATAAGTATTCTTCTAACAAAAATGTATAAGATCGACAAATTGATTAAGTACTCGACTCAGACTCCATTATTTTAAATAAAATTATGCAAAATACAGAACAAAAAACCAATTGAGTTATCGATTAGCTATTCGATTCTTCGACGCCCCGATCACATTTAGTCTTTTTGTGCCCCTTTCGTCCACACTTCGAACAAGTATTGTATCATTTTCTTCCCTCAGAAGGTGCCTGAAATCGCGTCATCCTTTTTCTTCCAACACGCATCTTCAGTGGTGGTGGCTTTACTAGTTTAATACCTATATGGCTATATCTTCAGGCAGATCCCCTTGTAGCTCTGGAGGTGTAGGGAACATTGTCTCGGAATAGGCATGTATGTGTTGGGATTAGTGCCCTGAAAATCAAATTTCTTCGTAAATACTTCATATTTTGTTGGATTAATAAAACTGAAATTATTATAGTTATGAGTATATTAACATAGTTAATAACGTGTGATGATATTCTTATATGAAATGTGTTTCATAGGAAAGGACTTTGGATATCGAAATCACGTGTTATTAAAGTTCTAGTCGGTAAGATAAGAATAAGTTCTTATCGAGACTATAATGTGTTATATAAGATGATTAGTCTTTCGTCATAGGAAAATGGAGTTTCCAGTTATAACAAATTGATGATTTTCAATAGATTTGGAAACATCGAACTGGACCACTAAGATAGTTCATTTTAAACTACTATCTAAAATGAACAAATCTTATGGAGCTTTGAACTCTTAATCCTGGTAGTATTTCGTCTTTAGGCATGTAGTATTAATCATTATAACTTGCTCATAAGTGAGGTCTCGGTATCGAATGACCGAAACTCTTTTACATTTGGTGATTACATGAAATGTGCTGAAGAGAAACATTGATCGAGGAATCTGTGGCTTTGCCGAAAAGTTAAAAGATATCCCTGAAATAGATTTGCAAAGTTCGAATTAAAACTTTGGCCAAAGTACTTCGTGTGATGTGTCACTGAAGTTGTATGTTGAATATGTTTCACGTACAAGAAATTTGAACTTAAGGCGAATCAAGAGATTTCAGATTAGAAATGAAAAATAAATGATAGTAGTATTAATTTATTTTTCATGGATATCTACACAGAGGAGTAAAATGCAAAATTATTCTAGATCGAGAAATTCGTGAATAATTTAATTAATTTTAGAGTGCAACAATATTTATTTAGTGGAATTAAATATTGTTAAACGGTAATTAATTATTATCATGGGATGATAATATATTAACCCGTTTGAAACTAAAATTAAGTAGTCCTGCAGGTCCCCCTGCAAGCCCCAATCGAAAACCCGAAGATAAAACATTAAAGGGAAAGAGAGAAATAAATTTTCAAAGTGTTTGAAAATAGCCAAGGAATTTATTTTAAGAAAATAAATTGAAATTCCAAAGTGTTGGAAATGCCCGAAATTTTATTTTGAATAAAATAAAATAAAAAAAATATATATTTTTTTGATGACGTGGCATGCTGATGTGGCAGTGGGTGACATGTCAGGCCATATCAGCGAATGGGGTGAGGCGGCGTTGGCGTGGGGCTGACTCAGCACAACACAGAAACCCTAGGGCTGAAAGTGTAACACACGGGCGCGTGAGACGTTAGATCGGAGAGCGGTCGGCGGCGTTGGACTCGTGGTGATGAGAGCTACGACGTGGTCACCTCGAAATTCACATCCAAGTTGTGCACATAAGTGGGATGTAAAATTACCATTTTACCCTCGGTTTTCCCCTATAAATAGGGGGCTTGGCTCCTCATTTTTTCTCACAACTTTTGGGAGAGGTTTTGGCTGAAATTTTGGCTTTGAAACTATATCTCTTTTCTCCTAATTAATTCCGATTTATTTTGGAATTAATTTTAATTAGGTGTTTATATATAAAATGCCTAATTTCGGGAGATTAAACCCTGAAAAGGGTTTTCTAGTTTAAAGTTTTATTTTTTCTAAGTATTTAGAGAAATACTTTCGGAGCCCACACTCCGACGGTTTCTCTGGGGTTATTGCAGGGAAGTTCTGGCGGTTTCACGAGGAGATCGGGTATTGGGTTCTCAGGAGGTGAATTCCGGGCGCAGTAGCCATCTTTGGTGAAAGGTATTTTTACATTATATTTTGTTTAAGCATGATGAATTAGGTGTTTTTATATGTTAATTGCATACTTTATTTATCTGCTTTGTGATTTAAAATTTATTATCAATTGCATGTATATACTTGAGTAGTTCCTACTAGTCTTCCGCTGTTTGTATTTAAATATTCTAGAAATATTTTGATACCTGTATATTAGGAAAAAAAATTAAAGTACGGTCCCGGAATAGTACTATTTCGGGTCCCAGTACTAGCAGTATGTAATACTCAACATTGTAAAATTTGGAGCATAAAGAATATATTCTTTGACCAAACCCTTCTACATTTTGCTCCCTTAAGGCCTATAATGCATGGGGGTAGGGGATCTTATCCACTTGGAAGACTCCACATGTGCAGGTCATATTGTTCAAGTCAACCATAACCTCTGCTCCAAGTCCGCGAATAGAAAATTCATGAGCAGTGAACTGTTGTGCAATGCAACCTTTAGATTTCTCCTAATTACTCCACAAAACTTTCTCTTTTGGTGGCACCAGAATTGTATTGCAGTTGATCATGTCCGTTCGCCGAGTGATGAACCAGTCAGCCAAAATTCGTATGATACACTCAAATAGAGCAGGTATAGGATACTCTCTTTCGAATCGAATCCTTGAGTTAACAGACTCGGCGATGTTGCTAGTCAGAACATCATACCTGTTTCCTTTAGAATGAACAATGCTCCATAAACCAACATTATCCTTCAAGTATTCCGATGCACGTTTGTGAATATGTTCGATCTGCCTGTAGTGCTCCATGAAATCTTCGACGGTGTATGCTTTGACTGCCCTAAAAAATGGCTCAATGATCGCACTTTTTCTGAAACGTTGTTTCAAGTTCTCCGATAAGTGCTTCGTACAAAATCCATGATGTGCCTTAGGATAAACCTTGGCCACTGCATTTTTAATGGAAACATGTCTATCGGATATTATACAGAGATCGTCACTACCAGGTACTATCCTTTTTACATTGTTAAAAAACCATTCCTATGATGCATTATTTTCTAAATCGACCACTGCCCATGCAATAGGATACGTATAGTTCTCACTATCTTGTGCAGTAGCCAACAGGATAGTACCATCATATTTACCAGTCAAGAAACAACCATCAACAGCTAATACTTTGCGTATGTATGTAAAATCCCGTATGCAAGGGCCAAATACAATAAAAAAATAACGAAACCTGTCTTCATTGTCAAGAACCAATTCAGTGATGCTTTCTTCATTCCTACTTATGAGCATATAACGATATGCATCTATAATTGCATATCTATGCTCAGGTGATCCTCTGACAATATTCTTTGCATGTGCTCTGCCCATCCAACACTTCCAGTAACTAACCTTGAACCCAAATTGAGCTTGGATATACTTTTGAATTTCGCGTGGTGTGGGGCCTTTACCGTCTAAAAACAATAGTTTCACTGATTCCCCAATAATTTGTGTGGTTGCCTATTGATGATGAGTAGATATCTGTTCCAACCCACAACTGTGAATCCGATTATACTTTCGGAGGATAAATTTGTCAGAATTAGGATATTTAACACACCGAACCCACCACTTGCAATCCTTGGAATAACATCCAAGAACAAGAAGTGACTTTGTTGGTTTTATTGTACGGAATTGGAAGCTTCTCTTACATGCAACTAGGTTGAGCTTCATAATGGCATCTTCTTTGTTTATAAACTCTTCATCATCATTAAAATCTGGACCATCATCCCACGTATAACTTTCAATCCTGATCTCTGGATTATCATAACAGATGATGGCTTCATCTTCCTCATTAATAGGTTGATTGGGCACTTCTTCATCGATTACATTTTCAGAGGGATGTTGAAGATCTTCATTACAACAATTTACCATTTTTTTGTTTACATCGTCGCTTTTATAATTAACAATAAGGATGTTACCAGGGAGATTGAAGTCTTCATAATGTTGTTTGGATTGATCTTCATCCTCAGTAAACCCGGTGGTATCAACATGTTCGGATTCTATTTGACTCTCCCTCCTATCAATAGAAACCTTTAAAATGGGCCTCCAACCCCAAGGAGAGATATCGGCGAAGTAAACTTGAAGGTCACGATCAAACTTTATTTCAGCTGGATAACAGGTTGGAGGTGCACTTGTAAGAAAATATTTCACATGTACATCATCATGGAAGCAAGTAAATCCTGATTGTTCGATAATATCGCTTATCAACATTTGAAATGTAGTCTGATTGTTCACAAGAAGAGCAATCGTTTGCTTGTTGTCCGCAACCCAATTCCAACACGTGGATTCTTCTTTCCACACTCCATATTCAACTCCAACAACAAATTTTGACAAAACCCAGTCGCCGTTCCTACACACAGTCGAAAACAAGATTTAATTAACCATGCAGGCAGTACAAAATTAAAAAAAAAATACTTCAACATATTAATCGAGTACTCGATTATTTGAATTGAGTAATCAACTAATGAAGGATTGAGTACTTGATTATATGAATCAAGTACTCGACTAAGGGAGTATTGAGTTTTCGGATGTTGAAGTCGAAAACTCTATTTGGGTGTATTTTTTTGCCAAAATCATATTCCAAAACAGGTTATGGAACCTGAATCAATTAGTTTGGGCTGTAATTTGTTATCGAAGAAAACTTAATTTGTAGATACAATCATACCTTTCTCCCCACATATTGATAAATTTTATAACGTATACATAATGGACTTGTTGTATGGCATCCAAAACAGGTTATGGAAAGTATTGCATTAAACCCAGATAACGAATCCAATCTCAGGTTGGAAAAAATCATTGAGTAAAAATGCAAATGAACCGATATCGTTCAAAACATAAAATTCAGAAAAAGCCCATACGAATCGAAATCGTTCTTACCTTTGATTGTTGTTATTTGGCATTATCAGTGTAATAAGAGAGATAGCGTTGTTGAATGTGATTGGAGAACACAGCGATCGGGGAAAAAATTTCAGAAAAATAGGGTTTTGGGTCGCACAGCCAGTCGCAATTTGGTTGAATGTGATTTGGGGTCAGTTTGTAATTTGTATAAATTATGGGGTCCCAACTAATGAAGATTTAGTGAATAATTAAGAGTTAATTAGACGTTAATGAAGTAAAGGGTTAGATAATTAATTCTTTTGAAACTAGGGGTTACATAACGAAAAAAAGACTTGTGCGTCCCTTATAACGCAATGCCCCTGGTTTCTTGTGGACATGATTCATTATTGGTGCATATCTACCACAAATGGAATTTATGGTGGCTATCATCCTTTTTAGCAAATTTGTGCAATTTCTATAATTTGGAAAAATATTGCATTTGTGCCTCATCATAGTTTATAGATCCCTATCTAAGAAAACCCTGATTAAAGTTATTTGTCGACCATAGTTCAAGACAAAGTCCTCTTCAAAGGGCACATACTCTGATACTTCTATGGATTCTATTGCTATTGCAAATTTTGCGATATTCGCCACTTGAAACTTTAACCCTTGATTTGTGATTGATCATTCAATCATGGGTTATTCTATTCCATATCTAACTCGATCAATCAGTATAATGAGACGATGTATGTTTTACACTTATCGTGCGATTAATGAAAATTTTAGAGGGAGTGATTGTTCAAATAATAAGATTAATACAATTAGGGAGTGTTAGTTATGCAATATTATTTTTTTTGGAGCTAATCTCCACCATCCTTTTAGTTGTGATTACAGCTAAAAAGTATGGTGGAGATTAACTTCCAAAAAGATAATATTGCATAACTAATGCTTTCTTACCATATGACTGGTTGGGATTCAGCCGAGAAGGTTTGAATTAGAAATTTTCTTCAATACATATCTTCTCTAAATCATTCATTATTTTTCAACTCTTGAATCTTTTGGTGAAAGAGATGTAACCTTACGCGTTATTGTTCCAACAGAGGAAGACCAACAAACGTATGTCTTGCTGAAATCCATCTCACTCATGTACATAAACTATGCCTTATCTTCCATATATACCCACAAAGTCAAAAAGGTTGTAGTTACGAAGTGACATGTTTTAGTGCGAGATTCTACTGACCAGGGACTTCATATCATCTTGTCTGAGGGACCACCTCATACTTATTGCATAAACTTAGGCAATTTCAAATAGAGGTGGAAGGCTTTCACGGAGATAGAGGGCCTCAAACTTAAACCACAAAAAAATGGCTGGCCCCTTATACAGGATGAATAACATGTTCAAGTTCAAATTATTATTGTATTAAGTGTAGGATTGAACATACTTGATGGACAAAATGTGACTTAAGCAGCCTTGTTTGAATTAGAGTTAGTCCCCAATAGAATGTTGGTCTATGTTCACTCATGCTGGACTCTTGTTACTATCGATCGGTTAACTTTTGAACCCCGTGTGTGCAGGATTCTGATTTGGATATCTTTTTTTGTCATTTTCAATTTGTTGTTTTTTGCTTGTAAATCATACGAACCACTAAATTAGTGTTTAATGAATGAGTACACTAGAGAATGGAATAGACCAATAATTTATTATGTGTTTTCATTGTTTCTTGTCTTTTTGTTATTTGTTACTTAGATTTTTTACTTAAATTTGTGCAGTAAGGCATCACAAGCATAACATAGGTATGATGAAGCAGATATTGATTAATTTGGATGGAACTACTAAACGAAAGAAATAGCAAAACAATTAAGTTTGGTTTAAGTTTTTGGTATTAGAGATTAGATCATGGGTATATATCATGTATCGTATACGTAGGGGTTGGCATTTCGGATCGGATATCGGGTAGCCAACCCGAAAAACCCAAACCCATACTATCCAACCTAACGCCCACCCCTAGGTATAGTCCTATTGCCTTTTTACATTTTCCCCACAATTTAATGTGAAGATATAACCTTATGTATTAACTATTAACCCTTCACTTTAGGACTTTGAAATGAAATAAGTCTATTTATTATCAATGCTATTAGCTCATTTTTCGACAGCATTTCCCCTAATTTTCAGGGATTATTTCATAGGCAATCATGTAATCCCACTTTAACTGTAATGCCCGAGCGCGTGAAGCCATATCTCCCACACTAATCTGACCCCGCATATGAAATGGATAATCTATACACGTGTCAGATCAGAGCGAACGGGGACTCACTCACTTGCTATGTTAGGCGGGAGCTAACTTTCGAAACAAATAAGCAATAACAGAACCAAGTGCAGGTTAACGAAACATGAGCGGAAGCAATAACGTAGGTTAACATAGTCAATGAGCTCACAGGCTCCAAACTTAAACATTAAAGCGCTCGCAGGCGTTCATAATCGTAATAACAATGCAAGTGATATGAGTGTAACATAAAAGTAAACTATACACGACTTCTCAAGACTCTACGGACTCGAAACCCCGCCTAGCACTCCAAAACATGCAAGAAAACTGAAAACAAACTGGGTTCAGTCTTTAAGAGACTGGTGGGTGTAAAAACAGGGCATAGTATATATATATCACGAAATTTAAACATATACATGCAAGTCGTAACCCCGTGTGAAGTTTGATAACAATCTCCCAAGTGGGTAAATAAAGAAAAACATCAACGGGATTATAACTATCATATTTTATTTATTCATTTCATTCATGAGGTCATTACGTGAGCCCTGGCAAGAGGGTGAATTCTCCAACCTCCTCCTCGTGTGTGCATTATTCATTCATTCACTCATTAGTGATCACATAACATTCAATCATTCATTCATACATAAATAATTACACCATTTTTTTCCTCTGATTAGTGGACGACCTCGGCCAAAGAACCGTCCACCTATACATAACGGCCAATGGGGTACATGAATTCCCCAAAAGCCTCAGCTCCCATTCTCCGTTAATCTCCTAGCGAGGGCCGGTATCACAGTAACTTGGTTGGAACTAGTGTAAAGGATCACCATCGGCCCTTGCCTCTCCGGATAGCCACTTGCACCAAGTTCCTGGACCCGTGCATTCATTCATGTTCTTGCCAAAATCATAAGGTAGGGATACATAAAAGAAAGGCTTTACGTTCAAAATCATTTACTCTTGAAAAGACTCGATATATAAATATACTAATTTGCCTCAAAACTTTTCACATAAGGAATATATCGGGTCATCATAGCTATTAGAAGAGAAACCCACCTGGCTACACCTTATCGAACCAAAATCAAGAAGAACAGAAGACTGAAAGTAGCCTATGAACCCGACAGGTCTCCACCGTGGAGAAAACTGTACAAAAGATAACACGGTGCATATGTGAGAATCAAGACTCCAAATGAACCATATATGACGCACGACAATGCAATACCATCGTAAGACATGCATGAGTGATAACAATGTACTATGAAAATGTTCATGTGCACAATCAGTGCCATTTAGACAAGTAAAAAATTCAATCTTTCATTACACGAATTGATCGTGTCCGTTCATTATCATTTGTTCTTTCAATATTCAATTCATAATACATTATAATTCATGTTACCAATGCAAATGGACCAATTAGCGGTGAAATGAATTCATTAAACACATAAGGAATGCATTGGTTACAAGAAGAGTCACATTGTAGCACTTAAACGTTTATGCACAAATGTCACGTTTGTCCAACATAACTCAAGCCATAAAATTCATAATCATATCATAACATATCATTTAATAGTCCATTAACATCATAAATACAAGTTTGAGGTAAAAGGGATCAATAAAACACATATGAAAGTCATGGGGGGTGAAAAGAACACAAGGAAGTGGATTTGGTAAAAGCTGACAGTTTTTGGAAACGCGCTAGCTATAGAAAATTGGAGATATATCAAGTTATAGAAGTTAGAATTGGGTTTTGTTTTTTAGAAATGAAACTAGACAAATAGTCCTTAAGAATGATATATGGCTTGAATCATGGTTCAGAGCGAGGTGAAAATGGCGTAGGTGCGAATTGGAGAGAAAGCAGATTTTTCATAATGTGGCGACACTAAAATGGATTGATTATATCTTACAAACCAAAAAGATATTGAGGTGATTCTAATTGGAGAATACTCTAGACTTCAAAAGGTTTTTGTGTTTAAGAATTTAGGTCAATCGGAGTTGGGATAGGAGGGTCCCCGCCTGAGGAACCTTAGAAACTTTCTGCACTAAGGTCCCCACCCGGGGACACTTCTAGAACAAAATTTCCCCGCCCGGGGAACCTCTCTGGGCTGGAAAAAGATGCTAAACAGAGGGTTGTTCAAGGGGGAAAGAGGAGGAACCAAAAACCATATCAAAACTCAACCAAATGCAACAAAAATCAAGGTACAAGTTCATGTAATCATGCTACGTCAAATTCTCTTGTCCAGAAGGCACAAAATGAGCTAAAACTCAAGCCACCATTTTCACACATTCAAGCTCCATTAATGGTGATACACTCATGCTTCAACAAACAACTCAAACTTTAACAAATATACATCAATTAAGCTCCAAGAAACAACATATATCAAATTCAAGTCATGGGAATCAAAGCGCAAGACATATTCTCAAATGTTCACATATTGGCACTATCAATCTTCTCTTTCAAGTAGGCATCATTCCAAGACTTCAAGAAGAAATAATCGGATAGAAAGAGAGTTCACGTTGCAATGAGTCAGATTCATACCTCAATTCATCGGAAAAGTTAGGAATGGGGTTGAACTTGAGCTTGTAAGTGAATGGGAGAAGCTAGGGCTTGGGGTCTTCTTTTCTCTCCTTTCTCTCTTACTTCACGTATCAAATGGATGAGAAAGAGCTAAAGTTCAGCTCTTTAAGAGCCAAAACGGGTCGGCTTGGAAGCATATGGGTAGGGTCAAAAGGATCCAGTTCGTCCGGATCGGACTTAAGGAAAAGGAGGTCCAAACGGGCTTAGAAAAATATGAGGCTTATTCCATCGGCTCCGAATCGTCGAAACGAGTCCAATGGTGGTAACGGAATTTGAATCCGAATTCTCGAGTTCAAGTTATGCCACCCGGAACCCAAGGTGTGCTAAATGCCCTTTAGCCCCTTTAAGTCCCGTTTCAAAAAATGAACTAAAACCAAATCAAACAGGTTCTAAAGCATGTAACGAGTACATAATCATGTTCATAACTCAACTAGCTCATGCTTATCAAATTATCACAAAAATCAAAATTAAATTAGGATGCATACGGGTTCAAGTTCGATGTCATATAAGCATAAACGTTCAAGTTTCATACTCATAACTCAATAACTAATTTCATATAAATTCAATTAGCAAATAAACATTAAAATTAACATATAAAGGCATACTTAAATAATCTAAAATGCAAGTACCGAACCCTGTGACGTCATACTTGTACGTACGAAGACGCGGGGCATTACATTAACTCAAATTTGAGTGCATGAAATTTCCAAGTTATATAGATTAATTATTATCATGAAACCCGCCTTATCTTTACATGATCACACGTGCACTATTCGATTTGTTGGCATATAATAATCATACATTTATTATGCCGAGGAAAAGTTTCAAGGTCGTGTGTGTTTGTATGTTTCGTACATTAACACAAAAGGATTCATATATGTAGGAACATATATTAGACTAACCTTTTTGCGGAAGCGAATTCGGATTCGATTATCGCTTTACGCCCACTGCAACCTCGATTGTAATCCTTGAAGGTGGCTACTAGAGTCACCGTGTTTCCACGCCCCAAATCCTTAGTCTCCGGATGATGGACTACGTGATAGAGATCTATTCTGTGAGTATACTGTATATGGTGTATCTTCTATCTCACAGATAACCCCTGTATATATAGGATAGATTAGGGTTATATAAACTCTATTCTTATGGGCTTGTCATAGGCCCACATCAGTTACTTAAACTGATTCCTATTATTTAGGGATGTGGTCGGACCCACTTTTAACTACAGCTCCCACTCGGCCACATAAGCCATTTAATTATACAAAATAATTTTATAAGAATACCTCTCCTACGTTTCATACAAGAAATGGGGTGTGCGACCAAAAAGTAACAATAAATGTTATATTAAGTCATCATCCAACTAACATAGCATTTTCACATCTACGATACCCCAAATCATTTGAGTCATCACCAATAGCATACAATGCCCCTTTATGCCATATCGATATTATATGACTATAACGCATATAGTCGCCCGGGCTAATACGGTGAAGACAAAATGATTGTTCCCTAGACACCACAATAATACATCTTAGCTCGACTGTTTTCCTATTGTGCACCGCTGGACTGTATAGATCTTAGTCCTTGGAGAAACACAATAAAGTAGCATCATCAAACTTCGACTTCAAGGCATAGTTCTAGGTCGAAGAGCATCGGTCATATGGACACACAAGTCCACAAGGTCACACAATAACAAAAGAAGGGAATCGATTGTCACCCTTTGTAACGGTCGTCAAAGAGCACACACAGTATGATATGTGTGTCATGGCATAACTCCCACTAAGGTAAGCATGTCACATATTTATGCCATGCGAATCCTTAGTCTAGATTTTTACTAAAAAAATCTAACTTGAACCTCTCGATCAAACACACCCAGTGTTCATCTACTGTTCTGGATTTGGCTTTAAGGCTTTAATATGAAAATATAAAATTCCATACTCGACTCATCTTGAGTCTCATCTTAGACTTACTAAGGCGACTACTAAGTTTATCATTATTATCCTTACAGCACAAGTAAGATAATATTCCAATGTTACACACACCTAGTGTTAACATGGTTCAGTCTCATCCTGATCACGACTCATGCATCAGGGCGATTACTCGTGTGACAGAGTGAATCAAAAGCCTCTTGACAATTTTATGTGTCTAATAAAACAATTGTGTACGCAAAAGCATTGGTCATGAAATAACATTTTCATTTCAATAATGCTCAACACAAATAAAAAGTCCAGTTCATAATAAAATTGATCCAACACACTAAATCCTTTGCAAACCTAGGCTTAACATATAAGCTTTAAAAGCATCCCTAGGAATAGGTTTAGTAAATGGATCGGCAATCATTTTATTAGTAGATATATACTTAAAGACAACTTCATTCTTCTGTATGGTGTCTCGTACGAAATGATAACGCCTCTTGATATGCTTGGTCTTTCGATGGAATTTCGGATCTTTACCATATTGGATGGTAGCCGTATTATCACATCTTATTTCTGTAGGTTCATCAACCCTCGAGGTGAGGTTGAGGTCCTTTAGAAACTCTTTAAGCCAAATCGCCTCCTGCGTGGCAAGACAACATGTAACATACTCTGCTTCCATGGTTGATAAGGCTATGCAGTCTTGCTTCTTACTGCGCAAAGATACGGCTCCTCCGGAGGTGGACTTGGATTCATCTACATCACCTCCCCAATCAGCATCCGAATACCCCTTCAGTCTCAAGTCCCCACCCTGATAGCAAAGGACTAAGCCACTGGTACCGTGAAGGTATCGCATGATTCTCTTGACCGCTTGCTAATGAGCAGGTCCTGGGTTACTTTGATAACGGCTCACCAAACCAACCGCAAAACAGATGTCAGGCCTTGTGCATAACATGGCATACATCAAACTCCCTATGGTACTAGCATAAGGAACGTTGCTCATTTGCTCTTTTTCTTTATCTGTTTTAGGGCATTGATCAAGGCTTAAGGTTAGACCCTTCTCAACTGGAGTATCAACGGGTTTGGAATAATGCATTCGAAAGCGTTCCAATATTTTCTTAATATAAGTTTCTTGAGACAAACCAAGAAGTTTCTTAGAATGATTTCTCATTATTTCAACGCCAAGGACATACCTTGCCTCACCCATATCCTTCATTTCAAAGACAGAGGATAGCCACTGCTTAGTAGCATTGATCATCTCCATGTTGTTCCCAGCCAAAAGAATGTCATCAACATACAGAGAAAGAAACATAATCCCTTCTGTAGTTTTCTTGACATATACACAATGGTCTTCATCTACCATATTCAAGCCAAACTTAGAAATGGCTTCATGGAATCTGAAGTACCATGATCTGGAAGACTGCTTTAGACCATATATGGATCTCTGTAGACGACAAACTTTGTCTTCTTGACCTTTTGATACAAAACCAATAGGTTGATCCATATAAATCTCTTCCTCAAGGTTACCATTGAGGAAAGCAGTCTTTACGTCCATTTGGAATAATTCTAAATCCAAATGGGTAACCAGGGCTAGGAGTAGGCGAATAGAGGCGAGTCTCACCACAGGAGAAAAAGTCTCTTCATAGTCTATACCCTCAATTTGGGTAAAACCCTTCGCCACTAGTCGGGCCTTGAATTTATCAATTGATCCATCCGCCTTGCATTTTATCTTGAAAACCCATTTGTTTCCAATTGATTTACGCTTAGGTGGAAGGTCAACTAAATCCCAAACCTTATTCTTTGTCATTGATTCCATCTCGTCCCTCATAGCATCCATCCATTCAGAACTATTCGGTGAATTAATAGCCTCCTTAAAGGAAGAAGGCTCCTCAATTTCTAAAGGAGTTCATAGAAATATTTCCTCTTCGAACTGAAAGTATCATCAAGGAATTCTTCCACGTTCACTTCTTCGTAATCTAAGACCTTGATTACTTGTCGGTTCGGGTATCGAATCACTCCCACTATCCCTTGGTGGTATGGGAAGTTGAACATTTGGACCTACCTCATGTTCGGATTTATGTTCATTAGCAGACAAGTTTCCACTATCTGGGATTATGGGACTAATCTCACTGTCTCCTTCATTTAATGGAATTATATTATCCTTGGTGACTTGGTGAGTTCTTATTTCCCTTCCCTCACCAAGAGATAAATCATCATCAGGCTGCAACTCATGCAACTCAAGGTCTTGTTTAATTTCACCGATACTTGAAAACTCATTCTCAAGAAATTCAACATTGCGGGAATCCATTTCCGTCATGCCACCATCTGGGTGTTCACCAAACATTACATACACTTTTGAATGTTCGGGATACCTTATGAACACCATCTTGGTGGCTTCTGGACCAAGTTTTCCATGTTTGTGGTTTGGATTGTGCACATAGCCAGCCGAACCCCACGGGCGTAAGTGGTCCAAGGAAGGTTTTCTACCATTCCATAACTTATATGGAGTGGCGGACACACTTTTACTTGGTACACGGTTAAGTATGTATACTGCCGTCAGCAGTGCATCTGCCCAATAACTGGTCGGGAGACTAGCTTGCGCCATCATTGATCTAACCATGTCAAGTAAAGTACGATTCCTTCGTTCCGCAACACCATTTTGTTGTGGAGTTCTAGAAATGGCAAGTTGTCTACGTATACCCTTTCCTTCGCAATACTCCTTGAACATATTAGATAGATATTCACGACCTCGATCGGTTCGAAGAGTCTTAACTTTTCGTTCCAATTGAGTTTCTACTTCCGCCACAAAACGTTTGAACACATCTAGTGCTTCATAGCGGTGAGATAGTAGCTACACATACCCATATCGTGAATAATCATCTATTAGAGTAAGGAAATAGATAGCACCATGACGTCCCTTGACGTTCATGGGTCCGCATATGTCAGAATAGATTAACTCTAAGGGACTTGATACCCTTGAAGCCTTACCAAAAGGTTTTCAGGTTGCCTTACCAGCTAAGCATGACACACATTTAGGTAACTTAACCCTAGTGAGTCGGTCTAAAAGACCTTCTTTAGCTAGTCGACTCATCATGCCTTGGCCTATGTGGCCTAGTCTAGAATGCCATTTCACAGATTTAGAATCGCAATCAAAATTAGCAACTAAGGCAAGCGAGGAATTATTATTATAAATATCATCCAAGTCAAGAACAAAGAAACCATTATGCAATGAACCATGGCCAAACATATTGCCATGATACAAAATCTCTAAACCACTAGAATTGAAGTTAAAGGAAAAACCAAGTCTCAACAAAGAAACTACTGAAATTAAAGAACATCGCACCCCTGGTGCATAGAGAGTATCATGAAGGAATAACGTATTTCCTCCACGAAGCTTCAGCTGGTATGTCCCTATGCCGAGGACGTCTTCCTCGGTGCCATTTCCTAAAACGACTATTTGAGTTCCTACCGGATAACGATGAAACTCTCGAAAACCAGCTCGATCTTGTACTATATGTTTGCTTGCTCCCGAATCTACAATCCAATTTGGAAAATGATTAGCAACTAATGCACGTGCACAAACATATAGTTCAAGAGGGGAATAAGAAGTAGGTTTCTTCTTTGGTTCGGGGCAATCCCGAGCAAAGTGACCCTTCTTTCCACAATTGTAGCACTTCACACACGCCATGTTCTTTTCTTTAGGTTTTCCTACTTTGGTCATGCCACCTTTTGGTCCGTTAGTTTGAGAAGGACGTTTTCCTTTCATAGACTCAGTAGGCGCGACCTTACTAGTAGTTAAGGGGTCCATTACTTCGCGGTCATGAAGGTAGTACTGGATTTTTCTATGCCAAAAGTCATAGTTCGACCCATCTAGTTTATCTAAAGTCTCAGGTGTCAAGCGTTTCGAAGACATGTCTCTAAGTATATAAGAAAAGGACTGTTTATTAGGCACATAATTAAATTAACAAGAATTTCCTTCATTCACGTTACATGTTCGAAAATTTCGCTAGGCTCATAATCATCGCATATAATATGATTCTGGATTTTTAAATAATTTAATTACCTTAAGTCCAAATGAAACGAATTCATATACTGAACTATTATTAAACAAATTAACGTAATTCATTAAATTATCACAAAGATAAATTACAATCAACTTGATGGTGCAGGAAAATGTGAGCTTCCTAAAATGCAACAACACTTTCAATATTTGTGTAAAAAGGGAAGACCATCACAGGCGTGAGGGCCTCAGGATCTGGGTTTCCTTTTGAGCGTGGGTTCTTCCAGCTAGGATAACACCAAGAGTGTAAGATGCAACGGTGATGCTACTGTGGTGAGGATAATATGAAGCTTGAGAAGATGCAGGAAATGGCCCAGAACAGTGTATGTAATGTGTATGCAGATGATCGCTTGGGGGAGAAAGCATGTGTTCTCCCCTATTTATATGTTAGGGGTGAGGGTAAAGGGGTAAATTGACCGTGTGGTCCCAAACCTGTGTTGCCCTAACACGTGGCAGCCCGTGAGGGTATGAGAACGACGTTTCTGAAAAGGTGGCGGCGTGTCAGGTGGTGGGTGCGCACTACCTTTGTGTCAGAGGTTGTTGGCGAGGGTCACGTGAGAGGAAGGCCCAAGATCCTCTTTGCTAAGGTTCGGATCCATCGCAATATGGTAGGATCATGTACGAGCGCTGGTGACGCTCGAAGAGTGTACGGATGGACCTCCCACGGCAGAAGACCCTGGAGCGTCAATATCCCGAGCATCAAGAATGGGGCCCTCGTGTGGGTGCTTCCCTGAGAAGGGTGACCCTGAGGGTCGGGACTCGAGCGTCAAGCCCATCAGCTTGAATCCTTCACCCGAATGGTTAGCCGAGGTTCATGGACCTGTACTGATAAGCAAGAAAGTGGGCTGGGTTGGCCCACGAGCCCATCAATGCGAGCGTCCAGTCCCTCAGTCATCAAGCGTTGACAAGTGGCCGGCTCTGATTTGAGTGCGGTTTCAGGTCTCATCATTTTACCCCCCAAATTCTGTAGTATCGCCCGAGCGTACTGTAGAATTTAAAAGAGTGGAGCCTTGAATTTAGAATATCCGAGGGTCAAGCCTCCGCCAGAGAGGTGACCGCTTGACTTCCGTAACGGGCACAGTCTGACACCGCATTAAATGGTGTCATGTCCGCATTTAATGCTGAGTGGGAACGTGGACGCGTGTACCCCGGGACGAGTGAGGCGGTTACCAAAAGTGGTGGGTTTCTCAAGGCGGGAAATGATTGCAATTTCAAATCCCCAACCCTAATCAATGTAACTTGCTCCCCTATTTATAGGTTCCGGAAGGCTCTCTTACTCTTTTCACGCATTCAACTTTCTCCAAGCAAATCAAGCAATAAGAACTCTCTACCATTTTCGGCGATTTCCAGCCAGCTCTTCTTCAATCTTTAGGTAAAAAATCCCGCAAGCTTTTATTTCTGGTACTAACTTTTAGATTTAGGTTGTGCGTGAGTGATCCTTCTAAGAGAAGAATCCTTTCTGCCGTTGAATTCATTCCAGAAATTTTCCTTCTCCACTGAATATCTCGCGAAAAGCTTCATCTCCAATAACCAAGATCCAGATATGGCAGACAATAACGCAGACGCTTATGTGAGGAAAATAGACGAGATGTCAGTGGGGAGCTCTTCCCCTCATGGTAATGTGCCTACAGTAGTTCCGATGGCCACGGCTCCCCCAGGCGAGGGGATTCCTACTGCTATTCCAGTGGCCCAGGCTCCGGTTGAGGCCAGGGATGAGGAGGTTGACGCCGCCGTTCAAGAAATGAACGAGCGTGCTCCTAGGGGGGTAAATGATCTTTTCGAGGAGAAGCACAACGTAATGGAAATGCAAAGGCAAGGAGAGAGGGTGTTCCCGGTGCTGAATAGTGCCGTAAGACCTCAAGATCATAGGATCACAGTGGCAGTCGCGGCTCCTGAGGGTGGTGCAGGGCCCTCCGAGCGTCATGCTGAGACGGCACCCCCCAGAAAGAGCCAAAGAAAGGGTAAGGAGCCTGCTACGAGGGTGAGGCATGACAACCCTCATCAAACTGATCGATCCCCTAATGAGATAGAGAGCATCTTGACGCTCGATGACTTGGAAGAGTTGAAGGCAAAAGCATACTGGGATGAAGCAGTATTCCCTATGCGACTTCCCGAGGAGGGAGAGAGGGCCAACTCACCGCCGCCAGGGATGATGACCGTTTATTGGGATGCGGTCCTGGCCGGGGGTCTAAGGTTTTCGGTTCCACCTGCCATCTGTGACATCTGCCACCACCTAAGGCTTTGTCCTTCTCAGATTTTGCCGAACGGTATTGTGATACCCCTGTCCCACATCGGGAAACACATGAGAGTTAAGTTCAGTTTATAAGTTAAAGAGTCCAAGTATAACAAATGGATATCCCTTTTGGGCAGTGGTTTAGGCCCAATTTCAGGTTATACTCGGTGGGCTTGGAGACTTCCGCTCGCATCCAAAGGGCCTGCAGACCCGGGGCGTGACAAATGGTATCAGAGCCGCTTGTCAGCCGTAGGAGCTAAGTGCTATACGGGGCAAAGTGCTACGCACATGGGAGCCACCTCTTGAGCCTGCGGGGCAAAGTGCTACATGTGTGGGAGCCACCTCTTGAGCCCGTAGGAGCCACCTCTAGAGTCCCAGCCCAGACGAGTCGGTCATGGGCTATATGTCATGCCGCGACGAGGACGTCGCGATTCTGAAGGAGGGGTGATTGTGATACCCCTGTCCCACATCGGGAAAACATGAGAGTTAAGTTCAGTTTATAAGTTAAAGAGTCCAAGTATAACAAATGGATATCCCTTTTGGGCAGTGGTTTAGGCCCAATTTCAGGTTATACTTGGTGGGCTTGGAGACTTCCGCTCGCGTCCAACGGGCTTGCAGACCCAGGGCGTGACAGGCATAGCCCTAATCAACACTTTCGTAATACTAATGAGGGCCTTACGTTACGAACCCTCGGTTACCAATTTTGATAGTTTGATACAAGTAGCCCGCTCAACACGCTCGTCTCCCACAGATGGGTTTTATTATGCCCAGGCTAAATCGGGCTTTAAAATGATAGATTCTCCCTCCACCTCCTATGGCGAGCATTGGAAAGAGAAATACTTTTTTGTGGGTGCTCCCGGGGGAATTTTTAGGGTTCACCGAGGGTGGTTTATACATGGCGAGGGGCCACTGATCAGGGAAAGGACAAAGAATAAAGCTTTTGAGGATTGGGCAAAGGGGTTGGCCCTCGAGATGAGGAATGAGAAGAAATGGATTAAGGCGGAAGTCTTGATGAAGAACGAGGGAATATTATTCCGCTATGGCCTATCTTGCCCCCCAAGCATGATAAGCAACCCTCCAGCTGAAATCATGGCGCTCGATGGTTAGATTCTAGGAACTAACTGCTCTAACCTCTAGAATAGTTTCACTGACTTGTTCTTGACTTGTTATGCCTTTGTAGTTGTTATTTAAACAACCAATTTCTGACGCTCGGATATTTCTATTTGCAGATATTCACATATTAACATTGGGGATGAACGCCGAGGCTCTCGCCCGTATGATGAACGCTCAAAGGGCTGGCGGCAACCCCCAGCAGCAGCAACAGACACACCCTCCCAATGTTCTGAGGGGGAGGGGAATCCGGCGAGGGGCCCGACGTGGCAATGGCGGTGCTCGGGGTGCCTCCAGGAACGAGGCTCATCCCGCGGGCCCCGTTGAAGATCTAACCATTGACGGCGCTCGAGGGGCGACTCCTTCACCAGCTGCCCCCTAATGTCCTATTGTATTAAGCTCCAGCGGCTCCCGCAACCGTTCGGGAGAAGCGGTCCGTTTCCACGATGCAGTCCGGGCCGACCGCCAGGGAAAGAGGAAAAGATTGTCGGACTCAATCCCCATTTTTGGCAAAGGCAAGGAGGTGGTTGTGGGCCACCGCGGCGAGGGCGGCGACACTTCCTCATCGGAAGACGAGGACTTCTGGAAAATTGGCTGCAAGGGCGACGCTCGCTATAAACGCCAACGGACCGAGAGCCCGGTACTATTGAAGAAGAGCGCGTACTCCGCGAACCTAGTTTCGGACTGTTGGAAACACGAATCAGAAAAACAGCGAAAATTTCAAAATTTTCCAACAAAGGGACCTTGGAATCGCAATCGTGTATCCAAATTCGTAGAGATAAGAAACTTACTTTTCTTTTATTCTTTCTTGAAGCGTTTCAAGCCACCCAAGAACGCTCTTCTCGCGGCTTGATCCCCTCTCCTTGGTAAAGCTCGAATCTTCAAACTTTTAACTTGAAGCTCTCTAGAGATAGTCCACCAACTTGATCACAATCTAACTAGTAAGGATGCTAGTTCTCTAGTTAGTGTTTAGGCTTAACCTAGGGTTTATTTAATCTTAGAGAAAGGAAGGTGTTCAACACATGAACCAAAAGAATTGCCAATTACTCTCTAAGGGGAGCATGAGCTCCCCTATATATAGGAAAGAGAAGGGGCGGCCGATCCTAGTCCTTATGGACTAAGGATTTGGTCCCTCTCTCCTATTACTTGATCATCAAGTAATTTTGACTTTGACTTCGAATTCTAATTCAAATCAACTTTCAAGAGAGCTAAAAATATCCAAACTATTTTTGGATAATTTTATACTTTATTTATTTAAAATAAATAACTTTATTTATTTAAAATAAATAACTTATCTTTATGCAGCTAAGTATTCGGCCTCAGTGGTAGTTTGCTTGGAACTCTTCCAACTCACTGCTCTGCCGTTTAGGCAGAAAATGTATCCTGACATTGACTTAAAATCATCTAAGTCAGATGCAAAGCTTGCATCGCAGTATCCTTTGACAGTAAGATCTTTCTGACCTCCGTAAACTAAGAATAAATCTTTAGTACTTTTCAAGTACTTAAGAATATTCTTCACGACAGCCCAGTGACCATCTCCAGGGTCAGATTGGAAACGACTTGTTACACTAAGTGCATAAGCCACATCCGGTCGAGTACATAACATTGCATACATTATGCTACCTATTGCTGATGCATAAGGTGTATGAGTCATTCTTTCCTTCTCAAGGTTAGTCTTAGGACACATCTTCTTTGAAAGACATGTTCCTACACTCATAGAAAGGTTCTTAACCTTTGCTGACTCCATATTGAATCTCTTCAATACTTTGTCAATGTACATCGACTGTGATAGTCCTATTAACCTTCTAGATCTATCTCTATAGATTTTAATTCCAAGGATATAGGACGCATCACCAAGATCTTTCATCTCGTATTGGTTCGATAACCATAACTTAGTCACTTTAATGTCATCCTTCGAATTCCCAATAAGAAGGAAGTCATCAACATAAAGTACTAAGAATTGCACTGAGGTCTCCAATTCCTTTCTATACACACATGATTCATTCAAAATTTGAATGAAGCCAAACGCTTTGACTGATTCATCAAATCGAATATTCCAATTCCCAGAAGCCTGTTTCAATCCATAGATTGATCTTTGGAGTTTGCTAACCTTTTGCTCACTCCCACTGAATGTGAAACCTATGGGTTGCTCCATATAAATGTCTTTATCAATGTCACCATTGAGAAAGGCAGTTTTCACATCCATTTGCCATATCTCGTAGTCATAATACGCAGCAATGGCAAGCATGATCCAAATAGACTTTTGCATTGCAACTGGTGAAAAGGTTTCATCAAAGTCCACGCCGGGTCTTTGAGTGAATCCGTTTGCAACCAGTCTTGCCTTGTAGGCTGCAATGCTTCCATCAACTCCAAGCTTTCTCTTAAAGATCCATTTGCAACCTATGGGTTTGACCCAATCAGGCAAATCTACCAAGGTCCAAACTTGGTTGGAGTTCATGGAGTCCATTTCGGATTTCATGGCTTCTATCCACTGTTCAGATTCAGAATCTGAAAGTGCCTCCTCATATGTCAAAGGATCATTATCCTTTTGAGAGATTTCATGGAAGAATCCATACCATCTCTTCAGCTGTCTAGGAGTGCGTTCAGAACGCCTTAGAGGAGGATTTTCGTGTGTATCGAAATTCGTAATTGGTTGTTATTGATCAGAAGGGGACGTTTCTTCAGTGGGTGGTGTGGGATCACTTTGTACTTCGTCTAATTCTATGATCTTGCCTTTCTTTTCTTTAAGGAACGGTTCCTCCAAAAAAAGTGGCATTTCTGGAAACAAACACTTTTTGCTCAGATTGATCATAGAAGTAGTATCCTATGGATTCCTTAGGATAACCTACAAAGTAGCATAAGTTAGAACGAGATTCTAACTTATCTCTCACTGTCCTCTTCACGTAAGCAGGACAACCCCAAATTCTTAAGTAAGAATAACTAGGGATTTTACCATGCCACATTTCATAGGGTGTTTTAGGGACTGACTTAGAGGGAACTAGATTCAAAATCTTTGCTGCACTTTCTAGGGCATAACCCCAGAAAGAAGGTGGTAAGTCAGTGAAACTCATCATGGAACGAACCATATTGAGCAAGGTTCGATTCCTTCTCTCAGAAACTCCAATAAGCTGAGGAGTTCCCGGAGGTGTCCACTGAGAGACAATCTCATTATCTTTGAGATGATTAAGGAATTCTTCACTAAGATACTCGCCTCCTCGATCAGATCGAAGTGTTTTGATCTCGTGACTAGTTTGGTTCTCAATCTCCTTTTGAAATTCTAAGAATTTCTCAAAAGCTTCAGATTTATACTTCATTAAGTATACATAACCATACCGACTAAAGTCATCAGTAAAGGTTATAAAATACTGATGATTGTTTCTAGTGCTTACACTAAGCGGTCCACAAACATCAGAATGGATCAAATCCAAGACCTTAGTGGCACGTTCCACAGTTCCTTTAAAAGGGACTTTGGACATTTTTCCTTTGAGATAGGATTCGCAAGAAGTTAACTCCTTAAGATCATTTTCAGAGAATGATCCTAAAGTGTTTATCTTGCTAATTCTGTTCTTGGAAATGTGTCCTAATCTAGCGTGCCATAAGGGAGCTGAAACTTTGTCATTTCTCTTACGCTTCGTTTCTCGTTGTATATTCATAATATTGATATTCTGAGTTAGATAAAGTCCATTACTTAGAGTACCGATGTGAACGGAAGAGTTGTTCCGTTTAATAAAGTATTTACCATTCTTAATATAAGTTTCATAACCTTCACAATCTAAAATTGGAACAGAAATTATATTACGAATAATGCTCGGTACATAAAGGACTTTATTTAAAACTAACTCAAAACTACCTAAATCTAATCTAATTGTTCCTAAAGCTCGAGCTTCAACATTTGAGCCATCGCCGATCTTCAAGACACATTCTCCTTCTTTGAGTTGTTGGACTTCACTTAGCATCTGTACATCATTACAGATATGAGTTCCACAACCGGTATCAAGTACCCAAGAACTAGAATTAATAGAACGATTTATTTCAACGAGAAAGATACCTTTCTTTAGAGTAGCCTTGTACTCTGGACAGTTTCTCCTCCAATGTCCCGCTTTGCCACAATGGAAGCAAACATCCTCTTTCTGATCACGCTTCTTCTTTTGGGCCTTCCCCTTCGAAACGCCACCAGTGGGCCTAAGGGGTTTCTTCTTCTTCTTTTGAGCTTTCTTGCCCTTACCTTTAGAAGGCCCAGAGAAGGAAGATGGAGCATTCACCATCAAAACCTTATTGTCCTTCTTGATCGTGCTTTCAGCAGTCACAAGCTGACTAATCAGCTCATCTACAGTAGCACCAGCATGATTCATATTGAAGTTAAGGACAAAAGGGTTGAATGATGGTGGGAGCGAAGCTAGCAACAAATCCACTGAAAGCTCATCTTTCAGTGGCATGTCCATGGAGGCAAGTTTCTCAGTAAGGGCAAGAAACTTGAGTCCATATTCATGGACACTTGAACCTTCCCTCATTCTTAAGTGGAACAATTCCTTTGAAGTGGTATACCTTGTAACACGTTCATGAGGGCGGTAAAGTTGCTCTAAGTGGTCGTAAATCTCCCAAGCGAATTCCATGGCCTCATGTTGCCTTTGCAAGTCCGGAGACATGTTAGCCAACATAAGACAACGGGCTTGGAGATTATCATCCTTCTACTTCTAAATCGCGTCCCGCTCGGCCCGAGTGAGAGCTTCCCCTTCGGGACTAGGCTCCCCTTCGAAGAGAACATAAGTTCTCTTCTCAGAATCTAAAATGATTTTTAGATTCCTCAGCCAATCAGAATAGTTGGGACCAGTCAACTTATTTGACTCGAGGATCGATACAAGAGGGTTTTTGGTTGCCATTTCAAAACACGTAGAGAATCACATAATCTACGACCTAAATGGTAAAACAGAGAACTAGTGAGCATGCTAAATTATAACGATATACAAAAGATAAGGTCTTTAATCTAATGTAGCTCCCACTGTTTTTCAAAGATCTAGAATTCCCAAAGATCTAAGAGGAACACGTTTCCCAATGGGTACTAAGATCCTAGGCATTCAACCTCGAACCCACGACTCGCGGACATTCTAAGTAAGAACCCTAGGTAGGTACAACTTACCAATTCTAACACCTTTAGAACTCCTAGTAATTGGTTTTTACATCACCTATCTTTCAATATGGACCCACGACTCGTGCGACATCCATATTTACTTAGGTGTTAAGCTAGATCCATCAATCATAAGATCATGACCAAAACTTAGTTCGAACGACCCACGACTCGCGGACATCGCCCTTGCCAAAATTGACCACGAAATATTGACCATTTAAAATGATCAATTAGGTAACTAAGAACTAATAAGCTCCACTAGCTATCCCACGACTCGCAGACAATAACTAGCTTCACTTACTAAACTTAAAACCTATTGATGGAATGCTAGGAATTTAATTCAAAATTTGCATCTCGAATTAAATACCTATTTGTTCGAAATTAGCTTAATATTTAAAGGGAATTTTCGAATCAACCGGAGAGTTGTCCGGTTCGACCTCACCAACATATATGTTATCCAATTTTATTAGTCTTGATTAATGCAAGTACACTTAAATGCATTTCAGACAAGCACATAAACAGATAACATGTCCTAGCATGATACTAACATGTAATGATCATGGGTTCTACCTATCTTATGCGTGATATGTGGGAGCCACTCCACAATCACAAGTTCTAACATACATGCCACATAAACAGTTTAAATCACATAAGGGAAAGCGGTAACAAAATATGAGCTCTATCTCTATTACATTTAACAATTGAGATTCCCCTCCCTAACATTTTGAGGGGTTTTCACTTATGGCCTCATTGTTACTTGAATGTGGTCCATCTTACTCCATGGGTGCATTGTCTCCAAAATGAAAATAAAACCTCACCACCTATCTCTACTCTCAAATTACAATAAAAAGAAAAAGACATAAAGTAATAAGGCTCAATCTTCATATTGGCCTTAGACAATTACACGGGGCATACCCCGGCCTCAAAAACAGTAATATGGAAAGCCACATAATAAATCACATAACAGTACGCACATAAGTGAGGCTCCAACCTCAATTGAAAAAACGTAACTATAGGGCTCCAACCCCAATTTAAACCATCCATGTGCATAAATTAAAACCATACATAGATCTAAACCCATGATCACCTAACATGCTCTTGCGAGAATTTAAATTTAGCCAATAAATTAAAATTCTCGTTTCAAGTCCTAATGACTTAAAACACGACTTAGATGCAATTCTTGTTCAAGAGCCTAATAAATAAACCCGAAAAACAATAAACCAATAAAATTCCAATTAATTTCCAAAATTAATAATTTTATTCTTTCATTATTTTCAGAAAATAAAGTTCATAATTTTTCCAAAATCCAAATCGCTTTAATTTCTCAAAAATCCCAATTTAATCAAAATTTTTAAAATAATTTTATTTTAGCAAAATTGATTTTAAAAGATAAAATTAAAATAAAATTAAATCGGGATTTTCAAGGACCGAAAACGCGAAACACGAAACACGAAGATTGGCCCGAAACCACCCGCCCAAGGGAGGGCACCGCCGCGCGGCATCAGGCCCGCGCGCACGCCAGCTGTGCGCACAGCGTGCGGTAATTGCCGTCTGCGTGCGTGCGCTGGGCGCGTGGCTCGTGCGCTTGTCGCGCAGCATTGCCCGCCCGATGGCAGACAGTCTCGGCCAGGGCGTCCCACTCTGTTGAGGGATGGTACGGGCGGCTGTCCTGCGCGGTTGCCGGACAGGCGAGCGGGCGCGCCTAGGCGCGGGCGGGAGCGCCTCCCGCGCGGTTGCGGGAGGGCTGGGCGGTGGCGACGGGCTGGGCGTGCGACTTGCTAGCACGCCTAGGCTCGTCCTATTTCGTGTTCGTTTCGTATTTTTGGGTTTCTCCAAAACCCGTTTCAATTAAAAATTCGATTTAGATAAATTTCAACTAAAACAATTTTCAAAAACACGATTTGAGAAAACAGTTTTAGAAATTCAGGAAAAATTACAGTTTCGTATTTCAGGCTTTCTAAAAGAACTCATGAATACCTAATTCGCATCTAAGCCTAAGAATTCCTACCAAATTCAGAACAATTGAGACGAATCAGAAACACGATTAACGAGGTGGCTCTGATACCACTTGTTGGAAACACGAATCAGAAAAGCAGCGGAAATTTCAAAATTTTCCAACAAAAGGACCTTGGACTCGCAATCGTGTATCCAAATTCGTAGAGATAAGAAACTTACTTTTCTTTTATTCTTTCTTGAAGCGTTTCAAGCCACCCAAGAACGCTCTTCTCGCGGCTTGATCCTCTCTCCTTGGTAAAGCTCGAATCTTCAAACTTCTAACTTGAAGCTCTCTAGAGATAGTCCACCAACTTGATCACAATCTAACTAGTAAGGATGCTAGTTCTCTAGTTAGCGTTTAGGCTTAACCTAGGGTTTATTTAATCTTGGAGAAAGGAAGGTGTTCAACACATGAACCAAAAGAATTGTCAATTACTCTCTAAGGGGAGCATGAGCTCCCCTATATATAGGAAAGGGAAGGGGCGGCCGATCCTAGTCCTTATGGACTATGGATTTGGTCCCTCTCTCCTATTACTTGATCATCAAGTAATTTTGACTTTGACTTTGAATTCTAATTCAAATCAACTTTCAAGAGAGCTAAAAATATCCAAACTATTTTTGGATAATTTTATACTTTATTTATTTAAAATAAATAACTTATTTTTATCTAATTAATTAATTCATAATTAATTAACTAGATTATTTTCTCCAAAATTAGACTTTCTTTTTAATTCAAAATTAAACCAAAGTCTATTAAATAATTAACTATTTAATTATTTAATATATTATTAAACAATCACGTGTGGCACACGTGTTACAATGACACGTGTCCAGTCACGTGACCCACACATGTGGTTTCACACGTGTGGAACCCTCTAGGCCAGATTAACTCGTTTAATCATTTTTAAAGCCTCAACTCATGTAACCAAGTTGTTGTGTGTGACCCTCTAGGTTCTCAATTCAATTAGCAGTGACCCTAATTAATTAATTCACTAAATAATTAATCAGTCCACAGATTAAACGACCATAGTCTAGCAACAGGTGTTTAACCCCTAGCTGAATTGGAATGTTCGGATTCGACAGAACCTTTAAGTCATTGATTCAAGTGAGATACAATCCTCCTACTTACTATCTCTCAACCAAGATCTAGGGTAAGGGAATAATCAGAACCCTAATATTCGGTCTTAAAGCTAAGTGCATTTCATATCCATTTGATCTCAATCCAAGAAACCCTTTTCTTGATGTCTTGATCTACTGCCTTGGCCAGGGACTCCATGTGGCATATGAATGACTTACACAATAAGAGATCACCTTGCAAATGCAAGTGTAGGTCCTTTCTTGATTCGCATTCACTTTCATGAATCACTTGTGCAGCCCCAGCATAAGCCTTGAATCAGTTGTCTAAGGCGACACCCTTTAAAGCTTATACCTAAGACTACAGAGTTAACTCATAAAGTGACAAGGAACCTCAAGTCTAAGGATCAATTAATCACATCAATGACTCGTGAGATATTTCCTAATCTGGAAATAGAAACTTCCTTTCCCATTTAGGAATCTTCTTACACGGGACTCCTCAGTGAACTTACTTATTAAAGTAAGCACCCTCATGTATCACGCACGTATCAACTATACACTTTGCACCTCCATGAAACAAGGTGGTCCTTCTTAAGGGCGTGATCCCACAAGCAAGCTTTAGAGAAGTCAGGTTGACACTCCCACTGTCGGTAGGACTCATCGGCTTGGAGTATTTTACTAATCATGACTTATATGATATAGGGCTCGTTTCATGAACCATTTCACCTAAATGGTAGAGTCCTAAAGTCATCAGGATTAGGGGAGTTCTCATACATGCATAGATAAAGTAAACGCATACCAAACAAGAGCATATAAAGAAGTGTTGCCTCAATTCGTTATTTCATTCAAAGATTGTATGTGATTACAATAAGGAAAAGCACAAAGCGGATATACAATCGGCTTTCTAGGGCACTATTCCTAACACGGACATCCTCGGAAAGCTTTAGTTTTCTGGCGACCACGACAAGTTGAACGAGCATGATGTCGCTCGAGTCGCGGACGATGCTTGCCACGCCCTCTTGATGGTTAGCCTTTAATGCCCTCTTGTGGGATTTTAATTCTTTCTAACATAACCTTGATATTTACCCTCGACTCTGGTTCTTCAGGAGATAATCCCAAGGCTCAAGAACTTGCAGGGTCGAGCGCAGGCCTATTCTGAACATAAGGCCAAATATAAGAAGTTGCTGCGCATCTCTGACCCTGGCCAGCTTCAAGAAGATTACAACAACGTCAGCGCTCAACTAACGGACGCTAACCTTGAGAAGGATAGGCTAAAGGAGGATCTGAAGCGGTCTGACGATGCATATTTGATCCTCAACGATCGCCATAAGAAGTTAAAACAAGAGCGCGATCAGTTGAGGAATCAAAATGGAGAGCTGGGGCATCAGCTGGCCGAGAGTACACTGTTGGAAAACAGAATCAGAAAGCAGCGGAATTTAAAAAATTTTCCCAACAAAAGGACCATGGACTCGCAATCGTGTATCCAAATTCGTAAAGATAAGAAAACTTACTTTTCTTTTATTCTTTCTTGAAGCGTTTCAAGCCACCCAAGAACGCTCTTCTCGCGGCTTGATCCCCTCTCCTTGGCAAAGCTCGAATCTTCAAACTTCTAACTTGAAGTCTCTAGAGATAGTCCACCAACTTGACTACAATCTAACTAGTAAGGATGCTAGTTCTCTAGTTAGTGTTTAGGCTTAACCTAGGGTTTTATTTTATCTTGGAGAAAGGAAGGTGTTCAACACATGAACCAAAAGAAATCAATTAGCTCTAAAGGGGAGCATAAGCTCCCCTATATATAGGAATGGGAGGGACGGCTGAAATCCTTGTTGGACAAGGATTTGGTTTGTCTCTCTCCTATTACTTGATCATCAAGTATTCTCCAACTTTGACTTTGAATTCTAATTCAAATCAACTTTTAAGAGAGCTAAAAATATCCAAACTATTTTTGGATAATTTTATACTTTATTTATTATAAAAATAAATAACTTATTTTATCTAATTAATTAATTCATAATTAATTAACTAGATTATTTTCTCCAAAATAAGACTTTCTTTTTAATTCAAAATTAAACCAAAGTCTATTAAATAATTAACACATTTAATTATTTAATACATATATATAATATATATATTCACACGTGTGTGACACGTGTCACAGTGACACGTGTCACTCACGTGAGCCACACGTGTGATTTCACACGTGTGGAACCCTCTTGGCCCGATTAACTCGTTTAATCATTTTTAAGCCTCAACTCATGTAACCAAGTTGTTGTGTGTGACCCTCTAGGTTCTCAATTCAATTAGCAGTGACCCTAATTAATTAATTCACTAATTAATTAATCAGTACACAGATTAAACGACCATAGTCTAGCAACAGGTGTTTAACCCCTAGCTGAATTGGAATGTTCGGATTCGACAGAACCTTTAAGTCATTGATTCATGTGAGATACAATCCTCCTACTTACTATCTCTCAACCAAGATCTAGGGTAAGGGAATAATCAGAACCCTAATAATCCGGTCTTAAAGCTAAATGCATTTCATATCCATTTGATCTCAATCCAAGAAACCCTTTTCTTGATGTCTTGATCTACTGCCTTGGCCAAGGACTCCATATGGCATATGAATGACTTACACAATAAGAGATCACCTTGCATATGCAAGTGTAGGTCCTTTCTTGATTCTCATTCACTTTCATGAGTCACTTGTGCAGCCCCAGCATAAGCCTTGAATCAGTTGTCTAAAGCGACACCCTTTAAAGCTTATACCAAAGACTACAGAGTTAACTCATAAAGTAACATGGAACCTCAAGTCTAAGGATCAATTAATCACATCAATGACTCATGAGATATTTCCTAATCTGGAAGTTTCCATTTCCTGAAATAGAAACTTCCTTTCCCATTTAGGAATGTTCTCACACGGGGCACCTCAGTGAACTTACTTGTTAAAGTAAGCACCCTCATGTATCACGCACGTATCAACTATACACTTTGCACCTCCATGAAACAAGGTGGTCCTTCTTAAGGACGTGATCCCACAAGCAAGCCTTAGAGGAGTCAGGTTGACACTCCCACTGTCTGTAGGACTCATCGGCTTGGAGTATTTTACTAATCATGACTTATGTGATATAGGGCTCGTTTCATGAACCATTTCACCTAAATGGTAGAGTCCTAAAGTCATCAGGATTAGGGGAGTTCTCATACATGCGCACATAATGGAAACACTCAAAACACGTATTGGCATATAAAGAAGTGTTTGCCTATGATCAATCGTATATTATTCAAAGATTGTCTGTGATACAAGAAAAGTCCCAAAGCAGATTACGTCGAATCGGCTTTCTAGGGCACTATTCCTAACATACACGCCAAGGTGAAGAGGCCAAGAAGACCCTAGCTGAATTGCAGGAGAAAGTGGCAGGCTTGGAAGAAAAAGTGGCATGGGACGCAGTGCTGAAATTCGTGCGCTCAAAAGCCTTCGCCTTCGCTGCCAACATGCTCTGCTTTGATAACGCTCGTCGTTTCTTTTACAAGGCGATTGGGCAGATGGTGAGGTTGGGGTTGGCCCCAGAGAGTGCTCGAACTGATGACCGCCTACGCATGGACCTGGACGATAACTGCGAGCCTATGGTCCAAGATGAGGATCCCTCGGATAGCCTGGCGGAGCCGGAGTATCAAGAACTTGTATCGATGCTCCAGTGGGAGTTCATGGCGGCCCATCCCATAGGCCCTGAGCCCATTCAAGTAGACGACGAGGGCACCTTTATGGAAGAGCCTGTCGGTGAGGAGCCTGGAGAGGTTCAAGCTTCTGATGCCTCGGCGCTAGCCGTCGTTCCCATTTCTACCGCTCTTCCGGAACTCGACAATCAAGCGCAGTGATAACCCTCTAGCTGCTGCTCCCAAATCATGCTTGCTTAATTTCCCCTCCTGCTTACGAACGTTCAACATCTGTATTTAATTTTTAAGCTTTCTCCTGAACATTTGAATTTCCTTGGGCACTTCCCTGTATAATTGAACTTTTCCTCTATTGTCCGAATGTTTGTGCTTATCACCATGCGTCACTAATTTAAAATTTGGTAACGTTTAGTAACTTTGAGGGACGCAGGTGTGGGTGCAAGGGTGTTCCCTAAGAGGGTTCCCTAGCCAGCCCCACAATGAGGCTCGAATTTGAACTCAGAAAACCCCTAAGGATTTAGCTAAGTATTGGCCTTAAGCATGTGACGTGCACCTTCATCTTGATCGTTCTAATAATTTTAATGAACTTAGAAATCAACGGCAGGATTTGCTAAGTATTAAATTAAAACGAGCGTTGTTGTAATGTTAGCTTTGCACTTAGGTGTCTAGAGGAAGACTAGCCCAGCGCGTGCTATTTACGAGCGTATTCTTAATTAAAAAAGGCGAGGGTCATTGTGGGTTTACGAGCGCGAACTGTCACAGTAAGTACCCAGTTGGCGTAAATTAAGCGTCTAGCACCCCACTTTTTGACACGCTCATTCTCAGGACTTATACGTTTATGAATTATCAAACTATTAGTGTGGAGGGTTCTCAACACACAGATAGCATTGCTTCGAAATGATTGGGATATTAATTAAGCTGTTCAACGTGGAGGATGCTCGACACGGAGTAGGCTTTCTGTTACCCGAACCATTAATCAAAAGGAAAGCAAATAAATGATATAATAATGGATCAAATACTTACTGTTATACTTACAATTTTCGAGATGATTACAATATGCTTTCTGTCAAAAGAAAGTACACCATTCCGCGATCGGACAATCCAAAGACTGTCATTTACACATAGAATCTTCTGAGGTTGCACGCGTTCCATGGTCTTGGGAGACGCTCGCCTTGCAAAGTCTCTAGCAAGTAGGTGTTGTTTGCTCGTACTTGGACAACTTTGAAGGGGCCTTCCCAATTAGGATCCAACTTACCCACGTGTTTAGAAACTTCAATTTTTTTAAGAACCAAGTCCCCTAGCTGGAAAGTTCTTTCTTTGACACGCTTGTTATACTGGTGGGCTACGGTCGCCTTGTATTTGTGGATGCGAGCCCAAGCTAAGTCCCTCCTCTCGTCTAATAAGTCCAATTCGAAGGCTCGATTGGCTTTGTTGGTTGCAGGCTCGAAATAGGCAACGCGTGCGGATTCTTGGGCAATTTCCGCAGGTATCATGGCCTCGGAGCCGTACACCAGAGAATAAGGAGTTTCCCCTGTCGCCGATCGGGGGGTGGTGCGATATGCCCACAGGGCACCTTGAAGTTCTTCAGCCCATTCTCCTTTCTTACTTTCGAGTATCGTTCTCAAGTGCTGGAGTATGGTTCGGTTAGTCACTTCAACCTGACCGTTGGCCTGAGGATGGCCCACGGAAGTGAACCATTGATCAATTCCTAGTTCATAACACCACTCCCGTGTGTCAGCAGCGATAAACTGGGAGCCATTGTCTGAGATAAGCACCCTCGGGATGCCATATCTGCATATGATGTTTTTCCAAATGAAATCTCTCACAACTTTGAACGTTATCTTGGCGACCGCTTCAGCCTCAGCCCACTTGGTGAAATAATCCACAGCGAGGATCACAAATTTCTTTTGCCCGACCGCTAATGGAAGGGGTCCCACAATGTCGATGCCCCACTGATCGAAGGGCCAAGAAACGTCGATAGGGATCATCTGAGCCGCCGGTAACTGGGGAGTGTTAGAGTGAAATTGGCACTTAGGACACTTTTTGGAGTAACTGATGGCATCCTGTAATACCGAGGGTCAGTAAAACCCACTCCTCAAAAAATTTTTGCCCAATATTCGACCGCCCGAATGATTCCCACAACTTCCACTGTGTACGTGTTCCAATACTTCCTTAGCTTGCGAGGGCCGTAGGCACCTCAGTGGTGGACCTTGGAAAGATCGCTTGAACAGCCGTCCGTCGCTATCAAGAGAAAAGCGAGGGGCCTTACTCCTAACCTTCCGAGCCTCTACCTTATCGCTCGGGCAGGCCCCATCCCTGATGAACTTAACGATGTCATCCAACCAACAGGGTTCAGTGGGGTCAATCATGTTCACCCCGCTCGGGGGTTCTGCACCACTAATCAATGGTTTCTCTGTCCTGAGGAACGTGACTGAGCGTTCGCATGAGTCATCAAGGGCCGAAGCGAACTTGGAAAGAGCGTCAGCGCGTTCGTTTTCTGCTCAGGGGACCTGCAACAAATGGAACTCTTTGAATTTGGCGATTACACTTTTAGCCTTTGCCAAATACTGCACCATAGTGGCTTTTCGAGCCTCATAAGTGTCGTCGATCTGACTCGCGATCAGCTGGGAGTCAACATAAGCAGCTACCCGAATGGCACTATTCTGGAGGGCTATCCATAACCCTTGGATTAGAGCCTCATACTCAGCTTCGTTGTTGGTGACATGGAACGCCAGCTTAATAGCATAATCCACTTCCGTACTGCGAGGGTCTCTGAGGGTCGACCCGGCTCCCCCCCCCCCCCCCTTGTGAGGTCGAGGAGCCATCTGTGTGCAGGAGCCATAACCCTTCTTCTGCTGGGGCCTCGGTATCCAGATTGAATCGTTCTGCCAACAAGTCTGCTACTGCCTGAGCCTGTATCGCCGTACGAGGCTCGAATGTGATGTCAAATTGGCTGAGTTCGATGGACCATTTGATTAACCTTCCTGATACATCTGGCTTAGATAGTACCTACTTGAGGGGTTGGTCTGTGAGCACCGTGATAGAATGAGCCTGAAAATATGGCCTTAGCCTTCGAGACTCATTAACGAGTGCGAAAGCGAATTTCTCTATTTCCATGTATCTCTTCTCCGCTCCTTGCAAAGTTTTGCTCAAATAGTAGACCGGCATGTGTTTACGCTCGTGGACAACTACCAAGACAGCGCTCGTGGCCTCCGAGGAGCCCGAGAGATAAACAATCAAGTTCTCTCCTGGAATAGGCTTAGCCAACAGTGGTGCGCTCACGAGGTATTGTTTCATATCCTTCAATGCCTTCTCACATTCCTCACTCCAAGCGAAGTTGCGAGCGTTGCGCAGTATTTTGAAAAAGGGCAAATTCCTATCCACTGAGCGAAAGATGAACCTGTTCAATGAGATGATCTTGCCCACCAACACTTGCACTTCCCTCACATTCCGAGGGGAGGGAATATCCATAATCGCCTTTATCTTCTCTGGGTTAGCCTCTATGCCGCGCTGACCGACCATATACCCTAAGAACCTACCACCGCGTATACCGAATGTGCACTTAGAGGGATTCAATTTCATTCCATAACGGCGTAGGACGTTGAAGGTTTGCCTGAGATCCTCCAGATGGGAATGCTGGCGCTCGCTTTTTACTATCATGTCGTCCACATAAACTTCCATAGATTTTCCAATTTCGCGCTCGAACATCCTGTTGACAAGGCGCTGGTAAGTTGCTCCCACATTTTTGAGCCCAAACGGCATGACCTTGAAGCAATAAACCCCCAAGTGCACAACAAACGAAGTTTTGGGACGATCCTCGGGCGCCATGAATATCTGGTAATATCCCTGAAAGGCATCCATCATGCTCATGAGCTCGCACCCCGCCGTCGAATCTACCAACTGATCAATCCTCGGCAGGGGATAAGGATCTTTGGGGCACGCCTTATTGAGGTCCGTAAAGTCATTGCACATTCGCCATTTGTTGGCGCTCTTGGGAACGAGCACCACGTTGCAGAGCCATTCTGGATATAGAATTTCTTCAATGTATTGAGCGTCTAGGAGCTTACCAACCTCTTCTTCGATGACCTGCCTTCTGAAGCCGTGAACGTCCCTCTTCTTTTGTTTGACTGGTTTGAAGGTCGGATCCACGTTCAGCCTGTGAACTATGACACTCGGATCTATCCTAGTGAGATCAGAGGCCTTCCAAGCAAACACATCGAGGTTCTCTCGGAGGAAATCAATCATCATGATCTGTGAGGGACCGTCGAGATTTGAACCAATTTGGGTGGTTTTATCTAGGTTCCCTGGCTCCAACTCGATGGTCAAGAATTTTTCAATTGGCTCGATTCGAGCCTCAGGCCTGGGTTCCTTGAGCACTCTTTTCTTTCCAGTAAGCCTACCCTTTTCCTCGTCCGAGGGTCTGTCAGCCTCGTTCTCGGAAGAAGTTCCTTCGACGGCCCCTGGTGGCCTGTCTCCCGTGCATTGGACTTCAATGGGGGTCCTCTTCTTGTTCTTCTTTTTATACAGCTTGGCCCTTTTGCGCTCCGGACCATCTTCGTCCAATTTGGGGAAGTCAACTGATTTCTTGGTGGACCCTGCCTGAAGGACTTGCTTTGGCTTATGGCTCCGAAGGGAAATGACGTAACATTCCCAAGCTTCTTTGACATTGCATAGAACTTCCCCTGTACCCTCGGGAGTGGGGAACTTGACCTTCTGATGGTAAGTGGAGATGATTGCTTTAAAATCCACGAGGGCTGGGCGCCCAATGATGATGTTGTATGGGAGGTTCACCTCAGCGACGGTGTATAGTACGCTCAAAGTTTTCCGCTGGGGGGCGCGACCAAAAGAGGTGGCCAAGCAGATCTGTCCGTGAGGGACAATCTCCGAACCCCCAAAGCCAACGAGGGCTGTTTTGAGGGGTTCGAGAGGAATGTTTGTTATGTTCATCTTTTGAAACGTTAAGTAGGGGAGAACGTTTACAGAGCTTCCACTATCAATTAAAACCCTCTTTACAACGTGGTTATGAACGTCTAAACTAACCACCATGGGACAGTCAGAGGTTTCACCGATCCCATGGGGTGTTACAATGTGTTCAAGGTCCTTTTCCGTAAACCCTACAATCTCATCCTCTTTCGAGCGTGGAGAGCTATCAACGGAGAGCACAGGTTTGGGAAGAGACGCTTGTTGGTCATAACTACGAATGTGGCAGCGACGGGCAGCATTTGAATCGCCTCCTGAGGGTCCATCGGTGATGATGTGAATGACCGCGAAGGGCTGATTCTCAACCTCCGGCCCTTTCCCTTTGCCGCGGTCGCTTGATTCGGTGTAGTGGTGGCGAGGACTGCGCGAGAGCGAACGACTCCTTCCTCTAATACGCGCTCGTTCGGCGTAGTGTTCATCGTACCTCTCTAGCACCTTCACGAACTCCTTGAGGTGCCCCCCGGTAATTAGCCTCTGAATCTCACTTTTGAGTTGACGACACTCGTTGGTATCATGTCCGTTCTGCTTGTGGAAAGCGCAATACTTTCCGGAGCGCTTCTGTGCCTCGGTCTCCCTCAACCTGGTGGTCTCTTGAACAGTTTTTTATCCGCCATGGAATAAACTTCAGCAATCGGGTGGTTGAGGGGAATGCGCTCAAACTTACGAGGAGGGGAGGAATTACGGCGAGCGGGAATAGGGCTGCGGCAGCGACCCCTGTTAGAATCTCCTCTGTCCTCGGGGGCTTTACTGTGGCGAGGAGCGTTGTCCATTTTCTGATCCCTCGCAATGTACATATCCTCGAGGGTGAAGAAAGAGTCCGGTATCTCCCTAATTTCCATCAATGAACGTGGCTTTTTCTTGGCTACTTCTTCCACAAACTCTTTGCTGACATAGTGCTTCATGTTGATGGCCCCAAATAGAACGTGCCTCAAGAAATCCATCGAGGGCTTTTCCACTAACAAGATTTCCTTGTTGAACCTTCCCATGAATGATCTGAGCGTCTCATTCGGCCCCTAGACCAGGCTGTAGAGAGCAGTCGCGACTGGGGCTGGTGCCTTCAAAGAATTGAAGTGGCTTATGAAAGCATCCGTCAAGTCATAGTACCCTCGGATTGAGCGTGGAGGGAGCTTTTTGTACCAATCTTGGGTCATTCCCGTGAGGGAAGTGACAAACACCTTGGCCCAATAATTGCTTGGGTGATCATACAAATGCATCAGATGCACAAAATGATCCAGATGCTCGGCTGGGTCAATGGTTCCATCATATCTGTTGACAGTTGTGGGGATTTTGCCTGTCCCCGCACGGGTCATCAGTACCTCCTCGATGAGGGGGGAATCGCCCGTCACGATTCTGTAATCCCGGTCCTCGGGATCCTCATAGCTGGCTTTTCTCCGGTGGTGGGAATCCGGACTGTGTGGACGGCGAGCGTCTCTGGCCCTGGATCTCTCGCCCCCGCCACGGGGGGCTTGAGTCCGTGCTCGAGAGAGCTGCGCTACCACATTCTGGAGCCCCTTGAGCTGATCTTGCACTGCGGCGAGTTGAGGGTCGCCTATATGCCTGCGGCTTGCCCTCTCTGTGGCCCTCGATTGGACCTCCTCGTTATTTCCAACCCTCTCATCTTGAGGGGCCCTTTCATTTCCATCAGGTTGCTGCCCTTGCTGGACCCTCGGTGGGGCCTCATTTTCTTGAATCGGTGGTGGGGGAGGTTGTGGGGCCCTCAACGCGTTTTGCGCCATTGTCAAGGGGTGAGCCGGGAGTCCTCCAAGGGGCGGGGCCGCTCGTGCATCCGCCAGTGAGGGGAAGTAGGCCGTAGTGAAATGTTCCCAAGCGTTCTGCACCGCTTGACCTTCGCAATGTGCGTACAGCGCTTGAAGTTGCTGAGTACTAATCTGGGGCATTTTCACCCCCTGTATCTCCCTAGGCAATGTCGATGGGAGATTTAGTGTCCCCACTTGATATGGCTGGACCATAGGCATCATTCCGGGCATCATCCCAGGTTGCATAAAAGTGTATCCTGGCGGTGGCATGGCAATAGAGTACATGCCAGGATGGGAGGCTGGAACGTTTTGGGCGAAGGCTGGGGGAGGAGGATTGGAGCCAGATCCTCCTGCCTCATTTCCTGCTGGGGGAAGAGTTGTAGCAGCGACCTCAGTATCTCCAACGAGTGGAGGAGGTGTACCGCTAACGGCGGCGTTGTTCCCAGTATTCTCCTCGTTGACAGGGGGATGAGCACCCTTACTTCCTACTGCTCCTGACCTTGTCACCGTCACCATGATGAAAGTTGTAGGTGTTACTTTTCAACTAGCCTTTAGAGAGGAAACTGGTGATGAAGACGGTAGTGATGGATTTCCCACAGACGGCGCCAGAAAATGATGGTGCAGGAAAATATGAGCTTCCTAAAATGCAACAACACTTTCAATATTTGTGTAAAAAGGGAAGACCATCACAGGCGTGAGGGCCTCAGGATCTGGGTTTCCTTTTGAGCGTGGGTTCTTCTAGCTAGGATAACACCAAGAGTGTAAGATGCAACGGTGATGCTACTGTGGTGAGGATAATATGAAGCTTGAGAAGATGCAGGAAATGGCCCTGAACAGTGTATGTAATGTGTATGCAGATGATCGCTTGGGGGAGAAAGCATGTGTTCTCCCCTATTTATATGTTAGGGGTGAGGGTAAAGGGGTAAATTGACCGTGTGGTCCCAAACCTGTGTTGCCCTAACACGTGGCAGCCCGTGAGGGTGTGAGAACGACGTTTCTGAAAAGGTGGCGGCGTGTCAGGTGGTGGGTGCGCACTACCTTTGTGTCAGAGGTTGTTGGCGAGGGTCACGTGAGAGGAAGGCCCAAGATCCTCTTTGCTAAGGTTCGGATCCATCGCAGTATGGTAGGATCATGTACGAGCGCTGGTGACGCTCGAAGAGTGTACGGATGGACCTCCCACGGCAGAAGACCCTGAAGCGTCAATATCCCGAGCATCAAGAATGGGGCCCTCGTGTGGGTGCTTCCTTGAGAAGGGTGAACCTGAGGGTCGGGACGCGAGCGTCAAGCCCATCAGCTTGAATCCTTCACCCGAATGGTTGGCCGAGGTTCATGGACCTGTACTGATAAGCAAGCAAGTGGGCTGGGTTGGCCCACGAGCCCATCAATGCGAGCGTCCAGTCCCTCAGTCATCAAGCGTTGACACGTGGCCGGCTCTGATTCGAGTGCGGTTTCAGGTCTCATCACAACTGATGATTTTAACAATTGTGTAAAGAGTATTTACATAAGAAAAATTAATTTAATTTAATTTAGTAAAACTAATTTACTAAAGAAAATATTATACAAACAAATTATATAATATTATATAAAACACATTTACATAAATTAGTAGTTATGGACTTTTATATAAAACATATTTATATAATTAGTTCACTAGGACTTAGTGTTATATAAAATGTATTTATATAACAATTCGGTTGGGCTTAAACAAAACTAATTTACTAAAATTATTATATAAACAGATTATATAATTATATAAAACGTATTTTTATCAATTAGTTTGATTGGACATACCGTTACATAAAACATATTTATATGATAATCCAAATGGGCTTAAATATATATATAACACTTTTATACATATTCATATGGGCTTTCTTATATAGAAAACACATTTATATAATATTAATTCTTGTGGACTTACATATAAAACACATTTATATTAATTAAAATGGGCCTAAAACTTCGTTCAATTAGAAAACTCAAGAGTCAGGCCATTAAATGTTAATACCCAATTAACATAAACCCATTATTCCCAAGAAGGACTCTATTTTCCAAAGGCCCACCATATATTATACTACATAATATAATGAGCCCAACAAGAAAGCTTTAGGTCAGATTAAAACAAATTTAAAAAACCTACGCCCAATTACAATAAAAACCCATTTAATATTATACTTAATAATATAATATCCAAATAAGCCCACTCATTCAACGGATGAATCTAAACCTAAAGTGCAAAGTTCCCCACTCCCGCCGCCCAGTACCTTCGTTTCCCTTAAACTTCTGGCACAATACCGAAAATGGGGGAACGTCTCAACCTTGTGGATGCAGCACCGCTGTAGCGCGACCACTTGTCGCCTGGGCTTCGCGACGGCAACGCCACATTCTTCGACTCGCCGAGAAAACTTTGGATCCGAACCTCCTTCGCATCCCGTCTTAGTCCGTTGCCAATGAGCATAGCCCCGTCGAGTCTTGCATTCGCCCAGCCCACAACGTCTGGCAGCCGCAGTGGGAAGGAGGTGATGTGGCGGCGGCAGGGGTTTCAATTTCTTCCCCTTTCTCTATTTAGTATCTGATTAGTTGGGGTTGTTGGTTCCGCGAGGTGGTCGTGGGCGGAGATCCACCGCCACAGAGGCGGTGTGGTTGGGATCCGCCGCCACAGAGGCGGCGGCGGTGGTGTTAGGTTTCCGCCGCTACGAAGGCGGCGGCCGCGGCAACTAACAGGAATTTTGCTAAACTAGGTTTTACTAAATTCTGATGAACATTCTAGAGAAATAACTGATATAGATACTAAACATGCTAAATAATTAACATATAATTAGCATAGTATTAATTAACAGATAATTAACACAATCAACATGCTCCACAATTGGCTGAATAATTAACAGATAATTATTAAAGCAATAGAAATAGGCATGCATATTAATTAACAAATAATTATCAGATTTGCAGATTAACGCATGCTAATATTATCTCTAACAGATTACAAAAATATCGCAAGGATTAACACATAATCTCAGAAATAGGGCAGGAAAAGCACTAATAACTCATGAATAACAAATAATCTTATGAAAAACGATTAACACATAATCTCATAAATAGGGCAGGAAAAGCACTATTAACTCATGAATAACAAATAATCTTATGAAAAACGATTAACGAATAATCTTAAGCATAATCATATGCACAACGATTAACAAATAATCTTGATCATTTAAAGTCTTGGTAACAGAGACATAAAAAGAACAATTTAGGCTCTGATACCACTGTAGGAACATATATTAGGACTAACCTTTTTGCGGAAGCGAATTCGGATTCGATTGTCGTTTTACACCCACTGCAACCTCGACTGTAATCCTTGAAGGTGGCTACTAGAGTGTTTCCACGCCCCAAATCCTTAGTCTCCGGATGATGAACTACGTGATAGAGATCTATTCTGTGAGTATACTGTATATGGTGTATCTTCTATCTCACAGATAAACCCTGTATATAGGATAGATTAGAGTTACATAAACTATATTCTTATGGGCTTGTCATAGGCCCACATCAGTTACTTAAACTGATTCCTATTATTTAGGAATATAGTCGGACCCACTTTTAATTACAATATACGTGTCATGGACTCACGGGAGGTTTTAGCAATAATAAATTGGGGTTGAATGCAATTGAGGATGTTAAATGTGTACCTCGTTGCAGAAATCCTGGAAGAAACCCTCCTTGAATTTATAAAGACCCACCGCAAGAATAAGTGGTGTATGCTTCGTATTCACATGCCAATTTACCCTATTTGGTTTGCATTGGCACCCTCTCCAGTCCACTATTGATTATTAAATAAACACTTGTTCAAATCCATGACAATCCTTTGTATTTATAGGATTAAATCAGTTGATTAACTACAATTCTTGCTATTTGTATTTAGATTTGGACTATCTTCACCTAATAACTTCGCTAACTTTTGAGTAGGGTTGTTCGATTTGGTTTTAGTGTTCGATTTGGTTTTAGGGTTGTTCGATCAGTAAAACCAAATTGAACTATACCAAAATATTTGTTTTTGGTTTTGTCGGTTTTACAAAATTATGTACGTGTCCCCCTACTTAGCTAGAACAAGATTGCCTAACATTATGTAAATATCATATATGAAGCGTGGTAAGGACCCACTTAACCATTTGGCCCAATAATTTTTTGATATGTGTCGGACGATACCAACTCGATATCCCTCTCCGAGTTTCCTCTCGAAAGAATCCTCCATGCACTTTCAGGCCACATATGCTCGACTAGATACATCAATGTCTGGTGCCTGACTAATCAGCTTGACCTCCCCTCGACCTAAAAGGCCATGTGGCCACTAGCGGTTCCTGGAAGAAGTGGCCGACCACGCATTTAATGCACTTTTATAGCGGGTTGCTATCAGCTTGAGGCATGCATACGTCGTTCGAGCTCATCATTACTTTACCCTGTATAAGTACCCCACATTTATACCACAGGTAATGTGACGCCCCGCGTCTTCTAAGTACACGTGTGTATTTATTTTATGTTTTTATATGATTTTAATTTCATTTATATGTTTTAAATTAATTTATAACTTGAAATATTTGTTTAAAAATGCGTTTGTGCTTCAATTTGGAATCTAAATATATGATCGGATTCGTTAAATTATGAATTGTATGATTCTTATGTCAATTTAATGGAATTGCATGATATATGCATGTCTTGGGTTTAATTGCATGTTATTTGAAAGTTATGGACTGAATTGAAAATAAGCTTTGGGCTTATTTGTCACTTTTTGAAAGTTTAGGGACCTATTTGAAAAATAGGTCACCTTGAACTATTTCGTGAATATCTTGAGCTCGGGAACTCGGATTCAAGATCCGTCTTTGCCGTTGGATTCGTTTCGACGATTTGGAGCCAACAGTATTGACCTCATAACTTTTCGATGTTGGTTGAAATAATTTATGTATATATAGAAGTACTCATATAAGAATCTAAATAAACAGGGCTATTGGCTTATCGGTTTTGCTTATAATGTTGGCGACGTGTCGATAACAGTAGCAAAATTGCTGGATTTTTGGGAAGGTTTTAGGATAGCATGGAAAAGCCGTATTACCAAATTGGAAATTGAGATCAACCCGGCCACCATGATGAACTTAATGGCTAGAGAGTCTTGACGAACATCCTCTCAGTAATATTATTGAGGAGTTAAGGACTTGATTCATAAATCTCGGGAGGTTAATATTATTCATGTGAAACGTGAATTGAGCGAATACGCAGATTTTTTGGCAAAGAAGGCCATGATCTAGCTGCTGCTTGTTATTAGGATGAACCTCCTGCTGAGATGATGGAGTTACTCGCTAGGGAAGCTTTTTTTTTTTTTTTTTTTTTAAGGAACCGGAAAAGAAGCCGCTAGCGAAGCTTAGTTGCTCTTTTTTTTTCACCAAAAAAAAATATAAGAATCCGAATACGGCATGAAGTAGATTAATTGTTTGGATTTGGACTAGTTGAGTTTGGACTAAAATTTTGGGTTTCAGGCCCATTTATTTCCTGAATAGACAACATTAAAGCCTGCTATTAAATGCAGATAGGCCCATTTTCATGTGAAATGGGCTTCAGCCCGGATTATAATGATTATAATTTACAAGAGAAGAAGAAAACCGAAAAAGGAAAGAGGTGAAAGAATAGAAACAATATAGAGACGTAGCGCTGTGTAGGCCAACGGAGTACGTCGACACACCGCCGCGGATGAGAGCTTCACCGTTGGTATGTTGTGCTTAATTCGATTATTTACTACTTCGGAGACTGAATTAGGGTTGTTCTTTACAAAGTTTCTGCATTTGCCGCGGTTTTTGGCTAAGCCAGCTGCCAAAGGGGCGGCAGCCGCTCCTCGGCGGCGGCTCAGCCTTTAAAAAGTGAGAAACCATGGGAAACCTTCGCGTGGACCTCGGTTCTATGGAGGTTTCCTTGAGGAAGTTGTTTGTTCTTGATTAATGGAACGTTTGCTCTGCTGTTTGTCATGATTGGTATCAACTTTCGTGTATATCTGCGTGTTGCGCGTTAATGGCGGTTTAATTGGATATATATTTCATACAATTTGACGGATCACTATCTATGCTAGCTTGTGTTCTTTTTTCTTGAACTTCTTGGCCATTGAGTGATTCACGAGTCATTAAATGTTGGGGTTTTCGTCTTTGGAATATGATAAATCAATAATTCTGTAAGTTTTAAGTTTTAATTCTTAATCATTGGTCTTATAAATGATACCGTACGTGATGTAGGAGACAGATACCGTTTGTCTTAGTTGGAACTTTGAATGCACAACGATCTTCTGCTAGTTTAGGCACCTAAAGTTTGTAATAGATGTATGTTTATTTTTGTCACTAAAATTTTGTGGCTCTGTGTTGTCTCTTCCCTTTTTTTCAGGTGTGTCTGTAAGGAGCAGTACTCAACTGGTCATTTAATTGTGAAAGATTTTGAGACCTATAATGGGTGCTCCTAAGCAGAGGTGGACACCCGTAGAAGAAGCTGCTCTCAAGGCTGGCATTCAGAAATATGGTGTTGGGAAATGGAGTACCATACTCAAAGATCCTGAATTTAAAGTAGACTTACGATCACGCACTAATGTGGACCTTAAGGTATCAAATATGTACTGCATACATTACCATACATTCTGTTTTTGGTGGGAAATACCGTTCTCGTAAAGGGAATAACCCCTATTGATTGAGCTTAAAATTATACCTCATTTAGTGCGTGACTAGCCTTTAAATAATTGATACCTTCTTGTATTTATTGATCTGTATTTTAAAATAATATATCGCAATACATTCATAACTATTTACTTAGTTGGCGTGTCTGGTTTTAATTGCATAGGATAAATGGAGAAATTTAAATGTTATGGCAAATGGATTGGGGTCTCGGAATAGGGCTACGGTTGTGCAGAAGAGCAGTCAGTTGGCCCCAAAGCAGGAGGAAGTCACTGCAATTGGTGGTGTAGTCGTTGAGAAGGCGGCCCCAAAGCATGATGAAGTCATTGCAATTGGTGGCGTAGTGGTTGAGAAGGCCTCCGCAGTTCTTGAGACCACTCCACGTGTTCCTTCAAATGAGACAATCCAAGATGCTGGTTCGGTAAACCTAATTTCAAGGTTGAGTGATATAATTATGTGTTGATAGCTCATTTATTATTGTGACTTTTATTCCCAGTTATGCTTAGGGTTATCATGTGTAACAACTGGAAACAATCTTCTCATGTCGTTGCAGCCACCTTGAAAAGGTCTTCTGAGCTTTTAACCAGATATAAAAGATTAAATGGTTGAATCTTTCTATACAAATTCTTATGAGGAAAAAAGTTGAAAATGCAAATATTGGGAACTATGAATCTCTTCCAAGTCGAGCTGTAAACATTAATATTTAACAACATCCCTTAAATGTGAAAACTTCGAAGTTAATGGAAATTAAATTGAGAAAGGAATGCTTATCGACATTATAATTGAATATCCAACAGAAATTTTGAGTTAATTTTAGATACACTGATACACACTTAATTTTCAGTTTCGGGTCAGTTTGTTGACCTGTGAACAGAACTCCTTTATTTATACTGATTGTTTTATCTTATAAAATTGGCGTAAATCAATGATAACATATAAAGGAAAAGGAAGTTTGATGTCATGTTCAGCCAATTGTTACATGCTCTTTTATGATTTTGAATCTATGAGATATAGCAATTGATGAGGTTTATGTGATGAAACATTGAGCACACTTGCATTTATGTGTTCATTCGAAACTTAAGACATTATTAAGAATAGCTCCTGCTCTTTCGTTCGCTATTCGAATTCGGGGCCAGTAGAAATGTACGAAAGGTGGTCTTGTCCTTTTCTTTCCAACTAGTAGCTTCGTCGTTGATCTCTCCTCTTCCCAGCCGGCTGTGACTCGTATGTCCAGACAACAACTATCAATCCCTAGCGAACCCATAGATTCTTCTACCATTCGACCAGATCCTCTAGATTGTATTCCAATTTTCCGCCCTCAAGCAACTTGACTAATAAGGGAAAAGCCCAACATTAAGAAACTATATTATTAGTATTTCCAATTCTGGATATTAAACATTTTTCCAGATGCTATAATAAGATCTTCTCTGATTCCCTTTTGTGAATTTAGGCTGGATGATCTTATATTGGAAGCTATAGCAAAGCTGAAAGAACCTCGAGGATCCAGTCGACAAACTATTGCCGAGTACATAGAGGTAATAATTAGATTATCTATTTAAATGAAAAATAGAACAGATGAAAACTAGAGCAGGTGAAACTGGATTAGTATCATGCTCGTATTGACGAGTTTTGAGAGAATAAAAAACTTCGACCTGTTATCACACTTTGTTTTTCTTGTACAGTAGAACACTTTTCCATTTGACTTCTATATCAGATAATCTTCTTTAATTTTCATTTATTTCCTGTAATAGTTACTCTTCCATGTTCTGGAATTATAAATGTTTGAATTACAGGATCGCCACCCAGCACCTCCAGATTTTGACAGGAATTTAGCTGCTGCTTTGAAGCTTTTGACAGAAAAAGGAAAGTTAGTTAAGGTATTTCATCCATGCAAGTCATGAGTCATGCTTTGCTTTTATGTGTTTTTTCCCCTTGAGGGCTTCGTTTCTCTCGCAAAGCTATACTCCTTAATATAGTTGTTTCTCGTATAAGAAAAATTTATGTTATTACATAGAGCCTGTTTTCTCTGGAAGGTGAAGCATCAGTACAGAATTGCACCAAGGTCAATATCATTCAATGTTGGCAAAGATCCACTGTTGTTGCTTGCAAATGGAGTAAAGAAGGATCTTGCAGGAACAGAGAGAAACGGCATTGTTATTCTTACAAAAGCTCAGATTGATGCTGAGCTAGAGAAAATAAAGAGCATGAGTGCAGAAGAGGCTGCTGCAGCTGCTGCACTAGCTGTTGCGCAAGCGGAAGCTGCTATTGCAGAAGCTGAAGCAGCAGCAAGGGAAGCTGAGGACGCCGAGGCTGAAGCTGAAGTAGCACATTGTTTTGCTGATGCAGCTCAGGAGGCACGTAATTGTCACATTATCCATGTCTGGTAAAGCCGACTCTTTTCTTTTCTGGATAATTCAAATTTGATGAAGTCTTATACTTGAATTTGATTACCTTTAAACAGAAGCACTCTTAGAACTATTATAAATATGAACGTGCCAGTGCTTTTGCTGTTCACTGCATATCCATAATTGTGGTTCTTCAATTCTAGAACATATTCCTTTATTTTAGTATGAGCTCTTCTGGCTGTAGTGTTATTTTTAAAATAATTTAAAGATAACATGATTAGTTATAAAATCTTCTTAGGTTAGATTTATTGCATATTTTCTATTTTGTTGTCGAGATGTGTATCTTTATCGAGAACGCTAGATCATCTGATCATGCAACTTGCTTTCGTCTCTCGAATAATCGTTTTCTAACGTGCGTGCAGAATCTGCAGCGGTTGTAATTCGATCTTCGCAAGAGTGGTAGTACATTGCATGAACACTTTTCACTGAACTCATCTTTGGCATAGTATACTTAATGATGTATATAGGTGGTCGGATCCGTTTGTAAATGCCGAGTATATTGACTATGTCGATAGTTTTATTTGTTCATCAACTATGAATGTCTATGATGTATACCAAGTTGAAACAGTGTAGTTCAATAATGTCGTCAAACTTCTACTTCATTTCCCTTGTTCGTTTGTTTTCTCTGTGCGTGTGCGTGTGTGGTCTAGAATAATTGAACAAGAAATCTATTCTCTCATCGAACAGTTATAAAATTTTTCGTTAGAGTTGTAGATGCCTCAATTTGAAGTTATAGTTAGGTTCGATAGATACTTTAATTTGAAGTTATAGTTGGGGATCGAACCCGATGGTTGCTAGGGGATTTCCCTTGTGATATGTGCTAAAGTGGTATTTGTAACTAAGCCTGATAATGAAGAGTGACCCCAATCAAATCAAGCCAAAAGAATGATATTATTAACGTGGGATAATTACAAATCGAGGTATGAAGAAATTCATAGAAATTATGAATTTCTCGTAAGATTTAAAAAATTATGAATTCCCCGGTATCAGTTATCTCTTCCATTAAATTTAATTAAATGCGCAATTTTATTATTTATCCCTTATATGTTGAAATTTAGGGGTATATATAATAGAAAACCCAAATGTAAGTATTTGAGTTTTGTACTTGATTAGTTTTTTTTTTTTTTTTTCAGTTTTGCTAAGAATGTTATTTAATGATATTTTGATATTTTTATAATGAACTAATTTTATACTTAGATTTTTTGGATGCCTAATTTTTTTTGAAGATATTGAGCATGTATGTTTATATTGAAATACTATGTATTAGAGATCACCAACATTTGAATTATTTGTTTAAATTACTCTGACGGATATTTATGTGAATTTATTAAAGCATTGATTGATGTTGATGTGCTTGTTATGATTTTCTATTTCGAAGTGAAAATTTGTTATTTCAAATGAACAAAGTTTAAATGAACTTATACAAAAATATACACTTTAAACTAACACATGGTCATAATGTAGAATTTGGAATTTTTTTTGTCATATTTTATGAAAATAAATATGTAAGAAATTTCTATTTTGATTTATATTTATACGTAAAATATTATATTAGATCAAATTACAAAATTTTGAATTAAAAAATATAAATTTAACCAACATTATCTTTACAAACAAATAGGGGAAATGTGGGAAAAATCCCCAATGCGGCATCATATTTTGACATAACTCCCCCGTACAAATTTCACATAATATAGTACAAAAACATTATAATGTAGTATTTATATCCTATTATGTAGTATAAATTCATGGATTTTGTGGTTCTAGGTACAAATCACCATATGTAAACGTTCAAATGTGTATTGTATGAATTTCACATAATGTAGTATAAAAACGTTCTAAAGCAGTATTTATATCCTATATAAGGGCGAGTTTACTTTAATGGATAGCAATCCATCAAATCTTGGTTATTAAACGTAATTATTTTATTTGGGCTAAAATACCAACTTTTCTTTTTACTTTAATAGAAAGCACTTCTGTTATATAAGCCTTTTTTTTTTTATAATCTCTTTACTTTTCGATATTAAAAACCATCCGTTAAGAGCAAAATTTCATTTTTGTCCCTCCCTTTGTTTTTCATTTTTATTCAGAAATCACGATTTATTTATCAAGGAGATCCAATTTCTGCTAAATCTCATTCATCAAGGAGACTGCTAAAATTCGGAAGATGAGAGTTAAACACACCAGAAAATAGCAAGAGTCCATAAACCTTCAAACGCGAAATCAATCCACTAATAAATTCCTAAAAACATCAAATTCAGGTAAAATTAATTAAAAACAAAATGATAAATAAGAAAAAAAAAATCCAAAATTTATCCAATACAACTCTCAAAAATTAAAAAGCAGAAATTTAAAGTAGAAATAAACTGAACTTGAATAAACAATTTGCAATTAAGTTCTTTCAATAGAAATAAAAAAAGAAATATAGAATAAGGAGAAAGAGAAAAAATATACCTAAATAATTATAAGTGAAGAGATAGAGCGAGAAGCCAGGATAAAAAAGTAAATTTCTCCATTACCAGAAATGTTGGTAATTTAGCAACGACTTCAAAACCCGGGCTCCGAGAAAAAGACATATTTCTTTTCTATCAAAGTAAAGCGTAAATTAAGGATCTTTATTTTACCAAACCCACTTATTCTTCTAAAGTAAACTCGTCCTAAATTCATGATTCGTGTTTTGGGGATGTAAGTGAAAATATTCCAACCCTATGGGGAGTTATTTGAGACTGCCCCTTACAAATATATCCTTACACTTTCAATATTATTACAATATATCCAAGATAGAATTGAAATTTTTAAAATTAATATTGTTGATTTCATCAAAACTTAACACCATTATTAATGGTTGGAAGAATTTGTGAGAGAGAATAAAAACCTCAGGGGTATTCATAATTTCTCAAACCTCAGGGGTAATCCGTAATTTATCTCGCCATACGTAAAAGGGTTGTTTGTAATTATCCCTTTTTAACATAGAAAATGTTCCATAACAACATAGTGACCCATCATAAAGATCCTCAAAACTCAAAGCATGTCACACGTTTTAATCCCAAAAACAGGAATTTCGAGTGTAGGAGGAGAAATTAGATAGAATCTGAATCCAAATGCCTAGCCAGCCATGTATATGAACCTCCACTTGTTCACATAATCCATTTGTTACCAAGCTTGCATGAACTGCTATACAAACTCCTCATAGAAAGTTTAAGTTCAAATATGAACTGGTCTGCTATATAATACAGAGCCAACTTTGAAGAAAAGCAGCGAATCAATCATCCAGAAAGAATAATAATCTGGAAATCTGAACTATACCATTACAGACCACGGTGCCCTACGCTCAACTCTTGGACTTAGAATGCTTAACGAGCCAATCAATAACCTGATCGATGTTGGTAGAATTCTTGCACGAGATCATATAGCAGCAGACCTCTCTATCTGTGATCGATTTTAAGCCCCTGCAGCACATATTATTGTGATATCAGATTGACCTAAACCCACAAAATCGTAAACAATAATTTAAAAAGTTTCTTTTTTACACTTACATTTGCTCCGTCAACACCTCACTTGATAGGGCTTGAGGCTTGTCTATCTTGTTCCCCAACACAAGCAAAGGGATGCCACTGAGTGATGGTTTGCTCAGCAGATCATGAAGTTCACTTTTGGAGATATTGATGTTATCGTGATCCGCAGCATCAACAACATACCTAATCCATCACACACAGAGGACCAATTAAATAACTAAGGAATTTGATCTTTCCCCTTAAACAAGTGATAATAGAATTATTCACATCAAGTAATTATTGAACATACAACTTTAGTCACACAAAATATCTGAACGCAATTTAGATCAGCAATTTATTAGAATTTGACAAATGAAAAGAAATTTGACATCTTATTTGCCATTTTTCTTATCCAAGGGATCAGCATAGGAGAGACCACCTTTGACATGAGAAAGGAATTCAGTTGATAAAAGTTCACAAAGAAACTGAACAAGATTTTTTGTAATTTACGAGAAAATTTACTTCACATTTATATGTACGATGGGATAAAAACATTTAAAACTAATAACTGAAAGCACAAAAATAAACAAAGGAAAATGGAGTTATTGACATACACGATAGCAGAAACAGCACGACAGTATCGCTCCCACATACTTCGAAACCTGGGTTGACCCCCAAGATCCCACAACTTTATTGTGACATTCCCTTTAGTGACCTTTCGCATATTAAATCCTACCTAAGGATCAAAATAGTGAATTATCTTTAATTCCTTAATGCAAAAAAGACGAACAATTTCGCAAATTGTTAAAACTAATGTTAATTTGAAAGGAAACACTAACCGTAGGAATCATATCTTCACTATATCCACCAGTCTAAGGAAAAGCAAAATAGAACAAATTAGATGCAAAGTAGTTTGAATATATATATCTTTAAAATAAGTATTAGCTAGCAAGTTCCGAAGACAGTTTCTTTGAAAGGATAATAGATGTGATCACTTACAGCGACAACATTTACTAGTGAAGTTTTCCCAGCATTTTGAAGACCTATCAGAGACAGCTCCATTTCTTGTTTGAAAAAGAGGCTGTAACCATAAATTAACAATGAGAGTCCACATATCTTCAAGAAAATTCCACTTCAAAGCAAATATAATATCTAAGCATATATAATGTCTACAATATGACAGTTTCTCATCATGCAATAATCAATAAAAATTCCACAGCTGAAGCCTCACAGAACACTCAATTTCTCATATCAAATCGGCTACTTACGGAAGCAACTTGAAACTGTTTAACGACAATAGATAGAGCCAAGTATAGCAGCAAACCTTTAATGGGCACACTCAAACAAGAAAACAAAAGTTTAAGGGTATACCACACGGTGTACTTAACATAATTTAAGTTGGCAACTTACATCCCAAATGTAATCTCTACATATAAGAAAGAGACACCAGAATGGAATGCCAGTGATTATTGATTGTGCTCCTCTTTTGCAGTCTAAACATAAACTACCGAGGGTGTCATATTATGGTATCGGCTTGTCTACAGAAACTTCCAACGTGCGACGATGAGTTATTGTAACTGTAGCAGGGCAGCCCCTATTGTTCTCTTTCATGAGAGTTCAAAGAATTACACGCCAAATTTGATAAAGAGACCATTAGCAAGTAGCAGACGGAAGACCACAATCAACTAAAGCAAGATTATTCCTAGTCACTAGGTTTGGCCCGAATAACACTACATTTCATTAAACTGGACACAAAAGTAGACAAATTTGAAAACAAAAACAATAATGCGCATCGGCAGATAACAATCCGCTTCATTCGTCAGTTTCTTATTTGGTATTAGAAAATCACACACACAGAGGGAAGGGGAAAACAGAGAAACCATCAGCAATATCTTCAGCAGATAACATCAGAGCATACATTCCTCCTCAATATGAAACCAATTGAACATAAAATCAGAAAAAAAAAAAAAACCGAAAAATACAACTACATTTGATAAACTTCTCAACAACATAATTGCATGAGCAGGATCGAACATCAATCAAATCCAGAAATATAGCCAAAACAAATTCAAATTTGTCCAGATTCATTCAAAAAAGTGAGAATCTCTGCGTTTGAGTAAAAGGAGCCAATGGCCGGGGTGCTGCCAGTGCTAACCTTCTTAGCCAATTGAGAAAAGCTTCCCACAGACCCATTGCTCCGATTGATTGATGGATCGAAAATCAAACAGTGAAACAGATCTGATTTTAATTCCCTCTTGCCCCAAGCTGCTGCGAATTTCTGTTTGAGCTGGAGATGAGAGATTAAGGAATAATAAATTAAAAAAAAAAAAAGAGAAAAAAGAAAATGATTAGCATAGAGTCGTAGACGACAAAATGACTGTTATTCCCCTACAAAACCACCAATACCAACTCTTCTACGTACTTCGGGGCAGAGCAGACCAATTGGGGCTGAAGAAGGCAAATTCAGTTAGTTATATGATTTTAATATTTTATTTTATATCTTTCAATATTTATAATTTTGAATTTTAATATATGAAATATTAAGTTACTGATAAATAAAATTGTGAGGGTAGTTTTAATTTATAAATAATAAAATGTATCGCTATATAAATAATATATATAAATTATATCTGATCAATTTTTTATTAAATTTAAGGTGACGTCATAAATTTTAGAATTTGAATTTTTCATTTTATCCCGAGCTTATGTAATCTTTTTATACTATGTTTATTCTAACTTTAAGATAGGGGTAAAACAAAAAATTCAAGTCCCAAATTTTATGAGGTCGGTAAATTTAATAGAAAACTAATCTGATATAATTTATAATTTTTAGAAGGAATTAAAATGGAGTTATATACCAGATAAACCTTGTGTTATGCAAAAAGAGCAAGAAAAATCCTATGTTATAAAATTTCATATACAAAACCCTGAGTTTTAAGATTTTTGCTCACTGCCCCTTAAACTAATTCTATCACAATTAAGACATGATTTTCCTATGTTACCCCTTATTAATTAAACTTTATTATATATTTTCTCCTTCATTAAATTTATTTTTCTTTTTATCTATCCTTTTTCTCCGGGATACTTTCCCTCCTCCCAACCTGACCATGTCCGGCCATCCTCCACTTCCAAGGCTCCAACCCCCTTCTTCAACACCATCGCCACCACATGTCCAACCTTTTTCTCTACAATAAACCACCCCAACTCCAACATTCTTCTCTGCAATTAACGGATCTAAAATACCAAAAAAGAAAACAGAGGAGAAAACAAGAAAAGAAATAAAAAATGCTCATCTAACAAAAATAGTTGGTCGGATCCTCTCGGAGACGACATACGGGCCGCCACCATTCAGCCTTGGCTTCTATTTATACCATCGTCCCTTCTCTCACCGAGTCCTCTTCCTCAGCTCCAAATCCATATCCTTCGGCCCTGCCATCGTCGAGGACGGAGGAGATCTGGGAGGTCTCCGACGAAAAGAGGGAATGAGGGCTCTCCCTTCAAAACGATTCTATTTAGCCTAGATCTTAGGTCGAGCCGAGGCGGAGGGTGGCAACGGCGATGGTGGTTGGCGAGATCTGGTTCAAGTTAAGGCGATGGTACGTGGTGGCAGCGATTGTGGTGGTAAGATCTCATCCATTATTTGTAGTTTTCCGGTGGCAGCGACGGTGCACTTTCCCGGCAGCGGCGGCGATGCTGGTGTTAGGAATAGTGCCCTAGAAAGCCGATTGTATATCCGCTTTGTACTTTTCCTTATTGTAATCACAGACAATCTTTGAATAAAATAACGAATTGAGGCAACACTTCTTTATATGCTCTTGTTTGGTATGCGTTTACTTTAATTGTGCATGTATGAAAACTCCCCTAATCCTAATGACTTTAGGACTCTACCATTTAGGTGAAATGGTTCATGAAACGAGACCTATATCACATGTCATGATTAGTAATATACTCCAAGCCGATGAGTCCTACAGACAGTGGGAGTGTCAACCTGACTTCTCTAAGGCTTGCTTGTGGGATCACGCCCTTAAGAAGGACCACCTTGTTTCATGGAGATGCAAAGTGTATAGTTGATACGTGCGTGATACATGAGGGTGCTTACTTCCATAAGTAAGTTCACTGAGGTGCCCCATGTGAGAAGATTCCTAAATGAGAAAGGAAGTTTCTATTTCAGGAAATGGAAACTTTATGATTATGAAATATCTCACGAGTCATTGATGTGATTAATTGATCCTTAGACTTGAGGTTCCATGTCACTTTATGAGTTAACTCTGTAGTCTTAGGTATAAGCTTTAAAGGGTGTCGCCTTAGACAACTGATTCAAGGCTTATGCTGGGGCTACACAAGTGACTCATGAAAGTGAATGAGAATCAAGAAAGGACCTACACTTGCATTTGCAAGGTGATCTCTTATTGTGTAAGTCATTCATATGCCATATGGAGTCCTTGGCCAAGGCAGTAGATCAAGACATCAAGAAAAGGGTTTCTTGGATTGAGATCAAATGGATATGAAATTCACTTAGCTTTAAGACCAGATTATTGGGATTCTGATTATTCCCTTGCCCTGGATCTTGGTTGAGAGATAGTAAGTAGGAGGATTGTATCTCACATGAATCAATGACTTAAAGGTTCTGTCGAATCGAGACATTCCAATTCAGCTAAGGGTTAAACACCTGTTGCTAGACTATGGTCGTTTAATCTGTGGATTGATTAATTAATTAGTAAATTAATTAATTAGAGTCACTGCTAATTGAATTGAAAACCTAGAGGGTCACACACAACAACTTGGTTACATGAGTTGAGGTTTTGAAATGATTAAAAGAGTTGATAATATATGTGATTAAATAATTAATGTGTTAATTATTTAATAGACTTTGGTTTAATTTTGAATTAAAATAAAAGTCTTATTTTGGAGAAATTAATCTATTTACTTAATTATGAATTAATTAATTAGATAAATAAGTTATTTATTTATTAATAAATAAAGTATAATATTATCCAAAAGGAGTTTGGATATTTTTAGCTCTCTTAAAAGTTGATTTGAATTAGAATTCAAAGTCAAAGTTTGGAATTATTTGATGATTAAGTAATAAGAGAGAGGGACCAAATCCTTAGTCCAATAGGACTAGGTTCGGCCGCCCCTCTCCTTCCTATATATAGGGGAGCTCGAGCTCCCCTTAAAGGGTAATTGACAATTCTTTTGGTTCATGTGTTGAACACCATCCTTTCTCCAAGATCAAATAAACCCTAGGTTAAGCCTAAACACTAACTAGAGAGCTAGCATCCTTACTAGTTAGATTGCAGTCAAGTTGGTGGACTATCTCTAGAGAGCTTCAAGTTAGAAGTTTTTAAAGATTCGAGCTTTACCAAGGAGCTATCTCTCATTTTATTTGATTCGAGCTTTACCAAGGAGATCAAATAAACCCTAGGTTAAGTGTTATGTTAATTAATCATGTTTTTTTTAATTATATTAATTAATTTTGAAATTTCGTTGACTTGAGTTTTTAATTTAAAAATAGAATTTAAATTTGTTTATTTAATTTGGAATTGTTATGAATTTATTAATGTTATGCGGATGAATGTTTATTCGTGCTTCGTTCTTATATGAATTGAAATCGGAATTTCGTGAAAATTTAGTATGTCGTAGATTTATGTGTTATGAACATGTCTATATGCTCGGTTTATGTTTTCGAACTCGTTTGACGTGGTAACGAATTTAATTTGAATTGTGGAACCAAAATGGGGCTAACGATCAATTAGCGCACCCTTGGTTTCGTATGTGATATCTTGAGCTAGGAAACTCGGATTCGAGTTTCATCAACTTCACTGAACTCGCAACGAAAGTTTGAGTTTAATGAACTTAGCCTTATATTTTTCCAAAGTTATTGAACCTCCGAAATTCAACTGAAAAACACAACGAATGCCTAAACTGCCACATTTTACTAAAAGAGCCATAACTTATTCAAATCTTGACCAAATTAACCATGGTTTGAACCTTTGGAGCCCTAACTCAACCATCTAACCTGCTATTACTCTCCCTAACCGAACCAACCTTCATCGCTTGGAGAAATTCAGCAAAAAATTTCTTGTTCCAGAAAATCCCATAACTCAAGCCATCCTTGGAGATTCAAGCTCAAATCTCTTTCAAACTTCATCCAATCAACAAGGTAAGCTTAGGGTTGTATTATACATTCATCTTGAGTCATTTTGATCCATTCATCCCCAAATTTGAGTATGTTTTCATGGGTTTATGGCTGACTTGGTTTAATAGTTAGGTTATGAGCATATATGTTGATCTCCTTCAATTCTTAAGGTAATTGGTTGATTCCAAGCATGAATATGATTGTTTTTACTTCTTCTTTGCATTTATGGTGATGTATTACATGGTAGTTGAGGCATTCATGAGTTGCCATTAATGGAGTTTTGAAGAAAATTAATGAAATGATCACCTATACCTTCATCTCACGTTTGATCCTTCTTGGGGCTGATTTGTATGTTGTTTTGGAGTTGTTTTGCTGCATAGTTGTTGCCTTACCTTACCTGATCATGTTGGGACGAAGCGGATAGCCGCTGCTCTGTTTTTTCATCCTTTTGCCCTGTTTTTTTTTTTTGGCCGATTTTCTTGCTGTCAACTGCTGTGTCTGAAATGGATCTCCCCGGGCGGGGAGATTTTGGCCGTGAAAAGGCCCGGCCGGGTAGCCTTTGTGCAGAAACCTTCTGCACGAAGCTCCCCGGGTGGGGACTTTTTCTTCACAAAATCTCCCCGGGAGGGGAGATTGATTCTGGAACTGCTGCTGTGTGTTGCCGTTGTGCTGCTGCTTTATTTTTCCTTTTCTTTCTTGCATGTAATGCATGTAATGTTTGTGTTGTGTGCATGTTGTCTTCTTTTGTTTAATGTTTGCATACATGTTTTAATTTAATTTGTTTGTTGAATTTACAATGCATGCATGCATTGATTGTTGTCTGTATATTTCATTTCAATTGTTAATGCATTTCATGCATAATTACGTGTATATGTATATATATATTTGTTTAATATTTGCATGTGCATGAATGTTATATATGTATAGATATATTTGCATGCATATCCTTACGTACATATATATATATTTATATATATATATATTAAGTATTATTTAATTTAAGTATTATTTACTTAGTATTATTTAATATATTGTAATTATTCTATGATTTTGGAATTAATTGTCACTTATTTCACTCTTACCTATTTGAATGACTTGAATGAATTTATTTGTCCATCTTATCATTGTAAACTTGACATATTTGAGTTATAAGTGTTATATGAAATTCTTGAATTTATTTGATATGAAATGTGAATTTATAAATTTGAATGAATTTGAACACTTCCTTGAATGAATGAATTGTTTGTTTATACGCATTTAGGGCATTAATAGTGCACATGAACATCTCCGTGATTTAATATCATTTCTTGTACATTCATATCATATTCATTTCATTGCCGAGCGTCATATATGGTCATTTTGAGTCTCATACCTTTTCTTTTGCACATATTCGGGTACGGTCGGAAACGAGGGTGAGCATTGAGACGCTTGTGCCTTTCTTTTGTTGTTTTAAGGTGGGTTTTTCTTCTATTAGCTAAAACAACCCTATATACACTAAAGGTGCAAAGTTTTAAGCCAAATTTATATTATATGTATATTGAGTCGTTTTTTATGAGTAAAGGATTTCAAATGTAAGCCTTCTTTTATGTTTGAACCCTACCTTATGATTTTGGTGAGCTTATGTTATGTTCACGGGGCCAGGGACTTAGTGTATGTGGCGATCCGGGAAGGCAAGGGCCGTGATCCCATACACTAGTTCCAACCAAAATTTACGACGAAATGGACCTCGTTAGGAGTTTTGACAAGAAAACTGTTGGGAATAGTGCCCTGAAAATTCAATTTGTTGTATTAATTAAAACTGAATTTACAGCAAGTTATGAGTATTTCACATATTAATAATTAATAACGTTTGATGGTATTCTTATATGAAATGTGTTTCATAGGAAAAGACTTTGAATACCGAAATCACGTGTTATTAAAGTTCTAGTCGGTAAGATAAGAATATGTTCTTATCAAGACTATAACGTGGTTATATAAGATGATTAGTCTTTCGTCATAGGGAATGGTGATTCCAATTATAACACGTTGATGATTTTCAATAGGATTGGAAACATCGAACTAGACCACTGAGATTATTTATTTTATACTGCTATCTAAAATAAATAAAATCTCAGGAAGCATTGTACTCTTAATCCTGATAATATTTCGGCTTTAGGCATGTAGTGTTAGTTACTGTAACATACTCGAAGTGAGGTCTCGGTAACGGGTGGCCAAAATACTTTGTATGATTCGGTGACAGCATGAAATGTGCTAAAGAGTTATATTGATCGAGGAATCTGTGGCCTTGCTGGAAGGTAAGAGATATCCTTGAAATAGATTTGCAAAAGTTCGAATTAAGACTTTGGCCAAAGCACTTCGCGTGATGACGTCACCGAAGTTGTATGATGAATGTGTTTCACATACAGAGAATTTGAACTTAAGGCGAATCAATAAATTTCAAATTAGAGATGAAAAATAAATGATAGTAGTTGCAATTTATTTTTCATGGATATCTACACGGAGGAGTAAAATGCAAAATTATTCTAGATCGAGAAATTCGTGAATAATTTAATTAATTTTAGAGTGCAACAATATTTATTTAGTGGAATTAAATATTGTTAAACGGTAATTAATTATTGTCATGAGATGATAATATATTAATCCGTTTGGAGCTAAAATTAATTAGTCCTGCAGGTCCCCCTGCAAGCCCCAAATTGAAAACCCAAAGAGAAAATAATAAAAGGAGAAAGAGAAATGATTTTTCAAAGTGTTTGAAAATAGCCAAGGGATTTATTTTGAGAAAATAAATCAAGTTCCAAAGAGTTGGAAATACCCGGAATTTTATTTTGGAGAAAATAAAATTTAAAAAAATTTTTAAAAAAAAAAAAAAAAAAATGCTGACGTGGCAGGTGACGTGGCACCGACGTGTCACGCCACGTCAGCAGGCGGGCCCCAGGTGGCGCTGACTGGGCAGCCGCGTGGCACGCCACGTGTGCGACACGTGGACGGCCCAGATCGCGCCACGTCATCATGTTGACCGGGTCAACATGACCGGGTCAACAGGTCTAGAGTCGGGTCAACAGGTCGGGTTCCCGGATAGGGCCGGACCGGGTCCGGTTCCGGGTCGGACCAGACCCGGCCACGTGGCAGCTCCTGAAGAGGCCACGTCACAGGAAACCCTAGCCGGCAAGTGATCACACGCGCCGCCTTGTGGCTGCGCGTGTGGGTGCGTGAGTGCTCAGAATGGGATGCGGCCGGCGGCGTTGGACTCGTGGTGGAGAGACCTTCAACGTGGTATCCTTGGTTTTCGTGTCCAAGTTGTACACGCAAGAGGGGATGTGAAATGACCATTTTGCCCTTGCTTTTGTATCCAAAATGGCCGAAACGCCCTCGGTTTTTCCCCTATAAATAGGGGCCTTGGGTCCTCATTTCTCATTCAACATTTTGGGAGAGGTTTTGGCTATTCCTTAGCTTTGAAACCATATCCCATTTTTCTCCTAGTTAATTCCGATTTATTTCGGAATTAATTTTAATTAGGTGTTTATATATAACGCCTAATTTCGGGAGAATAAACCCTGAAAAGGGTTTCCTAGTTTAAAGTTTATTTTCTCTAAGTATTTAGAGAAATACTTTAGGAGCCCACACTCCGAGGGTGTCCCTGGGGTCATTGCAGGGAAGCTCTGCCGGTCTCACGAGTGGGCAAGGAGCTGGAAAAATGCCGTTAGATAGCCATGGTTGCAGTACGGTAATAGTTTTCGGTTATTTTATTTTAAGCATGATAAATTATGCGCTCTTAAGTGTTAATTGCATGTTAGATATTTATCTGCTTAAGTGATTTAAAATTTATTATCAATTGCATGTATATACTTGAGTAGATCCGGCTAAGTCTTCCGCTTTGTATTAAAATGTTTTAGAAATATTTTAATACTTGTATTATAATAAAAATTTTAAAATGTGGTCCCGGACTGCTACTGTTGTGGGCCCGAATCCCATCATGTGGTATCAGAGCCGTGCTCTAGATATATACATGCATTGATATGATGCATGCGATGCATAATTTTAAATCTGATACTGTACACGTAAATTCTGTCAAAGAAGGCTGGTTTTTAAGTGGGACCGTTGTGACCCCTCCAGTGTTTCCTGGGAATTTACGTGGAATGGTAATTTTCTGGGAATCGATTTCAATAATCTTCCTGGTTAATTACCGAATCAGTAAACATGATTTAAATTATGAGATAATTTATTTATAACACGTTTACTTTATGCCATTTATTTTAAGCATGATAATTATGTGATAATTATACCTGCATGCTTAATTGATTTAATTTATGACATATTCATTTTATGTCATTTAAAATTTTAAGCATGATAATTATGTGATAATTATATGAAAGCATGCTTAATTATTTTATGGCATGATCATGATAATATGAGATATTATGATATTTACAATTATGCATATTTTATTTAATATGATTAAATAGTAATATTTAATAGAGATTAGACGCGATGCATAATTGAACTAATATTTTTCGACCTAATTAATAAATAGTTATTAAATTGCCTTAAAATATTATTATTAGGATTTTAAATATGATTTAGTATTCCTAGTGGGAGGGTATTAATTAGATTAATTACTTCCAACAATAAGACGCCAAAAGTGATTATTAAATAATCAACAGATAATCCACACCTTTTAAAAATTCAAGTGGGAGCGAGATGAAAAGAGTTGGATTCTCACGGCCTCCATTACCCGTCTATAGTATAGTGGATGTATACTACTCCCTTCGGCGGGTATATATTCGCGGTATACAAGATTAGACTTCTACGGATAGAATGAAATACGGGAAGTCAGCTCGACCATGCCTCCGTGGAGTGTCTTGACCTACTCGTACGGACTTCTAGGTAATGGTACACACTTGACTAAGTAATGTATTAACCTCCCTTCGAAGCTCTGTTACATTTATTTAGAGGCCAAGGGTTGACGTGGTGGATTGACATTGTTTGGTAAGAGTTACCTCGATGACATGTTAATTAAGAATAGTTCTTGCTTTTCTAAGCGGTTTTCGACCTCGCCTCCGGGGAGTCAACTGCAGTTAGTTAAGTCACCATTGCGTAAACCAAAATGCTTACGTGGATTTCATTTATTGGTTGGACGCAGAAGAAAGTGAAATACATAATCATAACTTGCATTTATCTATTTATTTCAGTTTTATAATTACGATCTCTCTTAGCCCACTCCAACTAGGCATGGCAACGAGCCGAGCCGAGCCGAGCCTTGGCCGTTTTTAGAGGTTCGGGCTCGGGCTCGCAGGAAAATTGAGGGTTTCGAACCTGGTTCGCGAGCCAGCGAGCCAGGCTTTTCTGGCTCGGGCTTGGCTCGAGGCCAGGCTCGCGAGGGCTCGGCTCGGCTCGCGAACCAGGTATCCTGCATGTTTTTCCTTTTTTTTTTTTTTTTTTAAAATTCCATAATTAAAACAACATTCATTCAGCCCAAATTACTAAAACATTCATTCCACAATTCAAACATTCATCTAGTTCAAACAAAGCAGTTCCTTCAAACATTCATTCATTCCGTCAAAATAAACATAAATGTAAAAAGATTCATTCAAATAAAACATAAGAACAACGAACAACTCCTCTTTGGCATCTCTCTTGATCTCTCTTGCAAAGCCTGCAGAAATGCATTTAAAACAAAGCACTAAATTAGAGAAGTTTACAAAACACTAAATTGAAACAATAGCTTATATTCCACAATTAAAAAAGTTTACAACAGCAGCTTACTACAATATATTGGACAATTAAATTTCCAGCCATTAATCATCAATTTCCATCAACTTTCAGCCATTAAACTTGAAACTTTCAAGCATTAAACCTCACATTTCAGCCATGAAACATAAATATCAGCCTTAAAAACTCAAACTTTCAGCCATTACTCTTCAATTTCATCAATTAAAATCAAATTTTAGCCACGAAACATGGATTTTCAGCCATTAAAAATGAAATTTCGGGCAATAAACATCAAGATTTCAGCTATTAATCATCAATTTAAGCCATTACAAAACTAATATCAACCATTACACATCAAATTTCAATTATTACCTTCAGATCTGGAATGCAAAGTGTGGACAGCGGAGGTGAGCAATTCGTGACTTCGTGGTGCTAAACTAATGGGCGTGGTGGCGTTGTGTGGTGGTGGCGTTGTGTGGTGACGGCGCTTGGAGACGGCTGAGTCGCGTGGTGGTGGCGCTTGGAGACGGCTGATGTCGGAGAAAGAATGGGCGGCGCTGCAGCTGGTGGGCCGAGCACGAAGGACTTGCGTGGAGGACCGGACTGGAGTTGAAGGACACTCGCCGGTGGGGGCACTCGCCGGTGGAAGAGAGCGGCAGTTTGGCCGTTGGGGCGTGCTCTTGGAAGAGAAAGGGGTGGCGTGCGAATTGGAGCAGGAGTTAGGGTTTTGGAAAGGGGTGTGCACTTGTAGTATATAATTATATGTAATATATGTATATTACTAAAATATATATTATAAATATGTATATATATATATATTAATATATATCTCATATGTATATTACTAACATATATATTATAAATATGTATATATATATATAAATATAAAATATTTTTTTTTTAAAAAAAACATAAGGTTCGCGAGCCGGCTCGCGAGCCCACGAACAGAAATATAAGGGCTCGGGCTTGGCTCGCATGTGTGGCGAGCCGAACCCAGGCTCAGCTTGGCTCGTCCCTAGCGAACCCAAGCCCGAACCTTGCACGAACCGGCTCGTAGGGCTCGCGAGCCGGCTTGGCTCATTGCCATCCCTAACTCCAACTGTATGTCTATAAGGAAATAGGCTAGTAAGGGTTCAACTACGCTGACTAAGTAATAAATCTTGACATCGTGTTGGGACACGAAAGTTTACGTACTCACTGAACCTTATCCGAAAATTTCGGAAACTACAATCAGTCAGGATTAGAAAGACGTTTATTCTAAATAGATCAAGTGTGATGATCTGGCTAGTCTTATATCCTGACATCTGTTTTAAATGTTCTTGAGCATCAAACACATGAGATGTCTACTGATAAGAACATGTGTTGAAGACAGAGTCGTACGTAGGTACGAGCCATGAAAACGGCTGTCAGTTAAAGATGTTTGAAGGATCACTGTTTCATAATCATATTATGAATATGATAGCTAATCTGAATGAGTTTGAAAGCCTCTGTGCTTAAAGAGACAATCTTAACAGATAGGATACGATCCTATACTCTCTGCCTAAGTCATTTGAACGTTCAAGATTATTTTAAATAATTTTTTAAACCAATGAACGACCTCAATGTGGCAGAAAGGGTGATATAGACTAAGGGAAAAGTTCTCTTTAATCAGACATCAATATCCACGGGCTAGAAAGCCAGTAAGTGGAAGAAAGAAAAGGAAAAGTTCCCAATCGAAGGTTCAGAAATAGAAAGTCAAATCCGACAATGGAAAAGTGTTTCTATTTCGGTGGTAACGGGTATTGGAAAAGGAAATTATACAAAATACTTAGTCTATCTGTTTGTTACGTCGTTTAGATAAGATATGAAGATATCTTACTCGTTGAAAATATGTTTAGTTGGAAATTCACCGGACTCCTGGTATGTGAATTTGAGATCAACTAATCATATTTGCAAGTTGTTGCAAAGATTCAAACCAACCAGAAAGGTTGAAAAACGGCTAACACATAACTACTGCTCGGGGATAATACAAGTGTAATTGTATTAGCAGTAAAGACTATAAAGTCGTATTTTGGCAAAAGGGTTTTAATATTATGCGTGCCATATAAACAGAAATTTAATTTCAGTGGGTGATTTGATAACTAATAGTTTAATTGTTTGTTTTGAACAAAAGTTTACCACTAAGCAAAATAAAAGGTTTATTTGCTCTGGCACAATAAAAGATGGTCTTTTATACCTCAATGAAAACCCTAATTCAAGTTTAACAGTAAGAAGCTTGACTTACCATCTAAGAAGAAAAACTTCTTCGTGGCACCTATCTATTGGTTAATTGAATCTGAATAGGATCCAAAGACTGATTGTTGAGTCCTATTAACTTGAAAATAGTATCAATCTACGAATCCTATTTAGAAGGTTAAAATGACCAAGAAACCTTTTTGAGACAAAAGGTATTTAAGCCATGAAGTTGCTTGTGTCAGTTCATACAGATATGTGATCCTATGATTATTCAAGCAAGAGGAAGTTTTGGATATTTCATCATTCGTTTGAATGATTACTCTAGATACATATATGTTTATTTGATGAGACTTAAGTTTGTAATTGTTGAAGAGTTCAAAGAATATAAGACTGAAGTCAAAGAATCAAATTAGAAAACTTATCAAGGCACTTCGATTAGGTCGAAGTAGTGATAAGTATCTAAGTTCAGAGTTAAACAGAATTTCTCAAATGAGATTGGATCTCAACTATATATATGAGATACGTCTTAGCAAAGATGTATTGCAGAAAGGAGAAATAGAACTCTGATAATGATGGTAAGATTCATGAAGAGTCATGCTACCCTATGAATTTCGTTTTGGGGTCTTGCACACAAAACGACAAACCTAGTTCTTTCTAAGTCAGTTCCTAAAACACTGATGGATCTGTAGCTAGGGTGAAAACCCTGTATCTTTTATCTTCGGATTTAAGGTAGCCTGGTCCACGAGTTAAGGATGGATCCTGACAAGTTAGAATAAAGAACAAAGGTTTACTTGTTCTAAGGTTATCCTAAGAAAAACAAGAGGTGGTATATTTTGTAATTTGAGAAATCACAAAAGATGTTTGTGAATATTTCAAAGATAATTACATAGATAACCGCAAAGGGTAGAAGCAAAGTAGTGTTAAAAGAAATAACAGTATTAGATACTGATTTCCATAAACCCGTGATGACTGAAAATATATTGGATACATGTGATGTACCAAATACAACATGTGAGGTAGAGACGTGTACACGAGAGCATCATTATAGTGGGAGGATTGTCAGGACACCTGACAAGATACCTAAGATTAACCCAAGTGGTTAAATCTAACGTATCTGATCCTATCACGTGTAATGAGTAAAAGATATAGACGCTGACCGTTTGGTCAATATCCATGGAATCTAAGTTAGAATATCTGTATTCTAACAAAGTCTTGAACTTGTAGAGGCGCCTGAAGGCATTAAACCCTATTAGATACAATTGGGTTCTACAAAACGATAAAAGGATAAATGGACGAAAAAGTAGAGACTTTAGAGCAAACTTATGGCAAGGGATTTTACCCAGAAAGAAGAAATCATTTATGAGGTCTTCTCGCCTATAGAAATGCTTAAGTCCATTATCCTCTCCATTTTATCTCATCATCAATTATGAGATTAAATAAATGGATATAAAGACTATGTTCTTGAACGGGCAACTTCAAGAAAAAGATATACATGGCATAACCTGAAGGCTTCACAGCCAGAAATCAGGTACATATAATGCAAGCTTAATAGATCGATTTATGATCTTAAGCAAGCGTCTAGATTATGGAGCATCAGAATTATAAGGCAATTTAGATTCTTTGGATTTGTATAATTGCCTGATGAACCATGAAGTGTACAAAATGACATCATGATAGCGTTGTAACATTTTCACTTTGTACGTAATTAATATTCTGCTCATTGGGAATGATGCAAGAATTTTGTCAATGGTCAAGATTCGGACGTCAAATCATTTTGACAAGAAAAGACCTATGTGAGACCAATGTTATTCCAAGGATCAGACTTTTGTCATGATCATAGGAATAAGGAGATTGATTTATCACAAGAAGCATATATGGATAAGATGCTGGCAAGGTATAATATGACAAATTCCAAGAAAGGTTCATTAGCTTTTAGATATGGAATTTATCTATCTCGGGGTCAGTGTCCTAAGACAACTGAAGAGATAGAAAGCTTGATTAGAGTTCCGCAGCGGAAGCTTTATGTATGTCATATTATGTACAGGGTCAGATGTCTATTATATAGGTCTAAGTCAGCAGATATTAGTCAAACCCTAGAATCTGACACTGGGTAGTAGTGAAAGCATATATTGGAGTACTTGAGAAGGACTTGAGATTATATGCTTGTCTACCACAGTGATGAACTCATTTCAATAGAAGTACACAGATTCGGATTTACAATCTGATTTGTATTCTAGATGTTTGACATTAGAATACGTGTATACTCTAGAAAGAGCAACCGTTAATTGGAGAATGTTAAGCAGACTTATATTGCTTACACCGCCATGGAAGTCAAATACATGGTAGCTTGAGAAGCAACCAGTTAGATGTATTGGATTCATGATTTCCTAGTTGTTGGCTTAGAGAAACGTCTAAAAGATTCCTTCACTAAAGTATTGGCGCAAGAGAGTGCAAAACGAGTTTTGACACTCATATGGAAGGAATAAGACTTAGATGTGTAGCCAAATTGAATTTAGGGCAAGTGGGAGATTGTTGGGAATAGTGCCCTGAAAATTCAATTTGTTGAATTAATTAAAACTGAATTTACAGCAAGTTATGAGTATTTCACATATTAATAATTAATAACGTTTGATGGTATTCTTATATGAAATGTATTTCATAGGAAAAGACTTTGAATACCGAAATCACGTGTTATTAAAGTTCTAGTCGGTAAGATAAGAATATGTTCTTATCAAGACTATAACGTGGTTATATAAGATGATTAGTCTTTCGTCATAGGGAATGGTGATTCCAATTATAACACGTTGATGATTTTCAATAGGATTGGAAACATCGAACTAGACCACTGAGATTATTTATTTTATACTGCTATCTAAAATAAATAAAATCTCAGGAAGCATTGTACTCTTAATCCTGATAATATTTCGGCTTTAGGCATGTAGTGTTAGTTACTGTAACATACTCGAAGTGAGGTCTCGGTAACGGGTGGCCAAAATACTTTGTATGATTCGGTGACAGCATGAAATGTGCTAAAGAGTTATATTGATCGAGGAATCTGTGGCCTTGCTGGAAGGTAAGAGATATCCTTGAAATAGATTTGCAAAAGTTCGAATTAAGACTTTGGCCAAAGCACTTCGCGTGATGACGTCACCGAAGTTGTATGATGAATGTGTTTCACATACAGAGAATTTGAACTTAAGGCGAATCAATAAATTTCAAATTAGAGATGAAAAATAAATGATAGTAGTTGCAATTTATTTTTCATGGATATCTACACGGAGGAGTAAAATGCAAAATTATTCTAGATCGAGAAATTCGTGAATAATTTAATTAATTTTAGAGTGCAACAATATTTATTTAGTGGAATTAAATATTGTTAAACGGTAATTAATTATTGTCATGAGATGATAATATATTAATCCGTTTGGAGCTAAAATTAATTAGTCCTGCAGGTCCCCCTGCAAGCCCCAAATTGAAAACCCAAAGAGAAAATAATAAAAGGAGAAAGAGAAATGATTTTTCAAAGTGTTTGAAAATAGCCAAGGGATTTATTTTGAGAAAATAAATCAAGTTCCAAAGAGTTGGAAATACCCGGAATTTTATTTTGGAGAAAATAAAATTTAAAAAAATTTAAAAAAAAAAAAAAAAAAAAATGCTGACGTGGCAGGTGACGTGGCACCGACGTGTCACGCCACGTCAGCAGGCGGGCCCCAGGTGGCGCTGACTGGGCAGCCGCGTGGCACGCCACGTGTGCGACACGTGGACGGCCCAGATCGCGCCACGTCATCATGTTGACCGGGTCAACATGACCGGGTCAACAGGTCTAGAGTCGGGTCAACAGGTCGGGTTCCCGGATAGGGCCGGACCGGGTCCGGTTCCGGGTCGGACCAGACCCGGCCACGTGGCAGCTCCTGAAGAGGCCACGTCACAGGAAACCCTAGCCGGCAAGTGATCACACGCGCCGCCTTGTGGCTGCGCGTGTGGGTGCGTGAGTGCTCAGAATGGGATGCGGCCGGCGGCGTTGGACTCGTGGTGGAGAGACCTTCAACGTGGTATCCTTGGTTTTCGTGTCCAAGTTGTACACGCAAGAGGGGATGTGAAATGACCATTTTGCCCTTGCTTTTGTATCCAAAATGGCCGAAACGCCCTCGGTTTTTCCCCTATAAATAGGGGCCTTGGGTCCTCATTTCTCATTCAACATTTTGGGAGAGGTTTTGGCTATTCCTTAGCTTTGAAACCATATCCCATTTTTCTCCTAGTTAATTCCGATTTATTTCGGAATTAATTTTAATTAGGTGTTTATATATAACGCCTAATTTCGGGAGAATAAACCCTGAAAAGGGTTTCCTAGTTTAAAGTTTATTTTCTCTAAGTATTTAGAGAAATACTTTAGGAGCCCACACTCCGAGGGTGTCCCTGGGGTCATTGCAGGGAAGCTCTGCCGGTCTCACGAGTGGGCAAGGAGCTGGAAAAATGCCGTTAGATAGCCATGGTTGCAGTACGGTAATAGTTTTCGGTTATTTTATTTTAAGCATGATAAATTATGCGCTCTTAAGTGTTAATTGCATGTTAGATATTTATCTGCTTAAGTGATTTAAAATTTATTATCAATTGCATGTATATACTTGAGTAGATCCGGCTAAGTCTTCCGCTTTGTATTAAAATGTTTTAGAAATATTTTAATACTTGTATTATAATAAAAATTTTAAAATGTGGTCCCGGACTGCTACTGTTGTGGGCCCGAATCCCATCAGAAACGCTAGTCGGACTTTTGAGGATTTATGTACCTCACTAGCCATTATGTATGAGGTGGCCGAGTCTTGCAAACCCGTCCACCACCCGGAGGAAGAAGGTGTATATGTATGATTTTGATCATGATATGTATGTGCACGAAAGATATGTATGATAATGAATGAATCATGTTATGCATACACGAGGAGAATGTTGGAGATTGTGCACGCCCACTCGCCGGGCCTTGAAACCCTATTATTAATTATGAATGAATATGATAGTTGTAAACCCGTAGATGTCTTTCTTTGTTTCACCCACTTGGGAAATCTTCTACAAGCTTCGTACGGGTTTATAGCTTGCATGTATATGTTTAAATTCTGCGATTTTTATATACTATGCCCCGTTTTATACCCACCAGTCCCTTTTAGACTGAACCCGGTTTGTTTTCAGTGGTTTTGTGCAGGTTAAGGAGTGCTAGGCGGGAATACAAGTCGTCTAGGTCTTGCATTAGTGTTTAGCACTCTTATTTTGGTTACACTCGCACTCATGATATTATTTTGATATTTGATTTTGTATATCAATATGGTTATGGAGCGTATATGTTTTGAGCCGTGTTGGCTTGTGAATATTGTATATGAATCTTATCTTGGAGCTTGAATGCTCATGGTATATGTATATTATCGGTTATTGCTTCCGCGTTATTGTTTGACTCTGATTTGTGGTTAAGGGTTAGTCCCGCCTAGCCTAGAGAGTGTGTATGTGTGTGTCCCCGTTCGCCGTGACTTAGCTCGTGTGTGGATTATCCATTTCATATGCGGGTCGGGTCTCGGTGCGGGGGATGTGACACCTTGCGCTCGGGTGTTACACCCACTATTTGAATTTGTATCCCCCCTTATCCCTTATGACTCTCAACCTCTTCAAATGTGCTTTATCCAGATAAAACCGTAATAAACTCTTTTGGACTTATCTGGAACCCGATCCGATTTAGTCGAACCCGATTGCTTTCCTGGAGACCTGAACGCTCCAGCTGCTATGTACCTTCCAGTTGAAAGGTAAATATCTTCTACCTACTACCGGTTATTAGTTGGGCCTTTGTGAATTAGGTTGTTATCTTTTTTATAGTACATCAATTTGGATACTCTATTTTATAATTTTAATACTTTGTTTTATAATTTGGATACTTTATAATTTCTAAATAATACTCCAAAATATAAATTAACAATTAATTTTTACCTAAACATCCACCTATGAAAAAAAAAGTATTAATTTTTACACAAGAAGTATAAAAATTGTATTTTGAATATTAATATACAAAATGGAAGTGTAAAGTCATGTATATGAGAAATTATGATCGCAGAATAATTAATTCAATCTCTTTTGATTAACATAATACATCAAAGAGATACCAGAAATTAATCAAAAGAGATTGAATTAATTATTTACATTATTATACTCTAAAGGTTATATTTATCGATTTTAGAGATTTATGATTTGACTTAATCTAACTAGGACTATATTTTCTTTATTAATTCGACCCAAAAAAAAAAAAAATCTTTATTAATCTATAATCTTCCACCAAATGCATTGTTATTCTTTCCAACAACGTTATATTTGTCGATTTTAGAGATTTATGATTTGACTTAATCTAACTAGGACTATATTTTCTTTATTAATTCGACCCAAAAAAAAAAAAAAAAAATCTTTATTAATCTATAATCTTCCACCAAATGCATTGTTATTCTTTCCAAGAACGTATCAGCCCGTAATAATTACCTTTATTTGTTTGTTATAATTGGTCGAGCTCATCCGTCAAATTCATCTATTCACTATTATTTACTTTTACCTTATTTACGTATCACTGAACCTTTGGTTGAACAAGAAAACCTTATCTATTATTACATCCTATAATATATGGGTAGAACATTAAACCCAAATAAACCGAGTAGTAAGCCAAGAAAAATGAAAATTTTAATTTCAAAATTGAGAAAAATAATTACTAAAGGAAACATAAATCCCTTCTAGAATTTTCTCATTAATAATTATTTATTCCTTTTTCTTTTTGTACGGCCTGTATTAATGAAGTTTTGAAGGGAATAAATGGGGGCTTTTCTCGAACTGGAAAAAAAGGAAAGAGTAATAAAACCTGATAGGAAAGCATCATCTGAGGGAGTGATTCTCATTGAATAAAGCAGTTACTTCCATGATCAGATGTTGTTTAAGTCCTCTACTGTTGTATCAGCTACCTCTGTCTGTATTTAATCATCACCTCTCATGGCTGAGCTGAGTTAGCGGGAGACAGGGACAGTTTTTGAGAGAGAGGGAGTTTAATTGTGTAGGTCTGAAGTCGTCATCATCAAGAACACGAGATCCAACAAATAAATCAAACTTAGCTTCAAATTTCTCTCGCTTTTCTATTACTCATTGACTGTTGAATTCAACATTGCATTGGTCTGCACGCTGTTCATCGGATTGAGCGAAGAATCTAAACTGGGGTGATGCTCGACCGATTTTCGGGAGGAGGAACAGTGTAGCAGTTGTTCTGTGGCTTTCGATGGACTTCGGGTTTTATATGGTTGCTAGAAGTTAACAATTTAACTGCAGAAAGTTGTTTGTTCCAACTTCCGAAGAAGTTGTACTTGGGTAAGCTTGCTTTGACTTCGAGCAGATTATAAATTGTTCTGATTAACCTTTTGGTACTTAATTTGAGTTTTTTTTGTTCTTCTTCTTCTTGGATTTTCGTTTGTTCTGATGCATTAGGACTGTTAGCTGATGGGTTGGCCTAGCAGTATGTTATGGTGGATCTGTTTATGGTTGCCGATTTTGTGGTTTTTTATGTTTATGAATTTGAAGCTTGATCGCCGATGGCCGATGGGAATCTCCGCCTTCTAGTTTTATACTTAAATTTGATTTTTTTTTTTGCCCCTAAATTGATTACACAATCCTGACAATCTCATATATATATATATATATATATATATATATCTGATAGTTAATTCATCGTGATGAGATAACGGTTATCTTACTTGCATCTCAGTAATCTGGTAATTCTGTTCCAGCTTACTGTTTCATATGCTTAAATTACACCATTTTTTGTTTAAATATATTATGACTTCGATGCAATTGATGCTACAATTTTAACCAAAATAATCTGAGTTTATCAATTTCCAAGACTCTTGATTTTTTTAAAATCTTTATTACTTTACAAATTGATATCTACATGTAGCGTCAATGTGTTATGGGGCAGAGTTATAATGGTTTATCATACCTGCAGTTTTCTTTGCAGGAAAGCAAATTAATCATGTTCTAAACATATGTGGTGGTTGTGACTTTACTCTCCGACCTCCATGGTTGCATATTTTACAAATGCAGCATTTTTTTGAAGACAAAAGGGAACAAAAATGAGGACGAGGAACAAATACCGGAAACGATGTTCAGTGCCAGTTTTTGTTTGGACCCTTGTCGGTTTCCTTCTTATGTTTCATCTGTACACTTTAGTTTATCAGTCAGAAGTACAAAATAATGAAACACAAAAGGCGTTGAGCCACAACCCTTTTCTTCAAGAACTACAACAAGCTGAGGAGGAATATATACAAATGCCTCCACCAAGGAGGCGATCTCCTCGTGCAGCTAAAAGGAAACCCACTCGACCAACTACCTTGATTGACGAATTTCTTGATGACTCTTCACGAATAAGACATGTATTCTTTCCTAACATAAAGACAGCTATAGACCCCATGATGGATTCCAACAACAGTTTCTATTATTATCCAGGAAGAATATGGCTGGACACTGAAGGAAATCCTATTCAAGCCCATGGCGGTGGTATTTTATATGATGAGAAGTCCAGGACTTACTATTGGTATGGCGAGTATAAAGATGGCCCTACTTACTATGCTCACAAAAAAGGAGCGGCACGAGTAAGTTATTTTTTCCTATTAGAACTGCATTGTATGAATTTTGGAATCATGTGTGTTTCCTGATTTAATTTTGTTGGAATTATGTTCCAACTATGATTTCTTTTGCAAAAGCTTTTGTTCCCGACCCTTTCATGACACTAGTGGTGGAAAGCCTTGTGAGAGTGTCTTGACAAATCAAAGAGGCCTTTATTACATTTTGCAGAATGAACATCCTGTAGGAAAGAACCGTTACCAGTGTGCGGCAGTAACATAGAAGGCTAGACATGGCATCTTAGTGTGAATTGAGAAATGAGGACTGCCCAATGAATCTAATGAAGGTATAGATGAGCTTTTAGATGAGGCAAATTCAAAAAAAAAAAAAAAAAAAAAAGAAATATGTGGCAGAAGCGGCAGAAATTTATTCTATGTAGTAGGATTGAAGGTCTCTTAAAATGCATAGTGCAAACGACTTATTATTTTTCATCTTTCTTCTAAGACCCAAGTTCCTTTTTGCTTGTCGGTTACTTAGGCTCTGGTGGTGTTTTTAGGTTTCGTCAATGTACCGTAACATATTATGAATAGGAAAATTTTAATTGATGATATTCAACCAACATGATCAGCTCAATTTTTTAGTTTATGAGGCTGTTTCCAGAATCATTGGTTTGGAAAGGTGAGGTTGTTTTGCCCGAAACTTAGAAAAGAGAGAGACTCTTGGTTCTTCAAGACTGTGGGAACGACCGAACCATTTGGGCATGTCTAGCATTTCCTATCTTAGAGGGAAAGAGACTTCAGGTGAGATGATGGACAAGGTGAAAGGATCTATTTGGTGGCAATTCCTTGTTAGACTATCATAATGCTTTGACTCTGTTCTAGGCAAAGCTATTTAAATATCCAGGAGTATAGTGTAATGTGTTACTGAATACTTGGCTTCATTTAGCATTTAACGATACGTTGTATCATAAGCTCAGCGTGCATAATTTTGAAGCTGAGGGTTTACTGTGTTTGCAAACTAGAAAGTAAGGTTAAGAGCATCGCTGTTAGTTAGATATAGGTAGTGTTTGCGAACTTTTTCAAAAAGCACTGTCAAAAAATTGTTTTTTGTTTTTCCAACACTATTGTCGACGTGTGGAAAATCAACTTCGGCTCAATTCAAACAAAAATAAGCTAGAAGCGAAGAGAATCAAGGTTGAACTTTTAGTTTCCGCTTATAGATTCTAGCTTATTTCCATAAATGCACGGGAGTTTGATTATAGCAGTAAATGTGCTTCTCAACTTTACACTATGCTATTTCTTCCCCTCCCCAAACACTCTCGGTTTTACTACTACAACTTTTACTCTCACGTGTCACTAATTAGGCAAATTACAACAATGTGCTCTCATTGTTGCTCTAACTCAAAAAGTCCATTCTCTTCCGTGCAGGTCGACATTATAGGTGTTGGTTGTTACTCCTCAAAAGATCTATGGGCATGGAAAAATGAGGGAATTGTCCTCGCCTCACAAGAGCAAAACGAGATGCACGACCTCCACCCAACAAACGTCCTCGAGAGGCCAAAAGTAATCTACAACTCCAAAACCCAAAACTATGTAATGTGGATGCACATTGACGATGCCAGCTACACAAAGGCCTCAGTCGGCATAGCCATCAGCAATTCCCCAACCGGCCCCTTCACCTACCTCCACAGCAAACGCCCCCATGGCTTTGAAAGCCGAGACATGACAATTTTCAAAGACGACGATGGCACTGCTTACATCATCTACTCATCAGAAGACAACAGTGAGCTCCACATCGGGCCCCTGAATCAAGATTACCTCGATGTGACTCATGTCATGAGGAGAATTCTCGTGGGCCAGCATAGAGAGGCACCGGCTCTGTTCAAGCACGATGGGACTTACTATATGATTACTTCCGGGTGCACGGGGTGGGCCCCAAACGAGGCGCTAGCGCACGCGTCCGAGAAGATTATGGGCCCGTGGGAGACCATCGGAAACCCATGTGTTGGCGGGAGTAAGATTTTTAAGGAGACGACCTTTTTCGCTCAGAGTACTTTTGTGCTGCCTCTGCCGGGTCTTGATGGGTTTTTCATTTTCATGGCGGATAGGTGGAATCCGGCGGATTTGAGAGATTCGAGATATGTTTGGCTGCCTCTGATTGTGGGAGGAAGTGTTGATCAGCCGCTTGAGTATGGGTTTGGGTTTCCTTTGTGGTCTAGAGTTTCTATATATTGGCATAAGAGGTGGAGGCTTCCTTCACTGTGGAGTGGGAAATGACTATGGGAGTTTCTTTCTGTATCCAATTTTTTTGTTGGCCTCTTTTATTTTAGGTAGAAAGAATGAGAACGTAGAAATAGGTGTATAGTGTTAGTAGTAATGTTGTTGTTTCGGGCTATGTTAATATGAGTTTGAGAGCATATAATGAATAATTCAGCTTCTCTGATCAATGCATACGTTTCTGGAAAATATCTGCATCTAATGTGTGAATCACTGAATTGTGAATCTGTTATGCATATCCATATTTTTTTTCAAACACACGTACACTCAAGTGGGATTCGGATCCGGGATAACGTCATGGGCTTCAAGCCGGGTGGCTGAAATTGAATCGCATCCATAACTTGGGCCGGTTTGGGCTCTTGGATGGCGTTGTTGGGAAGTTAGGCCCAACTTTCATATGTATGGTCATATTTGAATCCTTTTTATATGGAATCATTATGGATAGAATGAGTGATTCGATCCGGACTCGAATCCATAACAAATGATGTCATATTTGAATCCCTCTATATTACTAGATATAGAGTGAGATTTACACATTAATAGACCACAATTCAAACTTATAATAAATGAAATATAATAACAAAAACCAGAAAGAAGAAGAAATGAATGTTTAAATTCTCCATACAAAAAGTAAAAATGCCTAGTTTAAGACTTACCCTCAGTCCCCCACCCCATCAAAAAGGAAATTTTTGTCAATTAAAAGGAAAAAGGAGAAAGGAGAGAGGACCATTCAAAGCTTTTTGATAAATTAAAAGAGGAAAAGTGTGTAAAGCCAGATAGAAGTCGCCCTATAAAAGCATATATAGCCATTGTTACAGTAAATGAAAAAAGGTGTAAAGATGGTGGGAATTTTAACGTGGAGGGAGCAACAAGTAGATCAACATGTGACAATTCTTAAAAGAAGTTCCCACTATACTATTTTATCACCCTTTTCTTTACCTCATACTTTAATGTACAACTTTGCCAAGAATATATGTCATAATGTCATGTGTCTAAAATATTAGGAATAGTTTAATAACATATCATCAGCTCAACAATCACACACCTAATGGCTAATACCAACTCCATCAAACTATAGGAATAGTTTAATTACATATCGGGAAGAATTGGTTCAAGTGATTAATGAGTTAAATCTCCAGGACAAGATCTCGAGTTTGGTGGGTACGTGTGAGTTAAAAAAAGTTTAATTACATATCAAATCAAAAGTTGGAGGGATGTGCAATCACATACACTAGAGATGAATGATTTTACATTTCATGGAGATGGGTTGGACATATTTGTCCCAACACTCTCCCATTTCTAACTAAAAAGGACAATTGAATTCATGTATGCTTCCTCCCTTATGCCAAAATGGACAGTTAGATCAGATCTTCCAACATATGATGTGACAAACATCTTCATACATCAATGTGGAAAATACTTCAGCACTCTTGTACATTTGGGGTGTGCATATATATGTTTTTACCTCTCTATATGATCGATTTCAATCGGTCACATGAGCAAGTCTTTATACGGGGCGGTCAAGTCTTTACCTCTCTATATCAAGAAAATCATACTTTAAATGCTCAATTGTATATTGCGCTATGAATTAGTGTATTGTACTTATTATTTATCAATTGATCGGTATATATCGTAACGAGATTAACTCTAAATTTATAGGTTTACCAATATGAAAACAATTTATATTTCCAATTAAGATAGAAAAAAAAATGATAACAAATTGGAATTAATTAACTCAATCCCACTCAATCAAGAAAATAAATTTTAACAATAAAATAAAAATAATAATAAAAAAAGAAAAAGAAAAAACAATTGAATCTTCCAACAAATTCAAATCCCTTTGATCCAAATTCACACATTTTCCCCCCTTAAATGCACCAAAATGCGATCACCACCACATCTTGCGGCGGATTCCGATCATCATGGCTTCCACGCACTAGCCCACACCACCGGCCGGTCCTTCCAAGAAAGGAATATTCCGGCGGAATCGCACCGTGTCATTGACCACCCCTCTTTATACCTCCTCAGCAACGACCTCATATCATCACACACCTCCTCATTAAACGACGCCGGGCTGAAACCCGCCGCATGCAGGCGGTGGGACCACCGCGCCGCCGTCTCCCGCCTCTCCACGGACATCGCCGGCGGGCAAGCCACCAGGTCCATGACGGCGCGTCCGGCTGCTCGCTCCAGCATCAACCGCTCGTTACTTGTTCTTGGAAAGCTCTCGTCTAACGCCTCAAAATAAACCCTAAACCACCTCAGACATTCCTGAAAACCGCTAATAAATTCGAACCCATCAACGCCGACGTCAAGATCAGCTTCTTCTTCAACGACGGTGAGAATCCTCGGCTGCAATTTCCTAAAAGTGGATACCAAGAAATCCCTATTATGACCGCTCCCTGTTACGGAATGCAAAGTTCCCACACAATTAATAGCCAACGCTTCGTCTTCTTTGATCTCTAGCTCGGCTAAATTCAACTCAGATAGATCGCCCGCAAGGTGTTTGACGTTAAAACTGAATGGGACTCCCATGAGCCGGGCAAACTTCTCCATCCTGCTTCCGATTTCTTTCATGACCCTTTGCACAGCCCCGTCGCCGGAGGAAGCGGCGCCGTGTTTTCCGGCGACCACCACGGTGGTTAATCTCAGATGTGGGGCCTCATCGGCGCGTGTCGCGATGGCTTCGAGCAAAGTCGGCCACTGTGTGCAGTACGTGTTGCTAATATCAATTATGTGGATTTTGCTCTCGCCTTCGAGAGCCTCCATGATCGCGCCGTTACAAGCAACGTGGCCGAACATTGTCCATGGGCTAACTTCCTGAAACTTGAGCACCATTCTCCTCGTAGAATCGAAAGAACAGTTTTTTTCCGACGCAGAGATCAGATTTCCATAAGTTCTCTCGCCGGAATCCGTCATGCGGCTAAACAAAGCTTGCATGAAGTAAGAAGCCAGCTTTTGATCGACATCTCCGTAAGGAGAACTCATCTCATTGAGCATCCACATCAGCTGTTGCAGACGAGCACTATTCTTTTCGGCTATAGCTTTAGCTGTTTCCAATAGAATATCAGAAGCCCAGTTGCTGTTTTGGCCCGAAAGCGCGCTGGCAAATTCAAGCGTCACCGGAGCACTGAAAGAGTGTTGATCGGCGGACTGCAAGGGGTAGGCATGGTGGTGGGACGCGGTGGCTCCGCCCCCACTTCCGCCGGTGGTGGTAGTGGTCGTAGGAGTAGGTGTGTTTGAGAGAGGTTGGTGGTACTGGTAGTGGTAAGACGAAGAAGAAGAGAAATCTTCTTCATTATTATCCATGTAAAAGCCGAAGCATTCTTGATCTTGTTCTTCGTAAGGGTTTCTTGAGCTCGTGACTGAAGCTGTTGTGCTGGAATTGAAGGAATACTGATCTGCAGAATATTGGTGAGTGACGAGTCTAAACAAAGTATCCATCTAATCAAGAGAGCCCACACATCAACCAAACAAAAGAAAAAGGAAGAAAAAATTCAACCTTTATGTAGTGATAAGCACAGGAGAAAGATATTATGGAGTTGTTAATCTTTCTTTATACTTAGCTTTTTTGGAGGGATTTAATTCAAAGGGAAGAATCTTCAACTTGGAAGTTTGCTAAGGAGCTATGGAAACTTTTTTTTTTAAAATTAAAATCTTGATGAAACATAAAAAGATGAGTTGGGGTGGGAGAAGAATCTGATCAGTTCGATATCCTTTATGGGGAATCGTTGGAAGGAATAATACTGGAGTGGAACTGTGTGGGGTTGTGTAGTTTTGGTTTCTGAATTGTTTATCAATTATTTTGGGGAATTAAACAAGGCGGGGATTGACTGAATTCATAATATTTGAATTGGTATAAGTTTAAGTTATTGAAGAGTATATATTTGATTCTTGCATATTCAACAAAATTTAATTAGTCAGACGACAAGTGATATTTAATTATTTACCACAAGACTAATTGTGTTTAGCAACATATATGAGATGTGACTTTGAGTTGAAAAATAAGTCATCAAAAAGTTGGAGAATGAAATAGGTTTGATATGGGGTGTGCTCTGAACCGAGCAGAGACGAGTTGAGTCGAACCTCTCCATGCGGTGAAATTGTAGGGATTAAGCCTAATTCGTATTTTAGAAAAATGAGGTTTGGACAAAAAATATATCATCACTAGAATAAAGTGGATCTGAGCCTAACTTATAACTCGGTGAAATTGCAACGTTATAAAATTTGAAGTGTAATAATTGTATTGGACTTAAAATTTAATCTGCTCTGATTTAATTTGATTTAAATCAGCGGCATAAGGATTGTGTCATTATGAATGAGCTAAAAAGTGTACCAATAATTCCAATATAGAGTACACATCATAGTATTTAATGAAATAGTTAACAAAGACCAATTTCCACTCTTCTGTATTCCCTCATCAGAATAACAATAGAGCTAATTAATTAACAAACTGTTTCAAAGGTTATTTTTTAAATATTTAATTGAGGAAAAAACAATTTATTCCTATATTATCACCGTTTTTCTAATTTTTTATTTAAATTTATTTGTACTTTATAAAAATTTTCAAATTATCATCTCGATCATTTAAATGTTAACACACTGCATTTTTTGGTCGAAATTCTTTTTGTTATTCCCTCTATTTTATATAATACTACATCCAAACTTTACTTTATCCTTTTGAGAGAGATGCATATAAATTAAAATGAAGCGTGGGCAATGAGTTGGCTGGAGAAGGAAAAGAAATACACAAACATGAGAAAAAGTGCCGGCGTGCATCATCATCATCATCACCGACACTCATTCATACGTTCTTTGTTCCCCTATGCCTCTCCAATTTCTGCCAACAAATGCCCTACCTACTTTAATTATTTCCCTTTTCTCTTACAAACATAACCATATTATTTGATCGTATCTTATTGTGTTGGACATCGAATATTGTGTCCGATACTTTTCACGTGAAGAATTCATAAAAAAATTCGTATCATTATATTCATATCGTTGTGTCTGTATCACCGTATCCGTATCAGTGTATATATGTCCCTCCTGATCGTATGAATACCATGATTTTGACCATGTCCAAAATCTAGGGCACGCTCTTCACTTTTCTCCCTCCCACCCATATTTTCAAATTTCAATACACAAACATTCTCCTAGTAGCATAGTAGACCAATTCTCGAGATATATAGGGCTTATAACTCTACTTACTTGACCAAGAAATTAAAGTTATGTTGTATGTGCTACAAATTAAATGGATCATATGATTTGTGGAAAATGTTGAAGGACAAAGGGATTCTCTTAAAAAGAAAAAAAGAAGGTAAAATGAGAATACATTGCAGAAAAAAGGGAAGTAGAATCTAATAAATCCTTTTACTTTTAAAACTTGAAAAGAAGTTTATTTTCTTTAATTCTTTTTTCATGTTTCATGAAATTTCAAACAATAATCCAAGAAACTTCCAATAAGCTATAAGAATAAATAAATAAATATCTATATGTAGTTTCTTTTATATTAAACTCTTTATTTTACTAGGTGGGTTGTTTACTAATTCCCAAAAATTTTCCATTCAAAGTTTGAAATATTACAAAAACTTTCCTCGGCATTTTTGTTTTTTCTTTTTAAAAGAATCAATATTGATTCCCCAAATACCGTCAATAAGATTTGAACCCATAACCTATCAATTCACGCCGCTCGTTTTTTGTACAAAAGAAGGCGCCACCCACATATTTTAACACTTTATATTTCAGAATGGATTAATGGAAGAGTTATTTATGCACTTGCACACTCAGAATGAAAAACGAAATAAAATTTCCAAAATATATCATATTTATAAACGTATAATTATAAATATTTTGTCCAATGATCAATTATTGGGAAATTTTCGTTGTTTCGAAGAGATTCTGTGCTTCCTCGAGAATGAAGTTTTGCAGGTGTATGTGTAATTTTGCTTTCAAAGACAGAATATTAGCAGTAGATCATAGTATATATAAGGGGGACAATGCCTCCCAAAATCCGAGAAAGTTACGTAGATTCTGTCGACCAAAATTCAGTTAGTCAATTGCATTAACTGCTCCTAATTCCTGTGTATAAAATCATCTTAATGATGGATTATTCCTCGGAAGACCTATCACTTTCCATGCCATCCACCAGTTTCTTCTTTTGTCCCAATTATGTTAGTGAAGTGTTTGCATGGCTTTGTCAAGTTTTGGGATTTGAGAAGTTTTTAGATTGACTTGAGACCGAAGATATGAAAAGAATATTGTTGAATTGAATTTTGCAATCATTGTTATCCTTCTAATATCGTCGAACGGCGAGAAGTATCCTCTTGGTTTCATTATTGGAGATTGTCGTAAGTTTATTAACGAACTATAAATATATGAGGTTGTCTACATCAAAAAGAGTTATAATGTTTGTGTTGGTACAATAACTCATTGGAAATATGTAGTCAGAAGAAGTACTTGTGATTTTTTATTTGCCTTGATTTGGATTTTCTACGTGAGAAAAATATTGATCTCTCAAATTAGTACATTGTAAATTTTTGTACCAAAAAAGAAACGTAAGGCGTGAAAAGAGAGGTTTGTACAATGCTTCCAGCGGGATAATTGATTATTGAACTGACTTATTATGAGATTTGATATAATTACACTATAAAGTTACCAAAAATTCATCCTATCAAAGAAATTACATTAATATGGGTCAATTTATTTTAACGACTTCATATCTAAACTTCTGAGTGCCCTAATTTGCTTTTAGCAGTTACCAATACCCGATTTTAAATTCATGATTGCAATAGCATTTGTTAAAGCAAATCTTAGAATTTAAATCATATATATTAGCAGAAATTTGTGTCTGCTATATCAAACCTAAGGACATGTGGGGAAAAAATTATAAGGGAGATTGGCCCGTTTGGAAAATTCTAAACTAAAACCCGATTCGACTGTACTCAACCGATTATAATGACAATGACAATTGACAAGTGTATCACACTAACTATTTTATCGGGTACTCTCGCAAAGTTTTTCACCACTTAGACAATAAGTATAAGATATTCATCCTCTCGTCATACTTATTTCACCAAAAAGAAAAACATCACAAACAAGAACACTTACATAAGAGAAACAACCCCAATTCATTCCCAAGAGCCGTCGCACGTCTCCAGTCACCCTTCCCTGCTTTCCTCCACCGGTCTGCCTTTCCTGAGGAACAAAGAATCTTTGTACTATGTCTCCATTTAAAGCAAACTCTCAGTAACCATTGTCTAATCAGAATACCATACATTAGTCTGAAAAGTTATAATAAATGTACGAAAAAGTATAAAATCAAGATATCATTCAATATCTAGTTTGTAGTTTGTACAATCAATACACATATATTCTATCCAAAGAAAAAGGCATAAAATACAGGCAGCACCGAGTTTAGTCTAATAGGTTTCACCCATTCAGATGAACTATGGATTCATTATCCTATACAACGTATCAACACCGGGCATGTTTTATTGGGTTTATGTGATTTTCAACAGCCATACCGAGGGTGTATCAAGTTATTTTTCTGCAGTTGATTGATCAATCAACTACGGACTTCAAACGATCACAACAGACTGACTAATTAGCGTATATGCTTCTTAAAAATCTAGATATAATGCACAAGTGGTGACAGCACAGAACTTGCATTTTGTAGATTATGCCTTCAGGTAACCTTTTCTTTCCAAGTATGCAACGACTTTTTCAGCCAGAACTGTTGGAGAATCACAGATCCCTTCGCTTTGCTGCAATACTATCTGGGGAAGTGAAGGGCATCGGAAGTTTAGCAAACCGAAAATGTAAAAGATAATAGAAAGTATTTCTAAGAAGATAATGTGTGAGAGTTTGTCATCTGTTCGACAATCTTCCTTAGAAGATGTTATGCATCTAAAAGAGGGTTGTCATGTTTCAGCAATAGTTTTTGATTTTTTCCCTTTTTTTGGATAAAATGTTTTGCGGTAGTCTATTAGCAACTTGAAATAATGGGAACATTTTGTTGTACAAGCTAATAGAACAAGATCTAACACGGTAAGACTCAATTAATCGGTGAAAATGCTATTTTAATTCGGTTTTGAGCATTTTTATATCTCTTAGTAGATGGCCATGCATGACAAGTTGAAGCAAGTAAGGTTTCTGGTTGCATAGAACAAAGACATACCTCAGCTTTTAATGGTGGCTCGTATGGATCATCAACACCAGTGAAGCCTGAAAACACAAACAAAAGAAATCATTTTTTTTAATAGTTGAAGGAGGACCCAAGAACTTCCTCTGTTTTCTAAACGAGAAGAATGAATTAAAAAGTACTTTTTGAAGTTCTTAAGTATGAATTATATGTATCAGGTCCGAGAAGATACATTAAGAACAACTGCAGCACAACCAATACCAATGGTATATGATAGCAACAGATAAACATAAATCACATTGGAATAATGTAATGAAAAGGTGTTTATCGTGGGGTTTGTTGAGAGGAGTGGAAGAAGATGTGTTGGCTGGCTTGGGCTAATTTAGTTCACTTGACAGTAAATCAAGGATTAATAGTATCTAACTAGCTGCCTAGTAAGATAAATTTGGTTCGGTTCAGCACTTTAAGCGCCAAAACAAGACAAAAATATGGTGAATTAAATTAGTGACTTCCACTGTCCAAAAAGGAAGATGTGTTTGGACATCACCAGTCCCCATCAGTACTGATGGTTGTTCAACTAACAATGAAGATACTGAAAATCAAACAATTCCTAATTATTTTTGGGTAAAAATGTGCTTTGCCACCTATGACATTGCAGCAAAGAAAAGATTCAATCTCAACTATACATGTAAATGTGATCCCACAACCCACCATATCTTAAAAATATGCTACTCACCTTTATTGCAAGATATGATGCAGTAACACCCATTCTAGTTAAAAACATATGGATATGAGTGGTGGCAGGTGGCCTATCAATTAGACTGGCCATGAATGATGCTTTCAGAGTTAAACTTATTTCACCCAATAGTTATGCAGTGAATACTTTGGCCAGGAAATCTATCTTTCATGAGACCATCAAAAGGAATTTAAGATACTGGTCACAGAGTAATGAAAGAAATACTAGGCTTTAGAATCTCAACAATGCACCTTTTATTTTTCCAGCTCGCGCAAGCTTGTATAATCCCTTAGGATCCCTTGTCTCACAAAGTTGTAAAGGAACATCCATATATACCTGCAATCAACAATGTAGAATAAATTTTTGGAAGAAATTGTGATTTAAAATTGAGAACTTGCTTGTAACATGCATAAAATAGAGGAAGGTTAAAGCACATATCAAACTCCCAAGAACAGAAAGCACAACCTCAATAAAATCGCCTTCGGGCAGTAAATCTCGGCAGGCATCACGCTCCTTCCTGAAGGGTGATATTAAACTTGCAATGCAAATAACTCCAGCATCTGCAAATAGCTTTGCCACCTCCCCTATACAACATAAAACAAGTTCATTGAACTCTAAAATGGAAATGGAATAGATTAGATATAATGAAGTTAAAATTGAGAAAAAGAAACCAACCTATCCTCCTTATGTTCTCTGCTCTATCTTCAGCTTTAAAACTAAGATCGCGGTTCAGACCATGCCTGCAGTTATCCCCATCAAGTATATATGTATGTTTTCCTCTGGCATGTAGGAGACGACTTAAAGCACATGCCAAACTGCTCTTTCCTAGAGTAAAGTATCAAGAGGATAATAAGATATCATGATTTCCACAGCTAGCAAACCCCAAAAAATATTTAAGTTAGAAAAGTAAAGGAAAGAAGCCACCAACAATGAGGAAATGACGCATTAAAGTACCTAAAATCACAAGGACAAGGAAGCAATTCTAAGACCAAATAAAGGAGAATTAAATTTATCAATATTCTTCCTTTTCCTCTTTTGAGATTTTGAGATGTCATTATCAGGAATCACATGAAACAATATTCATCACCTGACTTACTGCATTGAAGTCAAAAGTTGACCATATTTCTCTCCAGTAACCACACACCTAACTTACCGAACAAAAAACTTCAGAGACTGTTTTCCCGTCTTCAGAAATCCCAGCTTTAGAAGTAGATATTCAAGATAAATCATAGGCCCCTCTCCTTATAAGTTCCAATACTTAATCAATAAATCCAAGATCACAAGAGATATTACAGAAGCATGGTGTTGAAGGTTTAATGTCGTCTCCCAGAATCTAGTTCTTAATAACAATTTTAGCGTGTGTGTATTATGCATTCATCAGGGAATTTTACAGTATCCAAGCCAACAGTTTTCAATCAGTCACAGTATCTCCATTCCATGTTGTTAGTAGCCGCCCACAACAGAAATTGATCACGTGTAAAATCACAATTAGTCGTAATGTATAATTAATTACACTCAGAATCCCTATAGATACACAAACCTGATCCACTTAGCCCAGTGATCCAAATAACACAGCCCTTCTGATTAAGCAACTCCTCCCTGTCCCTCTTTTCTACAGAGCACTTGTGCCAAACAATATTTGATGAGTTTCCAACCGTAGACCTCTGCAGCGCACCATTCCCTAGTCAAACAATTATCACAAATTTAGAAAGCTGAAGAAAATCCTAATAGCCGATTCTTACCAACTAAACTATGCACAGGGACGAAAAGGAAACGCAATCACGGAGAGGAAAATAGCGCCGTACCGGAAAAACCGCCGCAATCATTAGCAAGAAAATCGCCGGTGGAATTTCGTCGATCTTGCCTTCCCTGGCCGTTAATGTGCGACGTCGTTTCGTGAGCGTTCATTGCCTTAATTGGCGCCAAGTAGCTCGATCTCGCTCCACCGCCGCAAATCTCCAACCTCTTACCCCCGCACCGAAACGCGGCCGCCTTCGGAGGCGTCGACTTGCCGTATAATGCGGACGATTTGCAAAATTTCAAAGGTTGATTCCCAATAGCAGCCATTATTATTTAATTCCTCAAATTCCTAATAACAAATTCACCAACTACACAGCTTCTCCGACCAAAACACGACAAATACAAAAATAATTCAAAAAAATCATGAAAACAAACCGACAAAAACACTTGAATCAATTGAAGCAATTAGCAATGCAACACCGCATTATATACGCCTTTAGGCAGTTTCAATACTCAGAGAAACTGCTCCTCCAACTATTGAAACGCGAGAAGGCGTATAGCGCCAAATTGTTGTAGGAAAATGGGAAGAGAAAAGGATGATGATGATGTTGATTGTTGAATGTGGGTGCAGGACAGATAGGAATCCCACACGATGCGCAGGAGAGATACCTCCCTGCGCCATCAGTTGCTGAATGATTGATTAAATTTAGCTGTTCGGTCACAAAAATAAAAATCTTATTTTTCCATTTTTTATTTTCTGGATTAATTTTGTTTTCGTTTCAAAAAAAAAAAAAAAGATTAATTTTGTTTTGTTTTTATATTTGAAAATTTTGGATTTTATTAGATTTGGAAAGTTCATTCACTCTGCTTAAGACATGTTTTTCGTTTGGTCAAGGAAAAGAAAAGGAATTTTATGTTGGTTTTTAATGGAAAATTTTGAAGTAGTGAATATGGTTATTTATATTTTTTTCTTATTTAAAATTAATTAAAATAAATATCACTAAATACTATTTATATTAATGAAATATTGTAGTGTATATATATATATATATAATATGTCTACAAGGGTTGGTTCAAGTGGTTAATGAGTTTGTTCTCCAGGACAAGGTTTCGAATTCGAATCCCACTTGGGGGTACATGGATTAAAATAAAAAAATATATATATATACATATATAAAATATGTGTCATAAAAACGACAACAACCCAACCCACAAAGCCCAATAAAAGCTGAATAGCAGGTAGGAGGTATTCACATTCCAATTGAAAGATGTGCAGCAGCAAGAATATTCAGCTTACTAGGAGAGCAATCCGGTCCGATTAAGTTGGAGCAGGTCCCGAATAAGTCCGAACAAGTCCATTGGGGATTTACTTGGTCAAAGCACATTTAGGGTTCAGAACTATAAGGGATAAGTGGGAATTCAAATTCAAATGGTGAGATAACTTCCCCATTTTTCTCTCAACCTCCAACAAACCCGGGAAGTCAGGAAGTACCTTCTTGTTTGACTGTCACGCTAGCATCAATCGACAAAAACAAACAAAAGTGTCCGTGAGCATAATAAGACACTAGCAACTCTATACACTCTATGTGTGTGCAAATAAAAAATTAAGATTCTAAGTAAAAAGAGATAAAATTAAGATTTTAAATTTAAGGAGATGACCAATATCCATAAAATATGTGAAAAAGATTAAGATTAAGATAGATTAAAATTCTAAGCTCATAAATGATAAAATAAATGAATAAAAATTCTAAGCAGAAAAATGAAAAGAAAAACATAAAATTTATATATTAAAAAAAAAAGAAAAAATAATTAAAGTGAAGTGAGAGAAAAGAGAAGTTAGGAAGATGTTGAAGTGGTAAATAAATAAATTAATAATAGAAAAAGAGGAAAAGAATGTAAGAGAATACAACCGATGAAAAAAATAAATAAATAAAAAGAAAAGAAAAGAAAAAGAATCAAAGAGACCAAGCGGTTACTATCTGCCACTCTCGCTTAATATAATAGTATAGAATAGTATATATATATATATATAATTGGAAAAATGAATGAAATAGTAAATAAAATGTTATAAAAAAGAAAAGATTTTTTGCATTGCGGGAAGCTTTGTGAGAGAAAAAAAAAAAGGGAAGCTAACTACGTTATAGGAGGAATAAAAAATAAATAAAAAAGAAATTACTTTTAGAGTCCAAAAGACCATACGGTTTCTCTAAGGGGCTCTCACTTAATAACTAGTAACTGCACACACAATGTGTATGCCAAAAAATTATTAAAATAAAACTTTTATATTATTATTTAATTTATAATCATTTTTAATATAATTATAATTTCATGATGAATAATTAACAATATTAAATTGAGAAAAAAAATTAAAGATAAATAAAGAATATAAATATAAAAAAAAAAGAATTTGAGAGTTACGTAAAGTTTAAATAGAAAACTGTACAGAAAAGTTTAAACAGAAAGCTGTCAAACTACGTGGCTAGAATTTATGTTTAAAAATAAATAAAAAAAAGAAAAAAAAATGAGAGTCCATGACACCAAAGGAGATTCTCGCTTAATATAATAGTATAGATATAGTATAGATGAACAACCTCGGGCTAAAACTAAAAAACTGATTCCACAAAATCCCATTCAAGGACTCAGCAAACCACAATTACGAGCTAGCCAATTCCCATATTTTTTAAAAATATATATGTACTAAATTTGACGTATTATAAAATATATAAAATTGAAAACAAGTAATTAATAACATGTGATCGATAAAAATATGTTAAGAAAGTATTCATATAATTAAAATTAATATCATTATTAGTATTTAGAAATTAATGAGCATTATGGCTAGCTAATTTAGAAAAGTAAATTTGCTCAAGTTGGTATTACATTTTTTTTTTTTTTTCTTTTTTGGGTGCAGCAGCTCAAGTTGGTATTACTAATTAGGTTATATCTAATCTTTAATTAGGTTTGGCCGGTGTTGGATGCATTTAAGGCATGTTAATAGTGTACTTAACTAATTAAGGCATGGAAAACTGCTTTTAAGTTGAAGGTTGAACTTCATGTATGCATTATTACAGAACTCATTTGTAGCCTGTAGGTTTGTACCACAACATAGGTTTGTGTTAATTCATAACTTACGTAATGATACTATAATAGTAAGTTTGTGCTTTGTGGTCATGGCATGTTTGATAGTCGGACGATCGGTGATCGGTACTTGGATCTGGTCTAAAAAAATTATAATCCGAAATAATTTAATATAATATTTTACTCTAAATCGGACAAATTAACATGTTTACGATTTAGATTTATTAATGTTAAATTTAAATTTGGATCCATCCATCAGATAAAAGTCTTCGCCTGATCAACAATAAAATATAATAGAAGTGTTTTTTGGGGCGAAAAATATATTAAAAGTTTGAGGGGGCAATTTTTGAAAACCCCCCATGGGTTTGAAAACTTCCTTTTAAATTCCTATTTTCAAATACATTATTTGGGGTTTTAGATACGCGATTCTGGGATTTAGATACATGATTCTGGGATTTAGATACATGATTTTTTCCTTGTATTTCAAATACATCATTTGGGGTTTTAGATACGCGATTCTTGAGTTTTAATACATCATTTTTTAAAATGGGGAGCTAAAAAGAATTGGACTTATCATTTGGGGAGTTTTCGGGAATTCCCCGTAAAAGTTTTAAAATTAAGTGAAAATAAATATGGACATGAATAGATAAATATTTTCTAAAGATTTACTATTTAATAAGTTACGTATTATTTCTTATATTTATTTTTTAAATAAATATAAAAATATAATAGGAATAATTATTGATAACTACCATTTATTTACATTCAATTTTAGTTATCACCCATATCCAAAAATTTTTAGTACTAACTACACGTTTAAAAAACTAAATTTTTTATTGAAGCCTTATTTTAAATAAAATTACTCTATTATCACTATAAGAGAATTATAAAGACCCACAAAACTCCATTATTGCGGTTTCATTTCTAACCCAAAGAAAGAGAATTTCTGCGTCAAAATACTTTCTGAAAGAGAGAGACGGCAACAACAAAGAGAGAGAGAGAGTAAAAAGAGAATCATTAGTGGAGAGACGGAAAAAATTTAGTGGAGAGACGAAGAAAATGGAGAAGATTTAGCGGAGAGAAGAAGAATATTTAGTGGAGAGACGAAAAAAATGGAGAAAATTTAATGGAGAGACGGAAAAGATAAAGAGAAGCAACGACTTCGAGACGGGAAGAGAGAGATATATGAATATTAAGGTACTCAATTTTCAAAATAAGGTATTGAATTGAGAATATAAGGTATTGGGTATATATATATGAATATTAAGGTACTTAGTTTTTAAAATAAGGTATTGAATTGGTATTGAGAGGTATTGAATGGTTCAAAATAAGATATTGAATTGAAGCATAAGGTATTGGGTATGAATATTAAGATACTCAACTTTCAAAATAAGGTATTGAATGGTTCAAAATAAGATATTGAATTGAGATTGAAAGATATTGAATCGTTCAAAATAAGGTATTGAATTGAAAACATAAGGTATTTGGTTTTTTTTTTGAAAACATAAGATATTTGTTATAACATATGAATATTAAGATACTCAAATTTTAAAATAAAGTTGAAAGTATTGAATGGAGAACATAAGGTATTAATTATAAGGTACCAAAATTTTGAAATAAAGTATTAAGAAAGAAGTTGAATCACCTATTTTTCATTGAGTCATATGGTGAAAAATCATAAAAAATCTCTTTTGTTGTTGTATAATGGAGTATTAATTCACTTGAATGACAAAGAAGGTGACTGACGCAAAAGACAGAAGCAGCAAAGGTAATATTTGGAGAGTTAGTACTAACACAAATTATTTTGTGGTACAAACTAAAATTCTCTACACTAATGATTATAATAATAAGCAAAGATAATTTTCAAAGTATTGTTTTAATAAGTTTAATATTATCTATATTAACACGTTAGTAACTTAATTTCAAGTGAGTTATATATATAGGGTTAATTACATCTAGACCCCTTCCGAGTTTAATATATTACAATTGGACCCCTATTAGTCATTTTATTACAGTTTGACCCCTTCTAAAATTTCAAAATTACTAAACGGTGAAGAAAATGTACGATTCCGTTAAATATTTCACGTTATATTCCAAATAATTGTGAAATGACCATTATGTTTGGTTCTAAGATCATGTTTTATAAAAGTAGGGAAAAAAATCACGTTTTTTTAGAATAAATAAACGTTTAAACAAACAATTATTTCACAATTATTTTGAATATAATGGTAATTTCACAATTATTTGGAATATTCCGTGAAATATTTAACGAAATTGTATATTTTCTTCACCGTTTAGTAATTTCGAAATTTTAGAAGGGATCAAACTGTAATAAAATAACTAACAGGGGTCCAATTGTAATATACTAAACTCGGAAGGGGTCTAGATGTAATTAACCCTATATAAACTCGGAAGGGGTCTAGATGTAATTAACCCTTATATATATATAAATATGATCATATTAATTTATTTTTAAGTTTTGAATTACTATTTGCTCTTTTTATGTCATACGTAGGGGGGAAAATTAAGCAGAAAACTACTATACTCTAATATAAAAAAGAAAGCCATAGAAAACTTACATACTCTAGTAGAAAAAAGAAAGCCATAGAAAACTTTGCACCACCACAACCAGATGATTGGAGAAGAAGGTCTGGAGACAGATCTTAATTACTTGTCAGTGGGGTGCTCTCTTAAGCCTCTTGTGCTACCTCAACCAAAAAGGGCTAGATACCCTTTGATTTCGGGAAAAAATTTGTCTAAAATATTCTAGTCTCACTTTTAGAAGACAATTTGTTGAACAAGAGGGGGTGAATTGTTCTTTATCAAATAGAATCGCAGCCTTATAGCAATTTCAAAGACTCAACTTGAGCTAAAATGTTCACGTAACACGCTGCCCAACGCAGGCAGGTTTGCTACAGATTTCAAGTCTTGATTTCAGGTACAGTAGAACAAATTTCTGTCCAAAGACTTGATCTATGAACTTTAACCAAGTTCATACAATGTATTCCAGATACGAGACTATAATGACTTGATCAGAGTGCTCAAACATCAACCGATGAACCTTAATCTCAAAGTATAAAATGAGTGCCTTTGTTGTTCAATATATTCAGTTTAGAAGCTCAATCAGAGAGCTTAACAAGCTCTGTTTGCATGAAGTAAATATGAAGAAGGTTCAGATCAGTGATCAAGCTTAAGTACTTAAACCAACAATCTCAAACAGAGCATATGTTATCAAGAAAGATTGAGACAATGAGTTTATAGAGGTTTGACCCCTAAAGCTGTGTAAAACACGAGCTAAAGAGATTAATCCTCTACCTAAGTTATCAAACTTAGGGTTTTTGAAGCCAACACTTTTATTACGAGTGGAGTAACAAGATACAAAAAGTGCAGAGCTGACTGGAACCTACTATCACACAGCTCGGTACAAATCAGTTCAGCTCCTGGATTCCCAAGTCTCCTTATGAAAATCTACCCACCAAGAGCAAACACACAAACTCTAATAGGTGTAAACATAAAATAGCTTGTACAAGAGTGCTTGAAAGAAATCACTTCAATTGTTGTTTCTTGAGTTGAATATATAGAGAGCTCCTATGTAGCCTTTGCATTCCAATTTAAATTTTCAATTTTGTGGAGTTCCCAATGCCACTATTCCAACAGCTATATTTTGATATTAGTTAACTTCAAATACCAACATCTATTTTCTCTTAGCCGGCTTCAAACGGTCAAGTTAATCTTTGTTTTTATCTTGCAAAAATCAAGATTAGAGAAGTAATAATATATGCATGATGTTTTATGAATATATTAGAAGCAAGGTATTTGTTCCGATATAGTTCCAGGGGATTCCACATGCACTTTTAGTTTTTCTTTGTGAAACCTGTAACATAATGCTTTTTGACAACTCATTCAAAAACAAGGATTTCAAAGACTAACACAATTCAAGACTAAAATAAAACGAATAAAGGAAACTAATAGAAGACTCTTTCCCTAACTTCGGTGGTTACCACTGAACGGGATGTTGTCACTTACTAGGATGTTTTGTCTTAATCGTCTATTGAGTTTCGAGCTAGTGATCACTAATTTCTTTAGCAGAAGCTTCGATCTAAAATGCAATATGTGGAATTTGTTAGACTTAGAGAGTTTCATGGTTTGTGAATGAATATTCTGTATTGCTGTAATAACGAAAAGATGTACAAGGAAGAATAAATACACTTACACCTAGGCTAGGAAAAGGAAAGAAAAATTACGCTAATTATTTACATAATTACATCAATCCCTTAATTATCTACTTTCCATATGCTCACACTCCCCTTCAAGTTGTACTGTCGGGTCCTCGATGTGCAACTTGCTTAGGATTCCCGCAAATATCCTTCCATTCACGGCCTTTGTCAAAATGTCCGCCAGCTGGTCCTCGGACCTCACAAACGGGAGCTTAACGATTCCATCCTCAATCTTTTCTTCGACGAAGTGTCGATCCACTTCAACGTGTTTCGTTCTATCATGCTGGACCGGATTCTCTGATATACTTATCGCCTCCCTGTTGTCACATTTCAACCTACATGCTCCGGTGGGCGAGAAGCCAATTTCTGTCAGCAATTTCCTTAACCAGAGTACCTCGGCTATCCCACGGGCGACCCCCCTGAATTCTGCCTCTACGCTCGAGAGAGCTACTACCTTCTGCTTCTTACTTTTCCACGTCACTACATTTCCTCCAACCAAGGTGAAGTAACCGGACGTTGACCTCCGATCGTTGGGATTCCCTGCCCAATCTGTATCAGTATACTCCTTAATCTCTAAGTGTCCATACTTCTGAAACACAATTCCTCTTCCCGGGCAACTTTTCAGATACCTGTACACCCTTATTACTGCATCCATGTGTTCCTTCTGAGGGTGGTGCATGAACTGACTTAGCACTCCTACAGCATAGGCTATATCAGGTCTCGTGTGGGCTAAGTAGATCAACTTTCCCACCAAGTGCTGAAACTGTGTCTTGTCCATTTCCTCTGCTCCCTCGTCTATTCTCAACCCATGATTGACTACCATAGGAGTGTCAGCTGGCTTGCACTCCAGCAGCCCAGTTTCAGCTAGCAGGTCAAGAACGAACTTCTTTTGGGAAATGTAGATTCCCCTCCTAGATCGCAATACCTCAATTCCAAGAAAGTACTTCAGTTGTCCCAGATCCTTCATCTCGAACTCTCTGAACAGGTTTTCCCTTAAGTGCAAGATTTCTTCCGAATCATCCACTGTGATAATCATATCATGTACATAGATGATCAGACATGTTACCAACTTATCCCTGCGCTTGATAAAGAGAGTATGGTTTGAATTACTCTGACGGTAGCCATACTTCTTCATTGCTGCTGAAAACCTACCAAACCACGCTCGGGGAGACTGCTTTAATCTGTACAATGCCTTTTTCAACATGCACACTTCTCCCTTCCTGAAATCATTACTAAATCCTGGGGGAGGTTCCATATACACTTCTTCTCGAAGATCCCCGTGCAAGAAAGCATTTTTCACATCAAACTGATGAAGGGGCCAGTCCCGGTTTGCTGCTACATAGAATAACACCCGAATCGTATCAATCTTGGCAACGGGAGAGAAGGTCTCTGAATAATCCACACCATATGTCTGTGTATATTCTTTCGCTACCAGCCTTGCCTTGTACCGTTCTACACTCCCATCTGCCCTATGCTTAACCGTAAAGACCCAACGACACCCTACAGTTTTCTTTCCAGGGGGAATCACACACCTTTCCCAAGTTTCATTTTTTTCTAGTGCTTCCATTTCTACTTCCATGGCATGTACCCATTTCTTATCTGATAGAGCTTCTTCAACCTTGTTTGGCACGGATATCGAGTGTATGGCTGCTGTATATGCCTGGGCCTGTTCAGTTAATGCCCCCTGAACCAAATTTGCTACTGGATATCTGGGAGTCCGACCCATATGTTCTGGCTCATACCATTTTGGGGGAATTCCCCTGTTCGCCCGTGGAGGCAAAGCATACCTCCCTGTATCCTGATCAGTATTCTCCCCCTGGATCTCACCCCCTGTCTGATCCCCGGTATCATCTGCATTGCTAGGATTATAGGGAATAGGTGAAACAGAAGGGGACAGATAATAATTTGTGCTACTAACCTCAGGACTATTCGTCGGGGTGCTGGGCTCGGTGGAAGTAGCCGTGGGCTGTACTGCGGGAGGAGGTGACTCGATGGTTCCACCTACTTGCTCTTGTGGGACTGTGTCAGGCCAAGACAGTGGTGGCACCTCACTCAGTAGGTCCTGCTGGTTACTACTCTCCCCCTGACCGCTGAGTGGGGAAAGAAAATAATACTCGGATTCTATGAAGTCACAATCCATCGTGGTGAACAACCGCCTAGTGGGGGGATGATAACACCTATAGCCCTTCTGAGTAACCCCATACCTGACAAAGACACACTTAATTGAGCAAGGGTCAAGTTTAGACCGGACTGCTTTAGGGAGGTGGACAAAGACAGAGCACTCGAAAACCCGTGGCTTAAGGTGTAAAACAGAAGGAACACTAACTTGAGTGGCAAGACATTGCAGAGGTGTGTTAAAGTTAAGGGGTTTTGATGGCAACCGATTAACCAGGTAAACTGAGGTGGACACGGCCTCTGGCCACATATACTGAGGACAATGAGACTCAATGAGAAGGGATCTGGACATTTCAAGCAACTGGCGATTTCGACGTTCGGCTATACCATTTTGCTGGGGAGTGTGTGGACATGAAGTTTGGTGTACTAACCCGTTTTCCCGAAAAAACTGTGTTAAAACCGAGTTAATGTACTCCCCCCCCATTATCTGAACGTAGTACTTGAATTTGAGACTGATACTGTGTACGAACCATCTTATAAAAATCAATGAATTTGGCTGACACTTCGTTTTTACTTTTAAGGAAATAAACCCAAGTCATTCGTGAAAAATCATCAATAAATAAAATGAAATACTTAAAGCCATGACTTGACTCAGTATTCGGGGCAGGGCGCCATACATTGGAATGCACTAAGGAAAAGACTGACTTAGACCTTGAACTCGACACAGAATACGACTGCTTATGACTCTTTGCTAGCAAACAAGTCTCGCAAGAAAACTGACTATCTGAAGAAAATAACTTTGGGAATAACAACTTAAGATACCCTAACAAGGGATGACCCAAACGCCGGTGCCACAGCCACTGTTGGTGATCTACTGTCCCGCGAGCAAGTGCTGCAGTCCCTTGTTGAGCTACCTCGTCGACGAAGTACAACCCTCGTTCCTCAGTACCACGCCCAATCACTTTCCCCAATCGAATATCCTGCAACAGGCAAAAGGTTGGGAACATCAGCACCATATAATTGAGCTCTTTAGTAACCTGACTGACATAAAGTAACTTATAGGATAAACAAGGCACATAAAGATAATTCTTTAATTTTAGGTCCGGTGAAAGAGTCACTGTGCCCGTCCCTTCCATGGGGCAAACATCCCCGCTAGCATTGAGTATTCCCCTTTTCAAAGGGGCACCAAAGTCTTCCAAGTCAGAACGGTCAGAAGTCATTGTATCGGTGGCACCACAGTCGAAGATCCACCTGGACTTCTGAGTTGGCTTTTGTGACATGGCCTGAAGGGCTGTACCTGTTGTAGTATTACCTATGCAAGGGTCCCGTTTACAAATAGAGGAATACTGGTCCTTATAATCATCAATTAAAACATTAGGGGTACAATTAATGACTTAGAACATGGGGGGGTGAACTTGCAAAAATTAAAAGATGGGGGGCAAGGTGGTAAATCCACCCTTTGCCCTATACCTAAATAAGCCTGCCCCATTTCTTCCTTGTTCGATACAGCAGCCGCCTCTGCTCTCTCTCCTTCCTTCTTCTCTAGAGGCGGCGACTCGCCTCCACCTGTGACGACGGACACCGCGCCGTACGCCGGCGTTGAGTGGTCTCGTCGCAGGCTCTTCCATCCGGCCGGCCACCCTATCAGTTCGTAACAGCCCTCCTTTGAGTGGCCCACCCTTCTGCACTGGCCGCACACTACGGGACCATCACTCTCAGCGCTGAAACTCCGGCGTGTAGCCACCGACGGCTGTCTTGGTGGCCCATTCGCCGGAGAAGACCTTGGTCCGCTGTTCCTTGGCTTTCCGCGACCAGATCCATCGCGATTTTTGTTAGGAATAGTGCCCTAGAAAGCCGATTAGTCATAATCCGTTTTGGGACTTTCCTAGTATCACAGACAATCTTTGAATAATATACGATTGATTAATATCATAGGCAAACACTTCTTTATATGCTCTTGTTTGGTATGCGTTTACTTTAGCTGTGCATGTATGAGAACTCCCCTAATCCTAATGACTTTAGGACTCTACCATTTAGGTGAAATGGTTCATGAAACGAGCCCTATATCACATAAGTCATGATTAGTAAAATACTCCAAGCCGATGAGTCCTACAGACAGTGGGAGTGTCAACCTGACTCCTCTAAGGCTTGCTTGTGGGATCACGCCCTTAAGAAGGACCACCTTGTTTCATGTAGGTGCAAAGTGTATAGTTGATACGTGCGTGATATATGAGGGTGCTTACTTCAATAAGTAAGTTCACTGAGGTGCCCCGTGTGAGAAGATTCCTAAATGGGAAAGGAAGTTTCTATTTCAGGAAATGGAAACTTCCAGATTAGGAAATATCTCACGAGTCATTGATGTGATTAATTGATCCTTAGACTTGAGGTTCCTTGTCACTTTATGAGTTAACTCTGTAGTCTTAGGTATAAGCTTTAAAGGGTGTCGCCTTAGACAACTGATTCAAGGCTTATGCTGGGGCTGCACAAGTGACTCATGAAAGTGAATGAGAATCAAGAAAGGACCTACACTTGCATATGCAAGGTGATCTCTTATTGTGTAAGTCATTCATATGCCATATGGAGTCCTTGGCCAAGGCAGTAGATCAAGACATCAAGAAAAGGGTTTCTTGGATTGAGATCAAATGGATATGAAATGCACTTAGCTTTAAGACCAGATTATTAGGGTTCTAATTATTCCCTTACCCTAGATCTTGGTTGAGAGATAGTAAGTAGGAGGATTGTATCTCACATGAATCAATGACTTAAAGGTTCTGTCGAATCCGAACATTCCAATTCAGCTAGGGGTTAAACACATGTTGCTAGACTATGGTCGTTTAATCTGTGGACTGATTAATTAATTAGTGAATTAATTAATTAGGGTCACTGCTAATTGAATTGAGAACTTAGAGGGTCACACACAACAACTTGGTTACATGAGTTAAGGCTTGAAAATGATTAAACGAGTTAATCGGGCCTAGAGGGTTCCACACGTGTGGCTCACGTGAGTGACACGTGTCATTGTGACACGTGTCTCACACGTGTGTAAATATATGTGTATATTTATTTATGTGTTAAATAATTAATGTGATTAATTATTTAATAGACTTTGGTTTAATTTTGAATTAAAAGGAAAGTCTTATTTTGGAGAAAAATCATCTAGTTAATTAATTATGAATTAATTAATTAGATAAAATAAGTTATTTATTTAAAATAAATAAAGTATAAAATTATCCAAAAATAGTTTAGATATTTTTAGCTCTCTTAAAAGTTGACTTGAATTAGAATTCAAAGTCAAAGTTGGAAAATACTTGATGATCAAGTAATAGGAGAGAGGGACCAAATCCTTGCCCAACAAGGATTAGGATCGGCGCCCCTCTTCCTTTCCTATATATAGGGGAGCTCATGCTCCCCTTTAGAGCTAATTGACAATTCTTTTGGTTCATGTGTTGAACACCATCCTTTCTCCAAGATAAACGAAACCCTAGGTTAAGCCTAAACACTAACTAGAGAACTAGCATCCTTACTAGTTAGATTGTAGCCAAGTTGGTGGACTATCTCTAGAGAGCTTCAAGTTAGGAGTTTTTGAAGATTCGAGCTTTACCAAAAAGTGGGGATCAAGCAAAACGATCAGAAGGGATGATGAAACGATTCTGAACCCGACATGAAACGAATGAAAAAATCGAACCAAAGAAGATGGCGAAAACCGTTCGTCCATATCCTGAAGGATGAATTTTTTCACGAGGGTTTTGTGACAAGCAGTTTTCTACCTTCGCAAAACTGGTTTTCGAAGGGAGTTTCAATCCTGCTTTTCTCGTTTCATGTTTCTTTCTTTATGTTATATTGTTAAGAACTTCCCTAACATGAATCGAATCTAGGTTGGTGTGGATTGTTATCCCTACAATGGATTCTAAAGTAGAAAGAGACTTTCGAGGAACGGGTTGCCATTACCGCATGAAGCGCGTTTGAGGGCGGCTCAAAACGTGTCAAGAAAGCTACTACCCAAGTGAGTTTCTTGATCTCTACGAATTTGGATACACGATTGCGAGTCCAAGATCCTTTTGTTGGAAAAATTTTTAAATTTCCGCTGCTTTCTGATTCGTGTTTTCCAACAATTTTGTCCCTCTGTAAACGGTCCGTCGCGATTCTGTCCCCCGACAAATAGACCGACGCCAATCCCACCTTCCGATGCCGATGATGATGACCGACCCCCAAGAATTTCACGCCGGTTTCACTCTCGTCTGATGGTGGCATAGGCTTTTTCCACGGTCGGAAGAGGGTCTTCTTTAAAGAGGTCTCGCCTTTCTGATTCGTACCTATCGTCAATCCCGGCGAGGAATTAGAATAACTGGGTCTCGGATTTGAGGCGATTGAAGGCTCCAATATCCCGTTCGCAGGCCATCGGATTCGGCTGCCGGAGTTCGATCTCTCGCCAAATTCGCTGAAGGCTGCTGTAATACTTTTCTATACTATCTGTCCCTTGTCTCAAATTATTCGCTTTAACAGTGAGGTCGAATATCTGGAGACCATCCCGGCTTTGGCTGTACGTGGAATTGAGAGCATCCCACAGTGTTTTTGCCGAAGGATATTCGGCGAACAGAACCACTAGTTCAGGTTCCATATTGTGCAGTAGCCAAGTACAGACAATGAGATCCGTCTGTTCCCATTTGGCATAGGCCGATGAGTCTGCTGCTGCTGGTGGCGGTTTTCCGGTGAGATGATTCAATTTCCCTCTCCCCCCAATCTCCATCTTCATGAGTCGTGACCAGAGGGAGTAATTGAATTAATTTAATTTGATGTTGATAGATATGGATTGATGCATTTGGTTATTGGTCTGATTGGTATCGGGATGTGGTGTTTGTGTTTGCTGTAGGTTGCTGAGTATGCTGGCTAATTGGGTGGCTAGGGAATCGCCGGGCTGGTGCGATCCCTTGCCGGTGCTGCTGTTGCTGTCTTCGGCCATGGCCGGGAAAGGTACGGTACGTGATGAGCAAGGATCGGATCCAATTATTGGATCCTCACCAGCTCTGATACCATGTTAGACTTAGAGAGTTTCATGGTTTGTGAATGAATATTCTGTATTGCTGTAATAACGAAAAGATGTACAAGGAAGAATAAATACACTTACACCTCGGCTAAAAAAAGGAAAGAAAAATCACGCTAATTATTTACATAATTACATCCCCTTAATTATATACTTTCCATATGCTCACAGAATTTTAAAAGGATACTTTTCTAGGAGTAATCTAAAGTCCTTTCCTCCATTGCTTACGGAAACGACAAATCCAGAGAAAATTCTAGATTGGGTTGACATCAATGTTAGCTGTTAGGTGTATATTTTGTAAGAATTTATGCTAGTTTTATGTCATTATTGTTTCATATTGCGTATAAATTGCTCTGTTCCAGGAATAATTCACTTAGGAGTCCAAAATATCAAGAATAGTGAAAACGAATCATAAATGAGACACTAAAGAACAAAAATGACCCTTGTCCATCTTAGATCCACAACCACTGTAAAATCAGGCATAAAATGCTCACGCCCGCAAAAAGGAGAACCTAACCTGCAGAAAGCTAATTGGCGGTCGTGAATACCGCGAATAAAATTAGCATAACTACGCACTTTCTTAACGGTAGGGGGTTTGACGGCCGCGAAGATCTCTGTGATGACAATCTAGGCAAGAATTACCATTACGTGACTATTTGGAAGCCCCAATATTGGGAAGAAGTTCTAGTTTTGGCAGAGGATCTGCCGAGAATTTATGACCATCTGAGGGGGTTTTATTTAATCTGATAAGTTTGGTAGAAGATCCTTGCCTAACTTGTGGAGATGCTGCAACTAAAGTTCAGGCGAATCTTGGAAGATCAAGTAAAACATGGCCGCTAAATTTTTGACTAGTCCTACTTTTGTCCAAGTTACCAAATCTCCTCTAGGGTTACACTCCTATTTAAAGAGGACAAACCCCTCACTATGAAGAAGTCGGGGAGGGAGGAGTTTGATCCCTCCTTCGGGGGATTCGTCCAGAGATATTGGTTCGAGTTTCTTGTTCATAAGGAGATTCGTTCAGGTGTTCGCCCGAGTTCATCAAAGGAGATGAAGTTCATGAAGATTTCAAGATCCGAAGACAACCAATTCCTAGTTTTCTCTTACCTTTGTTTTAGTTGATTTAAGATTCGTTATTGTGAGATTACATGTTATTAGTATTTAGGTATTTGTTAGAGTTATTCTTAATTAAATTTCTTTTGGCTAAAGGGATGATAAACATGCACGTTGATATGTTTTGATTATATGTTTATGCCATTTCTTATTATTTTTATATTATGATTATGTGTTCTCAATACTTGATAGAACTTGATCAACATTACCATGGTTTTAAAATTTGCCTTCGAAATGAAAGCTTTTTTGTAAATTTGGATTGCGAATCATACACTTATAATTAAAGATGCAAAGAGATTTAATCTTTTTTTTGAGCAATCACGTTAAATAGTACAAGCCGAGTCGCTGCTATTAATACACTAATCTTGGTTATTTGGTTTAGTTAAGGCAAGAACTGACCACACGAGTAGTTGTTACACTTAATTAGGCACACGTGCTCCACTTCGAGAAAAGCTTGCATATATATAATTGATTAGGATTGTAAAAACCTGAGTATTTGCATGGCATAGATTCAAACATAGAAATTGCATTGTCATTATCCCCTGACTATCTGCTTACTTATTGTTTGTCTTTATGTTCACCTAATGACAAAGTCCCTAACAGCCTGATGGATTAGGGAAGTTCTAATACAAGCGCACGTAATAGGAAACACACAAAACACACAATTGTACATAAAGAAATGTTTGCATATGATCAATATCATACGTCTATTACTCAAAGATTATTTGTGATATAAGAAAAGTCTCAAAACGTATTACAATAAATCAGCTTTGTAGGGCACTATTCCCAATAAACCCAAGACCAGAGACTACTACCAAGGAATAGAGTCCCTCTTTTTGAGCTTCCAATTGGCCGAAAGTTGTTAGTGCAGGGAAACTCATTAGATTAGTTATGTCATCCTCTTTAACAACATAAAGAAAAGAGTGACTAGCTATAAAGGAAAGAGCTAGTGTCCCGAGCACCACTCCAGGAGAAAGCCCTAAATGCATCAGACACTCCCGGCACCAAAGGATTGGATCCATATTTAATACAAGAATGAAAGGGTTCCGACCTTCTTTCAGGTCATGGGATCAGGCATAACATCTTTTATGACGCCATTTTCCGATCTTGATGTTATGGCCACGGGAACGATAGACACTCAAGTTAAGGGATATTTTTCTTCCAACCCTTTTTTCCGTTGAGAGAAGAATCACACTAAAACATTTCTTTTTTCACACTTAGAAAGCTATCCATCAAAGTTGTTCTTAGACTTCAAAAGGAAGTTTGTTCGTTCTTTATTCATGGCCGAAGAAATTACTATTTGTCTTACTTTGGGTTACAAATCTGATTCCATTGCCCGGGCAGAACGACCTTCTTCAACCAATAGTAAAAATACAAGAAAAGGGCTTAGGAAAGACTAAACCGAGACATCTTCATAGCTAGAAGAGGGTTCCCCGCAATTCAAAGAGCTCATCTCAGATGGAAGAAAATAGTAAATGGAGGTATCAACTATACGATACGATCTTTTGTGAAAGTACCGAATTTGGGAAGGGATACCAGGTGCTTTATTTATCCATTCATATGAAGAAAAAAATGAAACGACTTAGCCTAGTCATCAAAGTTCATCTTCCACGAAGGCATGGGGGAATTTCTTAGTTTAAAGGTTAAAGGACTACCCCATTGATGATTTAAAACAGGGCTATGTCTTTATTTTAGAACAAGGCTAGGTCTCTGAGTCATTTTCTATGTTGAGTACGCTACGATATTGGACAAGATGGGATTGCTCCAAGAAAGGAAGATAATCAGAGAACTAGCTCTGATAGATGTCATGTTCTTTTCAGATATGTCTATTACTATTAAGGAGGTTGGTTTCAAGCCAGTCATGGTAGAAGGAGAACTAGCAAACAAAGCAAAGAAGTCAACCATCGAAAAGCTTTTTTTATTTGAAAAGGCAAAAAGGTTCGATGGGCTTTGTTCCAATACTATGCTATGGGAAGATTCTTCCTAAAAGAAAGGACTAGCCCAATGCATCCCCTTTCCCGCATTGGAAGCTATGTCATTTAAATCATCCACACATATCCATATTAGAGTATTAAAATGCGATATGCCAAGTTTTTCCAGAAAAAAAACCCTCTTCTCTATCATCTGGTTTACTATATGTGAAGGACAATCTCCAAACTGATGGATTGTTCCCGTGATAATTTTACACAAGTAGAATGTTATGTGATGCTTCACAACTATCAATATTGAGGCTAGCTTGTCATAGGACATGCCACCCGACAACCCAATTGGTTCAATAACAAGAGCCTTTTCATATCAAAGTCTCCATCTTATTTTCTCCACGTCGGAAGCTTTCGTTCGATTTTCCAAAAAACAAACGATGTGAGGTCTGTATTGGGAACTAATGTTCCTTATTAGATTCTAAACTATCAAGGTAGTTTAGTAACAATTCAATAGTTCAACTTTCCAACTAACCTCCTGAATCTCCCTGGATCTACTAACAACTCATGTTGATCAGAAATCAATTTAATATGTTGATCCATAGGTGTATCGACTAGTTTGGATTCCAACATACTTGTCTCATGTTACAGGTCAAGAGCATACTTTCTCCGAGATAGGTAAATACGTGATTGAGATCTGGCTACCTCAATTGTCCTAAATATTTAGTTTGGGACTGGCTCCGTAGGAACAATTTACACTGTTGTGTGCCATCACCCTGTGATTGCAATGTCATCCACATATACAATCCAAAATCATTAACTAGCTAGCTGTAGAATGCGATAGACGGGATGGTCAACTCTACACCTACGAAGACCACAATTAGTAATCACCTCACTGAATCTACCAAACCATGTCCAAGGAGATTGCTTCAATCCATATCAATTTTTCTTCAAATAAAAACTAGTCCAGATACATGGTTGTTCTTTTAAATCCGAACTTAGGATATAAAACGACTTAAAATCATTTAGTGATCAGTTATCACATCCTTTGCGTTACGTACAATTTAACCGGGATATATAAATATTAAACATAATAATTTATAGAATATGTTGTATTATACATATAGTATCAAGAAAGAAAAATGTATTTCGCCTCATTTTAATCTCTACATTTCGGCCATACAATATCTAAAATTGGATTTCCTTCTTCAAGATTAGAAACAACATTTTGCCAATCACTTTCTGAGTTGGTAAGCTCCTTTTCCTTCACTGCTTTCCTTTCTCTTTTATCAGCATTAATAGCCAATAGGTTGAAAAAGAGATGCCACAATGTGGAACTCTTACGAATCAATCACTAGCATGCAATAAACGCACCATCAACATGCATATCGATTCGTTATCTTTTCTTTCCATTTTTTGTTTCGATCTGTCATGCACCAACTCGACAATACAATCAATTAAGTATATGAATAGAAAATGATACAATTTTTTTTTTTTTTAATTTTCACGTGATAAGTATCGAACATAAGTATATCATTTATATACCTCAATTGTCCATTTTGGGCAGATGTACCTAATGAATTTATTTGCCTTTTTGCCTGGTCATGTATCCACGTCCAAATTTTAAATTTGTCCCGAAGGATGAAAACGTCGTCTTGATAGAAACCTTTGGTCGTCAGCTCCTGTGAGAATTTATTTCATCCAACTAATTCTTGATCTTTCATTCACTGCTTTTGTTTGGTGATGGTAGGTTTGGATTATGAATTATGGAGATGAGATCAAAGATGGAAGTACAGGGGACGGATCCGACGGTGGAAAGTCGGGTGCCCCTAAATTTCTACGTTTTTTGAGAGAAAAATAATTGTATTATTTTTTAATCTATTATTTTTACGTACAATCAGAATTTGGAAACTTGTAGTTTGACCAATTTTTTTCTTTATAATATAGTCGCCTCTATTTTGAAATTCTGGTTTCCGCGGGTTAGAGATCAATAGTTTGTACACATTTTGTGGTTTTGCATGGGAAAAAATCCGCACAATATATATGCACCTTAAATCCAATTCGGAACGCATAATTATTATTATTACCAAAAATAAATAAATTAAATTACTAAAATTGCTTAATTAAACTATATATATCTAGCTACTGCATACACAAAATCTTGATTAGACTACAAATTAACTAAGCTTATTTATATCCTGATCGTTAGAACTAAGTGCGAGTGCGTCTATGAAAAGCTTGATCCTTCTTTATTACGACAATACCCCCATTCCCATCTTCTTCCTCCAATTTTTCACCAATTTTGATCTCCAGCTTCACGTTACCTTTACTCTCACACTTCTTCTTCTGCAAACGAAAAGCGCTCCTTAATCCTCTCATCAACCTCTGTCCGAGATTCTTTTCGACGTTATTCGGACTCCCGTCCAATGATTCCTCAGACGAAGACGACAACTTCGCCCGCGCTCTATCAACGTCTCGATAAGTTATAGACGAAATCGAGCCGATTTGTCCCCGTTCGATCTTGTTATCGGTCTCCGAGCTGAACCGGAAGCTTGCCGATCGGCCCGAGTCGGGCCGTTGCTTGACACTGCTGTCAGACTCGTTGAGGAGTTTCCTCATGCCGGTGAGCTCTTTCTCCAGCGTGTGTATGCGCGAGGTGGTGGCGGTCATGATGGCCTTGAGCTGCGAAACCTGACGGAGGGCGGCGTCGCGCTCGAGGATGGCGCCGAGGGTGGTGGGGTCTTTTCCGTCCGTGGGTGGGCGGTGGTGGTGGTGGTGGGTGCGGTGGTCGGCAGCGGAGATGATGGAGTGGCGGGTGTTGAGCTGCTCGAGGAACATGGCTTGGACGACGAATCTCAGCGGCATTCGGGGGTTCTGCACCGCGTGCATCAGGGTTTTGGGGGATAAGATGCTGCAGTCTATATAGTTGCACATTTTGATCTTCTCCTCCTCTGTTACTGCTCCGATGTGTTTCTGTGAATTAGGGATACATTAATGTCGATTGTCCATGTTATTAACAATTGTCTGAATAATTAATCAAAATGTTTGCACAATGATGCATGAATACCAACATGTTAATACGAACAAGATAAGATATGGATACAATTACGTGAAAAATATGAGACACAATATTTAATTCAATACAATACCATAAAATAATATTTTTAAAATTATTCAGACATTAAAAGTTAGGCACAATTTATATCTGAACTATTATCAATTTTCAGGATGGAACCAAAATTAGAAAAGGGAAAAAGACAGAAAAGGAAGACAAATATGAACTTATGATTGGTAAAATTATAATATTATTGAAGTATAAAAAAAAAAATTTAAAAATTATTCATGAAAATTCAATCTTACTTGACCAATTACAATGATAACTATAATATAATTAATATTTAATTTGTTATACTTCTTAAAATTTATTTATTTATACCACAAGCATAAAACATTCACCTCTCGTCTAATCCCTAAATTTTTTATCATAAAATACGTGTAAAATTCAAAATTTTACAACAAAATCTCAATTTTTAGGTAACTTAATTTGAAAATGTCAAACAAGTACCTTTTGAAAATAAATTCAAATTGTTAGCACGTTTCAAATCACTAGTTTTAGAAAATTCAATCAGCTATAAGCCTATAGCATAAGTCTAATATCCCATCATGTCATGAGTTATTGAAATATAAAAATATGGGAAAATTACATCCAACTACCATGAGGTTTGTCCTAATTACGAATCAGTCCTTCTTTTTTCATTTATTATATATCCAACTCCTAAAAACACTGTTTCAATTACATTTTAACCCCTAAAGAGGGATTGATTTATAATTGAAACAGTGTTTTTAGGGATTGATATGTAATAAATGAAAAAAGAGAAACTGATTCGTAATTAGGACAAATCTTAGGGTAGTTGAATGTAATCTACCCTAAAAATATTTATATAGTTCATAAATCACTATGGAGGTAGGCATACCTTGAGATAAATGTCAATGATTCTGTAAATAAGATCGTGACAGTCGATCAATTGTTGACTAACAGACGTCAAAATCACCAGCAAATCCTCAACGCCGGCGCTCTTAACGTCGTCCAAGCAGCTCCAATCACCGTCGCCGTCCGCCGTCAAGCTCAGCGCCTCAATACACCTGCTTATCAGAAACGCCGCCGTCTCCGCCTCCGGCAGGAGCGAGAAACACGACCGCAGCACAATAGACGCGCACTCCTTGTTCACGGCGACGACGCGGCGGAAATACGCTTCCGTTATCTGCTGCAGGTTTTCGTCTCCGTCGGCGCTGACCTCCGTCATTCCGAGCAACTCCGCCGCCGTTCGGAGGGCAGCGACATTGAAGGGAGTTACGGCGGCGTAGTTTCCGTAACAGAAGTCCGTTACGACGGAGAATGTTTCGGCCGTTATTTTTAACGGCGGGGAGAGGGTTATTTCGGAGAATTCACTGAGTTGCCGTTTCAAATAGGCACTTCTCGCCGTCAATGCGTCCTGTGAAAGGGAGTAAATGCGAACCAGTAAAAAAAGGAAATAGAATAAATGCACCAACAGTGTTAATTATATCCACTGTAAAAAACATTTAATTGCACATTTATTTAGGTTAACGAACTAACATATGGAATTTAAGAATTCTTGTATATCCTACTGATAATGATCCTAAACAATATCGTATAACTCTTTTTATCCATGTTAGATGGGTATTTAAAGACTCAAATATAAAATAATCTTGTAATTTCTCGTTAAATACGTGTAATATAATATCAAGTCGACAGACTATGTTATTGCGGAGCTTATGAAATTTAATATTGTTCATGGTAATATCCTATCAATATTACCTCAGTTTTGACAGAAGAATAAAGAAGGAAAAAAAAATGCACCAACCGAGAGTTGCGAATAAAATTCCGATTGTCGTATCACAAAAAAGTTCAATATTTAATTTCCTAAATTAATTATCTGCAAGGCAAAAAGATTTAAATCATAATATGAAAAACAACAGTAAATGTTCTTATAGTCCTAGCCCCTAGGCCAATTGTAAGATATGGAACTTGTTCCATATTATTTGTATGAATAATTGGTAAGGGGTTTACATATACTAAACGAACTTTCCTTCCTATCAGGCTAGTTTTTTTTGGATGAGTTTTTTCTCTTGTTTGGTATATAGCAAATATTTTATCAAAATCGAAAAGCCATTAAAGCTTGAGCAACTTTCGTGAGAGCATCCTCTTTCGACCAAATCAAGATCAAATAAAATGTGTCAATCCACTCAAAAAAGGTGGGAAAAAAAAAAAAAAACACAGAAAAAGATTTACCTTGTGAAGGCGGAAAGAAGAATCCTGGACATGTATGACGACGTCTGGATCTTGCTTTGTACCCAAGAACCTGATTACACAAACAAACATACATATATATGAATATAAATAAGAAATTAGATCTTAGAAATTAAACTGAGAAAAAACCCATGCACAGTTGACAGTACCATTGTTGTCCCCCAGAAGCAGAAAGTTGAGGTGTAGGAGAAGAAGAGGATTGGAGATCAGAAGAGGATGAATGTTCATCTTCTTCTTCGTAAATTGTGCCCACAACTCCGAGTTCATTCCACCCTCGAAACCCCATTTCCTCCATTATTAATTCCTTTTTCTTCTTCAGAAGAATGAGAGTTTTTCTCTCTCTGTGTGTGTTGAATAGTAAATTAGAAAAAGGGGTTTGATATAGTTTCCTTGTGGGGATTGTGAAGGGGAAAAAGGGTATTGATAAGGGATATATGAAGAGAGGTGGTGCATTGATTGTGGGCATGTGGGGAATCATAAATGTCCCCTCTTCATGCAGGCCCAGCCCTACAGATTGTATTCATAACTCTATTCTTTTTGAATTTCATCTCCTAAATAAGCAAATAAATAAATAAAATAGGGAATGCAATCTTATTTTAAGGCGGGAGCCGATTAAAAATTGGTTTTGAAAGGCTTCAAACATATTATGTTTTAGTTATGTGTTTCGTCTCTCTCGTTTGGCCAAATTAATACTCTTTTTATTCGTATATATAAGTTAAGATGATATTTTTATTGATTTCAACCGATTACTAATACATATAATATATACTAGTAATTTTGCACGTTCGATGCTTGTGCAAATAAAAAATAATTATTATATAAATATATTAAAATTAAAATTTTTTTGTTAAACATATACTCTAGTTATTTTTAATATAATCACTAATTTATGATAAAAATAAATGAATAAATAACATAAGATAATGTCATATTAGTATTATAAAAATTTAAAACATAAGTGAAAAGTGATAAAAATTATAATAATAAAAAAAATGAGAAAAAAAATGATAAATTAAAGATAAGTGTTGAGACAAAAGAGAGAAATTAAAAAAACTTGAAAGAGATAAAGATGGATAAAATTAATTAATTAATAAATAAATAATAAATTATTTTTAAAGTACAAGAGATCAAATTTGAATCTCTTTAATAGATAGTATAGATAATAAATGAAAAAAGAGATGAAATATACAATTAAAAGGCTATGATTCAATCGGATTTTGAAAGCCTAAAGTCTTGATTTGTGACATTACCATGCATGTACATTATAGGCACTAGGCAGATTGGTTGTCAGATTTTGCTGCCAAATGGCTGGCCCATAAGGTCAAAACACCAGTGTTTTTGATTATCTATCTTGTGGCACTTTGGTGTTTGTGAAAGTCATTTTAATAAATCTTTATTATGTATATTAAATTTGAAAATATTGTTATTTGACCCTTTAAAGAAAATAATTTTGTTTAGTTTCAACCCCTTTGAAAAAAAAGTCTTGATTCAATTCTAATTTAGTGGAAGTGTGGGACTAATATTAATTAGGCGAAAATGCAAAATTGGTCAAATAAAATTTTTATTTTGACTAATTTTGTCAGAACCCTATTTTACAATTAAGTCCTATAATTTTAAAAATTTTGTAATGTTGGTTCGATTTTCATTGAAAATGTCTACGTGACAGCCACATCAGCAATGTGAATCGTGGTAAATGATAATTCAATAAAATGCTAACTTACAAAAAATACAAAATCGGTTTTGTAAATTTTCCATTTTGACAAATTTATTCTTGTTCGTATCATCATTTGCAATTAAAACCCATAACTTTTAAAATAAAAATACTAATAAACATAATAGTTATTAAAAGGATAAATTTCGAAACGGTTACTAACAAATAAAAGAAAATTACAATGACCATCCTTTGGCCTTTTGAAAAAAGGATTATCTAAAAGTTAAAATAGAATTAACAGATAATATCATAATCAAATAAATGCCTATGAGATATATCTTTAAGTGAAGAAGAAGAATTCAGAAAACAAATTAAAGATTTTTTAGATAAAGGATCAATAAGGAAAAGTTTTATTCCCTTTTCTAGCCCAGCATTCAGGGTAGTGAAAGAAGTTGAAAAGAAAAGAAATAAAGCAAGAATGATAATAAATTATAAAAAACTAAACAATTTTACTAAGGGTGATTGATGCGACCAAATCACGCTCGAATCAGAGCAGTACACGTGCCATCACCTGAAGACCCTAGAACTTGGATGCTCGCGTTACTGGGCTCGCAAGATAACCCAGCCCCATCGCTTATTAGTATCGCTGATCCAAGCATGGCCTCGGCGCCCGGGGAATGGTCTCCCAAGACCCCCTTCCCTCCAAGAAACACTTCGCGAGGGTTCTTACTGTCCCACGCTCGAACAGCTGGCACTCGAGGATCGTCTGCCAGAGGAACCCCTCTCGTGCATCCCTCCGAGCATCACCTACGCTCGAGTGAGGTCATTACTGTGTTAGGAATAGTGCCCTAGAAAGCCGATTGTATATCCACTTTGTGCTTTTCCTTATTGTAATCACAGACAATCTTTGAATGATATAACGAATTGAGGCAACACTTCTTTATATGATCTTGTTTGGTATGCGTTTACTTTATCTGTGCATGTATAAGAACTCCCCTAATCCTGATGACTTTAGGACTGTACCATTTAGGTGAAATGGTTCATGAAACGAGCCCTATATCACATAAGTCATGATTAGTAAAATACTCCAAGCCGATGAGTCCTACAGACAGTGGGAGTGTCAACCTGACTCCTCTAAGGCTTGCTTGTGGGATCACGCCCTTAAGAAGGACCACCTTGTTTCATGGAGGTGCAAAGTGTATAGTTGATACGTGCGTGATACATGAGGGTGCTTACTTCAATAAGTAAGTTCACTGAGGTGCCCCGTGTGAGAACATTCCTAAATGGGAAATGAAGTTTCTATTTCAGGAAATGGAAACTTCCAGATTAGGAAATATCTCACGAGTCATTGATGTGATTAATTGATCCTTAGACTTGAGGTTCCTTGTCACTTTATGAGTTAACTCTGTAGTCTTAGGTATAAGCTTTAAAGGGTGTCGCCTTAGACAACTGATTCAAGGCTTATGCTGGGCTGCACAAGTGATTCATGAAAGTGAATGAGAATCAAGAAAGGACCTACACTTGCATTTGCAAGGTGATCTCTTATTGTGTAAGTCATTCATATGCCGTATGGAGTCCTTGGCCAAGGCAGTAGATCAAGACATCAAGAAAAGGGTTTCTTGGATTGAGATCAAATGGATATGAAATGCACTTAGCTTTAAGACCGGATTATTAGGGTTCTGATTATTCCCTTGCCCTAGATCTTGGTTGAGAGATAGTAAGTAGGAGGATTGTATCTCACATGAATCAATGACTTAAAGGTTCTGTCGAATCCGAACATTCTAATTCAGCTAGGGGTTAAACACCTGTTGCTAGACTATGGTCGTTTAATCTGTGGACTGATTAATTGATTAGTGAATTAATTAATTAGGGGTCACTGCTAATTGAATTGAGAACCTAGAGGGTCACACACAACAACTTGGTTACATGAGTTGAGGCTTTAAAATGATTAAACGAATTAATCGGGCCAAGAGGGTTCCACACGTGTGAAACCACACGTGTGGGTCACGTGAGTGACACGTGTCCTTGTGACACGTGTCCCACACGTGTATAAATATATATTGTATATATATGTTAAATAATTAAATGTGTTAATTATTTAATAGACTTTGGTTTAATTTTGAATTAAAAAGAAAGTCTAATTTTGGAGAAAAATAATCTAGTTAATTAATTATGAATTAATTAATTAGATAAAATAAGTTATTTATTTTAAATAAATAAAGTATAAAATTATCCAAAAATAGTTTGGATATTTTTAGCTCTCTTGAAAGTTGATTTGAATTAGAATTCAAAGTCAAAGTCAAAATTACTTGATGATCAAGTAATAGGAGAGAGAGAGACCAAAATCCTAGCCCATTAAGGACTAGGAATTTCGGCACTCCCCCTCTTATAAATAGGGGAGCTCGAGCTCCTTTAGGAGCTAATTGGCAATTCTTTTGGTTCATGTGTTGAACACCATCCTTTCTCCAAGATTAAATAAAACCCTAGGTTAAGCCTAAACACTGACTAGAGAACTAGCATCCTTACTAGTTAGATTGTGATCAAGTTGGTGGACTATCTCTAGAGAGCTTCAAGTTAGAAGTTTGAAGATTCGAGCTTTACCAAGGAGAGGGGATCAAGCCGCGAGAAGAGCGTTCTTGGGTGGCTTGAAACGCTTCAAGAAAGAATAAAAGAAAGTAAGTTTTCTATCTCTACGAATTTGGTTACACGATTGCGAGTCTAAGGTCATTTTGTTGGAAAATTTTTTAAATTCCGCTGCCTTCTGATTCGTGTTTTCCAACAAGTGGTATCAGAGCCACCTCGCTAATCGTGTTTCTGATTCGTCTCCATTATTCTGAATTTGGTAGAAATTCTTAGGCTTAGATGCGAATTAGGTATTCATGAGTTCTTTTAGAAAGCCTGAATTACGAAACTGTAATTTTTTCTTGAATTTATGAAACTGTTTTCTTGAATTGTGTTTTTGAAAACCGTTTTGATTGAAATATATTTAAATCGAACTTTTTAATTTTGGATTGAACCGGGTTTCGGAGAAACCCAAAAACCTGAAACGTGACACGAAAAGAAAGGGCCTGGGCGTGCTAGGACGTCGCACGCCCAAGCCCCATCACCGCCGCCCAGTCCTCCCGCATCCGCGCGGGAGGCATCCCGCCCGCCTAGGCGCCTTGCTCACCTGTCCCGCAACCGTGCGGGACAGCCGCCTGTTCCTCCCGCAACTGCGCGGGAGCGCCCTCCCAGGGATGGGCGGGACTGCCTGCCCACGCCGCACGTCTGTGCACAAGGGCGTGCCTAGCGCGCGCACGCTGGCGGCAATCGCTGCCGGTTGTGCGCAGCGCTGGCGCGCGCCTAGCGCGCGTTCCTGGGCAGCGGGCGGGCGATCCCGCGTCGTCCCGGGCCCATGTTTTCGTATTTCTCGTGTTTCGTGTTTTCGGTCCTTAAAATCCCATTTAATTTTATTTTAATTTTATCTTTTAAAATCAGTTTTGCTAAAATAAAATTATTTTAAAATTTTGATTAAATTGGGATTTTTGAGAAATTAAGCGATTTAAATTTTGAAAAAATTACAATCTCTATTTTCTGAAAAATATTGAAAGAATAAAATTATTAATTTTCAGAAATTAATTGGAATTTTATTAGTCTATTGTTTTTCGGGTTTTATTGAAAAGGCTCTTGAACAAGAATTGCATCTAAGTCGTGTTTTAAGCTATTAGAGCTTAAAACGGGAATTTTAATTTATTAGTTAAATTTAAATTCTCGCAAAAGCATGTTAGGTGATCATGGGTTTAGATCTATGTATGGTTTTAATTTATGCACATGGATGGTTTAAATTGGGGTTGGAGCCCTATAGTTGCGTTTTTCAATTGAGGTTGGAGCCTCACTTATGTGCGTACTGTTATGTGATTTATTATGTGGCTTTCCATATTACTGTTTTTTAGGCCGGGGTATGCCCCGTGTAATTTTCTAAGGCCAATATGAAGATTGAGCCTTATTACTTTATGTCTTTTTCTTTTTATTGTAATTTGAGAGTAAAGATAGGTGGTGAGGTTTTATTTTCATTTTGGAGACAATGCACCTATGGAGTAAGATGGACCACATTCAAGTAACAAGGAGGCCATAAGTGAAGACCCCTCAAAATGTTAGGGAGGGGAATCTCAATTGTTAAATGTAATAGAGATAGGGCTCGTATTTTGTTACCGCTTTCCCTTATGTGATTTAAACTGTTTATGTGGCATGTATGTTAGAACTTGTGATTGTGGAGTGACTCTCACATATCACGCATAAGATAGGTAGAACCCATGATCATTACATGTTAGTATCATGCTAGGACATGTTATCTGTTTATGTGCTTGTTTGAAATGCATTTAAGTGTACTTGCATTAATCAAGACTAATAAAATTGGATAACATATATGTTGGTGAGGTCGAACCGGACAACTCTCCGGTAGATTCGAAAATTCCCATTAAATATTAAGCTAATTTCGAACAAATAGGTGTTTAATTCAAGATGCAAATTTTGAATTAAATTCCTAGCATTCCATCAATAGGTTTTAAGTTTAGTAAGTGAAGCTAGTTATTGTCCGCGAGTCGTGGGATAGCTAGTGGAGCTTATTAGTTCTTAGTTACCTAATTGATCATTTTAAATGGTCAATATTTCGTGGTCAATTTTAGCAAGGGCGATGTCCGCGAGTCGTGGGTCGTTCGAACTAAGTTTTGGTCATGATCTTATGATTGATGGGTCTAGCTTAACGCCTAAGTAAATATGGATGTCGCACGAGTCGTGGGTCCATATTGAAAGATAGGTGATGCAAAAACAATTACTAAGAGTTCTAAAGGTGTTAGAATTGGTAAGTTGTACTTACCTAGGGTTCTTACTTAGAATGTCCGCGAGTCGTGGGTTCGAGGTAAAATGCCTAGGATCTTAGTACCCATTGGGAAACGTGTTCCTCTTAGATCTTTGGGAATTATAGATCTTTGAAAAACAGTGGGAGCTACATTAGATTAAAGACCTTATCTTTTGTATATCGTTATAATTCAGCATGCTCACTAGTTCTTTGTTTTACCATTTAGGTCGTAGATTCTGTGATTCTCTACGTGTTTTGAAATGGCAACCAAAAACCCTCTTGTATCGATCCTCGAGTCAAACAAGTTGAGTGGTCCCAACTATTCTGATTGGCTGAGGAATCTAAAAATCATTTTAGATTCTGAGAAGAGAACTTATGTTCTCTTCGAAGGGGAGCCTAGTCCCGAAGGGGAGGCTCCCACTCGGGCCGAGCGGGACGCGATTCAGAAGTGGAAGGATGATAATCTCCAATCCCGTTGCCTTATGTTGGCTAACATGTCTCCGGACTTGCAAAGGCAACATGAGGCCATGGAATTCGCTTGGGAGATTTACGACCACTTAGAGCAACTTTACCGCCCTCATGAACGTGTTACAAGGTATAACACTTCAAAGGAATTGTTCCACTTGAGAATGAGGGAAGGTTCATGTAACATCCCGATTGTTCGGATTTCCAGGTACGCCGTAACGAGAGAGTTTTATACATTTTAAATTATTTAATTACGTATTTGAATGTTATTTTAATGCTTATATGATTATTTGAATTTAGATGAAATTAATTGTTTATATTCATGAACTTTGAATTTTAAACGTTTAAGTTTTGTATGCTCGTAATTTGCTCGTTATGTGCCGGAATTCAATTCCGATTTTTGTGAAATTTTGGTATGTGTGATATATGTGAGTTATGAATGTGGTTGCATGCTCGTTTTAAGTTTTCGGGTTCGTTTGTCGAGGTTTTAAACCTTTGGTATTTGACGAGGGACATGAGGGCCTAACTAGTTTTAGCGCGCCTCGTGTTCCGGAGGCCATATCTTGAGCTAGGGAATTCGGATTCGAATTCCGGAAGATGCGTTGGACTCGCAATGAAGAGATGAAACCAAGGAACCTGATTTGATATTTTTCTAAGCCCATTTGAACCTCCGTTTTTCACCCGGAACGAACAGCTTGTGCTAAAGCCACCATCTTTGACTAGTCTTGTACTTGTGGGCCCATTTTAACCATGCTTAAGCTTTAACCCTTGGTTAATTTGATCTTTAATCACTCCTCTCTCTTCCATACCTCTCCATTTCGGACCACACACCCAAGAGAGGAGGAAAAGCTGCTGATCGATGGAGAAAAGAAGAAGAAGAAAGAAGCCTCTCCCATGTCTTGTGATTTTTGAAGCCAATCTTCTCCATACTTCTTCATATCTTAAAGGTAAGTATATTTATGTATTCTCTTCTCTTCTATGCTTCATTTGATCCTTGAAATTCATGAAATGCATCAGATTTAATAAGGATTTGGGGGCTTGCATGAATAGTTAGGGTTAGAGGTCATTTGTTGCTTCCTTGCCTTAGCTTGAGTTTGTGGCTGATTTGGTGCTTCCTTGTTGATTATATGATCTTCTTTGCTTCCATTCTTGATATATACTTCATGCTAGATGTGTTAGGGTTGATTCCCCATTGATAACATGATTGAAACCTTGAGTTTTTGCCCATGAAACTTGAAAACTGAACTGCTGCAAATCTGCTCTTTTTCACCCAGTTGCTGTCACGTTTTTGAGACCAAATGTTGGAATTTTTGCCTCCAATTTCGTGTGTTAATGCTTGGTTATGTGTTACACATGTTGCTTTATGAATATGCTCGGTTTTGCCTTGAAAACCTTGGTTTATATGATGAGTTTTGAGCTTGAAAACTGCTGCAAAAATCTGCTTCGCCCGTATGAACTGCTGTCAGGAATTTTGGTTTGGTTTGATGACCTCTTGTGCTTATTTTCGTGTGAAATTGCATGGACATGAATTATATCAGTTGTTCTACATGTTAGCTAAGTTTCCTTAAGCTTTTATGCCCCTTTTCAGCTGTACATATGAGTTAGAATATGACTTGTTTTCATGCCTTTCTTGCATCAGTTTTGTGTGGCTGTTTTGGGGTGCTAAAGCTGATCATGTGAACTTATTATGCTCCATTTTGGATACTTAACTGATATTACATGATGTTTGCATGATTTGCTCTTAAGATCCTTTGATGAAATTATGAGTTTTTGAGCCCCAAACCTAGGTTAGAAAACTGCTCCCCTGTTTTGGAACTGCTGTGTGGATTTGTGCTTTGGTTCTTGAGTTAATGGCTTCCAATTCGTGTGAATTTGCATGGAGATGTTCTATACTAATTTCTTTACATGTTAGCCCTGCTCTTTCAAGTTTTTAGATCCATTTTAAGCTCCTAAACCGCAACATGAAGCCTGTTTGTATGCTATGGGCGGACTAAACTGCTGCTGTTGCATTTTGTGATCATTTGATGGTTCTAATGTGCTCCAATTCGTGTAAATTTGCATATACATGGAGTATATTAGTTGCTTAACATGTTAGCATTCACTCCCCAAACTATTAACTCCTAACTCAGCCCCTAAGTTGGTGATCATGGCATGAATGCATGGTTTGCTCTTCTTTGTCCGATTTTGTTGCTTGCTTTAAAGGATCTTTGTTGTTGTATTCTTTGAGATTGACGCATGATATTTGCTCCTAAGACATCCTTTATGGGTTATATGAACTTATTTTAAGTGTTAGATAAGAATCCATGCTTCCACCATTTTTGAATCTTGAAGGTTTTTGAAGAATCTATTCTTGTTAATGCATCTCTTCCTTGTTCTCACTTTAGGGTCGGTTTTGGCATGATTTAGGACATGAATACCTGAATCTTTGTTGCATAAACCTTGTATTATGAGTTAGTTTGATGTTTATTTGGTTAGCTTTGAGTTTTGAAGGAGTTTGGAGCTTAAAATTTCGAGTTTTTGGCCCCTGACTCAAATCCACGGGGGTGGATTTATCCTTTGGAAAAAAGTCCGCCGGGGTGGATTTGGGTCAGACCCTCTTGGTATGCTTTCTGGACTAAATCCATGGGGGTGGATTTTTCCTTTGGAAAAATCCATGGGGGTGGATTTGGGACAACAACTCTTTTTGCTCTGAACTTCGTTTTCTTGCTTCTTTTCGCTTGTTTCTTGATTCTCCCACCCTTAATTTGATCCCCATGCTTTGGCAACATGTTATATTATGTGTTAAGCTTTATTTTATGAATTTTTGCCTCATTTTGCATGCTCGTTTCCAAGTTATGGTCTTATATGTTCTACGTGCTACCCTACGTGCATACTTGAATTGATGCTCTATTTATTCATCTCGCATGATCTCTTCTTGCTACTTTTATAATATATATGCATAGATAACATGTTTTAATAAGTGTTACCTTGTATTATATGAAGTTGTGATCGAATTTAGTTGCTCGTTTTGATTTATGCTCTCTTGTGCTCTTAAGTGACTTAAGTACTTTTCGATGTGCGTGAATGAGTTAGAACTTTGTCTAATTGATTAATATGCTAATCTCTTATTTCTTTTATAACTTGAGTGATATGCTAACGTGCTAATTTATGTGTTAACTTGAAAATATTGAAGTTATAGGACCATTTAATATGAGAAACGAGAAATATGAACTCGTATGCATTACTTGTCAATTTGTTAAGCTTCATAAGCATCACTCGCATTCATATGCAATTGCCGAGCGTCAATATGGTTCATTTTGAGTCTAAGTTTGCCTCTTGCTCTTTGTTTTGATCTTAGGATTGTTCCGTTGTTGAGGAGGAGGTCCTTTGGTTTTGCTTTCCGTCCGTTTTGTTCGGTTTGGTCGACAAGGTGAGGTTTTTCTTTCCTTTTAGTTATGATGACCTAAAACCCTATGTGTTTTGAAGCCCGCATGCGAGTTATGTATACTATATGATAAATATGTGTATGATATGTATTTTGAGGGCTCGTCCCATTTTGTATAAGACTTTGAAAAGGTTTTATATGTATATAGCTCTATTTCAATATTCTTTTGGAAAGCTTTGAATATGTGTGAGTGTGTAGCGAACTTTGAGCTTTGAAAGATAAGCTTATGAAAATTATGAAATTTATGAAAATTATGATTTTTGAATTATGATTGGGCCCCGGAGAGTGGTATGGCATCTCGGGTTGACCGTGGGGTCGCCGAGCTCCCCATCAACACTTTCCATTTGAGAGTCTCACCCGACCTTAGGAGGTTGAGGGAGGGCGTTTCTCTTGAGCCGGCGGGAGCCACCGCCGAAGGTTTCAAGGACGTGATTAAGCCTTGTCTCGTGTGAATTATGACCGATAGCTAGGGCTTGCTACCCTTCTATCAGCCGAAGTAGGTTGGATTACGAATTATGTTTTGATTATGATTTATGTCTTTAAATATGAATGGAGTTTGGAAGGAGAACTCGTACTCGCCGAGTTAGTGTGATTATGTATAAATCTATGAAACGGGAATGGACTTTTAAATACTTAAAATTGGTTGTTTTGGCACTTGGCCTTTAACCCCCTTTTTCCTATATTTTTATTATCACGGGAAATGATTTAGCTTGCAAAAACCATCCCCGGTTCATGGATTCCTTTTAATTGCTAAGTGCTTTGCTCTATACGTATATATGGGTGTGTGTGTTAGCCCCTCACCAGTCTTTAGGACTGACCCTCGTTTTTGTTCCTCTTTTTCCCCGTTTTGTTTAAGTTGCAGGTTTTTGGGAGGTTCGAGCTAGGCGGTTGTCTTTGAGTCGTCGGTTAAGGATAGCTCGAGTCACATGCATCGTATTTCATTTATTTTACACACTTTGTTAATTCTATATTATGTATAAATTATGTACTTAGACTCTGGCCTGGGATAAGATTCGTATACTTGTTTTGTAATTAAATTTGTATAAGTTGAATATGATAGCTACAATATGATAATTTCTAGCATGCTATGATTTATATTTAATCGCTTCCGTATTTTACGTTTGATGCGCGCTCTGATTTGAGGGTCTAGACCGCCTAGCTAGGTTGGAATTTTGTTTGTCACCCGTTCGTCATGGCTTGGGGCGTGAGCGGAGTTCCCCTTTCCGTTACACGTGTCGGGCTATGGTGCGGGGGATGTGGCGCCCTTTCGCTCCGGGGTGCTACATCTTAAGGTGGTATCAGAGCTCTGGGTTGCAAAACCGGAGCTCTCGTGTTGTGTCGGGTTTGTCCAGGTCGTTCGGCTTAGGATTACGTGTTCGTTGGCATTCACTACATCACTTATGTGAATTACTTGATATTATTTGATATTATTTGTATTAATAGTTCACATGAACATGCACTAGAAACCCCGCATGCATCGATACCTTCTTGGAATTGTATTTTATTTCAGGATACTCCTTCGACATCAACGAGTATTACCGGGAAAAGAACAAAAGAGACGGGTATATTCGGGCTGCGAGGAGCTTAGAGATTTTGACCTTAGGAAGCGATTTGAAATTAGGATATCAAGGCCAAGTTCTAGGTGATCAAGAGAATGGAGTTGAGATTTGAGGAGCCCGAGAAGAATTTATATGAAGGAGTTCTATTCAAGAACTTTGTACAAGTACCTTCCTTTCGTGTTTGATGATAGGAAAATTTTAAATTAAAGAATGGAAGAAGATTGATGATTTCACATAAGGGATTGAAAGATTGGGTACCTTTAAGGACCATGCTAGGGTTTGGAGTTATTTGCAAGCGAGTAGGCATGGAATTCGATCAAATCTTTAAATTCTGAAGGTATGTGCATGATTCGAGGATGCAAGATAAAGGGAGCTATGAAGGAATGAGTAATCAATGAAGGGAGTTCCGCCATCACTTATGAGAAGAAAAGATCTGTTTGGGGTTTGAAGATCAAGAAAAGGAATCTAAATTTCAAGAAATTTCGAGAAGCTTCAAGATATCAACAATGTCAAGAAAAGAAAGATTCCAACACCGAAGTAAAAGGATCAAATTAAGAGGAATTAGGAATTGTTTCAAGTGCCGCGAGTTGGGAAAACATTTCAAGGTGAAATAATTGGGAGACAAGGCGAGAAACTAAGAGATAACAGAAATTTTGAAAACTTAAGACTTCAAAGTTACCGAGTATAAGAAGATTAAATTACCAAAAATGGATGGATTTTACATCTCCTCACCGGAAGCAATTTAATATATACATTGTAGAGACCCGAATTACACGGAAGAAAGAAATTCAAGAATCTCACGAAGCCACCAATATCAAACAAGGAAAGATTTCAATATCAAAGGTGGTGGGATGACTCAATTTTAGAGGAATCGAAGGCAGGATGAAAGTTAACCGAAGAACAAGAATTCAAGATCATCTCAGAAAATGCCATGACTTCAAGATCCCGGTTCAAGCACAAGATGATTCTCCCAGAAATCTAGAAGATGACACCACACTCAACATAACTCCGATGGTGAACGGTACATGAAGCATTCATGGCATTACATTTCACGCATATTTTAATATTCGGGGAAACCCATGTGCTTATTGTCTTACTCCTTGGTTTTAGGTGATTCTTGATTATGGTGGTTGTGTAATTATGCCCATTCTTGTTCTTGCTTGTTAAGTGTTCCCTTCCCTTGTGACTCTTACTTGTAATGTGTTTCCTTCCCTTTTTAGTTTTGCTTGATGCGTAATTGCTTTCACCCTTGGTTCTTGCCTATTGTGTGATTCTTTCTCTTATTGGTTCTTGTTTGAAATGTGCTTCCTTTATTTCCTAGTTTTACTTGTTACGTATTTCTTTTCCTTCTTGGCTCTTGTTCGTTGTGTGCTTTATTTATTTTCTTTTTGTGTTAGTACTTTCTTGTGGAGAGAGCTTGTGGTGAGGAGTGTTCGTGAGTGCTTGGTGAATTGTGAGGGTCGAGTTGCTTTTGGTCGGCTTGTCTGAAGGTGTCTTGCTTTCGTTGAAGTTAGCGGTTACTTTGAGGAGGTCCGTCAGGGACTCAACGATATTTTCGGGGATAGATTGAAGGCTAACCTGTTGATAATCCTCTTAGAAGAACCGAGTATTGCCTCAGAGTATGAGGTACGATTTTGAGTGGGAGGAGGCGGTTGAAGAGAGTTACCCACGGTATTGGCTCTTGCCTAACCAAAGGTACAAAAGGCTACCTTGTTTCCAACCGAGGCATAAAGGAAGGCCTTTGTTGTGTGTTGCTCGTAGAAGAACGGTAGCCTACGCTTTAAGGAGTGCAAGGTCACTAGTTAATCCCACTCAAGGTTATAATTGTTCAGAGTTTTAGGTAACCGGTTGTTATGGCATAAGAAAGATGTTATGGACTTTGTGTAGTAATGTCTATGTGCCATAGGTTGAGAATTCTCCAACCACTCCCGAATTTTATTTGGGATGTGGGGGCAAACGACTAGGACTTTGTGTCCGGTTCGCCATTTAAGGAGATAGTGGCTTGGGAAGTTTGTGATCAGAGTGGCGCAGCGGAAGTGTGGACTTTGGGCTTGTCTTCGGAGCCGCTCAAGACCCTTCTTAGGACCTGAGGACAGGTCCTTTTGAAGGAGGGGAGTTTGTAACATCCCGATCGTTCGGATTTCCAGGTACGCCGTAACGAGAGAGTTTTATACGTTTTAAATTATTTAATTACGTATTTGAATGTTATTTTAATGCTTATATGATTATTTGAATTTAGATGAAATTAATTGTTTATATTCATGAACTTTGAATTTTAAACGTTTAAGTTTTGTATGCTCGTAATTTGCTCGTTATGTACCGGAATTCAATTCCGATTTTTGTGAAATTTTGGTATGTGTGATATATGTGAGTTATGAATGTGTTTGCATGCTCGTTTTAAGTTTTCGGGTTCGTTTGTCGAGGTTTTAAACCTTTGGTATTTGACGAGGGACATGAGGGCCTAACTAGTTTTAGCGCGCCTCGTGTTCCGGAGGCCATATCTTGAGCTAGGGAATTCGGATTCGAATTCCGGAAGATGCGTTGGACTCATAATGAAGAGATGAAACCAAGGAACCTGATTTGATATTTTTCTAAGCCCATTCTAAAGGTAAGGGCAAGAAAACCCAAAAGAAGAAGAAGAAACCCCTTAGGCCCACTGGTGGCATTTCGAAGGGGAAGGCCCAAAGGAAGAAGCGTGATCAGAAAGAGGATGTTTGCTTCCATTGTGGCAAAGCGGGACATTGGAGGAGAAACTGCCCAGAGTACAAGGCTACTCTACTCTAAAGAAAGGTATCTTTCTCGTTGAAGTAAATCTTTCTATTAATTCTAGTTCTTGGGTACTTGATACCGGTTGTGGAACTCATATCTGTAATGATGTACAGATGCTAAGTGAAGTCCAACAACTCAAAGAAGGAGAATGTGTCTTGAAGATCGGGGATGACTCAAACGTTGAAGCTCGAGCTTTAGGCACAATTAGATTAGATTTAGGTAGTTTTTAGTTAATCTTAAATAAAGTCCTTTATGTACCGAGCATTATTCGTAATATAATTTCAGTTCCAATATTAGATTGTGAAGGTTATGAAACTTATATTAAGAATGGTAAATACTTTATCAAACGGAACAACTCTTCCGTTCACATCGGTACTCTAAGTAATGGACTTTATCTAACTCAGAATATCAATATTATGAATATACAACGAGAAACGAAGCGTAAGAGAGATGACAAAGTTTCAGCTCCCTTATGGCACGCTAGATTAGGACACATTTCCAAGAACAGAATTAGCGAGATAAACACTTGAGGATCATTCTCTGAAAATGATCTTAAGGAGTTAACTTCTTGCGAATCCTGTCTCAAAGGAAAAATGTCCAAAGTCCCTTTTAAAGGAACTATGGAACGTGCCACTAAGGTTTTGGATTTGATCCATACTGATGTTTGTGGACCGCTTAGTGTAAGCACAAGAAACAATCATCAGTATTTCATAACCTTTACTGATGACTTTAGTCGGTATGGTTATGTATACTTAATGAAGTATAAATCTGAAGCTTTTGAAAAATTCTTAGAATTTCAAAAGGAGGTTGAGAACCAAACTGGTCACAAGATCAAAGCACTTCGATCTGATCGAGGAGGCAAATATCTTAGTGAAGAATTCCTTAATCATCTCAGAGATAATGGGATTATCTCTCAGGGGACTCCTCCGGGAACTCCTCAGCTTAATGGAGTTTCTGAGAGAAGGAATCGAACCTTACTAGATATGGTTCGTTCTATGATGAGTTTCACAGACTTACCACCTTCTTTCTGGGGTTATGCCCTAGAAAGTGCAGCAAAGATTTTGAATCTAGTTCCCTCTAAGTCAGTCCCTAAAACGCCCTATGAAATGTGGCATGGTAAAATCCCTAGCTATTCTTACTTGAGAATTTGGGGTTGTCCTGCTTACGTGAAGAGGACAGTGGGAGATAAGTTAGAATCTCGTTCTAACTTATGCTACTTTGTAGGTTATCCTAAGGAATCCATAGGATACTACTTCTATGATCAATCTGAGCAAAAGGTATTTGTTTCCAGAAATGCCACTTTTCTTGAGGAACCGTTCCTTAAAGAAAAGAAAGGCAAGATCATAGAATTAGAAGAAGTGCAAAGTGATCCCACACCACCCACTGAAGAAACGTCCCCTACTGATCAACCACAACCAATCACGAATTTCGATACACACGAAAATCCTCCTCTAAGGCGTTCTGAACGCACTCCTAGACAGCCGGAGAGATGGTATGGATTCTTCCATGAAATCTCTCAAAAGGATAATGATCCTTTAACATATGAGGAGGCACTTTCAGATTCTGACTCTGAACAGTGGATAGAAGCCATGAAATCCGAAATGGATTCCATAAACTCCAACCAAGTTTGGACCTTGGTAGATTTGCCTGATGGGGTCAAACCCATAGGTTGCAAATGGATCTTTAAGAGAAAGCTTGGAGTTGATGGAAGCATTGCAGCCTACAAAGCAAGACTGGTTGCAAAAGGATTCACTCAAAGACCCGGCGTGGACTTTGATGAAACTTTTTCGCCAGTTGCAATGCAAAAGTCTATTCGGATCATGCTTGTCATTGCTGCATATTATGACTATGAGATATGGCAAATGGATATGAAAACTGCCTTTCTCAATGGTGACATTGACAAAGACATTTATATGGAGCAACCCATAGGTTTCACATTTAGTGGGAGTGAACAAAAGGTTTGCAAACTCCAAAGATCAATCTATGGATTGAAACAGGCTTCTAGGAATTGGAACATTCGATTTGATGAATCAGTCAAAGCGTTTGGCTTCATTCAAATTTCGAATGAGTCTTGTGTGTATAGAAAGGAATTTGAGACCTCAGTGCAATTCTTAGTACTTTATGTTGATGACATCCTTCTTATTGGGAATTCGAAGGATGACATGAAAGTAACTAAGTTATGGTTATCGAACCAATTCGAGATGAAAGATCTTGGTGATGTGTCATATATCCTTGGAATTAAAATCTATAGAGATAGATCTAGAAGGTTAATAGGACTATCACAGTCGATGTATATTGACAAAGTATTGAAGAGATTCAATATGGAGTCAGCAAAGGTTAAGAACCTTCCTATGAGTGTAGGAACATGTCTTTCAAAGAAGATGTGTCCTAAGACTAACCTTGAGAAGGAAAGAATGACTCATACACCTTATGCATCAGCAATAGGTAGCATAATGTATGCAATGTTATGTACTCGACCGGATGTGGCTTATGCACTTAGTGTAACAAGTCGTTTCCAATCTGACCCTGGAGATGGTCACTGGGCTGCCGTGAAGAATATTCTTAAGTACTTGAAAAGTACTAAAGATTTATTCTTAGTTTACGGAGGTCAGAAAGATCTTACTGTCGAAGGATACTGCGATGCAAGCTTTGCATCTGACTTAGATGATTTTAAGTCAATGTCAGGATACATTTTCTGCCTAAACGGCGGAGTAGTGAGTTGGAAGAGTTCCAAGCAAACAACCACTGCAGATTCGACCACTGAGGCCGAATACTTAGCTACAAATGATGCAGCTAAGGAAGGTGTTTGGATTAGAAACTTCATTCAAGAGTTGAATGTTGTTCCTAGCATGAAAGACCCCATTACTGTGTTTTGTGACAACACTGGGGCGGTTGCTCAAGCAAGAGAACCAAGATCTCACCAACGGACCAAGCACATTATGAGGAAGTATCACCTAATCCGTGATATTATCAAGAGAGGTGATGTGCAAATTGAGAGGGTCACATCAGCAGAGAACGTGGCAGATCCACTTACTAAACCCCTTAGTCGAGAAGCTTTCCAAGGTCATCTTCAGAAGATGGGACTTAGAGTAGCTTTAGAATGGCTTTGACGGGCAAGTGGGAGATTGTTAGGAATAGTGCCCTAGAAAGCCGATTGTATATCCGCTTTGTGCTTTTCCTTATTGTAATCACAGACAATCTTTGAATGATATAACGAATTGAGGCAACACTTCTTTATATGCTCTTGTTTGGTATGCGTTTAGTTTATCTGTGCATGTATAAGAACTCCCCTAATCCTGATGACTTTAGGACTCTACCATTTAGGTGAAATGGTTCATGAAACGAGCCCTATATCACATAAGTCATGATTAGTAAAATACTCCAAGCCGCTGAGTCCTACAGACAGTGGGAGTGTCAACCTGACTCCTCTAAGGCTTGCTTGTGAGATCACGCCCTTAAGAAGGACCACCTTGTTTCATGGAGGTGCAAAGTGTATAGTTGATACGTGCGTGATACATGAGGGTGCTTACTTCAATAAGTAAGTTCACTGAGGTGCCCCGTGTGAGAACATTCCTAAATGGGAAAGGAAGTTTCTATTTCAGGAAATGGAAACTTCCAGATTAGGAAATATCTCACGAGTCATTGATGTGATTAATTGATCCTTAGACTTGAGGTTCCTTGTCACTTTATGAGTTAACTCTGTAGTCTTAGGTATAAGCTTTAAAGGGTGTCGCCTTAGACAACTGATTCAAGGCTTATGCTGGGGCTGCACAAGTGATTCATGAAAGTGAATGAGAATCAAGAAAGGACCTACACTTGCATCAAGAAAGGACCTACACTTGCCATATGGAGTCCTTGGCCAAGGCAGTAGATCAAGACATCAAGAAAAGAGTTTCTTGGATTGAGATCAAATGGATATGAAATGCACTTAGCTTTAAGACCGGATTATTAGGGTTCTGATTATTCCCTTGCCCTAGATCTTGGTTGAGAGATAGTAAGTAGGAGGATTGTATCTCACATGAATCAATGACTTAAAGGTTCTGTCGAATCCGAACATTCCAATTCAGCTAGGGGTTAAACACCTGTTGCTAGACTATGGTCGTTTAATCTGTGGACTGATTAATTGATTAGTGAATTAATTAATTAGGGGTCACTGCTAATTGAATTGAGAACCTAGAGGGTCACACATAACAACTTGGTTACATGAGTTGAGGCTTTAAAATGATTAAACGAGTTAATCGGGCCAAGAGGGTTCCACACGTGTGAAACCACACGTGTGGGTCACGTGAGTGACATGTGTCCTTGTGACACGTGTCCCACACGTGTATAAATATATATTGTATATATATGTTAAATAATTAAATGTGTTAATTATTTAATAGACTTTGGTTTAATTTTGAATTAAAAAGAAAGTCTAATTTTGGAGAAAAATAATCTAGTTAATTAATTATGAATTAATTAATTAGATAAAATAAGTTATTTATTTTAAATAAATAAAGTATAAAATTATCCAAAAATAGTTTGGATATTTTTAGCTCTCTTGAAAGTTGATTTGAATTAGAATTCAAAGTCAAAGTCAAAATTACTTGATGATCAAGTAATAGGAGAGAGAGAGACCAAAATCCTAACCCATTAAGGACTAGGAATTTCGGCACTCCCCCTCTTATAAATAGGGGAGCTCGAGCTCCTCTAGGAGCTAATTGGCAATTCTTTTGGTTCATGTGTTGAACACCATCCTTTCTCCAAGATTAAATAAAACCCTAGGTTAAGCCTAAACACTAACTAGAGAACTAGCATCCTTACTAGTTAGATTGTGATCAAGTTGGTGGACTATCTCTAGAGAGCTTCAAGTTATAAGTTTGAAGATTCGAGCTTTACCAAGGAGAGAGGATCAAGCCGCGAGAAGAGCGTTCTTGGGTGGCTTGAAACGCTTCAAGAAAGAATAAAAGAAAAGTAAGTTTTCTATCTCTACGAATTTGGTTACACGATTGCGAGTCTAAGTTCCTTTTGTTGGAAAATTTTTTAAATTCCGCTGCCTTCTGATTCGTGTTTTCCAACATACTGACCCTCCGGTATCTGTACGCCTATACGGAAGATCTTAAGCCTCCTAGCGCTCGTATTGCCGCTCTGTAACTACCTCTGACACCAGGTAGTGCGCGCCCCACCTGATACTTCCCTATCTTTTAGGGATGTCACTTTCACACCGTCACAGACCACCACGTGTCTAGGGCAACACTGGGATTGGGACCACTTGGTCACTATTACTAAAATACCCATGCCCTCAACGTATAAATAGGGGGATTTTCACTCCTTCTTCTCCAAGTCCTCTTGTCTACAGACATCATACACATAAACTGGGATTTTTACCCTGGCCTTTATCTTCCCTAAAGCTCTGGGCATTTTCACCCATTTTCTTCTCCAAGCTCACGCATCATACCACTCTCAGCTTCTCTGCTGCACGATCATCTTGGTGTTATCCTAGCTGGAAGAACCCACGCTTAAAGGAAACCCAATTCCTGAGGCATCTCGCCTGTGATGGTCTTTCCCTTTTTAAACAAATCTTGAAAGTGTCGGTGATTTAGTACGTTTCCAGTTCTTGCACCATCAGTGATAGTTATTATTTACCCAATAAAAAGGTTAATAAACTTAGTAAATAATAAATCATATTACTCGAAATTTGATTGTACATCTGAATTTTAGCAAGTAAAAATGAAAGATGATAATATCCAATATACAATCTTTAGTTCTCCCTAAGGACACTACGAATGGTTTGTTATGCCATTTGGACTAAAAAATGCTCCATCAATATATTAGAGAAAAATGGATGACATATTTGGTAAATATAAAAATTTTATGGTTGTTTATATAAATGATATTCTTATAGATTCAAATACAACTGAAGAACATAGGAACCACCTCTTAATTTTTATTAAACTATGTAAAGAAAATGGTATTGCTCTCTCAGAGAGAAAAGCTATAATAGAAACTAAGGAAATTGAATTTTTAGGTTTAAAATTGAAATTTGCAGGAATAAAATTGAAGTCTCACATTTCTTAAAAAAAAAAACTTGAATTTCCTGATAAACTTGAAAAAAGAAAGCAAATGGAAAATTTTCTAGGATGCTTAAATTATGTTGAAGGATTCATTCCTGAATTGGCTAAGAAAAGACATGAAATATAAAAATTATTAAGAAAAATAATACTAAATGATGGACATCAAAACATACTGAGATTGTCATAAAATTAAAGGAGAAGCGTAAAAACCTTCCAAAATTGAAACTTCTTGGGGATAAGGATAATTTGATCACTCAAACTGATGCATCTGTCTATATTGGGCTGCAATCCTAAAAACAAATCTTAATGAAATATGTAGATATATAAGTGGTATTTTTAAAATAGCTGAAATAAATTATACTAGCCATGAAAAAGAGTTACTTGGAGTAATTAATAAATGGAATCAAAAAATTCTCATTTTTCCTACTTCAAAAACCGTTCATGGTTCATGTTGATAATACCCAAGTTCCAAGTCTTGTGAACAATAAACCATCAAAAGAACCACATTACCGAAGATTACATAGATGACAAGTCTTCTTATCCCTCTAGAACTTCAAAATTTTCCCCATAAAAGGAACCAATAATTTCCTAGCCGACTTTTTATCTAGAAATATTGATTTCGGTTTAGATTGAAGGTCAATATGGTTATGCATATATTTAGTCCATCTTAAATTGTAACAGTCCTAAGTAGGGTCAAGTTGGAATTAATAAACCTTGAAAGAAAGTGAAAGCATTTATAGACTTCGATCCATCAAATGTTGTTCATGCATCACATTTTTATGTGCATTAAAATGTTCTTACGTGCTATTGTGTGACTTTGGGAGAGATCTCATTTAAAATCCTAGATTACTATACATTTCTCGAGCCTTCATTCACTCAATAGAATCCTAAAGACTCTAATCAGTATCTCTTGAATACCATAACTCACATCTCATGTCCTAAAATCATCTCCGAAAATATTAGGTCAAAAGTTACAATATATCCCTATTATCCTGTTCATCCACCAAGCCATTATTTCCTTATCTCACTCATAGAACCTTAGAAACATGAAGCCTACATTTTCTATTGCTTATACATGTTTTCTATGCCCAAAACTCATTCCGAAAATTGTTGATAAAAAATTACCATTAGGTCCCCATGATCACTATTCATTCCATAAAATTAGGAATTTACCCGGAACACTTTTCCTATCAAATATTATAGTCAAATGAATCCTTGAATTATTTCGAGAATTTTGAAGTCATCCCCAAACCCTAATTCCTATTCTAACTCCAGTAGTATCAAAAATCACTTCAAAACCCTAGTTACTATTCTTACCGTAAACAACTTTTTATTCATTCATTTTTTGCTATTCAATATTAGAGTCAAAACGATCCTTGAACTATTTTATGAATTCTCATACTCTTACCAAAGATTAATTCCAGCCATAACTCATTTCATAAACATTCTCCTTTTTAGATCACTATTTCCACCATAAAAGTTTAACTTTCATCTAATATCCAAAATAAAACTCAAAACGTTCCTCGAATTTTTCTATAACTCATGACCACCTTCTCGATTTTTAGATCTCATCATAGTTTCTTTTTATATAATTTATTATGATTTTCAAAATTTCTAAAGTTTATAACTTTCAAACGAAAAACTTAAACGTAACATGTTTACAATCGTTACAAAGCTCATTTTACGCTCGCTCTTTTGCTATTTTCACCACTTTAAGTCCTCGTCTCTAGACTCTTGAATAAATTTCATATTATTTTATATTTATTTTTACTAAATTATGACATCATCCATGACATCACATCCCCCAATGACATCATCCTTGACATCACATTCTAAAATTAGAGAGTTAGGTGTATGATCACAATTCTTCCACATTTCCTATACATTTTCAAAATTCCTTCTATGTCCCATTTCTACACCTATAAATACCCCCCTAACCATCACATTTCAAGCATCAAAATCCCTTCATTCCCTCCCCCTCTCTCTCAAGGTAATCTCTCTCTCCCAAGGTAAGAGTTTTATTTTTTATGCTTTAATTTATGCATTAATTCATGCTTAGGTAATATAGTTTAATTAGTATAGTTTTATGTTTTAAATTATGCTTAGTTGATTTATGTTTCATTAGGAAATTATACATTAGGAATTAATATTTCATGATTTGTTATAATATGTTACATTTTCATAAATTATGTTTAGTTAAATATAATTTGAATATGTGTTTATATATTCATGAGTATGTTCTTGATGAATTGAATAGATTCATGTTTAGGAAACTTACTTATGAATTAAATTTCATGTAAAGTTTATATATTATGCTCATTTATACTTTAATCTTTTGTTATGAAATATGAATTGATCAAGAATGCCTAGAAGATCTTATGAGCATTCAAACATGTTCTTAGTGATCTTGAGTAGTGTGTGCCTGGTGTGTGTAGTGTGTGTTAGTGTATGAAAGATTAGGTGTTTAAGTGTGTATGTTTAATTCCCCACACTTAAATAGTAGTTGTTTTCAAATAATGATTTCAAAATAAATAAGATTAAATTGAAAATTTAAATAATAATTCTTGATTAATGTTTTAATTAAATAAGATGGGGGATTAAAGTTTCATGAATCATTTAAACGTTTCATATTTCAAATATCGTTTTGAGATTCAAAAACGTTCAAGGTTTCGAACATTAAAAGATTAGGGTTTCTATTTTGAAAGAAATCCAAGTTTTGACTTTTATTAAAGTAAAATAGGAATTTCAAATAATAATACTCGTCTTAAATTTTCAAATTGGATATTTCAAAAATAAGATTTATTTATTAAATTATGAACTTATTTTATAAGATAAAATTAAAGTTTATTAAGATTCCTAATTTGATTAATAACTACTTGATGTAATAATGGACCTTGTTTTATAAACTTTGATTGAATGTTAAAGTTGTAATTTACCGAAATATTATTATGTGATCTCATTTTATGTTATGACGTGCTTTATTATGATAACTTGTCTATGTGATTAGTTTTGGTTAATTACGGAATAGAAACTTATAGTTGATCACCATTTACAAGTGAAGATTTGGACGTACTAGGACTCCGGTATTATTACATAATACCTGGTTACTGTAGGTGAGGTTAAATGTTTCAACTGGGATCATGAGCTATATATATATAAAACATTTTATGGCCTAACCTAATACCGTTCAAGTCTTACCCCTTTATAAATGATACTACCCCTTTTGGGAAAATACTTTAATATCAACTTATTTATTCTAGTATACCAATCAATCATTTTAAAGTATTCATATTATCTCGTCTTCTTATACATATTAAAGAATTTCATGCTAAAATATTTTGGTACTACACTACCGTTTATCGACTACCGTCAAATGCAAGTAAAATATGTTTTCTTATTATGGGCCCCGATGGTATTGGTTGAAGTAATAGACCAGGAGGCGAGCACCAATGGCTATTATTATACTAGCCGCCAACTAGATCTTGGTGATTGTCTAACTGGAGGTTAGTTATTCCACATCAAGTGACGGGAAAAGGTACATCCCTCCCAAACCATCACTTATCGTCACTAGGGGTAGCTCCCGGAGGTGACACCAGAGGAAAAAGGGATGATATTGTTTATTTTATTAGTAACGACATCTTGATCAGTGTCGTTACCAATATTCTCGATTTTAAGGAGTAAAGATTGGAGAACGTCTAACTTGCGGACATCATATTGTTTTAAAAAAGGGTTCATGTTTTCTCAAATTATAGCCTATAATCCCCCTATCCAGTTATTTTAAAATAAATATGAACCCAGTATTGTTATTGATGTAATATTTTTCTATTATCGGGTACTAATCAAGGGCTCCTTGGTTAACCCTATTATGTATATTTGTTTAAATATTGCTCTCAAAATTATTACTTCAATCTTGTTCACTTTTCTAATAAAGATCTTTTGAATAAAAGTATTTTGGCCAAAACCCTAAAGTTCTATATACATGTATAGTTCCAACCACCCCCTCACTTAGTCATTTTGACTAACCCCTCGCTCTTTTCAAATTCCTGATTTCAGGTATTATTGTCATCGCTCGTTAGAGGGTATCTTGAAGCATAGAGAGTCTATTATCCTGTGCACGTTAGATCAGGTTCTCTCGACTAAGCCAAGTTAGACTATAATCTCGTCTAGTTAGTATATTACTCTAGTATCATACTCTTAGATCATGAACAACTTTAATCCTACGGTAATGCTCCGAAGTTTTCATAAGTTTTAAATTATTCCAAATTCTTTTATTTACTACCCCAAACATAAGTTGTTGTTTCAAAGTTTCAAGTTCCGCTGCTATGTTTTCTTACTCTGATATCGTATAGCATCGTCTGTCCGCCGACGTGCCTCTCAGGTGCTAGGTCTCACATCCACCTGGGAAGTACGACGGTACGGGGTTGTGGCGTATTTGGGGGCGCTACACAAACGGTTAATGATAAAGCAAACTTAAATCCATTGTTGGGTGGTGATTTTTCAAAAAACACTTAAATTACAAGTTTTACATAAAAAAAATTTCTCCTTTTACAGATGGAGGATAAATTTAATATTTCAAAAATAAAAGAAGAAATTTCATATATCAACCGTATGATATAAGATCTCCATAAAGGAATTGCTTTGCTAAAACAATATCTTTCTAAAAATATCTCTAATTTTGTTGAATAAGTGGAAGAGAATCTAGAAAATGTGCAAAAAGTGACTCAAATTCGAAAAATATATTGAAAATTTTGAGTCAAAGAAAAGAGAAGAAACTGATTCATATGACGAGAAAAATAAAGAAACCGCCAAAGGAAAAAATAAAAAAAAAAGAAACAAGAGTTTTCCGTGAAGACAATAAAGATTAAAAAAGAAAAATATATTCCTAACACTGAATGGGAACATGCATATGTCCATACAGTCAATGAAGTCTATTGTATGGAGAATACAAATACTATATTCTTCTCCAAAGACAATAACAATGTATCCAAGGTTAACCTGCATAATGGGTGCGTCTTCAGGTAAGATCTACCAGTATGCTTGTTTCGGGTTCATTGATATAACAGAAATTTATAAATTTGATGATACCTTAAATCACAAATCAATAAATTCGCCAGAGGAAAACAAGTTGAGAAGCATATATGGCATGAAGCATTTTTCATGGTCACTGTTAATCATCTTTCTAATTCAATAAGGTTAGAACAGGGAAATAAACCTCTACAAAAGATTTAGGTTAATCAAGAATGAATTATGCACAGGTGGACTTTGGGAATAAAGGTCATTCAAAGTGTAGCCGAGAACCTTCTTAAATCTAAATTTGAGAATCTGATGAGCGTAGAAAATTGGATCCTACTCACCAAATAGAATCTGATGAGCGTAGAAGACTTAGGTTAAAGGATTTTATTGATATATTCAAAAAACATAATTTTTTCTACACTGCAGAAACTAGAGAGAAAGCTTGCAAGATGATTAGGTGTGACCATTCGTAATATAAGCACTTAGATCAGCAAGGACGTGACAGATGTCATGACGTCATACTCCATTCATTAAGTGACATATAAAGGTGTCGACAACATCTCAACTATAAAGAAGTGTAGGTAAAATCTAGATCGTTGAAGCATAAAATAGTGGATTTCAAATAAAAATTTCAAATTCGAATAGTAGGAAAGATAGAACTTATAAATAGAGTTTTCTTGTATGAGGAAGGACCTAGGATTGAACTCCAAGAGTCTTATGTAAAATCATCTTTGAGTGTTCTAAGCATTTTAGTATTTGAATAAGTGAAAAATCTCCTTTTTCAGGGATGTATAATGTTTGTATAAATTTCTCTTATAAGGAAATAAAATTCTCCTTTTTCATATACACAAAGTTAAATACTTTGTTTAAGATTTTTTTTAAATCTTTTTATTTTACTTTATTCTCTCAAATTTTTATTTAAAACTTATAAACCGTAGTGAGGTTTCTGTTGGAGGTTGAAGCCTATTTCTAGTAATGTCCGAAAAGGTAGATGGTTGTGTGCACTTTTGGAAGAAGAAGGGCTGACAGAGTAGAAACGAAGATAGTCTTAGAAGATTCAATAAATCAAAGTTATAGAAGAGAAATGAGATAAAGAGAGGTAATAGAATTTTTACAAATTATTTGTGTGTTTTATGAATTATATGATGAATTTTAGAGTACTTCTATAATTTATGCATGATTAATTTCAAGGTTTACTTATGCATTCTTGATATTATGTATGAGAATATACATTATATACCCATCTAAAATATTTTAAAATTCTTGGGGTCATTTTTATAAATAATACAAAGTCTATGACAATAAAACAAAATATTTTCTATTCTTCTATTGAATCGCAAGCCTCACCAACGGGTTATAATAGAATTTCAATACATATACGAACTGTATTATTTTTACAATATAATTAAATTTTGGTATTATTTTTATAAAAAAATCAACAAAATTGCAATTTATTCAAAAAACTCAATTGTTGATGTGTGATTGTCACGTTCTTATAAAATATAAATACAATAAGGAAAAAGTTGGTAACAAATATTGAATTGTTGTAGAGCTTTAAATTGACCTATGACAAACTTGAAAAATTAATATTTGAATTGTGAAGGACCTGATCATATATCTGCTGTGAGTGGCATGAGTATGACCAGATGACCAAATTGATGTGCAAATAACTCCTCCAACCTCCACACAATTAAACGCTGCGTTACTCTTTCGTGCCATAGACCCATAGTCAATTTTCTCTTAATTAAATATAGTTATTATACATAATTAGGAGAAATTATAAGTAATAATTGTTGAGAGAGAGTAGTCTAGGAGTTATTCTATTATCTTAAAAGTGACATAAATTACTAAAATTACTAACGGAAATGTTGATTGACAATATTTTAGTGGCAAAAAAAGACAATTAATTGTCATTAAATTCAAACATTAAGAGCACATAAATGATAAATTAGACTACTAGTCACTTTAGGCTTGATGTAACTGTTAACCATTTCATTTCGTCCACTTCTCTTACTTAGCGACTGAAATTGATGGTTAATCACATAATTCATAGCATCAAAAGATTTTGTACTTTGCAGTTTACACGTAATTCATGCCACGAATGATATTCTTCAATTTCCTTTACTTTCACGTCTCAATGTACTTATCCAAACATTGGTAACTGGGAAGGATTTTGGTTTTCCCTACAAATTACTTCTACATGATTTCGGGTGAATAATTTAGAACTTAATTAGACATACATCACGACTTAAGGGTTTCATAAGATTGTGTAGCGCCCCCAAAAGAAATGAGACATCACATCCCCCGCATTAGGACCCAACCCGTATATGAAACGGGAAATCCATATACGTGTCGGAGCCACAGCAAACGGGAGACGGACATGACTCATCCTAAGCTAGGCGGTTCTAAACCTACCCCAACAAAACAACAATGCTAAAATGCATGCGGAAGCATAAACTCACAAAACATGCAGTCACGTAACGGCCACGGGCTGGCATAATTAAACAAGCATTCACACATATTCATATCCAAGTGCAATGGCCGACACAGCCTATTTAAATCAACATGCAATCCAATATGTCCAAAGAAACCATCAAATAGCATAGCCTATTACAAATTCCCAAATTAAAATCAAGCAATCAACAATATCATATATAGTTTAATTCTAACATATAAGGATTAAGTACTCATACAAGGTTAATAAAGATCACAATTTGCACATATACATAGCTAAACAAAGTTTATAAAAGTTTCATGTAATTACACATAGACCCCTAATTATACAAGTTATGAAATTAGATCCCTCAAGTATTTAAGTTATGCAATTCAATTCCCCAAGTTTTAATCAAGTTCAATTAAGGCCAATTGTAAATCTTATAAATTAAGAAGAACCCCAAAAATTTTCATATGCACACGTATTACACAAAATTCCAATTATTTAACAAATAAAGTAATCACGTAAATACAAAATTAAACAATTAGTAGCCCAAAACACAAGAGAATGCCATCGTATGAGCTCTGAAGATGCGGAATGTTACAAATTGGGATTGAGATTGATTTAAAAATTGTACTATATTGAGTTACTAGGGATTTTGACAACCACCTTTTAAAAAACGTGATTGTGGATTATCGAAAATTGCTCCGTATGCATTTGGAGGCTAAGATCAAAGCACATATTTAGAGAAAAAAATGGCAACGTGGTAGGCTAGCTCAATTGGGACAAGGGTTTGAAGTTGAGTGCATTGGTATGAGAGTAACCGCGGGACGAGTTGATGTAGATGGGTTACAGGTTTTTTGGTTGGTTTAGGGTGTCCTCAGGAACAAAAAAGAATATTATTAAAACTTCTTTATTTCTATGTTCTATTTGAGTCTCTTTAATCACTATTCACTATAATATAAAATTCTTTTTAATAATGATAAATAATTATAAACCGGTAGACTCAAAAATGAGACCCCTAATATCTAATACAGGATGATGTTAACTCCGTTGGACATAGGAATATTCGCAACTAAGTATGATCTCAATATTATGATCCAAGTGGCCTTGAAAAATATTATGATCTAAGTTCTATTAATTAGTCCGGAAAAAGTTGTCTTAGATAACGAAAACTTCCTTAATATCTTTCCAATTTCACATTCAATTACGTAATTACATAATAATTCATATGTTATTATGTAAACGTAATAAATAGTAGTTTTAAGATACTTTTTTTTTTTTTACTTTATAGTTCATTTATACGAATCAAATCACATCGAACCATTAAGATATAAATACTCTGTGGATCGAGGGTATTTGCAATCCTTGATGTTCGAATCATTAAGTTACACACGGCAAAAGCAAACCAATCTGATTTGGGCCTAGCCCATTCTGATCCAAATCAAGCCCATTTTAAAGAAAACCAATCTAAGCCACGTTAGACTCACCCAACCCAAGTTAAAACCATTTTAAACAATTTGGGCCTAGCCCAATATGAAGCCCACATTGCGACCCATTCTCATTTCCCCAATAGTCTTTATAAACACAAAACCCTAGCCATCATCCTGCTTTCTGCATCACATCAGAGCAGAGAAGAGAAAGACTCAACGCCGAAAATGAAGTACAACCCACGAGTCTCTTCCTCCAGGCGCAAGAGCAGAAAGGCTCACTTCACGGCACCGTCGAGCGTCCGCCGCGTTCTCATGAGCGCGCCGCTCTCCGGCGACCTCCGATCCAAGTACAACGTCCGCTCCATGCCGGTCCGCAAGGACGACGAGGTGCAGGTGGTCCGTGGAACCTACAAGGGCCGCGAAGGTAAGGTGGTGCAGGTGTACCGCAAGAAATGGGTCATCCACATTGAGCGCATCACCCGTGAGAAGGTTAATGGAACTACTGTCAATGTCGGGATTCACCCTTCGAAGGTTGTTATCAGTAAGCTCCGCCTTGATAAGGATCGCAAATCGCTGATCGACCGCAAGGCCAAGGGCCGCGCCGCCGCGGATAAGGACAAGGGGACTAAGTTCACGGCTGAAGATATTATGCAGACTATCGATTAGTAGGTTTGTTGTTAGTACGGTTGTTTTTGGCTTGTCATGTCGTTTTTGGATCTAAATTTACCCAAGAGAGGAAAACTATGTTTTACTTTGTTACTTTATGGCACTTCGATTTTGTTTTATTTTAAGGCAATGCTGATAGTAATGAGTCAAATATTAAGCTATACTTGTGTTTTTCTTGATCTTCTGGTGATGTCTGTCTTTGTGTTTGTTTCAATTCTGGGATTTATGGCGTTGATGATGCTTATTAAAATTGCATTCTGTATTGGCCTGAGTTTTGGTTGCTTAATCTGCTAATAATTGCATTTTACAGTTAATGTGAGGTGTATGCCTTTTAATCTACTGAAACACGTGAAGTGTGTGTGCATAGTGTTGGTGACCTATATGTATTAGAGAAGTGTTTCTCTATGTATAAATTGTTATACTTCAACTTCAGTTGAAGTGAACCAGGTAATTGGTTCATGAGGGCTTCTGTCATACTTTGAGGTGATCTTTCTTTGTGATTATGTGTTGAATCAAGATATTTGCGTAGGGGGTTTGGTTTGCTGCGATAGTGTTAGCAATATGAATGTGTTTGAGGATACTTGATGTCTGGTTAGTGTATGGGCAATATTTGATGTATTCATATACTCTTAACTCTTTGCTAACTTGAATGATATCAAGTTTGGCTTCTGTGTCCTCAAAACTTTGCCATTGTCTTGTGATTTGTGCTAGGAAATGGGATGGTTATGACTCAGGTATGTGTAGCAACCTGGATTAGTTACTCGAGTCTTGGTCTACTAAATATTATTGCTTGTGGGTGTATACATCCTTGCTTCAATTGCATTTACTTTGTCAATCTATCTGGCCTTCTCTTTGTTTCTTGGGATTTTGGTATTGATGGATTTGAAAGTAATGGAGTTGTATTCAATTCAACCTTCTTGGATTTCATGTTATATTGTGTTTCCAATTTCCAACTTTGGGTTTTGTGATCTGGTGTGTTCTTCAGTTTATGGTTCCAAGTGGTTGCTGTTCAATGCTGAATTTGATTCTGACCAAATTCATTGATTGTTATTGTGGTGTAATTGAAATATTTGTTGAAGTTCAGAGTATCTGGAGGAAAAATTAAGAACAATTCATTAGGCTGGCAATCTTGCTAATCCCACTTGAGAAGACTACTGTACTGCTTACTGTCATTTTAAACGACTGGACTTATAATCTGAACCTTTTCGATACAATAAAACCAAATATTGAAGAACTAAGACTGCGTTGACTGTTGGGATACCCACATTTGTGAATAAGGGCAGATTGCATGAACAGGCCATCCGACTAAATATTTTGTGATTTGAAGGTTAAATTCTTTCTAGCTCAGCCAAGTAGGAATTGAAGTTCACAATCATATACCATATACCAGAATAATATGCGAAACCACTCTACATCTTGGAACTCTCTACAAATATTAATTAAGACAGCGGTCATGCCAGATGACACACTTCCGAGAATAGAAGTTGCTTTACTTCTTCAACCTTTGAAACATATTTTTCACAAAAACCATTCCCTGCTAATTGATATCCATCCGCCATCTGCAAACCAAACTTTCAGCTGAGAAGCAGCAAGTTTGCACAGCTCATGCCCCCTTAATGGGTACAGTTCATGAATTTTTTTGTCAAGGTTGCAAATTAAAATCCAAGAGAGGCCAAATAGGAGAAAGAAACCAGAGGAAAACTGTTCTCTTTCTCCAATAAAAGCAAATCTCGGGCTGCAGAATGTTTAGAAATATATCTGGAAAACAAAGTGTTCCTGTTCACAAGAGAAACTCTAGAAAGAATACTTTTCATGCCAAAAACCCTGAACAAGAATAACAAGAATGACAAAAGATCAGTTTTTCAACTGAGTAAACACCAAAACCCCAGGCACTAAAGCCTATTATCCTTCACCACCCAACATTTGGAAACAGTATATTACTGTAGTTACTTATTATTCAGCGCTTCCTTCCAGCGCAACCTCAAAAAAAACTCGAATACTCTCTGAAACTGCAACTTCACAGAACTCTCAGGGCTTGAGAGAGAGGGAAACACCAAACCTGGGAATCTTGTCTAAAGCCTTGGTGTCAAATTCACTAGATATAGTCACCAGTGATTTCTTAATAAGCTCATGCTGCAAAACGGTTCCTAGTGTGCCATGATTGTTAAGCTTCATTTTTACGAGTGTGAGGTCATCAACTGCATATGACCCTCCCACTGTAAATGTGTTCTCGTTTGTGGAGAATTTTCGTGTGATCTCTCCCACAGCAGCAGTTTTCTTTAACTGATCCAAGTAGTGTATGTATGATGCCTTAATAGTGTCCCCTTTCTCACCACTGCAACCATATGAAAAAATATAAGATTTTCCTTAAGGTTGATGCTGAAGCTTGATCATGTAGTTTAAAAGTTAAAAAATTATTGAACTTTCTTAGTTCATTAAACTCATGCTCAAGCTTGAGGTTGAACAAAAGGCTAAAGCTCGGGTCAGATAGTTTACATAACCAAGTAAATAAACTGAACAAGCAATATACCATGTAATATTACCAAAAAGAAAAAAGAAATGTAGACCATATAATGGTTTAGGGCATACAGAATTATCGAGGCGCAGGCATCTGGCTTCGTGATGGTGATGCCAGCAGTGTATTTTGTCAATTTACCAGAAGTTGTCTCATAACCTGCCTCTGCACCCAAAGCAAAGGTTGGGGTACCAAGGGTGACTGAGCAATCGATTGGAGGTGTTTTGTTCATGCCAACAGCTGCAGTGAGGGATGCATGAGGGTGGAAGTATTGAAATTCCAACTGCAATGAAAACAATAGGGGATATTAGGAAAACGAAAAGGTTAGTATTGCAAGTTTGCACATAGAAAAATGGTAGCACACACCTTTCCAGACTCATAATTCGGATACTTCAGGGTGGCGAGGGTCTTTGATGAGGGGACAATATCAGCAACAGACAGAACTGCTGAGATCTGTTGAAAGAAAAAAGAGTGATTAGATCATCAGAGAAACTACAAATGGGAGTGCAACATGGGTGTGATGGGAGTTTGAGCTTACATTTGATTCCGTATCAACTTTGACATCAACTAAAGTATTCTTGTACAAATACTGGGCAGCAACATCACCAGATGAGTAGCCTCCTTTTTTCACAGTGGAAGTTGTAAGGGCCTACATTCAGGGGGAAGGGTGGAAATTGATATACAATATTGGGCACGAAATGAATATTTTAAAGAACTAAATAATTGAAAACAAAAGAATAATGGTAGAAGATTTTTGCAATTCATGGGTTATCACTAGCAATATTGAGTAGAGATAACTCTGAGTCAGAATGCAAGTTGGTAATGAATAGTGGGGCGCAGAAACGAGCACAATTAAATGATGGAAAACAATCATAAGAGTACCAAACAGTAACATCATTTGAGATCCAATCATTTTTTAAATTTAATGCTTCCAAAGACCAACAAACTGGTTCAGACATCTCTCTCTTAGCAGGATACATTAAAAAATATTAGTAAGACAGAGCCTTCTCTGGAAGCCCACAACTCATTTCTAGTTATTTATGCCTTCCCAAATTTGTTATAACACCCTATATCATCATAATATTGGTTTGAGAAAACTTCACAGTCTTCTCAACTTCAAGTCCAAGTCCAAGCCAGGCGCTCTAATTTAGAAAATCCATAGGTTCAAAGTTGCCGATCCTAATATTGAACGTCTAGAATCTTTACAGGCATTACTCAGTTAATCAGTTTTAAGCAATAAGAATTCTCATGAACTGCTTTGGATAATGGGATTTTTCAATCTGAATCAGTTCAAGTTCAAAAAGACTTTTGTCACTAGACAAGGCTAATAATTCATCAGCATGTTCATCATGAGAATCACACCCTAGAATGTGAACTGATAAATGGATGTTGCTGATCTCCATATAAAAATGTTCCAAATCTATTTTATCATTTCAACTTACGAAATTACATGAATGAGAATGGTTTGCAAACTCACATAACATATTCGACATGCCTAGGACACAGTTTTTCAGGATTTACACTTGCCATAAAGAACCTTGAGTAACTACTGCTAGAATCCATTGTGAGAAGCTATGCAAAAAATATAACACAGGCATGATTGCCAGTTTGAGCGTAAATTGTTCTATGTTACCAAATCCTAATTAGATAGTTAAATCAGCCTCTTGCTCAGTCATAAAGCTTTCCGCAATTTGACAAAATCGATATGCATGCTTTGCTCCATTGACAATTTAGGTCAAGATTCCGTGTCTTATCAAATCCTAAGTACGATTTTAAAACAAACATGCTCACATGAACCTCCAAAACGAATCAGAACTGAGAACACCCAGTCTCATACAAGGGATATATTTAATCCTCACAGTTGAAGAAGCATAAATCAACAATGCCGGATTAAAGCTAGTACAAATAGCATAATAAGAAAAAATAAGTAAGGGAAATATAATCTGAAAAGAGATCCAAGTTTAAATGAACTCATTACATAGTTTTCCTCGGCACGCTTACATAAGAATTGAAATCTCCCTATCTTATATTTTTCAGCTCAGTACAGCAATTGTCAGAAGAAGTGAATATGCCATTCCTAATATTGACACTCAGTTCATAAAGCCAAAAATCATAGAAATTAACTCTTGAGTATTCTAGAATACAACATAAGGCGTTTCATATTCTACAACATCCCCTGGGGCAAACCATTCAGGCACATTATTCGAGACTATAGAAACGAAGAATCCACAAAGTTGGCACAACTTTAACCATGAACACATTGCACTAAAGTGAACAGTTGGCACAAAGAACATCAAATTGGTCTATATAACATGCTGTCGAAACACTAGCACCTTTACCAGCAACAATTTGAAATCCAATTAACATAATATCATGTCAATCCTGTCTGTAGCGACATGACCAATAGAACCGATTTACACTGTATTATTTTGACATCTCACTAATTGGATACAAGTAACAGATGATCAACTGAAGCTGAAATTCCATACACATAAATGCCACAATTAAATACTAGGAAAAATCATAAGAAACGAACGCAGACATAAAAACATATGCGCTAAAACTAAGTAAAAATAAATCAAAATTGCACGTACAATAGATATATTACGAAAATTTGAAAAAAACTCATACCACTCCAGATTCACTGTAGGTGGAGACCGAAAATTTGTGCTCCGACAGGTAATCTCTGGTCAGCAGATCTGCAAATACAAGGAAAAACAACAAAATAAAAGAGAATTTCAGGGAAAAATACACAATAGATGAAGAGAATAATAAGCTGTCGATGGATCGAGAATCGAACCTTTGGCTTTCTTGCCAATATCCGAGAAGAGTCCTGGTCCCTTGCTCATTTTCGTTTCTGAATCGTGTTGAATAGAGAAAAATCAGTGAGAAGAGCGGGAGGAAGACGAAACTCGGAAAACAAGCGCTGTTTTTCGTGGTGGAAGGCCAACTGCGGAGGAATATCGGAATCTGTGACTTGTAATTTTCACGGGATGGTTTGCACCGTTGTTTTGACTAATGACGGTGAGGATCCGTTGATGTATGTGCTTACCTCACTTGTGATCGTGTTTTGCCATCTGGTATGCGATCGTGCGGTTGAGAGGGGGAGAGTGATGGTCAATCGGTCACGGGCAGGTGAAGATAAACTGTTCATGGTATCACCATTCAAACAATGAATTTTAATTTTTAACAAATCAATTTCCTAATCTATATGACATCGGCACATTTTGCACATGATGGTTCTCTCACAATTTTTATTTATTTATTTTTTTCTTATGAACTCAACAAGTTTGAATGTTCTCGTGTGGTTCGAGTTTAAGGTCGTAAAATTTAATTGTTTGATTAATGTTGTGATTTTAAGTTAAAATCATTCTTGCAGGTGTACAGTGTAAATATACATTTAGCACAATATGATTGTACTCATAGTGAAGGGAAATCAATCACAACTTTTATACTTAATTCTAATCTAAAGACCGAACGATAATCAAGTTGGTTGTTTATCTAATAATACGAAAGTGAGCAATTAACTAAAAGAAAACACAAATAACTGATTTAAAAGCGGATTGAAATCAATAAACTAATTAGGCCGGGGAGTAATAACTATACATGCATGATTTAATATAATACTCGTTTAACAAGTGCAATTCTATAACTTAGTCACTTAGATTCATATTATCCTCTCTCAAGGTATAATCGAGTGTTAAGATAGTTTCAATGTTGTTCTCACAATCATCAATCACCAAATTAACCAATTTGACCAAAACTAGTGCAATTCAAACTCTAGTGGCTCGGCATGGAATAAGAATTACAAGTTGTATGGATTATAAGTTAAGGGTTTTTTACTGGCAGCCACCCTGTGAAATCTGTAAGTACCACGTTGAACCCCATGATCTAAAAATTACCAAATAGAACCCTGTGTTAACAAAAAACCAGCAAAGAAAACCCTAGGGCCACGATTGTTTTATCACGCGGCCAAATTGCAGCTGGGATAGTCATTTTTCCTCATAAATGAACGTTAAAAGACAAACGAGCCCCTTTTGAACTTAGTTGATATTGAATATTGGCTTTCACCATTTTCATTCCCCCCCCCCTTTAACCCAAACCCTAGATCTGAAGTTGAAGATGTCCTCCCATTGTGAAGGTAGCCATCAAAGACGGATGAAGCCAGGTATGGAATTGAGATATCCACCTACACCAAGATGTTATTGCGGGTTGAAGGTTTCCATAAAAGTGGCGGAGTCTTTCAACAAACCAACCAAAGGACTACTGTATTGCAATTGTGTTAATCGATATTGCAATTTCTTTGCTTGGTTCAATCCCGCACGCATAAGTTGGGCTGCAGATGGTGGAGAGTCGCGTTCGAAAGTTGAGGCGGAAGATGTGTATAAAGAAGTTGTGTCTACTTCATCCAAAAATCAAGCCAGGCCCTCCTTAGTAGAGAAAAATAGCAATGGCAATGTGATATGGGTGATGTGGGTGTTTATTTCTCATGGTTTGTGTACTTGTACTGAAAAAATGAATTTGTAATGGAAGAAATAAGTTGTGAATTATATTGTTCTGTTTCTAGATCTGAAGTTGAAGATGTCCTCCCATTGTGAAGGTAGCCATCAAAGACGGATGAAGCCAGGTATGGAATTGAGATATCCACCTACACCAAGATGTTATTGCGGGTTGAAGGTTTCCATAAAAGTGGCGGAGTCTTTCAACAAACCAACCAAAGGACTACTGTATTGCAATTGTGTTAATCGATATTGCAATTTCTTTGCTTGGTTCAATCCCGCACGCATAAGTTGGGCTGCAGATGGTGGAGAGTCGCGTTCGAAAGTTGAGGCGGAAGATGTGTATAAAGAAGTTGTGTCTACTTCATCCAAAAATCAAGCCAGGCCCTCCTTAGTAGAGAAAAATAGCAATGGCAATGTGATGTGGGTGATGTGTGTGTTTATTTCTCATGGTTTGTGTACTTGTACTGAAAAAATGAATTTGTAATGGAAGAAATAAGTTGTGAATTATATTGTTCTGTTTACTTAAATTTTGTCCAGAAAACCCTCTGTTATGATATAGTTGCCCAGAAAACCCTGTGGTTTGCTAAATTTACAGTATAAACCCTGGTAAATTAGTTGACAAACAATTTCTTAGTAAATAACTAGTAATTTTGGCACACTCGTTGCGTGTGCAAATTATAAAAATCTTTTGTTTAAAATATATTTAAAATGATTTTTAATATAATTATTAAACTAATATAAAAATAACATAAAAGCATAAAATATCAAACAACATTCTCTTTTAAAAAAATACAAAAGAAAAAAAATTGAAATAAGGTGAGAGAAAAGAAAAGAAAAGATAAAAAAAATATAAGAGAAGAAAACGCATAAAAATAAATAAATAGAAAAGAAGAGAGAAAATCGTAAAAGAATAAAACTGACAGGATAAAAAATAAATAAATAGAAAAAAAAAAAAAAGAGTACACCAAGAGACCACCTTTGCCTCTCGCGCTTAATAATATAGTACTAACAATTTTGTACATTCAATGTATGTGCAAATAAAAAATAATTATTAAATAAATATATTAAAATTTAGAAAAATTATTAAATATATACTCTATAGTTATTTTTAATATAATCACTAATTTACAATAAAAAATAAATAAGTAGCATAAAATAATATCATATTAGTAATTATCAAATTTTAGAATATAAGTGAAAAGTGATAAAAATTATAATAATAAAAAAAGGAATGCAACTGATGAGAAAAAAAAAAAAGAGGGAGAGAGAGAAATTAAAGAAAAGAAGTGATGAGACATAAAAGAGAAATTAAGAAAACGTGGAAGATATAAAGACGGATAAAATCAATCATTAAATAAAATAAAAAATAAATTATTTTTAGAGTCCAAGAGACCAAATTTGGGTCTCTCGCTTAATAGATAGTATAGATGCAAATATAGCACCATTTTTTTACCAATGTAAATGTGTCAACTGCTATTCAAAGGCACTGTACAATTAACTCAGAAATATAGATTAAACATAGTAAATAAATTGATTGCTGGATTAAAAGTATCAAAGCATTGGCATATTACATCAAAAACAAAAGGCAACATAATGCCAGAATAATGCCAATAACATGGTCCCCACTGACCTACCACTATCTAAACAAAATATTCAGTATTGTTCAACCACCAAGGCAATATGACTTTACATAGTAAATTTCAGCAGATGGGGCCAAGCAAAAAACAAAGTTAAATTGATGTCCAGACAACCAAATTCACATTAAACAACACATCTTCAGATCTAGGGCTTCCAAGGCTTTGGGTTCCTCTTCTCTTTTGTTCTGTCTCTGCTGTTTTGGAACACTTCCCCTTCAGTTAGTTTTCTTTTTCTTTGCTTCCTTGCAGATGGAGCAGACTGCCTTTCCTGTGCAGTGGATGCCCTTGGAGGAATGAAAGTTTGCCTTACAACAGGTGGAGCAAACTGGCCTTGTGAAGGTGCTGTAGAAGATGTTGTTACAGAGTTTCCATGTCCTTGCACAGGTGCTGTAGAAGATGGTCTTCCAGATTATGGAGCTTGGGATGACCTTCTTGCAGCAGCTGACTGTGAAACAAAGAAAGGTAACTTGGATAATTCGCTCTTAAAATAAAATTACCATAAATTTATTCTTCAATTTTAAGTACCTGTGTGTTTCTATTTCTTGGCCTTGATGAAGATGAGGCCCCATCATTAGTCCTTGGTCCCTGCAAGTACATATAAAATGTGTGTGTGAGAAATGAATTGAACATAAAATGTAAAAAAATGCATTTAAAAATTAATAAACTGACCTGGTCTAGCCTGGAGTTGGGTTGTGGTGGATTTTTGCAAGACCTCTTGTTATGTCCTACCTGTAGACATCTCTTGCAAGTGTGAGTTAACCCTTTTCTTATGCTCCTAGTTTGTGTTTCCTCAACACCTTTTCTCATTTTTTTCTTTGGTGTACCAATTTTAGGTTTATACTCAGGATGACCTAAGGGTTCTATTATGGACTGAATGTAGTGTTTTTTACCAGGCATTGCACTAATCCTATATGAGTAGGCTCTTAGGTAGGTTGCCTTTTTGAAACAGTCATCCACAAAGTCCTCTATATTCAGCCTCCTATCAGTAATGGGAGAACAAACATGCCTACAGGGATAACCATTCAATAGAAACATACCACAAGTACAGGTTCTTGTGTTTAGCCTTACAACATACTGATCATCTTTCTCATCCACCTGGAACTCCATGTCACCACACCAAGTTGGGAGAGAATTTCTAGCTAAATCACACTGTATGTTAATCTTTTTCATCACAACAGGACAAACATTCCCTTCAAATCCATCCATTCCAGTCTTTTTTATCTAAATCCTTTTGATTAACCTAACTCTAATCCATTCAAACATAGATATAATAGGTAAAATCCTAGATGGCAGAATCATGTTGTTAAAAGACTTACAGATGTTATTGACAAGAACATCACTCTTACACCTAGTTCTGAAATGTGCTCTTGACCAATGCTCAGGTGGTATGTTCATCAACCATTCTGATGCTGTTGGGTCCAGTGCTTCCATCTGTTTCATCATATCAGCCCACTCATCTCTGTTTCCAGCAGAGGCAGCTCTCCAAAAAAGTGTTTTCAAGCCTTGAGTTTTCTACAGCTTGTAAAATTTTTGTTAGAGATGCCTTAGGCAAAATCTGTGCTCACTAGCTGGAGCAACAGTGTTAACAGCTTCTAACAACCCCTTTTACCGGCCCAAAAGCAAGAAAATATAATCTGTTATTAGAAAAATAAATATGTGATTTAATGACAAATGAAACTGAACATGTTAGTGTACCTGTCAGAGATGAATGTCCATCTATCTTCACCCAGGCCACCAATGTCCAGTAACAACTCTTCTAAGAACCAAACCCAATTTTCATAATTCTCACTCTTTACATAAGCCAATGCAATTGGGAATAGATTCTCATTCCCATCCTTTCCCACTGCACATAATAACTGGCCACCATAAACATGTTTCAGAAAGCATCCATCTAGACCAATAAATGGCCTACATCCAGCAAGAAATCCAGCAGTCATAGCTCTGAGTGAGAAATACATCTTCTCAAACATTGGGGGGTTTGAATCCTGCTTCTTTTTAATGATGACTTTGCTCCCAGGATTGGTCTTCAAAAGTGTGTCACCATAGCTCCACAACGTCTTGTATTCTTCATCAAATTCTCCCATTATTCTTTCATTTGCATCCTTCTTAGCTCTTACAACAATCCAATAAGAAACCTTGCAACCCACTTTTCTTCTAATGATTCTTATAAAATCCTCTGGTTTCAAGTCAGGATGGTCTCTAATGGTTTGCTCCATTTTCTCCCTAAGGTACTTAGAACCACACCTGAAATTCTCACCCTTTTTTGCACATATATGAACTCCCTTGATGGTTTTCACCTGAAACTTTCTTGTGTTTTGAACAGTTGATGCATGCATCCTCCAGTTACAATTCTCAGCCATGCAACAAGCTGTGACCCTTCTTGATTCACATTTTATAAAATCGAGTTCATACCCATGAATAATGCTCCAGTCAATTAGCACCTTCTTGTAGACGTGAACATTAGCAAACTCATACCCTACAACCCATTTCAAATCATTCACATTATTTCCATCTTTCCATACTGGGAATCTGGGTGCTTCATTATCAGATAATGGTGTCTCATCAAACCTTTCATCCTCACCCGAATCACTATACCAACCATCAACACTTATAAGCACCTCTTCTTCTTGTTGTACAGTTACTTTCTTTGTTACTCTTCTTTTCTTTCTTATGTCTGCCATCTTCTCCTTCCTTGCTTTTTTACTCCAGTCTCTCATCTCAAAAATGTCATCTTCAGAGCTTGCCTCTATCATCCAAGGCTTCAGAAGGCACATCACTGTCCTCACTTGACTCAGATTCATCTATTTCAGATTCTTCCCAATCTGCATCACTACCTGGATCACTATCCTTTGGTTCAAGGTCAACTGCAGGTTGTTTTCCCCTTCTTCTCCTGTGTCTTTCCCTGCTCACTTGATCAACATCATGACTTTGAACTTCCTCTTCAGCAAATTGATTGTCTTCAACTGGATTTTGATTGAACATTTATTCTACAAACTCATACTGTAACAGTACAGGACCAGGCCAGTATGCAGATATTGTTTGTAGTGATGCCTTTTGGATTAACTAATGCCCCAGCTGCATTCATGGATATGATACATTAGATTTTTCGGCCTTACTTGGATAAATTCGTGGTAATATTTATTGATGACATTCTTGTTTATTCGAGGACGTTGAGCTCTCCTTAGGGGGTGGGGTGGGGTGGATGTGCACCCATCCCACATCGGTTGGGAAGGAGAACGAAGTCCTCCTTATAAAGGGGGATGAAAACCTTTCCTTCCAGACGCGTTTTCCTTGGTGGCCTAACCCATCAGGAAGAACAAAACCCATGCATGGGTTACACCAGTGGTGGGACAATATCTGCATACTGGGCTAGTCCTGTACTGTTACAAATGGTATCAGAGCCGGTGCCAGGAAGCTGATGTGTCAGGTCCTCAGCGAGGACGCTGAGCTCTCCTTGGGGGGTGGGGGATAGATGTGCACCCATCCCACATCGGTTGGGAAGGAGAACGAAGTCCTCCTTATAAGGGGGGATGAAAACCTTTCCTTGCAGACGCGTTTTTCTTGGTGGCCTAACCCATCAGGAAGAACAAAACCCATGCCTGGGTTACACCAGTGGTGGGACAATATCTGCATACTGGGCTGGTCCTGTACTGTTACACATACTGATCTGCATTTTCATCATCATTGTTCTGTACAGGCTCTGGATGTTCAGTTGGTTTACTGCTCTGTCCCTCAGTTGCATTCACTTAGGTTATCACTGGCTCCTCTTGAGTCAAACCTTCAGGCATACTCTGACTTAATAACTTTATAACCTCTGCAGCTAACCTTGGTGCTCTGATTGCAGGTTCATCATTTTCTTCTTTCGTTATGACAGACTCACTTGGAGGAGGTGGCTATCCAGGAAAATTAAGATATCTCACTCCAACATTTTCCTCACCGTCTGTTTCTTGACTTAGTTGTATAACACTGCCATCTACATCATATGCAGCTAACATTGCATTATCATTCCTTACCGCATACAGATACACAGTATCACTATCTGTATAACAGTTCTGTAGCTCCACCAGTGACCACGGTCCATCTGTCTCTCTTACTGCAACTTCATCAGTTAAAGGTTGGAAGAGATGCTTATAATAGAATGTTACACAACATCCTTTCCCACCAGAAGCCTTATAACAGTCCCACAACACTTTTATGTTCAGATAATCCAGGTCATAACTTCCAACAAGAACTTTCTTTCCATTTACATACATTAGCTCTGGTGGATTACCTTTGACTACTTCCCAATCCCTACCAATGTGCATGTATATTTTTTTCATTTCGCCAGCTATAACTGTAACCACAAAGAAACCCAAGTAAATTTTTTGTTTTTCAGTGGGAAAAAGTATAGCAAAACAAATTTCACAACCTAGAAGCCAAAAAATCAAGAGACCAAATCAGTAGTTCGTTATTTTGCAAACGGGGTAAAAAACCCTAGGTTGGAAATTTTAAAAAAAATACAGGTACGGCGAGACTTAACAACCAAAATAGAACACGTCATCCGCTTTTAAGACGATGTTGTTACGATTTGGACAAAAAAATCAAGCAAAAAAAAGGCAAAACACAAAGCTAAACCAAGAAATTTTGGGGAAACAGTAATAGCGTACCTTAACAGTAGAGAAGGCCTTCTCCGCGTCTCTCCGTTTGCGAAACACTTGACTAGTTGACTCTCCAAAGCATCAACAATGGTGGTTTCAACAATGGCGGATAAGGGGAAATTTGTGAGTTAGGGTTTTTTTTCTTTTGCATCGTATGGAGGGAGAGAATGGTTTGTGTTTTCAAAACCTGGGAGAAAGTGCGTATCAGATGCAAATGAAAATACATTTACCTTTAGTTTAAAAGCAAAAGGTAATTTAGATATTTTACAGCTAAAAAAGTGTCAGGTGCAAGTAGGGGCCGGTCAACAAGAATTAAGCAACACAGGGTTCTACTTGCTAATTTTTGAAACATGGGGTTTTCTATGCTACTTTTTAATAACACAGGGGGTTTTGTGTAATAAACTCTATAAGTTAAATCTCTTTAAACCCTAAATCCACTAGTTACGAAAACATCACAATTACCATCAATCCTGCGACACTTAGGTAATCCTAGATTATGCTAAGGTTGGCCAAACTGTTGCAATTAAATTAAACCTAGTTTTCACAACTAAGAATTAGCATAAGTCATTCAAGCATTATATCAAACACTTAGCATGCATTCATCATCACTCCCCTAGCCCTAAGGATGTAGCTACTCATGATTGACTCAAAGTCCATAAAACTAAAGGAAATTGCATTAATTGAAATCAATGTCTTCATGTCAAAACAAATTCTCAAAAACCAACTCATAAACATTCATAAACTCAGAAAAATGAATCTAAACATTCTAAACGAATTTAAGCTAAAATTGGAGGAATTAGTTTGATACTAAAAAGCAATAAATAAACCAAAAATAATTGAATTGTTTGGAAGAAATCAATCCTCTCGTCTTCTCGAAATCTTAGGAAAACTCTTCTCTCAAGTTCGTCTCGCTCCCAAGATGCTAGGTTTTCGATCTCCGAAAAGCTCCCTCAAAATAAGACATCTCGCGCATATATATAGCTGAACAAATCTCCTCTCGCCGACCCTGGTAACGGGCGTTACCAATACATGTACAATCTTCCTTAACGCCCGTTACCCACTAAAATCGTGTTTGCGCTTTTATTAGTGGTAACGGGCGTTACCACTTTTACACTGCCCAGGGGTAACGGGCGTTACCCCTTCTGTGCCAAAGTTCCTCGCCTACTGCCTCTGGTAACGGGCATTACCAGATTTCTTCTTCCAGGGAGTAACTCTCTTTTTCTAAAGACTACCCCCTGCCTTCGTTAATGAGGGTTAACGATTTTGTTCTTCAAAAGGGTAACGGGGGTTACTCTTTTTTCCTCCAAAAATGCGTAAATTCGCCTAGTTTCCTCGTTTCTTAACTCCAACTTCCTAAACACCTAAATAGAGCAAAATCAACATATAAACGCATCAAACGACACAAAAATATACTTAATTCAACACTTAACTTCATGCTCAACAATTAACAATGTTCTTAATTAATTAATATTGTTATTCAATTAATTAGTTCACGGTTACACTACCATAATTTTATAATGGATGTGTAACCCCTAGCCAAATAACAAAAAAAACTGACGAACCATTCAGGTTATCAATGAAAAACAATCCTCCTTTCATCTTATCTCTCATTATACAATCTTTCTACCATTCTATCTCTCAATCAAGATTTAGGGTATTGGAATAAATAGATTCTCATTAATTTTGATATTTAAAGTTAAGTTCGTTACGTATTCGTTTGATCTCAATTCAAGAAAACCTCTTTTTTCTTGATGTTTTGATCTACCATCTTGGCCAAGGGTTTTACATGTGGATTATGAACAACTTAATCAGTAAGAGATCATCTTGTTTAAAGAAAGTGTAAGTACTTTATAGATTTTCACATGTCTCCATAAGCCACTTGTATAATCCCAACATAGACTGAAATTTAGTTGTTTAAGGCAACATCCTTTTGAGTCTATATTAAATATTACAGAGTTAGTTCATATGAGATAATATAGAATCTCAAGTCTAAGGATAACTTAATCACGTTATTGACATGTGAGATATTTTCTAATCGGTAAGTCTCCCACGTCAGTCAACTTGTTCCCTTAACAAACACCCTTGTGTATTGTGTACGCATCAACTTATGCACTTTACACCCCATGAAACTGGGTGATCCTTTTGAAGGACACAATCAAACAAGCAAGTCTCAACAGAGTTTAGATGACACTTCCATTGTTCATTGGACTCATTGACTTGGAGAAGTTTCTAATCCAACTTGAGTTAGGGCTTGTTTCATGTATCATTATCGTAAGGACAAAGTCCCTCACAGTCTTATGGATTAGGGAAGTTCTAATACATGCATAGATAATTATACCCAAACAACACATAAAGAAGTGAATGCCTATGAACAAAATCATTTTGTTTATTATTCAAAAATTGTCTGTGATTTTACAAGAAAATAGTAAAGCGGACTATTACAATGTTGGCTTTTAGGGCACTAATCCTAACAAATAACACATAGACTGTTGCTTCATTGCCATGTGGGAAACACACCATTGACTTTAAGTAGGTGTTCTAACCCAAGTTTAACTTGGATAGTTCGTTTGGAAGACACGAGACATGCCTCGTAGCAAAGGGATACAGTCAATTAGAAGGGGTCTACTTTATAAACACAAATTCTCCAATTGTCAAACTTGTTGTGGTCAAAACATTTCTTACTCTAGCTAGTTCTAAGAGTTGGTCTCTTGCTCAAGTTGATGTCAATAATGCGTATCTCAATGACAATCTTTTTGAAAAATTATATATGGATCTTTCTTTTAGGTCTCTTCCGCTTCTGATGGTCAACTCATATGCAAACTCAACAAGTCCATTTATGGACTCAAGCAGGCCTTGCGTCAATGGTATACAAAGTTTTCCATCTCCTTGTTGTAATACGGGTTTACTCAATTAGAGACCGATTACTCCCTTTTCAAGAAAGGCACTGATTCCTCGTTTACTGTCCTGCTCCGCTGCTCGTATATGTCGATGATATTTTTATCACTGATTCGAATGAGCACTTGATATGTGACCTCAAATAATTTTTTCATAGTCAATTCAAATTCAAGGACCTTGGCGCTCTTAATTATTTTTTTGGCCTGGAGATTGCTCGTTCCTTTGATATTATATGCTTTGTCTACTTACACTATGCAACTCCTTGGGCTGTAAACCTACTTCCACATCCATGGATCCAAACATACGTCTTAACTCTACCGATAGAGATCCAATTACAGATGTTGCTATGTATCGCAAGCTCATTAGCAAATTGCTTTACTTGACCTTATCTCGTCTTGATATTTCTTACACGGTGAACAACCTTAGGCAGTTTGTATCATGTCTTAAGAACTGCATCTTGATATTGTCCATCATCTCTTATAGAATCTCAAAGGTTTCCCCTGATCAAGGTATATTCCTTTTATCAAAGTTTTGATCTGAAACTTTCTGCCTTTGTCAAAGTCGATTAGACCAATTATCTGGATACACGATGCTCTACCTCTGGATTCTTTATCTTCTTGGGCTCTACTCTAATTTCTTGGAAGTCGAAGAACCAAAGTGTGGTATCTTGCTCCTCAACCGAGATTGAGTACAAATCTTTAGATGTTGCCACAAGTGAATTAGTTTCGCTCTCTCACTTACTTTAGGATCTACAAGTTCCGTTATCTGGACCTGTTCTGCTTTTATGTGATAATCAAGTAATCATACACCTTGCCACAAGTTCATTTTCCATGAACGAACAAAACATATCAAAGTTGATTGTAACTTCATGCGAGATAAAATGGCTATTGAAATTCTAAAGCTCAAGCCGATTTACACAACACATTCATTGGTCGACATGTTCACAAAGCCAGTTCCTACTCCTATAAATAGTTTATATTGCTAGAAAAGGGGTGCCAGCTATTTAACACCCCTTAATTATTGTTTACTTTCATATTTTCAAAACCTTGTGGTAATTAAAAAAACCTAAAATAAACTTGAAAAATGTTATGTTATTTAGCAACTTCTTGGGAGAATTGGTAAATAACAACAATTTTGGGATAAGTTGAAAATTACATAGTTACCCTTACTTTTTCATTTCAAATCACAATTAGGCTAAGGCTAGAGGGTATAACGAGAAATTATTATTTTCTAGGTATAATTATTTCATAGACAAGTAAATGAGATGAAGAAGTAGCTTATTTAATAAATACACAAATCTTATTTAATAAATACACAAACTAGAAAGGTAAATATTATTTTTTGGTTATATAACAAAAAATTTACTATTCATTTTCTTGGCTAATTGGACAACCAACTTGTGAAGTAAATTACTTCTCTATGCTATGTTCTCTTATGTCAAAGATGGAAGTAAAAAATATAATCCTTCCACCTTAATGGGGGCGTAATATTGGGAAGCAAACTCATCTCACATCGGAAGATTAGAGTAACGAAAAACAAAACAATAACGCAGCAAATCTAAAAAATTTTCTCAAAAGAAGATCGAATCTTGCAATTCTTATTCCCAAATTCCTAGGGTTCTAAAAACCTCACTTAGATAAAGGTTTTCTTGACACGTTTGAACCGCCCACAAACGCTCTTAAAGCGGCAAATCCCCAAGCTCCTTCGAATCTTTCAAGACTCCACGAAAGCAGCCCTCTAGAGAAATAGTCTACACCAACCTCGATCACGATCTAAACAGGGAGGATGTTAGTTCTATGTTTAGTGTTTAGGCTTTAGGGTTTGTGTGATATAATATGGAGAATGAGAATTTTGCTATCAGCTCTCAAGGGGTTCGAACCCCATGTATTAGGGATAGGATTTTAGCCCACTAGCTAGTATATTCCTTGCTTGGAGAGAAAGACTCTTACTTTGACCAAAAGTCTCATTTTAACCAACTTGTCAAGCAAGAGTATAATATCTAACTCTTTTAGATATTTTAATTAATTTTATTTATTCCTAATAAATAACTTGAAGCTAATAATTAATTAATTCATAATTAATTATTTATTAGACTTAAATTCTCCAAATTAGGACTTTAATATTAATTCATAATTAAATTAAAATCCATTAAATAATTAATCAAATTAATCATTTAATCATCACAATAAAGTGACACATGTCACTTCGAGACACGTGTGCCGCACGTATGGCTCCTAACCAATCTCTTATTGGTTTGATCAACTCGTTTAATCGATTCAAGACTTAACCTTCGTGACCGAACATTTGTATGTGACCCTCTAGGTTCTTAATTCAATTAGCAGTGACCCTAATTAATTAATTAGTCCACAAATCACACTACCCTAACCTAGTAACAGGTGTGTGACCCCTAGCTAAATAAGAATATCTCAATTCGAAAGAACCTTTTGTTGGGATTAGTGCCCTGAAAATTCAATTTGTTGAATTTATTAAACTGAATTTACAGCAAGTTGTAAGTATTTCACATATTGATAATTAATGGTGTGTGGTGGTATTCTTATATGAAATGTGTTTCATAGGAAAAGACTTTGAATACCGAAATCACGTGTCATTAAAGTTCTAGTCGGTAAGATAAGAATATGTTCTTATCATGACTATAACGTGGTTATATAAGATGATTAGTATTTCGTCATAGGGAATGGTGATTCCAATTATAACACGTTGATGATTTTCAATAGGATTGGAAACATCGAACTGGACCACTGTGATTATTCATTTTATACTGCTATCTAAAATGAATAAAATCCCAGGAAGCATTGTACTCTCAATCCTGATAATGTTTCGGCTTTAGGCATGTAGTGTTAGTCACTGTAATATACTCGAAGTGAGGTTTCGGTAATGGGTGGCCAAAATACTTTGTACGTTCAGTGACAACATGAAATGTGCTAAAGAGTTATATTGATCGAGGAATATGTGGCCTTGCTAGAAGGTAAAAGATATCCCTGAAATAGATTTGCAAAAGTTCGAATTAAGACTTTGGCCAAAGCACTTCGAGTGATACGTCATGGAAGTTGTATGTTGAATGTGTTTCACATACAGAGAATTTGACCTTAAGGCGAATCAATAAATTTCAAATTAGAGATGAAAAATAAATGATAGTAGTTGCAATTTATTTTTCATGGATATCTACACGGAGGAGTAAAATGCGAAATTATTCTAGATCGAGAAATTCGTGAATAATTTAATTAATTTTAGAGTGCAACAATATTTATTTAGTGGAATTAAATATTGTTAAACGATAATTAATTATTATCATGGGATGATAATATATTAACCCATTTGGAACTAAAATTAATTAGTCTTGCAGGTCCCCCTGTCAGCCCCAAATTGAAAACCTAAAGAGAAAATATTAAAAGGAGAAAGAGAAATGAATTTTCAAAGTATTTGAAAATAGCCAAGGAATTTATTTTAGGAAAATAAATTGAAGTTCCAAAGAGTTGGAAATGCCCGAAAATTTTATTTTCGAGAAAATAAAATTTTCATCAAAAAAAAAATAAAAAAAAATCAATGATGACGCGGCAGGTGACATGGCACCTGACGTGTCACGCCACGTCAGCAGATTGGGCCCCAGATGGCGCTGACTGGACGCCGCATGGTGCGACGCATGTGCGGCTGAGATTACGCCTCATCATCGCGTATAAACGGTCCAGATTAGATCTGGCCGGGCCGGTCAACAGGTCGGGTCATCGAAGCGAGTCAAAGGGTAGGACCGGGTCAAACCGGACACGTGGCAGAACCAGGATCTGCCACGTGTCGAACCAGACCGGTTTAAGGGCTGCAAACCCTAGCCGCGTGTGCCACACACGCGCCGTCTTCAGGCCCCGCATGTGGGCGCGTGCGGCGTCGGATTGGGAAGCGGCCAGCGGCGTTGGACTCGTGGTGGCGTGACCTTCAACGTAGTGACCTCGGTTTTCGTATCCAAGTTGCACACGCAAGTGGGGTGTGAAATTACTATTTTACCCTCGGTTTTTCCCCTATAAATAGGGGTCTTGGCCTTCATTTATTCATTCACAAGTTTGGGAGAGGTTTTGGCTGAACTTTCGGCTTTGAAACCATATCCCTTTTCTCCTAGTTAATTTCGATTTATTTTGAAATTAATTTTAATTAGGTGTTTGTATAAAACGCCTAATTTCGGGAGATTAAACCCTGAAAAGGGTTTCCTAGTTTAAAGTTTGTTTTCTCTAAGTATTTAGAGAAATACTTTCGGAGCCCACACTCCGAGGGTTTCTCTGGGGTTATTGCAGGGAAGCTTTGCCGGTTTCACGAGGAGATCGGGTATCGGGTTCACGGGAGGTGAATTCGGGAGCTGGAAAAATGCTGTTAGATAGCCATGTTTGCAGTACGATAATATTTTACAGTGGTATTATTTTAAACATGATAAATTATATACTCTTAAGTATTAATTGCATGTTAGATATTTATCTGCTTAAGTGATTTAAAATTTATTATCAATTACATGTATATACTTGAGTAGATCCGGCTAGTCTTCCGCTATTGTATTAAAATGTTTTAGAAAAATTTTAATACTTGTATTATAATAAAAATTTTAAAATGTTGTCCCGGACTGCTACTGTTCTGGGTCCACCTCCCAACAACTGGTATCAGAGCCGTGCTCTAGATATATACATGCATTGATATGATGCATGCGATGCATAATTTTAAATCTGCTATTGTGCACGTAAATTCTATCAAAGGAGGCTGGTTTTTAAGTGGGACCGTTTGTGACCCCTCCAGTGTTTCCTGGGAATTTGCGTGGAATGGTAATTTTCTGGGAATTAATTTAAATAATCTTTTTGGTTAATTGCCGAATTAGTAAATATGATTTAAATTATGTGATAATTTATAACATATTTACTTAAAGTGTCATTTAATTTTAAGCATGATAATTATTTGAAAGCATGCTTAATTGTTTTAATTTATGGCATGATCATGATAATATGAGATATTACGTTATTTACAATTATGTATATTTTATTTAATGTGATTAAATAATATTATTTAATAGAGATTAGACGCGATGCATAATTGGATTAATATTTTTCGGCCTAATTAATAAAGAGTTATTAAATTGCCTTAAAATATTATTGGGGTTTTAAATATGATTTATTAATCCTAGTGGGAGCGTATTAATAAGATTAATCACTTCCGACAATAAGACCCCAAAAGTGATTATTAAATAATCAACAGATAATCCACACTTTTAAAAAATTCAAGTGGGAGCGAGATGAAAAGAGTTGGATTCTCACGGCTTCCATTACCCGTCTATAGTATAGTGAATATATACTACTCCCTTCGGCGGGTATGTATTCGCGGTATACAAGATTAGACTTCTACGGATAGAATGAAATACGGGAAAGTCAGCTCGACCACGCCTCCGTGGAGTGTCTTGACCTACTCGTACGGACCTCTAGGTAATGGTACACACTTGACTGAGTAATGTATTAACCTCCCTTCGGAGCTTTGTTACATTTACTTAGAGGCCAAGGGTTGACGTGGTGGATTGACATTGTTTGGTAAGAGTTACCTAGATGACATGTTAATTAAGAATAGTTCTTGCTTTTCTAAGCGGTTTTCAACCTCGCCTCCGGGGAGTGAACTGCAGTTAGTTAAGTCACCATTGCGTAAATCAAAATGCTTACGTGGATTTCATTTATTGGTTAGACTCAAAAGAAAGTAAAATACGTAATCATAACTTGCATTTATTTAGTTAATTCAGTTTTACAATTACGATCTCCCTTAGCCCACTCGAAATAATCTTCAAAGAAATAGGGTAGTAAGGGTTCAACTATGCTGACTAGGAAATGAATCTTGACATCGTGTTGAGACACGAAAGATTACGTACTCACTGAACCTTATCCAAAATTTTGGAAACTACAACCAGTCAGGATTAGAAAGACGTTTATTCCAAACAGATCAATTGTAATGATCGGGCTAGTCTTATGTCCTGACATCTGTCTTAAAAGTTCTTGAGCATCAGATGCATGAGATGTCTACTGATAAGAACATGTTTTGAAGACAGAATCGTACGAAGGTATGAGCCAACAAGAAGGTTGTTAGTTATGAAGATGTTTGAAGGATCACCGATTCAGAATCATATTATGATATGATAACTAATCTGAACGAGATTGAAAGCCTCTGTGCTTAAAGAAACAATCTTAACAAACAGGATATGATCCTATACTCTCTGCCTAAGTCGTTTGAACGTTCAAGATTATTTTAAATAAACTTTTTTTTTAAAACCAATGAACGACCTCAATATGGCAGAAAGGGTGATATAGACTAAGGGAAAAGTTCTCTTTAATCAGACATCAATATCCACGACCTAGAAAGCCAGTAAGTGGAAGAAAGAAAAGGAAAAGTTCCCAACCTAAGGTTCAGAAATAGAAAGTCAAATCCGACAATGGAAAAGTGTTTCTATTTCGGTGTTAACGGGTATTGGAAAAAGTAATTATCCAAAATACTTAGTCTGTCTGTTTGCTACGCCGTTTAGATAGGATATGAAGATATCGTACTCGTTGAAAATATGTTTAGTTGGAAATTCACCAGAATCCTGGTGTGTGAACTTGAGATAAACTAATCATATTTGCAATTCTTTGCAAAGATTCAAACTAATCAGGAAGTTTGAAAAACGGCTAACATACAACAACTGCTCGAGGATAATACAAGTCTAATTGTATTAGCAGTAAGGACTATAGAGTCGTATTTTGGCAATAGGGTTTTTATATTATACGTGCCATATATACAGAAATTTGATTTCTGTAAGTTATTTGATAATTAATGGTCTAACAGTTTATTTTGAATAAAGGTTTACCATTAAACAAAATAAAAGGTTTATTTGCTATGGCACAATAAAATATGGTCTTTTATACCTCAATGAAAACCTATTTTAAGTTTAACATTAAGAAGCTTGACTTACCATCTAAGAAGAAAAACTTCTACGTGGCACCTATCTATTGGTCAATTGAATCTGAATAGGATCCAAAGACTGATTGTTGAGTCCTATTGACTTGAAAACGGTATCAATCTGCGAATCCTATTAAGAAAGTTAAAATGACCAAGAAGTTTTTTTGAGACAAAGGGTACTTAAGCCATGAAGTTGCTTGTGCCAGTTCATACGGATATGTGATCCTATGAATGTTCAAGCAAGAGAAAGTTTTTGCGTACTTCATCATTCATTTGAAAGATTACTCTAGATACAAATATGTTTATTTGATGAGACTTAAGTCTGTATTTTCGAAGAGTTCAAGGAATATAACTAAAGTCAAAGTGTCAAATTAGAAAACATATCGAGGCACTTCGCTTAGATCGAAATAGTGATAAGTATCTATGTTCAGAGTTAAATAGAATTTCTCACATGAGATTAGATCTCAGTTATCTGTATGAGATACATCTTAGCAAGGATGTATTGCAGAAAAGAGAAATAGAACTCTGATAGAGATGGTACAGATTCATGAAGAGTCATGCTACCCTACGAAGTTCGTTTTGGGGTCTTGCGCTCAAAACAACAAATACACTAAACCTAGTTCTATCTAAGTCAGTTCCTAATGTTGGAAAACACGAATCAGAAAGCAGCGGAATTTAAAAAATTTTCCCAACAAAAGGACCTTGAACTCGCAACCGTGTAACCAAATTCGTAAAGATAGAAAACTTACTTTTCTTTTGTTCTTTCTTGAAGCGTTTCAAGCCACCCAAGAACGCTCTTCTCGCGGCTTGATCCCCTCTCCTTGGTAAAGCTCGAATCTTCAAACTTCTAACTTGAAGTTTCTAGAGAAAGTCCACCAACTTGATCACAATCTAACTAGTAAGGATGCTAGTTCTCTAGTTAGTGTTTAGGCTTAACCTAGGGTTTAATTTAATCTTGGAGAAAGGAAGGTGTTCAACATATGAACCAAAAGAATTGCCAATTAGCCCTAAAGGGGAGCATGAGCTCCCCTATATATAGGAAAGGGGAGGGACGGCCGAACTCCTTGTTGGGCAAGGATTTGGTTTGTCTCTCTCCTATTACTTGATCATCAAGTATTCTCCAACTTTGACTTTGAATTCTAATTCAAGTCAACTTTTAAGAGAGCTAAAAATATCCAAACTATTTTTGGATAATTTTATACTTTATTTATTATAAAATAAATAACTTATTTTTATCTAATTAATTAATTCGTAATTAATCAACTAGATTATTTTCTCCAAAATTAGACTTTCTTTTTAATTCAAAATTAAACCAAAGTCTATTAAATAATTAACTAATTAATTATTTAATATATATATATATATATATATATATATATATTCACGTGTGTGACACGTGTCACAAGGACACGTGTCACTCACGTGACCCACACGTGTGGCTTCACACGTGTGGAACCCTCTTGGCCCGATTAACTCGTTTAATCATTTTAAAGCCTCAACTCATGTAACCAAGTTGTTGTGTGTGACCCTCTAGGTTCTCAATTCAATTAGCAGTGACCCTAATTAATTAATTCACTAATTAATTAATCAGTCCATAGATTAACGACCATAGTCTAGCAACAGGTGTTTAACCCCTAGCTGAATTGGAATGTTCGGATTCGACAGAACCTTTAAGCCATTGATTCATGTGAGATACAATCCTCCTACTTACTATCTCTCAACCAAGATCTAGGGTAAGGGAATAATCAGAACCCTAATAATCCGGTCTTAAAGCTAAGTGCATTTCATATCCATTTGATCTCAATCCAAGAAACCCTTTTCTTGATGTCTTGATCTACTGCCTTGGCCAAGGACTCCATATGGCATATGAATGACTTATACAATAAGAGATCACCTTGCAAATGCAAGTGTAGGTCCTATCTTGATTCTCATTCACTTTCATGAGTCACTTGTGCAGCCCCAACATAAGCCTTGAATCAGTTGTCTAAGGCGACACCCTTTAAAGCTTATACCTAAGACTACAGAGTTAACTCATAAAGTGACAAGGAACCTCAAGTCTAAGGATCAATTAATCACATCAATGACTCGTGAGATATTTCCTAATCTGGAAGTTTCCATTTCCTGAAATAGAAACTTCCTTTCCCATTTAGGAATGTTCTCACACGGGGCACCTCAGTGAACTTACTTATTAAAGTAAGCACCCTCATGTATCACGCACGTATCAACTATACACTTTGCACCTCAATGAAACAAGGTGGTCCTTCTTAAGGGCGTGATCCCACAAGCAAGCCTTAGAGGAGTCAGGTTGACACTCCCACTGTCTGTAGGACTCATCGGCTTGGAGTATTTTACTAATCATGACTTATGTGATATAGGGCTCGTTTCATGAACCATTTCACCTAAATGGTAGAGTCCTAAAGTCATCAGGATTAGGGGAGTTCTCATACATGCACAGCTAAAGTAAACACATACCAAACAAGAGCATATAAAGAAGTGTTGCCTCAATTCGTTATTTTATTCAAAGATTGTCTGTGATTACAATAAGGAAAAGCACAAAGCGGATATACAATCGGCTTTCTAGGGCACTATTCCTAACAATCTCCCACTTACCCGTCAAAGCCATTCTAAAGCTACTCTAAGTCCCATCTTCTGAAGATGACCTTGGAAAGCTTCTCGACTAAGGGGTTTAGTAAGTGGGTCTGCCACGTTCTCTGCTGATGTGACCCTCTCAATTAGCACATCTCCTATTTTGATAATATCACGGATTAGGTGATACTTCCTCATAATGTGCTTGGTCCGTTGGTGAGATCTTGGTTCTCTTGCTTGAGCAACCGCCCCAGTGTTGTCACAAAATACAGTAATGGGGTCTTTCATGCTAGGAACAACATTCAACTCTTGAATGAAGTTTTCTAATCCAAACACCTTCCTTAGCTGCATCATTTGCAGCTAAGTATTCGGCCTCAGTGGTCGAATCTGCAGTGGTAGTTTGCTTGGAACTCTTCCAACTCACTGCTACGCCGTTTAGGCAGAAAATGTATCCTGACATTGACTTAAAATCATCTAAGTCAGATGCAAAGCTTGCATCGCAATATCCTTCGACAGTAAGATCTTTCTGACCTCCGTAAACTAAGAATAAATCTTTAGTACTTTTCAAGTACTTAAGAATATTCTTCACGGCAGCCCAGTGACCATCTCCAGGGTCAGTTTGGAAACGACTTGTCACACTAAGTGCATAAGCCACATCCGGTCGAGTACATAACATTGCATACATTATGCTACCTATTGCTGATGCATAAGGTGTATGAGTCATTCTCTCCTTCTCAAGGTTAGTCTTAGGACACATCTTCTTTGAAAGACATGTTCCTACATTCATAGGAAGGTTCTTAACCTTTGCTGACTCCATATTGAATCTCTTCAATACTTTGTCAATGTACATCGACTGTGATAGTCCTATTAACCTTCTAGATCTATCTCTATAGATTTTGATTCCAAGGATATAGGACGCATCACCAAGATCTTTCATCTCGAATTGGTTCGATAACCATAACTTAGTCACTTTCATGTCATCCTTCGAATTCCCAATAAGAAGGATGTCATCAACATAAAGTACTAAGAATTGCACTGAGGTCTCCAATTCCTTTCTATACACACATGATTCATTCGAAATTTGGATGAAGCCAAACGCTTTGACCGATTCATCAAATCGAATGTTCCAATTCCTAGAAGCCTGTTTCAATCCATAGATTGATCTTTGGAGTTTGCAAACCTTTTGCTCACTCCCACTGAATGTGAAACCTATGGGTTGCTCCATATAAATGTCTTTGTCAATGTCACCATTGAGAAAGGCAGTTTTCACATCCATTTGCCATATCTCATAGTCATAATATGCAGCAAGGGCAAGCATGATTCGAATGGACTTTTGCATTGCAACTGGTGAAAAGGTTTCGTCAAAGTCCACGCCGGGTCTTTGAGTGAATCCTTTTGCAACCAGTCTTGCTTTGTAGGTTGCAATGCTTCCATCAACTCCAAGTTTTTCTCTTAAATATCCATTTGCAACCTATGGGTTTGACCCCATCAGGCAAATCTACCAAGGTCCAAACTTGGTTGGAGTTCATGGAATCCATTTCGGATTTCATGGCTTCTATCCACTGTTCAGAGTCAGAATCTGAAAGTGCCTCCTCATATGTTGAAGGATCATTATCCTTTTGAGAGATTTCATGGAAGAATCCATACCATCTCTCCGGCTATCTAGGAGTGCATTCAGAACGCCTTAGAGGAGGGTTTTCATGTGTATCGAAATTCGTGATTGGTTGTGGTTGATCAGAGTGGGACGTTTCTTCAGTGGGTGGTGTGGGGTCACTTTGTACTTCTTCTAATTCTCTGATCTTGCCTTTCTTTTCTTTAAGGAACGGTTCCTCAAGAAAAGTGGCATTTCTGGAAACAAACACCTTTTGCTCAGATTGATCATAGAAGTAGTATCCTATGGATTCCTTAGGATAACCTACAAAGTAGCACAAGTTAGAATGAGATTCTAACTTATCTCCCACTGTCCTCTTCACGTAAGTAGGACAACCCCAAATTCTTAAGTAAGAATAACTAGGGATTTTACCATGCCACATTTCATAGGGCGTCTTGGGGACTGATTTAGAGGGAACTAGATTCAAAATCTTTGCTGCACTTTCTAGGGCATAACCCCAGAAAGAAGGTGGTAAGTCAGTGAAACTCATCATGGAACGAACCATATCAAGTAGGGTTCGATTCCTTCTCTCGGAAACTCCATTAAGCTGAGGAGTTCCCGGAGGAGTCCACTGAGAGATAATCCCATTATCTTTGAGATGATTAAGGAATTCTTCACTAAGATACTCGCCTCCTCGATCAGATCGAAGTGCTTTGATCTTGTGACCAGTTTGGTTCTCAACCTCCTTTTGAAATTCTAAGAATTTCTCAAAAGCTTCAGATTTATACTTCATTAAGTATACATAACCATACCGACTAAAGTCATCAGTAAAGGTTATGAAATACCGATGATTGTTTCTAGTGCTTACACTAAGCGGTCCACAAACATCAGTATGGATCAAGTCCAAAACCTTAGTGGCACGTTCCACAGTTCCTTTAAAAGGGACTTTCGACATTTTTCCTTTGAGACAGGATTCGCAAGAAGTTAACTCCTTAAGATCATTTTCAGAGAATGATCCTAAAGTGTTTATCTTGCTAATTCTGTTCTTGGAAATGTGTCCCAATCTAGCGTGCCATAAGGGAGCTGAAACTTTTTCATCTCTCTTACGCTTTGTTTCTCGTTGTATATTCATAATATTGATATTTTGAGTTAGGTAAAGTCCATTACTTAGAGTACCGATATGAACGGAAGAGTTGTTCCGTTTGATAAAGTATTTACCATTCTTAATATAAGTTTCATAACCTTCACAATCTAATATTGGAACTGAAATTATATTACGAATAATGCTCGGTACATAAAGGACTTTATTTAATACTAACTCAAAACTACCTAAATCTAATCTAATTGTGCCTAAAGCTCGAGCTTCAACGTTTGAGCCATCGCCGATCTTCAAGACACATTCTCCTTCTTTGAGTTGTTGGACTTCACTTAGCATCTGTACATCATTACAGATATGAGTCCCACAACCGGTATCAAGTACCCAAGAACTAGAATTAATAGAAAGATTTACTTCAACGAGAAAGATACCTTTCTTTAGAGTAGCCTTGTACTCTGGGCAGTTTCTCCTCCAATGTCCCGCTTTGCCACAATGGAAGCGAACATCCTCTTTCTGATCACGCTTCTTCTTTTGGGCCTTTCCCTTCGAAATGCCACCAGTGGGCCTAAGGGGTTTCTTCTTCTTCTTTTGGGCTTTCTTGCCCTTACCTTTAGAAGGCCCAGAAGAGGAAGATGGAGCATTCACCATCAAAACCTTATTGTTCTTCTTGATCGTGCTTTCAGCAGTCACAAGCTGACTAATCAGCTCAGCTACAGTAGCACCAGCATGATTCATGTTGAAGTTAAGGACAAATGGGTTGAATGATGGTGGGAGCGAAGCTAGCAACAAATCCACTGAAAGCTCATCTTTCAGTGGCATGTCCATGGAAGCAAGTTTCTCAGTAAGGGCAAGAAACTTGAGTCCATATTCATGGACACTTGAACCTTCCCTCATTCTCAAGTGGAACAATTCCTTTGAAGTGTTATACCTTGTAACACGTTCATGAGGGCGGTAAAGTTGCTCTAAGTGGTCGTAAATCTCCCAAGCAAATTCCATGGCCTCATGTTGCCTTTGCAAGTCCGGAGACATGTTAGCCAACATAAGGCAACGGGCTTGGAGATTATCATCCTTCCACTTCTGAATCGCATCCCGCTCGGCCCGAGTGGGAGCCTCCCCTTCGGGACTGGGCTCCCCTTCGAAGAGAACATAAGTTCTCTTCTCAGAATCTAAAATGATTTTTAGATTCCTCAGCCAATCAGAATAGTTGGGACCAGTCAACTTGTTTGACTCGAGGATCGATACAAGAGGGTTTTTGGTTGCCATTTCAAAACACGTAGAGAATCACAGAATCTACGACCTAAATGGTAAAACAGAGAACTAGTGAGCATGCTGAATTATAACGATATACAAAAGATAAGGTCTTTAATCTAATGTAGCTCCCACTGTTTTTCAAAGATCTAGAATTCCCAAAGATCTAAGAGGAACACGTTTCCCAATGGGTACTAAGATCCTAGGCATTTTACCTCGAACCCACGACTCGCGGACATTCTAAGTAAGAACCCTAGGTAGGTACAACTTACCAATTCTAACACCTTTAGAACTCTTAGTAATTGTTTTTTTGCATCACCTATCTTTCAATATGGACCCACGACTCGTGCGACATCCATATTTACTTAGGTGTTAAGCTAGACCCATCAATCATAAGATCATGACCAAAACTTAGTTCGAACGACCCACGACTCGCGGACATCGCCCTTGCTAAAATTGACCACGAAATATTGATCATTTAAAATGATTAATTAGGTAACTAAGAACTAATAAGCTCCACTAGCTATCCCACGACTCGCGGACAATAACTAGCTTTACTTACTAAACTTAAAAACTATTGATGGAATGCTAGGAATTTAATTCAAAATTTGCATCTCGAATTAAACACCTATTTGTTCGAAATTAGCTTAATATTTAATGGGAATTTTCGAATCAACCGGAGAGTTGTCCGGTTCGACCTCACCAACATATATGTTATCCAATTTTATTAGTCTTGATTAATGCAAGTACACTTAAATGCATATCAAACAAGCACATAAACAGATAACATGTCCTAGCATGATACTAACATGTAATGATCATGGGTTCTACCTATCTTATGCGTGATATGTGGGAGCCACTCCACAATCACAAGTTCTAACATACATGCCACATAAACAGTTTAAATCACATAAGGGAAAGTGGTAACAAAATACGAGCCCTATCTCTATTACATTTAACAATTGAGATTCCCCTCCCTAACATTTTGAGGGGTCTTCACTTATGGCCTCCTTGTTACTTGAATGTGGTCCATCTTACTCCATGGGTGCATTGTCTCCAAAATGAAAATAAAACCTCACCACCTATCTCTACTCTCAAATTACAATAAAAAGAAAAAGACATAAAGTAATAAGGCTCAATCTTCATATTGGCCTTAGACAATTACACGGGGCATACCCCGGCCTCAAAAACAGTAATATGGAAAGCCACATAATAAATCACATAACAGTACGCACATAAGTGAGGCTCCAACCTCAATTGAAAAACGCAACTATAGGGCTCCAACCCCAATTTAAACCATCCATGTGCATAAATTAAAACCATACATAGATCTAAACCCATGATCACCTAACATGCTTTTGCGAGAATTTAAATTTAGCCAATAAATTAAAATTCTCGTTTCAAGTCCTAATGACTTAAAACACGACTTAGATGCAATTCTTGTTCAAGAGCCTTTTCAATAAAACCCGAAAAACAATAAACCAATAAAATTCCAATTAATTTCCAAAATTAATAATTTTATTCTTTCATTATTTTCAGAAAATAAAATTCATAATTTTCCCAAAATCCAAATCGCTTTAATTTCTCAAAAATCCCAATTTAATCAAAAATTTAAAATAATTTTATTTTAACTAAAACTGATTTTAAACGATAAAATTAAAATAAAATTAAATCGGGATTTTACGGACTGAAAACACGAAAAACATGAAACACGAAAGCGAGCCCGAAAAGGGCCTATCCGCGCGAGGCGCCGTCGCTCAGCAGCGCGCGCAGACGCGCACCAGCAGTGCGCACAGCGCGCGGCAATTGTCGCTCGCGTGCGCGCGCCGTGCGCAGCAGTGCCCGCCGCGGCTAGGCGGGCTGGGCAGGCGTCCCGCGCTGTTGCGGGATGGGCTGGGCGGGCGCGCCGGCTCCCGCGCTGTTGCGGGAGGAGCTGGGCGGCGGCGACGGGCCTAGGCGTGCGACGTGCTAGCACGCCTAGGCTCGTTGCTTTTTCGTGTTCCGTTTCGTATTTTGGGTTTCTCCAAAACCCGGTTCAATCCAAAATTAAAAAATTCGATTTTGATAAATTTCAACTAAAACGATTTTCAAAAACAGTTTTAGAAATTCAGGAAAAATTACAGTTTCGTATTTCAGGCTTTCTAAAAGAACTCATGAATACCTAATTCGCATCTAAGCCTAAGAATTTCTACCAAATTCAGAATAATTGAGACGAATCAGAAACACGATTAACGAGGTGGCTCTGATACCACTTGTTGGAAAACACGAATCAGAAAGCAGCGGAATTTAAAAAAAATTCCCAACAAAAGGACCTTGAACTCGCAACCGTGTAACCAAATTCGTAAAGATAGAAAACTTACTTTTCTTTTATTCTTTCTTGAAGCGTTTCAAGCCACCCAAGAACGCTCTTCTCGCGGCTTGATCCCCTCTCCTTGGTAAAGCTCGAATCTTCAAACTTCTAACTTGAAGTCTCTAGAGAAAGTCCACCAACTTGATCACAATCTAACTAGTAAGGATGCTAGTTCTCTAGTTAGTGTTTAGGCTTAACCTAGGGTTTAATTTAATCTTGGAGAAAGGAAGGTGTTCAACACATGAACCAAGAGAATTGCCAATTAGCCCTAAAGGGGAGCATGAGCTCCCCTATATATAGGAAAGGGGAGGGACGGCCGAACTCCTTGTTGGGCAAGGATTTGGTTTGTCTCTCTCCTATTACTTGATCATCAAGTATTCTCCAACTTTGACTTTGAATTCTAATTCAAGTCAACTTTTAAGAGAGCTAAAAATATCCAAACTATTTTTGGATAATTTTATACTTTATTTATTATAAAATAAATAACTTATTTTTATCTAATTAATTAATTCGTAATTAATCAACTAGATTATTTTCTCCAAAATTAGACTTTCTTTTTAATTCAAAATTAAACCAAAGTCTATTAAATAATTAACTAATTAATTATTTAATATATATATATAATATATATATATATTCACGTGTGGCTTCACACGTATGGAACCCTCTTGGCCCGATTAACTCGTTTAATCATTTTAAAGCCTCAACTCATGTAACCAAGTTGTTGTGTGTGACCCTCTAGGTTCTCAATTCAATTAGCAGTGACCCTAATTAATTAATTCACTAATTAATTAATCAGTCCACAGATTAAACGACCATAGTCTAGCAACAGGTGTTTAACCCCTAGCTGAATTGGAATGTTCGGATTCGACAGAACCTTTAAGCCATTGATTCATGTGAGATACAATCCTCCTACTTACTATCTCTCAACCAAGATCTAGGGTAAGGGAATAATCAGAACCCTAATAATCCGGTCTTAAAGCTAAGTGCATTTCATATCCATTTGATCTCAATCCAAGAAACTCTTTTCTTGATGTCTTGATCTACTGCCTTGGCCAAGGACTCCATATGACATATGAATGACTTATACAATAAGAGATCACCTTGCAAATGCAAGTGTAGGTCCTATCTTGATTCTCATTCACTTTCATGAGTCACTTGTGCAGCCCCAACATAAGCCTTGAATCAGTTGTCTAAGGCGACACCCTTTAAAGCTTATACCTAAGACTACAGAGTTAACTCATAAAGTGACAAGGAACCTCAAGTCTAAGGATCAATTAATCACATCAATGACTCGTGAGATATTTCCTAATCTGGAAGTTTCCATTTCCTGAAATAGAAACTTCCTTTCCCATTTAGGAATGTTCTCACACGGGGCACCTCAGTGAACTTACTTATTAAAGTAAGTACCCTCATGTATCACGCACGTATCAACTATACACTTTGCACCTCCATGAAACAAGGTGGTCCTTCTTAAGGGCGTGATCCCACAAGCAAGCCTTAGAGGAGTCAGGTTGACACTCCCACTGTCTGTAGGACTCATCGGCTTGGAGTATTTTACTAATCATGACTTATGTGATATAGGGCTCGTTTCATGAACCATTTCACCTAAATGGTAGAGTCCTAAAGTCATCAGGATTAGGGGAGTTCTCATACATGCACAGCTAAAGTAAACGCATACCAAACAAGAGCATATAAAGAAGTGTTGCCTCAATTAGTTATTTTATTCAAAGATTGTCTGTGATTACAATAAGGAAAAGCACAAAGCGGATATACAATCGGCTTTCTAGGGCACTATTCCTAACACCTAAAACACTGATGGATCTGTAGCTGGAGTGAAAACCCTGTATCTCTTATCTTCGGATTTGAGGTAGCCTAGTCCACGAGTTAAGGATGGATCCTGACAAGTTAGAATAAAGAACAAAGGTTTACTTGTTCCAAGGTTATCCTAGAAGAACAAGAGGTGATATATTTTGTAATTGGAGAAATCACAAAAGATGTTTATGAATATTTCAAAGATGATTACATAAATAACCACAAAGGGTGGAAGCAAAATAGCGTTAAAAGAATATAACAGTATTTGATACTGATTTCCATAAACCCGTGATAACTGAAAATGTATTAGATACATGTGATGTACCAAATACAACATGTGATGTAGAGACATGTACACGAGAGCATCATTGTAGTAGGAGGATTGTCAGGACACCTGACAAGGTACCTAAGATTAACCAAGCGGTTGAATCTAACGTATCTAATCCTGTCACGTGTAATGAAGCTGTGGATGATATAGACGCTGACTGTTTGGTCAAAAGCCATTGAATCATAGTTAGAATCTTAGTATTCTAACAAAGTCTTGAACTTGTAGAGGCACCTGAAGGCATTAAACCCATTCGATGCAATTGGGTTCTACAAGAAATAAAAGGAAAGAATGGACCAAAAAGTAGAGACTTTAGAGCAAACTTATGGCAAGGGTTTTTTACCCAGAAAGAAGAAATCATTTATGAGGTCTTCTCGCCTATAGCAATGCTTAAGTCCATTGTCCTCTCCATTTTATCTCATTATCAATTATGAGACTAGGTAAATGGATGTAAAGACTATGTTCTTGAATAGGCACTTTCAAGAAGAAAAACATGGCACAACCTGAAGGCTTCATAGCTAGAAATCAGGTGCATCTAGTATGCAAATTTAATAGATCATTTTGTGATCTTAAGCAAGCGTCTGAATCATGAAACATAAGGATTAAAAAGGCAATTTAAATTCTTTGAATTTGTGCAATTGCCTGATGAACCATATGTGTACAAATGACATCAAGATAATGTTGTAGCATTTTCATTTTGTATGTAAACAATATTCTGCTAATTGGGACTGATGCAAGAATTTTGTTAGTGGTCAAGATTCGGACGTCAAATCATTTTGACAAGAAAAGACCTATGTGAGACCAATGTTATTCCAAGGATCAGACTTTTGTCGTGATCATAGGAATAAGGAGATTGGTTTATCACAAGAAGCATATATGGATAAGATGCTGGTAAGGTATAATATGACAAATTCCAAAAAAAAAAAAAAAAGAGGTTCATTAGCTTTTGGATATGGAATTTATCTATCTCGGGATCAGTGTCCTAAGACAACTGAAGAGATAGAAGACATGATTAGAGTTCCGCAGCGGAAGCTTTATGTATGTCATATTATGTACAGGGCCAGATGTCTATTATGAAATAAGTCTAAGTCAGCGGATATTAGTCAAACCTTAGAAACTGATACTGGGTAGTAGTGAAAGCATATATTGGAGTACTTGAGAAGGACTTGAGATTATATGCTTGTCTACCACAGTGGTGAGCTCATTTCAATAGAATACACAGATTCGGATTTATCATCTGATTGGTATTCTAGATGTTTGACATCAGAATACGTGTTTACTCTAGAAAGAGCAACCGTTAATTGGAGAATGTAAAAGAGACTTGTATTGCTGACACCTCCATGGAAGTCAGATACATGGTAGCTTGAAAAGCAGCCAGTTAGATGTATTGGATTCATGATTTCCTAGTTGTTGGCTCAGAGAAACGTCTAATAGATTCCTTCACTAAAGTATTAGCGCAAAAGAGTACAAAACGAGTTTTGACACGCATGTGAAAGGAATAAGACTTAGATGCATAGCCAAATTAAATTTAGGGCAAGTGGGAGATTGTTGGGATTAGTGCCCTGAAAATTCAATTTGTTGAATTTATTAAACTGAATTTACAACAAGTTGTGAGTATTTCACATATTGATAATTAATGGCGTGTGGTGGTATTCTTATATGAAATGTGTTTCATAGGAAAAGACTTTGAATGCCGAAATCACGTGTCATTAAAGTTTTAGTCGGTAAGATAAAAATATGTTCTTATCATGACTATAACGTGGTTATATAAGATGATTAGTCTTTCGTCATGGGGAATGGTGATTCCAATTATAACACATTGATGATTTTCAGTAGGATTGGAAACATCGAACTGGACCACTGAGATTATTCATTTTATACTGCTATCTAAAATGAATAAAATCTCAGGAAGCATTGTACTCTTAATCCTGATAATGTTTCGGCTTTAGGCATGTAGTGTTAGTCACTGTAATATACTCGAAGTGAGGTCTCGGTAACGGGTGGCCAAAATACTTTATACGTTCAATGACAACATGAAATGTGCTAAGAGTTATATTGATTGAGGAATCTGTGGCCTTGCTAGAAGGTAAAAGATATCCCTGAAATAGATTTGCCAAAGTTCGAATTAAGACTTTGGCCAAAGCACTTCGAGTGATACGTCATGGAAGTTGTATGTTGAATGTGTTTCACATACAGAGAATTTGAACTTAAGGCGAATCAATAAATTTCAAATTAGAGATGAAAAATAAATGATAGTAGTTGCAATTTATGTTTCATGGATATCTACACGGAGGAGTAAAATGCGAAATTATTCAAGATCGAGAAATTAGTGAATAATTTAATTAATTTTAGAGTGCAACAACATTTATTTAGTGAAATTAAATATTATTAAACGATAATTAATTATTATCATGGGATGATAATATATTAACCCGTTTGGAGCTAAAATTAATTAGTCCTGCAGTTCCCCCTGCCAGCGCCAAATTGAAAACCTAAAGAGAAAATATTAAAAAGAGAAAGAGAAATAAATTTTCAAAGTATTTGAAAATAGCCAAGGAAGTTCCAAAGAGTTGAAATGCCCGGAATTTTATTTTGGAGAAAATAAAATTTTCATCGAAAAAAAAATAAAAATTAAAATAAATCAATGATGACGTGGCACCTGACGTGGCACGCCACGTCAGCAGACTGGGCCCCAGATGGCGCTGACTGGACGTTGTGTGGTGCACCGCGTGTGCGGCAGAGATTGCGCCACATCATCGCGTATAAACAGTCCAGATTAGATCTGGTCGGGTCGGTCAACGGGTCGGATATCGGGTCAACAGGTCGGGTCATCGAAGCGGGTCAAAGGGTAGGGCCGGGTCAAACCGGACACGTGGCAGAACCAGGATCTTCCACGTGTCGAACCGGACTGGTTTAAGGGCTGCAAACCCTAGCCGCGTGTGCCACACACACGCCCCCTTCAGGCCCCGCGTGTGGGCGCGTGCGGCGTCGGATTGGGAAACGGCCGGCGGCGTTGGACTCGTGGTGGCGAGACCTTCAACGTAGTGACCTCGGTTTTCGTATCCAAGTTGCACACGCAAGTGGGGTGTGAAATTACTATTTTACCCTCTGTTTTTCCCCTATAAATAGGGGTCTTGGCCTTCATTTATTCATTCACAAGTTTGGGAGAGGTTTTGGCTGAACTTTCAGCTTTGAAACCATATCCCTTTTCTCCTAGTTAATTTCAATTTATTTTGAAATTAATTTTAATTAGGTGTTTGTATAAAACGCCTAATTTCGGGAGATTAAACCCTGAAAAGGGTTTCCTAGTTTAAAGTTTGTTTTCTCTAAGTATTTAGAGAAATACTTTCGGAGCCCACACTCCGAGGGTTTCTCTGGGGTTATTGCAGGGAAGCTCTGCCGGTTTCACGAGGAGATCGGGTATCGGGTTCACGGGAGGTGTATTCGGGAGCTGGAAAAATGTTGTTAGATAGCCATGTTTGCAGTACGATAATATTTTACAGTGGTATTATTTTAAGCATGATAAATTATATGCTCTTAAGTATTAATTGCATGTTAGATATTTATCTGCTTAAGTGATTTAAAATTTATTATCAATTGCATGTATATACTTGAGTATATCCAAATAGTCTTCCGCTATTGTATTAAAATGTTTTAGAAATATTTTAATACTTGTATTATAATAAAAATTTTAAAATGTGGTCCCGGACTGCTACTGTTCTGGGCCCCCCTCCCACCTTTAAGTCATTGACATATGTGAGATAAAATCCTCTTACATCCCACATCCCATCTCTCAATCGAGATCTAGGGTAAGGGAATAATCAAAACCCTAATAATCTCGATCTTAAAGTTAAGTGCATTTCATATCCATTTGATTTCGATCCAAAAAACCCATTTCTTGATCTTGATCGACTACCTTGGCAAAGGACTCTATCATGGCATATGAATGACTTACACAATACAAGTGTAGGTCCTTTATCGATTCTCTCATATATGCTTCCATGTGCCACTTGTGCAGCCCCAACATAAGCTTTGAATTAGTTGTCTAAGGCGACACCCTTTAAAGCTCATACCTAAGATTGCAGAGTTAGCCCACAAAGCATTGATGGAATCTCAAGTCTAAGGACTACTTAATCACATCAATGACTCGTGAGATATTTCCTAATCTGGAAGTTTCTATTTTCAGAAATAGAAACTTCATTTCCCATTTAGGAATCTTCTCACACTGGATACCTCAGTGTACCTACTTAGAATAAGTAAGCACCCCCATGTATCACACACGTATCAATCAATACACTTTGCACCCCATGAAACACTACAAAAAAAAAGCCGATTTCAGGCGAAAATTTCAGATGACAATTTGGGCCTTTTCGTCTGAAATCCATGGTTTCCGACGAAATTCAGACTACCTTCCGACGAACTGAAGTTGGACGGAATAACACTCGTCGGAGTCAAATTCAGACGAAATTTCCGTTGAAACTTCCGACGAACTGATTTTTCGACGAAACTCCGATGAATTTCAGACGAAAAATTATCTCGCCCGAAATCGACAATTTTCCGGCGAACTCATTTTCCGGCGAAATTGCGACGACATTACGGACGAGAATATATGGACCAAATTTTCATTTTCAGACGAAATTGCGACGACATTTCCAACGAAAAGATATTGGCGCAATTTTCCTCGTATCTTTTTCCGACGAGTTTGCTACCAAAACGGGTCGTCTGAAGTTCTTTTCCGAGGAAAAATTTCGACCAAATTTCAGACGAAAAAATATATTTTGTCGTTTTGTGTTACATTTCAGACGAACTTCAATATCTTTCAGATGCACTTTCAGACGAACTTCAATTTCTTTCAGATGCACTTTCAGACGATTTTCAGACGAACTTCAATATCTTTCAGATGAACTTTCAGACGATTTTCAGACTAAAATTAAAAAAATATAGAAAATTGTGAAATTTTTTAGACGAATTTCGTCGCAAGATTGATATTATTATTAATTTTCCAATTTTTTATTTTTTGAATTTTGAACCTGTATTTCAGCAATTATATACCCATAATAAAATAATAAAAAACGTAAAATTCAACAATAATGTGTAATAGGCCAACAATAATTTAGAAATTCAATCATGTCCATAAATCCAACAATATTGTAATAACATATCCAACTGCACGAAATTCGATAAAATCTACTGAATTACAAAAACTTCATGTACTATTACATAAATCCATATTATGCAAACACTACGTAAAATACGCCAACACTAGATATGAAGCGAAAACTTCTCTCCACCATTTGAAAATTTACCTAGTGTTGCTGTATTGCCACTTAAGCCATTTGAATTGTCTAATCTGTCAACAAAAACATTAAACCTACAAATTTTATTTGGTGACTAAAGATTTAAACTTTAAAGACACGTAAATGCATGAATATATAAGATAATGAATAAAAATGATATAAGTTAGCATATTTTAAGTATCTTATTAAACTACATATGTATATACAAATAGAGAAATTAATATCAATTTAACAATTGGAATATTGGACCAAAAAATGTATACTATCAAGATTAAATGATTATATAACATGTATCCAGTACAGAGGCTACATGATGATCATAAATTGTTGAAGATCACAACTTAGTACAGAAGCAGTGCAAAGGCTGTTGCTAAATGATGATCACATAAGCAGTACGTAGGCTACACAATAGAAACCCAATTCCAACAGTTAACTTATATAATTGCTATAAATTCTATCACTTGAAGAGTCAAACCTCAACTTACCACTTCACCAATTAAATCTAGCATTATAAACAATTAACACCAACAACAACAGTTCCAAATTCAGCACTCACACTAACACAACATCAGTTCCAAATTCAGCCCCAAACACTACCAACACAACAATCAACACCAACACAACAGGCACACAACATAACTTAAACCATAGTAGTACTTGCCTAGTCAATTGAGCGACGCTGGACATCGGGATCTGAATTCCGTTGTTGTTGAAACATAGCAGTGATCGCTGTTATGGCGGATAAAATCTGCTTCTACTGTTGTTGTATCCCAGCCTGCTCCTCCTGCATTTGTTGTCGTAATGCAGCTTGTTCTTCAAGCAGTTGCTTTTGTTGTCTTCTCAACTCATCCAACTCCGACAATGGGGCTGAGGTAATAGAGCAACCTTGAGATTTAGTGGGAGTTTTAGTACGTGAGCATTTGCTTTTCAAGTATAGTATCCCATACACCTCACCTTTCTTGTTTGGCCCCCCACCAGCTTGAATAAGTAATTCAAAATCAGCAGGCAAGTTATGCTGGTACCGGGACCTGAAATAGTACTACTCCGGGACCGTACTTTAAAATTTTTCTTTAGTATGCAGGTATCAAAATATTTCTAAAATATTTAAATACAAAACAGCGGAAGACTTAGCCGGATCTACTCAAGTATATACATGCAATTGATAATAAATTTTAAATCACAAAGTAGATAAATAAAGCATGCAATTAACATTTAAGAGCACCTAATTCATTATGCTTAAATAAAACAATATAAAAATACCTTTCACCGAAGATGGCTACTACGCCCGGAATTCGCTTCTCGAGAACCCGATTCCCGATCTCCTCACGAAATCGGCAGAGCTTCCCTGCAATAACCCCAGGGACACCCTCGGAGTGTGGGCTCCGAAAGTATTTCTCTAAATACTTAGAGAAAATAAAACTTTAAACTAGAAAACCCTTTTCAGGGTTTATTCTCCCGAAATCAGGCGTTTATATATAAACACCGAATTAAAATTAATTCCAAAATGAATCGGAATTAACTAGGAGAGTGGGATATGGTTTCAAAGCCGAGAGCTCTGCCAAAACCTCTCCCAAAGTTGTGAATGAAAAAATGAAGGCCAAGACCCCTATTTATAGGGGGAAAACGGAGGGCAAAATGGTAATTTCACATCCCACTTACATGCGCAACTTGGACACGAAAACCGAGGTGACCACATTGAAGATCTCAGCACCACGAGTCCAACGCGCTGCCGGCCGGTCGTCGGAATTCCGCCGCACGCGCCACCAGAAGGTGGCGCGTGTGTTGTACACGCGGCCTCTTCTGAAGCGGCCACGTGTCCTGGTCCGATCCGACCCTGAACCGGACCCGGTCCGACCCTATCCGAGAATCGACCTGTTAACTCGATTTTCTGACCCGTTTGACCGGGTTATCCGACCCGTTGACCGCCCCGGCCCAAAACCAATATGGACTATTCGTTTACGCTGACGTAGCTCAATCTAAGCCGGACACGTGTCACACACGTGGCGCCCAATCAGCGTCACTTGGCAGCTGACTGCTGACGTGGCGTGCCACGTCATCATCGATTTTATTTTTTTTGATAAAATTTTATTTTCTCCAAAATAAAATTTCGGGCATTTCTAACTCTTTGGAACTTCAATTTATTTTCTTAAAATAAATTTCTTGGTTATTTTCAAACACTTTGAAAATTTATTTCTTTCATTCCTTTTAACGTTATATCTTCGGGTTTTCGATTGGGGCTCGCAGGGGGACCTGCAGGACTAATTAATTTTAGCTCCAAACGGGTTAATATATTATCATCTCATGATAATAATTAATTACCGTTTAACAATATTTAATTCCACTAAATAAATATTGTTGCACTCTAAAATTAATTAAATTATTCACAAATTTCTCAATCTAGAATAATTTTGCATTTTACTCCTCCGTGTAGATATCCATGAAAAATAAATTAATACTACTATCATTTATTTTTCATTTCTAATCTGAAATTTCCTGATTCGCCTTAAGTTCAAATCTCTTGTACGTGAAACACATTCAACATACAACTTCAGTGACGCATCACACGAAGTACTTTGGCCAAAGTTTTAATTCGAACTTTGCAAATCTATTTCAGGAATATCTTTTAACTTTCCAGCAAAGCCACAGATTCCTCGATCAGTATTTCTCTGTAGCACATTTCATGTAATCACTGAACGTACAAAGGTTTCGGTCATTCGATATCGAGACCTCACTTATGAGCAAGTTACAATGATTAACAGTACATGCCTAAAGTCGAAATACTACCAGAATTAAGAGTTCAATGCTTCATAAGATTTGTTCATTTTAGATAGTAGTTTAAAATGAACTATCTTAGTGGTCCAGTTCGATGTTTCCAAATCTATTGAAAATCATCAATGTGTTATAACTGGAAACTCCATTTCCCTATGACGAAAGACTAATCATCTTATATAACACATTATAGTCTCGTTAAGGACTTATTCTTATCATATCGACTAGAACTTTAATAACACGTGATTTCGATATCCAAAGTCCTTTCCTATGAAACACATTTCATATAAGAATATCATCACACACTATTAATTATGTTAATATACTCATAACTTGCGATGATTACAGTTTTATTAATCCAACAAAATACGAAGTATTTACAAGGAAATTGGATTTTCAGGGCACTAATTCCAACAAGCTAACCCTCTCGTCCTCACCTAGTATAGCTGCCTTTTGGTTTCTATCCTCTTTCAACTTCATATAAATCTTCTAAAGTAATATATATCCGGAAGGGGCCATTATGATTTTACATAAACCTTTTAATAAATTATTAATTGCTCATGAATACAATCAAACTAACCCATGTTGAGCTCGAACGCTCGTCGACCCACATAGCTCTACCCACATCATCACTTTGTTCAGTTGGTTGACTGCCTTCATCATTATTTCCAACATTCTCATTTGTTATTTGTTTTTTATCTAACTTTCTGATTCGAGTCATCTTGAATATCTCTTCATGGTCTACTTCTCTGTCTCGCTCTGCAAATAATGTATACTTGATAACTTATTCGAACACAAACTAAGCTAATTGTTAAATATTGTTAAGGTAATGACTAACCAATCTTTTTTGAATAGTAGCAACTGAAATGCTTCCACCTGTATGAAGTACGCCTCCTTTAGTGGATGCCTATTTTTCTTGTTTTTCAAAGATTTAGACGTGAACTCTTCGGTCCTCCACCATTCATACAAGTTGTCATAAACTCTCTGCAACATCCATCCTGGCTTTTCACCTTTGTGTCTAATCCTAATATAATGATCAGCCAAATGCGTCGCTCCAACAGACTCAAATGCAGTTCTCATATGTTGCTCATGTTGTGGATCCCAATATATATATTTCTGTAAAATAAAAATCAAATAACAAAAAAAATAACATTTTTAATATTTAATTTATGTTCTAAATAATTAAATAAACAAATGTAATGATTAATACCTTCCACTCCTCGAACCATTCAGCAACGACATGTCGGGGAATGTCTTTCCATGTCTTATACGGCTCAATCAACTTTGATTTCAGGACATTAGTGATGTTGTTTGTCCCCACCCAACTATCGACATACCTGCATAAATATATATTATGAAGATGCATAAACTTCAAAAATATTAGAAGACACAACAAACTTTAGGTTCTATACTTACGTATTCCCAGCAGGCTCCAATTTTGCTTTACCGGTGGATGATGGTGCACACATGCCAAATGGTGATGTAGAATTCGAATCAATAATTGGCTGAGTAGGAGCTGCTGATGTATGAGATGGAGATAGTGATGGTTGGGTAGGAGAGTGTGATGGTTGTGGAGGAGAAAATGATGGTTGTAGAGCTAATGCTATAGATGGAGAAGGAGCCACTGGTGATGATAATAATGTTTCATCGCCTGATACAGTAGCCAGGACAGAAGATGAGGTAGCAGCAGATGCTGATGAATTGTTGATGATCATATTACCTCTCCCGTGAACCGGTATTAAGGTTGCCACCAGCCCTATTCATCTACAAACAATTACTTTCAAATAGTTAATACATCATGACAAAGAAAACTGATATTTGTAATGACACAAAAAGCTGGATTATATTGATAGACCCCTGTTTAAGTAGAAGAAGTACATGGAATGAAGCAAAGATATGATGTAGTTATATGAAAATATAATTGCAATAATTACACAAACTTCCCCCTGAAATATGAAAAATTACCAAAACTTCCCCTGGCCTTCACCAAGGGGTGAACAAAAAATCAGTGATGGATTATGGTAGAGTATCGTCATTCAGAGCTTTAAATTTTTTATAAATGCTCTTAACTTGAATATTTTCCTTGTACTAGGAGAAGTGATATAGTTGTAAGTTGCACCAAGTGGGGATCTCATGGACAAGTATTTGAGTCTGTAGATTATGAATATTGAAAGAACTGTAAATTTCTTTTATAAAAATATTCCGGTCCAGTTGATTTTATATCATAATTTAAAACTGATGAGGCAGTAATAACCGCAATCAGTGTAGCTTTCTGATCACTCCAATAGTACAAGTTAAACATTAAATAATTATCTAAGCATACATTAATAGAATCCAAGCCTACAACCCAAGAGTTCATTAAAAATTTAAAATCAAATAAGCAAATTTGATGCATGAATCGATCTTTCCTAAAGATTATTTTACATCTCTAATTTGCTTTCAGCTGGCCTAAACACTATATCACAATCCAAATAATAATAATAGAGTTTTTTTTACGAGATTACATAATTACAACTCATACCTTCTTACATAGAAATATTACCAACTCCACCTTTAAGAGTTTCAAACATTACAAATTGCTTTATTCCAATAGGATTTAGTTGATTTTATTAGCAAATTGATCATTTTACCCCAAAACTTATTTTTTTCAAAAAACAAAAAACCAAAAAATATGTATTTATAAAATATTTGAATTAAACTTAATTCTAAAGTTAAATTAAAATTGAATTAATTTTTTAAAATATTTAATTTTAGCTTTTTAATTTTAAAATTAAGGCTGTAAAGATTATAAACATTTCAACAATTCCCCCAAAACAGCAAGAAAAGAGACAATTTACAAAATGCTATTAATCCACAAAATAAGCATAGAATTCAAGAACAACACATAGGACATAAAAGTACAGAAGTGACCAGCAATTATACACCATGAACAGCAACACAATGAAGTCAATGTGCCAAGTAGTATGTAAAGCAGCATATATGATACAGTAAATGAGAACAAAAATGAAGTTAGACATCATACCAGTTCCTAAAAGTTGCCAGGTTCAGTCCACACTTAAGTGCTTAATTACCTTATCTCTCCTCTTCCTTTTACAATAACAAGTAAAACATTCTCCTATTAAATTGGACAATTGATCTCTCTCTTGTTCCTGCACAAACGAAAGATATATGTAAGCAATTCTGAAAGATATATGTAACTAATTTTTTAAAAGCTAATAAGTAAAGTGAGTAACATTTCCAGTCATTCTCAGTCAAAGTTAATAAGCAAAGAACAAACATATTGATCACATCAAGTTAGAAATTACATTTCTTACCTCACATGACATAATCCGAATCATCATCATATTGATCAAAGTTAAGCTCCTCATCAGAATCATTTTGATCAGAGTTAAACTCTTTCTCACCATCCTCATTTTCACTGTTATTATTATCATTAGGTCCTTCAACTTCGACCTCCTTGAAGCTATCATTATGATCAACCAACTGCCCTACATTATCATCCGAGGCAACAATATTTACCATTATTCCTTCATCACTTTGATAAGCTATTGGTAAAGACTCTTCTATTTCTATCCTCCCTCTCTCTTTAGCTTTTAATTACCACAGACCATTGTTGTTTGTCTCTAATACGACCCGGATATTGAACAAAGTAAACTTAGCGGGCTTCGTGGGCAAGTATGAAAGGATCATATTTCTTATATTTACCACTTCGCCAAACTTCTACCGTCATATATTCTCCATCTCCAATCCGAGTTCCTTGATTAGGAGTTGGATCAAACCACACACATTTAAATAGAACCACCCTCTTGATTGGTTCTCTGGGATATTCTAGTTCAATAATTTCATCCAACATTCCATAATAATCGTCTTCAACAGATTCATCATAGCTACCTTTGACCCAAATGACACTATTCATTGTCTTCTTTCCACTACTCCAAGACTGTGTGTGGAATTTAAAACCATTGACAAAATACTTGGGCCACGTCTTAACTTTGAGAAGAGGACCGTAAGATAAATGATGTACGTATGGATTGTTAATTACATTTTTTGGATTATGCACCTGTATAAAGTTAATTTAAATATATTTCTTACAATGGTAATTGTTTAAAAATTGATTCGTCGACAGATTTACTTACATAATTTTTTAACCATCCTGCAAATTCTTCATCCACTCGATCGCTCCCATCTATTTGGCCAATCCTAAACTCCTCGGTAAAGAAACTACAAAGTTCACAAGTATGCATGAAAATTTGTTATCACTTAATTCAGTTTCATATAATAAATTAATTAAATTCTCTAACTTACTCCAAGAAAGTTTGGATCTTATCGCAATTCAATAAGACTGATTTGTAGCAGATTTGTACTCTTTATCATCCAAAAAGCGAGTACTACATGCACCGGAAGTACGCCTTGCCTGGTGGAAAATACTCAACATTTCTGGATTGGAGTCATCAATACCACCATCATCATTCCTTACCACCCTTGTTCTCATGGAACGAACATAGGATTGAAAATAGAAGGAGCAAAAATGGGCAGTTTCACATCGTAAGTATGCCTCGCAAATAGAACCCTCCACTTTAGCTTTATTTTTAACCGTTTTCTTTATCTTTCCAAGGAATCTGTACCGAGTAAAAGATAATTTTGTCATTTAAGTTAATGATTATTACATAAGATAATGAATACTTCTTTTTACCTTTCAAAGGGATACATCCACCTAAATTGTACAGGCCCTCTAGTACGCTCTTCTTCGATCAAATGAATAGGCAAATGCTCCATTACATCAAAGAATGCTGGGGGGAAAGCTCTCTCAAGTTTACACAAAATAATGGGTATGTTTTTCTCCATTTGATCAAGATCTGCGTGCCTCAGCGTACTTGAACATAAATCCTTGAAAAATTTACTTAATTCGGCCAGCGGTTTCCATATCTCATCAGGCAATTCTCAAACGACAATAGGTAACAACTGCTCCATAAAAATGTGACAGTCATGACTCTTCATCCCATGGATCTTAACATGTTGTGTATCAACACATCGTGATAAATTTGATGAATAACCATCTGGCATGCGGAGTTGTTTTATCCACTCACATATTATTCTTTTTTGCTCCAATGTTAATGCATATTTAGCCTTTGGTTTTACCCAACGTCCATTGCCCTTAGGCACTAGTTCTAATTCAGGTCACTGACACAACTCCTTCATATCCAGATGTGAATTCACATTATCTTTGGTTTTCCCTGAAATGTCCATCACCATGTTAAAGATGTTGTCAAAGATATTCTTTTCTATATGCATCACATCTAAATTATGACGGATTAAATTATCCTTCCAATAAGGCAATTCCCAAAATATACTTTGTTTCTTCCAATTATGTTGCACACCACTGCCTGAAACCCTTAACTCGTTGGGATGTTCTGTAACTTTTGGAAATTCACAAACCTGTTCCCAAATTTCACGTCCATTCAATTTAGGAGGTGGATAATCATGCTCAGTACGATTCTTCTTAAAATTAATTTTATTCCTTCGGTAAGAATGATCTATATCCAAAAACTATCGATGACAATCAAACCAGCTTTGTTTTCGACCATTTTTCAAATCAAATGCCTTACTATCACCCATGCAATAGGGACATGCCAGTCTACCAGTAGTGCCCCAGCCTGACAACATACCATAAGCTGGAAAATGATTAATAGTCCACATCAATGCAGCCTTCATTAGAAAGTTTTGATTCGTTGATGCATCGTATGTCGTCGCACCAACTTTCCATAACTCTTTCAATTCATCAATCAACGATTGCAGATATACGTCAATGTTTTGCTTTGGATTTTTAAGCCTAGGAATGATAAATGTTAGAAGCAGACAAACTTATGACACAACATGCAACTATTGACACAACAATCAATTCTTATACTAACCAACCCAAGCTTCTTCACCAACTTCTGCGTTTCATAAAAATTATTAGGAACAGTGTTGTCGGGTGGTAGTAATTCTGAAATCAACTGTATGAGCTCATCCATAGCATCATGTGGCACATTGTAATCATTTTGAATACTCATTAATCTTGAAGAAACAGACAATGGTGAGTGTATATCGCAGCCAGACCACACCAGTTTGTTAAAATCCCTCAACAGATCAAAAAACTTTTGAGTTTCTGCATTAGGTAACTCATGATAATTTTCTGACTCCCCCCTCAACATTGGAACCCCTATTTGGTTCTTGATTTTCACCAGTTGGCATATCTTGTCTCGCCACATCAATACACATTTCAACATACCTACCTAAAGGATCTACATGTCCTTCATGACTCGTACTCGTGGCTGCATGACTGAAATTTGGTGTAATCTCTTCACTAGGAGCTACCTCCCCATGATCGTTCCAATACCAATAATTTGGCTTGAACCCATTTGAATACAAATGTCGTGTAACGGTAGTAGGTGATAAAAAGTCCCATTTCTTTAAGCATTTAACACATGGACATCGAATAACACCTTCTGTTCTAAATGCTTCTAATCCTTTTGCATATTCTATAAAAGATTCAACCCCTTCTATAAATTCTAGTTTTAGGCCGCCACGAGTACGGTAAGTCCTATTATACATCCATCTCCTATGTGAAGGAATATTATCCATCTACATATCAAAGGACAAAAGTTAATGTTAGCATATTATCCATCATAGTTGATGATTTTTTCCTTCGAGGGGGTGTAGCTGTAATTATTTATAAATAAATCTACCAAAGTTTTGACTGTTGATCATATGTTTTGATATGCTTTAAGGGTTCAACGTCCAGACGACTAAGTATAATAACATTAGCTTCATAAATCTACCAAAGTTTTGACTACTGGTCACAAATGCTTAGTGAGGTACACCTTTCAGTTTTCAATCAAATAAATGCACCTTCTATTTTGGTTAACATATAATCTAACAGGCAAGTATGCAAATAAATCCAAGTTCTCTTTTTGTTAATAAACACAATAGGCAAGTATGCAAATATCAGCATATTTTGTTAAATTTCAACTTACGTGTACTCACCTTAGTATGATGCAACTCCAAACCAAGGAGATAACAAAGTTCAATCCAACACAAAGCTTGGAAATTAGATTATGCAAAACATATTTTAATTTATTGCATTAAGCATATTTTAATGCATTTATTTCAATCCAACATTAAGCATATATTTTTCTCAGCACATATATTCTGAACTTCCTAACTTAATTTGTTGACTGTCATCTTTTGCTTTGCTACAACTCCTCAACTACATTTCAACAGAAAAGGAAAAAGAAAAATGTGTATCTTTTTTGTTACTCAAACATAAATGTGTGTCAAGGTTCTCCCACAACATTGATTCTTGAAAAATAAAATAAAATCATAACTAATAAATCAAGAAAATGTATAAGAAGTTATCAACCCAAAGAAGTTAGCAAACTTTCAAAGATCCATAAAATCTATACTGTTCAGAATCTATAACCCGTGTACTAGTATTTAGTATCTCCTCCAGGCTACACAGAATCATTCTAGCAAGAACCTGTTAGTCTGTTACTACCCAAATCCCTGACTACAATTCCCCACCCCACCGCACCCACCTACAACAAAAACATAGAGATTTGACAACAGCTGATCAAATACGCTAAAATCCAATAGAATAAGGGGAAAAGAGAGGACAAACTTTCTAAGTAATCACCATCAAACTCGTCCATTGGAAAGCAATATCCACTAACAAGGAAATAATAAGTGCTAAGAATACCAAAGGTTTATGTGACATATAAAAACGGAAAGAGATCAAACAAAGTAAAATAAGAAAACAACGAACAAAGCTAACAATTTTGTTTCCATAAATGCAAACAAAAGATTGAAATTACGTTCAATTCCTGAGAATCCAGCTGCTGCCACACTGAATACATCAATCTTACACATATTCATGTAAAATATGCACTCAAAAAATAATGAAAAGAAATACAAATCTAAAGGCAATCACTTTCATGTAAATCTGGACAATTTGGCAACAGAATATGTAAATCATACGTACAAATTGGTAGCAAAATAAATCATATAATTGGACAGGCAACAGATCAAATCATATAATTTGGCAACAGATCATACATACAATTTGGCAACAGATCACTTTCATATATCCCAACTAGAATAAATCATGTAATTGGACAGGCAACAAATCATATGTACAATTTGGCAGCAGAATATGTAACTACCTTCAGATCAGGAGCAACTGTGACGTGAATGAAAGCAAAAGAATTCGAGCACGGAAACTGGGGAAAGGGGAAAAGGAAAATGACTAAACGATCATACGACATTCTTACAACTGAAATTAGAGTAAAATCGAATCTTGAAGCCCATATGCATAAACAAGTACAAGTACGCCAAAAATTTCAAAGAAAAGAAAAGGCATAAAGGAAAAGCAAAGGGCAGAAGCAGATTTCTAAATGTTGTTCATACCCTCCATGATTCTTTAACGATGAAGCAACTCCCAGAATCAAAATCCCAAAGCTCAAGAGAAGCAAAAGATTAGTTAGAATGAGAATTAGATTAAAAAGAAATAAACAAGATTAGCACATTTTTTCAGGCAATTGATACCATAATAGTATCTGATCTAACTACTAATACCAACATTAAATTCACTCAAAGCCCAAAAAAGAACATTTTTAGCACCATATTTCAAAATTTGAACATAAGTAAATATTTACAAGGAAATTAGCCTTTTATATCTTTTTTGTTACTCAAACATAAATGTGTGTCAGGGTTCTCCCATAACATTGATGCTTGAAAAATAAAATAAAATTATAACAAACAAATCAAGAAAATGTATAAGAAGTTATCAGCCTCAAAGAATCCCTTCATTCAAATAAATCAAGCATCTTACTTTCATTCAATCAAAAAACCAAACATTCATTAAAAGGTAAGAACTTACGAGTTACTTTTTTGTATCTTTTGAGGCTTTCTCAGAAATTACGGCAGCTCCAACTTTAGCAGCAGTACACACTGGTAATCAAATTCAACAACATCCTAATTGTGCAACATTTCTCGAAGCGGATGTCAACATTCTAAATTACAAAAAACAAAAGAAAAATAATTCAATTTTCAGCCCCAATTTCAGCAATCAATAACCTAAGTGTGTAACGCTTATGGAGCAAATAGTGAGCAGTTGTCCTAATTGGCATAGCTATTTGAGACATATAGTATGCACTTGTCTGCACAACATTTACAACTATATTCGTTTGGGCTTTATCAGACAAATATTGATGCTTTAGGATAACTATATTTGTTTGGGTTGCAATAGGCCACTACCTCTTCAAAACTAATCATGTGTTGTTTTTGCTACATAATAAAATTAAAGATCTTTAAGATGTTTGAATGGGGACAGAGCATTCACTACCATTTTTTTACATGATTTGTACTTCAAAAACTCTGTGACATGAATTTCTCTCAACCAACTTGATTCATATACTGTTGGATCCCAGAACAAAACTTATGATATGAGTATCACAGAACTTCTAGGACACAATAACAGGAAAAGGCGTAGTAAAACATATATAATTGACTGACCCCTCAAACTGGGTCCATAAATGCATTTATTTAGAAATACGAAACAGATAAGAGCTAATTGCTGAAGAGTTTGATAACAGGATTATGGTTGACAACGAACATCCTGCATCAGTTCAGTAAATCTCAATATTCCAACTCAAACTCAGTTTTTGCCAATTCCTTGCGGAATTCATACAAACACATCAGGTCATTCATCAGTCATCATGAAATTAAGTCAAAAATCACATATCAACGAAGATTTTCATAAAATCAACATTCATACCTTCCGTCCACCCGATCAGCTGTAACGGATCTAAAGATGATGGCTGATTCTTCAAATCCACCCCATCTCACTAACCAACTACTGATGCTATATCAGACAAAGTAGGACTAGCAAGAATTCAAATATTGCTGCCAAAAAAAAAAAAAAAATCAACAACAAAAGGTTTGTGAATTTCATTTGACAGTAAGTTTGTAAATTGCATTTAACATCACAAAATTTGGTTAATCCATTCTCTTCGACAACTCATCGAGATCAAAAAGAAGAAAAACAGTAACAATAACAGCTAATTCCGCGCCTTCAATTCTCTTTATTCAAGTCATACTTCTATTTTTCTTCTTGAAAAATTCCTTTTCATCTCTACAAGTAGCATAAAATCTACCAGCATCATCAGAAATTAAATTTTCCAGTTTCATATTCGCAAGATATCAATAGGATACTTCTGTAATCAACAATTTCAGACAAGCACTCCCATTTTTCAGTTCTAAAGTGTCATCATAACTCACACCAATTTCAAAATCACCCAAAACCTTTCAATTTTTATTCAGCTCGAGTCCTATAAACCTAGTAAAAGAAACCACAGATAAACCTTCCCATTCCCCTAAAATCATACTGCACCACATTTTACACAAACCCAATACCCAAAATCCAATCTTTGTAACATCCCAAAAGAACCCACCTCAAAATAATTCTTCACTTTCACAATAAATCAACAAAACAAAAAATCATAAAAAGGGTACAAATTACCCCCATGATTCAAATCAAAGAAATGGTCAAACATAATTGAAAGTTTCAAGCTTCTCTTAATTTTATATGTATAAACATAAATTGAAGTTAAATCAAGTTCTAACCAATACACACACTCTCTAAACAATATAAATCACTGCAGAAACACACACACACGAACTAAAGAAAAGAAGCCTTTGCAGAGACACACATGAGCACAAACACACATAAATCCAACCAACATTGCAAAATCGACCAAAAAAAAATGCCATCTTTCAGGAAAAAAGAAAGGAGATTTTTGGCAATAAAAGAGCTCACTTAGCAGAACTAACTAGGCCAGGAATCAAAGGCAGAACCAAACCAAATCTACACAAATTCTTGATACAAAATTCGTTGGTTCCTATTTATCTACAGATGAAACACCTTCCATTCTTAAAGATGAAGATTACAGGGCTACATACCGATGTAAGCTGAAAATGGCAGCTCTTAAAGCAAAATCCAATCCCCACCCATTCCTTAAAGTTCTCGACTTATGGTTGCATGTGAAGAAGACATGGATGAAGCTCTGTCAGCTTATTATTTTTGCGAGTGGAGCCGCCAAAGAAGGCGACGGAGGGCGTCGGCGTGGCGGTAGGCGTGGGCGACGACGACCGTGATGTTAAAGGTGGAAGAGGTTTTCAACGAGGGAGAATGAGAGGGAAAAGGCGGGCATGAGATTTGGAGCCGCAGGATTGAAACTTAGGAAGAAATTAGGGCATCAAACCTCCGGCAAAACATCTGGCCTGAATTTCGCCGGGGAAATCGTAATTCGAAATTTCTGAAAATGAGAGATTTAGGGAAGGAGACTTTCGGTTTTGCCAAAAAATTCCTCAAATATTTTCAGACGAAGCTAGTAGTCGGAGTTTTGCCGTAAATCTAAACAATTTTTGGACGCAAAATCTCATCGAAGTTTTTGTCTGAAATCTCAGACAAATTTCAGACCAAATTCGTTTGAAAAATAATTTATGAAATTAATTTAATTTTTCAGACGAACAAGTTCGTCGGAGTTTCGCCGTACTTATAAACTAATTTCAGACCAAATGATTCGTTGGTATTTCGTCTGAAATCTCAGATGAATTTCAGACCTTTTTCGTCTGATTGATTATTCACGAAATTATTTAGAAATTTTAGACGACATTTGGTCGCAACAATTCTTCTGAAAAATAAAATATAATTGTTTTTGCAATTAAAATCTTTGTTCGACGAAAATTCATCGAAAATTGGTCGAAAATTTTGCGTCATAGGTGAAAAGTAATATTTAATTAGGTTCGTCGGAATTTGGTCGGAAAATTTCAGGCCAAAATTGTTCGTCGGAAAATTTTGTCTGAAAGCGTGATCACACGAGCAAGCCTCGAACGAGTCATATCGACACTCTCACTGTCTTTTGCACTCATCGGCTTGGAGTGATTTCTAATCATGACTTAAGTGATTTAAGGCTCGTCTCATGAACCACTTCACCTAAATGGTTGAGTCTTATAAGTCATATTGATTAGGGGAGTTCTTATACATGCATAGCTAAATTAAACATACAATCAAACAAGAGCATATAAGAAGTGTAGCCTTGGTTCGTTTATTATTCAAAGATTATTTGTGATTGAGAAAAGGAAAAGCACTAAGCAGACTATTACATCGGCTTTCAGGGCACTATTCCTAACAGTAAATTACTTTCCTATGCTATGTTCTCTTATGTCAAAGACGGAAGTAAAAAATATATTCCTTCCACTTTAATGGGGGCGTATTGTTGGGAAGCAAACTCATCCCACATCAGAAGATTAGAGAAAGTTTGTCCAATATATAAGTGTTCACCCAACTCCATTAGTATGAGGCATTTTGAGAGATGCCCAAAAACAAATCCGTGTGGGCTTGGTCCAAAGCGGACAATATCATACTAAGATAGAGTTGGGGTGAAGGCGTGCGTGATCCCAACAAGTGGTATCAGAGCTAGACACGTAAACGAGCCAAGCCGAGCTTTGGTTTTTGTTTTTTTTTTCATCGGGCTTGGGCTCGGCCATGCTCGCGAACGGCTCGACTCGAGCTAAAATAGGGCTATATTATTCTTTATTAAAAATCAAGTTTTTGGAATTATTAAATATATTTTTATATATAATAATATATATTAATTGAATATATATACAAATATACAATAAATATATTACTTTTTTATTAATTTTGTATAAAAATTAATTAATTAATATATAATATTATATATATATATATATATATATATTGATGGATTCAAAATCCGGGCTATGTGCTGGCCGGCCGATTAGGACTCCCAATCACCCAAGATATTTATATGGTGAGGAGAACTCTGATGCTTTCCCTAGCTGAAAGGATGAAACAAACGTAAGCTCAAAGGCCAAGACGGGGAAGGATGGGGTTAGACCCGTTTTGGCACTCCGACGCTCAAGTCAGCAAAAAGCTCTGGGTCGCAAGAGGACAGGAAGAGTTTTTATGTGTCGGAAAAGCTTACCTTTGATGGTCATGGAGTGAGGTTTTTATAGGTTGGAGATGGACTCCGTGGGTGCAAGTACACCTCCCAGAAAGTGTGGATCTGGTTTGGAGAGGAAAGCGACGGCTTATGGCCGGAACAGTGCTTTTCCAGCTAAAGCACTGCTTGTCTGCTCCTGCTAGGATGCCTGACACTATACTGGGTGCAGCTGCAATTAATGCGGCCGGCGGTAGGTGGTGCTTGCATTGAATGCGGTTGTCCGGTAGCGACTGGGTCGGAGCTCCGTTGGGTCGCACCTTTCTCTGGGTCGAAAGGAGACCCTAGGTCGCGAGAGACTGCTGCCAGGCTATGGCTTGAGGTCTGGCCAAGTGTTGGGTCGGTAGCTGCCTATGTGGCTCGGTTGCGGAGCGTTGACGTGGCGCAGGCTGCCACCTGGTAGTGACATCTGGCACTCGGTCATACTCCCCGATTTTCCCCTTATCATCTCCTCCCCCCCCCCCCCCGGGTCTGGGGCCACTAAGAGAGTGCGCCTGATCTTGAGGAAGGCTTTGTGACTGATGAAGAGAGGGGAGGCTTGGATCGTGATTCTCTCGGGATAATCTGGGTCGCCAGGAAAGCCGTTCGAGCCCATCCACGACGATCCAAAGCTGCGAGCCAACTTCCTTTGACCCAAGATCGATTTCGACCCAGGGTATGAGGCGTGGCCTCACGCGTGCGTGTTAGCTGTGTTCCACTTAGGCGGGAAACCCTGGAAACTTCCCATGTCAGAGTAATGATTAAACTTTTTTGAAATTTGGGGGGTTAGCGCGGGTCTTGAGGGGCGGTCATAAATAGCCGTCTTGGGGTAACGGGCCACGTTCTTCTCCAAACAAGCTGATCTGCCGCCATGTGGAAGTTGGATAATCAAGCTTAGTGGAAACCGCTGCTATAAATTGGGGACTCAGGTAGTTCTTTCCCTCTTTCACGCCTTCCACAAGAGCAAACCCTAATTTCGGAGAGATTCTTGCCTTCCACCATACTTTGCAAAAACCGCACTCCAGGAGAACCTCTCAAACACATTCTCAAGGTACGTCTTTCCAACCCAGATCTCTCCTTTCTTCCTTTCCCACCCACTCACTAGAAATGGCTCCTAAGAGGAACGTCTCTGTGCTCCCCGAAAGCCAACCCAAGGGTAAACAGTCTAGGAATTATGCACCCCGAGACATTCAGTCAGATCTGGAGGTGTCCGTTGAATGCATAGGGGTTAAACGCCCTGGTAAGGGTAGGTGGGAAGACCCTGAGGCCGAGATGTACGTCCTTACCGTAGATGGGGAGGTTGTAGGTCCTCCCTTGGACGACGCGGTCAGAAGGAGCCCCAGCGCGTCTCCGAGCGAGGAGGGGGAACCAGGAGTTGATAGTGCGGCGGTGGATGATACGGCCACCGAAATAGAAGGGATGTCTCTGGAGGATGAACCTCGCGGTACAGGAGAGGGTGCCGTGGCTTCGGATGTTGAGCCAGAGCCCCGAAAGGGGAAAACGAAGAAGGGGCAACAAAAATGCCTGAAGTACTACTACGAATTTAGGGCTGAGGTATATGGGTCGGAGAGGACCACCGCCCTGAAGAGATTAAACGGGTGGAGGAAGTTGGACGACAGATGCGAGGTTTACACCCCTAATTCTGACGAACACATGGGAGCACCACCGAAAGGGTGTATCGCCATGTCCTTACAGGCCATTGAGTATGGATTTCGGCTTCCTCTCTCTCCCTTCCAAGTGGCTCTGTTCAATCATCTCCAGAGCAGCCCCATTCAACTGCTCCTAAACGGTCATGCTATGTTAACGGCGTTCAGGTCCTTGATGAAGATCCTGGGTCAGGTAGAGTGCGTGGAGCACTTCGCGGAATTGTTCGTAGCTTCCGTCGACTCAGTCGCTTCCCCCAACAGGAGGGGGTTCGTGAAGCTGCAATCTCGGTTGGGGAATAAGATCTTCGATACAGAAAAGACTTCCCATGGCGTTGATTGGAAGAAGAAGTTTGTCTTATTGAAGTACGAAGGCGGGTGGAGCGGCCTAGAACACACTTCTTGGAACGACGTCGCCCAAGCTAGGTTGGAGAGGGGCCCGGTACGTTGGCCCAACACCCTGCTAGCCGCTCTGAGGGAGGTGCACCCACTGGATACAGGGATTTTTACGAACACCCATCTGCTGATAAACCTAGGGTTGGCTACGGGTACACGGAGGCATATAGATTTCAGAATGGGTAACTACACCCTCAATACCCTTAGGCCAAGCATGTTCCCTTCCCTAACTTCATCTTTTCTCTTCTGCATTAAACTCTAATTCTGCCCGCTGAACTTATTTTTTTCCTCCCTGTGCAGGGTCGATAATGGTGGCCGGACGATCAAGGGCTTTGGACCGACTCCTGAAGAAGAAGCAGGCCGAGAAGGCCAAGAAGATTGCTGAGGAGGAAGCGCCTGGACCAACTCCTTCCGTCCAAGAAATAGCTCAAGAGGAGGGCCTCACGGAGGCTGACTCCCTTGCGAAGATTGCGGCTGTGGAGAGGGTAGCCGGGCAAAGATGGTCTGACGGCCACGTTCCCACGGAGGGGGAAGAGGCGGATGCACAGGGGGCCGCTTGGGTTCCCCCGGAAGCCGAAGCCCCGGTTCGTACCACGGGAGATCAAAACGCTCGCCCTCTAAAGCGCAAAGGCAAAGTGGTCATGTCTGCTGGGCGGCCAGATACGAACTCAGAGGCTAACTCTGGGTCATTTCCTTCGGAAGTGCCCAAGGGAAGGCGTTCACAGAAAATGAAGGAAAAGGACGACCCAGAGGATGGGGCCCCCAAGAAAGCTGCAAAACGGGGGGATACTACGTTCCAGTCATCGGGCGGCTGGGTTCCCCCCACCCTTCGACCGGGATCCTCCCCCGGCTTCGCTATGTTGAGGGGGGATTACGAGTGGATAGTCAACGTCCCCACGTTCGAGGGGCCCAAATATCCCTTTGGGGTCTCGGAGTTTAAGGCGGATCGATCGGAAAGGAGGGTCGCGACCGGAGAGGTCGACCAAGATGTGTTGGGGGCCATTTACTATTCTCTCCAAACCGCTAGTGACCACCAGGAATTGGCCAAGGAGAGTAATGCGACCCTCTCCTACAATAAGATTGCTCTTCTGAACGCGGTAAGGACCTTCGCACTATCTCCTCCTGGATCGCACTTCTCATTGCTTCCCTCTGACTCCCTTCTTGTTTTCCCATGCTCAGTTGATCGTGAGAGAGCACCAGTCCGCCATGCGACTGGAGCTAGCCGATGAAGCCCGCCGCAAGCTGCTGGCGGAGAGGGCTGAGGTGCTGCAGGGGAAAAGTTGGAAAGACGAAGCCGCGAGGCTGTCCAAGGCACTGGAAGATGCCCAGAAGGCATACCACATGAAGCTTGATAAAATGGACAAGCTGGTGAAGGATTCCCTCCAGGAGAAGTCTGCCCTAGAGAAGGAGTTGGGGGATCTTAGGGCAGCGAACGAGGAGCTGCAAACCGGAGTGGCTACGCGGCAAAGCCTGTTGGACGCCACGGAGAAAAAGACTGAGGCTGCCTACGCCAAATGCAAGAAGGATGGATGGGGGGCCGGCTTCGTCGAAGGATAGAAGGATGGGACTAAAACGACCTTCTGGACGGTCGAGAAACTAGTGCCGCAAATAAAGGAAAGTGCGGTGGCGGAATTTCTTCAGTCCAAGGTGTTTGACACCGTTTCTGGCACGCTGGGGGCCTCAGATATAGAGACTGGCTTCATGAGAGCCCTATCTTAGATCCATCTTCACCACCCAATCCCCCATGCTCTCCTCAACGACCCACGCAAACTCAATGCAGCAAACAGGTATGTTCCCAAGACCTTGCCCGAGGAATTTATGGCTCGTGTCTCTTTCGAAGAGGAGCCGAGTCAGGAGGAGGCAGATGGCGACGAGGACGATGACGAGCCGGATTGGAGCAAAGTGCCCTATGGCTGGGCTGTGGAGTGGGCTGAATCCCAGCTTGAAAAGCGATCCGAGGCGGTTGTGTTGCCGGGTCCTGTTGATATAGAGCGAGCTAAAGAAACTTTGCTGGCCGCTTATGTTCCATCAATTAGCGGGTCGAAAGAGGGTGGCTTTTCGAGCGAGAACCCAGCTGGTCCTGCCTTGGCGATTCCTCCACTGGCAACACTTCCTCCTGCCACCGAAGAGACTCCTCCAACGACACAGTTTAATCCTCCGGCTCCGGCCCAGGAACCTGTCTCTGAAGCTGCTGATCTGCCTGCTCCCAACTCTTGAGGGTGTGAGGAACTTGTAATTTCCATTCTATAATTCCTTTGTAAATTTCCGGGGCCTGCCCCCCTTTAATGAATGAGAATCGCATATTTGCTTCTGACTCTGTATCTTTTTAGCGCTATTCTCCCAAGCATTGGTTTTGTTGATATGTATAGCATTTCGCAATTTTTAAACGAAACTTGACTGGAAATTTCTCAAGTGCTGGCTCGAAATGTGCTTATGCTATGGGTCGGAATTAGTCACCCCTTGCGAGCCAGCGCTGGCTCGCAGGGCGCTTCCTTCGCGAGTCGCCATGAGCTACTTCTTGGGATCTCCCTGATTTCTGTTTGCCGGGGGGGAACACCCCTCTTTGGGCATTGATAGTATATCGACTATGTTTTTTGCATGCTTTTAGGAAATTTCAGTTTCTACATATAATCCCAGATTGACTGGTGTGTGAAAATCATTCAGATTGACTGAAGGTAAAAGACATTCAGATTGACCAGATATACTTTTCATTGCTGGAAAAAGTTGGAAGGAGTACAAAAGTGGCACATAAAACTCAGAAAGGTTTTTAAACATAAAACTTCTTGAGGTTGTGCGCATTCCAAGATCTGGGGATGGCATTCCCTTCCATATCTTCTAGGTGATAAGCTTTGTTGCGTCCTATCTCGGCAATGTGGTATGGGCCTTCCCAGTTGGGTTGCAACTTGCCCACGTGCTTTGTCATTTCAACCTTTTTGAGAACCAGGTCGCCGATTTGGAAGGCGCGAGGTTTGACTCCTTTGTTATAGCTCCGAGCCACTGCGACCCAGTACTGTTGCATTCGTTGGAATCCCTTCTGTCGAATTTCTTCAATGGTGTCGAGCTCATGTGCTCGGTCCTCCATGTTTCTGGCGAGCTGGTAGTTGGACACTCTCGCCGTCTGGTGTAAAAGTTCTACGGGGATCATGGCTTCCGAGCCATAAACCATCGAGAAGGGGGTTAGTCCTGTCGCAGTTCTGGAAGTCGTGCGGTAAGCCCATAAAACCCCATCAAGTTCGTCGACCCAGGCGCCTTTCTTGGCCTCCAGCCTGGTTTGGAGGTTCTGGATGATGATTCGATTAATCACCTCCACCTGGCCGTTCGCTTGCGGGTGGCCGACCGATGCGAAGCGTTGGCTGATTCCCATGTTTGTACAATAGGATCTGGTGCTAGCGCTCTGAAATTGAGTTCCGTTATCGCAGATTAGGACCCTGGGGATCTCGAATCTGCAGATGATATTGCGCCATAAGAAATTCTGGATGACCTTATCTGTGATTTTCGCGGCGGGCTGGGCTTCGACCCATTTAGAGAAGTACTCCACTGCGACCAAGAGATATTGTCGCTGACCCATCGCGAGCGGTAGTGGCCCGACTATATCTATGCCCCATTGATCAAAAGGCCAACAAATGTCCACGGGGACCATCTCTGTGGGGTGTTGGTACGGGATGTTGGTATGCTTCTGACAATTGACACATCTGCGGGTGTATTCCTTAGCATCCTTATTTAGCGTGGGCCAGTAGAACCCACTTCTGGAAACCTTCTTGGCCAGGGATCGACCGCCCGCATGATTTCCACACTACCCGCTGTGTATTTCTTCCAGAACATCCAAAGCTTGCAACGGCCGCAGTCAACGCTTGGTTGGACCCATGAATGCTCTCTTGTATAATCTCCCTTCAGAATCTAGGGAGTAGCCTGTGGCTTTGTACTTGAGGCGTCTTGCGGCGTTTCGGTCGGCAGGCAACACTCCATCTCTGAGATAAAGTATGAATTCGTCGACCCAGCATGGCTCAGCTGGATCGATGGAACATATCATCTCTGCCTCACCATCGATCATCCTCCCTTTGCTCGACAAGAAAGTGATGTTCTGGTCCTTGGAGCCTCTCATTCCATTCGCGAACTTTGATAATGCGTCCGCTCGCGTGTTCTCTTCCCTGGGGACTTGCTGTAGTGTGAATTCTTTGAATTGGGATGCCAAGGATTTGACCTTAGCCAGGTACTTGATGATTGTCTCTTCACGCGCTTCGTAGGAGCCTTGAAACTGGCTCGCCACCAACTGGGAATCTGTTGTTACGGCGATCCTCTCGATCCCGTGCTCCTTTGCGATTTTGAGGCCAGCGATGAGCGCCTCGTATTCTGCTTCATTGTTGGTGGCTGGGAAGTCAAGGGAGATGGCGAAGTCAAGCACCTGGCTCCCTGTGCTCATTAGGGAGACCCCCACGCCCCCTCCTTGAGAGGTTGAGGAGCCATCGACCGACATGGTCCACAGCACCGAACGCGGGGTTTCCTTACTTGGATCGTTCTTTTCGATGATGAAATCTGCAAGGATTTGGGCTTGGTATGCAGCTCTGGGTTGGTAGCTGATATCGAATTGACTTAATTCAATGGCCCATTTTACAATTCTTCCTGACGCTTCAGGCTTTTCCAAGACTTGGCGTAAACCTTGGTCTGTGAGGACGATGATGGAATGGGATTGGAAATAGGGCCTCAGTTTCCTGGATGCGTGCACGAGGGCTAGGGCGAATTTCTCAATCTCCAGATAGCGAGTTTCTGCTCCATGTAGTATCTTGCTCACATAATATACCGGCATGTGCTTCCTTTCGCGCAAGGCCACTAACACTGAGCTTACGGCCTCCTCAGTAACTGCCAGATAGAGATACATTGTTTCCCCTGCAACAGGTTTGGCAACCAAAGGAGGGGAAGCAAGATATTCTTTGAGCCTTTCAAAGGTCTCATCGCATTCATCAATCCACTCAAATTTCTTAATATTGTGCAGAATTTTAAAGAAAGGAAGATTTTTCTCAGAGGAGCGAGAGATGAACATGTTCAAAGAAATGATCCGACCGACGAGACACTGGACGTCTCTCACGTTGTGGGGTCTGTTGATGCTTTTAAGAGCCAAGATCTTTTCCGGATTGGCTTCGATTCCTCGCTGGCTGACTATGTAACCGAGGAATTTTCCTCCTTCTACGCCGAAAGAGCATTTGTTAGGATTCAGTTTTATTCTGTACTTGCGGAGCAGATCGAAAGTCCGACCCAAATCAGTTAAATGCATCTCTGCTCTCTCGCTTTTGACGATCATGTCATCGACATACACCTCCATCGTTTTGCCGATCAGTCTGCGAAAACCTTGTTGACCAGTCTCTGATAAGTTGCGCCTGCGTTTTTCAATCCGAAAGGCATAACTTCGAAACAGTAGATCCCCTTCACCACGATGAAAGCGGTCTTTTTCTTGTCTTCCTGAGCCATGAAGATTTGATAGTAACCTTGGAAGGCGTCCATCATGCTTAGGAGCTCGCATCCGGCAGTGGAATCGACCAACTGATCAATGCGTGGAAGAGGGTAAGGGTCTTTGGGGCAAGCCTTGTTTAAATCGGTGAAGTCGTTGCACATTCACCACTTCCCCCCTGTCTTCGCAACTAGGACGACATTGCAGAGCCAGTCCACGTACTTGGCTGGTGTGATGTACCCAGCATCCAGCAACTTGTTGACCTCTTGCTCGATTATCTCGTTTCGCTCATCGCTTTGGGCCCTCAGTCGTTGTTTGATGGGTCGAAAACTTGGGTCCACGTTCAAGTGGTGTTCAATGATTTTTGGGTCGACGCCGACCAAGTCTGAGGACTTCCAGGCAAACACGTCTGCATTATTTCGCAGGAATTGGATGAGCATACGTTGTTGTTTACCTTTGAGATTTGCCCCAACGTGGGTGGTTTTCTCAGGGTCGTCTGGAAACAGTGTGACCGGGACAAGGGCTCCCGCTGCCTTTATTTTGCCATCATCAAGCTTACGCTTCTTCCTTGCTATGGTGGAGGTCATTTGCTTGGAGCACATCTCCGCGGTGGGATCGTCTGGGTCGGCAAGCTCCGTATCCAGGAAATCATCGACGTTTATCAAAGGTACGATAGTTTTGTTCGGAAGTTGTACCTTTTCCATGGAGATGGAGTAGCACTCCCAAGATTCCGGAATGTTGCAGCGGAGCTCTCCTATCCCATGCGGAGTTGGCAGCTTGATGGTTTGATGGTACGTGGAGATCACGGCTCTGAAGCTTATAAGGGCTGGACGCCCTACGATAATGTTGTAAGCAAAAGGGCCTTCCACCACCAAGTATTCCAACAATTGTGTGGCTCGCTTCGGCAGTTTTCCCATGGAGGTAACGAGCTTGACTCTTCCTTTGGAATAGACCTCAGAGCCTCCGAAACCTGTTAATGGTGTTTTAATCGGTTCATATTCGAGAGAATTATGGATGTTCATCTTTTGCAAGGTGGAGTAAAAGATAATGTTGGTGGAGCTTCCACTATTAACAGGGGTCTTATGTACAACACAATTTGCTACATCTAAGGTGACAACCATCGGACAACTCGGCATTCCACCGTCCCGTGGCATCACCGGTACAAAGTCCCTGTCGCGCCACTCCTGTCCGTGCTCCACTTGCATGATCTCTCTGGGCCCATAAAGCTCTCGACCCACCTGACGTCTCGACCGTTTGCGTGTGGTTTTGGAGTCTCTCCCAGCAAGGCCGCCCGCAATCATGAAGATTTCATTGGTGGGCATATTATGGGGGTTAGCCTCTTCAGGCTTCTCCAATGGTGGCTTGCGCCCCCTCCTGGGCGGGGGCGACTCCCTTGGGTCGAAAGCTTGGCGAGCCCGCTCATCCAACTTTTTGACGAACTCCATCAAGTGGCCACCTTGAATCACTCGTTCCACCTCTTCCCTCAAAGCGATACACTCCGAAGTCCAATGATCGGGCTGCTTGTGGTAAGCGCAGCGCTTCCCAGACTCCTTGGCCTTCTTGGTCTCTTTCAGCTGCTTTGGCTTTTTAAGAAGCCCCCGATCCATGACTTCGTAAATTTCCTTAATAGGGCAGACCAAAGGAGTGTATCCCTTCTTGGCCCCGCTCGCGGAGGGCATCTTTCGCTTAAGCCTATGCTCCATCCTGCCGGGAAGCCTGGGGTGTAACAGCCCAAAGACCCGCCGTTCGATATTGTCCGCTTTGGCCAAGGGTAGACCCCAAGCGCCTCACGGTTTTACGTTTCGAGCCACTAGTATAACCCAGTGCACCCAAAAGGCCTCTACTCAGGGGAGAGGGATCCACTACTTATAAAGCAGCTTCAAACCACTCTCCAATCCGATGTGGGACAAGCACCTTAGGCTATTACAGTCCACCCCCCCATAAGGGCCCAGCGTCCTCACTGGCACACCGAATCCGGGTCCCTGGCTCTGATACCATTTGTAACAGCCCAAAGACCCGCCGTTCGATATTGTCCGCTTTGGCCAAGGGTAGACCCCAAGCGCCTCACGGTTTTACGTTTCGAGCCACTAGTATAACCCAGTGCACCCAAAAGGCCTCTACTCAGGGGAGAGGGATCCACTACTTATAAAGCAGCTTCAAACCACTCTCCAATCCGATGTGGGACAAGCACCTTAGGCTATTACATGGGGAGCTCCGACCGATGTGGGTCGAGTCTGGGGAATCGATCAGGAGCTAGGTCGCTCACCCGCCGGTCGTTCCTGCGCCCTGGAGCGCGAGTGGTGGACTTGACTTCTTCTAAGCGCATGAAGCGGAGGGCGATGGCCATTATTTCTTCCATGTTCTGTGGCGATTCGAGGATGATTTCGTCGGCGCACTCCGCGTGACGGATTGCCTTGTTGAGGGTTTGAGTTAGGATGTCAATGTCTAAGTGCTCCACCTTGATGAACGCCTCGTTGAAACGAGAGAAAAAACTCCTCAAGGTCTCACCTTCCTCCTGCACGATACTGTATAAATAGGTAGACGGGAGGTTGACACCCGTCATAGAGGAGAAGTGGGCCTTGAATTTCCGGGCCAAATGATCATAATCGCTGATGCTGTGAGGAGCCAACCGTCCAAACCAGTCTTGGGCTGGACCCTCGAGCGTGGTTTCGAAGATCTTGGCCCATATGAGCTTGGAATTGCCGTAGAGGCTGACTTGCGCCTCAAACTTTGAACAATGCTTCACGGGGTCGGTGCTCCCGTGGTAAACTGGCAAGTTGGTAGGGACCCTGTCCACCACCTTGGCATCGATGATCTCGTCCCAGAAAGGGGACCTTGCCTCCCTTTCGTTGTGGTACATCCTTCCCTGACGCTGTGGGGGGTGACCGTGATGATGGGCAGGTGCCCCCACTTCGGGGACTTGGCCGGGGAGGAGGTGTGATGACACTTCCTCCTGTGGATCAAAATACTCCGACCCTTGTGTTGGGTCGGGAAGGTAACGTTGTTGTTGTTGCTGCTGCTGCTGCTGTGGTTGTTGCTGCTGTCTCCGGGGGAGATGATTCCTGAGATCGCCTTGACCAACCCAGTGACCCCAGTTGGCTCTGAAGTAGGCGTTGGGATGGACCCTAGCCCCTAGGCGATCGAAAACAGGCACGTTTCTAGGAACGGGAGCGTCCCTATTTATCTCGCTCGCTGTCCCCGCAACGTGTCGCGCACCCCTATCATTTTCCCCTATATTCCACAAAAGCTGCGAGGGGCGTTCCTCTTCCGGGTCAATCCTTCTTATCGCTGGCTCCCGACGGCGGGGTGGGTTTTCATTATCATCAAAACCCTCCTCGAGGTGTGCGCCCAGATGGACTGGGTGTTGGACCCCCGGTGCCGGTGCAATGTAGATGGTTTGAGGCTGTGCGTAGGGGTTTTGGCCGTAGGGGAGCTACGGATACCCCCAGAAACTCGGTTGATGGGCATGTTGTTGGACAGCGTACGCCATTGGGGCAGAGGGCCCTTGGACTATGGGGTATGCAACGTTCTGAGGGGTTAGAGCTAAAGGACTTCCTCTTGGGGGAGCCGGCATGACCGGTTCCCTGTTTTCTCTCGCAGCGGCCAACGCCTCTGCCCTGCACTGTTCCGTGTAAGCAGCTAAGTCCACTTCAGAGAGTATCAAACGGCTGGGAGCACTGGGACCGGCTTCCGCAGCGACGCCTCCTACTACGGGGGGTTGAAAGTTTCCCCCTGTGGTGTTGAGATCCGGGAAGATCTCTTCACCATTCTTGCCGTAAATGCGTCGTCCGTGACATGTTTAGACCATCTTGGATGGAAAGTTATAGGGTAGCGGTATGAAAACAAGGCTTTTGTTCAGAGTTTCCCACAGACGGCTCCAAGATGATGGTGTCAAAATCCGGGCTATGTGCTGGCCAGCCGATTAGGAATCCCAATCACCCAAGATATTTATATGGTGAGGAGAACTCTGATGCTTTCCCTAGCTGAAAGGATGAAACAAACGTAAGCTCAAAGGCCAAGACGGGGAAGGATAGGGTTAGACCCGTTTTGGCACTCCGACGCTCAAGTCAGCAAAAAGCTCTGGGTCGCAAGAGGACAGGAAGAGTTTTTATGTGTCAGAAAAGCTTACCTTTGATGGTCATGGAGTGAGGTTTTTATAGGTTGGAGATGGACTCCGTGGGTGCAAGTACACCTCCCAGAAAGTGTGGATCTGGTTTGGAGAGGAAAGCGACGGCTTATGGCCGGAACAGTGCTTTTCCAGCTAAAGCACTGCTTGCTTGCTCCTGCCAGGATGCCTGACACTATACTGGGCGCAGCTGCAATTAATGCGGCCGGCGGTAGGTGGTGCTTGCATTGAATGCGGTTGTCCGGTAGCGACTGGGTCGGAGCTCCGTTGGGTCGCACCTTTCTCTGGGTCGAAAGGAGACCCTAGGTTGCGGGAGACTGCCACCAGGCTATGGCTTGAGGTCTGGCCAAGTGTTGGGTCGGTGGCTGCCTATGTGGCTCGGTTGCAGAGCGTTGACGTGGCGCAGGCTGCCACGTGGTAGTGACATCTGGCACTCGGTCATACTCCCCGATTTTCCCCTTATCATATATATAATTATTTTTTATTTAAATATAAAGGCTCGTGAGCCAAACTTAGAGAGGCTTGAGTTCGGGCTTGGCTCAAGCTTGCTCATCAGCCTCATGAGCTGGCTCGGCTCATTTGCATCCCTAATCAGAGCCCAGGTTCAGGCTTATCGGAGTGGTGGACTATGTGCTATGTGAAGTTCTTGATGTGACAACAAGACCAGAAACCTACAGGGATGTCTTGTGTCGAAAGTCTTCCTGGCAAGTGTTGGTCAGACAACGAGTCCCATTGGGTAATAACAGCGGTACAAGATGTTTGACAGGTGGATTGACCTATGTTTGGCATGTCAGGTGAAGTGACCTAGCAATTGGAGATCTGCGGTTGATGTCTTGTGTCGAAAGTTTTCTTGGCATTAAGGAGGTCAGGCGGCATGTCCCGCAAAGGAGTAGCGGCAGTGCAAGATGGTTGGCAGATCAAATGGATTGACCCTGAAAGGGGGGGTCACAAGTGGTGTGATCTTGGTTTAAGGGGAGGATTGTTGGGAAGCAAACTCATCCCACATCGAAAGATTGGAGAAAGTTTGTCCAATGTATAACGGCATGATTGGTATGATGGAATGGGCATTACCATGTCCATTCCTAAACCCATGATTGGTACCAAAACATGATTATGAATGCTCATTCCTGCGGTAATGCCCATTCCCACAAGCATGAGATTACCCATTCCTTTGGTCCCCCATGGTATTAGTCATTCCAAATGTTTAAAATTTATTATTATTTTTTTATATTGTTATCATATATTTGTTAAATGCATATTATAGTTTATTATTTTCATAAATAAAAATTAAATACTATTAATCACGTTGAAAATTTAATAAATTATATTAAATATATGTAAATATAAATATATTATATATTTAAAAAACATGTTCAAAATATTATTTTATTTATAAAATTTTATAAATTCAAATATTTTATAAAGAACGAATTTTGATATTTATATTAAAATTTATTTTTAAATGTCAAAAAATATATTAAATATAATAAATAATTAATACATAATCTATGCATGAACAGAGAAATAGTATATATATATATATATATATATCCCAAACTCACACTCACACTCACACTCACATATATATAGTACATATAATGAATGTCATATATATAGCACGTTCGATATAAAATAGTAATAATATATTTATATATGAAAATATATAGTTACTCAAAATAAAAAATTTAAAATATATATTTAATATAAAAATATTTTTAATTATTATTATTATTATTATTATTATTATTATTAATGAAATAAGTTTAAAATTTTTATTTCATTCCTAACTTTATTACTTGACGTACCAATCATAGCAATGCCGTAATAAAGTTATTCCATTCCTTTGTTCATTCCATTACAAAGTTCATTCATTTCCTGCCTCATTCCATTCATGCATACCAACCATGCCGTAAGTGTTCACCCAACTCCATTAGTATGAGGCCTTTTGGGAGATGCCCAAAAACAAATCCGTGTGAGTTTGACCAAAAACGGATAATATCATACTAAGATAGAGTTAGGGCAAAGGCGCGCGCGATTAGGGGTGTAATTGAGCGAGCCGGCTTGCGAGCTTAGCAAGCCGGCTCGGTGAAAGCTCGCGCTTGGGTTCGTAGTTGACGAGCCGAGCCTTGGCTCGACTCGACTTGCCCTGTGACACCCCTACTCACAGTCGGTACAGGTAAATTAAGTGATTTAATATTATGTGCGTTTTTAATTAATTGTATATGAATTCCTTGAATTATTTGAACTTATATGAATTTATTTGAATTAATGTTGTATGTGAATTTACTTGAATTAATTGAGTTGGCCTTGTTTGAACCTGTAATTGTTGAACCGAACCAACTTGAACCGGAAACCCTGAACCGAACCCGTGAACCGACCGGTCCAGCCTTAAAGGCTGAACCATTTTTCTCCTTCCTCATTTCACGTTACAGCAGCAATTCTTAAGCCAAGGAAGCCAAGAACCCAAGTTGATCATCCAACCTTCTCAAGCCAAGATCTCCCTCGATTCTTCGTCTTTTCTCAAACTTAAGTATGTTTCGGTTTCCCCTCGTCGTGCTCGTCATTTCTATGGTTTAAATTCTGAGTTTAGAGTGAGTTTCATATGCCTTAGCTTCCCTACGTGAATAGTAAGGGTTTGGTGTTTTTGTTAAATACTTGTCATATGCTTGTTATTATTGAATCCTAGCTTCATAAATGAGTGGTATATGTTGTATATGTTACATTTATTGCATATTTTCCCTTGGTAGTTGAGCATTTATGGATGAGCTTGATTTTAGCTTGATTCTTGCATCTTTGGATCATGCCTTTAATTCCCGTTTTTCTTGAGTTATTTAGGTGCCAATATGTTAAGCATGATTTATGTGAATTAATTGTGCATTTTGGGAAGTTGTGACAACGTTAAGGTTTGGGATTTTGGCCATTTTGGCAAACTTTGAACTTGCCATTGCTTCAACCCATTTGGAAACATAATCCGCCGCCACTATAATATATTGATTGCCATGTGAGGAAGGAAAAGGACCCATGAAGTCAATTCCCCACACATCGAACAACTCAATCTCCAAAATATAGCGAAGTGGCATTTCATCACGTCGACCTATATTCCCAGTCCTTTGGCATCGATCACATTTAATCACGAAGTTATGTGCATCATGGAATAATGTAGGCCACCAAAACCCGGATTGAAGCACCTTGGCGCTTGTCTTGCTAGAACTTGCATGTCCTCCATAGGGACTTGCGTGGCATTGTTTCAGAATTTCCTCTACTTCATCCTGAGGCACACAACGCCTTACTAGACCATCCGAACAGTGCTTGAATAAAAGTGGTTCCTCCCAAAAATAGTGCTTCACATCGGCGAAAAACTTCCGTTTCTGATGATAAGTTAACTCCGGAGGAAGTACTCCACTAACAAGATAATTGACAAAATCTGCAAACCACGGAGTTGAAGAAGCTACCATAAAAAGTTGTTCATCCGGAAACTTTTCAGAAATATCTCCTTCCTTCTTTTCAACACCCTCACCAAATTCCAATCTTGACAAGTGATGCGCCACCACATTTTCTGCCCCTTTCTTGTCCCTAATTTCTAAATCAAATTCTTGAAGCAAAAGAATCCACCTAATTAAACGAGGCTTCGAGTCCTTCTTGGCTAGCAAATACTTGATCGCCGCGTGATCGGTATACACCACGGTCTTTGATCTAGCATAAGCGATAACATGTAAACGCTTATCCCTTTTCTGTCCAAGTACAGCTCCTACGGCTAGATCACTTGCGTCACACATCAACTCGAATGGAAGACTCCAATCCGATGACACCATTATTGGGGCCGATGTAAGCTCCTTCTTCAACCTATCAAATGCGAGTAAACAATCATCATTAAACTCAAAGTCATTATCTTTTTGTAGAAGCTTACAAAGTGGTAAAGTAATCTTGGAGAAATCCTTGATAAATCGGCGATAGAACCCGGCATGACCAAGGAAACTCCGTACTCCCTTTACATTCGTCGGTGGTGGCAATTTTGCAATCACATCTATCTTTGCACGATCCACTTCAATGCCTTTTTCGGAGATCTTGTGGCCTAGCACTATACCCTCTCTTACCATAAAATGACACTTCTCCCAATTCAATACCAAGTTAGTCTCCTCACAACGCTGCAAAACTCGGGTTAAATGCAATAAACATGAATCATAGGAAGAGCCAAAAACAGAGAAATCATCCATGAAAATTTCCATTGTTTTCTCAATAAAATCAGAAAAAATGGCCATCATACATCGTTGAAACGTGGCTGGAGCATTACATAACCCAAAAGGCATTCTTCTATAGGCAAAAGTGCCGTAAGGGTAAGTAAAGGTACATTTCTCCTGATCCTCTGGTGCTATGGCTATTTGATTATACCCCGAGTATCCGTCTAAGAAGCAATAATATGAATGTCCGGCTAGCCTTTCTAACATTTGATAAATAAAAGGCAAAGGGAAATGGTCCTTACGGGTGGCATTATTTAGTTTTCTATAATCAATACATACTCTCCACCCCGTAACCGTTCTAGTAGGGATTAATTCATTATTTTCGTTTTTAACAACCGTCATCCCTCCCTTCTTAGGCACCACTTGTACCGGACTTACCCATTTGCTATCCGAGATAGGATAAATAATTCCTGCATCTAACAACTTAATCACTTCAGCCCGAACTACCTCTTTCATATTAGGATTTAATCTACGTTGGTGTTCAACCGAGGGCCTACGATCATCTTCCATTAATATCCTATGCATGCAAATTGAGGGACTTATACCTTTAATATCAGCAATAGTCCATCCTAAAGCTCTCTTATGTTCCCTCAACACTCTCAAGAGACTATCTAATTGTGAATCGGATAAACTAGAAGAAACAATAACCGGTAAAGTATCATTTTCACCCAAATAAGCATACATCAAATGTTCGGGGAGGGGTTTCAATTCAAGTTTGGGAGCTTCAATAATAGATGGAGGAGGAACGGGCTTACCAGTCCCCAATTCCTCATACGCATACCTTTGTCGGAAAGGAACGAATGGAGTTGCTTCCAAAACTTTCGTATAAGCTGCTAGTTCTTTTAGAATCTCCTCTCCTTCAACCATTCCTTCCAACCCATTCAAACATAGCTCCAACGGGTCTTCCTTTTGAGTATCTACCAACTTTTCCCCCTCAACCGTATCCACTAAAAAACACTTTTCACCAATTTCAGCTTCTTTGACTGCCTTGAACAAATTGAATTCCACTTTCTCTTCACCCACTCTAAGGGTGAGAAGTCCATTCTTGACATCAATAAGAGCTCCAGCGGTAGCAAGGAAAGGCCTTCCAAGAATCAATGGCATTTCCCTATCTTCTTCCATATCCAAAATGATGAAGTCTACCGGAAGGTAGAACTTCCCAACTCGAACCAAAGCATTCTCTAAAACTCCGGTTGGATACTTCACCGAACGGTCGGCTAGTTGTAAGGTTACGGTGGTAGGCTTCAATGCATCCAAACCTAATTTCCTGCAAATGGACAAAGGCATCAAACTAACACTTGCTCCAAGATCACATAAAGCTCTATTAAAATTCAAACTACCAATAGTGTAAGGGATAGAGAAACTTCCCGGATCTTTGAGTTTTGGAGGAAGTTTGTGTTGCAAAATCGCGCTGCACTCCTCGGTGAGTGCAATGGTAGCATATTCCTCGAGCTTCCTTTTGTTTGAGAGGATTTCCTTGAGAAACTTCACATAAGTGGGCATTTGAGCAAGAGCTTCGGCAAAAGGTATGTTAATATGCAATTCCTTGAAAATATTCAAGAATTTCTCGAATTGCTTCTCCAACTTTTGCTTCTTCAACCTTTCCGGAAATGGGACGGGTGGCACATAAGGTTTTGGTGTCACAAACACCTTTGGTTGTGAAGGGAGCTCTTCATTTCCACTTAATTCGGACTGTTTCTCAATTTCTACTCTTTCCTCTACCTTTTCATCCTCTTTCACCTCATTCTCTTCTTGCATTTTTGGTCCTTCATATGCTTTCCCACTTCTCAAGGTAATAGCTTTGCAATGCTCTTTAGGATTTGTCTCCAGTTTGCTCGGCAAAGCCCCTTGTTGCCTAGGATTTGATGACCCCGCAAGTTGTCCAATTTGCATATCCATGTTCCGGTTGTGACTTATCATGTTCTCCAATTGAGTATCAAGCTTCTGAAACTTTTCGGTAGTCACCGAGATAAACTTCTCAAGCACCGCCTCTAATCCTTGTCGTTGATCCGGTTGTGGGGTTGCATTTGGATTAATGGTTTGATGACGTGGTTCTTGGAATTGCACTCGTTTAGGCTGGAAATTCGGCCTTGATTGATTCCCTTGGTTTCCTTGATTGTTGGACCAAGAAAAGCTCGGATGATTTCTCCACCCCGGATTATATGTATTGGAATACGGGTTGTTCACCGGCCGTTGATTGTTCACATAGTTGACTTTCTCTTGCCTGGCTCCAACCTGAGTGCCTGCATTAGAATGAGGACAAGTATTATACATATGCGGTCCACTACAAATCTCACAATTTACCTGCACGGGAGGTGATGATGAGGTCCCGACTGCATTCACCGCTATTTGATCTAATCTCTTGCTCATCGCTTCCATCTTCGCATTGATTGCCGTGAATGCATCTAACTCCATTACTCCTTCCGGTTTAGTGGGTGGAGGAGTTATCCTCTCTTGATTCCAACCATTGTTAGCTGCCATATTTTCCAAAAGTTGAAGTGCTTCATCTTCGGCTTTAGCCATTAATGCTCCTCCGACTGCTGCATCTACCATTACTCGAATATTTTGAGTCATCCCATTATAGAAAGTTTGCACAATAAGCCAAGTTGGAAGACCATGATGAGGGCACTTCCTTTGCAACTCTTTAAACCTTTCCCATGCTTCATACAAAGATTCCCCCTCATATTGTCGAAATGACGTAATATCATTTCGGTACTTCATTGTCTTAATAGGGGGAAAGAATTTCGCCAGAAATGTCTGAGATAAAGTGTCCCAACTCCGAAGGGTCTCATTGGGTATTGTGGCTATCCATGAACGCGCCTTATCCCTTAAGGAAAAGGGAAATAATCTGACCCTTATTGTATCATCCGACACATTGTGCATCCTGAATGTGGCACATACTTCAAGGAAATAAGATAAATGAGCTGTCGGATCTTCCGTAGCAAGACCTCCAAACTGGTTTTGTTATAACAAATTTATAGTAGCCGGTCTGATCTCGAAATTATTTGCTTCAACGGGAGGTCGAACTAGGTTGTTCTGAATCATCTCAGCATTTGGTGTGTTGTAATCTTTAAGTGCTGGGTGTGGGGCTCTAGGTTCAGGATTGAGATTCTGAGCCCTCCTATTATTCCTGTTTTCTTCATCATCCGCCATAGTATCCAGTGGTGCAAGTCTCTCTTGCCCGCGTACTCGCCTGATTGCTCTAAGCCTTCTCTCAATTTCCGTTGTGTAATCAACATAATCGAAACTTAGAGTTCTTCTCATGCACGAATTGCCTGCGAAAAGAAAGTCACTAGATTAAGCTTCAAATAAGAATAACCCAAGAATACAGTAGACAAATCTAAAGTAATAGATAAAAGTATTTAAATAACTCTTGATTCAGCGCCTTCCCCGGCAACGGCGCCAAAAACTTGATATCCCTTAATTTACCCTACCAAAACTCCTTCAAGTTGTGGTTAGAATGCGTATTCAGTTTTAAAAGCCCAAGTGCAAGCTCAGTGTCAAATTGTAGCACAAGGGGTCGTACCCACTAGGAAGGATGAATCAAGCACTATTTCCACACCAATATCTATTCATTAGATTAGAGTAACACAAGTTATGAGGAGGGATGAATTAGGATTAACTAAAGTTAGCTATTCAAGAACTTAATTACTTAGTAAAGTTGATTCAAATAATAAGAGGCTAGGGAATGACATGGAGCATGCAATTAGAGTTTTAATAACATCCTAGTAAGTGATTTTAGTCCTTTAAACTTGTCATTGAGTTGTACCAACAATTCTCTCGAATCTAAGGTACGTATTAATTCCATTTCAGAAAATGTTCTCACAATTACCCAGAAATAGAATCAATCAATCAAACAGGACAAGAGAGACTTCTAAATCAGCGGCTTGGCATAATTTAAAGGCCTACTAAGATAGTTGGACAAAGAATAAATTTCTTTAACTCTTAATTTCCAATATTTCATGAAAATAATCAAGTTGCTACAGATCTTTCGAAAATAACGCAACCTTAAGATATATACTTCGGATGGCCACTCCTCGTATATTAAATTACTCCCATTTTCATAAATCCAAGGACTAAATCACTCATTCGGACATTGTTTCAAACACATAGCATACACATAATCATTCCTATGCCTAGATGAATTAAGCGCTCATAATTAAACTCAACTTCGTATCAATAAAGCAAATGAACTTAGTATTCATCATGGAAATTGCAATAAAAGAGGTCTTGAAAGCAAGTAAAATTTAACCCTAAAGCTACGTCTAGAGAATTCAAACGATAAACTGAAATAAAAAGAATTCGTTTAACTGAAAGTAAAATGACTGAAGCAGAAAAGAACTTGTAGAAGATGTCGACTTTGATTCTTCAAGAATTTTCTTCTCCTCTCTGCTTCTCCATGGATCTGCTCTCTTTTCTTTTCTTTTCTCTCTTTCTGTCCGAACCGCCCTCCAGAATGGGGAAGTTTTCTCTATATTCCAATTGTTGACCAATAACTGCTGAGAAACTGCCAAAATCCGAAAAATCGCATTTGCACAGGGTCGCGGTTGCGACCCAAAATAGGCATAAAACGGTCGTGTCCGCGACCAACTAATGAAATCGTGTTTTCCGCCTTGTCGCGGCCGCGACCATTTTTGAACTGAAATGGGTCGCGGTCGCGACCCCTTTTTCTTCATGTTTCGAGATTGCTCCACAAATTCAGCAGAAAAAATCACCAAAAATACCAGTCGTGCCCGCGACTGGAAATGTGCATAGAGTAGGTCGCGGTCGCGACCTCATTTTTCCCAACCTTCGAGATTTGGCACTTTTGTAGGCAAAATTCATCCAGAAAATACATGGTCGCGCCCGCGACCATAAAGCAGAAGGATGAGGTCGCGGTCGCGACCCCAAATTGGTCAACCTTCGAATTTTTGCTCTTTTTGTCCATTTTTCTTCATTTTCATCCTGTTTTCCGTACATCTTACTCAATTGTCATTTGTTCCTTAAAAAAGGATCAAAAACTACAATTTAGCTCGAAAGTATGCACAGAAATGTTGATTTCCCAATAAAAACTAACATGCAAAATGGACTTAACATATGGATAGTTATGTGTTGGTACCTATACGTATCTATGTGATGGTATTCTACTTGTGGATTTAATTATTCGCTTCCGCATACTCTGATTTGATTTGGTTTGGTTTAGCTCCGCCTAGCCTAGAGGGTGTGTTTGGTCTCCCGTTCGCTATGATTCGGATTCGGGTACAGACATCCCATTTCGTATTCGGGTTTGGATTATGGTGCGGGGGATGTGGCCCTACGTGTGGGTGTTACGTGCCCAGTTCGCGAACCAAGCCCGAACCCTTTTATTTGTGGCTCGAGGCTCGCGAGCCAGCTCACGAACTTGGTAATATAAATAAATACATAATACATTATATATATTATATATATATATATATATATATATATATAAACCCTAATATCTACTGGCCGTCTCATTGACCCAGAAAAAAAAGAAAAAAAGGATTTCTCACAGCCATTTTGAAAACCTCCCGCCGCTTGATCTCAAGGCTGCCACCACCACGCCTTCTTCAAACCGCCGCCACCGCCACGCCTTCTTCAAGCTTCCACCACCACCATGCTCAAGGCGCCGCCGCCGTTTACCAGACTTTCAAGACGCCACCATCACCGATAGCCATCATCTTGTGCGCCTTTGAAAGAAGAAACCACATCGTCCGCCGTAGAAGCCTTCAGAAAACGTATCCACTGTCCGGCGACCAACCGAAACGACCTCAACTGGTGACTTGAAGTCGATTTTTTTCTTTTCTTGAAAACCAGATCTGGTCAGATCTTCAACCAGATTTGATTTAGATCTCTAATTTTTTATTTTTTTTGGATTTTCTTCCCATTTTTTCCTGATTGTTTACTTCTTTTAGATTTTTTGTTCAATTTTCTTGCTTTGTATTTTATGCTTCTTGCTATGTATATTGTACATTTTCTTTCTATGCAGTGAATGAATTCTTGCTTTTTACATTTTCTTTGCTTTGCAGTACTCTCCATTGATGGTTATTTTTCCGTGCATTTTTTTTGTTTCTGGCCAAGGTTCTTTATGGGTTCGAAAGGCTCGCGAGCCGAGCCAGGCCTTAGTCCGAGCCAAGCCCGAGCCATGTTCTATGTAGCTCGTAGGCTCGCAAGCCGAACCCGAACCATGGATTTGAGGGCCGAGCCCGAGCCTGAACCAGTAAAAAATGCCAAAGCTCGGCTCGGCTCGTTTACATCCCTACGCGCGAACCCAGCATGTATTATATATTACGCTTTTATTATATTTATGTTTGTTAGATGTGTAGTTACTTTCACTTATAGACATCATGTTAGGAGGTTAAGGTATTTAATGTTGTGTATAAACTCCCCATGTGTAATTCATTATTCAGTTTTGAACGAGAATGGTAACACAGACCCTCAATTTTTACTCTCTAATATTACTTTTTCGGTAAAATAAAAATTAGATTAAGGGATGATATCTCGCCAAACTCATGAAATATCTTCAAATTCAATATAAAATCACAAAACATTATACCTAACGGCATGTGTTAAAAAAGGATTTGAATAAACATTTTAGCTTTATTGTTTCCTTCTCACATAACACAATACATATATAAGGTTTGAATTGGATTTTATTCGATGGGCAATAGACATGTCTAGGTGGGAATTGGCCATTTGGGATGAATGCATTGGTTGATTTAGTTTTTTGTTGTTTACGTTTCAACTCAAAATTTAATTCTCAAATTGTCTAATTTTTATTTTTTCGATTCGATTCGATTCGAATTCAAAATAGGAGCAATTTGAAATAACTCCCTATCAGTTTGAAATATTTTTACTTTACCCCCCATAAAATTATACAACATAATAGGATATAAATACTGCATTAGAACATTTTAGTACTACATTTTGTAAAAAATATACAACATATTTTTAGAGGTATTTGAAGTATTATATTATGTGAAAATTATACGACATTTTATCAAAATGGAGAGTTAAGTAAAAATATCATAACCAATTGGGGATTTATCCCACATTACCCGTTCAAAATAAATAAGATAAAACGAAAAGTATATTTTTTACGATGAATAAATATCTAAGGAAATGCGACTAATTTACTAATAAATATACTACAACTGACACATAATTAATTGAAGTTGGGTAGAGCAATAAATTTAAAATAAATACAAAATTGGAATACCAATTATTTTTAACTTCCATTTTTGTATCCAACAAGGCTCTCTAAGGACCGCCACGTGGCAACAACTCGGCATACCCTTAGCACCATTACTCGCATGGACACACACATATACAATATATGTACTAATTTAAATTATTTTAAATTTAATAATTTTATTTTATTCTTATTTATGTATATATACATCATCATTTTTTTTTTTATTTTTTTAATTTGTAAAGTATATAATTCGATATATATATATATATATGATATATATTTTTATAAATTTTTTTTGTATAAATAGGACCTATGTGGCATTAATATGGATAATAGACACATATATAATATATGTACTAATTTAAATTATTTTAAATTTAATAATTTTATTTTATTCTTATTTATGTATATATACATCATCATTTTTTTTTAATTTTTTTAATTTGTAAAGTATATAATTCGATATATATATATATATATGATATATATTTTTATATAAAATTTTTGTATAAATAGGACCTATGTGCCATTAATATGGATAATAGACACATATATAATATATGTACTAATTTAAATTATTTTAAATTTAATAATTTTATTTTATTCTTATTTATGTATATATACATCATCATTTTTTTTTATTTTTTTAATTTGTAAAGTATATAATTCGATATATATATATATATATGATATATATTTTTATATAAAATTTTTGTATAAATAGGACCTATGTGGCATTAATATGGATAATAGAATTATTCATGTGAACTAAGTATAGCCTATTATATGACACGTGCGAATCATGTATGATTTCCGATGTACATATTATTTTTTCGAAGACGATTGTTTCGAAAATAATTTTTTTTGAGTTACGAATCGATTTTAATGTTGAAAATAAATATATCCCAAAAGACTTATTTACGTCTAAACCCCAAATGAGTTTCTAAATAATGGAACATCATCCCATTTAGATTTATTAACATTGGACGCCCAAATAAATTTTAAAATTACGAATGACTCCTTCCCTCCATTAGAAAACTCATTTAAAAACTATTGTATTCATTTGAGATTTAGATATAAAATGTTATTTGTGGGGGTGCTCTATTATTTAAAAACTCATTTAAATTTAAAATTTTGACAAAATTATTAAAAATCCTAACAAAGAGGGGGGTTATTTGTAATTTTCAAATTTATTTAGGTATTTAAGGCCTTTAACCTATCGATTCTTTCATGGGGTAATTTTTGAATAGTAACCATGAGTTGAAAAAATTTGTTTTTGCTCCCAATTTTCAAAAAAAAATTCGTTTGCTCCCCAGATGAGAGACAAAATGTTTGTTTACTCCCCATTTTTTTGTAAAAGTAGTACAAAAACTCAAGGATCACGTAATTAAATCCCCAAATATTGTATATTTTTCGTAATATCATGTATAGACATCATATTGCAAAATTTATACATAATATAAAAATGAATGTAAACACATGTTAATTTTTTATCACTATATCATCCAATCACGTCGTGGCACTAAAGGTAAATCACCCAAATTTTTTCCAATAAAGTACGGAGGATCTAATTCCAATGAAAATCTGGGGACCATTTCTTGACAAGTTTAACGGGTACGACAAGGGTCTTGGTCGCCCCCCTTCCTGGAGAAGCAAGCAAATGAAATCAAAGGAAAATCCATGTAAACATTCTGAAAATCTCGCGGCACAAGCAAAGCAAAGCAAAGCAAAGCAAAAGTAAACCTCGTCATATACACGCCGCAACTTTGGAATCCGCGTGTGGGACGCGTAACGCCAAACCACGCGCCTTCACTTTCCCCAACAACTCTTTCAAAATAATACACCCATCCACCTTTTATGAACATTGGATTGGACTTCAATTTTAAAAACAGAGTTGGCCACCCGTCAATCAAAAGTAACTTTTTTTTTTTTTTTTTTTTTTTTAAATCATCTTACTAGTATTTTACAAAAGTCCAGACCCAAACAGGGGGTTTTAAACAAAAATAATCTCCCTCACCTATTTTCTCTGCACCTTTTCCCATTTAAGTATTTAACTATACTTCCTAGGTGGTAGTGGGGTCAGTACTCCCTTCTAGTATTTATTTTCGATTTTTTTTTCTAATCATCCCATGTGATATATCAATTAACACGGTCAACTTTATAATTTGAGCAAATTATATTTTTGGACCTATATGATTAAGCCTTTTTGTAATTTTAATCTTATTTTTTTAAAATTATACATATTTAGTTATATTATTTTTAAAAAATTACAATTCTGGTCTCATTCGTCAAATAATCGATGAAAAATATATTTTTTGGTCATTAAGTATAATTTGATAAAAAAATTATTGTTTATTAGGTTGTTTTTTTATTAGAGTTTACTTATTAATACTTCATTTTAGCATCATATTACTTTAATTAGAGTAATTCAGAGTAATGCTTCAAAGTTGATTTAGAATGTTAAAACAAGGTATTTATAAGTAAACCCCCCCGCAAAGAAAAAAACAAAAAAAAACAAAAACCGATAAACAGTAACTTTTTCCCTCAAATTGCACTTAACCGAAAATACGCATTTTTCGTCAATTATCTGATGGATGGGACCAAAATTATAACTTTTTTGAAAATAATAGAACTAAATGTGTCTAATTTCAAAGACGGAGAATTATTGAAACATCTCCAATATACCTCAATACTTTTCCTAAACCCCCAATTAATTTTTTCTATATTTTAAGGATCAATTATTCATCAAAGTTTTCATAAACTCCCTATTTCGTGTAAAAAAACTAAAATGTCCTTAATAAATTTATATAAAATTACCACACATGCCCCTTTTCTTCTTCCCTTTTTTCTTTTTTTTTTTCCTTTTCTTCTCCATCGTTTTTGTGTTGAGAGATGCAGGTATCCGGCCGACATTCCGGCGCCGTCTCCCACCACTTTCCGGAGACGGGAGTTACGTGTTCTTACTCATTTCGACGACGCGACTTCATTGGTGGTAACCTTATCTATTGAAAATGGCCGGAGAAGGCGCCGGAATCTCGGCCGAAACCTGCAAATTTTCAATAGAAAATGGGAAATGGGTCTCTCATTTCCGGTGATATTTTTCGACGTTTTTTTAGGAATCTTGAAGATCTTGACACGAAGAATCCATTTCAATTGACGGAATCGATTTTCATTCAACGGTTTGGGAGTTATGAACTTTTTTTTTTTAGATCTAAAATTCTTAGATGTGAAATTGAGGACAAACGACTTAGAATTTTGAGAAACCAATCGAAAATATGGAATGAGGACGAGGAGTACGTCCCCGGTGAATTTTTCGGGAATTTTTGGACCATCTTCGGCGGCGGCTGGTGGTGGCCGGCGGCGGCGGTCCGGCGGATTGAAGGTTGAAGGAGATGATGAAGAAGATGAAGTGTGGAGAAAGAAAAAAGGTGTGGAAAAAGTAAAAAAATAGGGATAAAATAGACTTTTTAAATGATTAGGGGGTTTAGGAAAAATGTATTGTGTATTAGAGATTGTAAATGTATAAAATTTGAAATGGGGGGTTTTGGATAAAAATAGGGATTGTTGGTCCTTAAAAAAAAAAAAGGATCATTTCAAATATATGAGACTAAAATTAAAAAAAATGTTTAATCATATGAGACTAACACATGTAATTTGCTCTTATAATTTGAAATGTCTCAAACGAACCTGTAATTATATTAAACTATCACTAAATTAACACTCAAAATTCTATGATCCTCACCATAATTGTAAGATTTTAAAATACTAATTTAATAAGAGACATTTCAAATTAAAAAATTAAAATTGCTGATTAAGTATATCAGATTATTTTTGGTACACACACTTATTTCCCACGAAAATACTGCGAAGCTTCTCAGCACGTTCCCCGTTCATTATTCTATACTTTGGCACTTGCATAGCACTTTCTGTCCCTGTCGGATTTGGCCGTTGATGACTTAATATAAAGTTGAAGCTTGAAGACTGATTCAAACGAAGCAATAGTCAATCGTGAGGAGATATCAATTGTTGACGTTTTGAGAAAGATCAGCTTAAATAGGTTGAATTTGGGGGTGTGTACACTAAAATGGAGCGTTTATTGAGTGACAAATGGGAGGTTGAACCGAAGCATTCTTCGCCGGAGGCGTTGCAGCGGTGGAGGGATCTCTGCGCGGTTGTGAAAAACCCCAAGCGCCGCTTCAGATTCACGGCTAATATTCCTAAGCGGCAAGAGGCTGAGGCCATTCGTAAAACCAATCAGGTTTCCCCCCTTTCCTGTATATATCTCAGTAGAACGATTTATGAACTCAACTGTCTTGTGTGTCACTCCCATGCTTTCTGTTGGTCAACTACCAACCACAACTCTCTATTTTTTTCCCCTAATACTCATATAAGCTTGATGGAGCTCAACCTTGTCTTAAGAGAATTTTTCTGTCTCAATAAATCAATCATGAATAGATTCTACAAGAGACCCAAAAAAATTTTGCATTTCTTTTTTCCATAACCTCTTGTAATCTGCTTGTTATTGGTATCTTGTATAACAAATTGGGGATCTACCATTGGCATTTCCGGTGTTGAAATCAAAGTCAAATAAAACTTGAACTCAAGTACTTGGTTTTTGCATTTCTCTTGTAACTGGGGATGCCCCATTGGTATTTCCGGTGTTGAAATGGAAGTCAAATAATTTGATCTGAACGCTGGCTACGCTAGCTATATGCTTAACATAGGCAATGTATGCACAAAATTCTCTGTCTCGAGAGAGATTTGAGACTCCGTAAGTAACTGAATTGTCTCGGTTGTCGAGAGAGATTTGAGATGAGGAAAAAAGATAGCGGAGATGAGTAAAAAAGATAGCAACCTGACTAACTGTCTTGTGCTAGGCCTAACTCACCTCAAAAGTTAGTTAATAGAGGTAAAGGTCGCCAAACATTTATTAACTAGCACAGACTTGGTTTTAATCAAACGTTGGACATGTACATGTTAACACCAGCGCTCGTTTTTAGTTTATCGTTGAGCTTTGAGCAGGCATAAAATGCATGTATGCATATATAGTAATGAATTTTATAAAATGAATTGAAAAGCAAATCATAGGCTAGCTAGCTGAGATACAGCTAAGTTGAAGCAAGATACATTGAGAATGGAATGGCTACTATTAGAGAATTGGAATATGTAAAGGCAATGAAATTCTTTAAGAAAATTGTAGCGAACCCACTATTTTATTTTTCTTTGCAGCAAACGTAAAATATTTATGTTTATAAGAATATTATAGATATATATAACTCACTCAATTAACTGAACTGAAAAGAAAAACAATTACTCAAAAGCAGATGCATGTAGCTCGTTTGGCTAAAACTGATATGCAGCAAAGTTGATGCAAGGCGCCTTGAAATGGGTATAACTTGAGATCTTTAGTATTGTAAGGGGAAAAAGGTTAAAAGAAAAGGAGAATGGGGTATATTTTTTTCCTTAGATTCTATTTAAGTATATGTTTCTTGAAACTATATCTTGATGTGAGAATTAATACTTCTGTCTTGGATAATCTTAGGAGAACAAGTCATTGAGGGTTGCAGTACTTGTCTCGAAAGCTGCAATTCAGTTCATACAAGGTGAGGTTTATTGCAAACTCATTTTTCTAGTTTGTTTCCTAGTTTTACATCACCTAAAGAATAACACCTTTCACTAAACAATCACAGCCGCAGAGGGCCATTACACAGCACCTAAAGAAGTCCAAGCCGCTGGTTTCAAAATATGTGCTGACGAATTAGCATCCATAGTTGAAGGACACGATCTCAAGAAACTAAAGTCACATGAAGGGTCATCTGGTATTGCAGACAAGCTCGCCACTCATGAGTCCAAAGGCCTTTCTACTGACAACGATGCCCTCAACCGAAGGCAAGATATATATGGGGTCAACAAATTCCAAGAAAGTGAAGCTAGAAGCTTTTGGGTATTTGTTTGGGAAGCCCTTCAAGACATGACTCTAATGATCCTCGGTGTTTGTGCCATTGTCTCTCTGATTGTTGGCATAGCAACTGAAGGATGGCCTAAGGGGGCCCATGATGGTCTTGGGATCGTTGCTAGCATATTGCTTGTTGTGTTTGTTACTGCAACAAGTGATTACCGCCAATCATTGCAATTCAAGGATTTGGACAAGGAAAAGAAGAAGATTTCAATTCAAGTGACGAGGAATGGTTATAGACAGAAATTGTCTATTTATGAGCTATTGCCTGGTGATATCGTGCATCTTGGTATTGGAGATCAAGTACCTGCAGACGGGCTTTTCCTCTCCGGATTCTCGGTTTTGATTGATGAATCTAGTTTGACTGGGGAAAGTGAGCCCATTATGGTTAATGCTGAAAATCCGTTTCTGCTTTCTGGGACAAAAGTTCAAGATGGTTCGTGCAAGATGTTGGTCACTACTGTCGGGATGAGAACGCAATGGGGGAAATTAATGGCAACATTGAGTGAAGGAGGAGATGATGAAACCCCGTTGCAGGTCAAATTGAACGGAGTGGCGACAATTATTGGGAAAATAGGCCTCATTTTTGCTATTGTGACTTTTGCTGTTCTAGTTCAGAAAATTGTGGGTCGGAAATGGCAAGATGGGACAACCTTAATCTGGTCTGGGGAAGATGCGATGGAATTGTTGGAGTATTTCGCCATTGCTGTTACAATTGTTGTTGTTGCTGTTCCTGAGGGGCTGCCGCTAGCTGTGACTCTGAGCCTTGCCTTCGCCATGAAAAAGATGATGAATGATAAAGCCCTGGTGCGCCATCTGGCAGCCTGTGAGACGATGGGGTCCGCCACAACTATCTGTAGTGATAAAACCGGTACGTTAACTACCAATCGCATGACTGTGGTGAAATCATGCATTTGCATGAATGTAGAAAACAAAGTACCGGAATCTGTACTTGGAGTTCTGCTCCAATCAATCTTCAACAACACCGGTGGAGAGGTTGTGGTTAACAAAGATGGGAAAATAGAGATTTTGGGGTCCCCAACCGAGACAGCTATCTTGGAGTTTGGTCTGTCACTTGGTGGGGATTTTCATGCAGAACGCGAAGCAACGAAAGTAGTTAAAGTCGAGCCGTTTAACTCCACAAAGAAGAGAATGGGGGTCGTCTTGGAGCTTCCGGAAGGTTCTGGAAGCAGATTACGAGCCCACACCAAAGGTGCATCAGAGATAATTTTGGCTGCCTGTGATAAGGTTATAAATAAAAATGGTGAAGTTGTTCCTATGGATGAAGGGGCTTTCAATTATTTAGAAGCAACTATCGAGCAATTTGCTAATGAAGCTCTTAGAACGCTCTGTCTTGCTTATATGGATCTTGAAAATGGATTTTCTGCTGATGAGGCAATTCCAGAAACTGGATTTACTTGTATAGGAATTGTGGGGATTAAAGATCCATTACGGGATGGAGTTAAGGAGTCTGTTGCACTTTGCCATTCAGCGGGTATTAAAGTACGAATGGTTACTGGAGACAACATTAATACTGCAAAAGCTATTGCTAGAGAATGTGGAATACTTACCGATGACGGTATAGCTATCGAAGGTCCGGTTTTCCGTGAGAAGAGCTTGGAGGAATTGCTTGAACTGATTCCAAAGATTCAGGTACCTAACATCTTTGTGATAGAAATAAGAAACTACTAGAGTCAAGATTTTAAAGCTTTTTATTGCATGGCTTATGATATTCAAACACGTACTCTATCAGGTGATGGCTCGTTCTTCGCCACTGGACAAGCACACATTGGTGAAGCACTTGAGAACTACGTTTAACGAAGTTGTTGCCGTGACTGGTGATGGAACCAATGATGCTCCTGCACTTCATGAAGCAGATATTGGACTTGCTATGGGCATTGCTGGCACTGAGGTGAATTTCACATTTTTCCCCCTCACACAAAACAAATATATGATTTATATGCAAACTCACATATGTGTCTTATTTCTTGTTTGTACATGTTTTGACCTGGTAAATTTCATTTTGGTGGAATTCAGGTGGCCAAAGAAAGTGCTGATGTCATCATCCTGGACGACAATTTCTCCACTATTGTAACTGTAGCCAAATGGGGACGTTCGGTATACGTAAACATCCAAAAATTTGTGCAGTTCCAGCTGACCGTTAATATTGTTGCCTTGGTTGTGAATTTCACTTCAGCTTGTCTAACTGGTAATAAAGCTTTTACTTTGTCTTTTTCTACGATATCTTCTTTTAAATGAAGAAAGAGCAATAAAGATTGTATAACTGATTCTATATATTTCCAATTAATTGTGATTTCAGGAAGCGCTCCCCTCACAGCTGTCCAGCTTCTTTGGGTGAATATGATTATGGACACACTTGGTGCTCTTGCACTGGCGACTGAGCCTCCGAATGAGGAGTTAATGAAGAAATCGCCTGTTGGCAGGAAGGGAAACTTCATCAGTAATGTCATGTGGAGGAACATCCTAGGACAGTCCTTATATCAGTTTCTCGTGATATGGTTCCTTCAGGCATACGGGAAAACAATTTTTGGACTTGAAGGCAGCCCTGATTCTGATTTGGTTCTTAACACGCTTATTTTCAATACATTTGTCTTCTGCCAGGTAATTTCTTGATCAATCAGTTTCTTTGGCATCATTCAAGTAATGATTGCAAACTTGTAGAATTTAAACTTCATTCTTTGGAGCTCCTATGTCTAAATACTTTCGGTCATTTCTGCAGCTCTTCAATGAGGTTAACTCCCGAGAAATGGAGAAAATTGATGTGCTGAAAGGCATACTGAACAACTATGTGTTTGTATCGGTTCTTGGCTCTACAGTCCTCTTCCAAATCATCATTATCGAATACCTTGGGACGTTCGCCAACACAACTCCCCTTTCACTGATGCAGTGGTTTTTCTGCGTATTTATCGGATTCATAAGCATGCCAATTGCTTTAGTCTTGAAGAAGTATATTCCTTTGAATAATTAATGGTGCTATATTCTCTACGGTTGAATGCAGACACTCTACCAATTTTCCAGGCTCGCCGCACTTGGGCTCCTAACCTTTACGGAGGGGGAAAATTACATTTTTTATATACCAATTTGACCATTTCAACGAGTTTGGGCATTTCATTTTCCGGCCACAAAGTAATCCCTATCTTCAGAATTAAGTAATTTAATGTCAAATCTGATTGGAACCCCTTTTTGCCATCTGGAAATCCACCCTGATTTTACACATGGTCCGGTTTTGCTTGGACACGTGGACAACAGGGACTGTTTGCGGGCAAGTATTTGGGGGCTCCAGTCAAATTTGGTATTAAATTGCTTAATTTTGAAGATATGGAATTATTTTGTAGCCGGAAAATGAAACGTCCCAAAATCGTTGAAATGGTGTTGGTTGGTATACCAAAAATGCAATTTTCCTTTTATGGAGGTGCAGGAGGGGAACCTCAAGATTAAACAACACGTGATCTGAATGGGTCTTTAACCATTTTTATTGGGATAATCAAGAATATTCCGGTGAAATCAAGGTGTTATACAACAGTCACCTGAATAATCTTGATTACTTCACCAGAAACGGTTAAAGGCTCTTTCAGATCACGACTTGTATAATCGAGATACCTTTTTGCACACCTGCAAAAGTTACGAACCAAAACACAACGAAAATCTCAGGAACGTTGGGGAGACATGGGCATTTAACCCTATTGTTAACATGTTTTCTGTATGCACTTCACTTGATGCTCCAAGGATAGGCCATTTGATCCCAAAGGAAGATGAAGTTGACGATCTGAATCTTCAAGATTCAGAATTTACATTCCAACTTGGCTTGTTTCATATATAGTTGGAACAAACTCCTTCATTTTTTGATTGTTTAGGCTTATTGACATGTAATTAATCTGCTAGGTGTTTAGTTGTTTCCTATTTCTTTTAATTTTCTGTATATCAATTTACTTCACTGATTGGATTAGGGTTCATGAATAGGAACCTGTAAATATGTGAACTGATATTTCTTGTTGTTTCATGTGGGATGTTTGTCTGTAAGTTTGGGATATGACGTTTGAATTAAAAGGTAATAAAAGTTTATTGCCTTTGGTTTTTATTTATAATTGTGTTTATTTGTAGTATTTTTAATAGTTGGCCGGCTACAAGGTGTTTATTGTAATAATTTGCAACAAAATCCTACTTCATTCAATTTTTTTTTCTCAATTTATTAAAATTCAGACTATCAACAGATCAGATTCGTACAGAAGTAAATAAATTTTGAATCAGATTCGTACAGAAGTAAATAAATTTTGAATTCAAATTCATCAATACCATGCACGAATAAATTGGGTCGGACCAGACCTAATAAAATATTGGCTCGATTAATGGTAAAATATTTTTTTGAGGAAAACAAAATATAAATATGTAATATTTATTAAAAAAGTATTATTTAATAAATTATTTGTTGTTTTTACTTATATTCATTTAAATTATGTTCATTTAAAAATTATTAATAAAAGATGATATGTTTTTTTAAAATAAAAAGTAGATTTATAATTAAATAAAGTGATCCTCAAATTTTAATTTAATTATTTGCATCATTATTCTTTATTTGTAAAATAATTAATTTAATAAAATATGATAATAAGTCGAATTTGATTTTTTAACCTATTGGATTCTTTAATTCTAAGTTCGATCTACTTATTTAGTACTACCTAATCAATCAGACTTTTGCATTGGCTGAATATGTTTAAATTGGAATATGTTCAAGAGGAAATCCGGGACCTTTGGGGATTGGTGGGATTGTTTGAGACTCCAATGGAAATTCATGCTCAAACAATAATTAATATAGTTAGTCGAAGACATGTTGGAGATTGGGAAATAAATCAACGGATACGATCTTCTTCCAGTGCTCTAGTAAACAATAAATTCGAATTAAAATCCAATCGATTGATGCCCTAATCCAATTAGATTGTTTATTTTCAATTAGATTTTTTATGTATAAACTCCAAACCCTCCCATACCATCTTAGGCCCGTCTTGGACAAAATCCCAAGCTTCATCCACTAGGTATAGTTTCCAAGGCCTATATCTGCTTCCACTTCTCTCGTTATCCTCACCAACTCTTGTCAAAGTATTGAACTTCCCATACAGTGTCGTCATAAATTCTTTTCTAACTATACTGTTGAAAAAAATAAATAAATAAGTAACTTTACTTTTCTACATAGGACTACCCTATCGAGATTAGAAATGCAAACGAACCGAATATTTCTTGAATTTGGCAAGCCAACTAGCTGGATATTCGTATCATGCTCATGTCTAGCTCGTAAAGCATCCGAACCGAACTCGAGACATCAATTTTGTTCCTATAATATAATCGATTGTCGACGTGTTTACACCCCTACAACACCAACAAATCCATCTCAACCCAACAAATTAAACAAAAAATTTCCCCTCTAAATTAAAAACCATAAATTTTTCCAGCCAAAACCTCAGCATAAGATCCTGGTTCCATCAAATCATGCGGAAGTCGACAAAGGACACAATATTTGTGGCAGATTTCCCCTCGTTCCAGGAGAGGAAAAGTTGATTTTCATGAAAAAAGCAGACAGTATTGTACACTGATATTTTTGGCACACTTGTTCTAGGAAGCAACTGCTGGACCACAAGGCAAGACCCGCCAGCAGCGTGGTTATTTAATGTAAACCTGATAACAAAATCCAGTACATTTTTACAGTCTGGAAGAGTCAAGACCTGGGAAAGCATGTGATGAAGATTGAAGATATAGGGCCTCCCCAATACGTACTCTTTTGCTATGAATCGAACCCAACAAGGACCCCATCAATCTTCTTGTGCTTCTTTCCCATTTTTGCCTTGTGATGCCACGCTTCATAGATAGATATGTTTTTTTTTTTTTTTTCTGTGGAGGGAATTAATTCATTGATTGAGAAATTCTTGAATTTGATCAGTGGTTGATGTTGTTTTCTGATGAGGTTCAGTAATGTGGAGGTCTCGTAACCTTTAGATCGTGGATGTAAATTTTTTAGTTAATGTAAATTCAAAAGGATGGATGTTGATTGACTTTCGCATCCCAATACTCCATTAAAAAGTTAGAATTTAAACTATTGTTTCTAATGCATGTGATCGAGCCAATAATTGGTTCGAGACTTTCGACTGTCAAATTGGGTCAATCACTTAAAATTTGTAGTTGGTGAGAACCTGTAGTCTTGTTGATTGTCTGGAAAAGAAAGAAAAGGTAAATTTGAGGTCAACTCGGGATTGGGAGGGTGTTATCTAGGTTGGTACGCCGATGCTCAAGTTAATACTCGGTTGAAAGAGGCCGAGAAAGAATGCAGTAAATGAGGTAGGTGAAAAGTCGTTACCTAAGGTATAAATGCGGGCTACTTATACCCAAAAGGGCAATGATGAGCTCGGACGACGTGGAGGTGTCTCAAGCTGGTAGCTGTCTCACTACAAGGGTGCATTTAATGTGTGATTGACCACTTCAACAGGGAACCGCAAGTGGCCACATGGCCTCTGGGGTCGAGGGGAGGTCGAGTAGCATGTTGTGGGGTGTGAGGTTCCGATCGTAGAGTCTGGTGCTTTGGCCATGAAGGTTAACAAGGTGCTTTCTCGCATTAGAGGTCGAGAAGAAGGTGTGTCGAGATCGTCCGGGATCCACGTTTCAAACATGTATTAGGCCACGCGGCTCAGTGGATCCATGCCACGTCAGCATGGACACTTGAATATTATTTTATAATGTCATGTTGTATTGGATACCGTGTTGGACACTTTTCATGTAGAAAATTTTTAAAAAAATTTGTATCGTCCGTGTTATTTTGTGTTCGTATCATTATGCTCGTATTCATGTGACACCCCGTCTTATCGGCAATCCAGGTACGACGTCACGAGAGAGCTTAATTCAGTAATGTTGTGAATTATGCGTTATTCGCATGCCTTACGTGTCAATCTGTAATTTATTTTAAGTATGTGCATATTAGAATTTAATAAATTGTACTTGGACTCAATCGTCCAATATTAGGGTGTTTCAGCTTTCGTGGCTAACTTGAGCTCGGAATTCGAATTAGAATTCTAACCTTGTCATTGAGTTTGTTTCGACGATTCGGATTTAATGAATTAACCTTTTATTTTTCTAACGCCATTTGATCGCCCCAATGTTTTAAAATCCGATCCGATTAGACCGGATACAATTTGACCCTACCCGTGTAACCGAACCGTTTCAGCCTTGAAGGCCAAAAATCTCAGCCTCTCTCTCCCTATTTGGATCGGCCAAGAGAGAAGAGGAGGGAAATTGGCCACTATTCACGCCGAACTTTGGGCCCAAGTTCCGGCTTCCTCGCTCATCCAATGGACAATCCAAGGTAAGCATTGCATTCCTCTCTTCGAGTGCTTCGTTTTCCCCGATTGAATCTTGTCTTACGTGCTTGAATTCTTGCTTTTGTGAAGATGATGAATAGTACCAAATTCGGGGTTTAATGTGTTTAAACTCGTTTCGTGAGCTCCTATTTGCAAATATGCGATCTACGTGTCGTATTTGACTTATGGTGTGATTTTTGGGTGATTTGGAGTTGTGGTGTGGGGTGTGTGTGTGTGAGTTTGTTATTGTTGGTCCGCCATTAATAGCGGACTTGGAGCTTCTTCTCGAGGGGATGACACGCCCGTATCGTCCCCTATGCCTTTCCGAGTGACATGCCCGTGTCCGCTTTGGTTGGTGCATCTGACCTCGGACACCTCCGTACCACCTTTTGTTCTTGGAGGAAAACACACCCGTGTCTCCCCTGTTTTGCTGGGCGTCTGTACAAAGACACGCCCGTGTCTCAGTTTCTTCTTGGAGGGAGACATGCCCGTGTCTCCCCTCTGTGTGAGTTTTGTGTGTTGTTCTGCTCTACTTTGTTTTATATGCTCGTTATACGCTTGTATCCCTCCCCGATCATGATCCCAAATTGACTTATGTTATGGTATGAATATGAATTCGTGTAATTAGATGCGTTTTGTAATTATATGATTTAATTTGGTACTAAAACGTGATATGTGCTCGTAAATGACTAAGTGCTCTTATTTGCATTAAATTGTGTACTTGAGCATGTTTTAATGTGTTTTATGCATATGTTAAGTTAGAATATGCCTTTCTTTGCATGAAAATGATTTGAATATGAACTTTGCCCAAGTATTTGCACCTCTTAAGTATCAATGCATATGTCGTGCGTCTATGTGGTTCATCTTAAGTCTAAGTTCTGTATTTTGTCTTCAGTTTGTTCAGGTGCACCCGGGGTGGTGTTTCGTGAGCCGTGGTGATTCCGGGGTGGATCACTTGTCTTGTTCTTGGCTTTCGTTAGTATAAGGTGAGGTTAGGTTATAAATAAACCCTATGAAGCGTGCTCATTTTCTATGCATGTGGCTATAACCTTATACATAAGTAAACATGTGAAAGATACCTAAGTTTATAACTTGACTAAGCATTTGTAAGTATGACACGCTATGTACAAGCCTATGTACACTCGTTTTGATTTATTATTATTCGTTCCATTCTGCAACATTAAACTATGCTTCAAACCGTGCACCTCTTATAAGCCGGGAGCTGCAAGCTAAGGATACGCTATGGATTTGACACGAAGAGGGTATGTATAGCATAGTTGTTGCAATGTAAGATTGTTTTACGTAAGTTAAGTTCAGTAGGGGTTATGTTTATTACGTATTTGTATTGGTATTGGTTAATGGGCCCGGGAGCCTACGAGTCAGGACGCCCCGGACGGCAGCAGGCTGTTGGGTTAAGCCTCTGCGTAGTCTCCACCTTGATCGGATTACCCTTGAACTCACCAGGAGGCTTGGTGGGGGATGGAGATCCTAAGGGTTTGGAGTAGCTTGCACTCCCCCCACCTGTACGGATGGTTAGGGTTGCGCAACCCTTCCATCACCGAAGAAGGAGGTTATTTGTAAGTATGTTATTTGTTTAATTTGTCTTGTTATGTATGATTAGTCGGAGGAGCCCAGGATGGGATTAGGCACTCGTACCCGCCGAGTTATGTATGTATGCTCTGTTAAAGTTCATGAAATGGGGGTAGACTTATGATTAAGATAAAATATGAATCTTTTGGAATTATAAGCTAAGATATGTTTTGATTTGTTAAGTTTGATAAGACTTGATATGTAAGAATTTGTTAAGTTAAGTTTGTTCTGTTTTGGATAAGAAACCCCTATATTTATATATCACGGGCAAATGTTTTAGTGTGCAAAAACTATCCCTGAGTTCACAAACGTTATGTGTTGTGCGTGCTTTGCTCTATACGTATGTAGTGTGTGTGGGTAGCCCCTCACTCAGTCCGTGTGACTGACCCCTCTCCCCTTTGTTTTTAGTGTGCAAGTGTTGCGTGGAGTCTGACCTAGGCGGCGTGTCGAGTCCTTGGAGTCTGTAGTGCCCTTTGGTTCGTTCGAGTCTGTTACATTTCATACGATTTTAATTTTGTATAAGCATGTTAGTACGTTATGTAAGCATTGCTAATTTATGTAATCTGATTTCGAGACAGGCTTCTAGGAACATAATTGAACCCGTCTGCTTTTATGATTTATGTTATGTTTGGGGTTAGGTATCTATGTTAGTGGAACTCAGCACCTGTTGCTTGTGCTTTATTTGAATGAATGTTTAGCTCTACATTCCGTCCAACTTAGGTGTAAGTCTGTCTTTCTCCTGTTCGCCTCTACTTGATTCATGTACGGGGTGTCTTATCTCGTATGTGGATTGGGCTTAGGTGGGGGATGTGGTGACCCACGGTGCGGGTGATACAATTCATGCATCATATACTATTGTATATCAATGATTTAAATTGTAATACATCTTTGATTGATTTAAATATACAAAATTCTTAAATCTAAAACATGATCTACCATAACAAGTTCATAAAAACTTTTCCCAAAGTTTTGAAAAAGTAATAATTTTTGTAGTGTAATCAACTAATCATACTATCTATCATGCCTTTTATATTATACTCTTATGTTACTCATTTGTATTTAAAAATAGAAGAATTAATTCGATATGCAAGTAGTACCAAATATTAAATTCATCAGATATTAAATATTAATAACTCACACACATAAATCAATATCCAGGGAGGCCCTCACCCCCTTGTCAATGATGATATGGGACTCTTATGACCCGAAGAAGAAATAAAGACAATATTGTTCAACTTAAAATGCTTTCAGAATGGCCCCAACTGCACCATAGATACATCACATCAACATTAAAACATAATATCTCAATTCATATTCATTCTCCATTATCCACACCCTTCTCAATTACAACATAGAAAAGCATCTCAACACTCTCCAATCTCCACCAATAGAGAAGAATGAAACAAATCATTCGAGGGAAAAAAAAAATAAAAATTAAGAAGCACTTGCAGCTTTTGTAAAACAGTTTTCAAACTCGGACCGGACCAACTGGTCCGATCAGTTCAACCGGTGAACAGAGGCATGTCTAGTCCGATTGAGCCCCTTAAGCCAGTGTTCGATTGGCTCGGTGAGGAGCAGTAGAAACCGGCCCGGTTGAACTAATAAAACCAAACACACTCAAAAGAAAGTTGGAACACTTATGGCTCTCACTCCCTCACCAACTCCTTTCTTTTGTACTTTTGTCAGCTTCTTACTCATAACCTTGTGTAAGCTAAAGCTATACATTTCCTTTTTTTTACTAAGACCTTATCAAACTTCCAAAAATCATACCATATAATGGCATCTTAAATTCGTTTTAACTTTGGTTAAGCACGGCGAAATAATTAAATAAATAAACAACCCCGATTCATATTCTCCTCACAAGCATCGAAGTACTAACGTTGATCGCCATCGAATGTGAGTTTTCGTTTGGAAGTTCTTCTTGATTCGACGGTCGAATCGTCCTCAACGTTTTTGGGTAACGAAACAACAGATTCCGGGGTCTTCAGCAAGACCACAATCTCTCGCAGAAGGTTGTAAGAAGATAAAGTTTCCTCCTATTAAATGCGAAATAAATCAATCAAATGGAAAGTGTAATTTTCAAACTTAGATGCAAATTAAGAGACTCACTTTTTCTAACAAACCCCATGATGGAACTGCATTCATTTTACTGATGTTCTTCAGCTGCTAGAACTGCTGCTGCTGCAATGATGGAGGGCCGATGCTCCACTACATTAATCTCTGCAATCAAATAACCATTTCATCTCAAAACTTAGGAATAAAAGAAGCTTATTCAATGCAATTTAAGTCAAATAAATACGATGAAATAGAATAAAATCATGTACTTATGTATGTATATACCATCCATTACTGCCAAGATTAACTCAGCAGCTCTTGTAACGAGTTCGATATGCCTAAATTGGCCACAGAATTTATTGGTAAAGTAATTGAGATAAGCAAAAGGGGTGACACTGCTCATTCTCCAGTCCAATGTTGTAAGAACTAATAATTCCATTCTCTGAACAGCAATGTCTTGAAATTTATACCCCTCCACTTGATATTCCGATAATGCCCTTGCTTCGCATTCCTCCACTTTCGCAGCCAAAGATAAGCAGGCAATCGAGAGCATTCGAATAGGCCACATTTTCCCATCCTAACCACGACATTTTCACAGATTAATCAAGCTAATGGAACAGGGTAACACAATCCCACATCGAGAAAAGATCGAAAATTTCAAGTTCATCATCATAACTTACAGGAATCCACCTTCTCGTCAAGAATCTGTCGAAGTAAATCACTGATAGATAAGCCATACGGTAGGGGTTTTACAATTTCGCCCATTTCAACGCAAGATTTCAGCTTTAATCAAGGAAAGTAAAAATACTTCAAGAATCCATTTGATGGCATCCGAACGGGCGCACTTCAGCCACCTTCTCCGGCTGACGTCGTCATCCTCGCCGTTGGATTTGAACAGATTAGTCTCCATTTGGAACAGCATCTCGATGTACTCACACTCAGACTGGGAAACAGAGCAGAACTCCAAAAAGCTCAAACCTTTCTCGTTCAAAGAGGAGTCGTCTTCTTCGCAGAGAAGATTGAGCGACGAGGATTGGGATTCCATTTGAGGCGTGCGAGAATGGAGGAGAAAACCCAGAAGGAAGAAAGAATAGAGGAGAAGTATATGGAAATGAAGGTTAGTTATAAGGGAAAGAGATTGAGGAAATCTAGACTCTGGAAAGAAAGAGTACAGTGAAGAATAATTAAGGGGAAGGGCTCGAGTTGCGGTTTTGCTGCCGCCAAATTTAACGGATGGGATAATGTCGTGTGTTTTGGGTTCGAAAGATTTTTATTTTATTTTTTTAATTGTTTTTGTTGATGAAATTTAGGGATTTTTTATGAATAGTACCTAAAAGTTGAAAAAATTCCCTTTAACTTCCCATTTTAAAAAAAGTTTTTATTTGCTCTCTAGATGACAGGCCAAATTCCCTTTAACTCCTTATGGTTGTATAAAAATTCAAGAATCGCGTACCCGAATCCCAAAATCACGTACTTAAATGCCCAAATGATGTATTTGCAGCTTTTGAATGCATGACATTAATTATAGTTTTCATATTTCAGAATTTGTTCAAATGTCGTTGTCAATAGTATCTATTATAAAGTACTAAATTACTTAAATAAATTAAAATAATGTATTAATTAAAAATAAAACCTATTTAGTTTAAAGAAAATATGAGCGAATTTAGAAAATGAAGCTAATATATAAAGTTAAATAAAATATGAATGAAGTGCATAGTCAATTGTAGTTGAAAGAGAAATATCGTCGTTATAACGGTCATATTTTGCCAAAAAATAACAATTGAAAAACTTTATTAAAAATATTACACTTAACCTCAATATTAGTATAGGTAATTATAGTTAACCCTCAAGGGTAATATTGAAATAAAAATACTGATCACAATTAATGAAGGGTATTTTTGGGTTTTTAATTAAATTTTTTATGACAACAGCAATTTTCAAACGAAAATAGGATTTAAATATAATTACTTATTTCTTAAAGAGTAATGTCTATAATTTAATCTAAAAATGATGATAAATTATAATTACCCTATCTAATCTAGGAATTAGGCGTAATTAACCGTAAAAAATATGTATTGCACAATGCACAGTATCGCACGGCCATAGCTAGTTAATATTAAAGGGATTGTATTTGTTCCCTGTTGTACTATGAATCCCATGACTTCGCGAATACATTTTGGGAAAATTTTAGGGGTTTTATATGAATAGTACCTAAAAGTTGAAAAAATTCCCTTTAGCTCCCCATTTTTTAAAAATTTCCCATTTGCTCCCTAGATGATAGGCCAAATTCCCTTTAACTCCCCATGATTGTATAAAAATTCAAGAATCGCGTACCCGAATCCCGAAATCACGTACTTAAATGCCCAAATGATGTATTTGCCCCCCAAATACATCATTTGGGCATTTAAGTACGTGATTTCGGGATTCGGGTACGTGATTCTTGAATTTTTATACAATCATGGGGAGTTAAAGGGAATTTGGCCCGCGATTCTTGAATTTTTATACAACCTTCCAAAAAGACGGGGAGTAAAGAGGAACTTTGATTTTCAATTGGGGAGTTCAGAGGAACTTTTTTGAAAGTGGGGAGTAAAGAGGAATTTGAATTCCCATATGGGGATTTTTCGGGAATTTCCCGTGAAATGTATGTCTAAAATTTGGAGTGATTTATACCTGTTTATCCTATATTTATGTCAAATTACAACGCGGTCTATTTAAGTCGGAAAATTATATTTTAGTCTATGTAAAATTATAAATCTTATTTGGTTTGAGAACTCTAACGAAATTTGTAAAAGTACATTTATGTCCATTGATGATTGTACGAATGTTACATTAAATATTTTATCAGAATTATAAAATCATCCTTACAGTTTATAAATATAAACAAAACAATTCCTACAAATTATAAATATTTGATCAGAATTATAAATATAAACAAAACAATTCCTACAAATTATAAATATTTGATCAGAATTATAAAATCATCCTTACAGTTTATAAATATAAACAAAACAATTCCTACAAATTATGAATTTAACAGTAAATTAAGAATATTTTTGTAATGATATAACGGAACCCTAGATGGACTTTAGGGACCATAAATGGTTCTCAAAATTGGGAATTAAAATATAATTTTTAAATTTAGATTTATTGTATTGTAATTAAATTTAAATACAGAGTAATTAGATATAATAATTTTTAAAAGTTATTGGAAATGTAAGATATAGTTGAATATCTTTTCAGTTTATTTAGGGTAAATGTATTTATGAATGCACACTATACACGTGGGGATCCTCTATAGACCATAGTCTGTTGTCTTTCGTCGGAAAATTCTTGGATGAGCCGGGTGTGGGCCTCGATTCCTACACCCGGCTCTAATAGTGATGGGACATAAAACCACGCTCCTATCACCACTGCACTTTGCACTCTTGGTGTTATCCTAGCTGGAAGAACCCACGCTCAAAAGGAAACCCAGTTCCTGATGTTGGAAAACACGAATCAGAAAGCAGCGGAAATTTAAAAAATTTTCCAACAAAAGGATCTAGGACTCGCAATCGTGTATCCAAATTCGTAGAGATTAGAAACTTACTTTCTTAATTGTCTTTCTTGAAGCGTTTCAAGCCACCCAAGAACGCTCTTCTCGCGGCTTGATCCCCTCTCCTTGGTAAAGCTAGAATCTTCAAACTTCTAACTTGAAGCTCTCTAGAGATAGTCCACCAACTTGATCACAATCTAACTAGTAAGGATGCTAGTTCTCTAGTTAGTGTTTAGGCTTAACCTAGGGTTTATTTGATCTTGGAGAAAGGATGGTGTTCAACACATGAACCAAAAGAATTGCCCATTAGCTCTAAGGGAAGCTCGAGCTCCCCTATTTATATTAAGGGAGTGGGCGAAAATCCCTAGTCCTTATGGGCTAAGGATTTTGGTCCCTCTCTCCTATTACTTGATCATCAAGTAATTTTGACTTTGACTTTGAATTCAAATTCAAATCAACTTTCAAGAGAGCTAAAATATCCAAACTATTTTTGGATAATTTTATACTTTATTTATTTAAAATAAATAACTTATTTTTATCTAATTAATTAATTCATAATTAATTAACTAGATAATTTTCTCCAAAATAAAACTTTCTTTTTAATTCAAAATTAAACCAAAGTCTATTAAATAATTAACAAATTAATTGTTTAATATATAATTAAATAATCACGTGTGGCACACGTGTCACAATGACAAGTGTCCAGTCACGTGACCCACACGTGTGGTTTCACACGTGTGGAACCCTCTAGGCCCGATTAACTCGTTTAATCATTTTTAAGTCTTAACTCATGTAACCAAGTTGTTGTGTGTGACCCTCTAGGTTCTCAATTCAATTAGCAGTGATCCTAATTAATTAATTCACTAATTAATTAATCAGTCCACAGATTAAACGACCATAGTCTAGCAACAGGTGTTTAATCTCTAGCTGAATTGGAATGTTCGGATTCGACAAAACCTTCAAGTCATTGATTCATGTGAGATACAATCCTCCTACTTACTATCTCTCAACCAAGATCTAGGGTAAGGGAATAATTAGAACCTTAATAATCCGGTCTTAAAGCTAAGTGCATTTCATATCCATTTGATCTCAATCCAAGAAACCCTTTTCTTGATGTCTTGATCTACTGCCTTGGCCAAGGACTCCATATGGCATATGAATGACTTACACAATAGGAGATCACCTTGCAAATGCAAGTGTAGGTTCTTTCTTGATTCTCATTCACTTTCATGAATCACTTGTGCAGCCCCAGCATAAGCCTTGAATCAGTTGTCTAAGGTGACACCCTTTAAAGCTTATACCTAAGACTACAGAGTTAACTCATAAAGTGACAAGGAACCTCAAGTCTAAGGATCAATTAATCACATCAATGACTCATGAGATATTTCCTAATCTGGAAGTTTCTATTTCCTGAAATAGAAACTTCCTTTCCCATTTAGGAATGTTCTCACACGGGGCACCTCAGCGAACTTACTTATTAAAGTAAGCACCCTCATGTATCACGCACGTATCAACTATACACTTTGCACCTACATGAAACAAGGTGGTCCTTCTTAAGGGCGTGATCCCACAAGCAAGCCTTAGAGGAGTCAGGTTGACACTCCCACTATCGGTAGGACTCATCGGCTTGCAGTATTTACTAATCATGACTTATGTGATCTAGGGCTCGTTCCATGAACCATTTCACCTAAATGGTAGAGTCCTAAAGTCATCAGGATTAGGGGAGTTCTCATACATGCACAGATAAAGTAATCGCATACCAAACAAGAGCATATAAAGAAGTGTTGCCTTAATTCGTTATTTCATTCAAAGATTGTCTGTGATTACAATAAGGAAAAGCATAAAGCGGATATACAATCGGCTTTCTAGGGCACTATTCCTAACACCTGAGGCCCTCACGCCTGTGATGGTATTTTCCTTTCCATACAAATATTAAAAGTGTTGTTGCATTTTAGGAAGTCCAGTTTCTTGCACCATCTTTTTTTGGCGTCGTCTGTGGGAAACCATCACCACCGTCTTCATCATCATCAGTTTCTTCCTCTAAAAGCTAGTTGAAAAGTAACACCAGCAGCTTTCATCATGGTTACTACTACAAGATCTGGAGCTCTAGAGAACAGGGGCGTTCTTCCTCCCGTCAATGAGGAAAACGCTGAGAACCACACCCCCGCCGGAGGTACGCCCCCACCTATTGCCGGAAACACCAAGGCAGCCGCTGCTACTCTCCCCCCCGGTGGGAACGAGGCCTGGGGATCTGGCACCATTCCTCCTCCCTCAACCTTCATCCACAACGCTCCTGCTTTCCATCCCGGCGTGTACTCCATGGCCATGCCACCGCCAGGATACGCTTATATGCAACCTGGAATGATGCCTGGAATGATGCCCATGGTCCAGCCATATCAGGTGGGGACCCTAAATCTCCCCTTGTCGCTGCCTAGAGAGATACAGGGAGTGGAAATGCCCTAGATCACAACTCAGCAACTTCAAGCGCTTTACGCGCAATGTGAGGGGCAGGCGGTACAGAACGTCTGGGAGCACTTCACTGCCACCTATTTCCCCTCTTTGGCGGGCGCTCGAGCGGCTCCGCCCCTTAGAGGACTCCTGGCTCACCCATTGACAATGGCGCAAAATGCGTTGAGGGCCTAGCAACCTCCCCCACCTCCAATCCAGGAAAATGAGGCCCCGCCGAGGGTCCAGCAAGGGCAGCAACCCGCTGGAAATGAAAGGGCCCCTCAAAATGAGAGGGCTGAAAATAACGAAGAGGTCCAATCGAGGGCCACAGAGAGGGCAAGTCGCAGAAATACCGTCGACCCTCAGCTAGCCGCAATGCAGGATCAGATTAAGGGGCTCCAGAATGTGGTGGAGCAGCTCTCTCGAGCACGGACTCAAGCCTCCCATGGCGGGGGCGAGAGATCCAGGGCCAGAGACGCTCGCCGTCCACGCAGCCAGGTCTCCCACCACCGGAAAGAGGCAGACCACGAGGAATACTATCCCGAGGAGAGGGACTATAGGATCTTGACGGTGATTCCCCCCTCATCGACGAGGTACTGATGACCCATGCGGGAAAGGGTAAAATCCCCACATCCGTCAACAGATATTTTGGAACCACTGATCCAGCCTAGCATCTGGATCACTTTGTACACCTGATGCATTTGTACGATCATCCGAGCAACTATTTGGCCTAGGTGTTTGTCACATCCCTCGTGGGAATGACTCAAGACTGGTATAAAAAGCTTCCTCCGCGCTCAATCTGAGGGTACGCTGATCTGACAGACGCCTTCACAAACCACTTCAACTCCCTGAAGGCGCCAGCCCCAGCCTCGACAGCTCTCTACAGCTTAGTCCAGGGGCCGAACGAGACTCTCAGGTCCTTCATGGGAAGGTTTAACAAGGAAATCCTGCTGGTGGAGAAGCCCTCGATGGATTTCTTAAGGCATGTACTTTTCGGGGCCATCAACATGAAACACTATGTCAGTAAAGAATTCGTGGAGGAGGTGGCCAAGAAAAAGCCACGCTCGTTGATGGAGATCAGGGACATAGCTGATTCCTTCTTCACCCTTGAGGATATGTACATCGCGAGGGATCAGAAAATGGCTAATGCCCCTCGCCCCAGTAAAGCCCCCGAGGACAGAAGAGATTCCAACAAGGGTCGCCGTCGCAGCCCTAACCCCGCTCGCCGAAATCTGTCGTCTCCGCATAAGTTCGAGCGTATCCCCCTCAACTGCCCAATTGCCGAAGTATATTCCATGGCGGACAAGAAACTGTTCAAGAGACCGCTAAAGTTGAGGGAGACTGAGGCTCAGAAGCGCTCAGGAAAATACTGCGCTTTTCATAAGCAAAAGGGGCATGATACCAACGAGTGCTGCCAGCTTGAGAGTGAGATTCAGAGGCTTATCGCCGGGGGTAGGGATGGCAACGAGCCGAGCCTTGTCATTTTTCAGAGGTTCGGGCTCGGGTTCGCACAAAATTTATGGGTTTCGAACCAGGTTCGTGAGCCTTCGAACCTGGATTTTCTGGCTCGGGCTTGGCTCGAGGCTGGGTTCGCGAGGGTTCGGCTCGGCTCGCGAGCCAAGGAGAAAGAAACAGGCGGACAAAAAAATTCAGCCTCTAATCAACATTCCGTTTTCTAGTTAGGTCCAAAGCTTCAAAAGATTTTAAATCAGAAAAAGGAAATTGAAAGAGAAATAAGAATAAATTGAAACATATCTAAACTAGATCTGAGTTCAAGTAAAAAAAAGTTAAAAAATGAAAATACCCGAATGGTGGTAGCCTAGATCTGATTTCAAGGAAAAAGAAGTAAAAACCTAGATCTGATTTCAAGGTTTGACCAGTAATGGTGTCTTTGAAGGCGTAAAAGATGGTGGGAGTAGTCATATTCTGCGGCGGTGTTCGTGTTCGCATTCGTTGTGGTGGTGGCGGCGAAGGCAGGCGGCTATTCCAGTTGAAGGTGATGGCGGCGGCGAAGGCAGGTGGCTATTCCAGTTGAAGGTGATGGCGGCTAGTCATTGTTGAACAGAGGGAAGATAATTTAGAGCAGGAACAAAAAAGAGAAGTAAGGAGAAAGAAATGGGGGAGATGGAGGAGCAGTTTGTGGCGGATGAAATGAAAAAATTAGAAAGAAATAGAGATGGAGGCGGCTATCTAATGGGTGGAAGATTACAGTAGCATATGTAGGGTTTGTTTAACAAAGTTATATATATATTTTTTTTATTTTTTTTTAATAAAAGAAGCTCGCGAGCCAGGAGCTAGAAATAAATGGGTTCGGCTCGTCCCTTACGAACTCAAGCCCGACCCTCTTCCGAGCCAGCTCGTAAAGCTCGTGAGCTGGCTCGGCTTGTTGCCATCCCTAGCCGGGGGGCACCTCAAGGAGTTTGTAAAGGTGCTGGAGAGGTACGATGAGCATTGCGTTGAACGAGCGCGTATTAGAGGGAGAAGCCGCTCGTGCTCGCGAAGTCCCCGCCACCATCACACCGAAACGAGTGACCGCGACAAGGGGAAAGCTGCGGGTACGGAGAATCAGCCCTTTGCGGTCATTCACATGATCGTCGGTGGACCTTCAGGGGGCGACTTTAATGCTTCCCGGTGCCGCCACATCTGGAGTTACGACCAGAGGTCATCCCTGCCTATGCCTGTGCTCTCCGTTGACAGCTCTCCACGCTCGAAAGAGAACGACATTGTAGGATTCACAAAGAAAGACTTGGAACACATTGTAACACCCATGGGATTGGTGAAACCTCTGACTGTCCCATGGTGGTTAGTTTAGACGTTCATAACCATGTTGTAAAGAGGGTTTTGATTGATAGTGGAAGCTCTGTGAACGTTCTCCCGTACTCAACGTTTCAAAAAATAAACATAACAAACATCCCCCTCGAACCCCTTAGAACAACCCTCGTTGGCTTTGGGGGTTCCGAGATTGTCCCTCGCGGATAGGTTCGCTTGGCCACCTCTTTCGGTCGCGCCCCACAACGAAAAACTTTGAGCGTCCTTTACACAGTCGTTGAGATAGACCTCCCCTACAACATCATCATAGGGCGCCCAGCCCTCGTGGATTTCAAGGCAGTAATCTCTACTTATCACCAGAAAGTCAAGTTCCCCACTCTCGAAGGCACGGGCGAGGTTCTATGCAATGTCAAGGAAGCTTGGGAATGTTACGTCCTTTCCCTTCGAAGCCACAAACCCAAGCAAACCATTCAGGCGGGGTCCATCAAAAAATCAGTTGACTTCCCCAAATTGGACGAGGATGGCCCGGAACGCAAAAGGGCCAAGTTGTACAAAAAGAAGAACAAAAAGAAAACCCCCAGGGGAGCCCAACGCCCGGAGGACGGGCCACTTGGGGCCGTCGAAGGGTCTTCCTCTGAGAACGACGGTGACGGGCCCTCGGGTGAGGATGGGGGTAGGCTTACTGGGAAGAAACGAGCGCTCGAGGCACCAAGGCCCGAGGTTCGAATCGAGCCTGCCGAAAAGTTTTTGACCATCGAGTTGGAACTGGGGAATCCAGATAAAACCACCCAGATTGGCTCTAATCTCGACGGTCCCTCACAGGTTATGATGATTGATTTTCTCCGAGAGAACCTCGATGTATTCGCTTGGAAGGCTTCTGATCTCATAGTTCACAAGCTCAACGTGGACCCGGCCTTTAAGCCAGTCAAACAAAAGAAGAGGGACGTTCACGGTTTCAGGAGGCAAGTCATTGAAGAAGAAGTTAGTAAGCTCCTCGACGCTCAGTATATTGAGGAAATTTTATACCCGGAGTGGCTTTGTAATGTAGTACTCGTTCCCAAGAGTGCCAACAAATGGCGCATGTGCAACGACTTCACGGACCTCAATAAGGCGTGCCCCAAAGACCCTTACCCACTACCGAGGATTGATCAGTTGGTAGATTCTACAGCGGGGTGCGAACTCATGAGTATGATGGACGCCTTCCAGGGATATTATCAGATCTTCATGGCGCCCGAGGATCACCTCAAAACCTCGTTCGTTGTGCACTTAGGCTTTTATTGCTTCAAAGTCATGCCGTTCGGGCTCAAAAACGCGGGAGCAACTTATTAACGCCTCGTCAACAGGATGTTCGAACACGAAATAGGAAAATCTATGGAGGTATATGTGGACGACATGATAGTCAAAAGTGAGCGTCAGCACTCCCATCTGGAGGATCTCAAACAAACTTTCAACGTCCTACGCCATTATGGAATGAAATTGAACCCCTCTAAGTGTACATTTGGCGTTCGGGGTGGGAAATTCTTGGGATACATGGTTAGTCAACGTGGTATAGAGGCAAATCCGGAGAAGATTAAGGCAATTCTTGATATCCCCCCCTCGGAACGTGAGGGAAGTCCAAGTACTGGTGGAAAAAATCATTTCATTGAATAAATTCATCTCCCGCTCAGCAGACAGAAACTTACCCTTCTTCAAAATTTTGCGCAACGCTCGCAATTTCGCCTGGAACGAGGAGTGTAAGAAGGCTTTGCAGGATATGAAGCAATACCTCATGAGCGTACCATTGTTGACCAAACCTAGCCCTGGAGAAGGTTTGATTATTTACCTTTCAGTCTCCGCAGAGGCTACGAGCGCTGTCCTAGTATCGGTCCGCGAGCGTAAACACATGCCAGTTTACTATTTAAGCAAAACCTTGCAAGGGGCGGAAAAGAGATATATGGAGAGAGAGAAATTCGGTTTTGCGCTCGTTAACGCATCCCGGAGGCTAAGGCCTTATTTTCAGGCTCATTCTATCACAGTGCTCACAGACCAACCCCTCAAGCAGGTACTCGCAAAGCCCGACGTATCAGGGAGGTTAATCAAATGGTCCATTGAACTCAGCCAATTCGACATCACTTTCGAGCCTCGCACAACAATACAAGCTCAGGCAGTGGCGGACTTGTTAGTGGAGCGATTCAATTTGGATACAAGGCCCCCAGTAGAAGAAGGTTGTGGCTTCTGCACACAGACGGCTCCTCGACCTCTCAAGGGGGGTGGAGCCGGGGTGACCCTCAAAGACCCTCATGGTACGGAAGTGGATTACGCTATTAAATTGGCGTTCCAGGTCACCAACAATGAGGCTGAGTACGAGGCTCTAATCCAAGGGCTCTGGATAGCCTTCCGGAATGGTGTCGTTCGGGTAACTGCCTACGTTGACTCCCAGCTGATCGCAAGTCAAATCGACGGCACTTATGAAGCTCGAGAAGCCACTGTGGTGCAGTACTTGTCGAGGGCCAAGGATGTGATCCCCAAGTTCAAAGAGTTCCATCTGTTGCAGATCCCCCGAGTAGAAAACGAGCGTGCAGACACTCTTTCCAAGTTTGCTTCAGCCCTTGATGACTCTTGCGAGCGCTCAGTCACGTTCCTCAGGACAGAGAAACCGCTGATTAGTGAAACGGAGCCCTCGCACGGAGTGAACACGATTGATCCCGCTGAACCTTGTTGGTTGGATGACATCATTAAGTTTATCAGGGATGGGACTGGCCCGAGCGATAAGGTAGAAGCTCGGAAGATTAGGAGTAAGGCCCCTCGCTTTTCCCTCGACAACGACGGACGGCTGTTCAAACGGTCTTTCCAAGGCCCGTCGTTAAGATGCCTAAGGCCCTCGCAAGCCAAGGAAGTGTTAGAGCATATGCACAGTGGAAGTTGTGGAAACCATTCTGGCGGTCGAATTCTGGCTAAGAAGGTATTAAGGAGTGGATTTTACTGGCCGTCGCTGCTGCAGGATGCCATCAACTACTCCAAGAAATGTCCTAAGTGCCAGTTTCATTCCAACACCCCTCAACTGCCGGCAGCACAAATGATCCCTATCGACGTCTCATGGCCCTTTGACCAGTGGGGCATCGATATAGTGGGACCCCTGCCAATGGCAGTTGGACAAAAGAAATTTGTAATCCTCGCAGTGGACTATTTCACCAAGTGGGCCGAAGCTGAAGCGGTCACGAAGATAACGTTCAAAGTTGTGAGGGACTTCATTTAGAAGAACATCATCTGCAGATATGGCATCCCGAGGGTGCTCATCTCGGATGACGGTTCCCAGTTCATCACTGCTGACACACGGGACTGGTGCTATGAACTTGAGATTGAGCAACGCTTCACTTCCGTGGGCCATCCTCAAGCCAACGGTCAAGCTGAAGTGGCCAACCGGACCATACTCCAGCATCTGAAGACGATGCTCGAAAGCAAGAAAGGGGAGTGGGCAGAAGAACTTCAGGGCGCCCTCTAGGCGTACCGTACTGACCCACGAGCAGCAACAGGGGAGACCCCTTACTCCCTCGTATATGGCTCCGAGGCTATGATACCTGCAGAGATCGCTCAAGAATCCGCGCGTTGCCTATTTCGAGCCTGCAATCAACGAGGCCTATCGGACGTTCGAATTGGATTTTCTAGACGAAATGAGGAACACTGCTTGGGCTCGTATCCACAAGTACAAGGCGACTGTAGCCCACCAGTATAATAAACGCGTCAAAGAGAGAACCTTCCAGCTAGGGGACTTGGTTCTCAAAAAGGTTGAAGTCTCCAAACATGTGGGTAAGTTGGATCCCAACTGGGAAGGCCCCTTCAAAGTCATTCAAGTACGAGCGAACAACACCTACTTGCTAGAGACTTTGCAAGGCGAGCGTCTCCCAAGACCGTGGAACGCATGTAATCTTAGACGGTTCTACGTGTAAGTGTCAACCTTTGTAATCGCCCGCTCGCTGCACTTTGTACGTGCTTTTGACAGAAAACATGTTGTAATCATCTTTAAATTGCAAGCATAACAGTAAGTATTTTATCCATTATTATGTCATTTATTTGCTTTCCCTTTGATTAATGATCCGGGTAACAAAAAGCCTACTCCGTGTTGAGCGTCTTCCACGTCGAACGGCTTAATTAATACCTCGTTAATCTCAAATCGATGCTATCTATGCGGTAAAAATACCCCACATTGAACACCTTGACACTCATAAGCGCGTAAACCCCAAGCATGAGTGTGTCAAATGACGGGATGCTAAGCGCTTATTTTACGCCAACTGGGTGCTCGCCACGCCAGTTCGCGCTCGTAAACCCCCAATGACCCTCATCCTCGTGGAGATCTCTTTCTGGGGTAAGAGTACACACGCTTCAATTCCCTACTTAGCAAGTCCTGCAGTTGACGTATAAATTCACACAAGTTGCTGGAACACTCAAATTATAAGTATGAGTTGCACGCTTGAGGCCAATACTTAGTCAAATTCTCAGAGGGTTTCTAAGTTCAAGTTCGAGCCACAATGTGAATATGGCCAGGGTACCATTGTAAGGAACACCCTCGAGCCCCTACATTCATCTTTCAAGTGGCCAGACGTTTCCTAATCCTAAACTTAGAATGCATGGAGATAGGCACCAGGGAACCCTTAAAGAAAACACCCTCGTGTGCACGTACTCCCATTGCAGATATTCAAATTAAAATAAAGCCAAACATGCAAACATCAAATACAAAGAGACAATGGCGCTTAACATTCAATATTGAAAGATCCAAACTTCAGTAGCATAAACATCATTACAGGAGAAACGAAGGACAAGTTCAAAAATGCCATAAAGGGCATCAAAATTAGAAGTGCAGAAATTAACAATGTTAAAAAACTAGAATGGAAATCAAACAAGCAGAATCTTAGAGCAGCGGCTGGTGGAAGCATCATTGGGCTCGGTTTTCAGGCTCGGGAGGGGCAGTTGCAATAGGAACTGGGGCCAACACATTGGCATCAGAAGTCTGGGCCTCTCCGGGTTCCTCATCGACCGGCGCGTCCATGGCAGTGCCCTCGTCATCTATCTGAATAGGCTCGGGGTCTATAGGGTTGGCCGCTATGAACTCCTGCTGGAGCATCGTCACCAGTGCTTGATACTCCGGCTCCTTCAGACTCTCAGAAGGATCCTCGTCGCGGTCCATAGGCTCGTAGTTGTCGTCTAAGTCCATGCGCAGGCGATCATCAGTTCGAGCGCTCTTGGGAGCCAGTCCAAGTTTCACCATCTGCCCAATCGCCTTGTAGAAGAAGCGTCGGGCGTTGTCGAAACAATGGAGGTTGGCCGCGAACACAAAGGCCTTGGAGCGTACGAATTTCATCACCGCATCCCAGGACACCCTCACCGCCAAACCCTCTACTTTCCCCTGCAACTCTGTGAGAGCCTTCTTCGTCTCCTCATTTTGGCGAGTGCTCTCCACCAGTTGCTCACCCAGCTCTCCATTTTGGGCCCTCAGCTGGTCACGCTCCTCTTTGAGCTTCTTGTGACGCTCGTCAAGAACCAGATAGGCGTCATCGGACCGCTTTAACTCCTCCTTCAACCTGTCCTTTTCAAGGTTGGCGTCGTTCAGTTGAGTAGTAACAGTATTGTAATCCTCCTGCAGTTGGCCAGGGTCAGAGATGCGCAGCAGTTTCTTGTATTTGGCCTTATGCTCAGAATAGGCCTGCAGCTCGGCCCTGCAAGTTCTTCAGCCTAGGGATTACCTCCTGGAAAGCCAAAAGTAAAAAGTCACTATCAGAGTTGAAATGGAAAAGAATCAGAACTCTACAGAGGGAACTGGAAACTAACCGTCAGGAGCGCGTGGCAAGCGTCGTCCGCGACCCGAGCGGCGTCATGCTCGTTTAGCTTGTCATGGTCGCCTGAGAATTGGAGCTTTTCGACAATGTTAGAAACTAAGTTCACGGTGGACGCACTCTTCTTTAGCAGGACGGGGCTATCCATCCGTTGGCGTTTGTACCGGGCGTCGCCCCGGCAACCTATCTTTCAGAAATCTTCATCCTTAGAAGAGGAAGTATCACTACCCTCGCCGCGGTGGCCCACAACCACCTCCTTGCCCTTTCCGAAAATGGGGATGGAGTCTTTAAGTCTTTTCCTCTTCCCCTGACGGTCGGCCCTCACAGTATCGTGCATACGAGCAAGTTCTCCCGAGCGATTGCGGGAAGTGCTGGAGCTTAATGCGATTGGCCCTTCAGGAGCAGCTAGAGGTGGAATAACCTCCCGAGCGCCATCCACGGTCAATTCCTCGATGGGGCCTGCCACTGGGGCCTCATTTCCGGCACCCCTACAGCTATCTCCTCGCCCTGCCCTACGACGGACGCCTCTCCCCCTCGGGAAGTTCGAGGGTTGGGCCTGCTGCTGCTGTTGTTGCTGGGGGTTAACGCCCGCCCTTTGAGCGCGCATCATACGGGCAAGAGCCTCGGCGTTCATTCCTGTGGTTAATATTTGGATATCTGCAAAGAGAGAATACAAGTGTCAGAAGGTGGCAATTTGGACGATAATTATAGAAGTACAACAAACTAAACAAAGTCAGCAGTGCTATCCTAAGAGTTAGAACAGTTAGTTCCTAGAATCTAACCATCGAGGGCCATGACTTCTGTTGGAGGATTGGTTATCATGCTCGGGGGGCAGGATAGGCCATAAAGGAATAATATTCCTTCATTCTTCATCAAGACCTCAGCTTTGATCCATTTCTTCTCGTTCTTCATTGCGAGGGCCAACCCCTTTGCCCAATCCTCGAAAACTTTGTTCTTTGTTCTTTCCCTAATCAGTGGACCCTCACTATGTATAAATCACCGTCGGTGAACCCTGAAAATTCCCCAGGCGCCCCAACAAAGAAGTACTTCTCCTTCCAATGCTCGTCGTACGAGGTAGAGGGGGAATCTATCATCTTGAAGCCAGATTTGGCTTGAGCGTAATAAAACTCGTCTGTAGGGGACGAGCGTGTTGAGCGGGCCACCTGAATCAAGCTATCAAAGTTGTCAACTAAGGGTTCATGACCTAAGGCCCTCATCAGTATCACGAAGGTGTTTATTAGAGCAATGCCGTTTGGAAGGATCTGGGAAGGGCAAAGTCTAAGGTGGTGGCAGATGGTGGCGACGGTGGACGGGATTGGAAACCTCAGACCCCCGGCCAGGACTGCGTCCCAGTAAACTGTCATCATCCCCGGCGGCGGTAAGTTTGCTCTCTCTCCCTCCTCGGGAAGGCGCATAAGGAACACCGCCTCATCCCAGTATGCCTTCACCTTCAACTCCTCCAGATCGTCGAGCGTCAAAATGCTTTCAATTTCATCCGGAGACCTATCAGTTTCGTGAGAGTTATTTTGCCTCACTCAGGCTCTTTTCCCCTTCTTTGGCGTTTTCTGGGGGGTTCAACCAGCATGACACTCGGAAGGCCCTGCCCCACCCTCGGGAGCCGCTATTGCCACCGTGATCCTATGATCCTGGGGCCTTATAGCACTGTTAAGAACAGGGAACACCCTCTCCCCCTGTCTCTGCATCTCCATGACATTACCCTTTTAGGAATAGTGCCCTAGAAAGCCGATTGTATATCCGCTTTGTGCTTTTCCTTATTATAATCACAGACAATCTTTGAATGAAATAACGAATTGAGGCAACACTTCTTTATATGCTCTTGTTTGGTATGCGTTTACTTTATCTGTGCATATATGAAAACTCCCCTAATCCTGATGACTTTAGGACTCTACCATTTAGGTGAAATGGTTCATGAAACGAGCCCTATATGACATAAGTCATGATTAGTAAAATACTCCAAGCCGATGAGTCCTACAGACAGTGGGAGTGTCAACCTGACTCCTCTAAGGCTTGCTTGTGGGATCACGCCCTTAAGAAGGACCACCTTGTTTCATGGAGGTGCAAAGTGTATAGTTGATACGTGCGTGATACATGAGGGTGCTTACTTTAATAAGTAAGTTCACTGAGGTGCCCCGTGTGAGAAGATTCCTAAATGGGAAAGGAAGTTTCTATTTCAGGAAATGGAAACTTCCAGATTAGGAAATATCTCACGAGTCATTGATATGATTAATTGATCCTTAGACTTGAGGTTCCTTGTCACTTTATGAGTTAACTCTGTAGTCTTAGGTATAAGCTTTAAAGGGTGTCGCCTTAGACAACTGATTCAAGGCTTATGCTCGGGCTGCACAAGTGATTCATGAAAGTGAATGAGAATCAAGAAAGGACCTACACTTGCATCTGCAAGGTGATCTCTTATTGTGTAAGTCATTCATATGCCATATGGAGTCCTTGGCCAAGGCAGTAGATCAAGACATCAAGAAAAGGGTTTCTTGGATTGAGATCAAATGGATATGAAATGCACTTAGCTTTAAGACCGGATTATTAGGGTTCTGGTTATTCCCTTGCCCTAGATCTTGGTTGAGAGATAGTAAGTAGGAGGATTGTATCTCACATGAATCAATGACTTAAAGGTTCTGTCGAATCTGAACATTCCAATTCAGCTAGGGGTTAAACACCTGTTGCTAGACTATGGTCGTTTAATCTGTGGACTGATTAATTAATTAGGGTCACTGCTAATTGAATTGAGAACCTAGAGGGTCACACACAACAACTTGGTTACATGAGTTGAGGCTTTAAAATGATTAAACGAGTTAATCGGGCCTAGAGGGTTCCACACGTGTGAAATCACACGTGTGGGTCACGTGACTGGACACGTGTGCCACACGTGACTATTTAATTGGATATTAAATAACTAAGTTGTTAATTATTTAATAGACTTTGGTTTAATTTTGAATTAAAAAGAAAGTCTTATTTTGGAGAAAATAATCTAGTTAATTAATTATGAATTAATTAATTAGATAAAATAAGTTATTTATTTAAAATAAATAAAGTATAAAATTATCCAAAATTAGTTTGGATATTTTTAGCTCTCTTAAAAGTTGACTTGAATTAGAATTCAAAGTCAAAGTTGGAAAATACTTGATGATCAAGTAATAGGAGAGAGAGAGAGACCAAATCCTTAGTCCATAAGGACTAGGAATTTCGGCCACTTCCCTCACCTATATATAGGGGAGCTCGAGCTCCCCTTAGAGCGAATTGGCAATTCTTTAGGTTCATGTGTTGAACACCATCCTTTCTCCAAGATAAACGAAACCCTAGGTTAAGCCTAAACACTAACTAGAGAACTAGCATCCTTACTAGTTAGATTGTGATCGAGTTGGTGGACTATCTCTAGAGAGCTTCAAGTTAGAAGTTTGAATATTCGAGCTTTACCAAGGAGAGGGGATCAAGCCGCGAGAAGAGCGTTCTTGGGTGGCTTGAAACGCTTCAAGAAAGAAAAAAAAAAAGTAAGTTTCTTAACTCTACGAATTTGGATACACGATTGCGAGTCCAAGATTCTTTTGTTGGGAAAATTTTTTAAATTCCGCTTCTTTCTGATTCGTGTTTTCCAACAAGTGGTATCAGAGCCACCTCGTTAATCGTGTTTCTGATTCGTCTCAATTATTCTGAATTTGGTAGAAATTCTTAGGCTTGATGCGATTGAGTATTTGTAATTGTTTTAGAAAGCCTGAATTTCGAAACTGTATTTTTTCCTGAAAGTTTCTGAAAATAATTTTTTTTACAAAATTTAATTTCTGAAAACAATTTTAGATTTGAAACTGTATAAACTGTTTTTGGATTTCTTGGATTGGTTTTGCTTTTGAACGAAAACACGAAACAAAAAAAAAACACGGATTACGACGAACGCTCGAAACCCCGCGCGCCAGCCGCCCGTCTGCCCAGGCGCGCGCATGGGCGAAGCCGCCCAGCACCCTCCCGCAGCCGCGCGGGAGGCCCTTCCGGGCGCGCCCGCCCAGGGCGGCCGAGACTGGTCGCCCATCCCCGCCCGCCACTCAGCAGAGAAGGCTGCGCGCATCGGCGCGCCTGCCGTGCGCGCGCGCGATGTGCGCGACTCTTCCGTGTGCGGGCCCCGTTTTCGTGATCCGGCCTTTTCGTGTTTCGTGCAATCCAGTCCCAATTTTTATTTTAATTTTAAAATTTTATTTTTGAATATTTATTTTAATTTTTGAATAAAACTTAACATTGGGATTTTTGAGAAATTGAAACGGTTTATATTTTGGGAAAATACAATTTTGATAAAATTATTAATTTTCAGAAATTAATTGGAATTTTATTTGTTTTTGTTAAATTTGGGATTTATTGAAAACTGTTATAAATAAGACTCGCATCAAGTCGTGTTTTAAGTCATTAAGACTTGAAACGGGAATTTTAATTTATTCGCTAAATTTAAATTCTCGCAAAAGCATGTTAGGTGATCATGGGTTTAGACTTATGTATGGTTTTAATTTATTCACATGGATGGTTTAAATTGGGGTTGGAGCCCTATAGTTGCGTTTTTCAATTAAGGTTGGAGCCTCACTTATGTGCGTATTGTTATGTGATTTATTATGTGGCTTTCCATATTACTATTTTTGAGGCCGGGGTAGGCCCCGTGTAATTGTCTAAGGCCAATATGAAGATTGAGCCTTATTACTTTATGTCTTTTTCTTTTTATTGTAATTTGAGAGTAGAGATAGGTGGTGAGGTTTTATTTTCATTTTGGAGACAATGCACCCATGGAGTAAGATGGACCACATTCAAGTAACAAGGAGGCCATAAGTGAAGACCCCTCAAAATGTTAGGGAGGGGAATCTCAATTGTTAAATGTAATAGAGATAGGGCTCGTATTTTGTTACCGCTTTCTCTTATGTGATTTAAACTGTTTATGTGGCATGTATGTTAGAACTTGTGATTGTGGAGTGGCTCCCACATATCACGCATAAGATAGGTAGAACCCATGATCATTACATGTTAGTATCATTGATAGACAAATCTTGAACCCAAGTGTAAGTTCTAATTCGATTGCAACACTTAAGGTATCGTATCCACAGGGAAGGGAATTCAACAACCACTTTTATGATTATTTCTAATCTAGAGACCGGAAAAGATTGACAAGTGTGTATTATACTACTATGACACAATTAAACTTAACTAGTAAGAAATCAATCTCACGAGCTAACAAATAAACACAAGATTAAACCACTTAATTAAAACAGGTCGGGGAGTAAATCATATGCTCTTTTGTGATCAAATCAATACTCAAGTGTGGAGGTATGATTCTTCAACCTAATCACGATGTTATACCTAGCTTCTCTCGAAGGCTAGGCGTCTAATTAATTAAGCCAAGTGTTGTTCTCACAATCACTTAGTAACCAAATCAATCGAATAAAGCAAGATTAGTGTATTCAAAACCTAGCGGCTTGGCATGGAATTCTAAATACGGGTTGTAGAAATTAGGGTTAAATTTCTTTAAGCCCAAAAGTCTAAGTTTTGGAAAACAAACTCAATTATCCTCAATCTCTCGATTATCGGATAATTTACAATATGTTCATGGATGGCCAATCCATTCCCAACCTACTCAATACCGTTTTCCTAACAAAGAATCACACAACTTAACTCAAGCATTAATTCAAACACCTTAGATGCATACTCCTTACCCCCTAACCCTAGGAGATTAGTTCCCCATAATTGGCTCAAAACTCATTAAGATCAAAATAAATGCATTCAAAATACTCATGTCTAACATAAACATCAAAAACGGAATTAAGAATTCTGAATTCTAACCTAGTTATCCAAAAACGAATCTAAAACGAGAACTAACTATACTAGAATTGAAAACCAAAACTTGAGGAATTAGTTTGATCGGAAAGCAATAAATAAAACCAAATTGATAAAGTCTTGTGCTTGAAATCACTATTCAACTCTATGTCTTCGTGTTTCTTCTTCACCCGAGTGTTCTTGAACTTCTGGGAAAAACGCAGTCCAAAAGCTCCCTTAATTCCGCCTCCAAACCGTGTATATATAGGACTCCACGATTCCTAAATCGGCCCGTGACACGGGCGTGCAAGGCTCATGCATAAAATTGTGACACGCCCGTGTCACGTATTAAAACGTATCCGCGCTTTTCTTACTTGACACGGGGGTGTCAAATCTTGTTCTTCTCGATGACACGGGCGTGCAAAATCTCCAGGCCTCTCTGTACCACGTCACGGCCGTGCAACAAACTACTCTACATTGGTGACACGGGTGTGACACCTCCTGAAATCCGAGGATCACTTCTGTACTGAGACACGGTCGTGTCTCAGTTTGCTCTACCATGGGGACACGGGCGTGTCCCCTAGAAATCTCTCGTTTTTCGCCCTTGATTGCATGGTTTTGCTTTTACTCCATCTTTTCAACTCCAAGGCGAAAGGTACCTAATAAGGAGCATAAATCACGCTATAAGTTCTTAAAACTGCTAGAATTTAACTATAATTGCCCTACAAATCCATGTAATAAACCAATACATCAAACTCCCCCAAACTTAGATATTGTTCGTCCTCGAGCAATCAAGAAAATTACATCGAATCAACCTCAAAATCAATCTCTCAATGGGGCAATTTTCAGAATTTCACGCAAGCAAGTCTAGCCTATCGACTACATTTCAATCAAGCACAAGTATCAACACAATGGTATAGGTCAAATATCCTCGTGTAGTGTGTGAATTCGAACAAACTAATGTACAATGGTTAAAACACCAAACTAATGATTCCTTCCTAAGTACCAATGATAGATTTCGGAAAACATTCTTCGCACCTATCTCCACTAATGGAATTGACCTAGAATTAAGGATCGGAAGGTCTTTCGAGGCTTGTAATGTGGGCTCGGGGTTAAGGTTATGGAATTTTTAGTATAGTAGTGACTCAACACACCTAGCTCACCCATTCAAATTTCCTTGGTCGCCATCTTTGTCTTTCCCCATTAAACTCCCCCAAACTTAGACTTGTCTAAGTTTGTCACAGACAGTCTAAAATTTTCTTCTGTTTCAAATCTACTCAATCACTTTTTTTTTCTTCTTTTTTTTTTTTTTTTCTGTCTACTTTTTGCTTACACAACTCGTTCTTTTACTACTTCCTTTTGAATTCTTCTTTTCTTTCAGCATCTAAGAGTATCTCTTAATTCTTCTCTTGGTTTCTCATCAGGAATTTAGCAGCATGATCAATTGATTCAAACGAGTGAGCAAAGTGTGACTCAAGGGTAAGTTTATGGTGTTGTGCCTGTGGCTTATAATGTGGCTACAAAAATTTAATGGCACAACACTTAGGCTCAGCGGGGTCAATAGGATTTCGTTCTTTAGTACCAATGGCTCAATGGTGAGGCTACCTCCGACATGAATGCCTAAGTCATCTCCCTAACTCTTCGTCAATTCAAAATTTCGCTTTAATAGGGCTAAAATGCCTCCTAATCCACTTCTCAGTATTATTCAAGAATTACTAACTCAGCATCCTAACCTAAGTACATGACCTTGTTCAATAGTGCACAAAAATAAGGATATCCCACCATTCCAAAGTATCAATACTCACACCTAACTTCATGCATTCAACTAGCCTAACTCACTTTGGTAAAATTCCAACAGTCAAACCTCATCGAAAAATTAAAAATTTTGGCTTATTTTCAGCAATCATCTTTTCATGCTCAAAGATATCACAAATTCAATTAAGTCAATCCTCCAATGCATCTTCCTATGCAAAATATTAGCAATTCAATCCAAAACTTTTTGCCCCTCTCCCCCAAACTTAAACCATGCAATGTCCTCATGCATAAAAGAAAAAGGAAAGAAGGCAAAAAAGAAAACTCCCTCAAAACAGCGAAGAACCCGGCAACAAGCTATTCATCAACCCTAACCTGCACTTAAACGACTAAAACACGGATCATAAGCGAAGCAGAGCAAATGATAATCAACATGCATTTAACAAGAAAGCCCTGTCGTCAAGTATCGCAAATAACTATCAGAATAATTAGCACAGTGCAATTAGTTAGGTTAGTGTGGTGAATTATATCATCATACAGACCAAGGCAGAGAAAATGAAAGACTAGAAACGAAAGCACTCAAGGAAAAGGTGGCGGGTAATTTGGCGGCTGGTTTGAGCTACTCGCTCCGGCGCCTCCAAATTGTTTGGCGAGGTATGCGTGGAGGTTCTCGAACTGACCATCAATGTGGAGCTGCAAGGCATCAAGCCGGGAGTCCACATGCTCTACGAAACTGTCCATTCGCGCATTCTGGGATGCCATATAATCCCGCATGTAAGCGGGGATTTCCTCCTCGTCGTCTTGGACCATTGGCATCTGTGCTCCTCGCCCGCCTTCCTCCCTATCCGGTATCTGAGCAAGCCTCCTTTGCTGATCAAGGGTGAGGTCATCATATTTGGCCACACCCCACCTGTACATTCGCTCAAACCGGTTCCTTTCCCTTTCCGGATACCAGGGTAAAACCCTGTCCTTTAGGCTCCCGGCAGACCATCGGATGAATAGATCCATCTTGATGAACGTCTGCTCTTCAACATAGGGAAAGTTGGATAAGGGCTCCATATCCTCTTCAAGCCATCCTACCTCTCTGGCGAGCTTCGTTACATAGGCTCCATGACCTATAGTTCCCGATGCCCTGCCTGCCACCTCCTTTAGCTTGTACATGAATTCCGTTGTGGCATCAAACTGCATCCCCTCCTTCATGAAATACATGATGGCCAACTCGAACCCGTTTATATTGCCATCACTCTCATGCCTCGCACATATTCCCATAGCTAGTAGCCTATGCACCATTCGCCAGACTAAGCTATCAAGCCATGTGGCCTTAGTATTACGCGGGTTGTAGGCCGGGGCACCAGCTTTGAGAGGGAAAGACCGCCACACCGCCTCCCTGTCCGCAGTAGACCAATTTGGCAACGTCGTCATCTCGCACATAGGAAACCCTAAGGCATCCCGAATCTCATCTAGGTTTAATGATTCGGTATCCTCTCCATCTAATGTGAAATTGAGCTTGGTGTTGACTTGGTCCCAAGTCATGGTGGTGAAGAACGCGGTTGTCAATTCCGGATATGTATTAGCCGGAACCATCATGAACGTCCTCCACCCTATATTGTTGAACAACACCTCAATCTCTTCCAAGACTCCTAATCTCCGAAGTGTGGCGAGATGCGGGAACCTTGTGGGCATGATATTACGCGTCGTATTACGGTTGTAAGGGTTCCCAAGCCCTTCCAATGTGACATTCACGGAATCCCGTGGTTGGCGGCCGGTCGGTCAGGACGAGGAGGTGAGCTGCAGAGGTGCGGGTCTCTTGTTGCGTCCCATAGTTCCTGCACAAAAATACCCCCATATCAACAACAAAATCAATTCAAAATCAATGGGGCATTTTATCGAACACCTTGTAAGCACAAGTAAGAAGTCTAGGTTTTCATCAAATAAAGCATAACATTGCATCTCCCGATACCTAGACTTAGCTCTCTATAACACCAAATTCGTTTAAAGATCATAGTGCCTCAATTTCATTCACCAACGTGCAAATAACTACCCACAACAATTCTCCAAAATTTGCAACATTCATGACAATGTATACGAGCAAGGGCCAAATTTTCCAATACATTTCAAACACCTAACTCTAGCATGCACGAAACTTGACTAAGGAGCAAGAATTCTTAGAAATTATATCCAACATGCTTCAATAAGAAATTAGGGTTCATCGGCTAAAAAGGCCAAACACGTGCAAATTTCGGCCAATTCCTAATTCCAATCATGCCAAAACTTGAAATAGAGTCAAGAATGTCAAAGAATATACACCATAGCATGCTTCATAGAACTAGGGTCTAACCCTTCTCACTTAAAGCCAAGAATTTAAAGCACCCAAGAGAAGAGAAGACTTACCCGATTGATTTAGGATGTAAGGTGCAATGTGGGTGTGCGTGTCTTGCCGGAGTATGAACCAAAAGTAATGGTTGAGGTGTGTAAACCGTGTGGGAATGGGGAAGAAGAAAGATGGAGAAGAGAAAATAAGGGGAGGTTTTCGTGTGAGAATAAGAAAAAGGGGGAGGAACCCCCGTTTTAACTCGGCCGAACAGACACGACACGCCCGTGTCGTTTATTATGCTTTATGGATGACACGGGCGTGTCATCCCTTACCTGGCGATTTCTGTACTCTGACACGGGGGTGTCGTTTGTTCCTTGTGGAACTTGACACGCCCGTGTCATCTTTTCGGCTAGCAAATTTTGTACCTTGACACGGGGGTGTCACAAAATGCCTAAGGCTGGTGACACGCCCGTGTCGCCCCCAAATCATCCAAACCTCTTCTGTACCGAGACACGGGGGTGTCTCGGTTTATGCTTTGTGGGAGTCACGCCCGTGTCTCCCCCAAACTTGGAATTTTGCTCAAAATTCCGTACCTATTAGCTCAAAATCATCCATTCACTTCATAATCCGTCCACTCTATTCGAACCAAAATACCTGAACACGAGACAAAAGATATCATCAATCACAAGCTTAACTACCTAAAGGAAGAAAAGAAAAACGACAGAGGCAAGAAAAAAAAATTAGTTCTAAGTTATAGTCGTTAGCTTGACTTCATGACTCCGGGCTAAGGTGCTGGAGCTGTTAACACGCATGAGACGTGTTCGCCAAGTCGATCTCCGGCGAGATAAGGCTTGAGTCTTTGTCCATTCACCACAAAGGATGGTGAGCCTTCATTGCCTATCTCTACCACTCCATTCACCAAGACTTTTATTACTCTGAACGGACCGGACCATCTCGACTTAAGTTTCCCGGGGAAAAGCTTCAATCTAGAATTGTACAACAATACCAATTGACCCTCGACAAACTCTTTGACCCGAATATGCTTATCATGCCACTTCTTCGTTCTCTCCTTATAAATCCGGGCATTTTCATACGCCTCTAACCTTAATTCCTCCAACTCCTGCAGGTCAAGTATCCTTTTTTCTCCGGCTCTTGTGATATCAAAATTTATAGCCTTAATGGCCCAATACGACTTATACTCTATCTCGACTGGGAGGTGACATGCTTTACCATAAACCAACTGATACGGAGAAGTTCCTATAGGTGTCTTGAACGCAGTCCTGTAAGCCCATAACGCGTCATCCAACTTCGATGACCAATCTTTCCTAGAGGGGCTCACCACCTTCTCCAAAATCCACTTCAACTCCCTATTTGTGACCTCCGCTTGCCCACTTGCTTGGGGATGATACGCCGTAGTTACCCGATGCTGGACCCCGTATTTCTTCAGTAGAGCTTCCAAAGGCTTGTTGCAAAAATGCGTACCTCTATCACTGATTAATGCCCGTGGGACTCCGAACCTATTGAAAATGTTCTTTTGTAAGAACTTAATCACCACCTTCGAGTCATTGGTCGGAGTTGCCACGGCCTCAGCCCACTTGGATACATAATCCACCGCTACCAAGATATACTGATTCCCATATGACGGTGGGAAAGGTCCCATGAAATCGATTCCCCAAACATCAAACAATTCAACCTCCAAGATATACTTCATGGGCATCTCATCTCTCTTACTAATGTTCCCGGATCTCTGACAAGTATCACATTCCTTGGCAAATTTGTAAGCATCCTTAAATAGCGTTGGCCACCAAAACCCAGATTGTAATACCTTAGCTGCTGTCTTTCGACCACTAGAGTGCCCTCCATATAAGCTTGCATGACATCTCTCAAGCACTTCATCAGCCTCAACCTCCGGGACACATCTCCGTACTAGACCATCTGAACAATGCTTATATACATAAGGCTCTTCCCAATAATAACGTTTCACTTCGGATAAGAACCTCTGTTTCTGATGGAAATTCATGCCTGGTGGTAGAGCTTTGCAAACCATGTGATTCACGATATCTGCGTACCAAGGAACTATTGCATCGGCTGCAAACAACTCCTCATCTGGGAAATTCTCAGTAATCTCCTCCTCGTACTCATCCTCCTTGTCTCCAACCTCTAATCTTGACAAGTGGTCTGCAACTAAGTTCTCCGTCCCCTTCTTGTCACGAATTTCAAGATCGAACTCCTGAAGCAATAGAATCCATCTAATCAAACGGGGCTTGGAATCCTTCTTCGAGAGGAGATACTTGATTGCTGCATGGTCCGTGTAGACAATTGTCTTCGAACCTATCAAATAAGACCGAAACTTGTCAAAAGCATGCACAATAGCTAACAATTCTTTTTCAGTAGTAGCATAATTTAATTGTGCATCATTTAAAGTTTTGCTAGAATATGCGATAACGTGTAAACGTTTCTCCCTTCGTTGGCCAAGAACTGCTCCAATAGCCAAATCGCTCGCATCGCACATTAGCTCGAACGGTATAGTCCAATCCGGTGCAACCATGATTGGTGCCGAGGTAAGCTCCTTCTTCAACCTATCAAATGCAAGTAAACAATCATCATTAAACACGAATTCAGTATCTTTTTGTAGTAACTTGCATAAAGGTAAGGTAATTTTTGAAAAGTCCTTGATGAACCGGCGATAGAACCCGGCATGACCAAGGAAACTTCTCACTCCCTTGATATTGGTGGGTGGAGGCAATTTTGCAATCACATCAATCTTGGCCTTGTCCACCTCAATGCCTTTCTCCGAAACTTTGTGACCCAACACTATTCCTTCCTTCACCATGAAGTGGCACTTCTCCCAATTTAGCACAAGGTTAGTTTCTTCACATCTCTGCAAAACTTGAGCAAGATTATGCAAGCAGGAATCGAAAGAAGAACCAAACACAGAAAAGTCATCCATAAAGATTTCCATTGTGCGTTCGATAAAGTCAGAGAAAATTGCCATCATGCATCGTTGAAAAGTAGCTGGAGCATTACACAACCCAAAAGGCATACGCCTATATGCAAAAGTACCATAAGGGCAGGTAAATGTGCATTTTTCCTGATCCTCTGGAGCTATAGCAATTTGGTTATACCCTGAATACCCATCCAGAAAACAGTAATAAGAATGTCCGGCTAACCTCTCTAACATTTGATCAATAAAGGGAAGTGGGAAGTGATCTTTACGAGTGGCATTGTTCAACTTTCTATAATCTATACAGACTCTCCAACCCGTGACTGTCCTAGTTGGTATTAACTCATTCTTTTCATTTTTAATTACAGTCATCCCCCCTTTCTTGGGCACTACCTGTACAGGGCTAACCCACTTGCTATCCGAGATAGGGTAAATTATCCCGGCATCTAACAATTTCAGTACCTCAGCCCTAACTACCTCTTTCATGTTCGGGTTCAGTCTACGCTGATGTTCTACGGAGGGTTTGTGGTTATCTTCCATAAGAATTTTATGCATGCAAATAGATGGGCTAATCCCCTTAATGTCAGAAATAGTCCAACTTATCGCTCGTTTGTGTTCTCTCAAAACCCTCAACAAGGCATCATGCTGTGAATTAGTTAAATCAGAGGCAACTATAACAGGCAGTGTTTCAAATTCACCCAAATAAGCATATCTCAAATGAGCGGGGAGGGGTTTCAATTCTAACTTGGGAGCTGTTTCAACAGAAGGACGAAGAGTGGGCTTACCTGTACCCAACTCTTCATATACAAACCTCTTTCGGAATGGTACGTAGGGGGTGGCTTCGAGTGCCTTTGCGTAGGCGGCCAATTCTTCTAATATGTCTTCCCCATCAATGTGGTCAGTGAGTCCTCTTAGACAGAGTTCGAGAGGGTCCTCGTTGCTTATGGACATCGGTGTCTGTGCTCTGATTTCCACCATATTGCATTGTTCTTCGATCACCGGTCCTTTCATTGCTTTGAACAGATTAAACTCCACCTGTTCATCCCCCACACGAAGAGTTAGAATGCCACTCTTCACATCAATTAAGGCTCCTGCTGTGGCTAGGAAAGGCCTCCCTAAGATGAGCGGCATGTTCTGGTCTTCTTCCATCTCCAAAACTATGAAGTCTACCGGAAGGTAGAACTTCCCAACTCTGACTAGAACATTTTCCAGGATTCCCGTGGGGTACTTGACTGATCGATCAGCTAGCTGCAGGGAGACGGTAGTTGGCTTTAATGAATTCAGTCCAAGTTTCCTGCAAACAGATAATGGCATTAGACTTACACTAGCACCAAGATCACATAAAGCTTTATTAAAGGACATATGACCAATTGTGCAAGGAATTGAAAAACTCCCTGGATCCTTAAGCTTTGGTGGAAGCTTATGTTGTAGAATGGCGCTGCACTCTTCAGTAAGTGCAATTGTGGCATAATCCTCCAATTTCCTCTTGTTGGAGAGGATCTCCTTCAAGAATTTGACATAAGTGGACATCTGAGCTAGGGCCTCGGCAAAGGGGATGTTGATGTGTAGTTCCTTGAAGATATTCAAGAATTTCTCGAATTGTTTCTCCAACCTTTGCTTTTGAAATCTTTGTGGGAAAGGAAGTGGTGGCACATACGGTTTGGGTGCCACTGATGTCTTTGGCTTTGAAGGGGGCTCACTTGTCAGCACTTCTTCCTCCTCCTTCGATGCCTCGACTACTTTCTCAGGTTCCACAACGGTATCCTTTTCCTTTCTCACTTTGGTTTCCACCGGTTCTGCAGGCTCTTTATAGGTCGTGCCACTTCGTAATGTAATGGCCTTACACTGCTCTTTCGGATTCTCCACAGGTTTACTTGGAAACATTCCTTGGGCTCTAACATTGATTGAATTAGCCAACTGGCCCACCTGCACTTCCAAATTTTTATTTTGAATCAGCACCTGTTCTACCTGAGATTCGAGTTTCTGATACCTATCATTCGAGACATTTATGAATTTCTCGAGGGCCGCCTCCCACCCCGGCTTCTGTTCTTGCGGTGGTTGTGGAGGGGGTGCGAATCTCTGCTGATTTTGCTGTGGTGGATGCTGTCCCTGTTGCCTTGGTTGGAACTGTGGTCTCTGGTTTGGGTTTGGGTTCTGAACATTCTGATTGTTTGACCACTAGAAGTGCGGATGATTCTTCCACCCTGGGTTGTAGGTGTTCGAGTATGGGTCGTTTGCTGGTTTTTGATTCTGCACGTAATTGACTTGTTCTTGACCAACAACAACCTGTGCACCTGCATTGGTAGAAGGACAAACATCAAATGAATGGGGACCACCACAAATTTCACATAATACCTGCAGGGCGTTTGACTGTGCCACTGTGTTTCGTGCTGTCGCAATTGCAAGTCGGTCTAGCTTTTGGTTCAGCGCTTCGAACTTGGCATTGAAAGCGGTCACAGTGTCAGTGGCGAGTATGCCTGCTTCAGGTTTTGGAGGAGGATTGCTCCTCTCCTTTGTCCAACTGCTATTTGCTGCCATCTTGTTCAGAAGTTGCATTCCTACTTCTTCAGATAGTGCCATAAATGCTCCTCCCGCTGCTGCATTGACCATGATTTTCATGTTTTCTGTCATTCCGTTGTAAAAGATTTGTACCAGTTGCCATCCTGGAACACGGTGATGTGGGCATTTCCTTTGCAATTCCTTGTATCTTTCCCATCCTTCGTACAACGTTTCCCCATCAAAGAGCCTGAAGCTCGTTATTTCATCTCTGTACCTCATGGTCTTACTAGGAGGGTAGAATTTGGCTAAGAAGGCCTTAGAGAGGTCTGCCCATGTCTGAAGTGTCTCATTTGACAAGGTCGAAATCCATGTCCGGGCTTTGTCCCTTAGGGAGAAGGGAAAAAGCCTAACTCTAATCGCATCATCTGAAGCGTTGTGGATCTTAAAGGTCGAGCAGACATCCAAAAAGTAGGACAAATGCAATGCGGGGTCTTCATGTGGTAAACCCCCAAACGGGTTCTGTTGTAAGAGGTTGATGAACCCAGTTTTGATTTCAAAGTTGTTCGCCTCCACGGCGGGGCGAGTCAAGTTGTTCTGGATTAAGCCAATGTTAGGAATGGCATAATCCTGGAGTGTGGTTGGTTGCTCGTTTATGGGTTGCGCCATTGGGATTGGATTTATTTTCTGCTTCTTTTCCTTTTTTCGCTTCGTTCGATTCGCCCTACAAGTCTTCTCAATTTCAGGATCGTAAGGCAAGGGTTCCAAGCCTTTCGATCGTAGCATAAACTAGGTACCTGCAATGGGGAAAACCTGTGGTCAAATTCAACGCACTTCAAAAAAGAAATCAAGCAGAAAGGGTGGTCTAAAGCACCAGAAAAATCACTAAAGTAATATTGAATTAAACGCCTTCCCCGGCAACGGCGCCAAAAACTTGATAGACAAATCTTGAACCCAAGTGTAAGTTCTAATTCGATTGCAACACTTAAGGTATCGTATCCACAGGGAAGGGAATTCAACAACCACTTTTATGATTATTTCTAATCTAGAGACCGGAAAAGATTGACAAGTGTGTATTATACTACTATGACACAATTAAACTTAACTAGTAAGAAATCAATCTCACGAGCTAACAAATAAACACAAGATTAAACCACTTAATTAAAACAGGTCGGGGAGTAAATCATATGCTCTTTTGTGATCAAATCAATACTCAAGTGTGGAGGTATGATTCTTCAACCTAATCACGATGTTATACCTAGCTTCTCTCGAAGGCTAGGCGTCTAATTAATTAAGCCAAGTGTTGTTCTCACAATCACTTAGTAACCAAATCAATCGAATAAAGCAAGATTAGTGTATTCAAAACCTAGCGGCTTGGCATGGAATTCTAAATACGGGTTGTAGAAATTAGGGTTAAATTTCTTTAAGCCCAAAAGTCTAAGTTTTGGAAAACAAACTCAATTATCCTCAATCTCTCGATTATCGGATAATTTACAATATGTTCATGGATGGCCAATCCATTCCCAACCTACTCAATACCGTTTTCCTAACAAAGAATCACACAACTTAACTCAAGCATTAATTCAAACACCTTAGATGCATACTCCTTACCCCCTAACCCTAGGAGATTAGTTCCCCATAATTGGCTCAAAACTCATTAAGATCAAAATAAATGCATTCAAAATACTCATGTCTAACATAAACATCAAAAACGGAATTAAGAATTCTGAATTCTAACCTAGTTATCCAAAAACGAATCTAAAACGAGAACTAACTATACTAGAATTGAAAACCAAAACTTGAGGAATTAGTTTGATCGGAAAGCAATAAATAAAACCAAATTGATAAAGTCTTGTGCTTGAAATCACTATTCAACTCTATGTCTTCGTGTTTCTTCTTCACCCGAGTGTTCTTGAACTTCTGGGAAAAACGCAGTCCAAAAGCTCCCTTAATTCCGCCTCCAAACCGTGTATATATAGGACTCCACGATTCCTAAATCGGCCCGTGACATGGGCGTGCAAGGCTCATGCATAAAATTGTGACACGCCCGTGTCACGTATTAAAACGTATCCGCGCTTTTCTTACTTGACACGGGGGTGTCAAATCTTGTTCTTCTCGATGACACGGGCGTGCAAAATCTCCAGGCCTCTCTGTACCACGTCACGGCCGTGCAACAAACTACTCTACATTGGTGACACGGGCGTGACACCTCCTGAAATCCGAGGATCACTTCTGTACTGAGACACGGTCGTGTCTCAGTTTGCTCTACCATGGGGACACGGGCGTGTCCCCTAGAAATCTCTCGTTTTTCGCCCTTGATTGCATGGTTTTGCTTTTACTCCATCTTTTCAACTCCAAGGCGAAAGGTACCTAATAAGGAGCATAAATCACGCTATAAGTTCTTAAAACTGCTAGAATTTAACTATAATTGCCCTACAAATCCATGCAATAAACCAATACATCAATCATGCTAGGACATGTTATCTGTTTATGTGCTTGTTTGAAATGCATTTAAGTGTACTTGCATTAATCAAGACTAATAAAATTGGATAACATATATGTTGGTGAGGTCGAACCGGACAACTCTCCGGTTGATTCGAAAATTCCCATTAAATATTAAGCTAGTTTCGAACAAATAGGTATTTAATTCGAGATGCAAATTTCGAATTAAATTCCTAGCATTCCATCAATAGGTTTTAAGTTTAGTAAGTGAAGCTAGTTATTGTCCGCGAGTCGTGGGATAGCTTGTGGAGCTTATTAGTTCTTAGTTACCTAATTGATCATTTTAAATGATCAATATTTCATGGTCAATTTTAGCAAGGGCGATGTCCGCGAGTCGTGGGTCGTTCGAACTAAGTTTTGATCATGATCTTATGATTGATGGGTCTAGCTTAACGCCTAAGTAAATATGGATGTCGCACGAGTCGTGGGTCCATATTGAAAGATAGGTGATGCAAAAATAATTACTGAGAGTTCTAAAGGTGTTAGAATTGGTAAGTTGTACCTACCTAGGGTTCTTACTTAGAATGTCCGCGAGTCGTGGGTTCGAGGTAAAATGCCTAGGATCTTAATACCCATTGGGAAACGTGTTCCTCTTAGATCTTTGGGAATTATAGATCTTTGAAAAACAGTGGGAGCTACATTAGATTAAAGACCTTATCTTTTGTATATCGTTAAAATTCAGCATGCTCACTAGTTCTCTGTTTTACCATTTAGGTCGTAGATTCTATGATTCTCTATGTGTTTTGAAATGGCAACCAAAAACCCTCTTGTATCGATCCTCGAGTCAAACAAGTTGACTGGTCCCAACTATTCTGATTGGCTGAGGAATCTAAAAATCATTTTAGATTCTGAGAAGAGAACTTATGTTCTCTTCGAAGGGGAGCCTAGTCCCGACGGGGAGGCTCCCACTCGGGCCAAGCGGGACGCGATTCAGAAGTGGAAGGATGATAATCTCCAAGCCCGTTGCCTTATGTTGGCTAACATGTCTCCGGACTTGCAAAGGCAACATGAGGCCATGGAATTCGCTTGGGAGATTTACGACCACTTAGAGCAACTTTACCGCCCTCATGAACGTGTTACAAGGTATAACACTTCAAAGGAATTGTTCCACTTGAGAATGAGGGAAGGTTCAAGTGTCCATGAATATGGACTCAAGTTTCTCGCCCTTACTGAGAAACTTGCTTCCATGGACATGCCACTGAAAGATGAGCTTTCAGTGGATTTGTTGCTAGCTTCGCTCCCACCATCATTCAACCCATTTGTTCTTAATTTCAACATGAATCATGCTGGCGCTACTGTAGCTGAGCTGATTAGTCAGCTTGTGACTGCTGAAAGCACGATCAAGAAGGACAATAAGGTTTTGATGGTGAATGCTCCATCTTCCTCTTCTGGGCCTTCTAAAGGTAAGGGCAAGAAAGCCCAAAAGAAGAAGAAGAAACCCCTTAGGCCCACTGGTGGCATTTCGAAGGGGAAGGCCCAAAAGAAGAAGCGAGATAAGAAAGAGGATGTTTGCTTCCATTGTGGCAAAGCGGGACATTGGAGGAGAAACTGCCCAGAGTACAAAGCTACTCTAAAGAAAGGTATCTTTCTCGTTGAAATAAATCTTTCTATTAATTCTAGTTCTTGGGTACTTGATACCGGTTGTGGAACTCATATCTGTAATGATGTACAGATGCTAAGTGAAGTCCAACAACTCAAAGAAGGAGAATGTGTCTTGAAGATCGGCGATGGCTCAAACGTTGAAGCTCGAGCTTTAGGCACAATTAGATTAGATTTAGGTAGTTTTGAGTTAGTCTTAAATAAAGTCCTTTATGTACCGAGCATTATTCGTAATATAATTTATGTTCCAATTTTAGATTGTGAAGGTTATGAAACTTATATTAAGAATGGTAAATACTTTATCAAACGGAACAACTCTTCCGTTCACATCGGTACTCTAAGTAATGGACTTTATCTAACTCAGAATATCAATATCATGATTATACAACGAGAAACGAAGCGTAAGAGAGATGACAAAGTTTCAGCTCCCTTATGGCACGCTAGATTAGGACACATTTCTAAGAACAGAATTAGCAAGATAAACACTTTAGGATCATTCTCTGAAAATGATCTTAAGGAGCTAACTTCTTGCCAATCCTGTCTCAAAGGAAAAATGTCCAAAGTTCCTTTTAAAGGAACTGTGGAACGTGCCACTAAGGTTTTGGATTTGATCCATACTGATGTTTGTGGACCGCTTAGTGTAAGCACTAGAAACAATCATCAGTATTTCATAACCTTCACTGACGACTTCAGTCGGTATGGTTATGTATACTTGATGAAGTATAAATCTGAAGCTTTTGAGAAATTCTTAGAATTTCAAAAGGAGGTTGAGAACCAAACTGGTCATAAGATCAAAGCACTTCGATCTGATCGAGGAGGCGAGTATCTTAGTGAAGAATTCCTTAATCATCTCAAAGATAATGGGATTATCTCTCAGTGGACTCCTCCGGGAACTCCTCAGCTTAATGGAGTTTCTGAGAGAAGGAATCGAACCTTACTTGATATGGTTCGTTCCATGATGAGTTTCATTGACTTACCACCTTCTTTCTGGGGTTATGCCCTAGAAAGTGCAGCAAAGATTTTGAATCTAGTTCCCTCTAAGTCAGTCCCTAAAACGCCCTATGAAATGTGGCATGTTAAAATCCCTAGCTATTCTTACTTAAGAATTTGGGGTTGTCCTGCTTACGTGAAGAGGACAGTGGGAGATAAGTTAGAATCTCGTTCTAACTTATGCTACTTTGTAGTTTATCCTAAGGAATCCATAGGATACTACATCTATGATCAATCTGAGCAAAAGGTGTTTGTTTCCAGAAATGCCACTTTTCTTGAGGAACCATTCCTTAAAGAAAAGAAAGGCAAGATCATAGAATTAGAAGAAGTACAAAGTGATCCCACCCCAGCCACTGAAGAAACATACCCTTCTGATCAACCACAACCAATCACGAATTTCGATACACATGAAAATCCTCCTCTGAGGCATTCTGAACGCACTCCTAGACAGCCGGAGAGATGGTATGGATTCTTCCATGAAATCTCTCAAAAGGATAATGATCCTTTAACATATGAGGAGGCACTTTCAAATTCTGACTCTGAACAGTGGATAGAAGCCATGAAATCCGAAATGGACTCCATGAACTCCAACCAAGTTTGGACCTTGGTAGATTTGCCTGATGGGGTCAAACCCATAGGTTGCAAATGGATATTTAAGAGAAAGCTTGGAGTTGATGGAAGCATTGCAGCCTACAAAGCAAGACTGGTTGTAAAAGGATTCACTCAAAGACCCGACGTGGACTTTGATGAAACTTTTTCGCCAGTTGCAATGCAAAAGTCTATTCGGATCATGCTTGCCATTGTTGCATATTATGACTATGAGATATGGCAAATGGATGTGAAAACTGCCTTTCTCAATGGTGACATTGACAAAGACATTTATATGGAGCAACCCATAGGTTTCACATTCAGTGCGAGTGAGAAAAAGATTTGCAAACTCCAAAGATCAATCTATGGATTGAAACAGGCTTCTAGGAATTGGAACATTCGATTTGATGAATCAGTCAAAGCGTTTGGCTTCATCCAAATTTCGAATGAATCATGTGTGTATAGAAAGGAATTGGAGACCTCAGTGCAATTCTTAGTACTTTATGTTGATGACAACCTTCTTATTGGGAATTCGAAGGATGACATGAAAGTGACTAAGTTATGGTTATCGAACCAATTCGAGATGAAATATCTTGGTGATGCGTCCTATATCCTTGGAATTAAAATCTATCGAGATAGATCTAGAAGGTTAATAGGACTATCACAATCGATGTACATTGACAAAATATTGAAGAGATTCAATATGGAGTCAGCGAAGGTTAAGTACCTTCCTATGAGTGTAGGAACATGTCTTTCAAAGAAGATGTGTCCTAAGAATAACCTTGAGAAGGAAAGAATGACTCATACACCTTATGCATCAGCAATAGGTAGCATAATGTATGCAATGTTATGTACTCGACCGGATGTGGCTTATGCACTTAGTGTAACAAGTCGTTTCCAATCTGACCCTGGAGATGGTCACTGGGCTGCCGTGAAGAATATTCTTAAGTACTTGAAAAGTACTAAAGATTTATTCTTAGTTTACGGAGGTCAGAAAGATCTTATTGTCGAAGGATACTGCGATGCAAGCTTTGCATCTGACTTAGATGATTTTAAGTCAATGTCAGGATACATTTTCTGCCTAAACGGCGGAGCAGTGGTTGGAAGAGTTCCAAGCAAACAACCACTGCAGATTCGACCACTGAGGCCGAATACTTAGCTGCAAATGACGCAGCTAAGGAAGGTGTTTGGATTAGAAACTTCATTCAAGAATTGAATGTTGTTCCTAGCATGAAAGACCCCATTTCTGTGTTTTGTGACAACACTGGGGCGGTTGCTCAAGTAAGAGAACCAAGATCTCACCAACGGACCAAACACATTATGAGGAAGTATCACCTAATCCGTGATATTATCAAAAGAGGAGATGTGCTAATTGAGAGGGTCACATCAGCAGAGAACGTGGCAGATCCACTTACTAAACCCCTTAGTCGAGAAGCTTTCCAAGGTCATCTTCAGAAGATGGGACTTAGAGTAGCTTTAGAATGGCTTTGACGGGCAACTGGGAGACTGTTAGGAATAGTGCCCTAGAAAGCCGATTGTATATCCGCTTTGTGCTTTTCCTTATTGTAATCACAGACAATCTTTGAATGAAATAACGAATTGAGGCAACACTTCTTTATATGCTCTTGTTTGGTATGCGTTTACTTTATCTGTGCATGTATGAGAACTCCCCTAATCCTGATGACTTTAGGACTCTACCATTTAGGTGAAACGGTTCATGAAACGAGCCCTATATCACATAAGTCATGATTAGTAAAATACTCCAAGCCGATGAGTCCTACAGACAGTGGGAGTGTCAACCTGACTCCTCTAAGGCTTGCTTGTGGGATCACGCCCTTAAGAAGGACCACCTTGTTTCATGGAGGTGCAAAGTGTATAGTTGATACGTGCGTGATACATGAGGGTGCTTACTTTAATAAGTAAGTTCACTAAGGTGCCCCGTGTGAGAAGATTCCTAAATGGGAAAGGAAGTTTCTATTTCAGGAAATGGAAACTTCCAGATTAGGAAATATCTCACGAGTCATTGATGTGATTAATTGATCCTTAGACTTGAGGTTCCTTGTCACTTTATGAGTTAACTCTGTAGTCTTAGGTATAAGCTTTAAAGGGTGTCGCCTTAGACAACTGATTCAAGGCTTATGCTCGGGTTGCACAAGTGATTCATGAAAGTGAATGAGAATCAAGAAAGGACCTACACTTGCATCTACAAGGTGATCTCTTATTGTGTAAGTCATTCATATGCCATATGGAGTCCTTGGCCAAGGCAGTAGATCAAGACATCAAGAAAAGGGTTTCTTGGATTGAGATCAAATGGATATGAAATGCACTTAGCTTTAAGACCGGATTATTAGGGTTCTGGTTATTCCCTTGCCCTAGATCTTGGTTGAGAGATAGTAAGTAGGAGGATTGTATCTCACATGAATCAATGACTTAAAGGTTCTGTCGAATCTGAACATTCCAATTCAGCTAGGGGTTAAACACCTGTTGCTAGACTATGGTCGTTTAATCTGTGGACTGATTAATTAATTAGGGTCACTGCTAATTGAATTGAGAACCTAGAGGGTCACACACAACAACTTGGTTACATGAGTTGAGGCTTTAAAATGATTAAACGAGTTAATCGGGCCTAGAGGGTTCCACACGTGTGAAATCACACGTGTGGGTCACGTGACTGGACACGTGTCATTATGACACGTGTGCCACACGTGACTATTTAATTGGATATTGAATAATTAAGTTGTTAATTATTTAATAGACTTTGGTTTAATTTTGAATTAAAAAGAAAGTCTTATTTTGGAGAAAATAATCTAGTTAATTAATTATGAATTAATTAATTAGATAAAAAAAGTTATTTATTTAAAATAAATAAAGTATAAAATTATCCAAAATTAGTTTGGATATTTTTAGCTCTCTTAAAAGTTGACTTGAATTAGAATTTAAAGTCAAAGTTGGAAAATACTTGATGATCAAGTAATAGGAGAGAGAGAGAGAGACCAAATCCTTAGTCCATAAGGACTAGGAATTTCGGCCACTTCCCTCACCTATATATAGGGGAGCTCGAGCTCCCCTTAGAGCGAATTGGCAATTCTTTAGGTTCATGTGTTGAACACCATCCTTTCTCCAAGATAAACGAAACCCTAGGTTAAGCCTAAACACTAACTAGAGAACTAGCATCCTTACTAGTTAGATTGTGATCAAGTTGGTGGACTATCTCTAGAGAGCTTCAAGTTAGAAGTTTGAAGATTCGAGCTTTACCAAGGAGAGGGGATCAAGCCGCAAGAAGAGCGTTCTTGGGTGGCTTGAAACGCTTCAAGAAAGAATAAAAGAAAAGTAAGTTTCTTAACTCTACGAATTTTGATACACGATTGCGAGTCCAAGATTCTTTTGTTGGGAAAATTTTTTAAATTCTGCTGCTTTCTGATTCGTGTTTTCCAACATACCCATCTATTCAAATAAATCGTCTACCCTTCCGGGTGCACGCTCGTTCATCCCCTGAACAGCGGCGTCAACTTCCTCGTCCCCACCTTCAACCGGAGCCCTAGCCACTGGAATGGCGATTGGAATCTCCTCGCCTGGAGAAGCCCTGGCTATGGGAACCGCCGTGGGTAAATCACTGTGAGGGGAAGAGCTCCCTACTGACATCTCTTCTAATTCCCTCACGTAAGCTTCTGCGTTGTTATCCGCCATATCTGGAATTTAGTTTTTGGAGATTTGGAGTTTTTTCTCAAAAGGTCCAACGGAGGAGGAACTTCTGGAAATGATTTAATGGCAGAAAAACAGTTCCTCACTCAGAGAGGTCACTCGCATATAGCCTAAATCTAAAGTTAGTATCAGAAGTATCAAGATTTATGGAAGTTTTACCTAAAGATTGGGAGCAAAAAACTCGCTGGAATCCTTGAAAATTGCAGAGAAGTTCTTGCTTCTAGGTTGCTTGAAGGGAGACGAATGTGTGAAAGAGTGGCAAGAGCTTTGCAGAGCCCTATTTATAGGGGAAGACTTATATCGTTTAAGGCTGAGAAATTCAAAAACGCAATCATTTCCCGCCTAGGAAATCCCCCCACTTTTGGTAACTGCCGCGCGTATCCCGGAGCTCACGCTCCCACTCCGCATTAAATGCGGACATGACTTCATTTAAGGTAGTGTCAGAACGTGCCCGTTACGGAAGCCAAACCGACACTCCCCTTGCAGCAGCTTGATCCTCGGATATTCGAAATATTCAAGGCTCACCTCTCTTAAATTGTACAGTACGCTCAAGCTGTACTACAGAATTTGGGGGGCAAAATGATGGGACATAAAACCACGCTCCTATCAGAACCGTCCACGTGTCACCCTCAGCCGTCTCAACGGCTGAACGCTCAATTTGATGGGCTCGCGGGTCAACCCAGTCCACTCCCGCGCTAGCTGATACAGGCCCATGGACCTCGGTCCATTGCTCAGAATCGAGGGCCATCGGGGACACCCTTCTCAGGGAGGCGCCCTTGATGCTCAAGGTTTTGACGCTCAAGAGCCATCTGCCGTGGGGAGTCCATCCGTGCATTTTCGAGCGTCACCATCGCTCATATATGATCCTCCACCCCCACAATGGATCCGAGCCCTAGCAAAATGGACCTTGGGCCTTCCCCTCGCGCGACCCTCGCCAATAACCTCTGGCACAGGGGTGGTGCGCACTGCGCACCTGACACACCGCCTACTTTTCAGAGCCCTCACTTTCATGCCACCACAGGATGCCACGTGTTAGGGCAACACAGGTTTGGGACCACACGGTCAGTTTACCCGATTTACCCTCACCCCTAACATATAAATAGGGGAGAACACATGCTTTCTTCCCCAAGTCATCTTCACGAAACATACTGCATTCACTGTTCTGGGTATTTTCCTCCATTTTTCCTCACCTTCTCAAGCTTCATACTACGTTCACCACAGTTGCATCACCACTGTACTTTGCACTCTTGGTGTTATCCTAGCTGGAAGAACCCACGCTCAAAAGGAAACCCAGTTCCTGAGGCCCTCACGCCTGTGATGGTATTTTCCTTTCCATACAAATATTAAAAGTGTTGTTGCATTTTAGGAAGTCCAGTTTCCTGCACCATCAAATAGGTGAATAAAAAAAAAAAAAATTTTTATATATTTTTATTCAACTGTGAGAGCCGGTGTAGGGATCGGGGCCCACACCCGGCTCAGCCAAGAATTTCCCGTCTTTCGTCCCTCCATCATTAATTTGAGGTTTATTGTATTGGATACGTGGAAAAATATCATTTTATCGTGTTTTATTGTTGTATTGAATATTCGATATTGTATCGGGCTGGGTAATATTGTATGATGAATTGTAAATTGGAATTCATGTAGTCATAGTCGTCCTTGCATTATTAGTTAGAGATATTTTCAAAATTCTCAACCAATGTCTTCCCAAATGCTAACGAAGGTTGGAAAACTAACGAAATTGACCATTTGACACACTGACTTAGAGTTTGGAGAGTAAAAAACAGAACCCTAGCACATCCAATTTACTCATTCATACTTCCCCCAAATATTTTACCCTTTGTTTTACGAAAAAACCCCAGGAGTTCACCTTCGATTTTCTTCGATCGGAGAAATTTTGGAAATTTCTCCACAATAATACTCTCACATGTTTATTACCGTCCAAAAATTTGGTCAATCCCCATTAGTTTTCTAATGTCCGTTAGCATTTGAGACCACATTGGTTGAGAATTTTAGGATTTGGGACTAAATTGAATTATTCCAAAAGCACGGTACTAAATTGGTGAAGGGCCAATCCCGTGGGACTAAATTGATAATTTGGCCAAAATTTTGGGGAATTTGTTTCGTCCCATGGATGAGATGAGATATTTATGATATTTTAATTAATATAACTTTTGAAATATATTTGTTTCTCACTGAATAGGGTTGGAGTTTGTGCACATATTGTGAAATTATTATTGATTTTTCCGGGAATTTTTTTTTGTCTAATTTGTGATTTTGTCATACTTCCATAATAAAAATCATGTATTATAATTTCAGGAATTAGAGGACGTGACAGTTCATTTATACAAGAATTCACAAACCCATATGAACAGTTGGTACTATTTCGCGAATCTTGTCCATGATTGTAACCATTTTAATCCTTATTTAAGATTGTTTTGCATAAATAAATTTGTACTACGTACATATAATTATGTAGAAATATGTATATTTAATTAACTACAATTTAAACGTTAAGAAAACATTATTTATAATTTGCTCTTTATATGATTTTCTCTTTCATTGGTTATGGAAAAAAAGAAAAATAGAATTCCTGAGGGATTATAAGCTTCATTGTGCATAATCGTCAGTGCCGTCTTACTTTATACATTAATTTTTGTTAGGATAATTACACCTAGTATGTCTTCAGCTTTTATTTAACTACTCAATTTCTTTTTAATTTAAAAAAATTACAAAAACTTTGCAAGATATATCTTATTATCTTGAGGTTTGATGTGATTCATGTTTCGGAGACCTCCTTATAAAAAATTTATGAATTCAAATATACTATAAGTTCTTTATCAACAATTCTTTTACCACTAAATGGTATAGTTTAGCGATTCTGACTTTAATTCATGTCTCTATAATCATGTACTAAACTCAATATTCATCAATAATGTCAAGGAAATGGTATAATTATAAAATGTTGGATACGTTATAAAAAATTTATAAATTCAGATATATTGTAAGTTCTTAATTTAACATTAACTTTATTACTGAATTTATTGTAAGTTCTTAATTTAACATTAACTTTATTGGTATGTAGTCGTTCGATTTTCTGCTAGTTTAATTTTAAAAAATGCAACTATTACTATTACTTTTTTAGGGGGAAACCGGTCAGACAGACTGTGGGGAATTTAACGAAAACCCCCCCTCATTTATTAAATGGCTAAGGCGAAAAACTCGCCCTGTGGATCCACACATCAACAATCGAGAACATATAAAAGTGCCCACGAAATAAATGAGGCATGCACAATTTCGGGCAATTATCCTCAGAAATAAAACTCAAGCTTCTAGTCCCATTCGAGGACGTGTCAGTTACAACGACAACTCGGCTAACAGTTAAGATACAGGCCATGACAACCAAGTCAACCTTCAATGATCCCGCTCGAACTTAAATAAATGAACTATAAAACTAAAAAATATATATTTTTAATTTCTCCATCCTCGGATATATTGAAATTATATCCTTTTGTTATAGCACATTCCTTTCGAAAAAGAATTGCCTTCGCACTAATTCTTTTACATTATGCAAAATAAATTTTTGTGCTTGTCGCTCTATAGTTCCAAATTAAGGGGGGGAAGAAAACACAGAAACCCCCCACTCAAATGTTATAATAACAACTTTAATACTGTTAATTGATCTAATTAACTAAATTCAGGTCTTACATTGTCTTACTTTATGTAGTCAAGTGGTGATCCACATTCAAATAACTTTTCTTACATATCATAAGCTCATAACCCTTTTTTCTGTTTCGTGTTATGACTTTAATTGAGTAATTAATTGGTAATCCATTAGATTTAAGCTAATAATGTCAAAATCTGTATTTATTTTTTGGCCTCAATCTTGTCAATCTCTTACAAGTGCACACAAAGAGAGAAACTTTTTATTTAGTATTCGTGGACAGGCCTGCCTTAGCAGACGAACAAATAGCTAGTCAGCAATCAGAAATCCCCAAATTAATATTAATTAGTGGCCTGCCTTCGAATTTTAATAAATTTATTGAGATATTATTTTCACAAATAAATAATACATAATTTATATATCACAAAGTGATGTAATTAATATAACATGTTGTACTAACTTTAATAGTTAACCGATTTGAACCCATAACAAATTTGACATAAAATTAAATTAGTAAAAATAATCAATCATTGGGTCTAGGGCCAAGATATTCATGGTTAACTTGAAGAATTAGATTTAAAATTGTTCAATACCTCAAAGTTAGAATTTAAACTCTTGTTATTTAATTATGAATGAATCTCTTCTATTCGATCGCGACCTGATTTTCCTAAATGTTATATGTGGCATCCAAATATATTTAGTACACAATTTTTCCTTTTTTTTTTTTTTTATTTTATTTTATAGTCATTTATATACGCGTCGAGTTGGGCTAGACCAGTAGGATGTAAAATTCTCCCTAATTATTATCAATAATGGTTGTATACCCAAGTATCCAAATACAAAACTTTTAATTAAATTAGCTTAATATCGTAGAACTAAACTACACTATTTTGTGGCACTTCACCTCTATTGATACCTAAGTTTATATGTAAGTTATACAATTGTCGTGTTAGTTAAAGATTTTTAGGAATAAGGTAAAGGCGCCAATATTAAAAGGCAATTAATTAATTGTAAAGCGATTACTAATTATATTTTATGAATATGAAGCTATATTTCACCATTCTCTTTAATAATCAAATAAACTAATAAAAAAAGTTTTAATTAATTAAAGCTGACATTATATAAATTATAGTTTCTGATTTCCAATTGGGAGAGTTGATATTTAGACCTGACAAGGCTGCGTATATGGAAGCAAATGATATAAAAGCCAAGCAGCCAGCTATTGTTGGAATAATCAATAACGTGAAATTCATTTAATATTTAATAGACTAATAATTATTATTATCATTATTTTTGTTCTATAAATAATTATAGTTAGTATACAAATATAAAGAATTCAATATGCATATCAATTGCAAAAAATCCGATATAGTAAAACAATTTAATTAATATTAAGGGGGACACAAGATCCGAAAGCTGGACCATCTTTAATATTTTTATTTTTTTTTTGAAAAGCAAGAAATATTATATCATTAAAGCAAGAAGTACAACCAACGTGGTAAAAGTCGGAATAACGCAAGCTGAAGTTGCAATAAACGAATGCAAGCCGAAGCTGCAATTTTCATGAGCCGATGAACTACACAATTAGCCTCACGCTGAATAGACTTAACTTCCTTAAGGAAGACACAGAAAAAAATAAAATTGCAATTAAAGAAATTAACCAAATTTCCATACGAAAGAGATAAAACTTCCATACGGAAGAGACAAAACTTTCATACAAAAGAATCGAAAGAAAACGTAACTTAAAAAAACAGAACAATAGACGCAATATCGAAAGAAAACATAACTTAAAAAGAACAGTAGACGCAATGGATGCAGATCGTCTTTGCACCATAAAAAAGTCAGCAACGATGCAAATCTCCGCTAGATCTGTGAGGATGACAGTAGATCTCGAATAGTAGCGATGGATCTGAGAAGACGCCAGTAGATCTGAGAGAGTGACATCAGGTTTGGACGGATTTTGACGGAACAAATCTGAGAAGTTGACGGCGGAATAGATTTGAACCAATCCGACGGTGGAACAATGATAGTATTTTCCACCGCCAAATCAAAACTTCAATTGAAATTGATTACCTTTTCTTGAGTTTGATTCACGTAAATTAGGGTTATTCCACGGACCATCTTTAATATTAATATCAGTATTCTTCATTCTTAATTATCTCTTCCATACAATGCAATGGGAAAAACTTCAATAATTCGACAATTAAAGGTACAATAACTATAAGCTCGGAGCTCGATTTCTATATTAAAGTATGAATTGATTTTAAATTTCTTTATTAGTTGTCCTATCATTTTAAATGTCTACAATATAAGGAGAAAATTAATTATTATATTCGACACTATTTCTGGAAAGAAAAAAAAAAAAGGCCATAGCCTTTAGTGGACACAAAAGATTATAACATAAGAAGCAATAATACACGGAAGCAAACAAGACAATGCGGACACTCACAAATACCACTTATTAAATTTTTTTTTTTAAATTCATCATGTTTTAAGTGTCTAAGGCAATGTGCACACATGCGAATATGAGAAAAAAAATGCAAAATCATATCTCATTTGTAAATTGTAATTATGGGTCAAATATTTTTTCGTTCAAAATTTTGATACTTTATTTAGAAAATTATTGTAATTTTAGGATTTCGATCGACAAAATCTGTTTAAATCGACGGAAAGCAGCGAGTAAAACACGAGTGCTTAATGAAACAGTCATACGCGTTTTGAATCATGATGGGTATCACATCATTTAAACCACACGTTAAAATTCGCAAATGTGTACTGTCATGTAATTTAGAAGTTTCATCATTTACTCGTCGTTTTCCGATGATTAAAACGTATTCTGGTGATCGAAATCTTAAAATTGCAACAGTTTTCTAAATAGAGTGTCAGAAATTTCATTAGAAAAAACTTTATCCAAAATTACAAGTAAAGGATAATTTGCATCCTGATTTTACATTTTTCCATCCAAATGTGCGTTGGAAATGAGTAGTGTAGCGCCCGGAACGGTGGCCACCACATCCCCCGCACCTAAACCCGAACCCACATATGAAATGGATTTCCATATATGAGTCCGAGTCCAAGCGAACGGGAACCTACACTCACACGCTAGGCTAAGCGGGGCTAAAACTCGAACAGAGCGCGCAACAAACAAAACAGATATGTAGAAGCCGTAAACAGGATCCAAACGAGCTCATGCAAAAAGTAACAATATATATATACCATGGCTTGTCAGCCCAAAAATAGATACAAGAATTCAAGTTCCAAAGTTATAATTCATAAAAGAAGCCAAAAGCAAAAGATATGCAATGCTACTAGACCTAAACGGCTAAGTACGACACTACTCGACGCACTTCCCCGCCTAGCTCGGCACACCTGAAAGGGAAAGGAGAGGGTCAGTCTCACAACTCGACTGAGTGAGTGTAACGCCCGGTTCCGGATAAACAGGTAAGCACGCCACGTGTAAGTTTTTGAGCGTAGGACTTATTTTACTTCTTTAATTTCAATATTCTTACGTGACATCTCATAATTTTATAAAATTCATGAAACATTATTTATATGAATTATGTGAATTCATATCATTGGAAAATATTATTTCAAGTCATGGGAAAATATTTATTACGAAAAACCGTTGCCGAGAGTGTTTCAATTACGAAATTGTCCCTAAATATTCATTTCTTTAACTTTAGGGACTTAATTGCATACTTTCTCAAGGACCTAATTGATTATAATTCAAAACTATAAATACTTGATTTCATAACTCCATAAGTTGGAGGATTAAATTACAAATTGAAAATATCACACAAATCAAGGATGATGAATCACGTAATATGCTTCCATGATCTTCCTTGCTCTCATTTCATCCAAAAATCCCCCAACTACAATTGCTTCTTGCTCTCGGTTCATTCCAGGACTTGAATAAACATTTTAGCTTTATTGTTTCCTTCTCACATAACACAATACATGTATATGGATTGAATTGGATTTTATCCGATGCGGCAATATACATATCTAGTTGGGATGAATACATATGTGGTTGATTTATTTTATTTTATTTTTTGTTTATGTTTCATTCTCAAATTGGCTAAAACGTATATTTTTTGCGATCAATAAATATCTAAGGAAATTGACTAATTTACTAATAAATATACTACAACTGACACATAATTAATTGAACAACTGACCCATAATTATTTGAAGTTGGGTAGAACAATAAATTTGAAAAAAATGTAAAATTAGAATACCAATTATTTTTAACTTGCATTTTTGGATCCAACAAGGCTCTCAAAGGACCACCACGTGGCAACAGCTCGAGATACACCGTTAGCACCATTACTGGCATGTCTGGCATTGACACACACATATATAATATACTAGTAATTTTGGCACACTCGTTACGTGTGCAAATTATAATTTTTTTTTATATTTAAACTAATTTTTATTTTAATATATATTTTATAAATATTTTTAATATAATTATTGAATTAATATAAAAATAACATAAAAGCATAAAATATAAGAAAATGTGAGAGAAGAAAACGGATAAAAGATAAATAAATAGAAAAGAAGAGAGAAAATCGTAAGAGAAGAAAACTGATGGACAAAAGATAAGTAAATAAAAAAAAAAAAAAAAAAAAAGAGGACACCAAGAGACCACCTTTACCTCTTGCGCTTAATAATATAGTATAGATATACTAATTTAAAATATTTTTAATTAAATAATTTTATTTTATTCTTATTTATGTATATATACATCATAATTTTTTCACTTTGTAAAGTATATAATTATATTTATATATATATATGGTGATATATATTTTTATATAAAATTTTTGTATAAATAGGACCTGTGTGGCTTTAATATGGATAATAGAATTATTCATGTGAACAAAGTATAGCCTATTATAGACACGTGCGAATCATGTATTACTTCCGATGTACATATTATTTTTTCAAAGACGATTGTTTTGGAAATATAATTTTTTTGAGTTACGAATCGATTTTACTGTTGAAAATAAATATATCCCAACAGACTTATTTACGTAAATGAGTTTCTAAATAGTAGAACACCATCCAATTTAGATTTATTAATATTTGACACTTAAATAAATTTTGAAATTACAAATGACCCCCTCTCTATTAAAAAACTCATTTAAAAACTATTGTATTCATTTGAGATTTAGATGTAAAAAGTCATTTGTGGGGTGCTCTATTATTTAAAAACTCATTTAAATTTAAAATTTTGACAGAATTATTAAAAATCCTAACAAAGAGGAGAGGTATTTGTAATTTTCAAATTTATTTAGGTATTTAAGGTCTTTAACCTATCTACTCTTTAATTTACTTCAAATAGGTGCGGGCCTGTGTGAACAGGCTTGGCCTGTAGGTTTCGCATGCTGATGCATGTGAAAGAGTCACGCCAAAATGGTGTGTTTGCGTCAGACAACAATTAACATGGAGTTAAAATTACTTTGTTGCCCAAGACTTGCTACAATTTACGGTTCATTGCCAATTTACCATTCAATCTTTATTATGGATATTATTATTATTATTATTTTATTATTCTTGTTGCTGTTATTATTATGAGTGTTTTTGCTATTATTATTATTATTATTATTATTATTATTATTATTATTAACAGTAAGAAATGTTATTTTATATAATATATTTTTTTGTGAAATTGTTTTATATAATATATATAAGTGTTATATATTATATTAAATATAATATATATTATATACATTATGCATATAATACACACATATATATATATATATTTATTATATGTGTATTATAATAATTAAAAATATATAATTTATACGTGTATTATGTATTACATATGACACGTATTATATAATATATAAAATATTATATATTTAATTTAAATATATTTTGAATACAAAGAATGAGATCAATTAAATTAAGCCAACTTAACTAACAAAACAAGAAAGAAAAAGGACATATTGAAAAGGGGTAAGAAGATAATTTTATTGTATTAATCACAAAAATCAAGATTTTAACACATTATATAAAAATGAATGTAAACACATATTAATTTTTTATCACTATATCCTCTAATCACGTCGTGCTCAAAGCCTCAAACATGGCATTATAAATAAAGTAGCACCAAAGGTAAATCACCCAAATTTTTTCCCAATAAAGTACACTAATGCTTGGAGGATCTAATTGCCATGAAAATCTTGGGCCCATTTCTTGACAAGTTTAACGGGTACGACAAGGGTCTTGGTCGGCCCCTTGGAGAAGCAAGCAAAGGCCATGTTTTAAAATCGGGATCGGAGGTCGAACCGGAGCCCTTACTGGTTACTGATTTTACTGGTTCGATCGGTCGATCCACCGGTCGGATCGGTGTGACGTCATAATTATATAATAATTATATATATTTATATAATATTATAAATATTAATTAAAAATAATTAAATTAGTTAAATAATATGAAAAAATGGATATATAAATAAATTTTAACTACTCGTTGATTTTTTAATAACATATGCTATAATAAAATTTCAAATTATAAATCTAAACAATATAAATAAAAGATTAATTTAACAAATAACATACTTTTTATTGTAGAAAAAATAATATTACACATACTTTTATGTTTTTATAATTATATTTTCTTAGAACTCAATTTTTAATTATAATTTAGATTTTAATAAGCTTATAAATTATTTGCTGGTAAAATATAACAACAAAGTGAAATTGGCGAGCTGGTTGTGCTTTCCTCTTCTACATCTCAGGGGTCCTGGGTTCAATTCCCCCAGCTCCACAATAAAGTTTTACAATTTTGGAGGATAAAAAAAAAAAAAAAAACTGAAAAATTCGGTCCAATTGGTCCGAGAAGCGGTCCGGTCCGGGTTTTTAACCGGTTTTTGACCGGTTCGCCCCTGGCCAGACTGGTCCGTGAGTGGAGCGGTTTTAAGGGGTCACCCGGACCGGAAGTCCGACCAGTCACCGGTCGAACCAATCCGACCGGCCGGTCCGGTCCGGGTTTTAAAACATAGAGCAAAGGAAATCAAAGGAAAATCCAATGTTTTCAAAACCGGACCGGAGATCGAATCGGTAAGGCTACTAATTACTGGTTCAACCGGTTCGATCGGTTCAGCCATCGGTCGAACCGATATGACGTAACAAATAATTAATTATTATTTTATTAATTAACTATATAATATTATAAATATATAAAATAAATTTAACATTCTGAATATTTACAATACAAATTAATATTTAATTTTACGATCTCTAAAACGAATATTTTATATTTAAAACACAAAATTATATTATACCTTGCTATATTAACATTTGTTATTTTTCATAATGTCAATTCCACCATCCTAAAAAGCCCAAAAGGCCCACCAAATAATTATAAGAAAACCTATGAAATTCTATGAAACCTAATTCTAGCAGACCTACGGAAATCCCCAGCCGCACAAACCAGAGTTCCTTTTTCTTCATCTGTTGTTCAGAGTTCAAACTTCCTCATGCAACAATTCATTCCACGTTTTGGTAAGATCAAAACATCATGGAACATCCATGATAGCAGTAAGGATTTGGAGGTTTATTCACCGCTGAAACTTGCTGCGTGAGATGCCGAGGAGGAGAATAAAAAAGGGGAGGTTTTTCTCTTTCTTTTTTTCTTTTTTTAGTAAAGAGATGTTTACCAAAAACCGGCGGTCCGATCCGATTCCGAAGCTCAAAACCGTCGGTTAACCGGACGATTTTTCCTGCTCCGGACTGATCCGAACCTCGCCGGTTTTAGGGGGTGTTTCGTACCGGACCTGGCATCGATCACCAGTTAAACCGGTCGGACAGGGCAATCCGGTTCGATTTTCAAAAAACTGAAAAAATCCATTTTAACATTCTGAAAATCTCGCGGCACAAGCAAAGCAAAGCAAAAGTACACCTCGTCATATACACGTCGCAACTCGGAGGTAGGAATCCATCTTCTTTGGAATCCGCGTGTGGGACGCGTAACGCCAAACCACGCGCCTTCACTCATCAAAAGTAACTTGCCTTTTTTTACAAACAGGGGGTTTTAAACAAAAATAGTCTCCCTCACCTATTTTCTCAGCACCTTTTCCCATTTAAGTATTTAACTACACATCCTAGGTGGCAGTGGGGTCAGTACTCCCTTCTAGTATTTATTTTCCATTTTTTTTTTATTTTTATTTTTTATCATCCCATGTGAATTGTGATATATCAATTAACATTGTGAACTTTATAATTTGAGCAAATTACATTTTTGGATCTATATGATTAAGCCTTTTTGTAATTTTAATCTTATTTTTTTAAAATTATGCACATTTAGTTCTATTATTTTTAAAAAATTACAATTCTGGTCTCATTCGTCAAATAATCGATGAAAAATATTTTTTTGGTCATTAAGTATAATTTGACAAAAAAATTATTGTTTATTAGGTTGTTTTTTGTGAGAGTTTACTTATTAATACCTTATTTTAGTACCACATTACCTTAATTAGAGTAATTCAGATTAATTATTTAAAGTTAATTTAGAATGTTAAAATGAGGTTTTTATAAGTAACCCCCAGCAAATAAAAAAAAACAAAAAAACAAAACCGATAAATAATAATTTTTTCCCTCAAATTGCACTTAATCGAAAATTCGCATTTTTCATCTATTATCTGATGGATGAGACCAAAATTACAATTTTTTGAAAATAATAGAACTAAATATGTCTAATTTCAAAAATATTAGACTAAAATTACAAAAGGTTTAATCATATGAGACTAAAAATATAATTTGCTCTTATAATTTGAAATGTCTCAAACGAACCTGTAATTATATTAAACTATCATAAAATTAACACTCAAAATTCTACGATCTTAACAATAATTATAAGATTTTAAAATGCTAATTTAATACGAGATATTTCAAATTATAAAATTTTAAAAAAAAATACAAAATTAAAAGGGCTGATTAGGAATATCAGATTATTTTTGGTACAAACATTTATTTCCCGCGAAAATACTGCGAAGCTTCTCAGCACGTTCCCCGTTCATTGTTCTATACTTTGGCACTTGCATAGCACTTCTGATGCATGGATACGGATACGGTGATACGGACACGACACGATACGATATGAATACGGCGATACGGATTTTTTCTTGAATTTTTCACGTGGAGAGTGTCGAATACGATCTCCGATATGAGTGTCCAACACGACACGATAAAATGATATTTTTATAAATGTTCGTGGATCATAGCATAGCACTTTCTGTCCCTGTCGGATTTGGCCGTTGATGACTTAATATAAAGTTGAAGCCTAAAGATTTGATTCAAACGAAGCAATTGTCAATCGTGAGCAGAAATAAATTGTTGACGTTTTGAGAAAGATCAGCTTAAACAGGTTGAATTTGGGAGGGTGTAAACTAAAATGGAGGGTTTATTGAGCTACAAATGGGAGGTTGAACCGAAGCATTCTTCGCCGGAGGCGTTGCAGCGGTGGAGGGATCTCTGCGCGGTTGTGAAAAACCCCAAGCGCCGCTTCAGATTCACGGCTAATATTCCTAAGCGGCAAGAGGCTGAGGCCATTCGTAAAACCAATCAGGTCCCCACCCCCACCCCCCCCCCCCCCCCCCCTCTCCTATATCTCAGTAGAACGATTTATGAACTCAACTGTCTTGTGTGCATCTATGTGTGACTCCCATGCTTTCTGTTGGTCAACAAATACTCATTTAACCTTTTGTAATCTGCTTGTTATCGGTATCTTGTATAACAAATTGGGGATGCCAAGGAAGAGATCCATTGGCATTTCCGGTGTTGAAATCAAAGTCAAATAAAACTTGAACTCAAGCACTTGGTTTTTGCATTTCTCTTGTAACTGGGGATGCCCCATTGGCATTTCCGGTGTTGAAATCGAAGTCAAATAATTTGATCTGAATGCTGGCTACGCAAGCTATATGCTTAACATAGGCAATATATGCACAAAATTCTCGGTCTCGAGAGAGATTTGAGATGAGGAAATAAGATAGCGGAGATGAGTAAAAAAGATAGCAACCTGACTAACTGTCTTGTGCTAGGCTTAACTCACCTCAAAAGTTAGTTGATAGAGGTAAAGGTCCCCAAACATTTATTAACAAGCACAGACTTGATTTTAATCAAATGTTGGACATGTACATGTTAACACCAGCGCTCGTTTTTAGTTTATCATTGAGCTTTGAGCAGGCAGAAAATGTATGTATACATATATAGTAATGGATTTTATAAAATGAACCGAAAAGCAAAACATAGGCTAGCTGATGTACAGCTAAGTTAAAGCAAGATACGTAGAGAATGGAATGGCTATTGTTAGTGAATCCGAACATGTAAAGGCAATGGAATTCTTTAAGAAAATTGTAGCGAACCCACTATTTTATTTTTCTTTGCAGCAGCCATAAAATATCTATATGTATATATATGTATATTATAGATATATACAACGAAATCAATTAATTGAACTGGAAAGAAAAACAATTGCTCAAAAGCAGATGCATGTGGCTCATTTGGCTAAAACTGATATGCAGCAAAGTTGATGAAAGACACCTTGAAATGGGTATTACTTGAGATCTATAGTATTATAAAGGGAAAACGGTTAAAAGAAATGGAGAATGGATTTTATTTTTTTCTTAGATTCTATTTAAGAATATGGTTGTTGAAACTATATCTTGATGTGAGGATTACTTTTGTCTTGGATAATCGTAGGAGAACGTTGCAGTGCTTGTCTCGAAAGCCGCAATTCAGTTCATACAAGGTGAGGTTTCTTGCAAACTCATATTCCTAGTTTGCCTCCTAGTTTTACTTCACCTAAGAATAACACCTTTCACTAAACAATCACAGCCGCACAGAGCCATTACACGGCACCTAAAGAAGTCCAAGCTGCCGGTTTCCAAATATGTGCAGACGAATTAGCATCCATAGTTGAAGGACATGATCTCAAGAAACTAAAGTCACATGAAGGGTCATCTGGTATTGCAGACAAGCTCGCCACTAATGAGTCCAAAGGCCTTTCTACTGACAACGATGCCCTCAACCGAAGGCAAGATATATATGGGATCAACAAATTCCAAGAAAGCGAAGCTAGAAGCTTTTGGATATTTGTTTGGGAAGCCCTTCAAGACATGACTCTAATGATACTCGGTGTTTGTGCCATTGTCTCTCTGATTGTCGGCATAGCAACTGAAGGATGGCCTAAGGGCGCTCATGATTGTCTTGGGATCGTTGCTAGCATATTGCTTGTTGTGTTTGTTACTGCAACAAGTGATTACCGCCAATCTTTGCAATTCAAGGATTTGGACAAGGAAAAGAAGAAGATTTCAATTCAAGTGACGAGGAATGGTTATAGACAGAAATTGTCTATTTATGAGCTATTGCCTGGTGATATCGTGCATCTTGGTATTGGAGATCAAGTACCTGCAGATGGGCTTTTCCTCTCCGGATTCTCGGTTTTGATTGATGAATCTAGTTTAACTGGGGAAAGTGAGTCCATTATGGTTAATGCTGAAAATCCGTTTCTGCTTTCTGGGACAAAAGTTCAAGATGGTTCGTGCAAGATGTTGGTCACTACTGTCGGGATGAGAACGCAATGGGGGAAATTAATGGCAACATTTAGTGAAGGAGGAGATGATGAAACCCCGTTGCAGGTCAAATTGAACGGAGTGGCAACAATTATTCGGAAAATAGGCCTCATTTTTGCTATTGTGACTTTTGCTGTTCTAGTTCAGAAAATTGTGGGTCGGAAATGGCAAGATGGGACAACCTTAATCTGGTCTGGGGAAGATGCGTTGGAATTGTTGGAGTATTTCGCCATTGCTGTTTCAATTGTTGTTGTTGCTGTTCCTGAGGGGCTGCCTCTAGCTGTGACTCTGAGCCTTGCCTTCGCCATGAAAAAGATGATGAATGATAAAGCCCTGGTGTGCCACCTGGCAGCCTGTGAGACGATGGGGTTCGCCACAACTATCTGTAGTGATAAAACCGGTACGTTAACTACCAATCACATGACTGTGGTGAAATCATGCATTTGCATGAATGTAGAAAACAAAGTACCGGAATCTGTACTTGGAGTTCTGCTCCAATCAATCTTCAACAACACCGGTGGAGAGGTGGTGGTTAACAAAGATGGGAAAAAAGAGATTTTGGGGTCCCCAACCGAGACAGCTATCTTGGAGTTCGGTCTGTCACTTGGTGGGGATTTTCATGCAGAACGCGAAGCAACGAAAGTAGTTAAAGTCGAGCCATTTAACTCCACAAAGAAGAGAATGGGGGTCGTCTTGGAGCTTCCGGAAGGTTCTGGAAGCAGATTACGAGCCCACACCAAAGGTGCATCAGAGATAATTTTGGCTGCCTGTGATAAAGTCATAAATAAAAATGGTGAAGTTGTTCCTATGGATGAAGGGGCTTTCAATTATTTAGAAGCAACTATCGAGCAATTCGCTAATGAAGCTCTTATAACACTCTGTCTTGCTTATATGGATCTTGAAAATGGATTTTCTACTGATGAGGCAATTCCGGAAACTGGATTTACTTGTATAGGAATTGTGGGGATTAAAAATCCGTTACGGGATGGAGTTAAGGAGTCTGTTGCACTTTGCCATTCAGCGGGTATTAAAGTACGAATGGTTACTGGAGACAACATTAATACTGCAAAAGCTATTGCTAGAGAATGCGGAATACTTACCGATGACGGTATAGCTATCGAAGGTCCGGTTTTCCGTGAGAAGAGCTCGGAGGAATTGCTTGAACTGATTCCAAAGATTCAGGTACCTAACATCTTTGTGATAGAAATAAGAAACTACTAGAGTCAAGATTGTAAAGCTTCTTATTGCATGGCTTATGATATTCAAACACTTACTCTATCAGGTGATGGCTCGTTCTTCGCCACTGGACAAGCACACATTGGTGAAGCACTTGAGAACTAGGTTTAACGAAGTTGTTGCCGTGACTGGTGATGGAACCAATGATGCTCCTACACTTCATGAAGCAGATATCGGACTTGCTATGGGCATTGCTGGCACTGAGGTGAATTTCACATTTTCCCCCCCCCCGCACATAAAACAAATATATGATTTATATGCAAACTCACATATGTGTCTTATTTCTTATTTGTACATGTTTTAACCTGGTAAATTTCATTTTGGTGGAATTCAGGTGGCCAAAGAGAGCGCAGATGTCATCATCCTGGACGACAATTTCTCCACTATTGTAACTGTAGCCAAATGGGGACGTTCGGTATACGTAAACATCCAAAAGTTTGTGCAGTTCCAGCTGACGTTTAACATTGTTGCATTGGTTGTGAATTTCACTTCAGCTTGTCTAACTGGTAATAAAGCTTTTGCTTTATCTTCTATTCTTCTTCTACGATGTCTTCCTTTAAATGAAGAAAGTGCATAAAGATTGTATAACTGATTCTATATATTTCCAATTAATCATGATTTCAGGAAGCGCTCCCCTCACAGCTGTCCAGCTTCTTTGGGTGAATATGACTATGGACACACTTGGTGCTCTTGCACTGGCGACTGAGCCTCCAAATGAGGAGTTAATGAAGAAGTCGCCTGTTGGCAGGAAGGGAAACTTCATCAGTAATGTCATGTGGAGGAACATCCTAGGACAGTCCTTGTATCAATGTCTCGTGATCTGGTTCCTTCAGGCATACGGAAAAACAATTTTTGGACTTGAAGGCAGCCCTGATTCTGATTTGGTTCTTAACACGCTTATTTTCAATACATTTGTCTTCTGCCAGGTAATTTCTTGATTAATCAGTTTCTTTGGCATCATTCAAGTAATGATTGCAAACTTGTAGAATTTAAACATCATTCTTTGGAGCTCCTATGTCTAAATACTTTCTGTCATTTCTGTAGCTCTGCAATGAGGTGAACTCCCGAGAAATGGAGAAAATTGATGTGCTGAAAGGCATACTTATCGAATACCTTGGGACGTTTGTGAACACAACTCCCCTTTCACAGATGCAGTGGTTTTTCTGCGTATTTATCGGATTCATAAGCATGCCAACTGCTGTAGTCTTGAAGAAGTATATTCCTTTGAATAATTAGTGGTGCTATATTCTCAAGGGTTGAGTGCAGACACTACCAATTTTCCAGGCTCGCGCACTTGGAAATCTGACTGGAACCCCTTTTTGCCATCTGGAAATCCACCCTGATTTTACAAAGGAAAATGAAGTTGAAGATGTGAATCTTCAAGATTCAGAATTTACATTCCAACTTGGCTTGTTTTATATATAGTTGGAACAAACTCCTTCATTTTTTGATTGTTCAGGCTTATTGACATATAATTAGTCTGCTAGGTGTTTAGGTGTTTCCTATTTCTTTTAATTTTCTGTATATCAATTTACTTCACTGATTGTATTAGGGTTCATGAATAGGAACCTGTTAATATGTGAACTGATATTTCGTGTTGTTTCATGTGGGATGTTTGTCTGTAAGTTTGGGATATGACGTTTGAATTAAAGGTAATAAAAGTTTATTGCCTTTGGTTTTTATTTATAATTGTGTTTATTTGTAGTATTTTTAATAGTTGGCCAGCTACAAGGTGACGGTGTTTATTGTAATAATTTGCAACAAAATCCTACTTCATTCATTTTTATTTTTTTTTCTCAATTTATTCTAATTCAGACTATCAACAGATCAGATTCGGACAGAAGTAAATAAATTTTGAATCCAAATTCATCAATACAATGCACGAACAAAATGGGTCGGACCAGAGCTAATAAAATATTGGCTCGATTAATGGTAAAATATTTTTTTGAGGGAAAAAAATATATAAATATGTAATATTTATTAAAAAAAAGTATTATTTAATAAATTATTTGTTGTTTTTACTTATATTTATTTAAATTATGTTCATTTAAAAATTATTAATAAAAGATGATATGTTTTTTTAAAATAAAAAGTAGATTTATAATTAAATAAAGTGATCCTCAAATTTGAATTTAATTATTTTCATCATTATTCTTTATTTGTAAAATAATTAATTTAATAAAATATGATAATAAGTCAAATTTGAATCTTTAACCGATTGGATTCTTTAATTCTAAATTCGATCTACTTATTTAGTACTACATAATCAATCAGACTTTTGCATTGGCTGAATATGTTCAAGAGGAAATCCTGGACTTTTGGGGATTGGTGGGATTATTTGAGACTCGAATGGAAATATGATGGCCAATTTAAGTAAGGGTATCGAGGAGACTACAAATGTGAAGTCGGAACTTAAGACATTGGTCAGGGATACTCATTAGCAGCGATATTACATTACAATGATACGTGGATAGGAATCCATGCTTAAGCAATAATTAATATAGTTAGTCGAAGACATGTTGGAGATTGGGAAATAAATCAATGGATGCGATCTTCTTCCAATGCTCCAGTAAATAATAAATTCGAATCGAATTCGAATTAAAATCCAACCGATTGATGCCCTAATCCAATTAGATTGTTTATTTTCTCTTGGTGACGCAATTAGATTTTTTATGTATAAACTCCAAACCCTCCCGTACCATCTTAGGCCCATCTCGGACAAAATCCCAAGCTTCATCCACTATTTATCCTCACCAACTCTTCTCAAAGTGTTGAACTTCCCATTCAGTATCATAAATTCTTTTTTTAACTTTACTGTTGAAAAAAATAAATAAATAAGTAATTTTACTTTTCTACATAGGACTACCCTATCGAGATTAGAAAAGCAAACGAACCGAATATTTCTTGAATTTGGCAAGCCAATTAGCCGGATATTCGTATCATGCTCATGTCTAGCTCGTAAAGCATTCGAACCAAACTCGAGACATCAATTTTGTTCCTATAATATAATCGATTGTCCACGTGTTTACATCCCTACAACACCAACAAATCCATCTCAACCCAACAAATTAAACAAAAAATTTCCCCTCTAAATTAAAAACCATAAAATTTTCCAGCTAAAACCTCAGCATAAGATCCTAGTTCCATCAAATCATGCGGAAGTCGACAAAGGACACAATATTTTTGGCAGATTTCCCCTCGTTCCAGGAGAGGAAAAGTTGATTTTCATGAAAAAAGCAGACAATATTGTACACTGATATTTTTGGCACACTTGTTCTAGGAAGCAACTGCTGGACCACAAGGCAAGACCCGCCAGCAGTAGCAGCAGCAGCGTGGTTATTTAATGTAAACCTGATAACAAAATCCAGTACATTTTTACAGTCTGGAAGAGTCAAGGCCTGGGAAAGCATGTGATGAAGATTGAAGAAATAGGGCCTCCCCAATACGTACTCTTTTGCTACCAATCGAACCCAACAAGGACCCCATCAATCTTCTTGTATTTCTTTCCCATTTTTTGCCTTGTGATGCCACGCTTCATAGATAGATATGTTTTTTCTGTGGAGGGAATTAATTCATTGATTGAGAAATTCTTGAATTTGATCAGTGGTTGATGTTGTTTTCTGATGAGGTTCAGTAATGTGGAGGTCTCGTAACCTTTAGATCGTGGATGTAAATTTTTTAGTTAATGTAAATTCAAAAGGATGGATTTTGATTGACTTTCGCATACCAATACTCCATTAAAAAGTTAGAATTTAAACTATTGTTTCTAATGCATGTGATCGAGCCAATAATTGGTTCGAAACTTTCGAGTGTCAAATTGGGTCAATCACTTAAAATTTGTAGTTGGTGAGAACCTGTAGTCTGGTTGATTGTCTGGAAAAGAAAGAAAAGGTAAATTCGAGGTCAACTCGGGATTGGGAGGGTGTTATCTGGGCTGGTACTCCGATACTCAAGTTAATACTCTGTTGAAAGAGGCCGAGAAAGAATGCAGTAAATGAGGTAGGTGAAAAGTCGTTACCTAAGGTATAAATGCGGGCTACTTATACCCAAAAGGGCAATGATGAGCTCGGATGATGTGGAGGTGTCTCAAGCTGGTAGCTGCCCCACTACAAGGGTGCATTTAATGTGTGATTGACCACTTCATCAGGGAACCGCAAGTGGTCATATGGCCTCTGGGGTCGAGGGGAGGTCGAGTAGCATGTTGTGGGGTGTGAGGTTCCGATTGTAGAGTCTGGTGCTTTGGCCGGGAAGGTTAACAAGGTGCTTTCTCGCGTTAGAGGTCGAGAAGAAGGTGTGTTGAGTTCGTCCGGGATCCATGTTTCAAACATGTATTAGGCCACGCTGCTCAGTGGATCCATGCCACGTCAGCATGGACACTTGAATATTATTTTATAGTATCATGTTGTATTGGATACCGTGTTGGACACTTTTCATGTGGAAAATTTTTTAAAAAATTTGTATCGTCTGTGTTATTTTGTGTTCGTATCGTTATGCTCGTATTCATGTGACACCCCTTCTTATCGGCAATTCAGGTACGACGTCACGAGAGAGTTTAATTCAGTAATGTTGTGAATTATGCGTTATTCGCATGCCTTACGTGTCAATCTGTAATTTATTTTAAGTATGTGCATATTAGAATTTAATAAATTGTACTTGGACTCAATCGTCCAATATTAGGGTGTTTCAGCCTTCGTGGCTAACTTGAGCTCGGGAATTCGAATTAGAATTCTAACCTTGTCATTGAGTTTGTTTCGACGATTCGGATTCAATGAATTAACCTTTTATTTTTCTAATGCCATTTGATCGCCCTACTGTTTTAAAATCCGATCCGATTAGACCGGATACAATTTGACCCTACCCGTGTAACCGAACCGTTTCAACCTTGAAGGCCAAAAATCTCAGCCTCTCTCCCTATTTGGATCGGCCAAGAGAGAAGATGAGGGAAATTGGCCACTATTCACCCCGAACTTTGGGCCCAAGTTCCGGCTTCCTCGCTCATTAAATGGACAATCCAAGGTAAGCATTGCATTCCTCTCTTCGAGTGCTTCGTTTTCCCCGATTGAATCTTGTCTTACATGCTTGAATTCTTGCTTTTGTGAATATGATGAATAGTACCAAATTCGGGGTTTAATGTGTTTAAACTCGTTTCGTGAGCTCCTATTTGCAAATATACGATCTACGTGTCGTATTTGACTTATGGTGTGATTTTTGGGTGATTTGGAGTTGTGGTGTGGGGGGTGTGTGTGTGTGTGTGTGTGAGTTTGTTATTGTTGGTCTGCCATTAATAGCGGACTTGGAGCTTCTTCTCGAGGGGATGACACGCCCGTGTCGTCCCCTACGCCTTTCCGAGTGACATGCCCGTGTCCGCTTTGGTTAGTGCATCTGACCTCGGACATCTCCGTGCCACCTTTTGTTCTTGGAGGGAGAGACACCCGTGTCTCCCCTGTTTTGCTGGGCGTCTGTACTGAGACACGCCCGTGTCTCAGTTTCTTCTTGGAGGGAGACACACCCCTGTCTCCCCTCTGTGTGAGTTTTGTGTGTTGTTCTGCTCTGCTTTGTTTTATATGCTAGTTATACGCTTGTATCCCTCCCCGATCATGATCCCAAATTAACTTATGTTATGATATGAATATGAATTCGTGTAATTAGATGCGTTTTGTAATTATATGATTTAGTTTAGTACTAAAACGTGATATGTGCTCGTAAATGACTAAGTGCTCTCATTTGCATTAATTGTGTACTTGAGCATGTTTTAATGTGTTTTATGCATATGTTAAGTTAGAATACGCCTTTCTTTGCATGAAAATGATTTGAATATGAACTTTGCCCAAGTATTTGCACCTCTTACGTGTTAATGCATATGTCGTGCGTCTATGTGGTTCATCTTGAGTCTAAGTTCTGTATTTTGTCTTCAGTTTGTTCAGGTGCACCCGGGGTGGTGTTTCGTGAGCCGTGGTGATTCCGGGGTGGATCACTTGTCTTGTTCTTGGCTTTCGTTAGTATAAGGTGAGGTTAGGTTATAAATAAACCCTATGAAACGTGCTCATTTCCTATGCATGCGGCTATAACCTTATACATAAGTAAACATGTGGAAGATACCTAAGTTTATAACTTGACTAAGCATTTGTAAGTATGACACGCTATGTACAAGCCTATGTACACTCGTTTTGATTTATTATCATTCGTTCCATTCTGCAACATTAAACTATGCTTCAAACTGTGTACCTCTTATAAGCCGGGAGCTGCAAGCTAAGGATACGCTATGGATTTGACACTAAGAGGTATGTATAGCATAGTCGTTGCAATGTAAGATTGTTTTACGTAAGTTAAGTTCAGTAGGGGTTATGTTTATTACGTATTTGTATTGGTATTGGTTAATGGGCCCGGGAGCCTACGAGTCAGGACGCCCCGGACGGCAGCAGGCCGTTGGGTTAAGCCTGAGCATAGTCTCCACCTTGATCGGATTACCCCTGAACTCACCAGGAGGTTTGGTGGGGGATGGAGATCCTGAGGGTTTGGAGTAGCTTGCACTCCCCCCACCTATACGGATGGTTAAGGTTGCGCAACCCTTCCATCACCGAAGAAGGAGGTTATTTGTAAGTATGTTATTTGTTTAATTTGTCTTGTTATGTATGATTAGTCAGAGGAGCCCAGGATGGGATTAGGCACTCGTACCCGCCGAGTTATGTATGTATGCTCTGTTAAAGTTCATGAAACGGGGGTAGACTTATGATTAAGATAAAATATGAATCTTTTGGAATTATAAGCTAAGATATGTTTTGATTTGTTAAGTTTGATAAGACTTGATATGTAAGAATTTGTTAAGTTAAGCTTGTTCTGTTTTGGATAAGAAACCCCTATATATTTATATCACGGGCAAATGTTTTAGTGTGCAAAAACTATCCCTGAGTTCACGAACGTTATGTGTTGTGCGTGCTTTGCTCTATACGTATGTAGTGTGTGTGGGTAGCCCCTCACTCAGTCCGTGTGACTGACCCCTCTCCCCTTTGTTTTTAGTGTGCAAGTGTTGCGTGGAGTCTGACCTAGGCGGCGTGTCGAGTCCTTGGAGTCTGTAGTGCCCTTTGGTTCGTTCGAGTCTGTTACATTTCATACGATTTTAATTTTGTATAAGCATGTTAGTACGTTATGTAAGCATTGCTAATTTATGTAATCTGATTTCGGGACAGGCTTTTAGGAACATAATTGAACCCGTCTGCTTTATGATTTATGTTATGTTTGGGGTTAGGTATCTATGTTAGTGGAACTCAGCACATGTTGCTTGTGCTTTATTTGAATGAATGTTTAGCTCTACGTTCCGTCTAACTTAGGTGTGAGTCTGTCTTTCTCCCGTTCGCCTCTACTTGATTCATGTATGGGGTTTCTTATCTCGTATGTGGATTGGGCTTAGGTACGGGGGATGTGGTGACCCACGGTGCGGGTGATACAATTCATGCATCATATACTATTGTATAACAATGATTTAAATTGTAATACATCTTTGATTGATTTAAATATACAAAATTCTTAAATCTAAAACATGATCTACCGTAACAAGTTCATAAAAAATTTTCCCAAAGTTTTGAAAAAGTAATAATTTTTGTAGTGTAATCAACTAATCATACTATCTATCATGCCTTTTATATTATACTCTTCTGTTACTCATTTGTATTTAAAAATAGAAGAATTAATTCGATATGCAAGTACTACCAAATATTAAATTCATCAGATATTAAATATTAATAACTCACACACATAAATCAATATCCAGGGAGGCCCTCACCCCCTTCTCAATGATGATATGGGACTCTCATGACCCGAAGAAGAAATAAAGACAATATTGTTCAACTTAAAATGCTTTCAGAATGGCCCCAACTGCACTACAGATACATCACATCAAACATTAAAACATAATATCTCATTCATATTCATTCTCCATTATCCACACCCTTCTCAATTACAACATAGAAAAGCATCTCAACACTCTCCAATCTCCACCAATAGAGAAGAATGAAACAAATCATTCGAGGGGAAAAAAAAAAATAAAAATTAAGAAGCACTTGCAGCTTTTGTAAAACGGTTTTCAAACTTGGACAGGACCGACTGGTCCGATCAGTTCAACCGGTGAACGGAGGCCTGTCTGGTCAGATTGAGCCGCTTTAGCCAATGTTCGATTGGCTCGGTGAGGAGCAGTAGAAACATGCCCGGTTGAACTAATAAAACCAAACACACTCAAAAGAAAGTTGGAACACTTATGGCTCTCACTCCCTCACCAACTCCTTTCTTTTGTACTTTTGTCAGCTTCTTACTCATAACCTTGTGTAAGCTAAAGCTATACATTTCCTTTATTTTACTAAGACCTTATCAAACTTCCAAAAATCATACCATATAATGGTATCTTAAATTCGTTTTAACTTTGGTTAAGCACGGCGAAATAATTAAATAAATAAACAACCCCGATTCATATTCTCCTCACAAGCATCGAAGTACTAACGTTGATCGCCATCGAATGTGAGTTTTCGTTTGAAAGTTCTTCTTGATTCGACGGTCGAATCGTCCTCAACATTTTTCGGTAACGAAACAACAGATTCCGGGGTCTTCAGCACGACCACAATCTCTCGCAGAAGGTTGTAACAAGATAAAGTTTCCTCCTATTAAATGCGAAATAAATCAATCAAATGGAAAGTGTAATTTTCAAACTTAGATGCAAATTAAGAGACTCACTTTTTCTAACAAACCCCATGATGGAACTGCATTCATTTTACTGTCCAGTACATTCTTGGATAATTGATGCTCTTCAGCTGCTAGAACTGCTGCTGCTGCAATGATGGAGGGCCGATGCTCCACTACATTAATCTCTGCAATCAAATAACCATTTCATCTCAAAACTTAGGAATAAAAGAAGCTTATTCAATGCAACTTAAGTCAAATAAATACGATGAAATAGAATAAAATCATGTACTTCTGTATGTATATACCATCCATTACTGCCAAGATTAACTCAGCAGCTCTTGTAACGAGTTCGATATGCCTAAATTGGCCACAGAATTTATTGGTAAAGTAATTGAGATAAGCAAAAGGGGTGACACAGCTCATTCTCCAGTCCAATGTTGTAAGAACTAATAATTCCATTCTCTGAACAGCAATGTCTTGAAATTTATACCCCTCCACTTGATATTCCGATAATGCCCTTGCTTCGCATTCCTCCACTTTCGCAGCCAAAGATAAGCAGGCAATCGAGAGCATTCGAATAGGCCACATTTTCCCATCCTAACCAAGACATTTTCACAGATTAATCAAGCTAATGGAACAGGGTAACACAATCCCACATCGAGAAAAGATCGAAAATTTCAAGTTCATCATCATAACTTACAGGAATCCACCTTCTCGTCAAGAATCTGTCAAAGTAAATCACTGATAGATAAGCCGTACGGTAGTGATACCCAAACAGAGCCCTCGTCTGCAAAAGCCAAAAACAACACAAAAACACGCACTGGGGTTTTACAATTTCGCCCATTTCAACGCAAGATTTCAGCTTTAATCAAGGAAAGTAAACATACTTCAAGAATCCATTTGATGGCATCCGAACGGGCGCACTTCAGCCACCTTCTCCGGCTCACGTCGTCATCATCGCCGTTGGATTTGAACAGATTAGTCTCCATTTGGAACAGCATCTCGATGTACTCACACTCAGACTGGGAAACAGAGCAGAACTCCAAAAAGCTCAAACCTTTCTCGTTCAAAGAGGAGTCGTCTTCTTCGCAGAGAAGATTGAGCGACGAGGATTGGGATTCCATTGAGGCGTGCGAGAATGGTGGAGAAAACCCAGAAGGGAAGAAAGAATAGAGGAGAAGTATATGGAAATGAAGGTTAGTTATAAGGGAAAGAGATTGAGGAAATCTAGACTCTGGAAAGAAAGAGTACAGTGAAGAATAATTAAGGGGAAGGGCTCGAGTTGCGGTTTTGCTGCCGCCAAATTTAACGGATGGGATATGGCGTGTGTTTTGGGTTCGAAAGATTTTTATTTTATTTTTTTATTTTAATTGTTTTTGTTGATGAAATTTATGTATAAAATTTGGAGTGATTTATATCTGATTGCCCTACATTTATATCAAACTAGTGAAACGAACGTGCGTTGCACGTTTAACCTTTAGTTTATTTAAATAAGGTTGGTTATTATATTTATTAAATAAATTAAGGTACTAAAAATATTCACATCATTTTTTTTTTCTCCCGATACGTGTTTAATCCAAGTTTTCCAAAGTTCGTGGAGTATATTTCACTAATAAAAAATTAAAATTTTCATGGATGCTTTTCAATATCCTCCGTCATCCATTTCACCACCATGTTCTAATCAATCTCCACATTATTCTTTGAGAAGTGCCCTCTTCCAAGCTAATGTTAAATCCCTCATGTAAACCTAATAGCTCTGCCACATTTATTGAATCTTTACGAAGATTCATAGTGTATCCTAGCACTCATCTTTCGTTGTCATCTTGAATGACCTCCCTCACCGAATCCCTTATCAAATTTATTCTACGACTACTCAACGAATATTTTATTTTGTTTGTGTCTTTTGTCCTCACTGATTAGTATTGAGGCATCAGATAACTCTTTTATGTGGCGAAAAATGACGCTCTTAGACTTCACAATATTCTGATAGCTCCACCAGTTTCGTGCTTTCTTAAAATTTCAAAGCGTCAAAATTAAGACAATTCACTCTGAACATTCTGGTAATACGCAGTTTTGAATTTTGCTATTAAAGCTCTCTTTGAGCTCATTCGACCCTCACAATCTACGAAGATCAGTCTATGCATTAACAATCTTTTCCCACAACCAGAGTGCCAACAGATGACTTCTCAACACTCGGTCCATCTTCACATCCTGTGCAACATGTACATACATTACATCCCCCAAAATTCCAGTCATACTTCAGTACATTTATGAGCAAGCTATTATGTTGGCAAAGCCACAAGAAAATTTTGAACTTCTGGGCCAAAGTGGTTTTCAAGTCCATCTCCGATTTTCACATATGCCCCATCCTCCATAAACAGACTATAGACCGTTTTATAGGAAGATTTATTGTTAACCGACCCAATACAGAGTTTCTAATCTCCATTATCATGCAGCGCAATTGGGACGCTAAGAATCTTAGTCATCTCTTTCTTGGGCAGTACTATTTTCAGCTTATTAAGGTTCTAGTTTTTACCCGTGCCAATGAAATTACATACCATAATTAAGTTCTTTATCCTTCTCATTAACATTATCTGCAATGATTTTGGTGAGTTTTCCTTGTGATAATCATCTATCATTCCATAAAGACACCTATTCCATAAATGGTTCCACCATCTGAGCGCTTCTATCAATCCCCTTCCATGTTCGAGAAGCTATAAGTTGAGGCTCGTGTCCAATGACACATAAGGTGCGAACAATACATGTGATTTGCTGAAGTTCAATTTGAGGCATGAAGTCTTGCAAAACACCTCGACCACACAACGGATGCACATCGCTCCATCCATAGTAGATTTGCAAATCAAGTGAGAGATGTGAGGGTCTTTCTGACATACCATAATTGACTTTCAATGTCCGATTGAAATAGCCTTCTCAATCATATATGAAATGCACCAACCACACTTTAAATACATTTTGTTCCATCTACAGTAGTTTTAGCTCCTAATATTATATTGTTCGTAAAAAGCAAGTGTGAGATGTGATCTCTGACATACCTTAATTAGCTTCTAGTGTTCGGCTAAAATATCCTTCTAAATCATATACGTAAGTTGTTTCATGTAGAGTACAAATAAATAAGGCGAGAGTGATTACCTTATCTAATACCACACATCCATAGATCCTCGGTCGGTTTACTATTCCACAAAATCTCCTGTTGTATCCCCTCCATTTTGCTCTACTGATATTGATGATTTTTGTATGGAATTTGAAGAAAGTTAGATTTTCTTTAGAACATTTCACTGAGCTTTATTGTATCCTTTTCAAGATTAAATTTCGGCACTATCCCCTTTTTTTTCTTTCTTTGGAGTGATGTATCATTCATAACACTTTTTGAAGCATCAAGATATTATAATGGGTGTCTCGATCGAGAAAAATACTATTCTGGTTTGGGCTCATAATTTCTTTGATATACGGATTAAACGGGGTATAATCATATTTGTGATCATTTTGAGCAATACGTTATACAACGTAATGGACCGAACCTCGTTTAAATTTTTGGAGAATTAACTTTCAAAATCAGATAAATAAACATCTGATAAGCCTTCTTGGGAATTGATATCTCTCTATGCAATTATTGATGAATTTCACCACCGCGTCTCTTACTATATCCTAATAGGTTTGAAAAAGTAGGCTCGAAATAATAGGTGATGTGGGGATTACAATGGATAGTGCTTTGTACAGGTGCATGCCACCTTATCGTTGGTGCAAGCTAATACCAACACTCATCACCTTTTCGATAGTATATCTACTGAATAGTTTGGTGTAGTACTCCCAAATGTGTGCTTTAGTTGGTCATTATTGGTTACTCATTCATCTTCTCGTTATGGTTGAGTGAAGCCTTTTTCTTCTCGTTATGGTTGAGAGATGAAAGAAACGTTTATATTTATCCCTAAATTGGAGTCAATTAATTCTCAAGTCTTAAAACTAAATAATCTCTTCTTCTTGTAATAGTTAGTTATATTCTGTCATCAATTATTTCTCCAAATCTTTCGAATATTTACATTAATTTCTCATACATAATGCCGTAGAAATTTTTATAAATTTATTTTTTTTTCGCTTTTTCGCACACACTGAAAACTGTTCAATGATCATTGTTCTAGAGCAATGACCCAAAATCCTATATTTAACACTTTGTCATGTCTTTTATAGATATATTTGTAAATTTCACAATTGTCACTCTAAGAAAATCCAGATGTTAATGTGAGAATTATAACTTAATAAGAGATATGGATTATAAGGTACTACAAATTGGTTATAAAGTTGTTTATTGCGATCTTGGACCATCAGTGCGATTCTTCTCCTTCCATAGATCGGATATCCATCTTTACTTTGCATTCTGTTTTCATAATATGAACATGAGTAACGATATTTACGTTCTCCATCCATCATACAAAAATTATTTAAGTTATTTCATCTACATGATTTATGCACCATGTGTTTTATAACTCACTCATAAAGTTGGAGATTCTTTTCCTAATAAAAAAATTCTACACAAAAAATTGATCAAGTTGATTGTGTACTATAATTTTATATTTTAACCCAAAAACTATCAAAATAGAGCATATGAAACCATTTCTTTTGAAACTTGATTGTATGAATATGTCCAACCACATTTTCAGAAATCTCCTTACTGAATAAGTGATATTTTAAATTTTGTAACTTTTCTCAAAAAATTTGTGGCGTCTTTCAAATCATGATCACTAAATGATACAATTAACAACTGATAATTGAGTGATATCATTATTGAATCAAAATATTATTTGGGTTTGTCCTTAATTTGGTATGTGCGTCAATATACATCAAAATCAACTATTCTTTCTTTTAACTAACTATTTTTTATCTCTTTTTAATTCTCTATTTGCTATTGATCTTGCATTCCATTTTTTTATTTATATTTCACTAACGAACATTATTTAAGATTTATATTAATATTTTACTATTTATTTTATATATATAGTAGAAATAATTAAAAGAGTAAATTAATATAAAAAACTCAAGGAATGTTTAATTGAACACCATAAAAATAATTTATAAAATTAAATTATATCTTATTTTTACATGCACACATATTAAATTTTCTTAGAATTCTTAATCTAAAGTAACTTTGGTTTGACGATCTGGAATTCTAAATTGTGCTATATATTAAATGTAAGAAATCAGAAACCCTATTTATACTATTTAATATATATAGACTATGTTAATTATCCTATCTAAATAACATTTACACATTTAATTTATATTTTTTTAATTAAAATAATGAAATATTATATTGTTAATTATATTTAGATAATTATAATTATATTAATATTAGTTAATTGAAAATTATTTTATATAAATTATTCAATTATATTATTTTGATAATCAGATATGTTTATAAAATTATAATATGATTATAATTAAAGAAAGTTTATGAACTTAGATAATTAGAATTATGGAGTTATATAATTAGAATTACATTAGGATTGATTTATTGAAACTTATCTTATTTAACTCATTCAATTTAGATCATATTTTATTTTAATTAATTATCAAATTTTATTAAAATTATAAAGTGAATTAATTTAATGTTTTCCAATTCGTTAGATATATCTTATTATAACATTTTAAATTATAGAGTTTTAAATTAAAAAATAGACAACTTATATTATAAGTTTTGAATACAATTAACTAATATATTAATAGGGTTAATTACAGATATATACCTCCCACGGGAGTATTAGAAACTATAACTTGTGATCCTCTTAGTCAAACAATTACACATACACCCATTAAGGAGTTTGAAAATTATACAAAACACCCATGAATTAAGGTTCTTTTAAATATTTTATGACATCATCGAAATTTTAACTTGATTTCCTTATTTTGACCCTTCATTTAGTATATATTTGAATTAGTATTGAAAATTTAAATTTAATAAATTAAATCATTAATTAATATAAAATAATATGATATTGTTATTTTAAATATTAAATTATATATTTAGAAAATCTAAATTTAATGGGTTAAATATAATATTATAAAACGTAATATATATATATATATATATATATATATATATATATATATATATATATAAAGTGACAATATTTAATTAATATATATATAATAATGTAATATTTATATATGTTATATATCATACATATTACATATCAGTGTGTATGAATATATATGTATATTGGCGTGTTATATATATACGTATGAATGAATATATGTATTGTCGTGCGGTGGTGGTGTAATTAATATATATATATATAAAGTGACAATATTTAATTAATATATATATATAATAATGTAATATTTATATATGTTATATATCATACATATTACATATCAGTGTGTATGAATATATATGTATATTGGTGTGTTATATATATACGTATGAATGAATATACGTATTGTCGTGCGGTGGTGGTGTAATTAATATATATATATATATATATATATACATAAATATTACTTTATTATATATATTTATTATATATTATCACTCTATATAACATCATTTTCTAAATATTATATTTAACCCATTAAATTCATATTTATTATATATAATTTAATATTTGAAATGATAAATCATATCATCTCATATTAATTAATGATTTAATTTATTAAATTTAGATTTTTAATACCAATCTAGATATAGTTAGAAATAATTATTAAAATAAAAATTATTATACTAAATGAATGGGTAAAATAGGAAAATCAAGTAAAAGTTTGATGATGTCATCAAAAATTTAAAAGAACCCTAATTTATGGGTGTTTTGTGTAATTTTCAAACTTCTCAATGGGTGTATATGTAATTGTTTGACTAAGAGGGTCACAAGTTGTAATTTCTAATACTCCCATGGAGTCTATATGTAATTAACCCTATATTAATATTAAAACAGTCCTTGTTAAACTATATATATATATTTTTTAAGTTAAAAAAGTTTTAATTCTACCAAGAGTCCTATTATAAGTTAATAAGTACTTTTTAAATATAGTTAAATTAATAACTTATAATATGTAATTACATAGTTATCCCTAACTAATAGTTATGCATATAATTATTATGAGGGTATTTTAGGCGATCCGTATTTTGTAAGAAACAACTCGCACTTTTATAATATACATAGATTACAACGCAGTCTATTTAAGTCGGAAAATTATAGTTTAGTCTATGTAAAATTATAAATCTTATTTGGTTTGAGGACTCTAACGAAATTTGTAAAAGTACATTTATGTCCCTTGATGATTGTACGAATATTACATTAAATATTTGATCAGAATTACAAAATAATCCTTACAGTTTACAAATATAAACAAAATAATTCCTACAAATTATGAATTTAACGGTAAATTAAGAATATTTTTGGAATGATATAACGGAACCCTAAATGGACTTTAGGACCATAAATGATTCTCAAAATTGGGAATTAAAATATAATTTTTAAATTTGGATGAATTATATTATAATTAAATCTAAATACAGAGTAATTAGATATAATTATTTTTAAAAGTTATTGGAAATGTAAGATATAGGTGAATATCTTTTCAGTTGATTTAGGGTAAATGTATTTATGAATGCACACTATACACGTGGGGATCCTCTATAGTCTATGGTCTTTCGTCCCTCCATCATTAATTTGGGGTTTATGGTATTGTAAACGAAAAAAAATATTATTTTATAGTATTGTGTTTATGTATTGATTATTCGATATTGTATCGTGCCGGGTAATATTATATGATGAATTGTAAATTGGAATTCATGTCGTCATAGACGTCCCTGCATTATTAGTTAGAGATATTTTCGAAAAATTGGGGAATTTGTTTCATCCCATGGATGAGATGAGATATATATGATATTTTAATTAATATAATTTTTGAAATATATTTGTTTCTCACTGAAAAGGGGTGGAGTTTGTCCACATATTGTGAAATTATTATTGATTTTTCCTGGATTTTTTTTTTTTTTTGTCTAATTTGTGATTGTGTCATACTTCCATAATAAAAATCATGTATTATAATTTCAGGAATTAGAGGACGCGACAGTTTATTTATACAAAAATTCACAAACCCATATGAACAGTTGGTACTATTTCGCGAATCTTGTCCATGATTGTAACCATTTTAATCCGTATTTAAGATTGTTTTGCATAAATAAATTTGTACTACGTACATCTATATCTATACTATAATATATTTGATAACGATGTTTGACTTTTTGTTGTATATTTTGATGAGGTGGAATTTTGTGGTTTTTTTGAAGTTTTTTAATTAGATAGAAAAAATATGATTTGCTTATCTTTATTTTATATATTATTTTTTTAATAAGTTAAAAAAAAGTAGTAACTAAGGAAAATAATTAATTGGGCAAGTTTGACCGAATGAAATTAATTTTGATATTTCTACTAATTAAGTAAGGTTAATATTATATGCAAGTCTTTGATATTTCTATATATTTATTAAATTAATTTTAATGACTAATTACTTGAATCACATATATAATTTCCATAAAAAATCACTACAATTTTAAATTTAAATTCAAACATTACAAATAAAAAGAATTAATTAAGTTTCTTAATTTACTCCATCAAATTAATTAATTTTTTTAAATCTAAAATTAATAGTTAATATAATTGACACAAATTAATTAAATTACTCCATCAAATTAATTAAAATTTTAAAATTTAAAATTAATACTTAATAAATTTATATCTATATCTATATTATTATATATTTGATAACAATATTTGACTTTAATTGTGCAATTTTGATCAAATATATTTTTTTTTGACATAATTTTATTACTAATTATTTTATGTGTTGTAAATTGATATTTATTTATCCTAATTATCCACTATTACTATGAATATAATTAATCCCTTAATTTTACCTAAATCATTTGAAAAAACAAAAAGGAAATTATATGCAGGATCATTCCAAACTGTGGTAATTAAATTAAATGAATTAAAATTTTGATATATTAAAATATGGAATATGAACTAAATGCTATACTATTTATTTATTTGAAAATTTAATTCATTTAATTTTAAATTCTTTTAATTAATTAAAAAAATTATTGTTAATTTATTTATTTGGAATTCATGATTTATATATCTATCTATTTATCTATCTATACTATAATATATAGGAAGGGTGTATTTAATTAAATTGATTCAACTTTGATTGAATACTTTTTTCTCCTTTTTTAGATTTCTTTATTCTTGGAAAATTGTCGATTAACTTTCCAAAATATTTGATATTTTGAAAACTTTAATTAGTTACCAAATTATATTAATTTACTTATTAATATCATAAATTTAGGCAATGTCCACCTAAATACATAATTTATAATCTTTTAGAAATTTGATTATTTAACAAATCACATTAATCGATTTGTTAATCTAATAAATTTAGTAATTTCCGATTAACAATGTTTTATTTATATCAAAAATATTAATTGATTTGCACGTGATTTTGAAATCTCTTAATCAATGGATTGATTGCAATTAACTAGAAATAAACTCTAATTAATATCATAAAAATTTAGGAAATGTCCAACTAAATACATAATTTATAATCTTTTAGGACGTTGATTATTTAACAAATCACATTAATTGCTTTGTTAATCTAATAAATTTAGGTAATATAATTTCCAATTAACAATATCTATATCTATCTATACTATAATATATAACAATGATATATATATATATATACTAGACTATATATAATATAACAATGATGTCCATTGATTCGATTGCGTCAATTTTGATCAAATTTTAATTTTTTATAATATATAATTTTTTTTAATTGAATAATAATTTTAAATGAGATTAATATTAAATAAGTAATTTATTTAATTTTCAAAATATAATACAAATCATGTGAAGTGGCGTTATTTAAATTATGATACAATTTTCATTCAAAACTATTACAATTTTAAATTTAAAGTCAAACCTTTCAAAAATAAAGTGTATTAATTAGGTGGCTTAAATTACTCGAGCAAATCAATTTAATATCTTTCACTAATGAATAAATATTATCTACCAAAATAAATTGGATGTATATAAAAACCACTTTCTAGCTAGCTTTCATCCTCTCCCTCTCTACTTTACGTCTCTACAAATTATTTTTTTCGGGTGAACAAAGTAGCCAAAAGGCATGTGTAAACACGTTTCATTCTATTCTTTTGATTTCTTTTTTGCATTTTCAATTTTATTGTTTTTTTAATCTTTATTGATTATTATTTTAGTTCATAACCTCTTTAAAAAATTATGTTTATTTATTATTTTGATTATATTTTAATGTTTGTTTATTTAAATCGGATTGTTTATAGTGTTTTACATTTGTTTTGTTGCGATTGTTGATTTGTTGACTATTTTTTTAATATTTTTATATTATTGTTGTTTTCACACTTTTATATTTTGTTTGTCATTTTTGTTTATATTTTATTGTCATGTTGTTCTAATAGAATTTGTTGATTTGTTGCCAGGTTTGCACATCAATTTCTTATCCTTGGAATGCATGTTCAAATCCCTGCGTACTCCAAAAATTGTTGATTTGTTGCTTTTCTCTTGAGGATTTGTGGATTTTTTTCCACTCCATGTATTTTTGTCTGCCTGCTATATATGAGGTGGGGTTCTCGATAATAACCTCCGATCTTTTTGACCTATTTTATTTTTTAAAAAAAAGTATTGATTTATAGACTATTTTTTAATATTTTATTATTATTATTTAAGTTTTATATATTTTTTTTTTTTTAATACACGAACTTCGAACTCGAAATATTACCCTAGAGAATGAATCATTAACCACTTGAAATAATCGCGATTGGGAGATTTTATATACTTTTAGTACTTTGTTTGTTATTTTTGTTTATATTTTATGAAAATTTAAAACTATATATCAACTAATATTTATTAATCTTATACTTTCTCATTTTTTGAATTGATTAAGTTTTTTCTTTTCTATTTTGTATTTTTAATATATCAATTCACATGTTTTAAATGAAAAAATGTATTTTAAAATATCTCTCCCATCCAAGACAAATACTGTGGAGTTAGATTTGGATAATATTTGAAAATCTTTTTATTTTTTCTTTATTCACGCTTCATCAAAATACGAAATCGTTAGAGTTTTATAGTCTTTCATGTTTTATGCTAAATTATTTTTTCATATTTAAAATTCCTTTTATGTTGATTATATCTGAATTATTATAATATTTTTCCCTTTAAATTTATGAAAATTATAATTTTCACTTTGTATCTCTTTAGAATCTATATTATACATTTTAATTAACTATTTATGTCAGCACATTTAGCTTTTTTTAAGTTTCTTTGAGATATGTTTTTGTTTTTATATTAGAGGATGAAAAATATTAATGTGTTTTATTTTCTCATAATTTATTTCACTTTATATTTTTATGTATATAATTTTTTTATAATTTTTATTTCCTTTTTAAGTAAATGCATAAACATTTTATATTTAACTTATTTTTTATTTTGTTTTTTACTTATTTGTTTTGATTTTTTTCGTATTAGTTTTTTAGTTGTTATAGTATTATTTGTTTACTTCTCTGTATTATATACTTGAAATATTCCGAACTTAGATAATTATAATATATAATGTTTATTTTATTATTGGCATATATATATATATATGTGTGTGTGTGTGTTTAGTTATATTTTTATAATACATGTCACCTTTATTTTATTTAATTTTAAAAATAATATCAATTAAATAAGTTTGTTTGTACACATCATTCTTAATTACGTACTTACAATATTATAAATTTATTTTAATTTTATATAAAATTAGAAATTTTAATTTTATAACAACTTATAAATTATGATTATCATTTTATTAATTAAAATATTACATTTAAAATTCAACTTATTTTTTCAGAAGTTTTTTTTTTTTTTTTTTTGTCTCAAAAATTAAGTTTTATTTTCTTACTTCCGTGCATAGCACGGGAATTACGCTAGTATAATTATGTAGAAATATGTATATTTAATGAACTACAATTTAAACGTTGAGAAAACATTATTTATAATTTGCTCTTTATATGATTTTCTCTTTCATTGGTTATGGAAAAAAAGAAAAATAGAATTCCTGAGGGATTATAAGCTTCATTGTGCATAATCATCAGTGCCGTCTTACTTTATACATTAATTTTTGTTAGGATAATTACACCTAGTATGCCTTCAGCTTTTATTTAACTACACAATTTCTTTTTAGTTTAAAAAAATTAAAACTTTGCAAGACATATCTTGAGGTTTGATGTGATTCATATTTCGGAGACCTCCTTATAAAAAATTTATGAATTCAAATATACTATAAGTTCTTTAGCAACAATTCTTTTACCACTAAATGGTATAGTTTAGCTATTCGACTTTAATTTATGTCTCTATAATCATATACTAAACTCAATATTCATCAATAATGTCAAAGAAATGGTATAATTATAAAATGTTGGAGACGTTATAAAAAATTTATAAATTCAGATATATCGTAAGTTCTTAATTTAACATTAACTTTATTGGTATATAGTCGTTCGATTTTATGCTAGTTTAATTTTAAAAAATGCCACTATTATATTACTTTTTATTAGGGGGAAACCGGTCAGACAAACCGTGGGGAATTTAACGAGAACCCCCCTCATTTATTAAATGGCTAAGGCGAAAAACTCGCCCTGTGGATCCACACATCAACAATCGAGAACATACAAAAGTGCCCGCGAAATAAATGAGGCATGCACAATTTCGAGCAATTATCCTTAGAAATAAAACTCAAGCTTCTAGTACCTATTCGAGGACGTGTCAGTTACAATTACGACAACTCGGCTAACAGTTAAGATACAGGCAACGACAACCAAGTCAACCTTCAATGATCCGATTCCGCTCGAACTTAAATATATGAACTATAAAACTAAAAAATATATATTTTTAATTTCTCCATCCTCGGATATATTGAAATTATATCCTTCCGTTATAGCACATTCCTTTCGAAAAAGAATTGCCTTTCGCACTAAAATTCTTTTAAATTATGCAAAATAAATTTTTGTGCTTATCGCTCTATAGTTCCAAATTAAGAAAAAAAAAAAAAAAACACAGAAAACCCCCCTCAAATGTTATAATAACAACTTTAATACTGTTAATCGATTTAATTAACTAAATTCAGGTCTTACATTGTCTTACTTTATGTAGTCAAGTGGTGATCCACATTCAAATAACTTTTCTTACAGATCATAAGTTCATAACCCTTTTTTCTGTTTCGTGCTATGACTTTAATTGATTAATTAATTGGTAATCCATTAGATTTAAGCTAATAATGTCAAAATCTGTATTTCTTTTTTGGCCTCAATCTTGTCACTCTCTTACAAGTGCACACAAAAGAGAGAAACTTTTTATTTAGTATTCGTGGACAGGCCTGCCTTAGCAGACGAACAAATAGCTAGTCAGCAATCAGAAATCCCCAAATTAATATTAATTAGTGGCTGCCTTCGAATTTTAATAAATTTATTGAGATATTATTTTCACAATAAATAATACATAATTTATATATTACAAAGTGATGTAATTAATATAACCTGTTGTACTAACTTAATTAAAATTTTCATATTCAAATTCTTAAAAATGTAACTATTATTGATATAAAGAATTTGCACTTTAATAGTTGACCGATTCGAACCCATAACAAATTTGATATAAAATTAAATTATTAAAAATAATCAATCATTGGGTCTAGGGCCAAGATATTCATGGTCAACTAGACGAATTAGATTTAAAATTGTTCGATACCTAAAGTTAGAATTTAAACTCTTGTTATTTAATTATCAATGAATCTCTTCTATTCGATCGCGACCTGGTTTTCCTAAATGTTAAATGTGGCATCCAAATATATTTAGTACACAATTTTTTTATTTTGATTTTATAGTCATTTATACGCATAGAGTCGGGTTAGACCAGTGTGATGTAAAATTCTCCCTAATTATTATCAATAATGGTTGTATACCCAAGTATTCAAATCCGAAACTTTTAATTAAATTAGCTCAATATCGTAGAACTAAACTACACTATTTTGTGGCACTTCACCTCTATTGATACCTAAGTTTATACGTAAGACAATTGTCGTTTTAGTTAAAGATTTTTAGGAATAAGGTAAAGGCGCCAATATTAAAAGGCAATTAATTAATTGTAAAGCGATTACTAATTATATATTATGAATATGAAGCTATATTTCACCATTCTCTTCAATAATTAAATAAACTAATAAAAAAAAGTTTTAATTAATTAAAGCTGACATTACATAAATTATAGTTTCTGATTTCCAATTGGGAGAGTTGATATATAGACCTGACAAGGCTGCGTATATGGAAGCAAATGATATAAAAGCCAAGCAGCCAGCTATTGTTGGAATAATCAATAACGTGAAATTCATTTAATATTTAATAGAATAATTATTATTATTATCATTATTTTTGTTCTATATATAATTGTTGTTAGTATACAGTATAAAGAATTCAATATGCATATCAATTTTCTATCATGGCAAAAAATCCGATATAGTAAAACAATTTAATTAATATTAAGGGGGACACAAGATCCGAAAACTGGACCATCTTTAATATTAATATCAGTATTGTTCATTCTTAATTATCTCTTCCATACAATGCAATGGGAAAAACTTTAATAATTCGACAATTAAAGGTACAATAACTATAAGCTCGGAGCTCGATTTCTAATTTAAATTATGAAATGATTTTAAATTTCTTTATTAGTTGTCCTATCATTTTAAGTATCTACAATATAAGGAGAAAATTAATTACTATATTCGATACTGCCCAGAAGGGGGAAAAAAAAAGGCCATAGCCTTTAGTTTACCCAAAAGATTATAATATAAGAAGCAATAATACATGGAAGCAAACAAGACAATGAGGACACTCACGAATACCACTTATTATTTTTTTTTTTAAAATTCATCACGTTTTAAGTGTCTAAAGCAATGTGCACACATGCGAATATGAGAAAAAAAATGTAAAATCATATCTCATTTGTAATATGGGACAAATATTTTTTCTTTGAAAATTTTGATACTCTATTTAGAAAATTATTGTAATTTTAGGATTTCGATCGACAAAATCTATTTAAGTCATCGGAAAACGAGTAAAACACAAGTGCTTAATAAAATAGTCATACGTGTTTAGAATCCTGATGAGTATCACATCATTTAAACCACGCGTTAAAATTTGCAAATGTGTACTGTCATGTAATTTAGAACTTTCATCATTTACTCATCGTTTTTCGATGATTAAAACGTATTCTGGTGATCGAAATCCTAAAATTGCAACAGTTTTCTAAATAGAGTGTCAAAAATTTCATTAGAAATTTTTTTATTCAAAATTACAAGTAAAGTATAATTGGCATCCCGAATTTACATTTTTCCTTCTGAATGTGCATTGGAAATGAGTAGAATATAGATATATGTAGAGAAAATTGAAGAAGCATAGCAACCAAAATTTGATACACAAAAAAGGGCATTGTTGATGAGTTGATGTCCGAAAAGAATGTAGTAGTTGGATTTGGCTTTGGGTCATATGAAGAAGAAAAGTGTAGGCAATATTAATATAAGAATTACATGTGAACATGATTGCAGATAGTAAGGAGCGCCTTCACGTGTGCCACAAATTGGACCACTATGAGGTGGAAATATCATACCATATACGCTCCTCACCTCTTCACCTCCATTTCAATATATAAATATATGATCATCGATTCATCGGGGTGGTATAACTTAGTGTTTCTATACTATCTTAATCAGAGATTTGAATTTGGGTATTTGGGAACGTAGCTACCATTAATAGGGATAACGTTACATCCTAAGTGATTCGTCCAACTCGACCCATAAAAATGAACTATAGAAAAATAAAATAAAAAATATATATATATATATGTGTGTGACTTAGTGGTTGGTGCAACCCACAATTAATCACACCAATTCTAATAATACTTGCAATGTGTGAAAGTTTGAGCGGTGCTCTTTTAATTTATCTCTGTGTTTTTCCTTTTCTCAATTGTCTTTTTTCTTTCTTTTTTTTCTTTTTTGTTTTTTAACAAAATGAAGAAGTTTTGGACATTGTTTTAATTATTTTGATCTTGCCGATTTAATTATTAGATGTAAATGAAGTTATATTTTTGTTTGATTTGTCTAATTGAATGTTGAATAAAACTGTAATTTTATTTATTAAAATGAAGTGTGATATTTGATTTGATTTGATGTCTTGTGGGCACTTATTAAAATAAGAGGATCAGATCTAAAGTTGCTTCATTTTCAAAGTAAAGTATTGGATCTCAATATTTGATTACGGATGAATGAATCTTTTTCACTCGTCATACCACCCGATCGTATATATATATATGTATATGTAAAATACTTTGCCACTTCGCACTAGGAATCAAGAATGAAACATTTATGGTATTATTTTTTGTGTGCTTTTTTGTTTTTGAAAATAATGGTCAATATTTTTCTACTTGAGGGTTCTGGTGTGGGGTGCTTGGAATTTGATCCATCATGTTGTCTTAAAATTTTGTAGATATGCAATGTCACTTTTTTTTGACATCAACTACTCATATAAACACCACACTTTTATTTTTTCTGTGATTTCTTATAAATGTAACCCAATCAAATTAAATCCGCTTACCAAGAAATGTGTCCAGAAGCGCAATGGCCAAGAGGTAAGTCGTAAGTACAATAAGTTTGTGTCAAATAAAATCTTGCTTACGAAATATCTTATTAAATCAGTATAATATCGAATCATTATATTAAACTATCGATAAAACATTCCTTGTTTACGTACAACTCAAGTACGAAATAATCATGATCGTTCTCTCTATTAGGGTATTTTTGATGTACATAATTTTTGGTGAATTTTGATCTTGACTCTTGAGGTCAAACTTTTTTTTTTTTTTTTTTTTAATAAAAAGCGAGGCTCCCACCTCAAATAAAATAACCAAAACGAACCGAGTACATGTAATGGTGGAAAATCCACGAATCAGCAAGGGAGAATAAGCAAAAGTGCCCAACAATCGAGATCGGCAAGGAAAGCCGACTCAAGGCGTTACAAATAAAACAATCCCTCATGCCTAACGAAAAAACAGGAATCCGCACTGGCCGCGAACGGCGCCTAGTCTTCCAGGCGGCAGTATTTATCAGTGTGATAACATACTTGCAGCACGTATTCGCAAACAAATCGAAGGCGTCCACATGATTAATACTTCAGAAAACACAGAATTGGTTGCGTTTTTACTCCAACACATATGGATTGACCCATAGAGAAATATTATTATAACAAAGTATAGCTTATTCCTTTAGTTTTATTTTGTATAGGTTTCTAAAGTTTTGGATAAGAGACACATATATATCCTTTCATTGTATCAATACAATTTTCATTTATTTATTTTTGTTCCAAAAGACGCCAACAATTTTCATATTTAGTAATAAATATACTACGCAAAATGGTTTAGGGGTTGGAGTAGGGCTGTCAATGGGGCGGATTTTAATCCGAATCCGATCCGAATTTTAACATATTCGTCCGATAAAAAAATCCGATGGATCATACCCGATTATAAATATTCGATATTCGAAATAAATGGAGCGAATATGGACTTAAGGAATCCGATCCGTTAAAGATCCGAATCCGATATTTTATTAAATTATTTTTTTATAAATATAAATTCCTAATATAAACAATTAAAATTATAAGTTCAATATATAACATCATATTCAATAATATACCTTTCACTATTTATTTTAAACATATCATCATCTTTTGTTAATAACTTCAAATTAACATATTTTAGATGACTATAAATATATAATATAGAGATTTAGGAGTTCTTAACATATCTTTCCGTTTATCAAAATTAAAACTTCAACAAATATATTGTTATATTTAATAATAAATCTTTCACTACTTATTTTACAAAAATATATCATCTTTTATTAATATTTGTAAGTTAACATATTTCAAATAAATATAGATATAGTGTTTGCAATTGTGTATATTACTATGTACCGTTTGAAAATATTTATTTTCTTGATTTATTGTTTAGTTAGATTTAATATGATGATGTTAAAATTTTATTAAATACCCTATTCAATTTGTTTACCATAATAGATTATCCTAATTAATTAAAAATCAATTTTTGGAGTTGTTAAATAGCATAATATATTCATATGTTTTCTTAGATTTTTGCCAATAGGGTTCGTCAAAGTGGTTAATGGGTTCATTCTCTAGGATAAAGTCTCGAGTTCCAATCTCATTTGAATGTGTGTGAAGTTTAAATATATATATATATATATATATATAGGGATTTGTCTATAATATACGGCTTTTACAATATTTTAGTAAATATAAATATTAATGTGTTAATTAAATACCATAACTAATACACCCATTTTTAATAAAGTAAGTTGTCTCTTAATGTTTTTGTGAATGGGGTGTCATTGTGTCTATATATGTCTATAAATGTACATGTTAAAAATATATTATAATATGAAAATTTTATATAACTCTTCGGTTAACTGTTATAAATAATAATTTTTTAACATTTGAATTATTGTGTATTTTATAACAGTCATCTAATCAAATGTTTATATTTGTGACATATAATCATCTAATCAAAATGATAATGTCATAAATTTTTACATGATGTAATATTTATTTTATAGGTAATAAATGAAATATAACCCATGAGATATATAATGTAGACTTATTTTATGGTACATCTATATATATGTATTAAAATTTTCTTTTTTGAGTAATATATATATATATATATATATATTTATTAATGCATATCAGAATATTAACATATTCGATCGATAAAAAATTCGATGGATTATATCTAATTATAAATATTCATTATTTGAAATAAATAAAGCGAATATAATATTAAATAAGGATCCGAATCCGATAATTTTATTAAATTAATTAATATATATATATATATATATATATATATATATACACACATTAGATTTTTATCTTAAGTCTTGACATAAAAAATCCCTCCAATTAAAATAATATATAAAAATATATACATGTACACACATTTTTTTAATTGTTAATCAACACACAGGTGAGGGCATTCAGAGAATTAAAATTGCTCCCATTCTCCATCATCCTCAAATCCTAAGCTTGACGCCACCACCCTCCCGCCGGCCACCGCCATCTTCCAACCTCCACGCCACGCCGCCACCGCCCACCACACTCCTAGGCCCAGCTGCACGTCGCCACCCACGGCCGACGCCCCCTCCACCACCAGTCAAGTAATCTCTGCCACAGATCTGAGTTCCCGGCCAGTGCTTTGATCTTCCTTAGTATCTCTTTCCTTCCCTTCTCCTATTCTGCTTTAAAGAATTTTTCTTAGATCTGATATCATTGTTATGGTTTAAAAAAATTTCTCAGATCTCGTCTTCGCTTCTTCTCTGCGTTAGAGAGTTTTTCTCAGATCTGATACCATCTCATCGGGTCGGATTTTCTTTTCGGATTATCCGATCCAATATCTTCCGAATTCAATTTGGATGAATCCGAATCCTATAGGATCTGGATCCGGATTCGGTTACTCGATTTCCTAGTCGGATTCGGATTCGGAATCTTCAAATCCGCTCCGAATCCGACCCGTTGACAGCCCTAGGTTGGAGTTTGGAACTAGAGGTTTTAATGGGTCGGATTTGGAACAGATAAAAAAAATTCTATTAACGGATCCATATTCGAATTCTACATGAATACATCTAAATCCATCAATATTAAACCTGAATGAAATCGTATTGGGTCCAACTCATTAAAAGGTCTGACCCAATAAGTATTAAAGTGTTTTTATTTTTTTTTTAAAAAATATAGTATTTACCAAAATCAGGTTTTTAATAAATTAATAATTATTTTATTTATATTCAATTGAATCACCAAGATTTAAAATTATCGATTCGAAGATGACATGTGTTTTTAATTTGAAATAGTTGAAGATACATCGTAAACATAATGATACACATATTCAAATTCCAATTTGATCATTTTTATGAGTAATTTTTATTTATAAAACTATAAATTTAATAAAATATTATAAAAAAATTAGATTCGTCTCATATTTGATCTAGGAAAGGGGTATTCTTTGAAAACTCCCCATGAGTTAAAAAAATTTCTGTTTGCTTTCCATTTTCAAAATTATTCATTTTCACTCCCCAAATGAGAATCATAATTCCTTTTTATTCCCCATTTTTTGTAAACGTGATATAAAAATTCAAGAATCACGTACTTAAATCCCCAAATGTTGTATATTTTTCACAATATGAATATTTTTCGCAATATCATGTATATACATCATATTGCCAAAAATATACATCATTTGGAGATTTAGTTACGTGATCCTTGAGTTTTTATACCACGTTTACGAAAAATGGGGAGTAAAAGGAAATTTTGATTCTCATCTGGGGAGTGAAGAGGAATTTTTTTGAAAACGGGGAGTAAAGAGGAATTTGAGTCCCCATTTGAGAATTTTTTGGGAATTCCCCGATATATAAAATCGAAATGACTATCTGAACTTTTTTATCGATTAATGTGCTAAAATAGGGATTAAATTTTGACCCGTTAGACAAGTCCTATATCGAGCTTCTTTCTGAACAAAGTGGCAAACTCTTGAGGCTGCGTTTACTTTAGGTGTAATTGGGGGTTGGGGCTGCTTATCCACCTTTTCCCATGCTTTACTTTAACTTTTTGCTTTTCATCCCAATTCATGGAGCCCCGGGATCCGTACGTGTAATTGGGCTGCTATTAATATCACAAGTTTGGATGTTTTTGTAATCTGGTACGGACAGTTGAATAAAATGTACTAAAATGCCCCCACTTTTCAGCTTGAAATTACTGGCATATCCCTGGACTTTTCAGCTGATTAGTTATGCCGGACCGCCGGTGCAATGGGTTGGTTGATTAAATAAGGATTCAAATTTCAAAAAATGAGGGTATCAATGTAATTTGAGCCCCTAACTGTTGGGCTCAAAAGAAGTGAAATAAAAGGTGGCCCAACTCATGCTACATTCTAAACATCAAGGTAAAAAGTAGCCGTAGATAATTAGTCCACAAATTTTCAAATTTTAAACCATTCCCCTTGGTTTAGATACAAGAGAAGTAAACCAGCCTGGGCTTGAATGAACCAAGAACCAATGGACAATGTTTTGCATTTCTTTGTTTAGGGTTTATATTTTCTCACTTATTTTATGTACACCCACCATGCTTATAAATAGACTAGTTTAGAGGACTGCGCAATGCACGATAATCTATGCCCGGTAATATAAATTATTATAAAGTTGTGACATATACATATTTCATTATTTAGTCGTTCATATACAATGTTTGTGTCCATTAACTCATTAAATTATTGCTCAAGAAATAAATTACACATGTAGCTTATTATACATTAACTTGAATGGAAATAACTTATTTACATTAGCTTGTAAAAATAGGGTACGAAATATATTCTCATAAGAACTTCTGTCAAAAGAGCCACAAAGCACTTGGAGTTCTAATATATCTAGATAGTTATTATATTTACAAAAGGCGAACACTTGAAAAAATCTTCAACTTCAATATAGAATAGGAGGTGAGGTTTGATGTGCATCATCCTTTGAAGAGCAAGCCTAAGCATTATCAAAAGTTTCAGTAATATCAGCACCAGTAGAAGAATACCTATCATTAAGAAAAGCAATGCTCAGAGCTGTCATCAGAGCAACAACAATCGCAAGAGGTTTTCTAAGAAATCCCATCCCTGGAACTCGCAAACAAAGAAATATTATAATCAAGAATCGTACTAAAAGGTAGTATTTAAATATATGCCGATAAACAGAGAGGTATCAAGTCAGTGACTATTAATTTGGTTTATCTTACCGAGAATGAAAATAATCAAGATGAAATAATTGGTCCGGTAGCTGCAAATATACAAGTATAATAATTGAGTCAATAATGCGGTATAACAGCAGTGATCATACACAGAAGGTAAAAAGAACAGAAAATTGTAGTTCTATTTCCAGATAATACTAATATATCATAATTCACGAATAAGTTTCCTAAGGATGAAAAACTTAGGTACTGCCAAATGTATATGAGAGCGTTTGCATCTCGTCGAATAATGTCTTCCCTCTTCCTCAAGAAAATTTCCGGATAAAATCTTATAGAGACCCCGAGTTTGTTATAGGAAGATGGATAACTATACATCCTCTATTTCAAGTAGGGAAGAAAAAGAAAAGAAAAGAACAATATGACAATCAAATTTAATGCGAACAGACAAATTATTCAAGAAATTTGGACAATGTCATCTATACACAAAGTTTATCAGGAAATGAATGATAAAAACTACGGGAATAAATGGGACCTGTAAGGTGGAGAAACGTTACAGGGGAGGTAAATGTAATTTTAATATCAAGAAGGGAGATTTGTGTAAATGAACAAAAGTTACAACACAGACATTATAATTATTACTTCAACTTACTTTAGAGTTATACAAACTGCATCGATCTTGAAGGTCTTCAATTCTCACTTACCCGTAAATAAGGATCTCCAGATCCCTGATTCAAAAGGGATTGAGAATCAGTTCCCACAACTGTGATTCGCCGTGCTAAGGCTTCCAAAGGCACAGACTAACAAAATCCTAGCTCTGTGGTGGAGGCCAAAATTGATCATATGGTCAAGACTCCATTCATATGAATCCGAGATTCTCCAATATATTTCCTGAGCATACAACTAAAAGTGATTCATCATTTTCTGCAACAAGATAAACTCAATAAGAAGGATCTCCTATGGCAAAGGTGGGAAAATTAATGAAGTTGGAGTCTAATTTCCACAACACTGACATCAGTTTTCAAAAAACAGAATGGGACTGCTATGGACTTTCATCTTTCTGTGTGATATTTGCCAAAAATTGATGAAATACCAACAAGATTTATATTTGGGAAATTGAGATTTAATCAAGCTGCAAAATAAAAATAATTAGAAAAGAAACACAGAATTCAATGAGAACTGAAAATAACGATAAATTAAAAGGAAGTATGGAATTGCTAGTAATCTTCCGTCTTCTGAGAATAGCGTCTTCTGAGTACAATGTAGTTCTAAATAGCGTAATCTCTATATTAGAGTAACAATAACCAAGTTACAGTAGAAAATCATAGGGAGAAAAGAAATAAAGGTATGAGACTGCAGAGAGGTTTGGGAGTTGAGGGCTCCTAGGGTTTTCTATGAAGTTGCGTAAAAATGAATCTGGCTCCCTTTTCTCTTCCTCTCTCCTCCCCTTTTAATCTCTCCACAGAAAGCAGTTAACTCTTTCCCTAAAATCTTGGCACGTGGGACTCTTTGGATTTCAAAACCTTCACCACGTTCTCCTTTCTTTCCCCACTCTTCTCAACTTCTCTTCTTTTTTCTTCCAATAATAATAATAATAATTGTCAATATTGATTATTTAATTAAATAATCAAAGGATGTGGAAATTAGGTCCACATCATCACTCCCCCCTACTCTTACAGTCGAACGATGTGGACGACTGTGAGAGTAGTGAAATCTCGGAGAACAACCCTAGGTGCCGGATGTGTTAAATCGACCGATCTCCCTTCCTAGGTACGGTGATTGCCTCATTAAAAACCTCACTCGGGAAAACCACGTGGGACAAAACCCTCGTGAGTAAAAAGAGTGCAATCGTTGCGTCCCGTACCCAAAACATAGTTGGAATTCTGCTTCTTAAGATCTTCCTAACATTCAGCTTTGTATTTTTGTCCTTTCAGCTCGTAGCTCGTTTCAGCTTTTCCTTCCTGCTTTTCTATGTCTCTTCCTGCTTTTCTTTTCTGCTTTCCATATCTCTTTCTGCTTTTCTTTTCTGCTCGTCTCGTTCCCTTCTGCTTTTCTTTCCCGCCAACTCAGCTGCAAGTATTTCTCTTTCTCTAGAATTTGGCGGGGGTATAATCCTGTAAAACATTTTCCCAAGATGTAATATATTTCAAGATATGATCATATCCAAAATTCGGGAGATGATGGTTCAATATCTTTGAGGCAAATCACCAACAAGAATGGATCTATTTTAGCACAAATGAGATAATTCTGGGAAAATCAATAATTAAAATTGCGACAAGAATTACTCAAAGTTATTAGAACAGCTCCCTCAAATTACTCATCATAAATCTTTCAAGATAAGAAAATAAATCCTAACTGCAAGAGATAAGCCTTCACAAATTTAGGAAATTGCCGAAATAATTTTTAAAAATAATTCCAATACACTCAGTCTTAAATATCATCATGAGATTAAATTAATAATTAAAGAAACAGCAAGGTGAAGAAAAAAAAGGAAAGTATCACCAGATTCCAAGGAGCTCTTATGAGATAAAGTCATTTCTCACTTTCCCATCACGCTTCTCAAAGCCATCAATCTTCTCGTATAAGCTTTTTCCAACAAATTCCCACATTAATAAAGTAATTCCTTATCAAGAGATTATTCTCTTTACATTTATTATAACAATTATCAGAAGGGATAGTCAAAGCATATTGGTTTAATATTATGACTACGTTATTGAGAGGTTAATGATTTAATAAGAGAGAAATAAAGTCAAGAAAGGGAGAAATAGCACCGAGAATTGATCTTTGAGCCATAGGATTTGCTTTTCTTTCCTTCATAATTCAAATGAACACTCATTTCTTCTCTCAAAGCTGCTGTTCTCTTCTCTCTGGTAAGAAGCCAAGAAATCGTGCTTCCCCTTTGTCCTTCCGATCGTCCGCCGCAGCCGGTGGTGCGCCGCCGCGTTATCGGTGGGCTCTTCTTCTCCTATTCTTTCTCTTGATTTTGTTTCCGGAGTCCGGGTCTGGAGAGTCGTGGTTCAAAGGCCACGGATCTGAGCTTCTCTCCCGAAATCAGGGCTCAATCTTGACAAATCTGGTGGTTTTCCTTGGTTTCTTGCAGCGTTACCTCCATCCCGTCATAGCGCCGCCGCGTCTCCGCCAGTTCGGTCGTTGGTCGCCGCCGCGCAGGTCTGGGTGTTGAATGGCCCCTTTTTTTTTTCTTTCGATTTTTGCCAAGAAACCGGGGCTTGAATCTCCCGGATCCGAACATTTTGTTGCGATTTTGTGCAGCGCCGCCGCTCAGCCACGCACCACCGCCACGCAGGTGGGCTTCTGCTTTAGTTTTCCTTTTCTTATCTTTTTTTTTTATATTCTCTGGACGAATAATGGGGGTTGGCACGTGCGTTGTGGGCCAATGGCTCAGGCCCGTTTGCTTCGCCTTGCCTCTGACGGTGGTCGCCGCCACATCGCCAGATGCTGCTGCTGCTGCATGGATAAGACCTCCGCTTCTTTTCTCTTTGTTTTTTTTTTTTTTTGAATAGCTCTTTATTTTCGATTTGCTAAAGAACCGTTTTGTTTGCAGATTTGGGGCAAAGACCGCTTCACCGTCGATTACTTTGATCACCATTGCCTATACTAAGAAGGTTTCCTGCTCCGGTAATTCCTTTGGGATTTCTGCCTTTTGTGCTATGTTGAGCTTGTTGTTGGTTGGTAGATGGGACTTCTTTGTTGGAAAGGAATTGATTTTTTGGAATTTTCGTCGATTTGGTGATATGTGGATGTTGCCATTTGTTGCTGAATGGATGCTTGCTGCTGAATTGGTTATAGATGCTGAAATGATGGGTGTTCTTCCAGCTTGCTGAAGATGAAGATTGTGACGCCCCGTAAATTATAGTAATCGATTATATTATATAATTGTGTGTTTATAAAATATTAATAGGGCACTAATTATGTTATTGGGCCTAGATAAATTAAATTAGAAGTTTTGGGGGTGAAAATAGAATTTAGGAAAGTTTGGGGAAAAAAAAAAAAAAAAAAAAAAAAAAAAAAAAAGGGGAATTGGCGTCTGATTTCATAAAACAACCCCACCCCAACTTTTATTCATTCTAAACCTAAATTTATAAACACACACACTTCACACCTTGAGAAAACATACCAATCCTCTTCATCAGACGAGAAAGCACCGCCAATTTCTAACCCCGGCGAACCTCGGCCAAACATCAGCAACCCATAGTGGTTTTTTATCGTCTCGACGAGGAGAGCACAAATCTGTGATTATCTTTGGGATTCGTCTAGAGACGAGAGAGAAAAGTGGGTCGAAAGGTTACGGCAGAGCCTTGCCGACGGAGGAGATTTGGCCGAAATTTCTACCGGCAACCATAGGGATATTGGAGAGCTCTACGAGGCGAGTCTACAGTCGATAATTAGGGATTGAAAATCGCAGCGGTGGACTTGCAGTGTTGCCGGAGAAATCACGGTAAACAGGGGTGGTCGGTCCGGTGACTTTTCTGGCGAATTAAAGGTGGGTTTTAAAGGATTCTATATGGGTGAAATATATCTGAAATCAATTTGAACTAATTCCGGCTAAATCATGTTTGATTTGGGTTTTAATTTTTAGGGTTTGAGGTTGGGATTGAAAAGGGGATTCTTGAATTAATCCCTAACTTGAGATTATAAGATGAAATTGACTGAAAATTGTTAATGAGGATATGAAAACGATCGTTTCTGTTATTTTTGGGAATTTTCTGGCATGGTGCGGTGGCAGCTGGCGGCGGCAGGTTGTGGTCCGGCGGTGGTCCGGTGACGGCGACTCGCCGGATAAATATCAGAAAATAATTCTTGATCTCCTGAACCTGTTCGTACGATAATATCGATAATCCGGTGGACGGTTGATATAATTGGGATTTAAATTCTGTTAAAACTAATAATAATAATAATAATAATAATAATAATAATAATAGTAACTGTAACAGTAAACTCTTAAAAAAAAAAAGATATTGGATTTGATTTTGGTAATCCTAATTAGAATCAGGAATATGTTAATGGCTATAATTACGATTTTTAATTATAAGAATTAATTAGACTTTGAACTTGATTTTTAAAATTAGTACAGTAACATGTATAATGACTAATGCCATTATAATAATGAATGTAATTAACCAATTACAAGGACTAATTAAATATTCACCTTGAATTTGAAATCTATTTTGACGTGGGCCCCACACGAGGGAATCTATTGGACACATTAGATTAATTCAAGGATTAAGTGATATTTTATAATATTGTTTAAATATCTATCTGAACTTATATAATTGTTAATAAATATTCGCAATAATTTTATAAACTTGCTTATCAACTTAATTATTATAAATTGCATTAAGAATAAGTTAGTGATAAACAGACTTGTTATTAAACACACTAAGATTAATCAATTGATGTCCAAATATTAGGAAATCAATATTTAGAAATTATTAATCACGAACAACCGAATATGAGCTTAGCCAATTACCTTATTCTTGTCAGGTAATTTAGAGCAGCAGCAAACTGACTACGAAGCTCAACAGCCCTGATTGACAGGTGGGAATAACCCCTTCTTGCTGGAGACAAAACACAATCCTCGTACCATGATTTCTTTCTCTTTACTTCTATTTATCCTATTTGGTTCATTATTCTTGAATTGTTCTTTGGCTTATCTTTTGCATTGCTCCTTAAATTGGTTGAATTACCTTTTGAACTAATTACTGATCCATTCTCTGAAACTGTTGGTTAATCTATTACTGTCTGTTGATCTGTTCATTGAACTGTTACTGTAATGTCTACTGCATGTTCACTGCCTTGTGTTCTGAGCCTCTGATTGATAGCCATTTTTTGAGCTGTAAGCCTACCCTAAACCTACCTAAGCCTGATTCTGTAACCGATTCTGTAAACCAATGAGAAGGAGAATAACGACTGCGGGGACCCCAAAGTTCGTTAAATCCTAGGGTCGCTCCCTGGGAATGACCATGCGTGCGTCGCTGGTCTCTGTACTGTCCACTGCCACTGACTACTGCCTGGACTGATCATCTGGGAAGGCGATACAAGGCGGGACCTATAACGTTGACCCTCAGTGAACATTATCTGTTTACCCTGTTCTTTATCTTGTTATCGTTGTTATCGTTATTCTTCTGATTTGCTCTGCTATCTTTCTGTTCTTGATTATTGTGATAATTCCCACTGAGTCATTTGACTCACCCTATATTTCCTTTTATTTCGTTTTGTTCTCCAGAATGTGCTATTAGAGGATGCGATACTGGAAATGGGAATTGAGCTAAGGGTGATACTGTGCATAGCGTACATATTGGTTTGAATAAAGTAGTGACTACATCTCAGGTGTAAATATGGGTGGCTGAGATAGTCTAGTCAACCTAGGGTGACGAATAATGTACAATATTTTTAATCTTGGACAATAAGGGTTGTAAATAAGTGTGTTGGCACTGAATATCCTTAATGTAATATATTTCTGAATTAGATATGGCTTTTGTATTAGTGTTTATACAGATAATGTGGCGTGACTGGTATCACCTGACGCCCGGTCCCGTGGGTATATGGAGGCCCCGGGTCGGGGCGCCACACATGGTATCAGAGCTTAGGTTGGATACCTAAGCTGCTGGGACAGGATCCTTGGAATGTGAAGTATGGGCTCAATCAATAGTAAGTTCCATACTGTAGGAACCCCGAGACTGGGATTTGGTAAGTAAACTATAGAGAGGAAGCGATGATAGAACCTGGGTCGACCAGTCTATGTCATTCTTCTTTGATATAATATGATTCAAATAAAAATTATTCGTTATTTATTTATTATTTGTTTAATTTTATGCATAAACTGGTACTGATTTAAAATTTGAATTACAGGATGGCAGCTGATAAGGGTAAAGCTACGATAGATCTTACTAGTGAGGGGGTAGATATAAATAAAACTCGGGAAGACCTCCTAGCCATTATCCGCGCTTATGAAGAAAAAATTAAGGAATTAAGTCGTGAGCTGCGAGAGCAAAATAGAGAGGTTGAGCGGTTAAGGCGATTAGGGACGGGGAAAGAACCAGTAGATGCGGAAATAGCAAAAAGAGTACAAGAAATACAGGAGTACGCTGAAAGTCGAAAAGAAAATTTAAAGAAAATATTTGAGGATCTAGAGGCACGGTGCCAAGAGTCCATTCGTCGCCTTAATGAAGTACATACAGACATGGAGTTGGACCTTGACTTCTTCTACCGCGAGTTCGACTACTGCCAGACCAGGAAGGTTGCTGGTAATACTCAGGAGGCAGGACCATCAGGGGTACGCCCTGTTCCCGGTAGTCCGATCATACCTAGGGGTAGAGGTGTAGTTAGTGCCATTAGAGACTGGCCACCAGGTTGTGGGCCAGCCGGGGGTGAGACAGTTCCGACGGTAGTGAGTGAGGATCGTATGGTAGTACATCCAGTGGGGTTGGCACAGGATATAGCTAGGGAGGAGGAGCCGATAGAAGATCTAGCAGGGCCTGGGGACAATGAGGAGGGACACTGGGTTGTTGATCCAGCCGGTGAGAATGAGGGTCACGAAAATGAGGGAGTAGGACCAGAGGAAGAGGAGGCAGCACCCGAGGGTGAGGAGCTGAATCAGGGACTAGTGGTGCCAGTAGATGAGGATATTGAGGATATTGCTGCATTTATGGAAGATATTGACGCACAGTGGATTGAGCAGCTGTTCTTAGACGTTGTTATGGTAGACCCTGAGGAGCCTGAGGGAGACGAGGATGCTGTATCAGGGATCACTTCGACTACGATTAGCAGTTCCTCTAGTAGTGACACTGAGTCTTCTAGTGATGATACTGAGTCTTCTGATGAGGACGTTGATATTTGAGCAGGGTAGATGGGGTATTAACCCATGTGGCAAAAAATTTTGTGTGATTACCTAGATTATCGGATAGTAGCGATAGCAACCCTTTTTGCTCATAGGTTGCTTAGCATGGCATAGCTAGACTGATAGGTTATGTGACCATGCTTTTGGGGTGTACATACCTGCACGGGTGAGGCCGTATTTTGACTGGTGGGGACATGGTTGTACAGGTTGTAGATAGGTTTATCTGGATAGTGGGATCCACTATGTACATTACATGTAAATCTTTGTATATATATATATGCAGCTTTGTTTATAATATGTCCGGTACTAGGCTATAGCATTCTAAATTTTTTTATGCATCATTGTCTCTGTAATGTATGTTAGGGTATTGATTGGATTACATGAGATTGTAGGAAATGCTAACCTTGTCTTTAATTTTCTAATTACTGACAATTGCGTGTGTGGTTGAGTTGTAGAAAATGGCATCACAACAAGGTTCTCGAACTAACTCTCCTGACCATTCGGCTCGAAGAGGAAGACCTCCACTTTCTCGAGCATCAGCTTCCAGAGGCCGTGGACAAGAAAGAAGCGAAAGGGAACGCACAGAGGAAGAGCGTAGCATTGGCAACTACCCACATGGTTCTCGACACCAAGAAGCCCATCAACAACATGTGGCAGGAGACATACCCGATATGATGCAACGATTTATGCAATTTTGCCAACAGCAAGGGCACGCAGGTGGTGACGTAGGAGATAAAGGCTTAGAGCGATTCCTTGCTTTCCATCCGCCTAAATTTTCTGGCGAACCTAACAATCGAGTGGCAGAAGCTTGGTTTAGCGATATTGAAAACATCTATTATGCACTGAACTACACTGATCTTCAAAAAATACGTTACGCCACTTTCTTATTCGCAGATGCTGCTAGAAGTTGGTGGAGATTAACCTCCAGCCAATGGGAACGACAAGAAACGCCGTGGACCTGGGAGAACTTCTCTCGAGCTTTTCACAACAAGTATGTACCCCAAGTAGTAAAGGATGCTAGAGAGCGAGAGTTTATGGCGTTGATTCAAGGAACCTCCACAGTTTCCCAATACGAGGCTCAATTTAATCGTCTGATTCAATATGCACCTCACATCCAAGCAGATGAAAGAAGGATGATGAGAAAATTTGTGGATGGTCTTCGGACCGAGATTCGACGCCATTTGATTGCTTGCGACTTTGAATATTATGTCCAAGTGGTGAACAAAGCCTTAGAAGCCGAGTCTGAGTTACAGGAGATACATAGGATTGAGGACGGAGTGCGAAAGGGTAAGGCAGTTATGCAAGGAGGCCCTATGAAGAAATTTCAAAGGGTGGAATACAAGTTTTCTAACAATCGCCCCAATAATGCTGGGAGAGGACCCGGGGGACGACCAAATACAGCGGGAAATTGCAGAATTTGTGGAAACCCTAATCACAAGGAGGAAGATTGTTGGAAGAAAAACCATCGGTGTTTTCGATGTGGTAATCCTAACCATTATGTTAATAACTGCCCGGAGAAGAGAGAAACGACGACTAATGTAGCTAGAGGAGCACAAAAACAACAAATGAAACCTGGAGGGAAACCTCGAGTGCCTGCACGAGCCTATGCCATAGCCGGAGATGGAGCACCAGACCCCAACGATGTGGTAGAAGGTATGTTTTATGTTTCTGGAAGTAAAGGCAAAGTATTATTTGATCCTGGAGCTACCCATTCTTTTGTGTCTCCGAACTTTGCGGTAAATTTAAATTTGTGTTGTGAAGTTATGCCTTACCAAATTGAGGTACAAACTCCAGTAGGTGCTAATATGATGACTGATAAGATATACCCAGGATGCCCAGTAAGAATTGGTGAAGGTGAATATCTAGCCAATCTTATTGAACTTCCTATTGGAGGTTATGATGTTATTTTGGGGATGGATTGGTTATACCATCACCGAGCACAAATTGATTGCTTTAATAAGCAAATCAAGATTGAAAACCCAGTGACTATCCCTATAAAACCCGATAGTGGACCGATGTCTGTATCTTTAGCGTCATTTGGGGAAGTAAAGCAATTGATCAGAAAAGGGAATCAAGGAATTTTGGCCTACTTGATTAATAGGCCTGAGGATAAGATTAAGTTGGAAGAAGTAAGGATTGTGAAGGAATTTCCGGAAGTATTCCCTGAGGATTTAGAATCCTTACCGCCCCAAAGAGAAATCGAATTTGTCATCGAATTAACACCAGGTGCAGAACCCTACTCTAAGACCCCGTACCGCATGGCACCAGCTGAGTTACAGGAGTTGAAGAAACAACTCCAAGAGTTAACAGATAAACAATTCATCCGGCCTAGCACATCGCCTTGGGGGGCTCCAGTGTTGTTTGTCAAAAAAAAGGATGGAACGATGCGTATGTGTGTTGATTATCGGGAGTTAAATCGAATGACAGTCAAAAACAAGTATCCATTGCCTCATATCGATGAACTCTTTGATGTACTTCAAGGTTCTAAGGTCTATTCGAAGTTGGATTTGCGACAAGGATACTACCAACTAAGAGTTCGAGAGGGAGCTATTCCCAAGACTGCGTTTAACTCTCGATACGGTCACTACGAGTTTGTAGTAATGCCTTTTGGATTAACTAACGCACCAGCTGCGTTCATGGACTTGATGCATCGAATTTTTCAACCATTTCTGGATCGATTCGTGGTGATATTTATTGACGATATCCTGATTTACTCAAAGTCAGAAGAGGAACACGAAGAGCACTTACACATGGTACTGGAAACGTTGAAAAATAACCAACTTTTCGCAAAATTTAGTAAATGCGAATTTTGGTTAGACCGAGTGACATTCTTGGGTCACATCATTTCTCAAAATGGAATTGAGGTAGATCCTACCAAGATTGAGGCCATAACCAATTGGAGACAACCCAAGAACGTATCTGAAGTTCGTAGTTTTTTGGGATTGGCAGGATACTATCGAAAGTTTGTATCAGGTTTTTCTAAATTAGCTGGACCTCTGACGCGACTCACCCACAAGGATCAACCTTTTGAGTGGGGAGTAGACTGTGAAAAGAGTTTTGAAGAGCTCAAGAGAAAGTTAACTTCGGCACCAGTGCTCGCTTTGCCAGAAGGCTTGGAAGGATTCGTAGTCTTTACAGATGCCTCGAAGGAAGGATTAGGTTGTGTACTCATGCAAAATGGGCGAGTCATAGCCTATGCGTCAAGAAAACTCAAGACATATGAGCAAAACTATCCCACACATGACCTGGAGCTGGCTGCAATAGTATTTGCGTTAGCAAAATGGAGGCACTATTTATATGGTGCAACCTTTGATGTGTATACTGATCATAAAAGTTTAAAGTACATATTCACCCAAAAGCAATTGAACATGCGACAAAGGAGATGGATGGAATTCCTGGAGGACTATGATTGCAATATCATCTACCATCCAGGCAAAGCTAATGTGGTGGCAGATGCCCTGAGCAGGAAAAGTGGAATATCACACTTAAGAGGGCAAGAGGTTTTAGAAGCCCAAAATCTCCAAAGAGAACGACTGACTGCAATGACTAAATGCCAAGTTGCGGGATTGATAATATGTCCTGAGATATATACTAAGATAAGAGATACTCAACCAGGAGACGAAGAGATTCAACAATTAAGGAGAACCCTACGAGATGATGAGAATACAAAATTCAAAATTGATGATACAGGGATTCTTTGGTTTGGACAACGAATTTGTGTGCCGAAAGAATTGCAAGAAGATGTGTTAAGAGAGGCACACAAAACTCATCATACTGTGCACCCTGGCGGAACCAAGATGTACCGAGATCTTAAACAACACTTTTGGTGGAGCGGTATGAAGCAAGACATTGCAGATTATGTGCAGAAATGCTTAACTTGTCAATTAGTTAAAGCAGAACACCAACGACCATCTGGAATGTTGCAGCCATTGCCAATACCCGACTGGAAATGGGATCATATCACCATGGACTTTGTCACTGGCTTACCAACTGTTAGGGGCGGCTATGACAGCATTTGGGTAATCGTTGACAGACTCACCAAGTCGGCTCATTTTCTACCTGTAGGAACACAATATAAGGTAGAAAAGTTAGCAACCATATATCTCAAGGAGATCGTACGACTTCACGGTATACCGATAAGTATTGTGTCAGATAGAGACCCAAAGTTTACCTCCAGATTATGGAAAAACCTCCAAGAGCAAATGGGGACGAACTTGTGTTTTAGTTCTGCTGCTCATCCTCAAACTGATGGCCAATCTGAAAGGACAATTCGGATATTAGAAGACATGTTACGAGCATGCGTGCTTGACTTTGGTGCAGGATGGGACAAACACTTACCTCTCGTGGAATTTGCTTACAATAACAGCTATCAAGCGACCATCAAGATGGCTCCATATGAGGCGTTGTATGGACGGAAATGCCGATCCCCCATACATTGGGATTTAAGAGAAGAAAAGTCATTAATTAAGTTGGAAAAAGAAAAGACCTGGTCCGAGTTGATGCAAGAGACGACGGAAAAGATCCAAGCGATTAAACAAAACATGAAAGCGGCACAGGACAGACAAAAGAGTTACGCAGATAAGAGACGAAAAGATTTAGAATTTGAAGTTGGAGATAAAGTATTTTTGCGCGTCTCTCCTAGAAAAGGATTCTCAAGGATCGGAAAAGTAGGAAAGTTGAGTCCAAGGTACATGGGACCTTTCGAGATCCTAGATAGAATAGGTCCTGTAGCTTACCGTCTTCTTTTACCTGCTAATCTCACCGAGATCCACAACGTGTTTCACGTATCGCAACTACGAAAGTACTATCCGGATGAAAACCACATCATACCACTTGATGACGTTCCCTTAGAAGAAAACCTAACCTATGAAGAATTCCCTGTACGTGTACTAGATCGAAAATTTCAAGAACTCCGAAACAAGAAGATCCCTCAAGTAAAAGTACTGTGGAGAAATCACGACGTAGAAGAGGCGACGTGGGAACGAGAGGATATAATGCAGAAACAATATCCTGAGTTATTCAACGATACAGGTACGAATCTGGGGACCAGATTCTTTTAAGGAGGGGAGTATGTGACGCCCCGTAAATTATAGTAATCGATTATATTATATAATTGTGTGTTTATAAAATATTAATAGGGCACTAATTATGTTATTGGGCCTAGATAAATTAAATTAGAAGTTTTGGGGGTGAAAATAGAATTTAGGAAAGTTTGGGGTAAAAGGAAAAAAAAAAAAAAAAAAAAAAAGAAAAAAAAAAAAGGGGAGGCGTCTGATTTCATAAAACAACCCCACCCCAACTTTTATTCATTCTAAACCTAAATTTATAAACACACACACTTCACACCTTGAGAAAACATACCAATCCTCTTCATCAGACGAGAAAGCACCGCCAATTTCTAACCCCGGCGAACCTCGGCCAAACATCAGCAACCCATAGTGGTTTTTTATCGTCTCGACGAGGAGAGCACAAATCTGTGATTATCTTTGGGATTCGTCTAGAGACGAGAGAGAAAAGTGGGTCGAAAGGTTACGGCAGAGCCTTGCCGACGGAGGAGATTTGGCCGAAATTTCTACCGGCAACCATAGGGATATTGGAGAGCTCTACGAGGCGAGTCTACAGTCGATAATTAGGGATTGAAAATCGCAGCGGTGGACTTGCAGTGTTGCCGGAGAAATCACGGTAAACAGGGTGGTCGGTCCGGTGACTTTTCTGGCGAATTAAAGGTGGGTTTTAAAGGATTCTATATGGGTGAAATATATCTGAAATCAATTTGAACTAATTCCGGCTAAATCATGTTTGATTTGGGTTTTAATTTTTAGGGTTTGAGGTTGGGATTGAAAAGGGGATTCTTGAATTAATCCCTAACTTGAGATTATAAGATGAAATTGACTGAAAATTGTTAATGAGGATATGAAAACGATCGTTTCTGTTATTTTTGGGAATTTTCCGGCATGGTGCGGTGGCAGCTGGCGGCGGCAGGTTGTGGTCCGGCGGTGGTCCGGTGACGGCGACTCGCCGGATAAATATCAGAAAATAATTCTTGATCTCCTGAACCTGTTCGTACGATAATATCGATAATCCGGTGGACGGTTGATATAATTGGGATTTAAATTCTGTTAAAACTAATAATAATAATAATAATAATAATAATAATAATAATAATAATAATAATAATAGTAACTGTAACAGTAAACTCTTAAAAAAAAAAAGATATTGGATTTGATTTTGGTAATCCTAATTAGAATCAGGAATATGTTAATGGCTATAATTACGATTTTTAATTATAAGAATTAATTAGACTTTGAACTTGATTTTTAAAATTAGTACAGTAACATGTATAATGACTAATGCCATTATAATAATGAATGTAATTAACCAATTACAAGGACTAATTAAATATTCACCTTGAATTTGAAATCTATTTTGACGTGGGCCCCACACGAGGGAATCTATTGGACACATTAGATTAATTCAAGGATTAAGTGATATTTTATAATATTGTTTAAATATCTATCTGAACTTATATAATTGTTAATAAATATTCGCAATAATTTTATAAACTTGCTTATCAACTTAATTATTATAAATTGCATTAAGAATAAGTTAGTGATAAACAGACTTGTTATTAAACACACTAAGATTAATCAATTGATGTCCAAATATTAGGAAATCAATATTTAGAAATTATTAATCACGAACAACCGAATATGAGCTTAGCCAATTACCTTATTCTTGTCAGGTAATTTAGAGCAGCAGCAAACTGACTACGAAGCTCAACAGCCCTGATTGACAGGTGGGAATAACCCCTTCTTGCTGGAGACAAAACACAATCCTCGTACCATGATTTCTTTCTCTTTACTTCTATTTATCCTATTTGGTTCATTATTCTTGAATTGTTCTTTGGCTTATCTTTTGCATTGCTCCTTAAATTGGTTGAATTACCTTTTGAACTAATTACTGATCCATTCTCTGAAACTGTTGGTTAATCTATTACTGTCTGTTGATCTGTTCATTGAACTGTTACTGTAATGTCTACTGCATGTTCACTGCCTTGTGTTCTGAGCCTCTGATTGATAGCCATTTTTTGAGCTGTAAGCCTACCCTAAACCTACCTAAGCCTGATTCTGTAACCGATTCTGTAAACCAATGAGAAGGAGAATAACGACTGCGGGGACCCCAAAGTTCGTTAAATCCTAGGGTCGCTCCCTGGGAATGACCATGCGTGCGTCGCTGGTCTCTGTACTGTCCACTGCCACTGACTACTGCCTGGACTGATCATCTGGGAAGGCGATACAAGGCGGGACCTATAACGTTGACCCTCAGTGAACATTATCTGTTTACCCTGTTCTTTATCTTGTTATCGTTGTTATCGTTATTCTTCTGATTTGCTCTGCTATCTTTCTGTTCTTGATTATTGTGATAATTCCCACTGAGTCATTTGACTCACCCTATATTTCCTTTTATTTCGTTTTGTTCTCCAGAATGTGCTATTAGAGGATGCGATACTGGAAATGGGAATTGAGCTAAGGGTGATACTGTGCATAGCGTACATATTGGTTTGAATAAAGTAGTGACTACATCTCAGGTGTAAATATGGGTGGCTGAGATAGTCTAGTCAACCTAGGGTGACGAATAATGTACAATATTTTTAATCTTGGACAATAAGGGTTGTAAATAAGTGTGTTGGCACTGAATATCCTTAATGTAATATATTTCTGAATTAGATATGGCTTTTGTATTAGTGTTTATACAGATAATGTGGCGTGACTGGTATCACCTGACGCCCGGTCCCGTGGGTATATGGAGGCCCCGGGTCGGGGCGCCACAAAGATTGTATTTTTGTATGTTGAGTATGTAAATGCTGAATTTGTTTGATTGTTGCTTTGTTGTGATAAAAACAACGGGTTGTCTTCTTGTAACGAATGTTGAAATTGATTCCTTGCAATAAAAGTGTATTGAAACAACTTTTTATGCTACATATCCTGTTGGGTTATTCCTTTGAATTCTCCTTTCTTTGTTTTCTTCTACTTTTCTTGATGTTTGTAGTCTCCTCTTCCTCCTTCCTGCTGTGAAGCTTGGTTCAAACCTTCCAGCTATAGTGCCGTCCACCAACATCTTTCCAGCTGATACCTCCTGAAGTCTTTCAATTGAGCTTTTGGTGAGTCTCCAGTAGCTTCATTTTGTGAGATCTTCATTTCTTTTTCTGTTTTCTGATTAGGCTTGCTTCCCTCCAGGTAGAGGCTTCCAAGTTTAGCAGCAAGTAGTGCGGTAAGTAGCAGGAATGAAGCTGAACAGCTATGAGCAGGAGGTTCAGCGTCTCACTTTGCTGGTGGTTTTCACCTGGTACTCATTTTGTTGGGATCAGCAGCAGAAACTGCCTCCTGCTAAGCTTCTTGCGAAACTTCCGACTAATATTCGAATATACCCTCCAGGTGGGGTCTTCCACGTTCTGCTGGTACTTTTTCAGCTAGTACTCCATTTCGTCTCCCAAAGCAGCTAATTTTCCAGCAGGGTCAGCAACTTGAAGGAGGTTTAAGCTCCTTTGAATTTCCTGAACCTGCAAAGACTTTAAAATTTTTCTCTTGCATTTGTTTTTGAATTTAGTTTACTAGGCTGAGCTCGGTTCCTTTGAGCTGCACGTTGAGTTTTTCTCTTTCTTTGTTGCCCGGAACATTTTAGGGCTTTTTGAATGAAATATATGGTTGAACACTTGATTTTGTTGTTTTGGCACATGTTTGTTGTGTTGTATGGGCATCTGGCTGCGTTAGCCTTTCTTTTCTTTCATTTTCTTTTCACTCTACTAGCAGGAAGTAGACAGACCAAGGAGGAGGTTTTAATGCGGTTCTGGTGAGAACATTCTCCTTGTTCTGCCTGCTGCTTTCCTGTTCATTTGAGAGTTTATCCTTCCTGCCAGGTTTCCATGGTATAAGGCTGCCAGAGCCGTTCATGCTGAGGGCATTCTCTCCGACCCTAGCAATAGCTGCTTCCTTCCAGCTAGGTGGCCAACCCAACTGGTGGTAGCAGGTGGAGAATCACTCCCAAGAGCCTTTCTTCCAACTCTTCCCAAGGCGTGTGCGTAATCAACGCGCCTTCCCAAGAGGGACTTATTTGTGTGCCCCCTTCATCCCGGGTAATCATTCATCGAAAATGTTCAGATTTTCGATAATACAGCCGCGGAGGCTTTGCATGTGCCTGTCTCAAGTGTCAAAATAGTAATAATACGGTGCACTCAGAGTATATCCCAGCATAAATCATTTTTTCCTCATTGCAATGCGTATGCACCAAGGGCATATCACGAGCTGGTTCTTTTTCTCATCATCATGCATTCTCATAAATCCCATGAAGTTAGTTATTCAAATAAAACATAAACATGAAACATAATCTTCCTCATTCGCATGAATCAAAATATAGAAAATTCTATATAAACAACTATCAAGCATGCGGAAAAGAAAACGTTGGAACCTGGACGTTCTGATCATACGTTCCTCCTTCTGCTCTCCTTCCAGGTGTGCAGGCCGCGTGTCTGTTTAGCAGAAAAAACCCCTTCAGGTTTTGATTGGAACCTGGAAGTTCTAGTAATGCGTCCCTCCTTTTGCTCTCCTTCCAGGTGTGCGCGCCTGCTTAGCAGAAGAACCTTTACAGGTTTTGCGCGTTCCAGAGTCGGGATAGCTTCTTCCCGCTAGCATCCTCCAGCTCATAAGCTCCTCGACCCACGATCTTTACGACTTTGTAGGGCCCTTCCCAGCTGGGGCCCAGTTTGCCAACAGGTTTCAAGGCATCTGCCCTTCTAAGCACCAAGTCTCCCACCTGGAAGTCGCGCGCTTTCACCTTCCTATTGTAAGCTGCCACCATTTGGTTTTTATACCTCGCCATTCGTATAAGTGCTCGATCCCTTGCCTCTTCTATAGTATCCAAGCTTTCCTTCATTAATGCTTCGTTCTCTTCTTCATTGTAGGCTTCCACTCGTGGCGAGGGCATGCCTATCTCAGTAGGAATGACCGCCTCAGCACCGTATACCAGGTTGAAAGGTGTCTCTCCCGTGGTCACACTGGGAGAGGTTCGGTGAGCCCACAGGACTGCGGGCAGCTCGGTGGCCCATTTTCCTCTAGCTCTTTCCACTCTAGTCTTGAGACCATGTAAGATGAGCCGGTTCATTACCTCCACCTGCCCGTTTGCCTGAGGGTGATAGACCGCTGAGAAGCATTGTCGAATCCCTAGCTGCTGGCACCATTCCTTCAGCTGCGTTCCTATGAACTGTCTCCCATTATCCGAGACCAGCTCTCTCGGGACTCCAAAACAGCACACGATATTTCGTTGTAAGAATTTTATCACTTCTTTCTCCGTGATCTTCACTAAGGCTTCTGCTTCCACCCATTTACTGAAGTAATCCACAGCCACTATCATGAACCGTGTTTGCCCTTTTCCAGGGGAAAGCGGGCCAACTATATCGATGCCCCATTTGGCGAAGGGGCATGGTGAATACATTTCCGTGAGAGGCTCAGCCGGCTGGTGCAGGAGGGGAGCATATTTCTGACATTGCTCGCACTTTGCAACGAACTCCCTAGCATCCGCTTTGATGGTTAGCCAAAAATATCCTGCTCTCAACACCTTTCCCGCTAGCGCGGTCCAGCCAGAATGACTTCCACAACTTCCTTCGTGTATTTCTCACAGCACACAGTGGCTTTCCTCCGACGACAAGCATTTGAGCAAGGGAATTGTCACCGATCTTCTATATAGGAAACCTCGCATCACCACAAATCGGGCAGCTTTTCGCTGCACTCTCAGCGCTTCCTTCCTGTCAGCTGGAAGGATATCATGCAGCAGGTAGTCCAAGATTTCCTCCCTCCAGTCCTGGTCTTCCTGCCCCATCAGCACTTCCTGGTCTGCATTCACGTCCTGCTCTAGCGCTCCAGCAGGAGGTGTCAAGACCGTAATTTTCCTGGTATGGACGCCCTCCAACGAACTAGCCATTTTGGCTAGTCGATCCGCTTTCTTGTTCTCGTCGCGTGGTATCTGCTCCAGCTGGAAGGTAACAAATTCTGTCTTCATTTCATTCACTTTAGCTAAGTAGGCCCTCATCCTTTTTTCGTGAGCTTCATACTTTCCTTCCACCTGGCAGGATACCAGCTGGGAGTCTGAATACACCACCAGGTGCTGCGCTCCAACTTCCTTGGCTAGTTTCAGCCCCATAATCAATGCCTCATACTCTGCTTCGTTATTGGATGCTTTGAAGTCGAATCTGATAGCAAACTCGAATTCATCCCCTTCAGGACTGGTTATCACCGCTCCAGCTCCGCTCCCTGAGCTGGTAGATGAACCATCAACGTGCAGCAGCCACCTGCGCCCTTCCTGCTCAGGTGCCATGGTCATTTCTGATATGAAGTCCACCAGGGCTTGCGCTTTGATTGCTGTTCTTGGGGAATATGATATATCAAATTCTCCCAGCTCCATGGCCCATTTAATCAGCCTTCCTGATGTCTCCGGCTTCCCGAGCACTTGCCTCATGGGATAGTTCGTGCGGACCACTATCGTGTGCGATAAGAAGTATGGTCGTAACCTCCTAGCAGTAACCATGAGTGCCAACGCCAGTTTTTCCATATCCGGGTACCGCTGTTCTGCTCCTTTAAGCACTTTGCTGACATAATACACCGGCTTCTGGGTTCCTCCTTCCTCCCTGAGCAGAACGGAGCTGACGGCCTGGCCTGATACTGCCAGGTATACGTATAGAGGCTCTCCTGGTACGGGCTTGACTAGGAGGGGTATTCCCTCCAGGTACGCCTTCAGGTCTTCGAAAGCCTTCTGGCATTCCGGACTCCATGCAAACTTGCACGCCTTTCTCAATACTCCAAAGGAAGGGAGGCTTTTTTCTGCCAGCCTCGAGATGAAACGGCTCAGAGCTGCCATCCTCCCCGTCAGGCATTGTACCTCATTTGGTGTTGTTGGGGCCTTCATGTCTCGTATTGCTTGAATTTTTACAGGATTTGCTTGAATCCCCCTTTCCGTGACAATGTAACCGAGGAACTTTCCTCCCTTTACCCCAAAAGAGCACTTCAACGGGTTCAACTTCATGTTATATCTGCGCAGGACCTGGAAGGCTTCTTCCAGATCTGCCAGGTGAGTGTCTAACTTCCTGCTTTTCACCAGCGTGTCATCTACATAAACTTCCACGTTCCTCCCTATCTGATCTTTGAACATTCTGTCTATCAGACGCTGGTAGGTAGCTCCTTCTTTTTTCAGCCCGAAGGGCATGACTACGTAACAATACGTCCCTCCAGCCGTGATGAAGCTCACTCTCTTCTGGTCTGCTGGATCCAAAGGAATCTGATGGTAGCCCTGCGAAGCATCCATCATACTGAGGAGCTCACACCCAGAGGTGGAATCCACCAGCTGATCTATGTTCGGTAGTGGGTAGAAATCTTTGGGACATGCATTGTTCAAGTTTCTGAAATCCACGCACATGCGCCACTTGTTCTCCTTCTTCGGGACCAGGACTACATTTGAGAGCCACTCGGGAAACTGAATTTCCTTGATGTGACCGGCAGCTAGCAGCATGTCCATCTGGTCTTGTATGATCTTATCCCTTTCAGGTCCGTGCGTCCTCTTCTTCTGCTTCACCGGACGGATTTTTGGATCTACATTCAGCCTGCGAACCGCCACAGAAGGGTCAATTCCCTCCAGCTGGTCATCCGTCCAGGCGAAGACATCCACATTCCTTCTAAGGAAAGCTGTCAACTCTTCTTTCAAGCTGGAGTCCAACTGCGACCCAATCCTGGTTATCTTCTCGGGATCTCCGGGGATCAGGTCGATGCTCAAGAGTTCTTCAGCGGGTTCTATTTTTGGGTGAGGTCCGTCCTGCTTATCCTCCTGCTCGGTTTCTTTCAGCTTTCTCTTCTTGTCACTTCGACCTCTCTTCTCTCCTTCTTGCTTAGCCTCCTTCCTGTCTGCTTGTTGCACAGCTTTGACGTAGCACTTCCTGGATGAATGCTGGTCTGCCGACACCTCTCCAACTCCCTCCAGCGTTGGGAACTTTATCTTCATATGGTAAGTGGAGATAACTGCCTGGAAGGCGTTCATAGCCGGTCTCCCGAGTATGGCATTGTAGGCTGAGGGTTTATCTACCACCAAGAACCTCACCATCCGGGTCCTCGTCCTAGGCTTGGCTCCTAACGTAACCGGCAGGGAAATCATTCCCATAGGCCGTACCACCTCTCCACCGAACCCAAACAAGGCGGTCTTCACAGGTTCAAGCTCAATTTTTCCTAAATCCATCTGTTCATATGCCTCCCGATAGAGGATGTCTGCTGAACTCCCGCTGTCTATAAAGACTCTTCCCATGCCATAGCTAGCAATGCTGGCTGTTATGACCAGAGCGTCATTATGAGGGGCCTGAATTCCCTCCAGGTCTTCTGGTCCAAACTGAAGCGTGGGCTGCGGTCCTGCCTGATCGACCTTCATGATGAACGATCCTGCCTGCGTGTGAAGGGCAGCCTCCTGCGTGTGTGCTCTTCTAGCCCGATGGGAGTCCCCATCCGCCGGCCCTCCTATTATCATGTGAATGAAGCCTTTCTGCTGTGGGGCTTCCTCCTGCTCGCGCCTTCCTGCTCTTGCTGCTTCAGCTGGAGGTGCCTCAATCAGTGGCCTATGAGGTGAGAGGTGCCTTCTTTGCTCCCCTCCTCTTGGTTGGTAATCTCTTCTGCAGTAGTTCTGCCTGGGAGGATTCCCTCCTGGTATCCTCCTTCCTGGTGTAACCCTTCCAAGTCCGTTCCTTGCCGGTGGATTTCTTGCAGGTTGGCTCCCTCCTGCTGCATTCCTCTTTGGGAACATCTCCCAGCCTTTTGCCCGATCTCGGCATATCAGTTCCTGCAGGTAGCCTTCCTGAATTGATCTCTCAATTTCATCACGCAGGTGGCGACATTCATCCGTGTCATGTCCATAGTCGTTGTGAAACCGACAAAACCTCTCTGAGGGGGGCTTGAGGGGCCCATTTTCCGCATTCCGGGGCCAATTCAAGAGGCCCGTTCCTTGGATCTGCATAAGAGTTTGAGCGGGTGTCGTACGCAGTGGGGTATATTGGTCATACCGGGGCCCAAGACTCAAAAGGTGCTCTCTCCTTTCAGGTATTCTGATCCTTTTAGTTGGAGCGGGCAGCCGCCCGTCCTCCTTTCTTTCCCTCCTCCTGTCAGCTACTATTGCTTCGTCCTTCCCCGCTTCTGCTTCTTCCGAATTGATGTACTTTTCCGCCCTGGTTAGGAGATCATCCCAGCTGGTGGGCGGCTTCTTGGAGAGCGAGGTGAAGAACGCTCCTTTCCTCAGGCCCTCTTGGAAGGCACTAGCTCGCACTTCCGCAGTAGCAGAAGGGACTTCCAACACAGCTTTGGTGAACCTGTTGATGTAGCTCCTTAAAGGCTCCCCTTCTCTCTGCCTTACCGCGAAAAGCGCATTTGGAGTTTTCTGGTAGCCCCTGCTGCTAGCGAACTGATGTAAAAACAGTGCAGCAAACTGGTCAAAGGAATGTATCGATCCGGGCTCAAGCTGCCGAGCCCATTCTTGCGCATTGTCCGTAAACGTGGTCAGGAATACTCTGCATTTCACCCCTTCACTGTACTGGTACAGGAGGGCCAAGTTCTCGAACCGATCCAAATGCTTTTGGGGATCCGTTGCACCATTGTACTCCGGCAGCCCGGATGTCTTGCAACCTGGCAGGAGTTCATCAGCCAGGACCCTTTGGCTGAAGGGTCCGCCTCTCCTGGTCACCCTAGCGGGTCCTGCTCTCATTTGCCTCTCCATCTCTTCTAGCCTCTGCTGTAACCTGGCGGCCCAGTCGGGCTGCTCAGGGAGGCCTGGTTCTCTTCTTCCCATCTGGTAATTTACGGGTGGCGGTGGCGCCATTGGCTGCCATGCAGCTCTACCTGCTGCCCCGTTTCTTATCCCGTCTGCTCCTGGCATCACCAAGGGGTCCCCAACTGGAGGTAAGCCTTCTCCAGCTGAAGGGGGTATCATTCTTCTCATGGTCAGTTCTGTTTCATGCAGCGGCGGGGCTGTTCCGCGCCCCTGTGCCAATGGCTGGTTTCGCTGCGCCGAAGCAGCAGCTACAGCCGCGTTAATCCACTGCTGGAACTCCCTAGCTGTAAGGTGAATGGGCGCGTCTGGCGGTAAAAAGCCACTTCCTGATTCACCAGCCTCGTCGGCTGCTCGTTTAGCCTGAAACTGCATAGCAGCGGCGCTGCTTCCCAACGACACCCCTCCAGGTATATGTGCCACCCTGGTAGTCTGCCGGGGGTTGAAGTTAAGGTTCAGCAATGCCTCCAGCTCTTCCGTAGACGGCTGGTTGCCCGCCTGTCTGTCTACCCCCACGGGCAGGTTCAGTCCTTCAGGCAGGGACGTCCTTCCAGGTGAGGAGCCTCCTGCACCTGGAGGGGTCAGCCGGCCTGCACCTTCAACTTCGAGGTTATCGCTTCGCGGATTCTTCAAACCTCCCGTCAAGCTGGACTCCGGGAGGTCCGCGCAGTCCTTGGTTAGTGGCGCGCCTCCCGTAACCGTAACGACGGTGGAGTCGGTCAACACGGGAATACTTCCGATGAATAGCGGATTTGAAGCACTCCCAACAGCCTTTTCAGTGCCCGTCGTTGCCGGAGCAGACGGGTTGATTGGAGTTGACACACCGCTAGATCCGATCTTGGATGCCATGAAAAACTGCGAAAACTCACGCCTTTTGCTCGATTTAATCGTGTTCCCACAGACGGCGCCAGATGATATTTGCCAAAAATTGATGAAATACCAACAAGATTTATATTTGGGAAATTGAGATTTAATCAAGCTGCAAAATAAAAATAATTAGAAAAGAAACACAGAATTCAATGAGAACTGAAAATAACGATAAATTAAAAGGAAGTATGGAATTGCTAGTAATCTTCCGTCTTCTGAGAATAGCGTCTTCTGAGTACAATGTAGTTCTAAATAGCGTAATCTCTATATTAGAGTAACAATAACCAAGTTACAGTAGAAAATCATAGGGAGAAAAGAAATAAAGGTATGAGACTGCAGAGAGGTTTGGGAGTTGAGGGCTCCTAGGGTTTTCTATGAAGTTGCGTAAAAATGAATCTGCCTCCCTTTTCTCTTCCTCTCTCCTCCCCTTTTAATCTCTCCACAGAAAGCAGTTAACTCTTTCCCTAAAATCTTGGCACGTGGGACTCTTTGGATTTCAAAACCTTCACCACGTTCTTCTTTCTTTCCCCACTCTTCTCAACTTCTCTTCTTTTTTCTTCCAATAATAATAATAATAATTGTCAATATTGATTATTTAATTAAATAATCAAAGGATGTGGAAATTAGGTCCACATCACTGTGGTTTCCATATCTAGCAGTAGAAACTTTGTCATCTCCAAAAGGGGCTTTTTTCCTAAGTTAGGAAGGTTCAATATCATCCTTTCTAAGACCATCACCACTTTTGAAAAATATCAAAATAAGAAAGAATCCCTTTCTAAAATCAGAAAAAAAAAAAAGTATAAAAATGCTTCGACACACATAAGAATTAAGAAATTCTGAAGGAGAAACAAAGCAAAAGCATGCAAGCATATAGATTTATGGTTGTAAATCAGGCGATAGCCAATCAAAAATCTTGATGAGAAACGCTACAAAAGAACTTATGATCTCTTTCTCCAAACTATGGGAAGACCCTATTAATCAGTCTGAGGTTAAATATATAACCAAGAGAATCATGATTTTCAGCTACAGAACTACAATTTAAATTGCAATATGTATACCTCGAAACATCTATCTAAACATATCAAATTATACAATGTACGAGCTGTGCAATGAACTCTCAGTTAAAGACTTTAATCAAACACCTGGAGTGCACCAAACTGAACACTCAACAATTAAAAAACACCAACTTTTTTCAAGCAAACACCCAATCAATCAAAACCCATCATCAAAACAAACTAATTCTCTTCAAACCCCAAATCTATAAAGATCTTGACTTACTGCATCTCCAAAGACAATTTGTAGATCATTCAAACACCACAATAAAACATCATACTATAGCTAAAACAACTTTGAAAAATAATAGCAGGCAAGGTAATCTTGTTTACCAGAAGTCCTTGTTCCTTACTCTTAGTAAATAATTTCAAAAAAACTAACAATTCAAGAGTTATGTGACATGCAATCATTTCCAACACGTAGTAAAAATTAAAAATCAAATATCATAATAACTGAATTAAAACCATTTTATGAGGAAATCGGCGCACGGCAAAGAAAACTTATCATAAAAAGAAATATGACCAGTATCTTATGTATATCTATAGCAGAAATAGAGAAGAAACTATAGAAACATCAGGTCACTTTACACAAAACAATAATCATTCCTATAGAAAAATCAGCTCGCTTTACACAAAATAATAATGAATCAGCCATACAAATTCCACAAATAATAGAAAAGAAAAACAGAAACATCCATCCATGACCACCTCAAAAAGGCACGAAATGAAAAACCCAAAACAAAAACAAAGCGCAGATACTGAAGCATATCTGCAAGCTATAGGAAACCCTAACCACACAGAAACCCAAATTCAAAATTTTCCATATATACATCCAATAATGAACAGCAAAACCGAAAACCCAAGCCACAAAAACCAAACTCCTTTATTCCATTTCAGCTATTAAATAGATGGGAAAGAATAAGCAGACACTCAGAGACACATCGCCGTGAAGAAGTCGGGGAAGAAAGGAAGGAGAAGACATACGCGGATTCGGTGGAGATACTAAATTGCTTGCTTCTTGAAATTACTGTACATCCTCTCCGATCATAAATTAAAACTTTTGGTTGAACTCTTGGAGTTTTCTGGAGAAGAGGGCACGTTAGATTAAGAAGAAAAAGAAAGCTGGAGAATTTTTGTTTTGAGACCGAAACAACGTCGTTTTGCTGTGAGAGAAATTATCCTCTGCTTTGAAAATAAGCTGCACTTGGACGACGAACTTCACTCTTACATATATAGGGTAATAGTTAAATTAGGAGATCAATCTTTCAATTTTTTTTATATTATAATTTTTTTTTTTTTTAATTTGAACCATCTATTTATACACATAATATGTATTTAAATGAAATAGGAGCTAAAATACAAATTAGAAAGAGGAGATCCAAAGTCAATGAACAATAAAACTTAAATGAGAAACACCACTAAGTAGGGCAAATAGTTTATCGATTTGGTACTAAACTAGTTTAATCAAATATTTCGTACTCGAATTTTTGAAAACTTGGTTGTTATCGATAGAAAGAATTTTACACTTAAGTGTTACGATTCCAAATTGAAGAAATCGCAAGCTTAAACACCAGACCAATATAATAAAACTAAACCACGGTATTATATAATATTAAAATAGAGTTTTTTGCACGGTCACCCCCTGTGATATACCTAATTAGCACTCCAAACCCTGTGATTTGAAAATTCTCAAAGAGAACCCTGTGATTATATAAATTAGCACTCAAAACCCTGTGATTGTATTAAAGTTAGCACTCAAAACCCTACAACCATGGCTGTAGGGTTGTAGGGTTGTAGGGATTGAAATGCTAATCGAGTGCTAATTTATTACAATCATAGGGTTCGCTTTGAGAATTTTCAAATCACAGGTTTCGGAGTGCTAATTAGGTATATCACAGGGGTTTTGGTGCAATAAACTCTATTAAAATATTCAGTATTGATGCTCACCAAAACTCACCATTAAATTTATAATTGAACTCGAGTTATGCGAATACAACAATAAAAAATCGAGTGTGCTCGGTAGTAAAAAACAATATGAAACGATACAATAAAGATAAACAATAACCATGGATGTATATAACAATAAATAACCCAATGCAAGAGAGAATAATATTGTAAAACTTTGATGAGAGCGAGAATATAAGAGCTTGTGATGTAGTGTAGCAAATTTTCAATTAGTGTCTTCTTCCTCTTTTATAATACAGCCCGTCAGTCAGTCAGTTAGCCAGGTAGTAACTTTTTGACTTTCAGCTAGGGTTGTGGGAGGTTGAGAGAAAAATGGAGAAGGTTATCCTATTATTCAAATTTGAACTCTCACCTTATTCCCTCATTTATCAACCACCAAAAGGTGTCTTGACCAAGTGAATCTCCAGAAGATGTGGTCGGGTTTGACTGAAACCCGCTTTGGCCTAATAGAGTTCGCAAAATTACCTGGTGGATCGGACGCTCTTGCCTGTTAAGCTCCTTCCAGTTGGAAGGTAAAAATATCCTGCATGCTATCAAATTTTGTTGGACCTTCGTGGTTGGCCTATTAGCCATTTTTATAGCACATCATCACCCCTTCCCACCCTCTTAGTCTGGTAAGATTGCAACACCTAGTAAACTTTCTATGTTCTCCATTGTTTGGGTCGAGTAGCCTTGTTTGTTGTTGTTCCTCACGCGTTCTTGACTACATCAACAAAGGTCGTTCTTTATGCGTCCCTGGTTGCCTCAACCAGGGTCTCTGCCAGTTCTTCCTGTTAGGCATCCCTACTTGTAAGATAACTAACTGTAGTAAGTACATAAGAAAAGATAATGAAAATGGCTTTATGTGTTAAAGTATTTAGTTATTAATTTTACTCTACTATGTTCTTTCTACTTGGATGTTTTGTTTTTATGTCTTCCTAGTCATTATTGGGAAGTAGGGGTGTCAAAATCGGACCCGACCCGAAAACTCACCTAATTTTCAGGTTAGGGTTGGGGCTTTTCGGGTTTGGGTCAAATCGGGTCGGACCCGATTTCAACCCGGAAAGGAGAGAGAAAAAAGGGTCAGGGTTAGGGTCAACCCAAGTTGACCTGAAAAACACTCCGGGTGACCTTATAATCCGGACCCGACCCACACAACAAAATAAACCATATATTCCCTAACCCTAATTCTCCAGATTTTTCCTTCCTTCTTTTCTCAAAGAGAGCACAGCGGCTGCGGCGATTCTTGTTTTCTCCAAGATTCCACCATTGCCGCCGCCGACCGTCGACCATCGGGCATAACTGCATCAGGTACGTTCGAGATCTTCAAGCCCATTCTCCTCTCTCTTTCTCTATCCTTTTTTTTTTATTTCTCCAAGAGTTTGAACCAATTTTTTTCTTCATTTCTTTTCTCCAAGAGAGCTTCCAGCGGTTGATTTCTCTTTCGGTTATTGCAATTCTTTTCTTTATATTATGATTTATTTGAAGAGACTCACCGTGGCTCTTTGGGATATCATATATTTTGAGTCTATGTTGCTGTGTCTTGGACCTTTATATACTTTGATATTCAGATATGAATTTTGAAAATATTTAACAATAGAAAGTGGTCGATATGCAGAGACCTCTCTATCTGGTGTTGAGCCCCTTATGAAGAAAATACATAGTGAAACGGAGAGCAGATGCTGAGATTTTGACAGTTGTTCGTCAGCAGGTTGTATTTCTGTGTATTGTTTTAGATATTTCAAATTAAAAATTAATGTTCTCTAATGTTTGTAGTTTATTTGATTGTTATTAATTGGCTAAATATTACATTTTCTTAACCTGTAAGTGGTTAAGTCTGGTCAGAGTGATCATTGCGGTGAACCCTCCATGTCATTGCAGTAATATGTCCGGTTGATTTCTCTTTCAGAGGTAATCATTTGTGGGATAAATTCAGTGTAAGTGAGTACTCTTGTTTTCTTTATCCTTTTGCATTGAGGGGAAATAACTGATGTTGTGAATTGGTGATGCTATTTGTTTTTAGGTGTTTATCTTGTTTAGTGATGGATCTACTTACATAATTTGCCCAGTTGTTCCATTTGGAAGGTAATAACTGTGCATCCTCTCTCTCTATCTCTCTCTCTCTCTTTTTTTAATTTCTTCAAGACTCGTTCAAATATGACCTCTCAATTGAATTAATTGTAGAGCAGCAGCTAAAAACAAGATTTCACAAACGCCTAACGATCTCTTCTCGTCGCCAGCACATCGCTATCTCTCCATCTCAGGGTACGCAGAAACTTTTAGTTTGGGAGTTGTTGCTACTTCTATGTATTTAGTTGGAAATTTAGACTGAATAAAAGAAGCAATATATAAAAAGAGTATTTTGTTAAATTATAAAGAAAAGGTAACTGAATTCCTCCCTATTGATCTCTGGAAAAGCACTGAAATATATTGACTTTAGTAATTAAATTTTAGCTTCTTTTTGAATGTTTCCACAAAACTGAATTATGGAAATTGGTCATGTTTGTGAATAATTCTTGTTTATGCTAATGAAATACTAATTTCCTAGTTTAATTCATTTTCTTTACATTCTAATATGCAGAATATTTTTCAGATTTGGATCTTTTGTGATCAAGTTGATTAAGGCAAAACAGAACAGGTCTGATGAAGCATTGTCTTTCCCTTTGTCCAAATTTGAAAAGCTGCAGAATATAATGAATTCTCCTTATGTCTATAATTGATCATTTGGACATGTGTACCTACATAAACCACATTTTAACGCTCCCATTAATTGAATCTTGACTAGATATTTGTTTTAGTTTTACCACTTTCTTCAACCCACTGATGATTTCTTCAAAACAGACCAACAATATGCATCTATTTCATTGTCTTCACTGTCTTCTTTCAGTACAGATAATTGGTTAATCTGAAACATTATTGTCCCTGCATTTTGCTTCTCATGATAAAAAATTTCAGATCCTAGACATATAAAGATGATAATTTTGGTATTAGTTGGTGAAACTCTGATTTAAATCAATCAATATTAGTTGGGAAAACTCTGATTTTAATGACATGAATTATATAATTTCAGTTTATTAATCATATTTAATCAATCTAGTACGGCTACTTATGTTGATGATTGATAGGTAAGTAATCTTTTTTATATTTAATATACGAGTTCTTAATATTTATTATGAATCTAATTTTACTTGACTTGCTTATTAATTTTAGGTGGCATGGTGAAGATTTTTTTTTTTGGGAAGATGATGGTGATGCAAAACTAGCCTATGAAGCTATTTTAATTGAACTTAGTTTGACAGTTTTTGGGATGCAAAACTTAGTTTGTCAGTTTTTGGGAAGATGATGGTGATGCAAAACTAGCCTATGAATTCTTTTTGTGATGTTTGGTTAATTGAACTTAGTTTATCAGTTTTTAATGTTATGCATTAAGTTAGTTTATCAGTGTTATGTGTAAGTTAGTTTTTATGTATAAGTTAGATTTAGCTTATGAAATTATAATCTGATTGAATGCACTTCTGTAAAGGTTTCAGCATTACATGTACTTCTGTAAAGGTTTTCCATTTAGTAAAAAAGCTCCAAAAAAGGAGCAGAAAAGAGGGGGGAAAATAAAAAAGATGCAGGTCGGGTCGATCAGGTGGGTCGGGTTAGTGGGTGACCTGAAAAAAATCAGGTCAACTCGAACCTAACCCTAACCTGATAGGTTCAGGTCCGGGTTCAGTGTTTCGGGTTCGGGTTCGGGTTCGGTTCGGGTTAGGCCTTTTTGTGTAGTACCCGAACCCACCCAACCCACCCGAATTGACAGCCCTATTGGGAAGTAATGCATTGGTTTCCAGCGTAAGGTAGAATTAGAACTATCCTTCCCAAGGTGGTAAGTTTGACCATCGTTCCCAAGGAGGATTTCGCTATAACTCCTTTTAGTTTCGTTTTTCCTCCGAATGTAAAACTTAATGAAAACATACAAAATGCACTAAATTAAGGAGGAATGTTCAACTCTTTCCCAAGGTGATCAGTACCTTCAACCATTCTTCCCAATGGGACTTTCATCCAAACCTTTCGTATGGGCTTTTAATCTATGTAAATGCTGAAATCATCAGGCTTTCATGGAGGGTTTCGTAACCCATAATCCTACTACTTTCAAGCAATAGTGATTAAGACAAATGTCAAAATCATTGGGCTTTCATGTGGGGTTTCGCACCACATTCTTTTGCTACTCATTTTTTAATAGTAAAACATATTTTCATACTAATTGAAAAAAAAAAAAAAAGCAAATCAGTTATAATAAATGTAAGTAAATCAACTCATTATAATAATTATTGCAAAAAAAAAAAAAAAAAGAGTTATAAGAGGATATTACTTGTTCGGTGCTTACATTTCGACTCCCATGCTGCAAAGGCGAAAGCTTTGGAGCACACGAACCTCGTCACTGCCTCCCATGCTACCTTCGACTCCAAGCTGGCCACCTTCTCCTGTAAATTGGCGAGTTCCTTCTTGGTTGCTTCATTCTGCCATGTACTCTCAGCCAATTGCTCGCCAAGCTCCCCATTAGCAACCCTCAATTGGTCACGTTCCTCCTTGAGCTTTTTGTGGCGCTCGTTCAAGGCCAAATAAGCATCGTCAGAATTCTTCAGGGACTCCTTCAACCTCCCCTGCTCAAGCTCAGACGTGGTTAGCTGAACACAGACATTATTATAGTCCACCTGCAATTGACCCGGGTCAGAAATGCGCAACAACCTCTTATATTTGGCCTTGTGCTCGGCGTAAGCCTGCGCTTGCCCCTGCAAATTCTTTAGCCTGGGAATTACCTCCTAAAGGACCAACGACAAAAGTTAACACCGGATTCGTTCAAAAGTTAGAACTTTTCAGAATAACTTAGGAAAACTTACCGTCAAGAGGGCACGGCAAGCGTCAACAGCAACCCGAGCGGCATCATGCTCGTTCAGTTTATCATGATCGCCAAAGAATTGGAGTTTGCTTACAACCCCTGTCACCAGATTGTAAGAAGATAGACTTTTCTTCAGGAGGACCGGGCCATCTCTCCTCTGGCGCTTGTATCGTGCGTCCACTTCACACCCGATTTTCCAAAAATCCTCATCATCTGAAGATGAGGTATCACCACCCTCGCCGCGAGGGTCCACGACAACCTCCTTCCCTTTGCCAGTGATGGGGATGGAGTCCGGCATTCTCTTCCGCACTTCGTCGTTTATTCTGACCAGCTCCCCCGAGAGATTGCGGGAGCTGCCTAAGCTCAATGCTATGGGCCCCCCAGGGGCAGCGGGGGGAGTAGCCTCACGAGCGGCAAATCTTCGATGTGGCCTTCACCGCGGCCAGCGTTCTCCCCACTCCGGCGAGTGCCCCTTCCGCCATCATCTCGTCCTGAACCTCGACGGGCACCTCTACCCCTCGGGGCGTTAGGGGGTTGGATTTCCTGCTGTTGTTGTTGTTGCTGCTGATTGGTGCCCGCCCGGTGAGCGCGCATCATCTGAGCAATACTCTCTGCGTCAATCCCTGCCATGAGTACTTGTACGTCTGCAAAATGAGAGAGCCGAGCGTCAGAAATATACTATCTGAATAACGGCTATAAAGACGTTAAAATCTAAACAAGTCAGTGACGCTACTCTAAGCTGTTAGAAAAGTTAGTTCCTAGGATCTAATCGTCACGATTCATGATTTGGGCTGGGGGGTTGATTATCATGTCTGGGGGACTCGAGAGCCCGTAACGGTATAGTACCCCCTCGTTCTTCATCAAATCTTTGGCCTTAATCAGTTTTTTCTCATTTTTCATTACGAGGGTCAAACTCTTCGCCCAATGCTCGAAAAGCTTATTCTCGGATCTATTCCTAACCAAGGGCCCCCCGCTATGAACTATCCACACGCAGTGAGCCCCAAAAGTCCCCCCAGAAGCTCCCACGAAAAAGTATTTTTCCTTCCAATCCTCGTCGTACGAACTTGAGGGCGAATCAATCATCTTAAGCCCTGACTTGGCTTGGGCATAATAAAACCCATCTGTTGGAGATGAGCGTGGAGAGCGGGCCACTTGGATTAAACTGTTGAAGTTGTCTAACGAGGGCTCGTGGCCTGTGGCCCTCATCAACATCACAAACGCGTTTATCAAAGTAATGCCGTTGAGGAGGATTTGAGAAGGGCTTAATACTAAGTAGTTGCAAATATCAGCGACGGGAGGTGGAATCAGGAACCTCAAGCATCCAGCCAGGACTGGGTCTTTGTAGACGGTCATCATTCCAGGCGGCGGTCGGTTGGCCCTGTCTCCCTCCCCGAGAAGATGCATTGAGAACACTGCCTCGTCCCAATACACTTTGGTCTTTAGATCTTTCAAGTCTTCGAGCGTCAGTATGCTCTCTACGTCATCTGGGGATCTGTCAGTTTGATGGGGGTTATTTTACCTCACTCGTGTTGCAGGCTCTTTCCCTTTCCTTTGGCGCTTCCGGGGAGGCTCGCCCTCGGCCCGACGCTTGGAAGTCCCTGCACCGCCCTCGGGGACCGCAATCGGTACCGTAATTTGGTGATCCTGCGGCCTCACGGCACTGTTCAGTATGGGGAGTACCCTCTCCCCTTGCCTCTGCATCTCCATTACGAGACTCATCTCTTCAAAAATCTGGTCCATACCCCTTGTGGATCACGCTCGTTCATACCTTGAACGGCGGCGTGTAATTCCTCATCCCCTACCTCCGCTGGAACCCTTGCCACTGGAATGGCGGTTGGGATTGCATCACCCGTAGAGGCCCTCGTTATTGGAACGGCAGTAGGGATATCGTCATGAGGGGAAGAACTCCCAACGGACATCTCATCTATCTCCCTCACGTAACCATCTATAGCATTATCTGCCATTGTTGTTGTTCTGCTCTTGAAGATGAAGCTTTCAAATGAAAGATAAGTGGGAAAGAGGAATTCTGGTACAAATTCAGCAACGAAAAAGGGGGTTCCTCACCTGAAGGTATCACTCGAACGCAACCTAAATCTAGGGTTAGCGCAAGTAAAATCAGAAGATTTACCTAGGAATCGGAGAAAAACTTGCTGAAGAATCACAAGAAATTGCAGAGAGTTGCTGGGGTTTTGCTGCTACCTTGCTTGAGAAGTTTGAATGCGCAAAGAAGATATACATCCTTCTAAACCTCTATTTATAGGGGAAGGATTTACATTGATTAGGGTTTGAGGATTTGAAAAATAATCATTTCCCGCCTTGGAAGACTCCCACTTTTGGTAACCGCCCCACGTTTCCCGGAGTACACGCGCCCACATTGCCCCACAGCATTAAACGCGGATGAGACTTCATTTATGGCCATGTCAGAAAGTGTCCGTTACTGAAAACGGACACTCACTCCATTTCAGAAATTTGACCTCCGGGTACTCCTAAATTCGAGGCTCGCTTCTCTGAAATTCTACAGTACGCTCAAGCGCTACTACAGAATTTGGGGGGTAAAATGATGGGACCCAAAATCACACTCGGATCAACGTCGTCCACGTGTCGCCATCTACAGACCTAGAGCTTGGACGCTCTCATTACTAGGCTCGCGGAACAACCCAACCCGTTCACTTGTTGGCTAATCCAGGCTCATGCGCCTCGGCCCACTATTCGAGTGAGAGGTTCAGGCTGTGAAACCCGTCGCTCATGCTACGGTCCCTCAAAGTCACCCTTCCCAGGGAAACGCTTCACGAGGGCACCTCCTTTCTTACACTCGTAGGGCATTTGCCAGAGGAAACCCTCTCGTACACCCCTTCGAGCGTCACCCACGCTCGGGTAAGTTCTGCCCTAGGAGAGGCATCCGTACGCCTGCATGACAGATCTTGAGCCACCCAGCGCACGACTCTCGCCAACAACCTCTGACACAGTGGCAGTGCGCACCTCGTACCTGGCACGCCGCCCACTTTCAAAGCCATCGCTTTCATACCATCACGGTTCGCCACGTGTTAGGGCAACACAGGTTTGGGACCACTTGATCAAATTACCCAAAGCACCCTCACCCCTAACATATAAATAGGGGAAGACGCTGTTGGGATTAATGCCCTGAAAATCCAATTATATTGTAAAACTAAAATTTTTGCAAGTTATGAGTATTTTACAAATTTAATAATTAATGACGTGTGATGGTGTTTTTATATGAAATGCGTTTCATAGGAAAAGACTTTAAATACCAAGAATCACGTGTCATTAAAGTTCTAGTCGGTATGATAAGAAAATGTTCTTATCGAGCCTATAATGTGTTATATAAGATGATTAGTCTTTCGTCATAGGGAAATGGAGTTTCCAATTATGACACATTGATGATTTTCAATGAGATTGGAAACATCGAACTGGACCACTGAGATTGTTCATTTTATACTGCTATCTAAAATGAACAGAATCTCGGAAGCATTAGACTCTTAATCCTGATAGTGTTTCTACTTTAGACATGTAGTGTTAATCACTGTGATGTACTCAGAAGTGAGGTCTCGGTAACGGGTGGCCAAAATACTTTATACGTTCGGTGATTGCATGAAATGTGCTAAAGAGAAATATTGATCGGGGAATCTGTAGCCTTGCTGGAAGGTTAAAGATATCCCTGAAATAGATTTGCAAAAGTTCGAATTAAAACTTTGGCCAAAGTACTTCGTGTGTGCGTCACCGAAGTTGTATGTTGAATGTGTTTCACATACAGGGAATTTGAACTTAAGGCGAATCAAGAAATTTCAGATTTGAAGTGAAAAATAAATGATAGTAGTATTGATTTATTTTTCATGGATATCTGTACAGAGGAGTAAAATGCAAAATTATTCTAGATCGAGAAATTCGTGAATAATTTAATTAATTTTGGAGTTCAACAATATTTATTTAGTGGCAAAGTGCTGACGTGGCAGGTGACGTATCACGGCGCCACATGGCAAGCCTCGTGGACGGACAAGATCAGGCCAAGTCAGGCGAGATCAGCGGCTCAGATTGGATCTGGCCGAACTGGGTCAAGCCGCGGGTTCGGATTTGCCGGCCGAACTTGGAGTGCACGACATTTTGCTGAAAAAGGACGAAATGAACCCTCAAATTGGCCTATAAATATGTTGCCAATGTCATTCTTTAAAAACACATCTTGGCTCTTCAATTTTGATCAGTTTCAAAAGTTCTGAAGCTCTCTCTTTATATTAGATTAATTAATCCTATTTAAGGATTAATTAATTACTTAATTAGGTGGTTATATAATTAATATATAATCCACTTAATTATTAGAAAATAGGGATTTTCAGGTTTTCGAAAAAAGGGTTTTTCTGAAGAATATTTTCTCAAAGTATTTAGCGAAATACTGCCGGAGCCCACACTCCAATTTCTTAATCGGGGATATTGCGGGGAAGCTCTGCCGGTTTCACGAGAAGATATCGAGGTGCTGGAAAAGTGCCGTTGATAGCCATTTTTGCAGTACGGTAATGCCGTTATGCTGCTCAAATTAATATTTGCATATTGTGATTATATGCTATGTGATTTAAAATTATGTTATCGATGCCTGTATACATTAGAGTTATGCTGCCCGATATTTTCCGCTGCTTTATTAAAATATTTTGGAAATATTTTGATAACAAGGTTATGGGGAATTTTTTTTAAATATTCCGTTGTACCGTCACTCTGCTTCGGGCCCGCCACACCAACAGACACATGCTTTCTTCCCCAAGTCATCTTCTTGACAATACACTGCACTCTAAAAACTGGGCACAGTTTCCTCCATTTTCTTCTTCCCAAGCTCTGTGTTACACTCACCTCAGCTGCATCTTTATCGCCCTTGCACTCTTGGTGTTATCCTAGCTGGAAGAACCCACGCTCAAAAGGAAACCCGGTTCCTGAGGCTCAAACGCCTGTGATGGTCTTCCATTTCCTAAACAAATCTTAGTGTTTGGTGTTAAAGCAACCTTCTAAGTTTCTGCACCATCACTATAATCTCGGGTAAGATTTTATAAAAGAAAGCAATATAAGTTCAAGAATGAAGTAGAACTCGCTCGAGATTACAACTAATCAATTTAACAATTCAATCAATTTCAATCAATCAGTGGCCCGGCGAGTGAGGGCAATTCTCCAACCTTTCTCCGACAGTGTACAATAATTCAGTTATTAAGTGATTAGGTGATCAGGCAATCAATTACAGTGCGCAATTAACAGTTTCAGTAACCCCTTATTCCTCCGGGTGATGGTGGGATTGCAAGGCCCCGCCATCCAGTTAGTGTGAGCATAGGGTTCATGATTCCCTATGCCCGGAACTCTTTCCTCCACTAATCTCCTAGTGGGTTCACGGGTTATCCCAAAAGTTGTGAGGATAGTGCAAGAGTTACCCGTCAGCCCAAGCTTTCCTGGTTGGCTCAATACACTACCCTCGGGCCCACAGTGCAGTATAATTACTCGCCAAAACAATCAATCGGTTCAATCCATTCAGTTCATTCATGTAATCCGTTTAAAATCAATAAGGTTTGCAAAACTATAGATATATAGATACATTTTGGCTTAAAACATCACATAGGGTAGTATGGGATCTATATAACTAGAATTAAACCTCACCTTTGCTTTACCAACCCAAAAGAAGCAAGAAAGCACCCTAAGGAGCGTGCTCCACGTCACCGGGAACGTGATCTGTATAACAAGGACAAGTGTACGTGAGATTCGACTCGTATGAACCATTTAAGACGAACAGCGTATCCACACAATGTAATACCATGATTTGTCAATTAAGGCACATAATCATTCATTTCAAAAAACATCCAAGTCCATATGAGTTCATATTGGTAACAAGGATCCATGCATGCATCTACTTGGAACAATGATGACACGTTGAAGCACAACTTGTAAAATATTCCACGAAAAATCATGAGACTTCATAACACATTAAATAACACATTATATGACATGTTAATGAAGTGTACATACCGGAAATGAGTCAAGAAAGCCATGCCAATTAAGTTTGAAATTGGAATTTTCATGCAGATTATGCAGGGGTCGCGGCCGCGACCTATTTTGCTCACAAAATGGTAGCAGGCGCGACCTATTTTTTTCAGGAATTTTTCTTGCAATTTTTCACAAGTCGAAACATGGCCAAATTTTGGTAGCGGCCACGACCTGATTTACGTGTATTTCAAGTCGCGGGCGCGACCTGAGTTTTATTCCAAATGCGAGAGTAGGTCGCGGGCGCGACCATTTTTACTCTAATTTTGGTCGCGATTGCAACCTCCAAATGCAGCAAAAAAAACAGAGCCGAAAACAGGCGATTTCGAACCAAAACCTCCAAAACCAACAATAAATCCAACATCACTCCATTGCAAAAGCTCAAATACATCAAATACACATTATACTTCATTAAGGCATCAATTAGACCATGAAACATGCACCAAATCCTCAAGAATCCATCATCAAAATCCCATAAATTCCATGATACCAACTTTCATAACAACTCAAGGTTTCATGCAAGATTCCAACTTTAAAGACCGTAGGCATGCTTCTAATCCACAAATAATCAAGGAATCATACTAAAATCATCAAACCCTACATCATACATGAATTCATGAATTAATTAAATTCCCATTTCTACCTTAAATGGAAGGAAAAAAGGATGAAATGATGATATGGTGATGATGCCCCCCTCGTGCAACTTCTTCCTTGAATTAAAGCTTGAAATTTGAGATGAAATATTCCTTCCTCCTCTTGGTGTTTTAATCGTGCTTTAGTAAGTGTCTGTGTGTGGGATTTTTGATGAAATGGAAGAGATGAGATGATATACCAAAGTCTTGCAAAAATATGCATGAGTCATAACATTTTGCATTTAGGTCCTTGGAATATTTGAATTAATGCAATCAAGTTTCATTCCATGGAATTGATCAATTAACTCCCCATTCATGTTATGCAATTAAGTCATCAAATTTATGAAATGATCACTTAAGACATATAAAAGCATTTAATCATATTGGCAATTAATTCACATAATTTCACATGAACATAATTTTATAGCAATACATGAAAGTGTAGTGCATATAATGCAATGACAATTAATAAGTAAATGAATAAAATAATTAAAATAGACCCCCAACTCCCGAAGACCCGCACGTGGCGTGCTTACCTGAACTTCCGGGAAAATCGGGGCGTTACACGAGCCAAGTTTTAGCTAAAAAGCTAGGCTCAGGCTCAGGCTCAGGCTCAGGCTCAGGCTCAGGCTCAGGCTCGAGCTCGAAAATTGATATGCAGGATCTAGATCGTCAAGCAGGAATTTCTTTGGCTTGCACTCGGCTCGTGGCAAACTCGGGCTTGACTCGGCTCGGCTTGATTTAGCTCGCCAAATGCAACTCGAGATAGGGCTTGAGATCGAGATGGAGCTCGACCCTTATATTTTTAACATTTTAAGATATATGTAATATAATATGTGATATATAAATGTATATTTACATAATATAATATTGGACCATATATATATAAATTATGAAATTATATATATATATATGGTATGTATTTAGTATATTATTTAAAATTGAAGTCATATAAATATAATAAAATATATGATTGTTTAAAATTTTTAATACATATATTATAAATTAAATATATATTGTATATATAATATAATATATATATATATATATATATATATATATATATATAATAGAAAACATAATATACATATATATAATTTATAAAAAATAAATATATGCATAGGCTCGCAAGCTACGAGCCTAGACACACAGGACTCGAGATTGACTCGATGCATGACTCGGGCTCGTTGGAGCTCAGATCGAGATCGTCCCAATTCAATCTCAAGCTGAGCCAGCTCGAGATCAACCTTCAAAACTCGCGAGCTGACTCGGCTTGTTTGCACCCCTACTTCGAACCTCCAACCCCTGGAATAATGCTTGTACCTCCAGATCTGGCAACCAAGTATTTTTTGCTCATCTTGATTGTTCAGCAAAGGGGGAGTTCCAGCAGCCTTGGCGTCTTGCTTCTCCATAGCCATGTCAGTTGTCTTCTCATGCCTTAACTCGATGTTCCCATAGACGGCGTCAAGTGATGCTCACCAAAATTGTAGCACCACTAAATTTATAATTGGACTCAAGTTGTGTGAATATACCGAACAAAAGTCGAGTGTGCTCGGTAGTAATAAATAATATGAAGCGATACAATGAAAATAAACAATAACAATGAATATAAATAACGATAAATAGCCAAAAGAAAGAGAGAATAATACTATAATACTTTGATGAGAGCAAGGATATGAGAGTTTGTGATGTAATGTAGCAAATTTTCGATTTGCCTCCAAAAGAATAACTTCTTCTTCTTTTGTAATGAAGCAGCCTGTCAGTCAGCCAACCAAATAGGTAACAAATTCTTGACTTTCAGCTAGAGCTATGAGAGGTTAAGAGAAAAGTGGAAGGTTATCCCATTATTCAAATTTGAATCCCCACCTTATTCCCTCATTTCTCAACCACTAAAATGTGCCTTGACAAAGTGAATCTCCAGAAGACGTGGTCGGGTTTGACTGAAACCACTTTAACCTGATGCATGCTATCAAATTTTGTTGGGTCTTCATGATTTAGGTTGTTAGCCATTTTTATGGCACATCAAGTATTATAATTTATAACTACTCAACTCGTCTCGTTCATTATATTTTTACTTTAAATTAATAACTATATCCATAAATTGTGGGAAAAAAAAATTTTCAAACCAGTCATTGGAGTCCTAACTCCAACGTACCCATGCACCCAATGCAATATATCTTTTTAATTTCGTGATTGTGTTAATCGAAAATATAAACATATAAAAATGTGGTAATCCTTAATTATTGGATGGATAACTAAAAGTCTAAAATTATTTAATCAACACATACTGCATGCAAAACTTCCCCTAAATCGCAAAACTGAGTTGACTAGCAATACTTTCAGGGACAACACGTTCTTTCCGGGGTTCCATTTTCCACATTATTTGACTGTTTAAAACAATGACAATTGTAAACATACATCATTCCCTATAAATATAATATCATATATCCAACTAATTGACAATAAAAATAATGATAATTACGAGATTTAATTAATTAATAAATATCCGTCATTTTTGGCCCAAAAATACTGGTGTTGGAGCAAACAGAACCCTCATCATTCTCACATCGTTAAATTCTTCTGTAAATAAGAGGAATAGCACTTCACATAATTAACATCTTTTTTTTTTATTTTTTTTTCCAAATCTGGAATCTCTCTCTCTCCTCTCCAGGCCCGGAAACTGGCCAATCCATCCCATTGTTACAATCTTTAGGACAAAACATTGTCAGATTGTAACGCTTCTGGGATTGCTGATTAGATTGGTCGGTGGATGATTTAATGTTCGTAAACCTTTGCCACAATTCTTGACAAATTTGATGTATTTATCGGCCCTGGAAGATCAAGAATTGTGAGACAGGACAGGTGGAGAGGATAAGCTTTTGAGATTGGAGAAAATCCATTAAAACCAAATTTGGAATTTATCGAAATTTGAATTTTACATTTTCTGTCCTCTTTTCTGCTGCCAGAATATCGAAAGGTAATCTTGATTTTATTTGACAAATTAAGATTTTATTTTATAATGTATATCTTCTTGCAATGGTTTAGTTAGAAGTCCAGAAGTTTATTCACAAAATGGATTCCAATGGGGAATTTATGACGGCTTCAGAGAAATCCTTACCTGTTCCACCTCCATTGCCTACACACTTTTGCCAAGAAAGCATGATCAGGAAAGAATCAAAGATCAGACATCCTTGTATCTCCAGCGCCGCTAATAAATCGTTGGACCGCCTCTTCGATTCAGGCTACAGAGCTGATGTCTCTATTTCGACAGACTATGGTGGTGTGATCTATGCTCATGCAAATATTCTCGTAAGTTTTGTTTTCTCTCCTTATATCAAAAGAATGTTGATTTCTTGGTACGTAATTGTCTGAAAAAATGCATGCATGCATGCAGGGTGTTGCTTCTCCCGTGTTCAAGAGTATGCTGATGCGAATGAAGCTCCAGGGTGATAATTGTTCCAAGTCAATCTCTATTCGCGGAGTTCCACCCGAGGCCGTTCAAGTTTTCATCCGATTTTTATATTCATACTAGTAATTACTTTCACTCAATGTTTTTTAAATATGAGTTAAATATTCGCGGAATTGTTTTTTAAATATGAGTTAAACATAAAGTAATTCCTTTATGCTTTCCTCTTCGTAGCTGATTGAAATTGATTTTGGCATTTACAGCTACGAAGAGGAAAGCGTAAAGGAATATGCAGTGCCGTTGTTAGTATTGTCCCATGCATACGCGGTTCCTGTACTGAAGCAGTTGTGTGAGCGTTGGCTGGAGCATGACTTGATCACTACAGAGAATGCTATTGATATTTTTCAATTTGCAATGCTATGTGATGCTCCTCGTCTCAGCCTCGTTTGCCATCGTTACATCCTCTCGAACTTCAAAGTCGTGTCTGGCTCACAAGGATGGAAAGTCATGAAAAAGAGCCACCCCATTCTAGAAAAAGAAATCCTCGAGTCCATAATTGAAGAGGATCTTGTAAGTACAATTTTTTCAACAAATTACTTTTAAGGGAAGTTTAGTAACTGAAGTTTGATCTGATTACGCAAACTTACCTTGAGATTTGAGAAATTACAAAAACTTCCTTAACATACCCTAGGATTTGGCCTAATGCATGTTATATAGTTAGGAATTGAAATTCAAACATTAATGGCGGTTTCCAAGGACAAAATAGGCTATACATAAAACTTTATACATGTCTTCGTAGAAATTGATTGACCCCGAAGGCAATGGAAATTAGTTGACAGGGAATGTTTCTGTAATTTTCCAAACTCGAAGGGAAGCTTGTGTAATTAATTCAAACCTCTCGGTACGTTAGTGTAATGATCCCTTAAATAAAACTAAAGGATAATTAAACCGTTATACCTATAAATTGGGTCTAATTACACTTTCCTAGGTTTAAGAAATTACAAGATTTTTGTGTGATATCCTTTAATGTTCCGTCCAACTCACTATATGCATGGTAGGTAAGTGTAAGAACAAAAACAGGGTACTTATAAAAGTTCATCGGCCAAACATTCTGCAAAACCTTTTAGTTTTTTGTAATTTCTCAAACGGAAAGGTTTGAGTATTTAGGTCAAACAGCAAGATATGTCTACGTAACGTAACTACCCCGTAAAACCAATATAAGTCTTCGTGAAATCTTCTTTTCGCTTTTGCGCCCCGTTGCAGAGACAAAAGGAGAGGAGGAAGAAGCTGGACGAGCACAAAGTGTACATTCAGCTTTACGAGGCAATGGAAGCTCTGATCCACATATATAAAGACGGCTGCCGAACAATCGGGCCACACAACAAGAGCCTAAAAGACAATCAAGAGCCATGTCCGTATCCGGCCTGTAAAGGCCTGGAAACACTCATTCGTCATTTTACAAGATGTAAACTGAGAGGAATCGGTCCCTGCACGCATTGCAAGAGAATGTGGCAAATTTTAGAGTTGCATTCTCGCCTTTGTGCCAATTCCGATGCTTGTGGAGTTCCTTTGTGCAGGTTTCTTTCCTACCCCTTCTTTCAAACCTTAGGGTGTTCTTTGTAATTATTTTCTCGTATAAGATGTTATGTTTTTTAAACGGATTAAACCTCAAGAAGTATTCGTAATTGCTCGTATTTTGCAAATGCAGTAACTTCAGGGAGAGGATAAGGAAACAGAAAAAGAAAGAGGATGTTAGATGGAGAATATTAGTGAAGAAAGTACTGAGGTCAAAGAGCATTACAGGAGCCCCATTCTTTTTGCCTGACTGCTCATAATTTGGCAAGTTTACTCGATCAGTGTGTTTGATACAGTGGATATGTATGTACAATCCAGAATATATTTTATATAGTTTTGTATGCTGTAACTATGAACAAAGAAGACATAGATGTTAGCAAGAGGCAAAGAGGATACACAAAGCTCAATACACTGATGAGAAAAACACTTGTTCCTTTTGCTTCAACTTTGGAAAAGAAAAGTTTTTGGTAATTTCTTTTGCATTTTTTTCTCTCCTTTTCTTCCTTGTGATGATAGGGAATAGGGGATTGTAGTTGCCAGTTTACCTAGTCGAGGGCCGGAAAATGATGTGGAATTTTCCAATTTTGATAGTGGAATAATAGTTCTATTTTGTATAATAAAGAACGTTACGTTGGATAGAATGTTTGTGAGTGATAGACATGAAAATAGAATGTAAGATTAATGGATTGGAAAAAAAAATTATTTACTAAAATTGTGATGGCATGAACATGAGATTCAAACTCGTTACATCAAATGGGAAAGTGTTGAAACTTAATCCTTGAAGGCTCAGACTCGTTAAATCTAAATTATAAGAAAATAAATGTTTGTCGAGAGTTGCAACTTGCAAGTGAGAATAAATGTTTCATTATGAGGGTAAAGTGGTAGTATTTTTTAATTTTTTTTTTAACACCAAACCCAGTTCACGTGTTTTACTCATTTGAATTTGCAAAAAAAAAAAAAGAGCTAATTATAGACACCGAGCTTAGTGTGTTTTGCTCCCTAATTTTTAAATCGATATGATTTCTGGAATATTTTATTAATATTGAACTTTCATCGTCGATTTCTCTTCTAAAGTGGTGACTTAAGAGTCAAAACCACTACCACCGTATTTCCCTCTCCGAGATTAACAAAACTAATATCCCATTCGAATCGAGATCGTCCACCGTATTTCCCTCTCCAAGATTAACAAAACTAATATCCCATTCGAATCGAGATCGTCGATCATGCATTATCTTTGACTGGTAATTTCTCCTTTGTTACTTGTTAGATTTTAATTTTGAAACTACTATTGTACTCCTTGTATCGAGAACTTCGATTGGATATATAATATCAATACATTTAAAATTTGATTTGTACCAATTTAACCTTATAAATCACCACCAAAAAAAAAAAATTGATAAGAATATTTGGTAAAATTCCATTTAAAAGAAGTTAAATTTTATGCTTTACAAAGGTTAGGGATACTCACACATATTTGAAAATCAGGAGGCAAACACACATAAGCCCTCCTCGCCGGAGGAAGGGTAATAATGGTCCACCGATGGAGGACTTCCGGCAAAGCATTGAACTTTCGGCGAGCCTTCTAAGTTCTATCCATTTGATGTAAATGCCCAGGAGAAAGGAATTGTTTCCTCCTTCAAACCCAAAGAGGTTAGATTTCTTCTAAACACCTCTACATCGCTGTAGAAATTCAAGGTCTCAAACCGACGGTAAATTCTGAGGTTCAAGGTTTGTGCTATTTTCTCGTTTAATGTGCTTTTAAGGTGCAAAATGAAAATTATCGTAGTGTCAATTATGTATCCTCTGAATTTTTCCTGACTTGTATAGCTCACGTAAAGTTAGAAAGGATAACGTGATGAAGATTGAGTATGAGTAAATGACATGATTAATGGAGGGGAAATGATGGAAATATCAAGACATATTCATACTAAGACTGTGTTTAGATGGCAAGTATGTGAAAGAATGCCCACTATTGTCCTTGCAGCTATAGTATATCCAGTCTTGCTTGATATTGCAATAGCCGTGTTTCAAAATCGCACATATGTGGTGCTTATTTGAGTTATTGTGTTGACAATATAAAATTTTTTGATGCTCTTTTTCACCTCAAAGGTGCACCTGGAGCTGTCTAATTTCAGACTGCGTAGGACTATACAATATATGCTTTGGTTATTTCTTTTACTGGGTTATTTTCCTACAAAATAAATATTGAAGTTCCTGATTGAGTCCCTCATGCAATGCATATGCTGCATTACATGCTATCGTCATCAGAACTTCTATAATTCGGCACATTGAATCGGTTAAGTACTGGCATGGGTATAGCTGCAGATATTCTGAATGATCTTCCCGAGCCCATTGCTGTTCTATCCTGCATTCTCCCGACATCTTTGCACACATTATCCAGAATGGAGAGAAAATCTCTTATTATCATGAAAATTCTTAAAGGATGAGCCTCCTGTTTTGCAGCATCCCCATGGAAATATTGTGTTACCTCTTTCACGAAGGACAAGGCTTTTCTTTCTTCAGCCTTAACCCTTGAGATTTCATCAACAGCATCTTGAAGGAACACCTTCATCGAATCAAAAAATTTACCATGGGTGCTTTGATTCTCGTGTTGCAGAACCTGTCTGACTACCTGAAGTCCTGTTTCAAGCTTGGAGACATAGCTACTCAGAACATCTGAGTCCATTCCTGCTGCCTTTTTAACATTTCCTAGCTCTTTGCTTAACCCTGCTACAACTTGCAACCCTTGCGTCTTGAAATCCTCCTCGTTGAACTTGAAATTGCTTTTATGTGGCAGAATTTCATTGGTAGGATTAGAATCTTCTCCTTCTGACCTGATTATTTCTTGGACCACAAAATGAAGTAATGTGGTCTTACCATCTTTTCCTTTTATGTCAACTAATTTCAACAAAGTATCCAATTTGAAAGCTTTGGCGTCGCCACGGTTTGTGCCATCATTCATGCGGTTTCCTGTCCTTAGGACGGCTTCGAGGAGTTTAAGGAATAGTCGACTATTCTTCAGTTCCTCACTGGCTTCCTGCATTTATAGTGGTATAGTGAGATATGTGCAGCTAAAGAGGAATTGAGATTTGCAGATGGTTAATGGTCTAATGTGTAGTCAACACATTTTCATAAGAATTTTTAAGAAGCTAAATGAAATAATTGGTAGTACCTCTAAGGTCTGGAAAGACTTTCTCAAATATTTTACTTCTGCATCAAAATTTGCTCTGTACAGCAGTGCCTCCACTCTCTTAAAGGCAAATGGAATATCAAGTATTGCCCTGAGGAACCGCTCAGCTGCGCCTAATTTTGAACCCGCATCATTGTAATTTTTAAGTTTTATCTCTTCCTCCTTGGTGGGTGCCATCTTCACTAAAGTCTCAAAAAGCTCTGGACCCAATCCCTCTGGATTTCCTGTAGGCGCAAACCACACATGTACAACAGTATGAATGAACTCAGTCTCAACTAGCCAGATCCCAATCTCTTCCCTATATCGTTACATGCATTCCATGTTTGTAACATTTTTCATGTCACAATATGCTGTTTTTCTTACTGTTTAATGCTCAACATTGAACTGGTGAGTGTTCTTGAAAGAAGTGGGGAGTATATATTGTAAACAAAATGATAGATTTAAACAGAACATCTTTTGAGCTGTCTGCCATTGATATGCCCCCAAAAATATGCCATTATCCCAATTGCTCCTGAGATCTGATCAAACCTTGTGTGGGTTTTGTTACTTTCTTTTTTTCTTTGACTGCACTTAGATTATGGAATGTGGCCAAAGAAAAAAAGAAAGAAAAATTGAAGTTGCTTTTGTAGACGAACCAGTGTTGTTTTATTTTTCCCAACCACAGAACCATTGATGTCTGGAGGAAAAGGGAAAGGGGATAATACCGTCTAAGAGTGCTTCAGACACCTCTTCTCGTGTGACATTCAATGCACGCAGGAGAATAGCAATATTCTGGGATTTCTTTGAATCTAGAATTCGAACCTCCTGCTCATACGAAGGGAGTACCAACTTCTTAGTTGCTTCTCTAGGTACTGGCCTTCTCGAATTACATCCAAATAGTGACTCCATGGCATCCTCATTCAACCTGAAAGTGCATATTCCACAGTTATAGATATAATCCACCATTAGTTCCATGATAAAAATTACTCAATTTACTTACCGGAACGAGTTTGAATCTAACTGGTCCCAAACCGTGCCTCTGTCTGAGGTGGCTGGTACTTTATCCCAATGCAAAGGCTTCATTTTAGTTTTTGATCCATCAATTTCCTCTGCATCAAGTTTTTCTGATGAACCAACACTCTTCTTATGTTCTTCAACAGGCCTATTCTCAGCTGGTGGACTTGCTCTTGGGCTTGGATTCTTTGATCGTGGCCTTACAATTTGCTTGGAAATTGGTAAAGGTGTGTATGTTTTCTTAACTCCATAATTTCTTGGCATTGATGGAGGCGGAGGTGGAGGAGGCGGCGGCGGTGGTGGTGGAAGTTGGATTTTGGATACCTGCTGCTCGTTTTTCCTTGTTGTTTGTGTTTCTCTTGGTGGAGGTGATGGTGAAAATTTGGCACTCTTAGGAATATACGGCAGAGTTCTACTAGCCTGCAGTGGGCCCAAGGAAGTTGGTGAAGGCGGCTTCATTGATGGCTTTGTGTCTGGAGAAGAAGATGCTGAAAAACGAGACCTTGGTGAAGTCCTCTTGGAATGAGGTACAGAACTGGCAACATGATTACTAGGGGAATTCGTCCTCATAGATGTCCCATGGGAAGTGAAAAAACTGGTATCTTCTCTCTCGTCATCTGATGATGTCATCGGGGGAGGTGAGTTTATGCCAGGTGGCGGTGGGAGCTTTGTCAATGGTGGCAGCGGCTGAAGTTCAGGACTGGGTCTATACCTCTCAGATCTTTTTGCCCAGTTCACCTTTCGGTACGGGGACTCACTTCTTCGAGATGCCTCTGCTGTTTCAACAGAGAGGAAATTAGCCGATTGCTGCATTCTTGACTCTTCATGATTGAACATTTGTGAGTTTGAATTTTCTGCAACTAGCTTCTGTGACTCGTGGTGGTGGTCCTGACGGTTCTTGTAGAGGTAGAACACCATTAACGAGAGCATTGCTAGTGTGAGAAGTGCCGAGATTATCGCTATGGCTACTTTCTTTGTCGTCGGCTTAGATGGCTTCGTGGCAACTGGATGTGCCACATTTGTGCCAGTTGCCGCTAAAGCCGGTGGTGGTGGTGGTAGTGGTAGGATTGCATCCAATGCGGGTGGGCCCATGGGAAGTTCGTGGGAGAAGGGCTGCTCATCTTGGTCGGATAAGTCCGGAGTGAATGGTGGAGGCGGCGGCAGTGGTGGTGGTGATGAGCCGATAGGGAATAATGGTTGGTGTAGAATTCTCCGGCTTCCCTCTTCATTGTTGGAACATGGAAACTTGCAGGCTGATATTGTGGGAGATATGAGGATGTATATGATAAGGAAAATGGTACCGAGGCAATGAGGCTTCATGGTGCTTCTTTGTTGCATTTTGGAGTCTTGTGTTTGTTGGTGTTGTTCATGTCTGGTTTTTGGTCCCAAGTTTCAGAGAGAGAGAGACTGTGAAAAAGAAGGTTCTGATCTGCAGCATTTCTGTCGCTTTTTTCATTTAATATTATTCTCAACATACTTAGGAACCAAGTATTTTGTGGGACAACTCAAGATCATATGCTCTCTCTCTCTCAGTCTCTCTGTCTCTCTCTCATGCTAAAAAGGACAGAAGTATCCTTTTTCACCACTGCTATTAAAGGGTCTCTGAGTGTGACCAAATCTCTTTTGGCCTTTAGCTATTAAAAAATCAAGATTAATAAAGTAATAATTTTGCTTGTTGGATTAAAAAGAAAAAATTCCATCTTCACTGGCCACGTTAGGCATCCACTGCTTTGCTTCCGTTGGATGCTTTCGGACAATCTTACGGACCAAAGGTGCCTTTCGTATGAGAGCCTTCAAAAAAGATACAAGAAAAAGTCTTCCACAAAGAACCAATATGAAAATCTTTTAAGTTCTTTGTGGAAGAACCAATATGAAATTCTTATAAGTTGATTCAAAAAAAAAAAAAATTTCTTATAAGTTATAACCGAAAGAAAGAAAAAGTAAAAAAGGTTGCCTAATGATTGGAATAATAACTCGTATGAAATCAGCTTGACTGTTTCAGGTCTCATTTCTACGTTATAATCATTGTAAATTATGGTTTCAATTTATTTTTCTCCTAAAAAATGACTGGAGTTAAAAGTAGTTTTTTCTCTAATAAGTTACACGTATGGTACTACTTCATTGCTTCTGAAATATTTGCAGCATTTGCATATTATAGTGGAACCATTTCAATTACAAGATAAATATGATGTTTATGATTATTAGATAAAATTTATGATGTATGGATATGGACACGATATGATATAAATACGGCGATATGAATTTTTTTTTAAAAATTTTCCATGTGAGGAGTGTCAGATACGATATCCAACACGAATGTCCGACATGGCAAAATGATTTTTTTTAAAGTGTTCATGCACCATAGGATAAAATTGAATATTTTCTTGTATCTTAAGATTTTCTTGTAAGAAAATATCCAGTCAAGTACGAGGCCAGTTACAAGAGTATTAGGTTATGGATTTGAGCCACATGAACGTGCATGTTTGTCTACGCAATACTGATTCGTGGGTAGTTTTTTTTTGGGTAATTTGAAAATGTGTAATAGTTTAGGTTTACTTTGCTTATGATTTTAAGAAGGATTTTGTGACACTTTTGTTTTGTGATATTAGTATGTCACTTATTTGGAAAGGTTCACATGGTAGTTTTTTTTTTTTTTTTCTTAACACTCCCAAGTGGGATTTAAACCTGAATCATTGTCCTATAGAATGAACTTATTAATCACTTGAATCAATTCTTATTGGTTACATGACAGTTAATTGCTACCAAGAAAAAATTATATATAATTTTTTCGGTAGCCACAAAAACGACTAAATTAGTTGTCAATCTCCTCCGTCTCGATACCAAACTCCTTCGGAATGTAATCCCATATCTTCTTGTTCTCATTCATGTGTATGACCTTATATATATATTTTTTTGGTTGACCAGTATGAGCGTATGACCTTATACTAAAGTACATTAGTTTTTACTTTAGTAAAATTCTGTTGCAAAACTTTACAAGTAGTGTTTATGACTCTAATTGCTTATGATTGGCCATATTTAGCTCGCATGTTCATTTACTTCATATTTTCCATCACCAACAATATGTTTACAGCTATATAGCATATTTGTCTGAGAAACACCACTCATAAACCAAGAATTAATAATATGTTTTAACGTACAAAATTATGAAAATCTCTAAAACATGACTTGTTTAAATAAATAAATGTGTATATATATATATAATAAAATTAGGTCAAATGCGCGTGGAGTTGAGTCGGTAGCAATGTGCAAATGATCAGCATATGCATTGCCACCCGTAAAAAAATAAAAAAAATAAAAAAATCATATGCATTGCCAGCAAAGAAATTTCCCACAGATGGGGCCCACTCCACCTCAATAATTAATCTTGATTGGTTCCATACTTCCATTAATTAATAATTTCCATTCCCTACCCTAGGCCTCAATATAGTAATCCAGAGTAATTAGGGAAATTAGGTGTGGGTCGGTGCATGCACCCACTAATTTTTTAATAGATCTTTTTTTTTTGGAATTTTTTTCTTATTTTTTATTTAATTTTTTGGAAGAAGAAATTCAAAATGGCAAAAACAATTCGAGAGTTGCATCAACACATATACTTTTTTGTAATAATTTCCCCAATATGCATGAGTGTTTTTTCAATATTTAAGTTAACTTGGAGTGTTCGTAAGTGAGAAAGACAAATAAAGAAAGAAAGGAACTTAGGATTCTACAAGGTAGCAGCAAAAAAGTATTGTCACTTGTTGAAGTAATGAAGTGGACATCACCACAGCACATGTATATGAACTAATGCTCACTAGTTCAAAGAAGGTTCGAATCGAGTAATATATATTATATACTATGTACGTACCAAATATAAGAAGATCAGCAAGTTAATAAAAGATACGAGGAAAAGGTCAAAAAGATATATAAAATCACCAGTTTGATCATTGATGATGTATATGAATTATAACATCCTATGTATATATATATATGATGTAATATGATATAAAATACAACGTAAATATGACAAAATTACTAGGGATGGCTGTCATTAAAGTTTATATTTGATTCTGATTGCTAATCCACCATTGGACTGAAGCCCAACTTCTAGTCTAACTAGGGCTGTTAAAGGGCCAGATTCGTATTGGATCAGAAAAAATCCGGAGTCGGATGTGACAAGGGGATTCGATTCATTTATCTTTGATTACGGATATTTATAATCAGATCATATTCCCTGTATGTTTCCATCATTAAGGACATAGATCGGATTCATATTGAAATCCGACCCATTGATATCCCTACGTCAAAGTTCAAACAACCCTTTACCTTTATTTCGTTTTCAGATTTCCATATATTAAAAAAAGTATGCCTGCTAACGGCTCGACCTGTTTTAGAGATTTTCTTAACTATCGTTAGGAAAAACTATAGAATCGGAATTAATACTATCTTTATCTTTAGCAAAATTAACATTTTGAGGCCCAGCAATTAGTTTTTATGTTAATTTTTTTAGGGCTGTCAATGGATCGGATTTTAATCCGAATCCGATCCGAATTTTAGCATATTCGTCCGATAAAAATGTCCAATGGATCATATCCGATTATAAATATTCGTTATCCGAAATAAATGGAGCGAATATGGAATTAACGAATCCGATCCGTTTAGAATCCGAATCCGATTATATATATAATATTTAATTAAAATAAATTATTTACTAGTACATAATATTAAGTAAAATGACTAAAATTATAATTTTCACATAATTATCACTTTAAACAACAATAAAATTTGAATTATTTACTCTAAAAGTATATATTTTCCTTTATTAATAAGTTTAAATTAACTTATTTTAAATAAATATAAATAAAATCATCAAATAATCCATTAAATAATTATTATATATTAATATTATGTAATTATATTTATTCTTTATATTAAATTTGTTAAATAAAAAAATTAAATTTTATTACTAATCGGGTCGGATCTTTAATCGGATATAATCCGATCCGATTATACATGGATTCAAAATAAATGAATCCGAATCCTATAGGATTCGGATTCGGATCCGGTTGCCGGATTCTCTTGTCGGATTTGGATCCGGAATCCCCTGATCCGGCCCGAATCCGACCCGTTGACAGGCCTAAATTTTTTGTGCCCAGTCGCAGTTATATTTGGGTTTGGGCAATTTTGGGCCTCCAGCTATCTGAGGCCCAAAGTTGTGATCTTTGTGTTTTTAACAGGGTTCACAGTAATAAGGGTAACTCTTGTGAATATTTTTGGCTTATCACATTTTATATTACGACATTAGTCATGATTTTGTTAGACTAAAAGGTTCGAAATCTACCAATTAAAAAGGTATTAGGAGCATTTGCTAAAAGTATTTAATTAATTTGGTTTCTTCCCATTTCTGGGCCTCTGCTAACTAAATCATATACATGATTTTAGGTATTTCATTATCGAACTCAGATCTGGGATTCTCAAATCCGATCCGAGTCCAACCCGTTAACAGACCTAATTTTAGGTTGTTCAAACGCAACTTCAATTACTTTTGTGAGCTAGTCAGCCGTAAAGTTGGGCATTTTTATTAACAGCAATAGTTTATGAGGAAGTACTAGCTTAGTTTCTCATGATTATTGAGGCATATACTCGAGTTCCGATTATTAACATTTTTTATCTAATTTATTTTTTGAAGTAATTTTTTGAATTCGAGTCAAATCGAGACCAGTATAAAGCGATCTTTCCAAATCCATTTCTCTAGTTCGAAACTTAGCTGCAATAATGCGAATGGACAGTAGAAAGTTACACAAGTCTAATAAAAAGAACTCCAATTTAAATGAAAATTTGATAGGAAAAGTAGAAATAAATCTATGGATTCAAGTGAAAGGCATTAATAGAATCCAATCATCCATTGCCTTTGATCTGAGTTGTCGCTGTTAGTGAGTGGGGATTCTGGAATAGTGATATTAATGTAGCTCCATTTGTTTTTATCTCAGTGTATTCACGTAGAGAAGCATGCATGCAATATATTGTCACTTTCACAATTTAAAATTTAAAATTATTAATTCAACTTCTCCATATATAATAATTGCTTCTTTGACCATAGTAGTTTCTCGAATTTCAATAATTGAAACTTCAATTCTTTATTGAAATGGACAGTGATATATGTACACTAGCTAGCTAGGTTCTAGGTATATATAATATAATAATATATAGAGACTTTCACTATGTTGGCCTTCATGATTTGATATTATGTTATATTTAAGATTAATGGGTTCTTTTTTATAGTTTATTATTGGTTGGATTCTATTTAAATTTGAATTAAATGCAATTTAAAGATAGAAAAAGAAAGAGACTTTTGCAAAAATAATATTTTTTTTATTCCTGTTGCAAATAATGGTATCGGATTGGAGGGATTTAATATTTTGGTATTAATCGCGGAATTTACCCGCGACTCCGATTATTTTATTGTTATTTGTTGCGGAGTCGCGGAGATCTCCTGCAACTCCAAAATTTTGTATTATTTTATTAGGAGTCGCGGAGATCTCCTGCAACTCCAATATTTTGTATTATTTTAATAGGAGTCGCGGAGATCTCCTGCAACTCCTAATTTTTTTTAATATTTTTTATGGAGTTGCATGATAAGCTAGACTCGTTGCTTTTCGTTTTTCCCTGATTTATTATTTAATTATTTATATTTATATCATCAATTATTTGTTGTATTTTGAAACTTTATTACTCAATATCTCCTGCAATTATTTGTCTTTTCTTTACATCACTTTATTGTATTCATGCATCTGCAAAATGACAGTAAATGAATAGTATTTGATGGTACATTGAGGTGACTACTCAATATTGCAGCTCACATTGAATTATTGCACTTGAAAGTTGAGTGCATTATTGTATCTCATTCATTTCTATTTATACATCTGTAAATCGTTCACACTCAAGCCATCCGAAATATTTTTGAGTCCAAAACTTTTTCCTCAATTTTTCCTTCAGTCAAGTTTCGACATCCCAAGAACTTTCTTGAGTTAATTTTTACATTCCTGTTTGTTAAGAGTCCCTCTTCTGTAATGGAAGCAATTGAGTTACTTGTTTTTTATGGGGGAAATTATACTGTCTCCAATAATTCCGTTTTTTACGATTTACCCCCAGTAGCATCAACGAGAATTTCACGTTCAATCTCTTTTGATGGTCTACTTCAGGAGGTTTATGGTCTAATTGGCCTGAACCGAGCGCGATACACAATTCAACTGTTATCGCCCTTCTATATCTCAAGGTCCCCGATACCACTGGAAACAGTCATTGAAATAAATGACGATCGAGTATTGTGGTGTTACACAAATCCGGAGGCCCAACTTGAATCTTTTAAGGTTTTTGTTATCGTTGAACCAATCCACACACAAAGATCCGTAGAGGTTAGCTGGAGTGAGGACATGCGAAGCTATGTGGATTTGCTAAGCCATGATATGTCTTCGGTCACCAGTGGGTTCGAAGTATTTGGTATCAATGACCCAAATCCATCATTCCAACAAAGCCACCATGGCGAGGCTTACGTAGAACCACAAGTTGCGGAGTTGGAGGACGAATTACCAGATGAATCCCAACAAATGGATGATGTGCTGTCGGATCTAGAGATAGATGATGTGCCGAATGCCACTGCGAACGACACCGAAGAGGTTGCCGCTACTGAGGATGTGTTGACACAGCCCCACACCGGAGATATGAATCCACAACTCCACGAAGCTTATCCGTTCTACTCCGCTACAGGATCTGAAATGAACGCCGATTCTATGGATTTGCCATGTTGTAAATGGAGTCAATTTTACAATCCCAATGTTGGTAGATTGGCTCATGGGATGACATTCCAAAGCAAACTACATGCTCAAGCCTCCGTCAAGGACTACTCAGTTCGATGGGCGAAGCGAGAATTTTCTGTACAACTTAGTAAACCAACATTCTTCAAGGTTTACTGCAAGCACCATGAGGCAACGGGTTGCCCATGGGCAGTGCGCGTCCAATTTAAAAAGTTATATGAAACTTGGGCGATAAGTGTATATAATGGGGATCATACTTGTGGTGACGACTACATCCGTAAGGATCACCAGAATTTGGATACGAATTTTATTGCTGGGTTGTTGATTGGCCATGTCCGGACCAACTATGAGTACACTGTTGCCGATGTCCAGCAGACCGTGAAGGATTTCTGCGGATACGAAATTGAGTATTCAAAGGCCTACCACAGTCTGCGACGTGCTAAGGAGCACTTGTACGGTAATTGGGAAAGCTCGGTTAGCAGTCTCCCGAACTTCATGGCTGCACTTCAAAAATGGAACCCAGGTTAACCCCAAATTTAATGTCCCATTTGTCCATGATTTACACTGATTTATAGTACACTATATTGTATTTTACTTTATTAATTGACATGCAGGGACCATAGTGGAGTGGCAACACCATCCACGTGGAGGAGGTAGGCCCGGAGTAGAGATGATACATTTAATGTTTTGGGCCTTTAGACCTTGCATTGAAGGGTTCAAACATTGCCGGCCGGTCGTTTGTGTTGATGCCACCCATTTGTACACCAAATACAAACATAAGCTCATGATTGTTGTTTGTGTAGATGGCAATCAAACCATTCTTCCTCTCGCGTTTGCTTTGGTAGATGAGGAGTCTACTGGTACATGGGGTTGGTTTTTGAACTTATTGCGCCTACACATCATAGGAGACTCGCACGAGTTTGTGACCATAATTTCCGATCGCAATAAGGGCATAATTAGGGCCGTAAATGAAGGGCATGGGTCATTTAATGGTGAACAAGGATGTCACCGTTACTGCTTGAGGCACTTGTGTTCCAATATCAATTCCAAATTTAGAAAGCCACCACTGAAGGATCTTTGCTGGGTTGCTGGTACGGCAGCCGATGAATTTTCATTCCAGCAGGCTTTTAATCGTATTCAGTCCATATGTCCTGAAGCTGCCACGTATCTGATGGGTATAGAGCTGGAAAAATGGACGTTCTGTCATGATGGAGGCCGTCGATTTGGAACGACTACCACCAACCATGTGGAGGTATGCAACGGTGTGCTCAAGGGAGCCAGACGACTGCCAATTAGTGCAATTGTTGAGATGACCTATATTAAGCTTACTCGCTATTTCAACGAGAAGTTACAATTGGCTAGACAACTAAAAGCTGACGGTCGTGCATTCACCGCGTACGCGGATAGTATCTACAGAGAAAATGCTAGGCTTGCTTCCTTAAACATTGTGCACATGGTCAACGATGATGATTCATCCGCTAATGTCATGAACGTAGGCGTACAAGGCCGTATTGCCCGATTTGCTGTCACGTTGAGCACGAGGGAATGCAGTTGTGGTTCTTGGAAAAAATTAGGCATTCCATGCCCACATGCTATCCAAGTCTGTAGACATGTCAATGAACCTGCTTCCCAATACATGCCATGGTATTACGAGATCGACCATTTCATGGAAACATACAGCGGTAAATTCTATCCTATATGGTCGAAGGAATACTGGCCATCTGCAGGTTTTGAACTGGTGCACAACCCAACAATGAAGGAGATACGGAGACGTGGTAGAGATAGAACAACGCGAATACTGAACGAAATGGACCAACCCGGGCCATCTCGCCGGAGATAGATGGTAGTTGTATGTTTTTTTTTTTTCATGTTGTAAGCTAATGTTTTGATGTTAAGAAGACAGTGTGGTGTAGTCATGTTACTAATGCAAGTATTTACAACTAATATTAAACTACAATAAACTAATGCACATCTACAATAATAAACTCCTCAACTGAAAAATATAATACGACAGTAACATATATTACTAATGCAAATATTTATAACTATTAAGAAAATAACTAATGTCCCTGATGCCCAGAGGTACTTGCTCCTTCGAATCCCGGCGCAACGGAGGGAGCAAATGCCGAATGAGGGTTATTGTCCCATTGCCCAAATGAGGGAGATGCAGAAGTCACGGGGGCAGGCGGATGGGGTTGGCTGGCAGTGGGTCGAGCTTGTTCTGGACTTCGGACTCGCCGCCTACTTCGAGAACCCCTGCGAATTCTTATTTGCTCACTGACTACTTCCGGATTCGCATGCCCTCTTTCAACGTCTTGTAATGAACGGACCACTTCTCTATTAGTTTCACATAAACTCCTCAACTGAACTGGATCGGTGTCATCGCTAATGGCCAAGTAGTTATCCATCATATACGCCAACCCGGTGGACTGAAATTACAAAACAGAGTAACTCAACAAACAATATATAACAATTGTAAAGTTCCATCATATCCTGTAACAATTGTAAAGCTCCACCAATATTCTGATTATGGTTGCAGCTGTTGCTCGCTCCACATAACTCACGGTACAAAAACGCCAACACTGCACTCCCCCAGCTATAACTCCGACACTCTTCTACAGTACGCATATGACGTAGATATAGTAGGGACACCTTATTTCCACTAGTGTCTGGAAACATGTATGCACCCATTATCAGTAATGCGGCACACCTGGCGTGTTGCATTACCACCCCGTCAGGACTGTCTGGATTGAGCGGATTCTCCACTAACTGCCTTCTTAAAGCGATCATCTTAATTCGTGATCCAATAAGATCATCACCGTATGGGAAAAATCCCAACATACCACCACAACAATCCATCCAAGACTCATACGGTGCCGGAGGTGCATCAATCCCAATTATTGGATCACCCCGAATTGGAAGGCCCCATAGTACAGCCACATCCTCCAAAGTAATGGTGGCCTCCCCAACGGACAGGTGGAATGTATGCGTCTCCATACGCCATCTTTCCAATAATGCAGTAATTAAATGTGCATCGCTTAGTATATATCCACAACTAAAAACTCCATAAAAACCCATATCATACAAGATAGCAATGATATCATCATTTATGTGTACATATCTATCGTCTTCGGGATCGTGACTAAATCCAGTCGTGTTATTGTGTCTTGGGATTACAATCCGATCAATATGCCCATTAAAAACATATTCCGAGCGATGCATGTCTTGTAAATAAAGTAAATCACCTTCTTCCGGACCGTAAATATATCTAGACATCTAAAAAATAAAAATAAAAATAAAACTCAATTAGCAAATATTCATAACTAATTAGTTAAAGATAAATACTAAACTCATTATTTATAACAAACGTGATAACCAAGATTATTAAAAATTAATTAAAATAATTAACAAATTAATTATAATAACTAACTTAATACTTTCAGTTATAACTATATTAATTAAAATAATTAACAAATTAATTATAATAACTAACTTAATACTTTCAGTTATAACTATATTAATTAAAATAATTAACAAATTAATTATTGGTAGTTTAGATCATTACAAACAAAATTAAAAACAATACTCATATACCACATTAATATTAGCATGACTAATTAGTTAAAAATAAATACTAAACTCATTATTTATGACAAACGTGATAACCAAGATTATTAAACAATATGCCAAACTAACAAACTAACTACTACGGATAACAATTTCAACTTTCATTGAACATTTTATTACAATAACTAACTTAATACTTTCAGTTATAGCTAAATTAATTAAAATAATTAACAAATTAATTATTGGTAGTTTAGATCATTACCAACAAAATTAAAAAATATATCAATATACCACATTAATATTAGCATGAGTAATTAGTTAAAGATAAATACTTAACTCATTATTTATAACAAACATGATAACCAAGATTATTAAAAAATATGTCAAACTAACAAACTAACTACTACGTATAACAATTTCAACTTTAATTAAACATTTTATTATTTATAATCAACGTAATTATTAAAACTTTTAAGAAGTATAATATTTTTTAATGAATTAAAAACTACAAATTATTCATACCATAGATTAGCTAAAAAAACTAACATATTACCATCATATTACTAATTAACATCATATTTACAAAATTTACATAATTAATTACAAATTAAATGAGAAAAAAAAAAAAAAAATTTGGCCAGATTCTACTTACCTTCACCGGAGTGGGCGGCGCCGGCTGCACTTCCGGACACCTTGAGCTGGGCTGTGGCGGCGGTTGCCCGGTGGTTGGCGGAGGTTGGCCGGTGGTTGGCGGAGCTTGGGGAGGGCTGCTGAGCTTCGCGCACTGCAAAGGAGGTGAAAATGGCGATGGTGGTGAGGGTCCAGATCTAGATCTGGACCACAACTTAAAAAAAAAAAAAAATAATTTTTTAATTGGAGTCGCGGGTGTCAGACGCGACTCCAGATAATATTATTAAAAAAATACTGGAGTTGCAGGAGATCTCCGCGACTCCTAATAAAATACTATAAAATATTGGAGTTGCGGGAGATCTCCGCGACTCCGCAATAAATACAATAAAATAATCGGAGTCGCGGGAAATCTCCGCGATTAATACCAAAATCTTAAACCCCTCCGAGCCGGTACCATTTTTTGCAACAGGAATAAAAAAAATATTATTTTTGAAAAAGTCTCAAAAAGAAAAGATCTTTTGAGTTTATTTAATTTTACACAAAGGGGACTTCCAAATACAAACATGTGACAGTGAAACTATAACGTATGATACAATTTATTCTGTTACTATTGATGTGTTTTAATATAAACATCCTTTGATCTTCTCTCTTTTCTTGTGTATTGGGCATGTGATATATATACCCTAGTTAACTTCACAGTAAGTCTCCTTTTATAAGTTATACTTCAAGTTACTCTCGGCATCCTATATCGATTATAATTTTTAATTTTTTGTCAACTTAAGTTAGATAGATTTTTATTCTTTTGAGATAATTCATACTCAAAAAGTCTGTTCTTGAGCTTACTCGAGTTGACACTTTTGGCCCAAGTTTCTTTGAATGGGGGACACCATCAAATATCATATTAAAATATTATGTGTTTGATTAACTCACTTAAATGTTAACTAATCAAGTAAGAGTAATCTAAAATTGTGTAAGTAATAAGTAAATTAGTATTTATTCTATACGACATGAATCGCAACATTTTTGCTATCACCAAAAGAGAGAAAGAAAAAGGCAAGATTTACTTGATGTCGTTTTACATGTCTAAATAGAATCCATATAAATATATATATATTCGTGATGCGGAATACAATTATTTGGAAGATATTATTATTCGTAAAGTTACTGATATCCACTTGAAAACAACTGATCAGTTCCCTCCATCACAAAACTTGGAAGAAGAAAAGACGTAATGATCAACATGTGTGTGCTTAAATTTGCCAACGAGAGAAGACGTAATTATCAATATTTTCTAGTCCCTTCTCTCCTCTCTCATTATGTTTCTTGAAAGTATAGGCATATGGAAGGTTACGACCTAATTTTTGTTTATCATTGTTCCGTCCGGAATATAGACGAATAATGCGTAATTTTATTTTATAAGAAGATTTGTGACGTTCAATTCCAAACCCGGGGAATTTCCTAGAAAATTTCCCTCAAAATCCATCTGTTTTGTTATGATGGGCTCAAAAAGATAATTTGGGAAGACTTATTTTGATTAATATTTGAAACCGAATAACTCAAGTTACAAAGTAGATTTATTTTCAAATCTCACTTAATACTTGGTCAATTTTATTTTTTATTCTCACTCATGTTATTCAGTACTGTTTATTATAGTAATTAGTCATAGATAAACTGTAAGCACTTCAAAGAGTTGGATGATTAATCAAGAAATGTTAATCCTAAATTAAGATTTGAACCCGAACCCATAGAATCGGACAACTGGTCAGATAATTTAAATCTCAAATTAACATTGGTAACTTTTGAAATTTGGTATTAGACGTGAAAATGTTTGAGTGAAACATATCCTGCTCAAATCTTTGGTGTGCAGACTCGGCCATGACAGGAAATAATAAACTAAACTATGATCACAAGAATTAAATTAATTAACTTACCATTTGAATTTTTAATTCCACCTCAAATAATATTAAAGGCTAATTGTGTGACTTTTTTTTGTTTCTAATTACTGTTGGGATACCCTAATAATCACACTTGTAACCTTTATGCTTTAAGGAAAAAAGCCTGATAAAAAGGGATCCTTTTCGTATTCCATTACAACTTACTAACTTTATGAGCTAGCTAGGGTTTGGCCACCCTAAGTGTAATATATTATAATTTATTATCTTTTTGGGTAATGAGGAAATTAAATGCTAATGGCCCGTCTTAGTTGACTTGGATTATTCCACTAATCATGTTTAGATGAATGAAGGAAGATGAATTTGGCACTACAAACATGACCTTTACCGAACCAAGTTGAAAAATGGCACAACTTCGTGCTTTAAAGATTGCCCTGTGATGATTAATATGTTTAAGAGAGAGCTAATTAAGACATTTTAGTTTGGTGTTTAATAGTTTTAAATCAAATAAACTTAAATTTGATGTTTCTTTTCTAACAACATGAATTATTCTCAACCTCATGAGTTAGTTTTCGGTATTGGGTCCAATTTTTAGTTGTCTAAATTTTTTTTATTAATATGGTGTCAAAGTAAGCTCTTACCTTATGAGGTAAATAACTCCCAAGATTGAGTTAAATTCAATTTTATTTTTACAATGGTTAGAGAACTAAGTTCAAATGCACCTTTTGTAGGTGTAATATCTATGATGGAACCCTATCCTCTGTACACGTAGCTAGCTCCGAGAATGTAATAGATATTCGTACAGTAGAGCTCGCTATATCGCGAACTCTAATTAGTAGGAGATAGAGATAAGAAAGGGTCGAGAAGAGATTTATTCTTGTACTACACATCAAGATCGGAATAGAATAAGTATAAGTGAGAAGGAAGAAACTTCAAGAGAACTTTGAATCGGTATAAATAGGGTTGGGGTTAAAGATAAAGACAAGCCAGAGAGACACGGAGCCAGGATTTCATGGTAGGGGGGTGAAAAATTAAAAAATATATAATTTTTTTAAAAATAAATATTATTTTATTAAAAATAAAAATATTATTTTCTTCGATATATATAAATAAAATAAATATAACTTAAAACTATAAATTCCTTTTACTCATAGTTATTATATAAATAAAAAAATATATGGATTAATCTCAATTTAACATGATTTAAAACACAATAATAAAATCAAATAACAAAACTAACATAAAGAAATAAAATGTCATTTTTCTTTAGTCACATAAAAATACCATATTTATTTAAAATGACATACTTAACTACAATTAATAAATTTATTATAAATATTATCCATAATAAAAGAAAATTTAAAATTACTATTTAAGATACAATCTTTTAACTAAATAATTTATCCATTATAAAGGAAAAACTAAAATTAACACGATTATGTTCATAATAAAAGACAAACTAAAATTACTATTTAGATACAATCTTTTAATAAGAATATAAGATTAATACAAATACAATCTTTTAGCTAAATAATCTATGCATAATAAAAACTAAAATTAACATAGTTATAAAGAAACCATATTTTCTTGTCATATTTGCTTAATATGCCGAACTCATATCAACACTAAAACACAGTATATTATCTAAAATTGATTACCTTTATATTGTCAGATAAAAATATAATATTTTTTCAAAATATAGAACTCTGTACCAATACTAAATTATTGAAAATTAAACACAGAGTTATCTATTATCTTTAATCTATTCTCAAGAGATACAATCTGTTTTCAAAATATTGAACTAATTTACAATTAACAAATTAATCATAAACTTTATCTAAATAATTTATTCATAATAAAATAATAAACTATAAAAGAAAAACCAAAATTAAATATAAGTTAATATTAACTTTATTGGATAAGTTGAGATCAGATCAACTTCTTTTTCCCACAATTTTGAAGATTAGAAAAATATGAGTTCTAAGTTGATGACAAGACTCAAGAGAAATATAGGAATAAAAAACTGAGGAAGAAGACGATAAAGAGATAGAAAAAGAAAATTGATTTGAGATTTCAAAAAGAAAATCAAAAGATGTAGTCTTATTCAAGAGAAAGAAGAGAGGAATAGAAAAGTGAGGAAGAAGACCTAGTTTAGATAAAGAGAGAGAAAAAGAAAATTGATTTGAGATTTCCAAAAGAAGATCAAAAAACTTAGTCTTCTGTAGGGATGGCAACGAGCCGAGCCGAGCCTTGGCCTTTTTTCAGGGCTCGGGCTCGGCTCGACCAAGGCTCGAACCCGGCTCGGCTCGAGGCTCGGCCTTTAATATTATTTTTAATAAAAAAATTAGTTTTTTTAATAATTTAATATATTTTTATATATAATAATATATATTAAATGAATATATATAATAAATATATTATTTTTTATTCATTTTGTATTAAATTTAATGAATATATATATAATATTATATATTAATAAAATATTTATATACATAAAAATTAAAAATATTATTTTTTTAATTAAATATATGGGCTCGCGAGCCACGAGCCAAGAAATAAAGGGTTCGGGTTCGGGTTCGGCTCGACTCGACTCGTGTAGCTCGCGAGCCGGCTCGGCTCGTTGCCATCCCTAGTCTTCTGTAAGAAAGAGAAAAGAAAATTAATTAGAAATTTTCAAAAGAAGATCAAAACATTTTTATTGGAATTGAGAAAAGAATTCGTATTACACTAAAGTACTACTAAAAATTAAATTAATCTAAAAATAAATTTTAACTATCATTATTGATGAGTTGTAATTTTATTGGGGAAGGGGAGACGACATATTTATAAATTAAGCGGGGCAAAATAATAAAAAATTTAAAGTTTATATATAATAATAAATTTTTAAAAAAATTTGGGGTGGGCGCCACCCCATGCCCTCCTAGCTCCGTCTCAGAGAGAGACCCTATTCCGTTCATACTCGTCAATCTATAGCATCAATTTCTTATTGATGTATGTAATTGAGATATCTTGGTTCAATTTATATATATATATATATATATATACATTTTTTTTTATTTTTTTTTTTGGTTCAGCCAATTCATAGTTTAATTAGAACAACACTATACATCATGATTATAAGCTATTGTTCTCAACCAATTAACCAATGAATGTAGCTTGCTTTTGGTACTTAATGACCTAATTAGTCAAATTAAGTCCACGAATTTGAGAATCTGTGTCCATGTGCAACTCCCTAAGCATAGTAATAATTAAGTTAGAATTAAACCCAGATATATAATCAGTTTCCAGGGCAGAAATTATATGATTATAATTAACTCGATGTAATTAATAATGTTGGTGAATCTGCGTCCATTAATTTGCTGCATTGTTGAATATATGTGGCTAGCAAATTGGCTTCTCATGGACACTAAATCGTATTCATTTATTTTCATAATTTTAGATTTCATTAAATTAAGGGTCATATGATATGGTTAGTGAATGGCTTCTCCGTTTCTTTTTTTATTATTTTCAAAATCCACCTTTCAAATATTTTAGTATTAATTAACATGATCGTTTCTTAGGTTAGGATTTCGGTGGAAGATGATCTAATATATCCACTTACATTTCGGATGATATTTTTAATTGGAAAAATTACAAATTGGTATATCAATTGGATTAATTCCGCGTTTTTGATATACTTCATTTTTTTTGTGATAAAATAAAACCACACCTTAAAAATTATGCAATTTAATACATTTTTTGATTGGAACCTGGTTTTGTTTGTCGGAAATCCGACCCAATTTTACATGTGGCGAACTTCTAGTTCATCACATGTAAATTTCGCTGGACAAAATCAGTTTTTCGATAAAAAATGTGTATGAAATTATTTGATCTTGAAATATATGGTCCTATTTTGTTTTCGAAAAATGAAATACACCAAAAGCGTTGAATTGATCGAATTTGTATACCAAATTTATAATTTTTCCATTTTTATTTTAACCCTAGCCAACTCTATTTCTTTATATTTTTTGTCAATAGGATTAGAGTTGTATAGAACTTTTTAGATTGCGAACAAAATTACGAAAAATTCATAATATAGAAAGTTTCTAAATTACTTAGGTAGTGGGGGAATTCTGATTTTTTTAAGAAAAAAAATACATAAAAATAAAGTAATTTCATGAACTTAAGGGAGGCAAAAGGTTTTGAAAGCATATAAGCATCTTGCCTGCTGAGATACTTGTTCAAAAGATATAAAATTAAAATTCAAATGATGACCTCTAACATTTAATTAAAGATCGATAAATACTTCATTTTTTTAAACTTCCTCTCCAACCTTTTTTTTTTTTTTTTTTTTAAATTTTAACACATGCACATTTAAATGAAATTTGAACTCAAGACATTGTCTTGAATAATGAATTCATTAATCACTTAAACCAATTTTATCGACGAACACCCCCCTAACCCTAAATTACGTATTTCTCGAGATAATATTAGCCCTTTTCATCCTTTGGGTGGTGGCGTTCCGATTTCGTTGATATCTTGAATCGAAGAAAATCTTTAGAGAGAAAGACATGATATCGGATCAAAAGAATAGAATAATCCGGGAAGAAGACAAGTACACGAGAGGGGAGGACATGCAATCAATTGAACAAAATTGCATAAAAATCTAAGGCGATTTGGTCAAATTAAAATCCGTCCTACAAAAGGAACCAAATGGTAGTGACATATATATACATTTTCCTCGAAATGGACACTTAACTCACAAGTTGGCATCAATAATTATATGATTAAATCTATTATCATAAAGCTCCAAAATGGCAAAGTCTAGGAATTGAAGAGGTCGTCAGCCCTCCACGAAGACCACTCCCCAAATCCTTGTCTTCCACAATCTTCAATTCCGACAACTTATTTCCAATATTCATGTGCATATTTTTCCCTTTGTTTTGTTCCCATCCCTTGTCTATCTTCATTGACATTATCAATGTTTGGAATCCTAGAAATTAGATTAATAATGATATCAATAATTTAGGGTTGGGAATCCTCGAATATATGTAATTAGAACGTATACTTAAGTTTAGAGTGTGTTTGGATGAGCTTTTTATGAGGTTTTTTAGAACTTTTAAGACGGTTTTGAAGTTTAGAAGTTATGTGGTTTGTTATTTCTATAACAATTTGTAGGTTATAAGTATTAAACTAAAATGAGAGTATAAGGATTGATTTTTTTTTTTTTTTTTTTTGCATTGAGATGAATTATACGTGATACGTAAATAAATATGTCGTACAATGATATAGGTGTTATACTATTGTTAGTAAAAATACTTGATTTCATTTTCTGGTACTGTGAATATAATTTGATTTTCCGTTTGGTGAGTCCATGATCCGAAGATAGACGAAATCATGGAGAGAATCTCATGAATGTGAAAGATAATATTACCAACACAAGAAAGATTATTTTCTCTATCAAAAAGTTTGGAGATCACAAGGATGCAATCACCTTTAATGATAATTTTTTTTTTTTTTTAAACACACCCACCTCAAGTGGCTAAAGGGATTCGAACCCGGGTCATTGCCTTAAAAAAAGAACCCTCAAACCACTTAGCCAACCCCTATTGACACTCTCAATGATAACTTGATTCCAGCTATGGCGAGATGTAAATTAGGCGAGATCATATTAGATCAAATTTAATTTTTATTTCATGTTATAATTGTAATATTCTAATTGAAAACTACCTCCCAATCTCATTTCGCTATCAAAAATAAAAATTTAAAATATAATCGTACATGTGGCAATTTGTACACAATGACTCAATAATATAAAGTTTGGGCATTTCATTTAGAAGTGTTGCTATGAATAATTTCTGATATTTATAATAACTCATACTTAGATACACTACACAATGTTAGAAGATTGCATCAAGTTTCTAAATATGTGACATTATAACTAGTATCACGATTGCCTAATATGTATTGGTTGGAAATTAGTTAATTTATTTGAGAGAATGAATTTGCACCTATTTCAAAAGAGAAGATATTTATAAACTTTTTTTTAAAAAAAAATTATTTATTTGAGTTAGAGTTAGAAATCACAAAACACTAATTTTGAAGCGAAATTAAAACCCCAATAACTTTTTCTATTATTTTCCTAGAAAATAGAAAATTCATTCGGTATATATATTTAATTTATTTATATATTTAATTATGTCAAACGTTGTGTCTCACATTCCTATAAAAAAAAATTTATATCGACGTATTCATATATGTATTGTATCGTATTCGTACCCACACATCTAATATTTAATCAATTCTACACGCACTGCCAAACTCTTTGACAGAGTTTGTCAATACTAAAAAACTAATAATAATAATCATAATCCGACAAATTCTTAAGACAGAATCTTTCAGAAGATTGTGATGCAAATTTATGTCAGATTAGCTTAGCCAATAGTTAATTAATTAATAACAAATTGAGAGGGCATCTTGCTCAGATCCTGTGGGATGCACATATGTAATACTGGTGGATGGTGGTTTAAATAACTAGAATCAGGTGAGTCTTTACTCTTTAACAGTGATTTACATATCTATACTATAATATATTTGATAATGATGTTTGACTTTTTGTTGTATATTTTGATGAGGTGGAATTTTATAGTTTTTTTGAAAATTTTTAATTAGATAGAAAAAATATGATTTGCTTATCTTTATTTTATATATTATTTTTTTAATAAGTTAAAAAAAAGTAGTAACTAAGGAAAATAATTAATTGGGCAAGTTTGACTGAATGAAATTAATTTTGATATTTCTACTAATTAAGTAAGGTTAATATTATATGCAAGTCTTTGATATTTCTATATATTTATTAAATTAATTTTAATGACTAATTACTTGAATCACATATATAATTTCCATAAAAAATCACTACAATTTTAAATTTAAATTCAAACATTACAAATAAAAAGAATTAATTAAGTTTCTTAATTTACTCCATCAAATTAATTAATTTTTTTAAATCTAAAATTAATAGTTAATATAATTGACACAAATTAATTAAATTACTCCATCAAATTAATTAAAATTTTAAAATTTAAAATTAATACTTAATAAATTTATATCTATATCTATATTATTATATATTTGATAACAATATTTGACTTTAATTGTGCAATTTTGATCAAATATATATATTTTTTGACATAATTTTATTACTAATTATTTTATGTGTTGTAAATTGATATTTATTTATCCTAATTATCCACTATTACTATGAATATAATTAATCCCTTAATTTTACCTAAATCATTTGAAAAAACAAAAAGGAAATTATATGCAGGATCATTCCAAACTGTGGTAATTAAATTAAATGAATTAAAATTTTGATATATTAAAATATGGAATACGAACTAAATGCTATACTATTTATTTATTTGAAAATTTAATTCATTTAATTTCAAATTCTTTTAATTAATTAAAAAAATTATTGTTAATTTATTTATTTGGAATTCATGATTTATATATCTATCTATTTATCTATCTATACTATAATATATAGGAAGGGTGTATTTAATTAAATTGATTCAACTTTGATTGAATACTTTTTTCTCCTTTTTTAGATTTCTTTATTCTTTGAAAATTGTCGATTAACTTTCCAAAATATTTGATATTTTGAAAACTTTAATTAGTTACCAAATTATATTAATTTACTTATTAATATCATAAATTTAGGCAATGTCCACCTAAATACATAATTTATAATCTTTTAAAAATTTGATTATTTAACAAATCACATTAATCGATTTGTTAATCTAATAAATTTAGTAATTTCCGATTAATAATGTTTTATTTATATCAAAAATATTAATTGATTTGCATGTGATTTTGAAATCTCTTAATCAATGGATTGATTGCAATTAACTAGAAATAAACTCTAATTAATATCATAAAAATTTAGGAAATGTCCAACTAAATACATAATTTATAATCTTTTAGGACGTTGATTATTTAACAAATCACATTAATTGCTTTGTTAATCTAATAAATTTAGGTAATATAATTTCCAATTAACAATATCTATATCTATCTATACTATAATATATAACAATGATATATATATATATATATATATATATATACTAGACTATATATAATATAACAATGATGTCCATTGATTCGATTGCGTCAATTTTGATCAAATTTTAATTTTTAATAATATATAATTTTTTTTAATTGAATAATAATTTTAAATGAGATTAATATTAAATAAGTAATTTATTTAATTTTCAAAATATAATACAAATCATGTGAAGTGGCGTTATTTAAATTATGATACAATTTTCATTCAAAACTATTACAATTTTAAATTTAAAGTCAAACCTTTCAAAAATAAAGTGTATTAATTAGGTGGCTTAAATTACTCGAGCAAATCAATTTAATATCTTTCACTAATGAATAAATATTATCTACCAAAATAAATTGGATGTATATAAAAACCACTTTCTAGCTAGCTTTCATCCTCTCCCTCTCTACTTTACGTCTCTACAAATTATTTTTTTCGGGTGAACAAAGGAGCCAAAAGGCATGTGTAAACACGTTTCATTCTATTCTTTTGATTTCTTTTTTGCATTTTCAATTTTATTGTTTTTTTAATCTTTGTTGATTATTATTTTAGTCCATAACCTCTTTAAAAAATTATGTTTATTTATTATTTTGATTATATTTTAATGTTTGTTTATTTAAATCGGATTGTTTATAGTGTTTTACATTTGTTTTGTTGCGATTGTTGATTTGTTGACTATTTTTTTAATATTTTTATATTATTGTTGTTTTCACACTTTTATATTTTGTTTGTCATTTTTGTTTATATTTTATTGTCATGTTGTTCTAATAGAATTTGTTGATTTGTTGCCAGGTTTGCACATCAATTTCTTATCCTTGGAATGCATGTTCAAATCCCTGCGTACTCCAAAAATTGTTGATTTGTTGCTTTTCTCTTGAGGATTTGTGGATTTTTTTCCACTCCATGTATTTTTGTCTGCCTGCTATATATGAGGTGGGGTTCTCGATAATAACCTCCGATCTTTTTGACCTATTTTATTTTTTTAAAAAAAGTATTGATTTATAGACTATTTTTTAATATTTTATTATTATTATTTAAGTTTTATATACATTTTTTTTTAATACACGAACTTCGAACTCGAAATATTACCCTAGAGAATGAATCATTAACCACTTGGAATAATCGCGATTGGGAGATTTTATATACTTTTAGTACTTTGTTTGTTATTTTTGTTTATATTTTATGAAAATTTAAAACTATATATCAACTAATATTTATTAATCTTATACTTTCTCATTTTTTGAATTGATTAAGTTTTTTCTTTTCTATTTCGTATTTTTAATATATCAATTCACATGTTTTAAATGAAAAAATGTATTTTAAAATATCTCTCCCATCCAAGACAAATACTGTGGAGTTAGATTTGGATAATATTTGAAAATCTTTTTATTTTTTCTTTATTCACGCTTCATCAAAATACGAAATCGTTAGAGTTTTATAGTCTTTCATGTTTTATGCTAAATTATTTTTTCATATTTAAACTTCCTTTTATGTTGATTATATCTGAATTATTATAATATTTTTCCCTTTAAATTTATGAAAATTATAATTTTCACTTTGTATCTCTTTAGAATCTATATTATACATTTTAATTAATTATTTATGTCAGCACATTTAGCTTTTTTTAAGTTTCTTTGAGATATGTTTTTGTTTTTATATTAGAGGATGAAAAATATTAATGTGTTTTATTTTCTCATAATTTATTTCACTTTATATTTTTATGTATATAATTTTTTTATAATTTTTATTTCTTTTTTAAGTAAATGCATAAACATTTTATATTTAACTTATTTTTTATTTTGTTTTTTACTTATTTGTTTTGATTTTTTTCGTATTAGTTTTTTAGTTGTTATAGTATTATTTGTTTACTTCTCTGTATTATATACTTGAAATATTCCGAACTTAGATAATTATAATATATAATGTTCATTTTATTATTGGCATATATATATATATATGTGTGTGTGTGTGTGTTTAGTTATATTTTTATAATACATGTCACCTTTATTTTATTTAATTTTAAAAATAATATCAATTAAATAAGTTTGTTTGTACACATCATTCTTAATTACGTACTTACAATATTATAAATTTATTTTAATTTTATATAAAATTAGAAATTTTAATTTTATAACAACTTATAAATTATGATTATCATTTTATTAATTAAAATATTACATTTAAAATTCAACTTATTTTTTCAGAAGTTTTTTTTTTTTTTTTTTTTTTGGTCTCAAAAATTAAGTTTTATTTTCTTACCTCCGTGCATAGCACGGGAATTACGCTAGTTACAAAATTATAACAGAATATTTTGACTAAATATATTTAATTAATCTATTTACGAAGATTAACCACTGCTTAAAATGGAACCAAAATATCCAATTAATATGATTTACACTTTGGTTCAAGGAATCACAACTTAAGTGCCACTGGTATACTAATATTTTTGGCACACTGTTTGTGTAAGCAGAATTAAAGAATATAATAAAATTTTGATTTTAAATTAATGAAAGTGAAACTATTCTAGAATTAGGATAACAAATAAATTAATTTTTGTATTTATATTTTTTCTTACTATTATATTTTCGCTATATTTATTATTTATTTTTTGGTAAAATTTTCTCAATATTCATATGATTAGCTAGTTTGGTCCATTCATTAATAATATTATATATATTTGAAAAAGCTAAAGTAAAATAAAATGAAAAAATTTGAGTGCACATTGTAAGAGGTGAAGTGTTGGGAGGGGGAGAATTTGGTCAATACCAAAATAATTAAAATAATTATATTTATGGAATTTTGGTGACATTGGGAGCAGAGGCATGTGATGTAGAAAGAATAAAAAGAATGTGGATAAGAGAAAAGGAATGTGGTCACTATTTGTCAACTGTATATGCATTATTTTCTGATTGGACCAGTCAATTTATTAATACCCTTATTTATTACAAGAACCGCATTCAATCCCCCAACTCTTATTTCATTAATTGCTATTGTTTAATAGATACACCATCAAATGGAAAATTCTAACCCAGACCTGGCTCGGCCGAACCCCAACCAATTAAAGAGCAAGTGTGTTACACTTGCCATTTGATTGGTCACTTTCCCTAAATTTTCCACCAACCACAGGGCAAGTGTAAAACACTCGCCCCCTCATTACACCGGTTTGGCCGAGCCAGGCTCGGGCTAGAATTACCCCAAAATGATATGACGAATTTGAATGCGAATCATGGTTATTCAAAAATAATTTTTTAATCACTTGAATCAATTCTTGATGAATTGATGGATGTGTTTAAGAAGATTAAATAATAATTTGTCATAATATTTTAATTTTATAGAAGGGGTTTGTAAAAAAGATTTCCATCAAAAAGCAATCATAATTGCTGCAATTAAGCAAAAGTAATGCAGATAGTGGGGGAGTGATTGAGCCCTAACTCCAAAGTAAACAGTCATGAGTGTCCCATGTGACCCCATATGATTCCTTACTCACATATTTTTTTAACTTAGAATAATTTTCAGGAACCAAAATTTTCTTACTTTAACCGATGAATTACCATATTTCTTCACTTAAACAAATATGGATAGCGTTGGATGCCATTATTATCAAAGTACGAGAGCTAAAAATAAATAAAGAAACAAACAAACATGGATGAGTCGTTTTCCTCAACCTAAAATATTAGAAAAAACAAGAACATTTTGATAGATTTCCAAACAACTGTGTAAGAAGAAAAAGATAAATAAAAAAGAAAAGAAAAGTTCTTGAATATGATAAAGGAGGGGGGCAACAGTGTCAGCTTGGCGTGCCTAACACTATAGAATTGTTAATTGTATATACCGATTGAAAAGATTGAGGGGTCCTTATTGGCTACCAGCTGAAATACAGAGAAAGAAGAAGGGAAGTTAAAGAAAAGCAAACCCAACTTTTTTTATTTTTTTAGAAAAGAAATATTCTTTACAAGTTTGTATGGGAAAATGGTCATTTTGATTCATGGTATAAAAGGGGAATAGGGTTGGGTGGGGCGGTGGTGCTGATTCTAAAGGGATAGGTGGATGAGAGACTGAGAACATTCTGAGTCTGCTTTTTTGTGTGAAAACATGGTGTTGCTATGGTGGCTGGCAAAGATTAGGGACAACTCATCTTTTTGATGGTTTTGTTATTTTGGTTGGGGGTTGCCTTTCTCATATAGTGTGTGTTGTTTGTGGGTTTTTTCTTTCTTTGTTCCTCAAAAGGTTAATGGGTGTAGTGGTGGTGCTCTTCCATCGTATCAGTATTTGCTTTGTTCCCCATTTAAGTGCTTGATTCTTTGGTATGGAGATGGATTTGGCTGATTCGATTTGGGATTGATTTAGAGCTTCTTCAATCTTAGGTAAGTTCAGAGGAAAACAGAGGCTATAGTTTCGTTTTCATTTTCATTTTCATTTTAGATATTTCTCCCTTTCTGCTCATCTTGATTAGGGTTGGTTCCTGAATGCTTGCTGATTCTTGGGTTCTGGTAAAGAAGTGATCTTTATGTTTCTTTTCACATAAAAATGGGATCTTTGTGATTTATTTTTGTTTTCTGCATTTGGGTTCTTCTTTAGTTTCTGTTTTTAAGAAGTCATTCTTAATTCCACCCACCCCCAAAATATAGGTAATCTTGGTGATGGATTCTTAACTGGGGCTTAGTTTAGCCTATATGTTGCTTATTTCTTCTTAGTTATAAATATCTCTTAGATTGCAGTGTATTGGTTCTAGTCATCTAGTATATATGTTTCCTGTTTTCATTATCTTCCAAACTAGTTGATTCCTATTGTCTGCAATTTCCTTGGTCCTCTTCTCTTATCGAGATTTTGAATGGCCTCTCCATCTTCATTGGTGAAAGAAACTTTGTTGGGGAATGTGGATTCCTGATCTTGATTTTTGAAAGAGATTTTATTATCTTGCACGTGTGATTGGCAAATTTCTAATATGGTCGGTCGTTTGTCTTTGTTTTTTGATAAGTACATATTTTAAGCATCTCTGTTTTAGTGGGGTGTTGGTTTCTTGGCTGTTGGCCTTTGCTACCAATCAAAAGACTAATTCATTTCTTCAGGTTTTCTCTTTGTTAAAAAAAAATATCAAAATTTTCTTTCATTTAATGGTTCCATGCCTTAGTCCCTTTCCGTTTTTAAGCTCAAGTTTAATACTATTACTAAGTTGGTGCCTTTGGATATTCAAATCTTGGCTTGTCTTCTCTTGCCTTTTGTTATTCAAAGTTTCTTTTTGAGATGTTAGTGATTGAAGTGAGTTATTTCTTATTCAACAGAAATAGGAGCTGAGAGCTGAGAGCTGCTTTAGATTTTGGAGTTGGAAAGAGAATTTGTCTTCCAGAATGAAGTTTATGAAACTTGGATCGAAGCCTGATCAGTTTCAGACTGATGGCGATAATATCAGGTTCGATATATCTCTATTCAAATCCTTGCTCTATACACACACATAATGTATAGTACTTCAATGCCTTTCTTTTTAGTTTTTTTGAGCCAGATTTCTTGTAGAGGGTAGAGATTTCATTCCCTTTTTCTCCCTCAAGCTTCTTTTTCTTGATTTTATCAAAAATTCTTTTTCAAGAATGCATATTCCATTTGAAAAGATGCGAATGTAATTATATAAAGATTACTGGGAATTTGACTGTCAGATGCATTTCTATTTCAGGTATGTAGCGACTGAATTGGCAACGGACATGGTCATTAGTGTTGGGGACATCAAGTTTTATCTCCACAAGGTATAATCATATTACTCTACACTTAAAAACATGCACTCACTTTTTTGTTCTTATGATAACTTTACATATAATTCTTTTTTAATCCTTTTGCATGCTTGATGATTTGCCGTATTTAGCCTATATATATTTTACCCAGTTTTCTTACAAGACTGCATCTTTTTGTAGTTTCCACTTCTCTCCAAGTGTTCTCATCTTCAGAAGCTTGTCGCCATGGCAACTGATGAAAACAATGATGAGATAAACATAAGCGACATCCCAGGGGGCCCCGCATCATTTGAAATATGTGCCAAATTCTGTTATGGAATGGTGGTTACTCTCAATGCATATAACGTGGTTGCAGCCCGATGCGCAGCAGAGTATCTAGAAATGTACGAAACAGCAGAGAAAGGAAACCTCATTTACAAAATAGATGTCTTCCTCACATCCAGTATCTTTCGTAGTTGGAAAGACTCCATAATTGTTCTCCAGACTACGAAATCCCTTCTCCCATGGTCAGAGGAGTTGAAAATAGTCAGCCACTGCTTGGATTCCATAGCTTCTAGAGCTTCAGTGGACCCCACTAGAGTTGACTGGTCTTACACTTATAACCGCAGGAAGGTTCTAGAAGAAACCGGGCACGACCCATTATGGAATGGGGTTAAAAAACAGCAAACGGTGCCCAACGATTGGTGGGTGGAGGATTTATGTGATCTTCAAATTGATTTGTATAAGAGAGTTCTTACTACAATCAGGGCAAAGGGGAGGGTTTCGGCTGATGTTATAGGTGAATCTTTGAGGGCATATGCTTTCAGAAGGCTTCCCGGTTTCAGCAAAGGCACTATACAAGGAGGGGATCTTGTTAAATACCGTTATTTAGTTGAAACCCTTATTAATTTGTTACCCAGTGAGAAAAACAGTGTTTCCTGCAGTTTCTTGCTTAGGTTATTACAAACTTCGAGAATATTGGAATGTGGAGAAACGGGGAGAAGGGAGCTAATGCAAAGAATTGCACAACAACTTGACGAGGCCAATGTTGGTGATCTTCTCATACGTTCTCCAAATGGGGAAACGAGTCTCTATAACATAGATTTGGTGCATGATTTGGTTGAGATGTTTGTGATGCAATTGGACAGCCATGATGATCATGAGTTTCGGGAGGCATGTACGGGATATAATAATGATAATAATAATAGTAGTAATGGTTTGGATGCTTCTAAGTGTAAGGTGGCTAGATTGGTTGATGGTTATCTTGCTGATGCTGCTAGAGATCCTACTTTACCTTTGTCAAGATTTATTGATCTTGCTGAAATGGTTTCTGGTTTTCCAAGAGCGAGCCATGATGGAATTTACCGTGCCATCGACATGTACCTAAAGGTTTCTTCTTTTATCCTTCCTTATATATTCCATTTTGGTTCTGAGTCTTATAATTTACTAATAACCCTGCACCTTCTTGTATATGTACCGATTATATCCAAGCCCCCTATAGATGTTTAAAGTTACACGAACTTCCCATGGGAGTTTGGGCAAAGTACACATACCCCTCGTACTCTTTTTATTTTTGTTTTTCTTTTTAGACATTTTTAGGGAGTGATCTGTAGTTCAAATTTGCATGTGCAAACTGTAATTATTTCTCCATATAAGTGTATTTGGTTTAATTACAGCTGTAACCCTTATGAGATGTTAGATTATAATTACAATGACCTCCCCTCCGAGATTGAGTTTTTAATAAACATATCGAAATTCATGTTGTGAGCTTCTGAATTTGCCCCTTACCCTATGATAGCTGCCATTTCACAACGAAGATACCCTGATGTTGTATATGGTAAGAATCTTCATCTGATCATTATATTTTCTTGCAGGAACATCCGGGGTTGACCAAAGGTGAGAAAAAAAGAATCTGTCGGTTAATGGATTGCAAGAAGCTATCAGCCGAAGCCTGTGCCCATGCCGTGCAAAATGAACGGCTCCCATTACGTGTGGTGGTGCAGGTTCTTTTCTTTGAGCAAGCTCGTTCCACAGCTGCTTCAGGCAGCAACACCCCTGACCTACCCGGTTCAGTCAGGGCTTTGCTGCCCAGAGGATCTTATGCGAGCTCGAGGTCAGCAACAACCAACTCAGATGAGGATTGGGAGGGGGACCAAACTTCGGAAGAGCTCAAGGATTTAAAAGGAGAGCTTGCTTCCCTCAGGCTTAGGAACAAAGCAGGAGATGATGAAACTAACGATGTGAAATCAAATGGTGAGAAAGCAAGTTCCAAGAAAGTGAAAAAGATGTTTTCGAAACTGTGGTCGAATAAAGAGAGAGGAGAGAATAGTAGCTCTGACACATCAGAGAGCCCGGCTTCTACCAGTGCTGAAGACACGAAGCAGGTGATGAATCAAGTCAAGAAGAAACTACAACGGCCTCCCATGTAACTTAGTGTAATTACACAAACCTCCCCCAAGAATAGAAACAAGTAAGATTTGGTGATGAAATTTTGGGACTTGAGAATTAGGGGTATGGTGGTAGGCGCAAGAACATGGTGGTTGAGGGCAGGGATTTCTTTTTGGCTGTAATGGGTTTTGATTTTGCCCTCCCACGTAGAGATATGTAGGTTTAGTTTGTGGTGTAGGTCGATGTTGATTTCTAGTTGTAGTATTTTCTCTTTGTTTTGGTTTATTTCCTCCCATGTAGTGGTTCCAATTTGCAAGTAAATGTTGGGAAGATAATTATTTGTAGCCATATCTATCTGGTCTCCTATCGAAACAGATTAAATATCAAACATTTGGTTATTAAGTCAAAACTAGTTCTAGTTTATGTTTAAATTTTGAAGAATTATCGTCATGCATAATAGTTTGTTATTAAATGAAATTTTTTTATGTTAATATGAAGTATTCACTCTTATATTTGTGGAATAATATTATTTAGCAATTGGTAATTGAATAACTTAATAAATAATTTTTTTTATTTAATATGATGTATTTATATTTGAATTTGTAGAACTATATCCAAATATTAAAGAATTATTGTGTTATGGATGAAGAACTTTTCTCAATGAAGTATTTATATTTGACGGAATTATTGTGTTATGCAACGATTACATGTTAAATGAAGAACTTTTCTCTTAATATGAATTATTTATATTTTAAATTTTAGAACTATATCTAAATATTAAGTTAAATGAAGAGCTTTTCTTTTAATATTAGGCTGAACCTAATATAGAACTTCTGTAGTACTGTTTGAGAGTAGTCGGAGGTAGTTTGCTCTTGAGCATTATGAGCCGAAATTGCGTACGTTGATGCAAATTCCATATTGTATGTATTAATCTTGAGTTGTTGTTTGATTAACAAATCGGAGAGAGAAGGTTGGTTTATTGTTTAATGATTGATTGTCTGATTTAAGGTGTTAAGGTTGGAGAATCACCTGAGCTCGTCGGGTCATCATTTTGATTCATATTTATTGATTTGATTCATACCCTTTTTACTCGTCGTGGTTTATTGAAAAATAAAAAAAAGATTGAACTTTTGAACTACTAGAAAACATTTTCTTTAAAATAGTGAATCAAATCTATTTTGATTGTATATGTATATGTTGCTCTCACTTAGTCCTTTTGACTAACAACACGTTTCTTCTGGTTTTGGCTTTAGGGATAGGATTTTTAGCTTTGTATGGTCCAGCAGTAGTCTGGCTCAGGTAGTTTTCTTTTGATTTGAAGTCTTGTATATAAGTGTAGTATGTTAGAACTTGATATTGTACAAGTTATTAGATATGTATGTCGCTCTTGTAGAACTCTTACACTTTTCTTGTGAATATGGTATCTTTTGGCCTTGAAGGCACTGCTTTCGAAGTGTTATACTTGGTTATTGTTACATGTTGTGTTATACTTGGTTATCGATACATGCTTAGTTATTGTTAATTTGAGATTAATGTTTATTTTTGTAATGACTACTGCTGAGCATGTGTCTTACGGTTTACTGGGATGTACTCAAGTAGAGATTGTTAACCAACACTTGAGGGATCTTCAGTGCGAGGAGTGTCCCGCGTTGGGCCGCCACAAAGAATATCTTCTTTTTCCTTATTCTTGTCTTAGTTTCCTTTTGTGTCGTATTTACATCCATCCTTTTTTTCTTAATTAATGATAAATTGAAACCAAGAATCTAAATAAGATAAAAGAAAGCAAGTTAATATAAATTAACATGCACTATAAATTTATAAAAAAATTATTTTAAGATTAAAGAAAAGTTGTATGGATAATATTTTTGTTTGTTATTTTAAAATATGGATAATAAGAAGAAAAAAAGATGGGAATATTTCATCCAACTATACGACTAATCCACTTTTGGTCACCCACTTTCACACTTCATCAAAATTAGTCACCCAACTATCGATTTTTTTTCAAACTTGATCCTTCCGTTAACTATACGGTTAAAATAGATGGAAGGAACCCTAATTAATGCTCTATTCTGGTGCCTTTTTTGCCTTTCATTATTTTTCCAGCTTGTATTGCCATTTGTCAAATATAACAACCTATTTTAATGCCACATTACAATTTGTTCAATGTTATATAATCAACAACCTATTTAATGTAATTTAACTTGTTCAATATAATATAATCAACCACCTATTGAATTCAATATGATCTCCTGAATGCAATATAACGACCAACTTGTTAAATTCAATATATCCATCTGTTTAATGCAAGATCAATCAACATTCAAATTAACATTCAACACAACATATTGTTAACAACATAACATCAGTGCAATCTCTCCCAAAACATTCAACAACATAATGTTTACAACCTAACATTCAAAACAACAAAATGAGAACATAACATCCATCATGTTAACTACATAATATTCAATAACAGAATGTTTAGTAACACAATATCAAATGCAACCCCTTCTATTCTTTTGATTTTTCATCCCCTTCTATTCTTTTGATTTTCCTTTTTCTTTTTCACTTGCTTTTTGAAGGTTGGCGATAATGTGATGAAGTTAATGCCTCCTCTAACTATCACCGGAGTACTCGACGTCGAATTTTGAGTGAGCTGCAACATTCAAAACAATTTTTATAAAAATAAATCATAGGGAAACAAGGCATGATTAAACTGCAATATAATGAAACTTTCTTAACATACATTGACTGATCTTATAGAATTCGAGGAGCCACCAATTTTAATCCTAATATTTTTCCTTGAACTCCTTACCTGACAAGTTGAAAATGAAACATATTAATAAAATAATAATAATGAGCTTAAATATAATATTATTCATCCAAAAAAATGAACTTACAGGCAATTTTTCTCTCCTTGATGAGGCTGATTTTGTTGTAGAAGTTGATGATGACTTTTTTGACTTTTTTTTCTCTCCTTGATGAGGCTGATTTCAAACTGAAGGATGTAATTTTGTAAGTTAACTACGTCACTATCCTTCTCAATTAACTTACTACCGGTCCCTAAAGTATGCCCAAACCTATGCCAAAACTTGCAAGACTCTTTATCATACCCCAACTTCTCCACCATTTCTTTTAATTCAATTAACCCAAATAAATCAGAATCAATATGATCAAAGTAATCAAATGTACCCCCGACATACCTTCGAACGGGCTCCTCAGTCATTGTACCACCATGGAAAAGTTTAATGGTGTACATCGTGAGCTCCGCTGCAAAAAAAAATGTCAAAGTGCAGTTTAAAGCTTCTAATATTCCCAAGAAATCAACAAATAAGTTGAAATAGTTGGTAAATTTCAATATCATGATCTAAAATATAAAAGCTAATTTACAGGCTACAAAAAATGAGATCAAATGTCAAACAAGTAAAATATTGAGTATTCTGTTGGTAAATAGCAGTTAATCTTAAAAAGCTTAAAATTGAAATTTGTCAAAGTTTACAGTTTTGCTTGCACACTTCAAAAATGAGTTTTTCTCAAATCTTTCAAAAATATGTCTTTTTCAGTTGTGCCACTACCAAGTCCTTTTCTCAAATCTTCATAAAAATATCTTTTTTAGTTGATTATGTAGATAAACTCACCCAAACCTAAAATAATGTCTTTCATACTCACACTTTTTATGAATATCATGACTACAAACTCGAGATTTACGCCTAACCCCCAAATTCACCCAAGTACTCAAATTGCCTCAATAATCCATGTATATAAATAACAACAAAAGTGCATGCAACTTCCTGTACTGAGGGCCTTGGAGCTTCCATGGAGGTCTACGAGCCATAATGGGAACTAGTGCCTCGGCAGCCCCAAAATGAGCACCACCCGGGAGAAATCACGCCTAATCCAAGAAGTTGATCTTCTAGGGATGAAAATCGTCCAACATTACATGCGTCATGGCTTTCAATTGGAGAAATCTTGAATTGTTTTGAGGGATGATTGAATTGGGGGCTCTAGGGTTCCAAGGTATATTTTAGAGACGAATGTGCGTTTTGTTTCCTAGGTTCGAAGTATGAACTTCAGCTGAGATTAAGTGTTTGAGTTAGTCACGTGATTTACACGTGACTAACTAATATGTATTCCGTCTATTTTAATATGTATTCCGTCTATTTTAACCGTATTGTTAACGGAAGGATCAAGTTTGAAAAAAAAATCGATAGTTGGGTGACTAATCTTGATGAAGTGTGAAAGTGGGTGACCAAAAGTGAATTAGTCGTATAGTTGGATGACTAAAATCGCAATATTTGCAAAAAATATTGAGATCCTGAGTTAGTGGAATTGTGAACGTTTTAAATTCGAATTTAGGGCTATATTTGGAACGTTGAAAAATTGGTGTCCAAGTTTTAGATAATTACCGTTTGTAAGACCAAAAACGCTTCATTTTTTATAGAGTACTAGTCACTGGTGGCACGCCTAGGGCTGCAAACAAGCCGAGCTAGCTTGCGAGCTTCGCGAGCCGAGTTCGAGTTGGCTCGGCTTGAAATCGTGTCTGTGCGAGCTCAATCCGAGCCCCTACGAGCCCGAGCTAACCTTCGAGTGAATCTCGATCCCATTGTATCTAGGCTCGTGGCTTGCGAGCCAACTCGCGAGCCTAGACCTATACACTTTTTTTTTTTTTTTTTAAATATATATATATATGCATATTAGATTATGTATTATATATAAAAATATATAACTTTTATATTGTAAATACATATAATATATATTTAATTTATAATATATTACATCTCTAATATATTTAATTATATATAGTCCAATGTCCAACACTATATTATGTAAATATACATTTATATATCATATAGTATATTATATTTATCTTAAATCTTAAAAATATATGATTTATCAATGTATATAGTTTGACAAGATAATATCAATCATGTATTATGTATGTATCTCTTAATAATATATGAGCTAATAATGTATTTGATTTAATAGTTAACATAATATATATTAATATACTATACATCTTAATAGATTAAATACATCTTAATAGATTAAATCAATATTATATTGTGTAAATGTGTTTTTTATAATGGATCAAACACATTTCATGTATTTTATGTGCATGATATTTTGTCTTAAATGCTTAATTATATTGTTTACTAATATGTATGGTACTAATTACTATGTTAATGAGATAATATGTAATTATATATCACACATTATAGTAAAATATATGCGTAATAATAATGAATGAGCTAATAATGTATCTTATTTTCTTACATAATATATATATTATGTCTTAAATTATAATAATATTTAATTTACTAATGTATAAGATGATATGATCTAATAAGATAATGTATAACATATATTATAATATAGTAGATTTATATTATATCATATCATATGTGGTTTTAATAATGCACCAAATCATCAAATATATCTATTATATTATATATTTTTGTGTGATAAAATTTTAATAAAAGTTCTTTTAATACTATAATATTAATATATAGTGTACAAATAAATAGTGAGTGATGATTAATTAGTTAATTTGATTTAATTAATAAATTTATAATATATATATATATATATATATTTTTTTTTTTTCATGTATTATGTACATGTATTATGCACTATATTATTATATTACATGATAATGTGTTATAATATACATAATTGTGTTTTATAAATTTTTTGGTATCAAGCCCGAGTTCAAGTTCAAGCCTGATCTCGAGCTGGTTCTGGCGAGCCTTGTCGAGTCGAGTCAAGCCGATCCCGAGTTAGGGACGAGCCGAGTTCAAGCCGTGAAAAGTCAAGCTTGACAAGCTCGATCCCGAGCTCGAGTCAGGATTGAGAAATTCAATCTCAAGCTCAAGCCTATTATTTTAGGCAAAACTCGGCTCGGCTCGTTTGCAGCCCCGCACGCCCTCCCTGTGTACAAACTTATTCTCTAAACCACACAAATAAATATATGCAAAATTAACTTATTCTATAAAACACTGCAAAATTCATGAAAAATAGAGTTATTGTTAGGTACATTTTGAATACCGTAAATAAATAACTAAGGAACTTAAAAAAAACAGTAAACGATAGAATATTATATGGACTAAGTAAATTTATAAATTTTCATACATTAATACCTTACCTAAACTATATATGAATTTTATGCATTAATACTTCACATAAACGATGTCGAGGCTAAAGCTAGTATCAAAGAGATATACATGAGATATATTGGTATTTTCTATTAAAAAATATAAAACTTTTGATCAAAGAGATATACAGGAGATATATCGGTGTTTTTTATCAAAAAAAAAATAGAAAACTTTCAAAGGATTCAAACAGATCATCAGAGAGAAAAAAAAAAATCTCTCCATCAAGAAAAATTGCAAATAAATAATTGGAGAGAAAAAAAAAAGTGAGTAAAGCCGTTTAAATCGTTGTTTGTGAGAGAAAATACCACTTTCCTTTTTATATAATACTAGCAATTCCGCACATTCGATGTATGTGCAAATAAAAAATTATTAGTATTAAAATATTTTTTTTATTAATATATATTTTATAATTATTTTTAATATAATAATTAAATTACGATAAATAAATCAGGGAATTCCCAAAAAATCCCGATATGTAAACTCAAATTCCTCTTTATTCCCTATTTTAAACAATGTTCCTCTGAACTCCCCAGATGAAAATCAAAGTTCCTCTTTATTCCCCATTTTTTTGAAATGTTGTATAAAAATTCAAGAATAACTAAATCACCAGATCTGGTATATTTTCCTCAAATCTGTGTATATAAAATGGGGAGTATTATACACAGATGTGAGGAAAATATATCAGATCTGGTGATTTAGTTACGTGATTCTTGAATTTTTATACAACATTTCAAAAAAATGGGGAGTAAACGAAACTTTTGATTTTCATTTGGGGAGTTCAGAGGAACTTTTTTGAAAATGGAGAGTAAAGAGGAATTTTTTCAACTCATGGGGAGTTTTCAAAGAAGACCCCTAAATAAATAGCATAAGATAGTGTTATATTAATAATTAAAAATAAAAGTAAAAAGAAATAAAAATTATATAAAAAAGAAGGGGTTTTCTATGAATAGTACCTAAAAGTTGAAAAAATTCCCTTTAACTCCCCATTTTTAAAAAAGTTCCCATTTGCTCCCTAGATGACAGGCCAAATTCCCTTTAACTCCCCATGGTTGTATAAAAATTCAAGAATCGAGTACCCGAACCCCGAAATCACGTACTTAAATGCCCAAATGATGTATTTGGGGGCAAATACATCATTTGGGCATTTAAGTACGTGATTTTGGGTACGCGATTCTTAAATTTTTATACAACCTTCCAAAAAAACGGGAAGTAAAGAGGAACTTTGATTTTCATCTGGGGAGTTCAGAGAAACTTTTTTGAAAGTGGGGAGTAAAGAGGAATTTGAGTTCTCATATGGGGATTTTTCGGGAATTTCACAAAGAAGTAATGAGAAAGAAAAAAGAAGTTAGTTACAAAATAAAATAAATAAAGAAAAAAAAAAAGGTTAATTACACCTAGCCCTATATTAGATGGGGTAATTACAATCCGCCACCATTTTTAGATTAAATTACAAACACCACCCTTCAGCAAATAAGAAATTACATTCAACCCTCATTTTCGTTTAAAAGTTGCTAATATCAGCAAAATTTTTAATGAAAACCCGAAAATACCCTTCGCTAACTTTGGTCAAATTTTTTATTCCTATGTTGCCCTTGGGGGTTAATTGTAATTAACTATACTAATATGAGGATTAAATGTAATATTTTTAATAAAATTTTTTAATTTTAATTTTTGGACAAAATATAATCATTATAATGGCTATATTCCTCTTTGAACTACAATTAATTATATACTTCGTTCATATTTTATTTGATTTTATATATTTAGTTTGATTTGTAAAACTCGCACATGTTTTCTTTAAATTAAATAAGTCTTATTTTTTGTAATACATTATCTTAATTTATTTAAAATAGTATTTTTACGGAATTTAGTACTTTATAATAGAAACTTACCGGTAACGACATTTGAACTAATTTTAAAATATAAAAACTATAATTTGTATTATGCAATCAAAGATGCAAATCGTTCTCACTAAATTAAAAAATTATAAATTAACTCAAATCAAATCAAATCTAACTAAAAAGGTTCAGTATTGAAAGTTTTACTAATTATATATATTTATGAGAAAAACTTTTATATTTACAAGAAAATTTTAATACATATATTATAAATCAAAAGTTTGTAATTTTAATTTATAATTAATTATTATTTAATAATTATTAGTAATTAATTAATATCTATATAAAAAATAATTTAACTAAATTAATATCTTTTTTTTATTAAGCTAGGTAAATAAAAAAATTCAATAATAAAGTCACCACAATTAATTATGTTTCTAATTAATATTTAATCATAACTAATTAATCCTTATATTTTACCTTAACATTGATAATGAAATAAATATTTAATTCATATTAATAAATTGCAGTTGAAAGAGGACTTAACCCTCATATTAGTATAGTTAATTACAGTTAACCTCTAAAGGCAACATGGGAATAAAAAATTTGACCAAAGTCAACGGAGGGTATTTTCGGGTTTTTATTAAAAAATTTACTGACGTCATCAACTTTTAAATGAAAATGGGGGTTGAATGTAATTTCTTATTTTCTCAAGGGTGGTGTCTGTAATTTAATCTAAAAATGGTGGCGGATTATGGGGGCTACATGTAATTAACCCAAAAAAAAAAAAGAGATCAAGAGTTCATGACACCACAATCGACTCTCACTCTTAATAATATATATATATATATATATATATATATATATATATAATACTCAACATTTATTAAGAAAATAATATCTGGACCAAAAAGATTAAAAAAATAATATAGTACACTTGTACAAAGTGACCTCATATCACCAGTTCAAATAACAGTGACGATCGCATGGACGAGCTTGACGACACCGTTTTGGATAACAACAACGAAGAGAAGAGATCCTCGCGGAAGAAGAGGATGATGAATTACTTTTTTGATCATGTAATCGGTATTTACTCAACTAGGCCAGAATCATGGTATGCCAGTGTGATTAACCCTTTCTAATTTGCATATGCTGTAGGGTGGTAAGTGGTTTGAGAATTTTTCTTAATAGTTGTCTTTTCACATCATTGCATGTGTATTTCTATGGTAGATATGTTTCTACCACCTGTTTTGTAATTTTTCTTAATTGGATTATAGAAAGAATCGTCTGGCATGCATGAATTGAATAATTCATCTATTAGTAGAAAGATATGTACAAAGATGAAAAAAGAAGAGATCCTTCTATCACTAGTTTGAACGATTTAACGTATTACGTAACAATTTTTGGCACAATATGATTTGCATTTAATAAAAATGTATTTCCTGTGCAGTCCTTTCATAAGGGAGTGCTTTACAGAGTTTTATGCATCATATGATGATGCTCAGTTGTGCTGTAACGAAGCTGATCTATTGATCACGGTAGCCAAAAAGTTCAAAACTGATAAAAGCTATTTCTGAAACCTAGAACGAGCTCCAAATGCTACCTGCTTCTGTATTTTTCCCCATCGGTCGTATTAGTACTTCAAGGTATACCTCATAAATTTACGTTGTTAGCTTCATTTATTAAACATAAATCAACTTAAAAGAGATTGGAGGAGACATTTACTCCACGCATGTGTTCGTGTTAGGGTGCAAAGGAGTCTAGCCGAGCCGAGCTTGGGCAAGTTTTCCAAGCTTGAGCTCAAGTTCATTGAAAACTCGAGCTCGAATTTCCAGGCTTATGTGTGTGTGAGATCATCAAGAACAAGGCATAAATTGTGGGATTTCTATAAACTGTCATATTGCTAATATTAGAATTTTGTTTACTAATACTTTGCTGCACCAGGAACAGAGACACGCAGTTCATTTCTGGAACAGCTTAACCTCTGCTCTTATCCCGGAGCCTGATAGCCTCGTTTTCAGGCTTCTCAGTCAGTAATGCATCTACTGCTCCGATGCATTATGATATTCAAAGAGAGAATTTTGAAGGAAGTAGTACAATTTTTTGATACGGCCTTTTGCATCCCCGATAAATATTATGAAACCTTGGAGATGTTCACATAGATCGCAGTTTGGATGTGAGAGATTCCAATTTATGACATTGTTTTATACATAGACTTCAATGAAGTGTCTAGTTTGTATTGTATGAGAATCCAGCTTTGTGATCGTGGAGCTCAAATTCAAGCTTGTCCAAAAATGATTTTGAGTTGGAACTTACATCTATACAATTATGAGTTGGAACTTACATATATACTATTATTAAAAAAAAAACAATATATATATATATTTTTGTAATTCGCATATGGATATATGGTCAAAATCGTGTAGCACTTAAATATCTCTTTGCATGTAAACATTATAACAAGTCAATACATTTGATCCAAAACATCTTACACATACCATATTACTTATCAATTTAAAAATTCTCTCTCTGTGTTGCTTTGACGCCGTTACCAGGGATTTGGGAGTCGTAGCCTATGGCGACCTCTTCTTCGCCGTTATTGGCAATGCCGGTAACAACGCACAGCCAACCCCAGGAGCGATCGACAACCGAAGCATACATTTACAGACTCCATTACAGACTCCAGGCAGGAAAACCAAGGACAAAGAACGTATGTTGCTGCCTTGACGGGAAGGAGGCCATATGCAGCCCCTCTAAGAAACCCTACTCGGGTTCAACAAACTTCACCACAACGAAGTAGGATATTTTTATTGTGATGAGGGAACATATGATGCTAATAGCTAGGCCAGAATTTGCAAGGGTTTGCATGGAATTAGACTTCCTCAAGCCACTCGGACATCAAATTACAATGGGGTATGCAGGTTGAATTCAAATTCAGGAAGTGAACAATGACAATTCGGAACTATCTAACCCTAAATTGTATTTTTGAGACAGTTTTATAAATTCGGTTAAAAAACTTTAATCCAAACAAGATTTATAGTTATTGTGTTTATTCAAAATTTTCTCACTGCTCATCATAATTTAAACTAGAATTCTCAAGTTTACCCTTCTCCATAAAAGCATACATTAACCTTGTGTTTTCTTAAGGCTGTCTTTACTATTGAGTTATCCATAGGTTTGTGTATTTAACCTAGGCGTGCCAAAACTTTACTTTGCAAGTTGGCAAATCCTTCCTTTTGCCGGAGCCCCAGGTTACACCAAGAGAAGAGGGCATTAATTAGCCACTGAATTTTGGAGTGGCTATTTAATCCATTGCCAATGGATGGGGCGAAAGTACTATCTTACCCTTCAATTTTTAGGGAAATTCCAAAGGTTTATGAATTGGATTGAAAAATATCCGTTGTGCACAATTTTCAAGGCATGAGTGTTTTGATAATTTATTCCTTTTATCTTATGATTGTCAACTTGCAATGTAAAGGCATCCCCAAATTAGTCATACTTGGATAAATATCAAACAAACACAGTAAAGACGTTGATAGTTTAAATAGCCATAAAGTTTTCAAAAATTAATCCTATGGCAATGGACTGCTGTCTTTAGAAGTAAAGACAATCTAATGGTTTTTTCTTCTTTCTTGCTATTTAATATATATACTAAAGTTATTAAAAGTCAAGAAAGAAGTGTATGGGATCTAAAATTTACATTTATTATTTTAAATACTATAAGATATTTATTCAAAGAAAAGTGAACTAATTATTTCACGTTAAAATTATTTATATATTTACAATTCTCCTCTAGTGTAGAAATTACCTTAATACCCTCTCTAACCCTAAACAAAAAGAATAAAATAGTCGGACATTAGCAGCCGACATTTGAGGAGATCTGCATCTTAGAAGAGAGCGAGCGGCGTGGAAGCTAGATCAGAGACCCTGGGAGCTAGAGCATCAGAGGTATTTTCGCATGATTTCTTTGATAGAATTTTGGCATTTCCGTGTTAGCTTTTCCACATTTTATGCTGGCGATTTTTTAGGTAGCTTTTCTCCATTTTAGATGCCACAGATTTACTAAGCGGATCAGATTTTGGCACTGGCGATTCCCATGTTAGCTTTTCTCCATTTTATCATTTTAGACGATTTTAATCAGATTTGGACCATTTAGATGGGCGATTTCTTTGTTAGGATGGATTAGGTTTACGCAGATTTAGACACAGATTTACTAATCGGATCAGATTATGGCACTGGCGATTTCTACGTTAGCTTTTCTCCATTTTATCGCCTATTTTTTAGGTAGCTTTTCTCCATTTTATCCTAAATTTTAGGCGATTTTGATCAGATTTGGACCATTTACATGGGCGATTTCTGTGTTAAGATTAGATTTAGGCAGATTCAGGCACAGATTTAGATCAGATTTAGGCACGGGCGATTTCTATGTTAGCTTTTCTCCTTTTTATCCTAAATTTAGGCCATTTTTAAGGTAGCTTTTCTCCATTTTATCCTAAATTTAGGTGATTTTGATCAATTTGGATTTCTGTGTTAAAATTAGATTTAGGCACAAATTTACTAAGCGATATTTAGGCAAAGATTTACAAAGCGGATCAGATTTAGTCACCGATTTACACAAAGTAAAGCTTGTGGGAATTGGTAAAAGAACATTAATATATCATTTAACTTAGTTTAAGATCATAAATTATTTTGAAAGATTATAAAATGGAAAAGTAAAATAGTTTAATATCATAAATTATTTTGAAAGATTATAAAATGGAAAAGTGAAAATGATGATATGAACGTGGGAAACTTATTAGTTAAAGTAATGAGAGAGAGTTTTTATAATATTAATATATTCAAGAATTTTTATATTGGTTCTTACATGGTTTGCTAACCAAAATAAACTCACCCTAATTCTTTTCAGGTTAATGGAGAACAACCACCAACTGCCCAATGGAGTTTACATGACACCTCACGGCGACACTCATTTGACAAATGGCGCCGTAATGTATGCGGACGGAAGCATGCTTATCCCTGCCCCGGCAGGCTTCCATTTTCCCTTGCCTAACACCACCACCTCAATTTTCCATTACCAAGTATGAGTTAAATGAGTTACATATCAAAGTCTGATCGCAATACTTAAAATTTTTTTCCTACAATTTGCATACATCTTCATAAAACGATACATGTTATAAACAAAAGCATACATGTATCCAAATTAGCTTGCCGAACACATCTTAAATTTCATACCAATGGCTTTACAAAGTTCGAGGGGCCCTTTACATAACAAACTCGAACGTAGGGATGTAAACGAGTCGAGTCGAGCGTTGACCTTTTTTGATGGTTCGGGCTCAGGCTCATCCCTAAGAATCTCGGCTCGGGCTTTGCTCGTGAGTTGGCTAGGGTTAGAGATATATATATATATATTATAAGTAATATATTACTATTGCTAGATAGCATTCCAAGCTCCAGAATTTTGTTACTATTACCCGTGTCGCGCCCGGCTTAGGAAAGAATTTTCCCTCATTACTCATGTCCCGCATATATTTAATTTTCTCCTCTCTTTACTCGTGTCCCGCATGTATTAAGGAGGCGTTTTATTAGGCACTTATATGTGGTCGAATTTTCTCCTCTAGTTATTTTAATTTCTGATTATGATTCATTACTTTTGCCCGAATTTAAACGGGCTCAAGAATTTTGTTTTTATTTTTTTTGCCCAAATGTCTCTTAAGAAGAAAAAGCCTCTTAAGAAGAGACAATGGAACACGTATATACATGAGATACCTTCAACTAATAGAGTGCATATAATTGGGATTTGTTGATGAGCACATCCAATTAAAAAATCTACAAAATATATTTCTCTACATATTCAATGGTCTAGAAATTAATCCAAATTAACTCTGAAAACATAGGACACATCATGATAGTAACAATCTATCTGCAATGACAAAAGTTAAGTTTAACATCTATCTTAGACTCTCTGCAATCATTCATCTAAATTTAAATTTCCAGCATACGATTCCGTATAAACATAGGGCCAAAGATGGACCCAAATTTCTGGAGGGATGCCCACCGGGTTTGGGATTGAAGGTGGGCCGTGGACGGGCTCATTCTGCCACAGCACTTGAAGATTTTGCCACATAGTTGTCCATAGACTGTGCCAATTTTCCAGGGAGATGTCGGGTGGGCGTGGGGGTGGGGATTGGATGCCCCCTGTCCAAGCAAATTCTGTGCGGGTTGATTGGGTCGGACGACTGGTGCGGGTTGGGGTGGGAGTTGCTGGGTTGGGGTGGGGGTTGGAAGGGTTGGGGTGGTCCCTGGACCCCCACCCCCACCCTTCCAGGGACCACCCCAACCCTTCCAACCCCCACCCCAACCCTTCCAAGCCCAGTAACTCCCACCCCAACCCGCACCAGTCGTCCGACCCAATCAACCCGCACAGAATTTGCTTGGACAGGGGGGCATCCAATCCCCACCCCCACGCCCACCCGGCATCTCCCCGGAAAATTGGCACAGTCTATGGACAACTATGTGGCAAAATCTTCAAGTGCTGTGGCAGAATGAACCCATCCAGAGCCCACCCCCAATCCCAAACTCGGTGGGCATCCCTCCAGAAATTTGGGTCCATCTTTGGCCCTATGTTTATACGGAATCGTATGCTGGAAATTTAAATTTAGATGAATGATTGCAGAGAGTCTAAGATAGATGTTAAACTTAACTTTTGTCCTTGCAGATAGATTGTTACTATCATGACGTGTCTTATGTTTTCAGAATTAATTTGGATTAATTTTTAGAACATTGAATATGTAGAGAAATACATTTTGTAGATTTTTTAATTGGATGTGCTCATCAACAAATCCCAATTATATGCACTTGTTTATCTATTAGTTGAAGGTATCTCATGTATATAGGTGTTCCATTGCCTCTTCTTCAGAGACTTTTTCTTCTTAAGAGACATTTGGGCAAAAAAATAAAAACAAAATTCTTGAGCCCGTTTAAATTCGGGCAAAAGTAGGGATGTAACTGAGCCGAGCTGGCTTGCGAGCTTGGCGAGCCGGCTCGGAAAAGGTTCGGGCTTGAGCTCGGTTATCACGAGCCGAGCCGAGCCATAGCTCGGCTCGTGCAGCCATCGAACCAAGCCCGAACCCTTTTCTTTCTAGCTCGCGGCTCGCGAGCTATACTTATTTTATTAAGAAAATATTATATATTTATATATGAGGTGTATATATTATTTGCGCTATATTTATATTTCCTCCACTAACAAACCCTACTTGCAGCAAACATTTATTTCTCTTTCTTGAAACACCATCGCCCCATTTCTCATCAGCAAGCCAGCCGCTGCTTGCCTCCAAGGTTACTCCCACCACTCAGCCACCAACTTCAAGATCTTCGAACGCCTCCACCACCACTCAACCGCCAGCTTCAAGATCTTCAAACTCCGCCACTACCACTCAGCCAGCTTCAAGATCTTCGAACTCCGCCACCACCACTCAGCCGCCAGCTTCAAGACCTTCAAACGCCGTCACCACCATCTTCGAGGTATCAAGCTGACGCCGACGCCGACGCCGACGCCTCCACAACCAAATCTGACGCCACCATCATCTTCCCCGCTTTCAAGATGCCTTCTTTAGATCCCTTTCGAAAATTTCCTGTTTCTTCGTTCTTAAATTCAGATTTGATTTAGGTATTTTTTATTAACTAATTTAAACCTACTTCTCAATTTCTTTGATTTAAATATTTTTTATTCTTTTTGGCTAATTTAAACCTGCTCTCAAATTCTTGTTGTGGATGTATCTAGAAATATATTGATGGGTGTTAGTGGCGTTAAATTCTTTTCACCTAAAGCATTTTTTTTTCCCCTTTCTATGCATTTTATGGGGATTTAGATGTCTATTACCCGTCTGTCTCCTATCTTTGAATGTTGTGAATGGATTAAGTTGAATCTTTATTGTACGAAGTTGGGCAGTTGTTTTCAAGGGTTCGCGAGCCGAGCCGAACCCTAGTGCGAGCCAAGCCCGAGCCAGGGTTTTCATGGCTCGCTGGCTTGCGAGCCAAGCCCGAGCCACACTTTCAAGGGACGAGCTCGAGCCCGAACCAGCAAAAAACACCTAAGCTCGGCTCGGCTCGGCTCGTTTACATCCCTAGGCAAAAGTAATGGATCATAATCAGAAATTAAAATAACTAGAGGAGAAAATTCGACCACATATAAGTGCCTAATAAAACGCCTCCTTAATATATGCGGGACACGAGTAAATAGAGGAGAAAATTAAATATATGCGGGACACGAGTAATGAGGGAAAAATCTTTTCTAAATCGGGCACGACACGAGTAATGAGGGAAAATTATTTCATAAGCCGGGTGTATGCTACACCCGGTATTAAAAAAATGCAAATTTTTTTTTTTGAATTTTTTTTAAACTTTTTATTTGATTTTTTTTGGATTTTAAAATTGAGGGTGCATGCACCGGGTGTGGAATTTCCCAGTAATGAGAGGAGAAAATTACCTTGGGAGGAGAAACCTAAGTCCAGTTCCAAATCTACAAAAGAAATCCATTGAAATATATTAAAATATAGGGATAATTACCAACGCCCCCCTGAGGTTTGGCGTTATTACAGAATACCCCCTGAGGTTTCGAAAATTACGAACTCCCCCCTGGGCCGTTATCTCCTCCATTAAATTTAACGGATTGTGTGAAATTTACTATTTTACCCCTACTATGTTGAAACTCAGGGGGGTATATGTAATAAAGAGACAAAGGTAAGGGGGCTAATGTAAGGACTGAAATTGTTAAGGGGGTTTGATGTAAGTACTTGAGTTTTGTGTCTACCTAGAAATTTTTTTTAATAAAATGCTACTTAATGTTATTTTAATATTTTTATGATAGACTAATTTCATACCTACAGTTTATGGATGTTTAATATTTTCTGTAGATATTGACCATACATGTTCAATGTTTGAAATAATTGTTTAAATGACTGGCAGATATTTTTGTGAATTTACTAATGTATTTGCTAATATTAGTCTATTTGTTATGATTTTCAATTTTGAGGAAAAAAATTGATAATGCACTAGTTGATCTTTGTGTGTGTTTTTTTATATGAATTTTTATTTTGAGGGAAAATTTGTTATAATTGCAAATAAATTATTTTAAATTAACTTTAAATGGATTTGTACAAAATATATTTAAAACTAAGAAATAAATATGAAAGGAAATTTATAACTTATCATATTTTATAGAAATAAATATGCGTGGAATATCTAATTCAATTTATATTTATAGATAAAATATAAAATATTAAATTAAATAACAACTTTTTAAATACAAAAAATCCAAAATTAACTAATATTACAATTATATCATTAAACTCTAAGTAAAATTATAATATACCCCCTAAGGGTGTTTTGGAATTTAAATTTAAATTTAACGGTGTAATTAACGGTTGGTGTTATTTGTAAGCGAGGGTGTACTATTCAGGGGGGAGTTCGTAATTTCTGAAACCTCAGGGGGTATTCTGTAATAACGCCAAACCTGAGGGGGGCGTTGGTAATTATCCCTAAAATATATTAAATTTTGCCTATTAATTCTCAAATAAATTAGTCCGTTTAATTTTTGCAGAGAGGATTGGCTATTAATTCTCAAATAAATTATCCCTATTAATTTTCGATAAATTAATGTATACGAGTAAAGATAAGAGAATATTAGCAGATCAAATAATTAATTTTTAAATAAATTAATATATATTAGTAAAGATAAAAGAAGATTGGTCCAATTAATTTCCAAATAAATAAATATATATTAGTAAAGATAAGAAAAGATTAGTAGCAGATCAAAATTTATGTTGAAGAGGAGAATTCATAGAATATTTTCTTCGAAGATATATGGAGAAGAGGAAAAAAAAAGAATCCATACAAATATTTTCTTAGAAGATATATGGAGAAGATTAATTATCAGATCCGGAAAAAAGAAATCGGATATAATTTACCTTCAGGGAGAGAAAAACCAAGTCCCAGTCCCAAATTAGGAAAGGAACTCATAGAAATATTATCTCAATTATCGAGAAGATATATGGAGAAGATTGCCAGCAGATCTGCAAAAAGAAACCTAAGATTATCACATCACACAGAAAAACACATCTGCAAAAAGAATCCAAGATTATACATCTGAAAAAAATGAATGTATACAAATATATCCTATAAAATTTTGCATAATTGTCCTATTAATTCTCAACCATATAAATATATCCTAATAAATTTTTGCATAATTCTCCTTTCACAACCTATTATGGGACAAGGAATCCCTAGAAATATATGAGTAAAGATAAGAGAAGATTATCAGATCAAATTACCTTCCCAGTCCTGATATCCAAAGGAATCCATACATCGAAGATATGCAAACGTTTCAGTGCACAAGAACTCAAAGTTCAGTATTTTACATCGTAGATATCGCAAGATCTTAATAATAGATCTTTCTCCTGCGTACATTAATAGCTTCGTCATTTTTCGGGAAAATTGCAATTTTAGTCCCATTGGATTCAAACCGTTGCAATAAAGGTCCCATTGGTTTAAAATATCCAAAACACATCCCATTGGATTCTAAAATATTGCAATAAAGATCCCATTGGTTTAAAATTCCAAAATACATCACATTTGATTCTAAAACATTGCAAAATTAGTCTCATATTGATCAACTAACAAAATAACTAGATGTTTCGTTAGTGTAAAAGATTTTTTTTTCTTTTTTTTTTTTTTTGGGAAATCACCATTTTTTTTTTAAAAAATATTTTATTTTCACCCATATTTATTCAAATTTTTAATATTTTATTTTCCCCCATATTTTCTCCTAATTTCCACCTCATTTATGTCATTTTATTAAATACTTTTTTTAAAAAAAATTAATTATTTCCTTCCCTATATCTTTTGATTTCCACCAAAATTTTCTATTTTTTTATTATGAGTATTTTTTTTAAAAATTTCTATAATGCACTATGGATTACAATGAAATAAATAACTCCTATTGTAAGTAATTCAAAAGGAGATTTTCATTTCTCACATCAAAAGTAATATATATATATATATATATATATATATATATAAATGTGCCAAACAATGTTTTCATTTATAAGGGGGAAAAATGTAATTTTTAAAAAAAAGAACTCTTTAATAAAATGATAGAAAAATACTCTTAATAAAAATTAAAAATACTCATAACAAAAAATAAATAAATAAATAAGTCCTCTAATGAGTAATCGAAAAGGAGATTTTCATTTCTTACTTAAAAAAATCATATAAATGTGCCAAACAATATTTTTTATTTCCTCCCCTATAAATAAAAACATTGAAAAATTTGAAGTTCTTTTTAATTTTTATTAAGAGTAATGTAGAATTTGAAAAAAAAAAAATACTCTTAATAAAAAGATAGAAATTTTTGATGGAAATCAAGAGATATGGGGGTGGAAATAATTAATTTTTTGAAAAAGAACTCCTTAATGAGATCGTAGAAATGGGGTGAAAAATAGGAGAAATATGAACGAAAATAAAATATTGAAACTAAGAGAAATACGAGTGAAAATAAAATATTTTATAAAAAAAGGTTATTTCCCAATAAAATAAGCAAAAAAGATAGACACTAATGAAATAGGTAATTATTTTGTTAGTTGATCAAATATGGGACTAATCTTGCAATGTTTTAGAATCAAATGGGATGTATTTTGGAATTTTAAACCAATGGGACCTTTATTGCAACCTTTTAGAATCCAATGGGATGTGTTTTGGATATTTCAAACCAATGAGACCTTTATTGCAATGGTTTGAATCCAATGGGACTAAAATTGCAATTTTCCCTCATTTTTCATATTCTCTTTTCTTTTCCATTTTCACCCCCCATGCCGCTATACAAATGATGCATATTACAAGGGTATTTTAGTCAGAAATTAGGGTTAGTATGGGGCTTCCAGGTAAACCCCCTAACGTATATGAATTATCCAATCCAAAACTTAGGCCTAATTGTGGTATATAATTATCCGCTCCAAAGTTTAGGGCTATTTCGTGGTATATAATTGTCCAATCCAAAGTTTAGCCCTAATTGTTGTATATAACTATCCACCCAATGCTTAGGCCTAATTGTAGTATATAATTCTCCAATCCCAAACTTAGGCCTAATTGTTACTAAATTATAAAAATAACAACATAAATAATAATATTTTATAGAACATACAAAAATAAAAACATAAATAATAATAATTTATAGAAGATGTCATATGCATAAAAACGTCGGTTATCCATATATCTATATCTATCTATATATTTTATAAAAGCACGAAACTTTCTATCGCGTAAAATATGTAACTCCTCGACCCCGAACATGCTTTTTCAAGGCCAAATCCATCCTTTTATCGCTTTTTTTCGGTTGGCCAATCACGGATACTCAGTCAACATGACTAGCGGGAGCCCCCGCATAGTCATTCGAAGGGAACCCCCAAGGAACAATACGAACTGTAGGATCCCCTATAGCCGCCAGTACAGTATAGTAATTCTCCTTCAAATGGGTAACAGAACAATCGAGAATATCTCCTCAATCAAACGGTAATTCAAGTTTCAAAGTTGGTAAACAACAATAAGCAAGGATAGCTCAATTAAGTAACAACGTTCATGATCAATTCAATTACGAGAAATTATATCGAAGATAAAGTAGAATTTGCTCTCCAGCAAGATGGGTATGGTAAGACTCACAAATGAGAAGGTTCAAGAAACCTCACCCGAATTTCTTACTTGCTCGTTGAACTTTTAAGAGTTATACGAATCCTCGCACGTCACCTATAAGTTTATAAGCATTCCATAATTATTTATTACTCACACACTAATCTTTCACTAACCAAATTTTATAATTTCTATTATAATAATAAATTATAGTTCAATTATAAATCATTGTCTTGAATTAATAAAACTAACAAAAGTTTTAGACTGTTCGTACAGTAACTTAGAAACTTCAATTTTAACATTTAGTAATAGCTATGATATTATCAATTGCAATAAGTATCATCAAATGTATGTCACGTGTACATATAATAGACCCAAATTAAGATGGTTTATTAACTAATGCATGTTACGTGTAAGTATATATATCAAAATTGTATTTAATTTCATTTATTAACAAGTTTTCCAATAGATTATGATAATGCCGGAAATTGGTTGCCTTTGAAAGTGTGTAGTCGGCTTCGAATCTCCGACGAATCAATTAAGTGTGGGTTCTATAACCGATTGCTTTGTCTCGGATGGAAAGTGATAAAATGAAAATTTTGGCAGAGTTTCGGTATGCAATTTCTTGTGTCCCCCAATCCTGGTGAAAGAAATGATATTTATACTCTTGGTTTGAGTTGGCGCGAGCTCGACCTGATTTAGTGGGCGGGAGAATTGTGGACCACGTGCTTAGGCCGTGGGGTGGTTGGGGAATGGAGGCAACCGTCGACATTGGGCTCGTGCTAAGCGCTCAAGGGCGAGCTTGTTGGAAAAAACACGATCAGAAAGCGCAACGGAATTTAAAAATTTTCCCAAATAGCAAGACCGGGCTTGCAATTTCTATTTCTAATCTTAGAAATTCAAGAACTTACAAGAATCGACGCTTTCTTGACACGTTTTGAGCCGTCCTCAAACGCGCTTCATGCGGTAATGGCAACCCTCGTCCCTCGAAAAATTCTTTCTACTAGATTCCATGATAGGTCTATTCTAGAGTAATAATCCACATCAACCTAGATTCAAATCATGTTAGGGAAAATGTAAGTGATATAACAGGTGTAAAGAAAGAAACATAAAACGAGAAGAAAGAGAGTAAGAGAATTATCCCATCATGAAGCCATTATCGTTTGGGTGTGATCCCATGCTCACGCATAAGAGTGAATTTTCGAACCCCTTAGCTTATAAATAGGCTAGGGTTTCGAACCCCAAGTCTAGTTGGAATTGAATTCCAACTTTGACTTTTCTTTTATTTCCTTTCTCTCAAAGTAATAGGAATCTTATTCAAAATAAGATATCTATTCTTCTAGAAAAAGAGTTCCTAACTAATTAGGAATATTTAACTATTCCAATAATAATTAAATATCTTATTCCAATAATATTTATTCTAATCATTTTAGAATTAATATTTACTAGAATAATAAATAGAAGATATTTAATATTTATTTATTTATTTATTTATTCAAATCAAAGTAGAATAACTAAATAACTAAATAATTAAATACTTAGAATTAATTCTCTTAATCAATTCCATGAAGGGCATTAGAATTAATTCTCTAATTAATTTTATTTTGGCTTTACAATTAATTCTCCTAATTAGTTATATTAGGGATTTATAATTAATTTTCCAATTAATTAACATATGATCCAATTATTCAATCTGATCACACACCCCAAACCTCTCTCACGTGCCACACGTGTACTTTACACACGTGTGGTCTCATCTCGATCAACTATTTGACCTTTTCTTCAATAACCTTTGAATCTGGCATTTGTGTGTGACCCTCTAGGTTCATTTTCAGTTAGCAGTGAGACTAATACACCTTATTAGTTCACAGATCATATGACCATAATCTAGCAACAGGTGTATGACCCCTACCCGAACAATGAATATATATTCGAAAGAACCTTTCAGTCAATAACAGCTGTGAAGTACAATCCTCCTACCAACATATCTCTTGATTAAGGTCTAGGGCATGTGAATAATGAGAGCCCTACTAATCTCGATCATAAAGCTAAGTTTGTTTCATATCCATTTGGTCTTAATCCAAGAAACCCTTTTCTCGATGTCTTGATCCACTACCTCGGCCGAGGGTTTAGGATGACATATGAACGACTTATGCAATAAGAGATTTTCTTGCATTTAAGCAAGTGTAGGTCCTTTGTTGATTCTCATATACTTCCATGTGCCACTTGTGCAGCCCCAGCATAAGCCTTGAGTCAGTTGTCTAAGACGACACCTTTTAAAGCTTATACCAAATACTACAGAGTTAGCCCACAAAGCATCAATGGAATCTCAAGTCAAAGGATTAATTTACTCACGCCATTGACCTGTGAGATATTTTCTAATCTGAAAGTTTCTATTTCTAGGTATAGAAACTTTATTTCCCATTTAGGAATCTTCTCACGCGGGACATCTCAGTGTACTCGTTTTAATAACGAACACCCTCATGTATTGCGTACGCATCAACTTATACGATTTACATCTTATGAAATAGGATGCTCCGTCTTAAGGACGCAATCCCACGAGCAAGTCTCAATCGAGCCAAATCAACACCCCACTGTTTGTTGGACTAATCGATTTGGAGTGATTTCTAATCGAGCCAAATCAACACCCTTACAGTTTGAGTTAGGGCTTGTTTCATGTGTCATTCACCTAATGGCAAAGTCCCTAATAGCCTTATGGATTAGGAGAGTTCTAATACATGCACACATAATGGAAACACACAAAACATATATTGCATATAAAGAAGTGTTTGCCTATGATAATAATCAATCGGGTATTATTCAAAGATTGTCTGTGATATTAAGAAAGTCTCAAAATAGATTATGACTAACCGGCTTTCTAGGGCACTATTCCCAACAGAGCACTTACACGCTGAGTACTTATCAACTGAGCGCTTACCTTAGCCAATTGTAAGGGATATGCTAAGCACTTACGAGCTGAGCACTTGATAGGACGAGCACTAGCCTTAGCTAATTTTAAGTGATATGCTAAGCATTTACGAGCTGAGCACTTGTAGGACGAGCACTTACCTTAGTCAATTATAAGGGATACGAGGTTCATGGATATTCTAAAATACAAGAGAGTTACTTAGTCATTTTTCGCTACTATCATTTGCCCCTCGCTCATGGAGCGAGAATGTTAAGTCCTAAAATTTTGAATTTTTTGAGTATTTTTCACGTCGTTTGTTACCGTATTGTTTCGTATTTTACGGTTTTGACTTTTCAAAAAATTTCAATTAGGGTTTTAGCTATTTCAAAGAATATTACCATAGTAATTTTGAATTTTCATTTACCGTAGGTATTGTTCATGCTTCTTAGAAATCTGCTTGTTCGAGTCTTTTACTTTGTTCACCAAAGAGAACCTAGGCTGACTTTCATCCGTGGCGGCGGCGTCGAGCCCTTCCACACCTTTGAGTGGTGGAGTTAGTAGAGGAGAGGTGCCTATCATTCAAGATTTGGTAGAGGTTTCTGACTTAGACAATGAGAATCAGCTGCCCGCTCCTGACCAGCCCTGCGAGGTGCAAGGACTTTCCGATGCGATATTTAACTCGGAGCAACTCGAGCATGATCTCCGGCACTTGGGATAAGTCGATTTTCAGAAGCTAGCTATGAGAGGAGGTGTCACGGTAGTTTCCATACTTAGTCATTTTTGCCATTTCAATTCTTTATACTTATGTTGACATGGAGTAACATGCTGAACCCTTATACTTGGTGTGTTTTCAGGATCTTATGCTGAGGATCGAGCGTTCTTTTCGCTTAGCTTCTTGGTATAATAGTAGAAAAGTCGTGTATAAGCAGCTATACAAGTGAGCTCAGACCGATCTCAATATACGAACTAAGGCCTTTGAAATCCTTCGGGGCAAGCTCGAGAAGGCGAAGGAAACTATTCAGACGTAGAAAAGTCAGTATGCCACTGCGTCAACCCTTGCCTCCGGGAATAATGCGAGAGCCGAAGCGCTTCAAGACCAGGTGTCGGAGCTTAAGCTGGAGGAGTACGAGCTTGCTTCCACTACTCGAACTCGTTTATACGTAGACAAGGGGGTGAGACACTTCATGAGGAGTCCCGCATTCGACGTTGTTTGTGCTCTCAACAATGTTGATGGATTCAAGGCTGCTTTTGAGCGTGCGTACAACTAGCTTAACTATTTAGGTGCCATTCATGAAGACGCAGAAGTTGATGAGATCGATCTCGATAAGGACGATGAGATGAAGCTAATACTTAGCCGCGAGAATGGACAGGGTTCGACCCCAGGAGGTGTTAATGACAATGAGTTCGGGTTCGCCATTGATGAGATTCGTGCCATAGCTGCTGATAGGAGAGCTGCTCAGCCTGTGGGCGATGACGTTCAGATTGAAAGGGAGGCTCTAGGTGAGCACGAAGAGATCGAGGCTCAAGACGAGCGCGACGACGAGAGTGCCATGGCTGAGGCGGCCGAGTGGGCAGATGGCAATTATCAATGCATCTAGGACGACATCAGAGGTGCCAAACATATCATCGGCGATGTTATGGATCTCATTAATGTGGATTTTCCTTAGTATGCTTTGTTTACTTTTTTGCATTTGATGTATTTTCGGACCTTCGTAGCTTAGTCCATCTTGCTTTTGTTTTGAGAAGGGAGCCGTTCGAGTAGGGATGTAAACGAGACGAGCCAACTCGCGACCTTAGCAAGCGGGCTCGGTGGAAGTTGACGCTTGGGTTCGATGTTTCCAAGCTGAGCCAAGCCATGTGCTTTCTAGCTCGCAGCTCGTGAACCAGCTTGCGAACTAATCTATAATTTTAAAAAAAAAATTATATATATATATATATAATATATACGTACCCACACGTTGAGTAATATATTACTTATAAAATATATATATATATCTCTAACCCTAGCCAATTCATCCCCCCAGTCAAATTCATTCCCCCCCCCCTCCCCCTTCTCCCTCCGCCCCCCATAGGTGCAAAGTGAAAACTCCCACAATGGAAAACTCTCAGCCCTCTCCTAACGCCACCACCTCACCTACATCGCCACTCATCGTTCAACACTTCCTTGTAGCTTGAAGGACTTCACCACCCTTGCGCACCACTGGACATGGAGATTCCATCGCAACTTCCATGTAGCTTGAAGGATATCGAATCAAATTTTGATTTTATTTTTTTCCCAACTTTTTGGTTCGTTTATCATCTCTTTCTTCTGCTGTTTCTATATGTAAGAAAACGAATTTAGATTTTGGGTTCCTGTATTGGATGTATATAAAGATATGGATCCAGATTTGGGGCAAAAAGAAAAAGTTTCAGATCTATGGCAAAAAAAAGAATTTAGATTTTGGGTTTCTGTTTTTGGATGTATATAATAAAGATAAGGATTGAGATTTGGTGAAAAAAGAGAAAAAGCCTCAGATCTATGGCAAAAAAACGTATTTTGAGGGGCTTTCTTCCTTAGCTCGTGGGTTCGGCTCGGCTCGGCCGAACCTCACTGTGAGCCAAGCCCAAGCCGAGATTCTTAGGGATGAGCCTGAGCCCGAACCATAAAACAAGACCAACGATCGACTCGACTTGACTCGTTTACATCCCTACGTTCGAGTTTGCTATGTAAAGGGCCCCTCGAACTTTGTAAAGCCATTGGTATGAAATTTAAGATGTGTTCGGCAAGCTAATTTGGATACATGTATGCTTTTGTTTATAACATGTATCGTTTTATGAAGATGTATGCAAATTGTAGGAAAATTTTTTTAAGTATTGCGATCAGACTTTGACATGTAACTCATTTAACTCATACTTGGTAATGGAAAATTGACTAAGTGTTGTGTTTGGATGCCATGCATTGTATATAGTACTTGGACTTTGTGTGTTTGAACTTTGGAACCAAATTTTATGTTTAAGAGTTTTTTATATCGAGGGGCTTGGCTCTTCCTCCTCCCCCCTCGAGTAGGCTTCTTGAGCCGAGGTTATATTGTAAGAAAATTTTGCTAAGTGTTCAAACACGAGATAAAATGAGAAAAGTTGCGAGGTTTTTGCTTTTCATTGAATCAAATTGAATGAACACTTGTGCAAATACAAATGTCTTTCTTTCCCAACATAAGCTGAATGCAAACTAAACCGAATGCTAAAGAAAACGAACATCATACTTAGAATAAAATGTATGCAACAAATCTTACGTGTAGAACTTTTTCAAGTTGATCTAGTTCCAAGGCTTAGGCAGGGGCTTGTTCTCCGCATCCGCCAAGCGATAAGCATTGTTGGTGTTGAGAATAGTGCCCTGAAAATTCAATTTGTTGAATTAATTAAACTGAATTTATAGCAAGTTGTGAGTATTTCACATATTGATAATTAATGGTGTGTGGTGGTATTTGTTATATGAAATGTGTTTCATAGGAAAATAATTTGAATACCGAAATCACGTGTCATTAAAGTTCTAGTCGGTAAGATAAGAATATGTTCTTATCAAGACTATAACTTGGTTATATAAGATGATTAGTCTTTCGTCATAGGGAATGATGATTCCGATTATAACACGTTGATTATTTTCAATAGGATTGGAAACATCGAACTGGACCACTGAGATTATTCATTTTATACTGCTATCTAAAATGAATAAAATCTCAGGAAGCATTGTACTCTTAATCTTGATAATATTTCGGCTTTAGGCATGTAGTGTTAGTTACTCTAATATACTCGAAGTGAGGTCTCGGTAACGGGTGGCCAAAATACTTTGTACATTCAGTGACTTCATAAAATGTGCTAAAGAGTTCTATTGATCGAAGGAATCTGTGGCCTTTCTGGAAGCTAAAAAGATATCCCTGAAATAGATTTGTAACAGTTAGAATCAAGACTTTGGCCAAAGCACTTCGTGTGATATGTCACTGAAGTTGTATGTTTCATGTGTTTCACATACAGAGAATTTGAACTTATGGTGAATCAATAAGTTTTAGATTGGAGATGAAAAATAAATAATAGTAGTTATAATTTATTTTTCATGGCTATCTACATGGAGGCGTAAAATGCGAAATTATTCTAGATCGAGAAATTCGTGAATAATTTAATTAATTTTAGAGTGCAACAATATTTATTTAGTGGAATTAAATATTGTTAAATGGTAATTAATTACTATCATGAGATGATAATATATTAACCCGTTTGGAACTAAAATTAATTAGTCCTACTGGTCCCCCTACAAGCCCCCAATTGAAACCTCGAAGAGAAAATATTAAAAGGAGAAAGAGAAATAAATTTTTAAAGTGTTTGAAAATAGCCAAGGGGTTTATTTTAAGAAATAAATCAAAGTTCCAAAGAGTTGGAAATGCCCGAAATTTTATTTTGGAGAAAATAAAATTTTCAAAAAAAAAAAAAAAGTTTTTTTTTTCTGACGTGGCAGCTGACATGGAAAGCCACGTCAGCAAATGAGGGTGAGGTGGCACTGACGTAGCACCCGCGTGGCGCGCCGTGTGTGCGGCTGAGATCGAGCCGAGTCAGCGCCAATGAATGGCCCAGATTCATTTAAGAAATGGGTTGATCGACGGACCGGGTCAGGGGGTAAACGGGCAGGATCGAACCGGGTCCGGTCCGGGTAGGACCAGACCTGAACATGTGTCACGATCTGGTTGACGCGTGTGTGTGACACGCGCCTACCAGATTGCCGCCGTCTGGCGGCGCGTGCCAGGCGGCGGCCCACTCGTGCCGCCACGTTCCACAACGTGGCGTCCTCTGATTGGCCGCGACAGCAAGTTGGGCTTGTGAAATGACGAAAATGCCCTCAATTTTGGCCTATAAATAGGCTAATTCCCCATTCATTTTATTCATTCCTTTCGGTCGAATTTTTTGGCTAATTTTTGGCTAAAATTCTTTTTCTTTAATTAATCCATTTTTGGATTAATTAATAATATAATTAGGTGTTTATATAATTAATATATAATACACTTAATTATTAGAAAATTAGGGAATTTTCTAGTTTAGAAAAATTGGTTTTTCTAGAAAAATATTTTCTCTAGTATTTAGGGAAATACTTGTGGAGCCCACACTCCGAGGGTCGAATCGGGGATATTACGGAGAAGCTCTACCGGTCTCACGAAAGGGAAAAGAGCTGAAAAATACCGTTAGACAGCCATATTTGGAGTACGGTAATACTTTATAGTTGTATTATATTGAGCATGACAAATTGTGTGCCATTAATTGTTAATTGCATGTTAAATATTTATCTGCTTAGTGATTTAAAATTTATTATCAATTGCATGTATATACTTGAGTAGATCCGGCTAGTCTTCCGCTATTGTATTAAAATATTTTAGAAATATTTTAATACTTGTATTATATGAAAATTTTAAAATGTGGTCCCGTACCGCTACTGTTTTGGGTCCACCACCCAGCAGTTGGCGAGCACCTCGATCACCTTGTACGGACCCTTCCAATTCGGCTGGAGCTTACCGACGTGTTGGGAAACTTCAACTTTTCTAAGCACTAAGTCTCAAAGTTGGAAGTTTCGCGGATTAACGCCTTTGTTACAGTGCTTGGCCATTGTTGCCTGATAACGCTTCATGCTTTGCCAAGCTCTAATCTGCTTTTCCTCGAGATAGTCGAGTTCGAGTGCCCTATTATCCTTATTGGTAAGTGGCGCAAAGTATGCAACCCGAGTGGTCTCGTGAAGAATCTCAACTGGTAGAACCGCCTCAATACCGTAGACAAGCAAAAAGAGGCTCTCATTCGTGGCGGTTTGAAGGGATGTTCGGTATGCCCAAAGAACACGAGGAACCTCCTCGGCCCATTTGGTTCTTTTCCCATCGAGGATGGTCTTCAAGTTCTTCAGGATGATTTGATTAGTCACTTCGGCTTGCCCATTTGATTGTGGATTGCTGATCGAGGAGAACCGTTGTTCGATTTCAAGCCCATAACACAAATCCACCATTCGCTTGCTGATGAATTGAAGCCCATTATCCGAGACGAGGACTCTGGGTACTCCAAAGCGACAAACGATGTTTTTCCATATAAAGTCCTGAACAATGGAGTCAGTAATCTTTGCAACGAGTTCAGCCTCGGCCCACTTCATGAAGTATTCCAATGCTACAATTGCATACAACTTTTGAGCCTTTACCAACGGGAATAGCCCAATGATATCGATTCCCCACTGATTAAAGGGCCATGAGATCTTGTGGCTCACCATTTCCGCAGTGGGTTGGTGAAGAACATTCCCGAATTTCTGACAATGAGGGCATTTACGAGCGTAGTCAATAGCATCAGCGAGCAGGGTTGGCCAGAAAAAACCCGCCCGGGTTATGTTTTTTGCGAGCGCTCGTCCCCGGCATGAATCCCACAAGTACTTTTTTCTTGGCCAGAATGAATATGTTTGAGCACTTCCTCGGTTTGTGAAGGGCGAAGGCATCTTTGGTCAAGCCCAAAGAATGACTTGCAAAATAATCTTCCATCTTCGTCCAAAGTGTACCGAGCGGAGCGGTACCTTGTCTGTCGAGCCTCAGTTTGACCCGAGGGGAGTACTCCATCCTTGAGAAAGGTCACCAAGGGGTCGAGCCAACATAGCGTAGCTGGATCGAGGGAGAGCACTTCTTTGCGACCATCCAAGGTGATCACGGGTCAGGAAAGTGATTGCATGATCCGAGGTACCTTGCATACTGTTCGCGAATTTAGACAAGGCATCCGCCCTTTGATTTTTCTCTTTTGTTATTTATGAAAGGCTGAAGGTTTTGAACCGAGCACGGAGTTCGTTCACCTTCTGCAAATGCTGGATCGTGGTTTCTTCCTTCGCTTCATATGAGCCTTCTACTTAGCTTGCCATGAGTTGGGAATCAGTAAATACCGACAAGTGTTGTATTCCCCTTCGTATTGCCAAGTTGAGTCCGGCCAAGAGGGCCTTATATTCTGTCTTATTATTCGTGGCTCGCCATTCAAGTCTTACAGCAAAGTCAAGCTCTTGACCATCCGAACTCCTTAGTGAGATCTCTGCTCCTCCCCCTCCATTTGTTAAGGAGCCATCGACATGGAGGGTTCATGGAAGTGCAACCTCTGCTGGGACGATCTCGTTGGGAAGATCGTCTCGTTCTAATAAGAAATCCGCTAACACCTGGGCTTGTTGAGCAACTCTTGGTTGATAGGTGACCTCGAATTGCCCAAGTTCGATTGCCCACTTTACAAATCTCCCTGAGACATCCGGCTTGCACATCACTCGTCTCAATAGTTGATGGGTTAAAACAACTATGGAGTGGGATTGGAAGTAGGGCTTCAACTGTTGGGGTTAATGCCCTGAAAATCCAATCATATTGTAAATATTTTGGATTAATAAAACTAAAATTAAAGCAAGTTATGAGTATTTTACAAATTTAATAATTAATGACGTGTGATGGTATCTTTATATGAAATGTGTTTCATAGGAAAAGACTTTAAATACCAAGAATCACGTGTCATTAAAGTTCTAGTCAGTATGATAAGAAGATGTTCTTATCAAGACTATAATGTGTTATATAAGATGATTAGTCTTTCGTCACAGGGAAATGAACTTTCCTATTATAACACATTGATGATTTTCAATGAGATTGGAAACATCGAACTGGACCACTGAGATTGTTCATTTTATACTACTATCTAAAATGAACATAATCTCGGAAGCATTAGACTCTTAATCCTGATAGTGTTTTTACTTTAGGCATGTAGTGTTAATCACTGTGATGTACTCAGAAGTGAGGTCTCGGTAATGGGTGGCCAAAACACTTTGTATGTTCGGTGACTGCATGAAATGTGCTAAAGAGAAATATTGATCAAGAAATCTGTAGCCTTGCTGGAAGGTTAAAAGAAATCCCTGAAATAGATTTGCAAAAGTTCGAATTAAAACTTTGGCCAAAGTACTTCGTGTGTGCGTCACCGAAGTTGTATGTTGAACTTAAGGCGAATCAAGAATTTCAGATTGGAAGTGAAAAATAAATGATCGTAGTATTGATTTACTTTTCATGGATATCTGTACAGAGGAGAAAAATGCAAAATTATTCTAGATCGAGAAATTCGTGAATAATTTAATTAATTTTAGAGTTTAACAATATTTATTTAGTGGAATTAAATATTGTTTAAACGGTAATTAATTATTATCATGGGATGATAATAGATTGACCCATTTGGAGCTAAGATTAATTAGTCCTGCTGGTCCCTCCGTAAGCCCCAACGAAGATCAAAGAGAAAATATTAAAAGGAGAGAGAGAAATGAATTTTCAAAGAGTTTGAAAATAGCCAAGGAATTTATTTTGAGAAAATAAATTAAATTCCAAAGAGTTGGAAATGCCCGAAATTTTATTTTAGAGAAAATAAAATTTTTCAAAAAAAAAAAAAAAGATGATGACGTAGCAGAAGTGCTGACGTGGCAGTTGACGTATCACTCCACGTCAGCGGGTTAGCGCCAAGTGGTGCTGACTGGGTACCACATGGCGCGACACGTGGACGGCTGAGATCTCGCGGCGTCATGGCGCGCGGATGGCCCAGATTTGTTCTGGAAATAGGCCGGGTCAACGGGGCGGGTCGGATAGGGTCAGTCACGGTTTGACCGACCCGGACACATGGACGAATGGGACTCCGACACGTGTCATCCAGCCAGACCGCCTAAACCGATCGGTTCACTTCTGAACCGGTCCGAGACTTGAACCGGTGGTCGGACCGGACCGGACCGCCACGTGGCACCTGCCTGTTGCGGCGTGCGTGCCACACGCGCCAAACACACAGCCGCCACATGGGCGGAGCGTGCGGCCTCCGTTGGGCGTGTGCCCAGCGCCGCCGTGCTCGTGGTGACTTGGGCCGCACTCCGACGGCCTCGAATTGGCTGTCCGAACTTTGCTTGCACGCCAAAGTACGAGAAATTACTGCGGGATCCTTGTTTTGGAGCCTATAAATAGAGCCTTTGCTATTACAGTTTATTCATTCCAATATTTCAAGGTTTGGCAGCTCTGAGAACAGCCCTCTCGGCTTCTCTCTCTTAATTGTAATTAATCCTTAATTAAGGATTAATTATATTTTAATTAGGTGGTTATATAATTAATATATAATCCACTTAATTATTAGAAAATAGGAATTTTCTAGTTTTAAGGAAAAAAGAGTTTTTCTTGAAAAATATTTTCTCAAAGTATTTAGCGAAATACTGCCGGAGCCCACATTCCAATTTCTTAATCGGGGATATTGCGGGGAAGCTCTGCCGATTTCATGAGAAAATATCAAGGTGCTGAAAAAATGTCGTTGATAGCCAATTTTGTAGTACGGTAATACCGTTGTGCTGCAAAAATTATTATTTGCATATTGTGATTATATGCTAGATGATTTAAAATTATGTTATCGATGCCTGTATATATTAGAGTTATGCTGCCCGATTTATTCCGCTGCTTTATTAAAATATTTTGGAAATATTTTGATAACAAGGTTATGACGAATTTTTTTTTGAAATATTCCGCTATACCGTCACTCTGTCTCGAGCCCACCACACCAACAACTGGTATCAGAGCGGGGCTCTGATTATATACTCGTATTGATAAAGCATAAGATGCATAATTTTAAATCTGATACTGTGCACGTAAATTCTGTCTAAGGAGGCAGGTTTTTAAGTGGGACCATTGTGACCCCTCCAGTCTTTCCTGGGAATTTGCGTGGAATGGTAACTTTCTGAGAATCGATTTCAATAATCTTCCTAGTTAATTGCTGAATCAGTAAATATGATTTAAATTATATGATAATTTATAACATATTTACTTAAAGGGCTATTAAAATTGTAAAGCGTGATAATTATTTACAAGCATGCTTTTAATTTTAAATATGGTATGATAATATGAGATATTATATTGTTTCAATTATGCATGATTTATTTAATATGATTAGATAAATAATGTTTAATAGAGATTAAATATGATGCATAATTGGATTAATATTTTTGGCTTAAATTAATAAAGAGTTATTAAAGTGTTAAAATATTATTAGGATTATTTAATAATCCTAGTGGGAGCAAATTAATTAAGATTAATTACTTCCAATAATTATAAGACGCCAAAAGTGGTTATTTAATAATCAAAGATAATCCACAAAATTTTAAAAATTCAAGTGGGAGCGAGATAAAAAGTGTTGGATTCCCACAACCTCCATTACCCGTCTATATTATAGTGGATATATACCACTCCCTTCGGCGGGTATGTATTCACGGTATACAAGATTAGACTTCTACGGATAGAATGAAGTACGGGGAAAGTCAACTCGACCACGCCTCGGTGGAGTGCTTGATCTACTTGTACGAATTTCTAGGTAATGGTGTACGCTTGACTAAGCAATGTATTAACCTCCCTTCGGAGCTATGTGACATTCACTTAGAGGCCAAAGGTTAACGTGGTGGATTAACATAGTTTGGTAAGAGTTTACCTAGATGAGATGTTAATTAAGATTAATTCTTGCTTTTCTAAGCGGTTTTCGACCTCGCTTCCGGGGAGTTAACTACTGTTAGATAAGTCACCATTGTGTAAACCAAAAAATGCTTATGTGGATTTCATTTATTGGTTAGACGCAAAAGAAGTAAAATACAGAATCATAACTTGCACTATTTTAAAATATTTCAGTTTTAAAACAATGAAGACCGCTAGCCCGCTTCAATCGATCCTAAAGGAAAATACTCTTGAAGGGTCTAACTATGCTGACTGGAAAATGAATCTTGACATCGTGTTTGGTCACGAGAATCTAAAACACGTGCTCACTGAACTTTGTCCGGGGGTACCGGAAACTACAGCCAATCAGGATATGAGAAATGCTTATGCCAATTGGATCAAGTCCAATGACTTGGCTAGGTCATATATCCTGGCTTCTATCTCCAATGTTCTTAAGCATCAAATGCACGAGATGCCAACTGCTAAGAACATGATGGATTATCTCCATCAAATGTTTGGAGGACAGAATCGAGCCAAGAGGCTCGAATTGATGAGAAGGCTGTTAGTTACTAAGGTGTCTGAGGGATCACCTGTTTAGGATCATGTTATGAACATGATGGCTTGCCTGAACGAGATTGAGAGCCTTGGTGCTAAATTTGATAATCTCAGCAAACAGGATATGATCCTATGCTCTCTGCCAAAGTCGTTCGACACATTCAGGCAAAATTATTCTATGAACAAATTGGATTTCTCACTACCTGAATTGATGAATGAACTTAAAGTGGCAGAGGGTGTGATGAAAGCTAAGGGAACTGTTCTCCTGGCACAGGCATCAACTTCCACGGCTCCAAAAGCCAATAAGTGATAAAAGGGAAAGGGAAAGGTTCTCAATCCCAAGAAAAAGGTTCAGAAGAAGAAGGGTAAACTTAGCAAGGCTGAAGAGGAATTGGCACTGCGAGATAAATTCTGGCTGGGGTGTACCCAATAAGTTTACCAAAATGTTTCCACTGCGGAGAGAATGGGCACTGGAAGAGGAATTGTCCAAAATACTTAGCAAGTCTTCCTGCTAAGCCATCTGGACAAGGTATACTGATATCTTGTTTGATTGAATTATGTTTAGTTGGAAGTCCACCAGATTCTTGGTGTGTGGACTCGGGTTCAACTAATCATATCTGTAATTCGTTACAGGGGTTCAAGCTAACCAGAAAGCTTGAAGATTGCGAGATGCAACTACTGCTCGGGGATAATACAAGTATATCTGTATTAGCAGTAGAGACTGTAAATTTGTATTTTGGTGATAGGGTTTTGATATTGAAAGACACTCTGTACATACCGTGTGTTTGCATAAATCTAATTTCTGTGAGTTGTTTAATAAATAATGGTTTCAGTGTTTGTTTTGAACAAAACTTTACCATTAAGCAAAATAAAAGGTTTATTTGCTCTGGCAAGGTTATACCCCGATAAAAACCCTAATTCCGAACTTAACACTACTAAGCTTGACTTACCATCCAAAAGAAAAACTCCTATGCCTAACGAGGCTTATAATTGGTATTTACGTTTTGGTCATATTAATCCAAATAGGATCCAAAGACTAATTTCTGATGAATTGTTAAGTCCGTTAGACTTAACAGAACTACCAGTTTGTGAATCCTGCTTGGAAGGTAAAATGACCAAGAGATCTTTTAAATCTAAAGGTAATCGAGCCACAAAATTGCTTGAGTTAATTCATACGGATGTGTGTGGTCCTATGAGTATTCAAACAAGAGGAGGTTTTGAGTATTTCATCACTTTCACGGATGATTACTCCAGATACGGATACGTTTATTTGATGAGATATAAGTTTGAATCTTTTGAAAAATTCAAAGAATTCAAGGCTGAAGTTGAAAATCAAACTGGAAAACGTATCAAAACACTTCGATCAGATCGTGGTGGTGAGTATCTATCTACAGAGTTTCTAGAATTTCTCACTGCAAGTGGGATTAGATCTCAACTATCTACACAGGGTACACCCCAGCAGAACGGTGTTGCAGAAAGAAGAAATAGAACTCTGATGGAAATGGTAAGATCTATGATGAGTCATGCTACCCTGCCAAGTTCGTTTTGGGGCTTTGCACTCGAAACGGCGGCACACATATTAAACCTTGTTCCATCCAAGTCGGTTCTTAAAACACCAATGGAACTGTGGCGAGGGCGAAAGCCCCGTGTTTCCTATCTTTGGATATGGGGAACCCCAACTCATGTGTTAAGGAAGGATCCTAACAAGTTGGAATCAAGAACAGAGGTTTGCTTGTTCATAGGTTATCCCAAAGGAACAAGAGGTGGTATATTTTATGATCCAAGAGATCACAAAGTGTTTGTGAGCACTAATGCTAAATATATCGATGATGATTTCGTAAATGACCACAAGGGTAGAAGCAAAATTATGTTAGAGGAAATGACAACATCAGATTCTGAATTCCAAGAACCCATAGTAACTGAAAATGGGTTAGATACATATGATGTACCAGATACAACATATGATGTAGGGACGAGTACACTGCTGGGAGGTGGGCCCGGAACAGTAGCGGTCCGGGACCACATTTTAAAACTTTTATTATAATACAAGTATTAAAATATTTCTAAAACATTTTAATACAAAAGCGGAAGACTAGCCGAATCTACTCAAGTATATACATGCAATTGATAATAAATTTTAAATCACTTAAGCAGATAAATATCTAACATGTAATTAACACTTAAGAGCAAATAATTTATCATGCTTAAAATAAAATAACTGTAAAATATTACCGTACTCCAAGTATGGCTATCTAACGACATTTTTCCTGCTCTTTTCCCGTTCGTGAGACACGCAGAGCTTCCCCGCAATATCCCCGACTCAACCCTCGGAGTGTGGGCTCCGCGAGTATTTTCCTAAATACTCGAGAAAATATTTTCTAGAAAAACTCATTTTTCTAAAACTAGAAAATCCATATTTTCTATTAATTAAGTTGTTTATATATTAATTATATAACCACCTAATTATATATTAATTAATCTTTAATTAAAAGATTAATTAAACAAAAAAAAAAGAAAAAAGAAAGCTCTCAAAATCGGCTGAAAAGTTGCCAAAAATGAATGAGAATTAAAGCAAAGTGGTCCGGCTATTTATAGCAAAAAATACAGGGGTAATTCGGTCATTTTGCACACTCAAGTTGCTGTAACGACGAATCAGGGGTTGCCACGTGGCGGAACGCGGCGGCACGAGTTCGCCGCCGCCTAGCACGCGCCAATTCGGATGGCGCGTGTCACACACACGCGTCGCCAGATTTCGCCATGTGTCCGGGTCTGACCCTATCCAGACCAGGTCCGCTAACCCTGGCCGAGGTCCGACACATTAACCCGGTCCATTTGAGTCAGTTCCGGACCGATTTCGTGACCCATTGACTTCTCAGTCAACAGTTAATTTGGACCGCTCATTGGCGCTGACGCGGCTCGATCTCAACCGCACACACGGCCGCTACGTCAGTTCCACCTCGCCTGCCTTGCTGACGTGGCTTGGCACGTCATCCCGATGCCACGTCATATTTGTTTTTTTTTTAATTTTTATTTTCTCCAAAATAAAATTTCGGGCATTTCCAACTCTTTGGAACTTTGATTTATTTTCTTAAAATAAATCCCTTGGCTATTTTCAAACACTTTGAAAATTTATTTCTCTTTGTCCTTTTAATATTTTCTCTTCGGGTTTTCAATTGGGGTTTGCAGAGGGACCTGCAGGACTAATTAATTTTAGCTCCAAACGGGTTAATATATTATCATCTCATGACAATAATTAATTACTGTTTAACAATATTTAATTCCACTAAATAAATATTGTTGCACTCTAAAATTAATTAAATTATTCACGAATTTCTCGATCTAGAATAATTTTGCATTTCACTCCTCCGTGTAGATATCCATGAAAAATAAATTACAACTACTATCATTTATTTTTCATCTCTAATTTGAAATTTATTGATTTGCCTTAAGTTCAAATTCTCTCTATGTGAAACACATTCAACATACAACTTCAGTGACGTATCACGCGAAGTGCTTTGGCCAAAGTCTTAATTCGAACTTTTACAAATCTATTTCAGGGATATCCTTTACCTTCCAGCAAGGCCACAGATTCCTCGATCAATATAACTCTTTAGCACATTTCATGTAATCACCGAACATACAAAGTATTTTGGCCACTCGTTACCGAGACCTCACTTCGAGTATGTTATAGTGACTAACACTACATGCCTAAAGCCGAAATATTATGAAGATTAAGAGTACAATGCTTTCTGTGATTTTATTCATTTTAGATAGCAGTATAAAATGAATAATCTCAGTGGTCCAATTCGATGTTTCTAATCCTATTGAAAATCATCAACGTGTTATAATCGGAATCACCATTCCCTATGACGAAAGACTAATCATCTTATATAACCACGTTATAGTCTTGATAAGAACATATTCTTATCTTACCGACTAGAACTTTAATGACACGTGATTTCGGTATTCCAAGTCTTTTCCTATGAAACACATTTCATATAAGAATACCTCCACACGTCATTAATTATCAATATGTGAAATACTCACAACTCCCTGTAAATTCAGTTTAATTAATTCAACAAATTGAATTTTCAGGGCACTATTCTTAACAATCTCCCACTTGCCCTAAATTCAATTTGGCTACACATCTAAGTCTTATTCCTTTCACATGAGTGTCAAAACTCGTTTTGCACTCTTCTGCTCCAATACTTTAGTGAAGGAATCTATTAGACGTTTCTCTGAGCCAACAACTAGGTAATCATGAATCCAATACATCTAGCTAGCTGCTTCTCAAGCTACCATGTATTTAACTTTTATGGTGAAGTAAGCAATATAAGTCTTGTTTAACATTCCCCAATTAACGGTTGCTCTTTCTAGAGTAAACACGTATTCTGATGTCAAACATCTAGAATACAAATCAGATTGTAAATCCGAATCTGTGTACTCTATTGAAATGAGCTCACCACTGTGGTAGATAAGCATATAATCTCAAGTCCTTCTCAAGTACTCCAATATATGCTTTCACTACTACCCAGTGTCAGATTCTAGGGTTTGGCTAATATCTGCTGACTTAGACCTATTTCATAATAGACAGCTGGCCTTGTACATAATATGACATACATAAAGCTTCCGCTGCAGAACTCTAATCATATCTTCTATCTCTTCAGTTGTCTCAGGACACTGATCCCGAGATAGATAAATTCCAAATTCGAAAGGTAGTGAACCTTTCTTGGAATTTGTCATATTATACTTTACCCGCATCTTATCTACTTATGCTTCTTGTAATGAAGCAATCCTTCTATTCTCATGATCACGACAAAAGTGTGATTCTTAGAATAACATTCGTCTTACAAAGGTCTTACGTGTCAAACTGATTTGACATCCGAATCTTGACTACTAACAAAATTCTTGCACCATTCCCAATGACCAGAATATTGTTTACATACAAAATGAAAATGTTACAACATTATCTTGATGTCATTTGTACACACATGGTTCATCAGGCAATTTACACAAATCCAAAGAATTTAAATTGCCTCTTTAATTCTGATGTTTCATGATTCAGACGCTTGCTTAAGATCACAAAATGATCTATTAAGTTTTCATACTATATACACCTGATTTCTGGCTGTGAAGCCTTCAGGTTATGCCATATATTTCCTCTTCTTGAAGGTGCCCGTTCAAGAACATAGTCTTTATATCCATTTGTCAAATCTCATAATTAAATGAGATAAAATGGAGAGGATAATGAAATTAAGCATTGCTATAGGCGGGAAGACTTCATAAATGATTTCTTCTTTCTGGGTAAAATCCCTTCCCATAAGTTTTGCTCTAAAGTCTCTACTTTTTGTCCATTTTCCTTTTTATTTTCTTGTAGGGCCCAATTGCATCTAATGGGTTTAATGCCTTCAGGCGCCTCCACAAGTTCAAGACTTTGTTAGAATACATAGATTCTAACTTAGATTCCATGGCTTTTGACCAAACGGTCAGCGTCTATATCATCCACAACTTCATTACACGTGACAGGATCAGATACGTTAGATTCAACCACTTGGGTTAATCTTAGTTACCTTGTCAGGTGTCCTGACAATCCTCCCACTACAATGATGCTCTCGTGTACACGTCTCTACATCACATGTATCTAATACATTTTCAATTATCACAGGTTTATGGAAATCAGTATCTAATACTGTTATTTCTTTTAACACTACTTTGCCTCCACCCTTTGTGGTTATCTATGTAATTATCTTTGAAACATTCACAAACCTCTTTTGTGATTTCTCAAATTACAAAATATACCACCTCTTGTTCTTCTAGGATAACCTTAGAACAGGTAAACCTTTGTTCTTTATTCTAATTTGTCAGGATCTATCCTTAACTCATGGACCAGGCTACCTCAAATCCGAAGGTAAGAGATATAGGGTTTTCACCTTAGCTACAGATCCATCTGTGTTTTAGGAACTGACTTAGATAGAACTAGGTTTAGTGTTTTTGTCGTTTTTGAGCACAAGACTCCAAAACAAATTTCGTAGGGTAACGTGACTCTTCATGAATCTTTACCATCTCTATCAAAGTTTTATTTCTCTTTTCTGTAATACATCTTTGCTAAGACGTATCTCATACAGATAGTTGAGATCTAATCTCATTTGAGAAATTCTATTTAACTCTGATCATAGATACTTATCAATACTTTGATCTAATCGAAGTGCCTTGATATGTTTTCTAATTTGATTCTTTGACTTTAGTCTTATATTCCTTGAACTCTTCAAAATTACAGACTTAAGTCTCATCAAATATACATATATGTATCTAGAGTCATCGTTCAAATGAATGATGAAGTACCTAAAACTTTCTCTTGCTTGAACACTCATAATATCATATGTCTGTATGAACTAACTCAAGCAAGTTCATGGCTTAAATACCCTTTTGTCTCAAAAAGGAACTTTCTTAGTCATTTTACTTTTCTAGACAGGACTCGTAGATTGACAACTGTCAAGTCGAAAGGACTCGACAATCAATCTTTGGATCTTATTTGGATAAAAGTGACCAAGACGATGCCACGTAGAAGTTTTTCCTTTTAGATGGTAAGTCAAGCTTCTTAATGTTAAACTTAAATTAGGGTTTTCATTGAGGTATAAAAGACCATCTTTTATTATGCCAGAGCAAATAAACCTTTTTATTTTGTTTAATGGTAAACTTTTGTTCAAAACAAACAGTTAAACCATTGGTTATCAAATAACTTAAAAAAATCAAATTTCTGTATGTAGCACCCCGGACACGTAGAGTTGCCACACCCCCGCACTATAGGTCAATCCACGTATGAAATGGACAATCCATACATGAACCAACCTATAGCGAACGGGTGATAATGCAATACACGACAAGCTAGGCGGGATAACTAACTCATGCAACAAAATTAAAGCGGAAGCATAATCCAAACAATATCCATTTATCATATCATGATTTTTTCTCAATTACCAAATAGAATATATTCTATTTCACATGTATCAATACATTATCATCTTCTAGGGTAAACAACAAATAACCTTAAACATAATTCTCTGGAACCACAAACAAACAATTGTAGTTTCATAATTGTCAATAAATAATCCAATACATGAACCATGATTGACTCGACTACATGAACCGAACTCGACTCCCACCTAGCGTGCACCTGCAGTAACCTGAAAGGTGGAGGCGTCAGTCTGTGAAGACCGAGTGAGGGGTTTAAATACGTATTAGCGCAGATAACATGCAGGTCATAATCTCGGGTAAAGATTTATGAAATATAAATATACAAGTTCAATAATAATATAACTTCGCCCGAGAATACAACTATCAATATTAAACACTTGTTCATTTTCATGCAATCAATACATGGCGATCTCCAAATGTACATGAACATGCTTGCTTGATTATTAAACAATAGGGTTTGTTCCTCCTGTGGTTGGACGGACAACCACCAACTCTAAGACCAGCCCAGCGCCCTCACTAAGGAGAACCTGGCCAGGAGAACGCGTGTACACGGTAGGGTTTTGTTCTTCTTGTGATTGGACGGACAACCACCAGCCCGAAGACCAGCCCAGCGCCCTCACTAAAGAAGACCTGGCCAAGAGAACGCACGTACAAGATAGGGCATTGTTCTTCCTGTGGTTGGACGGACAACCACCAGCCCGAAGACCAGCCCAGCGCCCTCACTATGGAGGACCTGGCCAGGAGAACGCATTACTTGCTTTCATGAACATGGCATGCTTGATTCGTGAACACTAATATACTTGAAATGATAAATGATTTCGTGAAATTATAAATATAATACCTTTGGCCAAAAATCACGTAAAGGTTATACAGGTTCTATATATAACTAGAAATTAAACCTCACCTGACAGGCGACACACAACTCGTGATTGCGTGAATGTGCTCATGCTTGATAATCTCAGCCCTGGAGAATAACTGGACAGGAAACGAGACAACGTGCGTGCATGAGACCACAATTCAAGACAATTACTTCATATAAGACGCACGACATGATCATGATCAATAAGTCATTCAATAACACTTAGGAAAATGTCAAGTAGGAGCATGATTATCAATTAAACAAGTATATATATCATATAATTCACATAGGGGAGCCAAGAGAGTGAAAGGAATGCAATAATAGAGGTTTTGGTGAAGTTTGGCAAAAACGGGCAGTTTTAGAAAATGTACATGTTGAGGGAAAACTGGAATATCTTTAATTCTAGAAGTGGGAATTTAGTTTTTCTTGTTGGATATGAAACTAGACACAAAGACCTTTCCGAGCATATATGGCTCGTTTTCTAATTCAAAACGAGGAGAAAATGGCGGACGGTTGAAGTTAGGCGAGTGTAGTTTGTCGGGAAAGCAGCGACACCCAAAAGAATTGATCATAACTCATAAATGGGAAAAGATATTGAGATGATTCTAATTGGAGGTTTTTCTAGACTTCAAGAGATTTCCAACGAATCAAAAATCAGGTCATTTGAAGTTCGGATGAGGGAGTACCCGGCCGGGTAAAATTCAAGGGAAAAGTTCCCCGACCGGGTAAGCGGTGCAGAAGCTTTTCGGGGGAAAACTACCCGCCCGGGTACTTTTTATGCACAAAAAGTACCCGGCCGGGTACTGTTCCAGGGGTGGAAAAAGCCCCAAAACAGGGGAAGCTTCGGGGGAGGAAGAAAAGGGATGAAAACCCAAAGCAAACTCAACCAAAATTCTCCAAACAATCACATATCATGCATATAACTCATATATATCAATTAGGAATCAAGTAATCCATGAAACTTGCTCAAATCATCAAGATTCATCATCAAAACCCCATATATACACATGCTTCCAACTTCCATATACTTCAAGGTATTCATGCAAACTTCCATTCTAATCTTCCTAATCATGCTCCTAGCTCAAATATTGAAAGAATCCATCATATAACTCATGAACCCTACTCATTCACCAATCAAAAGATTCATCCAATTCCATGTTTACCTTGAATTCAAGCAAGAAATGAGATGAAGTGAAGAGATAATGATGATGATGCTTCTAGCTTCAAGACTTCTTTAAATTATAGCTTGAAATTGAGATGAACTCTTCCTCTCCTCTTCTTGGTGTAAATACCGGTATTTAATGTGTGAGTGTGTGTGGGAAATTTTATGAAATGAAATAAAATGGAATGAGAGAGAGATGAATGAGATATTTATCAAAGTCTTCCAACTATATACATGACTCAACACATTTTGCATTTAAGTCCTTGGAATATTTGAGTGCATGCAATCAAGTTTCATTCCATAGCATATAATTAATTACGTCCAAAGAATTTATGCAATTAAGTCCACCAATTCAAGAAGTGATCAAATAAGGTCATATATGAACAATTAGTCACATTATTAATTAATTCATATAAATGCATGAGAATTTATAACATATAATGTTATAAACTATTAATATAATGAAGCATAACACATGAGTGAAAATCAGGGCGTTACAATTCTCTCCCCCTTAAAAGGACCTGGTCCCCAGGTCCATTGCCGAGTTTAAAAAATGATGCACAAGCAATAAGAGAGCCCCGTCTCTCCAACAAGAAATGAGAGAACCCCGTCTCTCAACAAGAAATGAAAGAACCCCGTCTTTCAACAAGAAATGAGAGAACCCCGTCTCTCAACAAGAAATGAGAGAACCCCGTCTCTCAAATAAGAAATGAAAGAACCCCGTCTTTCAACAAGAAATGAGAGAACCCCGTAAATGAGGGAACCCCGTCTCTCATACACACACACGAAAACAATTCAAGGGAACAGATTGTAAAAACATTCACATAAATGTCACATAGGGCAAGTAGCATCACGTTAATCACATAATTCTCATGCATACATAACCAGTTACAACTAACAAGAAAGTAAGTACAACAACAATAAAATCCATGATGCACGTGATAAGCATGATTAGATGTACCGTTCACCATTGGTTGGAATTCTTTCATTAGATTGATCCAATTTGATACTTGATTCCTGTTGGAGATTTGTATAACCATAGCACCCTACCTTGACATTTCCTGATGTATTCGACACTTTGATAATCATTAGGTCTCTATTCCACGATCTATCTTCTGAACACAAGATCATGCCCCGAGATGTCCGATGTAGATACAGATATTTTATGATTACTCGGCCTTTCACCCTCGATCAAATCCTTTCCAACACCACCGTTCGGATGTTTAATTCCTGAATGTGTAATTTTCTCCCTAAATCCTACACTTCCAACACTTAATGAAATGAACTCTCTCTTTCATCCCAATATTCTCATTATCAATTCTTGATATTTCTCGAGACATGGAACTCGTTCGTGAAATACTATCCTTGCAACCTTAGACGATTGAGTTTGTATGCTCCCGAAATATGAACTAACGGCGTTGATCTTGTAACCGAAGTTGCTCTCAATTATCTTTCACCTCATTCTGTAAAGTTAATTCCGAAGCTTCCTTGAATTCATAATTCTATCCCTTGTTTCCATTTCTAAGAACTCTCATTGTTTGTGACTCTTGAAATTGTACCGCTCCTAATGAGATAGCCCACTTCAGTAAAATTCCCAATTCCAACTAATCCCAATCGACTCTCCCCCTTAAGAATTTCCATTCTTATTCGTTGAGCTCGTGGAACCAATTCCTAATTTGAAGAATCTCAATTCTTTCTATTGCTTCCTAGGTACAAATGATTCTATCCACGCCACTTGGCCGAAACTTTTCTCACTTTACTTTTGCAACGACTGGTAGGAATAAACCCACTTCTACCTATCCAACTCCCGATTACTTTTCCGGGCCTCTTAATTGCTCTTCCTTTTTCTGATTCAACTTTGCAACCCCAATTATTTTCCTTTTCATACTTCAATTATGTCTCGGGTGGAGTAATACTTGATAAACGAAATGGGAGAGCTCCTAACAAGTAAACACTTAACAATGCATGTCGAATTAGCATGCCAATGCACGTATCACACTTATAAGTAATCAAAGATGCATCACATAGTAGCATTTATATACATTAAGGATGCGCACATAAATGAAGGATTTAAATAATTTCAAACAACATATGATGCACGTGCCATGATGCGTTGAACCTGTCACCATAGTTGCATCCTTTAGCTTAAGACTTGTTCCTTGTTTGTTGAATTACAAGCTTGCCTTGAATTTGTTAATCAATTGTTGGTACCCACGATCTTCTAAATCTTTAGAATTCTCTGACATCAACTTGTACCTCTCCATGGCTCGAAAGTAGAACTTCTTGAAGCTATTTCTTTCCCAAGTATCAATCTTTAACCATTTCCCGAATCTTCACCATAAGTATCTCCTTGATCGAAGTTTCCTTGTATAACTCGTATAACCTTATAATCCAAGATTATAATTCTTGAATTCAAATTCCTTTCCACTTATGAAGTTAGTATCCCAACTTCTCTCAATGGACTAATCTCCCATTGTTGTCCCGACTTTCTTTAGGCGTTATCTCGGTTGAAGTCCTCTCAATTTACTTCTTCCATTTGTTGTTCCGTATGATCTCTCAACTTGCGCTCCCAACACGACAATTTGGCTTGGATCTGGAAAATGAACTCCAACCTGCCCGAAGATAAAACCTTTAGCATCTTGACTTTCCATGAACTTGAAACCATCGGTGCGCTTAACTTCCTCCAATTCATCCACTTTCTTTTCCCGAAATCCAAAGTCTTAAATTCGCCCCTTCTTCTTCTTGCCCAAGTTTGACTACTAATGACTTGATTAACTTAAAAGTTCTTCCTTGGTGATCCGTATTTCCCATCATCCACCGATCCTATTTCATCCGAACCTTCTTTGACAATCTTCATTGCTTATCCCTCACAAGCCTATTTTGCCTTAAGTTCTCTATCCTCTTTTACCATTCTCATTTGTTATAATAACTCCTTCCAAGCTCGAGAAGTAGCACTTGTAATATACCGAGGTTATCATAAAGGTTGGTCGTGGTTGGATATTATCTTTATAGCCTATAAGTCAGAAATCAATTCAAAGCTAAATGCATGCGGTTAGTGCATGCTCATGTCACATAATTAGCATTTAAACACATATTCAATGCAAAATACAATAGTTAATTCAACTAAATTAAAGAAACCACATCAAACATATAAATTCCAAGTCATAGGAGGTCAATTAATCATCAAATAGTAACATAAGTCAATGTCATGCACAAGTCACCAAGTAGTTCAAGGATGTTCAGGTAAGTTCAAATCAATTCAAATAAGTTCAAGTAATTCCAAATAAGATGCAAGACTCGCAAATTATCAAATAATCCTATGCCGTTCGACCTAGACTCACGAGACACAACACGAGAACCGCGGTTTTGCAACCGGGCTCTGATACCACCTAAGATGTAGCACCCCGGACACGTGGAGGTGCCACACCCCCGCACTATAGGTCAATCCACGTATGAAATAGACAATCCATACATGAACCAACCTATAGCGAACGGGTGACAATGCAATATACGACAAGCTAGGCGGGATAACTAACTCATACAACAAAATTAAAGCGGAAGCATAATCCAAACAATATCAATTTATCATATCATGATTTTTTCTCAGTTACCAAATAGAATATATTCTATTTCACATGTATCAATACATTATCATCTTCTAGGGTAAACAACAAATAACCTTAAACATAATTCTCTGGAACCACAAACAAACAATTGTAGTTTCATAATTGTCAATAAATAATCCAATACATGAACCATGATTGACTCGACTACATGAACCGAACTCGACTCCCACCTAGCGTGCACCTGCAGTAACCTGAAAGGTGGAGGCGTCAGTCTGTGAAGACCGAGTGAGGGGTTTAAATACGTATTAGCGCAGATAACATGCAGGTCATATTCTCGGGTAAAGATTTATGAAATATAAATATACAAGTTCAATAATAATATAACTTCGCCCGAGAATACAACTATCAATATTAAACACTTGTTCATTTTCATGCAATCAATACATGGCGATCTCCAAATGTACATGAACATGCTTGCTTGATTATTAAACAATAGGGTTTGTTCCTCCTGTGGTTGGACGGACAACCACCAACTCTAAGACCAGCCCAGCGCCCTCACTAAGGAGAACCTGGCCAGGAGAACGCGTGTACACGGTAGGGCTTTGTTCTTCTTGTGATTGGACGGACAACCACCAGCCCGAAGACCAGCCCAGCGCCCTCACTAAAGAAGACCTGGCCAAGAGAACGCACGTACAAGATAGGGCATTGTTCTTCCTGTGGTTGGACGGACAACCACCAGCCCGAAGACCAGCCCAGCGCCCTCACTATGGAGGACCTGGCCAGGAGAACGCATTACTTGCTTTCATGAACATGGCATGCTTGATTCGTGAACACTAATATACTTGAAATGATAAATGATTTCGTGAAATTATAAATATAATACCTTTGGCCAAAAATCACGTAAAGGTTATACAGGTTCTATATATAACTAGAAATTAAACCTCACCTGACAGGCGACACACAACTCGTGATTGCGTGAATGTGCTCATGCTTGATAATCTCAGCCCTGGAGAATAACTGGACAGGAAACGAGACAACGTGCGTGCATGAGACCACAATTCAAGACAATTACTTCATATAAGACGCACGACATGATCATGATCAATAAGTCATTCAATAACACTTAGGAAAATGTCAAGTAGGAGCATGATTATCAATTAAACAAGTATATATATCATATAATTCACATAGGGGAGCCAAGAGAGTGAAAGGAATGCAATAATAGAGGTTTTGGTGAAGTTTGGCAAAAACGGGCAGTTTTAGAAAATGTACATGTTGAGGGAAAACTGGAATATCTTTAATTCTAGAAGTGGGAATTTAGTTTTTCTTGTTGGATATGAAACTAGACACAAAGACCTTTCCGAGCATATATGGCTCGTTTTCTAATTCAAAACGAGGAGAAAATGGCGGACGGTTGAAGTTAGGAGAGTGTAGTTTGTCGGGAAAGCAGCGACACCAAAAAGAATTGATCATAACTCATAAATGGGAAAATATATTGAGATGATTCCAATTTTAAGTTGTTCTAGACTTCAAGAGATTTCCAACGAATCAAAAATCAGGTCATTTGGAGTTCGGATGAGGGAGTACCCGGCCGGGTAAATTCAAGGGAAAAGTTCCCCGACCGGGTAAGCGGTGCAGAAGCTTTTCGGGGGAAAACTACCTGCCCGGGTACTTTTTATGCACAAAAAGTACCCGGCCGGGTACTGTTCCAGGGGTGGAAAAAGCCCCAAAACAGGGGAAGCTTCGGGGGAGGAAGAAAAGGGATGAAAACCCAAAGCAAACTCAACCAAAATGCTCCAAACAATCACATATCATGCATATAACTCATATATATCAATTAGGAATCAAGTAATCCATGAAACTTGCTCAAATCATCAAGATTCATCATCAAAACCCCATATATACACATGCTTCCAACTTCCATATACTTCAAGGTATTCATGCAAACTTCCATTCTAATCATCCTAATCATGGTCCTAGCTCAAATATTGCAAGAATCCATCATATAACTCATGAACCCTACTCATTCACCAATCAAAAGATTCATCCAATTCCATGTTTACCTTGAATTCAAGCAAGAAATGAGATGAAGTGAAGAGATAATGATGATGATGCTTCTAGCTTCAAGACTTCTTTAAATTATAGCTTGAAATTGAGATGAACTCTTCCTCTCCTCTTCTTGGTGTAAATACCGGTATTTAATGTGTGAGTGTGTGTGGGAAATTTTATGAAATAAAATAAAATGGAATGAGAGAGAGATGAATGAGATATTTATCAAAGTCTTCCAACTATATACATGACTCAACACATTTTGCATTTAAGTCCTTGGAATATTTGAGTGCATGCAATCAAGTTTCATTCCATAGCATATAATTAATTACGTCCAAAGAATTTATGCAATTAAGTCCACCAATTCAAGAAGTGATCAAATAAGGTCATATATGAACAATTAGTCACATTATTAATTAATTCATATAAATGCATGAGAATATATAACATATAATGTTATAAACTATTAATATAATGAAGCATAACACATGAGTGAAAATCAGGGCGTTACAATTCTCTCCCCCTTAAAAGGACCTGGTCCCCAGGTCCATTGCCGAGTTTTAAAAATGATGCACAAGCAATAAGAGAGCCCCGTCTCTCCAACAAGAAATGAAAGAACCCCGTCTTTCAACAAGAAATGAGAGAACCCCGTCTCTCAACAAGAAATGAAAGAACCCCGTCTTTCAACAAGAAATGAGAGAACCCCGTCTCTCAACAAGAAATGAGAGAACCCCGTCTCTCAAACAAGAAATGAAAGAACCCCGTCTTTCAACAAGAAATGAGAGAACCCCGTAAATGAGGGAACCCCGTCTCTCATACACACACACGAAAACAATTCAAGGGAACAGATTGTAGAAACATTCACATAAATGTCACATAGGGCAAGTAGCATCACGTTAATCACATAATTCTCATGCATACATAACCAGTTACAACTAACAAGAAAGTAAGTACAACAACAATAAAATCCATGATGCACGTGATATGCATGATTAGATGTACCGTTCACCATTGGTTGGAATTCTTTCATTAGATTGATCCAATTTGATACTTGATTCCTGTTGGAGATTTGTATAACCATAACACCCTACCTTGACATTTCCTGATGTATTCGACACTTTGATAATCATTAGGTCTCTATTCCACGATCTATCTTCTGAACACAAGATCATGCCCCGAGATGTCCGATGTAGATACAGATATTTTATGATTACTCGGCCTTTCACCCTCGATCAAATCCTTTCCAACACCACCGTTCGGAAGTTTAATTCCTGAATGTGTAATTTTCTCCCTAAATCCTACACTTCCAACACTTAATGAAATGAACTCTCTCTTTCATCCCAATATTCTCATTATCAATTCTTGATATTTCTCGAGACATGGAACTCGTTCGTGAAATACTATCCTTGCAACCTTAGACGATTGAGTTTGTATGCTCCCGAAATAGGAACTAACGGCGTTGATCTTGTAACCGAAGTTGCTCTCAATTATCTTTCACCTCATTCTGTAAAGTTAATTCCGAAGCTTCCTTGAATTCATAATTCTATCCCTTGTTTCCATTTCTAAGAACTCTCATTGTTTGTGACTCTTGAAATTGTACTGCTCCTAATGAGATAGCCCACTTCAGTAAAATTCCCAATTCCAATTAATCCCAATCGACTCTCCCCCTTAAGAATTTCCATTCTTATTCATTGAGCTCGTGGAACCAGTTCCTAATTTGAAGAATCTCAATTCTTTCTATTGCTTCCTAGGTACAAATGATTCTATCCACGCCACTTGGCCGAAACTTTTCTCACTTTACTTTTGCAACGACTGGTAGGAATAAACCCACTTCTACCTATCCAACTCCCGATTACTTTTCCGGGCCTCTTAATTGCTCTTCCTTTTTCTGATTCAACTTTGCAACCCCAATTATTTTCCTTTTCGTACTTCAATTATGTCTCGGGTGGAGTAATACTTGATAAACGAAATGGGAGAGCTCCTAACAAGTAAACACTTAACAATGCATGTCGAATTAGCATGGCAATGCACGTATCACACTTATAAGTAATCAAAGATGCATCACATAGTAGCATTTATATACATTAAGGATGCGCACATAAATGAAGGATTTAAATAATTTCAAACAACATATGATGCACGTGCCATGATGTGTTGAACCTGTCACCATAGTTGCATCCTTTAGCTTAGGACTTGTTCCTTGTTTGTTGAATTACAATCTTGCCTTGAATTTGTTAATCAATTGTTGGTACCCCACGATCTTCTAAATCTTTAGAATTCTCTGACATCAACTTGTACCTCTCCATGGCTCGAAAGTAGAACTTCTTGAAGCTATTTCTTTCCCAAGTATCAATCTTTAACCATTTCCCGAATCTTCACCATAAGTATCTCCTTGATCGAAGTTTCCTTGTATAACTCGTATAACCTTATAATCCGAGATTATAATTCTTGAATTCAAATTCCTTTCCACTTATGAAGTTAGTATCCCAACTTCTCTCAAGGGACTAATCTCCCATTGTTGTCCCAACTTTCTTTAGGCGTTATCTCGGTTGAAGTCCTCTCAATTTACTTCTTCCATTTGTTGTTCCGTATGATCTCTCAACTTGCGTCCCAACACGACAATTTGGCTTGGATCTGGAAAATGAACTCCAACCCGCCCGAAGATAAAACCTTTAGCATCTTGACTTTCCATGAACTTGAAACCATCGGTGCGCTTAACTTCCTCCAATTCATCCACTTTCTTTTCCCGAAATCCAAAGTCCTAAATTCGCCCCTTCTTCTTCTTGCCCAAGTTTGACTACTAATGACTTGATTAACTTAAAAGTTCTTCCTTGGTGATCCGTATTTCCCATCATCCACCGATCCTATTTCATCCGAACCTTCTTTGACAATCTTCATTGCTTATCCCTCACAAGCCTATTTTGCCTTAAGTTCTCTATCCTCTTTTACCATTCTCATTTGTTATAATAACTCCTTCCAAGCTCGAGAAGTAGCACTTGTAATATACCGAGGTTATCATAAAGGTTGGCAGTGGTTGGATATTATCTCTGAGAAGAAGATTGTGGATGCTCTGAGACTTATTTTCAAAGAGTTTTTCGCAAATGTCTGCTTTGAAGATGTGTTTGCATAAATGATGGAATGGATACAGAATCCCTTATTTATAGGGATGGGAGTTGGTATGTTTCTAGAAGAAAGTTCAAAATTACAATCATTTCCCGCCTAGGAAATCGTCCCCTTTATTGAACCGTCACGTACTTCCCAAGTCTCACGCGCCCCTTGCGTATCAGAATTTAATGCTTAGACGCTCCAAGTGGTCAAAAGAAAGGACTGCATTTAATGCATGGACGTTACAAGCGGTCAGGTGAAGAGACCGCATTTATGGCGCAATCGAGAAAGTGATAGCCAACACGTCATACCTCCTACGAGCGCAACGCTCGATGTATTGTATTGGAAGAATTCTACAACCCTTATCACTAAGGACTACAGAATTGGGGGGCAAAATGATGGGGCCAAAATACGCTCGTCCCACGTTTGGACACGTGGCGACTCAAGATGGCGACACCTGTCCTCTTGCGATTAAGGTAATTATACACGAGGGCTTGGGCCCCTCAAGCGTCAGCGTTCCTCAAGGACACGTGTCATCTTTGCCACGCGGGCTCGTGATCAACATCGCCGCTCCCTGACGAGCGCGATTCATACTACAGGGCTAAAGTTCCAATCAGCTAAGAGAGCTCTCCTAGAGCACTACATTCATTCAGGGAAACTTACATTCCCCCCATTTTACGAGCCTTGGCCTTCATCCCCCAGCGGATTCATTGGTCCCCAAGGCTCTTGGTTGACACGAGCAGGCTCTTAAGCCCTCATTACCAACCCTTAGAACGGCTCTCTAACACCCCGTACACGCCCGCGCACCTGCTACTGTTGCCAGCACTAACTTTCATCGGCTTTTTGCAGGAGATTCCTCCTAGGTTTCTCTCTCGCAACGCCACGTGTTAGGGCAACACTCAGTCAGGACCACACAAGGCAAATGACCAAAGGGTCCTTGACCCTCAACTATAAATATGCGAGTTCATCTCCTTCACTGTAAGCAACTTCCATTACTGCAACTCCATACTTAGCATATTTTCTCTTTCAGATCTTCATCTGACTTGAGCGTCGGAGAGTCAAACTGGGAATCACCCCCAGTTCCCCCAGCTTGGCCTTCTAACTTTGTTCTTGTGTTTGTCCTAGTAGGTAGAACCCCATCTTTTCTGGCGAGCATCAATTGGTTTCCTCACCAAAATAAATTCTAAAGTGATCGGATTCTGCAACCCATATTCAGACCCATCAAATAGTATCTATTATAAAGTACTAAATTACTTAAATAAATTAAAATAATGTATTAATTAAAAATAAAACCTATTTATTTTAAAGAAAATATGAGCGAATTTTACAAATGAAGCTAATAGATAAAGTTAAATAAAATATGAACGAAGTGCATAATCAATTGTAGTTGAAAGAGAAATATCGTCGTTATAACAGTCATATTTTGCCAAAAAATAACAATTGAAAAACTCTATTAAAAATATTACACTTAACCTCAATATTAGTATAGGTAATTATAGTTAACCCTCAAGGGTAATATTGAAATAAAAATACTGATCACAATTAATGAAGGGTATTTTTGGGTTTTCAATTAAATTTTTAATGACATCAGCAATTTTCAAACGAAAATAATGTAAGTAATTTAATTTAAAAATGATGATGAATCGTAACTATCCTATCTAATCTAGAAATTGGGCGTAAATAACCCTAAAAAATATGTATTGCACAATGCACAGCACGGGCATAGCTAGTTAATATTAAAGGGACTGTATATGTTCCCTGTTGTACTATGAATTCCATGACTTCGCGAATACATTTTGGGAAAATTTTTATATCTAATTTCGTCTATTTATACATCTTGACTTCGCGAATACATTTTGGGAAAATTTTATAACTAATTTCTTCTATCTATTCTTGAACTGTGAACAGTTAATCCTTATTGATTGACAACAAAACTAGATTCTGACAAATAGGCTTAAACAGCATCTCACATCCCAACACATTCTCCAAAATTGCATAGATATTCTAAGTCAGAGTTCAAATCTCTTTAAATACATATTAAGCATCAATTTCCAAGACCACACATCGTTAATATGCTTTTTAATATTTAGAGATAATCACGAACACCCCTAATCATGTTTATCATCATGTTCATAATTATCCTAATATTTAATAAGATCTTTCGAGTAGGGAACACACAGCTATATCTCCATATCTCTAAATTTAAACTCCATCTCCATATCTCTTAATTTAAGCTCTAGCATAGCCACAAGCATATCACCAGCCACAAGCATATCATTGCCAGGCCCACGAACTTCAACCACTTTAACCCTGCAGTTCTCAAGCAACAGGGCAAACCTCTTCGAATGAATGCCATCCCCGGTATGTGATAGGTCATCTACAAGTCCAAGCGATGTAACGTACGCTGCAGTCGGATCAGCCAAAAAGTGGATGTATCTGTCGTTCCTAAAATGTGTCTTTATCCATCCGTTCATCGCATATGGATCATTCACTACAAAGTATAAGAACATTGTAAAAAGCCCAAGGAGCAAATACTACTAGCAAAGAACAACCGACTATCTGTTAGAGAGGTGATTGATCCTCAAACTTTTTGCCATCACACTCCCTACGAATTCTAAAACAATATTTTGAGAGAATTGAGAGATCAAACATTCAAGTAATATTCTACCAAAACTGCTAATTCAATTATCAAATACTTAAAAAGTAATTGCATACCACTGATACATAAGATCTGGTTGACACCCATCGACTTAAACTTAGCTGCCTTCTCAACGAACGAGAGGATCAAATGGTTGCTTCATATGGAGGTGGATTGTTAAATAAATAAATAAATAAAATTGGAGAAATTATAATGAATAAAATAGAAAGACTCTAACCTGAATCTGGGCGAGAAGGCATCGTGAACGCCCAAGACAATGACCTTCTTACCGGTGACAATGGAGTGCATAGACACGAGCTCGATTTGACACTGCTGGTTGATGATGGTCAGTGTTCCATCGGGGATGATGTCACCCACGGCAATTGGAGCCCTTGATACGCTTGGTGTTGGTCTTTGTGATTAAATCTGGAGTTAGAAGTGATCATTCATATGTCGGTTAAATTTTACAAGTGATATGCTGCATAGAAGTCACTAACTTGAACGAATTCCTGACAACCCTCCAGAACTTTAAAAATAGGCCACACAAGAAAAACATTATATATCTCACAAATGTGATGACCAAAAATTTACCAACAACAGTTGCGTTTAAAAAAATAAAAATGAAAATCCAGCAAAAGCGACGCTAACTGATTTGTAATTGCAGCAACACGAAATACGATATTACGAATTACACAGAGAGAAGGGAGCTAGCAGAGTAGTTCTGATTTCAAGATTTGCAGTTACAAAGGCTAGTCTATAAGGACTTCAGTACACACAATAAATATGGTAATCAAGATATGCATTGACCTTGAATAGAATTGATGCAAATGTTCAATGAAATTAGAATTAAAATTTATTCATATCATATGTCCAAAATTACTCGAGATCCCTGAAACTTAAATAAAAATCAATTCAACACTTCAGTAAAATGACTGGTACAATTTCAGAGCATTAAGGTTCACAAACTCATGAGTAAACCTTATAAGAGTGGAACATAAATTCTCTAAAAATAGAAATAGAAACCAAACTAGAGGGGCAGAAAAAGAGAAAAGGAAAATGTTTCCGATCACAAAAAAGAGCTCATGTGGGATTGCGTGTATACCTCCAAGGATGGTCCAAGAGATTCAAAAGCTATTTGCGACTCAGTGAATCGAACAACCTGCATGAATCCTTTGTGTAAGATAATTAGCAAGTATGCTGCAAAATTCTAGGCCTCAAATACAGTTCTATCTAAATATGGGGAGACAAAGTTTTGTCTTCCGATAGAAGGAGCAGAAGAAACATTGCATGCATCTAGTCACCAATCAAACTGATTCGCTTCGCATACATGGGTAACAGAAATTCACTAAACACAATATCCTCTTAACATGGATAAATAGGTAAATCTCTGAAGCCTAAAGTTCTTCAAAATGACTTACCAAAACTTGAGAAAATCTCTCAGATAAATGAATAAAAATTTTGCATAAAATATTATCTTGAAACCTAAAACATATGTTCTTTATATAACATTTTCCTTAAAATTAAACATAGGATTTAACCTTTCGATCGTCAAGAACCATGGCAAACCTCTTACACCGAACACCAAATCCTTGAGAAGTGAGGTCGAGGTCAAGGCCAAGCGATGCAACATAAGCTGCCTTGCTATCAGCCAAAAACTTAGCATTTGGAACATTTGGTGGGAAAAAAGTATTTCTCCATGCCCGGGTCACATATGGATCATTGACTGCAAAAAGGAATTGCAAGTGTATAATTATAATAATAATAATGCAAGAATGACTAATTAAGAACAATGGAAAGGTGATTTTGATTCTGAGATAGTTTCTAATTAGAACTCGACTCACACGCAACTAATGCTACTAGAAAGTTGGAAAGTAAATATCAAATACTTAGAGAGTGAGTAGATTCATACCAGTGACATACAAATTCAATGTTTGTTGGAACATCATTGCCAGACAAAGTTGCGGATATTGAAAACACCACCTTTATACAAATTAAAATAAAAATTGATAAATTAACAAAATTAGATGAAAATTTCAGATAAATAGAGGAATAAGAATAACCTGGAACTGGGAATGAAGGCACCGGGAATGCCATAGAAGAGGACCCTCTTACCGGTGATAAGGGAGTAAATCGATACGGTCTCGATTTTATCCTCGTTGTTCACGAAGCTCAAATAACCATCAGGGACTGTGTCACCCTCTGCGATCGGAGCCATTGCAGCCTGCAGAGTAAGGTTGAGGAGAAAATTTCAGGGATAATTTTGACCTAATGCTGCGCTTTAAACTCTTACGTTCCTGTTATGGCGGAGTATGTATGCGGAGATCTACGTGAATGAAGAATGCTAGAACTAAATTCTTACTTTTTTAATAGAGATAGTCTGTGGGTATTTAATTTAATAGCAATTTTTGGGCTTTATTGAGATATACGATAATGGGCTATTAGGCCACATCATCCCTTGGGTTTGTATAAAGTATGAACAGTATTTTGATTTTTAATTTTGATATAAAATCACCCAATTTATATATTTATTTAAACAAGAAAATTTCACAAAAACTAAAGGATTTGTCTTCATCTTTCACAATTAAAATAAGCTAATTGGCATTGTCATGAAATAATTTTGTATATTTCCTTCCATAACAAAGTGCGACTGATGAATTACGCGTCTCATATAGTCGGGCAACACCGAGGCATGCAATGAATTTCATTGGCGAATACAAATTTTTATTACAATGCGGTTGGGATTTTTTTTTTTTTAATATCTTTTATGTCGCACCTTTGCTGTCAAGAGATAAAGATGCCATAGATTTGGTATATTATTTAGATTCAGAAAGGATAGTAGGTGTATTCTGTGATCCAATTCCTATTGAGGAATCTGAATCATCCGGCGAGGAGGATGGGGATGGTAATAAAGTGAATAATCCTTTTAGTTTGTTAGGAATTGGAGCTGATCATTTGAGATCAGATGACGATCATGATGAAGAAGTTCAGAATGCAAAACAGAATCTTCATACATGTATAGGATCTTCTGCTCCATATATTAGATAGATGATATGTGTATATTTAACAGATTTCACATAACATAGAAAAATAACTCATTGACGGAGCAAGAAAAAAAACCATGTATCGGTAAATGTTCGATGAAATGTTCACTGCAATTTGATGTACCGATATTAGATTAGTGTCTGGGATTGTTTCCCCTTACTTTTGATTTTGATGTTTCTTCAGTATTTGGCTCTTAACTTTTGATGTTTATCTATTTAGTTCATTGGGGAAGAAACAACTGTTGCTAATGGTATCATATATTTTTATTTCATTTTTTTTATGTGAAATATTTCATTGTCGTCCATATTGAGCTTATAGTTATGAAAAGATGTGAAATATAGGTCGCCATTTGTGTGTGTCTGTATTGGACTCACAATTGGAAAGGTTCCAGAAGTTGGTGTGGTTTACAATCCAATAATGGAGGAGGTAAGTTGAGTTTTTCTAGTCTTTGGAGATGGTTTATTTAACTACAATTAGTAATTACATTGTTTGCAAATGGAGAATTGTTAATGAAAAAAATATTCATTTTTGTACGAATTGGTGGGTTGGTAAAAACAAGTTAGAGGAGAGTTTTACGGTGAATATTGTCGAAGAAGAAAGAGCACTAAAGGTTACAAATTAAACATGATTAGCTCAGAGGGAAAGTGGGATTTTGATAAAATTTAAACGACGATCCCGCCTGATATCAAGGTTCTAATCTCTAGTGTGCCCATTCCTTTGGAATTTGGCCAGTAAGATCGTCTTGTTTGGGGTACGACTACAAATGAATGGCAAGTTTATTTGTAGCTTGACCCATTACTCTTTGATTTTGAGATATATATGCTACTGTACCTGAAGCTGGTATCCATAAAAATTGGAATTGGATTTGGAAATCCAAGTTTCCACCTAAAATTGAACTTTTGTGTGGCTTTGCCCCCATAATAAACTTCCACAAATACTCTTTCGTTGGACAGAAAATTAACTATTGAGGAAGTTTGCTTGAGATGCAATGGGGAAAGAGAGAATATGGGTCATGTTTTGAACAATATCCTTCGACATCTCTTATTTGGGAAGTTATTATTCAAGCCACCGATCTTTTTCTCTTCCGGAGTCTTTGATGGTGATGATTGGATCGAGAAAAATACGAAGACCCACATTCGTAACATCCTTGTGTGATGTGTCAAAAATACTGTGGCACATCATTTTCGTTGCGACTGTTTGGGACCTTTGAAAAATAAGAAACAGGTTCGTCTTTGGATGCTATAAAGAGAACAGGAATGAGACTCTTTAACAATATTAAAGAGTTTGCGATGAATCTTGTGAAAATCACGGAATAAAACAGTGTGAAAAAGGTCAGAGATGAAGTTGCTTCAAGATGGAAGAGACCGAAGCCGGTTTAGATCAAATTAAATACTGATGGCAATTTTTATGGGGAGAAGAATAAGGCAGCTGTTGGAGGGCTTTGTCACAGATGAAAAGGGTGAGTGGATTCTAGGGTTTGCTTGCAGACGAATTTCAAGAAAAATTTTCGGGGGTAATATTCCCTGGGAATTCCAAGAGTTTATCAAATTGATTTCCGTCAGAAATTTTAGCACCAAATTATCCGCCAAATTTTCCGAGGGAATATTCCCTCAGAGTTACAAATTTTGTTTATTTAATTTATAAATTAAAATGATTTTTTGAGGAAATTCCAAAGGGAATATTTCCTCGAAATGTTTATATATATTTAAACCATGTATCTTTTAAAAAAAAAATTATTATTCTAAGGCAAATTTCAAGGAAATTCCGATGGATTTTTAAGGAAAATCCTCAGAATTTCCTCGAAACTTACCTTAATTATTTTTGAAATTATAATCATTTGTTGATTTTAGCTCAACATGATCATTTGTTTGGCAGCACAAGTGTGGTCGAAAATCATATTATTGATCTTCATTCTTTGTTGAAGTACGATTTAACTTTTGTGTCGTGATTGTTGTCTTTTTTTGTGTGTGATTTTGTACCAAAAAATATAACATACTTCTCTATTCTTCTATCATATTAATTACACATTATTAATATATTATAAGTATAAGATATAACAACTTTTAGTTTTTCTTAAAACAAACCTAGCCAAACAGCCTCGTATTGTTTATCAGCGAAAATTTTCTTAATCTTTCATTTCCCAAAATCCAATTGCAATCGTTCTCTTCTACTATTTTTCTTATTCTTTCTTTCTTGATTCCATCCAAATATTAGATAGCATTATAGCAACTTGAATTCAGGCCCAACCAAGAAGCCCATATAAGGGCCCAACAATTCCTGGGTTTTGACCAATTTGTAGAAGAATTCTGTTTGTAATTGTTTTACGAGGTAAATTATTGATAAGCAGGCACAATTAAGTGGAATTTTACAGCTTTGATTATGCTATAATCTCAGTTGTAGTAAGATAAATCGGGATAATATAAAAAAATAATCTGTATCCATCAAGACTGATATTTTAGTTTTTCATGAAGCATCCTCGCGTCCAAAATTTAAAAATATGACGATCAATATACAATAGTTTCATAATTCTTTACTCGTAAATTTTTTGTAGAATGGATTAAGTTAAACGCATATTAATTAATATGATGTTATATCGAGTTCATTCCTTGGTTCATCTTTTGATTCAGACTTATGCTCATTCTTGCAATTACTTATAATCCAGTTGTTCCAAAAAAAATTTAATGTGAGGGTGTATGTTAATTGTCCATTTTAAAAAATTTACAATTTTTTTTCAAAGCAACAAAATGAATTATATTAATTTATCAAGTCAGTCAGTACAACTGCTAAAGCAACATCGGAGATATCGAAATTTCCTTCCTAAAAAGTAGTCGATTTCCTAGCTAATTCGTGGACAACACGATTGTCCACCGGTCTTTAAACAGAAGAAAGTCTAACAACAATGTGAATAAAAAATAAAACCTCCCTTATATCTCGTACAAGATGACCAACTACATATCGATCCTCCAATCGGGTTTTTAATTTATCAATCACTCTTTTATCATCACCCTATAAAATAACTTACTGTCATTCGGGCCTTGTTGCTAGCCTAGCCACAGCCAGCGCCGCTTGTAGCTCTGCCACCATTCCCCCCTTCAGCCATATCATCTATATGATAGCCAATTGACAATTTCCCCCTCTTAAACTAATGCCCAACTGTGTCAAATATATATTATTTAACTTGTCTTTTAGATCATAACGCACCGTAACAAATTACATTTAGTGATATGACAAAATTATTTTTTCCTCAAATTAAACGGGTAATGTGAGATAAGTCCTCACTAGGACATGATATTTTTATTTTAGTTCCCAATTGGGCATCAAAAATTTATTTTAGTCCCCACGTGTATGATAGAATGTAGTATTTATATCCTATTATGTTATATGTGCTTTTATCACTCTCAAACATGTTGTATAAATTTCACATAATGTAGTACTAAAATATTCTAATGCATTATTTATATCGTATTATATTGTATAAATTTTCGGGGATTAAAATAAAAATCTCCAAATCGAAGGGGACTTATTTGAAACTGTCCACTATCAAATGACTGATCTTAGGACATTATAATTATAATTATTATTATTTGGGGCTAAAAAGTCAATCATAGATGTTACATTCTTCAACACATGTCACACATAGTACGATGATTTTGTTTTCGTATGTCGTTATAGTTACAACTCAATACTATTAAATGATTGATCTTATGACATTATAATTATATTATTATTATTTGGGGCTAAAAAGTCAATCATAGATGTTACATTCTTCCAACACATGTCACACATAGTACGATGATTTTGTTTTCGCAATGTCGTATAGTTACAAGTCAATATTATTACGGTCTATTATGTATGAATATGATATAAAGATATAGATACGACGATATGAATTTTTTTTGAATTTTTTACGTGTAAAGTTTCTGATACGATACCTAATACGAATATCTGATCTAATACGATATGATAAAATAATATTTTTTAATATGTCCGTATATCTAGAGTACGATAAAGCCATCACATTTGACTCTCTCATACTTAATTTGTACCCGTCCGAATTTCCTCACACCTAAACCACCTACATTTTAGGCTCAAGTCAACCAAAGATCCTTCCTAACATACATTTTAACCTTTCCGACCAACCAATAGAGACATGTCCACCTCTGTTTGGCCATAATGATACGTTTCTTCCTATTAAAAATACATATAAACATTTGATTAAGTACTAATTAACTGGAATTAAGGGAATTAGGCTTTGTTTGGCACGCTTTATTACAAGGTTCGGTCAAAACATGCCTAACCCTATCTTGAAAGAACCATTAATTTTAACCTTAAAGCTGCGGGCTCATTCGAATAACGAGAAACCGATGTCATTATCGAGTTAAGAAGGATAGTAATTATTAATCTTAATCTATAGTTCAATGTTGCCAATAATGGAGATGATTTGCAGGATTAAGGGGTGTCGTGCTCAGTTAATTAAGCGTGATTAGGAGGTGTAAAGCAGGTTAATTAGGAAGTCAAAGCACTGAGCTCAATGCTCTATAATGTAATCCACTAAAAAGTAGTTATTTATTTTACTAGACAGAAGCGGCAATCGGCATTCACATCTGAATGTAATTTGTCACTTAAACTATTTTATCATCTCACTTTTCACCATCCCTCGGAGGCTCGGACTTATGCTATATATTATATGATGGATGACCTTTTCAAAAGAGAGGTTAAAATAAAAATAATAATGATTAAAGTGGGAGATATTCTATACCATTATGTTTGAGCTTTGGTGTAATTATAAATTGGTTTCTTTAGATTACAAAATTAATGGTTTTATTCTTTATCTAAAATCTTAAGTGTCAAACAGGTCTCATCTTTTTTTTTTTTTTTCTAATCAGTCTTTTCTATTTGGTCGAATCAAATTCGAGTTAGAATTACCCTTTTTACATAGAGTGAGAATTATTTTTTAAAAAAAAATTATCTTTTATTATCATGTGGCTCATCTTTCTGTTGTGTGTTGCTCGTCATTTAGGACTTTGCAGGAGTTCGCTCTCCTGAGCCCACCTATCATACATACTCGTGAATCAATTTACGTTTACCTATAATGAGGCCCTATCAAATCTAATTCATTCATCTTCATACCATCGAAATCGTCTTGTACAATGGCAGTCTATCGTCGGAAAAATAAGTAGATGGTGGTGAAAACCTCTCTTTATTGGTTACCTTCTAATAAAATTGTCAAAATTTTACAAGAACAGTGACGTTAATCAAAGAAAATACTAGAAGCAGTTCTCTTTACTATTTCCATATCTGGAACGCCACACGCATTTTGTACCATTGACGGAACGAAGACCAAGCATCGATCTATATTTATCTTGACAGGCCTGCACATCAAATACTTATAACAAATACCTGGAAAAATTTACAGTTAAATGGTTCGACTTGATTCATCACATACTATAGAAATCAAAAAACAAATGCGCTCAAGGTGAGGCCAAATACCAAAAACTTATGAAATCAATCGAGATTTGAGGGTGACATTTCACAATTTCGAGCATTCATTATCCCAAAAAGATAAATAAATATGATAAAAAGTGATTGAACAGAAAGAAAACGACATACATACATAGACATAACGAAACAAAAGAGTGATGCTATCATAAATATACATTTGGACACACACTAGAGATTGAATGCAACCGATGGGGGTCCCCACCCCCCACACACTTGCAAATTCCCTTTTGTCCCTTTCCATAAAGGAAGTGGATCCTCCTCATCAAATTAAAGCGCCCATGGTTTCTGCACTTATATCCCTAGCTCCAATTACACATGCTACCATTCCAAGCCATGCATTTCTATTTGGAATCATCATGGAATGACAAATTCAAGAATGATATTCAAGGAACAACAACAACTTCCATTTACAAAAGAGAAAAAGGTGAGGGATATTCATATTCCTCTTACAACGACAACTTCCGATAATTCCTACCCAAATCTAGTTCGATCAGACTCCAGACCGTCACACACGATCAATATTAGTTTAACAGAGTTAGATTCGAACCAAGATCTAAAACAACTAACCCCACTTACAAAAGGGGATTGATAAAAGGGCCTTTGTCATTTGAGAAAATCAAATTCTTCCCTTTCTAGCCTAAAAAGAACAAAATACTACGTGTTACAACAACTTAGAACTCTCTGGGATCAACAAAAATGGACAGTCCTGGTGGTGACTTAGTCCAGTCACCCACAGACCCGTCACTGTAGTCTTCCCCCAACCGTTTCATGCACCATAAATCCTCGGCGCACGATAGACTCTTCCAATGCGGGATCGCTAACCTCAACGGGTCCCTATTCGCCACCTCCGTCACCACCACCCCACACCCACGTTCTTTAGCCATGTTATGGGCCAGCCCACATAAGGCCTTTATATATTGGGCCGAATTTGGGCCTTCGCCACCCAGCCCATATAAGAAATGAAACCCAAAAGGCCGGAAAACCGCCGGCACCGATGGCAGCCGCAGCCACGGCAGCGCCCGGTCCACCGCCCGCGTAGCCGCCGCGAGGGTCCTCCTCACGCGCGACGCGCCGCGCACCTCCAGGCGGCAGACGTCCATGCAGTTCCAGACGCTGAGCAGCGCCCACGACCCCGGCGGCGAGGCCAGGAACGCGGCTGCTCCCGGCCACGACGCGGCGGCGGGGGAGCCACGCGGCACGGCGAGGAAGGTGCCCAGGCTGAGCTTGTTGCTGAGGACGGCGTCCACGTCGCGGGGGAAGAACTCGGTGGTGGAGAAGCGGCGGCGGTAGATGATCTCGGCGTCGCCGGCGGCGAGTTCGATGATGTCGACTCGGTTGCTGGTCTTGACTCGGTGGGCGAAGACGGGGTGGACGAGAATGGAAGGCGTACGGAACTTGGAGTAGCCGCAATTTTGAGTGAAGAGCTTGACTGACGCGTGGTTGTCGTTTTCAGTGGCCATGTAAGAATATTCAGCGCCATTTTCTGTGAACCATTGCTCGACCTTGCGCACTAGCTTCAACCCGATTCCCATTCTCCTGCATAGCGTCGAAAAAATATGTAGTTTAATCATACAGATCAAGAAATTGTTGACCCCACAATGTATAATTTAACAAAGAATGAATGCCCCGAAAAAGAAGTCATTTTTATAGTTACACAAGTAACTAGTAAGAGAAGCGATAATTAGGGGTCTGAGACGAAAAGGGTCTTCTGGGAATCCATTTTTGGAAAGAATTGAGGAGGAGAAAGTGTAATGATAAGGGCGTGTTTGGATGGGAGAATAGTTACCGGTGAGTGGGAGAAACACGGAGGCCAAGTATGTAGGCAAGTTTAGTGTAGACAGGGAGTGGCTGAGGTTGTTTAGTGGAGCAGTTTTTGGCATTTCTTGAAAGCTTAGTTCCACAAGTAACGGTTTTGATGCAGCCTCTTATCATCCCCACTATTTCTCTCCTTTCCTTATCCTCTCCGCCGCCCACCACCACCATCTCCGCCACCTGGAAATATAAGTAACAAAACCAGATAAATAAAATTAAGTTGACAGCCAAACAGGGGCTTAATTAGAAGTACTAACCAGCATGAGATAAGCAGGGGAATGGCGGACCCTGCAAATGGGGTCCCCTAAAAGGTCGGTGTATAAGGAGAGTTTCCCACTGGGCCCCACCTCACACCGATTCTCCACTTGCTCCACCGCACTGCAATCTTTCTTGGCATCGTATTCCCGCACCACCACCACCTCCACCACCATTTCTCTCTCTTTATCTAGATATACGTACTATGTATCTATATATAGTACTATTTAGTTAGTTACTTCAAAGTTCAAACAAGCCCAACCGTGTTAGAGATTCAGGTTGTTTCTTCTGCAAAGTTGGTTAATTTTCCTCAGCGAGACAAGGGGTTTATATAGGCGGAGGGGAGCCTAAAAATCGCAGCTTTTTCAAGAACCGCGAGATTACAGGTCGTATAATAATAACGTGTAATTGAAGTCAGAAAATAAAAGGACAAAATCTAGAACAGAAAGAAGAATATATTTATGGGGTTTTAAAGCTATAAAAGGCCTACAGAAACAACAGCTCTAGAGAAGAAAGAGAACGTTAAAAGCTTGTGTATGTCTTGATTTTCAGGCTTGGTAGAGATGAGTTTGATCATAATGACCTGTTTGGTCCCCTTTTTATACTTGTTTTTTCAGAGATATGGGCATAAATTATTGATTTATATATATATATTTGTGAATTTTCACTTTATTTCCAGGAAATTTGTAAGAAAAATCTAACCTTAAAATAATCTTGGTAGTGTACTTGAATTGCTTTGATTATTCTGTTGATTATTTATTTTTTTTGCTAAAAAAGTGAGAATTAATTTAATATTTGTAAAGGTGTTGGGGAAGTCTCCATCTATTTGTTTTCCATGTCCTTTCCCCTGTCTTAATGAATTTGTTATGATAATGAATGATACCAATAATAAAAAATATTTATGGTAATTGATTGCTATTAATCATCACAAAAAGGAGTAGAAGTTGAAATGGCGGCTGTGGCTGCGCATTGTTCTCTCCAGTAACCCCCGACCCCATCCCATATATATATGTATATACACGCACACATACACATAGGAGTGCATGATGACCCCATTGACAATGATAATTGATAAGCTGATGACAATACGTATGTGAACTTCGTTTGTATGCATACATGATCATACCAGTAACATTCATGCCATGCAAGGTTTCTTTCATCTACATTTCTTTATATGATAAAAGGGGGCCTTCATGTCTTCTTAGTTATTTTAATTAACTAATTGTCTGCAACTTGTCGATACGTTCTTTCTTAAAAGTAATTATTCGAGTTCAAATTCTTCTGATCACTTGGAAGCTATGATACATGGATATGGACACGACACGACACGACACGGATACGGCGACACGAATTTTTTCTTGAATTTCCCACGTAAGGAGTATCGGACACGGTGTCGGACACGAGTGCCCGACACAACACGGCATGACACGACACGACACGACACGGTAAAATGATATTTTTAGAAGTGTCCGTGCATCATAGCTTGGAAGTGTGTGTTTAAAAAAAAAAAGATAAAAATGTAAATTTGGTCCTGTAAGTTTATAATTTTGACAATTTAGTCTTGTTCGTTCCAAAATTTGCAATTAAGTCTTATAAGTTTGTAATTTTGGCAATTTTGATCCTGTCCGTTTCAAAATTTGCAATTAAATCTTGTAAGTTTTAAAATTTTACAATTTATGTCCGAATCAAAAGGCTCGGGCCGTGCCTAAATTCAAATCATGACAAACTCTTCTTCGTTTGAGCTGCTTCACGCACGCAAACCAAAAGATTTCATTTGTCATGGACTGGAATAAATACGTAGAGATTTTCGTGGGACCGTAGTTGTCCTTTTTAGGTTTGTTGGCCAATAAGATCTCTGAAATTGACCAGTTAGTTGAGTTGGTTTGGCTATTCTTTTCTATTGAAAAGGAGTCGGTTGTCTAAGCGAGTTACCTTCTTATAGGCTCCGCTGGACGACACGACATTTTCATTTAAATATAATTATATTTTTTATTTAAATCTTCCTTTATTAGATATGCCACATGTATAATAATTTTTTATACAAGTCAGGTATTTTCGTCCTGTTATCCCACCAAGTCAGCAAAGAAATGAGTCACGTAACCGATTCTGTCAACTAATAAATTTTCCTAAGAAAATCGGACATAAATTACAAAATTTTTAAACTTACAGAACTTAATTGTAAATTTCGAAACGGATAGGACCGAAATTGCCAAAATTATAGACTTACATGACTTAAATACAAAATTTAAAACGAATAAGACTAAATTACCAAAATTGCAAACTTACATTATCAAAATTGCATTTTTACCAAAAAAAAAAAAAAAAAAAACCTAATTGTCTGCAACTTGTTCCTTAGAACAAGTAATCAAAGTATGTTCGTTTTCAAGTGGATGGTGCGGTGCCCTTTCAATTAATTCAAAGTTTAGATGATATTTAACAAAATTATTGACATTAAACGCCGTTTTCGAACTTAGTTCAATAAAATAGAAAATTAATAAGACTAGTTGTATATATTAAACAAAATACTTAAACTTCTTTTAGGAGAAATTAAAACATCTAATTGGATTGCTTATTAAACATCCAAAATTAATGGTTAATTAGAAGATGCACACTAACAAGAAAAAAGGATATTGGTGGCCAAAAAATTTAACTGGAAATATTTTTCAGTTTTTTAGCCAACACACCCCTTCTCTTTCTCTCACCACTTGATTCTTTCTTCAATGCCATGAATTGTGTTCGAATTCTTCTAATCATTTGGGATGTGTTAAAAAATATATTAAAAATCTTTTTCACCTTTAATATTTATTTGTAATTGGTGGTAAAGAATATTTTCTTACAATAATTTTTACGAACTTATAATAAGAATTATTTATTTATTAAGTTTAGTCGATCATCAATGAAAAATGCATTTTAGCAGGTACTATATTTCATTTAGTGACACGACTAGGGATTTGATGGACAATAAAATTTACTATGAAAATCTCACATTTATCCTTTACAGTTTTAACTTTCTAACATATTCGTTCTTAATTAATATTTGAGTGATACTTGACTCATTGAAGTTAGGGCTGTCAACTGATCGGATTCGGACCGGATCAGAAAATTCCGAATACGAATTAGAATACTATAGGATTCGGATTCATTAATACTAAGTCCGAATGTTAACGGGTCGGATTAACAATAAATTTTTTTTTTTTTTATAAAGTAATAAATATAAAAATTATAAATATAATATTTAATATTTAACAAATAATTATTGTTTTGTATATATGTATTTAAAATAGATTAATTTAAAATTATTAATAAAGGAAAACATATCTTTTTAGAATAAATAATCTAAAAATTATTATTATTTATGGTGAACATATTTGAAAATTTTAATTTTAATTATTCTATCTAATATTCTTTACTAATAAAATAATTAATTTAATAAAATATTATAAAAAAAATTGGATTTGGATCTTTAACGGATCGAATTCACTAATTCCATATCCGATCCATTTATTTCGGATAACGAATATTTATAATCAAATATGATCCATCGAACTTTTTTATCGGACGGATATGATAAAATTTGAATCGGATTCGGATCGAATTGAGATAAAAATTCGACTTATTGACAGCCCTAATTGAAGTTAACAATTTGATCCACTTTAGGAGATCATTTATTACTTTTAAAATATTAAAATCAAAAAAGATATAAAGTTAAAATTTTAGAGATCATTTCTTAATTTAAGAAAGTAAAATGATGAAAATGTTGTCAGGTTCGGTCAAAAATTCATCAAATTTTGGTGAGAATGATTTAAATAAAATAAATTATTAATTTTAAAATTTTAAATATCACTTCTATATATTAGCGATTAAAATGATATAAAGTTAAAACTTTAAAAATTATAAAAATTGAAGTATTGTATAATTAATTTATACCTCATATATATTAAATGTTGCTAGGTTCGGTCAAAAATTGATATATGATAATTAATTAATACCTCATATGTACGCACTAGTAACTCCTGCACATTTATTGCGTGTGCAAATAATATTTTTATTATTTAATATATTGAAATTAATTTTCATATATATTAATATATAGCATAAAATAGGAGGAAAAAAGAAAAAAATCACATAAAAAAATAAAAATTAATTAAAATTGAGCGAGAGAAAAGAAAAATTAATGAAATATTGTTAGAGTGATAAAAAAGATAAATTTTTTTTAAAAATTTAAAAAAAAATCTAAAAGTTCAAGAGAACAATCCTCTCATAACATTAGTTCTTTTCTTATTTAGTTTTTTGTTAATAACATCAACTTACCTGGTAGTTATAATTAACATCAAACCGTTATTAAGAAATTAATTAAACAAAAATAAATTAATGCCTAACAATATTTTCTCTTGTTCCAAAAGGTGGAATCGCCCACTTTAGGCGCCCCTCCTAAGTGACCCCACACCAGTAGGAGATGAGGTAAATTACGGTGACTCACGGCCCCACAAGTTAGGAGGACGGTCTCTGGTGACCACAAGGGGCTATCCAACACATTGGATGGATAAAACCCCCACAACTACGCCTGTCAAAGTTTGATCCTGGATCCTTGTTCCAATTCTGCTACCTGTGTTACCGTTGAGCTAAACCCGTGGGGGTCCTAACAATATTTTCTCTAATAATTAAACAACACGTCATTATGATATTCCAATATAATTTAACTACACTATCTAACAACTAGTTAAGACAAAAGACAAGTGAAGGTATGAAAACAAGAATACTACACATTTTCTACGACGATACTGCTAAGTTGAAAAGAATATACGTCAAGAACTAAACATATAATATTCTTTAATATTTCTTATATTTTGTTTTATTTGAACTTAAAGCTACACTATCGTGATCAATTACCTAAATTTAATTAATTATACTGATTGAAAGTCTTTATCTTATTTGGATATTATATAATTGACCTGATGACATTGTTTTAATAATGATGCATGTATGTCACATCGCATGTATGTATTTATGTTATAATTTTGTGATAATTAATCATAACTAGACAGACTTTATTTTAATTTTAATAATTTAAGGTCAATCAAAAAGTTGGTAATGGAAGCGGGCCTTGCCGACAAAGAAAATAGAAAGATACTTAAATAATTAATTTCCAACCTAAAGAGAGAGATTTTATCTTGAAACTGCAGTTGTGATTTGGAATGTCTTAATTTTTTAATCTTTTAAGATTTCTTTCCACTCAATTGAGTGAGAGATTAATCTCTTAATATATTTTTTACATTCACAAGATTCGAATCTGAAATCTTGTACTTTACAACAATATCTTAAATATATATACAAATGGTCCACAAATGAGAAACGTATGCAAAATACATATAAGATTCTTTTTTGAATTAACATGCGAGATAATATAATGTAATATCCCACACAATATGATAAAAAAATAATAATTTTAAATGTATACGTGCATATATAGATTTTAGCTATTTGCAACTATTGTTTCTTTTCTCAAATTGATTTGAGTATTTAGATTTTAGATCATCTTTGAAAGAGTAAATATTATAATAAACCCTAAGTTTTACACGCACATACATATATCTCATATTAAGAATCAAGCAAATAATTGAATCTAACCCAATAGATCGTGAGCGTGTGTATATATATATATATATATATATATATATATATTATTATGCAACAAGTTATATTCTTCAAAAAAAAAAATATTATTATTTATCGTGTATTATGCATAATTCATTATTTGTTGTTTTCGATAATGTTAGGGGGTAAATTGTATGCAGTCGTAATTAATGTGGCTCAGAATTAATATTTGAGTTGCTACGTGACGTCCGAATAGGCGAATAGGGTAAGTCCATGGCAATTGGCATATAAGGCAGAATATCTGATTAAGTTGAAGCCTAAAGTTATTAATGATGGAATACTTACGAAAATGATTGGGTATTTTCAGGAAGCGAACACGTCATCTTGACTGTGGTTCCTTTGGTGGTACTCGATTTGTCTCTTAATCACTAAATTAATCATCATTATTAAGCGTAATTAATGGTGGTTTCGGCGAAAATGAAGTGAAAGAATTGATAGCCAACAAATTAAAGTAGAATTATTGAAATTGATCGTAAGGAAATTTTCATGTATGTGTGCAAAATAATACTATATAATTTCCTTTGAAAATTTGACTTTTTCTGCACAAATATTTCTTTGTTCAAGGAGGAACGTTTGTTACAGACAATAAGAAAATTTTTTGGTACATTTTATAAAGATTGAATATTCAAGTTATTGGATATGTAGCTAAAAATTCTATGGGAATCGATAATTGATCATGGTATATATAGATACTAGCGTATGCCCCGTGCTATGCACGGTATTGATGAAAATATAATTTATAATATTATGTATAAATCTTATATACTAAAATAATTTAAAATAAATAAGTTAATCATATACAATGAAAAATATTCTATATAATACATATTTTTTATAAATAATAAATAAATTGTTGCTAAAGTATTTCTTTATTATAGTTTTATTTAAGTATTAAGTAGAGACGTTGTAAAAGAAAAATAATTTCAGAAAGAATATACAATTATCATCAAGTTCTAAATAATAATAATAAAAAAAAAATGAAGTGTTGAAATTTTATAAATATCACATTCTTTTTAAATATAAAATATGGTAATTTATAAAAATAAAAATAACTCGTACCTTAATTAAGAGATTAAACCCAGAATCGAGGAAATCTTTTTAGGCCAGACAAAAATTTCAAACTTTGATGATCTTGTCAACGAATCGAATTGCAACTTGATATTTTAAATCTAATTAATTCAAAAAATAAGATTAAATCAATACAATTAAACTTTGAATTAATTTTCTTAAAAAAAATTGTACCTTATGAGATTGAGCCAAAAATCTTGAAACTCTTTTAAACTCTTTCAAAGATTTTAAACTTTGTTAGCCTCCATAAGAAATCAGATTAAAATCTCAAATATGATAATTTATAAAAACGAAAATAACTCTTACCTTACGATATTGAGTCAAAAATCTCGAAATTTTTTTAAACTTTCTCAGTCTCGTGAAGGATTTCAAACTTCAATAACCTTGTTAAGAAATCGAATTACAGTTTCATATTTTAAAAGTTTCAAACTAAAATAACCTCGATAGCGAACATGTAATAAAAAATATAAACATTTACTATGTCCTTAATAATCAATAAATTAAATAGTAGAACTTTGAAAATGTAAATGTAATGCTCGAATAACATTATAGATACTGATGATAAATATTTTGAGATAAATAGATTAACAACTAGCAAAGGTCAAGTATAAAAATTAATTATTGGTGACCAAATTTATACGGTATAAATAAAAATTTTAAGAAACAAAATAAAGAAGAAAATAAATAGACAGTCAATACTAAAAGTTAGTTAAAATTTGAACATGGTGAATAGATATTTCCATTAATTTGAAAAATACAAAATTAGTTTATAATAAAAATATATATACAAAATTAAAAAATGGTGTAAAATGAAATAAATAAAAATAAAAATAAATAAGCCAATTAATACGTGAAGAATAATGAACGATTAATTGAATTATTTTAATAGAAAATATAAGATTAAATAAACCATGTAAATGTAATGGTTAAATTAATGATTACGTTCAAGAAGAAAAATGGAATAAATAAAATATTTTTAATTTCATAATGTCACCGGTGGATATTTTCCTAGTTTACTCTCATGTATGGTAACATATAAATCTAAAATAATGTGTTTAAAAAAAATTCTAACATTATATCAATTTAATAAATATAATTATTGTGAAAATATAAAATATTATCTTATATAGTTAAAATTGCACTTCTAAATATTTATTAAAAATATAAATTAAGTAGTTAAAATTTTATATTTTTAAAAAATGAACAATCTCATAAATTATTTGTATTTTTAAGTGGTTCGGTAAACTTTCTATACAAATGTAAATAGAATTAACTGAACTTAAAAACTAAAATATATAAAGATGACAGATAAAAGTTAAAGAGAATCAAAATAAAGAAAATCAAAAAGATAATACAACTTCTAAAATAAAGGAAAAAATAATAGAAATATAAAAGGAGAAGAAGAAGAAGTATTGGAAATAAAATCATAGAAAATAGAGAATAAAATTTACAATAAATAACTGCGGATATATGCTTGAATTTTAGTTTTTTCACAAAAAAATAGATTTCATCAAAAGCATGATCCATTTATTTCCAATCTCTCGTAAATCTAAAAATACTTTATAACAAATACGGAAAAATCAAAATAATTAATAACTATTAATTTTAAAAATATTTATATTGTATATAATTTGAATGATACACGAATAATGAGTATATTTTAAAAAAACAAATATACGCATCTTCTAACCTTTCTTATAAAATAAATTGAACTTTTCTTCAAAAGGTTAACGCGGCTTGTCCGTGATGGTTGATGTGATACCAAAAACGGAATGGAAAATCGATCGATAACCTGCACATAAAAAAAATAGATTAAAAGAGATAATTGTTTGAATGTGAATAAATATTTCAAGAACATAAATAATTCAATCAAAACATTAAAAAAGAAAAACAAAGCAAAGGAGAAATATTGAAAAGAAAACAGAAAAGAAAGATTAGTCCTATATTTTAGAGGGAAGAAGTAAATACTTATATTGATAATAAATTCTATTTGAGAGAGTAATTTAAGCACCCTAAATCCCTAATTAATCTCATTTACTTTGGAAGGTTTAGATTCAAGTTTAAAATTATAATAATTTCTTATGTAAATTATGTACATGATTTAGGTAAGTTTACAAAATCTTTATAATATTTAGAAAAATTAATACATCTACTTTTAATATATTATATTCCTTATTTGAAAAATTAATCCCCTTGATTGATGTCAAAAATTTATTTACAATTTATTAGAATCAATAATTAATTAAGAGAAATATACTCAGATGTTTCTTTTTAGAACAATCAACCAATTAATATAAATAAAATATTATTAATTGAACATTACCTAAATTTATGAGATTAATAAGTTAATTTGTTTGATTTGTTTAAATAATTAAAATCTTAAAAAGTTTAAAAATCGTGTATTTAACTAACCAATAAATTATTATTGGTTAAATATTTTTAAATTTTTGGGGTTGATAAGTTAATTAATGTAATTAATAGAAAAAAGTTAATTAATGTATTTGGTAATTTCAAAAAATTAAATATCGCAGATAATTATTCAATTAATGAAATAATTTTTATAAAATAAAACTTTTCAAAAAAAAAAAAAAGAAAAAAAGACTGTTGAATTAAAATTGCCACATTTTAATATATATATATAACTAGTGTATGCCCCGTGCTATGCACGGTAATAATATAGAGTATCTTATTTATAATATTAGCTATAAATATATAAATGTATTAGTTCACTACACGAAATTTAATAACAAAGATAAAAATATATAATTCTAGTCAATTAATTATTACACATATAAATCAAACATACAAAATAACACAAAAATGACTAACACAAACATAATGTAGCTAATGTTTAAGTAAATTATTTAGATTGAAGAAACAGTCAATATAATAAAATCCTTAGTAAGCTATAAATTAATCAATGAAACAATTGAAATAAAAATGTAATGAAATTATAAATACCGAATATGATAATAAATATTTTGAGAGAAAAAATAAAGATCACATGGGTAATATGCTAATAACAATAAATACATAATTATCGTTGAACAAATCAATGTATAAAATTACCTTTTCACAATCGGTACTTGAACAAAATTTCAAAAGAAAATATTTCTCTATTAAAGATATGGAGAAAAAAATTATAATTTCAAAAATATATATAAATAATACATATTTTATCATTCAACGAAAATATGTATAAAATTACCTTCTCATTGCTGGAACTTGAACAAAACCTCAAAATAGAGGAAAAAAATTAAAATTTAGTATACAAATAAATACCATAAATTAAAATAAAAATACATCGTGGATATGGAAGGAAAAAATCTTACCTTTTGGTTCATAAAAGACCTTCTTCAATTGGTTCTTGAATTTGAATTAAATCCATAGTATTAATATATAATATAACTTATAGAATTAAATATGAATTTTGTACATGAAAACAATTTTAAAATAACTAAATCATATAGAAGAAAATATAATCCATGTCATATATATTTTTTGTAAATTCCACCCAAAAAAATATTTTTTATAACTAATAAATAAATTACTGTTAAAATAAAATTTTATTGCTTTAATATACTCAATTTGAATTGAATAAAAGAAAATATAGAAAGTATGAGAAACTTACTTAATAATGGAAGAAACAAAAATTAAGCAAAAATAAAGGAAGAAACAAAGATTAAGCAAAATTTAAAAAAAAAAAAGATAAAACCTAATTGCAAATGGATAATTAATAACGTGAAAAATACTTAGTTATACTATAGAAATCGTAAATAAAAAAATGTTAAAGCAAAAGAAATAAAAAAAAATGTGAAAAATATATATAAGATTTAATTTGTCAAATAATATTATTAAAAACTTTACCATGTAGAAATGAAAAAACTCCAAAATTTTAAAACTGTTCATGAAAACTTCAAATAAAATAAGATAGATAACCCAAAATTTGGAAAGAAAAACATAAAACCTAATAAATAATTGATAAATAACGTGATCAAAAATTCTAACTAATATGCCAGATCTTCAGCTGCCTGCAAAGATATCCTTGCATTCTTCCAATTTTGAGATAGAAACTTTAATATATAGAAATAGAAAAACAGCAAAATTCCAAACGATTCATTAAAAATTTAAAATGAAATAAAATACATAACTAAAATGTGGAAAGAAAAACATAAAACTCAATAGCAAATTGAAAATTGACGTGAAAAAAAATCGAAAAATAACATGAAAAACACTTAGTTATATTACAAAAATCACAAATAAAAAAGATTAAAGTAAAAATTCCAAACATTAGAAACTTTAATATGTAGATCGAAATAGAAAAACTTCAAAATTTCAAACATTTCATGAAAAAGTTAGTATGAAATAAAAAAGATATAACCCAGAAATTGGAAAGAAAACATAAAATCGAATAACAAATCGAAAAATAATATGAAAAATACCCAATTATACTACAAAAATCATAAACAAAAAAGATTAGAACAAAAGAAGTTCATATTGGAAAAATTAATATGCAGAACTGAAAAAACTCCAAAATTTCAAATCATTGGTAAAAAACTTAAAATGAAATAAGATAAATAACTCAAAAAAATAATTAATGAAAATTTAATACGCAATTAGTAAGCACAAAATTGAGCATCGACAAATAACTCACTTTTCTTTAGAAGAGTTCCCTTCTTCTCTCTAATTTTCAATCATTTGATTAAAGAAAGTTGAGATATGAAGTTCATATTTCTCGCCAGCAATGGAGATTTGTATCAGAAAAATACTTGAAAGAGAAATTTAAAAAATGATACAAAAACCTAACCATAACATGTAAATACATAAAAAAGTTAACTATATATTCTATTAATTTGGAAGATCACTATAATTAAGCTAGCATGCATTAAGAAATTCCATTTTATATGGATAGAAATTCAAAAAATAAAAAATTAACTATCAAAAGTTGTTACATATGCAATAATGTTAACCGATAGATTTTATGGAAATATATAATTTGAGGCAAATTAGATGGTATTAATTACTTAATATAAACTTAACATTTATTATTTATATGTCAATTAGTAATTTTAAGAGAAAAATTCATGGGTTAATATTAAAGAGACAATGATTTTTTTTCTTCTCTGATTTGGTAAGATGTTTATAAAAATTCTATTTTGTCAAGATTTTACATATATAAAATCGTCATATATAAACTCATTATCAATTTTAGATCTTAGATTTATGAAAATTGACAATAAATTAGGGATTGATTGATATCTCTTATGTATATAATCAAATAATATAAATCTAATTAAATCAACCAATGAGAAAATTTTAAATCAATTAAAAATAACAAAAAACTCACAAAATTACATATCATCAAAATGCACAATTAAAAGTCAAACGTCGTTTTCAAATATATAATAGTATATATATATATGGCCATTCTTTTAAAAATTTCAATTATATATATATTATTTTACGTTGTAGAGTGACTTGGGTTAAAAAATGGGCACAATAAAAGAAAGGAGAGTGACATGAATTAGATGTTCAAAAGTATACAAAGTTAACAATAGTAATATTGATGGGGTCAAAATACGACCGTCCTACGATAAGACACGTGGCATCACCAAGATGATGACATCCGTCTCCCCAAGGCTGCACCCATCCGCGTACGAGCGCTAACCCGGGTCAAGATACGATCATCCCATGTTAGGACACGTGGCATCACCGAGATGATGACATCTGTCTCCCCATCCATACACGAGCGTTAAGTTCAACTAGCGCCAATCTCATTCTGGAGTTAAGCCCAACGAGCGCTGTCACTCCCACGAGCGCCCCACATACTAAATGATCGGCGCGCCCACGCACCAAAGGAGCCCTCTTCGAGCGTCACACTCCCTCAGAGTGGCTTCTCCTTTGGCTCGTCACTTGAACTGGAGCCTTCATCCCCCTCAGCGGATGCCTTGGCCTCCAAGATTCCAGGTTGTCACGAGCGCGCTCTTAAGCCCTCGTTACCAACCACCCAAATGGCTCTCTGACACAACGTACATGCCCGCGCACCTACCACTGTTGCCAGCACCACCTTTTAGCCGCTTTTGCAGAAGATTCCTCCTAGGTTTCTCTCTCATGGCGCCACGTGTTAGGGCAACATTCGGCCAGGACCACTTGAGGCAAATGACCAAAGGGCCCTTGACCCTCAACTATAAATAGCCAAAGTCATCTTCTACACTGGTAAGCTTTCTGGATCACTGAAACTGTGACTGAACTTACATCCTTTCTTCATACATTGAACTGACTTGAGCGTCGGAGAGCCAAACTGGGTATCACCCCCAGTTCCCCCAGCTTGGCCTTCTGACTTTTGTGCTTGTCCCAACAGGTAGAACTCACTTCATCTTTTCCGGCGAAGCTCCGGTGGTTTCCTCCACTATTACAAATCGTAAAGTGATCGGATTCGGACCCATACGTTCCCGGACCCATCATTTTTGGCGCCGTCTGTGGGAAACCAGTCTCCCATCTTCTTCCTTTCTTTTTTGTTGGTAGAAAAACAAGCACACCTTACCTTTAACAGCTATGGTTGCCACGAGATCTGGAGCTATGGGAGGAGGAGATAACGCCTCCCAGGATGCAAACATCATTATTCCCTCCACCGCTACAGGTGGAGCCCCGCCACCTTCCGTCGCCGCTGGTGGAGCACCTCCCGCCGCAGGAGTGATTCCACAAGCAGAGTCTTCTGTACCACCACCTGCACCGCCGGCACCGCAGGTTCCCACCACCGCTGGGGGAGCCTCTCTCTCTGCCCCTCCGCAGCTTGCACAGAACCCCTGGGTCCATCCCCAGATGAATCTTGGATTACAGGGCTACATGATGCCCCCACCGGGATACACCCTCGCTCCGTCTGTTATGATGCCGCCGGTCCAGCCGTATCATGCAGGCCAGATCCAGCTCCCGGTGGTGGTCCCCAGGGAGATCGAAGGAGTGGAGTTACCTCCACTGACCACTCAACAGCTGAGGGCTCTCTACGCCCAGTGTGAGGTTCAGGCGGCTCAGGGGGCATGGGAAAGGTTTCATTCCATGTACTTTCCCTCTGGGCAGGCCACTCAGATTGTTGCCCCTTTGGGCGGACAGCAAAATTTTCCCCTCAGAGAAGCCCAGGCCGTCCTGAGGGCGCAACCGCCACTACCACCCGCCAGAGAAGTGCCCCGCCAGGAGGGCAACGAGCGTCCCTCCATGGGCAGGAACAAAGAGCCCACGGAGCGAGTGAATGAAAATGAAGGGGACTCTCATGCCTCCAGGAGGGGGTCACGAGCCCCCAGGCACGGAGATAAGCAAGGGGACGTAAATCCTGACATCCTCGCGGCTGTGCAAGACCAGCTGCAGGGTCTCAAGGATATGGTGGGACAGCTCTCACGAGGGCGTTCAACTCAGATCTCCCCTAGTCGGGATGAACGGGTTGACGCCAGAAGCGCCCGTACCAAGGACCCTACACCAAAGGTCCCCCGCCGTAAAGAGCCGGAGGAGAATTTCGGCACGTATGAGTACCACCCATTGTCGAGGGGTTCACCCCTCGTGGAAGAAGTTTTGATGGCCCAAGCAGGCATGGCCAAAGTCCCCACGTCCATCAACCGTTACGACGGGACAACCGATCCAGCTGAACACCTGGATCACTTTGTGCATCTAATGCACCTGTACGAGCATTCCAGCAACTATTGGGCGAAGGTCTTCGTCACTTCCTTGGTAGGAATGGCTCAGGAGTGGTACAAACGATTGCCGCCGCGCTCGATCCACTCATATGAGGAACTGGCCGATGCTTTCCTCAACCACTTCAACTCTTTGAAAGCGCCAGTCACCGCACCTACTGCCCTGTACAATGTGGTGCAAGGCAAGAGCGAATCTCTGCGCTCGTTCTTTGCCCGATTTAACAAGGAGATCCTACAGGTGGAGAGGCCTTCGATGGATTTCTTGATCCCAGTGCTCTTTCAGGCTGTGGATCACAAGCAATATGTGAGCAAAAAATTCGCTGATGCCATTGTGGAAAGGAGGCCTGGGACCCTCATGGCCTTAAGGGAAATAGCCGAGCCGTTCTTCGCGCTCGAGGACATGTACGGGACCAATGGTCCCCGGCATCACAGCCCGGCCAGGAACGAGCGACCTCATCACGAGCGGGGACGGGAGGTGGTAATAAAGAAGGAGCGCCATCAAGAGCGCAAAAGGTCACCACAGCCCCCTCGTCGATTCGAGCGAATTCCGCTCACTAGGCCGAATTCAGAAGTCTACAACCTCTCAGACAAAAAGCTCTTCAGAAGACCCATCAAGATGAGGGAAACGGACTCGCTCATGCGCTCGAAAAAATACTGCGCATTCCACAAACAGAAGGGGCATGACACGGATGAGTGTCGCCAGTTGGAGGCCGAGATTCAAAGGCTCGTCGCAGGGGGCCATCTGAAGGAATTTGTCAGAGCGCTCGAGCGCTACGATGACCACTGCATCGAGCGCTCTGGAGGAAGAAAGAGGAGTCCATCCCGATCAAGGAGCCCAAGGGGCAGGGGACCCCCTGAGAGCAGCAGCCGCCGGGGCAATAAAGGAAAAACCCCCGTACAAGAAAACGAGCCCTTCGCGGTCATAAATATGATTGCAGGAGGCTCATCAGGGGGGGATTCAAACGCCTCCAGACGGAGGCACGTCCGGAGCTACCACCAACGCCCTACAGTGCCTAAACCTATCTATGCCATTCAGAGTCCGAGCGCTCCACGATCAAGAGAGAATGATGTAATAGGCTTTGATGATAGGGATCTGGAGCATATTGTAACACCCCATGGGGAGAGTACAACCTCAGATTGCCCCATGGTGGTTAGTTTAGATGTTCATAACCACGTTGTAAAAAGGGTATTGGTGGATAGTGGAAGCTCCGTTAATGTTTTGCCTTATTCTACATTCTTAAAAATGAAGGCTGATCTTCCGCTCGAGCCACTCAAAACAGCCCTCATAGGCTTTGGTGGCTCGGAAGTTGTCCCCCGAGGGCAAATACGCCTAGCTACTTCGTTCGGACGAGCCCCTCAGCGCAAGACACTCTTGGTAACATACGCGGTGGTGGAGATTGACATTCCATATAACATCATAATTGGGCGCCCTGCCCTCGTGGATTTCAAGGCCATCATCTCCACCTACCACCAGAAGATTAAATTCCCCACCTCCGAGGGCGTGGGAGAAGTACTGTGCAATGTGCGAGAGGCTTGGGAATGTTACATGCTGTCCCTTAGAAAGCCAAAAGCGGAGAAAACCTTCCAGATTGGTTCCACCAAAAAGTCAGTAGATTTCCCCAATCTTGATGAGGACAGCCCAGCACGGAAAAGGGCGAAATTGAACAGGAAGAAGAACAAAAAGAAGGGGGGAGACAACGTGGAAAATCCCCTCGAAAGTGCACCACCAGGAACCGTTGGTGGATCGTCCTCAGAAGGAGACGAGCCGGGAGAGGGTGAACCAGCATCCGGTGACCGTTTGACAGGAAAGAAAAGGGCGCTCGAACTTCCTCGCCCTGAGGTAAGGATCGAACCCTCGGAGAAGTTCCTTACCATTGAGCTGGAGCCCGGAAACAAGGATAAAACTACGCAGATAGGATCAAACCTCTCAGGGCCTTCTCAGATTATGATGATTGACTTCCTCAGGGAAAACAGTGACGTATTTGCGTGGAAAGCCTCCGACCTCACGGGGATTGACCCGAGCGTCATTGTCCATAGGCTTAATGTTGATCCCTCTTTCAAACCCATCAAGCAGAAAAAGCGGGATGTACATGGCTTCCGAAAGAGAGCCATTGAAGAGGAAGTTAATAAACTCTTGGAAGCTCAATATATCGAGCCCATCTTGTACCCGGAATGGTTGTGTAATGTTGTTCTGGTGCCCAAGAGCGCGAATAAATGGCGCATGTGCAACGATTTCACTGATCTCAACAAGGCCTGCCCTAAAGATCCGTACCCGCTGCCCCGGATTGACCAATTGGTGGATTCGACCGCTGGCTGCGAGCTCATGAGCATGATGGACGCTTTCCAGGGATACTATCAGATCTTCATGGCCCCAGAAGACCGCCCCAAAACTTCGTTTGTTGTCCATCTGGGGGTATACTGTTTCTTGGTCATGCCATTCGGACTTAAGAATGCGGGAGCTACATATCAACGGCTCGTCAACAAGATGTTTGAAAAGGAAATTGGGAGATCCATGGAGGTTTATGTGGATGATATGATTGTCAAAAGCGAGCGCCAGGATTCGCACTTGGAAGATCTCAAGCGCACCTTTTCAATTTTGCGTCAGTACGGGATGAAGTTGAACCCTTCGAAATGCACCTTTGGGGTACAAGGGGGAAAGTTCTTAGGATACATGGTCAGTCAGAGGGGAATTGAGGCCAATCCGGAGAAGATCAAGGCTATATTGGAGATCCCTTCCCCTCGAAATTTGAGGGAAGTGCAAGTCCTGGTAGGCAAAATCATCTCGTTGAACAGATTTATTTCGCGCTCGGCGGACAGGAACCTTCCCTTCTTCAGAACTTTGAGGAACGCTCGTAACTTTGCTTGGACAGAGGAATGCGAAAGAGCGCTGCAGGATATGAAGGCTTACTTATCGAGCGCACCACTGCTGACTAAGCCCGTCGAAGGTGAGAAGTTATTTATGTACCTTTCCGTTTCTCCCGATGCCACGAGCGCGGTTCTGATCGCTATACGGGAGCGGAAACACTTACCTGTCTATTATCTGAGCAAAACACTGCAAGGAGCCGAAAAGAAATATTTGGAGATTGAGAAATTCGCGTTTGCTCTTATTAACGCCTCAAGAAGGCTAAGGCCTTACTTTCAAGCGCACTCCATAACGGTTCTCACCGACCAACCTTTGAAGCAAGTACTGTCTAAGCCAGATGTGTCTGGAAGATTAATCAAGTGGGCCATCGAATTGAGCCAGTTTGACTTATGCTTCGAGCCCAGGACCGCGATACAGGCACAGGTGGTAGCTGATTTGTTAGCAGAGCGCTTTGGTTTAGAGCCCGCCGTTCAGGAGAGTGAGGGGTTATGGGTCCTGCACACAGATGGTTCCTCAACCTCTCAAGGGGGAGGAGCAGGAGTGGCCCTCAGAAACCCCGATGGGATTGAGCTGGACTTTGCAATCAAGCTGGATTTTCAAGTTACTAATAACGAGGCGGAGTATGAAGCCCTTGTGCAAGGATTGAATATTGCTTTTCAGAATGGAGCTTCCCGAATTACCGCTTATGTGGATTCACAGTTAATTGCGAGCCAGATTGAAGGAACTTATGAGGCTAGAGAAACCACCATGGTGCATTACCTGAGTAAAGCCAGAGAAATCATTGGGAAATTCAAGGAATTTCACCTACTTCAAGTACCACGGGAGGAGAACGAGCGTGCGGACGCTTTGTCAAAGTTTGCGTCAGCACTGGAGGGCACTTCTGAGCGTTCTGTTACGTTCCTAAAGACGGAGGAACCTTTAATCAAGGAAAAGGTCGCCATTGGGATAATCGCTATGATTGATCCAAACGAGCCATGTTGGCTTGATGACATCGTCGTTTTCCTTAGGGATGGAATTCCCCCCACTGACAAGGTGGAAGCCAGAAAAGTCCGAAGTAAGGCCCCTCGTTTCGCTTTGGATCTCGAGGGAAGGTTATTCAAGAAATCATTTCAAGGACCCCCAATGAGATGCCTGAGGCCCTCACAAGCGAAGGAAACGCTCGAACTCATCCACAATGGAAGCTGTGGGAATCATTCCGGAGGGCGTATCCTGGCAAAGAAGGTTATGAGAAGTGGGTTTTATTGGCCTACAGTTCTCCAGGATGCCATTGAATTTTCGAAGAAATGCCCCAAATGCCAATTCCACTCAAATCTCCCTCAATTGCCAGCCGCACAGATGATCCCAATAGACGTATCTTGGCCTTTTGACCAGTGGGGAATAGATATTGTGGGCCCCTTGCCCATGGCTGCGGGACAAAAGAAATTTGTCATTTTAGCCGTCGACTACTTCACCAAGTGGGCCGAGGCCGAAGCTGTTGCAAAAATCACTTTCAGAGTTGTGAGGGATTTTATTTGGAAAAACATCATTTGCAGGTACGGCATCCCGAGGGTGCTTATTTCTGACAACGGATCCCAGTTCATAGCAGCTGACACACGAGAATGGTGTTCTGAGTTGGGGATCGAGCAGCGATTTACCTCTGTTGGACATCCTCAAGCCAATGGGCAAGCAGAAGTTACCAATAGGATCATCTTGCAACATTTGAAAACCATGCTTGAGAGTAAGAAAAGTGAATGGGCTGAAGAATTGCAAGGAGCGCTTTGGGCTTATCGTACTACCCCACGAGCGGCCACGGGAGAAACTCCTTACGCGCTCGTTTATGGATCAGAAGCGATGATACCAGCGGAGATAGTAAATGAATCCGCTCGTGTTGGCTATTTCGAGCCTCAGCTCAACGATGGCAACAGGAACTTGGAACTGGACTTGTTGGATGAAAGGAGAGACAAAGCATGGGCTAAGATTCATCATTATAAAGCCTCCGTGGCCCAACAGTACAACAAGCGGGTGAGAGAAAGAACTTTCCAGTTGGGGGACTTGGTTTTGAAGAAAGTGGAAGTATCCAAACACGTGGGGAAATTGGACCCCAATTGGGAAGGCCCATTCAAAGTCGTGCAAATCCGAGCCAACAACACTTACACCCTGGAGACACTTCAAGGTGAGCGCTTGCCTCGCCCTTGGAACGCATGTAACCTCCGGCGGTTTTATGTTTAAAAGCTATTTGCAAACCCTGATGTAACAACCCTCTCTGACGGGTTCCATGTACTTCCAATCACGAGTAAGCGGTAACATAATCTTTTTAATTTTTCTAATATTCCTGTTCCTTTGGCTGCTCGAGTGGATAAGTCCCACGTCCCTCGTCCTTGCGAGCGTGGTTGGCAACCCATTCCAATATTTATGATGTTATCTCGTATGGGTTACGCTGGCCAGTATTCTACTCCACGTGGGGGGACGCCCTCATGAGGATAGACTGGTTACGCTCACAACCAATTAGGCGAATTGGAAGAAGATTACAGAGAAAGTCCTAGTAGGCCTTGGCCGTTTCTCAAAACGCCTTGCGCTCGAAAATGGGATCACCTACAGAGAAAGTCCTAGTAGGCCTTGGCCGTTTCTCAAAACGCCTTGCGCTCGAAAACGGGATCTCCTACAAGAGCAAATCCTAGTAGGCCTTGGCCGTCTCTCAAAACGCTTTGCGCTCGAAAATGGGATTTCCAGCAGAGCCGGAAATATGACGAGAGCCATAGCGCTCGATTGATGGCATCATAATCAAGAAGGTATTCCACAAGTATGGAACGAGGGCGACCACTCAGTAAGACCCTCACGAGCGCTCAAGACTTAGACAAATTTTCAAGAAAAATTTACACAAGTCTTGAGCAGGGGGGCAATCTCACAGTAAGACCCTCACGATCGCTCGAGACTTAGCAAAATCCCCCAAGGGCAGAAGGAATGTCACAAGTCTTGAGCAGGGGGGCAATCTCACAGTAAGACCCTCACGAGTGCTCATGACATAGACAAATTTTCAAGAAAAATTTACACAAGTCTTGAGCGCGGGGGGGGCAATCTCACAGTAAGACCCTCACGAGCGCTCAAGACTTGGACAAATTTTCAAGAAAAATTTACACAAGTCTTGAGCAGGGGGGCAATCTCACAGTAAGACCCTCACGATCGCTCGAGACTTAGCAAAATCCCCCAAGGGCAGAAGGAATGTCACAAGTCTTGAGCAGGGGGGCAATCTCACAGTAAGACCCTCACAAGTGCTCATGACATAGACAAATTTTCAAGAAAAATTTACACAAGTCTTGAGCGGGGGGGGGGGGGGGGGGGGGGCAATCTCACAGTAAGACCCTCACGAGCGCTCAAGACTTAGACAAATTTTCAAGAAAAATTTACACAAGTCTTGAGCGGGGGGGGCAATCTCACAGTAAGACCCTCACGACCGCTCGAGACTTGGACAAATTTACAAATTTTCAAAGATTTACAGAAGTCAGCAAAATTTCTCAAAGCTCTAAAGGTTTATCAAGGAAATGAAATATCCACAGAGTATGCTACACACAGTCTTCTTATTACAAGATTTGTTCCAGCAAGCTCTAAATATAAGTTCTGATTCATAAGTGAATAAAAGAACAAAGTCATGAAAACAGAAGGTATATTCATTGATAAGAGAAATCTTACAAGGAGATAAAGGCTCAAAGGCCCAAGAAATGCTATTACAAAAGGCAGAAAAGCGGAAAAACACATAGAAAAGCTATAAAAGAAGAAGCTTCAAGCGGCTGGGGCTATATCCTCATCAACGATCACCAGAACGGGGCCATGCACTGGGCCCTCAGGCTCTTGCGGTTGATCTGGAGGACCGTTGGGCTCATTGGCATCTGGAGCAGGAACGTTGGCATTTTCAGCAATTATGACCGGGGCTTCCTCTAGGATGGGCGCCTGGGGCTCGTCTTCAGGATCATCATCTTGGACCACACCCCCTTCCCTATGAGCGTCGGTGTATTCATCTTGGATCAGTTTCACCAAGAAGTCATACTCCATCTCAGCAATGCCATCTGCGGGGTCGTTGGGATCCTCATCCGCCTCCTCACAGCACTCGTTAAACATGAGTCCCGTGCCCTCGGCTCCCTTCATTGCCGGATCGGTCAGCCCCTTGTGAATGCCTTGATCCACTGCCAAGTTGAAGGCATTTTGGGCCTCATCCAAGCAGTGTAACGAGGCTGCGAAATTGAAGGCTTTGGAGTGGCAAAATTTGATAAGGGCCTCCTTGTTCGCTCGAGCCAGACTCCGAGGCCACTCATTCACTACATCATTGAATTTCCGCTCGGCCTCCAAAGCCCTCGCTTTCCAGCTGTCCCTCTCCGCTTCTGCCTTCTGGCACCGCTCGTTAGCCTGGGCCAGCTGGTTGCCCAAACCAATTCGAGCGCCGTCCACCGCCATGAAATCTTCCTTCAGCTTCCCCAACTCCTCCTCCGTTTTATTGTACAAATCCTTGAGGGATTCATACTTGGCGATTTCTGTGTCCAGCTCCGTTTGGATTTGAGCCGGATCATTCGAGCGGGCCATCTTCTTGTACTTGGCCTTGCGCTCGGCGTAAGTGGAGGCTCGCATTTGCACATTTTGGAGCCGGGGAAGAACTTGCTGCATGAGTGGGAGGAAGGAAAGTGTTTAGAAAAAATGATATGTATAAAAAGATGATAACTCACAGAAATCAACAAAGATAAGCAAGGAATGAAGACTTACGGAGATTAGAGCGTTGGCCGCATCGAAGGCCACCTGCTCCACCGACTCGTTGAAAAGGTGTCGATGGTCAGCCGAGAACTGGGCCCTGCTGTAAAGATCTTGGGCCATGGTCTGGGATAGAGTGCCCGGCCTCAGCAAAATTGGCCCCCCGTCCGTGGGACCTGAGCATTCCCTGTCCCCTCGCCGAGAGAACTCCCATAAATGCTCCTCCTCTGAAGAGGAAGTGTCCCCCTCGCCCTTGGGGCCCTCGACCACCTGTTTTCCCTTGCCCTGAATAGCAACCGTATCGGGCATCCTCTTCCTCTTGCGGGAAGGCCTATTTGCGCTCGGAGAAGCTTCAGTTATCGCCAGGGTGGGCACTGGCCTCGTTTGTTCTGCAGGAATGGGAGGTCGAACATCGCCCGCTCTATCTGAAGAAGACCGCCCCCTGGTCTCCCTGTTAGCCACTCTACGTTCCCCTCGTCCACGAGGGGGTTGGACCTCAGGATGGGCGCTCGAACTGGCACCCTGTTCACCGCTTCGAGCGTCCCCGCGGTTGGTACGGATGCGAGGGCGCTGTTGCTCGCGTTGCTGGTCCCCTTGCGAGGCTTGGTTTCTGCTGGCATGGGCGAAACGGGCAGCTTGTCTGATTCCACCGGCCATTTCTAGGATTGCGGTTCCTGCAAAAATGGAAAGTACGAGGGTTATAAGTCTTTGGACAAGAATTGTTAAGTGCAAGTTACAAGTACAGTAGAGAAGCAGTTAGTGTTCATTCCTATCTAAAAGTTAGCGCCCTAAGAGTCTAACCATCTCTCTCTATGTCACGAGCCGGAGGGTTGTCAAGGTAATAAGGGTCGTTTGAGAGACCACACAAGAACATTAGTTCTGCATCGTCTATCCAGTCTTTCGCTTGGATGAGGTGGCCCTCGTCCCTCAGGGCTGCTGCCAGGCTCTTGGCCCAATCTTTAGGGAGTGCAGGTGGCAGCCGGCTCCTTGCAAACGAGCCCCATTGTGTGTGCACCCCAAAGCCCTCTTCTGTTGGGGCCTTGACGAAAATAAACTTCTCCTTCCAGTCAGGGCCATATGTGGTCGAGGGCGAGTTGATCAACTTCATATGAGCCTTCGCCTGGACATAGTAAAAGCCAGCCTCGGGAGACGAGCGGGATGAACTGACCACTTGAAAAAGGGCATGGAAGTTCCGTAAAAAGGGTTCGTAACCCATGCTTCTCATCAAAATCACAAAACATGTCAGCAAAGCCAAACCGTTGGGCACGATTTGCGACGGACACAGGCCCAGGTTATTCAACAAAAGAGCCATCGAGTCCGAGATAGGAAACCTCAAGCCTCCTGAACTCACTGCATCCACGTACACTGCCATCTCCCCAGAAGGCGGATTATTCGCGCGCTCGTGGCTTTGCGGGATTCTCCATGTGTACCGCTCGTCCCAGTAAATGGGGGCCATCATCGTTTTTACATCTCCCACGGTGACTGTGCTGGGAGTCTCATCCGGCGTGCGCTCGGTAGCTTGGTAGCCGGACCCTTCACCCTCGTTGGGTCCTTTGGATTTTTGGGATTTCTTCCCTTTTCCCTTATTACGGGCTCTGTCTGAAGGCCCGGTTATGGCCTCAGCCACTGGGAGCGGGTTTGCAACAGCCACGGTCACGGTATGGCGGTGGGGGTGAGTGGCACTTTGAGTTATGGGGAGGGTGACCCCTTGTCTTTCTGCCTCCATTACCAGATTCATCTCTTCGAAGAGGGGCTCTACTCCGCCAGGATTCCTATCCTCCATAGCCCTCACTGCCGCCCCCAACTCCTCATCTCTAGGGGAATCGAGTGAAGAAGAACTCTCGATGGCCATTTCATTAATTTCGCGGGCAAATTCTTCGATATGTTGGTCGGCCATGGCAGAAACTGGGATTTGGAAGTTTTCCGGTAAAAAATTAGGGTTTCTTTAAGGAAAGAAATCTAAGGGGTTATGAAATCCTGAAGTTCGAATCTACGGTTAGCAAAGTTAGAAAATTACACTGGAAATTTACCTTGGAGATTTCTGAAAGAAACGGGAGAAGAGGTTGAAGGTGCTCTAAAGGAACTGGAATGCGAGAGAATTCTCTTTGCAAAGGATGCTTGGAAATTCTGAATGCGTAAAGAGTAACAAGATCTCAGAATCCCATACTTATAGGGATGGGAGTTGGTACTTTTTCGGCAATAAATTCAAAATGGTAATCATTTCCCGCCTGGGAAACCGCCCACTTTATGGAACCGTCACATGCTACCCAATGCTCACGCGCCCCACGCGCGCCCGCATTTAATGCCCTGACGCTTCGAGTGCTTCAGAATAGTACAACATTTAATGCGGAAGCCTTACAAGCGGTCAGTTGAAAAGACCGCATTAATGGCACAATCAGAGGAAAAATTGCTCAACACGCCAAGTCCTATACGAGCGCTGCATACGAACGATGGAGAGTGTCAAAATTCTACAGTCCTTATCACTAAGGACTACAGAATTGGGGGGCAAAATGATGGGGTCAAAATACGACCGTCCTACGATAAGACACGTGGCATCACCAAGATGATGACATCCGTCTCCCCAAGGCTGCACCCATCCGCGTACGAGCGCTAACCCGGGTCAAGATACGATCATCCCATGTTAGGACACGTGGCATCACCGAGATGATGACATCTGTCTCCCCATCCATACACGAGCGTTAAGTTCAACTAGCGCCAATCTCATTCTGGAGTTAAGCCCAACGAGCGCTGTCACTCCCACGAGCGCCCCACATACTAAATGATCGGCGCGCCCACGCACCAAAGGAGCCCTCTTCGAGCGTCACACTCCCTCAGAGTGGCTTCTCCTTTGGCTCGTCACTTGAACTGGAGCCTTCATCCCCCTCAGCGGATGCCTTGGCCTCCAAGATTCCAGGTTGTCACGAGCGCGCTCTTAAGCCCTCGTTACCAACCACCCAAATGGCTCTCTGACACAACGTACATGCCCGCGCACCTGCCACTGTTGCCAGCACCACTTTTTAGCCGCTTTTGCAGAAGATTCCTCCTAGGTTTCTCTCTCATGGCGCCACGTGTTAGGGCAACATTCGGCTAGGACCACTTGAGGCAAATGACCAAAGGGCCCTTGACCCTCAACTATAAATAGCCAAAGTCATCTTCTACACTGGTAAGCTTTCTGGATCACTGAAACTGTGACTGAACTTACATCCTTTCTTCATACATTGAACTGACTTGAGCGTCGGAGAGCCAAACTGGGTATCACCCCCAGTTCCCCCAGCTTGGCCTTCTGACTTTTGTGCTTGTCCCAACAGGTAGAACTCACTTCATCTTTTCCGGCGAAGCTCCGGTGGTTTCCTCCACTATTACAAATCGTAAAGTGATCGGATTCGGACCCATACGTTCCCGGACCCATCAAATATATTCTAAAAAAAAACAATAGTAATATATATATATATATATATATATATATATTTTTTTTTTTTTTTTGATTGGAACAATAATAATATATTGACCAAATTAAATGTTTGTGGCAAGGATAGCAAACAAACAAAGTCATTATTAAATAAGAGTGTGTTAACATCATAATGTTGGTGGATTTTACTTGTCCTTAGCTAAATAATTCAGCGTAATCATGATTTTGTCAAGACCAAAGGAATCTAATAAAGTAGCCCCAATGAAATACTCTGTAATTTTCATGTAATATCACCATCATCGGAAAGAGATCTTTACAAAATAATACAGCTTATCGATTAAAAAAGATACATTCCCTTGAAATTATTCCAAACAAAGTCCTAAACCACACTGAACTTGTCTTAGAATTGGGTTGGACCACAAATATTTTCTTTATTAAAAGTTGTTGTATTTTTAAGATTCGAAATGTTTTTTTCTTTAAGAATCGGTCAATAAGACTGCAGAGTTAAGAGTCTCTCCTATTGCAACTAAATCAACGTGTTTAAGATTCAAAAATGTCCAATTAATTAAAGTAGCATGATGTTAAACGATTAAAACATATTCTCAATTAATTAAAGTAGCATGATGTTAAACGATTAAAACATATTCTCATAAGTCATAATACAATGCTTTTATCTGTTTTTTCTTTTTTTACACACACCTCGAAGCGGTCAGAGAGATTTGAACCCACGTCATTGCCTTTGAAAACTAACTCTTTAACCACTTGGATCAACCTCTGTTAGCTATCTATTCATACTATCTTAAAATATGCATTTCTTGCCGAAAGCGAAGTGATTTTGGATCATTGAGGAGGAGAAGAGCTCTTATTGAATAAATCGACGTTGAATAAGAATTTGAATTGTTTAAGTCTCACTTACCTCTTATAATTTAGGATAAATTATACTTGCACTGTTTTGATTATTCGTATTTACATATTAACACTTCTTAACTTAATAGTAACGAATTCATCCCTTAATAATTTACTAATAATTTACAAAAGTCTCTCATCTGTTAGGATTTCTTAAGCTTTAATATATTTTTTACCATTAAGATTTTGATATGTAGAAGTGAAACTTATTAAATTGTTCGATACGTGGTAGTAAAATTTATCAAATTTAATACCGAGTCACCATACCTACTGACGTGGCTCGTACCCGTCGTTGCTCTGGATCAATCACCACACGCCACTTGTCCGATCGAAGGACACCTCTCGATCATCAGGTCGGTCTCCTAGTTATCGCCCATAATTTACTGTCTCAGTCCTTGACCCAAGGTTAGACTCTTCGATCAGTTCCCTCGACCTGCCATGCACCGATCCACTATTCAATTCTCAATTGAGTGGCTGACCACGCATTAAATGCAAGGCAATAGTGGGGCACCTGTCACCTCCCCGCACCGACACGTCGAGACGGTTACTTCTCTCTCTTCACCATTATATATATAACCTCCGCATTTATTGCATGGTAAGTTTTCTCACCTATCTCATTTACCGCTCAGTCATTCGACTCATATCATTCGAACCTGACTTGAGCGTCGGAGTGCCAACCCGGGTCTCACCCCCAACTGCCCCGAGTTGGCCTCGAGTTCACACTTCCTTCGACCTGTGCAGATTTCGAGTAGTCAGGTGGCGATTCCCCTATCAACAAATAGAGTGACCGCAGCACGATTTCCCGGTCGAACCGCAAGCGGAGATTTGGCTCGATCATTTGGCGCCGTCTGTGGGAACCGCAGCGACAAGCCATCAAACATGACTACTCGCAATCTCGCCAGCAATCGCCTTTTCGACGAAAATGGTCGAGAGGTCATCCCTCAGTTCCCTTCACAAGTGGCTGCACCAACAGTCATCCCGCCCCAACTGGTCTACTCGACGCCCGAGTTAGACAAGTACTTAAAGGCGTGTCGGGGATTAGGCCATAGCTGCTGCTGCTGAAGGAAGAGAACCCCGAATGCCAGAATGTCCTCAAACTCGACTCGTCGAGGTCATCCAACCTATGGTTAATCATCCCGGATACGTCCAACCGGTGCCCTATCAACAACCTGTAGGATATCGGGCAGGGATCAGACAAGCTACACCTCAACAGCCCCAATATCAGCATCCAATACCCGCTCAAGGAAGTGCCAAGAGGCCGATCCAGGATCGCCTGTCCTTCCAACCGGAGGATGAGGTCGACTCTAGGACCCCCACGGACACCCAAATACACAGAATCGCTGACTGCCGAGGTCGAGGAGTCTCCCAACAAAAGTCTCGACCCTCACGCTCCCGGGGGAGGAATGATAACCCTCGACGGTCTGAAACCAGAAGGGAACATAACACCTACCAAAATGATGTTTCCCGCCGTGGCTCGAGTGGGATCTTCGACCGACTTGGACCACACGGTCGACCAAATCAGATCAGGAGATCCAATAGGGGACACATTGTAAAGTCGGATGATCTCAGGAGCCAAATCCCCTCGCGTCTCAGTCGGCAGGACAGCCGACATCAAGGTGAGAGCCAGGGGTCTTATAGCCGCTCTCCCAGCCGGTCTCGCTCTCCCAGGCGTGATCGATCCAGATCCCCTCGGCATACCCTGTCGACCTAGCATCTGGTGCGACCATGGAGATACCGCAGCGATAGGGAGGCTCAATCCCCCTTTTGCGACGCGATCATCAAAATAACCACCGACGAAAAGATCCCGACCGGCCTACCCACATATAATGGATCGACCGACCCAGAAAAACACGTGTCACGGCTCGAGATGCAGCTCAGCATGTTCGGCGACTCCCCAAACATCTGGGCCAAGATCTTTGTCACCACCCTCGATGGTCCTGCGCTGGAATGGTTTTCGAGACATCCTCCTCGATCCATACCCACATATAATGTAACGTCCCAATCTTCATTTACCAAATTCTTATGTTTATTATAATTTTATAAATTATATTTTATCATGCTCTCATGAAATTTCATGAATTCATATTAAACTTATAATTTATCTCATAGCTTGAAAACATTTATTGCATGAAATAATTACCGAGAGTGCTTTAATTACGAACGTGGCCCTACTTATTCATTTTTCTAAATTTAGGGACTAAATTGCATAATTTCCCAAGGACTTAATTGATCATATCTAAAAAATATACATACTTGATTGCATGACTTGAACTATTGGAGGACTAAATTGTAATTTAAGCATCTCACACTTTTCAAAATTGGTGAATCACGGTATAAACATTCCATGAGCTTCCTTGATCATTTTTTATCAAAAAAAAATCCATCGATATCTTGCTCCCTTTCATAACCGAACCATAAGCCAAGAAAGAGAGAAGAGATTTCATCATTTTCATCCAAGAATTTCAAGAAATATTGCAAGTTTTGGGAGCTTGATCATCATCATCTTCTTCTTCCTCTATTTCTTTAGCTTCAAGGTGGGTGTTTGCATGAATTGATGATTCTTGCTCAAGTATATGATAGTTAGGGTTTGAGGAATCATGGATTATATGGATTAATTGTTGTTTGTTACAAGAATATATGATTTTTCCTTGATAGATAGCATGAATCCTTGCCCAAATTTGAGATTTTGTGAAGGTTGGTGCATGAACTTGAAGTTGTGATTCTTGGAGATATCTCATGTTTTATGTAATTAAATGATATATTTTCGTATCTTGAATATGTATACATGCATATTTCCAGAATTATGGCATTTGATGAATCAAAACTTGAGTTTTGTGGCTTTTTGTGTTGTTGCCTTAGCTATGCTCTGTTCTGCTCTGTTTTGTTTCAGTTGCAGAAGAGGGAACGACCTTCCCGCCTTAAGGCCTTATGAGAACGGTCGTTCCCACGGTTCAATTTTAAAATAGGCGGCCGAACCTGGGAACGGTCGTTCCCATTTTGGCCTGCGTGCCGGAAGGGCCGTTCCCAGCAGAAGGCGCGTTTTTAAATTGTAAAGTGCTGACACGTTTTAAAGGGACACGGGAACGGCCCTTCCCGTTTTCAAAGGGAAGCCGGAACAGCCGTTCCAATCCGTCTGACAGAAGAAAAGCTACTACATAAAATGTGATTTTTGAGATTTTAACCCAATATATTCTTTGATCCCAAATTGCTATTATATGATAGAATACATGCTAAAGCAAGATATTTTCATGCTGCATTTTACATTTTTTGTCATCTCGTTGCATATTCGCCGTTCGTCATATTTGGTTCATTTAGAGTCAAGTCTCATGTATACATGTATCTCTTGCACAGATCAGCTTCTCATGACGTGGAGCAGGGGCCGTAGGCCGTGTCTCGACTTGCATTTTGTTGGTAAAGGTGAGGTTTAGTTGCTAGTTATCTAGAACCATATAACCTTTACGTGGATTTTGGCCAAAATGTATATATATATATATATCTTTATAATCGTTTCCCAAAACCAAACAAATGATTTACCACATAGCCGTGTATCGTGTTACAAGTCGTGTTCTTTAAAAGTAAACCGTGTTCATTGAAAGCCAATCGTGTTCATGAAAAACAAGCCGTGTACTGTGTTATCATGATTGAACCGTGATCATGTTTGGCGAATTATCGTGTATCATACACTGTGGGCCCGAGAGTGAGTGTTTGAGCCAACCGGGAAAGCATAGGGCTGACGGGTAACTCTTACACCTCTCTCAAACCGTGGGGATGCCCCCTGAATCCACCAGGAGGTTTGGTGGAGGAAGGAGTCTCGTACGTGGGAGTCATGCTCCCGACGTACATCGTGATATCGTGGGTGGTTCGGGCCTTGCAAACCCACCACCATTGGAGAAGGATGGAATTCGTGTTATTGATCGTGTGCCTTATAATGATTTGTGTGTGATAACCTAATTAAGTAAAAAGGATAATCTTTGTTCACTGTCAGGGTTTGGTTGGAGATTGTGCACGCCCCTCGCCAGGGCCACTGTCTGTTTAAATAAAAGTGATAACCGTGTTAAACTTGATAGTTGTAATCTCGGGCGATGTACATTATATCCTTGAACTTGTATTGTTTGTATGACAAAAGCATTACCCGAGGTTATAACATGCATGTTACTTGTGTTTATATATATTTAAACCCCTCACTCGGTCTTCACAGACTGACGCCTACACCTTTCAGGTTTCGTCCGTGGCGTGCTAGGCTGGAGTCGAGTCGTGTCATTTATCCAGCTGAGTCTAACATAGCATTACTTCTTATGTATTAGCATTTCAGAGTATCATGTTAGTAGCTTCTGAATACTTATATATGAATGTTATACAGGAGATGATAATGTATTGATATGATGAGCATTTTGGGATATATGATGTTAAAACGATAATATTATGCTTCCGCCTTTGAGTTTCGTGTATTGGATTTATTTCAGTTGAGGGTCTAGTCCCGCTTAGCTAGCTTGTTCTTTTATTTGCATTGTCACCCGTTCGCTATAGGTTAGTTCATGTATGGATTACCCGTTTCATATGTGGATCGACCTATAGTGCGGGGGTGTGGCATCTTCACGTGTAGGGGTGCTACATTATAAGTGGTATCAGAGCCCGGTTGCAAAACCGAGGTTCTAGTGTCGTGTCTTGTGGGTCTAGGTCGAACGGCATAGGAGTATCTGACAAGTTGTAAGTCTTACATTTCATATGGAATTACTTGAATTTATTTAAGACAAATGTGTTATGTGAATTATGTGTTATGCTTTCATCTTATGATCTCAATTATGTTCACTAGCATTCTCTAATCCAACATGCATATCTAGTGTTCCGGTTACAGGATGCCTCGAAATAGATCTCACCGTGATCATTCTCCTGGACATAGGAGACATCACCACGATCATTCTCCTCGTGCTCCTTCACCCCCTCCTACTCAGCCACAAGATTTCATGAATGCAGTGGTCGGGTTAGTTGATCAGAGCCTTCATGAACGGGTTCCTCCAGCACCACCTGTGCCATTAGCACCACAGGAGAACCCTATCTCTGCTATACTACGGGAATTTCAGAATCAGCAACCTCCCAAGTTTTATAGGGGCGATGATATTCAGGCAGAGATGTGGTTAAAGAAAGTGGAAAGAATTTGGTAGCTTATCCCGTGCGATACTCAGGAAAAAGCTCGTTGTACTCTTACTCTGATTCAGGACGAGGCTTACTCCTGGTGGGAGAGTACTCAGATTGTATTAGAAGCTGCCGGGGACGCTATTACTTGGGAAGTATTCGTTCGGGAATTTAGAAATAAGTTCATTCCACCTGCTTCCCGCACTCGTAGGTTAAGGGAATTCACTGAGTTGAAGCAAGAAGGGAGATCTATTGGCGAGTACATTGCAGAGTTCGAAAGATTATCTCGCTACGCTCCAAATATAGCGAGCGATGATTTTCACAAGGCAACACAATTCGTGCAGGGACTTAGGCCAGATATCCAGGATGCCTTGAAAGCTACTAATACTAGTACTTGGGCCAAAGCTACTACTAAAGCATTGAAGGTCGAGGATTCGGACAATGCAAGGAGGTTTATTCCTCGTTTTGAACCGGACTTAGTTTCAGGATCAGGACAGGGTTCCAATACGATGAAAAGGTCCAATGCTGCTTCAATCTTACTTTCCAAGGAAAGGTCTAAAAAGAAAAAGTCCCAAAATGATAGGTCAACTTCAAAGAAGGGTTCTGTTACGACATTACCATCACAGTCAGGGAAGCCACTCTGCACTTATTGTGGATGGGACACACATACCTATGATGGATGTAGGAAGCGGTTGCGTTTATGTTTCCGTTGTGGGAGTTTTGAGCATCAAATAGATACATGTCCTAAACGAAAAGAGCGGTCCACCGGGGGTCGGAGATCATTTAACAGGCAAGAGCAACGGTGAACGGTACCTCCAAACATGCATATCACGAGCATCATGGATTTTATCATTATTATAACTCTTGCTAGCAACAACGTGCTTCGTTATGAAGGATAAAGTAATGTGGTTGGCATGACTATACTTGCTTCTTGTGTGATAAATGTGCCCATTATTATTTCTTGAATTGTATTTGGTGTCCGAGAGACGGGGTTCTCTCGTTACCTGATGAGAGATGGAGAGCTCTCATGTTTGTTGGGAGACGGGGTGTTCTCATGCCTTTGGAGAGACGGGGCTCTCTCGTCATGTGTTTAAAATTGAAATGTAGCAGTGGACCTGGGGACCAGGTCCTCTTAAGGGGGGAGAGTTGTAACGCCCCAATCTTCATTTACCAAATTCTTATGTTTATTATAATTTTATAAATTATATTTTATCATTCTCTCATGAAATTTCATGAATTCATATTAAACTTATAATTTATCTCATAGCTTGAAAACATTTATTGCATGAAATAATTACCGAGAGTGCTTTAATTACGAACGTGACCCTACTTATTCATTTTTCTAAATTTAGGGACTAAATTGCATAATTTCCCAAGGACTTAATTGATCATATCTAAAAAATATACATACTTGATTGCATGACTTGAACTATTGGACGACTAAATTGTAATTTAAGCATCTCACACTTTTCAAAATTGGTGAATCACGGTATAAACATTCCATGAGCTTCCTTGATCATTTTTCATCAAAAAAAAATCCATCGATATCTTGCTCCCTTTCATAACCGAACCATAAGCCAAGAAAGAGAGAAGAGATTTCATCATTTTCATCCAAGAATTTCAAGAAATATTGCAAGTTTTGGGAGCTTGATCATCATCATCTTCTTCTTCCTCTATTTCTTTAGCTTCAAGGTGGGTGTTTGCATGAATTGATGATTCTTGCTCAAGTATATGATAGTTAGGGTTTGAGGAATCATGGATTATATGGATTAATTGTTGTTTGTTACAAGAATATATGATTTTTCCTTGATAGATAGCATGAATCCTTGCCCAAATTTGAGATTTTGTGAAGGTTGGTGCATGAACTTGAAGTTGTGATTCTTGGAGATATCTCATGTTTTATGTAATTAAATGATATATTTTCGTATCTTGAATATGTATACATGCATATTTCCAGAATTATGGCATTTGATGAATCAAAACTTGAGTTTTGTGGCTTTTTGTGTTGTTGCCTTAGCTATGCTCTGTTCTGCTCTGTTTTGTTTCAGTTGCAGAAGCGGGAACGACCTTCCCGCCTTAAGGCCTTATGAGAACGGTCGTTCCCACGGTTCAATTTTAAAATAGGCGGCCGAACCTGGGAACGGTCGTTCCCATTTTGGCCTGCGTGCCGGAAGGGCCGTTCCCAGCAGAAGGCGCGTTTTTAAATTGTAAAGTGCTGACACGTTTTAAAGGGACACGGGAACGGCCCTTCCCGTTTTCAAAGGGAAGCCGGAACGGCCGTTCCAATCCGTCTGACAGAAGAAAAGCTACTACATAAAATGTGATTTTTGAGATTTTAACCCAATATATTCTTTGATCCCAAATTGCTATTATATGATAGAATACATGCTAAAACAAGATATTTTCATGCTGCATTTTACATTTTTTGTCATCTCATTGCATATTCGCCGTTCGTCATATTTGGTCCATTTAGAGTCAAGTCTCATGTATACATGTATCCCTTGCACAGATCAGCTTCTCGTGACGTGGAGCAAGGGCCGCAGGCCGTGTCTCGACTTGCATTTTGTCGGTAAAGGTGAGGTTTAGTTGTTAGTTATCTAGAACCATATAACCTTTACGTGGATTTCGGCCAAAATGTATATATATATATATATATATATATATCTTTATAATCGTTTCCCAAAACCAAACAAATGATTTACCAAATAGCCGTGTATCGTGTTACAAGTCGTGTTCTTTAAAAGTAATTCATTGAAATCCAATCGTGTTCATGAAAAGCAAGCCGTGTACCTTGTTATCGTGATTAAACCGTGATCATGTTTGGCGAATTATCGTGTATCATGCACTATAGGCCCAAGAGTGAGTGTTTGAGCCAACCGGGAAAGCATAGGGTTGACGGGTAACTCTTCCACCTCTCTCAAACCGTGGGGATGCCCCCTGAATCCACCAGGAGGTTTGGTGGAGGAAGGAGTCCCGTACGTGGGAGTCATGCTCCCGACGTACATCGTGATATCGTGGGTGGTTCGGGTCTTGCAAACCCACCACCATTGGAGAAGGATGGAATTCGTGTTATTGATCGTGTGCCCTATAATGATTTGTGTGTGATAACCTAATTAAGTAAAAAGGATAATCTTTGTTCACTGTCGGGGTTTGGTTGGAGATCGTGCACGCCACTCGCCCGGGCCACTGTCTGTTTAAATAAAAGTGATAACCGTGTTAAACTTGATAGTTGTAATCTCGGGCGATGTACATTATATCCTTGAACTTATATTGTTTGTATGACAAAAGCATTACCCGAGGTTATAACATGCATGTTACTTGTGTTTATATATATTTAAACCCCTCACTCGGTCTTTACAGACTGACGCCTCCACCTTTCAGGTTTCGTCCGTGGCGTGCTAGGCGGGAGTTGAGTCGTGTCATTTATCCAGCTGAGTCTAGCATAGCATTACTGCTTATGTATTAGCATTTCAGAGTATCATGTTAGTAGCTTCTGAATACTTATATATGAATGTTATATAAGAGATGATAATGTATTGATATGATGAGCATTTTGGGATATATGATGTTAAAACGATAATATTATGCTTCCGTCTTTGAGTTTCGTGTATTGGATTTATTTTAGTTGAGGGTCTAGTCCCGCCTAGCTAGCTTGTTCTTTTATTTGCATTGTCACCCGTTCGCTATAGGTTAGTTCATTTATGGATTACCCGTTTCATATGTGGATCGACCTATAGTGCGGGGGTGTGGCATCTCCACGTGTAGGGGTGCTACATATAAGGCCCTGGTCGAGCCATTTAACGCTCAATTCTCCGCCGTGAAGGGTGACAAGCTCCCACAGACCTACCTGTACACCATTAGGCAAGGTCCTAATGAAGCCATCCGAGATTTCTTCACTAGCTTTTCGCAAGCAGTGGTCAAAACGGAAGAACCGAGCATCGATCTACTGAAGCCGATTGTCTACAAAGCCCTGATCAGCAATGAATGCGCCCGATATATCTTCTTGTAGAAACCTCGCAACTTAGCCGACATATAAGCAGCGGCCTGCGATTGGATGCAGCTCGAAGAATTGGAGAATTCCCAGCGGAGTCCGACACACGGTCGAAAGACGGAAACCAGTCATCCGGTCAAACAAGATTTCCGCCCTAAGAATGAGGAACCAATCGGATCCACTCCCAGGAAACATTTTATGCAGTTGACGCGATCAATCGCCGAGATTTACAATGTCATCGATCCTGCACTCCTCAAGAAGCCCAAACCGATGAGGGAAACTCCCAAGACTCAAGAGAGCAACAAGTTTTGCAATTTCCATCAACAAAAGAGACATAACACCTCCGAATGTAACGCGCTACGCGATGAAATCGAACGATTAATCAAGGGAGGTCATCTCCTCGAGTTTGTCAATAAAATAGACGACAATGCTCAGAATCGGGACTATCATGATAGATCACCGCCAAGACAATGTTAAGCCAAGCCTCCAACAGAACGTGACCCTCACAACCGACCATGCCTTGGTCGAATTGACATGATCGCCGGAGGACCCTCAGGGGGAGACTCGAGATCCGCTCGAAAGAAGACACGGCGAGCAGCGGCATAAAGCTTCTATAGCCCTCGAGAAGTGATGCACGTCTGACCTGAAGACTCCTGGATCAGTGAAGAAGTAGTGTTTAGCGAAAATGATGTAATCAATGTTCCGGCACAATCGAGCGAGACACCTAGCTGTCCTATGGTCGTCATGCTCGATGTAGCCAACTTTGCTGTATCACGTACTTTGATCGATAATGGAAGTTCTAGCAACATTATCCTTTACTCAACTCTTGTTCGCATGAATTTACATGATAAACTACTTTTAGATCCTATTCGAACTCCTCTTACAGGTTTCGACGGGGCGAAAGTATACACGAAAGGTCGAGTTCGACTCGTCACGTCGATGGGCACATTACCTTGGCGCGCCACACGCGAGATCGAATACCTTGTTGTGGAGATGCCATCTGCCTATAACATCATTTTCGGTCGGCCAGGCTTGATAGACTTCCGAGCAGTAATCTCCACTTACCACCAGATGGTAAAACTACCCACCCCCGCTGGGGTCAGAGAACTGAGTTGTGATATCCCAACAGCGTGGACTTGTTATTCCATATCGATGGAGAAACCCAAACCACCCACCGGAAAGTAGGTCCCAATCATCGTCAACGGTCCAATGATCGAAGATGACTTTGTAGATCCTGATGCGGTCGACGCTGAGAACTCCAAGAAAATGAGCTCCTCTCACGCCGCGAAAAGAAAAAAACAAGAAGACTAAAAGCTCGAATCCGCAGAAGACCTCGAAGAAATTCAATTGATCCCCGGACAGACTGACAAGATCACACGCATAGGGGCTGGTCGAAAAGGCAAGGAACAATGCATGCTCATACAGTTTCTCCGAGATAACCTCGATGTATTCGCATGGAGCGCTTCCGATCTTGTAGGAGTCGATAGGAAAGTGATCGAACATCACTTGAACGTCGATCCATCCTACAATCCAGTCAAGCAAAAACTTCGCCCTCAGAGCGATTCTCGAAACGCCATCATCGAAACAGAAGTGAATAAGCTCCTCGACGCCAGATACATAATTCCGATCCAATACGTCGAGTGGCTATGCAACGTCGTTCTTGTACCAAAACCTGGCGGAAAGTGGCCATGTGTAACGACTTCACCGACTTGAATAAAACATGCCCAATGGACCCTTACCCCTTACCGCGGATCGACCAACTTGTCGACTCCACAGCCGGTTGCGAGCGGTTAAGCATGATGGATGCTTTTCAAGGTTACTATCAGATTTTCATGGCCATCGAAGATCAACCCAAAACGGCTTTCGTGGTTTTCAATGGAATTTATTACTTTAAAGTCATGCCGTTCGGACTCAAGAACGCTGGGGCAACTTACCAAAGAATGATGAACAAAGTGTTCGAGCCCGAGATCGGTCACACAATCGAGGTATATATCGACGACATGCTCGTCAAAAGTGAAAGGGCTCTCGACCATCTCGACCACCTGAAGCGAGCTTTCAGCCTCCTTAGGAAATATAACTTAAAGCTCAACCCTGCGAAATGCACTTTCGGGGTCGATGGCGGGAAATTCCTTAGATATATGGTAAGCCAGAGAGGAATCGAGACAAACCCTGCAAAGATACAAGCCATCCAACTCTTCCCGACCCCAAACTCGATCCGTGATGTCAAGCGTCTTGTTGGCAGGATCATCTCACTAAATCGATTCATCTCACGATTATCAGAGAAGAACCTACCATTCTTTAAAATCCTACGCAACATCAAAGATTTCGAGTGGACTCCAGAGTGCGACCAAGCCCTCGAAGACCTGAAGAAATACCTGACATCGCCGCCTCTATTAGCGAATCCGGTCGACGGAGAGACTTTATACCTGTACCTAGCTGTCTCGACAGAGACAACAGCTCAGTGCTTGTCACGGTCCGAGATTGAAAACATCTCCCCGTGTACTACGTTAGCAAGATTCTTCATGGTCCTGAGATGCGACACCTCGAGATCGAAAAGTTCGCTCTCGCAGTGCTCCATACATCCCGAAAACTTCGACCATACTTCCAGGCACATCCCATTGTAGTCCTAACTGATCAACCTCTCAAAACAGTCATGGAAAGGCCTGAGGTTTCAGGAAGACTCACCAAGTGGGCGATTGAACTCGGACAATTTGAAGATTTTTATCGCCCCAGGATAGCGTACCAAGCTCAGGTCCTGGCCGATTTCCTGATCGAGAATCATCTCCCTTCGACACCGACCCATGATGAGATCGTCTAGACACTGGCAGTCGATGGCTCTTCGACCTCTTCAGTAGGGAGGGGAGCCGGCATATCCCTCTCGAATACCAACGGGCAACAGATCGAATACCCATCGCCCTCGAATATCCAGCGACGAACAACGAGGCAGAGTACGAAGCCCTTTTAACAGGGCTAAAAATCACAAAAATGCAGAACATCAAAAGGCTCACTGTCATAACCGACTCTCAACTGGTCGCGGGGCAAGTCGGCGGTGAGTATGAAGCTCGAGAAGAATCCATGATCAAATACCTTGCCTTAGCAAAGAAGGTCATATCGGAATTCGAAGAACTCAAGCTCTCCCAGGTTCCTCGAGAAGAGAACCTCCAAGCGGATGCCTTCTCCAAGTTTGCCAGTGGGTCACTTGGTACAAAAGATCGATCCATCACGTTTATGACCTCCTCCTCAAGATCTATCGACCCGCCTATCCCCGAGTTTAACTCCATCGATGCTGCTGAGCCCTGTTGGCTCGATGGATTAGTTTTGTACCTCCAAGACGGTACCCTACTTGACGATCCACTTGAAGTAAAAAGACTCAAACACCATGCTCTAAGCTACTCACTCGACCAGGAGGGTCGTTTATACAAGCGCTCTTTCATCGGTCCCACTAAACGATACCTTCGACCGTCCCAAGGTTGAGAAGTTCTGGCCGAAATCCATGAAGGGTCATGCGGAAATCACGCCGGGAGACGGTCACTCGCTTAGAAAACATCTCGAGCGGGATTCTTCTGGCCCACCATGCGCAAGGATGCGCTCGAATTTGTAAGAAGATGCAATCGATGTCAGAAGCATGCCAATTTAACCCACCAGTACCCCGGAGAGATGATCCCAATCGAATCATCTTGGCCATTCAAACAGTGGGCAATCGACATAACAGGCCCTTTCCCGATCACGACTCGATAAAGGCAGTTCATCATCCTCGCCATCGATTATTTTTCCAAATGGGTCGAAGCACTTGCTGCCTCGAAGATCAACTTTCATGTTCTTCAAGATTTTCTCTGCAAACACATCATCACCAGGTTTGGGATCCCTCGAGCCATCGTATACGACAATGGCCCTCAGTTTCGAAGCTCTAGATTCAGGGCGTACTGCTCAGACTTCAAGATGAGTCAAAGGTTCACGTCGGTCGGGCATCTCCAAGCCAACGGGCAAGTCGAGGTCACCAATCGCACCATCATTCAGAATTTGTGCACACAGCTTGAAGCAAAGAAAGAACACTGGGTCGATGAACTGGAAGGCGTCCTGTGGGCCTATCGAACCACTCTGAGGATTCCAACCGACCAGACACCTTTTGCCATGGTATATGGCTCGGAGGCCATGATACCTGCCGAGATTCTTCATCAATCCCCTTAAGTAGCTCACTTTCAATGCGAACGGAACGATACGTTAAAAGCTTTTGACCTCGACACAATAGTCGAGACCAGAGAAAAGGGAAACATAAAGATGCAACAATATCGGGCCACAACCGCTCGAGCCTACAATAAAAACCTTCGACCTCTTCAATTTCAAGTCGGAGATTTAGTGCTCAAGAAGGTCGAGGTTACTAAGCACGTGGGCAAGCTCGACGCTAATTTGGAAGGTCCTTACCGTATCATCGAGATAGGCAAGAATCGAGCATATCACCTCGAAGATCTCGACGGGAGACTCTTACCTCGATCATGGAACGCCCACAACTTGAAAAAATATTACTTGTAAACAACTATGTATCTTTTTTATCAATGAATAAACAAAGTTTTTCCTTTTTTCGATATGTATCTTATTCGACCTGCTACTTGGTATCCTTTATTTTGCGACGCTCGTATTCATTAAGGGGTTACTCGCTCGAAAGATTAGAGTATTTGCCTCAACATCTTCTCGACAAAACGCATCGATTAACACAAGAACGTTTATCCGCATTAGACAAAGAAAAATTCAAACTTAAACTTCACTGATCTCAAAGTTGAAAGATTATAGAATAATTCAAAAGTATGTCGATTACACCATTTTCTATCACACACTTGACTACAATTTGGATTTTCCCAATGGGAGCAACAAACACTCAAATTCCTACCTATCTACAATGAATCCCGAGTCAACAACCAAGGGAACTCACCCTAATAGTCAAGTTCCTAAAAATTACAAGTGTCCGATCCCAACAGTCGATACCCTGGAAAAGGTGGGTTTACAATCAGCTAAATTTTCGAGCGCAGAGATAGGGCTGGTACGTTCTCTCTGGCTCATTCTCGGTCAGACCATCCCTGGTCCCCTCCTCGATAGGCACGATGGCGGCATCTCCAAAATACTTCGGGCACATGTCTTTGGGGTCGAACGAGGCGTCAAGATCGAGCTCCATTAGGGATACATCGTCTGGCTCGCCTGCAAATCTAGATTGTGCCAATTTTACAGCGAAGCCAAACTCCTCTTGGTCCCAATCTGGCTCGGGAGATGGCGGTCGAGTAACAGGCTTTGCGGGGCGGGGGTCGTCTTGGTACAGGCCGACCTTCTCTTGATCATAATCCATTGGAAGGTAATTGGCCGCCTGTACCTGGGCCAGGCACAAGATGAAACCCTCATCGACGTCTTTGAAGCTCGTGATCGACACAGCCTTGGTGTACGCCTTGGAGTTCATGAATCTATACATGCCTCGCCTCTCGAGATCGGAGACTGATTCCTGGAGGCCACGTTTACACCTGCTCAGAGCCAAGGCTGTACCCTTCCTCTCCCCCTCGATCAAGCCCCTGTTTTTCGCCTCGATCTCCTCCTCAATAGCCCTAGCGACCCGGTCCTCGGCGGTTTTGAGTTTCTTCTCGGTATCAGATAGTTTTTCGATCATCTCGAAAAGATTTTTATCGAGCTCTTCTTTGTCTTTGTTGGTCACAGGTAACTTTTTATCCTTCTCCTCGAGCTCGATTCTCATCCCCACGACCTATTGCTCGGCCTTCTCGCTCATTTGGCAATGGACCCAACCTCTCCGGGCCACTTGGAAGAAGTCTTGGCCCATATGAGATAAACAACTCGATCAACAGGACTCGAGCAACAACTTAGCAAATACAAGGATAAGTCAAAAGTATACTTACAGCAAAGTACTTTTGAACCCACGACGCCTCGATCTGATCGTCAGCGAGCGCCCATCGCTCCTTGTGGTCGACCACAGTTTGGACCGAGCTGTACAAAGCTCCGATCGCATTGTAATCTTTGGCGGGACGTACCAATCCATTGGAGTTCGCCCTGATCATTTCGGCTCGAAAGGCCGTTCGGAAAATGGGGCTCATGGAGAGAGGGGTAGTCGAAGAAGAGCCGCATGTCCTCCTCGCTAGGCTTCCAGGGGATGGTGGCCGCAGGTCGAGTACCCTGCGGGGGCTTTCGAACCCCAGCCAAGATACTGGCAACGTTCCGAGGCACGACACCCCGCGACCCTGAGTGGGGGGAGTGGAGAATTCGCCGACCTGGACCTCGACGATGGGCCCAAGGGATGAAGGCATCGGAAGAATAGGGGTCTTCTCTCGACCTCTCCCCTTTTGCTTATCTACCTCGACCGCAGACTTGGAAGCATAGCGGTGCGTCTTTTATTTCTTGGATTGGGGGGCTTCAATGTCATCAACCCCCACAGGAGCATTCCTCCGCTTCTCGGGGGCATCAGCTGTCCTCATTCCGAGGACCTTGGGCAACGCCTCGACCGTGGCGTTGTATGCAGCAGTAATCTCCGCTTCGATCGGGGGAGGCAACTTTTTCTTCTCGGCCGCCTTCTTCAGGTCGGCCATCTCCTTTCTTCTGGCAGGAAGTGAGATCGACATGATATATCGCTCTGCAAAAGAAAGAAAAATCGATCAGATACTTGGACAAAAAAAGAAAGACAAACAACACACGCAAATAAATAGAAACATTGCTTCAAGGGATCCGCTCAATATACCAGGGTCGAAGTACTTGCGGACCCCTGGTGCCAGTCCCAGCTCAATCAACATTTGTGGGTCGATCATATCTTTCGACTCCACACTCCCCAGTTGCGGCCATTAGAGTCGGCCAACCAGGGTGCCCTCTCGGAAGGTCCGCTCGAGGAACCCAGCTCCAACTCGGATACTTCAGACCCGACCACCCCTTTTCACACTCGAAGAAAACAAACCTATGTTTCCATCCCACGTCGTTCGAGGCGGTTGACGACCGTATCACTCGATAATTGCTCTTCGATTGGAGCTGGATATATCCCGGACCCGGTGCCGAGGTCTCGGTCGTCAATGAGGCTTGAAAAATTTTAGAAAGGCAAAAAATGTTGGTCCTCACCCCCAAGCATCTTAGCAGAGCCCTCAGCCCATTCACCATCGCATACGAGTTGGGCATCAATTGAAGCGGGCTGATCCTCAATATGTTGAAGAACTCGAGCAATTCCTCTGAAATAGGCACTCGAAACCCATTCTCGACCGCCTCGTAATTGACCGCAATGTAATTCTTAAGCGGATTTGTCATCCTATCTCTGACTTTGGGATTTATCACTCGATAGCCCCAAAAATTCTGGCGCTCCCCCAAACGACCAACTCTGAACCTCCCCAAAATTTTCCTTCGATATCCCTGGAGTAATAGCTCGAGGGTCCTTCACCAATCGACCCTCTGGTTCAACATTCTCCACCTCTTCCTCCTCGTCCTCATCCTCTTCCTCTTCTCCCCGACCTGAGGTCGATGGCTCCTCTCCGACGGCTTGAGGCACGACAACCTCTTCCAATTCCGTCTCAGGTGGCGGATCAGATACCCCCACGACGTCGACATCTTCGTCCCTTCCTTGAGGATTTATCGACCTAGTCTCTATGGAGACTCCGGAGTCCGACGAGTCTGAACTCGAGCCAGAACTAGAACTCGACCCCACACTTACGGTTGCCACATCCATCCCCATTGGCCCGGTCTCACCTCGATTTGTTGATATCCTACTGTAACAAGAAAGACAAGTTCTCACTCTTAAAGGGCCGGATTCGAACAAATCGAGAGAGAGGGAGCCTTCGAAGAGGGAAGTGGTAAACCTCTCCCTCGAAGAAATCGAGAAAAATAAAAGCAAAGAAGAGAATCAAATCAAGCTAAGAGTCGAAATAAGCACCTTTGGATATGGAAAGGTTCTAAGTTTATGACTTCTGGAACGAACGATCGAGAATCGATGTGCAAAGACGCTTGAACGACCTGCTGCAGCTCAGAGCTTCTCTTCAGAAATCTTTCGCGAAAGTAACAAATGAATTTACAGAGGGAACTATTTATAGGAGTGAATTTGATTGGAATCGAGAAGGTGAAACGTCGCCATGATTACGGCGGGTCCCACCCTTGGGAGTTGAAATATTACTGCCACGTCAGCCCTAGCAGATGACGTTTCGGGGGGCTTATGACGTGGCTCGTACCCGTCGTTGTGCTGGACCAATCACCACACGCCACCTGTCCGATCGAAGGACACCTCTCGATCATCAGGTCGGTCTCCTAGTTACCGCCCATAATTTACTGCCTCAGTCCTCGACCCAAGGTCAGGCTCTTCGATCAGTTCCCTCGACCTCAATCCCCTCGCCCTGCCACGCACCGATCCACTATCCAATTCTTAATTGAGTGGCCGACCACGCATTAAATGCAAGGCAATAGTGGAGCACCTGTCAGCTCCCCGCACCGACACGTCGAGACGGTTATAACTTCTCTCTCTTCACCGTTATATATATAACCTCCGCATTTATTGCACGGTAAGTTTTCTCACCTACCTCATTTACCACTCAGTCATTCGACTCATATCATTTGAACCTGACTTGAGCGTCGGAGTGTCAACCCGATTTCGAGCAGTCAGGCGGCGATTCCCCTATCAATAAATAGAGTGACCGCAGCATGATTTCCCGGTCGAACCGTAAGTGGAGATTTGGCTTGATCACCTGCCATAGTACAATAAAGTTTATTAAAAGTTATGTTTATAATTCATTAATATTGTGGTAATTTTTAAAAATTAAGAATATTCATATATAAACATCCATAATTATAGGAAGTCATAAGGTTCACTCTGTAATTTAATGATGATCATGATGATGTAATAAACCACAATACATCGTTCTAGAGAGTAATAATTCGTTCTTCTTTATCGAATACTTTTGAGTAATTTAGAATTCGATTTATCCGAAGTCTGTGTATAACTGTAACACTGTTTATCAAAAATTTAAAAAATATTTGTATAACAATATATCCAAAATTATCCAATAAATACATTCACAGCCGCTTTAACTTCATGAAATTTATAATTAATATTAATTTTATAAATAATTCATGACTTCGTGTAGTTTATATAAAATATATGATTGAAGATAATTATTAATTTACTGTAAAGCGGCTGTGAATGTATTTATTGGATAATTTTGGATATATTGTTATGCAAATATTTTTTAAATTTTTGATAAACAGTGTTACAATTATACACAGACTTCGGATAAATCGAATTCTAAATTACTCAAAAGTATTCGATAAAGAAGCACGAATTATTACTCTCTAGAACGATGTATTGTGGTTTATTACATCATCATGATCATCATTAAATTACAGAGTGAGCCTTATGACTTCCTATAATTATGGATGTTTATTCCTTCGACCTGTGCAGATTTCGAGCAGTCAGGCGGCGATTCCCCTATCAATAAATAGAGTGATCGAAGCACGATTTCCCGGTCGAACCGTAAGTGGAGATTTGGCTCGATCACCTGCCATAGTAAAATTATTTAAGTACCCAATAAAGTTTATTAAAAGTTATGTTTATAATTCATTAATATCCTGGTAATTTTTAAAAATTAAGAATATTCATATATAAACATCCATAATTATAGGAAGTCATAAGGTTCACTCTGTAATGATGATCATGATGATGTACTAAACCACAATACATCGTTCTAGAGAGTTATAATTCGCGCTTCTTTATCGAATACTTTTGAGTAATTTAGAATTCGCTTTATCCGAAGTCTGTGTATAACTGTAACACTGTTTATCAAAAATTTAAAAAATATTTGCATAACAATATATCCAAAATTATCCAATAAATACATTCACGGCCGTTTTACAATAAATTAATAATTATCTTCAATCATATATTTTATATAAACTACACGAAGTCATGAATTATTTATAAAATTAATATTAATTATAAATTTCATGAAGTTTATAAACATTCATAAAATTAGAGGAGCAAAAATTTGCTTAGTATTTAAAGTTCTCCTATTGTATCCTTTTAGTTCTTGAAATTTTAAACGTAATAGATAAGTCTATCGCTGATCGGAGTATGTCAATTACTCCCCGAACCGTACAAGATAGTTATTGAATTGAAAGCAGAGAACATGATTTGGAATTTTCAATGTTATTCAACAGAACTGATCTGCAAGTACAGTAGTTGGTCTCTTTTATACAAGACGTAAAAGGAAAATAAATATAACAGATCCACTCCTAAGGCTACACGTGTCCCTTAGGCCTAACTAATCTGCTAGTAAAGAAAAGCGTGAAATCAAAGCAGAAACGTGTTAGCGTATAACTAAAGCGGAGGAGAAAATATCTCAGGAAAAATATCTTTGACTAATTTCAATACACCCCCCTCAAGGTGGATTGAAGATATTCTTCAAAGCCATCTTGCTCATCAGTGCCTGTAAAAGAGGTGCAGGTAAGGCCTTGGTAAACATGTCTGCAAGCTGGTTAGAAGATCGAACGGGAAGAAGCTTGACAAGACCAGTTGCCACTTTATCTCTAACAAAATGACAGTCCACCTCTATATGTTTGGTGTGTTCATGGAATACGGGATTCTCAGCCAAGTGCAACGCAGCCAAGTTATCACAGTAAATCAGAGCAGGGCCTGTAATGGAGATTTGGAGATCCTGAAGTAACTGAGTAATCCAAACAAGTTCACTTGTGGCCACAGCAAACCCTCGGTACTCAGCTTCAGCAGAAGATCGTGACACCACAGACTGTTTCTTGGATTTCCAAGAAATTAAGGAATCTCCAAGAAATACACAAAAGCCAGTAGTTGATCGTCTAGTATCTTGACAAGATGCCCAATCGGCATCAACAAAAGCAGTAAGCTTCAAGTCAGAAGAAGCTGAAAAGTATATTCCTTAGCCTGGAGTGCCTTTAAGGTAGCGCAAAAGATGATGAACAGCAGCAAGATGTACGGTGCTGGGATGAGAGACAAATTGGCTAAGCTTGTTGACTGCAAAACTGATATCGGGCCTGGTCAAAGTAAGATACAGTAACTTCCCAATGAGTTGGCGAAACTCAGATATATCCTCAAGGAATTCACCATCAAAGGAGTTCAACTTAATGTTTGAATCCATAGGTGTTGGCAAAGGCTTTTCACCAAGGAAGCCTGCATCTTCCAGTAGCTGCAAAGTATACTTCCTTTGGCAGAGAACAATCCCTGAATTAGAGCGAGCAATCTCTAATCCCAGGAAATATTTCAAGTCACCAAGGTCCTTTAATCTGAATTGTGTATGAAGATATTCCTTTAACTGCTGAATCAATTGCAGATTAGGACTAGTAATAACTATATCATCTACATACACCAAAAGTGCCAAGAATTCAGCTCCAGTTCCCTTAGTAAACAAAGAGTAATCGGACTTAGACTGAGCAAATCCATATGAGACAAGAGAAGTGGAAAACTTGGCATACTATTATCTTGAGGCCTGCTTTAGACCATAAATGGATTTGTTTAAGTGGCAAACCAGCTTCCCAGCGGATGTTAGAGGTAGGATATAACCTTGAGGTAAATCCATAAAAACCTCTTCAAATAAATCACCATTAAGGAATACATTATTGACATCTAACTGAGCCAAATGCCAACCCTTAGCACTTGCTAATGCCAAAATAGTCTTTATAGTGACAAGTTTGGCCACAGGGGAGTAAGTATCCAACAAGTCAATCCCTGCCATCTGACTGTAACCTTTGGCAACTAACCGTGCCTTATGTCTTTCTAAAGTTCCATCAGCTTTGAACTTAGATTTGAAAACCCATTTACAACCTATGGTATGACAACCATCAGGTAAGGGCACTACAGTCCAAGTGTTATTAGCCTCCATTGCATTTAACTCTTCTCTCATGGCCTGTTGCCATTCAAGAATCTGACATGCTTCTTTGTAAGAATGAGACTCAGCAGAGGCAGTAATATTAAGGGAAAAATATCTTTGTGAAGAAGGCAAATGATCATATGACAAATGATTTGAAATAGAATATTTGCGGGCAGGAGATGGAACACTGGAACACTGAAGTAGATTACAGTGATAATCTCTCAGATAAGAAGGTCTTTTGATCTCTCTAGCAGGTCTCCTGGAAACCTGAGAAGAATCTGGTACTGAAGCTCCATCAAAGGAAGTTGATGAGGAAGAAGTATCATGAAGGTTAGTGGCTATGGGAATGGGAAGTGAGAGATCAGGGAATGCATCAGGAATTGAAGCAGACATGTATGTGGAAAAGGGAAAAATGGATTCATGAAATACCACATCCCTGGAGATGAAAGTTTCTTTGGTCTGAAGATCCAAAAGCCTATACTCTTTAACCCCTGGAGTGTAACCTATGAAAGCACAAGCCCTTGCCCTGGGAGAGAATTTGTGCCTGTGAGAAGGAAGGGTAGATGCATAGGCCAAACATCCAAATACCCTCAAGAAGGAGTAATCAAAGGAAGTTTTGTGTAAAAGCTCAAAGGGACATTGATTGTTTAGATGAGGAGATAGAGTTCTATTGATCAAATATACTGCAGTAAGTAAGCAGTCAGTCCAGTACCTTAGAGAAATTCTAGATTGAAAGAACAATGCCCTAGCAACATTTAATAAATGTTGATGTTTCCTCTCTGCCACAGAGTTTTGTTGAGGTGTTTCAAAACATGAAAATTGATGACGGACCCCATGAGATTTGAAAAAATCAGTGAAAGATAACTCTGGAGCATTATCAGACCTGAACCCTTTGATAGTAACCCCAAATTGTGTCTTAATCATTTGGAAAAACTGGGGAACAATCTGTAAGACCTCTGATTTGGATTTCAATAAGAAAACCCATGTAAACCTGCTGTGATCATCTACCAATGTCAAAATATATTTGTAAGGATTCTCTGGAGCATGATTAAAGAGACCCCAAACATCAGCATGAACAAGGACAAAAGGAGCATCAGTTCTGTTATTATGAGAAGGAAAAGACAACCTTCTTTGTTTTGCCAAAGGACAAACATCACAGTGGGGAGAATGTTTGACTTGATCAAAACCCAGTACAGACTTCATTGTTTCCAAAACTGGGAAAGAGACATGACCTAATCTATCATACCGTGTGGCCACTGAAATATGATGCACCACTGAGCTATCAATACAAGAATCTGAACTGGTACAAGAGTTGAAAACAGCACAAAAGAAAGCAGGATCCAAAATATAAAGGCCTTCATGCAAATCAGCCCTGCCAATCATCACTCTCAGCTTGGAATCTTGGAGGATACACTGATTTTCCAAGAAAGAAACAGACATAGATGAAGTGGAGAGCATATGACTGATAGAGATTAAATTGAGTCTGAATTGTGGTACATAAAGGACATCATACAATATAATGCAAGGATGGAGTGTAATGATGCCTTTATGAGTCACTGATATGGTAGAACCATTTGGCAAAATGACTTGAGTACCAGAAATAGCCTCAAATGAATCAAACAAGCTCAAATCACAAGAAATATGCTTACTGGCCCCAGAATCAAGAATCCAACTGGACTTAGGTAAGGTGCAGCTAGGGAAGGCTGACAAAGATATACCTGATGGAGAATCAGGAATGGTGTCTCTCACAGTAGAAGAGGAAGCAACCTCATGAAGGCTTGAGGGAGGCTGCAACTGAGATACCTGTGTGGCTAACGTAGATAACAGAGACTGATATTGCTGGTCAGATAAGGAATGAAGGAAAGCATTAGAAGCAGGGGAATTAGAACCAGATGCGGGAGCAGAGGAATGAGATGAAGAAGGAACTTCCACTTGGTTCACAGCATGAGTCAATTGCGAGGGTTGATGAATGGATCGTGGCCTGTTGTCATTGAAGTAGCCAGGAGGATAACCATATAATTTGTAACATCTGTCAACTGTATGGTTAGGACCATGGCAATGAGAACACTCCAGTTTACTTTTACCCTTGAAACCAACAGAGCCACGGCCAGCTGTAAGACCAACAGAACCACGAAAACCAACACCTCTGCCAGAATTACCATGAAAACGAGGACCAGGAGATGAATTTCGAACATTAAATGCCATAGGAGCAGAGGTGGAGGAAATGGAAGACACAGAGCCAAGAGCACGTTGACGCTCCTCTTGACTCACAAGAGCAAACACCTTACTAATATTCGGAATAGGATCCATCATGAGAATATGACTGCGAATAGCCGCAAAGGATTCATGCAACCCCATAAGAAAAGCCATCACATACTTTGACTGATAGTAAACACATAAATCACGCACGCCATGGCAGCTACACTTATTGCAAGTACAAACAGGGCGGTAATTAGATAATTCCTCCCACACAGACTTGAGTTTGGTGAAATAGGTGCTTACAGTAGAGGATTCCTGGCATGTGGACAACAAAGCCTGGCGGAGCTGGAATATCCGCGGGCCATTAGACTGTTGAAAACGATCGCGAAGGTCTACCCAAATGTCACGGGCGGAGTCAGAGAAAAGGATCGACGAAGCGATTTCCTTGGACACAGAGTGCAAAATCAACTGATACCATATTGAATTGAAAGCAGAGAACATGATTTGGAATTTTCAATGTTATTCAACAGAACTGATATGCAAGTACAGTAGTTGGTCTCTTTTATACAAGACGTAAAAGGAAAATAAATATAACAGATCCACTCCTAAGGCTACACGTGTCCCTTAGGCCTAACTAATCTGCTAGTAAAGGAAAGCGTGAAATCAAAGCAGAAACGTGTTAGCGTATAACTAAAGCGGAGGAGAAAATATCTCAGGAAAAATATCTTTGACTAATTTCAATAATAGTTACCACCTATCATACGGTTTAATTTCTAACTTCACTTCTTTTTTTCTGGTCTTTCCGCTCTGTCGATCGATGGTAGTGTAAGAGATATAATGTTGTTAATGTGTACTAAGTTAGTCCCTCAATAATATTTTTAGGTGAGAACGTCGCCGGAAAAAATTGCATGTGTGCCAGATATGCAAATAATGGAAAATAGAAAAAGACAAAAACACCTTTACTAATTTCATATCTGACACACATGAAATTTTTTCGGCCACTTTTTCACCTAAATAATTATTGAGGGACAAACTTGAGATAATATTAGAAACTTATCTGTTACTTTTAAAATTTTAAAAACTAAAATGACATAAATTCAAAACTTTATAAACTAAATACTACATTTGCTCGTATTAGAATATCTAATATATTGGAAAATGTCTTTTGGTCCCGAAATCTAGAGTGTCACCCACATTTGGTCCTATAATTTTCAATTTCACTTATAACACTCCTAATTTTTTTTATAGCTAATTTATTTTTTTTATTATTGCATGTCAAATCATACACGATGCATACCGATAAAAGTTGATCCAAATAATTAAATTTTTTTTTAAGCAATGATTTAAATTCGAATTTTTCTAACTATTTATCCGTGCATTTAAAAAAAATCATCCACGATGCAATCACCTAACTTTCTCATTGATATCAAAGTATATAAAAGTATTGAATATCTACATCACTATCAACGAAAGTATTGAAAACAATAGTATGTGTATGTGTGTGAAATTAGTTGTCTTGATCAATCTTAACTTTATCAACGTGGTTAGATATTTGTCAAAACAACTATATAATATTCGAGATAAACAGAGACGTAATATACGACATCTTATATATTAATTTCTTCAACAAATTTTAACATAACCAACCAATAATGAGCTTTGTTTTTTAGAATCAAGAAGACTCATATATTAATCAGAAACAATATCCGACAATTATAAATGTCGAAACGTAATTAGGGATATCAGAGTTCTACCTTTCCTGAAATAACGATGCGTTTCTAACCGGCATATGTGCTACGGAACAGGCACACTTAATAATGAGCTTCAAAACCCCATATTTCATGACTAAATTGTTTCTAATTAACTATTGAAACTTTACTTGTTAACTGGAGTTGGTTCAAGTGGTTAATAGGTTCATTCTTGAGAATAATAACTTCGGTTCGAATCCCATTTTGGGATGGACATGTTTAAATTAAAAAAAAAAAAAACCATTGAAATTTTGCTTCAAAATATTTAATTAGAGTACTAGTTTTAATAGCTACTAAGATCGAATTAATCCGAAAAGGAAATAGTGAAGACACAATAATTATCATAGATAGTTTAGTTTAATCCCCCCATTAAAATATAATCCTATATGCCTCGAATATCCAATCATATTATCGTTATTACACGTACCCAACTAGGGTCCATATATTGAAATCATATCTGCTTCTCAATCTAATAATACTCTGTTATATTATCTATCTCATGAAAATGAATGAAAAACAAATTTAAAAATGACAACGCCTTCCTCTTTTTACTAGCTAATAAATTTATTTATTTTTTAAATGCACACGTCCCAAAGTGATTAAAAAAATCGAAACCAAAATCATTATTTTGAAAAAAAATCATTAATCACTTAAATTACCGGCTAAATAAATCTATTTAATAATTAGTAACTATATATATACACACGTAACAGGAATAGTGTTGTAACTGTTACGGTTGATCGTCGGTAACACTTCTACAGTGATAATTAGATAATAAAAACAGTCATTATGGCATGAATTTTCTTGCAAGCAAAGTCATAACTCATAACAATAACTGTGCCACCCATTATTAACAGTGGTAACCTAATAACGCTATTGCCACTATTATGCATTATGTGAATCAATTTTAAGAAAAAAAATCACATAAGTTTTACGTTATCACTTTGTAGATGCTTATATTTTTTTTTATCTTTCAACGATAACTATACCATGTGAGTTTGTTTTGACTTAGTTCTTTTTTCTTTGTAATCGCAATTGTGTGTTTGATTCAAACTCAAATTAAATAACAAAATATAAGAATTTTTGCGTTCATAGATGTTTGAATACTTAAAACTAACCTTGTACTAAAGTAACGTAAGATGGATAAGAAAACTATGAACTAAACCATTGGATTGTACAAGGAAAGAAATGGTAAATTAATAAGAAAATAAGAGATGGTCCAAAGTGGTCAAATTAAGGAAGCATTAATTCCGGAGAAACAAATAGAGATGATTGGTGTATAGAGACAAAAATGGTGGACAAAAACCTCGGTTTGATAATGGCAGGGATCTTGTTCCCTTTCCGTTATCTATCTATATTCATCCGTACTTTGCTCTTTCATCCAATCATATTCCAATGACTCATGAACATCAAGCACGACAACATTTGTAGGCCCCCTTCCCAACATCTGCCCCTCATATCATGCATTGCCATGTCCCGTCTTGTTCTTCACATGTCAATATAACACATATATATACACACACTCATATATCTATACCTATCTATCTATATATATATATATATATATATATATATATATCTATGATGCTCTAGTATAACACAGCAACACAGATACGACACAATATGAATATGACGACACAAAATCTATTACAGATGTTTCAAGTGAGAAATATCGAACACTCATATCTGACTCGACAAGACTTAACAAAATGATATTTTTAAAGATATAGATATATGGGAGTTAGTGAGTGCATTTGTAATTAAAATCATTGGAAGAGAAAATCATGTGGAAAAGCAATTAAAGGGAGATTATTTGATTTGCCCTACTGGCAAACATGAGTCGTTTTGCGATGAATTTTGAAACGGACATGAGTAAACGTCGTTATAAAATTTGCAACGAAATATCCGTCGCAAAGTATGTTACAAAAATTTGATCAAATTTTACTCAAGTGGAATTAACCTTAGCTAAGAATGTGTTGGAAGCCTAAATTGGCAGACAATTAGTTGGGACTTGTCTTAATCTTGCTTAGATGGGCAAGGATTTACAGTAATTCCCTGATCTTGAGAAATATTTATTTAAAAATATTGGTAATTTTTGTTTAAAAAAATGAGATCTTGTCTAATTGGGTCGTTGAAAAGCAAGATTTGAACAGCTTGACCAAAGGATTAATTAGGGGTGGTGTGGCTCGAGGAATTATGAAAGATTAGTTAAGGAACATGAAATAATTAAATTAATGATTATTAATTCTTAGTGCTTGAAGATTTTTATTAATATTAAAGTATTATGGGTAGGGGCAATAGTCCAACAAGTTGGTGTGTTGTCATGTAAATAATTAGAATTTGACCCGGCAAGAACTGATTCAATATTTGGTCTAAAGGGGATTACAAAATTGACTACACAACAAGACCATTGTTTTCTTTCTCTTTTTACATGTTTTAAGGGTCGGAATTGCGACCCTATGTTTGACCCTTTTCTACTATACGTGACCTAGCTATGACAACCTATATATATATATATTTATTATGTATATACACAAAAGAGGATGTTAATGTATTTTAATAGTCTGGTATTATACTTACTTAGTTAAATGCTATGTATTTGAGTTTTCACATACATAACTACTATTCGTAAAAGAGCGCTACACATTAATGATGATCCGACAGGTAGTTCAAATCCACAATGAGATTTAGGAAGGAAAAGAAAAGGATCTCACTTTCTTTTATAATGGAAATTAGGGTTTCGCTTGAATACGTAGGAGCAAATTGAAAAACCGAAAAGGGAAAATTGCAAATTAAATCGGGGCACCAAAACCGAAAAGGGAAAATTGCAAATTAAATCAGGCCACCAACTTTCCCCGCTTGCATTTTTTGGGACTTTATTAGGGGGGCCGTAAAATAACCAAGATACCGACTCTCCCAATTCGCTTGATCTTGTCATAATATTTTTCATTTTCAAGGTTAATATTACTACATATAATAGTGATAAGAACTTATTTTTTTAGTGGTCAAAGGGATTTGAACCCGGGTCTTTGCCTTCGAGAGTCAACCCTCAAACCACTTGGTCAACCCCTGTTGGCACAGTGATGAGAACTTTAATTTGTCGTGATAAATTATAGTTTTGGAAATTTTTATTACTCTTATTATTTGTCACTTTATATGTGTCATTAACAGAAAAGATCAATAATGTAAAAACACTATTTATATCATTACTAATCACATCCAGATAAACTATAAGTAGTACTATTTTTTTCTTTTTTTTTTAACACACCCCCTTCCGAATAATGCTATGAAGAAAAAACCCTTCAGCCAATTAGACAACCCTATTGGCTTATAAGTGATACCACACTACTACTTGATTGATACCATAAATTTCAAAACAATAAATTCGTGATTAACAAATTACAATTCTTGATCAGCTCCATGTGTGAGAGGATTAGTAAGTCATTAACCCAACATGATTTCCTGGTCGTAAAATAGTTGAACCATGATCACATGCATGAGATCATGCTGTCATATTAGCCACATGCATAACCAAGAAACGTCCATCTTGATACCATAAAATCGTAATATTCTCCAACTGGAGTATCTAAATCATTAAATTTGTTCCTACTAACTAAACATTAATTACACAACCCTAAAACCTAAATTATCCCCACAGTTTAAGCACTTACGTGCAAACCAGGAAACTCTTTGGATTAATTAACATCGTAATTTATATATATATATTCATCATGTCTGCAAATGACATTGCCATGCCCGCCTTTCATGTTGGATTACAGCTTTTATTGTTGGAAATTTGACAGAAAGATTGAATAAATTTTGCAGGCAGGGGACAAGGTCACAGCAAAACATATATATATATATATATATATATATATATGTATGTGGATTTGGGTCTGTAATTGAGAAAATTGCATAAGGGGGGACGTATATTGTTAGGGCAGAAGAGCTGTCATTTCGTCATTTTGGCCTTTTGTACGCCAAGTGTCCGACACCAGGGTGCGGCCCTCGCTCCGCCTGTATGGCAAACACAGAAATGTTATCTATGAAAATAAAAAGCGAAATGACATTCCATGGTAAAAATTATCAATAATGTAATAATGCAATAAAGTCCCGCATGTGCTTGAGCGGAAAAAACTCATACATTTTTAATTGATGACGACAGATGTTTGAATTCTGAATTTGGGTGTATAGCTATTTTAGATTTACAGGTTAGTTGCATGTCGTTTAAGGCCTTGTAATTCAACGAGGAGACTGATTATTGTAGTCAACGATTGATGTTTTGATCTATGTTAAACAATAAAACACAAAATATTATATATATATATAGGATGTATATATTTCATGGAATAAACTTTTGAAATCGTAATAGATTTCATACTGCAAATATTCAATTTTACTGTCGTATTTTTCACTCATATTAGATCCATATTATAAGTTCTGATTTGTATCAATTTAGATTAAGTTCGACATTTATAATCTGAAATTTGAGAAAAGCAGTATAGATTAGACCAGCTTTTTAATAGTCATTGTAATCATATAAATGGCATATTGCATTCAAATTACCACCAACTGGTGTAACTTAGCGGTTTGGCGCTATGCTAGTTTAATCAAAGAAGTCTCGAATTCGAATATCTGGAAATGCAGCTACCATTAGTAGGAAGAGTTTTAAATTCTAAATGGTATTAAAATAAAAATTCTAAGGTACCAAATTTACTAATTACATAAAATACTTTGCTTATGATGCCGCCAATCTGTATTTAACCATATGTTTAATATCTGAATCATATGGTATACGAATACTTGTCCCAAAAGAAGTAAAAGATATTCAACTATAAAACAATTTATAATATGAGTTTAAGGCAAACGAAATGAAGTAATAAAAGATAAAATTGTACACTTGCAATATATATATAATACGCAATGTATATATATATGGTCATTTTCATATGATTACCATACATTTAATCCTAATTACAATACATTCATCTAAATCGAAAAATTACATTTTTTAGGAATATATATAATTTGTATGTATGTTACAGTGAATATATGACCAAAATTACAAATTTATTCCTAAAGTTTATTAATATAAACAAAACGATCCCTACAAATTATAAATTTTACAATATAATCCCTAGAGTTACAAATCAAATCAAAACAATCGGAATAACTTTGAAATGACATAACAGAATCTAACGGACATCAAAGACTGCAAACAGTTTTAGGATCTCAATTTAAATGAATTGCATTGTAATTAAATCTAAATATTATATTATATATATATATATATATATATATATATGTATGTATTGTAGCTATAGGTGACGTGACATGAGCTAATTTAACGGTGAGAGAGAAAGAGGTCAAATTTCTCCGTAAAAAGAAAAACAGGCCCGACTCAGGGAATTCCTCCATGCAGACATGGAAATGTGATAATCAAGTAACCTGATATGACAACGTAAAATTTAGTATAGAATTGGACAATCCATGTCCGTATAGTCCATGCAGATGATTAGACAAGATGAAACAAGCTAGTTAATTAGGGTCAAGACGTGTCGTCTTAGGATTCAACAACTAAACCCTAATTAATAAAACATGGGCCTTGCTAAATGCAGGATTTTACTCATCTAAACGTGATTAAGAACAAGAACAGGTGTGGGGGAAACCTTCTTTAATTAATTAATCTTCATTTGGGCTTAATTAATTACTTAATTACATGATGGATTTTTCTCGGAATTCAGTTGTCTGTAAACAAGAATTGAACAGTTCATTTCCATGTCGGAATCCTGTGAGACTTAGGATCTTCTTGGGGTCATTGAGATTATATGCTGTTAATTGTTTTAATTAAGCTTTCGAGATTATGGGAGTCTGCAAAATTAACTGTTTCTTGGAATATGTGACACCGATTTAGTATAATTATGTACTAGCGTATACCCCGTGCGATGCACGGAAATTACGAAAAAATTAATTATCACGTTAGATAAATTGATAATAGTTGGAGAGATGAAAAAATCTACGAATTTGACTTCTTAAATTATTCATGAAAAAATAATAATAAGAATTTGAGGTTTCACAGGGGATCATCAACAAAATAAGAGGTAAATTTCATAGGTTAATTAACATCTATATATGTTGATTATGAAAAAAAAAAAAAAAAGAATTAGGAGGTAAATGACTATGTTGATGATTTATACGCAGAATGTTTAGTTGGTATATATAAAATCATTTTCCATTATATTTATTTTTTTTAACTTATAAAGATTTAAAAATTTTCCTATAAAACTTATCAAATTGAAATAAATAATCAATTAAATTTGAACCAAAAAAGAAAACCAATTAAAATGTACCAAAGAACATGGACTACTTAATAAATAATTTTAAAAAATTAAAGACACAAAATATCAACTATCAAATTTTCAAAATCTTTTAAATCTAATTAAAAAAAATTCAAAATTAAAACACAAATAAATAAAAAGAAAATTGATCTAACGTATTAATTAATTTTTTCGTAATTTTCGTGTATCGCGCAGGGTATACGCTAGTATATATATACATAATAAAGTAGACAAACTATTATTTCAAAAATGATCATTGAGTAAAAAGCATAAATTTATGTGAAAATAAAATATTAATAATCAACTTAATAAGTTGGAAAGGTGAAAAAATATAGCTATTAGAATCAAACATATTCAAATTCTTTAAATTAATTCAACAATGAAAAAAATAATTTTCTATAAACTATGAAAAAATATATATTGCAGCAAAAAGTAATTTGCATAAAAATAAATGGACATATATATTATAGAAATATTGTTGATAATGAGAAAAAAAAATCTCAAAAGAAACGTTTAATAAGAAAGAAATTTATGAAGAAAAAAAGAATTGAATTGATAAAACTCAATTTAATAAATAAAGAGAAATTGTTAAGATGATTAAATAAAATTCTTGAATAAATTAGAGAATTAATAACGGAAAATTCAAAATTTTAGAGAAATAGAGTTGATTTCAAATAAAATAATTGTGGTCAACCACCGCTCAACTATATAAATAAAAATAAAAATAAATTTAATCAATTTACAAAAGAGAAAAAGAATATTTAATTTTTGTGAGAAAAAAAAGAAACCATATTAAATTCTTTACTAAATGGAAAAACAAAAGGTAAAATTTTAAAAAATCAAATAATATCTAAAGGACAAAGTTAAATCAAAGAAAAATTATAAAAATATACAAAAAAAATAAAAATTAAACCATATTATTAAATTTTGATTAAAAAAAAATATAATGATAAATAAATAAGAAAAAAAAATCATCAAAATAATTATAATATAATTAATCCAACAGTAGCAGAAGCTTGAGAAAAAAATTAAATAATAATAATGAGTAAAAATTGACATAATTTCAACATATTCAGTTGATTTATGCTAGGTTACACACCCCCAAGTATTAAATAGGATTCGAACCCGATCATTGTCCTGAACAAAAAACCCTTCAGCTACTTGAATCAACAGTTGTTGGCATGCTGGGTTCTCATATTGGCATACAAATACATAGAACATTTTGCTTCTCACTGCAAAAAACTAATAATAATAAAATAAAAGGTTAATCTTTCTTTGCACCCCAACCTTTGGGGTGTATTGCACTTTAGTACCCAACCTTTGAAACGTTGCACTTTGGTACCCTACCTTTGAATTTTGTTGCACTTTAGTACCCCGACCAATGAGGAAATGCCACGCGGTACCAACCATGGGGGTACACGTCTGCACTTGGGTACTAAAGTGCAACAAAATTCAAAGGTTGTGTACCAAAGTACAACGTTTCAAAGGTTGGGTACTAAAGTGCAATACATCCCAAAGGTTGGGGTGCAAAGAAAGATTAACCCTAAAATAAAATATGCAACCATAAAAACAAAAAGAAGAAAAAAGAATTAAACAATCTATTATTACAAAACAGTATGAGTGATTTTCTTCATAAAAAATTTGTTTAGTGCATTTTTGACAAACATAAAATTTATGGAACATGACATCGTAGGTTTTGAAAATTTTATAGGAGAAAATAATTTATTTTAAGAAAGATTGACTAATTAATAAATTTTTGAATTGTTAATTGAGAAAATCAAGGAGATAATTAATGGAATTATACAAATAATTTAAGAAAAAAAAAGTTAACATTTAAGACAAATAATTATTTATCAATTATGAATAATTCAAAATTCTAAAAATTCAAAAACTTCCATAATTTTCCTAAATTTATGCATTCAAATAAATTGTACCATAAATTGATACTTTAATATAGGATAATTTTCAAAAATCAAGGGATATTAATTTGTTAAATAAATAAATTTATTTAATATCTATCAACCAATTATAATTTTTTGTTTTAACTAAAATTTTTAAAAAATTCACAAAATTCTATTCAGTTAAAATTGATTGAATTAGGGTCAAACACACCCTTCCTATATATTATAACTAGCATATGCCTCGTGCGATGCACGGCATTGATAATAATATAACTTATAATATTATTTATGAATCTTGTAAACTAAAATAATTTAAAATAAATAACTTAATCATATACAATGAAAAATATTCTATGTAATACATATTTTTTATAACTAATAAATAAATTGCCGCTAAGTATTTATTTATTACAATTTTATTTAAGTATTAAGTAGAGACGTTGTAAAAGAAAAATATTTTCAGAAAGAATATATAATTATCATCCAATTCTGAACGATAATAATAATAATAATAATATAAAATGAAGTGTTGAAATTGTATAAATATCACATCCTTTTTAAATATAAAATATGATAATTTACAAAAATAAAAACAACTCTTACCTTAAGAGATTAAGCCCAGAATTACGAAATCTTTTTAGACCCGGCAAGAATTTCAAACTTTGTCGATCTTGTTAACGAATCGAATTGCAACTTGATATTCTAAAATAAATTAATTCAAAAAATAAGATTAAATTAATACAATTAAACTTTGAATTAATTTTCAAAAAAAAAAAAAATCGTACCTTATGAGATTGAGGCAAAAATCTTGAAACTCTTTTAAACTCTTTCTGAGATTTTAAACTTTGTCAGCCTCATTAAGAAATCAAACTAAAATCTCAAATATGATAATTTATAAAAACAAAAACAACTCGTACCTTAAAATATTGAGTAAAAAATTAATGTAACCGATCAATATTTTGCTATTTTGTTCTCATGTATCGTAACATATAAATCTAAAATAACGTATTTAAAAAAAACTTAACATTATACCAATTCATAACATTAATAAATATAATTAGTGTGAAAATATACACACATTAACTTCTATAGTTAAAATTGAATTTCTAATAAATATTTATTAACAATATAAATTAAGTAGTTAAAATTTTATATTTATAACAAATGAACAATCTCATACATTATTTGTATTTTTAAGTTGTTCGGTAAGCTTTCTATACAATACCTTGCATCATTGAAACACATACAGATGTTCGTGCCCCGAGATCATTGTTGTTTTTCAATGGAAACGTACTGGGTACAAAAACTTCATCTTCTAACTCCGAAAATTCACATTCTTGACCCCCTAATTGGTAGTATGTAATGTTATGATAGATATATAAAAGTGTTTTAATTTAAAATAAAAAATGAATTGCGGTAAATTAACATAAAATACATACTCTGTAAGTTAGAGTCATGCTCCTCAGGTCGATTCATATGTGCCCGAGCTATATTTGTACAACCATGCTCATAAATAGATGTACCGATTATAGCTACTTGATTGTGTGGAATATCAATAATATGGGATTTTTGAACTACAATATTCCGATCAAGACCTAATATACATAAAAAAAAATCATTAAACCAACAAAATAAAAGGTTGAAATTAAAATAAAAATTATATATAAAAGAAGAAATATTACGATTTGTAGTTTCCACACATCCTCTTGCATCAACTTGACTTTTATCTCTAATAATTCTATGCTCATCGATAATGTGATCTATGAATATAATAGTATACATTTGCAAAATAAGTGAAAATATATAACTAAATAATATGATCAATGCCTAAAAAAATTAAATTATACCGAGTAAAATAGGAACAAAATAGAGTCCTTGTGAATTGAATTAATCATGACCACCACCACCAGCTTGTACTTCCCCTATATTGAATAAGTATAAATATTATGATGTATGGCAAAAGAAGTAATCACAATTCAATAAAATATATATCAAAATTCAATAAATATACACCAATATATATGTAAAATATTAATGAGGAGCATATCATTCGAAATAATCTAACAATCACGCATTAAATCAGTTGTGTGAGATGATGACCCTCGCCTTGAACGCATTCTTGAACGTGTCGATGTTCCTTGGGCTTTTCGCCTGCCTCTTGATGGTGGGCTTTAGATATTACAATCGCATACTTCGCTTGGAGAGTTATTATGGAGTCCGGATAAAAATTGATATTCTGTCTGTAATCGTGCCAAACGTTTGGCCACTAAACCTTCATTTACTCCTCTATGCCGTTTAATATATAAATCTTTCTTTCTATTCAATCGTGAAAGCTTGTAACTGATTTGATTGTTATTCATTTTATCCCTGCTCAAAATAAAATAGATAGTTGAATTTATTTGACCTAAATTAGATATTACAAAAATATCACTTTTCGTAACTATTTGCATCGCATAAGCATAAAAGAAAGCGGCCGTGTGATTTCTAATGTAATTATAATTACAACATTTTCTAATGGTACTAAATTTTTTTGGAATTCTATTTAGTTCTGCTATTAGTTCATAATTTGATAAATTATTTTCAATTTAAAATTAATACAATTCTAGCCTAGAGTTCTATCCTACAAACCTTAATCACGACATCAACCTCATAAACATAAAAGAAAGCAGTTATTAAAACCTTAATCATAGCATCAACATTTTCCCATCAACATGACATCGATATTTTCTAGGGCTGTGCACAATTCGGTAAAACCGACCGAACCGACCGAAACCGAAATTTCGGTGGTACCGATTACCGAACCGAAATTTCGGTTCGGTATTCGGTTATTGTTTTTTTGAAATTTCGGTATTCGGTTCGGTATCGGTATTCCGATACGGTATACCGAACCGTACCGAATACCGAAATATTATATATATATATATATATATATATATAATATTATATATAATATATAAATATATATATAATACATATTATATTTATATATATTAGTCAGATTATTACCCATACATAATATATATATATAATACTTTTAATATATTACATAATATATATGATATAATATATGTTTTTTTATTTTTTTTTCCAGATTTTATTTTTTTATATAAAATTTCGGTAGAACGGTTTTTTACCGAACCGAACCGAAATAATTTCGGTTTTTACCGAACCGAACCGAGAAGTTCGGTTCGGTATTCGGTTCTCCAAAAATGTGTACCGAAATTTCGGTTAACCGAAATTTGGGTTCGGTTCGGTTCGGTATTACCGAATGAACACCCCTAATATTTTCGCATCAACATGACATCGACAACAGGAAATAATCAAGTATTGTCTAAGCATTATTTTTTCATTTTAAAATTTTCATCAATAATATATTTTAATAATATCAATACAAAATCGGTTTGCAACTTGATATTTTAAAATTTTTTTTTTTGGTCTTCAAAGGAGAGTTGTCAGCAGGCTTAACCGTTGTCCAGATTCTTCATCTTCTCCATCAGTTCCACGGGGGATCTTCCCAGAATTGGTTGGTACCTTCAATACCATGGCCAAGTCTGGCCAAGCAATCAGCGTCTCTGTTGTTTTCTCTATGAACATGACACAACCGCACCTCCCAAGGTTGATGCAGGTACACGCGGCAATCTTCGATAATTTGTCCCAAAGGGTGCCACTCAGTTGCACCCTGCAATATGAGATTAACCACTGATTTCGAGTCGCATTCAATTTCCAGTTTTTGGAACCGGCGCTCCCAAGCCAACCTTAGACCCTCCCTAATCCCAAGAATCTCTGCACTCTCAATCGGTATCCTACCCAACTTGATGGAGAAACCACAGACCCATTGACCATTCTAAAACTAATGAATTTAGAATATAAGATTAAACCTATACAATTAACAAAAACAAAAACAAAAATAATTCGTACCTTATGAAATTGATCCGGAAATCTTGAAAGTTCTTTAAACCTCGTTAACCTCATCAAGATTTTCAAACTTCATCAGTTCTGTCAAGGAATTAAATTGCTACTTGATATCCTAAGGAAAATAATTAATTCAAAATATAAGATTCAAATAATATAATTAAATTTTAAATTAATTCGTTTGTTGGATACCATATTTTTAAATTTTCAAATATGATAATTTATAAAAATAAAAATAATTCGTACCTTAAGAGATTGAGTCAGAAATCACAAAATTTTTTGAACTCCCTCAGCCTCATCGGGGATTTCAAACTTGAAAAGTCTCACCAAGAACTCGAATTATAATTTAACATTCTATAAGTTTTGTTATAGTTTTTTTTTATTTTTTTTATTTTTATTATGGATATCTTTTTAACCTAATTAATAATAGTAATAAAGATCTCTCAAATTATGGAATGGATGCCCCACTGGATATATAAAAGTTCTCAACTTAAACTTTATTAACGTAAGTTTAGTTAATTATAATAATAATATTAAATACTAACTCAATTATTGGGTGGATGTCAATTAAGTCTCCTTAATTATGGGTGCTAAACACATATAAAATTTATATATTCCTTTCTTAAATATATATATCTAATTTTGTTTTAAAAATCCTTACATGGAAAGTATATTATGAATCTGGCCAAAGATAATTATTTTCTTTAATTACTATTTATTTTCATAAAATATTATACAAAATAAAGATCAACCTATCACATTTTTTTTATCTAATTTAAAATCTCAAAAAAACAACAAAATTACACATCATAAAAAATACACAAAAAAGTCAAACATGGTTTTCAAATATATAATAGTATAGATATAAATATAGATATAGAATAAAATATAGAATAAATTTAGAACATACCGGATGATTTAGAATTGAAAAAAAATAAAAAAAAATGATAGAGACAAATTTTAATTGTGTTTTCTTGGTGCACCCTTTTTTTGGTTTTGGTGCACATAGAGACAAATTTTAATGAATGCATTAAAAGATTGAGAAATTGATCATGTATGGATGATATTTAAATGATATGGTACAAATATTGAGAGAATCAAGGAGGAAATAAATAAAATTTATCATAATTGCATATAATTAGGAAATTGATTGTTTGTATCAATTTTTTTAAAAACTCACTATAAATAAATTTCTATGGTGGTTGTATTTGGTAACTCAAATTCGTTTGCTAATTTTTAGGAGATTTAATTATTAATAACATACATAATATTTATTAATGGAATAGTTAATGGATTCTGTATAATATGGGGTTGAGTTTAATAATAATTGAAATATATTAATCCAAATTGGAAAAAAAAGAAAAAAGAAAAAAATATATTATTCCAACACCCAATGAAAAATCATTTTTTCAATAAAATGTTAAAAACAATATAAAATAATATTGAATCAAAACAATGCAATTGCAGTCAAATACCTTCGTGGAATATATAATAGTGTAAATAATGAATTTTAGATAAATTAATTAATGATAAGTTTCTTAATTAACTATAAAAATTGTAAACTACATAACATAAATTTTCAAATAAACAATAGAATAGGATTTAGTTCAAATTCTATAATGTACTATATATAAAAGAAATTAAATATATACCATGAATCTTACCAAAGATAATTACTCTCCTTGATTTCTGTTTATTTTTATAATTAAATAATACACAAAATAAAGATTAGTCAATCATGTTTTTTTTATTAAAATAAATTTTTCAAAAAAACCACAAAATTCCACATCGTCAAAAATGCACATTGAAAAGTCAAACATGATTATCAACTAATTAACTAATTAACCCTGTGTATTGTAGTTAATGATTTGGATATGTTAGTTACTAATGTTTGAAAATGGTGGCACCTATAATATTGTTCAAGTTTTATATCTCATTGCGCATTTCAGTCTTTAATTACGTAATTAGAAATTTAAATACGAGACAATTTTTGGCTAAAATCCAAACATCAATTTTGATTAATTAAAGTATATATGCATCGTTTTTTTGGTAAAAATATATAATGTGACACCACTTCGCTACAGCATGACTATAATGTTGCGATCTCGTCAATATGCACCATGTATTACTACGAAAAAATAGGCTTTCTTATTTTAAATTTATATTCCTATTTTCTATTTTATTCACCCATACACCAAGTATATTAATAGGCATTAGGCGGTCTTGTCTAGATTATAGGAGAAATTTTTTTCATTTTTTTTCATATCTCTATTTTTTATTTTTCTGAATTAATTTTAATCGTCTATTAATATATAATAAGTGGAAAGAAAGATAAAACATAAAATTTAAATAAAAGATCCAAACCGAAAAAAATCCAAGCAATGATGGGATTTGTGGGCAAGTATACTAATTAGTTTGTCCACTGCATATGGATTGAGAATTTGCAAAAGAATTTATCATAATTAATTAGTTACACGCATTATCTTACTAATAACAATATAATATTCCCTCACAAAAAGACTTCTTCTCCTCTTACATTATATGTTACTTCTAGAATACAATCTTTAATTAAACCCACAAAATTCCGTAAATTAAAATCAGATTTAAATCGTGGTCTGAGAAGTATATCTATTATTTATTTTTATTCTTTTTTTGTTGGGAATTATTTATTTATTTTTCTACAATAATTGAAGGTCTATTAATTCCAGAAACCACACGCACATATATATAGTATATGTGCAAAAACCCAAAAATGGCATCATTATCGGATCATATAGTGAAAAGAAAATGACAAAATTCCTTATGATGATTCAAAACAAAAAGTATGGGACTTTGTCCTTCCAGCTCCGGGATAAGAACAATTAAAAACCCATACTGCCATACATCTTAATCCCTTTTCCTCCTCAACATTCATGTATGACTCATGCATGGCCATCAACCCATCATCATGCATGTATCCATGCATGCATATATCCATGATTGCATATGCTGCATGTATGTATGTATCTAAAGCCATAGTCATACTATCTATGTGAATCGATGCATCGGCCATTCGTTTGACCAATATTTTTACAGGTGCAACTCAAGCCATGCATGCATGTGCAAACATAAACCATTCTTTTAAGTTTTAACACACCACGTTTCGTTACTGCCCTTTTTCTAATCTAGTATGGTGGTATTATTATTAAAATGTAAAATTTTATTTATATTAATAGTTACATATTTAGAAATAATAAGTATGAAACTTTTGATTAAGTAAGTATATCATTAATTTATCAGAAATGTAATTAAAAAATTCTTCTTGAAAAATATTCCGACGAGAATTTTTCAAGAATTTTTCAATTATGTTGCCTGAAAATTGATCATTTGGACATCAAATGATGCTCGTCGGAAAAGTTCGTGGAAAATATTTTCTTTAATGTCTAATGAATCTAGCTCTGTATGTATTATATATATTCTCTCTCTTTTTTTTTTTTTTTGGCAGATGAAATATTCTTGAGAGGCATCCAGTTTCTACCTATAAGATAAAATTGGATGAGTGACTTTAATTGGATGGTCGGTTTTACATGCTTGACTATGTAGTGATAAAACATGTCCATATAATGATAAATCTCACTTAATAAATTACCAGCGTACCTCCTGTTAAAATAAATCTAATCTGAACTTGAAGATAAATGATCAATATAATGAATACTTATCATCTAATTAATATAAATTTCATAAAAAGTGTTCGATCAAATAATCAAATTTGAATAAAATTTTGATTATTAATAATTGCATTCTTTTTTTTTTTTTTTTTTTTTTTTTTTTTTCCTCCATACTAAAACTTTCGATTACGTGACAAGTGGAAAAGTGAAGAAGATATAGATTGAAAGATGGAGCCCACGTAATCTAAGGCTATAGCTGTACAATTTAGTGAGGCTCTCAGTGACATATCTCCATCATTCGACACTTCCAACGCTGTCATTCATCAATCTTCTTACGTTCAATAATAATCATCCATTTGTTTCTTTCCATCTTCATTTCCTTCCACTTTTATTTTTATTTAACAAACTATTTATGTTAATTTTCATTTCGTAGTTTCTGTTTCTCAAATGGGAATTTAGAGTTTTGCGACATCAACAAATTAGTCATTAGATATGTAATTTGTTGATGATTTTAAACATAATTATTGATCTGAATTAATTTTGTCCGAATATGGTGGGAAGACTATTTGTATCAAATCAAATAGGAAATCAGATCATTAGCTTTTTAAATTTTGTGTAATAAATGATATAAAAAAAAAGGAACATTTATAACTTTACATTTCCCTTACTCTAATTTTAGAGAAGTTTGTAAGCTCTTACATTTAGTTTTAATAACTTAATACGAGTTTTTAGTAAAAAGAAACATTTATCGCACTTAGAATTAGATAAGCTCACAAAACAACATATACATTACTTATCCGAGAGGCAGGAGTGGGACATGAGATTGGCAAGAGAACTGTTTAATAAAACTAGTGTAGAGGTCATTACTAAGATTTTACTTGGAAGATCGAGCAACAAAGATATTTTCTGCTCACAACATGTTTTCTGCTCTGTCCCTTAGATCGACTGGTTTAATTTTATTTGATCTATCTTGGCGTACGATTGAGAATTGGAGGGGTTGAATTACTTAGGAAATTTGTTAGATTTTCGGGAATGAGACTTTAATATGCCTAATATTATTGTTTCAGCAATTAATTTGGCTTATTTGATGAATTAATAAAAATTATTAGCTTAACCTAACACCCTCGAATCCAAAATTGGAAGATCAAAATATAATATGATTTTGCTATTTTTCCCGTTTTGTAATTTTTTATTTTTTTTTGGTCGGAGAGAGACACAAGCCAACGTTATATGCTGCTCCCATCTTCAAGAATTTCCTCAACCTCCCTCGGTTGCTCATCCCAGGTAATGCTACCATCTTCCAGGTTATGCCCAAGCTTAGCCAAAGCATCAGCCTTCTTGTTTCCGGAGCGGAGGATATGCCTGAATCGCACATCCCATGGCTTGTTTAAATAGATCCTGCAGTCATGAATAATCTGCCCGTATGGATGCCTCTCTGTGTCCCCATGTTTCACGAGTTTTACCACCGTCTCGGAGTCCCGTTTTGTAATATGCTTACAAGAACATGCACCCGCACTATCCATATATCAATTGTTTTGAAAATTTTAATTTATGTTCAAAAAATATGCATAAACGTAGATACAGTAACAGTCCCGATGATTTAGCAAATGAATATCGACAAGCCCAAACAAACCATTTAAAAATAGATATTCATCTACGGAAAAGCAAACCCAAAATTCATGGCAACGAATTGCCTTAATTTCTGCAGCTGCACTGCAACCCTAAGTACTTTTGACCACAACCATTCAAACCAAAATCAAAATGATGACGACGCAGTCCGTTGCATCCAGCAACTTTTATTTGTCCTCTTTCTCCCTAAATTACTCTTTCTCCATCATTTTCTTTCCCAAGTAAATGCGGTTGGAATTAAACAAACTTACACAATAATATATTTCAGTATCAAAACTAGTCATTCAATAGCTGAATAGAGCACATACTATTATGATCAAATAGTGTGATACAACAGTTTGGCGACAGTGATTTCATATATACTCAAGAATTCGCCTACGCAACTACCATTACAAAAAAAGTCGTACATTTTAGTAGTCCAAGCCGATCGAACCCATAATAAATGGTATATCAGGAAAAGGGAAAACCGTAAGGAATATGTCACTTAATCCCTTCTTGGAGTAATAATGCTCACTAAGAGTTCGTTTACTTTTATTTAATCTGACAGATAAAATTAATTAAATCTCAAAATCTGTCATTTACTTTGGTTTTTCTGCCAAAATCTTTTCGGCCCCTACGATAGAGAAGATTTTGTTGGTTTTCTTTCACATGGCAAAATGTTGTGTTTAACAAATCATGATTTTTATCGACATTGGTAATTTACTCATTTGTCCAAATCTTTGATTTATTTACAAATTTTTGCCATTATTATTTATTAAAAAAAAGAAATAAGATAACTTCTTTTCTCACGTTGGCCACGGAAGCCAGAAATCATACCCACTACGCAGAGCGAAGAAAACCCACGAAGCAGAGCTCGAAATTCATCAGAGGAGAAGAATCATTGTGCAAAGCCATTCGTTCTTGGATTGTTGCTGCGAATTCTCTCGATTATCTGAATCCCAGCAAGAAGGTAAAAAATTCCTCCACTTTCTGGGAAAATTGCAATTTTAGTCCCATTAGATTCAAACCGTTGCAATAAAGGTCCCATTGGTTTGAAATATCCAAAACACATCCCATTAGATTCTAAAAAGTTGCAATAAAGGTCCCATTGGTTTAAAAATTCAAAATACATCCTATTTGATTCTAAAACATTGCAAGATTAGTCTCATTGTAGTCAACTAACAAAATAATTACCTATTTCATTAGTGTCTACCTTTTTTTGCTTATTTTATTGGAAAATCACCTTTTTTTTTATAAAATATTTTATTTTCGCCTGTATTTCTCTTAGTTTCAATGTTTTATTTTCGTTCATATTTCTCCTAATTTTCACCCCATTTCTACAGTCTTATTAAATAGTTCTTTTTTAAAAACTTAATTATTTCCACCCCTATATCTCTTGATTTCCATCAAACTTTTTTATCTCTTTATTCAGAATTTTTTTTTTTTTTCAAATTCTACATTACTCTTAATAAAAATTAAAAAGAACTTCAAAATTTTCAATGTTTTCATTTATAGGGGAGGAAATAAAAAATATTGTTTGGCACATTTATATGATGTTTTTTAAGTAAGAAATGAAAATCTCCTTTTCAATTACTCATTAGAGGACTTATTTATTTATTGTTATGAGTATTTTTAATTTTTATTAAAAGTATTTTTCTATCATTTTATTAAAGAGTTCTTTTTAAAAAAATTACTTTTTCCCCCTTATAAATGAAAACATTGTTCGGCACATTTATATATATATATATATGTATATGATACTTTTGAAGTGAGAAATGAAAATCTCCTTTTGGAATACTCACAATAGGAGCTATTTATTTCATTGTAATTCATAGTGCATTATAGAAATTAAAACAAAAAAATACTCATAATAAAAAAATAGAAAATTTTGATGGAAATCAAAATATATCGGAAGAAAATAATTAATTTTTTTTAAAAAGATCTTTAATAAAATGACATAAATGAGGTGGAAATAATTAGGAGAAATATGGGAAAAAATAAAATATTAAAAATTCGAACAAATATGGGTGAAAATAAAATATTTTAGGAAAAAAAATGGTGATTTCCCAAAACAAAAAAAGAAAAATCTTTTACACTAATGAAATAGGTAATTATTTTGTTAGTTGATCAAATATGGGACTAATATTGCAATGTTTTAGAATCAAATGGAATGTATTTTGGATTTTTAAACCAATGGACCTTTATTGCAACTTTTCAGAATCCAATGGGATATGTTTTGGATATTTCAAACCAATGGGACCTCTATTGCAACGGTTTGAATCTAATGGGACTAAAATTGCAATTTTCCCTCCACTTTCTCATCCCAAATTGGAGTTCGATCTTAACTTCTCATCCCAAATTGGAGTTCGATTATCTGAATCTCGATTAGTTTGCTGAATATGCCTCAAGCTAATGTATTTCTTGTGTTGTTTCAACCCTTCGACATACTTCATGAACATATATTTCAGTCAGTTGTATAGATGCCAAATCTAAGAATGAAGGCCTACGATTACAGCAGATTTTGACTTGAGTCTCTTTATATGAATGTTAATATTTGATGAAATCTGTCAAACACTAGAACTTCTACATGACGCTTATTTTCGGTAAATTATCTACCTCACTTTGAAATCTTGAACTCAGTGATTTTGTTTTCTAAGGAAATTGTATCGCTAAATTCCGCATCATGTGTGCTGTAGGACCTGCTATTCATGTATTGATTGTGTTGAAAAATTGTGTTCTTGAGGCCTATACTCCCATGAAATCTCGAGAACTATTTGTCATGTATAGCTTTCTGATTATGTGATTGATTAACAACTGTAACTGTTGACATAAGTGCGTAGAAAATGGAGGTTGAATCACTTGAAGCCGAGGCCGTAGTTGTATTGCAATGTCTGCGGATTCAAATCATGTGTATTCTCTTCTTATTCTTGGTTGTTCTAAGGAGGCGTAACGATAGACTCCGTCGTAGGAACAAGACTAGACGTATAACTTACAGTGTGTTGAGTAGGATTCCATCTCAAATTGAGCATATAAGTGGCCTTATTTATGATAAAGAACAAGACTGTATTGATCTTTTGAGATTAGGTAGAAATGTTTTTGGAAGGTTATGTCTAGTTTTAGAACAACGGGGTGACCTTGTAAACTCTAGAGGCGCATCCATACCTGAGCAAGTTGCATTGTTCTTAAGTGTTTTGCTCACCACGAGAAAGTACGTGTGGTTAAGAAGAGTTTTAGTAGATCCGGAAGGACATAAGTCGTTACTTCAATAATGTATTGCATGTTGTAATGAGGTGCTCTAGTGTCTTTGTTGCTAAGCCTGAACCAGTGCCGGCGGATTGCAATGATGACCGCTGGAAGTGTTTTAAGGTAAACTGATTTCATTTAATTTAAATTATTTCATTTAATTTAAATTATTTCATGGCGATAATTTTCGGGCTTTGTCTAAGGCACAAAAAGTTGTGAATGATAGGTGTGGCATTAAGTTCGACTTTAAGGAGTGTCACTTTAGACTCCGTAAATTAAGAAAGCATTATGCTTGTGTTACTAAATTACATTCATTGTCATGTGTAATATGGGATGAACAGAGTAACTCTTTTGCCGCACGACCCGAAGATTGGGAGAACATAATTAAGGTAACTTTTCCCACTATTTCTTATTGAATATATTTTTTACGATATGCTTTTATTAATCATTGAAAAATACAATAGGATTTTCCAATTGGAAGAGCCTATTACTTTGAAGGAGATCCTCGATGGGATGCTCTAGTTGGAATATTTGAGGGGATTTTTCAGGAAGAAGAACCCAATTAGTTTGAAATAATTGAGATTTCCAATGACGACAACAGTGATGCTGACGGGGATGCCGACATACCATTGATGAATAATGAAATAATTGAAATTGATAGAGATGACCAATAAGTTAGATTTTTATGTTTCATTTTATTATTGAATGTTAGTTTTTTTTGTTTTTTTTTTTTAATTCATCATATTAATAAAAGAATTACATTTTCTACTATGATAGTATTATGTTTATACTAGGAATATTTTATATTCTGTTTATCTAACATTCATAAAAATTTAAAATTAATGGCTAAGTAGCAAAAAATGAAAAATAAATAATTTACTATTAATAGCTAAGTATATGTAATTACTATTATCTGTAATTTTTTTATTAATTAATAAGCATCATTAATTGCTATTATTTATAAAAATTAATTTAAAAACTTGTACTCAATTAATGTAATGTGATTCTAAATTTGTTTAATAATAATTAATGATAGTTTACTGCCCGTGGAATTCATAAAAAAGAAAAATGTATAATGTGTATGCCAATGATCGTTAAAAGAAGGAAAAAAAAAAATTATATATTAAATGAGATTATTAAATGGCTATTTTGGTAAAATTATTAAGTTAAGTAATTATCTTCACATGTAAAGTAAACGACTAATTCAAGAAAACATGATATTTATCTTTAAAGATAAATAATAAATAATGTTCTGTTAATCCAAAAAACCTCCATTATCTTATCTGCCCAAAATCTTTCCTGGAAAAGTAAACGAATTGCATACCCTGGCTAAGCTTAAGCAAACATTTTTGCTCCGTCTAATTAAAAACCATGTGTGCTAGTTGATTTATGGGGGAATTAGGACTATGGAATCAGTTCTAAATTTTTAATTGTCAACTAATAGTTTTGGTACATGTGAGGTCAGATCCAGGACAGTTTTCAACTTTTTGAAGCCAACTCCAATTATGCAATCTAACAATCTGGCACGATCTACATGTATGAATCTATATTTTTTTATCTTGTAAAAAAAAAAAAAAATACTTTTTTTATAGGGGGGTTTTGAAAAAACTCCCCATGGGTTGAAAAATTTTGAGTTTGCTCCCCATTTTTAAATACATCATTTGGAATTTTAAATACACGATTCTAGGATTTATATACACGATTCTGGGATTTAGATACATGATTTTTTTCCTTATATTTCCAATACATCATTTGGGGTTTTAGATACACGATTCTTGAGTTTTAATACATCATTTTTGAAAATAGGGAGCTAAAAAAAATTTGACTTATCAATTGGGGAGTTTTCTCAAATTCCCCGCTTTTTATATATAATGTTTTAAATCTTGATATTATATGAAGATGAAAAATAAATAAAAGTATCCATATCCTACCAAAAGAACTTCTATTTTCTGAGGTCAACATGAGTTTGTCAAATGGTTCAAGAGTTCTTTCTCCAAGGTAATGACCCGAATTCGAATTCATCTACCCACTTGGCGTGTGTGTTTAAAAGAAAAAAAGAAACTAAAACTTCTATTTTCTGAGTACATTTATAATTCCTTGATACATACAGCTGAAATATCATACCACTGAATTTTGAAAATAAAGAGCAAGCTAATAGAAAATTGGCTATTTTTTAAGAAGAGAAGTTAGAAGAATCGTATTCAATCGACAATTTCTCAATATAACACTGTACGCACTAGGTCTGAGCGAACTACTGAAGAATTAAGATTCAATTCTTCAATAGGTTCGTCTGCTTAATTCAAATATCAATATCTGATCACCTTATTTCAAATTATGAATATTTATAGCATATGTAATTTATCGAACATTTAATTAGGTCAAAAATGAAAGATTTCGCCTCAAAATCGAACTGAATCTGGATTAAAATCACCCCATTCACAGCCCTAAATACAAGTAAACCTAATACCTTTCTAAATAACACACCTAAATGTTGAAAGTGAAATAACCCCATAAAAGCAAAAAAAAAACTAGGAAGAGCTTACCATGCACTTCATAGTTTTCGGATTTCTGACATCTTTTCAGTTTCCTGCTTAATTTCAAGCATAAGATCTTAATTTGCAAAGAAATCAACAATTAATCTCTTACTCATAAATCACACAAATTGTAAAAACAAATTGAGAGTTCACAGTCATAAGTCTTAAAGAACGAGTTGATGAATCAGAAGGTAAGCACAACAAGAGGACTGGTGAAAAATCGACGGTAAAAATGATCAGTACAAGTTTACTAGAGAAGCCAGCATGATTAGGAACCACGAATTTGAAGGCATCTTATCTTTGCTCAGATCTTATTGGCCACGATTTCTGCGGCTTTCTGCGTTTCTTATGGGGTAGAAATAAGGATGGGCCTGCATAATTTACGACCATTACTCAATAACATGAACTCTTAAAACCCAAAAGTTTGTCATAATTTAATTGTCATGAAAGCGAGTTGAATATGGAGATTGTACCATTGCTTCTTTAGCAGTCGGCCTTTCTTGATGATCATATCGCAACAATTTGTCAACAAAATCAACCGCCTTCAGGAAATAAGAAACGATTAATAAATGAGAAATTCCCACACATAAGTTTTAGGTTCTCTGTAGAACAAGGCTTGTGGCTTACCTCAGGAACAGCCAAATGTTGATTGTCAGCATTAATATACTTTGTCCAGGGTTTTCTGCTATGCCTAGATTGACAGAACAGAAAAAGATTCTCGTCTGATAACAACAAATACTAAAAGAAGGAAAACAGAAAAAGCTTTTGAAATAAGGGGCATGCCATGCCTTATGCTACTGACCTTCCAACAAGGGCAGCAAGATTTTGGTCTAATTCCAGGCGATACTTGTTCAAATAAGCATTCAACTCATCCGTGCCCAATACCTGTGAATCAATTTGGCTACCTCATTAAGCTAAGATATAAAGATTTGTCACCACTGGTTCGTATGGAGAAATAAAGATACCAGCAATCTCGTCACATGTATGTGTGTGGTGTATTTAATTCCTGATGTGTTTTTATTTTTTACTATTATTAAGCAAATGCAGAAAAGAGAAATAGAAAAACCTCAAAAAGAAATAATAATAAGAATAATAAAAATTACAATTATTACAAATAATGTACTACCCGGTGAAAGTAAAGATAGAAACCACACTTAACTTTGCAGATCAGTTCAACCCAACAAAAATGACAAATCATTCCTAAAGCATCTGATTTCTTTGCATATGCATGTACGTTTGAACAATAACAAACAGGAGGTGATGCAGACGGGGCTTAAAATGTGATAAATTTTTTTAAGTGTCACGTTCCAACATACCTTAGCAATCTTGACTAGTTGATCATAATTATCATGTCCATAAAAGAAAGGCTCCTTGCGAAATATCTGTACAGAAATAGCCCTTGGCATAAGCATCAACGACGAACTACAACTTTGGCATATCGTTGGGGGGTATCAAATTTTTAACCTCCTCATCATCTGCCACCCATGGATGACACAAGCAGATTACAACCCACTTCTCTATGGCTTCAAGAAGAAAATCTACTACAGATTGCAACAGTTGAGCAGATATAGTAGATTATCTTCCACATTCATATAAGCATGAACCGATCTTTTGGGTTAATAAAATCATCCAATAGGGTGGCATTTGACGTGCAATTTCATTAGACAGGAGGTGCCCACCAAATGATATGTCAGATCCAATTGCAATAGAGTCTTAACTGTCTTATACAAGTATATCTGTGATAGTATTAGAAAAAAAGAAATTACCATCCCAGCAAACATACAGCCCAGGCTCCATAGGTCCAACGAGTAATCATAGTCTTGCAAATCAACAAGAAGTTCTGGGCCCTTAAAGTATCTGAAAATGGTAAGGACTCCAAAATGAAGATAATACAGTAGCAATAGAAACAACCTAATGATTATCATGGCAGTATTCATTCTTATACTGTCATTACTCATTAGCCAATACACATAAAATGCTAGTTGGAGAGGGTAAAGTGTGATCCAGAAAATAGAAAGATAACTGGTAAGCAGAAGTAAGATCGACAAAAGATGGCTAACCTAGAAGCAACACGAACATTATATTCTTTCCCAGGATGGTAAAACTCAGCAAGTCCCCAGTCTATTAGGCGAAGTTTGCGCTGCTCATGATCTATCATCACATTGTGGGGCTTGACATCCCTATGCATGATACCTTGAGAATGGCAATAATCCAAAGCCTACATGCAGAGGTGAAGAAAATCCCAAATAAAAGGAAAAAAATCTGTCAGAACAAATTAAAATTCAAAATCACTCGTGGAAGAGCCCACGGACTTGAGTTTCAGTTGGGTACATGAAAGAAATTAAAAATGTTTTGATGAATAATTTTATCAATATTAGCAAATTTTAATTTTGCTCATTCGCAGAGAATGAATAAGCAAACACCACCTCTGAAAATTTCTTAAATAGCTAACTGAGAATTTTCCTAGTAAAAACTTTTTCCAGACAGAAACAATAGCCAGAGTCCTAAATTACAACTTTCTGTAGAAGATGTGTTTAAAGTTATGCCTCTAATATAAATGTCCTCTTGAACTAAGGGTAGCAGGAAAGTAACTATTTTAGGTTGATTTCAATATGATAAGAGTTGCTAGTCAACCAACCAATCTAAATCATTTATCAACTTTCATCAGTGATCACCATAACCAGCTTGCAAATAAATAGATACCCAGAACAGATGTAATGGAAACTGATAACCACATAAAATGAAATGATGGAGAATAAAGGAAATATGAGCAACCATAAACTTGATTCTCCATAACTCATAGAAACTGTAAAATCAGATAAAAGTAAGAGACTTGCCTTCAAAAGTTCATAAATGTAATATCGAATATCAAAGTCCGAAAGAGTGGGGTAGAGAACTTTGAAGTCTGTATTGTTCACATGCTCAAAAATCAGACTTGGGGTCTTTGATTGTTGATCTCTTACGATATCAAGCAACTTCACAATATTAGGCCCACCACAAAGATTCTGGAGAATCTTAATCTCCCTCTTGATCTGCATAAAATGGAAATATTAATCATAAGACATTGAATAGTTATACCCTTGCACTCACAATAGCACGCATAAAAATCATTGAATATGGATCTGCAATAGAAAACAACTAAAAATTAGTTTAGAGTTTAGACATATCAAGATTCAGGAAAAGTTTGCTTCTTTACATCGTTACATTGGATAACTATCATATACATAGAGTTTCATTCTGCATGAACGTGCTTAAATCTAAAACAAAAGACATTAATGTGAATCTAGCGTAGCTTCTTGTCAAGATTCCTGAGAACCGTAAAGAAGATATGATACTGAGAGCTCCATTACCCCAGCAGCCATCAAATAATAGAACTTTTATCAAAAAAATCCAGCTGGTTGACGATTGCATGATTGAATGACACATGCTCAAGTCTTGAGGAAAAAGAAACTGTGATATGACTCCATATATACATAAGATAATGGAACAGAAGTAAATATATTACTGTACGAAAGAAACACAAGGTGTATACTGTATAGACCAGCTATACTTTTGGAGAATTATTCTTTTGTTTTCTCATCAACATATTTCATAAAATGTAATGAGAGGCCTCCAACATATTAAACTAGACCACATAAAAAATACTTCAATTCCCCTCTTCATAACACATTGAAAATATATTCTTTTCATTCCCTCCAAATTGATCACGCAATCCCAGAAGCAGACTTTAAACATGCATCCTTGGAGATTTAATTAAAGCTCTGGAAGAGATATATAATAATTCAGTTAAAAATTTATATTATACATAGCACAGTTCTTCTTATACTTAGCAATAGTATTATTTACTAAAGCATCGCGCCAGATGAGCAAAATTCTTTCTTTGCTATATTTGTTCTAAAGTATTACTCTTAAATAATAAAATCTTGCTTTCTTCTGTTTTTCATGTACATAATTTCTATTGTTCACTACTTTCCTTTTTCTTCCATCTGCTGCTTTTGCAGTCCTTGTCTTCTTTTTGCTACTTCCTTCATATCCTTTTTCACTTTTTTCTTTTACCATCCTCTCCTGACTCTTCTCTTTCTTTTCTTATTGCTTATATTTAAAAGCATGGTCAGAAAATCAAAAGGTTCTTTCTTTTCTATAATTTCCAATATTTCCATTCAACAACATAAATGTTCTTTTTCCTTTCTTTGCTTTCCAAAGAGAATTTTTCTTCAAATTATTACAACACCTTCCAAACTATAAAGGAAAAGCAAGAGGGAGAATGATTAATATCATATTGTTAAATTACAATTCAAGCGATTTTCCTTCAACCAACATTAATCTTATACGATATATAAGCATTGAATGAAGTTAGGTTTCATATCCAATACCAAGAAACCTTTCATTTAGCTAGGCAGGACCTTCAATTCTGCATCTTAAAATACAGCTACCATTTAAGAGCTTAAAAGAATAGGTCCCAACAGTCCCCAACAAGATTTGGTCACTCATCTTCCAGTTCCCTCATTCAAATTGTTCACAACCCCCCACAAATGAAAATAATGAACCCAAACCAAAAATAATAATAATAATAATAATAATGAATGAATAATTGAACAGATAAATGAAATGCATCAGGCGAGGAACGGCAGTAAGAAATCATTAAACTTTAGCAAAAGAAAAGCAAAAAAAAAAATATAAGAAAGAAAGAAAAGAGGAGACCTTTTTCTTCTTAACAGGTTTAAGGATCTTGATGACGCACTTCTCATTGTTGGTGGTGTGAATACCCTCGAAAACCTCGCTATATTTTCCCCTTCCCACCTTCCTCACCACCTCATAATCATCCTGCTCCCTGCAGCAAATCAATCAATCAACCCAAAGTATTAAAATATAAACCAAGAAATTAAAAAGAAACACGAACCAATTAAACAAAAAAATCCCTAATTAAATACCCCCATTGAACAGTGAGAGACTCATAGTCCCAATACTCCTTAGGGCGGATGACATTGATGTCAGCGTAGACCTTCGCCTTCGACGGCGCACCCGGCCGCCTAATTGCTTTCCCGATCTTCTGAGACATGGTTTCGGTCACAGCGGGGGGTCGGGTGGCGGAAGACGACTGCTTCTCAATCTGCGGCAGCGGCGACTGCGGCTTTATCTTATCCTTCCGTGTGTAGTGACGAATCTTCTCCTCCTGGTGCTGAGCTGGGGGAGGCGGCGGCGGCGTTCGGACGGCGATGTGACGGAGGAGCGAAGTCGGAGAGCAATGGTGGGGGCGAGAGACGATGAATTGGAAAGGCCTTACGGCCATCAAATGGAAGAAAGGGCAATTATAAGTGTGTTGTTATTCAGTTGTTTGGATTTGACATAGCGAAACCCCAAAATGGAGCCCTTTTTACCTTTTTTTTTCCAATTGCGACGTCGTTTTGTGGAGAGGATAAGATGTGCGAAGTCCTTGGATATATTGCTGTGGACCACATTATAAAATATCCAAAGACCAAGATTTATTTTGGGGATATTTGGTGTTGCAGCCAAAGAAGAATCTTTGTAAAAGCAACTTGGGTGCAACTTTTTTTTTTTTTTTTTTTTTTTTTTTTTTTCAACTTGGGTGCAACTTTGGCAAACCCATATTCCTACTTTTTGAATTGAAGTACATTAGGGTTCAAGTATTTTGCATTACATTTTTATTTTTTAATGTAAATTAAAGTATTTTCAATCGAATTAACGAGTATGTTCCTATCGACGTAGGTACTTTAAAAATTAGACAACTAATCAGGAAATTTAAAATTATTCATACTCATATTCGAATCACTAATATTCGATTAGATTAGGAATGCTCACTATTCTTGTATTGTTTTTATCTTGTGGATCCTTGAATCATGACCCTGTATTTGTATTTTTGGTCTTCCGGTTGTTTATATATGAGGGGGGTCCTCGATAATAATCAAACAGTCCTTCTGACCGATTCTTCTAAAAAAAAAGAAAAATAGATGAGTCGTTCCTTTTTAATCACACCCTCCTAATTAATACATTGTGAAATAGTTTACTTGATTGGAAATGAGTATGTTTTTTTTTTTTTTTTTTTGGTTACTCAGACGAAGCCGCAAGAGGACTTGCACTCAAACCCACATCAGACGCTTAGCAGACCAGCTGGTTCCTCCTCCCAAATCACCATGGCCTCCTTGATATTGTGTCCCATTTTCGCAAAGAAATCAGCGTGCGCGTTAAATTCTCTGTATATGTGTCTTAAACTCACCTCCCACGACATTCTCAAGTAATCCCGGCAGTCTTGCACAATGGCACCATAAGGGTGGTGTTCAACATCCCCATCTTTAACAAGGTTTATCATCAGCTCCGAGTCACACTCGATCATCACTCTCCGGAAACGTGGTTCCCGAGCAACCTTTAACCCCTCCCGGAGCCCCAACAATTCAGCCAACAAGATGGTGATCTCCCCCAATTTCATGGAGAAACCACATATCCAGTCTCCAGCATCGTTCCTAATCAGCCCCTCGGCTGCTGCGGCTTTGCTACCTTCGAACAGGCTGCCGTCCGTGTTCAGCTTAACCCAGCCAAGCGGTGGCTTTCTCCATTTTTGGCCGTCTCTTGAGGGTGTCAGTTTTAGGCATCCCATCTCCATTTTATCAATATCCGTAGCCAACAAGATTGCACGTCGCACTGTAATATAGGTCGGTTATTTCCTGTTCTGATACACAAACATATTCCTTGCTTTCCATAGGCTCCAGATTGTTGCTATAAACATACTTCGCCAATTGCAACCAATCTGAGCCTGCCTTCTAAATTTTGCTCTGATGTTATTTCTTATCCAGTCCACTTCTCCCATGTTATAAAAATCAGCCAAGTCCTCAACATGTATGATTTGTTCCCAGACTTCCTTCGCCTGACTGGAATTACGTAGAATATGAAGTATCTCCTCCCGAGTCGAATTGCAGAACCCGCAGCTGGCATCCTCGCCCATATGGCGATCAAACCTCAAGGCCTTTGTCATGAGACTATTATGCTGTATGAGCCATATGAAAGTTTTCAGCTTGTTTGGGACCTTCAATCTCCAAATCCAACCCCAATTTCCACTACTACTATCAGCTTCGTTACGGAGCAGGTCATAAGCCGATTTACAGGAGAAACTCCCATTCCCGCTTTTAGACCAAATCAACCTGTCCCGCCGATCACGGTTCATCGGAATGGGGATGCTTCGAATCGCCTGCTGTATATCATCCGGCAGGTCTGTCTTCAAATTTTCGAAATTCCAGCAGCCCGCTTCATTGATCAAGGCTGCTACAGAGAGGTATTCCTCCTCCGCATGAATCGGGCTCTCCAACCTGTCCCGCAGTTTCTGGTTGCCGCACCAAGGGTCATCCAAAGAGAGATGTTCCTGCCATCGTCAATTCTCCACCTGAGGCCACCCTCAACCGTCTTAATACTTTTAACGATGCCTTTCCAAGTACGAGAAGCATTCGTTTTAGGCGTATGATCCCAAATATCTTCTCCTTTGAGGTATTTAGCTTCGAAAATTTCTCTCCAGATACCAGCACTTCTAGTCGCTGCCTTCCATCCGGATTTCGCAAGCATAGCAATATTATTCTTTCTAGCTTCTCTAATGCCCAGGCCACCGCCTGTTTGTTGTTCATGATCTTACTCCATCCCACAAGGTGCGTTTTCTTATTGTTGGTATCCGAAGACCAAATAAAGTCTTGGTTAATACGATCAAGGCGATCGCAAACCGAACGTGGTATCCAATTTGAATGCATATGGTAAATCGGGATATAGGTCATGACAGATTGAACCAAAGTCATACGGCCAGCCAAGCTCAACGTCTTTGCCTTCCAGTTTGACAGTTTCTTTTCCACCCTTTCGATGATATGTACGAACTGTTCGCGTTGGTTACGGCCATGACCCAATTTCACTCCAAGGTATTTGCCCAGATCCCTAGTCTCTTCAATCCCAACCGTGTCCATTACTGCATGTTTAGTAAGGGGGTATTTGTGCCGAAGAAGACTTTAGACTTTGCTATGTTTATCCTGCGGCCGGAAGCTTCACAGAACTGGGTAAGGATTTTTCGGATGGTTATAGCATTGGCGCGACTTGCTCTCGCCAATATGATGATATCATCGGCAAAGAGAAGATGTGAAATCTTTGGCCCATTCCTGCACACTGTAATAGGATCGTATGCCCCCTCCTAAACCGCCTCCTCAATGAGATAAGATAAGCGCTTGATACAAAGAACAAAGAGATATGGTGACATAGGATCTCCTTGTCGTATACCACAAGTTGGAACAATCGTATCCGTCGGTTCCCTGTTCCAAAGAATGCTAGGTTGGACACACTTCACGCAGCTCATGATAAGAGACAAAATCTTGTCAGGAAAACCAAAGAACACTAACGTCTCCTGGAGAAAATCCCAGTTGACCTTGTCATACGCCTTCTCAAGATCGATTTTGAAGATCATACCACTTTTCCTGCTGCGCGAGTTGTGGAGCGTGTGAAGAAGCTCCTGGAGGGTGAGAATATTATCATGGGTACTCCTCCCCGGTATGAACGAACTCTGGAAAGGGCTGATTAGGTCCGAAATGGCCGGCTTGAGCCGCAGTACAAGAGTTTTAGTCAGCAATTTCAAGAGCACATTACATAGAGCAATTGGCCGGAATTCACTGGCATCTTTAGGATTCTGTGTTTTAGGGATGAGATAAATAAAGGCCTTTCCCATCTCCTCATAGACAGAACCCCTGCTGAAGCAATCTAGCATCAAGTTGTGAATAGAACTCCTCACCGTATCCCAATATCTTTGATAAAAAAACGCTTGGAAGCCATCCGCCCTGGGGCTTTATAAGGGTTCATCGACATTAAAACTTTCTTGATCTCCTCTTGCGTAGGTATGACAGATAATCGGCTCGTCACTTCAGGTGGTAGTTTTCTTTGTAAACGGCTAATAGGCAAGTCTCGCTGAATGTTGTCGTTTGTAGTGAAAAGATTCGTGAAAAACGATAGCACGTGATCCTGCATCGTATTCTTTTCGGTTGTCCAATCCCCATCCACCTTCAGGGTAGTGATTTTATTCCTTTTCCGTCTGCAAACCGTTGAGAGGTGGAAGAATTTAGTGTTCTTATCTCCCATCGTGAGCCAATCCACATGGGATTTCTGAAACCATAAAATTTCCTTTTGCTCTAGGGTGAGGTTGTACTCTTCAAGCAATTCCTGTTCGAGAGCCTGGAGGTGGGGATGCAGGCGAGCAGTTGGAATTTTTTGAATGCCCTCAATCCGGGTCATTAAGTCCTTCTTCCGTCCAAAAATGTTACCGAAAACTTCCCGATTCCAACTTTTCAACACCGGTGGCAGGCGTTCCAAGTTGCCAATCACATTCGTATCTCTCGACCGTGTATTCTCAAATCTCAATTAACACCTTGCAACCTGGGTTAGTATCCCACGCGATTTCAAATCTGAAAGGTTTATTCCGGATACCCTCTTCTTGACCGTTGTATTGATGATAATAGGATTATGATCGGAATGCAAGCGTGGCAAAGCTCGGATGGAGTGGTTGGGGAAATTGAGAGCCCATCTCGTATTCGCCACCGCACGGTCAAGGCATTCCCGAACCGGAATGCCTCCATAAACAACGCCCCGACCAAGTGAACTTCGGCACGGACGTATCTAGGTCCATCAGATTACAGCGTTCCAGGTTGTTGCGAAATTTGTCACATCTACTCACGCTGGCCAGTTTTCCACCACTTTTCTCACTAGGCGAAAGAATGTCATTGAAATCGCCCGTTAGAAGCCAGGATAAACTGTGGGTTTCACCAAAGGAGGCTAGCGAATCCCATAAATCCTCCCGTCGCGTCGACAGAGGGCTGGCATACACCCCTGACAGAATCCAACTATCTCCCGTACTTGGTTCAATGAGTGCGTGAATCGCTTGATGAGAAGATCCCAGAACAGTCACCTTGAAATTATTCTCGTCCCACAACATCCACACACCACCTTCGCGACCATTGGTGGGGGCACGATAAGTGTAAGAGAAACCTAAATGATTCGAAATAGCATCAGCACGATCTCCCAAAACTTTCGTTTCGAGCAAGAAAACAATATCAGGTCGATGAGCCCTGACCATATCCTTAAAATGACGTCTAAACACGTCATTGCCGGTTCCTTTACAATTCCACGAAATGATCTTCATCATGAGAAAAAATTTGAGAGATAAGATCCTCAATTCCGGGTCCAACCCTCTGCCTCACTATAACGAGTGTCTCCATCCCCCGCCATTTCCATCGTGGTGTCTCCCGGGTCATCTCCATCCCCCTCACTCCTATATTCTCCCGGATCCGGTTATAGGGGAAAGATATAATCGAACTTTTTATCTCCCGAAGGTGGCTGATTCCCCAGAACCCCTCCGGCTATTTCATGGGGGTCTTGGGAGTGTGTTGTATGAGACGAAGTACTGGCTTGCCACTTCTCTAAGGGAATACGTCGTCTGTCCATTCTCCACTCCCCAGTGGGCTTCTCCGAACCAGGGGCCTCAGTGTTTGTTCCCCCTGCTATTGGATTATGGTAGGCCCATATTGGGTTTTGGGTCATCATATTTGTTCTATCCACAAGAGGTTTTCGGGCTGCAATTGGCCGTTTCAGTGGTGGGGTCCGTTTGGTCTGGGCTGGCTCAACTGAAGGCCCATTGACATTGTTGAGGTCATTTGGGATCTGGTTTCTCGTCTACGCGGGATTATTGGGATGCAGCGGAATTTCCTCCGTGTTATCTTTGATTTGCTGATCACTTGTCTCCATGTCTTTCTCCCGGGATTCGCTTTCCAAATCCGCAAAGATCTCGTAACGGTTGTTGCGCTTAGGGTTAGCCTTTGCCGCCGTTGGCCCCCTGGTGGCGCCACATCCGGGTTTCGCACTTCAACCTTTCCGCGCAATCATCCAGCTTCCATACATCGGTGCATTTGGTTTTTCCGGCTGTGCCACCTCTGTCGAGGCTACACTGTGGGCGGTAATCTTCTCACTCCCTTGGTTGTTATCGGCCTGCTTATCCGGGCAAGCGTTGACGTGATGTCCCACTCGTCCACACTGAAAACAGATTGCTGGTAGGTTCTCGTACTCAATCGGGTAGAGGGTGCCGTCAACCTCTACCATACTACGCAGAGGTTTCTCCAGATCCACCTGAACACAAGCCCGTGCATATTTCCTTTTCGCTCCCCAATACGTACTCTTATCAATTTTGACAGGCGTGCTTACTGCGGAAGCAACGTAGTACATCATCTCTTCCTTATAATATTCGATGAACATTTCTGGCACCGGGATCCAGGTGATCGCCATCGTGATGCGATCCTTCGATGCCTGGAATTTAGGCATCCATTTCCGTACCACTAAGTAGTGTCCCGAGATGACCCATGGCCCTTCCGTAAGAATGAAGGAGGCATTTTCCTTGTCCATGAGTCTTAGAACGTAGCAGCCGTATCCCAGCTCTACCAGATCATAGCCTCCTTGAAGGTTCCAAAGCTTCTCGATTCTGGTTGCGAGTAGATTCACATTAACACATCTCCCTAAAATCCGGAGTATCAAGGTGTCCTTCCAAGCAGCATGAAAAGTTTCGCGATAATCATCCTCAATGATAATCCGCGGGTAAGGGTACTCCGCCGAAGGTTCTATGATATGGATCTTGTCCATATTTTCCAAAACCTCCTCACAGAACTTGATGTCCTCTAGGTTCCTGCCGAAAAGAGAATCAAGATAGGAGTTTTTGGGGTTGTTGTCCTGCTGCAGCAGATCCTGTGGTTCCATTTCAACTCCGGTGCTTATATGATTGTCCGATCGAGGTGTGGATTTAAACTTTTTGGTACTTCTTCTCATTTGGTCGAATTCCTCACTAGAGAGAGGCGGATAGGATTCTCTCCCCAGAGCCATCTAGAACGGTGTTACGGAAATGAATATGTTGCTTGGGAACAAGGAAGAGAATAATTTTATGAATAATAGATGCTAAATAATGTTAGACAAAAAATATACACTAAATAATTAATTTCAATTAATAGTAATTATTTTCATTTAAATTGTATTAAAATCCCTAATTTCCATACAATATTTTAGGAATGAATCATAACTTTTTGAAGGTTAGAATCATTAATTTTGTAGACATTTTAATTTTCTAAGTAATTATTTCTCTAATTAAGGGAACGTAACTAGCAACAATTACGGAATTTATATTTGGATGGTCTTTGATAAATTTCTACTTATGCCATCCGGAACCCCACAACCACCATATGGCAGTAATTGCTTATAGATGGAGAGAGGGGATGGGAGCAACGCGCGATTCCCAAAGACACCATCGACATATGCGCGATCTGAAATTGTGTACTTGTCGTGTCTTGCCATAAGGCTTGGATACCTGAGCGCCTTCTTAGGCTAACTTTTGATCCTTTTTAGATCCATGTGTATCAGAAATAAGTTATGCTATGTTGGCCTTCACTTGGTGGCTTACAATTCCTTTTGTGATCACTTTTGTAGTGTGACTTTGTTTAACGCGTGTATTATGTCACTTTGTACTTTGACTTGAGTTTTGGATTTATTGTATATAAGGGGGTCTTGGTAATAACTCCACTGACGGTTTTCTTTTATAAAAAAAGAAAAGTTAATATATTAGCCTATAAGAAAAATTCTTGTTAATTAAAAAATCATAAAAAGGAGAAAATTTTATTTGGTCAAAATTAAATAATTAAAGGTCAAACATCCATATCAAATATATAATAGTACATATTGGGCCCATGACTTTTAGGTCCAAATTATATATGACTAGAGATTTTATTAAGATATATTTATTGAATTCTAAGTATAATCCTATTTGTTGGGAATTGTGATAAGATAGAATGTTATTAGTTATCAAATGAGGATGAATAAACGATTTACATGAAGAAGTTGAGTTGAACTAGGATGACTCTAATTTCAAACTTTATAAATACGAACCATCGCTCTTAGGCATATCCAATCGCAACTTAGAGATGGCGTTGGAACCAAACTGTGGGATGTACTCATCACGACGCTGCGTGACCGCGGTTGAAATCGGTCCCTCTGACCGCTCAGAACGAACGGAGAGAGCCCCCAATTCCTGTTGAACCCGGTGAACAGCCTGATTCAATGTCTGCATCGCGGTAAGTTGAGTCTCATTGTTTCTGGAACTCCTTAAAATTCGCATCGCTCTGTTCCTTGAATTCGTTAAAGCTGGCAGCACTCACATAATTCATTTGAGATTGAATTATTATTTCTGATAATGAAAACAATGTAATGATAACCAGCTATATATAATTAAAAGATAAAAGATATCCTAAACTACTTTGACTCTTAAAGGAAAAGATAATTACGTAAATAACAAAGATGCTAATCTACTACTAAATAGAATCATATTTTAATGCATATCTTAATTTATTTCAATCTATCCAATCTCTACTTTTTTTTCTCTTAACATCTCTTTTGATATTCTCCATATCTATCTGTATCACTCCCTTGCCCATCAAAAACCACCTTGTCCTCAAGGTGGAACTCGGGAACACCCCGTCGAACCTGTTGCTGAAAGGTGTTGAAATTCCTTAAAACGTGAAACGTGTCTCGCTTTGAAGGTGGAATTCCTGAAAATTTGTTGCACTCTGTTGTTGAAATTCCTTAAAACTTGTCATGCGGACGAACTCCGACATCTTGCAAGAACAATGAAAGCACCAATGATACAAACGGTTATACCAACGTATCTCAAATAGACTTTAGAGTAGTCTCGGGCTCGTAAGAAAATGAGATGAGAAAGAGGGATAATCCGGTAAGACCGACCGGCCGGAGAAATTGTAAGGGGAGAAGAGAATTTGTAGATTAGGGGAGGAAGATAATCCGGTAAGACCCACCAACGAGAGAAGTTAGAGACGAGAGAGAGAAAAGAGAATCAGGGTTGGAGATTGAATTATTATTTCTGATAATGAAAACAACATAATGACAACCAACTATATATAATTAAAAGATAAAAGATATCCTAAACTACTTTGACTCTTAAAGGAAAAGATAATTACGTAACTACTACTAAACAGAATCATAATTTTAATGCATATCTTAATTTATTTCAATCTATCCAATCCCTACTTTTTTTCTCTTGATATTCTCCATATCTATCCGTATCACTTTTAGGCCCAAATTATATATGACTAGAGATTTTATTAAGATATATTTGTTGAATTCTATCGATATTGTGATAAAGTATAATCTTATTTATTGGGAATTGTGATAAGATAGAATGCTATTAGTTATCAGATGAGGATGAATAAACGATTTACATGAAGTAGTTGAGTTGAACTAGAATAACTCTAATTTCAAACTCTATAAATACGGACCATTTGAGATATGATGATTATTTGATATAATCTGATCTCTCAATTAACTTCTCCTAAACTCTTGTTACTTCAGTAATTCACTGAGGAATGAGGGGTAATTCTCTGTTCTTCTTTATTATCTACGTAAATAATTTATTTTTTATATTGTTTTTAGAAAAAACGCAATAGTATAGATTTAACTTACTTTCAAATTAATAATTTTTATTCTATACACTTTTCATCATATAATTTTTTCTTTTCTATTCCGTTTGATTTACTATATTTATATACCAATAAAATTTAAAACAAGGGATAATTACATTTGACTATCCTCACTGTAGGCCAAATTACAATGCAGGACCTCTTGTTTCGTTTTTAACATATTAGTCCCCACAGGACGTGCCTGGCTTGAGGTCCCAAATGAAAAACGTGAAAAGACATAAATAAAAATAATAATTTTTAGAATTACAAAATGGCGATTTTACCATTATTTTTAAAGCATTGAACCTAAACTTTTTTTTTTTTTTTCAATTTCTCCACCAATCCTCTCTCTCAATTTTCTCTTATTTTGAACCAACCCTCTTTCTTGCTTTTCTTCGGTGGGGAGCAACTCAAAACAATCGGTAATGGCAATGGCGAAGTCAATTTGGTGACGGAGACAACAAATTTGGTGGTGGTGGTGAGATTGGGCGATGGAAATGATGGTGGGTTATGTTGATGGTGGCGGATCTGGTTGGAGGGGCCGGTGGAGGTGGTGGCGACATCGGTTTGGTGTGGCGGCAGATTTGATAGCTGAGCAGATTTGTTGGTGGAGCCGGTGGTTGTGCCGTTCATCTTCTCTAACGGAGGGATGAGTTGGTGTTTTTTCTTTTTCTTTTTCTTTTTTTTTCCTTTTGATTTTAATTTAAATTTCATTAGTAATATATTATTATAATTTGTATGAACAAAATTATTAGAAATATATTATATTTTTGTCAGAATACAAAATGTATTTTATGCATAACTTAAATAAAATGTGTTAATTCTTAATTATATACATAAATTATAATTTTTATTTTTTAACATAATTAAAGCATAAAGGCATTCATAATAATCCCTAAAATCTATAAAATGTTTGTAATTTATATACTTTTATATAAAAGAATATGTATTTAATAATAATTAAAAAATATAAATATACACAATAAAAATAAGGTTTATCAATTATATACACAAATTATTAATACTAAAATTTTAATATAATATAATTTTAAAAATAGGGATAATTATTGATAACTATCACTTATCCCCAATTTTAGTTACCTCCCCTATTCAAAATCTTTTAGTACTAACTACACGTTTGAAAAATTAAATTTTATTCAAACCCTATTTTAAACAAAATTACTCTATTATCTCCAAGAGAAAATTATAAAAACCCACGTCACCCCATTATTGCGATTTCACTTCCAACTAAAAAAAAAAGAATTTCTGCGTCAAAAAGTTTTCTGAAAGAGAGAGACGACAATGACAAAAATAATAAAAAGAGAGCCACTAGTGTAAAGACGAAGAAGATGTAGAAGATTTAGTTGAGAGACTTTTGGAGGGACGGAAAAGATAAAGAGAAGCTTTAGTGGAGAGAGGAAGAAGATGGAGAAGATTTAGTGTAGACACGGAAAAGATAAAGAGAAGCAACGGCCTCAGAGACGGGAAGAGAGAGATTCACATAAGAATATTAACATATGAATATTAAGGTACTCCATTTTCAAAATAAGGTATTAAATTGAGAACATAAAGTATTTGGTATAACATATGAATATTAAAATACTCAATTTTCAAAATAAGGTATTGAATTGAGATTGAAAGGTATTGAATGATTCAAAATAAGGTATTGAATTGAGAATATAAGATACTAATATAACAAATCAGAAATAAGGTACCCAATTTTCAAAAGGGTTAATCTTTCTTTGCACCCCAACCTTTGGGGTGCGTTGCACTTTGGTATCATGCACCCGAATTTACATACGGAAATGTTCATCTATTACCAAAAACAAGTCATGTATGGATATTATTAGGAGAGCCGTGCAGATCCAGTCTAGTCTCCCTTTCGCTCCACAAGGATCAAGATCAAATGAGTGGGCATTCTCGTTCTGTCAAGAGAAGATCTACTTCTAACCTCTCAGGAACGAATGATGGGTCGAGACAAAAATTATTTCTTTCGAATTTTTCGGGTAAAAAAGAAGATAGGATTCCTGATTATTCAGACCTTCGTCGAATTCTATGGCACCCCAACCTTTGGGGTGCGTTGCACTTTGGTACCCAACCTTTGATTTTTGACAAATCAGTACCCAACCTTTGCAATTTGTTTAATTTCAATACCTAGGTCAACATTCCGGCCAAAATCTCCGGTGCGCGTGTGTTCACGCGATTTCTTAAGGGTAATTTAGTCATTTCATTTTTTTCACTAATTAAAAAATTAAAAAATACAAAAAAACCAAAAAAAAAAAAGAAAAGAAAAGAAAATGAAAGAAAGCAGACTTCATCCTCTCTCTCGGATGGAAGAAAATGGAAAAAAAAAACCCAGATCCGAAGCAGATTGATTGAACCAAAATCTATACCATGGAAATTCACATATCTATACCAAAATTCAAATGATTGAACCATAAATCTCTCTACTTGCATAACCAAAACCTCAAAAAACTAAAATCAAATCAAAACCCCAAAATCTTACAACCCAGATCCGATGAAGATGAAGATGAAGATAGAGAAGCAGATTTCAGCAGCTCCGATGAAGGATGGTTCTTGGGGGAATTTTGCAGGATTTTTCAGCTGGAGAAGCTCTGAAACTCGAATTCTTTCCCATGTATATACATCTTCCACCACCACCTCTGTCGGCGCCTCTCCCTCTACCACCGCCGCCACTTTCTCTTTTTCCACCTCTCATCCACCGCTGCTCACTACAAACCACCACAATCCGGCCACAATCAGTTCTTCGATCTCATTCCTTCTCTTTTATTTTTCCCCTGCTCTTTCTCTCATTGGATCTGGAAAAAAGGGGGAAATAGAACAGGGCCGTCGGATGGCGGTGGCGCTGCGTCGCCGTCGATGGTGGCGGAAATGGCGAAGGATGTGCCGCTGCTGCTGCTCGTTGGAGAGAAGGGGATGGCGACGTGGTGTTGCTGGTTGCATCATTCATCTTCGCGGCTGAGAAGGGAAAAAGCAATGACGAAGAAGAAAGGTTGAGTGATGGAGATGAAAGGGGCACCGCATCCTTAGAGAAGATGACGGGCGGCGGCGATTCGGCGTGGAGAAGATAGATGGAGATCTGGGTTCTTCCATCTTCCTCTTTCCCAGATTTGAGTTCTTCCATTTTCCTTTTTAATTTTTTTTTTTTTGTATTTTTTAATTAGTGAAAAAAATAAAATGACTAAACTACCCTTAAGAAATCGCATGAACACACGCGCACCGGAGATTTTGGCCAAAATGTTGACCTAGGTACTGAAATTAAACAAATTGCAAAGGTTGGGTACTGATTTGTCAAAAATCAAAGGTTGGGTACCAAAGTGCAATGCACCCCAAAGGTTGGGGTGCAAAGAAAGATTAACCCTTTTCAAAATAACGTATTATGAAAGAAGGTGAATCACTTATTGTTTGTTGAGTCATATAGTAAAAAATCATAAAAAGTCTTTTTTGTTGTTGTATAATAAGGTATTAATTCACATGAATGATAGAGAAGTTAATGTCAGAAAAGAAAAAAATAATAATAAAAGACATGACACTCAACAAGTGAATTTAGCATTTGGAAGTTAGTACTAAAACAAATTACTTGTAAACTAAAATTCTCTATACTAATGGTTACTTCAAACTAATTGCCCCCTAAAAATATGCTACAATATTACAAATACATTCCTAACTATTATACTTTCTAACAAAATGACCCTCAATTCTAATGTATATTATAAAATAATCCCCATGGTCTTTTGGTAATTTCATAAATAATAAAATAATACTGATCGTGTCAAAATCTGGGCTGTGTACGGGGTTCCGGACTAAAACGCCAAATCATCCAAGATATTTGTAATATGTGGAGAACTCCGACGCTTCCTCCAACTGAAAAGGTAGAACAAACGTGAGCTCAAAGGCCAAGACGGGGAAGAGTGGGGGTTGGACCCGTTTTGGCACTCCGACGCTCAAGTCAGCTCAAGCTCTCGGTCGAAAATGCTAGAGTTAAGAGTTTTGGGCGTGAAAAAGAGCTTACCTTTGGCCGTCGCAGGGCGAGGCTTTTATAGGGTGAAGATGGACTTCGCAGGAGCAAGTACACCTCCCTGAAAGTGTGGATCTGGTTGGGAGGAGAGAGTCCTGGCCTCTGGCCGGAACAGTGCTTTTCTAGCCAAAGCACTGTTCGCCTGCTCCTGCCAGGATCCCTGACACTGTACTGAGCGCGGCTGCAATTAATGCGGCCAGCCGTAGGTGGTACTCGCATTAATGCGGTTGTCCGGTAGTGATCGGGTCGGGATTCTGCTGGGTCGCGCCTTTCTCTGGAGTGAAAGGAGACCCTAGGTCGCGGGAGACCGCCCCCAAACCAGGACTTGTGGTCTTCGGCCAAGTGGTGGGTCGATAATCGCCTAAGTGGCTCGGTCGTGGAAAGCTCACGAGGCATAGGCTGCTATCTGGCAATGATATCTGGCGCTAAATCAGACTCCCCGATTTTTCCCTTATCATCTTCCCCCCCAGATCGGGCACCATTAAGAGAGTGGTGTCTGATCTCAAGGAAGGCTTTTTTGCTGGGGTAAAAGGGGGAGGCCTGGGTCGCGATGATCTTATGGAGATCTGGATCGTTGGGAAAACTGTCCGAGCCAGGATTCGACGAGCCAACCTCCTTCGACCCCAGATATATTTCGACCCAAGACATGAGGCGTGGCCTCATGCGCACATGCTAGCTGTGCCCCACTGGGCGGGGAACTCTGGAAACTCCCCTTGTCAGAGTCATGATTACACTTTTGAAATTTGAGGGACTAGCACGGGTTTTGGGGTTCGGTTGCAGGCGGCCGTTTTGGGGGTAAGGGGCCACGCTCTTCCCCAGTATACTAATTTATGGCCACGTGGGAAGGGATAATAAAACGTTGCTATAAATTGGTGACTTAGGCGGTTTTTCTCCCTTCCACGCCTTCCACAAGAGCAAACCCTAGATTTGAAGAGACTTTTGCCCTCCACCAGACTCTGTCAAAACGCACTCCGGGAGAATTCACAAGCACATTCTCGAGGTACGCTTTTCAATCCCAGATCTCTCCCCTCTTCCTTTCTCCCTCGCATCCTAGAAATGGCTCCCAAGAGGAACATCTCCGGGCCTGCCGAGAGCCAACCCCCAAATGAGCAAGTGAGAAGCTACGGTCCGCGGGACATTCCGTCTGACCCTGAGGTGTCAATAGAATGCATAGGGGTTAAAGCTCCAGGGAGAGCTAGGTGGGAGGATCCCACTGTGACAATGTATTTCAGGAACCCGGCGGAGGAGGCCACCGGATCGGTTCTGAGGGAGCCGGCCGACAGTGAAAGTTCCGTGGAGGCTGAATCCGTCCCATTAAGCGGTGGTGGAATGCGAGACGAAGTAAATAACGAAGTTGTAGAGGATACGGCCGCTGAGATTGAGGAGATGTCGTTGGAGGAAGAAGGTCGCGGCGGCGCAGCTTCGGATGTTGAGCGGGGGCCCCAGAAGGGGAAGGCGAAAAGGAGAGGGCAGCAAAAATGCCAGAAACACTATTACGAGTTTAGGGCCGAGGTGTATGGGTCGGAGAGGACCACCGCCCTGAAGAGACTGACCGGCTGGAGGGATTTGGACGACCGTTGCGAAATTTTTACTCCCAACAAAGATGAACACATGGGAGCACCCCCTGAAGGGTGTATCGCCATGTCCCTGCAGGCCATTGAATATGGATTCCGACTTCCTCTCTCCCCTTTCCAGGTGGCTCTGTTTAATCATCTCCAGATCAGCCCCATTCAACTGCTCCCAAACGGTCATGCGATGGTAACAGCGTTCAGGTCCTTGATGAAGATCTTGGGACAGGTTGAATGCGTGGAGCATTTTGCAGAACTATTCGTAGCTTCCGTCGATTCAGCTGCTTCCCCCAACAGGAGGGGGTTTGTGAAGTTACAATCTCGGTCGGGGAATAAGATTTTTGACACCGAGAAGTCCTCTCATGGCGTGGATTGGAAAAAGAAGTTTGTCTTCCTGAGATATACAGACGGGTGGAACGGCCTAGAACACACCTCCTGGAACGACGTGGCCCAGGTAAGGTTGGAGAGGGGTCCGGTACGCTGGCCCAACACCTTGTTAGCTGCACTGAGGGGGGTGCATCCCCTGGATACAGGGATCTTCACGAACACCCATCTGCTAATTAACTTGGGGTTGGCTCCGGGGACACGGAGACACATTGATTTCAGAATGGGTAACTACACCCTCAATACCCTTAGGCCAAGCACGTTCCCTTCCCTGACTTCATCTTTTCTTTACCGCACTGAGTTCTAACTCTGCCCGCTGAACTTTATTTTTTCCCCATGTGCAGGGTCGATAATGGTAGCTGGATGAGCCAGAGCCGTGGATCGCCTGTTGAAGAAGAAACAAGCCGAGAGGGCCAAGAAAATTGCCGAGGAAGGAGCGCCTGGCCCGCTTCCTTCTGTCCAAGAGATAGCGCGAGAAGAGGGCCTCACGGAGGCAGATTCCCTGGGTCGGATTGCGGCCGTGGAGCGGGCAGCCGGGCAAAGGTGGGCTGACGCCCATGTTCCTACGGATGGGGGGGAAGCGGATGCGCATGGAGCCGCTTGGATCCCTCCGGTAAACGACGCCCCGGCTCAACCTCCGGTAGATCAGGGCGCCATCCCTTCAAAAACAAAGGGGAAGGTGGTCATGTCTGCCGGGCGACCGGATACGGTCCCCGAGACCGACTCCGGGTCGTTTCCTTCGGAAGTGCCCAGGGGTCGGCGTACCTTAAAGAGGAAAGAAAAGGATGAGGCGGAGGATAGGGCCCCTAAGAGACCTGTTATGCGGGGTGATCCCCCTTTCCGGCCACCGGGCGGCTGGGCTCCCCCAACCCTTCGGTCGGGGTCCTCGCCTGGCTTCACCATGCTGAGGGGGGACTACGAACGTATAGTCGCCGTCCCCATATTCGCTGGGCCTAAGTATCCTTTTGGGGTTTCAGAGCGCAAAGAGGACGGGTCGGAGAGGAAAGTCGCTACCGGGGAAGTCGACCAGGATGTGCTGGGGGCCATCTATTATTCCCTACAAACCGCAAGCGACCACCAGGAGTTGGCTAAGGAGAGCAATGCGACCCTCTCCTATAACAAGATTGCGCTCTTGAATGCGGTAAGGGCCCTTTCGCCATTCTTTCCCTTGGGTCATGCTTTTCATTGTTTTGTTTCTGACTTTTTCTCCTTTTCCTCTTCCCAGTTGATAGTGAGGGAGCACCAGTCTGCCATGCGGCTGGAATTGGCCGATGAAGCCCGCCGCAAGCTGCTGGCGGAGAGGGCAGAGGTGTTGCAGGAGAAGAGCTGGAAAGACGAGGCGGCGAGGCAATCCCAGGCGTTGGAAGATGCCCAGAAGGCATACACCGTGAAGCTTGACAAAATGGACAAGCTGGTAAAAGATTCCCTTATGGAGAGGTCTGCCCTAGAGAAGGAGTTGGGGGAACTAAGGGCTGCGAACGAGGAGCTGCGAATGGGTGTGGCCACGCGGCAAAGCTTGTTGGATGCCGCGGAAGCGAAAACCGAGGCTGCTTATGCCAAGGGCAAACAGGATGGATGGCGGGATGGCTTTGTGGAAGGGCAAAAGGATGGAACCAAAACGACCTTCTGGACGGTTGAGAAACTAGTGCCGCAAATAAAGGATAGTGCCGTGGCAGAGTTTCTTCAATCCAAGGTGTTTGGCACCGTCTCGGGCACCCTGGGGGCTTCGGACATAGAGACCGGCTTCATGAGGGCTATATCGCAGATCCACCTTCACCACCCAATCCCCCATGCCCTTCTTAACGACCCTCGTAAACTCAATGCGGCGAACGGGTATGTTCCCAACACATTACCGCAAGAGTTCATGGCTCGCGTTGATTTCGAAGAAGGGGCGAATCAGGAAGCGACAGACGGTGAAGAAGACGAAGGGGAGCCGGACTGGGACAAAGTGACCTACGGCTGGGCCGTGGAATGGGCTGAATCTCAGCTCGACAAGCAAGCAGGAGCGGTATCCTTGCCGGGCCCCGTGGACATAGAGCAGACAAAAAAGACTTTGCTGGCCACTTATGCTCCCTCAAGTAGCGGGTCGAAAGATGATGGCCTCTTGACCGGGAACACGGGTGGTCCTGCTTTAGCGATCCCTCCTCTGGCATCACTCCCTCCCCCCATTGAAGTGACTCCCCCAGCGTCTCAGCCTGATCTTCCAACTCCTCCTTCCAGCTCTTGAAGGCGCACGGAACTTGTAACATTAATATTGCTATTCCTTTGTAATATTCCGGGGACTGAGCCCCCACCTCCTCTTGTAAATTCGAATCGAGTATTTATTATTTGCTTTTGATACTGTCTCATTCTAACATTGTTTGTCTCCAAGACATTGGTCTTGTTGGCGAGTATGCCTTTTTCGCAATCTTTTGAACGAAACTTAAATGAAACTTGAAAAGTGCTCGTGTCGTGGGTCGGAGGAAGTTGCCTTTGCGAGCCGCATCTGGCTCGCTGGGAACTTACATCGCGAGTCGCCCCGAGGGACCGCAAACGTAAACTTCGATTAAAAAGTACATTACAACATTTAGCTGAGGATAAAAGACAATTCAGATGGACTGAAAGTACTTTTCATCATTTGGGGACGAACTGGGGAGAGTACAAAATGGTACCTACAACTTAGAGAAATTCTTAAACATAAAACTTCTTGAGGTTATGCGCGTTCCAAGATCTGGGGATGGCGTTTCCCTCCGTATCCTCTAGGTGATAAGCTTTGTTGCGCCCTATTTCAGCAATGCGGTATGGGCCTTCCCAGTTAGGTTGTAACTTGCCCACGTGTTTCGTCACTTCAACCTTTTTGAGAACCAGGTCGCCGATTTGAAAAGCGCGGGGCTTGACCCCTTTGTTGTAGCTCCGAGCCACCGTGGCTCGATATTGCTGCATGCGTTGGAATCCCTTCTGCCGAATTTCTTCAATGGTGTCAAGCTCATGCGCTCGATCTTCTGCGTTTCTGGCGAGCTGGTAGTTGGAAACCCTCGCTGTTTGATGTAGAAGCTCCGCAGGGATCATGGCTTCCGACCCGTAGACCATTGAGAAGGGGGTTAGCCCTGTAGCAGTTCTAGGAGTTGTGCGGTACGCCCATAGGACCCCGTCAAGTTCGTCGACCCAAGCTCCCTTCTTGGCCTCCAGCCTGGTTTGGAGGTTCTGAATAATGATCCGATTAATTACTTCGACCTGGCCGTTCGCCTGGGGATGGCCGACCGACGCGAAGCGCTGACTGATTCCCATATCTGTACAGTAGGACCTACTGCTGGCGCTTTGAAATTGAGTTCCGTTGTCGCAGATGAGGACCCTGGGGATCCCAAATCTGCAAATGATGTTGCGCCATAAGAAATTTTGGATAACCTTGTCCGTGATTTTTGCCGCGGGTTGGGCTTCGACCCATTTAGAGAAGTATTCCACCGCGACTAACAGGTATTGCCGTTGACCCGTCGCGAGTGGCAGTGGCCCGACGATGTCAATGCCCCACTGATCAAAGGGCCAGCAAATGTCTACAGGGACCATTTCTGCGGGGTGCTGATGCGGGATGTTGGCGTGTTTTTGGCAATTAACACACCTACGGGCGTATTCCTTAGCGTCCTCGTTTAGAGTGGGCCAGTAGAAACCACTTCTGGAAACTTTCTTGGCCAAAGATCGACCGCCCGCATGATTTCCACACTGCCCGCTATGTATCTCTTCCAAGACGTCCAAAGCCTGTGAAGGACGTAGGCACCGCTTGGTTGGTCCCATGAATGCCCGCTTGTATAATCTCCCTTCGGAATCTAGGGAGTAACCTGCGGCCTTGTACTTGAGGCATCTCGCGGCATTTCGGTCGGCAGGTAACACTCCATCTCTGAGGTAAAGTATAAATTCGTCGACCCAGCACGGTTCTGCGGGGTCGATGGAGCATATTACCTCTGCCTCGCCATCAATCACTCTCCCCTTGCTTGACAAGTAAGTGATGTTTTGGTCCTTGGAGCCTCTCATTCCATTCGCGAATTTTGACAACGCGTCCGCACGCGTGTTCTCTTCCCTGGGGACTTGCTGTAGCGTAAATTCTTTGAATTGAGACGCCAAGGATTTGACCTTGGCAAGGTACTTGATCATAGTTTCCTCACGCGCTTCGTAGGAGCCCTGAAATTGGCTCGCCACTAGCTGGGAATCCGTCGTTACGGCAATCCTTTCGACCCCACGCTCCTTTGCGATTTTAAGGCCAGCGATGAGCGCTTCGTACTCTGCCTCATTGTTGGTGGCTGGGAAGTCCAGGGAGATGGCGAAATCAAGCGTCTCGCTCCCCGTGCTGGTTAGGGAGATCCCCACACCGCCTCCTTGAGAGGTTGAGGAGCCATCGACCGACATTGTCCATAGCGCTGGGCGCGGGGTTTCCTTACGGGGGTCGCTCTTTTCAATGATGAAATCTGCGAGGATCTGGGCTTGATATGCAGCTCGGGGCTGGTAATTGATATCGAACTGACTCAACTCGATGGCCCATTTTACGATTCTTCCCGATGCTTCCGGTTTTTCCAGGACTTGGCGTAAGCCTTGGTCTGTGAGGACAATGATGGAATGGGATTGGAAGTAAGGCCTTAGCTTTCTGGAGGCGTGCACGAGGGCCAGAGCGAATTTTTCGATCTCCATATAGCGCGTTTCCGCGCCGTGGAGTATCTTGCTAACGTAATATACTGGCATGTGCTTCCTTTCGCGGACGGCCACTAGCACAGAGCTCACGGCCTCCTCCGTGACCGCTAAATAAAGGTACAAAGTTTCTCCTGTTACAGGCTTAGCAAGCAAGGGAGGAGAAGCAAGATATTCTTTGAGCCCCTCAAAGGCTTCATCACATTCATCAGTCCACTCGAATTTTTTAATATTGCGTAAAATCTTAAAGAACGGGAGATTTTTCTCAGAAGAGCGAGAGATGAACCTGTTTAGTGAAATGATTCGACCGACGAGACGCTGGACGTCCCTCACGTTGTGGGGTCTGTTGATGCCCTTGAGAGCTAAGATTTTCTCCGGGTTGGCTTCGATTCCTCGTTGGCTGACTATGTAACCAAGGAATTTTCCTCCTTCTACGCCGAAGGAGCATTTGCCGGGATTCAGCTTCATCCTGTACTTGCGGAGCAGGTCGAAAGTCCGACCCAAATCGGCCAAATGCATCTCTGCCCTCTCGCTCTTGACGATCATGTCGTCAACATAGACCTCCATTGTTTTGCCTATCTCGTCTGCGAAAACCTTGTTGACCAGCCTTTGATAGGTCGCGCCAGCATTTTTCAATCCGAATGGCATGACCTCGAAACAGTAGATTCCCTTCACCACAATGAAAGCGGTCTTCCCCTTGTCCTCCTGGGCCATGAAGATTTGATAGTAGCCCTGGAAGGCGTCCATCATGCTCAGGAGTTCACAGCCGGCAGTCGAATCGACCAACTGATCAATGCGTGGGAGAGGGTAAGGATCCTTGGGACAGGCCTTGTTTAGGTCGGTGAAGTCGTTGCACATTCGCCACTTCCCTCCTGTCTTCGCGACCAGAACGACATTGCAGAGCCAATCCACATACTTGGCTGGCGTGATGTATCCGGCATCCAGCAGTTTGTTGACCTCTTGCTCGATTATTTTGTTTCGCTCATCACTTTGGGCCCTCAACCGTTGTTTGATGGGTCGGAAACTTGGGTCCACATTCAAATGGTGTTCGATAATTTTTGGGTCGACGCCGACCAAGTCTGAGGACTTCCAAGCAAACACGTCTGCATTATTTCGTAGGAACTGGATGAGCATACACTGCTGCTTACCTTTGAGATTCGCTCCAATGTGCGTGGTTCTCTCCGGGTCATCCGGAATCAGTGTGACTGGGACGAGGGCTCCTGCTGCCTCTATCTTACCATCATCAAGCTTACGCTTCTTCCTTGCTATGGTGGAGGTCATCTGCTTGGAACACATCTCGGCGGTGGGATCGTCTGGGTCGGCAAGTTCCGTATCTAGGAAATCGCCTACGTCTATTAAAGGAACGACAGCTCTGTTCGGGAGTTGTACCTTTTCCATGGAGATGGAGTAGCATTCCCATGATTCCGGTATGTTGCAACGGAGCTCCCCTATCCCATGCGGGGTCGGCAGCTTGATGGTTTGGTGATAAGTGGAGATCACCGCTCGGAAGCTGATCAGAGCGGGGCGTCCGACGATGATGTTGTAAGCGGAGGGGCCTTCCACCACCAAGTATTCCAATAATTGTGTGGCCCGTTGCGGCAGCTTTCCCATGGAAGTAACAAGCTTGACTCTCCCTTTAGAATAGACCTCCGAGCCCCCAAAACCTGTCAATGGTGTTTTAATAGGCTCATATTCAAGGGAATTATGGATGTTCATCTTTTGCAAGGTGGAATAGAAGATAATGTTAGCGGAGCTCCCACTGTCGACTAGGGTCTTATGAACAGCGCAATTTGCTACGTCTAAAGTGACGACCAGCGGACAACTAGGCATTCCCCCATCTCGTGGCATTACTGGTATGAAGTCCTTATCACTAAATGAGATTTCTTGCTCGCGCCATTCTTGCCCTTGCTCCACTTGCATGATCTCTCTGGGCCCATAAAGCTCCCGACCCGCCTGACGCCTTGACCGCTTGCGGGCCGTCTTGGAGTCTCCTCCCGCGGGGCCACCCGCAATCATGAAGATTTCGTTTGTGGGCATGTTGTGGGGGTTAGCCTCTCCGGGCTTCTCCAATGGTGGCTTTCGTCCCCTCCTGGGCGGAGGCGACTCCCTTGGGTCGAGAATTTGTCGGGCCCGCTCGTCCAATTTTCTGACAAACTCCATGAGGTGGCCTCCTTGAATTAATCGCTCTACCTCCTCCCTTAAAGCGATGCATTCTGAAGTCCAATGACCGGGCTGCATGTGGTAAGCGCAGCGCTTCCCAGACTCCTTAGCCTTCTTGGTTTCTTTCAGCTGCTTTGGCTTTTTAAGGAGTCCTCGATCCATGACTTCGTAAATTTCCTCTATGGGGTAAACCAAAGGTGTGTAACCTTTCCTGACCCCGCTCGATGAGGGCACTTCCCGCTTGAGCCTCTGCTCCATTCTGCTGGAGATCCTTGGAGGCTCCGACCGAGGTGGGTCGGATCTGGGGAACCTATCGGGAGCTGGGTCGTTTGCCCGTCGATCACTTTTGCGCCCCAAAGCGCGCGTTGTGGACTTGACTTCTTCCAACCGCATGAAACGGCGTGCTATGACCATTATTTCCTCCATATTCTGGGGAGACTGGAGGATGATTTCATCGGCGCACTCCGTGTGGCGGATCGCCTTGTGTAGGGTCTGGGTCAGGATGTCAATGTCCAAGTGCTCGACCTTGACGAATGCTTCGTTGAATCGTGAAAAGAAACTCCTCAAGGTCTCGCCTTCTTCCTGCGTGATACTATATAGATAGGTGGACGGGAGCTTGACCCCCGTCATAGAGGAGAAGTGAGCTTTGAACTTTCTAGCCAAATGATCATAATCTCGGATGCTATGGGGAGCTAGCCGCTCAAACCAGTCTTGGGCTGGACCCTCGAGCGTGGTTTCGAAAATCTTGGCCCAAATGAGTTTGGAGTGGCCATAGAGGCCGACTTGTGCTTCGAATTTGGAGCAGTGCTTCACGGGGTCAGTGCTCCCGTGGTATATTGGCAGATTGGTGGGGACTCTGTCCACCACCTTGGCGTCGATGATTTCGTCGCAAAAGGGGGACCTTGCCTCCCTTTCGCTGCGGTACATCCTCCCCAAACGTGGGGGGAGGTGACCGTGGTGGTGGGCAGGTGCCCTTTCCTCGAAGACCTGCCCTTGGGGGAAGTGTGATGACACTTCTTCTTGTGGATCAAAATACTCCGACCCTGGTGCCGGGTCGGGTAAATAAGGTTGCTGCTGCTGCTGTTGTTGCTGTTGCTGTCTCCGGGGGAGATTATTTCGGAGATCGCCCTGGCCCACCCAATGTCCCCGGTTGGCCTGATGGTAGGCGTTGGGATGGACCCTGGCCCCCAGGCGATCGAAAACAGGCACATTTCTAGGGACAGGAACGTCTCTATTCATTTCGCTTGCCGTCCCTGCAATGTGGCGCGCGCCCCTATCCGTTTCCCTCATATTGCGTAAGAGTTGCGAGGGGCGTTCCTCAGCCTGATCATTCCTTCTTCTAGCTGGCTCCCGTCGGCGGGGTGGGTTTTCATTGTCATCGAAACCCTCCTCCAGGTGCGCACCCAGATGGACTGGATGCTGGGCTCCCAAGGCCGGAGCAATGTATATGGTCTGAGGTTGCGCGCAGGGGTCTTGACCGTAGGGGAGCTGCGGATACCCCCAGATACTTAGTTGAGGGGCATGCTGATGGACAACATACGTCCCTGGTGCAGAAGGCCCTTGAACCGTGGGGTGTGCAACATTCTGAGGGGTCAGAGCCAAAGGGCTTCCTCTTGGGGGAGCCGGCATGACCGGCTCCCTGTTTTCTCTTGCAGCGGCCAACGCCTCTACCCGACAGCTCTCCGCGTAAGCCGCCAAATCCGCTTCTGAGAGTATTAAACGGCTTGGAGCACTAGGGCTGGCATCCGTAGCGACGATCCCCACTACGGGGGGTGGGAAGTTCCCCCCTGAGGTGTTGAGATCCGGAAAGATCTCTTCATCATTCTCGCCGTAGACTCGTCGTCCGTGACGTGTTTGGACCATCGTCAGTGGAAAGCTGGATTAAACTGGTAAGGAAGAAATACTTTTTTGTTCAGAGTTTCCCACAGACGGCGCCAAGATGATCGTGTCAAAATCTGGGCTGTGTACGGGGTTCCGGACTAAAACGCCAAATCATCCAAGATATTTGTAATATGTGGAGAACTCCGACGCTTCCTCCAACTGAAAAGGTAGAACAAACGTGAGCTCAAAGGCCAAGACGGGGAAGAGTGGGGGTTGGACCCGTTTTGGCACTCCGACGCTCAAGTCAGCTCAAGCTCTCGGTCGAAAATGCTAGAGTTAAGAGTTTTGGGCGTGAAAAAGAGCTTACCTTTGGCCGTCGCAGGGCGAGGCTTTTATAGGGTGAAGATGGACTTCGCAGGAGCAAGTACACCTCCCTGAAAGTGTGGATCTGGTTGGGAGGAGAGAGTCCTGGCCTCTGGCCGGAACAGTGCTTTTCCAGCCAAAGCACTGTTCGCCTGCTCCTGCCAGGATCCCTGACACTGTACTGAGCGCGGCTGCAATTAATGCGGCCAGCCGTAGGTGGTACTCGCATTAATGCGGTTGTCCGGTAGTGATCGGGTCGGGATTTTGCTGGGTCGCGCCTTTCTCTGGAGTGAAAGGAGACCCTAGGTCGCGGGAGACCGCCCCCAAACCAGGACTTGTGGTCTTCGGCCAAGTGGTGGGTCGATAATCGCCTAAGTGGCTCGGTCGTGGAAAGCTCACGAGGCATAGGCTGCTATCTGGCAATGACATCTGGCGCTAAATCAGACTCCCCGATTTTTCCCTTATCAAATACAAAGGATATTATGGGAAGTACAATGGTCAAATGTAACGGAACCCTAATAGAGTAGAGGGATCTCAATCGGAATATAGAGAAGAGGGACTAATCAACATTTATCGTACCGAATCTTTCACTTATTTCTGCTAGACATGCCTAGTTGTGGTTATCACTTTGCTCGATTCCTGATCCAGCTATTCAATTTGAATCCTTTATTTCATAAAAGTTACATTGTTTGTTATATTTTTACCTTTACACTTAAAAATTCAAATACAAATTAATAATTAAGTACTCAATAATATTTGACACACTTTAATTATACATATTTATGAATGTGGAATAAAAGGGTGCGACATTATATCGAAATACAGGACTTAAATTTGTAGCTACATCGCCAGTTTGATGTTATTAGTCGGTTGTAGCACAAGGGTTTTTTGTGGTTGGCAAATTTCCATCATAACTGCATTGTGGAAGACCTGGATTCCTCACGATCCTAGGTCCTGTAGGTACATCGGTTTTCTTCGGACGAATATCCTGCACATCACGACACGGATTATATATCCAACTCTTTTATCTTTTGGAGGAAAGTGTAATATTTGAAAGTTGAAGGATTTTAATTTGATGCCCTATACTGGAAATTAAGCACATGAACAGTACCTGATCAAATATTGCAGTGGGAATTGCTAGTGTGGCAACAGCATTAGGAGCATCCACTATTCCTGAAATTCTTCCTTCGCAGGGGCAGCATGAGAGTAGAAGATAGACCTGATCATTCACCACGTAACGATGCTTAGGCTCTTCTGATATATAATGGTGCTCGTGAGAGAGAGGGGGAGGGAGAGATGTGGGACCTGTTCTTTAGAGTATCCGAATTTGGAAATGTAGTCGATTGCATTGAGCACGGCACGCTTGTAAGCAACGCTAGCATCCAGATAATGTTGCCGTCCACTCTCATCAACGCTAATGCCCTCGAAAACTAGCCACTCGGAGAATCTTGGCTCGACCGGTCCTATCTCGAATATCGGGTTGACATGTAGAGTAGTCGGCCCCATTGGAGTTAGGTACTTTTTCATGCCATCCCTTATGATCTCACACCTGCATACAGTTAAATTCTCAGGTTCAACCAATTGCTAGTGTTTTCTAGTTACATACCAAGTTATTTTTATGGTACTCCCTTTTAAAACAAGAAAGTTCGTCTTTTGTTTGTCTTTACAGGCGTGTGAAACTTACTTGAGCTCTAGAAAACCGCTCATCTCAATTGCCCCACAAAAGGCCACTTCACCGTCGCCCTGTGAGAAATGCATATCTCCGGTGCTAAGATTCGCTCCCTCAACAAACACAGGAAGGTACACCTTCGAACCTCTGCTGAGGTTTTTGATGTCACAATTTCCACCATTTTCTCTTCCAGGAATGGTCCTCGCAGCTTCCCGTGCTATTTTTTCCCATTCAGGAGTACCTTCCTTAATCTACAAAGTACAAACATGACCAATCATTACAAAATATCAGAGTATTTCTATTTTTCCCTAGTACAATAGTTTGTTAAATAGAAAGTGTTCAGCTAATTAACTGGAACTTAACATTTGAGTGTTTTTAAATTAAGTTGTATGTATACCTTGCCAAGAACGCATCCCTTAGTGGATGGGAGATTTGCCAGTGGCCGTGAATGCAAAACCTCGCACAATTTCAGAGACTCAAGACCAGTTTCTTCAAGTTCCCTTTCCCTTTGGTTCCATATATTGAGCAATTCCATGGAAGGTGCAGTTCCAACGATTCCGGGATGAGTCAAACCCGGAAATCTTACCCCTATCAAGTGTTTTTATTCAATTTAAATCATAATTATGTAACATCTTTTTGTTACATATATCAATGTTGTTCTAAAATCTAAGAAAATGGAGAGTTACACCAACATACCATGACTCTGGACACATTTACACCAACTTCCCCTGAGGTTTGAAATATTACAATAACCTCCCCTGACATACTTTAAGATTTGGTTTGACACTAGCTATTATGGTTATAAATTTATAGTCAAATATTGATCGGTAAGTGTCAATTGAAAAAAAAGGGTATGCATAAAAAACAAAACATGAAATTATTGAAACTGAAAGACCTAGATGTAATGTAAGTTCTTGGAAAGGGGAAGTTTTGGTAATTTCTCAAACCCAAGGGAAGTTTGTGTAATTATATCAAATTCAGTGTGTCGGTGTAGTTATCCCTTAAAAAATCCATGACATGCAGAATAAATATTTGAAAAGTCTAGTTCAATAAATCAAAGCACCAGCTCATAGACGTGTCGCGTAACATAAATCTTTTCCTGATAATATTTTACTTATTTGTCAATGAAGTAAGATACGATTATTGAAATTTATTTACCATGACATGCAGAGTAAACATTTGAAAAGTCTAGTTCAATAAATCAGAGCACCAACTCATAGACGTGTCACGTAACATAAATCTTTTCCTCTCAGATAATATTTTACTTATTTGTCAATGAAGTAAGATACGATTATTGAAATTTATTTACCGGGTATATGAGGAGAGTAGGCATGTATTCCTTCAAAATACCATATAGCCTTGGTTGCACAAGGGAAGTGATCAGTTAGAAATCCGCCACCATTTTCCCTGTCGAAAATTGCAGTGAAACCCCATTCATCTCCAGGCAGAGGCCCCAAATTGCATATCTCAACAGCAAGAAGATCTCCAGGCTTGGCCGGTTGCCCGTCTGTGTCGACCACTCTAATAGGCCCGCTAAGATAATGAACCTGAGATAGTATATTCATTGAGATGTTATAATATTTCCACGAAATTGCAGAAATATTGCATGCATAAATAATTGATCAAATTCAAGAATCAGTATATATATCCCTTCATAAGTAATGTTGTTTGGAGAAAACAACTCATACAATCATCTTAGATAATCAATTTTATTAATTAATTAGAACTAATTTTTCAACATATCTATCTTAAGGCAAGTCAACTACAGAATATTGGTCATTTACTCATTTCTGTTACTATATTGAGATGGGGTGTAAGTGTAATTAACTTTCATGAAATCTCTTTTTTTCTTTTTCCCTTACATTTATAACCTGAAACTAGGTAGTTGTACTTACAGTTGAGAGGTCTAATGTTTTTATATCAAGTGCAGAACCATGATCATCTGAAACTGCACCACCTGTCCAATCCACCATCTCCACCCTAAATACCTCGCCGGTTTCGACCTCCGCCACCGGCGGAATCTCCGGGTGCCACCGGTTGTGAAGTGGCGGCTTTTGCTGCCATGGCTTTTTCTTAAGGTCTACAGGAACTATTAACCTCGGTGTTGGAGGGGCCATGGTTATGATTATTAAGTTGAGATATGTAGCAAGAAATATTGATGTTTACTATTAATCTTACTATATGTCTATTGAATTATGAAAGGAAAACAAAGACAGTATTGGAATATTAGGTCTGATTTAGACAAGTTTACTAAATGACAAAATGGAGAGGCAATTTTTCCAAAATATTGGTCCCTAACACATGTGGTGATAGCATATTCATCTGTAAATGATGTTGGTATCTCGTATGCTGTTGTTTTCAAGGCGGCAAATGATGATAATTTGGTTGCTTTAGGGTAAATTTTACTAATCTATCTATATATCTTATAAAAGCACGAATAGTTTCTTACAAAATACGGATTGCCTAAAATATCCTCACAACAATTACTTCAATAATTATTAGTCAAGGATAATGATGTAAATACATGTTATAGATTATTAGTTAATTATATTTAAAAAGCACATATTAACATAAAATAGGACTCTTTGTAGAAGTAAAATTTCTCCAACTTACCTAGAAAAGATATATAGTTCAACAAGGATTGTTTTAATATTACTATATTAATTAATTGTATTCAAATTTTATATTATAAGTTGTCTATTTTTTTTAATTTTAAGGCCTATAATTTAAAATGTTATAATAAGATATATCTAATGAATTGAAAAACAAAAAATTGATTCACTTTATTTTAATAAATTTTTGTAATTATGTAAAATAAAATATTATTTAGATAAGTTACATAAAATAATTTTCAATAAATCAAGCATAATGTAAGTCTAATTATATAAGTCCATAGTTCTATTTATCTAAATCAATAAACTTTCTTAAAATACAATCATATTATAATTCTATAAATTTATCTAATTAACAAAATAATATAATTTAATGATTTATATAAAATATTTTTCAATAAATTAATTAATCCTAATGTAATATTTTTAATTAACTAATACTAATATAATTTTAATTATTTAAATCTAATTAACCATATAATCTTCCTTTAGTTTATATGATAAAATATAAACTAAATACTTCAAAGCACGAATAGCGTTTTTGGTTTCTTAATTCTATAATTTTAATTAATTGTATTCAAATTTTATAATATAAGTTGCCTGTTTTTTTAATTTTGAGGCCTATAATTTAAAATGTTATAATAAGATATATCTAATGAATTGAAAAACAACAAATTGATTCACTTTATAAAATTTTGTAATTATGTAAAATAAAATATTATTTAAATAAGTTACGTAGAATAACTTTCAATAAATCAATCATAATGTAAGTCTAATTATATAAGTCCATAATTCTAATTATCTAAATCCATATCTTAAATTATAATCATATTATAATTCTATAAACTTATCTAATTAACAAAATAATATAATTTATGATTTACATAAAATATTTTTCAATAAATTAATTAATCCTAATGTAATAATTTTTATAACTAATACTAATATAATTTTAATTATCTAAATCCAACTAACCATATAATCTTCCTTTAGTTTATATGATAAAATATAAACTAAATACTTCAAAAGATGAATAGCGTTTTTGGTTTCTTAATTCTACAATTTAGAATTGTAGGTTCTCAGACCAAAGTTACTTTAAATTAAGAATACTAAGAAAACTCAATATGTGTGCATATAAAAATAAGATATAAACTAATTTTATACATAATTTTTACAATATTCGATTAAACATTTATATAAATATACTCTTTTAATTATTTCTACTATATATAAAAAATCAATTATAAAAAAAATAAACATAAATCTGAAATAATACTCACTAGAAGATTACAAATAAAAAAAAATAGAATTCAAGATCAAATGACAAAGAGAATATAAAAAAGAGATAAATTAAATAAAAATGAAATAAAGAATAGTTGGTTTAAAAAAAAGAATTACTTGATTTTAATGTATATGCACATGCATACCAAAATTAAGAACGACTTGAAATATCTTTACAAATATATGCGAGAATTAATATAGCGTAATGGTAACAAAATTTCGAAGATTAGATTAAAAATTTCAAGATGTTAGATTGGGTGTCAGTTCAAGAAAGATATGGAATTTTTTTTAATTTAAACTAAATGAGATTGATCCAATAGTTATCAATTTATTTTTACATTCTCCAAAGTAGCAATATACAACTTATTGGCCGAATGATTAGATTAAAAATATCAAGATATTAGATTGGGTGTGAGTTCAAGAAAGATATGGAATTTTTTTTAATTTAAACTAAATGAGATTGATCCAATAGTTATCAATTTATTTTTACATTCTCCAAAGTAGCCATATACAACTTATTGGCCGAATCTAAACTTGAAGGACATTTTGAATTGGGATCATTACTCAGAAATAATGGTTCTTGAACAGTTTTCAATGTGCTCGAAAAGCAAAAAAATAAAACAAAAATACAAAGAATTTCTAAAGCATTATGCATGAGACAAACAAGGTAAATATTCAAATGATTTGGAGGAAGAATTGAGGGCAGAATATAACAAACTATGGCAACAAAAAGAGATTATTTGGCTTTAAGAGTTGAGAATTAATTGGCTCAAATTTAGGGATAAACAAACAAGTTTCTTTTATCTGTCAGCCATAATGAGAAGAAGAATGAATCAGATGAATGCTCTGAAAATAGACAATAAATAAGCAACCAACAAAGATTATCAGGTGTGTATTTGTCTAATTTCAAAAATTAACACTCTACAAAAAAAAAAACGAGTTTTAGCCCATTACATTGTGCAACATATTGCTCAAATTAATACTTACTAGAAGAATACAAATAAAAAAATAGAATGCAAGATCAAATGACAAAGAGAATATAAAAAAAGAGATAAATTAAATAAAAAAGAGATAAAGAATAGTTGGTTAAAAAAAAGAATCACTTGATTTTAATGTATATGCACATGCATACCAAAATTAAGAACGACTGTGAAATATCTTTACAAATATATGTGAATAAAGCGTAATGGTAACAAAATTTTGAAGATTAGATTAAAAATTTCAATATGTTAGATTTGGTGTGAGTTCAAGAAACGATATGCAAATTTTTTTAATTTAATCTAAATGAGATTGATCCAATAGTTATCAATATATTTTTACATTCTCCAAAGTAGCAATATACAACTTATTGACCGAATCAAAATTTGAAGGACATTTTGACTTGGGATCATTGCCCAGAAACAATGGTTCTTGAATAGTTTTCAATGTGCTCGAAAAGCGAAAAAAAAATAAAAAAAAAATACAAAGAATTTCTAAAGCATTATGCATGATACACACAAGGTAAATATTCAAATGATTTGGAGGAAGAATTGAGGGCAGAATATAATAAACTATTGCAACAAAAAGAGATTATTCGGTTTAAGAGTTGAGAATTAATTGGCTCAAATTTAGGGATAAACAAACAAGTTTCTTTCATCTGTCAGCCATAATGAGAAGAAGAAGGAATCAGATGAATGCTCTGAAAATAGACAATGAATGAGCAACCAACAAAGATTATCGGGTGTTTATTTGTCTAATTTCAAAAATTAATGCTCGACAAAAATAAACGAGTTTTACCCAATTACGTTGTGCAGCATATTGCTCAAAATAATCACCAAGATGATTATACTTCGTTCAAACCGTATATTAAAAAAATTGCGGGATCGAACTAGAATAGCTTCATTCCCGACCAAGGCACCTATTACAATATTTTGATGCCTGAATAAGTGTTACGAATGCTACATCACTCCAACGATAAAAAAGGGGCATGGTGCTGAAATTGAATATTGAAACAGTGTACGAAAAAAAACCCAGTGGAATTTCTAAAAAGACTTTTAACTTTCTTCAAATTCCCGACGAAAATCATCAATATCATTATGAGCAGAATGTAGCGGATACAATCGGAGATTCTATAGAATGGTGAACCAACGGAGGTTGTACGGATGTGTGGCATTAGATAAGGTAATCACGTTCGTTTTATTTGTTTGTAATATGCATGGAACAACCTACATATATAATTGAAGAGACCATTTTGGCCTGACCTGGAAGCCAATTATGGTATATTAGAGAAGCTCTTACATGATCTCACACTTGCCTTTTGCGGACGACTTAATATTAGGAGTCAAACCTATCGTGGATGGAGCAAACTGCATTAAAAGTGTGGTTGAGACGTTTTGCAAGGAGTTGGGCCTCAAATTAAACTTATACAAATCACATGTGTTGTTTGCACCTTATATGACAAATGATTTAAAGTAGTAGGTTAGTAGAATTATGGGCATGGAAAATATAGACAACTTAAGGAACTATTTGGGGGGTGCAAATGAACTTTAGTTGTAATTATAATGAGCATTTCCCGATTGTGATTAATAGAGTCGAAAAGCATCTCTTGGGATAGAAAGCCAAAATGACAAATATTTATTGACGAATGACACTTATTAAGTCCATCACGATCTCGATCTCCATCAACCACATGCACACAAATTGGCTCCCTAATCAGATGTACGATAAACTTGATCCACTCAAGCACAACTTTCTTTAGGCGATTAATATAACGAGGAACGAACCCATCTTGTAGAGTGAAAGAAGGTGACTGCAAAGAAGTAAGAATGTGGATTGGGTTTTAGAGAAGCCCAAAAGAAAATATAGTGATGCTAACTAAAACGGGATGAAGAATGCTTAACAAGGAGATGACGTTATACATCAAAAAAATATTTAAAAAGGGATAACATTCTTGATCGAATATAAGCCTCGACTTATGGGTTTCCCGAGCATGGAAGGGGATAGTTAAAAACACTTGGATGGTGGAACCATTTTAAAAATGGAGGATTGGGAACGGTGAAGGGACATCTTTATGGAATGATAGATGGTTATCACAAGGTAAGCTGACGGACATCTTTGGAGATAACATTCATGAGGAGGATAAAGATCTTATGGAATGTAATCTCATTGGAAAAGATAAAAATTGAAACCTAAATAAGTTGAAAACATCACCGTCCAAAGAGGTGGTGAATGAGGTACTTAGTGTCCTAACGCGCTGCATGATAATGGAGATAAGAGAGAATGAATTGTGTCAACTAAAGATAAATTCTCCTATAAAATGATTATACTCTACTTATGGCGTCGGATGAGACATGCAAGAAAAAACTTTAAATGAATTTGAAAATTACCTTACCCCAAAAATTCAAGATTTTCCTGTGGCTTTGCCAATATGATAGCTTGCTTACAAATGTATTGGAGTATGATAGAAAATTTAGGGAAAACTTGCGAGTGTCGGATGGGCTCAAAGAGAGCTTTAGTAGCAAAATACTGAATAATATGTTCCTAAAATATCCTGGGTGGGTTGTGTTGATCTTGACGCTCTAAAATTTTTGGAAAACATGGAACCGATGGAGCTATCAAAATGTTATGAAGCTTAGAAATGTTGTTATTCGCCACATAAAAGAGTTATCTACGACCTTAGTAATAATCAATAAGGACACAACACAGGCAAAAGAAAATCTGCACTTAGTTGTCGTGAAATAAATTCGAGAAGTGATGGGTAAAACTAAAATCGGATTGAAGCTTTTATAACTACACCAAATGGGGCGTCATTCGAGATGGAAATTGGAGATGAATGCTAGGATATGTTATGAATCTTGGTATAGTTTCAATAATGTAGCAAAGTTATTGAACTTACCTAAAGGATTAAAACTAACTTTGGAGAGATACTTTTCAAAAATTAATGTGGAGATTGATTTGGAGACGGTCGTTAAATGAATAACAATGAAGGATACTCAAAAACAACTAATGAGAAATGTAATATTTGATTGGCGAAGGTTACTCCAAAGATTTTGAGGAACTTTGATTAAATAAATCTCGAGAGAAAGAAACATGATGATGGATAAATTGGCGAGGATAGGTCATAAGGTTCAAGATGGTTATTGCTGCTAGGATGTTCTCATTCTTGAACATAAGCTTCCACTTATGGCTTCCTGAGCATGCAAGGGGATAGTTAGAACCAGTTGAATGGACGTCTCTATGGAATGATAGATGGTTATCACAAGCAAACTAGCGGACATCTTTGGAGATAAGATTCATGAGAAGGATAAAGATCTAATGGTATGTAATCCATTGCACAAATAAAAACTGAAACTTACATAAGTTGAAAACGTTATTGCCTAAGGAGGTGGTGGATGAGATACTTAATGCCCTAATTGCATTGCATGATAACGGAGATAAGAGAGTTTTGATTGGGTCAACTAACGACAAATTGTCCTATAAATCGGTTATAGTCTACTTATGGTGTCGGATGAGACATGGGAGAAAAATTGGAAATGAATTTGAAAATTACTTTGTCCCCAAAAGTTTAAGATTTTCTTGTGGCTTGCTAACATGATAGTTTGCTCATGAATGTACTGAAATATGACAGAAAATTTAGAAAAAGTGATGTATGTACACGCTGCTATATAGGACATGAATATGTGGACCACATGCTCAGAAGTTGTCCATTCGCACTCCGGGTGTCAGACAAGATTATTGATGCACAAACTGAACGAAATTTCCATGGCATGCGAGTGTCGAACGGTCTCAAAGAGAGCTTTTATAATAAAATTCAGAGTAATATGTTATCTGATTATCATGCGTGGATTGTCTTGATCTTGACGCTTTAAAATCTTTGAAAAATATGGAACCGATGGAGCTATCAAAATGTTATGAAACTTAGAAGTTCCACTCTTCGCCACATAAAAGAGTTAATGAAACATCAACACTAATCAGTGTGGACAAAAAATACAGATAAAAGAAAAATATGCACTAAGTTATCGTGGAATAAACCCGAGAAAGGATTGGTGAAACTAAACTCTGAGGTGAGCTTTTATAACCAGGGGAATCATTGAGATGACAGGGGCGTCATTCTAGATGACAGCTGAATATGAGGGTGTTAGGATACGCTATGGATCTTAGTAGAGTTTAAATAATATAGTGGAGTTATTGAGCTTACGCGGAGTATTAACACTAACTTGGGAAAGACACTTTTCGATGACTAAAGTGCGTATTGACTCGAAGATGGTCATGAAATGGATAACAATGAAGGATATTGAAATGGAACAAATGAGAAATGTAATTTAATTGATAAATTTTACTCCAAAGGCCATACGAAACTTGAATTAAATAAATCTCTAGAAAAAGAAACATGATGACCGATAAACTGATGAGAATAGGTCATAAGTTTCAAGATGATTACTACGTTTAGGATGCTCCACCGGCAAAATTGGGTGATCTTTTAGGTTTTGTTCTATAATTTTTACATGTCTTTTCATTTTATTAAATATATTTGAAAGTTATGAACTATTACTTATGCTTAAAAGCGAGAATTATTTGGCCAAATTACTATACACTTAAATATATATATTTTTATATAATAACAAAATTTCAAATATTTTTATTGCTTATTTATTTGGATGTTCTCTACTTCGAATTTCTACTTATCGTAGATGATTTGAAAGAGAAATTTCATATAAATATTTTTGTATGTGTATATTTATTTAATCAAAATAAATATTTTTAATCTCTTAATTTGTTCAATAAATATAATAACTAAATTTATTTAAAAAAATTAAATGATAAACGTGCAACGCACGTTCACCTCACTAGTCTCCTAAAATAGGTGAAATTAAAAATTAATTTACTTGGTTTGGAAAATTACAACATTGCCCCTTAAAATTGCAATAAATGTGTCATGCTCAGTTCACAGCAAGTATATAATAATCATTCCCTTGTTACGCCCTGAGTGGCGGAGCCAGAAATTTTTGTCGGGGGGTCGACCAAAGCATAATACTAACGAAAAAATAACAAGTGAAATTCAACTATTTTTTTTTTAAATACTTATAAGTTTGTATCTCACAAATGTCTACGTCGCTACCCATATTTACTGTATTGACCCTCACTGGTATTAATTTTAACTTTGGTGAGGGAGTCAATAATAAATTTTTTTATAAAATTACATATTCATATATCTATATATCTATATAATAATAAAAAAAAATAAAAAATTTGAGGGGGTCAATTGCACCCCCTCACATGAATGTGGCTACGCCACTGTATACCTTGGTTTGCTCGAATCAGATTCGAGTTAAATTACTTGCTTGTAAATATACCCCACTTATGATTTCAACCGAGTTATTTGATGGTAATTCTGTAGGCTCTCAGAGACTAAAACACAATCAAGTACAAAATTGGTTCTATGTAAGTTAATTCTCTTTTATTTCTTTGGTTGAATTGTAAATTTAATTTGACATGGGAGGTTAATTTCAGAAAAATTTACCTTCATAGTTCTCCTCATGATCAAATCAACATCTACTTGGAATATTAAAAAAGAAAACGAGACAAAGGGCATGAGAAGCTAACTCACAATAGAAGGATCTTGAAACTTGATGTCTTCAGCGGTGTACTCTTTTGTAATCCCACCGCCGGTAAAATCCACCATCTCAACCCGGAAAAGTTCACCGGTTTGCACCTCCGCCACCGCGGGTATGGCAGGGTGCCACCGGTTGTGGAGAGGAAGCTTTTGTTCTGATGGTTTTTTACTCACATCTATCGGCACAACTACTCTAGCACCATATTGTGAACTCATTCTTGGTAGAGAAAAATATCTCAGTCTCTCAAACTCACTGAAATTTTAACGTTGGATTAATTCTCGTTTGAAGGGAAACTTTGATAAACGTAATTATTGTGCCTCAAAGAGGTCATCTTTGTCTTAGATGGACCACTTACTACATCGCTTGATTGCATTCCTTTGGACAAGATGATTGATGTTGATATATCTTGGAAGTACTTTGGTTTATATGCAACTCAAGTCTTCAAGGAGATCAAATTAATTGATATTTGTCGGTCCATGATACTGATACATGAGATACCGATAAAGATATTATACGATATAGATATGATGATATAATTTTTTTTGAAAATTTATGGAAAAAAAGTCCGACACAATACATATATCTGGCATACGTAATTCTACACAACTAAATAATAATTATATTTATGAACATTTAAAAGTAGGTGCAAAAATGAAGATGATGAGGTGATAATGTGAGATTTTAGTTTCATTCATGATATCTTTTAAATAAAATGAAATAAATTCATTTTGTCTAATTATTAGCAATGATTATTAATTAATTTTCTAGTACATTAATCAAACTTGTCAAATTCTAATTAGCTAGGGATATTTTAAGCAATACCATGTCTGTGTTTGTCCTATACAACATTTTTTCCCGACTTTTTGTTTTCGGGCTTGATTTCCTCATCACGGGCTTCCATATATTAGACAATGTAAATATGTAATCTTTGCTCGTCGCCTCTAGTCCAGGACTCCACATGTCCTTATATCACAAGATAACTGATTTTATCTATTCAAAATTAGCTTATATCATCTCATTATTACCAAGAATGTTTTTGTTGCCACCATCATCGTCTCTCCCGCACATTTTTTCATGTATCATCGGTGCAAGCGCACTTTTTATTGGTTTGGAATCTCTCATTTCATATTCGTGTTTTATTTTCTAATTTGAATTGCTTGTTTATACATATGATGCGTATATATAAATGAAATAAAAGATGAAACATAAATATAAAACAGCCTTATTTTAAAATCTCTCGTTTTTAAAGTTTGTGGTTTTTATTCGAGAGTTGAGACTTCCGTGGCATGTCGCATATCACACAATATTTATTTTATCATTTATTAGTAACTCCTGTCAAAACAAAAAAAATTATGAGTAACTCTTTTTTTTTTTTGGTAAAATTTATGAGTACTCTTTCATTGTAATGGGTTTCGGGATATGGTGTTAGAACTTAGTAAGCTCTTTTTAATGGGTTAACCCCTTGTATGGGCTTTCCAAATTGGCCCAATCACCCTTCTACCCAAAAACTTCTCACATAAAAATTTTGAATCATTACTATGTACTTATGCAATGGAAAAATTACTTAAATAATATGTATTTCACCGAACTTACCCCAAAAATTAATGAGAGGAGCATTGTCCTAACAAAATTAATAATTAAGTAATAGACAAGTTAGTATATATTTCATTTGAGAAGAATTAACACAACTAAGCATTAATTAAAAATCACTACATTCAACACGTTCTTATGAATAGGAATAAATAAATAACTCCACCGAAACAAAGTAAGATACTTCTCATTTTCTCGATTACAAAATCAGCAACCGAGTCGAGCTTGAGCTACAAGAATTAGATTAATGTCTTTATAGTAAGAATAATAAATCCATTAACTTATTAGATATCAAATAAAGTGTATTAAAAATGATGTCAATTAAACCCATATTGTCTTGAATCTTGATAATTTATACAGAAATATAAAATGGTATTATGGGCTGGGGCAGGGCAAATCTGGGAAGATCCACGAAGTCAATAAAAATAAAAGGGTTAAGATTACGAAAAACATGCGTATTCTGGAAGGGCTAGGCGCAAGGATAAGGACGCCACGTCCGCCCAAACCATTCAGAAAACGACCTTCCCCTCTGTCGTTTACCACCCTAACTACAGCCACTAATAAAAATTCACTAAATAATAATAGTTATTGTTATTATAATAATTCAAGCATGAATTGTAGTTTTTATTGAAAAAAATACTTTAAAAATATTCTATTGCATGCGGTATTAAATCTTCATATGGGACATCATCTGAGAGACCTATTATTATTTAATGCGCGTAAGAACATCATTTTGTAATATTGTATTGAGTCAAATATTATGTTAAATATTTTTCATGTGAAAAATTAAAAAATAATTCGTATTGTATCCTTATCATGTCGTGATCTGTATCACTGTATAGTCGTAGTTTTATCATGTTGTGTCCATATTACCGTGTTTGTATTTGAATGGAATCTAATTGGACTATTAAAATGTAAAATCCTCCCTATTAATGGTAATTGCATATCCAAAAACTCGAATACAAAATCTCTTATGAAGCAAGCATAACATCCGATCATTAAATTTATATATATATTCTTTTTCTCTCTCATAATTTTTTTACCCAATCAATTGAATGAGAGACTAGTTTCCCCGAACACTAAAAGTGCTTTTTCACGTTCACAAAATTAGAATTCAAAATCTTAATTAAACAAATTCAAACTCTAATCCGCTTTCACCGATTTTAATTAGACTTGGTGGTGTGCAACGGACTGTTACAGAACCACGCCGCATTGACGGCATGGTGCATGTATTAAGTATTCTTATGCGCTGTGATGAATATTGCGACAGCCACGAATTTCGGTAGACATTTTCATGGTTTTACGTACGTTATTATTTAAAATATATATTTGTGCTTAAATGATGTGATACCATTAATATTCACTCATATAATACGACATATTTTTTTAATCACAAGCCAGACAAATTAAATCATTTAAGTTTCAAGAGAGAGTTTAGTTTTTCCAAATATTGTCGTTCTCGTAAAAGGAGACAACGCCGAAATTAATATAAATGTCTTACGATAAGATATTGACTATTGAGTTACAACATCAACTTTGTCCTTATTATACTACTTATTGAGTGATAATATATATATTTTTTTAATTTTATTTTGTTGCATATAATGCGTAAAAAAGTTAGTTTCATGACAACCCTAGTTTTCACTTTCAATTATACATTATGCAATGTATACACTAGTTCCATGCGATAGTTGGCATCGTATGATATAACGTCCAGTGATGTCCTGAAAAAGTCGTCAAATGAAATTTCTTAACTTGAAGATTCATGTGAACCAGGTTAGGTTAGCGGACAAATCGAAGGGTTTCTTCACATTGATCATTCCATATCCAAATCGGTTTAAATTTTAATAAAAATATTTAGGAATTAGCATTGAATATTGAGCTTACCTCCACGAATTAAATTGTGACATATTTATAGTAAATAATGTAAAATACATATGTCGAAATACCTTCTACATCCTATTTATACTAATGAATTATTCAAGACATGCCCTACTAGTTCCTTAATATAATTTTTATAATTAGAATGTAATCAATGTGCGTGTAAATATTGAGAATTTTTTTGCCTGCACCAGCACATTTCTTTTTGAGTCGAATTCCTTCAATATTTACACCAATTTTGTAAAGGATCATGTGGAGTAGAGTATGAAATGGAGATCTATCGGTGCAAATTAAATATTTGAAAAAAGATAGAATAAATATTTGCAATTGAAAAAATAACTTAATTCTAATATAATTCGAACAAAATATTCTTCTGATTCTCAATTTTATAATTAAGGGGGATACCGGTAGTGTGCATGTGACACATTCAAAAAAATTAAGGAAAATTTACATCTGACTATCATGCATTTAGACTTGATTACAACGTAATCCATCATTATTAGAAAATTATATTTTAGTCTCTAACTTTGAGAACCGCTTGTGGTCCCTAGGGTTCCATTATGTCATTCCAAAAATACCCCTAATTTGTTGTTAAATTCATAATTTGTAGAGATCGTTTTGTTTATATTTATAAAGTTCAGGGATGATTTTGTAATTTTGGTCATATATTCTATGTAACACTCATAAAACCGTTCGGGGCATAAGTGTACTTTTACAAATTTCGTTAAGGGATCTCAGACCAAACAAGATTTATAGGGATTAAAATGTAATTTTCAGATAATGATGAATTGCATTGTAATTAGGCCTAAATACAGAGTACTCAAATGTAAATATCCAAAAAATTAAATTAAGAGATAAAATTATACAAGTTCAAAAGTTAAAAACTAATAAAACAGAAAACCCTAAAATGACAACGGTTTATCTAGGATAGGATCAACCCTAAGGTCAGGCCAGACCCCAACCAATCAAATTGTAATTGAACTAGACTTGTTATTTAATTGATCACTCTTCTTAAAATTTATGTTAGTCACACAATAACCGTAAAATATTCATCCCCTCTGTAGTGCCCCAAACAAAAGGCACCACATCCCCCGCACCGAGGCCCGACCCGTATATAAAATAGGAAATCCATACACGGGCCAAGTCACGGCGAACGGGGACCACTCACTCGCTATGCTAGGCGGGAGCTAGAATCTCAAAACCCCACAAGCCAATCAATAAGATAAAATGCACGTGCGGAAGCATATCATATAATCAATCATGAATATAGGTAGCAATTGACGTGTTCAACTAGCATAATTACCTAGTCCCGAAATTTGAAACATAGATCACAATTCATAAATCATAAATCTACGTTTAAACATGTTTCAATATGACTTAAACAAATTACAATGTGCGTGAGGAAAGACTCTGACTTAACTACAAAACTTGACCGACACAAATCCCGCCTAGCACTCCAAGCCTGCAAAAACACTGAAAACAAAGCCGGGTTCAGTCTATAGGAGACTGGTGGGTATAAAACAGGGCATAACATATATAATATCGCAGAATTTAAACACCCACACATGCACGCTATAATCCCGTGCGAGGTTTTTAAGATATTTCCCAAGTGGGTAAAACAAAGGAAAACAACGCTAGGGATTACAGCTATCTATTCTTACATTCCATTCTTAAGGTTTCATAGCCCGGCGAGTGGGCGTGCATAATCTCCAACCTTCTTCTCGTGTGTGCATAGTCCATTTGTTCATTCATTACCGATCATGCAACATTCATTCATTCATAATCTTTCATAATCATAATCATAATCATTCATTCATAATCATAAACACTTACACCTTCTTCCTCCAGGTGGTGGACGGGTTAGCAAGACCCGGCCACCTCATACATAGTGGCTAGTGAGGTTCATGAGTCCTCAAAAGCCCGATTCCCCTTCCTCACTAAAACTCCTAACGAGGTCGGTTGTGTCTTCATTGTTTGTTGGGACTAGTGCACGCGGATCACCGTCAGCCCGAGCTTCCCCGGATAGCCACGTACACATAGTCCCGGGCCCCCATAATCATTGTGTTCACTGATCTCGCCAAAACATTGGGTAAAGGTTCATAAATAAAAGGGGTCACACGTTTGAAATCATTTACCCAAAATGACTCGATTTATATATATATACTAATTTGGCTCAAATCTTTCACATAAGGGATATATTGGGTTGTCGTAACTATTAGAAGAGAAACTCACCTGTTACACCTTACCGACAATACCAAAAGAAAGAAAGACTTGAGGTGTCCTATGAACCCGACATCTCCGCCCTGGAGAAAGCTGTACAAAGACAACATAGTGTGGTTGTGAGACTCGAGACTCTAAATGAACCATATAAGACGCACGACAATGCAATGAATATGATATGAATGCACAAGAGATGATATTTTGTCATGGAAACATTCATGTGCACGATTAATGCCTTTAAGACATATAAACAAGCAATTCATTCATTAGAAGTCGCGTTCATATCAATTCGAGCTCATAACTTTCACATTCCATATTAAATCAATCCATGAATTTCATATAACGATCATAACATATGCTTTAACGTGTATACATTTCATATGAATCATAAAAAAAGAAATAAATACGCAATTAGGGTTCACATTGAGAGCAAAGATCCATGCATGCGCGTATTATGAGCAATGATGACATATTAAATCATAACTCGTAAAATATTCCACTAAAAATCATGAAACTTTATAACATCCAAGGTAACACATTATAAAACATGTTAATATCTCATAGAAGTCATAAAAGAGGTGGAGGAAGATTAAACGAGCGAAGAAAAACGGAATTGGAGTAACAAAAATAGGCAGGGTAGAATCCACCCCCATGGATTTTTCCAAAGGGAAAAATCCACCCCCATGGATTCCTGACAGAAACTCTACTGACTCAAATCCACCCCCGTGGATTTTTCCAAACCCCCGTGGATTCTTGTCAATAGCCAAAAAAACACACACAAACAGGGAAAAAACGAAATGTAAGCCACAAAATACATAACCAACTCAAAACTCAACCCAAAAGCATACCAAATCAGGTCAAGAACTCATACATACAAGTTATATCACATTAGGCATCAAGAACTCAACATCAATTCCATATCTTCAAGCTCCATTAATGGCAAATCCAAGAATACTCAACAACCAAGCAAAACAAGTTCATAACCATCTAATTACATGCCTTAGGAACACATATTACTCATGAAATTCAAAGGAAAACCCAAGGATTCAAGTTGATCAACCAAAATAAGCAAGAACCATACTATTCATCATCTCTTCCAATCTAAGTCATAAATGGATGAAACCATGCAAAGCTCAACATAAAATGACCACCATGAGCTATACTACTCAAAAATAAACTCACCTTCAAGAATAAGTGAGGAAAGATTGGGAGATGAGCTCAATTTCTCCAAGGGTTTTGCTATGGAGTTTCTTTTCCTTCTTTCTTCTCCTTTCTTGCACTTTGGCTGAATGTGGGGTGAATGAGGGAGGGATGGTTCGGTTTTGGGGCTGAATAAGGGGAGTGGGGTAGTTGTCAAGTGGGTAGGGTCAATGGGTAGGCTATAGGTGCGTTAGAGTAGGTCCGAAAGCTCCCAAAGGTTAGTAATGGTCATTTTAGGCGCAACGTGCTCTTTTCGGTTGAATTTAGGGAATCCAAATGATCTTAAAAGGGTATGTGGCTGGTCCCATTGTATCCAAATCGTCGATACGGATTCAACGGAGGTGACGAAACTCGATTCCGAGTTCCCGAGCTCAAGATATCACGTACGGACCAAAGGTACGCTAATTGTCCGTTAGCCCCGGTTTGGTTCCAATCATTCAAAATAAATTTAAAACGCAATCAAACGAATCCGAAAACATGAAACGAACATATAAACACATTCAAAACACGTATAACGCCAACATACTAAATTTTCATGAAAATCGGAATTCATTTCATATAGTAACGACATGTAAAATTGTCACGTAAATGCATATAGTTCAAGAATTCATAAAAATTCAAATTCAATTAATTCAAATATATAAAAGAAAATAAAACAAACAACATAAACGAAATAAAATGAAATAAAATAAAATAGTAATTAAACACTTAATGATAATTAATTCGTGCAAATTGGTAAACACAGATGTCATACTAGAATACGAAAAAGTTGGGCGTTACACCCTCATCAGTACACAGATTTGATCGAATCAAGTCCGAACTCAAATTAACCACTATATCAATACTTATATGCATGAGTGTTGTCGGATTGCAGCTTGTAAAACAAATTTCTTTGACATGTTGGATACACGAAACCATTTTGTTTTGTAATAATAATGAAAGCAAAAATTGCAAGTTGTGATATAGACATAGAAATAGATAGTGGTGTTGGTGTAGTAATGTAAAAAAAAAAATAATAATAAGAACGAAGAAGAAATGAAAGTGATAGGTTATCAAATAAGAGAGAGTGTGTCGATATCGAGGGAATCCAACGGTTGTGGAATAGCCATCCGCGGAAACTAGGAGCCGCTCTCTCTCTCTCTCTCTCTCTCTCTCAGTCTCTCTCGCCCAATACTTTGGAATCTCTCTCTCTCTCTCTCATCTCCACCCACCCACCACCACCTCTACCACCACTCTCTTTTCTCAACTAATCCAACTCGAGTTAACTATAAACTTCAACCCCAAGTCTCCACCATCTCTTTATATATGCGCCCTTCTTTCTTCTTCTTCTTTCCAACCCTAATATTCCCTCTCTCTCTCTCTCAGGTTTTCTTGGACCAGTTCTCGCGTCTTGGTTGATTTCTCTTGATCCTTCTTTCTTGAAACTACTGAGAATCATCTTTATGTCAGTGTAAATAGATATATATTGTGTGATTTATTTATATATATAGATAAGGAGGAGGAGAATAAGGATTGATTGAGAGAGATGAGTTGCAATGGATGCCGAGTTCTTCGGAAAGGTTGCAGCGAGACCTGTATCTTGAGGCCCTGTTTGCAGTGGATTGAGAGCGCCGAAGCGCAAGGCCACGCCACCGTCTTCGTCGCCAAGTTCTTCGGCCGAGCCGGCCTCATGTCCTTTATATCGGCCGTGCCGGAAAATCAAAGACCCGGTTCGTATTTCCACCGGAAATACTCTCTCATTTCCCGTTAACTTGATCCATTGTCGAAACGCGAAAACTAAACCATTTACATTTCTGGGTTTGTTTGTGCAGCTCTTTTCCAGTCCCTACTGTTCGAAGCGGCCGGAAGAACAGTGAACCCGGTGAACGGCGCGGTGGGGCTTCTCTGGACCGGAAACTGGCACGTCTGCCAGGCGGCGGTGGAGACTGTTCTCCGAGGCGGCGCGTTGAAGCCAATAGGGGAGCTTCTGGGCGGCGCGTCGGAGCCCGATGATGCTTCCGAGTGTACGGACATGTTCAGGCTCCCAGATCCGAAGATGCAGATGCAGACGCAGAAGCGCCGCCGGTTCGTGGATGAACCGGCTAAGGTGCTGCAATTAGCCGATCTTGATCTGAGCTTAACGCCAGGTTTTCAGGCCAAGAAAAGCTGCCCTTTGCCTGAAAAGCGGCGGCTCGGAAGCCCATCAATGAACTCAGAAGAATCTGTAACGACAACCTGTGGAGATCAGCAAGCAGGTCAAATAAAGCTGCTCAACTTGTTTAATTAATCAGTTGGGTGAGCAGAAAAAGCTGTTCAAGTTTTCTGCTTATCAGCTTTTAGCTTTTTTTGTTTAGTTATTATCTTGATTTGGTTAATTTTACCCTCACCGGAGAGGGTTCCCGGGATTTTCTTTATTCCGGCGAGATTCTAATTTTGTAAGTCGGTGGCACACGATTTCCCTCTTTTTCTTGGTGATTATGTGTAGAAAAAAGAAAAAGAAAGGGGAAAAATGAATGTTTTGCCAACGATTCCTTGCCTTCTTTCTTCCCTATTTTCTGTAATTTTTGCTTTTTCTCTTTCGTCGTCTTCTATTTTCTGCGTCTAATGCCTGTTGGACTTGAATAATGGAGCTTTGCTTTTAGCTTTTTTTCTTTGCATCATCATACTTCCACTTATATCGCCAACATGCCCACGAAATCATGAAAAACATTTTCAAATTCTGAAGAAAAAAGAAAAAGAAGGAAGCCCTCTTTAATTACAGTAATTCTTGAATTGGCGGTACTTGTTATAAAATTTTAGTCACAGCTTAATTCAGACCAGATTATTCCATGCTATTACATCTCTTAAAAAAATTCATCGATCACTTGTTAACACATAAATAAATTGATTGAATTTGATTGGACTAGGTTTGGAACTTGGAATATTTTTAATAGGTTACATCTGAAAGTCCCTAAAGCTGATTGGCCAAAGTACATATATAATCCATGGAGAGTTGTACCATGTTTCTATCTTGAATTTGTAATATCTTACAGATTTTAACTAAACCAGATTCAGAGTTAGGGGATAAGAATAAGATAATACGGACTATTCTCATCTTGTGTCGAACTTTTTTACTTTTTCAAGACCAAAGTTAGGTTTAGGGTTCCCAAATACACTAAATCAAGACAGTGTTTAAACTTTGTCCGTAAAGTCATGTACACCTCACATCCAACTCAATGCTTATCTAGTACTGCGTCAGCATCACAATATCATAAACCTCCATTTCCCACAGTAATTACGAGTGCCTGTCTTATCCCAATCCCACGACTAAATATCCCAGTGAAAACTGACACGAATTAATCCCAAAAGCCACCCATGAATTAACGTCAAAAATTGACCAATTAAGCTTCAAACACAGTATCGTGTCGAAGATGCTAAGGAAATGAAACCTCAAAACCCCCAATAATTTGATTGGGATCCAGTAAGGAATTCGTACCACTTACCAACAACATTAGGCCCAACGACACGTCAGTTTGATACAAGAATTGCGTGGCAATTCGTACTTACCATCATAAGAGCAATAAAATTTCATGTAAATATTTGGACACAAAACACAGTTGGGGAAGGGTCACTGTTTTCGTTGTCCCTTTATTAATGTTGCCTGTTGTTTTGGGACCTTTCGGCGGACACAAGTGAGAGAGAAATATGGCTTTTGGGGAGCCTAAAGAGGCGTGCATTTGAATGAAGGAGCCAAGACTTGATTTATGTTCTATTCCCAAACCTTATATTTATATCATATTTAAGTTACACTTGCCTTTTTATATTAATGTTCTATGTTATCTTTCTAGTTTCTACTTTACAATCTGTGTGGATAAATGGATATTGGATGATGTTTTCTCCGAGTATATCCAAACTATCTGAGTAGCCATATTGTGGTAATAGGCGTGTGTCATTTGACTGAATGTTTTTGGGATATGCCGACACTACAAATCTACAATCCTCAGATAATTGTGACCAAAGAATTATTACAATTTACAATAGAGAGGCAAGTAGCAGGCAGTAGGTGGGGTCAAAATAGTGTTGCAGCTAGCTACTTTGTATGGTCAACCTCAATTATTATAAGAAAATAAAATTGATTTTTTTTTTATTTTTTATTTGTATTATTGAGTTAAAATTGGGATTTCAATGGTGTAATCAGGACTTTAAAAGTTGAGAATGCACTTAATGTAAAGACATTATATAAAGGGTTAATTACATTTTTTTCATTCAAAATATCATTTTATTTGTGTACTTTGCTGTCTTTTAACTTTTTAATATTGATTGCTACCTGAATTATGATAAGTATTACTGTTTAGTACTTGAAATATTTTTTCGGCCATTTTAATATTTTTGTAAGGTAATTTAACAACACTTTTCACCAAAAAAATAAGTTTATAAAGATAAAATTAGGACAAATACAAATTAAGATCAAATCCTACGATTAAAAAACTTTTTTTTTTTTTTTTTGTAAAAAGGTAATTTAACAACACTTTTCACCCAAAAAATAAATTTATAGCCGTAAAATTAGGACAGATACAAATTAAGATCAAATCATACGATTAAAAGATCTATTTTTTTGATAAAAAGTGTTCATAATTGTTACTAAAATGACCGAAAAAATACTTTAGGTACTAAACTGCAATATTTGTCATATTTCAAATAGCAAACGGTAACATTAGCAAGTTGAGATAGCAAAGTGCAAAAAAAAATCACACATTTAATTGAAAAATATAATTAACCCTTATATAAATAAAGGCCTCTATTGTTATGTAAGGTAGGATGTTTTAGATTTTTCATATTGTAATAAAGCATATTAATAAGTAATATGGTTGAAGTTTTTATTTGAAAGTTGATATTCAGTGATGTAACCAAAAATTTGAATCTAAGAATAATCTTAAGTTTCTTTTTCATTATTATTCTATATAATTCAACCACGGACATATATATATATATATATATATATATAACCACGGACATATATAGTACTGTACCAGACTGACTAAATAACTCATAGGAATCAATATGAAGTATGAACTTGCAGCAAAAGAAATTAGCACGAGTTAAAATGTCTTTTTCATTATTATTCTATATAATTCAACCACGGACGGACGGGGTCTTTTTTAAAAAGTACCTAAAAGTTGAAAAAAATTGTTTTAACTCCCCATTTTTAAAAAAATTCCTCTTTGCTCCTTAGATGACAAGCCAAATTTGCTTTAACTCCCCATTTTTTTTGAAGGTTGTATTAAAACTCAAGAATCTCGTACCCGAACCCCGAAATCACGTACTTAAATGTCCAAATCTCGTATTTGGGGGCAAATACATCATTTGGGCATTTAAGTACGTGATTCCGGGGTTCGGATACGAGATTCTTGAGTTTTAATACAACTATGGGGAGTTAAAGCAAATTTGGCCTGTCATCTAGGGAACAAAGAGGAATTTTTTTAAAAATGAGGAGTTAAAGCAAATTTGAGTCCTCATTTGGGGATTTTTCGGGAATTTCCCGACGGACATATATATATATATATAACCACGGACATATATAGTACTGTACCAGACTGACTAAATAACTCATAGGAATCAATATGAAGTATGAACTTATATAACCACGGACATATATAGTACTGTACCAGACTGACTAAATAACTCATAGGAATCAATATGAAGTATGAACTTGCAGCAAAAGAAATTAGCACGAGTTAAAATGAACGTATAGCAAGAAGACAAAACATATACTTCCCTACTACTACTATTCAAACTTATTAACGCATATTAATGCCTATTGTCACAGCTCAGACAGGCCCTGTAGGAAACTATTGTTGCACCATGTTTGAAATCTAAATCACATTTTTAATTATAATTCATAATTTTCGCACACTCATTGTGTGTGTGCAATTAAAAAAAGGTTAATTTTAGACAATCTCTTATCATTTGACCCTTAGTACACTTTGTTCCTCATTTTTTAATTAGCGTGATTGCCCCCTTAACTTTTGAAAAATATCACACTTAACCCCTTTAAAACATATATATAGCTGATTTTAAATGTGTCGATATTATATGTCAAATCCTAACTCTCGATGTAAGAAACACAATAGTGGTCTCAAAACTAAAATCCGACAACTATCAAATGAGAAATCGCCGGTCAACTACGGTGGACGACGAGTGGAGCTTTGCAGCGGCTTTCGGTGGCCAATATGGTCGATTGAGGTCTGGGTTTTGTTTGCTTTGGAAAGACGAATACGATGGCGGTGGTTTTGAACCTATGGTCGTTGTGAAGAAGAAAATTTTGAGGTCAAAATTTATTAAAAATAGTTAATTGTGACATTTTTTAAAGGTTATGGGACAATTGGACTAATTTAAAGATTAAGCGGCAAAATGCACTAAAGGCAAAAGGATGAGGGGTGTCTGAAATTAGCCCTTAAAAAATATCATTTCTTCAATATATTTAAATTAATTTTCATATCTATACTATTACATATTTGAAAACCACATTTAACTATTTGAGTTTTTAGCATTTTGATGATGTGGAATTTTGTGGATTTTTTGAGATTTTTAATTAAATAGAAAAATGTGATAGATTGATTTTTATTTTATTATAAAAATAAGTAGTAACTAAGGAAAATAATTATCTTTGGCAAGTTTGACTGAATGATATTTTGTGTTTTTTTCTTTAGATTTTCAATTAAATAGAAAAAATGTGATTGGCTTATCTTTATTTTGTATATTATTTTATTATGAAAATAAATAGTAATTAAAAAAATAATTATCTTTGAAAAAATTCATAATATATGATGGTGCCGAAACTTGGATTATGCTAAAATACCAACACTTTAAGATTTGTTTGAAGAAGGGAAGACCATCATAGGCGTTTGAGCCTCAGGAACTGGGTTTTCTAAGAGTGTGGGTTCTTCCAGCTAGGATAACACCAGGGATGCAGAGTAAAGGTGCAAGAACGGTGAAGTACACAAAGCTTGGGGAAGAAGAAACAATGGAGGAGAGATGCCCAGTTCAATGCGGTGCAATGTACGTGAGGAAGATGACTTGAGGATGAAGTGTGTGCCTCCTCCTATTTATATGTTAAGGGTCAAGGCATTTCGAGAAAACCGATTAAGTGGTCCCAAATCTTGTGCTGCCCTAGACACGTGGCGCCATAAGAGGGCGTGAGAGTGATGGTCCTAAAAAGCCTGCAGAATGACAGTACGAGGTGCGCACTACCACTGTGTCAGAGGTGGTTGGCGAACGACGAGTGCGTAGGTATCTTCTTATGCCCCCCGTACCTCTGTAATGCCTTTGGGGGGACTCCTCACACTGTTGGGACAAACCCTCGAAGAGGGCAGTACACCTGGATATTAAACCGAGCGTTGGTGACGCTCGAGGGGGCTCCCATGTGGAAGGTCATGAGTGTGGAGGGTCCGAGTGTTAGAGCGTCAAGGAATACGAGCGCGATTACCGAGGGGATCCCTGGCGTAGAGGAGGGAATTCGGATACGGAGTGTCCCTTGACAGTAATGCGAGCGTTGAAGGGGATCGTCGGAGGGATCCTACGCTCGTGACTTGGGCCGAAGCACGTAAGTGTAGGCTGAATGGGTGATGAGGGAATGGGTCGGGTTGGATCCATGAGCCCATTACCGCGAGCGTCAAATCACTGTCCTTCAAATCCTGACACGTGTACGGTGTTGATCCGAGCGTCATTTGACCTCATCAATATACTTTTTATGTGTTTTTTTTTCTAATGATGGATTCTTAGAATTTTGAATTATTTTTAATATTTAAAAAAATTATTATGGTAGTTCCAAAACAAATCTTTCCTTATTTGATATAATTTCATTATTAATTCTTTTATGAGATATAAATTAATTTTTTTTAATCCTAATTATCAATTATAAAATAAATTCAAGAGCTTTAATTGGGTGTCAATATAATTAATTAATCCCTTAAATCTTGCCCAAATGATTTGGAAAATGAAAAAAAAAAATTATATGCATGAAATGATCCTAGACGGTGGTAATTGAATTAAATAAGTTAATTTTTTTATATATTAAAATATACAATTTGAACTAAATGCTATTATTTGTTTGAAAAATTACTTTATGTAATTTGTAAATTAATTCAACAGTTTTTTTTTTCTTTTTCTTTTTTGAAAAGTTTTATTTTATAAAAATTATTTCATTACTTGATTAATTATCTACGATATTTAATATTTTGAAATTACAAAATACATTAATTAACTTTTTTCTATTAATTACATTAATTAACTTATCAACCCCATAAATTTAAAAATATTTAATCAATAATTATTTATTGGTTAGTTAAATACACGATTTTTAAACTTTTTAAACTTTTAATTATTTAACAAATCAAACTAATTAACTTATTAATCTCATAAATTTAGGTAATGTTCAATTAACAATATTTTATTTATATTAAGTGGTTAATTGATCTAAAAAGAAACATCCGAGTATATTTCTCTTAATTAATTATTGATTCTAATAAATTATAAATTGATAGACAAATCTTGAACCCAAGTGTAAGTTCTAAATCCGATTGCAACACTTAAGGTATCGTATCCACAGGGAAGGGAATTCAACAACCACTTCTATGACTATTTCTAATCTAGAGACCGGAAAAGATTGACAAGGGTGTATTATACTACTATGACACAATTAAACTTAACTAATAAGAAATTAATCTCACGAGCTAACAAATAAACACAAGATTAACCACTTAATTAAAACAGGTCGGGGAGTAAATCATATGCTCTTTTATGATCAAATCAATACTCAAGCATGGAGGTATGATTCTTCAACCTAATCACGATGTTATACCTAGCTCCTTTCGAAGGCTAGATGTCTAATTAATTAAGCCAAGTGTTGTTCTCACAATCACCTAGTAACCAAATTAATCGAATAAAACAAGATTAGTGTATTTAAAACCTAGCGGCTTGGCATGGAATTCTAAATACGGGTTGTAGAAATTAGGGTTAAATTTCTTTAAACCCAAAAGTCTAAGTTTTGGAAAACAATCTCAATTATCCTAAATCTCTCGATTGTCGGATAATTTTACAATCTGTTCATGGATGGCCAATCCATTCCCAACCTACTCAATACCGTTTTCCTAACAAAGAATCACACAACTTAACTCAAGCATTAATTCAAACACCTTAGATGCATACTCCTTACCCCCTAACCCTAGGAGATTAGTTCCCCATAATTGGCTCAAAACTCATTAAGATCAAAAGAATTGCATTCAAAATAGTCATGTCTAACATAAACATCAAAACGGAATTAAGAATTCTGAATTCTAACCTAGTTATCCAAAAACGAATCTAAAGCGAGAAACTAACTATACTAGAATTGAAAAACCCAAAACTTGAGGAATTAGTTTGATCGGAAAGCAATAAATAAAACCAAATTGATAAAATCTTGTGCTTGAAATCAATATTCAACTCTATGTCTTCGTGTTTCTTCTTCACCCGAGTGTTCTTGAACTTCTGGGAAAAACGTAGTCCAAAAGCTCCCTTATTCCGCCCCAAATCCGCGCTTAAATAGAAGTTCCAAATCCTAAACCGCCCCGTGACACGGGCGTGCAAAGCTCATGCATAAAATTGTGACACGCCCGTGTCACAGATTAAAGCGTATCCGCGCTTTTCTTACTTGACACGGGGGTGTCAAATCCTGTTCTTCTCGATCACACGGGCGTGCAAAATCTCCAGGCCTCTCTGTACCACGTCACGGCCGTGCAACAAATTACTCAACATTGGTGACACGGGCGTGTCACCTCCTGAAATCTGAGGATCACTTCTGTACTGAGACACGGTCGTGTCTCAGTTTGCTCTACCATGGGGACACGGGCGTGTCCCCTAGAAATCTCTCGTTTTTCGCCCTAGATTGCATGGTTTTGCTTTTACTCCATCTTTTCAACTCCAAGGTGAAAGGTACCTAATAAGGAGCATAAATCACGCTATAAGTTCTTAAAACTGCTAGAATTTAACTATAATTGCCCTACAAATCCATGCAATAAACCAATACATCAAACTCCCCCAAACTTAGATATTGTTCGTCCTCGAGCAATCAAGAAAATTACATCGAATCAACCTCAAAATCAATCTCTCAATGGGGCAATTTTCAGAATTTCACGCAAGCAAGTCTAGCCTATCGACTACATTTCAATCAAGCACAAGTATCAACACAATGGTATAGGTTAAATATCCTCGTGTAGTGTGTGAATTCGAACAAAATAATGTACAATGGTTAGAACACCAAACTAATGATTCCTTCCTAAGTACAAATGATAGATTTCGGAAACCATTCGTCGCACCTATCTCCACTAATGGAATTGACCTAGAATTAAGGATCGGAAGGTCTTTCGAGGCTTGTAATGTGGGCTCGGGGTTAAGGTTATGGAATTTTTAGTATAATAGTGACTCAACACACCTAGCTCACCCATTCAAATCTCCTTGGTCGCCATCTTTGTCTTTCCCCATTAAACTCCCCCAAACTTAGACTTGTCTAAGTTTGTCACAGACAGTCTAAAATTTTCTTCTGTTTTAAATCTACTCAAACACTTTTTTTTTTTTTTTTCTTTTTCTCTTTTTTTTTTTTTTTCACAACTCGTTCTTTTACTACTTCCTTTTGAATTCTTCTTTTCTTTCAGCATCTAAGAGTAGCTCTTAATTCTTCTCTTGGTTTCTCATCAGGAATTTAGCAGCATCTTCAATTGATTCAAACGAGTGAGCAAAGTGTGACTCAAGGGTAAGTTTATAGTGCTGTGCCTGTGGCTTATAATGTGGCTACAAAAATTTAATGGCACAACACTTAGGCTCAGCGGGGTCAATAGGATTTCGTTCTTTAGTGCAAACGGCTCAAAAGTGAGGCTACCTCCGACATGAATGCCTAAGTCATCTCCCTAACTCTTCGTCAATTCAAAATTTCGCTTCAAAAGGACTAAAATGCATCCTAATCCACTTCTCAGTACTATTCAAGAATTACTAACTCAGTATCCTAACCTAAGTACATGGCCTTGTTCCAATGTGCGCAAAAATAAGGATATCCCACCATTCCAAAGTATCAATACTCACACCTGACTTCATGCATTCAACTAGCCTAACTCACTTTGGCAAATTTCCAATAATCAAACCTCATCGAAAAAATTAAAAATTTTGGCTTATTTTCAACAATCCTCTTTTCATGCTCAAAGATACCCAATATCAAGTAAGTAAATCCTCCAATGCATCTTCCTATGCAAAATATTAGCAATACAATCCAAAACTTTTTGCCCCTCTCCCCCAAACTTAAACCATGCAATGTCCTCATGCATAAAAGAAAAAGGAAAGAAGGCAAAAAGAAAACTCCCTCAAAACAGCGAAGAACCCGGCAACAAGCTATTCATCAACCCTAACCTGCACTTAAACGACTAAAACACGGATCATAAGCTAAGCAGAGCAAATGATAATCAACATGCAATTAACAAGAAGGCCCTGTCGTCAAGTATCGCAAATAACCATCAGAATAATTAGCACAGTGCAATTAGTTAGGTTAGTGTGGTGAATTATATCATCATACAGACCAAGGCAGAGAAAATGAAAGACTAGAAACGAAATCACTCAAGGAAAAGGTGGCGGGTAATGTGGCGGCTGGTTTGAGCTACTCGCTCCGGCGCCTCCAAATTGTTTGGCGAGGTATGCGTGGAGGTTCTCGAACTGACCATCAATGTGGAGCTGCAAGGCATCAAGCCGGGAGTCCACATGCTCTACGAAGCTGTCCATCCGCGCATTCTGGGATGCCATATAATCCCTCATGTAAGCGGGGATTTCCTCCTCGTCGTCTTGGACCATTGGCATATGTGCTCCTCGCCCGCCTTCCTCCCTATCCGGTATCTGAGCAAGCCTCCTTTGCTGATCAAGAGTGAGGTCATCATATTTGGCCACACCCCACCTGTACATTCGCTCAAACCGGTTCCTTTCCCTTTCCGGATACCAGGGTAAAACCCTGTCCTTTAGGCTCCCGGCAGACCATCGGATGAATAGGTCCATCTTGATGAACGTCTGCTCTTCAACATAGGGAAAATTGGATAAGGGCTCCGTATCCTCTTCAAGCCATCCTACCTCTCTGGCGAGTTTCGTCACATAGGCTCCATGACCTATAGTTCCCGACGCCCTGCCTGCCACCTCCTTTAACTTGTACATGAATTCCGTTGTGGCATCATACTGCACCCCCTCCTTCATGAAATACATGATGGCCAACTCAAACCCGTTTATATTGCCATCACTCTCATGCCTCGCACATATTCCCATAGCTAGTAGCCTATGCACCATTCTCCAGACTAAGCTATCCAGCCATGTGGCCTTAGTATTACGCGGGTTGTAGGCCGGGGCACCAGCTTTGAGAGGGAACGACCGCCACACCGCCTCCCTGTCCTCAGTAGACAAATTTGGCAACGTTGTCATCTCGCACATAGGAAACCCTAAGGCATCCCTAATCTCATCTAGGTTTAATGATTCGGTATCCTCTCCATCTAATGTGAAATTGAGCTTGGTGTTGACTTGGTCCCAAGTCATGGTGGTGAAGAACGCGGTTGTCAATTCCGGATAAGTATTAGCCGGAACCATCATGAACGTCCTCCACCCTATATTGTTGAACAACACCTCAATCTCTTCCCAGACTCCTAATCTCCGAAGTGTGGCGAGATGCGGGAACTTTGTGGGCATGATATTACGCGTCGTATTACGGTTGTAAGGGTTCCCAAGCCCTTCCAATGTGACATTCACGGAATCCCGTGGTTGGCGGCCGGTTGGCCCGGACGAAGAGGTGAGTTGCAGAGGGGCGGGTCTCTTGTTGCGTCCCATAATTCCTGCACAAGAATACCCCCAAATCAACAACAAAATCAATTCAAGTTCAATGGGGCATTTTATCGAACACCTTGCAAGCACAAGTAAGAAGTCTAGGTTTTCATCAAATAAAGCATGACATTTCATCTCTCGATACCTAGACTTAGCCCACTATATTACCAAATTCGTTTAAAGCTCATAGGGACTCAATATCTTCCTCCAATGTGTACATAACCACCCACAACAATTTTGACCAATTTTCAAAATTCATGACAATGTGTAAGAGCAAGGGCCAAATTTTCCAATACATTGCAAACACCTAACTCTAGCATGTGCAAAACTCGACAAAGGAGCAAGGAATCAGAAGAATTAGATCCAACATGCTTAAATAAGAGGTTAGGGTTCACCCTCTTAAAACCTAAAACTTTCAATTACATGCCAATTCCTAGTTCTACTCATGCCAAAACTCACAATATAATTACGAAATCCCAAGAGAACACACATAAGCATGCTTCATAGAACTAGGGTCTAACTTTTCTCAATTTAAATACAAGAAATTAAAGCACCCAAGAGAAGAGAAGACTTACCCGATTGATTTAGGATGTAAGGTGTAATGTGGGTGTATTGTTTTGCCGGATTATGACCTAAGAAACAATGGTCACTACAAGAAATTCGCCGAAATCCGACGGAAAATTCCGAGGGAAACAGGCCGTCGGAATTCCCTCGGAATTCCCGAGGGAATTCCGACGGGATTCCGACGGAATTTGTTTTTTTTTTTTAAAATAAAAATTAAATAAATCCGACGGAAATTCCGTCGGAATTCCATCGGATTTTTTTAAAAATAAAATTTAAAAATAATATTAAATAATTCCGACGGAATTCCGATGGGATTCCCGTCGGTTTTTTTAAATATAAATTATAAAAATAGAAATTAAATAATTCCGACGGGCATTCCGTCGGAATTCCGTCGGATTTTTTAAAAATAAAAATTAAAAATAATATTAAATAATTCCGACGGAACTTTCCGTCGGAATTCCGTCGGATTTTTTAAAAATAAAAATTAAAAATAATATTAAATAATTCCGACGGAACTTTCCGTCGGAATTCCGTCGGATTTTTTAAAAATAAAAATTAAAAATAATATTAAATAATTCCGACGGAACTTTCCGTCGGAATTCCATCGGATTTTTTAAAAATAAAAATTAAAAATAATATTAAATAATTCCGACGGGATTTCCGTCGGAATTCCGTCGGTTTTATCTATGCTTAAATTGAATTCTTATGACGTATTATAATATTTGTAGTTATAATTAATATTTTCTTAGAACTCAATTTTAAATATAGTCTACAAAATTTATGATTTTATTATTTCAAATGATATATAAATATTTGTATCAAACTAAACCAATGAATTGATCTAGCTCAACTGGTTTACCTTGGTTTCCATAAGGTCTTACTACCACAACGTCGGGTGTTCGAATCCCCAGGGGCGCATTAAGTTTTTATTTTTCCAGTAAATTCCGACGGAATTCCGAGGGAAAATCCGTCGGAAATAATTAATTAAAATTTTTTTTTCCAGTAAATTCCGACGGAATTCCGAGGGAAATTCCGTCGGAAATAATTAATTAAAAATTTTTTTTAAAGCAAATTCCGATGGAATTTCCCTCGGAATTCCGTCGGAATTTTTTAAATTTAATTTTTTTTTTATGATTTTTGTCCCTCGGAATTCCGTCGGTTTTCCGTCGGTTTTGAATTCCGAGGGAGGGTTTTCCTACGGCATGTGTCCCGTCGGAATTCCCTCGGAATTCCGTCGGAATTTACTATTTCCGTCGGAATTCCGTCGGAATTCCCTCGGAATTTTCCGTCGGAATTTGCAGGATTTCTTGTAGTGGGTGGTGGTGCTTGTGCCGTGTGGGAATGTGGGAAGACGAGAGATGAGAGAAGAGAAGGGGAGGTTTTTGTGTGAAAATAAGAAAAAGGGTGAGGAACCCCCGTTTTATCTCGGCCGAACAGACACGACACGCCCGTGTCGTTTATTATGCTGTATGGATGACACGGGCGTGTCATCCCTTACCTGGCGATTTCTGTACTCTGACACGGGGGTGTCGATTTTTCCTTAGGGGCCTCGACACGCCCGTGTCTCCTCTCGCTGGCAGCACTGTACCTAGACACGGGGGTGTCATGGATGTTTACATATGGGAGACACGCCCGTGTCTCCCCCAAACTTGGAATTTTGCTCAAAATTCCGTTCTTATTAGCTCAAAATCATCCATTCACTTCATAGCCCGTCCACTCTATTCGAACCAAAATACCTGAACACGAGACAAAAGATATCATCAATCACAAGCTTAACTACCTAAAGAAAGAAAAGAAAAACGACAAAGGCAAGAAAAAAATTAGTTCTAATTTATAGTCGTTAGCTTGACTTCATGACTCCGGGCTAAGGTGCTGGAGCTGTTAACACGCACGAGACGTGTTCGCCAATTCGATCTCCGGCAAGATATGGCTTGAGTCTTTGTCCATTCACCACAAAGGATGGTGAACCTTCATTGCCTATCTCTACCGCTCCATTCACCAAGACTTTTACTACTCTGAACGGACCGGACCATCTCGACTTAAGTTTCCCGGGGAAAAGCTTCAATCTAGAATTGTACAACAACACCAGTTGACCCTCGACAAACTTCTTGACCCGAATATGCTTATCATGCCACTTCTTTGTTCTCTCCTTATAAATCCTGGCATTTTCGTACGCTTCTAACCTTAATTCCTCCAACTCTTGCAAGTCAAGTATCCTTTTTTCTCCGGCTCTTGTGGGATCAAAATTTATAGCCTTAATGGCCCAATACGACTTATACTCGATTTCAACTGGGAGGTGACATGCTTTCCCATAAACCAACTGATATGGAGAAGTTCCTATAGGTGTCTTGAACGCGGTCCTGTAAGCCCATAACGCGTCATCCAACTTTGAGGACCAATCCTTCCTGGATGGGCTTACCACCTTCTCCAAAATCCACTTCAACTCCCTATTCGTGACTTCCGCTTGCCCACTTGCTTGGGGATGATACGCAGTAGTTACCCGATGCTGGACCCCGTATTTCTTCAGCACAGCTTCCAAGGGTTTGTTGCAAAAGTGCGTACCTCTATCACTGATTAATGCCCGTGGGACTCCGAACCTATTGAAAATGTTCTTTTGTAAGAACTTAATCACCACCTTCGAGTCATTGGTCGGAGTTGCCACGGCTTCGGCCCATTTGGACACATAATCCACCGCTACCAAGATATACTGATTCCCAAACGATGGTGGGAAAGGTCCCATGAAATCAATTCCCCAAACATCAAACAATTCAACTTCCAAGATGTACTTCATCGGCATCTCATCTCTCTTACTAATGTTCCCGGATCTCTGACAAGTATCACATTCCTTGGCAAATTTGTAAGCATTCTTAAACAGCGTTGGCCACCAAAACCCAGATTGTAATACCTTAGCTGCTGTCTTTCGACCACTTGAGTGCCCTCCATATAAGCTTGCATGACATCTCTCAAGCACTTCATCAGCCTCCACTTCCGGGACACATCTGCGTACTAAACCATCTGAGCAGTGCTTATATACATATGGCTCTTCCCAAAAATAACGTTTCACTTCGGATAAGAACCTCTGTTTCTGATGGAAATTCATGCCTGGTGGTAGAGCTTTGCAAACCATGTGATTCACTATATCTGCGTACCAAGGGACTATTGCATCGGTTGCAAACAACTCCTCATCAGGGAAAGTCTCAGTTATCTCCTCCTCATACTCATCCTCCTTTTCCTCAACCTCTAATCTTGACAAGTGATCTGCAACTAAGTTCTCCGTCCCCTTCTTGTCACGAATTTCAAGATCGAACTCCTGGAGCAATAGAATCCATCTAATCAAACGGGGCTTTGAATCCTTCTTCGAAAGGAGATATTTAATTGCTGCGTGGTCCGTGTAGACAATTGTCTTCGAACCTATCAAATAAGACCGAAACTTGTCAAAAGCATGCACAATAGCTAACAATTCCTTCTCAGTAGTTGCATAATTTAATTGTGCATCATTTAAAGTTTTGCTAGAATATGCGATAACATGTAAACGTTTCTCCCTTCGTTGGCCAAGAACAGCTCCAATGGCCAAATCGCTTGCATCGCACATTAGCTCGAACGGTATAGTCCAATCCGGTGCAACCATGATTGGTGCCGAGGTAAGCTCCTTCTTCAACCTATCAAATGCAAGTAAACAATCATCATTAAACACGAATTCAGTATCTTTTTGTAGTAACTTGCATAAAGGTAAGGTAATTTTTGAAAAGTCCTTGATGAACCGGCGATAGAACCCGGCATGACCAAGGAAACTTCTCACTCCCTTTATATTGGTGGGTGGAGGCAATTTTGCAATCACATCAATCTTTGCCCTGTCCACCTCAATGCCTTTCTCTGAGACTTTGTGACCCAACACTATCCCTTCCTTTACCATGAAATGGCACTTCTCCCAGTTTAGCACAAGGTTGGTTTCTTCACATCGCTGCAAAACTTGAGCAAGATTATGCAAACATGAATCGAAAGAAGAACCAAACACAGAAAAGTCATCCATAAAGATTTCCATTGTGCGTTCGATAAAGTCAGAGAAAATTACCATCATGCATCGTTGAAAAGTAGCTGGAGCATTACACAACCCAAAAGGCATACGCCTATACGCAAAAGTACCATAGGGGCAGGTAAATGTACATTTTTCCTGATCCTCTGGAGCTATAGCAATTTGGTTATACCCTGAATACCCATCCAGAAAACAGTAATAAGAATGTCCGGCTAACCTCTCTAACATCTAATCATTAAAGGGAAGTGGGAAGTGATCTTTACGAGTGGCATTGTTCAACTTCCTATAATCTATACAGACTCTCCAACCCGTGACTGTCCTAGTTGGTATTAACTCATTTTTCTCATTTTTAATTACAGTCATCCCCCCTTTCTTGGGTACTACCTGTACAGGGCTAACCCACTTGCTATCCGAGATAGGATAAATTATCCCGGCATCTAACAATTTCAGTACCTCAGCCCTAACTACCTCTTTCATGTTCGGGTTCAATCTACGCTGATGTTCAACGGAGGGTTTATGGTTATCTTCCATAAGAATTCTATGCATGCAAATGGATGGGCTAATCCCCTTAATGTCAGAAATAGTCCAACCTATTGCTCGTTTGTGTTCTCTCAAAACCCTCAACAAGGCATCATGATGTGAATCAGTTAAATCAGAGGCAACTATAACAGGCAATGTTTCAGAGTCACCCAAATAAGCATATCTCAAATGAGCGGGGAGGGGTTTCAGTTCTAACTGAGGAGCTTTCTTAACAGAAGGTTGAAGAGTGGGCTTACCTGTACCCAACTCTTCATATACAAACCTCTTTCGGAATGGTACGTAGGGGGTGGCTTCGAGTGCCTTTGCGTAGGCGGCCAATTCTTCTAAAATGTCTTCCCCATCAATGTGGTCCGTACGTCCTCTTAGACAGAGTTCGAGAGGGTCCTCGTTGCTTATGGACATCGATGTCTGTTCTCTGATTTCCACCATATTGCATTGTTCTTCGATCACCGGTCCCTTCATTGCTTTGAACAGATTAAATTCCACCTGTTCATCTCCCACACGAAGAGTTAGAATGCCACTCTTCACATCAATTAAGGCTCCTGCTGTGGCTAGGAAGGGCCTCCCTAAGATGAGCGGCATGTTCTGGTCTTCTTCCATCTCCAAAACTATGAAGTCTACCGGAAGGTAGAACTTCCCAACTCTGACTAGAACATTTTCCAGGATTCCCGTGGGGTACTTGACTGATCGATCAGCTAGCTGTAAGGAAACGGTTGTTGGTTTCAATGAATTCAGTCCAAGTTTCCTGCAAACAGATAATGGCATTAGACTCACACTAGCACCAAGATCACATAAAGCTTTATTAAAGGACATATGGCCAATTGTGCAAGGAATTGAAAAACTCCCTGGATCCTTAAGCTTTGGTGGAAGCTTATGTTGTAAAATGGCGCTGCACTCTTCAGTAAGTGCTATAGTGGCATAGTCCTCCAATTTTCTCTTATTGGAGAGGACCTCCTTCAAGAATTTGACGTAAGTGGGCATCTGAGCTAGGGCCTCGGCAAAGGGAATGTTAATGTGTAGTTCCTTGAAGATATTCAAGAACTTCTCGAATTGCTTCTCCAACCTTTGCTTTTGAAATCTCTGCGGGAAAGGAAGTGGTGGCACATACGGTTTGGGTGCCACTGATGTCTTTGGCTTTGAAGGGGGCTCACTTGTCAGCACTTTTTCCTCCTCCTTCGATGCCTCGACTACTTTCTCAGGTTCCACAACGGTATCCTTTTCCTTTCTCACTTTGGTTTCCACCGGTTCTGCAGGCTCTTTATAGGTTGTGCCACTTCGTAGTGTAATGGCCTTACACTGCTCTTTCGGATTCTCCACAGGTTTACTTGGAAACATTCCTTGGGCTCTAACATTAATTGAATTAGCCAACTGGCCCACCTGCACTTCCAAATTTTTATTTTGAATCAGCACCTGTTCTACCTGAGATTCGAGTTTCTGATACCTATCATTCGAGACATTTATGAATTTCTCGAGGGCCGCCTCCCACCCCGGCTTTTGTTCTTGCGGTGGTTGTGGAGGGGGTGCGAATCTCTGCTGATTTTGATGTGGTGGATGCTGTCCCTGTTGCCTTGGTTGGAACTGTGGTCTCTGGTTTGGGTTTGGGTTCTGAACATTCTGATTGTTTGACCACGAGAAGTGCGGATGGTTCTTCCACCCTGGGTTGTAGGTGTTCGAGTATGGGTCGTTTGCTGGTTTTTGATTCTGCACGTAATTGACTTGTTCTTGACCAACAACAACCTGTGCACCTGCATTGGTAGAAGGACAAATATCAAATGAATGGGGACCACCACAAATTTCACATAATACCTGCAGGGCGTTTGACTGTGCCACTGTGTTTCGTGCTGTCGCAATTGCAAGTCGGTCTAGCTTTTGGTTCAGTGCTTCGAACTTGGCATTGAAAGCTGTCACAGTGTCAGTGGCGAGTATGCCTGCTTCAGGTTTTGGAGGAGGATTGCTCCTCTCCTTTGTCCAACTGCTATTTGCTGCCATCTTGTTCAGAAGTTGCATTCCTACTTCTTCAGATAGTGCCATAAATGCTCCTCCCGCCGCTGCGTCAACCATGATTTTCATGTTTTCAGGCATTCCGTTGTAAAAGATTTGTACCAGTTGCCATCCTGGAACACGGTGATGTGGGCATTTCCTTTGCAATTCCTTGTATCTTTCCCATCCTTCGTACAACGTTTCCCCATCAAAGAGCCTGAAACTCGTTATTTCATCTCTGTACCTCATGGTCTTACTAGGAGGGTAGAACTTGGCTAAAAAGGCCTTAGAGAGGTCTGCCCATGTCTGAAGTGTCTCATTTGACAAGGTCGAAATCCATGTCCGGGCTTTGTCCCTTAGGGAGAAGGGAAAAAGCCTAACTCTGATCGCATCATCAGAAGCGTTGTGGATCTTAAAGGTCGAGCAGACATCCAAAAAGTAGGACAAATACGATGCGGGGTCTTCATGTGGTAAACCCCCAAACGGGTTCTGTTGTAAGAGGTTGATGAACCCAGTTTTGATTTCAAAGTTGTTCGCCTCCACGGCGGGGCGAGTCAAGTTGTTCTGGATTAAGCCAATGTTAGGAATGGCATAATCCTGGAGTGTGGTTGGTTGTTCGTTAATGGGTTGTGCCATTGGAATTGGGTTTACTTCCTGCTTCTTTTTCTTTCTTTGCTTCGTTCGATTTGCCCGACAAGTCCTCTCAATTTCAGGGTCGTAAGGCAACGGTTCCAAGCCTTTCGATCGTAGCATGCACTAGGTACCTGCAATTGGGAAAAACCCGTGGTCAAATTCAACGTACTTCAAAAAGAAATCAAGCAGAAAGGGTGGTCTAAAGCACCAGAAAAAGTCAATAAAGTAATATTGAATTAGACGCCTTCCCCGGCAACGGCGCCAAAAACTTGATAGACAAATCTTGAACCCAAGTGTAAGTTCTAAATCCGATTGCAACACTTAAGGTATCGTATCCACAGGGAAGGGAATTCAACAACCACTTCTATGACTATTTCTAATCTAGAGACCGGAAAAGATTGACAAGGGTGTATTATACTACTATGACACAATTAAACTTAACTAATAAGAAATTAATCTCACGAGCTAACAAATAAACACAAGATTAACCACTTAATTAAAACAGGTCGGGGAGTAAATCATATGCTCTTTTATGATCAAATCAATACTCAAGCATGGAGGTATGATTCTTCAACCTAATCACGATGTTATACCTAGCTCCTTTCGAAGGCTAGATGTCTAATTAATTAAGCCATGTGTTGTTCTCACAATCACCTAGTAACCAAATTAATCGAATAAAACAAGATTAGTGTATTTAAAACCTAGCGGCTTGGCATGGAATTCTAAATACGGGTTGTAGAAATTAGGGTTAAATTTCTTTAAACCCAAAAGTCTAAGTTTTGGAAAACAATCTCAATTATCCTAAATCTCTCGATTGTCGGATAATTTTACAATCTGTTCATGGATGGCCAATCCATTCCCAACCTACTCAATACCGTTTTCCTAACAAAGAATCACACAACTTAACTCAAGCATTAATTCAAACACCTTAGATGCATACTCCTTACCCCCTAACCCTAGGAGATTAGTTCCCCATAATTGGCTCAAAACTCATTAAGATCAAAAGAATTGCATTCAAAATAGTCATGTCTAACATAAACATCAAAACGGAATTAAGAATTCTGAATTCTAACCTAGTTATCCAAAAACGAATCTAAAGCGAGAAACTAACTATACTAGAATTGAAAAACCCAAAACTTGAGGAATTAGTTTGATCGGAAAGCAATAAATAAAACCAAATTGATAAAATCTTGTGCTTGAAATCAATATTCAACTCTATGTCTTCGTGTTTCTTCTTCACCCGAGTGTTCTTGAACTTCTGGGAAAAACGTAGTCCAAAAGCTCCCTTATTCCGCCCCAAATCCGCGCTTAAATAGAAGTTCCAAATCCTAAACCGCCCCGTGACACGGGCGTGCAAAGCTCATGCATAAAATTGTGACACGCCCGTGTCACAGATTAAAGCGTATCCGCGCTTTTCTTACTTGACACGGGGGTGTCAAATCCTATTCTTCTCGATCACACGGGCGTGCAAAATCTCCAGGCCTCTCTGTACCACGTCACGGCCGTGCAACAAATTACTCAACATTGGTGACACGGGCGTGTCACCTCCTGAAATCTGAGGATCACTTCTGTACTGAGACACGGTCGTGTCTCAGTTTGCTCTACCATGGGGACACGGGCGTGTCCCCTAGAAATCTCTCGTTTTTCGCCCTAGATTGCATGGTTTTGCTTTTACTCCATCTTTTCAACTCCAAGGTGAAAGGTACCTAATAAGGAGCATAAATCACGTTATAAGTTCTTAAAACTGCTAGAATTTAACTATAATTGCCCTACAAATCCATGCAATAAACCAATACATCATAAATAAATTATTGACATCAATCAAGGGGATTAATTTTTCAAATAAGGAATATAATATATTGAAAGTATATGTATTAAATTTTCTAAATATTATAAAGATTTTGTAAACTTACCTAAATCATGTACACAATTTACATAAGAAATCATTATAATTTTAAACTTGAATCTAAACCTTCCAAAGTAAACATGATTAATTAGGTAGCTTAAATTACTCTCTCAAATAGAATTTATTATCAACATAATTATTTACTTCTTTATTCTAAAATATAGGACTAATCTTTCTTCTCTGTTTTCTTTTCAGTATTTCTCCTTTCCTTTGTTTTTCTTCTTTAATGTTTTGATTGAATTATTTATGTTCTTGAAATATTTATTCACTGTAACATCCCGCTACTTCGGCAATTCTAGGTACGCATCACGAGAGAGTTTAATTCTGTATTTATGCGAATTCTCATGCTTTAAGTGTCAACGTGTATTTATTAAGTCTCATGCGTTTTAGAATTTAATTAATTGTTTGGGCTCGAATGTCCAATATTTGAAAGATTAGGGACCTAATTGTAATTAGGGTGTTTTGTCCTTCGTGGCAATTTTGAGTTTGGGAATTCGAGTTCGAATTCCGACCCCTTCATTGAGTTTGTTTCGATGATTCGGATTCAATGAATTAACCATTTATTTTCTAAAGTCATTTGATAGCCCTATCGTTTTAAAATCCGATCCGTTTGGATCGGATATCCTTTGATCCTACCCGTTTTGTTAATCTGACCCGTTTCTTGGCCTTAAGAGGAACCGGACCCTCTTTTTCTCCCCCATTTCGATCGGTTCCAGCAAGAAAGAAGGGAGAGGAGAAGAGAAGAGAAGAGAAGCCACCCAACCCATTTTGAGCTCAAGAACCCTGACCCCGTTTGCCCGATCAACGATCCAAGGTAACCAATGTGATCCTCTCCTTACGTGTTTCGATTCTACCGAATGAATCTTGCTTTATTGCCGTATTTCTTGAGTTTGGAGATAGTGATGAATAGTATAGGTTTCGTGTTTTAGGTGTTCGGACTCGTTTCGGAGTCCAATTTATGCTCTAATGTGATACATATATGTGATATATCTTGAATTTGAGTGTTTTTGGTGTATTATGTGATTGGAGTGTGGTTTGGGGTGGTTTGTGTAACACCCCGCACGTGAGGCGCCACATCCCCCGCACTATGGCCCGGCACGTGTACGAAAGGGAAGGTCCGCACACGCCCCAAGTCACAGCGAACGGGTGACAGACGAAAAACGCACCCACTGGCTAGGCGGTATCTAAACCTGTACAAGTGAAAGAATGCAAAACATAACAACGGAAGCAATACAAAATGGCAACTTTCAAAAACTTTCATACCTTAAACACACAGTATCATACAAACATAAAAAAAAATAACTAAACGGGTTCGACTAATCCAGTAACCTGTCCTAACCTGTCCCGAGCAATCATATATTCACAACGGGTTCAACTAAGCCGAGCACCTGTCCTAACATCCTAACCTGTCCCGAATTCCATAAATTCAAATCATAAATGCAAACCTGCACAAACATATCTTATATAACATTTACAAATCATAAACCAGAGCCAGAACTTAATAAACTTAAACAGACGGACACAGACTCGACAGACCCGACACACAGCCGCCTAGCACGAACTCCAACGACCTCCAAAGCAAAGCCTGCAACTAAAAACATAAAAAGGGAGGGGTCAGTCCAAAGACTGAGAGAGGGGCTACACACACACGCGTATATACATATATAGAGCACAGCACATATCATAAAGGGGAGTTCGTGAACCAGGGCGTGGTTTTTGCATTCTAAAATATTTCTCACGTGATACAAGATATAGGGGAGTAAAAGAGTTAGGCCAAAGGCCAAAACCATCCAAATTTTATTAATTAGAAATCCACTCCAGTTTCCCGAACCATTTCCTAACAAACTAACTTAACGAAAACAAACACACCAAGCAAATGTTCAGACAAAAAGGGGAAAATGTGCATAGGAGTAATACTCGACGCTCCGAGGCTCCTTACCCACATCCTGATGATCATGCACAGGAGTAATACTCGACTCTCCGAGGCTCCTTACCCATAATCACCGGGCCCCCAAACAAAGCAGAGTCAAACCATCAAATCAGAGGGGAAATGTGCACAGGAGTAATACTCGACGCTCCGAGGCTCCTTACCCACATCCTGATGATCATGCACAGGAGTAATACTCGACTCTCCGAGGCTCCTTACCCATAATCACCGGGCCCCCAAACAAAGCAGAGTCGGAAACATACCAGAATCAGAGGCACAACAAGGTCCAAGGCAAGCGCAAATCATATCCGGAGGCATATCAGAGGCATATCATATCAGCAGTCAAAGCATAGGCATAACCATAGCATATTCATAATCCTATCATATCAGATCCTAGCATAATCAGATTCTAGAACATAAATCATATCAGGCGTATCCATAGGGCTTATATTCACATACATATCGGCACATATCTTTAGGGTTTAACTATAACCTAACCTCACCTGGCACCAAACACAGTCGAAGACAAAGTAGAAGATCCACCCCGGAACCTGCACGACTCACTTGTCACCATCCCGGGTGCACCTGAACCAACTGAACACACAAACATAACACAGGGCTCAGACTCAAACTCAGACAACCATACAGAGACGCACGACAATGCTGAAGCACTTATGAGATGCAATCACATGAGCAGGTTTCAAATTCATATTAATTTCAAGCAAAACAAAATATTAAGACATGTCCATAAGCGCAATTAATGCCATTAAGGGAACTCGAAAGGCAATGGAATTCACACTATTTCATATCAATTCATATATTGCACATTTACAAAGCAATCAAATTAAATTCACATATAACATTTCATAAATTTATACGTATTACAAAGCCAAACAAATCATATAATAAAATGCTACAAATTCTATTTAAAGATCACGAAGTTACATATCAAATTCCAATTTACGTGATTAACATATTTATTTACTAAGTGGCAAATTAAAGTTCAATTAATTCAAATCACGCAAGTTCACATGTCACATTTCATATCATACATGATTTCATACATAACGGAATACATTTCAATCAGCAATTCAAGCATATGACAATTAATTTACAATTAGAACAATTAATCAAATAATTCTCAAATACATAAATAAATTCATAGAAAATAAACCGAGTGTCCGATTGACGAACGGAAAGTGGTGTTGGACTCACCACAACGAGGCGGACATTCTGTCCGAAGCCCGCCGAATCGCCGCCACTGTAGCTGCCGGAATAGTGGTCGGCCGCCGTTCGGCCGCCGCCGGAACGTGCCGGAAAAATCCCGAAAAATCACCCGTGCAAGGATTCGTTGTGTTCAATCCAATTCCTCAATCAATTTCTGCAAATTCCAAACCCAAAGTCTCCAATTTAAAAACCAAGAATACGAAAACCCTAGAATCTTCAAACTTCAATTACTTTTAAACCAGTGAACCAAAGTGAGATCCGAAAGAGGCATCGGCTTACCCTTGACGAGCTTTACGAAAGCCCTAAGCTTTCTCGCCGGAAAAATCCTCGGAGGTGGCGCCACCGGTGCGCCGCCACTGTGCCGCCGCGAACCGCCGCCAAACGGCAAAATCTGGAGTCGAGCAAATGGGGTTTACTAATTCTCGTCGTTCCGAACAACTTTCGTGAAGGGCCCGAGGCCAAAAGATCGCCGAAAAAGGCCCCTGTTGAGCTCCGAAGTTTCTGCCGCCGCACGCCACCCGGAACCACCACCTACGGCCAAAATTGGGTGAAAACGATGCCGGAAATGGACTCGGGAGGTCGAAAAACCTTGGAAAACACTAACCTTCGTCGAAAAAGGGCGCCGGAGCGCCGCCGTGCCACTGTTCACCCGCGCTCCACCGCGGCTTTCAGGCGGCGCGTGCGCCGCCGTCGTAGGTCCAATGGCTGCGCCGCCGATGCCATCCACTACGCCAGAGGCCCTTCTCTCTGGGTGTGTGGCGCGTGTCGCCGGAGGGTCGCCGGAAGCCGCCGCGGGAGGGCGGCGAAGTGGCGGCTCCGCCACCTCTCTCCAGCCGCGCCTGAAAATGGCCGGTAACTCTGCCGTCGGTCGTCGGTTGGTCGAGATCTTGGTAAGGTTGTGACCGCGTCGTCGAGATAGTCGAAAAGCACTATCGAAACGTCGAATTCCGTCGAGAAACGAGCGAGTTTGGGTTGTGTGTGAAATCACACCTCCGGTGTGTGTGTACAGTGAAAATCGCGGGAAAGAGGGAGAGGCTGAAGTTTGCTACGCTTTGGCACGCAAAACGAGGATCCGGGGTATTTATCTCGGGTCCTCGTACGCGAAAACGGTCGGAAGAACGGGCTAACGAAGTCAGAATGGGGCAAACTCAGAGTCTACGGACTCGTTTCGATGCCCCGAACGCGTTGAAGGGGTCAAAAAGGTCGAAATCTCGACCGAACGAGGAATGACCAAAAACCCCTAAAAAGATAAAATTGCAAACAAGCCCCTAAACTCATAAAGAGTTTAAAAGAGGGTCACACAAAGCATAAAATCACATAATTAAACACATAAAAAGGTTAAATAGTGACGTACCTTATAAGTCGGATGATCGGGATGTTACAGTTTGGGATCCACCCCCGTCGACCCCCTGCTTCTCTGCTCTTTTTTTTCGGAGAAGACGACCCAACACGGCCGTGTTGACATTCAGTTCATTTCCAACATGGCCGTGTCAATCCCTCGACTTTGAATTTTTTTAATTCCGACACGGCCGAGTCAGATTCCAGGTCAATTTTGACACAGCCGTGCAGCCTTCGTTTGTGATCCGTTTGGCCTGTTTTTTGAACTCACGGAAACCTCTTGAAGTTTAGAACATCCTCCAATTGGAATCACCTCAAAATACGTTCTAGATTGTGACATATAATCGTTTGAAATTTGTGTCGCCATCTCACCGAAATTCTGCTTTCGTCCAACTTCAAACGTACGCCATTTTCGCCTCGCTTTGAACCACGTTTTGAGCCACATACCATTTTAAAGATCTGTGTGTATAGTTTTATTTCCAAGAAACAAAACTCAATTTCCATTTCTCAAACTCAAGTTATGACCGTTTTCCTACAGCTTGTCCGTTTCGGAAAATTCCCAACTTTTGCACGTTTTGCTCGGAACAATCTCTTGCGATTTTCTTCCGCTTTTCTTGCACCTTGCCACCTCCGATCTCATTCCTAACTTGTTTTATCTTATTTATGTGTATATACTTGTTGCTTTATGTGTTTTTATGTTGCCTATTTAATATGAATTAATTGCACGAACACCTAAGCATCTCGTTATGTATCTCCACCTTGTAATATGCATTAATTGTGCGAATGAACGTGTTATATGATTATAAATGAATTATGTTGAGCTATGTATTGTCTTGGATTGCATGTAATTAGTTCGAATATAATTTATGTACATATGATTGCATCTTCTATATGCATGAACATACGTCGTGCGTCTATGTGGTTCATTCTTGAGTCTAAGTCTTATCTTTTACCTTCAGTTGGTCCATGTGCACCCGGGGTGGTGTTTTGTTCGTCAAGTTGATTCTGGGGTGAATCAAGTGCTTTGTCTCCATCTTCATTTGGTATAAGGTGAGGTTAGGATATAGTTATACCCCAATGAAATGTGCCGGTTTTCGTATGCATGTGACTTATAAGCCTCTATGTATATGTAGATATGTGTGAAATGTGCCGGTTTTCGTATGCATGTGACTTATAAGCCTATTTGTATATGTAGATATGTGTGAAATAAGTATTTGTTGGTTTTGCCATAAGTTTGAAAGTATGAAGCTATCTATAAGCCTATGTACGCTAAGCTTTGATTCGGTTATGATTTTGAGGTCGGCGTGATATGTACGTACGATATGCATGTGTTGTGCATATATGTGTGAGTCTAGCGGTTTAAGCTTCCGATTTTTGTGATAAGTGTAAGTGTAAGTGTAAGTGTGGGGTCCCAAATTCCGTGTAAGGGATGTACCGGAACCCACCTGAGCGTAGGTTGGGGGATGGAGTCCGAGGGTTTGAGCAGCATTGAGCACTCCCCTCATCCGCTTAGGATGGTTAGGGTCGCGCAACCCTTCCATCACCCTATGTATTTTCCTGGTATGTACTCGTTTTGATTTGTTTTGTGTAAGTTGTACTCGTGCCCGCCGAGTCTTGTCTTGTTGGTATTAAGTTCTTGAAACGGGGGGTAGATTCTCAAATTAAGATAAAATTTGATATACTTTTAACCTAATAAAATATGTTTGGATATGTGTGCTTAGTCTGCATGTTTTGAATGTACGCATTAAATAAGTTAAGTTTCGTTTGTTCGGCTTTGCTAAATCACCCTATATATATATTATCAGGGGTAAATGTTTTGGCGTGCAAAAACTAATCCCGGCTTCACGAACATCTTCTTTTTACGTGCTTTGCTACGTGTATTATGTATAGCGTGCGTGTGTTAACCCCTTGCTCAGTCAAGTGTGACTGACCCCTCCCTCTTTATGTTTTTAGCTCTGCAGGTTTTGGCTTTGGAGTCCGAGCTAGGCGGTGTGAGTCTCTTGGAGTCGAGTCTTGTATTAGTTGGGTCTTTGCATTTGCATTTTGAATTCAGTTTTAGTTTTGTATTATTAACCTATGAACGGATATGTTTAAGTATAATTTGTTCAATTATGATTTGAATTCGAGACAGGTTAGGACAGGTGCTCGGATTAGATGAACCCGTTTGTATTTATGATGTATGTTATGATTTAATTTCGGGATTAGGAATTATGCTTAGATTGAACCTGTCAACTGTTTGCATGGTTTTGAATTTTGTTCGGCATGATCACGCTTCCATATATTCGTTAAGTATTATGTGTGCAGGGTCTACGTCCCGCCTAGCTTAGGGTTGGTTTTGTTTTTGTTTGTCTCCGTTCGTTATGGTTTGGCATGTGTACGGAGTCCTTGTTTCGTTACACGTGTTGAGCTATGGTGCGGGGGTGTGGTGCCCACCGTTGGGGCGCTACATTCACATTCAAACAATTATCTCTTTTAATCTATTTTTTCATGTGCAGGTTATTGATCAATTTTCCATTCCATTTTTGGTATCACATCAACCATCACAGACAAGCCGCCTTAATCTTCTGAAGAAAAGTTCAATTTATTTTATAAGAAAGGTTAGAAGATGCGTATATTTGTTTGTTTGTTTTTTTTTTTTTTAAATATACTCATTATTCGTGTATCGTTCAAATCATATACAATATAAATATTTTTAAATTAATAGTTATTAATTATTTTGATTGTTCCGTATTTGTTATTAAAGTATTTTTAGATTTACGAGAGATTGGAAATAAATGGACCATATGCTTTTGATGAAATCTATTTTTTTTGTGAAAAAACTAAAATTCAAGCATATATCCATAGTTATTTATTGTAACTTTTATTCTCTATTTTCTATGATTTTATTTCCAATACTTCTTCTGCTTCTTCTTCTTCTCTTTTTATATTTCTATTATTTTTTCCTTTATTTTAGAAGTTGTATTATCTTCTTGATTTTCTTTATTTTGATTCTCTGTAACTTCTATTTGTCATGTTTATTTATATATTTTAGTTTTTAAGTTCAGTTAAATTCTATTTACAGTTGTATATAAAGCTTACCAAACCATTTAAAATACAAATAATTTATGAGATTGTTCATTTTTTATAAATATAAAATTTTAACTACTTAATTTACATTTTTAATAAATATTTAGAAGTACAATTGTAACTATTTAAGATAATATGTTTATCTTTTCGCAACAATTATATTTGTTAAAGTGATATAATGTTAGATTTTTTTTAAACACATTACTTTTGATTTATATGTTACGATACATGAGAGTAAACTAGGAAAATGTCCACCCGCGGTGACATTATGAAAATCAAAAATATTTTATTTATTTCATTTTTCTTCTTGGACATAATCACTAATTCAACCATTACATTTACATGATTTGTTTAATCTTATATTTTATATATTAAAATAATTCACTTAATCGTTCATTATTCTTCACATATTAATTGGCTTATTTATTATTATTTTATTTATTTCATTTTACACCATCTTTTAATTTTTTATATATATTTTTATTATCAACTAATTTTGTATTTTTCAATTTAACGGAAATATCTATTCACAATGTTCAAAGTTTAACTAACTTTTAGTATTGACTGTATATTTATTTTCTTCTTTATTTTGTTTCTAAAATTTTTTATTTATATCGTATAAATTTGGTCACCAATAATTAATTTTTATACTTGACCTTTGCTATTTGTTAATCTATTTATCTCAAAATATTTATCATCAATATGGATAATGTTACTCGAGCATTATATTTACATTTTCAAAGTTCTACTATTCAATTTATTGATTATTAAAGACATAGTAAATGTTTATATTTTTTATTACATGTTCGCTAACGAGGTTATTTTAGTTTGAAACTTTTAGAATATGAAACTGCAATTCGATTTCTTAACAAGGCCATTGAAGTTTGAAATCCTTCACGAGACTGAGAAAGTTCAAAAAAATTTCGAGATTTTTGACTCAATATCGTAAGGTACGAGTTATTTTCGTTTTTATAAATTATCATATTTGAGATTTTAATCTGATTTCTTAATTAGACTAACAAAGTTTAAAATCTCTAAAAGAGTTTAAAAGAGTTTCAAGATTTTTGGCTCAATCTCATAAGGTACAAATTTTTTTTTTAGAAAATTAATTCAAAGTTTAATTATATTAATTTAATCTTATTTTTTGAATTAATTAAATTTAAAATATCAAGTTGCAATTCGATTCGTTGAGAAGATCAACAAAGTTTGAAATTCTTGCCTGGCCTAAAAAGATTTTCACGATTTTGGGTTTAATCTCTTAAAGTACGAGTTATTTTTATTTTTATAAATTATCATATTTTATATTTAAAAAAAAGGGGTCTTCTTTGAAAACTCTCCATGAGTTGAAAAAATTCCTCTTTACTTCCCATTTTGAAAAAAGTTCCTCTGAACTCTTCAGATGAGAATCAAAAGTTTCGTTTACTCCCCATTTTTTTGAAATGTTGTATAAAAATTCAAGAATCACGTAACTAAATCACCAGATCTGGTATATTTTTCTCAGATCTGTGTATATATGAAACTTTTGATTCTCATCTAGGGAGTTTAGAGGAATTCCCCGTAAAAAGAATGTGATATTTATACAAATTCAACACTTTATTTTATTATTATTATTATTATTATTTAGAATTGGATGATAATTATATATTCTTGCTGAAATTATTTTTCTTTTACAATGTCTCTACTTAATACTTAAATATAACTATAATAAAGAAATACTTTAGCAGCTGATGGTGCAGGAATCTGAGCTTCCTAAATGCAACAACACTTTAATATTTGTGAGAAGGGGAAGACCATCACAGGCGTGAAAGCCTCAGGAACTGGGTTTCCTTTTTGAGCATGGGTTCTTCCAGCTAGGATAACTCCAAGAGTATAAGATGCAAGGATGATGTCACTGTGGTGAATGTAATCATAAAGCTTGAGAAGACAGAGGAAAGATGCCCAGAACTGTGTATGAGTGCGTGAATTTGAAGAAGATGACTTGGGGGAGAAAGCATGCGTCCTCCCCTATTTATATGTTAGGGGTAAGGGTAAATGGGTAAATCGACCGGGTGGTCCCAAACCTGTGTTGCCCTAACCCGTGGCAGCCCGTGAGGGAGTGAGAAGGACGTTTCTGAAAAGGAGGCGGCGTGTCAGGTACAAGGTGCGTACAACCTATGTGTCAGAGGTTGTTGGCGAGGGTCGCATGTGAGGAAGGCCCAAGATCCTCTTCGCTAAGGTTCGGATCCCTTGCAATGGGGTATGCTCATGCACGAACGCTGGTGACGCTCGAAGAGTGTACGGTTGGCCTCCCCACGGTAGATGACCCTTGAGCGCCAAAGTCCCGAGCATCGGGAAGGGGCCATCAGGTAGGCACTTCCTTGAGGAAGGTGTTCCTGAGGGCCGTAATGTGAGCGTCAAACCGGTCAACTGGAGCCCTTTACCTGAGCAGTAGGCCGAGGCCCATTGATTTGTACCAATAAGCAAGCAAGTGGGCTGGGAAGGCCCGCGAGCCCATCAATGCGAGCGTCCAGACTCTCATTCTCCGAAGCGTTGACACGTGGACGGCTCTGATTCTAGTGTGATTTTGGGTCTCATCAGCAGTAATTTATTTATCATTTATAAAAAATATGTATTATATAGAATATTTTTCATTATATATGATTAAGTTATTTATTTTAAATTATTTTAGTCTACAAGATTTATACATAATATTATAAGTTATATTTTTATCAATACCGTGCATAGCACGGGGCATATACTACTTAATATATATTTTGTAATTATGAAAAGATTAAAGTGGTTAATGTAGTGAGGTAGTGTGAAATTGATAATTGAAGTGGGTTTTGGGTTAGTGCAGTGTGACCTCTTCCTATCTTTCAGGGAACTATGGAAGCGGGTCCCACACAACTGTTTTCGAAATTTAATTGGAAAATAATAATGAAAAATAAGAGCGGCGTTGTGGTGGGCCCACTAAACCCCGTTCCCGAATTTTTGGGTCCGGTCCACAATCACATCTCAGGTCTATAATTGAATATGCCCACCTCTCTTCATTCCCTCTTATAATTTCATACTTAGTATATTTTTCTTCCACTTTTTCTATATATTGGCAAGACATAAACAAAATAAAAAAACATTTTCATGAAAAAAAAAAAATAGAAAGATAATAAGAAATTTTACAAATACATTATTTGTTAAATAAATAGATTTTTTTTTTAAACGTTATATAATAACTTGACAACCCTCCCCCTTAATAGTTAGCCTTTGGAGGTGAGAGTCACTGGATGTTCCGATTCATGGCTTGCAAATGTTTGAATTCTTGTAATACTCACGCTCCGGTTTATCCCGCATTCCATGGCCCTGGATATAATGAAGGTGTGTCAAGTATTTCATATCAAATAATAAAAAATATGACACACTATTCACCACAATAAGAATCAAAACATGTAAAAGGAACAATCGAAAAAACAATGCAGAATCGAGACCCCAACTCTAATAAAATTTTGAACAATCATATTTATTGCACATCTAGTAGAACAGAAACTAACATTGCGAGAATATAACCGATAAAAAGAGAATAGCTAGTCAAGCTTAATTTCAATGCTACCAACTAGTTAAACTTAATTCCGACGTCACTATGAGAATTTCAACACTTGCAAATTCTTTTGCAGTTAGGGTTAAAGCTTGAGTCATACAGGTTGACTCGTGATCAAACATGTTTCCGTCTAATTTGGTTTTGAAGTAGACGTAATTATCTATAAGTGACGAGAAAGGCGGACGCTTGATCCTCTACAACACCGCGAGTAACACCCTGCATTGAACGCGTTAAATAACCACATTCGAATTAGATGCAATTATCAGTGATAACTGTAGAAGATCTAAGATTTTGGAGGAAGAAGAAAATAAAATTGTTTTGACTCGATATAATAATTTATTGCTCTCATACGAGATAATAACTAGAAATCTTCGAGAAGACAATTTTTAGAGAGAAAGAAATCCGTAATAAAATCAATCGGTAATGTATACGGTTGAGTCATTCATACTAATGTCACATGTAGATAAAAATAAATTTATGATCCGAATGATTCTTTATTTCCATACCAAAAAAATAAAATAAAATAATAACACCTAAAATTGACTCTTATTGACATTAATAGACAAGTTCATAGTAAAATATTGCTATAGTCATTATGATATATTTGTTTACACTATAATTCATATGCTAAATTATTGTGCAGCCGTCCCTTATTGAACACAGCTCTTTCCATATATTCCTTCTTTTTGAGATTATGACCATACTATAACCATTTTTTGTTTTTTTAAAAGAAACTAGTAATTTCGCACATTCTATACATGTGCAAAAAAAAAAAAAAAAAAATTTAAATATATTAAATTAAATCATTTATCTTAATATAAATTTAATAATTATATATTAATAAAAAATAGTTAAAATATAAACTCAAAAAAATAAATAATAAAACAATGAGAATTAAAGTGAGGTGAAAGAAGAGTAGAAATAATCCATCAATAAATTCTGCATAGATTCCTGGAGAAAAATAAATTAATTAAAAAAAAAAAATTAAAGACCAAATTCAACTATTTAAGAGACCACCTTTATCTCTCACGTTTAATAATAGAGTATAGATTATTCTTAGTTAGCTCACATAACTCAATTATTTGAATTTTGAATAATGACCATATTCTCATTTCAATAATTTCACCCCTACCCCACCCACCATGTACCCACGAAACCTTCAAATCAACCCTCCCTTCTCCAGCCACAACACCCACGCACAAAGTGAGGAAAATATCAAATTAAAATACTCCACACATATATAATAATGTATATATAAACACAAACATAATGAGTACTAAAACAAGTAATTTCTTAAAATTTTTATATCAAAAGTATAAGATACAATATCCGATATGATAAAATAATATTTTATAAAAAGTATTCGTTCAAAATGATATATATAGAGAGAGAGACATATTTATATCTAAACCCCAAATGAGTGTTTAAATAATAAAATACTCCATATTTAAATTTATTAACATTGTACCCCCAAATAAATTTAAAAATCACAAATGGACCCCTTTTCATTAAAAAAATTATCTAAAATTATTCTATTCATTGAGGGTTTAGATATAAACTCATTTAAAAATAATCATATATATATATATATGGCCATTTCAAAAGAGGGCCATATTCTTAGCAAAAAAAAAAAAAGAGGGCCATATTATAATATCATATCTAAAGCAAAAGGAATTTGTGGCTGAAATCTTGATACATGCATCTCCATTTATTGCAAATTTGAGAACCCCCACTCGCTCTGATTAGCTGATATGTATTCCCTCATTGCTTATCACAATATTCCAATTCATATATCAAAATAATACATACCCAAACTCCTCAAATTAAAATCTTAATAAAATAATAAAAAATTTTAAAAAAACCATACAATTTGAAGGACATCTTTCCCCGTGCATGATGCATTAGCATGAATTCTTTTCTATTTTATGAAAGCATCTTTCGTCCTTAACTTTCATTTAAATTCTAAATACAATTCAAAAACTTTCTTCTTCTTCTTATTTTTCTTCTTGTTTTTAAATTTGTACTATATTTATTTTATAAATATAATAATTAGATTGCAAAAAGATACTGTCACAAAAAGGAGGCAAGAGCACATGGACATGATTCTCATATGAAGTGGAATATATAATTGAGGGGGGCAACCCAGTCCCGACGCTGTTCAAGCACAATATCTTATTCAATAAAGAAAAAGAAGAACCTAATTATATATATATATATATATATATATATATATATATATTGAAAATATTTTATAATTATAATGAGGACAAAGAAGTGGAAAGTGTGACGCGGATTTCACCACCGCTGAAGCTGTTTGGCAAGCCAGGACAGATTTCCAAGCTTCTTGGTGCAGATGCAATAACCCTATTCTTCATATTTTATATAATTCCATATTATTTAAGATATTGTTGTACGGTATTTTTAATAATTAAATGCGTAATTAATTAAGTGATCCAGAGCAAGTGGGGTATGCTGACATATAATCCACGTTACAACAATATTAAAATACTTAGGTTAGATAATAATAATTAAAAGTGAGAAATATTGGTTATCATACATTAAATACATGATCTAAATGTAAAGATTGAGTTATAACAATATTCTTCTTTTCACTTTAAGAGTGTTAGAGTGTTATGTTCGTTCTCATTTGATACCATTCAACGATCTGTCCAAATATGTGTAATGTGAATTAAGTACATATATATATTTTTAAGTAATTCTCATTTTGAGCTATATGTTGAGACGAGGCTAATACAGGGCTGGGGGCGTCCTTTTTTTAAGAATGTATGGTCGTGGGAACTTTCTTAATCATTTATTTTTATCTGTGAATTTTGAAAATTTTAACATTTTACCTCTTTTTTTTTCTCCTGAAATTTGGTTCAGTCCTCCTATAAATTTGTTTTTATTAAGAACCTTATTTTGGAGTAATAATACATTGTAAATTATTTTTCATATATACATAAATACATATATATATTGTTGCGTGCCAAGTGGCTTGAGATTTGATTCTCGAAGGCAAAGACCCGGGTTCAAATCCCTCTGGCCACTTGTGGTGTGTGTTTAAATTAAAAAAATAAAAATAATATATATATATTGTTATATATTGTTACGTCCTTGTCGCAACGCTACGTGGTTTCTCCCCTATTTATAGATCTTGATGCCTGATCATTATAAATCCCTTAGTTTGTTACCTCTTCAGGTTTATCTTAAATCTATTCTTATTTATACTTGATTATTGCTTGTTGGACACTTCTAAAGAAGCTTCATCCATAAGTATTTTATTACTCATCCTCATAGGCGAACAAATCCATTTTATACTTCCGAACTGACTTTGAAGTTAATTTGGGCTCTAGACGGACCTTTAGGTTTGTCACCAACGTTTATATATATATATAAATATAAAGATCTGAGAATTTTATCTGTTTCCAAATCCAAAACATAGCAAAAATTATTCCAAAAGACTGATAAACCATGCATGCAATGCAACTTGAAATTCCAGGAAATTGTGCTCACTGCTCATTAATTCCATTTGTTGGCACTTGACTTTGTATATGGTCCGGAAATTTCCCCTTATTTTCCTTCAACAATGTTGGGACACTACATATGAAAAAAGTCATGAGGTTGATGTTTTTGTTCTTTTTATCTTTAAATTACAGAGAAAATGTGGGGGGCCCAAATTGCTTTTATAATATGTATATATATATGCATGAAGAATTTGCAAGTTGCAGAGCAAGTTGGCACTAGAAGCTTGGGTGAAAGTGGATGTTTGTGACGTTATCGGTTATTATCCTCATATATATATTTTTTTCGTTCAAAGTATCATGGCTTTTACAGATTCCAAATATTGCGTGGTCTGTTTCTAACATAAAGATTATATAATATATATGCTTTTATAATAAAAACTATATGTGTGATATTCTACTTTTCTTGGTAATGAATGGGCATTACACATGGAGAGACATATGCCCTTTCAAGGGACTCCAAGGTCATTTTGATCTCCGTTATATATGCTATGTATGCATCTTTTAAAAAATTTTCATCTATTGTCGTCTAACTTAATAATTCGACATTAGTTTAATAAGAAATTGCGTATTTGAATATCTGAATACGTTCTTATTATTAGTAGGAGAATGTTACAAATTAATAATCGTGCTTGGCTAGAACCATAATAAGATATAGAATAAAAAAAAAATTATTAACATAATGGGATATTTTTTAAAAAAGATCTATTAATTTAGATAGATAAATGATGTGATAAATAAAAGGAGAAAAAAATTGTCTTTGATTTTGAAAACAAGAATAATTTTCCACGCTCGAGTTTTACTGTAAATTTGCTCAAATGGATACATTGGTTTAATTTCTATAGATACTTTATTATTATTATTTTTACCTATAGATACTTGAGTTGGTTTTTGCTGCACTTTGACAACCTTATTTTCCCCCTTTAAATCTCCTTTTCAGAAGTAGTTACAAATATAAAACTACTTTTTGATTAGATTAATTGCTCTATTAAAAGAATACTAGTCCATATACACTTCAATATTTCTTATGAATTAATTAAAAAAGTTAAATATATTATTGAAATGTAATTACTTAATTAATTATTCTATTTTTTAGATTAGAGTATATATCTACCGTCTACTATGGTGATTAATCCACTCATTGAATTATAAACATTTTATAAGGTGAGACAATTAATCAGTAGATATAAAGCTACTCCAACCCAAAGTGGGATTCGAATCCTAACCTTTGATTGAGGATGAATGACTCTCTTACATTCAATCACACCCTCCCATTACTTAAATTAATTATTCTGTCCCTTCATTAGTATCTATATTAATTAGGACAGAATTACTGTACTTACATGATGTACATCATAAATTTTAAATTAATATACATACGCAAAAAAGTATATATATATATATTGATTATCAATAAATTTGGATAGAGAAAATCACCTGCGTTACCTTTCATTAAAAACACAAAAATTAAAACTTAAGTATCAATTAAAAGTTCTACGACTAATTAATATTATATCATTAATTTGATACTAATAATAAAACCCTGGATTTAAAATATCTTTTTCTAGAAGTTATGATGCAGTCCAGATTGTCTCATTGATATACCAACTACAATCAGATAATTTAGGTAAAATGAAGTGATAACTTATATAACCATTAGTTTATGCAGTTCTCACCAAAAAAAAAAAAAATAGTTTATGCAGTGCCGACAGATCTAGAGAGAGAGAGAGAGAGCAGCATTCATGACTCAGAGCCACACAATGTTTGTACAGTTGCATGGCAAGGAAAAATAATAAATAAAGAAGAAGAAGAATTCTTTTTTAATTTTTTTCTGGTCTTTTAAATAATCCCATTACAAATTTGCATCTTTTTTTATCATTTATAGTTTTGTTATATTAAGTTAATGAACTCGATGGTGTCAAAAAAAAAAAAAAAAAAAGAAAAAAAAAGAAGTTAATGAACTCGACGGGCTTTTTTATCTATGGGCTTCAACTTGGACTGATATATGGAGAACTGGGCTATGTCTGCAATCTGCATGATAAGAATTTAATCTGCAAGTTGATCAATGTTGATTTAGTGAAATTAAATGTTGTCGAAGAAATTATATATCATGTTTGATATAAAAACTTGTCACTAATGATGATTCTGGTGAATAGTGCTGAACCGAGAGATTAAGTGCTATAACCCAAAGAAAAAAAACTTAATTTTGCGTATCAAGCGTGAAAATAAAATTGATCGAACGGAGTTAATCAAACCTAAACCTATTTAGGCATATTAAACCATTCCTTATGTTAATATATTTATATTTTTTAGTTCTATAATTTATTTATATGAATCGAGTCGAGTCAAAGCACATACAAATTAATTAATAAAGAGAAATAAATGTATGTTTATTTTCCATCTAGCTTGATTCTCTTAACATAAACTATTTGTGGTATTATTTCAAGGTGCTGAAATTAAGTAGGTTAGATTGTACATAGAACATATGTCACGTTTGATTACTTCTGAATTAGGGTTCTTAGGTGGTAAAGTAGTTAGAATATTGATACTTGGGGTTAATCACAGTTAAACCCCCCATATGGAATATTTGATTTACCTACTAGTTCTGCCCTTGATATTTTGAAAGTACAGTGACCTCCCCTCTGTGTTTCGCCTCTTAACAATTTCCCACCACCAAGTACCACGGTACCAGTTACAACTTACAACTACAAAGATAAATAATTGTTTCTAAGTGGGACGAAGGAATCGAATGGCAAAACACTTGCTTTTCTTATTCCAAACAAAAAAGGACAGATTAATTTTCCTAAAATTTGATATATGTTAATAGTATCTTTGAATTGTTTTTGATCGAGAGACTTGGAGTCTTGGATCTTCTTTCACTTTCCGTTTGTGTATTGTAATTAGTTAAATTCACAGGAGAGGTCATTGTAAATCTAAAAGATCAAGGGAATCCATATCCTACCAATGATACGGGCAGGGACGGAGCCAGGATTTTAGGTAAGTGGGGCGAAAATTTAAAATATAATAATATTTTTTTAAAAATAAATATTATTTTATTAAAAATAAAAATATTATTTTATTCGATATATATAAATAAAACATGTATAACTTAAAACTTTAATTTGATTAAAAATGCACTAAAAAGTGTCTCAAAATTTTACATATTATAACTATAATATTTCCTTAAAAAAAAAAAACATATTCTATTCTGATAGTCAGAGATAAAGATATAGTTAACAAATTAATTATAAATGTTATCCATTATAAAAGAAAACTAAAATTATTATTTAAGATACAATCTATTAACTAAATAATTTATTTGTAATAAAAAAAATTAAGATTAACACATTATTTAATAATAAAACACAAACTAAAATTACTATTTAGATACAATCTTTTAACTAAATAATTATCCATAATAAAAGAAAAATATCACAGTTATCTAAATAAGAAACAATATTTCATATCAACATTAAATTATCTAAAGGGCTAATTCCAGTTCACTTAACTCATATCCACATTAAATTATCTAAAGGACAGTTGATATTATACATCAAATCGAAAATCTTGATGTAAAGAACACAATGATCATTTCAAAATCAAAATCCGACAACCAACAAAGGAGGAATAGCCGGTCAAAGATGGCGCACCTCCGGCGAAGTTTGTAGGTGAATTCCGACGCTTCCGACCGCCAATAGAGTCGAACGAGATATGAGTTTTGTTCGTCATGGAGAGAGGAACATGATGGTGGTGGTCTTGACTCTTGGGTCGCCGTGACGGAGGAGAAATCGACGGTCATAGTTAATTTTGAACGGAGGGGCAACGTGTTGAGTTTTGCAAAGGTGAGGGGGTTAAACGCACCGATTGGAAGGTGAGGGGGAAAAGTGCACACCCCCCCCCCCCCCCCAAAGATTGGGGGGTGACTGGAATTAGCCTTTATCTAAAATTAAACACAATATATTATTTAAAATTAAACATAGTTATTTTTACCCTATAATTGAATTATCTTTATTCTATTGTCATACTCATAATAAATTATCCAAAATTAAACACAATTATCTACTTATCTTTAAACTATTTCATAGATACAATCTTTTCTCAAAATATTGAACTAATTTATAATTAACAAATTAATTATAAATTTTATCTAAATAATTTATTCATAGTAAAACTATAAAAGAAAATTTAAAATTAAATATAAGTTAATATTATCTTTTGGTTTTATTGGATAACTTGGACCATGATCAATTTTTTTCCCCAACAAATGTAGATTTTGAAAATTAGAAAAATAAGAGTTTTAAGTTGAGTAGAAGAAAAAAAAAAGAAGAATAAAAAAATAAAAGAGGAAGAAGACAGTAAAGAGAGAGAGAAAAAGATTAATTGGAGATTTTTTAATATGTGAAAGAAGAAAAGAATTGTAGTGTGTTTGTTGGCTTTCTAATTGAGGATTGCAGGTTTCTTATCCGTAGACCTTGGAATTGTATCCTCAAACACATCGTTAGAGAAGGGAACATGGTGGCTGACTACTTAGCTAAGTTGGGACATGAATGCCGTTGCTGGGTGTGGCATGAACCGCCTGAGGGAATGTAGCACCCACGCGGAGGCCACATCCCCCGCACCGTAATCCGAACCCAAATACGAAATGGAATATCCGTACCCGAATTCAAATCACAGCGAACGGGAGACCAAACACACACTCTAGGCTAGGCGGAGCTAAGCAACACCAAATCAGAGTATGCGGAAGCGAATAAATAAAAGCAACAAGTAACGATCATCACATATATACGTATAGGTACCAACACTTCAACCTGTACAAAAGCTATCACGGCTCGAGCAAAAATAGTATTTACAAGTCACCTATACAGATACAAAATGATAAAGTGCAAATATGTAGATGCACCTAACGAGACCTAGACCGACAAGTGCATAAAGAAGACACACTTCTCCGCCTAGCTCACGCTCCCAAAACCTGCAAATAAAAGAGTAAACGAGGGTCAGTCAACTGACTGAGTGAGGGGGCTAACGCACACCCACACCCTATATATATATAAAGCAGAGCACAAAGCAACGGGTGGAATTATGAACCGGAATAGGTTTTACAAACTAAAACTTTTCCAAAACAAATACATATACGTTAAAACATTTCATAAACACTATCCCGATTCATACTTCCTGACATAACACAACATAACATAATGCTCGGCGAGAACGAGCTTCCAACCTTTACTCCTCAGAACAAACAAAACGGAAATCATACATATCAACCTCTACACCAATGATGGAAGAGCCACCGGTGGCCCTAACCATCCAAACATATACAGACTCACGAGGGGTAGCGAGCCCACATCGTGCCCTCCCCGGTTTTTACGCCGAAGGCATCGAAATACCACACCTTCCCAAACTCCCAGGGGTCGCGTCTGATATATCGGATGGAGACTACGCACAGGCCGAACCTCGACGACCCGAACCGTCCCGAGGGTTCCTTACCCGTAGCTCCTTGGATCCACACATACAAATCATAACAAATGCCAAATCTTTCATGGCAATCTCGCTAACAGAATTGTAAAGCCTTTTCCAAAACTTTGCTTACATATGCTTATATAATACCTTTCCAAAGCAAGAGTATTCACAAGGTCATAAACATGTTCTAATCAACACATACATATCTATATATATAATATATAGTCACATGCACGGCTTGAAAACACCACATAAGGCTTTAGGTCACTTAACTAATAAAAAAAAAATCCTAAACCTCACCTTGCGCGTGACCAAAAAGCGAGCAGACGTGAACAACCTACGCCTCGGGCTCGATAACTGGAACCTCCTCTGAAAAGAAAACACGAAAGCCTAAGACTTAGACTCTATATGAACCAAAGAAGACGCTCGGCAAAATGCATGATTCATGTTCACATATAAAATGTCACAATTAAGTCATATAATTCACAAATTATAGCACACATATTTATTTACAATTTATTAAGCAATAAAACCCGAGTTAACATCTAACATGCGAAAGAAAAGCAATCAAAGTCATATAATTGCATAATTAAGGTAAAGAGAAGCAGTGGCAGCTTCCAGGTCTCGGGAAAGGTGGGAACGGCCCTTTCACTGTAGGGAATGGCCGTTCCTGCCTTCGCTAAAAGTTTCTGGAGGATGGGAACGGCCGTTCCCAGTTTGTACTGGGGACGGGAAGGGCCGTTCCCAGAAAATCCCGAACTCCCCGCGGACAGAATCCACCCCCATGGATTTTTCCAAAGGGAAAAATCCACCCTCATGGATTTTTCCAGACCTACTGACTCAAATCCACCCCCGCGGATTTTTCCAAAGGGAAAAATCCACCCCCGTGGATTTGACTCAGTAGCTAAAAAGAAAGGTTTTGGCCATGGGAACGGCCGTTCCCGTTCCCAGTACAAACTGGGAACGACCGTTCCCACTCACGGTAGGAACAGTAAAATGGCCTGGGAACGGCCGTTCCCAGTTGATAACTGGGACGGGAACTGCCGTTCCGGCCTGGTGCGAAAAACTGGAACAGAATCACATTACAGAAAACAGGGGAAGCTCCATTTTTGTGCCAAAATGGCCAAAATCAAAGACCCAAAAGTTGCCACAACTTCTCCAAATGCACAAACAATACACATAAATCATGCTAGACAAGTTGACACTCAAATAACTCAAGAAAAACGGAATAAAAGGCATGATCAAAGGAATGCAAAATTCAAGCCAAAAATCATGATCATCAATAAATGCTCAACTAACCATGGATTTACTACCATAAATGTAACACATACAACATATACAACTCATAAATGAAGCTACGAATCAACTACATCAAGCAAAGAGCAAGTATTCACATTTTTAGCTAAACCCTTACTATTCACGTAGGGAAGCAAAGGCACACCAAACTCACTCCAAACTCAGAAATTAAACCATAGAAATGACGAGCACGACGAGGGGAAACCGGAACATACTTAAGTTCGAGAAAAGGCGAAGAAACGAGGGAGATCTTGGCTTGGGAAGGTTGGATGATCAACTTGGGTTCTTTGGCTTCCTTGGACAAGAGCTGCTGCTGTAACGTGAAATGAAGGAGGAGGAAAATGGTTCAGCCTTTAAGGCTGGACCGGTTGGTTCACGGGTTCGGTTCAAGATGTTCTGGTTCAAGTTGGTTCGGCTCAACAATTACGGGTTCAAACAAGGCCAACCCAAATAAAACGAATAAATCACATACAAAATTAATTCAAATAAATTCATATAAGTTCAAATAATTTATATAAGTCGTATACAATTAATCTAGAACGCAATTAATATTAAATCACATAATTTACCTGTACCGACTGTGAGTCGGGGTGTTACAGGGAATGAGCAATTTAATACTAAAACTCAAATTAATCTAATAAATCCTAATTATTAGGATTGGTGAGTTGTAATTGGGGGAGGACGGAAAAATTTATAAATTATGGGGGCGCAAAATAATAAATTTTTTAAAATTTACATACAATAAAAAAAAATTCAAAAATTTGAGGGCTGGGTAAGTGCTTGTCTAAAGAGTCGAACATGAGCCTCTGATTAAACTACACCATCTAGACCGGAACCGAATGTCTTTTATTAGAACATTTTTAACACGAAACGTGCCGAACTTCTTTTCAGCACCTTATACATTTATCACTCCACACCAATAAATACACCCCAAAACTTTGCTAAACAGCTTCAGCATGTATTCATGAGGTATAATCGAAAAATATGACATATAAACACTTTTTATCTCTTAATTAAACCTCCCACAATCAAAACGGATATTCCCATTTCTTCCGGTCTTAACCCCGACCCGACCCAATTTGGTCATCGCCTGTATAAAAGCAGCATTGAAAGCTTGGCTATTGGAGGCCCAAGTATTGACGGTGTTCTTGGATCTCGGGTCGGTAAAAAGAACTTGATCCGAAGTGAAAAGCCCTTTGCCTTGTACGAGGTTTTGGAAATAAACATTGTCGAACTTCCGGGGCGTATTTGGGTCCATATTTATGGCTATTCTCGGGTCAACGTTTCTCGGGCACATCCCCTGAAGTTGGGTCGCGTATTGCTTGTCCAGGGTCGGGTCGACCGGGTTCTGAGGGCTGAAATTGTAAATCCGGTTCGAGAATCTGTTGCAGTGTGAAAATCCAACGGTGTGGGCAGCTACAAATTAAAGAAAATCCAATTATTTTGAGACAAAAAGTTGAAAAGTCTAATGGGCCAATGTATTTGCAATTGGTGATTTATCTTGTATGCTTAGTTTGAAAATTCAAAGGGAATTATGTAACAACAAAATAATGCATCTTATCCGGCTAGTAAATAAATTAGGATAAGAAATAATTATTATTAGGATCATTTAGAATGTACGATCAAGCAAATAAACTAATTTTTAGCTGAAGGCGTTTATTGCGGGTACCTCTCCCAACGTAGTTTTTTACATTCACAAGGTTCGATCCCGAGACCTTGCTTAAGTGAACTCAAGCCCCTATCCACTTGAACCAACTGCCCGTTGATGCAAATAAACTAATTGATAGACTAAAATGTAGATTATAATAACCGCGGAAAACTCAGATTCAAACAAGTGAATTAAAATTTACTTTTAATAATCGTAACTGATTAAATAACAAGTGTAATTACCTGACAGAGCGATCATGTCGGTCTGAGAAAGACCTTTGGAGCCAAACATGGAGTTAAGTTGATTCAAATTGAAACTTGGCTGAGGTAGATTTCCATTAACGCTTGCTGAAGTAGAGCTCAAACCATCTAATCTTCCCAATTCCACAGTATATGAAGGACCCCCGGCCTGCACCAAAACCCGTTTTTAGCTTCCATAACTTGGTTTTATTAAATTAATCGGGGTTGAATTCTTATAGAATATAAAAATTAAGATTCTTTAAGTATATATAGGATTTGACCTAATTTAATAAACTTTGCTTCAAATTTGAAAAATTACAAAAACATCCCCTGACATACATACTGAAAGATTTGGCCTAACGTTTTGTTATTATAGTCATAAATTGGAAGTCAAAATTAATCTGCAAGTTTTAAGTGCAAAATAAGCTATTCTTATAAAATTATAAATGAAATCATCAAAATTCATCATTCCAAACTCTGTGTAGAGGTTGTTTTCATAATTTTTCAAACTTCAGGGGAAATTTGTATAATTATATAAAACCTCGGGGGATCTCGGTGTAATTATCCTATTATCCTCATTGTTTCTCATTATAGGAAAAGTGTCAAAGACCAATGTACAAACCAGGACAATGGCGTCACGTGTTGCCAATGCAAGAATATCTGCACAAGAGACCTTGTTTTTGCACCTTGGTACAGCGTCAACAGCTGCTTTCGCCTTGATCACAGTGTCAAATCCATCTCCAGCCAGTGATAAGTTATCAGGGTGATCCTTTTCCGCCGTATTCCCCGGCGTCGACGCTACCACCACCGACGCATCGCACCCCTGCAACACACAGTACATCATTACAACATCTTATAATGACCGTCAGTCCGTCACAGTAACAGAAAGCCAATACAATTATTCGCACCGATACGAAGCAGTCGTGGAAGAAGAGACGGATTGTCGCCGGGACAGTGACAAACGTCTGACCGAACTTCGTCGTGACAGCTCTCCGGACGATGTTCTCGACGTCGGGACAGATGTTGGCGTAGAAGTTTGGCCTGAGCTGTGCTGAAACTCTGCTTGAGGAAAGAATAAAAACAAAAGTAAATGATATTAATACAGCTATTCTAGAATTAAATCGAGCCATGATTAATGATTGGCCGACTGTAATTGCGAAAGTTTGTGTAATTAATCCAGAAGTAATGGCTATTTATACACAAATGTGAGGATTACAATTGGTTTATTTTTTATGTTCGTATTTCCAGTTGGCGATAGAAGAATCCTGGTCCAAGGAGGAAAATACTGTTTGCAAAAAGTCCAGTGAAATAATACGTTAATCATGTCCGAGAGGGACATGTTTTATGCAGGCTTTATCGAAGGCCGCCTTTGTTATTTTGCACACATGTAATGGTTGCCCTCCCCTTCATTCTCATTGACTTATAACAGTACTTCATTGTTTCACTGTGAAAGAGATTGAATAGAACAAGCAATAATAATGTAATATGGCCCAAGGAATAAATAATCTTGAGTGGACGAGGGAAATGCCAAAAGGAGAAGGATAAAAAAAAGAATGTAAGTCGTGTGACGTGTACAAAAATTTAGAGGGGCTTCTTGGAATTTCTTATGCATTTTTTGTGCAAAAGAGACTGCCACATCGCCACGTCTAACAACCGTGTAACTTAACGTACAGTTCGATACTATATTAGATTAATTAGATTCCACCAAAAAAAAATTAGATTAATTAGAAATTTTGTATTTGAGTCATTAGATACACAACTACCATAGGTGGTTGTTGATCCACCCAACTTTATTTGAGTCATTGGATTGTTGCTGATTGTTGCTGATTCCCCAATCAACAACAATCCAATGAGACTCGAATGCGTGATTGATTTGTTCATAAGTGTAGACGTTTTACCAATGAACTATTCGCTTCTCCCCATACTTTACACCTTATTACTTCGACCTACCTCGAATCCTCAATTAAAAAGAAAAAAAAAAAGAAAAGACTGCCGCATTATGTACTATGAGGTTAGAAATTTGGCTTGCCACATTATTGTATAATTTATACTCTATAGTTATGTCATGTAGGAGCTCGTATCCAAATATTTCTGCACTCTAGGTAGGCGTACTGTCCGTAGTTGTTTGATCGTTTGAATTGCTCAACCCTAATTCAGATTAGAAATGATCCTATAAGAAAATTCTCGTTTTGCCACTTCCCCATTAAATAAGGTATTTTTTGCTACCAAACAAAAAAAAAATTAAATAAGGTATTTTTTGTAAGGGGCAACTTGATGTTACTAATGCTACGTATAAGAAGTTTGGATTAAATTGTATCATTATCACATGATTGGAACAAGTCATTCTTCAAAGCTAGTTACCAATGCTAGCCTACCATCTTTGAATTTTAATATGTTGTCACTATACAGAGTTCCATCCACAGTATTGTATATGCGTGCAGGATTTAAAGTCATACGTAGGAGGAGCCTCGGGTTTCATAGATTGACATTCACTCCCATCGTACAATTATTAGCTGAACATAAAAGATAACTCATATATAGTGGCTAATGTTCTGGCAATTTCAGATTAATACAATTTCGTAGGTAAAAACAGACCATTTTATGAATTTTTCGAGTTTTTTTAAGAGGATTAATGTTTACGTAAAACTTTCAAGAATTTTATCACTTTCAACTCTCATGTCGCAGGTCGACAAATCGATTGGACGCAATTCACGAGTACAGTTTCCAAACCAACGGACCATAACTTAAAATAAGATATCAATGAGTTTTATTTGAGTTCTTTAACGTATAATATGTATAACTTATTTTTTTATAATTTTACACTAGTGTGTTCACAATTTTCTAGTTAATTTCATCTATTTAACTCTCTTTGAGCTTTTCTTAAATTAATTAATTTATTTGCTCACAAAAAAATATTATTAGTTATTTTTTGTTTGATAGAAGATATGACATTACTAAAAGCAGTGGTTATGAAACTACTAGTAATATTATCAATAATGACAATAAGTAATTAAAAAGCGTGACGAATTCTATTGGTTTCTTGATCCACCTCATGAGACATTTGTCACTTGAAATTAAGTAAAACCAAATCAATAATTGTACTTATATAACTGGCAATTAATTTAGATTATCCCTAATGCACTTCTCGACAGATAACGAAATTTAATCAACTTGCATCAACCAATTAAAAAAAAAAAAAATGTATATCAACAAGTCAAGAAATGCGATTTATTTATGCTGTTAGGAAAAAAGATTCCAACTAATAATTCCTACTTGATTAAGGATGTTTCTACTTATTCTCCATGCGTAAGCAGTTCAAAACATTGTTTTATCCTGTCGCATTCAGTGCCAGCTCTCATAGAATAAAATTGGGAATAATTGCTCTGTAATATAACAAAAATGTAAGATAAATCTTTTATTTTAAAAAACTAGTATAAAATGCTCTATATTTTATGAAAATTAACATAAAAAACTCTCAATGTTGTTTGAGTTATATGCGTTGCCCTTTTTTACGAGAATAAAAGTAAAAATTAGATAAAAGATATTTATAAAATATAAAATTTTCAAAAAAATATAAAAGAAAATAATAGAAATGATATATGAAAAAAATAAATGAAGAATATAAATATTAGATAAGTTCTTATCGAGAAGCAAAATGAAAGTAAAAACATAAATTAAAAGTTAGTAAAAAAATTTATTAAAGGAAAATTAATGGACAAAAATTTATATAATAATAAAATAAATTATTTTAAAAATAATTTGAGAAATTCTATAAATATTTGGGTGAAAACTAAAATTATAGAAATTAAGAGCCTGTGCATATATATATAAAAATAATATTTTTTTTAAAAAAAAATTCGTATAACCCGAACATATAATGTAATTGCCGATCATAAAATTTTGTATGTAAAATTTAGAAAACAAAAAATCTTTTATGAGATTTCTATAATACGAGGATTTTAATGCCAATTTTAAATAGTATAAGAAAGTTGGGTGTATATAATTTAATAAAATTGTGTCGTATTTTCTTTCCAACACAGTCAAAATTAGGTTAAATATATTCAGGTAAATGTTGAGGCGGACAGAATATAAAACTTAAAACTATCGATAATATTAATACTTTTTTTTTTTTTTTTGGCTTCTCGTTTCTTTCTTTCTTTCGTTTTCAAATAATATTTATGGAAAATTACATTTGAATTTTTTAAAATTAGACTTAATTACAAATCAATCCATCCATATTTATTTTATTTCAATAAGTTCCTATAAATTTTTTTTTTTTTTTTTTTAGGGTTATTACCGAGGCCCCCACCTCATATATAACCAACCAAAGTGCAGAAGAAAATACAACTGTTCAGGATCCAAGTATTGTTCAGAAGAAAATAAGTTCCTACGTTTAAGTTCTTTTTGAGGTCATTAGTTTTTGTAAAGTGCCTTATTAGGATTTCCTTTTTCTTTTCTATTTAAGGAATGGCTTATAATTAGCCGTACCCTCTAATTTTCCCTAATATTTATTATTATTATTATTATTATTATTATTATTATTATTATCAGTTGAAGCTGAATTATTTAACTAATCACAATCAGTATTAATTAAGCGCTCCTGTGGTTAGGTGCAACTTTATTGTCTCAGCTCAGTAATCACGACAAAGTTCAAAATTAGACGAGTAAGTCGGGTTTCACGAGTTGTATAACTCATAAACCGTCAACTCCTTTTGCATGCATAAATCATAATCTAAGTTGAAGTGTACACGCAAAAGAAAAATTATTCATACATTCTTTACACACTTTTGTTGCGTTACAGGCACAAATCTTAAGCCGAATCTATCAAGTTTGTCCCACCTTCATAAAATGTGGACATATTATCTTGTATGAAAATTCAAAAACTCAAGTGTAATAAACGAATATCCCCTTTTTGATAATAATATTTAGGAGTAATTTCAAGTTAAGTTTGCATTTGCGTTCGATGAGATCAGGCATCAGGGGTGTGATAATATAATTACGTATTTTTTGATTATTACAACAAATATAATACTATTTTGAGGGAGTGTTTTCAACAAATAAAATACTATTTTAAGGGAGATTTTGAAATGTTTTGTATGAATCAATCTTATTTGTGCCTATTAGCTCCATTTGAGTCCTATTAACTATGACACACGAACCCTTCTAAAAATATCATTTTGTCGTGTCGTGTTGGACACAGTCCGATACTCCTCACGTGGAAAATTTGAGAAAAAATCCGTGTGATTCTATCTGTATCATGTCGTATCGTATCGTGTCTGTGTTGTTGTATCCGTATTCGTGCATCATAGCGTATTAACTACTTTACATAATTGGGTTTGATTTGTAACATTGAATTTATCTCACTTAGACGACCTTCTTTATTTCGAAAATTAAATTGCCTTAAATTATTTACTAAGCTGCGATAGATTGATCGAAAATTAAATTGCCTTAAATCGGGACAAATTCGATCAATGGTAGCAGGCTCTGTCAGGTTTGAGCATCAAGTCTTGTATAAGCTTAAGAAAAATTAATATATGATTTAATAACCCTTTTCAAATAATAAATTAAATCGTCTTTATGACCATGATCCACATGACTAATGTGAATTTTGAAGCAACTTTCTAATTAAAATTTGATATGATTGCCAAATTTCTCCTAAAATTTTATCCGAGCCACTTTAAAACAAAAGTTTACGCATATAAATTGATAAAAATTAGATATTGACGTAGACCAAAACCAAATTATGAACCAAAGTATCGGCGACAACTAGGACGATACTTGTTTATTTTGTTATTGCACCACTCTAGTTTTTTGTTGACTATTTACAATGATTTGGTCCATTTTGGAGCTTGGAGTTTATACACCAAACATTTGTAGGTGGAAAGATTCTCGGGTTTATATTATTGAGGCGTGTGTCTGCTACATAGCTAACAATATATTCCATTCCTAAGCTTCCTCCACAGTGCATTCATGTTCTTCAATGTGAGGCTCAAACTACTCATAATTAATATGCTTTTGAATGAATAATATTCACATTATGAGGTCTGTAGCATAAATGGATAATTACCAAAAACTCCATTTTTTTTTGTGAAGTTTCATCAGTGGCATACTACTTTTACCGTTCTCATTCAACTCTCGTAATTGCAAATACCTCTAACCTGAAAAAATTGTCTTTAAATGCATTTTAACAAGATTCTTGTCACACGTCTTCAGCTCATAGGTCCGTTAGGATATGAAAATTGTTATCGCAAACTCTACTTCATTGACAGAAGTTAAAGTAGAAGTGAAAGTCGTAATAAATTGACTAGTAAAAACAGTGATTTTTTGAGGAAAAAAAAAATAAAAAATCAGAGGTAAGTGATCAGCAAGCTCTTTCAATTTTTATTATCAAGTTACTATGAAATTTTCTAAATCATTTTATTATAATATGATTTAAATAATATATTGATATAAAATTTTATTTGAAATTATTATATTTTTATATAATATTATTTTAATTAATAAAATATATTATACAATATATTATTATTATTATGTTATAATATATATACTTAGGTTATACTATTTCTTTTCTGTTCATAAATAATAACATAGTAAATAACATTATTCTAAACCAATAATATAATATATTTATTATATGAAATAAAATATAATATAAATTACCATATTTATATATAATTGTAATCTAATATATAAATGCATAAATTAAATATATTAATATTTATTTGTAAAAGATTAATTAAGGAATACAAAAATTTTAATAAGAATATTATTGTTTAAACAAGATTCTAATTAGTAACAACAACAACATAATATCTAAGTAGAATCGAGAAACATGTCTTAAGGTATTACTTTTAGATCTAACTTATTTCTACTAAAAATAAATTGAAATTAGTTTTGCAAACATTCCAAAATTGCTAAAAATAAATACCTATCTCACAATCACTTATTTTTTGAGTTTACAAACTACCATATAAAACTAGTGCTACAAGAAAATAACCCCTTCAGCAAGGGAAGGGAATTTTTGGTAATAATAATAAGGTTATCCAATAAATTTACAAGGTAGCTCCCCACTCATAAGTCAATATAGGACCAAAAATAACAACATTAACCTTAATAATCTCAAACACAACATTAACTATTAATATGCATTTACATCATCAATAATTTACGTCTATCATGAAACAGAGTGGCGCCAATGTTTGCTGCCACTCACATTTCTGGCATTTGAACTCTCAATCACACTTCCTTCAGCCCAAATAAACTTTCCAAATTTCCTTGAAACAGACCCTATAAACGATTTCCAAGGCACATGATTCTTCTTATAATACGCCGCCGCAAGAGTTTTCCCGAAGGGACTGTTACCAACTGCTGAATTATGATCTGAAGACTTCTCCATATTCTTCAATAAAGCCTTCATCTTCACCAGCTCCAGCTTCAGGTCCTGATTCTCCCTTCTCAGAGACGAGGCCTCATCTTTCATTGGGTGAACATTGAGGGAGTAGTGATTCATTGAGGGATCGCGATCGGTCAAGACTTGCCGGATACGCTGCTGCTCGTGGTAAAGAACCTCGACAGCGGTTTGAACCGGAAGCCTATCGTTCTGTGCGACATGGGCGCGGGCTTCTTGGGAGAGCTTTTGACAGTCCATTACTCTGCATATTTTCCTTCTCTCCATTTCGCTTGTATCAGGATGAGCCTGTTCATAATTACTTATACTGATGATCATGAAGAACTCCTTGAAATGGAATCCAGTCAGGAAAGAAATCCTCAAAGGCTATGATCAGGGGTGGTTTTTGTAATTTCTGAAGTACAATTTTTTTCTTTTTGTAATTGGGTTAAACATCAAGGTATTTGTAATTATCCCTTAATTATATTGAACTAATAATCCGTGGTAAGTATTGGCAAAAATAATATAAGAAACCTTTTGAACACTCAACTAATTAACCAACCAAGAGGATGAACAAAGTTACCTTCAAGTAAATGTCAATGGCCCTATACATTCCATCTTCTGTCATTCTGGCATGATCCGGAATAAGTTCAGCAATACCAATGAACTTAGAAACTGAGAGATTTGGATCAGATGAGATCTCAGATAAGTAATTCCCCATTAACGTAGTCACCTTCTCAATCTCACCACAATCTTGATCCTCCTTGACCTCCAGCTTTTCACACTCCAAGAAGTTCAGCATAATTCTCCTGACTGTGTCGACATCAAACAACGTGTCTCCGGTGAATGAGTACGATGGAATCAATACGTCTTCGAGTGTAGCCTGCCCGAGTTGCAAGGCCATCCTCTTCTCCAGATCAACCCTGCACGAAACCGTTGTTTCCATGTATCTTGCTGCTCTGAGAAGCATGGAAAGGAAGCTAACTGGAACGGAGTTCTTCTCTCTTGGAAGGAGACTAACTATCGTTTCTAAAACGACCCTTTTTGTGTGTTCTTGTCTTGGATCAATTTTCTTAGTACTCTTTCCAAATGCTTCCTGAAATATAAGGGATGAAGCAGATTAAACCATGATTCATCTGATCGGGGACGAAGTCAGAAATTTTTGTTCTACTTTTTCTGAAATAATTGAAATGGCCTTTTTTCCTCATTGTGGATGCAAGAAACGTGTTCATTATACTACTGGAATACGAAGAAGTGAAACAGAAGATTTGATCTACGAGTTGTCCAACAACAACTCTTAACACATCCCTGCGGCATTTGGTCAAATAATCATAACTTAATGGTAAAATTCTCACCAAACCTCGAAGGGATTTCTGCGCGTACGATACTAATACCGGGCAAATATTGCGTTGCTTCACTCCCCTACCCATCATCGCAGCGACAACCCGTTGGAAGAGATCTATTCGGAGGATGGCGAAATCTTCAGCACTCTCCGGTGTGGCAAACTGGCTATCCTTACATGTCAACGATGCTATCGAGTCAATGCACCGGCTCACCAACTTTACTTTCTCCGCTGCACGGAGGAACTTCTCACACGAATGCAAAATGGAAACCGACCCCGGTAGACTATTCAATGCAACGTCGTTTATATAAGCCTCGGCTCTTGTAATCAAGTTACCACCCGAGTACTCCTCTGTCATCTGAAGATGCTCTGCCGCACATCTAATCATGGCAACGTTTGCTACAGTGATCTCAAAGTTCGCACCATAGCAAAATCTCGTTACCAGGTCAAACGCCTCAGCTCCACCGGGAACATCAGAGATTTTGATGACAGAATGATTCTTTGAGACCAGTTTCCTTACGTATCCGCATTTCGATATTAAAGGAAACTGTCACAAAACACAGAACAACAATGAGTGTAACAGAAGATGAAACACGAATGTGAAACAATCGGCAGCAATGTACCTTGTGCAACGAAAAAGAAGTTCCGTTGATGTTGACGGTGAGATCGCTAGGAATTTCCAGGGAAAAGACCCTGCTAAAGTTTAAAAATAGGACCCGATCAAAGAATATGTATGCAATTACGATTTTTTTTTTTCTTTTCAAGGAAAAAGATAATAAAGATAAGAAGGAGAAATCATTACCATTTGCTAGTCCTCTCCATGGCAGTTGAAAGGAGCTCATGTTTCTTGTTAGACATGTTTGCTGCAACAATGGGTGGTGGAGTACTACTCTGGTCTTGGCTAAGATCCACCATTTCATGAATTGCTCTATTATTGTTGTAAGGGCCCTAACAAGTAGCCTCCATTTATTGGCCATTGTAAAAGTTAACTTAATTAGGAGGTGTGATTGCTGATTGCAGTAGGAATAGTGTAAGCAAGTTTTCTTCATTGAGTATGGCCTAGAAATAAATTATCATGATCCTGTGTTTTCCCCGACAAAGATACCGTACTTAAACTAGACAATACAAAATACATCTCAGATTGACTAGATAGTCTAGGTTCTCCAATAATTCTTCCATTTATCAATTCTCTTTCTAGGGGGGTAAAAGAAAAAGGAAAATCGCGCCTTCTTATTCATCAAAACAAGTAGAATTTTCCCATTATAACCACCTCTAATAATAATTTTGTTTTACATATACTGATTTAAGTAAATGGGTGGAACCCGTGCGCCGTGTAGTGCGGCTAATACGGGCTTATTGCTTGCTACATCTGCCTAATACTCTGTTGTATGTTACAATCACACCTAGAGAAAATTCGATTTACAATAGTGTTGCAGATTAATTCGATTTACTAAAACCCCTTCAAGGTGCTACACAATTGAATGAAAATGCGATTCCATTAATTCAAGAAGAATAATACATGTCACAGATTACATAAGGCATCCACATAGAACCAAGAATTTACCCAAGATTATAAGATGTTGCTACAACCAAGTTGTAGATTAATTTTCACAAGGTTTACTTAATCTACACCAAAAATACACCAAGTGAACCGTAAATACGATCAATTAACCTAATATACCAAAGAGAAACTAAACTATAATTATCTATAGACACAATTAGTTTCAGACTTGAAAGTTTGATCATATTCTTGTGGCACGATCCACAAGACTGGCAAGAGCTCACTCTAATTGCAACGGACATAGATAAAGGAAAGCTGATGCCGGGGTTGTTTGTGTAATATACTAATGATAAGTGGTGAATAACAATGATGTTTATGTTGTCTTGCTTTCATACTCATAAATGGGCTCCTAGAAGCAATCAAGGCAACATGTGGTGTGGCCTTCATCAAGCTTTCTTGACTGATAATAATACCAAAGTTTACTAGCCTACGTTGATTGGTCATTCTTTATTCAACAACAAGATTTTGTAGTGGATTTTGATGCGATATTTATCACTGCCTCATGGGTCCACTGTCTATTAATATTCTGTGTTCCAAGGTAACTTGCCTGGAGGAATGAGTGGTTACTAACATATGATGCAAAGACATGGACACGACGATACGAATATAATACGGTACGGATATATCGACATGAAATTTTAAAAAAATTTAGGACACGACACCTCTCTGATATGGCTATATTATATATATATAAATAAATAAATTATATATATATATATAAATTTATATAAAATAAAATATTTATAAAATTATTCAATATTACAAATTTAGAGAACATACATTATTTTTCAATTCAACATTAAATTGATTACGAATAATATTAATATACTTTTTTGTTAGAAGAATCGGATAAAATCTCGGAAGTGATTTAGTTTCCTTAGATAACTAATTAGCTATCCCTGATTAGTAGGGAACTTGGACTATATATTTCTGACTCTGTAATCTTTCGTGATTATCAATGAAATACAATTCTAAACCTATAGCTTAAACATGGTATCAAGAGCAGAGTTTCGATTCATGAGACTCAGCCAAACATCATCGTCTCCAATCCTTTGTCGAACCAATTAGCCTAGACCAACTACAACAACCAAAACCATGGCAGAAGAATCAGAAATCAAACCAGAACCAACCAACACAGACCTCGCAATCCAAATCGCAAACCTGTCAAAAACCAATACCCAACCGAACCTGTCCAACTTTGACAATCTGTCAATTGGCTTCAAGTTAAACAACGAGAACTACCCCGTATGGGCAAGGCTGATGAAGATGGCTATCGGGGGCAGGGGATGCCGCTCACATCTAACTGGTATTCCCAATCCTCCGCCCGAAGCAGATCCGACATATGATCAATGGGAACAAGTCGATTAAAACGTATTCACATGGATTATACAAAATATTGAAGTAAATCTAGTGAATAACATCTTACATTATCCGACGACAAAAGCTCTTTGGGATGGACTTGCAACCATATATGGAAGTGGCTCAGATCCGCTACAGATATTCGATCTCCACCGATGGGCAAATACACAGAAGCAAGGGCAAGATAGCCTTGAAGACTTCTGGAACAAGCTCCAATCGATATGGATCGGTATCGATCGGAAACAACCAAACCCTATGAAGTGTCCCGAAGACATCACCTACAACCAAATCACCCAAGAACACCGTCTTTATCAATTTCTAACTGGTATTGACGAGAAATTTGACCCCATCAGGAGAGATCTCCTGAAACAGGAGACAAAGCCATCTCCGGAGTCGGCCTACGCCACCATTAGAAGAGAGGCCGTACGTCTGCAAATTCTAAACGCAGCGACCGGCGGCGACGGCGACTCCAACCATGGAATTGGATCGGGTCTCATTGCAAGAAGAGATAAATAGGGGAGGCGCTCAAACTTCACTGGACGCCCCGAGAACACTGGCCAGAAACCGTCATCATCGCGCGAGGAACGAGAGCAAATCGTGTGTGGGCACTGCGGAAAACCCAGGCACTCTACAGAAGAGTGCTTCGAAGTAGTGGGATATCCCGATTAGTGGCCGGGAAACAAGAAATCCCTCACCGGGATGGCAAAGAATGGCGGCAATAGGCGTGCCAATGCGGTGGTTTCCGACAGCCAAGCAGACGGGAAATGGGGCGAGAGGCAACAAGGCGGTACCGTCGCCACCGCAGGCATCAGCGGCCGTGGGGGCGACGCCGGTACGGTGGCAGGCAGAACAAGGCGAGCCAACAACGCCATGGTCAGAAATGAGGTTGAGGAAGAAGAAGGCTGCGGCAGAGGCAATGGGTTTGGGGGTAATGACCCAAACCCTAATGCTTTTTCATTTAAGTCTCCAAATTCCTCTTTAATTACAAAGCAGCCCCATAGAATGAGAAATTACACTGGGGCCCCTGACCTCATGGTTTCTGATAGACAGGCATTTTTTACAAAAAAAATCTTACAGTGGATAATTGATTGTGGTGCAACGAACACGATGACCTTTGATTCTTCGGACATCCATAAACCGATTGTACCTGAACAATCGTATATACAAACGACTAATGGAGCCCGGATTGAGGTTGAAAAGGAGGGGGAAATTTCTCTCAACCCGAGGATAAAATTGAAAAATTATCTTTATGTGCCTTCATTATTTTGCAAGCTTCTATCTGTTAGTCATCTGACAAGTGAATTGAACTGCGTTGTTCTGATATATCCTCATTTCTGTCTTATGCAGGACATTCATACGAAGGAGATAATTGGGCGTGGTACTGAGCGCGATGGACTTTACTACATTGATGAAGTGGATATCCCGTCCAAAGCTCTCTTGACCAAAGGCACCCACGAGACACAAATTTGGCTCTGGCATCGTTGACTCGGACACCCTTCTGTTGGGTATCTTCGTTTGTTATTTCCCACTTTATTCCAGAATAATACGCATGTTAATTTCTCTTGTCAAACATGCTTAGTTGCTAAGAGTCATAGGACCACTTTTAAACCCACAAATACTCGGGTTCAGACAATTTTTTCCTTAGTTCATTCTGATGTTTGGGGCCCAGCTCCCGTTACTAGTCATAATCGTTTTCAATACTTTGTGTTATTTATTGATGACTATACTCGAATGACTTGGGTTTACTTTCTGAAACACAAATCTGAAGTTTATGAAACCTTTGTAAAATTCTTTAATATGGTCCAAACCCAATCCAAACACAAGATTCAGGTTCTTCGGTCAGATAACGGGAGGGAGTATGTTAATCAAAAAATGGGAGATTTTTTCCAAACTCATGGTCTTGTTCATCAAACTAGTTGCCCAAATACACCCCAACAAAATGGGGTAGCTGAACGAAAAAATCGAACACTTCTTGAAATGTCACGAGTCATTATGACTGAATCCCAAGTCCCTAAGCACTTCTGGCCCGAAGCCATCGCCACTGCCACATATCTCACCAACAGACTACCCACAAAAATCCTAAATCACCAAACACCCCTACCTGTCCTTGAAACACAAACACACATTCCTCCTCATCTCACTATGCCCCCTTGAATCTTTAGATGCTCCGTATTTGTTCACATTCCAAAACATGAACGGTCGAAACTTGACCCTTTTGCAGTCAAATGTGTCTTTGTTGGGTATGCTCCTCACCAGAAAGGATATCAGTGCTATGATCCTGTGACCCGTCGAATCCATGTCACAATGGACTGTGAATTCTTAGAGACGAAGTATTTCTATCAGAACCATCAAAGGGTTCAGGGGGAGAACCAGGATGACCCATTTTTTTGGTCAAGTGAACTAGAGTCCACTACAGATTCGTTGCAGATCGAGCTCAGTACCACCACCAATGACCCTCCTCCGGATGATGTCCAACCTGAGGTAACTGTACTTGAAAACTCAGCTTCTGGCTCAGATAATATTGATGATAATTCAGATGCAGTTAATCCCGTTTCTGATGACAAAGAAAGCCACAGGTACATCCTACCACAACGGAGTAACAGGGGAATTCCTCCAAACTGGTATTCTCCCGAACGTGTGCCTCGAAATTCGAGATACCTATTGAGTCTTTACACCGAAGAGATCCCCAGAACAGTTACAGAAGCAATGGAAAAGAAAGAATGGTCTGAAGCTATGGAAACTGAGATGAATACCCTAATCAAGAATGGTACGTTGGAAAGATGTGAACTACCACAGGGCAAGAAACCTGTTGGGTGTAAGTGGGTGTACAATATTAAGCACAAAGCTGACGGGGACAATCGAGAGATACAAGGCCCGTCTAGTGGCAAAAGGATACACTCAGGCATACGGCATTGAATATTCAGAAACTTTCTCCCCAGTGGCAAAGATAGATACTGTGCGGGTCCTTCTGTCTGTAGCAGTGAATAAAGACTGGCCTCTTCACCAGTTCGATGTGAAAAATGCCTTCTTGCACAGAGATCTGACCGAAGAAGTGTACATGGAAGCTCCTCCAGGGTTCACGGAGGGGTTTAAGAGCAACGAGGTCTGCAGACTCCGCAAAGCACTCTATGGACTCAAACAATCCCCACGGGCATGGTTCGGAAGGTTTACGGTGGCAATGCAGCAGTATGGGTACAAACAGAGCAACTCTGGTCATACCTTATTCTTGAAGCAATGAGGAGACTTGATCACATGCTTAATCATCTATGTGGATGATATGATTATAACTGGGAGTGATCAGGAGGAAATCAGGAGACTCCATGAGAACCTATTCCGAGAGTTCGAAATGAAGGATTCAGGGGAACTGAAGTACTTCCTTGGGATAGAGGTCCTGCGCTCCAAACAGGGAATTTTCATTTCCCAAAAGAAATACGTGCTGGACCTACTTGCTGAAACGGGAATGATAGACTGTAAACCGGCTGGCACTCCTATTCAGGTGAATCACAGACTCAGATTGGACGAAGGCGAGGAGCTAGCAGACAAGGGAAAGTATCAGCGGCTAGTCGCAAAACTGATCTATTTATCCCACACTAGGCCGGACATTGCCTATGCTGTAGGAGTAGTAAGTCAATTCATGCATCAACCGCAGAAAAGTCACATGGAAGCCGTTACAAGAATCATACGATATCTGAAAGGCACGTTCGGGATAGGGATCATGTTTGGGCGACATGATCATCTAGATATCGAGGCATATACAGATGCAGATTGGGTAGGAAACCCGAATGACAGGAGGTCCACCTCAGCATACTTTACGTTAGTTGGAGGAAATGTGGTGACTTGGAGAAGCAAGAAACAAAGGGTAGTTGCCCTCTTAAGTGCAGAAGCTGAGTTCAGAGGGATTGCTAAGGCAATAACAAAAATTATTTAGCTCAGGAAGTTAATGACCGAGATTGGAATAAGTCAAAGAGGCCCAAGCCAGCTGAAGTGTGACAACAAGGCTGCCATTAACATCTTAGAAAACCCTGTACAACATGACAGGACCAAGATTGTGGAGGTAGATCGCCACTTCATAAAGGAAAATCTCGAAGATGGCACAGTAGAGCTCCCATTCGTGAAGTCAGAAGATCAGTTGGCTGACCTCCTAACAAAAGCCGGTCCCGTATAAGTGTATCAGAAAGCATTGAGCAAGTTAAGAATTGGTGACACCATTACTTAACTTGAGTGGGAGTGTTAGAGGAATCAGATAAAATCTCGGAAGTGATTTAGTTTCCTTAGATAACTAATTAGCTATCCCTGATTAGTAGGGAACTTGGACTATATATTTCTGACTCTGTAATCTTTCGTGATTATCAATGAAATACAATTCGAAACCACTTGGACTATCTTGCCCTTGCTTCTACTGTTTCCCCACTTCAATAATATTATGAAAATAAATATATTTAAATTTATATAATAAATTTTTAGTAAATTTGTATAATTTTTTTAAAAAATTATATCCTGAAATTTTTAGGAAAAATAAATTAAAAATTATTATTAAAAAAAATTTTTTTTTGTCGGATCGGACACGTTTCGAGCTGTGTCCGAGTCGTATAAGACACGTGTCTGCATCGTGTCCCCAATATGTCCGAATTTTTTTTTAAAAATATATTTCGCCGTATCGTACACGTATTGATGCCGTGTTGGAGTTGTGTTCGTGTCTAACACTACAATTGATAAAATTTCGGAGTTGTCCTTACATTATAGTTACTAACCTATCTTGCACTGGGAATGAAGATTTCTTTTTTCATTTTTCTATATTTTTTTCCCGAAGAGAGAAGAGATGAAAGATAAAATGAGGGTCTCGAGTGAAGTTTGATTTAAGTTTTAAATCTTTGCACTTAAGTGTTTGTGAGTTTATGAATTTGTAGGAGATGTTTTATGAAACGGAGACATAAATTGTTTTTATACGTAATATTAACTTGGGATATTTGCAAACTCTACTTCATAAATAAAAGTTAAAAAAATGTACGAAATTATAATAATAAAAGTTGATAATCACTTTTATCTTTTATAAAATTAACTGATTCAAATGGTTTGAGGGTTCTTTCTCAAAAACAATGACCCAAGTTCGAATCCCTCTAGCCACTTGGAGTGCGTGTATTGAAAAAAAAAATATATTTTATAAAATTACTAATTTGCCGTGAAATGATTTAAATATTTATTGATATAAAAAATATTATAAATTCTTATAATTTTATAAATAATTATTTATAATTAATCAAACATAAAATTATTATGTATATATTTTTATTTATGAATTTATATAAATCAAGAAATGAGAAAAAAGTTACCTAGTAGATTCTTTAACTAAAAGGTTTTTTGAAATTACGGATTGTGATTGGATGACAAAAAAGAAAGATATAACATATATAGTAGAAAAATAAAAGATGTAATGAACCTATAAAATTTAGAGTTGTATTTTTTGTATGTAAAATAATAATATTGATGGGTCTGAATATGGAAGGATCCAAATCTGATCACTTTCTATTTGTTGAAGTGGGGAAACAGTATAAGATGCTCAAATGATCACCAGAAAAGCTGTGGATTCTACCTGCTAGGACAAACACCAAGGACAAACAGAGGTCAGATGGCCAAGCTGGGGGAACTGGGGGTGAGGCCCAGTTTGGCTCTCGACACTCAAGTCAGATGATGATCTGAAGGCAAGAATTTCAGTAAGTTGTAGAGTTCTAGTCGGTATGAATGGCTTACAGTGGAGAAGATGAAGTCCATTATTTATAGTTGAGGGTCAGAGACCCTTTGGTAATTTACCCTTTGTGGTCTTGCCCTAATGTCGTCCTAACACGTGGTGCAATGAGGAGAAACCTAGGAGGAATCTCCTCCAAAAGCTGGTGACATAGGTGGTGCGGGCATCAGTGGCAGGTGCGCGGCACGTACGGTGTCAGAGAGCAGTTTTGGGGGTTGGTGGCGAGGGCCAGGGGCACGCTCGTGCCAACCAAGAGCCTGATGGGCTTGTGGATCCAAGTGGGGATCCTTGTCCAAGCTGTATGATGAGGGGGAACTTGTCCCCTTAGTTCGCTAGTATGACAATGCTTTCACCGAGGGCGTTATGCGCTCGGAATCCATTCAAAGGAAAAATTAAGGTATCCTCGGAAGCAAGGGCGACGCTCGTGCGTGAGCTACAATGAGTGACACGCGTCCCGTGCTGGGGTGCTACGTGTCAAAAATGTAGCGCTAGTGCGGAGGCGGCCGAGGGTGGCTTGGTTGGGACCAAGTGGCCACATGCCTACAACTGGCGGCGCTACGTGTCAAAACGTGGGCCTATGTGTTTTGGTCCCATCATTTTGCCCCTCAATTCTGGAGTGGGGCTGTAGAATTCAAATCCTTCAAATATCCCAAGGGCAGCGCTCGGGAGAAGAGGTGACTTGCTAGGAAATCTTCTTCTGATTAAGCATTAAATACTTGTCTTTTCAACTGACCTCTTGCGTTATTCCGCTTTTAATGCTGATGGGAGAATGGGTGCGACTTTCCAGGTAACGGCGCGTGAATCTCGGGATATGGGTGACGGTTTACAAAAGTGAGCGATTACCTAGGCGGGAAATGATTGCCTTTTGAATTTATTATCCCAAATCTCACCAAATCCCCTCCTTATAAATAGGGATTCAGAATCAAAACTTTTTTCTTTGCGTGAACATATCTCCAGAGCTACTTTACAAGAAAAAACTCTAAAGCAATTTTCAAAAAGCTCCACTTATCCTCAAGCTTCCAAATCCTTAGGTAATTTCTCCTTTCACTATTCTGACTTGTTAACTCCTAGAACATTAGGTTTCCTTCCCTAGAATTCTTCGCATTCTCCATACTCCCTGAAATCCACTTGAATCCCCAGACCTTCCCACATTTTGTTAAACTCCCAAGAACCATGTCTGGAAATCACGTCGAAGAGTTTGCCCGAGAAGTTGAGCAGATGGCTACCCAAAGTTCATCACATCCTGATTCACCCGGGGATGAGGAATTGGATGCAGCGGTATCCGCCATGAGAGAGAGGGATCCGGGGGGTGTTGACCATCCCTTTGAAGAGATGGATTTGGTGATAGAGGCGGAGAGGCAAGGGGTTGCCCTTTCGATATCTGAGAGCACAACACACCCTCATCGCCATACGGTGACAGTAGCCATACCAACTCCCACACTTGAGGAGGAGATTGCGGGGCCGTTAGAAGAGTCGCCTGTCAAACACAGAAAAAGGTCCAAGAAAAATAAGAAAACCAAAGGATCGGCCGAGGGCGAGGGCTCGGGTATGTAGGCCACCGAGAGGCCCCCCGAGGAGACTCCAAGCACTATTGCCTTGGGGGAGATAACCTCTATAATGGCTCTAATATTCTGGGACGAGAGCTTCGAATGGAGGATCCCGACCGATCATGAGCGGGCTAACAACCCTCCTCACGGAGAAATTGCGGTTTTCAAAGACTCAGTGGCGTTTGGGGGTTTAAGATTCCCCATTCCGGTCCCAGTAGCCAATATACTTAATGATCTCAACCTGAGTCCCTCGCAGATCGTTCCCAATGGCCTGGCGCTCATAACCACCTTTGTCATTCTCATGGAGTACACTGGAAACTAGCCCTCAATGCACAACTTCAACGCTCTGTTCCAAGTTGCCCACTCACCTTGCTCGTCTTCGAGGGCGGGTTTTTATTATATTCAAGCGAAGGCTGGCTTGAAGTTGATCAATTCTCACAATCGCCAACCACGTCAGCAACCACAGGACAACCAGCATAACTCCCGCGGCCGAGGGGCAAGTTGAGGTGATGGTCGTGGGGTCCATCATGGAGCAAGTTCAAGCACTGCCCAACATCCCCGAGGCCACGGAGAAAACCGAGCAGCCAACACCGAAACGAGGATCATTCCCAAACCAGAAGATATTACCAACCCTAGGGGAGCCACTCCTCCAGTCACTGAATCAACGAGGCCGTGCTTGAATGTGGTCATCAGGGAGCACCAAGGGGATGATGTCCAAGTCTCCCAGAAAAGGAAGAGAATACCAGATACCATCCCCATACTGGGCAAGGGCAAGCAAGTGACGAGGGCACCCGAGGTGACGGGGATACTTCCTCTTCTGAGGAGGAGCATCTGTGGAGCTTCGAGCGCCCACCCAACGAGGGTCCCGTTTTGCTGAGCGAGCGTACACACTCAAGGTCCATCACCCAAGGGCTCTACGATAGGGTCCAGTTCATAGGATATCACCAAGCGCTGTTTTCCCAGAGCGTGGAGAGAGTCACTGGCGATCTCATTCATGCGGTTATCTCTGTAAGTTTTTAACTTGTCTTGCCCAACTCCCCCTTAGATGTTTTCTCTTACAAAATTCTGAGTACAAATACTTCCTTCTTTCCCTTTTTCTTTTCTCTTTGTAAATGCAGCAAGTGCTTCCGAGGGTGAAGAATCTCCAAATACGCACAACTGTTTATTCCGAGCGCAAAGCGAAGTACAAGAAGATGGCGCGCGTAAAAGATCCTGCCCAAATTCAAGAGAAACTTGATATGGAAAAGGCCAAGTTTCTCTCCCTCTTAACCGAGCAGGATAAAATGAAGGAAGACATGAAGAAGCTGCAGGAGGATTTTAAGAAGTCAGAGGCTGCTCGAAAGAAATACCGCACAGACTTTAATACCCTCACCGAGAGCCATAAGAAGTTGACGGAGGAGACGAATGAGTGGATCCCTAGACACAACGAGGTCCAAAGGCAAACCTCCGAGGCCACCAAGAAGGCTTGTGAGGAGGAGTTCGAGAGATTGCTCCCCGAGTGTGTGGAGAGGGCTAATAAGGAGGCCATCATCAAATTCTGTCACTCTAAGGCATTCTCATTTGCTGCCTAGCTCCATTGTTATGATGAGGCTCAGAAGGCTTTTAACTTGGCTACTGAGCAGCTGATTCACTTGGGCTTAACAGACGCTTCTTCGAGAGGGAGGAAGGATATAGGGCTAACCCTCGATGAGCATTGTGCAGCATCCGAGGAGGGCGTGGAAGATCTAAAGGCCAACACCAGCGAGCCAGAATACAGCTACATAGTCGAAATCCTTCAAGACGAATACATGGCCGCTCACCAACCAGAGGAAGCGCCTCGTATAAAACAAAACGAGGGGGCTAATGATGCTGCAATTGCCCCCGAGGGCCCTCAAGAGATTGTGCCTCAAGTGGATACTCCAGCTCTGGTCAACGAGAATGCTTCTGTCCCGTTGGCCGATGTGATAACTCTCGCCCCCGCGGTCGAGACCACTGAGCCGTCGAGCGCTGCTGTTCAAGATGCTCAAAGCCATCAAGTCCAAGTCCCTGTTCACCAAGCGCAGAATGAAATGGTGGACTTAGAAGATGGCCCTACTCCCAACGCTTGAAATAATCCTCCCAAACGCATGCTGTCTCCTTTTTTGTATTTGTAATTTCTTATTTTTGAATGAATTTCCTGGGCCAGAGTGCCCTCGTTTTGTAATACTGAGCGTCTGCTCTTTGCTTATTAATGAATCACCGTTTTCCCTTTGTTGCCATGTTATGTCTCATGTACCTTACTTGTACGCTTGTTTCATCATATTCTTGTTTGTAAGAATTGAGTAAAAAAGCTAAGTAAATAGGCATATAAAAACTTGTGAATTTTTGCTAAGTCTTTGAATAAGCACGAGGGCCTCATTTTGAGAGAGCCATGACTTGAGACTTGTGAAAATTTGTCTAAGGTAGGAGGGTTTGTGGTAAGTTTTTGATGAACGCGAGGGTCCTGCTTCGAGGGTACCCTGGTTAAAAACTTACAGAAACTTGTCTAATAGTTCTTCCTTCGTAGGATACAGCTGATCCTTTTCCAGAAGATTCTGAGCACGAGGGGCCTTATTCAAGGGCCCCTAGTTACTCCTTGATGCTTGACCAAGTTACGTAACAAGTCCCACTTTCGAGCACTGGGTGCTTGTTTAGAAAGCAACCCAGGCCTACTAGGACGTTCATGCGTGCACATTTGGTTCCTCATAGGCTAGCTACGAATGTTTCCAGGCTTTCCGGCGAGGGCATATCACCATTCAAGGCAAAGTACTGGGTAACCATAGCCTTAAGTATTGAGCGGAAGAGGGATTTGTGCGCCTTGAGCCTGTATAGCTTACGCTCAGGGTCCCAAGGGAGAATCCTCATCACCCTACATAAATGAAAGACAGATAAATTCATTTTGAAGCAAATTTATTATAACTTACCAGAGAAATAACAAATACATTGGCCCCGGAAGCGGATTTTTACAAAGCCATTTCAGGTAGATTCAAACATAAAATCGTCTAAGGTCGTATGCGTTCCAAGGGCGAGGGAGACGCTCGCCTTGTAATGTCTCGAGCGTGTATGTGTTATTTGCTCTGACTTACATAACTTTGAATGGGCCTTCCTAGTTGGGATCCAGTTTTCCCACGTGCTTGGATACCTTCACTTTCTTCAAGATTAGGTCCCCGATTTGGAACGTTCTTTCTTTGACCCACTTGTTATATTGCCTTGCCACAGATGCCTTGTATTCATGTATACGTGCCCAGGCTTTATCCCTTCTTTCCTCCAAGAGATCCAATTCAAGCGCTCGATTTTCTCTGTTTGCTCCCGGCTTGAAGTACGCCACTCGAGCTGATCCTTGTACGATTTCTGTAGATATCATTGCTTCTGAGCCATACACAAGTGAGTAGGGAGTTTCACCTGTAGCCACTCGTGGAGTGGTACGATATGCCCATAAAGCCCCTTGTAATTCCTCAGCCCACTCGCTCTTTTTGCTTTCCAGCATAGTCTTTAAGTGTTGGAGAATGATCCTGTTTGTTACTTCAACTTGTCCATGTGAAGCGTTGCTCAATGCCTAACTCTGTGCACCATTCCCGAGTATCCGCCGCTATGAAATGGGACCCGTTGTCCGAAATGGGTACCCTTGGAATGCCATATCTGCAGATAATATTTTTTCATATGAAGTCTCTCACCACTTTGAAGGTGATTTTCGCTACAGCCTTCGCTTTGGCCCACTATGTGAAGTAATCGACGGCCAATATCACGAATTTTTTTCTGTCCGACCGCCATTGGAAAGGGACCTACGATGTCAATACCCTATTGGTCAAAGGGCCAGGAGACATCAATGGGGATCATCTGAGCAGCTGGCACTTAGGGATGTTGGAATGAAATTGGCACTTGGGACATTTCTTGGAGAAGGCAATGGCATCTTGAAGGATTATGGGCCAATAGAATCCGCTCCTCAATACCTTTTTGGCGAGGATGCGCCCTCCACAGTGATTTCCCTAACTTCCTCCGTGTATGTGTTCGAGGGTCTCCTTGGCTTAAGAGGGCCTCAAACATCTTATTGGCGGGCCCTGAAAGGACTTCTTGAAGAGTCTACCCTCGTTGTCCAGGGAGAAACGAGGAGCTTTTTTCCTGATTTTCCGTGCTTTTATTTTGTCAGTGGGGCAATTACCATCCTTAAGGAACCGGATGATGTCATCGGGCCAACATAGCTCTGTGGGATTAATCATAGCCACCGCTCGGATGGGCGCTTTCTCTTTTATCAAGGGTTAATCCGTCCTGAGGAACGTAATGGAACATTCACAGGACCCTTCGAGGGTGGAAGCAAATTTGGAGAGTGCGTCAGCCCGCTCATTTTTGGCTCGTAGGACCTGTAGGAGGTGAAACTCTTTGAAGTTTCTGATGACTTCCTTAGCTTTCTCCAGGTACCGCACCATGGTGGTTTCTCGAGCCTCATAGGTTCCTTCAGTTTGACTTGCAATCAGTTGTGAATCGACATAGGCCGTGACCCTAGATGCTCTATTCTGTAAAGCAATTTTCAACCCCTGGACAAGGGCTTCATACTCTGCCTCATTGTTTGTGACTTGGAAGTCCAGCCTGATTGCAAAGTCTATCTCAATTCTGTTGGGTCCCTAAGGGTCACCCCTGCTCCTCCTCTTTGAGAGGTTGAGGAACCATCTGTGTGCAGGACCCATAGACCATTATCTCCTGGAATAGTAGGCTCCAACCCGAAACACTCAACCAATAAGTCTACGACTGCTTGCGCCTGTATAGCTGTTCTGGGCTCAAAATATAAGTCAAATTGGCTTAACTCAATGGCCCACTTTACCAACCTCTCAGAAACGTCAGGCTTGGATAGGAATTGTCTCAACGGTTGGTTCATGAGAACTGTGATAGAATGTGCTTGAAAATAGGGTCTCAATCTTCGTGACGCGTTGAAGGGGGAGAATGCAAACTTTTTAATTTCCAGATATTTCTTTTCAGTGCCCTGTAACGTTTTACTCAAGTAATAGACAGGTAAATGTTTACGCTCGCGTACGGCCACTAAGACCGTGCTTGTGGCCTAAGCCGAAACGGATAGATATACGAACAAGCGTTCACCTATCACTGGCTTTGTTAGGAGTGGAGCGCTCAAGAGGTAGGCCTTCATATCTCGTAGCGCTTGTTCACATTCCTCAGTCCAAGAGAAATTCCGAGCGTTACGTAGGATTTTGAAGAATGGGAGATTTCTATCTGCCGAGCGGGAGATGAATCTATTCAAAGAAATTATCTTTCCTACTAACACTTGCACTTCCCTGAGGTTACGAGGGGAAGGAATATGCAAGATGGCCTTGATCTTTTCTAGATTAGCTTCAATCCCACGCTGGCTCACCATGTAGCCCAGAAATTTCCCCCCTCGCACTCCGAACGTGCATTCTGAGGGGTTCAACTTCATTCCATACTGGCGAAGCGCTTAAGGTCCTATAAATGTGAGGATTAACACTGACTCTTGATGATCATGTCATCCACGTACACCCCCATTGACCCACCAATCTCCTTCTCAAACATCCTGTTTACGAGGAGTTGGTAGGTGGCTTCTGCATTCTTGAGTTCAAAGGGCATGACCTTAAAGCAGTAAACCCCCATGTGTACCACAAAAGAGGTTTTGGGCGATCTTCGTGAGCCATGAAGATTTGGTAATACCTTTTAAAAGCATCCATCATGCTCATTAACTCACACCCCGCAGTCAAATCCACCAACTGATCAATCCGGGGTAAAGGGTAGGGATCCTTGGGGCAGGCTTTGTTGAGATCAGTGAAATGGTTGCTCATGCGCCATTTGTTAGTGTTCTTGGGTACCAGTACCACATTGCAAAGCCACTCTGGGTATAATATGGGCTCAATATACTGGGCTTCGAGGAGCTTGGTTACTTCCTCCTCGATCACCTTCTTTCGAAATCCGTACACATCTCTCTTCCTTTGCTTGATTGGCTTGAAGGAGAGGTCCACGTTGAGCCTGTGGACTATGAAGCTTGGGTCAATCCCGGTCAAATCAGATGCTTTCCACCCAAAAACGTCAATGTTTTCTCTTAGGAAGTTGATCATCATGACCTGCGAGGGTCCCGAGAGATTGGATCCAATCTGAGTAGTTTATCCTTGTTCCTAGGTTCCAACTCAATGGTGAGAAATTCCTCCGCAGGCTCGATGCGCACCTCTGGGCGAGGAAGTTCGAGCTCCCTTTTCTTTCCTGTCAGACGATTATTGGCAATTTCTCGCTTACTCTCGTTTCCTTCTTCCTCCGAGGAGGATTCCCCGACCGCTCCGAGGGGGGGTGCCCTCGGGGTCATTTCCAGTGCTAGAATCTTTCTTTTTGTTTCTCTTTTTGTTCAGTTTGGCTCTCATTCGCATGGGGCCATCTTCGTCGAGGTTGGGAAAATCCACTGATTTCTTGGTGGATCCAATCTGAAACGGCCTTTCCGTTTTAGGCTTCTTGAGGGACAACATATAGCACTCCCATGCCTCTCGGACGTTGCACAGAACTTCTCCAACCCGTCGCTAGTGGGGAACTTGATTTTCTGATGGTAAGTGGAAATGATCGCCTTGAAATCTACAAGGGCTGGACGCCCAATGATGATGTTGTAAGGGATTTCGATTTCCACCACCGCGACCAAATGAGGTGGCCAAGCGAATCTGTCCTTGAGGGATAACCTCAGAGCCTCCAAAGCCAATGAGGGCTATTTTGAGAGGGCTCGAGCGGGATGTTGGTAACATTCATATTTTGGAACGTGGTATAAGGCAAAACATTAACAGAGCTTCCACTATCAACTAAAACCCACTTTACAACGTGGCTATGGACATCCAAACTAACCACCATGGGGCAGTCAGAGGTTTCACCGACCCCATGGGGTGTTACAATGTGTTTCAAGTCCTTATCAGAGAATCCTATCGCATCATTCTCTCTTAGGTTGCCGACGCTCGTCTTCTTGATGGCGTAGACTTGTTTGGGCACCGTGGGGCGTTGTTCGTAGCTGCTGATATATCTGCGGTGGGAGGCGTTAGAATCTCCCCCAGATGATCCACTACCTGACACCTTTTGCTTGCCGCGATGGTTGCTTTCAGGAGGGCCTCGCCCTCGCGGGCTCCTTTTCCTAACCCTAGCCCACTCCTTGCAGCGCTCGTCGTAGCGCTCCAACATCTTCACAAATTCTTTCAAGTGTCCGCCCGCAATGAGTCTTTGAATATCAGCTTCCAACTGGCGGCATTCATCCGTGTCGTGCCCCTTTTGTTTGTGAAAGGTGCAATATTTGTTCGAGTGCCTTAGAGCCTCTATCTCCTTCATCTTCTGGGGCCTCTTGAAGAGCTTTTTGTCTGACAAAGCATAAACCTCTGAATTAGGCCTGTTGAGTGGGATGCGTTCAAGCCTTTGCGCGGGCTACGGGGGGGAGGGCGGTGAGGCTCTTCTCGCCCCCGCTCGCTCTAAAGGGGCCCAGAATGCCTGGGAGCATTCAACCCGTACATGTCTTCGAGCGCGAAGTAGGGCTCGGCAATCTCCCTCATTGCCATGAGGGACGCAGGGCACTTCTTCATGATAGAATCCATAAACTTCTTGCTCACATACTGCTTGTGATTGCAAGCCTTGAAAAGTACATGTATCAAAAAATCCATCGAGGGCCTCTCCACCAAGAGCACCTCCTTATTGAAACGAGCGAAAAAGGATTGAAGGGATTCATGCTCGCCTAGGATCAAGTTGTACAGAGCGGTGGGTGTGGTGACAGGTGCCTTCAATGAGTTGAAACGATTAAGGAAAACATTGGTGAGTTCGCCATATGAGTGGATCGAGCCCGACGGCAGCAGCTTGTTGATGGTTGCCGAATCCATCAATTAAATCCTTTACTTACAGTACGAAATATAAAATTGTAATATAGCAGTAAAGGGTCAAACCCAAGGGACTAGATAGATTTATATTCAATGTATCCAAGAGAATATTCAAAAGAGACTTAGAGGGGGGGGGGGGGTTGTGTTATGTAATTAAAACAAACTATTCTAAAACATAATATCAGATTTCTTCAAATAACTAAGACTGAAAATAAAGAGAGTTGTGAAGGTTGATTATGAGGGAAATATCTTAGCTAAGTTGTTACTTCATTCCATGCCTGTATCTAATCCTTGATGCAAAGATCGAATCTAATCAAATGATAGATTAACTTACAATAGACAAGAAGCTTATCTATATCATCCTTTCTTAATTTCAACTTAATCAAGAGAAGCTAATCAATTAAATTCTTACCACATAGCAGTCCCGCGAACAAGTATCTAGGATTTAACTATATGATAGCATTGAGCACCAAAAGGACATTAATCCTGATCCAAAATCTCAAGAAGCTTGGATTTATGAAATCATATTACGCATGCCTCATCATTTTATTGAGTAAACATGGTGGTAAACTCTCACTGATGTGCGGTTCTTCTACACCTTTACAAGACTATTACGTATCAAGTATCAGTGTAACCTTATCAAGTTGTTATCTAGGCATCGATTGATCAGAAAGATGATTTGAAAACAACTTATACAAGTACGTTCAAAGCATGCATAAATACCATGGACTAGATTCGCATTCATTCACTTAGATCTCATAAATGTTGGCAAGGAATAAAGATACAACCTAACTAAGATAGATATGTTCAGCCACGGATCATCATGCAAGATAGACAATAAATACTTTGATCATAAGCTGAATTATAAACTTAATAGAAATAAAAACCGAAACCAAATACTTCCAGTCCGGAAATGATCACAATTTTAAGGAAGAAATCCCTCGATGTTTCTGCTGCTAGCTGTTGCTATTTTCTTGTTTCTGAATTATCTAAAAGTCTCCTCCCTTCTTCCCCCACTTAAATAAAATGTCCTTAAGCCTATCTGTTACAAAGATCAAGGGGACAAAATAACTTTTTCAAATCCCAATAAACATGATTAGGATTCTTGAAACTCCAAAAACACAGGATGAACTCTTGCATGCAGGCCATGTTAGCAAGCTGTTGCATGTGTGCCACCTGTCCCAACAAGAGGAGTCAGCCGTACTTGTTGACCGTGGTCTGCTATGCGTACATTAGCCTTAGGGATGATCATGCATTGGGGTCATGGCTCAGGCATTTTCAACACTTAACATCTTTTTCTTCATGATTCTGCCAAATCCCTCATTTATCAACATATTTCTGCAAAAGCCAAATAAAAGCAAATTAAGTAGAAATCTGATCCAATTCAGGGGGAAAAGAAAGAGATTTTCATGTAATTTATGCATACTATCAAAGCCCCCCACACGTAGACTTTTGCTTATCCCTAAGCAACAACTTCTAATCCTAGCAAACTACAAGATGATCCTCATCAAACCACATCAGCCCCACACTTTATCAATGAGAAAATGCGAACATGAAAATGAGTTTGATAACAAGTCTCCACAGTCTTTCAAAATGGAAAAGAACAAATCTTAAGTATTTAACTTGCTAGAGAATGTTGAGGAATTTAGAATTCATTTAATCATGCATATTTACCAAATAGCAATCACAACATATGATCAAAGGGTGCTTATTTTGGACTGTCTGAATTCCAACAAAACAAAAGAAAAAGGGAGGGTTCCAACATTACATTCATACCAAAATTCAAAAAGTTGTCTATTTCGGGTGTCATAATACCGCTTTGGTGATGTATGACTATCCCTAGACTGCACTTCGTGCATCACTCATGGTCACCCATTTTTCAATTTATGATTTGTATTTAGCCTTAGGTAACCAGTGGAGTGAAACGAGCAAAAAGGCTGAAACAGCCTTATTCAGAAGGAAATGGCTTTAAAAGCCTTATTCATAAGCTAATGGCTTTACAGCCTTATTCATAACCCTCAATCAACATTCATCATTAACATTCAACATCAATATCATTCCTGCTTCAGACAGTCTAAAAATTATACATTTTTTCACACATGAAGGCCCAATTTATTGCATGCAAAATTTTTTAATTTTCTCCCATTAATCCAAATTCAAAAGCATTCTCTATCAGAGCCAAAGAACTTATAAATTTGATCAATTCCAAGAATCAGACATGGAAATTCATGCTACTTCAACCTATTTTTCATGTTCAAAAGCTCTCAAATCAAAACATGTTGCAGATGAGGTTATCAGGTTCACAACTTCTCACAGCAAAACAGGTTACAAGCAGAGACACTAGCTAACAAATAGCCACAAAAATCAGTTAGAAATCTTAAAGGAACCATCTAAAATAGGTTACAAGCCTGTTATCAACTATCAACATTCAACAAAAATAATTAAAGCAACAGTCATCAAAAGTAGCAGACATATCTGAAAAATTTTAACCACCTACTCCCCACCCCCCACACTTATTTCACATTGTCCTCAATGTTGATAAACAGAATTGAAACAGGAGGACTTCCCTGAATGTCATTTAGTGAGTGCCAATGTTGAGGCCTTTCTTGATGGCCTCAATGTCAGTTTCCACTCCTGCTATGTGGGTTGCCATGATGTCCATTGAATTCTCCATGGCTGGAAGTTTTTCCACTGATTTTTCATATTTTTCCATTTTGGCTAGGACTGTTGTGAGGAGAGTTTCGATTCTGTCTAATTGTGCAGTGTTGGCAGTGCTGGTGATGGCCTCAGGTTGGGCATCTTTACTCTTGTTTTTTGTAACAGGAACTGTACCTGCACCAGGAAAGCATAATACTCCATCTTTTCTTTGGAGTATTCCCATGTTAAGCAGTATATGTTCATCTAATGGAGAAACTTCAGAATGCAGAGTGAGATCATGATCATTCAAATCAAGAAGTTCTTCATGCACAACAATGTGAGTAATTAGGTGCCCTAATTTAAGTGGCCTATTCCATTTGATGCAGTCATTAATGTGCACAGCAACCCAAAAACCTATATTTACTTTCCAATTATTCCACATAGCCCACAAAAAGTACAGTTCAGATTTAGTTATAGTACTTGAACCTTCAGTTCTTTGGGAGAAAAACATTGACAACAATCTATGAGCATAAATTACAGTAGGATCATTTAAGTAAATGCTCTTGGCATCATCAAACTTATCATACTTGCCATCAGTTAACTGCTTAAAGGCTTCATCAGGATCAAATTCTTGGGGAAAATCTCCTAGGCATACTACATCAGTTTCCCCACTAACAGGAAAGTAATCAAATTGCAAAACTTCACAGAATTGGTTAATTGAATACCTGATTCTTTTGCGTAGCAGTCTGAATGTGACAACACCATCTTCATCCCAATTACAGGCTTGCTTTTTCAGGAATTTAAAAGTTGAATAAAATTCTATTGTGAGTTCATAATAGATATCTGTGTCTATTTCCATAAACTCTTTCCATCCTATGTTATTAAGCAAGGCATAGACAGGTTCAATCAGCTCAAAATTTTCAAGAGTAGGTACATTAGTTTTCTTAGCAATAGTAATAGAAAGTTCTTTAACTTGATTGTACCTCGCTTTTTCTGTCTTGGCAGTGAATTTGAGGTGTCCTTCAAGATTTTGAAATCTTGCGGGGGCAGGGGTCCTAGATTTTGGTACTCTGCTCCTTTTTTGCTTCTTGGGGAGATGTGTTTTCTGTGTAGGCTGGATAGGCACTTCTACTCGCTCTTCCTCAACATGTTCTTCCTCTTCTGCTACATCTGCTTCCCGCATTTGTTCTTCATCTTCTGGAGTATCATCAATCTCCTGTTCTGCCTCTGCATTGGCATTTTCTTTACCGTTCTTCTCCTTTGCTAACTTGTACCCCTCTTCAACCTCCTCATCAATTTCGTCTTGTTGTTTCTCTTGTTCTTCCTCCACTTGTAATTCTTTTTCTATTTGTGTAAGAGTTTCTGCCGCCCTCAATTCTTCAGAGTCAGTTGGAGAGGGTTTCTTTTTCTTCTCAGCTTTCTCTTTCTTTTTGGACTTCTTTTTCAGATTTTTCTTCTTGGATTTTTGTTGCGCTTCCTCAAGCTCTTGAGGATTAGAAGGTTCTCCTTCATCTCCTTCATCTCTTAATTGAAATTTTCTTTTCGTGGGCTCATAAGATTTCCTGATTTGCTTCAATATTGAACCCAGAGTAGGGTCTGTAGCTTGTAGGCATTCTTCCACAATGATTACAGGGGGTTCAGGAGTTACGGTGGTAGGGTTTGTGTCAACAGGAGGAGAAGGGTTAGGGTTTGTTTCCTGTTGAGGAATAGAGGATTCTGGTACGGTTTCAGATGGTGGTGATGGTGTATTGATTGGTGGCGCCATCTCCTCTGCATGGATGGATTCCGGTGGTTTAGGGGTAACTTTCAGAACCCTTCTTTTCTGAGTGACCTTTCTTTTGTAGGGTTTAAATGGTGGAGGGGATTTCTCAGATCTTGTCTTCATATTCCGGCGAGGGTTGCAGTGATTGAAGATGGTGAGACGGTTGGGTTCTCTTGGCAGAAGGAGGAAGAAGAAGTTTTGGTTTGAAATTTCTGAGGGTTTGAAGATGAAACGTTTCCTTAAAAGTGTGTTCTTATTTTTAAAAACGTTTTTCCACTTAATAAAACTTTTAAGGAATAAAGCGTAGAACACTTTCTTTTCTTTTCAAACCTGTTTTATTTCACCAAGTGTGGGAAAAGGCTTATGGAATGAGTTTAAGGGATGATCATGATTAGAGGTTCACGTGCCTGACTATGCATGCCTGTCATCACCTGAAATAAACAGAGGAATGGTTCCTTATCAAAAATCACAGTTATCTCTTGGACAAAATAGGGAAGAGAAACTGGAATATCAAAATAGATTAGTCTAGAGTTAATGGGTTGCCTCCCATCAAGCGCCCTTGTTTAATGTCCTAGGCTAGACAATCACCCTGTCATCACGAGGATAAGAGGATAGGGTTGTCAAAATGGACTTCCTCCACGGTGTGATCTTTGAATCCTTCATAAAACGGTTTTAAGCGATGGCCATTGACTTTAAATGCTTTTCCTGTTTCTACACTTTTAATTGCTACTGCACCATGAGGAAAAACATTAGTAACAACAAACGGCCCTATCCATCTTGATCTCAATCTTCCAGGAAAAAGTTTCAATCGAGAGTGAAACAATAGCACTTTCTGCCCAATTTGAAAAGTTTTTCTGGAAACCATCTTATCATGAAAATTCTTGGTCTTTTCTTTATATAATCTAGCACTTTCATATGCTTCATTCCTTAGTTCCTCTAATTCTTGCAATTGCAACTTTCTATGAATTCCAGTATTATCTATCTTCATGTTACACTGTTTTATTGCCCACAAAGCTTTATGTTCTATTTCCACAGGTAAATGACAAGCTTTTCCAAACACTAACCTGTATGGAGACATGCCAATGGGTGTTTTGTAGGCTGTTCTATAAGCCCATAATGCATCATCAAGCCTCAAACTCCAATCCTTCCTATTAGGATTTACTGTTTTTTCCAGAATACTTTTTACTTCATGGTTTGAAACTTCCAGCTTGTCCACTTGTTTGTGGGTGATATGCTGTTGATGTTCGATGTGTAACATTGTATTTCTTTAACAGAGCTGCTACAATTTTATTATATAAATGGGTTCCTCTATCACTGATAATAGCTCTTGGTGTCCCAAATCTGTTGAGAATATTTGATTTTACAAAACCTACAACAGTTTTAGCATCATTAGTACGCGTTGCTTTGGCTTCAATCCATTTAGAAACATAATCAACTGCAAGTAGGATGTAAAAATTGCCAAAAGAATTAGGAAATGGCCCCATAAAATCTATGCCCCATACATCAAATATTTCACAAATTAAAATAGGGGACATTGGCATTTGTTTTCTTGAGCTTAAATTTCCTATTCTTTGACAGTTTTCACATGCTTTGCAAAATACAAAAGCATCTCGAAACAGTGCTGGCCAATAAAGACCGCATTCTAACACTTTTCTTGCAGTTTTTTTTGGTCCAAAGTGACCTCCACAGGCATGTGAATGACAAAATTGTAAAACTGAATTGATTTCTTCATCATTCACACATCTTCTGATTACTTGATCTGCACAATATTTCCATAAATAAGGTTCATCCCATGCATAATATTTAGCATCACTTTTAATTTTATCCTTCTCTGTTCTGGATAATTTTTCTGGAAAGACATTGGATGCCAAATAATTTACTATGTCTGCATACCAAAGGTGAGGTGTTAGGGATGACCTTGTTTTACCTTCAGTTACCAGGAACAATTGCTCATCTGGAAATTCTTCTTTAATTGGTGGTGAGCTTTTACTTACCAAAAGTCTGCTTAGATGATCAGCTACAAAATTCTTTGATCCTCTTTTGTCCCAGATTTCAATGTCAAACTCTTGCATCAACAGTATCCACCGTATCAGTCTTGGTTTTGCTTCCTTTTTCTTCAATAGTTACTTCAAAGCTGTGTGATCAGAATAAATAATCACTTTAGTACCTAGAAGGTATGCACGAAATTTATCTAAAGCAAACACAATTGCTAAAAGTTCTTTCTCAGTTGTGGTATAATTGATTTGAGCTGCATCTAACATTCTTGATGCATAATAAATCACATATGGTGATTTATTTATCTTCTGCCCCAAAACAGCTCCTATTGCATAATCGCTGGCATCACACATTAGTTCAAAAGGATGATTCCAGTTAGGTGCTTGAATTATGGGTGCTGATGTCAGTTTCACCTTTAGCAAATCAAATGCCTCCTTGCAAGCTTTGTCAAACTGAAACTCTACCTCCTTTTGCAATAATTTACACAAGGGTTGGGTTATTTTTGAGAAATCTTTTATAAACCTTTTGTAAAAACCTGCATGTCCAAGAAAAGAACGAATCTCCCTCACAGTCGAGGGGTAAGGTAGGGATTCAATAACATCTATTTTTGATTTATCAACTTCAATGCCTCTAACTGACACTATATGGACTAAAATTAAACCTTGATCAACCATAAAATGGCATTTTTCATAATTTAAAACAAGGTTATTTTCCAAACACTTGTCTAAAACTTTTGCCAAATTATTCAATCATTCATCAAAGGAATTACCATATACAGTGAAATCATCCATGAAAACCTCTATTATATCTTCAACATATTCAGAGAAGATGCTTACCATACACCTTTGAAAAGTGGCTGGTGCATTACACAGTCCAAAAGGCATAGGTCTAAAAGCAAACGTTCCAAAAGGATATGTGAATGTGGTCTTCTCTTGATCTTCTGATGCCACTGGAATTTGATAAAATCCTGAGTATCCATCAAGACAGCAGTAGTGCGTTTTTCCTGCAAGTCTTTCCAACATTTAATCAATAAATGGCAGAGGAAAATGATCCTTTTTGGTGGCTGAATTCAATTTCCTATAATCCATGCACACACGCCAACCATTTTGCACTCTAGTTGGGACCAATTCACCTGCTGCATTTTCAATTACTGTTATACCTGTCTTTTTAGGAACTACCTGCATTGGACTTACCCACACACTATCTGAAATAGGATAGATTACACCAGCATCTAAGAGTTTCAAGACTTCTTTCTTTACCACTTCCATCATTGGGGGATTCAGTCTTCTTTGGGCTTGTCTGACTGGTTTGCAATCCTCTTCTAGAATTATTTTATGCATACACGTTGATGGACTCAAACCTTTTATATCTGCGATTGTCCATCCCAAAGCAGTCTTAAATTCTCTCAAAACTCTTATCAGTTTATCCTCTTCGAGTTCAGATAATTTATTAGAGATGATCACTGGTAAGGATTCATCACTACCCAAATATGCATACTTCAGATGCGATGGCAAAGGTTTGAGTTCTAATATTGGAGCCTGCACAACAGAAGGGAGTTTTTTAGTATAGGAAGCAGTTAATTTATTACAAGTCATGTTTAATTTGGCAGATTCCAGAGATTCTAGTGCATAAACAACCTCACTAATATCTTCTTTCACTTCATATTTAGCCTCTAATTCTTTTAATTGATCAATATAAATGCTGTCCTCTAAGGCTAGATAAAGTTCATCATAAAAATCTAGCTTTGCCGTAGTTTATACAAAATTGCCAATGATGTCTATAGAAGAAACATTTGAAATATTTTCAGATGGAAATTTCATGGCTTCATAAACATTAAATTTAATTAAATCTCCATCAAATTCCAATGTTAACGTCCCATCATAGACATCAATCTTTGCTTTTGCTGTACTAAAAAATGGTCTTCCAAGCAGCAAATCTGAAGATTTGGATATCTTGTCATCTTCCATATTGACCACAAAGAAATCTGCAGGAAATACTAAATTATTAATCTGCACAAGTACATCTTCCAGCACACCTTCAGGATGTACTATTGATCTATCAGCTAACTATATAATAACCCCAGTTCCTTTTAAAGAACCTATATTCAAAGAAGAATAAACTGATAAAGGCATAACATTTATTGATGCACCAAGATCACACATAGCATGATTTATGCCTAAGTCTCCTATTCTACATGGAATAGCAAACATACCTTGGTCCTTGCATTTAGGTGGGAGTTTCCTCTGAAGTACAGCTGATACATTTTCACCCATGCTAATTTTCTCATTTCCTAGCGGTTTCTTTTTATTTGTACAAAGATCTTTAAGAAATTTAGCATACCTTGGTATCTGCTTTATGGCATCAAGGAGAGGGATATTTAACTCAACCTTTCTGAATGTATCCAGGATTTCTTTCTCTTCCTTGGCCTTCTTCATTGATGTCAACCTTTGAGGAAATGGTGGTGGGATCACCATAGGTTCAGGCAGTGCAGTAGGTTCTGCTTCTTGTTTTGTTTCTAAGCCATAATCATGGCTCACACCCTTGCCTACTGAATCTGCATCAATATCAATATTTACTCTGTTTTGCTCTGTTTCTCCATTACTTTGTCCTACTTTTTGCTTCTTTACAGGCAATTCGAGCTCCTTCCCCCTCCTCAGAGTAACAGCGGTAGCATTCTGCCTTGGATCGATCGTTTGAGATGGCAACTTTCCTTTATTTTCGAGCTTACTAACTGAAGTTGCTAGCTGTCCCAATTGGTTTTCCAAATTTTGAACAGTGGACTGGAACTGCTGCATATTTGTCCTCGTTTCCTGCTGAAATTGTTGATTGTTAGTCATAAAGGCTTTAAACATATCTTCTAAAGAAGTACCTGAATTAGAGCTTGAAGGTTGTTCAAAATTTGATTGATGTGGCTGAAAATTCTGATGTGGCTGGAAGTTTTGAGGTGGTCTTTGTACGGGTGGCCTTGACTGAAAATTTTGTTGTCCTTGAAACAATTGAGGCCTTTGTGCATAACTGAAATTAGGATGATCCTTCCATCCAGGATTATATGTATTTGAATACGGATCATACTTTCTTTGTTGAAAGCCTCCTCCCATTGCACTCACATTTTCAGTCCCATCTGCTTGGAGTGTTGGACATAGATCTGTATGGTGGTCGGGACTTGTACAAATTCCACAAACCAGAGATGGCGTCGAGTTTGCCACAGCTAAATTCTACACCAAAGTTGTTAATTTATTTAATTGACTTTCAATTAAAGCAGAGTTTACCTCATTTACTTTCCTTGGAACATTTTGATGATTTCCAAACTGTTGTGAATTAGCAGCCATAGTTGAAATTAATTGTCTGGCCTCATTAGGTGTTTTATTGACAATTGCACCACCACTTGCTGCATCCATCATCCTCCTCTCCATAGGAATTAATCCTTCATAAAAATACTGGACCAAGGCTTGTTCTGTATGTCCATGCTGTGGACACCTAGCCAATAATTTCTTAAATCTTTCCCAATAATCATGGAGAGTTTCAGACTCCTTTTGCTTCACAGAAACTATTTCTCTCCTTGTTGATACAACTCTGGATGTTGGGAAGAATTTCTCTAGGAAGGCTGAAGCCATGGCTGTCCACGTTGTAATTGATCCTGGTGGTAAATAATACATCCATTCTTTTGCATCATCAGCCAGAGAGAATGGGAATGCTCTCAGTTTGATCTGCTCTTCTGTAACTCCATTTGGCCTCATGCTGGAACAAACCACATGAAATTCCTTAAGATGTTGATTTTGATCTTCATTTTCTTTGCCTCTGAAAGTGGGAAGTAGATGGATTAAACCAGATTTTAACTCAAAATCAGTATTTAAAGTAGGCAGAGTTATGCATAGTGGCTCCTGGGCTACAGGCGGTGCAACTAATTGTCTAAGTGTCTGATCCTGCGCAGCCATGCTTAAGGGATGACCACCGCTTGTGCTTCCTTTATCTGTAACAGTAAATAATCTGACCAAACAGGGGAAAGGACCTGTTTCCAGAAAATCACAGCTTTCTGTCTGCAACCTCCTCAATATATTTTCCTTCCTGATCTGTCTTAATGTCCTCTCAATCTCTGGGTCATATGGAATCAGTTTCTTCGAACGTTCTGACCTAGTCATACAAAGAATACAAAACAGTTTAGCCTAGTCCCCGGCAACGGCGCCAAAATTTGATGCTTGCCGAATCCATCAATTAAATCCTTTACTTACCGTACGAAATATAAAATTGTAATATAGCAGTAAAGGGTCAAACCCAAGGGACTAGATAGATTTATATTCAATGTATCCAAGAGAATATTCAAAAGAGACTTAGAGGGGGGGGGGGTTGTGTTATGTAATTAAAACAAACTATTCTAAAACATAATATCAGATTTCTTCAAATAACTAAGACTGAAAATAAAGAGAGTTGTGAAGGTTGATTATGAGGGAAATATCTTAGCTAAGTTGTTACTTCATTCCATGCCTGTATCTAATCCTTGATGCAAAGATCGAATCTAATCAAATGATAGATTAACTTACAATAGACAAGAAGCTTATCTATATCATCCTTTCTTAATTTCAACTTAATCAAGAGAAGCTAATCAATTAAATTCTTACCACATAGCAGTCCCGCGAACAAGTATCTAGGATTTAACTATATGATAGCATTGAGCACCAAAAGGACATTAATCCTGATCCAAAATCTCAAGAAGCTTGGATTTATGAAATCATATTACGCATGCCTCATCATTTTATTGAGTAAACATGGTGGTAAACTCTCACTGATGTGCGGTTCTTCTACACCTTTACAAGACTATTACGTATCAAGTATCAGTGTAACCTTATCAAGTTGTTATCTAGGCATCGATTGATCAGAAAGATGATTTGAAAACAACTTATACAAGTACGTTCAAAGCATGCATAAATACCATGGACTAGATTCGCATTCATTCACTTAGATCTCATAAATGTTGGCAAGGAATAAAGATACAACCTAACTAAGATAGATATGTTCAGCCACGGATCATCATGCAAGATAGACAATAAATACTTTGATCATAAGCTGAATTATAAACTTAATAGAAATAAAAACCGAAACCAAATACTTCCAGTCCGGAAATGATCACAATTTTAAGGAAGAAATCCCTCGATGTTTCTGCTGCTAGCTGTTGCTATTTTCTTGTTTCTGAATTATCTAAAAGTCTCCTCCCTTCTTCCCCCACTTAAATAAAATGTCCTTAAGCCTATCTGTTACAAAGATCAAGGGGACAAAATAACTTTTTCAAATCCCAATAAACATGATTAGGATTCTTGAAACTCCAAAAACACAGGATGAACTCTTGCATGCAGGCCATGTTAGCAAGCTGTTGCATGTGTGCCACCTGTCCCAACAAGAGGAGTCAGCCGTACTTGTTGACCGTGGTCTGCTATGCGTACATTAGCCTTAGGGATGATCATGCATTGGGGTCATGGCTCAGGCATTTTCAACACTTAACATCTTTTTCTTCATGATTCTGCCAAATCCCTCATTTATCAACATATTTCTGCAAAAGCCAAATAAAAGCAAATTAAGTAGAAATCTGATCCAATTCAGGGGGAAAAGAAAGAGATTTTCATGTAATTTATGCATACTATCACTTGTACCACTCCTGAGCCATTCGCACAAGGGAAGTAACAAAGACTTTAGTCCAATAATGGCTGGAATGCTCGTACAAATGCATTAAATGCAGGAAATGATCTAGGTGCTCTGTTGGATCAGTGGTCCCATCGTAGCGGTTGATGGAGGTGGGAACTTTGCCCATGCCGGCTTGGGCCATTAGAACATCCTCTACAAGGGGAGAACCTCTTGCGAGTGGATGGTGGTTGTAACTCTTATAGTTCTCGTCCTGCTTCTGGTGACGAGGTGCTTGCTGCTGGCAGGCGTGGCGATGAGCATCTCTGGTGTTAGGTCGCTCGTCCCCAGCATGGGGGATTTGAGACCGCGCTCGAGAGAGCTGTCCTACTATATCTTGCAATCCCTGCAGCTGGTCTTGCACAACCGCGAGGAGGTTGGGTTCTTCACCTCTAGCTTTGTTCCCTCGTTGGGAAGCTTGTGGCCCTCGTCTTGAAGCTCTGGAGTGGACTTCCTCATCAACATTGATTCTCTCTACAGGCTCTTTGCCCTTGTTAGGCTGGGGGCGTTTCTCCTTGACTGGCGGAGGTGGTGGTTGGGCCCTTAAGGTAGCCTACGCCACCATAAGCGAATGTTCCTGCAATCCCCCTAAGGGAGGGGCAATCTAAGCGGCCTGCCCAGAGGGAAAATACATGGAAGTAAAGTTTTTCCATGCACCCTGGGCTGTCTGGACCTCACATTGAGTGTAAATAGCATGTAGTTGTTGGGGAGTCATGGGGTGTAACTCCACCCCTTCAATTTTCTTAGGAACCACCACCGGCAGCTGGATCTGCTCTGCATGGTATGGTTGAATAGTGGGCATCATGACGGTAGGAGTGAACGTGTATCCCGGGGGTAGCATCATATAGGGGTGCCCTCCAGGGTTGACTTGGGTGTTAAGCCATTGGTTCTGGGGAAGATTAGGGAAAGTGGGAAGCTCAGAACCTCCAGCTGCGGTGGTGGAGGGTTGCTCAGGAGTGAGTCCTGTTGAGGGCACTATTGGCTCCGCGGAGGGAGGTGCCCCTCCAATGGGTGGCGCTCCGCCGGCGACGGCAGGGGTAGGAACACTGATGTTTCCATCAGGGTGATATTCATCGCTGTTAGGAATAGTGCCCCAGAAAGCCGATTGTATATCCGCTTTGTGCTTTTCCTTATTATAATCACAGACAATCTTTTAATGAAATAACGAATTGAGGCAACACTTCTTTATATGCTCTTGTTTGGTATGCGTTTACTTTAGCTGTGCATGTATGAGAACTCCCATAATCCTGATGACTTTAGGACTCTACCATTTAGGTGAAATGGTTTATGAAACGAGCCCTATATCACATAAGTCATGATTAGTAAAATACTCCAAGCCGATGAGTCCTACAGACAGTGGGAGTGTCAACCTGACTCCTCTAAGGCTTGCTTGTGGGATCACTCCCTTAAGAAGGACCACCTTGTTTCATGGAGGTGCAAAGTGTATAGTTGATACGTGCGTGATACATGAGGGTGCTTACTTTAATAAGTAAGTTCACTGAGGTGCCCCGTGTGAGAACATTCCTAAATGGGAAAGGAAGTTTCTATTTCAGGAAATGGAAACTTCCAGATTAGGAAATATCTCACGAGTCATTGATGTGATTAATTGATCCTTAGACTTGAGGTTCCATGTTACTTTATGAGTTAACTCTGTAGTCTTTGGTATAAGCTTTAAAGGGTGTCGCCTTAGACAACTGACTCAAGGCTTATGCTGGGGCTGCACAAGTGATTCATGAAAGTAAATGAGAATCAAGAAAGGACCTACACTTACATATGCAAGGTGATCTCTTATTGTGTAAGTCATTCATATGCCATATGGAGTCCTTGGCCAAGGCAGTAGATCAAGACATCAAGAAAAGGGTTTCTTGGATTGAGATCAAATGGATATGAAATGCACTTAGCTTTAAGACTGGATTATTAGGGTTCTGATTATTCCCTTGCCCTAGATCTTGGTTGAGAGATAGTAAGTAGGAGGATTGTATCTCACATGAATCAATGACTTAAAGGTTCTGTCGAATCCGAACATTCCAATTCAGCTAGGGGTTAAACACCTGTTGCTAGACTATGGTCGTTTAATCTGTGGACTGATTAATTAATTAGTGAATTAATTAATTAGGGTCACTGCTAATTGAATTGAGAACCTAGAGGGTCACACACAACAACTTGGTTACATGAGTTGAGGCTTGAAAATGATTAAACGAGTTAATCGGGCCAAGAGGGTTCCACACGTGTGAAGTCACACGTGTGGCTCACGTGAGTGACACGTGTCACTGTGACACGTGTCACACACGTGTGTATATATATATATATTAAATAATTAATTAGTTAATTATTTAATAGACTTTGGTTTAATTTTGAATTAAAAAGAAAGTCTAATTTTGGAGAAAATAATCTAGTTAATTAATTACGAATTAATTAATTAGATAAAAATAAGTTATTTATTTTATAATAAATAAAGTATAAAATTATCCAAAAATAGTTTGGATATTTTTAGCTCTCTTAAAAGTTGACTTGAATTAGAATTCAAAGTAAAAGTTGGAAAATACTTGATGATCAAGTAATAGGAGAGAGGGACCAAAATCCTAGCCCATAAAGGACTAGGAATTTCGGCACTCCCCTCCCTATAAATAGGGGAGCTCGAGCTCCTTATGGAGCCAATTGACAATTCTTGGTTCATGTGTTGAACACCTTCCTTTCTCCAAGATTAAATTAAACCCTAGGTTAAGCCTAAACACTAACTAGAGAACTAGCATCCTTACTAGTTAGATTGTGATCAAGTTGGTGGACTTTCTCTAGAGACTTCAAGTTAGAAGTTTGAAGATTCGAGCTTTACCAAGGAGAGGGGATCAAGCCGCGAGAAGAGCGTTCTTGGGTGGCTTGAAACGCTTCAAGAAAGAATAAAAGAAAAGTAAGTTTTCTATCTTTACGAATTTGGTTACACGATTGCGAGTTCAAGGTCCTTTTGTTGGGAAAATTTTTTAAATTCCGCTGCTTTCTGATTCGTGTTTTCCAACAAGTGGTATCAGAGCCACCTCGTTAATCGTGTTTCTGATTCGTCTCAATTATTCTGAATTTGGTAGAAATTCTTAGGCTTAGATGCGAATTAGGTATTCATGAGTTCTTTTAGAAAGCCTGAAATACGAAACTGTAATTTTTCCTGAATTTCTGAAACTGTTTTCTTAAATTGTGATTTTGAAAACCGTTTTGATTGAAATATGTTTAAATCGAATTTTTTAATTTTGGATTGAATCGGGTTTTGGAGAAACCCAAAAAATACGAAACGGAACACGAAAAAGGACGAGCCTAGGCGTGCTAGCACGTCGCACGCCCAGGCCCGTCGCCGCCGCCCAGCCCTCCCGCAACCGCGCGGGAGGCCCTCCCGCCCGCGCCTAGGCGCGACCGCTCGCCTGTCCCGCAACCGCGCGGGACAGCCGCCCGCACCATCCCGCAACAGAGCGGGACGCCCAGGCCGAGATCGCCCGCCATCGGGCGGGCACTGCTGCGCGCGACAAGCGCACGAATCGCGCGCCCAGCGCGCGCACGCGGGCGACACTTGCCGCACGCTGTGTGCGCAGCTTGCGCGCGCGCGCGCCTGATGCCGCGCGGCAGTGCCCTCCTTTGGGTGGATGCTTTCGGGCCTAATTTCGTGTTTTCGTGTTTCGTGTTTTCGGTCCGAAAAATCCCGATTTAATTTTATCTTAATTTTATCTTCTAAAATCAGTTTTGCTAAAATAAAATTATTTTAAAATTTTGATTCAATTGGGATTTTTGAGAAATTAAAGCGATTTGGATTTTGGGAAAATTATGAATTTTATTTTCTGAAAATAATTAAAGAATAAAATTATTAATTTTGGAAATTAATTGGAATTTTATTGGTTTGTTGTTTTTCGGGTTTTATTGAAAAGACTCTTGAACAAGAATTGCATCTAAGTCGTGTTTTAAGTCATTAGGACTTGAAACGAGAATTTTAATTTATTGGCTAAATTTAAATTCTCGCAAAAGCATGTTAGGTGATCATGGGTTTAGATCTATGTATGGTTTTAATTTATGCACATGGATGGTTTAAATTGGGGTTGGAGCCCTATAGTTGCGTTTTTCAATTGAGGTTGGAGCCTCACTTATGTGCGTACTGTTATGTGATTTATTATGTGGCTTTCCATATTACTGTTTTTGAGGCCGGGGTATGCCCCGTGTAATTGTCTAAGGCCAATATGAAGATTGAGCCTTATTACTTTATGTCTTTTTCTTTTTATTGTAATTTGAGAGTAGAGATAGGTGGTGAGGTTTTATTTTCATTTTGGAGACAATGCACCCATGGAGTAAGATGGACCACATTCAAGTAACAAGGAGGCCATAAGTGAAGACCCCTCCAAATGTTAGGGAGGGGAATCTCAATTGTTAAATGTAATAGAGATAGGGCTCTTATTTTGTTACCGCTTTCCCTTATGTGATTTAAACTGTTTATGTGACATGTATGTTAGAACTTGTGATTGTGGAGTGGCTCCCACATATCACGCATAAGATAGGTAGAACCCATGATCATTACATGTTAGTATCATGCTAGGACATGTTATCTGTTTATGTGCTTGTTTGATATGCATTTAAGTGTACTTGCATTAATCAAGACTAATAAAATTGGATAACATATATGTTGGTGAGGTCGAACCGGACAACTCTCCGGTTGATTCGAAAATTCCCATTAAATATTAAGCTAATTTCGAACAAATAGGTGTTTAATTCGAGATGCAAATTTTGAATTAAATTCCTAGCATTCCATCAATAGGTTTTAAGTTTAGTAAGTAAAGCTAGTTATTGTCCGCGAGTCGTGGGATAGCTAGTGGAGCTTATTAGTTCTTAGTTACCTAATTAATCATTTTTAAATGGTCAATATTTCGTGGTCAATTTTAGCAAGGGCGATGTCCGCGAGTCGTGGGTCGTGGATACGGTCCACGCCCTTATTTCGGTAAGTCCTCGTTTATTTCTCCCTTTGATTTCCAATGTCTCCTTACCCTCCTCAAAAATCACTCAGTATGACATTTCTTCTTTGTTTTAACAAATGCATCAAGTACTTCCAAGGGCCAAGAACCTACAAATGCGTGCGACTATCTACTCCGAGCGCAAGGCAAAATACAAAAAGATGGCACACGCAAATGACCCTGTTCAGATTCAGGAGGAATTGGATGTGGAGAAGGCCAAGTTCCTCTCCCTCGAGACTGAGCATAAAAAGCTGAAGACGGAGATGAAGAAACTCCAGGAGGATTTCAAGAAATTGGAGGCTGGTCGTAGGAAATGGTGCTCGGATCACAATACCCTCTAGGAGAACCATAAAAAGCTGATGGATGACCGGAATAGGTGGGTCACCAAGTCTAATGCTGCTGAGAAGAAATACGCGGACGCAATGACGCAGCTCCCCAAGCGTATTGAGAAGGCCAACAAGGAGGCAATCATTAAGTTCTGTCATTCCAAAGCTTTTAGATTTGCGGCCTCGCTCCACTGTTTCCACGAGGCTCAAAATGCCTTTAACCTGGTTATTGAGCAGTTGATCCACAAGGGCTTGGCGGATGCTTCCGCTCGTGGGCATTTTGACATAGGGATAAGATTCAATGAGCGCTGTGAGGAAAAAGGAGTACAGAAACGAAGATCCTGACGCTAACTTCTGAGCCAGAGTACAACTTTATAGTTGAACTTCTTCAGGAAGAATATATGGCCGCTCATCCGGTGGAAGAGGCACCTCATGCAGGACAAAACAAGGGGGCTAATGATGCCGCAATTGCCCTCGAAGGCTCTCAAGAGAATGCACCTCAGATGAATGCTTCTGCCTCTGCCACGAAGAATGCCCTCTTTCCATCGGTTGAGACTGCCGAGCCACTAGTTCCTCCTCCTTCCAATGCTCAAGATTCTAATGAACCAGTCCCCCAAGCGCAAGAACCGGTGGCACCCGCTCAAAATGCGCCTGCTCCTCAAGTGGTGAACTTGGAAGAAGGTGTTGCCCCTGCTGCTTAGAACTTCCTCAAACAAATTTCCTTTGTATCTTTTATGCTTTTGAAATGAATTCTATGGGCCATGGTGCCCTTGTTTTGTAATCCTTGTACGCCTTGCTTTCGTTAATGAAAATTTCTTTTTCATGACTTGGTGCCTTTTACTTTATGCCTTGAATTCCTACTTCGCGCTTGTTTTATCAAAATCTTGTGATGTCTAAGATTCTAGGTAATAAGCTAAGTGAAGATGTAAGATTTGGAAATTCTTGTTAAGTCTTTGAATGAGCACAAGGGTCTCACTTTGAGTTAGCCCTGATTCAAGACTTGTGAAAATTTTGCTAAGTCTTGGAATAAACACGAGGGGTCTTATTTTGAGGTTGCCCTGATTCCAGATTTGTGAAAATTCTCTAAGTATAGTGAAAAGGGTATGCGGTGAGCCCTTGACTAACGGGAGGGGCCAGCTTCGAGGGTACCCTGGTTAGGAACTTGCAGAAACTTTGCCTAAAAAGATCCTCCCTTGTAGAATGTAGCTTGATCAAGGTATGCGATGGGTCCCAATATCGAGCGCTGAGGGCTTGTTTGGTAAGCAACCCGGGGCCTACTAGGACATTCGTGTATGCACATTAAGTTTTTTTCCTTTTTTTTACCACTTTTACCAAGTGTTGTACAGGTACGCTCGTGAGTGAGTTGCAAACGCTTGTGAGAATAGGTTTAATCTTCCTTTCTCGCGAGCGTGAGACGCGTGGGTCGAGCTCAGGAGAATTGTTGGTCACTTAGGAATTTTAACAAGTCATCGCAGACGCAAGGGTCTAGAGTTGTGAAAACTTGTCTAAAAGTTTTCCATCCTAGTGCTTGAACATGAGGGATTTCTGCTACGAGAGTCCCATTTTCGAGGGATCCCTGACCAGGACTTGTGGAAACTTTTCTAAAAGTTTCCTCCCAAGTATTGTAGCGTTTGAGCGCTAACTGGCAGTGTGACCCGGTTAGGCTCGCTTTTCGCCTCGTGGTTATCGCTTGATTAATTCCCTAAGAGGGTGGACCTCTAGGTGGGATCTTGCCATTTTTGATAAGTGTGTATCTCTCTCGTAAAGGGGGATTTGCGCGCCTCGGACCTGTGTGGCGATCCCTAGGTTTCCAAGGGGGAATCATTTACCGTCCTCAACAAATATATCCAACATAAAAATCACTTTAATAGATAACGCTTGTAAACAGGAAATACATAGACCCCAAAAGTGGGTTTTTTACAAAATTATAAATAATTAAACATAAAACCTTCATAGGTTGCGTGCATTCCACGGACGCGGGAGATGCTCGCCCTGGAGTGTCTCGAGCATGTATATGTTGTTAGCTCTGATCTGTATAACTTTGTAAGGGCCTTCCCAGTTGGGGTCCAATTTGCCTACATGCTTGGAAACTTCAATTTTCTTCAAAACCAAGTCTCCTAACTGGAAAGTTCTTTGCCTAACCCGCTTGTTATACTGCCGGGCGACGGATGCTTTGTATTCATGAATACGTGTCTATGCCTTGTCTCTCTTCTCTTCCAAAAGGTCCAATTCCAAGGCCCTGCTCTCCTCGTTGGATCTGGGCTCGAAATATGCCACACGAGTGGATTCATGTACCACTTCTATTGGTATCATTGCTTCTGAGCCATAGACAAGTGAGTAAGGGGTTTCACCGGCGGCCGCTCGTGGGGTGGTGCGATAAGCCCATAAAGCCCCTTGTAACTCCTCAGCCCGCTCACTCTTTTTGCTCTCAAGCATGGTTTTTAGATGTTGTAAGATGATCCTGTTGGTGACTTCTGCTTGATCGTTGGCTTGAGGGTGGCCCACGGTGGTGAAGCGTTGCTCAATGCCTAACTCCGAGCACCATTCCCGGGTATCAGCCTCTATGAATTGGGATCCATTATCCGAAATAAGCACCTTCGGGATGCCATACCTGTAAATAATATTCTTCCAAATAAAGCCCCTTACTACTCTGAAGGTGATCTTGGAAACTGCCTCGGCATCAACCCATTTTCTAAAGTAATCGACGGCTAGGATGACAAACTTTTTCTGTCCGACCACCATAGGTAAAGGGCCAATAATATCAATGCCCCACTGATCAAAGGGCCATGAAACATCAATGGGGATCATTTGAGCCGCTGGCAACTGGGGAACATTAGAGTGAAATTGGCACTTAGGACATTTTTTAGAAAATGCTATGGAATCCTGGAGGACTGCGGGCCAGTAGAACCCACTTCTCAGTATCTTTTTGGCGAGAATGCGCCCCCCCCCAGAATGGTTCCCACCACTCCCTCTGTGAACGTGTTTGAGGGTCTCTTTGGCCTGCGAGGGCCTCAAACATCTCATTGGCGCGCCTTGAAAGGATTTCTTGAAGAGTTTGCCCTTGTTGTCCAAAGAGAAATGAGGGGCCTTGTTCCGAATTTTCCGTGCCTCCACTTTGTTGGTAGGGCAAGTACCATTTTTAAGGAATCTAACAATGTTATCGAGTCAACAGGGCTCGGTGGGATCAATCATAGCTATCGCTCGGTCAGGCTCTGCCCTCTGAATTACTAGTTCCTCCGTTCTGAGAAACGTGATAGAATGTTCACAGGACCCTTCTAGTGCAGAAGCGAATTTGGACAATTCGTCTGCACGCTCGTTCTCCGCTCGGGGGACTTGGAGCAAATGAAATTGCTTAAACTTTTCGATTATCTCTTTCGTCTTTCCCAAATACTGCACCATGGTGGCTTCTCGAGCCTCGTACGTTCCTTCAATTTGACTTGAAATCAATTGCAAATCAACATAAGCCGTGACTCTGGAAGCTCCGCTCTAAAATGCAATTCTCAACCCTTACATGAGAGCCTCGTACTCAGCTTCATTGTTCGTAACTTGGAAATCCAACCTGATTGCAAAGTCGATTTCAACTCCACTGGGATCTCTGAGGGTCACCTCTGCTTCCCCCCCCCCGAGAGGTCGAGGAGCCATCTGTGTGCAGGACCCATAGACCGTCATTTTGAGGTACGGCAGGCTCTAAACCAAAGCGTTCAACCAATAAACCCGTAACTACCCTGCGCTTGTATGGCCGTTCTAGGCTCAAAGCTTAGGCCAAACTGGCTCAATTCTGTAGCCCACTTTATCATTTTTCCTGAGACATCTGGCTTGGATAGAACTTGCTTCAAGGGTTGATCTATAAGGACGGTGATTGAGTGTGCTTAGAAATAAGGCCTTAGCCTCCTTGATGCATTAATGAGGGCGAAATCGAACTTTTCAATTTCCAAATACTTCTTTTCCGTGCCTTGTAGCATCTTACTTAAGTAATAGACAGGTAGGTGTTTGCGCTTGCGCACGGCCACCAAAACTACGCTCGTAGCCCCAGTAGAGACAGAAAGGTATATGAATAAGTTTTCACCCGCCACAGGCTTTGTCAGGAGGGGTGCGCTCGTAAGGTAAGACTTCATAACTTGTAAGGCTTTCTCACATTCTTCAGTCCAAGAGAAATTTCGAGCGTTGCATAGAATTTTGAAGAAAGGGAGATTTTTGTCTGCTGAGCGGGAGATGAATCGGTTCAAAGAGATTATCTTCCCTACTAACACTTGTACTTCTCTGAGGTTGCGAGGGAATGGAATATCCAAGATGGCATTGATCTTTTCAGGATTAGCTTCAATCCCTCGTTGACTAACCATGTAACCCAAGAACTTTCCCCCTTGAACTCCGAAAGTACATTTAGAGGGATTTAACTTCATGCCGTACTGGCGGAGAATGGAAAATGTGCGCTTAAGATCCTCTAGATGTGAGCCTTGGTGCTCGCTCTTGTCAATCATGTCGTCCACGTACACTTCCATGGACCCTCCTATTTCCTTCTCAAACATCCGGTTGACGAGGAGCTGCTACGTGGCACCTGCATTCTTGAGCCCAAAAGGCATGACTAGAAAACAGTAGACTCCCATGTGCACAACAAACAAGGTTTTGGGGCGATCCTCAGTGGCCATGAAGATTTGGTAGTACCCCTGAAAAGCGTCCATCATGCTTATTAACTCACACTCCGCGGTCGAATCCACCAGTTGATCAACCCAGGGTAAAGGGTATGGATCTTTTGGGCAGTCTTTGTTGAGATCAGTAAAATTGTTGGACATGCGTCACTTGTTAGCGCTCTTAGGTACCAGCACTACATTGCACAACCATTCTGGATATAGTATGGGCTCGATGTACTGGGCCTCGAAGAGCTTGTTAACTTCTTCTTCAATAACTTTCTTTCGAAAACCGTACACGTCTCGCTTCTTCTATTTGATTGGTTTGAAAACGGGGTCCACATTGAGCCTGTGGACTATGATGCTAGGGTCAATTCCGGTAAGATCAGATGCTTTCCATGCAAAAACGTCAATATTTTCTCTGAGAAAGTCTATCATCATGATCTGCGAGGGTCCCAAAAGATTGGACCCAATTTGAGTGGTTTTATCCTTGTTCCCTGGTTCCAACTCAATGGTAAGGAATTTCTTAGTGGGCTCGATTCGGATTTCAGGGCGAGGGAGTTTGAGCGCCCTTCTCTTTCCTGTCAAACGTTCTCCGATCGTTTCCTCCCCGCGCTCGTTCACCTCTCCATCAGAGGAAGATTCGCCAACTGCTCCAAGTAGGAAGCCCTCGGGGTTGCCTCCAGCGCTTGTATCATTCTTCTTGTTTTTCTTTTTGTTCATTTTGGCCCTTTTGAGCACGGGACCATCCTCATCCAAGTTAGGGAAGTCTACAGACTTTTTTGTGGACCCAATTTGGAATGATTTCTCTACTTTGGGCTTTTTAAGGGATAACATATAACACTCCCACGCCTCTTGGACATTGCACAGAACCTTCCCAACCCCGTCGGGGGTGGGGAACTTGATTTTTTGATGGTAAGTGGAGATGATCGCTTTGAAATCTACAAGGGCTGGGCATCCAATGATGATGTTGTATAGGATTTCAATTTCCACTACCGCATAGGTGACCATCAATGTTTTTCGCTGTGGGGCGTGACCAAATGAGGTGGCCAAGCGAATTTGTCCTCGAGGGACAACCTCCAAAGCCAATGAGGGTTATCTTGAGGGGCTCGAGCGGGATGTTGGTAACATTCATCTTTTGAAACGTAGTATAAGGTAAAACATTAACAAAGCTTTCACTATCAACCAAAACCCTCTTTACAACATGATTATGGACGTCTAGGCTAACCACCATGGGGCAGTCCGAGGTTTCACCAACCCCATGGGGCGTTACAATGTGCCCTAGGTCCCTATCACTAAAAGCAACAGCCTCGTTTCCTTTAGAGCAGTGGTCACCCGTTTCTTTGATAGCATAGACTTGCTTGGGAGTAGAGGGAAACATATCGACGGCGGGAAGCATTGGAATCCCCTCCGAATGACCCTCCAGCAATCATGTTGATGACCGCGAAGGGGGCATTCTCCTGTTCCGTGGCCTTTTGTTTGCCGCGGTGGCTACTTTCTGAGGGGCCTCGCCCTCGTGGGCTCCTTGAACGCGATGGACTCCTTCTTCTTCCCTGGCACGCTCGTTGCAGCGCTCGTCATAGCGCTCCAGCATCTTCACAAATTACTTCAGGTGGCCGCCCGCAATGAGCCTTTGAATTTCAGCTTCTAACTGGCGGCATTCATCCGTGTCATGCCCCTTCTTCTTGTGGAAGGCGTAATATTTGTTCGAGCTGCTTAACGCCTCTGTATCCTTCATCTTTGTGGGCCTCTTAAAGAGCTTCTTATCTGACAGAGCATAAACCTTTTAATTGGGCCTGTTGAGAGGAACACGCTCGAGCCTTCGTGGGGGAGGCGATGATTCGCGGCGTTCTCTATGAGGCTCTTTTTGCCCCCGCTCGGCCTTAAGGGGCCCGGCATGTCTGGGAGCATTGGACCCATACATGTCCTCAAACGCGAAGTAGGGCTCGGCAATCTCTCTCATTGCCATGAGTGACGAGGGGCACTTCTTCACAATTGAATCCGTAAACTTCTTGCTCACATACTGTTTGTGATTGGAAGCCTTGAAAAGTACATATATCAGAAAATCCATTGAGGGCCTCTCCACCAAGAGCACCTCCTTATTGAAACGAGCGAAAAAAGGACCAAAGGGATTCATGCTCGCCTTGGATCAACTTGTACAGAGCAGTAGGGGCGGTGACGGGCACCTTCAATGAGTTGAAGTGGTTGAGGAATGCATCGGTGAGTTCACCATATGAGTGGATCGAGCCGGGTGGCAGACGCTTGTACCACTCTTGGGCCATTCCCACAAGGAAAGTAATAAAAACCTTAGCCCAATAATGGCTAGAATGCTCGTACAAGTGCATTAGATGCAGAAAATGGTCTAGATGCTCTGCTGGGTCCGTGGTTCCATCGTAGAGGTTGATGGAGGTAGGAACTTTGCCCATGCCGGCTTGGGCTATTAAAACTTCTTCTACGAGGGGAGAACCCCTCGCAAGAGGATGATGATCGTAGCACCCATAGTTTTCCTCCTGTTCCAAATGACGTGGAACATGCTACTGGCGGGCGGGGCGACGAGCGTCCCAAGTATTGACTTGTTCGTCCCCAACATGGGGGACTCGAGACCGCGCTCGAGAGAGCTGTACTACCATTTCCTGCAACCCCTGCAGTTGGTCTTGCACAGCCGCGAGGAGGTTGAGATCTTCCCTTCTTGCTTGGCTCCCTTGTTGGGAGGCTTGCGGCCACGTTTTGATACTTAGGAGTGGGCTTCCTCCTCAATGTTGATCCTTTCCACGGGCTCTTTGCCCTTGTCCGCTTGGGGAAGCTCCTCCCCACCTTACGCGGGGACCTCCTTCCCTTTTACTGGTGGTTGAGCTCTTAAGACGGCCTGTGCCGCTAAGAGCGGATGCGCCTGCAATCCCCCCAAAGTAGGGGCAATCTGAGTGGCCTGCCCAGAGGGAAAATACATGGAAGTAAAATTCCTCCACGCTCCTTGGGCCGCCTGGACCTCACACTGAGTGTAGATGGTGTGTAGCTACTGATGGGTCATGGGAGGTAGCTCCACTCCGTCAATCTCTTTAGGAACCACCACTGGTAACTGGAGCTATCCGACGTGGTACGGCTGTATAGCGGGCATCATAACGGTAGGGGTAAGCGTGTATCTAGGGGGTGGCATCACATAGGGTGCCTCCCTGGGTTAGCTTGGGTGGTAGGCCACTGATTCTGGGGGAGGTTTGGGTAAGCAGGAAGCCCAAAACCTCCAACTGCGTCGGTGGAGGGTTGCTCAGGAGTGATCTCTGTTGACGGTACCATTGGCTCAATGGGGGGTGGTGCCCCCCCCCAACGGGTGGCGCTCCGCCTGTTGCGGCTGGCAGAAGAGTGTTGACGTTGGCCTCGTGGGGGAGGTCATCTCCTTCCCCCACCGCACCGGATCTAGTAGCAACCATGATGCAAGCGGTGTTTGTTCTTCAATTAGCAAAGATAAGAAAAAGTTGGAAGAAAGGTTTCCTACAGACGGCGCCAAAAATGATGGGTCTCAATAGGGGGTACAGAGCCCGATCACTTTAGAATTTGTTTAAGGTAAAGAAACTCGATGATGACCACCGGAAAAGATGGAGGGTTCAACCTGCTAGGACAAACACTAAAGAAACAGAGGTCAGACGACCAAGCTGGGGGAACTGGGGGTGATTCCCAGTTTGACTCTCCGACGCTCAAGTCAGATGATGATCTGTAAGAGGTGAAAAATGAAGAATGTAAGAACTTCAGTGATGAGTGGTTGCTTACAGAGAAGGAGATGAAGTCCAGTATTTATAGTTGAGGGTCAAGGACCCTTTGGTAATTTATCCCCTTGTAGTCCTGCACTAATATCGCCTTCACACGTGGCGCAATGAGGAGAAGCCTAGGAGGAATCTCCTGCAAAAGTTGGTGCGGGCAACAGTGGTAGGTGCGCGGACACGTACTGGGTGTCAGAGAGCCGTTTTGGGGTTGGTAACGAGGGTCATAAGCGCGCTCGCGTCAACCATGTACCTGATGGGCCAACGGACCTGAGGGCGGATTTGGGCCAAGGCTGTATGATGTGGGGGAGCTTGGTCCCTTGGTTTGCTTGTGTGGGGGGAGCCCATCCGAGGGGAGTGAGCGCTCAAGGATGACTCCCTTGGTGAATTAGGATCTTGCCTTCTAGTATAGGGAGCGCTTGTTGGTAAGCGGCCATGGTAGCCACGCGTCCCGTAACGATGACGACACGTGTCACATCGGGGTCTTAACACCCGAGGGTGGATGATGCTCGGAGGAGATTTGTTTTGGGGGTCAACAGGCGACGTGTCAGTTGCTGGTGACGCCACGTGTCAAAACGTGGGCCAAACGTATTTTGACCCCATCAATAATAAAGTTATTTTATTCCATTGTTCATTCTTTCAAAGTTCATTTCTTTTTCATGCATACTAATTAGGACTTTGGAGTTCAAATTCTCTCTTTATAAGTAGATTAATTGGGTTATAGAGGGTCGCTCCATATTAAGTCGGGAGCATTCAAATTCTGATAAAAACCGAGTGGGAAACCACAAAAAGAAAAAGGTCTATAAATAGTTATAATGTCCATTTACTATTTCTGTCCAGATATTTCAACCAAAATGAGTAGCCACTTAATCATTACATAATATTACCATATATGCACTTGAAGGTTACTCAAAAATTGTCATTGGGAATTAATAATAATTAATTAATTTTTCCATCACTTTCATATGGCAATTTATCAGTACTAAATGCTAGTTTTATTAACTTGATACTCAGCTTCAAACCATACTATAAAAATAATCCTCAAATATGGAACATAACAACCTTAATTTCAACTCTTAAGATTATATAATTTTTGAGAGCAATGTCATCGTATAGTAATATGATGAAAATGCTATTAATATTCTTTGTTATAGAATTTGGCATTCCCCGCACATACGCACGGCGCAAATGTTACTTTAATCCTTATCAACAAGTTCATGTTATCAGCAAACTCCCTTCGAATTTTCCGAAATTGAGACTGCATTGTGCATCTGGAGACGATGATCTTGGATTCCATGAACTCGAGCCTTACGAAGAGTTTGACTGGAGTTTCTGCGAAAGTGTTCTTGGGAATACTTTGTTCTATTGTCATCTTTGGTGGGGATCGAAAGAAATAGCATTCATCGCTTTTAAAACAGGGACGGGGCCCAGTAATTCAAATCAGATCACTTATTGGGTAGCGAAAAAAGATGGTATTTATTATTTAAATACAGATTCCTCCAGCGATTACGTGAAAAAATATGATTGGAAACCTAGAAGCTAGACAATGATCTCTTCTCTGATACACATGTATTATCTCAACTGCATATTGTTATCAAATTTATGAAGGTGAATGCATGAGATACTATGTTATTTTGCAAGAATATTCTATCCATGTCTATCAATTCATGAACTTTTTTTGTGAATGTATGCCTAGCTAGACTAAAATAGCCCTCAACCGTTCTACAGTTTTAACGAAGGAATAGTTATTACATTGAAATTTCGAACAAGGAATATTCGGGCCTCTTGCTCTTTATATTTAATAATAAATTCCTTAAGAGAAAATAGTAGGACCTATTTTCAAGATTAAATGTTAACAATAGGAAATATGGATATAATTATTAAAACAGAGACGATCTAGCTCTAATTTGAGGCCGATTTGGGAAGAATTAAACCTCTTATAGTCCACAAAACGTTGAACTAACCTCCATTGTTACACTAATATTATTCAATTGAAAACTGAAAAGTCGCCGTAATATGTTTATAGATTAAGAGTAAATAGTTTTGTGACTTGCACGTCTAAACGAACCACATTGGATAATAAACGGAAGGAACAAATAGTCAATGATCTCTATTCTTCAAACAATAATCTATAATAACAAAAAGAATTGTAAAAAGCTCGATATTTTAGCATTGAATATAAGATAGTCAATTTGGCGTGAGGGTACTCATTAAGTTAAGTGCCCTATATAGCCTACATCAAGATCAAGAAACTTTGCACCCCAAAGGCCAAAGGGAAAAAAAAAAAAAAAAAGAATTCAGAAGCTTGTTCGATCAATTTTGCCCAATATTCGTGCACCACTTGGATGATGATATTAGCTCTAACGGAGATTAAGCTCTCCTTGTATATTGTTTGGGGACACTTTAAAGGGGATAAGATCATATTACATTTAGATATAGTGCGTGAGGACATGAGTACTTACTACTCAACTTGGGATTTTAAATTCAAACTTAGAATCTAAGTAGGATACTTTACGTAAAGCACTAAGATCGGTTTGGGTTAGGGTCGACTCCATCTCATCCAGCATCCATGGAGTGGCCAAAACAACTGAACTCGGTTTTCCCTTGCGCCCTCTTTCATTTAGGCTAGGATGGATCCCGACATCACGTTGAAAAGGCCTCTAATTAAGTCAAGGACCTTTTCTCATTGGCCTTCGGCTTCAGCAAATTGATCTGGGACCTTGTTTCGATATGAGGACCAAGCCTTCGAGAGTCATCCTTCTTGCTACTTTGTTTTGTTAGGGGGGGTTCTTTGTACTCTCGGAACAAGGCTGTTGGTTGTTTCTCAGTCAGGCATGTCTGTGCTATGACTGGGTGGTCGAAGCTAAGACATAGAACAAGTCTCCCATCAGCCAGTTACTTTTCCCCAGTGGATAATGCTGCGCCTTGGAAGGACCAAGGGCATTCTCATAACATTCAATTTCCACAAATAGAAGTCCGCACTCCGCACTCACTATCTTCTTTCCGAAGCTTATCTACTACTGAGGCTTGAGCTTGTGTTCCATCATGGTTTCAACACCTAAATGGCTAATGCACCATCATAATCAATTATAATGTCAATTAGGCAGCTTCTACCATCACAATTTATACATTTTGGAAACAGTCAGAACTAAAGTTATAATTTTTAACTACGCAAATCTACCTAAAATTTTGGAAATATAATCTTCCCTAAAAAGAAAAGGAAACAAACGTCGTTGTAATTAGTCTTTGGCCCATCAAAATTGTCCATACTCCAAATTAATATCCCTTTTCTTTATTAAAACGTTCAATTTCACCCCAATTCTAATACTCCAACTTCCCCTGCAAGTGACACAATTGGTGCTCAACTCATACTAGGATAAGGACTCCGCGAACCTATTAAAATAGGAAGACAAACGTAGCCAATTTTCTTGGTAAACCTAAGTATTAAAGGCAACGGATGCTGCATCCAAACGAGACCAAGACATCATCATTGTCATCAGAACAACTCTTGTCTTTTCTAAATTTCCAATTTACAAAATCGTAACTGGGTCCATCTCTCATCAATTATCTAACCGAATATAATCCTCTTTCAACTTGAACTCCTTTTCAATCCGTTCTTTATAACATGGACAAGTTCCTATAAAATTCTTGAAAAGGAAATGGTCACTCAAAGTTCCTTTTCAAAGTACTGCACCAGATTCCCGAAAACGCTAATGGCTGCCAAATTATCACACATCAGCTTATATGCCCCAGCTTACACGGTTGAAACGTGTTCGAAATAAAAGAAATTAAAAAAAGAATTAGGATATGGTATTCGGACATGGCGGGGTGAAGTGTTCGACACGGATTTGACACGATTGGACAAATTTTAATAATACACAAAGGTTTTTATTTTTTATTTTTTATATTTTTAGAATTTTTTTTTGAGATGAAACTGAAATAACAAAATTTATTTTAGTTTTTAATCTTGCACAGTTTTATAAATATTTTATGTTACATAAATTATACTTAAATATTTTTATTTATATAAAATATATACGTATAGGAACCGTATCGTATCTTAAAATTTTGAAAAAGTCCGTATAGTTATGTTTGTATTCGTATTTGTACAACATAATGAGTAGATTAATTGGGTTAGAGGGCTCTCCATATTAAGTCACTGATGTGGGAAACCACAAAAGGGAAAAGGTTTATAAATATCTATAATGTTATTTATTGATTCTGTCCAAATATTTCAATCAAAATGAGTAGTCATTTAATCATTTCAAAATCTTACCATATATGCACTTGAAGGTTATGAAAAATTGCCATCATGAGTTAATAATAATTAATTAATTTTTCCATCACTTTCAAATGGCAATTTATCAGTACTAAATTCTAGTTTTACTTGATACTCAGCTTCAAACGACACTATAAAAAGAATCATCAAATATGAAACATAACAACCTTAATTTCAACTCTTAAGATTATGTAATTTTTGTGAGCAATGTCGTATAATAATATGATGAAAATGCTATTAATTTTCTTTCTTATAGAATTTGACATTCCCGACACACATGCACGGCGCAAATGTTACACTACTCCTTATCAAGAAGTTCATGTTATCAGCAACCACCCTTCGAATTCTCCGAAATTGGAGTTAACTGCACCTAACCCCCTGTGTTAGCATCAATTTGCAGAAAAAACCCTGGGTTATGAATATTAGCTAAAAAAACCCTACGTTAATTTAAAGTTTGCACACCGCCCCTTGAACTCATTTGGTCAACTGTAAAATGTGATAAACCCAAAATACCCTTCAGTATGTTTCGAGTACATTGGAGTTAACTGCACCTAACCCCCTATGTTAGCTTCAATTTGCAAGAAAAAACCCTCAGTTATGAAAATTAGCATATAATAAAATATAATATTATAATAATTATTTTAAAAAATATTATTAATAAATAAAAATATACATCGATATTATTTATATATTTTCATTAAAAAATATATTATATATATATATATATACACAATTACTTATACACATATATACTAAATAAATATATACATAATACAATATACAATATTTTATATTTATATATTATATTATATGTTTATAATGTATTTCTATTATTTAAAAATATTATTAATAAATAAAAATATACATCGACATTATTTATATATTTTTATTAAAAAATATATTATTTATATATATATATATACACAATTACTTATACATATATATACTAAATAAATATATACATAATACAATATACAATATTTTATATTTATATATTATATTATATGTGTATAATGTATTTCTATTATTTAAAAATATTATTAATAAATAAAAATATACATAGATAATTATTTATATATTTTTATTAAAAAATATATTATTTATTACTTATACATATATATACTAAATAAATATATACATAATACAATATACAATATTTTATATTTATATATTATATTATATGTGTATAATGTATTTCTAATATTTAAAAATATTATTAATAAATAAAAATATACATAGATAAATATTTATATATTTTCATTAAAAAATATATTATTTATATATATATGTATATAAAATATTTAATATTAAAAACTTTCAGGCAACCCCTCCCCTCTCCCCGCCACGCCCACCCACCCACGTACACATGCACACACACACACACACACACACACACACACACACACACATATATATATATATATATATATATATATATATATATATATAATATTATATTATATTATATGCTAATTTTTCATAACTTAGGGTTTTTTCTGCAAATTGAAACTAACACAGGGGGTTAGGTGCAGTTAACTCATATATATATATGTATCATTAAGGGTATAATTGACATTTCACTCCCAAAAACCCTTCCACACACGCAGTCAACGTGCGTGAGGGCCACACAACGCGGTCAGGGTTTTTTTTGCAAACTTTTAGAAAACACAGGGTTCTTTTAATGATTTTCCATATGACGGGGTTTTTTCTACTCATTTCGCCTAACACGAGGTAGTATCCTGCATTTTTCTCTCCGAAATTGAGAGTGCATTGTCTCCGATCTTGGATTCCATGAACTCAAGCCTTACGAAGAATTTGAATGGAGTTTCTGCGAAAGTGTTTTTGGGAATACCTTGTTCTTTTGTCATCTTTGGTGGGGATCGCAACAAATAGCATTCGACGCTTATAAATCAAGGTGGAAGAAAACAACACAACTCACATTATGGGTAGCGGAAAAAGATGGTATTTATTATTCCGATACAGACTCCTCCCCTGCTTACTTGAAGAAAAAATTGGATTGGAAACCTAGAAGCTAGCCAGTGATCTACTCTCTGATATATTATCTCAACTACATATCGTGATCAAATTATGAGGGTGAATGCATGAGATACTATATTATTTTGCAATAATTCCTGTCCTTGTCTATCTATTCATGAACATTTTGTGTGAATATATGCCTGGGTAGACATAGCCCTTGACCGTTTTGCTTTTTTTCACGAAGGAATAGTTACTATGTTGAGAATTTCGAACAAGGAAGATTTAGGCCTCTGCTCGTTAGATTTAGCGAAATTATAAATTACTCCAAGTAAATTTTGCTAACTTTACATTAATGATAAACTCAAACGTGTTAGATATAGAAGATCTGATTTCCCAAATATTATCCCTAATTAGTAGAAATTAGTCTTGATTTGTAGGGATTTGTTTAGGGTGTTCTTGGGCTATTTATCTCAACCTATTGTACTTGTAATTCAATACAAAAACATGAATACAATTCGAACTACTCCCTTCAATTACCATGTACATAGTATTTGAGCAGCGTTGAAATCCTAGGGACTCAGCCGTAACATCATCGTCCCAACCAAACATGGCAACCCAAACAAACGACAATCAATATCTCTCAATACAGATTGCAGATTTACTGCGTAACAGTAACCAAACCCAATCAACCTTGCCCAACTCGGATAATTTGTCAGTCGGAATAAAATTGAACAACAACCATTACTTGGTGTTGGCTAGGGTAATGAAAACGGCAACCGGCGGCGGAGATGATTTTGGCTCTCAAGGTTTTGGATCTGGAATGATAGCAGAAAAGGAGAAAGGGGGCGAAATAGTGCACACTCAGATGGCTCCGTACGCCTTAACGACGTCGGCCTCCGTTCATCACCGCGCGAGGACCGGTCACTGATCGTGTGCGGCCACTGTGGAAAGCCGAAATCCACAACGAAGCAATGCTTCAAGATAGTGGGCTATCCGGACTGGTGGGAAGGCCACTGGAAAACCAGCACCGTCAGAGCAGCGAAAGGAGAAAACCGGTGCGCTAATGCCGTAATTACAGAGAGCGGGCCGCGATCAGAGTCTGCTACTGCAGGCGTCGGCGGTGGAGACACCGGTGCAGTGGCAACAAGCATTAGCCGGGTAGATGTCGCGAGCGTCGTCGGCGAAGCTGACGGACAAAGAGAAGGAGGAGGAGGCCAAGGTAACGAATTTGGGGGTAATGGCCCAAAGCCTAATTTCAGTTTTAATAAAAGTTTCAAGGGTTTTGAAAAATTACACAATGACCCCCAGATTTTTAAAGCTTCAGAAACTGACCCCCACCTTCAAGAAACCGCGGTCAACTCCACTGGTTGACTGAAAATTGTGCCTTTCATACCCAAACCAAATCAAAAAAATTGTATCAATGGATTTTTGACTGCGGGGCCACCGATACAATGACCTTTGACCCCTCCGATATACTTGACCTAGTCACACCAAAAAAATCTCATATTCAAATTACAAATGGAGACTTGGCGGTAGTTGAAAAAGAAGGCTCAATATCAGTGTCACCAAAACTGAAACTAAGAAACTTTCTTTATGTTCCTTCTTTATCGTGTAAATTACTGTCTTTGAGCCATATTACAAAAGAACTGAACTGTATGGTGCTGATATATCCTCGTTTCTGCTTGATACAGGACATTCATATGAAGGAGATCATTGGGTATGGTATTGATCGGGACGGATTATATTATGTTGATGAAGTCGACATTGACTCTCAAGCTTTCCTTACAACGGAATCTGCAAGCACACAACTCTGGCTTTGGCACCAGCGTCTGGGTCATCCCTCACTTGGGTGTCTGAAAATGTTATTCCCTATACTCTTTTAGAATAATCAGTATTTAAACTTATCATGTCTGACATGTCTTGCTACTAAGAGTCATAGGACTTTTAAACCCAATAATACTCGGGTTGAAGATCCGAGGTACCATCCCATCTTACCCTCCCACCTCGGATCTTCAGATCCACTGTGTTCGTCCATGTTCCGAAGTAAGAAAGAACTAAACTTGATCCCTTTGCAATGAAGTGTGTTTTCGTGGGATATGTCCCCATAAAAAAGGGTATTGATGCTATAACCCGGTCAATAGGCGAATCCACGCCACTATGGATTGTGATTTCATGGAAACTTAATACCATTCTTTTACCCAGTCCCGTGATCAGGGGGAGAGTTCAAGTAAATCACTGTACTGGTTAAGTTATCCAGATCCGACATCTGACCTGTTCCTGCGACACAAAACAACAAAGACCTCACTACCACCACCACTATACCCAATGATCCTCCTCCGAATGATGTCCAAAACGAGGTAACTGAAATGAACTCCCTTTCTGTTATTCATGATAATATAGATACCATAGGTGCTGCTGATGTTGTTTTTGAGAATACAATAGGTCACAGGTATACTCTACCGCAGAGGAGCACCAGGGGAGCCTCCCTACCCAGATATTCTCCTGATCAGACTTCCCCGTCTTCTAGATACCCCATAGGAACATGGTCAGGAGGAGCATGTCTGATGTTACTAAGGCATTTTTTGGTAACCTCTATGAAGAAGAAATCTCAAGAACTGTACAAGAAGCCAAACAGAGTAAAGAAATGGGAGAAGGCCATGAGAACTGAAATGGATTCCCTGATAAAGAATGAAACCTGGGAGAAATGCAGACTACCTAAAGGGAAGAAACCCGCCGGATGCAGGTGGGTGTTCACTGTAAAACACAAAGAAGATGGCTCTATTGAGAGATACAAATCAAGCCCGACTGGTTGCAAAGGGGCACACAGACTTTTGGAATTGATTACTCCGAAATCTTCTCTCCAATGGCAAAACTAGACACAATCAGAGTGTTATTCTCTGTAGCTGCTAACGAGGATTGACCACTTCAACAGTTTGATGGAAAGAATACCTTCCTGCATGGTGATTTGACTGAGGAGGTGTATATGGAGCCTCCTCCTAGAGTTACCGGGGACTTTGAGGAAGGTAAAGTATGCGGACTTCGCATAGCTCTGTACGGGTTAAAACTGTTAGATAAGAGGGGGTGTGAATTGAAAATTTTCGCACAAATAACCCCAAATATCAGATCCCCCAAACTCAATAGTAAAGTTAACAAGACTGGTAATGGGGTCAAAATACGCTTAGCCCACGTTTCGACATGTGACATCACCAGCAACTGACACGTGGCCCACACGTCTCCAAAATAGATCTTTCCCGAGCGTCATCTACCCTCGGTGTTTAGACCCATAAGCGACGCGTGTCGTCGTCGTTACTTGACATGTGGCGGTCATAATTCGCTCACCAATGAGAAGTCCTAAGCGAGTCCCAAGTTCAACAAGGGAGTCACTCACGAGCGCCCACTCCCCTCGTATGAACTTCTGCATGTAAACAAAACAAGGGACCAAGCTCCCCCTTACTTCATAGCTTTGGTCCAGATCCACCCTCGATCCACTGGATTGTCAGGCTCAGGGTTAACACGAGCGCGCCAAAGGCCCTCGTTACTAACCCCAAAACGGCTCTCTAACACCCCGTACGTGTCCGCGCACCTATGACTGCTGCTCGCACCACCTTTTATACCAGCTTTTGCAGGAGATTCCTCCTAAGTTTTTCCTTATTGCGCCACGTGTGAAGACGACACTAGGGCAAGACCACAAGGGGATAAATTACCAAAGGGTCTCTGACCCTTAACTATAAATATGAGTCTTCACCTCCAACTCTGTAAGCAATCTCCATTTTTCTGCAACCTTGCATTCTGCTTACTTTCTCTTTCAGATCACTATCTGACTTGAGCGTCGGAGAGCCAAACTAGGAATCACCCCCAGTTCCCCCAGCTTGGCCGTCTGACCACTGTTTCTTTGGTGTTTGTCCTAGCAGGTAGAACCTTTCATCTTTTCCGGTGATCATCATTGAGATTCCCTACTTTAAACAAATCCTAAAGTGATTGGACTCTGTACCCTATATTGAGACCCATCATTTTTGGCGCCGTCTGTGGGAAACCTTTTCTCCAACTTTTCCTTATCCTTGCTAGTTGAAGAACAAACACTGCCTGCATCATGGTTGCTAGGAGATCCGGTGCGATGAGGGGAGGAGATGACCCTCTCCTCTCTCCCCCCCCCCCCCCCCCACGAGGGAAACGTTAACACTCTTCCGCCGGTTCCAACGGGCGGAGCGCCGCCAGCTGGAGGGTCAGCATTTCCCATTGAACCAGTGGTGCCCTCAACGGAGATCACACCTGAGCAACCTTCCACAGCCGCAGTTGGGGGTTCTGGGCTTCCTGCCTACCCAAACCTCCCCCAGAATCACTGGCCCGCCGCCCAAGCCAGCCCAGGGGGGGGGCACTCCTACATGATGCCACCCCCTTGGATACATGTTAACTCCCACCCCCATGATAGCCGCTATACCGCCGTACCACGCCGGACAGCTCCAGCTGCCGGTGGTAGTTCCTAAGGAGATTGATGGGGTGGAGCTACCCCCCATGACACCTCAACAGCTACATGCCATCTACACCCAATGTGAGGTCTAGGCGGCCCAGGGTGCATGGAAAAATTTCACTTCCATGTATTTTCCCTCTGGGCAGGCCGCTCAAATGGCCCCTATTTTAGGAGGATTGCTAACTCATCCGCTAATGGCGGCACAGGTCGTCTTGAGGGCCTAGGTACCATCGCCACCTGCAAGGGAGAAAGAAGTCCCCATACGGGAAGGGAAGAACAACCCCAAGCGAACAAGGGCAAAGCGTTCGTAGAGAGGATCGATGTTGATGAGGAAGCCCACTCCCAGGTCTCAAAACGTGGGCCACAAGCCTCCCAACGAGGGAGCCAAGCAAGAAGGGAAGATCCTAACCTCCTCGCGGTTGTACAAGACCAGCTGCAGGGGTTGTAGGAAATGGTGGGACAGCTCTTTCGAGCGCGGTCTCAAGTTCCCCATGCTGGGGACGAACGAGCCAATGCTAGGGATGCTCGTTGCCCCCCGCCAACAATATGTTCCGCGGCATTTGGAACAAGAGGAGAATTATGGGTGCTACGATCATCACCGCTCGTAAGGGGTTCTCTCCTCGTGGAAGAAGTTTCAATGGCCCAAGCTGGCATGGGCAAAGTTCCTATCTCCATCAACCGCTATGATGGAACCACGGATCCAATAGAGCATCTGGACCATTTTCTGCATCTGATGCACTTGTACGAGCATTCTAGCCATTATTTGGCTAAGGTTTTTGTTACTTCCCTTGTGGGAATGGCCCAAGAGTGGTACAAGCGTCTGCCTCCCGGCTCGATCCACTCATATGGCGAACTCACCGATGCCTTCCTTAACCACTTTAATTCATTGAAAGCGCCCGTCACTGCCCCTACTGCTCTGTACAACTTGGTCCAAGGCGAGCATGAATCCCTTCGGTTATTTTTTGCTCGTTTCAACAAGGAGGTGCTCTTGGTGGAAAGACCCTCAATGGATTTTTTGATAAATGTACTTTTCAAGGCTTACAATCACAAGCAGTATGTGAGCAAGAAGTTTGCTGATTCGATTTTGAAGAAGCGCCCCTCGTCACTCATGGTGATGAGAGAGATTGTCGAGCCCTACTTTGCGCTTGAGGAAATGTACGGGTCTAATGCTCCCAGACATTCTGGGCCCTTTAAGAGCGAACGAGGGCATGAAGAGCCTCACAAAGAATGTCGCAAATCACCACCTCCCCCCCCCCCCCCGGGCCCCGCGAAGGTTTGAGCGCGTTCCTCTCAACAGGCCTAATTCAGAGGTATACGCTCTTTCAGATAAAAAGCTCTTCAAATGGCCTACGAAGATGAAAGATACAGAGGCGTTAAGGCACTTGAACAAATATTGCGCCTTCCACAAGCAAAAGGGGCATGACACGGATGAGTGATGCCAGCTGGATACTGAGATTCAAAGACTCATTGCGGGCAGACACTTGAAGGAGTTTGTGAAAATATTGGAGTGTTACGATGAGCGTTGTAACGAGCGTTCAAGAGAGAGGAGGAGGAGCCCGTCGTGCTCAAGGAGCCCACAGAGGTGAGATCACCCCGAGAACAGTGCAAGTGGCAAGCAAAAGGCCCCAGAACAAGAAAATGCCCCATTTGCGGTCATCAACATGATCACTAGAGGCTCCTCCGGGAGAGATTCCAATGCATCCCGCCGGCGATATGTCAGAAGCTACGATCAATGCCCCTCTGCACCTAAGCAGGTCTATGCTATCAAAGAAAAGAGCGATTATCGCTCCAGGGAGAATGAAGTTGTCGGGTTTAGTGATAGGGACCTAGCGCATATTGTAACTCCCCATGGGGCCAACGAAACCTCTGGCTGCCGCATGGTGGTTAGCTTAGATGTCTATAATCATATTGTAAAAAGGGTTTTGGTCAATAGTGGAAGCTCTTTTAACGTTTTGCCTTATACCACGTTTCAAAAGATGAACATTACCAACATCCCACTCGAACCCCTCAAAACAGCCCTCATTGGCTTTGGAGGCTTCGAAGTTGTCCCTCAGGGACAGATCTGCCTGGCCACCTCGTTTGGTCTTACCCTACAGGGAAAAACGTTGATGGTCACCTACGCGGTAGTGGAAATCGAAATCCCATACAACATCATTTCCACCTATCATCAGAAAATCAAGTTCCCCACCCCCAATGGAATTGGAGAAGTTCTCTGCAACGTGCGAGAAGCCTGGGAATGTTATATGTTATCACTCAGGAAGCCCAAGAGTGAGAAAATGTTTCAAATTGGATCCACAAAGAAGTCGGTGGATTTTCCCAATTTCAATGAGGATGGCCCCATGCGGAAGAGGGCCAAACTAAACAAAAAGAAAAACAAGAAGAAGGACACAAGCGTTGGAGGCAACCCCGAGGAAGCCCCACTCGGTGAAGTGGGGGAGTCTTCCTTTGATGGAGAGACTAACAAGCGCCGGGAAGAAACAACCGGGGAGTAGTTGTCAAGAAAGAAAAGGGCGCTTGAACTCCCTCACCCTGAGATCCGAATCGAGCCCACTGAGAAATTCCTTACCATTGAGTTGGAACCAGGGAACAAGGACAAAACCACTCAAATTGGGTCCAATTTTTCAGGACCCTCGCAAATCATGATGATAGACTTCCTTAGAGAGAATATTGATGTCTTTGCGTGGAAAGCATCTGATCTTACCGGAATTGATCTGACCGTCGTAGTCCACCGGCTCAATATGGACACCAATTTCAAGCCGATCAAACAGAAGAAGTGAGATGTGTATGGTTTCCAGAATGGTTATTGAAGAGGAGGTTAACAAGCTCCTCGAGGCCCAGTACATTGAGCCCATATTGTATCCAGAATGGTTGTGTAACGTGGTGTTGTACCCAAGAGCGCTAACAAATGGTGCATGTGTAATGATTTTACGGATCTTAACAAAGCCTGCCCCAAAGATCCATACCCTCTACCCTGGATTGATCAGCTGGTAGATTCGACATCAGGATGTGAGTTAATGAGCATGATGGACGCTTTTCAAGGGTATTACCAAATATCCATGGCCCCTGAGTACCGTCCCAAAACCTTATTTGTGGTCCACTTGGGGGGTGTTCTGCTTCTTAGTCATGCCTTTTGGGCTCAAGAACGTGGGGGCCACCTACCAACGCCTTGTAAATAGGATGTTTGAGAAGGAAATAAGAGGGTCCATGGAAGTGTACGTGGACGACATGATTGTAAAAAACGAGCCCTAGGGCTCACACTTAGAGGATCTTAAGCGCACCTTTGCCATCCTGCGCCAGTATGGCATGAAGTTGAATCCCTCCAAGTGTACTTTCGGAGTACGAGGAGGAAAGTTCTTGGGCTACATGGTTAGTCAACGAGGGATTGAAGCTAATCCGGAGAAGATCAAGGCCATCTTGGATATTCCGTCCCCTCGTAACCTCAGGGAAGTGCAAGTGTTAGTGGGGAAGAGAATCTCATTGAACCGATTCATGTCCCGCTCAGCAGACAGAAGCCTCCCTTTCTTCAAAATCCTACGCAACGCTTGAAATTTCTCTTGGACTAAAGAATGTGAGAAAGTCTTGCAAGATATGAAAGCTTACCTTACAATCGCTTTCCTCCTGACCAAGCCCGTAGCGGGTGAAAACTTATTTATATATCTTTCCGTCCCCGCTGAAACTACGAGTGCCATTTTGGTGACCGTACGCGAACGCAAACACCTACCTATCTATTACTTGAGTAAGACGTTGCAGGGCGCTGAAAAGAAGTATTTGGAAATTGAGAAGTTTGCTTTTGCCCTCATTAATGCATCAAGGAGGTTGAGGCCTTACTTCTAGGCACATTCAATCACCGTCCTTACAGATCAACCCTTGAAACAAATTCTATCCAAGCCCGATATCTTCGAAAGACTGATAAAATGAGCCATTGAATTGAGCCTGTTCAACTTAAACTTTGAGCCTAGAACCGCCATACAAGCGCAGGTGGTTGCGGATTTGTTGGTTGAACGTTTTGGTTTAGAGCCTGTGAACGTAGATGGCTCCTCGATCTTTCGGGGGGGAGGGGGGGCGGGGAGAGGGAGAGCAGGGGTGACCCTCAGAGGTCCCAACGGAGTTGAGATCGACTTTGCCATCAGATTGGATTTTCAAGTCACAAATAATGAAGCGAAGTACGAGGCTCTCATACAAGGGTTGAGAATTGCTTTTCAGAACGGAGGTTCCAGGGTTACAGCTTATTTTGATTCACAGTTGATTTCAAGTCAGATTGAAAGAACGTATGAGGCTCGAGAAGCCACCATGGTGCAGTACTTGGAAAAAGCAAAAGAAATAATCGGGAGGTTCAAGGAATTTCACTTGCTCCAAGTTTCCCGAACGGAGAATGTGCAGACGCTTTGTCCAAATTTGCTTCTGCCCTCGAAGGACCCTGTGAACGTTCGATCACATTCCTGAGAATGGAAGGACCGCTAATTCAGAGGAAAGAGTCCAGCCTAGTGGTAGCTATGATTGATCCCACCGAGCCTTGCTGGCTCGATGACATTATCAGATTCCTTAAAGATGGTACTTACCCTACCGATAAGGTGGAAGCACGAAAAATTCAGAACAAGGCCTCTCGTTTCTCTCTGGACAATGAGGGCAGACTCTTCAAGAAATCCTTCTAGGGCCCATCAATGAGATGTTTGTGGCCCTCGCAGGATAAAGAGACCCTTGAACACGTTCACGGAGGGAGTTGTGGAAGTCATTCTGGGGGATGCATTCTGGCCAAAAAGATACTAAGGAGTGGGTTCTATTAGCCCACGGTCCTCTAAGACTCCATAACATTTTCCAGGAAATGTCGAAAATGCCAATTCCACTCTAATATTCCTCAAGTGCCAGCTGCTCAAATGATCCCTATAGACGTCTCATGGCCCTTTGATCAATGGGACATCGATATTGTTAGCCCCTTGCCTATAGCGGTTGGGCAGAAAAAGTTCGTTGTCCTAGCCGTCGATTATTTCACCAAATGGGCTGAGGCTGAAGCTGTGGCAAAAATCACCTTTAGAGTGGTGAGGGATTTTATTTGGAAGAATATTATTTGTAGATACGGAATTCCGAGGGTGCTTATCTCGGACAATGGATCCCAATTTATAGCAGCTGATACCCGAGAATGGTGCTCAGAGTTAGGAATTAAACAACGTTTTATTTTCGTGGGCCACCCTCAGGCCAATGGACAAGCGGAAGTCACCAACCGAATCATTCTGCAACATCTGAAAACTATGATTAAAAGAAAAAATGGCGAATGGGCAGAAGAGTTACAGGGGGCTTTATGGGCCTATCGCACCAAGCCACGAGCATCAACTGGGGAAACCCCTTACTTACTTGTCTATGGCTCAGAGGCAATGATACCAACGGAAGTTTCCCATGAGTCAACTCGAGTGGCATATTTCAAGCCCAGAGCCAATAGAGATAACAGAGCATTATAATTGGATCTTTTGGAAGAGAAGAGAGACAAGGCATGAGCACATATCCATGAGTATAAAGCATCCGTCGCTCGGCAATATAACAAGCGGGTTAAGGAGAGAACTTTCCAGAAAGAAGACTTGGTTTTGAAGAAAGTTGAAGTTTCAAAGCATGTAGGCAAGTGGGACCCCAACTGGGAGGGCCCTTACAAAATTATCCAAGTCAGAGCAAACAACACTTACACGCTCGAGACGCTCCAAGGCGAGCGTCTCCCGCGTCCGTGGAATGCATGCAATTTGCGGAGGTTTTATGTTTAATTGTTTATAATTCTGTAAAAAATCTGTCTCTGGGATTTGTATTACCTGTCTAACAAGTGTTATATATTGAAGTAATATCTTTATGTGTAAAATATCTTTCGAGGATGGTAAGCGATTCTCCCCTGGAAACCTAGGCAATCGCCACACAGGTCCGAGGCACAAGAATCCCCCTTTCAAGGGTGAAATGCGCTTATCAAAAGTGGCAATATCCCAATCAGAGGTCCACCCTCTTGGGATGTTAATCAAGCGGTGGCCCTGAGGCAAAGAACGAGCCTAACCGGTCCCAAGCTGCCAATTAGCGCTCGAACGCTTGAGAGAAAACTTTCAGACAAGTTTCACAAGTCCCGGCCTGGGCTCCCTCAAAACGAGGACCCTCGTAACAGAAATCCCTTGCATCTGAGCACTGGATGGAAAAGTTTTAGACAAGTTTTTGTAGGTCTAAGGCCCTTGCGTCTGCAATGACTTGTTAAAATTCCTAAGTGACCAACAATTTGCCTTAGCTAGACCCACGTGTCTCACGCTCGTGAAAGATGAAGATCAGACCTTTTCCCACGAGCGTACCTGTACAGCACTTGGTAAGTAGTGAGAAACTCAATGTGTGTACACGAACGTCCTAGTCGACCCGGGTTGCTTACCATACAAGCACCCAGCGCTTGAAAGTAAGACTCGTAGCACATTTTTATCAAGCTAAATCCTATGAAGGGAAAGTCCTTCAAACAAACCTCTGCGAGCCCCTAACCCGGGTACCCTCAAAAAAGGACCCTCGCGTTAGTCAAGGGCTTACTGAGAATCCTTCCACTATACTTAGGAGAATTTTTCACAAGTCTTGAATCAGGGCACCCTAAAAGTAAGACCCTTGTGTTTACACAAAAGACTTAGCAAAATTCTCCAAGTTTTATATCATTTTTTACTTAGCTTATTACTTGAAATCTTAACATTACAAGATTTTGATAGAACAAGCGCAAAGTAAGAATTCATGGCATAAACAAGAAGACACCAAGTCATGAGAAGGAAACATTCATTAATGAGCGTAAAACCATACCAAAATACAAAACAAGGGCACCGTGGCCCATGAAATTCTACAAGAAATTAAAGATTACAAAGCAAAAACTTTTTGTAAGGAGTCAGAAAGGAACTTCAAGCGGTAGGAGCGACATCCTCTTCTAGATTTACAATCACATTCGGAGCAGGGGTAACAGGGCCTTATGCTTGTTGAGGAGGAATGACGGGACCCTAAGCGTCAGGAGTTGGAGCATCTGGAAGCATGGGAGCGCCAGCTGGTGGAGCAGGAGTATTTTTAGTAATGGAAACGAGGGCGTTCTCCTGGGGCACGGTTTTCTGAGGACTTTCGAGAGCAGATACGACATCATTAGCCCCCTCGTTTTGTTCTGCTTGTGGCAATTCCTCCACAAGATGAGCCTCCATATATCCATCTTAAAGGAGCTCAACTATAAAGTTGTACTCCGGCTCAGCCAGGTTACCCTCTGGATCCTCATTTCTCTTCTCCTCCTCCTCGTAACGCTCATTAAGTCTCAGCCCCATATCTGTTCGCCCACGAGCAGAAGCTTCTGCCAGGCCCAAGTGGATCAGTTGTTCAATGGCCAAGTTGAAGGCCTTCTATGCCTCGTCGAAACAATGGAGCGAGGCCGCAAAGCTAAAAGCTTTGGAATGACAGAACTTAATGATCGCTTCCTTGTTGGTCTTCTCAATGTGCTCAGGGAGTTACGTCATTACGTCCGCATATTTCCTCTCAGCGTCGTTGGACTTGGTGACCCATCCGTTCCGGTCTTCCATCAGCTTCTTTTAGTTCTCCTGGAGGTTATTGAAATCCAAACGCCATTTTCTGCGAGCCGTCTCCGATTTCTTGAAATCCTCCTGGAGTTTCTTCATCTCCGCCTCCAGCTTTTTATGCTCAGTCTCGAGGGATAGAAACTTTTCCTTCTCTACAACCAACTCCTCCTGAATCTGAGCTGGGTCATTTGAGCGCGCCATCTTCTTGTACTTTGCCTTGTGCTCGGAGTAGACAGTGACACACATTTGGAGATTCTTGGCCCTCGGAAGCACTTGCTGCAAAGGAAGAAAGAATGCATTCCATACTTAGCATCTTTTTAAGAGATTAAAGAAGACGCTCGAATTAAGAAGAAATGAAAAGACTTACGGAGATGAGGGCCTGGACCATATATGCAGCCACTCTCTCAGAGTTCTGGGAAAACAACGCTTGATGGTCCTTCGTGAATTGCACCCTCTCATAGAACCCTTCGGTGATAGTCCGCGAAGGAGGACACTCAGATAAAAGGATGGGGCCCTCATTTGGAAGGCGCTCGAAGTGCTAGGAATAGTGCCCTAGAAAGCCGATTAGTCATAATCTGTTTTGGGACTTTTCTAGTATCAAACAAATCTTTGAATAATATACGATTGATTAATATTATAGGCAAACACTTCTTTATATGCTCTTGTTTGGTATGCGTTTACTTTAGCTGTGCATGTATGAGAACTCCCCTAATCCTGATGACTTTAGGACTCTACCATTTAGGTGAAATGGTTCATGAAACGAGCCCTATATCACATAAGTCATGATTAGTAAAATACTCCAAGCCGATGAGTCCTACAGACAGTGGGAGTGTCAACCTGACTCCTCTAAGGCTTGCTTGTGGGATCACGCCCTTAAGAAGGACCACCTTGTTTCATGGAGGTGCAAAGTCTATAGTTGATACGTGCGTGATACATGAGGGTGCTTACTTCAATAAGTAAGTTCACTAAGGGGCCCCGTGTGAGAAGATTCCTAAACGGGAAAGGAAGTTTCTATTTCAGGAAATGGAAACTTCCAGATTAGGAAATATCTCACGAGTCATTGATGTGATTAATTGATCCTTAGACTTGAGGTTCCATGTTACTTTATGAGTTAACTCTGTAGTCTTTGGTATATGCTTTAAAGGGTGTCGTCTTAGACAACTGATTCAAGGCTTATGCTGGGGCTGCACAAGTGACTCATGAAAGTGAATGAGAATTAAGAAAGGACCTACACTTGCATTTGCAAGGTGATCTCTTATTGTGTAAGTCATTCATATGCCATATGGAGTCCTTGGCCAAGGCAGTAGATCAAGACATCAAGAAAAGGGTTTCTTGGATTGAGATCAAATGGATATGAAATGCACTTAGCTTTAAGACCGGATTATTAGGGTTCTGATTATTCCCTTGCCCTAGATCTTGGTTGAGAGATAGTAAGTAGGAGGATTGTATCTCACATGAATCAATGACTTAAAGGTTCTGTCGAATCCGAACATTACAATTCAGCTAGGGGTTAAACACCTGTTGCTAGACTATGGTCGTTTAATCTGGTGACTGATTAATTAATTAGTGAATTAATTAATTGGGGTCACTGCTAATTGAATTGAGAACCTAGAGGGTCACACACAACAACTTGGTTACATGAGTTAAGGCTTTAAAATGATTAAACGAGTTAATCGGGCCAAGAGGTTTCCACACGTGTGAACCACACGTGTGGCTCATGTGAGTGACACGTGTCCTTGTGACACGTGTCTCACACGTGTGTAAATATATGTGTATATTTATTTATGTGTTAAATAATTAATGTGATTAATTATTTAATAGACTTTGGTTTAATTTTGAATTAAAAAGAAAGTCTTATTTTGGAGAAAAATAATCTAGTTAATTAATTGTGAATTAATTAATTAGATAAAATAAGTTATTTATTTTAAATAAATAAATTATAAAATTATCCAAAAATAGTTTGGATATTTTAGCTCTCTTGAAAGTTGATTTGAATTTGAATTCAAAGTCAAAGTCAAAATTACTTTATGATCAAGTAATAGGAGAGAGGGACCAAATCCTTAGTCCATAAGGACTAGGATTTTCGGCCATTCCCATCCTATATATAGGGGAGCTCGAGCTCCCCTTAGAGCTAATTAACAATTCTTTTGGTTCATGTGTTGAACACCATCCTTTCTCCAAGATAAACAAAACCCTAGGTTAAGCCTAAACACTAACTAGAGAACTAGCATCCTTACTAGTTAGATTGTAGCCAAGTTGGTGGACTATCTCTAGAGAGCTTCAAGTTAGAAGTTTTGAAGATTCGAGCTTTACCAAGGAGTGGGGATCAAGCAAAGCGACCAGAAGGGATGATAAAACGATTCTGAACCCAACAGAAAACGAGTGAAAAAATCGAACCAAAGAAGATGGCTAAAACCGTTCGTCCATATCCTGAAGGATGAGTTTTTTCACGAGGGTTTTATGGCTGGCAGATTTCTACTTTCGCAAAACTGATTTTCGAAGGGAGTTTCAATCATGCCTTTCTCGTTTCATGTTTCTTTCTTTATGTTATATCGTTAAGAACTTCCCTAACATGATTTGAATCTAGGTTGGTGTGGATTATTATCCCTACAATGGATTCTGAAGTAGAAAGAGATTTTCGAGGGATGGGTTGCCATTACCGCATGAAGCGCGTTTGAGGGCGGCTCAAAACGTGTCAAGAAAGCTACTACCCAAGTGAGTTTCTTGATCTCTACGAATTTGGATACGCGATTGCGAGTATTCGATCCTTTTGTTGGAAAAAATTTTAAATTTTCGCTGCTTTCTGATTCCTATTTTCCAACAAGTGGTATCAGAGCCACCTCGTTAATCGTGTTTCTGATTCGTCTCAATTATTCTGAATTTGGTAGAAATTCTTAGGCTTAGATGCGAATTAGGTATTCATGAGTTCTTTTAGAAAGGCTGAATTACGAAACTGTAATTTTTCTTGAATTTCTGAAACTGTTTTCTTAAATGGTGTTTTTGAAAATCGTTTTGATTGAAATATATTTAAATCGTATTTTTCTTATTTTTGGATTGAACCGGGTTTTGGAGAAACCCAAAATATGAAACGGAACACGAAAAGGACGAGCCTAGGCGTGCTAGAACGCGCACGCCTAGGCCCATCGCCGCCGTCCAGCCCTCCTGCCCGCGCCTAGGCCTGCCTAGGCGCGCCCGCTCACCTGTCCAGCAACCGCACGGGACAGCCGCCAGCATGCTCCCGCAACCGCGCGGGAGCACCCGCCCGGGATCGCCCGCAAGCGAGCAGCAGCAAACTGGGGCATTGCGGTTCCGGGCCCCGTTTTTCGCGTTTTCGTGTTTTCGGTCCTTGAAATCCCGATTTAATTTTTCTGTAAAATTTTATCTTATTAAATTTGAATTATTTTCGAAATAATTGTTTAAATTGGGATTTTGAAAATTTAAGCGATTTAAATTTTTGAAAAATTACAATCTTTATTTTCTGAAAATATTGAAAGAATAAAATTATTAATTTTCAGAAATTAATTGGAATTTTATTAGTTTATTATTTTTCGGGTTTTATTGAAAAGGCTCTTGAACAAGAATTGCATCTAAGTCGTGTTTTAAGCTATTAGAGCTTAAAGCGAGAATTTTAATTTATTGGTAAAATTTAAATTCTTGCAATTTAAGCATGTTAGGTGATCATGGGTTTATGCTTATGTATGGTTTTAATTTATGCACATGGATGGTTTAAATTGGGGTTGGAGCCCTATAGTTGCGTTTTTCAATTGAGGTTGGAGCCTCACTTATGTGCGTACTGTTATGTGATTTATTATGTGGCTTTCCATATTACTGCTTTTGAGGCCGGGGTATGCCCCGTGTAATTGTCTAAGGCCAATATGAAGATTGAGCCTTATTACTTTATGTCTTTTTCTTTTTATTGTAATTTGAGAGTAGAGATAGGTTGTGAGGTTTTTATTTTCATTTTGGAGACAATGCACCCATGGAGTAAGATGGACCACATTCAAGTAACAAGGAGGCCATAAGTGAAGACCCCTCAAAATGTTAGGGAGGGGAATCTCAATTGTAAAATGTAATAGAGATAGGGCTAGTATTTTGTTACTGCTTTCCCTTATGTGATTTAAACTGTTTATGTGGCATGTATGTTAGAACTTGTGATTGTGGAGTGACTCCCACATATCACGCATAAGATAGGTAGAACCCATGATCATCTCATGTTAGTATCATGCTAGGACATGTTATCTGTTTATGTGCTTGTTTGAAATGCATTTAAATTGTACTTGCACTAATCAAGACTAATCAAATTGGATAACATATATGTTGGTGATGTCAAACCGAACAACTCTTCGGTTGATTCGAAAATTCCCATTAAATATTAAGCTCATTTGGAATAATAGGTATTTAATTCGAGATGCAAAGTTTAATTTAAATTCCTAGCATTCCATCAATAGGTTTTAAGTTTAGTAAGTAAAGCTAGTTATTGTCCGCGAGTCGTGGGATAGCTAGTGGACCTTATTAGTTCTTAGTTACCTAATTGATCATTTTAAATGATCAATATTTCGTGGTTAATTTTGGCAAGGGCGATGTCCGCGAGTCGTGGGTCGTTCGAACTAAGTTTTGATCATGATCTTATGATTGATGGGTCTAGCTTAACGCCTAAGTAAATATGGATGTCGCACGAGTTGTGGGTCCATATTGAAAGATAGGTGATGCAAAAAACAATTACTAAGAGTTCTAAAGGTGTTAGAATTGGTAAGTTGTACCTACCCAGGATTTTACTTAGAATGTCCGCGAGTCGTGGGTTCGAGGTAAAATGCTCAGGATCTTAGTACCCACTGGGAAACGTGTTCCTCTTAGATCTTTGGGAATTATAGATCTTTGAAAAACAGTGGGAGCTACATTAGATTAAAGACCTTATCTTTTGTATATCGTTATAATTCAGCATGCTCACATTTTCTTTGCTTTGCATTTAGGTTGTAGTTCTGTGATTCTCTACAATATGAAATGCAAACCCATTCGTATACATCCTTAAGTCAAACAAGTTGACTAAGTCCTAACTAACTCTAAAATGGCTTCGGATCCTAAAATTTATTTTAGAATCCGAAAAGAGAAATTGTTCTCTATAAGGCGAGATTTTCATTTACTTGAAAATTCGACCCGGGCCAAAAGAGAAGCAACCTAAGGTGAATGGATTTTTCCAAACCACTTAAGAGTAATTGAACGACCTCATAAAAATGTTTACGAGGTATAACATTATGGAATTATTCAATATTCCAAATGAGGAAACAAGTGCACACGAACAAGGTCTAAAGATCTTATTTGAAGATCTTGTGCTCTTGATCGTCAACTGAGAAAAGAGTTCTCAATGCACTGATTACTTATATTGCTTCCACCATCATTTAAACCCTTCATGCTCAACTAAAATGATGCCATTGTAGCATAGTTGATCATTTAGCTGATAATGGTTGAGAGCATCCTTAAGAAGGACTAAAAGTTATGATGGTTAATCCTTTTTCTAAACCCACTAAGTTAAAGGCATGAAGGCCTAAAGAAGAAGAAACCCTTAAGAGCCCATTAGAGGGGCATGTAAGGGGTACGCCCAAAAGATACTAGAGATCAAATAGGACGTTTGCTTCTATGGTAGCAAATAAGGACTTTGAAAGGGAACTGCATAGAGTATGAGTACTCTGAGATGTTACCTCGTTTAGAAATTCTACTGGGAATAGAATTCACAAGTCTTGAGTTGGTTCTGCATAATCTGTTGTGCAAAGACTCAAAGCACTAATGTTCTGAACATACAACGGGATAACAAAAGTAAGTGAGATGACAAAGCTTCGAATTACTTTGGAACGTTGAGACGTAAAAGGATTAGCAAGTTAGACATCTTAGGATCATTTCACGAAAATGAACCTAGAGAGTTAACTTCCTATGAATCCTGTCTTGAAGGGAAATGTTCCCGAAATATGGTTTAGGTGAAACGTGGAACGTGCCAGAATTCTAGTGGATTTTGATCCATGCTGATGAGTGTAAGATGTTTAATGTAAGCACTAGATACAATCGTCAGTTTAATCATTATGAATGAATGTACTTGTTGAAGTACAAATTCGAAACTTATATGAAATTCTTAGAATTTCAAAAGGAGGTTAGGAACCGAAGTAGTCATAAGTTATAGGTAAATCGATATGATCGAGATAGCCAATATCTTAGCAACTAATTCCTTAGTCATCTTAGAGATAATAGGATTATCTCTCAGTAAACTAATTCGAGAACACCTTAGTGTTTCCGAATGAGGGAATGAAACCTAATAGGATATGGTCCATTCCATAGCAAGCTTTACTGACTTATAATCATTCTAGGAATAAACTCCCAGAATATGCAATTAGAGATTTTGAATTTAGTACCTTCCAAATCCAGTCCTTTAGTTACACTATGCAATGTGGTATACTAAATTCCCTAATTATTCTTATCCAAGAATTTAGTGGAATCCTCTTAAGTGAAGAGGATAGTGGGAGATAAGCTTGAAATGAGTTCAAGTTTATACAACAATATTGGATATCGTTTTTGCGATTCCCTTAGGCAAAGGTTGTTTGTCTCAAGGAATGTATCTTTCTTAAGGAATTGTTCCTATAGAAGAAGAAAGACAAGCAAGCAGACCTCAAAGAAATTTGAGGATAAATATCCACGCCACATATAGAAGAAACGAGCCCATCTGATCAAACATAGCCAAATTTTAGAGTATGTACACGTGTGAAACCCTTCTCTTAAGACACGTTTAGAACGCGTTCCTAGATAGCCAAGGAATTACTTGAAGAGAAGACACTGTCAGATTTGGAATCTGAGTAGTGTAAGCAAGCCTTGAAATCCAATATGGATTCCATATACTCAAACCAAGTTTTGACCTTGGTTGATCCACCTGATAGGATCAAGCACGTGGAGCTTCGAGTGAATGAAAGCATTACAACCTTCTTGACGGTTGAAATACAAAAGTCCATTTGGATTGTGTTCACCACATCCTCATATTCTGACTAGGAGATATGATAAATGAATATGAGAACTATCTTATTCAATATGAGATTGAAAGAGACTGAAATAAGGTATTTCTATAAGTCTCATATTCAGTGGGAGTATGCATAAGGTATGCAAATCCCTAAAGTCAATCTGTGGATTGATAAAGGCTTCTAGGAGTTAGACAATTCGATTCCATGGGATAGTCAAATCGTTTGACACAGATGGAAGTCGAATAAGTCTTAAAAGTGTACATATGAAAGTTGGTGATGTAAGAGTCAATTTTTGGTTCTTTAGAAAACGATATCCTTCTCATTAGGAATGTCAAGGATGACGTGAAAGTTACCAATTCTTGTTTAAGAAACAATTTGACATGAAAGATCTTAGTGATTATACTAAATTCTCGACATTCAGATCTATAGAAAATAGATCTAAGAGCATAAATGGATTATCACAAAATGAGTACATAACCACGGTAATAAAAGGAGTTTAGTATGGACAATGTAACATCTCTTTTGAAGAGTATGTGTCCTATGATAACTTTAAGAAAGTTAGAATGTCCAAAATCCCTTTAAGTGAAAGTATGCATAATGTATGAAATGTTATGTACTAGACTTGATATGGCGCACCACTAAGCGTAGTGGGTCGAATCTAATATGACCTCAGAGAAGGTCATTAGATTTCTGTAAAGGATGTCCTCAGAGTACTTGAGAAGAAATGAGGATATGTATTAGTTTACAGAGCCCAAAAGATCTTTTTGTTAGAAGGATATTTGATGTAACCGTTCATCAAACATAGATGATTATAAAATCATTGAAAGGATACAACTTCTACCAGAATGGTAATGCAATGTGTTGGAAAGGGTTCCAAGGACGGACATTGCAAAACTCGACTATCGTAGTTGAGAACTTAGTCGTATTATATAACGCTAAGTTAAGTGTTTGGGTAAGAAAAGTTAAGTGTTTGGGTAAGAAACTCCATCTAACTGGTTAGATGAAGTTCCTAGCATGAAACAACTCCTTTATCATATTGTATGATAAAAAGGATGGTTGCTCAAGTAAGAGAACCAAGACCTCACCAAGAGACTGAACACGTGATTACGAATCACTTTATAAGGAAAAGGTGTTTCCTAAGAGATGTGTTAACAAGAGGGTCACATCAGCAGAGAATATAGCAGATCCACTTTGGAAACGCCCAAAGTCAATAGGCTCTCAAAGTGCATCTTGAGAAGATGGGACTTAGAGTACCTAAATGGCTTTTACGGGCAAGTGGGAGATTGTTAGGAATAGTGCCCTAGAAAGCCGATTAGTCATAATCTGTTTTGGGACTTTCCTAGTATCACAGACAATCTTTGAATAATATATGATTGATTAATATGATAGGCAAACACTTCTTTATATGCTCTTGTTTGGTATGCGTTTACTTTAGCTGTGCATGTATGAGAACTCCCCTAATCCTGACGACTTTAGGACTCTACCATTTAGGTGAAATGGTTCATGAAACGAGCCCTGTATCACATAAGTCATGATTAGTAAAATACTCCAAGCCGATGAGTCCTACGGACAGTGGGAGTGTCAACCTAACTCCTCTAAGGCTTGCTTGTGGGATCACGCCCTTAAGAAGGACCACCTTGTTTCATGGAGGTGCAAAGTCTATAGTTGATACGTGCGTGATACATGAGGGTGCTTACTTCAATAAGTTAACTGAGGTGGCCCGTGTGAGAAGATTCCTAAATGGGAAAGGAAGTTTCTATTTCAGGAAATGGAAACTTCCAGATTAGGAAATATCTCACGAGTCATTGATGTGATTAATTGATCCTTAGACTTGAGGTTCCATGTCACTTTATGAGTTAACTCTGTAGTCTTTGGTATAAGCTTTAAAGGGTGTCGCCTTAGACAAGTGATTCAAGGCTTATGCTGGGGCTACACAAGTGACTCATGAAAGTGAATGAGAATTAAGAAAGGACCTACACTTGCATTTGCAAGGTGATCTCTTATTGTGTAAGTCATTCATATGCCATATGGAGTCCTTGGCCAAGGCAGTAGATCAAGACATCAAGAAAAGGGTTTCTTGGATTGAGATCAAATGGATATGAAATGCACTTAGCTTTAAGACCAGATTATTAGGGTTCTAATTATTCTCTTGCCCTAGATCTTGGTTGAGAGATTACAATCCTCCTACTTACTATCTCTCAACCAAGATCTAGGGTAAGGGAATAATCAGAACCCTAATAATCCGGTCTTAAAGCTAAGTGCATTTCATATCCATTTGATCTCAATCCAAGAAACCCTTTTCTTGATGTCTTGATCTACTGCCTTGGCCAAGGACTCCATATGGCATATGAATGACTTACACAATAAGAGATCACCTTGCAAATGCAAGTGTAGGTCCTTTCTCGATTTTCATTCACTTTCATGAATCACTTGTACAGCCCCAGCATAAGCCTTGAATCAGTTGTCTAAGGCGACACCCTTTAAAGCCTATACCTAAGACTACAGAGTTAACTCATAAAGAGAACCTCAAGTCTAAGGATCAATTAATCACATCAATGACTCATGAGATATTTCCTAATCTGGAAGTTTCCATTTCCTGAAATAGAAACTTCCTTTCCCATTTGGGAATATTCTCACACGGGGCACCTCAGTGAACTTACTTATTAAAGTAAGCACCCTCATGTATCACACACATATCAACTATACACTTTGGACCTTCATGAAACAAGGTGGTCCTTCTTAAGGGCGTGATCCCACAAGCAAGCCTTAGAGGAGTCAGGTTGACACTCCCACTGTCGGTAGGACTCATCGGCTTGGAGTATTTTACTAATCATGACTTATGTGATATAGGGCTCGTTTTATGAACCATTTCACCTAAATGGTAGAGTCCTAAAGTCATCAGGATTAGGGGAGTTCTCATACATGTACATATAAAATAAACGCATACCAAACAAGAGCATATAAAGAAGTGTTGCCTCAATTCGTTATTTCATTCAAAGATTGTCTGTGATTACAATAAGGAAAAGCACAAAGCGGATATACAATCGGCTTTCTAGGGCACTATTCCTAACAATCTCCCACTTGCCCGTCAAAGCCATTCTAAAGCTACTCTAAGTCCCATCTTCTGAAGATGACCTTGGAAAGCTTCTCGACTAAGGGATTTAGTAAGTGGATCTGTCAAGTTCTCTACTGATGTGACCCTCTCAATTTGCACATTTCCTCTTTTGATAATATAATGGATTAGGTGATACTTCCTCATAATGTGTTTTGTCCGTTGGTGAGATCTTGGTTCTCTTGCTTGAGCAACCACCCCAGTGTTGTCACAAAACACAGTAATGGGGTCGTTCATGCTAGGAACAACATTCAACTTTTGAATGAAGTTTCTAATCCAAACACCTTCCATAGCTGCATCATTTGCAGCTAAGTATTCGGCCTCAGTGGTCGAATCTGCAGTGGCCGTTTGCTTGGAACTCTTCCAACTCACTGCTCCGCCGTTTAGGTAGAAAATGTATCCTGACATTGACTTAAAATCGTCTAAGTCAGATGCAAAGCTTGCATCGCAGTATCCTTCGAAAGTAAGATCTTTCTGACCTCCGTAAACTAAGAATAAATCTTTAGTACTTTTCAAGTACTTGAGAATATTATTCATGGCAGCCCAGTGACCATCTCCAGGGTCAGATTGGAAACGACTTGCTACACTAAGTGCATAAGCCACATCCGGTTGAGTACATAACATTGCATACATTATGCTACCTATTACTGATACATAAGGTGTATGAGTCATTCTTTCCTTCTCAAGGTTAGTCTTAGGACACATCTTCTTAGAAAGACATGTTCCTACACTCATATGAAGGTTCTTAATCTTTGCTGACTCCATATTGAATCTCTTCAATACTTTCTCAATGTACATCGACTGTGATAGTGCTATTAACCTTCTAGATCTATCTCAATAGATTTTAATTCCAAGGATATAGGACGCATCACCAAGATCTTTCATCTTGAATTGGTTCGATAGCCATAACTTAGTCACTTTCATGTCATCCTTCGAATTCCCAATAAGAAGGATGTCATCAACATAAAGTACTAAGAATTGCACTGAGGTCTCCAATTCCTTTCTATACACACAAGATTCATTCGAAATTTGAATGAAGCCAAACGCTTTGACCAATTCATCAAATCGAATGTTCCAATTCCTAGAAGCCTGTTTCAATCCATACATTGATCTTTGGAGTTTGCAAACTTTTTCTCACTCCCACTGAATATGAAACCTATGGGTTGCTCCATATAAATGTCTTTATCAATGTCACCATTGAGAAAGGCAGTTTTCATATCCATTTGCCATATCTCATAGTCATAATACGCAACAATGGCAAGCATGATCCGAATAGACTTTTGCATTGCAACTGGCGAAAAGGTTTCATCAAAGTCCACGCCGGGTCTTTGATTGAATCCTTTTGCAACCAGTCTTGCTTTGTTGGCTGCAATGCTTCCATCAACTCCAAGCTTTCTCTTAAAGATCTATTTGCAACCTATGGGTTTGACCCCATCAGGCAAATCTACCAAGGTCCAAACTTGGTTGGAATTCATGGAGTCCATTTCGGATTTCATGGCTTCTATCCACTGTTCAGAGTCAGAATCTGAAACTGCCTCCTCATATGTTAAAGGATCATTATCCTTTTGAGAGATTTCATGGAAGAATCCATACCATCTCTCCGGCTGTCTAGGAGTGCATTCAGAACACCTTAGAGGAGGATTTACGTGTGTATCGAAATTCGTGATTGGTTACAGTTGATCAGAATGGGACGTTTCTTCAGTGGGTGGCATGTGGTCACTTTGTACTTCCTCTAATTCTATGATCTTGCCTTTCTTTTCTTTAAGGAACGGTTCCTCAAGAAAAGTAGCATTTCTGGAAACAAACACCTTTTGCTCAGATTGATCATAGAAGTAGTATCCTATGGATTCCTTAGGATAACCTACAAAATAGCATAAGTTAGAACGAGATTCTAACTTATCTCCCACTGTCCTCTTCACGTAAGCAGGACAACCCCAAATTCTTAAGTAAGAATAACTAGCGATTTTACCATGCCACATTTCATAGGGCGTTTTAGGGACTGACTTAGAGGGAACTAGATTCAAAATCTTTGCTGCACTTTCTAGGGCATAACCCCAGAAAAAAGGTGGTAAGTCAGTGAAACTCATCATAGAGCGAACCATATCAAGTAGAGTTCGATTCCTTCTCTCAGAAACTCCATTAAGCTGAGGAGTTCCCGGAGGAGTCCACTGAGAGATAATCCCATTATCTTTGAGATAATTAAGGAATTCTTCACTAAGATACTCGCCTCCTCGATCAGGTCGAAGTGCTTTGATCTTATGACCAGTTTGGTTCTCAACCTCCTTTTGAAATTCTACGAATTTCTCAAAAGCTTCAGATTTATACTTCATTAAGTATACATAACCATACCGACTAAAGTCATCAGTAAAGGTTATAAAATACTGATGATTGTTTCTTGTGCTTACACTAAGCGGTCCACAAACATCAGTATGGATCAAATCCAAGACCTTAGTGGCACGTTCCACAGTTCCTTTAAAAGGAACTTTGGACATTTTTCCTTTGAGACAGGATTCGCAAGAAGTTAACTCTTTGAGATCATTTTCAGAGAATGATCCTAAAATGTTTATCTTGCTAATTTTGTTCTTGGAAATGTGTCCTAATCTAGCGTGCCATAAGGGAGCTGAAACTTTGTCATCTCTCTTACGTTTAGTTTCTCGTTGTATATTCATAATATTGATATTCTGAGTTAGATAAAGTCCATTACTTAGAGTACCGATGTGAACGGAAGAGTTGTTCCGTTTGATAAAGTATTTAAAATTCTTAATATAAGTTTCATAATCTTCACAATCTAAAATTGGAACTGAAATTATATTACGAATAATGCTCGGTACATAAAGGACTTTGTTTAAAACTAACTCAAAACTACCTAACTCTAATCTAATTGTGCCTAAAGCTCGAGCTTCAACATTTGAGCCATCGCCGATCTTCAAGACACATTCTCCTTCTTTGAGTTGTTGGACTTCACTTAGCATCTGTACATCATTACAGATATGAGTTCCACAACCGGTATCAAGTACCCAAGAACTAGAATTAATAGAAAGATTTATTTCAAAGAGAAACATACCTTTCTTTAGAGTAGCCTTGTACTCTGGGCAGTTTCTCCTCCAATGTCCCGCTTTGCCACAATGGAAGCAAACATCCTCTTTCTGATCATGCTTCTTCTTTTGGGCCTTCCCCTTCGAAACGCCGCCAGTGGGCCTAAGGGGTTTCTTTTTCTTCTTTTGGGCTTTCTTGCCCTTACCTTTAGAAGGCCTAGAAGAGGAAGATGGAGCATTCACCATCAAAACCTTATTGTCCTTCTTGATCGTGCTTTCAGCAGTCACAAGCTGACTAATCAGCTCAGCTATAGTAGCACCGGCATGATTTATATTGAAGTTAAGGACAAATGGGTTGAATGATGGTGGGAGCGAAGCTAGCAACAAATCCACTGAAAGCTCATCTTTCAGTGGCATGTCCATGGAAGCAAGTTTCTTAGTAAGGGCGAGAAACTTGAGTCTATATTCATGTACACTGGAACCTTCCCTCATTCTCAAGTGGAAAAATTCCTTTGAAGTGTTATACCTTGTAACACGTTCATGAGGGCGGTAAAGTTGCTCTAAGTGGTCGTAAATCTCCCAAGCAAATTCCATGACCTCATGTTGCCTTTGCAAGTCCGGAGACATGTTTAACCAACATAAGGCAATGGGCTTGGAGACTATCATCCTTCCACTTCTAGATCGCATCCCACTCGGCTCGAGTGGGAGCGTCCCCTTCGAAGAGAACATAAGTTCTCTTCTCAGAATCGAAAATGATTTTTAGATTCCTCAGCCAATCAGAATAGTTGGGACCAGTCAACTTGTTTGACTCGAGGATCGATACAAGAGAGTTTTTGGTTGCCATTTCAAAACACGTAGAGAATCACAGAATCTACGACCTAAATGGTAAAACAAAGAACTAGTGAGCATGCTGAATTATAACGATATACAAAAGATAAGGTCTTTAATCTAATGTAGCTCCCACTATTTTTTAAAGATCTATAATTCCTAAAGATCTAAGAGGAACTCGTTTCCCAATGGGTACTAAGATCCTAAGCATTTTACCTCGAACCCATGACTCGCGGACATTCTAAGTAAAACTCTAGGTAGGTACAACTTACCAATTCTAACTCCTTTAGAACTCTTAGTAATTGTTTTTGCATCACCTATCTTTCAATATGGACCCACGACTCTTGCGACATCCATATTTACTTAGGCGTTAAGCTAGACCCATCAATCATAAGATCATGATCAAAACTTAGTTCGAACGACCCATGACTCGCGGACATCCCCCTTGCCAAAATTGACCACGAAATATTGATCATTTAAAATGATCAATTAGGTAACTTAAGAACTAATAAGCTCCACTAGCTATCCCACGACTCGCGAACAATAACTAGTTTCACTTTGTTAGTGTGTAATTTGTGCTACAATTGCTTTGATTTTCCCCCTTGTGATTAACTGAAAATGTGCTTAATTAAGCTTAATTATGGCTTTATAGGTTTACTCGAGCTAAAATGGAGAATTAATGCAAATATGGACTAAAAGAATCACCAAGTGCAGAAAATGAACTGAGCCATGACCTTAATCCATAAGGGCAACGCAGTAGACATCCAAGTCAACAGTGGCGGCTAACTCTCTTTTTTGACGAATTGTGTAACAGCCCAAAACAGGGCCTGGATGAAAACAGTAAGTTAAAGGCATTGGTAAAGCGTTTATAGACCGTGATCCAACTTTTTGAATCATCATGCATTGCATTCTTACATGAACTTTGTGCTCATATATGATCTGACATGTTTTAAGGGGGAATTCTTGACCTTTGATACAGTTTACTATTCATAACCCGAGCCTACCTTGTTCATATTGTTACTCGAACCCTAGAGGTTCATCACACATGTTTCCCAATCGTTTAAACTTGTTTCCCGAGCTCAGAAAGTCTTTCTTGACCCTAAGGACACTTTTGGAACTTACCGACCAAAGTTACTATTCTTCAGAAAATGAGCTTTTGATTCTGATACCTTACCTACCCAAGTTTACAGTCGAATCGATCCTTGAGTCGAGACGAGTCTTTTGAAATCATTCTTGGCTTGGAAATCTATTCTGGAACTTTGTTTTATTGAAAACGTTTACGAAAACCCTAGTTCACTATTCCTTTTACGAACGGTTTTCATTCGGAAAATGTTTTCTCTCTGGAATCGCACTACTTGAGCTATTTCAAGATTTTTGAGATGTTTTACAACTCTTGATTCAAACCCTAGCTTGAAATTTTGAAGCGTACGTAAGTAAGAATTCACTATTCATTCTACGTTTTCAACTTTTAACGGTAAAACGTTTTATAGTCGATTTTGGACTCAAAACGCTTCTCGATTTATTTCTTGAATTTTGGAAACGATCCGGACTTGAAAATCATTCTAGAAAGTCGTTTTTCACTCATGTTGAGTTTCGAGCTCAAAACTTTTATTCACTAAAACTAATGTATCTTTCAAACGGTAAATCCGATTTCGACGAATGAATATGCGTTTCGAAGCTAATTTTCTTGCCGTCGGAATGGTTATACTCCCAGCCACTTATCCTCGAGTGTTGGCCATGAAATTACAGAAATACCCCCCAGCAGTCCCATTTTTACCTTCATAATGCTTAAAGCTTCTAGAAGATGCAAGTGGATGAACTCTTGTTTTGCTCTCCTACCCTTAAGCCATCTTTCTTTGCAAGGTGAGGGGCTTCTTCACAACTATAAATACCCCTCTCATGCCATTAGAATCCTTGCTCAAAGTCTTGTGTTGACAAGCACTCCTCTCTCCCTCCTTTCCCCCCTGGCCGTCGGCCTCCCCTCGCCTTTGATAGGTTAGTTGCTTTATTTTTATGTTATGTTTAGTTAGTTTATGTTTTATGTTTTGGTATATTTATATTATGTTTAGGTTGGGCCTTAGGGTCTTCCCTAAGCCATATAGGATTTTATTTTATGCATTTATTATATAGTTTTCATGATATGTTTGAATATATGTTTATATGTTTTAATTGTTTCGTATATGCTTGAATATGTTGTGAAATGCTCTAGTATATGCTATGATCATGTGATATGATTGTTATATTATGAGAATTGATGCATGATTATGGAATTTAAATTATGTTCATGCATGCTAGCTAATGGAATATTGATTTACAATTAATTATGTCACAACTTGTTACATGTTGGTATTGAATTAAATTGTTACATGTTACATGCCTAAAGGTTCATGATATGATATGATATATGTTGTGACATGTTGTCACGTTGTTATATGATTCTTGAATTATGAATTGAGCTTATGATATGATATGGATTAATGGATTAGAGCCTTGATCATATGTTATACACTTTAATAGTGTCACATGTTATAACCTAAGATAGAATAGTGTTTCATAACTTGATCTTATGCCTTAATTGGATCTCTTAACCATAGGTTATACCTTTAACCTAGATCACACTTGATCATTATAACATGAACTTGAAACTATAGGTTATAATCAAAATCATAATTTAATTAGGGTGTGTGTGTGTGTGTGTACGTGTATAGTGTGTGTGTGTACCGTGTGTGTGGGTGTGTGTGTATAGTAAGGGTTTGACCCGACCCTTTGACCCGACATGTGAATAGTAACATGTGAATAGTAATCTGGAATAGTAATCTTGAATAGTACTTTTGAATAGTGCTTTTGAATAGTAAAAATGAAATAAAACTTGTTGCCTTCTTAATAGACATTTGCACCTAGGGTTTCCATATCCAGGGTCTAAAATGTGTTTTCTTTCGTGGACTTGTTTCTTAACTTAAGGTTTGAGATAGGATTCATAATTTGACTAAAGCTTTCTCGGTTATAGTAAGATCATAGTCTCACGTTAAGAGTAACTCACTTTGACGTATTCCTTTGTGTGTTACCTTTCTTGAATACCTTAAATGGTATTACTCTCTTGTGTTACATGTTCTTTACATGTTCCTTGTTCATTGTTTCATGCATTTCATATGCATCTTGGTTAGTAGTGGGTCTTAGTTCTTAAGCTCACTCTAGTACACCACCTACAGGAGTTAAAGTTGAGCACTGGGATCCCCAGGGCACCGCTTAATCTGTCTACCTACCTTTTGTTACTAATAGGTGAGGTGAAGTTATAAATGTTTTCCAACTGGAACCACGATTATACTATCGTATCATATGTTTTGAAATTCAAAACTAAACCTCATTTTGAACTATCCCTTTTATCGGGACATTCTTTTGAAAGGATCATTCATACTTTAATAGTATACCTTGATCTGCAGCACATGTTTTCCAAAGTTCTGCATTCTTGTTCAAAGACAGTTACATGATCTGCATATGTTTTCAAAGTGCAGTTTACAGACAGAATCACATGTTTTCAGACAGAATCATATGTTTTACAGACAGCATCATATGTTACAGTTACAGTTTCACATGTTATAGTTAGCATACTGGAGTGGTACTCTGGTCACTGCTAATCTTGAAAGGCAAGCATACAGTTTACAGTTTGGGCCCGGCGGTTATGTGTGGAGGTGATGCTCGGGAGGTGAGCGCCAACGACATCACCAATACCGGCCGCCACACTTAGACAATTGACACCGACTTTTAACAGGAGGTTTGTTAAGTCAGGACAATCTGTCTGGGAACGGACAGCAAATCTGTTCCCATTACATGTTTACAGGTCGCCTAGGGCTAGCTACCCGAAGTGACAACCGGTGGAGGATGGTGCATGTTTGTATGTGTTAGTGGGGTATTGTTGACCTTGGTCTGATACTCTACTGTGTGTGGAGTTATTGTTGACCTCGGTCCGATACCCTACGAAATCATGTTTTCTGGAGTAAGGATGGAGAAGCCTAGCTTGCGGGCAAAATTCTGTTTCATATAAGATGGTTCATATCTGGAAAAGTTCACTTTACCCTTATCCCGTTTTATGAAAGAACTATGAACCATCAACAGCATATGTGTGCGCGTGTGATAGCATTCATGAAAATGTTTTAAAACGTGCATACTTTTACAGCATTGCATTCAAACAGTTTTATCCATCGAACTTGTTTCAAGTTCTTCTTTAAAGCTTTGCATTAACAGTTTTGAATTACAATTCAAGTTCTTTATCACTCAGTACTTTCTTTTAAGTATTCCCTCACTTAGTCCTTTTGACTAATACCTCTCCCGTTTTCTTGCCTCGTAGTTTCAGGTCTTGCAGCCACAGTCTAGAGGTATCTTGAAGCTCTAGATTGTCATTTTTGTTTCAGTCAGGACTTAGTATTACTTTCTGTTGTGTCCTGCATATGTTTTATGGTTGCATCACTTTATATTTCTGAATACTTAAGTATCTTTGTTATACTCTTTCTGCTACTCTGCTACCGATATTTTGAACTCTGCTATATCGGTATTTATATGTGAATATGTTACATGTTCTGATATGCCGAGTCTCTCTTACGCGATCGATATGTTCTTGCTTGTTACATGCCATCACGCACATGTTTTGAAAAGTTTTAAAATACTCTGATTTTCCGCTGCATAGCCATATCGTTATACATGTATAGTTCTGATAGACAGCCGTTCGCTGGAGTATTTCTTGAGTGATGGCTCACACCATTACTGGAGAGGTGCTTCAGTGCTGGGGTTGAGACACCGCTCTCCTCTTGTTCTGGTACGGGTGGGGGCGTTACAAATTGAGCCACTTGCATCAGCTTTATACAGTTTTGTGCGTCTCAAGGCATGCAATTATAATACTTAGACTTTCTAAAGGAATCTTGGCCTTAAAGTGTGTGCCCAACTTGCAAAACTTGAGGATATAAGCTAGATTAGGAAGCAAAGCAACATAATTGAACCTTGGGGGCTTGGAGAAGGAAGCAAGCAGCAGCAGCTGCTGCTGGAACTCAGCAGAAACATGGGCAAAATCCCCAGTTTTGATCAGAGCAAGAATTTCCTCTTTCCTTCCTCTATTAGTTGAATTTCATGCATAGTTTATGAAGTATTTTAATCTATGATTTGTAGACAAGCTTAGTTGGTTTAAATTCAGTTCTTAGTCAGTTTATTAGCTATTTATATTCTATAATATGAACAGCAGCTGAACCTCTTGTTCTAGTTAAGTTATTTCCGAGATTCATGCTATGATTTGTGAGATCTAATTGCTTTCCATGCTTTCTATCCTTGGTATGTTGTATGCATCTGATTTTATTGATATAGGTATGTTAATAGATGATTAATTTGGCCAATTTATTATCTTGAAACTTACCTTGCAAATCGCATAAACTGAATTGATCTGTAATTGTCGATTTAATTATGCTAAGGGTTAACTATCATCAGGGATTACCTCCATGTTTGCTTGTATATGATAGGGTGCATGCACAATAGTTTAAACATTCCAAGCTTCTTGAGTTTGTTAGCTAGGGCCGGTGTCCTTTTCGTGCTCAAAGCTGTCATTAAATTAAATCTTGAGATCGTATCTATGAGGTTGTTTAGTGGTTAGGGAGTTGGTTAATGATCGTATCTTAATCACCGAATAAGTTAGAAAGGACGAGGTTGTCAGAGCTTGTTGACGCTATAGCCGGTCTATCAATGGATTTTAAGCTTATTTATGCATCAATGATCAAATTATGAATCGGGAGAATAACTTGACTAGAGTTCCATTTTCCTAATCCTCTTGAGTTTATGTTCTTTAGTTAGCATATTTAATTTTAGCTTGTTATCTAATTTCCTGCACTTTAGTTTATTACATTAACCCCCCCTGTTTTATTTTAGTTGCTTGTTTGCTTGGCTATCAGAGATTAATAGAACCAACCAATCTCTGTGGGATCGACCCTTTACCACTATACACAATTTATTGTGTTTGGTAGTTTAGGAATATTATTTGGTGGATTCGGCACCCCATCAAATTTCTGGCGCCGTTGCCGGGGATTGGTTGCCGAATCCACCAAATAATATTCCTAAACTACCAAACACAATAAATTGTGTATAGTGGTAAAGGGTCGATCCCACAGAGATTGGTTGGTTTTATTAATCTCCTAATAGCCAAGCAAACAAGCAACAAAAATAAAACAAGGGGGGGGGGGGGGGGAGAGAGGTTAATGTAATAAACTAAAGTGTAGGAAATTAGATAACAAGCTAAAATTAAATATGCTAACTAAAGAACATAAACTCAAGAGGATTAGGAAAATGGAACTCTAGTCAAGTTATTCTCCCGATTCATAATTTGATCATTGATGCATAAATAAGCTTAAAATCCATTGATAGACCGGCTATAGCGTCAACAAGCTCTGACAACCTCGTCCTTTCTAACTTATTCGGTGATTAAAATACGATCATTAACCAACTCCCTAACCACTAAACAACCTCATAGATACGATCTCAAGATTTAATTTAATGGCAGATTTGAGCACGAAAAGGACACCGGACCTAGCCAACAAACTCAAGAAGCTTGGAATGTTTAAACTATTGTGCATGCACCCTATCATACACAAGCAAACATGGAGGTAAGCCCCGATGATAGTTAACCCTTAGCATACTTAAATCGACAATTACGGATCAATTCAGTTTATGCAATTTGCAAGGTAAGTTTCAAGATAATAAATTGGCCAAATCAATCATCTATCAACATACCTATATCAATAAAATCAGATGCATACAACATACCAAGGATCGAAAGCATGGAAAGCAATTAGATCTCACAAATCATAACATGAATCTCAGAAATAACTTAACTAGAACAAGATGTTCAGCTGCTGTTCATATTACAGAATATAAATAGCTAATAAACTGACTAAGAATTGAATTTAAACCAACTAAGCTTGTCTACAAATCATAGATTAAAATACTTCATAAACTATGCATGGAATTCAACTAATAGAGGAAGAAAAGAGGAAATTCTTGCTCTGATCAAAACAGGGGATTTCGCCCCTGTTTCTGCTGAGTTCCAGCAGCTGCTGTTGCTGCTTGCTTCCTTCTCCAAGCCCCCAAGGTTCAATTGTGTTGCTTTGCTTCCTAATCTAGCTTATATCCTCAAGTTTTGCAAGTTGGGCACACATTTTAAGGCCAAGATTCCTTTAGAAAGTCTAAGTATTATAATTTCATGCCTTGAGACGCACAAAATTGTATAAAGCTGATGCAAGTGGCTCAATTCGTCAAAAAGGAGAGTTAGCCGCCACTGTTAACTTGGGTGTCTGTTGTGTCGCCCTTAGCTTAAAGGATGATCATGGCTTAAGGTCATGGCTCAGTTCATTTTCTGCACTTAGCGATTCTGTTAGTCCATATTTGCATTAATTCTCCATTTTACCTCCAGTAAACCTATAAAGCCATAATTAAGCTTAATTAAGCACATTTTCAGTTAATCACAAGGGGGAAAATCAAAGTAATTGTAGCACAAATTACACACTAACACACTTACTAAACTTAAAACCTATTGATGGAATGCTAGGAATTTAATTCAAAATTTGCACCTCGAATTATACACCTATTTATTCGAAATTAGCTTAATATTTAATGGGAAGTTTCGAATTAACCGGGGAATTGTCCGGTTCGACCTCATCAACATATATGTTATCCAATTTTATTAGTCTTGATTATGCAAGTACAACTTAAATGCATTCCAAACAAGCACATAAACAGATAACATGTCGTAGCATGATACTAACATGAGATGATCATGGGTCTATCCTATCTTATGCGTGATAAAGTGGAAGCCACTCCACTATCACAATTCTAACATACATGCCACATAAAGAGTTTATATCACATAAGGGAAAGCGGTAACAAAATACGAGCCCTATCTCTATTACATTTTCAATTGAGATTCCCCTCCCTAATATTTTGAGGGGTCTTCACTTATGGCCTCCTTGTTACTTGAATGTGGTCAATCTTACTCCATGGGTGCATTGTCTCCAAAATGAAAATAAAACCTCACCACCTATCTCTACTCTCAAATTAAAAGAAAAAGAGATAAAGTAATAAGGCTCAATCTTCATATTAGCCTTGGACAATTACACGGGGCATACCCCGGCCTAAAAAACAGTAATATGGAAAGCGACATAATAAATCACATAACAGTATGCATATAAGTGAGGCTCCAACCTCAATTGAAAAACGTAACTGTAGGGATCCAACCCCAAATGTAAACCATCCATGTGCATAAATGTAAAGCATACATAGACTAGTACCCATGATCACCTAACATGCTTTTGCGAGAATTTAAATTTAGCCAATTATTAAAATTCCCTGTTTCAAGTCCTAATGACTTAAAACACGACTTGATGCGAGTCTTATTTATAAAAGCTTTCAATAAATCCCAAATTAGCAAAAACTAATAAAATTCCAATTAATTTCTGAAAATTAATAATTTTATCAAATATGTAGTTTCCTAAAATATAAACTGTTTCTATTTCTCAAAAATCCCAATTTTGAGTTTTATTCAAAACTTAAAATAAATGTTCATAAAATAAAAATTTTAAAATTAAAATAAAAATTGGGACTGGATTGCACGAAATATGAAAACGGATTACGAAAAAATGGGGCCCGTACGTGAAAGGGGTCGCGGCCGCGCGAGTGCGCGCACTGCACGCGCATGCTTGCGCGCCTGCTGGGTGCTTCCCTCCAGGGCGTGTGCGGGCGGCCTGGGCGACTGATCCCGCACGCCTGGACGGGCGATGGGCTGCCACTCTCGGCAGCCCTGGGCACGCCCGGAAGGCCTCCCGCATGGTTGCGGGAGGGAGATGGCGCTGGGGCCTATTCGCGCCTAGGACAGGCGGGCGGCGGCGCGTGACGCTTTCGCGCGCGGTTTCGAGTGTTCGTAATCTAGGCTTTTCGTTTCATGTTTTCGTTCAAAAGCAAAATCAATCCAAGAAATCCAAAAACAGTTTATACAGTTTCAAATCTAAAACAGTTTTTAAAACAAATTTTACAAAACAGTTTTCAGAAACTTTCAGGAAAAATACAGTTTCGTAATCCAGGCTTTCTAAAATAATTACAAATACTCAATCGCATCAAGCCTAAGAATTTCTACCAAATTCAGAATAATTGAGACGAATCAGAAACACTATTACGAGGTGGCTCTGATACCACTTGTTGGAAAACAGGAATCAGAAAGCAGCGGAAATTTTAAAAATTTTCCAATAAATTTTAAAACACGATTAACGAGGTGGCTTTGATGCCACCCAAGAACGCTCTTCTCGCGGCTTGATCCCCTCTCCTTGGTAAAACTCGAATCTTCAAAACTTTTAACTTGAAGCTCTCTAGAGATAGTCCACCAACTTGACTACAGTCTAACTAGTAAGGATGCTAGTTCTCTAGTTAGTGTTTAGGCTTAACCTAGGGTTTATTTGATCTTGGAGAAAGGATGGTGTTCAACACATGAACCAAAAGAAAACTCGATTAGCCCTAAGGGGAGCTCGAGCTCCCCTATATATAGGAGAGGGAGGGACGCCCAAACCCTAGTCCTTTTGGGCTAAGGATTTGGTACCTCTCTCCTATTACTTGATCATCAAGTAATTTTGACTTTGACTTTGAATTCAAATTCAAATCAACTTTTAATAGAGCTAAAATATCCAAACCCTTTTGGATATTATTATACTTTATTTATTAATAAATAGATAACTTATTTATCTAATTAATTAATTCGTAATTAATTAACTAGATTATTTTTCCTCCAAAATAAGACTTTCATTTTAATTCAAAATTAAACCAAAGTCTATTAAATAATTAATAAATTAATTATTTAATATTTAATCAAATAAACACGTGTGACACACGTGTCCCAATGACACGTGTCCAGTCATGTGACCTACACATGTGATTTCACATTTGTGGGACACTCTAGGCTCGATTACCTCGCTTAATCATTTTAAAGCCTTAACTCATGTAACCAAGTTGTTGTGTGTGACCCTCTAGGTTCTCAATTCAATTAGCAGTGACCCTAGTTAATTAATTCACTAATTAATTAATCAGTTCACAGATCAAACGACCATAGTCTAGCAACAGGTGTTTAACCCCTAGCTGAATTGGAATGTTCGGATTCGACAGAACCTTTAAGTCATTGATTCATGTGAGATACAATCCTCCTACTTACTATCTCTCAACCAAGATCTAGGGTAACGGAATAATCAGAACCCTAATAATCCGGTCTTAAAGCTAAGTGCATTTCATATCCATTTGATCTCAATCCAAGAAACTCTTTTCTTGATGTCTTGATCTACTGCCTTGGCCAAGGACTCCATATGGCATATGAATGACTTACACAATAAGATATCACCTTGCAAATGCAAGTGTAAGTCCTTTCTCAATTTTCATTCACTTTCATGAATCACTTGTGCAGCCCCAACATAAGCCTTGAATCAGTTGTCTAAGGCGACACCCTTTAAAGCTTATACCTAAGACTACAGAGTTAACTCATAAAGTGACATGGAACCTCAAGTCTAAGGATCAATTAATCACATCAATGACTCGTGAGATATTTCCTAATCTGTAAGTTTCCATTTCCTGAAATAGAAACTTCCTTTCTCATTTGGGAATGTTCTCACACGGGCCACCTCAGTGAACTTACTTATTAAAGTAAGCACCCTCATGTATCACGCACGTATCAACTATAGACTTTGCACCTTCATGAAACAAGGTGGTCCTTCTTAAGGGCGTGATCCCACAAGCAAGCCTTAGAGGAGTCATGTTGACACTCCCACTGTCGGTAGGACTCATCGGCTTGGAGTATTTTACTAATCATGACTTATGTGATATAGGGCTCGTTTCATGAACCATTTCACCTAAATGGTAGAGTCCTAAAGTCATCAGGATTAGGGGAGTTCTCATAAATGCACAGATAAAGTAAACACATACCAAACAAGAGCATATAAAGAAGTGTTGCCTCAATTCGTTATTTCATTCAAAGATTGTCTGTGATTACAATAAGGAAAAGCACAAAGCGGATATACAATCGGCTTTCTAGGGCACTATTCCTAACAATCTCCCACTTGCCCGTCAAAGTCATTCTAAAGCTACTCTAAGTCCCATCTTCTGAAGATGACCTTGGAAAGCTTCTCGACTAAGGGGTTTACTAAGTGGATCTGCCACGTTATCTGCTGATGTGACCCTCTCAATTTGCACATCTCCTCTTTTGATAATATCACGGATTAGGTGGTACTTCTTCATAATGTGTTTTGTCCGTTGATAAGATCTTGGTTCTCTTGCTTGGGCAACCGCCCCAGTGTTGTCACAAAACACAGTAATTGGGTCTTTCATGCTAGGAACAACATTCAACTCTTGAATGAAGTTTTTAATCCAAACACCTTCCATTATAATGTTGGCACCTGGAAAAGTGAAAGAGAATGAGGGTTAAGCTTTTTCATAAAGATTTACAAAGAGCAAGTATATTTATGAAGTCAGTGCCCTATCTACAGTTAGTGCCCTAAAATCTAACCATCTCTCTCCAAATTTCGAGGGGAGGATTGTTGAGGAAATGAGGGTTATTTGTAAGTCCACACAGGAACATAACTTCCTCATCATCTATTAAGTCCTTTGCTTGTATCAGCAAGTCCTCGTCCCTCAGAGCCCCCGCTATGTCCTGTGCCCAGTTTTCAGGGAATGTAGGGTCTAGACGGTGCCTCACGAGGGGGCCTTCCCCATACGAAACCCACTCTCGCGGGACCCCAAAATCATCATCTTGTGGAGCCCTCACAAAGAAAAACTTCTCTTTCCACTCTACTCCATAGGTGGACGAGGGGGAATTAATCAGTTTCAGGCCGACTTTAGCTTGGATGTAAAAGAAGCCGGCCCTGGGAAACGAACGAGACGACCTAGCAACTTGGAACAGAGCGTTGAAATTGCGCATGGACGGTTGGTTGCCGGTGCACTTTATAAGGATTATGAAGGTTGTTATGAGCGCCAGGCCGTTAGGAACAATCTGCGAGGGGCTCAGGTTAAGGTCATTGTGTTAGGAATAGTGCCCTAAAAGCCGATTGTATATCCGCTTTGTGCTTTTCCTTATTGTAATCACAGACAATCTTTGAATGAAATAACGAATTGAGGCAACACTTCTTTATATGCTCTTGTTTGGTATGCGTTTACTTTAGTTGTGCATGTATGAGAACTCCCCTAATCCTGATGACTTTAGGACTCTACCATTTAGGTGAAATGGTTCATGAAACGAGCCCTATATCACATAAGTCATGATTAGTAAAATACTCCAAGCCGATGAGTCCTACAGACAGTGGGAGTGTCAGCCTGACTCCTCTAAGGCTTGCTTGTGGGATCACGCCCTTAAGAAGGACCACCTTGTTTCATGGAGGTGGAAAGTGTATAGTTGATACGTGCGTGATACATGAGGGTGCTTACTTTAATAAGTAAGTTCACTGAGGTGCCCCGTGTGAGAACATTCCTAAATGGGAAAGGAAGTTTCTATTTCAGGAAATGGAAACTTCCAGATTAGGAAATATCTCACGAGTCATTGATGTGATTAATTGATCCTTAGACTTGAGGTTCCATGTTACTTTATGAGTTAACTCTGTAGTCTTTGGTATAAGCTTTAAAGGGTGTCGCCTTAGACAACTGATTCAAGTCTTATGCTGGGGCTGCACAAGTGATTCATGAAAGTAAATGAGAATCAAGAAAGGACCCACACTTGCATATGCAAGGTGATCTCTTATTGTGTAAGTCATTCATATGCCATATGGAGTCCTTGGCCAAGGCAGTAGATCAAGACATCAAGAAAAGGGTTTCTTGGATTGAGATCAAATGGATATGAAATGCACTTAGCTTTAAGACCGGATTATTAGGGTTCTGATTATTCCCTTGCCCTAGATCTTGGTTGAGAGATAGTAAGTAGGAGGATTGTATCTCACATGAATCAATGACTTAAAGGTTCTGTCGAATCCGAACATTCCAATTCAGCTAGGGGTTAAACACCTGTTGCTAGACTATGGTCGTTTAATCTGTGGACTGATTAATTAATTAGTGAATTAATTAATTAGGGTCACTGCTAATTGAATTGAGAACCTAGAGGGTCACACACAACAACTTGGTTACATGAGTTGAGGCTTGAAAATGATTAAACGAGTTAATCGGGCCAAGAGGGTTCCACACGTGTGAATTCACACGTGTGGCTCACGTGAGTGACACATGTCACTGTGACACGTGTCACACACGTGTGTATATATCTATATTATATATATATTAAATAATTAATCAGTTAATTATTTAATAGACTTTGGTTTAATTTTGAATTAAAAAGAAAGTCTAATTTTGGAGAAAATAATCTAGTTAATTAATTACGAATTAATTAATTAGATAAAAATAAGTTATTTATTTTATAATAAATAAAGTATAAAATTATCCAAAAATAGTTTGGATATTTTTAGCTCTCTTAAAAGTTGACTTGAATTAGAATTCAAAGTCAAAGTTGGTAAATACTTGATGATCAAGTAATAGGAGAGAGGGACCAAAATCCTAGCCCATAAAGGACTAGGAATTTCGGCACTCCCCTCTCTATAAATAGGGGAGCTCGAGCTCCTTATGGAGCTAATTGACAATTCTTGGTTCATGTGTTAAACACCTTCCTTTCTCCAAGATTAAATTAAACCCTAGGTTAAGCCTAAACACTAACTAGAGAACTAGCATCCTTACTAGTTAGATTGTGATCAAGTTGGTGGACTTTCTCTAGAGACTTCAAGTTAGAAGTTTGAAGATTCGAGCTTTACCAAGGAGAGGGGATCAAGCCGCGAGAAGAGCGTTCTTGGGTGGCTTGAAACGCTTCAAGAAAGAATAAAAGAAAAGTAAGTTTTCTATCTTTACGAATTTGGTTACACGATTGCGAGTTCAAGGTCCTTTTGTTGGGAAAATTTTTTAAATTCCGCTGCTTTCTGATTCGTGTTTTCCAACAAGTGGTATCCGAGCCACCTCGTTAATCGTGTTTCTGATTCGTCTCAATTATTCTGAATTTGGTAGAAATTCTTAGGCTTAGATGCGAATTAGGTATTCATGAGTTCTTTTAGAAAGCCTGAAATACGAAACTGTAATTTTTCCTGAATTTCTGAAACTGTTTTCTTAAATTGTGATTTTGAAAACCGTTTTGATTGAAATATGTTTAAATCAAATTTTTTAATTTTGGATTGAACCGGGTTTTGGAGAAACCCAAAATACGAAACGGAACACGAAAAAGGACGAGCCTAGGCGTGCTAGCACGTCGCACACCCAGGCCCGTCGCCGCCGCCCAGCCCTCCCGCAACCGCGCGGGAGGCCCTCCCGCCCGCGCCTAGGCGCGACCGCTCGCCTGTCCCGCAACCGCGCGGGACAGCTGCCCGCACCGTCCCGCAACAGAGCGGGACGCCCAGGCCGAGATCGCCCGCCATCGGGCGGGCACTGCTGCGCGCGCCCAGCGCGCGCACGCGGGCGGCACTTGCCGCACGCTGTGCGCGCAGCTTGTGCGCGCGCGCGCGCCTGATGCCGCGCGGCAGTGCCCTCCTTTGGGCGGATGCTTTCGGGCCTAATTTCGTGTTTTCGTGTTTCGTGTTTTCGGTCCGAAAAATCCCGATTTAATTTTATCTTAATTTTATCTTCTAAAATCAGTTTTGCTAAAATAAAATTATTTTAAAATTTTGATTAAATTGGGATTTTTGAGAAATTAAAGCGATTTGAATTTTGGGAAAATTATGAATTTTATTTTCTGAAAATAATGAAAGAATAAAATTATTAATTTTGGAAATTAATTGGAATTTTATTGGTTTGTTGTTTTTCGGGTTTTATTGAAAAGGCTCTTGAACAAGAATTGCATCTAAGTCGTGTTTTAAGTCATTAGGACTTGAAACGAGAATTTTAATTTATTGGCTAAATTTAAATTCTCGCAAAAGCATGTTAGGTGATCATGGGTTTAGATCTATGTATGGTTTTAATTTATGCACATGGATGGTTTAAATTGGGGTTGGAGCCCTATAGTTGCGTTTTTCAATTGAGGTTGGAGCCTCACTTATGTGCGTACTGTTATGTGATTTATTATGTGGCTTTCCATATTACTGTTTTTGAGGCCGGGGTATGCCCCGTGTAATTGTCTAAGGCCAATATGAAGATTGAGCCTTATTACTTTATGTCTTTTTCTTTTTATTGTAATTTGAGAGTAGAGATAGGTGGTGAGGTTTTATTTTCATTTTGGAGACAATGCACCCATGGAGTAAGATGGACCACATTCAAGTAACAAGGAGGCCATAAGTGAAGACCCCTCAAAATGTTAGGGAGGGGAATCTCAATTGTTAAATGTAATAGAGATAGGGCTCGTATTTTGTTACCGCTTTCCCTTATGTGATTTAAACTGTTTATGTGGCATGTATGTTAGAACTTGTGATTGTGGAGTGGCTCCCACATATCACGCATAAGATAGGTAGAACCCATGATCATTACATGTTAGTATCATGCTAGGACATGTTATCTGTTTATGTGCTTGTTTGATATGCATTTAAGTGTACTTGCATTAATCAAGACTAATAAAATTGGATAACATATATGTTGGTGAGGTCGAACCGGACAACTCTCCGGTTGATTCGAAAATTCTCATTAAATATTAAGCTAATTTCGAACAAATAGGTGTTTAATTCGAGATGCAAATTTTGAATTAAATTCCTAGCATTCCATCAATAGGTTTTAAGTTTAGTAAGTAAAGCTAGTTATTGTCCGCGAGTCGTGGGATAGCTAGTGGAGCTTATTAGTTCTTAGTTACCTAATTAATCATTTTTAAATGGTCAATATTTCGTGGTCAATTTTAGCAAGGGCGATGTCCGCGAGTCGTGGGTCGTTTGAACTAAGTTTTGGTCATGATCTTATGATTGATGGGTCTAGCTTAACGCCTAAGTAAATATGGATGTCGCACGAGTCGTGGGTCCATATTGAAAGATAGGTGATGCAAAAACAATTACTAAGAATTCTAAAGGTGTTAGAATTGGTAAGTTGTACCTACCTAGGGTTCTTACTTAGAATGTCCGCGAGTCGTGGGTTCGAGGTAAAATGCCTAGGATCTTAGTACCCATTGGGAAACGTGTTCCTCTTAGATCTTTGGGAATTCTAGATCTTTGAAAAACAGTGGGAGCTACATTAGATTAAAGACCTTATCTTTTGTATATCGTTATAATTCAGCATGCTCACTAGTTCTCTGTTTTACCATTTAGGTCGTAGATTCTGTAATTCTCTACGTGTTTTGAAATGGCAACCAAAAACCCTCTTGTATCGATCCTCGAGTCAAACAAGTTGACTGGTCCCAACTATTCTGATTGGCTGAGGAATCTAAAAATCATTTTAGATTCTGAGAAGAGAACTTATGTTCTCTTCGAAGGGGAGCCTAGTCCCGAAGGGGAGGCTCCCACTCGGGCCGAGCGGGACGTGATTCAGAAGTGGAAGGATGATAATCTCCAAGCCCGTTGCCTTATGTTGGCTAACATGTCTCCGGACTTGCAAAGGCAACATGAGGCCATGGAATTTGCTTGGGAGATTTACGACCACTTAGAGCAACTTTACCGCCCTCATGAACGTGTTACAAGGTATAACACTTCAAAGGAATTGTTCCACTTGAGAATGAGGGAAAGTTCAAGTGTCCATGAATATGGACTCAAGTTTCTTGCCCTTACTGAGAAACTTGCTTCCATGGACATGCCACTGAAAGATGAGCTTTCAGTGGATTTGTTGCTAGCTTCGCTCCCACCATCATTCAACCCATTTGTCCTTAACTTCAACATGAATCATGCTGGTGCTACTGTAGCTGAGCTGATTAGTCAGCTTGTGACTGCTGAAAGCACGATCAAGAAGGCAATAAGGTTTTGATGGTGAATGCTCCATCTTCCTCTTCTGGGCCTTCTAAAGGTAAGGGCAAGAAAGCCCAAAAGAAGAAGAAGAAACCCCTTAGGCCCACTGGTGGCATTTCGAAGGGGAAGGCCCAAAAGAAGAAGCGTGATCAGAAAGAGGATGTTTGCTTCCATTGTGGCAAAGCGGGACATTGGAGGAGAAACTACCCAGAGTACAAGGCTACTCTAAAGAAAGGTATCTTTCTCGTTGAAGTAAATCTTTCTATTAATTCTAGTTCTTGGGTACTTGATACCGGTTGTGGAACTCATATTTGTAATGATGTACAGATGCTAAGTGAGGTCCAACAACTCAAGGAAGGAGAATGTGTCTTGAAGATCGGCGATGGCTCAAACGTTGAAGCTCGAGCTTTAGGCACAATTAGATTAGATTTAGGTAGTTTTGAGTTAGTATTAAACAAAGTCCTTTATATACCGAGCATTATTCGTAATATAATTTCAGTTCCAATATTAGATTGTGAAGGTTATGAAACTTATATTAAGAATGGTAAATACTTTATCAAACGGAACAACTCTTCCGTTCACATCGGTACTCTAAGTAATGGACTTTACCTAACTCAAAATATCAATATTATGAATATACAACGAGAAACAAAGCGTAAGAGAGATGAGAAAGTTTCAGCTCCCTTATGGCACGCTAGATTAGGACACATTTCCAAGAACAGAATTAGCAAGATAAACACTTTAGGATCATTCTCTAAAAATGATCTCAAAGAGTTGACTTCTTGTGAATCCTGTCTCAAAGGAAAGATGTCCAAAGTTCCTTTTAAAGGAACTGTGGAACGTGCCACTGAGGTTTTGGATTTGATCCATACTGATGTTTGTGGACCGCTTAGTGTAAGCACTAGAAACAATCATCAGTATTTCATAACCTTTACTGATGACTTTAGTCGGTATGGTTATGTATACTTAATGAAGTATAAATCTGAAGCTTTTGAGAAATTCTTAGAATTTCAAAAGGAGGTTGAGAACCAAACTGGTCACAAGATCAAAGCACTTCGATCTGATCGAGGAGGCGAGTATCTTAGTGAAGAATTCCTTAATCATCTCAAAGATAATGGGATTATCTCTCAGTGGACTCCTCCGGGAACTCCTCAGCTTAATGGAGTTTCCGAGAGAAGGAATCGAACCCTACTTGACATGGTTCGTTCCATGATGAGTTTCATGACTTACCACCTTCTTTCTGGGGTTATGCCCTAGAAAGTGCAGCAAAGATTTTGAATCTAGTTCCCTCTAAGTCAGTCCCTAAAATGCCCTATGAAATGTGGCATGATAAAATCCCTAGTTATTCTTACTTAAGAATTTGGGGTTGTCCTGCTTACGTGAAGAGGACAATGGGAGATAAGTTAGAATCTCGTTCTAACTTATGCAACTTTGTAGGTTATCCTAAGGAATCCATAGGATACTACTTCTATGATCAATCTGAACAAAAGGTGTTTGTTTCCAGAAATGCTACTTTTCTGGAGGAACCGTTCCTTAAAGAAAAGAAAGGCAAGATCATAGAATTAGAAGAAGTACAACGTGACCCCACACCACCCACTGGAGAAACGTCCCACTCTGATCAACCACAACCAATCACGAATTTCGATACACACGAAAATCCTCCTCTAAGGCATTCTGAACGCACTCCTAGACAGCCGGAGAGATGGTATGGATTCTTCCATGAAATCTCTCAAAAGGATAATGATCGTTTAACATATGAGGAGGCACTTTCAGATTCTGACTCTGAACAGTAGATAGAAGCCATGAAATCCGAAATGGACTCCATGAACTCCAACCAAGTTTGGACCTTGGTAGATTTGCCTAATGGGGTCAAACCCATAGGTTGCAAATGGATCTTTAAGAGAAAGCTTGGAGTTGATGGAAGCATTGCAGCCTACAAAGCAAGACTGGTTGCAAAAGGATTCACTCAAAGACCCAGCGTGGACTTTGACGAAACCTTTTCACCAGTTGCAATGTAAAAGTCCATTCGAATCATGCTTGCCATTGCTGCATATTATGACTATGAGATATGGCAAATGGATGTGAAAACTGCCTTTCTCAATGGTGACATTGATAAAGACATTTATATGGAGCAACCCATAGGTTTCACATTCAGTGGGAGTGAGCAAAAGGTTTGCAAACTCCAAAGATCAATCTATGGATTGAAACAGGCTTCTAGGAATTGGAACATTCGATTTGATGAATCAGTCAAAGCGTTTGGCTTCATCCAAATTTCGAATGAATCATGTGTGTATAGAAAGGAATTGGAGACCTCAGTGCAATTCTTAGTACTTTATGTTGATGACATCCTTCTTATTGGGAATTCGAAGGATGACATGAAAGTGACTAAGTTATGGTTATCGAACCAATTCAAGATGAAAGATCTTGGTGATGCGTCCTATATCCTTGGAATTAAAATCTATAGAGATAGATCTAGAAGGTTAATAGGACTATCACAATCGATGTACATTGACAAAGTATTGAAGAGATTCAATATGGAGTCAGCAAAGGTTAAGAACCTTCCTATGAGTGTAGGAGCATGTCTTTCAAAGAAGATGTGTCCTAAGACTAACCTTGAGAAGGAGAGAATGACTCATACACCTTATGCGTCAGCACTAGGTAGCATAATGTATGCAATGTTATGTACTCAACCGGATGTGGCTTATGCACTTAGTGTAGCAAGTCGTTTCCAATCTGACCCTGGAGATGGTCACATAAGTACTCAACCGCATGTACTCTCAATTTGCACATCTCCTCTTTTGATAATATCACGGATTAGCCTCTTTTGATAATATCACGGATTAGGTGGTACTTCTTCATAATGTGTTTTGTCCGTTGATGAGATCTTGGTTCTCTTGCTTGAGCAACCGCCCCAGTGTTGTCACAAAACACAGTAATTGGGTCTTTCATGCTAGGAACAACATTCAACTCTTGAATGAAGTTTCTAATCCAAACACCTTCCATTATAATGTTGGCACCTGGAAAAGTGAAAGAGAATGAGGGTTAAGCTTTTTCATAAAGATTTACAAAGAGCAAGTATATTTATGAAGTCAGTGCCCTATCTACAGTTAGTGCCCTAAAATCTAACCATCTCTCTCCAAATTTCGAGGGGAGGATTGTTGAGGAAATGAGGGTTATTTGTAAGTCCACACAGGAACATAACTTCCTCATCATCTATTAAGTCCTTTGCTTGTATCAGCAAGTCCTCGTCCCTCAGAGCCCCCGCTATGTCCTGTGCCCAGTTTTCAGGGAATGTAGGGTCTAGACGGTGCCTCACGAGGGGGCCTTCCCCATACGAAACCCACTCTCGCGGGACCCCAAAATCATCATCTTGTGGAGCCCTCACAAAGAAAAACTTCTCTTTCCACTCTACTCCATAGGTGGACGAGGGGGAATTAATCAGTTTCAGGCCGACTTTAGCTTGGATGTAAAAGAAGCCGGCCCTGGGAAACGAACGAGACGACCTAGCAACTTGGAACAGAGCGTTGAAATTGCGCATGGACGGTTGGTTGCTGGTGCACTTTATAAGGATTATGAAGGTTGTTATGAGCGCCAGGCCGTTAGGAACAATCTGCGAGGGGCTCAGGTTAAGGTCATTGTGTTAGGAATAGTGCCCTAAAAGCCGATTGTATATCCGCTTTGTGTTTTTCCTTATTGTAATCACAGACAATCTTTGAATGAAATAACGAATTGAGGCAACACTTCTTTATATGCTCTTGTTTGGTATGCGTTTACTTTAGCTGTGCATGTATGAGAACTCCCCTAATCCTGATGACTTTAGGACTCTACCATTTAGGTGAAATGGTTCATGAAACGAGCCCTATATCACATAAGTCATGATTAGTAAAATACTCCAAGCCGATGAGTCCTACAGACAGTGGGAGTGTCAGCCTGACTCCTCTAAGGCTTGCTTGTGGGATCACGCCCTTAAGAAGGACCACCTTGTTTCATGGAGGTGGAAAGTGTATAGTTGATACGTGCGTGATACATGAGGGTGCTTACTTTAATAAGTAAGTTCACTGAGGTGCCCCGTGTGAGAACATTCCTAAATGGGAAAGGAAGTTTCTATTTCAGGAAATGGAAACTTCCAGATTAGGAAATATCTCACGAGTCATTGATGTGATTAATTGATCCTTAGACTTGAGGTTCCATGTTACTTTATGAGTTAACTCTGTAGTCTTTGGTATAAGCTTTAAAGGGTGTCGCCTTAGACAACTGATTCAAGTCTTATGCTGGGGCTGCACAAGTGATTCATGAAAGTAAATGAGAATCAAGAAAGGACCCACACTTGCATATGCAAGGTGATCTCTTATTGTGTAAGTCATTCATATGCCATATGGAGTCCTTGGCCAAGGCAGTAGATCAAGACATCAAGAAAAGGGTTTCTTGGATTGAGATCAAATGGATATGAAATGCACTTAGCTTTAAGACCGGATTATTAGGGTTCTGATTATTCCCTTGCCCTAGATCTTGGTTGAGAGATAGTAAGTAGGAGGATTGTATCTCACATGAATCAATGACTTAAAGGTTCTGTCGAATCCGAACATTCCAATTCAGCTAGGGGTTAAACACCTGTTGCTAGACTATGGTCGTTTAATCTGTGGACTGATTAATTAATTAGTGAATTAATTAATTAGGGTCACTGCTAATTGAATTGAGAACCTAGAGGGTCACACACAACAACTTGGTTACATGAGTTGAGGCTTGAAAATGATTAAACGAGTTAATCGGGCCAAGAGGGTTCCACACGTGTGAATTCACACGTGTGGCTCACGTGAGTGACACATGTCACTGTGACACGTGTCACACACGTGTGTATATATCTATATTATATATATATTAAATAATTAATCAGTTAATTATTTAATAGACTTTGGTTTAATTTTGAATTAAAAAGAAAGTCTAATTTTGGAGAAAATAATCTAGTTAATTAATTACGAATTAATTAATTAGATAAAAATAAGTTATTTATTTTATAATAAATAAAGTATAAAATTATCCAAAAATAGTTTGGATATTTTTAGCTCTCTTAAAAGTTGACTTGAATTAGAATTCAAAGTCAAAGTTGGTAAATACTTGATGATCAAGTAATAGGAGAGAGGGACCAAAATCCTAGCCCATAAAGGACTAGGAATTTCGGCACTCCCCTCTCTATAAATAGGGGAGCTCGAGCTCCTTATGGAGCTAATTGACAATTCTTGGTTCATGTGTTAAACACCTTCCTTTCTCCAAGATTAAATTAAACCCTAGGTTAAGCCTAAACACTAACTAGAGAACTAGCATCCTTACTAGTTAGATTGTGATCAAGTTGGTGGACTTTCTCTAGAGACTTCAAGTTAGAAGTTTGAAGATTCGAGCTTTACCAAGGAGAGGGGATCAAGCCGCGAGAAGAGCGTTCTTGGGTGGCTTGAAACGCTTCAAGAAAGAATAAAAGAAAAGTAAGTTTTCTATCTTTACGAATTTGGTTACACGATTGCGAGTTCAAGGTCCTTTTGTTGGGAAAATTTTTTAAATTCCGCTGCTTTCTGATTCGTGTTTTCCAACACATTGAGTATACTAGCCATTGGGACTGGAATGGGGAATCTCAAACCCCCAAACGCCACTGAGTCCTTGAAGACAGCCATCTCTCCAGAGGGAGGGTTGTTAGCACGCTCATGGTCAGCGGGAATCCTCCATTGGAATCGGTAGTCCCAATATATGGGCGCCATCATAGATGTTATCTCCCGTTGAGTAATAGTGCTTTGGGTCTCCTCAAGGGGCCTCTCGGTGGCCTGCATACTGGAGCCCCCACCCTCGGCTTGGCCTTTGGTTTTCTTGGATCTTCTCTTGCGCTTGGCGGGTGGTTGTTTTGATGGCCCCGCAGCCTTCTCCTCGACGGCCGGTGAGGTTAAGGCCACTGTTACCATATGACGGTGAGGGTGGGTTGAGCTCTCTGTTATTGGGAGAGTCACCCCATGTCTCTCCGCCTCCACCACCAGTTCCATTTCTTCAAATATGTGCTCCACACCACCGGGATTCCCCTCTTCCATGGCGGAAACCACCGCGTCCAATTCCTCATCCCTGGGAGAATTGAGAGGTGATGAGTTTTGAGTGGCCATCTCCTCCACCTCGCGGGCAAATTCCTCAACCTGATCTCCAATCATGTTTTTGAGAGTTTAAAGGAAATAGGGAGGTTCTAAGGATTTGGAAACTTGGAAAATACTAAGGGAGTTCTGAAGAGATTAATCCTACTACTCTAGGGTTAGCAAGTCAGAATAGCAAAAGGAAAATTACCTAACGATTCGAAGGCTTAAAGAAGCTGGAATTCTTTCAGTGTTGCTCTGAAAGTTTTCTTGCTGGATAAGCTCTGAAAGATTAGTTCGCGTAAAGAAGAAAAGGCCTAAATCTAAATCCCTATTTATAGGGAGGGGATTTGGTGTGATCTTGAATAATAAATTCAAAAGGTAATCATTTCCCGCCTGGGAAACCGCCCACTTTGGTGAAACATCGCCCACTCCCCAAGGTTCACGCGCCATTTCCTGGAGAATCTCGACCACTCTCCCATCAGCATTAAATGCGGGATGACGTGGGCAGTCAGCTGAAGAGATAGCAATTAATACGTGCTCAAAAGAAGATTTCACCGCATGCCATCTTCTTCCACGAGCGTCGCCCTCGGAAATTAAGTAGGTTCAAAAATCTACAGCCCTTATCGCTAAGGACTACAGAATTGGGGGGTAAAATGATGGGGTCGAAATACGCTTGGCCCATATTTCGACACGTGGCGTCACCAACAACTGACACGTGGCCCACATGCTCCAAAACAGATCTTTCCCGAGCGTCGTCCACCCTCGGTGTTTAGACCCATAAGCGACGAGTGTCGTCGTCGTTACGTGACATGTGGCGGTCATAATCGGCTAACCAACGAGCACTCCTAAGTGAGTCCCAAGTTCACCAAGGGAGTCACTCACGAGCGCCCACTCCCCTCATATGAACTTCTACATGCAAACAAACAAAGGGACCAAGCTCCCCTTTACTTCATAGCTTTGGTCCAGATCCACCCTCGATCCACTGGACTGTTAGGCTCAGGGTTAACACGAGCGCGCCAAAGGCCCTCGTTACCAACCCCAAAACGGCTCTCTAACACCCTGTACATGTCCGCGTACCTACAACTGCTGCTCGCACCACCTTTGTGCCAGCTTTTGTAGAAGATTCCTCCTAGGTTTCTCCTTATTGTGCCACGTGTGAAGGCGACACTAGGGCAGGACCACAAGGGGATAAAGTACCAAAGGGTCCCTGACCCTCAACTATAAATATGAGTCTTCACCTCCAACTCTGTAAGCAATATCCATTTTTCTGCAAACTTGCATTCTGCTTACTTTCTCTTTCAGATCACTATCTGACTTGAGCGTCGGAGAGCCAAACTGGGAATCACCCCCAGTTCCCCCAGCTTGGCCATTTGAACCTCTGTTTCTTTGGTGTTTGTCCTAGCAGGTTAAACCCTCCATCTTTTCCGGTGATCATCATTGAGTTTCCCTACCTTAAACAAATCCTAAAGTCATTAGACTTTGTACCCTATATTGAGACCCATCAACTGGAACCAAAGTGAATTAATACCAGTCTAGAACATAGTAAGTAAGAACAATAAGAACACAAGGGATTTATAGTGGTTGGCTTACCACAACTGTGAAAAGCACCAGTTGGATAAGTTAGTCCACTACCTAAGTTTGTTATGCTTAGGATTTTAAAGAGAAGTTTATAACGATATATGAGTACAAGATACAAACAACTGGAAACAATCAGTGAAACCAAACAACACATATGACTGTGGAACCAAACATTCCAGGACCCAAGCTATCTGACAAGCTTATGAACACTATGAGAACTATGAACCTCTATGTGTATGGTAGCTAATGAAAGATCCTGGATATCCTTTGAAGTTGTATCTACATCCTTTTTAAAGAGTGAACTCCAAAAGAGTCATTAGACTCTTTATTTTGAATTTTAAAATCAGCACATTATCCAATGCAGAGGTACCAGATAAGTACACTATGCTAACTTGCTCTTCTATTCCTTTTGCTCTAAGCAAGTGGGTGAAAGATCCGTTGTGCATCTGCTTCTGAGTAGATTTTGTGCTGAGTCAGGTGCTGACTCATGTTGTTGACCCTCCAAACACCATGTAGGATCAACCTTTACCATTTTCAACCGTTTGATCAGCTTCATTCTCAACTTATCTTTTTGTGACTCCTTCTTTTTTACTTTAACCTGAGCTTCCCTTCTAGATTTTGGGCTTCAAGCTAGGCTATCTTTGGTTTTTTCAGATCTGCAAAAAGAACTTTGAACAATAAGGAATTTTAAGGAAGATCACAACTTGTTAATCATCAAAACTTAAAGCGAAGTACTTTAACAAAAACAGTCGCCACGGTATGGTTTGGTAGGTTTACACTGGCGATGCAGTGTCATGGGTATATACAGAGAAACTCAGATTACACAATGTTTTTGAAAAGAATGGGAGACTTGATCACGTGTTTGATCATCTATGTAGATGACATGATTATAACAGGGAGCGATGCAGAAGAGATTGATCGACTCTGGGAGAACCTCTTCAAGGAGTTCGAGATGAAAGACCTTGGAGGGTTGAAGTATGTCCTGGGGATCGAAGTTTTACGGTCTAAGGGGGGAATATTCGTCTCACAAAAGAAGTATATTCTTGATCTGTTGGCATAAACTGGTATGTTGGATTGCAAACCACTCGAGACTCCAATACAGGTGAATCACAAACTCAAGATAGAAGAAGGTGTAGAGCCAGCAGAAAAAGAACGGTACCAATGACTGGTTGGAAAATTGATTTACTTATCCTACACGAGACCAAATACTGCATATGTCGTGGGAATTGTTAGCCAATTCATGCACCAGCCCCAGAGGGAACACATGGAGGCTGTTGTTCGGATCATAAGGTACCTGAAAGGCACTATGGGGATCGGGATTATGCTCAGGAGACATGGCCATCTAGACATTGAGGCCTACACTGATGCAGATTGGGCGAAAAACCTAAATGACAGAAGGTCAACCGTCGGGTTCTTTACTCTAGCTGGAGGAAATGTGGTAACTTCGAGGAGTAAAAAACAGAGGGTTGTGGCTCTATCTAGTGTAGAAACAGAATTCAGAGGTATAGCAAAGGGTGTTACTGAAATCATTTGGCTGAGGAAGTTGATGATAGAGATTGGCATAAACCCTAAAGGCCTGAGTAGCTTGAAGTGTGATAACAGGGCTGCAATCAGGATCTCAGAGAACCCTGTCCAGCATGATAGAACTAAACATGTGGAAGAGGACCGACACTTCATAAAAGAAAAGCTAGAGGATGGCATCGTCACAATTCCCTTCGTCAGATCAAAAGACCAGCTAGCAGATATACTGACCAAAGCAGTCACTGGTCAAATATTCAGACAGCATTAAACAAGTTAAGGATTGACGACTCCATCTCTTTTTTTTTTTTTTTTTTTCGGGCAGAAAAAGAATATCATATAACAGAAACAGAGAGTGTAGTTACAACTGTACAAGCAACCAACGAAAGATCAAACATCCCCAAAACAATTAGGGGAACCGAATACCATCCTAGGCACTCGACACGGACAACAGCCTCGTTAAAACCCTTTAAGGGAAAAACCCACCCGTAAAGGACAAAACCCCTCAAAGGGAAAGAGTACCATTGCGACCCGATTGAGCATGATACTAGAAACAAGAAAGACAAAAAACCAAAGGAAGAATACCAAAGTAACCAAAAGGGTCCACAATTTCTGTAAAACGTGCATCCTTCAAAGAGTCGTTGTTTTGTGATCACACCCAACAAATGGTTCCGAATGGCTTGATGAGCAAGCCCATGTTTATCCAGAGGTTCTCGTAAGCCTCCAATGTGAGCCAGTATTCCACCTTATGTTGCATTCCTCAATATGATCGAAGTGTTGCCATCAGACAAAAACACGCCACACCCATTTGTTTGTTCACTGTCATTAATCATAAAAATGTGTAAGTGCTGGTGTGTGCATCATGGTGGGGTTGGGGATTTTCCACTATCATCAACTAATTATTACAAATTACAGCAGTTGTCATAAGAGGGCTGAAGATAAAACAGAACAACATTAGCTACTAGCAGCCCTAATTAGTAAAGTAGTTCGAAATAAAATCAACCGGATATAATCCATATAAGACCGTATAAGCCAAGCGCTTAATACGCGCAACATAGTCAAAGATACCAATATTAGCTTGGTCAAATGCGGTCTTGTTCCTTCCTTCCCATATTGCAAAGATGGTGCAGCAAAAAACAAGCTTTACAATCTTCGATTTCGGTCTTGCTCCAGAATAATACTTCCTCATGGTTCGAACTGAGCTTCCCAAGTTGTTCATACCGTGGTTTAGTCTCACCCATTCTTTGACATTGCTCCAGATTTATTTCGTAGTGTGGCAATTGAAGAATAAATGCGGAGCACTTTCATCCTCTATATTGCATAGAGGGCATGCTCTAGTGATGTCCAAGTATAAGAGGTTGTCCCGCGTTGGGAGTCTACTTCTGAACGCAAGCCAAGCAACGAAGCTTACCTTAGGCGGTATGTAAGATTTCTAGATAATCTTTGCCCAAGGTACTTTATTTCCTTTGTCCCATAGCAGTTCATAGATGATGTCCGAACGAAGGTCCCCTTCACTTGTCATTTCGCCCAGCTTCTCCACCGTTTGTGCCTTATCCCCATACCTTTGCAAGAACAGGTCCCGAATACTTGCAAATTTCTTCATTAAAGGGGAGCTACGGTAATGGGGGATCCACGCCCAAAATGTTGTATTTTTTAGATAATTTTCATGAACCCATTTGATCCACAGGTTGTCTCTCTTTTTGTGGATATCCCATATGTTGAGCGCAAGAAGCGCTTGATTCCATGTGTGAGCATCTTTAATGTCAATGCCTCCTTCATCCAAAGGCTTACAAATATCCCGCCAAGCCACTTTTGGTTTTTTTCCACTCCATAGGAAATTTCTGCACAAGGATTCAATCTTATCAATAATTGTGACTGGAATGGAAAAAGCCTGTAACCAAAAAGACTCTACTCCCTGGATGACCGATTTGATCAATTCCACTTTCCCGGCATAGGAGAGGGTGTTTGTCTTCCATACGTTCAAATAGTTCTCTATAGAACAGAGGAAGGGCTGATATTGAGCCACCGATAGCTTTTGGGGGGCTAACGGAATGCCCAGGTATCTTGTAGGAAAGGTCCCTTCCTTGTAGGGGGCAATATTCAAGATTGCGTTCTTCTCATGTGCTGGTATGCCGGCCATATATATACTTGACTTGTTAGGATTGACTGTCAACCCTGATGTTCGGCGGAATTCTTCAATTGCCCTCATGAGAACCTGTACTGAGTAAGTGTCACCTCGACAGAATAGCATAAGGTCATCTGCAAAGGCAAGATGCGTAATATTTAGGTTCTGACACTTAGCATGGAAATTAAAGTTAAACTTTGTGCGTGCAATGAGCAATCGTGAAAAATATTCGATACACAAGAGAAATAAATAAGGAGAAATAGGGTCTCCCTGTCTAATTCCCCGCTTGGCATTGAATTTCCCATGTAGCTCCCCGTGAAGGTTAACGGAAAAAGAGGCGGTTCGTACACATTCCATTATCCATCCCCTGAATGTGTTTGGGAAACCAAGTGCAATTAGAAGGCCATCCAAGAAATCCCATGAAACCGTATCAAAGGCCTTAGTAAGATCCAATTGCATCATAACACGAGGCGTACTCCTTTTAATGCCATAGCCTTGCAGGAGCTCTTGTGCAAGGAATATATTGTCTTTCATTTTCCTTCCCGGGACAAAAGCCGCTTGTGCCGGATCAATGATATCATTCAGGACCATTTTGAGCCCAGAGGTGATCATTTTCGAAATCACTTCGTATGTAATATTCATGCAGGCAATAGGGCGAAAATCTTTCACATCTGTTGCACCTAGTTTCTTTGGAATCAAGGATATCACCGTATGATTGATTTGCTTAAGAAGAATACCGTTTGTAAAAAACTCTTGGATGGCATTGATAAAATCCTCCTTAATTAAGGACCAAGAGGTTTTGAAAAACCCCGCCGTATATCCATCTGGTCCTGGTGCTTTATCATTTCCAATATCAAACAAGGCCATTCGGATCTCTTCTTCACTAAAAGGCTTTTCTAACTCTGTAGCTTGGAGGGGTGTCACAACCGGACCCAGCTCAACAATGGCAGGCTCAAGAGGGGTTGTGTTTGTTGTGATACCAAATAGGTCCTGAAAATATGCAACAAAGTAGTCCCCCACTTCCGTCATTGAACATGTTACTATGCCATCTCCCTTGATTATGTGTGTGATGGCAGCCCTGGTTTGATTTTTCTTGATGATAGAGTGGAAATAGGCTGTGCATTTATCCGCCTCTATGATGTGCCTTGCCTTTGCTTTTTGTTGTAAAAACGCCCGCTCCGCTTCTTGAAGGAATTTACATTTGCTTCTTAAGGCATGGACAATTGTCGCAAGCTCAGGGTTGGTAGGTTGCGCAAGTAGGTTGTCATAATCAGTTTGGAACTGTCGCTTTGCTTCCTTAACCCTTGTAGAGATGTGACTATAACTCTCCTTGTTCAAATCTTTCAAAGGACCCTTTAACCTTTGCAATTTTTTGCATAAAATGTACTGTGCCTTCCCATAATACCAACTGTTCCAATTTGCTTTCACAATGTCGCCAAAGCTTGGGTGTTTGGTCCACATATAAAAAAACTTGAAAGTTTTGGCCTTAGCATGTTGTGTTCCGCCGAAACTGACCACCACCGGCATGTGATCCAAATCAGCCACCATTTTCACAAATTCCGCATTGCAATTTACGCCCAGAGTGGTCCACTGCTGATTAATTAGTACCCTGTCCAATTTGGCAAATAAGTTTGCCTTTTGCCAAGTATAGAACTCTCCTGTTGACGGGGCATCCATAAGTCCCATGCCACTTCTGAAATTGATGATGTCTCGCATGGAATAAGCTGTTGGTGTGCTGCCTATCCTTTCACTAGCATCCGCCACACAATTAAAATCCCCAACAACGAGCCATGGTGAGACAGGTGGTATATTGAGAGTCCTCAATTTGTTCCATAATTGCATCCTTGCCGCCACAGTGTACAACCCATACACAAAAGAAGCATGAAATTCAATGTGAGTAATACGACATTTGATGACAGCATGTATAAATTGTTCAGAGATTTCAATGACATTACATGCTGCATATGCATCATTCCAGCATACAACCAATCGACCATTATTTATAACATGAAAATTGTGCACATAACTCCAATTGGGCAATTTACTTCGCATAAAGAAATCTAGAGTTTCAATGGAAATTTTCGTCTCAAGTAAACAACTTACATAGCATTTTTTCTCACGGAGTAGTTGGGCTACCGCTTGTTGTTTGTCTGTGCGGTTTAGCCCCCTCACATTCCAAGATAGAACATTCATTGATCAACCAAGGGGGTACCGGTGCCCCCGCCGCTCATAATTTTATTTTTCCCCTTCTTCTTTTTCTTTTCCACGGTTTGCCATTGTTCAGTAGTTTGAGCCTCACTCAAGAGGTTCTCTTCATCCTCAGAATGCAGAACTTCCTCTCCTCCATGCACTTTAAGAGGATGCTTGGGATTTCCAATCCCTGATTTCGGACATCCAAATTTGCCAGTATCAACAACATTATCAATTTTGCTAGCTCCCCGTATAGGCTGACTTGTCACAGCAGTGCCGAGCACTTGTGAGACTTGTCCAGTTGCGTGCGGGGTGTTGCTAGTCTTTTTCGGATCAGATTTAGCATCAATGATAGGCCGCTGCGCAGGAGTCTTCAGCGGCATGGGTTGTTCGCATGCGCCGGGCGGCAGGGGCGGGGTTTGCGTATCTGGCGGAGTCTATTGGGCGGATCCATGCGCGCCAGTGCTAGCGCCTATGTTAGGCGGCTGGGCGGTCAGACTAGGAAGTTGTTGGACGGGTTGTTCCTCACCAGTGTTGGCGATAACAGCGGATGGTTGGCCGACCGTGCTGGGCGGTAGGCTTGGGTTGTTGATAGGGTACCCAAGTCACCTTGACCCTATGCACTGGTGCAAATTTCTCTTGAATTCCTTTGTTTTCCTTTTGCTTTTCTGATCTTTTCCTTGGAGGAGGGGCTGATTTGTGAGGGACTTTCCTGACCATGATAGGTTGCACATTCCCCTTCTCATCATTAAAGCATTGCCACGCATGATAGCCATAATTCTCGCAAAAACAACAAAAATTCGGATAAGACTCATATGTAACGGGAAGCTTAAGATTTTTGCCACAAGGCAAGAAACAATTTACATGGTGCAAAGGAATTTGAGTTGCATCAATTTCAACTAAAAATCTAGCATAACTGTACCTCTCATTTTTTGCAGTAATCTTGTCGGTACAGATTGGTTTTCCGAGGCATGAGGCTATCATGCTCAGCCCCTTTACGTGCCATACTGCTGCCGGTATGTCCGCCAGCTTTGCCCATACTGGCACTTTGAGGAATTCAAGCTTGTCAAAAGCAAAATTCTTATCCACCTTCTTGAGTATGAGGGTGACATTTCCAATCTTGTAGGGGCCATTGGACAAGAGTCTATCCCTGTCCGATGGCGTTGCAAATTTGAAGATTACCCATCCCTTTGTATGTGGTACCACTTTAATGGGTGTATTAAAATTTTTTACAAAGTTCTCAATTAATTGAATCCCTGGAAACCTTCCGGTGAAACATCCCGCTAAGCAGTGGCCCCAAGTTTCCTCCACTGTCTGAAGGTGCTCTTCTTGAAACCAAAATCCATTCCGGTTCACATCAATCTGTTCAAGAGGGATTTGTTCATTGTCACCAACATCTCTATTATTTCGAAACAAGCCGGAGTATGTTTTGTTTGGTTGTCTACCACGTGCTTCGGCAGTTTTGGAATTCTCCCCAATTGCATAAGTGTTCGTATCTTTTTGGCGTCCTCCTAGGGTTTGGGGAATTACATTGCTGCCCTTCAGTTTTCCTACCTTATTTTGAGTCTTACCCACAACAAGTTCCACGGATTTTTCTCCATTCAAAAGCGTGTTAACCATAGATAACTCATCATCCGTATAATTTAAATTCAAAATTTCCTTCCCAACTAAAGCTGGATACTCTAAGAGATTTGATCGAGTTCGGACTCCACCTAGAGCGTTGATCTTTTCTTTGATCAACGGATTGACTGCTGCCACCTCATTCGCCATGTTGTGGGTCATTGCATCACACACCGCTGACTTGTATACCACATCATCATTTTTAGCTTTGTCACCAGCTGACTGATAAGCCACATCAGTCCCTTTGGGAGCAGCAGTCCCTTCTCCACTAGGGTTTGCGTCAGCCCCCATATCTCCGCCGCTAGGGTTCGCCTCCTCCGGCAGCTCCCTTCTTTTCGATTGAATTTCTGGCAATTCTAGCCCCTTTTTTTTGGATTGTGGCTTTCGAACAAGGGGAAAAAAAGAATTTGAAGTGCTTGTGGTATCCCAAGAACGAGATTCATCAGCATTTGCATGAACAGGATTGTCTTTCTTCCCATGCATCTTACTAAGCGTTGGACTTGGGGATTCTTCTTGAAAACTGCGTGAACCATGTTGAATTTCCAAGAGTTCTTCCATACGTTTGAACTTCTGCCGTTTACGTGATCTCTTTGCCATCACAGAATCATGTTTCTTTACAGAATGAACAAATTGGAGAAAACTTACTTGGCCTCACCGTAACTTACCGAAGCAATTTTGGAGGTGGAGCACTTGAAATTTTAACAATCCGCAAACAAATATTGATTAATCCACCACCGTATCAATAACACCAATCAATATACGTAACAATCTTGATTTGAGCACCAATATTGCGAATTCGGGACAGCCTTAATGGGGTCTTGAATCCGCAACAATCTTCAAAGGAAAAATGATTAATCCACCGAAAATTGATGAAACTAATCGGTAGATGTGTGAATATGATGAGTTAAACGGTGAATATGATGAAAGGACGTTGAAAAATCTTCAAGAAATGGTAGAGAAAGAGCGAGAAAGTGTACGTATTCTAGAGAGAGAACAGAGCGAAATCCCCTTGACGACTCCATCTCTTAACTTGAGGGAGAGTGTTAGATATGGAAGGTTTGACTTCCCGAATATTATCCCTAATTAGTAAAAATTAGTCCTGATTTGTAGGGATTTGTTTAGGGTGTTCTTGGGCTATTTATCTCAGCCTATTGTACTTGTAATTCAATACAGAAAATATGAATACAATTTGAACTATTTCCTCAAATTACCATGTTCTAACAAAACGAGCTTTGACAAGTTTGAAATAAGATACTAATTTGTAATTATATCAAACTTAAGATAGTGGAAGTAAATTGCTCATACGGGCAATTGCATAAGTGAGTGCAAATAAAAGAGAACTGATTAGAATCGAATTTCGGTCTTATAAATATTTTAATAATATATTTAATCCTATATCTTATTAATATTTAACAAATTTAGCCTGTAATTTGATTTTAACCCATTTGATCTTGTAAAAAAGTCGAAAGGGTGATTGAGGACGGATACAAAAACTTTAAAATATTCAAAAAAAATACTGAGAGACGACGCAACACAACAACATAATAATTAGTTTATAGTGTATCCTAAAACCTACAAATCATATTCTATCTATCAGTGACGAAGATGGCGGTGCACATTAATGCTTCATAGAACCAAGTTGAGTATGGAAGCTGAAGCATTTCTTGCTGCCGTTGTAGCAAGCATCATCTGAACCACTTGAAACATACACTTACTTATTAAATTATATATATATAATTATCATACGATTACATAAGTGCATAACATTTGTGTTCGCTCGACCAAATATAGAAAAAAAAAAAAAAAAAGAGGTTGTGTTCTAGTATAAAATGTATTTGTATGTCGATGAACTTGAATTGGGGATATCATCAAAAATCCCAATTTTTGGGCAACTTGCTCAGCAAGCTAATCAAGTCCTTTTTGGACTTGAATTCGGCCTGGAGGGTAAAAGAAGATGTGCATGCTATTTATTGGAATTTTTGTGGAGAATTCTTGGACAACTTTTGAAGACTTGGACACGCCACTCTTGGACACAAATTGAGGAGGAATTCTGGAGGGGGAATTCTGGGAGCAGCGACAACTTCCAGAGCTTTTCTTTCCTTATCTTATTTCTTTGCTTTTTAGATAATTTCATTAGACTTATGTTAAAGAATTCTTATTTTATTTTGATGAACAATTTTGACATGTGTACCTAATTTCATAATACTTAGCTAGAAATTTATAATTCAGTTGAGATATCGTGAAACCTAATTGTTTTTAATTTTCAATATAATTCAAGTATTTATTTATTCTTTGAGTGTCGTGTTTATTGTAATTTGTTTGTTTAGTGATAGTGCACGATCATCTAAGTAGATTTAATTGCATAGTATGATTCATGATGCATGAAGTGTATGTAATGCTTGAGTGATGTTTGGGCGCATTAGCGAGAAAGATTGGTTGCAGTTTTAAAGTCGTTAAGGGAATTAATAATCGGATTTAAATCTGGCACGTGTCGTGACTTGGTTAATTCGGGTTAATGTTTTCATAGATTTTAATGTTATTTGTTCATTAAATCCTGTCGAGTCACAAGTGTCTCTAGGGGTTGTGAAACGAATTAGGGAAAATAGTTGTCGAGTGTATCTAGACTATTCGAGAATTTAAGTGAAAACGTGGCGGAGTTGAGTGTCTGTATCTGTTGTAGCTAACCTATTTGAATTGTTTTAAATTATCTTTGCGTCCGTAATCGATGTGGAAACTAAATTATGATCTCTAGTTAGGTGTTGTCTCCTCTTATTGATTTAAAACTCTCTTTCAGCGTGCTTGATCGTATTCTTCTAGTTATTAGTTTTAATTAATTGCTTTATTAGTTTAGTTTAATTAGTATTGTTAAAACTCAACCCCCACTTTTACTTGTTAGTTCTTGTGAATTATCCCGTGAATTTAATTAAATTATGAATTAATTTCTCTCAATCCCTGTGGTTCAACCCGTTTGAACTATAATATGTTTTAGTCGTAGACCGGATTTACAAACATATACGTAATTCTCAATATAATTGTCTAATTCTTCTCAATATAATTGTCAAATTCTTCGAAATCACATTTGAATTTGATGTTACATTAATTTTTTTAGGTAGAAGATACATTTTTACTCATTATAATTTGCTAACAGATGACAAATATGCTTTTTGTTGGCCTTCGATAGGGAAAAATCATATTTTTAAAAATTTTATGTGTAGTACTAGAGGTATATCACCACTGTAAATTTCACACAACTTCCGATAGTAAAAATTTTAATAACATTGAGCAGTATCAATTTTAATACAAAATCACTTTGAGAAGTTTCGGCGGTTTAATGATTCCGTAAGTATCAATTTGAGATTTCAATTGTGTTGATAGTTTATTTTGATAAGCCATTAATATTATATATTAATTTTTTAAATCTCATGGGGTAATCTGTAATATCAATCAGGGGGAATTCGTAATTTCTCAAACAACAGAGGATCATCATCAAACCTCAAGGGGTTGTTCATAATTATCCCTAAATCCTATCAAAACCTAAAGTAAAAGGGGAGTTTGTAATCTATTAGCAAATCAAAAGGGGTGAAAGTGTAATTTCTATGACCGAGGATAATCCAGGTATAAATATGTCTAATTGTGGGGGTCTGAATGTAATTTATCGATATTTTATTTCATGAAAACAACTTCACCAAAGCACACACTACTTGTGATCTATGCTGATCTCTCTCTGAAGTTCGCTTGAATACTGATTATTCAATCAATCCTCTGAGGTGGGAAATCTATTCATGCTGTGTAGATATCTGATTGTAAGAGATGATGATGAATGGCATTACTTCATAATCTCATGAAGCTTGTAGCGATGCATGAAAAGGGACGTCATTATGAATACATGAATTGCAATGGTCTTAGATGTATAAACCTCTCTACAAGTTTAGAATTTGTAAACCGTGTTTCACTATATTTACATAGTCATAATTTGCAGGTTTTCAGGCATTGGTTGTGTTGGTTTCCTCTCAAATCGCTCCCTTTCTCTCTCTCCTTTTGTTCTTCGTCTCTCTTTTTTCCTCTCTATTTCTAGTTATCAGATCCTCCTTTTTCCCAACGAATCCGCAATTTGTTCTAATTGTTAATGGTTACTTAGCCTTGCATGCTACTTCACAGGAGTCCCATCCCCTTTGGCCCTTTCGTTCTATTAAATCTTTGAACTCCGCCCGTCTCTCCACCAGTTCGCTACCAGCGAACTGCCTAGTTTGGGCGGGCTGAACTTCATTTTGGGTCTCTCCAAACCCAAAGGAAGTCAGTCCCCAACAGCTAGAGTTTCTCTTCTTTTTCTAGCTTTTATATATTTGACAGCTTTCGAAAAATGGTTTGTTTTAGCTTATTGTGATATTTAAATTCTAAAAGTTGTAGGTTTCTCACTGTTCAGTGTTCATTAATATTTTAACAATATAAATATTAATTTCAAATGATATTCTCTTATAATTCCTTACTTTTACCTAAAGTTATCTACATAAATAAATATTATGCTTTGTTTTCTGTTATATTTCTCATAGGGAAGTTATTGCTATATAGAGATAAGTAGTATACAATATAACCGAGAATTAATAAACAGTCCATAATAAGGTTGAATTTTTTTTTGTTTTCTAAATCCTTAGTTTGGAATTCGCCTATTTTAGATCCTAAATACATAAAATATTTTTCCTAAACCAAAAAATATGTAAAAATATCATAATGCCTTTGATGAATTGAAGAATGTCACTTATACCCCTTTAATCATCTCTATTCTTACTTCCTGTCGCTTCACCGATCGTTTTTCGATATCCAGCCATCGCCGACAAGCACAACTGGGGGTCGCTGCTTATTAAGTCATCAAAGCATTCAAATTCTTAGAAAAACTGAGTGGGAAACCACAAAATGGAAAAGGTATATAAATAGTTATAAGGGAAAATTACATCAAACTACCTTTAGATTTGGCCTAATTACAATTTATTCCTTATTCTTTGTGTATTTACAATATAGTTCCTGAACTTTACATTCTGTTTGAGGTCCTGACGTTCGTTAGGGTTCCGTTAAGTTGATCAGTTGTCTTTCCGCAATTTCAAAAAGAATCGGGATCGTAGTTTTATTAAAAAAAATTTTTTGTAGGAATGTATTTGTAATAAATTCAGAGGCAATTTAGGAAGGACAACTAACCAATCTAACGGAACCCTAACGGATGTCAGAGATCTCAAACGGAATGTAAAGTTTAGAGACTACATGGTAGATATGGAAAAAATATGGATTAAGTTGTAATTAGACTAAACTTGAGAGTAATTGAATGTAATTAACGCATAGTTATAATCTCTTCTGTCCAAATATTTCTGCCAAAATGAGTAGCCATGTAAGCATTTCAAAAAGTTTTACCACATATGCACTTGAAGGTTATCAAAAATTGTCACCGGGAGTTAATAATAATTAACTAATTTTTCCATCACTTTCTTATGGCAATTTATCAGTACTAAATGCTAGTTTTATTAACTTGATACTCAGCTTCAAACCATACTATAAAAGGAAGCATCAAATGTGAAAGGAAGCACCTTAATCTCAACTCTTAAAATTTTTTGAACCGGTCAAACGGACCGTGAGGTTTTTACCGAGACCCTCGCCTCATATATTAAGAACCGAAACCAGGAGAAGGTACAATGAGAGTTGATCCAAGAGTCTGACAGACTATAGAAGGAAAAGTGACTAGCCCAACTAATACAAGTGAGGAAAGAGCGAGCATGGGCTTTAACATTGTCATAGCAAATATGATTCTTTATCTTAGAATTCTCTTTATTCCTCTGAGTGTTAGAGTACCAAACATCCCTGTTGCACATGACCGCAAACGAGCCAGTCGTAGGCCTCCTGTCAAGGCACCCAGGGTCCTGGGCTATGGCGAACATCAACTGCAATCCGATCCGACTACATCTGACCTCAAAAATCGTCATGGCGTCCTTGGGAAAATTAACATTGGTGTTCGGCAAGGTCTTGGCATTAAGCACATCATCGTCAATTCCAAAGTTACAAGATATCCCCCACGGGGAAAGATTAACGTCCTACTTCGAGTTCGTAAAGCCTGCACCGCTATATTTTCTAACCTACAAAATATAACTACCGTTTCTCGACCCAATGCGATCAGCAACATCAATGTCAACATGAGCATGTTTAAAGATCGTACTATACGTAAAGTTCATGGTCATCAAACAAATTACATTACCTACTTCAATATCTGTGGCAGCACAACCTCGTCCTTTCGTTCAGAATTCATTTGATGCGAATATTAGGGAGTCTCCATTGGTCCATACGAATGATTCCTCTAAGCCGCCACATCATCTCCGAGTCAGGGAAGGACCATTGGAGCTGCTTTGAGGTGCCTTCTTTAGCCAGGTAATCGGCCACCATATTCCCTTCCCTGTAGATGTGGCTTAGTTTCACTTGTATGTTCTTTGTGATGTCTTTGAAACTGGAAAACAGTTTTTGAACTTGCCAATCCCCAGAGCTGCCTCGATGCACCATATCAATGATAACTTTAGCATCTATTTCGGCCCAAATGATTTGACAACCAAGAGAAGTTGCCATTTTGATCCCTTGAACCAGGGCCAGAAGTTCGGCATATGTATTAGTTGTTGTACCTATACCTTCACTAAACGCAGCCAGAACTTTTCCGTTGTGATCTCGAAGTACAGCACTAATGTCAGCTTGTCCCGGGTTACCCAGAACGGATCCATCTGTGTTGAGTTTCACTTGAATGCTTGATGGTTTGATCCATTTCACAACTTTAATAACAGGCTGCTTCGGTGGCGCAATGCTTAATTCCAAAGTTATAGAGGCTAATAGGACGGTAATCATTCCAATGTGCCGGGGTTCTCCGTCTTCGGAATAAGGACTACCGAGGTTACCGTGAAAGCCATCGGGAGCTTTGCACCGTTAAAAAATTCCATCACCGCTTCCACAACATCGTCCTCAACACTTTCCCAAAAGGTCTAATATAAGAGAGCATTAAACCCGTCACCCCCAGCTACACTGCTTGGGTTTAGGTCAAAAACTGCTTCTTTAATTTCTTCTCTCATCGGCTGTTTATCCAGGGCCGCTGTATCTGAGTCTATTAGGAATTTCTCAATGTGCGCAAAGGAGTTGACTTCCGGATCAGGCAGATCTTCCGCTGTGAGGAGTCCTACAAAATAAGCTCTAGCAGAAGCCCGTATAAGATTAGGATCAGTTATATCTTACTCGCCTTCCTTAATAGAGCTAATTCTGCCTCTAAACCTTTGTTTCTTAACCAGAGTGTGGAAATATTTTGTATTTCCTTCGCCCTCTTTAATCCATCGGCAAGCAGCTTTTTGCCGCCAAAAATCCTCTTCCATAGCTAAGTGTCTGTTTCGGTCTGCAATCTTCCTATTCCACTCGACAAGATTGATTTCACTTGGCTCATTATCAAACCGTTGTTCAGCCTCCAATTCTTCTCTTTCCGCCTCCTTTAGTCTGTCAAAGATATTGCCAAAAATACTTTTATTCCACCATTTGAGATGAGCTTTAAGTCGTTTCAGTTTATCCGCTAGCTTCCTCAGCCCAGTGCTTCCGATAGGTTGAAGCCAATTCTCTGTGACAGTTCTCTTGAAGTCATGATGCCGAATCCACATCTCTTGGAATCGAAACGCCACAGGATGCGAAGGAATGTTGTCATTCATGTGCAGCAGTAAAGGGCAGTGGTCCGAAGAACCTTTGGCAAGGTGCTTCACGAGAGTGTGAGGGTGGAAACTGCACCACGCTTCATTAACTAGAGTTCTATCCAATCTTTTCCAGACTCGCTTGTTCGTCCAGGTGTAGGGGGAGCCCTCAAACGGGGGCTCAATGAGGCCACATTCATTGATAAACTCACTAAACTCATGCATGGATTGCAAGTCTGGATCCAAGGCATCTTTGGTTTCGTTTAAGGATGTGACGGTGTTAAAATCTCCTCCAATAAGCCAGGGAACACTACTATTGTCTTGTTGAGTAAAATAATCCCAGATTTCCTGCCTTGCCACCGTATTGCAGCGGGCATACACAATAGTGATCAAGCAGGATTTATTAACTGATTTCCACCGTACACGGAGGTGGAGGAACTGCCTATCGTCGTTCAGAACTTCGACATCCAAATCCTTGCACGTGAAGAACCAGATGTGATTAGAATAGTTTTTAAACACATTATGAAACTTAAACTTACGACACATAGAACTACTATCTAAATTAATCATAGGCTCAAGAATAGCAAGAAATTGAAACTTATTCTCTTTACAGTACTGCTTGAGGGTCCGACGGTGATCAGGTTTGCCTAACCCTCTGATGTTCCAGATAAGGCCGTGTTGGATCATGGTAAACCTTGTTTAATGGCCAACGACTGCGTCGTTCCTTTAGAGGCCAAGTTGTTTGATTTTGGGGGTCTACCACGCTTCTTCTTTTGAACCACCGGTGTGTATCCTTCATCGGAATTCTCATCACCGTCCGAATGAATTGGTTTGTATAAAGCAAGCTGCTTGAGCTCGTCCATGTCCTCCCCATCCGCTTCATGGTGCTCCTTTTCTGGGTCACTTCCATTTTGAATTTCTCGATCATCATCAGAGGCTTGTATTTCCGAATCTTCCTGTCGTGAATTATCAGCTCTTTCCTCTGCCCCAGTTTGCGGGTTATCACCTTTCTGCTGTGCTGCTGCCGTGACCACTGCCCTGGCTTCGTCCGCAGTGCTTTCTTCCCCCGTGGCTTTGTTCGTGTCCAATTGTTCAGTATTCTTCTGTTTGGTCTTTTCCCTCCAGATTTTGTCCTGTTGTTCCGGTTGTTTCTTCTTTTGGTTCCCGTCTGGTTCTCCTTCAGGAATTTCTGATGATTCTCCTCATTGGTCATTGGGCTTCTTAGCTTGTTTACCTTTGGAGTCCCTCTTTTCTTGTATAATCTGTCTGAGATCATGTTGCTCTTCAGGGACATCCAAGACAATAGTATCATGACAATTTTTTTTGATCGTTGCCCCAGTCTCGAGCAGCGTCGGCAGTAAACGGGCAGCCGTTCGTAAACCACAGGCTGAATCAAGGTTCCACCATTGAAGCCAATACTTATTTTCGTCTTCAGTGGCTTTAGCAGATCCAACTCAACACAAGCACGTGCATAATCCGGACGATTGCAGTCAAACGTCCCATCATCATATCCAAGGGCTCGCCTATTTGACAGACAATATCATGAAGCATGTCTGGTTGAAAATTTGTGTCTTCAGTGATGGGAGTCGAATCCACACCTTCGCGATGGATGATTCTACCTTCAGGTTGAAAGTGGGCGTCCATTTGAAAACTCGCATTGGGTAGCCATCGAAGTTTTTTTTTTTTTTTTTTTTTTTTTTTTGTTAACACACGCACACCCAAGCGGGGTAGCCATCGAAGTTTAAAATACGCCGCAACTAGACTTTGGAGTAGTCTTCTTCACAGCTCAATCTGATGAGGACATGTTTGACGTTCATCACACCTAATTTAAACTCTCCTTTAAGCTCTAACTTCATGAAGAGTTCTTGAAGTCTAGCCATCGTCGGGTATCCGTGCGAAAACTTCCCAATCAGAGCAAACCGAAACGGTTTGGATAGTTCATCTATTTCATCGTCAGAAAGTTGTATGTGCGGGATCTCGTTTCGTTCAGAGACAGTTCCATAGGTCTTCTTGCCAGGATCTTTATTGAAGACGTGCAATTTACCCATGCGTGGAATGATGGGTTGCTTGACTGTCGATGTCGCAGCAGCGTAGGTTTTGGAATACGACTTTTTTTAACTCTTTAACATTATATAGTTGTGAGCAATGTCATATAATAATAATATGATGAAAATGCTATTAATTTTCTTTCTTATAGAATTTGGCATTCCCCACACATATGCACGGCGTAAATGCTACACTTCTTTTTATCAAGAAGTTCATGTTATCAGCAACCTCCCTAAGAATTCTCCGAAATTGAGACTGCATTGTGCATCTGGAGACGACGATTTAGGATTCCACAAGCTCAAGCCTTCCCAAGAATTTCAATGGAATTTCTGGGGGAATGTCTTTTGGACTACTTTGTTCTTTTGTCATCTTTGGTGGGGATCTAAAGAAATAGCATTCGACGCTTTTAAATCAAGGTTTGATAAAACAGATCCGATCACGGTCTGGGTAGCGAAGAGTGATGGTATTTATTATTCCAATACAGATTCCTCCTCCCCTGGTAACTTGAAGAAAAAAATTGATTGGAAACCTAGAAGCTAGCCTGGATCTCTTCTCTGATATACATATATTACCTCAACTACATGTCGTGATCAAATTAAGAGATACTATGTTATTTTGCAAGAATATATATTCTGTCCTTGTCTATATATTCATTAAAGTTCTGTGCGAATGTATGCGTGGGTAGATATATGTGAACGTAATATTTAATTTACGTTGGCCTGGACCGTTTTACTTTTTTCACGAATAATTATTACGTTAAAATTTCGAACAAGGAAGATTTGGGCGTCTTGCTTGTTAGATTTAATGAAATTACAAATTATTCCGCGTAAATTTTACAAATCATGCATGAATGATAAACTCAAACGAGCTCTGATAAGTTTGAAATAAGATGCATTGAGTAATTTGTTATTATATCAAACTTAAGATGGTGGAAGTAAATTGCTCAAACGGGCAACTGCATCAGTTAGTGCAAATAAAAGAAAAATGATCACATCAAACGCTACGATTCTATTCTTGTTCATTTTCTAACACGAGATATGATCTGTATTATCAAGATATTAAATATGATATTAGAATCAAATTTTGGTCTTATAAATATTTTAATAATATATTTAGTCCTATATTTTATTAATTTTTAACAAATTTAATCCGAATTTACACATTTGACCATATATTAACACATTTGGTCATTTGATTTTAACCCATTTGATCTTGTAAAAAAAACTAAAAGGGTGATTGAGGAAAAATACAAAAACTTTAAAATATTCAGAACAAAATACATAGTTGGAGACGATATAACACAAGAACATAATAATTTGTTTATAGTGCACCCTAAAACCTACTAATCGTATTCCATAACTGTCGGTAATGAAGATGGAGAAGCTTGTGGCTGGGGAGGTCGTCCCTCACAAAGAGGTGCACAATACTTCAAACAATCTTGGGTACGGAAGCCGAAGCATTTCTTGATGCAGTTGTAGCACGCATCATCTGAACTCGTATTGGATAGTAATACAAGAAAAGCCATGAATAATACCATAACCACAACTCTAAGCCCTTTGCCTTCCATTTTTTGAAGAAAATACTTTGAAATTATATTCTGAAAGGTTGAAAAATGAAGCCTATAGGAGGAGGAGTTCTTGTACAAGCTCCCTTTATTTTATAATAAATTGAAAAGACAAAAGAAAAAGATTGCTTTATTCTAGCCATATATTGCAAAAATCAAATAAGGCATATTCCCGAAATCTAACTTTAATTAAACCCGAGTTAACTGCACCTAACTCCCTGTGTTAGCATCAATTTGCAGAAAAAACCCTGAGTTATGAATATTAGCTAAAAAAACCCTACGTTAATTTAAAGTTTGCACACCGCCCCTTGAACTCATTTGGTCAACTGTAAAATGTGATAAACCCAAAATACCCTTCAATACGTTTCGAGTACATTGGAGTTAACTGCACCTAACCCCCTGTGTTAGCTTCAATTGACAGAAAAAACCCTCAGTTATGAAAATTAGCATATAATATAATATAATATTATAATAATTATTTTTAAAAATATTATTAATAAATAAAAATATTCATCGATATTATTCATATATTTTTAAAAAATATATTATTTATATATATATATATATACACAATTACTTATACACATATATACTAAATAGGGAAAATTATAAAAATGGTATACCATCTGCACCCATTCAGCAAAAATGGTACTCAAATTTTTCCGGTGACAGATCCAACTCATACCTCCCAAAATCGCGCAAAAGGATGCATTTTTCACCGAAAATCCAAAAACCCACCGTAAACCCGACCCGGAATCTAACGTGGCATGATTTTTTCTTATGTGCCAATACCACTATGGCCACATCAAATACCATTGTACATGTGTTTATTTTATCCATTTAATTAAAACACAAAAAGCCAAATAATATTACTAATAAATTTTGATTTAAAATTAATTTGACAAAGGAAGAAATAATTATATATATATATATAAATATATATATATATAATATTACATTTATTATAAAAAATACATAAAATAATAAATTTAAAATAAATTTTATAATATCTAATTATTTTCACTTACAATTGATCACCAAGCTACGGAAACATCAAAATTCAAAACAGTAAATCAAAGATTATGAACTCAGGGCAAAAATTTAAAGCTTCAATTGATTGGGCATGAGATTGAATGTTGAAGACTGAAA